>JABCMI010000006.1:905000-10905000 GCA_026261945.1 Hirschfeldia incana
ATGAACCATCCACCATGCAGATTTCACCCAAGCTTAAGACTTGTGGTATAAGATTTTGCATCATTGGTACAATCACTTTTGCATCATGCCACGCTTGGCATTCCCCCTCTGCATACTTGAGTAGTTCAGTTGGATCCCTTTCTATCCCTCTGAATAGTTTATCTTTCCTAACTTTCCAAATGTACCAAATAATCTAGAGATATGGGTCCCTATCATTTTCTGGCTCCACGATACTGTTCTTTCTCCATAAGAGGTAGTCCATATTGTTATATATACTCTGGCTGGGAAAAACCAACGGGTTGGACGGTGTAGAGGATTGGGCCCATGCTTGCAGTGCAGGTGGGCACTCGAAGATTCCATGGGTGACTGTTTCTTCTGGCTCTCCACATCTCGGACAATAATTATCACATCTCATATTCCTTCTTACCAGATTCCTCGTTACTGCAACATGACTTGTGATTAACTGCCAAATAAGATGGCGAATCTTCTGTGACGCTTCTATTTTCCAAGCAAAGGCTTGAAGCTTAGATATACTGGGTTCCAAAACTTGTTTGTCCCCGTCCTCCTTTAAAATATTTGTAGCTACCCAGTAACCAGATTTGACAGTATATTGTCCACTCTTTGTATAGCTCCAGCAGTATGTATCATGTCGGTGAGTTGGGCTTATGGCCAAACTCTGAATCATGGGTATATCCTCCTGGTCTACATACTGCTCCAGTAATTGTCTGTCCCACTCTTTCAACTCAAAATTAATAAGGCTACTCACTGTCATCTCTGGATGAACCGCTGGAGCCCTAGGGCGAGCTGCTCTTGCTGGTATCGACGGAATCCACGGATCCTGCCATACTTTAATCTCATATCCTGAGTGCACTTTGTTCCTAATTCCCAATAATAAAAGTCTCCTTGCTGCCACAATACTCGTCCACACATAAGATGGGGTATCTACTGCGCTTACATGCAACGGCGAGCTCATACGGTAGTACCTTCTCTTTAAAACTCTCGCCACTAGCGAATCCGGGAACTGAACAAGGCGCCACAACTTCTTTGCTAGAAGAGCTAAGTTGAATTCATGGATCATACGAAAGCCTATTCCTCCTTCTTCTCTAGGTGCACACATCTTGTCCCATATAGCCCAATGAATTCCACGTTTCGGGGGACTTGAACTCCACCAAAATTGTGCAATGACACTTGCTAAGTTGTCACAGATTTCTAATGGAAGCATGAAGCTAGACATCACATAGGTCGGGAGAGCCAGTAAAATCGATTTTATCAGTACTTCCTTTCCTCCTTTAGATAGCCATCTACCGGTCCACCCGTTTATCCTGTGTGATAGCTTTTCCTTTAGGAATGCAAATAGCCTGTATTTAGAGCCACTAATATCCTTTGGAATTCCCAAGTATGTCCCCATTCTCCCCTTCATTTTGAATACCCATTGTATCCTTGATCTGTCGTCGCTCAATAGCTGGGATCCTCTTGCCAAGAGCAATGAGGATTTGTCAAAATTAATATACTGTCAAGAAGCTCGTCCATACTTCCTAACTACTTTCATAACTTCTTCACATTTACGGGGCTCCGCCTTAAAAAAAGCAGGCTATCGTCAGGAAAGAGAAGGTGGGACACCGGGGGGCTAGTGCGTGCCACTCGCATCTCCGTTATCTTTCTTTGGTTCTCTGCTTGACTAAGAAGGCTAACGAGCGCTTCAGTGCATAGAATAAATATGAAAAGAGACAAAAGATCTCCCTGACGAAGGCCTCTCTCTGGAACTATATTTCCTCTTGGCTCTCTATTCATCAAAACTTTATACTTAACCGAGGTAATGCATCTCATAATCCATCCAATCCACGAGTATTTGTCAACAAAAGCTATATAATAAGAAAAAGTTGAATCTGTGAAATTGAAAATTTGATTTTTTTTTTCTTTGTCAACGGGAAAATTTGTTATATACATAATCCTTTAAGAATCCAATAGGCGTTACTTGAGGCGGCGAAAAGTAATGAACGCGCGTGATGTTAAAGTCAAATCCACGATGGCTACTGCCGCTGACGTCCAGTAGACCCCACACCTTCAGAATACGAAACATGGCTACTACTTCCTTCATAGTGGCACCGCTTGTGACCTCCAAGAGCTTGACCGGTGGCGAAAGATTTATGACATATCGAGCAAACGTGAGATTTCACGGCGGACGGTGTCGTCTGCTTAACTTCTCCACCGCGGAGTAGAATCCGGTGACTTGCCTTATGACCTCCCAGAGCTTGAGAAGAGGGAAACACCTTGTCACAAGCGCCGCACTTGTAAATCGTCTTTTCCTCCTCCACGTGAAGGCGATTGCCGTCGCGGGCGAGAAGCACGAGGCAGAAAGCGAGATACTCTTCCTCAGTTTGACGGTGGTGATGTTCAGATCTGGATCTTTTTGATCGCTTACCTTTACTCCAGTGTTCAACTCCATGGAATCTTGTTGAATCCTCGAACAGAGTCGGGGCTGGAGAAGCCATCCTCGGTGAATTTAGAGTTTCAAGCGCCATCGTTACCAGAACTAAAGACCTTACTCAGACAGCAGAGAGATATATAACTAAGAGAAACGAGAGATGTCTTTATAGAAGGTTGAGTGTAGAGAGGAATCTTGAAAGTGTTTTTGGCAGAGGAAGTTGCGTGAAAAGGAAGAGGTGAGAAAGTGTTTGTTAAAAAGAGTGAGAGTGGGTGGCCAAATTGAAACAATAAATGTGCGGAGCAAGCAAGTTGTGTAAGTTGCAGTTAACGAAAGTACAATGTATGAATAGAATACTATTTTTTAAATTTGGTAAGGCTTGAATACAATTTTGGCACGTTTCGTGATGAGATTAAGACACACAAGTCGGCGGACAGTCGGCCAATTCATTCATCAATAAAGGGTCGCGGTTTCAATTAGTACACACTAGATGATAATCCGTACGCATACGCGGAGTAAATTTCTTATACTAACATTTTGCAACAATATAACTTTTATCGACTGTAAAATGACGAATACAAATGCTGGTATCTCGTTGTTAAAAAGTTAACTTATTATAGCTCATTTTAATTATTTTAAAGATTTCATATGTACAAAAAGAAATTAAGTTTTGTGATTGATGCAAATCACCAAAATCATTTAGTCGATATCAGTTGTAAAATGACTAAAGTGGGTTAGGTTTTCTGTTCTCGATTTTCTTACTCTTGACTCTCCATAAACGATTTCATTTTCTATCTCTATAAATTGTGTTTTTCTTCTCGTTTCGGTTTCACTGATATGATTTTGTTTTTTTCAACTTATTCTATGACTTTCAATGAATTGTATATGTATTGATTTTAAAAATAAACATCTGTGAGAATTAGTTTCACACTAGATACATATCTAAGAATCAAATCTTGACTTGTAATCCTAGAGCATGCAGTCGATAGAACACACAGAAGTCAAATTCATCGACAATGAAAAACCTAACCAAAGGGTTTCGAGACCGGTTGAAAACCGTCTCTAAAGATGCATGGATCTCCTGACGTTGCAATAAGATTTTTACTATTTTTATTAATTTATAGTCATTTTAAGATATTCAAAATACAACTTATAAAAATTCTATTTTTTTATTACATGCTTAATGTGATTGTTTAATTTAATTTAATAATATAAAATTAAACAAAAATATACAAAAATTGTTAGAATATATATACATATATATATATATATATATATATATATATATGTTAACCATATTAGGTAATTCCGTAGCCTTTATTTAAGGAAATTATTTATTTAAGGAAATTTTGTAGCTTTTAATTTGATATGTATAATTAAAACTATAATATATATTTATATGGACCAACTTATTTTTCTAAGGATTCTAAGAATTATCACAGTGATGACAAGTGTCTAGAAAAATATGTTGTAATGCTCAATGATTAATATATATGGGATGTGCTAAATCATACATCAACACAAGTTTTTTTTTAATTTCATACACCAACCAACAATTTTAGGTCAGTTAATATAGTGGCCGTATCTCCATTAATCAAGTTGCAACGAATGCTTAAGTGGATTTGTGATGCGGAGAATATTTGGATATATTCCAAATATTGCTATTATTTATTAATAGAATAACTACTTTATTGTTTTAAGGTTTTAATGGTTTTCCTATATTAATTTAGATTAGGTATTTCTAAGATTAGTCATTTATTATAAATATGTATTCAAGACTAAAGTTCTATTCAGTTTTTATGGTCCACATGAGTCTGTAAAATTGTCGACAAAAAAAAGACTAAAGTTCTATTCTGTTTTTATGATGATTTAATAAGAAACAAATTTCTAAACGGGCTTTATAGTACAAGAACGAGTATTTCCAATCTAAAAGGATTTATAACCACTGTGAAGAGTATTTACAAACTATAAAGAGCTTTTGATTATGCATTTGTGAAGATTATTCATAAAACCTAGATGCTTCCGCTACATTAGTTGGTATCAAATGCCGCGTCTCTTTGGTTTCTTAATCGAAGAACGATTATGGATGTCATGGTGAATATTAGCATCTATCATATCCTGGATGAAAGTCCTTTTGTTGAGAGAGAAGATGCACAGCGAACGAATGGATGAACGGTCGATCTAAGAATTTAGGGTTTTTCGAGACATGTTCTTGAATTGATTAAAGATTTCTAGCGATAGCTCCTTAAGACCAACTTCTTGCTTGATTAATCAAATCGAATCGAACAAAGAATAAAAGCAAATCTCTTCTTATTAAAATCAAACGTAATTATTATGAGAGTCTCAGCTCTGTTTATATAGCAACTCCAAAGCCACGAACCAGCTAGGAATAGGAAAGATAAATACTAACTAGAAAAGGAAAACCTAAAGTTTATCATAACTTGAGAAAAAATCATAAAGTAAATATTAGAAAATAATAAGATGATAGCTTGAATAATTATCATGACCTCGAATCGAAATGGAAATCTCTGCCCCCAAAGTTCCAGTAGAAGCATCCTCTTAGTTACATCTGCGCTTTCCTCTGAACTCGCCAAGTCCTTAATCTGCTCTTTAATATGCCAAAGTCTAGTGTATTTTATCTTATTACATGGAAAGAGGTCTCTGCCAAACCAAGAGATGCTGTAAAATCGGACGAGAGGTTGAATATTGATCCCAAGCTCTCTACCGTCCACAATCTGATGTGAGAAGAAGTCACCCTCAAAATAACCTTTCCAAGAATGTGACGGGAAAGACAGCACATCTTCAGCCAAGAAGAAACACAAAAGCTTTCTTGTCTTGCAAGTAACTTTGCTCCACCAAATCAAGGTTGTGGGTGTGTGAAGAAGAGAACCAAGCTGTTGACTAAGAAATTTTATTTTCCTTAACGTCAAAACTCCACAATACAACACAGCTGGAAGCAAAAATATTGGGAAGATCAACACCAATAAACTCGAAGACACTTGAACATGAATCATCAGTCATCACGCTTCCACTTGGAAACCTTGTTTCTTCTCCAAAACTACTAGGATATACTTGGATATAGATTAGACTTATCTCTTATATTGTCATTATCTCTATTGTATTAGGTTTCCTAGTCATGATATACTTAGGAACTTCTATCTTGTATATAAAGAGACCTTGAGGTCTATGAATGAATAACAGAAACGGTTATCGAATTATATATCTTCTCATGGTATCAGAGCTACGACACTGAAATTGTTTTCACGACATTGACCTAAGCTTATTTTTCAATCTTCGACTCCGATCTCCGACCTCAACGACTCACGATCTTGAACCTCAACAATGCCAGGAACCCTCACAACAACTAAAGGTCGACGAACAATCTCTGCATACGATTTATCGGCCAGTGATAATCCCGTAGCAGTTATCTCACAACCTTTACTTAATAGACGTAATTACGATGAATGGACACTAAATCTTCGTGTAGCTTTGAGCGCATACAAGAAATTTTCTTTCTTCGATGGCTCAATACCGAAACCAGAGGCTGATTCACCCGATGTAGAAGACTGGACAGCGAACAACCATCTTCCAGTCACATGGATCAAGTTGACAATCGAACCGAAACTTCGATCAAACATCTCCCACAAAGAGATGGCTAAAGATCTATGGGAGCACATCAAGAAGCGATTTTCTCTTAAAAGTGGAGCTTGTTACCAGCAACTACGAGCTTCTCTTGCAAATTGCCGACAAGTTGGAGCCTCTGTCGAAGATTACTTTGGACGACTTACGAAGATATGTGATTCAATGGCTGAATGCCTATCAACGAAAACCTGCAGCTGCGGCAAGTGCGACTGTAATCTTCTGACTGCACACGAAACAGAGCATGAAATAATTTAAGTCCATGATTTTCTCTTTGGTCTTGATGATGTTCACAGCTCAGTGCGGTCTCAGATTTGTGCACACATACCGTTGCCTGATCTTGACACAGTTTATCAAACGATTGTTCAGAACGAAACCGTGGAACTCAATTAAATAAACAGAGACTCCAACGGTCTTAGGTTTTGCTTTACAAGCATTAACGCAACATCAATCATCGAACTATCAACTATCCTCAACATCTCGACAAAACAAAGGCTTTTGACCACGACCTCCAAATCCAGATGCCAACACTACATGTACAAGCTGCAGAAGACTTGGACATCGCGCCACTACTTGTTTTCGTGTTATTGGGTTTCTCGAATGGTGGGGCACAAGACCACGCAGTCGTAACAATTATTAAGAAGGCAACACACAATCATCTGGATCAAACACAGCTGCAAATACATCTCAGCTGATCAACGCAAAGAAAGAATTAACGGCGAACATGACATTGCCAAAACACGATCGACAAGGCTTGTCTGGTTTCTCTGATGCACAGTGGCAAACGTTGGTGAAACTACTCAATCCAACGAAGTCTACAACAGATGAAACTCGTCTCAGTGGTAAGAATAATGATCCTCATTGGATCCTTGATACAGGCGCTACTCACCACATGACAGGTCGTCTTGACCTACTTCAAGACATTCAACTCGTCCCTCCGATCTCAGTTCGATTGCCAGCCGGAGCTAACGTTCTAACAACACAGAGAGGAACCATACGACTTACCTCACATATACACTTACAGAATGTGTATTTTGTGGAGGGATTTCACACGAATCTGATCTCTTTTGGCCAACTTCTCACTGACAACTATTTTATCAGCCAAGTCACTGATCGACTTATTGTTTTGCAGGATCGCACCACGAGTACACTGATTGGAGCAGGTGAAAGAGAGGGAGAGTGACTGTATTTATTCTGAGGCTTAGAAACTGCAACAGCTTTCAATATCTCAACAAGTGATGAAGGTGTTTTGTGGCATCAATGTCTTGGACATCCATCTTCCCGCGTTGTCAATTTATTATTACCTGGTGTTAAGTTAAAATCTACTAGTCTTGCGCTTTGTCTCTCAAGTTGTGACGTCTGTCTGCGATCAAAACAAACGAGAAATTATTTTCATGATAGTTATAGTAAAGCATCATGTTCTTTTGAGTTGATTCATTGTGATCTCTAGGGTCCATATCGAACCTCCGCATTTTGTGGCTCCAAATATTGTTTAACAATAGTCGATGATTACTCAAGAGCATTGTGGCTTTACCTCCTTCCAGACAAGACGCAAGTCTCGAATCGACTAAAAGAATTTTTTGCTCTTATCAATCGCCAGTTTGGTCAAAACATCAAGATACTTCGAAGCGACAACGGCACCAAATTCATATGCTTCACACAGTACTTTCTAGATCAGGGAATTGTTCATGAGACCTCCTGTGTCGGAACTCCACAACAGAACGGGCGAGTGGAACGCAAGCATCGCCATATCTTGAACATAGCAAGATCATTACGTTTTCAATCCGGCTTACCAATCGAATTCTGGGCAGAATGTGTGTTAACCGCCTGGCACTTGATCAATCGCATGCCATCAAAACTCATGAACGACAAGACTCCGTTTGAAATGCTATACAAGAAACAACTAGCGTCAAATCAGAGTCTTTGGATGCTTATGTTACGCTCACAACCAGAATCACAACGGCGATAAATTTGCTTCTCGAAGTCAACAATGCATATTTTTAGGTTACCCTTCTGGAAAAAAGGGTTGGCGCCTATATGACCTCGACAAAGAAGAGTGTTTTACTTCCAGAGACGTTCTATTTCAAGAAACAGTATTTCCTTATTCAGAAAAACAACCCGAACCAAACCCTCTGACGCAAACGATCGACGCTCTGACTGTCACGCCCCCAATCCTGAGAAGGATTGTCGGGACGGACCATGGTTCGAGGAAACGTACCGCCGGTCGATAAGACCAAAGGGAAGCGTTCCATGGTCCAAATAAAGGGTTAAGTATGATGAGGCTTAACCAAATAAGAGTGGGAATAAAAGAAGTCAGCTAAGACGAGTAAAACAGTAGCTGGCCAAAGCTACCGAGAGGAATAACTAAGCTGTTCGAAGCTAGGTTAGTTCACTCCAGCTCGGCCAGTACTAAGTCAGCTCCACTAGCTGGACTACTAGCTCACTCAGCTGGGTCAGCTAGGAGCCAGCTCATCTCAGCTGGATGGACTGTTCGGGTTCCGGGACAGTGGTCCGGGTCCGGGCCGGTCCTGGTCCGGGTGGTCCGGCCATGTGGTCCATGGACCAGTGGGCTCTTGGGCAAGTCCGTGGGCATTGTATAAGGGACCTGAGGAATGGTTTAGGCTTCAGCCTGACCCAAGAAATGGGTCTGGGCTGGTGGCGGGCTTATTGGCCTAGTTACATGGTCCATAAGCCTGTGGGCTCTTGTGGGCGGGTCATGGGCTGAGGTATGAAGCCTGGGCTTGGCCTGGAAGAGGCCTGGATGTATCTGGACGTGTCTAGAGGTGTCTAAAACCTTCCATGGGCGAACAGGTGCAATATGGACCGTTGGTTACAATCGATGGTAAAGATCTGTTCTAAAGGGCTGCATGGAAGGGATGTGTCTCATTGCACATGACCCCTCGTTTCCTATAAATAGAGGCACGCCCCACTCACTTTTATCATCCAATTCCAGAGTAAAATACTCAGAGAAAAACGTAGAGAAAGAGAGAGAGAAAGAGAGAGTTTCCGGCCAATAAAAGACAGTTTTCGTGGTGGTTTAGTTTTCCGGCGACTCTGATCATTTGGGAATCAACCTCTGGTCGAAATGGAAGATCAGAACAAGGGGAAGAACCCTGAGAACCCAGACGTGGTTCAGAAGGTATGGAAAAGGGCCGTGGTCCCTTCAGTTCCTCCGATGAGCCCTTGTGGCCGAACCGCGGTTCTGATCGGTTCACCAGTCCCCTCTGTTTCCCCCTGTCCGTTTCTAGTCTATCTTCTTCTCTTCTTTCTGTCTATATACGTAAGGTTGTGAAGATTAAGTCTAAAGGTTCGTCCTTATACTTACTCCGATCACACCTTAACCGCTAACAAGACCATGGGTCGGTTATGCGGGACTTTCTGGTTCATGGTTAGTATGGCTTGAGCCGTATGAGGGCGTGGCTTATATTGGTCACTAAGTCCAAGAGAAATACCTATTCCTGAAGGGAAATAGGCGCAAAGGACCAATGGTCCAACGGCGGTTAGCCGTGAGACTAACAGACCGAATAACAAGGGCTATAGTGGTTGTAGGTGGTTTCTATATATGTTTCTTTATATTACTATGTCTATATGATACATGTATATATATGGAACATGGTAGTTAACCATGTTACTACGTCATAGACCCTGGTGCCATGGTTGGTTACGTTGATCGCTAACCTTAGCCGATAGGTTGGATCCAAGGGGTACTAGTCGCCAAAGGTTGCGTGTTGCCAAGAGTCATGAGTTTCCAAAGGTTGTGAGTTACCAAAGGATGCAAGTAACCAAAAGGTACAAGATACCAAGGGTTGCAGGTATCAAAGGGTACGAGGACCAAAGGGTACCAATGACCAAAAGGTGCATTGTGATCCAAAAGCAAATGTACTGTGATCCAAGATCTGAAATCATATCGTGATCCAAGAGGTACGAACGTGTCGTGATCCAAGAGGTACGAACGTGTTGTGATCCAAAAGGTGCAAACGTATCATGATCCATGGGATGTGAACGGGTTGTGACCAAAAAGGATACGAACGGGTCGGGACCGAAAGCGTACGAACGAAACGGGACCAAAAAGGGTACGAATGATTTGATTGGTATAAGGACACCATTTGTATTGTGTAGAGCATGGACTCACATGATAGCATTGGATTGTCACTAAAATCAATACATGAGTGTAAGGAAATAGCGAAGGCCTTAAGAGCTAGTGCAATCCGTACATCATGATTGATCTATGAACCATGATCCATGTTAATGGATGGATGGTTCTAGCCGCAAGGCTAAGTGGGGTATCTTACGATCAACTTTAGGTTGGTGAGTAGGATAGGCGCCATATGCCTTATGTAGGGTGTGGACCCACATGATGGCAATGGAAGGCCGGTTATGTCAGTACATGCTAAAGTAGACGATGGCTTATCATGACTAGTGGTCTGTTCATGTGCCATGACGATGGTTTGATGGCCGAGTACTAGTAAGGAAAGTCACGTTGCTGGAGCAAGAGTATTGATGTGATGCTTCCAGATATCAACCTTAGTGTTGATAACCTCAGTTCTGACTACGAGTCATGACGAGGGGATGGCTAGTACTATGTCTCATAGACCATAGGTATTGAGCCTAAGTATGATTGTTCAAGAAAGGCTGTGTAAGATCTGATTATGGTGGAGTATGAACGACTTGACCATAAAGTATGGTTCAAGGTGTCGAAACTAACCTGATTAGTGAATGCATCGGTTGGAAAGAACAAGTCATATCTTTGTCTGGGTTAAGTCCAAGGCCAGTCAGGCCAGATGAAGACTCATCAGTTCTAAGTCATGTGAGGATGGTTGGATGATTGACTTATGATCTAATGGGCTTTGTCAGTCCAAGAAATGGACTTGGTACTATTGCCTATAAGGCAAGGGAGTGTGCATGAGCCAAAATGGGCTGAATGCATATCTCTTATCCGTTCGAAGACTTCTCAAAGGTTACTTATGTCTGTGGGGATGGTTGGCTGAATGACTAAGTACCTAGGGGAGCTGTTTGATGCAGGAACCAATATAAGGACCTTAATTAAGATCATTTAGTGATCGTGATCCAGCTATCAAGCAACAACAATTCAAGTCAATGGAGGACTGATGAGCTAATAAGCTCCGTGAATGTGGCAAAGGTATGATCTAGCATTTATTTGTGTAGATCTAGATAGAACAGTTTAGGGGAATGGAACCTCAAAATCGTATGACTTGGTTTGGGTTTGGAATTGACCTTTAAGCTGATTGGTAGTTGAGTGAACCGACCAATGCTAAGGTGATTCGACCAGACCAGGGTTAGATTGGTTTTAGACCAATGGTTAATTAGAGAATATTCTGCTGCGTATCTGTTGAAATGATCTAAGCTATGAATGACTAAGAAAGTTTTTAGCTAAGGTCTAAGTTAGCCCTCGCCTTTAGGCGATATAATAATTAAAGGGCGAAAAATTAAGAGGTTCGGCCAGAAAGTGGACCGAGCGACGTGAGGCGTCGACCGCGGCCTAGTCGGCCGGGATCGGGTCTTACACTGACTATGTTTCCAATCGACGAAAACTCCGATTATACTAGTACAGCTGAACTAACGACACCTGATGACCCGACTACTTCGACATCCACAAACAATGAACCAACCAACCCTGTTCAAACAACCACTCCACCAGAAACAGAACTAGGACGCGGCCTACGAATAAAGAAACAATCAACACGCCTTGCAGATTTCGTGATTAATACAGCCTGTCTCACCCTCTCACAACCCCAGCTCCTTCAGAATCCTCAGGCACGGTCTATCCCATCTCTGACTATTTTTACGACTGCTCGTTTTTCTCAAGCACATTGTAGTTACTTGAAAGCTCTTTCCCTTGTGGTTGAGCCTCGCTCTTTTCGCGAATCAATGCTTCATTGAGAATGGAAACAAGCTATGAGAGTTGAGATCGAATGCTTTGGAATTAAATAAAACTTGGGATTTGGTTTCTCTTCCTCCTAGCAAGATTGCACTCGGGTGCAAATGGGTTTTTCGTATAAAACTCAAAGCAGACGGAACTTTCAAACGCTATAAGACACAACTCGTCGTTCTTGGAAACAACCAGATCGAAGGAATTGATTTTGGACAAACGTTTGCACCAGTTGCAAAGATGACTACGGTTCATGTATTTCTTGACATTGCTGCAAAACAAAACTACGAAGTACATCAGATGGATGTACACAATGCGTTTCTTCACAGAGACTTAGACGAAGAAGTTTATATGAAACTACCACCAGGTTTTCAATCCGACAACGACAATAGGGTTTGCCGCCTCAGAAAATCTCTATATGGTCTTAAACAAGCACCAAAGTTTTGGTTCGCAAAACTCACCTTCCCTCTTCGGGCATTCGGTTTCCACCAATCTAGAAGTGATTACTCGTTTTTTTATCTCCACAAGAAACGGTTCTACGCCACGGGTACTTGTTTACGTCGACGACCTAGTTATAGCTGGCAGTTCCTCTTCTGCGATCATCAACTTCAAACAATACTTATCGGCGTGTTTTCACATAAAAGACCTGGGCACTCTTAAAAATTTTCTCGGTTTGGAGATTGCTCGCAGCTTCGATGAATTTTACTTATGTCAACGTAAGTATTGCATGGACGTTGTCACTGAAGTTGGTATGCTCGGTTGCAAGCCAGCTGGTTTTCCGATTGATCAAAAACACGGCTTAGCTCTTGCAAAGGCACCACTTCTCTCAGATCCTGCACGTTACCGACGTTTGGTAGGACGTCTCGTCTACCTAGCAGCGACTTGACAAGATTTGACGTACTCGATTCACATTCTTACATAGTTTATGCAGCAACCACAAGAAGTTCATTGGGAAGCTGCGATGCATGTCATTCGTTATTTAAAAGGATCACTTGGCCAAGGAATATTTCTACGAGCGGCTCCTCCCATCCACATTACTGACTGGTCTGATTCAGATTGGGAAGGATGTCCGTTAACACGACGTTCCCTGACAGGTTGGATCGTTCAAATTGGCTCCTCTATTATCTTTTGGAAAACACATAAACATGACACAATTGCTCTCTCCTCGACGGAAGCTGAATACAGAGCCATGACTAAGGTTCTCCCCGAAATAAAATGGGTCAAGGGCCTTCTCTATGACTTCAGTATACATCACGATCTGCCAATGACTCTCATGTGCAACAATCAATCAGCGATTTACTTAAATAAAATCCCGGTATTTCACGAACGTACGAAGCATATCGAAGCGGAATGTCATTTCATTCGTGATCACATTATCAACAAGACTATTGCGACAAAACAAGTTGTTTCCAAGGACCAGCTCGCTGACATACTTACTAAAGCTCAAGGAAGAAAGGAGTTTGACATTTTCCTTTACAAGTTGGGCATTCGAAATTTGTATGCTCCAACTTGAGGGGGGATATTAGGATATACTTGGATATAGATTAGACTTATCTCTTACATTGTCATTATCTCGATTGTATTAGGTTTCCTAGTCATGATATACTTAGGAACTTCTATCTTGTATATAAAGAGACATTGAGGTCTATGAATGAATAACAGAAACGATTATCGAATTATATATCTTCTCAAAAACCTTTCATTCTCGTCTGTAGGAAACACAGTGGTTCATCGAGAAAAATGATCCAAATCAGCTGGTCCCTTATGAAAACAGTCGCACAACACCACCCATCTAACATATATCAACCCCTGCTGGAAAATATACTCCCAATGCGGATAGCATACGGCCCCGATTCGTTATGTATAAGCACCTGATGAAAAATTCCACGAAGAACAACAGATGAAGCACATACTGGGACGTAAAGGATGAAAACGCACAGAAAATGCTTGGCCCACAACCGATTTTGACTGGCCACAGACTAAAATCGTTATAAGAGATTCGTAATGGTATTGTACGCAAAAAATACAAGGTTTCTCCTATAAAATTCATAGCGAAACCCGAGTTGTAGCATAGTAATAGGAAAGAATTCCCACTGCACCATAGTAATAGTATGAGGAATGGACACCGTCAATGTAAACTCGTCTTGGTTAACGGTCATATAAATCATGTAATTACCCAGCTTTGGAAATTGCCAATCCCACACAACACCACATGCATATATCCTTATATATAAAAGTTATCTATAGAATCCACTGAAAGCTTTAAACCACTAATCATAATATGATAAATTACTATTACAGAATTTTAAAACTTACAAATAATCAATATGCATTTATCAATATAACCATACTACCTAAGTATTCTAATTAACAAAAAAAAAATATTTTTTTTTAACATTCAGGAAAATCTCTATGAATTCAATTATCAAATTATGTAATAAGTTTCAAAGGATCTTAAAAAAATCTTTTGATAATCTCCAAAACAAAAATATTATTTACTATACCAGTGTATTAAATTTTGTACATATTATATTATAAATGTTAGAAAGCATTTAGCATTTTAGGATGGGCTTCCAAAATAATAAATATATATATACTTGTGTGTGTGTGTGGTCTTGTGCATATCACCTAATCATCAAATAAACCACACCTAGAAATTGTTTATATAAACTTGTAAATCATCAATAGACCATTGAAAAAAAATAGAACATGTTCGTAAAATTTATTTTAGAAAAATCTTTATAAGACAATTGAAATAGAGAATATAATTCTCTGTTTTTTTTGTTTCCTATCACATATGAATAAGCACACTAACTTCATCATATAGCAGTCTTGCATGTGCTATTGTTGTGTCTTCCTATGCCACATCTACTGCACTTTTGTGACTCGGATTTTGAATCAGGAACCCAGAATTCTTCAACCGATCTGATTCTCTTTGTAGGAGGTCTGCAAAATTCGAATAGCTTTCTTGTTACAGCTAGGTGAATCAGGAATAACCTGAAAAATTCGAATAGTTTTGGAAGGTTTAATACATAAGTAGGAAATCTATCATGAATAGAGATTAGTTAATATTAAAAACAAACCTTTACACACAAGCGACAGTGTGAGACCCGATCATGGATTCCTCAATCCAACCAGACCGCGGCTTACTTAATCATTTAATTTCAGTTTGATCCATCTATTTCCGATTTCCAGTGTAATATTTTTCTAAGTATTTATCCATGTTTTGAGGTTCATTCAATCACACTTAGACAATCAGAATCAAGTAAGGGCAAATCGATATTTTATAGATAATAAACAAGATCCATACATCATTTATTCGTTCATAAGTAATAAATTGCACACTAGGCTATCATATGTTCACAACAAGCACAATAGGTAATCAGTACTTCATCTATCAACAATGGCCCAATCACCACACATCTTCCCACGGGATGGAGTCCTCACAGTTCCGGTCCTTTACCACAGTCCAAGTCTGTACCTGGAACCACAAACACAACAGACAAGCATATGATCAGATAACCTAACACAAGGATCTATCTTTGCATGGCTGGTTCCATATCTAAACATCATCAAGGCCACTCAAACAATTTATTAAAATTCATGAAAACTCATGATAAATCTCAACTAATAGATTTCCATAATAGATTCCGATGATTCAACCCAGACCATATGGATCCTGATCATGATCAGTCCGGCCAAGACCATGCACATCATTCTTAAACTGGCCAAGGCCATGGTTCAGTTCAGTGCTATCAAGTCCGATCCATCAGACTACATAATAATCAATCAGAATACAAGATGAAATAATCAGAAAGTGGAAATGGGTGTAACCAACAAAAAAGATCGGACCATAGACATGGACGGTACAACCGCCGGCTATTTCCGATGGTTTATGAACCACACCACTAACCTTAGGCGTACGCTCCCATGCGGCTAAGACCTTCTCCTTCTCCTTCTCCTTTTGTCGAGTATCCATCACGCCTTGCTTTCCACCAACAAAATCTCAGCGGAAAAGATAACGCACTACCACACGGCTAAGCCTCCAAATCGTCGGTCTCTCTCTCTCTATCTTTCTCTCAAAATTTTGCCAGAGTTTCCCCTAAAGAAATGATGAAGATTTCAACATCCAGAGATAGGTATTTATAGGAGAAGCTCGGATATAACCGCCCATAACCGCCCATGGGCAAAAAGGTACAAAAGGGGAGGTTACAAACGGTTGCTTCTTCCGTTTGGCGCCTATCCGCCTGGTAACCGTCATCAACTGCCTTTTGGGCAGTTTACCCACGCGGAAACCAACTCATGGGCCATTTTCCAACTTCCTGGTTTGGTCTATCACACACAAGGACCCATCGTTCTACACGGACCACCAGTATGGTCCAGTAACCGTCCAGTAACTGCTACGACCCATCCACACTGGTCTGAACCAAAACACACCGCCATACTGAGATAAGCTGACCCACAGCTTCTCCAGCTCAGTGAGCTAGTGCACCAGCTCTAGTGAGCTGACTATGTCTAGGTGAACTGACCCCAAGCTGCACTTAGCTGATTGAGCTTGACCCGGACATTTCCCAGCTACCGGATTACTCATACAACTCCTATTTATTTGTCTTCATTGTATCCTGCTTAAGTCCCAGCTTCCTGACGTCCTTAAACATCATTTTGGACCATGGTACGCTTGTATGAAAGGTCGGATGACCTGATCAGTGCATCACCTCGTATCATAGTCCGTCCGGACGATCCTATCTAGGATCGGGGACATGACAAACAGAGTCCATCAAATCCTTTGATCTTGCTGGTAAAAGATCTGAGTTGGTGAGTATTTGCTATTGAATTTGGGGGGAACATCTTCAACCATATTTTTCACCTCAAAAAATTCCATAACTCAAAGCTATAGCATCTTCTTGAATACGAAAATCTTCAGAAACCATATTTAGAAAAACTTCATATTTAAGATCTTCTTCTAAGTGAATGAACGATGCAGCCATGTTCTTATCCACATAGAAATGTCACCGGAAATTTTCCGTTGGACTCCATTCTCCACAAACACCAAAAACTTCAACCATATTTTGATCTCATGTTAAAAAGATCAAAACCAAATCTCAAAAGATCCACCAACTGTGTATCAGAGACATTTGAATAAATCTTCTAAAACAATTCAAAAAACGTGCAAGGTAATCCTTGTTATGTGTGGATATCTTAAACTTGAAATAAACCTTCCATAACTAGCATAACAAAAAATCAAATACAACATAGCGCATCAAAGCAAAATTAATTGTCAGGAACAGGAAGTGTTGATGATATATGTTCTGAAACAAAGGATGATTGAAAGTCTAGAAGGTGAAAGGTATAAGTTTTTAACCTTGACTAGCTACATTTTATAAGATGAAAACGATGACAATAATATGATATGAATCAATTTATGAAATAAACCTTCAAATCAACACGAAAAACAAATGAAAACAACAGGATGAAATAAAATTGAACCCCTAAATTACAAAAGTTTTTGATATATCGTTGACATTAAACTATGAATCGGAACAAAGCAAACTGTAATTGTCAAACATCGAGACTGTTGACGATTGTTTTCACAGAATTTTGTATATCAGGATACTCTGCTCCAAACCTTCAATCATCTTGAGTTTCAGATTAATTAGAAAGAAAATGTTACTATAGGGCTATCTAATGTCATTTCTCAAATATTTATTGTGACTAAAATATAAAAATAAATATTTTACTACCATATATATAAAGTAATACATTGATTGTAAACCTTTTATAATTACAAAACAAGTTAAATATTATTTAAAATAAAATTTATGTGAAATATATAATAAAATACTTATTATATGATTCTAAAATTTAGCATGCATTAATATTTTAAAATAAAAATTATTAGTTTTGCAATATATATATATTGATATTCATAAATATAATTGATATATTTATAAGTGGAAAATAAATATATTAATCAATTAGTTTCTAATATGTAATTTTATAAATAAAAAATTATTCAAACTTCAAATAATAATTGAAACACAAAATTATAGATATCAATTCAATTTTATTTCGAAATTAAAACAAATCATTAACCAAGATTCACGAGTAGTGTAAACGTAAAATCTTCTCTATGCTATATAAAATCTAGTCTATGCTATACATAGGATTTAAAACACTGAACATAGGATTTCAAACAATTAACTAAAATATGACAAACTATTTTTACTATTTCTAAAAAGGTCACTATTTCTAAAATTATTTACTTCAAAACAAAATGAAATCAATAACAAATAAAGTTAACTTACAAAAATAAAAACATCATATATACTAAAATGGTGTATATATATTTTAAAAACTAACAAAGAATAAATAATCAAAGTAAATTTTATTTTAAAAATTCAAGAGTTTCCAAAAATTATAACTGATATAAATTTAAAACATGTGATTTTTAAAATTTATGTTCTGTGCTATTGTATATATTCACAAATAGCATATAGATTTACTATTATTTATGAAGTAATTTCGCTTACTTGACATGTTCTCTATGATTTAAAGTTATTTTGCTTATTTTTCATATTTTATTGGGTTTTAGCTAAACCATTGATTTATTAATTTTTGTTATCTAAATCACAAATTTATTAATTTAAAAATATCCTTATGAATTCTTACATATACTATTATCTGAGAAATTAATTTTCTGATTTTTCATGTTCTCCATCTTTTAGGTAATTTAGCTTATTTGTAATATTTTATTAGGTTTTAGCCAAATCATTGATTTATTATTAGTTTTTAACTAATCACTAATTTATTAATTTTAAAAATACCTTTAATAAATAGTATATATATTATAAACCAATTTTATTTTAATAATATTAAATATACATGTTTGCTAAAATTTAGTTATTTTTCATATTTTTCTTAGGTTTTGGACTTTTAGCTAGAATATTGATTTATTATTAAATTCTAACTGATTCGTTAATTTTTTTTTTAATTTAAAAAAAAATTTCATGAATTTTATTTTATCATATAAATTATTATATATGTATACTATTATTTGCAGAGTGATTTTTGGTAACGAAGCTCTCACGTTAAAAGTTAGAGCGTTTAAAGACAATGATAACTTAATTCATTTGTAGATGTAATCAAAACAAAAATATGTTAATAAAATTGATTTTGTTTTAAAATAAGATTTTTTTTAATATATTTTGTTGTTATCTTACAAAAATTATTTCTATTATTTGTGAATTTATTATATAATTGTATGAAAAATTATATTAGTAGTATTAACTGTTTTTAAATAAGATAATTCAGACGCATTGTGTTCTTATCTTAAAATGAATTTCTATTATAAAACTTAAAAAAATTAATACAATAAAAACATTTTAAAAAAGTATTTTATAAAATATTTATAAAAATTTAGTGTTTAAAAAATTTAATACAATAATAAGCATATATATTTTGATGATAAATTTTTTCATATATAAATAATTTAATTGATTGATATTTTGAAAACATAAATAACAAATTGTTATGATGTTTTTTGAATTAATAAAATATAAACTAATAAATATTCATAAAAATTATGCATGTATACGCAGGCAACACACCTAGTTATATATAAACTGATAGTATAAGTCATTTGAACACATAATTTTAAAGTACCCAGAAACTATGCCAAATGATTGTTTTCTCTAAAAATGTCAATATTACCAAAAATATTTATTTCAAAATAAAAGATAAACCGCTATTAAATAAGGTAACCTTAAAACACTAAAAACATTATAAATAAGTTAGCTTAATATATAATATATTTTTGAAAATTAACATAAAAAT
This sequence comes from Hirschfeldia incana, assembly GCA_026261945.1. Taxonomy (NCBI): domain Eukaryota; kingdom Viridiplantae; phylum Streptophyta; class Magnoliopsida; order Brassicales; family Brassicaceae; genus Hirschfeldia; species Hirschfeldia incana. The sequence goes on from JABCMI010000006.1 coordinate 924,788, forward strand.
AACCAACCAAAATTAATAATTAATTTAAAATTCAAGATTTTCAAACAGCTATACCTAAATTAATCTAAAAGTCTTTTTTGTTTCCATCTATTGTTATTTTGAAGGGAGTTTTGGGGGGAAAAACCAAGTAAACTAAACTATTGTCCCCTTAGTCAAAATTAAATTTTGTCACTTTTGGACTTTTATTGCCCTTTCTTTAAATAAAAATTCATATCAATAAATTTACAAAGCAAAAATATTAAGAAAAATATACGACATGAAGTAGTTAAGTATATGCATATATGAAAAATATTTTTTAGTTAAAAAAGAATTGGAATAGTAAGTTCAAAAATAATTTAAAGGTGTTAGAATATCAAATCTACAATCTACGACGACTTAGAATATGCAGTCTACGTACGACAGAATGATCTACCCAATGTAAAATGCACAATACACCGAAACCATTTCACCCACTTAAGCAGAATAACAAATCTACATCTCCTTTTATGTTCTCACTACAAGACAACACATGATTGCCGACGAAAATTAACGAGAAAAATTATTCCTTGTACATTTACGTGGACACTACGAGAACTTCATGAGGAAATATAATTTCAACGTTATTTCGTCGTGATATGACGAACAAAAATTTCCGTCGTAACTGAAACGTAATGTCACGTGGTCTTTACGAGGTAAACTGATTTCCTCGTAAAGTCAACAAAAAGATAGCGTGTACATTACGAGGAAAGCCTTTAACGTTGAGTTAACGACGAAATATTTGAAAAAACGTTTTTATTGTTTCACCTACCAAACTTTCGTCGTACATTCCTAGCAAATTTCAACAACCAGATCCGAAGATTTCCTATATATATGAACGTTTGAACATCATTGTGAACACACCAAGAAAAAAAAGAATATAAACGAGAAAAAAATAATGTCAGGATTCGGGAATATTTTCGAGCTGCGGAAGTGGATGTATATGCATAGAGATGGTAACGGGAGAGTGACCAAAGAATACCTTGCGGGTCTGGAAACATTTATGCATCAAGCAGATTCGACCCCACTTGCCCAAGAAAGCGGTAAGACGTTCTGCCCTTGTAGAAAATGCAACAATTCTAAATTGGCAAATCGTGAAAATGTTTGGAAGCATTTAATAAATAGAGGTTTCACGTCAAATTACTATATCAGGTTTCAACATGGAGAAGGTTGTAATTATCATGATGACAATGAAGGTAGTAGTAGTAATAACAACTTTCGAGAACCGATTGACCATCAATTGCATGATGAACATAGTTACCATCCAGAGGAGCAGATGGTAGATTATGATAGGGTTCATGATATGGTAGCTGATGCATTTGTAGCTCATGATGAAGATGAAGAACCTAACATAGATGCAAAATGTTTTATGAAATGTTAAATGCGGCAAATGAGCCACTTTACAGTGGTTGTAGAGAAGGGCTCTCTAAATTTACGTTGGCTGCTAGAATGATGAATATTAAAACCGATCACAATCCACCTAAAAGTTGCATGAATGAATGGGCAGACTTGTTTAAAGAATATTTGCCGGAAGACAATGTGTCTGCTGATTCTTACTATGTGATTCATAAGCTGGTCTATAGTCTTGGGTTGCCTTCGGAGATGATAGACGTTTGCATCGATATATGCATGATCTACTGGGGAGATAATGAGAAGGCGGAAGAATGTCGATTCTGCAAGAAGCCACGATTTAAGCCGCAAGGACGGGGACGTAATAGGGCACCGTACCAAAGGATGTGGTACCTACCAATTACAGACAGATTGAAAAGATTGTACCAGTCAGAGCAGACAGCGGAAAGATGAGATGGCATGCCGAGCATAGTCAGACGGATGGTGAGATGACGCATCCATCAGATGCAAGAGCCTGGAAACATTTTAACAAAGTATATCCAGAATTCGCTAGCAATAGCCGAAATGTCTATCTCGGGTTATGCACATATGGATTTAGTCCATTCGGAATGTTAGGGAGACAATATTCGTTGTGGCCAGTCTTTCTTACGCCATACAACCTGCCACCGGAGATGTGTATGCAACGGGAGTTGCTATTCTTGACCATATTAATACCTGGTCCGAAACATCCAAAAAGGTCTCGGGATGTTTTCCTGCAACCACTGATAAAAGAGTTGAATGATTTGTGATCCACGGGGGTGAGAACGTATGACTGCTCAACGAAGACAAATTTTATGATGAGAGCAATGCTTTTGTGGACCATAAGTGACTTTCCTGCCTATAGGATGTTGTCTGGATGGACAACACATGGGAGATTAGCTTGTCCATATTGTAATGGAACGACAGATGCGTTTCAACTGAAGAATGGTAGGAAGACAAGTTGGTTTGATTGTCACCGTCGATTTCTTCCCGCCGGCCATCCGTACCGAAGAAACAATAAATTGTTTGGGAACAAAAGGGTTGTGAGAGACACTCCTCCTCCATATCTAACTGGACAACAAATTGAAGCACTAATCGATTACTATGGAGCTTTGGAAACAGCTCCTCGTGGTGGTAATTGGCATGTCCCGGGTAATATGCCTGATTCTTACGATGTTCATCACAACTAGCACAAGAAGAGTATATTTTGGGAGTTTCCCTACTGGAAGGATCTTCTTCTGCGGCACAACCTCGATGTGATGCATATAGAGAAGAATTTCTTTGAGAACATCATGAATACAATATTGAATGTCCCAGGAAAAACAAAAAAAAACATAAAATCGAGGTTGAACTTGCCAGACATTTGCTCAAGAATTGAGTTACATATAAAACGCAATGGACAAGTTCCCGTTCCGATTTTTAAATTGTCTTCAGAAACAAAGTCGGTGTTGTTCAACTGGGTGGCATCTGAAGTGAAGTTCCCGGATGGGTATGTTTCAAAACTATCAAGATGTGTTGAAAAGGGTCAAAATTTCTCCAGGATGAAGAGTCATGATTGTCATGTCTTTATGCAACGACTACTTCCGTTAGCATTTGCAGAGCTACTTCCAACAAACGTACATGAAGCATTTGCAGGTATAAATTATAACGCAGTAATTTTATAATGGGTTAGTTTGCAAATATATATGACTACTATGTTTCATTGTTTTTGGAATTTATAAGGCATTGAAGCATTTTTCAGGGATCTGAGCACACACACTCTTAAAGAAGAAGTCGTTGAACACCTGCAGGAGAACATTCTTATCTTATTGTGCAACTTGGAGAAGATATTTCCTCCTGTATTTTTTTGATGTCATGGAACATCTAGCTGTCCACCTCCCATATGAGGCATTGCTTCGAGGACTTGTACATTACAGATGGATGTATCAGTATGAGCGAACAATGAAATATTTGAAGGGAAAAGCAAAATATCTAGCCAAAGTTGAAGGTTCTATAATTTTTGGAAGTATGACGGAAGAAACTTCTCACTTCACATAGTACTACTTGGCGTCAAAGTACATACCCGTAAAAGAGCTCCAAGAAGATATGATGATGGTGGTGTCGCACCAACATATGCAGTTGCTGGTGTTCCAGACATCTTTAGCCAGATTGGACGACTCGGTGGGAAAACAAGAGATGTTTGGTGGTCGAGTGAAGAAGACGCTCAAAGTGCACATACATATATTCTACTCAATTGCGATGATCCTATGATGCGTTCTTTTGAAAGGTAACCTATATGAACACTTCTAAACACATATAAGTATACCATTTATTATCTCTTAAGATGTTAATTATTATAAATTGTGAGTTTACAGTGTATTGGTTTCTCAAGTCGAAGAAACATTCTCAGGGATATCCACAAGTGATGTAGACAAAAGGAAATATCAACACTTTATTAAGTGGTTTAGGACTCATGTTGATTATGATGATGATGCAGATTATCCTAAGTGGTTACACGAAGTAATTCAAGCTCCACGTGTCAAGGTCACCACATCACAAATGTATTTCACACGAGGCTATACTTTTCACACATAAGACTATGGTAGACTCCAGGCGACCAGTAACTATGGAATATATGTGAAAGGCGAAATATATTTCTACGGGATCTTGACGGACATTATTGAAGTGAAATTCTCAAGGATATTGAAGCTCAAATGCGTCCTCTTCAAATGTGAATGGTTTGACCCTGTCGTCGACAGAGGTCTCCGATTTAACAAATTTGGTGTAGTTGATGTCAATGGTGGACGAAGGTACGTACAACAAATTATTTTTTTGTTGCCATATAAGACATGTATGATTAATTTCAACATTTTCTATATTTTGCAAGTACAACAAATTCGAGCCTTTCATCTTAGCTTCACAGGCAGACCAAGTTAGCTTTCTTCCATACCCCCGAATGAGAGAATCATGAATAAATGGGTTAGCCGTGATCAAAGTCACATCACGAGGACGAATTATCGGTGGAGAAGAGCCACCATTGCAGGAAGAACAGATCAATGTAGTCGAGCAACCTGAACAACAAATCGATGACATACTTCTCATTGATCCGCATAATCATGACAACGAAAATCTTACCGACGATGCCACAGAGGAGGGTGTTGAAGACGAGTTTAATGAAAATGATGATGTTTCTACTGATGAAGAGAATGACAGTGTATCCGACTGATATATAATAATGCAAAACTATTTATATAATTTGTAAGATGTTGAGATTATAAGTGAAGAAATTATGGTTTTAGAAATTGTGGTTTTTGAATTTGGGGTTTGGAATATATGAAATAGAATTTGGTGTATGAAATAAAATTTGGTGTTTGGAATATATGAAGTAGAAGATAAGAACGATAGAGTTTGGGGTTTGGAGTTTCGGATTTTAGAGATATAACGATATTCGTCGTAATGACCACGTACGTCTAATGAGGTGATTACGACGAAATGTGCTTACGTAGAAATAACGAGGAAATATAATATAAAAAAGCATTTCGTCGTAATCACCTCATAGACCTACGTGGTCATTACGACGAATATTGCTAAGTACGTTAATGCTTTTTATATTATATTTTCTCGTTATTTCCACGTAAGCACATTTTGTCGTAATCACCTCGTAGACCTACGTGGTCATTACGACGAATATTGCTAATTACGTTAAAAAAAAAAGAAGAGAAGAAAGGTACTGGAATCACATATGTCGAGATCTACACAAGTTTATCCCACATATGTGTTCCAGTATCTCTCTTCACTCCTCGTATTTTACAAATACTTTTAATTTGAAAGAAAAATTGGTGGGTGAATATAAGGTGGAATTTTGGGTGTGGTTTGTGTGATTGTGTGTGATATGAGAAGGAAACTTTGCCTTGTATTTATAGAAAAAAAGAAAGACTCGTTAATTCCACGTAAGCACAATTCGTCGTAAGGTCCTCGCCATCTTACGTGGAATTAACGAGTTAAAATAAATATAAATAGGAAAACTCATTAATCCCACGTAAGATGGCGAGGACCTTATGACGAATTGTGCTTACGTGGAATTAACGAGTTTGGCGTTATTTAATTTAACCTTTGCTCGTTATTTCCTCGTTGGTTACGAGCCTTTAGCCAGAAATATTTCTAAATCCCTAAATTCTGAAACCCTAAACCTCAAACCCTATCTTTCTTATGGTCTACTTCATATATCCCAAAACCATCTTCTCTTAAACCACAATCTCTTCTTTCCAATCCAAACACAAAAATCTTAAACCACAATTCCTTCACAATTATAATCTCAATCTCTAAAACCACAAACTTACACAAATCAAATTATTACTTTATTTTTTTGTTATTTTAGATCTTCTTCAAATATTTTAGATTGTAAGATAATTTTTTTCATTAATATGTATTGTTCAGACTTAAGTTGTATAGATTTAAAATAAGCTAAAATTTGTTATTAAATTTAAACAAAAAAATAAAAGATTGAGGTTAAAGGGAAGATGAGTTTGGCAAATATATGAGATAGACGATAAGAAAGATGGGGTTTAAGGTTTGTGGTTTCGGATTATAGGGTTTAGGACAATTACCTCGTTATAACCACTTAAATTATCGAGGATGTTGTTATGGTATTTTTATGTAGGGTCGTTTAAATACTACGGAACACAGGAAGACTTATGTATTTGTATGTGTTTAGAAGAGAAATCGAGGCAAAGAGATGTATTATTGAGTATCTTAAGAGTTTACAATGTTGGATACGTGATCCCTTAGTTTTCTAGCCTAACTCTCTAATCTCTAAGCCACTGAATGTCGATCCCTTTTTCTAGGGTTTGGGCTCCCCTTTTATAGTAGATGTATGTCGGCTGAAGTAGGGCGAACTCCCTAATATCCGTGGAAATAGAAGTTTTCCCATGATTGTAAAACTTCCATATTGTTGCGGAGGGTCAGACCTTGGTTCCTTCCGGCAGGGGCTGGACCCTGGAACCTTCTGGTAGGGACTGGACCCTGGGTCTTTCTTAGGAGAAAGGTCTGGAAATCAAGGGCCCCTTCAGAGGCTGGAGAAAATATTTAGCGTTGGATATTTTTCCCCAAAAGTTTGCCCTTTATTCCTTGATTGCTTCGTGGGAATCAAGGGATAACGTGTGATCTTGGACCTTGGTAGTCTTTCTTCAAGCAGGAGAAGGGCTGAAGTCTTGTCGTAGCCTGAGGCGAGGTTCGAAACGTGATGGTTTGGACGGAATGGGCCTCACGGAAAGAAATAAGGATCAGAGCCTGGCCGTGAAGGTGCTAGGTCGGCTAAATATCCCGATGGTGATTTTTGGAAATTTTCCGAATGAGGATTTATGGCCGATTTCCCAGTTTTCTTTTCTTTCCCTTTTTCTTCCTTTCTATTTATGGGAAAAAATGGAAAATCATTCCGGGTATATATTCGAATGCCCCAATGCCCTTGGATGGCACAAACCTAGGTTTTACCCATTCTCCTTTACCCGAAGCCAATGTCGAACGACCCGACTTTCATGGGATCATCTCCAGTTTCCGGTGTTGGGGGACACGTTAGACCCCCGATGTTTATTTGGTGATCCCTTTGACTCCCCAGTTCTGACTCCGAGCACGGTCTCAAAGGTGGATGACATAGGGATTTCCATGGCTCCTATTCACCCACGTCACTTTCGTTCCTTCGATGCCTTGGGCGAAGACGAAGATGGTCCGAAGTCGGATATTGGGAAAGAGGATCTGACTGAGATCCGTCGTAAATATTCCCTTCCTGACAGGACGGGAATAAGGTGTGCGGGAGAATTTGAACGAGCTCCTGATGGTGGAAAGGGCGAGATAGCAATCTTTGAGGCTTATTTAGAGGTCAGTTTTAGGGGTGGCATCCCTTCTTTGATTGCGGAAGTGGCATCGTACTTCGGGTGTTCTCCTTCGCAGCTTACACCCGCTACATGATGTACTTTGATGGCTATTCAGGTGTTAGGGGAGCTTCACAACATTCCCTTTGGATTGTCTGAGGTTCTGTACTCTTACTCCTTTATTCTCCTGTCGAGCAAGAAAGGGTTCTTTCAGATATGGTCCCGTGATGGTGAGCCTTTGGTAGATGAGCCTCCTCGGGGTATTCGTGGTAGCTTTCCTACGAACGATTTTTGGGATAGGAGATATATGTTCATGAAGGTTGACGGTGTTCCTTGCTATCCTTGCTTTTGGCGTCCAGTTGGTAAGTTATTTCTCTCTCTCCAGACACAAGTATCATGTTTGTTGATTTGTCTTGGGCTTTTCAGAGGTGGCCCGACCGGTTCTTCAGGCTAGTGAGACTTTGGCGAAGTTGGCGCAAGGCATTCCTAGATGTGTTCGTTGGATTCTGTTTTTGATGCATCCGATATCCCTGCGTCATAGCCGTATTTGGGGTAATGGAGCTCCCCCCTTTTTTTCTTTTTGCAAGTAATGGTGGGATCATAATTTGGTGATATATTGATTTCCCAGGTTGGATCCCTACGGCTTCAATATTGTCGGTGTATGAGGAATACTACAAAGCTAGACCTCAGAGGAGAAAACCTTGCGCTTCATCTCCCTCTATCCCTTCGGCTTCGGCTTCCTTGGCTCCGAGGAACGTTAGGGGAAACAGGTTTCCAGTTTAGATCTGTGTGTCCCTCCGCATGAGGAGATTCTTTTTCTCCAGAGGCAGCTTCGAGAAGTGATCTCCAACCAGGCTCTCACCGTGCAAAGGGCTCGAAAACAAGCTCGTTGGGATCTTATGAAAGAGTGGTCGGAAAGGGACGTCGACCAGCGTAGGCCATTTGGAGGACCCGGCCGATGGGGGCCTGTCGGAGGGCCTGTCCGGAATTTGGCGAGCAATGAAGGTGGACTTGGCGTTTTTCCTTTGTTTCGTCGGGAGCCGCACCTTTGATTAATTTGCAATACTTATGTTTTTCTTGCTTTATGTTGTCGTCTTCTTCTGGATTTTTGATGGCTTTTCTCCTTTTGAATAAGGACCTCTAATAGATAATAATACTTATTGTTTTTTTCGCCTCTATTCCATCTTTTGTTTCTCGAGCTTGTATCCCGCATCAAGATCGCTTCTCGTTAGGGAATGTTTGCAGCTATATGGCTTTCGAGCCATAGTTGCTTGACAAGATGTGTGGATGGTTGAGTGATTTATAAGACGGATCAGTCCCTGTAGGGAGTCGTCGTCAAGGACCTAAGTCCTGTTAATGATTAGATCAGGACCTGAAATCATTTGACAAAGCGTTAGATCTTGTAATCCAGTCTTAAAAACTTGAGTTTTAGTTTTAGGAATGTAAGATCGTTGTTGAGAACTAGGGAGTTCCAGCTTGATTTGAACCCTGAAGTTCTTGGATCCTTGAACTCAGAAGTTCTTAGGATCTAGAACCCTTAGGTTCCTTACCTAGGCCTTGAGGCCGTTCTCTGAACCCGAAGGTTTGTTTATTGAACCTTGAGGTTTTGGTTAACCTATGGGTCCTGAGACCATGGTTTGACTTTAGGGGATATTCCGAATCTGGAGGTCAATACCTTTGGACCCTGAGATCTTCGGTAATTCTCTAAGGTTGGTGTCAGGACTTTTGAAGTCCTTGATCCCGAGGGTCTTTTAGACTCAAAATTCTTTGATTCTTTTAGGTGATCTTTACGAATCTATAGATTCTTTAAAGGCCTATTGGTTTCGATGGACCCAAGGGTTCCAATGAACCTAAATTCATTTCGAACTCGGAGGTTCTAGACCGTGATGGCAACATTGAATCATGAGAGATTCGAGACCCTGAGGTCATATTGAACCCTGAAGTTCTTGACCCAAAGGCCTTGGACCCTGAGGTCTTATGGAACCCTGAGGTCTTGGACCTTGAGGTCTTGGACCCTGAGGTCTTGGACCCTGAGGTCTTGGACCCTGAGGCCTTATGGAACCCTGAGGTCTTGGACCCTGAGGTCTTGGACCCTGAGGTCTTGGACCCTGAGGTCTTGGACCCTGAGGTCTTGGACCCTGAGGTCTTGGACCCTGAGGTCTTATGGAACCCTGAGGTTCTGGACCCGGAGGTCTTGGACCCTGAGGTCTTCGACCCTGAGGTTTTATGGAACCCTGAGGTTCTGGAACCGGAGGTCTTAGACCCTGAGTTCTTGGACCCTGAGGTCTTATGGAACCCTGCTGCCCGGAGGCGCGCCACTCTTGATCTAAATTGAGAAACCGCACTCTGCTGCCCGGAGGCGTAGGCCACTCTCAAAAATCTCAATGTTGCACTTTACCTTTCTGCAGAAAGGTCACTCTCAGACTTACTGTGGTCTGGGGTGGGCCCTCCCGCAAGGCGACTTCAACCCAGACACACTACCTTCCACGTCTGGATAGGTATTGAATTTTTATGTGCTCAACCGGTATTTCCGCACTTTGCTCCCTGCATATCAGCCGCTAGAATCTGATTACAGTACTTGGCTGTGTACGTCATGCCCCTTGCGTGTGTTTAGCTCGTGGCATTTTTAACGCGGGGTTTGGGTAGTATTTAGTGCGTGGTCCCCATGTAACTCTTGGCTATAGGCCTTTACGCGGGCCCTGTTGTGCAGACATCGGTGCAGGGCTGATCAGACCCCTTCCATATCTGTCTGCACCTTAGGTGAGTATCCTCACCAGCTAGGAGGTTAGCTAAGATCTGAAGTCCTTAAGGTCCTGATCCAGCTGGTATGCACCTTAGGTGAGTAGCCTCACCAGCTAGGGGGTTAGCTAAGACTTTTTTCCCCGGCGCCATAGGGAATTTCCCCACAATGTCCATGCCTCATTTGCGAAAAGGCCAAGGAGAGCTCAAGGATTTGAGGTTCTCTGGTGGCAAGTTGGAGATTGGGGCGAGTTTTTGGCATTGGCTACGGGTTTTAGCCTGCTTAAGGGAGTCCTTCGCCATGGTTGGCCAATAGTAGCCAGCCCTTCTTGCTCTGAGTATCAGACTTCGTCCACTGGAATGGGAACCGCATTCCCCTTCATGGAGCTCTTCTAGTATTCGTGCAGCTTCTCTAGGGGTTAGGCACCGTAGGTAGGGCCCTGAAAAATATCTCATGTATAGTTTTCCTTCTGAGATGCAGTATCTGGCTACTTGCCTCTTGACCTTGCGGCTCTCATCTCGATCTTCGGGTAGGACGTCGTTCCTTAAGTAATTGGTGATGGGAGTCATCCAGGTTTCCCCTTCGTCTACTACTGCTACCTCCTCTGGTTCTGCCTCCTTTACGGTTGCTGGCCATTGTAGGACCAACAAGGGAATACTCATATCATCCTAGGTTTCCAAGGCGGAACCTAGGTTTGCTAGAGCATCGGCTTGGGAGTTTTGTTCCCTAGAGATCTGTGTAAGTTTGCAGTTTTCGAATTGGTCAAGCAGACGTCTGGCCACTGATAGGTATCTGATCATACTCAGATCCTTAGCTTGGTAGTCTCCTTGGACTTGGCTGATGATGAGCTGTGAGTCGCTGAAGACCTGGATGTCTTCCACTCCCATTTGTCTGGCTAATGCCAGACCTGCTATTAGGACTTCTTACTCAGCTTCGTTGTTGGTTGCTTTAAAGTTGCAACGCACGACCCTTGAAGCTGACTCTCCTGTGGGGGAAGTTATGACTAATCCTACTCTTGCACCTCTCACGTTGCTGGAACCGTCAACGTGTAATGTCCATTGGCCTTTCTCCACCTCTTTTTCATGGAGCGTAGCTTGTTGATCCAAGCCTGGAAGCATGTAGGGAGAGAACTCAGCCACGAAGTCGGCCAGGACCTGTGACTTTATGGCGGTAGCTGGGCGAAAGACCACATCATACTCCCCCAATTCTATGGCCCATTTTGCCAATCGTCCAGACACCTCGGGCTTATGAAGGACCGCTTTGATAGGGAACGAAGTGACTACCACGACTTGATGAGCCTGGAAATAAGGGGATAATTTCCGAGCTGCCACGACCAGGGCGAGAGCTAGCTTCTCTAGATGGCTGTAGCGGGTCTCTGCGTCTAGCATGGACTTCGTCATGTAATATATAGGGTGCTGTCTCCTTCCTTCTTCTCTTACGAGGACTGCGCTAACCGTATGCTCGGATACGGCTAGGTAGAGCAATAACACCTCTTCTTCCAGGGATTTGGATAAGAGTGGTGGAGTAGTAAGATAGGCCTTGAGGTTAGATAGTGCGATCTCGCACTTCTCTTTCCATTTGAAGTCCTTAGGATTCTTTAATGTTTCAAAGAAGGCAAGGGAATTGTCGGAGAGCCTGGAAATGAATCTGCTGAGGACTGCCATTCTTCCTGTCAGTTTTTGAACCTCCTTGACGTTTCGAGGGGAAGGTATTGCCTGAATGGCCCTTATCTGTTCTGGGTTTGCTTCTATGCCCCTGTGAGTGACTATATACCCCAAGAATTTCCCGGAGCTCACTCCGAACGAGCATTTGGAAGGGTTGAGCTTCACATTGTACCTTCTAAGGGTGGCGAACGCCTGTTGAAGGTGCGAGATATGATCTTCGGAGTCCAAAGACTTTACCAACATGTCGTCGATATATACTTCCATGGTCTGACCTATCTGATCAGCAAACATCATGTTGACGAGCCTTTGATAGGTGGATCCGGCATTTTTTGACCTGAAAGGCATAACCTTGTAGCAATAGATGCCCATGGAGGTAAAAAAAGATGTCTTCTCCTGGTCCTCTGGATGCATCAAGATTTGGTTGTATCCGGAGAAGGCATCCATGAACCTTATTAACTGATGTCTGGTAGTGGCATCAACCAGCTTATCTATATGAGGCAAAGGGCAGGGATCCTTTGGGCAGGACTTGTTGAGGTCCGTAAAGTCAATGCAAACTCTCCACTTCCCGTTCTTCTTCCTTACGACTACTACATTAGAAAGCCAGTCGGGATATTGTACCTCTCTTATGAATCATGCATCGAGCAGGTTCTTGACTTCCTTGATAATGATCTCGTCCCTTTCGGGAGCAAATTTCCTTATTTTCTGTCTGACCGGGGGATGCTTCAGATCTACTTGAAGCTGGTGCATGATGATGTTGGGGTCGATCCTGGGCATATCTTCGTGGGACCAAGCGAAGCAATCAGAGTTAGATCTTAGGAAGTCAATCAGTCTTCGTCTTAGGTCTTTCGGAAGCTTAGAGCCTATCTTGAGGTTCCGCTCCGAATTTCCTTCCACCAAGGGGACCTCGTCCATCCCTTCAACCTCCGGTTCTTCGGTATGAGGAGTTGGAGGTTTCTTCTGTAATTGCTATAAGACATGGGTCTTTCCCTTCAAGGTGGACTGATAGCAGGACCTAGAATTTTCCTGATCCCCCTTGATAGCCTTTACGCCCCAGGGAGTCGGGAACTTTACAAATTGATGGAGGGTCGAAGGTACGGCTCCCATGTCGTGGATCCAAGGCCTTCCTAATATCACGTTGTAGGATGACAGACAGTCGACGATTAGGAACTTAGTGGTTTGGTTTATTCCCTCAGCGTAGACTTGGAGAAGGACCTCTCCTTCGGTTTGTTTCTCTTCTCCACTAAATCCCACGAGTGGGATCGCTTTTATGGTTAGCGTCTTAGGGTCCAACCCTAGATCAGTGTAAGCCGAGTGAAAGACGATGTTGCTGGGGCTTCCGTTATCCACCAATATCCGCTTGACCAAGCAGTTGGCTATGACCAGCGAGATGACGAGGGCGTCGTGATGAGGATCTAGGAACCTTTCTTGCTCCTTCGCGGTGAAGCTACTCTCGTCTGTTCCCAGAAGTGGGCGTTTAGGAACCTCGGTCTCTTGACCGTTCCTGGCATTGCGGGTACTTCTTTTGGATGCGGCGCTACTGATCCTGCTTACTTCTGATCCTCCGGAGATGACGTGGATCACTCGATCTTGATGCGGGGGTAATGCGGGAACAGCTTCGTTAGGAAGGCTGGGGCCTTCCTTGTTTAAGAAGTTCCTGGCTTTATCCGAGAGGAATTACCTTAGGTAATCTTTCTTGTGAAGTTCAGCAACCTCTATCCTCAGGATTATACAATCTTCAGTGGTGTGGCCGTGATTGTTGTGGAACTCGCACCACCTTTTAAGGTTTCGATTGGCATCGGGGAACCTAATCTTAGGGGGCCGTTTAACCCGTGGACCCATTTGTCTCAGAACTCCGATGAGCTCCGGTTTGGATATCGCGAGATGAGAAATACTGGGCCAAGTAGACACCATCATTCCCTCGGATCGGGGTAGAGGGCTGTTCTGATACCTGCCCCTGCTCGAATTGCTGGATTCTTTGGAAGGTCGAGAGCGGATGACCTCGTCGCGATCATCCTTTGGAGGTCTGGAGGACTTCTGATCGTATTTGGAGGAAGCCTTGGCCCTGCTCGCGACATCTTCTTCCCATCTCACTTGAGCCCAGGCCCGGGATAACACGTCCGCCATGCCCCCACACCTATACTTCGTTAGCTCTTTGTAGAGTTCTCCTTCTGGAAGCAGGCCCTTCTTGAAAGCTGAGACGACTGTATCGGCATTACACTCAGGAATGGATACCTTCTTCTGGTTAAAGCGGGCTATTTGGGAACATAAGGACTCGCTCCGGTATTGTTGGACCTCGTAGAGGTCATCTGATCTCTTCTCTAGGTGACGTCTGCTAGCGAATTGTTCCACGGACTTGTCACTGAGGGCGTCGAAGGATTTGATGGATCCCATGGGGAGATTGATATAACATTGGAGGGCAGGACCGGTCAAGTTTGACCCAAATCTTTTGCACATGGTAGCTTCCCTTGCTTCTTTGGGGATAGCAACAGCTATCATGCGCTGCTTGTACTGGGCGACATGGTTGTCGGGATCTCCAGTTCCTTCATACATCTTAATGCTCGGGAAAGATAATTTGCGAGGCATCTCGACCGAAGCAGTCTCCTTTACGAAGGGTGTGTCAGAGTAAGACCTAGGGTCGCTTCTCCGGATATGTGGAGCTACTCCGGGGAGCCTTTCCACCATAGATTGGATGGTGCCGAATCTCTCGGAGACCACCTTCTATAGGTAGGCAGCTAGAGCTGGATCTGAGATATTGAGAACCGTTTTCGTTTGTTCCCAACTGCCCCGAGGGATTGATTCTCTCATCGGAGAGCAAGATTCTCGGCTTCCATAGCGTCTAGCTTCTCGACGCTCTGTTGAAGTTGTTTGGAGTGTTCTCCAAGTTGGTCTTTTAGGTTTTGAACTTCTTGGACAAGTTTTAGACCTACAGGTGCGGGTTCCTGAGCCTTGTGAAGGTCAGTGATTTGGCTTTGAAGAGTTTCAAGCCGGCTGAGGAGCTCCTGCTCCTTCGGGGTTGGTTCGGCTCGGTTGGAATCGTCTTCCAGTGTCGTCGTCACGTAGTTAAGTTACTCCCCTCTCTCTAGCGCCAAACTGTTATGGTATTTTTGTATAGGGTTGTTTAAGTACTACGGAACACAGGAAGACTTATGTATTTGTATGTGTTTAGAAGAGAAATCGAGGCAAAGAGATGTATTATTGAGTATCTTAAGCGTTTACAACGTTGGATACGTGATCCCTTAGTTTTCTAGCCTAACTCTCTAATCTCTAAGCCTCTGAATGTCGATCCCTTGTTCTAGGGTTTGGGCACCCCTTTTATAGTAGATGTATGTCGGCTGAAGTAGGGCGAACTCCCTAATATCCGTAGAAAATAGAAATTTTCCCATGATTGGAAAACTTCCATATTGTTGCGGAGGGTCGGACCCTGGTTCCTTCCGGCACTGGCTGGACCCTGAAACCTTCTAGCAGGGACAGGACCCTAGGTCTTTCTTAGGAGAAAGGTCTGGAAATCAAGGGCCCCTTCGGAGGCTGGAGAAATCTTTAGCCTTGAATATTTTTCCCCAACAGATGTTACGAGGAAACATTTTAAAAAATAGAAGTTGCCTCGTTAATTCCACTTAAGCACATTTCGTCGTAAAGACCTCGTAGAACAAAAACACGGGCCTCACACTTTCCTCATACATTAAAAACACGGGCCTCGCACTTACCTCGTTATGTTATGTGGGCTTTACGAGGAATGAAAACACGGGTCTCGCACTTTCCTCGTACAATAACGAGGAAGTTACGATCAACCCTCATCTTATATATACGAGCATCCACAGACCCCTCCACTTCGTCCCCCTTTCCTCTCTATCTTCTCTCCACAATGGTAAGTCCCTCTTTCCTCCCTAGTTGGTTTAGGATAGATTAGGTGGTTAGTTTAGGAAATTTAGATAGGTTTAGGGAATTTAGATTGGTTTACGGATTTTCGGTTAATTAATGTTGCTCTGGTGGTTACTGTTGATTTTAATTTTCCAATCTGATATTTATAACTGTTGATTTTAGTTTTCCAGAGATTTTTTTTAAATGTTGGTTTTAATTTCGAATTTTTTTTCAGAGCATTCGCAACCATCAGCGTACTCTTCACTAATCTCAGATGTTCGGTCCGCCGGGTAGTCGGTTGGACCCGCCCAATATGTCAGCTCCCGGTTCTTCTACAGCTCCTGGTTCTTCGAATCAGGACAATGTCCCCAAGACTCAGTCTTCTCAGAGAGTCTCGCCTTCTTCTACGGCACCGCCATTAGTTCCTCAGGGGCCTCCTCCGATGGCTCCTCCGCCGATGGCAGCACCTCAGCCGGCTCCTCAGCCTCCGATTCATGCTGTTTTGATGGTGCCTCCGAGTTTTCCTTACTCTCAGCACACTGTGGAGGACATTCTCGGTATGCCAGGCCGAGAAGGTTTACCGATCTTAGACACCGACCGACCTGACGGAACTTTGTGGTATGTATGTTGGATTATTTTTTTTAAATAATCTAAATTGTGATTTTAATAAATATTTAAAACTTTAATTTTTTTTCATCAGGTTTGAGATTGATAACTCCGTTGCAACAGAAGTAACCGAGACGATAAAATGTAACTTCTCCATGGCACATCCCAACTAGAAACTCACCCCGATCTACATAAGAAGAACTTGGTTCAAGATTTTCGCTGTGAGTTATTAATATTTATTTCCCAATTTATTTTTATTTTTTTTCTAAACTAATTATTTATTTACTTTTTGTGCCTGCAGCAAAAATATAATTGGCCCCCAGGGGTCACGGAGAAGGTGCAGAAAGAGTTTATCGAGAAGGCAAAGAAACGCTTGTAGGACACGATCTCCAACTGGAAGGGTTACTGGATCGTGAAGGGACATGAGCGGGGCAAACCCTCTTGCCTCACCACGAAAGTGTGGGATTGCCTCATCCGTTATTGGAACGATCCCAACTCCATCAGAGTCGCCCAGTCTTGCTCAACCTCCCGTAACTCCGTAGATGAGCAAGGCCACAAGGCGATACAACACTCTACGGGCCAAAAACCACATGCTGCCATCTGTTTGGAAATGGTACATAATTAAATATTTAAATATTTAATTTTAATATATAAAATTTCTAACACCTTTATTAAATGTTATTAATTAGGCCAAAGATTTGGGATGTTTACCGACTCTTATGGAACATTACGAGCGGACCCACAAGAACAAGGCGGGTCAATTTCTAGATGGGACGTCTGAGCATATCTTCAACAATGTGGCAGCTCGGATTGAGGAGTGTCAGACCCAGCTGACGCAGGAGTCCCCCGACGGATTACCCGTCACCTTATCCACAATCGACGTGGATAAGATTTACGAGGAGGTAAATTTAAAATAATTTTTTTATTATTAATTTTATTAATCTTACAGTTTAAATATTAATATATATATATATATATATATTAAAGGTTTTCCCTAAAAAAAAGAGACGTACGTTGGGGATTGGTTCCGTCAACGATGTTCCGAGAGCGACATCGTCTTATGGTCAGAGACGGGATGACGAAGTCTCTCAGCTACGTACCGAGTTGGCTTCGACAAAAACTGCGTTCACAGCTCGTATGGGTGGAGTCGAGGGCCTTTTGGACGTTATAGTGTCCACAAATCCAGAGTAGGAGGCCTTATTGAGGACCATGCGACAAAACAATCCTATTCCAGGCGAGTCATCCGGCACACATCCCGATAGCGAACATGCCGACGCAGATGTCGACAGGAGGAGTGATGAATTCTACCAGGCGATGATGCACGATCCTTAATTTTTTTTCGGTTATGTATTTCATTATTAGGAATCCAAAACTTATAACTTATTTATTTAAAAAATATTTTATTTTATAAATATTGTTTCAGAAATTAAAATTTTATTAATAAATAATTGATTTTAATTATTTTTTAATAAGTATTTTCAAAATTAAAATAGGAAACGAAGTTAATTCGTAGCTAATTTACGAGAGTCTTACGTGGAACATTTACGTGGAAATAACGAGGAAACTGTAACGAGTGGATTACGACGAAATAGTTTCACGGCTCTACGTGTGCTTATGACGAAACATTTCGTGGAAGTAACGAGGAAAGGATAACGAGTTAAGTACGAGGATTTGTTTTCGAGATTTTCTCGTGGAACTTACGAGTAATACTTTACGTGTTGTTTACGAGGAAACTTAGTGAGTGCTTTACGTGGAAATTTCATGTGGTCTTTACGATGAATTCTTTACTTCGTCTTTACGAGGAAATACTTTACTCGCTATGTCACGAGGATTTGGCGATGAAATATCTTTAACGACCAACGTATTACGACGAAACGTTGTTCCTCGTAAATTCCTCGTAACCCTTAGTTACGACGAAGTAACGAGTAAATTGGCCCTCGTTAAATATGTGTTTTCTTGTAGTGTCTGTATATTTGGCAGATTGTAAGGCATACTAAAAGTTCTCATATCTGACTTGGCAGAACATATTTTCTTAAAGAGAAGAGGCGAAAGGACAAACTAAGACAGAGAAAGAAGGTAAGAGACGGAGATTATATGGTAAAAGACATAGAGATCTACGGACCGTAGGATGCGTAATACACTGAAAACATTTACAACTACTATTGCAGAATATCAAATCTTCATTCTCTTTATGCTATACATTTCTGGTAGATCTAAATTCCTACGAGAATTGATTTATCTACTACGATATAAAATACATTATTCATTTTGTTTTTTTATCTACGATCGTGGTATACCATATTCTACATCTGGTTCTTATTCCGAAACAGGTAGGATGTAAGTTCTACATTATGAAAAAAAAAGATCCAAAAATCTAGCCTAAAATGGTAAGAAATTATTCTGAAAATCTTTTAATTTTTTTTTCCTTTTTAATGTATTTTTCTTAAAATTTAATCTTCTTCTTCAACATTACACGATTTCTGAAAAAAAACATGGGAGTTCTTCTTCATTTCTTAGTTCTTCCAACTTTTGTCACTCTAACAAATTAATATATGTTATGTAATGAATATGATAACACTTCCTGAAAACTGTTATCAGACACTCTTGAATGGTATCACATTCACTATTCAAAATAAATAAAGTGGTAAACGTTGGAATATTTCTTACATGAATTATAACTTATGGAATTACATAACAAATTTCTAAGAAAAATATCTTAATTTTTTCTCTATTTTTTTTGTTCACGAAGATAGAATATCTTAAATAAGAATGTAAAACTCAATAAAACCATAGATCTTGATCTAAAAGTTCCAACTATAATAAACATAAATTAAAGGCATAAAGGTGTTCTAAATTTTTAATATGAAAAAATATTTATGACGAAAAATGTATGTTAATAACACTTCATGTTAATTTTTCAGTGAATGATAATTTTTTTTAACATGTATTTTAAAGGAAAGGGTAAAAACTAGATTTTTATTATTAGTTATTCTAAGGGGACAAATATTTGGCTTTTAATTTTAAGGGGATAAAACTATAGTTGTTTTGTTCTTTATTGGTAAAATTCCATTTTTTTATTTTATCGTTTACAAACGGAAATTGTGGCGACTGCCTGAAAATCAATCTGGTACAATACCCAAACAAGGCCTATGGAAGACACAAACACTGGTAACGGCCCAAACATCCATAGCAATAGCGGTACAGAAACGCACATAACTCTGTTCCCAATCATAGCCATAAAAAACCCTCTCTCCAACACTAATCTTGTATACTCCCTAAACGATCCAGTCCCTGTCAATTCATAATCGCAATCGCAGTCTCCTTCATGCATTTTAGCAATGGCGTTTATGAGAAAATTGGCATCCATCAAGTAACTCACAGCAAGTGAGCTGAAGAAAAAGCTCACTGCAAGAAGCAGAGAGGTAGATGCATACTTGAGGACGAAGATTGTAGGGTTTTTGGAGCCTAAAACAATGTCGTCCGCGGTTGTGAAGAGGTGGCTTGCTTTAAACGCGTTGTTAGTAACCGCAGCTAGAGAAAGCAAGATAAGGATGGAGACTGTAGCAGTGAGAATTGTAACCATTTTTTTGTTCCTCAAGCTTTGCACTGCCAACATCCCAGTCTTATCGTCACCCTGCGTTTTTCTCGTTATGGAAAAATATTTAGTAACAAAAAAAAAAAAAAAAAATACAAAGTCATTTGACCTAATTTTAGAACATCCGGCTAAACGATAATGTCTTAACAAAAAGACTACCAGGGATACCAGAGGGAGAAACTACCAAAACTATCACAAACATACAAACCTACCTCTTCAAGAAAGTTGGAGAAAGAGAGTTACTTGTCTAGAGACTGAGTTAAACTTGATGAACAATATAAAACTCTGACTTTTTATAAAGGTAAACAAATAAAAACTCGGAAAAACAAGAGAACCTCTTTGATGTCACGGAACCAAGATTTGCGTTTGGAGGAATCGATGCCAAGAGAAGTACGAGAAGGATTGTGCTTGAACGTGTTCCAGAGGAAGACATGATATCCCACTGCTATGAACACACTGAAGGGCACTAAAACACTGTCTGTGTCCACTTTCATTCTCGTTTCTCCTTATTTTGTTCAGTACGAACTTATACTGAAGTCTTATTCGCATTGGCAAAGGAATATGTATATATAAAGATCAAAAGTTAGTGGCCAAATGGGATTCATAGTCAGATATCAAACAAACATATGGTGGACATCTCTCCATGTGTTTACTGGTGTTATTTGGACGTATACGCAACTTATTCTAATACAAAATTTTCAAGAACTGACTATACACGCACTTTAGACACTAACAACCATTATACATGCTGAATAATAAACAATAAGTAGATTTTTATCTGTGCTTTGAAAGTGCGGATTTTTTTCTATTGTAAACAAAAATTTATATGAATTAGATTTTGAGATTAAATGCTATTGTGTTACAAAGTTTATATTTTATCGAAGCAGATAATTTATTTAAAATTATATAATTTAGAAAATAGTTTATTTGAAATTTTGTATGTACACTTACGTAAATACTCTTAGGTCTGGGACTTTTTTCCAAACTCAGCAACCTTAACCGAAATCAACACTAAAATATAGGTCTGGTTTGGGTATAGGTATGTGTAAAGGGTAAATTACCTATTGAATATTTTCTTCAACATGCAGATCTCAGCTCGGATCCGAGTCCTACCCGAGACCCGCTCGGATACTCAGACTGTTCTAAATATTGGGTATTTCATATATGTTTTTGGTATTACAGATATTCTTTTAATATTCAGATTCATATTTTTGGCTATAGTTGTTTAAGGTAAATTTACAAAATTTTAAATACATATCAGGTATTCAGATAAGTTTTTGGTATTTTTGGTTCATCAAATCAGGTTTGGGATAAATTAGTTTTTTGGGTAATTGTTTGGGCTTTTGTAGATTTGTTCGAGTTTTAGATATTTTTCAGATTTTGGATACTCCAGCTTTATTCGCGTCCTAAATATCAGAACTGACCCGGACCTGATACATAGCTAAAAATAACATGTATTTTACAGATCAAAATTTGGATCCGAAACGATCAGAATACGAAACAAAACCGACAGTAATCCATACAAAAAGTTTATATACACTATATCTAGTTTGGTCCAAATGTGTAAGACTCAAAGAGCTGAGAACCGAAATGAACCAATTCTTACTTAGCTCAAAGACCCAAATGTTCAAGTCTACTCTCTTCTCTCAGTATATTTTTCTGCATTTTATAACAGTTACATTTGGTGAATTGATGAGGCTAACTTAATACTACAAATTCGTAGGAGTCTTAATATCTTTTAAATTTATCTTAAATAACTTATTATTATTATTATTATTATTATTATTATTATTATTATTATTATTATTATTATTATTATTATTATTATTATTATTATTATTATTATTATTATTATTATTATTATGTTTATGTTTATAAAATTAATTTTAATGCAATATATATATAACTTGTTTAAACATATGATTTTCTAAAGTGTTTCCATCAAATCTGATTTTGTAAATATTTGCATATATGTTTGACAATCTAAAACCACATTAAAATGCTAATCTTTTATGGGTTTAAAATTTTAGATTTATGGCGTATATTAATAATAATAGCATACAAATAAACATGAGTTAGACGTTATCTTTTATATTTAAAGACAATTTATATCAAGGATTAATATGTTCATATGGAAATAAATATATGGTTGTCGGTTAATAGGAATATTAGTATTATTATGGGGAGAATAATAGTGCGAATGCCATTGTTGTATTTAATGTTCACACTAGGTGATTTTCCTGTGCTCATGTACAGATGCAAATAATTTATAATGTAAATATATATTATAGTAATTTATTTCTATTTATTTTTACTTAAATTAATTTATAATTTTATGCATATTATATATTGATAATATTATATTACTTCAATTAGACCTATGATTTTAGATATGTAATATCTAGTTGACTTTGTTATTTTTACAGTCGATTTAGTTACATCTGAGTATATTGGATTGTATCTATTTCTTTGAATTCAATTATAATATTTTTTATTCTAAATATATTACAATTTTGATTGATTTTCTTATTTGCATTTGGGTTGGTTGTTATCTTAGATATGTAAATATATATATATATATGTATATATATATATATATATATATATATATATATATATATATATATATATATATATATATATATATATATATATATATATATATATATATATATATATATATATATAGGATTATGTATAACTTAGGATATATTATGCTTAGAATGAAAAAAAAACTAATGTGTTTCATTTCAAATAACGTAAATTAGTATAACGCTATATAATATTCAGAAGTCTCATACATATATATAAATTTTACAAAATAACTAAATTGTAACATTTGGTTAATATTTTATTTTCATTTGTTAATGTGTTATGAGTTATCCTATAATTTATATTTGTAAAACAAATTATTATTATTATAAAATTATATTTTCTTATTGTAGTCAAATCTATGATTTTAGATATAATTTAGTCGAGTCACTCATGTTATGAGTATATTGAGTTAGATATATTCTTTCAAATTCAAACTGAAGTATAATTATTTTTATTATAATTAAATCAAGTCAAATATGCATGTATTTTTAATATTTTTATTTATAGTTAAATAGGCGTGTTTTTCATAAGTAAACATAAAATTTAAATAATGAAAAAAAATATTTTTTTTGTTGTCAAACATGCAAAATTAATATTAAGAAAACATAAAATTTATTTATGTAATTTATTTTCTTAATATTTGTTTTATATTTCGTTAAATATCTAAATTTAATATTAAGAAAGCATAAAATTTTAATATGATAAAATATAATATGTCTACCTCGTTAAAGTATATAGTGCAATTTTATTTTAAATATTTGATAATTATTTTATTAAATATGTATTATTAATTTTTTACTTTCTTTAATATCTCTTAAGAGTAAACAATAAAATAATTGTGATTTTATTTGAAAAATCATATTATATAGTTAAAATATAATTTACAGATAAGATTTTTCTTTTACTGAAAGATATTATAACCAACTAAATATAAAGAAAACAAATAGCATTTCATCAATACCAATTATAAACAATTTTTAGTCATATATCACTTTATGTTAATTATTTTATGTAATCATCTAAAACAGTAGATAGATATATATCTAAATATTTCCATTACTTTGAAAATATATTTTTTTACTTTTTAAAATTATGTTTTATACAAAATAATATTTCTCTAATATCAAGATAATTTTTTTAAATGAAATATTATTATTTTATGAACTTTTCTTTTTAATGAAATCATATTATTATTTTATTTTTAAATTCGCTTTTTAAACTTTATTAATGTTTTCTTTTATTACATATGTTATTTGGAAAATAAAAGTTAAGAACCCGGCTCTTAAATATCTAATTTAAAAATCCTCCATAAACATGCTCTAAGCATACACTGTAGTAAATCATCACTCAACATCTCTAAATGTTTTTTTGAAATATAAATATCCAAAAAAATTATAACTATATTAGATCATGAAATATTAAAACATATAATGTTATAACTAATTAATTATATACTTTTTGCAAAAAAAAATTAAGAACTATTAAATTTTAAATGTCATTTATTACAAAAATATGGTTGAATCGCTTAGTTATATATTATTATCAAGATTGTTTTATACATAAAATATTAAGTTATTATTATCAATATTGTTCTATATTATCAACCATCTTAACGCATAAGTATTTTTCTAGATTCTGAAATTTTCTGTGTAGACACATGACGAGTCGTTAACTTATTATCATCAAATGACAGAAATGACATATAAATCTCCAAAATCCACTAAAATGGTCGGCTGTCACGGTGGATTAGAGGTGGACAACACTTTTCTCATAATAAATGTTATCTTATATAGTGGAATCTGCGAACGAGAATAGAAATCTCAAACTCTCATTTTAAGATGAATTTATTGGATTGATGAAATGTACGTAGATTTGAATCCAATAACCACATTCGGGTATAATCTAAACTATGATTTTAATATTTTGCAATTATATATTATTAAATAGAAATATGATAGAGTTTAGTAATCAATTTTGAGAAGCTAGTTATATATATTAGCAAATTTATGTAAATCTTGTTTATTTGGAAAGCCATATTAAAATCTGAATCAACTCCCCATCTAATTATATTTGGTAATTTCCTTTTAGTTTTGATTGGAAACATGAATAGCAGAATAAATGAAAATTGTTTCGAAACATAGATACCAAATTAAGTATTTTCTTTTATTAACATGTTTAATCATTGAATTTACAATAAATCAAGTATTTGCTTTCGTAGTTCTTCTTATATACAAATTTCACCACTGCATTTAAAGTAAATTTAAATTAATTAATTACAACTAGGTGTTTTCCTGCACTTTGTGCAGTAAGAAATTTTTTCAAAATTTAATTTATATTTAAAAATTAAGTTTATTAAATATTACTCCCTCTGTTTCATATTAAGTGTCGTTGTAGAGAAATTTTTTCGTTGCAAAATAAGTGTCGTTTTCGTATTTCAATTTAGAATTTATTACTTTTATTCTCTATTTTATTTTTTCTATTGGTTGAGATTTATGGGTAATGATGTTTTTATATAGAAAATATACAAAATTAAATGATTTATTAATCCGTGTGGATGAGCTTAGAGTGACACTTATAATGAAACAGAGGAAGTATAGATTTTCTTATTTTTATTAATATTTAGATATAGATTTGATTTAGTTAAATATTGAATTAAGATAAAAACATTTTTTTTTAAATATTTAAGAATATATATGTATATATTTAAATTATAATCTTAGATATTATTTTCTATCTATTTATATTGGCTAAATTTATTAAATCAATTTATATTTTTCACAAATTAGATCAATTTGTATAAAACTAAAAAATGATATAAAATTGTATAGTTATCAAAAATTTAAACTAAACAATACTCATTAATTTGTAGATATATAAGAAAATAATGATTTTACGCTTAGAAATCTATATTTTTTTTAAAATGTAGCAATTTCGAAATATTTAATAATCAAATTGTATAATTATAGAAAATAAAATAAAATAACATTTCGAAATTTGCAGTTTTATATATGAATATATTTATTTTATAGATGATGTGTGAGATATTACCATATTTAAAAACAATTATCAAAAATTAATATCTATGTTAAATGTAATGTATGGGTTATTACCATATCCTAAAAATTTTACCAAAAATACATACACAATAAATGTAATAATCCATGTCATATTTATCTGGAACTTATGTCATCATTTTTTTGTGAAACTGATTGTAGAGAAAACATAAGGCAAAATCACTTCTCAAATAATATTTAAGGGCGATTTTGTTTTTTTTAATATTGAAGAATATATATGTATATATTTAAATTATAATCTTAGATAGTATTTTATATGTATTTATATTGGCTAGATATATTAAATCAATTTATATTTTTCCCAAATTAGATCAATTTGTATAAAACTAAAAATGATAGAAAGTTGTATAGTTATCAAAATTTTAAACTAAAAATATTCATAAAATTGTAGATATATAAGAAAATAATGATTTTACGCTTAGAAATCTACTTTTTTAAATCTAGCGATTTCGAAAGCTTTGATAATTAAATTGTATAATTATAAAAAATAAAATAAAATAACATTTCGAGATTTGTAATTTTATATATGAATATATTTATTTTATAGATAATGAATGAGATATTACCATATTTAAAAAAGTTTACCAAAAATAAATTTCAATGTTAAATGTAATAAATGAGTTATTACCATATCCTAAAAAGGTTACCAAAAATATAATAAAAATATATGGAATAATCCATGTCATATTTTTCTGGAAGACATGTCATCATTATTTTGTGAAATTGATTGTAGAGAAGACATGTGACAAAATCACTTCGCAAATAATATATAAGGGATGGTTGTTGTTTTTTCGTGCTGAAATTAAAAACATAAACTGAAATATAGATTATGTATTATATAAAAAAACTTTTAAATACGATATTACCTTATTTGGTTTACTCAAATATAAAATTTTAGAGCGTTAAATTTTCAAGAAAACAAGCTATCATAAAATAAATAATAATTCATAGAAAACTAATGCAAAAAAATTTAAAAAATAAGTATGTTGTTTTATTTTATAAAAAATAACAAACAACAAAAAGTTTAATATATGAATAGTACAACTACATCAAATTGCATCAATGTATAAATTATTTAATATAATATTATTTACAAAATAAAAAAATATTATTAAACATTTATATTATAAAATAATATATCCTACTCTATATGTAAATTCCAAAACCTAAGAAATATATATGAATTTTTTTTATAAAATCATCAGTTTATAAGTTTATGTTGAAGACAAGTTAAATCAAATACATGCATGTGAGTGCATGTCAAATTCTACTATATATTAATGGAAGATTTTTTAAAATGTTGTAACCTGAATTCTGTATTAAATAAAAAATGAATTTGTTTTGTGTCATCTCCAAATATGTCTAATTGATGATATGTCATCTCTACTAAATAAAAAAAAAAACTATTTTGAAGTCTTCTTAAGCTGTCCACATAAGCTAAAACATTCTCCACCAATAAAACTGCCAACTCAGCATTAAATTGCAAATTTTAAAAAAATTAGAGCCTGAAAAACTTGCTTCTTACACGAATTGTTTTGTTGCTGAGTAGGACTGCTTGGACTGTTTTTACTCTTTCAATTTTGTCCCATCTCTACGTAAACTTCACCTTCGTCGTCATAGATTATTGGAGAGAAGATCCCACATTGAAAATATGAAAGGTACATTAATAATATATAAGGGACTTGGGTGACTCCACTAATTGCCAATTGGTTTTAAGTGGAAGCCCAAGAAACTTATCATGGTATCAGAGCAGGCCTAATACCCTGACCTATTAATTAATCCGGCCCGGACAGTGGCCCGATCATCCCATTAGCTGATGGCCCATAGAAGGCTCAGTTCTCCGAGATCGCTAGAAGATAAAGCATGATTTCGGAGGGGTATGATGGATTCTGCGAGATCAATGGTTAGACCCACCATTATCTCGAGGGAGGGTATTGGAGAGAAGATCCCACATTGAAAATATGAAAGGTACATTAATAATATATAAGGGACTTGGGCTTCCACTTAAAACCAATTGGCAATTAGTGGAGTCACCCAAGTCCCTTATATATTATTAATGTACCTTTCATATTTTCAATGTGGGATCTTCTCTCCAATACCCTCCCTCGAGATAATGGTGGGTCTAACCATTGATCTCGCAGAATCCATCATACCCCTCCGAAATCATGCTTTATCTTCTAGCGATCTCGGAGAACTGAGCCTTCTATGGGCCATCAGCTAATGGGATGATCGGGCCACTGTCCGGGCCGGATTAATTAATAGGTCAGGGTATTAGGCCTGCTCTGATACCATGATAAGTTTCTTGGGCTTCCACTTAAAACCAATTGGCAATTAGTGGAGTCACCCAAGTCCCTTATATATTATTAATGTACCTTTCATATTTTCAATGTGGGATCTTCTCTCCAATACCCTCCCTCGAGATAATGGTGGGTCTAACCATTGATCTCGCAGAATCCATCATACCCCTCCGAAATCATGCTTTATCTTCTAGCGATCTCGGAGAACTGAGCCTTCTATGGGCCATCAGCTAATGGGATGATCGGGCCACTGTCCGGGCCGGATTAATTAATAGGTCAGGGTATTAGGCCTGCTCTGATACCATGATAAGTTTCTTGGGCTTCCACTTAAAACCAATTGGCAATTAGTGGAGTCACCCAAGTCCCTTATATATTATTAATGTACCTTTCATATTTTCAATGTGGGATCTTCTCTCCAATATAGATAAACTCAGATATTTTAGCGGTTTCTCCTTCAGTTACATTCTTCAATGCCTCAGTCCCGTGTACAACACTCATAAAGCCCAGTCATTACTCTGTAACCAAAGAGTCATGCAACAATTTCGATTTCTTTGCGAAGTATATATATCTCAAAGCTCTCCTGACTCCTTAACACAGATAGAGGAAATAATACTCTGCAATCCATTGCAAATTAAACGTCCAGATAAACTGGCATGGACGGACAGCTATGTTCTTCAACGAGGTCGGTCCCGGATTGGGACAACTGGATTCGGAGGCTAACTCATTTCTGGGGATTTTCAGGAAGCGAGGTACATGGCAAGGGAGCATTTTAATTGGTTTAGAGCTCCTGTTTATTGACGAACAGGTTAGACATGAACTGATGTGTTGATTAATTTTACTGCTTTTGATTTCATCGATTTATTCCCATTAACTAATAAAATTCTACCATGTTGCTGGCCATAATCTAAACATTTGTTTTAGGCATTTGAGAATTCTACCATGGAGCTTCCAGATAACCGTGTGGAGGTTGACGTAGACAGGTTGATGTTCCATTCACTTGAGAATTTTAAAGACAACTGTGGACTTCGAGGTGATCCCTTTGGCAAGCATTTTTAAAGAAAATGATCTCTTCAGATGCGATTTCATATTTGTGCTTCTCAAGTAGTTTTCTACTTTTCTTTCACACAGCTGATCACAAGCTATGCGTTTTCAATTCATCTGTTAGGAGGATTAGCATGCTTCAAACGATGTGCAGACATGTTCCAGTGGAAGTAACTAACCAACTTATATGTGGAGAGCTCATGTCACTTATTTTGCTTCACTTTCTCTTTATCTCTTATATTCTAGGCCGAGCAAGTGTACCCCATTTATAACTACTGCTTAGTAGAAATATCCCATGGAGTGTCTAATGTCAATTTGTTTTGCCTTATTTTCAGACTGAAGATGGTAATGAAAATTTGATCTGTAGCTAGCCAAGTAGTAAGTGTGTTACTCACATTTACAATACCAAGCAAGATCCTTTTAGATGTATCCCTCAAAAGCATCAGAAATTTTGTGTTTTGTTTTGACATTTACAACAGGTTGTATATCAAACCTCTGTTGATGGGCAATCCTATGCTATCAAGGTATCCTATTATTTTTCCCTTATTGAAACTTTTTGTTTTCTTTCCTTGGTTTAGTTGATTGTTCATTTAAAATAAGATATTTATAGGGCTTAAAGATCATTGACATATTTTGATTCTTGAGCTTCTAGGCATTTCATAAGTGGCAGTTATCATGGCCAAGGTATTATAGATCTCTGTTATCATTCAGAACTCAAAGGATTTCCGAATACGTCTGAAAATGTCTCACGGGTTACTTTTTCTTTTTGTTCAGTCAACTCTGATCCAGGGGTCAATAAGCGTGAAAGCAGAGACCTTATCATCACACTATTGGGAATCCAACTACGACAAAAACTCTAAAAAACACTCAAAATCGAAACAAAAAATTACGTTCATGTAACCATCATGTATTATGAGAAAAAATATATTGTATGTTTTAATAAAAGCTAACTTCCTAACACAATTTCTTGCAAAAAAATTTATAACCAATTATCCACACGTAAAGCGGAAGACAAATACGCAATTTGGAAAAGACGGCGGTGACGGCCCACGAGAGGGGTTCGAAGAACGTATGCATTCTTATTCACTTATTTGGTGAGACAATGAAGTATCACGTAATCTATGATTCAACCAAAGTCTCACCAAACCTTCCAAACCGGCCATCTAGAAGGTATCAGCAACCAAGGTTCAGTCCAAGATGAATATCTCCACAACCAGAGGGAATTTTGCCATGAAACTAATTTTCATAAATTCCACACTCAAGAAGGATTCAAGCCCAAATATAATCACATCCAAAGCTATCCGTACCAGGAAATTATGAATTTTAAAAATCAGAGGTTTCTCCATCCATCCATCTGCGAGTACCCGATTTTAGAAAAAGATTTAAGCCAAAGGAAGGAGCGTCCTGAACCAAAACCCATCATAGGATTCAAGAGGGATCTCTCATATTTACAACAAGCCCAATTTTAAGAGAAATGGCCATGGATATCAGAAGTTATGAACCATTTTCTAAAACCGGCTAAACCAGTTCTTCACTTGCGTCAATTGGAAGCTAACCGGTTCAATCAGTTTCAAACCAGACATTGGCGACCAGGAGATCATTTCAACCAATAAGAAGGTATTCCAGAAGTACTTAGCTGCACCAGAGCCCAGAGGATCAGACGGATCCTTGAAGAAGTCATTAAACCAAACCGGAGCCATTTATGGAAATATTGGACAATCTTTCGGTCTGATCACTTCCAATCAAATCAGCTCCGACCAGAAGACATCCTGACTAAACCAAAGATTCCAGAAGATATTATACACGACCAGGAGGAGTTCTACCAGTTCCTACCGTCTTGCCTTTTTTGGAGCAAACCGACATTAATGTCCAACAGCTCTTTTCTCTTCAGATCAGGCACGAACTCAGCACCTACCAAGCCATAAAGAAGATCCCAAGAATACTCTGTTATCCCCATAAACCTTCCAGGTTCAAGAAGAATCAAGTTTCTCATTTGGAGCCAAAAATCCCACAAAAAGACCTTTGTAGCTGAGCATTATATAAGCTCAAAGTCGACATTTGTACTAACCAACCTCGATCACCAAGTTAATAAAAGTTTTATTCAGTTTTATCAAAGCCGTTCTTTGTATAAAATATCGGTCTTTTGGATTTTAAGAGATATTTTTTGTTGTTCTATTGATTTCGTGAGTCTATTTTGTTTGTGCAAATAAAACAAGCTCAGTATACAGATTGAGAGAGAGTCAATCACATTGTTTCCATCATCCCATCAGATTGAGAGATTCAATCAAACCTTCATTCTCAAATCCACTTCGATCCATCATTTGATCAAGCTGAGAGTGATACACATCCAGCAGCTTGATTGCACCATATCTATCCCTTTGCTTTGTTATTTATCTTGTTTTGTTATCAATATCATCAGCAAATCATCCATTTTCATATTTGTTTCTGTTTGTATATTATAAACCTCTAAAAACTCACGAATATCGGTTCTCTTTGTTATCAGGTTGAAACCTTGGTTCATCATCTATCAATTTGTGGGTTACACGAAAACAATACCAAGGTAAGACTTCAGAATCTCAAAAGAGAATGAAAGCTGATTTAATTTGGAAAAAAAATTATATTTGAGAAAGAAAAGAAAGACAATAAATTTTAGTTTTCATTTCTTAACATCAACGTAAATCAATCCTGTCGACCTAGAGGTTTCATTTCTGGTTTTACATTGGTAGAAAGACATCTAGCTTCAGCCTTAATTATGGAAATATAACTTGAAATAAAACTGAAATCTCTTGACACAAAGAAGATTGTGAAATCTACAGAGACATAAACTTACTACAGGATAAATCTATAGATTTAGGGCTTGACTGGTTCACACGCAGCTGTTGCGATTGCAGTTGCGGGAGTTTACGGTTGTGGGTGAATGCAGTTTTTAGCGGGTTTAAGAGTTTTGTACGACTGGTACTGTGGTTAGAAATGTTGCGTTTGCAGGATACTTATGACTCGTAACTACCAGATGCAATAGCGGTTAAATAATAAATTAATAATATTTATATTTTCTATAATTATAAAAATATCCAAAATCATAAAATTATAATTAATATAAAATTATATTTAGAAAAATATAGTTTTATTTTTTTAAAATTATCTAAATATTTTTATTTTAAATATATATAATATTAATTAAAATATAATGTATATATTTATATATACTACTATTTTCATAACTCTAATTTAAAATTTTTTATTAATATTTTTTATTTTTGTATTTAATTGTTTTTCCAAAAAAAAAATTACCCTCCCGCAACCGCAAACACTAGCTGGAACCATCTTTTGAATTTTAGAGGTTTGAAGCAGTTTAAAGAGGTTTAAAGAGGTTTGAGTGATTGTTGCAAAACGCCAACAACCGCTACCAACCGCAAAAGCTGTGTTTGTGGGTGGTAGCGACGAATCCAGTCATACCCTTAGTTATCTGGTTTATTTTCTTAACGTTTCTTTTAATTTTACCTTAGTTTCGAGTAGTTTACGGTGTATCTGTAAAAGTCAAGTTTATACAAATATACAAACTAACTATATGTGAATGATCTTCTTTATTGTTAGCTATCTACTCTACGACATAGATATGAAGACAAAAATATGCAAATGGTACCATAGTTTATTTTACATTAAGTGTTCTATATGTGAGCACCTTATGACAGCCATTGTACAATAGTGATTATATATTTGTCAGTCTTAATTTTATGTGATTCAGAATCGACTTTGGTCTGAGTTTGTCATTTTGTTGACATGTTAATCATATGTTCCTGGAGCCTAGAAGTTTTATCTTTAATGTATTGGAGGAACCAATACAAGGGACATATTTAAGCTCCATATAAACAAGCGGAGCAAATCAGCTCTTTGGATTTAGTGACGCAGATCAGTTCCATCAGTATTTAACCTCATATTGAGGACAAGGTCAATACATCTGAATCTTAGTACATGTGGTTTAGTTTACAAATTTTCTTTGAATTCCAACAACTTTATGTTATAAGGTTCAGAATTCGTCTTCACTTCGTAAATCACTAAGTGGGGTCTTAATGCCATAGGCAAAACACAAAATAAGTAAAAAACTTTGTGCTATTCAGTACAACTTATAACTAGATCGACCAAATAAATTAATAAAACTATAAGAACCAAGAGATTCACATAATAAAAACAGGTTTGAGTAGTTGAACTTATTCATGGTCTATAGCAAATCTATGTTATATAAAGACAACTGATTTCCTTAATTTTTAAACATGTCACAACCATATAAATTAATATAATACGCAAAATTATTATGTCAAAACTTATTTCTAAAATTTGCTACACTATTACAGGCAAACTATTGTTCGCCTCAACACCATGAATGTGTTTGTGCTGTCACGACTGATGTCATATAAGGCTTCATCAGTAGGACCAAACAAAATTCTCAATACATAGTCATCGTTCAATTTTATATCAAACGACAAGTAAAACTTTCAGAATCACTCAAAGTTTAAAAATAAAGTAATTCATGTACAAATACTCAACTATAACAAACAAAAATGTTGCCTAAGACTATTTAAAAATCATATAGTATTGAAACAAGAAATTTCATTTAAAAATCATATAGTAAACAATTTATTTAAATTTCTTTCATTATTGCAGATAAAACTTTTCTTCGCAACAACACTAGGAACTTGCTTCTACTTTGACACCAACATCATACAAAATTTGATATAGAGAAATAAACTAAATTTCCTAAATTATAGAACCCCAGACTAGGTGGAATATTCTCCGAGGCGCTTTCCACCAGGCTGTCGCCCTCAGGTCCCGAAACCCTTCTGCCGCCGTATAAAGCTAGTCTCCACTGCTCCTCTGCCTGAAGACCGCGGCATTTTTCTCGCCGGAAAATCTTCTCCTTACAGATCCACACTCCTCAGAAGAAGAGCTTTCCTCTTATGGGGACTTGTTCAAGATAAACCCTGAAAGGAGCGTAGATCTACAAAGACATCTTCGATGGCTCTTCAGCCCAGGTCTCCAGTCTCCAGCTCTATGAAGCAGCTCTCCTTTCCCATGACTCCGGTGGTGACTGCATATCTTCCACCGACACTCCGTCTGCCGTCTCCTCCGTTGCCACTCCGTCCTCCTCCAGATCCGCCGCTGTGTTCATCTACTTCTGTACCGTTTGAATCTCTCCTCCCACAGGAACCACCAGAGCCTCCCGACGCTTCCTTACAACTCGCCATTCATCTCACTCGTGTTGGTGTTAGTTCGCTTACTCTCCCGTTCATTCTGATCTATGAAGATCTACACCTCAGAGAGTCAAGTTGCTTCCAGTCCGGTGAGGAACACACTACCAGAAGATACCCGACCAGCCTCTTCTCACTGCAAACATATTTCAGATATACACCTACTGGTATTCGCTCTCCCATTCCCAGCTTGTTAGATGTTGATGGCCAACATATATATTTGTGTTATGTGAATACTCTCTGGATACAGCACGGTAATGTTGGAATCAGAAGTTTCTGCTGGAACTCAACTCTCTGTTACTCATCAAACCTCGTCAAGTCCTTAACTCAGAATGCTATTAGAAGAGATGTCTGTTCTTCTTTGTCAAATTTAACACAGCCGTGTCTTCCAATCAGTGCCATATCATCACATCCCATTGACCCATCTGTCTCATGCTCTTCATGGTCAAGCATAATTATGGAATTAGAGATGGAGAGACCATCAACCGAGTTATGCAATTTGGGATTAGAACTACGTAGTTATCTCTTTGGTGCAGTCACTGGTGTTGACCCACAAAGTTAAAGCCAAAAACATCATAAACCGCTAAGATTGTTGTTAAAATAGAGTTTTTCAAAGCTTGA
The DNA here is from genome assembly GCA_026261945.1 of Hirschfeldia incana. Taxonomy (NCBI): domain Eukaryota; kingdom Viridiplantae; phylum Streptophyta; class Magnoliopsida; order Brassicales; family Brassicaceae; genus Hirschfeldia; species Hirschfeldia incana. The sequence goes on from JABCMI010000006.1 coordinate 959,354, forward strand.
AGATTGCAGTCCTCAAGTCTTTTCTTTACAAAAAAGACTACTCAAATTTCCTCATGCCCAGGGCCATGAGAGATCCTTTACACATGTCCTCCTACTGTTAGGAGAGAATACTACAACCAAAAGTTTTCTGTATGGTTCTGTGTACGTTTCTGCAGAGGACCAAGACGTCATTGAGATAGTATATTCGGCTGGTATATCTGATATCAGCAAAAATCGTAGGCACCGACACGGTAATGTTGGCAGCCGAAGTATCTTCTTAACATCAGCTACTGCCTGGCCGTCAAATACTGTCAAGCTCATCAACCTCTGCGCAGTTATGAAGGTGGCTCGTCTGGCCACCACTATTCACGTCCAGCAGATGACAAGATCTTTAACAAGCACACATGTCCATGTTCGTCTCACTCAAAGTCTAGCTCAGAGTCCATCATTGCTTGAAGTTTGCATTCCTGTCCCCTTGTTACAAAAGGTGAATCAAACCTCCTCATTCTGGGGCCATGAGAGATCGATTTTCCCTGTCCTTCTCTTTGTATGAGAGAAACTTTCCGTCAAAAATCCTCGCTATGAGAGGTACTTCTTTCTTGGTTTCAAAGCCAATGAATATATTTGCTTTCAATACCGTTTGTTATCTTGTATAATGGTTCGATTGGTACCGAAAGATACAACGGGACTCATTCCGGTGAGACCCGAGGTCTTGGAGCATCCAACGTCACGACATACGGTGACTATTCTCAAGTCTGAAAACTTCAAAGGACGCAGTAATTTCTTCGTGTGGTTACTCGCAGGTGGCATCTTTGTAACTTTCTACGACACCCTATCAAACTTATCTAAGTTTGTGTCTCTATCTTTATTTTGCTTTGTTCTTGACTTTCCTATAAAGACTGCACATCACTGTGTCGATGTTGCTAGTATCTATGTATTTGTTTAACATATGAATGAAAAGCATCAGGTTTTACAAAAAAAAAAAAACTAAATTTCCTTACATAAAATCATCCATCATGTACTATGAAAAAAACATATTGTATGTTTTATAAAAGTTAACTTCCCATCCTAACGCAATTTCTTTGCAACAAAATTTCATAACCAATTATCTGCGCGTAGCACGGACGACAGCATAGTTCTTATAAAAGTTAAAATAAACCTTAATCTAATTTATATTTCCCTAAAACAACTAAGTAACCATACAGTAAAACGTCTCATATACTTGTCAACCCTTGATATAATGCCCACTCACAATTTATAACCTACCAAATTAATTTGAATATTAAACTGTTGGCCGTACCCCCTGTTTGGAATTACTCTACACGATAGTTGCGCGGTAACCTTAGGCTTAGCGAGTTACTAAAAAATTGGGGTTAAGCGGAGTGCACTTGGCGCATAGTTTTTAGGTACTGTAATCCTTTCATCTAATAAGGATCCTACAGAAATGTTTGATGAGGACTACTGGACGGAACAAGCTATAGAGACATTTTTGTATGAAGATATCTGCGTCAGTCCTTCCTTCAACAACACGTCTCGACCATCAATCGACAGCAAACACGAAACATCGGTCGATATACCCACCCTCGTCCAGCAAAACAATCCTTCACATCGACACCACACCTGGTACATCAGTCAATATTAAAGCCGCCGTCTCAATGAAAAATAAAAGGAATATTCCTATTCCATCTAGGTTTACCACCTACATAAGGATTCTTGCGCCCCAGTTATCCCCTCACGAAACAATCAGTAGTAATTCCCACGAAGAGCACTCCATCTTAAAACCCTAATCATGCAGACAAACGTCTACCATTGATAGATACAACCGTATCCACATCAATAGATGCTCCTTCTGACCCTAACTCTTCTGTTTCTATTACGAAGAATATAGATGTTGATTACGGTTTTCTAACACCTGATGAATTTGGTATTTACAGGGACCCAGATGGCCATTCAAGAGCTATGGATGGAAGGATTCAACAAGTTTCCAGAGAGAACATAGCAGACATTCTCCAAGTGGCTAATCGAGCGGACAACCTGTTTCAGCAACAACGCCAAATACCAGACAACCTAACTGTTGTTCTAGACGAAAATTCGGAAGCTAACCTAGCAGAATTTGGTACCAGCCGTTCATGCAGACCAGCTAGCCGACCATCGACCGACGAGATTGCTCCTACATCAATCGACAGGGTAATACCAGTGTTGATCGATAGATCAACTTCTACACCGATCGATAGGCATTAAGAGTTTGGACATCACACTTATGACATATATGGCGCCAAAAAGTTCAGTTGGGAACAAAAGGACGAGTATGGAGTCTAAGAGATGAGTCTGGATATGCAAGGAGCGTAGCTGGTGAGATGATCCATGTCACTAAGGAAAACATCAGAAAAATCCTGGAAAGAGCATCTTTGGATAATGAGAGCTACATATGTCTCCCAGAACATGCCAATTAATTAACACTGACCAGACTGGCACCAGAGATCTTAACTAAGGATGAGATCTATGAGATGGTGACTGGTATTTGTGGTGCTCATGAAAAGCTAGGAGATGAACTTAGAACATTGGTAGATGACACTTATCATCCTTTGGACAGAGGATACAACGAGCTTTTCAGGAGTATGGCAGAGATGAGGACATATAATGAGAGCATACGACACAAATTTGAGAAGGAGGTTACGACATCACTATCGATCGACGCCAACCAAGCATCATCGCTCGACGTCGCGCTTTAGACACCCCAGGTCCCTGCAGAACAGCAATGTTTGGCAGAAAAAAGGGATGAGCGGGAATTCTCATACATCAACATGAAGATAAATGACGTGTACAGCCCTCTCAACAACAATGTGGACTGGTTAAGCACGAAAATCGAGCTGCTACAGCATGAAAAGATAGGACGACATCAGTTCAGCATTGAAAACGTTCAAGAAAGGCTACAATACATCTCCAACGCTATACATAAGATGGATGAGAGATGGGCCAGAAATGATGAAGCCACAAGAAGTCACTGCAACTTGGGACTATGATCTTACTATTGATTTTACTTGAATGTCTAACCACTCTTTATGCACCATTTTAGATTTACTTATTACAGATAGTACTAAAGATGCTAAAGTCGATCAACTTGTCATCTATACACACTGGCTTAGATTGTTTGAAGGAATCAAAGCTGACCTCCAACACTAAACCTGACACAACTGCTTGTCTTGGGGATTGGTATACATAGGATCAGATACTTCAGACAAGTTTGGAAGGTAAAGTCTTGTGTAGATTTATTTATCACTTTTTCTCTCTCTATTTTCGACCCTATAATAGTTGGTTTTATTTAAAAAAATGAAATTTGTTGTTTAATTAGGACTTAGGATTTAGTTAGGAGAAATCTGAATAGGACTTGGTGGCTACAACCATTAAGGCTAGTTCAGAAAGATGCCAACAAAAATAATTTGAACGGGACTTGGAGGCGACAATCTTCAAGGCTCGCTTCACAAAAAAATCTTGGATATAAGTAAAAAAAGAAGTGAACATGGCTTAGTGGCGACCACTATTAAGTCTTGATTCATGGAAGCCTGTCCAATCTTGGTCACTGATCCAACAATGGAAGTAGACTTTGACTCAAGAGAGAAATTATAGAGAGAGAAAATAGGAACTAACTTTGGCCTGCAGATCCAGATACTTGTCTGAATATCCTTGCATCCTGTGATCGATACTCCCAAGGTAAAGCCTGAACTTTTATATTTATGTTAAGAAATGAAGTTAGTATAGGGGAATGTCAGACATGATATGCTAAGTTGTTGACTAGATAAATTTGGTTGCTAAGCTAGGATATTGCATAATGTGCTTTTTGTGATTAGGACTTTTAGATGTGGTTTGCCAAATTATAGAGGTGCTGGTTTCTATGTTTCACAATCTGTGAGTCCTTGCTGTTTTTAACCCTCTTTCAGAGAGACTGTCTGTTGGTTTTTCTTAACGACAAGCAAAAAGATAATTCTAGGAGAGTTGATATACCTTGGATTTGACCCATTTCATCCATGGTATATATATATATATATATATATATATTTTACTCCATATATATTACATATTCTACTCTATTAGGTATGTCTTCAGGTTCACGAGTTTCTTGGAGTAAAGTGATGATTATGGAGCATTTAGGAGCTTAAATGAAATTTCATCCGAGCTGGCCATTAGAGGTCGATACAAAGTGGAAGCAATCGAGCAATGCACATCCAGTGCTGTCGATCAATGTGGAAGATACGCCTTGAAAAGTGATGATTACTATCGATTGATGTACACACTGTACCATCGATCGATGTCGAGACGTTAGATGTGCGACTTCGGATCCAGTCGACGCTAAACCCAAGGCTTCACCAAATTACGAGATTACCCCTGACGAGCATTTAACCTAATAGATATTTATACTTCCTAAGTGTTAGACGACTGAAAGAGCTTTTTGAACACCATTGTTTTCTTACTTTCAGAGAGTGAAGATCATAGAGAGATTTGTGATTGGAACTCCATTTATTTTCTACTTCTGTCTATGCAGTTTTATTCATTCATTTGTGTTATGCATTTCTTAGCTATGTCTGAGTAATTCCACTGTTAGATTCAGGGTTCAAATAGGTTTGAGGGATTAGCCCCAAACTATAGATCTGCTAAGTTGTGATATTGATTAATAGATTGTTTCTAATGCTTGTTTTATCCTTGCTAACTAGAACATGAATCTAGGAATTGCATGTGTCAAGCATCCTTGAGTATCCAACCATGAACATCTAATCTATCATGCTAGGATTAGTAGAGTAAGGCGAGAGCTGATCTAGGATAGTAGTGAGAGATATCAAACTGCGCCTAGTCTTAGCTAGAAGCGCATCGATCGATACTGTCCATTGACAATCGGTCGATAGCGTGAAAGGTGTATCGAGTGATATCCCTAAAAGAACATCGATCAAAACTTTCTTGTGTTCAAAATACGAGAGTTTAGGCACAAGATCTAGTTTGTTAACCAGTGAAACAGTGCAATCGCATGATCACTGTTGTTAAGCGACTGAGCTCTAATATATCATCAATGCAACTGTTAGGCATCTATAGGATTTATAATCTCCAATACCTGAATAGAAACCCTGCGTCTAATATTTTCCAATAAGTTGCACCCCCAATCATCTTGTTAGTCGAGCAATAGACTTGCTCATTAGGATTGCTATTTACTTTAAACCACTAAACCAACAAACTTTTATAATTAATAACTTGACTAGATTTAATCGGTTCCCTAACTCCTTGTGGATTCGATCCCTAAGTACTACGATTGAACCTCTTTTTATGAGGGTAATTCACTCCTTAGGGTGATTTGAGTGGTATCAGTGTTCAAAGTCTCAAACTTTGTGTTCAGGTTGTTGTAGACAGAATCAATCTTCCCATTGAAATCCATTGTCAGCTTCTGCTTGCCTTCTATAACTTGATTAAGCATTGCTTCAATCTTGTTCTCCTGAGTCTGTGGTGGTGGATTCTGGTGAGATGAGCTTCCATAGCTTATGTTGATGTTGTTGCTGTAGGGTCTCTGGTACTGCGAACTTTGGTTGAAGTTACTCCTCTGTCCATTGCCATAGAAGTTCATGTTTCCTCTCTGGTTTCCCGACCTCTGAAATCCAGTGCCACTAATGTAGTTCACATTCTCCTCTACTCCTTCTTTATCCTCTGTATCTACATCATCTGCATCCTCCACTGAGCAAACATGTTTCTTGAGAAACTTGTGAACACTGTCTAACTTTACTTTCACTTCATCCATGTACTCCTTCCCAAGTGTGGCTGCAGATTTTCTTCTCTCAAAATAAGTGTTCTTGATGCTATTGCTGGATGCCAAGTTCTCAATAAGTCTCATAGCCTCTTCTGGATTCCTAGTGTTGAAGTTTATATCACTAGCTTCATCAAGAGCCATTTAATACTGCACTGCGATGCCTTTAAAGAAAGTGCTGAGAAGATACACTTTATTGAATCCATGGTGTGGACAGTCTCGTTGGTAAGACTTGAGTCTGATCCAGGAACTCTTGAATCACTCTACAGGTTCCTATTTGAATGTAGCGATCTTGCTCCTCAAGTCTTCAGAACGTGACTCATAAAAGAAGTTACGCAAGAATGTGCTCTTGATGTCGGCCCAAGATGTAATAGATCTTGGTGGTAACTGCTTAATCCAATGTGAAGCCTCTCCAGCAAGTGTGTACTTTAAGAGCTTGCATAATAAGTTGTCCTCAGAGACTCCATTGAATTTGATGGCAGTTACTAGATCCTCAAACCTCTCAAGATGCTCATGGGATAACCTACAGTAGGGTGTTTGACACACAGTTGTGTAGTACGGTGGCTTTAACTCGAAATCGCCTCTCTGGACAGCTGGAGGACGAATAGTTGATCTGTTCGCATAGAATTGATCTGGACGGTTCAAATCAGCCAACCTTATGGGTTGAGTTGCCTCATCTATAGGTTGAGCAGCTTATGTAGCATCAGTAACTACTTCAGAGATTGCAACCCCTTGAGCATTTATCCTCTGACCTGCTGCATTACGCAGATGACCCTCTTGATCATGTAGGTCTCTTTTCTCATCTCGTACAAAAACTATCGTAGCAACCATGTCTCGCGGCTCGGTATCGATCGATATTTGAGGTGAAGTAATGTCGGGTGGAAAGTATCGGTCGGCGGAAGAGTAGCTTTGGTCGATGGGGATGGGTGTGTATCGGTTGACAAAATCGGTCTCGGATGACAGTGGTTGAGTGTCGATCGACAAACTAGTGTTGTTGTTGCTCGATGGTGAACATCTTTCTTTGCGGATTGAACGTTCCAAGCTTGCATGATCTGATGAGAATAGAAGTTGTGTTTCCATGTTGCTTCTGGTACTACTGTGCATGCACATGAAAGGACAAGAACTGTTTTTGTCAGAAATTGATTTAAAGAAGCAACCTAGACTAAATCAGACTCGATCTATAGGCAATTAAAGCTCCCCGGCAACGGCACGAAATTTGATATCACTCAAGTTACCCTAAGAAGTGAATTACTCCCTCAAATAAGAGGTTCACTAGTAGTACTTAGGTATCAAATCCAAAAGAAGCTAGGGAACCTAATATATATAATCAGGATGATTAAGCTAAGTTAATTATGATTAAATTAAATAGCAGGTGGTTAGCAAGGAAGTTGTTCGGTTAATTCAAATGGGTTTTTAGACAATAAAAGGAAATATCTATACTTAAGGTTTTTATTCAGGTAATCAAGATTATAATCCTACAGATGCCTATCAGTTGTATCCATGATATTATAGAGCTCAACACTTAATAACAAGCCATTAGCCGTTCACTTTCTAAGCTTGTTTATTGACAGATCTAATGGTTTGACAACAGTAGGTCAGACCAATTCCGATCGATGATTTTATTGGAATATCGATTGATACACCTTTCACACCGCCGATCGATTATTATATAGGAATATCGATCGACACGCTCTGTCAAGCTTGGTGCGCGGGTTGAATGTGCTCGCTAGGCTGCTTAGATCAGCACTAGCTTTACTCTAACGTTTCTAGCTTGATGAGGATAGATTCAGGGTGAGTTACAAGTTCTCACTTCTCGCTACAACTCCTTGGATAAAGGTTCTAGTTAGCTAATCTAAAAACAAGCATTATGACAATCCTATGAATTAATATCACAACTTAGCAATCTATAGTTGAGACTAATCCCTCATAACATATTTAAACCCTAGACCTAACAGTAGAACGACCCAGACATATAACCAATTCATAGCAACATGAATTCATAGCAACAAAATGTATAGAAAACTGCATAATTAGATAGTTAGATAATAATGGAATTCCAATCAAAAATCTCTTTGGATCTTCTCTCCATCTCTAAAAATTCTAGAAAACATTTTTCCTGTGAAAATAAGAATATAAGAAAGCTCTCTTTGCCCTAAACACTTTGGCAAAATATATATAGTAGGTTAAAAACTTGTCAAGAGTAATCTTATAATTTGGTGAAGTCTTGGACAATAAGTCGGCTGCAACGAATCATGCTTATGTGCGCTTTGCTGTCAATCGATTGTACATGATGTACATCGGTTAATAATTATCTCTGAATGTTGAATTCTGGTCATGCTTGATAGTCAGCTCGGGTACTTCCTCTTTTTTATCTCCAAAATGCTCTAAAAATATCACTTTCTTCCAAATCACTCCTAAACCTTTAAGGTAAAAAGTAGGTAAAATTCATGGTATATGGTTGGCACTAATTTTTATGGCTAGGATTTTTTCAACATCCTATGTCACTGCAAAGACCTTTTCAGTCCCTATTATTTCAAGGAATAAATAATATGGTAATGGTAATGAGTTCTATTTCCTTTCTGATTTTTTATTGATTAGATTCTAACGATCCGTCTCTGTAATTTTTAATTTCGATTAGTCTAGTTCGTTGACACAAGTCACAGCCATATAACCATATTTATGTCGAGAGCGACACTATCTTCTTATCACAAGCAAAAAAACTTCTTGAAAGCTGCTTTCTCTTGCATAAATGGTCAATTTCTAGATTTGTTTTTGAACTTTAACTCTTAAACTGAGTCTTCAAATATTTATCTTATATTAATTTCAATTCCATGTGATTTTTGATTTGTGTATCTATTTGATAAAATAAGCAATCATTTGTACATAGTCAAAATTAGGATGGAAGATTTTTTTAAAGGCATTTCATATGTATTTTTATTATTACAATAAATGCTGAAAACTAAAGAAAGTAAAGCAGAAAAATGAATAAAATGCCTAAAACAAAGAACCCCTAATTTGTATTATGTATCATTTTGCATTTTTATTTGACTTTAAAATAATTTGTTAGGGTTGGTAGAATAAAAAAAAATAACGCAGTAAAATTTATAAGAATCCATAAAAATCATGAAAAATATTTGCATGAGTTAATTATTTTCTAGGTTTATTTCAATTTATAAATCCAATATCACTAAAATAAAGTTAACTATTTCATTATATATATATATATATATATATATATATATATATATATATATATATCATTACAGTTGTAGTTGATTGACATAAATACAATTTTATACACAATTTCCAAGTATGTAAGTATATAGTTACCGCCATTATGTTACACCACACATCTATAAATTTTTGAGTAATTTATATCTTAATTTTTTTTATACTTCAAAATATTTTTCAAGTGTTATGATTTAGTGTCCTTATATTGAATTTTAAAACATTATATTAACAAAGAGATATAACAAATCTACAAGAACATCACAAATCTATAAATTAATTATAGTTCTGAAAAAGAATTATTTATTCGCTTAAACAAGAGAACTTAACATTAAGTCATATTTGTCCAGCCTTTCCCAGCCCAGTTATAATTACAACTATAATCTGAAGAAGAAATTTCCAAACAATACCCTGAATATTACTATGTTACTAAGTTTGGGTAGTTCCAAACAAGTTATATTTTAGGGTCTATTTTGACAATACTCCGAGTCTTTTCATTAATTTCAAATTATTTCCGGTGAAGTCTCTCTCTCTCTCTCTCTCTCTCTCTCTCTCTCTCTCTCTCTCTCTCTCTCTCTCTCTCTCTCTCTCTCTCTCTCTCTCTCTCTCTCTCTCTCTCTCTCTCTCTCTCTCTCTCTCTCTCTCTCTCTCTCTCTCATTCTCTCTCAAGTCTTCTATTTGTATTGGTATCTATACTAAAGCTTGTTTAGGAATTTCAAATCACTTGTTAGTGTGATTTCTGAATCCCTTGTTACTTCTTGTTTGTTATTGCTTTCATAGTGTTATTACAAAGTAATGGGTTTAATCCTTGCATGAACTGATTCAGATTGCGAATTGGTTTATTGTGGAATGTAGATGGATACAATGCCTCTCTAGGACTTTGCTCCAATGGAAAGTAACGAACTTCAAGCTTAAGAGCACCTATTTATGTTGCTAAGTGGACATCAAAGTGCTGGAACCATGATTGCTTCGAGAGAGTTCATGGAGACTGCAAAAACTTAATGGTGTTGAATTGAAAGGTCACAAGAACGTTATACCCTATCTTCACTGGACTAGAGATGGCTCATGCTCAGCTCGAGGAGGTTGACGACAAAAGCCCGAGGAGGTTGAAGACCGGATGATTTGTACCCTTTCATACTCATTTCTTCGTGATTACGTCTTCTCAAGCAATCCAATTTGAGAATTGATTTATTATGGTTGTTTTGATCCTTGTTTAAGGTCTAATTGAGCCTTTTAGTCTGAGTGATTCAAGAGTGTTTTGATTTTCTCCTTATGAAATCCAATTTGAGGAACTGATTGATTGTTGTTACTTTTATCTGTGTGTTGATGTGTTGATTGAGCTGACTGTGTTTCAGGGGTACAACTTGTAATGGAACCTCTTAGTAAAGTTTTGTAGTGATGTATGTGTATGTTGAGGGAAAATTGAAGTTGATTTGTAGTTCCTATTGAGTGTAGCATTGAGTATTGTGCTGCTTCTTTGTTTAAATATTTTGTTTGTTTTTTTTATTCTACTTTGATGATGAGGAGTATCTGAGGTGGATTGTTCATTTCATACACCAGAGTGGCATGCCGCTAGTTTGGGTAGTCTCAAGACTACTCACAATATCACCTGTGAAGAGTATACGAATAAGCAAGAGGTGATCAGCTTCTTATGTTCGGTTTTTAAAACTATTTCCATAGCTTAACACAAACTTCATCATGTCTTTTCATAATCCTTGTTATAATCATGTTTTAAGTTAAATTAAACTTATGTGTTCATAATCATGCTATTGTCAATTTACAACCTTTAATATTCATTTCTCTATGTCCTAATATATACTATTAAAACATAACCACGTATAGGATTCTGCCTTTAGTTTTTCAAAAAATTACAAAGCTTTGCCACTGCAATATTAATAAATTATAATATTAATTAATTACTGCATAATTCTAAACAAACATATCGTCGAATTTGGAAAGGAATCACTCTCATATATTATTTATCCTTCTCTGTAATAACTGTAAAGATAAAATATAAAATGTATTCCATCAGGATATTTCTAACATTTTGCAATATGTTGGATTGACCAGACATTTATATACCTACTTTATCATATCGAATTAATTCGCCCCTCAAATATATTTTCATCTAAATGAAATGTTCAACATATACTTTATTGGACAATTTAGTATCTGCTATTTAATGTTTTTCCCTCTTTTGTACTGCTGTAGTTCTGCAGTATGTTTTTCATGCATTTACATATGATTTGGTCATGAAGTAATTTCTCTTTTAATAAAATGCATGATTCAATGTTAATAAATAAAAATACTTTACTGGAAATTTAGGTTTCTTCGATGGTTTAGAGCGTTTGTTCAACACATACTTGAAAAATTAAGAACAACTAGATCTTAACCCCCACAACCGTGTGGGGTATTAGTTTTACACACATAATCATTTGTTTTTCATGATTAATTATAATATTTACAATATCACTAACTTTTTGATATAATGTTTTAAACACACAACAATTTTAAAGTTCACATGCAATATTTGTTTTTTAATTTTCAGTTATAGCATATTTTAAATCATGTGATACAAAAATCAAACTTAAAAAAACCTTATTGGTTAAACATCTACAATTTATTGAATAAATATTATACTAAATTAATACCACAGTACAAAATTGTAAATGAATTTAGTTATAATTACAAAATTCATTAGATATTTTAAAATTTTGTTTTAGTTAACATGAAAAATAAATTTAATTTTAAAATAAACATGACATTAACTAAATATTTAATTTTTTTTTTATAGTAACACAAATAATACTTCTAAATATTTTTCATTTCTATATATATACATATATTATATGTCTCCCAGAACATGCCAATTAATTAACACTGACCAGATTGGCACCAGAGATCTTAACTAAGGATGAGATCTATGAGATGGTGACTGGTATTTGTGGTGCTCATGAAAAGCTAGGAGATGAACTTAGAACATTGGTAGATGACACTTATCATCCTTTGGACAGAGGATACAACGAGCTTTTCAGGAGTATGGCAGAGATGAGGATATATAATGAGAGCATACGACACAAATTTGAGAAGGAGGTTACGACATCACTATCGATCGACGCCAACCAAGCATCATCGCTCGACGTCGCGCTTTAGACACCCCAGGTCCCTGCAGAACAGCAATGTTTGGCAGAAAAAAGGGATGAGCGGGAATTCTCATACATCAACATGAAGATAAATGACGTGTACAGCCCTCTCAACAACAATATGGACTGGTTAAGCACGAAAATCGAGCTGCTACAGCATGAAAAGATAGGACGACATCAGTTCAGCATTGAAAACGTTCAAGAAAGGCTACAATACATCTCCAACGCTATACATAAGATGGATGAGAGATGGGCCAGAAATGATGAAGCCACAAGAAGTCACTGCAACTTGGGACTATGATCTTACTATTGATTTTACTTGAATGTCTAACCACTCTTTATGCACCATTTTAGATTTACTTATTACAGATAGTACTAAAGATGCTAAAGTCGATCAACTTGTCATCTATACACACTGGCTTAGATTGTTTGAAGGAATCAAAGCTGACCTCCAACACTAAACCTGACACAACTGCTTGTCTTGGGGATTGGTATACATAGGATCAGATACTTCAGACAAGTTTGGAAGGTAAAGTCTTGTGTAGATTTATTTATCACTTTTTCTCTCTCTATTTTCGACCCTAGAATAGTTGGTTTTATTTAAAAAAATGAAATTTGTTGTTTAATTAGGACTTAGGATTTAGTTAGGAGAAATCTGAATAGGACTTGGTGGCTACAACCATTAAGGCTAGTTCAGAAAGATGCCAACAAAAATAATTTGAACGGGACTTGGAGGCGACAATCTTCAAGGCTCGCTTCACAAAAAAATCTTGGATATAAGTAAAAAAAGAAGTGAACATGGCTTAGTGGCGACCACTATTAAGTCTTGATTCATGGAAGCCTGTCCAATCTTGGTCACTGATCCAACAATGGAAGTAGACTTTGACTCAAGAGAGAAATTATAGAGAGAGAAAATAGGAACTAACTTTGGCCTGCAGATCCAGATACTTGTCTGAATATCCTTGCATCCTGTGATCGATACTCCCAAGGTAAAGCCTGAACTTTTATATTTATGTTAAGAAATGAAGTTAGTATAGGGGAATGTCAGACATGATATGCTAAGTTGTTGACTAGATAAATTTGGTTGCTAAGCTAGGATATTGCATAATGTGCTTTTTGTGATTAGGACTTTTAGATGTGGTTTGCCAAATTATAGAGGTGCTGGTTTCTATGTTTCACAATCTGTGAGTCCTTGCTGTTTTTAACCCTCTTTCAGAGAGACTGTCTGTTGGTTTTTCTTAACGACAAGCAAAAAGATAATTCTAGGAGAGTTGATATACCTTGGATTTGACCCATTTCATCCATGGTATATATATATATATATATATATATATATATATTTTACTCCATATATATTACATATTCTACTCTATTAGGTATGTCTTCAGGTTCACGAGTTTCTTGGAGTAAAGTGATGATTATGGAGCATTTAGGAGCTTAAATGAAATTTCATCCGAGCTGGCCATTAGAGGTCGATACAAAGTGGAAGCAATCGAGCAATGCACATCCAGTGCTGTCGATCAATGTGGAAGATACGCCTTGAAAAGTGATGATTACTATCGATTGATGTACACACTGTACCATCGATCGATGTCGAGACGTTAGATGTGCGACTTCGGATCCAGTCGACGCTAAACCCAAGGCTTCACCAAATTACGAGATTACCCCTGACGAGCATTTAACCTAATAGATATTTATACTTCCTAAGTGTTAGACGACTGAAAGAGCTTTTTGAACACCATTGTTTTCTTACTTTCAGAGAGTGAAGATCATAGAGAGATTTGTGATTGGAACTCCATTTATTTTCTACTTCTGTCTATGCAGTTTTATTCATTCATTTGTGTTATGCATTTCTTAGCTATGTCTGAGTAATTCCACTGTTAGATTCAGGGTTCAAATAGGTTTGAGGGATTGGCCCCAAACTATAGATCTGCTAAGTTGTGATATTGATTAATAGATTGTTTCTAATGCTTGTTTTATCCTTGCTAACTAGAACATGAATCTAGGAATTGCATGTGTCAAGCATCCTTGAGTATCCAACCATGAACATCTAATCTATCATGCTAGGATTAGTAGAGTAAGGCGAGAGCTGATCTAGGATAGTAGTGAGAGATATCAAACTGCGCCTAGTCTTAGCTAGAAGCGCATCGATCGATACTGTCCATTGACAATCGGTCGATAGCGTGAAAGGTGTATCGAGTGATATCCCTAAAAGAACATCGATCAAAACTTTCTTGTGTTCAAAATACGAGAGTTTAGGCACAAGATCTAGTTTGTTAACCAGTGAAACAGTGCAATCGCATGATCACTGTTGTTAAGCGACTGAGCTCTAATATATCATCCATGCAACTGTTAGGCATCTATAGGATTTATAATCTCCAATACCTGAATAGAAACCCTGCGTCTAATATTTTCCAATAAGTTTCACCCCCAATCATCTTGTTAGTCGAGCAATAGACTTGCTCATTAGGATTGCTATTTACTTTAAACCACTAAACCAACAAACTTTTAGAATTAATAACTTGACTAGATTTAATCGGTTCCCTAACTCCTTGTGGATTCGATCCCTAAGTACTACGATTGAACCTCTTTTTATGAGGGTAATTCACTCCTTAGGGTGATTTGAGTGGTATCAGTGTTCAAAGTCTCAAACTTTGTGTTCAGGTTGTTGTAGACAGAATCAATCTTCCCATTGAAATCCATTGTCAGCTTCTGCTTGCCTTCTATAACTTGATTAAGCATTGCTTCAATCTTGTTCTCCTGAGTCTGTGGTGGTGGATTCTGGTGAGATGAGCTTCCATAGCTTATGTTGATGTTGTTGCTGTAGGGTCTCTGGTACTGCGAACTTTGGTTGAAGTTACTCCTCTGTCCATTGCCATAGAAGTTCATGTTTCCTCTCTGGTTTCCCGACCTCTGAAATCCAGTGCCACTAATGTAGTTCACATTCTCCTCTACTCCTTCTTTATCCTCTGTATCTACATCATCTGCATCCTCCACTGAGCAAACATGTTTCTTGAGAAACTTGTGAACACTGTCTAACTTTACTTTCACTTCATCCATGTACTCCTTCCCAAGTGTGGCTGCAGATTTTCTTCTCTCAAAATAAGTGTTCTTGATGCTATTGCTGGATGCCAAGTTCTCAATAAGTCTCATAGCCTCTTCTGGATTCCTAGTGTTGAAGTTTATATCACTAGCTTCATCAAGAGCCATTTAATACTGCACTGCGATGCCTTTAAAGAAAGTGCTGAGAAGATACACTTTATTGAATCCATGGTGTGGACAGTCTCGTTGGTAAGACTTGAGTCTGATCCAGGAACTCTTGAATCACTCTACAGGTTCCTATTTGAATGTAGCGATCTTGCTCCTCAAGTCTTCAGAACGTGACTCATAAAAGAAGTTACGCAAGAATGTGCTCTTGATGTCGGCCCAAGATGTAATAGATCTTGGTGGTAACTGCTTAATCCAATGTGAAGCCTCTCCAGCAAGTGTGTACTTTAAGAGCTTGCATAATAAGTTGTCCTCAGAGACTCCATTGAATTTGATGGCAGTTACTAGATCCTCAAACCTCTCAAGATGCTCATGGGATAACCTACAGTAGGGTGTTTGACACACAGTTGTGTAGTACGGTGGCTTTAACTCGAAATCGCCTCTCTGGACAGCTGGAGGACGAATAGTTGATCTGTTCGCATAGAATTGATCTGGACGGTTCAAATCAGCCAACCTTATGGGTTGAGTTGCCTCATCTATAGGTTGAGCAGCTTATGTAGCATCAGTAACTACTTCAGAGATTGCAACCCCTTGAGCATTTATCCTCTGACCTGCTGCATTACGCAGATGACCCTCTTGATCATGTAGGTCTCTTTTCTCATCTCGTACAAAAACTATCGTAGCAACCATGTCTCGCGGCTCGGTATCGATCGATATTTGAGGTGAAGTAATGTCGGGTGGAAAGTATCGGTCGGCGGAAGAGTAGCTTTGGTCGATGGGGATGGGTGTGTATCGGTTGACAAAATCGGTCTCGGATGACAGTGGTTGAGTGTCGATCGACAAACTAGTGTTGTTGTTGCTCGATGGTGAACATCTTTCTTTGCGGATTGAACGTTCCAAGCTTGCATGATCTGATGAGAATAGAAGTTGTGTTTCCATGTTGCTTCTGGTACTACTGTGCATGCACATGAAAGGACAAGAACTGTTTTTGTCAGAAATTGATTTAAAGAAGCAACCTAGACTAAATCAGACTCGATCTATAGGCAATTAAAGCTCCCCGGCAACGGCACGAAATTTGATATCACTCAAGTTACCCTAAGAAGTGAATTACTCCCTCAAATAAGAGGTTCACTAGTAGTACTTAGGTATCAAATCCAAAAGAAGCTAGGGAACCTAATATATATAATCAGGATGATTAAGCTAAGTTAATTATGATTAAATTAAATAGCAGGTGGTTAGCAAGGAAGTTGTTCGGTTAATTCAAATGGGTTTTTAGACAATAAAAGGAAATATCTAGACTTAAGGTTTTTATTCAGGTAATCAAGATTATAATCCTACAGATGCCTATCAGTTGTATCCATGATATTATAGAGCTCAACACTTAATAACAAGCCATTAGCCGTTCACTTTCTAAGCTTGTTTATTGACAGATCTAATGGTTTGAC
This sequence comes from Hirschfeldia incana, assembly GCA_026261945.1. NCBI lineage: Eukaryota > Viridiplantae > Streptophyta > Magnoliopsida > Brassicales > Brassicaceae > Hirschfeldia > Hirschfeldia incana. Next base: position 976,138 of record JABCMI010000006.1, read on the forward strand.
AACAGTAGGTCAGACCAATTCCGATCGATGATTTTATTGGAATATCGATTGATACACCTTTCACACCGCCGATCGATTATTATATAGGAATATCGATCGACACGCTCTGTCAAGCTTGGTGCGCGGGTTGAATGTGCTCGCTAGGCTGCTTAGATCAGCACTAGCTTTACTCTAACGTTTCTAGCTTGATGAGGATAGATTCAGGGTGAGTTACAAGTTCTCACTTCTCGCTACAACTCCTTGGATAAAGGTTCTAGTTAGCTAATCTAAAAACAAGCATTATGACAATCCTATGAATTAATATCACAACTTAGCAATCTATAGTTGAGACTAATCTCTCATAACATATTTAAACCCTAGACCTAACAGTAGAACGACCCAGACATATAACCAATTCATAGCAACATGAATTCATAGCAACAAAATGTATAGAAAACTGCATAATTAGATAGTTAGATAATAATGGAATTCCAATCAAAAATCTCTTTGGATCTTCTCTCCATCTCTAAAAATTCTAGAAAACATTTTTCCTGTGAAAATAAGAATATAAGAAAGCTCTCTTTGCCCTAAACACTTTGGCAAAATATATATAGTAGGTTAAAAACTTGTCAAGAGTAATCTTATAATTTGGTGAAGTCTTGGACAATAAGTCGGCTGCAACGAATCATGCTTATGTGCGCTTTGCTGTCAATCGATTGTACATGATGTACATCGGTTAATAATTATCTCTGAATGTTGAATTCTGGTCATGCTTGATAGTCAGCTCGGGTACTTCCTCTTTTTTATCTCCAAAATGCTCTAAAAATATCACTTTCTTCCAAATCACTCCTAAACCTTTAAGGTAAAAAGTAGGTAAAATTCATGGTATATGGTTGGCACTAATTTTTATGGCTAGGATTTTTTCAACATCCTATGTCACTGCAAAGACCTTTTCAGTCCCTATTATTTCAAGGAATAAATAATATGGTAATGGTAATGAGTTCTATTTCCTTTCTGATTTTTTATTGATTAGATTCTAACGATTCGTCTCTGTAATTTTTAATTTCGATTAGTCTAGTTCGTTGACACAAGTCACAGCCATATAACCATATTTATGTCGAGAGCGACACTATCTTCTTATCACAAGCAAAAAAACTTCTTGAAAGCTGCTTTCTCTTGCATAAATGGTCAATTTCTAGATTTGTTTTTGAACTTTAACTCTTAAACTGAGTCTTCAAATATTTATCTTATATTAATTTCAATTCCATGTGATTTTTGATTTGTGTATCTATTTGATAAAATAAGCAATCATTTGTACATAGTCAAAATTAGGATGGAAGATTTTTTTAAAGGCATTTCATATGTATTTTTATTATTACAATAAATGCTGAAAACTAAAGAAAGTAAAGCAGAAAAATGAATAAAATGCCTAAAACAAAGAACCCCTAATTTGTATTATGTATCATTTTGCATTTTTATTTGACTTTAAAATAATTTGTTAGGGTTGGTAGAATAAAAAAAAATAACGCAGTAAAATTTATAAGAATCCATAAAAATCATGAAAAATATTTGCATGAGTTAATTATTTTCTAGGTTTATTTCAATTTATAAATCCAATATCACTAAAATAAAGTTAACTATTTCATTATATATATATATATATATATATATATATATATATATATCATTACAGTTGTAGTTGATTGACATAAATACAATTTTATACACAATTTCCAAGTATGTAAGTATATAGTTACCGCCATTATGTTACACCACACATCTATAAATTTTTGAGTAATTTATATCTTAATTTTTTTTATACTTCAAAATATTTTTCAAGTGTTATGATTTAGTGTCCTTATATTGAATTTTAAAACATTATATTAACAAAGAGATATAACAAATCTACAAGAACATCACAAATCTATAAATTAATTATAGTTCTGAAAAAGAATTATTTATTCGCTTAAACAAGAGAACTTAACATTAAGTCATATTTGTCCAGCCTTTCCCAGCCCAGTTATAATTACAACTATAATCTGAAGAAGAAATTTCCAAACAATACCCTGAATATTACTATGTTACTAAGTTTGGGTAGTTCCAAACAAGTTATATTTTAGGGTCTATTTTGACAATACTCCGAGTCTTTTCATTAATTTCAAATTATTTCCGGTGAAGTCTCTCTCTCTCTCTCTCTCTCTCTCTCTCTCTCTCTCTCTCTCTCTCTCTCTCTCTCTCTCTCTCTCTCTCTCTCATTCTCTCTCAAGTCTTCTATTTGTATTGGTATCTATACTAAAGCTTGTTTAGGAATTTCAAATCACTTGTTAGTGTGATTTCTGAATCCCTTGTTACTTCTTGTTTGTTATTGCTTTCATAGTGTTATTACAAAGTAATGGGTTTAATCCTTGCATGAACTGATTCAGATTGCGAATTGGTTTATTGTGGAATGTAGATGGATACAATGCCTCTCTAGGACTTTGCTCCAATGGAAAGTAACGAACTTCAAGCTTAAGAGCACCTATTTATGTTGCTAAGTGGACATCAAAGTGCTGGAACCATGATTGCTTCGAGAGAGTTCATGGAGACTGCAAAAACTTAATGGTGTTGAATTGAAAGGTCACAAGAACGTTATACCCTATTTTCACTGGACTAGAGATGGCTCATGCTCAGCTCGAGGAGGTTGACGACAAAAGCCCGAGGAGGTTGAAGACCGGATGATTTGTACCCTTTCATACTCATTTCTTCGTGATTACGTCTTCTCAAGCAATCCAATTTGAGAATTGATTTATTATGGTTGTTTTGATCCTTGTTTAAGGTCTAATTGAGCCTTTTAGTCTGAGTGATTCAAGAGTGTTTTGATTTTCTCCTTATGAAATCCAATTTGAGGAACTGATTGATTGTTGTTACTTTTATCTGTGTGTTGATGTGTTGATTGAGCTGACTGTGTTTCAGGGGTACAACTTGTAATGGAACCTCTTAGTAAAGTTTTGTAGTGATGTATGTGTATGTTGAGGGAAAATTGAAGTTGATTTGTAGTTCCTATTGAGTGTAGCATTGAGTATTGTGCTGCTTCTTTGTTTAAATATTTTGTTTGTTTTTTTTATTCTACTTTGATGATGAGGAGTATCTGAGGTGGATTGTTCATTTCATACACCAGAGTGGCATGCCGCTAGTTTGGGTAGTCTCAAGACTACTCACAATATCACCTGTGAAGAGTATACGAATAAGCAAGAGGTGATCAGCTTCTTATGTTCGGTTTTTAAAACTATTTCCATAGCTTAACACAAACTTCATCATGTCTTTTCATAATCCTTGTTATAATCATGTTTTAAGTTAAATTAAACTTATGTGTTCATAATCATGCTATTGTCAATTTACAACCTTTAATATTCATTTCTCTATGTCCTAATATATACTATTAAAACATAACCACGTATAGGATTCTGCCTTTAGTTTTTCAAAAAATTACAAAGCTTTGCCACTGCAATATTAATAAATTATAATATTAATTAATTACTGCATAATTCTAAACAAACATATCGTCGAATTTGGAAAGGAATCACTCTCATATATTATTTATCCTTCTCTGTAATAACTGTAAAGATAAAATATAAAATGTATTCCATCAGGATATTTCTAACATTTTGCAATATGTTGGATTGACCAGACATTTATATACCTACTTTATCATATCGAATTAATTCGCCCCTCAAATATATTTTCATCTAAATGAAATGTTCAACATATACTTTATTGGACAATTTAGTATCTGCTATTTAATGTTTTTCCCTCTTTTGTACTGCTGTAGTTCTGCAGTATGTTTTTCATGCATTTACATATGATTTGGTCATGAAGTAATTTCTCTTTTAATAAAATGCATGATTCAATGTTAATAAATAAAAATACTTTACTGGAAATTTAGGTTTCTTCGATGGTTTAGAGCGTTTGTTCAACACATACTTGAAAAATTAAGAACAACTAGATCTTAACCCCCACAACCGTGTGGGGTATTAGTTTTACACACATAATCATTTGTTTTTCATGATTAATTATAATATTTACAATATCACTAACTTTTTGATATAATGTTTTAAACACACAACAATTTTAAAGTTCACATGCAATATTTGTTTTTTAATTTTCAGTTATAGCATATTTTAAATCATGTGATACAAAAATCAAACTTAAAAAAACCTTATTGGTTAAACATCTACAATTTATTGAATAAATATTATACTAAATTAATACCACAGTACAAAATTGTAAATGAATTTAGTTATAATTACAAAATTCATTAGATATTTTAAAATTTTGTTTTAGTTAACATGAAAAATAAATTTAATTTTAAAATAAACATGACATTAACTAAATATTTAATTTTTTTTTTATAGTAACACAAATAATACTTCTAAATATTTTTCATTTCTATATATATATATATATATATATATTTATCGCTCCATGCATATATTGTAATACAAACAAGCGTATTAGCGTGAGCCACGGGAAAACAAATCAATTAGCGTAAGCCACGTAAATTTCTCGACATGTCTAAAGTACCTTTAAATGGTTAACATATGACAAATAAATATGTATTGACATTAAAATTGTTATACATCAAAAAGTAACTTATAAATTTTAGATTTTACCAAAAATCCTTAGATGTGGGTGAGTTTGACATCCATGCTTCCAAAGTACTATATTGATTTCTTTGTGTCATACAATCAACCTAACAAGAATAAACAGCTACCTTACAACCCAAACAGAAATAACTTGAGGAATCATGGAACCAACCAATGATGCTCATCAGACGGTAGAAACTAACGTTAGAGCCACCAGCTACGCTCAGCTGTATCTGTCACCTTTCTTATCTGCGGTTCTGGTGACGGATACAGCTGAGCGTAGGTGGTGGCTCTAACGTTAGTCTCCACCATCTGATGATCATCGCTGGTTGGTTCTTTGACTCCTCAAGTTTTTTCAGTTTGGGTTGTGAGGCAGGTGTTTATATTTTTGGGTTGATAGTATGACAGAAGGAAATATATATATATAGTGACTCTGGAAGCATGTATGTCTAAGTCACCAGTCACAAAAGACCCACATATAAGAATTTTTGGTAAAATCTAATATTTACATGTTACTTTTTGATGTATAGAAATTTTAGTGTGAATACATATTTATTTGTCATCTGTTAATTACTTAAAGATAATTAGATATATCCATAAATTTTTGCAACTCACGCTAACTGATTTCTTTTCACGTGGCTCACGCAAAATGATTTATTGTTATGTGGCTCACTCTAATAGGCTTATTTGTATTACAATATCTGCGTGGAGCGATAAATATGAAAAATATTTAGAAGTATTAATTTTTGTTAATTTTCACTATTTTAAGTAATTTTTATTTATTGAATGCTATCAATCCACTTTTTCTTATATTATTAAAGGTTTAGTTTTTAGGTACGATAAATTTTTACAAAAAGGGTATGTTAATCATTTGTATGTATTAGTAAAATAATTATACACATAATAATATGCTCATACGACGATAAATGAGTTTATAAAGATATCTAAAATATTATTTTTTATAAATATAAATATCTCTAAATAATTTTTATTGTACAACAATGTTGTTATTTTTTGCACCAAAGTCTTTGTTACATGATTAAACGATTACAATAGTAGTAGCAACAATGTTGCTTTTAATTCATTTTCTTTATAAACTGTTAGCTTTAGCTTAGTTCTTCAAAATATATCCACATAAGTTTTTTTGTCATTTTGATTATTGATAAAAATCATACATAAATTATCAAAACTATCATTTCATTGTTTTTCTATAAAATATAATCATAACTTTTATATAACTTACAAAATTATAATTACTCTGAAATCATATCAGCGTTTCTTTTGTTTCTTAAGCTTAAATTTAATTGTTTATTTTGTTTGTGTTCTAATAAAAAATGATGTCTAGAAATTTTGAATAAAATATTTAGCTATAAAAACTGTTTCACAATTGTTAATTCATCACAAGGCAGACTTCTTTGTAGTTTGGCAGACTTCTTTGTAGTTTGGCAGAATTTTGTAATTTTTCAAATTATCGCTAATATATAATAAAAGTGTAGATCTGACTATAAATATGGTAACAAATCTTGGATACATCCCTAATTTACTATACAATGAAGTTAAATTTAGTTTGCAAGTCTATAAGATGCAAAATTTGGTAGGTTAATATATATTTCTTGTAGAGAATAAAATATTATATTATTTCCTACAAAATATAATTATTTCCTACAAAATATAATTATTTCCATTTTGCTGGATTTGCGTATCTTTTGGTAATGATATGATTCTTATTATAGAAATCGTTACATTATTTTCAATATCCTGAAAATATATTTTCTATATATCATTTGTGAAACATTTTTAAGTTGTATCTTAAGAATTGATGTTGACGTGTCGTCATGACAGTTATCCTCACTATCCTTTTTTAATTGGACTAACACTACTAAAGAAATATAAATTGATGCCATTAATGTATATATTAGTGTATTAGCGTATGAATGTATAAATATAAGTCGATATCATCCGTAACTAATATTGGTCCATAGACGTTTGTGTCGGTTAGCTTAAACCCCATTTCTTCAAGTGTCAGTGGATTACTATAGTTATCTATGAATGTATGATGGATCATACAATTTTTTTATTGTTTTCATGTTACACCAAGTTTTATTTATTTTCCTATTTGGTTAATAGTTGTAGAATATAACTGTAACATCACTTGAATCGTCGGTATTGTTAGTACTTTTAAAAAGTCAATTGAACGGTGCCATCGATTGAATCGTTCGTATGAGAAGAGCTAATATACCTAAATAGGGAATTAAAATATATACAATACTGATGACCTACAAAAATGGAAATTAAGTATTTTTCAAGTTTGTAAATGTTAAATGAAGAATATACATATTTATCATAATATTTATATATTTTCTATATGGAAAATAAATTTAATTTCACGTTTTAAAAAATTAGAAACTTCCTTAGCATATTTATTGTATATTGAATATATGACTGGGCATATTGTCAATTTTACATTTCTTTTTCCATAAGCAGTTATTTAGCGTGTACTTTTAGAGCAAAGAATATTACATATATTTGTATTATAGGAATAATCCATAAAGCTCAAACAATGCCCATATTGTACGTTAGTAATGTATTTTTCAAATTATACACAAAAATGTTTACTAAATAGAATTATTTACCCTGCCGTAGTGGGATCTAGGAAGGAGAGAGTTGAGTCGGGGATTTTGTCTCCATTGGAAATGGCGGAAGATGGTAGTTGAGAAGGATCTGGTGGGTTAGTTCGAGCTGCGGCGGCTGCTGAATTGAGGGAGAGGTTAGGAGAGAGAGTGTGTGATGGAAAGATGCCATGAAATTATAGGCTGGGAAAAGGAATGGTTTGGCCGAATGTGATGTTACATATCCCAGTGGAACAGAGCAGTCGTGTCTTATCCTTTGGTCTTCAAAACTATGTGGAAGATTAAGGTCAAAGTAATTCAATTTTGGAAGCAATACTATGTTGTTGGTTCTAAAACTATTAAAATGTTTCTTGGTGATGTTAAAGTAAAGTATTAAAAAATATGTAAAACATGTTTTTGTAATAAAAATTCATTTGATGATCACATTACGGTTTTATAGGTATAAACAGGGTAATAAAAAATTTAAACTAAAATCAATCATGTTCATCATAAATTCAAAATAGATTTCGGTCCACAATTACAATTACAAATGTTCTGCTCAACATATAGATGATTATATAAAGAAAACATAATTGTATGCATATTAAAAAATTCACACATATAGATATTTGATTTGTGAATATTATGTATTTTTCGTTTTTATTATATAAGCTCACCGTGCGCAAACCGCAGGTCTTATCCTAATAGAGTATTATTATGGAAAAATTATTGCTAACTACAAGAAGTATTGGCTGTCCCGTAACTAACCATGAAAACTAAACTAATGTATATCTTGCTACACGAAGTATATGTTATGCATGACAACATCCCTCAACTTAATGATGTTATTCTGGACATACAATGCATTACAGACATATGATCATTACGCTTCAACTGGGTTATTCTACTACAAAAATTAATATCATTAATCCAAAAAGTAATTTTGATGCGAAAGACCGTTTAAATCCCTCGTTTTATCAATTAAAAAAGGATTTATCTAACAGTAATTTAACTACCATTATTTTCTAATTAACGTTTTAAAAGCGTAAAAATACTTTTAACAAAATATAATTTGGAAAATCAATATGTTTTATAAAATTTTAATAAGTAGTGCTTTAACATTTTAAATTTGGTGTATTTGAAATCTATACAATTATATTATTTTCTTTAGATTAGATGTAGAAATTATATAACATTTTATTTAATTTTTTTTTAATCTTTTAATCTGTTTTTAATTAAATTTTAATGAAATTAGTAATTCGTTTTGTTAATTGCGTAATGTATACTACTTTGATCAGTTTTTTGTAATTAAGTTAATAAATTATTTTATTTATATTTTCATAAACAAAAATTGAATTCAGTTAAACTTAAGATTCTCATTCGTAGATTATGTTTATTTTTAATAGCATATAATTAATAATTATATACGCGAGATTATGTTTTGTTTAAGTTGACATCAAATAATTTTTAAACAAATAAAATATTAAAGTCAAAATAATTATCAAATAATTAAATAATATCTTATTTAACCTTAAAATGTTAGAGTCAAAAATAATTATAAAATAAGTATATATTACACAATTAATCAAAAATATTACATAATATTTTTAAAAAGTTCACAAGAAAACATATTAAAATAATCAAAAAGCAAAATTGCATATTATCTTATATAAATTTAATATTTAATTTAAATAAAAATATATAAGTTTATTTTTAAAATACACTAAAATAAAAATGTTAAAACACTACTTACCAAAAACATTAAATTAATTAGATTTTGTTAAAAAATTTCTTACGCTTTTAAAATGTGGGTTAAAATCTAATTTAAGTTAAATTATAACCGAATTAGTAATATTTTAATTTACGATATGAGATATTTAAACGGCCAATGACATCTACATATGTTTTTTGAATGAATGAAATTAAACTCGAGATGTTAACTACATAATATTATTAAGTTTAGGGATGTTGTTATGCATAACATATACTTCGTGTAGCTAGGTATATATTAGTTTAGTCTGCATGGTTAGCCATGTGATGACAATTACATTATTAGTTTCAATAAATTGTAACGCTCGTAATTTAGTAATAGTCTTACTCCGCACAAGGTACATGTCTTAACCTAGTATGAGTTAATTTGGATTTTTTTAACAACATGATTTTTATTAGATTGTAGATGGGAAATACGAATAGTCCATCAACCAACTAGAGGGAGATTATGAAAAACAGTGGCAGATGATATATTAAAAAGCATATTTCGATTGTGGAAGATCCCCTGGTCCAATGGTTTTATTAATGATTCATTAATTCTTCTACATCATAAAGTATGAGTTTCGATTACAGGCAAAAGCGAGTTATGAAGAATATTAGAGACAAGGCTTACCAGAGATCTTCAGCAAGACGCAAAGAATACAGTCCAGAATGGATCGCATACGGCGGCTTAAGGTGATGCAGCCAGACGTGAGTTCTCATCATAAGGCATGTAGAATTGACGACTGTAATTTAAGAAGTTCCTTAGTTTAATGTGGTTCGCCGTTACTTTTTTGATGATGATGGTGAAATCTTAATTATCTCATCGAACCAAACTTGACACCATCCCTTTATTCAAACCTGTTATAAAGACAGCATAAATCTGATTGCTTCACCTTCGATCGGAGATGAAATTCCATTCATTTTAAACATTCCAGAATCAAGAGGCTCACGATCTTCATCTCTAACAATTCAACCGATTCTTGAAGATCCATTACTTCTGAAACTACAATCAAGTTACACTTCAACCATCCAGAATTAAGAGGAGGTTCCCAATGACTAGGTCTGACTGTGTTTGAAACTCTATGAGGTCGTGAATCTACAGACCTCATCCGTTCTGCATTCAGTTCTATAGCTCGACGGGTGTCTTCAGTCTAAAATCTTGTAAAACCGCCTTATGGATCTAATATTTCCCGAAATTAATGGCTAGCAAATTTTCGTAAAAAGGAATAAATGGAGTATTTGCAATTCTTAATGGTTATATTTCTTTGTTGCATATATTTGAGATATTGATTATACTGTAATAATTCCTTATTATTATTTCTTCTGCACTGCTCCAAAATTAATTGAAATTGATTTTTTTTCCAGTTTTACATTGTTGTTTTTATTTCATTGTGAATGTTCTCTTTTAGCATCGCTTAGTCTTAATTTGTGAATACTTCTTTGGTACTTTTCATTAGATGAATTTGGTCTGAAAGATATGGTGTAACTATATAATTTACATTGCACCATGAAAAATTTACATATGACGGAAAGAAGAATTCTAAACAAATTAGGTGGTCTGGGAGATAGGATGGATGCTGGGTGAGTTTTCGCCACGGCGACAATTTTGACAACGTCGACAAATTAATATAACAACAATGATAAATAAAATAAAAAGTATCATCACAGGAGCCATCCATAGCTTGAACCATGGAGGATCTTTTGGGAAAATCAGTGCAGCTTCTTCATCTTTAACTCCATACCGTGTAAAAGATTTCATATGTCTTATCTCGTTGTTCATGAACAACCACAATATTTTTCTTCCCATCTCCTGAGTTTCCTCCGCGGAGATGAGAAAAAATGATAACACATCAACAGTTGCTCTCTGAATATCTTTATGATATCACGCGTTTTGTTTAAACGTCTATTTTTAGTGTTTTCCTTTATTTTATATAGAACTTTGGACATTTACTATTTGTGGACTCTCTTGAAACTTGAGAATGATAGGGTGACACATAAAGGAAGACAACCAAGCAATATCCTCTTGTAATACGAAATGTGATCATCTTTCTCAATCTTCTTCGTCATAAATTTAGATAAAAAAGGTTTAATATAAAAGTTGAGTATATTGGGGAAAAAGAAGACATACATAAATTTAGGGGAAATTGAAAAAAAAAAGACATTTTGAACTTAGATTTGTCTTAATATGATGTTTATCAGATTTTGTAGGAAAATAAGATTTTAATTTCTGTAAACACCATAATACCCTTAGAATAACAAATTATTATGAATAATAATAATAAATTATAATATCCGTTATTGATTTAATATTAGATTAATTAAAAAAGGAAAATCAAAAGAAAAAAAAAGAAGAAACACGGTTAATGGGTATGACTTGACTTCCCTTTGCCCTAATATTTATTTTACTTGTCTTCTCGACACCGTCCATGGCGATTTAGTGTTCTTGGAGAAAAATCTAGTTTCGTCAAACCTCTAGTATCTAATCTCGTCTCCGTCATCCTACTCTTCGTTTTAACACACGAAACAATGAAATTGAAGTGTTCTTCACCAAGGAGTTTTGTCAGATGGTTCGGTTCATTACGAAATAAAAATGTTCTTCCACCAATTTCATCTCAATCTCACGTTTCTTCACACTAGGTATGCTATTTCTTATATTGATTCTCTTAACCCTAGACTTATGTAAAAATGATTTGTCATCTTTCTTAAACTAAATTATTTTTAGGTTAATTAATCATCTTATACGGAAACATAAACTAAATATGGTTATGTCTGCTGCTAAAAGAGAGAAGGGGTTTTATTTATCTAAAGTGAAGAAGTCTCGTCCATGACCAAGATGGTGAACGAATGAAGGAGGTGCTCACTTTTTCTAACATTCTAAGTTACAGCTTTGTGTTCCTTTTTTAAACTCGTAATCCATGCTAATGCTAGCATGCTGACTCTTTGAAGGAACTGTATTGATTTTCTCTCTACTCTAACTTGATGTTTGGTTGTGTGTTGTTCCCTGTTTTTGATGTTTGGGAGAAGCGAAAGATTCAGGAAGAATCAGGCAGTAATGCTGAACTAGAACAAATCTTCCACGTAGGGTGGTTTATCAGTTCAGACAGAAGACAGCAATCAAAAATGAGGTTTCTCAGAGCAAACCTGGTCTCTCCACAGATGTCCTAGCATCAGTCAGTATTTTTTTTGTATCTTATTTCTTGAAAGGATAATGATGCATTTCTTTTTTATTTATGGTTTTGTTTTTCCTTAACAGGTTTTTGGCGGTTCTTAAAGATTAAGAAGAGGCATGTGAAGATATTGCAGTTTGATCAAAGGCTTTATAATATATGTATGAATGGCATTTGCCATTAGTTTCTGAATGTCAACAGAGTGAACCTTCACTTACACTTCTCTAACTTTTTTGTAACTACGAATTTGAATTAATCAAGTTTTGATACTTTTATTTTCACTCGGAGCATTAACCTACAACATGTGAATACAATACTTAGCATTAGTGTACGCGAAAAACAATGCAAGAAATTGTGCGTGTATTATAAATCTTTAAGATGACTAGAAGAACGCAAGTGTTTTCGGAGATCAAGTTGTGTAACAGATGCTTTTTAGCTGGTAGCTGATGAATGATGTAGCCTGCAACAGTATGTACCTTTGTGCTTTGTTGGAGCACAAATGCATGTCTTCCCCATTATGTTGCTGTTACTGAGCAGACCAAACTAGTCGGTCGACCATGACTTCCTCAATGGACGATCATGTCTTGTTTTCTGTCGTCTTCGTCTTTCACCACACGGCTAAAGGGATTTTTGGGAGGAGAAAAATGTGGGAGAGAAGATACTATGAGAGATTTAGGATAGATTTAGTGTAGAATTAGAAAAGATATCAACTTAAATATAGAATTTTCCATATTTACCGGATTTAGCTATAATATGTATCATACGTTGGGCAGATCACTGTAGAGTGGGTGAGAAACATATTCTTTTCTAAGCGTCACATAAGGTAAAATATAGAACTGGTTATGACACATAAACAAGAACATATACATCACAGAGTTGTGGCTATAAGACATAATAAAACTGTAGATATAGTAACCATATCTAGCTAGATAATAATCTAACGAATTCTAACCTAGATTGAATATACAATACTTTTTTGTTTGGGTTATATACCCTGGATTATGGGTGTCAAATTGGGTAACCAACCCAAACCAAAACCAGATCCAAATGAATCCAGTCTTTTTATGGATTATGGTTCAACCCAAACCATTTGCCTAATGGTTTGGTTTGGTTCCTAACTCATCGACGGCGAGCCCACTGCGGTATGGAACGGGACAGGACAGGAGAGCCCAATTGCCATCTCTACATGCAACCATTGAAGAGAATAACAAACACAGCAATGTACGTCAGCATTTTCATTGTTTATTGTTTTTGGAAGACTGGTATAATGTAACTTGTGAGTTTCATTTAACAGCAAACAAAAAAAATCTGTTTACATGACAGTAACCACATGCTTTTTTCAGATGGCTTAAGACTCGAGTGCCACTCCACTTGCTTTGTTGCCTATTTTCTTGGATCAATTTTATTTTAGGGCCCTATTTACTTGATCATTTAAAACTATTTTAATAACCACAATAATATATGTTGTGATGATACTTTTAAATGATTTGTAAAAACAATAATGTAAAACTAGATTTTGATCCACGTTTTGAAACTTGTGAGTCCATTTAACAACAAACAAACAAAAAACATGTGTATTTAGATGGCTCATGACTCACGTGCCACCACACTTGCTTCGTTACCTATTTTCTTGGGTCAATTTTAGTTTAGGGCCCTATTTACTTAATAATTTAAAACTATTTTAATAAACAAGATAATATATGTTGTGATGATATGTCTTAAAATGATTTGTAAAAACAATAAGGTGAAACTAGATTTTGATACGCGTTTTGAAAAAGAAGACTTTTTTTTGTTACAGTGTACTACAAAAATGTAATGATGATATGCATTTCATTATAAACTCATTTTCAAAATTAAAATGAATTTCTCTTACCATATATCCAGACATGGTATTTCTTAAAATGGCTTATTCTGACGATCGGTGACCCGTAGGTTAATAACGGTGTTATTTTTTATAGTGTCAATTGAAAATATAACGATTTGACTTGTGCATTCAAAATTCCGAATTAATTTAATATATATTATATATTTTGTCTATTTTTTAAAAAAAATATAAAATTTATGTTAAATATTTTGTATATGGATTAGGTGAGATACAACTTTGGATCTTTAAGAAAATTTAATATGTTTTACATTCAGGTTTTTCTTCCAATTCAAAGTTAGATGGTAAATCATTTTCTATAAATGTAATTTTATGTTTTATTATAATTCTAAATATATTTTTTTCAATTTTTAATTATTAATAGAAACTAAACACTTGTTTTAGAATGTTTAAAATGAAATTTTAATAGCATACCCTGTAGTATCATGTCTAATTTCAAATATATTTTCATAGAATAAAACTCGTATGTGTGTGTATTGGTATTTTGTTTGAATTTTATTAATTGGGTATGCTATATTTATATCTAAACCCCGCTCGTCTATGTTAAGAATGATGGGGAAAATTTCAATTCTACCACTTGTTTGATACCACTTTTAAAATTACCATTAATGAATGACTATTTGAATAAATACCCTAGATTTGAGATAAAATTGACTAAAATATTTTTTAAGATATTCATAAAACATTTGTAAACCCAATGATATACCTTGGATTTGACCCGTTTTCATCCATGGTATATAAATGTTTTATTGCTTTATTACTATATATTCTACCCTATTAGGTATATTTTCAGGTTCAGGAGTTACTTGGAGCATTTAGGAGCTCAAATACACATTTCACCCGAGCCGGTTACTGGAGGTCGATACGAAGAGGAAGACATCGAGTGATGCACACCTAGTGTCGTCGATCGATGTAGAAGAGACGCCTTGACGAGTGAAGATTAATTTCGATCGATGTACACACTGTACCATCGATCGATGTCAAGACGCGATATGTGAAACTCTAGAACAGCCGACGCTAAACTCAATGATTTTCCAAATTACGAGACTATCCCTGACGAGTTTTTAACCTAATATATATATATATATATATATATATATATACTGCCAAAGTGTTTTACGGCAGAAGAGAGCTTTTGTTACTTTTGTTTTTCATACTTTCAAAGAGAGGAGAGAAGATCATAGAGAGATTTGTGATTGGAACTCCTTTGTTATTTTATCTATCTATATATGCAGTTTTGTTTATTCATTTCTTTTACGAATTGCTTAGCTATGTCTGAGTAGTTCTCTTGTTAGATCCAGGGTTCAAATAGGTTAGAGGGATTAGCCTCAAACTATAGATCTGCTAGGTTGTGATATGAATATATAGGTTGATTATAATGCTTGTTCTAGCCTTGCTAACTAGGACATGAATCTAGGAGTTAGCATGTGTCAAGCATCCTTGAGAATCGAACCGTGACACCCTAATCTATCTCGCTAGGAGTACTAGAGTAGAGCGAGAGCTGATCTAGAAAAGTAGTGGGCATTATCAACCCGTGCCTAGGTTTAGCTAGAAGCGTATCGATCAATACTATCCATCGACAATCGATCGATAACGTGAAAGGTGTATCGACCGATATCTCAATAGGATCATCGATCGACACTTTCTTGTGCCAACAAAATAGAGTTGAGACATGAGATTCTAGTTAGTTAACCAGTGAAATACTGCGAGAGCCTGATCACTGTGTTAAACGATTGAGCTCTGAATTATCACGCAAGCAACCAATAGGCATCTATAGGATTTATAATCTCCAAAACCTGAATAGCAACCCTGTGTCTAATACTTACACACCCTATCATCTTGTTAGACGAGTAATAGTCTTGATCATTAGGATTGCAATTTACTTTAAACATTTAAACCAACAAACCTTAGAATTAATAACTAGACTAGATTTAATCGGTGTCCTAGCTCCTCGTGGATTCGATCCCTAAGTAATACAATTGAACATCTTTTGATGAGAGTAATTCACTTCTTAGGGTAATTTGAGTGGTATCACCCAATTCGAACCGCTTAAAACTAAACCCTAAACTCTAATCACTAAAATATAAACTCAAATGTTAGTAAATTTTTGATTGAATGTATATTTGAAAAGTGGCATTTAACCTGTGATATTTTTGACAATTTCTCATTATGTTAACACTATATATTTAAACAAAGGAAATACAATAATAAGTTGGTAGAAAAAAAATTATTAGCTACGCCATATAAATATTAAAACAAACTATCTGATGCAAATCATATGTGAAACTATATTTTTTTTTTACACATCTGATTAATTATGCTATTACAGTTGCAAAATATTACATAGACGATTCTAAAGCCGACAATTCTATCTAACATATGAGAATACACGTATGACTGTGTTATTCAGAGCCACACTGAGATTCATGTTCGATGATACGCCATGCACTATATGCTGAAGACCTTTTGTAACCATTTTCTCTGTAATTTGCATCTTTTGGGATTTGAAACCCATACCTTTTGGTGTTGAAGCATTAATGAACCCTTAGTCAAACCACTTGATTAAGGAGCTTCCACATGTGAAGCTACATTAAGCAATTAAAAATTTTAAATATTTAAATATAGTTATTTAAGGAATATATATTTTTCACTTTTAAATATTAAAACAAACTAACAGGACCTAAAAAGTCACATTTTTTTTGTTGTGAGTGGTATCACCCAATTCGAACCGCTTAAAACTAAACCCTAAACTCTAATCACTAAAATATAAACTCAAATGTTAGTAAATTTTTGATTGAATGTATATTTGAAAAGTGGCATTTAACCTGTGATATTTTTGACAATTTCTCATTATGTTAACACTATATATTTAAACAAAGGAAATACAATAATAAGTTGGTAGAAAAAAAATTATTAGCTACGCCATATAAATATTAAAACAAACTATCTGATGCAAATCATATGTGAAACTATATTTTTTTTTTACACATCTGATTAATTATGCTATTACAGTTGCAAAATATTACATAGACGATTCTAAAGCCGACAATTCTATCTAACATATGAGAATACACGTATGACTGTGTTATTCAGAGCCACACTGAGATTCATGTTCGATGATACGCCATGCACTATATGCTGAAGACCTTTTGTAACCATTTTCTCTGTAATTTGCATCTTTTGGGATTTGAAACCCATACCTCTTGGTGTTGAAGCATTAATGAACCCTTAGTCAAACCACTTGATTAAGGAGCTTCCACATGTGAAGCTACATTAAGCAATTAAAAATTTTAAATATTTAAATATAGTTATTTAAGGAATATATATTTTTCACTTTTAAATATTAAAACAAACTAACAGGACCTAAAAAGTCACATTTTTTTTGTTGTAAAATGTTATTAGAAATTTTGATATATTTTTAACAAAGAAAATAAAAAAACAATTCTGGTAGAAAAAAGTTACAAACTATGAATTATACAAATTAAAACAAACTATCTAATGCAAATCATATGTGAAACTACATTAGGCAATTTTAAAACTGTAAATATTGAAATTTGGTTATTCAAGGAATATTTGTTGTTCAAATATTTTTTATGACCCTGGTATCTGGAGCCTCGAGAGGATCCGACTAGCGTCTAATGACCGTCCGGGTAATTTGAGAAAATAAAGGCCCACCGGAGCCCGCCAAAAGCATCTTGGAGGGCTGGTGATCGCCCCATGTAAATGCCACCAGCAGCGCCCACATGTTAGCAGGCTTCTCTGTATTTGTTGTTCAAATATTCTAAAACTCTTATGAAGATATTATTTGATATTTAAATTTTTAATGTTTATAATATTCCAACTAGGTGATAATCTGCGCCATGCATGGAATGAATGGATTAAAAGAGATTATAAATTTTAATCTATATGTATTAGAAATGTAAAAGTCAGAATAACAATATCACATGTTATACCAATTGATTTATCAAATCCTTCATCACACTTGTTTTCCCTAGGGCTAGGCAGGGCAGGCCCTGAGATTTTGAGGATTTGTAACAATAGATCAAATTTGCGAAGAAGGATTGAAAGAAGAATGTGATGAGTAGATGTGCTCAAAACAACCTATTTAAATATACGACTAGGTAATAACCTGTGCTATGCACATAGTGAAATAGTTTACTAGATTTTTTATTTTATGTTGTATTAAAAAATTTATAGTTTTTTCTAGGGATGAGAGCATTCATATATATGTTTGGATTCATTTAGTCTATTCATATTTCAGATTTTTAAGGTTAGAAATTTAAATTGTATTTGGATATTTACAAATTTTTGTTTGGATTTGGTTCGAATAATTGGGGGGTCGATTCAGATTTGAATTTGAATATCCATTTTAACTATGTATTTTTGACAAAAATACAAATAAACTTAATAATTTAATAAAATAATATAAAACATTAAAATTTGAATAATGTAAGACTGAATATTTAGATTTACATTAAAAATAGTTCAATTAAAATATTTGGATGGAGAACAAATAAATATTTTTAGTATTTTGAACATTTTATGATATTTTTGGATATTTACTTGTGACTATGTTGATAATTTTTAGATATTTTCATAGTTTTGAATATCTAATGGATATAAATTTTAAATAATAAAATATTTAAATATATAATTGTAATTTATATATTTTTTAGTATACTAAATATTTTAGTTTGGATCAGATTCCGATCTTGTTATCTGGATATTAAACTATTATATCCATTTTAGTACCTAATCAGTTTTAGTTTGTGTTCAGTGTTGCTTTCAAATCTAGTTCAGTTTGGTTATTTGGATTCAGATGTTCTACCCAAGCTTACTTTCTTCTACTAATACAGAGAAAAATAAAGTAAATGTAAAACAAATATTATCAGTTTATTTAATATACATAATTATTGGAATATATTTTAAAAATACCAATAAAAATGGTTGAGAATCGTATAAATAATTTTGAGCTCTGTTGCAACATTGACGTAGTCTAAAACCAATAATCTGTATTTTCTTATAAAACATTCTAGGTAAACATGATAAAAACATGATACAATCGAGTGAATGTGTTAGAGTTGTGTGGAAAATAATGTGATTTCTTCACTCAGCACCTGAGTTCTGTTTTTTCAATCGGTTTTCACGAATTTTCTTTTCTTCTAAATTTTTTCTGACTTCTGATTTTTTCTTGCAATCTGATTATGTTTCTAATTTTTGGTCTGATATGAAAACTCCGTAAAGAAAAACAGTATTTTGCTTGACTAAAGATCCGACTTTGTGTGTGGTACATTTCATCTCAATTTTCTTAATTCATAATCAATCACAATTATTCATTGCTTCTATGTACAGAAGCCTCAACCATGGATAAGTTCGGCAAGATACAAAAATTTTAATTTCTAAAACCATTCTCATTCCAGCATTTTAGCTGATGTGAATCTTAATATATTAGTATTAGAGTTTTTAGTATATTGGTATTACTAATATTTTTAATTTAAATAATTTTCAAAACACACTGGTTTCTCAGTTCGGTTCGGTTTAAAACCGAACCATTCGGGTTGGAGAAATCTTCAGTTGAATGGTTTGAAATAAACTTTGGTTTGGTTTGAATCGGTTTAGGTTAGGATGGTTCGATTTGACTCAGTTCGGTTCGGTTACCCACTCCTAAAGAATATAACACTAGTGTATATTAGAGCAGCACTATCGGTAGATATGCGGAGGGGTATTAAAAAAATATTTTAATTATTACAACTCTAGAAATATTAATAAGGTGACAGCTATTACTTTAATGTTTCAATCTGTTCTAAACTTCCTTAGTTTAAGAACTCATTTTCTTTATTATCTTTCTGATTTTATCTTTTTTTAAAGTTAAAAACTTTTTCATAAGTTGGCATTGGAGCTGCTCTTAATCTTGGGACAACTTTTTGACTTTATTTTCTTTTCCATTTAGCCTTTATATTAGTTTATGGTTAGATCTATGTTCAAGACACCAATATTAGACTTTGATCAAAAAAAAAAAGAATTTAACTTACGATTACAGAAGTCTTATCTCTCGTGACAGTGATGGTTGGATAAGATCTTTATTGCTTGTTGACTTGTTATTGCATAACACAACATCGTCTACTCTAATTTTGGTAACAACTTGAACTTGGCTAGCCAGGGCGGGATCTGAGAACAATGACGCTTGAGCTGAGCTGAAGGAAGCGGTTTCTCTTGAAGCAGCTGTTTACTTTGTGGTCGCTGAACAAAGTTTTTTTAAAAGTAGTGGGGTCAACTGACGCCCTCCTCTTAAGCTGCCTTCGCCCCTGCTGAACATAGTAGCTCCATGAGCAAAATTCATGCTCCAGCTCATCGTCATGCTAGGTTTTAACATCATGTGTTGTAAAAGAAATGACAGATCACTCTAAGCGAGTATTTGCAGCCAGAGCCGCCGTTTCTGGATTGATACTAGTTTCCAAAGCATGTGGAAATGATGTTCCAACGTATATACATAACCGTATCAATTCGGTTTTGTTCTGTTTGTTATTAGTTTCTAATGTTTTCTATTTCTATAATTAATATCCACATGTTAACCTTGGCTATCAAATTCGATTATTCTTAGAGCAATTTTATGCCGTGGTATAGAGAAATTGAATCTAATTTCTATTAAGTCCGGTTCAGACAAATGGGATGATCCCCGAGCATTTCTTGCGGCTTTGAAGAAGTTCAGAGTCTTGGATAGTTTCCCGAGTTGTTAAATTAGCAAGGTTGCAGGTAATAAAAAAGAAAGAATCAAATACCACATTGCAGAGTATGGCGCTGTATATATGAATGCAGAGGTCAAAGGATCAATCTCGGAGAAAGTTTCAGAGAAATATGGTTAGGTTATAAGAACCAATGACTCTATGCTACAGCTATAGAGCTATGGAAGCATGCTTTTAAAGCTGCTAGTAAAAGCTTTCGCCCACTAAGAGGTTCAAGACAAGAAAATGGTTGTCTACCTATGCTTTGCTAATTTGGTATGAGGTTATAGCTCTTAGCTCGATTGACCCGTTTCTTTTATAGCTGCTTAAATTTGTTTTCTGCTGCCGTGTTATGTAACAGTTAATCAGTAGACTGTGGCAATGTTCAACTAGATACTTCGTGATTCAGCAGGTGAATTGCCGGCATATCCCATCTCTGATACGATCAGCTATTCTTCCAACTCCAGCAGGAAAAGCAAGTTTGGTGCAGGTGCAAATCTAAAACGCAGTGAATTAAGCTTTACATGAAGATTGTTCACAGAAAAAAAAAAAACTTCTTTGGTATATAATTTGAATTTGCCTTCGCAGATTGGAACTTGGTCTTAGATGTGGGTTGATGTTCAATTCGAGTATAAGGAGGACAAATCTCATAGCAATATTAAGACAGTGTTTTTTTTAACTTCACCCAATCAGACACATATAATACTTAACATAACAAGAATCATAAAACGGAGAATCCTCTCGATCCAGATTCACACTACAAATCTTCAAATCGATAATGATATTGAGCAAAAAAAGAAGTTTGGGTGTTAGGGAGAATCAACTTTCGCCTTGCCTTTACTGAAGAAAGCGTCGATGCGACGGGTCCCAACAGGCGGCGGCTTCTTCTCCGACACCGTTTTAGTGACTCGGAAGGGCTGAGCGGAAGGGGGAGGGAGTGAGTCGAGGAGAAAATCCCTCGTGGGTTGGTGTCTCTTCACGGCGATCCTCAGGTGATCGAGGTTAACTGTTTTGCGCTTCTTCTCCGCCGCAATTACGGAAGATTTCTCGGCGAGGAAGCGGAGGAAGAGCTCGGTGGAATAAGTGACGAGTTGAAGAGCGTCCGAGTTGATTTTGTTGATGTCTTTGTCGACTTTCATTATCTTCTTCACTCTTGTGACTGGAAACACCGGTCGTGTCGTCTCTTCTTCTTCCGCCATGGAATTGAATTTTTTTTCAGAGAATTGACTAAAAAATTGTTTAGGGTTTTTGTAGATATTGGGGATTTTATTTTCGTTTTCGCGCTTTATGTGGGGATTTTATTTTCATTTACGCGGGAAAATGTATACATGTATATGGAATACATCAAGGGGGTGTATTCAACTCAGAGTTTTAGGTGATTTGTATTAAAATGACAAATCTAGTGTTATTGAAATATGAATTTTAAAAATTCATTTAAAATCCACTGTTATTGAACTTGACATTTCGTAAAGTACTCTGAAATCTATTGTTATTGAAGATATTTTAAGTTGTGGAGTTTTAAAGTTATTAGGTGATTTTAGAGTGTTTGGGTGGAGTTTCTTAGTTAAAAAAAAATGAAACACAAATCTCTTGATTTTAGGTGATATTCTAGATTGATTTAACAAAAATCACTTAAATCTCTACAGCTTATTGAAATCATCTAAAACTCCATTAAAAATCAAATCACCTTAAATGTTAATTTGATTACATCCCCCCCAAATATTTTTTCATTATTTTCTTCAAATAGAAAGTAATAATCTTAATTATATTCTAAAATAGTTAGTTAGCATATCATGGGAAGACGAGCTATTTCACGAGAAATATCGTAGAATATTATATGTCTTCTAAACTATGACATCATCCAAAGTTTCCCCAATTAAAAGTTCAAAACTTATTTCTTCATAAAATTTAAGTTTAACACTTATCTCTCTCCGAAATAAAAGTTCGAAAACTCTAACCCAATAAAATTAGATTATTCGATTTAGTTTATATATCTAAACCGCTGTGGTTAATTAAACAACAATAATGACCCAATTAAAGTTTGATTATAGCTATCAAACCAGAAATTAAAAACTATAACTACTTTGCCCAAAAAAAAAAAAAAACTATAACTATATGAATTCATAAAGGATGAGTCAACAGGTTGGGTCAATTTGGGTGAATGCTTTGTTTCAATCTGATTTTGGTTCAATTTCTAAGTTGTTTTGCTTTGGTTTTGATTATACCGAAAAATTGTCTTAACCAATATCAAATTGAATTTCATGGGAAAATAGGTTTTAAACTTGTAATTCGAGGATATCTAAAATTAGACCATAGTTTAGGAAACATATGATGCTATATGATATTTCTCTTGAAGAAATAACTCGTCTTCCCATATATCATTAGTTTAATACTTATTTTAGTAAATAATTATAAATAACTTTGGTAATTATTTATGATATTTATATCACTTTGTAACTATTCATATAGTCGTGACAGGATTATGATTCATATTTTTTATTGTCCGTAAAATATCAAGATATTTTTTTATTCTTAATGGTATTCTAATCATGTAACAATATTTTAGATTTTAACAATGTGGAATTTATTTATAATTAAAGTGAAGAAGTAATATTGTAACACATTTATAGTACTATATAAAATTTGTTTTGGATAATTATTTTCTTTAAGAATAAAAAGTTGAGCTAACACTTCACTAACAAATTTTTCGATGTTAATATTATAAAACATATTATTCCAATAAGACTATATAAACAGTTACAAAAAATTATCGCAGATAAATATAAAAGTTTTTGATAACTATTTTATAGCTAAACTATTAATTACTCATAAGTTAACTAATTATTTTAAAATATATTTTTTGTCGACAAGATTACAGACTCATGATGACTCTGTAAACCAAACTAGTAACTTTGTATCCATATGGACAGTAAACGACGTCTTTTGCCTCACACCACGTGTTAGGCTATCCGCCTTGTTGTTTTGCGTCCTTGATATATAAATATTCTCCGAGCTGTGAAAACTTCTCTTGAGACTTATGATGTCTTCTAGGTAAGTTGCAAAAGCCGATCATTCTTCTGACTCTGAAAACATCTTCACCAATTGAGAACAATCTGTTGCAAATGTAACGTTATATTTCCTTAAGTTCCTCATACATTTCATTGCCCATATGAGAGTTTCGACCTCCGTGTGTAAGGGGGATTGACTTGCCCTTCTATTTCTAGCTCCCAATAATCCTTTAAAGCCTTTTAAAGTACTATATCATCCTTGTCTTGAAAATTTCTCTCCCAATTTCCATGAATCATCCGTAAAACACCATCGTCCCGGTCTAATCGGCAGCGTTACATCAGTTGTTTGTACAGCTTGATTCGGATTCTTAGTTATTGCTTGTTGAGCATCTTTCCAGAGTAGAGACTCAATCATAGTCAGTTTAATTATTTTAAAATATAAATGAAAATTATATAAATTCTTACGTTGATAAAATGAAAAAAAATATATTTTTGGTTTAAATTAATTTTTATTTCTTATTTTCTTATTAGTGTTATAATTATTATAAATTTACAATTTAAGATTTTGAAAAACAAATTATTGATTTATATTTATGCCAAAAAAACATCATCTTTCAAAGATATTTTATGCATACTGTTAGTCAACTATAACTATTGATGAACAATATGTCTAAAATGATATAGTTAACAAAAGTTTATAATTAAAATGGTTTGTCAATAAAAATTGAATATTTTTTTGGCTTACCGAAAAGTTGATGCTTTATTTCAACAAAATTTGAAAGTTGGTGATTTAAATGACATTTTCCCCATAAACAGAAAAGCTAACTATAGTCGCCGCCATACACGATGTTAAAAATTAGAGAAATATGGTTACATATTAACTTTTTAATACATCAAACTTTTCATTTGAGACACATATTTTTCCTCGTTATCTAAGATACCAACCAATCCGGCTATTTTTCCGACAGACTCTTTGTTCACAAATATGATCATCTTTTTGGAGAATTCATCCCGAACCAGATGATCATCAATTTGTATGGATATTATGGTATCTATGGAAGTCTCGGAATAATAAAGTCTTTAGTGAATTGGAAATAGATCCACAGGAAACGCTATGATTGGTGGAAACAGAATCAAGATTATGGTCTGAAGCTCAGACAATGAATGTACAGAGGATAATAACAAAAAGAAAGGATATGAATCTACCGGTTATTCCAGGACGATTGTGTTTCACAGATGGGTCTTGGAAGAAGGCAAAAAGTTTTTCGGGGCAGGGGTGGTATAGTATCCTAGAAAGTTTTGAGGGGTTAATGGGAGCGAGGAATGTTAGAGCTTCTCTATCGCCCCTTCATGCGGAGATGGATGCATTAATTTGGGCTATGAAATGTATGAGGAATTTTCGTTAATATAGGGTCACGTTTGCAACAGAATGTTTTCAATTGGTGAAGATGGTTTTAGAACTTGAAGAATGGCCAGTTTTTGCAAGCTACTTGAAACTTGAAAGATATCAAGTCCCTAAAGGATTACTTCACTAGCTCAGATATCATCTACGTACCTCGAGCGAAGAATATAAAGGCGAATAGTCTGGCACGAGGAGCCAGAAAGCAGTCGTCTTTTGTCGTTCACATAGATGCGGAGCTATCTACTTGGTTAACATAGTCTATATGAGCATGTTAATGTAGATGATAGAAAAAAAGGCACATATTTTTCCTTATTTATTTAGTCTGTCTTTTAGAAAGCTAACTAAATTTAATATTACATCTATATTATTAAAATTGAAGTACCTTTGGTACTGTTTGGAAACAATGATAAAAGTTTAAATGAGAATTGTTTGGTAACTTGGATAATAGTATTTTTTATACTTTCTATTATTTGCATATTTAACCATTGCATTTACAATAAATTAAGTATTTCATTTTATATTTATTTCTATCTACAAATTCAGCCACTGCATTTACAATCAATTTAAATTAATTGGTAACATTTCTAAAATTTATCTAATCAAACCGATATTAATATATTGAACATTATTAATATTGTACGACTATTAACTAAATCGTATCTATAAAAGAAAGATAACATTTTCATGAAATTAACTAAATCATCAAATTACAAAACATAAAAAACATACATGATCATTTTTTGTTAAAACGACGGTTTAAGAATTTATATTAAAAATAAATTAAATCAAACACCCGCACGGGAGTGCGGGTCAAGTGCTAGTTTTGTTTTAAAATTCATTCTTTTTTTATCTCATTCAGGTTCTTTTAGTTTATCCAATTTAATATGTTTATTTAGTTGCTATGTACCAAACCAATCGGTTTTAGATTTCAAACCAAAGCAAAGCTTCCATATATTTTAAAGAAACCGACCGGTTTATGGCTTCAACTGTATATTAACTGAAAACCAAAATTTCTGTTGGTCCATTCAGTTCGCTTTGGTTCCTGCCAATTGCCCAACTCTAAAATAAAGTTGACGCACATGCTTTCTTCCAGAGTTGCAAGTAATCCTCCATTAACAAGTACAAGATGTTAAAGATCGCATGTAGTTGTGATTTTCTGCTAGTTATGTAGGCTTTGGAAATTTTATTCTAATATTTGTATGAATTTGCGCACTTTATTAAGTAGATGAAGACAAAGTGAAGCTGTTTTTGCTTTCTTAACATAGCATTCAATCATCTTAACCAACGATTAAGATCTTCATAAATAACTAGTTTATATCTATTGGCTTGATCATTTTGTAAGCCCAACAGGCTCAGGCCCAATCTCAACATACCCCTATGTCTCTAAAAGCCCATCTGCAGAGCCCACTACACATCAAAACAAAGAACATAAGAAGAAAAGAAGTGAGTCATGCACAACGAGCACAAGAGACGCTGAAGTCCTTTCTCTACGTAACAACTTCAGCCCGTTATAGTCTGTCGAGGGTGAGGACTGACCTTTACAGCTGGGTGACCTAAGGATAAGGGTGTGCTTAGTTCTAGATTGTTCTCCCTATGTGTATATAAACTAATGTATGAGCTCATTGTAAAGCATTGAAGATCAAGTTGAATAATAAGAACCCTAGTTGTTTTCAATCTTTCTTACATTTTAGTTTGTATAAGAACAAAAAAATATGCAAAGTGATAAAAAATAGAGTATTTGCACTGCATATACACGAAAAAAAAATTTATTTAGCTGGGGAGTTGTGTACTGTTTGACTTTCTTTTATCCCAATAAAATCCCTGTGTAGTCTGCCTTGTATTTTATTTTAATATATTTACAGAAATTAAAAGAAAAAGACGAACATAAACAAAATCTCTCCAACGCTTTCTTCTTCACCACAATTTCCTTCATCCACACCACCAGCCAATTCTCCCGAACTCGAGCCCAACTCACTGAGTCGTGTAGCAGCTGATGCTTATTTAGAAGCAAAAAAAAAAACAGATCATGGTGGTACGATTAACGAAGCAGTTGCTGGAGGATCGTCAAACCGGTGTCGTCTCAGAAGCCAGAAGTGGAAGGGAGAAAGGAGAGGAAATTGCGGAGACGGTAGTGGCGGTGGCTGTGAATGATGAGAGTGAATCAAATTTGGTTAGAGCAAGATTAACGGGGGTGATATTTGATCCTTAGTCAGATCCTTAGCATCTAATGATGAATTAATTAAATCAAAAAGACAGAAATTGGCCATTATCGATCCTTAATAGGGGATTTGTGTGACCGAAAATAAGATCGATGTTATGAACACGTGTAAGCAGGGGAGCATTTTGAAGATATATTTTCTTTTTCTTTATTTTCTTTTTCCTCTTTCTTTCCTTTTCTTCTCTCTGTGGAGATTCTTGTTTTCTCCGAATCGGTGATTGCTCTCCACCGACGAAACAACGACTCCGGCGGTCCAGTGGATGTCTCCTCCGTCTTCGTCGGGAGAATCCGAATCGAACCCCACCACGGACGACTACTCTCTCGGTCCTCGCCTTGCTTCCTCCGTCTTGATTCTCTTCTCCGTCTTGATTCTCCTCCTTCTTGTCTCCTCTTCTCCGTGAGAAGAACAATCGAAACCCACTTGGTCCGTGATGGCGCCTACTCTATCATCTCTTATCTTCTCCGTTTGAAGATGGATCAAAACCCACCACAATTGATATCAATGTCTCGGTCCTAACCGGAGCTCCTCCGTCGGTTCTCGGCTTCTCCGAGTGAAGAATTGTTCAAACCCACCACGGTCTTTCATCTCTTCCTCATGATGTCTCCAAGTGAAGAACGGTTCAAACCCACCCGAGTATGTAACATTCTCAGCTCATTCTTGTGCTTTCTAATTCATTGTTCCATTTCATAGGAGTGTTTTAAGTATTGTTCAAATTGTTAGCTAATTCATTGTTCCATTTGTTCATTGTTCAAATTAATTGTCGATGATATTGTCGATGATATAGAGCTAATGGTTCCATTTAATTGTCGATGATATTGTTTGTCCTAGTATAAAAATTCAAGCTTTTCCTCTGTTATTTAGCTCTATATTATTTAACTTAATTGTGTTGTTAATTATGAAAGGGATTTTGAGCTGTGGATATGATGATATCCGGCTGAAGTCACAAGTGATGAATGCTTTTTAGTGTTAGTGTAACTGAATGCTTCTCATTTAGTGGTTGTTGAGGGCGATGTGAAGAGGCTGAGACATCCAGTTCTTCGACAAGTAAAGACTATTTGAGGTAACGAATCAAACACTGCTTTAGTTGTCGATGTGTGTAGGATGTGGTTAGTGGTTAGGTAATAAATATGGTTGGATGTGTCGATGGGACGATGTGTCGATGTGTTTAGGATGTTAGTTTATTGAATGCCTGTGATGAATGCTCGGTTTAGTAGGATGTGTTTAGGTAATAAATATGGTTGTTACATGTCTTCTCAGCTCAACTCTTCTCTCGACAAAGAGTAAAGACCATTTACCCTTTCGCTAATAAAGCTTCTGCTCTTTCTTTTGATTTTCAACAAACTCTTCTACTCTTTTCTTTTCTTCTTCCTTCTCTCTGCTCTTCCGTATTACAATATGGATTCCACCAATTTTGTTGACCTTCTGAACAGTCAACAAGAAGTGTCCACCCTGACTCGTTTCCTTGGGATAACTCTTCACAAGTCCCTGTCTTTAGTACACAACAGACAGAAACTTCAAGCTTTTGTGAAGAGTCACCCAGACAGCGCAAACAAAGAAAGAATTGGAGTCCTAGTGATGATCTTGTGCTCATAAGCGGCTGGTTAAACACCAGAAAAGATGCTATTGTAAGCAACAAGCAGAGAGCAGGAACATTCTGGAGCCGCATTTCTGCCTACTATGCAGCTA
This sequence comes from Hirschfeldia incana, assembly GCA_026261945.1. Lineage (NCBI taxonomy): Eukaryota > Viridiplantae > Streptophyta > Magnoliopsida > Brassicales > Brassicaceae > Hirschfeldia > Hirschfeldia incana. The sequence continues at coordinate 1,005,186 of JABCMI010000006.1, forward strand.
GTCCGAAGACAGGTGCTAAGCCCGGACCTCTTCAATGCAAGCAAAGGTGGCAGAAGCTTAACGATCTTGTTTCTAAGTTCTGTGGATCCTATGCGGCTGCAGGAAGACAGAAAACAAGTGGTCTGAGTGAGAGTGATGTTCAGCAGCAAGCACACAACATGTTTCATGAGGATCATCATGTAAAATTTAACCTACATCATGCTTGGGAAGCGCTCCGCTATGACCAGAAGTGGTGTGAGCATGCTAGCAGTAAGATTGATGGAGGTGCTAAGAAGAGAAAGTGTCAAGATGGAGCAGAAACATCAAGCTCTAAAGCTACTATCAATCTAGATGATGAACCAACGGCACGTCCACCTGGTGTTAAGGCTGCGAAAGCAGCTGCAAAGAAACCAATTGCTTCTCACGTGGTTGATGAGAAGTTTGCAAAAATCTGCTTGATGAAAGAGCAAGACTTGGCTTCAAAAGAGAAAGACTTGGCTTCTAAAGAGAAACTTTCGAAAATGACTCTGCTGGACAGTCTCATTACAAAAAAGGAACCATTTTCAGAGAAAGAAGAGGCCCTAAAGAGTAAGCTGCTCACAGAGATGCTGGATGGTTAAGGGCTAGCTGTTTTAATGTTTCTGTATGATGCTTCATGCTTCATGTTTCATGTTTTATGTATTCATGCTTCATGTTTTATGGATTCTGCTATATGTTTTATGTTTTAGGTTCATGTTTCTTGCTTAAGCTTGCTCTGTCTGTTTTGTGGATTTATGTATTGCCTATATTTATGTCAAAAGTCGATTTCATTGTTCCTGCTTCATGTTTCAAGATCAGACAGTTTAAATGTTTAATGTCTCTGTTTTATGTATTGCTTATTTTTATGTTTCACGTTCCTGCTTCATGTTTCAAGATCAGACAGTTTAAATGTTTTATGTCTCTGTTTCACGTTCTCATGTTTCACGTTCTCATGTTTCATGTTTCTCTGTGCAGAGAGAAAGAGGATGCTAGCTGTTGTGATGTGTATGTCTGCGTCACGAGAGAGAAGAGACAAGATGGTAGCTGTTTTGTTCACGAGATAGAAGAAAGAAGAGAGGAGATGGTAGCTAAAGTCACGAGAGAGAAGAGACAAGATGCTAGCTGTTTGTTTGTATGTTTGTGTCACGAGAGACCAATTGGTCATTGTTTTTTGTATGTTTGTGTATGTCTGTGTCATAATGTGTCACGATATGTTTGTAAACCACTCTTCTCTCTTCTTCTATATAAACTCTTCTCTCTTGTCACAATTTATCAAGCATTGATCACTCTCTTTTCTCACTTCTTTTCTTGTTTAGATCACACGCATTTAAACTCTCTCTTTTCTCACTTCTCTTTTATCACTTATTATTTTTCAAGTCTCAATTTATCACACACCAACTCACTTCTTTTCTTTTTCAATGGCCTCTTCTTCAAATAACAATTTTGATGAAGTTGTTGATTTTGATCAATATTTTGATCAATATGTTGATCAATATTTTGATCAAACATTGGAAGAACTGGCCCTTAATAATGGTGATCAAGAGGTCGTTAAAAAAGAGAGGAAGAAACGAGTTTATATCGAAAGGAATCGTGAAGAAGGCGATGAACGTTTATGGAATGATTATTTCCGGAAAATCCAACATATCAGGATTTTCAGTTCCGACGGGTTTTTAGAATGAACAAACCATTGTTCATCCGTATTGTTGATCGACTCTCCAATGAAGTTGAATTCTTTCGACCCAAGGTGGATGCTCTCGGCCGGGCTAGTCTCTCTTTACTCCAAAAGTGCACCGCAGCCATACGTATCTTGGCTTATGGTCATGCGGCTGATGTTGTTGACGAATACCTCCGAATCGGTGGTTCTACTGCTCGGTCATGTATGGAACATTTTACCGAAGGAATAATAGATTGCTTCGGCGATGAGTACCTAAGGAGACCAACACCGGCTGATCTTGAACGTCTACTTGCAATTGGTGAGTCCCGTGGATTTCCTGGGATGTTGGGAAGCATCGATTGTATGCATTGGGAATGGAAGAATTGTCCGACCGCATGGAAAGGGCAATATGCATGTGGTTCGGGAAAACCTACAATTGTTTTAGAGGCGGTTGCTTCCTCTGATCTCTGGATATGGCATGCGTTTTTTGGACCTCCAGGTACATTAAATGATATCAATGTTCTAGAACGCTCACCTGTTTTTGATGACGTAATACAAGGACGAGCTCTGCAAGTAACTTATTTTGTCAATGAAAGGGAGTATAAGTTGGGTTACTATCTCACCGACGGTATTTACCCGCCATGGGCTACTTTGATCCAATCTATTTGGGAGCCACAAGGGCGGAAAGCGAGTTTGTTTGCAACAAAACAAGAAGCTGCCCGAAAAGATGTCGAGCGTGCTTTTGGAGTTTTGCAAGCTCGTTTTGCCATTGTTAAAAAGCCGGTTCTTTTTTGGGACAAAGCGAAAATTGGGAAGGTTATGAGGGCATGTCTCATACTTCATAACATGATAGTAGAAGATGAACGAGATGAATATACTCTGCAAAATGTTTCAGAGTTCCTACATGGCGAAGACACAGAAAGTTCACATGTGGATGTTCCTTAAGCAGATATTGAATCAAGTATCCCCGACATGATGCGTGCTCGAAGGGAAATTCGTGCTCCACATACACATCAAGAACTGAAGAAAGATTTGGTTCACCATTTATGGCATAAGTTTGGACGTGATGGAGGCAACAATTGAATTCAGAAGTTTGTTTTCGGTTTATTCTCGATTATTGTACTAATATTATCTTTTCATGTTTTTAATTAAAATTTATGTTTTCAATATTATCTTTTAATATATTTTAATTAATACATAAAATTATTAATTTTTTTGTAAGAACCTTTAATTAAAAAACCCCCATTAATCCAGTAAATATGTAAGTTTCTTAACATCGATTCTTAACCCCACTACCTACTAAATTTATTATTAAATATTTGCTAAGGATCAATAAAAGGTTTTAGGGTTGTTCATGGTTTTAGGGCATCAGCATCGCCGTATCTTACGGACGTTTTTAGTAATTAAATGTAAGAAAATAAATGAAAAAGCCAAGAAACGAGTGAAACGTTTGTTAATTAAGAAGTTTTCTAGACTCGTCCTTCATGCCACGCGTCACTATCTCTCTCTCCTGGTCTCGGCATCGGAGTCGTTCTCCGTCCACCACCACCACCACCAGCGAAGAGGATATTCTCCGATGGAAAGACGCTGCAGCCGACGGTGGCGAAGCCGCCGATGACCACCTCCGCGAAAGCATCCCCGTCATGGTGGTCGAAACTGTTTTCCCCGGAGCTGGAGCTGAAAGAGAAATGGGAGATTACCAAAACCCTCGTGAGGTAAGTTCCTTGATGATTATCTTGGGAAAGATAAGTTTCCGTTTTTCAAGTGATCAAAACTCTGAATCTTGATTTAGTTTTACTTCTGTTAGAGCAAAATTGAGAAAAGTTGAGAACTTTAGTTTAGAGGATGATGATATGAATATGTTATTTGATCAAAGTTTTGATCTTTGAGTAAATTGAATCCTTGTGTAGTTGTTGATTAGATTGATCTCAAGTTTTGATCTTTGAGTAAAGTTGAATCCTTGTGTAGATGTTCTGCATCTTGTAATGGCTATTGAGTTAATCGGATGAATAGATCTGATCTCGTCTATGAATAATCCCATATGATCGATGTGTTTATATATGGTTTATACAATGTCTGAACGACAGGAACTGAATTCTTTATTGTCTTGTTGTTGTTGTGGTTGTTTTGTTTGGGTCTGGTGAGTTTCTCAAGTTGGGCAGACAAGATCCATGGAATGACGGTTCTAGGAGATGGTTCGCACCATATGTGCAGACACTCCATGAGCCTATTGGAGTCGCTGGACCAGCTTTGGCTAGTGGTAAAACTGTTGTTCTCAAGACAGCTGAGCAGACTCCTCTCTCTGCTCTTCTTGTTGGAAGACTACATCACGAGGTAACCAATGTACTCTTTGTTTTCTACTTTCGTTTGTCCATTTATTTAACATCTGTTATGCTTTACTAAAGTATCTGCTATTTTGTGACAGGCTGGACTTCCCGAAGGAGTTGTCAATATAGTTTCTGGATTTGGTCCTACAGCTGGTGCAGCCATAGCTAGTCACATGGACATTGATAATTAAAAACGACAAACCTTGAAAACTTCTTTATTGTCTTGTTGTTGTTGTGGTTGTTTAATACACCTCAGGTTACTTATCTAGCGTTTATATGTTAACATACACTCGTATGCTATTGTTTGTTGATAAGAGTTTTTCTTGATGTGTGGGTTGTTTGCAGGAAGCTCAATACGCAAAGGAGAAGTCTCATGGCTACAAGATGGACAAGGTCTCACGTCCTTGATATCTTCACTCGTCTCATGCGCTATCTGCATAATATGGTAATTTGAGTCTTAAATTAAAAATCTCAGGTTTAAGTTTCAATCTATTAAATAAAAATGATGCTTTTATGTTTTTTTTCACTTTTGTATTTTTTTTTCAACTTTGTATTTTTTTTTCAACTTTGTAATGTTCTTATGTTATATGTTTTATTATAAAATTCTACCAATCAATTTTCAAAACAAAAAAAAAACTATTTGGCTAAGAACCTCCAAAAAGTTCTACCAATATTTCCACTTTTAATCATGTATCTTACCAAAACTTCTTAAGCTAATTATATTATTAGTTTAATCATAAGATATGCAAGAATATATCTTGCAATGCTGATGCCCTTAGAGAGCTACCTCCCGGATCTTCCTCTGCTCGAGTTCCCTTTAGTAATCTGAGTCTAATCAATGTTTATCTATTTCTATAGTCGGCCTGTTCGATTCTGCATTACCATTGTATCATACGGTTTTCCAAGGTATGATTATTATTTAATATATTTTTCATCGAACCTTTATAATATACCAACTTGAATTAATGTTCATCAGAGATGCTCAACAGGTCTACATCTCTGATTTTCACTTTTGTGAAATCACCCCTCGTGGCGGAGGGTCTAGCCTTACGTTCAGCAATGGAGCAAGTAATTTTACTGGATTACAAGCAAATCTTATTTGAATCAGACTCAAAGATATTGGTGACAGCAATAATTGAGGGTTCGAATATTTCAGATTTGCAGGAATCCTTTCGGACATTAGGAATTTGGCTGAGGTTTTTACCTCTGTTTCTTTTCATTGGGTTTCTATGAGCTCTGTTTTTTCTGTTGATCTGTTTGTTAGCCAAGCAGGCTTTAAACGCTTATGTACCAGACTTGGGTTGAGATTTGATTAAGAATGTTGGTGCACAAAAAGAAAGAATTAATGTTCCTACGCTATTTCCAGATTTTATAATGATTAATAACTGACTTAGCAAAGTTCCTGTGTATTTGATTTGAAACATTTACACCCTAGGACAGTTTTAAGTTTTTTTTAAACAGAATGTGGCAGTTATTGCTACCCAGACAGTTTTTTCTAACTCTCTCAACTGGTTGTTCATTTTCCTTCAACGACCCAATTACTTTTTAACTTCCTTTAACAAAATGTTAGCATAACTCTTTCAACTAGCTATAGGTTATGAGCGGGAGTTAACAACCTCCAACACACATCTACATACTAAATCAACGGTGAAGAATTCCTCTGCATTTTTGACAAGACATATATATGTCTCTTCCCCCAACCGTTAGAGTATCAGATCTACTTTTTGCATCCACGGTCCATATTATCTCTGCAACATTATACTCTCTCTATTATCTTATTTTTCTTTTTGTTTTTTCTGCAACCATTCGTCAGTTCGTGTAGTTATCCTCTTTCGTCAGTTCGTACTCGATAGTGTAGCCATCTTCAAACTCTCCACAAGGTAAACCAGTCACCTCACCGAACTCCACCAAAGAAAAGCGAAAGGGTTTCCCACCGAAAACTGGCCACATCTCGTATTTTTTCCTTGTCACAAGTTGCCTCGTCATCATGCTATGAACCACTTTTCCAGGAAACATCCTACGAGCTGACAACCTAAACAGACCACCAAAACAAGAAGTCAACAACTCCTCCATCTCGGGTTTGCCTTTCAACGCGTCGCAGATTCTCAGGAGGAAGTCTGCAGTCGAGTACATGTTGACCCTCTCGCTGGGGAAGCGGTCGGTTGCAAATAAACGCGGGGGCAAAAGCTCCTTCACATCCTCAACCACGTCCTCCGCTTTCTCTGGTTCACAACCACAAAATCAGTGCTTTAGAGGATCTAATACTATCTGAAACCAAAGAGGAGAACCTAGCCTATATTTTGGTTGTCGGGATTCAAAAACAGAGAGAAACCATTAACCAATCCGTGAACTCACCTTTCCCGCGGCTGCTCCTTGTCCTTGCCATACTCGTTCGTCGCAGAGTGAACCCTAGTTCGAGTTACCGTCGCAAACCACCATTTCTCTTCTCCCCAGAAATCGCCATTCCGTTTACCCTTTCACACCTCGGTTTGTGTCTCAAACAAATATAGATCTAGTTTTATGGCTGTACTCACATCCGTCAAATATAAATGAAAAGATAAAAAGAAAATTACAAAACGGAGCCACAGCTTTTTTGAAATTTGAAAGTAACTAAAAGCCCAAACTAGGAAACCAAGCTGGAGAATACATTAGTTAAACATTAAGGGCAATTTAAGACTTTTCACACCAAAAACTACCCCACCCGCACAAACTGCCTTATCCTGATATAAAAAACTGTAAACTGCCTTATCCTGTTATAAACTCATTTGATTTCGTACCAATTCTGACCTAATTTCCATAGTACAAATTGTCGCCTTTTTCTTTTAATAAGGCGAATTATAGGGGCTAAGTGTATAAATAAATAACAATTTAAATTATCAGGTTATATTGCAACGGAACATGTGAGTAATTTCATCAATGCATCTCTCCCAAACTATCTAATTATCTTTTGTTTTGCATGAAATCCTAATTAACTTTTCTTTTGTGTATTTCCAGCCAAATTGTCCTAAAAAATATGCAAAGTGATAGTTCGTGAACATAATCGTATAGATCAACGCAAAGAAGTTAAGTTTTTAAATCTTTAGATAAACCCATCGTGTAAGTTCTGAGGATATTGAGTCACCAATAATGACAATTTCATAATTTTGAACCAAATAAGACCATAAAAATCGTGGTTCTTAACTATGTTATAATACATATGAACAGATAAGAATCCGGATTCAAGTAATTCCTATTTTCTCTTTCTGTGAAACAAAAGTACTTATAATCAACTTACAATACAGGTAAGAGAGAGAGAAGAAGAAAATTTACAAATCTGTGGAATCAGAAAGGGCGATTCGGTGGCTGAACCGTGATCCAAACCGGTAAAGGTGTACCGGTTCAAGTACCACCGCAATTGCTACAAGTCGCACAACCCGAACCAGAACACCTTCGACACCCAACATCTCCATCCATCCGACCATTGAGTGCAGAAGCACGTGACTCTTCCTGTACCGTTGCTGGTCGGACAACGAGGGAACGGACCACCAGCCATAGGATTTTGGTTAAGAAACGATTTGACTAAAACCGCAACGGCTAAGACGCTAAGACCTGTGGCTAGCTGGGTGATGACGATTGGACCCATTTTGTGTTGAAGAGCAAGGTTGTGAATTTTGGGGATAACGCAGAAGTAGAATCGTGAGGAAATTGTAGAAGAGAGACGTCCAAGAGAAAAAATTCTTCTTTTTTTTCTTCAGTTTTTCCTACAAAAGTGTGGTCTTATTTGATTTGATTTTGTTTCGGTTTATTCTGTATTTTGTTTAGGGTGAGATTGGTCTCAAACGAGTAAACAATACTAAAAATGGGTTGAACAGAGGTATTTATTAGATTTCGGAATGAGATTACAAAGGTGGAGAAAAAGGAAAACAAGCCGGAGCTCGGAGAGCTTTAACCGGAAAAGTACAACAAGCGGAGAGATAACTCGTACGGACTAAAACCCTAATCTCGCCGCTCAGTGTGTGTGTCTAAGTGTCGATCCCCTTCTCCTTTGCTCTCTCCCCTCCTTTTATACTCCCTGTTCGGAGACTTGACCTAATCCCCCATTGTTTTGGGCCTTATCGTCCTGTCGGGCCTAGTGCTTCACTGTAGGTCGTCTCGCGTGAGCCTAGAAGCCGACTGATCGCTGATAGCTTCCCTGCTCGGCTAAAAGTAGTCCACAGTTAAGCCGTGAATGCCGACTTGTGGCTTCTCGGCTCTGAGCTGACTTGTTTGTTCGGTTGGGCCTTTGTTCGATGAGCTTTGAGGATGGGTACAATCCATCCCCAACAGTAAGTCCCCCCCCCCTAGTTTATTGATTGATCGTAGGTGATCATCAATGAATTTGGAGGTTTTAGTTTAGAGAACAAAGGGATTTGCCGAACATTCGTCTTGTAATGCCATGAGTTTTCGTCGGAAGCTGCTAGAAAGAGGGTTGATCGGTGGGATAACGAACCGGCGAAATCAGGAATTCGTTTGACAAATCGAACCGAGAATTTGGTCCGAGATGGTTGATGGGTTTTGAGAATTATGACCGAGAAAGCGAACCGGCGCGATTGCGCGATACCCGCAAACAGTAACGAGGCCCATTTAGGCCCTTTTAGGCGTAATAATGACGTCTAGGTCCGAGAGCCCGTCTCTCCTTATAAATAGCGCTCCCCCCTTTTCCTATTTCCTCATTTTGCTCCGCATCGCTCATGTACTTTCTCTCTCTACCTTCTTTCTCTCCCTAGATATTTTCTTTAAGCTTTTGGTTATCCGAGATGTCGTCGAAGCGATTGTCCCGGGCTGAAAAAGGGAAACAGGTGGCTTCTGCTCGGACTTCTTCCGAAGAGCCGGCCGAGGAAATCCGTCATGAGGTTATGATGGATACCCAGAACATGGATCTGTCTCAACGTTTACTCGTTGCTGACGCGGAGGTCCAGTTCCGGGAAGATGACGATGGCCAAGAGGCTGTTGACACAACGATGGTCCCGAGGAGTTTCTATCCCGGGAACCTGTTTTCGGACGAGGGTCCCCTAGAGAAGAGGAGGGTCCGTCCATCTGTAGTCGATGGTCAGGATTGGGGGAACGTCGAGGAGACCCGGTCAACGACCAAATCTGTTGAGGCGCTTCTTCGGAATCTGAGCGCAGTCGGAGTGACCTTCATCATTCCGAGGAAGGATCAAAGACCCTGGTCTCCTCCGAGAGGATACCAATGCGTGTACGAGTCGTATTTTGAGAAAGATACGAAGCTGTGGTTTCCGATTCCCCGGATCGTCACAGCGTACGCGTTTAGGAGAAGTGTGGCGTTGAGCCAGCTGATTAATGGGTCGGTTCGTCTGATGGTCGCGCTTTCCGTTATGGCGGCGGAGGTTGGTTTGCCGCTGAGCGTGAGGTCGTTCGAAGAATTAACCTCAGTCTCGATTTCTCCGGATGGCATCGTCTCAACGAGGCAACGACCAAGTTACAACGCGGTTGATGGGTGCCCGACCAAAACTTCAAATTGGCAGAGATTTTACTTTTATGTAAAATCCAATAGATCAGCATTCGAGGAGCCTCCGAGCTCCAGATATCGCGTCCTCTGGAACGCTGATATGGGTATAATCACCGAACTCATCGAGACTTACTTCCTAGATGCCTCTGACCTTATTTTTATTTCGTTCTTTTGTTGATGTGCAGTCGTCCATCCGAATCTCTCTACCTACTCGGAAGATTGGAGGGGTCCTGCTCGAACGGTTGCGCTACTAAAGCAAGACCACTGGAGGAAATTCACCTCGGGGAGGATTCAGAGATCAATTGATCGGATCGCCAGTCGTAAGTTCTCTTCTTCTCGGATTCTTCTTATCGTACATCTTTCGGAATCATTTATTGACCTTGGTTTTTCTTCACAGAGGATTGGATAACAGACTCTGTTCCATACATCAACAACCCGGTGGACAAGCGGTTGTCTCTATTCACTCCTCCCGAACAAAAAGAAATAAATCGAGCCCGTAAGATGAAAGAACTTCCCGATCTCTCCAAGATCGTAGCGGCTCGGTCAGGTGTCAAGAAGGCGAAGCCCGGAGGTGGGGCTAAGTCAGCCGAGGTGCGAGATGTCGCGGCCTCTGCTGGAACCGCAAGGGCTCCGTCTGGTGGGAACACCAAGAAGAGCTCTTCGAAGAAAAAGAAGAAGTCGTCCGTTCCTTTGGAACGAGATGAGGATGTGGAAACCTCCGAGCAACAGGAGGATGCGGAGGAATTCCCCGAGGAGACGCCTGCGGAGCGTTCTTCGAAGAAAAAGAAGAAGAGAAAGCGTACGGACGCCGATGCCCGGGCGTCGAATATCGCCGTCCCGGATACCGAGGATCCGTCTCCAGAAGAGGTTCCTCTAAGAAAAAAGAGGAAGAAGACCGGTGGAGCAACCCGTACATCCTCTGTTAGCGAGGGTGAGCTTCAAGTCCTTGCCCCTAGGGCTCCGCCGGAAGCTTTGGACTCGGAAGGCTTGGATAACCTGCCTTTGGCCGAAAGGGCAAGGGAACTGAGGAAGCGATCAGCTGGAATGATCAACCCAAGTCTCCTATCAACGAAGGTACTTCTGGTGGGAAGTCGGACAATCCAGCTTCTCCTCGGAGACGGGTAGAATCGTTATCCGAGAGGTCACGTGAACTCTCGATTGGACAGCCGGGAGCTAGGTCCCCTGGTCACCTTGGAGGGGCTTCCTCCGGCGGGTTCCAATTCGAGTTCAACCGCGAGCTCCCTCTATCCTTCTATCCTGCAGACTGCGGCCGTCTGCTGCTGTCTCTTAAAGGCGGCCCCGATCTAATGCCTCCCGCGAAGGATCTGATCTTCAGGGACGAGTATGAACATGCTTCCAGTTCGTCGGTGAAAGTAAGTTCTTTGTCTCGATCTTCTCTCTCTTCTCTCATTTTTTTTTTACTAACTTCTATTTGTTGTTTTGTTTTTTAAATAGACCCATGGCGATTGGAACTTGCTCGTTCAGAAGTATAATTCCGCTTTGAGAGAAGCTCGGGAACAACTTCGCAAGGGTAACGAGGAGAGGAAAGAGGCTGATCTGAAGAGCAAGGAGGCTCTCCAGGCGGTTGTTCGCCAGAAGGAAGAGGCGGTTGCTCAGGCTAGGGAAATCAAGAGGCAGTTTGATCTGACGAGGACCTCCGACTTGGAGGAGCTTGAGATGTGCAAGGGTTCCATAAGGGATCTGGAAACCGTCGTGGACAAGCTCTAAGAGGAGAATGCTGAGCTCGTCAGATCCAGGGATGCTGCGTTATTGAGGCACTCAGAGGATGTTGCTCGTCTCCGATCATCCCGCAAATATGAGGTTACTCATGAGAGAATCCGAGTGATGATTGCGATGATAGCGAAGGCCGGGAAATGCTTCCATCAGATCCAACTTCGTGAAGCTGAAAAGACGCGTACGACGATGCTCGGTGTCTGTATAGCCAAGCCTTCGGGACGAGGAAGTGTCTCGAACAGGTCAGAGATTCGGGAATAGATATTCCCCAGGAGACTATCAACACGTACGCTGAAGAGGAGGAGCACTTTAAAGTCAAGGCAGCTCGTCTAGAGGTGAAGGAGATCCCTGAAGACTTTATGCGCCTTTCCCCTCTGAAGTTGGATTCGCAGTTCCTTGTCGAGGATGTCTGGAGAGCAGTCAATCCTTACGGATCGAACATTCACTTGATCAATTCGGAGGCTGCCGAAGCCTTAAGGACCCCTCGCGTCGAAAGGGTTCCTCGTGCAGAAGATCTCACTGATGGTCGCATTCTCTCGGTTGGATCCTCCAGCCAGCATCCCGACCAAGACCCTGTTCCCGAGACTCGGGTTCCTTCGGAAGTGATCCCTCAACCCGATAGGGTGGAGAAGCCCACGATCGTTCTAACTGATTCTCCTTCCAGGGCTGCTCTTAAGGCCGCCGGCCTGACGGATTCTAGCTCCGATGGTCCCAAAGCGAGACCAAGAAATGAAGGTGAGAAACCGAAAGATGATCCCGAGCCCGCTCAAGTTCAGGAAGGGGATGCTGAAACGTCCGGTCGGCCGTTCGGGCTCGTTTCTGGTCCAGAAATGAGAGACGCTGGGAACAAGGACTCGACTCCAGCTCAAGGATGACCGTGTAAACTCATTTTTCTTTGTTTGTATCTGCCCGAGAGGGCCTAGTTGTTGTAATGACTTAGGGGTTTTATCCCCCTTTAATTCTTCTCTGAACCTTTCTCTTTTTTGCCCGGGTGGGCTTTGCTGTTGTCATTAACTCGGGGTTTTAACCCCTTTATCGTCTACTCGGCTTAGTATTGTTTACTTAGCGTTTATTTCTTTTATCTTTAGTGCTTAGGTTGCCTCGAAATTTCTTTCAAGTTATTTTGCCTTAGGCAATCCAAAGATGGTAGCGAATTTTCTTTATCCGACCAAATGCTCATGAATCCGATTAATTGTGATAAATTAAATGGAATAAGCAATGGCAAGAATTTTATTCAGAGATAATTTTATCGAGAAAATGTATTCGAACGCTACACAATGAATAGAAGAAACTTGGTCGGCCAACTCTTAGTTCTTTATTCGTGATTAGGTTCGAAAATTTCTTGATGAGCCGGTCAATGCAGATAGCATCGGTAACGCGGGTCTCCGTTTCCCTTTGCTCTGATCTGATCAGGATCCAAGCAATTGATTGGGACGAGTACCTGTGCGCCGCTTGTTAAGTAAGGGGCTGGTATCGTTTGCTAGAGATAATTCCCTCGGCGTTCGTCTTGATAGAGCAAACGGGAATGATCGTCGAGCTAAAATTTTTGGTTTTTGTTCTTGTTTGGGCTGGACCCCGTAAAGGGGATCCCTACGTACCACTGAGGAGGATCAAGTCTTTCGTAGTTCGGTTTGCCTGAGCAAAAGTGACGTAGGTCATTGCTCGGACGTGTAGAAGTGACCGTAGGGTGCATCTACTCGGTTTTTTTTTTTTTTTTTTTTTTTTTTTTTTTTTTTTTTTTTTTACGAGCAAACTGTGACTGCTGTCATCTGCTCGGTGAGATAAACCTTGATTCATTTTCTAAGAATAGAAACGACGGAGGTGCATCGAGTTCCAGGCTCGTGGGACTGCCTCTCCCCGGGAAGTCGCAAGTCGGTAAACACCTGGTTTCACGACTTGGGTAATCTTATAAGGTCCTTCCCAGTTTGCTCCGAGCTTTCCAGCGTTCAGCTCTTTGGTATTCTCGAAGACTTTTCTGAGGACTAATTCTCCGAGTTCGAGGGGTCTTGCTCGAACTTTCTTGTTGTAGTAGCTCTCGATCTGGTTCTGATAGTTTTGAATTCAGAGTAAGGCTTGGTCCCTCTTTTCCTCAAGCTCATCGAGAGCATCCAGCAGCATCTCGCGGTTTAGCTCGACGTATTGTGGCATCTTTGCTCGTCGAAGACTTGCCACGTTGACTTCCGCAGGGGCCATCGCCTCCATTCCGTAAGCGAGGGAGAAAGGGGTGGATTTGGTCGCACCTCTTGGGGTTGTTCGGTGCGACCAAAGGACGCCGTCGAGTTCATCGGTCCAATGACCCTTCTTCAGGTCGAGACGTTTCTTGATGCCATCGATGATGATCTTGTTGGACGATTCGGCCTGACCGTTCCCCTGAGGGTATCTCGGCGTTGAAGTACTTAGCCTGATATCCCACTTGCTGCAGAAATCCTTGAATCCTCCCGAGATGAACTGCGAGCCATTATCCGTCACGATTTCGTAAGGTAAACCGTGACGACAGATTATGTTCTTCCACACGAAACCTCAGACTTCTTTCTCGGTAACCTGACCAAAAGCTTCTGCTTCGATCCACTTTGTGAAGTAATCGGTTAAGACTAGAACGAAACGACGTTGGCGGGAGTTCGGCATCGGGCCGATGATATCCATTCCCCATCTCATGAATGGGTAAGGGGCTGCTGAAGTTCTTAATAGCTCGGTCGGGCTATGGATGCTATAAGAATGCCTTTGGCATTAGTCGCACTTCCGGGCATATGCTTCGCAATCAGTATTCATCGTCGGCCAAAAGAATCCTACGTTTCGGATTTTCAAAGCGAGTGCTCGTCCTCCGGAGTGGTTTCCACCTGCTCCTTCGTGAGTCTCAGCCATGACGAGTCTCGTCTGCTCGCCGTAAATACACTTGAGTAGGACCTTGCTAGCGTTTACTCGGTGGAGCTCGCCTTCCATGATGACATAGTGTGCGCTACGTCTCTTGAGGAGTCTTGCAGCCCACTTATCAGTCGGGACTGTTCCGTTGGTAAGGTTGTCGATGAACTCTGTTCTCCAATCATTCGGTGCTTGATCGGTCATCTCGATGTCGCCGTCAGCCTCTGCTCGGGTTGTTATCTCAGAGACTGTGGTGATGATGTCCATTGCCTCCCCCGAGATGTCGATGCTCGGTTTCTCAATCCGATGGATCGGGATGGTTCTCTTGACTTGATCTCGAAGTTTGCTTCCGAGTGCTGCCAATGCGTCTGCGCATACGTTCTCTCCGCGAGGGACTTTTGTTAGCTCGAAGAATTCGAACTCCTTTGCTAGATCTTGGACAACCCGGAGATAGGCGTCCATCCTGTCGTTTCGTGCATCATACTCCCCGCTAAATTGACTTGCAACTAGTTGCGAGTCACAGTATGCGCTTAGTCTCTTGGCCTTAACTGCTTTCGCGAGGCGAAGCCCTGCGATAAGCGACTCGTATTCCGCTTCATTGTTGGACGCCGGGAAACCGAAGCTGAATGATTGCCTGATTAGTTCCCCGGTTGGAGACTGGAGCTGGACTCCTGCTCCCGAGCCTTTGTTCGTCGAGGAACCGTCGACGTGGAGAATCCAGTTTGCATCGCGCACTTCGAGGTCTTGAGCCAACTCGGGTGACAGTTCTACAAGGAAATCTGCGAGAACCTGAGCTTTGGCCGCTGTTCGGCACTTGTAAGTAATATCGAGCTCCCCAAGCTCGATAGCCCACTTGGTTAGTCGGCCGGCTCTAGTCGTGTTTTGTAACACGGTTCTCAGCGGTTGATCAGTAAGGACTTCCACCGAATGAGACTGAAAATAAGGACGTAGTTTCCTCGCTGATTCCACCACTGCCAAAGCCATTTTTTCGAGTGTTGGATATCGAGTCTCGGGTCCGGTCATCCTTCTGCTCATATAGAATACTGGTCTTTGCTCACCGCGGTCCTCTTTAATCAATACACTGCTAATAGCAGCGGAAGACACAGCGATGTACAGAAACAATACGTCTCCTACGTCTGGTTTGGCTAGGATTGGGGGAGTTGTAAGGTACTGCTTGAGTTGGGAAAATGCTTCCTCGCACTTTTCATCCCAGAGGAACTTCTTGTTTCCTCGGAGGAGATCATAGAAGGGAAGGCATTTATCGGTTGATCGTGAGATAAACCTGTTGAGAGCTGCGATTCTGCCGGTGAGCCGTTGGACTTCTCGGCAGTTTCTTCGACTCGGAAGATCGAGGACTGCTGAAATCTGTTTGGGATTTGCTTCGATTCCTCTTTGCGTGACGATGTATTCGAGGAACTCGCCAGACGAGACGCCAAAAGTGCATTTGGCCGGGTTTAACTTCATCTTATACGCGTTGAGGATCTCGAAGCATTCTTGCAGATGCGTCAGATGTTCGTCTGCTCGGAGTGACTTGACCAGCATGTCATCGATATAAACCTCCATCGTTTTTCCGAGTTGCTTGGCGAACATGCGGTTAACCAAACGTTGATAAGTCGCTCCTGCGTTCTTTAATCCGAAGGGCATTACTTTGTAGCAGTAAGTCCCTCGATCGGTGATGAACGAAGTCTTCTCTCGATCCTCGGGGTGCATCAGGATCTGGTTGTACCCCGAGAAAGCATCCATGAAGGTAAGCATCTCGTTTCCGGCGGTCGACTCGACGAGTCGATCAATGTTTGGCAACGGGTAACTATCCTTCGGTCATGCCTTGTTGAGATCCGTGAAATCAACGCACATGCGCCACTTGCCGTTCTTCTTCTTTACTACGACCGGGTTGGCTAGCCACTCCGGGTACTTGACCTCAGTAATTGATCCGGCATTGAGTAGTCGTTCCACTTCTTCAACGACTGCTTTCGATCTCTCGGGACCTAGCTTCCGCCTCTTCTGACGAATTGGCTTGACATTAGGATCTACGTTCAGCTCATGCGTCGTGATCGCGGGATCGATTCCTTGCATGTCGGACATCGACCACGCAAATGTTGATAGGTTCTTCTTCAGGAAATCAATGATCTTGAGTTTCATTTCATCGGAAAGGTATGCGCCGATACGAAGAACTTTGCTCGGGTCCGAACCATCCACTGGAACTTCGAGCACTTCCTCCTTCTGAGGGCATACCTTGCTTACTGGTGGTGATACCAAATTAACATGGGACTGTGCGCGCTGCAGCTTAACGGTCGCGATCAAGAGATCTCGGGCAGCACGTTGATCTCCTCGAATAGATTTGATGGTTCCGTCGATTCCGGGGAACTTGACACACTGGTGATAAGTTGATGCGATTGCTCGCATGGAATGTAGCCAAGGGGTTCCGAGGATCACGTGATAGGGGGTCTTGGTGCTGACTACCGAGAATTTGACCACTCTGGTCACTCCTTCCGCTTGGACTGTTAGGCGGATTGTTTCGAGAGTTACCTCGGAGGATCCGTTGAAACCAGTTAATGTTCTCGATGATGGCTTCACGTCCTTTAAATCAATTCCCATCTTGATCAGAGTCTCTTGAAAAATAATGTCCACCAAGCTTCCCGTATCGATAAGCACCTTGGTGACGTCGTATTTATCGATTGCTAGGACGACGAGCAGTGGATCGTTATGAGGTAGACTGACTCCGAACAGATCATGCGGAGAGAAAGAAATCTCGGGGTCACTAGGAGGTTTCTGTGGCCAACGCTGCGACGTTTCGGCTTGCCGGCGATGACCCTTCACAGATCTCACCAAATCTCCGCAAGGGGGTGATCCTCCCATGATCACACTAATCTGTGGCCTCATGGTTGATCGCTTCTTGATAAGGACGTCACGGAGATCTTTACTCTCCTCCTGTTGGTCGGTCTTACTGCGGTTTAGCTTTTCGCGTAAGTCGCCTATTTTGGCGTTAAATCGCTCTCTCAGATCAGAAACGGGAGCTTCGTCTGGAGGCGCATGCTTCAACCGTTTGGCCTCCAGCTTCGATCTGAGATCAGAAGTGCCAGGTGGTTTCCCGACCTCGGGAGTTGCCTTTCTCTTGAGGAACTCGCGCAGGTCCGATGTCTCGAGGGACTCTTCTGGAGGGCTTACATCGTCCGAAGATGACTCGGGTTGGGCGCGAATAACTTCTATCCTCTGCCTAACTGCTGGTTGATCTTCGTCTTCTGAGATGTCGTCATCGTCATCCCGCTCGGGCGCTTGCTCGGAATCCTTCGGTTTCGGGTTATCCTGCTTAGGCTTGCCCTGATTCTTCCTCTGGTTCTTTCTGTCCTTGTTCCTACTCCAACTGCTTTCGCTCTTAGATTTTGGAGAGGGGATCTTAAGCTCACCGCTTTCGATCGAGGAAAGAAACTGCGCGAAGAGCGTCTTGCACTCCGAAGTGTCATGGCCCTTTACTCCGTGTAACTTGCATGACTTGGTGAGGCCTGGGGGAGTTTTGGATGATCCTGCCACAGCATCAACTTGAGCTGGTGTAGTAGTTGCGGTTGCTCGGGGTGTTTCATCCGGGGAATCCGTTTCTCGGTGAAACGTGTTCCACTTCTTCCCGTTTTCGTCGACCACGTAAAGGAGACCACCTCTCTGGTTGCTTTTGCTCGAAGAAGCATGCTGACGCGGTTCGACGTGAGTGCTGGCGGCGTTCTTGGTCGTCGTTTGCTTCGCAGCGTTATGTTTGCTCAGAATGGCCTTGGTATCTTCTTCCATTCGGATGAAGTTATGGGACCGAGCAATGGCATCCTGTAGGGACAGGGTAGGGCTCCGATAGAGGTCTTCTCGGAACTTGCAGTCTACTTGGAGGGTATTCATCAATGCGTCGATAGCGATGTTATCGGGGATGTTGATTCTTGGCACGATCGACTTGAATCTCTCCATGTAGTCGCGGAGGCTCTGGTCTTTCTTCTGCTTCAAGTTCCAGAGACTTGAAGCCGTGGCCTCTCGCTTTGTAAACATGATGTAAGTCTTCAAGAACGCCGAGGAAAGCTCTTTGAAACTGCCGATTGATTCTTCGTCGAGTCCGGAGAACCACGTCAGGGCTTGCTCGTTCAACGTCTCAACGAAGAGTTGGCAATAGCCCGCTTCCTTCTCTTCTGCAGAGAGCCGAGCTCTCGCCATAGCTATGTTGAAGGCTGTCAAGTGCTCGACTGGATCTCCTCCGGGCTTGTAATCGGGCAGCTTTATCTTGTCCATCTTCCTGAGTTTTACTCGGGTCAACTCCTCGGTGAAAGGAGTCCGCGAAGTTGAAGCGATAACGCTGTCTATTTCAGGAGCTGCGCTTGTCGCTTGGTGGATCCTCGAGCTCATTTGCTGAAGGTTAAGCCTTAACTCGGCGATTTCTCGGATAGTCGTTTGGTCGGACATCGCCGGTGGGGTCTCAGCTGCTAGGGTTCTGAGCTGCTCTGCTTCGTTTGCTGCTGCACCCTCCGTCGGAGTCGGAGGGTTTGTGTCGAAGAGCTGTCCTCGGAACGGGAGTCCGCTGGTAGGCGGTGCGCTGAGGGCAGCAACGATAGCAGCAAGCCGTTCGTTCGTTGCTTTCTGGATCTCTTCCTCCTGAGCGAGTCGCGCCATGACCGAGCTCATGAAATCCGACGAGGGAATAGGAGGAGGCGGAGGAGGTGTGAGTTCCGGCTCTTCCCCAGAGGTGCTAGGGTTTGGACCTGTGAACGTCATACCGAACTAAAAACACTGAATCTGTTCTGCCCCACGGTGGGCGCCAATTGTTTAGGGTGAGATTGGTCTCAAGCGAGTAAACAATACTAAAAATGGGTTGAACAGAGGTATTTATTAGATTTCGGAATGAGATTACAAAGGTGGAGAAAAAGGAAAACAAGCCGGAGCTCGGAGAGCTTTAACCGGAAAAGTACAACAAGCGGAGAGATAACTCGTACGGACTAAAACTCTAATCTCGCCGCTCAGTGTGTGTGTCTAAGTGTCGATCCCCTTCTCCTTTGCTCTCTCCCCTCCTTTTATACTCCCTGTTCGGAGACTTGACCTAATCCCCCATTGTTTTGGGCCTTATCGGCCTGTCGGGCCTAGTGCTTCACTGTAGGTCGTCTCGCATGAGCCGTGAAGCCGACTGATCGCTGATAGCTTCCCTGCTCGGCTAAAAGTAGTCCACAGTTAAGCCGTGAATGCCGACTTGTGGCTTCTCGGCTCTGAGCTGACTTGTTTGTTCGGTTGGGTCTTTGTTTGATGGGCTTTGAGGATGGGTACAATCCATCTCCAACATATTTTCTCAAAGAAAATGAAATTATAATTTTGAGGTGAGGAGTGCTTGGAAGATTGCACACGTGGACTAGCTAGGGCTTAGTTCTCCTGTGAGGAGATGAATTAGCCAACCGTAGGTTTTGAAACTATTCCAGTATTGGATTTGGGTCTCCACTGGGCCGTGAAAAGTAGATATCTCCTACAACCTTCTGTTTTATTTAAGAGAAAATCTATCAAAGACAATCCTTGAAAATGTTTATTAAAAATTGAAATTTTTAGTTTCATATTTATAGCGTTGTTTAAGAAAAAAATAGTTTCATATCTATAAAAGAAGAATGGGTCACCACATTAAATAACCATGCAGGCAACTTCGGCAAGGCAAGCAGGTGTTGGCTACGGTTAAAGGACTTCAGCTCTTGACGAGATAAGTAGATATGAAAACTTCCGAGAGACTATCGGATAAAAATCTCAAGACAGCTTCCCAGCTTAAACAACTATCATTACTTAGTTAGATCACACATGAGTCGAATGAATTTGGGGTTAACTACTAGTGTCAAAATCTAAAGCATCGAAATCAATGTCCACAATTATTTCAGCACATTGAAATGTTTTTGGAAAGAACCAAGCAAAAATATTGAGATAATAAATCTGCATTTGTTGTTCTAAACTTAATGATGATATGCAAAGTAAAAAAATTGTATGAAAATGGCTTTCATATAATCTCTCCATAACACTTAATGAGATAGTTAATGAAATGAAATATTTTTAGTGCCGTTTTTGGATGTGTGCCAAAAGTGCATTTGTACCAGGTCTCTCATTTTTTGGTTAATTTTTTTTTATATCTTAGAGCCCTGGATTTTTTTTTTTTTTTTTTGTAACAAAAAGTTTTGATTTTTTTTATTTGTCATAAAGTCTTGAATTTTGTTGATGGCCTAATTTGTATTTGAGCCGTACTTTATAAATAAATGAACAAAATAGTAACAAAATATTCTATTTTCAACAAATTTTGACAAAATTATCTTCATAAACCAGTGCTTCTCTCTCTCTCTCTTCAGTTCTCTCTAACATCTCTCTAAAAAGTCTTCCGAAAAATTGAATCACATTTTGGTGGCTGGTGGTTATCTGCCGTCGATCACCTCTATGTTTTGTTTTTTTTTGTTTTTTGGCTACCACCGACCGTAGGTCGGTAGCACATCCGGCTACGTACGGTACTTTCTCTGTTTAATTTCGGTTTTTCTCATTTTTCTTTTGTTCATATTTTATCTAATCGCCTTTTGCATGCTTGGTTCTGACTTCCAATCCTTTATAGCAAAGTCTTAAATGCCGGAAAATGGATTTGGTTCTTAATCTCTTTGGTTTATGCTTGTTCGTGTCTGCAAGAAACTGTAAATCTCTGCTCATGTTCTAGAAGCCGCTTGGAGCAAGAGTCTTTTGTTGTCAGACCGGCAAGATTTTCAGATTATTGAGCCTATGCTTGAAGATTCAAAGATTTTTCAGATGAGTCACTGAAGAAGGCTACCTCTAAACCGTCTGCGTTCATCACGCTACCTTGAGATTAAGTTTGATCAATTCCATATCACCGGAGATAAGCAAAAGGTGCTAAGGTGGTTTGAAGCTGATCTTAAGAGTCAAGTGGGATAATCTACTAACATGAACAAAGAAATCTTCTGGTGACGGTTGTGTGGATGAAGCTGATCTGAGGATGAAGCTCAAAGACTTCTTCGCACGGTTCACGGTGAAAACAAAGGAATCTTCTGGTGACGTTGTGTGGAGGGTATAGTGAAGACATGGCTTAGGCCTGGGCAATAGGCCCGTACCCGAAAACCCGAACCGAACCCGCTCCGATAAAACCGGTTCGGGTCGGATTCGGATCCTCATCAATAACCGAATGGAGCCAATTATTTGAGAACGTTGGGTTATGTGTCGGTTCGGGATTAAACCGAGAATCCGATTGATTACACCCGAGAACCGACAATCACTTACCCTAATCCCCTTTTCGTTTTCATTTCGCGTGAGCAGAAAGGAGAATCTCTCCAAAATCTCTAACATCTTTCCTAAACCTCGATTCCCCTATATTTTCTCACTGAATTCGTTTCCTTACTTCGATTATCGAATATCTCCATCGATTCTCACAACTGATTTGATTCTTCTAGTGAACCGAAACCCTAAGTACAACGATCCTATAAATGGGTCTTCTCTCATCATCGTCTCTTCCATCACAAAGCTCTAGTAATCAATCAAAACCTTTGATTCAAAGGTACTTCTTACTCAGATTACTCTATGCTTATCTCCAAGTGTATTGCTTTCGGGTTTTTGAATTTCGGTTCTGTTTTATGGGAATTCAAGTTTTTTTTTGTTTTTTCTTTTGAGTTCATTTAGCTGTCTTGTTCAATGATCGAAGCTTTGTTTCGTCTTAATCGAACATCACAGTTTTTCTTAAATTTTTTATATACATAGTTGCTGTCTTGTTCGATGTTCGTAGCTAAAAATGTTGTTTTTATTTGTACGAATTCTCATATACTAGTAGATGTCTGTTTTGACTTGTTCGAGTTCTTTATTATACGACTACTATGTGTCGTTTTTACTTGCTCTTGTCTTCATATATCGTATTGATTTTAAACGAGTTCAAGTGCCGTTTCTCAAATACGTTTTTTTTTGAATTTGTTCTTTCTTGTATACGAGTAGTTTATGTTGTTCTTTTGAGTAAGAAAAAATATGCATTTACATCTCCTGAGCTTTGTCTTTAGAAACTTCAAATTATATCGATGATTTGGTTTGTTTTGATGTTACTGACTGGATTTATTTTTCCATTTTCGTGCAGATGGTTTCCTCATCCTCCAACATCGCACGCTCTGCTGAAGAAACAATGGATGTTGAAATGCAATTTCAAGAAGAGTGCCAAGGGAATTCCAATGCTGCTAACACAACGTATGGTGTGTCTCCTCAGTCGAAGAAGGTGAAGAAAGTTGTGGTGCCAAGGTCTGCTGTGTGGAAGCATTACACCAGAACCAAGGAGAGTCGTGACAAGTGCATCTGTCATTATTGTCAGAAGGTGTTCTCCTGTGCTAGCAAATCAGGAACTTCAAACCTGCAGAAGCATTTGACGATCTGTAAGGAGTACCAATCATGGTTAGCTAGTCAAGCGAATGATCAAACGGAGATTAACACTGACGGCAATCTGAAGTCTGCACGGGTTTCAGAGCCGATTTTCAGAGAAGCCTCTAACCAGCTGATTGTGTTAGCCGAGTTGCCTCTTTCATCTATTGAAAGTGTGGCTTGGAAAACCTTCTGCAACAAGGTAATATCGTATAACCTCTTATACGTTTACATTTTTTTTAATAAAAATTACGTTTACATTTTTTAATAGAAGTCTAACTTTTCTTATCCTAACTTGCAAGGTTAACCTTTACCAGCCTCACTCGAGGAGGAATGCTACACGGGACATTGTTGAGATGTACGTGAAGAAGAAGACAGCTTTGAAGAACATGCTTCGCACAACAAAGCAGAGAGTGTCACTCACTACTGACATTTGGGTTTCTCAAGTTACTGGTAATGGTTTCTCACTTAACTTGATACATTTTTTTGTTTTTTTTATCAACTGGAGACATTATAATAAGCTTTGTTGCTGCTTATTTAAATTATTATTAGTAATTTTTTTTTCATGTTTAACAGGTGCTAGCTATATGGTAATAACATGCCATTTCATCGATGCTTCATGGCAGCTCAAGAAGCTTATCCTTGGCTTCAAGTATGTGTTAGATCACAAAGGTCAGACCATCTCTAATGTCCTCTTAGAATGTCTAGCTGAGTGGGGAATCGAGAGGGTCTTTTGCATCACAGTAGATAATGCTACGGCGAATACCTCTGCCATTAGGAGATTCCATTCGCAATTTAGAGAGGTTGGTCCTGATGCTCTAGTGTTAGACGGGAACTTCTTGCACATGCGGTGCTCTGCTCATATCATTAATCTGATTGCTAAGGAGGGCTTGGCTGAGGTAGGAGAGAATGTGTTAGCCATTAGGAATGCAATTCAGTATGTTCGTTCATCCACACCGAGGCTGAATGTGTTTGATCTGAGAGTCACTAGTGGGAGAATGAGCCGCGGTAGTTTGGCACTGGATGTCAAGACCAGATGGAACTCAACCTTCCTCATGCTTTCTAGAGCTCTACAATTTAGAGCTGCTTTTGATAGGATGGAAGCTGAGGACAGGTTGTATAATGATTATTTCATGGAGATGGATAATGGCGTTAGGAGGTGTGGACCGCCTGCTATGAGAGACTGGAGTGTTGTGGAAAAGCTGAAGAGATTTTTGGTAATCTTCTACAACAGCACGTTGGTTGTCTCTGCCTCCTCTAAGATGAACTCCTACAAGTGCTATGGTGAGATAGTGACCATAGAAAGAAATCTCACTGCCCTGGCCAACAGTTTCGATCCGGAGCTGAAAGTTAAAGCAAGTGAGATGTTGCATAAGTTTTTGAAGTACTGGGACGGGATCAAGGGGGTGAACAAGATGCTGATCTTAGCCACCATTTTAGATCCGAGGAAGAAGATGCAATTCGCGAAGCTTTGCTATGAGAAGTTGTATGAGAAGGACAGTTGGAGTCGAAGGAAATGGTGCAGTCAGTTGGTGATATTCTCAAGTGCATGTTCACAGAGTACAACACTCGTTTCAGAGGGTCAACTGGACAGTCCTCTCAGTCCAATCAAGCACCATCTTCTCAGCCGAGTCAAGAGTCTCAAGATCAGGTGACAGATAGATTGGCGCTGGTGGTTGAAGACTTTGGTTATGAGAGGATGGATTGTGTCTACAATGAGCTGGTTGCTGAAAAGGGAGAGGAGACTCGTGATGAACTAGAAGTGTATTTGAAGGAGCCAGTTGAAAACCCAAATCTCATACTTGGCGTTGACTTCGACGTTCTTTCTTGGTGGAAGCTTCACCAGATGAAGTACCATGTTCTGGCTGAAATGGCTAGAGATCTCTTTGCAATCCAAGTGTCCTCAGTGGCGTCTGAAAGTGCCTTTAGCACCAGTGGAAGGATCTTGGAGCCATATCGAAGCTGTTTAACACATTACATGATAGAGGTCCTCATGTGTACTGAGCAATGGATGCATACTGACATCAAGCTGATTGAACAAGTGAGAACAAATGAGCAGATGCTTGCTGAGGTTGAGCTCCTTGATCGACTTGAGAAAGGTTTGAAATGTTTTCACTTTTGTTTCTTTTTTATTACCGTAGCAAACTTGCAATGTCTGAGTTATTTAACTCCCTCTGTTTTGGTTCTCTTTTCCAGAGTTTCAAGCACACCGTCTTGAAGATTGAAGTTGCAGGATCGTGGAGAATGCGTGAAGATGGTGCTTGAAGTTGAGGCACTTTTGGTTTTATTTACGTTATTGGTTTTGTTTTGATTACATTGAAAAATTTGTTTCTCAAGTTTGGCTTTTGGATTTTGTTTCTTTGAATTCTCATGTTCTGGTTTTTTTAATATCAATAACGATGCTGCTTTCGTTTAACGAATTCTTTTTTGCTTTGTCTTTCTGCCATTTGATTTCTTTTTACATAACAAAATTGATGTGTCTCCTTACTTGCATGGCAAGTTATGAGTTTTGTAGATTTTAAATGGTTACGTTTTCTACAAACGAGTAACTCGAAGAACCGAAAGTCTATTTGGGGCATAAACCCGTTAGTATTTCGGGGCATAGCAATACCAAAAAAATAAACCAACACCGAACCGAACCAAGGAACACCCGAACCGGTTCCGAACCGAAGTTTAAATATATCCGAATGGGGTTGGTTTTCTGCAACTATAAAAAACTGAACCCGATTTAAATGGAACCGAAAATCGAATGGTGCCCCGGTTGCCCACCCCTAACATGGCTCAACCAAAACCAAAGAAAGTGGAGTACACGTGCTATTCATATATTCATCTTTATCCACTAGTTTTAATTTTAGTTGGGCTTAGGTTGGATCAAATTGTATATTGATTTTTATTCTGTTTGAACCACTCTTGTAAAAGTTAGCCCATGATGACTTTTATAAATGAAAATGTCGACAAAAAAAAATATTCATAAACCAGTAAAAATATTACAAAACAATATTTCCAAAAAAAAACTAAACAAAGTTTACAGAACAATCTTTGTAAAAAAAATTAAGCTAAACAAAGTTATACAAAAAATCATGGTAAAACCAAATTTGACGATGTTATACGAAACAATCTTTATAAAACAAAATTCTACAACATTTTATCTTCGTAAAAAAAAAATCTCAAGACAATTTCCACGCATATATCTCAAAAGCAGTACATAGGATGCTGATCCCAGCTTAAACAACTATCATTACCTCGCTAGAATCACACATGAGTCAAAAGAACTGGGGGAAACTGGAATCCGTACCATCAAGATCAACAACAACAACTATTTCAGAATAGTAAAATGTAAAGTTGAAAGAACTGAGCCAAAAATATTGATATACTAAATCCGCATATGTTGTTCCAAACCTAATTAATGATGATAAGCGAAGTATGAATATTGTACGGAAAAATAACTTTCATATAATCTCTCCATAAACTATATGAGATAGATGCATGCGACCAAGAGTCATACAATCTCTCCTAGGACATGTTTTACAAATAAATGGACAAAAGAGTAACGAATGAGTCTCTCATCAACATTTTTTTACAAAACAGTCATCTTTAAAAAAAATTAAAACAATATTTCCAAAACTAAACTAAACAAAGTTTATGGACCAATCTTAGTAAAACAAAGCTAAACAAATTTAACCAAATAATCTCAGTAAAACAAAACTTGATGATGTTTTACGAAATGATCTTCCTAAAACAAAATACTACAACATTTTATCTTCGTAAAACAAAATCTCAAGACAGACACATATATATCGAAAGCAGTACATAGCCTGCTGATACCCGCTTAAACAACTATTACTACCGTGCTAGAATCACAGATGAGTCGAATGAACTGGAGGGGATCACACTACAAGAAAACAAGGGTTTTCCGAGGGACAAATTCCTAGGAATTCCGTCGGAATAACGCTATTCCGACGGAATTTCTAGGAAATCGTCCCTCGGAAAAAACTCCTCGGAATTCGAAATTTCCTCGGAAATTTCCGAGGACATTCCGAGGAACAGACATACCGAGGAGTTTCCGAGGATGTCTCATCGTCGGAATTGTCGTCGGAATATACCGAGGAACACTCCGTCGGTATTTCCGACGACCATTCCGACGGTAAGACATCATCGGAAGCGGAGGAATATTCTGAGGGGTGTAGTTCCTCGTAATATTCCGAGGGAAACACTTCCTCGGAATATTCCGAGGAACATGTCCCTCGGAATTTTCCTGGGAATATACCGAGGAACGCTCCCTCGGAATTTTCCGAGGAACCATTCTCTCGGAAAATTCCGAGGGAGCGTTCCTCGGAATTCTGAAAAAAAATTAAAAAAAAAAAATTAGAAATATAGAAATTCGAAAAAAAAATTAAAATTTAGAAATTTAATTTCGAAATTATAAAATAAAAATTCAGAATCTTACAAATAAAAAAAAAACATTACAAATTATTGAAAAAAATCTACGGGTTCGGGTTCGGGTTCGGGTTTTGGGCGGTCGGGAACTGGACGTTCGGGTGCAACGTCCCATCATGTCCATCATCTGCTGGTTCAGCCTCCTCTGTTCCTCGTAGCTCGCCTGCTGTGCCTCGAAGCTCGCATACTGTTGCTCGAAGCGCGCCTGTTGAGTCGCCATCTGGGTCTCCAACGCATATATGCGGTTATCCTTGTCCTGCAATTGACCCATAAGTGCTTCGGGATCAACAAAGGGCGGTGGTGCAGCAGAAGACGTAACCGACCGGGGCCGACGAGCCAAACCGAACAATCGGCCCTTCTTCTTTGGAACCGACTGAAATAGAAAATAGGAAAATGTAAATAATAGTTATTAATATGAACTGAAATTTTATAAAAGAACTTACCGATTCAACGATTTCGTTGATCCGAGCCCGAGGCAATTGGGTACCCGTCGATTCTTCGTCCTCGGTTTGAAGCTGAGACGCTTCTTCTTCCACCTGAGTGTGGATGAGGTCGACGACTTGATTCACAACACCATCATCAATCTCGCCGGTCTTCTTGTTGGTATACGCCCTCTTCATTAGGACGAAATCATCAACCGGCTCACCATCATTCTCTTGCACCTTGATATCAAGATAAATATTAGTAATTAGAAGAAAAGATGAAAAAAAATTTCAAAACTTTAAAAATAGAATAAAAAACGGGTAAATTACCATGCGATCCCTCAGAGTGGCTTGGGACTGAGCACCTAAGTTGTGCTTGAAGACGCCCTTGCCTTTACGATCGCTCTTGCGGTTGGTGGAGTTGGTTGAAGAAGTCACTTTCATCTCGTCCTTACACCAATGGACAATCAACTCCTCGAAGACCGTGGGGTTTATCGACTTTGGGACCTTTAAAAAAAAGTGTTAGATGTAAAAAAAAAATTAAAAAAGATTTTAAAATTGTTTAAAATTTAAAAAAAACCTGGCCCAACTGCCACTTCTTCTTCCACTTGTGGATTTGATACGAATAGTTGGTCATCACTTTATGCACAAAGTGGTAATAGATAAACGAGGTGTTGTCGGGATTCCAGTTGAATTCTTGCTGAAAAAATACATAATTAGTAAAAAATTAATATTACAAATAAAATTAAAAAAAAAATTAGAATATTTACCGCAAACTGCTGAAACCACAAGACTTTTTTGGCGGTAGGGAAGTCTGTGAAAGTCGGATGTCCCACGTCCAAAGACACATACATCATACGGTTGATAAAGGCGCTGATATTGTTCGAGGAACGGTCGAACCAGGTTTGACCCTCTCCAAATGGATACGGAGTGAGAAACGGAAGACGGTCACGACCCGGTTGTCGAACAAACTCCGCAACCCTCATCAATTCCGTAGGACCCTGATAATGAGGCGGAATAGTGGGTGCATCACCGGAACCAGAAGGAGCGTCGGAAAATGGAGAGGGAGATGTATGGTAGGAGCTGCGGGGCGATGGGGATTCCTGAACGGAGTGGCTCACCGAGCCACGAGCACGACGCTGTCGGGGAGGCCGACTCTGATCATCATCATGAGACCTGTAATTAATGATATGAAAATAGTTTAATAATGATGAAAATTAGTTTAATAATTACAAAAATAGTTTAATAATTAGAAAAATAGTTTTAATAATTACAAACTAGTTTAATAATTACAAAATAGTTTAATAATTACAAAAATAGTTTTAATAATTACAAAAATAATTTTAATAATTACAAAAATAGGTTTAATAATTACAAAAATATTTTTAAAATTACAAAAATAGTTTAAAATTACAAAAATAGTTTTAATAATTACAAAATAGGTTTAATAATTACAAAAATATTTTTAATATTACAAAAATATTTTTAAAATTACAAAAATAGTTTAATAATTACAAAATAGTTTTAATAATTACAAAAATAGTTTAATAATTACAAAAACGTTTGAGAAATTACATAAATAGTTTAAAAATTACAAAATAGTTTAAAAATTACAAAATATTTTAATAATTACAAAAATAGTTTAATAATTACAAAAATAGTTTTAATAATTAGAAAAATAGTTTTAATAATTATAAAAATATTTTAATAATTACAAAAATAGTTTTAATAATTATAAAATTAGTTTAATAATTACATAAATTGTTTAAAAATAGTTAAAAGCGTTTTTAAAAATCATATACCCGTTTTTAAAATTCAAAAAACGTTTTTTAACTTCAAAAACGTTTTGGTTTTGAACCAAAACAGAAAAAAAAATTTCCAAAATTATTAAACATGTTACACAAACAACAATCAATCCTAGAATCCATTCAATCCTAAAATTTCCAACCTAACAACCTAAATTTCGATTTCTAACTTATGAAAATCTAAAAAATTGAGAGAGGAAGAGGAAAACTTACATGATAGGCGAGGAGAGAGAGAGGGACGGAGAGAGAGAGGCGCGGAGAGAGAGAGGAAGAGAGGATGAGCGCGGAGAGAGAGAGACGCGGAGAGAGAGAGAGCAAGAGAGGAGAGAGGCGTGGAGGAGAGAGGCTTGGAGGAGAGAGGCGCGGAGGAGAGATCAAGGAGGAGAGAGGCGTGCAGGCGCGGAGGAAATGAGAGGAAGAGAGGATCGAAAAACCTAATTTATGAGGTATCCGACGGACTTTTTCCGTCGGAATTTCCTCAGAATATTTTAGTGGTCCTCGGAATTTCCTCGGTTCCGAAATATTTGGCGGCTAGGGTTCTCGGGGAAATGAAAAAAATTCCGAGGAACACTGGATTTTTTAAAAAAAATTCCTTGTTCCTCGGAATATTCCGAGGACATTCCGAGGAACAAGGGTTTGGGGTTTCAAATTTCGATTTATTTTTGCCATATTTCATTTCTAATACAAATGTAATGCATACCATTGACTATACTTTGTATAGATGATCATAAACCATGCAATAACAAAATTTCAAAAACAGTTGTAAGTATTTCCTTTAACGTTTGTTAAAGTGTATAAGTGTTTATCTTATGTTGTGTGATTTTCGTTCAAGCAATCGTAAAAGTGTTTGTTATTGTGTAAAACACCAAAGTTTGACTTCATAATATGGTGAAGACACATAATGAAGGTTACATACTTGTTATTCAATCCGCAAAACGTTGTTTTCGGTTCAAAAACCCCATTTCCTCGGAATGTCCTCGGAATATTCCGAGGAAATTCCGAGGAAAATAGTGAAAAATCAGTAGTTTCCTCGGAATGTCCTCGGAATATTCCGAGGACATTCCTAGGAAATGGAGTTTTTGAACCGAAAAACCACCAGTTCTTCGGAATGTCCTCGGAATTTTCCGAGGACATTCCGATGAACAGTGGTTTTTTAACCGAAAACCCCCTTTTCCTCGGAATGTCCTCGGAATATTCTGAGGACATTCCGAGGAAAACCACTTTTTATCACTTTTTTATCAAATCCCTGAATCTTTCCGAGGAAACCCTAATTTCCCTCGGAATTTCCTCGGTATTTCAATAAAAACAAAAAAAAAAAAAAAAAAAAAAAACTACTCTGGTTCCGAGTCATCATCACCAGATGAATCGAAATCAGGATCTTGGTGAAACTCTCCAATAACTGGTTCATCTTCTGCGTGAACGACGGCTTCCTCTGCGAAGTCGGTCAAATCGACTACAAGGCCACCTTCCGCTACATCTTCTGCTGCACTTAAGTTGGCGGTTGTGATTGGTTGCAGTGGGTCTTCCAGCTCTGAAGTTCCCTGAACTCGACCTCTCGGGTTGACTCTTGTAACAGTAACCCATGGATCATCTCTGTTCCACCTCCGTGGATACTTGATATAACAAACCTGTTACATTTAAAAATATATTAGTAAAAGTTTAAATTATGATCAATCATTCTGAATTCTAAGAACAATAACTTACCTGATCGGCCTGAGAAGCAAGAATGAAAGGATCATAATATTGCAGCTTTCGCCTCGAATGTACTGATGTAACACCAAATGCATCTGTTCTCACACCTCGATCTAGAGTGTTGTCGTGCCAATCACAATAGAAAACAGTACAGCGCAATCCAAGCAAGCCCAAATAATTGATTTCCAAAATCTCATGTATGTGTCTGTAGTATACATCATCTCCTGATGCAGAACAAACGCCAGCATCATAGGTGGTTCGCGAACGTCTCCTCTTTTCAGTTGCGAATGCATATCCTCGAGTACAAAATCTCGGATATGACTTCACAACACAGTTTGGGCCAACCACCATCTCGCGTATCCAATCGTCAAATGTTTTACCTCTGGCCAAACCATCAGACACCTATTAATAGCACATAAGTAAGTTATATCAATAAATGTGAATAAGTATAAATATATGATAAATGTTATTTTAATTTGTTTAAGGCACTCACATAAGTAAACATCCATCCAGCAAATTCTCTCTGCTTCATTGCTTCTAGTTCCGCCTCTGTGGCGTATCTATCTTCGAACCGCTTTTGTGCCATGAAAATCATGTACATATGATGACAGTAATATAATTAATTAAGATTTAAATGTCAATTTGTTAAAATAAAATTTTGTAAGATAATAAACTTACCTCTCATATGGAAGAACATCTTCGCAGTTGGTGAGCAAATATGTCTGCAAATGACTTCGCTCGTGCTCAGTAAGTCGACGGTCTTTTGGTTTTCCACTAAGTCGTCCAACATCGGTGAAAATGTCTGGAACCTGAACATGATATGTTGCCCTTTCACCTCTATCATCATGCCGAACAGATCTTCTGTTTTTGGTCTGAACTTCTGCTGGAAAGTAGTGCTCCGCAAAGTTCGAAATTTCATGGTTGATCATCTGTGCTACTATAGAACCTTCAACCCTACTAAAATTTTTCACCATCTTCTTCAAATGGAACATATACCGTTCATAGAGATACATCCATCTATACTGCACAGGACCACCAAGTTCCAATTCTCTTGCCAGGTGAATAGCAAGATGCTCCATAACATCAAAAAATGAGGGAGGAAATATCTTCTCAAGGTTGCACTGAATCACGGCTATGTTAGTCTTCAAATTTGTAATACCTTCAAGAGTCACTGATCTGCTGCATAAATCGCAGAAGAAAGCACTTATCCCTGCAACTGCTTCATGAACTTTTCGTGGTAATAGTTCTTTGAAGGCAAACGGAAGGAGGCGCTGCATCATCACATGGCAATCGTGACTTTTCAAGCCAATAAATTTTCCTTCCTTTCTGTCGATACAGTTACGCAAATTAGATGCGTAACCATCTGGAAACTCCACATCGTTTGAAATCCAATCAAAGAATGCATTTTCCCCTCTGCATCAAGTCGGTATATGGGAAAAGGAGCCCTACCATTCTCATCAACATGAAGTTCTGGACGAGCACATATATCGACTAAATCCAGTCTTGACTTCAAATTATCATTTGTTTTACCTTTAATGTTAAGGATCGTGTTTATGAGATTGTCAAAAAAGTTCTTCTCAATATGCATGACATCTAAATTATGCCTTAGCAGATGATGCTCCCAGTATAGCAAATCAAAGAAAATACTTTTTTTGTGCCAGTTATGTAGATCACCAACAGCATCTACCGGAAAATGCTCATGTCCACCAACGTCTGGCGTCCTTTCTGCACCAAAATCTCTTAGTTGTGTCTTCAAAACTTCCCCACTGACTTCCTCAGGTGGACCATAAAACACCTGTTTGTTCTTCCTAAACAAATTCTTACTCCGACGGTATGGATGATCATGTGGTAGGAATCGTCTGTGACAGTCAAACCAACAAGTTTTTCTTCCGTTCTTTAGTTGTAAAGCATCTATGTGATCTTGACAATATGGACATGATAGCCTCCCATGCGTTGTCCATCCAGATAACATACCATATGCTGGAAAATCACTTATTGTCCACATTAGTACTGCCTGCATTTGAAAGTTTTCTTTACACGAAATATCGTATGTTTCAGCACCTTGAGCCCATAGTTGTTGCAACTCATATATTAGTGGCTGAAGAAACACATCAAGTGATCTCTTAGGATGCTCAGGTCCGGGAACGAGAATGGAGAGAAACAAAAACTCTCGTCGCAAGCACAAGTTTGGGGGTAAGTTATATGGTGTAACAATGACTGGCCATAGAGAATATTGTCTTCCACTCTTCCCATACGGGCTGAAACCATCAGTACATAATCCAAGGTAGACATTTCTTCTCTCATATGCAAAATCGGGATACACAGATTGGAAATGCTTCCACGCTTTTGCATATGAAGGATGTCTAATCTCACCATCTGTTGAGTGCTCCGCATGCCATCTCATTCGTTGCGCTGTGCGTTCCGAAAGATACAACCTCTGCAACCTTTCCTTCAAAGGCAAATACCAAATCCTTTTATATGGCACTGGAACTCTTCCACTCGTATCTTTGTAACGAGGCTTCCCACAAAATTTGCATGTAATCCGCTGCTCATCCGCCCTCCAATAAATCATGCAGTTATCGCTGCATACATCTATTACCTCATACGGTAAACTAACACCAGATTCGAGTTTCTGAACCTCGTAGTATGAACCTGGAGCTACATTATCCTCAGGTAGAATACCTTTTACAAAATCAGCTATCGCATCCACACAGTCTTCCGCCAAGTTATAATCTGTTTTAATGCCCATCAGTCTTGTAGCAGATGATAAAGCTGAATGATCATCTCTGCAACCTTCATATAAAGGTTGCTTTCCAGCATCCAACATATCATAAAATCTCCTAGCTTCTGCATTGGGTAAATCTTCCCCTCTAAAATGATCATTTACCATCTGCTCAGTACCTACACCATAATCTACATCCGTTCTGATTGGTTATTCTAATCTAACCACCGGCTGAGGTTCGCTAGTACTACCAGGTTCATAATCAGTTTCCCCGTGATGATACCAAATTTTGTAACTTCGTGTAAACCCATTTAAATAAATATGTGTCCAAACATCCAACTCTTTAATAACCTTTCTATTTTTACAATTAGAGCAAGGACATCTTAACTTACCTGTTTCGGCTTCCGGTTGTCGTTGAACTAACCTCATGAATTCCTTTAGACCTCGTTCGTATTCTTTCGTAAGCAATATCGTGTCCGGATCCAAATGAGGTCGATCCATCCAAGAACGATAATAATTTGAAGAAGACATGTTTTTTTAAAAGCATATTCGTGTGTGGGAGGAAAGAAGAAGAAATTGAGTGAATGAAGAGGAAGAGGGGTGGCTGTATTTATAGATGAATTCCTGCCGACATACCGAGGAAATTCAGAGGAAATACCCACGAAAAAAAACCCTTCCTCGGTATTTCCTCGGAATTTTTGAAATCGCATAACGGCTAACCCAACGGCTCTCTAACGGCTACAAAATTTCTTCGGAATTTTAGAAAAATCCGTCGGTTTATTGCGACGGACCCACTTTCCTCGGAATGTCCTCGGAAAATTCCGAGAAAATGATGTTTCCTCGGAAAATTCCGAAGAAATTCCGAGGAACCCCTGAAATGGGTGGTTCCTCGAAATTTCCTCGGAATTCCGTCAGAAATTTCCGAGGAATTCATTTTCCTTCGGAAACTCCCTCAGAATATTGATGTTTTCTTGTAGTGTCATAATCCATACCATCAAGATCAATGACAACTATTTCAGCACAATGAAATGTATCATAGAAAGAGTCGAGCCAAAAATATTGAGAATAAATCTGCATATGTTGTTCCAAAACCTAATGATGATATGCGCAGTATGAAAGTTGTACGAAAAACGGCTTTAGTGCGGCCAAAGTCATATCAGATAAGTTTTTGTAATTAAATGGACAAAAAGAGTTAACGAAGATTCTCTCGTCAACAATTTTTTTTAAAAAAAAATTCATTACCAAATAAAAAATTTAAAAAACATTTTTTCGAAAACAAAACTGAAGAAAGTTTATGGTACAATCTTCGTAAAACAATGCTAACAAAGTTTTACAAAATCCCCTATATTAATCGAGAATCATTTAAAATGTTGTAACATATATTTTGGACTAATTAAAGAGAGAGTTAATGATGTTTCACTCAATCGAATAATTTGTACGTCCAATATTTAGTTGCTAGGGGACATTATATTAACACAAAATATAAGAAACATGTATTCTAAACATGTATTTTTTCCTTAAATAAAAGCTACGCTATTACATAATATGATTAACATATATATTAAAATTAATGATTATGAATAATAAATATTTGATAACATTTTTTGTATCCTTCCTCATTTTATTTAATTTATATAATCAATTTTTTTTTAAGAAATCACATTAACCATATAGTAAACATTTTAGATTTTTTCTTATATGTTACATTTTAAATTTCTTAAAACAACTATAATTATAAAAATGTTAAAATCCCACTTATTTTTTTTATCAAAGGGTTTAATTGTTTTTGTTATAACAAAATAAAAATGATCATAAATTCGTATTTATATAAAATTTTAATTAATATATATATATATATATATATATATATATATATATATATATATATATATATTCATTTTAAATTATATATTTATATTTTAATATTGTTTAATTAAACTATTTACCTTTTAAAAATACATAAATATATTAATGTTAAAATTTTCATCAGAGAAATATAATATCAAAAAAATTGGGTTTAATGGTTTACATTTTTTGTTACATTAAATATAAAAATTTTAATAAACCATATGAGTATAAAGTCTTAATAATAAAAAAATATATTAAAATATACTATATATTTATTCAGTATCATTGAAATTTAATTATACACCACATACAATAAATTATATGATTACTCTAGCAGGAGTAACATTTTATTAATTATTATTGTTTGAAAATCTTACAAGAGATCGATAAAACGGAAATTTATTTAGAAGCTATTGAAATCACCTAGCGAGTACATGTACTCTGCACAACATATTTTATTTCCTAACCCTAACCCCCATTTCTATTTGTCACAACACCGACAGAGAATATATGAAAGTGTCGATTGACAATCTAAAATAGTAACATCTTTTAAGTTCAGCCCATTGTTTTCCTTAAATTGTTCTAGAACAGCTTTTAATGATTAACTAAATGGACCACGTACATATTAAATGTGTTTTGGTTTACAAACTTTTGCATAACCAAAATAAATATGAACCATCATAATTTTTGTTTGAAATTTTGTTACAATAAAAATATAGGGTTGGGAAAAAATCCAAATCTAAAACCTGAACCAAACCCGATAAAAAAATTGTACTGAACTTTAACCAAAATTGTTTAGATATCGAATTCGCTCAAAATTATGGTATCTAGAGAACTGAAACTGAACATGATCTGAACCTTAATATGTTGGGTATCTGAATATATCTGAACCAGATTTATATACTTAAGTATATTAATTATTTTAAATTTAATATGTAAAAGAATATACAAAATATATAAGATGTTTCTACGTTTTCCAAAATACTTAGAAATATATATAAATAGATATAAGTTCATGTTCGAAGTAGGTAAAGAATATTAAAATACCTAAAATAATTAAAATATCAATTGATTTCTTATCCAAATATTTAGGCTAAACCACTTTTTATGTTAAGTTTTAGTATTTTGGCATACATTATTCAAATTATATGTTATATTTTATTTTATTTTTATATTATAAGATAATTTACAGTATATACGAACTTTAATTTTTGAAAACAAATTAAATTGGTTATCCAAACCTAAACCCAAACTAAATACACAAAGATCTGAACCGAACCGAACCAAACCCGAAAAAACCCGAACAGAATAAAGTCAAATGGTGCTCGAATGTCCACCTATAATCAAATGTAAAAAATGTTATTGATAACAAAATGTATATTATTTATAATATTCAAAGACCATATATTTTTCTTAAAAAAATCACTCGGCGTGGGGCAGAAGTTATCATCTAGTATCTTAGTAAAACTAAATTATATGATCGTAAAACAAAATTATACAACATTGTATCAAACCCATTGTGTCTTCACTTTGTTTTGATAAACTCTAACGGTTGATATGGTCGGTCCCGAGAAAAATGTACTTAGCGTTACATAATGAATTAGTCTGAAAGTGTACCACACTGTTTGCCCCGAGTTTTGAATACCTTCTGATTAATGATAGGAGGTGGACCGATCATTTGTTATGAACCATCATGTAAACCACCTAGGCTAAAGTCCAAAAAATTATTGCATATCAAAAGTCTTTTACTTCCACAAAAAAAAAACATTTGCATATCTACAGGGCCTCTCTTGATAGCATTGTTGAAATTATTGGAGGAAAGAGCCACGAAAAATGCAAAATCAAAGAGACAGTAGCCGACGGAAAGTGTCGGATTGGAATCAACTGCAATTGGATCATTATAGTACCACTTTCGACAACTTGATTTGATTCACTCATTGCCGTGCCTAGTACGCTAATTATTAATACGTGTTTATCTATTTATTTTGCCGACAGTTCTCTGTTTAAACCAATTTAGATTTCTATATGATATTGTGAGTTTATGTCAGACCATTACTAGTGGTTTACCTCATTTTTTTCCTTTAAATAAAGTAAACTCAAAATCAGCAGCTGATTTATTTGAGTGGTTTCTTTTTTTTCCCTCTCTCAGTTCTTAAGCTCTTTATTTATTACTAATAACACTTTTTTGATAGATTCAAAATTATATTTTTTATTTTAGAATTTTAAAATTTCATCTATAATGTAAACTATTTTTTATATTAATTATATTAAAATTACATAACCACATACAAAATTATAGTAAATATTTATTTACACAGTACTATTACAATATTTCTCATAAATAGTCAATCAAAACATGTTCTATGATGTATTAAGTTTGTATGTGTTTTTGAATTTTGTATTATCTATGTGTTTTTAATGTCACTGTTTATTATTTTATTTTATATATCATGATTGAATTATAAGTTTTATATTTAACTTCTTTTGATAATTTTATTTTAAGAAGTTTAATTAGTATATACATATAAAAATATATATAAATTTTTACAAGTAATATTTTCTGTAAAATGTTTTTTTATGCAAAAAATAAAGTTTTGTTAAAAATTTAAGGATTATTATGCAAATAAAAAGTACACCATCAAAATGAATGTGTGAATAGTATTCTCTCAAAATTGATGTAACACTATTTAGAAAAGAAAAGTTTTTTTCTCATTTTTGATGTTTTTATTTATTTTGATCCACCGCTAAAGACGCTCTAAGTAATTAAGTAGTAATTCATGGTCTAAGCCTAAAAATATATTACTTATTTTGTTAGACACAATGTCTATACTATTAAAGCAGAATCCCTGATATATTTTTTTCATATGTTTTTGAATTATTAAAATTCTTATGCCATTTCCTATTTTTTAGAACTTTTAATTAATTTTTGCCATATATTTCTCAACCAGTAAGATACTCCCATCTTAAACCAATTCATAAATTCCACGTTTTTTAGAGGTCCGTCGTTGGTTTGCTATAAGATCAAATAATTGTGTAGGAAATGCAACAAAACCATTTGGTTTAAATTTTTTTTTCTTTTGAAAGTTAGTTAAAAACAATTGGTGTGAGTTTTTATTTCTTTTGTCGAAAACATGTATTTGTTTCTTTGTATTTAGAGTGGCCTATTGTATTTATATATTTTTAAATTGTATTTATTTTGGTTACAAAGTATATGTAATGAATATATTTATATTATTTTATATACAATTTTTTATTTAATTACATTTTAATTTACCTTATTATTTTTTTCCAATATATGTTTTATTTCTAAAATGATGTTAACAATGTATCATGCCCTATTATATCATTATTATTTTTTTCAACAAAAAAACAGACAATATGACAATGAAGCATTTTAATGATATCATTGTTTATTGCTAATTTTTTTGATAATAGCATTTGTAGTTGGAAATATCTATTTTAATTAGAAAAATGGTATGCACTCTTACATTTATGTCAATGTAATACAAATAAAAATACTGTCAATATATACTATACCCATCATAATTTCTTCATGCAAATATAAAATCATAACGATGATTTTCAAATAATAGCATACATTGAAAAATTTAAGAAATTACAAAAGAGATAATCCCGAGCGCGGATAAAAAAACTAGTTAAATTTTAAAGTAGTATATAATTAGTCTTATATGTATATTATATAGTCTTATATTGAAAAATTAAGAAAATGACTTACATTTTTATGCAAACTAAATCTTTACAAAAATAAATTGTCTTCATATAAGAACCCATGATAAGAATGAAACATACACAAAGATTGTGACTGCAACGTTCTCCTAGCCAAAATATCAACAGTGGATCAGCACAATGGTTTCCAGACTGATTGAGTACAAGAATATAATTGGGAATCAAATATTTTTTCCAACACTAAAACATGTATATGTAGTGATATAGCTTTAGATTATGTGTTTAATCATTGAGGACTCG
The DNA here is from genome assembly GCA_026261945.1 of Hirschfeldia incana. NCBI lineage: Eukaryota > Viridiplantae > Streptophyta > Magnoliopsida > Brassicales > Brassicaceae > Hirschfeldia > Hirschfeldia incana. The sequence continues at coordinate 1,044,531 of JABCMI010000006.1, forward strand.
ATTGAAAATAGTTTATAGTCTTTTTACTCGATTCAAAATAGTTTATAGTATTTTTACTATATATATATATATATATATATATATATTAAAATTATTAAAAAAAATCAAATTATATAGTGCTGGGAATAAGTAATCCAATAAATCACTCGTCTTACTTTTGAGCAGGACGTTGGTCTTCTTCTCATATCTTGATAATTTCGATTTTCTGATATGTTTTTTCCACCTCCGGATAAAATAGAAAACTTCTAATAAAGGGATATCTTTCAGTATTTCAAAATATGAAAGTATCCAACCGATGACAAAAAGTGAATGAAGGGCGGGGCAGGAGGGTGGGGGAACTAACCATGAATAGATGATGATGACAGAAAGTGGTCATATTTGGCCACCCCAACCGAATTTGCGAATCCAGCATGCTAGAATGAGGAGTGGGGGGTGGGGGGGGGGGGGGGGGTGGAGCTAACCATGAATACATGATCATGACAGAAAGTGATCATAGAATGAGGGGGGAGCTAACCATGAATAAATGATGATGACAGAAAGTGGTAATGTTTGGCCATCCCATCCGAAATTAATTTGCGAATCCAGCATGCTAGAATGAGGGGTGGGAGAGCTAACCATGAATACATGATGAAGACAGAAAGTGATCATATTTGGCCACCCTATCCAAAATTAATTTGCGAACCCAGCACGCTAAAATGAGGGGGGGGGGGGGGGGGGCTAACCATGAATACATGATGATGACAGAAGTGATCATATTTAGCCACCCCAACTGGAATTAAGTCACCAACCCAGCTCGCAGCCATGCCAAGACTGATCAATGATTTGGACATAGATAAGGAAAGAAACACCTCTACAGATAAATCATATACTCATCTCGGAGGTCCAAACCTTGGAATATTGGATGGAAGAACAATCCAAGCTGTTCGAGTAAAGAGCATAGAAGCTATCACTTCTCGAAGCCAAGAACATATTTCTCTGAGATGAAAACTCATCTCGCAACACAATAAGCAAGAAACATACAAGTTTCAAACCCATGTTCTACCTATGCAACCCAGAGGCAACACAATTCGACAGGCTCCACCATTGAATTGAAAATCGACAAATGGGACAGACATTCCGGGGTCAAACCAATTGAAGAAGAAGAGTATCCTGACACAAATACAAATGAAAAAAATTCAACAAATCTTCTCCAAGAAATTCGAAGCAATCCACTCACTGATTGAAAGACTCACGGGTGTTACTCCCCCAATCGGAAAATGTGCTCTCGATTCTTAGCCGGACACTCCCTTTATGGAAAATATCGTCCTTTTTGAGATGTTAACGAATTTCTCCTTCCCAATTATGAGGATGTATGACAGTACCAGTGACACAAATAATCGCGTGGTTCACCACAACCAACAAAACTATATCTATCCAGAAACAACTCTGGGAAACTATCATGTGCAAGAATTTTGGCTCAGATTTGACCCGTCATGCAACGGCTCATCAAACTACTTAATGGATTGATACACTCATTTGCAACCCTAACAGACCAGTTCATAAAACAGTTTGCAGCAAAATGATATTAGAATAGACGTAAGCTATTAACTTTAGAATTAACAAGAGCATAAATGCGAAGTTATTGAAATTCTTACTTTACATCAGAGACTCATTCCACCACTAACAAGTACTACTACACACAACAACACATTGTTAAAAAAAACGAACACAAAATATAATAACATATCACCTACTACTATATAACACATTAAGAACACCAAATAATGCTTTTAACAAATAAAGAAGACCACATACTTACATCATCCAAATCATAACTAACAACAGTATAACAATATCCCACGCGAAGCGATGACACGCCCCTAGTGCTTAATTAAACACTATAAAAACTGAACTATGAAATCACTATAAATATTGTTACGGTTAGATTTGGCCAATTTCCTGACATTATAACAATTTTAAATTTGGTTATACTAATCAAAACATAAAAATTAAGGATGTTGTTATAGATAAATTTTCTATATTATTTGGATTTGGAAGAACTATATCTAGATAAAGTTTATGTAAATCCACAAACCAAGTTTTAATAGGGTAACTCATAAAAGTAATCTTGAAGTTACATGAAGGACTCAACTTTTTATTGTTTTCTCTTAGAAAATAAATTCAGTAAAGAATTAAATTTGTAAACCAAGTTAGGCACTAACACATTTTCATCCCAAATGGTCACCAAATAAATATTTAGTTCATAAAATTTGTACTTCAACATTAATCAATTTGGTTAATTATTTTTTTTTCTTTTATAATCTAAGTTGCCAATAAACTACATTCAAAAATAAATTTGACAAAAAAATTTCAACAAAAAAAAATCAATACAGTGAAAATAGTTTACGTAATAAGCAAACAATTGTTTTTCCAGCAACATAACAAACTCTATTAAGAGTCTGAGAGCCAAACAAGTAACTTTGTGTCCATGTGGATGATGTAGGATGGCTGTCCGCCCTTGTGTTGTGCGTTCTTGGTACGTGAATGAGCTTTAAGTGAATGAAACTCTCCTTTAGTAGCTGGATATCTCCCAAATATGTTGCAAAAGTCGGTCATTCATCTGGTTCCAAAACCATCTTAATTTACCAATTGAAAACAATCTGCTGCAAACTTTACATGATATTGTCGTAAATTTTTCATTCTTTCCATTTCCCAGATGAGAGACTCTAGTTCCGAGTGGTTGGGTGATATAGTACTGAAACTATTTTCTACATGAAGTGCTTGATCTTGGTTGGACAACAAAATTTCAAGAAAAAACCTTCAAAATATTAATATCTGGTCTAGACACAGTGGACTGCTCCCCTTCATCTGGATATATCCTCTCGACTTGATAGCTAGATTTAATAGAACAATTTCCATTCTTTCTAAAATTCCATCCATCTTTGTCTGAAACCTGATGCCGACTCAGAGGATGATCAAATTAAGTATAATTGAATATGATTTAACGTATTTAAAAGGAAAAATGATACTTTAAATTGGAAGAACATGTACATTCCAACTGAACCGATCCGAGTTGTTATATCAAATCTTAAATCTAAATAAATTTTTTTTTCGTTTATAGTCCATAATGAAATAATTATTCTATTGGATTTTCATTCATATAAATTATAAAATAATTAACAACATATAAAACAAATAATGATTTACTATAACTTAACTATTATAAATGTGCATAAACGCAGAAACCCACCTATTTAAACAATAAAATCAATAGCAACCAAAAGGTACTTGCAGACATTATATTTTTGAATTTAGGATACCAACCATTAATATAACAATGACATAGAAATATAGTAAAATTTTGTCCATATTTTGAATTTAGGTGACAATCTTGAACTAAGCCAAGATATATGTTGTACATTTTTGCTTAAAATAACCAAAAGCTAATGTATTAAAGTAGAGTCATAATTTTATCAACCATAAAATGTCTATGTTAGACCACTAACTCAAAATTTAACAAAATATGTTGCAAAAGTCGGTTATTCATCTGGTTCCAAAACCATCTTAATTTACCAATTGAAAACAATCTGCTGCAAACTTTACATGATATTGTCGTAAATTTCTCATTCTTTCCATTTCCCATATGAGAGACTCTAGTTCCGAGTGGTTGGGTGATATAGTACTGAAACTATTTTCTACATGAAGTGCTTGATCTTGGTTGGACAACAAAATTTCAAGAAAAAGCCTTCAAAATATTAATATCTGGTCTAGACACAGTGGGCTGCTCCCCTTCATCTGGATATATCCTCTCGACTTGATAGCTAGATTTAATAGAACAATTTCCATTCTTTCTAAAATTCCATCCATCTTTGTCTGAAACCTGATGCCGACTCAGAGGATGATCAAATTAAGTATAATTGAATATGATTTAACGTATTTAAAAGGAAAAATGATACTTTAAATTGGAAGAACATGTACATTCCAACTGAACCGATCCGAGTTGTTATATCAAATCTTAAATCTAAATAATTTTTTTTTTCGTTTATAGTCCATAATGAAATAATTATTCTATTGGATTTTCATTCATATAAATTATAAAATAATTAACAACATATAAAACAAATAATGATTTACTATAACTTAACTATTATAAATGTGCATAAACGCAGAAACCCACCTATTTAAACAATAAAATCAATAGCAACCAAAAGGTACTTGCAGACATTATATTTTTGAATTTAGGATACCAACCATTAATATAACAATGACATAGAAATATAGTAAAATTTTGTCCATATTTTGAATTTAGGTGACAATCTTGAACTAAGCCAAGATATATGTTGTACATTTTTGCTTAAAATAACCAAAAGCTAATATATTAAAGTAGAGTCATAATTTTATCAACCATAAAATGTCTATGTTAGACCACTAACTCAAAATTTAACAAAATATCTTAAATTCATGCATGTATGATATGATATTTTCCTAGCAAAAAGTAATATAAATCCAAACAATAATATTTATGTTTAAAATATAATTAATTTCTATTATGCATTTAATTTTTATATTTTACCATAGTAAATCTGGGCCAGATTTTATGTATTTTTGGGTAAATAATTTAGAAATTAAATAGTATAGCTCAGTTCAAAAAGTTATCATATTAACTTCTTATATAACAAAATAAAATAATTTATTGGTCGATCATTATATATTTTATTCTATAGTAAAAAATATAAAGCTAAATATAATACATTAAAAAAATATTTTTAAATATAATATTAACTAATTTGATTTTGTCCATAAAATATATTTATAATAAATTTTTAACAAAAATAAAATTTGTAATACTTCATATAAAACTAAGGCTTAAAATTAAATTATTAATAGAATATTACATTTTAGAATAAAGAAATAAATAATATGTGGTGAATATATGATTCGTACAATTTCATTAAAAATAAATCTTGGTATATATTATTTTCAAAATAATATTTATTTACATACATCAAAATATATTTTTATATTTTAAATATTATTTCTTAAAAGTATATATCCACATGAATGTGCGGCTACAATTCTAGTTACCTTTAAAATAGAGAATAATTTTGGTGGCGTCCCTCTTTGGTCTAGTAATCCATTTATTGGTTGGTATATATATAAGTCAAGTCAATGAATATAAGTCAAAAAAGATACCGTAGTGTCATATTTAAGACAACATTTAAGGAGCCACACCACACCAACATATAAGTCAAAAAAGATACTGTAGTGTCATATTTAATCCATTTATTGGTTGGTATATTTACACACCAAAACTTAAGCTTTCAGTGTCCTAAGATAGACAGACAAACATTATTGTGAACCCAAGAAGAAGAAGAGATGGTAAAACTTCCGTTGACGATGATGCCCACGTCTCTGCTCCTCACCGTCTGGTTCCTCCTCTGTACCCCCGGTTCGCTTCACCTGGTTCGAGCTCAAAACCTTACCGGAGCCACAACTGATCCGGACGAAGGTCTCTACTCTGTTGTTTAACACTTTAAAATAATTAATATCAAGTTATATGGTTTAAAAACAAGTGACGGTTGTTGTGGAATAAACAACAGCTGACGCTTTGAACTCCATCTTCGCGGCTTGGAAGATCCTGGGGCTGAGAGAATGGAACACGAGCAGCGAACTTTGCTCGGGAGCCGCCATCGATGATAACGTCAAGATCGACGACGAAGCCTACAACCCTTTTATCAAATGCGACTGCACATTCAACAGCTCTACAATCTGCCGCATCACGGCCCTGTACAATACAGTCTCTCTGTTTCTTATTTTTTTTTTGTCTTCGTGCATTCACCCACTTAATGTTGCCGTGCTGTTACAGAAAGGTTTTTGCGAAAGATGCAGTAGGAACTATACCTCCACAGCTCTGGACTTTGAAATACCTTGAAAATTTGTATAGACTTTACCTTCACCTTTTTTTCATTTTATTTTCATCACAAAAAGAGCGTGCAAAAGCATTCAGTATATTATATACGTTAAAATCACATACCTCTTTTTCAGGAATCTGGCTCAAAATTATCTTACAGGCTCCATTTCTCCTGCAATTGGAAACTTGACTCGAATGGAATGGCTGTAAGGCTGTTGATTTAATGAAACCTTCTTCTTCCTTTTTTTAACATTACTCTTTATTGTCTCCAACTGTTTCTCAACTTTAGGACTTTTGGGATCAATGCCTTATCTGGCCCCTTTCCCAAAGAAGTTGGTTTGCTTAAAAACTTGAAATCTCTGTAAGCTTCTTCTTTAAAAATATCATAAATGTCAGATTTTGATGCCTCCTTAACATTAAACCTAATTTGTATATATTTTCTGCATGCAGTGGTTTTGGTGTAAATAAGTTTTCCGGTTCTATACCACCTGAGATTGGGAATTGTACAAAACTAATGAAAATGTGAGAATGTACCAAGTACACAGTGTTTTTTCTAGTTCAGATATGAATATTTAATTAGTACCGTTACAAAATCAATAATCATATTTAGGTTAAAAGAATCAATAATCATATAGTGTTGTATCTTTCTTATATTTTATTGCAGATACCTGGGAAATTTTGAACTTAAAGGGGGATTACCTTCTTCTTTTGCTAATCTTGTAGAACTTGAAGACCTGTAAGATATTATTTTCATTAAATTCTCATATAATTATGATATATTATTGTATTTCTACATTTTTGTAACTATAATTTACATTAATTTTGGTTTTGGCTTGGGTTGGTTTTTCCTTAATGTCCAAACCAGTTGGATTGTCGATCTGGACGTAACTGGTCAAATACCGGACTTTATAGGATCATGGACTAAACTTCTTACCATGTAAGAAGATTTCATTTTCATTGAATTATATAACGGACTTGTTCCACTGCTCTTGTTTGCTATACTTACTTATACTCTTATTAGAAAGGGCCTCATCAATTTTGAGTTTTGAGGTTCAAACTGGTACATGTTTTACCGCAGGAGAATTCACGGAACAGGCTGGAGTGGTCCAATACCATCTTCATTTTCCAACTTAACTTCTTTGACAGAACTGTACGTGTTGCCTCAGTGTCTAGAAATCATTATTGTTTATATCTCTTTCTATTTTTCTCATCGCATAATATAATCATATTCTAAATGTAGGAGGCTTGGTGATATATCCAATGGTAGCTCTACTCTTGCATTCATCAAAGACATGAAATCTTTAAGTATATTGTAAGGCAAAATCTGCTCTAATTTACGAAATATTCCCCTCACCTTCTTATGTGTATAGATGTGTGATGATATGTATGGCAGAGTATTGAGGAACAACAACCTCACTGGGATCATACCCTCTGATATCGGGGAATTCTCAAATCTGAAACAAGTGTAAGTATAACATTGCTGAACTCCCATTTCCCTCATCATTGAACTTAATGTGGTACCGCGTAATTCATGTATGTTTTATAGTGATTTGAGCTTCAACCAACTACATGGACCAATTCCTGCTTCGCTTTTCAACTTAAATCAACTTACTCACTTGTAAGTTATCTACTTTTGGGTCTTTGACTCTTTCTTTGTAGTATCTACCATTGTAGTATCTACCAGTGATACCTGTGGAAAAACTTTGTGGTCCTCATATTAGGTTTCTGGGAAACAACACGTTGAACGGTTCTTTGCCGACTCAAAAGAGCCAGAGTTTGAGCGATATGTAGGTTTCAAGTCTTTTATAATTGATCATTTTTGAAAGCCAGACTCAAGCTATATAATCAGATTTTTTTTATTTTTTTTTTGGATTATTTATCATATTATGTAGATTCTAAATCATTCTTCTTTTATTATTGCAGAGATGTTTCATACAATGATCTGTCTGGTAGTCTCCCTCCATGGGTCAGCTTACCAAACTTGAAACTGTAAGTATACAAAACACTATATATATGTGCTTGTATTTACAATGTTATTAAAGTAAACATCTATTGGAATCATAACAAAACTGTATTGTATTTGTGCAGCAACCTTGTTGCTAACAACTTCACCTTGAAAGGTCTTGACAAGAGGTAATTTTATTAAAGATGTTCTTGTTGATACCTGAAATCCCAGTTTCATTCTTTTCATCTTTTAAAATCTGATTTCATTTTGTTAAAAGGGCTTTACTTGGATTGAAGTGCTTGCAGAAGAACTTCCCCTGCAACCGAGGCAAAGGAATCTGTAAGTGTGACAAATAGATATCATCATAAGTTCATAACCGTTGTTCTCAACCATGCTTGTATTTTCTGTTGGAAAGAAAATTATTTACTCTACTAACTGGTGTTCAGATTCTGACTTTTCCATCAACTGCGGAGGCCCACAACTGCGGTCAAACGGAGAAGTTTTTGAGAAGGAAGACGAGGATCTCGGAACAGCTTCATTTTTTGTGAGTGATGCTCAGAGATGGGCAGTCAGTAGTGTAGGATTTTATGCCGGGCCTAGAAACAACGTATGGCTTATCAACACTTTGGACGCGGAGCTTTACAAGTCGGCAAGACATTCTTCATCTTCCCTACGGTATTATGGGCTGGGGCTAGAAAATGGAGGCTATACAGTAACACTTCAATTTGCTGAAATAATTATTACTGATTCTTACTCTTGGAAAGGATTAGGAACACGCCGTTTTGACATTTACGTCCAGGTTTGCCCTACTGCTTTACAAGTTAACTTGTTATCTTCTTGCTGAATTCTGAGACCTAGCTCCACATTTTCAGGGAAGACTTGTTGAAAAGGATTTTGATATACGCAGAACAGCTGGTGGAACTACTATCCAAGCAGTTCAGAGGAAATATAAAACAAATGTATCAGAAAATTACCTTGAAATTCATCTTTTCTGGGCTGGCAAAGGAACAGCGGGTGTTCCTATTATGGGTACGTATGGGCCACTAATATCGTCCGTCAGTGCAAAACCAGGTATCACAACAACCTTCAGGTTCTTCTTTTTTCCTCTATGCCCTCCCTAATGCAAAGTGTTACATATTGTTGTTGTTAAGACTTTACACCAACTGTGGGCAATATGCCACCATCAAAGGGGAAATATAGCACCGGTACTCTTGTGGGTGCTATTGTTGGCCTGGGACTTTTAAGCGTCATTGCAGGTGTGGTCATCTTCATGATCCGAAAAAGGAATAAACGTTACACAGATGATGAAGGTGATCACAACAAACACAAACAAACCTTCAAACTTAGATATCATCTTTCAAGTTGATTTTATTTTCATTTTTTGTTGTTACAGAGCTGCTTAGTATGGACATAAAGCCATACACTTTTTCTTACTCTGAACTTAAGAATGCTACTCAAGATTTCAATCCCTCAAGCAAGCTCGGAGAGGGAGGATTTGGGTCTGTTTATAAGGTAAGCCCCATGCCCAAACCAACAAAATCTATATAACTAATGCCCATGTGTTTTTGTTATGATGTAACACATACAACAGGGAAAGCTAAATGATGGGAGAGAGATCGCGGTTAAAGTGCTGTCGGTTGGATCCCAACATGGGAAAGGACAATTTGTTGCAGAAATTGTAGCAATTTCTGCAGTTATGCATCGCAATCTAGTACAGCTTTACGGGTGCTGCTATGAAGGAGATCACCGTTTGCTCGTATATGAGTATTTGCCCAATGGAAGTCTCGACCAGGCACTATTTGGTAATGAACATAAACATGACTTTTTTTAATTGTTGCTTCTCGACAATACTGAATTACTCTGTTCTTTGGATGTTCCAGGAGGTGATAAGACTTTACATCTTGACTGGCCAACACGTTTTGAGATATGCATGGGAGTAGCTAGAGGTCTAGCCTACCTCCACGAAGAGGCGAGTGTTTGCATAGTACATAGGGATGTGAAGGCCAGCAACATTTTGCTTGACTCTAAACTGGTTCCAAAAGTTTCCGATTTTGGACTTGCAAAGCTATACGATGACAAAAAAAGCCACATAAGTACCCGAGTGGCAGGGACCATGTATGCATTCTCAAACATCATCTCTTTCTTCTTATTATGCAACACAAATATTTACATAATGTAGTAATTTATAACACACAATGTTGTTTGTACAAATGCAAGTGGATATCTTGCGCCAGAATATGCCATGCGTGGACACCTAACAGAGAAAGCAGATGTGTATGCCTTTGGTATTGTGGCTCTTGAGCTGGTGAGTGGACGAAAAAACTCTGATGTGAACCTGGATAATGAGAAAAAATATCTTCTTCAATGGGTAAGTCCTTGCTTGAAAGACAAAATTCTGATTGGAAATGGTTTTAACAAAAAGGCGACTGTAAAGTATCAATTATGGTCTACATAGGCATGGAATCTACAACAGGATGGCCGAGAAGCTGAACTAATTGATCATGAGCTGACTGAATTCAACATGGAAGAAGTAAAACGCGTGATAGGCATTGCTCTGCTATGCACATATTCATCTCATTCCTTGAGACCACCAATGTCAAGAGTGGTGGCTATGCTTTCAGGAGACGTTGAGGTCAGTAAGGTAACCTCTCAACTAGGGTACCTAACTGACTGGAGATTTGATGAAAGCTCAAGCTCCTCTTTCAGTGCCTTTCAAACAAAAGACATAGGCTCCTCTGAATCTTTCTCGACGGGCTTTGTGACACCCAAGGACGGCAACTTTAAGCAACTTGGAGTCAAGATCAAGGAGGGAAGATGATAATACATATATAGACCTTTGTGCGAGATGACAATGTCTCCTCTATCTATGTTTGTTTGGTTGGAGAAAGTTGTTTCACTTTTAGAACCAGTTCAAAAAAACATATTTTACTTTAAGGTAATATTGTGTTAAGCTTTTTACAATGAATAACTGCGCTGGTTAAATTAAATTAATTAGTGTATTTTATGTCTCGTCATGATGAACAAGTAACTATAATATTATTTCAGAAATCACAATCCTACGTATCACAATTTTTACAATGGTTAATTACAAAGATATCACTAATAAATTAAAAATATATATTTAATCGTTAGAATTATTTTTTTATTATAAAAGTTTGCTTTTTTCTTTATATACTTTCCGATAATGAAAAAAGTGTTAAAATGATTTTTTTTAAAAAATTTAAAAAGAAATCTGTATCATACATAAATTAATTTTCTGTAAAAAGGAAAGTTAAAAAAAATCTTGATATTTAAAAAATATTCCATTTAAAAAATAATCTTAAAAGCATAATATATATGATAAAATTAATAAATACATTTTCTCAGATGATTAAAAAATAATTTAGATAACAGAAACCGAAATATCTTTAATGAACTAGAATATTATTGAATTAATATTACCGAGAAATGAGAAACAACTGCAGAACTTGGAACGCATAAACCGGATCTACAACAAATATTAGATAATCTCACAAGAGAAGAAGAACAGGAAGAACTATATTCAAAAACATAGCTACCATTCTTGAAGAAGTATTGTACATCAGAAAAGGTAAACATATAGATAAATGGTGACAGTTCAAAGTCAAAATATGAAGAGATGACAACAATACATCTTAAAAGAATAATGTTCAAAATTATGAACAAAAAAAAAATACAATTTTGATGCTGAAACTATTAATCTTAGAATCAACAAATGTCTCAATGCAAGGTATTGAAATTTAATATGATTACATCATAGGCTCACTTCACCACATACAACAATGCATTATTGAAAAAGTAAAACGAAAAAATATATTAACATACCCCTTATATATTAATTGAGAAACATTACAAAATTGTGTTGTATCCACGTGTCACCATCAGAATGAAATTCCGAATTATTAAAAAATAGGTCAAACCATCTTAACTTGTATTATATTTTTTATTAAATTAACTATCAAATTGATAAATAATGTACAAAAAATATTTTTTTACACTTTCCTTAAGCAAAAGCTACGGAAATAACTAATATGATTAACATATATATGACAATTAATGATTATGAATAATATATATTTGATAACAATTTTGGTATCTTAGCTATTTTTTGTTCAAATTTATATTATTAAAAGATATTAAACAATCACATTAATCATAAAAAATTAATTTAGATTTTTTCTTATATTTTATATTTTGTTTTATTTAAAACGACTATAAATTATTGAAAATTTTAAAATCTCACTTTGAAAATTTTATGATCATTGGCTTAATTTGTTTTGTTATAAAAAGATACAAATAATCATAAAATTGTATTAATATAGATTTTTACTTAAGAAATATTGAAATTAAATTATATATATATATATATATATATATATATATATATATATATATATATATTCAACTAACAGCTTAAAGCAAGAAAAAACCCTTCATCAATTTAGTCGTTCATCAATTACTATGTAGAAGACTAAAGCCAACGCAATTATATTTTGAAAATAATATTAAGCTTCCGGTTCTAAAACCATTAAAATGATTCGCAGTGATGTTAAAGTAAAGAATTAAAAAACAATTGTAAAACATGTTTTTGTAATAAAAATTCACTTGATGACCACATTACGTTTTTTATAGGTATAAAACATGGTGATAGAAATATTAAGCCTAACTCGATCATACTTATCATAAATTCAAAATAGATTTTGGTCCACAATTACAACTATAAATGCTCAGCTTAATATATATCTCTCTCTCTCTCTCTACATATATATTTATATATATATATAAATAAAACATAAATGTATGCATAGTAAAAAAGAGAAATTTACATAGAGGGTCACTTTTCATCTTTGTAATATCACTCTAAGTCACTCTTTACTACTAGAACACTTATGTTGACTCTTTCCAACTAAATCACATGCGAAATTTCACTTATACCATTTCCTTACATGATCCTAACAATTTCTTTCAGATTTTGTTTAAACACATATTTTTTTCTTTTTAATGTTTATTAATTAAATCATATCTTCTACCTCTACATTTCTTTGATGACTTTCGTTGCAGCTTCTTCTTCTTCGATCTCCTTTCTTTTTTCTTCTTCGATCTCCTTAAAAATAACTTCTCACTTTACTTACCAAACTTCTTTAGTAACCTGGTTTAAACCTCCTTCCTTTGCCCTCTTTCGCCAGCTAAACTTCTCTCTCTTGCCCACCATCCATTTTCATGGCAGTCCCATTGAGAGCTTCAAGAATCATGAATTTAGACCTTTAGGATTCACGGAACCTTTAAAGGAGCCATATTTATTGAAAGGCTGAAGAACTCCATTGAAAGAAATAAACTTTCTAGAAGGAAGAGGCTGTTTATGCGACATATTCACCATCCACCATGGATCTTTGCGTTGTTTCTCAAATTCTCAACTTTGTTCCTGAGATATACAATCTTGTACATGTGTACAATAAAATTTGTACACAACAACTCTTGTACATATGTACACATAACAGAGACAATGTAAGAAATGTCAATACTATTTTAGAAATATTTAGATAAGGATTGTGGTTATACACACACCTATGCATGTTCTGTATACAACAACAAAGTAAACATTTCATAGTCCGTTCAACTAGCTTTGAGAGTAATGCTTCTTTTTTTTTGAAACACAGCTTTGAGAGTAATGCTTCTTTTTTTTTGAAACACAGCTTTAAGAGTAATGCTTATACCTTAGAATACATGTTGATAACAAGACCTATGTCCACGTGGATGGCTAATCGTGTTGTCCTTAGGCACAGAGTACATGTGGATATTGTAGTGGATATTGTAGTGGGTGTACACCGGGTTCCTGTTCCCATTCAACACATTGTTATAAACGCCAACGCTAGGTTTCCCATCGATCAATCTCTTCATCGTCTCAAACCCGAAAGGGCGTGATCCATCTCCCCAGCTCTGCAGAAAGCATTGATAGCGGAGTGGAACAAAGGCTCGAGCTTCGGGCAAGAGAAGATCCCGGAGGAGCAGGGGTTGGCGGCGACAAAGGAGAGCAGGCGGCAGAGGTTGGAGAAACGGTGCATGGCGGCGAGGGATTGCGACATCCAGAGAAAGGAGTCGTGGTCGTGGCGGAAGGCGTCGAGGGTGGAGGTCAGGTGAAGACGGTGAAGTCGTGGCGGGCGAAGAGAGGGTGGTGGCGGAGGGTGGAATTGAGGAATTTGGTGAGGGACTGTGGGGTTAGGGTTTGGTGGTGGGGGAGGTTGGTTTCGAGGAAGGTGAGGAAGCAGGAGTGATGGGGAGATGGGGAGAGAGTGAGAGTGGGAGGGATTGAGATGTTGTTGTTGTTTGGAGGTTTGGGTGGAGGGTGTATTCCGTATGTAAGAACACCCGACTTCAACGGAAGAAAAATATAAAGATAAGGTAAGAGGTATAAAGTGATATATATTTTTTTGGTTGTGATAATTTATATTAAACAAAATTTATCAGAAAAAACAAGAGAAACTAAAAGATTTAGAGAATATCTCAGGGACATCAGAGTAAACAACCATACAATAAGTGTTTTAGTAGCTCTATGTGACATTTAATGAAACACAAAGTGAGAATGTGACCTAGGATGTAAATCTCTCGTAAAAAAATCAAACAAAAATACATATTTATTTTGTTAATATTATATATTTTAATTTTATTATATAAGTTCACCATGCGCTTTGCATAGATTTTACCCTAGTTACCTACTACTACATAACACAATAAAAATATCAAATATTGTTGAATAAAGATGACTATAATTATATCATCCAAAAAATCATAATAAGTGGCAAAAAAAAATATTTTAATGAACCGGATATCAGTTGCTATCATATATAAGATATAAAATCATATGTGGTTCTGCTTATTCCGTATATGATTTTTTTTTGGTATATATAATTTATATCCTCTGGAAAATGAATCAGGGTTTAAGGGGATGTGTGAAGGGGATGTATTGGATTTAGAGTTTTAGGTAAGGGTGTTCAATCCGAATATCGTTTCGCTTTTGGTTTTGTTTTTTAGAGTTTTCGGTATTTTGGTTAGTAAAATACAACTACCATTATATATCCATATTTACTTTGGTTTGATTTGGTTTATATACCGTCGAATTTTGTTTTATTCGCTTTTATACCAAAAACATAATTATTTAGTTTCAGACCATATTATATGAATTTTAGAATTATATTGTAAACACAGTAATTTTTAAAAAAATATATATGTTTAAAGAAAATAAAAAACTAAAAAATGCATCTACCATTAATATAAAATAATCAATCTATGATTAAGAAAAGCTCAAAACTTTGAAAATAAAAATAAAACAGAAACATAAAGCACGAAATAAAAGTTTTTATATTCGTCCATATTTAGCGTTCATCATAGTCATGTTTCTTCGACTGAACATGAAACTCTGTTCGTTTATAGATAAAAAAAAGTTGGGAACAATTTCCACTAATTGTTGTCCATCAAATTTATAATCTTTATTTCAATTTAGTCAATACTAAAATAAAGCAAAAAGATCAAAAAGAAGACGAAGAAAACAAGAAGCATCAGTTGTGATGAATCGTTACTTAATTATAGTTCAAGTGTTTTACAAATCAGAATTTCTGTAAAAAAATATGGTAACAGTTATTAGGAAAAAAAATAACTTATGATTTTGATATGTTGTTATAAAATATATACATATTTTTACATGTTTATATTTTTTATCGGTTTTATTTAGTTTATTCGGTTTTATCGATTATATACCAAATCATATCTAAATCTCACGGTTTTTATAAAATCATATCCATTCGATTTATATGATATATACCAAATCTAAACCATATTGTCTATATCAGTTCGATACGGTTCGATTTTGCCATATCGAATAGCCCTAGTTTTAAGTGATTTTTCCTGGTTTTGACACAAATACTCGTAATTACGTATTAAGGTTTCACAAAACATATTAAGATTAAATGCTTACAGCCTTATCCTACGTGTACCAATGCCATATCATGCGTTTAATCAGTTTTTAAGTTGCTACACCATAAATATTTGAAAATTCTAATGTATAAAATAACATGACAAGATGATTTATAAGACTAATTGTCAGAAATCTCCCTAACCCAAGAAAATAAATGGACAAAAGAAGGAAGAGAGGAATTGAGGTCTTAGCAAGTTTCACACCTCCTATTTTAACGTTACCTCTAGGCTCGCCTGATCATTAAACAAAATATCTTATTATGATATAACGAAAATGCACTTTCAGTTATAAAACTGATTCAAGTTGTAGTTGTCATTAAACTGGCCTTCCCCGTTCCTAGGCAAAGCGGTTGAGCCCTCAACTGCTGGTGGATCCGGCTCCCAAAAGCTGGACACTGAATTGAGTTGAGTCACAGACCCGTGAACCACAGGTTGGAGGTTGCTTGTGGAGTGGTGGTTAAGGGGAAACCGTCTTGGCTGGTCTGAGGAAACCCATGGTGTTGAATTTGACAGAAGAGAGAGAGCACCATCAAGATCTTGAGAAGTACCCATGTGTGAAGAGATTGTGACCTTTTCTAAAAAATCTGCACAAAACAAACATCATCAAAATCATGAGTACAACCTTATACTTTTGAACCCAAGAGGAAAAATATATTAAACAGTAAAGAAAAACACACAAACCTTTACTGAATAGCTCAGCTCTCGTGGTTTTCGTTTTGGGGTCCAACAATCCAAATCCACACTGCTCGGTGAAAAGCTTATTGGGCATCTCGGTCTTTGCAGGTTCCTGCAATAACCCTCTTGATGGTACAGGCTTTCGATTTGGCCACAGAAACTTTTCTTCACTTCTTGGATGGATAAGTGCAAATCTGTTCCATACAAAATCCATATGTTGCTTCCCATCTGCATATACAGAATAACAAAAGCATCTCCAAACTCTCCATTAAGGATATTTATCTAGAAAAGGGAAAGCTACTAATACTATAAATAACTTGTAGGTAAATTAAGATTTCATATAGGATTAGAGATAAGTGAATCTTAGTACATACCATATGTCCTCCCGGGATTTGGCTTGCGACGTCTTGCATTGTGATCTGAGAGACGCCGGCGACAGCTACGTTTCTTCTCATCAAACTCAGAGAGACAGTGGAACCTTTGGAGACCAAAAATAATAAAAAATCATATATGTCTTTAAGGCGTTTGTTTAAACCAATATCTCTCACTAGCTTTTTACCTGCTACATTGTTGGCAGAACCTGCGTTCTACTCCACTCACAACGACTTTAGGGAACTTTGAATGGTTTTCACAAATCCTGTGTTTCCGATGATAGTCCTTAGCTGAGGAGAGATCGAGATTACAGCCTTCAACTTGGCAGTGAGGAGTTTGTAACTTGTGAGAAACGGGTTTGGATTTCTTCACCGTAGAGGCAGAAGATGACGCCAGGCTCACCGGAAGTGCTGAACCTTTCGCATTCTCCACTTCCCAAAAGTCTTCAAAGTATGTTCTCTTACCAAGCTTCAAACCAAGAATTGGATCCCCAAAGCCAAAGGAAAGTTCAAGACTTGGAGAAGTATCAATTCCCATTGTAAACTCTTCAGGAGGAAGACTTTCACCAGCTTCTGATGTGAAATTGGGTGTTCTCACTTCAGCTGATGAAGAGCTAATGGAAGTTGACTTTGAGCTTTTAGAGAAAGCATGAGCTAGATCAGAACCTGAACTACCGCCACCATAAGCTGCTACTGTAGCAAAGCTGGAAGAGTAAAAAGTGGTGCAATCAAACCCATTATTTTCCCAATCCATTGGTCGTTGCTTTCTAGGAATTTCAGCTGATGAAGTACCAAAAGATATTAAATTATCCCACTCCCGCTCTTTCTTATTCTTAAGCAAGTCCCCGACACTGCAATGATGGCTTTGCATTACACTCCATACAGAAACACTAAACACCAAAACCTGAAAGAACAAAGATTTCATGAAAAGACTAACTAGCAGCGAATTCTAGAATGGAGATGAGATCTCCACTTTTGATTAACAAAATGGATTCTTACTAGCAAGCTACTTAAGTTGGAAATAGTATAATATAGACGCTGCTGACAATTAGAATATACAGTTGGTACATACACCTTAACTCTGTTAGTAACCAGGCCATGATGCATAAACAGTCCAAACTAAATCCAAAGCAAGAAGATAAAATAGATCTGCTTAAGCATAATTGTGATGTCAAAATTTTTTTTGGCATGAACAGACAAGGGAGGTTAAGAATTGAGGTTTCTTAGAGAAAGTTTCTATTATAAATTCTAGTTTGTACTTGAGTTCCAAAAAAAAAAAAATTATAGTTTGTACTTTGGTTCTATGGTTTGCTAAAAACTATATACCCTTCATCCTTATTTAGACAAAATAACGGAGAAATTTGCTTTCTGAGCTACAACCGTAAATGATCAAACTAAAAGCAGATCTCATGAAGCTTCCTCTCTTGCATTATTTATTACAGAATCATAATTTCCTACAAGCAAAGTCAAGAGAAAATAAACTCACACAAAACATCATGTGCCAAAAAGTACTCTTTACCTAGGAGAAATGCTTCACTTATCTTCTCTGCTATTTGCAGAGATAAAAAGGACAAAATCAACAGATCGCACAAATATCAACATACCTAAAAAAACTTGTGGATCTCTCTCTAAGGTGAACCCTGAAGAAGAAGAATTTTATCTTCTTCAATATTTTGACCTTCCAACACAAGTTTCATTTTCATTTATAACAACAACGATAAAAGATGCCCTCATTTTTTTATCACAAAACAAAAAACTTTTAGCTCACCAATAATTTACATTCATTGAGTTTGTGGGGGTATAATCCTTCAAGAAGTAGGGACCCTCCTTTACCATTTCATTATCAAAAGTTGTCTACAGATGCGGATTAACTACTCAATAGCTGTCAGAATCATCCCTTTAATATTACATTCCGTAACATTAGTCTACTACTCACAACCCAGTAAAGATTTCATGGTTTCTACACACATACGTAAACCGACACTAGAATCAGTAGCTTACAAAACCCATAAGAGATCATGAATTAATACAGCATCAATAACCCAAAAAAGGTCATCTTTTTATTTTCTTTTGGTAGTGAGATCTATAGGGCTAAAGTAAAGGAGTGAAATTTGTTTTAACTCGGTTGAGAAAGTGGGGTTTGAGGGTTTTTAGATTTATCAAGTAGATGCAATACAATGTTCATTTGCCATCCCTCTATGATTACGATGCTATTGTGTAGGTAGTATAAAGAAAAATAGAAAAATCAAGAAAGAGAGAGAGAGATAATAAAGTTAGCAAAATATCAGCCGCAAATGGATGTCTCACCATTTATGGTAAATAAGTTATTTCTTTTAAGCTAAGTAAATAAAAATCTTTACTTTAAGGTATAAGATTTACAGGAAATCACAAAGCATTAAGAAGATTAGTCTAAATAAAAGATGGGTTACCTGTTGATTAGAGAATTAGGGAAGGATCTCGTCGTTAATGGAGTAAAGCTTCCATTTTTGGCTTGACACAATACAGAGCATTTAGAGAGAAGACCAAGAGAGGGAGAAGAAAAGAGGAGAGAGGGGGAGAGGAAGCATGTGATGTGTGCAAAGCGAAGTACCAAGTTGGGAGATGGGGAGGGGTCAAACTGCTTTCACCAGCTTCAACTTTTTTGGACGATTCATTCATTATCGAGGAAAAAGCATGATTTTATTATTAATAAAAAAACTTTATACAATTATTAATTAAGAAAAAAGCAATTTGATATGTAGTTACACAAACATGTGGATATTTTGGTAGATCATAGAGCGTCAAAATCAATAATAGCCCATGCTTCGCTAATTGATTTTTTTTCTTATACTAATAGATGCATGATTCAATACACCCTTTTTAAGGAAAAGTTCTTGGGTTAGTAAATTGATTCCATAATAAGTTTAATTTTAAAACATTTTATCATAGGAAAGAAAAGATCGTTGGAGGTATCATTGTGCTGGAAGACAAACCGCTCGTTAGGTATATTAGCTTTAGCTCTGATATGTTATAATACCCTTGTGAACTTCTTAATTCTATAATAGTTTTCAGAATAACATATTAGTTAACTAATAGAGATTACACCTGAAATAATCTGTCACATGATTAATGTTAGAGGTATTTTTGGTACAAATGATTAGTGTTCATCTCTACAAAATGACTAAATAAGACAATTGGTTGTAGTAGTTTCCTATGCTATGGTTGCTAATAAATAACGAGATCTTATATTTTGTTTGGTACCACATAATATGAACATGCGTCGCTAGTTGTTATGATAGCAACATAAAATATCGATCGTGTGGCTTCAGTGCCGGTCCTGACATATTTGAGGTCCAATACGAAATGAATTATCGAGACCCTAAAAATATAAAAAAAAAAACTAAAATTATAAAAGTTTAGTTATGCAACAAATTTTTTATAGCATCCTTATAATTAATAAGAATCTACCAGACCTACTTTTTATTTGTTTTTCCTCAAAATTCATCTAACAAATTTATATAGTTATAGGTTTTTAATCGATAATATAGGCAAAGCATTTTTTTTATGTTTTCCCTATAAGTCAATCAAATAAATATGAGAACTAAATAAAAAAAGTTAATAACAAATTTCTATGCTTTTTAGTTTTATTTTTCTGTAAGTCTTGCTGATTGAAGTTTGATTAACTATTGTTATCTTTTTATTTATTTCATATTCGATAGTGAGATATTAAAATCTAGTTTTTTTAAAACAATTCCACAAGTCTATACACTTCAGCATCAAACAACAATGGAAAAAAATAGTTACACCCATATGTATGTATCGTAGGAATAGGTTCAGGATCGGCACTGTGTGGCTTATGGCTGAGAGTAATCACATAAATCAGCGTATTATGGGCTTTGTAGATGAAATGATCTTTTAAATCCGTTTGTTTTTGTCTTGGAGGCTGTCCTCTGACATAAAAAGTTATGTTGAATGAGTTTGATAAACTGGGACAAACTGGCATAAAATCAGGGCTGATCTCAAGCATAACCGAGGGAATCGACTGCTTAGGACGTTATGTTTTAAACAAAAATTTTAGTTGTATGTATGACATAATTTTTTTTACATATTATCAAAGGCATAAAATTTTAAGTGAACTTAAGACGTGAAGAACAAAAATGAAAATGGGCACTGCATAATTGAGATCATTTCTTTACGACTAGGAGTCTCATATTTATAGTAGAAATCTTGTGTATTTCTTAAGATTCTAAAATATTTATGTATATTTTTAAACTAGATGATAATCCACGTCCTACGCAGAGTGAGATTTTTCTAAAATAAGTTATACTTAAATATTATATATAATACATATTTTGTTATCAATAAATTTTGTTTTTACATTTGATTAGGAGTGAACATTCGGGTACCATTTGGTTTGGTTAGGTTCTGTTCGGTTAGTCTTTGCGGGTTTTGTTTGAATCGTTGCAGGTGCTATTTGGGTTTAGGTTCCGATAATCCATTTATTTTTTTAAAAAAAAAACTAAAGTTCATATATACTATAAATTTCTCAAAATCTATAAAATAAGAATATATAACATATAAATTTGACAAATTTATGCCAAAATATTTAAACATAACATAAAAATTGGTTTAGCGTAAATATTTTGATAGAAAGTAATTAGATATTGTAATTTTTTTTTGGTATTTTGAGTATCGTTTAGCTATTTTAAACATGTACTTTTAACCATTTTTATATATTTCTAAGTAGTGTAGAAAATTTAAAGCTATCTTATGTATTTTGTATATTCTTTTAGATATTAAATTAAAAAATAATTAAAATATTTAAATATATAAATCTTATTTAAATGTACTCGGATATCTGATATATTTTGGGTTGGATCAGATTCAGTTCTCTAGATACTAAAACTTTGAACCTCTTCGAAAATCTAACAAATTTTGGTTAAAGTTATGTACTAATTTTTCGGATTGAATTTAGTTTGGTTATTTGGATTTTGATTTTTTACCCAACCATATATTTTTTTTTATTGTAAACAAAAGTGAAGATGGCTTACATTGATTTTGGGCATGCAACAATTTTTAAACCAAAACACATTCTACTATGTACGTGGCTCACTTAGTTAATTATTAAAAATGTTCAAGGCCCAAAGAAAAAGGCAGATTGAACTAAAAAGTTACCATTGATCACAAAATTTTCAATGTGAGACTTTTTCAATTTTTAGTAATTTATTGTCGTTTCAAAAATTAAAAATAGAACATATAAGAACAGATCTAATTTTTTTCATCATATGATTAATATGATTGTTTACTTTTTCTTAATAATATAAAATTAAATTAAAAGTATGGATGATAAAAAAATTGTTATCAAATCTTTATGATTCATTATCATTAATTTTGGATATATATGTTAATCATATTGAATAATTTTGTAACATTTATTTAACGAAACAATATAGAATATTCCTTTGTACATTATTAATTAATTTGATAGTTAGTTTAATAAAAAATATAATATATATGCTTAGACGGGCCAACATATTTCTCTTACAATTCTGAAAATTATTCCCATAGTGACACAAGTGGCTAAAAAAATGTTGTAATGTTCCAAAATTAATATATAAGGGATAATAAAATATTTCATTTTCTCTTAAAATAAACTTAAATAATGAAGTATTTATGTTTCCTTTTTCACTTATAAGATTTGTTCTTATTTAATTTAATTACCTTAACTTTTTGAAAATTTCATTTATATGTATGAGTAAATCGCCTAGCCTCAAAACGGGAGGCCGAATGCAGGAAGATGGCATCATGCTCTTAACTAGTGATATTGGCAAAGGGTGATTTTATGTCCAACAGTTTACCTCTTTTTTCTGGTTTTAGGTTTTGAAGGCGCAAATAACATGATTCCGTCATATGAATTCATGAATTGTGCCATGGCAGTATGTTCTTCGTCTAATAGGGATCATCATCTCGTATATTATACAAGATGTCAAGACCTGAGCCGTCAAACTCACTTTTTCATAGTGTTTCAGTGTATGGATGGATGGCCTAAAAGGGTTTATAGCCTGACTGGAGATGTATAAACTGGAGGTTGAATGAGAATTCATGGTCTGGTATAGGAAGTTGAATGAGAATTCATGTTCTGGTATAGGGCGCATGGCTTGGATAAGGTAGTATACTTGTCAGCATGCCTTATGTACATGATGTCTTAGCTTGAACCAGTGTTGAAAAACTCACATACATCGTAATAATCCACACAAGATTGATATGTGGCCGCAAGAACCGGTTTGACCGGTCACAACCAATATGTGCCAGAAGGAGGGGTAGATTCCAATTAGAATGGGAAAATTATAAAAGGATTTACTAAAGATAATAAGACGTAAGGATGACTATCACAGATAATGTGATTTAAAGATATACCCCACAGACAAACATTTGAAGTATATTAGTTTATAAAAAAAAAAAACATTTGAAGTATAACTTGTTTGGTAATTACATTTGTATCAAAAGGTTTTCTTGGCTCGGTTTTGTTACTTACATTTTGCCTTAGCCAATTATTTTTAGATAACAATGTCCAGTGATAGTTTAATAAGCAATACCATTGTGTGCATCATCCAAGGTGAGATATACGATTGAAACCTCTCAAAGGCAAGTGCCTTGGGCTGTAAACAGTTTGTACTTCCAGCTCATTCTTGGAAGTTTTTCAAAAACCCATCTAATATTTAATAGTTGACAAGCGCGTCCAGCTCATTTCATTTTCACTTCATTTGGAATTGGAACAAAGTGTTTTGCATCAATGGTAGTTTATTTTTCAGACTGACATGGGTGCAAAATAATCATCATAAATACGCCGTCATTACAGTGTGTAACAGGAGATGATCTCTAATTTACTCAATTTCCTTATGAGACTGTCTTCTTGTTCTTGAAGGGAGATAGTATTGAGAAATGGCGAGAAGCTGAAAAAAGTTTAACAAAAGTGAGAAATCTCTCTCTCTAGATCCCATTACTCTTTTTTAAGGACCACTCACTGAAAGAACTCAGATAAATAAATGATTAGAAGTATACTTACATTTCTGTGAAGCGGCTGCTGCTGTAGGTGTTTCATCTTGAGATATGAGGTTCTTCAGTGTAAAAGCTGGATAACAAAACCGAAACTTTAACCCCCTCCGAGATATATAACGACTTTCATATAATACACAAGTAATAGTTACCATTTCTATACCACACGGTCTACACCATGTATGCTAACATCAATAGAACCATATATTGGTGTGAAACAGAAGATTCTTGCTCTTATGCTAGTAAGTTTAATCCAAGAGTGTCATTAGTGAAAGGTAAATGGTTTTAAGAAGCTTATACCTTCACTTGTCGTAGCAGCGGTTACAGCTGAACCATGATCCTTATTGCTATTGCCAGCTGCGTTATCAGACTCGGTATGGCATTCACTTGTAGACGAAGACTGACTCTTTTTTCCAAATTTCAGCAGATTTCTGAGCCCTTTTGACGCTGACTCTTTTGTTTGAGATTTCTCTAAGGCCTCACTTATCTTCTTCTCCGGTACAAGGACTTTCCCAGTTTCTAGAACTGCCTTATTTGAATGTACGCTTGGTGCAGGTGCTTGGGAATACTCTGAGTAAGCTGTGCATGAAGAATCTTCTAATGAAGAAACACGAGCATATGGAGCTTCATATGGTTTTACAGCAACACTCTGACTTGTCAGAAACTTTGGTGTTTCTGTTACTAAGTCACTCAGAGTCTCCAACCTAACCTGCAAACAAAATAATCTTTCCTGGTCACCAAAGCTGCATTAAACAGAAAGTAAAAATGATCCAGCTAGAACAAGAGTGCTTACTAAGACTAGATCATTGCCACTCTCCGGCGTTGTTTCAGGGACTACCTCTGGCTTCTCACGTTTCGTCTGATCTGCAGATATACTTCGAGCTGAGTTTGGCAACACCATCACCACTGTCTTCTCAATCACTGGAGTTTCATTAACATCATTTTGGCCCAAGGATTCGTTCTTGCTACCACTTGGTTCAATCTCAGAAGCAGAAGATTTAGTTTTCTCTACCCCTTTCACCAGAACATTAGTAGGACCTTTTTGTGGTTTTATCTTCAGTTCCGGAAGAGATGCGATTTTGGCTATGTCATAGTTAACAATAGCAGATATTTTCTTTATCTCAGGAGTATCAGTAGCCTTTGCTACTGTGCGCAGTGACCTTACTGAAGAGCTTGATGCACTACTATTACCTATTTTGGGTTCTGATAATCTTCTTATCCTTGAGACAGACTTGTTTTGACTATCTAGACTAACTCTGGTTTCTCTCTTAGACAGAGGTAACGGTGATGTCGACCTGGTTACCCTATTTACTGTTGCTATTGTTTCTCTCTTAGATGGAGGTAGAGGTGAGATCGATCTTGTTAGCCTATTTACTGTTGACTTACTTCCGGTAGTACTCAGTTTACCACTCGTGGGTAATTTCTGAGATTCATTTGAGCCTAAAGAAGCACTTCTTATGGGAAGGCGTTGAAGAGGTGATACTGATCCTGGTACTGAGTCACTAAACTTAGAGGTTCTAGGAGCGCCGGGAGAAAACTTGTTTACCAATTTTTTTCTTGCTTGTTGTGCAGGCAACTGCGACTGGCCTCCTCCGGTTGAATTGCTTTTAGAAGCAATCCTCTTCTGCCTTGCTATTTTCAAAGCTTCTATGCGTTTCCTCTCCTCCTCTTCCTTTTCCTTTTTCATAATCAGGAGATCAGCTTTGAAATTTCTAAGCTTATCAGCACGTGCTCTTGCTTCATCTAAAGGGCTCATCTTTGTGGGTCTTCCTTTCCGTATTGGCCCTGAGGCCTTCTTCTTATCTGCAGCATCATTAGATAGTCTTCTTGATTTTGGATCTCTCACTGACTTCTTAGCAACTCCGGCTGCCTGCTGGCTACTCTTCTTCAAATCTCTGGATCCAAAATCCAGCGCAGGATCATACCCAGCCGACAACTTCTCTGTTTCTCGTTCTGGCATTAGGCTGAGATCATGAGGCTCATAATTGATCTGCTTTCTTTCATTTCCATCAGTCTGGTGGTAAGAAGAGATCTCTGATCCGATATCTATAGCATTTCTCATATTGCTTCCAGCTTCCCTAGTAACAACATAAGAATCATCATCCATGTTAACTGGTGATTTCTTATCCAGACCATTCCTTGGATGATCAAATCCATTCAAGTTGAGAGGATCAGAAGAATTCTCAAAACCATTTTCTCTCTGGCTAACCATGAAAGAGTCACTAGATCCCCTGAATTTACGAGCCACAACCCCATTCTGAATGTCAGCTCTATCTCTTTCTTGATATTTTTGTGCTTCACGTTCATCATAAGCCAAAGGGTCATATCTCCCTGCCCCTAGCCTTTTCTTCCCTGCAACCTCCTTTTCCATCATATGGTCAGTGGCGGTACGCTCTTCTCTATCAGCATCTTGCAATAAGAAAGTTTGAAACGCCTGCCAATCCCCAGTGTCAGCCTCTGTCCGTTTCGTTTCTCTCTCTTCTTTTCCATTGTCATACTCTACTATTGCCCCTTTTTCAGCATCAGATTCTGTTCCTGAATGATCTTGCTTCTTTGAATTAATGTAGTTTATGTTCCGAATCACTACCTTCCCTGATTTCCTTCTCCTACCTGATTTTCCCTTCTCTCTGTCCTCATCTTCTGAACCGGAGTCCTCACTACAAGATGAAGAATGATGCTTCTTAGCCTTTCTTTGGCCAGAGCTACGTCTAGAATCATCCGTAGAGGGATAGGGAGATGGATAAGGATAGTTCGGGTAGTACGGCATGCCCTGCATACCATAACCTTGAAATACAGGAAAGGTCCCCGGCGGAGAGTGAACTGGCCATGGTGCATACATTGGCTGCTGCGGATGCTGCCCTTGCACTTGATTCACATTTGCTTTACTATCTGGAGGAGACTTCATATCTGGATACAAGAAGTATATTTATATAATAAATATCTACTGTGCAAAACAATGGATCATCATCGATTATGACTCATCATAAACCATTTATGGATTATCTTACGCATATTAGCAGCATTTGCGAACACAATCCCTGAGTCGTTTGCTGCAGAGATGTTTGCCTGCGAAGCCATTACTTCTGCTGCTTCGATTTCAACCCACTGGCCAGTTTCGTGCTTTTTCTTCCACAGGTCCATGAATTTTAAACAGGCATCCCTATGAAGCAACACATGAGGTAACTTCAGTCTACCACATTAATGGATGTGAGATTGTTGGCTACGAAAATATAAAATAAGTAGGTGAAAAGGATAAAAGTGTTCTCACGACAATCGTGAGGCACCAAACGATTTGGCGAAAGATAATAGAGGGAGCATATCATCAACTTCGAAACCAGCTGCGACAGCACGTGCAAATGCCATTCCTTGTTCTTTCTGCAACATTGTCTTCCTTGTCTCCATAACTTTCAGAACTTGAACTCTGATGAAACAAATTCCACGTTATCAGTCAGACACTTAAACTACTCTCTTGCAAAGTGAGTGGGTATTATACCTAGAGTTTTCATCTGCTGCGGTAGATCCATTTGCTTGCTTTGGATGTGAACCAGGCTGTTAAAAATGCAATAAGATGATATTAACTTTTTTTTTTCTTTTGAGAGAATAAGATGAGAAGAAACCATTTTGGTTTAAAAGTTAACCTCGTAAAGTACAATAGCTTTCTCTTCGCCGAGCTGTAGCAAAGGCCTGCTACCTGAATCACATTCCCACATATTGGTTACACTGTAAATCACAAAATCTTAATGACTGATATCTACAAAACTTTGCTTACCTTCTGTATTTTCTGCTCTTTTTGCTCGTAGATCATCTTCCACCTTTGTATACAATCTAATGTTAAATTCTATATGACCGTACACCAATTTATTTAAAAAAAAACTCAAAGTGTACTTACAACAGGCAAAGCAAATTCAGAGTTGTTCTGGATACCAATTGCTTCCTTGATCTGTTTGATCTCAGTTTCTAAAGTGTAAACTCGTTCCAGGACATCAGGATTGCTAACAAATCGAACAAACCTGATATGAACAAAGAAGCAAAAAAAAAACTCTCAATTCAATCCAAATGTCCAATATCAAACCCCAAGTTATATGGTGTTAAAAAACCTTTCAATAGTTCCCTTGGTGAACCAAACTGCATTGACACTGTCCTCAGGCTTAAGAATAATTGAGTAGCCACCTTTAGAAACTTGGTCTTGTGCTGTCTTCAAGTGAGCAAGAAAAGGATTAAGCAGCCCTGTTGCTATTTTCTCAGTCTTTCCATTAGCTGTTACCAACAGATCACACCTGACATAACAAACAACCCACAAAAAATTACATATTATCAATCAACCCAGAAACAAAAATGCAATCTTTCGACTTTTTTTATAACGATTTTCTCACAAAAAAAAGTTAGCGACTTTACAGATTCGAGGATTTCAAGTTGTTAACAAAACAGTTTGGATCAATGAGAAAGAGATTATCTTACCGGGTTCGAGTGGGAGTGAGCTGAAACACAACCGAATCAAGCCGAGTCGAAGATTTCATATCAAATCTTAAAACTTTTCAGAAGAAAAGAGAATTATGGAATTAGGTAAATATAAAAGGAGGTCGAAAATGTTTCAAAACCAGCGTTAGTGTGGCAACACAAATTGCAGAAAATCCAAATTAATAGGGGAGAAAAGGGCAATCAGATGGAGACGAACGAAGAAGTGGAGAGAGAGAGAAGCTTGTCTGCATTTTCTTGTCTTGGATGGATTCCAGCTCGTAGAGTGAGAGACAGTGTGATTTCCGAATTCAGAGGAATTGTGGGGACGAAATTGTTAAACTATTCAGGGGCGAAACCGGAAATTTAGTAGAAGTTTGTCCTAGTGTTTTTTTGCTACACGACAATGACACCGGCTTGATGATTGTAATTCGTCACATTCATGATTCACGCCTTCGTTGGTAACATCGGTTTTATTTCCTCAACGGTTATATCGGTTGTATATTTTACTGAGTTAAATGGATGAAAAATAATAATAAGCTAGGTGACCGATCCGCACCCTGTATAAGAATAAAAATATAATATAATATCGATTGAGTTCAAACGTAAGAGAAGGGAGAACAAGTGAGAGTTTCAATGCTGAGACATGATTTGCGCAAATCTTCAAGATACAATATAGGTGGAATTCGTTACTTTTTCGGTTCGTTTGGTTTGCTTAGTTCGATTTTAATATATTTTTCAACTTAAGTAAACTATATTTAGTCTGGTTTGGTGTGGTTTATGTCCAGTTTAGTTTATATTTGGTTTTGTTTGTTTTTTGGATCGGTTTAATAAGGTTTTTTGTCGTTTAATATTTTAAAAGAAAAATTATGTTTTTAAACATAAATTATATACACATAAACTATGTGAACTAAATTTAATATAAAACTGAAACAAAAACTAAAAAAATCACAAAAAGTATATAAAAATAAAACAAATGAATGTTAACTAAAGTTAAAAAAAATTAACATCATTATTAGTATGTTTTTAATAAAAGTTAACTAATAAAAAATAAATGTAAGAAAAATATACAGGAGACAGTGACGTATTGAAAAAAAAAATGTGTAAAAAATCTCATAGGTATCACAATCCTATAGAAATTTGAAAAGAAAATGTGATAAATTTTTTAAATATAATCCATAAGTAATATAAAATAAGAAGAACAATTATGAATTTAAAAATCTCATAGAAACCAGAAAAAATTGTCAAATTTTGTTAGCAATTGTACAATATAAAATAATTTAATAGATTTATAAATTTTATTAAGACTTACCTTACTATTAAATTTGCGTATCGCTATTGAAACAGACTGGAAATGGTTGGTAGTCAACTACAACCGGTCTTTCGTATGTGTTATTTATTTGTTAATGGGAAAACAAACAAATGTAAGAATTTATAAATTTATTTTTTATGAAAAAATAGACTAATAAGTTAGTATTGACATCCCGTAGGTGTCTTCTTTATATATATTCTACCTTCCTTTTTCTTGTGTTATTATGAAGATATTTTCATAATAAATGATGTTTAGAAATATATTTTCATAATAAATAGTAAAACAGTTCAATGAAATATATTAAAGTCATATTGTCATTAAATGATTTACAATAAATATGATATAAACTTGTGAAATTAAATCATATTAAAAATAAAATAAGTTTTTAAAAACGAATTAACAAATTAGAAATACTAAAGTAAATTGCATTAAAACAATGTAATAAATATGATTACTTGCAAAAGTAATCAGTGTTCAAAATAAGATAGATTATTAATAAGCTAAAAACATTAAGGTAAATTACATTTAAACTATTATTGATTCATTAATCAACTTGCGCAAGTAATCATAAATAAAAGAAGTTATTTTACGCAAATTAATTAATTAGAAACATCAAAGTAAATAACATTTTTAATATCCATACATATATATATATATATATATATATATATATATATATAATGAAGATAATAGTTTTGTGCTTTTCTAAATCTCAAATCAACATACACATTTAATGCAATATCACATGTATATAGTTACTAATAAATGACATCATAAAAGAACAAGAAATTTACTTAATATACATATATTTTTACGAAAATTATACTTTTAAATTTGTCAATTAAATGTATATTAAAACAATACTTCCTCAAGAGAAAATTTCGTTTAGAATATATATAATAAAAAAATTAGAATATTTCAAATTTAAAGAATACTTACGAATTAATAATCATGTTTTATAAAGACATTTTATAAAGACTTTTAGTATATTTTACTGAGTTAAATGGATGAAAAATAATAATAAATGGTATTCAAAATAGAAACAAACTAGAGATTTACTTCCGAGTTACAAAAACATTAAATGGTAATCCTACTTTTAGGCTTAATTGATACTATAAACTTGGTCTGCCCACGTTTGTATATCCAGTCCATACAGTTCAAATCGAAGTTTTGAGGTATTTCAATAATGAGATGTATAACCCCTTCAGATACTTTTACATACAAGATAGAGTTTGGATATTTTTCGTTCGGATTTGCATACTTTGAAATATAAAATAATAATTTATTTATTGTTTAAGTTTTTCCTACTTCAAATTTTACCATTAACTTAACTGGTTTAATAAATTTTTATAGGTTAGGCAATTAATATGTTTGGAGATAAATCTTTGAAAATAGTATGACACTAATTTGATTGTTATTTTGAAATTTTAAAATGCAACTTTTAATAGTGTATGAAACAAGAAGTTTGATCTGCATTTTAAGTGAGTAACTTTATATGTATATTATCTGACATTAAACCAATTAAAACATCAATATAAATATTAGAACTAAATCTTAGATGTAAAATCTTATTATATAAAATACAGTTTTACTCTCTCCTGGTGATGACACGTCATCAATTCGATGACTCTCAGTGGGACACGTGTTTAGTGATACGGTGAGTTTCGTTAATCTTGCGGGGGATTCGGATGGGCTTTAATTATATTGGGCTTTGTGTTAACTTCTGAGACACAGCCCTCTTATCATCTCCGGCTACATGAAACGACATGGCGGTGATTTCAGACCTATATATAGGTAATCCTTTATTCCTAGAATATCATCATCACAGTTTCTGATATTAAAAAAGAAAACTTCGTCTGTTAAGGCCGGCCGAATTTCTTCCACGGCGGAGGTCCGATTGCCGAGATTCGGGGAGGCTTGAAATGTCGTGGTGGGGAGTTGACGGGGGTTGACATGCTCCTCTTTGATACCCAGGTTGGTTTGATCTTAAATATCAAAATCATAATGTTTTTTAATAATTTTAGCGTCAAGACTATAACTTTTTATTCATCGCATAATCATAATTTTTTTTTCTGTTATTTTTTTGATATCTTTGAATTTTTATTCCAATGTTTGTGGTTTCTTAGATCTTAAATATCCTAATTATAGTGTTTTTGTAACAATTCTAGGCGGACTTGAGATGGCTTGGTGCCATCAGAATTATATGCGCACTCTCCGACTCTGCTTTGATGATTCGGTTCAGTGATTCAACCAAATTCAGCGCATTAACCAGACCGGTTTCTCCAATTCCGGAAGAGAGTTTCAAGTTCTGCGAGCACAATTCTCTGCATGGCCTTGCCAACAACAACAGACAGCTTCCAGGTACATCCTATCATTATCTGTTCATCTCATACTTATCACTGAAACCGGTAAATAATAAAGCTGACCCTCATCTCTTGGTGAGATAACTGCTGTGAAATGTACAGTGAGCGACAGTCCCCAAGGAAAAGAACGTGTCATGGAATCTATCAAACTCGAAAAGTTAGTTTCTTCTCCATATGAAGCCATTCAATACTTACATAATAGATGACACTACGGTATCTCAAAAACGTTTTATCATTTCATATTATGTCTTCCCCTTGGCAGTGATGTGTCTGTCACTTTGAGTCTCTTTGAGACAAAATCTGTTGCGTTTCACAACAAACTGGAAAGATTTCGGGTGATCCAAGAGTTGTTGTCGCAACTAGCATAAATCCTAAGATTGTAGGAGGTATATGCCTTGGTTAATTTCAATCGCTAATGTATGTGCCTTACTCATTTACTTATTCTAATTTAATATTACTCTCTTGGTTAAACGTGACTACGTAAAAGCTTCTTGAACACCCATTAAATATTTTTATTTCAGGCAGCCTGTGTTCTTAAATGCCACGTCGGGATACATATATTTTCGACGAAGAGCCTAACGTAGGGGCGATTTTGTTTTCTGAGTAAGTATTTCTCGACTCTTAAGTTATTACAACCTCATTCAGTTTCTCATGTTCTTTATGTATAACACTCTCACAGAACTTCCCATCACTTAAAGGGTGTCTCGGGAATAACTGGGAACAACCCAGATCCTTCATTGCTGAGAGGATACGCAAAGGTTGAACAACTGAGCATATCTGAGCTGAATGAGTTTGTCATCACAGCCGAGTCTCAGGTTGTACATAAACTTTTTTTTTTGCTGTACATTATGATTGTCTAGACCATGAATGTGATTCTAACAATATTAATGTAGGAAATTGAATTTTTCTACACTGGATAGGTGACTGGAATCAAGATGGACAAAGGCTGGTTTTACATTTCCTGCTCCAGATGCACAAAGAAGCTCCAAAGAACTGTTCATCTACTTGCGTGTCCTGCAGTAACACAAGCATTGTTGGAGTGCTCCGCTATATTGAATACTGTTTTTTTCCCGTTTTGAAAATTCTTGCATACAATCAACGTGGTTTTCATACAATTTATTACAAGATACCAGGTGGAGATGAGCATTGCTGACGACACGGATGAAGGTCTATTTGTGACTTTTGATGGAGAGATGACGAAACTACGTAACTGTTTCATATCTTATCACATACTAAGCTGGTCATTTATTGGTACGTAGCACCATCCAACCGGTTTCATATCTTATCACATAACTTTGAACTTATAGGCTGGAGAGGGAGTTAACCCAGAGGAGACTCAGCCGCCTCCTTTTATTGCAGGCATAGTTGGTAAGACATACAGCTTCGAGGTCAGGGTAGGCATGTAAAACTTCACTGCCAGCCACTATCTCTTGCGTGGACGAGCCTGACTGTCTGCCACTGCCTGACTTTGTTGTCGACGTAAAATACCACATTTGATTCATTTGGGTCCTTCCGTAGAATGCAAGTAATGATATGTGTTCTCTTTAATCAGGATGGTGACGATAATGATGGACGACTTGCCTGGAACATCTCAGCTCTTCCTAAGTTTGGCATTGAAGGTAACGAACATGTGGAAACCTCATCTGCAGGAACATCCTCCAGCGGTCCTGCCACCAAGAAGCCTCGCCTTTCAACAACTTCGAATGTGGTCAAGAAGGCATGAAAGACTTAAGTGAACATGGAGTTTCTCGAGTCAGTTTTCATCTTTCAATAATGCTTAGGCATAAAAGATGGTCTTTTCAATTTTGAAGTCTCGAGTCAGATTTCCTCTTTGAATAATGCCTAGGCGAAAATGTTTTTTTTTCTAAGTTTCTCCTCATTGGAGTTTGTTATGTTTTTCTTAGCTATTGTTAAAATGATTATCAGAGTTTTAGGAGATTAACAATAAAATTCACAATAAGTTCAAAATCTTTTGGAAAATAATTTGTAGGGAAATTAGAAATAAAATTAGCTAGAATTCCATTCATCATCTTATTCTTTTTTCTGTTCAAATAATTTTTTTTTTGGTAAAATGTTAATATTATACCATTTTTGAATTTTTCACAATGTTGCAAGCAACTTATTACACGATACGAAAACGGAAAACAACACAATACACAACACAGAGCTACAACAACTAGATATGTTGACCGTTCAAATAAATTGGCACCAAGCCTACAAATACTACGACTGTGACAATAGTTGGGAACATACACGATACGAAAACGGAAAACAACACAATACACAACACAGAGCTACAACAACTAGATATGTTGACCGTTCAAATAAATTGGCACCAAGCCTACAAATACTACGACTGTGACAATAGTTGGGAACGCATGGAAAAATAGTCGTCCCTAATAATTCTGTAAGTTCAATATTGCTCGCTCCTATTTCTTAAATTACAAGTAGATATTTTGGTATATTCAAATTTACAGTTTAGTTTGATCATAATATCATATCAAATACTAAAATAATTAAAAATATATGCTAACTCAAGTCGAGATTAACAAAAACGGCGCTTAAGAAACGTATTATATCTGAGCCCTTCGACCATTTTACTAACAAACGTATACTATATTTGAGCATGGTCTTAACATATCTTCACAGCTAAAAGAACATGCTCATCGACAGGACACTAAAATAATTTTAAAATTTCCTTATGTCTTATATTTTATAACATATAAATATAAACACAAAATATATGCTGCACAAAAGAAAATATAAACATATAATCAAACTTAGGAAACCCTATGAATTTTAACAAAAATATAGAAAATTATAATAATAATAATATTACAAGTTTTGGAAAATGTAAATAATTAAATAATAAAAATGTAATTTCTTTATTAGCTAGATAAACATATGTTTTTAATAAAAATATCAAAACTGAATAATAGATATAATTTAAATCAATTTTCACAAACTGAAATGAAACTAAATATTATTTTTTCTTATATTTCTTATAAAAAATAAATTATAACAAACAATGTTTTTTATACATATATTTTAATTGTTGAAATATTTTTGTAATTCACATCCCGCCCGTAGGGCGGGCCGATCCTAGTAGGAATATAAAGTTAAGTATATATACATTAAATTACCGTTGGAAATCCATTCCTTTCGAGTATTACCCATTCAGATATTCATTCTCTTCTTCTACCTCAAGACCATTCAGATATTTTGTATATTTCGGACTGGTATTAGTATCAGGTAAATTACCCCGCCCAATGCTGCTCTATAATTAGGGATGGCATTTGGACCGCAGCCTACGGGCCAGGCCCGTAGAAGTATCATGCGGGGCGGCTTTGGGCATTGAAATTTAGGCCCATTAGGTTGCGGGTCTAGCGGGCTTTGTATCAGGGCGGTCTGGGCTTTTGCGGTTGGGCACATTGCGGGCCTGCGGGGTGTACAAGAGCCAGCTCCATTTTCTTTTTTTGTATGTCTTTTATGATTACATCCTCAGCGTTAGGATCTTTATCACTTCGTTCCCTTAGATCTTTATCAACTTAGAGATCTTGCTCGGCTACGTCTCGAACTACGTCTTCTCGGGGCTCTTCGTGCATATCAGCTGGAGGATCATGCTTGCTGTTGGTATTCTACCTTCGGTCTTTATAGGATTCGCCTTGTGCGTGATCCCTTAATCGCCTAGGTGGCTTGTGCTGAAAGGTCAAGTTGACAAACCAAGAGAGGTGCTCATGAAGACGAACGAGAGAGACGATGAAGCGGAGGAGCGGCTCGTGGAGATACAGCTAGCGACTCCGAAGACAGAAGGCCTCAGCGCTTGGTGCTGTTGGGAACAGGGTCTGTATTGGTATAGTGGCCATGTCTTTCCTTTCTGTGTCACGCGCCATCACTATCGGAGGAACCTTCTTTGTCTTCTCCCTTGTGTTTGTGCTCTCGGTTGTCTTTGTGTACATGTTAGTGCCGGAAACCAGTGGGAAGTCGCTGGAGCAGATAGAGTTGATGTTTCAGGGTGGGATGGAAAGTAAAGGCGGTAAAGTTGAGCTTGGAGATGCTGAGCGTCTTGTGCGCAATGATCAAGAGTTTTGACTGTTGATAAGCAGAATTGGACATGTTGTGTGCTGTTCTTGTTTTAGATCCGATGAAAGTGAGTCAGGCAGTTTTTTCAAGTGCGTTTGATGGTGGTGTATACATATTCCAGAAAGACAAGTGCTCTGTATATAATATGATCCGTTTCTTTTCTGTTTCAGACCAAGAAAGTCGAAGACCCGTGGGCTTACATGCAACGGCCCGTGCAACTTGCGGTGCGGGTTTGGTCACAAATTTCATAACCGCGGGTATAGGCGGGCCAACCCGCAGAGAACCGCCGGAGATGCAGACCGCTGCAGGGCGGGTTCGGGCGGGGCAGGTGGTACCAAATGCCATCCCTATCTATAACCCCCTCTGTATTTTACTCTAAAATAGAGTATTCTATTAGGTCATCTTCAATGGTACTCTATAATTTGTTCTATATTTCACTTTATAATAGTGTAACTCTATTATAGAGTTGGATCTTCTCCAATTGTTAACTCTATAATAAAATTACTCTATAGTACAGCGAAATATAGAGGAAATTTATCACTTTATTCTATTTTTAGAGTGAAAAAAGTAACATTCTCCTATATTTCACTCTATTATAGAGTAATTCTATTAGAGTAAACCATTAGAGTAAATACAACTCTATAATAGAGTCATTCTATTTAAAGTAAAATATAGAGGAAATTTAGAGTATCATTGGAAATAGTCTTATAAACTAACTCTAATACATAGTTGGATTTGCTTCGATCGTTTACTCTATAATATAGTGAAATATAGAGGAACTTTATCATTTTACTCTAATTTTAAATTGAAAAACATTTATTTATATTTCACTTTATTATAGAGTAAACCATTGAGCGAATCCAACTCTTTATAGAGTTGCTCTATTTTAGAGTGAAATTTATATGAAATTATAGAGTACCATTAAAGATGATCTAATAGAAATGATGGTAAAAATATTTTATATGCGCAAATATACATGACACCAACTATTGAAGAACATCCTTGTATCTCTACAGTCTACACAGATTGGTAACCTTGTGGAATGACAGAATCGCGTTTTAGATGCGATTACAAAAGTATTTTACCAATTGTGAAAATGTTGCAGGGTAAAAAAAACGCAAAATCCTGCATTTTTGCGGACAAAAATATAAAGAAATTTTTCGTTAAGTTGAAAATTAAGTTTTAGTTGATTATTGAGAAAATCAACGCTTACATATTATTAAATTAGATGATAATAATATTTTAAAATTTTCAATAAATATCAATGAATTTTAATGATAAATAATTATATTTTAAATAAAAACATACAATAATTATTTTATAATATTATAAGATGTCTGTCTATTATTAAAAACATAATAGATAGCTATTCGTAATACATGAATAAAATAATTTTAATAGATTTTTGTTATTTCAAATTTTGTAGTAATCACTTTAGTTATTGATATTTATTAATATTTTTTAATCAATCCAGTATGTTTTTCGCCATTCCCCAAATTTTAAATGTTTCCATAACTTTATTATTTTTTTCACTGCTTATTAACTAAGTTTACCAATAACTTTGAAAGAATTCACAAGTAATAAATTTTTGTTATGAATTATATGTTTGTGGATGTCGAGTAACCACTAGTTTGTAGTAGGCTTTCGTTTACTATGATTTGACCCATTAGTGGTCCACTATGTATTAGATCCATTAGGGTTAAGACTTTGTAGTTCCATATATAAGGAGCACTTATGATATGAAATAAAGTATCCTTTCACAGCACATTAACAGCACAAAATAAGCTCAAAAACCCTAGCAAAATTCGTAGGCCACCAAAAACCCTAAAATCAGCCGCCACTTAAAACAACCATATATCCCTAAACGTGACAAACTAGATGACGAACAAACTATCAATCTGTAGCCCTTGACGAGTAGAAGCCAACGCCGAAAACCGTACATCAATCGGAGCTCGGACGCGTCTTCAATCTCAATTATACGTCGCGCCGTCAAATGTCTTTCTCTCAACCCATCAAACTAAGAGAAAACAAAACTGACGTAACTTCCAAACGATGAAGACGCAGATGACGTGCGACCTACCAAAACTAAGCCCTGGACGAGGAGCATACAGCGCCGCAGACCACGCAGCGATCCGACTCTAAACGCGCCGTCACCTCCCTGTGCAAGCCGCACCGTTAGAGGTCCAAACCAACCAGAAGCAGCCGATTAGCTTCTCTATCTAAGGAGGTCCGGTTCAACCCTACAAAACAGAAAGGTATATCGATTAAACCCTAAAACAAGAATGAACAAACACTAATGAAATTGAATAAGTAAGAATTATAACTTAAACCCTAAAAACTGAATCCAAAATCTGAAAACCCTAAAACCGTGTTCATACTTATTGTATGCAATACAATGAGATCCGATTTCCATTAGTCTTGTTTGATTGTTTTTGTGTGTTTTCTATATTGCTTTGTGATTGAAAAATTATGGAAAACCTAAACTAGTTAGAAATTGGAAATCCTAAACTAAATTGGAAATTACCTAAAAACGATTTTGGAAATTTGATTAGTTGTTCAAAGTTTTTGAAAACCCTAGACAAAACCAACCCGACCTTGAAATCGGTTAGACCGGAGATGATGAGCTTTAACCGACTTGTCGGACATGACAAGCTCTAATCCGACCAGTTTTGTATTTATACACACTTACTATTTTTAGAAACTTTCTACTATCTAGAAAATTTATATTTTCAGAATATTTCCATATTTGGAAACTTACTATTTTTAGAAACTTTATACTTTTATAAAATTTATATTTTCAGAATATTTCCATATTTGAAAACTTACTATTTTAGAAACCTTCTAAATAAAGAAATTTTCTAATTTTCTAAAACTTTATTAATAATGAAACTTCCTGTTTTTAGAAACCTAATATAAAACGAAATTTTCTATTTTAAAAACTTTTCATATAAGGAAACTTTCTATTTTTAGAAACATGTTATATAAGGAAATTTTCCATTTTCTAAAACTTTCTATATAAGGAAACTTTTTATTTTTAGAAACTTATTATAAAAGTAAAGTTTACATTTTCAGAATATTTCTATAAAAGTAAACTTTCTATTTCTGAAACTTAATATAAAATGAAACTTTCTATAGAAAATTTCTATTTTCAGAAATATATATGAACTATATGAACTAATAATTTAAATTAACTGAATTTTATGATTGTTTTCCAGCTCCCTGATTACATAGTAATCTTAGTTCATTGTTCTTGAATAATTTATAAGTATGAAAACCAAGTATTTTGTTGAATGTTTTCAAATGTCGAAACTGATGAACCTGAAATATGTAGTCCTAAGTCTCAATGGAGACAATTTGTTTAAGATCACATGGTATTGGTGAGACTATTGCCGATGGCAATAGTGAAAAAGATAAGAACCAGTACCGGGCGATTTGTATAATACACCATCATATTGCTGAGGGTCTTAAGACTAGTACCTCACCATTGACAGTTCATTGGAACTGTGGAATGCCTTAAAGGCAAGATATGATCACCAGAAAATGGTGCTTCTTCCGCAGGCAAACTACGAGTGGTTCAACCTGAGGATTCAGGACTTCCCAACCGTAGATGCTTATAATTCAGCACTGTTCAAAATCGTCTCTAAGTTGAGACTCCGTGGAGAGAAGGTAACAGAGAAAATGATGTTGGAAAAGACCTTCTCCACATTTCCTGAGAGAAACGTCTTACTGCAGCAGCAATATAGACAAAGTTGTTTTACCACATACTCGGATTTGATCTTGTGCCTCTTGTTGGCCGAGAAGAACAATGAGTTACTCATGATGAACAGCACTCATTGAGCCATGCCGGTTCAGCCTCAATTCCGAATGCTCCTAAGGCATTAGAGGAAAAGAAAGAAAGTCACCATGTCCAAAGTAATAAAGCACCCGGCCGAGGCCGTGGTGGATGGAGAGGACGTGGACACTAAAAATCCTACGGCTGTGGACAAAGACACCACAATAACCGTGGTCGTGGGTCCAGCTACGGCCGAGGGGGAGGAAATAATGGTCGTGTGTCCAATTTTGGTTGTGGTGGAGGCAGTGGTCATGGTTGCATTTCCAAGCCACCTCATTCGACCAAATCAGTGTGCCACATATGTGGAATGGAGAATTATTGGGCAAAGACCTGTAGGACATCCCAATATCTTGTTGACCTCTATCAAGGCAGCTTGAAAGGAAAGAACCTGGAGGCCCATATGGTTGAGGATAATGATGGTGATTTCAATCATTAGAAGGATAATCTCATGGATTATGAGACAGCAGATCTCTTAAAGGACTAATTAGATTTCGACATCTTCAGATTGCTTTTATTCAGCTAGTTTAATAATTTGATGTTATGAATTGTTACTTCCTGATTTTATATGCAATGAATTATTTTATTTTTTATTTATATAACTCATCTTTTATTTTAAAAATGAAAGATGAAATGATTTGATAGTCAACACCTCAGTCAAAGGTATTTTACCTGTAAGGCATGATTTTATTCACCCAAAGATAAGTCCCATTGAGTTATAAGAATTGAGATTGAATGGTTTCCACATTGAATCAATGGGCAAACAAAGGAAATGAAATTTCCAACAGATTTTGAAAGAAAAATTGCCTAAAGAAAAGAGGTTATGACTATACAATACTGATCATAACTATGCTAAGGATCAGTAAGGCACAAAGGCCTTGGTAACCAGCTTGGTTGACCACGAAATTTATAGATTCTTTGGCATGACCGGACTAGCCATCCTGGTCAAAACTTGATGCAAAGTTTACAAAGGCACAAAGAGTTATCCCATATTATCTCACGTTGTGAAACATGTACACGAGGGAAACTCATGAGGCATAATTGTGCCAAGCATCACGAAATGGCATAATTGTTAAGTGTTCTTACACAAACAAGTTTTATAGCATGTTCATGAGGGGGAGAATTCACACCCGTGTGGTACATGACCATACTATAAGAAGCATGAACATGATCGTCAAAGAGAACACGATAGATTGGCCGAACAAGCCACAACCTATAAGGTTTAGACTATAAAAGTCTAGAGCATCCGCAAATCACAGTATGTTCATGAGGGAGAGAGAGGATAACCCTATGATACATGAACACACTATAATCTGCGGATATAACATCTCAGACATATTTTCTTTAAAAGACAATCAGACGTATGAACTTCTAGTTCTCTGACTCTCCAGACAGAAGTCACAAAGATATCTGATTAAGGACATATTGATTACTAAGACTAAAAGTCTATAAGCTTGAGGACATCACGAGTTGACATGTATATAAGTTCAAAGTGCATCAGGCCATATAAAGTAAGCATAGATAATATCATCTAAAAATGATAAAGGGTCATGATCCAGACATAGACCATCCTAAGAAATTATGTATAGACCACCACAAGCATATGTGCCGTCTAGGATGGAACCTCATAAGAAGATGAGATAAGATTGGGACTATATGTTGGATAAGAATATGTCTTTCTCCCACGAATTCTAAGAGACCATGAGCCAAACATGGGTACACGGATTACATACAAGTTGTATCCGATTGTGGCCAAGGTACACAAATTACATAGAAGATGTATTCAGCTATCCAATATCAAGGAGAAAGAAATAAGCTGGTAAATATAAAAGTGATAAGAGAAATGGAATGGTATTAACCATCTTCGTCTTGGCAAGATCCTCGGACCAGAGAATGTGATACTGGATGTCCATACAAAGAAAGAAAATCTTATAAAGATAGCCAGACATATTAGACCCGACAGAATGACTGAGTCATACCAGCTTAGCACCAAAAAGTAAATGTCCTAGTAGAGACATAATCAAGTACTAGAAGTCTATACAAGATAGACCAATATGTTCCATATATAAGAGACCTCGGATAAAAAGAGAAAGGTGTTCATAATGATAAATCCGAGGTCACACTAAGGAAACCAGACCAGACATAGAGACAAGGCTGGCCAGCTAAACATCTAAGTACCGAACCATGTAGCTTGGGATGCCAAGATACAAGGTAACAAAGGTTCTGGATAATGAAATCTCAAAATCAATTAGAACATGTCTGGAACGCGAAAGAACGCAATCAAACAATATATAAAGTGTCGACACATACATACACACACAAGTGATAAAGATGCATAAGAGAAAGCACTTGAGCATAAGAGATATATAAGCGAGGATCACGAAGCTACATGAGAGTACTCATAAAGATAAAGAAAAGAAAGAGACGTGAGGTTAAAGTAAAGAAAATATAAGATGGGCATATTGGCCACATACAGACGCCATCTAACCAGTGAACAAATAAGTCTTGTGAGAAATAGAAAATTGTGAGATGTAGAACATGAACATATAGATAAGAGGTCGTCCATGTTCCTACATAAAAGCATTCAAAGGAATGGTTTGATCACACAAGGATACTTACAAGGACTAAAGAACCGTTTATAAGGAGATATGCTCCTATGTGGTGGATGCTACTACAGAAAATCGAGATTGATTTTGTCTGGACATATATGAAAGAAATAATGGTGTAGTAAGCAGTATATGAATCACTGGATGAGAATAGAAAGGTACCAGAAAGATCAGAGAAAGAAATTCTCAAAGAACAGTGTTGTTCCTGAGCTGTTCATATGACTGAAGTAGGAGGCAGCTGTGTGCATATAATAAGACTAAGTGATACTTAATGAATTAGTTCTATCAGAACATTCATGATCAGTCCGTATGAAAATCATTCTATTATATGAAAGAAATTCTTTGTGTTTAAAGAAAGGATGATTAAGTGTGTTAGGATCTATGATCCAACATACCAAGAATAGAATGTGATATGGTCAGAAAATAAGAGCATGACTCCATCAGATTCACGACCAAAGGATCCATATCAACTAGGATCATGTTCGACCTAGTTCGACCTTAATAATCCTGGTCCGTGTCCCAACCCGTTCAGATCCGTTCCCTTAGGTCTTGATCCAACCTGAAACGTCAAGTAAGAAGAACGGCATATTGAGTCAAAAATGGCTTAGTTTGAGGAACATCAAACTATAACATGGCAGCCATTCATGAACATATTATAGACATATACTTATGAAGGTTCATGAAGAAGTTTTGGTCAAAGATTATGAACGGGACATAGATTAGACAATATCATGGTCATAATGGATCATGGATATATAAAAGCATTTATGGTCGAGATCCATCCAAGGTAGATGGATGAAAATAACTGATATACCATGATTTTGACCCACTTTTACTCATGGTATTACTATGGTTTTACTATATATATCTATGTTTTGGAGTCTTTTAGGTATGTTTTCAGGTTCAAGGGCATTTTAGAGTAAAGTGACGTTTTAGCTGGCATATGGAGCTTAAAGGAGAGTTTTCCCGAGATGACCATAAGATCAGACGTCAAAGTCGATATCCAGAGATACATATCGATCGATACACATTCCGTGTAATCGATCGATGATGCATTCGAAGAAATGACGACGAGATACTCCATCGATCGATGTACACCTAGTACCATCGATCGATATCCAGCGTGCAGAAGAAGGAAGAATATTCTCAATCGACTTGAAGCCCAATACTTCCTATTATTACTATAATGCCCCCGACGAGTTTTTAACCTAATTGAACTCAGTATTTATATCTTTGCCTATGTGTTTTGGCAAAGTGTGCTTTCATTTACTTTCTAGTTCTTTTGTGTTTCTACAACAGTTCATTACTTAATAAAAGTATTCTTTTCATCTTAATTATGTTCTCATCAAAGGTTATAGGATTCTAGACTTAGAAAAAAGATACAAAGAGATATGTTATCAAGAGAAACTTGAGTGTTCAGTCTTCTAAATGAATTCCTATTATTACCTTGATGTTATGAGTCACTCAGTCATGTCTGAGTAGATTCCTTTGTTAGATTTAGGGTTCAAATAGTTATGAGGGATTAGCCCCAACTATAGACTGCTGAGTTGTATACTCGTTATCCTGATGAACCCTAAAGCTTATTTTAGAATAGCTAACTAGAATATGATCTTGGAAGTGATTTAATTCATAAATCATTCTCCTGACATCATCTTGTATAAGCTAAGATCCTCTAGAGATAAGCGAGAGCCAGTCTATGATCTTGGTGAACATATATTCAATTCGATCTAGAGCTATATCGATCGATACTCAAATAGAGTAATCGATCGACGACACACATATCGATCGATA
The DNA here is from genome assembly GCA_026261945.1 of Hirschfeldia incana. NCBI lineage: Eukaryota > Viridiplantae > Streptophyta > Magnoliopsida > Brassicales > Brassicaceae > Hirschfeldia > Hirschfeldia incana. Next base: position 1,088,872 of record JABCMI010000006.1, read on the forward strand.
CAAGATGTCAAACATCGATCGATATTGTCGGCAGACAGATCAATAGACGAGTCTAGTAACGATAGTTATTAGACAGATCTAAGAGTTGAAGTTCTTTAGTATATGCAAGCAACTCATCAAAACATCTATAGCATTATAATCCTGAAATAACTGAATAGTAACCTTGAATCTAACTACTTTCTCTTAATACTTACAATCTTAAAATCATTCTCTTGAGCAACTAATCCTTGCTCACAACTGCAATTTACATTTAAACCTAGCTTAGTCACTAAAGATTATCATCTTTTGTGTTCCTTCGCTCTCCGTGAATTCGATCCCTAAATACTACATCTGAACCTCTTATTTGAGAGAGTAAATCACTTTTAGGGTAATTTGAGTGATATCAAATTTGGCGCCGTTGCCGGGGAGCTAAGATCGCCATTAGATTTAATCTGGTTAGGTCTAGGTTATTTAATAACTGCTAAATCACCTTCTGACACAAAAAAAAAATTTCTTGTCTTTTTCAGGTACATGCCCAGCAGTACCAGAAGCAACAAGAATCCTCAACTTGTGTACTCAGAAGACCCCCACAGCTTGGAACGTAGCATCCGCAAGAACTTACGTTCCCCATCGATCGACATTGACCCTTCTTTGTCGACCGATACCCAGACATCGATCGACATCAACATCCGTTCGTCGACCAATACTCGCCTACCACTGTCGACCGAGACACCTTCTTTGTCGACCGATACTCGCCACACTTCATCGCTCGACATCGACCATCGATCGTCGACCGATACTCTTCATCCGACATCAATCGATATTAATCACATAACATCGATCGATACTACCCGCCGAGTCATGGTAGCACCCATTATTCTCACAACCGATGAGAATGGAGACCTGTGTGATCAAGATTGTCACCTGCGTAATACAGCAGGTCCGAAGCTGAATGCTCAAAAAGAAATCATTCCTGAGCAAGACACTATAGACTTCATCCAACCTGCAGATGAAGCAAACAGAGCTAGAACCTTGGCTGACTACAACCGTCCAGATTAGTTCTATACCAACCAATCAGCCATCTGCCCTCCTGCCATTCAGAGAGGAGATTTCGAGCTCAAACCGCAGTACTACGGACTTGTGGGACAAATACCCTTCCGTGGGTTATCCCATGAGCATCCTATGGACCATCTAGAGAGATACGAGGATATTAGATCTTCCAGCAAAGCCAGTGGAGTTCCTGAAGACTACCTTTTCTGCAAGCTTTTCAAATACTCTCTATCAGGAGAAGTTTTGCCGTGGCTGAGACAACTACCACCAGGTTCTCTCACTACCTGGAAGGACATCAAAAACGCATTAATGCGTAACTTCTTTGATGAGTCACGCGCTGAAGACTGGAGGAGGAAGATTGCTACATTCATTCAAGATCCTGGAGAATCATTCAAGGACACCTGGAACAGATTCAAATCCTACCAGCGCGACTGCCCACATCATGGATTCAATAATGTGCAATTACTATGCACCTTCTACAAAGGCATCGCTCTGAAGTATCAGATGGCTCTTGATACTGCTAGTGAATGAAACTTCAGCACAAGGAATCCACAAGACGCTGTGAAGTTAATTGATAACTTAGCTTCAAACAACAGCACGAAGAACACTGTCAAGGCAAAATTTGTATCATTCCTTGAGAAGGAACATATTAATGAATTCCAAGCACATCTGGACAATGTTCAAAAACTACTTAACAAGCAGATTTGCTCAGTTGAGGATGCAGAAACTGCAGATGGAGAGGAACACATGGAGGAAGATGTGTACTGGATCAGTGGAGCTGGATTTCAGAGATCTGGAAACCAAGGAGGAAACAGAAACTTCTCAGGACAGAGGAGCAACTACAACCAAAGTTCACAGAAACCCACGTACAGCAGCAGCAATCCCAACAACTACATGAGTTATGAAAACTCATTCTACACCAATCCACCCCCACCCACCCAGGAAAGCAAACTAGAAGAGATGCTGGAAAGAGTTCTGGAGACTCAGCAAAAGATACAGGTGGACTTCAATGGGAAGATTGACTCTGTCTACACCACCCTGAACTCAAAGCTTGATGCTTTGAATACCTATGTGAAGAAAGTGGAAACTCAGGTGGTTCAGACAGGAGAAGCTTTGAGGAAACAAGAAGCTTTGGCAAAGGCACAAGGAGAGTCTACTGCTAACCACTACGTCAATGCTATCATGGATGACGATTTTTGGCAGGTGGTTAACCAGGATAAGCTGCAAGATTCGACACATGAAGACTCACCCAAAGCCGGATTCGCTCCATATCGATCGACATCATCAGCTCGACATCGATCGATATCAACAAAAGCGAAACGATCGATAAACTTTGACGAGTATCGATCGATAGACTTCGAGGAACCCTCCAACGAGTGCAATTCCATCAAGATCGTGTCACACGAAACCTTCGTAGCTAGACACCCACAACCGCCCACCCGTATGGAAGTCAACCCGACTTCAGATCCTATCGATCGATACCGAAACCTTTCCATCGACCGATCCGGAGATACCAATATCGACCGACACACCGCCGTCGCTGTCGCTAGATATACCATACTTCACCGCCGAGTCCAACTACCAAAGATCGATGTAGCACGACTTAATGCGCTCCGGGAGCAGTCTAAACTTTCCAAATCCTTTCCTACAGCCATAATGAAGAAACCCACGGACATCAATGAACCCATGGAGACAGAAAAGGAAAACATAGGAAGAGTTCTACGAAAAAGCAAAAGAGAAGATTGCCAAATACCTTAAAAGAGGAGCTAATGAAGTAGAGATGGAAAACTTCAGAAAACGAGTTCTAAGGATCCCTACAGAGAAACCCTTTGAAGAAGCCTACTTTTCACACAGATTGTATATGTTCTTCAAAGAGACCAAGGAGACAGAAGAAGACATCAAGAGGATGTTTCACCAAGTTCGAGATAACTTAAAGAAGAGGATCACACTAACAAAGAATAGCGATCCAGGGAAGTTCACAGTACCATGTTTTATCACGGGTATTGAGTTCCCTCGTGCCCTATGTGATACAGGATCAGGAGTCAACATCATACCTAAGATCATGGCAGACCACCTAGGTCTGAAGATAGAGCCTACTGACGAAACATTCATCTTTGTGGATTGTTCTCAACAGAACTCTGGAGGCATAGTTCGTAATCTTGAGGTACAGGTAGGAGATGCCATCATCCCTACAGACTTCCACGTCCTGGATGTCAAGCTTAACTTCAAGACATCCTTATTACTTAGAAGAGCCTTCTTAGCCACAATTGGAGCCGTTTGTGACCTAAAGTTCAACAAGCTCTGCCTAATCCTAATAGACCCCACCACCCTCTATGATCCAGTCCAGGTCATCAAGTTTCCAAGGAAGGAGACCACAGACGTCGTAGCAGCATGCTTTTGTTCACAAGAGTATGATTCCATGGCCGAGTATGAAACAGATCCAGTCACATCGACCGATGAGAGTAACCTTCCATCGACCGATACCCGTGACAACCCATCGACCGACGTAGCCAACACCACATCGATTGATAGACAACCTTTTTGGAGGACCAATTTCGAAACATTGGCATCGATCGATAGGCTATTCAAGGAAGCCGGCGTGGAGTTCCCAGACGGAGATTTCGAGCCAGCTAGCTCGGAACCGTACAACTAAATACCTCTAGAGAAGGAATATGATGAAGATTACGAGGAAGAACGAGCTACAGAGTACAGATTCATTCGTGAAGAAGAAGACGGACACACTTCCCACACCTTCAGATTCAACGCATCGACCAATAAGTCAAACTTTCATCGACCGATACGCATCAAAGGAGATCGCTCAAACGACCTTATCAACAATCAAGCGATCCCATTGACTTTGTATCCATCTACAAGCCACGTATGGATACAAGAGACGAAGACTACTCAATTGGAAGCTGGGCAAGCGACTATCAAGAGAGTTTTGCAGTGTATGCAATACCACTGAAGCATTTGACCCAACCTGAGAAAGCCACATCGACCGATACGTTCCAACAACAATCGATCGACATCCATCCCATGACATCGACTGATGCACCTGCTGCAGCATCGACCGATACGGCTACTACACCATCCGAGGTAAAAACAAATAATATTGATTTTGGTTATCTGACTCCGGATGAGTTTGGTATTTTCAGAGATCCAGAAAGCAATGCACGAGCAATGGATGGAAGAATCATTCCAATCACAAAGAAAGAAATATGAGACATCCTTCAGACTGCCAATGGATCACTAAACCTCTTCAAAAAACTACCTCCCAACCCTACCTATCAGCACCATCAGCATATCAGTACACACACATCATCCAATCAAGACGGAGTTGAAGCCGATCATCTCAACTCGGAGGATACATAATTTCAACACATATCGATCGATAGACACAACCGTCTATCGTTTGATAGGCACCGTGAGATGGGCAAACGAGCTTTCAAAGATGGAGTTCTCCGCTTCTCTTGGGAAAAGAAGGACAAATTTGGAGTTTACAGAGATCAGGCTGGGCATGCTAGAGGAGTCAACGGAGACATCATCCATGTTTCCAAGGAAGTCATAAAGGAGTTACTTAATAGAGCATCACTATTTGAATGGTCTTGCTTTTGCTTACCAATACATTCCGATCACTTTAACAAAGCAGAACCAACAGAGAAGCTCTACACCAAAGCTGAAGTCCAGCATATGATCAGTGATGCTAAGAGTTCTTACATCTGGCAGACCTTTACATATCCACACGAAATCGAGAAGGTCCGATCAGAACTCCAATCAGAAATCAATTGGATTCAGAGTGCTTATGACCTTCAACAACAGAAGAAAGACGCCCTACAAGACGAAGTATCCACCCTTCGCTTGAATTTGGACACTTACATGAAGCCATCGATCGATGCTCGACAAAAACCATCGACCGATGCTGGACATATCACATCTACCGATACGAGTAATGTGTCATTGCTCGATCAATGCTTGAAGACGACCACATACAGCAACGAAGAGATCAATACCCTTATCAGCAACATCTATCGAGACATCAGAAGAGAAGAGGCAGCCACCACCAAGGATCTAGAAGACAAATATCAGCAACTCAACAACAACTTCACCTCATTCAAGGAGCGCACAACAACAATGGCAACTACCATGGATCACATCATCAATGCTCTACAACACACACACCAGACGATGAAATCTTTCTGCACCAGCAAGAAGAAGATCACTGATGAGTTGATCCCACCAATGGACAGTCGACTACAAGAGGTTGAAGACACATTGAGAGAACTCTGCGAGGATTACATACGCTCAGTATCGACCGATACACGAACAAGTCCATCGTCCGATAACAACCATAAGGAGTTATGCACCAAAGCTGAGATGGAGAAAACAGTTCAAGATCTTTTCACAATGATTCAAGAAGTTGGTGATTCATCCTACCAAAGCACTGAGAAGTTATGGTTTCCAGTACAAGGCAACGTCAAAAGCCTGGAGTACACAATAGAGAACATTCAGAAGGAAATCGAGACCATCTCTAGACAACTCGCGGATAGACCAGCACCATTAGCATCGACCGATATGCAAGCAAGGACATCGACCGACAAACCAACACCAGTGTCGATCAATATGGACTACCCGAGATCGATCGATAAGCTCATGGTACGTAGGAAAACTTTTGAGAGACTCAATGACATGCAAGAAGAACTCAGTGACCTATCCCAACACGCCTATCCAACATTAAGAGACCACCAGTTCTACATCGAGAGCAATGCAGAAGGTCTAGAACGTCTGCGCAACGAGGTAAATGAATTAAAGGAGAAACTTACCAGAGGAGATGAAGCCACAAGAAGCTTTTTCACCACTTGGTTTGGAGAGAAACAAGAAGACGACAAAGATGAGACTTGCTACCCAGCTAGTTTCATGAACTCACCTCACTAGCCTCAATACACCATAATCAAGCTAAAAAACTATAATAAAGCGCTGAGTGGGAGGCAACCCACTATTAGGTATTTTCTTACTTAGTTAAATTCGGCTTTTTTCTTTTTGTTTTCGTTTTTGTTTTTTTTGTTTTTGCTATTAGACTTTCAGATTCTAGACGATTACCATCCCTATCGACCGATACGATCCTGTCGACATCGCTCGACATGTACCAAACCAGATCGATCGACATAGACGACTCACTATCGATCGATACGTATTCACGGTCAGGTATATCGTTCTAATTTTCGATATCAGTACATTACTTATGATTTATTTATACCCTAATCCGTCTGTTATACACTGAAGACAGTGTATGATTTAAGTCTGGGGGGGGGAGATTACTGATGCTACCCTACCTTTTTGATTTCATTTAAATGTTTTCAAAATTGGTTTTATTGAGTCAAGAAAGAGACTAGGATATTTTTAAAATTTTTCTTTTTATCTAACCACTCTTTAGCATAATTCTTAGATCTGTTGATTGCAGAAAGTACTATAGATGCTAAAGTGGATCACCTGTCACCTATGATAACACTTCTAATGATTGTTTGGAAGAACCAAAGCTGATCTCCAATGTAACCTGACAATTTATTGCTTGTCTTGGGGATTGGTATACAAGGGATCAGAATCCTCCTGCAAGTCTGGAAGGTAATAGTCTGTGTGCTTCTGATTCCCTTCCTTCTCTCTCTTCGGCATCCTAAGGAAAGAAAGAAAAGATTTGTATAAAGATGTGATATGATTTCTTGAGGAGTAGACGGGTAGGATTGATTCATGCAACCCCATTATTCTACTTTAAAAGAATGATCAGAGCGAGGGGTAGGAATGATTCATGTGACCCCATTATTCGCTTATTCGAAAGATATGTGTTACTAAGTCAATGAGATGACACAAAGATGGCCTTTGTGGCAATCAATGTTCATTAAAATTTGAAACTATGAGGAACCAGAGAAGAGAGATAAAACGGGGAAGAAAGAAATTATAGAAGACTTGCCTATGTGTTTAGAAACTTGCTTGAGTTGAGTCCATGTGTTTCTTGATCGATATCTCCAATGTAAAACCTGCACTTTTATTTTTATGCATAAATGAGATCAGTAGAGGGGATAGACAGACAAGATTGGTAAGATGTTTGGCTAGATGAATTTGGTTGCTAAGCTAGGATATGGTATAATGTACTCCTGTGATTAATATGCATAAGATGTGGCTTGCAACAAAGTAGAGGTGATGATTCTAAAGTTAAGATTAAATTGAGTCCCTGCTATTTTCAAACTTCTTTCTAAGACTATCTGTGTGTTTGCTTGAGGACAAGCAAAAGGTTAAGTCTGGGGGAGTTGATATACCATGATTTTGACCCACTTTTACTCATGGTATTACTATGGTTTTACGATATATATATATATATATATATATATATGTTTTGGAGTCTTTTAGGTATGTTTTCAGGTTCAAGGGCATTTTGGAGTAAAATAACGTTTTAGGTGCCATTTGGAGCTTAAAGGAGAGTTTTGCCGAGATGACCATAAGATCAGACGTCAAGGTCGATATCCAGAGATACATGTCGATCGATACACATTCCGTGTAATCGATCGATGACGCATTCGAAGAAATGACGACGAGATACTCCATCGATCGATGTACACCTAGTACCATCGATCGATATCGAGCGTGCAGAAGAAGAAAGAATATTCTCAATCGACTTGAAACCCAAGACTTCCCATTATTACTATAATGCCCATGACGAGTTTTTAACCTAATTGAACTCAGTACTTATATCTTTGCGTATGTGTTTTGGCAAAGTGTGCTTTCATTTACTTTCTAGTTCTTTTGTGTTTCTACAACAGTTCATTACTTAATAAAAGTATTCTTTTCATCTTAATTCTGTTCGCATCAAAGGTTATAGAATTCTAGACTTAAAAGAAAGATACAAAGAGATTTGTTATCAAAAGGAACTTGAGTGTTCAGTCTTCTAAATGAATTCCTATTATTACCTTGATGTTATGAGTCACTCAGTCATGTCTGAGTAGATTCCTTTGTTAGATTTAGGGTTCAAATAGTTATGAGGGATTAGCCACAACTATAGACTACTGAGTTGTATACTCATTATCCTGATGAACCCTAATGCTTACTCTAGAATAGCTAACTAGAATATGATCTTGGAAGTGATTTAATTCATAAATCATTCTCCTGACATCATCTTGTATAAGCTAAGATCGTCTAGGGATAAGCGAGAGCTGGTCTATGATCTTGGTGAACATATATTCAATTCGATCTAGAGCTATATCGATCGATACTCAAATAGAGTAATTGATCGACGGCACACATATCGATCGTTACAAGCTGTCAAACATCGATCGATATTGTCGGCAGACAGATCAATAGACGAGTCTAGTAACGATAGTTATTAGACAGATCTAAGAGTTAAAGTTCTTTAGTATATGCAAGCAACTCATCAAAACATCTATAGCATTATATTCCTGAACTAACTGATAGTAACCTTGAATCTAACTACTTTCTCTTAATACTTACAACCTTAAAACCATTCTCTTGAGAAACTAATCCTTGCTCACAACTGCAATTTACATTTAAACCATTTCAACCTAGCTTAGTCACTAAGGATTATCATCTTTTGTGTTCCTTCGCTTCCCGTGAATTCGATCCCTAAGTACTACATCTGAACCTCTTATTTGAGAGAATAAATCACTTTTAGGGTAATTTGAGTGATATCAATAACTGAGACACTCCCGTTTTACACATGCCGAGATCATTGCCTTTCATGAGGCAAGGCGTGAGGTCGTTTGGAAACGGCCCATTACAAACCACATATGTGTACCAGTCAAGTGCCATCAGTCCAACCAGGACATGGAGTGATCAGCAGCAAAGATGTACATCCTGACCACATCTTAATGAAATTCCAGAAGACACACAAACGTCCATGGAGCTACCAGTTCACCCAAGGGAGAATTCAGCTGATTCCTTCACCAAGGCACCACTGACTGCAACATTCGAGAGGCTTGTGCACCAGATTGGGAAGGGCAGGCTCAAGGACCTACACTGAGGTCCAGAACAGGGGGAGTAGTGTGTGTTGTACTCTTTTTCCTGTCTTTGGTTTCTCTTTTACCACATTGGGTTTTGGGTTTTTCCAGGAGAGGTTTTAATGAGACAACATTAAACACACTACGAGCTCTATATGGTTCTGGCATCTAAGGGGGAGTGTTATGAATTATATGTTTGTGGATGTCCAGGAACCATAAGTTTGTAGTAGGCTTTCGTTTACTAGGTTTTGGCCCATTAGTAACCCACTATGTATTAGACCCATTAGGGTTAAGACTTTGTAACTCTATATATAAGGAGCACTTATGATATGAAATAAAGTATCATTTCACAACACTTTTGTGACAATACATTGACACTATAAATTAATGATAACAACAAAATGCAAAACTAATATCTAACTCGTGGGAATATTACCTTTTGTATATATATATATATATATACTTTTATTTTGCTTTGAGAAGGGATAAATACACAATAATATATATATATATATATATATATATATATATAAGTAATCTAAAAAGGTTTATACAAAAGATAGATAATAATTTAGTTTATAGGATTTTATGATTGTGCTTGAATGGAATTTATGGGAGAGAATCAAACAATTTATTTTAAAAATGCTACGTACTATTCTTGTTGACAAAAATAAGAAATGTGAGAACCATTGACAAGCGGTTCACGTTCATGAACATGTCCAGTGTTCACGAACAGTAAGACAAGATTGGTGCAAACACGGCTGATTTGCTAAGGTTGATGATAGTCTCCGTTCTTTGAAATAAGAGAGGTGATAAATGTAATTATTTGATTTTTTTTTTCTAAAATAACAAATCCCATCATAAAAGCAAAGAATTGATCCTTTACATTTTTAAATCAGATTTCCATTAAATTCTTATCAAATAACATTCCTACTAATTCTACTAATTATTGAATAACACGAGAATTTAAATGAATTGATAAAATGCATAATTGAATAACACAAGAATTTGAAAGAATTGATAAAATACACAATTTAATAACACTAGAATTTAACGGAAACTATAATTCTCTCAAATAATATCAAATTTCTTAATCCAATACCCCCACCCCTTGTTCTACAACTCGGCCGCGTAGCCGATTTAGCGGCCAAGAAATCGCTATACGGTAAGCCACCGTGGCGAATTGGAGTTATGCGCTCAGAAAATCGGATTTAAAAAAAAAACTTCATTTTTTACTTATTTGAACCTGCAAAATCTGTTAATCTACTTTACATTTGTGAAGTTTTGGCAAAAACAACAAAAAAATGAAGAAAAGTGCTGTAAAACTCGTCAAAATTCGGTAGCCGTCGTGTTTTTACAGTTGCAGAAACCAAAAAACTAAAGAAGAAGATGATATAAAAAAAATGAAAACCTTTTTTTCAAAAAAAAAGATGATATAAAAATGACATTTTTACCCTTTACTTAAAAAACATTAAAAAGTTATTAAAATACATACTCTGGTTTTGAAACCGGGTTATTTGAATGATTAAAAGAGCCCTTACCACTACACCACCCTATATTTACTGTTTATGTTAGAAATATATTATACATAACTGAAAATAAATCGGCGATTAATCTCTTATTAAGCGCATGTTAATTAATTCGGCGCTAGGCTCTGCATGTCCGCACGCGTAGCACCTACCGATTTTTTGAACAGGGCCCCACCTAAGAGTATAATACGACAACCAAAACACATTGAAATTCACCTCACCTAGTTGGTGAATAAGGAATAAAAAACTTTGAAGAACCCACCCAGATTAAAAAAAATCGGGTTATTGCCAGCAACCACCTATCGCAGTATACGTGCATAACCTATTGCTTGTACCATCAAGAACCATTAATCATAACTCTGTATAAGGATCCTATTTGTTGGAATTAACTTTTTTAATACCTATAAACCGAGTAAAAGTTGCAAAAAGTACAAATATTCCTTAAGAAAAGTGATGTGATCATGGACCAGCATGCTGAGCAAGGTGAAGATTTGGAAGGGCTTCCTATTCTGGAAGGGCTTCCTGAAGACTTAGAAGGGCTTCCTAATCCGGAAGGGGTTCCTGAATTTCAACAAGCTGAAGAAGATGATGCCTTAGTCTTTACCATTGGTCCCATGACCCGAGCCAGAACCAAGAAACTCATTGGAGCTATTGGAGGACTGATCCAGAAGTGTTTGATACATGAAGAATATCTTGAAGGAAGCTTGATACTTCAAGATACCCTTATCTCCATCCGAGCTATCTCACCATCAAGCTGAGTATTGTCTAGGCTAGCAAGCTATGTGTGCTCTTTTCCTATTTGTGTTTTTGTCCCACTGGGTTTTGCATAAGTAGGTTTTTAACGAGGCCTTAGTCTTGCTACACATATCACCTAGATGATATCTCAAACTTTAGACTATCTATTATCCTAAGTTTTTATTTTTATTTCTACATTGATTAAAGGAGCCTGTTCCTTTAATCTGAAAGCCCTAGGAGCTTGTTCCTAGCTTTCACTATATATATGTATGAGACGGCAACCCTAATAGTAAGCCATCTTTTATTTTCAAAACCTTTGTGTTTTCTTCTTTCTTGCCTAAAACGTGAGAGAGTGTCTGGTGTGTAGTATCCAGTCTGTTGGTGTGTAATATCCAACACCCAAGGGCCTTAGTGAGGTGTGTCATATCCGATCTATAGCCTAGGAGTATCAAGAAGCCTTTCCATAGCCTCTTGTGTCACCATTCGATCCACCACCTTGATAAACTTGAGTCTTTGATTCGTTTATTCAAGGATCTATCCATATCCATCCAGAGAAGTATCCTAGGAGTATATTAAGTGGTATCAGAGCACTCTGGAAGGGGAGTTTCGTTTTCTCTTTTCATTTTCATCAGATCTGTTCATCTTCTATTACATCATTGCTAGATCTGTGTTATTGTGTTGTTATTCACTAGATCTGATCCTTTTCTTCACTAGAATTGATAGATCTATTGTTTTTGTGATCACCACTGATAGATCTAAGAGTTTCAGTCGAGTTTTCATCAAAAACTTTTCAACTTCTAGTCGATCTTGTTTGTGTTTCTCAGATTTTCGAAAAGCTTTTGTGTTTAGTGTGTTTCGATTTGTTTTTAAATCATAGATCCGGATTTGTATCATCTCATTTCATCATTTCATCATCCTGTTGATTCTGATCTATTTTGTTTCTATTTCGAGATTGAGAAAAGAATTCAAATCAATTGCGTAGTAATCAAGTTTCATTTGCCGCTTGTTTTTAAATTTTTTTTCTTGTTTCCTTTTCTTGTTTCCTTGTGATTTGATACCTTTGAACTACTTACTGGTTCAGATCTTTTGTGTATCAGGAAACAATGGGATCCGAGGAAGATGATGCAACTTTTATGAGGAGAAACAAACTGTTACAGGAAGCTATCACCAGAGATATACTTGCATCCATGGAGAAGTTGTTGGATGATAAACTTGATCAAAGGCTACCAGATAGACAAGACCAGAATGAGGAACAGAATGCTGAGCAAAGACGTGAGCCAAGGAGAAATAGACGTGGTCAGCGAGAGCATGCTGGATCAGAAGAGACTGATAACTTCTATGAGAGAAGTAGCCATAGCTCCAGTTCGAGACATAGCAGTAGAAGATCTCGACATGATCATGAGGGCAGGAGGCGCAGACGCAGTGAGCTATCAGGATTGAAACTCAAGATCCCTCCTTTCCATGGCAAGTCTGATCCGGATGCATATCTTGAGTGGGAGAAGAAGATAGAGCTCGTTTTCAACTGTCAGCATTACTCCGAGCTTAAGAAGATCCAAATTGCTGCTACTGAGTTCAATGATTATGCTTTGAGTTGGTGGGATCAGCTGGTTACAAACAAGAGGCGCAATGGTGAGTTTCCCATTGAAACATGGGCAGAGATGAAAGCTGTGATGCGCAAGAGGTTTGTACCAAGTCATTACCATCGTGATCTACATCAAAAGCTGAGGCTGCTCACACAAGGATCCAAATCTGTTGAGGAATACTTTCAAGAGATGGAGCTACTAATGCTAAGAGCTAGTGTTTCTGAGGACAGTGAAGCTACTATGGCACGGTTTCTTGGTGGACTTAACCGTGAGATACAAGATAGAGTGGAGATGCAGCACTACTTGGAGATAGAGGAGATGCTACACAAAGCTATCTTGGTGGAGCAACAAGTTAAGAGAAGAAGTCATGCGCGTGGGAGTTATAGTTCCAGCAGATTCCAGACTTCTAAGGAGGACAAACCAAGCTATCAGAAGGAAAGTAAGCCCCAACCAAAGGAGGAGCCCAAGTCTAGCAGTATCTACAGCAAGGATAAGAGTAAAGTAGAGGCTTCAAGCTCGCGTGCAAGAGATGTTAAGTGCTTTAAGTGTCAAGGGCGTGGACACTATGCTAATGAGTGCACCAACAAGAGGGTTATGATTCTTTTGGAGAATGGAGAGTTTGAATCAGAGGATGAGAAATCAGAGACTGATCAGGAGCCATCAGATACAGAGTATGAGGAAGCACCTGTTAATGGAAGGTTGTTGGTTGCAAGAAGAACTCTCAGCGTGCAAAACAAACCCGAGGAGCTGGAACAAAGAGAGAACCTGTTCTACACTCGTTGTATGGTGCAAGGGAAGGTCTGTAGCCTGATCATTGATGGTGGAAGCTGTGTCAACGTGGCTAGTGAGACAATGGTGAAGAAACTTGGCTTGAAAACTCAAAAGCATCCTAAACCTTACCGGCTGCAATGGCTTAATGAAGATGGAGAAATGAAGGTATCCACACAGGTTTCTATTCCTTTATCCATTGGAAGATATGAAGATGAGATCCTATGTGATGTGATACCAATGGAAGCAAGTCACATCTTGCTTGGGAGGCCATGGCAGTTTGATAGAAAGGTTACACATAATGGCTTTACTAACAAGCATTCTTTTGAGTTCAACGGCAAGAAGACTACCCTGGTGCCTCTAACTCCTAAAGAAGTGCACCAAGACCAGCTACAGCTTCAGAGAAAGAAAGAAATTAATCTCAAACCAGAACAAACCAAGCCGCACAACTTCTATGCTAAGACTGGTGATATCAAAAGATCTCTCTACTCTAATCAATCAGTTCTCTTATTTGTTTTTAAAGAATCTCTTTTGAATCTAACTGATTGTGCACCGGTGTACCCGAGTGAGATGTCAGCTCTTTTACAGGATTTTCAGGATGTGTTTCCAGAAGATAGTCCCACTGGTCTACCTCCTATACGTGGGATTGAGCATCAGATAGACTTTGTACCAGGTTCTACTCTTCCCAATCGACCAGCCTACAGAACCAACCCGGTTGAGACCAAGGAACTACAAAGGCAGGTTGAGGAACTGATGGAGAAAGGCCACATCCGTGAAAGTATGAGTCCTTGTGCTGTTCCAGTACTCTTGGTGCCTAAGAAAGATGGAAGCTGGCGCATGTGTGTTGATTGTAGAGCAATCAACAACATAACAGTGAAGTATCGCCACCCTATTCCTAGATTAGATGATATGCTTGATGAATTGCATGGTTCTAGCATCTTTTCTAAGATAGATCTTAAAAGTGGATATCATCAAATTAGGATGAAAGAGGGAGATGAATGGAAAACTGCATTTAAAACTAAGCATGGTTTGTATGAGTGGTTAGTCATGCCTTTTGGATTAACCAATGCTCCTAGCACTTTTATGAGATTGATGAACCATGTTCTTAGGTCCTTCATAGGATTGTTTGTTGTAGTTTACTTTGATGACATCCTTGTTTACAGCCAGAGTCTAGAAGAGCATATAGATCATCTTAAGGCTGTTCTTGATGTTTTGAGAAAAGAAAAACTTTTTGCTAATCTTAAGAAATGCACTTTCTGTACGGATAACTTGGTCTTCCTAGGCTTTATTGTGAGTGCAGATGGAGTGAAAGTGGATCCAGAGAAGGTGAAAGCTATACGTGAATGGCCAATCCCTAAGACAGTGAGTGAAGTGAGGAGCTTCCATGGACTTGCTGGCTTCTATAGGCGATTTGTGAGGGACTTCAGTACCATAGCAGCTCCCTTGACCGAGATTATCAAGAAAGATGTGGGATTCAAATGGGGAGAAGCACAAGAAACTGCCTTTCAATGCCTTAAAGAGAAGCTTACTAATGCCCCTCTCCTTATACTTCCTGATTTTAATAAAACATTTGAGATTGAATGTGATGCCTCAGGAATTGGTATTGGTGCTGTTCTCATGCAGGAGAAAAAGCCTATTGCTTACTTCAGTGAGAAGCTTGGAGGTGCCACTCTCAACTATGCAACTTATGATAAGGAACTCTATGCTTTGGTGAGGGCTTTGCAGACTTGGCAGCATTATCTATGGCCCAAGGAGTTCGTTATCCACACTGATCATGAGTCTCTCAAGTACCTCAAAGGCCAGAACAAGCTCAGTAAGAGACACGCCAGATGGGTTGAATTCATTGAAACTTTTCCTTATGTGATCAAATACAAACAAGGTAAGGAAAACATAGTTGCTGATGCACTATCAAGGAGGTATGTTCTCTTAAACACTCTTGATGTTAAGCTATTGGGTTTTGAGCAGATTAAAGATATGTATGGTACTGATCCTGATTTTAAAGATGCTTACATATCTTGTGAAAAGGCTGCTACTGGGCATTACTTTAGGCATGATGGATTTCTTTTCTATGATAATCGTTTGTGTGTGCCTAACTGTTCTTTAAGAGAGCTGTTTGTTAGGGAATCTCACGGAGGAAGCCTCATGGGTCACTTTGGTGTTGCAAAGACTCTTAAAACTTTGCAGGATCATTTCTTTTGGCCGCGGATGAAAAGAGATGTGGAGAGACTTTGTGAAAGATGTGCAACTTGTAAGCAAGCTAAGTCTAAAGTCCAGTCTCACGGTTTGTATACTCCTCTCCCTATTCCTTATCATCCTTGGAATGACATATCTATGGATTTCATTGTGGGATTGCCTAGAACTAGGACTGGAAAAGATTCAATCTTTGTTGTTGTTGACAGATTCTCGAAAATGGCTCATTTCATAGCATGTCACAAAACTGATGATGCATTGCATGTTGCTAACTTGTTCTTTAAAGAGATTGTGCGCATTCATGGCATGCCTAGGACTATAGTTTCTGATAGAGATACTAAGTTTCTTAGTTATTTTTGGAAGACTCTTTGGTCAAAACTAGGTACTAAGCTGTTGTTTTCTACTACTTGTCATCCACAAACTGATGGACAAACTGAAGTAGTTAATAGAACTTTAGGAACTCTCTTGCGTGCATTTATTAAAAAGAATCTGAGATCTTGGGAAGATCATTTGCCACATTGTGAATTTGCATATAATCATGCTGTGCATTCTGCTTCTAAGTTTTCTCCTTTTGAAATTGTTTATGGGTTCAATCCCACCTCTCCTTTGGATCTAATACCTTTACCTGAGTGTGAAAGGATAAGTTTTGATGGCAAAAGGAAGGCAGAGATGGTGAAACAACTCCACGAGCAAGCTAGGCTCAACATTGAAGAGAAAACCAAGCAGTATGCTAAGCAAGCTAACAAAGGAAGGCGTGAGATGGTCTTTGAAGTGGGTGATAAGGTTTGGGTTCACCTGAGGAAGGAGAGATTTCCGAATGAGAGGAAGTCTAAGCTAATGCCGAGGATTGATGGACCTTTTGAGATCATCAAGAAGATCAGCAACAATGTCTACAAACTTGATCTCCAAGGGAAGTATGATGTGAGTAATAGCTTTAATGTTTCTGATTTGATCCCTTTTCTTGCAGATGAGTTCGATTTGAGGACAAATCCTTTTCAAGAGGGAGGGGATGATGTGATCATGGACCAGCATGCTGAGCAAGGTGAAGATTTGGAAGGGCTTCCTATTCTGGAAGGGCTTCCTGAAGACTTAGAAGGGCTTCCTAATCCGGAAGGGGTTCCTGAATTTCAACAAGCTGAAGAAGATGATGCCTTAGTCTTTACCATTGGTCCCATGACCCGAGCCAGAACCAAGAAACTCATTGGAGCTATTGGAGGACTGATCCAAAAGTGTTTGATACATGAAGAATATCTTGAAGGAAGCTTGATACTTCAAGATACCCTTATCTCCATCCGAGCTATCTCACCATCAAGCTGAGTATTGTCTAGGCTAGCAAGCTATGTGTGCTCTTTTCCTATTTGTGTTTTTGTCCCACTGGGTTTTGCATAAGTAGGTTTTTAACGAGGCCTTAGTCTTGCTACACATATCACCTAGATGATATCTCAAACTTTAGACTATCTATTATCCTAAGTTTTTATTTTTATTTCTACATTGATTAAAGGAGCCTGTTCCTTTAATCTGAAAGCCCTAGGAGCTTGTTCCTAGCTTTCACTATATATATGTATGAGACGGCAACCCTAATAGTAAGCCATCTTTTATTTTCAAAACCTTTGTGTTTTCTTCTTTCTTGCCTAAAACGTGAGAGAGTGTCTGGTGTGTAGTATCCAGTCTGTTGGTGTGTAATATCCAACACCCAAGGGCCTTAGTGAGGTGTGTCATATCCGATCTATAGCCTAGGAGTATCAAGAAGCCTTTCCATAGCCTCTTGTGTCACCATTCGATCCACCACCTTGATAAACTTGAGTCTTTGATTCGTTTATTCAAGGATCTATCCATATCCATCCAGAGAAGTATCCTAGGAGTATATTAAAAAGGAACATAGTGCAGAGCTTAGAGAGTTAAAACGTAAAAACACTATATATATCACGTACAACTTTCAATAAAACAGCGTTTGTTTTATCCCTTAAATTAGGACGCCGATCAATTCGCAAAAATAAAAACAAAGTGACCATAAAAATGTCACAGTTTCCTCCACTCATTCATCTTAAAGCCTCACTTCCTTTTCCCATTCCCTATGGTGAGTAGCTCAAAGTTCTGAAGCGTGATGTTACGAACAGTCCTTGATGGCCCAGCTCGGGTGAAAGATGAAGAAGATGGTCTACCGGTCGGGTCAGGAACAAGCTGACTCCTTTGAGCGGTTGAGGAACGACTGTTGTTGGGGATAACTCTGCTCGAGCGGTTCTCTGTGAAGTCGGCTGAAGAAGTGGCTCTAACGCTTGAGTCAATGGCTTTCCTTGACGAACTTGCGTGTCTTGTTGAAGAGATTGGTCTTTCGACTCTCGTAGTTTTGCTGGTTTCAATCTAATCAATTGTTTCAGTAAGAAAGGATTTTAAAAGCATATAAGAAGATTTTGCAGCTTTTAGATGACTTACTGGTGTAGTATCCTTTGATGATGCTAATACATTCTCTGAGGTTCTTGGTCTAGATCGATCAGCTTGAACCGCACCACTTCCTGAGACATTTCTTCTAGCATATGCCTCAAAAGCACCCGAGAATCTATCACGGATGTCTTGTCCAGCTGTACAAAGAAACAAAATTAGACACGTTTGGTTTCTAGGTCGAGAATGTGAAGAAGCAAACAATGTGCACAATCAAGAATGGAGAAAGCAGGAAACTTGTCGATTGATTACCTGGCTTTTCTGGTCTCTCGGCAGATGGCACTGGGGGATTTAAAGCTGATCTAAGGCCTGAATGTTGTTTGGAACACATAGACAATCATCAGGATTTGATAATATGCTCTTGAGAATATGAAATGATGGAAAACTTCAAAGAAAGATGTTACTTACTCTTGGTTTGGAGCTAGAGCTAGAGCTGGAACCGAACTGCGGATACCTCAAGATTGTCCAATCAAATACATAGCCAAACTGATATCCTGCAAATATATAACATACGCTTAGTTTTATAATGTGAAAATCTTCGAGCACAAGTAACATCTAGAGTAAGGGAAAATCCAGACTTTTTCCAACCTTCTCGGATGAAGAGATCTCTGAAAAGCCTATTTAGGTATGGATAATCTGGTTTATCTTCAAACCACAATGATCGTACATAGAGGAAGTACGGCGTGAACTCAGGTGGAAAGGATTTGCAGAGAACCTGGCAGTGGATATGTAGATTGTGTCAATATGCTACCTCAAAGACAACATCCTTGGCAGATTCCATACAGGTTTCTCAAGAAATATGGTAAGTGATTATAAACTTTTACCTCTATGGGTGTAAGCCTTTTCTTTTCGCTGATCTTGTCATACTTCTGCTTTTTGGTACCAGCACGAAGCCCTTGCCAAGGTAGACTAGCACGATAAATTGAGTGTCAAATGGAAGCACATTTAATCTATAATGGGTAAAGTAATGATGAATATATATACCTTCCTCGAAGAAAATACATAAGCACATAGCCAAGAGATTCCAGATCGTCCCTCCTAATTTTCCCTGCGTACGAAACCTCAGTTTAGAAGATGAGAATATAATGGAATGTAGAATGGTTAAGCGAGAAAAAGCAAAAAAAACTCGCCAATTCCAAGATGAGTGTTAACACTTGCACTTGATTAGCAATGTAAAAGGCGTACAGAGAATATATATCCAGTGTTCCTTTAACATTCACCGGAACAAGCTCCTCTTTCAGAAAGAGGAAGCATAATATTTACCTGTAAGGAATGTGCTTATGAGTTTGAAGATCTCTGTACTTTTTCGCAAGTCCGTAGTCAATGATGTACACCTAAACAAGAAGAAGAGAATGGATACAAACATATTTTCAGCTCTTGATTAATGGACTTTTCCAAAAATAAAAAAAACTAAACAAGTGGTTATCATTCCACACAAAAAGGTTGCACACCAAAACTACTCACCTGGTTTGCTTTGCGTCCAAGACCCATCAAAAAGTTATCTGGCTTAATATCACGATGAAGAAATCCCCGGACATGCATATATTCGACTATATTTAACTTAATAAATCAACATACGAATAAGTAAAGCATTGTAATAGCCGCAAAAAAAGGACAATAATAATTCATACCATCTGATCTGCAAGCATTATAACTGTCTTTAGATTGAACCTCCGACTGCAATAATTGAATAAATCCTCCATACTAGGTCCCAGAAGGTCAATAACCATGCAGTTGTATTCACCCTCGACCCCATACATTTTAGGTGTGGAATACCAGCTTCACGAAAACAAATGTAAAAGATGAATTTAACAAAAATAACTGAAACAGAAGAATCAACAGTCAAGAGAAAACTTACTTCCTCCTTGAAGAAGCATATAGAGATTTGACTCATAATGAAGTTGAGGATGCCTAGCCCGAGCATGTTCCTGCAACAACAATATCATAGGACATTAAAAGAAGAAGTCATATACAAACCCTTAATCATGCAAATGCAAGCAGCATTGGTCAACGTAGTGACTTACAAGTTTCACGGCTACTTCTTCTCCAGTTTGCACATTCACACTTGTAACCAAAACAAAACAGAACAAAGACGATAAGAATTGTTACTAAGCCTGAAAGTACCCACAAAGACATATATCCAATGAAAGATACAAATTTTGAATTACCTAGAAAAAGTTCACCAAATGATCCACTTCCAAGTTTACGTCCCAGCTTATACTTACCACCAACCACACGATCCATTGATCAAAATGTAACCTTCTTTCTTCAATCCGGAGGAAACCCAAATTGACTCAGCTTTTCAATTGTGTTTACCCTACCTCTCTAAAAGCTTTTAATCCAATTAGATAGTTTGCCAAGATCGAATTTCAAATCAATGTCCTAATCGGTTTGTTGACCTAAATCGATTTGACAAAGTAATCTTATTGATTGATACTTTTCTGACAAAGCTTCAGATCAGGTTGTGGAGAGAGAGAAGAAGGAATCTGCTACGGGTTCGATTCGACTGCTAGACAAAACTGAATTCGGTATCTTTTTAAAAAAAAAGAACAAAAAGAAGAAAAAAAGATATCCGATTTTTTTCTAGGGAAGATAACGAACTAAAGACCAAATCAAAAGGTTTTTTTTTGAGCAACAGCAAATCAAAGGTTAAAAGAAGAAAAAATGAGAAAGAAGAAATGTGAAGAGATGATTTTATTTCCTTATCCCTAATTTGTTTTCTTTTGTTTTTATGCTTAACTAGTGGTATTCAGGTGGGCGCGTAGCCGGGTTTGTATATTTATATTTTCATGAATTTTAAATTAATTTTATGGTTTTGGTAAATAAAATATTTTCAAATAAATGCATATGCAAATATGTTGAAAAAGAATGATAGCGGGTAGTTGTTAAGGAATGATCGCCTCACTCTATTCATTGGTTACTTATTCTTCACTATTATGTCCATGTTTTCATTGGGTGTCTTTTCTTAACCATTGCTGGAAAAGAAATTCCTGAAGACTCTTTTTTTCTTAACTTTTAATGAGTAATGGTATGTGCCATAAGTGAAGGACTTGAAGGGACATGCTTACGTTACGAAATGCAGTGAGTTTTGGGTACCGAGTGTTTTAAACGTGGAGGCCTACTCCCTAGTTCGTTTAGCTTGCATCTGAGGTGACCATCCTGAAACTGTTATTATACCACCATGTATGTACTTTTATCAAACAGTGTAGTTAGTGTGGAACTTATTGTACAACTTAGCTTTTGAAAATCATTGTTCTTGTCGTTGCTTACGATACTATTAATATTTTGGTCTAACACCGTGGAGATTAGTGGTTGCGATTTTTGTTTATGGTAATAAGAAAATATTTGCAGGCTGTTGGACAGCGGCTCTTTAGTTAAATATTTGTGACTGATGTAATATTTTGTTGATGATACTTATTTTAACACAAATGTAAATTTTAAAGAATAGCAAATGAAAAATAATGTAGATTCTATTTTTTTTTTTAAAAAAATTGAGCTAATCTCAAAATGGAGCTGCTGATGGGAAATGTAGACTACTTGCTGGGTAAGTAAAATATAAAAATTGAAGCTGTGTGAGTGCAGGAGAATGGAGAAATATAAACTTTGAATTATGATAAGCTTCTGATGGGAAACTGATATTGTTGCCACCAGCTGGAAGTATTGTTGTTTACTTCCCTCAAGGTTGCAGTAGCCATGTTTTTTGTATACATAACATGAATGGCTGATCAAGAATGAATCTCTGGTTCAATATTTCAGGTGGCTATCGGTTTTCTGTTTCTTGTGTTGCGGCTTCAATGCTGAAGCAGTCTGATTTCATACTAAGCTACCCACATCTTTCTTTGAACTTCATTTGCATGCTTCACAGTGTTACATTGGATGTATGGTATTTCTAAGTTACCAAAAATGGCCTCTATGCAAGATTTCTCAAAATGTCATAGTTATTGAAGACTTGTATATATAACAAACTTAACCATATCTTGGGGTATGTTTCTTTGCTTTGTAAACCTTTTCTTTCTTTTTGTTTATTCATGTTAAGATTTCCTTCAATATACAAGAATCTAATTGTGATAAACTAAAGGATGCAAAATAATTATGCAGAGATGAATGAAACATAGAGAGCTTTGGATAAGAGTGCGAGAAAGAAAAGACGGAGAACACACCATCATTTAACGATTTCACACCCATTAACGAGGGTCACTACGTCTCGCCGAGACTTCTCGAAATCGACTAGAACATAGGCATTACAAGAGGTTACAAATGATTCTCTTAAGAACTCATCACTAGCTAAGGAAACCACTAATGTAAAACCCCTTAGAAACTGCCCAAGGCTTACGCCTCTACATCTTGTTTCTCTCACCCTTACTATGTTTCTTGTGTGCTCTCACACTCTCACTTCTACTATGCTTTTCTCTCTCGGCCTATGCTCTTATTTATGAATGAAGCAACTTTGGTTCTTGAGCAGCTACAAAACCCTGAACGCCTCTTCCCTTAAATTATGATAAGGGAAAACACATAGGGACAAACTGTCCTATCTTGTGCTCAAAACTAGATACCAATAGTAAGAATTCTCTTTGTGGTCCAAAGTTTCCTAACTCAACCCAGAGTAAACCTTGCTTTTAACTTGAGTTCTTTTTTGGTTATTTGAATATTTCGAAGACTTGTTCATCAAGTTCTTATCTTCACAATTGTTATAGTGACTTATTAAACCATATTGGGTGGGGGGGGGGGGGGTTCAGGATAATATTCTTGACATATGTGTTTATGGACCAAAAGATAAGTTTATTCCACTATCATAATCCAGGTAGATCTTTCTGTTCCCTCATATTTCTTTTGAGTCTAATATTTGAAATCTTAGCTTGGGAAGCTGAAATTTTATTAAAATTGAATAATTTATGTAGCTTTTTACGATTTTTATGTATGTATGGTCTATTAAGTTTTTGGTTCCTCATTTTTCAGGCTGCTATTCATGTCACAAGTCTAATAGCTGTTTAAGTTCTTCGTGTCCGTGAAGGCTGTGAGAAAATAATTAAATCGGTTGATGTGACTTGTGGCTCGGGTTGGGAGAGCAAGCTGCTCTGGCATTTGCTGGACCCTTCTAATTAGTTAATCATACAACACTCCCATGTCTTTAAGATACCATAATCAGGACAACGTACATCACGTATGATATTACTAGAATGTTATGTTCCTTCATTTACCTTCTGCAAAATTGACTTATTTTTGTTCTTTTCTCTATTACTGCTTTTACTATCAAGGTTTGAGGACGGGCCAAAGCTTGTAAAAAGTAGAGGACAAGCCATGTTGGTAACATTTTATAAACTTTTTTGCTTAGCTCAACCTTGTTTAACAATTTGAACTTCTAACAACTGTTTTACCACTTAATCTTTAATTAAAATTAGGATAAGACATGCGCTTTGAGCATGGTGAAAATTTAAGAAAATGTTTTATAGAATGTATATAAAATAGTGTATATATATTTATATTTTGATCAGTTGCAAATGTAATCACTTAGGATTGATTCAAAAGTTTTACCATAATTTGTAATGGGCCATGATTTAAATTCAAGATACTATATCATAACATTAACCAATTGATGGGCTAAAGCATTCAAAATTAAATATAGTATTGACCAAGCTTTTAATAAAAAGACATATCAAGAGTTGGGATGATGTCATTCCATTCTTTTGAATTTTGTTTTCCTTAGTCAAACGTTGAAAAAAGGGAATAGGTTCTATCACTCAAAACGATCAACTACAATAACACTCTTTACCAGATTTTCTTACTTACATATCTTCTAAACTGAAATTTTACATATTCATTATTATTCTCGGTCTACTTTTGTCTCAAATGAAGATATGTATGCGACACAAAAGACCCAAAAGCAACACTTGTTTATTAAGCCTTCAAAACTCTAGATTTATGAGAATGAATTTCAGATTGGATTTAGGGTGTAGGATTTAGGTTTAGTGTTTAGATTTACGGACTAGAGTTTAAAATTTAAAGTTTCAGATTTAGCTGACGACGTTAACACCATTAAAGTCAGCATCTTCCTTTTACTCAGCTATTTGAATCAAAGTCTTGCAGGCTCTTGGTAGACAAGAAAAAATCTCCATCCTTTTTCTATTTTAATTGTAATTAATTTAATTCCGATAACAAAGTAAGAGAGGGAGGGAGGGAGAGAGAGAGAGAGAGAGAGAGAGAGAGAGAGAGAGAGAGAGAGAGAGAGAGAGAGAGAGAGAGAGAGAGAGAGAGAGAGAGAGAGAGAGAGAGAGAGAGAGAGAGAGAGAGAGAGAGAGAGAGAGAGAGAGAGAGAGAGAGAGAGAGAGAGAGAGAGAGAGAGAGAGAGAGAGAGAGAGAGAGAGAGAGAGAGAGAGAGAGAGAGGGAGAGAGAGAGAGAGAGAGAGAGACTTGTAAGGATATTTATTCTCGAGATATTTCTTATTGGTGAGAATGAAAGTAATTATATAGATGTGTCTGGGAGAAATGGCCAGAGTCATGCAAGTGAAGTTTGATAAATACTGGAAGGATTATTCTGTAATCTTGGTTATGAGAGCAGCTCTAGATCTGAGAATAAAGATTGATATGCTGGAAGCTGCTTATAGACCAGTGGATCACACTACCGCAAGCTTAAAGACTGAAAACTCAAAGAAAGTTTGAGTGATCTCTATAAAGAATATCAGAAGCTTTTTCAAACAAGTTCTTCAGGTGGTTCATTTACGAACTCCACATGAGATTTTCACAGAATCTTCACTTGAAGATGATTACTGCAATGTAAGTAACTTAAAATAATTGTAGGCAATCTCAGTCATTCATTATCTTGAATTATCTACTTGAAATATCTATTTTAGGATTTTTTCAAGTTGGAAAAGTGCATTGGAGGTGGAGCTAGTGATCCAAAGACACATTTGGTTATCTACTTGGGATAGCTAAAGCTAAATAGAAGGCTAATTTAAATTTGGATATCTTGAGTTATTGGAAAGAGAACCAACATCGATTTGGGGATTTAGCATCAATGGCTATAGACATCCTCAGCATTTCGATTACCACAGTAGCTTTGGAGTCTGCCTTTGGCCTCTTACCAAAAAAAAAACTTAAAAATACCATTTATGACTATTTTCTTGTAACTGATTCATATTATATTTTCTAGGTACAGTTGAAGATCTCTTTGATGAAAATGAAGATGTTCAAAACAAACAAGTAGTTCAGGAGTGGAGTCTTCAACATCAAAAGATTGAAGTGTTTGATAGAATTATGGAAGTGATAAGATGTAAGTTTTACTCCTTACTAAAAGAAATAACCTCCAGTTTTAATGTTCATTTTGGTGATATGTGTCTTCAATAACATGGAAAAAAATATCATGGAATAACTTGCTACATCATCTTGCAAGTGATATGGGTCGTTTATTTATCTGGATGTTTATTGAGTACATAATCTCATTTTAAGTCTGTCGTTAAAGAGTAACCAACAGTGTTGTATTTGGTGTCAGGAAGTTGTGATTGAAGATCAAGACAATAGAAGTCATTGAGCCGTTAGAAAGCATCAGTGCCAGTTTCATCCCAACTAGCAAACAGACTATCAAATTGTTATGTTTTTGTAATGTAAACTCTTCAACATCTTGTAAACTCATGAGAATGTCTTGTAAACTTATGAGAATGTCTTTCTGATGCATCATCAATGCAGGTTTGTTTATAGCAAATGTCTTGTAATTTTTTTATCTAGACGGGTATTTTAACGAATGTACAATAATCTGGCTTTTAGTGGACATACAATAATCGGGCTGTTAGTGCAAACGGGCTTTAACGAACGTGTAGTAAACGGACTGGACAATAACAGACGTGGGCTGGACATGCCAGTTATAACATCCCTAGTTATAGCACATATCTTAATCTTTATACAATCATCTCTTGTCTAAACATGTAACTGAATAGCTAAGCTGGTCAAATATTTAAATCTTTTAACAACAAGAGGCCAACATTCAGATAAAAGTCATATAAGTATAAAGTAATACTCGTAAAGAATTGAACAAGTATCACAATTTTTAACTATATTTTTTTTTGGATTTGATTCACAATATATTCACATATTAAAATAGTACTTGAATACTTTTTATCAGTCAATTGTAAACAAGAAAAAAAATTGAAAGATTTATCTTATTCTTTGGGAATTCTACCAGTTTTACAAAGTTGCATCCATTTATACAGCCATATAACAAAAATACAAATCTCTACATTTTTTTGGACTTTTTTTTTGGATTTGAACAAGGCACAAACAAAATTAGAATATCATTAAAACATCATTTCTCATCCTCGGTCTAACTTGTTTTGAATTTGCCTCACAATTGTCTCCTCTATTTCTATTTCTCCTTTTTAATTTGGCTCTTACTTTTTGTTTTGGATTTGAACAAAACACAAACATCATTTTTCATCTTGTTTAGAATTTGTCTAACAATTATATCCTCAATTTCTATTTTTTTCTTTGGAATTTTGCTAGTGTGTCACTAAGTATTACAAATTGGTATAACAATAAAAAATTCACAATTCCATTGATTTGGTAGAATTTCATATTACTTAAAAAACCAAAGCCCCATAACTAAGACAACAGGAATTAAACAATAACCTACAACTATCTTTCCATTACCGGGTACTTCAACTTTCATGGTCGCTTTGATTACTTTAACTTCCTATTGTAGCACATGAATTTGGTTTAATTGTTGTATCTCATCTGTCAATGCCTCATCGGCCCATATGAAGACATAATTGTCGTTCACAAGCTAAAAAATAGAAAACTTAATGGGGGTTTAGACATCTTAATGCACTAATAACTAAAGTTGAAAGGTTTTACCTCCTTTCAACCGCATATAGACATAGGATTTAGAGATGAGCTCAACAAAAAACCATGCCACAACTACACGTAATAGGGATCCTACGAGTTCTGACTCTGTTCCAACCACCACCTCGGAACAGGAACCCGACTAGTTGGTCAATATGGAAATAGAGAGATAGAGAGATATAATTAAGATGAGGGAAAATGGGCTTGAGACTTGAGAGGATTGGGAGGATTGTAGATATGGAAAACCCCCTTTAAGTTTTTTTTTATATTTTACAACATAATGACATGACATGACTCTATGCGTGTTTAGAAAATATGAGGCAAAAATGGGAGGGAACTTAATTTTTTAAGAAATTCATATTCGAAGTTTTGCTTTTCGAAGTCATATTTTCATTTATTTTATTTCTTCTGCAGATTTACTAATCTAGTTAAACGGTTAAACAAATACTAAGTTATACCACTAGTGCTTAGATTTTTAATATCGATAATCACTATACAATCTATCAAGTCTTTGTTATATAAACCAAGTTCTTTACAGTCTAAATCTGCTGAAAATTTAATAAGTTGTTCAAATTTTTGTAGTTTCAATAAGTTTTACTAAGTTATACATTATGGGTTAGGTTAGTGACTGGTCTCTTTGTCAAATATTCCATTCGGTGAATGAAAGAGGAATGTGAGGATATTATGGTTATTTTAATACACTACATGATTTTTGTAATATACTGCATTTTATATTACAATATTTTTAATATAAAGATTCTGTAACTATAAAATTATCGTAATGCATCTAATATAATGCTTATTTTTTTACATCTAATACAAAATAATATAATCATATTATTACATCTAATATAATGATAAAAGATGATTATTTTAACCATCTAATATAATGCTTATTTTCATGAACTATATAAGTTTTGTAAAACTATACAAGGTTTACAGTATTTCGGTTAAAAAATACGAAGTTATACCATTTGTAACGATATAGTCGTACCAAGTTATACTAAGTTATACCGTTTGTGCTAGGTACAAACTTAATCAGTTGGGAAACATGTAATGCTTGATGTAGTGTTGGGTTCACATGTAGTGCTTAATTTAGTTTCACTTTCAGGTATGAATATACACTTATAATTTGTAAGAAAAAATTATTTAATGTAGTGTTGGGTACAAATTGAATCTAATGTTAAAAAAATTTCTCCAACTATGATGATCGGGAATAGAGATAAATAACATGCTGAATCGGAGAGGAAAGGGAAGAAGAGGGACAAGATAGATAAATACGTCAAAAACACCTGATTGGTTAGATGAATAAGTGTATAATTGAAATTAACCACAGTAACAAAACATTGCCAATTAAATGAAGATTATATTAGACTTATTAAGAGTAGGACATGATAATTTTTTTTTGTTTAGGAGCCTGTGAAATTTTGACCCCAGCTATTTTACTTTTTTTTAGATTTAAATTTTTTTAACTAATCAATGTGGTATTTTGATTTGTAATAACAGATAAGGTAAATTTGAAGGTTCACCACAATGGGTGAACGAATGTATTAATTCAATTCAAAAGAAGAAAATATTTTGTAACTTCATCTAATGAATATTGTTATGTAGTATGAGTAATCAGAGTATTTGATATGAATGGAGTATAATGATAGTCATTAATGTTTAAATTGTATATGCTTTAGATTGGACTATCTGAATCACCCAAGGGAAACTAAGATTCACCTTTGATTTTATCTAGCTCGCTATATGGCGAGCCGGATCGTCTTCATCCTAAATCAATCATTAAATCAATCCGTTTGTTTTATAGTTGGTCATAAATCAATCATTAAATTTAAGGAATTTTTATAATCTTTTGGCTTGGTATGCAAGTTTGTCTATTGTTCGTTTCCAAAAATGAATATATAGACTAAATCATACGGATTTGATGTACAAAATTCTTTGGATTTAATGTGTTATGGTAATATGTTAGTTTTTGTCATAATATTTTTAAGAGACATTAAGTGATGTATATATTTTGTAAACGACCCAGCTCGCCATATAGCGAGCGGGATGATATCATAAGTGAATCTTAGTTTCCCTTGGGTGATTGAGACGGTTGGGAATTTTCGGTCGACCTGATTCTCGTTTCTTCGTTTATTTTCCTGAAGTCACCTGCCAATAGATTGGACTATCTTTCACGAGAACTTATTGTATAACTCTTTTTAAACATATACGAGGCTTTTGTCTTCGTTTTCTACTTCTCTTTTTTAGAAGAAATATTTATTGGAAATTTTCGGGTATTGATTCCGTCGTAACCGATTATGACCCCAACAAAATAGACAATAAGTGTTAAAAAAAATTCCATAGGTCAAAGATGGTCTGATTTATTATTAAATTGTGTAATTCAATATGTTACTCATGGTAAAAAATTGGACCAGTTTAACTTAATGATATGTGAATTTCAAAGGACTTTTATAAACTACACTAAACATGATAGTTTGTATCTGAAAAGTTTGATTTCTAAAAAAATTGAAAAATCAGTATGTAGATGACGAAGCTTTGAATTTTCTTTTATGCTTTATAGACGAATCACTACAAAAAAAAATTCATTGAGAGAAGATTGTTATAGCACATTTTACTGAACTGCTATCGTAGATGACTTAAAAATTTCCGAATTATAAAACAGCGTTAGATAAATGTTGTAATAGAGTAAAAGAGTAAAACCTATAATAGAACTTAATTAATCCTATTTTGAAAATTAAGTGAGCGGGAGAATATAATTACCGATTCCGCCAATGCTAAGCGGGAAATTAGGTTTAAGTGCCAAAACATTATTTAAGTGTCTTTAGTAAGACTATCAAAGACATATAATAGCATTTTTCTAATGCCAAGAAAAGATATATGATCACATAAAACCTAACCCTAAACTCTAAAAGAAACCCTAAAACTCTAATCTCTTCAAATCTTAAAATTAATGAGGTTCACAGCTGCTCATGGTGGCAACATATTGACATAGCTGGGAGTGGAGAGTGTTCCACAACGATTTGACATAGGCAGTTGAAGCCACACCATTTAATCTTCCTGTTATGGTGGATGAAGATGAAGGCGGCTGAGTTTAGAAGATAGGGAGTCTTTTTCTTTTTAGGTTTAGATTCCTTTTTGGTTTAGTGTAAACCGGATCAGAGAAAGTGTAGTGGTTTAATTTTATTTTTTAGTTTCTGGTTTAGTTTTATAAACCGGAATTTATATGTAACCAATTTTAATTTATAAATAAAATTTATTTTATTTTTAACTATAATTTTTTTTCAATTATTTTAATTATAATTTTTTTTGGTTTAATGTAAAATTATCGATTATAGCACGAAGTAAGAATCATAACCAAGTTAATAACATCATTCAAGTATTGCTATTGTATCTACACATTTTGTGGCATTAAGAAAAATGTTATCGTAGAGGAGGTATCTATGATTGTTGCAGTATACATAGCATTTACGAATTTGCTATCAATCATCTAATATAGTATATTTCCGTGCTAACAATGTAGATATTTCTTGTAGTGAATGACAAAACAATTTTTAATGGTGACAACGCTTTGAATTAATATTATGATCGCTATACGACCATGCTGCATATTTGATAGTTTCACTGAGTATGATATTATTCATTATGATAGTTTCACTGATTATGATCAGACTGTATACTAATAGTCTAATCGAGTCTCAGGCTATTTTCATAATGCATCGTTAATTTAGTTTATTGTATAACAATGTAAAGAAGCAGACTATTTTTATGTTGAGATATTTCATTTTCTTACGAAAGAAAATATTAGTCTAAATTTTGTCCAAAGTCATTTTAAAACTGTCACGTAAGCAATAAAAAATATTATGCGTTGACACGTCATCAATTTTATATTGTATAATACAAAACTGAGATTACAGCTTCTTAAAAGATTCTCAAATAATATATAAGGAATGTCTTTGTTAGGCCTCTGCAGATGCTTCTAAAAGTGTCATGGTTAGTATCATAGGATTGGATTCTGAAATAGTTAAAAATTGTGTGATACATGAAATGAGGAAGTAGAAAATCTGCCAAAGTTCAGATTGCAAATTATCACCATCCTTCATAGATCTTTTGTATTTGAAACTTGTACAAAAAAATTCCACATTCCCTCAAATGATATGTTACATGGTATTTACACAGTATCTAAAGGTCTTAAAAGAATCGAGGTTGTTAAAACCAAATTTAAGTCACTCAAGGCCCAAATGTTGATATACTCCCATTTTCAGTAAGTTTTATATGTATAATACTAATTTGATCCGGTGAGATGAATTTAGTTTTATACATTTGAATTTGATTATGAGGATCTTAATATTGGGAAGGGCTGGGTTGACTCGCTCTCTCTTTGTAGATGATCTGATGGAGAACGAAAAGATTGAAGTTTGATTGAAAATTTTGCCAAAAAAAGAACAATTTTTATTTTTGGTCAATACAAAAAGAAACAACTCTGATATTGTCCTCTTCATACAAAACCAACTTTTATTCTTTTAGGAATTTTATACCCTTCTTGTTTTACAAAAAGTCTATATAAATATAAAAAAAATATTAAGGCAAAAAATTAAAATAAAAATAACAAACATGATATTAACATGCATGTGTATTTAGGAAAATTATTTTATGTTTAAAATAGTTTTGGAATAGCAATTTCAAAATAGGCTAAAAATGTCAATAAACATGATCTACCATATTCGGAGACTTTGAATTGGAAGCATATTGAAAACACAATAATCTAACAGACACAGGATACATAATATATAAAATCATTTTTTTCTTAAATTAAAATAAGGAGTTTTAATACCACCATTGTCGAAGTTACAATTTTCTTTATCTTCGATCGTTTTTCTGTAGTCGAATCGTTCAGCACTTAGTAGTTGACATTTGAGGATTGACAATCTGGATACATATAGTCATAAAGATTAATAATCATTTGGCAATTGTTAAAATCATAAATAAAAGAAAGCATATTCGCAAACATAGGATATTTGAAAATATTTATGCATATGAATTCATTTTCATATATAAGTTCATGTATTAGTGGACTTAGTTGCCACCATGTCCATATATGTTTAAATCAATAGATCTACCTCATACCAAGTATATATTTATGTTTGTGTTGTATAATATTAGTTTAAATTATTTTCATTAGTTTCTCTTGTAACCTTATTTTGAGATAAAAATGCTTTTATGAGGAGACTTCGATTAGCTATGTAAAATTAATGTTTCAAATGGTTTTAATATGTTTAGTAAGTATGAAAGAGGTAAACATTAAAAGGAAATATAAACATAAAAGTGACCAAGTATCTATTGACCGTACATGGGGACTGATCATATATGGCAACAAAAAAAGTGTAGACGTGCTTTATTCCAAATATCACATCGCCCATCGCGAAACCAAAAAAATTGCAAGAGAAAACTAATTAACATGAACTGGTAGAAAATATGACATTATGACTGCCTAATGATTGCCTGACTTCTGATTCACCGGAGAGCTCTTCAAGAGACTTTCCCTTGGGCTCAGGGATAAGAAAAGTGAAGAGCATACCAATGAAGTTAATGACACCAAGCATGATGAGAGAATTCTTGACTCCAATGCCCGGTGGATATCCTGCATCCGTTTTGGTTTTGTCTTGGGGCTGAGCTGCGTATAAAAACCCAAAAGCTCCTACAATGGCTCCAGCCTTACCTGTAGCAGCTGATATTCCATGGCATGTGGACCTTAGCCTAGCCGGGAATATCTCAGCGGGTACAATGAAGGTGGTTGCGTTTGGTCCAAAGTTGGCGAAGAAAAATGTGAGGGAGTACATAACCAAAAATCCAATACGGTTGTCTGGTTTGGTCCAGTGGTCGTAAGGGAAGGCAATGGCGAACATAAAGACGGTCATCATGAAGAATCCCATCAGCTGGATGGCAAATCTTCCCATAATTTCAATAAACGCAACTGTGAACCAATAGCCAGGTACGGTACTACAAAATGCTATGAGAGTTTGTGCTCGAGCAATCATGTAAACCTCGTTGATTCCGTTCATGGTTTCTGCCTTAGGGATCCAACCGATAGCCGAAAAAATATCTTTTTGGAACAAGTTTTGGCTGTAGAAGGCGACGTCAAGCAAGAACCAAGTGGATGTACATCCTAGCAGGGGAAGACCATGCCGTTTGGCGAATTCCTTAGAGAACAAGCAATAGTTTAGTCTTGGGTCTTTAATGAAATCCTCTGCTCTCTCCTCCATCTCAAGATCCACTTGTAGGACCTTGGACATGTCTTGTGTGGCCTGCTTGATGTTCTTGGCCACCAATGCGGTGTAACGAGCAGTTTCTGGCATCTTCATACGCCAATAATAAGTCAAGGCTGCAGGTAGAGCACCAAACATGACGATGATTCGCCAAATGTAATCAGCTTGAGGAGGCGTCGAGAGAGCCCTGTCGACTTCATAGGATGGAGCTGGGAAATTTTTGTCAAAAATGGAAGAGACTGCCAGTGCCACAAAACCTCCGGCTAAGATACCGACACCTTGCATGGCGAACACTGCCGCAATAAAAGCTCCACGAGTCTTCTTGTTTGCGTATTCAGACATGATGGTGGCAGAAAGAGGATAGTCACCTCCAATACCGAATCCAAGCCAAAACCTAAATAAAAATTGTTTACATTTATCTTTTGAAAGGAAGATAGTAATATCCAAAATTATACCTGAAGAAGCAGAGAGTGGCCATGACACCCTTGGCTTTTTCACCGAAAGATAGACCAGAAGCAACAGAGCACAGGATCATCATAATCAAAGTGATACCATACACTTTTTTCCTTCCAAGCTTGTCACCTAGCCATCCGAAAAATAGTTGACCGGCAAGAGTCCCACAGAGAGCCACACCATTGACTGCAGCCGCTACATGAGGGGGAAGAGAGCCAGGCTTTTCTGACAAAGGATCGAAGTAGTAGAGTCGGCCAAGAAGCTTGGTCACCAAGGAGACGCAGAAGAGATCGTAGGCATCAGTAAAGAAACCCATTCCGGCGATGACAATCGCCGTGAAATGGTAAAGTTGGGTTTTTGCAATATCGAGTGCCTTCAGCACTCCTAGTTGTTGTTCGGCCATCTAAGCTTTGATCGTCTCTCCTGCTAATTTCACACATTAAACGTTAATATTTTTGTATTGATATACTTCGTACAATTTTAATGTGGAGACATTTTGATCCCGTATTGGATAAGAGAACAAAAACTAGTATGATTCTTGGCTTCACGTCTAAAAGAAAGACATTAAAGAAACGAATGTGTTCAATAAAGAAACAACATTGTAAGTACATAAACATTAGATTACATACGCCAAAATGTTGTCGTTTATAAATCCCATACAATTCTATATCCTCACCTGGTCGTTAGTTTGGGTGAAAGAGACTGAAGAGATGTTTTGAGTGCAGAAATGTTGGGGAATTTATAGAACGCAGAATCATTTACTGGGTATATCCTTGTTTATAGTTTTGACAACACATTAGCATATACTCTCGTTATTTCTTTATAAGCCTATTTGCTGTTAACAAATCGGACTGAGTTTGATAAAATTAATTTCCCAAGCCACTATACCAACCATACTATAATACAAGATACTCATTGGACGGCCGGCTAGTACCACAACTATTCTCACTATTTTTTATCTTTCTTTTAACATAATTGATGAGCGTTAACAAAAAAAAAAAAAAAAAACGGTGACCGTTGTTAATAAGAATTTGTTATTTATCTGAAAAGGTTTACTCTTGTATAATTCTGATGACTATTCGAGTTAAAATTAATGCTAGCAGGACTTTTTTCACAAAATTTTATCGTCAAGTCACTATTTTTGTTTTTAAAACATCTTATTCAGCATTCACGTTAATTTGCCTAATATTCGCCCGTTGCCTGTTTCATTATCAAAATACTCTGCCTCTGTCTTCCTTCTAGTTCTATAATATAGTTTTAAACACCAAGATTGATAACTGATAAGTATGTGTGTTGATGCACGAGTGGATGCGTGAGATCGAGCATGAAGCGTTAGGATATGACCAAGACTAACACGATCATAGAAAACTGGACATATCGTACAATAAAGAGGGAAGTTTATTGTAACAGGCCTAATCTTACTCGGAAAAAACCATAAAGCTGAGAGTGTATAATAAATCGGAAATTTGGAAAAATAGAACTAAAAACCTTAAGCTTTGTCCCCTTAGTACAAAACTAAAAATTGTCACTTTTGAACTTACATTACCCTTTAGTGTTATAAAAATCATATCAATTAATTTACAATGCAAAGAAATAGAGAAAAATATTAAACATAAAGTAGTCAAGCATGTGCATATATGAAAAATATTATTTCATAAAAAAATATTTAGAATGATAAGTTAAAAACTTAGGTAAATGTGAAAATCTACCATCCACGGCGTTTCAAAATATGCAATCTATTTAAGACTGCACAATGTAGAACGTGAATTCCACCAAATTACTTAGGATCTATCATTACAGTATATATAATCTACCAAATAACTTATGATCTATCTTTGTAGTATATACAATCTACATCTCATCTATGTTCTTTATTTTCGGTAGATCATTAGAGCTAGTAAATGTTCCTTCATCGTCTTTGTCCGAATATGCATTCTACTGACTTCTCTTTTATCTACGATTTAGTTTTCCCTGTCTACCGTCTCATCTCTATTCTACAGATTGTAGAATGGGAGTTCTACTGGATTTTAAAACAAATCCAAAAATCTTGGAACTAACTGTCACAAAATATTCCCAAAATCTTTTAAATCTTTTTTATTTCCTTTTTTAAAATAAAGTTCCCTAAATTTTAGTTCTTCGTTGCCAACCAACGATTTCAACAAAAATCATGGGGTTTTATCTTTTTCATACATTTTCATATTTCTTCCAAACTTCTATTCTCAATCTAATCTAAAGAGATGCACATCTTTGCCTATTCTGGTTATTGGAAATCGTCCAAAAGAAATGGGAAATTTCTTGTTGATAAAGGAAAAGGAGGTCGATTACTTACTTTGGACACAAGCAAAACTTTTGAATACCTAATCAGCTTCGTTACAAAAATAACCATACGACATTATATGTGCATCAGTCTTTATCAAAATTTAAAAATGATTTGGAGAGGAATACTTGTTGGGCTTTTCAAGCCCACGTCCAACTCTTCCGAGAACGATTAGTACAATATTGTCCACTTTGGGCCCGGAGGCAAGGCCCGCATGGATTTACTTTGGGACTCCTTCCCAAAAGGCCTCGTACTAATCAGAGTTGGACATCCCTTTATATACTAGACATTATTTGTCTAATCTTACAATGTGGGACTTTGTTTGTATTCACAACAAACCTCCTCTCAAACCAAGTACCACATGAACTCTTGGTTTCCAACCTCCAGCGAAACCTGGCACGCATCTTGTACCGCCGTAATCACCAACGGGACTCTTCACCTAACCCTTGTTACACCATTAGGATTTATCCACCTAACCCTTACTGCACCATTAGGACATTCACCATCTAATCTTTGCAGCACCGTTAGGAATATCCACCTAATCTTTGTATCGTCGTTAGGAAGAGACTTTCGATACAAGTCTCCGGCACCACTTGATCGTGAGGTCACCTTGAGGATTCTCCTCCCACAACCGAAGCTTCCAGGATCTTTGACTGGCCTCTGCTACGTACCATCCCTTCCCATCGAAGATGTAGCGGTTCGAACTTGAAGGGTATTTTGGTCTTCTTGCAGATCTTCGTCATCCCGGCTCTGATACCTTTTCTTGGCCTAAACATAGGTTCAGTGAATTTGTAATCTCAAAAAGGTACTAGCTACAGTCATCAGGATAAGGAGATTGACTAAGAGCAAGTGGGTACTTGAGATTACTATGTGTAATGGTGTCGAAGCTTGATGCCTGAGGATGCAAAGACTCATGTTGAAGTTGCATCATGTTATGTTCACTATCAAGGGAATAATCAAGGGTTATGGCCAAAGTCAAGTCTTGTGTACTTTTATTGGCTAAGAGAAGTGATCCAAAGTTACAGTGGCTATGGTGAAGCAGCTCAAGGTGGAGAAATGGCAGCAAGGGCATCGCAGGGAGATGCAAAGAGGAACGTGACGAGAGATGTCACTGTTGATGACTCATGTGGGTTTCGTCTAAGAAGTCAACGGAACATGCAGAAACGTTGATCGGAATTGAGGCGAGACTGGTTATCTTGCCAAGAAACGTTTTTGATGGCAATGGCGACTGTGTGTATGTATCTCAGAGGATGTGAAGGACCATATCATGTTGTGCTTTTCACCATCGGGAAGGCAGGCATGAGGGAGAGTCGCGAACTCTCTCAAGCTCATAAGCCCAAGGTGGAGTCACTTGCTATGGAGGTTGACATCAAAGGAGAATTCTTCAGAGTTGCAGGCTTAAATCAGAGATTAATTGGGGACACGAAAGTTGTTGTCGCTGGCCGGAATCTCATCTGAGATCGAAAAGGTTGTCCCACCGGAGCGCAGGTCACTCGAATCGTTAAGCTTGCGGAGGTTGTCGTCAATACTGGTGAGGAAGATAAAAACGCCATATGTGAAGTCTGGAGGGTAGAGAACGGAGAACGCTTGACAATCAGAGAAGGAAAAGAGAGAAGTGAGAATTTGGGCCAGGTGGAGTTTGTGGGTATTAGGCCCAAATTCTTAGTCAAGTTTACTTCCAGCCCAATAAGCAGATCCTGCATAAAAGAAGTAAAGACGTTAGTTTCCTTTTCTCATAAAGAAGTCGGTTTGTCAAGTCACTACGCAATTAGGAATAGGAAAACTAAAGTCGGTGGCTGGCGTTATAAATAACGAAGGTGGTTAAAGCTTCACAAGTATCCGAAACATAAGACCAAAGAGAAAGAGAGTACAACAACAAGATTTCTTGTTAGGAATTATCGATCGTTTGATTGCTTAACTAACGACACAAGATTTTTAACCCAGTTCCCTTGCGGTACCTCTGGGGTGGGAACCGTCTCCTACAACATCCACTATCAATCAAAGGGGTTTACACAAACGCTCTAAGCGCTCTCCTTGTATAAAACATGACACTAACAAAGAATAAGAAGATCAAAGAAACTCTATCTCTTAGAGACATGACTCGAACAATATCTCTTAGTTTCTTCTACTTTTGATCTCTCTCTTAACTTTTCTTTGTTCTTGTGTTTAGGGTTTTTCTCGGATCTCTCGGATTATTCACCTAAGCTTGGAACGTCTTCTATTTATACTTGAAGCGTAACCGACCTTGCTGCATAATTTCCTAATCCCGTACTTACGTAAAAGGAAATAGTGCAAGTGCTGGATTCATAAGTGAATGGGCCAAGAAAAGAGATTAGGCCCAACTTCTCACAAACTCCACCTTGGGCCTAAGCTTGTCTTCTTGTCTCTAGTCCAATCCAGCCCAAAAAAAAAACTTCCAATCTTCCTCTTCGTCCTTTGACGTTTGCTGCAATCCTTTACCGACAGAAAAGAGAAACCGACCACAATCACGACTTTTCTGGTAATTCCTTTATCACCAACACCTCTGAAACAAAACTCCAGCATCCTTAAACTCTAGCTGTCCAGCGAATCCATGATTGAACTTTTGATGAAGCTTTTCTTCTCTACTGCACTTCCTGAATCAGAGTACTCCCACTTTGATTCTAATTTCTGCAGCATCCCTGACCTGAAGTTAAAGATTCACCTGCTCCAAGTCTGGTAACTTTCCTGTGATCCTGTGACACCCTTTTACCAATCACCATTACCATATGAAGCAAACCCCTAAGATCCTTCAATTACAGACCCGACATATGAATTGAAAACAATGCAGTTTCTCTGCATCCCCGGTAGCTTGCTTCTATGATGAATCTTACAAACTCCTCCCTGTATTCGGTAAGTCTGAGTTTTGCTTTCCTCTAGTAGAACATGTCCTTACCCCTTTGATTTCCTCTTTTTTTTTTCGATAGTGAAACCTGATGCCATTTGCATCTTTTGTTGCAGCCTCTACTTTAACCTGAGATCAAGTTACTCCACCTTGAGCTCTCCACCTTGAGCTCTGATTCTTCAATCAATTACACCACCGCTGACCGCACTGCTTCTGTTTTCTTCTTGAGCTCAAAACTTAGAGAGATTCATGACTCTCTCTCAAGTTTCCATCTTCTCTCAAGCTATCACCACTTATTGGGATCTCTTTATTTCACTTCACCAATGATCATGTGATATCACCCTCAAGAGTCTCAAGCCTCCGACAACAGAGCTAGCTTGTCCTCTCTCTACAGCTTGTCCGGCGAAAGGCTTCGCCACCTCCGCTGTTTAACACGCTTCCTCATGTAATATTCTCTAATGACTTATTAGAAAATCAGGTATCACCAATCTTTCATCTTTCCTGAATTTTCAGAACCTGTGAAAAAAATAAGTCATTGACTTTTCATCTCTGCAGCCTTGTACGCAACGAGCAACAGACCCGTGCCCCTTCTCGGCCTCGATGATCACATTTAATCTCTGAACTATGTATCATCTTCTGTCTCTGTTCCAATAACTACAGGTAATACTTTTGAACCTGGAACATTATCTCATGTCTTGTCTCCTGGCTTGATTTCTTTCTCAAGCTCCACCTTGAACAAGAGGCCATTTTTTTTTTCCACAGCAGCTCCACGTGAATCCTCTGTTCTACCACAGGCACCACCACGTTCAATTCGATTATAAGTAAAATCTCAATCCACTTCCTTGGATTTCGAAATCTCCTTTTACCACCTTTCATCTTATCATCGAAGAACCACCATGCCTTCACGTGAATGTTCCCATCAGCTGCTCCACCTGGATCAGTACACCATGATTCCAGAAACCTAAAGGTAACCTCTGTTTTCCATAACCTTAAAAATAATCAATCATACAGACATCCCCATCTCCTATGCCTCTGTATTTTTTTTTCCCCCGAGAACCTTAACTCGGAACTTGAAACCGTTTCAGATCTCTATGATGAACTCCACCTGGAACCAGAATCAACACTCCACGACTTCTGATTTGTCACGGTTACCGCAAACCTTGACCGCGAGAGCTCAGCCTCGTCCCTTTTTCCATCCTTTAGGTAATTCCCGTTACCTATATATGCTTTTGCACTCCTCATCATTAAAGCTTGCCCAGTAATGAAGTCTTGTGGTGCATCCAAAAACATATGTCCCTTTCCTTTGAAATAGAATCATCTTTGCCTCATGCCTGAAGCTAAATTGACTCTACCGTAACCCAATCAGTCACACAGCCCCCTCCATAACTATTATGAATCTGTTGTTGATTGAACTCATCCTCCCTCTGCATCGTGATCTCCTTTAATCA
Source organism: Hirschfeldia incana (assembly GCA_026261945.1). Taxonomy (NCBI): domain Eukaryota; kingdom Viridiplantae; phylum Streptophyta; class Magnoliopsida; order Brassicales; family Brassicaceae; genus Hirschfeldia; species Hirschfeldia incana. Next base: position 1,129,324 of record JABCMI010000006.1, read on the forward strand.
AATGCAGTTACCATCTCTGAATCATACATGTTTCACATCTTGAAACTGTCCCTGATTCATCATGCCTTCCTGTTTAACCCCCACAGCTTCGGATCCCTCTTTGTACCGCCGTAACACTAACGGAACACGCCATCAAGCTACCACATTTGCTAGATAGACTTTCGACACGAACTTTGATCCGGCTTTCTTCTTAAACAGAACTTTACTAACAACATTACACCTTGCTGCCAGATTTCTTTTTCTCTTAACTTAAGCTTCCTTTCTGTGTTAAATCTGCCTTGAACTCCTCTTGTGTACCGCTGTTATCACTTAACAGAACCCGCCATCAAGCTTTCACCCTTGCTAGATAGACTTTCGACACACTCTTGTCCAGGCTTCTCTTCTTACAGAACTTCACACAACCTTTGTGTTCTTCTTTAGCTCTTGAAACTCCGATCCTTATCCCTGGCACTTAACCCTCCTTGAAAAATTTATCAGACCTGATTGTATATGAGCTTCTCACAAGCTCCCTGCCTGCTTTGCCTCAAGCAGACTCCATGTTTCACCTCCATACTTCTCTGCTATAACCTTTCTCTAGAATCTAAGACTTTCCGAAACAACCTTCTATATATCACATATGTTCCATTCCTAAGGCGTCCCCTAGTCATGAATCTATAACTTCGGTTGCTCTGTCAACTCCCTGGAAAATATACTTTCAACAACTAGAACAAGTCAAGATACAACCTGATTTCACAGCAAAAAATCTTGACTTTTCTATTGTTAAAACCGGTATACTCCCATGTGTTCTCTTAAAATCTTGATTCCATAACCTTAGCAGCCTCAAGTATCCAGAAACTTTGAACATCACAATTACCTTCAGCATCCCCATACGTACTTAAACGTGTACGTCATGTTTCCCTTTGATCTTGTAACTTCAACCCTTCCATGTGTCGACCCCATAATCTCACTAACACCCGCAATCAAAACCTGGATTGCTCTGATACCACTTGTTAGGAATTATCGATCGTTTGATTGCTTAACTAACGACACAAGATTTTTAACCCAGTTCCCTTGCGGTACCTCTGGGGTGGGAACCGTCTCCCACAACATCCACTATCAATCAAAGGGGTTTACACAAACGCTCTAAGCGCTCTCCTTGTATAAAACATGACACTAACAAAGAATAAGAAGATCAAAGAAACTCTATCTCTTAGAGACATGACTCGAACAATATCTCTTAGTTTCTTCTACTTTTGATCTCTCTCTTAACTTTTCTTTGTTCTTGTGTTTAGGGTTTTTCTCGGATCTCTCGGATTATTCACCTAAGCTTGGAACGTCTTCTATTTATACTTAGAAGCGTAACCGACCTTGCTGCATAATTTCCTAATCCCGTACTTACGTAAAAGGAAATAGTGCAAGTGCTGGATTCATAAGTGAATGGGCCAAGAAAAGAGATTAGGCCCAACTTCTCACAATACTCGTTGAAAAATCAGGTTATAAAATCTGTGGTCGTGTTCAATAAGTCCAATTAGTTGGATAATAATATTATTTTCTTCAGTTTGAAGGGAAAACAAACATACAATATAAAAGCAAATCCTTATTGAAAGTAGATATAAATAGCTCATAGAAATTTATTCATATGCAAGAAAGAAAACTAAATGAAGAAAGATTATATTGTCACCAAAATGAAGATTATTATAGATTGTGATATTCACAGAAAAGGACTCTCGAAAGTAGGCTCCTTCACTCGGATATCAAGCAAGCAGAGCGTGTGCAGTCCAAGAGTACGTTTCTTCTTGATCTTCTCGTAAAAGCTATCAGGTCTCCAACTCTCGGTAAAGAAAGGGATCGAAACCGTCCATCCGTAAGGGTAAAGCTGCTGACGACAGATCCCAACATTCATCACAGATGCGTTCTGCACCACCTCTACGTTTACACCAAGTTTCTTAGCTCTAACAACAAGATCGCTATGCATTGTAGCTCTGCAACAAACAAAAAAACACACAAAAACAAAGCAATTCAGACAGTATATAACTAACTAAACGACTCCGTCTAATTACATTCAACATTACCCAAAGGGATCACATTCAACAACAAAGAGAAAAACGATATCATTATCAATGGCTTCTTCAATCATACTCCGTGCCTTTCTTCCACCATCTCTCTATCAGCAAGTGTGATTGGTTTCCCATAAAACTTTTTCTGTCCGAGAAAAAAAAGACATAAACTTTTCTCTTCTGTCCTTAACACATGAATCAATCACACAAATCAGGTAATTGAGGAAGAGTTGAGCTTTATAAGATTAAAAGCTTCTGCCTTTACTTAACAGTTGATGAACTATATCTAAGACAAAGACAAATCTATCAACAACATAAGTGAGTTTAAGTTTACATGTTCGTAGAGAGCCTGGGAAGGAAGAGGCGAACTGCTGAACTGCAGATAGATGCTAAGAGAGAATGAGAGATTCAACGCCGCTGAAGAAACGAAGAGTCGGAGTCGACGATATGTTGTGATTTTTTACTTTCTGTTTTTTAGTGTACTTTTTAGATAATAAAAGTAAACCTAATTTGGTTAAATTATATTACTTTTTTAATATATGTATTTAAAAATTAATAGAAAGGACAAAACGAGATTTGCATTATTATTTATACTATAGGGACAATGATTTTGGTTTTTGATTCTAAGGGGACAAAGTCATAGTTATTTTGTTCTCTTTTTCCAAATTTCCCATAAATATAAATATATAGAGGATGTGTTATGGAAGTTGTTTTCAGTTTAAAAATAATGGGATTTATGAACATAATTAGGTTATGACCACCAGATAACTGACAATCATAATCTAATAGATGTTGTTCTACAGCTCTGGTGGTGAAGACTAGGCACAGTGGTCCTATAAGTTTGTTTCGTTGTGTCTTAAAATGGGAGAAGATGTAAACGATTAGTCGCCAAATATTCTATATCAGGTGAAAAAGAATAGTATATGTTCTCTGTGTTTGTATATACTTTAAGTTTGTAATTGTCTCATGTATTAATCATTTTATTTTATCTTTTTTAAAAATTCGATAAAAATAAAATGAATTAAAAGTTAATATTTACTCGCTGTAACGTCTTTTCCTCTTCTATTAACGCTACCATATTTTATTGTTGTTTTTGTGTTCTATTCTATTCGATATATAAAATGGAAACGTACGACGACATGCAATATGTTTGTTAGTATTCCAAATGTTACATCGTTACCAAAACCACCAATTGATGCGACTGCCTTCTCCTCCACCACATCACCATCCATTGTCTCCTAACGTTTGGCACCACTGAACCATTAGTTTTTTTTTTTTTTTTTTGAAAAAACACTGAACCATTAGTTATTTCATCGTATCCAATGTCTTCTCTTTTAGAGAAATCAGGTTATCCGGCAAATTATATTCTTAATAATTTCTAGTTCGCAAGTATATTCTATACTTTATATATAAATAGTATAATTTAGTATCATAAATATATGTATTATTTCAAATTTTCATTAAAATATAATATTTGATATTTGAGTTTGAGTTTAGTGATTAAGGTTTATGATTTAAGCCAACAATTCTTCATTTCTTTTTGTTTCCTCTACATTTCTATCTAAAAAACTCCCATAACTCCTTTTCATAATCTCAACTTCTTATTTTTGAGTTTCTTCATCAGTAAATCGTAAAAGATGATTCTTTTTGCTCACTTTTAGAGTTTGGACGGTGGGTTGGAATCAAGGTTCACACCGGAGAAACTAACTGTTTACATGGTTTTCACCATTTTTTCAGTTTGTGTCGCGATGGTAGACTGTTTTATATGTGTGTAAACGTACGCGTCAGTCTATTCTTCAACGCACAAGTCAGTTTTGTAATTGACCTTTCGAACTTTTTTTTGTAACGTAGACTTTCCCAGCAGTCTACGTCTTTACCTTTGACTTCAAAAACAAAAATATACGTAGACCTACCAAGACGGCTATGTAAAAGAGGTTAGTTTTACATTTGACCGAACTTTTGACTTTCTAAAGTAGACTTCACAGGAAGTCTACGAAATGTAGGCTGCCAAAGCGGTCTACTTAAGGTCAGTTTTGCATTTGACCAAAACATTGACTTGGTTAAATAGGTTAGTTTTGTATTTGACTAAAATGTCTTTAAATAAAATAAATATTTTTTAAACTGTAAACTTCAAATGTAATCTTCTCATCTTGGACAAAAAGTTTGAGACTGTTTGTGAAATCTACATATTTATTTTGGTCAAATGCAAAACCAACTCATGGGTTTTGAAGTTAGACTTTATGCGAAGTCTACCAAGTTGTAGACGTATATTTTAATCTACTCACAGAAAGTCAAACAATTGTCAATTGCAAAACTAATCTTTTTTTTAAAAAATTAAAACCTGTAGACTACATATGAAATCTACCTCCGAAAGTAAAACTTTGATGAGTTCTGGTCAATAGCAAAAACTAACATTTTTAATGTGATAGACTAAAAAGGAAGTCTAAATGTATAAAGTCAAAACTTGGATGAGTTCTGGTCAAATAAAAAAAGTAACCCGTTAAATTTTCAATTGCAAAAACTAACCTGAATATTAGACCTATTTTACCGTCTACAAACATAAACTGAAACGAACGTCTACACTTTCGTAGACTGATTGAACAGTGTACGTAGGAAAATAAATTAAAATTGAATTTCTGTATTTTTCATAAAGTTTTTTCTAGATTTTTTGTTTGAAAGTGTGTGCTAGTTAATCCTAATGGATTTGAGTGATTTTGAAAAGAAAAACTGTTGTAGTTATAAAATTATAATACTTTTGATTTCACAATGTTGTTAGGTGTTAATTGTAGACATAATTGCAAGTCTACGTTTGTAGTTTTATGAAATATGAAATATTTATTCGATAATTATGTGAAACTGTATTTTTTTTGCAGACAATGACTCAATTACCGGCTGTATACGGAGAATGGGTGGGAAAGGCTCATTGTGGGAGTTTGTCGTCAATAAAGAAAAAGAAGGGAGAATGTTCCCTTTGAAAGATGGTTGTACACATGGTGAATTTCTTGAAATAGTACAAGAAGATTATGATCTAAACAAAAAAATCGAAAAGGTGATGTGATCGAGTTGTCTAAAACACATTTTGTATGCCTTTGTGTATCAAGCCAGAGCCAAGTAGACTACAATTTTTGACTATCTGTTAGATAATAAGAGTAAATGTCTTTGCAAGTCTACATATGTAGACCGCAGTTGAAGTCTACGTCGTAAATTCTATTAGAAGTGCATTTTTGTATTATTCATCATATTTTTTGCATGATTTAATTATTTTATAGTGTATCTTAGTAAATCTTAATTGTCTTGGAAGAATATCAAAAGTTGATGTGTTTTAATTATACACTTGAAACATCAAAAAGTTGTGATTATTTTTACTCTTGAAACTTCTTGGAAATTTTGTATGGATTTTCTTCTTACATGTGTGCTAGTTATTGTTTTAGCTTATGGTGGTTTTAATTGTTTTTTTGACTAGATTATCTTGTGCAAAAATTGATAGCTAACAAAAATTGATAATATCGTACAAGTGAAACACATCATCTAAATCTCCCTCAATAACATTATCTAAACATGGATCGTCTTCCCTAACGACATATATATTCAAGCCATCCCACGAGTCTGAACCTTGCATCATTTTTTCTACATCGCTATCAGATACCAAGTCCACACGATCCACCCCAACAGCTCGACCAGAGAAGTAAGAGAACTTACACATGTTCTCTGCATAACCGTTTGCTAAGACGACATCTTTCAGCATTTCAAGTGTTGGTCTTCTGAAATCCACTCGACAACACTTAGTCCGATCACCATTGTAAGATCCATCTGAAGCCCAATATCCTCGAACCCACAATCGAAAGAAGACAGTCCTGCAAAAGCAAATGAAAATTGCTTAGATTAATTGAAAAGAATCTCAATCAAAAGTACAAATCTTCAACCCGAAATAGAAGGAGAACGAAAACAAACGAAGAACTTATTTTGGGCTTGGAAAATCCATTGTCTTTAACACGATTCTCGCTATGAAACGCACATACAGCAGTCACAGATTCATCTCCTCGATTTGAAAATTAGGGTTCGTCAATTGAAAAAGGTGAATTGGGGGAAACTAAAATCTATTCCTCGATAAAAAGTGTTGGGTTTCCGACTCCGTATCGTTTTTATTAGACATTGTGTTGTTTTGAGCACAGACCTCGACGTTTTCTTTTGATATCAAACTACGCGTTTTGTTTTAATGGAGGCACGTCTACTGTAGACGATAAATGTTACGGAGAGGCTAAATCACTAACGGTAATAAAGTTGAAGGTTTTTTTCACAAAATCTTTAGCTGGAAGTTTAATTTTTGATTCATCTTTAGTTGAGGGTTTAATTCACTAAAAATCTTTTTAAAAATAAAGATTTTTGTCACGAAACTCTAGACCAAAGTTTGTAATTTCTTTGGACCTAGAACAAGAGCCAATCTCTAAATCCATTCCACTCCCCTCCCCTTTCTAGCAGCTGATGAAACTCGAACATAACATCTATACCTTTAGGGAACATAAAGAACGTTAACTACTTTATTCTTCATCATTTCGTCCGTCTTTTTTTTCAAGTTTTTTCTATTTGACAAGTGTCATTAGCAGAAATGATGTTGTTCTATACCTAATCATCCATTTCCTTGTCGTCATCATCATAATCATTGTCATCGCTTGACCTGGTGCTATTGCGTTTCGCTCGTAAAGCTTTTAACTGCCTCTGAGACCACGCCTTCCATGGCTCGACGAGCTTTTCAACAGGCCTTACCAACTCAATAAACCTTAACAAAACGTTGTGCGGATAATGTGTCTCAAAACCAACGAAATATATACCGTTCGGCTTGATGACGTATCTACACACATGTCCTCCGCACAACATAGATGTCATCGACAACGTCTTGATCTCGACATGCGCTGTCCCTTGGCTTGACAGGAAATGGCATAGGTGAGTCACCACGCCGTTTCCAAACGGCGGTACATCAAAATCCCATGAAAATTCCGTTTTGGGATGCGATCTGTGCCACCGGAGGGATTTTTCAGATGACTTACATCGGTAGAAAACTGATGGACGTTTTAAGCCGTACATTTCGTTTTTTATCAGTATCGAGAAACTCACATCTCCAACTTCTATCGATTCTACACGGAATATGATGACTTGCAATAGAAGGCACCAGACTATAGCATTCTTGGCAATGATATAATCTCCTCTCATTTCTCTTTTTTTTTTCCTATAAAGTTACTCAAGTTCTGTATTCTTATTGTTCTTTTCTTTTTACTTTATGACACTTTCATTTCCTTTTGCTTTTATACGAAAGGATACGAAAAGTTATGGACGAAAATTAGTTTTGTAGCTACTAACGAGATAACCAATCCAGTGTCTATTATTGGATACTAATACAACAATGTAGTAATTAGTGATACCAGTTGATTTGTTACACAACACGTTAAAAACGAAAACTACATTTTTGTTATAACTTCTAACAATATTTTCTAGTGATTAATTCATACATGATACATCTTATACACATCTATGTTAGTGGCGCTAGAGCTTGTACCATCGGACGTTAATTAAAGGAAGTAGTTATTTGCAACCAAGGAAGATAGGTTTTTTCCATTTGGGAAGGTAAGCGAGTTAGATTCGAAATAACCTCACAACACTAAATGGCCGAAAAAATGGTCCATCCATGAATTGCACATTCCCTTAAAAAACTTGTTTGGACTCTACTATATATAGATCATGGCTACCTTAGTTTAATTAAATAAATATATTGTAATTCAAACAAAAAATGTAGATAAATCTTATTCTATAAATAAATAAATTGTGTGTTTCAACTTGTAAATTGTTAAATTATTTGTAAAGAATTATAAAATCATCAAACCAACAACATGATTTTATAATTCTTTACAAAATAATTTAACAATTTACAATTTGAAACACACAATTTCATCAAATCAACAACACTAAATGGTTAGTTGATCTATAAAATCATCAAACCAACAACACAATTTACAAAAAAAAAAACAACATTAAATTTTAGTAAAATATGTCAAAATTTATAATGAATAACCAATCATATATAAATCCGACTTCCACTAACACTCTTATTAATTTGTTTCTGAAAAGGATGTTAAATATACATTGTCTATATACTTTTGTGATTTTTTTGTCTTGATGTTTCGTCACTGATCAGTTACTATTTTTTTTTTTTTGATATATTGTCTATATATTTTTGTTATTAATTTGTAAATGTTTGCAGAGTTTCGTTTCTAGAAAACGATTTCAAATCCAAATTTGGAGACGATGCCAAAGGCTGAAAACATAGTTTTCAGTTTCTGACTTTTAACTACAATATTTCTTCTAAGGGAGAACCAAAAAAACAAAAAGAAAAATGTATACAAACACTGACACACATCCTCCGCAAGATATCAGAGGAATCACTTAGTGATCATCCCAGGCAACTTAGGTTGAGTATGACGATGAGGCCAAAGAGTCCAAGGAAAAAGCTCGTTAGTATCTTTCACCAAAAGCCCTTCACGTCTGATCGCTAAAACGCATCGGTATCCAGGACACCGTTGTCCCATCGCCGGCGTTATCTCAATAATGAGATTAACATAACCCAAACTAGACTGGAAATGGCACCGGTTAACCACCTTTGCGTTCGGGTTAACACTCTAAAAGAAGAACTTTGCGAAGAACACGTCTCCAGGGAGAGACCTACTCCAGTGTTTTCTGCCAATGCTGCACTCGTACCCTGCTTTTGGTTTCTTGATCCATTTTAATTCGTGTATAGCTTCGAAGATCACTTTGGTTCCGTCTTTGAATTCGAAATCAGAGCTGTAATATTCGCTGGGATGAATGGTCTCGTAATCGGAGTTATGGTTTATCAAAGGTGTAACATCCCTATCCCTAGCCTAAAATTTTTAATAAGAAAGCGGGCTTCTCTACATGGTCCATTTGGGAAAAACCTAGGGTTTCCCTTCCATTTCATATAAATACATCTGCCTCCTCTCTCTTTTATCTCATTTTGAAATTTGAGCGAAGCTCTGCAGAGATTTAGAGAGACCAAGAAATCCTAGCCGTCAAGTTTCTCTTTTCCTTTTACCTCTTTTTCTCTCACGTCTCTCTCTTCTCTTTCCCCGTCGGATCTCCTCCTCTCTCTTTGCCGCAAGTCGTCCCAGGAGAAAGAGCCACCAGTGGTCGTGTGTGGTGGTCGTCCGAGGGGTGTTGGTGGTGGTAGCCGATTGGTGGTGGTGTTTCAGATCTCGTCTCTCCATTGTTCTCTTGTTCCAGATCTGTCCAGATCTCATCTCTTTTTCCCGTGTTCCAGATCCAGATCTAGGCAAAGGTGAGGACTCGATTGTGAACTCCTTTCATGTTGGATAATGTCTCGGGCGTTAGTCCCTTGTTAATGTTGTTTAGGTCTAAATATGTCTTGTGTTGATATGATGGTTTCTGATTGTGATGATGAGATGATTGGTTAATGATTGATGCTTGTGTGATTGTTGTGAAGTCTCATGTGATGATTGTGATTGAAAGCTAGGTAGCTAGAGAGTAGTGAATGATAGGTTGTTAGAGGATAAACCAGTTGCGTGTTGAGATGAATGAAATGATGATTCGTTTGATAACATTGAAATGAGATCTTGATTGCTAAGAAAGAACCTAGTGATTGATATGTCGTAAAAGGATAAACCGGTTGAGTATTGAGATAAATGAGATGTGTGTTAAGAATGAAAGTGACATGAATGAGATGTATGATAAGAATGAAAGTGATGTGAATGAGATGTTGATACGATCCATGAGGTTGTGTGGTAATGTGTCGAGTGCCGGTTTGGCGAGTGCCGGTTTGGTGAGTGCCGGTTTGGCGTGTGCCGGATTGGCGTGTGCCGGTTTGGCGAGTGCTTTGTTTGGCGAGTGCCGGTTTGGCGAGTGCTGGTTTGGCGAGTGCCGGTTTGGGGAGTGCCGCTTTGGCGTGTGACAGTGAGCACTCCTCGAGTTGAGAGTGAAAGGAACTTCGTTAGATGCTTGTTGGGCGATATGTCTTGATTGAGTATAGATTCTATGTTGTTTGTGATTGCTAGATGATATTAGCTTGTGACTTGTGTTGTTGCATTCTGTAATATGAAATGAGTTCGTAGGTTCCTAGAACCTACCCTCACTGAGTAACCCCAATTACTCACCCCTCCTTCTTGTAGGTATGATCAAAGAGGAGCAGGAGCAGGAGTCAGTATGGTGTCATTGTTTTGGGCTTTCTTTATCTTTTGGAACCTTTATATTCGAGTTTCATTTAAGTTTTCATTAGATATTTGAATATTTAAGTTGAGTTTGGTTTTATGTAAGACAATTTGTGTTTTAATAAAAGTTGTTCGACGAAAAGTGTTGTGTTTATGGTTTTAAAAAAGATACTCGGGACAGGAATGTTACAAAAGGGTTGTCATCGCTGCTTGTGACTTGTATCACAAGGATTAGACATAGTAGGGTTCCAAGAAACAACTTGTTTTCCATTCCCCACTTTTGAAGATTATAAAAAGTGATCCGTGTTTGGCTTTGAAAGGCAAACTCACCTCTAGCCTCTCGCAACTGTAACTTGGTACTAGTTCCATCAGATTCATGAGCAGGGTCGGTCAACCACTTTTGCGTAAATAATAACTAGACCAGAAATGGCACCGGTCAACCACTTTTGCGTTTGGGTTAACGCTGTAAAAGAAGATGTAACGACCCGGTTTTCTTAACCGGAATTAATTTGATTTTTCTCATTAATTATTTTGGACCAAACCAGTTTTATTCCTTTTGGTCTAACCAAACCGTGCATTTGTATATATATAAAATGTATGCATCTCCTTCCTCAACCTAACCTAGCCGTCAAAATGAAAAGGGAAAGGAGTCTCCAGCCTTGCCGTTCACCACCACCAGCTTCATCACCTTGTTCCTCATCTCTATCCTTTGCCATCCGTGTGCTATGTGTTACAGAGAAGCCGTGATGCATCCACCAGTCACCATCCAAGGCGTCTCGTTTGTAATAAGAAGCGCATGTAGCGGAGCCACCGTTACAACCACCCTCATCACCGATCTACACCGTCGGGAGCTGTGAGTAACCAGAGATGATGTTGGTGACGTCAAGGCCCATTACCCACCGTATCGGTTCCAAGTCGAGAAGGTTATTGCATTCGTTTTTATTGTTTCTTGCATTCCAAGCAGGCTTGCAAAGTATAAACCCTAATTGCCTTGTCTTTTGCAAATATGCCATGTGGTGTTTCGGACATGTTCTTTTGGTGTGCTGAGACGTGTAGCCGAGACCCAAGTGTAAAACCTTAGGTTTCTTGATGGTCAAGTCATCTCACCTTGTTTTTGATTTGCTTTCCGGCTCTCCGATCTTGGCTAAAGTGAGGGCTACTCCGTTAAATCCCGAGCTAGTTTAGTACTACTATTATGAAAAGTTTAGTTTCGAAACATGATAAGTTTGTGTGAATCGAGTCTGTTTGAGAGTCTTGTTTGATTACCGTTATTATTGATTGTTAAACCGGAAATAGGATAATAGAGGATTCAACGGTTGAATGAATTGAGTGATGTTAAAACTGTTATATATGTATATATATAAATATGTCCGTTTGTGAGGATTGCGGGTGCACAAAGACGTTTGTGTAAGCCGCCGACGAGCAGTGTGATTGCGGGTGCACAGAGACGTTTGTGTAAGCCGCCGACGAGCAGTGAGATTGCGGGGGTACAAAGACGTTTGTATCAGTCGCCGACGCGCAGATTGTGGGAGTGCAGAGATGGACTACTGTTCGCCTGGAGATATACATATATCCTTATGAGGAAATGTGGGGTGCATTGAGTAGTATGTACTATCAGCGCATTGGTTGTTTTATGTGGTGTATTAGACACTGTGTTTGTTTCATGCTAGAGCTAGGCCTACATGGTCGTAGTGCTATGTACTGAGTCAGTGGTTTCACGGTTTAGCATCCCATACCTTGCTGAGCGATTCTCCTATCGTTCATCCCTCTTCTTTCCCTTTTTCAGGTGAGACCGACAGGCATGAGTGATTGCTACCGGATTGGTGCTTTTGGGTGTTTTATTGTTATTTATTTTTCTAGACTTGCGGATTTATGCTTTATTGATATTTTCGGGATTTATTCTCTTATTTGGATTTATGGATATTTATTGGATTATGATGTTGGATTCGTTTTCGAGGAGTAATAAATGGAGATTTTCAGACATTATATTTATTATTATATTTTGAGAAATGCGGGTGTTACAGAAGAACTTTGCGAAGAAGACGTCTCCAGGGAGAGAGACCTACTAGTCCAATGTTTTCTGCCAATGCTGCACTCCCGACCCCTGCTTTTGGTTTCTGGATCCCTTTTAGTTCGTTGATAGTTTCGAAGATCACGTTGGTTCCGTCTTTGAGTTCGAAATTAGAGCTGTAGTATTCGCTGGGATGGATGGTCTCAATGGTCTATCAAAGGGTTGTCGTCGCCCCCGCTGGTGGCGTGTGTCACAGGGCTTCGGCATATTAGGCTTCCAAGAAACAACTTGTTTTCCATTCTCAATTTTGTGAAGATCTTTTTTTTTTCAATCTCTCTAATATAAACTAAAAAAAAACTAAAAAGTGTTCGGTTAGAAAACATCTCTATTATTAAAATTGAAGTACAAATATAAATTATCCCTTAGTTTTCAGTTTTATTTACAATGGCATGCCACTGAAGTAATTAAATGAACATTAAATGAACCTATATTTAAGGAATTATTGTTCTTTTTAATTTATTAAATAGTTTCCTAAATCAAATTAGCTTTATTTCGTATTTAATATATTTCCTAAAGTAAATTAGTTTATTTTTAGGAATATTCATATTTAAAATTTATTTTAACAATATAAAATTGGATAATGTTACGATTAATTATCTTGAACGAAATTCAAGTTTAAATTAGACATTAAACAATATTTTAAATATTTCTAAAATATATGTTTAACTTACAATTAATTATTTTGAATAATAAAATATATATATATGCTAAGATTTTAAATATTTTAAACTACTTATAGAACAAGATGAAACACTTGTAACTCAATATTATTTTAATATAATCAAATCTCACCAAAGATTATATAATTTCAAGAATTTTTAAAGTATATGTTTAATAATTTTGGTTGCTATTAATTATTTTCAACAAAAAGAAATTAATACGGAAATGTAAATATATTTGAATTATTTGTAAGTCAATGTTTAATGTTTATAACCAAATATATTTTTTCTAACGTATCTAAATCTTATTATATTATCCATATTTGATCAAAATATTGAAATTCTTTTTATATTTGGCAAACAATTTTATGTTACAAGAAATATTACTCAAACTATCAATAGGTCAATATTTATTTTTCAAAAGTTTAAGAACAAGCACGTGATTTTTTTTTTCACATCAACATAAACTATTCGACTGTTGTGTTCATAAAAATTTAGAAATATGTAAATATTTAAAAATATGAACTGATAAAAATTAAATAATATTTATTTATATAAAAATGAAAATAAATATCCGTCCGGTCGGAGGGGTCCAGTTCTAGTATACTATTAAAGCATAATACATCTTCTGAATATGGCCGTGACTTTTCTAATTAATTATAAATATTGTTTGTACCCTTTTGCCAGCAGTATTTGCAACCAATAAAAACTCATTATTTTACAATTATATTAAAAAAAATTAATTCAGTTCTTAAACTTTTTAAAATTTCCGTTTCTTAAATATATGCGTCATATCTTTCCAAAAAAAAATTCACATTATTAATTATTTGAAAAAAATATTAAATGAAATCTGAAAATAAAATCAAGTTGAAATAACAAATGATTAAATCAACAAAATCATAATACAAATCTGAATTATCTCAACTTTTTAAAAAATAATTTCATTAAATATAAAAACTAAATCACATAAAATAAATTTAATAAAACTATAGAATTTTTTTTGAAACGCACAAATAAATTTTTCAATACAGAGAATGTTGAAAATATAAAATATTTTATTTAAATAAAAAAAATCAGTGTAAAATAAATTTAACTTCAAATTCAATAAATAAAATCATATTACAGATTAGAATTATCTAGATTCTTCAAAAGTTTAGTCATATTTAGGGAGAATTGCCAATTGTGACTCAAAACTTGGAGTCAAACCCAAAACAATACCCCAACTTGGGTCAAAGGCAAAAGTAACCTAAAAGGCTATTGAAATTACAACTAGGACCCTTGTGACCAAACAAAAAAACGGGATTTTTTTTACGTTTTTACCCTTCGGCAAGTCGTCTGTGCAGACGACTTAAAAATAACTCGTCCAGACAACTTAACTTAAAGTCGTCTGGACAGTTATTCTTAAACATAATTTAAAAATTCTGTAAAAAATATTTTGATAGGTGAAAAATGGGAATTATGTAATTAACATATGTCTTAAGAGATATAAATTAGGATATAACAAATTTCAATTGTTTTCAGCATAGATGAGTGAAAGTATGTCGTCATGATATTCTTTAGTTTTGGTTTCATCAACATATGTTGTAGTATTGTATATGTTCTCAGGGTTAGATTTCGGAAAGCATTAAAACCGTTTTTGAAAAATTTAAAAATTACCTAAGCGTGTTAATTTCTGTGTATAGTAAACACTATTGAACTATACTTTGATTTTATAACGTGGTTAGTTAGTTAATTTAGTCATTTTAGTTTAGGGTTTCATTTTAGGGTCTGGACGACTTAATACTTAGTCGTCTGTGGACAGACGATTAAATATTAAGTCGTCTGATGTACATTATCAGCCAGAATAAATCGCCTTAACCGGATCAAACCTTAAATTTTACCAATGTACTTTTAAAGCTAACCGGATTATTTACCCAATATATAAGGTGATTTTTTTTTTTGTTCATTTTTTCGCGAAATTCAGAAACCCTAACAGTTCTCTCTCACCGGCGATATCAAAGGCGATTCGAATTCCCACTATTTCCGAACAAACCATCGTTCTCAACGTCGGCTATCTAACTTCATTCTCACCGTTCTCGCCGCAGCGTCTTCTAACCCTAGCGCCGCCGCTTCCTCTAAACCCTAGCGCCGCCGCTTCCTCTAAACCCTAGCGCCGCCGGTTCCACTATTTCCGAACAAACCGTCGACCTCGCCACCGTGCTCACCAACGTTCTCACCGCCGCTTCCTCCAAACCCTAGCGCCGCCGCTTCGCCGCCGCTTCTTCTCTGTAAACCGTAGCGCCGTTTCTCTGTAAACCCTAACGCCGGTAAGTCATCAATCTCGAGGAAAAGATGAAAATTAAACGTTGTCTCTATCAATGTACTCATTCTCACCGTTTCACTTTTATTTTTTCAGATCTATAACCGCAATGACGAGTACAACAACCGCAATGACGAGTACTCCAACTCCTTCTGCGACTAATCAGGTCCGCTTTACATTTTTCTACTGGAAGACTTGTAAGATAAGTCGTCTGGAGAGTCTTCCAACTGGACGACTTAGTAGACGACTTAAATTAAGTCGTCCAGAAGGAAGACTTTCCAGACGACTTATTACAGGTCGACTACTAAGTCGTCCATTGGGAAGACTTTCCAGACGACTTATAATTAAGTCGTCTACTAAGTCGTCCATTGGGAAGACTTTCCAGACGACTTAATTATAAGTCGTCTACTAAGTCGTCTGGAGTAACAATTAAGGCGTGATTGATTTAGCTTGTGTTCTGACTTCTATTGTTGTCTTTGATTATTTTGCAGACAAAAAGGATGGATATTCCAGAACTCCCCCGTAGGTTATACACACCAGGCTCTGAGCCACCAGCCCACAATAGCATTTCATATCACACGGATAACAAGAGGTTGCATACTGCTCTTAAGGAAGCTCTTACTGATGACGAATTTGAAGAGCTCAAGGAGTCGAGATTGGGAGTTTTCATCAAGTTCAAGGAGCAGGGATTTGGTTGGGCTTCAAGGCTGGTTCACCACATGCTCAGTTTCAGGCTGGACATTCAGAAGAAGTATGAGATGTGGTCTCTGGTTGGTCCAGAACCTTTGAGGTTTTCACTGTTAGAGTTTGAAAACCTCACTGGTCTAAACTGCGAGTACATCGAGGACCTTGAGACACCAAAATGTGAAGTTACCAAAGAGATGGTTTCTTTCTGGGGGATGCTGGGAGTTCATCTGGAAGCTGGGCCAACTACAGATCAGATAATAGCAGCACTGAACAGATGCGGGGATTGGTCCACGGAAGATCGGAAGCGGCTCGCGTACCTTTCCATCTTCACAGGATTCATTGAAGGGAGAAAGTTTTCAACCGCTACACGATCTTCTCTGGCAAGGCTAGTGATGGATTTAGATCGGTTTGAGAATTATCCATGGGGGAGAGTCGCGTTTAAGGTGCTGATGGACGCTTTGTGGAAGAAAGAAATTACTGGCTGCTACACCGTGGATGGGTTTATACAAGTTCTTCAGGTCTGGGTGTACACAGCTATGCCGGAATTGGGTGCTAGTATTGGTGCTCCCAGAGCAAACAGTCCGTCTCCACCGATACTGGCTTACGCAGGCAGCAGAGGCCGCAGATCAATGAAAGCTGCTATCTTGCGTCAGGTATTTACTTCAATCCAAAACACTGCGCAGACGACTTATATTAAAGTCGTCTCTTAAGTCGTCCATCTAGACGACCTTTCAGACGACTTAATTAAAGTCGTCTACTAAGTCGTCCATCTTGACGACCTTTCAGACGACTTGTAATAAGTCGTCTGGAAAGTCTTCCAGCTGGACGACCTTTCAGACGACTTGTAATAAGTCGTCTGGAAAGTCTTCCAGCTGGACGACCTTTCAGACGACTTGTAATAAGTCGTCTGGAAAGTCTTCCAGCTGGACGACTTAGTAGACGACTTGTAATAAGTCGTCTGGAAAGTCGTCCAGCTGGACGACTTAGTAGACGACTTATAATTAAGTCGTCTATTTAGTCGTCTTGCTCAAATATCTAACTCGATCCTTCTATTTACTGCAGACCCGCGTGATCAACTTTGTCCAGAAGGACATTAGTGAAATGTGGCCAAAATGGGACTCTGAGGTTGAGGACCTGCCCGCGGAGAACATCATCAAACTCATGTATGATCGGAGACCGTGGAAGTGGACCTTAGATTGCTGGGAAGTCACTGGTACTAAGGTCTATACAAAACCTGTGGAGGCTACATCGAAGAAAGCCAAAGAGATAGAGATGGTTGTTGTGGAGGAGGAGGAGGAGGAGGAAGAAGACAATCCAAGACCTCTGAAGAAAGGTCGTAAAGAGGCTCCTAAAGAGGCTCCTAAAGAGGCTCATAAAGAGGCTCCTAAAGAGGCTAGTGAAGAGGATTGGATGACCAAACAGGAGTTGGAAAGAATGTTCAAGGACGTAACTGAGTGCATGAAAGAAGGGTTTAGGAAGTGCATTAAGGAGATTAGGAAGGTGTCCGATAGGTTGGAAGCTGTGGAGAAGAAGGTTGGTATCACCAATCAGGCTACCCCTAAAGACAAACAGCCTACACCTCAACCCAATACAACAACCCCTCAAGATAAACAGCCTACTCCTCAACCCATTCAGACAACCCCTCAAGATAAACAGGCTCCTGCTCCTGCCAAAGAGCGTACTCCTCTTAAGAAACAGCCTCCTGCTCCTACCAAACAGCCTCCTGCTCCTACCAAACAGCCTCCTGCTCCTACCAAACAGCCTCTTCCTCCTACCAAACAGCCTTCTCCTCAAAGGAAACAGCCTCCTCCTCCTCCTACCAAACAGCCTTCTCCTCAAAGGAAACAGCCTCCTCCTCCTCCTACCAAACAGCAACAGCCTCCTATTCCTCAACTCAAAGATGTAAGTCGTCTAGGGTTAACTAGTTGTCCAGATGACTTAAAAAAAAGCTTTCTGGACGACTAGTTGACCCTGGACGACTTAAATGTAAGTTGTCTGGACCACTAGTTGACCCAGGACGACTTAATTGTAAGTCGTCCAGGGTCAACTAGTCGTCCGGACAACTTTTTTTTAAGTCGTCCAGGGTCAATTAGTCGTCCAGACAACTTTTATTTAAGTCGTCCATTGTTAACTAATGTGCAACTTTTATATTACAGAGATATTTGCCGGAGGATACATTCGATGAGGGTTTCTCGGTAAATAAAGCAGATGGTGTCTCCTCCAAACAGATTGTCGAACCGAGCCTCGCTTCCACCGATCAACAACCGAGCCTCTCTTCCACAGATCAACAACCGAGCCTCTCTTCCACCGATCAACAACCGAGCCTCTCTTCCACCGATCAACAACCTAGCCTCTCTTCCACCTTCCAACCGAGCGTCGCTTCCACTGATCCAAGCGTTCCAGCACCAGAATCAAGCGTTCAAGCCACAGAACCGAGCCTGGTTGTATTGGACAAAACAGCTCCCCCTGCTGCTACTGCTGTGCGTGGAAGGAGTGAACGAGCGAAGAAACCTACTCCCACGCAGTTATCTCCTTATACGGCAGAGAAAAATAAAGCTAAAGTGGCAGCCTATAAGCCATTTCCTCCAGTAAACAGAGAAAAGCTGAAGGAACTCGCTGATTGGTTGAAAACTGATCCGTAAGTGATTGCTTTACCCAAAACTGATTGCTTTTTTTGCTTGATTTAGTGTACCAAAACTGAATGTTTTTTTGTTTGCAGTCATTATTACACTAAGCATGAGGACAAACCACGTACATCACCAACTTGGTGGTATAAAATCCTCCGGACCAAAACTGAATGGCTGGAAGACTGCGTAAGTCTTCTTAAATTTAAGTCGTCTGGTAAATATAACTCGTCTGGAAAGTCGTTTGGAAAATCGTCCAAGTAGACTACTTTCCAGACGACTTATATTTACCAGACGACTTAAATATAAGTCGTCTGGCAAGTCGTCTTCTTGGACGTCCAAGTAGACGACTTGCCAGACGACTTATATTTAAGTCGTCTGGTAAATATAAGTCGTCTGGAAAGTCGTTTGGAAAATCGTCCAAGTAGACTACTTTCCAGACGACTTATATTTACCAGACGACTTAAATATAAGTCGTCTGGTAAGTCGTCTACTTGGACGACCATTTAGACGACTTAAATATAAGTCGTCTGGTATCTTCTAACTTGTATTATTGCCATCTGCAGCATATAGATGCTTGGATTAATGTGCTGAGGCAGAGGTATCAGGAGAACCCACAAGCTTTCAGGAGCGAGCGAATGGCATTCCTGGATCACAACTTTTCCCAGTCTTGGAGAGAACAGTATCACATCTTCAAAGCCTCGGAACCTGATCACCACGGTTTAGGGAGAGCTCTACCTGGTGGGGCGTGGGCTTTTTATGAAGGATCAATACCTTCATTTTGCCAATCAATGAAGAAGTGGGGGGAGGACGTTGATGATATCTATGCGCCAGTGAACTTGAACAACAAGCATTGGGTTGCTATTTGGATATCGATCCCTAAGAGGCACATAGTCGTCTGGGACAGCATACCTACATCGTCGGTACCAGCAGATTGGGATGAGATAATGCAGCCATTTCTCGAGATGCTCCCTTATCTGCTTGTTGAGTGCGCTCCCAACGACGAGTTACGGGTCGCACGCGGGTTAGAGCCATACACCCATGAGAGACCGGTGCAAGGAATACCCACGGCCAACAGTGGTGATTGTGGCGTGTACGCTCTAAAGTACATTGAATGTCATGCTCTTGGGGTCCCCTTTAACCCTAAAGACTTTGCTAGGGCCAACGTGAAGAATATGAGGGATTGTATGGCGGTGGATATATGGATGGAGCTTCTTAATCAGCATTTGCAAGAAAATGTGGATGGTGATAGATTTGTGGGCATGTATGATTAGCTGTATAGATTTGAACTTGTCTCTTGTATAGATTTGAACTCCTCTTGTATAGCTTTGAACTTTTCTCTTGTATATATTTGAACTTGTCTTTTGTATAGATTTGAACTTGTCTCTTGTATATATTTGACAAGTCTTTTTTTTTGAACAACTTACAAATAAGTCGTCTGCAAGTTCTTCAGGTCTCGACGACTTACAAATAAGTCGTCTGGAAGGTCTTCCAGCTGGACGACTTACAAATAAGTCGTCTGGAAGGTCTTCCAACTGGACGACTTACAAATAAGTCGTCTGGAGGGTTAGGACGACTTACAGTTAAGTCGTCTGGAAGGTCTTCCAACTGGACGACTTACAAATAAGTCGTCTGGAAGGTTTGGACGACTTACAATTAACATTTTGCACATCTAGAATAAAAGTTCACATAGAAAACCATTCAAGTTGTACAAACCAAAATACATAAGTTGATAAGTTGCTAATGAAACGAAATATAATACACTGGACGACATAGAAGAAGGTCGTCTAAAAATAAAATACACTGGACGACTTAGAAGAAGGTCGTCTAAAAATAAAATACACTGGACGACTAAAATTAAGGTCGTCTAGACGGGTAATCAAGACTGGACGACTAAAGTTAAGGTCGTCTGGACAACTAGTCAACTGGTTGCTTACATTGTGGTTTCGTATGGCCAGTTTCCTTGCAGTTTGAGCATCTCCGTGCCCTGTGTTTCTTCCTGGGTTTGTGTCCTCTCATCCTAGATAGCTCCAACCAAGATTGCCATCTTGATTTCTTAAGTCTTCCCGGACCACGCTTTACTTCTGGAGGAAAGCATTCTCGTTCCTCAACATGTTGTGACACGATAGGATATATATTCTCTGAGTATCCTGCATACAGATAATTCTGTGAGTACACTGGACATACAAGTGAGGAGATATGCAAACCAACTTTATTTGCAGCAGCTATAGCATGAGAGCAAGGTATTTTCTCCACTCCATAGACACCACAATCACACTTTGCATGTTCCAAATCAACCACACAGTCCATTTTGCCACCTTTGACAAAGTACTTCCATCCATTAATTGGTTCGACCGTCATCGTATCCGCTATCTCTGTTCGAACAGCAAGCAAGTATTCAACACCCCGGCTATGTGGAGTTGTGAGACTCAAAGCATCTTGTCTCCTTTTCACATACCATTTTCCTAACTTCTTTCTTATGAACTCCAGCAGGAACGTAATCGGAAATCCTCTTGCTTTCTTCAGTGCGGAATTAATAGATTCAGCGATATTGCTTGTTTTTATGTTGAACCTGTTCCCCTTACAATGAACCCTTGACCATAGGCTGGCGTCGGCATCCTCCAAATACTTTGCAAGTTCCGGGTTTGCACTCCGTATCTCAGCCATGTACCGGTCAAAATCGTAAACCGTGTGAGCATAAGCAGCCCCTTTCACCAAGTACATGAGATTTTTCCCTTTAAACTTTTTGACAATGTTATCTTGAAGGTGATAATAACATATTCCTCGGTTTGCCCAAGGAAACACCTTATCACACGCACTTTTAATGGCCGAGTGCCGGTCGGAGACTATCATCAGAGGCTTGTCATGAGATATACAAGTAGCCAATTTTGTGAAAAACCATTCCCAAGAAGGATCATCTTCAGCATCCACGATCCCAAAAGCCAATGGGAATATCTGAAAATTGCCATCTTGTGCGGCTGCAACTAACATAACACCTCCATACTTTCCACTTAGGTGAGTTCCATCCACCACAATGACCCTTCTCTGATAATTAAAACCTGTGATAGAAGCTCCAAAAGATAGAAATAGATACTTGAATCTTTTAACAGAATCAAGTTCTATAGCCGTGACAGAATTAGGATTTGCAATGGAGATTTGCTCGAGATATGATGCCAGCCGCGAATACCCTTCTTCTGCTGATCCTCTCACCAATGTTTGTGCATATAACAATGCTCTGTATGAAGTGGTGTAATCAAGCTCCATGCCAAACATGTTCTTCATTGCATCAGTGATATGCTGCGGAGTAATCCCATCAATGATCCCAACACGATCAATGAAAAGACTACCAACATACTTCGGAGTACAGTGTCTCCGCTGAGCGATTCGGTCTCCCACTGAGCATAAATGTTTTTCCACATACTTTGTTACCCAAAACGTGTTTGTCCCATGTTTCACACTCGCTCTGATCTTCCATCCACAACTGCTAACCCGACATCTTGCCACAAGGAGAGTTTTCGTTGATTTGTATATTCTGAAAGAAAACCTACCCCTCACTGCTGCCAACCGCAGCTCTGAAAGCAGTGCATCCTTGCTATCAAAACTCTGGTTGACATAGATACTACCATCTGATTTTCCTCCTTCAATAGCTTTTGACTTAGCATATGTCTTTTCGATTTCTTCAAAACAAACATTATCATCATCTTCCTCATCCTCATCTTGAACCTTTCCATAAAGACTGTAATCCCCACCATTCTGATCTGTTTCACCAACAATTTCCTCCTCATTTTCCTCCTCCCCATTTTCTTCCTCTCCATCTTGATTTTCATCTTCAACAAACTCATTATCACCAACATTTTCTTCCCATTCATCAGCTTCATCATTATCACCAACATCTTCTTCCCATTCACCAGCTTCATCATCACCAACATCTTCTTCCCATTCACCAGCTTCATCATTATCACTTTCCTCTGAAACCGTTTCCACCTTGCTGCGGCTTGATACACAAAGACATACTCTATGCGTTTTGAGTATCTCGAGCAAGTTTTGAACTTGTCTATCACTTGTAACATGAATGGGAGGACTGCCTGGAGCCATCATCATTTCTGCTGGTAATGAGTAGCTAATCTCCACAGTCACTGTTCTCATGTCCAGGTTATAATCTTCTTGAGCCATTGCAACAAGTTCAGCATGTGTTGAATCTTCATTCAATAAAAACAATCTTGCTCCTTTGAGATCATCAACCACAAAATCCCAACGGCAATCTCTCAACAACCATTCTCCATACACTGCATGTAACTGAAAAATCATCTGCAAATATTCAAAATAAAACACATTAGTAAACATAGAGAAAATGAAGAAGTTCAATAAACATTGCCGCAGACGACTTAGAATTAAGTCGTCCAGACGACGTAAAGGTAAGTCGTCTAAAGAGGTCACTTTTGCAATTGAAAATGAAAAGGGACGACTTAATAGTAAGTCGTCCGGCTTTGTTTGTTAAAAAAAAAACTTCAGACGACTTATATAAAAGTCGTCTACAAGAAACGGGTTAGTTTTGCATTTGACCGAATCGTGACAGATATTTGACTTTTCTGGACGACTTATAATTTAGTCGTCTCTGGGAAAGTTAAAATTTCAATATTTTATTCAAACAAGACGACTTAAACGTAAGTCGTCCTAGGTTAGTTTTGTAATTGAAAAATAAAACTTGAAATTTAACTTTCTCCAGACGACTTAAATGAAAATCGTCCCACCAGAAGACTTAATTTAAAGTCGTCCGGGGTAAGCAAAGTCGTCCAGACTAAGTCGTCCATCTTTTGACGACTTAAATGAAAGTCGTCCAGATAGATGACTTAACTTAAGGTCGTCCGGTTTAAGCAAGGTTTGACCAGAAAATTTGGAAATATTCTGGACGACTTTGCTTTCCCCGGACGACTTTAAATTAAGTCTTCTGGTGGGACGACTTTGATTTAAGTCGTCTGGAGAAAGTTAAATTTCAAGTTTTATTTTTCAATTACAAAACTAACCTAGGACGACTTACGTTTAAGTCGTCTAGTTTAATAAAATATTGAAATTTTAACTTTTCCAGAGACGACTGAATTATAAATCGTCCAGAAATAGTCAAAGATCTGACACGATTCGGTCAAATGCAAAACTAACCCGTTTCTCGTAGACGACTTATATATAAGTCGTCTAGAGTTTTTTTTTTTAACAAACAAAGCTGGACGACTTAGTTTAAGTCGTCCGTTTGACCAGAAGACTTATCAGTAAGTCTTCTACATATAGATGACTTACTAGTAAGTCTTCTACGCGAACAGATCTTGAAAAAAATTCAAATTCGTACCTTAAACTAGGTGAGATGACTTCGTTTGCACACAGGGTCTTCTCCAACCACCCAGAACCTCAAACGAAAGCAACCGTAAGTCAAAACGAAAGAAATATGGCTCTCTCAACCATAAAATATTTTGAATCAAAAGCTTGAGTTTTTTGGATGAATATGGAGAGAAAGTGAAAGAAATGTTGTTTTTAGTTCATAACAATTGAAACAGAGAGAGTGTAAAGAGATTTTTACGTGCATTAAAATGCATTAAAAGCTCCATACAGTTAGTACAAGGTTGTTGGAACTATTCATGGTAGTGGCACTATTGTAAATACTTGAAGAAGATGAGGTTGAGACAGTAAAGAAGCCATTTTCGATAAAAAAAAAGTAATGGCATTTTCGTAGATAAAATGCAAGTGTGAGGTGAAAATCTCAAAAAAAAAAGGAGTCAAAAGAAAAAGTTAGTTTTCTGTTTGACTCCAAGTTTTGAGTCACTTTTGCAATAAACCCTCATATTTAAAATAAAAAATAAGTCATATAAGTAAATTTAAGATAAATTTCAAAAAGTTAAAATATATAATTTATCAGAAATCATAATTTATATTATGTAAAATAATTTTTCCAACAAAAATATACCCGCCATTTTGAAAAGTGGATCAAAATTTAGATGTTGTTATTTTCTCAAATATAAAGTATTTGTGACGTTATATAATGGAGCTGTAAGCCTGTAACATTATATATTTGCCATATGTTTGTTGAGATTATTCAAATCAAATAGAGTAACTTCTTAACCGTTAATGATGTAGCTGCTATCTCAAGTCTTTTTTACTAGCTAACATCATATAATGAGTTAAACAGTGTCTCTCACTTTCTAACACAGTGGCTGAGAAACAACAATGATAGTCTATTTGGATTGTGATCAAATACTAAAACAGAGGCAGTGTTACATGTGCTAAACACTCAAAGGCATAATCTTCCAACCTCTATTGGACCAAAAAGCAAGTTTTGGAGGTAGCTTTTATAGCCACAAGTTACTGGAGATCTTTGGCTCATCCAATCATAGTACGCTTTCTTCCTCGTTGCCTCACTGCATAACCCCAAAAGAAAAAGACATTTTTGTAAGATTTGAAAACAGGGTTGGTTTGATAAAGAGGGGTTTGATAGAAGTGGAACCTTGAGCGAGCTTGTTGAACGTGGCTGACCATTGCTTTGAGGACTTCCTATACGCTGTCAGTATACGATCCATCTACATTTTCACAACAGAATAACTCAACAACAACAAAACCGAACCAAGCAAAAGTGGAGTGGAGTAGTTATGGTCTGCAAAAACACTCTTTTACCACGTTTCCGCATGAAGAATGCATCGAGAGCAAGGCTCTTTCCAGTACATATAGATCAACAGCTTTGTCTTCCGGCAAGGTGGACGTGAAACTCAAACCAAAATCAATCAGTACCTGCGAGAAGACATGAACTGTTAAGTAAACTAAACGAGTGAAACATATCAGAAGAGACGCTTTGGAGAGATCTTACAAGCTGATTTGTTCCGCTTCTGATTAACATGTTTGAAGTGGTCAAGTCACCATGAGACAAGCCACCGTCATGGAGCTTAGCGATGGCCTCCCCAATCTGAGCAGCGATATCATCCAACCGCTCCTCGACAATCCCATTGGCACCAAACTCTAGGAAAACGTCTTTGACAGAGACGCCTTCGATGTACTCGAGCGTCAAGGAATGAAGCAGAGGATCCACTGCGTAGAGGACTGGAGTACAAACACCGAGCTTTCTTGCTTTCGTCATACACCTAGCCTCCTACATATAAAGATCACCAGTTGATTTAGTTTCTACTTTTCTCTCAAGGTTTAAACAAAAAAGGGAAAAGGTAATGAAGAAGAAAAGAAACAAACAGCATTCAATCGTTTTTGTGTGAGTTTCACATCCAGAATCGGGTGTCTATATTTCTTAGAGAATCTCTCTTTCACGATGGATCTTCTTCCCACAAAAGTAGACTCAAAAACCCTCTGAAACAAAACAAAACAAAAAAACATGTGAAGACTTAATCATCTTTGTCAAGAGAAAAACATAAACACCGATTGATTGATTCACTTACAGCTTCAGCTCCTTGTTTTATCAGAAGGAGAGATTCCTTCCCAACGTCTCCCTCACAATCCATCCTAACTTTCTTTCTTGGAACCTGCACAAAGAAACACACTTGAAGCTCTAACTCAAAAACAACATTCACTTCAACAACAGCTGTTTGACAAGAAAAAAATTATATAAGGAGATTCAGTCACTTCTAAAGTTATACACTTTGCAGACAATTCGATCCAAATTCAAATTAGGCACATCTAAATTGTCAAAACCAGAAACTTCAACCTAAGAGAAAGTCTAAACCGAACCAAACCACTAGATCTCGAGAATACTAAACATGACGATATATACTCAGATGTAAAACCTCCTAACTGGAGCTATACGGGAAACACAAACGTGAACTACGAACTTGTCGGAATCTAAGTTTGGTCTCAGAAGGACTAACCAACGATGACGGATTGACTATGGGGCCGGCCGGGAAGGAGGCGGAGAAGAATCACTCGACAAAATATAAAACCCTTCCTTCGATGCTCCTGAACATACTGTAACTTGTTAACAATTATGCTTTAAATCCTCTAAGCTTTATTTATTCTGATATTTATCTCTGACTCTTAAAAATAACAAACAGACCTAAATTATTAGAGAAATTTGTGAATTTTAAAAGTTGATGGATTCTTAAAATAAAAAAATATATATACATTGACTTACAAAATTTGATCATGACTTTTATAAATTGTTACTTTATGAATTTAATATATGCATGGTTAAGAAATTCTATAATTTAAAATAACTTTTAATAATAAATAGAAAAAAATACTTAAAGTTTAAAAATAAAAATTTAAAAATAGTTTTCAAAAATAATTTTATAATTCCAAAATAAAAATTTAAAACTAAATAAAAAGTTTGAGCACAAACACCTATAGTTCGAAAATATTTAATTTTCTATTTTTATTTAATGATAAAAAAATAAAAAATATAATTATACATCCAAAAAGTAATTATATAGAATGAGTTATAATTTGGGTTGAAAGTGCAAAAGATATTTGACAAGAATGATTATTTTATTTCGTAGACTTTTCTATTACATGGATTTTATAAACCTCATAGATACACATGATATTTTGAAAATAATGTCTTATAAATACAAATGGAGAGAATTCATTTTCCAATAACAATAGACTTGTTTAGAATTAGAGAATCAACAATAACTAAACTTTTTGAATAACAAGAGATTTTAGTGAATTTTGAAAATTTTCAAACCAATAACAAGGGATTTATAATTATTGTTAAAATCAATAAACCAATAATAATAAATTAGAATCCGAAAATTTTCAAAGTTGATTAAAATTCATTTGTCAATAACCCCCTCTTAGTAAATAATTCACATTTAGCAAAAAGTGGTTTGGTTTTGCATCCGATCATTTTGCTAAGTTGTTTTGACAAATACTCATGTAATTAACCTGAGTTTCACCCTAATTAGATGTAGATTACTTATCCTCCTTAGTTGGCAAAAATGCAAAATCATATTTTATATCAAAATTATATAACCATTTGCTCCACAGTAAACTTTGGCATTCCTACCTCAAAACGCTATGGCATCAATCAATCTCATTATCGTAATCTAAATTGTTATGATCTTATAAGGTTCTTATGATCAGCCAAATTTGTAAATTACGTTTTTTCACTAAACCGTAAAATCACATTTTCTTTCAAAACCATAGAAAACCTATTAAAATCATGTTTCTAAATCATAAAATTATATTTTTTGTTAAGACTGTAAAATTACCTTTTCCGGTAAAATCACAAAGTGTTAATTATCTACCAAATACATAATTAAAAAAAAAATGAGCCATGTAAGTAAACCATTTAGTTATACTCATATTTAGATTCTGTCTTACTTATTATTTAGATGTTCTTCGTTTTAGACTTCAGACTATTCATGGCCAAAATAATTTGTCTAATTGGACAAAACCATTTAAACATGGACAGTCTAATTAAATATACATGCAAACCGATAATTTCACTTGCAAAAGATGTTTGTAGGTGGCAATGTGGTTGAGGATGAGGAAGGCTTAGTAGTCATTGCTACTACCTACTTTAGGCAGATTTTTGAAACTTCTGATCCAGAAGACATTGAAGAAGCTCTAGCTACTATTCAGGCGACCGTCACCGAACCTATGAATGACAACCTTACAGCACCGGTAACCGAATGGGAGGTCAAGCTGGCGTTATTTGCCATGCATCCTGAGAAAGTACCAGGACCAGATGGAATGACTGCGCTTTTCTATCAGAAGTTTTGGGATATAGTTAAGGAGGATTTAACTCTTATGGTTAATAGATTCCTTGTTGAAGGGACGATGCCGAGTGGTTTGAATGATACGAATATTTGTCTTATCCCAAAGACAATTAGGCCTAACGAGATGACTCAATTTAGGCCCATCAGTTTGTGCAATGTCTGCTACAAGATTATCTCTAAGGTCTTATGCCAGAGATTGAAGAAGGTATTACCAGGGTTGATCTCAGAGACCCAGTCAGCCTTTGTTGCTGGAAGGCAAATTTCGGATAATATCATGATTGCTCAAGAAATGTTCCATGCTCTGAGAACCAAACCAAGTGGAAGAAACAAACGAATGGCCATTAAGACGGACATGAGTAAAGCTTATGACAGGATGGAATGGTCATTTATAGAAGCTGTTATGAGGAAGATGGGATTTTCTGAGACCTGGATCACGTGGATTATGAGATGCATTACGACAGTAAGCTATAAAGTTCTCATGAATGGACAGCCAAGAGGAAATATTCTGCCTGGAAGAGGCTTGCGACAAGGAGATCCTCTGTCTCCTTTCATCTTTATTCTATGCACGGAAGCGCTCGTTAGCCTTCTTAATCATGCTGAGAATCAAGGGAAGATAACGGGGATGCGTGTTACACGCGCATGTCCCTCGGTATCTCACCTTCTCTTTGCAGATGATAGCCTGTTCTTTTGTAAGGCGGAGCCCCGTGAATGTGAAGAAGTGATGAAAGTAGTCAGGAAATATGGTAAAGCATCAGGTCAGTGCATCAATTTTGACAAATCTTCCTTACTCTTTGGTAAAAGGATAGATGCAGTCAAAAGACAAGAGATTAAGGATGTACTTGGGATCCAGAATGAAGGAGGGATGGAAACCTACTTAGGAATCCCATAAGATATTAGTGGATCGAAATGCAAGCTTTTTGCCTTCCTAAAGGACAAGCTGATGCATAGAGTGAATGGTTGGACAGGTAGATGGTTATCGAAAGGAGGTAAAGAAGTGCTAATAAAGTCCATTTTACTTGCGCTACCAACGTATGTCATGTCCACTTTTCTGCTCCCATTGGAGATATGTGAAAATCTTGCGAGTGCTATAGCTCAATTCTGGTGGAGTTCAAATCCACCAAAAAGAGGGATACATTGGGCCAAGTGGGAGAAAGTCTGTTTACCTAGAGAAGAAGGTGGAATTGGTTTCCGTATGATCCATGAATTCAATCTGGCACTCTTGGCAAAACAACTATGGAGGTTAGTTCAGAATCCTGATTCATTGATTGCTAGAGTTTTGAAGGGAAGATACTACAGGCTGAGTACACCGCTGAGGGTACAATCAGTAAGCAGCCCATCATATGTGTGGACTAGCATTGCTGCTGCGAGAGAGTTATTACTTTTGGGGCTCCGGAGAAAGATTCATTCAGGTTATGAAGTAAGAGCTTGGGAGGACCCGTGGATTCCGACAACGCCCGCTAGGCCTGCTCTTCCTGTCGCCCCAGTAATGAACATGAATATGAGAGTAAGTGACTTCATTGATCAGGCCACAAAAGAATGGAACATTGGATTATTGGAAAACTATGTTAAACCTGAGGATATCCCATTAGTGAAGAGCCTAGCCATAAGCTCAGGCCATCGCCGTGACACATATTGTTGGAACTATACCAAGAATGGTCAATATACAGTTAAATTTGGATATTGGGTTGCCCAAAACATATTAAGATCAGAAGAAGACAAGGAAGTGGTGGAGCCAAGTATTGCGAAACTCCAAGCCTTTGCTTGGAAGATAAAAACGCCTAGCAAGATTTGTCATCTTATATGGCAACTGTTAACTGGCTATGTGGCAGTAACGAGAAATTTGGTGCGACGCAACATGAGATGTGATAACTACTGCCCAAGGTGTGGACTAACAGAGGAATCAGTGACTCATGCCATTTTTGAATGCCCACCAGCTCTTCAAGCATGGAGCCTATCGACAACCCCAACGAGCCCAGAAACATTCCCAAGATCGAGCATCTACACTAATATGGATTATTTATTCTGGAGGAAGAATGACATCATTGGACCAGAACAAGACAGGGATCCTTATCCTTGGATAATCTGGTATATATGGAAGGCCAAAAACGACAAACTGTTTAGAGGGATAGATAGAGATCCACTGGAGCTGGTTAGATATGCGGAGAGTGAATGTCAAGCTTGGTTTACTGCAAACGAAACGATACCACCAGTGATACAGGAAAACATTAATGATAATCCCCAAATCCTACGTTTGGGTAACATATGTTTGGTGGATGGATCTTGGACACCTACTGCTGAGTTTAGTGGATGTGGATGGGTTTGGAAGGACAATGATGGACGAATACAGCTGATGGGAACACGGAATATAGCCAGACGCGAATCAGCTTTGCACTCGGAAGTAGAAGCGCTGCGATGGGCGATGGAGAACATGCTTCAACACTCACCCTGCCAGAACTTCGGGACAGACTGCAAAGAGCTGATAGCAATGATTAAGGAACCTCAAGCCTGGCCGAGTTTCGCAACGGAGCTAGAGAGGATAGAGACATTGAAGATTTGCTTCCCGGACTTCAGCATTGCCCATATCCCACGAGATCACAATCATTTCTCTGATTTTCTTGCCAAAACTGCTAGATCTTTTCGTAGGAATCTTTACTTTATTGGTTGTTCTATTCCGGTCTGGTTACCCAGACCACCTCAAGCTTGAGTAATAGAATGGCCTTTTGACGAAAAAAAAAAAAAAAGATGTTTGTAGGTTTGACAAATTACGAAATTTGAGCATGATCACAAGCTTAATTGTGAAATTCTTCACGGAAAAAAAAAATTCCTTCACGAATAGGTTACCAAAAACGCCAAATGCATTTTAACTGTATCATTCCAATCAACACTTTTCTCTTAATATTTCACATGCACCACTATAACTTTTACTCTCTACGATCAGGATATCTACAGACTCGGTTTCGTTTCCAAAAAAAAAATCCTCTTAATACATATAGGTCATTTAAATGGTGGCCAAAAGAATAATGAGGGATACTATATTTCTTAAGATTCCTTAAACATTTATCATTTATGATAAAATATTTTTCTTTCATTCATTTTTTTAATTGTAGAGTATTATATATAAAGTAAATTTGTTCCTCATCAATTTTGATAAAGAATTATAATTCCTGTCATTTCAATAATTTTATTCCTGCTAACTAATTTTCTACTTATTCCTAATGTTAATGTAAAAGTTACTAATTAAATCTGTAGTTTCTTTCTAACTGTAAAAAGTTCTGAAAGTAAATTTTTGGGCCAAAAAGAAAAGTTGATTACTAAATTATTTTCATGCAAACCTATCACATCAATACTATTAAAATATGAGAACTTTTTACCGACTATGTTTTGGACTATAAAAAAGTTTATTTTAGTTCATTATCTAATAATCTAATTAACTTAACTTATTATATATATATATATATATATATATATATATATATATATATATATATATATATATATATATATATATATATATATATATTCAAATATTCATATCTTTAATTTAATTGCAATTAAATATACATTATGCCTAAAATCAAGGAACTAACTAATTAATCAATTATTTTTATAAACTAATGAATTTAATTTATATAATACGAAATTTCATTAAAAAATTATATTTAATTTATTAATGTAATAAATAATTATATATATACACAACTATATATTAATCCAAATGCAAAAAAAAAAACAAATTCTTTAAAGCCTCACCAAATACATAAAAGTATAATTCTTATATTTAGAGTAATAAAATTATATATATATATATATATATATATATATATATATATATATATATATATATATATATATATATTAATAGTTAGCTACTATTAATATTTAATATATGATGAAACATGTTACTATTGTTATTTTATGATTATAGTTTTAGTGGGTTTAGTCTAGGTTGGACCATTTCATTTATTTAGTCTCTTATTTTCTTTTACAACTAACTTAAGTAATATTAAATATATACTATATTCAATCTATTATTTTTATATTTTCAAAATAAGATATCTAAAAAGATATTCTCAAGTATTCTTTTCCAATATTTAATTTTACTTATATCTTTTAACATATTTTTATTTAAGATGTAAACAAAAATTTCTTTTTAATATTTAGTTTAAATAATAAAATTCTTGATTAATATTAAAAAAATTATTAATGAATATTAATTATTTTATTATAGAATAAGAAATAATATTCTCATAATATTTATATCCATAATTAAATCAATACACCAAGTAATAAATATAAAGTAACTTAATTCAGTTACTAAATAATTTATATAATAATAAATAATTACATATTTAAATTAAGACATATAAAATAATAAATAATTACATATTTAAATTAGAATATTTAAAATAATTCAATATAGTATGATATGGGTTGAATGAAATATTAATTAATTTATATAATATTAAAGTAAATTTGTACCACTACAAATATTAAAAATAATTTTTACTATAATTTACAGTTTTAAAAATATAAGTAAAATTAATAAGGACAGGTTGTATAAATTAATTATCTTAGTTTCATAAAATAATATTTATTAATTTTAATTTAATAATCTATAAATACAAATTTTAATAAAAATATATGTATTAAATTTCTAAATTTCAGTAAATAAATTGTTGAAAAAAACTGATCTCGTATATCCGGATCGGATAAACACAAGTATAAATATATTAAGTTATTTCTAAAATAACTGAAAAATTTATATATCTCTTGAGCCAAAATAAAAAATCATAACTGAACTGAAATCGAAATCCAAAAAAAAAACAACCTAAAACCAAAGCCGAAAACCAAATACCATATTTAAACATATTGGTGGAGTCAAATAAATTTGTAAACAATATATATATATATATATATATATATATATATATATATATATCTCAGACATTTAACAAATCCGAAAGATAAATACATAGATGATGACAAAAACAAATCTTGTACGCTCTTTGAAAAGGCGGGTCAAAACCCTAGATTAAATATGATATTCGGTTTTCAGCTTTGGTTTTTGGACTATAAAAAAGTTGTAACAGTGCAACTAAAATAGACCCATTATCTATTATTATATAATGTGTTTTAGTCTAACAAATCTATTAATACTAAGATATTTACTTGACATGCAACAGATTCCTATGCAAGAAGTTGATTTAATTAAATATAAATGTATCTCTATAGAAATTGATAATGACATTTTATATAGTTTCAGTTCCTGTGGTGTTAGTACCGGAACTAGGTTCTGGTGTTCTTGAAATACTTCAGAGTTTGGCAGCTTCTGGAACCGAAGGTCTATGCTCTCAAATTAATGCATTGATGCCTTTGGAATAGATCATGGGGAAGACAATACATGAAGTTATAGAAGACACAACATTTGTTAAGAAACCATCAGGACAGCTGAATTCGTCTCCTTCAGCTTATTTACCTCTTGACGATCTTGCTTCCTTAGCTATTGATGGAATAGAGAGCCTCTCTGTAGAAGGATTAAAGATTCAATGCAGCATGTCAGACCAAGATCCACCATCAGTCACTTCACCAAAACCCATGGATCAGTATGAGGCTTTAGAGTTGATTAGTCATTCATTAACGTTGGATGAGTGGTTAAGGCTTGACCATGGAACGTCAGACACAGGAGATCAAACTTCTGATGGAAAGGGTAATACCTCCGGGGGAACAAGTTGACACTTGCTCTTCGAGTGTTGCTTAGAGATCCACTTCGATGTAATGAACCTGTTGGTGCATCTATACTTACTCTGATCCAAGTTGAAAGGTCTTTGGTTTCCTCAAATCCACCTGTGTGTAGTTTGGCTCAAGAATAGTCCTTTGGAAACGATACACATTTGTGGAGAATCATTGACATTGGTCTTGCGGGTTTGAAAACTGAGCCTGGTGTAGACCATCCGTGGTGTACGAAGACCCAACAAGAGTCTGGATCCAGCTGGTTACTAGCCAGTGGTACTTGTAAAACCATCAATGGTCAAGCTTCGAAGTCAAAGGCGATCATTGTATCAAACCCACCACAAGCAACCAGAAAGAACTTGGACACATTGTGGAGTATAAGAATCGATAGTAGGGACAATCAAGAAGGTGATTTGAGTAGCTTTGCTGCCTTTGTTCCACTAACAAGAAATTCAGATGTGATATTTTCTGATGAAATAACAAAAGGATTGTGATATAGTAACATTTCCATCGGCATATTATCTTATAAATTGTTTCCACACTCTGCTTCAGAGCAAGTCATTTTGATGTGAAAGCAGCAGTCCCATTTTTCTAGTTGAATGAGAAATATATTTTGTTGGTAAATATACTTCCATTTGCATCTATGCTTCTTCTCTTAATAAAAGTTGATGATATTTTTCAAATGAGTCAAATATACGATTTTATGTCTTGCCTTTAGGAATCTCTTTGATGTGCACAGACTCTACGTTACAGGAGAAACATGTAGATTGGTCTCCATCTTACTCCAGGAAAATCAAGGTTAAACTCAAGATATGCTACATGTTGTATCCATATCCGGTCGGATGTATGGTTTTTATGAGCAGTGTAAAAGGGGTGGAGATTTTCGTATTAATAATTAAGAATAAACAAACTCGGTCAATTACAAGAATAAGAGATGGTCGTCTACACAAAATGTCTAAACAAGTATCTCTCTAATTTGGTGGCGGTGGTCTTGACAAGCTGCTCCGGGTGAGGCAGGTCGTCAAAGACTTCTGGTGTATGATTTATAGACGATCTCCAAGTGTGGATGGTCGTCTCGGGAGTGAGGTCTCCTTTTTCTGTACTTTCTGTATTTTTCCCGTCCTCTGACACTGAATCTGACGTCTCATATTTATAATAAAGTATATTTCGTCTTCTAGCGAAGTCACCAATTGTTGTTTAGCCGGCCGGACCTGATTTTGGGTTTAGCTCTTAGTGGGCCTGTGCTAAGCCCATCACCAACAATAGTCCCCCCCCCCCCCAAAGTTCTCCAAGTGTCAAATCTTGGTGAATTTATCTAGAATCTTCCTTGTGAAAAATCAGACCGGACTGAATGCTGTCGGAAATAGGGGAAGTAGAAGTGAGATATTTTTATCTCTTGTCTCTTTGGAAGAAGCAAGGTAACTTTCACTCATCTCTCTCCTTCTTATCTCCTTCCTATTTATTTTAATACTATTTTGTGTGGTGTCTCCTTTGTTCTCTTCTGCTGCTCGTCCTGTTTCTCTCCCTTATCTCCATCTTTTTTTTTATTTTCTTTTGTGTGGTTGCTGCTCTTTCACCGACATCTTATAATTAAAACAAAAAGAGGAGAAACAAGCTTGGAGGTTGTCTTCTGGGGGAAAGTGGGGCGAGCTCGTCTCTGGTTGGTGGTGGCGAAGTCGTCGTCGTTGAAAGAACAGAGGTGAGGTCGTCGTCGGCTGGTGGTGATGGAGAGCAGCTCGTCGACGTCGCTGCGGGTGGTGGCAAAACGGCACTGTCGTTTTTGAATGGTGGTGACGTGCAGCTCGTCCTTGGTGAAGGAAGTGGTGGAGAGCAGTTGAGTGGCGATCGGCGGGATGACGAGATGTGTTAGAGGTCGTCTCCAAAACCGTTTTTTCCTATGGAGACTTCGAGCTTATCTGGTTATTTCTTTGGTTCAACCTCGACAAGGGAAGGTTGTCAAGATGGAGTGGTTCAGAATCAAGTCGAGGAGAGCTGGGGTTTGAGCTTTTCACTCGCCGGAGGTGAGGCTGAGCTCGTCCATGACGATCGATAGAAAGATTTTCTTTCATCAATGCTTTAGCTGGAGTTCGTCGGAGACGTTGATGAACAAAGGCTTCGGAAATATTCCGAGCTCGTCGATCATTCTGTAGTTTTGCCGCCTAAGGATAGTAGAGGAGAACAGTTTGTTGATGTTGGCGGTGATGGTCTTGTTTTGGACGAGAAGAGGTTCATTTCTTTGCTGGAAAAGGAGCTTGTTTCTGGATTGGGAACTGTCTCTGATCGAAAACATACGTCAAATCCTGGCAGAGAAATAGAACTTATGGTGAATACGACGTTGTCTGAGATTAAGTTACTGGAGGAGCAGGGAAAAAATGAGCGTCGTCCGGGTTCGTTCTTATCGTTAGGTGATTCCTTGGCCGCAATTTCTTTATCCCTGGTCGTGAATATGGGGTTTGTTCGTGAAGAGACGATACGGTCATTTGATGGGTTAAGTATGAGGGATCGTCTTATTGCAGCACATCGGGATTTTGTTGAGAGGGAGAGCGTCGCCAAGAGTTTGCCATTACCATCGCCCGGTGAGCCAAGTATGAGAGATAGACTTGCTGCTGCTTCTAAAAATGATGTTGAGAAGGAGAGCGTTGCTGAGAGCTCGTCGTCTTCTGAGTCTTCATCGTCATCTTCTTCTTCTTCTGACTCGTCTTCTGGTGAGTCGGATTCGGGATCATCGTCGTCTGAAGATGAGGTTGCAACTGTTGATGATGCTGTGGAAAAAGAAAACATAGCTGATGCTACACGAGATGGTGGTTCGCCGTCTGACCCGACTTCGTCTTGTTCTTCTGATAATACAGCTTTGGGATTTTTTGATGAAGATAACGATGGAAAAGAAATCACTACAGAGGCAGAAACTGAGCGAATTGTTGACGATGATACTGAGGTCGCTGCTGGGTTTGAGACTGAGCAGGCCGCTGACGATGGAATCGAGGTTGCTGCTGGGACTGGAATTGAGCAAGTGAATTTTGGTGATGGAGATGAGCAGGAGGATGTTGGTGGTAGCGACGCCTGCAAGAATGATGGATACAGCGACGGGTATGACGACCTTCTTGTTAGTGATGATGGTAGTGTTGGCGATGTCTCAGAAGTAAAAGATGAGAGCTTTGATTTCAGTCGTCCGCCAAGTTCCAGTCACTCATGTTCTGTTGATTGGATCAGTGATGGTGAGAAACCAAAGATCAAGAAAAAGAAAAAGACAACCAAGAAGCCAAGGAAAAGAACTCCGTGCTTGCGCCCTTTTCTCAATCATCCTTTAGATTCGAAGTCAAGTATTCTTTCACCGAGGAAACTAGAGTGGATTATTGCCAACTGTTGTTTTGAGGGTGCTATAGAGGCGCGTCTGCCTGGTCCGGACGAGCGTCCCTGGTCGGCTCCTGAATGGTGGATTTGTGTTTATGAATTTTGGTTCACTGATTATCATCTTTGGTTTCCTCTTCCGAGATTACTGCTGGCGTATTGTGACGAGCGTCAGATCTCTATCTCTCAGTTGTCGCCTGGTTCGATTCACTACTTGGTTGGTGTTCTTGTGCTTGCTGCAGAGTATGGTGGTCATGCGAGTCTTTATTTTCTTGAGGAGATGGTGAAGATTACTCAGGGAGAGACGCCCAGAGTTTTCTATGTTTCTATGAAGACTGGTCGCTGTATTGTATCGCAAGGGAGGAGAAAAACTTGTTCTTGGGTCCGCAGATTCTTCTTTGTTAAAGCTGATGCTTCTTCTGTTTCTAACTTGAGCATGCCTTTTAGGAATAGTTGGAATCCTTATCATGGTAGTTTATAAGCTTTGGCGGACCTTGTGTTGTTGTATATTTTTTTTGATTGTTGATTTGTTTTGGTGCAGATCTTTCACACGCCCGGTGTTACTTTCGCGACGAGATACAAAGAGTGTGTGGTATATTTTGAGAGCATCAGCGTTCAAGATTGGAAGTCGGTTGATAGGGCAAGAGTTTGTCGTTGCATTCCTTTTATTTCTTCAGGTTTGACGGTCGTCTTTTGGTCTTCGTATTGCTGTGTTTGCCTTGCGATTTTTTTGCTTACATACACATTTTTTTTGGTCTCTGTCTTCCTTTTGGTACAGCTACTTGGAAGGTTCGTTCGAGGATCTGGAATAATTAGGATATCATGAGAGTGTGCCTAATTGCTTGAACCTAGAATTATAGGACAATTGAGATGCACTAGAGTGCAGTCAATTAACGGAACCCGAATCCTGCTGGATTAGATACTTAGAAACATATGAGAATTGGTCTAGGAATCTAGTTGAACAATATCAATTAGGTCGTTAATGCTTGTCCGAGGTAGTATCGATCGACACTCAGGCCATAGCATCGATCGATACTCTCTCCTTGTTCGTATGCGAGAGCTGGAACAAAGACTTAGACATCTTATTTGTAATTTCTTGAGAGAGATAATTACTTGCGTATTAAAATCAAGTTCTGGAATTAAATCTATATCATTAGCTTTCCTTGAATTGTAGTTTTGAATCTCTTGATTGATAAATCCCTAGGTCTAGCTATTTCTCTTTATTGTTTACAAACTCTTCAATCAAACAACTGCTTTATTTACTGCTTTATAAACTGTTTACCTAGCTTAGCCTTGATTTCTATAGTCTATTGTGTGCTCCTGCTCTATGTGGATTCGATCCCTAAGTACTATAACTGATCTCTTTTGATGAGAGTAATTCACTCCTTAGGGTAATTTGAGTGATATCATCTACCTTCACTGTGTTTCGTGAAGTGTTGGCCTTCCCGAATTTGTTTTTTGTATTTTTAAGAATGACACGTATAGCTCTAGGAGCTTTGTTACGAGTGTTTTCTTTTCATCCCGCGTTTTATGGGGCATATAGAACTTAACTGATTGATGATAAGTTTAAATCTTCCGTTAACCAAATGGTTTTTAGGACTGAGTTTTGTTACGAAGAATTCATCGTATGATTTCCGATTATGGGTTGTACGACAAACTGCTTGCATAATAGTCACTTGGCGTTTCACGAAAAATCGTGGATTGTCGTTTAGCCGTTAGCCATTAAGCGGCTGGAGCGGTGGTCGCTCAGTAGTCTTGGATTGGCATGGAGGCTAGGCTCAGCCGTATAACTAAGGAAGTTGTTGGTAAAGGATCCTCGTAGAATAGGTGCGGATTCGGTTGCAGGGTCATTTCCTGCTCCGGCGTAATCGAGGGGAGCAAAAGTAGGAATCAGGAACCTCATGGAGAAGAGTTATCTACGACATTTATCCGTTAGATCCGCTACGTTTATTTTACGAAAGTTTCTTCGTATAAATTAATTCAACCATACATAGGATTTTTCGTGAGAGGGGCATTTTTGTAAAGTAAGTGGAGAGTGTTTCTCACAAATTGCTCGTGATATCTGCGATCATGGAATAAGTTTTACTCTCTCGCTTTCCCGTATTGCGAATTCGTTTTGCATGAGACCGATTTTGCTTTCCCATAGGTTATTTTTCGTATAAAGAGTTTTCGTTATACAAAAGTAATGGATGACCGATTTCATCGAGATAAAAATTGCAGATTTTCAAAGTAATGGTGTTTCTGTGGCTTACACGGGAAACATTTTCGCTTTGGTTTCGACCTTTGGCGAAAGTTGCTTCGAATTACTCATGGAGTTTTACAGAAGGTTAATTCGTTATTTTTGTAGTTCACTATCGTGCTATTAGTCAGACGTTGGTACGAGTTTCTGGTCGCGAGTTTACGACGAGAGACGACGTA
The DNA here is from genome assembly GCA_026261945.1 of Hirschfeldia incana. Classification (NCBI taxonomy): domain Eukaryota; kingdom Viridiplantae; phylum Streptophyta; class Magnoliopsida; order Brassicales; family Brassicaceae; genus Hirschfeldia; species Hirschfeldia incana. The sequence continues at coordinate 1,169,125 of JABCMI010000006.1, forward strand.
GAGTTTTCACGACTGTGTTTGTAACGTTTTGGCTATGCCTCTAGCATTTTAGACAAATCTCAGAGTGTCGTTTTCCTTTTGAAAACATTTTGACAGGCACATTTTATTGCCTAAGCGTTCTTCCGCTTATTGATACTTCCCTCTCCTTTTTACAAAAGAAAACGGGTTAGCGGTTCTTTCGGAGGCTTGTGTACATTTTTTTTTCTTTCAAGAAGCGGGATGAGTACGCTTAGAATGTGTCGTGATCGTTTCTCGGTTTTTCGAGAGAATATACCAGTTTGCATGTTCTGCCTGGACAGTCAAGGAACAATGGAACAAGACTGGAATATTTGCCTAAGACTTAGCTTGCTAGACTATCCACCTAGGTTCTAAGTTCCCTAAATTCCACGGCAGTTTTCAAGACGTTTTCATTCCTTTCCTACCAAAAAATAAGAACCTTGACAGAATTTTCTAAGTCAGACGTACCTTAGTCTCATTGATGATTCGAGATTGCCTCTTCTTCCTTCCTCTTCTCCTCTTTTCGTGTGACCTAAGGTACAACTTACATAGCGTTAGTTACAAGAACTGGTGTGTATTTCGTCGAAGGATTCTTGCGGGCATGAGTTAGTAATTTATCGAAAGTTTTAATAGGCGTTGTAAGACCCGATCCCGGCCGAGTAGGCCGCGGTCGCTGTCTCACGTCGCTCGGTCCATACCCGGACCGAACCTCTATAAATTTACCCTTTATTTAAAACATCACCCATAGGTGAGGGCTAACTCAGATCTTAGCTCAAGACTACCTTAGTCAATTCCTAACTTAGATCCTTTCAACTCATGCACATCGGAATAATATCTATCAACCATTGGTCTAAAACCAATCTAACACTTGTCTGGTCAGACAACCTCAGCTACTGGTCAGTAAACACAACTGCCAGCTAGCTCCAAGGCCGATCCTGATCCTAGATCAAGTCATACAATCAGAGGTTCCATTCCCCTAAGCCATTCTATCTAGATCTAAACAACATTGCTAGATCATACCTTTGCCACATCCACGGAGCATGTTAGCTCTTTGCCTCAGATGACCCAGCTAGCTCATTCAGCTCCACGAGCTCACTCACTTGAGCTAGCTGCTCCAGCTTGTTCAGCTAGTCAATCCACCTAGCTGATCCGTGCCACCTCTGTTGAGGTTCCAGCAACTTCCTCTCAGCTGACCGAGCTGCAAGGTAGCCTTGCCCAGCTCCCCTTCCACTCGTCCAGCTTCCTTATACCTGCATAACATCTTCCCTTGATTACTTAGTCATTCAGCCAGCCATCCCCACAGACTAAGTAACCTTTGGAAAGTCTTCAATAAACATTGGTAAGCATCTGGCGCATCTCAGCCAATGCTTCCCATTATCCTTACGCTTTGTAAGATATAATACCAAGTCCTCTCATGGACTAATCAGACCAAGTCCTCTCATGGACTAACCAGGCCACATCCTCTTATGGACTAATCATACCAAGTCCTCACAAGGACTAACAAAGCCCCATCAGATCCTAAGTCATTCAACCAACCACCCCACATGACTCAGAACTGATGAGTCTTCATACTTCCTAATCAGTCATGGAACTATGTTCCACTGAACCTGATTAGTGTTGCTCTTACAACCTGTGCATCCTTTGATCAACCAGATCAGACACCTTGATCCATCATCCAAGGATCAGGTCGTCCATCGTTGCCCATGATCAGATCACACACGGCCTTCCTTATATAAGTACACCAGCACATTACTAATGGACTACACCACTTAGTATTGGCAATACTCATCTCATGGCTCTCAGCCTATGCCTTGTACATAGCTCCCAACACCAAGGTTGATCACTAGCATTCCTTATGATGTTTACATCATAAGTGAGAAATGTATCCCAGCACACAAACATATGATCAGATAACCTAACACAAGGATCTAACCCCAATATGCCCTCAGGTGCAATTTCGACCCCAAGCAAACCTGCTCCAAAAATCAATTAAAATTCATGTAAACTCTTGATAATTCTCAACTAAGAGATTCCCATAATCAGAATTCACAGAACCGGCCTCGATCATATAGATCTCGCCTGAATTTAGTCAAACCGGCCATAGGGTGACTACCTCAAATCAATCCCTAAATACCAATTAAAATACATGATAATTCATGATAAATCACCACTAAGAATAATCCAAAGTCGGTTCTCCATAGATCCATCAGGAAGTATGAGATCCGGACTTAGCTGCCAAACCAAGGCTATGGAGGATTCTGAACCGGCCAAGGCCAAGGTTCAGTGCCTCTATGTATAATCATCAATATCAATCATAGATAGAATAAATAAGATGAATAGAAAATGTATAAACAGAGTAAGGTGTAACTGCAAGAACATATCAGCCCATAGTGTACCAAACTATGTCCAATTGTCTTCAGTCCACACCTGTTACCTTATCAGGCTGACCATGCTCCTCCAAGCACGCCTCCATCAATCTCTTATCACATACTTCCAGTATTGATAAGATCCAGTCAGGGTCGCACCCATCATCTCTTCTAATCAGACTTCCATGGAAACAGTTTCTGCACTGCATCCGCCTTCAAGGCTGTTCATGCCTTTGAGAGTGGAGTCAAGCCTTCACCCTTCTCTTCTAACCACTTGCGTTTGTTCCCAGGACAAAGAGGAAGCCTTAGACGTGATCATCCATGATCAATCATCATCCAAAGGTCGTGCATCACTTCCCTCTTTGTTCCCCATGAAATTGCTTTCCACACCAATCTGCCCTTAAGGCTGTCTTGGCCTTTGGGACTGAGTTCCGGCCATCTCCCTTCTGTCCTCACCATTTGCGTGTGTTCTCAAGACCTGAAGGATGCTTTGGGTGATAACATCACGGATCAAAAGCCACCAGAAAGTCGTTCATAACTTTCCCCATTGATCTCTATCAAAACTGCCTCTTTATGGCCTTCACACCACCATGGGTCTTGGATTGGGAATCCGACCAACTCTCTGTGTTTTCTCTGTTTTTCTTTGTGTTTCAGGGAGGAAGAAGGGTCCCTGGCGTGCCTGCAAAGGCACGGACTTGCCTTCCTTTTTATAGAAAAGGAATGGCCACTTCTAACCATTGCATCCCTTCGGTTTCAATCCTGGCCATTGATTTAATCAATGGTCCAGATCACACCCATTCGTCTATGGCAGTTTCCAGACGTCCCTGACTGTCCTAACTGCCCCTAGACACGTCACATATCAACCTAGGCTTGTTGCCTAAGACCCTGGTCCGATCCCAAGTGCCCACCGGTCCATCGGTACACACGGGTCGTCCACATGGTCCGGTCACGGTCCAGACCCGGCCCAACTGCCCAAGACTTGATCACTCACTCTAGCTGAGTTGAGCTGATCCCCAGCTGACCCAGCTGAGTGAGCTAGTCCATCCAGCTCAGGGAGCTGACACACTCTTCTTGAGCTCCAGTGAGCTTAGTCCAGCTGGTTGAGCTTCTTGCTCGCATCACCCAGCTGTGATACACGTCGTGTAGCTCCTTTATACTTGTATCCTTCTTGGATTAGCTATGCCTTAGCTTCCTGATGCCCTTAACCTTACTTCCAGGTCAAGACACCCATGTATTTAGGTCATATGACCTTACTGGTGCATCTCCATGCACCACAGTCCGTCCGGCCGGTCCTATCCAGGATCGGGGACATGACAGGCGTTTACTAATGGCCACTTCCGATTCAACGTCAAAGGACTTCAAAAAGTCAGTTACTGAATTTCGTATGAATTGGTTGTCGACGAAATTATGACGAGAATAACAGAATGAGGAAGGGATATCAATGTCCAAGTTCATGTCCCCGTTTCTTCGTATCTCTGATTTTACCAAATTGACAATGTGCGCTTTGTATATTGTTGAAGAGTCTATCAATGGTTGTGAATAGACGTTTTCGACTCAACGTTACAGAATCTGGCAAAATCATATTATGTTTTATGTACCGAAGGAATTTTACGAAATCGTTGAGCCAAAGAGAGGAGAAGCAGGCAAAGAGGGGTGTTTTGGCAAGACGGGTCAATGGACAAGGCATCACCCGAGCGAGGCTCTCAGTTCTTCAGGCTGTGAGCGAACTGGTCATGTTCCATATCTTATTGTTTGTTACGATATTGTATGGCTTTATGAATGATGTTTCGTAGAATATGGCTGAGCTTGATCTTACGAAAGCTGTTTCCTAAAATGCTTCGAGTTTTTATTTTTCGAGAGTTATTCCACAACTGCTGCCGAGTTAATTTTACGGGAATTCGTTTCGTAAAATTGTTGTCGAGTTTAGTTGTACAAAATCTTTCTCGTGAAATATTTTCGAGTATTATTTTACGAAAGGTGTTCCGTAAAATGTTATCGAACTTAATATCAGAAATCCTAGCTGTGGTGAAGCGTAATTTTGGTGACTAAACTTAATCATAAACTTTCTTGTTTCTGTAGTTTTTCAAAAGTAAGCTTAGTAGAAAAAAGTCGAGAGTCTTCAACGAGCAAAATTTTAGGTGTCAGAAAACATCTTAGCAGTGAGGGATATGATCTCTCGTTTCGGCTTTGTTCAGTGTTCGCTAACCGTTTAGGCTTTGAGTGATTTTATAGAAATCAATTCTGTTTTTTTCAAAGCTGGTTTGAGAAGGATCGAGTTCGCCGTATAACAAACTGGTCGGGACAGAAATGAGACAAGCCACATTCTCAACGGGAGTTGCTTGGAAAAGTTGTTTAGAAGAAGGAGAGTAATGGTATCGGTCTTCCGAATGAATCCCAATTCCTCGTATAGTTAAGATTATTGGTGTTATAGAATAACCATAATCGTTTTATACGATGAATTGCAATCCATTCGTTAGCCGAACCTTCCAAGTTTTTTTCCGTAACTTTCCCAGTTGTTCCGATCGAAATGAAATGAGGGTTTTAGATTCACGGTTTAATGGATTTGCACTACGTGGCTTTGAGCGAGGATGCAAAGTAGGTGATTGGACCTGAGTCGTGATGAATTCACAAAGACCCGACTGCACCCGCGGATTATCCTTTAGCACGTCGCAACAGAACGTGCTAAGGCACGGGGTGCTGCCGCCGAGCGCTTGGCGCCATGACAAGGAAGCTGCCACCGGTCGCTAGGCACCACGATGTGGGAGCTACTGCCGAGCGCTTGGCACCACGATGCGGGAGGCTAACGCCGGGCGCTTGTCACCACGACGCGGGGTCTGCTGTCGGGCGCTTGGCGCAAAGACGCGCTGTAGCCGGGCGCTTGGCGCCACGATGTCGGGGTATGCCGCCGGGAGCTTGGCACCACGACGTGGGGGCTGCCGCCTGGCGCTTGGCACCTCGATGCGGGAGCTGCCGCCGGGCGCTTGGCACCACGACGCGGGAGGCAAACCCCTGGCGCTTGGCACCACAACACAGGGTCTGCCGTCGGGCGCTTGGCGCCACGACGAGCTGTCGCCGGGCGCTTGGCGCCACGATGCGGGGGATGCCGCTGGGCGCTTGGCGCCACGACGTGGGGGTTGCCGTCGGGCGCTTGGCACCACGATGCGGGGAGCTGCCGCCGGGCGCTTGGTGCTATGACGCGGGGAGCTGCCACTGGGCGCTTGGGGTCATTATTTTGACCCCAACAGTTAGCCCCCCCAGCCAGATAGGGACCATGGCATTTTGGTAGCAGGTCCTCGCTTGCGGTGTAGCTCATTTTCGTGCTCTTCCTGTGGCGAAAAGCTGCGACTAGGTTTTTATATTACGCTAAAGTTGTTTACCAACGTTGATGTGAGCTGCGAGGTTTGTCTTTCATATATCCAGACATCGCTTCGATCAAGCGTTTTGTGGCCTTGAGAGTAAGGGTAATCCGTCTCCACCTCCTTCTAGCGCCAAACTATGGGAACCGAAATTCACACCGTCGATTTTAATGAATAAAAACGGAGGAAAGCCAAGTTAACCTGACATTTTTCTGAAGGTCCGGATTTATTGCGATAGGCAACGACAAGTGATCGAATAAATGCGGAAAATATAAACAAAACGAGTTATACGAATTCACGTAAGAACATTGCGATTATTACAAAAGACTGTAAGAGCTTCGGCTGCGAGAACATGCAACGATATTCCTAGTTCTAGCTGCTTAAGACCTTAAACCTAATTGAATCGCAGCTCGATAATAAAAGACGAAAAACCACACGAAAAAGGTTTTGGTAAGATTTGGGACTAGACCTTATGAAAGGCTGCCTACATACCCTTTTCGAGGATCAAGTCGGACGTAGTTCAGTTAGAAAGATTTGAGCAAGAGATCGAACTACCTGGCGGAGTTCATCTAGTACGAGTGTTTGTCATAGAAACGGGCATGTCGAGAATAATGCCTAGGGTTTCTATATGCGGAACTCTAAGTACAAGGATTATTAGATTCTTCTGAGAGGAACATAAGTCTGCGGACAAGATGAAAATAGAACGAGAGGCGTCCAAACGTTCTAGGTCCTGCTTTGAAGTTTGTCCATTTTCGGGTCCCTTCTTCTGCTGCTTCTCCCCTCTTTATATACATGTCTAGGTCGGCGGCCCTCTTACCAGTTCGCCTATGGGCCCAAGTATATCCCCTTTTGGGAATATTCCATTTGTCGTCGATCTTCATAATTTTCCTCGAATATTTACATTTATCTTTGGAAACTAGACATTTATCGTATTTTCGTAGGAATAGGATAAATCGTCATAGTCTTGTTGGGCCTGAATCCTTAAAACCGTAAGTGGATCCGCGGGCACGTTTTGGGCCTTTGGACGTTCATATGATTCCTCGGGTAGACTGTCCTTTGTGTAGGACGGATCGTATAGTATAGAGAATAGATGTTTGAGTTGAACGTACTCGTTTTACACGACACGTTCTATGCGAAAAATAACCGTCTAAGTTTTAATCGTAAAACTTCGATGATAACTTCGGTCGGGACGAAGCGAAAGATATTGGATTTGTAGCAGGGAGGACACGGCCTTACTGGACATACGGAAAGTGAACTAAACAGGATAGATCGGGATTCCGCTAAGGGTATCGGGCGAACAGGTTGCTACCGCCGGGCTCCTGGTACCACGACACGAGGGCTGGCGCCGGGCGCCTGGTACCACGACACAGGGGCTGGTTCTGGGCGCCTGGTACCACAAAACGGGGGCTGGTGCCAGGCGCCTGGTACCATGACACGGGGGCTAGCGCCGGGCACCTGGTACCACCACATGGGGGCTGGCGGCGGGCGCATGGTACCACGACACGAGGGCTAGCGCCAGGCGCCTGGAACCATGACACGGTGCTTAACGCCGGGGACCTGGTACCACGACACGGGGGCAGCCGCCGGGCGTTAGGCGCCACGACGCGTGGCCTGCCATTGGGCACTTGGCTCCACGACGCAGGGGCTGCCGCCGGGCGCTAGGCCCCACGGCACGGGGCCTGCCGCCGGACGCTTGACGCCACGATGCGGATCCCGCCGCCGAGCGCTATGCGCCACGACGCGGGGCCTGCTGCCGGGCCCGTGGCGCCACGATGCGGGGCCTTCCGCCAGGTGCTTGGCGCCCCGACTCAGAGCTGCCTCCTGGCATTAGGCGCCATGACGCGGTGTTGCCGCCGGGCGCTAGACGACACGACGCGGGGCTGCCCCGGGCGTTTGGTGCTACGACGCGGTTACGCTTACTTGGTTCCGATCTTTCGTCTAGTGATAGTTTTTGCGGAATGTTCGTAGATAAGAAATAATCTTAGCCATTGAAATAGATCGGATATTCTGATTCGGGGACGTCTTATGAAATTCCTTTCAAATTATACGAGACTTTTTATTCGGAAAAATACTTTCCGCAGGCTTTCGGACATTGATTTCGTCATGACCGATTTTGACACCAACAGACTTAATCCTAGCACCAATGAAAGAAGAGCTCGCGGGAGGATTTGGTTCTGTCTTCATCTCAAGTACATGGATCGATTGACTGCCGACAATATCGATCGATGTTTTGACAGCGATATCGGTCGACATGGTTTGTCGTCGATCGATTACTCTATTGGAGTATCGATCGATAAAGCTTCAGATCGAATTGAATATATGTTCACCAAGATCATAGACTGGCTCTCGCGTATCTCTAGAGGATCTTAGCTTATGCAAAATGTTTTCAGTATAATGATTTATGGATTAAATCACTTCCACGATCATATTGTAGTTAGCTACTTTAGAGTAGGCATTAGGGTTCATCAAGATAATGAGTATCACAACTCAACAATCTATAGTTGGGGCTAATCCCTCGTAACTATTTGAACCCTAAATCTAACAAAGGAATCTACTCAGTCATAGCTAAGTGATTCATAGCATCAAGGTAATAATAGAGATTCATAAGATAGAAGACCAAACAATTAAGTTTCTCTAAATAACAAATCTCATTGTATCTTCTTCTAGATCTTAAAATTTTATAACCTTTTGATGAATAAAGAATAAGATGAAAATAATACTTTTATTGAATAATGTAAAGTACTTAGAACAATGAAAAGCATAAAAGCATCTATAGCCAAAACATATAGGCATAACTATAAAAATGAGTTCAGTTAGGTTAAAAACTTGTCAGGGGCATTATTGTAATAATGAGAGATCTTGGGCTTCAAGTCAGTTGAGATAACTATCCTTCTTCTACATGCTCGATATTGATCGATAATATTAGGCGTATATTGATCGATGGAGTATCTCATCATCCACTTCTTCGGATGCGTCGTCGATCGATTAAACATGACATGTATCGATCGATATGTATCTCTTGATATCGACCTTTTTGTATGATCTTATAGCCATCTCTGGAAAACTCTCATTTAAGCTCCATAATGGCACCTAAAACGTCACTTTACTCTAAAAAGCCATTGAACCTGAAAACATACCTAAAAGACTCCAAAGAATATATATATATATATATAGTAAAATCATAGACATATCATTGGTAAAAGTGGGTCAAAATCATGGTATATCAACTCCCCCAGACTTAACGTTTTGCTTGTCCTCAAGCAAACACACATGTAGTCTTTGAAGAAATTTGAAAATAACAGGGACTCAATTAAATTTTATCTTTAGAATCATCACCTCTATTTTGTTGCAAGCCACATCTTATTTCTATTAACTACATAAGTACATTATACCATATCCTAGCTTAGCAACCAAATTCATCTAGCCAATCAACTTAGCAATTGTGTTTGTCTATCCCCTCTACTGATTTCATTTATGCATAAAATAAAAGTGCAGGCTTTACCTTGGGGATATCGATCAAGGAACACATGGATTCAACTCAAGCAAGTTTTTGAACACAAGGGCAGTCTTCTCTGATTCATTTCTTCCCCATTTTTCTCTCTTCTCTGAATCCTCATAGTTTCAAATCCAATGAACATTGATTGCCACTAAGGCTAATCTTTGTATCATCTCATTGACTTAGTAACACATATATCTTTTAAATAAGCGAATAATAGGGTCGCCGGAGACACTCCTATCCCTCACTTTGATCATTCTTTTAAAGTAGAATAATGTGGTCGCAGGAGACTGTGGGAACCGAAATTCGCACCGTCGATTTTAGTTAAGTTTAAAACGTAGGAAAACTAAGTTAACCTAGTTTTCCCCGAGGATCCCGGCTATCTGCTGGGCCACGCACGACAAAGTTAAAATAAGGCTAAGTTGAAAGTAAATACGTAAAATAAGAGAGCAAAAAAGAAAGAATTTTATTTCCGAATTCGCGGAGAGCGTTGGAACAATAGGTCGAGATCGCGGCCGTAAGAGCTGTCGATCATCGCTAGTCTTGAAACCCTAGATCTAACCTAATTGAGTCGCAGCTCGCTAAAAAGGAAATAAAGCCTAAGTTCTAAATTGCTCTGAGAGTAGTTTGCCTTGTGATTTTCGGATCCCCTTCCTTCTGCTCCTAGACTTGTTTATATACTCCCATATGACGGTCTATTCCTGACGGGCCGGCGCGAGCTGGGCTTTTTCCATTTTCGTCGGCCTTCATGTTTATCGGGAAAGTTGACATTTATCTTTTCGGAAAATTGATGTTTATCTTTTTGGAAGTTTGACATTTATCCTGTTTTGGGAAGATAATCGCAAACAGTCGTATCTATCTTTTTAGAAAATCGTAAAATGGTTATCCGATCATGTTTGGTCTCCGTTGGGCCGTATCTCGGATTTCCGCTATTTTTACGATTTCCTCGAGAGAACGTTCCTACTTGGACATTGGGTTTTTCGGAAGATCTTCGATTCTTTTACGTGGCAAATGGTGTTTTTAGATAACCGTTGCCGCTTTCTACGAAGTTCTCCTATCCGTTGACGTCTTACGGGTTTTCCGAAGGCTAGGAGGAAGAAAAGGAGTTTGGTTTGCGGGATTTAAGAAAGTCGCAAAACTTCGATTTCTGGCGGTTCGAGAACTCGGAACTTACGCACGAAGACTAGCCGTCCGATAACTCGAACTAGCATGGCGCTAGGCGCCCGGCGCCTAGAGGCAACGCGGGCGCTAGGTGCCCGGCGCCTAGAGGCAGCGCGGGCGCTAGGCGCCCGGCGCCTAGAGGCAGCACGGGCGCTAGGCGCCCGGCGCCTAGAGGCAGCACGGGCGCTAGGCGCCCGGCGCCTAGAGGCAGCACGGGCGCTAGGCGCCCGGCGCCTAGAGGCAGCACGGGCGCTAGGGGCCCGGCGCCTAGAGGCATCTTCGGGCGCTAGGCGCCTGGCGCCTAGAGGCAGCACGGGCGCTAGGCGCCCGGCGCCTAGAGGCAGCACGGGCGCTAGGCGCCCGGCGCCTAGAGGCATCTTCGGGCGCTAGGCGCCCGGCGCCTAGAGGCAGCACGGGCGCTAGGCGCCCGGCGCCTAGAGGCAGCACGGGCGCTAGGCGCCCGGCGCCTAGAGGCAGCACGGGCGCTAGGCGCCCGGCGCCTAGAGGCAGCACGGGCGCTAGGCGCCCGGCGCCTAGAGGCAATCCAGGGTCATCGCTCGTTTCTTTCGGCTCGTGCGAGTTTTTGCGTTCTTTTTACTTCTCGGAGATTTTTATCGTGTAGAGAATGTTTCTAATCGTTGATTTCGGAATGTCTTAACATTTTCCCGAGTTTTTTAGAATGAAACTTATTCTCTTAATGCTTCTCTAACATCTTTCGTATTTTGTCCGAACTCTTCGGACATCGATTTCGTCTTGAGCGATTTTGACCCCAACAGAGACACTCCTATCCCTCTACTCCTCAAGAAATCATATATACAAATATTTTCTTTTTTCTTTAGGATGCCGAAGAGAGAGAAGGAAGGAAATCAGAAGCACACAGACTATTACCTTCCAGACCTGCAGGAGGATTCCAATCCCTTGTATACCAAGCCCCAAGACAAGCAATAGATTGTCAGGGTAGGTTTGAAATCAGCTTTGGTTCTTCCAATCAATCATGAAAAGTGTTGTCATAGGTGACAGATGATCCACTTTAGCATCTATAGTACTTTCTGCAATCAATAATTCTAAGAATGGTGCTAAAGAGTGGTTAGATAAAAAGAAAAAATTTCGAAATATCCTTGTCCCTTTCTTGACTCAATAAAACCAATTTTGAAAATATTTAATGAAATCAAAAAGGTAAAGTAGCATCAGTAATCTCCCTCCCCCCATACTTAAATCATACACTGTCCCCAATGTATAACAGTCGGATTAGGGTATAACTAAATCACATGTAAAGAACTGATATCGAAATTTAGAACGATATACCTGACCGAGATTTCGTATCGATCAATAGTGAGTCATCTGTGTCGATCGTCATGGATAGGTCTATGTCGGGCGATGTCGACATGATTGTATCGGTCGATAGGGATGGTAATTGTCTATGATGTAACTGAAAACTAAAAACAAAAAAAAACGAAAGTAAAAACTAAAAAAATTAAATTTAACTAAATAAGAAAGTATCTGACAGTGGGTTGCCTCCCACTCAGCCTTTTATTATAATTTTTTAGCTTGACTATGGCGGTATTGAGGCTAGTGAGGTGAATTGCAGAAACTTGTTGGGTAACAAGTTTCCTCATTGTCTTCTTGTTTCTCTCCAAACCATGTAGTGAAGAAGCTTCTTGTGGCTTCATCTCCTCTGGTTAGCTTCTCCTTCAATGTTGTTACCTCATTGCGTAGACGCTCTAGGCTTTCTTCATAGTTCTCAATGTGGAATTGATGATTTCTGAATGTTGGATAGGCGTGCTTTGATAGGTCACTGAGTTGTTCTTGCATCGCATTGAGTCTCTCGAAAGTCTTCCTTCGTCCAATGTGCTTATCGATCGATCTTGGAATTTCGACGTCGGTCGATACTGGTTCTGGTATGTCGATCGATGTGCTGGCTGACATATCGGTCGATCTCAATGATGCAGGTCTGTCAGCGAGCTGCCTCTGAATGATCTTGATCTCTTTCTTAATGTCTTCTATTGTTATCTGCATTCCGGAGACGTCGCTCTGTACTGGAAACCATAGCTCGTCCATTAGCTCCATTTGTCCTTCCTCAACTTCTTGCAAACGATCTTTAATAGGTGAGATCATCTCATTAATGAGCATTTTTGTGTGATTGTAGTTCAATCTCATCTTGGCTTCCTTTTCTGTGTGATCTTCTATGATGTTCCACATAGATTTTCTCATGTCAGCCATGCGATTATTGAGTGAGGTGACTTTGATGGTGAGCTCTCGACATTGCTCTTCCAAAGTTGTATTCTTGCGTTCATCTACTTGTCCAAGCTCTATGTAAATGTTGTTGAAAAGGATATTGATCTCTTCTTTTGTGTAGGTTGTTAACGATGAAGGACGCATATCGATCGATGTGGTGTTTCCAGTATCGGTCGATGGCTTCTTATATGTTTCCATCTTTTGACGAAGCATATGCACTTCTTCATGTAAGGCGTCTTTCTTCTGGTGGATAAGATCATTAGCATTCTGAAGCCAGTTAATCTCTGATTGAAGTGATGATCGGACCTTCTCGATTTCTGTTGGATATCCAAGAGTCTCCCAAATATAAGGACTCTTTGCTTCATCGATCATACTCTGGACTTCAGCTTCGGTGTAGAGCTTTTCTGGTGGTACTTCTTTGGTAAAATGATCTGCATGTGCTGGTAGACAGAAGTAAGACCATTCAAACTTTGAAGCTTTAGTCAGCAAATTCTTCATATCTTCTTTGGAAACAAAGATGATGTCTCCATTGACTCCTCTAGCAAACCCAGATTCATCTCTGTATACTCCATACTCGTATTTCTTTTCCCAAAAAAAAAAAACGAACTTCAACTTTGTAAGCTCGTATCACAAAGTCTCGATGTATATCATTAGATACAGGGTGATCCTCATCGGTTGATACTCGTTGAAATTCTGGATTCTCCGAGTTGATGGGTTGTGTTTGAAGAGGTTGATTAATCCATTGGCTGTCTGAAGGATATCTGCAATGTCCTTCTTTATGATTGGACTGATTCTTCCATCCATTGCTCGTGCATTGCCTTCTGGATCTCTGAAAATACCAAACTCATCCGGAGTTAGAAAATCAAAATCCAAATTATGTGTTTGTACCTCAGATGGTGTAGTGGTTGTATCGTTCGATGCTACAGCAGGTGCATCGGTCGATTGCTTTTGAAACGTGTCGATCGATTGTTGTTGTGTCATATCGGTCGATGAGACTGCTTCTAGTTGGGTTGAATGAGTCAGTGGTGCTGTATCCACTGCAAAACTCTCGTGATAGTCTCTTGCCCAACTTCCTGTTGAGTAGTCTCTGTCTCTTGTATCATCACGTGGTGTGTAGAGTGATACATAGTCAATAGGATCGCTTGATGGGTTATAAGGTCGTTTGAGCGATCTCGGTTTGCGCATATCGGTCGATGAACGTTGGCTTTTATTGGTCGATGCCTTGAATCTGAAGATGTGGAAAGTTAATATGTCTTCTTCTTCTTCCTCGTAATCTTCATCATACTCCTCATCCATAACCAGTGTTGGAATGCAATGATCCTTTTCCCAACTATCTAACTTGAAATCTACATTGGAAACTCCTCGTCGGCCTCCTTGAATAGCCTATCGATCGATGCCAAGATTTCAGCATTGGTACTCTTAGGTGGTTCTGTATCGGTCGATGGGATATTGCCTCCATCGGTTGATACGTCTCGCTCTGTCTCGTACTCGGCCTCTAAATCATACTCAAGTGTGCAAAAACATGCTGTTACAAGTCCTTGGAATCTTGGTGACTTGGACTGGATCATAGAGGGTGGTAGGGTCGATTAGGGTTAGGCAGAACTTGTTGTATTTTAGGTCACAAACAGCTCCAATGGTGGCTAAGAAGCCTCTTCCAAGTAGTAGAGATGTCTTGAAGTTGGGCTTCACATCCAGGACGTGGAAGTCTGTAGGGATGATGGCATCACCGATCTATACCTCAAGCTTTCGGACTATTCCTCCAGAGTTCAGCTGAGAACAATCCACGAAGATGAATGTTTCTTCAGTAGGCTCTATCTTCAGACCTAGGTGGTCTGCCATGATCTTAGATAAGATGCTGACTCCTGATCCTGTATCGCATAGAGCACGAGGGAACTCAATACCCCTTACTAAGCATGGTACTGTGAACTTCCCTATATCGCTCTTCTTCGTTAGTGTGATCATCTTCTTCAACCTATCTCGAACTTGGTGAAACATCTTCTTGATGTCTTCTTCTGTCTCCTTGGCTTCCCTGAAAAAAACCACAATCTATGTGAAAAGTATGCTTCCTCAAAGGGTTTCTCTGTAGGTATCCTCAGAACCCTCTTTCTGAAGTTTTCCATCTCTGTCTCATTAGCTCCCCTTTTAAGGTGTTAGGCAATCTTCTCTTTCCTTTTTCTTAGAACTCTTCCTAGGTTTTCCTTTTCTGTCTCATGGGCTCAATGATGTGTGTGGGTTTCTTCATGATGGCGGTTGGAAGGGTTTTGGAAAGTTTAGACTGCTTCCGGAGTACGTTAAGTCGTGTTGCTTCTATCTTCGGTAGTTGCACTTGGCGATGAGGTATGGTATATCGAGCGATGGCCAGTCCTGTATGTCGGTCGATATTGGTATCTCCTTGTCGATCGATGGAAGTGTCTTCATATCGATCGATAAGGTCTGAAGTCGGGTCGTCTTTCATAGGGATGGGTGGATGTGGGTGTCGTGCTACAAAGGCTTCGTGTGACATGATCTTAATAGAACTGCATTCGTTGGATGGTTTCTCAAGGTCCATCGATCAATACTCGTCAAAGTTTATCGATCACTTCGCTCTAGGTGATATCGATCGATGTCGGGTAGATGATGTCGATCGATATGAGTCGAAACTGGTTTCTAGTATGCCCTCATGTGTCGAATCTTGCAGCCTTTCTTGCTTCACCACTTGCCAAAAATCATCATCCAGGATGGCATTCACGCGGTGGTTAGTAGCAGACTCTCCTATTCCCTTTTCTAAAGCTTCTTGTTTCTTAAAAGCTTCTCTTGTCTGAACCACCTGAGTCTCCAATTTCTTCAAATAGGTACTCAAAGCATCAAGCTTTGTGTTTAGGATGGTGTAGACGGAGTCAATCTTTCCATTGAAATCCACTTGTAGCTTCTGCTGACTCTCCAGAACTTCGTCCAGCATCTCTTCTAGCTTACTTTCCTGTGTGGGTGGGGGTGTATTGGTGTAGAATGAGTTTCCATAACTCCTATTGTTGTTGGGGTTGTTGCTGCTGTAGGTGGGTTTCTGTGAACTTGGGTTGAAGTTGCTCATTTGTCCTGAGAAGTTCCTGTTTCCTTCTTGATTTCCAGATCTCTGAAATCCAGCTCCACTGATCCAGTTCACATCTTCCTCTGTGTATTCCCCTCCAGCTGCAGTTTCTGCATCCTCAACTGAGCACATCTGTTTGTTAAAGTAACATCTGAACATTGTCAAGCTGTGCTTGAACTTCATTAATCTGCTCCTTCCCAAGGAATGATGCAGATTTCGCCTTGACAGTGTTCTTCGTGTTGTTGCTTGAAGTTAAGTAATCAATTAACTTCACAGCATCTTGTGGATTCCTCGTAGTGAAATTTCCTTCACTAGCTGTATCCAGAGCCATCTGATACTTCAAAGTGACGCCTCTGTAGAAAGTGCAAAGTAGTTGCACATTGTTGAATTCGTGGTGTGGACAATCGCGCTGGTAGGATTTGAATCTGTTCCAGGTATCCTTGAATAGTTCTCCAGAATCTTAAGGGAACGTAGCAATCTTCCTCCTCCAGTCTTCAGCACGTGAATCACTAAAGAAGTTACGCAAAAATGCGTTTTTGATGTCCTTCCAGGTCGTGAGAGAACCTGGTGGTAACTGCCTCAGCCACTGCAAAGCTTCTCCTCATAGAGATTATTTGAAAAGCTTGCAGAGAAGATAGTCCTCAGGGACTCCGTTGGCTTTAATGGCGGTTATGAGATCCTCGAACCTCTCCAGATGGTCCATAGGATGCTCATGGGATAATCAACAGAAGGGTATTTTTCCCACAAGTGTGTAGTACTGCGGCTTAAGCTCGAAATCTCCTCTCTGAATAGTAGGAGGGCGGATGGCTGATCGGTTGGTATAGAGCTGATCTGACGGTTGTAGTCAGCCAAGGTTCTAGCTCTATTAGCCTCATCTACAGGTTGGATGAAGTCTGTAGGTGCAGTGTCTTGCTCAGGAATGATTACCTTTTGAGCATTCAGCTTCTGACCTGCTGCATTACGCAGGTTACCATCTTGATCACGCAGGTCTCCATTCTCATCGGTTGTGAGAATAATAGGCGCTACCATGACTCGGCGGTTAGTATCGATCGATGTAATGTGATTATTATCGATCGACGTCGGATGAAAAGTATCGGTCGACGAACGGTTGTTGATGTCGATCGATGGAGGGTTGCGAGTATCGGTCGACAAAGAAGGTGTCTCGGTCGACTGTGGTAGGTGATTATCGGTCGACAAAGAGCAGTTGATGTCGATCGATGTGGAACATAAGTTTTTGCGGATGTTACATTCCAAGCTGTGGGGATCTTCTGAGTACACAAGTTGAGGATTTTTGTTGCTTCTAGTATTGTTGGGCATGTACCTGAAAAACACAAGAATTTTTTTTTTTTGCGTCGGAAGATGATTAAGCATTAAAAGTAACCAAGAACTAATCAGATTAAATCTAATGACGATCTTAGTTTCCCGGCAACGGCGCCAAATTTGATATCACTCAAATTATCCTAACGAGTGAATTACTCTCTCAAATAAGAGGTTCAGATGTAGGACTTAGGGATCAAATCACGAGGAACTAAGGAACACAAAAGATTGAAATACATAGAGATTATGCTAGGTTGAATATGTTTAAATGTAAATTGCAGTTTATGAGCAATGATAAGTTGCTCAAGAGAATAGTTTTTATTTGTAAGCAATACGAGAAGGAAGTAAGATTCAAGGTTACTATTTAGATAATTAGGATTATAATGCTATATATGTTTTAATAAGTTGCTGCAAGATACTAAAGAACTTCAATTCCTAGAGTTGTTTAATAGCTATCGCTATTAGACTCGTCCACTGATCTGACTGCAGACAATATCGATCGATGTTTTGACAGCGATATCGGTCGATATTGTTTGTCGTCGATCGATTACTCTATTGTAGTAGTGATCGATATATCTTCAGATCGAATTGAATATATGTTCACCAAGATCATAGACCGGCTCTCGCATATCCCTAGAGGATCTTAGCTTATGCAAGATGATTTCAGGATAATGATTTATGGATAAATCACTTCCAATATCATATTCCAGTTAGCTACTCTAGAATAAGCATTAGGGTTCATCAAGATAATGAGTATCACAACTCAACAATTTATAGTTGGGGCTCATCCCTCATAACTATTTGAACCCTAAATCTAACAAAGGAATCTACTCAGACAAAGCTAAGTGATTCATAGCATCAAGGTAATAATAGAGATTCATAAGATAGAAGACTAAACAATTAAGTTTCTATAGATAACAAATCTCTTTGTATCTTCTTCTAGATCATAGAATTCTATAACCTTTTGATGAATAGAGAATAAGATGAAAAGAATACTTTTATTGAATGATGTAAAGTACTTAGAACAATGAAAAGCATAAAAGCATCTATAGCCAAAATATATAGGCATAACTATAAAAATGAGTTCAATTAGGTTAAAAACTCGCCAGGGGCATTATTGTAATAATGAGAGATCTTGGGCTTCAAGTCAGTTGAGATAACTATCCTTCTTCTATACGCTTGATATCGATCGATAATACTAGGCGTATATCGATCGATGGACTATCTCGTCATCAACTTCTTCGGATGCGTCATCGATTGATTACACATGACGTGTATCGATCGATATGTATCTCTTGATTTCGACCTCTTTGTCTGATCTTATAGTCATCTCGGGAAAACTCTCCTTTAAGCTCCAAAATGGCACCTAAAACGTCACTTTACTCCGAAATGCCCTTGAACCTGAAAACATACCTAAAAAACTCCCGAACATAGATATATACATATAGTAAAATCATAGAAATACCATGGGTAAAAGTGGGTCAAAATTATGGTATATCAGAATACCTCGGGTAACTACCCCCAAGAACTACCCTTCGGGAAAAATGTAAAATTTCCGATAAGAAGGACATTCCATATTTCCGAATATGGAAGAATTCCTCTTACTTGGACAGCCTCAAACCGACCCAAGGATGACTATAAAAGACGACTCTAAACCCTAGAGCAAGGGATCGACTGTTCTACACTTGGAGGCTTAAGAATTAGACTTACACAGCAAGGCTGTTCTCACGAAGTTCCTTGTAATTCTAGTTCTTTGATCTAATAAAACAGCCTTCCAAGTCTCTTTTCATACTAAATCTCTTTAAATACTTTGAACTATAAAGCTTGTCCTTCATTCCGTAGTACTTTAAAAGGACCTACACAAAAATTCCCTAACAGTCACCATATGAAGCACTCTATGGTCGACCTTGTAGAACACCCGTGTGTTGGGCAGAAGTTGGTGAGCGAAGAATGCTT
The DNA here is from genome assembly GCA_026261945.1 of Hirschfeldia incana. Lineage (NCBI taxonomy): Eukaryota > Viridiplantae > Streptophyta > Magnoliopsida > Brassicales > Brassicaceae > Hirschfeldia > Hirschfeldia incana. The sequence goes on from JABCMI010000006.1 coordinate 1,188,073, forward strand.
GGTCCCGAAATTGTAGATGAGGCTGCTAAAAAAGTAAGAGCGATTCAAGCAAATATGAAAAAGGCTCAAGATCGTCAGAACGCCGACCGCGGCAGAAGAGAAGTCATTTTGCAGTAAATGATCTAGTCTTCTTAAAAGTAGCTGCACTGAAAGGAAAGGAACGATTCGGAAAAAATGGGAAGTTTGCAACCCGTTAGATAGGTATGTACCGAATTGTTGCTAAAGTTGGAGAAGTAGCCTACCGACTTGAACTTCCACCTGATATAACTATGCATCCGGTATTTCATGTATCGATGTTGTGTAAGCATATACTAGATCCCAACATAGTCGATCCGCAACAACCAGAGAACTTGCAACCAAATCTCACCTATCCTAAAGGTCCTTTGCGGATAAGAGATTGTCGTATCAAGAGATTGAGGAACCGAGAGATTTCTCAAGTTCAAGTATTTTGGGGAAAGGGTCAGAGAGTTATTGTCTCAATGGAGGATGAAAATAAGTTCACAGCTGATTTCCCAGAGTTCTTCTCAGATACCCCAATTGTTCAGTGAAGTGTGTGCAAAGTTATATTTCGAGAATTCGAGGACAAATTGTTTTGAGAGGAGAAGAATGTAATGACCTTCACATAAAAAAACCCCACATGATAGTTACAAGCAGTGTGCTTGCTTGTTTAATTAATTAAAATAAATTATGTGGCTGGGAGAGATTTCTTCAAATGAAGGAATTAGTGAGCTGCTTAGTGGATGATTATGAATCAAGGCTAGCGGTCATGTGATCATCAAGCCTGGTGTAATACTCAAGACACTTAGCTTACCATCAGATAATTACTCTCCACTTCCTTCTCTCTCCCTGGTGTGAAGAAACAAAAACCGATCAGAGAAAATTGCAGAGAGAAAACAGTGAGAAAAAAAGAGAAAGAGTGAAGAAAATCAGAGGAAAAAATAGAGAAAAGATAGACAAGACCTTGGAAGATTGTCTTTCATCCTCTATCTCAGTTCCTTGCTTTAGAGAAAATCAGAAGGTGAGAATCCAGAGTAAACCCTAGACCTTTTTTCTGTTTTTTTGATGAACAGCTTTTGATTTCTGTTTTTTTAAACAGTTAGTTGCAAGTTCAGTTTAAAGGGAACGATCATCTGAGTTCTTCTGTTCATTAATTGTTGTGCAGCTTGCGAGTCTTGCTGTTTCACTCCAGTTCGTCCTTGTTCCTGTGTACTCATTGGTTCCTTTCGGCTTGTTCGAGATCAGTTTCAAGATTTCTTAAATTCGGTTTCAAGACTTACTTTGAGGTGAGTCTAGATAGTTGGATAATAAATCATGTATGAGTGTAGCATGATTTATCTGCAGTAAATAAGCACGAATGATTAAGTGTTGTCTCATTATTCTTGAAAATTCTTGAAGTGTAAACTCATTTGGGCTCTTAGGAAATGTTCTTAAGTGTTCATGGAGGTTTATATGTGACTTAGTATTTGTTCCTAAGTACTAACTAGATATGCATTCATACAGTTAAGTATGTAAAAAATAATCATATGAAGTCTTTGTCAATACTCGCTGCCTAAATATCCCCGTAATAAGAAGAGCTGTCGCTTGATCGTACGTGGTTCATGTGCGACGTTCAAGATGTATGAAGACACGGAGTTACGGTATTGCAGACTAGGGCCGTGTACTGGATGACGATCCAGTTTCGGGTGTTCATCATGTGATTATCCGAAAGAGATGAATTTTAATTATTTTTAATTATTTTTACTACCCGCTAAGCTCTTAGCCTTTTGGGGTTTCGGGTTTAGCATACGCCTATAAAAATATATTTATAATATTGAGTTAAGGACGGGGGATATGGAGTGATGTATAGGATGAGATTCATGTAGTGATTGAATATGTACTAGTACTTGTATGATCATACTTATGCATTATTGTGATTGCTTGTGTGGATGATTTATATTTTTACTCACGACTCATTCAAGTGTGCAGGTAACCACTAGGCGGGAGACTTACTCTTTTTGACTATAAGGAACGGCGTAATCAGCGGTAGTTTTTGTTGTCCTTGCAACGAGCCTTCTGTTGTATATTTACTGTAAAACGTTGTTGGAAGATAGGCCGTAGGTTAAAACTATAATGGTTTGTAAGATGTTTAAAATAAATAATTAATGTATAAAAGAATGTTTATAAATTACGAGTTCTCATATGTTACTAGTCCTAGTCCAGGACGAACCAACTATCGAGTATTGCTTGTCGGGTTGAAAAGCCTAGAGCGTTATTCGATAGGAGCGTCGGTGTTCTCGGTTTGTTAATCTAAGGTGATCGGATTTATTCGGAGAACCTCGGGTTGACTTCCGGGGAACAACGTCAGTGTCATTTCCGGTCATTTATGATCGGGGGTGTCACACCGACCTTGTCTGAATCAAACCAAATACTTTCTGAATCAGTTCTTGTCAGTTTGGCTGACATGTAAACCATAGGACATCCCTTTTAACGAGGAGTTTGACCATAAGCCAAACAAATCACAGAGATCGTTATTGATGGTCTTTTGCGAAGAATGGCATGTATACTAGTTCTAAGTCAGGATATTGGATCGCTCGAAATATCATAGAGCAAGAAGCACACGTTGTCTATATGGAAACCACCAATACTATGTTTCAAGTCGTTGTTGGAAAATTAAAAAAGCTCAAAAGATGCGCCATCTTATATGGCAGCTGGTAACATGACATGTATCTGTAACAAGTAATCTGGCATGTCGTGATATCTGATGTAATTATCTTTATCCTAGGTATGAGGAACCAGGTGAGTATGCAATTCATGCTCTTTTTGAATATTTCCCAGCCTTGCAAGTATGGACCTTATCAGTCACATTTTCATCCAAATATTTCCATGTGTCAAGTATTTACATACATATGGATTATCTCTTACAGAGAAAAACACTATTGAAGATCCGTCTCTGGATTGAGACCCCTTATATGTGGATATAGTGGTATCTATGGAAAACCCGGAACGATAAATTAATCACAAGAATTGACAGGGACACTCTTTGGAGCAGATCAAACAAGTAGAAGGAGAATGTTAAACGTGGTACTCAGCAAATGTGCGCAGCTTCAACTACTACGACAAAATCACCATATTTTATTGAATCACAAGCCATATGCTTTAAGAACATACTAGATCATAACCCGCACTCCCGTGCGGGTGTTTTATTTAATTTATGTTCAATATAAAATTTTAAACCGTCGATTTAATAAAAAAATCTCAATGTTTTGTAATTTTACGATTTAGTTAATTCTATTAAAAAAATATATCTTTTTAATTCATGCAATTTAGTTAATAGTCGTACAATATTAATATTTAATAATAATCAATATATGAATATCGATTTGATTATATAAACTTTGGAAATGTAACCAATTAATTTGAATTGATTATAAATGCAATGGCTGAATATGTAAATAAAAGGAAATATAAAAAAGAAATACTTAATTTATTTTAAATGCAATGACTAAATGTGCAAATAATAGAAAGTACAAAAAATACTACTATCCAAATTACCAAACAATTTTCATTTAAACTTATATCCTTGTTTCCAAACAGTACTAAAGGTACTTCAGTTTTAATAATATAGACTAGATTTTGACCCGCGCTTTCAAAGTGCGGGTTTGTTTCCTATGTCAAATTTTTTTTTGTAAACGAATGTATTTCAACATAAAATATGTATCAACTGTTTTATCAACAGTACTAAATCACATTTCACGTTTCATATAAAAAATGTGTTTGTCGAATAAAACAGTTGATACATATTTTATGTTGAAATAAATTCGTTTACAAAAAATAATTTGACATAGGAAACAAATCCACGTTTTAAAAGTGCGGGTCAAAATCTAGTATATCAATTAAGACAATAGTATTAGCTGTTTTTATTTAATTTCTTACTTTATTTATTTTTAATGCATGAGTATGTCTATATATGAAATAGAAAATAATGTTTACTGTAACAATAATAAAGTATACCATAATGAAACACCAAAGTTTTTAAAATAAGAGAATAACATCCCTTTCTATTTTCCTCTTTCTTCTATAATAGAGTAACTAATTCTATTATAGAATAAAACCAACAGATTAAAAGTTATTTTATAATAAAATTAATATGTTTTAGCGAAAGCATAAAATATAGAAGATAAAATTTTATTCCATTGAAGATGGTTTAATTATAATATTATTATTTATTAATTACTCACAGCATTATTAAAGATGTGTTGTTTTAGTTTTTGCGCTAATGTATAATATATAAAGACGAACTCACTTGTAAAATGGTTATCTATTAAGTTATGTACCTCTAAATCTCCCAAGTTTAGCAAACCTGAGAAGCATAGTAACCAATCCATCTTCTTGATGAATTGATGAATGGAGTTTGTCGGCAAAGTTGCCCCATATGCAGCACATTAAACGGGTATCACTATAAATATTTGTGAACAAATGGTTAGTAATATAATCTTCTTCGATTCATATAATTTGTTCCAGTGAAAATAAAAAATGACTTACTTGAGACCTCTTAGAGTGAACTCAAGCTTTTTTCGTTGCTTTCCCCCAGTACACTGCATGGTTTCAACATCACCACAATCTAAAACTTGACCCAGGACACCTGTAAGATATGAAAATATGTATGTCAATAACGAGTTATAGGATATTAGTTAGCAGCAAAAACCGCAAAAAGAGTATATGTTCACCAATTAGGAAATTATCATCGAGTGTTCCAGACAATACGAATTAAAAGTTTGTCAAAGACAGGTACAACTCGTCATTAATGCGATTAGATCGAGTGACGGCGGTATTTTGATTGAAACTCATCTTCTAGGTATGATCGGTGGTTCTATAAGCTCCACCAACAGGAGCAATCTGAAAATTCCAAATGTAGCGCCATGCTCCAACTGTAAGAAGCCTTGTCTTACTTTCAATCAAAGTCCTTTTGCATGATGCATGATTTTTTTTCCCTTAAACATGACAAATACGAAATGGCATATTGGTAGACTTTAACAAAATGTTAAATAAAACATAACCCATGGATAAACAAAGTAAAGAATGCTTACACTGTCATCAGCGAAGACAAATTCCATGGTCTCAACAGATTGAATGATTTGTTTCCAAGCATGCAGAACTTTTACATGAACGAACCATGTGTTTTTCCATGGTTTCAATTCCTCGACGGCGGCCACTTTATCATCAAGACCTCTGGATGTTTGAATTTGCATTTTATTTGCCATTTTTTTGGGTTGTCAGAAGGTGTGAGTTTGAATAGGAATATGGTGATGGGTATTTATAATATTTATTAGATTCAAAGAGAGGTGCTTAGGTTTAGTTGAAACTTGGAGAGAAAGCCGGGGATCATCTATTTATGATCGGATCTTACTAATAAGTTATTGTCAGTATTTTGAAAATCCTATTTAAATCAGAAAATCTTATTTCTATATACTATCATTCAAATATTACTGTTAATAATATTCATGGATAAGTTTTGATCCCGGCCCAAAAATCTGAGCGATTAAACATAAATATAGACTTATGTTTCTGTTTGTACCAATTCGAGAGAATATACTCGATACCAACTAATAAGTCGATTTCCGTTTTGAATTCCTGTTTCCATACAAGATTAAAAATCAAAATATAGACGGGCTGTCGAAGATTCTGCAAGCCCATTCGGTGCGAAATTACGAAAGCGACGTTTTTATTGGGCCTGCGATTTTAGTAGTTACCAAACGAAAAGCCGTGTTCCGTAATTAACTTAAAAATGTTAATGAGAAAAGGTCTGTTTTGTAAACCATGTTCCGCAATTAACTAAAGATGTTAATGAAAAGCTCCGTTTAATAAATTATTTCAAGACCCTTTAAAAATTCCGCTGAAATTTTAGGGGCAGGTTCACAAACTGTCATCTGCTTTAATAGTATAGACTAGATTTTGACTCGCGCTTTGAAAGCGCTGGTTTGTTTCTTTTGTTAATTTTTTTTGTAACGAATGTATTTCAACATAATATATGTATCAACTATTTTAATTGTTTTTTAAGATTTGTAATTTTTTAGGTTTATCGGTAGTTAGGATTGAAACCAGAGTTTGATTGATTGATTTGGTGTTATTATAAGCGCATATTGTTTTTTTTTCTTCATTACTCAAACAAAGATCTGCATATAAAAACAAGATTAGTGTAAATATAATAATCATGTCAAAACCACATATTGTAAACAAATCCAAAAGAAATGATATTGTATATATATGTTGCTTCTTATTATGTATTTATTTTTTCCTATTGAATTGGATTTTGATGATTAAACCAATATTTTATGCATGAAATAACATACTTGAGAATTATTTTGTATTTAATTTATTATGATCCCGACCCGTTATTCAAAGCACTAGCTAGATTTTTTTGAAAAAAATTGATTTGTCTTTTCAGTTTATATAACAAATTATTGTATATATAAAAGTTTAGGATAACTTAATTTTATATATGTATTATTCCCTCTCCAATCCTTTTATTTAGAACGCAAATGTACAATACTTTTATATTGATATTTTTTTTGTGTAGTTTGTTGTTAAAAGAAATCATTTTGGATCAAAATGTACAGTAATTTTTTATTGATTATTTGATCCCAAAAACCCGAAACACAAACCGATCAGAACCAAACCCGTTTGGGTACCCGAAAACCCATCTCTAGTCATTATTATATATTGTATGTATCATCATGTAATTAATTGTATTTCCAGACTATTGCGTGATTAAGAGTCAAATTCAGGTATATTTTTAATGTTTTGTAGTTTACATATAGAGTAGAATATTTTTAATTAAGCATTGGAAACTTTTTCGATTAGCTCAGAGCACTCTGTTAATATTAAAAATAAGAATATATCCATCTATAATTTGAAAACAAAGAATTATTTTATGTTGATAAAATTATTAACCCGTTTGTTAGATCACAATAGAAATAATAAATGCATATGTAAGACCCGTTTGTAATTGATACCTATTTTACATATTTAATGGAAAAACCTGTATTATAAAAATTTATACTCATTAATTGTATATTGATTTTGGAGAGTAAGCTTTATTTTAAAATTTAAATATTGATTTTAAAAATAGTTAAAATTTATTTGAAATTATAAATTTAAATCGTATATATTTAGTAAATTTATGTCATATTGATTTAGAAAATAAATATTCCTGTAATTTTAAATTATGTTTTTTGTTGTTGTTATTGCTTTAGAAAAAAAAAATATTTCAATAATTTGAAAATATTTTAAAATAAATATTTTATTACGTAGTTAATTTTCCTAAAATTAAGATTTATTATTAAAAAGAAACAAAATTGTGATTTACATAAAATATAAAATGATATGGTATTAAACAGAGTATTACTTGTGGACTCATCCGCGAGAATACTCTTTTCGGGTGTGCTGATGTAAGCGGCGTTAGCCATCAACGAATCTGAAAATGATTAAAAACACAATTATGAAACCTAATAAAAACAACAGCATAAGACTTCAGATCGGATAAAACCAAACCAAGCTAAAACTTATGAACAAATGAATCAGTTTTGTCAACATGAGATTCAATCCGCCCACTAATCTAGAACTTATGTATACCTTCAAATTTTTTTGTCGTACTCCTTCAAAACTTTTTGTCATACTGTTGTTAAAATTTTGAAAGTAAGAAGATTCTCTTATTTAATAAAAAAACTACATATCTCAGAAAAAAAAACGAAAAAGGTTGTGATTTACCCATAATGTTGATTTTTAAAGCATTGATTAAGAAACACCATTATTTCGTTACATTAAACCGTATGAGCAATTCCATTAACTCGTTGAGCATAAACCTGCACATGATCACAAATGATAAACTTAGTTTACGGGAAACCAAAACCATATAAAGGACAAAAAAACGATACTAAAAGCTTAATGTTGACTATGGACTAATGTAATGACACGACCTTATATAATGGGAGAAGAAGTGTCGTTAAGATTGTTACATAATTTTAGGCAATCAATTGTTATTGGTATTTAATTCTTAGATTAATTGTAAGATATTGCTTGATTGTTAGGCATAATATAATTAAGAGTAATCATTTTTAAAAGAATAACCGATTGCTATATAACAGAAACGTAAAGTAAGAAATTGTTGATTTTTCCGGGATTCAACATTTAATTAGGCACTACTATTTAGATATTTCTTGATTTTACTCGATCACAATATATGTATCTAGGATTTACGTACAATCAAACATTATTAAAGCCCTGATTTACTAATAAGTGGTTGATATATTTATTCAAATTAAAGCAAGAAAATCTCCTAAATTAAAGCATCGATTAACCAAAATGAAATAAAACATTTAAATAAAAACTTAGATTAAAATAAAGCCAGCGGCATTTCATTGTAAATACTTTAAAATTCTAGTGTGGCTTCAAAAAAACCTCTTGTGTTTTAATAGTATTGATTTGTTTTGATATCACCTCGAAAACATGTGAATTTAAACAGAATATATAGTTAATAATAAATATAATTGATACATTTATTGTATCAATTCAAGAGAATATATTCTTTTTAGAAATATTTATCGATGACAATAGGAAAATATAGATTTATGTTTCTGTTTGTACCAATTCAAGAGAATATAGCAATACCAACTAATATGTTGATTTTGATTTTGAATTTCTGTTTCTATAAAAGATTTCATCAAAATCTAAATGGGTTAGTAAAGATATTTGGAAGCCCATTTGGTGCGAAAATAAATTTAAATTATTGGGCTTGCAATTCAAATTAACAGAAATATCTTGAGGCTGCGATTTTAGTTGTTAATAAATGAAAAACCATGTTTTGTAATTAACTTAAAGATGTTAATGAAAAGCCATGTTTTGTAAATAATTTTGAGAACGTTTTCTAATTCTACTGAAATTTCAAGGGCATGTTCACAAACAGTCAGCTACTTTAATAGTATAGACTAGATTTTGACCCGCGCTTTTAAAGCGCGGGTTTGTTTCCTTTGTCAATTTTTTTTGTAACGAATGTATTTCAACATAAAATATGTATCAACTGTTTTAATGGTTTTTTCTTAAGATTTGTATTTTTTAGGTTTATCGGCTGTAAAGATTGAAACCGGAGTTTGATTAATTGATTTGGTGTTATTATATATAAATAGAAGAATTATATTGCTTTCTAAATTCGTGTTAGAAATAATAGGGATAAAGAGTCCATAAATTATTGAAAACAAAAAAATCATGCATAAAAATGCTCTAAACAAAATAATAGGATAAATTTAAAAAATAAATCAAGAATGATACATATATATTAATTTTTTTTAGATTTAACGTATATAAAACATTAAGAATGATACTTTTAAATTGATTTAAAATACTTGAAAATATATATAGATAGTCAAAAACAAATATCTGAAATAGTTAAAGTATACTCAAATCACCAAAAATACTTGAAATATTTATTTATTCCCTATCCAGAATTTTAAATCAAACCAATTGATACGTTGAACTTAGGTATTCTGACATATGTTATTTAAATTTATAGGTAATATATTATTTTATTTAAAGATTTTGAGAAATTTAAAATATATAGTGAATTAAAACTTTAAAATAATTTAAATGGGTTGTCCAAACCCGAACCCAACCCGCAAAGATCCGAATCAAACTCAAACAAAAATTTAGAAACATCCTAATAGGGTTGAAATCTTTGACCTTGAAAACCCGAAACGCAAACCGATCTGAACCAAACCCGTATGGGTACCCGGAAAACCATCCTTAATCATTATTTTTCCGGATCGAAAATGGCCAACTAAAATACATTAAAAGTAAATTTCAAGATTCTACAAAATGGCTAACTAAAATATACACGTGATAAGCATAGCTCAGTTATGCATACCTCGTCTATGATTTAGAAATCTTAGACACACCGTTTACAACACCAACTGTCACACTCAACAACATATAAATTCACGAGTTCTTCATATGTTAATCCTGTTAGTATCTGCACGAATATTCACCAAAAAATATTAAAATCTAATTACAAATATATCTTTAATTATGATCCAAACAAACCCAAAATATAAACTCACAAGTTTCACAAAAATAATTAAAAATCAAAAATTTTCATGGATTTTTCCTTCCTCATACGGTTCAAGACATGAATACAAATGTCATTTAAGCTTAAACCTCTTACTGAAAATGAAAATTCACCATGAATACTAGATCTATATAGAGAGACTAATCAATCGAAAGAAGATTAAAAGTGAGAGATAAATGTATATATAAGCTAGGGAGTAATGTTACAGAGATGATCACATGGTGAGACTACGGTGTTCGGGAAATAATACATGAAGGTTTATCGATCTGCTTTATGCTACCCCAGTTCCGATGAGCTCGTCACTGTCCGATGATGAACATAACAACGCCATAAAAATTAATATTAAACCAATCAAATAAGAAAATTTTTGGTTAATTAATCAAAAGACTAAAAAACTTATAGAATACCTTACATATAAGTCAGAAAATATTTCAGTTGTAGCCATCATTCCAGGATCTATTAGACCTGCATAAGAAAAACATGAAATTTAAATTAGAACACTAATTTGTTAAGAAGATAAAACACTAAAATCATATGAAAACGAAAAGTCTATGTGTATTTTACAAAAAAAGAAGTGTATGTGTCAACTAATGAATCGAGAATACCATTATATAATGAATTGAGAATGTATGTTTAGGGTTTTAATGCCGAGATATTGTTTAGCTTGCAGCATAATTTTTCGGTGCTAATTGCATTTGGAAACTAAACTAAATACCACAATATTATTAGAATATATGCTGCAACATGTTTAAATTTATTGTATCAATTCAATAGCACATTATATGATGTGGTATTTATTATCGGATCTTACTAATAAGTTAGGATTACTATTTGAAAAATATTATTTAAATCACAAAATCTTATTTCTATATACTATCATTCACATTTATTGTTAAAAATATTCATGGATTTGTTTTGATCCCACCCCGAAATATGTGCGATTAAACAAAATATATAGTTGAAACTTGGAGAGAAAGTTGTGGACAATCTTTTTATTATCGGATCTTACTAATTAATTAGGATTTATATTTGAAAAATCTTATTTAAATCACATCTTATGTCTATCCCGTTTCCATTTCAATACCAACTAATATATCGATTTCAATTTTGAATTTCTGTGATTTCATCGAAAATTGACTGCCTAAATATAATTCAGTGACACATTATGGTAAATACACTTTTTACCCATATCTATCAATAGAATTTTAAAAAATATAGATTTTTGTTTCTGTTTGTAGCAATTCAAGAGAATATAAACAATACCAACTAATATGTCAGATATTAATATGTCGATTTTGAATTTATGTTTCTATTAAACATTCCATTGAGTTTAGATGGATTAGTGAAGAGATTGGAAGCTCGTTCGATGTGAAAGTAGATTGTGTTTATTAGGCTTGCAATTTAAACTAAACAGAAATATCTTCGGTAGGCAGTTTTAATTTTAAAAAAATAAAAAGCCATGTTTTGTAATTATCTTAAGAATTTTTTGTAATTTCTTTAAAAGCGAGGGATTTTTTTGTGGACCTCTTAATATTATAAATAAGAATATCTCCATCTATATTTTTGAAAACAAAAAATTATTTTATGTTGATAAAATTATTAACCCGTTTGTTAGATCACAATAGAAATAATAAACGCATTTGTAAAACCCGTTTGTAATTGATACCTATTTTACATATTTAACGGAAAAACATGTATTGTAAAACTTTATACTCATTAATTGTATATTGATTCTGGAGAGTCAACTTTATTTTAAAATTTAAATATTGATTTTGAATTTCTGTTTCTAAAAAATATTTCATCAAAATCTAAATGGGTTAGTAAAGATATTTGAAAAGCGAGGGATTTTTTTCTTTCAAAGCGAGGGATTTTTTTGTGGACCTCTTAATATTATAAATAAGAATATCTCCATCTATATTTTTGAAAAAAAAAAATTATTTTATGTTGATAAAATTATTTACCCGTTTGTTAGATCACAATAGAAATAATAAACGCATTTGTAAAACCCGTTTGTAATTGATACCTATTTTACATATTTAACGGAAAAAGCTGTATTGTAAAAATTTATACTCATTAATTGTATATTGATTTTGGAGAGTCAACTTTATTTTAAAATTTAAATATTGATTTTGAATTTCTGTTTCTATAAAATATTTCATCAAAATCTAAATGAGTTAGTAAAGATATTTGGAAATCCATTATGTGTGAAAATATGTTTAAATTATTGGGCTTGCAATTCAAATTAAACAGAAATATCTTGAGCCTGCGATTTTTGTTGTTAGTAAATGAGAAGCCATGTTTTATAAATACCTTGAAAATGTTAATGAAAAGCCCTGTTTTGCAAATATTTTTTAGAAATTTCGGTAATTCGGCTGAAATTTCAGGGGCAGATTCACAAAGTGTCAGCTACTTTAATAGTATAGATATTTAATGTATGGTTCTTAAAATTTAACAACACAATTGAGTAGATGTGGATAAGTTCGGAAAGACATTGCGGGACAAAACCAATTAATGGGTACAATCAATCAAAGAGAAAGATATTCTTCTTTGCACACGAAGCTCGACGCACTTGCCTAGAGAATAGAATATTATGCTTCAGCACTCTATATATCAGAGTTTTGGAACAAATTTTGAAGATTTGATAGTCATGATAACGGAGCCTAAAGCATGGTCAAGTTTCTCAACAGAGCCGAAGAAGATAGAGGTCCTGCAACGAATTCCACACTTTCATGCTTTCCTACATCCCTCGACGACCAAACATATTGCTGATTCCTAAGGTAGGACTGCTAGAGTTTTTCATAGGGATATTTATTTTGTTGGTTGTTAAATTCCAGGTTAGCTTCCCAAACAACTTCATTAAGCATTATAATGACTTTTGATGTAAAAAATGTGTAGCTATCCCAAAATACTCTGAATTCGTCAAAATAGAAAAAGTCCATGATTTTTTTTTATGAATCACAAAGAAGTGATGTATAGATTATGAAAAGGAACAGAAAGTACGTGCAGACCATAACATAGGAAGAAGAAAAAGAAAGAGAAGTTAAGAAAGTGATGGAAACTGATAAGAAAGTGATGGAAACTGAAATCAAATAACTAAAATGTGGATATACACTTAAGATGCCGTAGACAGCTTCGCCGATATCCTCTATAAATTTCGGGCGTCTGTGACACCAAAACCACAACCACTTCTCCTTACGTTTGTCTCTCTTGTTTCGTCCTTCTTGCAAGTTGCACCGCTAGCACAACGTGACGGTAAGATTAGTTACAAATTTAGCACACACGCATACATATATGATATCATAATAATCAAAACTTTTGTTAGCACTCGCTTATAACCATTTGATTATATGTATTATAATTAGCTTAAATTTTGTAAGTATATCATAAGTCTCGATTATATAAGCAATATAAATAAAAATACAATACTTACAACAAGCTCAAACACAAATACACAATATTAACTTTTCACTACCATGAAAACAGGAGAGAGAAAATAGGTTAAGATGGCCGAACAACAACTTGGAGTGCTGAAGGCACTCGATGTTGCGAAAACGCAACTTTATCATTTCACGGCAATTGTTATTGCTGGTATGGGTTTCTTTACTGATGCCTACGATCTCTTCTGTGTATCCTTGGTGACCAAGCTTCTCGGCAGACTCTACTACTTCAATCCCTTGTCAGAAAAGCCTGGTTCACTTCCCCCTCATGTGGCCGCTGCGGTTAACGGTGTGGCTCTCTGTGGGACCCTTGCTGGTCAGCTCTTTTTCGGATGGCTTGGTGACAAGCTTGGAAGGAAAAAAGTGTATGGTATCACTTTGATCATGATGATCGTGTGCTCTGTGGCTTCCGGTCTCTCCTTCGGTAGCAAAGCCAAGGGTGTCATGACGACTCTTTGCTTCTTTAGGTACAGTTATCATTATATATATAGTCATACATACTTTATATAGATACATACGCTGATCCGCATGATTAACTAATAATCTAGAGAAAATAATACGCATGTCTAAAATTATTAGTCAGCTTTATACTTCATGTATACTTGAAAAAGTACACATACATTCTAATATATATGTATGAACTTTTTTATTTTGCTAAAAAAATATTTATAACTTAAATAATAAATTTGGTTTAGGTTTTGGTTGGGATTTGGTATTGGAGGTGACTACCCCCTTTCAGCAACCATTATGTCTGAATACGCTAACAAGAAGACCCGTGGTGCTTTCATCGCTGCCGTGTTCGCCATGCAAGGTGTTGGTATCTTGGCGGGAGGTTTTGTGGCACTTGCTGTCTCTTCTATTTTTGACAAAAAATTCCCAGCTCCCACCTATGCAGTCAACAGGGCTCTCTCAACACCTCCACAAGCTGATTATATTTGGCGAATTATCGTCATGTTTGGTGCTTTACCCGCAGCCTTGACTTACTACTGGCGTATGAAGATGCCCGAGACTGCTCGTTACACTGCTTTGGTGGCAAAGAACATCAAACAAGCAACACAAGACATGTCCAAGGTCTTACAAGTGGAGCTTCAGATGGAAGAAAGAGCAGAGGATATCGTACAAGATCCTAGACTTAATTATGGCTTGTTCTCCAAGGAATTTGCAAAACGCCATGGTCTTCCCCTACTCGGATGTACCTCAACTTGGTTCTTGCTAGACATTGCATTTTACAGCCAAAACTTGTTCCAAAAAGATATTTTTTCGGCTATCGGATGGATCCCAAAGGCAGCAACCATGAACGGAATCCATGAGGTTTTCATGATAGCTAGGGCACAAACACTCATTGCACTTTGCAGTACAGTCCCCGGCTACTGGTTCACGGTTGCCTTTATTGATATCATGGGAAGGTTTGCGATTCAGCTAATGGGATTCTTTATGATGACTGTCTTTATGTTTGCCATCGCCTTCCCGTACGATCACTGGATCAAACCAGACAACCGTATTGGCTTTGTTGTTATGTACTCTCTCACCTTTTTCTTTGCAAATTTTGGTCCAAACGCGACCACCTTCATTGTGCCGGCTGAAATATTTCCGGCCAGACTAAGGTCCACATGCCATGGAATATCAGCCGCGACAGGTAAGGCTGGAGCCATCGTAGGAGCTTTTGGTTTCCTATACGCAGCTCAGCCACAAGATAAAACCAAGACAGATGCAGGATATCCACCGGGCATCGGGGTCAAGAACTCTCTGATCATGCTTGGTGTCATTAACTTTGTTGGTATGCTCTTCACTTTCCTTGTTCCTGAGCCCAAGGGAAAGTCCCTTGAAGAGCTCTCAGGTGAGACTGAGGCTGAGAAATGATCTGTGGTGTAATATTGTTTTTGGTTTGTTTAAACTTATTTTTCAAATTTTAATGTCGCTTTGCGTGGTGCACTAAAAAGGGATGTGGAGTATTTCAATTTGTTACTGCCCTGAATGAAAATCTTGTAATCTACACTTATATAATCACAAATGTCCAAATTAAATAACCTTTTGAAACACTAGTTTTATTGTTATTGCGATATCAATCCACGTCATTATTTTGACATATATTAGGAAAAACAAATCAATGGCACCACAAGAAAAACCAAATAAAATCACGAATTAGCTACAAAAAATTTGGGATTATAGTTTTGTAGCACCAAACAGTCACAAAATAGCCACATTTTAAAAAGTTAACATATTACGTAGACTTTCGTGACTTAACCACGATTTATATTTAATGAAATTTCTAAAAAAAATACATGATCAACCACAAACTATATTGTGAAAATCAAATCAATTATCAACCACGAAACAATCATGGAAATATGTAAACTAATAAATTTTAAAATATGTGAAAGCAAAATAAACAAAATATAACGAATTTCCAAAAAAAAACAAATAATTTTTTTATTTCTAGATATATGTATATACGAGTATTATAAATCCCCTAAATAACACTTATCATTTGTTTTAGAAATTAATAACTTGAGAGGTTCGTGATATCACTCAAATTACCCTATAACTGATTTACTCTCTCAAATAAGAGGTTTAGATGTAGTACTTAGAGATCAAATTCACGGGGAGCGAAAAAACACAAAAGATGATAATCCTTAGTGACTAAGCTAGTTTAAATAGTTTAAATGTAAATTGCAGTTGTGAGCAATGGTTAGTTGCTCAAGAGGATGATTAAAAGTTGTAAGTATTAAGAGAAAGTAGTTAGATTCAAGGTTACTATTTAGTTAGTTCAGGATTATAATGCTATAGATGTTTTAATGAATTGCTTGCATATACTAAAGAACTTCAACTCTTAGATCCGTCTAATAACTGTCGTTACTAAACTCGTCTATTGATCTGTCTGCCGACAATATCGATCGATGTTTTGACAGCTTGTATCAATCAATATGTGTGTCGTCGATCGATTACTCTATTTGAGTATCGATCGATATAGCTCTAGACCGGCTCTCGCTTATCCCTAGAGGATCTTAGTTTATACAAGATGATGTCAGGAGAATGATTTATGAATTAAATCACTTCCAAGATCATATTCTAGTTAGCTATTCCAGAATAAGCTTTAAGATTCATCAGGATAATGAGTATACAACTCAACAGTCTATAGTTGGGGCTAATTCCTCATAACTATTTGAACCCTAGATCTAACAAAGGAATCTACTCAGACATGACTGAGTGACTCATAACATCAATGTAATAATAGGAATTCATTTAGAAGACTGAACACTCAAGTTTCTCTTGATAACAAATCTCTTTGTATCTTTCTTCTAAGTCTAGAATCCTATAACCTTTGATGAGAACATAATTAAGATGAAAAGAATACTTTTATTGATAAGTAAGAAATACTAGAACAATGAATTGTTGTAAAAGCTTACTTTGCCAAAACACATAGGCAAATGTATAAATACTGAGTACAATTAGGTTAAAAACTCGTCAGGGGCATAATAGTAATATTGGGACATCCTGGGCTTCAAGTCGATTGAGAATATTCTTCCTTCCTCTGCACGCTTGATATCGATCAATGGTACTAGGCGTACATCGATCGATGGAGTATCTCGTCGTTATTTCTTCGGATGCGTCATCTTCTGTGTAATCGATCGATATATATCTCTGGATATCGACCTTGACGTCTGATCTCGAATTCATCTCGGAAAAACTCTCCTTTAAGCTCCAAATGGCACCAAAAACGTCACTTTACTTCAAAATGCCCTTGAACCTGAAAACATACCTAAAAGACTCGAAAACATAGATATATATAGTAAAACCATAGAAATACCATGAGTAAAAGTGGGTCAACATCATGGTATATCAACTCCCCCAGACTTAACCTTTTGCTTGTCCTCAAGCAAATACACAAGCAATCTTAGAAAGAAGTTTGAAAATAGCAGGGACTTAATTTAATCTTAACTTTAGAATCATCACCTCTACTTTGTTGCAAGCCACATCTTATTCTTATTAATCACAGGTGTACATTATACCATATCCTAGTTTAGCAACCAAATTCATCTAGCCAAACATATTAACAATCATGTTTGTCTATCCCCTCTACTGATCTCATTTATGCATAAAAATAAAGTGCAGGCTTTACCTTGAAGATATCGATCAAGAAACACATGGACTCAACTCAAACAAGTTTTTGAACACACAGGCAAGTCTCCTCTGATTCTTTTCTTCCCCCTTTTATCTCTCTTCTCTGGACCCTCATAGTTTCAAATTTTAATGAACACTGATTGCCACAAAGGCCATCTTTGTGTCATCTCATTGACTTAGTAACACATATTTTTCGAATAAGCGAATAATGGGGTCGCAGGAATCACTCCTACCCCTCGCTCTGATCAACCTTTTAAAGTAGAATAATGGGGTCGCAATAATCACTCCTACCCCTCTACTCCTCAAGAAATCATATCACATCTTTATACAAATTATTTTTCTCTTTCCTTAGGATGCCGAAGAGAGAGAATGAAGGGAATCAGAAGCACGCAGACTATTACCTTCCAGACTTGCAGGAGGATTCCGATCCCTTGTATACCAAGCCCCAAGACAAGCAATAAGTTGTCAGGTTAGGTTGGAGATCAGCTTAGGTTCTTCCAAACAATCATGAGAAGTGTTGTCATAGGTGGCAGGTGATCAACTTTAGCATCTATAGTACTTTCGGCAATCAACAGACCTAAGAATGGTGCTAAAGAGTGGTTAGATAAAAAGAATAATTTAAAAAATATCCTAGTCCCTTTCTTGACTCAATAAAACCAATTTTGAAAACATTTTTGGTGAAATCAAAAAGGTAAGGTAGCATCAGTAATCTCCCCCCGGACTTAAATCATACACTGTCCTCAGTGTATAACAGTCGGATTAGGGTATAAATAAATCATAAGTAAGTACTGATATCAAAAATTAGAACGATATACCTGACCGTGAAAACGTATCGATCGATAGTGAGTCATCTATGTCGATCGACCAGGATAGGCTTATGTCTAGCGATGTCGACATGATCGTATTGGTCGATAGGAATGGTAATCGTCTATAATCTGAAAAACTAAAAACAAAAATGAAAAACGAAAAAAAATAAAAAACAAAAATCAAATTTCACTAAGTAAGAAAGTACCTAACAGTGGGTTGCCTCCCACTCAGCGCTTTATTATAGTCTTTTAGCTTGACTATGGTGGTATCGAGGCTAGTGAGGTGAGTTCATGAAACTAGCTGGGTAGCAAGTCTCATTTTTATCCTCTTCTTGTTTCTCTCCAAACCAAGGGGTGAAGAAGCTTCTTAGGGCTTCATCTCCTCTGGTAAGTTTCTCTTTTAATTCATTGACCTCGTTGCGCAGACGCTCTAAACCTTCTGCATTGCTCTCGATGTAGAATTGGTGGTTTCTGAATGTTGGATAGGCGTGTTGGGACAGGTCATTGAGTTCTTCTTACATGTCATTGAGTCTCTCAAAAGTTTTCCTTCGTACCATGAGCTTATCGATCGATCTCGAGTAGTCCATATCGATCGACACTGGTGTTGGTTTGTCGGTCGATGTCCTTGCTGGCATATTGATCGATGCTAATGGTGCTGGTCTATCCGCGTGTTGTCTGGAGATGGTCTTGATCTCTTTATGCAGGTTCTCGATGGTGTACTCCATGCTTTTGACGTTGCTTTGGACTGGGAACCATAAACTTTCAAAGCTTTGGTAGGACGAATCACCAACTTCTGGGATCATTGTGAAAAGATCCTGAACTGTTTTCTCCATCTCAGCTTTCGTGCAGAACTCGGTATTGTTGATATCGGGCGATGTGCTTGGCCGTCTATCGGTCGATACTGAACGTCTGTAATCTTCGACGAGTTCTCTCAATGTATCTTCAACCTCTTGTAGTCGACTGTCCATTGGTGGTATCATCTCATCAGGGATTTTCTTCTTGCTGGTGTAGAAATATTTCACCGTCTGGTGTGTGTTTTGTAGAGCATTGATGATGTGATCCATGGTAGTTGCCATTGTTGATGTGCGCTCCTTGAATGAGGTGAAGTTGCTGTTGAGTTTCTGATATTTGTCTTCTAGATCCTTGGTGGTGGCTGCCTCTTCTCTTCTGATGTCGCGATAGATGTTGCTGATAAGGTTATTGATCTCTTCCTTGCTGTAAGTGGTCTGCAAACGTCTATCGATCGATGAGATAGAACCCGTATCGGTCGATGTGTTGTGTCTAGTATCGGTTAATGGTTTCCAGTAGGTTTCTATCTTCAAGTGAAGAGTGTCTACTTCTTCCTGTAAGGCGTCTTTCTTCTGATTGGCAAGATCATTAGCATTCTGAAGCCAGTTGATCTCTGATTGAAGTGACGATCGGACCTTCTCGATTTCTGATAGATATAATAGAGTCTCCCAAATATAAGGATTCTTAGCTTCGGCGATCATACTCTTGACTTCAGCTTCTGTGTAGAGCTTCTCTGTTGGTTCACCTTTGTTGAAGTGATCTGCATATATTGGTAAGCAAAAGCAAGACCATTCAAATAGTGGTGCTCTATTAAGTAACTCCTGTATGTCTTCCTTGGAAACATGGATGATGTCTCCGTTGACTCCTCTAGCATGCCCAGATTGATCTCTGTAAACACCATATTCGTCCTTCTTTTCCCAAGAAAAACGAGGAACTCCATCTTTGAAAGCTCGTTTTCCCATCTCGCGGTGCCTATCGAACGATAGACGATTGTGTCTATCGATCGATATGTGTTGAAATTCTGTATTCTCCGAGTTGAGATGATCGACTTCAGCTACATCTTGATTGGCTGATGTGTGTGTACTGATATGCTGATGGTGCTGATGGTGCTGATGGTACTGATACGTAGGGTTGGGCGGTAGTTGTTTGAAGAGGTTTAGTGATCCATTGGCAGTCTGAAGGATGTCTCCTATGTCCTTCTTTGTGATTGGAATGATTCTTCCATCCATTGCTCGTGCATTGTCTTCTGGATCTCTGAAAATACCAAACTCATCCGGAGTTAGATAACCAAAATCAATATTATTTGCTTGTACCTCAGATGGTGTGGTGGTAGTATCGGGCGATGCTGTAGCAGGTGCATCGGTCGATGTCAGCGGACGGGTGTCGATCGATTGTTGTTGGAACGTATCGGTCGATGTGACTTCTTCAAGTTGGGTCGAATGCTTCAGTGGTATTGCATCCACTGCAAAACTCTTATTATAGTCGCTTACCCAACTTCCAATTGAGTAGTCTCCTCCCTTGTATCCTCACATGGTGTGTAGATGGATATAAAGTCAATGGGATCGCTTGATGGTTGATAAGGTCGTTTGAGTGATCTCCTTTGATGCGTATCGGTTGATGAAGGCTGGCCTCTATCGGTTGATGCGTTGAATCTGAAGGTGTGGGAAGTGTGTCTGTCTTCTTCTTCACGAAGGAATCTGTACTCTGTAGCTTGTTCTTCCTCATAATCTTCATCATATTCCTCCTCTAGAGGTATGTAGTCGTCCGGTTCCGAGCTAGCTGGCTCGAAATCTCCATCTGGGAACTCTTCGCCGGCTTCCTTGAATAACCTATCGATCGATGCCAAGATTTCGGCATCGGTCCTCTTAGGTGGTTCCATATCGATTGATGTGGTGTTGGTTACGTCGGTCGATGTGTTGTCACAGGTATCGGTCGATGGAAGGTTACTCTCATCGGTCGATGTGACTGGATCTGTTTCGTACTCGGCCATGGAATCATACTCTTGTGAACAAAAGCATGCCGCTACGACGTCTGGGGTCTCCTTCCTTGGAAACTTGATGACCTGGACTGGATCATAGAGAGTGGTGGGATCTATTAGGGTTAGGCAGAGCTTGTTGAACTTTAGGTCACAAACGGCTCCAACTGTGGCTAAGAAGGCTCTTCCAAGTAGTAGGGATGTCTTGAAGTTGAGCTTGACATCCAGGACGTGGAAGTCTGTAGGGATGATTGCATCTCCTATCTGTACCTCAAGATTTCGAACTATTCCGCCAGAGTTCTGTTCAGAACAATCCACAAAGATGAATGTCTCATCAGTAGGCTCTATCTTCAGACGTAGGTGGTCTGCCATGATCTTGGGTATGATGCTGACTCCTGATCCTGTATCACAGAGGGCACGAGGGAAATCAATACCCCTGATGGAACATGGCACTGTGAACTTCCCTGGATCGCTCCTCTTCGTCAGTGTGATCTTCTTCTTCAAGCTATCACGAACTTGCTGAAACATCCTCCTGATGTACTCTTCTGTCTCCTTGGTCTCTTTGAAGAACATCCACAATCTGTGTGAAAAGTAGGCTTCTTGAAAGGGTTTCTCTGCAGGGATCCTTAGAACTCGTTTTCTGAAGTTTTTCATCTCTGCTTCATTAACTCCCATTTTAAGGTGATTGGCAATCTTCTCTTTCGGTTTTCGTAGAACTCTTCCTAGGTTTTCCTTTTCTGGCTCCATGGGTTCAATGATGTCCGTGGGTTTCTTCATTATGGCTGTAGGAAGGGATTTGAAAAGTTTAGACTGCTTCCGGAGTGCATTAAGTCGTGCTACATCGATCTTTGGTAGTTGCACTCGGCGATGCGGTATTGTATATGGATCGACAGCGACGGCGGTGTGTCAGTCGATATTGGTATCTCCAGATCGGTCACTGGAAAGGTTTCGGTATCGATCGATAGGATCTGAAGTCGAGTCGACTTCCATAAGGGTGGGCGGCTGTGGGTGTCTAGCTGCAAAGGTTTCGTGTGACACGATCTTGATGGAATTGCACTCGTTGGAGGGTTCCTCGTAATCTATCGATCGATACTCGTCAAAGTTTATCGATCGTTTCGCTTTTGGTGATATCGATCGATGTCGAGCTGATGATGTTGATCGATATGGGGCGAATCCGGCTTTGGGTGAGACTTCATGTGGTGATTCTTGCAGCTTTTCTTGTTTAACCACTTGCCAAAAATCATCATCCATGATAGCATTGACGTGGTGGTTAGCAGTAGACTCTCCTGGTGCTTTTGCCAAAGCTTCTTGTTTCCTCAAGGTTTATCCTGTCTGAACCACCTGAGTCTCCACTTTCTTCACATAGGTATTCAAATTATTAAGCTTTGAGTTCAGGGTGGTGTAGACAGAGTCAATCTTCCCATTGAAATCCACCTGAAGCTTTTGCTGAGTCTCTAGAACTCTTTCCAGCATTTCTTCTAGTTTGCTTTCATGGGTGGATGGGGGTGGATTGCTGTAGAATGAGTTTCCATAACTCCTGTTGTTGTTGGGATTGCTGCTGATGTAGGTGGGTTTCTCTGAATTTTGGTTGTAGTTGCTCCTCTGTCCTGAGAAGTTTCTGTTTCCTCCTTGGTTTCCAGATATCTGAAATCCAGCTCCACGGATCCAGTTCACATCTTCCTCTATGTGTTCCTCTCCATCTGCAGTTTCTGTATCATCAACTGAGCAAATCTCTGTGTTAAGTAGCTTCTGAACATTGTCTAGCTGTGCTTGGAATTCATTAATATGTTCCTTCCCAAGGAATGATACAGATTTCGCCTTGGCAGTGTTCTTCGTGTTGTTACTTGAAGCTAAGTTATCAATTAACTTCACAGCGTCTTGTGGATTGCTTGTGCTGAAGTTTCCTTCACTAGCAGTATCAAGAGCCATCTGATACTTTAGAGCGATGCCTCTGTAGAAGGTGCAGAGTAATTGCACTTTGTTGAATCCATGATGTGGGCAGTCGCGCTGGTAGGATTTGAATCTGTTCCAGGTATCCTTGAATGATTCTCCAGGATCCTGAGTGAAAGTAGCAATCTTCCTCCTCCAGTCTTCAGTGCGTGGCTCATCAAAGAAGTTACGCAGGAATGCGTTTTTAATATCCTTCTAGGTAGTGAGAGAACCTGGTGGTAGTTGTCTCAACCACTGCAAAGCTTCTCCTAATAGAGAGTATTTGAAAAGCTTGCAGAAAAGATAGTCTTCAGGAACTCCATTGGATTTGATGGAAGATATAATATCCCCGTACTTCTCTAGATGGTCCATAGGATGCTCATGGGATAACACACAGAAGGGTATATGTACCACAAGTCCGTAGTACTGCGGTTTGAGCTCGAAATCTCCTCTCTGAATGGCAGGAGGGCGGATGGCTGATCGGTTGGTATAGAACTGATCTGGACGGTTGTAGTCAGCCAAGGTTTTAGCTCTGTTAACTTCATCTGCAGGTTGGATGAAGTCTTTGGTCGCAGTGTCTTGCTCAGGAATGATTTCCTTTTGAGCATTCAGCTTCTGACCTGCTGCGTTACGCAGGTGACCATCTTGATCACGCAGGTCTCCATTCTAATCGGTTGTGAGAATAATGAGCGCTACCATGACTCGGCGGGTAGTATCGATGGTATGTGAGTAATATCGATCGATGTCGGATGAAGAGTATCGGTCGATGATCGATGGTTGATGTCGAGCGATGAAGTGTGGCGAGTATCGGTCGACAAAGAAGGTGTCTCGGTTGACTGTGGTTGGCGATTATCGGTCGACGAACGGTTGTTGATGTCGATCGATGTCTGGGTATCGATCGACAAAGAAGGGTCAATGCCGATCGATGTGGAGCTTAAGTTCTTGCGGATGCTACGTTTCAAGCTGTGGGGGTCTTATGAGTACACAAGTTGGGGATTCTTGTTGCTTCTGGTACTGTTGGGCATGTACCTGAAAAAGACAAGAAAAAAATTTGTGTCAGAAGGTGATTTAGCTGTAATTAAATAACCTAGACCTAATCAGATTAAATCTAATGGCGATCTTAGCTCTCCGGCAACGTCACCAAATTTGATATCACTCAAATTAATCTATAAGTGATTTACTCACTCAAATAAGAGGTTCAAATGTAGTACTTAGGGATCGAATTCACGGGGAGCAAAGGAACACAAAAGATGATAATCCTTAGTGACTAAGCTAGGTTGAAATAGTTTAAATGTAAATTGCAGTTGTGAGCAATGGTTAGTTGTTCAAGAGGATGATTTAAGGTTGTAAGTATTAAGAGAAAGTAGTTAGATTCAAGGTTACTATTCAGTTAGTTCACGATTATAATGCTATAGATGTTTTAATGAGTTGCTTGCATATACTAAAGAACTTCAACTCTTAGATCCGTCTAATAACTGTCGTTACTAGACTCGTCTATTGATCTGTCTGCCGACAATATCGATCGATGTTTTGACAGCTTGTATCGATCGATATGTGTGTCGTTGATCGATTACTCTATTTGAGTATCGATCGATATAGCTCTAAATCGAATTGAATATGTGTTCACCAAGATCATAGACCGGCTCTCGCTTATCCCTAGAAGATCTTAGCTTATACAAGATGATGTCAGGAGAATGATTTATGAATTAAATCACTTCCAAGATCATATTCTAGTTAGCTATTCTAGAACAAGCTTTATGGTTCAACAGGATAATGAGTATACAACTCAACAGTCTATAGTTGGGGCTAATCCCTCATAACTATTTGAACCCTAAATCTGACAAAGGAATCTACTCAGGCATGATTGAGTGACTCATAACATCAAGGTAATAATAGGAATTCATTTAGAAGACTGAACACTCAAGTTCCCCTTGATAACAAATCTCTTTGTATATTTCTTCTAAGTCTAGAATCCTATAACCTTTGATGAGAACATAATTAAGATGAAAAGAATACTTTTATTGATAAGTAAGAAATACTAGAACAATGAATTGTTGTAAAAGTTTACTTTGCCAAAACACATAAGCAAAGGTATAAATACTGAGTACAATTAGGTTAAAAACTCGTCAGGGGCATAATAGTAATATTAGGACATCTTGGGCTTCAAGTCGATTGAAAATATTCTTCCTTCCTCTGCACGCTCGATATCGATCGATGGTACTAGGCGTACATCGATCGATGGAGTATCTCGTCGTTAATTCTTCGGATGCGTCATTGATCGATTACACAGAATGTGTATCGATCGATATATATCTCTGGATATCGACCTTGACGTCTGATCTCGAAGTCATCTCGGGAAAACTCTCCTTTAAGCTCCAAATGGCACCTAAAACGTCACTTTACTCCAAAATTCGAACCTGAAAACATACATAAAAGACTCCAAAACATAAATATATATATATATAGATATATATATATATATAGTAAAACCATAGAAATACCATGAGTAAAAGTGGGTCAAAATCATGGTATATCAGTTCACCTGAATGATTAAATATAAAATTAATTTTAAACTTACAATAAGATGAATTTATACGCAAACTTTATTATGATCTACTTAATTCAGACTTTCTTTATAGTTTTTGTGAATCTGTTAGCATGATGATATACTATGTAAGTACAGTATAACATAAATTCTCACTTATACATATCTTATAGACATTATTTGAAAAATGATTTGCCACATATTTTTTCTGCAATCACTTGCACAAGAAAAATATGACATAGCTACTAAAATTAATGACATAGCTTTTAGAATATGATAATAATTCATAAATTATATTTAGTACTGGCTTATATTTTTTATTAGCTTTTTAGAATATGGTAATAACTCATACATCATCATTAAAATTCATAAATTAAAATATGAAATATTTTATAATTGTTTTTATTTCTACAACTTTGGTTTTAAAATTATAATTTTATTCGTAAAATATTAGTTCTTTTATAGATCTACAAATTTGATAAATACTCGTTATTTTTAATTTTTGATAATTATACAATTTTATTTCAGTTTTTATTAAATTTTTACGTATGTTGATTTAATATATTTAACCAAAATAAATATAAAAAATATCGAAAAATATAATTTTTAATATTTCATTAATATATTTTACAACACACAAAATTATTTTTAGTTTAATTTTATGTTTAATTAAATCAAAATTGTATCAAAATATTGATGAAAAATAATAAATCAGTTAAAATATTGATAAATTTGATTTTAAAAACTAATTGGAACTTAAAAGATGCATTACAGTACACAATGCAGACAAGCACTTAGGGAGATGTATTCAACTAAGATTTTTAGGTGATTTGTATTAAAATGACAAATCTACTGTTATTAAAACATGAATTTTAAAAACTCGTTTAAAATCTACTGTTATTGAACTTGACATTTTGTAAAGTACTCTGAAATCCACTGTCATTGAAAATATTTTAAGTTGTGGAGTTTTAAAGTTATTAGGTGATTTTAGGGTGTTTGGGTGGAGTTTTTTAATTAAAAAAAAATTAAAACACAAATCTCATGGTTTTATGTAATACTCTAGAGTGGTTTAACAAAAATCGTTTTAATCTTTACAATCATCTAAAACTCCATTAAAAATCAAGTCACCTCAAGTGTCTGCCGCCAAATAAAAGAGTTGAATATCAATGAAATTTACCCAAACTAAAATATATTTTTACCCCAGTAAAGAAAGAATAAAAGTATATAGAAAGTAAATCAAAGTTGATAACATAGTTAGAATACTCTAAAAATAATTATCTCACAACTCTTGCAATCTCTTGATCTTTGAAGAATCTATCTATTTTTACATAGATCATTAGTGTTACAAATTGTTCATATCAAACTTGGTATCAAAGGAGAAGAGATCCACACTTGAGACGAGACCGGGAGCCATGTTAGGAAACCTATGACAAGCAAGATCATATTCTGGAGTCGTTACCACAATTGAAGGAGAAGGAAGACAAGAACGACATCCACTGTTTGGATTGGATTTGAAAACAGAGGTGGGTGGTCTGTGAAAGAGACGAAGAACATATTGCATCCTTTATGTCCAGATAATTTTTTGAGTAAGAATTTTTGCATTATGTGGTCGATACTCCCAAGTTAAAGCCTACACTTTCATTTATGCAAAAAATGAGATTGGTAGAGGGAATTGTCAAACATGATTTGCTAATTTTTATATTGTTGCTAAACAAGGATATGTTATAATGTGCTTATGAAATTAGGACTACTTAGATGTGGATTGCATTATTATAGAGGTGATGATACTAAGTTTTGAAATCATGTGAGTCTCTGCTGTTTTCAAACCTCTTTCAGAGACTACCCATTTGTTTTGCTTGAGGATAGGGTAAGTCAAGGGGAGCTAATATACCATGGATTTTTCCCACTTTAGCCATGGTATATAAGTGATGTTATATATAACTATTATGTTTTAGAGTCTATTTAGTATATTTCTAGATTCCACAGTGATTTAAAAAAAAAAGTGATTTTTTTGAAAAAAATGGAAATAAAAGGAGAATTCTTTCATATATTCACAGCAAAGGTTATTATGGATTTTTAGTATAGTTGGAGAGAAGATCCAAGAATCCTTCAGTTTTTGTTATTGGAACTCCATTATTTTCTATCTATCTATAAATGCAGTTTCTTTTATACTTTTTTTTTGTTATGAATTGCTTGGCTATGTCTGAGTAATTCTCTTGTTAGGTTTAGGTTTAAATAGGTTATGAAGGATTAGCCCCAACTATACAATTGTTAAGTTGTGATATACATCAATATGATGCTTTTAATGCTTGTGTTCTAAAATAATTAACTTGAACCATGATCTTAGAATCATTAGGCACAAGCGATATCTTGGTCTCTTAACTGAATAGATCCTAATTGTACTAGAATTGCTAGAAATATGCGATAGCTGATCTAGAAAACCTAGTGAGTAAGTATCAACCTGTGCGCAAAGATTTCTAGAAGCGCGTCGATTGATAATCCAATATATTAATCGATTGACGCTGTGAAAGGTGTATCGATCGATATTCATATATAATCATTGATCGACACTTTTTAACAGATCGATAGACAATAGTTGATATCTTTAGATCTATCGAATAAACAATCTAAACATGCGATAGCTGATCGACTGTTCTCTAAGTTGAGCTTTTTAATATATTGCAAGCAAATGATAGCATATATATCTCTATAATCTCTATTACCTGAATAGAAACCCTAAGTCTAGCTATTTCCAATTCAGTGTCAAAACCTAGATCAAACCAACCGAACAACTATCTTGTTTAACCCTGCAATTTACTTTTAAACAAAATCAACTTAGCTTAATCATTATGATTAGATCTTTTATGAGCCCTAACTCTCTATGGATTCAATCCTTAAGTACTACATCTGAACCTCTTATTTGAGAGAGTAATGTTCACTCCTTAGGGTTATTTGAGTGTATACTAAGAGGGTAGCTATGAGACCTCATAGTAGTCATCACATTATTTTGACGAGGATGATTGACTGGCTAGACAAGACCGCTCGTCACATGCCTCCCTTTGTCCCCCACGACCCGGAGGTGATTCAATCAATATTTTGCAGCCATCAAGTTTAAGTTTGACGAGAGGAATAAACCACTTCCACTGTCAACAGAGGACTCTGTCTCGACTTTCTAGCCGAAAACATGGATTGCGCAGAGGCACCAGCTGACTCCTTGGGGAGTCCGATAAGTCTTTCGCAACAAGGAGCTCGGCAAAACTTAAAGTCATGACTTTACTCTAAGAAACTTGAAATAGAAGAAGAAAAGCCAATGAAACTTAAAAATAGATGAAAGAGTAATCGCGAAAAATGAAAGAAAACAAAAGCCTCAATAGTATTGATAGAACATACAAGATGGTGCTATCAGACACTTTGGGCACTAAGATGGGAAATAAGAGTAGTAATAGCGGATGAAAAATCCTATGAGTTTTGTATAATAGCTTTTCCTTGCCCACTTTGACAGCACCCGTTATAATAGGTCTGACACTTTTAATAGCGGTTTTTAAGCTATAGTTAACTATACAACGATAGCGTTAATTTGTATGCAATTGTTAATATTTATAATAATATAATGTTATAATTAAATTAAATAAATGGTTTAATTGATTAAAATTAAATCAAAAAATAATTTGGAATTTAAAATTTTGTTACATTAATTATAATCAGTTTACAAATAAAATCAGTTTACACATTAAACCAAAAAAAACATTAAACCAAATTTGGCTAAATTGTAAACAAAAAAACCTAAAAAAATCTCTAACTCTTCGCAGAGCTCCACCTACGCCGCCACCTTTACTGGATCCTCCACCGTCGACGCTTCAAACACGCTGTCAGCTACCCCATCTGCTGTCTTCTTCCATCATCCACCATCACGAACTCCTCCACATATTCTCCTTCCCGTGTCATCCGACACAGCTCAGACTCCAATCCCTTTTCGAATCCAGCTCGTTCTGACTCCGGCAAGATATCTCCTTAAAGCGGATACATTGCTCTGTAACACCACTTCTTCTACTTATCTGCTCCTTAAATTTGTAAACAAGACAAAAAATGAAATACAAATATACATGAAAATGGAAAGACAAAGAGAAAAGATGGAAAGACAGAGAAGAAATAAAGGAAGGGGAAGTGATTTTACCAATCGTGGTGGTGAGGAGTTCAAACGATTTCTTCATCCTCGCCTTGATGGAGGAAGCTATATGGTGGTGGCGACGGAGCTGTGGTTGTAACAAAGACAAGCTGTGGTGGAGACGAAAGCGAATTCTGGTGGTGAGGTTCAGTGGTTGTGAAAAACTGTTATGTTCGTTGGACCCTTGGCTCACAGCTCTGCAGCGCACCGACCCCAACCCCTCCCTTATGAGTAACTCCATAATTAGGTTGTTGGTGGGCCTCGAACCCAAGACCTCACCCTTTAACAACTCTCCTACAGGACAAGTTGTCACCAGATGATTAATTGTAATATCCTTATCCCCCGGCATCCGGCCGGGTTATCGAAAGGGAGTAATGGACACGTGTCTACTCTATAGACAACAGTATGTGTCCCGTTGCTGGTCCCAAGAGTCGACAGGCGCATTTTCTTCTTTCAAATTCCATCCCACCCGTATCCATATACTTCTACTTACAGTCATGCGCACAGGGAAACGGAAGGGAGGGCCTGAGTTAATGAGTTACTCAATGAAGTGATCTAGACCAGCCTGCCCGCATGAAACTCTATACTACTCTATGCGGGAACCAGGACTGACTAGCCACTACAAAAAATCAATGCATTCGATTATACTCTTTCAATATCATTTCCAAGCAATCACGTTTCGATTGAATTCTAACAACCTAACGATCAATCAACTCATTGAACTCAGTCAGTGATACACATAAATTCAATACGCCGACTCCAATCATACAAACTGACTTGACACCAATCAACCTAGTTAGGACCTATAGCCATTTACGGATGTCCCCCCCCCCCTCCGCGCCTCCAGCTTCCTACATGACTACCCGAGTTGCAGCCCGTTGGCCCATTGGCTCTAACTGCCCTCCTGTCTAAATAGCCATACATATGTCACGACTCAGCATTGACTCGATCTTATGGCACCCTTACACGCATGATTTTCTATCCCGCATCACGCGGTAGTTTCATCTCATTTCGCCCACGGGTACCTCGTGTTAGGCTACTGTCCCATGGGATCCTGCGGGTACCTCGTGCTAGGCTACTGTCCCACAGGTTCACACATCCTGGACTCTTGACGCCCACCCGTTCTCAGTGGTCCAAAGGAAACTTCACACAAGTTCATTGACACATTCACTTTCACGTTCACATTCTCATTTCTCATTCTCATTCTCATTTCTCATTCTCTTTCAGTTTCACTTTACTCATTCACTTCTCTTTAACCCGTTCATTATCACTTAGACTCTTTCTCATATACTAGATGCCACCAATTCTCGGTGTCTCACACAATACACTTCACATAGCATTGATATCAAATGACATCTCAATATCATACATCTATCAATCACATATCACTTTTACGTCTATCACCTTAGATACCAACTGTAATATACTTTACATTCATCAATCACTAAAGCATTCACTTCTCTCTAGCAACCACACTCTCAATCACAATCATCACATGGGACTGCACAAGCGATCACACAAGCATCAATCATTATTCCATCATCACTTCATCACAAGGCTGTCCATTAAGTCCCATTTAACAGTGTGAGGGTTCTTATGCAACATGATCCATTCATCTAGCATCCTAGATTTTATCATGATCTAACACCCTAGCTTTCAAACAGGGTCTAATCAGTCCTAGATCCAACATAAAGTTGTATAAAGAACCATGAGAACAAGATGGGTTAAAGACACCTCATCTTAGCCTAGATATGGATCTGGATTTACAAATAAGAGGTAAGGGAGATGAGATCTGAACAGATCTGGAACAAGGGAACAAGAGAGATTCGAGATCCAGTCACCACCACCACTCGGCCGCCGGCGAAAAGAGAGAAAGAGAGAGGCACCAAGGAGAAAGAGAGGAGAGATATCGCAGAGAGAGAGAGAGAGATAGATGAGAGAGAGAGAGACGGCAGCGCAGGAGAAAGAGGCTTGACGGCTAGGGCTTCCAGTCTCCGGGAAATCTCTGCAGAGCTCCGCTTCATATTTGTGATGGGGGGAAAGAGACAAAGAGACTGTCTATTTATAAGAAAAGGACTGGAACCCTAGGTTTTAGACAAGTGGGCCGTAGAGAAACCCATTCTCCTTTTAAAAAAATTTGGGCCCGGTTCCAAGATGTTACTGTGGTGATGAAGAAAGAGATTATAGAGACTAGATCTATGAGACTATGAAACAAGAAAAGGTGAGGAATGAGATTAACGAAGGAAAAAATTGAAATAAAAGAGGAGAATAAGGGATGGAAAAGAAACACAAGAGAAGGGATTAGAAAGATAAGATCTTGTCCATTATATTTAGGTTAATCAACGGTTGTGGTTGAAAATGAGGTCTGATCTACGCCCTAGTACATTTATTGGTCAGTTTGTTTTGACCAATCAAATTTTTAGCTACTTTCTTATTTTATTTTATTTTATTTTATTTTTCTTTCAATACCCAAAATATTAGTGGTAAATATTAATTCTTTTGAGACAAAATTCAAAGATTTATATTTCACAATTTAAATTTTGAAAAAAAAAAGTTTTAGATTTGAATATATTTTTTATAATCTGAATTTTATTACTAATGTTTTGGGGTATATGAATTGGAATTATGGTCTACTAAATAGAGGTTAGGGTATAGAAAAGGGTAACATATGAATGAAGTATATAGTTTTAGATCTGATATATGCCTTGAATTTTAGGTTTTATGGTTTGAGTTATAAAGTTTAAGTTTGGAGTATGGTCTTTGAAGTTTGGAGTTTAAGATTTGAGAGTGAATTGTGAAAATATTAAATTTAGGGTTTATAATATAGTTTTTTGTGTATAGATTTAAGATTAAATTAAAGATTCGAAGTTAAATAATAAAAAAATAGAGTTTTAAATTTTTTATTCAAGGTTTAAGTTTGGGGTTTAAGGATTACATTTAGGGTATAGATTTATGATCTAGTGTTTGAGATTTATAATTTACAGTTTAGATTGTAATTTTGAAAAGATTAAATTTGGACCGATATGCGAAAGGGCGAAGCAACTCAAAGCTCTCCGGGGTTTGAGGGCGAAGGATGGAGAATTGAAGATTAAACTTATATCATCAAAAATTTTGAATTTTTCAAGTTTATGTTTAGGGGTTTGGCTTGAAACCCTACACTTTAAACACAAACCTTAAAAGCTACATATATTATAATAATAGTCTCAAATGTTTTATAAAATTCAAAAATTAATATTTTATAAAATTAGATTCAAATATTAAATCTAAACCTCAAACAACAAATACTAATTTAATTTCTAAACATAATCTTTATTTAATTATGAAATTTTAAATTGATTGAGCAATCATAAAGAATGTTATTTTACAAATCAAAATTTTAAATATAACTTTAAAAATATTAATTATCATCTATACTATTAAAAAAGAAACATTCTGGAATAAATGACTTATGATTAAACTCTTTCATTAATGACTAATAAAAAATATTTTCTGATTGCGTGATTGACTAAATATTAAATTTTGATAGTGTTTAGGGTAAAGAAATGAGGTTTTTGAAATTTGAATTAAGTATATAGTTTTAGATTAGATATAATAATTTTGAAACAAACATGTTAAAATCGTTTTCTAGAGTAATATGCTTTTGCTCAAGTTATTAATTTCCACAAATATCATTTTGAAAATTTTATAAGTGTTGTATGTTGAAGTTTAGAGCATGTTTTTAGGGTTTAGAATTTCAAGTAAAAAAATTATTTTTATTTTTTATTTTTTTTTATTTTTATTAGTATTAGATTTTCTTTTTATCATTGGACATTCCCATAGATTATCATAACCATCTCTCCAAGATTTTAACTAAATACAAAACAGATTAAGAACTTTCCAGTTTCAAGAATCAAAAGTATCAATCTCCCTAATTGAAAAATGAAACTTAATGACGAACAGGAGATATTATTGATTAATTCTGGATCCTTATTTCTTCTTGTTATTGTGTGGAACCATTACCAGTCCAACATCTTCTGTTGCTCATGTTATATCTGTTTTAATACAAAACATGTCTTAGGCAACCATGTCTTCCAACATCTTCCGTCTCTCAGCAGCTGAAACAAGAGACACGTAAACTTAAAGAAACAAAAGATTCATTTTTAAAGTGTAAAAGAAGAGGTTGTTCATACATAGGTCTTCACCGTCCTTGGACTCAGCCTTGATACCATCAGATCCCGCTTGGTTAAGACCATTGAGATAAGCTGCAATTTATCAAGAAACAATCACTAAGATTTAGCAGGATTTGACTTTCTATGTTTAGAAGGCCTTTTCTTGATTCAATGTCCTCCTATTAAACTATAAACACAATCACTATGAGAAATAGAGATTGAGATCTTAACATAACTTCAAATTCAAGCTCTATTTGATCCAACATACTCGAACATTCAACACTTTCATCACTTACAGCTCCAACCTAAACCCAGAAGAAGCTAAAATACCCTTCAATTTTACAATGAAACAAACTATGCTGAAGACACAGAAAAAAACACAGAAGTTGAAGAAAAGAGAGCCGAGAAAACAAAACTAAATCATTCACAGATAAAACTCGCGAAAATGACACGTATATGAGAGAGGAACTGAGAGAACATAGTTGATGTAGTGTCCTAGATAAGTGGTGCGTCCCTAATAAGCTAGGAAGCTAGGATATCTTGGATGGTATGGTTAAAAGGATGATCA
This sequence comes from Hirschfeldia incana, assembly GCA_026261945.1. Classification (NCBI taxonomy): domain Eukaryota; kingdom Viridiplantae; phylum Streptophyta; class Magnoliopsida; order Brassicales; family Brassicaceae; genus Hirschfeldia; species Hirschfeldia incana. The sequence goes on from JABCMI010000006.1 coordinate 1,222,653, forward strand.
GGGAGGTTACTAACACTCCTTGGTCGATGGACTTCTCGTTCGAGCAGTAGAAGGCTCCAAAGATGTTTAGCTACTCTCTAGACGCAGGATAACTCCGAGTAATGTCTGAGATGGATCACAATAGATTACTCTATCCTAAGTGAAGGTTCAATGTTTTTAGGCTGACCAGAGAAAGCACAGAAACAAGCAAGCAATTTGCTTAAGATTTTTTTTTTCTTGGATAAAATCGTCTAAATCTCAACCAAAGGCGGATACAAGCTTATAAAGCCATAAGATGTCCCCAAAATAAAACCCAAGACCTAACCAGATTGGTTTGTGATATACCATGATTTTGACCCACTTTTACTCATGGTATTTATATGATTCTACTATATATATCTATGTTTTGGAGTCTTTTAGGTATGTTTTCAGGTTCAAAGGCATTTTGGAGTGAAGTGGCGTTTTAGGTGCCATTTGGAGCTTAAAGGAGAGTTTTCCCGAGATGACTTGAAGATCAGACATCGAGGTCAATATCCAAAGTTACATATCGATCGATACACATCTTGTGTAATCGATCGATGACGCATTTGAAGAAATGACGACGAGATACTCCATCGATCGATGTACACTTAGTACCATCGATCGATATCGAGCGTGCAGAAGAAGGAAGAATATTCTCAATCGACTTGAAGCCCAAGATGTCTCAATATTACTATAATGCCCCTGACGAGTTTTTAACCTAATTGTACTCAATATTTATACCTTTGCCTATGTGTTTTGGCAAAGTAAGCTTTAACAACATATCATTGTTCTAGTACTTCTACTTATTAATAAAGTATTCTTTTCATCTAAATTATGTTCTCATCTAAGGTTATAGGATTCTAGGTTTAGAAGAAAGATACAAAGAGATTTGTTATCACGAGGAACTTGATTGTTCGGTCTTCTAAATGAATCTCTATTATTACCTAGATGCTGTGAATCTCTCAGTCATGTCTGAGTAGATTCCCTTGTTAGATTTAGGGTTCAAATAGTTATGAGGGATTAGCCCCAACTATGGACTGTTGAGTTGTATACTCATTATCCTGATGAACCCTAATGCTTATTCTAGAATAGCTAACTAGAATATGATCTTGGAATTGATTTAATCCATAAATCAATCTCCTGACATCATCTTGAATAAACTAAGATCCTCTAGGGATAAGCGAGAGCCGGTCTATGATCTTGGTGAACATATATTCGATTCGATCTAGAGCTATATCGACCGATACTCCAATAGAGTAATCGATCGACGACGAACATATCGATCGATACAAGCTATCAAACATCGATCGATATTGTCGGCAGACAGATCAATAGACGAGACTAGTAACGATAGTTATTAGCCAACTCTAAAGAATCGAAGTTCTTTAGTATATGCAAGCAACTCATTAAAACATCTATAGCATTATAATCCTGAACTAACTGAATAGTAACATTGAATCTAACTAATTCTCTTATTGATTACAAGCCTCAAAACACTCTCTTGAGCAACTAATCATTGCTCACAACTTGCAATTTACATTTAAACCATTTCAACCTAGCTTAGTCATTAAGGATTAAACATCTTTTGTGTTCCTTCGCTCCCCGTGAAATCGATCCCTAAGTACTACATCTGAACCTCTTATTTGAGAGAGTAATTCACTCCTAGGGTAATTTGAGTGAGATCAAATTTGGCGCCGTTGCCGGGGAGCTAAGATCGCCATTAGATTTAATCTGATTAGGTCTAGGTTCTTTAAATTTCTGCTAAATCATCTTCTGACACAAAAAAATGTTCTTAATTTTCAGGTACATGCCTAGCAATACCAGAAGCAACAAGAATCATCAACTTGTGTACTCAGAAGACCCCCACAGCTTAGAGCGTAGCATTCGCAAGAACTTACGTTCCACATCGATCGACATAACCTCTACCTTGTCGACCGATACACCGACATCGATCGACATCACCGACCGTTCGTCGACCGATACTGCTCTACCACAGTCGACCGAGACACCTTCTCCGCCGACCGATACTCGCCGCATTCCATCGCTCGACAACACTCCGTCGACCGATACTCTTTACCATACATCGATCGATATAGATCACCTAACATCGATCGATACCAACCGACGAGCCATGGTAGCGCCTATTATTCTCAGAACCGATGAGAATGGAGACCTGCGTGATCAAGATGGTCACCTGCGTAACGCAGCAGGTCAGAAGCTGAATGCTCAAAAGGAAATCATTCCTGAGCAAGACACTACAGACTTCATCCAACCTGCAGATGAAGCCAACCAAGCTAGAACCCTGGCACATTACAACCGTCCAGATCAGTTCTATACCAACAGATCCGCCATCCGCCCTCCTGCTATTCAGAGAGGAGATTTCGAGCTCAAGCCGCAGTACTACGGTCTCGTAGGACAGATACCCTTCTGTGGGTTATCTCATGAGCATCCTATGGATCATCTGGAGAGATACGAAGATATTATATCTTCCATCAAAGCCAACGGAGTCCCTGAAGACTATCTATTTTGCAAGCTTTTCAAATACTCTCTATCAGGAGAAGCTTTGCAGTGGCTGCGACAATTACCACCAGGATCTCTCACTACCTGGAAGGACATTAAAAACGCATTCCTGCGTAACTTCTTTGATGAGTCACGTGCTGAAGACTGGAGGAGAAAAATTGCTACATTTACTCAGGAACCTGGAGAATCTTTCAAAGATACCTGGAGCAGATTCAAATCCTACCAGCGCGACTGCCCACATCATGGATACAACAACGTGCAACTACTCTGCACCTTCTACAGAGGCATCGCTCTAAAGTATCAAATGGCTCTGGACACTGCCAGTGAAGGAAATTTCAGCACAAGGAATCCACATGACGCTGTGAAGTTAATCGATAACCTGGCTTCAAGCAACAGTACGAAGAACATCGTCAAAGCAAAATCTGTCTCATTCCTTGGGAAGGAACAAATAAGTGAATTCCAATCACAGCTGGATAATGTTCAGAAGCTACTTAACAAGCAGATTTTCTCAGTTGAGGATGCAGAAACCGCAGAGGATCAAGTAGACGAAGATGTGAATTGGATCAGTGGAGCTGGATTTCAGAGATCTGGAAACCAGGGAGGAAACATGAATTTCCCAGTACAAAGAAGCAACTACAGTCAACAGAAACCCTCCTACAACAGCAGCAACCCCAACAACAACAGGAGTTACGGAAACTCATTCTACACAAATCCACCCCCACCCACCCAGGAAAGCAAGCTAAAAGAAATGCTGGAAAGAGTTCTACAAACACAACAGAAGCTCCAGGTGGATTTCAATGGGAAGATTGACTCTGTCTACACCACTCTAAGTTCAAAGCTTGACACTTTGAATACCTATGTGAAGAAAGTGGAGACTCAAGTAGTACAAACAGGGGAGGCTTTGAAGAAACAAGAGGCCTTAGCAAGAGCATCAGGAGAGCCTACTACTCACCACCACGTCAATGCCATCATAAATGATGATTTCTGGGAGGAAGTTCCCAAGGATGAGCTGCAGAAATCGACAGAAGAAACCTCACCCATTTCCGGATTTGAATCATATCGATCGATGTTACGAGCTCGACGTCGATCGATATCACCAAAAGCAAAGCGATCGATAAACTTTGATGAGCATCGATCGATAGACTTCGAGGAACCCTCAAAAGAGTGCAATTCGATCAACATCATGTCACACGAAGCCTTTGCAGCCAAACACCCACGAACACCCACCAGTATGGACGCAAACCGATCTTCAGACCCCATCGATCGATACAGGAACCTTTCCATTGACCGATCTGGAGACAGCGATATCGACCGACACACAGCAGTAGCCATCGATCGATATACTATTCCACACCGCCGAGTGCAACTACCCAAAATCGATGTAGCACGACTTAATGCACTCCGGGAGCAGTCCAAACTTTCCAAATCTCTTCCTACAGCGATACTGAAGAAACCCACAGACATCATTGAACCCATGGAGCAAGAAAAGGAAAACCTAGGAAGAGTCTTACGAAAAAGGAAAGAGAGGATTGCAAAGCACCTTAAAAGGGAAGCTAATGAAGCAGAGATGGCAAACTTCAGAAAACAAGTTCTAAGGATCCCTGCAGAGAAACCCTTTGAAGAAGCCTACTTTTCTCATAGATTGTGGATGTTCTTCAGAGAGACCAAGGAAACTGAAGAAGATATCAAGAGGATGTTTCACCAAGTTCGTGATAGCATGAAGAAGAGGATCACACTACCAAAGAGGAGCGATCCAGGGAAGTTCACAGTACCATGTTCCATTAGAGGCAGTGAATTCCCTCGTGCCTTATGTGATACAGGATCAGGAGTCAGCATCATACCTAAGATCATGGCAGATCACCTACGTCTGAAGATAGAGCCTATTGATGAGACATTCATCTTTGTGGATTGTTCTCAGCAGAACTCTGGAGGCATAATTCGAAATCTTGAGGTACAGATTGGAGATGCCATCATCCCTACAGACTTCCACGTCCTGGATGTCAAGCTTAACTTCAAGACATCACTATTACTTGGAAGAGCTTTCCTAGCCACCGTCGGAGCCGTTTGTGACCTAAAGTTCAACAAGCTCTGCCTAACCCTAATAAGTCCTACCACCCTCTATGATCCCGTCCAAGTCATCAAGCTACCAGCTAAGGAGACCACACAAGTCGTAGCAACTTGTTTCTGTTCCCATGAGTACGATTCCATGGCTGAATACGAAACCGATCTGGTTACATCGACCGATGAGAGCAACATCCCATCGCCCGATACCAATACCAATACATCGACCGACGTAGCTAACAACACATCGATCGATATACAGCCCTTTTGGAGAAGCAGAGCTGAAACCCTAGCATCAACACCCGATTTTGAGCCAGCTACATCAGAACCGGACGACTACATACCTCTAGAGGAGGAATACGATGAAGATTACGAGGAAGAACGAGCTACAGAGTACCGATTCATCCGTGAAGAAGAAGATGGACACCCTTCCCACACCTTCAAATTCAACGCATCGACCGATGTAAACAAACTCACATCGACCGATATGCAACAAAGACGATCGCTCAAACGACCCTATGAACCATCAAGCGATCCTATCGACTTTATATCCATATACACACCATCGAAGGATATAAGAGACGGAGACTACTCAATTGGAAGTTGGGCAAGCGACTACAATGAGAGTTTTGCAGTAGAAGCAGTGCCACTACAATATGCAATTTCACCTGAGGAAGCTCCATCGACCGATACGTTACAACAACAATCGATCGATAGCCGTCAGCCAACATCGACCGATGCACCTGTTAAAGCATCGCCCGATACGACCACTACACCATCCGAGGTACAAACAAATAATATTGATTTTGGTTATCTAACTCCGGATGAGTTTGGTATTTTCAGAGATCCAGAAGGCAATGTACGAGCAATAGATGGGAGAATCATCCCAATAACAAGGAAGGACATAGGAGACATCCTTCAAACAGCCAACGGATCCACACACCTCTTCAAACAACTACCTCACACCTCTGTCAATCAGCAGCATCAGCACATCAGTACAACAACAGAATCAAATCAAGACGGAGCTACAGCTGATCATGAAAACACGGAGGATTCGGAATTTCAGCACATATCGATCGATAAACACAACCGTATATCGTTCGATATGCACCGAGAAATGGGGAGACGAGCTTTCAAAGATGGAATTCGATGCTTCTTGTGGGAGAAGAAGGACGAATTTGGAGTTTTCAGAGACGAATCAGGGTTCGCTAGAGGAGTCAACGGAGACATCATCCATGTTTCCAAGGAAGCAATTGAGGAGTTACTTAACAGAGCATCATTGTTTGATTGGTCTTGTTTTTGTTTGCCTATACATGCAGATCACTTTAACTGAGCAGAACCTAAAGAGAAGCTCTACACGGAAGCTGAAGTCCAACGAATGATCTATGAGGCCAAGAGTCCTTACATCTGGCAAACCTTTACCTATCCACATGAAATGGAGAGAGCACGATCAGAACTCCAATCTGAAATCAACTGGATTCAGAGCGCTTATAATCTTCAACAACAAAAGAAAGACGCCCTTGAAGAAGAAGTATCCGCTCTCCGTTCACAGCTGAAAACCGACGTGCCACCATCGACCGATGCCGGACAGATAGCATCGACCGATCCTCTTCCTCCGCCATCGATCGATGCCAACCAACGTACATCGACCGATAGACGTTTGCAGAACACCTACAGCAAGGAGGAAATCACTAATCTCATCCGCAGCATCTATCAGGACATCAAACGAGAAGAGGCAACCACCACCAAAGATCTAGAAGACAAATATCAGCAGCTCAGCAACAACTTCACCTCATCCAAAAAAATGGCAGATACCATGGATCACATCATCAAGGCTCTACACCACACACATCAAACGATGAAATCCTTCTACACCAGCAAGAAGAAAATAACTGATGAGATGATCCCAACAATGGAAGATCGACTGCACGAGGTTGAAGATACGTTGAGAGCATTCTGTGAGAACTACAGACGCGAAGCATCGACCGATATGACATATCGTCCATCGCCCGATATGAACTCCAGCGAGTTTTGCACCAGAGCTGATATGGAGGAGACAGTTCAAGATCTCTTCACCATAGTTCAAGAAGTTGGAGATTCTACCTACCACAGCTTTGAGCAACTATGGTTTCCAGTGCAAAGCGACGTCAAGAGCATGGAGTACACCATAGAAAACATCCAGAAGGAGATCAAGACCATCTCAAGACAACTCGCGGATAGACCAGCACCATTAGCATCGACCGATATACCAGCCAGGCCATCGACCGACAGACCTACACCAGTGTCGATCGATATTGACTACCCGAGATCGATCGATAGGCTCATGGTACGAAGGAGAACGTTTGAGAGGCTCAATGACATACAAGAAGAACTCGGTGATCTATCCCAACACACCTATCCAACATTCAGAAACCACCAGTTCCACATTGAAAGCAATGCAGAAGATATACAACGTCTGCGCACCGAGGTTATTGAATTAAGGGAGAAACTAACTAGAGGAGATAGAGCCACAAGAAGCTTCTTCACCACTTGGTTTGGAGAAAAACATGGAGAGAACACGGATGAGGCTTGCTTCTCAGCAAGTGTCATGAATTCACCTCACTAGCCTCATTACTACCATAGTCAAGCTAAAAGACTATAATAAAGCGCTGAGTGGGAGGCAATCCACTATTAGGTATTTTCTTACTTAGTTAAATCTGATTTATGTTTTTATTTTTCGTTTTTCGTTTTTTGTTTTTAAGTTTATCAGATTCTAGACGATTACCATTCACATCGACCGATACATATTCATATCCTTATCGATCGACATAGACGACTCACTATCGCTCGATACGTAACCACGGTCAGGTATATCGTTCTAATTTTCGATATCAGTACATTCCTTATGATTTATTTATGCCCTAATCCGACTATTATACACTGAGGACAGTGTATGATTTAAGTCTGGGGGGAGATTACTGATGCTACCCTACCTTTTTGATTTCACCAAAATGTTTTCAAAATTGGTTTTATTGAGTCAAGAAAGGGACTAGGATATTTTTCAAAAAATTTCTTTTTATCTAACCACTCTTTAGCACCATTCTTAGATTTGTTGATTACAGAAAGTACTAAAGATGCTAAAGTGGATCAACTGTCACCTACGACAATACTTCTCATGATTGTTTGGAAGAACCAAAGCTGATCTCCAACCTAACCTGACAATCTATTGCTTGTCTTGGGGCTTGGAATACAAGGAATCGGAATCCTCCTGCAAGTCTGGAAGGTAATAGTCTGTGTGCTTCTGATTCCCTTCCCTCTCTCTCTTCAGCATCCTAAGGAAAGAGAGAAATTAATTGTATAAAGATGTGATATGATATCTTGAAAAGTAGAGGGGTAGGAGTGATTCCTGCGACCCCATTATTCTACTTTAAAAGATTGATCAAAGCGAGGGGTAGGAGTGATTCCTGCGACCCCATTATTCGCTTATTCAAAAGTATGTGTTACTAAGTCAATGAGATAACGCAAAGATAGCCTTTGTGGCAATCAGTGTTCATCAAAATTTGAAACTATGAGGATCCAGAGAAGAGAGATAAAAAGGGGGAAGAAAGGGATCAGAGAAGACTTGCCTGTGTGTTCAGAAACTTGCTTGAGTTGAATCCATGTGTTTCTTGATCGATATCCCCAAGGTAAAGCCTGCACTTTATTTTTATGCTCAAATGAGATCAGTAGAGGGGATAGACAGACATGATTGTTAAGATATTTGGTTAGGAGATTTAGTTGCTAAGCTAGGATGTGGCATAGTGTACTCATGTGATTAATAGGCATAAGATGTGGCTTGCAACAAAGTAGAGGGGATGATCCTAAGTTAAGATTTAAATTGAGTCCCTGCTATTTTCAAACTTCTTTCTAAGACTACCTGTGTGTTTGCTTGAGGACAAGCAAAAGGTTAAGTCTGGGGTAGTTGATATACCATGATTTTGACCCACTTTTACTCATGGTATTTATATGATTCTACTATATATATCTATGTTTTGGAGTCTTTTAGGTATGTTTTCAGGTTCAAGGGCATTTTGGAGTAAAGTGGCGTTTTAGGTGCCATTTGGAGCTTAAAGGAGAGTTTTCCCGAGATGACTTGAAGATCAGACATCGAGGTCAATATCCAAAGTTACATATCGATCGATACACATCTTGTGTAATCGATCGATGACGCATTTGAAGAAATGACGACGAGATACTCCATCGATCGATGTACACTTAGTACCATCGATCGATATCGAGCGTGCAGAAGAAGGAAGAATATTCTCAATCGACTTGAAGCCCAAGATGTCTCAATATTACTATAATGCCCCTGACGAGTTTTTAACCTAATTGTACTCAATATATATACCTTTGCCTATGTGTTTTGGCAAAGTAAGCTTTAACAACATATCATTGTTCTAGTACTTCTACTTATTAATAAAGTATTCTTTTCATCTAAATTCTGTTCTCATCTAAGGTTATAGGATTCTAGGTTTAGAAGAAAGATATAAAGAGATTTGTTATCACGAGGAACTTGATTGTTCGGTCTTCTAAATGAATCTCTATTATTACCTAGATGCTGTGAATCTCTCAGTCATGTCTGAGTAGATTCCCTTGTTAGATTTAGGGTTCAAATAGTTATGAGGGATTAGCCCCAACTATGGACTGTTGAGTTGTATACTCATTATCCTGATGAACCCTAATGCTTATTCTAGAATAGCTAACTAGAATATGATCTTGGAATTGATTTAATCCATAAATCAATCTCCTGACATCATCTTGAATAAACTAAGATCCTCTAGGGATAAGCGAGAGCCGGTCTATGATCTTGGTGAACATATATTCGATTCGATCTAGAGCTATATCGACCGATACTCCAATAGAGTAATCGATCGACGACAAACATATTGATCGATACAAGCTATCAAACATCGATCGATATTGTCGGCAGACAGATCAATAGACGAGAGTAGTAACGATAGTTATTAGCCAACTCTAAAGAATCGAAGTTCTTTAGTATATGCAAGCAACTCATTAAAATATCTATAGCATTATAATCTTGAACTAACTGAATAGTAACCTTGAATCTAACTAATTCTCTTATTGATTACAAACATCAAAACACTCTCTTGAGCAACTAATCATTGCTCACAACTTGCAATTTACATTTAAACCATTTCAACCTAGCTTAGTCATTAAGGATTAAACATCTTTTGTGTTCCTTCGCTCCCCGTGAAATCGATCCCTAAGTACTACATCTGAACCTCTTATTTGAGAGAGTAATTCACTCCTAGGGTAATTTGAGTGAGATCAGTTTGATCTAATCCTAATCGAAATTGGTTAAATCCTAATTAAAGTTGGTTTAAAAATCTTAATCCTAACCCAAATTGGTTTAAATCAATTACATAATTGAAACACATTAAACCAACATGATGGCTCTTCTTTTTCCATGGTTTCTACCTCCTCTCTAAGCCTCACGAGACTGGCTAAGTGCTGAATGATCTCCTGATGTGCCTTGGCTCTAGCTCTGGTCGTTGGTCCAGTCCAGAATGTGACTGGTTGCTGGTCCTTCTGCTTGTCTGAAGTTGAATTACTCATCTCCTGGCTAGATGCACCTTTAACCCTTGATACATGTTCAATTAGCTCACCCTCCTCTGAGTCTCCCTCCTCCACCAGCTCCCCATCAGTATCACTCAGCTTCTCATCAGTAAGCTTCTCATCCATGGTCGTACCATCCCCTCTTCCTTTAAAAGGATTTAACCTCAAATCCAGCTCATCTGCAACATAAGGAATTAATTAAGAAACATTAAAAGTGGAGCTAATCGTATATTTTCCTTGGAGATCAATCTGGTAAGCATTGTTTTTTATTCTCCTCAACACTTTAAATGGACCATCCAGACGCTTAATCAGCTTAGATTTCCTTCCATCAGGTGAATCCACACAAGATTCCCTGGTTCCAGCACCAGCTCCTTGCGCCCCTTGTTCTTCTTGCGCACATACATTTTGGTTTTGCCTCGATGTTTTTCTTGACCTGTTCATGCAAAGATCTCACAAACTCGGCTTTTTGAGTGCCATCAAGGTTAGCTTGTTCTTTAAGAGGCAAAGTGAACATATCTAAAGGAGATAATGGATTGAATCCATACACAGCCTGAAAAGGAGTGAGTTTAGTGGCAGAGTGCTTTGATCTATTGTAAGCAAATTCAACCCGAGGTAAACAATCTTCCCAAGTTCTAATGTTCGTACTTATAATGGCACGCAGTAAAGCAGACAGAGTCCTATTGGCTGTTTCAGTTTGTCCATCAGTTTGGGGGTGATAAGTTGTAGAAAATAGCAATCTAGTTCCTAGCTTTCCCCACAAGGTTTTCCAAAAATGACTCAGGAACTTGGTATCTCTATCTGACACTATTGTCCTAGGCATTCCATGCAATCTAACTACATCCCTAAATAATAGTTCAGCTACCATGATTGCATCATCAGTTTTATGACAAGGAATGAAATGTGCAATCTTAGAAAACCTATCAACAACAACAAAGATACTATCAAGACCTCTCTTTGTCCTAGGCATTCCTAACACAAAATCCATAGAAATATCAATCCATGGCTGTTCAGGAATGGGTAGTGGAGTATACAAACATGTTGGCTGTACCTTTGATTTCGCCTGCTTGCATGTCACAAACTTAGCACATACCTTCTCTACGTCTCTCTTCATACCTGGCCAGTAAAAGTGGTCCTGAATTGTGGTGAGAGTTTTTGCAATCCCAAAATGGCCCATTAGACCTCCTCCATGAGCCTCCCTGATATACAACTCTCTCAAAGTATCACAAGGAATGCATAAGCGATTTTCATATAAAAGAAACCCTTTAAGCTGATAGTATTTGCCACTAGCATGTTTCTCAGTTTCTACATATACTTCCTTAAAGTCAGGATCATTAGCATAACAAGATTTAAGGTGTTCAAACCCAAGAGTTTGGTTTCCATAGAAGTTAAGAGAGCATACCTTCTGGAGAGTGCATCAGCAACCTGGCATGCCTGTTGGGGTCAAAAACCGTCGCGGCGAAGTTAGTATCGAAACATTCAATAAAATAGACATCATTTATTTCTTTACGAAAAGAAATCGTAAAAATCGTCTCCTTGCAAAAGATTCAACAACTAAAACATGATCTCATTAAAACATGATTATCAGAAATAACAAAAGATCATTAAAATACGAGGATGCAGCTTGGCCATCACGGAACAGCCAAGGGAATGCACGGCTCGGCCGGTATGGGGACCAAGCTCCATACAAAGCTCGGTCACTATAGCAACCGAGCTCGAACACAAGCTCAGTCGCTATAGCGACTAAGATCCATACGAATAGCGACAGAGCATAAATACACCAACCATTTTCCAAAACGTCCAAAGTCTTCCGAAACGACGATACGACATAAAACTATGCAATCTCGACTATCCTTATTACCATCTTCCGCAATCCATGACTAACCATTTCTTGATTTCTAGATCAAATGGGATCATCAGCTTGATTTACAATAAAACCACGGAGAGCTAGCTTTATCGAAAAAATCGTAACAAACGTCTCAAATCAAAATACGGCCCAAGGGGTCCTAAACTTGATTCGAGGCCCACTTACGATTTCTTAAAAAACCCATAAACCTTGCAACGGTTTATGCTTGGAGGATAAACATCAGTTTCCACGGATAAATGAAAAGTTTTCGTAGATAATCATGAAGATCGGAAAAAATGGAATATCTTCATTTTTTGGACTATGACGGCTTAAGGGCAAAAGAAGAAGGCATAAACCGAACTAGGAGGGAGTATATAAGGAGCTCAAGGCGAGAGGCATAAAGAGAGACTTTTTCAGAGCAAACTAGCACATAGAGCGATTTTAGGCATTTTTCCGTTTTTTGCTATTTCGAGCTGCGACTCAATTAGGTTTAGCCGCCTTCGGGTATTAGACTAGGAATCTCGCCGACAGCTCTCGCAGCCTAAGTGCTCTTACCTTGTTGTAATGCTAATATGCAGATTCGAAATAAATCTTTCTTTCGCACCTTTTTACGATTTCTTATTTTTATTATCTTAATTCTCGTGTTCTGATTGCTTGGCGTGTGGTTTCTAAGATATCTGGGACCTCAGAGAAATTAGGGTTTTCCTACTTTCCTTATTTATACGAAATATTGATGGTGTGAATTTCGGTTCCCACAGTGCCTCATGTTTAACTTATGTTGCCATTTGAGATGCTTAAGAGACTCATGATCTGTATGGATCACAAACTCTTTTGGCCAGAGGTAATGTTGCCACATCTGAAGAGTCCTCACCAGTGCATAAAGTTCCTTATCATATGTTGGGTAGTTCAATGCAGCACCACCCACTTTCTCACTGAAATAAGCAATGGGTTTCTTTTCCTGCATCAGCACAGATCCAATACCTACTCCTGAAGTATCACACTCTTTTTCAAAACTCTATTTCAAAAGTATTAAGAAAGTTAGGCAACACAAGTAAAGGAGCAGTGGTTAATTTTTCGTTCAACAATTGAAATGCCTCTTCCTGGGCAGGACCCCAAGTAAATCCCACACTCTTCTTGATAATCTCAGTCAGTGGAGCAGCAATGGTGCTAAAGTCTCTCACAAACCGCCGGTAGAATCCAGCAAGGCCATGAAAACTCCTGACCTCTCCAACAGATTTACGTATGGGCCAGCTCTTGATGGCTTTTACCTTCTCCTCATCAACCTTCAGGCCCTGAGAAGTCACAACAAAACCTAAAAAAACAAGATTATATGTCCCAAAGGAACACTTCTTGTAGTTAGCAAATAAAGTTTCCTTTCTAAGCACATCAAGAACATGTCTTTGGTGATCTATTTGTTCATTCATGGTTTTACTATAAATAAAAATATCATCAAAATAGACAACCACAAATCGACCAATAAAAGCTCTCAGAACATGGTTCATCAATCTCATGAATGTGCTAGGTGCATTAATTAATCCAAAAGGCATGACTAACCATTCATACAATCCTAGTTTAGTTTTAAAAGCAGTTTTCCACTCATCTCATTCTTTCATTCTAATCTGGTGGTATCCACTTTTAAAATCAATTTTAGAAAAGAAACATGAACCATATAGCTCATCTAACATATCATCTAAACGAGGAATAGGATGTATGTACTTAATTGTAATGTTGTTGATGGCCCTACAATCAACACACATACGCCAGCTACCATCATTCTTTGGCACCAGCAAGACTGGTAGAGCACATAGGCTCAAGCTCTCTCTGATGTGTCCTTTCTCCAAGAGTTCGTTGATCTGCTTCTGAAGCTCCTTAGTCTTTATAGGGTTAGTTCTGTAAGCTGGGGGATTGGGTAGAGTAGATCCTGGTACAAGATCAGTTTGATGTTCAATGCCTCTGATTGGTGGCAATCCAACTGGATTGTCTTCTGGGAAAACATCTCTGTAGTCCTGCAAAAGAGTTTCAATCTCTGGAAGAATATACATGACTTGATTAATCTCAGTTAGTAAATTCTTACTGTTGTGAACGACTGTGAATTATCAAAGAAGAATAGAGAGCAAAACGAATTGAGGCAAATACCCGTTTAGGGTTTCTTATTATTGTATGAATGAATAATTTACAAACCCTTAGACCCATATTTATACAAGTCTCAAAAAACCCGATTTTATTTTCCCAGTAGAAAAAATACAATAGAAAAAGTAAATTTCCTGAACCGAAGAGGCATACTGTACCGCGTGGCCCTTCGGCCCCCACACCCCCCAGATGTCAACCTTGATAGCGAGTTTATCTTCTTTTCGTCCGACCAATGAGTGCTGGGCTTTTACTGGTGCACAGAGATTTAAGACACACATATGCAACAAACACCACCTTGACAAAAAATCTCTACAAAACTCCTTATCCCGTCTGTCTTCTGGGGGGACCTCATTTGCTTCTCAGCATTGGTAGACATGGAGCAGTTCCAAGCAATGCTTGAACTTCTCCGTGGTAACAGGCTTGGTCAGCATGTCAGCCGGGTTCTCTGACGTATGCACCTTCTCCAATAAGACTTCCTCTGAAGCTGCTAACTCCCTTATCTTGTGAAAGCTTATACGAATGTGCTTCGTCCTCCCATGATACACTTGATTCTTAGCCAAACATAGTGCACTTTGACTATCACAGTGTAGCTGAACTCCTTCCTGATCAACACCCAACTCGGATACAAGACCTTGTACCCATACCGCTTCCTTAGCTGCTTCTCCAAGTGCCATGTATTCAGCTTCAGTGGTCGACATCGCTACAATAGGCTGTTGTACCGATCTCCAACATATAGGTGCTCCTGCAAGAATAAAGACATACCCTGTAGTTGACCTGCTATTATCCAGGTCTCCACCATAGTCTGAATCCACGAACCCAATAACTGAATCCTGCACTTGTCCCTCGTAAGTATCTTAGAATCCACTTCACAGCATCCCAATGATTCCTTCCAGGATTCGACATGTACTTACTGACCTGACTAACTACTTGTGCTAGATCCAGCCTTGTACACACCATCGCATACATCAAACAGCCAACTGCGCAAGCATAAGGAACCTTTGCCATATCCTTGAGTTCTTCAGCAGTCTTTGGATTTTGCTCTGCTGAAAGTATGAAGTGCTTCGCCAACGGTGTAGAGACTGATTTTGAATTTGACATATCAAAACGTTCTAAGACCTTCTCAATGTAGCTTTTTTGAGAAAGCCATAATCTCTTAGAGCTTCTATCCCTGCGAATCTCCATTCTAAAAATCTTCTTTGCAGCACCAAGATCCTTCATCTCTAACTCTTCTCCCAGTAACCCTTTCAAACGATTTATGTCTTCCATATCGTTTGCAGCAATAAGCATATCATCAACATATAACAGCAGGAATATAGGAGAATGGTCGTCAAGGGACTTGACATAAACACATCAATCGTACTCGCACCTTTGATAGCCAATCTTTAACATATATGAATCAAAACGTTTGTACCACTGCCTTGGAGCCTGCTTCAAACCGTAGAGAGACTTCTTCAATCTACACACCAAAAGCTCTTTTCCAGGCTTAACCAAACATTCAGGTTGCTCCATATATATTTCTTCCTCCAACTCTCCATGAAAGAATGCCGTTTTAACATCCATCTGCTCAAGATGCAAATCCCAAACAGTTACCAAACCCAACACAGCTCGTATGGAAGTGTGTCGTACTACAGACGAGAATATCTCGTCGTAGTCTATACCTTTCTTTTGCAAGTACCCTTTTGTCACCACTCTGCTCTCGAACTTCTTAGGTTGTTTCACAGACATCCCTTCCTTCTTCTTATAGATCCATTTGCAACCAATTGCTCTCTTCCCCTCAGTTACTCTACAAGATCCCAAGCCTGATTTTTATCCAAACTTATTGCCTCTTCCGTCATAGATCCAATCCATTCCTCCCTCTCATCACTATTAATAGCTTCACGATAAGTGGTAGGATCATCCATCTCGACCACAAGAGAAAAATTGACCATGTCTTCAAACCCGAATCTCACCGGAGCTTTTATTGCACGTTTTGGTCTCCTAGAAGCCAAAATCTCCTCTGTTCCATGTTGAACCTCTTTCTGCATTACTTCAATAGACCGCTCATCACTAACTTCATCTGGTTTATCTCCACCAGACCCTCCTGAGTAACTTCAGAATCCGTGATAGTCTCAATGATCACATGCACACGGTCTGATATCGCCTGCTGCACCATATACTGCTCGTCAAAGACCACATCTCGACTAAACACCCTCTTCCTCGCCTTAGGATCCCATAACTTAATCCCTTTAACACTTTTCTTAAAGCCTAGAAAGATGCACTTCTTGGATTTCGAATCCAGCTTTGATCTTTCGTCTCCCGAAACTAGCATATAAGCTGGACATCCAAATATCCTCAAGCTTGATAGAGCAATATCTACCCCAGTCCATACCTCCTCTGCGGCCTTCCCTCCTAAGGAACTCCTTGGCGATCTATTGATGAGATAGACTGCCATGTTTACTGCATCCGCCCAGAACTGTTTGGTTAATCCTGCTTTTTGAGCAATCAAACAGTTCATCCTTTCGCTGACACCGTTTTGCTGAGGTGTTTTCCGCACTGTGAAGTACCTCTGAATACCATGCTCCTCACAGAACTTCTGGAACCTTCCATCAGTATACTCTGTGCCATTATCCGATCTCAAATACTTCACCTTTCTCTCCGTTTGGTTTTCAACTTCAGCCTTCCAAACCTTGAAGTTTTCGAACACCTCGGATTTCTGCTTCATGAAGTACATCCAAACCTTCTTAGAGAACTCATCGATGAATAAAACGAAGTATCTTAATCCTCCCAATGACTCCACCCGAGTTGGTCCCCACACATCAGAATGAACATAGTCAATAAGACCTTTTGTCGTGTGTTGACCCGTCTTGAAGGATACCTTTGACTGTTTTTCCTTCACACATAACTTGCAGAATTCCATCTTGCAGTCCTTTAACCCGTCCAGAAGACCCCTTCAGGAGTTCTTTCAAATCGTGTTCCCCAATGTGGGCCATACGCATATGCCACAAAGTGGTACACTTCGACTAAGAAACTGCAGCTGCAGCAGCACCAACAACCATGTTCCCTATCAACCGATACACGCTTCCAACTGTCATCTGTCCCTTCATCACCATCATAGAACCCTTGAAAACCTTCAATACTTCACCATCATCAGATTTGAACTTGAAGCCGTTTCTATGTAACATTCAAAGAAATATTAGATTCTTCTTCATAGCTGGTATATGCCTGACATCAGTGAATGTCCTGATAGTCCCATCATACATCCGAAACTTGACTTGTCCACTGCCCACAACACCACACACTTTGTCATCCGCAAGTCGAACAGAGCCCATGTTTCATGCCTTATACGTTTCAAACCACTCCATGTTAGAGGTCATGTGGAATGAAGCGCCATAATCCAATATCCAAGAATTCGTGAGAACCCCTGACGTAACAGCTAGCATGTCTGAATCAGTTGATTCCTCTGAGTCCTCTACCTTCTGAACCACGTTTGCAGAATTCATTGTTTCCTTCGAATTCTGACCCTTTTCGGGACAGTCTCTTTTATAGTGGCCTTGCTTGCCACACCTATAGCAGACTACCTTCTTCCCGAACTTTGACTTTGATATCTTCCTACTAGAACCATCATGTTGCTTCCCCCCCCCCCCCCCACTGCCTTCCTCTCTCTTGACTGGCATACAGTCTGTCACCTTGAGGGTTGTCTGACATCCCAGTATTCTGTCTCCTCTCATGATGTGAGAGCAACGCGGCAGTAAGTGTCTCCAGCTTTATGGTTGTTTTATCAACTGTTAGAGCTGTCAGCAACGTCTCATATTGAGGAGGCAGAGAACACAATAAGATCATGGCTTGATCTTCGTCCTCAATTATCACATCCACACGCACCAGATCCCCAATGATTTGATTGAAGTTATTGACGTGTGCAACCAGGTCTCCGCTCTCAGACATCTTCAAACCAAACAACCTCTGCTTGAGATATAGTTTGCTAGATAACGATTTTGACATATCTCCTATTTATCCCACATATCCTTACAAGTTGTGAGATCCATCACCTGATGTGTTATGTCATCCGACAAGCAAAGTTGAATCGTTGAGACGGCCTTATCATGCATCTCTTCCCAATCATCCTGAATCATGGCTTCCGGTTTTGACTCCAACATAGACTTCTTCATCCTTTGCTGCGTAAGCAAATCCTTAACTCGCCTTTGCCACAAACCGAAGTTTCCCCTCCCATCAAATCTAGGGATATCAAACTTCAGAGAACTTCCTCCAGTCATCCTTTAGGGTTTTCGTAACCTAAAGCTCTGATACCTGTTGTTGTGAACGGCTACGAATTATCAAAGAATAATAGAGAGCAAAACAAACTGAGGCAAATACCCGTTTGGGGTTTCTTATTATTGTGTGAATGAATAATTTACAAATCCTTAGACCCAAATTTATACAAGCCTCAAAAAACCCGATTTCCTTTTCCGATTTCGTCCGACCAACGAGTGCTGGGCTTTTACTGGTGCACAGAGATTTAAGACACACAGATGCAACAAAGTTGGACACGGGATTTCACAATCCCAACAATTGGTATCAGAGCCGGGATGACGAAGATCTGCAAGAAGACCAAAATACTCTTCAAGTTCGACTCGCTCCCTCTTCGATGGGAAGGGATGGTACGTAGCAGATGCCAGTCAAAGATCCTGGAAGCTTCGTTTGTGGGAGGATAATTCTCAAGGTGACCTCGCGATTAAGTGGTGCCAGAGACTTGTATCAAAAGTCTCTTCCTAACGACGATACAAAGATTAGGTGGATATTCTTAACGGTGCTACAAAGATTAGGTGGTGAATGTCCTAATGGTGCAGTAAGGGTTAGGTGGATAAATCCTACTGGTGTAACAAGGGTTAGGTGAAGAGTGTTGTTGGTGATTACGGCGGTACAAAATGCTTGCCACGTTTCGCTGGAGGTTGGAAACCAAGAGTTCATGTGGTACTTGGTTTGAGAGGAGGTTTGTTGTGAATGCAAACAAAGTCCCACATTGGAAGATTAGACAAATAATGTCTAGTAAATAAAGGAATGTCCAACTCTTATTAGTACGAGGCCTTTTGGGAAGGAGTCCCAAAGTAAATCCATGTGGACCTTGCCTCCGGGCCCAAAGTGAACAATATCGTACTAATCAGGCAATATAGAGTTGGACACGGGATTTCACAATCCCAACACTTACAAAGCATTAAAACCAAAGCAGGTTGGTTAACCAAGGCATTTTTAATATCTCCAGAAGTAACCACTAAATTAAGCTTACTTACCTGATCAGGTTCCCTTACCAACAAGGCCTTTGCTTCTTCTTTCCTATGCTTGAGGGTGGTCTGATCTTCCTGGACCTCTTGTGGTGTTAAAAGTACCAGTGTGATTTGTTTCCCTTCTTACAAAAAAGAATGCTTATTGGTGAAACCATCATGAATTGCTCTTTTGTCAAGCTGCCAAGGTCTTCCCAACAAGATGTGACTAGAATCCATAGGTAACACTTCACACATGATCTCATATTGACACCTTCCCACAGAGAGGGGTACTTTTACTTGTTTGGTCACCTACAATTTACCTGTCTCATTCAACCACTGAAGTAAGTATGGACGAGGGTGTTTCTGAGCCGTGAGACCAAGCTTCTCTACTAGTCTTTCACTTGCAGCATTGGTACAACTTCCATCAATTACAAGCTGCATACTTTATCCTTAATGAAACATCTTGTATGAAACAGATTTTCTCTTTGCTCAGTCTCTTTAGATTTGGTTTGTACATTCAAAGCTCACATGATAACCAGCATCTCTCCTTTAACAGGGTACTCCACATCTTCTTCCTCTAATCCTTCCTCAAGCTTCTCATCCTCAGAAATAACATCCCCATTATCTAAAATAACCATGATCTTCTTACTGATACAATCACTAGCTAATGATCATATCCTTGGCATGTGTAGCACTTGATGTTTCTGGTTCTGGATGGTGGAGTTGTTTCCTTGCCCTTGTCCTCTCGGTTGGTTGTAGTACTGGTCGATCCACCACTCTCCATTGATATTGTATAGGCTTGGTCATACTTAACATAAGATGACTTGTATGCATAGCTAGTAGGATAGCGAGTGTTACTTCTCCTCTTGTTCTATTGTTCAGTAAGAATAGCCTTGTGTACCATCTCCTCAAGAGTAGCATAGTCTTGAATCTCCAGCCTTTCTTGAATGTCTCTGTTTACTCCATCAAAAAACCGAGCCATAGTAGCTTCTTAGTGTTTCCATCTCGCGGTGATACTCCTCCACACTGTTAGAACCTTGAGTAAGTTTCCTGAGCTTCTTCTGAAGGTCTCTGCCGTAATGAGCAGGTACAAATCTAGCTCTCATAACCTCTTTCATCTCATGCCAAGAGGTTACTTGTTCATCACCATCTCTTCTCCTGATGTTTGAGATATTATGCCACCAGTTGATAGCATAGCCTTCAAATTCAGTAGCAGCAAGTCTAACTTTTCTCTCCTTAGTGAGCCTTTGACATTTGAAAACAGATTCAATCTTTTGCTCACATTCGAGATAGACATCAGGATCAGTTTTCCCTTGGAAGGATGAAATCTTAAGCTTAAGGCTCCCAAAATTGTCTTCTCCATAAGGGCGCCTGTTATTGGGTCTGAAAGGGCGTTCATCATCTGCATCTTCAGCTAACTCATCTTGCTCCTCAGCTACTGCAGCAAGTGCTCTCCTGGCACGGATGGGCTGTCTTGTAGCTACTTCACGGATTCCTCCTACTCCAACTGCACCTGCAAGTTCATTGTTAGGGGGAATAACATGAGCATATATTTGTTCATGGCTTGGAATTGCTATCATGGCTATCATGGCTTGGAATTGCAACTGATCAAGAGCAATTCGTTGGACTGGCTCTCCTGCATTGTCTCCATCTCGCCTGTCTTCAGCCATCTTCCTGCAACAAACTCTTAACAATGGGTTA
This sequence comes from Hirschfeldia incana, assembly GCA_026261945.1. Lineage (NCBI taxonomy): Eukaryota > Viridiplantae > Streptophyta > Magnoliopsida > Brassicales > Brassicaceae > Hirschfeldia > Hirschfeldia incana. The sequence continues at coordinate 1,243,740 of JABCMI010000006.1, forward strand.
GTTTAATATAACACTCTCTCACTCAGCTTAATGTATGTGCTTGCTCCCTGACTTTCCCAAGAGTTCAGATTAGATCACAGCTCAATCACCTAATATCTAGCTAGAACCTAAAGTGATTAGATAGAAAGTATTAAGAGATTTAGGCACCAGTTGGCTTTACCACCCGTAGCTAGATTTCTCTTCAGATTATGTTTCTTATATTTTTTTGGATCAGAGATCTCTTTTTGTTTGATTCAAGGGTCGGCCCAGCCGGCTTACAACAGATAGAGAGAAAAGAAGTATTTGATGGTGATAGATGATTGATATGAGTAAATAGCAAACCTAAACTCCAAGGGGCTCTAATACCACTTGGTGTGTCCCTTATAAGCTAGGAAGCTAGGATCTCTTGGATGGTATGGTTAAAAGGATGATCAGGGAGGTTACTAACACTCCTTGGTCGATGGGCTTCTCCTTAGAGCAGTGGAAGTCTCCAAAGATGTTTAGCTACTCTCTAGACGCAAGATAACCCTGGGTAATGTCTGAGATGAATCACAATAGATTACTCTATCCAAAATGAAGGTTCAATGTTCTTAGGCTGAACAGAGAAAGCACAGAAGCAAGCAAGCAATTTGCTTACGGTTTTTTTTTTCTTTGATAAAATCGTCTAAGTCTCAACCAAAAGCGGCTACAAGCTTATAAAGCCATAAGATGTCGCCAAAATAAAACCCAAGACCTAACCAGATTGGTTTGATCTAATCCTAATCATAATTGGATTAAAATCCTAATTAAAATTAGTTTAAAAATCCTAATCCTAACCCAATTTGGTTTAAATCAATTACATAATTGAAACACATTAAACCTACATGATGGCTCTTCTTTTTCCACGGTTTCTCCCTCCTCTCTAAGCCTCACGAGACTGTCTAAGTGCTGAATGATCTCCTGATGTGCCTTGGCTCTAGCTCTGGTCGTTGGTCCAGTCCAGAATGTGACTGGTTGCTGTTCCTTCTGCTTGTCTGAAGTTGAATTACTCATCTCCTGGCTAGATGCACCTTTATCCCCTGATACAGGTTCAATTAGCTCATCCTCCTCTGAGTCTCCCTCCTCCACCAGCTCCCCATTAGTATCACTCAGCTCCTCATCAGTAAGCTGCTCTCATCCATGGTCGTACCAATAAGGGATTCCTACCAAGCAACAACACTAGAGACTAAAATCATCTGCCACCAAAACAATCACGAGCAATCAGATGAGAAACACATCTTTGACGATTCATGTATGCTAGGGTTTCGAGGTGAAGACCATCTATACAAGAAGCTCGTCGTCCTCTTCCTCTGTCTTCTTCGTTTCTGCAAATTGGATAGAATCTCGGGATTCACTGCCGCCTCCTTCGACGCTGCTCCGCCTTGCAACTAGAGACAAGAGAGAGAGAGAGAGAGAGAGAGAGAGAGAGAGCAAGGTGTGAGGGAGACGAGGATATGCGACAGACCGAGACAAGGAGATGCGATGACAGAGACGTGGAGGCTTCGCCATCGACAGAGATGATCTATTTATAGTGTGGAGGAAGCTAGAAAGTAGAAGCATTTTGGTCCATTAGATCATTTGTAGTGTAAAAAAAAGGATCATTTGTAAGGATCTTAACCAATAGAAAGAAAAAGAATTAAAATAATTATAACTGTTCTTTTTTTGTTATAATTTTAACTATTGTAACTAGAAAGCAGTCCTCGTTTGTTGTCCATGTGGATGCGGAGCTCCCAGCTTGGATTACATAATCTAGTTGATTATGTTTTTCTATTGCCGACAAAAAAACACTATATTAGATTTTAGCAAATTTAGAAGTTAAAAATTGTATGGATATGTAAAGATTTTTGAGATGCATTGTTTAAGTTTGAAGTTTAATGTGTTAAGATATAAAATTTAGATTGAAGGGTTTAGGGTAGCTTAATATGAGGTTTATGATTCAATATTTGAAAATTTTAAATATTAAAATTTGAATTAAAACTTAAGAATTGAAATGAAAATAAGAAAATATTTAAGTTTTAGAGTTTAAATATAAATTAAGTTTGGAGTTTAGGGTGTAGATAGGATTGAGAAATGCATTAGAGTGAGAGAAAAAGTGAAATGATTAAAAGGGAAATTAATTATTTTCCCGCCTTAGTTATACATAGTGTTTGCATTTCACAAACGTTATCTAAAATTAAAAGGTACATATCAGGTATAGCATAAAGGTGAAAAACGCTATCTTTTACTGCTATTAAAACTCATATTTCCTGGAGTGGGGTTTCGCGGTGTTCCCACGAAAGCCAAAATTCAAAAACTCTAGACCTTTAAAACAACTTGGGCCTTTCCTCAGCGACCAACGTCTCAAAAATATATCCCCTATATATTATTTGCGAAGTGATTTCGCCACATGTCTTCTCTACAATCAGTTTCGCTAATAAATGATGACATGTCACAATAAAAAAGAGGACATGGCTAAACTTAATTATGACCTATTTAGTTTTCTTTAAAAAAATATTTTTGGTAAGATATTTTAAATATGGCAATGACCATCAATTCATATATTATCATTAATATGGTAATGTGAATTTTCTTTATAAATATATACTTTTGGTAAAGTTATGGAAATATGATAATAATTCATATATCACTATTAAATTAATATATATATATATATATATATATATATATATATATATATCACACTAATAAAAATAAGCTAAATATAACTATGAATATAATTGTTCACGTAAACTAATATACATCATATTTTTACCAAAATGAAAAACTAAAAGAACATTAATAAAATATTGAATAAATTTAAAATTAAAATAGTTAAGCCAAGTAAACGAATAATTCTACAAAAATAATTTTTATTTTTGTATACCTTTGAAGATAGATTTAATAAAATAATAATATTTAAATCTAAATTAAGATTTTAAAAACAATATTCAAATGAAACATTTTATATTTAAAATTATTTTTTATGCGCATAGCGCGTAAAAACTCCTAGTTAGTTATATTCATGACTCACCAACAAACCGGGAGGGACTAATTGTTTTAGTGGATTTTGCAGTCCCATCAATGATGGTCCAAATTAAGAAAAGGATCATTTTGTCTTAGAAGACAAAACCTGACACCATCCCCTAGACTATATTTGAGAAGTGATTTTTAAAAAAAAAATAACATGGAAGTCCACATGTCGATCAATTACATTACTTAGAATTTTCTTACCATATAATTAACTTTCAGCATAACTTCTTACCATATATTGTTACCAATGTTACCAAAATTTAATTAATAAAATCCTACGTGTCTAACCATTCGTGTCTAACCAATTCAGTAAACCATATAATTAGCATTCACAATAACTTCTAACCATATAGTCTTAAATTATTTCCTTAAATAAAAGGTACATAAATTTCTTTTCTTAAATAAAAATTATGAAATTACCTAATATGATTAACGTATATATGATAATTAATGATTATAAATCATAGATATTTGATAAAAAAAAAATTCCTATAACTTTTTTGTTTAATTTTATATTATTAAAAATTTAAAAATCACATTAAGCATATGTTAAAAATAGTTTTTTTTAATATATGTTATATTTTGAATTTTTTAAAACGTCTATAAATTACGAAAAATGGTAAAAGTCCCATACTAAAAAATTTGTGATCAATGGTTTATTTCTTTATTTTTGTTCAAACAAGGGAAAATTGGTCACAAATCGTATGAATATGAAATTTTATTATATATATCATTTAAATTAAATTATCTAATATATAAAAATATAAATATTTAATTTCAAATTTTCATTGAAAAATTATTGATATCTTAATATTATATATATATATATATATATGTATGTGGACAAAAATTACTAAAAAAAGAAACCAAAGCAAATATAATCTAAAAAACAGTACAAAACTTTAATATAAATTGGTTAGATATATGAATGGCTTCAAAATTTTGGTATCTAGATAACTAATACGGAACCCGATCAAAACGAACCCACAGATCCGAACTGGATCGAACTCACAAAAAATCGAAAAATAATTGAACCTAACTGTACCAAATGGTATCCGAGTATCCATCTCAAATCAAATATAAAAAAGTTTAAGATAACAAAATATGTTTTAATTGTAATATTTAAATACAACAATATTATTACTGCACATAGTGCAGGAAAACACCTAGTGAAACATGAAAATAGGAGAGGTTCGTTAGAAGACAAACGTGACAAACCTCATGCTCGTGAGACCACTAACCATGAAAGCGTGCTCAGCAAGTCGACGAGTATTGATTATACATTATGATCAGCATTATTTGTCTCGGGACAAAGCGAGGTGAATTGATATCCGTGTATACATAGACCAATTAACTTAATGTGCACACTACTATAATAAGATGGTGTGTCGATATATCACTTTAGGATCGAATCTACAAAGATCAACTATTACACTTTATTTTTAGAAAAAATGCTAAAACAAATTAACATAACAACTACATTGTCCTTTTACCATAAATCTTTTTTTGGCCAGATTTGGACTCATATATCCTTGACCAACTTAAAAAAAAATCATATCAATTATTTTATGAGTCAGAAAAATATGAAAATTTATACAAAATGTACATAAACATTAAACAATCATATGAAAAATAATTTGGTTGCCTAAATATTAGCAAAACATAATTTCATATTTTGATCTACGGGCAGCAGAAAACAAAATCTACTGTCTACGGACTGGTAGATTGGTGTTTCAGTTAACTACATATAAATCTGGTGTTGGTAGATTTTAAAATTTACAAGTCTTTAATTTCCCTACTATCGTATAAAGTAAAAATTACGGTTTTGCTTACAATCTGAAATACCGTATATTTTTGTAACTAATGTTTCCTATAAATCTACGGAAGATGAATCATATAATCTGCCTATTACTAATAATCTACGGAGGTAAAATCATAGAATCTGCCTAGTACTAATAATCTACCATCGGTATATTTCATTATCTACTACAATATCATATCATACTACTCCTAGATTCTATATTCTATTGTCTCGTATCTACCATCATATGTACAATTTACGAACAACAGAATCTATGTTCTGTCAGATTCGGAATATTTACATATTCCTTAATTTTCTCAAAAATCAGTAATGAAAATATTTGAAAATATATTTTGTTTCCAAATTTTTGATTTGCCTAAAAATTTTCCTAGAATATCTTTTTTTTATTATTTTCTTACTAGAATATCTTTTTTTTTTACTTTTTTACCTTTTTTACTTTAAAAATTACAAAAATTGTTTTTAACTTTGATTAGGGACTTAATTGGGTTTTAAAAAATATTTATGTTAATTAGACAACTTCTTATTCATAATATGGTATAAGGACAAACTACTAATTGTTTCAATATATTTTCCCATATTTCCCATTTTTTATTGGATCAATACTTAACTAAAACAATATGAAGATTTTGAGTTTTGAATATCGTAACAAGCAAGTAACAGAGTTTATTTGGTTTCAAATTATAAAAAAGAGCCAGGTTCATGATGATTCATTGGGATACTTAGGATCACTAGCTACACAACTATTCAGAAAAAAAATACGAGCAATCTAGAACTTGAACAACAAGATTAGATAAACCCACTGTCGTGATGTCTACCAATTTATCAAGCAATCCTAATACCTAAATTGCCGTTTGGATTACACACTAATGACAAGCATTAAGTTCAGATTCAATTGGTTCACGATTTGCCTTAACATCAGCTTTCATTAGCTAAGGACAATTCACCTATCTATTCCTTTTCTATCAACCTAAAACACTTCGATGATTAGATTAAATCTATAATCAAATACTAAATGACCAATTTAACACAAGCAGTAAGTGTAGCAATAGACAGAGATATTAAGAATAACAATCCTATTTGTGTCTAGCTCATTGATTCATGATCCCTAACACTCTAAACCTAACAAGTAACTACTCAGCCATGAACAGAGAAATCGCAAAGACAATAGATGAAGAAAACATACTGAATCAATAAATAGATAATATAGGGTTCATAATTCTTCTCAAGAGTGTAGAGATCCTACTCCCATTACAAGAAGCAAATCGCAATGTTCAAAGCTCTAGCGTCAGGTTTGTCTCTGTAAAATAGCATAGAATCCTAATGACAATAGAAAAAGATGATATATCAAAGCCACATGCGTCTGACAGAAAAATATGAGATAATTAGGGCAAATCCCGAGATAACTTTAGTTTCCTTCAAAATATATGTCTCTGAAACAGGCACTCGGTTGCTCCGCTTGATTGGGGACAGCCATCAGACTGTTCTACGTGAAAATCACCAAATTGCAATGTTTTCTGCCTCTTTTGCTCCAACAAGTTCATCTCCTATCCAGTGCAATTCCAGACCTGTAATGACTCGAAATGGTCTTGAAAGACTCGATAAAGACTTGAAAACCATTTATAAAACATATATACAATGATATCAAAAGCACCATATATCAATCCACGTCACAGAAAATATGTTACCTCATCAGTCACAAACGAATATATGACCTCATCAATAAAGGAATATGAGTTGTCTTTTTTTTGTTTTAGGGGTACTCTCCACGGGAAAATGGGCATTTAAATCCTCAACTATTTGAAATCAGCAAGTTCAATCTCTGATATCACTCAAATTACCCTAAGGAGTGATTTACTCTCTCAAATAAGATGTTCATATTGTAGTACTTAGGGATCGAATTCACAGGGAGCGAAGGAACACAAAAGATGATAATCTTTAATGACTAAGCTAGGTTGAAATGGTTTAAATTTAAATTGCAGTTGTGAGCAATGATTAGTTGCTCAAGAGAATGATTTTAAGGTATTAAGTATTAAGAGAAAGTAGTTAGATTCAAGGTTACTATTCAGTTAGTTCAGGATTATAATGCTATAGATGTTTTAATGAGTTGCTTTCATATACTAAAGAACTTCAACTCTTAGATCTGTCTAATAACTATCGTTACTAGACTCGTCTATTGATCTGTCTGCCGACAATATCGATCGATGTTTGACAGCTTGTATCGATCGATATGTATGTCGTCGATCGATTACTCTATTTGAGTATCGATCGATATAACTCTAGATCGAATTGAATATATGTTCACCAAGATCATAGACCGGCTCTCGCTTATCCCTAGAGGATCTCAGCTTATACAAGATGATGTCAGGAGAATGATTTATGAATTAATTCATTTCCAAGATCATATTCTAGTTAGCTATTCTAGAATAAGCTTTAGGGTTCATCAGGATAATGAGTATACAACTCAACAGTCTATAGTTGGGGCTAATCCCTCATAACTATTTGAACCTCAAATCTTACAAAGGAATCTACTAAGACATGACTGAGTGACTCATAACTTCAAGGTAATAATAGGAATTCATTAGAAGACCGAACATTCAAGTTCCTCTTGATAACAAATATTTTTGTATCTTTCTTCTAATATTAGAATCCTATAACCTTAATGAGAACATAATTAAGATGGAAAGAATACTTTTATTAAATAGTAAGAAGTACTTAGAACAATGAACTTTTGTAAAAGCTTGTAGAAACACAAAAGCACACTTTGCCAAAACACATAGGCAAAGGTATAAATACTGAGTTTAATTATGTTAAAAACTCGTCAGGGGCATTATAGTAATAATATGAAATCTTGGGCTTCAAGTCGATTGAGAATATTCTTCCTTCTTCTGCACACTCGATATCGATCGATGGTATTAGGCGTACATCGATCGATGGAGTATCTCGTCGTCATTTTTTCGGATGCGTCATCGATCGATTACACAGAATGTGTATCGATCGATATGTATCTCTGGATATCGACCTTGACGTCTGATCTTGTAGTCATCTCGGGAAAACTCTCCTTTAAGCTCCAAATGGCACCTAAACGTCACTTTACTCCAAAATGCCCTTGAACCTGAAAACATACATAAAAGACTCCAAAACATAGATATATATATAGTAAAACCATAGAAATATCATGAGTGAAAGTGGGTCAATATCATGGTATATCAACTCCCCCTGACTTAACCTTTTGCTTGTCCTCAAGCAAACACACAAGTAGTTTTAGAAAGAAGTTTGAAAATAGCAGGGACTTAATTAAATCTTATCTTTAGAATCATCACCTCTACTTTGTTGCAAACCACATCTTATGCCTATTAATCACAGGAGTACATTATACCATATTCTAGCTTAGAAACCAGATTCATCTAGCCAAACATCTTAACAATCCTTTCTGTTTATCCCCTCTACTGATCTCATTTATGCAAAAAAATAAAAGTGCAGGCTTTATCTTGGGGGTATCGATCAAGAAACATATGGACTCAACTCAAGCAAGTTTCTGAACACACAGGCAAGTCTTCTCTGATTCTTTTCTTCCCCCTTTTATCTCTCTTCTCAGGTTCCTCATAGTTTCAAATTTTCATGAACACTGATTGCCACAAAGGCTATCTTTGTGTCATCTCATTGACTTAGTAACACATATCTTTCGAATAAGCGATGGGGTCGCAGGAGTCACTCCTACCCCTCGCTTTGATCAATCTTATAAAGTAGAATAATGGGGTCGCAGGAATCACTCCTACCTCAAGAAATCATATCAAATTTTTATACAAATCTTTTCTTTCTTTCCTTAGGATGCCGAAGAGAGAGAAGGAAGAGAATCAGAAGCACACAGACTATTACCTTCCAGGCTTGCTGGAGGATTCCGATCCCTTGTATACCAAGCCCCAAGACAAGCAACAGATTGTCAGGTTAGGTTGGAGATCATTTTTGGTTCTACCAAACAATCATGTGAAGTGTTGTCATAGGTGACAGGTGATCCACTTTAGCATCTATAGTACTTTCTGCAATCAACAGATCTAAGAATTGTGCTAAAGAGTGGTTAGATAAAAAGAAAAATTTAAAAATATCCTAGTCCCTTTCTTGAATCAATAAAACCAATTTTGAAAACATTTTAATGAAATCAAAAAGGTAGGGTAGCATCAGTAATCTCCCCCAGACTTAAATCATACACAGTCCTCAGTGTATAACAGTCGGATTAGGGTATAAATAAATCATAAGTAATGTAATGATATCGAAAATTAGAACGATATACCTGACCGTGAATACGTATCGATCGAGAGTGAGTCATATATGTCGATTGATCAGGATAGGGTTATGTCAAACAATGTCAACAGGATCGTATCGGTCGATAGGAATGGTAATCGTCTATAATCTGAAAGTCTAAAAAAAACACAAAAACAAAAACGAAAATAAAAACAAAAATCAAATTTAACTAAGTAAGAAAATACCTAACAATGGGTTGCCTCCCACTCAGTGCTTTATTATAGTCTTTTAGCTTGACTATGGTGATATTGAGGCTAGTGAGGTGAGTTCATGAAACTAGCTGGGTAGCAAGTCTCATCTTTGTCTGCTTCTTTTTCTCCAAACCATGTGGTATAGAAGCTTCTTGTGGCTTCATCTCCTTTGGTAAGTCTCCTGAATTGTTGCTATCTCATTCTCGTTTATCCCTAGAGGATCTTAGCTTATGCAAGATGATGTCAGGAGAATGATTTATGAATTAAATCACTTCCAAGATCATATTCTAGTTAGCTAATCTAGAATAAGCTTTAGGGTTCATCAGGATAATGAGTATACAACTCAACAGTCTATAGTTGGGGCTAATCCCTCATAACTATTTGAACCCTAAATCTAACAAAGGAATCTACTCAGACATGACTGAGTGATTCATAGCATCAAGGTAATAATAGAGATTCATTTAGAATATCGAACAATCAAGTTCCTCGTGATAACAAATCTCTTTGTATCTTTCTTCTAAATCTAGAATCCTATAACCTTAGATGAGAACAGAATTAAGATGAAAAGAATACTTTATTGATAAGTAGGAAATACTAGAACAATGAAATGTTGTAAAAGCTTACTTTGCCAAAACACATAGGCAAAGGTATAAATAATGAGTACAATTAGGTTAAAAACTCGTCAGGGGCATTATAGTAATATTGAGACATCTTGGGCTTCAAGTCGATTGAGAATATTCTCCCTTCTTCTACACGCTCGATATCGATCGATAGTACTAGGAGTACATCGATCGATGAAGTATCTCGTCGTTATTTCAAATGCGTCATCGATCGATTACACAGAATGTGTATCGATCGATATGTATCTCTGGATATCGATCTTGACGTCTAAACTTATAGTCATCTCGGGAAAACTCTCTTTTAAGCTCCAAATGGCACCTAAAACGTCACTTTACTCCAAAATGCCCTTGAACCTGAAAACATACCTAAAAGACTCCAAAACATAGATATATATAGTAAAATCATAGAAATATCATGAGTAAAAGTGGGTCAAAATCATGGTATATCAAATCCCCCAGACTCAACATTTTGCTTGTTCTCAAGCAAACACAGGTAGTCTTAGAAAGAAGTTTGAAAATAGCAGGGACTCAATTTAAATATTAACTTTAGAATCATCACCTCTACTTTGTTGCAAGCCACATCTTATGCCTATTAATCACAGGAGTACATTATACCATATCCTAGCTTAGCAACCAAATCTCCTAGCCAAACATCTTAACAATCCTGTCTGTCTATCCCCTCAACTGATCTCATTTATGCATAAAAATAAAAGTACAGGCTTTACCTTGGGGATATCGATCAAGAAACACATGGACTCAACTCAAGCAAGTTTCTGAACACACAGGCAAGTCTTCTCTGATTCCTTTCTTCCCCCTTTTATCTCTCTTCTCTGGATCCTCATAGTTTCAAATTTTAATGAACACTGATTGCCACAAAGGCCATCTTTGTGTCATCTCATTGACTTAGTAACACATATCTTTCGAATAAGCGAATAATGGGGTCGCAGGAATCAATCCTACACCTCGCTTTGATCAATCTTTTAAAGTAGAATAATGGGGTCGCAGAAATCAAGATATCATAACACATCTTTATACAAATTATTTCTCTCTTTCCTTAGGATGCCGAAGAGAGAGAAAGAAGAGAATCAGAAGCACACAGACTATTACCTTCCAGACCTGCAGGAAGATTCCGATCCCTTGTATACCAAGCCCCAAGACAAGCAATAGATTGTCAGGTTAGGTTGGAGATCAGCTTTGGTTCTTCCAAACAATCATGGGAAGTGTTGTCATAGGTGACGGGTGATCCACTTTAGCATATATAGTACTTTCTGCAATCAACAGATCTAAGAATGGTCCTAAAGAGTGGTTAGATAAAAAGAAAATTTTTGAAAAATATCCTAGTCCCTTTCTTGACTCAAGAAAACCAATTTTGAAAACATTTTGGTGAAATCAAAAAGGTAAGGTAGCATCAGTAATCTCCCCCCAGACTTAAACCATACACTGCCCTCAGTGTATAATAGTCGGATTAGGGTATAAATAAATCATAAGTAATGTACTGATATCGAAAATTAGAACGATATACCTGACCGTGAATATGTATCGATCGAGAGTGAGTCATCTATGTCGATCGATCAGGATAGGGTTATGTCGAACAATGTCGACAGGATCGTATCGGTCGATAGGAATGGTAATCGTCTATAATCTGAAAGTCTAAAAAAAACAAAAACAAAAACGAAAATAAAAACAAAAATCAAATTTAACTAAGTAAGAAAATACCTAACAGTATGTTGCCTCCCACTCAGTGCTTTATTATAGTCTTTTACCTTGACTATGGTGATATTGAGGCTAGTGAGGTGAGTTCATGAAACTAGCTGGGTAGCAAGTCTCATCTTTGTCTGCTTCTTTTTCTCCAAACCATGTGGTATAGAAGCTTCTTGTGGCTTCATCTCCTTTGGTAAGTATCCTGAATTGTTGCTATCTCATTTTGTATAGCATCAAGCCTTGCTTCAGAATTCTCAATGTAGAACTTGTGACGACTAAGTGTTGGATCGGCGTGGTTGGATAAATTATTGAGTTCTTCTTGTATGTCATTGAGTCTCTCATAAGTCTTCCGGCGTGTCATGAGCTTAACGATCGATCACGGGTAGTCCATATTGATCGACACTGGTGCTGGTCTGTCGGTCGATGTCCTTGCTGGCGTATCGATCGATCCTAATGGTGCAGGTCGTTCAGCGAGCTGTCTGGAGATAGTTTTTATCTCCTTCTGAATGTTTGTTATGGTGAGCTCCATGATTTTGATGTCGCCATGGACTGGAGACCATAGTTCTTCTGTGCTTCGGTAAGTTGAATCACCATCTTCTTGGATCATTGTGAAGAGATCTTGAACTAGTGTCTCCATATCAGCTTTGGTGCCGAATTCGGTATTATTCATGTCGGGCGATGTGATTGGCCGTGTATCGGTCGATACTGAGCGTCTGTAATCCTCGCAGAGTTCTCTCAATGTGTCTTCAACCTCTTGTAGATGATTGTCCATTGGTGGGATCAACTCATCAATGATTATCTTCTTGCTGGTGTAGAAAAATTTCAACGTCTGTTTTGTGTGTTGTAGAGTATTGATGATGTGATCCATGGTAGTTGTCATTGTTGTTGTGCGCTCCTTGAATGAGGTGAAGTTGTTGTTGAGTTGCTGATATTTCTCCTTTAGATCCTTGGTGATGACCTTTTCTTCTCTTCTGATATCTTGATAGATGTTCCTGATTAGGGTATCTATCTCTTCTTTTATGTAGGTAGTTGTCTTCAAGCGTTGATCGAGCGATGATACATTACCCATATCGGTCGATGTGACATGTCCAGCATCGGTCGATAGCCTGTATTGAGCATCGGTCGATGGCTTCCTGTAGGTTGCCAATTGCAGGCGAAGAGTGGATACTTCGTCTTGTAAGGCATCTTTCTTCTGTTATTGAAGGTCATAAGCACTCTGAATCCAGTTGATTTCTGATTGGAGTTCTGATCGGACCTTCTCGATTTCGTGTGGATATGTAAAGGTCTCCCAGATGTAAGGACTCTTAGCATCATTGATCATGCTCTGAACTTCAGCTTTGGTGAAGAGCTTCTCTGGATGGTCTTCTTCGTTGAAGTGATCAGTGTGGGCTGGTAGGCAGAAGTAAGACCATTCGAAATAGGAGGCTCTAGCTAGCAGATTCTTCATATCTTCTTTTGAAACATGGATGATTTCTCCATTAATTCCTCTAGCATACCCATATTGATCTCTGTATACTCCATATTCGTCATTCTTTTCCCCAGAAAAAAGACTGATTCCATCTTTGTATCGTCTTATAGCAAAGTCTCTACGTATACCGTTCGATACAGGGTGGTCTTCATCGGGCGATGTCCGTTGAAAATCTAGAGTCTCTTTAATGGGTTGCTCCTTGGGTAAGATTGCTATTCCATCAGATGTTTGAATGATGTCGTCATCTGGAGAGATATGGATGATCTGCCCATCCAATCCTTGTGTATTGCCTGCTCTATCTCTAAAAATACCAAACTCATCCAGAGTTAGATAACCAAAATCAATATTATTTGTTTTTACCTCGGATGGTGTGGTAGTCGTATCGGGCAATGCTGAAGCAGGTGCATCGGTCGATGTCGTTGGACGGATGTCGAGCGATTGTTTTTGGAACGTATTGGTCGATGTGGCTTCCTCAGGTTGGGTCGAATGCTTCAGTGGTATTGCATCCACTGCAAAACTCTCGTGATAGTCGCTTGCCCAACTTCCAGTTGAGTAGTCTCCGTCTCTTGTATCCACACGTGGCCTGTAGATGGATACAAAGTCAATGGGATCACTTGATGGTTGATAATGTCGTTTGAGCGATCTCCTTTGAAGCATATCGGTCGATGAAGGCTGGCCTCTATCGGTCGATGCGTTTAATCTGGAGGTGTGGGAAGTGTGTCTGTCTTCTTCTTCACGAATGAATATGTACTCTGTAGCTCGTTCTTCCTCATAATCTTCATCATGTTCCTCTTCTACATGTATGTAGCTGTCCGTTTTCAAGCTATTTGACTCGAAATCTCATTCTGGGAACTCCTCGTCGGCTTCTTTGAATAACCTATCGATCGATGCCAAGATCTCGGCATTGGTCCTCCTACGTGGCTCAATATCGAGCGATATAATGTTGTCTACGTTGGTCGATGGGTTGTCACGGTTATCCGTCGATGCAAGGTTACTCTCATCGGTCGATGTGACTGGATCTGTTTCGTACTCGGCCATGGAATCATACTCCTGTGAACAAAAGCATGCTGCTACGACGTCTGGGTCTCCTTCCTTGGAATCTTGATGACTTGGACTGGATCATAGAGGGTGGTGGGGTCTATTAGGGTTAGGCAGAGCTCGTTGAACTTTAGGTCACAAACGGCTCCAACTGTGGCTAAGAAAGCTTTCTAAGTAATAGGGATGTCTTGAAGTTAAGCTTGACATCCAGGACGTGGAAGTCTGTAGAGATGATTGCATCTCCTATATGTACCTCAATATTTCGAACTATGCCTCCAGAGTTCTGTTGAGAACAATCCACAAAGATGAATGTCTCAACAGTAGGCTCTATCTTCAGACCTAGGTGTCTGCCATGATCTTGGGTATGATGCTGACTCCTGATCCTGTATCACATAGGGCACGAGGGAACTCAATACCTCTGATAGAACATGGTACTGTGAACTTCCATGGATCAGTCCTCTTTGTTAGTGTGATTCTCTTCTTCAAGCTATCACGAACTTGGTGAAACGTCCTCTTGATGTCTTCTTCTGTCTCCTTGGTATCTCTGAAGAACATCCACAATCTGTGTGAAAACTAGGCTTCTTCAAAGGGTTTCTCTGCAGGGATCCTTAGAACTCGTTTTCTGAAGTTTTCCATATCTGCTTCATTAGCTCCCCTTTTAAGGTGCTTGGCAATCTTTTCTTTCCTTTTTCGTAGAACTCTTCCAAGGTTTTCCTTTTCTGTCTCCATGGGTTCAATGATGTTCGTGGGTTTCTTCATTATGGATGTAGGAAAGGATTTGAAAAGTTTAGACTGCTCTCGGAGTGCATTAAGTCGTGCTACATCCATCTTCGGTAGTTGCACTCGGCGATGAGGTATGGTATATCGATCGACAGCGACGGCGGTGTGTCGGTCGATATTGGTATCTCCGGATCGGTCGATGAAAAGGTCTCGGTATCAATCGATAGGATCTGAAGTCGGGTCGACTTCCATAAGGGTGGGTGGTTGTGGGTGTCTAGCTGCGAAAGTTTCTTGTGACACGATCTTGATGGAATTGCATTCGTTGGAAGGTTCCTCGAAGTCTATCGATAGATACTCGTCAAGTTTATCGATCGTTTCGCTTTTGGTGATATCGATCGATGTCGAGCTGATGATGTCGATCGATATGGAGCGAATCCGGCTTCGGGTGAGTCTTCATGTGTCGAATCTTGCAGCTTATTGTGGTTAACCACTTGCCAAAAATCATCATCCATGATAGCATTGACGTGGTGGTTAGTAATATACTCTCCTTGTGCTTTTGCCAAAGCTTCTTGTTTCCTCAAAGCTTTTCATGTCTGAACTACCTGAGTCTCCACTTTCTTCACATAGGTATTCAAAGCATCAAGCTTTGAGTTCAGGGTTGTGTAGACAGAGTCAATCTTCCCATTGAAGTCCACCTGTAGCTTTTGCTGATTCTCTATAACTCTTTCCAGCATCTTTTCTAGTTTGCTTTCCTGGGTGGGTGGAGGTGGATTGGTGTAAAATGAGTTTCCATAACTCATGTTGTTGTTGGGATTGCTGCTTCTGTAGGTGGGTTTCTGTGAACTTTGGTTTTAGTTGCTTCTCTGTCCTGAAAAGTTCATGTTTCTTTCTTGATTTCCAGATCTCTGAAATCCAGCTCCACTAATCCAGTTCACATCTTCCTCCATGTGTTTCTCTCCAGCTTCAGTTTCTGCATCCTCAACTGAGCAAATCTGCATGTTTAGTAGCTTCTGAACATTGTCCAGATGTGCTTGGAATTCGTTAATATGTTCCTTCCTAAGGAATGATACAGATTTTGCCTTGACAGTTTCTTCGTGCTGTTGCTTGAAGCCAAATTATCAATTAACTTCACAACGTCTTGTGGATTCTTTGTGCTGAAGTTTCCTTCACTAGCAGTATCAAGAACCATCTGATACTTAAAAGTGATGCCTCTGTAGAAGGTGCAGAGTAATTGCACATTGTTGAATCCATGATGTGGGCAGTCGCGCTGGTAGGATTTGAATCTGTTCCAGGTGTCCTTGAATGATTCTCCAGGATCCTGAGTGAATGTAACAATCTTCCTCCTCCAGTCTTCAGCACGTGACTCATCAAAGAAGTTACGCAGCAATGCATTTTTGATGTCCTTCCAGGTTGTGAGAGAACCTGGTGGTAGTTGTCTTAGCCACTGCAAAGCTTCTCCTGATAAAGAGTATTTGAAAAGCTTGCAGAAAAGGTAGTCTTCAGGAACTTCATGAGCTTTGATGGAAGATATAATATCCTCGTACCTCTCTAGATGGTCCATGTGGGAACCGAAATTCGCACCGTCGATTTTAGTTAAGTTTAAAACGTAGGAAAACTAAGTTGACCTAGTTTTCCCCGAGGATCCCGGCTATCTGCTGGGCCACGCACGACAAAGTTAAAAAAAAGGCTAAGTTGGAAGTAAATGCGTAAAATAAGAGAGCAAAAAAGAAAGAATTTTATTTCCGAAATTCGCGGAGAGCGTTGGAACAATAGGTCGAGATCGCGGCCGTAAGAGCTGTCGATCGTCGCTAGTCTTGAAACCCTAGATCTAACCTAATTGAGTCGCAGCTCGCTAAAAAGGAAATAAAGCCTAAGTTCTAAATTGCTCTGAGAGTAGTTTGCCTTGTGATTTTCGGATCCCCTTTCCTCTGCTCCTAGACTTGCTTATATACTCCCATATGACGGTCTATTCCTGACGGGCAGGCGCGAGCTGGGCTTTTTCCATTTTCGTCGGCCTTCATGTTTATCGGGAAAGTTGACATTTATCTTTTCGGAAAATTGATGTTTATCTTTTTGGAAGTTTGACATTTATCCTGTTTTGAGAAGATAATTGCAAACTGTCGTATCTATCTTTTTAGAAAATCGTAAAATGGTTACCCGATCATGTTTGGTCTCCGTTGGGCCGTTTCTCGGATTTCCGCTATTTTTACGATTTCCTCGAGAGAACGTTCCTACTTGGATATTGGGTCTTTCGGAAGATCTTCGATTCTTTTATGTGGCAAATGGTGTTTTTAGATAACTGTTGCTGCTTTTTACGAAGTTCTCCCATCCGTTGACGTCTTACGGGTTTTCCGAAGGCTAGGAGGAAGAAAAGGAGTTTGGTTTGCGGGATTTCAGAAAGTCGCAAAACTTCGATTTCTGGCGGTTTGAGAACTTGGAACTTACGCACGAAGGCTAGCCGTCCGATAACTCGAGCTAGCATGGCGCTAGGCGCCCGGCACCTAGAGGCAGCACGGGCGCTAGGCGCCCGGCGCCTAGAGGCAGCACGGGCGCTAGGCGCCCGGCGCCTAGAGGCAGCACGGGCGCTAGGCGCCCGGCGCCTAGAGACAGCCCAGGGTCGTCGCTCGTTTCTTTCGGCTCGTGCGAGTTTTTTGCGTTCTCTTTACTTCTCGGAGATTTTTATCGTGTAGAGAATGTTTCTAATCGTTGATTTCGGAATGTCTTAACATTTTCCCGAGTTTTCTAGAATGAAACCTATTCTCCTAATGCTTCTCTAACATCTTTCGTATTTTGTCCGAACTTTTCGGACATCGATTTCGTCTTGACCGATTTTGATCCCAACAGTTAGCCCCCCAGCTAGCTAGGAGCCGTAGCGGTCGTAGGTCCTAGCTTGCTGTATGGTTTGTGAGGAAAGTATGGAGACGAAATCGTGCCGAAGGTCGGGGTAAATAGTAAAATTTCATGCCTATAAAGGCTTGTGAATCCTTTACCATTCTTACTTCACCCAAGAATCCTAATTCAATTTCTCCCTCAAAGATTCTCTCTCTATTTTTAAGAAAAGAATGACTTCAAGGTCAAAATCTTCGAGGAGACAGTCTCGCTCTGCTTCGGGCAGTTTCCACGCCGAGGAGGAAGCTCCGAAGCCCGAGGTTTCAGAGGTCGAGAGGAACGCGTACTGTGACGCCGTCTTTGGTTCCGATCCCCCTCTTCCCGTGATTCCGATTCCCCGGCGTCCTGTGAAGGCGCGTGTGGAAGCTGATTCGCCGAGCGAGGTATCTCCCGAGTATCTTGAGATTCTTCGAAAGTTCTATAACGTTCCGGAGAAAGTCGTGTTTCGCATTCCCCTTGGGGATGAAAGTCCGGAACGTCCTCCGGAGGGTTACTTTACATGCTACGAGGCATTCCTGACGCAATGTCGATTATGGTTCCCGATCCCTGGGGTCATCGTCCAAGCTCTCGATCGTTTCGGAATCTCAATCAGCCAGTTGAACGTGCCGGCTCTAGAGAGCTGGCTTGGCGTTGTGATTCTAAGTTACGAGTTAGGAATGGATCTTAGCCCTTCGGACTTTGAAGGGCTGTGGCTTTCCAAGAGCGTGAAAACCAATGGAATATTTGCTATGAAATCGAGGACTGATCACTCGGTGATTTGTGGGCTTACCTCGCATGCTAAGGATTTCGTTAATCGTTTCTTTTTCGTGAGGATAGATGGAGAGTCTGTCGAAGAGGGCTTTCTTCATCTATTCCCGACGGAGTGGTTGTACCGACGTGGTAAGATTATCGTAAATTTGATTTTTTTTTTTTTTTTTTTTTTTTTTTTTTAAGCAATCGAAAATTGAACTCTGAATGCATATGCGCATTTTTTTTTATTGTAGAGAATAGATGTCTCACGCACATCCCTTCCGATCTTACCGTCAAGAGAGACATATTCAGGTCGAGGGCCTGTTCCTGAGATTCTTTCGATCTCGACCGGATTCAGAAGGCGGTCGCGCTTCACCGATCGCGAGGCGGTACGCGACCTCTCATCAATGATGGATCCTTCGTGTTTGCTCCTTCGAGGCGGAGGGGGAAATCTTCGAAGGGCAAAGGGATCGCTTTCGAGGCCTCGTCGGAAAACAACGAGCCATCGAGGTACGATCCCGACTTTGTCGCAGAGAGCGGGGGTGCTTCCGGTCCGAACCCTCCTCCAAATGACTTCTTTGATGAGCTCCCCCCGGCTTTTACCCGTGACGAGTCTTTGGACAACGAGGAGAGGGACAAGGTGACAGCGGAAGACACTCGCTTGGTTAACGAGGTTTGTTTCCGACACTTAAGCAAATTCTTCCTATCCTTTTGCTTGACCTTGACTTTTTTGCAGGCCGTGAGAGTATGGAATGCGTCAATCGAAGGAAGTTTCCGCACTGCTCGATTGGCCCGCTTCAAAGCGGAGGAGACCGAAAGGGAGTTTGCCAAGTATTGGTTGGAGGTTGAGGAGCGAAACCGTCGGCAAGCCGAGGTTCAGGCTCGAGCCCTCGTCCGTGCAGAGAGGAGAGGACGGAGAAGAGCCGCCGCCGAAATGAATCGACGGGCGGAAATCTTTTCTACCGAATTTGAGGCGTACAAAGAGGCTCAGGACTTTGTAGGTGACTTTCGCGAGTGTCGCGGTTCGGTGGGTACTCTTCACAAGGTGCAGCGTGAGGGTTTCTCGCTTTCCAGCGAACTTGCCGCGATGGATGGTTCGATGAGAGTATGTGCTAACGCCGAATCCTCTGTTCCTCCGATCGAAGGAAGAATTCGGGAATTGTGGAATCCTATTCAAGTCTCGGAAGATACAGCGGATGCCGGTGCAGACGCGAATACAGGTGACGGGGGCGAAGAGGTCGACCAGCCCGATTCCTCGTACGGGATAACCTTTTCTGATTGTCTTGCGTTTGATTATAATTTGTAATAAGCCAAGTGGGGCTGTTTGTATGTGTTGCGACCTTTAGGAGGTCGTTTGACTTTATGTTTTTCGGGATCGGCCGTTGGTGGCCTTTGAATCCTTATTATGAATGCTTTATGAATTATGCGTCTTGATTTATACTTTAGCCAAGTGTAGAGGACTTTGAATACGCGTAGTCACTTCGTATTCTAGCTCTTTTTTTTGTCGCTTGACCCGCGGGTTACTTTGTAGCGAACGTTAGGTTTATAAGCGATAAGAGGCAAGTTTTGGGATCTCGTATGCTGGATACTTATGCCTATGAGATGTTTTAGATACCAGCAAGGCTGAGTTTAGGGCAAGACCTAGGTCTAATTTCGGACTGAAGCTATGCGATGACTAATCGGCTTTTCGTTTTGCTTGTTTGCGATTTCGACCTGACTCGTACCGTTTTAGAATCCGCGAAGTGCTTATCGGCTTATACGATTCGTTTGGGTATGAGTCGAGCTTCTTCCTTTACGAAGAGCTAACCAAAATTTGGATTTCTTGTATAGCGCGCTATGATATCCTTGTCGGATGTGAAAGGACTTCGTTGGAAGCCAGTCTACGAATTTGATTTAAGTGAAACGTTTCTATGTTTTTCCGTCGGGGCCAATCGACGGAAATAGGGTTTTTAAAGTCGCGGAAAGACTGTTTGACAGAATTTGTTGGAGGAGAGTAGAGAATCGAAACTGGTCAGGAACTTGCGACGTCTCGCGTCCCTTAAAGATACGATTTTCGTTTTCCGTAATATTGGTGCTTTTGATAAGCAATTCGAATTTAAGACTGTAAAAAGCCTCGAGGATGTTGAATACATGTAGAGAATATTTTCGCGGGAGTAAAAGATTATTCGTTCCCATCTTCCCCCCCCCCCTTTTTGGTGGGGGGGATAGCTGAACTCGTCGGGTTTCGACGAGCTGCCTACGTACCTCTTGCGAGGATCAAGCCATCTCGTAGTTCTGCTTATATCGCGGATGTTATTACTCCACGACTTCCGGCGCTTCGACTGTCTTAGCTAAGTCGGCGGCCGCGTCAGGAGTTGGATCATCCGTTCCGTCGGCGATGGACTCGGGGATTGACTTATCATCCTGAGTCGTGGCCTTTTTGGACGAATCCGAGTCGTCCTTTGCCGAGTTCTCGGAGATACTCGGATGCTTCTTAGTTCGCTTCAGGTTAGCCGCTGGGGCGTTCCGATTGCTGCGCAATTTATGTTCAGCCAGGAAGCAGAGTCGCGACTGTTTCTGGCTTCCCCAGATTACCGCCGTTCCAGTTGGTGTTGGAAACTTGACGCTGAGATGGTAAGTGGATGGGACTGCCTTCATGGCGTTTATCCAAGGAGTCTCCATTATGGCGTTGTAGATAGCCGGGTTATCCACTACCGCGAATTCGACGACCTTTGTGACCTCTTTCGCCATGACTGGGAGCCTGATCTTTCCGAGGGTCATGGAGGTGACGCCCGAGAATCCCGTCAATGGTCTCGGTTCTGGGATGACTTCTCCGAGGGGTATGTTCATCCTTTGGAAAGTATCGCGGAACATGATGTTGACCGTGCTTCCTGTGTCGATGAGGATGCGGCCGACTTCGAGATCTTGGATCACCAAGTCGATGACCAGAGGATCATAGTGAGGTTTGTCGAGTCCGGCCGTATCCTGTTCCTCGAAGACGATCGCGTGATTGGGGACGTCGTCTTCTGGGCACCATCCGGGACCTGTTTCGGCTTTCCGTCCATAAGCTTTGATCGACGAAACAGAGTCCTGGTAGAAGTGCGATCCTCCGATGACCATGTTGATCCTCTGGCGATTGCTGTTGTTTCCTTCGCCATCTTGCCTTCGTCCGCGTTTTTCGCCCGATTGAGTTCCAGGAGCGTTATTCTCGAGCGCAGCACCTCTGAGGTTCTCGACGAACAGGAGACAGCAGCCGACGTCTTTCTCCCGCTCTGGAAGTTTAGACCTGGCCATCGCAATCTGAAAGGATTGCAGGTGTGCCTTCGGGTCTGTGGTTCCGTCGTAGGTGGGAAGTTTTATTTTTCCGGGATCTGAAACTCGTGCGTCCGTGATTCGAGACGTGAACGGAGTCTTCCTCGATTCTTCAAGGAGCAGGTCGATTTCGGGAGCGGTGCTGGTTGCGTGGTGAATCTGCGATTTTACCGCTTTCACCTCGGCTGCAGTCTTCGCGATGTATTCGCGTAAATCGTGGATCTCTTTGGCGCCGTTTGCGCTTCTCTGTCTACGCTGGCTGCGATAGGCCGGGGTCTGGTCTTCGGCTAGCCTCTCTTGCTCTGACCAGTAGAGGTCTTCCTCCTCTTCCGTCATCGGTTTCTCGAAGGCTGCCGCCAGTCGAGCCGACTGACTTCGGGTCCTTCTGTGGTGGACGTCGGCGTCTTCGTCGGACGGATCCGACTGGTCGCCGATATCCAGATTGATTCTTTCGACGTCGACTCCTTCGTTCTCCCTCGCGGGAGGTGGAAGGTTATCCGTCGTTTTCTTCTGCCCTGCCGGAGTGGTATCGTCAGGGATGAGTTCCGGGGATTCTCTCGGGGCGTCTTTTTCTTTGTCTCCGGAAGTTCCGAAGTCAAGTCTCCTGACACGCCTCACCTTGGTGGATCCGCGCGGGAGTTTGCTTTTCGCTGTTAAGGTGCTGACCTGTTTAGCGAGCGAAGCCATTAGCTTCTCTTGTTCTTCCGACCGTTTCTGGGCGGTGGCGAACAGTTCCTTCACATGGTCTAGCATCGCGGTGTTTGCCTCAGCAGTGACCGTCGATATGTTTCCAGCGGGAGTCTTCTCAGCGTTGGCATCGGCGGCTGGTCCGTCGTGCGTTTGCTTGTCTTTTTCCGCGTTAGCAGACATGCTTAACTGGGCGTGCGTAGTTGCGAGAAAGATAATTCTGTGATTCCCCTCCTTCTAGCGCCAAACTGTGGGAACCGAAATTCGCACCGTCGATTTTAGTTAAGTTTAAAACGTAGGAAAACTAAGTTGACCTAGTTTTCCCCGAGGATCCCGGCTATCTGCTGGGCCACGCACGACAAAGTTAAAAAAAAGGCTAAGTTGGAAGCAAATGCGTAAAATAAGAGAGCAAAAAAGAAAGAATTTTATTTCCGAAATTCGCGGAGAGCGTTGGAACAATAGGTCGAGATCGCGGCCGTAAGAGCTGTCGATCGTCGCTAGTCTTGAAACCCTAGATCTAACCTAATTGAGTCGCAGCTCGCTAAAAAGGAAATAAAGCCTAAGTTCTAAATTGCTCTGAGAGTAGTTTGCCTTGTGATTTTCGGATCCCCTTTCCTCTGCTCCTAGACTTGCTTATATACTCCCATATGACGGTCTATTCCTGACGGGCCGGCGCGAGCTGGGCTTTTTCCATTTTCGTCGGCCTTCATGTTTATCGGGAAAGTTGACATTTATCTTTTCGGAAAATTGATGTTTATCTTTTTGGAAGTTTGACATTTATCCTGTTTTGAGAAGATAATCGCAAACTGTCGTATCTATCTTTTTAGAAAATCGTAAAATGGTTACCCGATCATGTTTGGTCTCCGTTGGGCCGTATCTCGGATTTCCGCTATTTTTACGATTTCCTCGAGAGAACGTTCCTACTTGGACATTGGGTCTTTCGGAAGATCTTCGATTCTTGTATGTGGCAAATGGTGTTTTTAGATAACCGTTGCTGCTTTTTACGAAGTTCTCCCATCCGTTGACGTCTTACGGGTTTTCCGAAGGCTAGGAGGAAGAAAAGGAGTTTGGTTTGCGGGATTTCAGAAAGTCGCAAAACTTCGATTTCTGGCGGTTTGAGAACTTGGAACTTACGCACGAAGGCTAGCCGTCCGATAAATCGAGCTAGCATGGCGCTAGGCGCCCGGCGCCTAGAGGCAGCACGGGCGCTAGGCGCCCGGCGCATAGAGGCAGCACGGGCGCTAGACGCCCGGCGCCTAGAGGCAGCGCGGGCGCTAGGCGCCCGGCGCCTAGAGGCAACGCGGGCGCGAGGCCCCCGGCGCCTAGAGGCAGCACGGGCGCTAGGCGCCCGGCGCCTAGAGGCAACGCGGCCGCTAGGCGCCCGGCGCCTAGAGGCAGCACGGGCGCTAGGCGCCCGGCGCCTAGAGGCAGCACGGGCGCTAGGCGCCCGGCGCCTAGAGGCAGCACGGGCGCTAGGCGCCCGGCGCCTAGAGGCAGCACGGGCGCTAGGCGCCCGGCGCCTAGAGGCAGCTTCGGGCGCTAGGCGCCCGGCACCTAGAGGCAGCACGGGCGCTAGGCGCCCGGCGCCTAGAGGCAGCACGGGCGCTAGGCGCCCGGCGCCTAGAGGCAGCCCAGGGTCGTCGCTCGTTTCTTTCGGCTCGTGCGAGTTTTTTGCGTTCTTTTTACTTCTCGGAGATTTTTATCGTGTAGAGAATGTTTATAATCGTTGATTTCGGAATGTCTTAACATTTTCCCGAGTTTTCTAGAATGAAACCTATTCTCCTAATGCTTCTCTAACATCTTTCGTATTTTGTCCGAACTTTTCGGACATCGATTTCGTCTTGACCGATTTTGACCCCAACAGTCCATAGGGTGCTCATGGGATAACCCACAGAAGGGTATCTATCCCACAAGTCTGTAGTACTGCGGCTTGAGCTCGAAATCTCCTCTCTGAATGGCAGGAGGGCGGATGGCTGATCGGTTGGTATAGAACTGATCTGGACGGTTGTAGTCACCCAAGGTTCTAGCTTTGTTAGCTTCATCTGCAGGTTGGATGAATTATGTGGTTGCAGTGTCTTGCTCAGGAATGATTTCTTTTTGAGCATTCAGCTTCTGACCTGCTGCGTTACGCAGGTGACCATCTTGATCACGCAGGTCTCCATTCTCATCAGTTGTGAGAATAATAGGCGCTACCATGAAACGGCGGGCAGTATCGATCGATGTTATGTGATTAATATCGATAGATGTCAGATGAAAAGTATCGGTCGACGAACGGTGGTCGATGTCGATCGATGAAGTGGTGCGAGTGTCGGTCGACAAAGAAGGTGTCTCGGTCGACGGTGGTAGGCGAGTATCGGTCGACGAACAGTTGTTGATGTCGATCGATGTGTTGGGATCGGTCGACAAAGAAGGGTTGATGTCGATCGATGTGGAACGTAAGTTCTTGCGGATGCTACGTTCCAAGCTGTGGGGGTCTTCTGAGTACACAAGTTGAAGATTCTTGTTGCTTCTGGTACTGCTGGGCATGTACCTGAAAAAGACAAGAAAATTTGTTTTGCCTCAGAAGGTGATTTAGCAGTAGTAAATAACCTAGACCTAATCAGATTAAATCTAATGGCGATCTTAGCTCCCCGGCAACGGCGCCAAATTTGATATCACTCAAATTACCTTAAGGAGTGATTTACTCTCTCAAATAAGAGGTTCAGATTGTAGTACTTAGGGATCGAATTCACAGGGAGCGAAGGAACACAAAAGATGATAATCTTTAATGACTAAGCTAGGTTGAAATGGATTAAATGTAAATTGCAGTTGTGAACAATGATTAGTTGCTCAAGAGAATGATTTTATGGTTTTAAGTATTAAGAGAAAGTAGTTAGATTCAAGGTTACTATTCAGCTAGTTTAGGATTATAATGCTATAAATGTTTTAATGAGTTGCTTGCATATACTAAAGAACTTCAACTCTTAGATATGTCTAATAACTATCGTTACTAGACTCGTCTATTGATCTGTATGCCGACAATATCGATCGATGTTTGACAGCTTGTATCGATCGATATGTATATCGTCGATCGATTACTCTATTTGAGTATCGATCGATATAGCTCTAGATCGAATTGAATATATGTTCACCAAGATCATAGACCGGCTCTCGCTTATCCCTAGAGGATCTCAGCTTATACAAGATGATGTCAGGAGAATGATTTATGAATTAAATCATTTCTGTTGGGGATGGATTGCACCCATCCTCAAAGCCCATCGAACAAAAGCCCAACCAAGTTAACAAACCAGCTTGTAGCCGAGAAGCCGCAGTTCGGCGCCTTCGGCTCGACTGTGGACTGCTTTCAGCCGAACAAATATTGGGCAACAATTGATCGGCTCAGCAGCTCAAAAGAGACAGCCCGCAACGAGACGTCAAGCCCGACAGGCCGACAAGGACCAATCACTTAGCGGGGGAAACTAGGTTAATTCATCCGAGCAGGGAGTATAAAAGGAGAGGAGAAAGCAAAGGAGAAGGCATCGACACTGAGACACACAGACTGCGCGGCGAGATTAGGGTTTATTTCCGTACAATCATCTCTCCGATTGTCTGTATTTTTCCGGTTAAAAGCTCTCCGAGCTCCGGCTTGTTTCCTTACTTCTCCACCTTTGTAAACTCACTCCGGAATATAACAAATACCTATGTTCAAACCATTTTTAGTATTGCTTACTTCTCTTGAGACCAAACTCACCTTAAACAATTGGCGCCCACCGTGGGGCTGAACAGATTCAGTGTTTCTAGTTTGGAATGACGTCCACAGGTGCGAACCCTGGTTCCTCAGGAGAGGAGCCAGAACTCACGCCTCCTCCCCTTCTCTCGTCGGATTTCATGAGCTCGGTCATGGCCCGACTCGCTCAGCAGGAAGAGATCCAGAAAGCAACAAATGAACGGCTCGCCGCCATCGTTGCTGCCCTCAGCGTACCGCCTACTAGCGGCCTTCCGTTTTGACGACAGCTCTTCGATACAAACCCTCCTACTCCGGCGGACGGTATAGCCGCAAAAGAAGTCGAGCAAGTCGGAACCCTAGCAGCCGACACTTCCCCGGCGACTTTCGACCAAGCGACCATCCGAGAGATCGCAGAGCTGAATTTGAACCTTCAACAAATGAGCTCGAGGATTCACCAGGCAACAAGCGCATCCCCCGAGATAGACAGCGTCATCGCCTCGACTTAGCGGACTCCATTCACTAAGGAGCTGACCATAGTCAAGATCAGAAAGATGGATAAGTTGCGTCAACCCGATTACAAGCCCGGTGGAGATCCGGTCGAGCACCTAACAGCCTTCAACATCGCCATGGCGAGAGCTCGGCTATTTTCAGAAGAGAAGGATGCCGGCTATTGCCAACTCTTTGTCGAGACGCTGAACGAACAAGCCCTTACGTGGTTCTCCGAACTCGACGAGGATTCGATCAGCAGCTTCAAGGAGCTTTCCTCGGCTTTCCTCAAGACTTACATTATGTTTACCAAGCGTGAGGCCACAGCTTCAAGTCTCTGGAACTTGAAGCAAAAGAAGGATCAGAGCCTCCGCGACTACATGGAGCGATTCAAGTCGATCGTGTCAAGAATCAACATCCCCGATAACATTGCTATCGACGCGTTGATGAACACCCTCCAAGTAGACTGCAAATTCCGAGAAGACCTCTACCGGAGCCCCACCCTATCTCTGCAGGATGCCATTGCTCGGTCCCATAACTTCATCCGTATGGAAGAAGACACCAAGGCCATTCTGAGCAAGCACAATGCTGCGAAGCAGTCGGCGACCAAAAACGCCGCCAGCACTCATGTCGAACCTCGTCAGCATGCTGCCTCAAACAAACACAACCAAAAGAACAGTCTCCTTTACGTGGTCGATGAAAACGGGAAGAAGTTGAACACGTTTCACCGAGAAACGGATTCTCCGGATGAAACATCCCGAGCAAAGGCAGCCACCACACCAGCTCAAGTCGATGCTGTGGCTGGATCATCCAAAACTCCTCCAGGTCTCACTAAGTCATGCAAGCTCCACGGAGTTAAGGGCCACGATACCTCGGAATGCAAGACACTCTTTGCACAGTTCCTCTCCTCGATCGAAAGCGGCGAACTTAAGATCCTCTCTCCGAAGCCTAAGAGCGAGAGCAGCTGGAGCAGGAACAAAGATAGAAAGAACCAGCGGAAGAACCAAGGCAAGCCTAAGCAGGATAACCCAAAACCGAAGGACTCCGAGCAAGCGCCTCAGCAAGACGACGATGACGACGTCTCGGCAGATGAAGATCAACCAGCGGTCAGGCAAAGGATCAAAGTAATTCGCGCCCAATCCGAGTAATCGTCTGACGACGAAAGCAGCACCGAAGAAGTTCTTGAGTCGCCGGACCTGCGACAATTCCTTAAGAGAAAGGCAACTCCGGGGATCGGAAAATCCCCTGGTGCTTCTGATCTCAGGTCAAAGCTTGACGCTAAAAGGTTGAAGCACGTGTCCCCCGACGAAGCTCTCGTTTCTGATCTGCGAGAGCGATTAAACGCCAGAGTAGGTGACTTACGTGCGAAGCTAAACCGTAAAAAAGCCGACCAACTGGAGGAGAGTAAAGATCTCTGAGACGTTCTCCTCAATAAGCAGTCAAGCACAAGACCACAAATCAACGTAATCATGGGAGGATCGCCGCCTTGCGGAGACTCGGTGCGGTCTGTGAAGGGTCATCGCCGACATGCGGAAATGTCTAAGCGTTGGCCACAGAAACCTCCCAACGATCCCAAGATCTCTTTCTCTCCGGACGATTTGTTCGGAGTAAGCTTGCCTCACAACGATCCACTCCTTGTCGTCCTAGCAATCGATAAGTACGACGTTACTAAGGTACTTATCGATACAGGTAGTTCGGTGGATATTATTTTTCAAGAGACTCTAGTGAAGATGGGAATCGATCTGAATGACGTGAAACCGTCATCAAGGATGCTCACAGGCTTCAACGGTTCCTCCGAGGTAACCCTCGGGACAATCCGCCTATCGGTCCAAGAGGAAGGAGTGAGAGTGGTCAAGTTCTCGGTAGTCAGCACAAAGACTCCGTACCTCGTGATTCTCGGGACCCCATGGCTACACTCAATGCGAGCAATTGCATCCACATATCATCAATGTGTCAATTTCCCGGGAATTGATGGAACCCTCAAGTCTACATGAGGAGACAAACGTGCAGCCCGAGATCTCCTGATTGCAACCGTTAAGCTACAGCACTCGCAGTCCCTCGTCAACTCAGTATCACCACCTATAAGCAAGGTGTGCCCTCAAAAGGAAGAAGTACTCGAGGTGCCGGTGGATGACTCGGATCCGAGCAAAGTCCTGCGAGTGGGTGCGTACCTCTCCGATGAAATGAAGCTCAAGATTATTGATTTTCTGAAGCAGAAACTATCAACCTTTGCATGGTCGATGTCCGACATGCAAGGAATCGATCCCTCGATCACAACCCACGAACTAAATGTAGATCCAAACATCAAGTCTATTCGTCAGAAAAGGCAAAAGTTGGGTCCCGAGAGATCGAAGGCGGTCGTTCAGGAAGTCGAACATCTACTCAACGCGGGATCAATTACTGAAGTCAGATACCCAGAATGGTTAGCCAATCCGGTCGTCGTGAAGAAGAAGAACGGCAAGTGGCATATGTGTGTCGACTTCACGGATCTCAACAAAGCTTGCCTGAAAGACACCTACCCATTGCCGAACATCGATCGATTAGACGAGTCGACGGCTGGAACCGAAATGCTTACCTTTATGGACGCCTTCTCGGGATACAATCAGATAATGATGCATCCCGACGACCGAGAAAAGACCTCGTTCATCACTGATCGAGGAACCTACTGTTATAAGGTAATGCCTTTCGGGTTGAAGAATGCTGGAGTAACGTATCAGCGGTTGGTCAACCGCATGTTCGCCAAACAGCTCGGGAAGACGATGAAAGTCTACATCGACGACATGCTAGTCAAGTCCTTCCGAGCAGGCGATCATCTGGCTCACTTAAAGGAATGTTTCGATATCCTTAACGCGTACAAGATGAAGCTTAATCCGGCTAAATGTACCTTTGGCGTTTCGTCCGGAGAATTCCTCGGTTACATCGTAACACAGCGAGGAATCGAAGCTAACCCGAAGCAGATTTCAGCCGTTCTCGATCTTCCGAGCCCGAGAAACTGTCGAGAAGTCCAGCGACTAACCGGCAGGATTGCGGCGCTCAACAGGTTCATCTCCCGATCAACCGATAAATGTCTTTCCTTCTACGATCTTCTCCGAGAGAACAAGAAATTCCTTTGGGATGACAAGTGCGAGGAAGCGTTCAACCAGCTCAAACGGTACTTGACCACACCTCCGATCTTGGCCAAGCCAGACGTAGGCGACGTCTTATCTCTTTACATCGCGGTATCGTCTGCCGCGATCAGCAGTGTATTGATTAAGGAAGATCGCGGAGAGCAAAGGCCAGTGTTCTACATGAGCAGGCGGATGACCGGACCTGAAACCCGGTATCCAACACTCGAGAAGATGCCCTTAGCAGTTGTCGAATCAGCAAGGAAACTCCGTCTTTACTTTCAGTCTCACTCAGTGGAAGTTCTCACCGATCAACCGCTACGAACCGTGTTGCAAAACACAAATAGAGCAGGCCGACTAACCAAATGGGCGATCGAGCTTGGTGAGCTCGACATCACTTACAAGTGCCGAACAGCTGCCAAATCTCAGGTTATCGCAGATTTTCTTGTGGAATTATCTCCCGAGTTGGTCCAAGATCTTGAAGTACCAGATGCAAATTGGATTCTCCACGTCGATGGTTCCTCGACGAACAAATGCTCAGGAGCAGGAGTCCAACTCCAGTCTCCGACAGGGGAACTCATCAGACAATCATTCAGCTTCGGCTTCCTGGCATCAAACAACGAAGCAGAATACGAGTCACTCATCGCGGGACTCCGTCTCGCGAAAGCAGTTAAGGCCAAAAGACTAAGCGCATACTGTGACTCGCAACTCGTCGCAAGTCAATTCAGCGGGGAGTATGATGCACGGAATGATAAGATAGACGCTTACCTTCGACTTGTACAAGCACTGGCAAAAGAGTTTGAATTTTTCGAGCTAACTAAGATTCCACGCGGAGAGAACGTCTGTGCCGACGCATTGGCGGCACTTGGAAGCAAGCTTCGTGACCAAGTAAAAAGGACTATCCCGATCCATCGGATTGAGAAGCCGAGCATCGACATCTCGGTGGAGGCCACAAACTTTGTCAGTCCAGTTTCCGAGACAGCGTCCCAGTCCGACACTAATGGCGACGTCGAGATGTCCGATCAAGATCAACTAGCAAATGACTGGAGAGCAGAATTCATCGAGTATCTCACAAACGGAACAGTTCCTACTGATAAATGGGCGGCGAGACGCCTCAAAAGACGTAGTGCACACTAAGTCATCATGGAAGGAGAACTCCACCGAGTAACAGCCAGCAAAGTTCTGCTCAAGTGTATCTACGACAAACAGACGAGGTTGGTCATGGCAAAAACCCACGAAGGAGCAGGTGGAAACCACTCCGGAGGACGAGCACTCGCCCTAAAGATCCGAAACGTAGGATTATTTTGGCCGACAATGAAAACGGATTGCGAAGCATATGCTCGGAAGTGCGAAAAATGCCAAAGGCACGCTCCGAGCATCCACAGCCCTACCGAGCTACTAAGAACCTCAGCGGCTCCGTACACATTCATGCGATGGGGAATGGACATCATCGGGCCGATGCCAAACTCTCGCCAGCGTCGTTTTGTTCTATTCCTAACCGACAATTTTACCAAGTGGATTGAGGCCGAAGCCTTTGCTCAAGTCACCGAGAAAGAAGTTCATGGCTTTGTTTGGAAAAACATAATTTGTCGTCACGGTTTGCCTTACAAGATCGCGACTGACAATGGTTCTCAGTTCATCTCGGGAGGATTTAAGGATTTTTGCAGCAAGTGGGATATCAGGCTAAGCACATCAACGCCGAGATATCCCTAGGGGAATGGGCAGGCCGAGTCGTCGAACAAGATCATCATTGATGGAATCAAGGAACGTCTCGATCTAAAGAAGGGACATTGGGCCGACGAACTCGACGGTGTCCTTTGGTCGCACGGAACAACCCCACGAGGCGCGACCAAATCCACCCCCTTTTCTCGAATCCTGATCAGATCCCGAGCAAAGGGAAACAGAGATCCGTGTCACCGATGCAACCTGCATTGACCGACTCATTAGCAAATTTTCAAACCTTATCACGAACACTACAAGAAATATGGGTATTGGTAGCAGTTCGTGGTAGCGCGGATTCGCTAACTGCTACCAAAAATACCAAAATCGGATAGCAACTCTATAATAGCATTAAACTTACGCTAAGGTTGAATTTCATTAAGCGGGAAGATAAAAATCAGTATTATAGCTGAAAAATCATTTTGGAGGTAAAATACTTAGCCAAAATTTTTGTTTTCCCCTACTTAGGCAAAATATTCAATTCCACTTTACAGAAAAAAAATTCATCCTAAGCATTAAAAAAAACACTCATGTCTCTGCTCTCAAACATCGATCCTCTTCTCTCTATCTTTCTTCTTCTCCTATAACAACAGATCATTGTTTCTTTGATTAGGATTTCGTTTTTCAACTTTGACAAAACAAAGCTTCGATTTTTATTGGATTGATTGAAACCCCAATTCAATGGTGTTGCCACTGGAGATTTCCGCCTTCCCTCGCCGCGGCTAGGATGCCTCGTCACTAGCAACACCTCAATCTCATTCTCCATTCTCCGGTGGCCGCTTCAATTCGATTCGAGCTCAATCAATGGATATCCCCTGTTTTCCTTATCCAGAACCATACTCACCGGCAGGCTATGCAGCTTCACCTCCAACCTCAACGCGAACGCCGCGACCCCGACGAAGTTCAGAAACGCAGGTCTGGTGCTTGCCGCTCTCAAGCGTGAGTTTGGTGCTTTGTGTATTCACTGTGATAATCTAATTCCTAATGTATACGAGCTTCCACTTGATTGTGTTGTCTCTCGCTTGCCTGCACATGTGAGTTAGTCCGATTCTAGAGTTAAAAAAAACAAGTATTCATTACTTTCAGCTTATCTAAGTTCTTATATTGCTCATGCTTCTTTATGTTTGTTTCTTACCTTTTGCAGGTCCTTAAGGCTTCTGAATGCACTCTGCGTTTCTGTAAGTAACTACATAATGTCTGAGGTTTTGAATGGAGTCATATTTGGTTTCTTTTTGTCTCAGTATTCACTGGCCGAGGCAATACTTTATATGGTTTTCAATGTTTTACTTTTTTCTTGGAACTTCGAATTTGTATCTTTTGTTGATGAATCAATCTAACATTCTTGATTATTCTCTTTTATTGTGATGCTTGTTCTTTCCCCTAATGAAATAACCTGAATCTGTAGCTTATTGACCATACTAGGCTGCAACTACGTGGAATATGTGAGAGTGGGATCAAATGGGGGAATATGTGTCTCAGTTAGATGATGTCGATGAAACAAAGCTTAAGGGTTTAGCAAGCCCTGCTCTTAGTGCGATGGAAGCAGTAATCGCACACTCTTCAGGGCTGTTTTGTTACTTCTGAGGGCGAAGGTACACATAAATCTCTGTTTTGCTGTAACTCATAGCAGGCTTTTTTAAACATTATTTGCAAACGCAGTTATTTATGTTTATGTATTCATCTGGTTATTTGTCTTTGTGTCTGCAGTGTGGACCAATATTTTGTACTGCTTGTACTAATCAGCACAGTCTGCTACTTCTTATTCCTTGAACATTCACTGGTAATGCTTGTTTTCTTCCCCTGAGGTGTCCCGAAACACGGGCTCTATGTTCTTTAAATGTCATTACAGAGATTACATGACATGACAATGGTTTTTATATGTTCTGTAGGTTCGTGACTTGAAATCACAAACTATCCTATCGGCATTATCATTCACCTTAGGACGAAGCAGAGGTTTCGGTTTCGTGACTATGTCTTCTGTCTGAAGTCGAGGCAGCTGCTCAGCAGTTTAATGGGTCGGAACAGAGCATGGAGGACAGGAGGAGCTGCTTGGGACTATTGGCAAAGTGCTTTCACAAGTTCTGAAATTTTGTAGTGGGTTGAGTTAATTAGTATTAGACTTGGTATGTATACGTGGATAAGTTATGCAATAAAGATTGTGTATTTTGGATAATTTATGGAATATAAAAGTTATATATAAGTCTAATGAAATAGCATAACATTTTTTTTTCAAAAAAAAATCTAGGCCTCAGAATTATGATATAAATTTTAAAATTAAACTCCAAGTATATTCCAAAATTCAAACCACATGCTTAATTTTAAATCTTAGCCCTAAATCTCAAAATATAAATATATATCTAAAAATAGTTATAATCATTTTATGTTTTAATTTCATAAAAAAATCATATCAGCATAAATTCTACAAACTTAGAAAAAACAACAAAAAAATATTTTTAGCATAAGCTCTAAACCCTAAACATGCCCTAAATTTCAACATCCAACACTTATCAAAAGAAAAATTTCAAAATGAACCTTTGTAGAGATTTATAAATAAAACAAAAATTTAGACTATATAAGTTGGATAGTCAATGTTAAAATCATTGATCTTAAAACAACTAAGATCAATGAAGTAATACTTAGATCAAACAAATGTTAAAAATTATGCTACTTTTTCCTTCAAGCAAGTGTAAAATGAATAATTAAAGGAAATATTATAACCTTTTATAATGTTAAATCTGGTCACAATTTCGTAAAACAGGTTGATTCATACTAATGTTAAATCTGGTCACAATTTAAAAAAAATTACAAAACCCTAAACCCTAAACATGTTTAATACCCTAAAATGGACTTTGAAGATGAATACTTTCATAATATAACTCCAATATTAAATTTCAGTTCAAATTTAATCATTTCAAAAAATCTCTAATTAAATTTCTAAATGTCAGATACCAAATATATTTAAAAACTCTAACCATATACTTAATTTTGATCTTTAACTTTAAACCCTAAACCACAAACATCATCTTAAACTATATATAAAACATTATAATTTTTATTTTTTATATTTTTATCAATCACAAAATATGTCAAAATTTGATACAAAATTTATAATTCGAATATTAAATTATAATATCTGATATTTCTAGTTTTAGATAGTTTTTATGATAACTATAAATAAATAAAAAGATAATTTGTTCTGATTTTTTTGATCCATTGATCAATTCAGATCAAAGGCCCAAATTAACTCTTCTATCAATCCTCGTCCTTGTTTTATATTGGTTAGGCGAGGATCACCATCTGCACCGTTAGATGGTATCCAATCTAACGTTTGAGATTAATTGCTTTTTTATTTGTTTTTTAATTTTTCTCAGATCTGCGTGTTTCTCTTGTGTTTGAGAGAGAGAGAGAGAGAGAGAATAGAGAAGAGACGGAGATGGTAGAGAAGACAGGAGAAGACGCGACAACCGTTCACCACCTCCACCTCTTCTACCTCATCTCCTCCTCTGCCCTAACCTTCTTGCTCCTCTCCTCCATCAACGTCACTTCCAAAACTCCATCTTCTCATATTTTTCGTTCTCTGTTCTTTCTTCCTTCTAAGACGAATCTCCATCTTCTATTCTGTTTCTAGTATCTACTCTTTGTCTTTCTCATTTTCTTATTATTTTTCCAGAAATTCTTCTCTCCTCTCTTTCTATTCGATCTGTTCAATCTATATGAAGATGCAGTCTCACTATCTCTCTCACACAATTCTTCGTTCTCGGATGAGAAGTTAAACAGAGAGAAGCTCAGACGATGATGTTCACCCAGAAGAGGCTCAGACGACGCCGGATCTGAATATAACAACATGAAGGAGGAGCTTCGGTGTGGAGATGGCAGAGGAAGAATCTCGTCCTCTTCTGAAACCTTTTCGTCTTCCTCTAGGAAATAAAGGTGCGCTAATAAGAAGTAAGTTAGATTTCTAGGCTTCTTAAACTTTTGATTTTAATTACCATTATGATGAGATCTGGGTTTTTGCAGGTGTGAAATTCTTGGAACAATGTTAGAAGAAAGAGGAATACGCGACGGAGCAGTTTCTCAGATGGAGGTGGTGGCTGCGAAAGAGGCAGAGCCGAGGAGGCGGAGCGGAGGAAGCCGAAGTAGTTAGGGTTTTTTATATTTCTTTAGATTTATTTTTAGCCGGTTTGTTATGTAAACCGGTTTAATTCATAAACCAAAATTATTTGTAAACCAGGTTTAATTTATAAACCGAAATCAATTGTAAACTAAATTTTAATTAATAAATAAAATTCATTTTTAATTTTAAATCTGGATTAATTTTTATTTATATTATAATTCAATTTTAAATCAACTACTAATCAAATGATTAAAATTAATTATTTTAAAATTGAAATGAGATATACCGGCGTCATATAATTGTCATTATAAAATATTTTGTAATACTAAAGAAATGCCATGAAAAAATAAATCATAGCACGAATACAATGTTATAAAAACATTTATTTACAACTCATAAATAACGCTATAATATCTCTGTTTTTTATAGCACACGAAAATGCGCTATGATATGGAGGGGGGGGGGGGTCTACCATAGCTGCGGCTGTCAGAGCTTTTACAAAAACGCTACGAAAACGATATGATAGCGTTTTCTCGACGCTACTAATGCCGATATTTCTTGTAGTGGAACGAAGAAAAAAGGGTTGGCCGACCAAGTTTCTCTCATTCACCGTGTAGCGTTTGAAAACATTTTCCTTGTAAAAATAAATTTGCAAATAAAATTCTTGTTGTTGCTTATTCCATTGAATCTTGTACGATTAATCAGATTCATAAGCGTTTAATCGGCGGAAGAAAAATTCATAACTATCCTTGATTTGCCTAAGGTAAAAACACTTGAAGAAAATTCAGGAAACCTTAGCACAAAAGATAAGGGGAATGAAACCCCGAGTCAATAATAACAACAAAAGCCCACCCGGGCAAATACCATAAAAGAGTTCAAAGGCTTCAAAGAGCCGTAACTGAAACAAAAAGAAATAACAACAACAACAACAAAGTTTAGCTATTGAGGATCGGAGGGTTCTTGCTTCCACCAGCCTCTCCCACTTCCCTCTCTTCGGGACCCGATACACGCCCGAATGGTCGACTCGGCGTCACCACGCCTGCTTCTTGCACTTGAACGGGCGAGGGCTCTTGATCATCTCTTTCGGGACGACGCGTCGATCTCTCCCCCTCAGCCTTGGATCCCGCCTCAGGATCGTCGGAACTGAAACCTGTTAGACCGGTGGCCTTGATAGCAGCCTTGGAAGGAGAGTCAGACAAGACGATCGTGGGTTTTTCAACCCGATCTGGTTGAGGAGCTTCTTCCGGAGGAACTTGAGCCTCGGGGACTGAATCCCGACCGGGCTGTTGACTGGAAGACCCAACTGAGAGAACGAGACCATCGGTGAGATCCTCCGCACGAGGAACTCTCTCAACACGAGGAGTCCTTAGAGCTTCAGCAGCCGCCGAGTCGATCAAATGGATATTGGACCTATAGGGGTTGGTCTGCTTCCAAACGTCCTCGACTAGAAACTGAGAGTCTAACACCAAAGGGGAAAGGCGCAAGAAGTCTTTCGGGATCTCTTTCACCTCCAAGCGAGTCGCTTTGGCTTTGAAATGTGCCTCCTGCTCGGCATACGTATCGATGTTTTCCTGGGAGATATCTATCCCCGAATCCCTGACCTGTTCGAGGCATTTCCACGTCCCGAAGGCCTGACTATACAAGCATCGAACATCGTCATATGCATCCCTTTGAGTCTCACGAAGACAGATCTGATGGAAGCATTTCTCGGCTTTGGCAATCATGGCGATCATCACGCGGATTCTCTCGTGAGTGACCTCATACCTACAAGATGATCGAAGGCGAGCAGCCTCTTCCGAGTGTCTCAATGAAGCAGCAGCCTTAGCCTTCTTAATCCCTGAATTCTCCTCTTTGAGCTTATCCACGACCACCTCCAGATCCTTCAGTGAACCCTTGCACATTTCCAACTATTCCAAGTCGGAGGTCCTCGTCACGTCGAAATCCCTCTTGATCTCTCTAGCTCGGGCAACCGCCTCCTCCTTCTCGCGAGTAATGACCCGGAGAGCTTCCTTGTGCTCCAGCTCGACTCGCTTCTTCTCCTCCTCATCCTTGCGAATTTGCTCTCGGGCCTCCCTCAGAGCGGAATTGTATTTCCCGCTGAGTATGTTCCAGTTGTTGTGGTTCTGCTCGGAAACAGAAAGGAGTTTAGCAAACCTCCTTTGTGAAAATGAGAAGTTAAAAAAGGGAAACTAGTTACCTTTACTGACGACCTAGAGGCTTGCTCGTACTCATCTCTGAAGATCAGATCCTTCGCAGCCGGCATCTGGTCGGGACCGCCTTTGAGTGATAACATTAAACGCCCACAATCGTCTGGATAAAAAGAAAGGGGAAGCTCCCAGTTGAACTCGAAGTGAAACCAGTCCGAAGAAGTCTCCCCAAGACGCTCGGAAACCCGAGCCTGGGACCCCTCTTGCGGAAGGACTTGTCCTCTCTCGAACAATGGATCTCGTCCACCCGACTCCTCGACGGCAGTTTGTTCGTTGATCGGGGTCCCGGATAAGCCATCTCCAACAGCTCGCCTCTTGAGTTCTCTGGCTCATTCGGCCACTGTTAGGTTATCGACATCATCCGAGATTTGAGTCTCGGACGAAGTCCTGGGCGCAAGGGCGTGAAGTTCATCCTCACCAACGGAAGAGGCGCGAGCTATCTCGTTTGCCTTCTTCCTCTTCTTCCTCAAAGGGACCTCTTCCGGAGTTGGATCATCGGTATCCGGAATAGCGATGGTCAGTGCCCCAGCATCAGCGTCCGTCCGCTTCTTCTTCTTCTTCATATTTTTCTTTATTGAAAAGAGGCTCGCGGGCATCTCCTCGGGAGACTCTTCCTCATGATTGATATACCATGATTTTGACCCACTTTTACTCATGGTATTTCTATGATTTTACTATATATATATCTATGTTTTGGAGTCTTTTAGGTATGTTTTCAGGTTCAAGGGCATTTTGTAGTAAAGTGACGTTTTAGGTGCCATTTGGAGCTTAAAAGAGAGTTTTCCCGAGATGACTATAAGTTTAGACGTCAAGATTGATATCCAGAGATACATATCGATCGATACACATTCTGTGTAATCGATCGATGACGCATTTGAAGAAATAACGACGAGATACTCCATCAATCGATGTACTCCTAATACTATCGATCGATATCGAACGTGCAGAAGAAGGAAGAATATTCTCAATCGACTTGAAGCCCAAGATGTCTCAATATTACTATAATGCCCCTGACGAGTTTTTAACCTAATTGTACTCATTATTTATACCTTTGCCTATGTGTTTTGGCAAAGTAAGCTTTTACAACATTTCATTGTTATAGTATTTCCTACTTATCAATAAAGTATTCTTTTCATCTTAATTATGTTCTCATCTAAGGTTAGAGAATTCTAGATTTAGAAGAAAGATACAAAGAGATTTGTTATCACGAGGAACTTGATTGTTCGATCTTCTAATGAATCTCTATTATTACCTTGATGCTATGAGTCACTCAGTCATGTATGAGTAGATTCATTTGTTAGATTTAGGTTTCAAATAGTTATGAGGGATTAGCCCCAAC
Source organism: Hirschfeldia incana (assembly GCA_026261945.1). Taxonomy (NCBI): domain Eukaryota; kingdom Viridiplantae; phylum Streptophyta; class Magnoliopsida; order Brassicales; family Brassicaceae; genus Hirschfeldia; species Hirschfeldia incana. Next base: position 1,282,876 of record JABCMI010000006.1, read on the forward strand.
TATAGACTGTTGAGTTGTATACTCATTATCCTGATGAACCCTAAAGCTTATTCTAGATTAGCAAACTAGAATATGATCTTGGAAGTGATTTAATTCATAAATCATTCTCCTGACATCATCTTGCATAAGCTAAGATCCTCTAGGGAAAAGTGAGAGCCGGTCTATGATCTTGGTGAACACATATTCAATTCGATCTAGAGCTATATCGATCGATACTCCAATAGAGTAATCGATCGACGACACACATATCGATCGATACAAGCTGTCAAACATCGATCGATATTGTCGGCGGACAGATCAATAGACGAGTCTAGTAACGACAGTTATTAGGCAAATCTAAGAGCTGAAGTTCTTTAGTATATGCAAGCAACTCATTAAAACATCTATAGCATTATAATCCTGAACTAACTGAATAGTAACCTTGAATCTAACTACTTTCTCTTAATACTTACAACCTTAAATCATTCTCTTGAGCAACTAGTCATTGCTCACAACTGCAATTTACATTTAAACCATTTCAACCTAGTTTAGTCACTAAGGATTATCATCTTTTGTGTTCCTTCGCTCCCCGTGAAATCAATCCCTAAGTACTACATCTGAACCTCTTATTTGAGAGAGTAATTCACTCCTAGGGTAATTTGAGTGAGATCAATGATCTCGTTCCTCGGGAGATTCCTCCTCCTCAACTCTCTCCAAAGAGACGGTTGCCTTCTTCTTCTTCTTTGAAGCCTTCTTCTTAGCGGCATCGCCAGAGGCAAATCTTTGGGTCGCCGCAGAAGCAACCGCGGTATCCTGCGCCTCAGAAGGTCTAGCGCCACTTTCGGGCTTTGTCTTTTTGTTGCTCGTTTGAGCGGCTACGATCTTGCTGAGATCGGGAATTTCCTTCATCCTTCTGGCACGGTTTACTTCCCTTTGCTCGGCTGGAGTAAAAATGGATAACCTCCTGTTCGCCGGATTTTTGATATAAGGGACGAAGTTAGAGATCCAATCCTCTGCGAAAGGAAGTAAAACCATTAATCCGTGATCCTTAACCCATAAACGAGAACACGAAGAATGGGAAACTTACGATTAGCAATCTGATCGACTGCTCTCCGGATTCTCTCCCGAGTAAAGTTATCTCGGTGATCCTGTCTTTGTAGAGCGACTGTTCGGGCCCGGTTCTCCCAATCTTCTGAGTAGGTGGAAACGTTCGAGTGAGCAACTGCACACAAACAAAGAAAAAAAAAACATAAGGTCAGATGGACCTGCGTAATGGAAGTTTATGAGTTAGTAGCTGTACCAAAATCTGCATTCCATAAAATGCGATATTTGGAACTCGACGGTTCCTCGAACACTGATCTGTTGGACTTTATGTAGAAATAATGTCTTTGCCAATCTGTGGTCTTCGACGGACCCCCGGCAATCACGTTATAACTTGGTCGTATCCTCATCGAGATAATGCCGTCTCCTGAGATCGAAACCGACGTCAGCTCCTCGAAGGCCCTGACGCTCAACGATGTGCCGGCTTCCGCCGCGACAACAGACATCGCGACCATCAAACGGATTGCACCGTTGATGAGTTGGCTCAGAGCGACCCCTCTCCGTAAGGCATATGCAGTGACGATCCGAGGAATCGGGAACCAAAGCTTTGTGTCGCTTTGGAAGTAAGACTCGTAGACACATTGGTATCCTCTCAGAGGAGACCAAGGTCTCTGATCTTTCCTCGGAATGATGAAAGTCACCCCAACTGCAATTAAATTTTGGAGAAGCGCTTCCACCGAATTGGTTGTTGATCGAGTCTCTTCAACATTCGCCCAGTCCTGACCAACCACGATAGACGGGCGGACCCTTGACCTCTCTAAAGGACCCTCATCGGAAAATAGGTTCCCGGGATAGAAACTCCTCGGGACCATTGTGGCATCAACCGCATCCTGGCCATCACCGTCTCCTCGAAATAGAGCTTTCGCGTCCGCAACGAGCAAACGCTGAGACAAATCCATGTTCTGAGTATCCATCATGGCTTCGTGACGAATTTCTTCCGCGGGATCCTCGGAAGAACTTCGAACAGAAGCCACCTGTTTTCCTTTTTGCTCCCGCGACAAACGTCGAGACGACGACATCTCGAATTATCGGAATCTTAATGCAAAGTTTAAGAGAGAGAAGCGAAATAAAGAGAGAAAGTACATTTCAGACGCGGAGAGAAACGAGGGAAATGAGAAAGTGGAGGGATATTTATAAGAGGAGGCGGGCTCTCGGATCAAGGCGTCATAATTACGCCTAAAGAGGCCTAAATGGGCCTGATTACTGTTGGCGCGTGTCGCGTAACCGCGCCAGTTCGTTTCCTCGGTCACGATCCTTAATCCTACGACCGCTCCGGTTCATTCCTAGATCAAATTTCCTAGAGAATTAGCAATCGCACCGGTTCATTACCCATCGAATAAAAGCTTCATTTCTTCGGTAACGATCGAAACGCCAACTTCAAGGGTCGCTTCGAGATACTCGGTATATGCTTTTGTTCTCCGAGCTAATAAAACCAAATTCATTGACGACCGATCGAGTGACCGGTTTAGCGAGTGAAGCCATTAGTTTCTCTTGTTCTTCCGACCGTTTCTGGGCGGTGGCGAACAGTTCCTTCACCTGGTCCAGCATCGCGGTGTTTGCCTCGGCAGTGACCGTTGATGCGTTCCCAGCAGGAGTCTTCTCAGCGTTGGCATTGGTGGTTGCTCCGTCGTGCGTTTGCTTGTCTTTTTCCGCTGTAGCAGACATGTTTAACTGGGCGTGCGTAGTTGCGAGAAAGATAAATCCGTGAATCCCCCTCCTTCTAGCGCCAAACTGTGGGAACCGAAATTCACACTGTCGATTTTAGTTAAGTAATATCGAAGGAAAACCAAGCTAGCCTAGTTTTCCCTGAAGATCTCAGATTATCTGCTGGGCCACACACGTCAAAGTTAAAAAGGCGAGTCTAAAATAAATGTGTAAAAATAAGTAGAGCGAAAAGAATCTTATTCCCAAATTCACGCGGAGCATTTGACAAAAAGTCGAGATCTCGGCTGCAAAAGCTGTCGATCGGCGCTAGTCTCAAAAACCTAGATCTAACCTAGTTGAGTCGCAGCTCGCTAAAAAGGAAATAAAGCCTAAGTTCTAATTCGCTCTGGAGAGTAGCTTTTTTCTTCTGATTTCGGATCCCCTTCCCTCTGCTCCTAGCCTGCTTTATATACTCCCCATATGACGGTCTATTTCTGATGGGCTGAGTTTGTCGCGAACTGGGCTTTTTCCATTTTCGTCGACCTTCGTGTTTATCGGGAAACTTGACATTTATCTTTTCGGAATTTTGACATTTATCTTTTTGGAATCTTAACATTTATCTTGTTATGTTAAGATAAGCACAAACCGTCATATCCATCTTTTGAAAATCATAAATGGGCCGTCCGATCATGTTTGGTCCCTCCCGGGCCGTTCTTCGGATTTCCGCTGTTTCTACGATTTCCTCGAAAGGATACTCCTGTTGCGATATCGGGTTCTACGGAAGATCTTCCATTCTTCGTAGAATCGAGATAAATGGTGTAGTTGGATAACCACCATCGTTTTACACGACGAATTTGAGATCTCTCCGCCCGTTGATATCTTAAGAGTTTTTCCGAAATTATTCCGATGATCTTGGTTTGGAGCAGAAAAAGGAATTTTGTTTGCGGAACCTCGGAAAGTCGCAAAGCATGGATTTCTAATAGCCCGGGGACTAGGAATTACGCACGAAGACTAGCCGTCCGGCGACCTGGACCGGGGCTGGTCGCCCGGCGACCACAGCCAGCACGGGCGCTAGGCGCCCGGCGACCTAGACCAGGGCTGGTCGCCCGGCGACCACGGCCATCATGGGCGCTAGGAGCCCGGCGACCTGGACCGGGGCTGGTTATGGGAACCGAAATTCGCACTGTCGATTTTGATAAGTAAAAACGGAGGAAAGCCAAGTTAACCCGACTTTCCCTGAAGGCCCGGATTCTCTGCGACAGCCAACGACAAGTGACCGAACAAGTGCGGAAGATATGTAAAGATAACAAAAGACGAAATCGTACAAAAAGGATTTTGTAGAGAGTTGGGACTGGACCTTAAGGAAGGCTGCCTACGTACCCCTTTCGAGGATCAAGTCGGACGTAGTTCAGTTGGATGGGTTTGAACAAGAGATCGAACTGCCTGGCGGAGTTCGTCTAGTATAAGCGTTTGTCATAGAAACGGGCATGTCGAGAATAATGCCTAAGATTCCTATGTGCGGAACTCTAAGTAAAAGGATTGGTAGATCCTTCCGCGAGAAATAAGGGTCTGCGGACAAGATGAAAATAGAACGAGAGGCGGCCAGACGTTCTAGGTCCTGCCTTGCTAGTCTACCGCCTCAATTCTAAGTTCTTAAGCTAACAGGAGCTCTCTAAGTCTCCAATCTCGGATTTGCTTTCTCTCTAAGATTTTTTTGCTCTCCTTTTCCTTCTCTCCCAAAGCTCCTTTATATACTCCTTCTTATGACGGTCTATTCTCCTTTTGGGCCGCGAAGCGGGCTTTTTCCATTTTCGTCGGCCTTCATGTTTATCGGGAAACTTGACATTTATCTTCGGGAAACTTGACATTTATCCTTCTGGAAATTTAGCATTTATCTTGTTCTGTAAAGATAAACGTAAATCGTCGTATATATCTCAGATAATCGTAAACAGACTGTCCGATCGCGTTTGGTCCCTTTCGGGCCGTCTCTAGGACTTCCGTTATTTTCTACGATTTCTTCGGAAGATCTTCATTCCTTCGTAGAGTTGAGATGAGTGGTGTCTCAAGATAACCATCACTGTTTCGTACGAAGAATTTAAGATCTTCCTTCCCGTTGATATCTTACGAGTTTCCGAAGTGTTACCGACGATCTTAGTTTGGAGTAAGAACGGGAGTTTTGTACGCGGAATCTCAATGATTCATTCCGCGAGGACTTGGGAAAGATTCAAAGTACAGACTTCTGACGGCCGGGGCCTGGGACTTGTGCACAGAAGATTATCGCTCGAAGATCCGAGCCAGCATGGGCGCTAGGCGCCCGGCACCTACGGACAGCACGGGCGCTAGGCGCCCGGCGCCTAAAGGCAGCACGGGCGCTAGGCGCGCGGCGCTAGGCGCCCGGCGCCTAGAGGCAGCACAGGCGCTAGACGCCAGGCGCCTAGAGGCAGCACGGGCGCTAGGCGCCCGGCGCCTAGAGGCAGCACGGGCGCTAGGCGCCCGTCGCCTAGAGGCAGCACGGGCGCTAGGCGCCCGGCGCCTAGAGGCAGCACGGGCGCTAGGCGCCTAGCGCCTAGAGGCATCACGTGCGTCTCGGCGAGGGCTTCGATTTGATATCTTACTCGTTTTCTGGGTCCTCACGGTTTGAGAGAACGGGCTCCTTGAAGTTTCCAGGCGGCTAGGACCATCACTGGCGGCTAGGACCAGCACGGGTGCTAGGCGCCCGGCGCCTAGAGGCAGCACGGGCGCTAGGCGCCCGGCGCCTAGAGGCAGCACGGGCGCTAGGCGCCCGGCGCCTAGAGGCAGCACGGGCGCTAGGCGCCCGGCGCCTAGAGGCAGCACGGGCGCTAGGCGCCCGGCGCCTAGAGGCAGCACGGGCGCTAGGCGCCCGGCGCCTAGAGGCAGCACGGGCGCTAGGCGCCCGGCGCCTAGAGGCAGCACGGGCGCTAGGCGCCCGGCGCCTAGAGGCATCACGTGCGTCTCGGCGAGGGATTCGATTTGATATCTTACTCGTTTTCTGGGTCCTCACGGTTTGAGAGAACGGGCTCTTTGAAGTTTCAAGGCGGATTCTTTGTCGTTCGGCCTGTCAAAACTTAGATTACTTCCCGTTTCTTCCGTATACTTTCGTATGGTCGTGTCATCTTAGCTACGGACCTAATGTCTCTCGGTTCTTCTTGATTGTATCATCGAAGTTTTACGACTAAATCTTATTTGGTTTTCTCGTAAAGTTTATCGTGTAAATCAAGAACGATCGACTTTAACATAGGTTCTTTAAGCTATACGACTTGTCTTGCTTTCGACGCTTGTTTACGGAAAGTCCGCGCATGATAAATAGTTTTAGCCGTTGATTTCGAGAGAACCGTTTTTGACCCCAACAGTTAGCCCCCCAGCCTGTAAGACGCGGAGACGATCTTACGGGCGGAAGATTATGAGTTGAAAGTCGAAATTTGTGGCTAAGAATATTTCATTGCGGACATCCACATCACCTTTGATTGGCGATCTTGAACGTGACGTCGGAAAGACCGTGAGTTCGTTGCTCAATGTGAAGAAAGAGAAGAACATATGTCCTCGAAAGTCCGTCGTCTTCAAGAGAAGATTTAGAATCTTGAGGAGACGGGGACTCGCAAGTTTGACGGAGAGGACTTCGACTCGATTCTCGCTGGTCTGAAACCCGTGTGCACCCTTGTCACGGATTCGGAGGGTTCGGAGGACCAGGACTACGCAGTCAAGGATCGTGAAGCCGGCGCATACGAAACATGCAGCGGTGGTGCGACCAATGGAGGCGACGGTGAGACCGTTCCTACTTTGGGTGAGTTTTGAGGATGAAGGTGATGCTCCGGGGAGCATCTAGGTTTATCAATCCTTTTAGAGATTTTTATTTTGATTGTGTTTCGGCCGTTAAGAGGCCATGATGTACATTTGTGGGACTGGCCGTTGGTGGCTTCGAATCCCGGCCTTTTTCAGGGCATCTGTTGAACTCTGCGGCTCAATCTTTATAAAATATTAATGTTGCGTTTTCAGAACTTCTGTCTATCGAAGTTAGAGGGACAGGGTGTGAGTTGTCGTCTCATTCCTGCCTCCCTGATGATCACCGTATCCGTCGTTTGTACAAAGCGAGATTTTCCTGCGGTTTACGATTTACGCGAAAATTCGTGGAAACGTACAGACTTGAGTGAAGAGACAAGTTTTGGGATCTCGCGTCGTTGACGCTTTGCCTATAAGATGTTAAGATACCAGCAAGGCTGGGTTTAGGGCAAGACCTAGGTTTACTCTCAGACTGAGGCTGTGCGATGACAAATCGGCTTTCGTTTTGCCTGTTTGTGATTTTAACCTGATTCGTACCGTTTTGAAATCCGCGAAGTGGTATCGGCTTACATGATTTGTCTGGGCACGAATCGAGCTACTTCCTTTACGAAGTGCTGAACCAAATTTGGATTTTTTGTATAGCGCGCTATGGGATCTTTGTCGGATGTAAAAGAGCCTACCCTTAGGTGGCTTGTCTGTTTAGGACGTTAGAGTTCGTTTGTTGTGATCAGCAACAACGATATGATGCCGTTTAGAAGGCGTATGAAGGTTTTAATCGAAAAACGAATGTTCAGGCACGAAGCGACGTCTCGCAATGCTTTGAAGTTTGTTTTTCTTATGCCATAAAGAACTATGGGCTTTTAGAAATCGCGGAACGTTTTCGGGCGATAGTTTATGATTTATTTGGTGGATACTGGATCCATTGTTGAGGCCGTTTAGCGATTGGCGAGTTTGTTTGCGAAGAGTTTCGAAAATTCGGTTTCTGTGTTTGTAAAGAGTTTCGAAAATCCGGTTTCTTCAAAAAACGTGGGATTATACAAGCATACACATTTCAAATGTGTAGGAGTTAATTTTCCCTTGTGCCGCACTTCAAATGTTCGCGGGCTTGGAGATGTTTTGTGAATGTCCGTAGTCAGAAACTATTGTTTCAGTTTGGACGTGCAAGTTATAAAATTTTGATCGAGGAATTAGGACCAGGGGTCGCGTATATTTGACCCAGGGAGAAGCGTTTACCTTCGCTTTGTTTCGCGAAGTGTTGGCCTTCCGGGATTTTAAGGACGACTCGTATAACTCTTGGAGCTTTGTCACGAGTGTTTATTTTCATGCTTTATTTACGGGGCGTATAGAACTTAATCAGTCGATGTTAAGTTCGACATTTTCGGTTAACCGTATGGCTGTTAGGACTGATTTTATTACGAGAAATTCATCGCATGATTTCCGCTTTTGGGCTATGCGACAAAGTTGCTCACGTAAATGGTCACTTGAAGTTTTATGACATATCGTGGATTATCGTCTGGCCCTTAAGTGATTGGAGCGGCGATCGTTCAGCTGTTTTGTCTTGGGGTGAAGGCTATGTTCAGCCGTTTAACCAAGGAGTTGGTAAACGATCAGACTGCGATCCTTTCGCATTAAGGTCATATTGGTTCACGATTGTCCTTAATGGTGGTGCCGAATTCAGGTTCGGGCTTTACGGAAAGGCGTAGTCGGCCGATCGCCGAATAGCGTTCGTTGAGATAGACATGCAAATCTTAGCGGAGTTTTTTGAGTTACGGGTTACACGGGAAATGTTTCCGCTTTGATTTCGTCTTTTGGCGAAAGTTGCTTCGAATTACTCATGGAGTTTTACCGAAGGTTATTCCGTTAATTTTGTAGCTAACCGTCGTGCTATTAGTCTGACGTTGTACGAGTTTCTTGTCGCGAGATTGCAACAAGAGACGGTGTAGAGTTTTCAAGACTATGTTTGTAGCGGTTTGACCATGCCATTATGACGCTAGCGTTTTGGACGAATCTTAGAGTGCCGTTTGCCTTTTGAAAGGAATTTTTTCTTTATGAAGTAGAATGAGTATGCCAAGGATGCGTGGCGATCGTTTCCCAGTTTTCCGAGAGATTAGATCGGTTTGCGCGTTCTGCCTTAGTCTCGTTGATTACTCGAGATTGCCTCATGTCCGTTCCTCTTTTTCTTCTAACGTTTCATTGTCAAAGGTCTTCGAAAAGTTTGACACTGAATCGAGAATCGATTTTTGATGAAACCCGAAGGAATAGTGCAGAATCGTTGCAGAATCGTTGAAGCAAAGGGAGGAGAAGTAGGCAAAACTCGAAAAAGGCTAAGGTGGGTAGACAAGTGAAAACGAACGGCAAGATGTCACTTGAGTGGGGCTTCTTGTTTCGTCAAGCTATGAGCGAACTGGTCAGGTCAAGAAGCTTGCGATCTTGTTATACTTCACGAATAATGTTTCGTAAAATATTGCCGAGCTTTTATTTAACGAGAGTTATTCAACAAAATGTTGTCGAGTTAATTTTACGGAAACTGTTTCGTAAAATGTTGTCGAGTTTAATCGTGCAGAAGCTGTCTCGTGAAGTATTGTCTAGGATTATTTTACGAAAGGTGCAAAGTATTTGGTTGGACTATCGTCGGGGATGGTTTTGCGAGGATTTGCCGCGTTCGCCGAATGTTTTGTTGTCCGACGACCAGCGCAGCGCGGGCGCGTTAGCCGCCCGGCGCCTAGGGGCAGCACGGGCGTGCTAGCCGCCCGGCGCCTAGGGACAGCACGGGCGTGCTAGCCGCCCGGCGACTAGGGACAGCACGGGCGTGCTAGCAGCCCGGCGCCTAAGGACAGCACGGGCGTGCTAGCCGCCCGGCGCCTACGGACAGCACGGGCGCGCTAGCCTCCCGGCGCCTAGGGACAGCACGGGCGTGCTAGCCGCCCGGGACTGTGCTTCCTTGCGGAACCTGCCTGTTTTTCTCGGTTGTTTTTTTTTTTTTTTTAAAGGTTTCTCGATCGACACTTAGTCTTTCGAGGTTTCTTTAATTGTTTTTCCGAGACTTTTGGACATCGATTTCATCATGATCCCAGCAAGGAATTGTTTCTTAGAACGTTGTTGACCTTTTATTTTACGAGAGTTATTTTGCAAAATGTTATCGAGTTAGTTTTACGAAAACTGTTTTGTAAAATGTCGTCGAGTTTAATCATGCAAAAGGTGTCTCGCGAAATACTTTCGAGGATTTATTTTACAAAAGGTGCTTCGTAAAACGTGTTCGAATTTTAACATTAGAAACGCTGATCGGTAACCCGATCAGTCGTGCTTTCTATTTCCCGAGTAATCTGGGGTTTCTTCGCGATCTCCAGGAGAACAAGTCTTTATTTTTTCCGGGAAATTCTAAAAGACATTTCCAGTCGAAACTCTGCTTGGTAATCAGACCGTCATATCAGTCTTGGGCTCGATCCTACTCTAAAATCGTATGTGGGTCGTTTAGCCGTGATTCGGGCCCCTTTTGGGCCGTCTAGGGACTTAGACGTTTTTACGATTTTTCTTTAGAAAAAGCCGTTGATGTGACGCTGGTTTTTCCGAAAGGATTTCGATTCCCCGTATAGTTAAGGCAACTGGTGTTCAAGCTAACCATAGCCGTTGTATACGGCAGGCAGGAATCCGTCTCGACTTCCAAGTCATTTTTTGAATTTTTCCGAGCGAGGGGGGTTGTGTCCATGGACCCGAGGACCGTGTTGCAGGAACTTTGGACGGGGGCGCATGGTTGATAGGACCCAAACCTGGTCGGGATGGTCCGTTCTCGGGACGTTTGTCCGTAAGATGATAATCTTAGATAACCGTTTGCATAAGCGTTGGTCGTAGGAGCAGTCACTGCTGAAGTTGTTTTACCAGCGTCGATGTGAGCTGCGAGTTTGTCTTTCATATTTCCAGACATTGCTTTGATCAAGCGTTTTGCGGCCGTAAGAGTAAGAGTAATCCGTCCTCCCCTCCTTCTAGCGCCAAACTGTGGGAACCGAAATTCGCACTGTCGATTTTGATAAGTAAAAACGGAGGAAAGCCAAGTTAACCCGACTTTCCCTGAAGGCCCGGATTCTCTGCAACAGCCAACGACAAGTGACTGAACAAGTGCGGAAGATATGTAAAGATAACAAAAGACGAAATCGTACAAAAAGGATTTTGTAGAGAGTTGGGACTGGACCTTAAGGAAGGCTGCCTACGTACCCCTTTCGAGGATCAAGTCGGACGTAGTTCAGTTGGAAGGGTTTGAACAAGAGATCGAACTGTCTGGCGGAGTTCGTCTAGTATGAGCGTTTGTCATAGAAACGGGCATGTCGAGAATAATGCCTAGGATTCCTATGTGCGGAACTCTAAGTAAAAGGATTGGTAGATCCTTCCGCGAGAAATAAGGGTCTGCGGACAAGATGAAAATAGAATGAGAGGCGGCCAGACGTTCTAGGTCCTGCCTTGCTAGTCTACCGCCTCAATTCTAAGTTCTTAAGCTAACAGGAGCTCTCTAAGTCTCCAATCTCGGATTTGCTTTCTCTCTAGGATTTTTTTGCTCTCCTTTTCCTTCTCTCCCAAAGCTCCTTTATATACTCCTTCTTATGACGGTCTATTCTCCTTTTGGGCCGCGAAGCGGGCTTTTTCCATTTTCGTCGGCCTTCATGTTTATCGGGAAACTTGACATTTATCTTCGGGAAACTTGACATTTATCCTTCTGGAAATTTAGCATTTATCTTGTTATGTAAAGATAAACGTAAATCGTCGCATCTATCTCAGATAATCGTAAACAGACTGTCCGATCGCGTTTGGTCCCTTTCGGGCCGTCTCTAGGACTTCTGTTATTTTCTACGATTTCTTCGAAAGATCTTCATTCCTTCGTAGAGTTGAGATGAGTGGTGTCTCAAGATAACCATCAATGTTTCGTACGAAGAATTTAAGATCTTCCTTCCCGTTGATATCTTACGAGTTTCCGAAGTGTTACCGACGATCTTAGTTTGGAGTAAGAACGGGAGTTTTGTACGCGGAATCTCAATGATTCATTCCGCGAGGACTTGGGAAAGATTCAAAGTACAGACTTCTGACGGCCGGGGCCTGGGACTTGTGCACGGAAGATTATCGCTCGAAGACCCGAGCCAGCATGGGCGCTAGGCGCCCGGCACCTACGGACAGCACGGGCGCTAGGCGCCCGGCGCCTAAAGGCAGCACGGGCGCTAGGCGCGCGGCGCTAGGCGCGCGGCGCTAGGCGCCCGGCGCCTAGAGGCAGCACGGGCGCTAGGCGCCCGGCGCCTAGAGGCAGCACAAGCGCTAGGCGCCCGGCGCCTAGAAGCAGCACGGGCGCTAGGCGCCCGTCGCCTAGAGGCAGCACAGGCGCTAGGCGCCCGGCGCCTAGAGGCAGCACGGGCGCTAGGCGCCCGCCGCCTAGAGGCATCACGTGCGTCTCGGCGAAGGCTTCGATTTGATATCTTACTCATTTTCTGGGTCCTCACGGTTTGGGAGAACGGGCTCCTTGAAGTTTCCCGGCGGCTAGGACCATCACGGGCGGCTAGGACCAGCACGGGTGCTAGGCGCCCGGCGCCTAGAGGCAGCACGGGCGCTAGGCGCCCGGCGCCTAGAGGGAGCACTGGCGCTAGGCGCCCGGCGCCTAGAGGCAGCACGGACGCTAGGCGCCCGGCGCCTAGAGGCAGCACGGGCGCTAGGCGCCCGGCGCCTAGAGGCAGCACGGGCGCTAGGCGCCCGGCACCTAGAGGCATCACGTGCGTCTCGGCGAGGGCTTCGATTTGATATCTTACTCGTTTTCTGGGTCCTCACGGTTTGAGAGAATGGGCTCTTTGAAGTTTCAAGGCGGATTCTTTGTCGTTCGGCCTGTCAAAACTTAGATTACTTCCCGTTTCTTCCGTATACTTTCGTATGGTCGTGTCATCTTAGCTACGGACCTAATGTCTCTCGGTTCTTCTTGATTGTATCATTGAAGTTTTACGACTAAATCTTATTTGGTTTTCTCGTAAAGTTTATCGTGTAAATCAAGAACGATCGACTTTAACATAGGTTCTTTAAGCTATACGACTTGTCTTGCTTTCGACGCTTGTTTACGGAAAGTCCGCGCATGATAAATAGTTTTAGCCGTTGATTTCGAGAGAACCGTTTTTGACCCCAACACTAGTCGCCCGGCGACCACGGCCAACACGGGCGCTAGCCGCCCGGCGACCTGGACCGGGGCTGGTCGCCCGGCGACCACGGCCAGCACGGGCGCTAGGCGCCAGACGACCTAGACCGGGGCTGGTCGCCTGGCGACCACGGCCAGCACGGGCGCTAGGCACCCGGCAACATGGACCGGGCCTGGTCGCCTGGCGACCACGGCCAACACGGGCGCTAGGCGCCCTGAGACCTGGACCGGGGCTGGTCGCCCGGCGACCAGGACCGGCACGGGCGCTAGGCGCCCGTCGACCTGGACCGGGGCTGGTCGCCCGGCAACCACGGCCAGCACGGGCGCTAGGCGCCCGGCGACCTGGACCAGGGCTGGCCGCCCGGCGACCACGGCCAGCACGGGCGCTAGGCGCCTGGCGACCTCGACCGGGGCTTGCCGCCCGGAGACCACGGCCAGCACAGGCGCTAGGCACCCGGCGACTTGGACCGGGATCGGCTGCTTGGTGCTCTCAGCTTGTGCGTGTTTTCGTGTTTCGAAGGGTTTTCTTCGTGCGACAAATATTTTTAGTCGTTGATCTCGAAACGATCGATCTCAAACTTGACAATATTTTCCGAGGTTTCTCGATCGACACTTTGTCTTTCGAGGCTTCTTTAATGATTGTTATTCTCTCTCCGAGATCTTCGTACATCAATTTCGTCTTGACCCCAACAGTTAGCCCCCCAGCTAGCTAGGAGCCGTAGAATTCGTAGGTCCTAGCTCGCGGTTTTGTTCGTGAGGAAAGTATGGAGACGCAATCGTGTCGAAGGTCGGGATGAGTAGTAAAAACCTTGCCTATAAAGATGAGATGTGAATTTTTTATCATTTTCACTTCATCCAAGAATCTTTCTAAAAATCTCTCTCTTGAAAATTCTCTCTCTTTCTTAAGAAAAGATGTCTTCAAGATCAAAATCTTCTAAGAAGCAATCTCGTACTCCCTTGTCTTTGGATATCTTCCCCGCCGAAAAGGAGGTCCCAAAACCTGAGGTTGATGAGGTCAACAAGAGCGCGTATTGTGACGCTGTTTTCGGCTCCGATGCCCCCCTTCCTGTAATTTCGGTCCCGAGGTGACCTCTGAGGGCGCATAGGGAACCTGGCTCACCAAGCGAGGTATCGTCCGAATACCTTGCAACTCTTCGAGAATACTACCAGGTTCCGGAGGGAGTCATTCCCTACGGGGACGAGAGCGCAGAGAATCCTCCGCAAGGTTACTTTACCTATTATGAGGCGTTCTTGATGCAGTGCCGATTGTGGTTCCCTATTCCCGGAATCATTGTTCAGGCCCTGGACCGTTTCGGGATCTCGATCAGCCAACTAAATGTGTCTGCCTTGGAAAGCTTGCTTGGCGTTGTGATCCTGAGTTGCGAGTTGGGGATGACTCTAAATCCTCCCGACTTTGAAGGAATGTGGAACTCCAGGGAGACGAGTACGAATGGAGTATACTCGTTGAAGGCGAGGACTGGTTTTTCGATAATTCAAGGACTCACCTCGCACACCAAGGATTACATCGACCGCTTCTTTTTCGTGAGGATAGATGGAGAATCTGTCGAGGAAAGATTTCTTCATCTATTTCCGACGGTTTGGTTATATCGTCGCGGTAAGAGTCGCGTTGACAAGCGTTTTTTTTTTTTTTTTTTGAAAAAAGGCGGGTACTGAGTATATATATATTTTTTATTATGCAGCGAACAGGTGTCTCGCGCATGTCCCTTCTGATCTTTGGGTTAAGAGAGAAATTTTTGCGAGTAGGCCCTCTTCCTGAAACTCTTTCACTCTCGAGCGGATTCGGAAGGCGATTGCGCTTCATCGGTCGCAGGGCGAGACGCAACCATGCGTCAACGATGGATCCTTCGTCTTCTTTCCTCAGAGGCAGAGGTCCCGAAAAGGTAAAGGGGTTGCTTCTGAGACCTTGCCAGAGAATGACTCGCCGCCGGGATACGATCCCGACTCTATTGCAGGAAACCAAGGTGTTCCTAGCGCGAATCCTCCTCCGGCCGATTTCTTTGACGAACTCCCTCCTTCGTTTACTCGTGACGAGTCTTTGGATAACGAGGCGAGGGATCAAGTAACCGCAGAGGGTGCCCGTTTGGTTAACGAGGTATGTTTCCGAAGCTTTGATCATATTGCGTATACTCTTCTTTTCTTTGACTTCTAACTTTTTCAGGCTGTGAGAGTGTGGAGCGCGACGATCGACGGAAGTTTCCGCACGGTGCGGTTAGCTCGTTTTAAGGTGGAGGAAACCGAGAGAGAATTCGCCAAGTACCGGATAGAGGTGGAGGAGCAAAAACGCCGGCAAGCCGAGACCCAGGCTCAAGCCCTCGTTCGTGCGGAAAGGGGAGGGAGGAGAAGGGCCGCCGCTGAGTTGAACCGAAGGGCCGCCGCTGAGTTGAACCGAAGGGCCGAAATCTTCTCTACTGAGTTCGATAAGTATAAGGATGCTCAAGATTTTGTAGGCGACTTCCGCGAGTGTCGAGGTTCGGTTGGTACTCTCCACAAAATGTAGCGTGAGGATTTTTCTCTTTCCAGCGAACTCGCAGAGATCGATGGTTCAATGAGAGTGTGCGCTAACGCTGAATCCCTGGTTCCTCCGATCGAAGGAAGGATCCGCGAGCTATGGGACCCCATCCAGGTTTCGGAAGATACGGCAGATGCGAGCGCATGTGTGAACGATGGCGATGGGGGAGAAGAGGTCGACCAACCCAACTCCCCGTTTGGAATATCTTTGTCTGGTTGTTACAACTTTGACTATGGTTTGTGATTGGCCGTTGGTGGCTTTGAATCCCTGCCGTAGGGCGGTGATTTATGTATGAACTTTTTATGAATTTTGCTTTGCACTTTGATTTATACTTTCGTTAAGTGTAGAAGGTTTGAATACGAGTAGTCACTTCGTGTCCAAGCTCTTTATTCGTCGCTTGGTCCGTAGGTTACTCTGTAGTGAACATTAGGTTGTAAGCGATAAGAGGCATGTTTTGGGATCTCGTATTCTGGATACTATGCCTATGAGATGTTTTAGATACCAGCAAGGCTGGGTTTAGGGCAAGACCTAGGTCTACTTTCGGACTGAGGCTGTACGATGACAAATCAGCTTCCGTTTTGCCTGTTTGCGATTTCAACCTGACTCGTACCGTCTTAAAATCTGCGAAGTGTTTATCGGCTTATATGATTTGTCTGGATACGAATCGAGCTACTTCTTTTACGAAGTGCTAACCAAAATTTGGATTTCTTGTATAGCGCGCTATGATATCCTTGTCGGATGTACGAGGACTTTGTTAAAAGCCAGACTATAAATTTGATTAGGTGAAACGTTTTTTTGTTTTTCCGTCGGGGCCAATCGACGAATATGATTAAAGTCGCGGACGGACTGTTTAACGAGTAAAGTTGTTAGAGTCGCGGATGGACTGTTTTGGAGGAAGATAGAGAATTAAGATCTTTCGGGAATCATCGACGTCTCGCGTTCCTTAGAGATATGATTTTCGTTTCCGTAATGTTTATGCGTTGAGTAAGCATTTGAATGAAAGACTTTAAAAAAAGGTTTTAAGAATGTAGAGTACATGTAAAAAGTATTTTTTGCGGGAGTTCAAGGATGTATGTTCCCACCTCCCCCCCCCCCTTTTTGGTGAGGGGGATAGCTGAACTCGTCGAGTATTCGACGAGCTGCCTACGTACCTCTTTCGAGGATCAAACCATCTCGTAGTTCTATTTTTTTACTGCGGATGTTACTACTCCCCAAGTGCCGACGCCTCGACTGTTCCAGCTAAGTCGGTGGTCTTGTTGGGAGTTGGATCGTCTGTCTTTTCGGCGATGGACTCGAGGGTTTTTTCGTCGTCCTGAGTCATGGCCTGTTTGGATGAATCTAAATCGTCTTGTGCTGAGTTCTCGGAGATACTCAGAGGTCTCTTAGTTCGTTTCAGGTTAGCTGCTGGGGCGTTCCGATTGCTGCGCAATTTATGCTCAGCCAAGAAGCAGAGCCGCGACTGCTTTTGGCTTCCCCAGATCACCGCCGTTCTGGTTGGTGTTGGGAATTTTACGCTGAGCTGGTAAGTGGACGGGACTGCCTTCATGGCGTTTATCCAAGGAGTTCCCATTATGGCGTTATAGATGGCCGGGTTGTTCACTACCGTGAATTCGACGATTTTCGTGACTTCCTTAGCCATGACTGGGAGTCTGATCTTTCTGAGGGTCATGGAAGTTACGCCCGAGAATCCGGTCAACGGTCTTGGCTCTAGGATGACTTCTCCGAGGGGGATGTTCATCCTCTGTAGGGTGTCGCGGAACATGATTTTGACCGTGCTTCCTGTGTCGATGAGGATGCGGCCAACTTCGAGATCTTGGATCACCAAGTCAATGACCAGAGGATCGTGATGGGGTTTATCGAGACTGACCGTGTCTTGCTCTTCGAAAACGATCATATGATTAGGAACGTCGTCTTCTGGACACCATCCGAAGCTTGTTTCGGCCTTCCGTCCGTAGGCTTTGATTGACGAAACTGAGTCCCGATAGAAGTGTGATCCTCCGATGATCATGTTCACCCTTTGGCGAGTGTTGTTGTTTCCTTCGTCATCTTCTCTTCGTCCATATTTCTCGCCTGACTGAGTTCCAGGAGCGTTATTCTTGGGGACGGCTCCGTCGGTCTTCGGTGGACAGTCAGAATCTAGGAGCATGTCTTTTATACTCCTCACCGTTGCTAGTTCACCAGCGAGAAGCTTTGTAACGAGTCTAGCGCCAAGGACTTTGCAGTTGGCGGTGGAGTGACCTTTCGTTTGATGGAACTCGCGGCTGGAATTGTCCTTGTACGAGTTCTGCATCCAAGTGTTTCTGGTATTCCTTCCTTGTTCGGAATTGATGGCGTAGTTATGTTCGCCTTGGACGTCCTCCCGCTCGTGATGGACATACTTATCGTTACGAGAGGGTTTCTTCTTGCCGGACGATTTCTACGGTCCGTGATTTTGCGCTAGGACTTTCATCTCCTCTTCCATGATGATGAAATCCGTTGCCTTGTGGAGAGTGTCATGGATGGTCCGTGGTCTTTCTAAAGAAATCCACTTTTGGAATTTCGATTTGTACCAGAGGTTCTTTCTTAAGGCGTCGATGGCGACTCTATCGCTGAGGCCCGTAACCCTGGACATCACGAGTTTGAACCTCCTTATGTAGTCGCGGAGCGGTTCGTCTTCCTTTTGAATTAGACTCCAAAGGTCGACGTTAGAAGTTTCCCTGTCCATGAACATGGAAAATTGTTTCAGAAAAGCTGAAGCAAGCTGACGAAAACTCCCGATGGAGTTCCTCTTCAAGTGCGAGAACCATTTGAGCGCAGCACCTCTGAGATTCTCGACGAAGAGAAGGCAGCAGCCGACGTCCTTCTCCCGCTCTGGAAGTTTTGACCTTGCCATCGCAATCTGGAAGGATTGTAGATGCGCCTTTGGGTCAGTGGTTCCGTCGTAGGTGGGAAGCTTTATTTTCCCAGGATCTGAGACATGTGCCTCCGTGATTCGAGTGGTGAACGGAGTCTTTCTCGACTCTTCGAGAAGCAGGTCGATCTCGGGAGCGGTGCTTGTTGCGTGGTGAATTTGCGACTTTACCGCTTTCACTTTGGCTGCAGTTTTCGTGATGTATTTGTGTAAATCATGGATCTCGTCGGCGCCGCCTGCACCTCTTTGTCTGCGCTGGTTGCGATAGGTCCGAGTCTGGTCTTCGGCCAGTCTCTCTTGCTCTATCCAGTAGAGGTCATCTTCCTCTTCCGTCATGGGTTTTTCGAAGGCTGCTGCTAGTCGAGCTGACTGACTTCGGGTCCTTCTGTGGTGGACGTCGGTATCTTCGTCGGAGGGGTCCGATTGATCGCTGATGTCCAGGTTGATTCTTTCGACGTCTTCTCCTTTGTTTTCCCTCGTCGGGGGTGGAAGGTTATCCGTCGCTTTTTTCTGCCCCGCCGGATGGTGTCGTCGGGGATGAGTTCCGGGGACCCTCTCGGGGCATCTTTTTTTTGATCTCCGGAAGTTCCGAAGTCGAGCCTTCTGACGCGCCTCACCTTGGTGGATCTGCGCGGGAGCTTGCTTTTCGCTGTTAAGGTATTGACCTGTTTAGCGAGTGAAGCCATTAGTTTCTCTTGTTCTTCCGACCGTTTCTGGGCGGTGGCGAACAGTTCCTTCACCTGGTCCAGCATCGCGGTGTTTGCCTCGGCAGTGACCATTGATGCGTTCCCAGCAGGAGTCTTCTCAGCGTTAGCATTGGCGGTTGCTCCGTCGTGCGTTTGCTTGTCTTTTTCCGCTGTAGCAGACATGTTTAACTGGGCGTGCGTAGTTGCAAGAAAGATAAATCTGTGAATCCCCCTCCTTCTAGCGCCAAACTGTGGGAACCGAAATTCACACTGTCGATTTTAGTTAATTAATATCGAAGGAAAATCAAGCTAGCCTAGTTTTCGCTGAAGATCCCGGATTATCTGCTGGGCCACGCACGACAAAGTTAAAAAGGCGAGTCTAAAATAAATGTGTAAAACAAGTAGAGCGAAAAGAATCTTATTCCCAAATTCATGTGGAGCGTTTGAACAAAAAGTCGAGATCTCGGCTGCAAGAGCTGTCGATCGGCGCTAGTTTCAAAAACCTAAATCTAACCTAGTTGAGTCGCATCTCGCTAAAAAGGAAATAAAGCCTAAGTTCTAATTCACTCTGGAGAGTAGCTTTTTTCTTCTGATTTCGGATCCCCTTCCCTCTGCTCCTAGCATGCTTTATATACTTCCCATATGACGGTCTATTTCTGATGGGCTGAGTTTGTCGCGAACTGGGCTTTTTCCATTTTCGTCGGCCTTCGTGTTTATCAGAAAACTTGACTTTATCTTTTCGGAATTTTGACATTTATCTTTTTGGAATCTTAACATTTATCTTGTTATGTAAAGATAAGCACAAACCATCATATCCATCTTTGGGAAATCGTAAATGGGCCGTCCGATCATGTTTGGTCCCTCCCGGGCCGTTCTTCGGATTTCCACTGTTTCTACGATTTCCACGAAAGGATACTCCTGTTGCGATATCGGGTTCTACGGAAGATCTTTCATTCTTTGAGAATCGAGATAAATGGTGTAGTTGGATAACCACCATCGTTTTACACGACGAATTTGAGATCTCTCGGCCCGTTTATATCTTACGAGTTTTTCCGAAATTATTCCGACGATCTTGGTTTGGAACAGAAAAAGGAATTTTGTTTGTGGAACCTCGGAAAGTCGCAAAGCATAGATTTCTAGCAGCCCGGGGCCTAGGAATTACGCACGAAGATTAGTCGTCCGGCGACCACGGCCAGCACGGGCGCTAGGCGCCCGACGACCTGGACCGGGGCTGGTCGCCCGGCGACCACGGCCAGCACGGGCGCTCGACGACCTGGACCGGGGCTGGTCGCCCGGCGACCACGGCCAGCACAGGCGCTAGGCGCCCGGCGACCTGGACCGGGGCTGGTCGCCCGGCGACCACGGCCAGCACGGGCCCTAGGCGCCCGGCGACCTGGACCGGGGCTGGTCGCCCGGCAACCACGGCCAGCACGGGCGCTAGGCGCCCGGCGACCAAGGCCAGCACGGGCGCTAGGCGCCCGACGACCTGGACCGGGGCTGGCCGCCCGGCGTCCACGGCCAGCACGGGCGCTAGGCGCCCGACGACCTGGACCGGGGCCGGCTGCTTGGTGCTCTCGGCTTGTGCGTGTTTTCGTGTTCCGAAGGGTTTTCTTCATGCGACAAATATTTTTAGTCGTTGATCTCGAAACGATCGATCTCGAACTTGACATTTTTTTCCGAGGTTTCTCGATCGACACTTTGTCTTTCGAGGTTTCTCTAATGATTGTTATTGTCTCTCCGAGATCTTCGTACATCTATTTCGTCTTGACCGATTTTGACCCCAACACCGTTTGTCTGTACTTTTCCGGTTAAAAGCTCTCCGAGCTCCGGCTTGTTTCCTTACTTCTCCACCTTTGTAAACTCACTCTGAAATCTAATAAACCTCTGTTCAACCCATTTTTAGTATTGTTTACTTCTCTTGAGACCAAACTCACCTTAAACAATTTCCAAGATCATATTTTAGTTAGCTATTCTAGAATAAGTTTTAGGGTTCATCAGGATAATGAGTATACAACTCAACAGTCTATAGTTGGGGCTAATCCCTCATAATTATTTGAACCCCAAATCTAACAAAGGAATCTACTCAGACATGACTGAGTGACTCATAACATCAAGGTAATAATAGGAATTCATTAGAAGACCGAACATTCAAGTTTCTCTTGATAACAAATATCTTTGTATCTTTCTTCTAATATTAGAATCCTATAACCTTGATGAGAACAGAATTAAGATGAAAAGAATACTTTTATTAAATAGTAAGAAGTACTTAGAACAATGAACGTTTGTAAAAGCTTGTAGAAACACAAAAGCACACTTTACCAAAACACATAGGCAAATGTATAAATACTGATTTCAATTAGGTTAAAAACTCGTCAGGGGCATTATAGTAATAATAGGAAATCTTGGGCTTCAAGTCGATTGAGAATATTCTTCCTTCTTCTGCACGCTCGATATCGATCGATGGTACTAGGCGTACATCGATCGATGGAGTATCTCGTTGTCATTTCTTCGGATGCGTCATCGATCGATTACACAGAATGTGTATCGATCGATATGTATCTCTGGATATCGACCTTGACGTCTGATCTAGTAGTCATCTCGGGAAATCTCTATTTTAAGCTCTAAATGGCACCTAAAACGTCACTTTACTCCAAAATGCCCTTGAACCTGAAAACATACCTAAAAGATTCCAAAACATAGATATATATAGTAAAACCATAGAAATACCATGAGTAAAAGTGGGTCAATATCATGGTATATCAATACCGAACTATCACTTTCATATTTTATTCTCCAACTAATAGTTGAATTGGCAAATTAGTGACTGAAAAAGTCAATCGTAAAGTCATAAACGATCGTCGTTAGTTTTATATCAAATATATCCGCCATTGAACTTGAAAAACTCAAAATCTCCAAATTTAAATCTTTAACTTTGAGTGAAGACAATTTCTGGTGATAGAAAGGTGGTTTCCGATGATATTTGTTTCCGTGATTGCACTGGATGTTCTCTCTTTTTACTAGAAACTGTATTTACATCACCATAAATCATCTTAACTCAAAGTTCAAGATTTGAATTTGAAGATTTCAAGCTTTTCAAGTTCAATGGCAGAGATAATTGATATAAAATTAACGAGGATCGTTTATAACTTCAAAGTTAACTTTTTCGGTCACTAATTTGTCAAATCAACTATTAGCTGGAGAATAAAATAATGTAAATGATACTTCGGGATTAAACTTGCCAATTTCAAATAATTGATGATTTAATGTCCATTTTCCCTCCTCCCCAAGTATAAAAAAATACTCCACGACTATAGAAAAGAGGACTGGTTTTTTTCCTAGAAGCTCCTCGAGTGAAATTTGAGAGAGATAAACTAGCAAAGATGCTACTTCTTATTTAGCTAGCTCGATTTGATATTCGAGCACTCACATTTATAACCTCTTTCGATTACGATTTACTTCTAAACAAACAAGATTTGCGACATGTTTGGTCCCCAACTAAGTCAATTATCACTTGATTGAATTTCTAATCAACCAAAATTTCCCTTTTTTGAGCACACATCTATATTATTAAAACTAAAAAACATTTAGTACTGTTTGGAAACAATAATAGGAGTTTAAATGAAAATTGTTTGGTAACTTAAATAGTAGTATTTTTGTACTTTCTATTATTTGCACATTTAGTCATTGCATTTACAATAAATTAAGTATTTCCTTTTTATATTTCTTTTTATTTACATATTCAGCCACTGTATTTATAATCAATTTAAATTAATTAGTTACATTTCCAAAGTTTATCTAATCAAATCGATATTCATATATTGATTATTATTAAATATTAATATTGTGCTACTATTAACTAAATCGCATGAACTAAAATGATATAATATTTTAATGAAATTAACTAAATCGTAAAATTACAAAACATAGAGATTTTTTTATTAAATCGACGGTTTGAAATTTGATATAGAAAATAAATTAAATAAAACATCTGCACGGGAGTGCGGGTTAAAATCTAGTATATAATATTCATGACTCCCCAAAAACTTAAGGTGGTGCCAGATGAGGAACAGATCTAAACCGTTTCTAATTAGGTCGGTAAAGTTTCAGATTTAGCTGTTGTAGCTACAGTTTGTTATTTTTATTATGAAAAGACAACTTCTAGCTAAAACCAAACTGAACCGAGAAACCTAAGTGCTTTTATGATTATTTAGATTAAAAAAATTAGTAATACAACTATACTAAAATTTTAATATTACACCACATATTTTCCATTACTAATGATATAAGAGACATTACTAATGATGTGTTAGTTTTTTTTCCAGTTTAGTTAACTTTCATTTGTTTTAATTCTTATATACTTTTTGTGATATTTTTACGTTTCAGATGTATATTGAATTTAATTCACATGGTTTATGTTACATAACTTATGTTTTAGAACATAATTTCTTATAAAAAATAAACCTAATTAAAATGATTAAAAACAAACTAAACCGAATACAAACCGAACCGAATATAAATCTAGCTGTATACAAACCGAACCAAATCAACTGTGTGTGGTTCATTCCAGTTAGAAAAATAATAGAACCGAACCGAACCAAATTTGAATCGAACCGAGAAAATAACGAAGTGCCCACCTCTATTTTAAAGTATCGCAGAACATAAACCCCCAAAAAGTGTTATACTGTAAAATGTCTCCGGACTTATGTAGGCAATTCTACTTTTACCACATTTATGATGACTAGTTATATCTTTAACATTGAGACTATGACAAACGGCTATTTACGTCCAATTATCAACATAATTTCGCAGCATTTGAGAATTGAATAAATCTTTTGCCAACTACTCAACTAATGACCGGACTTCCATAACTATACCTCCAAATTGTGGAATATACTTGGTTGATTCCCTTTATTGTAATGACGATCATGATGTTCCCTCTACTATAGAGGTGGAGACAGTGCCTCCTTGGATACCCCGAATCTCTACCTGTCAAATTGATGCATTATGGATCAATAATGACAGTGTTAGTGGACTAGGGTGGAGTCTTAAGGATCATATGGGCTCAAAATTTTTCGGTTTACGAGCGTGTAATAGAAGCCTCTCAGCCTTGCATGCTGAGATGGAAGGGTTACTTTGGGCAGTCTCATGTATGAGAGACAAAAGGATAACTTCGGTACGGTTCGGGACGGACTGCTCGGACTTAGTGGACATGACTATAAATCCGATGGACTGGCCAACATTTGCAGCAGAGATCGAAGTATTCCAGAGGTTACAGGATGACTTCGTGGATGTGAGACTGTCTCATATTCTTCGAAATCGGAATAGCCGGGCAGATGCGTTAGCTAAAGATGCAAGAAAGAAGAGGATATATTTTCTCCCATATAGATCAGACCCGGACAGATGGAGATGCTCTTCGGAGAATCGGCACGTCTGTTCTCCATTTGATCTAGTTTGAATGGGTAGTCGACAAAAAAAAAAAGAATACATAACACCTTATCCAAACAAGAAGCTCTTTGATACATTATGATTTGTTCACACAAGAAGATAAACAACAAATTTTACAGGATATCAAATGGACGATATAACTATAGACTTCAGTTTCTGCCAGATGTAGAAACCACAGACGAGGCCGTCTCATCATTTTCACCTGAAAGCTCCTCAAGAGACTTGCCTTTAGATTCAGGTACTAAAAACGTCATGAGCATACCAACAAAGTTGATAACACCAAGCATGATCAACGAATTCTTGACACCAATACCGGGTGGATATCCTGCGTCAGTCTTGGTCTTATCCTTTGACTGAGCTGCATATAAGAAGCCAAACGCACCAACAATAGCTCCCGCCTTTCCTGCTGCCGCTGATATTCCATGACATGTGGATCTCAACCTAGCTGGGAAGATCTCAGCAGGAACAACAAATGTAGTTGCATTTGGACCGAAATTTGCAAAGAAGAAAGTTAGGGAGTAAATAATGACAAATCCAATGCGATTGTCGGGTTTTATCCAATGATCATAAGGGAAAGCTATAGCGAACATGAACACGGTCATAAAGAAGAATCCCATTAGTTGGATTGCAAATCTTCCCATGATGTCAATAAACGCAACCGTGAACCAATATCCTGGGACGGTGCTGCATAGCGCAATGAGGGTCTGCGCCCTACCGATCTTGAAAACCTCGTGGATGGCATTCATTGTGGCCGCACCAGGAATCCATCCAATAGCAGAAAATATATCTTTTTGAAATAAGTTTTGACTGTAAAATGCAATGTCAAGCAAAAACCAAGTGGAGGTAGTTCCAAGGAGAGGAAGTCCATGGCGTCTAAGAAATTCCTTGGAGAATAAGCCATAGTTAAGCTTTGGATCTTGAACGACCTTTTCAACAATTTCTTCCTCAGCTTCCAGATCCACCTGCAAGACTTTAGACATGTCCTGTGTGGCTTGTTTGATGTTTTTGGCAACCAAAGCAGTGTAGCGAGCAGTTTCGGGCATCTTCATTCGCCAGTAATAGGTCATCGCGGCCGGCAAAGCACCCACCATAAGAATGATACGCCACAAGTAATCAGCTTGAGGTACGGTCGAGCCAACAGGGTCTACACTGTAGATAGGTGATGGGAATTGATGATCAAAAATACTCGAGAATATTAGAGCAACGATGCCTCCAGCCATGATCCCAAATCCTTGCATAGCAAACACGGCCGCGATGAACGCTCCACGGGTCTTCTTGTTTGCATACTCAGACATGATCGTTGCTGAGAGTGGATAGTCACCTCCAATACCAACTCCAAGCCAAAACCTTTTTCCCAAAGTTGCCAAAGAAAGCACAATTTACATCGATACAATTATTTTGCCGTCTCAAAAAGCACTAATTGTCTTCATACTTCATTTCTTTCGTTTCAACATAGCAATTTTTAAATGAAATTTAGATATAAAAAACTTTACACTAGTGTGTTTGAAATTTATATATAATTATATTTTAATAAATAATAATACATCATATTGTAATGTCTATAAAATATATTGTTAACTTATCAATACAACATCCCTACTTAAAAATGAAAAAAAGTGATCCATTTATTTACGAGACAAACTGGTAAGAACTAAACTAAATATTTAAAAACAATTGCAAAAATAAATATTAAAAGAGATCTTTTTTTTTGTTAATCTTATGCATATATAATTTAAAGAATCCAAGTTTTTAAGTTTTTTTTTCAAATTTTATTTTTTTAGTTATAACTAAATATTTAAAAAGTACCTGAAAAAGCAAAGAGTGGTCATGACACCTTTGGGACTATTCCCAAACGAAAGACCGGATGCAACAGAGCAAACGACCATCATAATCAAAGTGATTCCATAAACCTTTTTCCGGCCTAGTTTGTCTCCAAGCCATCCAAAGAAAAGTTGACCCATTAGTGTCCCACATAGAGCCACACCATTGACTGCGGCCGCCACTTCTGGTGGCAGTGTTCCCGGCTTAGCTGCTCCGTTCTTGTGGTAGTAGATGCGGCCTAACAGCTTTGTGACCAATGAGATACAAAAAAGATCGTAGGCATCCGTGAAGAAACCCATTCCGGCGATAACAATAGCCGTGAAGTGGTACAGTTGTGTTTTAGCTAAATCCAGTGCTTTGAGCACTCCTAGCTGCTGATTATCAGCCATTTGCCTTCTTCTAGATTATCTACAAAAGCAAAAACAAAACATAACAGCTAATATATACATCTATTTATTAATATATATTTCACGTTTCATTAGAAGACAGATGATTCAACGTTTGTGGCACAAGAATGGACGTTAATCCAGTTGAAACGTCACCAGAGATTTTTACGCAGTTAATGCTTTCTAAGATCTGATTTGTTCTGCTGGAACTCGACAATCCTTATAATTGATCCTAGACTTAAGTTACAGTAATTTTTGCGTGGAATTATGGAAAAATTAGTTTGAGCGCCCGAACGGTACATGGTGGTAACTTTTAAAAATTATTATATACAGAAAAAAAAAAGTCCACAACACTGATGAAATTAACTAACCTTTGTGCTTCTGATGAGTCTCCTCAGTTGTGACTAAAGAAAGATATCAGATATGCTTAAAACTTTTGACGTAAATAGGCCGATCGACTTTAAGATATCTCAAAGTTAGAAAATGCGTGTGCTACTTATAGACCAAATTATATCTCAAAGTCAACGTGTGTAACTACATATCGGAATCTAAAGGAGCATATACTCTCATCTTGTTTGTGTTAGATAAATTGTATTACAATAAGAACCTCAATAATACGTAATGATAATGATACTATTCTAGTATGAACTAAGCCGTTTCAATAGTTTACTATATATATCACAGTCAACACACACACACACATATATATATATATATATATATATATATATATATATATATATTGATGTAGGTTTATCGCCAATTAGTGCATCATTTTCGAATGGTATGATAAATATTCTTGTTTCACAAAAAAATGATAAATATTCTTAAATTCATGAGATATATATATATATATATATATATATATATATATATATATATATATATATATATATATATATATATTATCTGGTTTCATGACCGATTAGTGCATAATTTTCGAATGTTATGATATATATTCTTAAATTCATGAGATATAATCTTCTTCATATAAATATCGTTTGTGTTTTTATAAATTGTATAATAGTATGAACCTCAATAGTACGTAATGATAATGAAACTACCCTCGTATGAATTTAGCCCCTTCAATCGCTTACTACATCTCCTAGTCAACATATATTATGATATATGAATATAGTTTATGAACGACAATGGCTGGGCATTTTGATATGTTGAAATATGTAAAGATTTTGGTATGATAAATGTTCTTAAATTCATGATATGTTGAAATATGTAAAGATTTGTGTTGGCTTGATTTGATTGTATAAATATTTGTATTGTTCTGACTTCTGAGAGGCGACGGCAGAGTGATATTTTCCGGTCGAAATACGGAAAAACGAATCTTCTTCACATTCCGTTGTGACAAAAACATCTTAAAATGATTTTTTATTGGATTATTTGTGATAAATATCTCCATTATTACCAATCGGCTCGTGTATAAAATAAATAGAAGAAATAAAGTAGGTTCACATTACGAAGTGGATAGGATTCATATCCGAGCCTTACGCAACGTAGAATGTCAAAACACAAAATTAAAATACAGTATATGACCAAAAGGAGTTTTTCGTTATTTATTTTGATTTTATTGACTGAGAATTTCAAAATTGCTAGTAAGACGATAGCAGTCACCAAAAACATATATAGAATATTAGTTTTTTTTGTTTTGTTTTAATTTCTTGAGAAAGATGGTTCAGTTTTGTTTTATAGACGGCATAGTAGTTCAGTTACAAGAGGAAACTGTCTTTTGCACAAAAAAAAAAAAAGAGGAAACTGTCTAACTAAATCAAACTCTCTAGTAGTATTATGGTACCTTCATTTTGATTTTGATTGGTTATGGCAAAGGTTTCGTTTGCTTTCGTAATTAACTGAAATTATTGCTTTAGTTTTTAAAAATATTTATTTCTTTATCGCTTGGAAGGTTTTCTTTTAAGAGCATTTCAAATTCTCAAAAATGTATATTTCTTCGTATTCTTTTAAAATAAAAATCACTATTATAAAAATGAAATTGCTCCAATTTATGATTTTATAATAAAATTCATCATTTTGAGGTGAAAATAGTATAGATCTATATTTTCTCTTCTAAATAGATGAGTCTATTATAGTAACATACATTAGAGAAAATGTACACCTTTAATAGAAATTCTCTTCTATGCCTACATGGATTATCTATTTCGGAGAAAGAACAGTCATAAAACTAGAAAATGATAGAGATACGTACCTTTGGATAATTTGATACATTTGGAAATCTCTAAATGATAAGCTCTTCAGGAACATCGTTAGAGACATTCTGAAATTAGTAAGATATGCAGAGAGTAAATGCCAGGTCTAACATAACGCAAATAGAATAGCTTTTTGATGCCAAAAAAAAGAATACAGAAATTCTCTATTTTAGAGTCAAATATAAAGATGAAAATATTGATGGGTTGGAAATCGTCTAACAACATTTGCTTGTGTTCTAAACAACATGTTATGAAACGATGACTATAGAAAAAACATATGTTTGTATATCAATTTTCTTATTTTTCTATAAATTGTCTGCTCATTTTCAGGTTCATGTAACTAAATAAGAAATAAAAATAAACTAGGTCAACTTAATCCTATAACTTGCATCTAGTTGAAAAACATATGTTTGTAGAAGTATGTTCATCAAGAGAGATCGCGATCTTGATGATGTGGTTCAACTGATTGGTCAGGGATCAACCAGTCGATCACGGATCTTGGGTAATAATATTGATCCACTGATCTTAGGTTGTGGAGCGACAGATCTCGGGTATGTCAAAAGATTGACCATTCTCAGGTGATTGGATCAACCATACCATGTTGCACAAAAGCTAATTTTGTAGGTTTAGTTAATTAAGATGGAAGAGGAAAAAAGCATAGAAAATAATTTTTATGTGTTTCTGAAATTTGTAGATGATTCAGGGAGTTTGAAAATTGATGTGAGTGATGAGAATCAAGCTATTAGGTTCTATCTAGCCTACCAAGGCAATTGATATCATTCACTTTATCCTAAGAAGTGAATTACTCTTTCAAAGAAAATTCTCAATTGAAGTACTTATCGATCAAATCTACATGGAACTATAGAACACAAGATATATAATCAGAGCGATTAATCTAGGTTTAATGAGCTTAAAAGTAAATAGCAGGGTGATCAAGTCAGTTGTTCAGGCAGATAAATTGAGGTTTGTAACGACTATGAGAAAGAGTTAGACTTAAGGTTTATGTTCAAGTAATCAGGATTATAATGATATAGAGACTAATGTTGTATGCAAGATATTAAAGAGCTCAACTTCAACAATAGTCTATCCACTGTCTTTCTTTAGCCTATCTATTTTCTAGATCTCAGATCTCAACTCTCGTCTGTAGATCTTCAGAAAGTGTCGATCGATGATTCTATGGGAATATCAATCGATACACCTTTCACGACGTCAATCGATTAATCTATTGGGTTATCAATCGATGACGCTTCTAGCAAGCTTTACGATAGGGTTGATTATGCTCAGTAGGCTTCCTAGATCAGTTGTCGCATACTTCTAGGAATCTTAGTTCAATAAGGACTTATTCAAATAAAAGACCAAGTTCTCGCTTGTGCCTAATTATTCTAAGATCAGGGTTCTAATTAGCTACTCTAGAACACAAGCAATAAGAACAACCCTATTGATGAATATCGCAACTTAGCAATTCTATAGTTGAGGCTAATCTTTCAAAACATATTTGAACCTTAAACCTAACAAGAGAAGTACTCAGACATGGCTAAGAAATTCATAACAAGATGTACAGAAAACTGCATATAATATAATAGATAGAAAAACTGGAGTTCCAATGACAAGCACTGAAGGAGCCTTGGATCTTCTCTCCAAATCTACTAAAAACCCTAAAAACTTTTTGACGTGTGAAAGTAGAAAAATATGAAAGCGTGTGTTGCATAGAATAATGGCAGAGCACATAAACACTAGGTTAAACTCGCCAGGGGCAATAGTGTAATTTAGTGGAATCTTGGGCTTTAAGTCGGATGGAACTAAGTTGGGCTTTGCGTATTTTCTCTGAATGTTGACCTCTGGTTTGGTTCGATGGTCAGCTCATATAATTTCTACTTTTATCTCCAAAATGCTCGAAAATATCACTTTCTTCATAGTTACTCATGCACCTATAAATATGCTAAATGGACTCCACAACATAATAGCTATATCCTAAAATACTCATATACCATGTCTAAAAATGGGTAAAATCTATGGTATATGAGCAATTCGACTCACTTATTCATATACTAAAATACAAAAATAAGAAGGAAATATTGATTTTGAATGAAGTAACCAGTTCTGCATATGCAAAGGGTTAAGCAAAAAAAATGGGTTCATGTAAAAAAGCAATGTTGCAAAAGGTTTGGTTGTGGTCAGGTTTAAACATGATAAGAAAAGTTATGGTCATTGTAATGGAAGATCCAAGAGAAGGGATTCAAGGTCAAAATTGAGGCTAATGAAACAGTCAAAACCTAGAGTGTGTTTGATATGTGGGAAAGAATGACATTTCAAAAAGATTATCCTAAGAAGAATAATTCGAAAGCATCTGATTCTGCAAATATATCTCATGAATATGAGTTGTTTATGATCTTGATGACAACTGAACAAGACCCCATAGATAAATAGGTTATAGTTTAGGTATACATTCCACAATATACCAGATAAAGATGTCTTATTTGACTTTAAGAAGATTGATAGTGGAAAAGTATTGATGGGAAACAATACTTTCATTGAGGTTAAAGGTATGGGAAAGTTGAAGATGATAAACTCAAAAGCTACAACAATATTGATTGATGTGAGATATATACCAACAATGAAATTAATATGATTTATTACGGCCAATCGGAAAGAATGGGTGCAAGTATGAAAGACAAAAAAATATATTTACTTTCTACATGAAGAACTTGTAGGTGATTTAGGGAAATATTGTGATAGATTGTATTATTTGCAGGGATTAGTGGTAAAAAGACAAGCATTTAGTCAGAGTTCAAGTGAACTTGATAAATAGATGACACTCAAGTTTAGGACACACCAATCTAAAGAATATGAAGAGCTTTTATTTGAAAAGTCGCATAAGAAAAGCTTTCTAGAAGGCAAACACACTACCAAAGGTATTCTAGGAGACAGTTATAGTGATATATGAGGCTCTATTTTAAAAAGAGCATACTTTGTCAGGATGTAGATACTTTCTTACATTCATCGATGATTACTCAAAGTCTATATCAAGTACTTAAGGGAGTAATGATGAAGTGTTTGCGAATTTTTCATAGTGGAAGAGACTTGTGGAAAGTACAATAGAGAAGATGCTAAAGTGTCTAAAGCCGACATATAATGGATTGGAGTTTTGCAATAATCTAATAAATAAGCATTGTGGAGACTAAAGGATTAAATAACATATGACTTGTGTTTATACTCCGCAGCATAATGGAGTTTCTGATAGGATGAATAGGAAAAGAGCAGATAATATCAAGTTTATGTTAGCAGAAACGAGGGTAAAAAAGAAGTTGTAGGCTGAGGTAGTGTCTACTGCAGTTTATCTGATAAACATGTCTCTTAATGAATCTTTAAAATTCCAGATTCCAGAAAAATTTTTAATCAGGATCAAAGGTTGATTAAGATCATGTTAGGCAATTTGGATGTGTTGCTTATATACACATAAACAAAAGAAATGTCCAAGTATTATCAAGAGATTCTTCATGGCTTACCCACATAGTACTAAAGATGACACGGTGTGGTTACTGGAAGAGAGAAGGATTACCATCAGTAGGAATGTAGTTTTAGATGAACGAACACTGTATAAAGAAAAAGATAAGATGAAAGCAACAAATCTAAGAAGACAAACAAAGTCACTTTAAATGCTGGTCTGATTCAGTGACTAAATTTAATTGGTTCAATTTGGAATCTATCAGCCACAGTGGAATAGCTTCAGAAAGTGGGGGTTCTACTGGTCAAGGTGTAGATACTTAAGGAATCTCAGAATCATAAACTGAATACGAAGATGAAGACGAAATTGATGTATGTTATGATTAGTACGTGTACCATATTTAATGTATGTGGTCTGTCTGGTCAGTAGGTTCATGGTAAATCCAAGAAGAAGTCAATGATCATTCGTTAAGTAGATTTTGAGGTACTTAAAGAGAGCTTCAGGTGTGTGTGTGTCTCACCTTCATAAAGGCATATAAATCTGAGATTGAAACATTTTGTGATTCAGATTAAACCTCAGATCTTGATAGAAGAAAATTAAATTTGCTTATGTTTTCAAGGTTGGTGGTAATATTGTGAGTTTCTGGTATACTCTAGAAAATGTTGTAGCTCTTTTGACTACAAAGGCTGCGTACATGGAACTCACATATGTACCTAAGGAGGGAATTTTGTTTTAAAAATTGCAGTGAACCAGAGTTTGATTCAGAAAGTTTCAAGGTGAATTGTGAGTCGCAGTGTGAAAGATGTTAAGGTGAAGAATCCAGTTCATCATGACATGATCAATCACTTCGAGAATAAAGTTCATTTCATCAGGAATGCGGTTGACGATGGTTTAGTCAAAGTGAATTAGATTCATACTTTCTTTTATCATGCGGATATGCTGACAAAATGTTTACTTGGGCGACTGCTCCGAGAGGTGCCTAGTGACACTAATTATCATAAACTGAGTTGAGACAACATAAACATAATATGGATTATCGGTTTATCACCTTGCAAAATCATAATCACATATTGTTCTTGGAAATCAACAAAAGATTTTAGATGGTTAAGTCTAAAAGGAAGTCTGGAGCAGTTCAATTTTATTGTCGAGTGTCACAGGTCAAGGGGGCAGTTATATTTTGGTGTAAAACTGAAGGTTTGCAGGAATAATTCACTAGTTGAGACTATCATCGGAGTGTAAGACCCGATCCCGACCGACTAGGCCGCGGTCAATGCCTCACGTCGCTCGGTCCACTTCCAGGCCGAGTCTCTTAATTTTTCGCTATTTATTTATAATATCGCCTAAAGGCAAGAGCTAACTTAGAACATAGCTAAAGACTTTCTTAGTCATTCATAGTTTAAATCATTTCAACCGATACGCAGCGGAATATTCTCTAATTAACCATTGGTCTAAAACCAATCTAACCCTGGTATGGTTGAATCACTTTAGCATTGGTCAGTTTACTCAACTACCAATCTGCTTAAAGGTCAATTCCAAACCCAAACCAAGTCATACGATTTTGAGGTTCCATTCCCGTAAATCATTATATCTAGATCTATGAAAGTAAATGCTTGATCATACCTTTGCTACATTCACGGAGCTTATCAGCTCAACAGTCTTCCATTGACTCGAATTTCTCTTGCTTGACTCAATGATCTTACTTAAGGTCCTTATATTGGTTCCTACATAAAACAGCTCCCCTAGGTACTTAGTCATTCTGCCAACCATCCCCACAGACATAAGTAACCTTTAAGAAGTCCTTGAACGGATAAGAAATATGCATCTGGCCCTTGTCGGCTCATGCACACTCTTTTTCCTTATAGGCTATTGTACCAAGTCCAGATCTTGGACTAACAAAGCCCACTAGATCCTAATTCAATCATTCAATCATCCTCACATGACTTAGAATTGATGAGTCTTCATATGTCTTGACCGGCCTTGGGACTTAACCCAAACAAAGATATGACTTATTCTTTCCAAATTATGTATTCACTAATTAGGTTAGTTTTGACACCTTGATCCATACTATATGGTCAGGTCGTCCATACTCCACCAAGATCAGATCTTACACGGCCTTTCGGTCCCAACCTGGTTGTACCCTTTCGGACACGACCCGTTCACATCCCATGGATCATGATACGTTCGTACCTCTTGGATCATGATACGTTTGTACCTTTTGGATCACGAAACGTTCGCACCTCTTGGATCATGACACGTTCGTACCTCTTAGATAACGATATGATCGCAGATCTTGGATCACATTACATTCTCATCCTTCGGATCACGATGCACCCTTTGGTTATTGGCACCCTTTGGTCCTCGTATACCTTTTATACTTGCAACCCTTGGTATCTTGTACCTTTTGGTTACTTGCATCATTTGGTAACTCACAACTTTGGTAACTCATGACCCTTGGCAACACGCAACCTTTGGCGAGTGGTACCCTTTGATCCAACCTAATGGCTATGGTTAGCGATAACGTAACCAACCACGGCACCAGGGTTTATCACGTGGTAACATGGTTAAATAACACGTTCCATATATATACATATATCACATAGATATAATAATATAAAGAAAAAGAGATAGAACCATTTACAACCGCTACAGCCCTTGTTGATCGGTCTGTTCGTCTTCCGGCTAACTGCCCTTGGACCCTTGGTCCTTTGTGCCTAATTCCTTCCAAAAATAGGTCTTCCTCTTGTCCTTTGTTAATTATATGAGCCACGGCCTCATATGGTTCAGGTGATACTAACCATGAACCAGAAATTCCCGCATAACTGCCCCATGGACTAGTTAGCGGTTAGGGTGTGACCGGACTAAGTCTAAGGACGAACCTTTGGACTCAACCTTCACAACCTGATGTGTATATACAGAAATAAAAGAAGAAGATATACTAGAAACCGATAAGGAAAAACGTATGGGACTGGTGAACCGAACAGAACCGCGGTTCGGCCACAAGAGCTAACCGGACGGATTGATGGGACTACAGCCCATACGATACCTTATGAACCACGTCTGGGTTCTCAGGGTTCTTCCCCTTGTTCTGATATTCCATTTCGACCAGGGGTTGATTCCCAAACGATCAAAGTCGACGGAAAACCAAACCACCACGAAACTGCCTTGTTCTTGCCCGGAAACTCTCTCTTTCTCTCTCTCTCTTTCTCTACGACTTTCTCTAAGTATTTTACTCTGGAACTAGATTATAAAAGTGAGTGGGGCATTCCCTTATTCATAGGAAACAAGGGGGTACCTCACGGACAGGCACGACTTGTACCAAAAATGCATGATTTGGAATATATGTTGCACCCATTTGTCCTTTTGCACCCTAACGCCTATCAGACCCATTTCTTGGGTCAGTCTGAAGCTCAAACCATTACCCAGGCCCCTTATACAATGCCCACGGACTTGCTCAAGAGCCCACCGGTCCATGGACCACATGGCCGGACCACCCGGACCCGGACCACTATCCCAAAACCCGAACATTCCATCCGGCTGAGATGAGCTGGCTCCCAGCTGATCCAGCTGAGTGAGCTAGTAGTCCAGCTAGTGGAGCTGACTTAGTACTGACCGAGCTGGAGTGAACTAACCTAGCTTCGAACAGCTCAGTTATTCTTCTCGGTAACTTTGGCCAGCTACTATTTAACTCGTCCTAGCTGACTTCTTTCTTTCTCACTCTTATCTAGTTAAGTCTCATCATACTTAAACATTTATTTGGACCATGGAACGCTTGCTTTTGGTCATACTGACCGGCTGCACGTTTCCTCGAACCATGATCCGTCCCGACAATCCTTCTCAGGATTGGGGGCGTGACACGAAGTATCAATTTTATCTTGCAAATGAAGTAAATTGACAAGGAGATGGAATTTTATCTGCATGAGACGTAAGCACATGTGACCAAATGCAGAAGGCATAGAATCTTGAAGTATGTGCACTAGTTCAATAGATTGATATATCAAGATAACGTGCATCAACCGATCTAATCAGGGATGAACTGATTCCATGTTAATGGATCCACCAACCATTGATGATAACATGGATCGATCGATCCCACGTTGTGGATCGATCGATCCCAGGTTGTAGATCTACCGATCTCATGTTTGACAGGGATCGGCTGATCTCACTGGGTTAGAAATGAAATTAGAATTGTTTGGGACTCATGTTTGACAGGGATCGGCTGATCTCACTGGGTTAGAAATGAAATTAGAATTGTTTGGGACTAAGCCAGACTTGGTTCTTTTTCTTGGGACGCTTAAAAGCCAAATCCTTTAAACCCAACTAGGAAATTTTATTTTATCTGAAATGGTAGACTCGAGGTTCGAACCAAGCTCAGCTGTGCTATTATTGTAAGCCTCAACCACTGAACTACAATTGATATTTAGAATAATACTGCCCAATTAATACCTAACATACTTTTGCTCCTAAAGTTTGGGTTTTACTAACTTTACCCTAGTTTTAACCCAGATCTGGCCCTAGACTAAGCTCAAGCACTTAATGAAATACTATATACAGTGTCTAACATAATTGATTACCTTCTACCATTCATAAGACACACAAAAACTTTGAAAGAGAGAGAGGCAAGAAGCAAGAAAAAAATAGTAGATTGAAAGAGAATCTACACAAGGTTGAAGAGAAGAAGAAATTCGGTAAAGAGTTTAAGGTTGTTTCTGCTTCATTGAGTTGTAGATTTCATCTTTTACACACACAAGATCAGTAAGGTTAGGTCTTTAATTTATTGTTATGATTTCTCTAGGTAAATAGAATAACACTGAAGTAAATGTGGGATAAAGATTTTGTAACTAGTTGATACTAATGAATCGTTAAGATTGCTGTCTTATATCCAGAAGTATCGATAAAGGAAATTGGGTAAACCAATCTCTTTTATATTTAACAGACACAAACAATTAATTAAGAAAAACTCAAACCACAGTCAGAAGAGTATTAAGGTTAACTAATAGAGTGAGATAACCGGTTAAAGATTAGGTTTTTCAGAACTTGTCCAAAATATTTTCTTGAATTATATTCAAATTTTAACTTCTTGGGTGCGGTTATAAAATTCGATAGGATCAATTTGAAGTTGAATTTTGTTTCTTATCCCGATTGGTTGGTGTACTACCACTCAGCATGAACTGGATACAATACTGAATTTCTGTGAAGATGTGTGCGTTACTTGTTAAAAAGGAGTTACTTGATATTGTGTAATTTGAGATACCCAAACCAAACTCTGGGTTTTACTCGGTTTGAGTCGTCGGATTGGAATTTTTTCCAAGCTCTTAAACAAACTTTTTTTTTTGGAAAAGCTCTTAAATAAACGTGTATACTAATTAATTAAATTTATTATTGTTTCTGTGAGTTATGATTAGTATCCCCGAAAAGATTTATATCGACGTGGTTTTGTTGACCATACATATTAATGTATAATGTGTTGCAAAAGGGCCACAAGTTTCAACTACATATGTTCACATTATATTGTTTTATATGTTAAATTGTCAATGGACGTAGATTAAGAACTTCGCATAAACTAAGACAATAATTATATGGTAATAGAAAATACATTGTCCCCACCAACAGCTAATGCCAGCAGGTAAACATCCCCAAACTACAAGCAAAAAGAATGTGACAATGATGATCCATAGGAACTATATAATTCTAGAAAATGAGAATTGTAATATAACATGCACCAACCAATAAGTACTTGTGCATGATCATATGGTAGACGCGGTAATGGCTGCGGCCCTTCGGGTGTGATTCGAGTTGAATATGCAGATTCAAATCTTATCCGGCCCTGAGATTTTGGGGATTGTGTAAACAAATTAAAGAAAAATTCAATAATTTAAGGGCTAATTTTTTAAAAAAAATTTTGGAAGCTTGAATGTATGTAACTTAGGTTTTGCCCAGCCGGCTATCAATTAACTTAAATGTTTAGAATATGATAAGCATTGTCCGAAAACAAGAATAAATAGAACAGTACCCCGATGAAATGAACTTTTTTTTTTGTCAACACGATGAAATGAACTGAAATGTCATCTTTCGAGAAAACTGATAGCCTATTAAAAAACTTAAAAGCTCAGCCCAAAACAATTATTTCTGACAGGTAGAAATTGGGCCACTTCCGTTTATATGATTATGTTGATTTATTTTTTTTCATATTGTTATCTAGTGGCCAGACTGGCCCGATGGTTGGATCGAATACGACCACAAACCGGTTGTATAACTGAATTGGGTCTAATAATTGATTTGACCGTTAACTGATCGTACTATTTTTTATAAAGTTTGAGGCTAGGGACGTACAGTTCGGATTCCGATCGGGTATTTTGGATTTTTGAATATTTCAGTACAAAGATATAATATCTATTCGGGTATCTCTATAGTTCGGGTTGGGTTCTGATATTTTTTGTCCGGGTTCGGTTATTTCGGGTCAGGTTCGGATATTTAGATTTTGGAAAAAAATTAAATTTTCATTGCTTAAGTTTCTTGTATTTAAAATTACACCTCTAAATTATTTTTATTTCAATTTCTAATAGATTAAATGAATAATAGATAAGGAGATAAAATTTTAAAATAAAAATACATTAATTTGATTATTGTTTTAGAATTTTAGATACAATTTTCGCTAATGCACAAAACAGAAAGCTTGACATGTTTTTCAAGTGAGTAGCAATTCATAATCATATGTATATTATCTGATCTTAAACTATGTATAACATTAATAAAAATATTTTGAATAAAATGAGAGTAGTAAACTAGATATATAAGGTTAAATAAACATATATTCAGTTATCTTTGGATATCCATTCGGATTCGGATATTACCCGTTCGGGTTCGGATATCCAATATCTCCTAAATCAATACCCGTTCGGGTATTTTGCTATTTTGGTTCGGATTTCGGTTCGAATTTTTTGGGTCGGGTTCAGGTGCCACTTCAGATATCGGGTAAAATGCCCACCCCATTGTAACCAGATTTATTTCAAATTTGTTAAAATGATAATCATCACTAAAACTATCAAAAAAATTATAAATCATTCATATCCATATGAACATAAAACTAGTTTATTTTATGATGTTTTATATTCAAAATTCATTTATATTTTAATTATATAGCATATTTACGAATATTACTTTGAAATATATATACTAAAAATATATTCAATCAGATCATTAAACCAATCGTATTCACCTTCCAGTCTGGTTTTAAGAACACAACTTGTAATTTAAAAATTAGTCTTATATGGGTATAAATATTTATTAATACTAGGTTCGTGTCTGCGCGTAGCACAAAAAATGTGGTTATATAAATTTATTTTTAAATTTATATAGTATACAAATATTTGATAATTTGTTCTAAAAAAATCTACAAAGTCTGAGCTTGAAGATTAGGTAGAGATCATATTGTCCCTTTACTAATGTTTTGTTGATGATCTCCTTTGGCCCAAAGCTATATTTACAATACATCTTTCGTGTAAGTTGAATATCTGCAAAAAAAAAAATTGGAGGTGAAATTTTTTGAATATATCAAAAGAGAATGATAAATATTCATACATATTGATCTGAGAGTTTGTGTTTTGTTAGAAAAGAAAGCATGCCAACAGTGTAACCTTAGAAATAGCACTTAGTGTGAGACTAACATGAAAAAATCTAAGAATCCTTTAGCTTAATTATAAACATAATGATCACACATTTTGTTATTTTCATTTTAAAAAGGTTAAAAGTAATACATGCCAAGATATGTCTGCCTGTGGAGTGTACAGGATTGTACAGTGAAATACCTTATCGACATAAATGGATAATTGTGAGATCGATAAGGTTCGAGTTGGGCCTGATATAACATCTTTTAGCTGGTTGATTTCACCATGTGATGCGTTGGAGATGGCCCTGATCTTTCAACAAAGATGGGTGGAACTCTTGTAGAATTTCTCTGCCCCTGCATATCTTATGGTTACTATCTAGGTTGAGGTGTTAATGCTCTTGATAAAGCTCCGTGATCGGAGGTGATTCATTAGATCAATATTTATAGGATACAATGAGTAGGGTTTCCTATGATTCATGGTATTTACCAAATATAGACATATATATTCTATCCAATATCTATTCTAACAATAGTAACTGAACTTGTTTTTTGATTGGTCGGAATTTTAAAATATTTAAAAATTTGTTTACGTTATACTGTACTTAACCAAAACGTAATATGTCAACACAATAAAATATATGACGATAGCTTGAGATTTTTGGTTGTTATTTCATGGATACCATTACAATGATTGATTTCCTATTCATGGCATGGGTTGTATATTTTTTTATTGTTTTTCAGTTTAGAGTAATATATGGTGTGTATATTTGCTGAGTGTATATATGTTGGATTGTTTTGTTCCAGTATTTGAGTTTTCATGTTAAAATAGTGTTGGGTTCATATGACCTTTTTTGTCAGTATCTATTTTAATTTGCATATCTATTGTATGTCTTTGTTGTTTACTTTTCCGGAGAGATTTATTTTTGGATCATAGGCATATATAATAATACAGATTTTTTAACTGTATTTGTTTTTGTAACCTAGCTTCCTTTTCCCATAGACCTTTTTTAAACAAATAACAGGTATGTATATTTTTTTTCCTTTCAATAGTCGTTTCGATTCCAAAGACCCTTAGAAGCAAAATTCTTCATACATGGTTTCCTATAACCTTAGTTTCATGAGATTTACTCATTACAAACCTCATTAGGAACCGAATCTTACCACATATGGTTTTTCCTACTGATTATATAAAAGAGATTATGTTGAACTGAAAATAATGACTGGAAACCGTATAATATTTCTGTTCATTTGTGCACGGTGGAAATTTTATCTCAAAAATTAACATGCAACTGTTTTTATTCTCATTTTCAATTGTTGTTTTTCTAAAACATAGATTTGTTGTAATACATGTTCAAAAGCTCAGCCGAGTAGCCATTGTTGTGGCCAGAAAGATTTGTTTCTGGGGATGGATTTTAAAACTCATGTCTTGTTGATTTGTTAATTCATCTCAAATTTAAATACAATATAATAAAGTGAAGTGTGGATAACTTCTCCTCATATGCTCGTGTTTGCATTGTATGATCACAAAATTCAATTTTCTCACATGAGTCTTGGTAACCGATGATGTTTAATCATAGCTAAAGCATCTAACAAAGTAGGTGCTTACTATGTGAATTCAGTACCGTTTGCATTTGAAAAAAAAAGAAGAAAATATGCTATTATATGATATTATCGGCCTGAAGTCAAAGTGTAAGAAGTAAGAACGTATACTCTCTCTCTTTGGGTCAAGTAAGAACATATACGAATATGAGTCTATGCTTTAGGGCTCATTTGAATGCCCGGAAAAAGGGTTTATCCGTAAGTTGCACCTCATCTTAGAGATTAGTTAAAACCTCTTCTTGGGCCTGGGATATCCCAGGTTAATCAAAAAAAATGTAAGAACGTATACTCTCTGCTTCTGAATTTCTAAATATAGGGAGACTGAATACTATAAAATATTTAATATAAAGACACGGGAGTGTCATGAGATTTAAATCAGAAAATATACTTGCTTGAAATTACTTTGTTTAAGAACTTAGATCCTAAATTTTACACTCTATAAACAGAGTCTAGAATCTCTGAATGTTTATCAAACAAATCTCTGAATGTTTTTCTTTTCGTCACCAGCAACGTAAACAAATACAGAGTTCGGTCCCAGATCATTTTATATTCCTTCTCTTATGGAACTTAAATGTCCACTCAGAACCATTTTAGTCTTTTGTGCTTTCCTCCTTTACTCAACAACCCTCTTTTCATTGATCTTTAGCCTTCTATATTTTTTTTACTTCTTTCCATCACCCTTGTGTTTAACAACCACAACTGACTATGCTGCAACAGATGAATTATTTTTAAACAATCATTCAGCAAGATGAATCAGTCATAAAATTTCAAAAAATAAACGATCAAAAATATAAATAAACCTCAACTCACGAGCAAAGAAGATGGCATTCTTTACCTTTCAAAATTCCTAAAGATCGTTAGTTTAGATGATACTTGATTTGAACTTCTTGGTTCCCTCAGACGTGGCCAATGCTCAGCTTCCATGCTGATAACATCCAATGGTACTTACCGCTTCTCTTCTCCATCCAGAAGCTCTAAATCAAGATTTTTAAACAATATGTTTGAAGAAACCATGCATTACAAAACAGGGGAGGTCGTGTACACTTACTGTTCTCCCATCATACATGAGAAGAGGTGGCTCACAAAGACGGATGAATAGCTGCTTGTTGGAAAACCTTGTCTCTGTCTCTCTCTACTGGACCATAAGGTCCACAAAAACACAGATTTCTACGAATAAATCAATCACAAGTTCTTGTTTTCAGGTTTCATGTTATAAAAGAAATAAAATTCTCAGTGATTTTGAATGAAAGAGATATAAAAGAAAAAAAGACGTAGTGGGTGTACCGGACATTGCAAGAAATACATAAAGCTTTTACTGCTTACAACTATATTTGGCTGAGTGATTCTTGAGAAGCTTCAGTTCCTCCTCCAGTTTCTGAGTTTTTTCCTTGGAGGCAATGCAATCAGAACCTGCAAAGATCAACTAAAATCAAGTTAAATCAACAA
Organism: Hirschfeldia incana; assembly: GCA_026261945.1. Taxonomy (NCBI): domain Eukaryota; kingdom Viridiplantae; phylum Streptophyta; class Magnoliopsida; order Brassicales; family Brassicaceae; genus Hirschfeldia; species Hirschfeldia incana. The sequence continues at coordinate 1,325,625 of JABCMI010000006.1, forward strand.
CAACAATCATTAGACTCAACGCCAAAAAAATAGAATTATGTGAATAATCAACAAATTAAGATGATAGGTTTTACTGCATATTTACAACAAAACAGCTTGGTAAGTTTATTGATTACCAAAAACTCATAAGAGAAATCAAACATGACGGAAAAATGGAAATTATATTACATGTTTATCCGCAAGAAGCTCTTGGTATTGAGATTAACAATTGAACAGGTAAGGTAGATTAAACACCTAATAATCCCAGTGATGGATGAGTCGACAGACACCCTCTTGAGAAATGGTAAAGATGATGATTGTCGAGTTTAAATTATGAAGACAAAATCGACGTTAGCCATGACGGGAAAGGCGAGCAAAAAATTATGAAGAGAAAATAGACATTAGCCATGACTCTTGTGACTCTGTGCGGAGACAGATATCGGTGTGATTGAAAGCTGAGGCTTCGAGTAGAGCTTCTATAATGGCCAAAGCTTCCCATGCAAGGGGAGGAAACGTTGGTCTGGGCGATATTGGCTTTATGAAGCACCTGTGAGTGGCGATCTGCAAAGATCCAGCCTAAACCTGTGGTGTGGTTATCAGATCTCCACGCTGCGTCCGTATTACAGAAGATGGTGGATTCAGTGACGATGGGCGGTTGTAGCTTGGAGTTTGTAGTTGAGGATGTTTTCCGAGTGGGCGTGTTGACTCGTGCTTGCTCCCATTCCCGTTGGGAGGTGATGGCTTTAATTGCTGTCTCATGTGGCGTAGCAATCCGTTTCTTAAAGATCCAAAGGTTTCTAGCAGTCCAGATCGATCATACGAACCACGGAAAAGCATTTCCTGTGATTCCAAAAGGCGGGAGGATTACCCATTTGCGTGCTTCCTGGATCAGGTTCTTGAAAGTGGAGTTCTCATCTGTAGAGATGGTGTCTCGCCAAGGTCCTGCTTTCCAAACCTCCTTTGCAAACTCGCAGTGGAAGAGGATGTTCTCTATCGATTTCGTTTCTCGACATCTGGTACACAGTGTGTCAGTAAGCAGCCCTCATCTCTGCAGATTCTCTCCAGTGGGTAGTGCATTGGTAGCTACTTTTCATATAAAGAACTTGAGTTTTGGGAGGAGATCATGTGATCAAATAAACTTTTTCTAGTTCCATGGTGCTTCAGGCGATGAGAGTAGGCCTTTTGCTTGATACTTGGCTGTCTGAGTTAAGAAGTATCCTGATTTAACAATGTAGATTCCAGTTTGATGCAGCATCCATACGAAGAATTCTCTTGCACCTAAGATGCTAGGTCTGATCGATAGGATGTGTGAGGTCAGTTCGGGGAATAGGTTGTCAATTCGCAATTTGTTCCACTCCTTACTTTCCCTGGTAAGTATGTCTGCCACCATACGATCTTTATCTTGGAAAAATACTGGACCAATGGGTTTGATCATGCTATCAGGTTTGATCCACGATTCTGTCTAGAGGCTTGTTGATTCTCCGTCTCCAATAGCTTTACCTAGGTGTTGTAGCAGGAGGTCTCTACCCGCTAGTATTTCTTTCCAGCAATGGGAGATGGATGACGCCGCCGTTGTTTTCAAAAATGAAGTTTTGTGGCAGTACTTTCCTAGGAGGATGCAAACAAGCAAGCAATCCGGTTTTGTCAGTAGCCTCCGGCCAATCATAGCTTGGAGGGCATGGTTAAAAGCTCGTACATCACGGCATCCCAGTCCACCCAAGCTCTAGGTAATGTGTGATCATCCCATGATATCCAGCAGATTTTTCTTTCTCCATTTTTTAAGTCCCACCAGAATCTAGTTAATACTTATCTTAGTTCATTTCAATGGATATTGAGTTAGCTGTTTCTTTTACTCTTCCTGTTTTGCATATGTCTAAACACTAATAATCGATAACATATTTTATTTCTGATGAAAGTTTAATACGGTTTTAAATCATGTATGGATTTATATTTTGTATTTGAGTTCACGACTTAGTTTTTTCTTACTCGCATAGATCGCCAGTTTCCATGATATGTGTCATTTATATGTAGTTTTGTATAGACAATATTATTTAAGTATCTAAGCATAAGAAACTATATTTGTATTTTTGGTTTCTTTCATTCCTCTAATCTCTTGTGGATGCTTGTTAAAAAGAAAAATACCTGAACTCCGATAAGTTTTGTTATGTGTTGTTCTCAAACCTAAGATGCTTATCTAGCAGTTCAAAAAAAAAGATGCTTATCTAGAATGTATGAAAATGACACTTTATGTTTTGTAAATGTATCTAGATGTACTACATTTAATAGTCAAGATAAAAAAAAAATACAAGAATGTTATAGAAAAGTTGGTACATAACTAGAATAACATAGATCTTTTATAAATTGCTAGAATGTTTGTATACTCCTAGTAAATTACAATTAGAGCCTTTGATTTATTTTTTTAATTGTGATTATTTATAATTATAAATGATTAAGAAAACCTACATCACTAATAATTAATATCTATTTCTACCACATCACTAATGATTATAAACCTCAAGAAAATCAAACGACGTTTTACGTCAACTTCATCAAACTGTGTTGTTTGACTAAATCTTAACATCTTTCAAAATCGTATTTTCCTCAACACTTCTCGGCAAACATATTCTCAAACTGTCTTCTCTGATAACCTCTTCACCGAAATCGTCTTCTCCGCAAGCGTTACTACGAAATATTCTTCGCTGCAATCGCCCATAAATCATCTTCTGAGTTTTTTGATTTTCTGGCTGCGTTTTAGTTTATGTTGTGGCTGAGTTACTTTTCTTTTACAGCTTGTTTATATATGCATTTGTGGCTGAGTTAATTCCCGCCTATCTCCGAAAACCTAGCTATAAAAAGTGTGCATTCCGAGGAAAAAAGGCAAATAAATTCTATAAACACCCAAGTTGGCAATTGTGAGATGTATTCATTTAAGTTTTTTTGTGTGATACCAATAGTTGGATAATATTTTTTTTCAGATCTGAGTGGAAAAAGAAGATCAAACAAGAAAAGAAGGGAGGAGACAGAAAGGAGTGACATATTCAGCAGAGACGATACATACGAGTTCAATGAAGCTTAGAGACATGGAGGAGTTATCACCAGGATGGTGCAGAAAACCTTTATTTTTGGTTTTCTATGTAAGAAACATAATTCATCCGTGTCCTTTGTATTTGACTTATGCTATGTTTACACAATTCAGCCGTATCGTTTATATATCTTATCTGTGTCGTTTAATAACTCAGTCATACCTCAAACATTCCTTAAAATCAGAAAATGCTTATATCTCAGCCATATCGTTTGATCACTCAGCCGTATCATTTATATAATCTCAGCCATACCTCAAAAATACTCTAAAATCGGAAAACAGTTATATAACTCAGCCGTGTCGTTTAGATAACGCATTCGTATCGTTTATTTAACTCAGTCATACCTCAAACATACCCAAAAATCGGAAAACTGACTTCAACTTGATCTAATCGGAAAACTATATCTTGAGCTATATATTCTCTTAAATCACTTATACAATTTTTACTTACAAGACTCTAACTTTAATCACTTCTTAAATCTAAATCTCACCTCATAAGCTCTCACCTCATAAGCTATAGAATTATAAATTTATAAAAGTTCTAATTTTTATCTTTGAACATTAATCTGATATTTTATTATTTAAAGTTTAATTTTTAGGTTTAAAGTTTAGGTTTAGAGTTAAACTCAAATTTTAATCATTTAAAAAAATATTCTTTCATTTTTAAATTTCATTTTAAATTTTGATTTAAACCTGTAACTACATTCTTTAAATTGAAGGACTTTTTGAAATAAATTGAAAAGAGCTAAAATTATAATTTATATTGTTTTTTTTTTCAATGGCCACTGATTGATTTTAATTTAAGGGTTTAAAATTATCTTTTTGTGTATCCTCACCCTTTTATCTCATTGGTTAATCTTGCTTTTTTCAAGGCTCACAATTTATGGTCATTGATTAAATGAAATCTAAAGGCCAAAAATCATTTTCTTACAATTGATGGGACTTAGCCTCTTCATCTCTTTCTCTTTAACTTTTTTTTCTTCGTTCGATGAGAGAGGGAGCATCAGGAAGTCGGATCACCATATATGACACTGGAGGAAAGAAAGCTTCTTCTCTAACCGACCACGATCAAAGATGACATCCACTGGAATAGATTTGTCTCAGAATTTTGAGTTCTTATATCTATGTTCTTTACGCGATTGATCTGTCTCTTGATTCTACAGACTCGTCTTTTTAGTTTTTCTTTTGATTTCTAAATTCAATTTTAAGTTTGGATGAAAAATATTGAGCCTGCTATAAGCTTTTTTGGTCGACTTGGTTATAACAAAGCCGTATTGTAACCATAACTCAGCATTTGATTATAACAAATCCGTATTGAACAATAACTCAGTCATAACGTATGCATAACTCATTATCACAACTCAGCCGTAACATATGTATAGCTCAGCCCTAAATTATTCATAACTCAACTGATACATATCTGAATGGTATAAGTCAGCCGTAATGCTCTTATAAGTCATACATCAAGTGTAATTGTTTTGCAACGTTTTTTATATTGGGCGGGAACAAAAATATTTCTTTCAGCTCTAAACAAAATATTAAAACCTTAATATTTTCTTAAAATTGAACCTCAAACCATAAAATATAGAACTATAAAGTTATAAAAATTATAAATTTTATCTTTTGAACATCAGATCTAATAGTTTTTATTGTTTTCAAGTTTAAGATTTAGGATTAGAGTTTATAGTTAAACTCAGCCGTAACGTATGCATAAATCAATCGTAACGTATATGAATGGTATAAGTCAGTCGTAATGCTCCTATAAGTCAGCTGCCAAGGGTTTTTTTTTTCTGCGATGTTTCGTATTTTGGACGGGAATAATTTTTTTTGCTTCAGCTCTGAACAGAATATTAAAACTTTAATCTTTTCTTAAATTTGAACCTCAAACCCCTAAATAATAGAATTATAAATTTTTAAAAAATAGTAAGTTTATCTTTTGAATATTAAATATAATATTTTTATTATTTTAAGTTTAAATTTTAGGTTTAGAATTTAAGTTTATAGTTTAGAGGTTAAACTCAGCCGTAACATATACATTACTCACTCGTAACGTATATGACTGTTAAAAGCCAGCCGTAACTTTCCTATAACTCAGCCGTTGAGTGTAATTTGTTTCGTGACGTTTCGTATTTTGGGCGATAACAAAATCATTCATTCAACTCAGAACACAATATTAAAACTTTAATCTTTTGTTCAATTTGAACAGAACTATGAAGTTATAAAAATTATGAAGTTTATCTTTTGAACACTAAATCTAATATTTTTCATTATTTAAAGTTTAAAGTTTAAGTTTAGATTTAAACTCCGCCGAAATGTATGCATAACTCAGCCGCAACATATGCATAACTCAACGGTAACATAAGCATAACTCAGCCGTGACTTTTTTGTTCAACTCTCTCTTTTTCTTAAAAGTTACAGGACTTACCTCTTCATCTCTCTCTTTGAGTCTTTCTTCTTCTGCCAGACGACGAATTGATTGAGAGAGGGAGCAGCATGATGTTGGACCACAATACATGACACTGGAGGAGAGGAAGCTTCTTCCTTAACCGGTCATCATAAAAAGACAACGACTGCCGTAGATCAGTCTCAGATTTTAATTTTTTAAAAAATCTATGTTTTTAGACACAATTGCGAAAACAATAATTACGAGATCCATAAGATTTCAGAAAAAAATGAAGAATAAGATAAAAAAGATGAAAAATAAATAATAACATAGACATATATTTTACTGTTACAACATTAGTAATGACAAGGTAAATTTGAGTCGATGACATGGCAGATGACTTGAAAAAATTGGTTAGTCAGCCGCCAGATGAATATATAACTCAGCCGAGATAAATCAGTCATCATGTACAATCTAAGTCAGCCGAATTGTGAATATTATTTTAGTAATTAATCTTTTGCTAAAAATCAGCCGAATTATCATGGAAAATAATTAGTCAGCCGTATCGTCAAATAAATCACCCGTCAAATGTATGCTATTCTAATAATTAATCGTTCGTAAATAAATCAGCTGTAAATAAACTAAGTTTACTGTTAATACATCTAATTACGGCTGATTAAATACAACTCAGCCATAACTACCTCCCATAAGTCGGCCTTATATTTAATAACTCAGTCAGTCGATTTTCATTAACTCAGCCGAGAAACATAACTTAGTCGTGACGTAACAACAACCCAACCGGATTTTCCACAAATCACACTGCCAATGTCTGATTTAATGAAGCCAGCAGTTATCCCATAAATAATCATGATTGCTATAAATCAGCCATCACTAACAGCGTACTTATGTTCTCATTTCACTCATTTTCTCTTAAGTCAGTTGCGTTGTTTAATTCAGCCGCAAAATAACAATAGCTCAGCCGTAACAACGTATATTGCGCTACAAATAATGGATTGCTATAACAAAAATAAGTGAATTGTTATAAATAGGTAAATTGCTATTCTTCTTCGTTATGTTCTTCTTCATCCATTTGTTGTTGTTTTTCTTCGTCCATTTCATTTTTTTCTTCACGTCGTTCCTCCATCTGTTGCTGTCCAGCTTCAGGATCTGCCCTTTAGTTTGGTTCTTCTTCTTCCATTTCAACTTTCATCGCTATGAATTTCTCCTCCTCCATTTCAACCAACTTCTTCTTCTATTCTATTGTCTTCTTCACACGCTTGTTCTTACGATTCCCTATCTAAGTTCACCTGAAACCTAAAAACAGATGGTAAGTGTCAAAGTTTAAAAACACAAAGAAACTGACAAACAACAACCAAAGAAAATGCAAACAACAGCCAAAAGAAACATCTATATAAGCAACACAAACAACACTAAAAGAAACACACAAGTGGATAATGTCATTCCAATATAATGAATTCAAAAAAGTTCATGCCCTCAAAAAAAGATGGAATCATACATCCCAACATCTGCAATATCGACAAAAAATAACTGATTTCTTTCAAACATAAATGCCTTCACAGCCAGCCCGGGCAATAATGGAATCATCAACCAAGTCATCAGCATTGATGGCTACTACTCCTGGCAATGGACCAACATCTGCATGTCCATCTTCAGCATCTTCTTCATTGTATCTTCTTATAGGACTTCTCATAGCTACATACCAACTGGAAGACTCATCTACTCTGAAATAAAAGACTTGCTTTGCTTGTGCGGCGAGGGTGTTTGGATCTGTAGCAAATGTCATTTGGCTTTGGTTCAGGTTAACTAGTGTGAATCCATCTTTTACCTTCACTCCATTACCTATGTTTGCCCATAGACATCGGAATACATAAATGTAGAATGTTTGTAGTCGATCAATATAATCTCCACCACTCTGCCATAGTATATTACTAAATCTACCATCTGAGAAGTGTCTTTAGCACTAAATCAACACATTGATGTTGCCTCATATAAAAACACTATTGTTCTGAGTTTGCTTGTCAACTGAAATGGTGTGAAATCGAAGATCATTAATGATGTAGTCAGTTTAAGACCTCGCGCTTAGACGAGGACCATAGGCCAGCCACTTCAGTGTTTGTTCGTGATTATCTGAAGTAATAGGTATATATAATAGAATTTGTCAAGTGTAAATACATATCTATAACCAAAAACCATAAAATTAGATAGTTGTTCAGATTACAAACTTGCCTGCTCTTTTAACCAAGACGAAAATTTATGCGTATGAGTTGTTCATAATGTTGTTGCATCACGTCTACATCTTTGATTACTGTCATGTAGATTGTAGGTGCATTTTTCAAATATATTAAAACAAAACATTAGCATATCAATATATCAGCAGTAAACTTTTTGCTTAGTACAAGATTTATTCCACATAAGGTTCTACGATTGACATGTTTTGAATGACAACATGATGTACAATATCCAGATCCTTCTCAAAAAGGACGCAACAAGTGCATGCGGATATTGGATGATTTTCCAGAATAGAGCTGCTCTCGTTCTCAGTATTTCTTTCAGGTTTCTCCTCATAACTTGTTGTCTTTTTCAAAAACTCACTGCAGAAAGCCAGAACCTCATGCATCCCTCTATGAAATACGCTTCTCCAATACAACCTTTAGGTCTTGCAAGGTTTCTTACAAAGTCTTTCACCACTTTTATGTACCTGCATCAGATGTATTTCATTGAAGGTTAGAAGTATGATTACTGACTAGATAAGGTAGTTACTAAGAAGTTATAAGTTGTACCTCTCAAATGGGCACATCCAACAGAAATGGACAGGTCCATGTAACCGAGTTTCCCTGTTGAGATGCCAAATGCACCATTATATTAAAGAAACTTGGAGAAAAAAGTGTTCCAAACATGCAAAGAGTTTCCACAATTTCTGTTTCCATTTTACAATTGTCTCTCTATAAATAAATCTATGACAGAGATGATGGAAAAAAACACAAAGGCGTGCAATAGCTATCCTCATACCTTAAGGTAATAACCCTGTAAATAAAAAACAACTGGAGATCAGAGTCAAGACATCTAATTCTAGACTAATACAAAGTTAAAATACCAACAGTTTATACATCTAATCGCAACTGAAAGTCAACGCATGGTAATAATGTGACTTCATTCATGTTATCTTACATTCTTCTATCATCATACATCTTAATATATTTGAGCAGTATCCATTCGGACCTCTAAAGTCGAATAGACACTTGCAAAATATTTTCTTCTCTTTGCTGGACAAAGACCAAGGAGCTGGAGGAAGGTAAGTTATTTAACCCAGGGGGTGAGGATATAAATCCTTCCTAGTGCCAAGCAGTTCCAGATCTTTTCGAATGTTAAGACCATCTTATGATTTTCCACAATGCAAAAATGTGGCAATAAGGCTTGCAACAACATTTCTTTCCACATGCATAACATCTAAATTATGCCTAATTAGGAGATCCTGAACAAAAGAAAAACATATAAGAGTGTCAAAGAAAGCTAGAGATAGAAGAATTCAGATAAATGGATATAAAGTTGAATTATAAACATACCTCCCGATAAGGCAACTTGAAAAAGATTGACCGCTTCTTCCATCTATATAGCTCCTCCTCGTCTAGTGCTTCTTTCTCTTCCTCTGATTCACTCGATTAATCATCTGTTTTGGACTCAGATCCAACAGACTCATTAATCTTTCTCTTCCTTCCAGTGACTTTCACATTTCCAAAAGCATTCTTGTAATTTCTGAGTAGTTGGCTTATGTTATGACCACTCAGAATATTATCCTTTTCCCCATGCTCAGCTTTACCATCAAACCGTGATTTCTTTCCTCTGTAAGCATGTGTTGGAGGTAGACCTTTCCGAATGGATATATAGACGTGCTTCTTACAATTACTCAACCATATACTATCTTTAGTTTTTCCACAAACAGGAAACCTATTTTCCCCTTTACTTTACATCCTGTAAGATTTCCATAGCCAGGAAATTCTTGAATGATCCAAAGAAGCATTGCTTTTAACATGAAAGTGGTGTAACTGAATGTATCATATGTTATCTCTTCTTTCTCCCACATATGGTTTTGATTATCTATAAGTGTTTCCCAGTGCACATCAATATTATTTCCAGGTTGGGTTGGACCAGGAACCAACAATGATAACATGATGTTCTCCTCCTTCATACACTTTTCAGGTGACATGTTGTAATTCTCTAGCAAAACAGGCCAATCAATATAATTCACATTCTTCATGAAAAATGGAGTGAACCCATCTGTGGACTTTCCAAGCCTAAGATTTGTTTCTTCAGCGACAAATGACATGTACTTGTCATTCATTAGATCTCAAGTAACATTATCTACTGTATGTATGTTTTCCATCACTGCTCCTGTTAGTAATTAAATGTCACCTTAAGTCCTTCGCAAATCCTTTGACCTGAACAGTTTCTTCAGACGTGGAATTACCGGAAAATGCCTAAGAACTTCTATGAAATACCTTTCTTCACATAAATAACATGTGCACATGTTAAGATTTCATCTGGAAGAGTTGCATTTCAGACATTTGTCTAGCTTTTCAAACTCCTTTCTGAACAGAGAACAGTCGTTCACATAAGCGTTTATCTTTTCATAACCGATATCAAAAGATCTCAAAAACTTTTTCACTTCATACAAGGATGTGTGCAAGACATTTTCTTTGGGTAGCATTTGTGGCAAAGTCTTAAGCAAAAGATCTAAGCTTCTATCAGACCAACCACTCTGTGTCTTTATCCAAAATAGTGAAACTATAGCATAGAGCTTGTTGTGGTTAGCACAACTTGGATGGAGAGGTGTTTTTGCATCGACTAGCTTAGCAAGAAACTCATCTTCTTCGTTGTCTTCTCAAGAAACACAGCTGCTTGGTATTACCCTAAAATCTCTTTGTTCCCCTCACTTGCATTGCTTATACAGTCTGGCCCTAATATGAGATCTCCATGATAATACCAATCGTCCTGCATCTTGTAACTCAATCTATTCCCCTTGTTACTAGATAATCAACAACAACACCAGCTGAGTGACGATCTACATTGTGATAGTCAATGCATGGGAAATTACAGATATTATGTAAAATCAAATTTTATTATGCAATACTAAACTATCAGAACTAAATCATAGTACAATATTTACTTGTTCAAAAACTATAATAAACACTCTTTAGTAATCATCAAGTGAAATAGAACATAATAAAATAGAAAAGTAACATAATATATCGCATTACATAATAGGAATAGAATAAACATAGTACATATTTTTTTTTTACATTTCTATTCTATATGAGAATAGAATAAAACAAAATATATAAAAATTGTTCAACTTCTCCGATCAATTTAGGTCATTCACAGCGACAAAATAAAAGTGTATATGACAACATCAGTAGACATAGTACATATAACCACATCAGAGAGACGGATTTTGTTGTTGATACAGTAAATAGAAGAGAAGAACATACGGTGGTGACGATGAAATAATTGATCGTGATGATGGTACCGTTTGTAATGTATAGATGGAGGTGATCGCCACAGCACAAGTGTTGTCTGCAAGGGTCAGCGCAAATTGGGATGTGAAGGTGAATCGACGAGGGTGAATGCAATTACCGTTGGGCTTGTAATTTTTCGTCCCTTCTGAAGATTTCGAAAGCAGTGAATCGACAACATATACAACTGAATCCTCTTCCCAAACGCCTTTTCTTAGTCGAATTAGCGTTGGGATTGTAATTAAAGATAACACGGTAGAAACAGTTTGGGAAGAAACTATTTAAAAGGGTGTGAATTTAGAAGAAATACGACATATTTTTGCAAAATAGTATTTATTTCATTTTTTTCTAGCAGATTTTTTTTCCGGTTTCAAGCAGCGGAATATATCAATATTAAATAAAAGACAAATAGAACAATGAAAAGTTTGGACAATTGGCTACTCAATGAATTATGTTTTGTTTAGCATCATCTCACCTAATTTCGCAAGTAAGTAAATCCTTTCTAGAAAAAAAGACCAAAGAAGTAACTTGAAAATGATGCAACATATATTTGATGGAGAAGAGAACATGTTTATTCAAACTTAATACAATTTTAAACCAAATTTACAGCGAAAAAACAAACACGCAAAGTGATAAACATCTCAAAAAGCGTCCAAAAGCTTATAAAATTACGAAATTCGAAAACTCCTTGCTCTCTGACCATGACATGGTGTCGAATTATGTAGCATGATTGCCAAAACGCTCTTATGCTCATTGTTATGGAATCAACAACTGTGTATGTGAACTTGTACGCTTTCAGAACCATCAAGTCTCCACTAGTTGTATTGTTTCGAACTCTGCGAACTCAGGATCGACTGGAATTAAAAACATATTTCGATCAAATGATTAGAGATTTCGAGCTTGCTTTCTAATATCTCTAAACGTATGACTATAAATCATATATAATGAGAATTTCAAATCACATGATGTCTAACAATGTTGCTTTTTCACCTTTTTCTATAGAATTCATAAGACAAAATAAAATCAAAATTAGACTTTTAAATAATAAATTATTCAAAATAAAATATAATATATTATGAAAGTGAAAAGTAGAATTACACAACTTTAACTAACGTAACTAACGTAAGTAGCACAAAAACACTTTATTTCATATTACTAATGAAAAATAAACCCAATATATCACATTAACTTGGTCGACTAAAGTTAACACAGACTGCTAGGTTTGACTAATATTTGGATTAATTCGGTGAAATCAGCATTAAAGTTAAGTTTTTTTGGTTAATAAGATAGTGGACTCGTTTTAAATTTTATATTTCGACTAGTTCAAAAGCAAAACAAAAGCAGATTCAAAGCTTAGATCTTATTAAATAATTCACATATGTATATATATATATAGATTCGGACATAATACACATAGATCATAGTAATAGTGTAACTGAAAAATGCATTTATGAAATTGGCATATATACATAATATATATGATATTACTATATTTCAAAAACAAATCCATTCAATCGAATCCTGCAATTCTTCACAATAATTCCTCACAAATTGAAAAGATTCTGGGACTAATATTATACCTTGACTTTAGGATAAGGGAAGCCAGTTTTAACACCACCTCTGCTTCCGAAGCTGAATATTGATTTCTTCTCACTAGGTTTTAAGATCTGAAAAGAGCAAATCAAATCCTCGTCTACACTCATCATTGCACCTGCATTGTCGAACTCTCCACAGTAATTCGGCGCTGAAAATATCGTCACGAGCTGCTTATTCGCAAAGAACTCAAACCCATCTTCAACAACCTGAGAGGCGAAACCTTTACTTGCATCAAAAGTAAACTCATACAAAACGGGTTGCTGTGGACTCAAGGAACTATAACAACAAACCTGATGAGCCCTACAGATTAGGTCAAGATCGAGTCGTTTTAGAAACTCAGAAACTGTATCCGATCCAAACGTGTAGGAAACTCCACGATCGTTAGGACCCCATCCTCTAACGGTTTTATCAGGGTCAGACCACAAGAGATCACATAGTAAACCACGATCAGGAATATCAGTTGGACGGCGAATGTCCCTGATCTGTCTCAAGCTACGCAGCTCCGGGGAGAGCCCACCGTGCATACAGAGAATCCTGTCATCGATGAGGGCAGCCACGGGGAGACAGTTGAAGCAATCGGTGAAGATTCTCCAAATCTTGACACTGAAACGGCGTTTACACTCGTCATAGAAGCCGTAGATACGATTTATCGAGGCACTCTCGTGGTTTCCTCTAAGCAGGAAGAAGTTTTCAGGGAACTTGATCTTGTAAGCGAGCAAGAGACAAATCGTTTCAAGGCTTTGTTTGCCACGGTCCACGTAATCTCCAAGAAACAAGTAGTTTGAGCGAGGAGGGTATCCCCCGTGTTCGAATAGTCTCAAGAGATCCGGGTATTGTCCATGAATGTCCCCTGATTTATAAGCAAATGATTTCATGAGAGCACAATCTCAGAGAAGAGACAGAGAGAAAGATAGAAAGAAGTGTACCGCATATCTTGACAGGAGCTTCGAGTTCCAAGAGATTTGGCTGTCTCAAGAAGATATCTCTAGAGACGAAACAGAGCTGTTTGATCTCAGTTTCAGACAACTGAACAATCTTTCCTGGCTTCTCTCTAGCTTCAAGCAATCTGTTGATCACTGAGTTTAAAGCACCAGCTTCCATTGATTAAAACCCCTCAATAAACAGATCAACAATGAGATGAGACAACAATGACAAGAAAGCTATAAGATTTATAGTATAAAGAAGCAACTGAATATATAGAAAACAAATAAAAAGTTTGGAGATTTGATGTTCTTTTTATGCTTGATCTTTGAATAAACGAACGGTGGACTTGAAGAAGGGCTTTAAAAAGCCGCGTTAAAAGAATATATTCTTCTTCCCTTTTAGCAAAAGCTCATGTGTGAACTGGCCTGCCCACATTGTTCTAAACTCAACTACAACATGTAATAACTAAAAACAATGTAAGCTAGTTTATAGCATTAGTAACACATTTTTTGTGTGTTTGTTGAGCTTTCGCGGTTGAGTCCAATCCGGTACGTCGTTCTTGAAGTGTGACTAGAGCGAAAGAAAAAAAAGAAAGGATTCTCTCTTCTTGACAATATCAAGTTCAAGACAATTTTTATAAGCTTTGTTTGTTGATTGGTTCGCATCATATGAAGCAACTTGGCCCATCTACAAGAACATATTCGTTATGAAACTACCGGATGTGAGAGAGGACACCACAGGAATAACGAGATAGAGAAAGAGAGATTGGAGAATATTAGTTTGCCTTTTCGCTTCCATTACCACGAAAAGAGAGAGAGAGGAAAGATTCCAAAGTTAGGAGGAAACAAAGAGTGACTCCTCTTCCAACTTCTAGATCATTTCATTTTCTTATTTCTATACCTAATTAGACTTAGGTACTTCAAACAAATCATTATTTTTCTCAAAACAAGATCAAACAAAAAACGGAAATACAAGCTTCCGAAAAGTAAACTCAAAGAAAGTGACAAGTACAATTGTACCAAAGGTTAAAAAAAGCAGGTGAAGCTTTTCAATCATAAACAGCAAGCTTATTGTACTCCTCACCTTTAATGGCTAACCACATGACATCTTCAGGATTCACAATCCCACCTTCCTCAAGAAACAGTTTCAGTAGATTCTTCGAAAACCCGCTTACCAAAGCTACTCCTTTCTGATTGGCTGCTACCGGTGTAGCCGACGAGTCTCTCAAGTTCCAAAATACAATTTCTGGAACATTCTCAAAACCATTCTCCTCATACTTCCTCTGAACAACCTCATAATCTGTCTCCCATTTCTCCTTGGACCGTTCCTTAGCAATCTTTAACCGTTTCTCGTAAAGGGCAGTGTAATAATCTGCCTCTGAATCACTGTCCATATCACTGTTATCTGTTGCACTATCGTATTGGTTGAAATTGCTGACTCCCACTGCACTATCAAACTCCATGTCGCTGAACACGAACAACCGTTTGATCATCTGGTCATTGGTTAAGTTATTCTCGACTGCAACCTCTAGGATCCGATCAAACACCTTCTGGAAATCCGTATTCATTCCCCAATCCATTCGTCTTACAAACTCAGTCTTTTCTCTAAGACTCGAGCCAGTGACTAAATGAAGCTGCGGGTTTTCACTAAAGGTGATAACTTTCCCTTTCCACGGCTCTTCATTAAGCTCTGAAACCAACAACCCAAGCGCCACACAAACCTCCATAGGTATACCCGACATGCTCGCGGAGACATCACAAACCGCCAGCGAGTTCTTCATCTTCCCTTTCTTGGCAAGATCTTCCACCATTCTCGTCCACTGAAGCTCTGCAACTTCCGAGCCAACGTCACTCCCACTATCATCATCATCACCCACCTGACTGATTATCTGATGAGGAAGCAACGCGCCAGCCGCCATCTTCTGCTTCCCGGACTTCACATCCTCCAGAAACTCCCTAAATCTCTCGCTGTCATGCTTCTCAAAGAGCATCTTGTAGTTCTTCATAGCTACAGAAGCAACTCTGTTGTACTTCAAATGGTTCCACTCCTTTGCACTCATTGAAACCTCAGGGAGTGCAAGCGCTTTACGCAAAGGCACTAGAACTTGTTTCCTCAACCGATCTCTAATCCTATATGCATAATGCGACTCTTCTACACCTTCGTACTCATCTCTAGAGAACATCCTTCTAGCTATTGCCTCACATATCAATGTAGTCTTATCGTACGAGGAATCAACGGACGGGCACCACTTTGCAGCTAAACCAATCTTGTACAGATCGTTCGAATTCAAATACTCCAAATCGGTTTTCAACAAACCGGCAAACAAATCCGCAATATTATCAAACAGTAATCTGTAGTTAGCATCAGAGTTATACCTCTCCAAAGCTTTCTTGGCCTTCTCGAACTCTCTCTGTTTCCGTAAAGCTCTAGCCTTTGTTTTATCCACATGACCACCAAGCTCCTCCGCGTTTTCAAGAATCCGTTCTTCTAAATCCTTGGAGCGAGTAGTCTCTCTAGTCCGCTTGAATTGACTCTGGTTTCTCTTCCTCCACACCCGTTTCGTTCCTATGATCTCAACCTCCTGCTGACCTTCAAGGATCCGATACAGAATCTCAGGCAAATCTTTGAAGTAGCCGAAATCGACTAGGGACGGGAGATTCAAAGCTAGGGTTTTGGGATGATTCTCGTAAAGCCACAACGCAGCTGTGTAAAACCCTTCTTTGTCAGACTTGCCAGTGCCTCGAACTCCTCGGAGATGGCAAGCGAGTTTCAACGTGGTCAACGGGTCGTGAGACCAAGAAACCGTCAGACGTTGGATCAGATCGCTGGGAGGCGTGTCGGGCACGATGTGGAAGAAGAAATCGAGGCATGGGTTGCCGGAGGAGAGAAACGTGGGCGACAAGTTTTCAGTCATACCCATCGGTGGGCGTTCTTCGAGGGCTAGTGCGGCGGTCTTGGAGATCAGATTTTGGTGGTTAGAAACAGGGGTTTCCGGCGAAGTGGTGGTAACAGGTTTCGTGATCGGTGTATCGACGGAGGCGACCGAAGGTGGACCTAGAAGGGCTGTGGTGGAAGAAGCCATTGGCGAGAGAAGAGACAAAGGATTGGTGTGATGGTCTAAATATTTTCTTTTAGGTTTGACTTGGTTTGGAGATGGAAGCATGATGATGTGAAAACACAAATATATAGCGAGAATAGAAAAACCCTACGAAAAGGATACGTGGAAGCTATAGAAAAGATACATAATGCATATATCTATGATAAGGAAATATACTAAATTTCCTATAGTACTAGGGTCTAGGGCGGCCCTAGTACGGTCCGCCCTACGGGCGGAATGTGAATTATAAAAAAAATCAACCAGTTATAGATAATGATATTAAACATTTTATATTTTAATTTCTTTATCTTTTTTACATTTGTTCTTGAGAGGCATCTACTATAATATATCGTTGAATAAACATTGTTTGTTTTAATATTTTATATTTTTAAAATTTGTTCTTGTGAGGCATGTTTGCAAAGTCTGATATATAGTTTGATTTTAAAATATGGAACTCTGAACATAAATAATAACAGTTTATGTTTTTGTATGTATTGATGGGCCAATCGTCTGGAGAGGAACTCCTTTGCTTCCAGCGGACATGATGAAACCAAGAGCCTGTTGAAGGTTGAGGAAGAAGGAACAACAACAGCAACAACCTATTCCTTGAAATCTTGGAGTCCGGCATCAACAATCACCAACCACGGAATCAAGAATCTGACACTCCACAAATCAAGGGAGGTGAAGACATTACCGCTTCAGCATCCATGGATCCAGAGATGGTGCAAGAAGAAAAATGTGTCAATGGATCAACCAAAAGGGGAAGATGGTAGCTTCGAGCCAGAGAACCAAAAACAGATGGAGAAGAAACATTATCCAAGTATAGCAGCTATGGCACTGATGGGGAAGGCTCTGAGCGGTTTAAACCTGTATGGTCTTAGAAAGACAGACTCTCTCATGGTCTTGAGTCTTAGAAAGACACTCTCTCATGGTCTTGAACGCTCACCATCATCTTAGGATTGTTGGTCTCGTTATTTATCAGTTATGTTTGTATAATGGATTTGTATCATAAAACTTATTGGGTGACCACCTACCTAGGCAATAAAACTATCACAATTTAGTTATGTAACTAATAAATCTTTTTCTTAGGAGAAAACAAAACAAATAAAACTCCATCATTGAAAATATTGATTGAAGGGGGAAAGATCAACAACGTCTAAACACTGAGTGAAAGATTTGAGAAAAGTACATGAGGCAAAAGAGAGAGGGAGAGGAAACACAGTGAAAAGAAACTTAGTTGTGGGTAGCCCTAGTGTAAATCTGCTGGCTTGAGTGCAATGAGACCATCCTGATGGTTCCTTTAGTCATCAAATCTCTAATGGCCTTCCTAGCAAGTGAACCATTGATCTGCACAACACACAAATATGATCAGGTCACTAACTCTTAAACAATGACAGAACCCAATACAACATTTGTGCTCAAAATCCTATGAATCAGATCATTTAGCCACAAGCAAGATAAAAAGTTCGTGACTTTTAAGATTCCACAAAGAGCTTATCCAGAGAAAAGATTGAAACTTTAGAGGGGTACCCAAATAACTAATTCGACCTTGTTTAGTGAAAAGTTGGAAACTTTTGAATTACCCAAAGACACTTGGAGATGATGGAAGGAGTGATGAATTTGAACTTGGGAGCTTCGGAGAGAAGCTTGTCATAAGTAGCGTCATCGAAGAGAACCACGTTGTTCACCTTCTCCTTCTGTTTTCATTTGTTCCACTTCAGTTGCAATCTATTTATACCGAAATTGCCGACAGGACACCGAAACTGAAACTCTCGTAGTGGGATTACAAATTAATGAGATTAAAAACGGAGTAATCACAACGCCTTCCGTTACAGGAGCTGCATCGTCACCAACTCCGCCGATCGGAGAGAAACGAAAAACACAAACGCGTTCATCGTCTCAGCCTAGGGTGGATTTCGCGAAAAGTTAGGCATCTGTGGGCCGCAAACAGAACATGATATTAAGCCCAAATGAAATGGAAAGCCCGGAAGATTGCAAAGTGAAGATACGCTCCGTTTCATTTATTGGACACGTGCTGGAGAAAACTTGACTTTCTGTTCTAGCTGGACACCTTAGGAATACTTTATAATAATAGACGAGGAGTTAAACCCGGACTACGCCCAGATCTTTTATTATTTTCTAATTTAGAATATGATACACATATATAGATTATGATACACATATATAGGATATTTAGAATATGATACACAGATTTATATATATGTATATATATATATCATAATTTTTAATATTTTAATGATTATAGTTAAGATGCATATCTTAATTTAACAATTTTAGTTAAGATACATATCATAATTAAGAAAAAAAAAATTAAATTTCAATACATCAAATTAACATATTTTTTAATACTTTAAATATTTTGGTAATTTTGTTAGATATTTAATTAGTAGTTGTAGCAAAATAATTTTAGTTAATGATTCTAGTTAAGATGCATATCATAATTTAATGATTTTATCATTTTCTAATTTAACTTGTTTAATTATTTAAATTTAAGTTATGATACATATATATATATATATATATATATATATATATATATATATATATGATTCTAGTTAAGATGCATATCATAAGTCTAATAGAAATTCTTTAAATTTTAATACATCAAATGTACATGTTGCTTCGTATTTTAATTTTTTTTTTGTTATTTTGTTAGATATTTAGTTAGTAGTTGTATCAAAATAATTTATAGAGTAGTGGAACAAATATTTTATTTGATAGTAATGTATATATTTTTTATCCTTGTGTTGCTCTCTCTTATCCTTTACAACAAAAATATCATCTATTCTCAGACATTGAAATCGCTTACTTCAATTATTTTCCGACATCTAAATCGTTTACTTCTGAGTTCTCTGTTGACACCTTCACTCTAGATATTTTCCCAGTGGTGTCGGAGATGACGAAAGAAGAAGCCGACTCGTTCTTCCTCGCTCCCTCACTCTTTTCTCTCTCAGTTTCTCAAGACCAGAGCTTCTTCTTCTTCTCTTACACCAACTCGTGCTTTCTAACCCCCTCAGGTTCGTCTCATGATAGTCTCGGATCTTGATTTACAATGGTACAAAACACCAATTAATAAACTTTTTCTTGATCCAAATTTTGAATATCGATGTGTATTGTTAACTCCTGATGTTATAGTTACCTCTGTAGGAACTGAGATAGGGAAAGTCCATGGTTACTGATGATAGCTGGGTTGATGGAGCTCGACTTCCATGGAATTCTGCCCTGTTCGAGCTCAAGGGAGGAGATGGAGTCAAGGGAGAATATGGATTTGGTTCAGAGACAAGAGAGGAGATGGAGTTAGTTTCAAAGATAAGTCTCTTACCCTCTTTCCTAGATTCAGTTTCATTTATGATTTAATGAATTGACTATGGATAAAATAACCATAACAGGAACTCAACTGAGACAGATCTAGAGGAAGATGCTCCTGGTGTGCTATGTGTTCGAACTATCCAAGTTTCAGAAACCGAAAATTGTAATTGCTTCTGTGGTGCTAGCTGGGCTTATTGTGCTCAGAAAGTGCTTGGTAAAAGCTTTCTTCTATACTATCTGTTTTGTTACTAAAGCTTTTTGAATCTTTGCAGGCTGGAACAGGAATCACTGAGCTAATTGCTCTTGTAATTTCAAAAAAGGTTTAGATAGTAATCTTTTTTCTTCATGCTATTTTTTTTATCCCTCTTCTCCGTCTTATTAAGAATCTGTAACTGCATTGTTTTGTAGAAGACAGGGGCGGTGAGGATATTATCCTCTTCCCAAGTTGTGTCGCATCAGTCAGACCCTTGCCTACTGCATCAAATACATTATTGTATAGATCTGCCCTTAACTGATCTTGATTGTTTCTAATCCACTGGAGTCGTTCTTGCTCAATTACTGTGTATGCATCGACTACATATTGATGTAGAAGACGGCCTCCTTTTATAATGGTCATTCCTGGTATGTAGTTGATATGAGTAATAGTCTCGTACACTAATTAAAGTCCTCCTCGTCTCGCCATTTTGTGTTACAGCATGGGGGATCTCTGTGTGAAATCCATATTCTCCATATGGAAAGAGTAGCGGGTATTGCAAGCTCATGAACAAAGGGTGGTCATCCCTAATTTCTTGCAAGTGGTTTGATTGCAGTTCCAGCACCACATCTCGATAGCCTACGGTTGATGTTATGTCACCCAGAATTAACCCTGCAACTTCGCTGATTTGGGGAAGATCATATTGTCTACCTTTCCCTTTCTGACCAACCAACCTTATTGTCAAGTCTTGGCACTCACTCGATTTGTATCGGTCTCGTGCCTTCCGGAAAAACTTGGCCAAACAATTGTTTTCATCAAGCATGTTAGTTAAACCAATGATTATATCCTCTTTAAGGGCTTCTGATGGCTTTCTCCTTGTCATGGTTTTCATACGGTTAGTGAGCTCATTATCAGTATCGACAATCCACATTTGTAGGAACTGAGGTGCTTTACCAGGCATGGGGATGAGAGATCCTATACGATGGAAAAGCTGATCATGTATTCGATAGGCAGGGGGTCCGTTTCCAGATGTGATGATGTGATCTATATTATCTCCCACAGACGTGAATGCAAGCATGGAGTTATAAACACGGATGTTGTTACGGAAGGAAGTACTATTGGTATGAAGGCTTTGCAGATAAGGAGGTGGATCTTTCAGTGGCGGGAGTTTGACTCGTCCTTGTTGGCAGCATATTGTGTAAGTAGGCTCTCCTGTTCTAACATCAGTTCCAGAGCTTTCTGAATACCATACCAAAGCTTTGCAATATGTGCATTCTAAGATGGGATTCTCCTTTTCCATCAACGCTGTAATAATGCAAAACCTGTTATTCTGATGTTATGTTATTGTATGTGGAAGTATTGTCGAATCTAACCTTTCTTTTTTCTGACTTCTGTGCGTGACAATACACATGTACTGGTGGATGCTTGATCTGGATATATATATTTTGGTCGTTGGTGTTAGTTATGACACATAATTCTCACTAAAGTATTTTCAAATATTAGCTGACCTTGTTTTTTAGAAAATCTCTTTGACTGCATTATGGCTCGTCTCATTGCTCGAGCATTCTTGCACCTAACTGTAACATGAATGCGAGGAAAGATTTAATTTACTGGTTTGTTACATAAATAAGATGTGTAATGAGAAATCGTTGAGGTTAATTTGCTTGATAATAATAATTTTACCGTATTCAAAGCACACTGTACATCCACCTGTTTTATCACATCCATTGTAATTAACTTACAGTCATAGTCTTTTTTAAAATAAAGCATTTTTTGTGATTAGTAACTTACAGTCGTAATTTTTTTCCGTTATCGTCCTTGGCTCTTGTTGTCAAACTGCATGAGAAGTAGAGGAACATGTGCTCATGTCTTGATCTTATATGACGTCGTAGAAAAAGTTGTGCGTAAGTATATAGTACCTGTTGTGGTTGCTGACGAAGGAGTTAAACTTGTTGGGTGGTTTGGATCTGCATTCTGTGTAATTTGAGATGTTAAACCCGCTTGAATATTACCTTCGTCACCTGAAGTATTTTGAATATTATAATATATAAAGATTTATATACTTATACTTATATATATTAATTATTTTTAGTTTTAATGCACATAAAAACATCCAGATTATATATGATACTTTAAAGTTGGTATAAATACTTGAAAATATATACAAATAGTCAAATATAAATATCTAACATAGTAGAAATACATCCAAAATACCAAAAACATTTAAAATAATTATTGATTTTCAATCCAAAATTTAAATCAAACTAATTTATATGTTAAGTTTAGGTTTTGTGACATATGTTATTCAGATTTATATACAATATTTTATTTTTTTATAGATTTTAAGAAATTCAAAATATATAATGAAATTTTAAAATAATTTAAGTGGGTTATCCAAACCCGAATTGAACCCGCAAAGATCCAAATATAATTCGAACTTAAATTTAGAAATATCTGAATGAGGCTGAAATCTTTGACCCCAGACACCCAAAACCCAAAAACGAACCCGAAAGGATACCTAAACGCCCAGCCCTAATCACTATTATGTATCATATATTTGTCATCATATAATTAATTGTATTGTTCCATCATATAAATAATCATATAATTAATAGTATTTTGTATGTACCTTCTTATAAATAAACACATATATTATATTCTTAAAATCTAATATGAAATATAAAACAATAATTTAAGTTGGTATATGAAATTGGTCTTTTGTTGTATTTTTGTTATGTATATTGAAAGCCTTTTCTTAATAACGGTTATTGGAAAATATTTTAGTAAAAATATTTTTTTGAATATATGCATATTTTAAATCAGTTTTTAATGTTTTTAGTTAATTGGATTAGTCTTTTTTCATATATTTTAAAACTGATCCAAGTAGATAGTTTTTATAATATAATTGATTTCCAAATTTTATTAATAACATAACCATTACTTTTTTCTTCTTGACATATTTTTATCCATGTTTCAAAATATTAATTTTTGGCATTAGTTTTTATGAATTAATTTTAATTTTATGATATTTTTTTTTTGAAAATTGAACTTTTGAAATTCTTATATTTGACTAAACTAAATAAGGTAATAATACTGTATTCAAAAATTGTTTTATATAATATACTATTTATATTTCGGTTTGTTTTTTATTTTCACCATAAAGAATTGTAAATTAAAAAAATTGTTCATACAGTGACAGAATTGTAAATAAGAAAATATAGAAAGAAGGTTGTTTAATTTATTGTAAAAACAATGGTTAAATGTTTAAATAAAAAAGTATTAAATATGTTATCCATCTTTCTAAAGAATTCTCATTTGTTATTAATTTATTGAAAATACAGTGGCTAAATGTGTAAATAAAAAAAATACACATATCTACTATTCATGTTTCCAAACATATCTCATTTATTCTATAATCATTGTTTTCAAACAATCCAATTGTGTACTTCAACTTTAGTAACATAGATGTTTTTTAATTGATATACATCTATCTATATTATTATTTGTGAAGTAAATTTTTGCAACCGAGCTCTTACGTTAAAAGTTATAGCAGCTAATATAGATATTATCCTTAATGAATAAAATATAAAAATAAACTAAAATATAAAACGAAAATTAATTAGATAATTGATTAAAATTAATAATAGTAACGATTCTCTAAAAATTAAAAATATATTTTATATTAAAATAAATTATGTTTAATATTACTAAACCAAATATAATATAAATAATACATATATAGTATTTTATATTACTAAATTAAATATAATAATTTAACTATGATATTATAGTTGAAGGTTTTTAACTATTATCAAAATAATGAAATTATCAGCTAAATAATTATTTATTAAATTAATAATTAATCAGAAAATATGACTAAACAATGACTAATACGTAAAATTAACTGTTTATTAAAATTATTAAGCATATAATAAATAACTAAATTTTCTTAAAACTACGAAAACATGACAAAATAAGCAAAATAATCTAAAATCATGGAAAAAATGAAAAATAAGCAAAATCACTTCATTTTATTTTCTCTAACGTCTTACTTTCTTGTTCTTTGAATAGCATTCTGAGGTGTCATGACTCTTTTTCCTGCAAAAGTTACACCATTTTTTGCTCCCGGAAGCTTTTTCATCCATAAGCCTTTGCCTCCATTCATCACCTCGCAACATCTCAACAACCTCAGTGATTGTGACGTCTTTTAAAGTTCGAATGTATGATACATACTCATTAAATCTGGCGGGCAACTTCATAATAATCCTACAGATGACATCATCGTCACGAATGTTTCTTCCATAGAACCTTAACCGGTTCGCAAGATCCATAACTCTCCGAGCGAACTCATCAACACTTTCTTCTTCTTCCATTATCAAATTCTCATACATCATCCCAACATTCATATTCTTCAAAATTCGAATCCTCTCGGTTTCTCCAAACTCGGCCTTCAAAAGTTCCCATGCTTGTTTGGACGAAGTAGCTCTTGCTATCCGAAGAAAGATTGTGTCTGTAACCGACATCTGAAGCATGTAAAGAGCCGACATATCCTTGATTCTTAGATCTCTCTGTGACTTAACCAACTCCTCTTCCATAGGCTGATCCGAGGTTTCACTCTCTATAACATCCCATAGGTCACGGGACATCAATAAGGTCTTCACTTTGATACTCCAAAGCTCATAGTCATGTCCATTAAACACGGGAACAAGCTGTTGCATCTGTGATTGAACCTCCATGGCTATGACTATTTCCTGTTGACGATTAAGACAAAAAGTCATAAGCAACTACGCACATATATATCTATAGATGGTCTAAAGATTTACTAGATTTACTTTTAGGTTTGACTTGGTTTGAGATGGAAACACGATGATGTGAAAACACAAATATATAGAGAGAATAGAAAAACCCTACGAAAAGGATACGTGGAAGCTATGAAAAGATACATAATGCATATATCTATGATATGGAAAAATACTAAATATTTCCTATAGTATTAATACTTGGCGAGAGATATATGGAAAATATATTATATCCTAGAATACAAAGATATTTTAAAAATCAGTATCTCTTAAAAAAGAAAACAAAATATTATTGACCTACATTATACTTTCAAGGGCAATTGTCTATAATAGCACTTTTTGAAGTTTTTGTCTCAAAAATGACACCAAAAAAAGAAAGTCACAGAAATAACATTCAGTAATAGATAAAATGTGCATACTACCCTCAATTAATAATAAAGTTTTACAAAAAAAAATTGTTGTCTTCTCTGGTCGTCGTCTTCTCCCCTTACGACAATAGAGACGCCTGAGACTAATCACGCCGGAGACAAATCATCATCGACCGCGAAAACGATATGCACATACATATCACTACAAGAAAACTGTTGATTTGAGACTGATGTTTGCGACCAATGTTTTGGTCACAAATAAATGTAACTTCTTTGCTATAGTATTGTGACTTTCGAACGACTACCGCTTTTCTAGACGTTAAGTAATCACATATCTGCGACGACATCAATTAGTCATTAATATGTAGCATAATAGCAACGAAAATGAAACTCATCAATAACTTCATTAATTCAGTTGCAAAATAGTCTCAAAATGAGACAACTTTACAATTAGAAATACAGTCGCAAACGGTTGTCCCAAATGAACCGTTCTTTTGTGAATTTTCATTTCCTTACACTTTAATTGCAAACTAATAACATGAAATGTTTCTTTTTGCAATTGACACCTATGATATATGTGCCAACACGTGTGGAAATTTTGATTCATTTGTCACCAATTACCAACTCATCTCAATATTCTTTCAAAAATTCTACAATACGTATGTATTATGCGATACTACACATATCTATATATATATATATATATATATATATATTACTTTTCTTCATATATATATATATATATATATATGAGAAACTGCAAATAATGAATCTTTATAATACCTCATAAAATTCTAATTCTTAATACTTTGATGAGCGTATTAGGGTATAACACCTAAACGTGTTATGTGTTTGCATTTTTCTATGGAATGATTTTGCATGTTGTTATTGTTTTCAAAATTGACTTATCCCATATTATCTTACTTTATTGTGAGACATGTACTTCAGAATTAGAGGAGGAATGATTATAGATGCATATTTGAAGTAATGAAGGGTTACAAAATTTAGGGATTAAATGTGACTTACATAATAGTATCACAAAATAGTTACACTTTGTCACTACTTCGTGACTATTTTTTTGTTTTTGTTTTGTGCACCACTACTTTGTGACTACTTAAAAGCGTAATATTTAGTGAGAAGATAAAAGCTTTTCATTGGCTGAACCATAAAGACGAAGATCGCACTTCGTTGCATCATCCACCGTTCTTAACATTTTATAATCCAACGGATCATATCTTCTCCTTCTATTTCTCATCTTCTTTGCCTTTCTCCTTTCCAGTTCAACAAATCAAAACATCATCTTTCTTTACAGTAACTCTAGATCTTGGTAAGTATTCATCTCAACATAAAAACATCATCTTTCTTCTTCTCCTTTTCTCTTCTACTTATCTTACGACCTCTTCTTTCATGACTAGTGAGCTATTGGGGCTGGTGCTTTTACCGATGGATGAAATGAGATTTTTGGGGTCGGTGGTTCTGCTATTCGGGATGGCGATTCCCATGGTGGCTTCTCTCCGGCTCGGAGACTTCCTTCGCCGCCGAAAGTGTGGAAGGTACATAGTGTCTCGAACCTAGGAGAAGGTGTGAGTTTTCTGATTAGGATTCTTGCGTTTTCCATAACCGGCGTTAGGGGCCGCGTGGCGACTCCGGGGGAGGCGGGTTGACGGTTACAGGCGTCGGTCTTGGACACATCGGCGGCGCCGTGAAATCCCAATCGATATCTTCCACCGGTGTCCACCGGAGTTGGAGCTTTGCTCCTTTAGCTTTCTTACCCTCTCTACTGTACTCTCCTTTTATGTTCAGGTTTCTGCTTGTAATTTTAGTTCTTTCACATCTGTAACCTAGCCTATTGTTTCTCCGGCGAACGGCGTTGTACGGTTCCTCTTCCCAAAATTTTTGGGTTGATTTTAATGAATTTTAATTAATTAAAAAGTAAAAATATGTATTTCTAATTTAATCAACTAATTTAATAAAAGTCAGTTTTTTAATTTATTACTTTTTATAAATTATTGAAATATTTTTTTTTTCAAAACACAGTGAAAAGTCACAAAGTGGTCGTTACGCAAATACCATCACTGTTTAGTGGTTAATGTGTGACTATAAATTTATGTCACACAATAGTTGCTAATATAGGACTATTTTACGGAGTCACATTTTAGTCTGAAACTAACCTCTATTTTGCCACCAATCTATTTAGCGACCAAAATTTAGCGACTATAGAAAACAGTCATAATTTAGTCTTGAATAACGATTCTGCGACCAATCCAAGACTATTTTGTTGGTG
The DNA here is from genome assembly GCA_026261945.1 of Hirschfeldia incana. NCBI lineage: Eukaryota > Viridiplantae > Streptophyta > Magnoliopsida > Brassicales > Brassicaceae > Hirschfeldia > Hirschfeldia incana. Next base: position 1,353,191 of record JABCMI010000006.1, read on the forward strand.
GCAAAACACATGTTTTCTTGTAGTGTATTGACGACGGATCCGTCGTGGAGACGAAACGAAATGAAGTGAAGAGTTTGGAAGAACTCAGATTTCCTCATAAAACCTCTGAATCGCCCAGTCTTCGCTCAGCACGTGCATCCACTGCAGATCGATCGCCGTCAGCTTCACTATCGTCAAATTCGCCGCCTCGTGCTTCTTCTCCCTTCGCCAATCAGATGCTCAAATTGCGGCAATTGTTGCCCAAAGGTACTACCTTTATTATCAATCACAACATTCTCTCTATAGAGTTTCATTTGATTCGATCCTGTGTTGGATATAGGACAAGGCCATCAAGAGGTTCATCGTGGAGCAAGCTGCTATCAGAGATGTTCAGGAAGCTAGCGTCTACAGTGGTGGTGGATAAATAACTAACACTTCTTATCAAATTATGTTGCAGCTGGTGTTCAGATAGATGATAAAAACTGGCCGCCATTATTTCCACTTCTTATCAAATTTTGTCCATGCACAAAAGCTGCAGTATCTGGCTTTCTCTAGTTGGTTAGGTAAGTCTTGCCTTTTTCTATGAAATGTGTATAGTATAGAAAAAGGTGTATAGTCTGCTGAACTGACGGGGCTTGTATTTTACTGCTGGCTTTCAGGGATTGTTGTGTGTCTGGTATTCAATGTGATTGCAACCATGGTCTGCTGGATTCTTCGAAAGTCGATGACTTGGACTTGGAGTCTTATTCTGCTAAGCATACATGGGAATCTCTAAGACCCCGTGGTCAAAAGCAAAGTTGGGCTAATAAAGTTTGGTTCAAAGGACACATTCCAAGCCATGCTTTCATGATGTGGGTTGCACATCTTGATAGGCTTCCAACAAGATCTCGTTTGGTATCGTGGGGACTTCAAATTGACACATGCTGTTGTGTTTGTAATCACTACCATGAAACAAGAGACCACATCTTCCTTAGGTGTGAGTATGCAGAGCGAATATGGAAACTAGCGTTAATGCGGTTGGGGTACAGACCGGTCCTCTTCCACACTTGGGAGGCTCTCCTTGCGTGGATTGGAATAAGGGTCAGCCACTGTCCTCCTACTCTCCGGAAGCTAACTGTTCAAGCTGTGATTTACAGACTTTGGCGTGAGAGAAACCAACGTCTTCATAATGGAGGTCCATCATCACCACAAAGATCTTTCAAAGAGATTGACAGACAAATCAGAAACGCCATACTAGCAAGGAAGCATCGTAGGAACTTCAAAAACATGATGAGCATCTGGTTGAGACATGAGTAATGGATCATCTCAGCTTCTGCAGTCTTTTTTAAGCTCTCCCCTGTTTTTATTTTTTTTGTCTTGGGATTGCTTCTCTTTTTAAATCATTTGTACTAGTACAAACTCTCTTATTTTGATAAATGAAATTCACATCCTTATCAAAAAAAAAACCATGGTCTGCTGGATCAAAGGCGGAGGTGAGCTTGACAATATACTATTATATTTTATCTTCTAAGGGTAATGAGTTATGGTTGGATTTGGATGAAGTTGAACTGATGCTGTTTTTAAAATATTAATGATAGGTGTAAAAATATTTTTCCTTACCATGATATATGCGATGGGAGGTGACAAAAAAAAGATATATGCGATGGGATGCCCACTTTCTTATGTTGTATGGTACAGGCTTCTCTACCGAGCCACGAGGTAATGCTCCTTTTAACTAGTTTTTTCCAGTGGTTTTAGTACAGCTCCATATTAACAAGACAGTTTATATAATTGTTATACTTTTTACAACCTTTTAGGACTGACAACGCATTGAAATTTGGTTGGTTTTTCTTCACCAACTTGGTGAGTCATGAAATTTTTTAATATCTAATTGTATGTTACATATATGCAGATGTTGTTTCAATTTCCCATATGATTGACCTTAGCTCTTCACAGATTCACATTGACTTCTGCATCGTTGCTGCCATTTCCTTGTCTCTCCTTTATTATTTTAGGGTGTTGGACACAATGAAGAGAAAGTCCTTGTACTGGCAGCAACAAGCACACCTTATGCTGATCAAGTTAAACAAAAACCTGTAAAGAATGTGAAATTTTCAGGATGGGTTTCCAAAAAATTAAAATGAATGCGTTTTCTTGCATATGTTTGTTTTCGAAGAGAATCAAAAGTTTGTAAGGAATGCTAGACAATCTTTGTTTAGGATGGCTATCCTAAAATAAAATTTATTCTTCCAAAAAAATAATCAGAATCTATGAGAAAAATTATTGGCTATAGAAATCATCAAATAGAGTTCATTGTCTACAAAATAAAAAACATTAAAATAGGATAATTTGAAGAATTTTCAATAATTCTATCAAGAAAGTGTTAAATGTGGTATCATTATAAAACACATGTGTTATATAGGACAACTTTTGGCATTTTCAGGACGGGTTTCCAAAACAAAAAGAGTGTGTTTTATTGCATAAACATGTTTTCGAAGAGAATCAAAAACTTGTAAGGAATGTTAGACAATCCTTGTTCAAGATGGTTATCTTAAAATGAAATTTAATCTTCCAAAAAACATAATCAAATCTATAAAAAATCATTGGCTACAGAAATCACCAAATAAAAGTCATTGTCTATAAAACGGAGAACACATATCAAACATTGAAGTTGAATATAAAAATAGGGAAACTGTTAAATGTGATATCATTATAAAACACATGTGCTATCTATGATAGCTTGTGGAACTTTCAGGTTTCTGGACCGCTTTCAGTTTATGTTCAGCATTTTAGGATGAGCTTCTAAAAAATAAAATGAGTGTATTTTCTTACAAAAGTATGTTTTCAAAGATAATCTACAGCGTGTAAGGAATGTTAGACAATCCTTGTTCAAGATAACTATTCTGAACTGAGACTTAGTCATCCAAAACAATAAAAACAAAACAACATAATCAAATCTATAAAAAATCATTGGCTATAGAAATCACTAAATAGAAGTCATTGTCTATAAAAACGGAAAACACATATCAAACAGAGAACATTAAAATAAGATAACATGAAGAATTTTTAGTAATTATATCAAGAAAGTGTTAAATATGGTATCATTATAAAACACACATCTTATCTAGGATAGCTTGTGGAACTTTTAGGATGGGCTTCCAGAAAAATAAAATGAGTGTGTTTCTTGCATAAGTATGGTTTCGAAGAGAATTGTAAGAAATGTTAGACAGTCCTTGTTCATGATGGCTATCCTGAATTAGAACTTAATCATCCAAAACAACAAAAACAAAACAACATAATCAAATCTATAAAAAAAAATCTATTAGCTATAGAAATCACCAAATAGAGGTCATTGCCTATAAAACTGAGAACATGTATCAAACAAAGAACATGAAAATAGGATATCATGAAGCAGTTTGAGTAATTATATCAAGAAAGTGTTAAATGTGGTATCATTATAAAACACATGTGTTATCTAGGATAACATATGAGACTTTCAGGATGGGCTTCCAGAAAAATAATATTAGTTTAATTTCTTGCATAAGTATGTTTTCGAAAGACTGGGTGAACCTTTAGGTTCACCAACCAATAAGATTGTGTCATTTAAGATTTGGTATCTTTTAAAAAAGGAAACAAAATATTATCGAATTATATTATACTTTTAAAATAAAAATAAAATAAAAAGTATACTAATCACAAAAAACAAGACTTTTTAATTTAGAAAAAAAAAAGTTTATTTTCAAAATATATTTTTTAAGTTTATACTAATCACCAAAAACAAGACTTTTTAATCTAAAAAAAAAGAATTTATTTTGAAAAAAAATAATTTAAGACTTTGAATAAATCTTAAAATTTAAAGTTTAAAATTTACCTTATGGTTTAGGATTTACCCAAGGGTTTAGGATTTACCCAAGGGTTTAGGGTTTAGGATTAGGATTTAGGGTATAGTTTTTGTTAATTGTGTTATAAATAGTTTTTTTAAATCAAATTTTTAGAATTTATCTAAGGGTTTACTAAAGGATTTAGGGATTAACATTTGGAGTTTATTTTTTTTTGTGATATTAATTTTTTTGTGAAAAAAAAATATTTTTTTTGCAATTAATATTATTTTTAATTATTTTTACTTCTTTTTTATTTTTAAAACGTAATATATTTTGGCAATATTTTGTTTCCTTTTTTAAAAGATGTCAAATTTGAAATAATCAAATTCTATTGGTTGGTGAATCTATAGGTTCACCCTAGGGGGTGAACCCAAGAATAACTCTTTTCGAAATAAGAAATGTTAGACAGTCCTTGTTCAGTATAGCTATCCTGAATTGGAATTTAATCATCGAAAACAACAACCAAAAAAACATAATCAAAATTTATACAAAAATATCATTGGTTATAGAAATCACCAAATTAGTTACATAATTAGGAAGTCTATCCTAGTAGTCTAAGAAAGTAGAAATTCATACCAAAAACAACACAAAAATTAATACAAAAAAAAACAAAATGAAAATTTTAAACTTTTTGGATGGTTTTGGATGTTTTCTTCATAAGTATGTTTTCGAAAAGAATCAAAAGCTTGTAAGGAATATTAGAAAATCCTTGTTCAGGATGGCTATCCTAACATGAAATTTAATCTTCCAAAAAATATTAAAGTAATCAGAATCTATAAGAAAATTTATTGGCTATAGAAATCATCAAATAGAGTTCATTGTCTACAAAATAGAGAACACATATCAAACAGAGAACATTAAAATATGATAGTTTGAAGCATTTTCAATAATTCTATCAATAAAATGTTAAATGTAGTATCATTATAAAACACATGTGTTATCTATGATAGCTTGTGGAATTTTTAGGATGGGCTTCCAGAAAAATAATATGAGTGTGTTGTCTTGCATAAGTCTGTTTTCGAAAAAACTCCAAAGCGTGTAAGGAATGTTAGACAGTCTTTGTTAAAGATGGATATCCTAACATGGAATTTAATCTTCCAAAAAAATAAAAATAAAATAAAAAAATAATCAGAATTTATAAGAAAATTCATTGGCTATAGAAATCATCAAATATATATTTATTGTCTACAAAATAGAGAACACATATCAAACCAAGAACATTAAAATAGGATAGTTAGAATAGTTTTCAATAATTTTATCAAGAAAGAATGTGGTATCATTATAAAACACATATGTTATATAGTATAGTTTTGGCACTTATAGGACGGGTTTCCAAAAAAAAATGAGTGTGTTTTATTGCATAGGCATGTCTTCGAAGAGAATCAAAAGCTTGTAAGGAATGCTAAACAATCCTTGTTCAGGATGGCTATCCTAAAATGGAATTTAATCTTCCAAAAAAACATAACCAAATCTATAAAAAAATCATTGGCTACAGAAATCACCTAATAGAAGTCATTATCTATAAAACAGAGAACACATATCAAACATTGAACATAAAAATAGGATAGCTTGAATATCACTTCCAAGAGAATCTAAAAGTTAAGATTTTTCAAAAAAACATTATCATGTCACAATCAATAAGAGTATATCCCAACTTTCTCTGCGTAGTCCATCTCCTAACAGCTTTATAATTATAACCAGAGTCGCTTACCAGCTTAAAGAACAGATAAGGTTTTATTATATCAGCTTCTTCATCTACAATTTCAACGGAAAAGAAAAAAAGGACTAAGAGATTTGTGGCTTGGCTCAGTGTTTGCCTCTGCTTCTGAAGAGGAATGCTTCACTACCTAAAAAGGAGTAGAAAACTTTAAAAAGCTTGAACAAATCAGCAACGAAAAGCAAAACAGCACTCCTAATATTTGACATGCATAAAAGCACCCAAAGCAACTTCACTCAGCACGTAGTCTCAGAATCTATATCAGAACCAATCAATATATATGCAGGATTCACATTCACATATTGATAAACACTAGTCAACAACTGCAATCTATGGCAAGCCTAATGTCTGAAAATAAATTCAGAAAAAAGAAGCTGGAAACTTAAGCATCCACATTGACTAGGAACACTAACAAACAGATTTTCAGAATTTAGAATTGATAGAAAACCACAAACATGTATCATTCCTTTGTTTTCAATAGACCAATCTATAAGAATCATTTCAATAAACTTCTACAATTGCTGTAAAACATCTAGATCTTGCTACACAAGTATAATCACTATTCTCCAGCAACAGCCAGTTATACTTGATCATAGGAATTACCAAAACATCATAGACTAATACAGAAACATCTAATCTACACAAAAGCATAAAGCTTGTAATCAAACACATAATAAAAACCAATGCATAAGGCTTTATGTGTATACCTTCCTCTTCGTGGCAGCAGTACCACTCCCATCCGACTTCTCAGCCTCAGCCTTGAGATCAACCTTCAAGTCCTCAACAACACTCTTGCTCTCAAGATCATGGAGAATATCTCTTATACTTACCTCTCGTTGATCCTATTAACCAGATCTCTGAACAACTGTGTGTTCTCTCACTTTTGGATCTCATCGTGAGCCATTCTCAACGCTTCAAGCTGCAGCATCTGGTTTCCTCCTTCATGTCTTGCGATGAAGAGTAGGCACATGATCTTCGTTCGCCCTTTGTAAAGCACTGAGTAAGATTCGATGTCGAGAGACTCGCCGCCTATAATAGGCTTCCGATTAGATGCACATCTCCATCATAAGTTTCCTCACTTCTTCGTCGAGATCCATAGATTCGTCGAGATTTAGGGTTCTTTGCTCACCTCAAAAGTTGACGATGGAACTGATGACGGCGGTGCTGAGGGAAATCGCCAGAGATGAAGATGGCGGGGCTAAAAGAGATCGCCAGAGATGACGATGGCGGGGCTGAAGGAGATTGCCAGAAATGACGATGGCGAGGCTGAGAGGGATAGCCAGATATGACGACGGCGTGGAGGACTACGGCTTGGCGAGACAACAGCGTGGAGAGAGACAGACAGAATTGATTCATAATATTTTTTTAATGTAATTAGTGTATTAGAAAAGAGGGTAATATGGTAAATGTTCAGATTAATGAATCCTAGTTTGGTGACTTTAAATCTAGCGTGCTATATTAGGAAGAAAAACTTGGTTTAGTGTTATTTTAGTCATTTTTTATATTATATATATATATATAAAATAAGGAGTAGAAGAGTCTTTTGACTCTTTTTATAAAAATCTTTTTGGTCACTTTTTGCTATGAAGTTTTTTAATGACAAAATTTTGAAAATCGACTATTTGAGAAAAATTTCGGAATATAAAGTTTAACTAAATTAGTTCTCTTGATATCATAACGAAGAAACGACAATCCTTGCATCATCGTGAACTCATTTGAATAAATTGATGAAGCATTTTAGGTTGTCGATGCTGTTGTTGTCTTGCCCCATTTATTTCGTTAAACGATGATGTTATAAATGAGAAAGAAACATTCTCTTAGATAGCATTTTTTAGTTTATTTTCATAAAAATAGCCTTTCAATAAGAAAAAAATAATAAAAAGAGACTTTATAAAAGGGTAAATATATATTTATAGTTTTAGGGTTAACTAATCTAAGGCTTAGAATTTAGAGTCAAAAAAAAAAAAAAATGAAAATTTTCAAAACAAAAAAAAAAGAATACTTCGGCCATTTTATTTATTGAGGACTATTTCTGTGACAAAAGCTTAAAATGACTATTTGACGTAATTACCCAATGAGAAAGTGTATAAGAATTTAAACAGAAATCAAACAACCAAAAAATAAATAAAAAATTATGGAAAATTTTACAGTTCTAATTAAAGGATCTAAAATTGCATTCTGGATTAAAGGACTATTAAACAACTTAAATGATTGGAATTGTCTTTAAATAATTTACAGTTATAATTATTATCACCAAATAATTTAATATTCATTTTTTCAGAAAAAAACAATCAAATATCTATTTTGTTATTTTTGATTCATATTCTTTTATAGGTTTCTATAAATGTATATGATAAATTTTAGTTTTATAAGAAAATTATTAGAGAATTATAATACATATATATATATATATATATATATATATATATATATATATATAATAAACATCATTAAAATATTTTTCTCCAATTTAAATAAACTAAATTTCTATTTATAAAGCATAAAAATGATGGATTTTGTTATAAATACTTTATTGGAAAAAACTGAATTGCTATAAATATGTCATATGTAAAAATTAGGGTGTAGAAAATACACCACATAATCAAATAGACTCCACTTTTTCTTCTTTCAACTAGTTATTCAATAGAAATGAATCCATATGTTGTTTTAAGGTTTTCCAACACCTCCTTTTTATTGATTTAATTGTTAAAAAAAAATATCCAACACCTTCATTTTACATATTCTTAGTAAAAATGTTTGATCAAACTTATGATTTCGCAATCAAAGTGATTATATCCTTGTAATCTGATCCAAAGTTCTGATAGGTGACAGCGTAACCTATTCTCTATTACCCAAACAAACGCTTCAAACTTTGAATTTAAAGAGGACTTTTATCGTCGTAGGTTCTTTGTTATCATTACTTGGATTTTTCCAGATGTATCTTTCTAAATCTATGTATACTTATTCAATATGAGGTCAGTTACAAATGTTATTGTCATTCACATCAATTATCCTGCTTGCTAAGATAAGTTTAGTTTAGAATGTAACAGAAATTGTTAGAATTCATTTTAAAAGTGTTTTGTGTGATGCCATATATGTTAAGCTAGATAGACTTCTAACCTAACATCAATTGGTAATAATATGAGTGATTCATCTACCTTATATATTTCTTAGGATATGTTCCAACTAACAATGTGGGACACACTTTATGTTTAATACGCCGTAATAACCCCCCTGAAGGGGTAAAATGGTCGAAATTGACAAAGTCAGAATCTGGAACCGAGACAAAGTCAGAATCTGGAACTGAGCTTTCGGAAATCAGAGGATGATGAGGAGTTTAGTTTTGACCATTTAAAACTTAACATGGTTCAGAAAAAAATAGAAGATTGGTCGAGCATCAACTTAATGATTGAATCGCAGGCGATAAGGATATATCGAGAAGTCTCGGAGTACGAGGTTGTCAAAGAATTGATCGTGGGCGAACCATGAGTCGAATAAGCTGCTCGACCATGGTTAGACAATGTGTTAGATTGATCAGACGAACATTTTGGAAGCATCACATTATTGGAAGCACGACATGATAGAAGCTCGACGTTTTAGAAGCATGACGTTTCTTAACCACGAAGTTTTCAGTGAAACTTCATATGAGCGTAATATTATTTCAGAGACATCATAAGCCAGAAGCAGGACGGAAATTAATTAGGACGGGAAGCAAGCACAACGGAAAGCAAGTACGACGAGATCGAATCACAACGGGAAAACAAGAAGTTAGGCTAAATCCCTAATTTTGGTATTAGGAATTTTTTGAGGAAGCCTGGCTTGGAAAATATTTTTCGTCAATGTCAGAATTAATTTGGTGTTATTTAAAATATATTCAGTGCATCAGAATGGGAGCAAAAAATATTCAGTTTTGAATACGGGTCAAAAATTTACTAGAAATATCAAAATCAGTCAAATGAATCGAGAAGCTCGAGGAGGTATGTTGCTAGAGATAAGAACGTGGTGTCAAACATCTAAGGAGCTGAGTGTCTACACAAGAACAAGGTGTCGTTGTGCATGGACGCAGAAAATACAGCATAACATGTAGAAGCATGAAGTGTTGTAGTATCTGCAACCGAAGCATGCTGATTGACACGCAGAGAACGATGTGTCGCAACGCATGAAGCCTGCACATGCTGAGAGACATGTGGACGTCAATGTGCCCCCCTGCATGTGTCTGAGACATGCTTCACGACATGTGTGTGCCCGTGCGTCGCCTTGTATGCAATCAGAAGCATGCGGGCTGACACACAAGCGCCCTTGTGGTCGAGAGTACTCGCTGAAGATTTCTATAAATACCCATCCCCCTCCTTCATTTTCATTCATCCATTTCACACCAAAAGCAAATTAAAAACTCGGATAGAGAGAGAAAGTGAAAGAAAGAAGTTGTTTTAAGAGTGTAGTCTTTTCTGAAGACGAGTAATTCACCGAGAAGACGAGTTCTGTCCAATCAAATTTTTTTGTGATTATTATGCAGAAGCCCTGTCAAAATCAATCAGTCCCAGCCATTCATATTATTTGATGATCAAGTGGATGTGCTGTCCAGAATCAGTTCAGATTCATGGGTTCATATCTGTCAAAATTCTGAAGCTCGATACTTCACCGGAAGTCCGTAGGAATCATCCAGCAGCTAGAGAAGGCTGATATCACTCAAATTACACTAACGATTGAATTACTCTCTCATATAAAATGTTCAATTGTAGTACATATGAATCAAATCCACAAGGAGCTAGGGACACTAATAAATCTAGTCATATTGATTAAGCTAGGTTGATTACGAATAAATGTAAATAGCAGGTGCGTGCAAGGTTGTTGCTCAGATGATTTGGAAGGGGTTTTGACAATTAGATGAAATGGGTAGACTTAGGGCTTTACTCAGGTAATCAGGATTATAATCCTACATATGCCTACCAGTTGTATGTATGATATTATAGAGTTCAACACTTAATAACAAACCCTTATCCGTTAGCTTTCTAGGCTTTTCTATTGTCAGATCTAATGGTTTCACAACAGTAGGTCAGACAAATTAGAAACTGTCGATCAATGATTATAGAGGAATATCGATGGATACACCTTTTGCATCGCCGATCGATTATTCTATAGGAATATTGATCCTTGCGCTTCTGTCAAGCTTTGCGCGCGGGTTGAATATGCTCACTTGGCTGCCCAAATCAGCTTTAGGATTACTCTAGCGCTTCTAGCTTGATGAGGATGGATTGAGGGTGAGTTGCAAATCATCACTTGTCCTACAATTCCTTTGGGGTAGTGGATGAACTGGCCTAAGTCATGGAGTAAATTATGTGACTCTGACCGGATCGTCCCTAGCCCATCACGTAGCACTTCCGGACCAAGGTGATGATTTCGTCGATCGGTCATGTTTTTGTTTGATTGTTGGCCGGTCAGTCGACATACGTCTAGAATGGTTCATGGGTGTTACACCGCCTTTCGAGATGATGGTTCTTTAAGCATCAATCTCTGAATATTTGGCAAAGATCGACGAGCTAACTTTTGGTCAAATTGATGTGAATCAGTTTAGATTGCATGAGTCGGATTTTAATATCATGTTAAGTTAGACGGACTTCGACCTAAACAAATAATACTATTAATTTGCATAAGATATCAAACACATTTTCTTTGCCTTTCAATATTTAACAAATACACACAAAAATATTCGTCTCTATTTTGTAGCAATGTGCTACAAAACCAATTATACCAATTATGTGACAAAGGCCCACATAGCATTTTCGTAGTAAACTGCCATTATTCAAATCGTAGCAACATTGTAGTAACTCACTGTGATTTCATTCGTCGACATTCATGGAAATTAAATATTTAACTTTTCTTTTTTCAATTACAAAAGAAATCTAAAAAGATTACAAAACAATTTACATGGAAGTCATCAGATATAATAAATTATGAAGTTTTATTTTTCCTTTAGACGATTTACAAATAAGTCATCTAAAAAAGTCAAAGTTCTAACACAATCATCAAATGCAAAACTAACATGTTTATCATTGAAAACTTACTGGAAAGTCATCTAAGAAAAGTAAAATTTCTGACACAATCTGGTCAATTACAAAAATGACCTAAATGAACGACTTCCTAGAAGTCTATCAGAAGACTTCAGTGAAAGTTCTCTACGTAAATGTTTATAAAATTTCATTTTCTCTTAAACTATAATTTTTTTTTTAACATTTTCTTGTTAAATCATGCATATTAGTCGATATTTGAACTCCTGAATAAAATTCTTAACTTATTTTTTTTTAATTATAAGTTTACCAACATTCATGTAAAATTTGAAAAGATTTCCATGGAAGTCTTCTACGTTAGTTTTAGTAATTTTGTTAAGTAACTTTAAGAGAAGACTTCTAATGAAAGTGTTCTATCTTTGAACTTATGAAATGTTTTTTTATCTTTTTATGAATTTGACTAAGTTTTCTTGAAAATTCTTCTCTTTTAGTTGTAATAAATTTGATTAATTCTTTGTGTTACTGTGTTTTGCTATTGAAGTTGTATCGATAACTTCAATTATGTCAAGTAATTTTGGCAAGATAATACTGTGGAAATAAACAAAATTACCAAAAAATTTCATTAATATCTCTTCAAATTTACAAAAAAAAAAATCAGAACTAAAAGAGTACACATGCAAATCACAAAATAAACCATAAACAAAACTATTATAGATCTTTCCTCAGTTTGAACTCCACTTGATATGGAAGAAGATTCTGTCAGAAGACTCCGTCAGAAGAGCGCATTATATTTTAGAGGACTTCGGAGAAGCCTTCCCATAAGTCTTCCAGAGTCTGATCCAAATCTGAAAAAAATATCAAACCCATATCTGAAAACCCACATATCAAAAATGTTTAACTGGCTTAAAAGAGAAATTAGTAGAAGATTAGATACATATACTTTTATAGAACATACAAAATACATATGGAAGATGAGAATCATCTAATTAAAAACCTGCAAAAAAAGATAGATTATTAGTGAGAAAGACATGAGACAAAAATGAAAAATTCATATAAAATTTGGTGTTTTCAAGTCAAAGAGATTAGAGTGGATTTGGAGAGTTTTTTTTTTGACAGCAAAGCACCATGTTTATTAAGCAGAAGCGAAAAGGTTAGCTTTTTGAGCCAACCATATCGGTATCGCAGAGTCTACATGGGAGAAAATAGTGTTTTTGAGTCTGGCTCCTTTAGCAAGGGTATCAGCTCTTACATTACGCATACGAGAATTAAAAGAAATGGAAAAGGAATCAAATTCAGTAACCAGGAAGGAAAATTCATTCCATTCCGAAGCCAAACTTGGCCAATCTTCTTCTTCATTTATCAACTTGACTAACTGCAGGCAATCCGAAGCGAAGTTCATTGCAGTATAGCCCAGCTGAAGGGAGTTTTTCATTGCACAAAGCAAGACATTAAACTCAGCATGAAGTGGGGATGAAACCTGATGCATCCCTGAAGAACCGTAGATACGTGATCCAGGTTCGATGTCCATTACGAAACCGCCTCCGAAGACATTTGAATTTGTCACCCAGGATGCAGTGGATTTGGAGAGTTTTAGTTTGGAAAAATAGTAAGAATTTAATGCAACATGATATTACCAAATGGAGAAAAGTCATACATATTAACTTCTTGGAAGTCTTCTAGCACATTATATTTTAGAAGATTTTCGAGACGTTGTCCAAAGAAAAACTATTACATATCATTCCTCTACAAACACAAGCTTAGACTCCACTTGATATAGAAGAAGATTTTGTTAGAAAACTTCCTGGAAGTCTTCTAGCGCATTATATTTTAAAAGACTTCCGAGAAGACTTTCCATAAGTCTTCTAAAGTCTAATCCAGATCTGAAAAATCTGCATATCCAAATTCAGATATGGAAAACATGCATATCCAAAAAAATTCAAATGGTTTAAAAACAGAGAAAATAAGTGGAAGATTGGATACATTTATAGAACACACAAAAATAATTATTTAAAATTAATAAATTTACCTTTAAATGAATGGAAGATAAAAACTATGTGATGAAAAACCTGCAAAAACAAGATAAATTAGTGAGAAAGACATGAGACAAAAGTAATAAATTGGTATAAAGTTTGGTGTTTATAAATTAAAAAAAAAAGATTAGAGAGAGGTTTGAGAGTTTTAGATGACAACATTACATTTTTGTTGCAGCCATTTGAGAGGAGGAGAGAGAATGTGTAAATTTTGCTTTATATAAGGTGACAAAAATTCTAATAAGGTTAAATATTTTGACTCTGAAGACTTTCAAGTAAGTCTTCTAATAAAAACTTCCAAAATATTTACTTGTTAAGTCGCTCAGAAGACTTCAATATTTTTAGCGGGAAACTACAACATTTTAGCGGGAACCTAAAATATTTTTAGCTGGAGTTAGAAAACTTTCAAAGAAATCGTCTAACCGATAATACTAATTGCCAGACGGCTTTTTTGTAAGTTGTCTGCACCCTAACATAACCCGAAAAACTAAATTAAATAATTAAACACTTCATAAAATCAAACTAAACTTAAAATGTGTTTACTATACATTGAAATAAACACATATAGGTACAACTTTAATTTAAAAAAAAAAACATTTAAGCATTCCAATATCTAACCCTAAAAATACATACAATACTACAACATATGTTGTCAAACCCTAAACCAAAATAATATCATGACTCACTACTTTCACTCATCCTTGTTGAAAACAGTTCAATTTTATTATATCTTAATTTATCACTTAAAATTGTTTATAATTACCTGGTTTTAATATTTCACGTATCAAAATACTTTTTACAAAATTAATAAATTATTCTTAAGATCAAATATATCAGAAGACTTCCAAGACGTCATTTAGACGATTTACAGTATCTTAGAAGACTTTTGGGTCTGTATTCGTAAACTGAGTAATGTTTTTTCTGTTTGGTCATAAGGGATCGACTTGATGTAATTTTACAAGGCTTTTACGTTAGTTTTGCAATTGATTCAAGTTTTGATATATTTTTTCATTTAAAATCAAGTTTTGAACCATATTTAGAAAATTCCCCTATAATTTTTCGTCGGTATATGTTTTGTAAAATATACCAAAAACATTATATATATATATATATATATATATATATATATATATATTAAACATATCAAAAACCTATGTTTGTAACATTTTAGGCAAGTACAGATATTACAAATATTTTATGACCAAATATACACGTTTTAGGAAGTTAGAATACTTGAAATATTTTAATAATATTTTCTTAACAAAATTTCTTAAATTTTTGCAAAAACTAGGTTTTATCCGTAGAAGATGCTTTTTACATTGTATAGAACAAAAACTAAAATCATATAAGCAGATTCTACTTCATGTAACCGTCAGAGTAATGTCCCCACTGTCAGCATCCATTTTGTTGATGTAAGAAAATAAAACCGTCAGAGTAATGTCTACATTTCACATCTGTGAGTTGTAGAATATAGAATAAAAGTAGATGCATTCGACAGGAAAATAACTAGCTTTACATTTAGTAGAATTTACATTCTCCATTTCGAAATTTAGTAAAAGTAGATTAGTCGTTCTAAAAAAAGTAGACGAACTTATTTAATCTAAAATTGAGTTTCTACTAACCCATTTTTTGTAGAGCGTTAAATTATATTTTTAATAGAATGTATTTTTTTAATTTCTTTTATCAAATTTTTCAACTAAAAAAATATCAGTTTCTGTATATGGGTGTTTTATCAAATGTTTCTATTTTTACAATTTGTTATTCATAAAACTATTTATTTGGTTAACTTTTAGAATTGTTAAGGATAAAAGAGAGAGAAAAAGTGGGCAAAACAACCATGCATAATTTTTATTCCGTTTTGACATTTTTTTTCCTAGTTTCTATTGTTGATAACTAATTCATTTTCTTTTTTTAGTGATTTGCTCCATTCCTTTCCCCAATTCTTCAACTATCTATCTCATTATTTGATACTATTACTAACAGTTACATATCTCAAAATCTGATGAATTGTCATAATATCAATATCTAATCAACTATAATAATTTATATTCATGCTAAGCACATCAAAACTTGTATACATAGTTTTAGATGATCTTAATAAGTTTTTAATATATAATGAAACTTGATTAAAATTATGATTTTTACGTATTTTTTTTCTTTATGTTCATCAAATTTTATGAAATAACAAAATAAAAATATATATTGAATAACTGAATTACTTATATAACTAAACTGGTGCAGGAACATAAATAGCAATAATTAATATTATTTATTTATAATCATTTTATGGTAAATAAATTCAAAAATGTATATTTATCTATTTAATGAGGTTTCTCATTCATATGTTTTCAAGATCATTTGTATTTTGTTACAACAACAATTTTAAATCATTAATAAAAAAATTTCTATATGAGACTTCTAATAGTTTTAGTAATTTACTATCATTTTTTAATATTTAATAAAAATTTTGAAATTAAATATTAAATTTAAATACTTGTTCAATACAAAGTTTAAATTTAAATATTTTTATAGGGTATGTATTTTAATGTAAACGAAACTAATATATATATATATATATATATATATATATAATATTACATATATTAAATTAGAGTTTTTGCTCGTTTGATTTTATGATTATTTGTATTTTTTCACAAGTTAAAATTTCGGATCAAAAATTTTATCATATGGTTAAGTGGTTGTTTTATTTATTTTAATAAACAAAATAAAAAATGATAGATAATACACAAATTTGTTATTAGATATTTATTTTCGGAATCATTTATTTTCATATATATATCTTATTAGGTAATTATTAATCATTGTCATACGTTAATAATTAATTTGATAATTAGCTTAGTGAAAAATATAGTTTAATTTAGAAGAATGAACGTATTTATCTAAGATGGCATTATTCAAATGTGTAGTTTTTTTTAAATAATATACAAAGGATAGATACTTTCAAGTTTCTACATCAACTTTCTTTCAAGTTTCTACATCCATTATCTTTGTAATCACATTTCAGATACAAAGTGTAAAAAGAATTATGTTCTTTGGTTTCGGCGTTCGGTGGCTCGTTCGGTTTCAGTCTGTGTGCTTTGAATTTTTCGGATATTTGGTGTTATGATTACAAATACGATTCGATTTTACTAATTATCGTATTGGGTTTGGTTCCGTATGAGTTCGATTCGGATCAGATTTAACCAATATTTAAAATTGTCCAAAACATATTTTTTAAACATTGAAAATTGACAAAACAAGAAATTTAAAATATATTAATTATTTAAAAATCTAATTAAAATTAGTTAAACTATCTAAATAAATCAAAAAGTATTCAAAACAACAAATAAAAACTACAAAAATATTTTTCATACTCTACAATATCCAAATCATCTTAAAATATAGAAGAATATTAACATATTTATCTAATTTCGGATATCTTCGGACCCTAGTTCGAATTTTGGTTCAGTTCGGATTATATCCGAAGTTCAAAATATTAAGTTCATAAGTTTCATTCAGATATTTTTTTGTAATAGTTCGGATTTAGTTTTGATTCTTTTGATTCGGGTTTAGATAGGTACTTCGGATTGAAGTAAAAATGTTCAGATCTATATGATCTTTTTTCGGCAATCCTCGACTAATATGAAAGGAACCAACCGTAGATCTCTCTTTTTCTGTCAACGAACACAATCGTGGATCTCGTATAAGGCAAAAGTTCAGTTTTCCTTGGAAAATAAATAATAAAAGTTTTCGTAACATCCATCTCATTTTAAAATTATGGGAAGTCCATCAACATTCATTATTATTGTCGTTTGTGCGAGAATTAATTACACAAACGCGCCACTGCTTTGTGCCAAAATCGTCAACATATGCACACGGCATACGCTAAGATTACGGAAACAGTGTCGGTCCTATTCTTTTCATTTGATTTTCTGGTAAGGTTAACATAGCATAAACTAAAAATCAGAAAAAAAAAGAAAAAAAAAGGAAATTTTGATTCTTGTGTAGATTTGACTTACCGTCGGCGTTTTTCGCTTATGATTTAGACAATTTTGTGGTCTTTTGTTTAGTACCCCCACCATGAAAGTTAACTTCAGTGTTTTCAAGATACATCATTACTCGATTGATAAATAAAAGAAATTTTCTTTTCAAGAAACTTATAGCATCCAATGTTTAGGTTCTTATTTATTTTCAGTCTCTTTATAAGGCATACTAAGATAAGTTCCGCGCAAGGCGTGAAATAAAATTGTTATTTTGTATTGTATTTTGGAGAATGAAACAATAGTTCGGTTTCATTTGGATTAAGAGTATTCAATCCATACATCGGGTTAGTCTCGGTTCTGTTCTGTTTTGTCGTATTTCGGTTAAAATATAACTACTATTTTCTTTGATTATATTTGATTTATATACTGTCAGTTTTCAGTTTATTCAGTTTTATATCAAAAAACATAGTTATTTAGTTGAGATCATATTATATAGTATACGAATTTCGGAGTTATATTGTCAAAAAGTCATTTATTAATATATATATATATATATATATAATAATAAAAACCAAAAACATGTTTCTATTATCTAATAAAATAATCATATCGATAATTAATATCAAAGCTCTAAATTTTGAATATAAAGATAAAAAAAAACAGAAGCATGAATGAAAAGTTTTTATATTCTTTCATATTTAGTGTTCATCAAATTAATATGTCTTTGATTGAACACAACTCTTTTTGTTAAAAGATTAAAAATTTGTAAAGACTTCTAACTAATTGTTGTCCATTAAATTTATAATCTTTACTTCAATTAATTAGTGTTAAAATAAAATAAAAAGATCAAAAAGAAAGACTAAGAAAATAAGAAATCTCAGTTGTAGTAAATTGTTACTTAGTTATAGTTCAAGTGATTCAATTTATTTAATGATTGAGAACCATCTTAATGATTTTAGAAACAGCATCTTATAGTTTTCAAAATTGAATTACTTTGACTTTGGTATTCTACATCATTTTGAAAGAGTTCAAAAGGACAACTAACTGATGCAGCCAATTTTGTTGCTTTAAATCGTTATTTAATTTGAATATTTATTATATAAAAATTTATACTAATACATTTTTATGATCACTTGTAGCTAATTATAAAAAGATAAATTAACCTATTGATCACAAAATTTTCAAAGTGTGATCTTCAAATTTCTAATAATTTATAAACGTTTTGAAAAATTCAAAATATAACATATAAATGTTTTTATTTAATGTATATTAATTATGTGAACTTTGTTATGTAAGAGAACAGTCTGAAACATCTTAGAGCAGCATGCAGCATCAGAAAGTGTTCTTACGAGACCTGCAGTGTCAAGCATGATCGGATACATTTTATTAACGTACGTCCCGCGGGACAGCCCGTAAAAGACTGTGCAATTTGCGGTACGGGTTTGGGACGATCTTTTGGAGATCGCAGCCCGTGCGGACCTGACTCGCCATGACCCGCAAAGAAATGAGTCCGCTGCGATACGGGACGGGACGGATAAACGTGTTTGAGATCTCTAATTATAAGCGAAGCTTATACTTGTGTCACTTTTCTCTTTAGCTATATGACTATATCTATCATTCGTATTGTTTTAGTTATTTTTCTTCTATCAAATAACCGTTGAATATTTATCCAGTTGTAAACAACTTAGTACATCAGACTCTTAAATTTAATATATTTTTTGGTGTTAAAAAAAAAGCTATGGTGCAATACTGGACTGCATGTGCCCAAAGTTTACTTTTTGTGTTTTGTTTTCTTTTATAACGTTTACTTTTTGTTTTTCTCTTCTTTTATTGTATTTATAGTTTACGATGAGTCTATGTTGACTAGAATGGACGTGTTGAGAATTCATACCAACCCATTTATCATACACGTTTCCAATCATTAATCTATGCCTAAAATACAATTTAATTACCCTACTGCATCTCTTTAAACCAATTTATCTCGTAGACTTTCATTCGTACCGTTATCTCTTAAAAAAAAACAATATATATTGATTCCACCCAAAAACCAGGAAATATATACTCCTTATGTTTTTTTATGTAGATAGCTTTGCTTGAATGCACAAAGATTAAAAATTATATTAGTTATTTTTAAAATAATATTTGATATATAAATTAAATATAGTTAAACCAATCATAAATGAATTGATATTATTTGATTGGTCACATTATAATCGATAAAGTAAAAGTTACATAAAAGAATGAAAACTACTTATATTATGAAACAAACAAATTTCCCTTAAACTACTTACAATATAAAACAGATGGAGTATTTGGTTACGAATAGTTTAAATCTCGATCCAGACTTCCTAATAAACCCAACAAATCATGCAGCCTCACACTAATTCCGTTCGACCACTTGAGTCATTTTAAGTTCAATATTTTTAAGTCATTTCGAACATATGAAGTTTATATCAATCGATCAAGACAAGTATACATACATAGGATATACCGGTATTGTATTAATCACAAAATGAGATTCAAAACATAGATTCAACTTGCACAGCAAGCTATCATAAGTTCATTTCTAAACCGATCTATCCATACACCACACATCTTTACACGGCTTCACGGGTCTTAGACTTACCACGATCCATCTCAGATCATGAAACCATAATAATCACATCACATGAACATAAAAATGATATCCTAACAATCGATTCTAAGCATGCATAGTTTGATTCCCCTAATTCTTTTCATAAATCAATCCATTCTAATCACATTTCAATCGGCCATACTTAGATTCCATCTAAGCGTAACCGTAGAGAGAACCATAGCCAGATCATCCCAATGTGATATAGACCATTGGATAAGACAACACATGGTCGATCTATTTGGTTCTAGTCCGGCCGAAGGCTAAGGACTACCTTTCTGAACTGGCCAAAGGCTTGGTCCAGCCAGAACCATTCCAAACACAACATACTTGATCACAACGTATGGAGAGATGGATGTAACCGAACACTGATCTAGCCGAAAACCCAACCGGACTAGCCAATGGTGGGCGATGGATCACCGATCACAACACTCACCTTGAGCGTGCGCTCAAGTGTGCTCAAGCCCTTCTCCAAACCATTCTCATTTCTATGGTATCCTTCCTCAATGGATTTACTTCCCACAGTCGGACCTTCTCGCTGGAAAAGAGTAAACACCACAATCGCATTTGCTTTGACTAACCAAGCCTTCTCTCTTTCCTTTCTCTCTCGAACTTTCTGAGTAATTGTCCCTTGGGAATTGATGGAAAATTTTGACCAGAAGACTTCATATTTATAGAAGAAGGCTCGCCCAACCATGCATGGTGAATAGGTGCGACTTGGTGGGTGAATGTGTGCAACCTGATCCATTCCCATGCCTTCGCCTATAACTGCCCTTAACTGCTCATGGCCCAGTCGAACCTAGACCCAAACCAATTGCTCATGCCCATGATGAATCGCAAAGGACCATTGACCCATCACTGACCTTGGATCACCAACCGGCCTTGTAACCGATGAGACCTGACCAAACTGTGTAACACCCGAACACTCAATGAAGCTGAGTTGAGCTGACTCCTAGCTGACCCAGCTGAGTGAGCTAGTCCATCCAGCAGATCGAGCAGACTTAATCCACTTGAACAATCGAGCTTTTACCAGCTGGTCAAGATACATGACCACATCACCCAGCTGCCTAATCACTTGACCATCTCCCTTATCCTTGTTTCACTTTCTATTTGGCTAAGTCATAGTCATATGATGCACTTAACCATATATTAAGCCATGGAACGCTTGCCCTTTGGTCATATGACCAGGCTGGTACCGTGACATGTTCCAATGGTCCTATCTAGGATCTGGAATGTGAAAAAAAAAGTTTTGAGCAAACTTTCCAAAACTAAACTTTTACAAAACTAGTTTTCTCTATCAACTAAACTCGACATATTCAGCTAGTCTGTTTTTTGAAGTCCTTTGGAATTGGTAACCGTTCTCACCTATTCACGATAATCTCGAGAAGGTGAGATTCTCCTCATTGCCTCGGGTGCCTAACCTCCATGCCATACCAACCGAGATGGATCTAATGACCTTCACAACACAGCCAAGTTACATTACCAATGAGAATACTCTGACCGTTCATCGGCACTTGAATGGTAGCTAGCGCAAGAGGGACTCCACCACAAAAGATACCAAGGTCGGGATGACTCTTGCTTTGTTTGAAAACCAAAGAAACTAATGAATCGCCGGAGTCAACAGCGAAGCAAATAAACACACAAAAGCCCAAACTACATTGGAGAAACCGATGTTATCCACCGTAGAACTCAAATCGGTGACAAGGCAAAATGTCTGGAAATATGTGGAGCTTACTAAGCAGAATTTACCAGCCATAGGCGACCTGGTAAACAAACCACCAAATGCGCCCACATGGTTGGACTCGGGACCGGTGCCATCTCCATCTACAAACCAACCTCTGAAGTCGCATGCCACCATAAGACCTGAGAAGCACAATCGCGCCGCACCACCGCACGTCACATACCACCATTCTAACAATTAAAATTCTGGATTCAAATTACTTTAAAAATACATAATGAGCATGATTGGTTGAATTTTATCTCCTTACTTTAGCTTTATTTATTTTTAAAGCACTAAACTTTACTAATTATGTTCTAGCTTTATTTTTTTTAGTCAAAGCCTACAACAAATTTCTATTAATTTTTACCATCATGCTTTAACTTTATTTTTAAACTTACAACAACAAAAATTAAAACAATTTTGTTTCTTATGTATTTTAGACAAAAAAACCTACATCATCACTTTATAAGCTGTAGAAACTGTAAAATGGAAAAGCTATTTATAATATCAATTAAATTAGATAAAAAGGAAAAACATCTATAAATATTTAAATTTAACTCAGGGATTTTTGAAACTATTAAAATATTTTAAATAACATAAAATGTTATCTACATATCACATTTTAAATAACAGTAAATTTTGATAATTTATAAAATTATTAATATGCATTATTTTAGTTGATAAAAAAATTTATATATACACCACATATTGTTTTTAAATTTCTACAACATATAGCCTACAATTACAACAAATTTAACTATAATAAAAATCTCTGCAGAAAAATCTACAGTCACAACTTTACAGATATTTTTTTACGGTAACAGTCGAACCAATTATCACTATTGAATAAAAAGGAGGTACATTGTCCTTCATTTTAAAATTTTAGCGGGAAGAGATAATCCCGAAGTTATACATTTTTTTTATGTTGTTATGTTATTTAATTTGTGTCGCATCATTAATCAGATTGGCTGTGGGAAAGCATACAGACACCCACTAAATATTTTTAAAATAAAAAGTAAAAAAAAAACAATCGGTGTACGTGGTTGGGATTCATCTCAAAATTGAATAGTTAGATAATAGTTTGACAAAAAAAAAAGATAATCAAGACGTCAGAATTACAAGTATTAAGTTGCTACCGACAATGTTAGTTCATCAATCATAGTCTTGTGACCCAGATTTTATATCATCACTACCCGCGTTAATTCAGGATACAATTTTATCAACTTGGGCGAACATTCTATATCAGAAGATCAAATCATATTAGTCATAACCAATAGCTAGATCATACTGTATATCATAATTAATCAAAAAAAAGTTTATTTTAAAATAATGAAATCAATGTATTGTATAAATTAGAATTAATGTGAAATATAAATGTCAGGTTTCCACTTTAAAAAAAAGTTCCCCACCACTTGAACAAAAACAAACAAACAAACAAATTTTCAATTTTCCCACTGATCATATTTAATACTGATATTCAATTTACACCAATCAGCAAAGAAAAGAGAGCTCTTGCACCAAACGAGTCCACCGATCAAGCAAAAAAAAGAATAAAACAAATATAAAGAGACTTAGAAATGTCACCGAACTTTCATTTGACTCCATCTCTGCTTCTTCTTCTGTCTCTCTCTCTCTTCTCCATTTTTTTCTCCTTCGCTGATCTCTCTCATCCTCTGTTAAGCTATCAATCGTTTCTTCCCAAGCCTTTTCTGACTAAACTCTCAAGTTCTTGAAAGTCTATTCTCTTCTTCTCCTTTAGAGAATGAGCTTGTTCATATAGGTAAATGGATCTATCAACTCATCGAAATATCCTCAGGGATCTGAACTTTCCTCCGCCTCCACCACCACCATCAATGCCCGTTTTCCACCGTGGGAGCTCGACGGGGACGAATTTTCCGATCATAGCCGTCGCCGTGATTGGAATCTTAGCCACAGCTTTACTACTTGTTAGCTACTACGTCTTCGTTATCAAATGCTGTCTGAATTGGCATCGAATCGACATTCTTGGTAGATTCTCCTTATCCCGACGTCGACGCAACGACCATGGTCCTATAATGATTTACTCTCCAAGGATAAACCGCGGTCTGGATGAATCCGTCATTAGAGCACTCCCTGTTTTAAAATTCAAGAAGAGGAGAGATGTCGACGGTCCAAACGACAGCGTTTGTACAGAAGGAGAAGAGAATACTTCTCACGAGTGCTCTGTTTGTTTGAATGAGTTTCAAGAAGAGGAGAAGCTGAGGGTTATTCCAAACTGTAGTCATTTGTTTCATATCGACTGCATCGATATTTGGCTTCAGAACAATGCTAATTGCCCTTTGTGTAGAACTAGGGTTTCTTGCGACACAAGTTTTCCTCCGGATCCAGTTTTTGCTCCAAGTATTTCCCCGGAGAATGCAGTTTTGGGGTCGGATACTGTGGTGATGAGAGGCGAGAATGAGTATGTTGTCATTGAGCTAGGTATAGTGGGCGGTAATAGCACAAATAGTGACCGAGATAGTCCAAGAAACGGAAGGCTACTTGTCGTACAAGAAAGGTCGAATTCAGGTTGCATACTGACTGAAAACGAACAAAATTCGATCAGTCAGTCTCAGAGGAAGCTTGATCGAGGAAGGTTTCAGAGAAAAGGAAGAAAGCTTCAAAAAGTCACCAGTATGGGAGATGAATGTATCGATATTAGAAGAGACAAAGATGAGCAGTTTGGTAGTGTTCAACCCATCAGAAGATCGATCTCTATGGATTCCTCTGCAGATAGACAGCTGTATTTGGCAGTTCAAGAGGCGATTTTCAAGAAAACCCAGGAAATTCCGGTGGTCAGAGAAGGCGGAGAATGTAGCAGTAGTAGCGGTAATGTTAGTAGTAACAGAGTGAAGAGATCTTTCTTCTCTTTTGGAAGTAGTAGACGTTCTAGAAGTTCTTCCATATTGCCTCTTTCTTTTGAACCCTAATGGGCGGCTACTTCGCTACTTTGTTTTCATATTCTTGTTTCTTTCTAGACATTTTAATTGTTTGGTCAGTGAGGTAGGAGAGAAATATAGGCGTGGTTTTTTGGATTTTAGAAGTCAAAAGAGAATGAGTTGTACCGTGAAATTTATTGGTCTTTTTAAGTTTGAAAAATTCAAATCTCATTTTGCCAATGAACGAATATGAACATACTTTTGGTGGCTCTATATGTTCACTAGTTTTCATGACAAAGATGCTACATCATTTTGCAAAGTCGACATTTATTTTCTTTGCGTTGAATTTTAGATTCGTACTAGAATCTGCTTTAAACCATTATCAAATAATATAATCGACCATTTTTCTCAACCAATACTCATGGAATAATGCTTCTTATAAAATATTACTAGAGGTTTTAATTTTTCAATTAGATGGCTCGAATAGTTTTGTTACCCAGAAAGTGATTCCTAAAAGAGAAAACATCGTTAGTCTTTTGCATTTGTAGGGTTTATATTGATCGAGTTGCTGAATTCATTTGCGTCCACAAAGACGTGAATGTCGAATTTTGAACCACCAACAAAATAGGATATTTGCGAACGGTCTATGCAAAACGAATTTGGCTTAGTCCCACAAAACTAATTGTCTTGGTTTATTATGTTATCGGTTAATATAAATTAGTTGTATTAAGGCCTAAATAATGAAATGGAGGTAGTATGTTAATTATTGTTTTTAACAATCTGATCTTTAACAATCTGATTTGTAAAAAAAGTTAGTGGAACAAGTTGTAATAAACATGGTAAATCTATAAATATGCATATGGTCCAAAAAAACTGCAAGTAAAAATTAAAAGTAATATAATAGTGAGACGACCAGTGGTCGTAGGAAGTGGACACTTAAGGATCATGAGAATCTAAAATGAAATCAAGAAGAGAGAGTTATTGTATGGGCGGACTTAAAAGTAGACCTACCATTGACTTTGGGTCTTGCTTTTGTCATCACATTACCATTGATTTATTTTTGAGATTTTTGGTCGGTCAATACTACAATTCAAACTATGTGTACTACTGATTTTATTAGTTTAGTATTATAAAGGTATTTCGATTTAAATTTGAGTTTAGTTCAATTTTGATTCGGCTTAATTTGTTTGGGTCTAAAAAACTTGTAACTGGAATTAGTTTAGTTTGGTTTGTATCTGGTTTAGTTTTGTTTCGAGTTTAATTTGATTTAGTTTATGTTCAGTTTGAGTTAGTTCGGCTTTGTTTGTATTTGTTCAGTTCAGTCGGATTAATATTTAATTACAAAAATATAATTTATAATATTTTTGTTTGTATTTATAATATTTATGTTTGGTTTTGTTTGTATTCGCTCAGTCTAGTCAATATGATATTTAATTCGAGTACAAAAATATAATTTATAATAATTTTTTCAGTAATTTTTGGTTGGATACCGAACAAAACTAAACAATTTGAGTTGATAAAACCTCTAACCAAATGGCTGGGACATATAATTTGATTTGGTTCAAGTCGGTGTAGGTTTGTCTGGTTCGGTTCGGAAGAAAAAGTATATTTTTGTTCATTGCGTACATGATGATAGCTTATATGAGACATAGAAGTTCAATACAGATGTTGCCTTCCAAGGACTTTGAAGCAAATAATACATAGTTTTGAGACAGAAATGGAAACTCTAGTAAACTGTAAACCTTAACTAGAAAACTTGGAAATACTTAAAGAGAAGAAAAGGAAATAAGAGCTGCAAACAAACAATCACCCCGTTAGAGAAATCCTTAATTCAAATGCTTACCTTGTTTACCTTTGGTCGGTTTGATTGACTCTTGTACTCTTACTAAATGGGCTGATCTTTTATGTTGATGAGTAGCAAGTTCCAGTGGATTTGATCCATAATGAATGGCCATATATCTTCTCTTGATAAATTAGTCCTCTCGGTTGGTCCATCGTTATCTAGACAGCTTGTGTTGTTATTTGGTTCAGCAGCTTAGCCATGATCAAATGCAAATATCATGCTCTCATAAACTCATGATGAAATACCTTAGTTCTTTGTTTGGTCATGAGTCTTTTGAACACAACTGGTATTAGAATATTGGGTTATCAAGCATTCATTGAACCTCTGGTTCAATTAGGTCTGGTCCATGATGAATGTCCTTGCCTCTCTCACGGTAGATTTAATATAGTAGAACCTCTATAAATTAATAATCTATAAATTAATGATCTTTATAAATTAATAATTGTTATCGGTTCCAAATTGGGTCGGTGTTAAATATAACACAAATCGATAAAATAATAAGATGATAATATTTTTAAAATTTCTATGTAAATATATAGCTCCCTTAAAATCATAAATTAATAATCTATTTATATATAGTTTTTATTTAAATACAAGCTAAATATTATATTGTTAGTTTTTTTATTCACGATGAGAATTCTTTATTTTTCTTAACATTTCAATATATTTTGATAATATTTAGTAAAATGATACTGAAAATCACTTAACAATTATATGAAATATAAAAATATATACAAAATAAAATAATAAAAAATTATGGAAGTCAAATTTCTAATATTTAAATAATATATATATATATATGGTAAAATAAAATATTTTCTTTTTTATATAAATAAAAATATTCAAAAATATAAATAAGGAAATTTTTGTAAATTAATATCTTTATGAATTAATAAAATTTTAAAGTCCCAACATTATTAATTTATAGATGTTTTATTGTATCTCAGGAACTCTCAACTATCTATGTTTAGAAGCCACAAGGCATTTATTATCAATAGAGAATATATAAAGTCTCTCTATACCACCTTGAGCTTGACCAATTAATGACGAAGACTTATAGCTCTTTTCCATCAGCATCATCCTCACAATTCTCAGAAATAGACCCCAAATTCTGCAATCCGCATCAATAGTAATAACTAACCTAAGTCATCACTGACCTTCAATTCCTCAAGCGTCGATTTGGTCCACCGGTGAGAATGTTAATATTATAGGCTTCTTAGTTTTCTAATATTTTTTTTTCTATTGCTATTAAAAATGACTATAGTTATCATTCCCCATTTACTTTCTTGCTCATGTTGAGTAAAAAAATCACAGTTAATAACATCTGAGCTAATACAAGGATCTGAACTCTGAAGCAGGTTAAAATCACAGTATATGATTGCAACGAAGGCCATTTCTGGTTCAAGTCACATCTTTATATAAAAAGATTCCCCTTACATCAGCCACATCCTTAAAGATGATTAGGCTTCATCTTCTACGGTGTGTGCAAGCAGCAAAGGTGAATAAATTTCAGAACCAGTCACAGGTTTGGATGCATCCTCTCTTGCTTTGCCCCAAATCACCGTGTAGAATCCCAAGCTCAAAACCACTGATCCGATGACACTGCACACAACAGATATATACAGCGAAATTTACATTACCATTTATACATACGGAGGATAAACTGTGATATATAACTCTCTTATAGATCTGATTCCATGGATTTCCAACAACAATTTCAATTACCTAGAGCTGGATGTTATGTTTGTTTCTAAATCTAGATCAAAAATCTCTAAATTATGCTCTAGAGGAAGAAGGTGAAAGATAATGGTACCTTCCAAGGTGAAGTGTATCGCCTAGGAATATAGCAGACATTCCAACCGCAATGACAATAGACAAGGGCTTGAACAGTGATATGTAGACTGGACCCTTCAAATGCAGACCCCACGTGTGTATAACTGTGCCCAATGATGAAACCAAGGCACCCTAAAAAATGCAGAACCTTTTTAAAATAAAGTCACTAGTTGAAGCAAGAAACAAGGTTTGAATTCTCACCGTGTACATAATTGAAACGAGGGAGACATCAGGTTTAAGAAGAAAGGAAGTCAAGTCCTTTTCAGCAAACATGCACACAGGTGCTGAGATTAATGTTCCGCATAAGCTGTAGAGGAAGACTACTGTTATCTCTTGAGGGTATACCTCCATGATCCTAGTCTGAAAAATCATATATGAGCTAACGAGTTTAGCAATGTGTCAACAACAAGTAATAATTTCATGAACTGTGTTATGTACCTGAATAATCAACCAGGCTGAAATAAGCAAATACTGTGAAGAGAGTAATATGCCTCCAAGTATCCATCTTGACTCGGACAAAGTCAAATTGTGGTAATGCTCTGCAGCTAGAAGTTTAGGTCCTTTATAAAGAACAACAACCAGTGCACCAGACATAGAGACCACCGTGCCAATGATTTTAGCTTGACTCGCAGAGCTCCTTAGCCTTACTCGTTCCATCCTTTAGAAGGAAGGAGAACCAAATAATCAGATGACAAATCCCTTCCCTCAATTTATTTTAATTCAACTACAAGATTGTGTTTTTTGTTACCATAAGATGTAAAGACTTGAGCTTTTTGTACTGTTAAGAAGTGTCTTAACCTGAAGATAACAGCGAGGGTGAAGGTAAAAGCAGGCGTGAGGGTGCTGATAGCAGAGGCAAGAGTAGGAGAGCTATATTCTACTCCTTTACAGCCAGCTATAATCGACATGAACCCGAGAACCGCAAGCAAGAAAATCTTAAAGAAGACAGGAGATTTGGCTGAAGGTAACCTTGTTGACCTGCACATGTAAGTTTAATTAAACTGGTGATAAAGAAAAAGGAGATGAAGAGATCAAGTACCTTCCGAAGATGAGGGAAAGAGGGAGAAGGACAAGCGTGGATACAACATAAGAGTAGAACACGAAGACATAAAAACTCAATCCTCTCAAAGCCGCAGCCTTGTACAGTGTGGTCGATCCAACGGTGACGCATTCCACTGCTATCATGGCAGCAAATGGCACAACATCTCTGTTAATGTACCTCCTCCATGCCACTGTTTCTCTCATGGTAGAATTTGATTTCGATTGAATTGATAACGGATTCACAGGAAAGTCTCTCAAGTCAAAGTAAAATATTGCATCTCCAGATTCTAGGGACCCACCATAATGGTTACAATTTTATAATGCACGTTGACAGTTTTCGGCCGTAGATTTAGTCCAACGTTAGATTTTGATACGCTCTTTGTGGACCCAGAAAACTAAACCGAATAGAACGAAAACAAGAAAAAAAATTCGAACCAATAGAATTGTTCAAACCTAACCGAACAATCCTTACGCTGGAGAATGTGTTAGAACATGCCAAATGACTTCTCCTATATTCTTGGATCTAAAGCTAGTTTAGAGGAACTGACAAACGATCTTCTTGCATTTAAACATTACATCTTGTAAATTGTTTATCTAAGGGAAATACAAATACAGTAGTCTATTTTTATAAAGGGGGAGTTGCATCTCTCCTACAACTATTTAGCTCAGCATTGCGTGGATCTCACATTTTTTTTGGGTTATTGGTCTGATACAATAGCTTACTGGTTACAATTTAAAAGTTTAAATATCTAGGTATGGGGTTTGAATCTCTAACAATACAATTTTTTTTTGGTAGATTATAGAAAATTTAGGTTTCACATTCCGGTAACAAAAAAAATTATTTGGCACAATAGACCTCTTATGTTCGAAACCTTCTACGGAGTTTACAATTTCTATAATCTCTGTAGATTTTTTTTGGTCAAATCCATGTAGACTAATCTAAGCACATACGACTGTTTTGTGTTTCCATGAATCAGTTTCTCTTACTTTACCTCTACATTTTCCATTTTTACTTCGTTAATCAATAATGAAACGTTCATAACACCTCCTATATTCTGCTTTATACATATACTCTATCTAAGCGAAGGAGCTTTTCATCTCTGATTCTCTCATCAATTCTTCTTCAAATAGAATTTTATTTCATCTTCTCAAAAACTACTTCATCTGCCGCTCCAATTGCTAAAGTCGTCATCTGCCACTCCACCTTGGTCGAACTGCTCGGTTCGTGGTTGCTCGCCTCCTTCGTCTCTGAGATTCTCGGAACATAAAAAATGGCAAGTTTTTGGGAATTACGTTTCTTTTCCTTGATGAAAAGGTAAAGACTTTCTCGATCTTTCACAACCTGTCGACTAAATATTTTTTCAATCGACTATCTAACTTTTACTTCAAATATCTCATCTGATTAAATCTGCAGAATTATGTGATAGATGGGGGGGGGGGAGATGATCAAGAAAAGGATTAGTCCTGACAACACCTCTTACACGTTTTTGATCATAGGGCTTTTAGATGAAGGGAAGTCGAGAGAAGCATGTATATACTTAGAGGAGATGTTTGACAAAGGAATGAAAAACCCTTTGATTGATTAAAACAAGTTTGCTCAGAATTTTTGCAAAGTAGGACAACTGGAGATGTTTGAGGAATTGTTTTAACGGTGTCTTAAAAATGATTTAATCAAATTATCTGTGAGGTTAAACGGCTAATCAACATAAGTTAAGGCTTTAAATAGTTTACAAGAAAATTCATATTTTTTTTTTCAGACAAATTTGAAAATTGGTGATTTAAATGACATTTTTTCTCAAATCTGAATTAGTATCACAAATGAATGTTTGAAATCTTAAAATGTCTTAAATAGTTAGTTTCATATTTATTTTTTATTTATTTGTAAAAAAAATTGAATTCAAGATATTATTGATTGAATTTGAGATGAATTTGGATCCAAAAATAACATTAGACAAAGTTATAAAAGACTATATATTATCCACTTGGACTGATGTTTTTGATCCAGAATGCAAACAAGAGCCTATGTTATGCCCTCATGTAGAGAGATGCAGCCTGGTGTATACAAGAGTGCAATGATTGAAGGATGGATCGATTACTTGGCACCTGCTTGTGAAAGAGGTTGGTATGACCTTTGGTCCAATGGAAGGTAAATGGGAAACCATAGGGAAGCAGTTCTTTGGATTCAGGATGGGGAATGTGCAACTTTAAGAAACAACTAGGTCTCGATCCGTACAATCGTGCGGTGTTATTTTCAATTTTATATGCATATATATTTCTTTAGATCATTAGTAGTATACATTTTTAATTTTAATCTTATATTTAAATATTTATAAAACTATTTCAAATACAATAATGTCTAGTTTACATGTTGTAAATAATCAATTGTTTAAATTATCGTATGTACTTGTTTCTTCTTATTATATATCTATCTTATTGTATTTGCATTTAGTTATTAAACACATTAATTTGTGCATAAAAACACATTTGACAATTATTTTGTATTTAGTTTATGTTAAATTTTACATGTCTTTCAAAACTTGATTTTAGCAGTATTTACTATGTTTATTCATTTCACACAATATATTATTATATATACTATATGTTAATTTTTATTCATTTAATATATAGTCTACTAATGTTAAGCCGCTCTATTATCATGTTATGTTTTTAACAGAAATTTTTTATATCTATAAATATAAATTTATCAATTTAATATAATCTTATCATATTAAGTTCAATATAATAAAAAATAACATGATTGATTTTGATTATACAATAGATAAAAAATAAGATATAATATTTAGTTTTTATTTTATAAAAGACAACTGAATATATTAATGTATAATAGTATTTCAAAAATAATTACGGAATTAATTAAAATATTTACATATAATTTTGAAAAATGAGATCTTGTTAAGATCTTTTAATATATTTTCTAAATTTTTAATGTATATATATATATATATATATATATATATATATAAATTTAAATGAAAAGATGTCAAAATATATTATGATTAAAGTAATTCAAGATTCTATATATTATTTTATTAGTCTTATTAAAATACATTTAATAATTTAAGAATTTACCAACTTAAAAATCACACATGAAATGAAGTTGTGACTACTATTTTAATAGAATTGGTGTAGCCATGACCAGAGACATAGAAGAGGAGCTGAGTGAGACTAATGAGGAAGAGCCAAGTGATGAGACTGCCTTAGAAGAGAGGTGTGAAGCTGAGGATACTGAAGAGAATCAGAACAAGAAAGAGATACCAAGTGAGCCAGCCAGTGTGTGGAGTGGACCAGTTAATAGATCAAAGCTGAGAGCACAAGAGGAGAGGCTCTAGGAGTTAGCCAAAATCATGGGCACTGGTTCAAGACAAGAAGATCAAGATAAACCAGCTTGTTGGTTTAATTTAATTACAAAGTAATGAGCTTTAGTTATTTGGGCTTTATTTAAATTAAACCAAGTTAATTAGGATTAGTAAACCAATTTTAATTGGGATTAGAAGGGGATTTCGAAATTGCTAACCAAATTGGTTAGGTTAGACCTTGTTTTTGTTTTAAAACTCATGGCAGCAGCCAAGAGAGAGACAACTTTGAATCGACATTTTTTTCATCACTTGTTTTGAGTTTTCTCTCAATTCTGCTGGTGTGTAATATCCAGCTTGGGTTCTATGATTTGGTGTGTCATATCTAGATCAGAAGCCTTGGAGTATCAAGAGAAGAGCCATATCTCTTGTGTCCCACATCAAACCACAAGCCTTGATACAAATTGAGTCTTTGATTCTCTGTTTGCAAGGATTATCTCTGTGACCCATTCTAGACACTAAGCAGAGTGATCCTGTGTCAGTGGAGCAGAAAGCCAATTTTAGAGCACCCCATAGCTCTGAGGAGAGGACCATATCATCATCTATCATCCACCCATCCCCCTTCAAGTGATCCAGGGAGAGACATCCATTCCAGAGCTACACCAAGTGGTATCAGAGCCAGTATGAAGGTTTGGGATTTTGTTCTTAACCTAAATCACGAGATTTATCATATCCAGCAGTCTCTTATGTCTTATTTTGAAAGCAAAAGAAATCATGAAGAGATAGCTGAGCGCAAAGCAACAAGGGAGTTGCAAAGAAGAAAAAAACAGATCCATATTGCACTCTTTTATGGAAATTTTGATCCAGATACATATCTAGAATGGGAAAAGAAGATGGATTTAATTATTAAGTGTCAGGGGTACACAGCAGAGAAGCAGGCTCAATTGGCATCTACTGGTTTATGTGGTTATGCACTTGATTGGTGGTATCAGACAGCTAATACCAGGAGACAATATGGAGAGCAACAGATTTCTTCTTGGTATGAGATGAAGACTGTCATGAAGAAAAGGTTTGTAGCCAAGAGGTATAGTCAAACTGATTTGGAAAGGATGCACATCCAGTCTAAGTCAGCTAAAGGATGTGTTAGATCACAAAAATATGAGCCAAAGACATACTATGGTGGTGAGACAGCAAGAAAATTACAGCCACATCAAGCATATCTTGGAGAATTGCAAAGCCCACAGTCCAGGCAACAACTCAGGAACATGATCAATCAATCACTCACTGCTGTGGTGAATAATCCTCAAAAGAGGTCAGTGCCACGTCCAGCATCAAGAGCTGCTGAGCTAAGTTGTTACCAGAAGGAACCAGCAGAGAAGGAAGAAGAAACTGCAGCAAAACGGGGTGAGAAAGCACTAGAAACAGCCACTTCTTGTCAAGGAGATTACTTTCATAATGATCTGAAACAAGAGGAGAGATCATCAGTTATATGTGATCTCGTGCCTGGTCAAAACAAAGCTGAAGAAGGATTGCTTAATGGATCACCTAAAGCTCATGAATTGGCAGTTATAACTGTGGTTCAAGAAGGTGATATCATTAAATCTTTTTTTTGTGATCTACTAATCAAACCTCCTGTATGGATTCAGACCAGCATAGTGGATCATTTGAGGTTTGTTAAGGGGCTGCAACACCATGTTTTTGAACCAGGACGGAAATTTTGTGTGCATAAAAGCATTACCAGCAATATGATACAAATAGCAGCAGCATTGAAGCTTGAGTTGGAAGGGTTCTTGCATGATCAGGAAGAACCAATGCTAGTTTCTGGTTTCTCTAAGCTCAGACCACGTGCCCAGAAGTCTAAGATCAAGGCTTGTTCTTGGTTTCAGTGGGGAGAAGTTCAATCAGAAGCAGTGAGATCTAAGCTAAACAATGAGAAGGAGCAATGTGCCTTACATGTTCCTTGCAATGGGAACATCTCACCTGGGTATCTAAGACACGTGAGAGGCTTGCAATTCTTTGTGTTTTAGCCTGGAGGGGAGCTTTATGTGCTGAGATTTCTCATAGCAATAGAGGCATTTCTTTTGGAGCATAAGGAGAATGGGTCTATCATCTTACAACGCTCGGATTTGAGGACAAATCCTTTTAAAGGAGAAGGAGATGGTGTAGCCATGACCAAAGACATAGAAGAAGAGCTGAGTGAGATTAATGAGGAAGAGCCAAGTGATGAGACTGCCTTAGAAGAGAGATATGAAGCTGAGGATACTGAAGAGAACCAGAACCAGAAAGAGATACCAAGTGAGCCAGCCAGTGTGTGGAGTGGACCAGTTAATAGATCAAGGCTGAGAGCACAAGAGGAGAGGCTCCAGGAGTTAGCCAAAATCATGGGCACTGGTTCAAGACAAGAAGATCAAGATAAACCAGCTTGTTGATTTAATTTAATTGCAATGTAATGGGCTTTAGTTATTTGGACTTTATTTAAATTAAACCAAGTTAATTAGGATTAGTAAACGAGTTTTAATTGGGATTAGAAGGGAATTTCAAAATTGCTAACCAAATTGGTTAGGTTAGACCTTGTTTTTGTTTTAAAACTCATGGCAGCAGCCAAGAGAGAGACAACTTTGAATCGACATTTTTTTCATCTCTTGTTTTGAGTTTTCTCTCAATTCTGCTGGTGTGTAATATCCAGCTTGGGTTCTTTGATTTGGTGTGTCATATCTAGATCAGAAGCCTTAGAGTATCAAGAGAAGAGCCATATCTCTTGTGTCCCACATCAAACCACAAGCCTTGATACAGATTGAGTCTTTGATTCTCTGTTTGCAAGGATTATCTCTGTGACCCATTCTAGACATTAAGCAGGGTGATCTTGTGTCAGTGGAGCAGAAAGCCAATTTTAGAGCATCCCATAGCTCTGAGGAGAGGACCATATCATCATCTATCATCCACCCATCCCCCTTCAAGTGATCCAGGGAGAGACAGCCATTCCAGGACTACACCAAGAATATAGATGACGGTTTGGTTCTCGGTTGATATATCAGTCCTATCTCCTGTAAATAACTTTGATTAAAATAAACAAGGTATCCATGTAGTTAGGGTAAGTAAATTGTTTTTATTAAACCTGGATTGAAATTAATAAATATCCAAATAAATTCAACATTTTATTATCCGAAGAACCAAAAATGAATTCAACCCAAAACAGAATATATTAGATATCCAAAGAATTCGGATCACAATTCAGTACTATAATATATTAATTATTTTAAATTTAACATCTATACAATATTAAAAATACATGAAAATACCTAAAAAATTATCAAAATAAATAGGAAACTAGATGGTGGCCAGCACATTTGTGCGGACTAATATATATCTAACTTATTCAAATTTTAACAATTTTAACAAAATTAATTTAAATTATTTAATCAGTTTCAAATATTAAATTAATTAGAAGATATAATTTTTGTTATACATATGTAAAAATATCATCATCATAATAATCTTATAAAGTTTTATTAATACTTTAAATTAACATAAAAGATAAATCTACTAAATAAACTATGAACAATTATTTGTGAAACTTATGAAACAAACTCTTCTTCATCAAAATCTTAAGTGCATTTTATATAAATTTTATCTTCATCTGAGTTTATAGTGACACATATTTACAAAATCTATAATAATTAAAAACATAGTTCTATTTAAGTAAAACTTTATAAACTAAAATTAATAAATTATATATGTCTAGCATAAGCTAGATTTTTCTTAATTTTTAACGGAAAAAAATTGTATTTTTTTCCTCGTCTCCTTTCAATTCAAATTTGCAAAAGAAATGTCTCATACATAATACAGATTTCAAACATTAAACATTCATGATTTTGATGTGAATAAATCGAATTACTTAGTTATTTTTTATTTGTAATATAATTTGGTGGCATAAAGTAAACATCTTCACAAAACTATAAAACTATTTCTAAATTTGATAAGACTCTTTAATAATAATTATCTTTCAATATAATTAAAATAATTTTTAAATAATCACTGAAATATTTATAACTAAAAATTCAAAAATTTATGTATTAAAGTTAATGAATCGACCTAAATAATGGAATATGGCATCTAAACTTTAAAATAATAAAACATGACAAATACGTAAAATATCCTAAAATCATGGAAAATATGACAAGTAAGCAAAACTAAAATTATTCAAAAATACAAAAAATAAATAAAATTACCAATTAAAATTATTAAGAACATGACGAATAAATAAATAACCTAAATTATGGAGGATATAAAAATAATCAAAACTAAAATTATTATAAACATAATAAATAAATAAATTACCTAAAATTATGGAAAACATGACAAATAAGCAAAATTATCTAAAATTATGGAAAACATAACAACTAAACAAAACCACTTCATAAATAATAGTATAGATAAGTATTGAAAATATTGAAAATTCTAAACTATCAGAAATATCCAAAAACCTACTTTTCACTCAAATATCTAAATATAATCAATTTTATAATTTTTGATATCTAGTCTTAATTATTAAAACTTAGATGTTGTATATTATTTTCATATTTCGATTTCGAAGACTTAAAGCACATTTTGTATTTTATTTTATTTTACATAATTTAAATGCCTAGCGGGAACATGAACCAAACTCAAACCAAATTAAATTTATAAATACTTGGAGTTTAAACCTTTAGTTCCTAAAATCCAAACTTGAATATATTTGAACAGAATCAAAACCAAAAATTTCTAAATATTGGAATCAGGTCTAGATCTATAGTTTGGAAATCCAAAACTCAAATAGATTGAGAACCGAACCAAAACGGATACTAGAACGCTAACCAGTACGTGTATTTCTGTTTTATTATTTTCTTCTACAATTCTGAGGTGTAAAACGACGCCGGTTACGTCTTCTCGTTTAGTAGGGTTTACAACGTTTTTCTACTCAGGGAGAAATCAAAGGAAATGAGTTCAGGGTTGTGGGTTTTGCAGAGAATCGTGAATTAGGAGCGTTGATATTCTCCCTACTTTAGGTTTGAAGAAGGATTAGAGAGTGAGAACATTCTCCCTAGATTCCTTTTTGTCTCCTGATTTCTGTTACTGTTCAGTCGCCATCTCTGCAAATCATTCAATATGTTGAACGATTTCTTATACATAGTTTCTATTTTATCCGAATTCATAAAGCTGAGGTTTTTGACTTAATTTCCATACAGTTGTTGATCTTGTCGAGCTTAATCTCAACTCTCAAGTCTCCATCTTTGATTAGATTTGCTTTCGGTAGGTAGTTGAAATCATATTCTTTTCTGGGCGTTTCAGTTGTTATGTTTCTCAATACTTATTGAGAATCATTGTTATTGTTTCTTCGAGCTAGTATATTTTTTGCAAACATGATCTTTTATTTTTCTTGATTTTACAATTTACCATTGTGTTCAATTCCGATTGCTATTGCTATGTATCCTTTTTTTTGTTCCTTGATGAAAAGATTATTTGTAATTTGTATACTCAGGAGGAGGAATGGCGAACAAGATTGCAATGCTGGTCTCGGAAGCAATGAACAGCAACGCTGTAATCAACACGTGTCTTGGAGTGTCGTTTGTGGTTCTGGGGGTGAGATCTGACAAACAGCAGAAGTATGTCGAGGCCTTGCAGGAGCAGAAAGATTCGCTCTCAAAGTCTAACAAGGAAATGAAAGTTCAAATGTGGGAGTGGAAACAACAGCTCTTTGCTGAAGCCACCTCTGCTGGTGCTTCTGCCGTTGTTCCTCTGTCCACTCTTAAAGCCATCTATGGAGAAGTCACCACAACCACCCAATCTGGTCATTACTCTCTTTTCCTTTCCTAACAACTTACTGTTTTAGACACTTTGAGCCAAGTTTGTCTAGCTCTTTTTAACAAGAGACAAATAGAGCTCACTAGTTTTGAGATCATTCATCTATCATTGGTTTATGTGTAAATATGGATATCTTGTAGATACATATGTGATTGTTCTGGGGGTGCGACTACAAACTAGTGTAGCTTTATTTAGATTAGATTTGCATTCGCTAACTGTTTTTTTTTATCTATGTTATTCTTCCAGGAGAAGCAGTCAAAGAAGAGTCTAAAGTGTCTACTCCCAGGATCATGGTTTGAGAGGATTTAGTCTCGTGATTTGCATTTGTAAACATCAAATTGTCTGTTGTTGTGATTCTAAAATAAGGTTAGACCCTGATTTGGGATGGTGGTTAAGGCTTTTCATTATTGGACCCATTGGTTGAAACTGGGACTTGCATGAAGATTAATGACTGATAAGGTATATGAACTCAGGAATAAGAACGAATGAATACAGTATACACATCTGATTAATCATCATGAAGCATATGACATGTGGTTTTGATATTTGATCAATAAGACGTTGGAAGTCCCTTCACCACATTGCTCATGTACAGAGATTTCTCAAAATTAAACCTTGTGTGCTAAGATTATTGTTGTATCCAAATGTTTAAGATCCTTCAAGACAAACATATCAGACATTATACATGCGGAAAATCAACTCGGGCATTTCTGTTTGCTCCTAGAACTGAAGCTGGCCAGAGCAACTGAATTTAGAAAACAAACAACCTCAAAACCTAATTCGTTCAACAACTCTTCCTAAACACATGCCATTTAATATAACTTCAATCGTTCAATCTGCATTTGGTCGTATAATTTCACCCTATTAATATGTATCATAGTATAGTTAAAACTCTATCAACCCATCAAGTGTGAATCCTTTCACTTAATTGATAAATCAAATGTGAATCCATTCACTTAAATATTTTCTCTTTTTACATTGTTTCATCAATAGGACAAGCCTTCAACTTTTTCATATCATATATTTAGACAAATGTGATTTCCCATCGAAGCCGCTGGCAAGATAACCTGCAGTATACTCTGGTATGGTGATACCTCTGTACTTTGCAGGGCTTTCATCAGACAAAAGCTCTTTGATCGGTCCATAAACCGTGGCATTTGGAAACAGACTCGAGCTAAAGAAGCACGCAACTGAAATCCGCGGTCCATCTATGTTCGTACGTACCCTATGTTCCACGCTCAAGAACTTATCATTCGTTATAAGCTGCAAAAAGAAAAAAGAAAAATGTCACAAATATTATTCTCGTTCTTTAAGAAGAATGCATTGATTGAGGGACTTGCCTGCATGAAATCACCCATATTGACAACAATAGCTCCATGAAGAGGAGTTACATCGACCCAATAATCTTTATGGAGAACTTGGAGACCACCAATTTGGTCTTGAAGAAGAAGAGTAAGGAAAGAGTTATCGGTGTGTTTGTTTATTCCCAAAGTTAGGTCAGGTTGTGGGCAAGGTGGGTAGTAATGGCAGAGCATAAACAAACCCTTAAGGCAATCCATCCTCTTAAGTACATCAGAGTCCAAACCTAAAGCTTCTGAGAGAAGTTGGAAGAGTAACGTTCCTAATTCTATTACATGCTTCGAGTAGTCCATCACAGCATCCCTAATATCATATCATCATTTAAACACAAAACATAGGAATCATAACACTTTAAAAGCTTTACCTGCAAGCTACAGGGATCTCCTCAGGGTTTGGAGGATCTGGAGCAAGGAAACAAGTGAAAGAGTCTCTCCAATTCAAAGGAGTTGATTTATAAGGATCTTCAAAGCTGTTACTGTAAATAAACTTCTTGTTGGAATCAGTGGGGAAGTAATTTTTCTTCACCTCAGAATCTTCCTCGTGAAATCTTCGAACTCCTTGTTTGATATCTTCAAGAATAGTTAAAGGAACACCATGGTTGATCAATTGGAAAAATCCCCAATTCTCAGCTGCGTCTTTGATCTTGGAAACGACGTCGTTTCTTGCTGACGTGTTGTTGTTGATCCCTCCAAGGTCGATGATCGGGACGGTGAGGTTTAAGCCGGAGATATCAGAAGGTCTGTTGTTGGACAAAGTTGAAGCAGGGTAACGGAAGCTCCGGGGGACTTCGGTTATTTTGGCGTCAACGAGTCCTTTCACTCCTGATGTCGTTGAGACCGAAGCTGGGAGGTCGACTATTTCTGTTGTTTCTGTCATGATTGTGTGTTTTTGGGATTTAAAGGTTTTAGTTTTGATTGAAGGTAATTGTCGGCTTATCACTAAAGGTCGGAGAAGAGGAAGAAGAAGATGGTGTATAAAGGATTCAGTTAAAGACAAGATACATCAGTGACGATAAGTTCCAGCGGGACCCATTTAATAATAGTGTGTGTTTATTGTCAACGTAACTTGTTGAATGAGCTGTCTTCGAGAGCGATGTGTTATACTGTTATTGTAAGTTTGTAACTTGTAAGAAAGAACAAGAAGATTAAAAGCATTAATCAGATTTGCTTCTTTCGGAGAATCCAGTTTGACTGGTATAAATTTAGAAGAGTTGAATGATAAAAAGAAAGAAGGAAAAATACACAGTTTTGGAGATGCGGGGTATCGATCCCCGTACCTCTACCGTACCTCTGGCATGCTACGCGAGCGCTCTACCATCTGAGCTACATGCCTACATCCCCATATGTTGCCTTGAAAGAGTTGGAACCTTAATCTTTATTATCGGATCCTGGTGCCTCTCGTATAGTTTGGCTTCTTCTTTTCATCACTCATTGTATGATTTAAAATCTCATCTTTAAAATCTCATTGAATGATTTAAAATGAGTTTTCTGCAAAAAAACATATTTTTTATTGCAAAATAATCCGTGAACTCAAAACTCACGGATCAACTCTCCAAGTGCCAGTCAAACCGCAATATAATCATTGGCCGTAGGCCTGCGACTTTTGTCCGAACCGAATGGGCCGAACCGGACCGAACCGGTTTTTTTCGGTTTTTGGTTCGGTTCGGTTTTCCATTCGGTTCAATTCGGTATGGTTTTGAAAATTAATTCGGTTTTCTGTTTAATTCGGTTCGGTTTTTGATTTTTTTTTTAAAAAAAACTGAAAATATCCAAAGATAACCGAAAATAACAAAAAAATCGAACCGAAAATACCGAATAAACCGAAAATAACCGAATTAACCGAATTTAACCGAATTAACCGAAATTAACCGAAAATAACCGAATTTAACCGAAAATTGTACCAAAATTAACCGAAAATTGAAAAATTCGGTTATTTTCGGTTATTAAATTGAAAACCGAAATTAACCGATAACCAAACCGAACCAAAATTTCATTCGGTTTATTTCGGAATAAAAAAAAAACCGGTTAACCGAAAACCGAAAATTCGGTTCGGTTCGGTTTCGGTTAACCGAAGTCGCAGGCCTAATTGGCCGTATACAGTAGAATCTCTATAAATTAATAATCGGTAAATTAATAATCTCTATAAATTAATAAATTTTTTCACTCCCAATTTAGACCGGTTCAAAATTTGACATAAATCGATAAAATAATAATTTTTTACAGAAAATTATATGTAAATATATGGTCCTATGAAAATTATAGATTAATAATTTATATGTAAACATATTTTATATACGTAAAAGGCTATAATTATATAGTTTGTTTTATATTCACAATGAAATTATATTTATATTTTCTTACCACTTAATATATATTGATGATATTTAGTAATATTAAAAAATTAGTATCAAAACGATGTAGTATTGAAAAATGTTAAAATTATTCACAATCAAATACGTATGCTGAGGGTTATATTGTGGTTTGACTGACACTTTGAGAGTTGACCCGCGAGTTTTTGAGTTTGCGGATTAATTTAAAAAAAAAAAATACATTGATGGTTATTTTTCAGAAAACCCATTTAAAATCTCTTTTTTCTTTTAGAGATTTTACTTGGTGGTTGTCAGCCATATTTCGTATGATTTCTACAACTACAGACTTACGAACGTCAATTCTCTCATTTATTGACTGAGTTCTTGAAAGTTTGTCCATAACCTTTCTAGTCAGTTACTGTACTATTTGGAAACTAGAGACAATGTGTTTGCATCATATGGTGCAAAGCCCTGTTCGCTGAATCGAATATAGCACACAAAAAAAGGAACAGAACACAAATTTAATATCATCAATTCTTTCATTTGATGTTTTATTGCATTGCTCTTCTTTATTGGAATGAAAACACCCTCCAAGCGGAATCTGATGACTCCTAAGCTGAAAGCTGCTTAGTACCTTTGAGTTTTAACCTTCTGGACAAAATTGTTTAATAGAACTTTGATTTTCTTTTTGTTGTAGGATTCTTTAAATTAGCTCATGATCTGTTATTATATATTTTGCTCTTGTTGATATTGTGAACCTAGCAGTTTTTATTAGTTGAAAATTAAACCATGTTTCTACGAAAAACGATTTCAAGATCTTGTAAATTCAAATAACTAATAAAAATGGTACTATAAAACAGTAGCTTAACTAGTGGCACATCATAAAAGCCCTGATAAAAATTCAATTCAGTCTCTCATTAGATATTCCTATTGAATGGAAAAGAGAAGAATTAAATGATGGTGAAACCTCAGTCATGGATGCTAACTCTGTCATCATCTTTTTTATATCTGGTTGCAGGTTTATTTCATGGTGAATCTAGTTCTCTTCAAACACTTAAGAGTTGGCAAAGATGTATCTCACGACCTTATTTCTCTTTGCTCCTACCTTCATCCTTCCAATCATAGATTTGGAGATGGATTAAAAAAACACCCGGGAACATAACTCAATCCTATTTCGCAAACATATGTGAAGCAACAAGTGCTATAATGAAACACACTTACTTCATTCTTGATTTTGTTCTTGTTATCTGTTGCCTTTTTAATTAATGAAATTCTAGAGTTGACAAGATCGGTTCGTGGAAGCTCTCTTAACTCCAGTGACTTGACAAAGAGTTTATTAATGTTTCTATTAAGTAGGTCCATGTTTCAGTTCTCGAAAAACCGATTTATCAAACAATTATGTAAGCTACGAAGGAAAATTTTACAAAAGATTTTTAACATAGTTCAAGTAAACTAGGTCATACATAATCTTCAAACAACTCTGGTGATGCAGTTAGATGTAGATCCTTATAAGACAAGTAATATTATCGGTCGATTGTCTATGTAATTATTTTAATAATTATAATATGATAATAAACCAGCGTTAGAAAAAATACGAGATCAGTTTAATTCAATATTATTTTCCTATAATCTCTATACTATCCCACCATAAAAAAAAACGGAGCACACATTTGATGTTATTTTTGTTTTAATAAATTATAATGTTATTTAAAATTTAATAAAAAAATAAAAATGTTTTGTTACAATTTTTTTAAATAAATAAATAAAATTGTTTTTTGATATATTTCTACTAACTTCCTGTTTTAAAATATCCAATACATTTTATTCAGTTGCATAAAAATATATTGAAAAATGGGTGATACATTTTGGAAATAATTCATAACTATAACTTTATAACAAGCATAGCTTTTATTTGATAAAAAACAATCATAGCTTTTAAAGTTTTTGATGCCAATCAAGATTCATGATTATAAAATAGTCAAAGTATCAAAATCAAAATCTTTACATCCATAATTTTAAAATTAAGCCTAAAGGCTAAAGACAAAGTTAAACTCACTACCAATAGGTGCTTTATTCAGATAAAATTATGGGTCATAAAAGTTAAATTCGATAAATTAACGACGATATTAAAGGAAATAACTACAATATCATAAATATCCCGCAAATCAGAAGGAGGATATAAAATCTTTTTTTTTCTAATGATGAGATTTGATTTGATGTAATTAACCGCAAGATATTTACAGTAATTTTGGCTCCAAAAAGCACCCCGCGAAGTTTTTAAGTACCCAAACTAATATGCTTCAGTTCGCGACAAAATGAAGCACAAAGAGACCTTATTTAAACAAAACCCTAAGCCTCCTCCACTCTCACCACCACTACACTTCTCTCTTCTCCATCTATACACTCGTTCTCGCAACTGTCTCGTTTGCTCAAAATGGATCTGATTGATGACACAGAGATGGGGAGAATCGAACACGAAGCAGCTGTTTCAAGCTCAGACGATTGCAAGATCGCTGCAGATACTTCCGATGAATCCTATGCGGTCTTCAGGACATCCACTGGAGCCCGAATCTCTGCTCAACTGGGCGATGAAAATGGATC
Organism: Hirschfeldia incana; assembly: GCA_026261945.1. Classification (NCBI taxonomy): domain Eukaryota; kingdom Viridiplantae; phylum Streptophyta; class Magnoliopsida; order Brassicales; family Brassicaceae; genus Hirschfeldia; species Hirschfeldia incana. Next base: position 1,398,157 of record JABCMI010000006.1, read on the forward strand.
CAATTTGGCAATATCCGATGCTATTCCGGTGAAAGACGAGGTAACCGGTCACGGTTCTGTTACTCTTTGTAATGGTGCTGTAGAATCTGAATCATTTAGGGCTGCGGTGAGTTTAGAGTTGAGTGTTAAGGCGGAACCTGATTTGGATTTTGAGATTCAAGGAGAAGAAATGGTGATTGATAATCTAGAAAAGCCTGTGGTAGTTGTTGATTCTGTAGCACAATCTGTTGTTGAAGCTGTTTCTTTGAACGATTGTGTTACTGTTGATGTCAAACAAGAACCTGAGAATATGGAGACGGAACAATCTATTATACCAACTGCTCTCATCTTGGTGCTGACCCCACTTCGAGTTATCAAGGCTGAAGTTATTGATGTGGAATCTGATTGTCTTAAGCATGAAGATGTATCATCAGCTCATGTGAAGATGGAACCTGTTGAGGAAACAAAGGTGGGTGTTACTTTGAGTTTGAGTCTGCAAGTGAGAGACGAGAAACATGTGTATGTGTGGACGGTGAATAATACACAGGTTGATGCAAGAAAGGTATGTGGGAACCGAAATTCGCACTGTCGATTTTAGTTAAGTTTTATCGGAAGAAAACTAAGTAAACCTAGTTTTTCCTGAAGGCTCGGATTCTCTGCGACAACCAAACGAAATTGATAGAACAAGACAATGTAGCGGAAAAATTGCACTAAGGCGTTTTATTAAATAGATGGTAAGTTGAATACAATATTCTTCCGAAAACGGGAAGTAGAGATACGCTGAAGAGGAAACAATGGAAATATAGGAGACAAAACGTTCTAAGTTTTGCTCCGCTTGTCTAACCTCCTACGTCCTAAGTTCCCTAAGCTAGCAGGAATTCTCTAAAACCCTAGATTTCGGATTTGGTCTCTCTCTTAATGATTTTCGCTCTGCCTCTCTTCCTCTCCCAAAGCTCCTTTATATACTCCTTCTTATGACGGTCTATTCTCCTTCTGGGCCGCAAGGCGGGCTTTTTCCATTTTTGTCGGCCTTCATGTTTATCGGGAAACTTGACATTTATCTTCGGGATACTTGACATTTATCCTTCCGGAAATTTAGCATTTATCTTGTTACGTAAAGATAAACGTAAATCGTCGTATCTATCTTAGATAATCATAAATGGGTTGTCCGATCGCATTTGGTCCCTTTCGGGCCGTTTCTAGGACTTCCGCTACTTTCTACGATTTCTTCGGAAGATCTTCAATCCTTCGTAGAATTGAGATGTGTGGTGTCTTAGTTAACCATCATCGTTTCGTATGAATAATTTAAGATCTTCCTTTTCGTTGATATCTTACGAGTTTCCGACGGTTTTTTAGTTCAGAGTAAGAATGAGAGTTTTGTATGCGGAATCCCAATGATTCATTCCGCGAGGACTCGGGAAAGACGCAAAGTACAGATTACTGACGGCCGGGGCCTGGAACTTGTGCACGGAAGATTGTCGCTCGAGGACCCGGGCCAGCACGGACGCTAGGCACCCGGCGCCTAGAGGCAGCACGGACGCTAGGCGCCCGGCGCCTAGAGGCAGCACGGGCGCTAGGCGCCCGGCGCCTAGAGGCAGCACGGACGCTAGGCGCTCGGCGCCTAGAGGCAGCACGGGCGCTAGGCGCCCGGCGCCTAGAGGCAGCACGGGCGCTAGGCGCCCGGCGCCTAGAGGCAGCACGGGCGCTAGGCGCCCGGCGCCTAGAGGCAGCACGGGCGCTAGGCGCCCGGCGCCTAGAGGCAGCACGGGCGCTAGGCGCCCGGCGCCTAGAGGCAGCACGGGCGCTAGGCGCCCGGCGGCTAGAGGCAGCAAGGGCGCTAGGCGCCTGGCGCCTAGAGGCAGCACGGACGCTAGGCGCCCGGCGCCCGGCGCCTAGAGGCAGCACGGACGCTAGGCGCCGGCGCCTAGAGGCAGCACGGACGCTAGGCGCCCGGCGCCTAGAGGCAGCACGGGCGCTAGGCGCCCGGCGCCTAGAGGCAGCACGGGCGCTAGGCGCCCGGCGCCTAGAGGCAGCACGGGCGCTAGGCGCCCGGCGCCTAGAGGCAGCACGGGCGCTAGGCGCCCGGCGCCTAGAGGCAGCACGGGCGCTAGGCGCCCGGCGCCTAGAGGCAGCACGGGCGCTAGGCGCCTAGAGGCAGCACGGGCGCTAGGCGCCCGGCGCCTAGAGGCAGCACGGGCGCTAGGCGCCCGGCGCCTAGAGGCAGCACGGCGCTCGTCGCCCGGTGCCTAGAGGCTGCACGGGCGCTAGGCGCCCGGCGCCTAGAGGCCATGGTCGCGGTCGGCTGCTCGGTTCCTTCGGTTTGCGGATTTTCGTGTGCGTCCTTCGGATGATTTTTCGTATGACAAATAGACTTAGCCGTTGATTTCGAGATAACTGTTTTTGACCCCAACAGTTAGCCCCCCAGCGTGCAAGACGCAGGAGCGATTTTGCGCGCGGAAGATCTTATGTTTGAAAATCGAAATTTTCGGCTATGAATATTTTATTCTGAAAAAATCCCATCACTTTTGATTTCTTATAAGTAGCACTCCATCCCCCTCTCATTTCTCACTCACCTTCCTCTTCTTGATTCTTAGAAAATATGGCTTCCTCTCTAAGTGAAAAGAAAGATTCCGATGTCGAAATGAGCGATGTTAACCAAGCCTCGCCGGCGCAGGATGCTCCTGCCCTTACGCAGACGTTTGTCGAGGGGTTCAGTTCTTTTCAGGACAAGATGGAGCGACGCCGTGCCGAGATGGAGTCTAGCGTGGCCGGTCCTAGTGCTTCTTCCGGTCCGACTTCCGCGGTTCCGATTCTTGGACCCGATGTTGTTTTAGCTCCGGACTCCATGGTTCCGGTTCTTGGGAACGCTGTCGCTCCAGTCTCGATCTCTACGATTCCGGCCCCTGGATCTGATTTCCCTTTGCCTGCTGGAGAAACTGTTGTTCCGGAGCAAGCACCCGACGTCCAGGCTCGCCCCAAGGGCTCCCCTTTCGCGCCGATATTGGTTTCGGAGGATGCGGTGGAAGTCATGCCTCCCCCTCCAGAAAAGAAAAGGGAGATCGTTCTGGGACTTCCCGCATCTAGCGCTATTCCGCCATCGAAGGGACGTTCAAGAGCTGGGACTGCCGGATCAGCGAAGAGGAAAAGGTGTACCAAAAGCGAGGAAGGCGAGGTTTCGGCGAAACTATCGCAACACCTCTCAAAGGTATTTTCGTGAGACCCCCCTTTCTTTCGCTGATTCTTTTGATTCTCACTTTTTTTTCGTGTGATCAGTTCGTGTCGTTAATCGACGGGATGCTTGGCGATTGCGGACTGGAGGTCACACGTTTGTCCCAGGAGCTGGATTCGTCGCGGGAGGCCTTGAAGCGCACCGAGGCTGTGCTTCAATCGATTGAGAGCACTCATGCCGCCCAGACGTCGACGCTCGAAGCTAGGATCAGCGATCTCGAGCGTGACTTGGGAAAGACTGTGAGCTCGCTGCTCAAGGCGAAGGAGGAGAAGAAGAGCAAGTCCTCGGAAGTCCGACGTCTCAAGAGGCGGATTCAGCGCTTCGAGGAGGTGGGAGCTTGTACCGTGACAGAGCTTTCCGGCCCGTCATCCTCGGGTGCCCTGGTCCCGAGCTCGGAGATTCCAGAGGTCCAGGATGCTGGAATCAATGCGGACAGGGCGGTGAGGAAGTCGGTGCGGGCGATGGCGTGGCTGCTCTTGCTTCGGGTGAGTCGGAGGACGAAGGTGGCGTTCCGGAGGACGCCTAGGTTGATCAATCCCCGAAGGGATTTTTATTTTGATTGTATTTCGGCCGTTGGTTGGCCATTATGTATGATTTCGGGACTGGCCGTTGGTGGCTTTGAATCCATGCCCTATTTAGGGCGTTGTACTGGACTTGCGGTACGCGTTTATGAAATATTTTGCGTTTAGAACTTCTGGTTATCGAAGTTAGAGGGGTAGAATGTGAGTTGTCGTCTCACTCCTGTCTCCCTGATGATCACCGTATCCGTCATTTGTACAAAGCGATATTTTCCTGCGGTTTACGATTTACACGAAAATTCGTGGAAACGTACAGACTTGAGTGAAGAGACAAGTTTTGGGATCTCGCGTTGTTGACGCTTTGCCTATGAGATGTTAAGATACCAGCAAGGCTGGGTTTAGGGTAAGACCTAGGTTTACTCTCAGACTGAGGCTGTGCGATGACAAATCGGCTTTCGTTTTGCCTGTTTGTGATTTTAACCTGATTCGTACCGTTTTAAAATCCGCGAAGTGGTATCGGCTTATATGATTTGTCTGGGCACGAATCGAGCTACTTCCTTTACGAAGTGCTGAACCAAAATTGGATTTTTTGTATAGCGCGCTATGGGATCCTTGTCGGATGTAAAAGAGCCTACCCTTAGGTGGCTTGTCTGTTTAGGACGTTGGAGTTCGTTTGTTGTGATCAGCAACAACGATATGATGCCGTTTAGAAGGCGTATGAAGGTTTTAATCGAAAAACGAATATTCAGGCACGAAGCGACGTCTCGCAGTGCTTTTGAAGTTTGTTTTTCTTATGCCATAAAGGACTATGGGCTTTTTAGAAATCGCGGAATGTTTCCGGGTGGTAACTTATGATTTTTTTTTGGTGGATACTGGATCTGTTGTTGAGGCCGTTAGGCAAATTGATTGTGGAAAGTTTTCGAAAGTTTGGTTTTTTCCGAAAATTGTGGGAGTGTACGAGTGCACGCACCCCACTCCCCCCCTTTTAAATCGGGGGGATAGCTGAACCCACCGGTTGGCGGGTTGCCTACGTACCTCTTTCGAGGATCAAGCCATCTCGTAGTTCTGTAGTCCACATTTTACGTTCTAGTGGTAGTATTTCTTGAGGTGCATCGCATTCCAAGTTCTCGGGATTTTTACGTCTTGCATGTTTGCAATTTGATACGAACCTGGTCGGACGAATTTTATGATTTTGTATGGTCCTTCCCAGTTCGCTCCCAGTTTTCCTGCGTTTCGTTCGGCAGTGTTTTGGAAGACTTTCCGCAAAACCAGATAACCCTCCTTGAATCTACGATGGCGTACGTTCGCGTTGTAGTACTTTGCGGCGGCCTGCTGATAATTTTGAATCCGGATGAGGGCTTGGTCGCGACGCTCGTTGATGAGGTTAAGATTATCCAGCAGCATGGCAATGTTCAGGTCTTCCCGTTCGGGAAGAAATCTCCCCCGTACGCCGGGGAATTCTACTTCCGCCGGAATCATGCATTCTGCTCCGTAAATGAGAGCGAACGGAGTCTCCCCTGTCGCTCGTCTTGGAGTGGTTCGATGAGACCAAAGGACCCCTTCGAGTTCTTCCGCCCATCGTCCCTTTTTGGCTTCTAAGCGTTTTTTCAATCCGTCTAGGACGGTTTTGTTTATGGTTTCAGCCTGTTCGTTGCACTGCGGGTATCTAGGAGTAAACTTGTTAAGTCGTATTTTCCATTTTTCACAGAACACCTCAAATCGTGTGGAAATAAACTGAGACCCATTGTCCGTTACGATTTCGTATGGGACGCCGTGTCTGGTTATGATGTTTTTCCAGACGAAATTTTCGACTTGCACATTTTTGATACTTGCGTAGGATTCTGCTTCCACCCATTTCGAAAAGAAATCTGTGAGGACCAGCAGGAAACGTTTTTGTTTTGATTTGTGTAGAGGTCCGATGATGTCCATTGACCATCGCTTGAAAGGGTACGGAGATGAGATAGAGGAGAAGATTTCTGCGAGCTGATGAATTGTCAGAGCGGACCGCTGACACTTCTCGCATTTCCGAGCGAACTTCTCGCAATCTTTTACCATAGTTGGCCAGTAGAAACCGTGGCGTTTTATTTTTGTTGCGAGTGACCTTCCGCCGGAGTGGTTTCCGCACGATCCGGAATGAACCTCTTCCATGATTTTTCTCGCCTTTTCTCCTTCCGCGCAAGTCATGAGAGGTCCAGAGAATCGCCATTTGTAGATTTCACCTTCCACGGTTACGTATCGTGCTGCCTGAATTTTTATTTTCCGGGCTGCCCATTTTTCCGCGGGTAGGGTACCATCTACGATGTAGGCTCTGATAGGTTCTAGCCAGGGAGTGTCGCAGCCATAGTCGGTTTGGTCTGCGTCGTCTTCCGGCTGGTCTTCGTTTTCTTCAGCGCCTTCGATCTGTGTTCTGATCAGGTTGGCGATTACCGGTGGTCCGATGCTCGGGTGCTCGATGAATTCGACGGGGATTATTCTCTTAAGCCCTGGATCCGAGCTTGATGCGAGAGCGGCTAAAGCGTCAGCTTGGACGTTTTCCGAGCGGGGAATCCTGGTTAGCGCAAATTGTTGAAAGTCGCGGGCCAAGTCTTGGACGACCTTCAAATATGCATTCATCCTTTCATCCCTTGCTTCGTATTCTCCGCTGAATTGGTTTGCGACTAACTGAGAGTCGCAGTAAGCGTGAATATTTTGAATCTTCAGCCCGTGGGCTAGCCGTAGGCCAGCAATTAACACCTCGTATTCTGCTTCGTTGTTCGATGCACGAAAATCCAAGCGGAATGATTGCTCGAGGATTTCCCCCGTTGGTGAAGTGAGTCGGATCCCGATTCCGGATCCTTGCTTGGACGAGGATCCGTCGACATAGAGATCCCACGTTGAACCAGGCTCCTTGTTAGTTAAATCCGTCGTGGGTAATTCTACCAGGAAATCCGCGAGTACCTGCGATTTCGTGATGGTTTTTGGACGATATTCGATATCGTACTCGCTTAGTTCGATTGCCCACTTCGCAAGTCTACCAGACTGGCTTGGATTGTGTAGAATCGTCCGTAATGGAAAAGTGGTAAGTCCCACGATGGTATGAGATTGGAAATACGGTCTGAGTTTCCTTGCCGAGGTTATAACGGCAAGTGCCAACTTTTCCATTAGCGGATACCGAGTTTCGGCATCCAGCAATGTTTTACTAATGTAGAAGACCGGTTTCTGTTCTCCGAATTCTTCTTGAATCAGAATGCCACTGACTGCTGATGCGGATACTGCGATGTAGAGGAACAAGGGTTCTCCGACTACGGGTTTTGCGAGGATAGGAGGGGTGGCCAGATATTGCTTCAGCTGTTGGAAAGCTTTCTCGCAATCCTCTGACCACTCGAACTTTTTGTTCCCCTTCAAGGTTTCGTAGAATGGGAGACACTTATCCGTGGATCGCGAGATGAACCGGTTTAAGGCCGCGACTCATCCGGTCAACCTTTGAACTTCCCGCTTGGTTCTCGGGGAGGCCATTTCTATCAGCGCGTTGATTTGTTTCGGATTAGCCTCTATTCCGCGGAATGTTACGAGGTACCCGAGAAATTCGCCCGACGCTACGGCGAATCTGCATTTAGCTGGATTGAGTTTCATGTTGTGTTGGTTCAATCTCTCAAAGCATTCCTGTAGATGGACTACGTGGTCGCGTTTGTCGAGAGATTTTACCAACATATCGTCGATATACACCTCCATGGTTTTCCGAGTTGCTCAGCAAACATTCGATTGACGAGCCGTTGATATGTGGCGCCGGCGTTCTTAAGACCGAAGGGCATTACTTTGTAGCAATAAGTTCCTCGGTCGGTTATGAATGCTGTCTTCTCGCGATCTTCGGGATTCATCATGATCTGATTGTATCCGGAGAATGCATCCATGAACGATAGAAGTTTGTTTCCTGCGGTTGCCTCGACTAGACGGTCGTTGTGCGGGAGTGGAAAACAATCCTTCGGGCATGCTTTGTTGAGGTCAGTAAAGTCGATGCACACTCGCCATTTCCCGTTCTTCTTCTTGACGACGACGGGATTGGCGAGCCAGTCGGGATATCTTACTTCCGTTATTGATCCAACTTTGAGGAGGCTTTCGACTTCCTCATTAACCGCAGTCGCCCGTTCGGGGCCTAGCTTTCGCCTCTTTTGTTTTACGGGTTTATGAGTTGGATCGATGTTGAGTTCTTGACATGTTATGTTGATGTCGATTCCCGGCATATCTTCCGCAGCCCAAGCGAACGTATTTAGGTTCTTCTTGAGACATGAGATGAGTTCTGCTTTTAAAGGATCGCGAAGATTGGCTCCAATCTCCACGCATCGTTCTGGGTTAGTTTCGTCGAGGCAGACCGAAATTACTGGTTCGCAAGTGGGTTCACGCTTCCCTTCCAGGGCTTAAGCTCTTCGCGACTGCCAGAAGATTTCTAGAGGGTCCTGCGACGCTGGTTCGTGGGTTGCTTGCTTTTTTGAGTTAGTTTCGGGCTCGGAGTTTTTTTGTTTTAACCCAGCGGCCAAGCAGACTTGCGGCGCTTTACGATCTCCTTGTATTGTTTCGACTCCGAGGAGGGATGGAAATTTGAGGCACAGGTGGAAAGTCGAGGGGATTGCTCGCATGGAGTTTAACCACGGAGTCCCGACGATCGCGTTATATGCTGCTGGGCCGTCGACTACCAAAAATTCCACCATCTTCGTGACGCTCCCGGCTCTGACCGAGAGATCGACTGAGCCGAGGGTCATTGTGATGTTTCCTGAGAGTCCGATTATTAGATTGGGATCGTCCGTGATAGCGCTCAGGTCGAGTCCCATCCTCTCGAGAGTGTTTTTATATATAATATTTGTCGAGCAACCGGTGTCGACCAATATTCTAGCTACGTCGATGTCCCGGATCGTTAGTCTGATAACGAGGAGTTCGTCGTGAGGTTTGGCTTGACCAGCTGTTGCTCCGTCCCCGAATGACACGATGTTGCGGACAGGTGATGTGGCCATGCTGTCGTTATCAATCGTAGGTTTTTGAGTAAGAGAATCCGACCCCCCCTCCTTCTAGCGCCAAACTGTGGGAACCGAAATTCGCACTGTCGATTTTAGTTAAGTTTTATCAGAGGAAAACTAAGTAAACCTAGTTTTCCCTAAAGGCTCAGATTCTCTGCGACAACCAAACGAAATTGATAGAACAAGACAATGTAGCGGAAAAATTGCACTAAGGCATTTTATTAAATAGATGGTAAGTTGAATATAATATTCTTCCGAAAACGGGAAGTAGAGATACGCTGAAGAGGAAACAACGGAAATATAGGAGACAAAACGTTCTAAGTCTTGTTCCGCTAGTCTAACCTCCTACGTCCTAAGTTCCCTAAGCTAGCAGGAATTCTCTAAAACCCTAGATTTTGGATTTGGTCTCTCTCTTAATGATTTTCGCTCTGCCTCTCTTCCTCTCCCAAAGCTCCTTTATATACTCTTTCTTATGACGGTCTATTCTCCTTCTGGGCCGCAAGGCGGGCTTTTTTCATTTTGTCGGCCTTCATGTTTATCGGGAAACTTGACATTTATCTTCGGGATACTTGACATTTATCCTTCCGGAAATTTAGCATTTATCTTGTTACGTAAAGATAAACGTAAATCGTCGTATCTATCTTAGATAATCGTAAATGGGTTGTCCGATCGCATTTGGTCCCTTTCGGGCCGTTTCTAGGACTTCCGCTACTTTCTACGATTTCTTCGGAAGATCTTCAATCCTTCGTAGAATTGAGATGTGTGGTGTCTTAGATAACCATCATTGTTTCGTATGAATAATTTAAGATCTTCTTTTCCATTGATATCTTACAAGTTTCCGAAGTGTTTTCGACGGTTTTTTAGTTCAGAGTAAGAACAGGAGTTTTGTATGCGGAATCCCAATGATTCATTCCGCGAGGACTCGGGAAAGACTCAAAGTACAGATTACTGACGGCCGGGGCCTAGAACTTGTGCACGGAAGATTGTCGCTCGAGGACCCGAGCCAGCACGGGCGCTAGGCGCCCGGCGCCTAGAGGCAGCACGGACGCTAGCAGCCCAGCGCCTAGATGCAGCACGGGCGCTAGGCGCCCGGCGCCTAGAGGCAGCACTGACGCTAGGCGCCCGGCGCCTAGAGGCAGCACGGGCGCTAGGCGCCCGGAGCCTAGAGGCAGCACCGGCGCTAGGCGCCCGGCGCCTAGAGGCAGCACGGGCGCTAGGCGCCCGGCGCCTAGAGGCAGAACGGGCGCTAGGCGCCCGGCGCCTAGAGGCCATGGTCGCGGTCGGCTGCTCGGCTCCTTCGGTTTACGGATGTTCGTGTGCGTCCTTCGGAGGATTTTTCGTATGACAAATAGACTTAGCCGTTGATTTCGAGATAATTGTTTTTGACCCCAACAAGGTAAAAGTGGAAGATAGTGATTTTCCAGTGGAGAAAGATTGGTACTTGGTTGGGAGGTCTCTTGTAACTGCTACTTCCACTAGCAAAGGAAGGAGATTGGAAGATAATTAAGTTGTGAATTTCGCATTTCCCTCTACTATTAACTGGAAAGTTGTGGGAACCGAAATTCGCACCGTCAAATATTACTAAGTAAAACGTAGGAAAACTAAGTTGACCTAGTTTTCCCCAAGGATCCCGGCTATCTGCTGGGCCACGCACGACAAAGTTAAAACAGGCTAAGTTGAGAACAAATGCGTAAAATAAAGAGAGCAAAAAGAAAGAATTTTATTTCCGAATTCGCGGAGAGCGTTGGAACAATAGGTCGAGATCGCGGCCGTAAGAGCTGTCGATCGTCGCTAGTCTCAAAACCCTAGATCTAACCTAATTGAGTCGCAGCTCGCTAAAAAAGAAATAAACGCCTAAGTTCTAAATTGCTCTGAGAGTAGTTTTTCTTGCGATTTTCGGATCCCCCTTCCTCTGCTCCTAGACTTGCTTATATACTCCCATATGACGGTCTATTCCTGATGGGCCGCCGCAAGCTGGGCTTTTTCCATTTTCGTCGGCCTTCATGTTTATCGGGAAACTTGACATTTATCTTTTTAGAAACTTGATGTTTATCTTCTGGAAAATTGACATTTATCTTGTTTAGGAGGATAATCGGAAGCTGTCGTATCAATCCTTTTTAGAAAATCGTAAAATGGTTATCCGATCATGTTTGGTCCCCTTTGGGCCGTATCTCGGATTTCCGCTATTTTTACGATTTCTTTGAGAGAACGCTCCTACTCGGACATTGGATCTTTCGGAAGATCTTCGGCTCTTTTGTGAGGCAAATGGTGTTTTTAGATAACCATCGCTGTTTTCTACGAATTTTTTCCATCCGTCGACGTCTTACGGGTTTTCCGAAAGCTAGGAGAAAGAAAAGGAATTTGGTTTGCGGGATTTCAGAAAGTCGCAAAACTTGGATTTCAGGCGGTTTGAGAACTTGGAACTTACGCACGAAGACTAGCCGTCCGACAACTCGAGCTAGCATGGCGCTTGGCGCCCGGCGCCTAGAGGCAGCACGGGCGCTAGGCGCCCGGCGCCTAGAGGCAGCACGGGCGCCAGACGCCCGGCGCCTAGAGGCAGCACGGGCGCTAGGCGCCCGGCGCCTAGAGGCAGCACGGGCGCTAGGCGCCCGGCACCTAGAGGCAGCAAGGGCGCTAGGCGCCCGGCGCCTAGAGGCAGCACAGGCGCTAGGCGCCCGGCGTCTAGAGGCAGCACGGGCGCTAGGCGCCCGGCACCTAGAGGCAGCAAGGGCGCTAGGCGCCCGGCGCCTAGAGGCAGCACAGGCGCTAGGCGCCTAGAGGCAGCACGGGCGCCTAGAGGCAGCGCGGGCGCTAGGCGCCCGGCGCCTAGAGGCAGCACGGGCGCTAGGCGCTCGGTGCCTAGAGGCAGCACGGGCGCTAGGCGCCCGGCGCCTAGAGGCAGCACGAGCGCTAGGCGCCCGGCGCCTAGAGGCAGCACGGGCGCTAGGCGCCCGGCGCCTAGAGGCAGCGCGGTCGCTAGGCGCCCGGCGCCTAGAGGCAGCGCGGGCGCTAGGCACGGCGCCTAGAGGCAGCACGGGCGCCTAGAGGCAGCACGGGCGCCTAGAGGCAGCAAGGGCGTTAGGCGCCCGGCGCCTAGAAGCAGCCCAGGGTCAGTCACTCGTTTCTTTCGGTTCGTGCGAGTTTTTTGCGTTCTTTTAGCTTTCCGGAGATTTTTATCGTGTAGAGAATGTTTCTAATCGTTGATTTCGGAACGAATTAACATCTTCCCGAGTTTCCTAGATTGAAACTTAATCTCTTAAAGCTTCTCTAACGTCTTTCGTGTTTAATCCGAACTTTTCGGATATCGATTTCGTCCTGACCGATTTTGACCCCAACAGTTAGCCCCCCAGCTAGCTAGGAGCCGTAGCGGTCGTAGGTCCTAGCTTGCTGTATGGTTCGTGAGGATAGTATGGAGACGAAATCGTGTCGAAGGTCGGGGTAAATAGTTAAATTAGTGCCTATAAAGACTTGTGAATCCTTTACCATTCTTATTTCACCCAAGAATACTAAGTCAATCTCTCCCTTACAGATTCTCTCTCTACTTTTAAGAAAAGAATGACTTCAAAACCAAAATACTCGAGGAGACAGTCTCGCTCTTCTTCGGATAGTTTCCACGCCGGGGAGGAAGTTCCGAAGCCCGAGGTTTCAGAGGTTGAGAGGAATGCGTATTGTGACGCCGTCTTTCGTTCTGATCCCCCTCTTCCTGTGATTCCGATTCCCCGGCGACCTGTGAAGGCGCGTGGGGAAGCTGATTCGCCGAGCGACGTATCCCCCGAGTATCTTGGAATTCTTCGAAGGTTTTATAATGTTCCGGAGAAAGTCGTATTTTGCATTCCCCTTGGGGATGAGAGTCCAAAGCGCCCTCCGGAGGGTTACTTTACTTGTTACGAGGCATTCCTGACGCAGTGTCGACTATGGTTCCCGATCCCTGGGGTCATTGTTCAAGCTCTCGACCGTTTCGGAATTTCAATCAGCTAGTTGAACGTGCCGACTTTAGAAAGCTGGCTTGGCGTTGTGATTCTGAGCTACGAGTTTAGGAATGGATCTTAGCCCTTCGGACTTCGAAGGGTTGTGGATTTCCAAGAGCGTGAGCACCAATGGAATATTTGCCATGAAATCGAGGACCGATTATTCGGTAATTCGTGGACTTACCTCGCATGCTAAGGATTTCGTTGATCGTTTCTTTTTTGTGAGGATAGATGGAGAGTCTGTCGAGGAAGGCTTTCTTCATCTATTCCCGACGGAGTGGTTGTACCGACGTGGTAAGATTATCGTACTCCCCCCTTTTTTTTTAGAATCCGAAAGGCGAAATCTGAACGCATGTACGTTTTTTTTTATTGTTCAGAGAACAGGTGTCTCACGCATGTCCCTTCCGATCTTTCCATCAAGAGAGACATATTCAGGTCAAGGGCCTGTTCCTGGAATTCCTTCGATCTTGACCGGATTCGAAAGGCGGTCGCGCTTCACCGATCGCGAAGCGGCACGCGACCTATCATCAATGATGGATCCTTCGTGTTTGCTCCTCCGAGGTGGAGGGGGAAATCATCGAAGGGCAAAGGGATTGCTTTCGAGGCCTCGTCGGGAAACGACGAGCCGTCGAGGTACGATCCTGACTTTGTCGCAGAAAACGGGGGTGCTCCCGGTCTGAACCCTCCCCCAAATGACTTCTTTGATGAGCTTCCTCCGGCATTTACCCGTGACAAGTCTTTGGGCAACGAGGAGAGGGATAAGGTGACCGCGGAGGGCGCTCGTTTGGTCAACGAGGTTTGTTTCCGAAACTTTAGCAAATTCTTCCTATCCTTTTATTTGACCTTGACTTCTTTGCAGGCCGTAAGAGTATGGAATGCGTCAATCGACGGGAGTTTCCGCACTGCTCGATTGGCCCGCTTCAAAGCAGAGGAGACCGAAAGGGAGTTTGCCCAGTATTGGTTGGAGGTTGAGGAGCAAAACCGCCGGCAAGCCGAGGTTCAGGCTCGAGCCGTCGTCCGTGCAGAAAGGAGAGGGCGGAGAAGGGCTGCCACCGAATTGAACCGAAGGGCGGAAATATTTTCTACCGAATTTGAGGCGTACAAAGAAGCTCAGGACTTTGTAGGCGATTTTCGCGAGTGTCGTGGTTCGGTCGGTACCCTTCACAAGATGCAGCGTGAGGGATTCTCGCTTTCCGGCGAACTTGCCGCGATGGACGGTTCGATGAGAGTTTGTGCTAACGCCGAATCCTCCATTCCTCCGATCGAGGGGAGAATTCGAGAGTTATGGAACCCTATTCAAGTCTCGGAAGATACAGCGGATGCCGGTGCAGATGCGAATGCAGGTGACGGGTGGAAGAGGTCAACCAGCCCGATTCCTCGTATGGAATATCTTTTAGTGATTGTCTTGCATTTGATTATAATTTGTGATAAGCCAAGTGGGGCTGTTTGTATGTGTTGCGACCCTTAGGAGGTTGCGTGACTTTATGTTTTTCGGGATTGGCCGTTGGTGGCCTTTGAATCCTTATCATGAATGCTTTTATGAATTATGCGTTTTGATTTATACTTTCGTCAAGTGTAGAGGATTTTGAATACGCGTAGTCACTTCGTATTCAAGCTCTCTTTTTTTTGTCGCTTAACCTGTAGGTTACTTTGTAGCGAACGTTAGGTTTGTAAGCGATAAGAGGTAAATTTTGGAATCTCGTATCCTGGATACTTATGCCTATGAGATGTTTTAGATACCAGCAAGGCTGGGTTTAGGGCAAGACCTAGGTCTAGTTTCGGACTAAAGCTATGCGATGACAAATCGGCTTTTCGTTTTGCTTGTTCGCGATTTCGACCTGACGCGTACCGTTTTAGAATCCGCGAAGTGTTTTCCGGCTTATATGATTCGTTTGGGTACGAGTCGAGCTACTTCCTTTACGAAGAGCTAACCAAAATTTGGATTTCTTGTATAGCGCGCTATGATATCCTTGTCGGATGCAAAAGGACTTCGTTGGAAGCCAGACTACGAATTTGATTGAGTGAAAAGTTTCTATGTTTTTCCGTCGGGGCCTATCGACGGAATGGAATTTTTAGAGTCCCGGAAAGACTGTTTGATAGAGTTTTTGGAGGAGAATAGAGAATCGAAACTGGTCAGGAACTTGCGACGTCTCGCGTTCCTTAAAGATACAATTTTCGTTTTCCGTAATGTTCGTGCGTTGGATAAGCGTTCGAATTTAAGACTTTATAAAAAGTTTCAAGAATGTAGAATACATGTAAAGAATATTTTTGCGGGAGTAGGAGAGTATTCATTCCCTTCTCCCCCCCCCCCCTTTTTGGTGAGGGGGATAGCTGAACTCGTCGGGTTTTGACGAGCTGCCTACGTACCTCTTGAGAGGATCAAGCCATCTCGTAGTTCTGTTTATATCGCGGATGCTATTACTCCACGATTTCCGGCGCCTCGACTGTCTTAGCTAAGTCGGTGGCCGCGTTGGGAGTTGGGTCATCCGTTCCGTCGGCGATGGACTCGAGGATTTGCTTATCATCCTGAGTCGTAGAGCGCCTCGGAGATACTCGGATGCTTCTTAGTTCGCTTTGGGTTAGCCACTGGAGCGTTCCGATTGCTGCGCAATTTATGTTCAGCCAGGAAGCAGAGTCGCGACTGTTTTTGGCTTCCCCAGATGACCGCCGTTCCAGTTGGTGTTGGAAACTTGACGCTGAGATGGTAAGTGGACGGGACTGCCTTCATGGTGTTAATCCAAGGAGTTCCCATTATGGCGTTATAGATGGCCGGGCTATCCACTACCGCGAACTCGACGATCTTCGTGACTTCTTTTGCCATAACTGGGAGCCTAATTTTTCCGAGGGTCATGGATGTGACGCCCGAGAATCCAGTCAACGGTCTTGGTTCTGGGATGACTTCTCCGAGGGGTATGTTCATCCTCTGGAGAGTATCGCGGAACATGATGTTGACCGTGCTTCCTGTGTCGATGAGGATGCGGCCGACTTCGAGATCTTGAATCACCAAGTCGATGACCAGAGGATCGTAGTGGGGTTTATCGAGTCCGGCCGTGTCATGTTCCTCGAAAACGATCGTGTGATTGGGAACGTCGTCTTCTGGGCACCATCCGGGACTTGTTTCGGCCTTCCGTTCGTAGGCTTTGATCGACGAAATGGAGTCCTGGTAGAAGTGCGATCCTCCGATGATCATGTTGATCCTCTGGCGATTGTTGTTGTTTCCTTCGCCGTCTTGCCTTCGTCCGCGTTTTTCGCCCGATTGAGTTCCGGGGGCGTTATTCTCGGGGTTTGCTCCGTTGGTCTTCGGCGGACGGTCAGAATCTAAGAGCAGGTCTTTTACGCTTCTGACCGTTGCCAGTTCGCCGGCGAGCAGCTTTGTAATGAGTCTAGCGCCGAGAACTTTGCAATTGGCGGTGGAGTGACCTCTCGTCTGGTGGAACTCGCAGCTGGAGTTGTCCTTGTACGAGTTCCGCGTCCAAGTGTTTCCGGCGGTCCTCCCTTGCTCGGAGTTGACGGCGTAGTTATGCTCGCCTTGGACGTCTTCCCCCTCGTGATGGACGTACTTGTCGTTACGTGAGGTTTTCTTCTTGCCGGACGCTTTCTGCGGTCCGTGCTTTTGCGCCAGGACTTTCATCTCTTCTTCCATGATGATGAAATCCGTCGCCTTGTGGAGAGTGTCCTGGATGGTGCGCGGTCTCTCCAGAGAAATCCACTTTCGGAATTTCGACTTGTACCAGAGGTTTTTTCTCAGGGCGTCGATGGCGACTCTATCGCTGAGGCCTGTTACCCTGGACATTACGAGTTTGAACCTCCTTATGTAGTCGCGGAGCGGTTCGTCTTCCTTTTGAATCAGGCTCCAAAGATCTACGTCGGAAGTTTCCCTGTCCATGAACATGGAAAACTGCTTCAGGAAGGCTGAAGCCAGCTGGCGGAAACTTCCGATGGAGTTTCTTTTTAAGTGCGAGAACCACTCGAGCGCAGCACCTCTGAGGTTCTCGACAAATAGGAGACAGCAGCCGACGTCTTTTTCCCGCTCCGGAAGTTTAGACCTAGCCATTGCAATCTGAAAGGATTGCAGATGTGCCTTCGGGTCTGTGGTTCCGTCGTAGGTGGGAAGCTTTATTTTCCCGGGATCCGAGACTCGTACGTCTGTGATTCGAGACGTGAACGGAGTCTTCCTCGATTCTTCGAGGAGCAGGTCGATCTCGGGAGCGGTGCTGGTTGCGTGGTGAATCTGCGATTTTACCGCTTTCACCTCGTCTACAGTCTTTGCGATGTATTCGCGTAAATCGTGGATCTCATTGGCGCCGTTTGCGCTTCTTTATCTACGTTGGCTGCGATAGGCCCGAGTCTGGTCTTCGGCTAGCCTCTCTTGCTCTGACCAGTAGAGGTCTTCTTCCTCTTCTATCATCGGTTTTTCGAAGGCTGCCGCCAGTCGAGCTGACTGACTTCGGGTCCTCCTGTGGTGGACGTCGGTGTCTTCGTCGGATGGATCCGATTGATCGCTGATATCCAGGTTGATTCTTTCGACGTCGACTCCTTCGTTTTCCCTCACGGGAGGTGGAAGGTTATCCGTCGTTTTTTTCTGCCCCGCCGGAGTGGTATCGTCAGGGATGAGTTCCAGGGATTCTCTCGGGGCATCTTTTTCTTTGTCTCCGGAAGTTCCGAAGTCAAGTCTCCTGACACGCCTCACCTTGGTGGATCCGCGCGGGAGTTTGCTTTTCGCTGTTAAGGTACTGACCTGTTTAGCGAGCGAAGCCATTAGTTTCTCTTGTTCTTCCGACCGTTTCTGGGCGGTGGCGAACAGTTCCTTCACCTGGTCCAGCATCGCGGTGTTTGCCTCGGCAGTGACCGTCGATACGTTTCCAGCAGGAGTCTTCTCAGCGTTGGCATCGGCGGCTGGTCCGTCGTGCGTTTGCTTGTCTTTTTCCGCGTTAGCAGACATGTTTAATTGGGCGTGCGTAGTTGCGAGAAAGATAATTCCGTGTATCCCCCTCCTTCTAGCGCCAAACTGTGGGAACCGAAATTCGCACCGTCAAATATTACTAAGTAAAACGTAGGAAAACTAGGTTGACCTAGTTTTCCCCGAGGATCCCGGCTATCTGCTGGGCCACGCACGACAAAGTTAAAACAGGCTAAGTTGAGAACAAATGCGTAAAATAAAGAGAGCAAAAAGAAAGAATTTTATTTCCGAATTCGCGGAGAGCGTTGGAACAATAGGTCGAGATCGCGGCCATAAGAGCTGTCGATCGTCGCTAGTCTCAAAACCCTAGATCTAACCTAATTGAGTCGCAGCTCGCTAAAAAGGAAATAAACGCCTAAGTTCTAAATTGCTCTGAGAGTAGTTTTTCTTGTGATTTTCGGATCCCCCTTCCTCTGCTCCTAGACTTGCTTATATACTCCCATATGACGGTCTATTCCTGATGGGCCGCCGCAAGCTGGGCTTTTTCCATTTTCGTCGGCCTTCATGTTTATCGGGAAACTTGACATTTATCTTTTTGGAAACTTGATGTTTATCTTCTGGAAAATTGACATTTATCTTGTTTAGGAGGATAATCGGAAGCTGTTGTATCTATCTTTTTTAGAAAATCGTAAAATGGTTATCCGATCATGTTTGGTCCCCTTTGGGCCGTATCTCGGATTTCCACTATTTTTACGATTTCTTTGAGAGAACGCTCCTACTCGGACATTGGATCTTTCGGAAGATCTTCGGCTCTTTTGTGAGGCAAATGGTGTTTTTAGATAACCATCGCCGTTTTCTACGAAGTTTTTCCATCCGTCGACGTCTTACGGGTTTTCCGAAGGCTAGGAGAAAGAAAAGGAATTTGGTTTGCGGGATTTCAGAAAGTCGCAAAACTTGGATTTCTGGCGGTTTTAGAACTTGGAACTTACGCACGAAGACTAGGCGCCCGGCGCCTAGAGGCAGCACGGCGCTAGGCGCCCGGCGCCTAGAGGCAGCACGGGCGTTAGGCGCCCGGCTCCTAGAGGCAGCACGGGCGCTAGGCGCCCGGCGCCTAGAGGCAGCACGGGCGCTAGGCGCCCGGCGCCTAGAGGCAGCACGGGCGCTAGGCGCCCGGCGCCTAGAGGCAGCACGGGCGCTAGGCGCCCGGCGCCTAGAGGCAGCACGGGCGCTAGGCGCCCGGCGCCTAGAGGCAGCACGGGCGCTAGGCGCCCGGCGCCTGAGGCAGCGCGGGCGCTAGGCGCCCGGCGTCTAGAGGCAGCGCGGGCGCTAGGCGCCCGGCGCCTAGAGGCAGCACGGGCGCTAGGCGCCCGGCGCCTAGAGGCAGCGCGGGCGCTAGGCGCCCGGCGTCTAGAGGCAGCACGGGCGCTAGGCGCCCGGCGCCTAGAAGCAGCCCAGGGTCAGTCACTCGTTTCTTTCGGTTCGTGCGAGTTTTTTGCGTTCTTTTAGCTTTCCGGAGATTTTTATCGTGTAGAGAATGTTTCTAATCGTTGATTTCGGAACGACTTAACATCTTCCCGAGTTTCCTAGATTGAAACTTAATCTCTTAAAGCTTCTCTAACGTCTTTCGTGTTTAATCCGAACTTTTCAGATATCGATTTCGTCCTGACCGATTTTGACCCCAACAAAAGTTCCAAACATTGTTCGTTTCTCTACCAAAAGATGTGGAGAGGTAAGCCATTTCTTTTTATTTATGGTTTTAATTTAAGGTGAAAGCTTGATGACTAGAACTGGAACATAATCGTGTTTGCTAGAGCATAATTTTTGATTGATTGTATGTTCCTAGATTGGAAGGCTTCCCATGGAATGGTCGAATTGGGCTGTGAGCCTTTTGAGATCTGGTAAAGTCAAAATGCTAGGCAGGTGTATAGCAGCGCCACTTTTTCTCCAAATGATGCAAGATATTATGCTTTATGACAGGTAACGATCTTCTTTGTCTGTTTTATTTTTGATTGCTAGTTTTTGTATTGATTGAAACTTATATGGCTTTTGGATGGCAGTTTCTACATTCACAACTCCATATTCGCTGATATTAGCAAATCCACTTGGCGGATTGATTCTTCCGCAAACATCTTCAGCCTGTTCTGCAGCTTTTCAGACACTTGACTATCAAACCTTACCAAAAGGTGCGTACCACACTTTCATGTTCCAATACCGTTTTTTGGCTTGTCTGTTTCTCATTTTTTATCTTCAAACAGGGTGAGTTTACTCCTCAGGAACTTGACTCTCGCAAACGCTCCCTTAACTTGGAGGTATGTGTTCATCTTCAGCTGAAACTCGTATGATGCACCTACATGTTATCAGTTTTAAGTTCTTTGCTCATTTTGGTGGAAACTAAGTACGTTTTGCTTTTCATTGGTCAGAATGACTCAGACGAAAGAGCAGCATTGTATGCCATAGCGAAAAGAAGAAAAGGTGCTCCACTGTGTCTTCAGCAGAACAAAGATGAAGAAGATTCCACTGAGTCATATATGAATCGGGTCGTTGGTGCTGCAGATTCTTATAACCTGAAGGTTGTGAAATATTTATAAGATCCTTTTCTTGTTCTCAAAACTCAAAACTAATTTTAAAAAGCATATTCTCTTGTCAATGTTTTAGGAAATGGAAGCTCCAAGTACACTCACCTGTAACTTGAGACCATACCAGAAACAAGCACTCTACTAGATGTCAGAATCTGAAAAAGGAATTAATGTTGATAAAGTAGTTGAAACTCTCCATCCTTGCTGGGAGGCTTATCGAATCTGTGATGAGTATGTACTATCTTATAATGTTTACAAAGAACTGTGAATTGTTCAAGTTTTCACCTAGTAACGTGATTTGTATGTGATTATATTTAGGAGGGCACCTTCAATTTATGTGAACATCTTCAGCGGTGAAGCAACAATCCAGTTTCCAACAACTACACAAATGGCAAAAGGCGGAGTACGTTTCTTGAACATGTTTATTCTTCATTTTAACACATGCCTATATCACTACTGGCATATTATCTATTTATGGTTTTGATTTTAAGTTATAATTTTTTGTTTGCAGATATTGGCAGATGCCATGGGACTTGGAAAAACTGTGATGACAATTGCACTAATACTTGCACGGCCAGGCGGAGGTAATCCAGAAGATGAAGATGACTTGGCGACAGATGTTAATGGAGATAAACCTAAGGGGAAGGAGAGTCATAAAGCACTAACACGTGTGAAAGCAAAAGGAGGCACTCTTATTGTTTGTCCCATGACATTGTTAAGACAATGGAAGATATTTGTTTCTTCTTAAGGCTTTTATTAAAAAAAAGTTCAGAAAAGTCTCATAGATTTTATACTTAACTGCAGGATGAGCTTGAGACTCACTCGAAGCCTGACACAGTGTTTGTGTTGTCTTACTATAGAGGGGATAGGACACAGGACGCAAAAGCTATAGCGAGTCATGATGTGGTCTTGACAACTTATGGTGTCTTAACCTCGGCCTACAAGCAGGTAAGAAAGTTTTCACGCATCACTTCAGTCCCCAAAGTGTGTTATTTCCTATCAGTTTAGTTGAACTCAAATTATGAGAATCATGATATGTATGATAAGGCGAAGAGTATTTTCCACAGAATTGATTGATTCATGATTGTTCTTAATGAAGCTCACACGATCAAATCATGGAAAACACAAGCTGCTAAAGCTACGTTTGAGTTGTCTTCACACTGCAGGTGGTGTCTGACAGGGACTCCCTTACAAGTAAGATACTAAAAGCAACTTGTGAATAGATATTCTGAGTGTATACTCTTTTGTACTTACTGGCTCTATCTCTATCTCTTCATTGCAGAACAAGCTTGAAGATCTTTACAGTCATCTATGCTTTCTTCATGTTGAACCATGGTGCAATTGAGCTTAGTGTTATGGTATTTTTGTGTAGGGTCGTTTGAGTACTACGGAACAAAAGAAGACTAATGTATTTGTAAGTGTTTGGAAGAGAAATCGAGGCAAAGAGACGTATATTATTGAGTATATGTGGGATTACAACGTTTGAGGTGTATAAACCCTAGTTCTATCGCCTAACTCTCTAGTCTCTAAGCCTGGATCTTATTAAGAGAGGTTGGATCCTGGTGCCTCCAAGCGGAGATTGGACCTTTGAGCGGAGGTAGGACACTGGGTCCTTCTTAAGCGAGGGTCTGGAAATCAAGGCCCTTCGTAGGCTAGAGAAATCTTTTAGCCTTGGATATTTTTCTCCAACAGTTTGCCCCTTATTCCCTGGTTGCTTCGTGGGAATCAAGGGATAACATGTGGTCTTGGACCTTGACGTTATTTCTTCACGCAGGAGAAGGGCCAAAGTCGTGTGATAGCCTGAAACAAGGAATCGTCGTAGGTCCTTCTTTCGTGGGGTCAAAGAAGACGGTTCTTTTCATGGGCATCGGACCCTCAAGCCTTTGGGTAGAAATGATCAAGGATGAGGTGGGCTTCTTAGAAAAAGCCCAATATCGGTTCAGCTTCTCCGCTTGGCGCTCATTTGTGCGCGTGGCGAGACAATCGAAGCGCGTGGATATCAAACTAGGGTTCCTTTTGATATGATCGAGCCCTTCCTTCATTTTTCTTCATTTCTCCCATAAATCACTCATCTCTCTCGGTGGCTCCCTTCTCCGAAGAAACTTTCAACAGGTAGCCGTCTTTTCTCTCTCTCCCATCTTTGTTTTAGAGTCGATTAGGTAGGAATGTCTGGAGAATCTCCTAGCAAAACCCTAGAGCCTTCTCCTGTTGATAGGTCTAGAACCTCTTCTTCTCATTCTCCCGTGGTAGACACTAGAGATTCTCGGATGGTCGAGATCAATGATGCATCCGTTGAAGGCGGAGGCGGGGGATCTTCATCGTTAGGTCCTATTTCCACAGTGACGGAGGACGACGTCAAGGCCTGGAGGAAGAAGTATGAACTTCCTCAAGACCTGGTTATCCGAGTCCCTGATCCCTCGGAGCGGATTTCGGATTTCCAGGTGGATGAGGTTCCGATCTACGAAGCCTGTTGGGGAAAATATCCAGGGCTAAAGATTTCTCCAGCCTCCGAAGGGGCCTTGACTTCCGGGCCCTCGTTGAGAAGGGACCCAGGGTCCTTCCTCTACTCAAGGGACCAATCTCCACCAGGAGGCACCAGGATCCGAACTCCACTTAACAATATCCAGGATCCAGTCCTCGTAACGAGGAACCAAGGCCTAGCCCCTAAAGATACTCAATAATACATCTCTTTGCCTCAATTTCTCTTCTCTAAACACGTAAACACTCATAAATCTGTTAGTCCTCCTGTGTTCCGTAGTACTAAAACGACCCTACACAAAAATACCGTAACAGTTTGGCGCTAGAAGGAGGGGAGTAATTCAACTACGTGACGATGGCACAGGAAGACGATTCCAACCAAGCCGATCTGACCCCGAAGGAGAAGGAGCTCCTAAGCCGATTCGAAACCCTTCAGAGTCAAATCACCGGCCTTCACAAGGCTCAGGAAACCGCGTCTGCAGGTCTGGAACTCGTCCAGGAAGTTCAGCACCTAAAAGACCAGCTTGGTGAACACTCCAAGCAGCTTCAGCAAAGCGTCGAGAAGCTAGACGCTTTGGAAGCCGAAAACCTCGCTCTCCGACGAGAAAACCAATCCCTCGGGGTAATTGGGAACAAACGGAAACGGTTCAGAACCAGAGTCCGACCTATGGCTTCGCTCAACACTCCGCATGACGACGAGGAGACGCCTCGACAGCCCGACGACGGATTCGACGGACGAGAAGCCACTCGAGACGCAACCCGGGAGGAAGAAGAGGACGACTCCGATACAGAGGACGAAGAATATTCAGCTGACCATCGCGAGATCTCAGATCCAGCTCTAGCCGCCTACCTAGAGAAGGTGGTATCCGAAAGATTTGGCACCATCCAATCCATGGTGGAAAGGCTCCCCGGAGTAGCTCCCCCTATCTGAAGAAGCGATCCCAGGTCATACTCCGACACACCTTTCGTGAAGGAGATTGCTTCAGTCGAGATGCCTCGCAAATTCTCTTTCTCGAGCATTAAGATGTATGAGGGAACCGGAGATCCTGACAATCATATCGCCCAGTATAATCAACGCATGATAGTCGTGGCCATTCCAAAAGAAGCAAGGGAGGCCACCATGTGCAAGGGTTTTGGATCAACCCTAACCGGTCCTGCCCTCCAATGGTATATCAACCTCCCCACGGGATCCATAGCATCTTTCGCCGCCCTCAGCGACAGGTTCGTAGAGCAATTCGCTAGCAGCCGCCATCTGGAGAAGAGATCGGATGACCTCTACGAGATTCAACAATACATGAACGAGTCCCTACGTTCCTACATAGCTCGTTTCAACCAGGAGAAGGTCTCTATACCCGAATGCAACGCTGATACAACCGTCTCAGCCTTCAAGAAGGGTTTGCTTCCGGAGGAAGAGCTCTACAAGGAACTGACGAAGTAGAGATGCAGAGACATGGCGGATGCGCTATCTTGCGCTTGGGCCCAAGTAAGGTGGGAAGAAGACGTCGTGAGCAGGGCCAAGGTCTCCTCCATATACGATCAGAAGTCCTCCAGGCCTTCGAAGGACGAGCGTGAGGAAACCATCCGACCTCGACCTTCCCGAGAATCCACCCACCAGAGCAGAGGCAAATATCAACATCGCCCTCTACCTCGATCCGAAGGAATGATGGTTTCTACTTGGCCCAGCATCTCCCACCTCGCAATATCCAAACCAGAGCTCATCGGAGTTCTGAGACAGATGGGCCCACAGGTTAAGTGGCCACCTAAAATGAGGTCCCCTGACGCTACCCGGAACCCTAAAAGATGGTGTGGGTTCCACAACGATCACGGTCACACCACTGAAGACTGCATAGCCTTGAGGCTGGAAGTAGTCGAACTTCTTAAGAAGGGCTACCCAAGGGAGTTCTTCTCGGACAAAGCAAAGGACCTCCTCAACAGAGAAGGTCCCGCTCTCCCCAACGATGCTGTTCCTGCATTACCTCCGCCACAAGAGCGAGTGATCCACGTCATCTCAGGAGGATCAGAAGTAAGCGGAATCAGCAGCGCCGCAGCCAAAAGGAGTACTCGTAATGCTAGGAATGGTCAAGAGACCGAGGTTCCCAAGCGCCCACTCTTGGGAACGGATGAGATCAGCTTCACCGCGAAAGAGCAGGAACGGGTCCTCGTCCCCCATCATGATGCCCTCGTCATTTCGCTAGTTATAGCCAATTGCTTGGTTAAGCGAATACTGGTGGACAACGGAAGCTCTAGCAACATCATTTTCCATTCGGCCTACGCGGACTTAGGGCTAGACCCCAAGACACTAACCAGGAAAACGACCCCGCTCGTGGGATTCAGCGGAGAGGTGAAGCAAACCGAAGGAGAAGTCCTCCTCCCAGTCTACGCCGAGGGGATAAACCAGACCACCAAGTTCTTGGTCGTCGACTGTCTGTCATCCTACAACGTGATACTAGGGAGGCCCTGGATCCACGACATGGGAGCCGTGCCATCAACCCTTCATCAATTGGTGAAATTTCCTACTCCCTGGGGCGTGAAGGTCATCAGAGGGGACCAAGAGAATTCTAGGTCCTGCTACCAAACTACCTTGAAGGGAAAGACCCAAGCCTTATAGCAATTACAGAAGCAACCTCTAGTTCCTCACGCCGAAGAACCCGAGGTTGAAGACATGGATGAGGTCCCCCTGGTAGAAGGGAACTCAGAACGGAACCTCAAGATAGGCTCCAAGCTGCCGAAAGGTTTGAGGCGAAGGTTGATCGACTTCCTAAGATCCAACTCCGATTGCTTTGCATGGTCCCATGAAGACATGCCCGTAATCGACCCCGATGTCATCATGCACCAGCTCCAAGTGAATCCCGAGCATCCTCCAGTCAGGCAAAAGAGAAGGAAGTTTGCTCCCGAAAGGGACGAAATCACTAACGAAGGGGTAAAGAACCTGCTCGACGCATGGTTCATAAGAAAGGTACAGTATCCCGACTGGCTAGCCAACGTGGTGGTTGTGAAGAAGAAAAACGGAAAGTGGAGAGTCTGCATCGATTTCACGGACCTCAACAAGTCCTGCCCAAAGGATCCATTCCCCCTGCCTCATATAGACAAGCTGGTTGACGCTACTGCTGGGCACCAACTAATGAGCTTCATAGATGCCTTCTTGGGATACAACCAAATCCTAATGCATCCCGACGATCAAGAGAAGACGTCCTTCATGACCTCCAGGGGCATCTACTGCTATAAGGTCATGCCGTTTGGTCTGAAGAATGCTGGGTCCACCTATCAGAGGCTAGTCAATACGATGTTTGCCGATCAGATAGGCCAGACCATGGAAGTCTACATCGACGACATGCTGGTAAAATTCCTAGACTCGGAAGATCATATCTCGCATCTTCAGCAAGCATTCGCCACCTTGAGGAAATACAATATGAAGCTCAACCCCTCTAAATGCTCATTCGGAGTAAGCCCTGGGAAGTTTTTGTGATACATAGTTACCCACAGGAGCATAGAAGCAAATCCGGAGCAAATAAGGGCCATCCAGGCGATTCCTCCCCCACAGAATGTCAAGGAGATTCAGAAACTGACAGGGAGAATGGCAGCCCTTAGCATGTTCATCTTCAGGCTTTCCGATAAGTCCCACACCTTCTTTGAAACATTAAAGAACCCCAAGGACTTCGAACAGAGAAGTGCGAAGCCGCGCTATCCGACCTCAAGGCCTACGTCACTACTCCACCACTCCTATCTAAACCTTTGGAAGGAGAAACCTTATTACTTTACCTAGTTGTATCCGAGCACGCAGTTAGCGCGGTCCTCGTAAGAGAGGAAGAGAGGAAGCAGTACCCCATATACTACGTTAGCAAGTCCATGCTAGACGCAGAAACTCGCTACAGCCAGCTGGAGAAACTAGCCCTCGCACTGGTGGTCGCGGCCCGGAAGCTACGCCCCTACTTTCAGTCCCATCAAGTCGTGGTAGTCACTTCATTCCACATCAAAGCGGTCCTCCATAAACCCGAGATATCAGGACGGTTGGCGAAATGGGCCGTAGAGTTGGGAGAGTATGACGTGATCTTTTGCCCAGCCGCTGCTATCAAGTCCCAGGTCCTAGCCGATTTCGTGGCTGAATTCTCTCCCTATACGCTTCCGGACCCAAATCTAGAAGCTACACTCCAGAGAAAAGAAGCAGAGGAAGGTCTATGGACCCTGCACGTGGACGGTTCCAGCAACGTAAGAGGTGCAGGAGTAGGATTGGTTCTAACCTCCCCTACAGGAGATTCGGCCTCAAGGGCTGTACGCTGCAACTTCAAAGCAACCAACAACGAGGCAGAATATGAGGCTTTGATAGCAGAATACGAGGCTTTGATAGATGGGAGTAGAAGACATCCAGGTCTTCAACGACTCGCAGCTCATCATCAGCCAAGTTAAAGGGGACTACCAAGCCAAGGACCCAAGCATGGTCAGATACCTATCAGTGGCCAAACGCCTCCTAGACCAATTCACGAGATGCAAGCTTACTCAGATACCTAGGGAACAAAATTCCCAAGCTGATGCTCTAGCAAACCTAGGTTCCGCATTAGAAACCAAGGAGCACATGAGTATCCCCCTGTTGGTCCTACAATGGCCAGCAACCCAGAAAGATGCAGAACCAGAAGAAGTGGCAGCAGTAGACGAAGGAGAAACCTGGATGACCCCTATCACCAACTATCTGAGAAACGATGTCCTATCTGAAAACCGAGAGAAGAGCCGGAAGATCAAGAGACAAGCGGCCAGATATTGCATTTCGGAGGGAAAGCTATGTAGAAGGTCCTTCTCAGGGCCCTACCTACGATGCCTATCCCATAGAGAAGCTGCACGAATATTGGAAGAACTCCACGATGGAGAATGCGGTTCACATTCCAGCGGACGAAGTTTGGTTCTCAGGGCAAGGA
Source organism: Hirschfeldia incana (assembly GCA_026261945.1). Taxonomy (NCBI): domain Eukaryota; kingdom Viridiplantae; phylum Streptophyta; class Magnoliopsida; order Brassicales; family Brassicaceae; genus Hirschfeldia; species Hirschfeldia incana. Next base: position 1,425,700 of record JABCMI010000006.1, read on the forward strand.
GGGCCGGTTATTATTGGCCCACCATGGCGAAGGACTCCCTCAAACAGGCTAAAACCTGTAGCCAATGCCAGAAACATGCTCCAATCTCCAACCTACCACCAGAGAACCTGAAATCCCTGAGCTCCCCTTGGCCCTTTCGCAAATGGGGCATGGACATCGTGGGGAAATTCCCAATGGTGCTGGGGCAAAAGGTTTTCCTCCTAGTAATGACCGATTACTTCACGAAGTGGGTAGAAGCCAAAGCCTTGGAGAAGATCACAGACCTTCAGATCAGGAAATTCATCTGGACAAACATAATAACCCGCTTCAGAGCACCTCAGGAAATTGTCACGGACAATGGACCCCAATTTACCAGTAACGACTTCCAAGACTTCTGTAAAGAATGGGATATCAAACTCTCATATTCAGCACCGAGACACCCCCAGTCGAACGGACAAGCAGAGTCAACCAAATAAACAGTGGTGAACATGCTCAAAAAGCGCTTGGAGAAGGCCCATGGGCGATGGGCAGAAGAATTACATGGAGTCCTCTGGGCCTATCGGACAACTCCGAAGATAGCTACCCAAGAAACCCCTTTCTCACTCGTTTATGGTACCGAGTCAGCAATACCAACCGAGGTGCATGTTAAGACCACGATCTCCAACATCCTAACTCCCAAGGAAAACGATGAGCTGATGTACCTAAGCCTAGACCTCCTAGACGAGAAAAGAGAAGCAGCCCGCCTGAGAAACGCATCGTACCAAATGAAGGTAGCCAAGAGTTACAACAAGAAGGTGAGATCCAGAACCTTCCAAGAAGGAGACTGGGTCCTAAGGCGAGTCTGTAATCACACAAAAGGCAAATCAGCCGGAAAACTCGCCCCCGGATGGGAGGGGCCCTACCAGGTAATAGGGGTGCAAGGGGCATGAGCCTATAAGCTGCAAGACAGCACATGCAAGGTCCAACCCAACTGCTGGAACGCCTTGCACCTCAAATTATATAATTTCTAAAGGCAAGATCTTTGGATCAAGCTCTATATATACTATTATATATTTAAGTATTTTGGTTTTCCTACTCCCATGTATAACGAGAACGTCTTCGGACTAGGCTTAAAAAATACATTTGGTTTCGACTAAAAGGAGTTAAGGGAACACCAATATACTTAAAGGGGTATATTAGCTGGATCAGGACCTTCGGGACCTCAGATCTTAGCTAGCCCTCTAGCTGGTGAGGCTACTCACCATAGGTGCAGACAGATATGGAAGGAGTCTGATCAGCCCTGAGCCGATGTCTGCGCGATAGGGCCCCGCGTAAAAGCCTATAGCCAAGAATTATGCGGGGACCACGTACTAGTGCCATTCAAACCCTCGTGAAAAACACTATAAGCTAAACGTACGCTGGGGGCATGACGTACACAGCCAAGTACTGTAATCAGATTCTGACGGCTGATATGCAGGGAGCAAAGTGCAAATAACCGGTTAAGCACAAACAATTTAATACCTATCCAGACGTGGAAGGTAGTGTGTCTGGGTTTACAGAACCTTGTGGGGGGACCCACCCCAGACCACAGTAAGTCTGAGAGTGACCTTTCTGCAGAAAGGTAGAGTGCAGCATTGAGATTTTCGAGAATGGCTTATGCCCACGGGTAGCACAATGCGACTTCTCAATTTAGATCGAGAGTGGCTCGCCTCCGGGCAGCAGAGAGCGATAAAAAAAACTCCCCAAAAGCATAAAAGTCCAGAGACCTTCGGGTCCAAAGACCTTCGGGTCTTCAACTTCGGGTCCAAAGAACCTCACGGTTCCATAGACCTAAGGGTCCAAAGAACCTAAGGGTCCAAAGAACCTCACGGTTCCATAGACCTAAGGGTCCAAAGAACCTCACGGTTCCATAGACCTAAGGGTCCAAAGAGCCTCAAGGTGCCATAGACCTAATGGTCCAAAGAACTTCAAAGTTCCATAGACCTAAGGGTCCGAAGAACTTCAAATTTCCACAGACCTAAGGGTCCAAAGAACCTCACGGTTCCATAGACCTAAGGGTCCGAAGAACTTCAAAGTTCCACAAACCTAAGGGCCCGAAGAACCTCACGGTTCCTAAGACCTAAAGGTCCAAAGAACCTCAAGGTTCCTAAGACCTAAAGATCCAGAGAACCTCAGAGTTCCGTAGACCAAAGGGTCCAGAGAACTGATCTCACTCAAATTACCCTATGAGTGAATTACTCTCTCAAATAAGAGGTTCAGATGTAGTACTTAGGGATCGATTTTACGGGGAGCGAAGGAAAACAAAAGATAGTAATCCTTAGTGACTAAGCTAGGTTGAAATGGTTTAAATGTAAATTGCAGTTGTGAGCAATGTTTAATTGCTCAAGAGAATGTCTTAGAGTTGTAGGTATTAAGAGAAAATAGTTAGATTCAAGGTTACTACTCAGTTAATTCAGGATTATAATGCTAAGGATGTTTTAATGAGTTGCTTGCATATACTAAAGAACTTCGATTCTTTAGATTTGCCTAATAACTGTCGTTACTAGACTCGTCTATTGACCTGTCCGCCGACAATATCGATCGATGTTTGACAGCTTGTATCGATCGATATGTGTGTCGTCGATCGATTACTCTATTTGAGTATCGATCGATATAGCTCTAAATCGAATCGAATATGTGTTCACCAAGATCATAGACCGGCTCTCGCTTATCCCTAGAGGATCTTAGCTTATTCAAGATGATGTCAGGAGAATGATTTATTGATTAAATCAATTCCAAGATCATATTCTAGATAGCTACTCTAGAATAAGCATTAGGGTTCATCAGGATAATGAGTATACAACTCAACAGTCCATAGTTGAGGCTAATCCCTCATAACTATTTGAACCCTAAATCTAACAAAGGAATCTACTCAGACATGACTGAGTGATTCATAGCATCAAGGTAATAATAGAGATTCATTTAGAAGACCGAACAATCAAGTTCCTCGTGATAACAAATCTCTTTGTATCTTTCTTCTAAACTTGAAATCCTATAACCTTAGATGAGAACATAATTAAGATGAAAATAATACTTTATTGATAAGTAGGAAATACTAGAACAATGATATGTTGTAAAAGCTTACTTTGCCAAAACACATAGGCAAAGGTATAAATATTGAGTACAATTAGGTTAAAAATTCGCCAGGGGCATTATAGTAATATTGGGACATCTTGGGCTTCAAGTCGATTGAGAATATTCTTCCTTGTTCTGCACGCTCGATATCGATCGATGTTACTAAGGGTACATCGATCGATGGAGTATCTCGTCGTCATTTCTTCAAATGCGTTATCGATTGATTACACGGAATATGTATCGATCGATATGTATCTCTAGATATCAACCTCGATGTCTGATCTTCAAGCCATCTCGGGAAAACTCTCCTTTAAGCTCCAAATGGCACCTAAAACGTCACTTTACTCCAAAATGCCCTTGAACCTGAAAACATACCTAAAAGACTCCAAAACGTAGATATATATATATATATATAGTAAAATCATATAAATACCATGAGTAAAAGTGGGTCAAAATCATGGTATATCAACTCCCCCAGACTTAACCTTTTGCTTGTCTTCAAGCAAACACACAGGCAGTCTTAGAAAGAAGTTTGAAAATAGCAGGGACTCAATTTAAATCTTAACTCTAGGATCATCACCTCTACTTTGTTGCAAGCCATATCTTATGCATATAAATCACATGAGTACATTATACCATATCCTAGCTTAGCAACCAAATCTCCTAGCTAAACATCTTAACAATCTTGTCTGTTTATCCCCTCTACTGATCTCATTTATGCATAAAAATAAAAGTGCAGGCTTTACCTTGGGGATATCGATCAAGAAACCCATGGACTCAACTCAAGCAAGTTTCTGAACACACATGCAAGTCTTCTCTGATCCTTTTCTTCCCCCTTTTATTCTCTCTTATCTGGATCCTCATAGTTTCAAATTTTGATGAACACTGATTGCCACAAAGGCCATCATTGCGTTATCTCATTGACATATATCTTTGAATAAGCGAATAATGGGGTCGCAGGAATCACTCCTACCCCTCGCTTTGATCAATCTTTTAAATTAGAATAATGGGGTCGCATGAATCACTCCTACCCCTCTACTTCTCAAGATATCATATCACATCTTTATACTAATAATTTCTCTCTTTCCTTAGGATGCTGAAGAGAGAGAAGGAAGCGAATCATAAACACACAGGCTATTACCTTCCAGAATTGCAGGAGGATTCCGATCCCTTGTATACCAAGCCCCAAGACAAGCAATAGATTGTCAGGTTAGGTTGGAGATCAGCTTTGGTTCTTCCAAACAATCATGAGAAGTGTTGTCATAGGTGATGGTTGATCCACTTTAGCATCTATAGTACTTTCTGCAATCAACAGATCTAAGAATGGTGCTAAAGAGTGGTTAGATTAAAAGAAATTTTTTGAAAAATATCCTAGTCCCTTTCTTGACTCAATAAAACCAATTTTGAAAACATTTTGGTGAAATCAAAAAGGTAAGGTAGCATCAGTAATCTCCCCCCAGACTTAAATCATACACTGTCCTCAGTGTATATCAGTTGGATTCGGGCATAAATAAATCATAAAGAATGTACTGATATCGAAAATTAGAACGATATACCTGACCGTGGATACGTATCGATCGATAGTGAGTCATCTATGTCGAGCGATGATAATAGGTATATGTCGAGCGATGTCGACAGGATCGTATCGGTCGATAGGAATAGCAATCGTTTATAATCTGAAAAACTTAAAAACAAAAACAAAAAACGAAAAGCATAATTCATATTTAACTAAGTAAGAAAATACCTAACAGTGGGTTGCCTCCCACTCAGCGCTTTATTATAGTCTTTTAGCTTGACTATGGTAGTATTGAGGCTAGTGAGTTGAGTTCATGACACTTGCTGAGTAGCAAGCCTCATCCTTGTTTTCTCCTTGTTTCTCTCCAAACCAAGTGGTGAAGAAGCTTCTTGTGGCTTTATCTCCTCTGGTTAGTTTCTCCCTTAATTCATTGACCTCGTTGCGTAGACGTTCGAGACCTTCTGCATTGCTTTCAATGTAGAACTGGTGGTTTCTGAATGTTGGATAGGTGTGTTGGGATAGATCACTGAGTTCTTCTTGTATGTCATTGAGCCTCTCAAATGTTCTCCTTCGTATCATGAGCTTATCGATCGATCTCGGGTAGTCCATATCGATCGACACTGGTGTAGGTTTGTCGGTCGATGTCCTTTCTGGTATATCGGCCGATGCTAATGGTGCTGGTCTATCCGCGAGTTGTCTGGAGATGGTCTTGATTTCCTTCTGGATGTGCTCTATAGTGTTCTCCATGCTCTTGACGTCGCTTTGCACTGGAAACCATAGTTCCTCAAAGATTTGGTAGGAAAAATCTCCAACCTCTTGGATCATGGTGAAGAGATCTTGAACTGTCTTCTCCATATCAGTTTTGGTGCAGAACTCGCTGTAGTTCATATCGGGCGATGGACTAGGTATCACATCGGTCGATGCTGAGCGTCTGTAATCATTGCAGAGTTCTCTCAATGTATCTTCAACCTCCTGCAGTTGACTTTCTATCGTTGGGATTATCTCATCAGTTATTTTCTTCTTGCTGGTGTAGAAGGATTTCATTATTTGGTGTGTGTGGTGTAGAGCTTTGATGATGTGATCCATGGTATCTGCCATTGTTGATGTGCGCTCCTTGAATGAGGTGAAGTAGTTGTTGAGTTGCTGATATTTGTCTTCTAGATCCTTGGTGGTGGTTGCCTCTTCTCTTTTGATGTCGTGATAGATGTTGCTGATGAGACTAGTGATTTCTTCTTTGCTGTAGGTGTTCTGCAAACGTCTATCGTTTGATGCGCGTAGGCCTGCATCGATCGATGGTGTATGATCAGTATCGGTCGATGGATTGTGTCCAGCATCGGTCGATGGCTTCCTGTAGGTTTCCAACTTCAGGCGGAGAGTGGATACTTCGTCTTCTAGGGCGTCCTTCTTCTGTTGTTGAATGTCATAAGCGCTCTGAATCCAGTCAACTTCAGATTGGACCTTCTCGATTTCATATGGAAAGTAGGAGGTTCGCCAGATGTAAGGGTTATTAGCCTCATAGATCTTTTCTTGGACTTCAGCTTCTGTGTAGAGCTTCTCTGTAGGTTCTGCCTTGTTGAAGTGATCTGCATGTATGGGTAAGCAAAAACAAGACCTATCGAATAGTGATGCTCTATTAAGTAACTCCTCTATTGCTTCCTTTGAAACATGGATGATGTCTCCATTGACTCCTCTAGCATACCCCGATTCATCTCTGAAAACTCCAAATTCGTCCTTCTTCTCCCAGAAGAAACGGCGAATGCCAAATTTGAAAGCTCGTCCGCCCATCTCACGGTGCTTATCGAACGATAGACGGTTGTGTCTATCGATCGATATGTGTTGGAATTCTGAATCCTTCGTGTTGAGATGATCAGCTATAGCTCAGTCTTGAATGGATGTTGTGGTCGTGCTGGTATGCTGATGGTGCTGATGGACAGGGGTGTTGTTGGGCCCAAATATAGCCCATTAGCTAACGACGGAGCCTGAACGAGTTTTGGGCTAAAGCCCATTGCGAATCAGCAACATTAGCTGGAGCTCAGCATGGAGCCGAGGATAGGAAGCTGATCATAGTTTCTAGAGGCTACCTCGAGGCGGAGGCTAACACCATAAGTAGAAAGAGCGTAGGACCCGGTCAAACAGGAAGCTGTTGCGAGTTCCTCAACAGAAGGAGAAGATCTCGGAGATTAGTTACACGTGATCGGAGGAAGGTTGAAAGCTATAAAAGAGGACCTCGAAGATCACAAGAAGGGGATCCTTTTCCATTTAGACACGGAGTAGATTATTCATTCACTCATCATAAACACAAGTTTCTCATATATTTCCCCTTGTAATCATCAAAAATATCTCTTGTAACGTTTTCTTATCAAAGTCATCAATAAAAAGCACTTATTCATCTTTAAAGCTCTCTACGGGATTCAGCCCACGCATTTCCTTGTACCTTCTTTTTGACCTAACCTAGAATCTGAGGGTGAAACCTTGTCTCTCACAATTGGCGCCGTCTGTGGGGACAATTAATCGAATCCCTTTCCCCAAAGCTTAAAGATGAATCCACTCGATGGAACCAATCCATCTAACCTTGATCAATCGAACCTGAGCAATAGCTCACCGAATCGCACTACTTCAGGGGCAAATAACCCGAGAACCCTCGGAGGGACCAACTCTGGGTCCTCAGCCCTCAATAACACATCGCATCAATCCGCTCTGAACCAAACGGAAGCTCAGCTTTCTGAGATCCGGCAGATGATGCTCCAGTTAGTGGACAAAGCTCAACAAACCGAGCGAATAGTGCAACAGCTGGCCGAACGGCAGCAACAATTCGAAGAGATAACCAGATCTCAATCCGCAACAACCCAACCGTCTGTCCACCAGGGAAGAGGGATCACGTTCCATGAACGAATAGCTGACCCCTCTTTCCCCCGAGAGCGTCTGAATTTCTCCCTTGATAATTCTGGACCAGACGATCAGGAACCTGCTTTCCAAACGCCTCGCGCCAGGACAGCTCCTGCGTTTGTCCCACCAGTCATCAGCACCATGGGGAGCAACGTAGCGACAACGAGCTCCGCGCCCGATCGAAACACCGCTGGGGGCACACGATTGCCTCCACCGCCACCTCCTTCGGGATCTGGAGCAGGAACCAACATTCCGTCCGGGGGCAGAACATCAGCTCCGGTGTTTCAAACTAGGGTTTCAACCCCAAATACCGACGGACTTCAAAGAACGGATGCTGATCCGGAGAACTATCCGCACTAACCTCGCTCGGAACCTAAGGGCAAATGAACGATCCGTTTCACCAACTAGCTGGGAAAACGATCGAGCTAGATTCCGCCAGGAACCTATGCGCCGAGTACCCGAGAATGATCCGAATGTCCTTCCCTTCGAAGGACCTGACGCAATTCGCAGATACATGGAGCGAACCCACGCAGCTCTCCAAAAATTGGGAGCTCAAGTTCACAAAGCAACGAGTTCAGCTCCCGAAATCGAAAGCCTAATCAAGGAAACTCGTGGAACTCCATTCACTGATAGAATTGCTAACTCTTACATAAGAGACACTCGAAAAATTAAGATTTCCGAGTACGATGGGAACGCAGACCCAAAGGCTTATTTAAGAGCCTTCCAGCTGGCTATCGTTAAAGCTCACTTCACGATGGAAGAATGCGATGCCGGATATTGCAGAACATTTGCTGAAAATTTGACCGGAACAGCTCTGGAATGGTTTTCCGGCCTCGAACCAAACTCTATAGATAGCTTTGATCAGCTAGCTAACGCCTTTATGAAGCAATATTCAACCCACATCCTGAAGCAAGCCTCTGAGGCCGATCTCTGGAAGATCAAACAAGGATTGGGAGACTCACTGCGAGTCTACATCGAGAAATTTAGGGCAGTAAGAACTAAGCTCTCGAACCCTAACGATCAAGTAGCTATTGAAGCCCTTAGGAGAGGTCTCTGGTATCAATCGGGCTTCTTCGAGGAGTTGACCTTAAATCCTCCTCCAACTATCGACGACGCCCTCCACAAGGCTTCTAGATACATTACTCTGGAAGAAGAAAGAGCGGCGCTAGATAAGCTCCACAGAAAATCCCAGAATCATCCAAAAGGCGAAGCCTCCGAGGGGAAGGGACCTCACAAAAGAGGGAGCTCCCGAAATAATCAGACTCAGGGGGAGCACTCTTATGTAATCGAAGACGATAAGGATGAAAAACCTGTCGCCGCAACAGCCAAAGCCCCCTGGTCCAAAGGCTACGATGAAAGCAAACATTGCTCTTACCACGATCGAAAGGGACACTCGACCGAAGAATGTTGGGATCTCCAACGACAACTGGCTGCCAAATTCGCAGCCGGAGAAATCAAAGACGTGGACCTTAAAAAACCACCACCGTATCAAAAGAAAAATCCCCGCGACAACTCTCCGAAACGCGAGAGGTCGCCTGAAAAAGAAACAGATTCACCACCTCCAGCTCCCAAAAAGAGAGTCGAGATGATCCTTGGCAAGTTCCCCCAGGGGAAAAACCTTCAAATCGAAGCCCTCTTGAGCAAAACACCTCCCCAATCGAGCCCTGGCTCAAGGGTCGATTACATCCTCGGAGGGTCCGATGTGTGTCGAGACTCCGTTAACTCCATTAAAAGTCACGTACGGAAGGCTGTGTCAAACACACAGCCCAAACCGACCAAACCCGAGTCCAACACCAAAATCTCCTTTTGGGAAAGCGAGACGTCAAGTCTTGACAGACCTCACGACGATGCCCTCGTCGTAACATTAAACATAGCAGGGTACGAGGTACCCAAGCTCATGATCGATACCGGAAGCTCCGTCGATCTCATTTTCTATAACGCATTAAAAGGAATGGAAATTGACGACTACGAAATCGTCGACCAGAAATCCAACCTCGTAGGTTTCTCCGGAGAAACAGCTACCTCATTGGGAACAATTAAACTTCCAATCATAGCTGGCGGAGTCATGAAAATGACCAACTTCATAGTTGTCGACAAACCATCCCCTTTCCATGCGATCCTCGGAAGACCCTGGATTCATAAGATGAAAGCAGTAGCTTCAACATATCACCAATGCGTGAAATTTCCAACAACCGACGGAATAGCCACCATTCACGGTAGCCAAAAAATTTCAAGGATCTGTTACTTGGGAGGATTTGAAATCATAAAAGAATCCCCCCAATAGCAATTACAGATCCAGGAGAGTCGCGAAATGCAACAAAACATCCGAGGTCCCCCTAAGAACCTCACCGAAAAAGTTAGCATCGACGACTCAAACCCTGAAAAACAGGTGAGTATCGGGTCAGAGCTACCTCTCGAAACCAAGAAAGAGCTCATCGAATTCTTAAAACAGAATGTCAAAACCTTCGCGTGGTCTACTAGCGACATGAAGGGCATAGATCCAAACGTCACCGCCCACAAGCTCAATGTAGACACCACGTTCAAACCGATCAAACAGAAGCGTCGTAAGCTAGGTCTCGAGAAAGCCCAAGCCGTCAACGACGAGGTCGACCGACTAACGAAAGCTGGGTCAATCCGAGAGGTCCAATACCCTGATTGGTTAGCAAACCCAGTCGTAGTAAAAAAGAAGAATGGGAAATGGAGGATCTGTGTAGATTTCACTGATTTAAACAAGGCCTGTCCTAAGGACAGCTTCCCATTACCTCACATCGACCGCTTGGTCGAAGCAACGGCTGGACACCAGCTCCTGTCATTTATGGACGCCTTCTCAGGATACAACCAGATTATGATGGATCCTGAAGATCAAGAAAAAACCGCATTCATAACCGAGCGCGGAACCTACTGTTACAAGGTTATGCCATTTGGTCTGAAAAACGCAGGAGCTACCTATCAAAGGTTAGTGAACAAGATGTTCGCTGGACAACTCGGAAAAACTATGGAAGTCTATATCGACGACATGTTGGTCAAGTCTTCGATCGCAGAAGACCACATCTCCCACCTTAAGGAATGCTTCGACATCCTCAACAAATACGACATGAAGTTAAATCCTGCTAAATGCACCTTCGGAGTACCCTCCGGCGAATTCCTAGGTTATCTGGTAACCGAAAGAGGCATCGAAGCCAACCCGAAACAAATAGCGACATTCCTAGAAATGCCATCGCCTAAAACAACTAGAGAGGTACAAAGATTGACCGGACGAATCGCAGCATTAAATCGATTCATATCCAGGTCCACCGACAAGTGCCTCCCATTCTACAAACTTCTGAAGAATAATAAGAAGTTCCTATGGGACGAGAGGTGTGAAGAAGCCTTCAAACAGCTAAAAACCTATCTCTCGGAACCTCCGATACTATCAAAACCCGTAGTCGGAGAATCGTTATACCTGTACCTCGCCGTATCGACAGCCGCAGTCAGCGGAGTGCTGGTACGAGAAGAGCAAAACGAACAAAGACCTGTCTACTACACTAGTAAAAGCCTACTAGACGCTGAGACAAGGTACCCGACCATGGAAAAACTAGCCTTGGCAGTTGTCACAGCTGCTAGGAAACTACGACCTTATTTCCAATCACACTCAATTGTCGTAATGACATCACAACCATTACGAACAATCCTGCACAGCCCCAGCCAATCCGGACGATTAGCTAAATGGGCTATAGAACTCAGCGAGTACGATATCGAGTACAGACCTCGAGCAGCAGCGAAAGCTCAAGTCCTCGCCGATTTTATCATCGAACTGGCATCTGAACGTCTAGACCAAGAAATAGAAGTCCCGAAATGGAGCCTGTACGTGGACGGAGCCTCGTCAAGGCAAGGCTCCGGCGTCGGTTTAAGACTAACTTCCTCTGCTGGAGAAACCATCGAACAATCCTATAGACTCGGGTTCAACGCTTCTAATAATGAGGCTGAGTACGAAGCACTAATCGCCGGCCTAAAGCTCGCCCTGAGCCTCGGAATCCGAGAATTGAATGCCTATACCGATTCTCAACTGGTAGCCAGCCAATTTCACGGGGAATACGAAACAAGAGACGAGAGAATGGGGGCATACCTCGAAGTCGTCTCAAACCTCACAAAGCAATTCGATAAGTTCGAGTTAACGAGGATCCCGCGAGGGGAAAACTCATCGGCAGACGCCCTCGCCGCGTTAGCTTCCACGTCAGACCCCCTCGTGAAACGAATCATACCCGTGGAAGGAATCGAGAAACCAAGCATCGATATAGCTACCAAAGCCGAGTTGGGTAGCAAACCAAAGGAAGTCGAGGACAACATCCTTCCGCCGATAGCTACCCAAGTCTTCACGACATTCTGGTTCCCTAGAACCAAAACACGCAGCTATAGGAAAAACACCTTTGGGAAGGCAACGCAGAACCCAGAAAATAACGACCAAAGTGAAGGTATTAGCCAAAGCCCAGACTCATCGGAGCCTAACTTAGCAAATACCTCCGGGGGCACCATCCAAACCTCGGAACCACTTGTCCTTAAAATACAGACAAGAAGCCGTACAGCTCGTAAAAACGCAGAAAGAAACGCTACACGAACCACAGGGGACAACGAGGGAATTGGAGATATTCTTCAGAACCCAGACCCCTTGGGGCCTATTCCAACGAATATCCCCGGGGGCACCACGACACCAGGTCCCGCACAGGAACCTCCCTCCTCGCTTCACAGTAAAGTCGTAGGGAGAGAAGACTGGAGAATACCAATCATGGATTACATCCTGGAAGGAAAAATTCCACCTAATAAGTGGGAGGCTCGAAAACTCAAAGCTCTAGCAGCAAGATACTGTATAATCGAGTCAGCCCTCCACAAACGAAGTGTCTCCGGACCTTACCTAAAGTGCGTTCACGGCATAGTAGCTATGAAACTTATGAAAGAAATGCATGACGGTTCCTGTGGAAACCATTCCGGGGGCAGAGCTCTAGCCATCCGAATTAAAAGACAAGGCTACTTCTGGCCTACCATCATCGCAGATTGCGAGGTCTACTCCTCATCCTGCGACAAATGCCAAAGGCACGCACCGATCATACATCAGCCTGCGGAAAAGCTGTCTAACATATCAGCCCCCTATCCATTCATGAGGTGGTCCATGGATATCGTAGGTCCACTAGTACCATCAGGCAAAGGGAAAAAATTACTAAACCTCCTGGTCCTAACCGATTACTTCACGAAATGGATCGAAGCCGAAGCCTTTCAACAAATTAACAGATTTAACGTTGAGGGATTTGTATGGAAAAATATCGTATGCAGACATGGCGTCCCATACGAAATAGTAACCGACAATGGAGGACAGTTCATATCCCACGACTTCAAAAGTTTCTGTGATAAATGGAACATCCGCCTCACCTTTTCAACACCTCGGCGATCTCAAGGTAATGGCCAGGCGGAGGCTGCTAATAAGTCGATTTTAGCAAACCTCAAGAAACGCCTAGGAGCCCAAAAGGAGCTCTGGTCAGAAAAGTTACCCGAAGTACTATGGGCCTGCCGAACTACCCCACGTAAAGCTACAGACGAAACTCCTTTCTCTTTAGCTTACGGGATGGAAGCAGTCGTTCCAGCGGAAACTACCGCAGGTAGCCTACGTCGGGACCTCTGCACCTCGAACCCTGCAGCTAACAACCAGCTCCTAATGGATAGCCTCGACTTGATCGAAGAAAGACGAGACCAAGCCTTGCTTCGCATTCAGAATTATCAGCAAGCAATGGCACGACACTATAATTCCAAAGTAAGACCCCGACAATTCACCGTAGGGGACCTAGTGCTTAGGAAAGTGTTCGAAGGAACAAAGGAACCAGGAGCTGGAAAGCTAGGGACCAACTGGGAAGGACCCTACCGAATTATCCATATAGTGCGACCCGGAGTCTACAAACTCCAGAAGGTACGAACCGGGGTACCTGAGATTCGATCGTGGAACGCCACTAATCTCAAGAGATACTATCATTAGGTACCCAAATCCTTGAACTACGTTTGGCTTGATCCCTTGACTGGGTACGTAGGCAACTCCGTTACGAGTGCAGCCCCAACCTTTCTCCTCAATCGAACTTCTCATCCAAGCAAAGAGGACACGTGTTACCAAAAACACATAGTCCAAAAGCAGTTGGTGATGGAATAATTCAAATCATGTATCAGTCGCTATATGGTTATCAATGAAACGATTTATTCCGTGCCTATACTCCAAAAGTTACAGAATTTTCTAAGAAAACTTAGGTCTCATCGAGTCGAGACCTAACTATGAACATATCCAGGAACCTAAAATCCTGGACCTTAGGTCTTAAAACCCCTAACAATCATCGAGGTCCTAAAACCCTCCGGAGAAACGCAGGCTCCCTAAAATCGGAACCTAATCTCATAAACGATTTCGAACACGTTCAGGTCCCTCAAAATCCTGAACTAAGGTCCTAAAACCCTTAACTAATTCCAAAGGTCTTGAAATCCTTGTCAAATCATAAGGTCCTAAAACCCTTAACTCATTTCAAAGGTCTTGAAACCCTTGTCAAACTCGTAAGGTCTTAAAATCCTCAACAAAATCATAAAGGTCTTAAAATCCGTATCAAGCTGCTAAGGTTTGGAAGCCCTTCACGAAATCCTAAGGTTTTAAAAAAAAAAACCACGAGATCTTGAATCCCTTCAAAGGAACTTGATCCCCCAAAACGAAACAGGCTCAGGTTCCGCGGAACCTAAAGCTAAATTAAGCTCGACTATAAGTCGATATCGTAACCAAAGGATGAAATCCGAAACAGCCAAGATTAAAGTTAAAGACAAAGGTTTAAAAGCCTCCCCAGGCTATAAATCTTAAAAACATATAAAGGTTTAGAAGCCCCCTCGGGCAATAAATCCTAGAAACGAGTAAAGGTTTAAAAGCCTCCTCAGGCTAACAAGTTTGGGAAAACAAGCAAAAGCCCCTCGGGCAAAACAGTCTTAAAAACAAAAGAGCATCAGCTCTTAAACTTCTTCGGTTCCGGGACCAGCGTCGACTCCGGGACCAACATCAGCCCCCTCGACGGGACCTCCACCCTCGGTAGGAACCTCCGCATCGACTTCTTGATTAACACCTCCAGGGTTCGCTTCGACTGGAGCTAGTTCAGGAAACACCGAATCCAAGTTAGAACCGTACTCGCCGGAAAATGTCGGATTAAACATATTAATCTCAAGAGTACCTGAGCTCTCAGAGAGTTGAGGGATAGGAAGCTTGCTGACCGAGAAGTCGGAAACTTGAGCCCTATCGCAAGCAGCAGCTGCGTCCGGGATCATGGCCATAAGACGGTTGTACTCTTCCTCTGCATCCTCCACCTCCTTAGTCAGCAAAGCCTTCAAAAGCTCGGTGTTCGCCTGAAGCTCCTGGGCATAGATCAGGGCATCGGTTTCGTCTTTCTTCTTGACAAATTTCTCTTTCACCGAAGTCAGGATCTTGTTGTAAGCATCAGCTACCTCCCTCTTGCCTCTCCTAACGGCAAATTTGATCTCGGCTTCCTTATTCCTTTGACTGTTTTGAGACGAAGCAATCATCTCTTGAACCTGATGCTCGGCTATCTTACGAGCGGCCTCTAGGTCGTTGATCTTCCTGCCCTTCACCTGGATGTCAATGGCTTGGCTCTCGATCTTCCCCTGTTGAGTATCAGCCTTCAGTCCGAGCCTCTTGACCTCAGCTTGAAGCTCGGAAACCTGAGCACGAGCCTGGTCGAGCTCCGTCTTAGTAGCCTTGAACATATCAGTAGCCTGGGTCAACTCCGCAGCAGTAGGAGCACCACGCACGGTCTCCTCGAACTTTAGTTGAGCTCTGTTGATGGCCCCGGCTAGCTACAAAAATGTGTAAAAAAAAAAAATCTTTTAGGTCACGAAAAACCTAAACCTGAAAAAAGAGAATCAAGAAAATCTTAGTTATATACCTGACCCAAGTGATGAGCTATATCCACGTATTCGTCCTTGTTAGTCAAACTGTTGAGAGAGGGCATTGAGCACCCCACCATCTTCAGATGCCTCAGGATGGTCGCTAGACCCCAAGAGTCGTCCAAGATTGGCCCTGGCCTAGAGTGGGTGAAGCTCCAACCAACGGTACCACCTCGCGAGGATGAGGAAGTAGACCTGGCGGGCCTATCTCCCGCCTCAGTCCGGGACCTCTTAGGTCTCGGAGGCTCAAGTTCAAGGGAACCTCCGGCAGCACGAGGATTATCTAGGGCTGGCGAGACCTCAGGGTGAGGAACCACATCTCGAGCTCCAGTCTCAACGGGACCGACATCCGCGACAGGAGCCGAGGTTCCATCATCAAGGACGTCCTTCAGCGTGTTAATAAAAACACCTCCTTGAGATCTGTCGCTGCCCCGCGAAGCGCCGGCAGCCGCGGTAGATCCGTTTCGGTTACGGAAGGAAGGCCTCATCTTAAGAGCTGGAGTCTTCTCGGTCTCGGAAGTGCTGGCTCCGGTTGAAATCTCGACTACGTTGGGACCTTCGGAAACTGAACAAACAACAAGAATCCTTTTAGTTATCTCTTTAAGTAGAGATGAACATAGCAAAGACACGAGATTACCTTCTAAGTCTTCGACAGGGATCGGGTCAGGAAGCTGGGCGTTGTATCGTTCTGGGAACCTGGCCGATCCAATACGAGAAGATGTGAAAAGTGACCAAGCAATGGAACTTTGATGTAACTTCCTAAAGAGAGCCCTGGACTGCTTGTCAGAGAGCTTGGGAGGATCGTCGATACCTACATATAAAACCAAGATATCAGCAAGTAGCGGTACTCAGAAATGAGCAAAACAGGATCCTAAAAATCCTAACCAGATATATCAGACCAAACGACTGAGAGAGCACGACCGATCGGGACGGTTGAGGGATCGATCTTAACAAAGAAGTACTTTTTTCTCCAATCATCATCACTACCCGAGGATTTAAAAAGACTAAATCCAGGGCGACAAGGGAGATAGTAAGTACTGCTACCACCCTCCTTAGTAGAGCTCTCTTTGATCGTGTAGAGACTCATTAACTCGGTCAAACCGACAACGATTCCTTCCTCCCTGGCCCTAGTAATAAACCCGTTTATTACCCGAATGACCGAGGGACAGAGCTGAGAGAGAGCTAACTGGTAATGATCTAGAAGATCCAGCAAGAGGTCTGGGAGCGGGAATCTGAGGTGGCATTTCGAGATATACTTCTCGTGGATGCAAAACCAGCCCTCAGGGGCAGATTCCGGAGTATCATCGGAGGAACAGGCCTTGGCTAACTCCTTTCGGCCATGAGCCTGAACCATTAAGTTGATGACCTCTTGAGTTGTCAACAGGGAAGGCGAGTGAGACCCCAAATAGGAACTCCCGCCGGAACCATCCTTCTTCTTCATGCGTTTGGAAGCTCTTGTCGCGACCAAATCCTTCGTCTTTTTCGTCTCTCTTTTGGCTTTCTCGCCTATCTCCTGCTTGACCTTCATTAAGCGTTTGCTGGCAGGGGGAATCCCGGTTTCACCGGAGCCTTCTTTCGGAGGGTCCATTAAACAGAGGGGTAAGGTTGAGAGGATTGAAAGGAGAAAAGGGGAGGATCGAAATAGTTCTAAAAGCTTCAAGGAATTCTAAGAGATTCGAAGAAGAACAATGGCGAAACAGAGAGATGAAAATAAAAAAAAAAAACTAACGCAGTAAAAATAAAGGAGTGGAGGAGAAGTTACCTTGGGAAACGAGTGGAGGCGTGGAGAATATGGAACGAGGCAGTTAATGCCCATCACTTTATATCACGTCCCGTCTCGAGTCTCGGAGTAAATCAATCAAAAGCTTCTTTCATCCGAACCGTCGATTTCAAACAAGAAAGATCTAAATCGTCGAATTAAACAAATAATATCTTTAATTAGATATCCTGTAATCATGATCTCAACAGTAAAATCTAGGTCGGCGACTTAGGTTAAGCTTCCGAGTAAGAGAGATCTTATCTCAAAAGCTTGGGGGCAACTGTTGGGCCCAAATATAGCCCATTAGCTAACGACGGAGCCTGAACGAGTTTTGGGCTAAAGCCCATTGCGAATCAGCAACATTAGCTGGAGCTCAGCATGGAGCCGAGGATAGGAAGCTGATCATAGTTTCTAGAGGCTACCTCGAGGCGGAGGCTAACACCATAAGTAGAAAGAGCGTAGGACCCGGTCAAACAGGAAGCTGTTGCGAGTTCCTCAACAGAAGGAGAAGATCTCGGAGATTAGTTACACGTGATCGGAGGAAGGTTGAAAGCTATAAAAGAGGACCTCGAAGATCACAAGAAGGGGATCCTTTTCCATTTAGACACGGAGTAGATTATTCATTCACTCATCATAAACACAAGTTTCTCATATATTTCCCCTTGTAATCATCAAAAATATCTCTTGTAACGTTTTCTTATCAAAGTCATCAATAAAAAGCACTTATTCATCCGGAGTTAGATAACCATCCGTGCATTGCCTTCTGAATCTCTGAAAATACCAAACTCATCCGGAGTTAGATAACCAAAATCAATATTATTTACTTGTACCTCGGATGGTGTAGCGGTAGTATCGGGCGATGCTGTATCAGGTGCATCGGTCGATGGGCTGACGGTTGTCGATTGATTGTTGTTGAAACGTATCGGTCGATGGGACTTCCTCATGCTGAATTGCATATTGCAGTGGAATTGCCTCTACTGCAAAACTCTCGCTATAGTCGCTTGCCCAGCTCCCAATTGAGTAGTCTCCGTCTCTTATATCCAAACGTGGTGTGTAAATGGATATAAAGTCGATAGGATCGCTTGATGGTTGATAGGGTCGTTTGAGCGATCGTCTTGGTGGCATATCAGTCGATGAAGGCTGGCTAACATCGGTCGATGCGTTGAATCTGAAGGTGTGGGAAGTGTGTCCATCTTCTTCTTCACGAATGAATCTGTACTCTGTAGCTCGTTCTTCCTCGTAATCTTCATCATATTCCTCCTCTAAAGGTATGTAGTCGTCCGATTATGATGTAGCTGGCTCGAAATCTCTATTTGGAAACTCCACAATAAGTCGGTCTGTTGAAGCTAGGGTTTCAGCGTTGTTCCTCCAAAAGGGCTGTCTATCGTTCGATGTGGTGTTGGCTACGTCGGTCGATGAGATGGCACGGGTATCGGGCGATGGGTTGTTACTCTCATCGGTCGATGTGACCGGATCGGTTTCGTACTCAGCCATGGAATCGTACTCATGGGAACAGAAACAAGCTGCTACGACTTTTGTGGTCTCCTTCCTTGGTAACTTGATGACCTGGACTGGGTCATAGAGGGTGGTGGAATCTATTAGGGTCAGGCAGAGCTTGTTGAACTTTAGGTCACAAACGGCTCCGACGGTGGCTAGGAAAGCTCTTCCAAGCAGTAGGGATGTTTTGAAGTTTAGCTTGACATCCAGGACGTGGAAGTCTGTAGGGATGATGGCATCTCCAATCTGTACCTCAAGATTTCGAATTATGCCTCCAGAGTTCTGTTGAGAACAATCCACAAAGATGAATGTCTCATCGGTAGGCTCTATCTTCAGATGTAGGTGGTCTGCCATGATCTTAGGTATGATGCTGACTCCTGATCCTGTATCACATAGGGCACGAGGGAATTCAATGCCCCTGATGGAACATGGTACTGTGAACTTCCCTGGATCGCTCCTCTTTTTTAGTGTGATCCTCTTCTTCAAGCTGTCACGAACTTGGTGAAACATCCTCTTGATGTCTTCTTCTGTCTCCTTGGTCTCTCTGAAGAACATCCACAATCTGTGTGAAAAGTAGGCTTCTTCAAAGGGTTTCTCTGCAGGGATCCTTAGAACTCGTTTCCTGAAGTTTTCCATCTTTGCTTCATTAGCTCCCCTTTTAAGGTGCTTGGCAATCTTCTCTTTCCTTTTTCGTAGAACTCTTCCGAGGTTTTCCTTTTCTGGTTCCATGGGTTCAATGATGTCTGTGGGTTTCGGTAATATGGCTGTAGGAAGGGATTTGGAAAGTTTGGATTGCTCCCGGAGTGCATTAAGTCGTGCTATATCGATCTTTGGTAGTTGCACTCGGCGGTGGGGGATAGTATATCGATTGATGGCTGCTGCGGTGTGTCGGTCGATATTGGTGTCTCCGGATCGGTCGATGGAAAGGTCTCTGTATCGATCGATGGGGTCCGAAGATCGGTTGACGTCCATACGGGTGGGCGGTTGTGGGTGTTTTGGCTGCAAAGGCTCCGTATGACATGATCTTGATTGAATTGCACTCGTTGGAGGGTTCCTCGATGTCTATCGATCGATATTCGTCAAAGGTTATCGATCGCTTTGCTTTTGGTGATATCGATCGATGTCGAGCCGATGATGTCGATCGATATGAAGCAAATCCGGCTTCGGCGAAGCTTCATCTGTCGAATTGTGCAGCTTATCTTGGGTAACTTCCTCCCAAAAATCATCATCTATGATGGCATTGACATGGTGGTGAGTAGTAGGCTCTCCTGTTGCCCTTGCCAAGGCCTCTTGTTTCTTCAAAGCCTCTCCTGTCTGAACTACTTGAGTCTCCACTTTCTTCACATAGGTATTCAAAGTATCAAGCTTTGAATTCAGAGTAGTTTAGACAGAGTCAATCTTCCCGGTAAAATCCACCTGGAGCTTCTGTTGTGTCTCTAGAACTCTTTCCAGCATTTCTTCTAGCTTGCTTTCCAGGGTGGGTGGGGGTGGATTGGTGTAGAATGAGTTTCCGTAACTCCGATTGTTGTTGGGGTTGCTGCTGTTGTAGGAAGGTTTCTGCGAACTGTAGTTGCTCCTCTGTCCTCAGAAGTTTCTGTTTCCTCCTTGGTTTCCAGATCTCTGAAATCCAGCTCCACTTATCCAATTCACATCTTCGTCAATTTGTTCCTCTGCGGTTTCTGCATCCTCAACTGAGCAAATCTGCTTGTTAAGTAGCCTATGAACATTATCAAGCTGTGATTGGAATTCATTAATTTGTTCCTTCCCAAGAAATGATACAAATTTTGCTTTGACGATGTTCTTCGTGCTGTTACTTGAAGCCAAGTTATCAATTAACTTCACAGCGTCTTGTGGATTCCTTGTGCTGAAATTTCCTTCACTAGCAGTATCTAGAGCCATTTGATACTTCAGAGCGATGCCTCTGTAGAAGGTGCAGAGTAGTTGCACGTTGTTGTATCCATGGTGTGGGCAGTCGCGCTGGTAGGACTTGAATCTGTTCCAGGTATCCTTGAAAGATTCTCCAGGTTCCTGAGTGAATGTAGCAATCTTCCTTCTCCAGTCCTCAGCACGTGACTCATCAAAGAAGTGACGCAGGAATGCGTTTTTGATGTCCTTCCAGGTAGTGAGGGAACCTGGTGGTAGTTGGCGCAGCCACTGCAAAGCTTCTCCTGATAGAGAGTATTTGAAAAGCTTGCAGAAAAGATAGTCTTCAGGGACTCTGTTAGCTTTGATGGAAGATATCATATCTTCGTATCTTTCCAGATGATCCATAGGATGATCATGAGATAACCCACAGAAGGGTATCTGTCCTGCGAGGCCGTAGTACTGCGGCTTGAGCTCGAAATCTCCTCTCTGAATAGCAGGAGGGCGGATGGCTGATCGGTTGGTATAGAACTGATCTGGACGGTTGTAATCAGCCAAGGTTCTAGCTCCGTTGGCTTCATCTGCAGGTTGGATGAAGTCTGTAGTGTCTTGCTCAGGAATGATTTCCTTTTGAGCATTCAGCTTCTGACCTGCTGCGTTACCCAGGTGACCATCTTGATCACGCAGGTCTCTATTCTCATCGGTTCTGAGAATAATAGGTGCTACCATAGCTCGTCGGGTGGTATCGATGGATGTTAGGTGATCTATATCGATCGACGTCGGATGAATAGTATCGGTCGACGGTCGGTGGTCGAGCGATGAAGTGCGGCGAGTATCGGTCGACAAAGAAAGTGTCTCGGTCGACTGTGGTAGAGCAGTATCGGTCGACGAACGGGTGTTGGTGTCGATCGATGTCGGGGTATCGATCGACAAGGAAGGGTTAATGTCGATCGATGTGGAACGTAAATTCTTGCGGATGCTACGCTCCAAACTGTGGGGATCTTCTGAGTACACAAGTTGATGATTCTTGTTGCTTCTGGTATTGCTGGGCATGTACCTGAAAAACAAGAAAGTGAATTAGCAGAAATTTAATAACCTAGACCTAATCAGATTAAATCTAATGGCGATCTTAGCTCCCCGGCAACGGCGCCAAATTTGGTCTCACTCAAATTACCCTAGGAGTGAATTACTCTCTCAAATAAGAGGTTCAGATGTAGTACTTAGGGATCGATTTCACGGAGAGCGAAGGAACACAAAAGATAGTAATCCTTAGTGACTAAGCTAGGTTGAAATGGTTTAAATATAAATTGCAGTTGTGAGCAAT
Organism: Hirschfeldia incana; assembly: GCA_026261945.1. Taxonomy (NCBI): domain Eukaryota; kingdom Viridiplantae; phylum Streptophyta; class Magnoliopsida; order Brassicales; family Brassicaceae; genus Hirschfeldia; species Hirschfeldia incana. Next base: position 1,447,558 of record JABCMI010000006.1, read on the forward strand.
GTTTAATTGCTCAAGAGAATGTCTTAGAGTTGTAGGTATTAAGAGAAAATAGTTAGATTCAAGGTTACTACTCAGTTAATTCAGGATTATAATGCTATGGATGTTTTAATGAGTTGCTTGCATATACTAAAGAACTTCGATTCTTTAGATTTGCCTAATAACTGTCGTTACTAGACTCGTCTATTGACCTGTCCGCCGACAATATCGATCGATGTTTGACAGCTTGTATCGATCGATATGTGTGTCGTCGATCGATTACTCTATTTGAGTATCGATCGATATAGCTCTAGATCGAATCGAATATGTGTTCACCAAGATCATAGACCGGCTCTCGCTTATCCCTAGAGGATCTTAGCTTATTCAAGATGATGTCAGGAGAATGATTTATGGATTAAATCAATTCCAAGATCATATTCTAGTTAGCTACTCTAGAATAAGCATTAGGGTTCATCAGGATAATGAGTATACAACTCAACAGTCCATAGTTGGGGCTAATCCCTCATAACTATTTGAACCCTAAATCTAACAAAGGAATCTACTCAAACATGACTGAGTGATTCATAGCATCAAGGTAATAATAGAGATTCATTTAGAAGACCGAACAATCAAGTTCCTCGTGATAACAAATCTCTTTGTATCTTTTTTCTAAACTTTAAATCCTATAACTTTAGATGAGAACATAATTAAGATGAAAAGAATACTTTATTGATAAGTAGGAAATACTAGAACAATGATATGTTGTAAAAGCTTACTTTGCCAAAACACATAGGCAAAGGTATAAATATTGAGTACAATTAGGTTAAAAACTCGTCAGGGGCATTATAGTAATATTGGGACATCTTGGGCTTCAAGTCGATTGAGAATATTCTTCCTTCTTCTGCACGCTCGATATCGATCGATGTTACTAAGCGTACATCATTCGATGGAGTATCTCGTCGTCATTTCTTCAAATGCGTTATCATTCGATTACACGGAATATGTATCGATCGATATGTATCTCTAGATATCAACCTCGATGTCTGATCTTCAAGTCATCTCGGGAAAACTCTCCTTTAAGCTCCAAATGGCACCTAAAACGTCACTTTACTCCAAAATGCCCTTGAACCTGAAAACATACCTAAAAGACTCCAAAACATAGATATATATAGTAAAATCATATAAATACCATGAGTAAAAGTGGGTCAAAATCATGGTATATCAAGAACCTGAAGGTTCCTAAAACTTCAAGATTCAATAGAACTCCCGGGTTCAAAGTAAGGCCTCAGGGCCCAGGTAAGGAACCTAAGGGATCTAGACCTTAAGAGCCGAGGAATTCGAAGGGCCAAAAACCTAAGAGTTCAAACCAAACCGGAACTCACTAGTTCCCAGCGACGATCTTACATCCCTAGAACTAAAACTCGTGTTTCAGTAACAGGACTCAGGTCCTAGACAATGACTCCTCGTAAGGGTTATGGTCGGCCTTCGGCCCATAACCTTAACCCCAAATCAGCAACCAAGCAAAATCTCGAGTGGTGTCTACAAAATACAGATGCATAAAGGAAATAGATAAAAGCCACGAAGAGCCATAAGTCTTAAACAAAAAAGGCACGAAGGCCCAGAGTCTGGAAATAAAACCCCGAAGGGCGAAAATGCAAGCCCATCGGGCTCAAGAGTTCAACAAAAACAAGAAATAAGAGAGAGAGTTCAGGTCTCGGGGGCAGCGGGATCATCTACAGGAACAGGAGGATCCGTATCAGCAGCTTCCTTCACAAGGATAAGTGGTTCATCATCATACGAAGGAGGAGGCCACCCACGAAGCTTAGCCTCAGATTCCTTCACCATCTTGTAGCGTTCAAACTCCACCACGAAGTCCCACTTATCAGTCTGCCCCTTCAGATAATCCCTCATCACTTCCCAGAGAGCAGTCATCTTGGCTCCATTCACGGCCAGCGTCCTCTCATCCTCGAAGAGAATCTTCTCATTCTTCAGTTCCTCCAGCTCTCCCCTCACCGCATCCAGCTTAGACGTCAGCAGGACATGCTCAGTAGCAGCACTCTCCTCAAGCTCCTGCGATTTCTTCAACTTAAACTGAAGAGACTTAAGTTCTTTCCCCTGCGCCAGGCCTTTGTCTTTCTCCTCACGGAGCTGAGCCTTCAGAGCCTCAATTTCCTTAGAAGTGTCTTCGTTCACCATATCCTTGAGGTGATGAACTTGAGACATAAGCTGCAGCGAATACAATACCCCAATCATCACGGCGCACTACAGAGCCAAAGCAATAACAGAAACGCGCCAACATACCTGAAGAAGGTCGAGCTGGATAGAGTTAACGGCTTTGGGAAGGTCGTCGGCAGGAAGATTGCACACACTTCCCTGGAAGACCCTAGTAGAGAGATCATCTAACACCGGCTTCAGGTCAACACCAGAGATCGTAGGGGTCGAAGAACGAGTTCTCCTCTTGGAGACGGTGGGAGCTGGAGTACTAGACCCTTTGCGCTTCAGGCTCCCTGTAATCTGAACATCGTCATCCCCTGAAACGACAACCTCCATAGGAGTCTTCTTAGCGGAAAGGTTCTCCCAAGCCTTCTTAAAAGCATCCATGGAGCCATCTCCTGAAGGTCCAGACATGTTTCCTGCAAAGAAAAATTCGCAAAATCAATAACTAACAACGAAGACAAAAAGAAATACTATGAGCTCACCCTAAATGCTGCAGCGACCGAGAACTTCTCGACTCAGAAGATAGGTGACTTGACGACGTTCAACTGGCAGATCAAACACCCGTTCGGCTACCTTCTTTCCCTCCGGCACCGCTGGAACGGATACATTTGCGACAGCAAAACAAACAAGTGAATATCAGAGTTAAGCCCAAAGCCTATAACGATTTAACCTACCCACTATGTGCCAAACCGAGGGAGAGCCTGGAAGAAGCGCAAAGGCGAACCTCTCCTCCCATTTACCACTAAAAACATGATGATGTTTTCTTGCTTTCTTCTCAATCTCCTGAAACAACGCTTTCTTGCCACGAGGACGGAGATAATACTTCCCCTCTGATCCATGCAGGGTCGAGATGGAGTACGAGTAGAGAACCTCGTTCAAACCCAACATCAGACCCTCCAGATCGTCTAGATTCTTGATGGCTATTAGCGTTCTCCAGGCCGGAGGAGTCAGCTGACCCGGGGAAATATCGAAGAACTCCGACAATTTCGCGATCAACGAAGGTACTCGATCACGAAAACCCGATTCGAAGTACGCCTCATAGATAGGGACCTCATCAACTTCGAAGTCCGAGATCCTATCCGATGGATCAGGGACTCAGATGATTAGATCCCGAGGAAGATTATACTTCCTTCTCCATCCCTCTACGTCCTCCTCCTTAATCAACGAAACCGGACCCAACGATGAGGATCTACCAACTCTGCCCCCAGTGGTGGCATCCCCAACTTCGACAATGTGGGATCCCATCGTCTCCACTATAGGAGATTGAGAAGAAGAAGTCCTAGACCTAGCTACGGGAGAGGTTTCTAGGGTTTTGCTAGGAGACTCATTCGACATTTTTAATAAGGAAAGGAGGAAGAAAGACGGCTACCTGTGGAAAATAGGAAGAATCTCCAGAAGAGGAAGCCGCCGAGAAGAAAGCTCTAGAGAAGGCAAAGATGAAATGGAGAAGGAACTTGGTTTCGATCAAAGAAAAAGGAAGAAACCCTAGTTTGAAACCCACGCGCCTCGATCATCTCGCCACGCGCGCGAATGAGCGCCAAACGGAGAAGCTGAAACGATAGTGGGCTTCCCCTAGAAAGCCCATCTCGTTCTCGATCACTTATGCCAAAAGTTTTGAAGGCTCGACGTCTTCAAAGCAAACCGCCCTCTTCAAAATAATTCCACGTTTCATCTAGACTCCAAACCCTTCTCCTGCCTGAAGAAATGGTACCAAGGTCCAAGACTACATGTTATCCCTTGATCCCTACGAAGCAATCAAGGAATAAAGGGCAAACTGTTGGGGAAAAATATCCAGGGATAAAGATTTCTCCAGCCTCCGAAGGGGCCTTGATTTTCGGGCCCTCGTTGAGAAGGGACCCAGGGTCCTTCCTCTACTCAAGGGACCAATCTCCACCAGGAGGCACCAGGATCCGAACTCCACTTAACAATATCCAGGATCCAGTCCTCATAACGAGGAACCAAGGCCTAGCCCCTGCCGAAAGGACCCAGGATCCGATCCTCCGCATGAATATAGAAGTTTCCTAAACCGAAGGGAAAGCAGTATATTCGCGAATATTATGAAGGCCGCCCAAGATTGACCGACTTATATCAACTATAAAAGGGGAACCCAAACCCTAGAGTAAGGGATCGACACTTTGGGGCTTAGAGATTAGAGAGTTAGGCTAGAAAACTAGGGTTTATACACCTAAGACGTTGTAACGCTAAAGATACTCAATAATACATCTCTTTGCCTCAATTTCTCTTCTCTAAACACGTAAACACTCATAAATCTGTTAGTCCTCCTGTGTTCCGTAGTACTAAAACGACCCTACACAAAAATACCGTAACAAAGCCTACTTCGAATCCGGCTTTCGTGATCGAGTCCCTGTTGGACCCGAATATGACCCTCAGGCGAGGTACCGATAAGCGTGAGCTAACATGTGGGCCGTTGTGAACCCATCATAACAAAGGGAGCTGAAAGCTGAGCTAACGACCGAAGTTGGGAGTCATCATAACAGAGGTCACGACAGAAAGTGAGCTAGTATTCTGAGAGGCTTGGTCAAGAGGAACCTGGAGCAGATCCCGTAACCAAAGCTGTATATCACGGAAGTCAGTTGAGGAGCTATCGGCGAAACCTAGACTATATAAAGACGAAGAAGATGGAAGACACAGATCTCTCTTTTTTCAGATATCAACTTTTGTACTAGATTAAACACATTACGTATTCTCTTTGTAATCATCTCAAGATACGTTTGTTTGTATTCATCATCTTCCAATTCATCAATAAAATCACATTCATTCTTCAAGCTTACTTACGGGATTCAGCCCACGATTCTTGTTCATCAACTCTCTAAACCTAACCTAAATCTAAGAAGTGAAACCTTGTCTCTCACAATTGGCGCCGTCTGTGGGGACAAATAATCGAATCCCTTTCTCTAAAGCTTAAGGATGAATACACTCGATGGAACAAGCCCATCTAACCCTGATCAATCAAACCAGAGCAATAGCTCACCGAACCGCACTGCTCCGGGGGCAAATAACCCGAGAGCCTCCAGAGGGACCAACTCTGGGTCCTCAGCCCTCAATAACCCAACGCATCAATCCGCTCCGAACCAAACGGAAGCTCAGCTTTCTGAGATCCGTCAGATGATGCTCCAATTAGTGGATAAAGCTCAAGAAACCGAGCGAACGATGCAACAGCTAGCCGAACGGCAGCAACAGTTCGAAGAGATAACCAGATCTCAATCCGCAACGACCCAACCGTCCGTCCACCAGGGAAGAGGAGTCACATTCCATGAACGGTTAGCTGACCCTTCCTTCCCTCGAGAGCGCCTGAACTTCTCCCCCGATAGCCCTGGTGCAGAAGGGCATGAACCTGCTTTCCAAACGCCTCGCGCTAGGACAGCTCCTGCGTTTATCCCACCTATCACCTGCACCATGGGGAGCAATGTAGCAACAACTAGCTCCATGCCTGATCGAAACACCGGTGGGAGCACCCGTTTGCCTCCGCCGCCACCTCCTTCCGGGTCTGGAGCAGGAACCAACATACCGTCCGGGGGCAGAACATCAGCTTCGGTGTTTCAAGCTAGGGTTTCAACCCCAAATACGGACGAGTATCAAAGGACGGATGCTGATCCTGCAGCCCTTCGCACTAATCTCGCTCGGAACCTAAGGACCAATGAGCGACCTGTTTCACCAGCTAACTGGGAAAACGACCGAACTAGATTCCGCCAGGAACCTGTTCGCCGAGTGTCTGATAATGACCCAAATGTCCTTCCCTTCGAGGGACCTGACGCAATTCGCAGATACATGGAGCGAACCCACGCTGCTCTCCAGAAATTGGGAGCTCAAGTTCACAAAGCAACGAGCTCAGCTCCCGAAATCGAGAGCTTAATTGAGGAGACTCGTGGAACTCCGTTCACCTGATAGAATTGCTAACTCTTATATAAGAGATACTCGAAAAATTAAGATTCCCGAATACGATGGGAACGCAGACCCAAAGGCTTACTTAAGAGCCTTCCGATTAGCCATCGTTAAAGCTCACTTCACAAAAGAAGAATGTGATGCAGGATATTGCAGAACATTTGCTGAAAACCTGATCGGAACAGCTCTCGAATGGTTCTCTGGCCTCGAGCCGAACTCTATAAACAGCTTCGATCAGTTGGCTAACGCCTTTATGAAACAATATTCAACCCACATCCTGAAACAAGCGTCTGAGGCTGACCTCTGGAAGATCAGACAAGGATTGGGAGACTCACTGCGAGTCTACATCGAGAAATTTAGGGCAGTAAGAACTAAACTCTCAAACCCCAACGATCAGGTAGCCATTGAGGCCCTTAGGAGAGGTCTCTGTTATAAATCAGGCTTCTTCTCGGAGTTAACGCTAAACCCTCCCCCAACTATCGATGACACCCTTCATAAGGCCTCTAGATACATCACCTTGGAAGAGGAAACAGCAGCATTAGATAAGCTCCACAGAAAACCCCAGAATCACCCGAAAGGCGAAGCCTCCGACGGGAAGGGACCTCACAAAAGAGGGAACTCCCGAAACAATCAGACTCAGGGAGAGCATTCTTATGTAATCGAGGATGACAAAGACGAAAAACCTGTTGCCGCGACAGCTAAAGCCCACTGGTCCAAAGGCTACGATGAGAGCAAACACTGCTCTTACCACGATCGAAAGGGACACTCAACCGAAGAATGTTGGGACCTCCAACGACAACTGGCTGCTAAATTCGCAGCCGGAGAAATAAAAGATGTGGACCTCAAAAAGCCACAGCCTTACAAAAAAAGAGGTCCCCGGGATAACTCTCGAAAACGCGAGAGGTCACCTGAAAAGGAAAACACCACCTCCAGCTCCCAAGAAGAGAGTCGATATGATCCTTGGAAAATTCCCCCAAGGAAAAAGCCTTCAAATCGATGCCCTCTTGAGTAAACCACCTCCCCAATCAAGCACTAGCTCTAGGGTTGATTACATCCTCGGAGGGTCCGACGTGTGTCAAGACTCCGTTAACTCTATTAAAAGTCACGTACGGAAAGCTGTGTCTAACACTCAGTCCAAACCGACCAAACCCGAGTCTAACACTAAAATCTCTTTCTGGGAGAGTGAGACATCAGACCTCGACAGACCTCACGACGATGCCCTTGTCGTAACATTAAATATAGCAGGGTACGAGGTACCTAAGCTCATGATCGACACCGGAAGCTCCGTCGATCTCATTTTATACAACGCATTAAAGGGAATGGAAATAGACGACTACGAAATCGTCGACCAGAAATCCAACCTCGTAGGTTTCTCAGGAGAAACAACTACCTCATTGGGAACAATTAAGCTCCCAATTATAGCCGGCGGAGTCATGAAAATGACCAACTTCATAGTTGTCGACAAACCATCCCCTTTCCACGCAATCCTCGGAAGACCTTGGATTCATAAGATGAAAGCAGTAGCTTCCACTTATCACCAATGCGTGAAATTTCCAACAACCGACAGAATAGCTACCATACACGGTAGCCAAAAGATTTCAAGAATCTGCTACTTGGGTGGATTCGAGATCATAAAAGAATCCCCCCAATAGCAATTACAGATTCAGGATAGTCGCGAAATGCAGCAAAATATCCGAGGTCCTTCTAAGAACCTCACCGAAAAAGTTAGCATCGACGACTCAAATCCTGAAAAACAGGTAAGCATCGGATCCGAGCTACCTCTCCAAACCAAAAAGGAGCTCATCGAATTCCTAAAACAGAATGTCAAAACCTTTGCATGGACCACCAGCGACATGAAAGGCATAGACGCCAATGTCACAGCCCATAAGCTCAACGTAGACCCCACTTTCAAACCGATCAAACAAAAGCGTCGTAAGCTAGGTCTCGAAAAAGCCCGAGCTGTCAACGACGAGGTCGATCGACTAACGAAAGCCGGGTAAATCCGAGAAGTTCAATACCCTGATTGGTTAGCTAACCCAGTGGTAGTAAAAAAGAAGAATGGGAAATGGAGAATCTGCGTAGACTTCACCGACTTAAACAAGGCATGTCCTAAGGACAGCTTCCCGTTACCTCACATCGATCGTTTGGTCGAAGCAACGGCCGGTCACCAGCTCCTGTCCTTTATGGATGCTTTTTCAGGATATAACCAGATTATGATGGATCCTGAGGATCAAGAAAAAACCGCATTCATAACCGAACGAGGAACCTATTGTTACAAGGTCATGCCATTTGGTTTGAAAAATGCGGGAGCTACCTATCAAAGGTTAGTAAATAAAATGTTAGCTGGACAACTCGGAAAAACCATGGAAGTCTACATCGACGACATGTTAGTCAAATCTTCAATGGGAGAGGACCACATCTCCCACCTAAGGGAATGCTTCGACATCCTCAACAAATACGACATGAAGCTAAACCCAGCTAAATGTACCTTCGGAGTACCTTCCGGCGAATTCCTAGGTTACCTCGTAACCGAAAGAGGCATCGAAGCCAACCCGAAACAAATAGCGACATTCCTAGAAATGCCGCCACCTAAAACGACCAGAGAGGTACAAAGATTGACCGGACGGATCGCAGCACTAGGGTTTATACACCTAAGACGTTGTAACGCTAAAGATTCTCAATAATACATCTCTTTGCCTCAATTTCTCTTCTCTAAACACGTAAACACTCATAAATCTGTTAGTCCTCCTGTGTTCCGTAGTACTAAAACAACCCTACACAAAAATACCGTAACAAAGCCTACTTTGAATCCGGCTTCCGTGATCGAGTCCCTGTTGGACCCGAATATGACCCTCAGGCGAGGTACCGATAAGCGTGAGCTAACATGTGGGCCGTGGTGAACCCATCATAACAAAGGGAGCTGAAAGCTGAGCTGACGACCGAAGTTGGGAGTCATCATAACAGAGGTCGCGACAGAAAGTGAGCTAGTATTCTGAGAGGCTTGGTCAAGAGGAACCTGGAGCAGATCCCGTAACCAAAGCCGTATATCACGGAGGTCAGTTGAGGAGCTATCGGCAAAACCTCGACAATATAAAGACGAAGAAGATGGAAGACACAGATCTCTCTTTTTTCAGATATCAACTTTTGTACTAGATTAAACACATTACGTATTCTCTTTGTAATCATCTCAAGATATGTTTCTTTGTATTCATCATCTTCCAATTCATCAATAAAATCACATTCATTCTTCAAGCTTACTTACGGGATTCAGCCCTCGATTCTTGTTCATCAACTCTCTAAACCTAACCTAAATCTAAGAAGTGAAACCTTGTCTCTCACAATTGGCGCCGTCTGTGGGGACAAATAATCGAATCCCTTTCTCTAAAGCTTAAGGATGAATCCACTCGATGGAACAAGCCCATCTAACCCTGATCAATCGAACCAGAGCAATAGCTCACCGAACCGCACTGCTCCGGGGGCAAATAACCCGAGAGCCACCGGAGGGACCAACTCTGGGTCCTCAGCCCTCAATAACCCAACGCATCAATCCGCTCCGAACCAAACGGAAGCTCAGCTTTCTGAGATCCGTCAGATGATGCTCCAATTAGTGGAAAGCTCAAGAAACCGAGCGAACGATGCAACAGCTAGCCGAACGGCAGCAACAGTTCAAAGAGATAACCGGATCTCAATCCGCAACGACCCAACCGTCCGTCCACCAGGGAAGAGGAGTCACATTCCATGAACGGTTAGCTGACCCTTCCTTCCCTCGAGAGCGCCTGAACTTCTCCCCCGATAGCCCTGGTGCAGAAGGGCAGGAACCTGCTTTCCAAACGCCTCGCGCTAGGACAGCTCCTGCGTTTATCCCGCCTATCACCAGCACCATGGGGAGCAATGTAGCAACAACTAGCTCCATGCCTGATCGAAACACCGGTGGGAGCACCCGTTTGCCTCCGCCGCCACCTCCTTCCGGGTCTGGAGCAGGAACCAACATACCGTCCGGGGGCAGAACATCAGCTTCGGTGTTTCAAGCTAGGGTTTCAACCCCAAATACGGACGAGTATCAAAGGACGGATGCTGATCCTGCAGCCCTTCGCACTAATCTCGCTCGGAACCTAAGGACCAATGAGCGACCTGTTTCACCAGCTAACTGGGAAAACGACCGAGCTAGATTCCGCCAGGAACCTGTTTGCCGAGTGTCTGATAATGACCCAAATGTCCTTCCCTTCGAGGGACCTGACGCAATTCGCAGATACATGGAGCGAACCCACGCTGCTCTCCAGAAATTGGGAGCTCTAGTTCACAAAGCGACGAGCTCAGCTCCCGAAATCGAGAGCTTAATTGAGGAGTGTTGGGGTCAATATCGGTCAGGACGAAATCGATATCCGAAAAGTTCGGATTAAACACGAAAGACGTTAGAGAAGCTTTAAGAGATTAAATTTCAATCTAGGAAACTCGGGAAGATGTTAAGTCGTTCCGAAATCAACGATTAGAAACATTCTCTACACGATAAAAATCTCCGGAAAGCTAAAAGAACACAAAAAACTCGCACGAACCGAAAGAAACGAGTGACTGACCCTGGGCTGCTTCTAGGCGCCGGGCGCCTAGCGCCCGTGCTGCCTCTAGGCGTCGGGCGCCTAGCGCCCGTGCTGCCTCTAGGCGCCGGGCGCCTAGCGCCCGCGCTGCCTCTAGGCGCCGGGCGCCTAGCGCCCGCGCTGCCTATAGGCGCCGGGCGCCTAGCGCCCGCGCTGCCTCTAGGCGCCGGGCGCCTAGCGCCCGCGCTGCCTCTAGGCGCCGGGCGCCTAGCGCCCGCGCTGCCTCTAGGCGCCGGGCGCCTAGCGCCCGCGCTGCCTCTAGGCGCCGGGCGCCTAGCGCCCGTGCTGCCTCTAGGCGCCGGGCGCCTAGCGCCCGTGCTGCCTCTAGGCGCCGGGCGCCTAGCGCCCGTGCTGCCTCTAGGCGCCGGGCGCCTAGCGGCCGTGCTGCCTCTAGGCGCCGGGCGCCTAGCGCCCGTGCTGCCTCTAGGCGCCGGGCGCCTAGCTGCCCGTGCTGCCTCTAGGCGTCGGGCGCCTAGCGCTTGTGCTGCCTCTAGGCGCCGGGCACCTAGCGCCATGCTAGCTCGAGTTGTCGGACGGCTAGTCTTCGTGCGTAAGTTCCAAGTTCTCAAACCGCCAGAAATCCAAGTTTTGCGACTTTCTGAAATCCCGCAAACCAAATTCCTTTTCTTTCTCCTAGCCTTTGGAAAACCCGTAAGACGTCGACGGATGGAAAAACTTCGTAGAAAACGGCGATGGTTATCTAAAAACACCATTTGCCTCACAAAAGAGCCGAAGATCTTCCGAAAGATCCAATGTCCGAGTAGGAGCGTTCTCTCAAAGAAATAGTAAAAATAGCGGAAATCCGAGATACGGCCCAAAGGGGACCAAACATGATCGGATAACCATTTTACGATTTTCTAAAAAAGATAGATACGACAGCTTCCGATTATCCTCCTAAACAAGATAAATGTCAATTTTCCAGAAGATAAACATCAAGTTTCAAAAAAGATAAATGTCAAGTTTCCCGATAAACATGAAGGCCGACGAAAATGGAAAAAGCCCAGCTTGCGGCGGCCCATCAGGAATAGACCGTCATATGGGAGTATATAAGCAAGTCTAGGAGCAGAGGAAGGGGGATCCGAAAATCACAAGAAAAACTACTCTCTGAGCAATTTAGAACTTAGGCGTTTATTTCCTTTTTAGCGAGCTGCGACTCAATTAGGTTAGATCTAGGGTTTTGAGACTAGCGACGATCGACAGCTCTTACGGCCGCGATCTCGACCTATTGTTCAAACGCTCTCCGCGAATTCGGAAATAAAATTCTTTCTTTTTGCTCTCTTTATGTTACGCATTTGTTCTCAACTTAGCCTGTTTTAACTTTGTCGTGCGTGGCCCAGCAGATAGCCGGGATACTCGGGGAAAACTAGGTCTACTTTGTTTTCCTACGTTTTACTTAGTAATATTTGACGGTGCGAATTTCGGTTCCCACAGTTTGGCGCTAGAAGGAGGGGGATACACGGAATTATCTTTCTCGCAACTACGCACGCCCAGTTAAACATGTCTGCTAACGCACGACGGACCAGGTGAAGGAACAGTTCGCCACCGCCCAGAAACGGTCGGAAGAACAAGAGAAACTAATGGCTTCGCTCGCTAAACAGGTCCGTACCTTAACAGCGAAAAGCAAACTCCCGCGCGGATCCACCAAGGTGAGGCGTGTCAGGAGACTTGACTTCGGAACTTCCGGGGACAAAGAAAAAGATGCCCCGAGAGAATCCCCGGAACTCATCCCTGACGATACCACTCCGGCGGGGTAGAAGAAAACGACGGATAACCTTCCACCTCCCGCGAGGGAAAACGAAGGAGTCGACGTCGAAAGAATCAACCTGGATATCAGCGATCAATCGTATCCATCCGACGAAGACACCGACGTCCACCACAGGAGGACCCGAAGTCAGTCGGCTCGACTGGCGGCAGCCTTCGAAAAACCGATGACAGAAGAGGAAGAAGACTTCTACTGGTCAGAGCAAGAGAGGCTAGCCGAAGACCAGACTCGGGCCTATCGCAGCCAACGTATACAAAGAAGCGCAAACGTCGCCAATGAGATCCACGATTTACGCGAATACATCGCGAAGACTGCAGCCGAGGTGAAAGCGGTAAAATCGCAGATTCACCACGCAACCAGCACCGCTCTCGAGATCGACCTGCTCCTCGAAGAATCGAGGAAGACTCCGTTCACGTCTCGAATCACAGACGCACGAGTCTCGGATCCCGGGAAAATAAAGCTTCCCACCTACGACGGAACCACAGACCCGAAGGCACATCTGCAATCCTTTCAGATTGCAATGGCTATGTCTAAACTTCCGGAGCGGGAAAAAGACGTCGGCTGCTGTCTCCTGTTTGTCGAGAACCTCAGAGGTGCTGCGCTCGAGTGGTTCTCGCACTTAAAAAAAACTCCATCGGAAGTTTCCGCCAGCTGGCTTCAGCCTTCCTGAAGCAGTTTTCCATGTTCATGGACAGGGAAACTTCCGACGTAGATCTTTGGAGCCTGATTCAAAAGGAAGACAAACCGCTCCGCGACTACATAAGGAGGTTCAAACTCGTAATGTCCAGGGTAATAGGCCTCAGCGATAGAGTCGCCATCGACGCCCTGAGAAAAAACCTCTGGTACAAGTCGAAATTCCGAAAGTGGATTTCTCTGGAGAGACCGCGCACCATCCAGGACACTCTCCACAAGGCGACGGATTTCATCATCATGGAAAAAGAGATGAAAGTCCTGGCGCAAAAGCACGGACCGCAGAAAGCGTCCAGCAAGAAGAAAACCTCACGTAACGACAAGTACGTCCATCACGAGGGGGAAGACGTCCAAGGCGAGCATAACTACGCCGTCAACTCCGAGCAAGGGAGGACCGCCGGAAACACTTGGACGCGGAACTCGTACAAGGACAACTCCAGCTGCGAGTTCCACCAGACGAGAGGTCACTCCACCGCCAATTGCACAGTTCTCGGCGCTAGACTCATTACAAAGCTGCTCGCCGGCGAACTGGCAACGGTCAGAAGCGTAAAAGACCTGCTCTTAGATTCTGACCGTCCGCCGAAGACCAACGGAGCAAACCCCGAGAATAACGCCCCCGGAACTCAATTGGCTAAAAACGCGGACGAAGGCAAGACGGCGAAGGAAACAACAACAATCGCCAGAGGATCAACATGATCATCGGAGGATCGCACTTCTACCAGGACTCCGTTTCGTCGATCAAAGCCTACGGACGGAAGGCCGAAACAAGTCCCGGATGGTGCCCAGAAGACGACGTTCCCAATCACACGATCGTTTTCGAGGAACAGGACACGTCCGGACTCGATAAACCCCACTACGATCATCTGGTCATCGACTTGGTGATTCAAGATCTCGAAGTCGGCCGCATCCTCATCGACACAGGAAGCACGGTCATTATCATGTTCGCGATACTCTTCAGAGGATGAACATACCCCTCGGAGAAGTCATCCCAGAACCAAGACCGTTGACTGGATTCTCGGGCGTCACATCCATGACCCTCGGAAAAATTAGGCTCCCAGTTATGGCAAAAGAAGTCACGAAGATCGTCGAGTTCGCGGTAGTGGATAACCCGGCCATCTATAAGGCCATAATGAGAACTCCTTGGATTAACGCCATGAAGGCAGTCCCGTCCACTTACCATCTCAGCGTCAAGTTTCCAACACCAACTGGAACGGCGGTCATCTGGGGAAGCCAAAAACAGTCGCGACTCTACTTCCTGGCTGAACATAAATTGCGCAGCAATCGGAACGCTCCAGTGGCTAACCTAAAGCGAACTAAGAAGCATCCGAGTATCTCCGAGAACTCGGCAAAGGACGACTCGGACTTGTCCAAAAAGGCCACGACTCAGGATGATAAGCAAATCCTCGAGTCCATCGCCGACGGAACGGATGACCCAACTCCCAACGCGGCCACCGACTTAGCTAAGACAGTCGAGGCACCGGAAATCGTGGAGTAATAGCATCCGCGATATAAACAGAACTACGAGATGGCTTGATCCTCGCAAGAGGTACGTAGGCAGCTCGTCAAAACCCGACGAGTTCAGCTATCCCCCTCACCAAAAAGGGGGGGGGGGGGGGAGAAGGGAATGAATACTCTCCTACTCCCGCAAAAATATTCTTTACATGTATTCTACATTCTTGAAACTTTTTATAAAGTCTTAAATTCGAACGCTTATCCAACGCACGAACATTACGGAAAACGAAAATCGTATCTTTAAGGAACGCAAGACGTCGCAAGTTCCTGACCAGTTTCGATTCTCTATTCTCCTCCAAAAACTCTATCATACAGTCTTTCCGCGACTCTAAAAATTCCATTCCATCGATTGGCCCCGACGGAAAAACATAGAAACGTTTCACTCAATCAAATTCGTAGTCTGGCTTCCAACGAAGTCCTTTTGCATCCGACAAGGATATCATAGCGCGCTATACAAGAAATCCAAATTTTGGTTAGCTCTTCGTAAAGGAAGTAGCTCGACTCGTACCCAAACGAATCATATAAGCGGATAAACAATTCGCGTATTCTAAAACGGTACGAGTCAGGTCGAAATCGCGAACAAGCAAAACGAAAAGCCGATTTGTCATCGCATAGCTTTAGTCCGAAACTAGACCTAGGTCTTGCCCTAAATCCAGCCTTGCTGGTATCTAAAACATCTCATAGGCATAAGTATCCAGGATACGAGATTCCAAAATTTGCCTCTTATCGCTTACAAACCTAATGTTCACTACAAAGTAACCTACAGGTTAAGCGACAAAAAAAAGAGAGCTTGAATACGAAGTGACTATGCGTATTCAAAATCCTCTACACTTGACGAAAGTATAAATCAAAACGCATAATTCATAAAAGCATTCATGATAAGGATTTAAAAGCCACCAACGGCCAATCCCGAAAAACATAAAGTCACGCAACCTCCTAAGGGTCGCAACACATACAAACAGCCCCACTTGGCTTATCACAAATTATAATCAAATGCAAGACAATCACTAAAAGATATTCCATACGAGGAATCGGGCTGGTCGACCTCTTCGCCCCCGTCACCTGCATTCGCATCTGCACAGGCATCCACTGTATCTTCCGAGACTTGAATAGGGTTCGATAACTCTCGAATTCTCCCCTCGATCGGAGGAATGGAGGATTCGGCGTTAGCACAAACTCTCATCGAACCGTCCATCGCGGCAAGTTCGCTGGAAAGCGAGAAACCCTCACGCTGCATCTTGTGAAGGGTACCGACCGAACCACGACACTCGTGAAAATCGCCTACAAAGTCCTGAGCCTCTTTGTACGCCTCAAATTCGGTAGAAAAGATTTCCGCCTTTCGGTTCAATTCGGCGGCAGCCCTTCTCCGCCCTCTCCTTTCTGCATGGACGAGGGCTCGAGCCTGAACCTCGGCTTGCCGGCGGTTTTCCTCCTCAACCTCCAACCGATACTTGGCAAACTCCCTTTCGGTCTCCTCTGCTTTGAAGCGGGCCAATCGAGCAGTGCGGAAACTCGCGTCGATTGACGCATTCCATACTCTTACGGCCTGCAAAGAAGTCAAGGTCAAATAAAAGGATAGGAAGCTCATCAAAGAAGTCTTTTGGGGGAGGGTTCGGACCGGGAGCACCCCCGTTTTCTGCGACAAAGTTAGGATCGTACCACGACGGCTCGTCGTTTCCCGACGAGGCCTCGAAAGCAATCCCTTTGCCCTTCGATGATTTCCCCCTCCGCCTCAGAGGAGCAAACACGAAGGATCCATCATTGATGATAGGTCGCGTGCCGCCTCGCGATCGGTGAAGCGCGACCGCCTTACGAATCCGGTCAAGATCGAAGGAATTCCAGGAACAGGCCCTTGACCTGAATATATCTCTCTTGATGGAAAGATCGGAAGGGACATGCGTGAGACACCTGCTCTCTGAACAATAAAAAAAAACGTATATGCGTTCAGATTTCGCCTTTCGGATTCTAAAAAAAAGGGGGGAGTACGATAATCTTACCACGTCGGTACAACCACTCCGTCTGGAATAGATGAAGAAAGCCTTCCTCGACAGACTCTCCATCTATCCTCACAAAAAAGAAACGATCGACGAAATCTTTAGCATGCGAGGTAAGTCCACGAATTACCGAATAATCGGTCCTCGATTTCATGGCAAATATTCCATTGGTGCTCACGCTCTTGGAAATCCACAACCCTTCGAAGTCCGAAGGGCTAAGATCCATTCCTAACTCGTAGCTTAGAATTACAACGCCAAGCCAGCTTTCTAAAGCTGGCACGTTCAACTGGCTGATTGAAATTCCGAAATGGTCGAGAGCTTGAACAATGATCCCAGGGATCGGGAACCATAGTCGACACTGCGTCAGGAATGCCTCGTAACAAGTAAAGTAACCCTCCGGAGGGCGCTCTGGACTCTCATCCCCAAGGGGAATGCGAAATACGACTTTCTCCGGAACATTATAAAACCTTCGAAGAATTCCAAGATACTCGGGGGATACGTCGCTTGGCGAATCAGCTTCCACACGCGCCTTCACAGGTCGCCGGGGAATCGGAATCACAAGAAGAGGGGGATCAGAACCAAAGACGGCGTCACAATACGCATTCCTCTCAACCTCTGAAACCTCGGGCTTCGGAACTTCCTCCCCGGCGTGGAAACTATCCGAAGAAGAGCGAGACTGTCTCCTCGAGGATTTTGGTTTTGAAGTCATTCTTTTCTTAAAAGTAGAGAGAGAATCCGTAAGGGAGAGATTGACTTAGGATTCTTGGATGAAATAAGAATGGTAAAGGATTCACAAGTCTTTATAGGCATGAATTTAACTATTTACCCCGACCTTCGACACGATTTCGTCTCCATACTATCCTCACGAACCATACAGCAAGCTATGACCTACGACTGCTACGGCTCCTAGCTAGCTGGGGGGCTAACTGTTGGGGTCAAAATCGGTCAGGACGAAATCGATATCCGAAAAGTCCGGATTAAACACGAAAGACGTTAGAGAAGCTTTAAGAGATTAAGTTTCAATCTAGGAAACTCGGGAAGATGTTAAGTCGTTCCGAAATCAATGATTAGAAACATTCTCTACACGATAAAAATCTCCGGAAAGCTAAAAGAACGCAAAAAACTCGCACGAACCGAAAGAAACGAGTGACTGACCCTGGGCTGCTTCTAGGCGCCGGGCGCCTAGCGCCATGCTAGCTCGAGTTGTCGGACGGCTAGTCTTCGTGCGTAAGTTCCAAGTTCTCAAACCGCCAGAAATCCAAGTTTTGCGACTTTCTGAAATCCCGCAAACCAAATTCCTTCTCTTTCTCCTAGCCTTCGGAAAACCCGTAAGACGTCAACGGATGGAAAAACTTCGTAGAAAACGGCGATGGTTATCTAAAAACACCATTTGCCTCACAAAAGAGCCGAAGATCTTTCGAAAGATCCAATGTCCGAGTAGGAGCGTTCTCTCAAAGAAATCGTAAAAATAGCGAAAATCCGAGATACGGCCCAAAGGGGACCAAACATGATCGGATAACCATTTTACGATTTTCTAAAAAAGATAGATACGACAGCTTCCGATTATCATCCTAAACAAGATAAATGTCAATTTTCCAGAAGATAAACATTGTGGGAACCGAAATTCGCACTGTCGATTTTGATAAGTAAAAACGGAGGAAAGTCAAGTTAACCCGACTTTCCCTGAAGGCCCGGATTCTCTGCGACAGCCAACGACAAGTGACCGAACAAGTGCGGAAGATATGTAAAGACGAAAATCGTACAAAAAGGATTTTGTAGAGAGTTGGGACTGGACCTAAAGGAAGGCTGCCTACGTACCCCTTTCGAGGATCAAGTCGGACGTAGTTCAGTTGGAAGGGTTTGAACAAGAGATCGAACTGCCTGGCGGAGTTCGTCTAGTATGAGCGTTTGTCATAGAAACGGGCGTGTCGAGAATAACGCCTAGGGTTTCTATGTGCGAAACTCTGAGTAAAAGGATTGTTAGATCCTTCCGCGAGAAACAAGAGTCTGCGGACAAGATGAAAATAGAATGAGAGGCGGCCGGACGTTCTAGGTCTTGCCTTGCTAGTCTACCGCCTAAATTCTAAGTTCGTAAGCTAACAGGAGCTCTCTAGGTCTCCAATCTCGGATTTGTTTTCTCTCTAGGAATTTTTGCCCTCCTTTTCCTTCTCTCCCAAAGCTCCTTTATATACTCCTTCTTATGACGGTCTATTCTCCTTTTGGGCCGCGAAGCGGGCTTTTTCCATTTTCGTCGGCCTTCATGTTTATCGGGAAACTTGACATTTATCTTCGGGAAACTTGACATTTATCCTTCCGGAAATTTAGCATTTATCTTGTTACGTAAAGATAAACGTAAATCGTCGTATCTATCTTAGATAATCGTAAATGGATTGTCCGATCGCATTTGGTCCCTTTCGGGCCGTTTCTAGGACTTCCGTTATTTTCTACGATCTCTTCGGAAGATCTTCATTCCTTCGTAGAGTTGATATGAGTGGTGTCTCAAGATAACCATCACTGTTTCGTACGAAGAATTTAAGATCTTCCTTCCCGTTGATACCTTACGAGTTTCCGAAGTGTTACCGACGATCTTAGTTTGGAGTAAGAACGGGAGTTTTGTACGCGGAATCTCAATGATTCATTCCGCGAGGACTTGGGAAAGATTCAAAGTACAGACTTCTGACGGCTGGGGCCTGGGACTTGTGCACGGAAGATTGTCGCTCGAAGACCCGAGCCAGCATGGGCGCTAGGCGCCCGGCGCCTACGGGCAGCACGGGCGCTAGGCGCCCGGCGCCTAGAGGCAGCACGGGCGCTAGGCGCCCGGCGCTAGGCGCCCGGCGCCTAGAGGCAGCACGGGCGCTAGGCGCCCGGCGCCTAGAGGCAGCACGGGCGCTAGGCGCCCGGCGCCTAGAGGCAGCACGGGCGCTAGGCGCCCGGCGCCTAGAGGCAATCATGTGCGTCTCGGCGAGGGCTTCGATTTGATATCTTGCTCGTTTTCTGGATCCTCACGGTTTGAGAGAACGAGCTCTTTGAAGTTTCCCGGCGGCTAGGACCATCACGGGCGGCTAGGACCAGCATGGGCGCTAGGTGTCCGGCGCCTAGAGGCAGCACGGGCGCTAGGCGCCCGGCGCCTAGAGGCAGCACGGACGCTAGGCGCCCGGCGCCTAGAGGCAGCACGGGCGCTAGGCGCCCGGCGCCTAGAGGCAGCACGGGCGCTAGGCGCCCGGCGCCTAGAGGCAGCACGGGAGCTAGGCGCCCGGCGCCTAGAGGCAGCACGGGCGCTAGGCGCCCGGCGCCTAGAGGCAGCACGGGCGCTAGGCGCCCGGCGCCTAGAGGCAGCACGGGCGCTAGGCGCCCGGCGCCTAGAGGCAGCACGGGCGCTAGCTAGGCGCCCGGCGCCTAGAGGCATCACGTGCGTCTCGGCGAGGGCTTCGATTTGATATCTTACTCGTTTTCTGGGTCCTCACGGTTTGAGAGAACGGGCTCTTTAAAGTTTCAAGGCGGATTCTTTGTCGTTCGGCCTGTCCAAACTTAGATTACTTCCCGTTTCTTCCGTATACTTTCGTATGGTCGTGTCATCTTAGCTACGGACCTAATGTCTCTCGGTTCTTCTTGATTGTATCATCGAAGTTTTACGACTAAATCTTATTTGGTTTTCTCGTAAAGTTTATCGTGTAAATCAAGAACGATCGACTTTAACATAGGTTCTTTAAGCTATACGACTTGTCTTGCTTTCGACGCTTGTTTTATGGAAAGTCCGCGCATGATAAATAGTTTTAGCCGTTGATTTCGAGAGAACCGTTTTTGACTCCAACAGTTAGCCCCCCAGCCTGTAAGACGCGGAGACGATCTTGCGGGCGGAAGATTATGAGTTGAAAGTCGAAATTTGTGGCTAAGAATATTTCATTGCGGACATCCACATCACCTTTGATTGGCGATCTTGAACGTGACGTCGGAAAGACCGTGAGTTCGTTGCTCAATGTGAAGAAAGAGAAGAACATATGTCCTCGAAAGTCCGTCGTCTTCAAGAGAAGATTCAGAGTCTTGAGGAGACGGGGACTCGCAAGTTTGACGGAGAGGACTTCGACTCGATTCTCGCTGGTCTGAAACCCGTGTGCACTCTTGTCCCGGATTCGGAGGGTTCGGAGGACCAGGACCACGCAGTCAAGGATCGTGAAGCCGGCGCGTATGAAACATGCAGCGGTGGTGCGACCAATGGAGGCGACGGTGAGACCGTTCCTACTTTGGGTGAGTTTTGAGGATGAAGGTGATGCTCCGGGGAGCGTCTAGGTTTATCAATCCTTTCAGAGATTTTTATTTTGATTGTGTTTCGGCCGTTAAGAGGCCATGATGTACACTTGTGGGACTGGCCGTTGGTGGCTTCGAATCCCGGCCTTTTTCAGGGCATCTGTTGAACTCTGCGGCTCAATCTTTATAAAATATTAATGTTGCGTTTTCAGAACTTCTGTCTATCGAAGTTAGAGGGACAGGGTGTGAGTTGTCGTCTCATTCCTGCCTCCCTGATGATCACCGTATCCGTCGTTTGTACAAAACGAGATTTTCCTGCGGTTTACGATTTACGCGAAAATTCGTGGAAACGTACAGACTTGAGTGAAGAGACAAGTTTTGGGATCTCGCGTCGTTGACGCTTTGCCTATGAGATGTTAAGGTACCAGCAAGGCTGGGTTTAGGGCAAGACCTAGGTTTACTCTCAGACTGAGGCTGTGCGATGACAAATCGGCTTTCGTTTTGCCTGTTTGTGATTTTAACCTGATTCGTACCGTCTTAAAATCCGCGAAGTGGTATCGGCTTATATGATTTGTCTGGGCACGAATCGAGCTACTTCCTTTACGAAGTGCTGAACCAAATTTGGATTTTTTGTATAGCGCGCTATGGGATCCTTGTCGGATGTAAAAGAGCCTACCCTTAGGTGGCTTGTCTGTTTAGGACGTTAGAGTTCGTTTGTTGTGATCAGCAACAACGATATGATGCCGTTTAGAAGGCGTATGAAGGTTTTAATCGAAAAACGAATATTCAGGCACGAAGCGACGTCTCGCAGTGCTTTGAAGTTTGTTTTTCTTATGCCATAAAGGACTATGGGCTTTTAGAAATCGCGGGATGTTTCCGGGCGATAGTTTATGATTTATTTGGTGGATATTGGATCCATTGTTGAGGCCGTTTAGCAATTGGCGAGTTTGTTTGCGAAGAGTTTCGGAAATTCGATTTCTTCAAAAAACGTGGGATTATACAAGCATACACATTTTAAATGTGTACGAGTTAATTTTCCCTTGTGCCGCACTTCAAATGTTCGCGGGCTTGGAGATTTTTTGCGAACGTCCGTAGTCAGAAACTGTTGTTTCAGTTTGGACGAGGGATTAGGACCAGGGGTCGCGTATATTTGACCCAGGGAGAAGCGTCTACCTTCGCTTTGTTTCGCGAAGTGTTAGCCTTCCGGGATTTTAAGGACGACTCGTATAACTCTTGGAGCTTTGTCACGAGTGTTTCTTCTCATGCTTTGTTTACGGGGCGTATAGAACTTAATCAGTCGATGTTAAGTTCAAATTTTTCCGTTAACCGTATGGCTGTTAGGACTGATTTTATTACGAGAAATTTATCGCATGATTTCCGCTTTTGGGCTATGCGACAGAGTTGCTCACGTAAATGGTCACTTGGAGTTTTATGACAAATCGTGGATTATCGTCTGGCCCTTAAGTGATTGGAGCGGCGATCGTTCAGCTGTTTTGTCTTGGGGTGAAGGCTCTGTTCAGCCGTTTTACCAAGGAGTTGGTAAACGATCAGACTGCGATCCTTTCGCATTAAGGTCATATTGGTTCACGATTGTCCTTAATGGTGATGCCGAATTCAGGTTCGGGCTTTATGGAAAGGCGTAGTCGGCCGATGGCCGAATAGCGTTCGTTGAGATAGACATGCAAATCTTAGCGGAGTTTTCCGAGTTATGGGTTACACGGAAAATGTTTCCGCTTTGATTTTGTCTTTTGGCGAAAGTTGCTTCGAATTACTCGTGGAGTTTTACCGAAGGTTATTCCGTTAATTTTGTAGCTCACCGTCGTGCTATTAGTCTGACGTTGTACGAGTTTCTTGTCGCGAGATTGCAACAAGAGACGGTGTAGAGTTTTCAAGACTATGTTTGTAGCGGTTTGACCATGCCGCTATGCCGCTAGCGTTACGGACAAATCTTAGAGTGCCGTTTGCCTTTTGAAAGGAATTTTTTCTTTATGAAGTAGAATGAGTATGCCAAGGATGCGTGGCGATCGTTTCTCGGTTTTCCGAGAGATTAGATCGGTTTGCGCGTTCTGCCTAGACAGTCAAGGAACAATAGAACGAAACTGGAAGAAAATGCCTAAGACTTAGCTTGCTAGACTATCCACCTAGGTTCTAAGTTCCCTAAATTTTACGGCAGTTTACAAGACGTTCTCATTCCTTTCCTACGAAAAAATTAAAACCTTGATAGAATTTTCTAAGTCGGACGTACCTTAGTCTCGTTGATTACTCGAGATTGCCTCATGTCCGTTCCTCTTTGTCTTCTAACGTTTCATTGTCAAAGGTCTTCGAAAAGTCTGACACTGAATCGAGAATCGATTTTTGATGAAACCCGAAGGAACAGTGCATAATCGTTGAAGCAAAGGGAGGAGAAGTAGGCAAAACTCGAAGAAGGCTAAGGTGGGTAGACAAGTGAAAACGAACGGCAAGACGTCACTTGAGTGGGGCTTCTTGTTTCGTCAAGCTATGAGCGAACTGGTCAGGTCAAGAAGCTTGCGATCTTGTTATACTTCACGAATAATGTTTCGTAAAATATTGCCGAGCTTTTATTTAACGAGAGTTATTCAACAAAATGTTGTCGAGTTAATTTTACGGAAACAGTTTCGTAAAATATTGTCGAGTTTAATCGTGCAGAAGCTGTTTTGTGAAGTATTGTCTAGGATTATTTTACGAAAGGTGCAAAGTATTTGGTTGGACTATCGTCGGGGATGGTTTTGCGAGGATATGCCGCGTTCGCCGAATGTTTTGTTGTCCGACGACCAGCGCAGCGCGGGCGCGTTAGCCGCCCGGCGCCTAGGGGCAGCACGGGCGTGCTAGCCGCCCGGCGCCTAGGGACAGCACGGGCGTGCTAGCCGCCCGGCGACTAGGGACAGCACGGGCGTGCTAGCAGCCCGGCGCCTAAGGACAGCACGGGCGTGCTAGCCGCCCGGCGACTAGGGACAGCACGGGCGTGCTAGCAGCCCGGCGCCTAAGGACAGCACGGGCGTGCTAGCCGCCCGGCGCCTACGGACAGCACGGGCGCGCTAGCCGCCCGGTGCCTAGGGACAGCACGGGCGTGCTAGCCGCCCGGGACTGTGCTTCCTTGCGGAACCTGCCTGTTTTTCTCGGTTTTTTTTTTTTTTTTTTTTTTTTTTTGTTTTTTTTTAAAGGTTTCTCGATCGACACTTAGTCTTTCGAGGTTTCTTTAATTGTTTTTCCGAGATTTTGGACATCGATTTCATCATGATCCCAGCAAGGAGTTGCTTCTTAGAATGTTGCTGACCTTCTATTTTACGAGAGTTATTTTGCAAAATGTTATCGAGTTAGTTTTACGAAAACTGTTTTGTAAAATGTTGTCGAGTTTAATCATGCAAAAGGTGTCTCGCGAAATACTTTCGAGGATTTATTTTACGAAAGGTGCTTCGTAAAACGTGTTCGAATTTTAACATTAGAAACGCTGATCGGTAACCCGATCAGTCGTGCTTTCTATTTCCCGAGTAATCTGGGGTTTCTTTGTGATCACCAGGAGAACAAGTCTTTATTTTTTCCGGAAAATTCTAAAAGACATTTTCAGTCGAAACTCTGCTCGGTAATCAGACCGTCATATCAGCCTTGGGCTCGATCCTACTCTAAAATCGTATGTGGGTCGTTAGCCGTGATTCGGGCCCCTTTTGGGCTGTCTAGGGACTTAGATGTTTTTACGATTTTTCTTTAGAAAAAGCCGTTGATGTGACGCTGGTTTTTCCGAAAGGATTTCGATTCCCCGTATAGTTAAGGCAACTGGTGTTCAAGCTAACCATAGCCGTTGTATACGGCAGGCAGGAATCCGTCTCGACTACCAAATCCATGGACCCGAGGACCGTGTTGCAGGAACTTTGGACGGGGGCGCATGGTTGATAGGACCCAAACCTGGTCGGGATGGTCTGTTCTCGGGACGTTTGTCCGTAAGATGATAATCTTAGATAACCGTTTGCATAAGCGTTATTCGTAGGAGCAGTCACTGCTGAAGTTGTTTTACCAGCGTCGATGTGAGCTGCGAGTTTGTCTTTCATATTTCCAGACATTGCTTTGATCAAGCGTTTTGCGGCCGTAAGAGTAAGAGTAATCCGTCCTCCCCTCCTTCTAGCGCCAAACTGTGGGAACCGAAATTCGCACTGTCGATTTTGATAAGTAAAAACGGAGGAAAGCCAAGTTAACCCGACTTTCCCTGAAGGCCCGGATTCTCTGCAACAGCCAACGACAAGTGACCGAACAAGTGCGGAAGATATGTAAAGACGAAAATCGTACAAAAAGGATTTTGTAGAGAGTTGGGACTGGACCTAAAGGAAGGCTGCCTACGTACCCCTTTCGAGGATCAAGTCGGACGTAGTTCAGTTGGAAGGGTTTGAACAAGAGATCGAACTGCCTGGCGGAGTTCGTCTAGTATGAGCGTTTGTCATAGAAACTGGCGTGTCGAGAATAACGCCTAGGGTTTCTATGTGCGAAACTCTGAGTAAAAGGATTGTTAGATCCTTCCGCGAGAAACAAGAGTCTGCGGACAAGATGAAAATAGAATGAGAGGCGGCCGGACGTTCTAGGTCTTGCCTTGCTAGTCTACCGCCTAAATTCTAAGTTCGTAAGCTAACAGGAGCTCTCTAGGTCTCCAATCTCGGATTTGTTTTCTCTCTAGGAATTTTTGCCCTCCTTTTCCTTCTCTCCCAAAGCTCCTTTATATACTCCTTCTTATGACGGTCTATTCTCCTTTTGGGCCGCGAAGCGGGCTTTTTCCATTTTCGTCGGCCTTCATGTTTATCGGGAAACTTGACATTTATCTTCGGGAAACTTGACATTTATCCTTCCGGAAATTTAGCATTTATCTTGTTACGTAAAGATAAACGTAAATCGTCGTATCTATCTTAGATAATCGTAAATGGATTGTCCGATCGCATTTGGTCCCTTTCGGGCCGTTTCTAGGACTTCCGTTATTTTCTACGATCTCTTCGGAAGATCTTCATTCCTTCGTAGAGTTGAGATGAGTGGTGTCTCAAGATAACCATCACTGTTTCGTACGAAGAATTTAAGATCTTCCTTCCCGTTGATACCTTACGAGTTTCCGAAGTGTTACCGACGATCTTAGTTTGGAGTAAGAACGGGAGTTTTGTACGCGGAATCTCAATGATTCATTCCGCGAGGACTTGGGAAAGATTCAAAGTACAGACTTCTGACGGCTGGGGCCTGGGACTTGTGCACGGAAGATTGTCGCTCGAAGACCCGAGCCAGCATGGGCGCTAGGCGCCCGGCGCCTACGGGCAGCACGGGCGCTAGGCGCCCGGCGCCTTCGGGCAGCACGGGCGCTAGGCGCCCGGCGCCTAGAGGCAGCACGGGCGCTAGGCGCCCGGCGCCTAGAGGCAGCACGGGCGCTAGGCGCCCGGCGCCTAGAGGCAGCACGGGCGCTAGGCGCCCGGCGCCTAGAGGCAGCACGGGCGCTAGGCGCCCGGCGCCTAGAGGCAGCACGGGCGCTAGGCGCCCGGCGCCTAGAGGCAATCATGTGCGTCTCGGCGAGGGCTTCGATTTGATATCTTGCTCGTTTTCTGGATCCTCACGGTTTGAGAGAACGAGCTCTTTGAAGTTTCCCGGCGGCTAGGACCATCACGGGCGGCTAGGACCAGCACGGGCGCTAGGTGTCCGGCGCCTAGAGGCAGCACGGGCGCTAGGCGCCCGGCGCCTAGAGGCAGCACGGGCGCTAGGCGCCCGGCGCCTAGAGGCAGCACGGGCGCTAGGCGCCCGGCGCCTAGAGGCAGCACGGGCGCTAGGCGCCCGGCGCCTAGAGGCAGCACGGGCGCTAGGCGCCCGGCGCCTAGAGGCAGCACGGGCGCTAGGCGCCCGGCGCCTAGAGGCAGCACGGGCGGGCGCTAGGCGCCCGGCGCCTAGAGGCAGCACGGGCGCTAGGCGCCCGGCGCCTAGAGGCAGCACGGGCGCTAGGCGCCCGGCGCCTAGAGGCAGCACGGGCGCTAGGCGCCCGGCGCCTAGAGGCAGCACGGGCGCTAGGCGCCCGGCGCCTAGAGGCAGCACGGGCGCTAGGCGCCCGGCGCCTAGAGGCAGCACGGGCGCTAGGCGCCCGGCGCCTAGAGGCAGCACGGGCGCTAGGCGCCCGGCGCCTAGAGGCATCACGTGCGTCTCGGCGAGGGCTTCGATTTGATATCTTACTCGTTTTCTGGGTCCTCACGGTTTGAGAGAACGGGCTCTTTGAAGTTTCAAGGCGGATTCTTTGTCGTTCGGCCTGTCCAAACTTAGATTACTTCCCGTTTCTTCCGTATACTTTCGTATGGTCGTGTCATCTTAGCTACGGACCTAATGTCTCTCGGTTCTTCTTGATTGTATCATCGAAGTTTTACGACTAAATCTTATTTGGTTTTCTCGTAAAGTTTATCGTGTAAATCAAGAACGATCGACTTTAACATAGGTTCTTTAAGCTATATGACTTGTCTTGCTTTCGACGCTTGTTTTATGGAAAGTCCGCGCATGATAAATAGTTTTAGCCGTTGATTTCGAGAGAACCGTTTTTGACCCCAACAAACATCAAGTTTCCAAAAAGATAAATGTCAAGTTTCCCGATAAACATGAAGGCCGACGAAAATGGAAAAAGCCCAGCTTACGGCGGCCCATCAGGAATA
Source organism: Hirschfeldia incana (assembly GCA_026261945.1). Taxonomy (NCBI): domain Eukaryota; kingdom Viridiplantae; phylum Streptophyta; class Magnoliopsida; order Brassicales; family Brassicaceae; genus Hirschfeldia; species Hirschfeldia incana. Next base: position 1,475,114 of record JABCMI010000006.1, read on the forward strand.
GACCGTCATATGGGAGTATATAAGCAAGTCTAGGAACAGAGGAAGGGGGATCTGAAAATCACAAGAAAAACTACTCTTAGAGCAATTTAGAACTTAGGCGTTTATTTCCTTTTTAGCGAGCTGCGACTCAATTAGGTTAGATCTAGGGTTTTGAGACTAGCGACGATCGACAGCTCTTACAGCCGCGATCTCGACCTATTGTTCCAACGCTCTACGCGAATTCAGAAATAAAATTCTTTCTTTTTGCTCTCTTTATTTTACGCATTTGTTCTCAACTTAGCCTGTTTTAACTTTGTCGTGCGTGGCCCAGCAGATAGCCGGGATCCTCGGGGAAAACTAGGTCAACTTAGTTTTCCTACGTTTTACTTAGTAATATTTGACGGTGCGAATTTCCGTTCCCACAAGGAGACTCGTGGAACTCCGTTCACCGATAGAATTGCTAACTCTTATATAAGAGATACTCGAAAATTAAGATTCCCGAATACGATGGGAACGCAGACCCAAAGGCTTACTTAAGAGCCTTCCGATTAGCCATCGTTAAAGCTCACTTCACAAAGGAAGAATGTGATGCAGGATATTGCAGAACATTTGCTGAAAACCTGATCGGAACAGCTCTCGAATGGTTCTCCGGCCTCGAGCCGAACTCTATAAACAGCTTCGATCAGTTGGCTAACGCCTTTATGAAACAATATTCAACCCCCATCCTGAAACAAGTGTCTGAGGCTGACCTCTCGAAGATCAGACAAGGATTGGGAGACTCACTGCGAGTCTACATCGAGAAATTTAGGGCAGTAAGAACTAAACTCTCAAACCCCAACGATCAGGTAGCCATTGAGGCCCTTAGGAGAGATCTCTGGTATAAATCAGGATTCTTCTCGGAGTTAACGCTAAACCCTCCCCCAACTATCGATGACACCCTTCATAAGGCCTCTAGATACATCACCTTGGAAGAGGAAACAACAGCATTAGATAAGCTCCACAGAAAACCCCAGAATCACCCGAAAGGCGAAGCCTCCGACAGGAAGGGACCTCACAAAAGAGGGAACTCCCGAAACAATCAGACTCAGGGAGAGCATTCTTATGTAATCGAGGATGACAAAGACGAAAAACCTGTTGCCGCGACAGCTAAAGCCCCCTGGTCCAAAGGCTACGATGAGAGCAAACACTGCTCTTACCACGATCGAAAGGGACACTCAACCGAAGAATGTTGGGACCTCCAACGACAACTGGCTGCTAAATTCGCAGCCGGAGAAATAAAAGACGTGGACCTCAAAAAGCCACAGCCTTACCAAAAAAGAGGTCCCCGGGATAACTCTCCGAAACGCGAGACGTCACCTGAAAAGGAAACAGATTCACCACCTCCAGCTTCCAAGAAGAGAGTCGATATGATCCTTGGAAAATTCTCCCAAGGAAAAAGCCTTCAAATCGAGGCCCTCTTGAGTAAACCACCTCCCCAATCAAGCACTAGCTCTAGGGTTGATTACATCCTCGGAGGGTCCGACGTGTGTCAAGACTCCGTTAACTCTATTAAAAGTAACGTACGGAAAGCTGTGTCTAACACTCAGTCCAAACCGACCAAACCCGATTCTAACACTAAAATCTCTTTCTGGGAGAATGAGACATCAGACCTCAACAGACCTCACGACGATGCCCTTGTCGTAACATTAAATATAGCAGGGTACGTGGTACCTAAGCTCATGATCGACACCGGAAGCTCCGTCGATCTCATTTTCTACAACGCATTAAAGGGAATGGAAATAGACGACTACGAAATCGTCGACCAGAAATCCATCCTCGTAGGTTTCTCAGGAGAAACATCTACCTCATTGGGAACAATTAAGCTCCCAATTATAGCCGGCGGAGTCATGAAAATGACCAACTTCATAGTTGTCGACAAACCATCCCCTTTCCACGCAATCCTCGGAAGACCTTGGATTCATAAGATGAAAGCAGTAGCTTCCACTTATCACCAATGCGTGAAATTTCCAACAACCGACAGAATAGCTACCATACACGGTAGCCAAAAGATTTCAAGAATCTGCTACTTGGGTGGATTCGAGATCATAAAAGAATCCCCCCAATAGCAATTACAGATTCAGGATAGTCGCAAAATGCAGCAAAATATTCGAGGTCCTCCTAAGAACCTCACCGAAAAAGTTAGCATCGACGACTCAAATCCTGAAAAACAGGTAAGCATCGGATCCGAGCTACCTCTCCAAACCAAAAAGGAGCTCATCGAATTCCTAAAACAGAATGTCAAAACCTTTGCATGGACCACCAGCGACATGAAAGGCATAGACGCCAATGTCACAGCCCATAAGCTCAACCTAGACCCCACTTTCAAACCGATCAAACAAAAGCGTCGTAAGCTAGGTCTCGAAAAAGCCCGAACTGTCAACGACGAGGTCGATCGACTAACGAAAGCCGGGTAAATCCGAGAAGTTCAATACCCTGATTGGTTAGCTAACCCAGTGGTAGTAAAAAAGAAGAATGGGAAATGGAGAATCTGCGTAGACTTCACCGACTTAAACAAGGCATGTCCTAAGGACAGCTTCCCGTTACCTCACATCGATCGTTTGGTCGAAGCAACGGCCGGTCACCAGCTCCTGTCCTTTATGGATGCTTTTTCAGGATATAACCAGATTATGATGGATCCTGAGGATCAAGAAAAAACCGCATTCATAACCGAACGAGGAACCTATTGTTACAAGGTCATGCCATTTGGTTTGAAAAATGCGGGAGCTACCTATCAAAGGTTAGTAAATAAAATGTTCGCTGGACAACTCGGAAAAACCATGGAAGTCTACATCGACGACATGTTAGTCAAATCTTCAATGGGAGAGGACCACATCTCCCACCTAAGGGAATGCTTCGACATCCTCAACAAATACGACATGAAGCTAAACCCAGCTAAATGTACCTTCGGAGTACCTTCCGGCGAATTCCTAGGTTACCTCGTAACCGAAAGAGGCATCGAAGCCAACCCGAAACAAATAGCGACATTCCTAGAAATGCCGTCACCTAAAACGACCAGAGAGGTACAAAGATTGACCGGACGGATCGCAGCACTAAATCGATTCATATCCAGATCCACCGATAAGTGCCTTACATTCTATGAGCTCCTGAAAAATAATAAGAAGTTCTTGTGGGATGAAAAGTGCGAAGAAGCCTTCAAACAGCTGAAAGCTTACCTCTCGGAACCTCCGATACTATCCAAACCTGTAGAAGGTGAACCACTGTATCTGTACCTCGCCGTATCGGCAGCTGCAGTCAGTGGGGTGCTAGTACGAGAAGAACAAAACGAACAGAGACCTGTCTATTATACTAGTAAAAGCCTAATAGACGCCGAGACGAGGTACCCTACCATGGAAAAACTAGCCCTAGCAGTCGTGACAGCTGCCAGGAAGCTGCGACCATATTTCCAATCACACTCAATCATTGTAATGACCTCACAGCCATTGCGAACGATTCTGCATAGCCCTAGACAATCCGGACGATTAGCCAAATGGGCTATAGATCTCAGCGAATACGACATCGAATACAGACCCCGAGCAGCAGCAAAAGCTCAGGTCCTCGCCGATTTCGTTTTTGAGCTAGCATCCGAACACCTAGATCAAGAAATAGAGGTTCCGAAATGGAGCCTATATGTGGACGGAGCCTCTTCAAAGCAAGGCTCTGGTGTCGGTCTAAGACTAACCTCCTCAGCCGGAGAAACCATCGAACAATCCTATAGACTTGGATTTAACGCTTCCAACAAGGAGGCCGAGTATGAAGCACTAATCGCCGGCTTAAAACTAGCTCTGAGCCTCGGAATCCGGGAGCTGAACGCTTACTGTGATTCGCAGCTAGTAACTAGCCAGTTTCATGGAGAATACGAAACGAGGGACGAAAGAATGGGGGCATACCTCGAAGTAGTCCTAAGCCTGACAAAGCAGTTCGATAAGTTTGAGCTAACGAGAATCCCACGGGGAGAGAACTCTTCAGCAGACGCGCTCGCCGCGCTAGCCTCCACATCCGACCCTCTCGTAAAATGAATTATACCCGTAGAAGGAATCGAGAAGCCAAGTATCGACATAGCTGCCAAAGCTGAGCTAGATAGCAAATCAAAAGCAAAAATTGAGGATAACAGTCCTCCGACGGAAGCTACCCAAGTTTTCACGACATTCTGGTTCCCTAGAACTAGAATACGCAGCTTCAGAAAGTACACCTCTGAAAATGCAACCCAGAACCCAGAGGGCAACGACCAAAGTGAAGGTATTCACCGAAGTTCGGACTCCCTGGAGCCTAACTCAACGAATACCCCCGGGGGCACCACCCAAACCTCGGAATCACTTGTCCTTAAAGTACAAACAAGAAGCCGCGCAGCTCTTAAAAACGCATCTAGGAACGCAACACAAACCACAGGGGACAACGAGGAAATTGGAGATATTCCTCAGAACCTAGAACCTACTCCAACGAATATCTCCGGGGGCACCACGACACCAGGTCCCGAACAGGAACCTCGCTGCTCTCTTCACAACAAAGTTGTAGGGAGAGAAGACTGGAGAATACCGATCATGGATTACATCCTAGAGGGAAAAATTCCACCCAATAAGTGGGAGGCTCGAAACTCAAAGCTTTAGCAGCAAGATACTGTATAATCAAGTCAGCCCTCCACAAACGAAGTGTCTCAGGACCTTACCTAAAATGCGTTCACGGCCTAGTAGCTATGAAACTCATGAAGGAAATGCATGACGGTTCCTGTGGAAACCATTTCGGAGGTAGAGCCCTAGCCATCCGAATTAAAAGACAAGGCTACTTCTGGCCTACCATTATCGCAGATTGTGAGGTCTATTCCTCATCATGCGACAAGTGCCAAAGGCATGCACCGATCATACACCAACCAGCGGAAAAGCTGTCTAACATATCAGCTCCCTATCCGTTCATGAGGTGGTCCATGGATATTGTAGGTCCATTAGTACCTTCAGGGAAAGGAAAGAAGTTACTAAACCTCATGGTCCTAACCGACTACTTCACGAAATGGATCGAAGCTGAAGCTTTCCAACAAATAAACAGATTTGAGGTCGAAGGATTTGTTTGGAAAAACATCGTATGCGGGCATGGCGTCCCATACGAAATCGTAACCGACAATGGAGGACAGTTCATATCCCATGACTTCAAAAGTTTCTGCGATAAATGGAATATCCGCCTCACCTTCTCATCACCTCGACGACCTCAAGGGAACGGACAGGCGGAGGCTGCCAACAAATCAATTTTAGCAAACCTCAAGAAACGCTTAGGAGCCCAAAAGGAGCTTTGGTCGGAAAAACTACCCGAAGTACTATGGGCCTGCCGAACCACCCCACGAAAAGCTACAGAGGAAACTCCCTTCTCCTTAGCTTACGGGATGGAAGCTGTCGTCCCAGCAGAAACCACCGCAGGTAGCCTCCGACGGGAGCTCTATACCAGCTAACAACCAGCTCCTAATGGACAGCCTTGACTTGATCGAGGAAAGACGAGACCAAGCCTTGCTTCGCATTCAAAATTATCAGCAAGCAATGGCGCGACTCTACAATTCCAAAGTAAGGCCCCGACAGTTTGCCGTAGGGGACCTGGTGCTTAGGAAAGTGTTCGAAGGAACAAAGGAACCGGGAGCTGGAAAGTTAGGAACCAACTGGGAAGAACCCTACCGAATTATCCACATAGTACGACCCAGAGTCTACAAACTCCAAAAGGTACGAACCGGGGTACCTGAAATCCGATTGTGGAACGCCACGAATCTCAAGAGATACTATCATTAGGTACCCAAATCCCCTGAACTACGTTCGGCTTGATCCCTTGACTGGGTACGTAGGCAACTCCGTCATGAGTGCAGCCCCAACCTCTTTTCACCAATCTCCTCACCTAAGCAAGAAGGGCATATGTACCAAGAACACATAGCCTGAAAACAGTTATTGCGTGAATAATCTGAATCATGTATTCTCTGATATCTGATATTAATAAAACGATTAATTCAGTTTCATAAACATCAAAGGTCCTAAAACCCTCCAAGAAAATTCAGGTCCCCCTAAATCGGGACCTAAGCTCAACAATCTCGAATACATTCAGGTCCCTGATAACCTAAACCTAAGGTCTTAAAATCCTTAATAAACCCAAAGGTCTTAAAATCCTTAACATAAACTAAGGTCTTAAAATCCTTAACAATCAACAAGGTCTTAAAATCTTTAACATAAACTAAGGTCTTAAAATCCTTAACAATCAACAAGATCTTAAAATCCTTAACATAAACTAAGGTCTTAAAATCCTTAACAATCAACAAGGTCTTAAAATCCTTAACAACAAAAAAGGTCTTAAAATCCTAAAAAATCAACAAGGTCTTAAAACCCTTATCAAAATCGAAAGGTCTTAAAATCCTAAAGAATCAGGAAAATCTCGAAATTCCTCAATTTCATCCGTTAAACTTCAAAGGTCTCGAAATCCTTCGAACTAACTCAGGTCCCTGTAAGTATAAATCCAGGTCCCTACGAACCTGAACAACCAGGTCCCAGAACCTTTTCGAATCAGACTCAGGTCCCCGAGTTAATATCAAAAACTTCTCTTTAAGGTCATCATGACCAAATACGTACTAAGCTAAACGCTTATCACAACTTAAAACTAAAGATCCTAATCCGATCCAACGATCACTATGTCTAAACAGAACGAAGTTAAGTTCAAAGGTTTAAGGCAAAAATAATAACCGAGAGTTAAAACATAAGAACGGGTTTGAAAGCCTCCCCAGGCTATCGGAATCCAACAAGTCTAAAGGGTTAAAGACCTCCTCAGGCACTAAGTCTTAAAGCTTAAACGAAACAGAGCCCTTAGGCCAAAGTCTTGAAAAACACAAAACACAAATTTAAAAGAGCCATAGCTCTCAATCTTCTTTCTCATCCTGGATCGGTTCACCATCGCCAGCTGGAACCTCTCCTTCAGCCACGTTATCATTGCCTCCTTGAGCTGCTTCGACCGGAGCTAAGTTAGGAGCCACCAAACCCAAGTTAGAACCATACTCCCCAGGAAAGGACAGATTAAACAGGTTAATCTCGAAAGTACCTGAGCTGTCCGAGATCTGAGGAAGAGGAAGCTTGCTGACTGAAAAGTCAGAAACTTGAGCCTTCTCGTACGCGGTCGCCGCTTCTGGTAACAAGGCGACCAAGCGGTTGTACTCCTCTTCAACACTCTGGATCTCGTTGTTAAGCATGTCCTTCAGGAGGTCAGCATTAGCTTGGAGCTCCTGAGCATAGACCAGAGCGCTGACCTCAGCCTTCTTCTTAGCGAACTTCTCTTGAACACATGCTAAGATCTTGCCGTAAGCTTCGACGACTTCTTTCTTCCCTTCCCTGACAGCCAGCTTGACTTCAGCTTCCTTGTTCTTCTGGCTATCCTGGGATGAGGCAATGAGCTCACGTACTTGATGCTCAGCTATCCTCCGCGCAGCCTCCAAATCATTGATCCTCCTGCTCTTCACCTGGATATCGAGCTCTTGACTCTCGATATTTCCTTGCTGAGCATCAGTCTTCGAGCCTAGCCTCGTCACTTCGGCTTCGAGTTCAGAAATTTGAACCCAGGCTTGATCGAGATCGGCCTTATCTGCCTTAACCAGCTCGGTAACCTCAGTAAGTTCACCAGCATTGGGGGCATCATGCAGAGCGTTCTCAAACCTGAGCTGGGCCCTGTTAACAGCCCCAGCCAACTACAACAACACTAAAAAAGAATATCGTCATCTCCAAAAGATGTAAACAAAGAACAGATAGAGATCACGTACCTGACCCATACAGTGGGCAATGTCGAGATACTCATCCCGGTTTTTCAAGTCCTTCAGCGCTGGAAGGGGACATCCTACCCTCTTCAAGTGCCTCATTATCGCAGCCAGGCCCCAGGAGTCGTCCAGGATCGACCCAGGCTTTGAATGGGTGAAACTCCACCCAACAGTTCCTCCTCTAGAAGACGAGGAAGAGGACCGAGTGGGAGCTCCGCCTTGATCAGTCCTAGGCCTCTTGTGTCTCGACGGCTTGACCTCAGAGGTACCCTTTGGAGCCTGGTAATCAGCCTCCGGCATCGGGACCTCAGGAAGAAGAGTAACATCCTGAGCTGCGACCTCAGCAGGAGCAGTCTCAACAACAGGTCTGGATCCCCCGTCATCCAAGACATCATTCATCGAATCAAGGAAAGATCCCCCTTGGCTCCTGTCTCCCCCACGGGAGGTACTTGCAGCCTTCGAAGGCTTACCCCTAGAACGGAATGATGGCCTCAGAGTCATATCACCTGACTTAGTCTTTTCGGTTTCTGAAGCGCTAGCACCGGTTGAAATCGACACAACTGAAGTACCTTTGGAAACTGGAAAAATAAAAAACTTTGAGGAATCTAGAGGATCAAGGAATAGAATATATATTTTAAAATCGATAACTCACTTTCGAGGTCCCCGACAGGAATATGATCTTGGAAGGAGGCGTTGTAGGCGTCTGGGAATCTGGCCGAGCCTATTCGAGAGGTAGTGTAAGCCACCCAGGTACAGGGACTTTGCTGCAACTTGCGGAACAGAGCTCAAGTGAGCTTAGTAGAAAGCTTTGGAGGATCTTCAATTTCTGCAAAACAAATCCGAGCAAAAAAGATTAATCAACCATAAACAGATAAATCTCTTAACGTTTGTCTCTAGAATTCCTAACCAGATGGATTAGACCAAGTGACCCTGAGGTCCCGACCCACAGGAACCGTCGAAGGGTCAACTTTAACATAAAAGTACTTCTTCCTCCAGTCATCGTCACTACTAGAAAATCTAAAGATGACATGATTAAGACGACTAGGGAGGTAGAAGGTCCCGGTACCGCCTTCCTTAGAAGCACTCTCTTTCTATGAGAAGAGGCTCATAAGCTCGGTAAGACCAACACTGACTCCCTCCTCTTTAGATCTAGAGATAAAACCGTTTATCACTCGGATGACTGAGGGACAAAGCTGGGAAAGGGCCAACTGGTAGTGATCAAGGAGATCAAGCATCAAGGTCGGGAGATGAAATCTCAGGTGACACTTGGAGATATACTTCTCATGACAGCAAAACCAGCCCGCCTGAGCAGTTTCGGGGGTTTCATAGGGACTGCAAAATCGAGCAAGTTCCTTCTGGCCAAGAGCTTGAACCATGAGGTTAACTACATCTTGGCTTTTCAATAGCGAAGGCGAGTGAGGACTGCTCCCACTGGAATCGTCCTTCTTCTTCCGCTTAGAGACCCTGGTCGCTGTGATAGACAAGGTTTCACTTCTTAGATTTAGGTTAGGTTGAGAGATGATGAATCGTGGGCTGAATCCCGTAAGTAAGCTTAATGAATGAATACGTTTGTATTGATGATCAAAGAGTATTACAAAAGGTGTTTTTATGATGATTACAAAGAGAATGCGTAATGTATTTAATCTAATCTGATAGTTGTTGTATCTATGGAGATAGATCCCTATTCTAGATCTTCTCTGTCTTTATATAGTCCAGGTCTCGTTGATAACTCCTTAACTGATCTCCGAAATACACGGCTTCAGTTACGTACTTGCTCCAGGTTCCTCTTGACCGAGTCTCCGAAGTGTCAGCTCCCGTTATAACGTGACCTCCTTTACGACGACTCCCAGGTTCAGTCTTCAATTCAGCTTCCAGCTCGTATTAATGCTATGGGCTTTACGCGGCCCACTTGGCAGCTTACATTTTATCGTGACCTCACCTGAGGGTCATATTCGGGTCCAACAGTTGCCCCCAGCTTCCGAATAAAATCTTTTGTCTCGGAAGCTAGAATCCAGCTACCGACCTTATCTTTTCGTTAAAGTCATGATTAGTTCTTATCTTGTTTAGATACGGTTTGCCCGATCTAACGGTTCGTATCACATTAATCGAAATCAACGGTTCAGATGGAGGAAGTTTGAAATGACGTTTCCGGATCTCGAGAGTTGATGAGATATAAAGCTGCAAGCATTAACTGCTGCGCCTCCCACTTTCTCCACGCCTCCGTTCAGTTTCCCAAGGTAACTTCCCTCTTCTCTTAGTTATTTTACTGCGTTTTCTTTTTTTTTTTTATCTTCCTCGTTACTTCTCTCTGTAAATCCTCTCTCGTATCCTGCAATCGACGTTCTTTCTTGATCTTCCCCATATCATGAATCCTCCAAAAGAAGGTTCCGGCGAGTCCGGGATGCCTCCCTCTGCCTCTGGGGCTAAATTACTGAAGGTTAAGCAAGAAGTCGGAGCCAAGATGAAAGGGAAAAAGAAAGCGAGAGAGACGATCGCGACTAGGGTCTCTAAGAGGAAGAAGAAAGATGATTCCGGTAGCCTACACTCGCCGTCGTTGCTCGACAGTCAGGACGTAGTCAACCTTATGACTCAGGCTCTCGGCTCGAAAGAGCTTGGCCGTGCCTGTAGCTCCGACGAAACCCCTGAGACTGCTCCGGAGGGTTGGTTCTGTTGTCACGAGAAGTTCATCTCCAAGTCTCACTTGAGATTTCCTCTCCCGACTTTGTTGCTAGATCTACTAGATCATTACCAGTTAGCTCTTCCCCAACTCTGTCCCTCGATCATCCGTGTGATCAACGGCTTCATTACCAGGTCCAGAGAAGAAGGAGTTAGCGTCGGTCTTACCGAGCTCATGAGCCTCTTCTCTTTAAAGGAGAGTGCTTCCAAAGAAGGCGGTTCCGGGACTTACTACCTCTCTAGCCGCCATAATCACGTGATCTTCAGATTCTCCAGTAGCGATGATGACTGGAGGAAGAAATATTTTTATGTTAAAGTTGATCCCTTGACAGTTCCCGCTGGTCGGAACCTTAGGGTCACCTGGTCTAACCCATCTGGTTAGAAATTCTAGGAGTATCCCTTTTCTTGTTTTGCTTGTTTGCGGTTAATTAACCTTTTTCGTCTGTTCTGATTTTTTCTTTTACAGAGATCGAGGATCCTCCGAAGCTTTCTACCAAGCTTACCAGAGCTTTATACCGCAAGCTGCTTCAGAGTCCTTGTTCCTGGGCTGCTTATACCACATCCCGAATAGGTGCTGCCAGATTCCCTGACGTCTACAACGCTTCTTTTCAGGATCCCATCCCTGCTGAGAACCTTGAGGGTAAGTTAAGGCTCGAATTCTTTTTCAAACAGCTTTGCCGTTTTTTTTCGAAAATTTTCTTTCTTATAAGAATTCTTGTTATTCTAGTTTCCGCAGGGGACTCTGTTGTATCGATTTCAACCGGTGCTAGCGCTTCAGGTACCGAAAAGACCAAGTCAGGTGACATGACTCTCAGGCCATCTTTCCGCTCTAGGGGTAACCCTTCGAAGGCTGCCAGTGTTTCCCGTGGGGGAGATAGGAGCCAAGGAGGATCTTTCCTTAACTCAGTGAAGGACGTTTTGGATGATGGAGTATCCAAACCTGTCGCGGAGGCTGCTCCCGCTGAGGTCACAGCTCAAGATACCACTCTTCCTTCTGAGGTCCCTGTGCCGGAAGCTGATCATCCGGCTCCCAGGGATACCTGCGAAGTTGAGCCGTCGAGGCACAAGAGGCCTAGGACTGATCAAGGTGGAGCTCCCACTCGATCCTCCTCCTCGTCTTCCAGGGGAGGAACCGTTGGGTGGAGCTTTACCCATTCAAAGCCTGGGTCGATTTTAGATGATTCGTGGGGCCTAGCCGCGATACTGAGGCACCTGAAGAGGGTAGGATGTCCCCTTCCAGCGCTCAAGGACTTGTCTAACCGGGAGGAGTATCTCGACATTGCCCATTGTATGGGTCAGGTGCGCGACCTCTACCTGCTCTCTATTTGCATTTGTTGGAAATGATACTCATCGTCATTTTTGTTGTTGTCGTAGTTGGCTGGGGCTGTTAACAGGGCCCAGCTCGGATTTGAGAATGCTCTGCGTGATGCCCCCGATGCTGGTGAGCTCGCTGAGGTTACTGAGGTGGTCAAGGCAGCCAAGGCTGATCTCGATCAGGCCCGGATCCGGATCTCCGAACTTGAAGCTGAAGTTACGAGGCTGGGCTCGAAGGCTGATGCCCAACAAGGAAAGATTGAAAGCCAAGAGCTCGATATCCAGGTGAAGGGAAGGAGGATTAATGACCTGGAATCTGCTAGAAGGATTGCTGAGCGACAAGTTCGTGAGCTCGTTATCTCGTCCCAGGAGAGCCAGAAGAACAAGGAGGCCGAGGTCAAGCTGGCAGTCAGGGAAGGGAAGAAAGAGGTCGCTGAAGCTTATGGCAAGATCCTGACCTGTGTTCGGGAGAAGTTTGCTAAGAAGAAGGAGGAGGTCAGCGCGTTGGTGTATGCTCAGGAGCTCCAAGCCAACGTTGACCTCTTGAAGGACATGTTGAATAACAAGATCCAGAGTGTTGAGGAGGAATACAACCAGCTGGTGGCTTTGTTACCTGATGCGACGACCGCATATGAGAAGGCTCAAGTGTCTGACTTTTCAGTCAGCAAGCTTCCTCTTCCCCAGATCTCGGACAGCTCAGGTACTTTCGAGATTAACATGTTTAATCCGTCCTTTTCTGGGGAGTATGGTTCTAATCTGGATTTAATGGTTCCTGATTTAGTTCCGATCGAGGTAGCCCAAGGAGGCAATGCTAATGTGGCTGAAGGTGGAGTTCCAGCGGGTGATGGTGATCCAATCCAAGATGAGAAGGAAGACTAAGAGCTATGGCTCTTCTAAGTTTATGTTTCGTGTTTTTCAGACTTTGGCTTTAAGTTTCGTTTAAGTTCTACGACTTTAGTGCCTGAGGAGGCCTTTAAACCTTTAACGTTGTTTAAGATCTTAATGGCCTGGGGAGGCTTTTAAACCCTTTATCGTACTTAAGACTTATTTGCTTTCATGCTCTTGAGCTTGGTAATGTCCTACTTAATCATAACGATTGCTGAATCAAATTAGGACTTTTAATTTCGATTTGTTGTGAACGTTTTTGCTTAGTTAATATTTGGTCATGAAGACTTCAAAGAGAGGTCCTTGTCATTGTTTCGGAAAATCTGGGGACCTGAGTCCAATTTGAAGGTTCTGGGACCTGGCATCCAGGTCTGTCGGGACCTGAGTTAGACTCGTAGGGACCTGAGTTAATCCGAAGGATCTCGGGACCTTTGGAATGTAGTGAATGAAATCGAGGAATTTCGAGATTTTGTTGATTCTTCAGGATTTTAAGACCTTTTGATTTTGTTGTGAGGATTTTAAGACCTTATTGATCTGTCAAGGATTTGAAGACCTTGGTTGTTGTTTAAGGATTTTTGAGACCTTATTGATTTGTCAAGGATTTGAAGACCTTGGTTGTTGTTAAGGATTTTGAGACCTTATTGATTTGTCAAGGATTTGAAGACCTTGGTTGTTGTTAAGGATTTTAAGACCTTAGGTCATGTTAAGGATTTTAAGACCTTGGGTTATGTTAAGGATTTTAAGACCTTAGGTCCGGATTTTCAGGGACCTGAATGCGTTCGAGATAATTGAGCTCAGGTCACGGTATAATGGGACCTGAATTCTCTTAGAGGGTTTTAAGACCTTTGATGCTTATGGAACTGAATTAATCGTCTTATTAATGTCAGATATCAAAGAATACATGATTCAGATTATTTACATCGTAGCTTATCTTTGGGCTAAGCGTTCTTGGTGACAGGTGCCACTTTGGCTTAGATGATGAGATTGGTGAGAAGAGATTGGGGCTGCACTCATGACGGAGTTGCCTACGTACCCAGTCAAGGGATCAAGCCAAACGTAGTTCAAGGAATTTGGGTACCTAATGATAGTATCTCTTGAGGTTCGTGGCGTTCCACGATCGGATTTCAGGTACCCCGGTTCGTACCTTCTGGAGTTTGTAAACTCCGGGTCGTACTATGTGGATGATTCGATAGGGTCCTTCCCAGTTGGTTCCTAACTTTCCAGCTCCTGGTTCTTTAGTTCCTTCGAAGACCTTTCTGAGTACCAGGTCTCCTACAGCGAACTGCCGGGGCCTTACTTTGGAGTTATAGTGCCGTGCCATTGCTTGCTGGTAATTTTGAATGCGGAGCAAGGCTTGGTCTCGTCTTTCCTCGATTAAGTCGAGGCTATCCATCAGGAGCTGGTTGTTAGCTGCGGGGTTCGAGGTGCAGAGCTCCCGTCGGAGGCTGCCTGCGGCGGTTTCTGCTGGGACGACAGCTTCCATCCCGTAGGCTAAGGAGAAGGGAGTTTCTTCCGTAGCTTTTCGTGGGGTGGTTCTGCAAGCCCATAGTACTTCGGGTAGTTTTTCTGACCAAAGTTCTTTCTGAGCTCCTAGGCGTTTCTTGAGGTTGGCTAAGATCGACTTGTTAGCAGCCTCCGCCTGGCCGTTACCTTGAGGTCGCCGAGGTGTTGAGAATGTGAGACGGATGTTCCACTTATCGCAGAATTTTTTGAAATCGTGGGATATGAACTGTCCTCCGTTGTCGGTTACGATTTCGTATGGGACCCCGTGCCTACATACAATGTTCTTCCAAACAAATCCTTCGACCTCGAATCTGTTTATTTGTTGAAAAGCTTCAGCTTCGATCCATTTCGTGAAATAGTCGGTTAGGACCAGGAGGTTCAGTAATTTCTTTCCTTTGCCTGATGGTACTAACGGACCTACGATATCCATAGACCACCTCATGAAAGGGTAGGGAGCTGATATGTTAGATAGCTTCTCTGCTGGTTGGTGTATGATCGGTGCATGCCTTTGGCATTTGTCGCATGATGAGGAGTAGACCTCGCAGTCCGCGATAATAGTAGGCCAGAAGTATCCTTGCCTTTTAATTCGGATAGCTAGAGCTCTGCCCCCGGAATGATTACCGCAGGAACCGTCGTGCATTTCCTTCATGAGTTTCATAGCTACTAGACCATGAACGCACTTTAGGTAAGGTCCGGAGACACTTCGTTTGTGGAGGGCTGACTCGATTATGCAGTATCTTGCTGCTAAGGCTTTGAGTTTTCGAGCCTCCCATTTATTGGGTGGGATTTTTCCCTCGAGGATGTAATCCATGATCGGTATCCTCCAATCTTCTCTTCCTACAACTTTGTTGTGAAGAGCGGAGGGAGGTTCCTGTTCGGGACCTGGTGTAGTGGTGCCCCCGGGGGTATTCGTTTGAACAGGCTCCAAGGGGTCTGAGTTCTGAAGAATATCTCCAATTCCTTCGTTGTCCCCGGTGGTTTGTGTTGTGTTTTTGCGAGCCGCGCGGCTTCTTGTTTGTACCTTGAGGACGAGTGGTCCCGAGGTTTCGGTGGTGCCCCCGGGGGCATTCGTTAGGTTAGGCTCAGGAGAGTCCGAACTTCGGTGAATGCCCTCACTTTGGTTGTGGTCCTCTAACTTTTTGGCGGTATTATTAAATGAATGTTTTCTGAAGCTGCGTGCTCTGGTTTTAGGGAACCAAAATGTCGTGTAGATTTGGGTAGCTTCCGTAGGAAGGCTGTTATCTTCGACTTTTGTTTTTGACATGTTATCTAATTCAGCTTTGGTAGCTATATCGATACTCGGTTTTTCGATTCCTTCCACGGGTATAATTCGTTTTACTAGAGGGTCGGACGTGGAGGCTAACGCAGCGAGCGCGTCTGCTGAAGAGTTCTCTCCTCGTGGGATTCTCGTTAGCTCAAATTTATCGAACTGTTTTGTCAGGCTTAAGACTACTTCGAGGTATGCCCCCATCCTTTCGTCTCTTGTTTCGTATTCTCCGTGAAATTGGCTAGCTACTAGCTGAGAGTCACAGTAGGCGCTCAGCTCTCGGATTCCGAGGCTAAGGGCTAATTTTAAGCCAGCGATTAAAGCTTCATATTCAGCTTCGTTGTTGGAGGCGTTAAATCCGAGTCTATAGGATTGTTCGATGGTTTCCCCGGCTGAGGAGGTTAGTCTTAGACCGACGCCGGAGCCTTGTTTTGACGAGGCTCCGTCTACGTATAGGCTCCATTTTGGGACCTCCATCTCTTGGTCTAAATGTTCGGACGCGAGCTCGATAATAAAATCGGCAAGAACCTGAGCTTTTGCAGCTGCTCGAGGTCTATATTCGATATCATATTCGCTGAGTTCGATAGCCCATTTAGCTAGTCGTCCGGACTGGCTAGGACTATGTAAAATCGTCCGTATTGGATGTGAGGTCATTACGATGATTGAGTGTGATTGGAAATATGGTCGTAGCTTCCTAGCAGCTGTTACGACTGCTAAGGCTAGTTTTTCCATGGTAGGGTATCTCGTTTCGGCATCTATTAAGCTTCTACTAGTGTAATAGACAGGCCTTTGTTCGTTTTGCTCTTCCCGTACTAGCACCCCACTAACTGCGGCTGCCGATACGGCCAGGTACAGGTACAGTGGTTCTCCAGTTACGGGTTTTGACAGTATCGGAGGTTCCGAGAGGTATGCTTTCAGCTGTTTGAAGGCTTCTTCACATTTTTCGTCCCATAGGAACTTCTTATTATTCTTCAGGAGTTTGTAGAATGGGAGGCACTTGTCAGTGGATCTGGAGATGAATCTATTTAGTGCTGCGATCCGTCCAGTCAATCTTTGTACCTCTCTGGTCGTTCTAGGTGACGGCATTTCTAGGAACGTCGCTATTTGTTTCGGGTTGGCTTCGATGCCTCTTTCGGTTACGAGGTAACCTAGAAATTCGCCGGAGGGTACTCCGAAGGTACACTTAGCTGGGTTTAGCTTCATGTCATATTTGTTGAGGATGTCGAAGCATTCCCTTAGATGGGAAATATGGTCCTCTCCCATCGAAGACTTGACTAACATGTCGTCGATGTAGACTTCCATGGTTTTTCCAAGTTGTCCAGCAAACATTTTATTTACTAACCTTTGATAGGTAGCTCCCGCGTTTTTCAAGCCAAATGGCATAACCTTATAACAATAGGTTCCTCGTTCAGTTATGAACGCGGTTTTCTCTTGATCCTCAGGTTCCATCATAATCTGGTTATATCCAGAAAAGGCATCCATAAAGGACAGGAGTTGGTGACCAGCCGTTGCTTCGACTAATCGATCGATGTGAGGTAACGGGAAGCTGTCTTTGGGACAGGCCTTGTTTAGGTCGGTGAAGTCTACACAGATTCTCCATTTCCCATTTTTCTTTTTTACTACCACTGGGTTGGCTAACCAATCGGGGTATTGAACTTCTCGGATCGATCCGGCCTTTGTTAGTCGATCAACCTCGTCGTTAACGGCTTGGGCTTTTTCAAGACCTAGCTTACGACGCTTCTGTTTGATCGGCTTGAAGGTGGGATCTACATTGAGCTTATGTGTTGTGACGTTGGGGTTTATGCCCTTCATGTCACTGGTGGCCCATGCGAAGGTTTTGACATTTTGTTTTAGGAATTCGATGAGCTCCTTTTTAGTTTCGGGAGGTAGCTCAGATCCGATGCTTACTTGTTTTTCAGGGTTCGAGTCGTCGATGCTAACTTTTTCGATGAGGTTCTTGGGGGGACCTCGGATATTCTGTTGCATTTCACGACTCTCCTGGACCTGTAATTGCTATTGGGGGGAATCTTTTATGATCTCGAACCCTCCCAGGTAACAGATCCTTGAGATCTTTTGGCTACCATGTACGGTAACTATCCCATCGGTTGCTGGAAATTTCACGCATTGGTGATAAGTTGAAGCTACTGCTTTCATCTTATGGATCCAAGGTCTTCCGAGGATTGCGTGGAAGGGAGATGGTTTGTCGACAACTATGAAGTTGGTCATTTTCATGACTCCGCCAGCTATGACTGGGAGCTTGATGGTTCCCAGTGAGGTAGCTGTTTCTCCTGAGAAGCCCACAAGGTTTGATTTCTGGTCGACGATTTCGTAATCATCTATTTCCATGCCCTTTAATGCGTTATAGAAAATGAGATCGACGGAGCTTCCGGTGTCGATCATGAGCTTAGGTACCTCGTACCCTGCTATATTTAACGTTACGACGAGGGCATCGTCGTGAGGTCTGTCAAGGTTCGATGTCTCACTTTCCCAAAAAGAGATTTTAGTGTTAGACTCGGGTTTGGTCGGTTTAGACTGAGTATTGGACACAGCTTTCCGTACGTGACTTTTAATAGAGTTAACGGAGTCTTTACATGAATCGGACCCTCCAAGGATGTAATCGATCCTTGAGTCGGGGCTCGATTGGGGAGGTGTTTTATTAAAGAGAGCTTCAATTTGAAGGCTTTTTCCTTGGGGAAACTTCCCAAGGATCATTTCGACTCTCTTCTTGGGAGCGGGAGGTGGCGAATCTGTTTCCTTTTCAGGTGACCTCTCGCGTTTCGGGGAGTCATCACGGGGACCTCTCTTTTGATAAGGCTGTGGTTTTTTGAGGTCCACATCTTTTATTTCTCCGGCTGCAAATTTAGCAGCCAGTTGTCGTTGGAGGTCCCAACACTCTTCGGTTGAATGTCCTTTCCGATCATGATAAGAGCAATGTTTGCTCTCGTCGTAGCCTTTGGACCAGGGGGCTTTGCCTGTTGCGGCGACAGGTTTTTCTTCCTTGTCATCCTCGATTACATAGGAGTGCTCTCCCTGGGTCTGGTTATTTCGGGAGCTCCCTCTTTTATGAGGTCCCTTCCCGTCGGAGGTTTCGCCTTTCGGGTGATTCTGGGGTTTTCTGTGGAGTTTATCTAACGCCGCAGTTTCTTCTTCCAAGGTAATATATCTAGAGGCCCTGTGGAGGGCGTCGTCGATAGTTGGAGGAGGATTTAGCGTCAGCTCCGAGAAGAGGCCTGATTTGTACCAGAGACCTCTCCTGAGGGCCTCGATAGCTACGTGATCGTTAGGGTTCGAGAGTTTAGTTCTTACTGCCCTGAATTTTTCGATGTAGACTCGCAATGAGTCTCCCAGTCCTTGTCTGATCTTCTAGAGGTCAGCTTCGGAGGCTTGTTTCATGATGTGGGTTGAATATTGTTTCATAAAGGCGTTAGCTAGCTGATCGAAGCTGTCTATAGAGTTTGGTTCTAGGCTGGAGAACCATTCTAGAGCTGTTCCAGTCAGGTTTTCAGCAAATGTTCTGCAATATCCTGCGTCGCATTCTTCCTTCGTGAAGTGAGCTTTTACGATCGCTAGCTGGAAGGCTCTTAAGTAAGCCTTTGGGTCGGTGTTCCCATCGTATTCAGGGATCTTGATTTTTCGAGTATCTCTTATGTAAGAGTTAGCGATTCTATCGGTAAATGGAGTTCCACGAGTTTCTTCGATTAGGCTCTCGATTTCGGGAGCTGAGCTCGTTGCTTTGTGGACCTGAGCTCCCAGTTTCTGGAGAGCTGCGTGGGTTCGCTCCATGTATCTGCGAATCGCGTCAGGTCCCTCGAAGGGAAGGACATTTGGATCGTTCTCGGGTGTTCGACGCACAGGTTCCTGGCGGAACCTGACTTGATCATTTTCCCAGTTAGCTGGTGACACGGATCGTTCGTTCGTCCTCAGGTTCCGAGCGAGATTAGTGCGAAGAGCTGCAGGATCAGCATCCGTTCTTTGAAATCCGTCGGCGTTTGGGGTTGAAACCCTAGTTTGGAACACCGGAGCTGATGTTCTGCCCCCGGACGGAATGTTGGTTCCTGCTCCAGATCCCGAAGGAGGTAGTGGTGGAGGCAATCGAGTGCCCCCAGCGGTGTTTCGATCGGGCGCGGAGCTCGTCGTCGCTACGTTGCTCCCCATGGTGCTGATGACTGGTGGGACAAACGCAGGAGCTGTTCTAGCGCGAGGCGTTTGGAAAGCAGGTTCCTGACCGTCTGTTCCTGAACTATCAAGGGAGAAATTCAGACGCTCTCGAGGGAAGGAGGGGTCAGCTATTCGTTCATGGAACGTGATCCCTCTTCCTTGATGGACGGACGGTTGGGTTATTGCGGACTGAGATCTGGTTATCTCTTCGAATTGTTGCTGCCGTTCGGCTAGCTGTTGCACTGTTCGCTCGGTTTGTTGAGCTTTGTCTACTAACTGAAGCATCATCTGTCGGATCTCAAAAAGCTGAGCTTCCGTCTGATTCGGAACGGATTGATGCGATGTATTATTGAGGGCTGAGGACCCAGAGTTGGTCCCTCCGGGGGCTCTCGAGTTATTTGCCCCCGAAGCAGTGCGATTCGGTGAGCTATTGCTCAGGTTCGATTGATCGGGGTTAGATGGATTAGTTCCATCGATTGGATTCATCTTTAAGCTTTGGAGAAAGGGATTCGATTAATTGTCCCCACAGACGGCGCCAATTGTGATAGACAAGGTTTCACTTCTTAGATTTAGGTTAGGTTGAGAGATGATGAATCGTGGGCTGAATCCCGTAAGTAAGCTTAATGAATGAATACGTTTGTATTGATGATCAAAGAGTATTACAAAAGGTGTTTTTATGATGATTACAAAGAGAATGCGTAATGTATTTAATCTAATCTGATAGTTGTTGTATCTATGGAGATAGATCCCTATTCTAGATCTTCTCTGTCTTTATATAGTCCAGGTCTCGTTGATAACTCCTTAACTGATCTCCGAAATACACGGCTTCAGTTACGTACTTGCTCCAGGTTCCTCTTGACCGAGTCTCCGAAGTGTCAGCTCCCGTTATAACGTGACCTCCTTTACGACGACTCCCAGGTTCAGTCTTCAATTCAGCTTCCAGCTCGTATTAATGCTATGGGCTTTACGCGGCCCACTTGGCAGCTTACATTTTATCGTGACCTCACCTGAGGGTCATATTCGGGTCCAACAGTCGCCACCGTCTCTATAGCTTTCTTTTTCTGTTTCCTCATCTTGGCTCCTACCTCCTGCTTAACTTTCAGCAGCTTAGCTCCAGAAGCAGAGGGAGCCATCCCAGTTTCACCGGAGCCTTCTTTCGGATGATCCATGATATGAGAGATGGGGAAGAAAATAGATCGAAAGGTTTGGGGAGGATTTCAGAGCAATGACGAAGATGAAAGATAAAAAAAAAAAAAAAACTCGCAGTAAAATAAGAGAGGAGAGAAGTTACCTTGGGAAAACCGAATGAAGGCGTGGAGAAAGTGGGAGGCGTAGCAGTTAATGCTCACATCTTTATATCCCTTCACCTTTCGAGATTCGGAAACGTCAATTTAAATCCCTTCCATCTGAGCCGTAGATTTTGTCAGACGCAATAAGGACCGTTAGATCGAGTAAACCGAATCTAAATAGGATAAGAACTAATCATTATCTTAACGAAAAGATAAGATCGATAGCTGGATTCTAGCTTCCGAGACAAAAGATTTTATTCGGAAGCTGGGGCCAACTGTTGGACCCGAATATGACCCTCAGGCGAGGTACCGATAAGCGTGAGCTAACATATGGGCCGCAGTGAGCCCATCATAACAAAGGGAGCTGAAAGCTGAGCTGACGACCGAAGCTGGGAGTCATCATAACAGAGGTCGCGACAGAAAGTGAGCTAGTATTCTGAGAGGCTTGGTCAAGAGGAACCTGGAGCAGATCCCGTAACCAAAGCCGTATATCACGGAGGTCAGTTGAGGAGCTATCGGCGAAACCTAGACTATATAAAGACGAAGAAGATGGAAGACACAGATCTCTCTTTTTTCAGATATCAACTTTTGTACTAGATTAAACACATTACGTATTCTCTTTGTAATCATCTCAAGATACGTTTCTTTGTATTCATCATCTTCCAATTCATCAATAAAATCACATTCATTCTTCAAGCTTACTTACGGGATTCAGCCCACGATTCTTGTTCATCAACTCTCTAAACCTAACCTAAATCTAAGAAGTTGTGGGAACCGAAATTCGCACTGTCGATTTTGATTAAGTAAATACGGAGGAAAGCCAAGTTAACCCGACTTTCCCTGAAGGTCCGGATTCTCTGCGACAGCCAACGACAAGTGACCGAACAAGTGCGGAAGATATGTAAAGACGAAAATCGTACAAAAAGGATTTTGTAGAGAGTTGGGACTGGACCTAAAGGAAGGCTGCCTACGTACCCCTTTCGAGGATCAAGTCGGACGTAGTTCAGTTGGAAGGGTTTGAACAAGAGATCGAACTGCCTGGCGGAGTTCGTCTAGTATGAGCGTTTGTCATAGAAACGGGCGTGTCGAGAATAACGCCTAGGGTTTCTATGTGCGAAACTCTGAGTAAAAGGATTGTTAGATCCTTCCGCGAGAAACAAGAGTCTGCGGACAAGATGAAAATAGAATGAGAGGCGGCCGGACGTTCTAGGTCTTGCCTTGCTAGTCTACCGCCTAAATTCTAAGTTCGTAAGCTAACAGGAGCTCTCTAGGTCTCCAATCTCGGATTTGCTTTCTCTCTAGGAATTTTTCTCTGCCTTTCCTTCTCTCCCAAAGCTCCTTTATATACTCCTTCTTATGACGGTCTATTCTACTTTTGGGCCGCGAAGCGGGCTTTTTCCATTTTCGTCGGCCTTCATGTTTATCGGGAAACTTGACATTTATCTTCGGGAAACTTGACATTTATCCTTTTGGAAATTTAGCATTTATCTTTTTATGTAAAGATAAACGTAAATCGTCGTATCTATCTCAGATAATCGTAAACGGATTGTCCGATCGCGTTTGGTCCCTTTCGGGCCGTCTCTAGGACTTCCGCTGTTTTTTACGATTTCTTCGGAAGATCTTCATTCCTTCGTAGAGTTGAGATGAGTGGTGTCTTAGGATAACCATCAATGTTTCGTACGAAGAATTTAAGATCTTCCTTTCCGTTGATACCTTACGAGTTTCCGAAGTGTTTCCGACGATCTTAGTTTGGAGAAAGGACGAGAGTTTTGTACGCGGAATCTCAATGATTCATTCTGCGAGGACTCGGGAAAGATTCAAAGTACAGACTTCTGACGGCCGGGGCCTGGGACTTGTGCACGGAAGATTGTCGCTCGAAGACCCGAGCCAGCACGGGCGCTAGGCGCCCGGCGCCTACGGACAGCACGGGCGCTAGGCGCCCGGCGCCTAGAGGCAGCACGGGCGCTAGGCGCCCGGCGCCTAGAGGCAGCATGGGCGCTAGGCGCCCGGCGCCTAGAGGCAGCACGAGCGCTAGGCGCCCGGCGCCTAGAGGCAGCACGAGCGCTAGGCGCCCGGCGCCTAGAGGCAGCACGGGCGCTAGGCGCCCGGCGCTTAGAGGCAGCACGGGCGCTAGGCGCCCGGCGCCTAGAGGCAGCACGGGCGCTAGGCGCCCGGCGCCTAGAGGCATCACGTGCGTCTCGGCGAGGGCTTCGATTTGATATCTTACTCGTTTTCTGGGTCCTCACGGTTTGAGAGAACGGACTCTTTGAAGTTTCCCGATGGCTAGGACCATCACGGGCGGCTAGAGGCAGCACGGGCGCTAGGCGCCCGGCGCCTAGAGGCAGCGCCTAGCGCCCGGCGCCTAGAGGCAGCACGGGCGCTAGGCGCCCAGCGCCTAGAGGCAGCACGGGCGCTAGGCGCCCGGCGCCTAGAGGCAGCACGGACGCTAGGCGCCCGGCGCCTAGAGGCAGCACGGGCGCTAGGCGCCCGGCGCCTAGAGGCAGCACGGGCGCTAGGCGCCCGGCGCCTAGAGGCAGCACGGACGCTAGGCGCCCGGAGCCTAGAGGCAGCACGGGCGCTAGGCGCCCGGCGCCTAGAGGCAGCACGGGCGCTAGGCGCCCGGCGTCTAGAGGCAGCACGGGCGCTAGGCGCCCGGCTCCTAGAGGCATCACGTGCGTCTCGGCGAGGGCTTCGATTTGATATCTTACTCGTTTTCTAGGTCCTCACGGTTTGAGAGAACGGGCTCTTTGAAGTTTCAAGGCGGATTCTTTGTCGTTCGGCCTGTCCAAACTTAGATTACTTCCCGTTTCTTCCGTATACTTTCGTATGGTCGTGTCATCTTAGCTACGGACCTAATGTCTCTCGGTTCTTCTTGATTGTATCATCGAAGTTTTACGACTAAATCTTATTTGGTTTTCTCGTAAAGTTTATCGTGTAAATCAAGAACGAACGACTTTAACATAGGTTCTTTAAGCTAGACGACTTGTCTTGCTTTCGACGCTTGTTTTATGGAAAGTCCGCGCATGATAAATAGTTTTAGCCGTTGATTTTTGAGATAACCGTTTTTGACCCCAACAGTTAGCCCCCCAGCCTGTAAGATGCGGAGACGATCTTGGGGGCGGAAGATTATGAGTTGAAAGTCGAAATATGTGGCTAAGAATATTTCATTGCGGACATCCACATCACCTTTGATTGGCGATCTTGAACGTGACGTCGGAAAGACCGTGAGTTCGTTGCTCAATGTGAAGAAAGAGAAGAACATATGTTCTCGAAAGTCCGTCGTCTTCAAGAGAAGACTCAGAATCTTGAGGAGACGGGGACTCGCAAGTTTGACGGAGAGGACTTCGACTCGATTCTCGCCGGTCGGAAACCCGTGTGCACCCTTGTCCCGGATTCGGAGGGTTCGGAGGACCAGGACTACGCAGTCAAGGATCGTGAAGCCGGCGCATATGAAACATGCAGCGGTGGTGCGACCAATGGAGGCGACGGTGAGACCGTTCCTACTTTGGGTGAGTTTTGAGGATGAAGGTGATGCTCCGGGGAGCGTCTAGGTTTATCAATCCTTTCGGAGATTTTTATTTTGATTGTGTTTCGGCCGTTAGGAGGCCATGATGTACATTTGTGGGACTGGCCGTTGGCGGCTTCGAATCCCGGCCTTTTTCAGGGCATCTGTTGAACTCTGCGGCTCAATCTTTACAAAATATTAATGTTGCGTTTTCAGAACTTCTGTCTATCGAAGTTAGAGGGACAGGGTGTGAGTTGTCGTCTCATTCCTGCCTCCCTGATGATCACCGTATCCGTCGTTTGTACAAAGCGAGATTTTCCTGCGGTTTAAGATTTACGCGAAAATTCGTGGAAACGTACAGACTTGAGTGAAGAGACAAGTTTTGGGATCTCGCGTCGTTGACGCTTTGCCTATGAGATGTTAAGATACCAGCAAGGCTGGGTTTAGGGCAAGACCTAGGTTTACTCTCAGACTGAGGCTGTGCGATGACAAATCGGCTTTCGTTTTGCCTGTTTTTGATTTTAACCTGATTCGTACCGTTTTAAAATCCGCAAAGTGGTATCGGCTTATATGATTTGTCTGGGCACGAATCGAGCTACTTCCTTTACGAAGTGCTGAACCAAATTTGGATTTTTTGTATAGCGCGCTATGGGATCCTTGTCGGATGTAAAAGAGCCTACCCTTAGGTGGCTTGTCTGTTTAGGACGTTAGAGTTCGTTTGTTGTGATCAGCAACAACGATATGATGCCGTTTAGAAGGTGTGGGAACCGAAATTCGCACTGTCGATTTTAGTTGAGTTTTATCGGAGGAAAACTAAGTAAACCTAGTTTTCCCTGAAGGCTCGGATTCTCTGCGACAACCAAACGAAATTGATAAAAAGATAACAATGCGGAAAAGTCGCGCTAAGGCGTTTATTAAACTGATGATAAGATGAATACAATATTCTTCCGAAAAACAGGAAGTAGAGATACGCTGAAGAGGAAAAAACGGAAATATAGGAGACAAGACGTTCTAAGTCTTGCTCCGCTAGTCTAGCCTCCTAAGTCCTAAATTCCCTAAGCTAGCAGGAATTTCTCTAAAACCCTAGATTTCGGATCTGGTCTCTCTCTCGCTGATTTTCGCTCTGCCCTCCTTTGTCTCCCTAAGCTCCTTTATATACTCCTTCCTATGACGGTCTATTCTCCTTCTGGGCCGCAAGGCGGGCTTTTTCCATTTTCGTCGACCTTCATGTTTATCTTCGGGAAACTTGACATTTATCCTTCCGGAAACTTAGGATTTATTTTGTTGCGTAAATCGCCGTACCTATCTTAGATAATCGTAAATGGGTTGTCCGATCGCGTTTGGTCCCTTTCGGGCCGTTTCGAGGACTTCCGCTGTTTTTTACGATTTCTTCGGAAGATCTTCAATCCTTCGTAGAGTTGAGATGCGTGGTGTCTTAGATAACCATCATCGTTTCGTATGAATGATTTAAGATCTTTCTTTCCGTTGATATCTTACGAGTTTCCAAAGTGTTTCCGACGGTTTTTAATTCAGAGTAAGAACGGGGGTTTTGTATGCGGAATCCTAATGATTCATTCCGCGAGGACTTGGGAAGGACTCAAGGCGCAGATTACTGACGGTCGGGGCCTAGAACTCGTGCACGGAAGATTGTCGCTCGAGGACCCGAGGCAGCACGGACGCTAGGCGCCCGGCGCCTAGAGGCAGCACGGGCGCTAGGCGCCCGGCGCCTAGAGGCAGCTTCGGGCGCTAGGCGCCCGGCGCCTAGAGGCAGCACGGGCGCTAGGCACCCGGCGCCTAGAGGCAGCTTCGGGCGCTAGGCGCCCGGCGCCTAGAGGCCGCACGGGCGCTAGGCGCCCGGCGCCTAGAGGCAGCACGGGCGCTAGGCGCCCGGCGCCTAGAGGCAGCTCGGGCGCTAGGCGCCCGGCGCCTAGAGGCAGCACGGGCGCTAGGCGCCCGGCGCCTAGAGGCAGCACGGGCGCTAGGCGCCCGGCGCCTAGAGGCAGCACGGGCGCTAGGCGCCTGGCGCCTAGAGGCAGCTCGGGCGCTAGGCGCCCGGCGCCTAGGGGCAGGCTGCGGTCTGCTTGTTTCCTTCAGTTTGCGGGTGTTCGTGTGCATTCTTCGGAGGATTTTTCGTACGACAAATAGTCTTAGCCGTTGATTTCGAGATAACCGTTTTTGACCCCAACAGTTAGCCCCCCAGCGTGGAAGACGCGAGAGCGATTTTCGACTATGAATATTTTATTCCGAAAAATCCCACTATCCTTTGATTTCCTATAAGTAGCACTCCACCCCCTCTCATCTCTCACCCACCTTCCCCTTCTCAATTCTTAGAAAGTATGGCTTCCTCTCTAAACGAAAAGAAAGATTCCGACGTCGAAATGAGCGAGGCCAACCAAGTCTCGCCGGCGCGAGAGGTTCCTGCCCTTACGCAGACGTTTGTCGAGGGGTTCAGTTCTTTTCAGGAGAAGATGGAGCGACGCCGTGCCTTGATGGAGTCCAGCGTGGCCGGTCCTAGTGCTTCTTCCGTTCCGACTCCTGGACCCGACGTTGTTTTAGCTCCAGATTCCACGGTTTCGGTTCCTGAGAATGCTGTCGCTCCAGCTTCAATCTCTACGATTCCGACTCCTGAACCCGATATCCCTCTACTTGCCGGAGAAACTGTTGTTCCGGAGCAAGCGTCCGTCGTCCAGGCTCGCCCAGAAGGCTCTTCTTTGGCGCCGATACTGGTTTCTGAGGATGCGGTGGAAGTCATGCCTCCCCCTCCAGAAAAGAAGAGGGAGATCGTTCTAGGACTTCCCGCATCCAGTGCCGTCCCACCATCGAAGGGACGTTCGAGAGCTGGAGCTACTGGATCAGTGAAGAGGAAAAGGTGTGCCAAGAGCGAGGAAGGAGAAGTTTCGGCAAAACTATCGCACCACCGCTCTAAGGTTTTTTCGTGAGACTCCCTTTCCTTTCACTGACTCTTTGGATTCTCATATTTCTTTCGTGCGATTAGTTTGTGTCGTTGATCGACGGGATGCTTGGAGATTGCGGATTGGAGGTCACACGTTTGTCCCAGGAGCTGGATTCGTCGCGAGAGGCCTTGAAGCGTACCGAGGCTGTGCTTCAATCGATCGAGAGTACTCATGCCGCCCAGATATCGACACTCGAAGTTAGGATCAGCGATCTCGAACGTGACTTGGGAAAGACTTTGAGTTCGCTGCTAAAGGCGAAGGAGGAAAAGAAGAGCAAGTCCTCGGAGGTCCGACGTCTCAAGAGGAGGATTCAGCGCTTCGAGGAGACGGGAGCCTGCACTACGACGGAGCTTACCGACCCATCATCCTCGGCTGCCCTGGTTCCGGACTCGGAGATTCCAGAGGTCCAGGGTACCGGACTCGTCACGGACAAAGGCGGTGAGGAGGTCGGTGCGGGCGATGGCGAGGCTGCTCTTGCTTCGGGTGAGTCGGAGGACGAAGGCGGCGTTCCGGAGGACGCCTAGGTTGATCAATCCCATGAAGGGATTTTTATTTTGATTGTATTTCGGCCGTTGGTTGGCCATTATGTATGATTTCGGGACTGGCCGTTGGTGGCTTTGAATCCCTGCCCTTTTAGGGCATTGTAATGAACTTGCTGTTTGCGTTTAAGAAATATTTTGTGTTTAGAACTTCTGTTTGTCGAAGTTAGAGGGGCAGGATATGAGTTGTCGTCTCATCCCTGCCTCCCTGATGATCACCGAATCTGTTGCTTGTACAAAGCGAGATTTTCCTGCGGTTTACGACTTACACGAAAATTCGTGGAAACGCACAGACTCGAGTGAAGAGACAAGTTTTGGGATCTCGCGTCGTTGACGCTTTGCCTGTGAGATGTTAGGATACCAGCAAGGCTGGGTTTAGGGCAAGACCTAGGTTTACTCTTAGACTAAGGCTGTGCGATGACAAATCGGCTTTCGTTTTGCCTGTTTGTGATTTTAACCTGATTCGTACCGTTTTAAAATCCGCGAAGTGGTATCGGCTTATATGATTTGTCTGGGCACGAATCGAGCTACTTCCTTTACGAAGTGCTGAACCAAATTTGGAGTTTTTGTATAGCGCGCTATGGGATCCTTGTCGGATGTAAAAGAGCCTACCCTTAGGTGGCTTGTCTGTTTAGGACGTTAGAGTTCGTTTGTTGTGATCAGCAACTAAGATATGATGCCGTTTAGAAGGCGTATGAGGGTTTTATTCGAAAAACAAATGTTCAGGCACGAAGCGACGTCTCGCAGTGCTTTGAAGTTTGTTTTTCTTATGCCATAAAGGACTATGGGCTTTTAGGAATCGCGGAGCGTTTCCGGGTGGTAATTTATGATGTATTTAGCGGATACTGGATCCGTTGTTGAGGCTGTTAAGCGATTTGATTGTGGAAAGTTTTCGAAAGTTAGGTTTTTTCCGAAAATTGTGGGAGTGTACGAGTGCACGCACCCCACTCCCCCCCTTTTAAATCGGGGGGATAGCTGAACCCGCCGGTTGACGGGTTGCCTACGTACCTCTTTCGAGGATCAAGCCACCTCGTAGTTCTGTTATCCACGTTTTATGTTCTAGTGGTAGTATTTCTTGAGATGCATCGCATTCCAGGTTCTCGGGATTTTTACGTCTTGCATGTTTGCGATTTGATACGAACCTGGTCGGACGACTTTTATGATTTTGTATGGTCCTTCCCAGTTCGCTCCCAGTTTTCCTGCGTTTCGTTCGGCAGTGTTTTGGAAGACTTTACGTAAAACCAGATCACCTTCTTTGAATCTGCGATGGCGTACGTTCGCGTTGTAGTACTTTGCGGCGGCTTGCTGATAATTTTGAATCCGGATGAGGGCTTGGTCGCGATGCTCGTTGACGAGATCAAGATTATCCAGCAGCATGGCGTTGTTCAGGTCTTCCCGTTCGGGAAGAAACCACCCCCGTACGCCGGGGAATTCGACTTCCGCCGGAATCATGCATTCTGCTCCGTAAACGAGAGCGAAGGGAGTTTCCCCCGTTGCTCGTCTTGGAGTGGTTCGATGAGACCAAAGGACTCCTTCGAGTTCCTCCGCCCATCGTCCTTTCTTGGCTTCTAAGCGCTTCTTGAGTCCGTCCAGGACGGTTTTGTTTATGGTTTCAGCCTGTCCGTTGCACTGCGGGTATCTGGGAGTTGACTTGTTAAGTCGTATTTTCCATTTCTCGCAGAACGCCTCGAATCGTGTGGAAATAAACTGAGACCCGTTGTCCGTTACGATTTCGTATGGGACGCCGTGTCTGGTTATGATGTTTTTCCAGATGAAATTCTCGACTTGTACGTCCTTGATGCTCGCGTAGGACTCTGCTTCCACCCATTTCGAAAAGAAGTCAGTGAGGACCAGTAGGAAACGTTTCTGTTTTGATTTGTGTAGAGGTCCGACGATATCCATTGACCATCGCATGAATGGGTACGGAGATGAGATAGAGGAGAGGATTTCTGCGGGTTGATGAATTGTCGGAGCGTGCCGCTGACACTTCTCGCATTTCCGAGCGAACTTCTCGCAATCCTTTACCATAGTGGGCCAATAGAAACCGTGGCGTTTTATTTTCGTTGCGAGAGATCTTCCGCCGTAGTGGTTTCCGCACGATCCGGAATGAATCTCTTCCATGATTTTTCTCGCCTTCTCTCCTTCTGCGCAAGTCATGAGAGGTCCGGAGAATCGCCATTTGTAGATTTCGCCTTCCACGGTTACGTATCGTGCTGCCTGGACTTTGATTTTCTGGGCTGCCCATTTTTCCGCGGGTAAGGTGCCATCTACGATGTAGGCTCTGATAGGTTCTAGCCAGGGAGCGTCGCAACCGTAGTCTGTTTGGTCTGCGTCGTCTTCCGGCTGGTCTTCATTTTCTTCGGCGCCTTCGATCTGCGCTCTGATCAGGTTGGCGATTACCGTGGGTCCGATGCTCGGGTGCTCGATGAATTCGACGGGGATTATTCTTTTAAGCCCCGGATCTGAGCTTGAGGCTAGAGCAGCTAAAGCGTCGGCCTGGACGTTTTCCGAGCGGGGAATCCTGGTTAGCGCAAATTGCTGAAAATCGTTGGCCAAGTCTTGGACGACCTTCAGATATGCGTTCATCCTTTCGTCCCTTGCTTCGTATTCTCCGCTGAATTGATTTGCGACTAACTGAGAGTCGCAGTAAGCGTGAATATTTTGAATCTTCAGCCCGTGGGCTAGTCGTAGGCCAGCAATTAGCGCCTCGTACTCTGCTTCGTTGTTTGATGCGTGAAAATCCAAGCGGAATGATTGCTCGAGGATTTCCCCCGTTGGTGAAGTGAGTCGGATATTGATTCCGGATCCTTGCTTGGATGAGGATCCGTCGACATAGAGATCCCACGTTGAACCAGGCTCCTTGTTAGTTAAATCCGCTGTGGGTAATTCTACCAGGAAATCAGCGAGTACCTGCGATTTTGTGCAGGTTTTTGGTCGATATTCGATATCGTACTCGCTCAGTTCGATTGCCCACTTCGCGATTCTACCAGACTGGCTTGGACTGTGTAGAACCGTCCGTAGCGGGAAAGTGGTAAGTACCACGATGGTATGAGATTGGAAATACGGCCTAAGTTTTCTCGCCGAGGTTATAACGGCGAGTGCCAACTTTTCCATTAGCGGATACCGAGTTTCGGCATCCAGCAACGTTTTACTAATGTAAAAGACCGGCTTCTGTTCTCCGAATTCTTCTTGAATCAGAACGCCACTGACTGCTGACGCGGACACTGCGATGTAGAGGAACAAGGGTTCTCCGATTACGGGTTTCGCGAGGATAGGAGGGGTGGCCAGATATTGTTTCAGCTGTTGGAAAGCTTTCTCGCAATCCTCTGACCACTCGAACTTTTTGTTCCCCTTCAAAGTTTCGTAGAAAGGGAGGCACTTATCCGTGGACCGCGAGATGAACCGGTTTAAGGCCGCGACTCGTCCGGTCAGCCTTTGAACTTCCCGCTTGGTTCTCGGGGAGGCCATTTCTATCAGTGCGTTGATTTGTTTTGGATTAGCCTCTATTCCGCGGAATGTTACGAGGTATCCGAGAAATTCGCCCGATGCTACGGCGAATCTGCATTTAGCTGGATTCAGTTTCATGTTGTGTTGGTTTAATCTCTCGAAGCATTCCTCTAGATGGAGTACGTGGTCGCGTTCGTCGAGAGATTTTACCAGCATATCGTCGATGTACACCTCCATGGTTTTTCCGAGTTGTTCAGCAAACATTCGATTGACGAGCCGTTGATATGTGGCGCCGGCGTTCTTTAGGCCGAAAGGCATTACTTTGTAGCAATAGGTTCCTCTGTCGGTAATGAATGCTGTCTTCTCGCGATCGTCGGGATTCATCATGATCTGATTGTATCCGGAGAACGCATCCATGAACGATAGAAGTTTGTTTCCCGCGGTTGCTTCGACTAGACGGTCGATGTGCGGGAGCGGAAAACAATCCTTCGGACACGCTTTGTTGAGGTCAGTGAAATCGACGCACACTCGCCATTTCCCGTTCTTCTTCTTGACGACGACGGGATTGGTGAGCCAGTCATGATATCTTACTTCTGTTATCGATCCAACTTTGAGGAGTCTTTCGACTTCCTCATTAACCGCGGTCGCCCGTTCAGGACCTAGCTTTCGCCTCTTTTGTTTCACGGGTTTATGAGTTGGATCAATGTTAAGTTCGTGACACGTTATGTTGATGTCGATTCCCGGCATATCTTCCGCAGCCCAAGCGAACGTATTTAGGTTCCTCTTGAGACATGCGATGAGTTCTGCTTTTAAAGGATCGCGAAGATTGGCCCCAATTTCCACGCATCGTTCTGGGTTAGTCTCGTCGAGGCAGACCGAAATCACTGGTTCGCAAGTGGGCTCACGTTTCCCTTCTAGGGCTTCAGCTTTTCGCGACTGCCAGATAATTTCTGGAGGGTCTTGCGACGCTGGTTCGTGGGTTGCTTGCTTTTTCGAGTTGGTTTCGGGCTCGGAGTTTTTTCGTTTTAACCCAGCGGCCAAGCAGACTTGCGGCGTCTTACGATCGCCTTGTATTGTTTCGACTCCGAGGAGGGATGGAAATTTGAGGCACATGTGGAAAGTCGAGGGTATTGCTCGCATGGAGTTTAACCACAGAGTCCCGACGATTGCGTTATACGCTGCAGGGCCGTCGACTACCAAAAATTCCACTATCTTTGTGACGCTCCCGGCTCTGACTGAGAGATCGACCGAGCCGAGAGTCATTGTGATGTTTCCTGAGAGTCCGATTATTGGATTGGGATCGTCCGTGATAACGCTTAGGTCGAGTCCCATTCTCTCGAGAGTGTTTCTATATATAATATTTGTCGAGCAACCGGTGTCGACCAATATTCTTGCTACGTCGATGTCCTGGATCGTTAGTCTGATGACGAGGAGTTCGTCGTGAGGTTTGGCTTGAACAGCCGTTGCTCCGTCCCCGAATGACACGATGTTGCGGACAGGCGATGTGGCCATGCTGTTGTTATCAATCGTAGGTTTTTGAGTAAGAGAATCCGACCCCCCCTCCTTCTAGCGCCAAACTGTGGGAACCGAAATTCGCACTGTCGATTTTAGTTGAGTTTTATCGGAGGAAAACTAAGTAAACCTAGTTTTCCCTGAAGGCTCGGATTCTCTGCGACAACCAAACGAAATTGATAAAAAGATAACAATGCGGAAAAGTCGCGCTAAGGCGTTTATTAAACTGATGATAAGATGAATACAATATTCTTCCGAAAAACAGGAAGTAGAGATACGCTGAAGAGGAAAAAACGGAAATATAGGAGACAAGACGTTCTAAGTCTTGCTCCGCTAGTCTAGCCTCCTAAGTCCTAAATTCCCTAAGCTAGCAGGAATTTCTCTAAAACCCTAGATTTCGGATCTGGTCTCTCTCTCGCTGATTTTCGCTCTGCCCTCCTTTGTCTCCCTAAGCTCCTTTATATACTCCTTCCTATGACGGTCTATTCTCCTTCTGGGCCGCAAGGCGGGCTTTTTCCATTTTCGTCGACCTTCATGTTTATCTTCGGGAAACTTGACATTTATCCTTCCGGAAACTTAGGATTTATTTTGTTGCGTAAATCGCCGTACCTATCTTAGATAATCGTAAATGGGTTGTCCGATCGCGTTTGGTCCCTTTCGGGCCGTTTCGAGGACTTCCGCTGTTTTTTACGATTTCTTTGGAAGATCTTCAATCCTTCGTAGAGTTGAGATGCGTGGTGTCTTAGATAACCATCATCGTTTTGTATGAATGATTTAAGATCTTTCTTTCCGTTGATATCTTACGAGTTTCCGAAGTGTTTCCGACGGTTTTTAATTCAGAGTAAGAACGGGGGTTTTGTATGCGGAATCCTAATGATTCATTCCGCGAGGACTTGGGAAGGACTCAAGGCGCAGATTACTGACGGTCGGGGCCTAGAACTCGTGCACGGAAGATTGTCGCTCGAGGACCCGAGGCAGCACAGACGCTAGGCGCCCGGCGCCTAGAGGCAGCACGGGCGCTAGGCGCCCGGCGCCTAGAGGCAGCTTCGGGCGCTAGGCGCCCGGCGCCTAGAGGCAGCACGGGCGCTAGGCGCCCGGCGCCTAGAGGCAGCTTCGGGCGCTAGGCGCCCGGCGCCTAGAGGCCGCACGGGCGCTAGGCGCCCGGCGCCTAGAGGCAGCACGGGCGCTAGGCGCCCGGCGCCTAGAGGCAGCTCGGGCGCTAGGCGCCCGGCGCTTAGAGGCAGCACGGGCGCTAGGCGCCCGGCGCCTAGAGGCAGCACGGGCGCTAGGCGCCCGGCGCCTAGAGGCAGCTCGGGCGCCCGGCGCCTAGGGGCAGGCTGCGGTCTGCTTGTTTCCTTCAGTTTGCGGGTGTTCGTGTGCATTCTTCGGAGGATTTTTCGTACGACAAATAGTCTTAGCCGTTGATTTCGAGATAACCGTTTTTGACCCCAACAGAAGGCGAATGAAGGTTTTAATCGAAAAACGAATATTCAGGCACGAAGCGACGTCTCGCAGTGCTTTGAAGTTTGTTTTTCTTATGCCATAAAGGACTATGGGCTTTTAGAAATCGCGGGATGTTTCCGGGCGATAGTTTATGATTTATTTGGTGGATACTGGATCCATTGTTGAGGCCGTTTAGCGATCGGCGAGTTTGTTTGCGAAGAGTTTCGGAAATTTGGTTTCTGTGTTTGTAAAGAGTTTCGAAAATCCGGTTTCTTCAAAAAACGTGGGATTATACAAGCATACACATTTTAAATGTGTACGAGTTAATTTTCCCTTGTGCCGCACTTCAAATGTTCGCGGGCTTGGAGATTTTTTTTGCGAACGTCCGTAGTCAGAAACTGTTGTTTCAGTTTGAACGTGCAAGTTATAAAATTTTGATCGAGGAATTAGGACCAGGGGTCGTGTATATTTGACCCAGGGAGAAGCGTCTACCTTCGCTTTGTTTTGCGAAGTGTTGGCCTTCCGGGATTTTAAGGACGACTCGTATAACTCTTGGAGCTTTGTCACGAGTGTTTATTTTCATGCTTTGTTTACGGGGCGTATAGAGCTTAATCAGTCGATGTTAAGTTCAAATTTTTCCGTTAACCGTATGGCTGTTAGGACTGATTTTATTACGAGAAATTCATCGCATGATTTCGGCTTTTGGGCTATGCGACAGAGTTGCTCACGTAAATGATCACTTGGAGTTTTATGACAAATCGTGGATTATCGTTTGGCCCTTAAGTGATTGGAGCGGCGATCGTTCAGCTGTTTTGTCTTGGCGTGAAGGCTGTGTTCAGCCGTTTAACCAAAGAGTTGGTAAACGATCAGACTGCGATCCTTTCGCATTAAGGTCATATTGGTTCACGATTGTCCTTAATGGTGATGCCGAATTCAGGTTCGGGCTTTATGGAAAGGCGTAGTCGGCCGATGGCCGAATAGCGTTCGTTGAGATAGACATGCAAATCTTAGCGGAGTTTTCCGAGTTATGGGTTACACGGGAAATGTTTCCGCTTTGATTTCATCTTTTGGCGAAAGTTGCTTCGAATTACTCATGGAGTTTTGCCGAAGGTTATTCCGTTAATTTTGTAGCTCACCGTCGTGCTATCAGTCTGACGTTGTACGAGTTTCTTGTCGCGAGATTGCAACAAGAGACGGTGTAGAGTTTTCAAGACTATGTTTGTAACGGTTTGACCACGCCGTTATGCCGCTAGCGTTTCAGACGAATCTTAGAGTGCCGTTTGCCTTTTGAAAGGAATTTTTTCTTTATGAAGTAGAATGAGTATGCCAAGGATGCGTGACGATCGTTTCTCGGTTTTTCGAGAGATTAGATCGGTTTGCGTGTTCTGCCTAGACAGTCAAGGAACAATAGAATGAAACTGGAAGAAAATGCCTAAGACTTAGCTTGCTAGACTATCCACCTAGGTTCTAAGTTCCCTAAATTTTACGGCAGTTTACAAAACGTTCTCATTCCTATCCTACGAAAAGATTAAAACCTTGATAAAATTTTCTAAGTCGGACGTACCTTAGTCTCATTGATTACTCGAGATTGCCTCATGTCCGTTCCTCTTTGTCTTCTAACGTTTCATTGTCAAAGGTCTTCGTGAAGTCTGACACTGAATCGAGAATCGATTTTTGATGAAACCCGAAGTAACAGTACAGAATCGTCGCAGAATCGTTGAAGCAAAGGGAGGAGAAGTATGCAAAACTCGAAGAAGGCTAAGGTGGGTAGACAAGTGAAAACGAACGGCAAGATGTCACTTGAGTGGGGCTTCTTGTTTCGTCAAGCTATGAGCGAACTGGTCAGGTCAAGAAGCTTGCGATCTTGTTATACTTCACGAATGATGTTTCGTAAAATATTGCCGAGCTTTTATTTAACGAGAGTTATTCAACAAAATGTTGTCGAGTTAATTTTACGGAAACTGTTCCGTAAAATGTTGTCGAGTTTAATCGTGCAGAAGCTGTCTCGTGAAGTATTGTCTAGGATTATTTTACGAAAGGTGCAAAGTATTTGGTTGGACTATCGTCGGGATGGTTTCGCGAGGATTTGCCGCGTTTGCCGAATGTTTTGTTGTCCAGCGACCAGCGCAGGGCGGGCGCGTTAGCCGCCCGGCGCCTAGGGACAGCACGGGTGTCCTAGCCGCTCGGTGCCTAGAGGCAGCACGGGCGTGCTAGCCGCCCGGCGCCTAGGGACAGCACGGGCGTGCTAGCCGCCCGGCGCCTAGGGACAGCACGGGCGTGCTAGCCGCCCGGCGCCTAGGGACTGCACGGGCGTGCTAGCCGCCCGGCGCCTAGGGACAGCACGGGCGTGCTAGCCACCCGGGACTGTGCTTCCTTGCGGGAACTGCCTGTTTTTCCCGGTTTTTTTTTTTAAAGGTTTCTCGATCGACACTTAGTCTCTCGAGGTTTCTTTAATTGTTTTTCTTTTGGACATCGATTTCATCATGATCCCAGCAAGGAATTGTTTCTTAGAACGTTGTTGACCTTTTATTTTACGAGAGTTATTTCACAAAATGTTGTCGAGGTAATTTTACGGAAACTGTTTTGTAAAATGTTGTCGAGTTTAATCGTGCAAAAGCTGTCTCGTGAAATATTTCGAGAATTTATTCTAAGAAACATTTCCAGTCGAAACTCTGCTCGGTAATCATACCGTCATATCAGCCTTGGGCTCGATCCTACTCTAAAATCGTATGTGGCCGTTTAGCCGTGATTCGGGCCTCTATTGAGCCGTCTTGGGACTTAGACGTTTTTACGATTTTTCTTTAGAAAAAGCCGTTGATGTGACGCTGGTTTTTCCGAAGGGATTTCAATTCCCCGTATAGTTAAGGCAACTGGTGTTCAAGCTAACCATAGCTGTTGTATACGGCAGGCAGGAAACCGTCTCGACTACCAAGTCATTTTTTGAATTTTTCCGAGCGAGGGGGGTTGTGTCCATGGACCCGAGGACCGTGTTGCAGGAACTTGGACGGGGGTGCATGGTTGATAGGACCCGAACTTGGTCGGGATGGTCCGTTCTTTGGGACGTTTGTCCGTAAGATGATAATCTTAGATAACCGTTTGCATAAGCGTTGGTCGTAGGAGCAGTCACTGCTGAAGTTGTTTTACCAGCGTCGATGTGAGCTGCGAGTTTGTCTTTCATATTTCCAGACATTGCTTTGATCAAGCGTTTTGCGGCCGTAAGAGTAAGAGTAATCCGTCCTCCCCTCCTTCTACCGCCAAACTGTGGGAACCGAAATTCGCACTGTCGATTTTGATTAAGTAAATACGGAGGAAAGCCAAGTTAACCCGACTTTCCCTGAAGGTCCGGATTCTCTGCGACAGCCAACGACAAGTGACCGAACAAGTGCGGAAGATATGTAAAGACGAAAATCGTACAAAAAGGATTTTGTAGAGAGTTGGGACTGGACCTAAAGGAAGGCTGCCTACGTACCCCTTTCGAGGATCAAGTCGGACGTAGTTCAGTTGGAAGGGTTTGAACAAGAGATCGAACTGCATGGCGGAGTTCGTCTAGTATGAGCGTTTGTCATAGAAACGGGCGTGTCGAGAATAACGCCTAGGGTTTCTATGTGCGAAACTCTGAGTAAAAGGATTGTTAGATCCTTCCGCGAGAAACAAGAGTCTACGGACAAGATGAAAATAGAATGAGAGGCGGCCGGACGTTCTAGGTCTTGCCTTGCTAGTCTACCGCCTAAATTCTAAGTTCGTAAGCTAAGAGGAGCTCTCTAGGTCTCCAATCTCGGATTTGCTTTCTCTCTAGGAATTTTTCTCTGCCTTTCCTTCTCTCCCAAAGCTCCTTTATATACTCCTTCTTATGACGGTCTATTCTACTTTTGGGCCGCGAAGCGGGCTTTTTCCATTTTCGTCGGCCTTCATGTTTATCGGGAAACTTGACATTTATCTTCGGGAAACTTGACATTTATCCTTTTGGAAATTTAGCATTTATCTTGTTATGTAAAGATAAACGTAAATCGTCGTATCTATCTCAGATAATCGTAAACGGATTGTCCGATCGCGTTTGGTCCCTTTCGGGCCGTCTCTAGGACTTCCGCTGTTTTTTACGATTTCTTCGGAAGATCTTCATTCCTTCGTAGAGTTGAGATGAGTGGTGTCTTAGGATAACCATCAATGTTTCGTACGAAGAATTTAAGATCTTCCTTTCCGTTGATACCTTACGAGTTTCCGAAGTATTTCCGACGATCTTAGTTTGGAGAAAGGACGAGAGTTTTGTACGCGGAATCTCAATGATTCATTCTGCGAGGACTCGGGAAAGATTCAAAGTACAGACTTCTGACGGCCGGGGCCTGGGACTTGTGCACGGAAGATTGTCGCTCGAAGACCCGAGCCAGCACGGGCGCTAGGCGCCCGGCGCCTATGGACAGCACGGGCGCTAGGCGCCCGGCGCCTAGAGGCAGCACGGGCGCTAGGCGCCCGGCGCCTAGAGGCAGCACGGGCGCTAGGCGCCCGGCGCCTAGAGGCAGCACGGGCGCTAGGCGCCCGGCGCCTAGAGGCAGCACGGGCGCTAGGCGCCCGGCGCCTAGAGGCAGCACGGGCGCTAGGCGCCCGGCGCCTAGAGGCAGCACGGGCGCTAGGCGCCCGGCGCCTAGAAGCATCACGTGCGTCTCGGCGAGGGCTTCGATTTGATATCTTACTCGTTTTCTGGGTCCTCACGGTTTGAGAGAACGGGCTCTTTGAAGTTTCCCGACGGCTAGGACCATCACGGGCGGCTAGAGGCAGCACGGGCGCTAGGCGCCCGGCGCCTAGAGGCAGCACGGGCGCTAGGCGCCCGGCCCCTAGAGGCAGCACGGGTGCTAGGCGCCCGGCGCCTAGAGGCAGCACGGGCGCTAGGCGCCCGGCGCCTAGAGGCAGCACGGGCGCTAGGCGCCCGGCGCCTAGAGGCAGCACGGGCGCTAGGCGCCCGGCGCCTAGAGGCAGCACGGGCGCTAGGCGCCCGGCG
Organism: Hirschfeldia incana; assembly: GCA_026261945.1. NCBI lineage: Eukaryota > Viridiplantae > Streptophyta > Magnoliopsida > Brassicales > Brassicaceae > Hirschfeldia > Hirschfeldia incana. The sequence continues at coordinate 1,514,373 of JABCMI010000006.1, forward strand.
CCTAGAGGCAGCACGGACGCTAGGTGCCCGGCGCCTAGAGGCAGCACGGGCGCTAGGCGCCTAGAGGCAGCACGGGCGCTAGGCGCCCGGCGCCTAGAGACAGCACGGGCGGTAGGCGCCCGGCGCCTAGAGGCATCACGTGCGTCTCGGTGAGGGCTTCGATTTGATATCTTACTCGTTTTCTAGGTCCTCACGGTTTGAGAGAACGAGCTCTTTGAAGTTTCAAGGCGGATTCTTTGTCGTTCGGCCTGTCCAAACTTAGATTACTTCCCGTTTCTTCCGTATACTTTCGTATGGTCGTGTCATCTTAGCTACGGACCTAATGTCTCTCGGTTCTTCTTGATTGTATCATCGAAGTTTTACGACTAAATCTTATTTGGTTTTCTCGTAAAGTTTATCGTGTAAATCAAGAACGAACGACTTTAACATAGGTTCTTTAAGCTATACGACTTGTCTTGCTTTCGACGCTTGTTTTATGGAAAGTCCGCGCATGATAAATAGTTTTAGCCGTTGATTTTCGAGATAACCGTTTTTGACCCCAACAGAAGTGAAACCTTGTCTCTCACATTCCCTTCGTTGATTGCCAAGTTGTCGGATTTTTTCGACATCTCTCTGGGCCAATTGACTCCTCCGGCTTGGAGAACGTTGATCGCCATTCAGAATCTCGGCGAGTTGGAAGGTATGATGATAGGGTTGAACGAAGTCCTCTATTCGTACTGCATCATAACCCTATCTGGATCGAAGGGGAAGTACTATCTTCACCCTCGTGGCAAGAATACTTTGTTCTTAGAGATCAAGAAAAAAGCGAGAAAGCGCCATCCGGTTTTCAGTGGCAAATGGGAAGAGAGATTTGTCTTCGTGGCTCTTCCTGGCTTTGCTTCTGTCTGGCATGTAGCGGGTAGGTTATCTTAATATTAGTTTGAGCCTGACTTTGATGTTTACTCGTTTGTCTTGTCATCTGCAGACGTGTCGTTCCCATCCTTACCGGAAGGGAAGGAAGTAGCTGAGAAGGTGTACGGTTTTCCAGCGGAGCATCGTCAAATCACTTTCCTTGTTTATCGAGAAGTTCACAGTCGCTGCAGTATTTGGGGTGAGTTCATCGCGTCTCCTCCTACCTTGCTCCCCGTTTTATTGATTTTGCGAATTTTTCTTTGCAGGTAACATATCTGGACCTTCAGGAGATGGCTCTATGGATGCTTTTAAGAAGGTTTGGGAAAACCTTTCAGCAAAGAAGCCTCCTATGGAGGTTGTTGTTTCAGGGGATGATGATGTTCAGATCACTGGGAGCCTTAAGCGTAAAGGATCCAGCACTCCGGTCCCCATTCTTTCCAAGAGGAGGACTCGTTCTTCAACTCCTACGGTTTCTGGTGTTGATTTGAAGCCAGTGTTGGATGACCTTTCCACCAAAGTTTTTCCGGGGAGTGCATGCTACCTCCCCGCTGATGATGTCCCCAAGGCCATCACGTCTATCCAATCTGACCTCCTTCAGGTGTATCAACGCATCTCCGCTATTATTTTAACTCTGTAGCGTGCTGTAGTGATTGTGGTATTATGTTTTCTGCAGCTTATGTCTCAAGTTCATCACCTCAAGGATATGGTGAATGAAGACACCTCTAAGGAAATTGAGGCTCTGAAAACTAGGCTTCGAGAGGAAAAGGATAAGGCCTTGGCACAGGGGAAAGAGATTAAGTCTCTTCAGCTTAAGTTGAAGAAATCGTAGGAGCTGGAGGAAAATTCTGCCACTGAACATGTCGTGCTGACGTCTAAGCTGGATGCGGTGAGGGGAGAGCTGGATGAGCTGAAGAATGAGAAGACTTTCTTCGAAGATGAGAGAACAATGGCGGTGAATGGAGGGATTGGCTGAAGGGGCAGACCGACAAGTGGGATCCAGCGGTGGAATTTGAACGCTACAAGCTAGTGAAGGAGTCTGAGGCTAAGCTTCGTGGGTTGCCTCCTCCTTCGTATGATGATGAACCGCTTATTCCCGTGAAAGAGACTGCTGAGGTGGATCCTCCTGCTCCCGTGGATGATCCGGCTGCTACCCCTGCAGCCTGAATTCTCTCTCTAGATCTTTTTGTTGAACTCCTGAGCCTGATGGGCTATTATTGCATTTTCGCCCTTCGCGGATTTATTATCAGACTTGGGCCTTCATGCCCTTTTGTTTTTTATTAAGACTTATGGCCCTTTGAGGTCTTTTATCTATTTCTTTGCGCATCTGCTCTATCTTTGTGGACGTCATTCGAAAGTCTGCTGGATCTCGATTTGTAATTTTGGGTTATGGGCCGAAGGCCGACCATAACCCTTGTGGGAGTCGATCAGGTCAACGATCTAGTGGCCTTCCTGATGTTGCTGTTTCGAGATTCCTCAAAGGGATTTGGTCCTTATCTAGGGGAGTTCCCAGGTGTCTTTGCAGAGAAAAGATGCTTCGATAGTCGGATGATTCGTAAGAGGGGTTGAACCCTGTGGGAAGTCATCGTCTAGGACCTGAGTCCTGTTAATGATTAAGTAAGGGACCTAGGCCCTGAAGCCCTCTTTTGAACCCGGAGGTCTTGCCTACTGAACCCTAAGGTTTTTATTAGCCTGTGGGTCCTGGATCCATGGTTTAGGGGATATTCCAAACCAGGAGGTTAATATATTTGGATCCTGAGATCTTTGGTAGTTCTCTGAGGTTGGTATCAGGATTTTTGAGGTCTTTGACCCCGAGGATCTTTCAGACTCGACAGTCTTTGATTCTTTTAGGTGATCTTTACGAATCCGGAGATTCCTTAAAGGCATATTGGTCTCGATGGACCCGAGGGTTCCAAAGAGCCTAGAATCATTTTGAACTTGGAGGTTCTAGACCGTAGTAGAAACCTTGAATCCTGAGAGATTTGAGACCCTGGGTCGTTGTGAACCCTGAGGTTCTTGACCCGAGTGTTGCGGAACCTTGAGGTCTCCGGACCCTGAGGCCTTGGAACCTTGAGGTTCTTTGGACCCTGAGGTTTTGGAACCTTGAGGTTCTTTGGACCCTGAGGTCTTGGAACCTTGAGGTTCTTTGGACCCTGAGGTCTAAGGAACCCTGAGGTTCTACGGACCCTGAGGTCTTGGAACCTTGAGGTTCTTTGGACCCTGAGGTCTTGGAACCTTGAGGTTCTTTGGACCCTGAGGTCTAAGGAACCCTGAGGTTCTACGGACCCTGAGGTCTTGGAACCTTGAGGTTCTTTGGACCCTGAGGTCTTGGAACTTTGAGGTTCTTTGGATCCTGAGATCTAAGGAACCCCGAGGTTCTACGGACCCTGAGGTCTTTGGACCCGGAGGTCTTTGGACCCTTAGGTCTTGTGGAACCCTGAGGTTCTTTGGACCCGAAGGTCTTTGGACCCTTAGGTTTTGGGGAACCCTGAGGTTCTTTGGACCCGAAGGTCTTTGGACCCTTAGGTCTTGGGGAACCCTGAGGTTCTTTGGATCCGAAGGTCTTGGGGAACCCTGAGGTTCTTTGGACCCGAAGGTCTTTGGACCCTTAGGTCTTGGGGAACCCTGAGGTTCTTTGGACCCGAAGGTCTTGGACTTTTTATGCTTTTGGGGAGTCTTTTTGATTGCACTCTGCTTCCCGGAGGCGCGCCACTCTCGATCTAAATTGAGAAATCGCACTGTGCTACCCGTAGGCATAAGCCATTCTCGAAAGTCTCAATGCACTCTACCTTTCTGCAGAAAGGTTACTCTCAGACTTACTGTGGTCTGGAGTGCCCCCCACCCCCGAAGGTTACCCTCAGGGTCCAAAGAACCTCAAGGTTCCAAGACCTCAGGGTCCGTAGAATCTCAGGGTTCCTTAGACCTCAGGGTCCAAAGAACCTCAAGGTTCCAAGACCTCAGGGTCCAAAGAACCTCAAGGTTCCAAAACCTCATGGTCCAAAGAACCTCAAGGTTCCAAGGCCTCAGGGTCCGGAGAACCTCAAGGTTCCGCAACACTCGGGTCAAGAACCTCAGGGTTCACAACGACCCAGGGTCTCAAATCACCTAAAAGAATCAAAGACTGGGGATGAGAGAACAATGGCGGTGAATGGTGCCAAGATAGTGGCTCGCTAGGAAGTGATGAGGGATTGGCTGAAGGGGCAGACCGACAAGTGGGATCCAGTGGTGGAGTTTGAACGCTACAAGCTAGTGAAGGAGTCTGAGGCTATGTTTCGTGGGTTGCCTCCTCCTTCGTATGATGATGAACCGCTTATTCCCGTGAAAGAGACTGCTGAGGTGGATCCTCCTGCTCCCGTGGATGATCCGGCTGCTACCCCTGAAGCCTGAATTCTCTCTCTTGATTTTTTTGTTGAACTCCTGAGCCCGATGGGCTATTATTGCATTTTCGCCCTTCGGGGATTTATTATCAGACTTGGGCCTTCATGCCCTTTTATTTTTTATTAAGTTTTATGGCCCTTCGAGGTCTTATATCTATTTCTTTGTGCATCTGCTCTATCTTTGTGGACGTCATTTGAAAGTCTGCTTGATCTCGATTTGTAATTTTGGGTTATGGGCCGAAGGCCGACCATAACCCTTGTGGGAGTTGATCAGGTCAACGATCTAGTGGCCTTCCTAATGTTGCTGTTTCGAGATTCCTCAAAGGGATTTGGTATTTATATAGGGGAGTTCCCAGGTGTCTTTGCAGAGAAAAGATGCTTCGATAGTCGGATGATTCGTAAGAGGGGTTGAACCCTGTGGGAAGTCATCGTCTAGGACCTGATTCCTGCTAATGATTAAGTCAGGGACCTAGGCCCTGAAGCCCTCTTTTGAACCCGGAGGTCTTGCCTACTGAACTCTAAGGTTTTTATTAGCCTGTGGGTCCTGGATCCATGGTTTAGGGGATATTCCGAACCTGGAGGTTAATATCTTTGGATCCTGAGATCTTTGGTAGTTCTCTGAGGTTGGTATCAGAATTTTTGAGGTCTTTGACCCCGAGGATCTTTCAGACTCGACAGTCTTTGATTCTTTTAGGTGATCTTTACGAATCCGGAGATTCCTTAAAGGCATATTGGTCTCGATGGACCCGAGGGTTCCAAAGAGCCTAGAATCATTTTGAACTTGGAGGTTCTAGACCGTAGTGGAAACCTTGAATCCTGAGAGATTTGAGACCTTGGGTCGTTGTGAACCCTGAGGTTCTTGACCCGAGTGTTGCGGAACCTTGAGGTTCTCCGGACCCTGAGGCCTTGGAACCTTGAGGTTCTTTGGACCCTGAGGTTTTGGAACCTTGAGGTTCTTTGGACCCTGAGGTCTTGGAACCTTGAGGTTCTTTGGATCATGAGGTCTAAGGAACCCTGAGGTTCTACGGACCCTGAGGTCTTGGAACCTTGAGGTTCTTTGGACCCTGAGGTCTTAGAACCTTCAGGTTCTTTGGACCCTGAGGTCTAAGGAACCCTGAGGTTCTACGGACCCTGAGGTCTTGGAACCTTGAGGTTCTTTGGACCCTGAGGTCTTGAAACCTTGAGGTTTTTTGGACCTTGAGGTCTAAGGAACCCCGAGGTTCTACGGACCCTGAGGTCTTTGGATCCGGAGGTCTTTGGATCCTTAGGTCTTGTGGAACCCTGAGGTTCTTTGGACCCGAAGGTCTTTGGACCCTTAGGTCTTGGGGAACCCTGAGGTTTTTTGGACCCGAAGGTCTTTGGATCCTTAGGTCTTGGGGAACCCTGAGGTTCTTTGGATCTGAAGGTCTTGGGGAACCCTAAGGTTCTGTGGACCCGAAGGTCTTTGGACCCTTAGGTCTTGGGGAACCCTGAGGTTCTTTGGACCCGAAGGTCTTTGGACCCTGAGGTCTTGGACTTTTTATGCTTTTGGGGAGTCTTTTTGATTGCACTCTGCTTCCCAGAGGCGCGCCACTTTCGATCTAAATTGAGAAATCGCACTGTGCTACCCGTAGGCATAAGCCATTCTCGAAAGTCTCAATTCTCGAAAGGTGACTTCAACCCAGATACACTACCTTCCACGTCTGTGTTGGGGAAAAATATCCAGGGCTAAAGATTTCTCCAGCCTCCGAAAGGGCCTTGACTTCCGGGCCCTCGTTTGGAAAGGACTCAGGGTCCCTCCTCTACTCAAAGAACCAATCTCCACCAGGAGGCACCAGGATCCGATCTCTACTTAATAGTATCCAGGGTCCAGTCTTTGTATCGAGGAACCAAGGCCTAGCCCCTGCCGAAAGGACCAAAGATCCGATCCTCCGCATGAATATGGAAGTTTCCCAAAACGAGGGGAAAGTAATATATTCGTGAATATTACGGAGGCCGCCCGAGATTGACCGACTTACATCAACTATAAAAGGGGAACCCAAACCCTAGAATAAGGGATCGACACTTTGGGGCTTAGAGATTAGAGAGTTAGGTGATAGAACTAGGGTTTATACACCTAAGACGTTGTAATCCCAAAATCACTCAATAATACATCTCTTTGCCTGAGTTCCTCTTCTCTAAACACATACGAATACTCGAAATCTATTAGTCTTCCAGTGTTCCGTAGTACTAAAACGACTATGCACAAACATATCATAACAGTTTGGCGCTACAAGGAGGGGAATAAATCAACTACGTGACGATGGCACCGGAAGACGATTCCAACCAAGCTGATCTGACCCCGAAGGAGAAGGACCTTCTAAGCCGATTCGAAACCCTTCAGAGTCAAATCACCGACCTTCACAAGGCTCAGGAAATCGCACCTGCAGGTCTGGAACACTCCAAGCAGCTTCAGCAAAGCGTCGAGAAGTTAGACGCTATGGAAGCCGAGAACATCGCTCTCCGACGAGAAAACCGATCCCTCGGGGCAGTAGGGAACAAACGGAAACGGTTCAGAACCAGAGTCCGACCTATGGCTTCGCTCAACATCCCGCACGACGGCGAGGAAACGCCTCAACAGCCCGGCGACGAACCCGGCGATCAAGAAAACACTCGAGACGTAACCCGGGAAGAAGAAGAGGACGACTCCGATGCAGAGGACGAAGAATATTCACCCGACCATCCCGAGATCTCAGATCCAGCTCTAGCCGCCTACCTAGAGAAGGTGGTATCCGAAAGATTCGGCACCATCCAATCCATGGTGGAAAGGCTCCCCGGAGTAGCTCCCCCTATCCGTAGAAGCGATCCCAGGTCTTACTCCGACACACCTTTCGTGAAGGAGATTGCTTCGGTCGAGATGCCTCGCAAATTCTCTTTCCCGAGCATTAAGATGTATGAGGGAACCGGAGATCCTGACAACCACATCGCCCAGTATAAGCAACGCATGGTAGCCGTCGCTATTCCAAAAGAAGCAAGGGAAGCCACCATGTGCAAGGGCTTCGGGTCAACCCTAACCGGTCCCTGCCCTCCAATGGTATATCAGCCTCCCCACGGGATCTATAGCATCTTTCGCCGCCCTCAGCGACAAGTTCGTGGAACAATTTGCCAGTAACCGCCATCTGGAGAAGAGATCAGATGACCTCTACGAGATCCAACAATACAGAAACGAATCCCTACGTTCCTACATAGCTCGTTTCAACCAGGAGAAGGTCTCTATACCCGAGTGCAACGCCGATACAGCAATCTCAGCCATCAAGAAGGGTCTACTTCCGGAGGGAGAGCTCTACAAGGATCTAACGAAGTACAGATGCGGAGACATGGCGGATGTGCTATCCCGCGCCTGGGCCTAAGTAAGGTGGGAAGAAGACATCGTGAGCAGGGCCAAGGTCTCCTCCAAATACGATCAGAAGTCCTCTAGGCCTTCAAAGGACGAGCGTGAGGAAACCATCCGACCCCGACCTTCCCGAGAATCCACCAACCAGAGAAGGGGCAGATACCAACATCGCCCTCTACCTCGATCCGAAGGAATGATGGTTTCTACTTGGCCCAGCATCTCCCACCTAGCGATATCCAAGCCAGAGCTCATCGGAGTCTTGAGGCAGATGGGTCCACAAGTTAAGTGGCCACCTAAAATGAGGTCCCCTGACGCTACCCGGAATCCTAAAAGATGGTGTGGGTTCCACAGCGATCACGGTCATACCACTGAAGATTGTATAGCCCTAAGGCTGGAAGTAGCCGAGCTTCTCAAGAAGGGTTATCTAAGGGAGTTTCTCTCGGACAAGGCAAAGGACCTCCTCAACAGAGAGGGTCCCGCTCTCCCCAACGACGCTGTCCCTGCACTACCTCCGCCGCAAGAACGAGTGATCCACGTCATCTCGGGAGGATCAGAAGTAAGCGGAATCAGCAGCGCCGCAGCCAAAAGGAGTACTCGTAATGCTAGGAATGGCCAAGAGACCGAGCTTCCCAAGCGCCCACTCTTGGGGACGGATGAGATCAGCTTTACTGCGAAAGAACAGGAACGGGTACTCGTCCCCCATCATGACGCCCTCGTCATCTCGCTAGTTATAGCCAATTGCCTGGTTAAGCGGATACTGGTGGACAACAGAAGCTCCAGCAACATCATCTTCCATTCGGCCTACATGGATTTAGGGCTAGACCCTAAGATACTAACGAGGAAAGCGACCCCGCTCGTAGGATTCAGTGGAGAGGTAAAGCAAACCGAAGGAGAAGTCCTCCTCCCAGTCTACACCGAGGGGATAAACCAGACCACCAAGTTCTTGGTCGTCGACTGTCCGTCATCCTACAATGTGATACTAGGGAGACCATGGATTCACGACATGGGAGCTGTGCCATCAACCCTTCACCAACTGGTGAAATTTCCTACTCCCTGGGGCGTGAAGGTCATCAGAGGGGACCAAGAGAATTCTAGGTCCTGCTACCAAACTACCTTGAAGAGGAAGACCCAAAACTTATAGCAATTACAGAAGCAACCTCTCGTTCCTCACGTAGAAGAACCCGAGGTTGAAGACATGGATGAGATCCCCCCTGGTAAAAGGGAACTCGGAACGGAACCTCAAAATAGGTTCCAAACTGCCGAAGGATCTGAGGCGAAGACTGATCGACTTCCTAAGGTCCAACTCCGATTGCTTTGCATGGTCCAACGAAGACATGCCCGGAATCGACCCCGACGTGATCATGCACCAGCTCCAAGTGAATCTCGAGCATCCTCTGGTCAGACAAAAAAGAAGGAAGTTCGCTCCCGAAAGAGATGAAATCATTAACGAAGAGGTCAAGAACCTGCTCGACGCAGGGTTCATAAGAGAGGTACAATATCCCGACTGGCTCGCCAATGTGGTGGTTGTGAAAAAGAAAAACGGAAAATGGAGAGTCTGCATCGATTTCACGGATCTGAACAAGTCCTGTCCAAAGGATCCATTCCCCTTGCCTCATATAGACAAGCTAGTTGATGCCACTGCTGGGCACCAACTAATGAGCTTCATGGACGCCTTCTCGGGATACAACCAAATCCTGATGCATCCCGACGACCAAGAGAAGACGTCCTTCATGACTTCCAGGGGCATCTACTGCTACAAGGTCATGCCGTTTGGTCTGAAGAACGCTGGGTCCACCTACCAGAGGCTAGTCAACACGATATTTGCCGATCAGATAGGCCAGACCATGGAAGTCTACATCGACGACATGCTGGTAAAATACCTTGACTCGGAAGATCATATCTCGCATCTTCAGCAAGCATTCGCCACCTTGAGGAAATACAATATGAAGCTCAACCCCTCTAAATGCTCTTTTGGAGTAAGCTCCGAGAAATTTATGGGATACTTAGTCACCCACAGGGGCATAGAAGCAAATCCGGAGCAAATAAGGGCCATCCAGGCGATTCCTCCCCCACGGAATGTCAAAGAGATTCAAAAACTTACAGGAAGAATGGCAGCCCTCAGCAGGTTCATCTCCAGGCTTTCTGACAAGTCCCATGCCTTCTTTGAAACATTAAAGAACCCCAAAGATTTTAAGTGGACAGAGAAGTGCGAAGTCGCGCTATCCGACCTCAAGGCCTACCTCACGACCCCACCACTCTTGTCCAAACCCTTGGAAGGAGAAACCCTATTGCTTTACCTAGCCGTGTCCGAGCACGCAGTTAGCGCGGTCCTCGTAAGAGAGGAGGAAAGGAGGCAGCATCCCATATACTACGTTAGCAAATCCATGCTAGACGCAGAAACTCGCTACAGCCAACTAGAGAAGTTAGCCCTCGCCCTGGTGGTCGCGGCCCGGAAGCTACGTCACTACTTCCAGTCCCATCAAGTCGTGGTAGTCACTTCATTCCCCATCAAAGCGGTCCTTCATAAACCCGAGGTATCAGGACGGTTGGCGAAATGGGCCGTAGAATTGGGAGAGTATGACGTGATCTTCAGCCCAGCCGCCGCTATCAAGTCCCAGGTCCTAGCTGATTTCGTGGCTGAATTCTCTCCCTCTGCGCTTCCTGAACCAGATCTAGAAGCTACACTCCTGAGAAAAGAAGCAGACGAGGGTCAATGGACCCTGCACGTGGATGGCTCCAGCAACGTAAGAGGCGCAGGAGTAGGACTGGTTCTGACCTCCCCTACGGGAGATTCGGCCTCAAGGGCTGTACGTTGCAACTTCAAAGCAACAAACAACGAGGCAGAATACGAGGCTTTAATAGAGAAATGGGAGTAAAAGACATCCAGGTCTTCAGTGACTCGCAGCTCATCATCAGCCAAGTTCAAGGGGATTATCAAGCCAAGGACCCGAGTATGATCAGGAACCTATCGGTGGCCAAGCGCCTCCTAGACCAATTCACAAGCTGCAAGCTTACTCTGATACCTAGGGAACAAAACTCCCAAGCCAATGCTCTAGCAAACCTGGGTTCCGCATTAGAAACCAAGGAACATATGAGTATTCCCTTGTTGGTCCTACAATGGCCAGCAACCCAGAAAGAGGCAGAACCGGAAGAAGTGGCGGTAGTAGACGAAGGAGAAACCTGGATGACCCCTATCACCAACTATCTGAGAAACGACGTCCTACCTGAAAACCGAGAGGAGAGCCGGAAGATCAAGAGACAAGCGGCCAGATACTGCATTTCCGAGGGAAAACTATATAGAAGGTCCTTCTCAGGGCCCTACCTACGATGCCTATCCCCTAGAGAAGCCACACGAATATTGGAAGAACTCCACGATGGGGAATGCGGTTCACATTCCAGCGGACGAAGCCTGGTTCTCAGGGCAAGAAGGGCCGGTTATTACTGGCCTACTATGGCGAAGGATTCCCTCAAGCAGGCTAAAACCTGCAGCCAATGCCAGAAACACGCCCCAATCTCAAACTTACCACCAGAGAACATGAAATCCCTAAGCTCCCCTTGGCCCTTCCGCAAATGGGGCATGGACATCGTGGGGAAATTCCCAATGGCGCCGGGGCAAAAGGTCTTCCTCCTAGTAATGACCGATTACTTCACGAAATGGGTAGAAGCCAAAGCCTTAAAAATCACGGACCTCTAGATCAGGAAATTCATCTGGACGAACATAATAACCCGCTTCAGAGCACCTCAAGAGATTGTCACAGACAATGGACCCCAATTTACCAGCAACGACTTCCAAGACTTCTGCAAAGATTGGGATATCAAACTCTCATATTCAGCGCCGAGACACCCCCAGTCAAACGGACAAGCAGAATCAACCAACAAAACGGTGGTGAACATGCTCAAGAAGCGCTTGGAGAAGGCTCACGGGCGATGGGCAGAAGAGCTACATGGAGTCATTTGGGCCTATCGAACAACTCCAAAAACAGCTACCCAAGAAACCCCTTTCTCACTTGTCTATGGCACCGGGTCAGCAATACCAACCGAGGTACATGTCAAGACCACGATCTCCAACATCATAACTCCCAAGGAAAATGATGAGTTGGTGTACCTAAGCCTAGACCTCCTAGACGAGAAAAGAGAAGCAGCCCGCCTGAGAAACGCGTCGTACCAAATAAAGGTAGCCAAGAGTTACAACAAGAAGGTGAGATCCAGAACCTTCCAAGAAGGAGACTGGGTCCTAAGGCGAGTCTGTAACCACAAAAGACAAATCAGCCGGAAAACTCGCCCCCGGATGGGAGGGGCCCTACCAGGTAATAGGGGTGCAAGGGGCAGGAGCCTATAAGCTGCAAGACAGCACAGGCAAGGTCCAACCCAATTGCTGGAACGCCTTGCACCTCAAATTTTATCATTTCTAAAGGCAAGATCTTCGGATCGAGCCCTATATATACTATTATATATTTAAGTATTTTGGTTTTCCTACTCCTATGTATAACGAGAACGTCCTCGGACTAGGCTTATAAAATACATTTGGTTTCGACTAAAGGGAGTTAAGGGAACACCAATATACTTAAAGGGGCATATTAGCTGGATCGGGACCCTCGGAACCTCAGATCTTAGCTAGCCCCCTTGCTGGTGAGGCTACTCACCATAGGTGCAGACAGATATGGAAGGGGTCTGATCAGCCCTGAGCCGATGTCTGCACGATAGGGCCCCGCGTAAAGGCCTAAAGCCAAGAGTTATGCGGGGACCACGTACTAGTGCCATTCAAACCCTCGTGAAAAACGCTATAAGCTAAACGCACGCTGGGGGCATGACGTACACAGCCAAGTACTGTAATCAGATTCTGGCGGCTGATATGCAGGGAGCAAAAGTGCAAATAACCGGTTAAGCACAAACAATTTAATACCTATCCAGACGTGGAAGGTAGTGTGTCTGGGTTGACAGAACCTTGCGGGGGGACCCACCCCAGACCACAGTAAGTCTGAGAGTGACCTTTCTGCAGAAAGGTAGAGTGCATCATTGAGAATTTCGAGAATGGCCTATGCCCACGGGTAGCACAGTGCGATTTCTCAATTTAGATCGAGAGTGGCTCGCCTCCGGGCAGCAGAGAGCGATCAAAAAGACTCCCCAAAAGCATAAAAGTCCAGAGACCTTCGGGTCCAAAGACCTTCGGGTCCAAAGACCTTCGGGTCCAGAGACCTTCGGGTCCAGAGACCTTCGGATCCAGAGACCTTCAGGTCCAAAGACATTCGGATCCAAAGACCTTCGGGTCCAAAGACCTTCGGGTCCAAAGACCTTCGGGTCCAAAGACCTTCGGGTCCAAAGACCTTCGGGTCCAAAGAACCTCAAGTTTCCAAGACCTAAGGGTCCAGAGAACCTCAAGGTTCCCAAGACCTAAGGGTCCAGAGAACCTCAAGGTTCCCAAGACCTAAGGGTCCGAAGAACCTCAAGGTTCCTAAGACATAAGGGTCCGAAGAACCTCAAGGTTCCCAAGACCTAAGGGTCCAGAGAACCTCAAGGTTCCCAAGACCTAAGGGTCCGAAGAACCTCAAGGTTCCTAAGACCTAAGGGTCCAAAGAACCTCAAGGTTCCCAAGACCTAAGGGTCCAGAGAACCTCAAGAGTCCCAAGACCTAAGGGTTCGAAGAATTTCAAGGTTCCCAAGGGTCCGAAGAACCTCAAGGTTCCCAAGACCTAAAGGTCCGAAGAACCACAAGATTCCCAAGACCTAAGGGTCCGAAGAACCTCAAGGTTCCCAAGACCTAAGGGTCCGAAGAACCTCAAGGTTTCTAAGACATAAGGATCCAAAGAACCTCAAGGTTCCTAAGACCTAAGGGAAAGAGAACCTAAAGGCTCCTAATCCTTCAATATTGAATGGGTAAAATCCTCAGGTTCAAAGTAAGGCCTCAGGACCCAGGTTGGGAACCTAAGGGGTCTAGATCCTAAGAACTTCCGAGTTCAAGGAGCCAAGAACCCAAGGGTTCAAATCAGACCGGAACTTACTAGTCTCCGACAACGATCTCACATCCCTAGAACCAGAATTCGCAGAACTACGAGATCTAGTACTTCGGCATTCTTAAGGCTTCGACCCAAGCGCTAACAGGACTCAAGTCCTAGACTATGGCTCCTCGTAAGGGTTATGGTCGGCCTTCGGCCCATAACCTCAAACCAACTACCAAGCAAAGCCTCAAGTGACGTCTACATATGCACAAAGGAAATACATAAAGACCACGAAGGGCCATAAGTCTTAAATAAAAAGACCGCGAAGGGCCATAAGTCTTAAAACAAAAAGGCACGAAGGCCCAAGTCTGGAAATAAAGCCCTGAAGGGCGGAAATACGACAATAGCCCATCGGGCTCAAGAGTTCAACAAAAAACAGGAGAAGAGAACTTAAGCTTCAGGGGCAGCAGCTGGATCATCCACGGGAGCAGGAGGATCCACCTCAGTAGTCTCCTTCACGGGGATAAGTGGTTCATCATCATACGAAGGAGGAGGCAACCCATGAAGCTTAGCCTCAGACTCCTTCACCATCTTGTAGCGCTCAAATTCCACCACGAAGTCCCACTTATCAGTCTGCCCCTTCAGATAATCCCTCATCACTTCCCAGCGAGCGGTTATCTTAGCCTCACTCACCGCCATCGTCCTCTCGTCCTCAAAGAGATTCTTCTCATTCTTCAGCTCCTCCAGCTCCTCCAGCTCTCCCCTCACCGCATCCAGCTTAGATGTCAGCACGACATGCTCGGTAGCAGCATTCTCCTCCAGCTCATGTGACTTCTTCAACCTTAGCTGAAGAGTGTGGGAACCGAAATTCGCACTGTCGATTTTGATAAGTAAAAACGGAGGAAAGTCAAGTTAACCCGACTTTCCCTGAAGGCCCGGATTCTCTGCGACAGCCAACGACAAGTGATCGAACAAGTGCGGAAGATATGGAAAGATAACAAAAGACGAAAATCGTATAAAAAGGGTTTTGTTAAGAGTTGGGACTGGACCTTAAGGAAGGCTGCCTACGTACCCCTTTCGAGGATCAAGTCAGACGTAGTTCAGTTAGAAAGATTTGAACAAGAGATCGAACTGCCTGGCGGAGTTCGTCTAGTACGAGCGTTTGTCATAGAAACGGGCGTGTCGAGAATAACGCCTAGGGTTTCTATGTGCGGAACTCCGAGTAAAAGGATTGTTAGTTTCTTCCGAAGGAACAGAAGTCTGCGGACAAGATGAAATTAGAACGAGAGGCGGCCAGACGTCCTAGGCCATGCCTTGCTAGTCTAACCACCTAAGTTCTAAGATCTCTAAAATCTCGGGTTTGCTTTCTCTCTAGGATTTTTTCTCTGCCTTTCCTCCTCTCCCTAAGCTCCTTTATATACTCCTTCCTATGACGGTCTATTCTTCTTCTGGGCCGCAAGGCGGGCTTTTTCCATTTTCGTCGGCCTTCATGTTTATCGGGAAACTTGACATTTATCTTCGGGAAACTTGACATTTATCCTTTTGGAAATTTAGCATTTATCTTGTTATGTAAAGATAAACGTAAATCGTCGTATCTATCTCAGATAATCGTAAACAGACTGTCCGATCGCGTTTGGTCCCTTTCGGGGCGTCTCTAGGACTTCCGCTGTTTTTTACGATTTCTTCGGAAGATCTTCATTCCTTCGTAGAGTTGAGATGAGTGGTGTCTTAGGATAACCATCACTGTTTCGTACGAAGAATTTAAGATCATCCTTTCCGTTGATACCTTACGAGTTTCCGAAGTGTTTTCGACGATCTTAGTTTGGAGTAAGGACGAGAGTTTTGTACTCGGAATCTCAATGATTCATTCCGCGAGGACTCGGGAAAGATTCAAAGTACAGACACCGACGGCCGGGGCCTGGGACTTGTGCACGGAAGATTGTCGCTCGAAGACCCGAGCCAGCACGGGCGCTAGGCGCCCGGCGCCTACGGGCAGCACGGGCGCTAGGCGCCCGGCGCCTAGAGGCAGCACGGGCGCTAGGCGCCCGGCGCATAGAGGCAGCACGGGCGCTAGGCGCCCGGCGCCTAGAGGCAGCACGGGCGCTAGGCGCCCGTCGCCTAGAGGCAGCACGGGCGCTCGGCGCCCGTCGCCTAGAGGCAGCACGGGCGCTAGGCGCCCGGCGCCTAGAGGCAGCACAGGCGCTAGGCGCCCGGCGCTGAGAGGCAGCACGGGCGCTAGGCGCCCGGCGCCTAGAGGCATCACGTGCGTCTCGGCGAGGGCTTCGATTTGATATCTTACTCGTTTTCTGGCTCCTCACGGTTTGAGAGAACGGGCTCTTTGAAGTTTCCCGGCGGCTAGGACCATCACGGGCGGCTAGGACCAGCACGGGCGCTAGGCGCCCGACGCCTAGAGGCAGCACGGGCGCTAGGCGCCGGCGCCTAGAGGCAGCACGGGCGCTAGGCGCCCGGCGCCTAGAGGCAGCACGGGCGCTAGGCGCCCGGCGCCTAGAGGCAGCACGGGCGCTAGGCGCCCGTCGCCTAGAAGCAGCGCGGGCGCTAGGCGCCCGGCGCCTAGAGGCAGCACGGGCGCTAGGCGCCCGGCGCCTAGAGGCATCACGTGCGTCTCGGCGAGGGCTTCGATTTGATATCTTACTCGTTTTCTGGGTCCTCACGGTTTGAGAGAACGGGCTCTTTGAAGTTTCAAGGCGGATTCTTTGTCGTTCGCCCTGTCCAAACTTAGATTACTTCCCGTTTCTTCCGTATAATTTCGTATGGTCGTGTCATCTTAGCTACGGACCTAATGTCTCTCGATTCTTCTTGATTGTATCATCGAAGTTTTACGACTAAATCTTATTTGGTTTTCTCGTAAAGTTTATCGTGTAAATCAAGAACGATCGACTTTAACATAGGTTCTTTAAGCTATACGACTTGTCTTGCTCTCGACGCTTGTTTTATGGAAAGTCCGCGCATGATAAATAGTTTTAGCCGTTGATTTCGAGAGAACCGTTTTTGACACCAACAGTTAGCCCCTCAGCCTGTAAGACGCGGAGACGATCTTGCGGGCGGAAGATTATGAGTTGAAAGTCGAAATTTGTGGCTAAGAATATTTCATTGTGGACATCCTCATCACCTTTGATTGGCGATCTTGAACGTGACGTCGGAAAGACCGTGAGTTTGTTGCTCAATGTGAAGAAAGAGAAGAACATATGTCCTCGAAAGTCCGTCGTCTTCAAGAGAAGATTCAGAGTCTTGAGGAGACGGGGACTCGCAAGTTTGACGGAGAGGACTTCGACTCGATTCGCGCTGGTCTGAAACCCGTGTGCACCCTTGTCCCGGATTCGGAGGGTTCGGAGGACCAGGACTACGCAGTCAAGGATCGTGAAGCCGGCGCATATGAAACATGCAGCGGTGGTGCGACCAATGGAGGCGACGGTGAGACCGTTCCTACTTTGGGTGAGTTTTGAAGATGAAGGTGATGCTCCGGGGAGCGTCTAGGTTTATCAATCCTTTCGGATATTTTTATTTTGATTGTGTTTCGGCCGTTAAGAGGCCATGATGTACATTTGTGGGACTGGCCGTTGGCGGCTTCGAATCCCGGCCTTTTTCAGGGCATCTGTTGAACTCTGCGGCTCAATCTTTACAAAATATTAATGTTGCGTTTTCAGAACTTCTGTCTATCGAAGTTAGAGGGACAGGGTGTGAGTTGTCGTCTCATTCCTGCCTCCCTGATGATCACCGTATCCGTCGTTTGTACAAAGCGAGATTTTCCTGCGGTTTTCGATTTACGCGAAAATTCGTGGAAACGTACAGACTTGAGTGAAGAGACAAGTTTTGGGATCTCGCGTCGTTGACGCTTTGCCTATGAGATGTTAAGATACCAGCAAGGCTGGGTTTAGGGCAAGACCTAGGTTTACTCTCAGACTAAGGCTGTGCGATGACAAATCGGCTTTCGTTTTGCCTGTTTGTGATTTTAACCTGATTCGTACCGTTTTAAAATCCGCGAAGTGGTATCGGCTTATATGATTTGTCTGGGCACGAATCGAGCTACTTCCTTTACGAAGTGCTGAACCAAATTTGGAGTTTTTGTATAGCGCGCTATGGGATCCTTGTCGGATGTAAAAGAGCCTACCCTTAGGTGGCTTGTCTGTTTAGGACGTTAGAGTTCGTTTGTTGTGATCAGCAACAACGATATGATGCCGTTTAGAAGGCGTATGAAGGTTTTAATCGAAAAACGAATGTTCAGGCACGAAGCGACGTCTCGCAGTGCTTTGAAGTTTGTTTTTCTAATGCCATAAAGGACTATGGGCTTTTTAGAAATCGCGGAATGTTTCCGGGCGATAGTTTACGATTTATTTGGTGGATACTTGATCCATTGTTGAGGCCGTTTAGCGATTGGCGAGTTTGTTTATGAAGAGTTTCGAAAATTCGGTTTCTGTGTTTGTAAAGAGTTTCGAAAATCCGGTTTCTTCAAAAAAACGTGGGATTATACAAGCTTACACATTTCAAATGTGTACGAGTTAATTTTCCCTTGTGCCGCACTTCAAATGTTCGCGGGCTTGGAGATTTTTTGCGAATGTCCGTAGTCAGAAACTGTTGTTTCAGTTTGAACGTGCAAGTTATAAAATTTTGATCGAGGAATTAGGACCAGGGGTCGCGTATATTTGACCCAGGGAGAAGCGTCTACCTTCGCTTTGTTTTGCGAAGTGTTGGCCTTCCGGGATTTTAAGGACGACTCGTATAACTCTTGGAGCTTTGTCACGAGTGTTTATTTTCATGCTTTGTTTACGGGGCGTACAGAGCTTAATCAGTCGATGTTAAGTTCAAATTTTTCCGTTAACCGTATGGCTGTTAGGACTGATTTTATTACGAGAAATTCATCGCATGATTTCCGCTTTTGGGCTATGCGACAGAGTTGCTCACGTAAATGGTCACTTGGAGTTTTATGACAAATCGTGGATTATCGTTTGGCCCTTAGGCGATTGGAGCGGCGATTGTTCAGCTGTTTTGTCTTGGCGTGAAGGCTATGTTCAGCCGTTTAACCAAGGAGTTGGTAAACGATCAGACTGCGATCCTTTCGCATTAAAGTCGTATTGGTTCACGATTGTCCTTAATGGTGATGCCGAATTCAGGTTCGGGCTTTATGGAAGGGCGTAGTCGGCCGATGGCCGAATAGCGTTCGTTGAGATAGACATGCAAATCTTAGCGGAGTTTTCCGAGTTATGGGTTACACGGAAAATGTTTCCGCTTTCATTTTGTCTTTTGGCGAAAGTTGCTTCGAATTACTCGTGGAGTTTTACCGAAGGTTATTCCGTTAATTTTGTAGCTCACCGTCGTGCTATTAGTCTGACGTTGTACGAGTTTCTTGTCGCGAGATTGCAACAAGAGACGGTGTAGAGTTTTCAAGACTATGTTTGTTACGGTTTGACCACGCCGTTATGCCGCTAGCGTTTCGGACGAATCATAGAGTGCCGTTTGCCTTTTGAAAGGAATTTTTTCTTTACGAAGTAGAATGAGTATGCCAAGGATGCGTGGCGATCGTTTCTCGGTTTTCCGAGAGATTAGATCGGTTTGCGCGTTCTGCCTAGACAGTCAAGGAACAATAGAACGAAACTAGAAGAAAATGCCTAAGACTTAGCTTGCTAGACTTCCACCTAGGTTCTAAGTTCCCTAAATTTTACGGCAGTTTACAAGACGTTCTCATTCCTTGCCTACGAAAAAATTAAAACCTTGATAAAATTTTCTAAGTCGGACGTACCTTAGTCTCGTTGATTACTCGAGATTGCCTCATGTCCGTTCCTCTTTGTCTTCTAACGTTTCATTGTCAAAGGTCTTCGAAAAGTCTGACACTGAATCGAGAATCGATTTTTGATGAAACCCGAAGGAACAGTGCAGAATCATTGCAGAATCGTTGAAGCAAAGGGAGGAGATGTAGGCAAAACTCGAAGAAGGCTAAGGTGGGTAGACAAGTGAAAACGAACAGCAAGATGTCACTTGAGTGGGGCTTCTTGTTTCGTCAAGCTATGAGCGAACTGTTCAGGTCAAGAAGGTTGCGATCTTGTTATACTTCACGAATGATGTTTCGTAAAATATTGCCGAGCTTTTATTTAACGAGAGTTATTCAACAAAATGTTGTCGAGTTAATTTTACAGAAACTGTTTCGTAAAATGTTGTCGAGTTTAATCGTGCAGAAGCTGTCTCGTGAAGTATTGTCTAGGATTATTTTACGAAAGGTGCAAACTATTTGGTTGGACTATCGTCGGGGATGGTTTCGCGAGGATTTGCCGCGTTCGCCGAATGTTTTGTTGTCCGGTGACCAGCGCAGCGCGGGCGCGTTAGCCGCCCGGCGCCTAGGGACAGCACGGGCGTCCTAGCCGCCTGGCGCCTAGAAGCAGCACGGGCGCAAGGCGCCCGGCGCCTAGAGGCAGCACGGGCGCTAGGCGCCCAGCGCCTAGAGGCAGCACGGGCGCTAGGCGCCCGGCGCCTAGAGGCAGCACGGGCGCTAGGCGCCCGGCGCCTAGAGGCAGCACGGGCGCTAGGCGCCCGGCGCCTAGAGGTTGCACGGGCGCTTGGCGCCCGGCGCCTAGGGCAGCACGGACGTGCTAGCCGCCCGGGACTGTGCTTCCTTGCGGGAACTGCCTGTTTTTTTTTAAGGTTTCTCGATCGACACTTAGTCTCTCGAGGTTTCTCTAATTGTTTTTTCGAGACTTTTGGACATCGATTCCATCATGATCCCAGCAAGGAATTGTTTCTTAGAACGTTGTTGACCTTTTATTTTACGAGAGTTATTTCACAAAATGTTGTCGAGTTTAATCATGCCAAAACCGTCTCGTGAAATATTTTCGAGAATTTATTTTACGAAAGGTGTTTCGTAAAATGTTATCGAATTTTAGCATTAGAAACGCTGATTGGTAACCCGATCAGTCGTCCTTTCTGTTTCATGAGTAATCTGGGGTTTCTCCGCGATTTCCAGGAGAACAAGTCTTTATTTTTTCCGGGAAATTCTAAAAGACATTTCCAGTCAAAACTTTGCTCGGTAATCAGACCGTCATATCAGCCTTGGGCTCGATCCTACTCTAAAATCGTATGTGGGTCGCTTAGCCGTGATTCAGGCCCCTTTTGGGCCGTCTAGGGACTTAGACGTTTTTACGATTTTTCTTTAGAAAAAGCCATTGATGTGACACTGGTTTTTCCGAAAGGATTTCGATTCCCCGTATAGTTAAGGCAACTGGTGTTCAAGCTAACCATAGCCGTTGTATACGGCAGGCAGGAATCCGTCTCGACTACGAAGTCATTTTTTGAATTTTTCCGAGCGAGGGGGGTTGTGTCCATGGACCCGAGGACCGTGTTGCAGGAACTTGGATGGGGGTGCATGGTTGATAGGACCCGAAATTGATCGGGATGGTCCGTTCTCGGGACGTTTGTCCGTAAGATGATAATCTTAGATAACCGTTTGCATAAGCGTTGGTCGTAGGAGCAGTCACTGCTGAAGTTGTTTTACCAGCGTCGATGTGAGCTGCGAGTTTGTCTTTCATATTTCCAAACATTGCTTTGATCAAGCGTTTTGCGGCCGTAAGAGTAAGAGTAATCCGTCCTCCCCTCCTTCTAGCGCCAAAATGTGGGAACCGAAATTCGCACTGTCGATTTTGATAAGTAAAAACGGAGGAAAGTCAAGTTAACCCGACTTTCCCTGAAGGCCCGGATTCTCTGCGACAGCCAACGACAAGTGATCGAACAAGTGCGGAAGATATGGAAAGATAACAAAAGACGAAAATCGTATAAAAAGGGTTTTGTTAAGAGTTGGGACTGGACCTTAAGGAAGGCTGCCTACGTACCCCTTTCGAGGATCAAGTCAGACGTAGTTCAGTTAGAAAGATTTGAACAAGAGATCGAACTGCCTGGCGGAGTTCGTCCAGTACGAGCGTTTGTCATAGAAACGGGCGTGTCGAGAATAACGCCTAGGGTTTCTATGTGCGGAACTCCGAGTAAAAGGATTGTTAGTTTCTTCCGAAGGAACAGAAGTCTGCGGACAAGATGAAATTAGAACGAGAGGCGGCCAGACGTCCTAGGCCATGCCTTGCTAGTCTAACCACCTAAGTTCTAAGATCTCTAAAATCTCGGATTTGCTTTCTCTCTAGGATTTTTTCTCTGCCTTTCCTCCTCTCCCTAAGCTCCTTTATATACTCCTTCCTATGACGGTCTATTCTTCTTCTGGGCCGCAAGGCGGGCTTTTTCCATTTTCGTCGGCCTTCATGTTTATCGGGAAACTTGACATTTATCTTCGGGAAACTTGACATTTATCCTTTTGGAAATTTAGCATTTATCTTGTTATGTAAAGATAAACGTAAATCGTCGTATCTATCTCAGATAATCGTAAACAGACTGTCCGATCGCGTTTGGTCCCTTTCGGGCCGTCTCTAGGACTTCCGCTGTTTTTTACGATTTCTTCGGAAGATCTTCATTCCTTCGTAGAGTTGAGATGAGTGGTGTCTTAGGATAACCATCACTGTTTCGTACGAAGAATTTAAGATCATCCTTTCCGTTGATACCTTACGAGTTTCCGAAGTGTTTTCGACGATCTTAGTTTGGAGTAAGGACGAGAGTTTTGTACTCGGAATCTCAATGATTCATTCCGCGAGGACTCGGGAAAGATTCAAAGTACAGACACCGACGGCCGGGGCCTGGGACTTGTGCACGGAAGATTGTCGCTCGAAGACCCGAGCCAGCACGGACGCTAGGCGCCCGGCGCCTACGGGCAGCACGGGTCTTTGAAGTTTCAAGGCGGATTCTTTGTCGTTCGGCCTGTCCAAACTTAGATTACTTCCCGTTTCTTCCGTATAATTTCGTATGGTCGTGTCATCTTAGCTACGGACCTAATGTCTCTCGATTCTTCTTGATTGTATCATCGAAGTTTTACGACCAAATCTTATTTGGTTTTCTCGTAAAGTTTATCGTGTAAATCAAGAACGATCGACTTTAACATAGGTTCTTTAAGCTATACGACTTGTCTTGCTCTCGACGCTTGTTTTATGGAAAGTCCGCGCATGATAAATAGGGAAGACCTTGGTAGAGAGATTATCCAGCACCGGCTTCAGGTCCACACCAGAGATCGTAGGGGTCGAGGAACGAGTTCTCCTCTTGGAAACGGTAGGAGCTGGAGTGCTAGACCCTTTGCGCTTAAGGCTCCCCGTAATCTGAACATCGTCATCCCCCGAAACAAGCGTCGGAAGCAAGACAAGTCGTATAGCTAAAACTATTTATCATGCGCGGACTTTCCATAAAACAAGCGTCGAAAGCAAGACAAGTCGTATAGCTTAAAGAACCTATGTTAAAGTCGATCGTTCTTGATTTACACGATAAACTTTACGAGAAAACCAAATAAGATTTAGTCGTAAAACTTCGATGATACAATCAAGAAGAACCGAGAGACATTAGGTCCATAGCTAAGATGACACGACCATACGAAAGTATACGGAAGAAACGGGAAGTAATCTAAGTTTGGACAGGCCGAGCGACAAAGAATCCGCCTTGAAACTTCAAAGAGCCCGTTCTCTCAAACCGTGAGGACCCAGAAAACGAGCAAGATATCAAATCGAAGCCCTCGCCGAGACGCACGTGCTGCCTCTAGGCGCCGGGCGCCTAGCGCTGCCTCTAGACGCCGGGCGCCTAGCGCCCGTGCTGCCTCTAGGCGCCGGGCGCCTAGCGCTGCCTCTAGACGACGGGCGCCTAGCGCTGCCTCTTGGCGACGGGCGCCTAGCGCCCGTGCTGCCTCTAGGCGCCGGGCGCCTAGCGCCCGTGCTGCCTCTAGGCGCCGGGCGCCTAGCGCCCGTGTTGGCTCTGGTCCTCGAGCGACAATCTTCCGTGCACAAGTTCCAGGCCCCGACCGTCAGAAGTCTGTACTTTGAGTCTTTCCCGAGTCCTCGCGGAATGAATCATTGAGATTCCGTGTACAAAACTCCCGTTCTTACTCCAAACTAAGATCGTCGGAAACACTTCGGAAACTCGTAAGATATCAACGGGAAGGAAGATCTTAAATTCTTCGTACGAAACAGTGATGGTTATCTTGAGACACCACTCATCTCAACTCTACGAAGGAATGAAGATCTTCCGAAGAAATCGTAGAGAACAACGGAAGTCCTAGAGACGGCCCAAAAGGGACCAAACGCGATCGGACAGTCCGTTTACGATTATCTGAGATAGATACGACGATTTACGTTTATCTTTACATAACAAGATAAATGCTAAATTTCCAGAAGGATAAATGTCAAGTTTCCCGAAGATAAATGTCAAGTTTCCCGATAAACATGAAGGCCGACGAAAATGGGAAAATCCCACTTCGCGGCCCAAAAGGAGAATAGACCGTCATAAGGAGTATATAAAGGAGCTTTGGGAGAGGAAGAAAGGCAGAGCGAAAATCATTGAGAGACTTAGAGAGCAGACCCGAGATTTTAGACTGAGGGAACTTAGAACTTAGGTGGTTAGACTAGCAAGGCATGGCCTAGGACGTCTGGCCGCCTCTCGTTCTACCTTCATCTTGTCCGCAGACTTCTGTTCCTTCGGAAAAAACTAACAATCCTTTTACTCAGAGTTCCGCACATAGAAACCCTAGGCGTTATTCCCGACACGCCCGTTTCTATGACAAACGCTCGTACTAGACGACCTCCGCCAGGCAGTTCGATCTCTTGTTCAAATCTTTCTAACTGAACTACGTCCGACTTGATCCTCGAAAGGGGTACGTAGGCAGCCTTTCTCAAGGTCCAGTCCCAACTCTTAACAAAACCCTTTTTGTACGATTTTCGTCTTTTGTTATCTTTCCATATCTTCTGCACTTGTTCGGTAACTTGTCGTTGGCTGTCGCAGAGAATCCGGGCCTTCAGGGAAAGTCGGGTTAACTTGGCTTTCTTACGTTTATACTTAACTAAAATCGACAGTGCGAATTTCGGTTCCCACAGTTTGGCGTTAGAAGGAGGGGAGGACGGATTACCCTTACTCTTACGGCCGCAAAACGCTTGATCAAAGCAATGTCTGGAAATATGAAAGACAAACTCGTAGCTCACATCGACGCTGGTAAAACAACTTCAGCAGTGACTGCTCCTACGACCAACGCTTATGCAAACGGTTATCTAAGATTATCATCTTACGGACAAACGTCCCGAGAACGAACCATCCCGATCAAGTTCGGGTCCTATCAACCATGCACCCCCGTCCAAGTTCCTGCAACACGGTCCTCGGGTCCATGGACACAACTCCCCTCATTTGGGATTATCGAAGAAAGACTTCGGGAAAATTCATAAAAAGACTTGGTAGTGACGGATTCCTGCCTACCGTATAAAACAGCTATGGTTAGCTTGAACACCAGTTGCCTTAACTATACGGGGAATTGAAATCCTTTCGGAAAAACCAGCGTCACATCAACGGCTTTTTCTAAAGAAAAATCGTAAAAACGACTAAGTCCCAAGACGGCCCAAAAGGGGCCCGAATCACGGCTAAACGACCCACATACGACTTTAGAGTAGGATCGAGCCCAAGGCTGATATGACGGTCTGATTACCGAGCAGAGTTTCGACTGGAAATATTTTTTCAGAATTTCCCGGAAAAATAAAGACTTGTTCTCATGGAAATCGCGGAGAAATCCCAGATTACTCATGAAACAGAAAGCACGACTGATCGGGTTACCAATCAGCGTTTCTAATGCTAAAATTCGATAACATTTTACGGAACACCTTTCTTAAAATAAATTCTCAAAATATTTCATGAGACAGCTTTTGCACGATTAAACTCGACAACATTTTACAAAACAGTTTCCGTAAATATACCTCGACAACATTTTGTGAAATAACTCTCGTAAAATAAAAGGTCAACAACGTTCTAAGAAACAATTCCTTGCTGGGATCATGATGAAATCAATGTCTGAAAGTCTCGGAAAAACAATTAAAGAAACCTCGAGAGACTAAGTGTCGATCGAGAAACCTCTAAAAAACCGAGAAAAACAGGCGGGTCCCGCGAGGAAGCACAGTCCCGGGCGGCTAACACGCCCGTGCTGTCCCTAGGCGCCGGGCGGCTAGCACGCCCGTGCTGTCCCTAGGTGCCGGGCGGCTAGCGCGCCCGTGCTGTCCCTAGGCGCCGGGCGGCTAGCGCGCCCGTGCTGTCCCTAGGCGCCGGGCGGCTAGCACGCCCGTGCTGTCCCTAGGCGCCGGGCGGCTAGCACGCCCGTGCTGTCCCTAGGCGCCGGGCGGCTAGCACGCCCGTGCTGTCCCTAGGCGCCGGGCGGCTAGCACGCCCGTGCTGTCCCTAGGCGCCGGGCGGCTAGCACGCCCGTGCTGCCTCTAGGCGCCGGGCGGCTAACGTACCTATGCTGCGCTGGTCGCCGGGCAACAAAACATTCGTCAAGCACGGCCAATCCTCGTAAAGATTGACCCAACGACTATCCAAACTAATTTTACGAAACAATTTCCGTAAAATTAACTCGACAACATTTTGTTGAATAACTCTCGTTAAATAAAAGCTCGGCAATATTTTACGAAACATCATTCGTGAAGTATAACAAGATCGTAAGCTTCTTGACCTGACCAGTTCACTTATAGCTTGACGAAACAAGAAGCCTCACTCAAGTGACGTCTTGCCAATCGTTTTCACTTGTCTACCCACCTTAGCCTTCTTCGAGTTTCGCCTACTTCTCCTCCCTCTGCTTCAACGATTCTGCAACGATTCTGCACTGTTCCTTCGGGTTTCATCAAAAATCGATTCTCGATTCAGTGTCAGACTTTTCGAAGACCTTTAACAATGAAACGTTAAAAGACAAAGAGGAACAGACATGACGCAATCTCGAGTAATCAATGAGACTAAGGTACGACCGACTTTGAAAGTTTTATCAAGGTTTTAATATTTTCGTAGGATAGGAATGAGAACGTCTTGTAAACTGCCGTAAAATTTAGGGAACTTAGAACCTAGGTGGATAGTCTAGCAAGCTAAGTCTTAGGCATTTTCTTCCAGTTTCATTCTATTGTTCTTTGACTGTCTAGGCAGAACACGCAAACCGATCTAATCTCTCGAAAAACCGAGAAACGATCGCCACGCATCCTTGGCATACTCATTCTACTTCATAAAGAAAAAATTCCTTTCAAAAGGCAAACGATACTCTAAGATTCGTCCGAAACGCTAGCAGCATAACGGCGTGGTCAAACCGTTACAAACATAGTCTTGAAAACTCTACACCGTCTCTTGTTGCAATCTCGCAACAAGAAACTCGTACAACGTCAGACTATTAGCACGACGGCGAGCTAAAAAGTTAACAAAATAACCTTCGGTAAAACTCCATGAGTAACTCGAAGATACTTTCGCCAAAAGACGAAATCAAAGCGGAAACGTTTCCCGTGTATACCACGGAAACAAGGCTACTTTAACTATCTGCGATTTTCTATCTTCATGAAACCGGTCATCCATTACTTTCGTATAACAAGAACATGTTACACAAAAACAGCATAAGGAAAACCAAGATCGGTCTCATGCAAAACAACATCGCAATACGGAAAAGTACGTCTAAGCGGGAAATAACCCAAAACTGAATCCGAACGTGTTCTTCGTCGATTCCTTAAACTTTATTTCCTCGGATAAAATGAAACAATTTTCATGCGACCAAAGGAAACTTTATACGAAGCATCTATCGTATAACTGAATCCTAAAGTGGAAAATCGTTTCAAAAAACCATCATCCATAACTCGGAAAACTCCGCTATGATTGGCATGTCTATCTCGACGAACTCTATTCGGCCCTCGGCCGACTACGCCTTTCCATAAAGCCCGAACCTGAATTCGGCATCACCATTAAGGACAATCGTGAACCAATATGACCTTAATGCGAAAGGATCGCAGTCTGATCGTTTACCAACTCCTTGGTTAAACGGCTGAACACAGCCTTCACGCCAAGACAATACAGCTGAACGATCGCCGCTCCAATCACTTAAGGGCCAAACGATAATCCACGATTTGTCATAAAATTCCAAGTGACCATTTACGTGAGCAACTCTGTCGCATAGCCCAAAAGCGGAAATCATGCGATGAATTTCTCGTAATAAAATCAGTCCTAACAGCCATACGGTTAACGGAAAAATTTGAACTCAACATCGACTGATTAAAGATTCTATACACCCCGTAAACAAAGCATGAAAAGAAGCACTCGTGACAAAGCTCCAAGAGTTATACGAGTCGTCCTTAAAATCCC
This sequence comes from Hirschfeldia incana, assembly GCA_026261945.1. NCBI lineage: Eukaryota > Viridiplantae > Streptophyta > Magnoliopsida > Brassicales > Brassicaceae > Hirschfeldia > Hirschfeldia incana. The sequence continues at coordinate 1,542,143 of JABCMI010000006.1, forward strand.
GGAAGGCCAACACTTCGCAAAACAAAGCGAAGGTAGACGCTTCTCCCTGGGTCAAATATACGCGACCCCTGGTCCTAATTCCTCGATCAAAATTTTATAACTTGCACGTCCAAACTGAAACAACAGTTTCTGACTACGGACATTCGCAAAAAATCTCCAAGCCCGCGAACATTTGAAGTGCGGCAAAAGGGAAAATTAACTCGTACACATTTGAAATGTGTATGCTTGTATAATCCCACGTTTTTTGAATAAACCGGATTTTCGAAACTCTTTACAAACACAGAAACCGAATTTTCGAAACTCTTCGCAAACAAACTCGCCAATCGCTAAACGGCCTCAACAATGGATCAAGTATCCACCAAATAAATCATAAACTATCGCCCGGAAACATTCCGCAATTTCTAAAAGCCCATAGTCCTTTATGGCATAAGAAAAACAAACTTCAAAGCACTGCGAGACGTCGCTTCGTGCCTGAATATTCGTTTTTTGATTAAAACCTTCATACGCCTTCTAAACGGCATCATATCGTTGTTGCTGATCACAACAAACGAACTCTAACGTCCTAAACAGACAAGCCACCTAAGGGTAGGCTCTTTTACATCCGACAAGGATCCCATAGCGCGCTATACAAAAAATCCAAATTTGGTTCAGCACTTCGTAAAGGAAGTAGCTCGATTCGTGCTCAGAGAAATCATATAAGCCGATACCACTTCGCGGATTTTAAAACGGTACGAATCAGGTTAGAATCACAAACAGGCAAAACGAAAGCCGATTTGTCATCGCACAGCCTCAGTCTGAGAGTAAACCTAGGTCTTGCCCTAAACCCAGCCTTGCTGGTATCTTAACATCTCATAGGCAAAGCGTCAACGACGCGAGATCCCAAAACTTGTCTCTTCACTCAAGTCTGTACGTTTCCACAAATTTTCGCGTAAATCGTAAACCGCAGGAAAATCTCGCTTTGTACAAACGACGGATACGGTGATCATCAGGGAGGCAGGAATGAGACGACAACTCACACCCTGTCCCTCTAACTTCGATAGACAGAAGTTCTGAAAACGCAACATTAATATGTTATAAAGATTGAGCCGGAGAGTTCAACAGATGCCCTAAAAAAGGCCGGGATTCGAAGCCACCAACGGCCAGTCCCACAAATGAACATCATGGCCTCTTAATGGCCGAAACACAATCAAAATAAAAATCTCTGAAGGGATTGATAAACCTAGACGCTCCCCGGAGCATCACCTTCATCCTCAAAACTCACCCAAAGTAGGAACGGTCTCACCGTCGCCTCTATTGGTCGCACCACCGCTGCATGTCTCATATGCACCGGCTTCACGATCCTTGACTGCGTAGTCCTGGTCCTCCGAACCCTCCGAATCCGGGACAAGGGTGCACACGGGTTTCAGACCAGCGAGAATCGAGTCGAAGTCCTCTCCGTCAAACTTGCGAGTCCCCGTCTCCTCAAGACTCTGAATCTTCTCTTGAAGACGACGGACTTTCGAGGACATATGTTCTTCTCTTTCTTCACATTGAGCAACGAACTCACGGTCTTTCCAACGTCACGTTCAAGATCGCCAATCAAAGGTGATGTGGATGTCCGCAATAAAATATTCTTAGCCACAAATTTTGATTTTCAACTCATAATCTTCCGCCCGCAAGATCGTCTCCGCGTCTTACAGGCTGGGGGGCTAACTGTTGGGGTCAAAAACAGTTCTCTCGAAATCAACGGCTAAAACTATTTATCATGCGCGGACTTTCCATAAAACAAGTGTCGAAAGCAAGACAAGTCGTATACCTTAAAGAACCTATGTTAAAGTCGATCGTTCTTGATTTACACTATAAACTTTACGAGAAAACCAAATAAGATTTAGTCGTAAAACTTCGATGATACAATCAAGAAGAACCGAGAGACATTAGGTCTGTAGCTAAGATGACACGACCATACGAAAGTATACGGAAGAAACGGGAAGTAATCTAAGTTTGGACAGGCCGAGCGACAAAGAATCCGCCTTGAAACTTCAAAGAGCCCGTTCTCTCAAACCGTGAGGACCCAGAAAACGAGCAAGATATCAAATCAAAGCCCTCGCCGAGACGCATGTGCTGCCTCTAGGCGCCGGGCGCCTAGCGCCCGTGCTGCCTCTAGGCACCGGGCACCTAGCGCTGCCCCTAGACGCCGGGCGCCTAGCGCCCGTGCTGCCTCTAGGCGCCGGGCGCCTAGCGCTGCCTCTAGGCGACGGGCGCCTAGCGCCCGTGCTGCCTCTAGGCGCCGGGCGCCTAGCGCTGCCTCTAGGCGACGGGCTCCTAGCGCTGCCTCTAGGCGCCGGGCGCCTAGCGCTGCCTCTAGGCGACGGGCGCCTAGCGCTGCCTCTAGGAGTCGTGCGCCTAGCGCTGCCTCTAGGCAACGGGCGCCTAGCGCTCCCTCTATGCGACGGGCGCCTAACGCCCGTGCTGCCTCGAGGCGCCAGGCACCTAGCGCTGCCTCTAAGCGACGGGCGCCTAGGGCCCGTGCTGCCTCTAGGCGCCGGGCGCCTAGCGCTGCCTCTAGGCGATGGGCGCCTAGCGCCCATGCTACCTCTAGGCGCCGGGCGCCTAGCGCTGCCTCTAGGCGACGGGCGCCTAGCGCCCGTGCTGCCTCTAGGCGCCGGGCGCCTAGCGCCTGTGCTGCCTCTAGGCGCCGGGCGCCTAGCGCCCGTGCTGCCTCTAGGCGCCGGGCGCCTAGCGCCTGTGTTGGCTCGGGTCCTCGAGCGACAATCTTCTGTGCACAAGTTCCAGGCCCCGACCGTCAGAAGTCTACTTTGAGTCTTTCCCGAGTCCTCGCGGAATGAATCATTGAGATTCCGCGTACAAAACTCCTGTTCTTACTCCAAACTAAGATCGTCGGAAACACTTCGTAAACTCGTAAGATATCAACGGGAAGGAAGATCTTAAATTCTTTGTACGAAACAGTGATGGTTATCTTGAGACACCACTCATCTCAACTCTACGAAGGAATGAAGATCTTCCGAAGAAATCGTAGAGAACAACGGAAGTTCTAGAGACGGCCCAAAAGGGACCAAACGCGATCGGATAGTCCGTTTACGATTATCTGAGATAGATACGACGATTTACGTTTATCTTTACATAACAAGATAAATGCTAAATTTTCAGAAGGATAAATGTCAATTTTCCCGAAGATAAATGTCAAGTTTCCCGATAAACATGAAGGCCGAGGAAAATGGGAAAAGCCCGCTTCGCGGCCCAAAAGGAGAATAGACCGTCATAAGAAGGAGTATATAAAGGAGCCTTGGGAGAGGAAGAAAGGCAGAGCGAAAATCATTGAGAGACTTAGAGAGCAGACCCGAGATTTTAGACTGAGGGAACTTAGAACTTAGGTGGTTAGACTAGCAAGGCATGGCCTAGGACGTCTGGCCGCCTCTCGTTCTACCATCATCTTGTCCGCAGACTTCTGTTCCTTCGGAAGAAACTAACAATCCTTTTACTCAGAGTTCCGCACATAGAAACCCTAGGCGTTATTCCCGACACGCCCGTTTCTATTACAAACGCTCGTACTAGACGAACTCCGCCAGGAAGTTCGATCTCTTGTTCAAATCTTTCTAACTGAACTACGTCCGACTTGATCCTCGAAAGGGGTACTTAGGCAGCCTTTCTCAAGGTCCAGTCCCAACTCTTAACAAAACCCTTTTTGTACGATTTTCGTCTTTTGTTATCTTTCAATATCTTCCGCACTTGTTCGGTCACTTGTCGTTGGCTGTCGCAGAGAATCCAGGCCTTCAGGGAAAGTCGGGTTAACTTGGCTTTCCTACGTTTATACTTAACTAAAATCGACAGTGCGAATTTCGGTTCCCACACCGGAGAAATGTCAAAAAAGTCCGACAGCTTGGCAATCAACGAAGGGATCCGATCACGAAAGCCGGATTCGAAGTAGGCTTCGTAGATCGGAACCTCATCCACCTGGAAGTCCGAGATTCGCTCCGACGGATCAGGAACCCGAATAACGAGGTCTTGAGGCAGTGACGAAATGGAGGAAAACTCGGCTTCGATCAAAGAAAAAGGGAAGAAACACTAGTCTGACGTCCACGCGCCTCGATCGTCTTGCCACGCGCACGAATGGGCACCAAGCGGGGAAGCTGAACCGATAATGGGCTTCCCCTGAAAAAGCCCATCCCGTCTTTGACTATCTCTATCCAAAAAATGAGGGTCCAAAGCCTCCGAGGAGAACCATTTTCTGCGGACCTATGAAGAAAGGACCAACGATGGTTCCACACTTTATCTTAGGATACAACAAGGTATTAGCCATTCTCCTGCTTGAAGAAATGGTACCAAGATCCAAGACTACATGTTATCCCTTGATCCCTACGAAGCAATCAAGGAATAAGGGGCAAACTGTTGGGGAAAAATATCCAGGACTAAAGATTTCTCCAGCCTCCGAAGGGGCCTGGACTTCCAGGCCCTCGTTTGGAAAGGACCCAGGGTCCCTCCTCTACTCAAAGAACCAATCTCCACCAGGAGGCACCAGGATCCGATCTCCACTTAATAGTATCCAGGGTCCAGTCCCTGTATCGAGGAACCAAGGCCTAACCCCTGCCGAAAGGACCAAGGATCTGATCCTCCGCATGAATATGGAAGTTTCCCAAAACGAGGGGAAAGTAATATATTCGTGAATATTACGGAGGCCGCCCGAGATTGACCGACTTACATCAACTATAAAAGGGGAACCCAAACCCTAGAACAAGGGATCGACACTTTGGGGCTTAGAGATTAGAGAGTTAGGTGATAGAACTAGGGTTTATACACCTAAGACGTTGTAATCTCAAAATCACTCAATAATACATCTCTTTGCCTCAGTTCCTCTTCTCTAAACACATACGAATACTCGAAATCTATTACTCTTCCAGTGTTCCGTAGTACTAAAACGACCATGCACAAAAATATCATAACAGTCTGGATAGGTATTAAATTGTTTGTGTTTAACCGGTTTTTTGCACTTTGCTCCCTGCATATCAGCCGCCAGAATCTGATTACAGTACTTGGCTGTGTACGTTATGCCCCCTGCGTGTGTTTAGCTCATAGCATTTTGAACGAGGGTTTGGGTAGCATTTAGTACGTGGTCCCCGCATAACTCTTGGCTATAGGCCTTTACGCGGGGCCCTGTTGTGCAGACATCGGTACAGGGCTGATCAGACTTCTTCCATATATGTATGCACCTACGGTGAGTAGCCTCACCAGCTAGGGGGCTAGCTAAGATCTGAGGTCCCTAAGGTCCCGATCCAACTAATATGCCCCTTTAAGTATATTGGTATTCCCTTAACTCCTTTTAGTCGAAACCAAGTGTATTTTATAAGCCTAGTCCGGAAACGTTCTCGTTATACATAGGAGTAGGAAAACCAAAATACTTAAATATATAGTATAATAGTATATATAAAGCTTGATCTGAAGATCTTGCTTTTAGAAATGGTAGAATTTGAGGTGCAAGGCGTTCCAGCAGTTGGGTTGGACCTTACCTTTACTGTCTTGCAGTTTGTAGGCTCCTGCCCCTTGCACCCTGTGGGAACCAAAATTCGCACCGTCAAATATTACTAAGTAAAACGTAGGAAAACTAAGTTGACCTAGTTTTCCCCGAGGATCCCGGCTATCTGCTGGGCCACGCACGACAAAGTTAAAACAGGCTAAGTTGAGAACAAATGCGTAAAATAAAGAGAGCAAAAAGAAAGAATTTTATTTCGGAATTCGCGGAGAGCGTTGGAACAATAGGTCGAGATCGCGGCCGTAAGAGCTGTCGATCGTCGCTAGTCTCAAAACCCTAGATCTAACCTAATTGAGTCGCAGCTCGCTAAAAAGGAAATAAACGCCTAAGTTCTAAATTGCTCTGAGAGTAGTTTTTCTTGTGATTTTCGGATCCCCCTTCCTATGCTCCTAGACTTGCTTATATACTCCCATATGACGGTCTATTCCTGATGGGCCGCCGCAAGCTGGGCTTTTTTCCATTTTCGTCGGCCTTCATGTTTATCGGGAAACTTGACATTTATCTTTTTGGAAACTTGATGTTTATCTTCTGGAAAATTGACATTTATCTTGTTTAGGAGGATAATCAGAAGCTGTCGTATCTATCTTTTTTAGAAAATCGTAAAATGGTTATCCGATCATGTTTGGTCCCCTTTGGGCCGTATCTCGGATTTCCGCTATTTTTACGTTTTCTTTGAGAGAACGCTCCTACTCGGACATTGGATCTTTCGGAAGATCTTCGGCTCTTTTGTGAGGCAAATGGTGTTTTTAAATAACCATCGCCGTTTTTTACGAAGTTTTTCCATCCGTCGACGTCTTACGGGTTTTCCGAAGGCTAGAAGAAAGAAAAGGAATTTGGTTTGCGGGATTTCAGGAAGTCGCAAAACTTGGATTTCTGGTGGTTTGAGAACTTGGAACTTACGCACGAAGACTAGCCGTCCGACAACTCAAGCTAGCATGGCGCCTAGAGGCAGCACGGGCGCTAGGCGCCCGGCGCCTAGAGGCAGCACGGTCGCTAGGCGCCCGGCGCCTAGAGGCAGCACGGTCGCTAGGCGCCCGGTGCCTAGAGGCAGCCCGGTCGCTAGGCGCCCGGCGCCTAGAGGCAGCGCGGGCGCTAGGCGCCCGGCGCCTAGAGGCAGCGCGGGCGCTAGGCGCCCGGCGCCTAGAGGCAGCACGGGCGCTAGGCGCCCGGCGCCTAGAGGCAGCACGGGCGCCTAGAGGCAGCGCGGGCGCTAGGCGCCCGGCGCCTAGAGGCTGCACGGGCGCTAGGCGCCCGGCGCCTAGAGGCAGCACGGGCGCTAGGCGCCCGGCGCCTAGAGGCAGCACGGGCGCCTAGAGGCAGCACGGGCGCTAGGCGCCCGGCGCCTAGAAGCAGCCCAGGGTCAGTCACTCGTTTCTTTCGGTTCGTGCGAGTTTTTTGCGTTCTTTTAGCTTTCCAGAGATTTTTATCGTGTAGAGAATGTTTCTAATCGTTGATTTCGGACGACTTAACATCTTCCCGAGTTTCCTAGATTGAAACTTAATCTCTTAAAGCTTCTCTAACGTCTTTCGTGTTTAATCCAAACTTTTCGGATATCGATTTCGTCCTGACCGATTTTGACCCCAACAGTTAGCCCCCCAGCTAGCGAGGAGCCGTAGCGGTCGTAGGTCCTAGCTTGCTGTATGGTTCGTGAGGATAGTATGGAGACGAAATCGTGTCGAAGGTCGGGGTAAATAGTTATATTCATGCCTATAAAGACTTGTGAATCCTTTACCATTCTTATTTCACCCAAGAATCCTAAGTCAATCTCTCCCTTACAGATTCTCTCTATACTTTTAAGAAAAGAATGACTTCAAAACCAAAATCCTCGAGGAGACAGTCTCGCTCTTCTTCGGATAGTTTCCCGCCGGGGAGGAAGTTCTGAAGCCTGAGGTTTCAGAGGTTGAGAGGAATGCGTATTGTGACGCCGTCTTTGGTTCTGATCCCCCTCTTCCTGTGATTCCGATTCCCCGGCGACCTGTGAAGGCGCGTGTGGAAGCTGATTCGCCGAGCGACGTATCCCCCGAGTATCTTGGAATTCTTCGAAGGTTTTATAATGTTCCGGAGAAAGTCGTATTTCGCATTCCCCTTGGGGATGAGAGTCCAGAGCGCCCTCCGGAGGGTTACTTTACTTTACGAGGCATTCCTGACGCAGTGTCAACTATGGTTCCCGATCCCTGGGGTCATTTTTCAAGCTCTCGACCGTTTCGGAATTTCAATCAGCCAGTTGAACGTGCCGGCTTTAGAAAGCTGGCTTGGCGTTGTGATTCTGAGCTACGAGTTAGGAATGGATCTTAGCCCTTCGGACTTCGAAGGGTTGTGGATTTCCAAGAGCGTGAGCACCAATGGAATATTTGCCATGAAATCGAGGACCGATTATTCGGTAATTCGTGGACTTACCTCGCATGCTAAGGATTTCGTCGATCGTTTCTTTTTTGTGAGGATAGATGGAGAGTCTGTCGAGGAAGGCTTTCTTCATCTATTCCCGACGGAGTGGTTGTACCGACGTGGTAAGATTATCGTACTCCCCCTTTTTTTTTAGAATCCGAAAGGCGAAATCTGAACGCATATACGTTTTTTTTTATTGTTCAGAGAACAGGTGTCTCACGCATGTCCCTTCCGATCTTTCCATCAAGAGAGACATATTCAGGTCAAGGGCCTGTTCCTGGAATTCCTTCGATCTCGACCGGATTCGAAAGGCGGTCGCGCTTCACCGATCGCGAGGCGGCACGCGACCTATCATCAATGATGGATCCTTCGTGTTTGCTCCTCCGAGGCGGAGGGGGAAATCATCGAAGGGCAAAGGGATTTCTTTTGAGGCCTCGTCGGGAAACGACGAGCCGTCGAGGTACGATCCTGACTTTGTCGCAGAAAACAAGGGTGCTCCCGGTCCGAACCCTCCCCCAAATGACTTCTTTGATGAGCTTCCTCCGGCATTTACCCGTGACGAGTCTTTGGGCAACGAGGAGAGGGATAAGGTGACCGCGGAGGGCGCTCGTTTGGTCAACGAGGTTTGTTTCCGAAACGCCGAATCCTCCATTCCTCCGATCGAGGGGAGAATTCGAGAGTTATGGAACCCTATTCAAGTCTCGGAAGATACAGCGGATGCCGGTGCAGATGCGAATGCAGGTGACGGGGGCGAAGAGGTCGACCAGCCCGATTCCTCGTATGGAATATCTTTTAGTGATTGTCTTGCATTTGATTATAATTTGTGATAAGCCAAGTGGGGCTGTTTGTATGTGTTGCGACCCTTAGGAGGTTGCGTGACTTTATGTTTTTCGGGATTGGCCGTTGGTGGCCTTTGAATCCTTATCATGAATGCTTTTATGAATTATGCGTTTTGATTTATACTTTCGTCAAGTGTAGAGGATTTTGAATACGCGTATTCACTTCGTATTCAAGCTCTCTTTTTTTTGTCGCTTAACCTGTAGGTTACTTTGTAGCGAACGTTAGGTTTGTAAGCGATAAGAGGCAAATTTTGGAATCTCGTATCCTGGATACTTATGCCTATGAGATGTTTTAGATACCAGCAAGGCTGGGTTTAGGGCAAGACCTAGGTCTAGTTTCGGACTAAAGCTATGCGATGACAAATCGGCTTTTCGTTTTGCTTGTTCGCGATTTCGACCTGACTCGTACCGTTTTAGAATCCGTGAAGTGTTTATCGGCTTATATGATTCGTTTGGGTACGAGTCGAGCTACTTCCTTTACGAAGAGCTAACCAAAATTTGGATTTCTTGTATAGCGCGCTATGATATCCTTGTCGGATGCAAAAGGACTTCGTTGGAAGCCAGACTACGAATTTGATTGAGTGAAACGTTTCTATGTTTTTCCGTCGGAGCCAATCGACGGAATGGAATTTTTAGAGTCGCGGAAAGACTGTTTGATAGAGTTTTTGGAGGAGAATAGAGAATCGAAACTGGTCAGGAACTTGCGACGTCTCGCGTTCCTTAAAGATACGATTTTCGTTTTCCGTAATGTTCGTGCGTTGGATAAGCGTTCGAATTTAAGACTTTATAAAAAGTTTCAAGAATGTAGAATACATGTAAAGAATATTTTTGCGGGAGTATGAGAGTATTCATTCCCTTCTCCCCCCCCCCTTTTTGGTGAGGGGGATAGCTGAACTCGTTGGGTTTTGACGAGCTGCCTACGTACCTCTTGCGAGGATCAAGCCATCTCGTAGTTCTGTTTATATCGCGGATGCTATTACTCCACGATTTCCGGCGCCTCGACTGTCTTAGCTAAGTCGGTGGCCGCGTTGGGAGTTGGGTCATCCGTTCCGTCGGCGATGGACTCGAGGATTTGCTTATCATCCTGAGTCGTGGCCTTTTTGGACAAGTCCGAGTCGTCCTTTGCCGAGTTCTCGGAGATACTCGGATGCTTCTTAGTTCGCTTTGGGTTAGCCACTGGAGCGTTCCGATTGCTGCGCAATTTATGTTCAGCCAGGAAGCAGAGTCGCGACTGTTTTTGGCTTCCCCAGATGACCGCCGTTCCAGTTGGTGTTGGAAACTTGACGCTGAGATGGTAAGTGGACGGGACTGCCTTCATGGCGTTAATCCAAGGAGTTCCCATTATGGCGTTATAGATGGTCGGGTTATCCACTACCGCGAACTCGACTATCTTCGTGACTTCTTTTGCCATAACTGGGAGCCTAATTTTTCCGAGGGTCATGGATGTGACGCCCGAGAATCCAGTCAACGGTCTTGGTTCTGGGATGACTTCTCCGAGGGGTATGTTCATCCTCTGGAGAGTATCGCGGAACATGATGTTGACCATGCTTCCTGTGTCGATGAGGATGCGGCCGACTTCGAGATCTTGAATCACCAAGTCGATGACCAGAGGATCGTAGTGGGGTTTATCGAGTCCGGCCGTGTCCTGTTCCTCGAAAACGATCGTGTGATTGGGAACGTCGTCTTCTGGGCACCATCCGGGACTTGTTTCGGCCTTCCGTCCGTAGGCTTTGATCGACGAAACCGAGTCCTGGTAGAAGTGCGATCCTCCGATGATCATGTTGATCCTCTGGCGATTGTTGTTGTTTCCTTCGCCGTCTTGCCTTCGTCCGCGTTTTTCGCCCGATTGAGTTCCGGGGGCGTTATTCTCGGGGTTTGCTCCGTCGGTCTTCGGCGGACGGTCATAATCTAAGAGCAGGTCTTTTACGCTTCTGACCGTTGCCAGTTCGCCGGCGAGCAGCTTTGTAATGAGTCTAGCGCCGAGAACTTTGCAATTGGCGGTGGAGTGACCTCTCGTCTGGTGGAACTCGCAGCTGGAGTTGTCCTTGTACGAGTTCCGCGTCCAAGTGTTTCCGGCGGTCCTCCCTTGCTCGGAGTTGACGGCGTAGTTATGCTCGCCTTGGACATCTTCCCCCTCGTGAGGGACGTACTTGTCGTTACGTGAGGTTTTCTTCTTACCGGACGCTTTCTGCGGTCCGTGCTTTTGCGCCAGGACTTTCATCTCTTCTTCCATGATGATGAAATCCGTCGCCTTGTGGAGAGTGTCCTGGATGGTGCGCGGTCTCTCCAGAGAAATCCACTTTCGGAATTTCGACTTGTACCAGAGGTTTTTTCTCAGGGCGTCGATGGCGACTCTATCGCTGAGGCCTGTTACCCTGGACATTACGAGTTTGAACCTCCTTATGTAGTCGCGGAGCGGTTCGTCTTCCTTTTGAATCAGGCTCCAAAGATCTACGTCGGAAGTTTCCCTGTCCATGAACATGGAAAACTGCTTCAGGAAGGCTGAAGCCAGCTGGCGGAAACTTCCGATGGAGTTTCTTTTTAAGTGCGAGAACCACTCGAGCGCAGCACCTCTGAGGTTCTCGACAAACAGGAGACAGCAGCCGACGTCTTTTTCCCGCTCCGGAAGTTTAGACCTAGCCATTGCAATCTGAAAGGATTGCAGATGTGCCTTCGGGTTCCGTCGTAGGTGGGAAGCTTTATTTTCCCGGGATCCGAGACTCGTGTGTCTGTGATTCGAGACGTGAACGGAGTCTTCCTCGATTCTTCGAGGAGCAGGTCGATCTCGGGAGCGGTGCTGGTTGCGTGGTGAATCTGCGATTTTACCGCTTTCACCTCGGCTGCAGTCTTCGCGATGTATTCGCGTAAATCGTGGATCTCATTGGCGCCGTTTGCGCTTCTTTGTCTACGTTGGCTGCGATAGGCCCGAGTCTGGTCTTCGGCTAGCCTCTCTTGCTCTGACCAGTAGAGGTCTTCTTCCTCTTCTGTCATCGGTTTTTCGAAGGCTGCCACCAATCGAGCCGAATGACTTCGGGTCCTCCTGTGGTGGACGTCGGTGTCTTCGTCGGATGGATCCGATTGATCGCTGATATCCAGGTTGATTCGTTCGACGTCGACTCCTTCGTTTTCCCTCGCGGGAGGTGGAAGGTTATCCGTCGTTTTCTTCTGCCCGCCGGAGTGGTATCGTCAGGGATGAGTTCCGGGGATTCTCTCGGGGCATCTTTTTCTTTGTCTCCGGAAGTTCCGAAGTCAAGTCTCCTGACACGCCTCACCTTGGTGGATCCGCGCGGGAGTTTGCTTTTCGCTGTTAAGGTACTGACCTGTTTAGCGAGCGAAGCCATTAGTTTCTCTTGTTCTTCCGACCGTTTCTGGGCGGTGGCGAACAGTTCCTTCACCTGGTCCAGCATCGTGGTGTTTGCCTCGGCAGTGACCGTCGATACGTTTCCAGCGGGAGTCTTCTCAGCGTTGGCATCGGCGGCTGGTCCGTCGTGCGTTTGCTTGTCTTTTTCCGCGTTAGCAGACATGTTTAACTGGGCGTGCGTAGTTGCGAGAAAGATAATTCCGTGTATCCCCCTCCTTCTAGCGCCAAACTGTGGGAACCGAAATTCGTACCGTCAAATATTACTAAGTAAAACGTATGAAAACTAAGTTGACCTAGTTTTCCCCGAAGATCCCGGCTATCTGCTGGGCCACGCACGACAAAGTTAAAACAGGCTAAGTTGAGAACAAATGAGTAAAATAAAGAGAGCAAAAAGAAAGAATTTTATTTCCGAATTCGCGGAGAGCGTTGGAACAATAGGTCGAGATCGCGGCCGTAAGAGCTGTCGATCGTCGCTAGTCTCAAAACCCTAGATCTAACCTAATTGAGTCGCAGCTCGCTAAAAAGGAAATAAACGCCTAAGTTCTAAATTGCTCTGAGATTAGTTTTTCTTGTGATTTTCGGATCCCCCTTCCTCTGCTCCTAGACTTGCTTATATACTCCCATATGACGGTGTATTCCTGATGGGCCGCCGCAAGCTGGGCTTTTTCTATTTTCGTCGGCCTTCATGTTTATCGGGAAACTTGACATTTATCTTTTTGGAAACTTGATGTTTATCTTCTGGAAAATTGACATTTATCTTGTTTAGGAGGATAATCGGAAGCTGTCGTATCTATCTTTTTTAGAAAATCGTAAAATGGTTATCCGATCATGTTTGGTCCCCTTTGGGCCGTATCTCGGATTTCCGCTATTTTTACGATTTCTTTAAGAGAACGCTCTTACTCGGACATTGGATCTTTCGGAAGATCTTCGGCTCTTTTGTGAGGCAAATGGTGTTTTTAGATAACCATCGCCGTTTTCTACGAAGCTTTTCCATCCGTCGACGTCTTACGGGTTTTCCGAAGGCTAGGAGAAAGAAAAGGAATTTGGTTTGCAGGATTTCAGAAAGTCGCAAAACTTGGATTTCTGGCGGTTTGAGAACTTGGAACTTACGCACGAAGACTAGCCGTCCGACAACTCGAGCTAGCATGGCGCTAGGCGCCCGACGCCTAGAGGCAGCACGGGCGCTAGGCGCCCGGCGCCTAGAGGCAGCGCGGGCGCTAGGCGCCCGGCGCCTAGAGGCAGCGCGGGCGCTAGGCGCCCGGCGCCTAGAGGCAGCACGGGCGCTAGGCGCCCGGCGCCTAGAGGCAGCACGGGCGCTAGGCGCCCGGCGCCTAGAAGCAGCCCAGGGTCAGTCACTCGTTTCTTTCGGTTCGTGCGAGTTTTTTGCTTTCTTTTAGCTTTCTGGAGCTTTTTATCGTGTAGAGAATGTTTCTAATCATTGATTTCGGAACGACTTAACATCTTCCCGAGTTTCCTAGATTGAAACTTAATCTCTTAAAGCTTCTCTAACGTCTTTCGTGTTTAATCCGAACTTTTCGGATATCGATTTCGTCCTGACCGATTTTGACCCCAACACACCCCTATTACCTTATAGGTTCCCTCCCATCCGGGGGCTAGTTTTCCGGCTGATTTGTCCCTTGTGTGGTTGCAGACTCGCCTTAGGACCCAGTCTCCTTCTTGGAAAGTTATGGACCTCACCTTCTTGTTGTAACTGTTGGCTACTTTAATTTGGTACGATGCGTTTATAAGGCGGGCTGCTTCTCTTTTTTCGTCTTGTAGATCCAGACTCAAGTACATCAGCTCGTCATTCTCTTTTGGAGTTTGGATGTTGGAGATCGTGGTCTTAACGTGCACCTCGGTGGGTATCGCTGATTTGGTGCCGTAGACGAGTGAGAAAGGGGTTTCTTGGGTAGCGGTCTTCGGAGTTGTCCGGTAGGCCCAGAGAACTCTGTGTAACTCCTCTGCCCATCGCCCATGAGCTTTCTCCAAACGCTTCTTGAGCATGTTTACAACCGTTTTGTTGGTTGACTCGGCCTGCCCGTTCGATTGGGGATGTCGTGGTGCTGAGTATGAGAGTTTGATATTCCATTCTTTGCAGAAGTCCTGGAAGTCGTTGCTGGTAAATTGGGGTCCATTGTCGGTGACTATCTCATGGGGTGCTCCGAAGCGGGTGATTATGTTCATCTAGATGAATTTTCTTATCTGTAGATCTGTTATCTTCGCCAAGGCTTTGGCTTCTACCCATTTCGTAAAGTAGTCGGTCATCACTAGGAGAAAGACCTTTTGCCCCGGCGCCATAGGGAATTTTCCCACGATGTCCATGCCCCATTTGCGAAAAGGCCAAGGGGAGCTTAGGGATTTGAGGTTCTCTGGTGGTAAGTTGGAGATTGGAGCATGTTTCTGGTATTGGCTGCAGGTTTTAGCTTGTTTGAGGGAATCCTTCGCCATGGTTGGCCAGTAATAACCGGCCCTCCTTGCTCTGAGAACCAGACTCCGTCCACTGGAGTGGGAACCACATTCCCCTTCATGGAGCTCTTCTAATATTTATGCGGCTTCCCTAGGGGTTAGACATCGTAGGTAGGGTCCTGAGAAGGATCTCCTATACAGCTTTCCTTCTAAGATGCATATCTGGCTGCTTGTCTCTTGATCTTGCGGCTTTCGTCTCGACTTTCGGGTAAGACGTCGTTCCTTAGGTAATTGGTGATGGGAGTCATCCAAGTTTCTCCTTTGTCTACTGCTGCGACTTCCTCTGGTTCTGCCTCTTTCTCGGTTGCTGGCCATTGTAGGACCAACAAGGGGATACTCATATGTTCCTTAGTTTCCAAGGCGGAACCTAGGTTTGCTAGAGCGTCGGCTTTGGAGTTTTGTTCCCTAGGGATCTGAGTAAGTTTGTAGTTTTCGAATTGGTCAAGCAGACGTTTGGCCACCGATAGGTATCTAATCATGCTTGGGTCCTTGGCTTGGTAATCTCCTTGGGCTTGGCTGATGATGAGCTATGAGTCGCTGAAGACCTGGATGTCCTCCACTCCCATTTCTCTAGCTAATGCCAGACCTGCTATCAGGGCTTCGTATTCGGCTTCGTTGTTGGTTGCCTTGAAGTTGCAACGTACGGCTCTCGAGGCTGACTCTCCTGTGGGGGAAGTTAGGACCAATCCTACTCATGCACCTCTCATGTTGCTGGAACCGTCTACATGTAAGATCCATTGGCCCTTCTTCGCCTCCTCTCCGCGGAGCGTAGTTTGTAGATCCGGTTCTGGAAGCGTAGGGGGAGAGAACTCAGCCACGAAGTCGGCGAGAACCTGAGATTTGATAGCAGTAGCTGGGCGAAAGACCACGTCATATTCCCCTAATTCTATGGCTCATTTTGCCAATCGTCCTGACACCTCGGGTTTATGAAGGACCGTTTTGATAGGGAATGAGGTCACTACTACGACTTGATGAGCCTGGAAGTAGGGGCGTAATTTCCGAGCTGCTACGACTAGGGCGAGGGCTAGCTTTTCTAGTTGGCTGTAGCGAGTCTCTGCGTCTAGCATAGACTTGCTAACGTAGTATATAGGGTGTTGTTTCCTCCCCTCTTCTCTTACGAGGACCGCGCTTACTGTGTGCTCGGATACGGCTAGGTAAAGCAGTAAGAGCTCTTCTTCCAGGGGTTTAGATAGGAGCGGTGGAATAGTAAGATAGGCCTTGAGGTCAGATAACGCAGTCTCGCACTTCTCTGTCTATTTGAAGTCCTTGCGATTCTTTAGTGTTTCAAAGAAAGCGTGGGACTTGTCGGAGAGCCTGGAGATGAATCTACTGAGGGCTCCCATTCTTCCTGTCAGTTTTTGAACCTCCTTGACGTTTCGAGGGGAAGGAATCGCCTGGATGGCCCTTATCTGCTCTGGATTTGCTTCTATGCCCCTGTGAGTGACTATGTACCCCAAGAATTTCTCGGAGCTTACTCCGAACGAGCATTTAGAAGGGTTGAGCTTCATATTGTACCTTCTTAGGGTGGCAAACACCTGTTGAAGGTGCGAGATATGATCTTCGGAGTCCAGGGACTTCACCAGCATGTCGTTGATGTAGACTTCCATGGTCTGACCTATCTGATCGGCGAACATCATGTTGACCAGCCTCTGATAGGTGGATCCAGCGTTTTTCAACCCGAAAGGCATAACCTTGTAGCAATAGATGCCCCTGGAGGTCATGAAGGATGTCTTATCCTGGTCATCAGGATGCATTAGGATTTGGTTGTATCCGAAGAAGGCATCCATGAAGCTCATTAATTGATGTCCGGCAGTAGCATCAACCTGCTTGTCTATGTGAGGCAAAGAGAATGGATCCTTCGGGCAGGACTTTTTGAGGTCAGTGAAATCGATGCAAACTCTCCACTTTTCATTCTTCTTCCTTACAACTACCACATTAGCAAGCCAGTCGGGATACTGTACCTCTCTTATGAACCATGCGTCGAGCAGGTTCTTTACTTCCTCGTTAATGATTTCGTCCCTTTCAGGAGCGAACTTCCTCCTTTTCTGTCTGACCGGGGGATGCTTTGGATCCACTTGAAGCTGGTGCAAGATGATATCAGGATCGATCCCGGGCATGTCCTCATGGGACCACGCGAAACAATCGGAGTTAGACCTTAGGAAATCGATCAATCTTCGTCTCAGGTCCTTCGGAAGTTTGGAGCCTATTTTGAGATTCCGCTCAGGGTTCCCTTCTACCAGGGAGACCTCATCCATACCTTCAACCTCGTGTTCTTCGGTGTGAGGAACTAGAGGTTGCTTTTGTAACTGCTATAAGGTATTGGTTTTTCCTTTCAGGGTAGTTTGATAGCAAGACCTAGAGTTTTCCTGGTCCCTTTTGATGACCTTTACGCCCCAGAGAGTGGGAAATTTCACCAATTGATGGAGGGTCGATGGTACGGCTCCCATGTCGTGGATCCAGGTTCTTCCTAGTATCACGTTGTAGGATGACGGACAATCGACGACCAGAAACTTAGTGGTTTGATTTATTCCTTCAGCGTAGACTGGGAGAAGAACCTCTCCTTCGGTCTGCTTCACCTCTCCGCTGAATCCCACGAGCGGGGTCGTTTTCCTGGTTAGTGTCTTAGGGTCCAGCCCTAGGTCCATGTAAGCTGAATGAAAGATGATGTTGCTGGAGCTTCCATTGTCCACCAGTATCCGCTTGACCAAGCAATTGGCTATGACCAATGAGATGACAAGGGCGTCATGGTGAGGAGCCAGGACCCGTTCCTGCTCCTTCACGGTGAAGCTGATCTCATCCGTTCCCAGGAGTGGGTGTTTGGGAACCTCGGCCTCTTGACCGTTTCTAGCGTTGCGGGTACTTCTTTTGGCCGCGGCGCTGCTGATCCCGCTTACTTCTGACCCTCCTGAGATGACATGAATCACTCGGTCTTGCTGCGGAGGTAACGCGGGGACTGCTAATGTGGTGCAGCCGGGCAGATTCACAACTGTACGCTGACTTAGATAGTCTGGCAATGAGATTTCTTGACAACAATCCTGACTCAGTTTCTCAAAAAGCTCGTTCTCGGGCATACGTGGAAGAAGTTATCCAAGACATATGTGATGGCAACAGCAAAGAGTGTCCAATATGTCTGGAGTCTGCAGATGATCCCATTCTCACACCTTGTGCTCACAAAATGTGCCGTGAATGTCTCCTTACTAACTGGCGCTCTACATCTTGTGGTCTATGCTCAATCTGCAGGACTGTACTGAAGAAAACAGAGCTAATCTCATGCCCAAAGGAGAGTATATTCCGTGTTGATGTTGTACAGAACTGGAAGGAGTCCTCAAAGGTCTCGGAGCTTATAAAATGCTTAGAGAAGATTCAGATGTCTGGTAAGGGAGAGAAGAGCATTGTGTTTAGCCAATGGACTTCGTTTTTGAATCTCCTGGAGATTCCTTTGAGAAGAAGAGGAATTGAGTTTCTTAGATTCGATGGAAAGCTTGCACAGAAGGCGAGATAAAATGTCTTAAAGGAGTTCAACGAAACCAAACAGAAAACAGTAAGTAAATGGATCGTTTTTAGTAAAATCTCAAACGCTCTTTAAATGGAACTGAAGATCTTAAAAATCTTTATGCTTCTACAGGTTCTGCTATTGTCTCTAAAAGCTGGAGGAGTTGGTCTGAACCTGACAACAGCTTCAAATGCCTTCTTAATGGTACTATGTCTCTTCAAGCTTGCGTTTAAATTTCTTCTTGATTATGACGAAATAATGACATTCATTTGTTTCTTGAAACACTTAAGGATCCATGGTGGAATTTGGCGGTGGAAGAGCAAGCAATCATGAGAATTCATCGCATGGAGCATAAAAGAACTGTATGCGTCAGAAGATTCATTGTGAAGGTACCACTATAAACTGCATTCTCCAGTCTCGTAAATAATTTTTAAGTAATTCATCTTTAAACTTACATGGTTTGTCTTTGGATGATTGTGTGCATAGGATACCGTAGAGGAAAGGATGCAGCAAGTTCAGGTGAGGAAGTAGAAGATGATTGCAGGAGCTTTGACTGGCGAAGAAGTCCGGTCGGCCAGACTTGAGGAGCTTAACATGTTGTTTCGATGAGAGAAGATGCCCAATAGAGAAAATACTTTTATTTACTTAAGTAATGAGTTATGCCTTTTATTCCATTTAAAACTGTTTTGTAAATAGCAGTAAAAATTTCAGCGGTGCTTAATGATTTTGAAATTTACATTCTCTTTCTTCATTTTTTGTTGTTGTTGTGATTATCTTTAGGTTGTGTATTGGTCTCTCCCACCATTAACTTTTCTAAGCTTATATAGGATAAATCTACTTGATTGAGGCTAGATGGAACATGCTATGGTTTTAGTTAGACTGCTTGGAATGGAGAGCCTGTGCCCAAATTTTACCGAGTTAGAGTATTCATAACCAGAAGAACTCAGGTCAGCAGGATACGTAATGGAACCAGTATCTGAACTACTTCCTGAAGCCTAAGATTAGCAACGGATCAATGAACGAGCAAATCAATCATCATAGCCTTCTGAAGGTGGAAACAGAATTTTCTCTGAAGATTGTCGCTGAAAGCATTGTTACTCCCGAGGTATTTACTACACAAGTAGTAACAATGGAAGTAGTCTCATTCATTGACATAGGAACCCAAATTATCCTATACAAGCTGTCACAATCATTAACTCCAAGATACCAAACAATATTTCTATTTCGGACGGCTCTATGGAGCTGGTTTTATGCTTGCTACCTCGGACAATTGCTCTTTTCAATTCACAAAGAAGACGAACTCATGTAAAGCGGATTCTTATTGTTTTGTGTGGATGACTCTGTTGTTACAGGGGATGATACAGAAGATGTATCAGATATTGGAAATAAGCGAACGGATTACCTCTGATTGACACAAAAAGCAGTAATGTAATTGAAGCACATGAAACCTCAATCAGACGTCCTTACTTGAATCTTAAACAATCAAACCAATGAAGAGTGTTCTAAAAATATAACACATTTAGTGAGTTTTTCATTACCTTCTATGTATACAGTACTTCATTTTTTTTTCATCAAGCATATACACTCATATAGACTATGTAAACCAAACTGGGAATTCGGTATCAATGTGAACGACGAAAGACGGTTACTGTCTGACACCACTTCCTAGACGATCCGTCATTGAATTTTTAGTCCTAGGTACATGAATGATCTGTGAATTCTGAAAGTTTCCTTACAAACCTTAATATCCTCCAGATAACTTGTAAACGTTGGCCACTCTTCTGATTCCGACACCATCTTCACCAACTGAGTACAATCCGTTGCAAATGATTGTTATGTTTTTTAGTCAAAGGTTTTGTTATGTTTCTTTATGTCTTTTCTAAGTTTGTACTATCCCACCCCACTTTAAACCTTCAAACATATGATTTATTGAAGTATCTATCAACAAAAAAAAAAAAAAAAAAAAAATTTGTTGGATTTCCTTCTTTTTCTCTCTTTTACAATTTTAGTCTTTTCTTTTTTTTTCTTTTTTTTGATTATTTTTCTGCTGAAAAATAAATAAATAAAATATAGGAGAAAATATAAGATATAGAATTTACGAAATATAATTTTGTTTTAAAAAAAGATAAAAGGATTAAAAAATGATAAGATAATAAACTAGCAAACTGAGAGATTTTCTTTAAATACTTCAATGAAACAAAGTGGTGAACTTGAATTGACATAGACCTGAGAATTCAAGATCTCAATCGAGTTTCAGTTTAATCCAATCAGGTCTCAGTGTTTTGGGTTTATAAATATCAGTTCTATTTGGTTATATGAAAGTTTGGTTCGGGACTGGTTAGGGTTCTATCGGACCCGGGCCGAGGTTAGTATTTTCTTCAAAGAACCAGTACAACCCCATATACTTTCGGATCTGGGTCCCAATCAATTATTCAGTTTAAAATACCTGATTTATATATATTTTGTAATCAAAACATAAGTGAAATCGGTTCTTCGGTTTAAAAAGATTTGATTTGTCTCTATTTTGTAACCAAAATATAAGTAAGTCAATTCAAAAATAAGAAAGAAACATCAAATGTGATCATTCACAATCAAACGAAAGGTAAACATAGTTATTGATAGAAAGAAAATTTAATAAATGAAAGCATAAAATGAAAACCAAGTTCTCTCATGAAATGAAAAACGTTACTCAATAGAAACAAAATCAAAAATCTAAAAATTCCAAACTTCAACCTTCCTTTAACCATCAAACTTCATGTAATAGATAATCACTTTAGATGCTCAGTAATATATTTGTGTATTTTGAATACATATTAGGAATTGAGATGATGTATGGTACAAGTTTGTTTTGGGGATTTTGAATATTTCAGGTTCTATCGGATATCCATTTAGGTACGGGTTCAGTATGAATAATATTCATAACCTAAAATACCATAAAACAAGATCAATTTGGTATTTATGTCAGGTTCAAATCAGTTCGGATGCATTTTTATAGGATCTGGTTTGTTTTGGATATTCGGGTCTGGTTTACTTGTCCAGCCCTAGGTTGACATAACGCATGCTTATCCATGACATTGAGAACTATTAACTTAGGTTAACGAATGGCCAAATAAAATTTTATGGACTACGTTTGATAAACCCAGTTCATTCTCTAATACGTATACGAGGATAAAACATGCTCAAAACTTATATAATAAAAATTAAAAATATATAGTATTGACTAATTATATATATATATGTGTGTGTGTGTGTGTGTGTGTGACTGAATTTTGTAATATGCATATACTTATGTTCTCTTTATATAAGCACTCTATGTTAGACTGGTCATTTGTAATTGTAATTGTGGACCGAAATCTATTTTGAATTTATGATGAACCTAATTTATTTGGGCTTAAAATTTTTATCACCATGTTTATACCTATAAAAATCATAATGTGGCCATCAAGTGAATTTTTATTACAAAAACAGGTTATACAATTTTTTTTAATACTTTATTTTAATATCATTGAGAACCATTTTAATGGTTTTAGAACCAGCATCTTAGTATTCCAAAATCAAATTATTTTAGTCTTCCACATAGATTTGAAGGGTTTCAACTGGACGACTAAATTGATGCAGTCTATTTTCTTGGTTTAAGCGTTAGCTGAATATATATATATATATATATATATTAAGTATTTATTAAATAAGAATCCATAATAGTACAATGTTATAATAATTCAATCTTGTTATAACAAAACCAATTAAGCAATTGATCACAAAATTTTCAAAGTGGGTTTTAAAATTTCTAATAATTTATAGTAATTTTAAAAAATTCAAAATATAACATATAAGAAAAAATCTAATTTTTTTATTATATGGTTAATGTGGTTGTTTAATTTCTTTTAATAATACAAAATTAAACAAAAAACAGCTAAGATACAAAAATTGTTATCAAATATTGATTATTCATAAGCATTAATTTTCATATATATACGTTAATCATATTAGGTAGTTCTTAACTTTTATTTAAGGAAAATGCAAAAATATTCTTTTGTACAAATCTTAACTTTTAGTTTAATAAAAAGTATAATATAAGTTAAGATAGACTAACCAATTTTTCTAATAATTCTGAATTCATTTTCAAAATATTATATGGTTAATGTGGTTGTTTAATTTCTTTTAATAATACAAAATTAAACAAAAAACAGCTAAGATACAAAAATTGTTATCAAATATTGATTATTCATAAGCATTAATTTTAATATATATACGTTAATCATATTAGGTAGTTCTTAACTTTTATTTAAGGAAAATGCAAAAATATTCTTTTGTACAAATCTTAACTTTTAGTTTAATAAAAAGTATAATATAAGTTAAGATAGACTAACCAATTTTTCTAATAATTCTGAATTCATTTTCATTGTGACATGTGGCTTGAATAAACATATTATATTGTTTTTCAATTAATATATAAGGGGTTTTTATTTTTTTGAAACTATTAATTCTCTGACATGACACACCAAGACATTGCAAATCTTCTGAAATAACAAAGGATTATGTAATATCCTAAATTTTGATATACGTACATAAAGATTTAAGAGAATTGATTTTGCTACTTATGTCATCAAAGTGCGGTTATTTTTTTCTGATACACATCCGTTCAGAACTCCAAAGTTAATCGTGTTTGAGCTGGAGTAGTGAAAGGATGGGTAAACCTATTGGGAAGTATTTCGCGATAGCTTGCGAGTGAGGCAAAAAAACAAAGAAATGTCATATGGCATTGGAGGGGTCAGTAAACAAGAATTTTGAGCCTTCAAAAAATTTAGCGGATCGACATGCGATGGGACCCACAAACTTAGTGAGCAGGTGAGAGTGACCCATTAGCCGTAGTCAGTCGGAACGTTACAGATTCATTCTTACAACTTTTTTCTTACAAATATCAAAACTGTTCATTATTATTTATTCATAGTCGCAATAAAACTTTTTTATAGGATTACATATGCTGAAAACTAGATAAAATGTGATAAGAACTAGCATATTTAAAGAACATAAGACCGTACTATAAACTATGCAAATACATGAGTTGTTATGGTTTTAAGAATATATATCTAATGGATTTTTCATTAATCTCCATTTTTAGAATTGTGTTTTTGAATTAATGTTAAATTGATTGAAAAGAAAATACTGATTTTACAAGTTTTTTAACAGAAAAATGTAAAGACACTCATCTGGTAGCTAGCCACACATGATAGCATTCACCATACCTCCTAACCCCCATCAATCTAATTGTAGATATTCAATTTCGTACTGCGTAGTAAATCTGTAAGAAATATTTTCATTATGTGAAAACATTTCCAATACCATATTATGTGGTCTTATGGTTAACATATTATTATTGAGATTGTTAAACTTTAAAGATATTTGGTAACCAATTAAATGATGACTAAGGGAGTTAAGCTTCTAATGATGATTAGCTAATGGACAAGTGATTTCTTCTAGAGGTTTTCACATTAGATGACTCATGAAACATGTGTCATTGTAGGCTAGCATATGAAGTAAGTTCAATGCATCAAAGGAAAACAAGTTCATTGTATGAAAGAATGATTCTAGAAGACTAAACACTTGTCATTATCCAACCTTGATGGATGGTTGAGATTAAAGATGAAACTTGCCAATAAAGTTATCAAAACTTGGTGAGAAAGCTTTTGGTCCCTCTCCCCACCTATATATAGTGCTCTTTGGACCATCACAAAGACACACATCAAAGAAAATCTAAAGCAACACATAAAGAGTGATTTAGGCAAGGGGAGAGAAACACAAAAAAAAAAAAAAAATTCTAGTAAGAGAAACCTCATAGTTCTTGTGAAATCAAGAACTTATCCTTCTTGTGAAATCAAGAACTCATCATCTTCCACATCAAATCCGATCAAGAACATTTCTGGAATCATGAATGGAGGTAATCCTAAATCTCTCTTGTAGTTCTATTATGTGATTAGTGTAGATTTGAAGATCTTAGGTTCATGTAAAATTATGTTTTTACATGTGGTATCAGAGCTAATGGTTATAAACATCTATACTAGTCCGGAAAGTATAATAGATTTATGTTTTAAAGTTTTTAGATCGGTTCTTAGGTATTTAAATTTGATCTAAATTAATGTTTAAGTTTGTATGAGAGTTTCGGAAATCTTGAATCATATATTATATGTATGTATTCTATTTCGATCTCTAAAATGAGAAATAATCGATGCATAAATTTTCTATACATAAATCGTATGGAAATAAAATTAAGTAATTTGTGCATGATTTTTTTTTTAACAATATTTCATATTAAGAGCAAAATTAGAGTTAAAGATTACCACAGTGACTTTACTCTAAAATGATTTGCGAAATGAAATCATTGTTAAAATAAGTATTTGATACTTTGAGTAACAATTAGTTACCCACAGGTAGACTATGTACTCAATATATGATCAAATAACTTATAGAGTATTTGTATTGTAGATTAAATATATCCACAGATAATTTAGTCTGAGTAATTCGATACATAACTCATAAAAGTTTTCGAATTCTATGATTATTAATGAAATATGGTTGCTACCCACAGGAGCTCCATGATTTCTTATCATATGCTTTCAATAATTGTATATATGTGTTGATTAATGTTTTGAAGTCTAAATTAAATCTTGTATATCTCAAAAACTGCAGCTTCTTTTCCTGCTAGTTTGTCATCCATGGTCTCGTCTGTTCCAATTCTTACTGGAACCAACTTCTCGGAATGGAAAGAGAAAGTTGAGTTCACATTAGGAGTACTAGATTTGGATTTGGCATTACGCGAGGACGAGTCAAATCCACTAACAGAAGAAAGTACCGAAGAAAAGAAAGAATTCTATAAGAATTGGGAAAAGGCAAACAGACTGAGCATTATGTTCTTAAGGATGACAATAGCCACCAACATCAAATCTTCCCTTCCAGATGCAGTTAAAGCGAAAGCTTATCTAGCAGCAATAGAAGAACGGTTTAAGACTGCAGACAAATCTCTAGCGGGGAAACTTATGGCAGATCTTACAACCATAAAGTATGATGGCACAAGGTCTATGCATGAACATTGCATTGAAATGACCAACCTTGCGGCAAAGTTAAAGAATTTAGGAATGAGTGTGGACGATTCATTTCTTGTCCAGTTTATTCTAAATTCTTTACCTCCTCAGTATGGACCATTCCAAATTAATTATAACGCCATAGATGAAAGATGGACGTCGAATGAATTGGCTAATAAATTGGTCCAAGAGGAGGCTAGGCTTGGTCGTGAAGGTATTAAGGCTGCCCATTATATTCAAGGAGCTGGACCTAAAGCTGGGAAAAGGCATCAAATGAGCCATAAAAGGGCACCACCCAAAATGACGGACAATCAAGTGAATGAGAAGAAAAAGGCAAAGAAGGATGAAAGATGCCATTTTTGCAAAAAGATTGGACACTTTCAGAAAGATTGTCCTAAAAGAAAAGAATGGTTCGAAAAGAAAGGTAACCTTTTAGGTTCCGTAAGTTTTTTCGAATCAAATTTTACTAATGTTTCTTCTAAAACTTGGTGGATAGATAGTGGTGCTAATGTGCATGTTACTAATTCCATGCAGGGATTCCTTATGATCCAGAGCATAAACTCAAGTGAAAACTACTTACTGATGGGAAATCGAGACAAGGTGCCGGTTGAAGCTATAGGCACTTATCGTCTTATTTTGGATAGTGGATTTTGTTTGGATTTATTTCAAACTCTTTATGTTCCATCTATTTCCCGTAATTTAGTTTCATTAAGTAAACTTGATTTAGCTGGTTTTAAATCAACTCAAGGAGATGGTTGTTTTAATATATTTCTGAACTCTAATTGTATTGGTTCTGTAATATTAGTTGATGGCCTATATAAGTTAATATTAGCTGATCAACCTATTAAAACACATCTCACCCTGCATTCTGAAGCAAAGCTTAAGAATAAAACATGTACAAATAATTTATATTTCTTGTGGCATAAGAGATTGGGACACATTTCCAATGAAAGAATGAAAAGATTGGTAAAAGACGGAATCATTCCAAATCTCGATTTTACCAACAATAAAATGTGTATAGATTGCATTAAGGAAAAGCAAACTAAAGACACTAAGAAAGGAGCCACAAGAAGTACACAGCTTCTTGAAATCATACATACAGATATTTGTGGACCTTTTGATGTTCCAACATTTGGAGGTGAAAAATATTTCATTACTTTTATTGATGATTATTCACGTTATTGTTATATCTATCTATTGCATGAAAAATCTCAATCCGTGGATGCTGTACAAACATTCATAACTGAAGTAGAGAGGCAATTAGATAGAAAAGTGAAAATCATTAGGTCAGATAGAGGTGGTGAATTTTATGGCAGGTATGATGAAACGGGACAACATCCCGGACCTTTTGCCAAACTTCTCCAAAACTTAGGAATTGTTGCCCAGTACACAACGCCTGGTTCTCCATGGCAGAATGGTGTAGCTGAAAGGCGTAATCGTACTTATATGGAAATGGTTAGATCAATGATGAGTCATGCTAACTCACCTATATCTTTGTGGATGGATGCATTACGTACTGCAGCCTATATCTTGAATAGGGTTCCAAGCAAAGCAGTTTCAAAGACTCCTTTTGAACTGTGGAAAGGCTGGAAACCTAGTCTGGCACACCTCCAAGTTTGGGGATGTCCAGCTGAAGCAAGAATATATAATCCACATGAAAGGAAATTAGATTTCAAAACGATCAGTGGTTTCTTTATTGGTTACCCTGAGAAATCTAAAGGATATAGGATTTATTGTCCAAACTATAGTACGAGAATTGTAGAAACCAGTAATGTAAGATTCTATGAGAATGGCGAAATTAGTGGGAGTCATAAAGTAAAAGAAGTGGTCATTCAAGAAATTAGGGTAAATATTCCTTTACCCTCAATTTCAAAAATTGGCAATTCTCCTATTATTGAACCATTAAACAATGAGGAGAATCCAGTGAATGACCATATACTCCATAATGAAAATATCGCCAATAATGATCAAGTACATGAAGAACAAGGGGAACAAGCATTAAGAAGATCTACTCGTGAGAGAAAATCTGCTATTTCCAACGATTACGTACTTTATCAAGTAGAATCTGAAGAAATAAATATTAACGATCCGGTTTCTTATTCACAAGCCATAAAAGATGTTAATTCTGATAAATGGATCGATGCCATTAAGGATGAAATAAAATCGATGGCTGAAAATGAAGTATGGGATGTCGTTCAATTACCTAAAGGACATAAGCCAGTCGGGTGTAAGTGGGTTTTTAAGACCAAACTCGACTGTAATGGAAATATTGAACGACATAAAGCTCGACTTGTAGCCAAAGGTTTTAATCAAAAGGAAGGCATCGATTATACTGAGACTTTTTCTCCTGTGTCCAGAAAATACTCTCTCAGAATTATCATGGCTTTGGTTGCTCAGTATGATCTTGAGTTGCACCAAATGGATGTGAAAACTGCCTTTCTTAATGGAGACTTGCAAGAAGAAGTCTATATGCGGCAACCTGAAGGCTTCATAATTGAAGGTCAGGAAGACATGGTCTGCAAACTAAAGAAATCAATTTATGGACTGAAACAAGCTTCGAGGCAATGGTATCTCAAATTTGATGAAACCATTACGAAATTCGGTTTCAAAGAGAATATTGTAGATCCATGTATATACCTTAAGATCAGTGGGAGTAAGTTCATATTTTTGGTTCTGTATGTTGATGATATCTTATTGGCCAGCAGTGATCTTGGTCTATTAAAGGAGACCAAGAATTATCTCTCTAAAAACTTTGCAATGAAAGATATGGACGAGGCAACTTATGTGATTGGGATTGAAATTTTCCGTGATAGATCACTTGGAATTGTAGGGTTGTCTCAGAAAGCATATATTGACAAAGTTCTAGAGAGATATGGCATGATATCGTGTTCTTCTAGTATCGTTCCTATGCAGAAGGGTGACAAGCTTGATCTTAAGCAATGTCCGCAAAATGAAATGGAACGTAAGGAAATGGAAAAATATCCATATGCCTCTCTTGTGGGAAGTTTGATGTATGCACAAGTCTGCACAAGACCTGATATTAGCCATGCAGTAGGAATGCTAGGAAGATTTCAGAGTAACCCAGGACTCGCTCATTGGAAAGCTGCAAAGAAATTTTTGAGATATCTAAAGGGAACAGGAAACTATATGCTTACATATAAGAAATCAACACACCCACAGGTGGTTGGATTTTCCGACTCAGATTTTGGTGGATGTCACCTCTTTAGTGGAGGTGCCATTTCATGGAAAAGCCAAAAGTCAGAACTGATATATACATCCACTATGGAAGCTGAGTATGTGGCATGCTACGAGGCTTCTATTCAGGGAATGTGGTTGCAGAGCTTCGTCTCAGAGTTTAAGGCTTTAAACTTTATTGACAAGGCTTTAACTCTTTATTGTGACAATCAAGCTGCAATCTTCTTCTCAAAGCATGATAGGATATCTAAAGGATCCAAGCATATGGACTTAAAGTATCTATCATTAAAGCAAGATGTCAAAAGAGAAAAGTTTGTCATTGAACCCATAGGCACCGAACTTATGGTCGCAGACATATTTACGAAAGCTTTACCTCCGAAGACATTCATGAAGCATGCTGAAAGTATGGGTCTAGAGGATTATAAGTAATTAAAGTTGTTTGTTTATGTTATGCCTATTTTGACAATATGAGCTCTTAATGTCTTTTGCATCTTTTATATTATGTTTCCAAAGTATGTACATATTATTGTTATTGGATTAATGATAACAGAATAGTCTTTAAATGAGACATAAAAGGGACCTTTATGATAACTCCAACTTATGGTCTAACTTTTATTGTAATCATTGTTGTAGTGTATGGAAGGAATCATGTTGCAAAATAATATGTGCCCGCCATGACTCTCATTGATTATTAGATTAGTTAAGACAATTATGATAACCAAATAAATGAAAGGTTTAACAAATAATGCCGGTCTTATGATTCTCGATACTTAAGTTAATAAGTTATACCAACGACCAAGTGGGAGAATGTAAGAAATATTTTCATTATGTGAAAACATTTCCCCATATTATGTGGTCTTATGGTTAACATATTATTATTGAGATTGTTAAACTTTAAAGATATTTGGTAACCAATTAAATGATGACTAAGGGAGTTAAGCTTCTAATGATGATTAGCTAATGGACAAGTGATTTCTTCTAGAGGTTTTCACATTAGATGACTCATGAAACATGTGTCATTGTAGGCTAGCATATGAAGTAAGTTCAATGCATCAAAGGAAAACAAGTTCATTGTATGAAAGAATGATTCTAGAAGACTAAACACTTGTCATTATCCAACCTTGATGGATGGTTGATTAAAGATGAAACTTGCCAATAAAGTTATCAAAACTTGGTGAGAAAGCTTTTGGTCCCTCTCCCCACTTATATATAGTGCTCTTTGGACCATCACAAAGACACACATCAAAGAAAATCTAAAGCAACACATAAAGAGTGATTTAGGCAAGGGGAGAGAAACACAAAAAAAAAAAAAAAAATTCTAGTAAGAGAAACCTCATAGTTCTTGTGAAATCAAGAACTTATCCTTCTTGTGAAATCAAGAACTCATCATCTTCCACATCAAATCCGATCAAGAACATTTCCGGAATCATGAATGGAGGTAATCCTAAATCTCTCTTGTAGTTCTATTATGTGATTAGTGTAGATGTTGAAGATCTTAGGTTCATGTAAAATTATGTTTTTACAAAATCACCTTCACTAGTGCTGAAGAGCTCACCGGTTCTTCACCATGCCATCTTCCATTTCTTTCCTTCCAAATGCCGAGAATAGCCAACTGAAATACATCATATCTTGCAAGAAAATTATGCGATCGCAGTTTGTTTGCCGCTGTTAGAACCTGCAACAGACCAATCCAGTCTTCCTTTTTCATTAGTTTTCCCCAAACTTCAGCCGAATAAGCACGTTCAGAAAATAAATGATTTCTTTTTCCATGTCTCCACTGCATAAACCACAATTTGTGTTTACACTTTGATCCCATTGATTAATTCTATCACAGTTTGAGAGCATGTCAAGCCATGCTAGGAAGGAGTACTTTGGTATCAAGTGTTTAAACCAGATTGCCTTGCTCCAGTCAACGCTTGGTGTCTGGACTCTCAGCTGATTCCAAATACTTTTTCAACTGAAACCGAGTTGATAAATACCTCGCCATGTTTGCAAAGCGAAATGTCTTCTTCCACCCCAACCATGTAAGTCTCTTGCTGTTAAAGTATAGCCTCTATTTTCACAAGTTGATCAGTTCGGTGGTGTCGTCTGCATGTGTTATGTAAAGCATCAGCAACCGTTGCTTTCATCGATATCCCTGTGTCAATGATACCTCACTGACCCGTTATATCATATATCCTTTCAAAAGTACTGCAGTTTTCAAACCAAAAAGAAGTTTGGGCTCCACTCTTGATTTCCTTTTTTTTTAAACTCTTGCGCCAGTGCTCTGTATTTGAGCAGTTTCCGTCACATCCATGTTTGGACCTTCATAAATCAGTTTATTTGAGTGCATCTTATAGTTGCTTGGGTTAAGTAATGAACTGTGAACTTTTTTCAAACGAAATTTGCTATGATTATTTTGGGATCATCTTGATTCTTTCTAAGTTCGGATCAATTTGCACTACATGTAGTCCTTTAAAAAAAATATCTTCTTCATTCATTCTCTTCCTAGATTTTTTTAATTCATATTAGATACCAGTAGTCCTTTTAGAGCAAGATTATTGAAGTTTCCTTAGAATAGTATCTGCAAAAAGTATTAATAAAGTAATGGTAAAGTAAGAAAGAGAGAGGATAAATGGTTATGTAGGTTTCTTTATAAAGAAACATTGAGTAAATGGGAAGAGATGATGTCTACAGGTGTTTTTTTCCTACTAGTTATATTATTTATTTAGTATTTAAAGTTAATCAGAAAATTAAATTGTAATAACATATTAATATAAATGCATATAGACCTGTGCCCGAGAGACTTGAGCGATAATCCTGCTCTTAAATTCTTATGGAGTAGAGAGCGGATTACACCGTTACCATTGTATTAGTTCATGTGGCAGAGGTGAGATATTTAGAAACTAGAGAATTAGTAGTATTTACATAGTCTTTTGCTTTGTATTGAACTCCTCAAGCTGCATGCAAAATTTCTTACATATATTTATGGACAATTCTGTCAAAAAGTTATTTTTAAGTTATTTTTCACAAAAATAACATTCAAAAATAAAATAATCAAAATGGCCCTATTTTATTTTGAAAATTTAATTTTTTCATTTTTTTTTTGAAATTTGAAATCCCATTTTCGAACCCATTCCTTTAACTTTAAACTCTAGGTCTAGAATAGTTAACTTTAAGAATATAAATGCATATTTTACTCTTTAATAAAAAAAATTTGGTCATTTTCCTTGAGGACTATTTTAATGAAAATAAACTGAAAAGGGGGAATTTTTCTATATTATTTATATTCTGCGAATAAAATGATTTGATATCATAAACTTGTTATTATTATAGTAAAGAAAGAATTCGGTCTTAAAAAAAAAAAAAAAAAAAAAATTCGGTCTTGCATCCAAAAAGAAAGTAAAAGCATAAGGAAAAATTGGTCTCGTAAGAAAACATAAAACTAAGATGGTCTCAAACAAAACAAAGAGAAAATATATCCAACAGCCGGTAATGAAACCCGGGCCTGTACATGGTACTTCTACCACTAGAACACTGGTACTTTTACCTGCAAGGGAAATAACTTTTTTTTCTCTTTTTGATAAAGACGAAGGGAAATAACTTATTTAGAGAAAACTGGTTTGGCTAAAAGCAAACCAGACCCAGATAAACCGGATAGGAGTACAAGTAACGTAATCGATCAGTGACGTGGCAGTAATTAAGCGATCAAAGTACTCGAGTTTTTTTTTTTTTTTTTTTTTTTTTTTGCTAAACATTTTTCTATTAAAATGCAGGAGAGTGCAAATGATACAAAGCAAAGCTTAGTGGACTAAGTAGCCAAAACATTTAAAAGAACCCATTCCAAAAAGTACATAGAATACCCAATTAAGCCCAAACCGAAGAGCCGAAGTTTCAATTCGACGATGAAGACGAGACAGTGTTGAGGAGCGTAGGAGAAGAGTCAGGTGGATGGGAGAACCACATGCAGATCATATCGGAAGAGAGTTGGGGGGAGACGTGTCGGAGGCTCGCAATTCTTCTTCTGATTGTTTGATCAATCTCAGCAAAGAGTGAATCCGTAGATCGAAAGAGTTGCCGATGAAGTCTTGAATTTCGTTCACTCCACAGCGCATATATCGAAGCTTGCCAAGCCAGCAGTAAGACTGTTCTTGAAGCTCTCGATCCCCTAAAGTTTTTAAGCTCTTGGAGAAGTTCCTCTCACCGACGAGAAGTTTGGAGATCGAGTTTTCGCAGAGATTTCATCCATAGGGCCCATGAGAAGCTGCAATCAAAGAAAAGGTGGGATCTTGATTCCAGGGAGTTGTTGCAAAGGAGACATGATCCGTCTGTGATAAGTCCCCATTGCAGAAGACGGTCTCTAGTCGGGGATCGATTCAACGCCATCAGCCAAGTGAGAAAGAGATGCTTTGGGATTCCTTTAGAGAACCACACCTCCTTGTACCAGGCCACCGGTTGATGATCACCTCTAAGGAGATTGTAGATCTGTCTAGTAGAGTATCTATCTTTGGGGTTACCTCCCGGACACCACAGGTATGTATCCGGTGACTCAGAGATTGTCAAGGAGAGGAGGAAAGTGTAAAGCCTGACTTGTTTATCCGATTTTGCAGGGGGCAGAGTCCAATGATCGAATTCCCATAGTTCCGCAAGAGTAGAGGAAGAAGGGATACCAAGCCGAGAGGCGTGCTCTTCCTTCAGGAACTCATTGATATTGCCGAATGGAGACCAGTTACAGGACCAGAAGTAAGTTGTTCCTCCATTTACATCTCTTCTTCAAAGTACTCGAGTTGCTATCAAATGGCCCTTGTTTTTGGCCTTGCTGTCCAATGAAGAAAGTTGGTTTATAGTTAAATTAACTAAAATTTAGTTACGTGTTCTATATATCTGTAGCATATTCGTGTCTGCTTTAACTTAGAAAATATTAACGCGTTTTCTTCAATATATTGTTTATTTTTTCGTAATTCAATCGTAGTGATTTTTTTCTTGTAGTTAAAAAAGCAGTCAGTCGAGACCTTATAAGTTTTTTTTTAAATCAGTCAGTCGAGACCTTATGAGTATTAAATTCATATTTTGTCATGTAAGATCATATTGCGATAAAAAGGTTGGACTATAACAAGACAAACACAAAAGGAATGTTTAGAAACAGAACAAACATGATTGATTTTAAACCACTCCCTTGATTTTTAATTGTCGTCATTTTTGTTATTTTATGGAGTAATTGAAGAGTTTAGTTGAGATTGATTTGGATTTCAGTTCATTGTATTCGCCTGATGATTGACTTATTTAGTTTTTTAAGTGGTTTTTAATCAAACTTTCGTTGTGTCTCTTTCCATACTTTCATGTTCGTAATTTCTTTATACGATTAATGTAAAATTAAACAAAACTAGTAGAGACGGAAGTATTTTGGTTTGCTTATAAAAGTATTATAATTTGAGAGTTTTGTTCTAAATGCGTATTTGCTGGAATGGGAAAATCCGATAACAAGTTTAAGCTAAATTTAGAAAATCGCGTGTCCAAAACAAATATAATTATTATTTATTGATTCACTAGAGAATCAGTGAGAGTACCATAATTTAATAAACCTTGTTAAGATGTATAATCTTTATTTCCATTAGACCAACTGCTTTTGGGATGTAGTCCAGATGTTTTTATCAAATGTGTTGGCTTCTAACCGGGATGAGATGCATCGTCAAACAAATTCTCCAAAGAAGGTTTGAGCGGTAAACTCCTAGGACTCATATCTGCATACAAAAGAGTTGTATATAGAATCTATATTTTTCTGGAGCAATATTTTTAAATGATGATATGATAAGATACTAGCTATATAAACTTGCTATCATTGGCAAGCTAATAATTAATCATATGCTACTTAATACTATAACAGTATTACATGGGAACAAAACAAAATCCACTATATACGGTGATAATATTGACACTGTCGATACTCGATAGATACAGTACAGATATGCACACCGTACACGATCTATTAATATGCCCATGATAGGAAAAGCCAAATCATGTCTAACAAACATATAAACACAACACCAAATGTATAATTAACTCTATACAAAACATATCTTTCTATTTACTTAACACATTTGAATATATACCCTTCCATCTTTAAACATCTCTCAGGATCCCTATCTTTAGGGTTCAACATTTTCTTCAGAAATATCTCTCGAATATTTAAGCAATATATACAAAGTATGGAGTGTCAGAGATCATTGTCGTCCACTTCATCAGAAACAGGAGCCGTTCTTCACCATCGTTCTTCTTCGTCTGTCTCCACCGTGACGAGACGAATGTACGAGTGCACTTTCTGCAAAAGAGGTTTCACGAACGCACAAGCTTTAGGTGGTCACATGAACATCCATCGACGTGACCGTCTCAACAAGGCGGCCAAGCTGCAAAACGACGCTGACTCAGCACTCTCCGTTTCTCGAAGATGTTTCCACGTGGCATCTTCCGATCGTGGAGGCTATGAGCAAGTAGACTCCGTCGTCTTGAGGACGACCACGAACTTGAGCTTACAAGTTGGATCCATGGTTACAAGGAGAGAAAACGTCGTCGTTGAAGGAGATGAAATCGATTTGGAGCTACGTCTTGGCTTATGAGATCATCAACCACTACATCTATATTTGTATAATACGTTTTTCCGGTGTTTATTGTATGTTTCTTGAGGTTGATATATGAGGAGTTTATTATATGTTAATGTAATACTAGATTTGATCCGGGATTGGCTATTTTCGTAATATCTAATTTTATAACATATTATATTTTATGACCTATTATATTTTGTAATATATATTTTTAGAAAATTATAATTGTGTGTTTTTATATGTGTGGTACATATTATATATGTTTACGATGACCATTTTAAAAAATCTAAAGATAACAATATATAATCTGATGCTAATTTATAGTATTTATATAACTGAGAAGTTTTGTTAAAGATCGCATATTAAGATTTTGTTAAAATTAAGACAATATGCTCGCAAAGTTAAATTTTATATATAAAATTTTGTTGGTTTGATTTTTTGATATAATCAGACTAATTTTTTAACCAGAACTAGATTTTGATCCGTGCTTAAAAAGCGCAGACTTTTTTTTGAAATTGAATAACTGATTTTTAAACTGATTTTCATAAGAGAATGTATAAGTTTGAGTATATTTATCCGTAACCTCGAATTGAACCGTACCAAATTGAAAAAAAAAACTGGATTGAATTTCATAAATAACTGAACATATCATATATGTACGTAACCAAAAAAAATTAAAAATAAACTAAGAACCAAATAGGAATCTCATTTTGTAAAATACAAATTATATACTTATTAACGTTAATTATATTAATTTATAGATAATCAAATACCTTAAAATACTATTTATAAACCAAATTATCCAAAAACTCAAATTACCTGAATATTTTTTATTCAGAATATTAAAATTTCAGAATTATCCAATTTTTTTTATCCGAATAACCCGAGTTAGCTGATATCTAAACTAAAAACCTAAATTATACGATATTTTTTCTTTACAATTCTGTAATTATCCAATAAATCAGAATCAAACTAGAACTGAATTTGACCCAAAATTTTTTTCTCATATTAGTCGGTCTTCAACTTTGCTACTAAACCGAACCAAAGATCGAAATAACCCAACTCCAACCAAAAAAAAATTTGTAAATACCGAACGGTTCCTAAATTTTAAAATAGAATACCTAAATCCAAAATATCCAAACCGAAACCGAATAATGAGTAATAATATCGTATTTGTATTTAAATGGTGCGAAGAAAGTATTTAATTCTTACAAATTAACTAAATCTTTTTAGTGGTGTACATATATGGTATATAAACGAATAAAAATAAAACCACTATTTTTATGATCCAAATCCGCGGTCAAACACTAAACCCGGTTCATTATATAATCAAGATTTACTTATGTTATTCATGTAGCATTCTAATTGAGGTTTCACCAATTGGTATGTTTATACAAAATTTGAATTTTATGAAAACTTAATATTAAAAATACGACAAAACCCAAAAATCCGCCATTAACCCGTGAACTGACACCAATTCACCCGGGAAAAATATCAGAAAGCCTTATAATATTTTCTAAAAATTGATTAAATTTTTCATATATTTTATAATAGTCATATAACTAAATAAAATATTTGATTTGTCATATATTTAATAATGTTGAATGGGTTAAGCGTATAATTAATTGGTCATAATACTAAATTTTCTGTAAGATTGGTAATAAGTATTACTCATAGTTCATGGTATATATCATCAATGACAAATTGTAAAAGGGATCATATAATCAATCGACAATAATAGAGTTTTATCAACATTGAACATAAGTGTTACTAATGTTTATGGTCAAATACGTACGTAGGAAACATATTATGGAGTAACTTTATAATTAAATACTATTCAGATTCATGTTCACATAAGTATTTCACTTTTTTCTTTAGTGTTACAATCGATATATATTTTTAAATGACATACTGTATTGTAGAAAAACTTTTGTATATGGAAGTATATAATACATAAGCAAATATAGCAAGATGGAATACCACATATGTAATAAAACTCCCTTACACTAATAAAACTCCTTTAAACCACGATATAGCAAGTTGGAAACTACGATTTCTTAAAATAAATTTGATTTGTTTTGTAATAACTTCCCTTAATTGTAGGAGGGGATATAGGCCGAAGCATTGATTTATTTGCATAGTTATAGCTAGATTAATTATTATATGGACAAATAATTAATTAATAAACAGTAATAGATAGGTGTCAGACAAAAAAAAAAGATAGGTCCAACAACCTTGTATAAGTAGATTTTTTCATAATAATTCTCTTTTAATAATATAGACTAGAGTATGACCCGTCTTTTCAAAAGGCAGACAAGATTTTATTTTTGTCATCATCCTATATATGTATTGATCTTCCTCGTTTGTTAAATGTTTGAGATTGGTTTGGTCAACAAATTTATTAACCCGTCTTTTTGTTCACCAATATGTTTAAATATAATGTTTGGTTTTCGCTTTTGGCTTTAGGTTGTTTTTCTTTTTAGATTTTGGTTTCAGTTGATTATAGTTATTTTCTTTTTTGATTCAAGAAATATATAAACCGTTCAGTTATTTATGTGAAATAACTTAATATAATTATACTCGTGTTTATCCGATCCGTATATATGAGATTAGTTTTTTTTTCCAAAATTTTATTTACTGAAAATTAAAAATTTCATACATATATTTTTTTTAAATTTTTTTTATAGATACCTAAATTAAAATTAATAAATATTATTTTTTGAAAATAAGATAATTCATTTATAAAACCCATCATTATTAATTTTACTTATATTAAAACTGTAATTTATAGTAAAAAATATTTTAAATTTTTATATTGCTCAAAATTTATTTTATTATTATATAAATAAAATAGAATTCATTCAACATGTATCATACTATATCGAATTATTTTTAATACTCAAATTTAAATATGTAATTATTTGTTATTGTATACTCGCTATGTCCCATTATAAGTGATTTTTAAGAATTTTACACATGGATTAAGAAAATACTAACTTCTACACAATTTACCTTGGTTACATAAAATATCAATAAATGAAACTTGATCAACCAATAAAAAATAGATAGTATTTTATAATTGGTCATAAAATTCAAATGCTATTAAATTCTATCTAGATTAGTGAGAACATCAAGTATTTTGGGAAAAAAAATTCTTTAAACTCCACATAAAATGAGACTGAGGGAGTATATCTTACTTTAATAGTTTATTTTATTATGTTGAAGTTTGTGGTAAAATTCATGAATGTATGTTATTCTTTAGTTTTATGATTTATAAATATTTTTATAAATGAATTAAGTTACTTTATATTTATTAGTTGATGTATTAATTTAATTATGAATATAAATATTATGGGAATATTATTTCTTGTTCTATAATGAAATAATTAATATTCGTTAATAGTTGATTTAATATCAAC
The DNA here is from genome assembly GCA_026261945.1 of Hirschfeldia incana. Lineage (NCBI taxonomy): Eukaryota > Viridiplantae > Streptophyta > Magnoliopsida > Brassicales > Brassicaceae > Hirschfeldia > Hirschfeldia incana. Next base: position 1,580,482 of record JABCMI010000006.1, read on the forward strand.
TACAAATTTTTTCTTAAAAATAAATATTAAAAAGAATTTATGTTTATATCTTTAATAAAAATATATTAAAATATATTTTTTATAATAAAATCTTAGAAAAGAATACTTGACAATATATTTTTAGATATCTTATTTTAAAAATATTATTAAGTTAGTTGTAATAGAAAAAATATGAGTTATATGAATTCTATTTTACAAATTTTGAAATATTAATAGATATTTGTTAGATTAGAAAAAAATTATATGATAATAAATAATGAAATTATTTTTGATAGTCCAAAACATAGTTGATAAAAAATTCTCATGTTTTAATAGTATTGACTAGAGTTTGACTTGCCCTTTGAAAGGGCGGACAAGATTTTTTTTTGCCATCATCCTATGCATTGATCTTCCGGATTTGTTAAATGTGTGAGAATATTATCAATCTTAAAAGTTTGCATTTTGATGATTTTTTTTTAGGACATAAGATTTTTATATATATTTTGTTGACAAATTTATTTAACCCGTCTTTTTGTTCACCAATATGTTTAAATATGATGTTCGGGTTTTGGTTTTGATTTTAGGTTTTTTTTTTTGGATTTCGGTTTTAGTTCAGTTATGATTTTTTTTTTTTTTTTTTGGTTCAAGAGATATATAAACTGTTCAGTTATTTTTGTAATAACTTAATATATTTATACTTGTGTTTACCCAATCCGGATATACGAAATCATATTTCAAAAATTTATTTACTGAAATTTAGAAATTTCATACATGTATTTTTTTATCAAAAATTATACTTACATATAATTAAATTAAAATTAATAAATATTATTTTATGGAAAAAAAGATAATTTATTTCTATAACCCGTCCTTATCAATTTTATTTATATTTTAAAACTGCAAATTATAGTATATTTTTAAAAAACATTTATATTGGTCAAAATTTATATAATATTATATAAGTAACTATATTTCATTCAACTCATATCATACTATATTGAATGATTTTTAATATTCTAATTTAAATATGTAATTATTTATTATTTTATATATCTTAATTTACTATTTTGTTTTAAAACGTTAAAATATTTGGCAAAATTCATGAACTTATGTTATTCTTTAGTTTTATGATTTAGAAAATATTTAATAAATTAATTAAGTTACTTTATATTTATTACTTGATGTATTAATTTAATTAGAATATAAATATTATGAGAATATTATTTCTTATTCTATAATGAAAGAATTAATATTTATTACTCGATGTATTATTAATTAGAATATAAATATTATAAGAATATTATTTCTTATTCTATAATGAAAGAATTAATATTCATTTATAATTTTATTTAATATTAAATACAAATTTTATTATTTAAAAGTAAATATTAAAAATAAATTTATGTTTACATCTTAAATAAAAAATATATTAAAAGATTTTAGTAAAATTAAATCTTGGAAAAGGGTACCTGAGAATATCTTTTTAGATATTTTATTTTGAAAATTTTAAAATAATAGATTGAATATAGTATATACTTAATAGTATTTAAGTTAGTTGTAAGAACAAAAAATAAGAGGTTAAATAAATGAAATGGTCCAACCTTGGCTATGTTTAAATTACCCAATAAAACTATATTCATAAAATATCAATAGTAACATATAGTAACATGTTTCATGGCAATTGCACTCTATAACTACGTTTCAAACATTATTTAGGTAAATAGCATATGCACTGTTAACAGTATCATAATTCCAATCCTTGCCCCTATCTCTAGTATACTTCCGACATGTGCAGAACCTGTAGCTGGATATATGATCTCATATTTTCTTTTAATTATCTTTCACACTTCTCCTTCTCCTCCGAATAAAAGCTTTATTTCTTACAGGTGTTTATTGAATCTGAAGCAGTAGTTGCCTTTTGATTCTTGAATACTTCTCATTTCAATACCAAATCTCCAACACAACAATCTTCTCTTTGTTCTATCACCTCCCACAAAATCCTGATTTAAAATTGTATCTTATAATCATGGTCATAGAAAATGATAACGACGCTAGCAACGTCGCCGTCCCCGTCGAGCAAGCGACCGAAATTAACGAAGCCGATGTATGTTTGCCAGAGGATCTTCAAACCGGTGTCGTCTAAGGAGCAGAAGTGGAAGCAAGAAAGGAGAGGAAGATCCGGAAATGGTAGTGGCGGTGGTTATGGATGATGAAAGTGGTTCAAATTTTGTTAGAAAACTACCTCCCCGATCTTCATCCGCTCGAGCTCCTAATCTGATTCTAATCGATTCTGATCTTACTATCGCTCGTATGCTCCAAGAACGGGTTTGGCTCTTTCTCCACCGCCTTCACGCTGATCACAATAGCCGTAAAATTAGTTTATAACACTTTTTTTTTTTGCTTCGGTTGTCTTTGTCTCGGTAGGATTAAGCAACAGCTTCATCAATTTAGATCTTGTGTCTGAAGTGGCGCTCTGGCTCTCCTCTACCTTGACAATCGTCATTCCTCGGTTCCCATAATCTTCCTTGTTAGCTGTTCGAGCCTGTTGCATGTGCCATGTTGTGAAGTGAGGTTATTTTTAAACCTTTTCAAAGCTAGTGTCCCCTGTTTGAGTTTTAACTCAAGGGGTGGGCTTCTTCCAGTGGTGGTTGTCTTATTCCTTGTCTTGATGACCGCTCTCGCCACTGCATCGAAGCTGATTTTTTGGTTGTGACTTCTCCGGCTCCGCTTCTCATGTTTGTGGTTACTCCCCTTTAAACGGATGTGTTATCTTGAGAAAAGCTCTCTCAGTTTCTTCTCCATTGCCGTTGATGGTCTTGTCGGCCTTGAGTTCTCTGCAGTCAATGGTTCTTTTAGCCGTGGTCGCCGATAGTGTTCTCTGAAACATCGTTGTGGTTACTTGGTCCTGTCTTTCTAGTTATTTTGTTTTATTGTTTCTAACTAGCCTTGTCTTAGATTTTTTTTTTTTTTCAAATTGGAATGTACAGAGAGATAAATCACGAAATAGATTTTTCGAAGCCTGCAAATTTTATTTCCATTGCATTATTAGTCAAGCACTATTCATGTTTCTTCTTTCTTGTTTATTTGGCGGAGTCCACGAAGCAAAATTTCTTAGAGCATAGTTTATATCTTTCCGCCGATTCCGAAAATGTGATGATCATGGATGCTTGGAGTGGTCAGTGAAGGTGTGTCTCTGTGTTTTGGCAAAAACGAAGGCTGTTTTAAGGTGGAGATAAGTTTCGTCAGCAAATTAAAGAGATTAAACCGTTGCTGGAAGCTTAGTGTAGAACCAGTGCGAAGTTAGATTCCGTCTATTTGAACCATGTGTTATCTGTTATATTTTTATATCGGAAGGGAGTGTGTGTTCAATTTAGTTTGCAATCGGACAGAAATTTGCTAATCATAACATACAGTTTATTTTTGACAGTTATCAATTTGGAAGGAGTAATTGTAAGAATGTGTAAAATCTAAACATTATGGTTTCTCATCTTTAACACGTGCTTGAATTCTTTTTGAATTACAGCGTATAGCAAATGTTGGGCAAAGTATGTAAGACAAACTGTCATTTTCACAGACAGCACCTGACATAAGTATCTTACCAAGATTTGCCTATCGTAGCCGAACTGAACCTATGCTATCAACTTGGATTATTCATGGGGGCTGGTATGTAAATGCGACGCTGCTGTTTACTCTGGTTACCTAAATATCCTTTTCCTTGTATAGATAGCCAAATTGGCCTGTTAAATATTAATAGTAGCTAACTATTAATATATATATATATATATATATATATATTTAATTTTATTACTCTAAATATAAGAATTAGATATTTATGTATTTGGTGAGGCTTTGAAGAATTTGTTTTTTTTTTTGCATTTGGATTAATATATAGCTGTATATATAAATATATATATACATGAATTAATAGAAATATATAATTATTTATTACATTAATAAATTAAATATAATTTATTTTTAATAAAATTTTGTATTTATATAAATTAAATTCATTAGTTTAAAAAATAATAGATTAGTTAGTTAACTCCTTGATTTTAGGCATAATGTATATTTAATTACAGTTAAATTAGATATATGAATATTTGAATACATATAAGAGGTTAAGTTAATTAGATTATTAGAGAATGGTCCAACTAAGGTTTTTTTGTTAGTCCAAAAGCAAGTCGATACAAAATTATTCTGTTTTAATATTATTGATGATATGTCTAGGTAGATATTTAATTATGCATGTTTTATGATCGATCTCACTGAAATATCTCTCTCTCTCTCTCTCTCACTCTCTCTATATATATATATATATATATATATATATATATATATATATATATATATACATCTTATCTTTTATTTGTATGCCACAAATATTATTTTCATTGAAAAAATCAGATCTATTTCGCAACAAATTTTTTTAATTATTTATATATATATATATATATATATATATAACTAGCTATTGGATTAAACTAAAGCCAATCCAGGTTATGTTGTTGCGAGAGAATTAGATACATTGTTTTAAAAACCGGACCGGTCCGTCCATCGGATCCGGGTTCAACCATGAACGGGACATATAACCGGGTTGGATCTAGTAAGTTCGACCATGAACCGATCACGTAGCCAAACTAGATTTCAAAGTTATTAAACCGATAAAAATCATTAAAACTATAAAAAAGGTCTATAAATCATCTATATGAACATAAAACTAATTAATATTTATAATATTTTATGTTTAAAATTGATTTATGTATCATATTTAGTAACATTACTATTAAATTCACATACTAAAAATATATAAAACTAGATCATTGAACCAGGTTTGACCCGGTCAAACCATATTGAACTGTGACCGAAAATTATCCGGTTCGGCTTCCGGTCCGGCTTTAAAAACATTGCTTAAATATAAAAGACAGAGAAACCGAAAGAACAAATAAATTAAGAAAACTGAGAATGACCTGCTCACTGAAAATCTCTTATTGGCACAAAACCCTTAAAAATTAATTATTTTTTCCCAATAAAAATATATGTGCCAATTCACAATCCTCGTAGTTTTTGAGTGGAATTATTATCTTATTTAGCACAGACGTACATGGTAAAATCGCAATATAAAATCTGCTTTCTAATAAATTATATGTTGCATTTAAAACTATAATATAAACTTGCCAATGGGTTGTTTTCCATTAAGCATTTTGTTATAGTTATTCAACTTAACTTTTTGAAGTTGTTTGGCTAGTATGAAGACAGTTGACTATTTCCTGGAAAAAAATGTTAACATTTTATTTTCTTATCTCGAACCAGATACCAATAAAACTCTTGATTGGTTCTTCAACTCAGATTCTGTGTTCTTGCTGCATGTCAATGATCCATTGAGTATACTCCAATTTCTTCTGCAGCTCCTCCATCATCTTACTTATCCATGCAATACTAATGTTAACGGGGTAGAAGAAAGTGTCAGTAGTTTGGTACAATTGACTTAACATGTTATCTTGATTTGTCATGGCTTTCCTCATCATTTCCATGACTTCATCTTTATGTTATCTTTCCTATTCTTGAATAAGTGGGGGTGTAGGATGAACTCCAAGCATCTGAAAACGTTTCTCATATTATGATAAACTCAGATACTTTTCTCCTGATTTATCAGCAATCTCTAGTATTGTTTCTAATCCTCCTTAGAAACTTTGATGATCCTTCCATCCAGTGCACGTGCATTTCCATCTCCATCTCTGTAAAATCCAAAATCATCAGTCTGTATACCACTCAGATTTTTTCTTCTTGAAGGTATACTAGTATCTATCGCAAAGCTCTCGCGGCAGTAGTAATTCTCCTAACTGCCGTTCGATCTTCCAACTTGCTCTTCAGTCGCGGTTTTAGGTACTATGTCGATTGATGGATCTGGCTGGGTGTCGACTGATGCTTCTCCATCTGATTTGCATTTTAATCCCGAGTTAGAATAAGAAACTGCTATGAAACCTGGATCATCTCCAATCTCAATGTAAGGCATCTATGTTTCTTGACAACTCTCACTGGATCATAATAGACGGTAGGGTCTATAAGCGTCAACCACAACTGATTAGTCTGCATGTTGAAACATGTTCCTACAGTAGCCATGAAAGCTCTCCCAAGTAAAATAGAAGAAATCCAGTCTACATTGACATCCATCACATGAAAGTCCACTAGAACTAGGGCATTCCCTATTTGTATTTGAAGGTTTCTAATGATTCCTCCTGAATTCCCTTTGAACAGTCCACAAAAGTGGAAGCGTCCTCTAAATGTTCTATCTTTAGACCCAGCTATTCTGCCATCATCTTAGGTAAACTACTGACTGAAGAACCTGTATCCCAGAAATGCGTCAGGATAGTTGATGCCTATAACTACAAGCATATAACTACAAACTTCCAAGAATCACTATTCTTCTTCTTCTTCTTCACTGTAACCTCCTTCTGTTTCATCTTCTCTCTAATCTGATGGAACATCTTCTCAGTGTTCTCTTTAATCCTTGGTTTACCTGAAAAACATCTACATTATATGGGTGAACTAAGCCTCATCGAATAGCTTGTCCATATTCATTTCATTTTCATTAACACCTCTCTTTAGATGCTTGGGAACCATTTCTTTCCTTCTTCTCAAAGTATGTCCCTCAGTAGTCTGGTTAATGATCATAGGCTATGTTGTATCTTCATATTCCTGGCTGTGAAGTGGTATTTATGAAAGTTTAGATGGGTTTCTAAGTGCATTCAGTCTAGCTACATCGATGCTTAGTGACTATCAATCATCCTGAAGAACTCATGTCAATTGTCACCTAACTGTTGTTGTGGATTAGTGACTGATTGTTGTTGCCAATCCATATATGTCGTGGTCACTTGGTAGAGCTGGGGTGGAAGAGGGCGTCGAGCTGCGAACTCTTCGTGCGTCATGATTCTCACTGTCTCGCACAATCCAACTGACTCCATTGAAAGTGTCGATCAATGCTCAACAAGGTGTGTCGGTCCATGTTCGTTTGCTGACGCCGGGCAGTGCTTCTCTCATGGTGTCGATCAACATAAGTGGAAACTACTGAAACTCATCGAAATCTCAATTTCAAAATTGCTCTCTTGAAGCTTATATATCTATTGTTTAATCACTTTTCAGAAATCACCATCTATGATGGCACTCACATGGTGTTTCAGGGCTTCCTCTCATTTGCCTTTGACTAAGGCTTCTTGACTTTTTAAAATTTCTCATGTTTGAACCGAACCACCAGCATCACCAACTTCTCCTCATGTGTGCTTAAAGTTTCATACTTGGTGTTCAGGTTGGTGTAGACAACATCTATCTTCCCATTAAAATCCACTATTAGCTTCTACTGGCCCTCAAGAACTTGATATATCATTTCTTCTTTCTTGTTTTCATGAGTCTTTAATGGTGGATTCCCATATGTTATGTTGTTGCTATTGTAGGATTTATGGTACTATGAATTCCGGTTGCAGTTACTTCTTTGTCCATTTCGATAGAAGTTTATGTTGCTTCCTTCATTTCCAGACCTCTGATTCGGAAAACTAATATCACTGATGATATTAATATCCTCCTTTTCGCCTTGGTCACTGTCGACATCTACAGCTTCTACATCTTCTGCAAAGCTATCCTGCTTCTTAAGAATTTTGTGAACACTGTCCATCTTGGCTTTAAAATCATCCATCTGCTCCTTTCCAAACACATAGGCCAATTTCTTCCTCTATAAAGTCAATGTTCTTGGTGTTGTTGCTAGTTGTCAAATTCTCTAAAGTCTCACAGCCTCTTCTGGATTCCTAGTGTTGAAATTTTCTTCACTAGCAATGTCTAGAGCCATCTAATATGCTAGCGCGATACCTTTGAAGAAAGTGCTTAGAAACTGCACTTCATTGAATCCATGGTGTGTACAATCCCTCTGATATGACTTGAATCTGATCCAGGAGGTTATGAAAGACTATGTAGGCTCCTGTGTGAATGTAGCAATCTTGCTCCTCAAGTCCTCAGCGCGTGCGTCATTAAAGAAGTTAAGCAATAATGTGTTCTTGATGTCAGTCCAGGATGTAAGAGATCCTGGTGGTAATTGCTTAAGTCAGTGCGAATCATCTCCAGAAAGTGAATATTTGAATTGCTTGCAAAGTTATAGTCAGCAAAAGTTATGGGTCGAGCGGCCTGAACACTATCATCGGCTATAGCCTGATCAGCCACTTCTTGATTAGGGATTAGATTCCCCTGATCATTTATCCTATGACCTGCTTCATTACGCCGTTGACCATTCTGGTCATGCAAATTTCCATTCTCGTCATGAATAAGAACTAGAGTCGCAATCATGTCAGCTAGCAGATTAGTGCATGTCAACGTTCGATGAAAAGTGTCGGTCGATGTTCGTTGAGAAGTGTCGGACGACGTTTGAGAAGTGTTAATCGACGTTTACTGGCGAGCTGCGGTTGACGAACTTGAATTATTGTCAATCATTGTGGTGTGTTTCTCTTTGCGGATTGAGCATTCCAAACATGCAGGATCTGAAAAGAGTAGCGGTTGTTTTTTTTGCTTATGGTACTAGTGGACATGCACCTAAAGGATAAGAAAAAGTTTTATGAGAAAAGAATGAAGAGAAAAATAACCTAAACTAATTAAGATAACATGGTTATAATGGTGAATCCAATGCTCTCCGGTAAGGACGCCAAATTTGATATAACTCAAATTACCCTAAGGAATGACTTTGCTCTCTGAAATAAGATGTTTAGCTGTAGTGATTAGGGATCATATCCACTAGGAACGAGAATGCACAATAGACTCAAGCAATCACTATTAAGATCTATATTAAGCTATAGGTAAATACATATGAAAGCAGTAGATAAAGCAAAGCAGGGTGAACAAGGTAGTTGTTCAGTTGGTTGGTTGAGATTGTAAACAATAAGAGAAAATAAATAGCTAGATCTAGGGTTCAGGCAATCATGATTATAAAGATATATAAGCTAAAGGTGTGTGTGTGTGTGTGTGTGTGTGTGTGTGTGTGTTTGTGTGTGTGTGTGTGCATGTGTGTGTGATATTCTAGAATTCAAACTATAGTGTATGGATATTTAGCTGTCACATGTGAGTCTAATAATTAACTAAGTCCAGTATTCCAGCTCTCGCTTGTGAACATGGAGTGACTATCGATCGTTGCTACATATCTGGAATTGATCTACGGTGCCTTAGATCGAGTTTATGGGGCTATCCAATAGGTTCACTAAACATTCTAGATCAGCTGTCGCATGTATCTAGAAACCTAGCTCAAAAGAATCAGTTTAGGTAAAGAACCTACCCATATTTATCTGCAGTCCTAAGATCATATTTCTAGTTAGCTACTCTAGAACACATGTAGTAAGAGTGATTGATATCTTTATTACCTTAATTAGCAATTCTATTATCTTGGCTAATCTTTCATAACTCTAATAACCCTAAATCTAACAAAGTGAATCTACTCAGACATGATCAAGCAAAACATGATAATAAACTGAATGGAATGCTGGAATTCCAGTACAAGCTCTGAAATAGTCTTTGATATTCTCTTTAAACTACTAAAAACCCTAAAATGCTTGCTATTCATTAAGCCTAAGAATTTTTGCTATCGGTTTGGGTATCGGGTAGTTCGGGTAAGGGGTTAGAGGATCCATTTACTACTTGACATATTATCAGTTGGTATGGATAGTTTCGGGTTCGGTTCAGATAATAAAACTAGAAACCAAAAAATACCCAAAAAAATTGGTTCTCATTTGGTTGCGGTTCAGTTAGTTTGGATAAAATATCAGTTATTTAAGGTAAAATATCAAACAATTATGATAATTTAGGGGAAAATTGGATATTTTGGATTAGTTTGGATATTTGGGATAAAACTATCCGGATAGTTTTGGATTCTTTCAGATGGTTCAGACACTTTATAATAATTTAGTTATTTGCAAATTTTTTTTGATACTTCAAATAATTAATATATATATATATATATATATATATATGATTCATAATCATTAATTGTCGCATATATGTTAATTATATTAGGTAATTTCGTAGTTTTTACTTAAGGAAATATTTTTTAAAGGAAATTCACAGCTTTTAATCTGATAGTTAATTTAATTAAAACTATAATATATATTTATACAGACCAAATTATTTTTTTAATGATTCTAAAAATAATCCTAGTGATGACACGTGCCTACAAAAATATGTTGTAATGCTCGAAGATTAATATATAGAGTATTTAGTTCTGTATTTCTATTTATAATTTATATTTAGTTAAATTTGTTTCAACTAATATCGTTGCAATACATTTATATATGTGTTTGGTATTTATACAAGTTTTGTGAATTTACATTAACTATAACAAATATACGGACCATAGTGTAAAATACAAATAATTTTGAAGTTTTACTTTTGGAGAAAAATACCATGAAAGTTCAAATATATAGTTTTGAAAACTTTAATATAGATAATCTTCTTGAAGATAATCTTCAAATATATTTTATTTATATTTGTTATTACTATTTATTTGGTTTATAAGGTAAAATATTCATTATAATTTATTTTACAAACATATGGATGATTATTTAAATATCATTTAAATTAATTTTGGTTTTTATAAAAGTTTTGTGAATTTACATTAACTACAACAAATATACGGACCATAGTGTAAAATACAAATAATTTTGAAGTTTTACTTTTGGAGAAAAATACCATGAAAGTTAAAATATATAGTTTTGAAAACTGTAATATAGATAATCTTCTTGAAGATGCTTTTAGAATTGAAAAGATTTTGTCTTATTTTTATTTGTTATTACTATTTATTTGGTTTATTAGGTAAAATATTCATTATAATTTATTTTACAAACATATGGATGATTATTTAAATATCATTTAAATTAATTTTGGTGTTAAACCTAACGTATTTAATTTTAATTTAAATTTTTAAAAAGCCTGAAAAAACTAAAAATCCTATAGCCATTTTATTTTGAAACCGGATTTTGAATTATATGTCCAAACTTTTTGTGGTGCAGACTCGGTCGAGCTTAAATAGGAATGAGTTTTGTGGGGCTTTGAGCTGGACTGGGCCAAGTTTATTGGTCCCCATGTTTTCAAATAACGATAATTTATTTGGTTACTAAAGCGATTTGGGTCCAATCAAATATTTTAATATATAACTTTCACCCATTATTTTAGGTTAAATATTACAATATAATTTTGTTAAATTTTTGCATATGTGATTAACATATTTAATCAAGAGGAAAATACTTAATGCATTAATTCAGATTTTTTATATAATAGGCTTATCTCTAATAATTTGAAAATTATTCAAATATGTAATATTTTAAATATTTCAAATGTTTCAGAATTTATGAAACATTTAACTGAATGTTAATGCATGGAGCTTTGTTGCCTAATCCAAAGAATTTTTGATTGTCAAAATTTCCACAAAAAAAACTTGTGTATATGATGTTGGAAAGATATTCGTGCTTATAAATTTTAATCTTTAATATGTCATTTAGTCAAAAAAATCTTTAACATGTCACTTACAGACATATTAAAAATGTTCAACGATTTTAAATATTTACGATATATAAAAGGATAATTGTAACAAATATTTTTGAGATATTATTAGGTTAATAACAATAGTTATTATTAGGTTAATACAAAATATATTTACAGTTTGAAAAAATAGCATATGGAAATGTTGTGTGGTCATGTTTTAATAGTACATATAGTATACTACGGTATAAGCTGTAAAATTAATGAATTAACCCAATAAATTAATTTATTTTTCAGGATTAAATTGACCGTTTTTTAAAAAATGAAAAAAATCAATAATAAAATAATATAAAAGTTAAAATTCTAAAATGTAATTAATATATTTACGGTAAAATAAGCTATTTTAATTTTATAAAAAAATCAATTCTAAAAAGGATTGTTTATAAACTAATAACTAAAAATTAATAAAATACCATAGTCTAAACATTATTAATTTATAGAGTTTTATATAATTTAGTTAGTCAGTTAATGTAAGTAGATTTTACTCTGAACTTTTCAAAAATAAATAATAAATATTATCTTTAAAGTAAACAATTAAATAACTCTTTCATTTACTTCTGTAAAAAATTTAGTTTGTTGGGAATCAAAAATTGGAGTAATAATTGAGGACGGTAAATGAAAATGGTCGACAAAGGAAAATAATATTATGGTAAAAGAATTGAGTCAACAATGGAAAATAATATTAACAAAAGAAAAGATTACTACCATTTATGTTTCCATATTTCTCTTGTTAGCAAATGGACAAACGCTGAAACATATGAACGTTATATAAATACCCCTGTTCAATTAAGGGTTTTCTTTTGTTTCCGCTCTTTTTTGCTGTGTGTTCTTCACCAACTCTCTCTCTCTCTCTCTCTCTCTCTCTCTCTCTCTCTCTCTCTCTCTCTCTCTCTCTCTCTCTCTCTCTCTCTCTCTCTCTCTCTCTCTCTCTCTCTCTCTCTCTCTCTCTCTCTCTCTCTCTCTCTCTCTCTCTCTCTCTCTCTCTCTCTCTCTCTCTCTCTCTCTCTCTCTCTCTCTCTCTCTCTCTCTCTCTCTCTCTCTCTCTCTCTCTCTCTCTCTCTCTCTCTCTCTCTCTCTCTCTCTCTCTCTCTCTCTCTCTCTCTCTCTCTCTCTCTCTCTCTCTCTCTCTCTCTCTCTCTCTCTCTCTCTCTCTCTCTCTCTCTCTCTCTCTCTCTCTCTCTCTCTCTCTCTCTCTCTCTCAAGAAAAGCTTGAGAAGCTGCCATTAAATCCACTCAAAGGTTAAGCTTCTATCTGCTCTTTCCTTTCACCATCCCAGGTTTGCTTTGATCCACGCGGTGCCGTCTACGTCCCTTCAATCTCTCACTCCTTTACGATTTGGATATTCCAAGGCTTAGGTTCCTGATTTAAATTCTCGGTTTTTATTTTCCGATCATTAAAATTCTTCTGAGATTTGTTTGGAATTTAGATTTTTTCCCCGATTGTAATTCTGAAGGTTCAGTTGATATAAGAAATGTATTTGACTGGTCCTCTTCTTTCATGTAGTAAACATTGAGTTTTTAGGGTTTATTCTCATTCTCATTGCTTATCTGATATGTGGGTATTGATTACATTCATGAATTAGTTCTTTTATGTCTGCGTTATGATTGATGTCTGCAGCTATAATTTACCAGAATGTGTAGAGTAAATTTGATCAGAGCTATGCTTTAGAGTATCTTACTGGTGGAAAGTGATTCTAATTTGTGTATCCAATCTCTAATTTGCCTAGTTTGAAAGAGAGGCATAAGTTGTAGACAAATGTCGGAGACTATTAATGAAGACTATGGATCAGGACAATCATCAGAGGAAGAGAATTCACATGGACAAATAAGTTATTCAGAAGCACTTGTGGAGTGGCGTTCGTCTGATCAAGTTGAGAATGGGTCTCCTTTGACGTCGCCCCCCTACTGGGACATAAATGAATTTGGTATGGTATCTTCTTCTTGAATGTTATTCTCAGATGATAATATCATGTGTTTCCCTTGGCGCTTCATTCCATTTTGTTTCTATAGGATCAAAACATTCTGAACTATATGGGAAACATACTTGGAAGATTGAGAAATATTCAGAAATGTACAAACCTGCGCTCCGCAGCGATGTTTTCGATGCTGGGGCCTACAAATGGTATATAACATTTGCTCTTCTTCCATATATATAGGCTCTTAGAAGGTTATTCAATGAGCCATATCATAATAACAAGCTTGAAATTCTTGTAATCACTAACCTAGTTGTGTATTTTTTTCTCCGTATGCATGCTAAAATATTCCTCACATGGTAGGTATATTTTAATATATCCAGAAGCGTGTGGTGATTGTGACTATATCTCTTTGTATCTCTGTCTTACAAACCATGAAGACCTTCTTCCGGGTTCGTATTGTTGTTTGCTTGTTATCCGGTGTAGCTTCTTTCGCTGGAACTGGGAACCTTTCTCATTTAAGTTCTTTTTTTTTCTTTGAGACAGGCTGGAGTCATTTTGTTCAGTATACTTTGGCTCTTATGAATAAGGATCCAAAGAAATCGATATATTTAGGTCACGTATTTGCATATTTTTGTTTGCATTCATCCCTTTAGACAGACATACTGAACACAGATATTGCAGATTCAGTAGACCGGTTTTCGAAGAAGAATGATAGCAGGGGATGGAATAATTTTATTGAGTTACGTAAATTACAGGACGGGTACATTGATGATTTGGACTCTCTTATCATTAAGGCGAAAGTTCAGGTGATCAGGTAAATGCAGGATTGAGTTGACCTAAAGTCATGTGTCCTACATCGCCGTTAACATACATTCATGTGTTTGAAACTTTCCCAACCAAACATATTGGCAGATTGTAGTAACGGTTATGCATAGTATTGTTTTTCTTTTCTTTGTTTTTTTTTACTTTTCTGTTTTGTGTTGTGGATAATTTAATTGACTGATTCTTGCAGTGAGAGGGTGGACAGACCTCTCCGCTGCCTTTCTAGTCAGTACAGGAGGGAACTTGTTAGGGTATATTTGCCAAATGTGGAGAACATTTTCTTGCATTTTATAGACATGGAAAGAACCAATTTTTTTAAGCTGATGCAAAACAAGGAAGAGTGGCAAAGGTATTCCACATTTACACTCATCTACTCCAGATTCCAAAAAATGATATCATAATAGCCGTGGATATACCCCAATCTAGTGTATATATTTTTTCGTCAAAGTTTGAGCAGTTTCCATAACAAGGGATGGATTGTTGTTTTATGGTGTAGCTTTATTTCCTTCTGGTTACGGTTGGACAAAAAGACAAGGCGTGAGATGTCTCGAGATAAGATGGATGTGGTTTTAAATTTAGCTGCAAAAATGTTCTTTCTCATGGAGAGAGGTACATCCACTTTGATGATGGATTCCTTGTACAGTGGGTGGAAGGCTATTGAAGGCCAAACTAAGAAGAAGAAAAGTAGGAAGAGACAAATGGATAACGTAGAATTGCCAGCTGTCCCAGCTCCAATTGTTAGTGTGGACGAAGACATGTTTGTATTAGAGGATGATCTGTTAATACTTATGCAGAAGACTGTTATAGCACCATTTCATATAAAAGATTCGAAGGTTAGTTTCACATGCTATGTTTTTACAGATTGAAATTCCATGATTTGTTTATTCATGTGCAGTTGTGCAATTATATATATATATATATTTAAATATTTTATCCGAATTTAGATGGGGAATGTTGGAGAGGAA
This sequence comes from Hirschfeldia incana, assembly GCA_026261945.1. Taxonomy (NCBI): domain Eukaryota; kingdom Viridiplantae; phylum Streptophyta; class Magnoliopsida; order Brassicales; family Brassicaceae; genus Hirschfeldia; species Hirschfeldia incana. The sequence goes on from JABCMI010000006.1 coordinate 1,595,723, forward strand.
TACAGTAAAGAAGCCATAGAGCGTGATGAGAGTCGTCTAGCTGAGGTTGGTAGGCGGGCAATGGAGATACTTGCACTTTCACGTATATACAGGTAATATGGCATTAGTTGTGTCTAGGTTAGAAAATTTCCATATAAATAAATTCATAAGCAATTACACTACTTTGTGTGCAAGCTTTAACAACCTTGAAAGATATTACAGACGGGTGATAGTGTTTTTTTTTCTATTTCGGATCTTCTGATATTATGTGTCCTGTGTTTTTCACTATACCTCACATATATTGAACTGAAATCCCTCTGAGAAAATGCAGCAACAAGGTTTGTTTTGCATACAAAGAACATATTGCATTGATGAGGCAAGAAGAACTTATTCACGAAGAAGAGGAAGAGTGGCTGGCAGCAAGCAAAAAGAAGGCAAAAGGGGGAATAACCGAAAAAGAAAGAAAATCTAAGAAGAAACAGGTTACTACACTTTTACTGCTTCCAAAATATATAACGCCGTAAAAAAATTCTTGGGTTGCTAATGGAGATTCTTGTTTGGTTTGGTAATTCATAGGCGAAACAGAAAAAGAACAAAAAGGAGAAGAGGAAAGAAGAGCGGTTGAGATCCCAAACAGAAGAAAGGGATACTGAGAAAGAGGAAAGTGTGAGAGCGAAAACAGAATCATCAGCTGAGAAACCTGACACACTTGGAGAGAGCAGTATTGTTCATTGTGAATTAGTTGTCTCTGAGATTCACCAGCCCCCATCAGAAGACACTAGCATAGGAAGAAGCAGTTCCTTATCTTTACCTAATGAAGTTGCAGAAACAAAGTATACCTCAGTTTATCCTGATGAATCTGTCCAATCAGACAAAGGGAATGTTTCAAACTGGCAAAGCATGAATTGGCGTAGAAAGTAAGTAAATTTTTATTTTTTTCTTTTTCTTTGATTCTTTTATTTGTTCCACATCTTGTTAACATACCTTATGGTGTGCAGAGGAAAAACGCCAGCAAGAAAAATATCTGGTGCCAACAGCTTAGCCACTGAAACAGGGGACCAACCTTCAAGACATGCATCTAACCCTAAGAGTCAAATCCATTCTTCTGAGACACGCAGGGTTGGTGGAGCTGACGTGGTTATCAAGGAAGCACATAACCCTAGAAAGCATAATCCTGTTAGCAAGGTGATTCACTCGAACTTTTGATAACTGTAAAGAGGGAAAGCTAGTGATATTAAATGTGCTCATCAACATAAGAATAAATATATTGTGTTCTTTTTGCAGGATCGTGGTAAGGTTCAGACGCAAGAGAAAAGCGCTGCTGTGTTTTCCCCACCCAAAGCTTCTCCCTGGAATCTCCCATCTGCAGCACAAGCAAAACCGGAGAAAAGGGGTGTTTTCAATGTAGATACCGTTCCAAATAGGAAAGCAATATCCGCTGGATCACCTTTGTCAGATCAAGAATCACCATCTGGAGGTATTCAGTTCCAAACTGTAGGTTCTAGAGCCGCTGTACAGAATACTACTTCCCCAATACCTTCTATGTCAAGGCCTTTGTGTGCTCTTACAATCCTTCCAAAGCAAGATGCACCTTCAGTCTCTGCTGCTCGTTCAGTGAACTCACCAGGCCGTGTAAGTGCCCCAACTTACGTTCCTCAATCCTATAAACATGCCGTAGTTGGTTCATTAAGTTCCGACCACCCAAGCTCTCAGTGGACGGGAACAAGCGCATTGTTCTCAGTATCTAATCAATCTGGCTTCCCTGTTAACGTTGGCTCGGAGGTTTCGTCCCGTGAGCTCTTGCGGACTTGTGGTTCAAGCTCAAACAGCGATACAACAGCAACACCTATCAGCGGGAATCAGAGAATGAACGTTTACAACACACCTGTAAGTACTAGCATGAGACAAAATGATGTTCAGATTGGGAGAGCAGCACATATTCTGATGACAGATGACTTCCCTCATCTCGGTATCATCAATGATCTGTTTGAAGAAGGACATGGTTTGATGAACACTAGCGGATACCGATTGCCACAATGGTTGAACGACGTGTACTCATTCCTTGCGGATCTGGGGATCTCTGCCAGGTTTAGGAGATCCAGAGATGATGGATTTCACCAATCTTACGGTGAATACATGTCAGGTTCATCATCATCACCTTCTTTTTCGTTGTATGGGAGCGGCCAAATGGATGGGCTGAACCGACAAACGCAATGGCAGAGTGCGAATATGGACTTATCTTTATTGGCTATGAGGAGCCAAAACAATGCATCAGAATTTACTTACTTTAACTTTGACGTATACTCATCAAACCCGAACTTGTCAGCTCGAATCAACGGCTACAGAGCCTTCAGGCCATCAAACGGAAACTGAGTTTTTGTGTTGGTAAGAAAAGTAAAAGAAAACATTTATGTTAAGACTGTTTTCGTCCTCCTTCTCTTATAATGAACCTTTCTATAGATTCTTTTAAAAATAATACAGTAATAGTTATGTTTCTTTTTATTTTCGTTGGTCTTCATATATTTTGCTTTTTTGTAAAGGTTCATATATTTTGCTTTCACCCTCTAGGGAAAACCTATTTCTGTTACACAAAAAGTCTTAGTTGATTTAAGTGCTCAAGGTTTAGTTTTTTTTGCTTTGAGATTTAGGCTGTAGATATATTAGCTGTGGCTTTAGTTTTAAATTGATGTGATCTATTTCTGAAGATATGTAAAGCACTAAATAAAAGCTGTAGAAAAATAGATTTCTGCAGTTAGATATTTACTTTTTTTTTCTTTTTTTTCTCTAGACTCATTTTTGAAAATTAAAATTTGATTGTTTTATAAAAGGATTTTAGAAAAAAAAATGATTTTCGAAAGATTCTACAGCACTTACCAATCATCTTCGGTGAATTACTATATGTTGTAATGATTTGAGCGAACCATTTTTGGATATTTAATAATGTATGAATGCACAACAAGTGTGTTCAAGATAAAACTATAACAAATAGAACATGATTATTGGGGGGGGGGGGGGGGGGGGGGGGGGGGGGTTAGGATAGAGTTCTTATATTACGCTAAGAATCCTACTCTAAGAACTCTCCAATAATCGAAGCCTCCTCTAAACTTAGGGGTGGATATTTCGGTTTAGTTTCGGTTCGGTTTGGGTTCTGTTTGGTTTGGTTAATTTGAGTTTTCTAAAACTCAACCAAGTTAAAACCAAAGTAACTGTGGTTTGGGTTCGGTTTGGGTTCGGTTTTGTTTAGATTTAGTTCGGTTTGGTTTTGATTTAGTTCGGGTTGGTTATAAAATATGATAGCATCAGTTTTATAAAAATAATTAGATGTTTTGCCCGCATATGCGAGCTTAATCTTTTATTAATATTTATAAGTATATGCATTAAAGATTTGAAGACCAGCGTAATAATTATATTTTTATATTTTGTTTTTGATAGTTTTGGTTTTTTCAATGTTTTTCTTTTACTTTCTATTTTCATTTTTAAACACCACGAAAATCAATAAAATTATATATGAGAATGGAATCACATATCAAATATGCAATAAAATGAAATGAAAAAGTAGATCTTCGTCTTTTTAACCATTATTATCTCTATAAATTATCTCTTTAAACATGAGATATGCATGAAACTACAAACAAATTACAAAAAAAAACAAAACTAAAATACATTCAAAGTCAATAAAATAAACAAAAGAGTATGCGTTTATGATAATTTACAAGAAATTTAAAAGAAAATAATTGAGATAACGATAGTATTTTTACTTTACTCTATCAATATATGCACATATACTTATCTTACTATTTTATATAGTTAATTTTCTATGAAAGATTCAAATAAAACATTATCTAACAAAACATTATTGTCATTAGTATGTCTCTTTGTACATAAGTCCTTTTTCTGTTGATTTTTTTTTATATTTAACTAATTCATTTATGTATGTTTATTAATATTTATTTATGTGTTTTCTGTTTTTTCAGCTTAATTAAAATATTCTCTTCAGATAACAACACAATACATGGAGAAATTATCCTTTTATTTTAAAGTATATTCTTATACAATGGATAATTCTTACTATTATTATTTTTAATCAATTATATAATCAAAACATTAAATTTTGTTTTTTTTTTTTATTTTATTGTTAATTTATATCTTTTATTCATTAAGGGTATAAACAGTATTAACCACTCTAACTTTTAACGTGAGAGCTCCGTTGCGAAAATTTACTTCGCAAATAATAGTATAGACAACTTATAAAAGAGAGTGATAATATAAATTTTTTAGTTAAAAAATCCATTATTAAAAGTCAAAAACAATGTATCCAGAAACTAAAAATACCAAATTTTTTTTAGGTATTTGTAGGATTAGAGAATATATATAATAGTATTATTTGAATCATATTTGGAATTTTTTAAAATATATGGAAGTTATGAAAAAATGGAAAACTAAACTTTAACTAAAATTCACAATATATATATATATATATTTATAGATAAAATATATTAAATTATTGGTTTGGTTCGGTTTAAACTCAAACCAAACCAAACCATTCGGGTTGAGTAATGCATAAACCAATTGGGTTATGTAGAAAGAACGGTTTGGTTTGGTTCGGTTTAACTTCGGTTGGTTCGGTTCGATTTGGTTCGGTTTGAGTTTTTTTGCCCATCCCTACTAAATCTTTATGGAAAATGCTCTTTGCTCAAGAAAATCTTTATATATATGAGGGAGTTTGCTTCTTTCCCGTAATGCCATGCCACTCTACATGTCACAAATTCGTTGCACCACAACTTGACGCGTAAATTCGTTGCACCACAACTTGACGCGTCTTATCAGCAGCGTTACATTTAAAGCTTTGTTACATAGGCTTTATATAGTTTTTTTTTGCTTTATATATAAAAGGGAGTTTGCTTCTTTCCCGTAATGCCATGCCACTCTACAGGTCACAAATTCGTTGCACCACAACTTGACGCGTCTTATCAGCAGCGTTACATTTAAAGCTTTGTTACATAGACTTTATATAGGTTTTTTTTTTGCTTCATCTCCTCCTTACGCGAATGAGACAGAACCAGGGTTCTGAGAGAGATGTTTCAGCTTCTTACTATCAATCTCTACCAGTTACAGATTCCCCATCTTAAATTGTTTCTTAATTCATCTCTCACATCTACATCGAATGCGAGCTTCTTCATGCAAGCAGGTCGAATTTCAATTATAAAAAGGTAAGCTTTTTCTGCTATGACAAAATCTTCTCATTCCCTCTAAACAAAGCAGTAAACTTATACAACACACATCACTCTTTATTTCTAATCTGAACACCGGATGATACTCCTCCACCTTTCAAGTCAAGTTGCTATGTTTCTGGGAAGTCAGGAACGTCTGACGCGGTGGCAGACTCATGGGAGTGGATATGTTTCTAATAGGATTCTCAGGTAACTTCAATTCAGTAGAAATTTTTTAAAAAAAATTACGGATTTTATTTGTAACGATTCCATCGTGTTGAATCTTTACTAAGTTTTCCTGTTTAGATCTTTGACTGACATATTCAGAATAAGACTATTTATAATGGTTTTGTTAATTGTTCTATAATTTTATTATTTTCTTGATTATGTTATTAACATTTGGGCTGTGTTGAATCAAAGATACACTGGCGAGATTATTCTTTTGATGATTGCACAAGAAAAGACTTAAACAAAGTATTGATTCTTGCAGAAGAGGGATTTGAGGCGGGACATGGAAGATGTGCGGCTCCTTCTATGAGACGCCTACCAATGTAAGTGTCAATTTCTCTGAGCTCTCCTTCATACTAGCTGTATTTATCTTCTCATCATATCATATTTCGTGGCATCCAAAACGAGCAAGGAGGTGTTCTGAGAAGCGGTGGGAAGTGGTGAAGGCAGAGGCCAAGGTGGTGATGACAGAGGACACAAAGTAAAGGTAGCTGATCTCTAGACTTTTGTGTGTAAAAGTGGGATTGAAAACAGAATAACTAGCTCTAATATGGTAATATAAAGATATCAATAGAAAATGTTTTATACAGTTTCTGACCATTACATGAACACGCGCACGCCTGTCAAAGAGCATCCGTAGATAAATCCTTTGTTGCTTAGACTGACTAAAGGGCTGCGGAAGTGTGTTTCCTCTTGAGGCAGAGGTTTAAGTCTGCAATGTGTGTACGACGGGAGACAGAGTGACGATCGAGCTAAGAGATAGCGGTGGGTTATTAACTAATCACTCGACGGGGAAACAGTATAAGCTATAGGCACTTGCTAATGCTGGTCCAGTAATGCTGGTGGTATCTTTGCTTATGTGAGGAAGATGGTAATGACTAAATATCCATTAACAGCTTAACTCTCTTCACATTCAGTATGATGTGTTCACAGTTGTTTCTCTTGACTTTATTGTTTTGTTGGTTATTTATCTACTCAAATTTATCTCTCTTTTCAAGGATTGAGAAGATGACTGCATTTTCTCACGTTGCATCGACTGTTCAAAGCTTTCATTATGTTTATCCAAAGTGATACGTTTTTTATGTACTCACTATCTTCTATGTCCCAACTAGATTTCTTAACTTTATACTGGTTCGTGTCTTCGACTCTTTGTTTTCAACCTATTTTGTTGGTTAGCGGGCCTTTTTTTATCAACTTTTTATTCATGGATATCGCTTATACAGTTCAGAAATTACATATCTCGTTATAACTTATAACCAGTGTGGAGGGATCTCTGAAAAGTTGAATAAATCACAAAAGCTGCTAAAAAATGTGATGCAGATTGAGAAGTGCAGAGTAAACTAGAAAACAAATCAAGTTATAATTGATGTTCACATACAAGAGTTATGTAAAGAACATGAAAAAGGTAGCCAATGGGATCTAGCACGGGGCATGAACTTGCAAGTTGCATCTATATTCATCATAATAACTACAGAAGACCTAGATTGACGATGGCCTTAATGAGAAAACACCCTAAAACACCTTCGCTACAAGAACAGGCACACTTAAAGCTTCAAATAACAGAGTAGCCGACAATAAGATAGTTTCACCAGTTTTAGCATTAAAAAAAGTAGATAAATATGAACATTTTAAAATTTCAAAACAGTGCGAAGGTTTTTCAGGACCAGATGAGTAAGACTGCAAAACCATTAATTCTAAAATGTCCTTAAAGCCAGACACTAACATCCACATGAATGTTATGGAATTGGCTTATGAAAATAGAAACAACAAAGGAGAAAAAAGAAAAGCCAAAGATGAAATGAGTTAATTAAGAAAGAAAATGAGTACAGAAAATGAAAGACCGTGTCATTTTAATGAGCAGTGTTCGGTTATAGAAATAACAAAACAAAAAAAAATGTAATGAGTAAGTAGAAAAGAGAGCAAACAAACGTAAGAGATGTTCTCATGGCTCAAAAACCAGAGTTGTTTTTTGACACCATTCATATTAGAGTCGTATTATGGTCAATATATAAATATTTTGTGCTCTTATATATTGTCTAATATTTTATCTTTTTAATACGTCTTTCATTAAGAATTTTAAACACTTTTAACAGCCATTACATCTTTTAGGCTGCTTAGAAAACATATCAACAATCTTTCTACATTTTTTCCTGAATTTTTTTTGCTAATTATGTATCCTCCAAAAAGAAGAAAATAATGAAGGTTAATGTCATTTTAGTTCAAATCAATATATTTATTAAAAATAATAATATGATCTCAGAATTTTGTTTATAGTATTTTTGTCAATCTACAATGATTTTTTAAATGTTTCATAAAATTAATATAAACATATATAAAATAGTTTTTATTAGAACTTCTCATCCGTAGGGCGGAGATGAGCGACTCTAGTAGAAAAAAAAAAGATCATCCAAGATTTATTTTTGTAAAGAATACAACGTTCCAACATAAATCTTTATTTTTTCTCATAGATGAAAAACTTTATGAAGAAATAAGTATTGTGATTTGTGATTACACGTTCAAATATAAGGTTTTTTTGTTTTTTTTTGCAAATATTCTTTTGAAATATAATTTAAACGGAACATTTTATCGTGTGTAAAGAAACATTTAATTTATTGGAAGTATTTTACGTTCTGTTAAAACTTAAAAGTAATGCAAATTTAGGCATAAATTGACCACATGAAAGTCCTATAAAAAGGTTGTTCAAAAAAAAGAAAGTCCTATAAAAAGGTCATAAAATGACTACCAATTTCGAAAATGTACGCGTTATAGATTCATTATTCATAATATGAGCCACATATTGCATATTTATTATTATTATTTTATTTTATCACCATATTGTATTATATAAATTATATACATGTACATAATAATATACATAATCGAGTAAGTCTACATAGATGTCAAAAAAAAAAAAGAAATGAATCGAGTAAGTCTACATCTCGTATTCAAACCATATATACACGAGTTGCTCTATCACGTTACTGCATTCTAGAGCCACCATAATTGTCAGACATTTGACATATCCTGAGGATATCCATATTTATCTCTGACGTCTATCTAAGTAGGTGAAACTCCTAACAATTAAAAAATGAATTTCTTTATAGAAATCTCACGTTGGTCAAAACTCAATAGCGTACGGACCTCTCTTTCTCTCCTAGTGGTCTTTTCTCCATCCAGGCTTTCATGTGCAAATATTGTAAAGGAAGAAGTGAATAGCCACCACAAAGTTCGCTATAAATAGTCATTTTGTTCTTGTGAAATTTATATAAATCATCATCTCCAGAGAAAGAAAATAAACTCAAAAAAAGAAAAGAGAAATGTCGGACATCTGCCCAGGTATTATTATAGATATATAAGAAAAAAATAAATTTTGTATGCACAAATCTTCTGTAATATATATATCAGCTATATTATATCCTATAGCCATCTCAAACTATTTGAAAATTATTTATGAAATTTATGTACAATTGTTTTTTAAATGAGCTAATAGCCTAATTCTTATATATATATATATATATATATATATATATATATATATATATATATATATATAGCCATCTCAAAATATTTGAAAATTATTTATGAAATTTATGTACAATTGTTTTTGTTTAAAATGAGCTAATAGCCTAATTCTTATATATATATATATATATATATATATATATATATATATATATATATATAATTTGTGTTTTAATGTCTGAATAGAAGATTGATTTTAGAATTTAATTAGTGCACTTTACTCTAAAATTAAAATTAAATTTAAATTTTAAAGTATTAAAACAATTATTAGAAAAAAGTAAAAGATTATGTAATTGATCTTTTTAACATGTGTGAAAAACCTCAAAATCAATCTTTGGGACTATATTATATACAAAATATAAAAATATTAACAGCTCGTGCTAAAAAGGCGAATATGTATGCAACACGCATTATGATAGTATGTTTATAAACGTGGCCATGGATATGTACAGAAACCGCAGGTGAAGGGATGAAGACCTCGTGGCCTGAGTTGGTGGGGAAAAGAGGAGAAGAAGCAAAAGATATAATTGATAGAGAGAATACCAAAGTGAAGGCTGAGATTATATCTGAAGACGCTATTATTTTGCCTGTTGTGGTTTGTGAAAGGGTTTATGTTTTTGTCAATGACTGTGGCATTGTCACAAAAACCCCTTTCGTCGGCTAAATCAGTTAATACACACTCTACTTGGGTGAATCAATATGGATCTTATTATGTAAGGTAAATAACGTATGTGTGAAATAAGGTATGGTTTTCGTGAATGTTGTTGTAATAAGGATTTGAGGCGTATTATATGCCTCTATTTGTATTTTCTTATTCTAACCAAATTATAGCATTTGCTATATAATTGGAATAATAAAATTAATATAAAAAGGGTGTTTCCACCTCTTTGCCGGAAATTCAAGCATTTTAAATAGTTTCAGTTATCGTGAATCGAATCCGAACAGAGGTTACAGCCTCGACTGACTCGTTCTGGTTAATGAAATTAATGTATGGTGACTCTAATAGCCTCACAAATTTGAGTAAAGTATATCAATGATTCATCTACGTCTATTACAATTTAATAATTTATATTTGCAAATAAAACATAATCGTTTATTATTTAAATTAGTTCAATTTTATTCAGTGATTTACATTTGCATCAATTTGTGTTAATGTAATGTTTAATTATATAAATTTGTTAATATATTTGTTAAATTAATTTATATTTTATAAAAATACTACATGTATGTTTGAATAACCCATAAAATTATATTCATAAAAATATCAATAATAACATATTCCATGATATATTAAGTATTAATGGTAGCTAACTATGAACATTTATTCTATCATATATATCTAATTTTAATACTCTAACTATGATAATTTTATTTTCTGTATTTGGTGAGGTTTTAGAATAATTTATTTTTTCTCTGCATTTAGAATAATATACAGTTGTATATATATATATATATATATATATATTAATTAGTAAACATAGATCATTATTTATTATGTTAGTAAATAAAATATATTTGATTAGTTACTTAATAAGTATGAATATAAATTAAATTCATTAATTTCAAAAGAAATAATCCATTAGTTATTTAATTCCTCAATTTTAGGTGTGATGTAAATTAAGTTAGTTATAAATAATAGAAATAGAAAATGAGGTGAAATAATGTTATGTTCCAGGTTATACTACTTGTAAGAAGATAAAATTGTTTATATTTTAATTATATTGATTAGATTTTGTTCAGTGATTTAAAAAAGAGAGTTTCATTTCTATTCAAAAATTTGTTTTACTGAAAATCATTAATTTTATACATATGTATTATTATAAGAAAATGTTTTTAAAGTATAGATAATTAAATTAAAATTCGCATGAAGATAATTTCATGAAAATATGATAAGTCCTTTACATAACCAGCCACATATTAATTTTACTTATTTTTAAAAGTTTAAATTATAATAAAATTTGATCTTTATTTTTTTTGTATTGGTAAAATTCTAATTTATTATAATATAAATTAACTATAAGTCATCCAATCCATTTCATACTTGATAAATACATTAAATTATTTTAATTTCCTAATTTTAAATTTTTTTATATTAAAATAAGAAATTATTTATTTGTTTATAAATCTTACTTTAATACTTTAATTTATTAAGTTGAAGTGTGTTGTAAAATTCACGAATATATGTTATTATTTAATTTTATAATTTATAATATAATTAATAAATGGATTAAGTTACTTTATATTTCTTAGATGGTATAATAATTTAATTTGAATATAAATAATGTATATAAAAATTATATTTTTTTTTTTGTCAGCATATAAAAATTATATAGATGTTATTTTTTATTCTCTAAACCAATAAAATGAACTGGTTTTCGTTTATAATTATTAATAATATTAAATATGAATTTTACTATTTAAAAGTAAGTGTTCAAAAGAAATTTATATTTAAATTTTAAATAAAATATATTATTAAAATGAAATCCTGGAAAAGATACCTAAGAATATAATTTTAGATATTTTATTTTAAAATATTAAAATAATAATTTATTATTGTATATATTTAAAAATAACTAAATATGAGAAATAAAAGGAACTTAAATAAATGTAATGGTCTAGACTAATTACAAGGTCAATAGTTACAAGGTCAATAATTATTACTTAAATAAATGTGATGGCCACGAGATTTCTGAGGAGGTGAGATTGAACATTCATAATATTTTGGGCATTACAAATCTAGGAAGAGCGGAGAATTATCTAGGTATTTCAGAAAGTTTAGGTCGTTCAAAAATAAATGTCTTTGGATTCTTAAATGATAGGGTTAATAACAAGGTCAATAGTTGGACAGTGCGCTTTTTTACAAGGGGAGAAAGGAGGTGTTATTCCAACATATGTGATGTCATGTTTCATATTTCCTAAAGGAGTTACCAAAAAAATCTCGATTACCTTAGCGCACTGGGAAAATAAAAAAGGCATTCACTAGTATTCATGGGAAAAAGTTTGTACACCTAAAGAAGAGGGAGGGCTAAGCCTTAGGGACCTGCAAGACTTTAATACAGCCTTTTTGGCTAAACAACTATGACGTTTGATAGATAAACTGGAATGTCTATTCTCCAAGGTTTTCAAAGATAGATATTTCTGGCATACTAATCCTCTGGATGAAAACAAATCTTATTCACCTTCTTATAGATGGAGAAGCATCTGTTCAGAAAAGGCTAATCAAAAGAATAGGTACTTGACAATATATATCCATTTGGAATGATCTCTGGATTCCTTCTCCTCGCTCGAGGTCAGCAATACAAAAAATTCAATTATTTTTGATCTGTTCCTTAAGGTGGAAGATCTTATTGATCTGGTTGATCGTTCTTGGAAGGTAGATATGCTCAGTGCACACTTCCATCCTAATGATGTGAAGATAATTTGTGGTTTAGCAGTTAGTAGGACGCCAAGGTTAGTTTCATATGGGTGGATGTTTACTGAGTCTGGGATATATACAGTTGAATCGGGGTTTAGAGCAGAATCATTATACCCAGTTGGACCAAATGCTAAACCTCTGCTAGCGTTTTCATGGAAACTTAATTGTTCTCCGAAACTAAGATATTTCGTTAGGCAAGCAACATCTGGAATTATCGGTAGCAAAGGTTCTCAGGACAAGTGGCATAGATTGTGATCCATGATGTACTCCTATATGTGGAAGGGAGGAGGAAACTATAAACCATGTTCTCTTTAAATGTCCACCAGCACTACAAACTTGGGATTTATCCAGGATCCATTCACCTCCCGAGATTTTTCCATTCTCCTCAGTTTTCACTAGCCTAGATTATTTTTTCTGGAGGGTTCCAAAAGAAATCGACTCTGATTGTTTTCATTGGATAATGTGGTATATTTGGAAGAATAAAAATGAAAAACCTTATCAGAAAAGGAATGAGAATCCTCAGGAAATATTGCATAAAGCAGATATCAAAGAAACCCTTTGGGCTGAGGCACAATTATTAGTACAACAACATCATGGTTATTTACAGCAAGACGCAAACTGACAATCACTGGAGTATACAAGAATTTGTTTTGTTGATGGGGCCTGGAGGGAGCAAGATGTCTTTATTGGACAGGGGTGGTATTATCGGGCGAGGGATACAGAAGATGTCATGATGGGAACAATGAATCTAAGACGGAGTCTATCACCTTTACATGCTTAATGCAAAGCACATATATAGGCGATGGAGTGCATGAAGACCCTGCAATTTTCAGAAGCAGTACTTACGACAAATTGTTCTTAACTGGTGAAGATGTGGTAATCACATGAAGAATGACCAGCTTTTACTACACACATAGAGGAGTTTGCCGCAGTAAGACTTTCTTCCCTAGTTTCAAGATTCGACATATTCCAAAGGCACAAAATACAATAGCGTACAAGATTGCACGTGGTGCAAAGAATTCTCTTTTAGCTATGTTATATGCTGATTCATTATCTCCGGCCTGGCTGTCCGATCCAGTGACTTTTTGGTAGAGTAGTTTTTTTTGGTTGTAAAAAAAACATAAATCAATTGCAAGTAGATAAATATGACTTATGTTTTAATAGTAGTGATTGATTCTTTGCAAATCTGAACTTTGTTTTTGGCCTACACAATTTATATGGTCTAGTGAAAAACGATCCAATTATTTTATGGCATTAGTTAAAATGCATTCCGAATTTGAGTTGGACAAATGTTTTGATACATTTTTAAGAAGTCTCTTTTATTAAAATACATATTTATATCTAACCGATTTTAACCATATATCATACTTTGGGATGTTCAATTTGGATATCGGTTCGGTTTCGGGTTTCTTCGGTATTTCGGTATTATTGTATTTTGGTTATTAAAATACAATTACCATTTTAAATGCATATTTACATCGGTTTAGTTCAATTTATATACTGTCTGTTTTTGGTTTATTCGGTTTTATACCAAAAAAAATAATTGTTTGATATGAGATCATATTATATGAATTTTAGAGTATATAAACCGAACCAGACATATGTAAATATGGACTACAACATTTTTTGTAATCATCTGTCATCACCAAAACGATTCAGAGATCCTTAGAAAAATAAGTTGGTTCATTTAAATATATATTATATCTTTTTTTATTAAACTAACTATTAAATTGATTGATAGTGTATAAAATAATATTCTCATTTCTTTCCTTATATAAAAGCTACGGACTTACCTAATATAATTAACATATATATATATATATATATATATATATATATATCACAATTAATTATTATGAATAATAAAGATTTGATAACATTTTGGTATCCTCCCTTATTTTTGTTTAATTTTATATTATTAAAAGAAATTAAACAATCATATTAACCATGTAATAAAAAATTAGCTTTTTCTCATGTTATATATATATATATATATATATATATATATATATATATATATATATATATTTTAAATGACTATAAATTACTAAAAAAGTTAAAAATCCCACTTTGAAAATTTTGTGATCAGTGAATGAATTTGTTTTTGTTATAACAAGAGATAAATGATCATTAAATCGTATGGATATAATTACTATTATATATATATATTATTTAAATTAAAATATGTACAATAAAAAATACATAAATTTGCTACTTTTGAAATTTGCATTGAAAAACTATACCATAAAATATTGTAGATAAACAAGAGGTATTGTTTTGATTTATGTGATTTTTTTTTCACAATAAATTGCACAATAAAATTTTTTTCTAACCCTAATTTTCTTCTTCACAACACCGATAAAATGGAAGTGTCGATTTTGACAGTAGGAAATAGTATCTTTTTAGTTCAACCCATCGTTTTTCTTAAATGGATCTACAATATCTTTTAATGATTAACTAAATGAGTTACGTATATAGTAGAATTTTTTTTATTAAAAAAATTGTAGCATACCTAAAATCAATATGAACCATTCACTTTTGTTTAAAATTTTGTTGCAATAAAAAATATAATATTGGCAAAATCTGAATCCAAGAAACTGAACCAAATCCAATATAAAAAGTAGTATTGAACTTTAACCAAAATTGGTTAAATATCCGAACGAATTCAAAATTTTGGTATTTAGAGAACCGGAACCAAATCTAATCTGAATTAAAATATTTCGGGTATATGAGTATATTCGAACAAGATTTATATACTTAAAAACAATTAATTATTTTAAAATTAATATCTAAAAGAATATGCAAAATATATAAGTTGTTTTAAGTTCTCCAAAATAATTTGAAATATATACAAATAATGTACATGTTTAAAATAGCTAAAGGATACTTAAAATACCAAAAATACTTAATATATCTATTGACTTTCTATCCAAATATTTAAGTTAATCTAATTTTTATGTTAAGTTTTAGTATTTTGGCATACATTATTCAAATTTATATGTTATATCATTTTTATTTTTAGATTTCGAGAGAATTAAAGTATAAATGAACTTTTTCATTTGATGACAAAAAAGAAGTATATATGAAATTTAATTTCATGTATAAATTAAATGTGTTATCAGAACAGAAACCGCAAAGATCCGAACTGAATATAACTAGATCCTGGTTAATCATACTCGAGCTTCTTCGACGACTCCTACAAAGACGCTAACGATGAGGAAAGGACAGAAGACATCTCCTTTTCCTCAGATAAAGCACGGTGCTCCTACTCATGGTCATCGAAGAGCCGCTTGCACTTCCGATACAATCAACCAAGTAATTTACCCTTCACTACTAATTGGTTTGAGCCATCTGTTGAATAGTACTTATTATAAACATAATTGTATGAACGGCTGGTGAGAGCACTTAGACCACCTCCATGGGCCTGTTGAATATTTTTCGTCGATAAACCGTGGAGCCTTCCTGGAGACGTCCACGTTGTTGTGTGTAAGTAGTACTTATTAGTAGTGAAGTGAACCTATGATGTAAAGCATATTGAAGTTTCAGATGTAAAGCATATTGAATTTCAATAATTTCTTTTATTGATTGAAAATTAACAGTTTTAGCAATAAAAATTGTATTTTATATTTTTGTAATTATTTGATTATTTAAGATGTTTTGTGCTGTCTCCCCATATTTTGACATTGAATGGTCACAATCTATGTATTTCGGTACCATTTTGGTGTGATGTGTTTCTCACCACCACTGAAGAAAGACTCACCACCATGTTCTTATTCTTTCTCACCTTTTTCACGTGAGATTATTTGATTTTTGTTATAGATCGGGTTTATACGTTCCCAGTTGTGCGGTTGTTTATAACGACATTGTAAGTTGTTCTAGTTAATATATATATATATATATTTTCTGCTTCTCCTCTTTCTTAGATTTCAACTGATGGTAGGAACTGCATCTCATTGGGTTGGGTCTGAGTTTAGTCGTCTTTGATGTTGTTATCCTGGTTTACTATCAATAGTCCATGCTTGTCTTAGTTTTCAAGATTTGGATTCTGGTGATCTAACTTGTATGTTCTCTTTCGTAGCTTAAAGAAGGCTCCACAATTTATCGATTTCATTTCGTCTATCCTTTCTTCTCAGTTTTTTCATCTCGTTACAGCTTTCATCGCTGTTCGCGTCTCTTGTGGCTCTCTCTTTCGTCATGCTTGCCACTCTAGGTTTGGATAGTGTTTTCCTCCGTGTATGCTTTGCAGGTTTCGAAGGTTGTTTCAGGTCTCAAGCTTGCACTCTGCTTTGGCGGTAGTTGGCTTCCATTTTTTCTCCCTAAGGTTGTTTCTTTTCTTCCCTTGCTTCTTTGTATAAGTGTGCGGAGTTTGTTTCCTGGAGTTTTGGTCCCTTCTATCCAGAGCTTTGTGGTTTTTTGTTTGCATGAGCTTTTTGTATGTGTTTGTTTAGTTTGTGAGGCGCTTCTTATTTCTTAGTTGGTAGTTATGCTTATGGTGCGTTAGGAAAGTATATTCCTTCTTCGTAGCGATTTTGGCTTTCTGTTGATTTTTCTTTATGTAACATGTTTTGTACATTTCTTATTTTTTTTTTGTTGGTCTTTCATCGCACTTCTTTGTGTTCGAAATGTTGCTTTGTTTCAAAGTTTATCTTTCAACTATTTTCTGACTTTTTCTTATTCTGGTTATGACACTCTATGTCTATGATAAGGCGAGGTGAGTTAGTTTTTGTTCTTGATTTCCTTTCAATTCTGAGCATTTATTGAGTTAGTATTACTTCGGCAGTTTGCTTTTTTTTGTGATTATGGAGTTTTTATGTTTAAATTATGTGTTGTTATATAGATTATTTTTTAGTTTAGTTAATATTAAAATCAAATATATAATTTGTAAGTAAATAATTTTAAAATAGTAAAATAATAAAATAGCGAAAGTTTATGTTGTTTTTAGTTGTGAATGAATTAAATAGATAAAATATATTTATATTTTACTTATTTTTTAATTCATCGTGTATTTTTGTGACTGATAAAATAGATTATGACACTTCAAGTGGTGATGATTATTGTGAAAATAATTAAATAATACATTATTAAAAAGTGATTAACCAAATTGCAATAATATAAAAGATGAATGAGCTAAAATGTAAAAATGAAAAAAATAGGGATACATGTCAATAAACCCCCCTTCCATTTGTCACATAAAAAAAGAAAAGTCTGCTTTATATATATAGATTGGTTTATTAAACTGTAATCCAAACAAAATTGCTTACATATAGTAATGGATATTTTTACTTCATAATATTTTCTTGAAACTGATAATAATTAACCAGTGATGGGAATTTGAACAACGAATCCGCCCGCAATCGTTGACCCAAACATATACACGAGAGCAAATAAAAATCTCAGGAACAGCAGTTCCTTCCAAATTGATAACAGCTTTCATTTTGGGATTCTCTCTTTCGATCACCTCCTTTGCATATTCTCCTTTTCTCTCCAACAGCTCTGGCCACGAGCTTTTTCCTGGATCTGTTTATTAATTAATCAAACATAGTATGAACTTACAAAACTTCTAAGTAGAATTTAGGTTATTTTTATTTATTATTTGTATTTTTGTATATCTTTTATTTAATAGGAATCAATAGCAGTAGCGATTAGAAACGTGACATTCATGGATTTTCATATCTATTCTTACTTACTTATTAAATTACTATTGGTTTCGAGTTCATTGGATATATAACATAAATCCAACTATATTGAAAATAGAGTCGGAGAAAGTTTGAATTTGTTAAATCTGCTTCATATCAATTTTTTTTTATATATACTTGTATTGTTAACAAGAAAAAGACGAATCCAAAAATGATAACAGCTTTCATTTTGGGATTCTCTCTTTCGATCACCTCCTTTGCATATTCTCCTTTTGTCTCCAACAGCTCTGGCCACGAGCTTTTTCCTGGATCTGTTTATTAATTAATCAAACATAGTATGAACTTAGAAAACTTCTAAGTAGAATTTAGGTTATTTTTATTTATTATTTGTATTTTTGTATATCTTTTATTTAATAGGAATCAATAGCAGTAGCGATTAGAAACGTGACATTCATGGATTTTCTTATCTATTCTTACTTACTTACTAAATTACTATTGGTTTCGAGTTCATTGGATATATAACAAGAAAAAGACGAATCCAAAAATGATAACAGCTTTCATTTTGGGATTCTCTCTTTCGATCACCTCCTTTGCATATTCTCCTTTTGTCTCCAACAGCTCTGGCCACGAGATTTTTCCTGGATCTGTCTATTAATTAATCAAACATGGTATGAACTTAGAAAACTTCTAAGTAGAATTTAGGTTATTTTTATTTATTATTTATTATTTTTATTTTTGTATATCTTTTATTTAATAGGAATCAATAGCAGTAGCGATTAGAAACGTGACATTCATGGATTTTCATATCTATTCTTACTTACTTACTAAAATACTATTGGTTTCGAGTTCATTGGATATATAATATAAATCCAACTATATTGAAAATAGAGTCGGAGAAAGTTTGAATTTGTTAAATCTGCTTCATATCAAATTTTTTTATATATACTTGTATTGTTAACAAGAAAAAGACGAATCCAAAACCAATCCATGACGATAGGCGGATGTATCAAATCATGCATCATCAATTAATCATAAAAAAATACATACTAAGCTATCGATTTTTTTTAAACGTTATCTAATAGCTTCCTAATTAACTTCACGTACGTATTTTTCAAATAACTTTTTTGAGAGAAAAAAATTATTTTTTTAGAGAAAAGAAAAAAGAGATTTACCAATCACTATAATCTAATAGCTTAAAGTTTTAAATGATGATTAAATAATAAGTACATATACTAATGTATATATATAATAATTCAAAAAAATGTATTCATAAATCATAAATTCAAAAATGTATCTAAATATAAATACCTTCGCATATGCTTGCCATCTTTCTTAGTAGATGTTTTAATTAAGATTTATGTGATTGTAAGTTTGTATTGCGTTCTTCTATTGATAACAACCACGCTTTTTATAGAGTTTCTCTATGCATAAAATGAGTACATCAGGCTGTCCATTCTTGACTTCACAACGCACAAGTCATATGAGATTAGGAAAACTGTTGAGATAATTACATTGTTCTATCCACAAGTAAACTGGAGGTAGTAAAGGCTACAAGGATCTCTGTCTCTCATGATGGTTTGATGGCAAATGTTGATGGAGGTGAGGAAACAAAGGATGAACCATCCATGGGTGCAAACGCAAAGTAAATGAGTGAGTGAAACAAAATAAGGACTTACATCAACCAACAGCAGACAGTGGCTGTAATGACCAAAGTAAAATGTAGCCTGTTCCACAAAACAAAGACAAAAAGACTTTGATAAATTAACTCCAGCCAAGAAGATCCGTTATCAAACAAAAAAAGAATGGAGAATTCAACAAGAGTCAATGATCAGATTTCATCTACCAATTATCGGTTCTAAAGGCGCAAAGAGAGATGAATATTGATTCGATCTACTCAGTCGATTAGGAGAACAGAGCTAAAAATTGACGGATCAAACACATTATTCACGGCTAATGGTATCATTTTAAGAGATTGAGATGAAATAAAGAAAAACATCCAGATTGGTGGAGGGGCTTTGGCGCCGACGATGTCGAATATTAAGGATGTCACAAGAAATGCCATTTTCTGATCCTGAATGATCCCCAAAGCCACGATAATTACACGTTTCAGAATCAATGCGATAAGATTGAAAAAAGAAAACTCAAAAAGAGAGGTCTCACAGATAGGAACGAAGCTCTTGTGGACGATGATGATGGATTGGATTGGAGATTGGAGGATCGCTTTTCGTTTCGAAGAGAGAGAGGGAGAGCCAACATTGACACCTGTCCACGAAGCAACATAGCTTCTTGGCCCTTAATCAAGCAACGTTGCGTTCCATTTAACCTATTTTTCATTTTTTAATTGCTATTAATACTAAGCAACCTATCTAAAAGACTGGGATAATGATGTTCTTAGAGACTTCCGATCCGTCTATACCACCCTATCACATAGCGGCTTAGCCAGACAAAAATTCTACCAGACGCAATACAAGATTTGAACTTAATTTATAGAGGAAAATAATATAAATTTTACCATCTAAACCATAAAAATTTTGAATTATCAATAAAAGTTTACAAAAAATCAATATTTTATAGGGGTAGCTGCCCTCTTCCTGTCCACCTCCCTCCGCTAGTGCTATCACATCAGTATGGTTACACTATATTTTATATATTATTTGAGAATTATATTATCACTAAATTGACCTGTGAATTGTTTAGAGAAAATGGTTGGTCCATCAAAATATAGAATATAGTTTTCATTAATTTAGCAAAACAATAATTAGTAATCTACAAAAATATTATTTCTTTTATTAAATAATATTTACATAATTATTTAATATAATTAAAATATATGACTCTATTTAAGATACATTTGGGTATTCATAATACTTTTGTTCTGATTGTGTTCGGTTTTTGTTCTTTAAATACCAAAATTGTGAATCCGTTTAGATAAGTCATCAATTTTATTTCGGATTTGGTACTACTTTTTCATATCAGATTCGGTTCGATTTTTTGGACTCAAAGTTTTTGCTCATCCCTATATATTGATAATGATGTTTTTATTGAGTAAATTTACAAACTAAAATATTTTATTAATATGTACGTCGAAGTTTAAAATGATAATTAAAATAAAAAGAAGAAAATATTAAATTAAACGAGTTATGATTGATGAAGCAACCATATTGTAGATCCGGGGTGATGCTCATCTCAATAATGTGGCAAGTTCGTAGAGATTGAAACCCCTATATTTATTATTTTTCTTTTAAAGTTATACTTATTTTGATAATGTGAGGTGGTCATATCAATACTATTAAAACAGAAGGCCCTTTTTTGAGATGCCCTTCTGCTTTGAAAGTATTTACAACTTTTTGCCACTGGATTATTATTAAACTAAGATTTTTATTCACATATATTTTCCTCCACGATAAGCCTTTTACTTCAACAAATAATTCTTTTTAATTTCTTTTTCCTTTTAATTTAATTAACTAACAATATATACATATGTAAGCGAGCACTATGCAACGTTTTCAAAACAATATGTATAATTACACATCGAAGTTCTATCTTCGTTTTAAAACCATCAAGAATAGCTTAAACACACAATCATTTACAGTATATGTCCCAGATTTTTTTATATTGAAATTTGGAACAGCATGCTCCATCAACACTGACGCTTAACATTTACATTTGCTAGGTGTCTCCTCTCAAAATTTGGATTCTGCAAGATTGAAAATAAAAACTATACATTCTTCAATATCAATGTTCTACCATTCATAACTTCCAATCAGTATTTTAGTTGCTGTATATTGCAAACTTGAACCTACATGCTGCTCTATTAGAAACTATGAGTATCTAACATTTTATATATATGGAAGCGTGGAATTTTAGATGTATAGTATGAAGCTATAAACAAACCCTAAACCCCTGATCCTTTTTTTATTCATTAGTTTATTAAAATTAAGCAATGTAATCATATGGATAACTATTGGGATTAAAAGCCGTTATATAAAAAAGGTTTTATATACCAAATACCCAAATTTTGAGAATATAACGGGAATAACAACAGTTCAATATATTTGACAAATTATTGTAGTTGCAAATCTTTTTTCAAACCAATAACCAAAAAATAGAAACAATTAAAAAAAATGCAAAAATTTAGCAATGAAACTAAAATTTCGGAAGTTGTATACAAAACAATAGCGAAATATTAAATTCATAAATAATCAGCAATCATTATAGTTACATAATCTTCAAATATCAATAACATAAAATCAAAACAAGAAAAAGGGAATTTTGCTAACTTATATATCGATTATAATAAATCTGAAAATCTAATTTTTCATAACTTTGAATAAACTTGATGGTCAAGATATGAGATTTTCCTTAACTCAATGCTATAATTTCTAACTATAAGGAGGTGGTATTCAATCCAGAAATTTAATAGAATTCGAAAGAATTCAAAAATTATAATTTTTGCAGTAGTTTAAAAGATTTGATGAGATTTTAATGCATTTACATAATTCTCAAGTTTATTTTTTTCTTATGGATTTTAAAGGAATATCCTAAACCACGGCCTCTACGTGTTTTATATATATTGACTATCTAGCCTCAAAGCAAACACGATGTTTCTATACGTTTCTCATGTAATGTCCTCCAAGCACAAGATTTTGTACCTTGATGAGTCAGGTCATGGGAAACGGCACTGTTGATCCAAACCAAAGTGGTATATACCTGGACGCCATCCAATGCCGGGTTTGGTGAAACTTTGGAAACCATATTTGCAGACAAAAAGGTAAATACTTAGACATCTTTAAGTTTTTCCTTTTTGATTTGTTTTCAGGAGATCGCGGAGTAACATCTAATCTTCTTCTGTATATTTTCTTTCCTGGGATAAAAATTCAAGCACTATATACTCTTCATTCAAAATAACTGACAGTAAAATATAAAATATTTCATTCAAAAAACACCTGTGAAAGTTTATACCTAGATCAGTATTTGATGATATGTACTTTTTTTTTTCATTTGTAGAGATGTTTGTGAACTCCCGTTGGCAAACCTCAAAATAAAAACCAAAACACCTTTAGAATAATAAGGGGAAAAAATTAGGAGAAATTACAATGAAGGTACAATTTTTTTATAAAAAAAATAATAATATTTCTTTTAATAAACATTGTTATATTTTATAAATTTAAAATAATATATATGTAGAATAATCTATAATTTTAACAAACATATTAATATTTAATTGTATACCTTTCGAATATTGGTGTTCGTATGAGTTTTTATGGCTTACATTTTTTTAAAAAATAACTTATTTGCTTAGAAGTCCTCGCAACACATCTCCAAAAGTTATATCAGATTTAGGTTTGTTCTTCATAAAAGGTTTAAACAGAACAAGGTAGCAATGGCAGATCAATAAGAGAATCAAATGTAGTAACATTGGATTTACCATTAAGGATCGGATTTAGTCCTTCTCTCGGAGATAGCCATCTTCTTCTATTTACTAAAGAGGAACTGACAGTCGAGAAGAATTTTGTTGTTTTCTTTTGTCAATAAGTAACCTGAAAATACAATATATAAAAAGAAATGGATGAAGAGAAAAAAAATACATATATATATATATATATATATAGTATATGTATATCAATAAGTAAAAACCCATATAACATATAACCACTACATTATATTTTATATAAATTATTATTTAAATTAATAATTTAATTCAATTTATTTAAGTTTATGTTCTTAGGTATTTAAATATGATAAAAGTGTTAAATAATAAATATGTGGGAAATAGATTACTAAGATTAAAACACAAAAAAAACTATTAACCGGAAACAAAAAAACTACATTTAAAGAAAATATAATTTTCTACACTAAAGTTCTATTTTTTTTTAACAAAACTAAGACATGAAATAAAACTTCTTGGATCCTTAAAAGAAAAAAAAATAGATCCATATCGAAGTTTTTGTCAGTTGAACACCATATCGAAAGAGGTCACCAAGATCTTTCTTTGATTGTCTCTGATCGGCTTCGATTTCATCATATCTATACAATTTAAGCCACCGGAGATGACATGCAAAACGATCAAATAAAATTTATGTAAGATACTTTGAGTTCAACTCTCTGTCAAGCATGGAAAATAGAGTAAAGGGTGTTACCTTGGAGATGAAATTGAGTCGAATCGTGGAAACTGAATCCTTGCTTCAATCCATTTGAGACTTTAAATTTATTTTTTTTGGAAACTGAAAAGTTTTCTGAAAGTGGCAAAAAATCCTGGAGTCTATCGGGTAAAAGGTAAACCAATCGTATGGGAATGGGTCAATTAAGTTGAATACATTATAATCTTCATAAGCTTAACAAAAAAAAATCAAATTACAGCCCATCTTGATTCTATTTTTAGCTTCACTGTAATCAATTATTATTATGGCCCATTAAAAAATAAGTCACAATTACATAGCAAATAAAAATAATTGAATTATAAAATATCAACATTATAATATAGTGCTAATATAAACATTTCAATTCATAAGTATTTAATCTGTTGATGGACTGTAGATCAATAAATTAATTAATTTTATTATACAATAATACCTATTGATTAATTTTATTATACAATAATACCTATTGAAAAATATAAGAAATATTTATGTTTTTGATATATAAAATACTTAAATTTAGTGATATTAATTATTTTTATTTCACATACAAAATATAAAAATATGATTTAAACTATTTAACATTTTTTTCTCTGTTATTGTTTATTTCATTGTCAAAATGGTATAGTAACATTTTCATCAAAATATGAATTCACAAATAAAAAATTGAATGAAAAATTTAGTGCATATAGGTAAATAATTTGAATAAATTTTGTACACAATTTAAAAAATAAACGATATGTGATGTCTAAATTATTATATTTTTTTGAAGAAACATATATATTTAAATTTTATTTTTTAAATATTTTTAAATTTTTGTTCGGTTTACGGTACGGGTTGGATTTGATATTAGTTTTCGAATAAAACACTTTAAGAACCGTTTGAATATAGCCTTGAATATATAGGTCATGTCTAACAGACTAATGGAGTATGAGATTTTGATTTTCAAGTTGATTCCAAATTGGATTTTCAAGATATGAATATTGTTGACTATATCAGGTAACTAATAAGTAAATATAATATGTTGTAAACTTAATTTCTGAATTGCATATAACACAACTGTATAATTATTTAACTTGATATATTTAATACAGTTACCAGAAATTATACTAAATATATATTAAACATAAATATTATTATAAAAAGAATTTTCAAAGAAAAGAACTTAAAAAGATATATACCCGCCCTTTTAAGGGGGGGTCAAAATCTAGTTTCTCTTTTAAAATTTGATTGACTAATGACTAGTGTCCAATATATTAGTGGTCTCGAACTATTTGCAACACTTGTACAAAATATGAATAAATATTTAGGGTTATTCTTTTTTTTTAGATCTGCAAATCTCAACGAATTTAAGTAAATACTGATTTTAGATATTTTTAAAGTAAATACGAATTTTTGTATTATTTTAGTTTCCAAAGAAAATTGTTTTGGTTTCTTAATCAGATTATAGAACTATAAATAATCTGTTGTGGAAAGTGAAGAAATAGTTTTGAAAAGAAATTATTACAAATTCTCCCTTTGATATTTATGGTGACATTGGATTCAGTATGATGACAATAGATTCTATGGTCGAAAGGTAGACAACCTGAGTGATGAGGTTGCTCGCAAAACTAGTTTTTTTTTTGTCGACAGCAGCAATTTTTTTGTTTTGAAAAAATACTTATATATATATATATATATATATATATATATATATATATATATATATATATATATATATATATATATATATATATATATATATATATGTATATATGATAGGCCTAGAAGGCAGTTTTAACGGGCCGATCCCAATACATCAGTGGAACCACATGAACCCGTAAGATAAATTAATAGGAAGAGAGCAGAGAAATTTATGCTCGACGAAGTGATGGCAAAGTAATCGAAAGGGTTTTTAGTTCTGGAACCAGTGCGGAATCATCAACGATGAGAGTTGGGGATTGCTGTCTCTGAAAGAGGAGATCCTGTTTTTAATCAAGATGATAGTAGTTGTGATGTTTGAAGGAGGTTGACGGTATAGTTGGCGATGGATCTTTGAGTTTCTTTCAGTACATATGAGGTAGATCGAGGTCTGCCACCCCTGGAGGGAGAGTAGTTTGATGTGTCGCGGGAGAGCAAGGACTTGCATGCTGTCGAGACAGAGCAGCCATTGTCTAACTGGGGCGCATCCTGCTTTGCAGCCAAGAATACCCAGACTGCAAAAGAAAAAGGGCACTCAAAAAATCGATAATCTCTAGATGCAGCAGCAGAGTTGCAGAGTGAACATGCTGGATCTATCTAAAGTCCCCATCCTATCATCCTGTCTCTCGTTGGACAGCGATTTAATACTACCAGCCAGGCTAAGAAATTTTGATTGGGAATTTCTCTTGAAGTCCAAACCACTTTCACCCAAGGAATCTATAGTTGGTGTTCCTTAATTAGGGAGTATATCATACTAGTGGAGTAAGATGATAATACAGTGTCTTGTGGTTTCCAGATGTAGGCATCCTCAAGTTCTGAGAGAGCAACGATGGTGAGGTGAGTATGAAGGGTGAGCTGCTCTCCTGAACGAGGATTCGGAAGGGACTAAGCGCTATTGCGGTATATGTCAGCAACAGTAGCATAAAGTCTAGTGCCCAGGGTCGATGATGGTGGCAGTTTCAGGAAGGATTTTATGCAGCCAAAAGGACTCAAGTTTTCAAACCAAAACAAGGTATTGCGACCATTCTCCAGCTTGACTTTCATCCAATTGAAAACCAAGTCTCTGCTTCTCAAGAGCTTCTCGATAGTGTATGAATGAGTTTGTTTTTTTCGTAGGGTCCAATAATTGCTGATGTTCCCTGAGAGGATTCGATTGACGAACCACACTACCTATTGTTGGAGAAAAATATCCAAGACTAACTAAAGGTTTATACACCCAACGTTGTAAACACTCATATACACTCAATAAACATCTCTCTTTGCCTCGATTTCTCTTCTAAATACATACAAATACTCAAGTCTTCATGTGTTCCGAAGTACTTAAACGACCCTACACAAAAATACTATAACAGTTTGGCGCTAGAAGGAAGGGGGTAACTTAACTACGTGACGATGACACCGGAAGACGATTCCAACCAAGCCGAACTAACCCCGAAGGAGCAGGAGCTCCTCAGCCAGCTTGAAACTCTTCAAAAGCCAAATCACCGACCTTCACAAGGCTTAGGAAACCGCACCTGCAGGTCTAGAACTCGTCCAAGAAGTTCAAAACCTAAAAGACCAACTTGGAGAACACTCCAAATACCTTCAACAAAGCGTCGAGAAGCTAGACGCTATGGAGGCCGAGAACCTTGCTCTCCGACGAGAGAATCAATCCCTCGGGGCAGATGGAAACAAGTGAAAGCGGTTCAGAACCAAAGTCTGATCTATGGCCTCGCTGAGCGCCCCTCGCGACAACGAGGAAACACCTCAGCAGCCTAACATCTTAAAAAATGGATCTGATAACCAAGAGGCTGCTCGAGACACAACTCGGGAAGAAGGGAACGACGATTCTGACACGGAGGACGAAGAATACTCACCTGATAATCCCGATATCTCGGATCCAGCTCTAGCCGCCTACCTAAAGAAGGTGGTCTCCGAAAGAATTGGCACCATCCAATCTATGGTGGAAAGGCTCCCCGGAGTAGCTCCCCCTATCCGGAGAAGTGACCCTATGTCTTACTCCGACACACCTTTCGTGAAAGAGATTGCTTAGAGTTGCCTCGCAAGTTCTCTTTCCCGAGCATTAAGATGTATGAAGGAACTGGAGATCCCGACAACCATATCGTCATGTACAAGCAGCGCATGATAGCCGTGGCTATCCCCAAAGAAGCAAGGGAAGCTACCATGTGCAAAGGATTCGGGTCAACCTTGACCGGTCCTGCCCTCCAATTGTACATCAATCTCCCCACGGGATCCATCACATCTTTCGCCGCCCTCAGTGACAAGTTCGTGGAACAATTCGCTAGCAGTCGTCATCTGGAGAAGAGATCAGATGACCTCTATGAGGTCCAACAATACAGGAACGAGTCCTTACGTTCCTACATAGCTCGATTCAACCAGGAGAAGGTCTCCATTCCCGAGTACAATGCTGATAAAACTTTCTCAGCTTTCAAAAAGGGCCTGCTTCTAGAAGGAGAACTCTACAAAGAGCTAACGAAGTATAGGTCTGGGGATATGGCGGACGTGTTATCCCGCGCCTAGGCTCAAGTGAGAAGGGAAGAAGACGTCGTGGGCAGGGACAAGGCTTCCTCCAAATACGATCAGAAGTCCTCCAGACCTCCAAGGGACGATCGCGACGAGGCCATCCGCCCTCGACCTTCCAGAGAATCCACCAATTCGAGCAGGGGCAGGTATCAGAACAACCGCCCTCTACCCCGATCCGATGGGAATGATGGTGTCTACTTGGCCTAGTATTTCTCATCTCGCAATATCCAAACCAAAGCTCATTGGAGTTATGAGGCAAATGGGTCCACAGGTGAAATGGCCCCCTAAGATGAGGTACCCAGATGCCAATCGAAACCTAAAAAGGTGGTGTGAATTCCACAACGATCACGGCCACACCACTGAAGATTGTATAGCCCTGAGAATAGAGGTTGCTGAACTTCTCAAGAAAGGTTATCTAAGAGAATTCCTCACGGATAAAGCCATAAACCTCCTGAACAAGGAAGGCCCTGGCCTTCCCAACGAAGCTGTTCCCGCATTACCCCCGCAGCAAGATCGAGTGATCCATGTCATCTCCAGAAGATCAGAAGTAAGCGGAATCAGCAGCGCGACAGCCAAAAGAAGTACTCGCAATGCCAGGAACGGTCAGGAGACCGAGGTCCCTAAACGCCCACTTCTGGGAACAGACGAGATTAGCTTCACCGCGAAAGAGCAAGAAAAGGTCATAACTCCCCATCACGACGCCCTCGTCATCTCACTGGTCATAGCCAACTGCTTGGTCAAGCGGATACTAGTGGATAATGGAAGCTCCAGCAACATCATCTTTCACTCAACTTACACAGATCTAGGGTTGGAACCCAAGACGCTAACCAGAAAAGCGACCCCACTCGTGGGATTCAGTGGAGAAGTGAAACAAACCGAGGGAGAGGTCCTTCTCCCAGTCTACGTTGAGGGGATAAACCAAACCACTAAGTTCCTAATCGTCGATTGTCCGTCGTCCTACAACGTGATATTAGGAAGGCCCTGGATCCACAACATGGGAGCCGTACCTTCGATCCTTCATCAATTGGTTAAATTCCCTACTACCTGGGGCGTAAAGGCTATCAAGGGAGACCAGGAAAATTCTAGGTCTTGCTATCAGACAACCCTGAAAGGAAAAACCCATGCCTTATAGCAATTACATTAGGAACCTCTAGCTTCTCATACCGAAGAACCGGAGGTTGAAGGGATGGACGAGGTCCCCCTGGTGGAAGGGAATTCGGAGCGGAACCTCAAGTTAGGCTCTAAGCTTCCAAAAGACCTAAAAAGGATACTAATTGACTTCCTAAGGTCTAACTCCGATTGCTTCGCTTGGTCCCACGAGGACATGCCCGGGATCGACCCTGACATCATCATGCACCAGCTTCAAGTGGATCCAAAGCATCCCCCGGTCAGACAGAAAAGGAGGAAGTTTGCTCCTGAAAGGGATGAGATCATTAACAAGGAAGTCAAGAATCTGCTCAACGCAGGATTCATAAGAGATGTACAATACCTCGAATGGCTTGCTAATGTGGTAGTCGTGAGGAAGAAGAACGGGAAGTGGAGAGTTTCATCGATTTTACGGACCTCAACAAATCCTGTCCAAAGGATCCTTTCTTTTTACCTCATATAGATAAGTTGGTCGATGCCACTGCCGGACATCAGCTAATTAGCTTCATGGACGCCTTCTCCGGATACAACCAAATCTTGATGCACCCAAATGACCAGGAGAAGACATCTTTCATGATCTCCAGGAGCATCTATTGCTACAAGGTCATGCCTTTCGGATTAAAAAATACCGGATCCACCTATTAGAGGCTCGTCAACATGATGTTTGCTGACCAGATAGGCCAGACCATGGAAGTATATATCGACGACATGTTGGTGAAGTCTTTGGACTCCGAAGATCATATCTCGCACCTTCAACAGGCGTTCGCCACCCTTAGAAGGTACAATATGAAGCTCAACCTTTCCAAATGCTCGTTCGGAGTAAGCTCCGGGAAATTCTTGGGGTACATAGTCACTCACGGGGGCATAAAAGCAAACCCAGAACAAATAAGGGCCATCCAGGCGATACCTTCCCCTCGAAACGTCAAGGAGGTTCAAAAACTGAAAGGAAGAATGGCAGCCCTCAGCAGATTCATCTCCAGGCTCTCCGACAAGTCTCATGCCTTCTTTAAAACGTTAAAGAACCCCAAGAACTTCAAATGGACGGAGAAGTGCGAGACTGCACTATCTGACCTCAAGGCCTACCTCACTACTCCACCACTTTTATCCAAACCTCTGGAAGAAGAGGTCCTATTGCTCTACCTAGCCGTATCCGAGCATGCGGTTAGCGCGGTCCTCGTAAGAGATGAAGGAAGGAGACAGCACCCTATATATTACATGAGCAAATCCATGCTAGTCGCAGAGACCCGCTACAGCCATCTAGAGAAGCTAGCCCTCGCCCTGGTTGTGGCAGCTCGAAAATTTCGCCCTTATTTCCAGGCTCATCAAGTCGTGGTAGTCACTTCGTTCCCTATCAAAGCGGTACTTCATAAGCCTGAGGTGTCTGGACGATTGGCAAAATGGGCCATAGAATTGGGGGAGTATGATGTAGTCACAAGTCCTGGCCGACTTCGTGGCTGAATTCTCTCCCTCCATGTTTCCAAGCCTGGATCAAGAAGCCACACTCTATGAAAAAGAGGTGGAGAAAGGCCAATGGACACTACACGTTGACGGTTCCAGCAACGTGAGAGGCGCAAGAGTAGGATTAGTCCTAACTTCCCCCACAGGAGAGTCAGCTTCAAGGACCATGCGTTGCAACTTTAAAGAAACCAACAATGAAGCTGAGTACGAAGCCCTAATAGCAGGTCTGGCGTTAGCCAGACAAATGAGAGTGGAAGACATCCAGGTCTTCAGCGATTCACAGTTTATCATCAGCCAAGTCCAGGGAGACTACCAAGCCAAGGATCCGAGTATGATTAGATACCTATCAGTAGCCAAACGTCTGCTTGACCAATTCGAAAACTGCAAACTTACTCTGATCCCTAGGGAGAAAAACTCCCAAGCCGATGCTCTAGCAAACCTAGGTTCCGCCTTGGAAACCGAGAATCACATGAGTATTTCCTTGTTGGTCCTACAATGGCCAGCAACCGAGAAAGAGGCAGAACCAGAGGAGGTAGCAGTAGTAGACGAAGGGAAAACCTGGAAGACTCCCATTACCAATTACTTAAGGAACGACGTCCTACCCGAAGATCGAGATGAGAACCGCAAGGTAAAGAGGCAAGCAGCCAGATACTGCATCTCAGAAGGAAAACTATACAAGAGATCCTTTTCAGGGCCCTACCTACGGTGCCTAACCCCTAAAGAAGCTGCACGAATACTAGAAGAGCTACATGAAGGGGAATGCGGTTCCCATTCCAGTGGACGGAGTCTAGTACTCAGAGCAAGAAGGGCTGGCTACTATTGGCCAACCATGGCGAAGGACTCTCTTAAGCAGGCTAAAACTTGCAGCCAATGCCAAAAACACGCCCCAGTCTCCAACTTGCCACTAGAGAACCTCAAATCCCTAAGTTCTCCTTGGCCTTTTCGCAAGTGGGGTATGGACACTGTGGGGAAATTTCCTATGGCGCCGGGGCAAAAGGTCGTCCTCCTGGTGATGACCGACTATTTTATGAAGTTGGTAAAAGCCAAAGCCCTGGCAAAGATCACAGACCTCCAAATCAGAAAGTTCATCTGGACAAACGTGATTACCCGCTTCGGAGCACCTCAGGAGATTGTCACCGACAATGGACCTCAGTTTACCAGCAACGACTTCCAGGACTTCTGCAAGGAGTGGAACATCAAAATCTCATATTCAGCACCGCGACATCCCCAATCGAACGGACAAGCAGAGTCAACAAACAAAACGGTGGTAAACATGCTCAAGAAGCGCTTGGAGAAAGCTCATGGGCGAGGGGAAGAGGAGCTACATGGAGTTCTCTGGGCCTATCAGACAACTCCGAAGACGGCTACCCAAGAGATCCCTTTCTCACTCGTCTATGGCACCGAATCAGTAATACTCACTGAGGTGCACGTTAAGACTAAAATCTCCAACATCCTAACTCCAAAAGAGAATGACGAGCTGATGTACCTAAGTCTAGACCTACTAGACGAAAAAAGAGAAGCGGCCCGTCTTAGGAACGCATTATACCAAATGAAAGTAGCCAAGAGCTACAACAAGAAGGTGATATCCCGAACCTTCCAAGAAGGAGATTGTGTCCTAAGACGAGTCTGCAACCACACAAGGGATAAATCAGCCGGGAAACTCGCCCCGGGATGGGAGGGCCCTTACCAGGTAATAGGGGTGCAAGGGGCAGGAGCCTATAAACTGCAAGACAGTAAAGGCAAGGTCCAACCCAACTGCTGGAACGCCTTGCACCTCAAATTCTACCATTTCTAAAAGTGAGATCTTCGGATCAAGCTCTATATATACTAATATACTATATATTTAAGTATTTTGGTTTTCCTACTCCCATGTATAACGAGAACGTCTTTGGACTAGGCTTATAAAATACACTTGGTTTCGACTAAAAGGAGTTAAGGGAATACCAATATACTTAAAGGGGCATACCAGCTGGATTAGGACCTTAGGGACCTCAGATCTTAGCTAACCCCTAGTTGGTGAGGCTACTCACCTAAGGTGCAGACATATATGGAAGGGGTCTTATCAGTTCTGCACCGATGTCTGCACAAAAGGGCCCCACGTAAAGGCCTATAGCCAAGAGTTACGTGGGGACCACGTACTAAATGCTACCCAAACCCCGCGTTAAAAAACCATGAGCTAAACACACGCAGGGGCATGACGTATACGGTCAAGTACTGTAATCAGATTCTAGCGGCTGATATGCAGGGAGCAAAGTGCAGAAATACCGGTTAAGTCTAAGAGTGATCTTTCTGCAGAAAAGTAGAGTGCAGCATTGAGACTTTCGAGAATGGCCTACACCTCCTGGTAGCAGAGTGCGATTTCTCAATTTAGATCAAGAGTGGCGCGCCTTCTGGCAGCAGAGTGCGATCAAAAAGACTCTCCAAACGCATAAAGTCCATAAGGCCTCAGTGTCCAAGACCTCAGGGTCTAAAGAACCTCAGGGTTCCACAAAACCTCAGGATCCAAAGAACCTCAGGGTTCCACAAGACCTCAGGGTCCGAAGAACCTTAGGGTTCCACAAGACCTCAGGGTCCGAAGAACCTCAGGGTTCCACAAGACCTCAGGGTTCCACAAGACCTCAGGGTCCGAAGAACCGCAGGGTTTCACAAGACCTCAGGGTCCGAAGAACCTCAGGGTTCCATAAAACCTCAAGGTCCAAAGAACCTATTGGTTCCATAAGACCTCAGGGTCCGAGACCTCAGGGTCCAAAGAACCTCAAGGTTCCATAAGACCTCATGGTCCAAAGAACCTCAGGGTTCCATAAGACCTCGGGGTCCAAAGAACCTATTGGTTCTATAAGACCTCAGGGTCCAAAGAACCTATTGGTTCCATAAGACCTCAGGGTCTAAAGAACCTCAAGGTTCCACCAGAACTCAGGGTCCAAAATCTTCGAATTCTATTAAGCCCGTCACGGTCTAGAACCTCAGGGTTCCATACGACCTCAGGGTCTCGAATCTCGCATGATTCAATGTTGCCATCACGGTTTAGAACCTCCGGGTTCGAAAAGATTCTAGGTTCTTTGGAACCCTTGGGTCCATCGAAACCAATAGATCTTTAAAGAATCTCCGGATTCGTAAAGATCACCTAAAAGAATCAAAGACTTTCGAGTCTAAAAGACCCTTGGGACCAAGGATTTCAAAAATCCTGACACCAACCTTAAGGAAGTATCAAAGATCATAGGATCCAAAGATATTGACTTCCAGGTTCGGAGTATCCCCTATGTTAAACCGTGGTTCCAGGACCCATAGGTTAATCAAAACCTCAGGGTTCAATAAACAAACCTTCGGGTTCAGAAAACAGCCTCAGAGCCTAGGTAAGGAACCTAAGAGTTCTAGATCCTAAGAACTTCGAAGTTCAAGGGTCCAAGAACTTCAGGGTTCGAATCAAGCTGGAACTCCCTAGTTCTCAGCAACGATCTTACATTCGTAAAACTAAAACTCAAAGTTTTTAAGACTGGATTACAAGATCTAATGCTTTGTCAAATAATTTCAGGTCTTGATCTAATCATTAACAACATTTAGGTCCTAGACAACGACTCTCTAAAGGACACAGCCCTTTCTACAATCCTATTTAATCATCATGGATTCAGGATTCCACTATAATGATGGCGAGAAGGCAGTAAGGCCCCCGATATCGTCAACTCCCGAGAGGGTTTTGGTCGGCCTTCGGCCCATAACCCGAACTGCAGAGTTTCCTTACCTCGAAGGTCAAAATCAAGAAGACTTTTCAAATAAAATCTACATAAAAGGAACTGATACATAAGGGAAATAGATAGAAGACCTCAAAGGACCATACGTTTTTAACAAAAACAAAAAACGCACGAAGGCCCAAAAATAAAGTCCCGAAGGGCGGAAATACAACAACAGCCCATCGGGCGTAGGAGTTCAACAAAAAAAAATCAAAGGGAGAGAGTTCAGGCCTCAGGGGCAGCAACTGGATTAGCCAAGGGAGCAGGAGGATCCGCCTCCGCAGCTTCTTTCACAGGGATAAGCGGCTCATCATCAAATGAGGGAGGAGGCAGCCCACGTAGTTCAGCCTCAGACTCCTTCACAAGTTTGTAGCGCTCAAACTCCACCGCCGGATCCCACTTGTCGGTCTACCCCTTGAGCCAATCTGTCATCACTTCCCAGCGAGCCACCATCTTGGCTCCGCTCACCGCCATCGTCTTTTCATCCTCAAAGAGAGCCTTCTCAGCCTTCAACTCATCTAGCTCCCCCCACATCGCATCCAGCTTAGACGTCAGAACGACATGCTCAGTGGCAGCATTCTCCTCCAACTCCTGCGATTTCTTCAACCTGAGCTGAAGAGATTTAAGCTCCTTCCCTTGCGCCAAACCTTTGTCCTTTTCCTCGCGGAGCTGAGCTTTGAGAGTCTCCCCTTCCTTAGAAGCATCTTCGTTAACCATGTCCTTAAGATGGTGAACCTGAGACATAAGCTGCAAACATACTACCACGATCACCAATGTGCATAACGAAGATAAGAATAATAGAGAAGATGCTGTAGTATACATGGAGGAGATCAGATTGGACGGATGTTATGGCTGCGGGGACGTCATCAGCAGGAAGATAGCACGGACTCCCCGGGAAAACCCTGGAGGAAAGGTCAACCAATACCGGCTTCAAGTCGACGCCGAAAACCATAGGAGTTGAAGAGCGAGTCCTTCTCTTGGAAAAAGTGGGTATCAGAGTGCTGGATCCTTTACGCTTGTTGGTCCTAGTAATTTGAACGTCATCATCCCCCGAAGCAACAACCTCTAGGGGGAGCTTTTTGGCTGAAAGCTTCTCCACGGCCTTTTTGGAAGCATCCATAGAACCATTTCCTGAAGGTCCCGACATATTACCTGCAAAGAAATACTCACAAAATAAGTAAGTAAGTAGCAAAGCAGGAAGAGACATGGTGAACTCACCCCAAAAATACAGCAGCGACTGAGAACTTCTCGACAGACAAGGAAAGTGAATTGGCGACGCTCGGCTGGAAGATTGAACACCCGTTCAGCTACCTTCTTCCCTTGCGGTATCGCTGGAATTGATACGTCTGCTGTAACAAAACGAACGAGTAAACATCAAAATTAAATTCAAAACTGATAACGAATTAACCTACCCGCTACGTGCCAAACCGAAGGAAAGCCTGAAAGGAACGCAAAGGCGAATCTCTCCTCCCATTTACCACTCAAAACCAGGTGGCTTTTTCTCGCTTTCCTCTCGATCTCTTGAACCAGGGCTTTCTTACCATGAGGATGAAGATAGTATTTCCCCTCCGATCCGGGCAGGGTTGTGACGAAGTACGAGTAAAGAAATTCGTTCATTTCCAGCATCAAACCCTCCAGCTCGCCGAGATTTTGGATAGCTATCAGCGTTCTCCAGGCTGGAGGAGTCAGCTGACCCAAGGAAATATCAAAGAACTCCGATAGCTTCGCGATTAACGAAGGGACGCGATCACGA
This sequence comes from Hirschfeldia incana, assembly GCA_026261945.1. Classification (NCBI taxonomy): domain Eukaryota; kingdom Viridiplantae; phylum Streptophyta; class Magnoliopsida; order Brassicales; family Brassicaceae; genus Hirschfeldia; species Hirschfeldia incana. The sequence goes on from JABCMI010000006.1 coordinate 1,632,138, forward strand.
AAGCCTGATTCAAAATACGCATCATAGATTTTGGTTTGGTAGTATGTGCGAGGGGAGCAGGGGCTTCAGATGCTTGACTAGTAGCTTTGATATGACCTTGAAGATGGTGTTACAGCAAGATATGGGTATGTAGTCACTCAATTCGGAACAAGAGTGAGGATTGTCGCGTTGGCTGCTGGAGGCAGAAAACCAGATACAAAGAAGATTTGATACTTTTCACAAACTCAGTTCCAACAATTTGTCATGCATTCTTGAAGAATCCTGATGTGAGGTCGTCTGGGCCCGGAGATTTGTTCTGGTTGACTTTAAAAACCGCCCTTGTAATTTCTTCAGTGGTGGGGAAGAGGGACATGGAGGTTTCTAGCTCATTAGCGCAGCGAAAATTCGACAAGCTCTGGAACCACTCAGGTGAAGATGGGAGAGTTGTGTGCGCTTGGGAGGCAAGTAAATGTTGGATGTGAGATATTGCCATCGCTCCCATGAGATTAGGGTCAGTGATTATCTCTCCAGATGGTAAGCAGAAGGATTGGAAGGAAATGATGGAGTTTCTCACTTGGGTAAGGCGATGAAAGAATGTGGTGTTGTTGTCTCCCTCTCTTAGAGAATTTATTCTGGAACGTTGGCGGAAGTAGCTCTCTTCAATAGATCGAAGGAAGTTCCAGCGATCATGGAGTCCTCTTTCCTCTCTGAAGTTCTCACTGATTGGATCATTAAGTGCTTTTACCTGCGCAACATTAAGCAAAACGTTAGTTGATATCTTGCAAATTTACATGATTTTAGCTTTCATATCTTGTGCGTTTTGATCATATATATTAGGAATTAGACATCTTTAGGTTCATATTGCATTCATTTGTCCTTATTGTTGGGCCCAAATATGGCACCCTAGCTGACAATAATATCAGTTAAATAATAGAAACTGATAATGGGCCGTGACAGGCCCATCACAGAATAACTCCTTAAATAAAGCTAAGACGAAGCCGGAGGCTGTTAGCTGAGAGCAACCCTCGAAGAAGTCACGGAAAAGAGGCAGCTCACATCACGAAGAAAGAGGCGCAGGACCCGGTCAAACGGAAGCTGTTGCAGATCCCACAACTTACGGCGGATATCTCGGGAACATGTTAGCGCATGTCAAAATGGAGCCTGAGGCTATTTAAAAAGGCAGAAGATCAAAGAAGAAAGGATTATTCATTCAATCATCATAGACACGAGTTTCTCAAATATTTCTCTTTGTAATCATCAAAAACATCTCTTGTAACGATCCTTTACAAAAATCATCAATAAAACGTATATTCATTCTTCTAGTTCTTCACGGAATTCAGCCCACACTTTCTTTCCTTATCTTGACCTAACCTAAATTCAAGAGGTGAGTTTAGTCCCTCACAATTGGCGCCGTCTGTGGGGACGAAATAATTGAATCCCTTACTCTAAAAACTTAAGGATGAATCCAGTTGATCGGACCACGAATCCATCTAACCCCGATCCCCCGATCCAAAGCGATAGCTCACCGAACCAAACTTCCACTGGGTAACTAACCCAAGAACGTCCAATGGGACAAACTCTGGGCTTCCAGCCCTCAATAATCCTCAACTTTCTGAGATCCGACGGATGATGTCGCAGCTAGTTGACAGAGCTCAAGAGAATGAGCGTACAACGCAACAGCTAGCTGTTCGACAGCAACGATTCGAGGAGGTAACTAGATCTCTGATCGCAACAACCCAACCACTGCAATGTCAGGGTCTGGGAGTCACTTTCTGAGATCGGTTGACCGACCCCTCTTTTCCTCGAGGACGTCTAGATTTTTCCCTTGATAGCACAGGTCCGGAAGAACAGGGACCTGCTTTCCAGACACCTCATGTTAGGACAGCTCCCGCGTTTAACCCACCTATCACCAGTGCTATGGGAAGTAATATAGCAACGACCAGCTCTATGCCCGATCAGGTCACCGGCGAGGGAGCTCGCTAGCCTCCGCCGCCACCTATTTTTAGGTCCGGAGCAGGAGTAAGCATCCCGTCCGGGGGCATAACATCAGCTTCAGGGTATCATGCCAGAACCTCAACCCCGAATCCGGACGAATATCAAAGGACGGATGCTGATCCTGCAGCTCTCAGCACTAACCTTGTTAGTCAGAATAATCTGAGAGCTAGTGAGCAACTTAACTCACCAGCTACCTGGAAAAACGATCGAGCTCGGGTCCATCAGGAACCTATCCGTCAGGTACCTGACAATGACCCAACTGTTCTTCCTTTCGAGGGACCTGCTTTCCAAACGCCTCGCACTAGGACAGCTCCCGTGTTTATCCCACCTATCACCAGCGCTATGGGAAGCAACATAGCAACGACCAGCTCTATGCCCGATCAGGTCACCAGCGAGGGAGCTCGCTAGCCTCCGCCGCCACCTCTTTTTAGGTCCGGAGCAGGAACTACTATACCGTCTGGGGGCAGAACATCAGCTTCGGTGATTCAAGCCAGGGTTTTAACCCCAAATCCGGACGAGTATCAAAGAACGGATGCTGATCCTGCAGCTCCCCACACTAACCTTGTTCGAAACCTGAGGACTAGTGAGCGACTTAGCCCGCCAGCTACCTGGGAAAACGATCGAGCTCGGTTTCGTCAGGAACCTATCCGTCAGGTACCTGACAATGACCCAACGGTCAACATCAGCCTCAGGGTATCAGGCCAGAACCTCAACCCCGAATCTGGATGAATATCAAAGGACAGATGCTGATCCTGCAGCTCTCCCCGCTAACATAGCTCGTCAAAATAACCCGAGAGCTAGTGAGCGACTTAGCCCACCAGCTACCTGGGAAAAAGATTGAGCTCGGTTCCGTCAGGTACCTGACAATGACCAAATTGTCCTTCCTTTAGAAGAACCTAATGTCATTCGTAGATATATGGAACAAACTCACGCAGCTCTCCAAAAATTGAATGCTCAAGTCTATAAGGCAACGAGCTCAGCTCCCGAAATTGAGAGTTTGATCGAGGAAACCCGTGGGACTCCATTCACTGACAGGATTGCCAGCTCTTACATAAGAGACATCCGAAAAATTAGGATCCCCGAATACAATGGGACATCAGACCCAAAGGCCTATTTAAAAGCCTTCCGATTAGCTATCGTGAAAGCTCATGTTACGAAAGAAGAATGTGAGGCAGGATACTGCAGAACATTCGCCGAAAACACTGGTCAGAACAGCCCTCGAACGGTTCTCTAGCCTTGAGCCAAATTCGATAGACAGCTTCGATCAGTTAACCAACACATTCATGAAGCAGTATTCGACCCATATCCGCAAATAAGCATCCGAGGCTGACCTCTAGAAAATTAGACAAGGAATGGGAGACTCGCTAAGAGCCTACATTGAGAAATTCAGAGCAGTGAGAACTAAGCTCTCGAACCTCAACGATCAAATTGTCATCGAGGCTCTTAGAAGAGGTCTCTGGTATAAATCAGAATTCTTCTCAGAGCTGACACTCAATCCTCCTCCAACTATCGACAACGCTCTTCATAACGCCTCTAGATATATTACCTTGGAGCAGGAAACCGCTGCACTGGATAAACTCCACAGGAAACCCCATAGTCACCCGAAAGGCGAAGCCTCAGACGAGAAGGGACCTCATAAAAGGGGAAATTCCCGAAAACCACCAGACTCAGGGAGAGCACTCTTACGTTGTCGAGGAAGACAAGGAAGAAAAACCTATCGCCGCGACAGCTAAAGCCCCCTGGTCCAAAGGCTGCGACGAGAGCAAACATTGCTCTTACCACGATCGAAAAGGACATTCAACCAAAGAGTGTTGGGACCTCCAACGACAGCTGGCAGCCAAGTTTGCAGCTGGAGAAATAAAGGACGTTAACCTCAAAAAGCCACAGCCTTTGTAAAAAAAGAGGTCCGAAAGACACCTCTCCGAAACGCGAGAGGTCACCTGAAAAAGAAACAGACTCACCACCCTCAGCTCCCAAAAAGAGAGTCGATATGATCCTTGGAAAATTCCCGCAAGGAAAAAGCCTACAAATCGAGGCCTTCCTGAGTAAACCACCTCCCCAATCGAGCCGTGGCTCAAGGGTCGATTACATCCTCGAAGGATCCGACGTATGTCAAGACTCCGTTAACTCTATCAAAAGTCACGTACGGAAAGCTGTGTCAAACACTCAGCCCAAACCGACCAAACCCGAGTCTAACACTAAAATCTCTTTTTGAGAAAGTGAGACATCAGGTCTCAACAGACCTCACGACGATGCCCTCGTCGTAACGTTAAATATAGCAGGGTACGAAGTACCTAAGCTCATCATCGACACTGGAAGCTCCGTCGATCTCTTTTTCTACAACGCATTGAAAGGAATGGAAATAGACGACTACGAAATTACCGACCAGAAATCCAATCTCGTAGGTTTCTCTGGAGAAACAGCTACCTCGTTGGGAACAATTAAACGTCCAATCATAGCTGGCGGAGTCATGAAGATGACCAATTTCATAGTCATCGACAAACCTTCCCGTTCCATTCAATCCTTGGAAGGCCTTGGATCCATAAGATGAAAGCAGTAGCTTCAACTTATCACCAATGCGTAAAATTTCCGACACCCGACGGGATAGCTACCGTACACGGCAGCCAAAAGATTTCCAGGATCTGTTATCTAGGAGGATTCGAAATTATAAAAGAATCCTTCCAATAGAAATTACAGGTCCAGGAGGAGCGTGAGATGCAACAAAATATCCGAGGTCCCCTAAAAACCTCACTGGAAAAGTCAGTATCGACGACTCGAATCCTGAAAAACAGGTAAGCATCTGATCTGAGCTACCTCTCGAAACTAAGAAAGAGCTCATTGATTTCTTAAAAAGCAATATCGGAACCTTCGCGTGGACCACTAGCGATATGAAAGGCATAGACGCGAATGTCACCACCCATAAGCTCAACATAGACCCCACTTTCAAACCGATCAAACAAAAACGTCGTAAGCTAGGTTTGCAAAAGGCTCAAACCGTTAACGACAAAGTCGACCGACTCACGAAATCCGGATCCATCCGAGAAGTACGATACCCCGATTAGCTAGCTAATCCGGTGGTAGTAAAAAAGAAAAAATGGGAAATGGAGAATCTGCGTAGATTTCACTGACCTAAACAAGGCTTGCCCTAAGGACAATTTCTCATTACCTCACATCGACCGTCTGGTCGAAGCGACGGCTGGCCATCAGCTCCTGTGCTTCATGGACGCCTTTTCAGGATATAACCAGATCATAATGGATCCTGAAGATAAAAAAAAAACAGCATTCATAACCGAACGTGGAACCTATTGCTACAAGGTTATGTCATTCGGTTTGAAGAACGCAGGAGCTACCTATCAGGGGCTAGTGAACAAGATGTTCGCTGGGCAGCTCGGAAAAACCATGGAGGTCTATATTGACGACATGGTAGTCAAATCCTCAGTGGGAGAATATCATATTTCCCACCTAAGGGAATGCTTCGATATCCTCAACAAGTACGATATGAAGCTCAATCCAGCTAAGTGTAATTTCGGTGTACCCTCCGACGAATTTCTCGGTTACCTCGTAACCGAAAGAGGCATCGAAGCTAACCCGAAACAGATAGCGACATTTCTAGAAATGTCGTCACCTAAGACAACCAGAGAGGTACAAAGATTGACTGGACGAATCGCAGCATTAAATCGATTCATATCCAGGTTCATCGATAAGAGCCTCCCGTTCTATTAACTTCTAAAAAAAACAATAAGAAGTTCCTATGGAACGAGAAGTGTGAGGAAGCCTTTAAACAACTGAAAGCTTACCTCTCCGAACATCCGATCTTATCCAAACTAGTGATCTGAGAACCAATGTATCTATACCTCGCCGTATCAGCTGCCGCAGTTAACGGCATGTTAATACGAGAAGAGCAAAACGAGCAAAGACCTATCTATTACACTAGCAAAAGTCTAATAGACGCAGAAACGAGGTACCCTACTATGGAAAAACTAGCCCTAGCAGTTGTAACAGCTACCAGGAAACTGCGATCTTATTTCCAGTCACATTCAATTGTCGTAATGACCTCGCAACCATTGCGAACAATTCTACATAGCCCTAGCCAATCCGGACGATTAGCTAAACGGGCCATAGAACTCAGCGAATATGACATCGAGTACAGACCTCGAGCAGCAGCAAAAGCTCAGGTCCTCGCCGATTTCATCATCGAGCTAGCATCCGAGCATCTAGACCTAGAAACAGAAGCTCCAAAGTGGAGCATGTACGTCGACGGGGCCTCATCCAAACAAGGCTCCGGCGTCGGCCTAAGACTAACCTCCACAGCCGGAGAAACCATCGAACAATCTTACAGGCTCGGATTTAGCGCTTCCAATAATGAAGCCGAATACGAAGCACTAATCGCTGGCTTAAAACTCGCTCTAAGCCTCAGAATTCGAGAGCTAAACGCTTATAATGATTCGCAGCTAGTAGCTAGCCAGTTTCACGGAAAATACGAAACAAGGGACGAAAGAATGGGGGCATACCTCAAAGTTGTCCAGAACCTCACTAAACAGTTTGACAAATTCGAACTAACGAGAATCCCTCGAGGAGAGAACTCCTCAGCAGACGCTTTGGCAGCTTTAGCCTCCACATCAGATCCCCTCGTAAAACAGATCATAACCGTAGAAGGAATCGAAATACCAAGCATCGACATAGCTACCAAAGCTGAGATAGACAGCAAACCAAAAAGGAAATAGAGGATAGCTACCCCAAGACGGTAGCTACCCAAGTCCTCACAACATTCCGGTTCCCGAAACCCAAAATTTGCCGCTTTAAGATGAACACCTCTAGGAACATGATCCAGAACCCGAGGAACATCCATGAAAATGAAGGTATTCCCAAGAATTCAGACTTTTAGGAGCCTAGTCCTGCGAATACCTCCAGGGGCACCATCCAGACTCGGATCAAACAATCTGCAGAGTCAAAACAAGAAGCCGCTCCGCTCTCGAAAATCTTTCCGTGGGAACTATTCAGACCCCGGAGAGTAACCAAGAGATTAGAGATATGCCTCAGAATTCAGAAGCTTTAGAGCCTAATCCTGCGAATATCTCTGGGGGCACCACGACACTGCTCATTACCACGAGTTTACCACAACACCTGGTTCCGAACAGGAACCTCCTTCCTCTCTTCATAACAAAATTTCAAAGAGAGAAGACTGGAGAATACCGATCATGCAGTATATCCTAGAAGGAAAAACTCCACCCAATAAATGAGAGGCTCAAAAACCCAAAGCTTTAAGCGCAAGATATTGCATAATCGAATCAATCCTCCACAAACGAAGCGTTTCCGGACCTTACCTAAAATGTGTCCATGGCCTCGTTGCTATGAAACCCATGAAGGAAATGCACGATGACTCCTGTGGAAACCACTCCGGTGGCAAAGCTCTAGCTATCTGAATCAAAAGACATGGCTACTTGTGGCCTACCATTATTGCAGACTGTGAAGTCTACTCCTCTTCATGCGATAAATGCCAAAGGCACACACCAATTATACACCAACCTGCGGAAAAAATATCCAACATATCCGCTCCCTATCCATTTATGAGGTGGTCCATGGATATCGTAAGACCACTAGTAGCATCAGGAAAGAGAAAGAAGAAGCTACGCTTCCTGTTAGTCCTAACTGACTATTTCACAAAGTGGATTGAGGCTGAAGCTTTCCAGCAGGTAACCAGATTCGAAGTTGAAGGATTCGTGTGGAAAAACATCGTGTGCAGACACGGCGTCCCATACAAAATCGTGACCGATAATGGAGGACAATTCATATCTCACGACTTCAAAGCGTTTTGTGACAAGTGGAACATTTGCCTCACATTTTTGACACCTCGATGCCCTCATAGAAACGGCCAGGCGGAGGCTGCTAATAAGTCAATATTAGCAAATCTCAAGAAACGCCTTGGAACCAACAAAAAACCTGGGCCGAAAAGTTATTTAAAGTACTATCGGCATGCCGAACCACCCCACGAAACGCTACAAAAGAAACCCCTTTCTCCTTAACTTATGGGATGGAGGCTGTCGTCCCAGCCGAAACCACCACTGGGAGCCTCCGCCTGGAGCTCTATATATCTGATCCTGAAGCTAATAACCAGCTCCTACCGGACAGCCTCGATTTAATCGAAGAACGGCGATATCAAGCCTTACTTCGCGTTCAAAACTATCAGCAGGCAATGGCCCGACATTACAACTCCAAAGTCAGGCCCCGACAATTCGTCGTAGGTGACCTAGTACTTAGGAAAGTTTTCGAAGGGACCAAAGAGCCAGGCACCGGGAAGTTAGGAACTAATTGGGAAGGTCCTTACCGGATTATCCATGTGGTACGACCTGATGTCTACAAGCTCCTGAATGTACGAACAAGGGCACCTGAAATTCGATCGTGAGATGCCACAAATCTCAAGATACATTATCATTGGGTACCTAAACACCTTGAACTACATTAGGCTTGATCCCTTGACTAAATACGTAGGCAACTCCGTCATGAGTACAGCCCCAAACTCATTTCAACACCCTTTTCACCGTAACCAAAGGAGGCATATGTTGATCAAGAACACATATCCCAAACAGCAATTGTATGATTATTACAATACCTTGTATTCTATAAGAATTACCAATGAAACAGTTGTCTTCGACACCTTGAGTCTTTCAACGCCAAAGGTCATAAAATCCTTCGAATAAATTCAGGTCGCCATAAACCTGAACCTAAGGTCTTAAAACCCTTAGGAACCATCAAGGTCTTAAAACCCTTCGAAACAATTCAGGTCCCCATAAACCTGAACCTAAGGTCTTAAACCCCTTAGGAACCACCAAGGTCTTAAAACCCTTCGAAACAATTCAGGTCCCCAAAAACCTGAACCTAAAGTATCAAAAATCCTTAGCTACCTCGGAGGTCTTAAAATCCCTCAAGCAAATCCAAAATTCAATAAACCTAAGGTCTTAAAATCCTTAGGAATCATCAAGGTCTTAAAATCCTTCAAATTCAAAATTTTGACAAACCTAAGGTCTTAAAATCCTTAGAAACCATCAAGGTCTTAAAATCCTTGGGAACCATCGAGGTCTTAAAATCCTTCAAAGCAAATTCACCACTTCGCAAACCTAAACCTAAGGTCTTAAAATCCTTAGTAACCTCAAAGGTCTTAAAATCCTTCAAACGAATTCAGGTCACTCCTAAACCTAAGGTCTTAAAATCCTTAGTGACTACAAAGGTCTTAAAATCCTTAACAAATATCAACAAGGTCTTAAAATCCTAAAGAATCAACAAGGTCTTAAAATCCTTAACAATCAACAAAGTCTTAAAATCCTAAAGAATCAACAAGGTCTCGAAATCCTCCGAACGAACTCAGGTTCCTACGAACCTAAACTCAGGTTCCTACGAACCTAAACTCAGGTCCCAGAACCTAAACTCAGGTTCCTATGAACCTAAACTCAGGTCCCAGAACCTAAACTCAGGTTCCTACGAACCTAGACTCAGGTCCCAGAACCTAAACTCAGGTTCCTACGAACCTAGACTCAGGTCCCAGAACCTTTCAAATCGGACTCAGGTCCCTAAATTCCCCGAGCTAATGTCAAAGACTCCTCTTTAGGATCTTCATAACCGAATGTATATTAAAGCTAAACGCTTATCGCAAATAAGAACTAAGATCCTGATCTGATCCAACGAATACGACACATGTTTCATCAAGATTCATGACTGCTATGTCTAAACAAAACAAGATTAAGTTAACAAAAAAAAAAACCTTCAGAGTAAACTCAGGTTCCTAAAAACCTTGAGCTAATCTCAATATATCAGGAACTCCTTTTAAGGACCCTCTTAACTGAATACACTCGAAATCCTCGAGACCTGATTCCAACAAGTCATTAGACGTCATAGCTAATGATCACGATACATGTCCCATCAAAACTCTTACTTGACGAGTTCGACCTCATCCAAGAAATGATTAAGATAAGTCGAGTGACTTAGAATAAGAATCAAGTCAAGACTGAAACATAAGCAAAGGTTTAAAAACCTCCTCAGGCCAATAAATGTTCAAAAGATCCTAACACAAATAAAAGTTTAAAGGCATCCCTAGACCATAAGTCTTAAAAGCAAACAAAATAAAAGCCTATTCGGCAGAAGCCTCAAAAAACACAACGAGATGATTCCGAAGAGCCCCAGCTCTTAACCTTCCTCAGCTCTGGAACCCTTCTCGACATCTTTATTGTGAGAGACAAGGTTTCACTTCTTAGATTTAGGTTAGGTTGAGAGATGATGGATAAGAATCGTGGGCTGAATCCCGTAAGTAAGCTCGATGAATAAATACGTTTTATTGATGATCAAAGAATGTTACAAAAGGTGTTTTTTGATGATTGCAAAGAGAATACGTAATGTGTTTAATCTAGTACAAAAGTTGGTATCCGGAGAAGCTCTCCTGTTTTGGATCTTCTCTATCTTTATATAGTCTAGGTCTCGTCGACAGCTCCTTAACCGATCTCCGAAATACACGGCTTCAGTTACGTACTCGCTCCAGGTTCCTCTTGACCGAGTCTTCGAAGTATCAGCTCCCGTTATAGCGTGACCTCCATTATGACGACTTCTAGGTTCAGTCTTCAATTCAGCTTCCAGCTCTTACTAATGTGATGGGCTTTACGCGGCCCACTTAGCAGCTCACATTTTACCGGTACCTCACCTGAGGGTCATATTCGGGTCCAACAGTTGCCCCCAGCTTCCGAATAAAATCTTTTGTCTCGGAAGCTAGAATCCAGCTACCGACCTTATCTTTTCGTTAAAATAATGATTAGTTCTTATCTCGTTTGGATACGGTTTACTCGATCTAACGGTCCTTATCACGTTAAACAAAATCTACGGTTCAGATAGAGGAAATTTGAAATGACGTTTCCGGATCTCGAGAGTTGATGGGATATAAAGCTGCGAGCATTAACTGCTACGCCTCCCACTTTCTCCACGCCTCCATTCGGTTTTCCCAAGGTAACTTCTCTCCTCTCTTATTTTTACTGCGATTTCTTTTTTTTTATATCTTCTTCGTCACTTTTCTTGCGAATTCTCTCCCGAACCTCGCAATCGAAATTCTCTTTGACCCTCCCATACCATGAATCCTCCGAAAGAAGGTTCCGGTGAGTCCGGGATGCCTCCCTCTTCCTCCGGAGCTAAACTATTGGAGGTTAAACAGGAAGTTGGAGAGTGCTTCTAAGCAAGGCGGTACCGGAACCTTCTACCTTCCTAGTCGCCCCAATCATGTCATCTTTAGATTTTCTAGTAGTGATGACGACTGGAGGAAGAAGTACTTCTATGTTAAAGTCGACCCTTTGACGGTCCCTGTAGGTCGGGATCTCAGGATTACTTGGACTAACCCATCTGGTTAGGATTTCCAGGGATAAATTTTTACGGAGTTTATCTATTCGTGGTTGATTAACCTTTTTGCTTGGATTTGTTTCGCAGAAATTGAAGATCCTCCGAAGCTCTCTACCAAGCTTACCAGGGCTCTATATCGTAAGTTGCATCAGACTCCCTGTACCTGGCCTGCTTACACCACATCTCGAATAGGTGCAGCCAGGTTCCCAGACGTCTTCAACGCTTCTTTTCAAGATCCCATTCCTGCTGAGAACCTTGAGGGTAAGTTCGAGCTCGAACCCTTTTCTAAACAGTTTTGCCGTTTTTTTTTCGAAATTTTCCATTCTTATAAGAATTCTTGTTGTTCCAGTTTCCGCAGGGGACTCTGTTGTATCAATCTCAACCGGTGCTAGCGCTTCAGGTACCGAAAAGACCAAGTCAGGTGATATGACTTTAAGACCATCGTTTCGTTCCAGTGGTAACCCTTCGAAGGCTGCTAGCGTCTCCCGTGGGGGAGATAGGAGTCAAGGAGGATCTTTCCTTAACTCGGTGAAGGACGTTTTGGATGATGGAGTATCCAAACCTGTCACTGAGGCTGCTCCTGCTGAGGTCACAGCTCAGGATGCCACTCTTCTTCCTGAGGTCCCTGCGCCGGAGGCTGATCACCCGGCTCCCAAGGGTACCTGCGAAGTTGAGCCGTCGAGACACAAGAGGCCTAGGACAGACCAAGGCGGAGCTCCCACTCGATCCTCCTCCTCGTCTTCCAGGGGAGGAACCGTTGGGTGGAGCTTTACCCATTCAAAGCCTGGGTCGATTCTGGACGATTCGTGGGGCTTAGCCGCGATACTGAGGCACCTGAAGAGGGTAGGATGTCCCCTTCCAGCGCTCAAAGACTTGACTAACCGGGAGGAGTATCTCGAAATTGCCCATTGTATGGGTCAGGTGCGAGATCTCTACCCGCTCTTTATTTACAGTTGTTGGGAATAATACTCATTCGTTTTTTTGATGTTGTCGTAGTTGGCCGGGGCTGTTAACAGGGCCCAGCTCGGGTTTGAGAATGCTCTGCGTGATGCCCCCAATGCTGGTGAGCTTGCTGAGGTTACCGAGGTGGTTAAAGCAGCCAAGGCTGATCTCGATCAGGCCCGGGCTCGAATCTCCGAACTCGAAGCCGAAGTGACGAGGCTAGGCTCGAAGGCTGATGCTCAACAAGGAAAGATCGAGAGCCAAGAGCTCGATATCCAGGTGAAGAGCAGGAGGATTAATGACTTGGATTCTGCTCGAAGGATAGCTGAGCGCCAAGTTCGTGAGCTCGTTGCTTCATCCCAGGAGAGCCAGAAGAACAAGGAGGCCGAGGTCAAGCTGGCAGTCAGGGAAGGGAAGAAAGAGGTCGCCGAAGCTTATGGCAAGATCCTAACCTGTGTTCAGGAGAAGTTTGCTAAGAAGAAGGAAGAGGTCAGTGCATTGGTGTACGCTCAGGAGCTCCAAGCCAACGTTGATCTCTTGAAGGACATGTTGAACAACAAGATCCAGAGTGTTGAAGAGGAATACAGCCAGCTGGTGGCTTTGTTGCCTGGTGCGACGACCGCGTATGAGAAGGCTCAAGTGTCTGACTTTTCAGTCAGCAAGCTTCCTCTTCCCCAGATCTCGGACAGCTCAGGTACTTTTGAGATTAACATGTTTAATCTGTCCTTTTCTGGGGAGTATGGTTCTAATCTGGATTTAATGGCTCCTGATTCAGTTCCGATCGAGGCAGCTCAAGGAGGCAATGATAACGTGGCTGAAGGAGAGGTTCCAGTGGGTGATGGTGAACCGATCCAAGATGAGAAAGAAGATTGAGAGCTATGGCTCTTTTAAGTTTATGTTTCGTGTTTTTCAAACTTTGGCTTAAGTTTCGTTTAAATTCTACGACTTTAGTGCCTGAGGAGGCCTTTAAACCTTTATCGTTGTCTAGGATTTTAATAGCCTGGGGAGGCTTTTAAACCCTTTGTCGTATTTAAGACTTATTTGCTTTCATTTCGAGCTTTTGAGCTTGGTCATGTCCTACTTAATCATAACGATTGCTGAATCAAATTAGGACTTTTAGTTCCGATTTGTTGTGAACGTTTTTGCTTAGTTAATATTTGGTCATGAGGACTTCGAAGAGAGGTCCTTGACGTTGTTTCGGAAAATCTGGGGACCTGAGTCCAATTTGAAGGTTCTGAGACCTGGCATCCAGGTCTGTCGGGACCTGAGTTAGACTCATAGGGACCTGAGTTAATCCGAAGGATCTCGGGACCTTTGGAATGCAGTGAATGAAATCGAGGAATTTTGAGATTTTGTTGATTCTTTAGGATTTTAAGACCTTTTGATTTTTATGAGGATTTTAAGACCTTATTGATTTGTCAAGGATTTTAAGACCTTGGTTGTTGTTAAGGATTTTGAGACCTTATTGATTTGTCAAGGATTTTAAGACCTTGGTTGTCGTTAAGGATTTCAAGACCTTATTGATTTGTTAAGGATTTTAAAACCTTGGTTGTCATTAAGGATTTCAAGACCTTAGGTCCAGATTTTCAAGGACCTGAATGTGTTCGAGATAATTGAGCTCAGGTCACGGTTTAATGGGACCTGAATTTTCTTAGAGGGTTTTAAGACCTTTGATGCTTATGAAACTGAATTAATCGTCTTATTAATGTCAGATATCAAAGAGTACATGATTCAGATTGTTTACATAGTAACTTATTTTTGGGCTAAGCGTTCTTGGTGACACATGCCGCTTTGGCTTAGATGATGAGATTGGTGAGAAGAGGTTGGGGCTGCACTCGTGACGGAGTTGCCTACGTACCCAGTCAAGGGATCAAGCCAAACGTAGTTCAGGGAATTTGGGTACCTAATGATAATATCTTTTGAGGTTCGTGGCGTTCCACGATCGGATTTCAGGTACCCCGGTTCGTACCTTCTGGAGTTTATAGACTCCAGGTCGTACTATGTGGATGATTCGGTAGGGTCCTTCCCAGTTGGTTCCCAACTTTCCAGCCCCTGGTTCCTTAGTTCCTTCGAACACCTTTCTGAGTACCAGGTCTCCTACAGCGAACTGCCGGGGCCTTACTTTGGAGTTGTAGTGCCGAGCCATTGCTTGCTGGTAATTTTGAATGCGGAGCAAAGCTTGGTCTCGTCTTTCCTCGATTAAGTCGAGGCTATCCATCAGGAGCTGGTTGTTAGCTGCGGGGTTCGAGGTGCAGAGCTCCCGTCGGAGGCTGCCTGCGGTGGTTTCTGCTGGGACGACAGCTTCCATCCCGTAGGCTAAGGAGAAAGGAGTTTCCTCTGTAGCTTTTCGTGGGGTGGTTCTGCAAGCCCATAGTACTTCGGGTAGTTTTTCTGACCAGAGTTCTTACTGAGCTCCTAGGCGTTTCTTGAGGTTTGCTAAGATCGACTTGTTGGCAGCCTCCGCCTGACCGTTACCTTGAGGTCACCGAGGTGATGAAAATGTGAGACGGATGTTCCACTTATCGCAGAACTTTTTGAAATCATGGGATATGAATTGTCCTCCGTTGTCGGTTACGATTTCGTATGGTACACCGTGCCTACATACGATATTTTTCCATACAAATCCCTCGACGTTGAATCTGTTAATTTGTTGAAAGGCTTCAGCTTCGATCCATTTCGTGAAGTAATCGGTTAGGACCAGGAGGTTCAGTAATTTTTTTCCTTTGCCTGATGGTACCAATGGACCTACGATATCCATGGACCACCTCATGAACGGATAGGGAGCTGATATGTTAGATAGCTTCTCCGCTGGTTGGTGTATGATTGGTGCATGCCTTTGGCATTTGTCGCATGATGAGGAGTAGACCTCACAATCCGCGATAATAGTAGGCCAGAAGTAGCCTTGCCTTTTAATTCGGATAGCTAAAGCTCTGCCCCCGGAATGGTTACCGCAGGAACCGTCGTGCATTTCCTTCATGAGTTTCATAGCTACTAGACCATGAACGCATTTTAGGTAAGGTCCGGAGACACTTCGTTTGTGGAGGGTTGACTCGATTATGCAATACCTTGCTGCTAAGGCTTTGAGTTTTCGAGCTTCCCACTTATTGGGTGGGATTTTTCCCTCGAGGATGTAATCCATGATTGGTATCCTCCAGTCTTCTCTTCCTACAACTTTGTTGTGAAGAGAGGAGGGAGGTTCCTGTTCGGGACCTGGTGTAGTGGTGCCCCCGGGGGTATTCGTTGGAACAGGCTCCAAGGGGTCTGAGTTCTGAAGAATATCTCCAATTCCTTCGTTGTCCCCGGTGGTTTGTGTAGTGTTTCTAGACGTTTTTTTGCGAGCTGCGCGGCTTCTTGTTTGTACCTTGAGGACGAGTGGTTCCGGGGTTTCGGTTGTGCCCCCGGGGGTATTCGTTAAGTTAGGCTCAGGAGAGTCTGCACTTCGGTGAATACCCTCACTTTGGTTATGGTCCTCTAAGTTTTTGGTTGCCTTGTTAAAAGAGTGCTTTCTGAAGCTGCGTGCTCTGGTTTTAAGGAACCAGAATGTCGTGAAGATTTGGGTAGCTTCCGTGGGAGGGCTGTTATCCTCAACTTTTGCTTTTGACTTGTTATCTAGCTCAGCTTTGGTAGCTATGTCGATACTCGGCTTTTCAATTCCTTCCACGGGTATAATTCGTTTTACGAGAGGGTCGGACGTGGAGGCTAACGCAGCGAGCGTGTCTGCTGAAGAGTTCTCTCCTCGTGGGATTCTCGTTAGTTCGAACTTATTGAACTGTTTTGTCAGGCTTAGGACTACTTCGAGGTATGCCCCCATCCTTTCGTCTCTCGTTTCGTATTCTCCGTGAAACTGGCTAGCTACTAGCTGTGAGTCGCAGTAGGCGCTCAGCTCTCGGATTCCGAGGCTAAGGGCTAGTTTCAAGCCAGCGATTAATGCTTCATACTCAGCTTCGTTGTTGGAGGCGTTAAATCCAAGTCTATAGGATTGTTCGATGGTTTCCCCAGCTGAGGAGGTTAATCTTAGACCGACGCCGGAGCCCTGTTTTGACGAGGCTCCGTCCACGTATAGGCTCCATTTTGGGACCTCTATCTCTTGGTCTAAATGTTCGGACGTGAGCTCGATAACGAAGTCGGCAAGGACCTGAGCTTTTGCTGCTGCTCGAGGTCTGTATTCGATATCGTATTCGCTGAGCTCGATGGCCCATTTAGCTAATCGTCCGGACTGGCTAGGACTATGCAAAATCGTTCGTAATGGATGTGAGGTCATTACGATGATTGAGTGTGATTGGAAATATGGTCGTAGCTTCCTAGCAGCTGTTACGACTGCTAAGGCTAGTTTTTCCATGGTAGGGTATCTCGTCTCGGCGTCTATTAGGCTTCTACTAGTGTAATAGACAGGTCTTTGTTCGTTTTGCTCTTCTCGTACTAGCACCCCACTAACTGCGGCTGCCGATACGGCCAGGTACAGGTACAGTGGTTCTCCAGTTACAGGTTTGGACAGTATCGGAGGTTCCGAGAGGTATGCTTTCAGCTATTTGAAGGCTTCCTCGCATTTTTCGTCCCATAGGAACTTCTTATTATTTTTCAGGAGTTTGTAGAATGGGAGGCACTTGTCAGTGGACCTGGAGATGAATCTATTTAGTGCTGCGATCCGTCCAGTCAATCTTTGTACTTCTCTGGTCGTTCTAGGTGACGGCATTTCTAGGAATGTCGCTATCTGTTTCGGGTTGGCTTCGATGCCTCTTTCGGTTACGAGGTAACCTAGAAATTCGCCGGAGGGTACTCCGAAGGTACATTTAGCTGGGTTTAGCTTCATGTCATATTTGTTGAGGATGTCGAAGCATTCCCTTAGATGAGAGATGTGGTCCTCTCCCATCGAAGATTTGACTAACATGTCGTCGATGTAGACTTCCATGGTTTTTCCAAGTTGTCCAGCAAACATTTTATTTACTAACCTCTGGTAGGTAGCTCCCGCGTTTTTCAAGCCAAATGGCATGACCTTATAACAATAGGTTCCTCGTTCGGTTATGAACGCGGTTTTCTCTTGATCCTCAGGCTCCATCATAATCTGGTTATATCCAGAAAAGGCATCCATAAAGGACAGGAGCTGGTGACCAGCCGTTGCTTCGACTAAGCGATCGATATGGGGTAACGGGAAGCTGTCTTTAGGACAGGCCTTGTTTAAGTCGGTGAAATCTACGCAGATTCTCCATTTCCCGTTCTTCTTTTTTACTACCACTGGGTTGGCTAACCAGTCGGGGTATTGAACTTCTCGGATTGATCCGGCCTTTATTAATCGATCAACCTCGTCGTTAACAGCCTGGGCTTTTTCAAGACCTAGCTTACGACGCTTCTGTTTGATCGGTTTAAAGGTGGGATCTACATTGAGCTTATGTGTGGTGACGTTGGGGTCTATGCCCTTCATGTCACTGGTGGCCCATGCGAAGGTTTTGACATTTTGTTTTAGGAATTCGATGAGCTCTTTTTTAGTTTCGGGAGGCAGCTCGGATCCGATGCTTACTTGTTTTTCAGGGTTCGAGTCGTCAATGCTAACTTTTTCGATGAGGTTCTTGGGAGGACCTCGGATATTTTGTTGCATTTCGCGACTCTCCTGGACCTGTAATTGCTATTGGGGGGAATCTTTTATGATCTCGAATCCTCCCAGGTAACAGATCCTTGAAATCTTTTGGCTACCATGTACGGTAACTATCCCATCGGTTGCTGGGAACTTCACGCATTGGTGATAAGTTGAAGCTACTGCTTTCATCTTATGAATCCAAGGTCTTCCAAGGATTGCGTGGAAGGGAGACGGTTTGTCGACAACTATAAAGTTGGTCATTTTCATGACCCCACCAGCTATGACTGGGAGCTTGATGGTTCCCAAGGAGGTAGCTGTTTCTCCTGAGAATCCCACAAGGTTGGATTTCTGGTCGACAATTTCGTAGTCGTCTATTTCCATTCCCTTTAATGCGTTATAGAAAATGAGATCGACGGAGCTTCCGGTGTCGATCATGAGCTTAGGTACCTCGTAGCCTGCTATATTTAACGTTACGACGAGGGCATCGTCGTGAGGTCTGTCAAGGTTTGATGTCTCGCTTTCCCAAAAAGAGATTTTAGTGTTAGACTCGGGTTTGGTCGGTTTCGACTGGGTATTGGACACAGCTTTCCGTACGTGACTTTTAATAGAGTTAACGGAGTCTTGACACATATCGGACCCTCCAAGGATGTAATCGACTCTTGAGTCGGGGCTCGATTGGGGAGGTGCTTTATTAAAGAGAGCTTCAATTTGAAGGCTTTTTCCTTGGGGGAATTTCCCAAGGATCATATCGACTCTCTTCTTGGGAGCGGGAGGTGGCGAATCTGTTTCCTTTTCAGGTGACCTCTCGCGTTTCGGGGAGTTATCACGGGGACCTCTCTTTTGATAAGGCTGTGGTTTTTTGAGATCCACGTCTTTTATTTCTCCGGCTGCAAATTTGGCAGCCAGTTGTCGTTGGAGGTCCCAACATTCTTCGGTTGAATGTCCTTTTCGATCATGATAGGAGCAATGTTTGCTCTCGTCGTAGCCTTTGGACCAGGGGGCTTTGGCTGTCGCGGCGACAGGTTTTTCTTCCTTGTCCTCCTCGATTACATAAGAATGCTCTCCCTGAGTCTGGTTACTTCGGGAGCTTCCTCTTTTGTGAGGTCCCTTCCCGTCGGAGGCTTCGCCCTTCGGGTGATTTTGGGATTTTCTGTGGAGCTTATCTAACGCTGCAGTTTCTTCTTCCAAGGTAATGTATCTAGAGGCCCTGTGGAGGGCGTCGTCGATAGTTGGAGGAGGATTTAGCGTTAGCTCCGAGAAGAGGCCTGATTTGTACCAGAGGCCTCTCCTAAGAGCTTCAATAGCTACGTGATCGTTAGGGTTCGAGAGTTTAGTTCTTACTGCCCTGAATTTTTCGATGTAGACTCGCAATGAGTCTCCCAATCCTTGTCTGATCTTCCAGAGGTCAGCTTCGGAGGCTTGTTTCAGGATGTGGGTTGAATATTGTTTCATAAAGGCGTTAGCTAGCTGATCAAAGCTGTCTATAGAGTTTGGTTCGAGACTAGAGAACCATTCTAGAGCTGTTCCGGTCAGGTTTTCAGCGAATGTTCTGCAGTATCCTGCATCGCATTCTTCCTTCGTGAAGTGAGCTTTAACGATCGCTAGCTGGAAGGCTCTTAAATAAGCCTTTGGGTCTGTATTTCCATCGTATTCAGGAATCTTGATTTTTCGAGTGTCTCTTATGTAAGAGTTAGCAATTCTATCGGTAAACGGAATTCCACGAGTCTCTTCGATTAGGCTCTCGATTTCGGGAGCTGAGCTCGTTGCTTTGTGAACTTGAGCTCCCAGTTTTTGGAGAGCTGCGTGAGTTCGCTCCATGTATCTGCGAATCGCGTCAGGTCCCTCGAAGGGAAGGACATTTGGATCATTTTCAGGTGTTCGGCGCACAGGTTCCTGGCGGAATCTGACTTGATCAATTTCCCAGTTAGCTGGCGAAACAGATCGTTCGTTCGTCCTCAGGTTCCGAGCGAGATTAGTACGAAGAGCTGCAGGATCAGCATCCGTTCTTTGAAATCCGTCGGTATTTGGGGTTGAAACCCTAGTTTGAAACACCGGAGCTGATGTTCTGCCCCCGGACGGAATGTTGGTTCCTGCTCCAGACCCCGAAGGAGGTGGCGGTGGAGGCAATCGCGTGCTCCCAGCGGTGTTTCGATCGGGCGCGGAGCTCGTCGTCGCTACGTTGCTCCCCATGGTGCTGATGACTGGTGGGACAAACGCAGGAGCTGTCTTAGTGCGAGGCGTTTGGAAAGCAGGTTCCTGTCCGTCTGCTCCAGAACTATCAAGGGAGAAATTCAGACGCTCTCGAGGGAAGGAGGGGTCAGCTATTCGTTCATGGAACGTGATCCCTCTTCCTTGGTGGACGGACGGTTGGGTTGTTGCGGATTGAGATCTGGTTATCTCTTCGAATTGTTGCTGCCGTTCGGCTAGCTGTTGCACTGTTCGCTCGGTTTGTTGAGCTTTGTCCACTAACTGGAGCATCATCTGCCGGATCTCAGAAAGCTGAGCTTCCGTTTGGTTCGGAGCGGATTGATGTGATGTATTATTGAGGGCTGAGGACCCAGAGTTGGTCCCTCCGGGGGCTCTCGGGTTATTTGCCCCCGAAGCAGTGCGATTCGGTGAGCTATTGCTCAGGTTCGATTGATCGGGGTTAGATGGATTAGTTCCATCGAGTGGATTCATCTTTAAGCTTTGGAGAAAGGGATTCGATTAATGGTCCCCACAGACGGCGCCAATTGTGAGAGACAAGGTTTCACTTCTTAGATTTAGGTTAGGATGAGAGATGATGGATAAGAATCGTGGGCTGAATCCCGTAAGTAAGCTCGATGAATAAATACGTTTTATTGATGATCAAAGAATGTTACAAAAGGTGTTTTTTGATGATTGCAAAGAGAATACGTAATGTGTTTAATCTAGTACAAAAGTTGGTATCCGGAGAAGCTCTCCTGTTTTGGATCTTCTCTATCTTTATATAGTCTAGGTCTCGTCGACAGCTCCTTAACCGATCTCCGAAATACACGGCTTCAGTTACGTACTCGCTCCAGGTTCCTCTTGACCGAGTCTTCGAAGTATCAGCTCCCGTTATAGCGTGACCTCCATTATGACGACTTCTAGGTTCAGTCTTCAATTCAGCTTCCAGCTCTTACTAATGTGATGGGCTTTACGCGGCCCACTTAGCAGCTCACATTTTACCGGTACCTCACCTGAGGGTCATATTCGGGTCCAACATTTATCCTCCTTGACTGGGTTATTCTCTTTGGCGGGAACTCCTTCATTCGTCTCCTTGTCGTCACCTCCCGAGGTCGTCTAGACTGGAGCTGAATTAGGGTCCACCAAGCCTAAGTTTGAACCATACTCTCCAGAAAAGGACGGAGTAAACGTGTTGATCTCGAAAGTACCTGAGTTCTCTGAGAGTTGAGGAAGAGGGAGTTTGCTAACCAAGAAGTCAGAGACTTCCGCCCTTTCGTACGCAGTAGTCGCTTCTGGCATCAGAGCCATTAGACGATTATACTCCTCTTCAGCATTCTTGATCTCGTTGTCCAACATATCTATCAGAAGAGAGATTGAGGTCCGGCGGCTAAGTCTAGCTTCTGAGATAAGAAATCTTCTCTCGGAAGCTGGGGGCAACTGTTGGGCCCAAATATGGCACCCTAGCTGACAATAATATCAGTTAAATAATAGAAACTGATAATGGGCCATGACAGGCCCACCACAGATTAACTCCTTAAATAAAGCTAAGACGAAGCCGGAGGCTGTTAGCTGAGAGCAACCCTCGAAGAAGTCACGGAAAAGAGGCAGCTCACATCACGAAGAAAGAGGCGCAGGACCCGGTCAAACGGAAGCTGTTGCAGATCCCACAACTTACGGCGGATATCTCGGGAACCTGTTAGCGCAGGTCAAAATGGAGCCTGAGGCTATTTAAAAAGGCAGAAGATCAAAGAAGAAAGGATTATTCATTCAATTATCATAGACACGAGTTTCTAAAATATTTCTCTTTGTAATCATCAAAAACATCTCTTGTAACGATCCTTTACAAAAATCATCAATAAAACGTATATTCATTCTTCTAGTTCTTCATGGGATTCAGCCCACACTTTCTTTCCTTATCTTGACCTAACCTAAATTCAAGAGGTGAGTTTAGTCCCTCACACTTATTAGGTGCTGGAGTATGATGTGGAGTGTATTTGAGACGTTTGGGAGCATTGTCATCCAAAATGGAGTGAAAGATAAACATGGACGGAGGCCTTAGAGAAGTCTTCTATTGCTAAGATTTGGTGGAGACACAGAAAATTGAGTTAGCTTTCCAATGGAAGTGATTTCAAGTCATTTGGAGCTATATTGGAGGAGTTATGATTGAATCACTGAAGGCATATCAAGACACCCGGCCAGAGACACCCGGGCAGTCCTACCCGCACGTTTTGGACAAGTTTGGGCGATGGAGGAGGATACCCGGGTTGGTATACCCGGGGTCGAGACCCCGCACGTGTTTCTGGGCGAAGAGGGTCGAAGGCATACCCGGGTTGGCACACCCTAGGACAGCTACCCGCACGTTTTGGTGGTACCCGGGTTGAGCCACCCAGGTTGAGCTACCCGGGTATAACTTTGACTGGTCGAAATTCATGTTTTTTCAGGGCTATTTTGGTTATTTATTTTGTGTTTTCAAGGGTTTTCATGCCCCATGTAAATACTCTTGTATCCCAAAAGTTGGGACTTATCTTCTTTTCTCTCTAAGAACACATAAACCTCTTTTAAAAAAGATTGAATCTTTAATCTATTTCCATCACTTTTATTTGTGTTTGTGTGATTATCTTCCTCTCTAATCATGTTTAACCTTGAATCATCCATGGTTTTTGGGTTATTTATGTCTATTAGTGAGTAAATCATCTTAGGATTCATGAGCTAGGGTGATCTAGGGTGATTAGGTGAAGATCCAAGGTGTTTAGGTGTAGATCCATTGTTTCCTTGCTTTATTTATTGTTCTAATGCTAGATTAAGGTTGGCCTCTTTGATCTAGATCATTAGACATTTCATGCCCGGAAGGTGTTTGATGAAATGTCTGAATGAAATAAATCTTGCTTTTTGCTTTCTTAGCCAATGGGAATTGATGCTAGGATGCTTAAATAGCTAGTAGACTTGCATTTAATAATTGCTTGAATGAATCAAGCCAATGGAAATTGATGCTTGACCATTGTTTAGCAAATGATCATTCATCTAGGGATAGAGCTTGCTTAGTTGTGTGATCTAGGCTTAAGGAAGCATTTAGATTGTTTGTTTGAGACCTTGGATTGGATCTAAGTTACCTAATGATCAAATGCCTAGCCCCATCAGTCATCTTGCTTCATATTGAGAAAGAAAGATCATTACTTTATTGCATTTATAGCTTAGTTCTTAGTTCAAATTCACTTCACTCATTGGCTGCACTTAGCTTAAGCATGAACTTGCATTCCCTTTGCATTAGAATCACCTAGGAATGAATTGACATCTAAAGTACTACTTTGATTTGCATATTAGGACCCTTGAAAAGTCCTTGTATCTTTAGTCTCTTTTACTCTCTCCTGAATATTTGAGAAATTATCTTTGTTTAGCTTTTTTAAGTCTCTCTTATGATTTTCAGTTTCACACAAAGATGAGTAAGATCCCAAGCAATGTCTCCGGCCTGATTCCATGCAGTGTGAACTGTCTGGTAGAAGAGAGGGTGCTTAGTTAGGTAGTTGTAGAATTTAAAGGGCGTGGTTCCATAGGTGGGGAGAGGGACAACAAGATCAAGGAAGACAGGACAGTGGTCAAAGATTTAAAGTGGCAAAAAGGTGGCTTGGCTTTGGGAGAAGGATGAGATCCAACTTTGGCTGACTTGCATTCGATCAAAAATTTTTGGCTATAGGAGAGGTGGGAAATTTTTTGGACCAAGTGAACAAAGGGCCATTATATCTGAGATCAAACAGTCCAAGGTCCGCGAGCTGTCTCTGAACTCAAGCATCAGGGGATCAAAACAATTTACAGCAGGGAGCGAGTGCTCAGAGAAATGGGCGATGTGGTTGAAATCTCCTCCCACAACCAAGGAATTACAGTCAAGACTCACTGTTTGTTTGAGGTTAAGAATATCAATCCAGAGGTCATTTCTCGCTGGAAAGGTGTTTGCAGCATAGATGGCCGTGTAAGTAAATTTGAGGTCACTACCAATGGTGATCTCACAAGTGAGAGAATGACGGATTTGGTGGAGAAGAGTTGCAGAGGCATGGTGCTTCAAGATAATAATGATTCTACCATCGGGGTCAGAGGAATGATTCAATAGGTAGATCCAATCTCTACAAGTTCGTATCATGACATGGTTCAGCGGAGGTTCCTTGATGTGGGTTTCCAAACAGGTCCTCTGAGAAGCTAACCAATTTACAAAAAGTGTGTGCTTATCCGAATCATTTAAGTCACAAACATTCCAAAAAAAATCCTATTACTCATAGAAAAGATTGTGGAGCCACCCAACAGGTGGGAGCAGTTCTTTTGTAGCATCAGGAGACAAAATAGGTGGAAGGTGAAAATATGAGTCATGATGTTGAAAGGTTGGGGACGGGGGTTCAGATGAAGGGGAAGAAGGCTCGGAAGTGTCAAGGACTTCAAAAGAGTTTTTGAGGGATATTTTCTGGATGGGGAGGTGTTTTCTGAAAGTGGGTTTGTGTTTGAAAGGAGAGATACGTCTGTGATGAAGGAGGAATCCAGAGGGATGTTTGAAAATGTTACGCAATCAGTGATGGTGTTGGTTCTAAGAGAGGGTGGGGTGAAAACAGGTTTTGGTGACTGGGCGACGATGCTGTTTGAGGATGAGGCGATGGTTGGGGGAGGGATGGGGGGGAGTAGTATATGGTTGTGGTAGAGGGAGACATGATCTCTTGTAGATCAGATTCAAACTCCTTTTGCACGAGTTCTTCATCAACATGTTGAGGGTTCAAGTTATCTGTTGACAGAGGAGTGGAGGTGAGGGTAGTGAGAGGTATGTTAGAATGATTTTCAGTGGTGTGAGATGTAGTAAGTAGTAGGCGCTTTAGTTGGAATTTTTACTAGGGGAAGAGTTTTTGAAGGTAGTTCAGAGGGGCAGTGAGGCAATTTTTGAGTATATGGCCAATTTGGTAACAAAAGGCACACGTGGGGGGGGGGGGGGGGCTAGGTTGATGTTCAGTGGTGTAGTAGTAGGAGCTTTAGTTGGGATTTTTGCTATGGGATGAGTTTTTGAAGGTAGTTCGGGAGGGGGGGGGGGGGCAGTGAGGCAATCTTTGAGTATATGATCAATTTGGTGACAAAAGCACATGTAGGGGGGGGGGGAGTGAGGCAATCTTTGAGTCTATGGACAATTTGGTAACAAAAGGCACACGTGGGAGGGGGGGGGGGGCAGTGAGGCAATCTTTGAATATATGGTCAATTGGTGACAAAAGGCACACATTTGGGGGGGGGGGGGTCCAAGGGTAGCGAACTTCAACTGGGAAAATCTCACCGCTTGTACATTCAGTTAGTCAGCGCTGGCAGCAGAGAGGTGACCAGGGTGTTCGTTGGGCCTGATGCAGAACAGGGTGTGACATGAAACATCGCTGTCCCGACATAGCAAATCTTCTTTTCAAGAACTTTAGTTCGGATATACTCGTTTGGGATCCTCACCATGGTTGTTCTTTCTTTCAGGTTGGTTCTGATGTCTACCTTGATGTCTCTACCGCACACAAAGTTGAGAACACTTTGAATGGATTGGTAGGACGACATTTTCAGAGGAAGACTTCTTCAGGAATGGTGACTTGGAAGACTTCCAAGGGCGAGTAGGAGACATGGGCTAGACTTTTAAGGGTTCAATCAGCTAAATATCTAGCTTTATCAACCCAGGGTTTAGTGACTGTTGGGGGTTTTGCGGGGGAGGAGGCAGGGGCAGGAGGGTTTCGATTTAGTGAGGGGAAAGGGATGAATCGAGAGTTCTTTGGATGTTTTTTCTGGAAGGAGAAGGAGAAGGGGGATGGTTATGATTTGGTTTAGGAGGAGGAGATTTCATAACGGACGAGTAGAAGTTGTGGAAGTTTGAATTTTTCAGGAGAAGAACAGTAAAACCTTTTAAAATATTTTGAATAGTTACTATTGAAAAAGTTGTTTTTCCAGATCTGGATTCTTCAGGAGGTGGGGAAGTAGATTGGATAGTAGAGGAAGCCATATCTTTTGAAAATTGGAGCAGTCTCTTTGAGTTGAGAAATTTATTTTTTTTCAATGTGGAAGTAGTAGTGGATGAAGAGGAGAGGGGGTCTGAGGGATCAGGTGGGTGGTAGAGGAGGAAGCTACCAGAAGAAGCTTGCAGTGGAATCAGGGCGGAAACACGTTCGGGGGAGAGCCAGGGGTTCTCGATCGAACTCATCTTTTACAATGATTCCTTCAATTAACGGCAGCAATTTGGAGCAAGACAATTCACATTTTCAGGATAATATGGATAATTGGGCTTTGAAAAAGCTAACCCAATACAAGCTCTAACATGTCAACATAGTGAGCAAAGAAAATTCTTGTTTGGATAACTTTGTTTAATGGTGGACCAACATTGTATTTCCTTATTTGGAAAATATTATCAACGACAAAAGAAAAAAAATAATAGACAAAAACAAAATATTATGATTTTCTTGGCAACATTTTCATTAACTTGAAAACAGAGTTCAACGCTTAATTAGAGTCATGATATGACATTTGTTCGTCCATTAATCTGGCTTCTTTTGCTAACAGAACTATATAGTGTACAAGAATTATAGGAACTTTTCTAAAAAAAAAATTTGTTGAGCTTAGACAGGTTAATGATGTTTTGAAACTTTGTTGAGGCTTCATTGTAGTAACTGTTGTGATTTTTCCTTTCATCATGTTTTTTAAGCTCTTATAAAGCTGCACATATTACCTTATCATATCGATGCATATGTTGAACCGCTAGTAGGGATGCCATTGCCTCAGCTTCAAGCGATGAATTTGTTGGAGCAATTGTGTGCTTCCCTGAATGATAAGGGTGCCTTGTCGACTGTATAAGGACCACCCTATACCTGTTTTTTCATAAAGAGACTTCCAAGAAGCATCATGAGGGCGAATATTGTCGATGGTTTGACAATGAGCTACTGGAGTATCTGGCGCACCGGGTTCATTATGGTGCAAGGCTTCCTTCCATAGCTCTAAGTCCATAGTTCCTGCTTTGATGACCTGCAAAATATGAACTCTAGCATTCTCAAACAGTAGCTTGTTACGCAATTTCTGAACTCACCATCCTAAAAACAAAGCAAGAGAACCATTTCTTTCTCTTGCACCATCCATTACTATGCTTGCTACTGCTTGCAAGAGATCCATATGCGACCTTAGCCTCCGTGAAACATCAGGAAAAACTAAATTCCATATCTCTCTGTACACTCTACACTCATAATGGATATGAGATAAGGACTCAAGTCCTTCTCCACAGAGTTGACAATCAGAATTTATTTTGAATCCCCTTCTAGCTAAGTTGTTAGCCACTAGTAATCCATTATGAAGCACTTTCCACCAAAAGATTTTAAGCTTAGGTGGAATATTTAGTGCCCACAATCTTTTAAAAACTTGATTACACATCTGGATAGAAGAAGGAAACAGAACCTGATTAGTGTGTGCATCCTCGTCTTCCAATTGTTTTTGAATATAGTAACCCGACTTGACTGTATACTTTCCTGTTTTGCTAAGTCTTATAGCATATTGTTATCTCCTGTTATACTCGGATGAAGACGCCTTATTCGTTGTACATCCTCAGATTGAAATAACTGTGGAAGTAGTGGTAGATTCCATGAGGTTGACCCTGTAACAAAAAGATCCTTTACTCGAAGATTAGGATGGATAAACCTTCCTGGACCTAATGGTGAGGCCTTTGTTTTTCCCAATAGCCAGTTATCTTGCCATACCCTTATTTGATTTCTATTGTTACCAAGTGCTGCTATCACTCAAATTACCCTAAGAAATGAATTACTCTCTCAAATAAGAGGTTCAGCTGTAGTACTTAGGGATTGAATCCGCAAGTAGCTAGAACACACAAAAGATCTAATAGTTATATGATTAAGCTAGGCAAATAGTTGTAAAGAAACAAATAAATATAGCAAATCAGATTGAGCACGGTAGTTGCTCGGTAGATTGAAAGTTGTTTGATGGAATGATGCTTTGCTAGATCTAGGGTTTCTATTCAGGAAATCATGATTATAATGATATAGGTTATTAAACTACTAGATATATTATAACTGAATTGGGAGTACAGATCCAACAACCTTTGTTGTATAGATTGTCTAATATCTAGATCCTGGAACTCAACTTTCACTTATTGATCACAAGAAAGTGTCCATCGATAACTCTATAGGAATATCGACCGATACACCTTTCACAATATCGATCGATCAATCTATAGGATTGTCAATAGATATGCTTCTAGCAAGCTTTACGATCAACTTGAACACGCGTTCACTAAAGTGACTAAAGCAACTGTCATTTGTTTCTAGAAATCCTAGCTCAGAGAAGATAAGTCTGATAAGAAGCCAAGCTTTCGCTTGTGCCTAATGATTTTAAGATCATGATTATAGTTCATGACTCTAAACCACAAGCAATAAGAACAGTCTAAATGATGAATATCACAACTTAGCAATTTTATATTTGGGGCTACTTCCTCATAACCTATCTAAACCCTAAACCTAACTGGTTGATATATTCAAGCATGATAGTTGTCACATAAATCACAGATGAATAGATAATAAATTGCAACAGATATAAAAACCAAAACCAATGGAGTTTTAGGAGGACTCTGAAGGAGTTCCACCGTTTTCTCCTAACTTAAGAGAAACAATAAATAAAGCTTAGATAGCGTAACATAGCCTAAACAATGACTTATAAATATCATAATTAGGATTTCAAGTCGTCCATGGGAATTTTGGTAATTTGTGGTTCTTCTGGGCTTCAGTCGGTCAGAAATCATGCTGTGTGTTCTGGCATCACCGTCAATCGACACTAAGGCTTCACCGTAGATCAACATTCCTTCACTTTCTCGGCAGATTCCTCTCACGAGGCAGACTGACAATTCTTCAGTAAAACAAGCATAACTTCTGCTACAAGATGCTGATTGACCTCCAACCGGTGGCATTGAAAATATATCTCAAATCTCTATCTTTTATGAAAATATGGGCTCAATCTAAATGTGGGAATGTCTCCGTCCAAAGTTAGACATCTAATGTATCTGTGCAGTTCTGCATCTTAAAAGGCTTTGAAAGACACCAAAATCACCACTTTTCTCGAAATCGTCTCGAAATCGTCTATGTACCTGCAAATAATCAAAATAGACTATATATTATAGTAATTATATATTAAAACACCTATATACAATGGTTGAAAGTGAGTAAAATCCATGGTATATATCAAGTATCCAATGCATTCTAATTTATTATTATTTAGGCATATATATATCTTAATCAATGTAAATTATCTTAAAGATTTTAATAGTTTTAAGGTTATTTAGTTTTTTTATGAATAGGTTTTTATGTCTAGAATTGTATTAAACAAAAAGTATTGAACTTGAATATTTGATAAATTTTGCAAAAAGTATGAAATAGTTGAAATATTAACATTTCTAAGATAATGGATGGTTGTTATTCAAACACTTGCTTTCAAGTTACTAACAATTCAGTTTTAATCGCTGGTTCTTTATAATGAACTTGATTAGCATTATTAGGTTTTTAATTATGTTTCATGAACTATTAAATTAATATGTATAATATCAATAAAACATGAGAGGGTTAAAACATTTGATTTCTCAAGTTCAATAACCAGTTTTTTAAGAAGAAGGAAGAAGATATTTTATTGATATTTATACTCTTTTTTAAGAAACTAAACTTTAATAATGTCTAAAATGTGTAACAAAATAACCACGTGTTAGTGGTCGAGTGGTTTGTGCTACTTCCCGTTGTCGGCAAGGTCGTGGATTCGAGCCTGCCTTTCACATGTTTATGGTGATTATCTTGAGGGAACTTTGAGTTCAATACGGAAAAGCTTAAATCTCCTGCGCTTGGCCACTAGTTAAGCTCCCTTAGATGCTTTCGGCGGGCTCCGCGTTTAAGCTCCAGTGGACATATTATTAGGCGCTAGTCGGACCTCTTTCGAGGACATCTTGATATCAGGGTCATAAAAATGTAACAAAAATAATAATTATATCGGGCAACATTATTTGGATGTGTTTTACGCGCTATTTGACTCCAGACCAGACACTAAAAGGGAAGACATTGTATGCAATATTCACATACAGCAGCCGTGAGGCGGGCACTAAGTCCTAGATATTTAGTTAAGTTGCTTGTTGCATACTAGATGATATTAGCTTATGATTTGTGTTTATTATATTATGTGGTTTGGCATGAGTTCGTAGGTTTTTAAAACCTAACCTCAGTGAAGATTATTTGCTCCTCTTTTTTTCAGGTATGTACGAGGAATGGATTCCGAATGGTGCCATCTTCTGGAAATATAGATTTGAGGTTTACTTTATCATATTTCAGTTTTAAGGTACTTAAAATTTTATGGGAAAATGTTTTGTATGCCAAAAAAATGATAATTATGTCTCATGAGGCTCTATTTTGTACCATTTTTTACTTTGAATGTCTTGTACTACTTTAGAAAATAAACTAAATAAATAGTTTTACTTACAAAAATATTGGAAAAATGATAACTATGGATAAAATACCTATATCAATTTAGTGGTATTTTTTTTCTAGTTTAAAAATGTTTACATCATAATTTCAGATTATGTTCTACAGTAAATAGAATTGGCATTTTACAAAGTGGAAAATGAAATCCACTTTTCATTGAATCTACTATGTTTAGAATATATGATCTACATAAACAATAACAATTTAAAAATATTTAGAATATACATTTCGCATTTAACTTATCGTTCTAAAATCTGTAGAAATCATAATATACCCATTACTTTAAATCTAATGCAGATTTTATGGATAAATATGATTAGATCCGTAATTATAGGAAGAAAATAGTTTGAAATATTCAGTTTCCATATTAAAACAAAGATTTTTTTACTCTCTAAGACACATTGTGTCTTTCCAACTGTGTTGCATGGAAACAAAAGCGGGTTCGTGGAAGCAGAAGCGTTTAGAAGCTTAGAAGCAAACTTTTGAAAATATTTAGGAAGCAGATTCGTTTTGGAAGCATATAGATAATTTAGTTATAATTTTTAAAATCATGTAAATATTATATATTGAACAACTTAATAAAAATTTGAATTTATTATGTTCATAATAAAACATATAAATTTTATCTTCATGCTTATATTCAACAACTCCATCAATGATATTTATAACAAACTATGTTTTCTTAAGAAAACCCTAAGTTTTCAATACCTAATCTATTTTAATAAAATAAATGTGCTTTAAACTATATCTGCAAGCATAATTCTTTATTATTAAAATCTTACCAATTAAAAACAGACTATTAGGGAATCAAAGTTATTTATGAAATAATATTAGAACATTGAATATTATTTTATATAATGTTTTTATCAGATAATTTTGAAACAAAAACCAATTGAACCTAGATGACTAAATGAAACTGGGCCAAGCCTAAGTAAATGAGACTAAAATTACAAATACATCAACAAGTCTACGTAGTTTGTCTTCTTCTTTTTGTAAACCATCGGCCATAGAAAATACAGTACAGATCACGCTTCTGACTAACAAATAGCCGCTTTCAAATCAGAAACGTACGTTTCCTCCACGCTTCCAATCACCACTTTCTGGGAAACAGGATTCTGTTGCGATTCCAAGCGCTTCCCGCCACTTCTGTTTTCGGTTCCGATTCTGAGTCAGGAATCAGAGCTTGATTGGCGATTCAATGCAACACAGCTTTCTAATAACATATTAAGACACTTGTAGCTGGAGACACACTTTACCTATGTATAATGTTTTACATGCCCTTCAACTACACTCTCTTCTTCTAGTTTTAATTCTCATTTGACGAGCATCCAATTCTATTATTGATAAAACTATAATTTATAGGGAATTTAGGTTCCATACACACACAAAACCTTATAATTAGGTAAATACCCTTACACTGTTTTTTGCACTGTTAACATTTTGATAATCCTATTTTTAACCTTTTTTTCTCTCTCATCTGTATTTTTTATCAGATCTGTAGCCTCACAAGTCTAAACCGCCATGTGCATTTCCTCCTTCAATCCGGCCAAAAGAGACAACGCGCCGGACAAGAATCAGGTTCCTAACAGGTTCCTCCGGAATCGCACCGCCGTCAACGCCATCTCCCCCAACAAGCGTTACAAACCCTAAGACACCCGATGACTAACATTAAATCATGACCTCGATTCAGTCGTCCTCTAACCAAATACTCCGGCCAAGGACACATCTGCACAGCCCGTCAAGGAACACCGGAGACGAAAAGACTCCGCCCCAACAAATGGAAGCAACACCTCATTCAAGACAGTACCATTGATGCTAGTTGATTTTTTTTTCATTGCGAATTTATCCAAAAGGGTATTTACGTAATTATACATATACAATATCTGCCATGACACATTACCTTTTACTGTGCTTTGTAGATACCTAATTTATTACTTTTTTATGTATTTGTAGCAAATTAACTCTAATTTATAACTAGATTCTGACCCGTCCTAAAAGGGCAGGTACTTTTTTATTGTTTTTTTCAAAAAAAAATTGATAATTCTTCGTTTTAATTATATAAACTGTGACATGATCAAGTTTCAATTATATGCGGATTTGTTATATTATGTATAGTATGACGAAACTTAAAATGAGTCACGTAACCTTTTTATGTTTGTAAATAAGTTAAACAATGGTTGTATCCAAAATTCGTACTTAGACAATTATATAATTTCAAAAAATTATAAATTATATAAATATTGCTAAACATAGAAAGTGACCAATAATATTTTTGATTAAGTCTTATCCTCGTGTAGTTACAAAATTTCAATTTCTAATATCAACTTTTTAAAATTATTATAGACTTTAATTTATGTTATTGATATTAAAAAGTTTATGGGGTATAGAAGTGATTATATAAAAACATAATCCATTTAACACGACATCAAAACTATTCGGCCCAAAAAAAGTTCGAAAGACCCATTGATATAAAAATTGATATTAAAAAGTTTATGAGGTAGAGAAGTGATTATTGTTTTTCAATATAAAAATTGATAATTCTTCGTTTTAATTATATAAACTGTGACATGATCAAGTTTCAATTATATGCGGATTTGTTATATTATGTATAGTATGAAGAAATTTAAAATGAGTCACGTAACTGTTTTATGTTTGTAAATAAGTTAAACAATGGTTATATCCAAAATTCGTACTTAGACTATTATATAATTTCAAAGAATTATAAATTATATAAAATATTGCTAAACATAGAAAGCAGCCAATAATATTTTTGATTAAGTCTTATCCCTGTGTAGTTACAAAATTTCAATTTCTAATATCAACTTTTTAAAATTATTGCAGACTTTAATTTATGTTATTGATATTAAAAAGTTTATGAGGTTTAGAAGTGATTATTGTTTTTTCAATATAAAAAATCATAATTCTTCATTTTAATTATATAAACTGTGACATGATCAATTTTCAATTATATGCGGATTTTTTATATTATGTATAGTATGACAAAATTTAAAATGAGTCACGTAACCGTTTTATGTTTGTAAATAAGTTAAACAATGGTTGTATCCAAAATTCGTACTTAGACTATTATATAATTTCAAAGAATTATAAATTATATAAAATATTTCTAAACATAGAAAGTGGCCAATAATATTTTTGATTAAGTTTTATCCTCGTGTAGTTACAAAATTTTAATTTCTAATATCAACTTTTTAAAATTATTGAAGATATTAATTTATGTTATTGATATTAAAAAGTTTATGAGGTATAGAAGTGATTATATAAAAACATAATCCATTTAACACGACATCAAAACTATTCGGCCAAAAAAAGTTCAAAAGACCCATTATCAAAAACATAAGTCGACATCATCATTTTAGTAAATTGGTGTACGAAAACAAGTCCACCTAAATGTTGAAATATGCCCACAAAACTGAAAGACAATAATGTCATTAATGAAATTTTTTAGTTAGTCATATCATTGAAAACATTTTAGAAAAACAGAAAGACAATATTGCTAAAAAGCGCGACGTTTTTATTCATTTATTGACCCAAATACACATTATTAACGTATGATTGATCCGTTAAAAATAAAATATATCTTATAATATTTTAAGATTTTTACTAATTTAATCATATATTTTTAATATTACATAAACTTGTGATTATTAAACTTTGATGATATTTTTATTATGTCATCCAAATAAAAATGTTAATATAGAAAACTTATCGATATGACAATATTAGTTTTTTTAATAACCTATTATAAGTTGTGTATTTTTTTAGATTTAAAATTTAATTTATTATACGTAGATTTAAGAAAATAATATTGTGATGTCATAATATTTGCTGATTAACTGAGTTTCATAATATATATGTGTAATATTTAAATTTAAAATATTTATATTAAATAAAAATAATATATCTTATAAGTATGTGTAAGCCCATTGATTATTGATCAATTTAAATATATAATCCGTATGCCCAAAATCAAAAGACTCAAATGCTATTAATGAATTTTATTAATCCTTTAAAAAAATAAGAGTATTTTTGGAAAAATGTAATTTTCATTAAATGCTTAAAATAAAAATGATCCTTTTTAATAGTATTGATATTATGACCTCTTTCTCATGCCAAAAAAATGAAAAAGAATATTCCTTCTTGTCGAGTTAGTGAGTTGATGAGGCCCATACACGAAGAGACGATCAATATCTTAATGTTATAAGGTTGTAATCAGCCCAAAAACCAAAAGATTATAATACCATTAATGAATTATTGTAGATAGTCATTTCATTAAGGATATTTTTGGAAGATTTGTAATTTTCAATAAGGGTATAAATGAAGAATGATCATGTTTTAATAGTATTGATTAGCAATTTCATAAATACAATTTTGAATTTGAATATTTACATCGCATCGTTGTAAAATCCTCGTAAAATTTACATGGAGTTTACATCGAAATGTTACGTGTATTTTGCAACGGAATTTAACGAGGTGTTTACAACAAAATATACGAGGGTTTTACGACGAAGTCTTTCCTTTCGCTTTACGACGAATCTCTTTCCTCATAAATAGTGGATTTTGCGACGAAACATCCGTTACGGCGAACGTTTAACAACGAAACACATTTCCACGTTAATTCGTTATAAAACCCCTTATGACGACTAAACGTGGAATATTGCCCTCGTAAAAGTATGTTTTTTTGTAGTGCTGATAGAACAATTATATATCAAATTAGTCTTATGAGAGATAATTATCATTTTTTGACCTAAATTACAAATTTTCCACATTTTATTTGATTTATTCGTGGTTTCAGGTTAAGATTAAGTTAGTATAAAACTTTGGTTCTGAAATAAATGAAGCTTTAGTTGGAAGTAGAGTATGTCATGGGGATCTTTGACACCGTAGGTGGACACTGGGTTGCCGTAACTTGGCGTTATAGACAAATGGTCTTTTATTTAGAGAAAGAGACCAAAACTTTGGACTCAAACAATTAACCCAAAAGAAAAAGATTCCTTGACATATAAAATAAACTTTAATTTATCCATAAGATATATATTTCACATGATATCATGAGATAGGGACAAAGAGGTACAAACAAAACACTCTGTGTCAGATTCCCACTGAGTTTGATTATTCTCACTTAAACAATTTGGAGAATGTTGATACTAATTTGGTTATTAGGTTAATTAATTAATTTCGTCGATAAACAGATACCAAACTATAAACTGTCAATAATGCGGTTCTGTCTCAGAATCAAGCACTTGAAGAAAAAAAATGGAATCTTTAGAATCGACTCGCGTCTGCTCTGTTGCTTTGCTTCTTCTTATCTCCCTTCTCTGGTCTCAACTACCTTCAAGCTTAGCTCAACAACAACATGAACCAAACCCAACGATTAGAACAATGGAAGATTTCTCCGGATACCCAATTCACGAACCGGGTCAATTCGGCTCCATCAGTCTCGCTTCCTCACTCTCCGTTGATGCTCAAGGACTGCAGAAACAGGTTCAAAGGAGTGTTTATTTGAATCTTGTTAATAGAAGGGTAGTAGATTAATGGGTAGATGTTTGGTTTGGTTTTGATTAGATAGAAGAGCTGTCTAGTTTCTCTGATGCTCCTTCACCATCAGTCACAAGAGTGCTCTACACTGACAAAGATGTCTTGGCAAGAAGGTATGAGTAAAATAGCATCACAAAGGCAACGATGTATTTTTTTTGTTCAATCTGAATTTGAGTTTGTTTCTTTGTTGATCTTTGAAGTTATGTGAAGAATTTGATGACACTTGCTGGTCTCTCTGTTAGAGAGGATGCTGTTGGTAACATATTTGGCAAATGGTTTGTCTCTCTCTTAGTTATTGAAAGATGATTCCTTTTATGTTGGTTTTGTTTGATTCTGGTGTGTTGTTTTTCATTCCTCTTTTAACTTAGGGATGGTTCAGAGCCAGATCTTCCTGCTGTAGCCACTGGTTCTCACATCGATGCTATTCCCTATTCCGGGAAGTATGATGGCGTTGTTGGTGTTTTGGGTGCAATTGAAGCTATCAATGTGTTGAAAAGGTATGAAGCATCTTAAATTTAATGAAAGCAAAACTCCTAGGTGGGTAGTTATTGTGTGTTCATGATAAATCTTTTGTTGTTGTCTAAAGGTCGGGGTTTAAACCGAAGAGGTCTTTGGAGATAATCTTGTTCACATCTGAAGAACCTACCCGGTTTGGGATCAGTTGTTTAGGAAGGTACCCTTTAGTTTTATCTTTGTTCTCAGCAAAAACAGATTTTGATGCTTTGCTTTGCTTTGTTTTGTCTTGTCTTGCTTGTAAATGCTCTTGAATGATACAGCCGCTTACTCGCTGGAAGCAAAGAACTCGCAGAAGCATTAAAGACAACAGTTGTTGATGGACAGAATGTGTCGTTTATAGAAGCAGCTAGATCAGCTGGGTACGCAGAAGATGAAGACTTGTCGAGTGTGTTCTTGAAGAAAGGAAGCTACTTTGCTTTTATAGAGTTGCATATCGAACAAGGACCTATCCTAGAAGATGAAGGTACCACCCGTTTAAGTTGCTTATAAAGTCACCTTACAATTTGTAACCAACATTGGATGTTATTTGACCTCAGGTTTAGATATCGGTGTAGTAACCGCCATTGCTGCTCCAGCAAGTTTGAAAGTGGAATTTGAAGGCAATGGAGGTCATGCCGGTGCTGTGCTTATGCCATATAGGTGACGTATATTATAAGATTATAAACCACCTGCTTGAACCCCACTATTTACACTGGCCAATCTATAAATGACTATTTCTTCAGAAATGATGCTGGGCTTGCGGCTGCAGAGTTGGCTCTTGCTGTGGAGAAACATGTGTTAGAATCAGAATCAATAGATACTGTAGGAACTGTTGGTAAGTTTTTGCCTCACTGTTTCGATAAGAAGTTATGGAACTTATTCACTAGTTGAATCGTTGCGGTTTTTAAGGTATTCTGGAGATACACCCTGGAGCAATCAACAGCATTCCAAGCAAATCTCATCTTGAAATTGGTATGGATTCCATATTTCCATCATACATAATAATAGAGAAATTCTGTTACAAACACATTATTTGTATAAGCTCTTGAAGATGCTGAGAGTATAGTTCTTTTTTTTCTGTTCTTTTGAAGATACAAGGGATATTGATGAAGCGAGGAGAAACACCGTGATCAAGAAGATACAGGAATCTGCCAACACTATAGCTCGAAAACGTAAAGTGAAGCTTACAGAATTCAAGATTGTAAATCAAGATCCACCGGCACTCTCAGACAAACTAGTAATCAAGAAAATGGCAGAGGCAAGCACAGAGCTAAACTTATCACACAAGATGATGATCAGCCGAGCTTATCATGATTCTCTCTTCATGGCCAGGTACTACCAAAATCCTCCAAGTTTCACGTTTGGAACATAACTTTAAACTTTCAAATTGAGCAACAAGAACAACTGTTCAATTATCCCATTGGAGAGTCCTAACTCACAACCTTAGAACAGTTTAAATGGAAACGCTTCCTTTATCTAATCATTTCTCATGTAATCACTAGTCTACTTTCACTGTTTTTTCTTAGATTGATGCTGAACTTTGTTGCGTTTTTATGTTTCCAGGATATCTCCAATGGGTATGATATTCATCCCGTGCTACAAAGGTATACACGTAAATCAATGAGACCGTGATCTTAATCGGATCAGCATTGCCCATTAATATTGTTTTTGGTTATGTGATTTTTCTTGCAGGATATAGCCATAAACCTGAAGAATATTCATCTCCTGAAGACATGGCTAATGGAGTTAAGGTTCTTTCCCTCACACTGGCCAAGCTCTCCTTAGACTGATCATACTCTCAGAGTCCCATCCAGAAAAGCTTTGCATATTCTGGACCTGTTTCTTCTGTCTTTGTGCTTCAAATGTATCTTTGACAATGTAAAGAAAATTCAATAAATGTTGTGGCTGTCACTTGTAAAGTCATCTGTCAAGGTTGTTATATAATAGTTTCTGTTACAGTTAATGATTTGACGTTTGTTGAAGATGACACAAGTTGTGAATGTTAGATTGTTAGTTAGCTCTAAGATTGTGATAGGGAACTAATTTTTCTGCAGCTAATAGTATTATGAATGGTTGTCAAAGAGATTTTTTCTCTCCTTTTTTTTTTCTTAGGGAAAATTTCATATTAATGCACAATTTTAATTATTATTTTCAACTTAATACACAAGCTTTTAGAATGACCAAAAAAATACACCAACTATTTTCTTTTGTTCGTTTAAAACACTAACTAAAGCCCGTGTAACCATTTTACTTTGGCTCTTTAACTCCATTACAAATATCGTTAACACCGTAAATAAATCGTCAATCTTGCCGTTTAATGTTCAACCATGGTTAATAGACTAACCTTTCTCTTAAACATGTCGATTAGTTTACTCTCCTTAAAAAAACATAGTTTCTAAGAAAGAAACAAACTGATTTTCATAAAACAAATCACCTTCTTGACGTCAAAAAAACAAACAAATTACCTTGTGCTACGTAAGAATGTAATCTTCGAGAAGATCAACGACTTACGAAGATGAGGTAAGAGGTGGAAGCCATCGTGATTGTCGTGGTTCTGTGAATTGTTAAATTATCTGGTTTTGTGAATCACTCACAGCCTTTTTTTGTGTTTACAGTGGCATCGATGGTGCTTTGAAGATGCACATTGGCTATGGCTGTTCAATGTCATACCAAAAAGAAAAGTTCTCATACTCTGGAGGAGTTTATGTTAGAGATTTGTTGGTTGACCCGGGTCTTCTTACATGGTCAATTTTTGAGGATTTTTTAGTGGACAGAGGAATCAAGAGTAAGGTGGAGCAGGTTTGATATAAAGTAGTGAATGAAGATATATCTACGGCTAGACCGATATACAAAGACAAAGATGCTGGGATTAGGAAGTTGTGTGAACAAACCAAGGTGTTAGTGAAGTTGATTTGTACATTGTCTATGGTCAGAATGCAGATGAAGATAACAGCGAGGATGAAGAGAAGAGTGAAGATGAAGAGAAGAGTGATGATGAAATTAGAGAAGAAGTTAGTGATGGAGAAACAAATGAGGCTGAGATTAGAGAAGATCATGAAAAGCTGCAAACGGTCATCAATCCGAGGATGAAGAACAGATTTTGGGTCAAGGAGCTGAAGATGTTCGATTTGAAAATCTGCTTTCACAGGCTGTACAGACCGTGTGTACACAACCAAACCTTGATCCTTCTGAAGAAAGTTAAAGCGATAGTGAAGATGAAAGACTTGAAGGCAGCTGATCTTAGCACTTGGTGTCGTGCTTTCTTCTCCAATTTAGCATGATCTGATAACGTCTGCAACAACTTATCTGAGAGCTTCAACCGAACAATTAAAAAAGCCAGAGAGTTGCCTCTGATTAATATGTTGGAAACGATTAGGAGACAAGCTATGATTCGCATTTCTCGAAAGTTGGTGAAGGCAAACCAATGTCTATTGAATTTCTCTAAAAAAGTAGCTGTCATTTTGGAAACAAACCGAGAAACAAGCAACCGTTGTACCATATACAAGAGTAGTGATAACTTGTATGAAGTATGTTTGTATAGTTGTAGCTTTGAGGTGAGTCTACGACTAAAAACTTGTGTTTGTCGGGAGTGGGACCTCACAGGTATCCCATGTTCACATGCAGTTCAGGTCATCAACGACAGCAATCAAGATCCAACTAAGTAAGTTTTTGTAAATTTTACTATATCATGGTGCATAAATCATTATTAAAGATTTTAACGTTTCTATGCAGTTATGTTGATTATTACTACAAGACTCAAGTTTGGATAGAGACTTACATGGATAACATAAAGCCAGTAAATGGAGAAACATTTTGGAAGAAAACTGGTAAAGACCCCATTGGAGTTCCGGGTTTCAGGAAAATACCCGGATGTCCTAAGAAAAAGAGGATTAAGGCAGCACATGAGTCACCTTCAAGACCTAACTGAGTTACTCGTGATGGCAGAACAGTGACATGTGGCAATTGCCAAGAGGTTGGACATAACCGGACCACTTGCAAGAAAGCATCTCATGTGGTTCAAGGTCCAAAACATAAACGTGGAAGACCGTTTAAAATATATGTGAGTTTTATGATAGCTTCTTATCAGAATTTCCACTTCATATTAATATTATAGCTTTGTATCTGAATTATTTAACATTACAGGACGAATGAGAAGTAAATCAAAAAGACCAAGGAGACATAAGAAAACACAGTCTCAGCCTTCCATCAACACACCTGATGTTATATCTTTTCATGTCCTGAGGCATCGACAAGACCATCTTTGTCAATTGCAACTGATTTAGAAATAAGACCAACTGGAACTGGTCGTGGCCGTGGGTGTCCTCCTGGAAAAGGACAAGCACGCAGAGAGGACATTCCTCGGGGAAATACAGTCTATATAAGTCCATTTACTAACAGAGTATTTGAACTTTATGGAGATAGCTCAAGAGTTATAGGCTCTTCTTCTAAGAAATGAATGATTGGTTTTAGCTAAATGGTTCGTCTTTGGATGTTTGTTTTTTGTTTTACAATTCTAGTTATTTTACTGTCTTTTGGATTCTGTAATGTGAGAGTTGAATTGTTGGTTCAAGAACATCAGTCTAAAGTACGCTTCGTTTCATCAGTCTGTCGTGATTTCAATCTAAAGTACACTCGCATACATACTAATAGTAGATTTCTCTACTTCCTACATGTTGTATAAGTTAGTCTTCTTCTTGCTCCTCTATTTCTTGCATGCCAAGTATCTTCTTCTTCTTCTCTGCTACACTTCTTTGTTCTTCTTCTAAGTGACTCCTTGATCACTTCGTTCATTCTTCTTTTCTTGTGTGGCAAGTTTCCCTGCTTCCACTTCTTCTTCTCTTGATTTCACCTTCCCCTTGCGTGTTTAATCAAAGGTTTAGTTCCAACAAGCAGACAACCAACAACCAAAAACACATGCAACTTATTACTTTAACCGATGGACAATTACAGCAACAACTCCAACAAAACCACATAGACATTTCAGGTGATTTTTTTTTATTTGACGTGAAGAGGGTGACTTGTTTTTTTTTTCTTTTTGACGCCAAGAAGGTATTTGTCTTATGAAAATCAATTGCTCTCTTTCTTAGAAATTAGGTTTTTCAATTTGGGAAGAATAAACCAATCGACATGTTTAAGATAGAGGTTTGTTTATTAACCATGGTTAACAGTAAACGGCAAGATTGACGATCAATTTACGGTGTTAACAGGTTTGGTAATGGTGTTAACGAGTCAAACTAAAATGGCTACATGGGACTTTAGATGGTGTTTTAAAGGAACAAAAAAATATAGTTATTGTCTTGGTCACTTAAAAAACCTGTGTATTAAGTTGGAAATAATAATTAAAGTTGTCTATTAATATGGAATTTTCCCTTTTTCTTACTTTCCGACTTTGAAATAGAAAAATGTCTAAAGTAGAATGTGATTTGCTTAAATAGAAACACGTCTTTATTTTTCATACCAAACTTCTTTCAGTTATTGTTCTGGTCTTAAATATAATGCTGTGTATAGTAAGAGATCAGACATGTATCTTGAATCTTAGGTATACCGAACTCACTCGTGCATTCTGAGTATCTGAAATTGGAATGTCTACTCAAAATTTTTTGCTTCCAAGAGTAAACAACCTAATTTTAATTTAAAAAGTTCGGATATAAATTAAAATATTTAATTCCCAACATATAATATACTTTTTTGAAATGTCTACGTTTATCACACAATTATCAATAAATATCGATTCAGTGGTTTTGAAAAAGAATAGAAAGGTAAAAGAAACCATCCAGCAGACCTTTCACAGAATATAAAGCGCCGATCGTAGAGTAAATAAAATGCATGGCCGTTTAGTTTCTCTAAACATCTCTCTGATTTTCTTTTCTCTCACTGAGCCAAAAGTTCAGGCGGATGATGCTTGGCTCGACACCATTCAATATGATCATTGTCATGATGATGATGATAATGAGGATGATATGATAATGATGTCGGACCAGGCTTCATTCCCCTCAACTTACACGTTTTGCGTTTCAATCTTCAGCAGTCAGCACTCAGCACCAAGCGTTAACTTGATATCCTAAATCTCAGGTAAGCCAAGAAAGTATATAAAATCATATAATCATTAACACATTTAGAGTTTATGTTTACTGATATTCATCATTCTTAATCATCAAAGTAATTTATGCTTTTTCTTAAAAGTAATTAATGGGTTTTTATGTTAAAGGGTTTAATATTAACTATAACCATTA
This sequence comes from Hirschfeldia incana, assembly GCA_026261945.1. NCBI lineage: Eukaryota > Viridiplantae > Streptophyta > Magnoliopsida > Brassicales > Brassicaceae > Hirschfeldia > Hirschfeldia incana. Next base: position 1,674,959 of record JABCMI010000006.1, read on the forward strand.
AAATTAACATTAAAAATTAACTATGTTTGAATGTAATTAATGGCTAGGATACCAATTTTTTTAGCATATCTGATTGACTGGTTCTTAGTTTAATAGTTATATATTTACTAGTAATAAATAAATTTATTTTCTCACACAAACCGAAAGAGTATAAACAATTTTCTTTTGAAAATTATATATATATATATATATATATATATATCTCAAGTATATTTTTGGGTTCTATATATAACATATAAATAACATACATGTACCTACATAAAATAAATGAATTAAAATATATATTTTGGAATGAAATTCATTAATTAAAAGGAGTCCTTTTATAAATTATTCCTGACACTGTTTTGAGATGCGACAAATTTTGTATTTGATTAATTTTATTAATCATTCTCCAATATGTATGTTTATGTAAACTTCAAAATATTAATTTTGAAACCTTGTAGCACTGGTTGCAAGTGATATTTTCAGTGTAATATTTATGTTGCTCTCTTTTGGAGTCTAAGTAAATTAATGCAAACGAAAGCAAACAACAAGATCAGTAAATATAAATATATCACACGAATAGATAAATGATTTTATATTGAACTTGTTTAAAATTAAACATTTTCAATTAAAATCACATATAATTATGTCATAATATAATTAAGCCGGTGATGACGCTTTTGAAACAGAAACACAGTAAGCCCATACTTCATCTCTTTTCTGTAAAAAATTGGATTCGTTTCCGATTAAACTAGGTCTGTCCGCGATATACTTGATAAGTGTGTCATGGCACTTTTTTCCTTCTTGAACAAGCTCCTGGCAACAAGGAATCGTTGCAACTCCATTTCCAAAAACTTGAGATATGATATGGAGCGCACACTTTGGACTGATTTTAACAACACATTGATCCCATAACTTTTTTGGCTCATTTTCCTCTACAGCTAGTGAAGGAATACATGTACTCGCCACAACTAGGACAACAAAAGACACCATAATAACATTAAGCTTGACCATGGTTATTTGTATGAGGTTTTCCTCTTTATTTTTCTCAAGTTAGACAAAACAATTAGGTTTTAAATGGAATATGTTCTTGGAATAAAAAATGAGAACTCTATTTATAGATATGAATAACCAGTATTAAACATTTACTGTTGATAAATTAATTTTTTCAACGGTTTTGTAATTCATTAAAATATGTTAGGTTACATTTTTCTTAGTGAAGTTATTAACTGCTTAGATTAAGCAATTAAAAATAGAATTCTCGTAATCTGGAAATAAAGATATGAAAAAAAGTTATATAACTATTTATGTTCCAATCAAAAAACTACTCAATATTGTAGATGCCAGCAACATATATTTTGGTGGTTGTATATCAAATTACAAACAAAAACAAGAAGTAAAGTGTAACATATGATTAAACTAAAAAATAAAGTAATATTAACACTTGTCTATATATCTACATATATCACTATGCGGTTACAGTAAATATTATTACGTCTAATATTTTCCTTACTCCATGATATCGGATCCTTGATAATTTATTTTTTTAAACTTTTAAACTTTCATGCAAAGATGTTTTCAGTAAATATAACTATACTTGTAAAAAAAAAAAAAAAATTATATTCTTTACCAAAAAATAATAATAAAATATGTAAGAAATTAAAAATTTAATTAATAAAATGAAAACAAATTTTCAAATTTTAACTTGCGAATTTAAAAAAAAGGGTTAAGCTGGTGATATTAGATTTCATCCGATCTTAAATTACATAATAGTTTAATTACTATGTCTATATATATATATATATATATATATATATATATATATATTTCTCAAGCATATTTTTGGGTTCTATATATAACATATAAATAACATACATGTACCTACATAAAATAAATGAATGAAAATATATATTTTGGAATGAAATTCTTTAATTAAAAGGAGTCCTTTTAAAAATTATTCCTGACACTGTTTTGATATGCGACAAATTTTGTATTTGATTAATTTTATTAATCATTCTCCAATCTGTATGTTTTTGTAAACTTCATAATATTAATTTGGAAACCTTGTAGCACTGGTTGCAAGTGATATTTTCAGTGTAATATTTATGTTGCTCTCTTTTGGAGTCTAAGTAAATTACTGCAAACGAAAGCAAACAACAAGATCAGTAAATATCAATATATCACACGAATAGATAAATGATTTTATATTGAACTTGTTTAAAAATAAAACATTTTCAATAAAAATCACATATAATTATGTCATAATATAATTAAGGCGGTGATGACGCTTTTGAAACAGAAACACAGTAAGCCCATACTTCATCTCTTTTCTGTAAAAATTTGGATTCGTTTCCGATTAAACTAGGTCTGTCCGCGATATACTTGATAAGTGTGTCATGGCACTTTTTTCCTTCTTGAACAAGCTCCTGGCAACAAGGAATCGTTGCAACTCCATTTCCAAAAACTTGAGATATGATATGGAGCGCACACTTTGGACTGATTTTAACAACACATTGATCCCATAACTTTTTTTGCTCATTTTCCTCTACAGCTAGTGAAGGAATACATGTACTCGCCACAACTAGGACAACAGAAGACACCATAATAACATTAAGCTTGACCATAGTTATTTGTATGAGGTTTTCCTCTTTATTTTTCTCAAGTTAGACAAAACAATTAGGTTTTAAATGGAATATGTTCTTGGAATAAAAATTGAGAACTCTATTTATAGATATGAATAACCAGTATTAAACATTTACTGTTGATAAATTAATTTTTTCAACGGTTTTGTAATTCATTAAAATGTGTTAGGTTACATTTTTCTTAGTGAAGTTATTAACTGCTTAGATTAAGCAATTAAATATAGAATTCTCGTAATCTGGAAATAAAGATATGAAAAGAAGTTATATAACTATTTATGTTCCAATCGAAAAACTACTCAATATTGTAGATGCCAGCAACATATATTTTGGTGGTTGTATATCAAATTACAAACAAAAACAAGAAGTAAAGTGTAACATATGATTAAACTAAAAAATATAGTAATATTAACACTTGTCTATATATCTACATATATCACTATGCGGTTACAGTAAATATTATTACGTCTAATATTTTCCTTACTCCATGATATCGGATCCTTGATAATTTATTTTTTTAAACTTTTAAACTTTCATGCAAAGATGTTTTCAGTAAATATAACTATACTTGTAAAAATAAAAAAAAAAATATATTCTTTACCAAAAAATAATAATAAAATATGTAAGAAATTAAAAATTTAATTAATAAAATGAAAACAAATTTTCAAATTTCAACTTGCGAATTTAAAAAAAAAGGGTTAAGCTGGTGATATTAGATTTCATCCGATCTTAACTTACATAATAGTTTAATTACTATGTCTATATATATATATATATATATATATATATATATATATATATATATATATATTTCTCAAGCATATTTTTGGGTTCTATATATAACATATAAATAACATACATGTACCTACATAAAATAAATGAATGAAAATATATATTTTGGAATGAAATTCTTTAATTAAAAGGAGTCCTTTTAAAAATTATTCCTGACACTGTTTTGATATGCGACAAATTTTGTATTTGATTAATTTTATTAATCATTCTCCAATCTGTATGTTTTTGTAAACTTCAAAATATTAATTTTGAAACCTTGTAGCACTGGTTGCAAGTGATATTTTCAGTGTAATATTTATGTTGCTCTCTTTTGGAGTCTAAGTAAATTACTGCAAACGAAAGCAAACAACAAGATCAGTAAATATCAATATATCACACGAATAGATAAATGATTTTATATTGAACTTGTTTAAAAATAAAACATTTTCAATAAAAATCACATATAATTATGTCATAATATAATTAAGCCGGTGATGATGCTTTTGAAACAGAAACACAGTAAGCCCATACTTCATCTCTTTTCTGTAAAAATTTGGATTCGTTTCCGATTAAACTAGGTCTGTCCGCGATATACTTGATAAGTGTGTCATGGCAGTTTTTTCCTTCTTGAACAAGCTCCTGGCAACAAGGAATCGTTGCAACTCCATTTCCAAAAACTTGAGATATGATATGGAGCGCACACTTTGGACTGATTTTAACAACACATTGATCCCATAACTTTTTTGGCTCATTTTCCTCTACAGCTAGTGAAGGAATACATGTACTCGCCACAACTAGGACAACAAAAGACACCATAATAACATTAAGCTTGACCATGGTTATTTGTATGAGGTTTCCCTCTTTATATTTCTCAAGTTAGACAAAACAATTAGGTTTTAAATGGAATATGTTCTTGGAATAAACAATGAGAACTCTATTTATAGATATGAATAACCAGTATTAAACATTTACTGTTGATAAATTAATTTTTTCGACGGTTTTGTAATTCATTAAAATGTGTTAGGTTACATTTCTTAGTGAAGCTATTAACTGCTTAGAATTAAGCAATTAAAAATAGAATTCTCATAATCTGGAAATAAAGATATGAAAATAAGTTATATAACTATTTATGTTCCAATCGAAAAACTACTCAATATTGTATATGCCAGCAACATATATTTTGGTTGTTGTATATCAAATTACCAACAAAAACAAGAAGTAAAGTGTAACATATGATTAAACTAAAAAATATAGTAATTTTAACACTTGATTATATATCTATCTATATCACTATGAGGTTACAGTAAATATTATTACATCCAATATTTTCTTTACTCCTTGATATCGGATCTTTGATAATATATATTTTTTAAAAATTTTAAATTTTCATGCAAAGATGTTTTCAGTAAATATAACTATACTTGTAAAAATAATCAACAAATTTATATTCTTTACCAAAAAATACTAATAAAATATTTAAGACATTGAAAATTCAATTAATAAAGTGAAAACAAATTTTCAAATTTTAACTTTCGATTTTTTTTTTTAAAAAAGGGTTAAGCTGGTGATATTAGATTTCATCCGATCTTAACTTACATAATAGTTCAATTACTATGTATATATATATATATATATATATATATATATATATATATATATATATATATATATATATTTCTCAAGCATATTTTTGGGTTCTATATATAACATATAAATAACATACATGTACCTACATAAAATAAATGAATGAAAATATATATTTTGGAATGAAATTCTTTAATTAAAAGGAGTCCTTTTAAAAATTATTTCTGACACTGTTTTGAGATGCGACAAATTTTGTATTTGATTAATTTTATTAATCATTCTCCAATCTTTATGTTTTTGTAAACTTCAAAATATTAATTTGGAAACCTTGTAGCACTGGTTGCAAGTGATATTTTCAGTGTAATATTTATGTTGCTCTCTTTTGGAGTCTACGTAAATTAATGCAAACGAAAGCAAACAACAAGATCAGTAAATATCAATATATCACACGAATAGATAAATGATTTTATATTGAACTTGTTTAAAAATAAAACCTTTTCAATAAAAATCACATATAATTATGTCATAATATAATTAAGCCGGTGATGACGCTTTTGAAATAGAAACACAGTAAGCCCATACTTCATCTCTTTTCTGTAAAAATTTGGATTCGTTTCCGATTAAACTAGGTCTGTCCGCGATATACTTGATAATTGTGTCATGGCACTTTTTTCCTTCTTGAACAAGCTCCTGGAAACAAGGAATCGTTGCAACTCCATTTCCAAAAACTTGAGATATGATATGGAGCGCACACTTTGGACTGATTTAAACAACACATTGATCCCATAACTTTTTTGGCTCATTTTCCTCTACAGCTAGTGAAGGAATACATGTACTCGCCACAACTAGGACAACAAAAGACACCATAATAACATTAAGCTTGACCATGGTTATTTGTATGAGGTTTTCCTCTTTATTTTTCTCAAGTTAGACAAAACATTTAGGTTTTAAATGGAATATGTTCTTGGAATAAAAAATGAGAACTCTATTTATAGATATGAATAACCAGTATTAAACATTTACTGTTGATAAATTAATTTTTTCGACGGTTTTGTAATTCATTAAAATGTGTTAGGTTACATTTTTCTTAGTGAAGTTATTAACTGCTTAGATTAAGCAATTAAAAATAGAATTCTCGTCATCTGGAAATAAAGATATGAAAAGAAGTTATATAACTATTTATGTTCCAATCGAAAAACTACTCAATATTGTAGATGCCACCAACATATATTTTGGTGGTTGTATATCAAATTACAAACAAAAACAAGAAGTAAAGTGTAACATATGATTAAACTAAAAAATATAGTAATATTAACACTTGATTATATATCTACATATATCACTATGCGGTTACAGTAAATATTATTACGTCTAATATTTTCCTTACTCCATGATATCGGATCCTTGATAATTTATTTTTTTTAACTTTTAAATTTTCATGCAAAGATGTTTTCAGTAAATATAACTATACTTGTAAAAATAAAAATAAAATTTATATTCTTTACCAAAAAATAATAATAAAATATGTAAGACATTAAAAATTTAATTAATAAAATGAAAACAAATTTTCAAATTTTAACTTGCGAATTTAAAAAAAAAAGGGTCAAGCTGGTGATATTAGATTTAATCCGATCTTAACTTACATAATAGTTTAATTACTATGTCTATATATATATATATTTCTAAAGCATATTTTTGGGTTCTATATATAACATATAAATAACATACATGTACCTACATAAAATAAATGAATGAAAATATATATTTTGGAATGAAATTCTTTAATTAAAAGGAGTCCTTTTAAAAATTATTTCTGACACTGTTTTGAGATGCGACAAATTTTGTATTTGATTAATATTATTAATCATTCTCCAATCTGTATGTTTTTGTAAACTTCAAAATATTAATTTTGAAACCTTGTAGCACTGGTTGCAAGTGATATTTTCAGTGTAATATTTATGTTGCTCTCTTTTGGAGTCTAAGTAAATTAATGCAAACGAAAGCAAACAACAAGATCAGTAAATATCAATATATCACACGAATAGATAAATGATTTTATATTGAACTTGTTTAAAAATAAAACCTTTTCAATAAAAATCACATATAATAATGTCATAATATAATTAAGCCGGTGATGACGCTTTTGAAACAGAAACACAGTAAGCCCATACTTCATCTCTTTTCTGTAAAAATTTGGATTCGTTTCCGATTAAACTAGGTCTGTCTGCGATATACTTGATAAGTGTGTCATGGCACTTTTTTCCTTCTTGAACAAGCTCCTGGCAACAAGGAATCGTTGCAACTCCATTTCCAAAAACTTGAGATATGATATGGAGCGCACACTTTGGACTGATTTTAACAACACATTGATCCCATAACTTTTTTGGCTCATTTTCCTCTACAGCTAGTGAAGGAATACATGTACTCGCCACAACTAGGAAAACAAAAGACACCATAATAACATTAAGCTTGACCATGGTTATTTGTATGAGGTTTTCCTCTTTATTTTTCTCAAGTTAGACAAAACAATTAGGTTTTAAATGGAATATGTTCTTGGAATAAAAAATGAGAACTCTATTTATAGATATGAATAACCAGTATTAAACATTTACTGTTGATAAATTAATTTTTTCGACGGTTTTGTAATTCATTAAAATGTGTTAGGTTACATTTTTCTTTGTGAAGTTATTAACTGATTAGATTAAGCAATTAAAAAAGAATTCTCAAAATCTGGAAATAAAGATATGAAAAGAAGTTATATAACTATTTATGTTCCAATCGAAAAACTATTCAATATTGTAGATGCCAGCAACATATATTTTGGTGGTTGTATATCAAATTACAAACAAAAACAAGAAGTAAAGTGTAACATATGATTAAACTAAAAAATATAGTAATATTAACACTTTATTATATATCTACATATATCACTATGCGGTTACAGTAAATATTATTACGTCTAATATTTTCCTTACTCCATGATATCGGATCCTTGATAATTTATTTTTTAAAACTTTTAAATTTTCATGCAAAGATGTTTTCAGTAAATATAACTATACTTGTAAAAATAATAAAAAAAATTATATTCTTTATCAAAAAATAATAATAAAATATGTAAGACATTAAAAATTTAATTAATAAAATGAAAACAAATTTTCAAATTTTAACTTGTGAATTTAAAAAAAAAAGGGTTAAGCTGGTGATATTAGATTTCATCCGATCTTAACTTACATAATAGTTTAATTACTATGTCTATATATATATATATATATATATATATTTCTAAAGCATATTTTTGGGTTCTATATATAACATATAAATAACATACATGTACCTACATAAAATAAATGAATGAAAATATATATTTTGGAATGAAATTCTTTAATTAAAAGGAGTCCTTTTAAAAATTATTTCTGACACTGTTTTGAGATGCGACAAATTTTGTATTTGATTAATTTTATTAATCATTCTCCAATCTGTATGTTTTTGTAAACTTCAAAATATTAATTTAGAAACCTTGTAGCACTGGTTGCAAGTGATATTTTCAGTGTAATATTTATGTTGCTCTCTTTTGGAGTCTAAGTAAATTAATGCAAACGAAAGCAAACAACAAGATCAGTAAATATCAATATATCACACGAATAGATAAATGATTTTATATTGAACTTGTTTAAAAATAAAACCTTTTCAATAAAAATCACATATAATAATGTCATAATATAATTAAGCCGGTGATGACGCTTTTGAAACAGAAACACAGTAAGCCCATACTTCATCTCTTTTCTGTAAAAATTTGGATTCGTTTCCGATTAAACTAGGTCTGTCCGCGATATACTTGATAAGTGTGTCATGGCACTTTTTTCCTTCTTGAACAAGCTCCTGGCAACAAGGAATCGTTGCAACTCCATTTCCAAAAACTTGAGATATGATATGGAGCGCACACTTTGGACTGATTTTAACAACACATTGATCCCATAACTTTTTTGGCTCATTTTCCTCTACAGCTAGTGAAGGAATACATGTACTCGCCACAACTAGGAAAACAAAAGACACCATAATAACATTAAGCTTGACCATGGTTATTTGTATGAGGTTTTCCTCTTTATTTTTCTCAAGTTAGACAAAACAATTAGGTTTTAAATGGAATATGTTCTTGGAATAAAAAATGAGAACTCTATTTATAGATATGAATAACCAGTATTAAACATTTACTGTTGATAAATTAATTTTTTCGACGGTTTTGTAATTCATTAAAATGTGTTAGGTTACATTTTTCTTTGTGAAGTTATTAACTGCTTAGATTAAGCAATTAAAAAAGAATTCTCGTAATCTGGAAATAAAGATATGAAAAGAAGTTATATAACTATTTATGTTCCAATCGAAAAACTATTCAATATTGTAGATGCCAGCAACATATATTTTGGTGGTTGTATATCAAATTACAAACAAAAACAAGAAGTAAAGTGTAACATATGATTAAACTAAAAAATATAGTAATATTAACACTTTATTATATATCTACATATATCACTATGCGGTTACAGTAAATATTATTACGTCTAATATTTTCCTTACTCCATGATATCGGATCCTTGATAATTTATTTTTTAAAACTTTTAAATTTTCATGCAAAGATGTTTTCAGTAAATATAACTATACTTGTAAAAATAATAAAAAAAATTATATTCTTTATCAAAAAATAATAATAAAATATGTAAGACATTAAAAATTTAATTAATAAAATGAAAACAAATTTTCAAATTTTAACTTGTGAATTTAAAAAAAAAGGGTTAAGCTGGTGATATTAGATTTCATCCGATCTTAACTTACATAATAGTTTAATTACTATGTCTATATATATATATATATATATATATATATATATATATATATATTTCTCAAGCATATTTTTGGGTTCTATAAATAACATATAAATAACATACATGTACCTACATAAAATAAATGAATGAAAATATATATTTTGGAATGAAATTCTTTAATTAAAAGGAGTCCTTTTAAAAATTATTCCTGACACTGTTTTGAAATGCGACAAATTTTGTATTTGATTAATTTTATTAATCATTCTCCAATCTGTATGTTTTTGTAAACTTCAAAATATTAATTTGGAAACCTTGTAGCACTGGTTGCAAGTGATATTTTCAGTGTAATATTTATTTTGCTCTCTTTTGGAGTCTAAGTAAATTAATGTAAACGAAAGCAAACAACAAGATCAGTAAATATCAATATATCACACAAATAGATAAATGATTTTATATTGAACTTGTTTAAAAATAAAACATTTTCAATAAAAATCACATATAATTATGTCATAATATAATTAAGACGGTGATGACGCTTTTGAAACAGAAACACAGTAAGCCCATACTTCATCTCTTTTCTGTAAAAAATTGGATTCGTTTCCGATTAAACTAGGTCTGTCCGCGATATACTTGATAAGTGTGTCATGGCATTTTTTTCCTTCTTGAACAAGCTCCTGGCAACAAGAAATCGTTGCAACTCCATTTCCAAAAACTTGAGATATGATATGGAGTGCACACATTGGACTGATTTTAACAACACATTGATCCCATAACTCTTTTGGCTCATTTTCCTCTACAACTAGTGAAGGAATACATGTACTCGCCACAACTAGGACAACAAAAGATACCATAATAACATTAAGCTTGACCATGGTTATTTGTATGAGGTATTCCTCTTTATTTTTCTCAAGTTAGACAAAACAATTAGGTTTTAAATGGAATATGTTCTTGGAATAAAAAATGAGAACTCTATTTATAGATATGAATAAACAGTATTAAACTTTTACTGTTGATAAATTAATTTTTTCGACGTTTTGTAATTCATTAAAATATGTTAGGTTACATTTTTCTTAGTGAAGTTATTAACTGCTTAGATTAAGCAATTAAAAATAGAATTCTTGTAATCTGGAAATAAAGATATGAAAAGAATTTATATAACTATTTATGTTCCAATCGAAAAACTACTCAATATTGTAGATGCCCGCAACATATATTTTGGTTGTTGTATATCAAATTACCAAAAAAAAACAAGAAGTAAAGTGTAACATATGATTAAACTAAAAAATATAGTAATATTAACACTTGATTATATATCTACCTATATCACTATGAGGTTACAGTAAATATTATTACATCTAATATTTTCTTTACTCCATGATATCAGATCTTTGATAATATATATTTTAAAAAAAATTTAAATTTTCATGCAAAGATGTTTTAAGTAAATATAACTATACTTGTAAAAATAATCAACAAATTTATATTCTTTACCAAAAAATACTAATAAAATATGTAAGACATTGAAAATTCAATTAATAAAGTGAAAACAAATTTTCAAATTTTAACTTGCGTTTTTGTTTTAAAAAAAGGGTTAAGCTGGTGATATTAGATTTCATCCGATCTTAACTTACATAGTAGTTTAATTACTATGTCTATATATATATATATATATATATATATATATATTTCTCAAGCATATTTTTGGGTTCTATATATAACATATAAATAACATACATGTACCTACATAAAATAAATGAATGAAAATATATATTTTGGAATGAAATTCTTTAATTAAAAGGAGTCCTTTTAAAAATTATTCCTGACACTGTTTTGAGATGCGACAAATTTTGTATTTGATTAATTTTATTAATCATTCTCCAATCTGTATGTTTTTGTATACTTCAAAATATTAATTTGGAAACCTTGTAGCACTGGTTGCAAGTGATATTTTCAGTGTAATATTTTTGTTGCTCTCTTTTGGAGTCTAAGTAAATTAATGCAAACGAAAGCAAACAACAAGATCAGTACATATCAATATATCACACGAATAGATAAATGATTTTATATTGCACTTGTTTAAAAATAAAACCTTTTCAATAAAAATCACATATAATTATGTCATAATATAATTAAGCCGGTGATGACGCTTTTGAAACAGAAACACAGTAAGCCCATACTTCATCTCTTTTCTGTAAAAAAATTGATTCGTTTCCGATTAAACTAGGTCTGTCCGCGATATACTTGATAAGTGTGTCATGACATTTTTTTCCTTCTTGAACAAGCTCCTGGCAACAAGGAATCGTTGCAACTCCATTTTCAAAAACTTGAGATATGATATGGAGCGCACACTTTGGACTGATTTTAACAACACATTGATCCCATAACTTTTTTGGCTCATTTTCCTCTACAGCTAATGAAGGAATACATGTACTCGCCACAACTAGGACAACAAAAGACACCATAATAACATTAAGCTTGACCATGGTTATTTGTATGAGGTTTTCCTCTTTATTTTTCTCAAGTTAGACAAAACAATTAGGTTTTAAATGGAATATGTTCTTGGAATAAACAATGAGAAATCTATTTATAGATATGAATAACCAGTATTAAACATTTACTGTTGATAAATTAATTTTTTCGACGGTTTTGTAATTCATTAAAATGTGTTAGGTTACATTTTTCTTAGTGAAGTTATTAACTGCTTAGATTAAGCAATTAAAAATAGAATTCTCGTAATCTGGAAATAAAGATATGAAAAGAAGTTATATAACTATCTATGTTCCTATCGAAAAACTACTCAATATGGTAGATGCCAGCAACATATATTTTGGTGGTTGTATATCAAATTACCAACAAAAACAAGAAGTAAAGTGTAACATATGATTAAACTAAAAAATATAGTAATATTAACACTTGATTATATATCTACATATATCACTATGCGGTTACAGTAAATATTATTACGTCTAATATTTTCCTTACTCCATGATATCGGATCCTTGATAATTTATTTTTTAAAACTTTTAAATTTTCAAGCAAAGATGTTTTCAGTAAATATAACTATACTTGTAAAAATAATAAAAAAATTTATATTCTTTATCATAAAATAATAATAAAATATGTAAGACATTAAAAATTTAATTAATAAAATGAAAACAAATTTTCAAAATTTAACTTGCGAATTTAAAAAAAAGGGTTAAGCTGGTGATATTAGATTTCATCCGATCTTAACTTACATAATAGTTTAATTACCATGTCTATATATATATATATATATATATATATATATATATATATATATATATATATTTCTCAAGCATATTTTTGGGTTCTATAAATAACATATAAATAACATACATGTACCTACATAAAATAAATGAATGAAAATATATATTTTGGAATGAAATTCTTTAATTAAAAGGAGTCCTTTTAAAAATTATTCCTGACACTGTTTTGAAATGCGACAAATTTTGTATTTGATTAATTTTATTAATCATTCTCCAATCTGTATGTTTTTGTAAACTTCAAAATATTAATTTGGAAAACTTGTAGCACTGGTTGCAAGTGATATTTTAAGTGTAATATTTATGTTGCTCTCTTTTGGAGTCAAAGTAAATTAATGTAAACGAAAGCAAACAACAAGATCAGTAAATATCAATATATCACACGAATAGATAAATGATTTTATATTGAACTTGTTTAAAAATAAAACATTTTCAATAAAAATCACATATAATTATGTCATAATATAATTAAGCCGGTAATGACGCTTTTGAAACAGAAACACAGTAAGCCCATACTTCATCTCTTTTCTGTAAAAATTTGGATTCGTTTCCGATTAAACTAGGTCTGTCCGCGATATACTTGATAAGTGTGTCATGACACTTTTTTCCTTCTTGAACAAGCTCCTGGCAACAAGGAATCGTTGCAACTCCATTTCCAAAAACTTGAGATATGATATGGAGCGCACACTTTGGACTGATTTTAACAACACATTGATCCCATAACTTTTTTGGCTCATTTTCCTCTACAGCTAGTGAAGGAATACATGTACTCGCCACAACTAGGACAACAAAAGACACCATAATAACATTAAGCTTGACCATGGTTATTTGTATGAGGTTTTTCTCTTTATTTTTCTCAAGTTAGACAAAACAATTAGGTTTTAAATGGAATATGTTCTTGGAATATACAATGAGAACTCTATTTATAGATATGAATAACCAGTATTAAACATTTACTGTTGATAAATTAATTTTTTCGACGGTTTTATAATTCATTAAAATGTGTTAGGTTACATTTTTCTTAGTGAAGTTATTAACTGCTTAGATTAAGCAATTAAAAAAGAATTCTCGTAATCTGGAAATAAAGATATGAAAAGAAGTTATATAACTATTTATGTTCCAATCGAAAAACTACTCAATATTGTAGATGCCAGCAACATATAGTTTGGTGGTTGTATATCAAATTACCAACAAAAACAAGAAGTAAAGTGTAACATATGATTAAACTAAAAAATATAGTAATATTAACACTTGATTATATATCTACATATATCACTATGCGGTTACAGTAAATATTATTACGTCTAATATTTTCCTTACTCCATGATATCGGATCCTTGATAATTTATTTTTTAAAAATTTTAAATTTTCATGCAAAGATGTTTTCAGTAAATATAACTATACTTGTAAAAATAATAAAAAAAATTATATTCTTTATCAAAAAATAATAATAAAATATGTAAGACATTAAAAATTTAATTAATAAAATGAAAACAAATTTTCAAATTTTAACTTGTGAATTTAAAAAAAAAGGGTTAAGCTGGTGATATTAGATTTCATCCGATCTTAACTTACATAATAGTTTAATTACTATGTCTATATATATATATATATATTTCTCAAGCATATTTTTTGGGTTCTATAAATAACATATAAATAACATACATGTACCTACATAAAATAAATGAATGAAAATATATATTTTGGAATGAAATTCTTTAATTAAAAGGAGTCCTTTTAAAAATTATTCCTGACACTGTTTTGAAATGCGACAAATTTTGTATTTGATTAATTTTATTAATCATTCTCCAATCTGTATGTTTTTGTAAACTTCAAAATATTAATTTGGAAACCTTGTAGCACTGGTTGCAAGTGATATTTTCAGTGTAATATTTATGTTGCTCTCTTTTGGAGTCTAAGTAAATTAATGCAAACGAAAGCAAACAACAAGATCAGTAAATATCAATATATCACACGAATAGATAAATGATTTTATATTGCACTTGTTTAAAAATAAAACCTTTTCAATAAAAATCACATATAATTATGTCATAATATAATTAAGCCGGTGATGACGCTTTTGAAACAGAAACACAGTAAGCCCATACTTCATCTCTTTTCTGTAAAAAATTTGATTCGTTTCCGATTAAACTAGGTCTGTCCGCGATATACTTGATAAGTGTGTCATGGCATTTTTTTCCTTCTTGAACAAGCTCCTGGCAACAAGGAATCGTTGCAACTCCATTTCCAAAAACTTGAGATATGATATGGAGCGCACACTTTGGACTGATTTTAACAACACATTGATCCCATAACTTTTTTGGCTCATTTTCCTCTACAGCTAATGAAGGAATACATGTACTCGCCACAACTAGGACAACAAAAGACACCATAATAACATTAAGCTTGACCATGGTTATTTGTATGAGGTTTTCCTCTTTATTTTTCTCAAGTTAGACAAAACAATTAGGTTTTAAATGGAATATGTTCTTGGAATAAAAAATGAGAAATCTATTTATAGATATGAATAACCAGTATTAAACATTTACTGTTGATAAATTAATTTTTTCGACGGTTTTGTAATTCATTAAAATGTGTTAGGTTACATTTTTCTTAGTGAAGTTATTAACTGCTTAGATTAAGCAATTAAAAATAGAATTCTCGTAATCTGGAAATAAAGATATGAAAAGAAGTTATATAACTATCTATGTTCCTATCAAAAAACTACTCAATATTGTAGATGCCAGCAACATATATTTTGGTGGTTGTATATCAAATTACCAACAAAAACAAGAAGTAAAGTGTAACATATGATTAAACTAAAAAATATAGTAATATTAACACTTGATTATATATCTACATATATCACTATGCGGTTACAGTAAATATTATTACGTCTAATATTTTCCTTACTCCATGATATCGGATCCTTGATAATTTATTTTTTAAAACTTTTAAATTTTCAAGCAAAGATGTTTTCAGTAAATATAACTATACTTGTAAAAATAATAAAAAAATTTATATTCTTTATCATAAAATAATAATAAAATATGTAAGACATTAAAAATTTAATTAATAAAATGAAAACAAATTTTCAAAATTTAACTTGCGAATTTAAAAAAAAGGGTTAAGCTGGTGATATTAGATTTCATCCGATCTTAACTTACATAATAGTTTAATTACCATGTCTATATATATATATATATATATATATATATATATATATATATATATATTTCTCAAGCATATTTTTGGGTTCTATAAATAACATATAAATAACATACATGTACCTACATAAAATAAATGAATGAAAATATATATTTTGGAATAAAATTCTTTAATTAAAAGGAGTCCTTTTAAAAATTATTCCTGACACTGTTTTGAAATGCGACAAATTTTGTATTTGATTAATTTTATTAACCATTCTCCAATCTGTATGTTTTTGTAAACTTCAAAATATTAATTTGGAAACCTTGTAGCACTGGTTGCAAGTGATATTTTCAGTGTAATATTTATGTTGCTCTCTTTTGGAGTCTAAGTAAATTAATGTAAACGAAAGCAAACAACAAGATCAGTAAATATCAATATATCACACGAATAGATAAATGATTTTATATTGAACTTGTTTAAAAATAAAACATTTTCAATAAAAATCACATATAATTATGTCATAATATAATTAAGACGGTGATGACGCTTTTGAAACAGAAACACTGTAAGCCCATACTTCATCTCTTTTCTGTAAAAAATTGGATTCGTTTCCGATTAAACTAGGTCTGTCCGCGATATACTTGATAAGTGTGTCATGGCATTTTTTTCCTTCTTGAACAAGCTCCTGGCAACAAGGAATCGTTGCAACTCCATTTCCAAAAACTTGAGATATGATATGGAGCGCACACTTTGGACTGATTTTAACAACACATTGATCCCATAACTTTTTTGGCTCATTTTCCTCTACAGCTAATGAAGGAATACATGTACTCGCCACAACTAGGACAACAAAAGACACCATAATAACATTAAGCTTGACCATGGTTATTTGTATGAGGTTTTCCTCTTTATTTTTCTCAAGTTAGACAAAACAATTAGGTTTTAAATGGAATATGTTCTTGGAATAAACAATGAGAACTCTATTTATAGATATGAATAACCAGTATTAAACATTTACTGTTGATAAATTATTTTTTTCGACTGTTTTGTAATTAATTAAAATGTGTTAGGTTACATTATTCTTAGTGAAGTTATTAACTTCTTAGATTAAGCAATTAAAAATAGAATTCTCGTAATCTGGAAATAAAGATATGAAAAGAAGTTATATAACTATCTATGTTCCTATCGAAAAACTACTCAATATTGTAGATGCCAGCAACATATATTTTGGTGGTTGTATATCAAATTACCAACAAAAACAAGAAGTAAAGTGTAACATATGATTAAACTAAAAAATATAGTAATATTAACACTTGATTATATATCTACATATATCACTATGCGGTTACAGTAAATATTATTACGTCTAATATTTTCCTTACTCCATGATATCGGATCCTTGATAATTTATTTTTTAAAACTTTTAAATTTTCAAGCAAAGATGTTTTCAGTAAATATAACTATACTTGTAAAAATAATAAAAAAATTTATATTCTTTATCAAAAAATAATATATAAAATATGTAAGACATTAAAAATTTAATTAATAAAATGAAAACAAATTTTCAAATTTTAACTTGCGAATTTAAAAAAAAAGGGTTAAGCTGGTGATATTAGATTTCATCCGATCTTAACTTACATAATAGTTTAATTACTATGTCTATATATATATATATATATATAAATTTCTCAAGCATATTTTTGGGTTCTATAAATAACATATAAATAACATACATGTACCTACATAAAATAAATGAATGAAAATATATATTTTGGAATGAAATTCTTTAATTAAAAGGAGTCCTTTTAAAAATTATTCCTGACACTGTTTTGAAATGCGACAAATCTTGTATTTGATTAATTTTATTAATCATTCTCCAATCTGTATGTTTTTGTAAACTTCAAAATATTAATTTGGAAACCTTGTAGCACTGGTTGCAAGTGATATTTTCAGTGTAATATCTATGTTTCTCTCTTTTGGAGTCTAAGTAAATTAATGCAAACGAAAGCAAACAACAAGATCAGTAAATATCAATATATCACACGAATAGATAAATGATTTTATATTGAACTTGTTTAAAAATAAAACATTTTCAATAAAAATCACATATAATTATGTCATAATATAATTAAGCCGGTGATGACGCTTTTGAAACAGAAACACAGTAAGCCCATACTTCATCTCTTTTCTGTAAAAATTTGGATTCGTTTCCGATTAAACTAGGTCTGTCCGCGATATACTTGATAAGTGTGTCATGGCACTTTTTTTCCTTCTTGAACAAGCTCCTGGCAACAAAGAATCGTTGCAACTCCATTTCCAAAATCTTGAGATATGATATGGAGCGCACACTTTGGACTGATTTTAACAACACATTGATCCCATAACTTTTTTGGCTCATTTTCCTCTACAGCTAGTGAAGGAATACATGTACTCGCCACAACTAGGACAACAAAAGACACCATAATAACATTAAGCTTGACCATGGTTATTTGTATGAGGTTTTCCTCTTTATTTTTCTCAAATTAGACAAAACAATTAGGTTTTAAATGGAATATGTTCTTGGAATAAACAATGAGAACTCTATTTATAGATATGAATAACCAGTATTAAACATTTACTGTTGATAAATTATTTTTTTCGACGGTTTTGTAATTCATTAAAATGTGTTAGGTTACATTTTTCTTAGTGAAGTTATTAACTGCTTAGATTAAGCAATTAAAAATAGAATTCTCGTAATTTGGAAATAAAGATATGAAAAGAAGTTATATAACTATTTATGTTCCAATCGAAAAACTACTCAATATTGTAGATGCCAGCAACATATATTTTGGTGGTTGTATATCAAATTACCAACAAAAACAAGAAGTAAAGTGTAACATATGATTAAACTAAAAAATATAGTAATATTAACACTTGATTATATATCTACATATATCACTATGTTGTTACAGTAAATATTATTACGTCTAATATTTTCTTTACTCCATAATATCGGATCCTTGATAATTTATTTTTTTAAACTTTTAAATTTTCATGCAAAGATGTTTTCAGTAAATATAACTATACATGTAAAAATAAAAAAAAAATATATATTCTTTACCAAAAAATAATAATAAAATATGTAAGACATTAAAAATTTAATTAATAAAATGAAAAAAAAAATTCAAATTTTAACTTGCGAATTTAAAAAAAAAGGGTTAAACTGGTGATATTAGATTTCATCCGATCTTAACTTACATAATAGTTTAATTACTATGTCTATATATATATATATATATATTTCTCAAGCATATTTTTGGGTTCTATAAATAACATATAAATAACATACATGTACCTACATAAAATAAATGAATGAAAATATATATTTTGGAATGAAATTCTTTAATTAAAAGGAGTCCTTTTAAAAATTATTCCTGACACTGTTTTGAGATGCGACAAATTTTGTATTTGATTAATTTTATTAATCATTCTCCAATCTGTATGTTTTTGTAAACTTCAAAATATTAATTTGGAAACCTTGTAGCACTGGTTGCAAGTGATATTTTCAGTGTAATATTTATGTTGCTCTCTTTTGGAGTCTAAGTAAATTAATGTAAACGAAAGCAAACAACAAGATCAGTAAATATCAATATATCACACGAATAGATAAATGATTTTATATTGAACTTGTTTAAAAATAAAACATTTTCAATAAAAATCACATATAATTATGTCATAATATAATTAAGCCGGTGATGACGCTTTTGAAACAGAAACACAGTAAGCCCATACTTCATCTCTTTTCTGTAAAAAATTGGATTCGTTTTCGATTAAACTAGGTCTGTCCGCGATATACTTGATAAGTGTGTCATGGCACTTTTTTCCTTCTTGAACAAGCTCCTGGCAACAAGGAATCGTTGCAACTCTATTTCCAAAAACTTGAGATATGATATGGAGCGCACACTTTGGACTGATTTTAACAACACATTGATCCCATAACTTTTTTGGCTCATTTTCCTCTACAGCTAATGAAGGAATACATGTACTCGCCACAACTAGGACAACAAAAGACACCATAATAACATTAAGCTTGAGCATGGTTATTTGTATGAGGTTTTCCTCTTTATTTTTCTCAAATTAGACAAAACAATTAGGGTTTAAATGGAATATGTTCTTGGAATAAACAATGAGAACTCTATTTATAGATATGAATAACCAGTATTAAACATTTACTGTTGATAAATTATTTTTTCGACGGTTTTGTAATTCATTAAAATGTGTTAGGTTACATTTTTCTGAGTGAAGTTATTAACTGCTTAGATTAAGCAATTAAAAATAGAATTCTCGTAATCTGGAAATAAAGATATGAAAAGAAGTTATATAACTATTTATGTTCCAATCGAAAAACTACTCAATATTGTAGATGCCAGCAACATATAGTTTGGTGGTTGTATATCAAATTACCAACAAAAACAAGAAGTAAAGTGTAACATATGATTAAACTAAAAAATATAGTAATATTAACACTTGATTATATATCTACATATATCACTATGCGGTTACAGTAAATATTATTACGTCTAATATTTTCCTTACTCCATGATATCGGATCCTTGATAATTTATTTTTTTAAACTTTTAAATTTTCATGCAAAGATGTTTTCAGTAAATATAACTATACTTGTAAAAATAATAAAAAAATTTATATTCTTTATCGAAAAATAATAATAAAATATGTAAGACATCAAAAATTTAATTAATAAAATGAAAACAAATTTTCAAATTTTAACTTGCGAATTTAAAAAAAAGGGTTAAGCTGGTGATATTAGATTTCATCCGACCTTAACTTACATAATAGTTTAATTACTATGTGTATATATATATATATATTTCTCAAGCATATTTTTGGGTTCTATAAATAACATATAAATAACATACATGTACCTACATAAAATAAATGAATGAAAATATATATTTTGGAATGAAATTCTTTAATTAAAAGGAGTCCTTTTAAAAATTATTCCTGACACTGTTTTGAGATGCGACAAATTTTGTATTTGATTAATTTTATTAATCATTCTCCAATCTGTATGTTTTTGTAAACTTCAAAATATTAATTTGGAAACCTTGTAGCACTGGTTGCAAGTGATATTTTCAGAGTAATATTTATGTTGCTCTCTTTTGGAGTCTAAGTAAATTAATGTAAACGAAAGCAAACAACAAGATCAGTAAATATCAATATATCACACGAATAGATAAATGATTTTATATTGAACTTGTTTAAAAATAAAACATTTTCAATAAAAATCACATATAATTATGTCATAATATAATTAAGCCGGTGATAACGCTTTTGAAACAGAAACACAGTAAGCCCATACTTCATCTCTTTTCTGTAAAAAATTGGATTCGTTTCCGATTAAACTAGGTCTGTCCGCGATATACTTGATAAGTGTGTCATGGCACTTTTTTCCTTCTTGAACAAGCTCCTGGCAACAAGGAATCGTTGCAACTCCATTTCCAAAAACTTGAGATATGATATGGAGCGCACACTTTGGACTGATTTTAACAACACATTGATCCCATAACTTTTTTGGCTCATTTTCCTCTACAGCTAATGAAGGAATACATGTACTCGCCACAACTAGGAAAACAAAAGACACCATAATAACATTAAGCTTGACCATGGTTATTTATATGAGGTTTTCCTCTTTATTTTTCTCAAATTAGACAAAACAATTAGGTTTTAAATGGAATATGTTCTTGGAATAAACAATGAGAACTCTATTTATAGATATGAATAACCAGTATTAAACATTTACTGTTGATAAATTATTTTTTCGACGGTTTTGTAATTCATTAAAATGTGTTAGGTTACATTTTTCTTAGTGAAGTTATTAACTGCTTAGATTAAGCAATTAAAAATAGAATTCTCGTAATCTGGAAATAAAGATATGAAAAGAAGTTATATAACTATTTATGTTCCAATCGAAAAACTACTCAATATTGTAGATGCCAGCAACATATAGTTTGGTGGTTGTATATCAAATTACCAACAAAAACAAGAAGTAAAGTGTAACATATGATTAAACTAAAAAATATAGTAATATTAACACTTGATTATATATCTACATATATCACTATGCGGTTACAGTATATATTATTACGTCTAATATTTTCCTTACTCCATGATATCGGATCCTTGATAATTTATTTTTTTTAACTTTTAAATTTTCATGCAAAGATGTTTTCAGTAAATATAACTATACTTGTAAAAATAATAAAAAAATTTATATTCTTTATCAAAAAATAATAATAAAATATGTAAGACATTAAAAATTTAATTAATAAAATGAAAACAAATTTTCAAATTTTAACTTGCGAATTTAAAAAAAAAGGGTTAAGCTGGTGATATTAGATTTCATCCGACCTTAACTTACATAATAGTTTAATTACTATGTGTATATATATATATATATATATATTTCTCAAGCAGATTTTTGGGTTCTATAAATAACATATAAATAACATACATGTACCTACATAAAATAAATGAATGAAAATATATATTTTGGAATGAAATTCTTTAATTAAAAGGAGTCCTTTTAAAAATTATTCCTGATACTGTTTTGAGATGCGACATATTTTGTATTTGATTAGTTTTATTAATCATTCTCCAATCTGTATGTTTTTGTAAACTTCAAAATATTAATTTGGAAACCTTGTAGCACTGGTTGCAAGTGATATTTTCAGTGTAATATTTATGTTGCTCTCTTTTGGAGTCTAAGTAAATTAATGTAAACGAAAGCAAACAACAAGATCAGTAAATATCAATATATCACACGAATAGATAAATGATTTTATATTGAACTTGTTTAAAAATAAAACATTTTCAATAAAAATCACATATAATTATGTCATAATATAATTAAGCCGGTGATGACGCTTTTGAAACAGAAACACAGTAAGCCCATACTTCATCTCTTTTCTGTAAAAATTTGGATTCGTTTCCGATTAAACTAGGTCTGTCCGCGATATACTTGATAAGTGTGTCATGGCACTTTTTTTCCTTCTTGAACAAGCTCCTGGCAACAAAGAATCGTTGCAACTCCATTTCCAAAATCTTGAGATATGATATGGAGCGCACACTTTGGACTGATTTTAACAACACATTGATCCCATAACTTTTTTGGCTCATTTTCCTCTACAGCTAGTGAAGGAATACATGTACTCGCCACAACTAGGACAACAAAAGACACCATAATAACATTAAGCTTGACCATGGTTATTTGTATGAGGTTTTCCTCTTTATTTTTCTCAAGTTAGACAAAACAATTAGGTTTTAAATGGAATATGTTCTTGGAATAAACAATGAGAACTCTATTTATAAATATGAATAACCAGTATTAAACATTTACTGTTGATAAATTAATTTTTTCGACGGTTTTGTAATTCATTAAAATGTGTTAGGTTACATTTTTCTTAGTGAAGTTATTAACTGCTTAGATTAAGCAATTAAAAATAGAATTCTCGTAATCTGGAAATAAGGATATGAAAAGAAGTTATATAACTATTTATGTTCCAATCGAAAAACTACTCAATATTGTAGATGCCAGCAACATATAGTTTGGTGGTTGTATATCAAATTACCAACAAAAACAAGAAGTAAAGTGTAACATATGATTAAACTAAAAAATATAGTAATATTAACACTTGATTATATATCTACATATATCACTATGCGGTTACAGTAAATATTATTACGTCTAATATTTTCCTTACTCCATGATATCGGATCCTTGATAATTTTTTTTTAAACCTTTAAATTTTCATGCAAAGATGTTTTCAGTAAATATAACTATACTTGTAAAAATAATAAAAAAAAATTTATATTCTTTACCAAAAAATAATAATAAAATATGTAAGACATTAAAAATTTAATTAATAAAATGAAAAAAAAAATTCAAATTTTAACTTGCGAATTTAAAAAAAAAGGGGTTAAACTGGTGATATTAGATTTCATCCGATCTTAACTTAAATAATAGTTTAATTACTATGTCTATATATATATATATATATATATATATATATATATATATATATATTTCTCAAGCATATTTTTGGGTTCTATAAATAACATATAAATAACATACATGTACCTACATAAAATAAATGAATGAAAATATATATTTTGGAATGAAATTCTTTAATTAAAAGGAGTCCATTTAAAAATTATTCCTGACACTGTTTTGAGATGCGACAAATTTTGTATTTGATTAATTTTATTAATCATTCTCCAATCTGTATGTTTTTGTAAACTTCAAAATATTTATTTGGAAACCTTGTAGCACTGGTTGCAAGTGATATTTTCAGTGTAATATTTATGTTGCTCTCTTTTGGAGTCTAAGTAAATTAATGTAAACGAAAGCAAACAACAAGATCAGTAAATATCAATATATCACACGAATAGATAAATGATTTTATATTGAACTTGTTTAAAAATAAAACATTTTCAATAAAAATCACATATAATTATGTCATAATATAATTAAGCCGGTGATGACGCTTTTGAAACAGAAACACAGTAAGCCCATACTTCATCTCTTTTCTGTAAAAATTTGGATTCGTTTCCGATTAAACTAGGTCTGTCCGCGATATACTTGATAAGTGTGTCATGGCACTTTTTTCCTTCTTGAACAAGCTCCTTGCAACAAGGAATCGTTGCAACTCCATTTCCAAAAACTTGAGATATGATATGGAGCGCACACTTTGGACTGATTTTAACAACACATTGATCCCATAACTTTTTTGGCTCATTTTCCTCTACAGCTAATGAAGGAATACATGTACTCGCCACAACTAGGACAACAAAAGACACCATAATAACATTAAGCTTGACCATGGTTATTTGTATGAGGTTTTCCTCTTTATTTTTCTCAAATTAGACAAAACAATTAGGTTTTAAATGGAATATGTTCTTGGAATAAACAATGAGAACTCTATTTATAGATATGAATAACCAGTATTAAACATTTACTGTTGATAAATTATTTTTTTCGACGGTTTTGTAATTCATTAAAATGTGTTAGGTTACATTTTTCTTAGTGAAGTTATTAACTGCTTAGATTAAGCAATTAAAAATAGAATTCTCATAATTTGGAAATAAAGATATGAAAAGAAGTTATATAACTATTTATGTTCCAATCGAAAAACTACTCAATATTGTAGATGCCAGCAACATATATTTTGGTGGTTGTATATCAAATTACCAACAAAAACAAGAAGTAAAGTGTAACATATGATTAAACTAAAAAATATAGTAATATTAACACTTGATTATATATCTACATATATCACTATGCTGTTACAGTAAATATTATTACGTCTAATATTTTCTTTACTCCATAATATCGGATCCTTGATAATTTATTTTTTTTAACTTTTAAATTTTCCTGCAAAGATGTTTTCAGTAAATATAACTATACATGTAAAAATAAAAAAAATATATTCTTTACCAAAAAATAATAATAAAATATGTAAGACATTAAAAATTTAATTAATAAAATGAAAAAAAAATTCAAATTTTAACTTGCGAATTTAAAAAAAAAGGGTTAAACTGGTGATATTAGATTTCATCCGATCTTAACTTACATAATAGTTTAATTACTATGTCTATATATATATATATATATATATTTCTCAAGCATATTTTTGGGTTCTATAAATAACATATAAATAACATACATGTACCTACATAAAATAAATGAATGAAAATATATATTTTGGAATGAAATTCTTTAATTAATAGGAGTCCTTTTAAAAATTATTCCTGACACTGTTTTGAGATGCGAGAAATTTTGTATTTGATTAATTTTATTAATCATTCTCCAATCTGTATGTTTTTGTAAACTTCAAAATATTAATTTGGAAACCTTGTAGCACTGGTTGCAAGTGATATTTTCAGTGTAATATTTATGTTGCTCTCTTTTGGAGTCTAAGTAAATTAATGTAAACGAAAGCAAACAACAAGATCAGTAAATATCAATATATCACACGAATAGATAAATGATTTTATATTGAACTTGTTTAAAAATAAAACATTTTCAATAAAAATCACATATAATTATGTCATAATATAATTAAGCCGGTGATGACGCTTTTGAAACAGAAACACAGTAAGCCCATACTTCATCTCTTTTCTGTAAAAAATTGGATTCGTTTCCGATTAAACTAGGTCTGTCCGCGATATACTTGATAAGTGTGTCATGGCACTTTTTTCCTTCTTGAACAAGCTCCTGGCAACAAGGAATCGTTGCAACTCTATTTCCAAAAACTTGAGATATGATATGGAGCGCACACTTTGGACTGATTTTAACAACACATTGATCCCATAACTTTTTTGGCTCATTTTCCTCTACAGCTAATGAAGGAATACATGTACTCGCCACAACTAGGACAACAAAAGACACCATAATAACATTAAGCTTGAGCATGGTTATTTGTATGAGGTTTTCCTCTTTATTTTTCTCAAATTAGACAAAACAATTAGGGTTTAAATGGAATATGTTCTTGGAATAAACAATGAGAACTCTATTTATAGATATGAATAACCAGTATTAAACATTTACTGTTGATAAATTATTTTTTCGACGGTTTTGTAATTCATTAAAATGTGTTAGGTTACATTTTTCTTAGTGAAGTTATTAACTGCTTAGATTAAGCAATTAAAAATAGAATTCTCGTAATCTGGAAATAAAGATATGAAAAGAAGTTAAATAACTATTTATGTTCCAATCGAAAAACTACTCAATATTGTAGATGCCAGCAACATATAGTTTGGTGGTTGTATATCAAATTACCAACAAAAACAAGAAGTAAAGTGTAACATATGATTAAACTAAAAAATATAGTAATATTAACACTTGATTATATATCTACATATATCACTATGCGGTTACAGTAAATATTATTACGTCTAATATTTTCCTTACTCCATGATATCGGATCCTTGATAATTTATTTTTTTAAACTTTTAAATTTTCATGCAAAGATGTTTTCAGTAAATACAACTATACTTGTAAAAATAATAAAAAAAATTATATTCTTTATCAAAAAATAATAATAAAATATGTAAGACATCAAAAATTTAATTAATAAAATGAAAACAAATTTTCAAATTTTAACTTGCGAATTTAAAAAAAAAGGGTTACGCTGGTGATATTAGATTTCATCCGACCTTAACTTACATAATAGTTTAATTACTATGTGTATATATATATATATATATATATATATATATATATATATATTTCTCAAGCATATTTTTGGGTTCTATAAATAACATATAAATAACATACATTTACCTACATAAAATAAATGAATGAAAATATATATTTTGGAATAAAATTCTTTAATTAAAAGGAGTCCTTTTAAAAATTATTCCTGACACTGTTTTGAGATGCGACAAATTTTGTATTTGATTAATTTTATTAATCATTCTCCAATCTGTATGTTTTTGTAAACTTCAAAATATTAATTTGGAAACCTTGTAGCACTGGTTGCAAGTGATATTTTCAGAGTAATATTTATGTTGCTCTCTTTTGGAGTCTAAGTAAATTAATGTAAACGAAAGCAAACAACAAGATCAGTAAATATCAATATATCACACGAATAGATAAATGATTTTATATTGAACTTGTTTAAAAATAAAACATTTTCAATAAAAATCACATATAATTATGTCATAATATAATTAAGCCGGTGATAACGCTTTTGAAACAGAAACACAGTAAGCCCATACTTCATCTCTTTTCTGTAAAAAATTGGATTCGTTTCCGATTAAACTAGGTCTGTCCGCGATATACTTGATAAGTGTGTCATGGCACTTTTTTCCTTCTTGAACAAGCTCCTGGCAACAAGGAATCGTTGCAACATCATTTCCAAAAACTTGAGATATGATATGGAGCGCACACTTTGGACTGATTTTAACAACACATTGATCCCATAACTTTTTTGGCTCATTTTCCTCTACAGCTAATGAAGGAATACATGTACTCGCCACAACTAGGACAACAAAAGACACCATAATAACATTAAGCTTGACCATGGTTATTTGTATGAGGTTTTCCTCTTTATTTTTCTCAAATTAGACAAAACAATTAGGTTTTAAATGGAATATGTTCTTGGAATAAACAATGAGAACTCTATTTATAGATATGAATAACCAGTATTAAACATTTACTGTTGATAAATTATTTTTTCGACGGTTTTGTAATTCATTAAAATGTGTTAGGTTACATTTCTCTTAGAGAAGTTATTAACTGCTTAAATTAAGCAATTAAAAATAGAATTCTCGTAATCTGGAAATAAAGATATGAAAAGAAGTTATATAACTATTTATGTTCCAATCGAAAAACTACTCAATATTGTAGATGCCAGCAACATATAGTTTGGTGGTTGTATATCAAATTACCAACAAAAACAAGAAGTAAAGTGTAACATATGATTAAACTAAAAAATATAGTAATATTAACACTTGATTATATATCTACATATATCACTATGCGGTTACAGTATATATTATTACGTCTAATATTTTCCTTACTCCATGATATCGGATCCTTGATAATTTATTTTTTTAAACTTTTAAATTTTCATGCAAAGATGTTTTCAGTAAATATAACTATACTTGTAAAAATAATAAAAAAATTTATATTCTTTATCAAAAAATAATAATAAAATATGTAAGACATTAAAAATTTAATTAATAAAATGAAAACAAATTTTCAAATTTTAACTTGCGAATTTAAAAAAAAAGGGTTAAGCTGGTGATATTAGATTTCATCCGACCTTAACTTACATAATAGTTTAATTACTATGTGTATATATATATATATATATATATATATATATATATATATATATATATATATATATATATATATTTCTCAAGCAGATTTTTGGGTTCTATAAATAACATATAAATAACATACATGTACCTACATAAAATAAATGAATGAAAATATATATTTTGGAATGAAATTCTTTAATTAAAAGCAGTCCTTTTAAAAATTATTCCTTACACTGTTTTGAGATGCGACATATTTTGTATTTGATTAGTTTTATTAATCATTCTCCAATCTGTATGTTTTTGTAAACTTCAAAATATTTATTTGGAAACCTTGTAGCACTGGTTGCAAGTGATATTTTCAGTGTAATATTTATGTTGCTCTCTTTTGGAGTCTAAGTAAATTAATGTAAACGAAAGCAAACAACAAGATCAGTAAATATCAATATATCACACGAATAGATAAATGATTTTATATTGAACTTGTTTAAAAATAAAACATTTTCAATAAAAATCACATATAATTATGTCATAATATAATTAAGCCGGTGATGACGCTTTTGAAACAGAAACACAGTAAGCCCATACTTCATCTCTTTTCTGTAAAAATTTGGATTCGTTTCCGATTAAACTAGGTCTGTCCGCGATATACTTGATAAGTGTGTCATGGCAGTTTTTTCCTTCTTGAACAAGCTCCTGGCAACAAGGAATCGTTGCAACTCCATTTCCAAAAACTTGAGATATGATATGGAGCGCACACTTTGGACTGATTTTAACAACACATTGATCCCATAACTTTTTTGGCTCATTTTCCTCTACAGCTAGTGAAGGAATACATGTACTCGCCACAACTAGGACAACAAAAGACACCATAAAAACATTAAGCTTGACCATGGTTATTTGTATGAGGTTTTCCTCTTTATTTTTCTCAAGTTAGACAAAACAATTAGGTTTTAAATGGAATATGTTCTTGGAATAAACAATGAGAACTTTATTTATAGATATGAATAACCAGTATTAAACATTTACTGTTGATAAATTAATTTTTTCGACGGTTTTGTAATTCATTAAAATGTGTTAGGTTACATTTTTCTTAGTGAAGTTATTAACTGCTTAGATTAAGCAATTAAAAATAGAATTCTCGTAATCTGGAAATAAGGATATGAAAAGAAGCTATATAACTATTTATGTTCCAATCGAAAAACTACTCAATATTGTAGATGCCAGCAACATATAGTTTGGTGGTTGTATATCAAATTACCAACAAAAACAAGAAGTAAAGTGTAACATATGATTAAACTAAAAAATATAGTAATATTAACACTTGATTATATATCTACATATATCACTATGCGGTTACAGTAAATATTATTACGTCAAATATTTTCCTTACTCCATGATATCGGATCCTTGATAATTTATTTTTTTTAAACTTTTAAATTTTCATGCAAAGATGTTTTCAGTAAATATAACTATACTTGTAAAAATAATAAAACAATTTATATTCTTTACCAAAAAATAATAATAAAATATGTAAGACATTAAAAATTTAATTAATAAATGAAAAAAAAAATTCAAATTTTAACTTGCGAATTTAAAAAAAAGGGGTTAAGCTGGTGATATTAGATTTCATCCGATCTTAACTTACATAATAGTTTAATTACTATGTCTATATATATATATATATATATATATATATATATATATATATATATATATATATATATATTTCTCAAGCATATTTTTGGGTTCTATAAATAACATACATGTACCTACATAAAATAAATGAATGAAAATATATATTTTGGAATGAAATTCTTTAATTAAAAGGAGTCCTTTTAAAAATTATTCCTGACACTGTTTTGAGATGCGACAAATTTTGTATTTGATTAATTTTATTAATCATTCTCCAATCTGTATGTTTTTGTAAACTTCAAAATATTAATTTGGAAACCTTGTAGCACTGGTTGCAAGTGATATTTTCAGTGTAATATTTATGTTGCTCTCTTTTGGAGTCTAAGTAAATTAATGTAAACAAAAGCAAACAACAAGATCAATAAATATCAATATATCACACGAATAGATAAATGATTTTATATTGAACTTGTTTAGAAATAAAACATTTTCAATAAAAATCACATATAATTATGTCATAATATAATTAAGCCGGTGATGACGCTTTTGAAACAGAAACACAGTAAGCCCATACTTCATCTCTTTTCTGTAAAAATTTGGATTCGTTTCCGATTAAACTAGGTCTGTCCGCGATATACTTGATAAGTGTGTCATGGCACTTTTTTCCTTCTTGAACAAGCTCCTGGCAACAAGGAATCGTTGCAACTCCATTTCCAAAAACTTGAGATATGATATGGAGCGCACACTTTGGACTGATTTTAACAACACATTGATCCCATAACTTTTTTGGCTCATTTTCCTCTACAGCTAATAAAGGAATACATGTACTCGCCACAACTAGGACAACAAAAGACACCATAATAACATTAAGCTTGACCATGGTTATTTATATGAGGTTTTCCTCTTTATGTTTCTCAAATTAGACAAAACAATTAGGTTTTAAATGGAATATGTTCTTGGAATAAACAATGAGAACAATATAGATATGAATAACCAGTATTAAACATTTACTGTTGATAAATTATTTTTTTCGACGGTTTTGTAATTCATTAAAATGTGTTAGGTTACATTTTTCTTAGTGAAGTTATTAACTGCTTAGATTAAGCAATTAAAAATATAATTCTCGTAATCTGGAAATAAAGATATGAAAAGAAGTTATATAACTATTTATGTTCCAATCGAAAAACTACTCAATATTGTAGATGCCAGCAACATATATTTTGGTGGTTGTATATCAAATTACCAACAAAAACAAGAAGTAAAGTGTAACATATGATTAAACTAAAAAATATAGTAATATTAACACTTGATTATATATCTACATATATCACTATGCTGTTACAGTAAATATTATTACGTCTAATATTTTCTTTACTCCATGATATCGGATCCTTGATAATTTATTTTTTTAAACTTTTAAATTTTCATGCAAAGATGTTTTCAGTAAATATAACTATACTTGTAAAAAAAAAAAATTATATTCTTTACCAAAAAATAATAATAAAATATGTAAGACATTAAAAATTTAATTAATAAAATGAAAAAAAAAATTCAAATTTTAACTTGCAAATTTTTTAAAAAAAGGGTTAAGCTGGTGATATTAGATTTCATCCGATCTTAACTTACATGATAGTTTAATTACTATGTCTATATATATATTTCTCAAGCATATTTTTGGGTTCTATATATAACATATAAATAACATACATGTACCTACATAAAACAAATGAATGAAAATATATATTTTGGAATGAAATTCTGTAATTAAAAGGTGTCCTTTTTAAAATTATTCCTGACACTGTTTTGAGATGCGATAATTTTGTATTTGATTAATTTTATTAATCATTCTCCAATCTGTATGTTTTTGTAAACTTCAAAATATTAATTTGGAAACCTTGTAGCACTGGTTGCAAGTGATATTTTCAGTGTAATATCTATGTTTCTCTCTTTTGGAGTCTAAGTAAATTAATGCAAACGAAACCAAACAACAAGATCAGTAAATATCAATATATCACACGAATAGATAAATGATTTTATATTGAACTTGTTTAAAAATAAAACATTTTCAATAAAAATCACATATAATTATGTCATAATATAATTAAGCCGGTGATGACGCTTTTGAAACAGAAACACAGTAAGCCCATACTTCATCTCTTTTCTGTAAAAATTTGGATTCGTTTCCGATTAAACTAGGTCTGTCCGCGATATACTTGATAAGTGTGTCATGGCACTTTTTTTCCTTCTTGAACAAGCTCCTGACAACAAGGAATCGTTGCAACTCCATTTCCAAAAACTTGAGATATGATATGGAGCGCACACTTTGGACTGATTTTAACAACACATTGATCCCATAACTTTTTTGGCTCATTTTCATCTACAGCTAGTGAATGAATACATGTACTCGCCACAACTAGGACAACAAAAGACACCATAATAACATTAAGCTTGACCATGGTTATTTGTATGAGGTTTTCCTCTTTATTTTTCTCAAGTTAGACAAAACAATTAGGTTTTAAATGGAATATGTTCTTGGAATAAACAATGAGAACTCTATTTATAGATATGAATAACCAGTATTAAACATTTACTGTTGATAAATTAATTTTTTCGACGGTTTTGTAATTCATTAAAATGTGTTAGGTTACATTTTTCTTAGTGAAGTTATTAACTGCTTAGATTAAGCAATTAAAAATAGAATTCTAATAATCTGGAAATAAGGATATGAAAAGAAGTTATATAACTATTTATGTTCCAATCGAAAAACTACTCAATATTGTAGATGCCAGCAACATATAGTTTGGTGGTTGTATATCAAATTACCAACAAAAACAAGAAGTAAAGTGTAACATATGATTAAACTAAAAAATATAGTAATATTAACACTTGATTATATATCTACATATATCACAATGCGGTTACAGTAAATATTATTACGTCTAATAATTTTCTTACTCCATGATATCGGATCCTTGATAATTTATTGTTTTAAACTTTTAAATTTTCATGCAAAGATGTTTTCAGTAAATATAACTATACTTGTAAAAAAATAAAAAAATTTATATTCTTTATCAAAAAATAATAATAAAATATGTAAGACATTAAAAATTTAATTAATAAAATGAAAACAAATTTTCAAATTTTAACTTGCGAATTTAAAAAAAAAGGGTTAAGCTGGTGATATTAGATTTCATCCGATCTTAACTTACATAATAGTTTAATTACTATGTGTATATATATATATATTTCTCAAGCATATTTTTGGGTTCTATAAATAACATATAAATAACATACATGTACCTACATAAAATAAATGAATGAAAATATATATTTTGGAATGAAATTCTTTAATTAAAAGGAGTCCTTTTAAAAATTATTCCTGACACTGTTTTGAGATGCGACAAATTTTGTATTTCATTAATTTTATTAATCATTTTCCAATCTGTATGTTTTTGTAAACTTCAAAATATTAATTTGGAAACCTTGTAGCACTGGTTGCAAGTGATATTTTCAGTGTAATATTTATGTTGCTCTCTTTTGGAGTCTAAGTAAATTAATGTAAACGAAAGCAAACAACAAGATCAGTAAATATCAATATATCACACGAATAGATAAATGATTTTCTATTGAACTTGTTTAAAAATAAAACATTTTCAATAAAAATCACATATAATTATGTCATAATATAATTATGCCGGTGATGACGCTTTTGAAACAGAAACACAGTAAGTCCATACTTCATCTCTTTTCTGTAAAAATTTGGATTCGTTTCCGATTAAACTAGGTCTGTCCGCGATATACTTGATAAGTGTGTCATGGCACTTTTTTCCTTCTTGAACAAGCTCCTGGCAACAAGGAATCGTTGCAACTCCATTTCCAAAAACTTGAGATATGATATGGAACGCACACTTTGAACTGATTTTAACAACACATTGATCCCATAACTTTTTTGGCTCATTTTCCTCTACAGCTAGTGAAGGAATACATGTACTTGCCACAACTAGGACAACAAAAGACACCATAATAACATTAAGCTTGACCATGGTTATTTGTATGAGGTTTTCCTCTTTATTTTTCTCAAGTTAGACAAAACAATTAGGTTTTAAATGGAATATGTTCTTGGAATAAACAATAAGAACTCTATTTATAGATATGAATAACCAGTATTAAACATTTACTGTTGATAAATTAATTTTTTCGACGGTTTTGTAATTCATTAAAATGTGTTAGGTTACATTTTTCTTAGTGAAGTTATTCACTGCTTAGATTAAGCAATTAAAAATAGAATTCTCGTAATCTGGAAATAAGGATATGAAAAGAAGTTATATAACTATTTATGTTCCAATCGAAAAACTACTCAATATTGTAGATGCCAGCAACATATAGTTTGGTGGTTGTATATCAAATTACCAACAAAAACAAGAAGTAAAGTGTAACATATGATTAAACTAAAAAATATAGTAATATTAACACTTGATTATATATCTACATATATCACTATGCGGTTACAGTAAATATTATTACGTCTAATATTTTCCTTACTCCATGATATCGGATCCTTGATAATTTATTTTTTTTAGACTTTTAAATTTTCATGCAAAGATGTTTTCAGTAAATATAACTATACTTGTAAAAATAATAAAAAAAAATTTATATTCTTTACCAAAAAATAATAATAAAATATGTAAGACATTAAAAATTTAATTAATAAAATGAAAAAAAAAATTCAAATTTTAACTTGCGAATTTAAAAAAAAAAGGGTTAAACTGGTGATATTAGATTTCATCCGATCTTAACTTACATAATAGTTTAATTACTATGTCTATATATATATATATATATATTTCTCAAGCATATTTTTGGGTTCTATAAATAACATATAAATAACATACATGTACCTACATAAAATAAATGAATGAAAATATATATTTTGGAATGAAATTCTTTAATTAAAAGGATTCCTTTTAAAAATTATTCCTGACACTGTTTTGAGATGCGACAAATTTTGTATTTGATTAATTTTATTAATTTTATTAATCATTCTCCAATCTGTATGTTTTTGTAAACTTCAAAATATTAATTTGGAAACCTTGTAGCACTGGTTGCAAGTGATATTTTCAGTGTAATATTTATGTTGCTCTCTTTTGGAGTCTAAGTAAATTAATGTAAACGAAAGCAAACAACAAGATCAGTAAATATCAGTATATCACACGAATAGATAAATGATTTTATATTGAACTTGTTTAAAAATAAAACATTTTCAATAAAAATCACATATAATTATGTCATAATATAATTAAGCCGGTGATGACGCTTTTGAAACAGAAACACAGTAAGCCCATACTTCATCTATTTTCTGTAAAAATTTGGATTCGTTTCCGATTAAACTAGGTCTGTCCGCGATATACTTGATAAGTGTGTCATGGCACTTTTTTCCTTCTTGAACAAGCTCCTGGCAACAAGGAATCGTTGCAACTCCATTTCCAAAAAACTTGAGATATGATATGGAGCGCACACTTTGGACTGATTTTAACAACACATTGATCCCATAACTTTTTTGGCTCATTTTCCTCTACAGCTAATAAAGGAATACATGTACTCGCCACAACTAGGACAACAAAAGACACCATAATAACATTAAGCTTGACCATGGTTATTTGTATGAGGTTTTCCTCTTTATTTTTCTCAAATTAGACAAAACAATTAGGTTTTAAATGGAATATGTTATTGGAATAAACAATGAGAACTCTATTTATAGATATGAATAATCAGTATTAAACATTTACTGTTGATAAATTATTTTTTTCGACGGTTTTGTAATTCATTAAAATGTGTTAGGTTACATTTTTCTTAGTGAAGTTATTAACTGCTTAGATTAAGCAATTAAAAATAGAATTCTCGTAATCTGGAAATAAAGATATGAAAAGAAGTTATATAACTATTTATGTTCCAATCGAAAAACTACTCAATATTGTAGATGCCAGCAACATATATTTTGGTGGTTGTATATCAAATTACCAACAAAAACAAGAAGTAAAGTGTAACATATGATTAAACTAAAAAATATAGTAATATTAACACTTGATTATATATCTACATATATCACTATGCTGTTACAGTAAATATTATTACGTCTAATATTTTTTTTACTCCATGATATCGGATCCTTGATAATTTATTTTTTAAACTTTTAAATTTTCATGCAAAGATGTTTTCAGTAAATATAACTATACTTGTAAAAATAAAAAAAAATTATATTCTTTACCAAAAAATAATAATAAAATATGTAAGACATTAAAAATTTAATTAATAAAATGAAAAAAAAATTTCAAATTTTAACTTGCGAATTTAAAAAAAAAAAGGTTAAGCTGGTATATTAGATTTCATCCGATCTTAACTTACATAATAGTTTAATTACTATGTCTATATATATATATATATATTTCTCAAGCATATTTTTGGGTTCTATATATAACATATAAATAACATGCATGTACCTACATAAAATAAATGAATGAAAATATATATTTTGGAATGAAATTCTTTAATAAAAAGGAGTCCTTTTAAAAATTATTCCTGACACTGTTTTGAGATGCGACAAATTTTGTATTTGATTAATTTTATTGATCATTCTCCAATCTGTATGTTTTTGTAAACTTCAAAATATTAATTTGGAAACCTTGTAGCACAGGTTGCAAGTGATATTTTCAGTGTAATATTTATGTTGCTCTCTTTTGGAGTCTAAGTAAATTACTGCAAACGAAAGCAAACAACAAGATCCGTAAATATCAATATATTACACGAATAGATAAATGATTTTATATTGAACTTGTTTAAAAATAAAACATTTTCAATAAAAATCACATATAATTATGTCATAATATAATTAAGCCGGTGATGACGCTTTTGAAACAGAAACACAGTAAGCCCATACTTCATCTCTTTTCTGTAAAAATTTGGATTCGTTTCCGATTAAACTAGGTCTGTCCGCGATATACTTGATAAGTGTGTCATGGCACTTTTTTTCCTTCTTGAACAAGCTCCTGGCAACAAGGAATCGTTGCAACTCCATTTCCAAAAACTTGAGATATGATATGGAGCGCACACTTTGGACTGATTTTAACAACACATTGATCCCATAACTTTTTTGGCTCATTTTCCTCTACAGCTAATAAAGGAATACATGTACTCGCCACAACTAGGACAACAAAAGACACCATAATAACATTAAGCTTGACCATGGTTATTTGTATGAGGTTTTCCTCTTTATGTTTCTCAAATTAGACAAAACAATTAGGTTTTAAATGGAATATGTTCTTGGAATAAACAATGAGAACTCTATTTATAGATATGAATAACCAGTATTAAACATTTACTGTTGATAAATTATTTTTTTCGACGGTTTTGTAATTCATTAAAATGTGTTAGGTTACATTTTTCTTAGTGAAGTTATTAACTGCTTAGATTAAGCAATTAAAAATAGAATTCCCGTAATCTGGAAATAAAGATATGAAAAGAAGTTATATAACTATTTATGTTCCAATCGAAAAACTACTCAATATTGTAGATGCCAGCAACATATATTTTGGTGGTTGTATATCAAATTACCAACAAAAACAAGAAGTAAAGTGTAACATATGATTAAACTAAAAAATATAGTAATATTAACACTTGATTATATATCTACATATATCACTATGCTGTTACAGTAAATATTATTACGTCTAATATTTTCTTTACTCCATGATATCGGATCCTTGATAATTTATTTTTTTAAACTTTTAAATTTTCATGCAAAGATGTTTTCAGTAAATATAACTATACTTGTAAAAATAAAAAAAAAATTATATTCTTTACCAAAAAATAATAATAAAATATGTAAGACATTAAAAATTTAATTAATAAAATGAAAAAAAAAATTCAAATTTTAACTTGCGAATTTAAAAAAAAGGTTAAGCTGGTATATTAGATTTCATCCGATCTTAACTTACATAATAGTTTAATTACTATGTCTATATATATATATATATATATATTTCTCAAGCATATTTTTGGGTTCTATATATAACATATAAATAACATGTATGTACCTACATAAAATAAATGAATGAAAATATATATTTTGGAATGAAATTCTTTAATAAAAAGGAGTCCTTTTAAAAATTATTCCTGACACTGTTTTGAGATGCGACAAATTTTGTATTTGATTAATTTTATTAATCATTCTCCAATCTGTATGTTTTTGTAAACTTCAAAATATTAATTTGGAAACCTTGTAGCACAGGTTGCAAGTGATATTTTCAGTGTAATATTTATGTTGCTCTCTTTTGGAGTCTAAGTAAATTACTGCAAACGAAAGCAAACAACAAGATCAGTAAATATCAATATATTACACGAATAGATAAATGATTTTATATTGAACTTGTTTAAAAATAAAACATTTTCAATAAAAATCACATATAATTATGTCATAATATAATTAAGCCGGTGATGACGCTTTTGAAACAGAAACACAGTAAGCCCATACTTCATCTCTTTTCTGTAAAA
Organism: Hirschfeldia incana; assembly: GCA_026261945.1. Taxonomy (NCBI): domain Eukaryota; kingdom Viridiplantae; phylum Streptophyta; class Magnoliopsida; order Brassicales; family Brassicaceae; genus Hirschfeldia; species Hirschfeldia incana. Next base: position 1,714,196 of record JABCMI010000006.1, read on the forward strand.
ATTTAGATTCGTTTCCGATTAAACTAGGTCTGTCCGCGATATACTTGATAAGTGTGTCATGGCACTTTTTTCATTCTTGAACAAGCTCCTGGCAACAAGGAATCGTTGCAACTCCATTTCCAAAAACTTGAGATATGATATGGAGCGCACACTTTGGACTGATTTTAACAACACATTGATCCCATAACTTTTTTGGCTCATTTTCCTCTACAGCTAGTGAAGGAATACATGTACTCGCCACAACTAGGACAACAAATGACACCATAATAACATTAAGCTTGACCATGGTTATTTGTATGAGGTTTTCCTCTTTATTTTTCTCAAGTTAGACAAAACAATTAGGTTTTAAATGGAATATGTTCTTGGAATAAACAATGAAAACTCAATTTATAGATATGATTAACCAGTATTAAACATTTACTGTTGATAAATTAATTTTTTCGACGGTTTTGTAATTCATTAAAATGTGTTAGGTTACATTTTTCTTAGTGAAGTTATTAACTGCTTAGATTAAGCAATTAAAAATAGAATTCTCGTAATTTGGAAATAAAGATATGAAAAGAAGTTATATAACTATTTATGTTCCAATGGAAAAACTACTTAATATTGTAGATGCCAGCAACATATAGTTTGGTGGTTGTATATCAAATTACCAACAAAAACAAGAAGTAAAGTGTAACATATGACTAAACTAAAAAATATAGTAATATTAACACTTGATTATATATCTACATATATCACTATGCGGTTACAGTAAATATTATTACGTCTAATATTTTCCTTACTCCATGATATCGGATCCTTGATAATTTATTTTTTTAAACTTTTAAATTTTCATGCAAAGATGTTTTCAGTAAATATAACTATACTTGTAGTCGACAAAAAAAAAAAAAGTCGACAAAAAAAAAAAAAAAAAAAACTATACTTGTAAAAATAATAAAAAAAATTATATTCTTTACCAAAAAAAAATAATAAAATATGTAAGACATTAAAAATTTAATTAATAAAATGAAAAAAAAAATCAAATTTTAACTTGCGAATTTAAAAAAAAAGGGTTAAGCTGGTGATATTAGATTTCATCCGATCTTAACTTACATAATAGTTTAATTACTATCTCTATATATATATTTCTCAAGCATATTTTTGGGTTCTATATATAACATATAAATAACATACATGTACCTACATAAAACAAATGAATGGAAATATATATTTTGGAATGAAATTCTTTAATTAAAAGGAGTCCTTTTTAAAATTATTCCTGACACTGTTTTGAGATGCGACAAATTTTTAATTTGATTAATTTTATTAATCATTCTCCAATCTGTATGTTTTTGTAAACTTCAAAATATTAATTTGGAAACCGCGTAGCACTGGTTGCAAGTGATATTTTCAGTGTAATATCTATGTTGCTCTCTTTTGGAGTGTAAGTAAATTAATGCAAACGAAAGCAAACAACAAGATCAGTAAATATCAATATATCACACGAATAGATAAATGATTTTATATTGAACTTGTTTAAAAATAAAACCTTTTCAATAAAAATCACATATAATTATGTCATAATATAATTAAGCCGGTGATGACGCTTTTGAAACAGAAACACAGTAAGCCCATACTTCATCTCTTTTCTGTAAAAATTTGGATTCGTTTCCGATTAAACTAGGTCTGTCCGCGATATACTTGATAAGTGTGTCATGGCACTTTTTTCCTTCTTGAACAAGCTTCTGGCAACAAGGAATCGTTGCAACTCCATTTCCAAAAACTTGAGATATGATATGGAGCGCACACTTTGGACTGATTTTAACAACACATTGATCCCATAACTTTTTTGGCTCATTTTCCTCTACAGCTAGTGAAGGAATACATGTACTCGCCACAACTAGGACAACAAAAGACACCATAATAACATTAAGCTTGACCATGGTTATTTGTATGAGGTTTTCCTCTTTATTTTTCTCAAGTTAGACAAAACAATTAGGTTTTAAATGGAATATGTTCTTGGAATAAACAATGAGAACTCTATTTATAGATATGAATAACCAGTATTAAACATTTACTGTTGATAAATTATTTTTTTCGACGGTTTTGTAATTCATTAAAATGTGTTAGGTTACATTTTTCTTAGTGAAGTTATTAACTGCTTAGATTAAGCAATTAAAAATAGAATTCTTGTAATCTGGAAATAAAGATATGAAAAGAAGTTATATAACTATTTATGTTCCAATCGAAAAACTACTTAATATTGTAGATGCCAGCAACATATATTTTGGTGGTTGTATATCAAATTACCAACAAAAACAAGAAGTAAAGTGTAACATATGATTAAACTAAAAAATATAGTAATATTAACACTTGATTATATATCTACATATATCACTATGAGGTTACAGTAAATATTATTACATCTAATATTTTCTTTACTCCATGATATCGGATCTTTGATAATATATTTTTTAAAGGGTTAATCGCTGAAATGTCCTACCTTCAAATGACAATGTGAGAACGGTATCCTTCCAAGGGAAAATTGGAAATAGGGTCCATCTTTTTTTGTAAAATTACCATCTAACCCTTTGCAACAATAATCATATTTTCGGTTAAAAAAATTAAAAAGCATAATAAAAGACAACTCTTTACCTTCAACTGTTATCTCAGATATCAGATTTGTTGCTCATATCGTCAAAGGTTCTCACTTTATCTTCAACGATCTGTCACATTTCAAATTCTCTAAACTCGAGTATATCTGATACATTAAGTGAATTGAAGACGTGGAAGGCGAACAGATTACAGCCTTATCCGGATCTGAGAAATACCAGGTATGATAAAAATTTATAAGATCTAGGTTTCTATGAAAAGAGGCAAAGTCTTTCTTTTATGGTTGCCTTAATAATGATGTTCCCTCGCCGCTACGATTACGATTCACTTGTACCTTGTTGCCAAAACCCAAAATTATTTTTGCGATGTGTACTGATGCAAATTATGTATTATACAGATAATGTTGCACATAGTTACTGTTTTTGGAGAATGGAAGATGGATAATGTTGGTTCGGAGTTCTCTCCAACTAAGAAGGGAATTGCGTTCTTTGTAGGTGATGATATCAAATATGAGGATTTTCTCCGCATGGTTTGTGAAGATTACAATATGATTAGTGAGATGAAAGCGGTCGAGCTTGCTTATATCTTGCCTTAAAGTATATTGGAGAATATGCCTAGCAACTCTCCTCCGATGTCCTTGAGTAACGACAGACAACTTGCAGATTTTATAACCTTGTTGAAGACAGATTCTATGTGTGTTTGTGTTTCATTGACTGCAAACAGAGGTCGTCCTGATGTGAATAGAAATCAAAAGCGTGTTGTCAGAGAGAATGCTTCTGCTGATTTTAGTAGTTTTGGAAATGTTCATTACGAGCCTATGAAGCCATCGCATGAGACTATGAAGCCATCACTTGAGACTATGAAGCCATCACAGCTGCGTAAGAGTGAAACCATTAAGTCTGGTGACATTTTCTGTGGCAAGAAAGAACTAATAACAAAGTTACGCAAGATTTCAGTGCTCGAAAGGTTTGATTTCTGCATCAAAAATTCTTGGAAGCAATTATTTTACGCAAAGTGCTTCGTTCCTGGATGTTCCTGGAAGATACGTGCTACAACTCTGTCGAGATCATCTCCAGAATTCTTCGTGCGTAAATATACTGATCTTCATACATGCTCTGGGGCTGATAGGTATTTGCGTCACCGTCAAGCTAATGCACAATGTATTGGCAAGATGTTTGTTGATGGATTTAGTGGCGGCAGTGATCTTAAAGGAATCCGGCCTAAACATATAATGGATTGTATAAGGGCTGTTTATCAAATTGACATCGGTTAGACGAAGGCTCATAGCGCATTGGCATATGCACGAGAGATGGGTAGAGGCACTCATGCTAGTGGCTATCATGACTTGCCTTCGTATCTATACAAAATAGAGCAGGCAAAATCCAGTTACAAAAAAAAAAGCTTGAAGTTGATGCTGATAACAGATTTAAGTATTTGTTCATTGCTTTTGATGCATGTATCAAAGTACCAAGTATTTGGATAAACTCCAGTGGAAAGAAGATCTATCAACCTCCCATCAATGCTGGGAAAGAGTCAAGAAATCTCTAAGTGAAATCCCTTGTATTATGAATCAAGGCTACTATATAGCTATGGTCAACCTTGAGGCACTCTGTAGATGTCGTCGCGGCAATAACGTGACTGAAGTATGCAATCATGGTTACTACTATCAAAGGCTTAATCAGTTTGTGATGTTTGCTATGAATAGAAACAACTAAAGGGAGAGTTGTGAAGGTGTATTATCTATAACGCATGTATTATGATTTTTAGGGTTTCTAATATTCATAAGTTTTTTTTTTTTTTGTTGTTTTTCCGCATTAAACTTGATAGGGTTATAATAATTTTGATTCCTTTTAGTACACAAGTATTCCACTTTTTTCTATCGAGTTTATGTATCATAGTGTTTGAGATTTTTTTAATATCTTATGTAAGCAGATGTTTATCATTTGGATAACAATAGTGTTTCTTTTACATTATTTTAAAATATAAAATATTTATCATTAGGATAACAATAGTGTTTCTCTAAATCATTAATAAAAACACTAAAAATATCCGTTTCTGAAATAACTGGAAATAACAAATGTGCTTACCATCACTTTCTACTGATCCATAATGTATTGAAGTTATTGGATCTTTAATGAGGCCTAGTAGGTGAAAAGACACGACTCTTCTATTGTTATCATAAACTGTTTATTCTTGGAGACTTTTGTGGGAACCGAAATTCGCACCGTCGATTTTAGTTAAGTTTAAAACGTAGGAAAACTAAGTTGACCTAGTTTTTCCCGAGGATCCCGGCTATCTGCTGGGCCACGCACGACAAAGTTAAAAAAGGCTAAGTTGAAAGTAAATGCGCAAAATAAGAGAGCAAAAAAGAAAGAATTTTATTCCCGAATTCGCGGAGAGCGTTGGAACAATAGGTCGAGGTCGCGGCCGTAAGAGCTGTCGACCGTCGCTAGTCTTGAAACCCTAGATCTAACCTAATTGAGTCGCAGCTCGCTAAAAAGGAAATAAAGCCTAAGTTCTAAATTGCTCTGAGAGTAGTTTGCCTTGTGATTTTCGGATCCTCTTTCCTCTGCTCCTAGACTTGCTTATATACTCCCATATGACGGTCTATTCCTGACGGGCCGGCGCGAGCTGGGCTTTTTTCCATTTTCGTCGGCCTTCATGTTTATCGGGAAAGTTGACATTTATCTTTTCGGAAAATTGATGTTTATCTTTTTGGAAGTTTGACATTTATCCTGTTTTGGGAAGATAATCGCAAACTGTCGTATCTATCTTTTTAGAAAATCGTAAAATGGTTATCCGATCATGTTTGGTCTCCGTTAGGCCGTATCTCGGATTTCCGCAATTTTTACGATTTCCTCGAGAGAACGTTCCTACTCGGACATTGGGTCTTTCGGAAGATCTTCGATTCTTTTATGTGGCAAATGGTGTTTTTAGATAACCGTTACCGCTTTCTACGAAGTTCTCCCATCCGTTGACGTCTTACGGGTTTTCCGAATGCTAGGAGGAAGAAAAGGAGTTTGGTTTGCGGGATTTAAGAAAGTCGCAAAACTTCGATTTCTGGCGGTTTGAGAACTTGGAACTCACGCACGAAGGCTAGCCGTCCGATAACTCGAGCTAGCATGGCGCTAGGCGCCCGGCGCCTAGAGGCAACACGGGCGCTAGGCGCCCGGCGCCTAGAGGCAGCACGGGCGCTAGGCGCCCGGCGCCTAGAGGCAGCACGGGCGCTAGGCGCCCGGCGCCTAGAGGCAGCACGGGCGCTAGGCGCCCGGCGCCTAGAGGCAGCTTCGGGCGCTAGGCGCCCGGCGCCTAGAGGCAGCACGGTCGCTAGGCGCCCGGCGCCTAGAGGCAGCTTCGGGCGCTAGGCGCCCGGCGCCTAGAGGCAGCACGGGCGCTAGGCGCCCGGCGCCTAGAGGCAGCTTCGGGCGCTAGGCGCCCGGCGCCTAGAGGCAGCACGGGCGCTAGGCGCCCGGCGCCTAGAGGCAGCACGGGCGCTAGGCGCCCGGCGCCTAGAGGCAGCACGGGCGCTAGGCGCCCGGCGCCTAGAGGCAGCCCAGGGTCGTCGCTCGTTTCTTTCGGCTCGTGCGAGTTTTTGCGTTCTTTTTTACTTCTCGGAGATTTTTATCGTGTAGAGAATGTTTCTAATCGTTGATTTCGGAATGTCTTAACATTTTCCCGAGTTTTTTAGAATGAAACTTATTCTCTTAATGCTTCTCTAACATCTTTCGTATTTTGTCCGAACTTTTCGGACATCGATTTCGTCTTGACCGATTTTGACCCCAACAGTTAGCCCCCCAGCTAGCTAGGAGCCGTAGCGGTCGTAGGTCCTAGCTTGCTGTATGGTTAGTGAGGAAAGTATGGAGACGAAATCGTGCCGAAGGTCGGGGTAAATAGTAAAATTTCATGCCTATAAAGGCTTGTGAATCCTTTACCATTCTTACTTCAACCAAGAATCCTAAGTCAATTTCTTCCTCAAAGATTCTCTCTCTATTTTTAAGAAAAGAATGACTTCAAGGTCAAAATCTTCGAGGAGACAGTCTCGCTCTGCTTCGGGCAGTTTCCACGCCGAGGAGGAAGCTCCGAAGCCCGAGGTTTTAGAGGTCGAGAGGAACGCGTACTGTGACGCCGTCTTCGGTCCCGATCCCCCTCTTCCTGTGATTCCGATTCCCCGGCGTCCTGTGAAGGCGCGTGTGGAAGCTGATTCGCCGAGCGAGGTATCTCCCGAGTATCTTGAGATTCTTCGAAAGTGCTATAACGTTCCGGAGAAAGTCGTGTTTCGCATTCCCCTTGGGGATGAGAGTCCGGAGCGTCCTCCGGAGGGTTACTTTACTTGCTACGAGGCATTCCTGACGCAATGTCGATTATGGTTCCCGATCCCTGGGGTCATCGTCCAAGCGCTCGATCGTTTCGGAATCTCAATCAGCCAGTTGAACGTGCCGGCTCTAGAGAGCTGGCTTGGCGTTGTGATTCTGAGTTACGAGTTAGGAATGGATCTTAGCCCTTCGGACTTTGAAGGGCTGTAGCTTTCCAAGAGCGTGAAAACCAATGGAATATTTGCCATGAAATCGAGGACTGATCACTCGGTGATTTGTGGGCTTACCTCGCATGCTAAGGATTTCGTTAATCGTTTCTTTTTCGTGAGGATAGATGGAGAGTCTGTCGAAGAGGGCTTCCTTCATCTATTCCCGACGGAGTGGTTGTACCGACGTGGTAAGATTATCGTAAATTTGATTTTTTTTTTTTTTTTTTTTTTTTTTTTTTTTTTAGCAATCGAAAGTTAAACCCTGAATGCATATGCACATTTTTTTCTTATTGTAGAGAATAGGTGTCTCACGCACATCCCTTCCGATCTTACCGTCAAGAGAGACATATTCAGGTCGAGGGCCTGTTCCTGGATTCTTTCGATCTCGACCGGATTCGGAAGGCGGTCGCGCTTCACCGATCGCGAGGCGGTACGCGACCTCTCATCAATGATGGATCCTTCGTGTTTGCTCCTTCGAGGCGGAGGGGGAAATCTTCGAAGGGCAAAGGGATCGCTTTCGAGGCCTCGTCGGAAAACAACGAGCCATCGAGGTACGATCCCGACTTTGTCGCAGAGAGCGGGGGTGCTTCCGGTCCGAACCCTCCTCCAAATGACTTCTTTGATGAGCTCCCCCCGGCTTTTACCCGTGACGAGTCTTTGGACAACGGGGAGAGGGACAAGGTGACAGCGGAAGGCACTCGTTTGGTTAACGAGGTTTGTTTTCGACACTTAAGCAAATTCTTCCTATCCTTTCGCTTGACCTTGATATTTTTTTTTTTTTTTTTTTTTTTTGCAGGCCGTGAGAGTATGGAATGCGTCAATCGACGGAAGTTTCCGCACTGCTCGATTGGCTCGCTTCAAAGCGGAGGAGACCGAAAGGGAGTTTGCCAAGTATCGGTTGGAGGTTGAGGAGCGAAACCGTCGGCAAGCCGAGGTCCAGGCTCGAGCCCTCGTCCGTGCAGAGAGGAGAGGACGGAGAAGAGCCGCCGCCGAAATGAATCGACGGGCGGAAATCTTTTCTACCGAATTCGAGGCGTACAAAGAGGCTCAGGACTTCGTAGGTGACTTTTGCGAGTGTCGCGGTTCGGTGGGTACTCTTCACAAGGTGCAGCGTGAGGGTTTCTCGCTTTCCAGCGAACTTGCCGCGATGGATGGTTCGGTGAGAGTATGTGCTAACGCCGAATCATCTGTTCCTCCGATCGAAGGAAGAATTCGGGAATTGTGGAATCCTATTCAAGTCTCGGAAGATACAGCGGATGTCGGTGCAGACGCGAATGCTGGTGACGGGGGCGAAGAGGTCGACCAGCCCGATTCCTCGTACGGGATAACCTTTTCTGATTGTCTTGCGTTTGATTATAATTTGTAATAAGCCAAGTGGGGCTGCTTGTATGTGTTGCGACCTTTAGGAGGTCGTTTGACTTTATGTTTTTTGGGATCGGCCGTTGGTGGCCTTTGAATCCTTATTATGAATGCTTTATGAATTATGCGTCTTGATTTATACTTTCGCCAAGTGTAGAGGACTTTGAATACGCGTAGTCACTTCGTATTCTAGCTCTTTTTTTTTGTCGCTTGACCCGCGGGTTACTTTGTAGTGAACGTTAGGTTTATAAGCGATAAGAGGCAAGTTTTGGGATCTCGTATGCTGGATACTTATGCCTATGAGATGTTTCAGATACCAGCAAGGCTGGGTTTAGGGCAAGACCTAGGTCTAATTTCGGACTGAAGCTATGCGATGACTAATCGGCTTTTCGTTTTGCTTGTTTGCGATTTCGACCTGACTCGTACCGTTTTAGAATCCGCGAAGTGCTTATCGGCTTATACGATTCGTTTGGGTACGAGTCGAGCTACTTTCTTTACGAAGAGCTAACCGAAATTTGGATTTCTTGTATAGCGCGCTATGATATCCTTGTCGGATGTGAAAGGACTTCGTTGGAAGCCAGACTACGAATTTGATTTAAGTGAAACGTTTCTATGTTTTTCCGTCGGGGCCAATCGACGGAAATAGGGTTTTTAAAGTCGCGGAAAGACTGTTTGACAGAATTTGTTGGAGGAGAGTAGAGAATCGAAACTGGTCAGGAACTTGCGACGTCTCGCGTTCCTTAAAGATACGATTTTCGTTTTCCGTAATATTAGTGCTTTTGATAAGCAATTTCGAATTTTAGGACTGTGAAAAGCTTCAAGAATGTCGAATACATGTAGAGAATATTTTCGCGGGAGTAAAAGATTATTCGTTCCCATCTTCCCCCCCCCTTTTTGGTGGGGGGATAGCTGAACTCGTCGGGTTTCGACGAGCTGCCTACGTACCTCTTGCGAGGATCAAGCCATCTCGTAGTTCTGCTTATATCGCGGATGTTATTACTCCACGACTTCCGGCGTTTCGACTGTCTTAGCTAAGTCGGCGGCCGCGTTAGGAGTTGGATCATCCGTTCTGTCGGCGATGGACTCAAGGATTGGCTTATCATCCTGAGTCGTGGCCTTTTTGGACGAATTCGAGTCGTCCTTTGCCGAGTTCTCAGAGATACTCGGATGCTTCTTAGTTCGCTTCAGGTTAGCCGCTGGGGCGTTCCGATTGCTGCGCAATTTATGTTCAGCCATGAAGCAGAGTCGCGACTGTTTTTGGCTTCCCCAGATTACCGCCGTTCCAGTTGGTGTTGGAAACTTGACGCTGAGATGGTAAGTGGATGGGACTGCCTTCATGGCGTTTATCCAAGGAGTCCCCATTATGGCGTTGTAGATAGCCGGGTTATCCACTACCGCGAATTCGATGATCTTTGTGACCTCTTTCGCCATGACTGGGAGCCTGATCTTTCCGAGGGTCATGGAAGTGACGCCCGAGAATCCAGTCAACGGTCTCGGTTCTGGGATGACTTCTCCGAGGGGTATGTTCATCCTTTGGAGGGTATCGCGGAACATGATGTTGACCGTGCTTCCCGTGTCGATGAGGATGCGGCCGACTTCAAGATCTTGGATCACCAAGTCGATGACCAGAGGATCGTAGTGAGGTTTGTCGAGTCCGGCCGTATCTTGTTCCTCGAAGACGATCGCGTGATTGGGGACGTCGTCTTCTGGGCACCATCCGGGACTTGTTTCGGCTTTCCGTCCATAGGCTTTGATCGACGAAACTGAGTCCTGGTAGAAGTGCGATCCGCCGATGATCATGTTGATCCTCTGGCGATTGCTGTTGTTTCCTTCGCCATCTTGCCTTCGTCCGCGTTTTTCACCCGATTGAGTTCCAGGAGCGTTATTCTCGGGATTGGCTCCGTCGGTCTTCGGCGGACGGTCGGAATCTAAAAGCAGGTCTTTCACGCTTTTCACCGTTGCTAGTTCGCCGGCGAGCAGCTTTGTAATGAGTCTAGCGCCGAGAACTTTGCAATTGGCGGTTGAGTGACCTCTCGTCTGGTGGAACTCGCAGCTGGAGTTGTCCTTGTACGAGTTCCGCGTCCAAGTGTTTCCGGCGGTCCTCCCTTGCTCGGAGTTGACGGCGTAATTATGCTCGCCTTGGACGTCTTCCCCCTCGTGATGGACGTACCTGTCGTTACGCGAGGTTTTCTTCTTACCGGACGCTTTCTGCGGCCCGTGCTTTTGCGCCAGGACTTTCATCTCTTCCTCCATGATGATGAAATCCGTCGCTTTGTGGAGAGTGTCCTGGATGGTGCGCGGTCTCTCCAGAGAAATCCACTTTCGGAATTTCGACTTGTACCAGAGGTTCTTCCTCAGGGCGTCGATGGCGACTCTATCGCTGAGGCCCGTTACCCTGGACATTACGAGTTTGAACCTCTTTATGTAGTCGCGGAGCGGCTCGTCTTCCTTCTGAATGAGGCTCCAAAGATCTACATCGGAAGTTTCCCTGTCCATGAACATGGAAAACTGCTTCAGAAAGGCTGAAGCTAGCTCGCAAAAGCTTCCGATGGAGTTTCTTTTCAGGCGTGAGAACCACTCGAGCGCAGCACCTCTGAGGTTCTCGACGAACAGGAGACAGCAGCCGACGTCTTTTTCCCACTCTGGAAGTTTAGACCTGGCCATCGCAATCTGAAAGGATTGCAGGTGTGCCTTCGGGTCTGTGGTTCCGTCGTAGGTGGGAAGCTTTATTTTCCCGGGATCCGAGACTCGTGCGTCCGTGATTCGAGACGTGAACGGAGTCTTCCTCGATTCTTCGAGGAGCAGGTCGATCTCGGGAGCAGTACTGGTTGCGTGGTGAATCTGCGATTTTACTGCTTTCACCTCGGCTGCAGTCTTCGCGATGTATTCGCGTAGATCGTGGATCTCATTGGCGCCGTTTGCGCTTCTCTGTCTACGCTGGCTGCGATAGGCCCGGGTCTGGTCTTCGGCTAGCCTCTCTTGCTCTGACCAGTAGAGGTCTTCCTCCTCTTCCGTCATCGGTTTCTCGAAGGCTGCCGCCAGTCGAGCCGATTGACTTCGGGTCCTTCTGTGGTGGACGTCGGCGTCTTTGTCGGACGGATCCGACAGGTCGCTGATATCCAGATTGATTCTTTCGACGTCGACTCCTTCGTTTTCCCTCGCGGGAGGTGGAAGGTTATCCGTCGTTTTCTTCTGCCCCGCCGGAGTGGTATCGTCAGGGATGAGTTCCGGGGATTCTCTCGGGGCGTCTTTTTCTTTGTCTCTGGAAGTTCCGAAGTCAAGTCTCCTGACACGCCTCACCTTGGTGGATCCGCGCGGGAGTTTGCTTTTCGCTGTTAAGGTGCTGACCTGTTTAGCGAGCGAAGCCATTAGCTTCTCTTGTTCTTCCGACCGTTTATGGGCGGTGGCGAACAGTTCCTTCACCTGGTCTAGCATCGCGGTGTTTGCCTCAGCAGTGACCGTCGATACGTTTCCAGCGGGAGTCTTCTCAGCGTTGGCATCGGCGGCTGGTCCGTCGTGCGTTTGCTTGTCTTTTTCCGCGTTAGCAGACATGCTTAACTGGGCGTGCGTAGTTGCGAGAAAGATAATTCCGTGATCCCCCTCCTTCTAGCGCCAAACTGTGGGAACCGAAATTCGCACCGTCGATTTTAGTTAAGTTTAAAACGTAGGAAAACTAAGTTGACCTAGTTTTCCCGAGGATCCCGGCTATCTGCTGGGCCACGCACGACAAAGTTAAAAAAGGCTAAGTTGAAAGTAAATGCGCAAAATAAGAGAGCAAAAAAGAAAGAATTTTATTCCCGAATTCGCGGAGAGCGTTGGAACAATAGGTCGAGATCGCGGCCGTAAGAGCTGTCAACCGTCGCTAGTCTTGAAACCCTAGATCTAACCTAATTGAGTCGCAGCTCGCTAAAAAGGAAATAAAGCCTAAGTTCTAAATTGCTCTGAGAGTAGTTTGCCTTGTGATTTTCGGATCCTCTTTCCTCTGCTCCTAGACTTGCTTATATACTCCCATATGACGGTCTATTCCTGACGGGCCGGCGCGAGCTGGGCTTTTTTCCATTTTCGTCGGCCTTCATGTTTATCGGGAAAGTTGACATTTATCTTTTCGGAAAATTGATGTTTATCTTTTTGGAAGTTTGACATTTATCCTGTTTTGGGAAGATAATCGCAAACTGTCGTATCTATCTTTTTAGAAAATCGTAAAAATGGTTATCCGATCATGTTTGGTCTCCGTTAGGCCGTATCTCGGATTTCCGCTATTTTTACGATTTCCTCGAGAGAACGTTCCTACTCGGACATTGGGTCTTTCGGAAGATCTTCGATTCTTTTATGTGGCAAATGGTGTTTTTAGATAACTGTTACCGCTTTCTACGAAGTTCTCCCATCCGTTGACGTCTTACGGGTTTTCCGAAGGCTAGGAGGAAGAAAAGGAGTTTGGTTTGCGGGATTTAAGAAAGTCGCAAAACTTCGATTTCTGGCGGTTTGAGAACTTGGAACTCACGCACGAAGGCTAGCCGTCCGATAACTCGAGCTAGCATGGCGCTAGGCGCCCGGCGCCTAGAGGCAACACGGGCGCTAGGCGCCCGGCGCCTAGAGGCAGCACGGGCGCTAGGCGCCCGGCGCCTAGAGGCAGCACGGGCGCTAGGCGCCCGGCGCCTAGAGGCAGCTTCGGGCGCTAGGCGCCCGGCGCCTAGAGGCAGCACGGGCGCTAGGCGCCCGGCGCCTAGAGGCAGCACGGGCGCTAGGCGCCCGGCGCCTAGAGGCAGCTTCGGGCGCTAGGCGCCCGGCGCCTAGAGGCAGCACGGGCGCTAGGCGCCCGGCGCCTAGAGGCAGCACGGGCGCTAGGCGCCCGGCGCCTAGAGGCAGCTTCGGGCGCTAGGCGCCCGGCGCCTAGAGGCAGCACGGGCGCTAGGCGCCCGGCGCCTAGAGGCAGCACGGGCGCTAGGCGCCCGGCGCCTAGAGGCAGCACGGGCGCTAGGCGCCCGGCGCCTAGAGGCAGCACGGGCGCTTGGCGCCCGGCGCCTAGAGGCAGCCCAGGGTCGTCGCTCGTTTCTTTCGGCTCGTGCGAGTTTTTGCGTTCTTTTTTACTTCTCGGAGATTTTTATCGTGTAGAGAATGTTTCTAATCGTTGATTTCGGAATGTCTTAACATTTTCCCGAGTTTTTTAGAATGAAACTTATTCTCTTAATGCTTCTCTAACATCTTTCGTATTTTGTCCGAACTTTTCGGACATCGATTTCGTCTTGACCGATTTTGACCCCAACAACTTTCCTCTTCTATATAAACTGTTCACTGATCACGATCTTAACAAAATCTATCATCCTTCTTTTTCTCCAGTTTACTCTCCTAGTATTTGGCAAGTAAGTTTTCTTTCTCTTTCGTTAATCCTTTTCGATTTATAGCATGTAGATTTATACTTAAAACTGTAGTTAGTGGAGAAGGAATGTATCAAGATTTTTGGGTTTCTAATATTCATAAATCTTTTTGTTTGGTAGTTTTTTCCGCATTTAACTTGATAGGGTTATAATAATTTCGATACAAAAGTATTCCACTTTTTTAATCAAGTTTATGTATCATATTGTTTGAGAATTTTTTAATATCTTATGTAAGTAGATGTTTATCATTCGGATAACAATAGTGTTTCTTTTACATTATTTTGAAATGAAAAATATTTATCGTTAGGATAACAATTTAACTAAATCATATCTTTTTTTTGGCACGAAACTAAATCAAACTAAATCATATCTATATCACTTTCTTTTGCTGATTACATTTACCATCAACACAATTAGTTGACCTGGGCCCATTAAGGGGACGGAACTCCTAAAACGAAAGTCACTATTGCCTTTAGCTTGCTAATTCGTTGCCTTTAGCTTGCTAATTATTAAGTGTAGTGCTGGTAGCTTCTTTTTTACGACTAGTATTCAAAAGGTCATTGTTAACTTTTAATCACCCATCAAATAACACTTAAATGTTCCGTGTTACTACTTGAAGTTGGGTGTTCCGATCATTATTTACATTCTCCAAATAAATACAGAATATGGCGAACTTGAACTTGGATTCTTTCCCTCCTTTCATTCTTCATAAGATTCTCTCCAAGGTAGCAACATACAATCTCCGGGACTTTGGTAGTGCAAGAATTGTTTTTTCCGGGTTCAATGAAATTGGCAAAGAAGATTACTTTTACAGATCTGCAAATCTCATGGACTTGTTCGACTGGATAGATGAGGTCAATGCTGTTAGAAAATTCAGGCTTATGTGCTACCAGTTGGGTAATCCAGAGGGTATCTACTTGCGAGGTATGTATGAGTTCTTCAGACTCCATTTACTTGATGAAGGAAGGGAAAAAATTCATCTTGCGGCTGAGAGAGGATTCTCGCTGGCCAAGTATGTAGATGGTATGATGAACTTAGTATTTAGCGTTGATGATAGAGGATTGGTTCACAAGTACCCAAGTTTAACTCGTGAATATGTTGATCGGATGCATCACATGATGACTAGTTGGGCACTCATAAGCTTTCCTAGTGACGTGGAACCTGAGATGTTTAGGTCTCTATGTGAAAGAATATCTCTTAACGTGTCACGTGATTGCTTGTGCTCCACAATGATAGAACCAGTGTCTGATGTCTCCATAGATGAATCAAGAAAAAGGTGGAGATGCGATCATTGTTTCTGGCAACGTGCAGCTTGGGACTTCGGCAGTAACATTCATTTGACCGCTCGTCACTGGCCCATTGGAGATTAGTTGTGTGTGTATGCAATGTAATGTTTATCTACTTTGACTAAGTTTATGTAAAATACACTTCTGACTATGGAATGTGAAATAAGTATTGTGATTAACTAATACTCAATAACATATGAATCGCTAACATATGATTATTTCACCTTACTTAAAAAGCAGTACAACAAAAAGTTTGGGAAAAATAGGCACCAACTACAGTGTTCATTGATTGAGTTCCTTCATTTTTGCTTCTTAAACCGAGACCTTGTCCTGCTCAGGTTTTCATCCTCAGGTGAGTCCTCGCCTACTTTCTCCACATAGTTCACGTCTTCCTCCAATGCAGCGGCTTTCCTCCTCAACCAGTTTAACGCCCACATATCGTTCACGTCCTTCTCTTATAATGCAGCGACACTCCTGTCTAACAAACCCAATTGCTTTGTCCAGTCTCCCGGTTCTTCCAATTCAGCAAATGAGATCTCTGAGCTGTGGTGGGTAGGGTTGAATTCCTGCATCGTTCATACAGTGGGAAGAAGGATACACATCAGACTAGTGTAAGTCAAATTACTCACTAAAGATCAATCAATAACATGGGACCAATCAGTCAGTCATCCTAAGTATACAAATTTATTTCACATTACTCACTACACATCAGACTAGCTATATCAAATTACTCACTACACATCAGACTAGCTTAAGTCATATTACTCACTAAACATCAATCATAACATGGGACCAATCAGTTATCCTAACTATACCAATTTATTTCACAAACAAAGAGAGTGTCATAGAATTACAAACCCTTGTATCTCCACAGTCGCTTAAAGTTTGGCTGCTACTTTTCTCATCCTTATCTCCTTCTTCTTCTTTGGCTGAACATCATCAACACCCGGAGTCTCGGGACTCGACCTCTCCTCAGATCCTATCTCCCCGCCTCCTTGGTCCGGATTCTCCTCATACTTCATGTGACACCCCCGATCTTAGATGACCGGAAATGACACAGTCAATGTTCCCTGATGGTCAACCCAAGGTTCTCGGAATATTTCCGATCACCATAGATCAACAACCAAAGAACAAAGATGCACCTATCAGATATCACTCTAGGCTTTTCAACCTGATAAAACAATATTTGATAGTTAGTTCGTCCCGGACAAGGACTAATATCATATGAGAGCTTGTGGTTTATAAACATCTTTTATACATTATTTATTTACTTGAAACATCTTACAAAGTGTTATAGTTTTATCCTACGGCCTATCGCCCAACAACGTTTTAAGTAAATATACATCAAAAGGTACGTTGCAAGGACAACAAAATACTACCGCTGGTTGGCCGTTCCTTCCGTCCAAAAGTAGTGATCTCCGAACTAGTGGTTACCTGCACATACAACAATGAGCCGTGAGCAACTAGTTTACTCAGTGAATCTAGAATCACAACACAATCAATAATAAACAGAACAATTATTAAATACACAAACACGATCATGCAAGTAATAGTACTACTATACTTAAGTATATAACTTATCATTGTGAATTCTTATTTAAATAGCACTTCCACAATACCTGCCCATCATCATACTCATATAATACAATATATATACTAGACCCGAGAAACCACTAAGGCTAATCGAGCTTAGCAAGTTAGCATTACCATCATCCTCGAACGTCCTTATGAACATTCGGGACTGCATCGTCATGCAGTACACGGTCTCCAGGGTGCTACCCCATCATCGTGTCTTCATGACTTTCTTCCATTCGCAGGACCAAGTCATGGTAATGCGGGAGTTTAGGGATAGTGAAATAATAATAAGACTTCACATGATTTTACTTTCATAATTAATCTAAATTAATACATAATTATTCCAAATTAATATATAATTATTCCTTAATTAATCTTAGATTAATCCTTAATTAATCTCACCTTAATCCAAATTAAGGTTAAACTTTAATTAAACCAAGATTAATTCATGAATAAGATTAGTACTTGAGAACAAGTACTAAGATTAGGATTAACCTCACTTTATTTTGATTATATCTTCAAATGTAAGTGTTTACAATAAGTAAACACAATACCACTCTTATAATTTCAAAGACTTTACTAACTTATTCAACTATCCATGATCTATCTTAACATCTGTCTAGACTCACCCAAAGAGAAGTCTTGAAACTGGCTTGGACAAGACTTGAACTCCACTTGAACAAAGCTGAATGGATTCAAAATCCAAACTGTTGGATGAACTCAAATGTTCTCCTCGCCAAGGTAAGCTTGTGCAGAACTTCTGATCTTTCTCACAGCAACAAACTGATCAGGAGCTAAAGATCAAACCACCAGCAATTTTTCTTGATTTATTTTTTCTGATTTTTCTCTGTTTTCTCTTCTTCTTTCTCTCTTAATTTTCTCTGAAAATTCTCTGGTTTTTCTGGTGTCCACAGAACGTGGTAAGCAGGTGAAAAAGAGACTTAAGTACTTCTGATGGTCTTTGGATGAGTGTGCAGCTGAAGAACCAAAGCAAGGGGCAGTGGAGACATCTGGCAACCTGCTTCATCATCTGCAGCACACTGTCCTTTCTTTCCCATGAAGCAGTCTCCAGCCAATCATAATTAATCAGAAAGAATGAAGCAAGCACACAGGCAGTTTGTGATTTGCATGTGCTGTTTACTACAGAAGCAAGCAAGCAGGAAGGTTCATGGCATGTGATGGGTTAGACACAGTAAGAAGCTGGTTGATTTTTATCAGACAGTTTTCGACTAAAATATATTTTTTAACCAAAATTCTATTGATATATGAGGGTTATTACACTCTTCCCTCCTCAAAAGAATTCGTCCCCGAATTCTCAAAACATAACAGTGGACATTTTACTGGACAACCGGGGTTTCTAAAAAGATTTATGGATAATCTGCTCTGAACTTATTTTCATCATCCCATGTGACAACAACTCTGTTACGTTTGCCCCAAAAGACTTGAACTTGCGAAATTTCCCGGTTCTTCAATTTCTTGATACGACGCTCGCTTATTCGCAAAAGGCCTTCAGGATAGGTGAGGTTGGGTTGCAGATTCTCTGGTGGTTGCGGCTCGACCATATTGGGATCTGGTATATGCTTACGCAACATCGATACATGAAATACCGGATGCATAGGCATATCAGGTGGAAGCTCAAGTTGATAGGCTACTTCTCCAACTCTAGCATCAATTCGGTATGGACCAATGTAGCGGGTTGCTAACTTTCCAATTTTTCCAAATATACTCTTGCCTTTTTGTGCAGCCACTTTCAAGAAGACTAAATCATTTACTGCAAAAATGACTTCTCTTCTACCGCGATCGGCATACTTCTTCTGGCGATCTTGGGCCTTCTTCATATTTTCTTGAATTATCTTTACTTTCTCAGCAGCTTCATCTACTATCTCTGGACCAAGAATTCTTCTCTCGCCAACTTCTGCCCAACATATTGGCGTTCTGCAAGGTCGACCATACAGTGCTTCGTACGGTGACATACCAATACTGGAGTGGTAGCTATTGTTGTAAGAGAATTCTATAAGCGGCAAAAACTTATCCCATGAACCATTCCAATCGAGGACACATAACCGTAACAGATCTTCTAGAGTTCTGATGGTTCGTTCGGTTTGGCCATCAGTTTCCGGATGAAACGCAGTGCTCATATGCAAATCAGTTCCCAAGGCTTGTTGAAAGGCTCGCCAAAATTCAGATGTAAAGCGCGGGTCTCGATCTGATACTATATTTGCTGGTACCCCATGAAGCTTTACTATTTCTTCCAAATACAGCTCAGCTAGCGTCTCATCTTTGTCTGTAAGTTTCATCGGTAGGAAATGAGCAGATTTGGTAATACGATCGACTATTACCCAAATGGTATCATTTCCGCGGCCGGGTGCTCGAGGCAAACCAGAAATAAAGTCCATCGCTACTGCATCCCATTTCCATTCAGGGATAGGTAAGCTTTGGAGTAAGCCACCTGGGACTTGGTGTTCAGCTTTTATCTGTTGGCAAGTCTGACATTGGCCAGTGATAATACCTTTTGATATCTCGATACATCTTCGTGCTTCCGGGATGAATGCTTAAGAGAGAATGGTGTGCAGTCCTTAGGATCTCCTCTCGAAGTCCTTCTCCTTTTGGAACGGTTACTCGACCATTGAGTAACAAGGTTCCATCACTTGCAACTTGATATCCACCAAAATTTCCTTCATTTAATTGCTCTCGTATCTTCTGCAAGTTCGCATCTCCCATTTGACATTCTCGGATACGAGCAAGTAAACCAGCTTGGCTTATTGCTTGTAGTCCTAGAGGGTCTCCTTCTTCTCCTTCTAAGGTAGCCAAACTAATCATTTTAAATTCTTCTTCAAGGTTTTTGAGTTCCTTTTCGATATCCACATCAACTTTTCTTCTGCTCAGAGCATCAGCAACAACATTTGCTTTTCATGGATGGTATAGGATCTGCATGTCGTAGTCGGCTACGAACTCCATCCATCGTCTTTGCCTTAGGTTCAGATCAGGTTGAGTGAAAAGATACTTAAGGCTTTTATGGTCGGTGAACACTTGGATCTTCTCGCCATACAAATACGATCGCCAAATTCGAAGTGCAAACACAACTGCAGCCATCTCTAGATCATGGGTCGGATAGTTTATTTCATGCTTTCTTAGTTGCCTTGATGCATACGCGATTACCCTATCATCTTGCATCAGCACACAACCTAAACCAACACGAGATGAATCTGTATATATTGTGTAAGGTTGGCCAGGCTTAGGCAAAGCTAAGATAGGTGCAGATGTTAAGGCTTCCTTCAACTTGCTAAACGCTTCTTCGGTTTCTGTACTCCACTCATAGGAAACACCTTTACCAGTCAGACAATTCAGTGGTTTTGATATGCTTGCAAACCCTTGAACAAACTTCCGGTAGTAGCCGGCCAATCCAAGAAAACTCCGAATCTCGGTAACAGAAGTCGGACGGGGCCACTCTTTAATAACATCTATCTTTTCTGAATCTACGGCAACTCCTTCTTCTGACACTCGATGTCCTAAGAAGCCAACTTCTCTTTTCCAGAAACGACACTTACTAAGCTTAGCAAAAAGCTTTTGATCTCGTAGACGCTCAAGAACTAGTCGTAGATGTCTTTCATGTTCTTCTGCACTTCGGGAATATATAAGGATGTCATCAATGAATATGATAACAAACTTGTCCAAGTAATCCTGAAATACTTCATTCATCAGACGCATGAATGCAGCCGGGGCATTGGTTAGACCAAATGGCATTACTACGAACTCGAAGTGTCCATAGCGTGTCCTAAGAGCAGTTTTCATGATGTCGGCTTCAGAAATTGGAATTTGATGATAACCCGAAGCTAGATCAATCTTTGAAAACCAACTTGCTCCTTGCAACTGATCTAATAGCTCATCAATTCTTGGAAGTGGGTACTTATCCTTGATGGTCACATTGTTGATTCCACGATAATCAATACATAACCGCATACTTCCATCTTTCTTCTTTACGAACAACACGGGGGCTCCCCACGGTGATGAACTAGGACGTATGAAACCCTTGTCTAACAAATCTGCTAACTGCTGCTTCAACTCAGCGAGTTCTGCTGGTGCCATACGGTATGGTGCCTTTGCTATCGCAGCTGATCCGGGTTCTAAAGTTATACTAAATGGGTTATTCCTAGACGGTGGCAATCCTTCCAATGCCTTAAACACATCTTCGTATTCTCTGACTATTGGGATGTCTTCCATATTCTGCTCTTTCTCCATTTCTACTGGTCCAGCAACTAAGGCCACTAGGTACACTTCGTCACCATTTTCCAAAAGGTTTTCTATTCTCAAGGCTGATACTAATGATGCTCCAACACTTGGTACTATACCGTGGTAAGCTAAAGGGGGTTGGGTATCCCTCTCGAAAATAATCTTCCCTCGACTACAATCAAGGTGAGCTCGATAACTTGATAGCCAATCCATCCCTAAGATTACCTCATACTGCTCTAATGGGAGAACTAACAGATTAGCTGGGAAAACCATCTCTTGAATAATGATTGGAACTCTTAGAATGCATCCTTCAGTTTCAAGAACTTGATCTCCGGGGGTTAGAACAGAAATGGCTAAATCCACTTTAGTGAATTCTCCATCAAATCTGGATGCTACTTCGGGAGCTACAAAACTATGTGTTGCTCCCGAATCGAACAAGATATGGACAGATATTCCACCCACAAGTAAAGTCCCTGACAATAATTGACTTCACCATCAATTATTTACCCAATCACTTAATATATTTTTATATCAATAAATCAAATCATTTATTTTTTTTATTTTTTTATAATAAATTATGCAACACTCAATTGGATAAGAAAACAAACCTGTAATCGGACCCTTCGGTGGTCCGTATGGTCCTGGTAACTCTAAAGCGTAAGCTCTACCAGCAGTGGCTTGACGCTTAGCCGGGGGTAAGGGTAAAGGTGGGTTAACGTGTCCAACTGACGGAACACTCGATACAACAGGCTGAACAGAATGTGTGCGTGGACATGAAGTCGCGTAATGCCCTCGCTCTCCACATGTGAAGCAAGTGATGTGAGATGGTACAGCCGGCTGGAACTGTCCCATAGTCGGACAATCTCGCCTAACATGGCCCAGCTGGCCACAACTGAAACAAGTTGGGGTTCTTGGTCCCGGTCCTCCAGAACGACCTCCCCGAAAAACTCTACCTCCTCGTCCCCGCTGCACAACAGAATGCGGCTGACGCTGAAATGGAACAGATGGACGTCTTGGTGGTGCAGAATGGCTACCAGAAGCTCTCTCAGCAGTAATGGCCTCCTCAACGTTCACTGCACGCTCAACAAGATCAGCAAGCCTATGAAACTCTACCGCCTCAAGTCTGCTCCTGATATCCGGGCTAAGTCCCCGAAGGAACTTTCGGATAATCATCATCTCGTCCTCCTGGCCATAGTGTACATACTGCCTGAGACGGGTAAACTCTGCCTCATACCTCCGAACTGATAAGCCTCCCTGAACTAGCTCCATGAACTTGATCTCCAATCTGTCTCTTGCCTCCGGTGGGAAGTACTTTCTAACAAACGCTGTACGGAAATCAGCCCAAGTCAGATCAAAATCTCCAAAGTTCCTCTCTACACATAACCACCAACTAATGGCATCCTTCTCTAGATAGTAAACAGCAACGTCCTTCTTGAACTCTACTGGACAACGAGTTGCAGCGAAGTTCTGTTCGAGATTGTGCAGCCACGCATCAGCTTCAAAGGGATCAGTACCTCCCTTGTAATGCCTCGTCCCTAAGTTCTTCATAATCATAACTATCTTCAGGAAGTCCGGATGAGAAGTGGTAGAAACTGGAGCTGGCTGAGCACGCTGTGCATCACGCTGTGCATTCAGTGCTTGATGTTGCAAATTTACCATCTCCGCCATCAGTTCGAGAAGTGCCACTATAGCTGGATCAGTTGGAGCAGGTTCACGTTGTGCTGCCGGAATAGGTGCGGCAGGAGCTGGTGGAATATGAGCGGCTGGAGATGCAGGAGCTGCAGGATGATCTCCATGTATTGGACTATCATTGACTACATCCATCTCGATATCCATAAAGTATGGGTCTGGAGACAAAGGCATGTGGACCGGTGTCTGATCATATGACCCTTCAGACGGGTCAGTCTCAATGCTAGAGCCCGAGGGTGTAGCCTCAAAGCTAGGAGTTGGAAGTGATACCGGAGTAGATGGCGGTGAAGAGTCTGAAGACGATGATGAGATATGTATCGGTAAATAATCTCCCCCACGGTGTGCTCGTCTCGGTGGCATCTGCAACAAAAGATCATGGTAAGTTTCTACCCAGTTCTATATATTTCTAAAAGAAGGAACAAACCAGCATATCCTAATTATCCTTGCGACACATTTTGACTCGAAAAAATATTTGAAACAAGTCCCATTCAAGCATCGTATAACAATGCTCTGATACCACCTTTGTGACACCCCCGATCTTAGATGACCAGAAATGACACAGTCAATGTTCCCTGATGGTCAACCCAAGGTTCTCGGAATATTTCCGATCACCATAGATCAACAACCAAAGAACAAAGATGCACCTATCAGATATAGGCTTTTCAACCTGATAAAGCAATATTTGATAGTTAGTTCGTCCCGGACAAGGACTAATATCATATGAGAGCTTGTGGTTTATAAACATCTTTTATACATTATTTATTTACTTGAAACATCTTACAAAGTGTTATAGTTTTATCCTACGGCCTATCGCCCAACAACGTTTTAAGTAAATATACATCAAAAGGTACGTTGCAAGGACAACAAAATACTACCGCTGGTTGGCCGTTCCTTCCGTCCAAAAGTAGTGATCTCCCAACTAGTGGTTACCTGCACATACAACAATGAGCCGTGAGCAACTAGTTTACTCAGTGAATCTAGAATCACAACACAATCAATAATAAACAGAACAATTATTAAATATACAAACACGATCATGCAAGTAATAGTACTACTATACTTAAGTATATAACTTATCATTGTGAATTCTTATTTAAATAGCACTTCCACAATACCCGCCCATCATCATACTCATATAATACAATATATATACTAGACCCGAGAAACCACTAAGGCTAATCGAGCTTAGCGAGTTAGCATTACCATCATCCTCGAACGTCCTTATGAACATTCGGGACTGCATCGTCATGCAGTACACGGTCTCCAGGGTGCTACCCCATCATCGTGTCTTCATGACTTTCTTCCATTCGCAGGACCAAGTCATGGTAATGCGGGAGTTTAGGGATAGTGAAATAATAATAAGACTTCACATGATTTTACTTTCATAATTAATCAAAATTAATACATAATTATTTCAAATTAATACATAATTATTCCTTAATTAATCTTAGATTAATCCTTAATTAATCTCATCTTAATCCAAAATTAATTATTAATTAATCAAGGTTAAACTTTAATTAAACCAAGATTAATTCATGAATAAGATTAGTACTTGAGAACAAGTACTAAGATTAGGATTAACCTCACTTTATTTTGATTATATCTTCAAGTGTAAGTGTTTACAATAAGTAAACACAATACCACTCTTATAATTTCAAAGACTTTACTAACTTATTCAACTATCCATGATCTATCTCAACATCTGTCTAGACTCACCCAAAGAGAAGTCTTGAAACTGGCTTGGACAAGACTTGAACTCCACTTTAACAAAGCTGAATGGATTCAAAATCCAAACTGTTGGATGAACTCAGATGTTCTCCTCGCCAAGGTAAGCTTGTGCAGAACTTCTGATCTTTCTCACAGCAACAAACTGATCAGGAGCTAAAGATCAAACCACCAGCAATTTTTCTTGATTTATTTTTTCTGTTTTTTCTCTGTTTTCTCTTCTTCTTTCTCTCTTAATTTTCTCTGAAAATTCTCTGGTTTTTCTGGTGTCCACAGAACGTGGTAAGCAGGTGAAAAAGAGACTTAAGTACTTCTGATGGTCTTTGGATGAGTGTGCAGCTGAAGAACCAAAGCAAGGGGCAGTGGAGACATCTGGCAACCTGCTTCATCATCTGCAGCACACTGTCCTTTCTTTCCCATGAAGCAGTCTCCAGCCAATCATAATTAATCAGAAAGAATGAAGCAAGCACACAGGCAGTTTGTGATTTTCATGTGCTGTTTACTACAGAAGCAAGCAAGCAGGAAGGTGCATGGCATGTGATGGGTTAGACACAGTAAGAAGCTGGTTGATCTTTATCAGACAGTTTTCGACTAAAATATATTTTTTAACCAAAATTCTATTGATATATGAGGGTTATTACACTTCAATCCTTTTTGTTCCTTTTTGTCAACCGATTTCACGTCTCTATCTTCTTCTTCACGGTTCTGGTTTAGGTTTTCTGTCGCAGCGACCAAGTTCGACCAATTAAAATTAGAGTTTCCATTGAGGTTTTAAATGATTTATTGGTTTCTTTTGCTTTTTTTACAAAACTTTCATTTGATGAAATACACTTTAGGCCCATTTCAGTATTTCGGACCATTCAAGGAATTCCACATTTTTTGGATTTTGTTTGGTTGTTTACCTTTGCCACTCAAATAATCAAAGAAGGATTGAAGACATAATCTCTCTAGCCCACGATGACAACACAACATTATGTGTTTAAATCTTCTTTGCTGTCTCTAATAACCCTTGAATGTTTATATGTGCATATTCAGACCTAACCTAATATACACACAACAATAGACACCAAGATACACAAATTGAGACAGCATCACGAACATAAAAGAATTTGACCTGACATACATAAGGTTTAAAGAACAACAAACGGCCTAAAGTGTATTTGTTAGCTGTTAGCGAAGGCTGATTAATCTTAAGACAAAATTCCTCGTCATCAAATGAAAGTTTTGTATCACCGCGCCATTAGCTTGCCATATCATCTCATCATATACTTGCCATTAGATTGCCAATTCGTATACTTGCCCTTAGCTTGCCAATTCGTATACTTGTCATTAGCTTACCAATTCGTATACTTGCCATTAGCTTACCAAGGGTAGCACTGGTATTTTGAAATAATAGGTACTCACTCCAAAAATTCCTTTTAAGGGGGTACCGACTCCACAATATCTCTCCAAAGTGTGGCATACCAGCGAATTTTCTCTTTTTTAAAACTTTTAAATTTTCATGCAAAGATGTTTTCAGTAAATATAACTATACTTGTAAAAATAATCAACAAATTTATATTCTTTACCAAAAAATTACTAATAAAATATGTAATACATTGAAAATTCAATTAATAAAATGGAAACAAATTTTCAAATTTTAACTTACGAATTTTTTTAAAAAAGGGTTAAGCTGGTGATATTAGATTTCATCCGATCTTAACTTACATAATAGTTTAATTACTATGTCTATATATATATATATTTCTCAAGCATATTTTTGGGTTCTATATATAACATATAAATAACATACATGTACCTACATAAAATTAATGAATGAAAATATATATTTCGGAATGAAATTCTTTAATTAAAAGGAGTCCTTTTAAAAATTATTCCTGACACTGTTTTGAGATGCGACAAATTTTGTATTTGATTAATTTTATTAATCATTCTCCAATCTGTATGTTTTTGTAAACTTCAAAATATTAATTTGGAAACCTTGTACCACTGGAGTGATATTTTCAGTGTCATATTTATGTTGCTCTCTTTTGAAGTCTAAGTAAATTAATGCAAACGAATGCAAACAACAAGATCAGTAAATATCAATATATCACACGAATAGATAAATGATTTTATATTGAACTTGTTTAAAAATAAAAACTTTTCAATAAAAATCACATATAATTATGTCATAATATAATTAAGCCGGTGATGACACTTTTGAAACAGAAACACAGTAAGCCCATACTTCATCTTTTTTCTGTAAAAATTTGGATTCATTTCCGATTAAACTAGGTCTGTCCGCGATATACTTGATAAGTGTGTCATGGCACTTTTTTCCTTCTTGAACAAGCTCCTGGCAACAAGGAATCGTTGCAACTCCATTTCCAAAAACTTGAGATATGATATGGAGCGCACACTTTGGACTGATTTTAACAACACATTGATCCCATAACTTTTTTGGCTCATTTTCCTCTACAGCTAGTGAAGGAATACATGTACTCGCCACAACTAGGACAACAAAAGACACCATAATAACATTAAGCTTGACCATGGTTATTTGTTATATGAGGTTTTCCTCTTTATTTTTCTCAAGTTAGACAAAAAAATAGGTTTTAAATTGAATATGTTCTTGGAATAAACAATGAGAACTCTATTTATAGATATGAATAACCAGTATTAAACATTTACTGTTGATAAATTAATTTTTTCGACGGTTTTATAATTCATTAAAATGTGTTAGGTTACATTTTTCTTAGTGAAGTTATTAACTGCTTAGATTAAGCAATTAAAAATAGAATTCTTGTAATCTGGAAATAAAGATATGAAAAGAAGTTATATAACTATTTATTTTGCAATAGAAAAACTAATCAATATTGTAGATGCCAGCAACATATATTTTGGTGGTTGTATATCAAATTACCAACAGAAACAAGAAGTAAAGTGTAACATATGATTAAACTAAAAAATATAGTAATATTAACACTTGATTATATATCTATATATATATATCACTTTGAGGTTACAGTAAATATTATTACATCTAATATTTTTTTTACTCCATGATATCGGATCTTTGATAATATATTTTTTAAAACTTTTAATTTTTCATGCAAAGATGTTTTCAGTAAATATAACTATACTTGTAAAAATAATCAACAAATTTATATTCTTTACCAAAAAATACTAATAAAATATGTAAGACATTGAAAATTCAATTAATAAAATGAAAACAAATTTTCAAATTTTAACTTGCGAATTTTTTAAAAAAAGGGTTAAGCTGGTGATATTAGATTTCATCAGATCGTAACTTACATAATAGTTTAATAACTATATATATATTTCTCAAGCATATTTTTGGGTTCTATATATAACATATGAATAACATACATGTACCTACATAAAATTAATGAATGAAAATATATATTTTGGAATGAAATTCTTTAATTAAAAGGAGTCCTTTTAAAAATTATTCCTGACACTGTTTTGAGATGCGACAAATTTTGTATTTGATTAATTTTATTAATCATTCTCCAATCTGTATGTTTTTGTAAAATTCAAAATATCAATTTGGAAACCTTGTACCACTGGTTGTAAGTGATATTTTCAGTGTAATATTTAGGT
Source organism: Hirschfeldia incana (assembly GCA_026261945.1). Taxonomy (NCBI): domain Eukaryota; kingdom Viridiplantae; phylum Streptophyta; class Magnoliopsida; order Brassicales; family Brassicaceae; genus Hirschfeldia; species Hirschfeldia incana. The sequence goes on from JABCMI010000006.1 coordinate 1,742,158, forward strand.
TGCGCTCTTTTGAAGTCTAAGTAAATTAATGCAAACGAAAGCAAACAACAAGATCAGTAAATATCAATATATCACATTAATATCACTCAAATTACCCTAAGGAGTGAATTACACTCATCAAAAGAGGTTCAGTTGTAGTACTTGGGGATCGAATCCACAGAGACTCTAGGACTACACAACAAATTGTTTAGTTTTCGAAATAAAGCTAGACTGAAAGGGTTTAAAACAGTAAATTAAATGGTAAGCAAATTATTGCTTGGTTGATTACTTGTGTTTGTTTTAAGGTTTAAAGGGTAGTTAGATTTAGGTGCTTCTCAGGTTTAACATGTATTTAGGGTGTTAAGGTTTTTAGTGTTCATAATTCTGAACTCAAACTAAAGGGTTGTCTTCAACTAGATCTCGGGTCATGTACTATGGTACGATAACCGCAAGAAAGTATCGATCGATACTTGAATAAAGATGTCGATCGATTAACCTTTCGCTATATCGGTCGATCAAGCGGGTGCTTTATCGATCGATATAGTTTCTAGTGAATCTTAAGAACGAGTTTGATTTGATTTTCTAGTTCTTACTAAGCAGAAACCCTTGTTTAAGCTTAGCATAAATAGATCAAACTAGTTGGGTTCAGGTATTTGTCAAGCTCTCACTTGGACAAATTAATCCTAGGATCTAGGTTAAGGGTGATCAATTCCTTAGCATAGCAATAAGAACAACTAGAAGAATAATTATATTTTAAACACCCTAACAATGAACTGAAATAATACATTAGTTAACCTTGGTGAGAAGCCTAAATCTAACAGTGCGACTACTCAAACATATTCATGGGAGACAAAATCATGATGGTTTGAATAATGCTTTCAATAGAAATAATGTGAGAAACAGTAAATAAGTAAAGCAAAGGGAGTTAAAGATATTCTCTGTGATTTCAGTTCAGATCTCTCTCTCCAATCCTAAGGTCTCTCAATGGTATGACAAAGTGCTTCTCTCCAATCTTTAGGTCTTTCAAAAGGTCTCTAGGCAAGTATGCCTTAAACTAGTACAAGCCCCTCTATTATAGCCTAACAGGCGGCCATGGACTTAAAGTGTAATTAGCAAAACTATTAGAAGCAATTAGGGCTTCTAATTTGTATTTAATGACTAAGGAGACTTCAGTATCGATCGATGTTGAAGTGCTTCAATCGACCGATCTTGGTTAACTTCTATCGGTCGATATCCTCAACGTATATCGGTCGATGGCATAAACTGTTGCTTGGCCAATATCTTCATAAAGTCTCCATTTTAGCTCCATTTTAGCTATTTTACACCAATGAGTACATGAACCTGAAAAAGCTCTAGAAAGGCACTAAAAGTATTCTTTTGTTTCCAAAAATATATATAAGTCATGGTTAAAAGTGAGTAAAATCCATGACCTATCAACTCCCCCAGACTTATCATTTTGCTTGTCCTCAAGTAAATAACAGGACATTGGTCTATAAAAGATTTGAAAGGCAGAAGCTCCTGTGATCCTAAACTCAAGATCATCACCTCTCATTTATCGCAAACCACATCGTATATCAATCAATCTTAGAAGTACATTATGCCATATCCTAGCTTAGCAACAGTTCATCTAGCCAACAACTTAGCAATCATGTTTGTCTTCCCCTCTATTGATTTCATTTATGCATAAGATAGAAGTCAGGCTTTACCTTGGGAGTATCGATCAAGGAACACATGGACTCAACTCAAACAAGTTTCTGAACACACAGGTAGTCTTCTCTGATTCCTTTCTTCCTCCTTTTTATCTCTTCTCTAAACCCTCATAGTTTCAGATTTTAATGAGCATTGACAGCCACAAAGGCTATCTTCGTCTCATCTCGTTGTCTTGACAACATATATATCTTTCAGAATAAGCGAATAGTGGGGTCGCAGGAGTCACTCCTACCCCTCGCTTTGATCATTCTTTTAAAGTAGAATAATGGGGTCGCAGGAATCACTCCTAGCCCTCTACTTCTCAAGAAATCATATCACATCTTTTATACAATTTTTTCTTTCTTTCTTCCAATAGGATGTCGAAGAGAGAGAAGGAAGGGAATCAGAAACACATAGACTATTACCTTCCAGACTTGCAAGAGGGTTCCGATCCCTTGTATACCAAGCCCCAAGACAAGCAATAGAATGTCAGGTTAGGTTGGAAATCAGCTTTGGTTCTTCCAAACAATCATAAGAAGTGTCGTCAAGGTAACAGGTGCTCCACTTTAGCATCTATAGTACTTTCTACAATCAACAGATCTAAGAATGGTGCTAAAGAGTGGTTATATAAAAAGTGTAGATCAAATTAATCATTGCTTCCTTCTTTGAAATTTTTTTATTTTATTATTTTTTTTATAAAACGAGAATAAATGTTATAAAACAAGAAATGTTAGTGGATACCCCCCCCCCAGACTTAAACAACACTGTCCCCAGTGTTAGTTTGTCTAAGAGGTAAAATAAGTAATGTAACAAAGTTGTTTATGTTGGCAGGATATTTCGTACCTCGCATCGGAGATATCGATCGATACGGTATCAACGACATCGATCGATATATATGTAAGTATATCAATCGACAATATCACTGTCGATCGATATGAAGCTCTCTGCGGAATTTTCCTCATCAATGGTGTTGGTATTCCATCCAACTCATCCTCTATGAGTTTGATATCTCTATGTTTGCTCTGTTAGATAGTCTCAACACACATGAATAGTTAGATAATAAGTAATAGAAAGCAGAGTCATAATAAAGTACGGAAATAAATCCTACAGGTCTGAAATAAAAAACATAGTAGCATAAGATAAGGGATAGAAATGGGCAAGGGGATCACTCCTCACTGCCCTCGTCGTCGTCGCCCTCCTTGTCGTCCTAACGGTACTGGTGAGATGGTCCTGGTGCTGAGGGATCATGTGCCGAAGTGCTGGCACGGCTCGAGCAGCTGAAATGCGAAACACAAGACCAGATAGCCTGAAGGGCACGTAGCACTCCTCTCATGTAAACCCTCTCATCGCTATCCTCCACGCCTGCGAGGTCTGGGAAGGATGGAAGGCGTGTCGCTGGTATAGCTCTAGGGGTGTCGGTGCTGCGAGCTCCTGTCGGACGACGCTGCACGGTGGGATCTCGGATAATGCGTGCATCGGGCTGGAACCTGAGTCTCTCTAAATCGCCGTTGAAGTTAGTCAACCCATGGCGTGGCAAGGTGATCATGCGCTCTCCGTCGATAGTCCTGAAGGTCCAGGTAAGCTGTCTGTCTAGCCATAGGCTGCTGCGTAGGTGAGCTGCGTCCTAGTATGCGCGAGATGTCCTCGCGCTGCCCTCGTCCAAACGAATCTGGAGATGCTGGAAGATCGGAGTAAGGAGGCTCCCTACCCGCTCCTGCTTCCGCGTGGTCCCAGTGAAAGACTTTATCTTCAAACTGACCAGGTGCTCAGCAAAAACAGCTCCAAGGTTTGGTGGCGTCAGCTCATGATCGGGATCCACAAAAGTCAGGTCGACCACTCCATCAAGCGCGTGGTAGAGGAGTGTAAGCTCGTGAATCCTTACATTGTTTGGCTCCATCTTGCACAGCAGAGTGGATGCAAGGATCCTCATGAAGTAGCGCAGAGTGGGGTGACGGATGTCAGTCTGAATGGCAGTGGTTGAGCTCCAAGGACTGGTACCAAAGATCTCCCAGAACTCCTTCACTCCGGGGAAGGATGAGAGGTTGCTGTGTGTAGCCGTGGAGTTATGGAATCCGTAGATGGCGCAGAGCTCTGAGACAGTGACCCTATACATGATGCCTCTGGCGAAGAAAGAGAGAACGCCATCACAAGCCACACTAGACGGGTGGTTTATACTCGAAACGCACTGTAGCCATGAACTGCCTGACAAGGGAAGGGTAGAGGTCGTAGGGTTGGGAGGCCATGGTCCCAATGCCGAGCTGAACGAGCATGTCGGTCAGGTCGTGTCTGATCCCGAGGCTCCGGACTAAGTCAGGATCGATGAAGCGTGTCGGGGCTATCTCTACGTCAAGCCAAGCGTTATAGAGCAGGCTGTCATAGTCGTCCCAGTCGTCGGACACTGTGCGGTGTAGGCATGCGTTGCTCTTGGCAGCTTTCGCCGGATCCTCGAAAACTCGACGGAGTTTGATAGGTTGCCCATCTGCAATGGGCCAAGGGGTGCGCTCGTCATCTCTCGGTGCGGAGATGGAAGGAGATGGGCGTGTACTGGTGGTGCCATCGTCGAAACGACGCTTTGTTCTCCTCTCTCGGTATTCGTCTGGAGAGCTCATCTGCAGAAACCATGAAAAATAGGTCATTAGTGTTCGTAATATAAGCTCATATCGATCGATAGATACAATTGTATATCGATCGATATTGGATCTCCGTATCTTTCATATCGAACGCATATCGGTCGATAAGATGAAACATATCGATAGATATCGGGTTCTGAAACCTGCAAAAATCTCAGCAATCCAAATCGCAATATAACAGTGTAAATCTTAGTTCTAATACTCATAAACCTCTGTTCTAACAATCCTAGCAACTTCAATCAAGGAAAAACAAGCGTTTCTACCGGTTTTCAAGTCAAGGTTATTTTGAACCTAGGGTTCATGAAATCTAGAAATTCAAGTAAATATACCTTGAAGGATAGTGAAATCGAGATCTAAACCGAGAAGAAGGTTGAATTCCGAGTAGATTGAGGCAAAAAACAAAAGGATTTCGTGAAGAATCGAGAGAGAAAAAGGGTTTTGAGTTTTTCAAGTTGATTTTGCGATTATGAGGGAGAGACGGCGCGTATCGAGTTAAAAACGGGGTTCGCCCTCGATATGTCTGTATCGATCGATAAGGGTTAGACCATATCGGTCGATATTATCCCATAATGGCAACGATGTTCTTCTTATTTGCTAAATTATTCTAATTAGCTAATGAATTTGTTAATTAATGCTAAGAAAACACGAAACTTATAATTCTAATTAGTGGGTTGCCTCCCCTCAGCGCTTAGTTAAAGTCAGTAGTTTGACTTTGCTAGTATGAAACTCTAATGGGAGTTTGGCATACCTAACTCTAAAGGGTGTTCCTTTGGGGGCTTAACCCAATAGTGTTTCACTCGTTGGTCGTTTACCGTAAATTCCTCTCTTTTTCCATTAGTAAGAGTGATAGCACCACTTGGATGGACGTTGGTTACGGTGAAAGGGCCAGACCAACGAGAACAGAGTTTTCCGGAAAATAATGTCAAACGAGAATTGTATAAAAGAATCTGATCATTGGTGGCGAAATGCCTCGAAATGATTTTTTGTCATGATAAGCTTTTGTTCTTTTCTTATACAACTTGGATTTCTCGTAAGTCATATGTCTGATTTCGTCCAGTTCGTTAAGCTGGATGAGTCTCCTTTCGGCAGCTGGTTTAATGTCAAAATTTAACAATTTGGTTGTCCAGGCTGCTTTATGCTCTAACTCAACTGGTAGGTGGCACGATTTACCATAGAGCAGGTGAAATGGGGTAGTTCCAAGTGGAGTTTTAAATGCAGTTCGATTAGCCCATAGAGCATTATCCAATTTTGTAGACCAATCCTTCCTCGTGGCTCCGACAATCTTTTCTAAAATCAATTTGATTTGTCTGTTGGAAACTTCGACTTGTCCACTGGTTTGCGGATGGTAAGGTGTTGCTACCCGATGGTGAACTCCGTTCTTTTTGAGTAAGTTCTTAAAGATTTTGTTTATAAAATGAGTTCCACCATCGCTTATGACTATTCGAGGTACTCCAAATCTTGGAAAAATGATGCTCTTACAAAGTTTAACGACTACGGATGCATCATTCGTTGGTGAAGCTATTGCCTCTACCCATTTGGAAACATAATCAACAGCAACCAGGATGTATTTCTTTCCGTAGGAAGACGGGAAGGGTCCCATAAAGTCAATTCCCCAGCAGTCAAAGACTTCGATTTCAAGAATGAATTTTTGTTCCATCTCATGTCTTTTGCTGATCTTACCCAGGCGCTGACATCTATCAAACTTAACAATGTAGGTATGGACATCTCGGAACATTGTTGGCCACCAAAATCCTGCTTGGAGAATTTTGGAAACCATTTTAAAGGTTGCAAAATGTCCGGCATATTCGGATCCATTGCAGTGATAAATGATGTTCGAAATTTCAGTTTCAGTAACGCAGCGTCTAAATATGCCGTCGGCACATTGTTTGTACAGGTAAGGTTCGTCCCAATGGTATCTCCTTACTTCTCTGGAGAATTTCATTCTGTCGTAGCGTTTTAGATCCTCTGGTTCGACATCTGCTGCTGGATAGTTAACTATGTCAGCGTACCAGGGTCGTTCGCTGAATTGTTTATCCACGGCTTGTGTTTCGTGCAACGTATCCCCATCCTGAGGGATAGTATGTGTGTCGATAATCATGTTATGTGCCACTGTGACAGCGGTATCTATGGTGATCGTAATAGAAAAATTACGCAAATCGACATCGTGAGTCCTATCGATCGATATTTCATTGGTGGGATCGATCGATTCCTCAATGTGTTCGTCGATCGACATAAGATCATCAGTATCGATGATCTCACTCAAATTACCCTAGGAGTGAATTACTCTCTCAAATAAGAGGTTCAGATGTAGTACTTAGGGATCGATTTCACGGGGAGCGAAGGAATACAAAAGATAGTAATCCTTAGTGACTAAGCTAGGTTGAAATGGTTTAAATGTAAATTGCAGTTGTGACCAATGATTAATTGCTCAAGAGAATGTTTGAGGGTTGTAAGTAATAAGAGAAATAGTTAGATTTAAGGTTACTATTCAGCTAGTTCAGGATTATAATGCTATGGATGTTTTAATGAGTTGCTTGCATATACTAAAGAACTTCGACTCTTTAGATTTGGCTAATAACTGTCGTTACTAGTCTCGTCTATTGATCTGTCCGCCGACAATATTGATCGATGTTTGACAGCTTGTATCGATCGATATGTGTGTCGTCGATCGATTACTCTATTGGAGTATCGATCGATATAGCTCTATATCGAATCGAATATATGTTCACCAAGATCATAGACCGGCTCTCACTTATCCCTAGAGGATCTTAGCTTATTCAAGATGATGTCAGGAGACTGATTTATGAATTAAATCAATTCCAAGATCATATTCTAGTTAGCTACTCTAGAATAAGCATTAGGGTTCATCAGGATAATGAGTATACAACTCAACAGTCCATAGTTGGGGCTAATCCCTCATAACTATTTGAACCCTAAATCTAACAACGGAATCTACTCAGACATGACTGAGTGATTCATAGCATCTAGGTAATAATAGAGATTCATTTAGAAGACCGAACAATCAAGTTCCTCGTGATAACAAATCTCTTTGTATCTTTCTTCTAAACTTAGAATCCTATAACCTTAGATGAGAACATAATTAAGATGAAAAGAATACTTTATTGATAAGTAGGAAAATACTAAAACAATGATATGTTGTTAAAGCTTACTTTGCCAAAACACATAGGCAAAGGTATAAATATTGAGTACAATTAGGTTAAAAACTCGTCAGGGGCATTATAGTAATATTGAGACATCTTGGGCTTCAAGTCGATTGAGAATATTCTTCCTTCTTCTGCACGCTCAATATCGATCGATGGTACTATGTGTACATCGATCGATGGAGTATCTTGTTGTCATTTCTTCAAATGCGTCATCGATCGATTACACGCAATGTGTATCGATCGATATGTAACTCTGGATATCGACCTCGATGTCTGATCTTCAAGTCATCTCGGGAAAACTCTCCTTTAAGCTCCAAATGGCACCTAAAACGTCACTTTACTGCAAAATGCCCTTGAACCTGAAAACATACCTAAAAGACTCCAAAACATAGATATATATAGTAAAATCATATAAATACCATGAGTAAAAGTGGATCAAAATCATGGTATATCAACTCCCCCAGACTTAACCTTTTGCTTGTCCTCAAGCAAACACACAGGTAGTCTTAGAAAGAAGTTTGAAAATAGCAGGGACTCAATTTAAATCTTAACTTTAGGATCATCACATCTACTTTGTTGCAAGCCACATCTTATGCCTATTAATCACATGAGTACATTATGCCATATCCTAGCTTAGCAACTAAATCTCCTAGCCAAATATCTTAACAATCCTGTCTGTCTATCCCCTCTACTGATCTCATTTATGCATAAAAATAAAAGTGCAGGCTTTACCTTGGAGATATCGATCAAGAAACACATGGACTCAACTCAAGCAAGTTTCTGAACACACAGGCAAGTCTTCTCTGATCCCTTTCTTCCCCCTTTTATCTCTCTTCTCTGGATCCTCATTGTTTCAAATTTTGATGAACACTGATTGCCACAAAGGCTATCTTTGCGTTATCTCATTGACTTAGTAACACATACTTTTGAATAAGCGAATAGTGGGGTTGCAGGAATCAATCCTACCCCTCGCTTTGATCAATCTTTTAAAGTAGAATAGTGGGGTCGCATGAATCACTCCTACCCCTCTACTTCTCAAGATATCATATCACATCTTTATACAAATAATTTCTCTCTTTCCTTAGGATGCTGAAGAGAGAGAGTGAAGGGAATCAAAAGCACACAGACTATTACCTTCCAGACTTGCAGGAGGATTTCGAACCCTTGTATACCAAGCCCCAAGACAAGCAATAGATTGTCAGGTTAGGTTGGAGATCAGCTTTGGTTCTTCCAAACAATCATGAGAAGTATTGTCATAGGTGATAGTTGATCCACTTTAGCATCTATAGTACTTTCTGCAATCAACAGATCTAAGAATGGTGCTAAAGAGTGGTTAGATAAAAAGAAAATTTTTGAAAAATATCCTAGTCCCTTTCTTGACTCAATAAAACCAATTTTGAAAAAATTTTGGTGAAATCAAAAAGGTAAGGTAGCATCAGTAATCTCCCCCCAGACTTAAATCATACACTGTCCTCAGTGTATAATAGTCGGATTAGGGCATAAATAAATCATAAGGAATGTACTGATATCGAAAATTAGAACGATATACCTGACCGTGGTTACATATCGAGCGATAGTGAGTCGTCTATGTCGATCGATAAGGATAGGAATATGTCGAACGATGTCGACAGGATCATATCGGTCGATAGGGATGGTAATCGTCTATAATCTGAAAAACTTAAAAACAAAAACAAAAAATGAAAAATAAAAACATTAATCAGATTTAACTAAGTAAGAAAGTACCTAATAGTGGGTTGCCTCCCACTCAGCGCTTTATTATAGTCTTTTAGCTTGACTATGGTAGTGTTGAAGCTAGTGAGTTGAGTTCATGACACTTGCTGAGTAGCAAGCCTCATTCGTGTTCTCTCCATGTTTCTCTCCAAACCAAGTGGTGAAGAAGCTTCTTGTGGCTTTATCTCCTCTGGTTAGTTTCTCCCTTAATTCACTGCCCTCGTTGCGCAGACGTTCTAGACCTTCTGCATTGCTCTCAATGTGGAACTGGTGGTTTCTGAATGTTGGATAGGTGTGTTGGGATAGATCACCGAGTTCTTCTTGTATGTCATTGAGTCTCTCAAATGTTCTCCTTCGTACCATGAGCCTATCGATCGATCTCGGGTAGTCCATATCGATCGACATTGGTGTAGGTCTGTCGGTCGATGTCCTGTCTGGTATATCGGTCGATGCTAATGGTGCTGGTCTATCCGCGAGTTGTCTGGAGATGGTCTTGATTTCCTTTTGGATGTTCTCTATAGTGTACTCCATGCTCTTGACGTCGCTTTGCACTGGAAACCATAGTTCCTCAAAGCTTTGGTAGGAAGAATCTCTAACCTCTTGGATCATGGTGAAGAGATCTTGAACTGTCTTCTCCAAATCAGCTCTGGTGCAGAACTCGCTGGAGTTCATATCGGGCGATGGGCTAGGTGTCGTATCGGTCGATGCTGCGCGTCTGTAATCCTCTCAGAGTTCTCTCAATGTATCTTCAACCTCCTGTAGTCGATTTTCCATTGGTGGGATCATCTCATCAGTTATTTTCTTCTTGCTGGTGTAGAAGGATTTCATCATTTGGTGTGTGTGGTGTAGAGCCTTGATGATGTGATCCATGGTATCTGTCATTGTTGATGTGCGTTCCTTGAATGAGGTGAAGTTGTTGCTGAGCTGCTGATATTTGTCTTCTAGATCCTTGGTGGTGGTTGCCTCTTCTCGTTTGATGTCGTGATAGATGTTGCGGATGAGATTAGTGATTTCTTTTTTGCTGTAGGTGTTCAGCAAACGTCTATCGTTCGATGTGTGTTGGTCTGCATCGGTCGACGGTGTATGATGAGCATCGGTCGATGGATTATGTCCAGCATCGGTCGATGGTGGCACGTTGGTTTCCAACTTCGAACGGAGAGTGGATACTTCTTTTTCTAAGGCGTCCTTCTTCTGTTTCTGAAGATCATAAGCGCTCTGAATCCAGTTGATTTAAGATTGGAGTTCTGATCGGGCTCTCTCGATTTCATGTGGATAGGTAAAGGTTTGCCAGATGTAAGGACTCTTGGCCGCATAGATCATTTTTTGGACTTCAGCTTCTGTGTAGAGCTTCTCTGTAGGTTCTGCCTTGTTGAAGTGATCTGCATGTATGGGTAAACAAAAGCAAGACCAATCAAATAGTGATGCTCTGTTAAGTAACTCCTCTATGGCTTCCTTTGAAACATGGATGATGTCTCCATTGACTCCTCTAGCATACCAGATTCATCTCTGAAAACTCCAAATTCGTCTTTCTTCTCCCATAAGAAGCGTCGAATTCCATCTTTGAAAGCTCGTCTGCCCATCTCACGGTGCATATCGAACGATATACGGTTGTGTCTATTGATCGATATGTGCTGAAATTCTGAATCCTCCGTGTTGAGATGATCAGCTATAGCTCCGTCTTGATTGGATATTGTGGTTGTGCTGATGTGCTGATGGTGAGGTAGTTGTTTGAAGAGGTTTATGGATCCATTGACGGTTTGAAGGATGTCTCCTATGTCCTTCTTTGTGATTGAGATGATTCTCCCATCCATTGCTCGTGCATTGCCTTCTGGATCTCTGAAAATACCAAACTCATCGGAAGTTAGATAACCAAAATCAATATTATTTATTTGTACCTCGGATGGTGTAGTTGTAGTATCGGGCGATGCTGTATCAGGTGCATCGGTCGATGTGGGCTGACGGCTGTCGATCGATTGTTGTTAAAACGTATCGGTCGATGGGACTGCCTCAGGTTGAATTGCATATTGCAGTGGAATTGCCTCTACTGCAAAACTCTTATTGTAGTCGCTTGCCCAACTTCCAATTGAGTAGTCTCCGTCTCTTATATCCTTAGATGGTGTGTAAATGGATATAAAGTCGATAGGATCGCTTGATGGTTCATAGGATCGTTTGAGCGATCGTCTTGGTGGCATATCGGTCGATGAAGGCTTGCTTACATCGGTCGATGCGTTGAATCTGAAGGTGTGGGAAGTGTGTCCATCTTCTTCTTCACGAATGAATTTGTACTCTGTAGCTCGTTCTTCCTCGTAATCTTCATCATATTCCTCCTCTAGAGGTATGTAGTCGTCCGGTTCTGATGTAGCTGGCTCGAAATCTCTATCTAGAAACTCCACAATAGGTCTGTCTGTTGATGCTAGGATTTCAGCGTTGTTCCTCCAAAAGGGTTGTCTATCGATCGATGTGGTGTTAGCTACGTCAGTCGATGAGATGGTACGGGTATCGGGCGATGGGATGTTGCTCTCATCGGTCGATGTAACCGGATTGGTGTCGTACTCAGCCATGGAATCGTACTCATGGGAACAGAAACAAGCTGCTACGACTTTTGTGGTCTCCTTAGCTGGTAACTTGATGACCTGGACGGGATCATAGAGGGTGGTGGAATCTATTAGGGTTAGGCAGAGCTTGTTGAACTTTAGGTCACAAACGGCTCCAACGATGGCTAGGAAAGCTCTTCCAAGTAGTAGGGATGTTTTGAAGTTTAGCTTGACATCCAGGACGTGGAAGTCTGTAGGGATGATGGCATCTCCAATTTGTACCTCAAAATTTCGAATTATGCCTCCAGAGTTCTGTTGAGAACAATCCACAAAGATGAATGTCTCATCAGTAGGCTCTATCTTCAGATGTAGGTGGTCTGCCATGATCTTAGGTATGATGCTGACTCCTGATCCTGTATCACATAAGGCACGAGGAAATTCAATGCCCCTGATGGAACATGGTACTGTGAACTTCCCTGGATCGCTCCTCTTTGGTAGTGTGATCCTCTTCTTCAAGCTGTCACGAACTTGGTGAAACATCCTCTTGATGTCTTCTTCTGTCTCCTTGGTCTCTCTGAAGAACATCCACAATCTGTGAGAAAAGTAGGCTTCTTCAAAAGGTTTCTCTGCAGGGATCCTTAGAACTCGTTTCCTGAAGTTTTCCATCTCTGCTTCATTAGCTCCCCTTTTAAGGTGCTTTGCAATCTTCTCTTTCCTTTTTCGTAAGACTCTTCCTAGGTTTTCCTTTTCTGGCTCCATGGGTTCAATGATGTCCGTGGGTTTCTTTAATATGGCTGTAGGAAAGGATTTAGAAAGTTTGGATTGCTCCCGGAGTGCATTAAGTCGTGCTACATCGATTTTGGGTAGTTGCACTCGGCGGTGGGGGATAGTACTTGAGCACTCCTGGTGCTCTTGCCAAGGCTTCTTGTTTCTTCAAAGCCTCTCATGTCTGAACTACTTGAGTCTCCACCTTCTTCACATAGGTATTCAAAGTATCAAGCTTTGAATTCAGAGTGGTGTAGACAGAGTCAATCTTCCCGTTGAAATCCACCTGGAGTTTCTGTTGTGTCTGTAGAACTCTTTCTAGCATTTATTCTAGCTTGCTTTCCTGGGTGGGTGGGGGTGGATTGGTGTAAAATGAGTTTCCGTAACTCCTGTTGTTGTTGGGGTTGCTGCTGTTGTAGGAAGGTTTCTGCGAACTGTAGTTGCTCCTCTGTCCTGAGAAATTTCTGTTTCCTCCTTGGTTTCCAGATCTCTGAAATCCAGCTCCACTGATCCAGTTCACATCTTCGTCTACTTGATCCTCTGCGGTTTCTGCATCCTCAACTGAGCAAATCTGCTTGTTAAGCAGCTTCTGAACATTATCCAGCTGTGATTGAAATTCACTAATATGTTTCTTCCCAAGGAATGATACAAATTTTGCTTTGACGGTGTTCTTCGTGTTGTTGCTTGAAGCCAAGTTATCAATTAACTTCACAGCATCATGTGGATTCTTTGTGCTGAAATTTCCTTCACTAGCAGTGTCCAGAGCCATTTGATATTTTAGAGCGATGCCTCTGTAGAAGGTGCAGAGTAGTTGCACGTTGTTGTATTCATGATGTGGACAGTCGCACTGGTAGGACTTGAATCTGTTCCAGGTATCTTTGAAAGATTATCCAGGTTCCTGAGTGAATGTAGCAATTTTCCTTCTCCAGTCCTCAGCACGTGACTCATCAAAGAAGTTACGCAGGAATGCGTTTTTGATGTCCTTCCAGGTAGTGAGGGAACCTGGTGATAGTTGTCGCAGCCACTGCAAAGCTTCTCCTGATAGAGAGTATTTGAAAAGCTTGCAGAAAAGATAGTCTTCAGGGACTCCGTTAGCTTTGATGGAATATATAATATCTTCGTATCTTTCCAGATGATCCATAGGATGCTCATGAGATAACACACATAAGGGTATCTGTCCTACGAGACCGTAGTACTGTGGCTTGAGCTCGAAATCTCCTCTCTGAATAGCAGGAGGACGAATGGCTGATCGGTTGGTATAGAACTGATCTGGACTGTTGTAATCAGCCAGGGTTCTAGCTCCGTTGGCTTCATCTGCAGGTTGGATGAAGTCTGCAGTGTCTTGCTCAGGAATGATTTCCTTTTGAGCATTCAGCTTCTGACCTGCTGCGTTACGCAGGTGACCATCTTGATCACGCAGGTCTCCATTCTCATCGGTTCTGAGAATAATAGGCGCTACCATGGCTCGTCGAGTAGTATCGATCGATGTTAGGTGATCTATATCGATCGACGTCGGATGAAGAGTATCGGTCGACGGTCGGTGGTCGAGCGATGAAGTGTGGCGAGTATCGGTCGACAGAGAAGATGTCTCGGTCGACTGTGGTAGAGCAGTATCGGTCGACGGTCGGTGGTCGAGCGATGAAATGCGGCGAGTATCGGTCGACAGAGAAGGTGTCTCAGTCGACTGTGGTAGAGCAGTATCGGTCGACGAACGGGTGTTGATGTCGATCGATGTCGGTGTATCGGTCGACAAGGTAGAGGTTATGTCGATCGATGTGGAACGTAAATTCTTGCGGATGCTACGCTCCAAGCTGTCGGGGTCTTCTGAATACACAAGTTGATGATTCTTGTTGCTTCTGGTATTGCTGGGCATGTACCTGAAAATCAAGAAAAAAATTTTGCGTCAGAAGGTGATTTAGCAGAAATTTAAATAACCTAGACCTAATCAGATTAAATCTAAAGACGATATTAGCTCCCCGGCAATGGCGCCAAATTTGATCTCACTCAAATTACCTTAGGAGTGAATTACTCTCTCAAATAAGAGGTTCAGATGTAGTTCTTAGGGATCGATTTAACGGGGAGCGAAGGAACACAAAAGATAGTAATTCTTAGTGACTAAGCTAGGTTGAAATGGTTTAAATGTAAATTGCAGTTGTGAGCAATGATTAATTGCTCAAGATAATGTTTGAGGGTTGTAAGTAATAAGAGAAATAGTTAGATTTAAGGTTACTATTCAGCTAGTTCAGGATTATAATGCTATGGATGTTTTAATGAGTTGCTTGCATATACTAAAGAACTTCGACTCTTTAGATTTGGCTAATAACTGTCGTTACTAGTCTCGTCTATTGATCTATCCGCCGACAATATCGATCGTATTTGACAGCTTGTATCGATCGATATGTGTGTCGTCGATCGATTACTCTATTGGAGTATCGATCGATATAGCTCAATATCGAATCGAATATATGTTCACCAAGATCATAGACTGGCTCTCGCTTATCCCTAGAGGATCTTAGCTTATTCAAGATGATGTCAGGAGACTGATTTATGAATTAAATCAATTCCAAGATCATATTCTAGTTAGCTACTCTAGAATAAGCATTAGGGTTCATCAGGATAATGAGTATACAACTCAACAGTCCATAGTTGGGGCTAATCTCTCATAACTATTTGAACCCTAAATCTAACAACGGAATCTACTCATACATGACTGAGTGATTCATAGCATCTAGGTAATAATAGAGATTCATTTAGAAGACCGAACAATCAAGTTCCTCGTGATAACAAATCTCTTTGTATCTTTCTTCTAAACTTAGAATCCTATAACCTTAGATGAGAACATAATTAAGATGAAAAGAATACTTTATTGATAAGTAGGAAAATACTAGAACAATGATATGTTGTTAAAGCTTACTTTGCCAAAACACATAGGCAAAGGTATAAATATTGAGTACAATTAGGTTAAAAACTCGTCAGGGGCATTATAGTAATATTGAGACATCTTGGGCTTCAAGTCGATTGAGAATATTCTTCCTTCTTCTGCACGCTCAATATCGATCGATGGTACTATGTGTACATCGATCGATGGAGTATCTCGTCGTCATTTCTTCAAATGCGTCATCGATCGATTACACGCAATGTGTATCGACCGATATGTAACTCTGGATATCGACCTCGATGTCTGATCTTCAAGTCATCTCGGGAAAACTCTCCTTTAAGCTCCAAATGGCACCTAAAACGTCACTTTACTCCAAAATGCCCTTGAACCTGAAAACATACCTAAAATACTCCAAAACATATATATATATATATATATATATATATATATAGTAAAATCATATAAATACCATGAGTAAAAGTTGGTCAAAATCATGGTATATCAATCGACCGATGTGTTTTCGTATCCATCGATCGACATAGGATCTCCGAAGTTAAATGTATCGAGATCGTCGGCTCAGGAATATTCGGATAAGAGTCCTATATGACCGACGAATGAAGAGTCTGTGAAGTACACATTTTCGTTCGGAAGAGAGTCATTAATAGGGACATCGTCGTCCACGCGTATCCGGGAAAGATGACCTGCGACGCTATTGTCTACTCCTCTCTTATCTTTGATTTCCATATCAAATTATTGGAGGAGTAGTATCCAACGGATAAGGCGTGGTTTCGCATCTTTCTTTTGCATAAGATATTTAATAGCTGCATAATCAGTGTGAACAATGACCTTTGAACCTACTAGATAGTTACGAAATTTCTCGAAAGCGTATACGACTGCAAGTAGTTCCTTCTCAGTCGTTCCGTAATTTCTCTGAGCTTCGTCTAGTGTCCGGCTAACATAATAATTGACATGCAGCTTGTTGTCTTTGCGTTGCTCTAGAACTGCCCCTACAGCGAAATCACTCGCATCGCACATTATTTCAAATGGAAGATTCCAATCTGGTGCTTGTACGACGGGGGCCACTAGAGCTTCTTTGATCTTTTCAAAAGCTTTTTGACATTCTGAAGTAAAGTCAAATTTAATATCTTTGCAAAGGAGGATAGTAAGAGTTCTGGTTATCTTGCTGAAATGCTCAATAAATCTCCTATAAAATCCAGCATGACCCAGAAAACTCCTGATGTCTTTGATGTTGGTAGGAGGTGGTATAGACTAGTCATTACCTCAATTTTTGCTCTGTCGACTTCAATTCCAGCTGCAGACACTTTATGTCCGAGCACGATTCCGTCATTGACAATAAAGTGGCATTTTTCCCAATTAAGGACTAGATTATTTTCTTCACATCTCTCCAACACCTTACATAGGTTGGCGAGGCAATCTTCGAAACTTGATCCATATACTGAGAAATCATCCATGAATACTTCCATGAAATCTTCTATCATATCAGTGAAAATCGACTTCATGCAGTGCTGGAAAGTGGCTGGTGCATTACATAGACCAAATGGCATTCTTTGGTATGCGAAGGTTTCATAGGGACATGTAAATGTTGTCTTTTCTTGATCATCTGGATGTATCGGAATTTGGAAGAATCCAGAATATCCATCAAGAAAGCAATAATATTGATGATTTGCTAGTCTTCCAGCATTTGATCAATGAAAGGAAGAGGGAAGTGATCCTTCCGGGTTTACTCCATGATATCGGATCCTTGATAATAATTTTTTTTTCAACTTTTAGATTTTCATGAAAATATGTTTTTCACTAAAAATAGCTCAACTTGTAAAAAATAATAAAAATTATCTACTCTTTACAAAAAAAAAATGTAAGACATTGAAAATTCAATTAATAAAATGAAAACAAATTTTCAGATTTTAACTTGCGATAAAAAGGGTTAAGCTGGCGATATTATATTTCATCCCTTCTTAACTTACATAATTGTTTAATTAATATATATACTTATCAAGCATATTTCTGGGTTCTATATAAATAACATATATGTACCTACATAAAATTAATGAATGAATATATATATATATATATATATATATATATATATATATATATTGCAATGAAATTATTTAATTAAAATAGTCCTTTTAAAAATGATTCCTGACACTGTTTTGAGATGTGACAAATTTTGTATTTGATTAATTTTATTAATCATACTCCAATCTTTATGTTTTTGTAAACTTCAAAATATTAATTTGGAAACTTTGTGCCACTGGTTGCAAGTGATATTTTTAGTGTAATATTTATGTTGCGCTCTTTTGGAGTCTAAGTAAATTAATGCAAACGAAAGAAAACAACAAGATCGGTAAATATCAATATATCACACAAATATATAAATGATTTTATATTGAACTTGTTTCAAAATAAAACCTTTTCAATAAAAAACACATATAATTATGTCATAATATAATTAAGCCGGTGATGACGCTTTTGAAACAGAAACACAGTAAGCCCATACTTCATCTCTTTTCTGTAAAAATTTGGATTCTTTTCCGATTAAACTAGGTCTGTCTGCGATATACTTGATAAGTGTGTCATGGCACTTTTTTCCTTCTTGAACAAGCTCCTGGCAACAAGGAATCGTTGCAACTCCATTTCCAAAAACTTGAGATATGATATGGAGCGCACACTTTGGACTGATTTTAACAACACATTGATCCCATAACTTTTTTGCCTCATTTTCCTCTACAGCTAGTGAAGGCATACATGTACTCGCCACAACTAGGACAACAAAAGACACCATAATAACATTAAGCTTGACCATGGTTATTTGTATGAGGTTTTCCTCTTTATTTTTCTCAAGTTAGACAAAACAATTAGGTTTTAAATGGAATATGTTCTTGGAATAAACAATGAGAACTCTATTTATAGATATGAATAACCAGTATTAAACATTTACTGTTGATAAATTAATTTTTTCGACGGTTTTGTAATTCATTAAAATGTGTTAGGTTACATTTTTCTTAGTGAAGTTATTAATTGCTTAGATTAAGCAATTAAAAATAGAATTCTTGTAATCTGGAAATAAAGATATGAAAAGAAGTTATATAACTATTTATGTTCCAATCGAAAAACTACTAAATATTGTAGATGCCAGCAACATATATTTTGGTGGTTATCAATGATATTTATTTATGTTCCAATCGAAAAACTACTCAATATACACTGATTTTAACAATACATTGATCCCATAACTTTTTTGTCTCATTTTCCTCTACAGCTCGTGAAGGAATACATGTACTCGCCACAACTAGGACAACAAAATACACCATAATAACGTTAAGCTTGACCATGTTATTTGTTATATGAGGTTTTCTCTTTAATTTTCTAAAGTTAAACAAAAAATTAGGTTTTAAATTGAATATGTTCTTCGAATAAACAATGAGAACGCTATTTATAGATATGAATAATCAGTATTAAACATTTACTGCTGATAAATTAATTTTCTTTCGACGGTTAATTCATTAAAATGTGTTAGGTTACATTTCTTTAGTGAAGTTATTAACTGCTTAGATTAAGAATTAAAAAAAAAACATAATTCATGTAATCTATCTATCTATCTATATATATAAAGTAGTGTTATCTCTCCTGTAAAGCTGCCACGTCATTAATTGCTCTTTCAATAACTTGACATCTGTCCATTTAAATCAAACGCTGCGTTCTGTCCATTGTCTCATCTCTCACGTTTTGGGCTTGGAATGATTTCGTCGATTAGGGTTAGGCGTCCTTTCTCTGTTTCTACGATTAGCGGCGTGTTAAGGTTCATCCAAGATCGTCGGTTCCACCATTAGAGAGGCTATTCTGAAGAAACAGTGACGATTCTGTTTGTTGGTTCCGATTGCTGCTGATTTACAAAGCGGAGGAATCGTGGCGGAGGAAGAGCTTGAGCTATTGAACAAGCTTAATCATGTATCGAAACCAACGGAGGACGAGAATCAGTGTGGCGAAGCAGGCTATGGACAGGTCATGGATGAGCCCTTTCTGAAGTTCTTAAAGCATAAAGAAGGAGATGAATCGGAAATTTCCCAGGAGACGGAGAGACTTGCCGTTCTCGCCGTGCTCGCCGTGGAGTATTACGAACCCAAACCAGTTGAATTTGTTGTTGGTGTTGTGGACCTGTGGTTTCTGGTAACGAGAACAAACTCGATGTGAGAAAGTACCATTGTGAGACAAAGACTTCAATTAATTGCTCTGTGATTTAAAGTACAATGCTGAAGAATTATTGGTTCATGATAAAGGATGATGATGAAGATGGTATTTAAGTTGTGTAGTTTGCAAGGCAAGGCATGCCTGTGGTGGAGATAGGACAATGATCTTTGCAGATGTTTTAGGGAGGATGTTGGGTGGAAGGCCATTACTTTCTTCTAAGCATTGTAAGTCTCTTTTTCTTCCTTGATTTCAAGAACTGTTATTGATTGAGGTATCAAGAAGTTTCTAATGAAAAATAGGCTGTTATGTGGCAGATCAAACAACTTAATGAGCCCACTTACGTTAAGATAACTTAGGAGAATATCTCTCACTAGAATTGAGGTAGGCTTCACATGTTTGCTTAGAGTTCAAGCCATTTTAGTTGATTTAATAGTTCGTTTTTTGTTTAATCTCAGGGCTTGAGAGTTTCTATATAGTTGAAGGAAAAAGTAAAGCAAGAGTTTCTTTTTCTGCTGACTTGCAGTAAGTTTTTTGGTTCCACTATTTCTAGGATGGAAGCAGGATAACACAAAATGTCCATGGATTGAAGAGTTTCAGAGATAACAAGGAATTGTTTTCAAGGTTGACGAACTCGAGATACAAGCCGGACATAGCGAGATGTTGCAAGGATGTGTTAAAAACTGGGTAGTGGTAAGCTATGACAAGACAAATCATAAAAAATTGGATGCTAAATGACGATGGAAATGAGTGAAGTTGGTGATTGTGTGTGATAGCAGTAGAGAAGTACAAAAGAAACACGTACGTTATCCAACTGAAATAGCTGAGTTTATCTTGGTTTCTTTTTGTAAGCTTGAGTTATAATATGTGTGTGTTTGTTTAAGATTTTTAGTGCAAGTTGTTTTATCTTATCTGTTATTGTTGTAAACTTCTTTGATAAATAAATTAGTACAACCTTGGTTTGAAATTGTTTTTGAGTGTGAAACTAAAAAGAATTATTTTTGAAACTAAATATTCGTTTGAAACTTTGAACAGTGATTACAATTATTTTTAATAAGTGAAGTAAAATCGACAGGTCAGCCAATTATTTAAAGAATTCTAAAATCTTCCATAACTTTTGTTTAATTAACTTCTAAACAAAACATTTTAACACAACTTTATGAATACTTTATATAAATAGATTCCGTAAATATTTATTTGTACGTTTTGAACACAAAATATTTTTTGTCAATGGAATACAAAATAACAATAATTTCTAAAATCATGCATAAAATTTTTACACAAATTATATAAATAAACTTATTTTATTAACAATTAAACTAAATATTTTAACAATTACATCAGATATATGTCGTAAATATGTTTTTAAACATTTAAGACGTTCTGAACCAAAACCAATTGTCAATTTTTAAATCATAAATTCAAATCTCAAGGCATTTTCTAACGATCGAAAAAAAACAAACTATGACAATACTAATATATCTAATAATTTATATTCAATGGTATAAAATATTTTTTGTCGACTGAATACAAAATAAAAATAATTTTAAAAATCAAGAATGAAATTTAACACAATTTTATAAAAAATATAAATTGGATTATACTATTATATATATATATAATACTTTCAACGTCATAGAAGATGACTAATTCAATAAAAATAGCATGAATATAGACATCAAATTATCTTATCATTTTAAAAATGTAAATAAAAATAAAAGGAAATTATTGTTTCCTATAATATACTTAAATATTTTATTTTTAAATAACTTTAAAATCACTGGTCGTAAGAAAATAAGACTCTTGATTTAATGGGGAGAGGAAGGAGTCCATTAAATTACATAAAAACTAATTTGAAACAAAAGTTACTATAAGTGAATTGAAACATTTCTACAATCCAACCAGTCTAACTAAAGTTTAGTTAATTTGCTGTTGAAAGTTTTATTTTATAAATTAAAAATTATATTCTGTTAAACATTGCTCATCACCTTCTATATAAATTTTAATAACAAAAATATTAAGATTCAGTTTTGTAGGACAAAAATAAATGAATAACTTACAATTATTTTAAAATTTTCTAGCAACTTTTATATTAATAATAAACTTTAATATTTATGTGCTAAACAAGCATAAAAGATATATGCGTAGTCCATGCCAATACATATATCTTTAAAAAACATTTCCAACTTTGTTGATCGTAGCGACAAATGCATGATTTATCAGTAATTCTTGCTTGATTTTGTATCGGCTAATTAGAGATGCACATGTATATTTTATCTTTTGATGCTCTGCAAATTTGACTTTAGAATTTTTGTTTTCCTTGGTTTTCAGTTACACCAATTGCAAAAGAATCATATAAAAACCTGATCCGGATCAAAGATGAACAAAATCCCGTTAATTTAAAAAAAAAAACTTATAAAAAAATTGAAAAAAAAATATCAAATCCCGCCCGTAGGGCGGGCCGACTCTAGTATGGAAATATAGATACGAAATGATGTTATATAACTATTTATGTTCCAATCAAAAAACTACTCAATATTTTAGATGCCAGCAACATATATTTTGGTGGTTGTATATCAATTTACTCAATATTGTAGATGCATGTGATAAGTGCTGATGAGTTCTTGCTAATTCTTTGTGTGGTGTTGGAGTTGGTTTCACTGATGGAAGCTCTCTTGGAGTTATCTTGCTACCCAGATTAGTAGGTGTGCACTGCTCTCACTTTCATATTTTCGTTCGTCTCCAGTCAGCTTCACTATTGTTGCAGTCTATCATGTATCTTCATTTTCCTCGTCAACTTTGTTTTCATCTTTTAATCTAGTTTTTCGTTTCAATGTTTGTATCAGTCTGTGTTTTTGGATGGTGTCCATCACCTCGGAGGCTTGTGGCTCCAGAAAAATTTGATCATTTTTGTTGGCTTTGTGTAATCATCACTTGTGTAAGTTAATATAAATTTACCAGATGACAAAAACAAATATGGGTGATACTAAAACTTTCAAAATTGTTTTTCATAAACGAAAAAATAAGTTAATTTGGAAACAACAATCGGTCAGTCGGTCAAATTGTGGACCCAAAAAGAGAATAGCCTAAATATTAGTGAATAGGCGGATTTAAAAATATTGAAAGTGCCAATCAAGATCTTATTTACTTTATAATTTAAGTTTGGGGCTTATGACTATGAGACTAATTAACATCATAAGTAATTGACCTCTTGGTGAATAGTTTAATACGTGTTCGATACTGATAAATCAGTTCATAATTAAGTTAACGAAACCTTACCAGAAGCATTATTGACCGTAATGTTAATATATTATTAAGTTGGAGAATATCATAATTGGAGATCAGCATAGTAGTTTAAAATGATATTTGTAGTATTACCTAGACAGTTTATATACAACTTTAGTAACATTTCAATTACATAATATAGAGTTGGTTACATATTGGACCACTCTTTGACTTTTGTTAACGTCCAGAGCCACTTTCAACTTGTAGCATATTTTTTCTTCTATTTAGACAACTGATTTGTCGTAAATGTCCTTTCTGAACAGAAGCTTTGTTTGATGCGGTTTAGTAAAATGCAAGTATGTGATCGGTTTAGTTTAATTGGTATAGAAAACAGAGGTTTCGGTTATGTTGTGGATGTGACGTGAATCCACAAATACAAAGGAGATTTTTTTTCTGTCACCTTGTGGATAGCACGTGAACTTATTGCTTTTTAACAAAGGTTTTAGTTATGTTCTGACAAAGGTTTTGATTATGTCGTGGATGTTGAAAGGTATTGATTATGTTGTGGATGTAGACGCTAATGTGTCCACTGATAAAAATGAGTTTCTTCAACTTGTGGATAAGAAATCGAAGTTTGATGTTATGGACAGAGAGCAGTGACTCAATCACCAAAACATTATACATAAAATATGAATATTGAAGCAAGTTGTGGACTGAATCAAAGCCAATCACCTCCTGAGATTGATTAAAAAATGTAACGGTGATGTTCCAGTTTTACTAAAAATCTCACTACCTCAGTTCTTTTAGCTTAGAAACAGTCTAATAATGCAACCTGGCTGTGGCCGAGCTTGAACTTTCTCTCCTTCGAGCAGGGATGAAGCAGGTTTTCCAGCAGCAGGTGCTTCTTCAAGTTCTGCAAGGAGCTTCTCCAAAGTTTTATTTTTTTTTCTTACTCTTGGCAGGTCAAAACACTATTATCCTTTATTTTTAAATGAACTGTCTAAGTTCTGCAACAATCAAAATTTATGAAAAACTGAATAGTATTCAAACCAAATCTGTAAAGAGAAACGGAGAGGAGGAATCTCAGTATTTTTTCAGTATCATATAATTAAAATCAGGAATATACCAAAAATTCACAAGTAGTCCAGTACTCATCGTCATCAATTTAAACAGTTTTCTTCTTAGATTTAGCACCACCACCAACGAGAGATGAAGCAGTGGGTTCGTCGTCTCTCCCACGGGCACTTGGACGGGTGAGATGTGGATGGAAGAGTTGTGGACGAGCAAGTTGGGTCTGAGTGTCTCACTGAAGATTCCATTTTGAGAATTGGGAGAGGGAAAAAGGGTCAGAAGGAGGACCGTAGAGTCTTATGAGGAAGAGAATGGCGCAGAATCTCCGGAAGAACGTCCTGTTGAATATCTCCCAGGAAAGGTGTAAGCTTTTTGCTGATGGTTGGTGGAGGATTTTCGGCGATGCGATTAACAACGTGTTTGGATTCCTGGAAAAATACGTTGTTTCCCTGCGAGTCTCTCTCCGGAAAACCTAAGAGAACAACATCATCAACGAACCAGCGGTGAGAGAGCAGTCACAGATTGAGATTGGTGATTGGAAGATAAGGGCAACCTCGTAGAATGAGCAGATGCGGATTGAGAAGTCGTGTATTGGGACTGTGGCTCACCGACGGTTGCGAAGGAAATGAACATGACAGAGGTGTTTTTGATAGAAGAAATTTTGGATTACTGATTTTTTTTTTAATTAGAGAGTCAGCCCAAAAAAATATGTAATAAGAAAAATCAGGGAACAAAAAAAGTAGAAAAAAATAGGGAATCAGAGTTAACGAAACAAGGGACAGAGATGCTATTCGATTCAGATCGCAATGTTAACGATTGTAGTTGTAGAGACGAAATAGAAACCTCACCTTCCATGTCTTAAGAGAATACTCCACAAAAGAACTTCGAGATCAAGAATATCGTTAGGGGAAATGGCTGGTCGAAAGGTTCGCGAGAGGAGATGAAATTGGGACTAGGGTTTGAAAATGATTTCAAAATGAATTCAAAATGATTTCTAAAAGTGTGACCGACCAGATCCAGAATTATAGATCCTACAGATTTTAAAATTCGTCAACGGTATGATGGACCAGACAGGTTTGGATTATTAGTTCAATTGAACCAAAATCGTTTCTCCACTATATATGGGACATTTTAGTCTTTTAAACAAGAGAAAGTATGTTACAAGTGAAAAGTAATTTAATGTGAAACTAGAAAGTGGATAAATGGCATAGGAGTAATAAATTTCATAATATATGGCCATTTATTTATTTCATTTTTGTGGAAGAAGAAAGTCCACTGATTCAGGCTGATTCATACAGTATT
Source organism: Hirschfeldia incana (assembly GCA_026261945.1). Classification (NCBI taxonomy): domain Eukaryota; kingdom Viridiplantae; phylum Streptophyta; class Magnoliopsida; order Brassicales; family Brassicaceae; genus Hirschfeldia; species Hirschfeldia incana. The sequence continues at coordinate 1,767,335 of JABCMI010000006.1, forward strand.
GACAAAACTTACAAATATTGACCCAATATGCTTACTTGTTTTGTCAACAAAGCAGTGCCATAATTTAAAAATCTACAAAATTAAGAAGAACTGGAGTGACTACAAGAAAGTCAAAAGAAAAGAAGTCGCTAGTCTCTGAGAAACGAAGCTTCTGGGAGAAAGAGGAGTTTCCATTCAGTTTCCTGGAGTCTTCTATGTACGCCTTTTTCCACCTCTTCTCCTCTTATCTGCCAAAATGTTTAATTTAAATTTAACCTCTAACTAATATCGTCATACAAATCTGTTTATTATTGTCTACCTAAAAAAAAACTTTATCAATAAAATATACTGCATCATAAAAAGGTCGTTAGACAAAAAAAAATAAATTTAACATTAAAAACTAAAAAAATCATTTAATTTTTAAACAACTTCCAAAGTATTAAATATTAAAAGAGAGTATATTCTAAATAATGAACATCATTGTAACTTATAACTATCTTTAAATATGTGAATTTATATTTTTCATTTTGTAAATTAAAGAAAGAAAAATTAACTAGAAATTGTGTTGACAGTATTTGGAACCGCTTAACCAATAAATTCGGCTGAAAATCATATTTTAAAAAGAAACTTTTGATATAATGGCACTCAATGGAACTCTGTCCTCTTTGTACTATCATTTGGAAAATCATTTTTAAAAACCGACCCTAAAACTATCAAAATTCATCAGTTCGATCCAATAAAATATCAAAGGCAAAATCTAGAGATCGTATGATCGAATGACATCCGAGTTAGGAATGTATAACCTTGTCATATATCTTTATAAATTGAATGGAATACGTATACCTGAGTCTCAATCTTCATGATCGCTGAGAACTCGTGTGGAGAGAAATTGGCTTCGACCGTTTTGAGTTTTGTCCCCATTGATTTAAGAGACTGGAGAATTTCTACCATTGAATCGATCCCCGACAATGGTTCTTGTACATTAAACTTAATATTTGTTCCATTCATTTCATCAGGATGCATTCCTGATTTTGCCTCCAAGACATTCATTCTTCTCTCTAGTTCTTTCTTTAATCCTTCTAATTTCCTAATCTGATCAACAGCTTTTTCAACAATCGAGTTTTTATCATTCTGAATCAGGCAAAAATATAATAATTATTAGGATTAGTTATGTATTTGAAACATTTATAGTATCTTTCTGAAACAAACTAACAGAAATACAAATATCGGTTAGATCCATGCAACCTTTTAACTATATAATAATTAGTATATATATTATTCCAAGTCATTAAGAAAATTAAAGCTTCTTTTAAGTTTAATACACATACACAGCAAAGTTTGTACCTTAGTGGCAAGTGGTAATAGAGAATGGAGAGCTAAGTAACTCTGTTTTTGTTTCTCTCTTCTCGTTCTCTCTTTCATCATATGTCGCCGGCATCTCTCCTTCTCCGGCACCACTGCTACAATTTTCTTCTCCTCCCAATTCTTTCGCAGAAGATCCAGCATTCTCCTCTTCACGTTCACCGTCGATGATGAAGACGATACCATCATTTGTTCATTGTCCCTCACGTATGACCTGAAGGCGCTTCTGTTTGGTACACTTACGGTTTTGTCACCGTCACCATTGCAGGAGACGTCACCGGCGATCATATCCCAGAATTTTTCTCCTTCTTCTTGGAAAACAGAATCTAGAGAGAAGAAATCCATCTCTCTCACTATCGCTACGTTAAGGATCTTGAATTGTGATTCGATGGTGTGTGTCTCGTTTGTCTCGTGTGTGTTGTATAGATATGTTCGATTTTAAACACGTGTGGTTAATGATTTAACAAACGTGAGAACCATATTCAGCACGTGGTCAACGAGTAGTTTCTCACTTTCTTGTTTATATTAGTGACGTATGTAGGAGAAATATAGTCACGGTCAATTGCTGTAGGAAACAATGAAAAAAGGTGACGATAATGGTAGCATATTAAAAAATTATGTGGCAATAATGATTTAAGAGATCATTTGATTAAAAAAACCATTTCGGATGTTTCAAACTACTGTATGTTGTATACTTCTATGGAAATTTTATTTAATTTTTCCACTTTCTAAGATTATTTATTTTTTTGCAAGCGTATTATTTATGAAGTTCCAATAAATATATTCCATAAAACGTAGTTTGAAACACCCAGTACCCAAAAGTCAATTTTTTTAATCAAATGATCTCTAAAATCATTCATTGTTCTACATAGAATACATAGCTGATTCATTTCTTACTGTCTTATTCATTGTTCTACATAGAACTTATCATGTGACCTCGTCGTTTAGCTAGATTTTAAAAATGTAAAGTTAACAAAGCATGTCGTTTTATGCAGTGTTCGTTACTATATATCATCACTATATTTTTCCTTTTTCTGTGGCATCTGTTTGATGTAGTTATTTCTTGTGTTATTGTAAGAGTCTTTGATATTTTCTTTTGACGTGTCCTAACTTTTGAATAGGATAGGAAAATAATTTGTTTGTGTGAACGAGTTAACTGTATAATCCGATTCTTTAATTTCAGATGGAGCTATATTTTATCTAGTCGCGACCAACTCTGATTCTAGATGGAGACTTAATTTCTCTTTCTGTTATCTAGTTTTGGCCTTTTGGTGTTGTTTTAACCTTGTCATTAAACCAAAGATTCAAGATGTATCTGATCCGTGACATGTTAATTAAACTGAGGAGCTTTGACTAGAAAGTAAAAAAAAAAAACTTTTAATGTTTTGACAATACTGAATCAGTAAGCCAGGTTAAATTGTTTCACAAATCAAAACCCTTTCTATATAACAGATCTGATCAAAACCGAAAACCCAATTTGCTGATTGATAATATCTTTTCATTTTCGGACCGCCAGAGATTGCAAGTCAGCTAGGAAGTCTTCAAGACACAAGTCATCAGTGAGAACGACATCCGAACCACCGGTATGATCTGTTTTCTGAGTAACCGAAGGATTGAGTTTTGCAAGAAGAAACCGAGCTTGGCTACCATGCTGGTCACACCGCACTATCCTCGGCATTGGAATCCGATCACTCACTAGCTGCACCACATCCATCTCTGGTGCTTCCAAAAGATTCCGAAACGTCTCGTGGTTCGAGTCTTTGTGATACTCTTGTTTCCGCCACTGAGCAATCTTCAAACCGTGGTGGATCACCACGTAGAAGTAAGAATCGAACAGCAAGATCGCGTCAGGTGTCACTGATCTGATATCGAGAAGGACAGGAACCGGTGGTCCGTCGAATGAATACCGGAGAAGCGTTGGTTGAATCATGATGATTGAGTTAACCACTCCTTCTCGGTTTAACATTAACCGGAAGAAACCAGTTTCATCAGGGGAGTTGTTGAAGACGTCAAGAAACTGTGATCTTCTCAAGTAGAACATGAACTGTGGGTAAAGAGAGAAGTTTGGAGTCAGCCTGAAAGAAGATGGATCTTCTTGGATGTAATCTCCAAACCGTGAAGCGAACCGGATCAAACCGTCGTCTAACCATCTAATCACGTCTCTAGCATAACACTCTTCCGCTCGGTTTATCGCAAGCCGAGCCATTACCGAAGCAGCTGTTTCTTGATCGAAACCAGATGCAATTTCCGGCGATTTCCCAGCCACCCACCTTCTAGCAACCGTTGTAACCCTTTTCCTAACTCTTCCATTGCCATAACGATATCTAGTAATGAACTGAATGAAGAACGCTGAACCAGGTTTGGGCTTTCGGTTCTGTTCGTTGCTCACTTGAAAGAAGAAGGAAACACATGTCTTACTGGTGGCAGTGCTCGTTTTCCATGTATACGTTCCGCCTTCACCGATCTCTGTGTCACTCACTATATCATTCTTCCTTCTAAGCGACACAACCGGACCAAGCGCCCCACAGATTTTGATATCTTTAGTGGTCACAACTTCTAAAGTAACGTCAAAGCACATATTCAAGTTCCCATCTGCGTCACGGCTGAATATATGTCTGATACATTTTTTGAACTGCTCGGACTCAAATGTCTCTCCAAGCAAGAGAAACCCACCAGACATTTCCACTGCGTACCTCAGTTCCGCAGCTCCAACCTGGTCAAGAGAACAAGCGAACAAATCGAGAGCAGCAGAGGAATCACAAAGCCTCTTTGCTATTCTCTTGTAAAACTTGCATGATCTATCGTAGTAAAGCACTTGACCAGTGATGATATCTCTGTGGGTTCTGATTGAACGGCTTAGATCCGAGTCGACGACAATACCGGGGCCTCTTGTTGCAGGTCCTGATGTGAAAACCATAATCCGAGCGCCTGTGGTTACACCACACCCTTCGAGTAGTCCCAATGCTGTTGAGATGGCAGTACCGGTTGATCTATGAGGCCGATGACCTGGTTTAACATCAACCAGTTGAACAATTTCTTCAAAAGCAGATATTAAGTTAAACTCACACTCCGCCAATGGAAGCAGGAAACTCTGCTTCCGAATCCCTGACACCTTTCCATGATGAATCTGCTTCGAATATCCAAGTCCCAAAAATTGTTGTATCTGATGAAATATTAAATGGAAAAGAAAGAAAATTTGTTAAACTCATCGAAATGAAAGAGGAGAAGAAAGGAGATATCGAGTTCAAGAACAACAATAAGAACAAGATGCATACAAAGAGTACTTGTTTCACACAAAGAGAGCTTCAAAATCACACCAGCAAACACCTATTTATTAACAAGTCAACAGAGACTTTTAATCATCAAAAGAACACAACCATATCAAATTCAACAGAAGGAAACAATGCTTAAAAAAGCAACAATCAATCAAAACTAAACACAAGAAGAAAGTAGATTTCGAGCTGAAGAACAACAACTACAAGGTACCTAGAAGGAGTACTTGTTCCATACAAAATCACATTAGCAACCAACTACTTTCAACAATTCAACACACTTCTAATCATCAAGACAAGAACACAAATGTGCAAGAATGAAGCTTCAAATGAGAGTCCCAAATAGAGTATTTACCTGCTGAGGAGGAAGCTCACGTTCGCCATGGAAAACAACAACCTTGGAGCACTCAGAGAACCCCAAATCATAAACCCTAACCATAGAATCAAAAGTAATCAAACCGACCAACGAACTCTCCGGCAACTGCTCAATCACAAGCATAATCTCGCTTCTCAGAGCACGCAACTCCTCCTCCGCCATACACACATCAACCACAAACACAAACGCAGGTCCAATCTCACCGCCGATCCCATTCGCCGGAGGAGAGTACTCGACGGCGCTGTAAGTCGGGAAAAGCTCGGCGGGGAGATTGGTCGCCGTGATGCCGGCGTAGGATCGAGGGAGAGAGTTCTTGTGTAAGCAGAAGGGACAAGCCCAGATTCGAGATTGGTAATCGAGGCGAGCGTAAGGGTTCAACACAGCGCGGCAGGGAGAGCAGATCAAGGGGTCGTAAGGGAGGGTGGGGAGCTCGGAGAAGTGGATGAGTGGAGTGGACATGATGCTTAGTGGAACGACGAGTGATTCGCAGTCGGATTTCGTGGTCGGCCATGAGTTCCACGACCATCGTAAACCCTCGATCGCTTCTAGCTCTACGAAATCCATTTTTTGGGTTTTAGATCTAGGGGGAGAGTTTCGATCGGATCCGGGGCAGGATGATTTTTCACCGGAGTTTCTAGAAGCTTTTCTCTTCTCTACTGCCGGCCAAGAATCATATCAAAGACATCACAACCCCTTGGAGTTTACGCTTTCAGAGACTGTCTCTCCCCCATAAAGGTTGAATTATACAGTGTTTTTAAAAAAAAAAAAAAGAAACAACAACATGATATTAGTTTTTTAAAAGTGGGTAGTTCTCTCAAATATCCGGTATTCTTTAATGTAGCTGTAATTTACTCAAATAATAACCCATTTTAAAGATTTGAATCATATGTTTCGGATTCAAACTTTTTGTAATACTAGAGATTTTGCCCGGGCTTATACAAATATTATTGAATATATTTATATTTTAATATATATATATATATATCTCCGGTATAAAAATATAAATAGTAAATTGAATTAAATATAAATGAGATTTTATTTTGAGTTTATTTTTTTTAAATCTAAAATATGTATGAGATGGTGACAAACGTGAAATTAGTAAATAATTTGTTAAATCTTAGTTACTATCCAAAATATTTATATATTTTACATATGTAAATTATGAAAATATATTATTAGTCTCAACTGAATTATATTTTTTTTTTACTTCAATCACTAAACTTGCATTTTAACTAATCATTTAGTTCAATATTATAGTACAAAAAATATTTATGGTTTTGAGAAATTATATGAGTTGATGTTAGTTACCACGATGTCTTCATGATTGATGTCCGTTATAAAACAGCCTTCAAAAATTAAAATCAACATTTGTTTAATGCTAAATTTAAAATGTTTATAAACTTAAAGTACTATTGTTTAAAAAATAATAATTACGAAACTGATTCTACAATTTATTTTCACACTTATGATGTTGATCATTTACCAAAGTTAATATTTTGATTACTTTCTCAAGAGTTTTGTTTTTTTTTTATATATATTTTTGCGTATCACCCTCATTTTTTTGTCAGCTTAAGTATCACCATCTTAAATTTCTAATTTATCACTCAACATGTATATTTTATAAATATTCTATTTTTTTGTGCAAAGAGTTTTATTTAAAATATCAGTATTAGAGTAAATTTTAGAGAATTTACATTTATTTAAATATATATCCTAACCAACTATATATTTCAAGAAGATTTTATTTTTTTTATTTTAAATAGTGATAAGAAACTGAATAATTTATTTTTAAACCAAAATGCATGACTAAAATTTCCGTATATTGTATGCTTGTTTTATTATTCATATTTACATATAAAAATATTTGGAAGTAATTAAAATGTAAACCTATACATTTTTCAGATAAATGTTTAATGTAGTTTTCCATTTTTTATATTGTGTATACTGGTGATTATTTTTTCTTATATTGTATGATTACTTGCTCTGATTGTTTTGCTTTTATACATAATTGTAATATTATGATAGATGTTTCATGTAGTATTTTTATTTCGTATATTGTTTATTTACTTATGATACATTTTTCAGATAGATGTTTAATGTAATTTTTCTATTTCTTATGCTATAAGTTAACTTATTATTTATTTTTCTTATATTTTATATTTACTATTCTAATATTTTAACAGATATTTAATGTAATATTGTCATTTGTTATATTTCCTATTTATTATTATTTTGCAATACATTTTCAGATAGATATTTAATTTATTTTTCTATTTTTTATATTGTATATCTACGTTGTTTTATTTATTTTTCCTATACCGTATCTTTACTTATTCTAATTTTTGTTTTTATATCAAATGATAATACTACGTTAGATGTTTAATGTAATATTTATATTTTCTTATAGTGTATATTTACTTATTTTTTGTTTTTTCCTATATTGTATATTTATTTACTATAATATTATGTTAAATTTCATAAAATATTTCTATTACTAATATAGTATATTTACTTATTATTTATTTTATTATGCATTTTCAGATAGATATTTAATTAATTTATTTATATCTTAATTGTAAATTTACTTTTTTAATTATTATATTGTATATGTTTTTCCTACAGTTTATATTTACGTTTATAATTTTCTTATTATTTATTTTCTATTTTTCTGCGTTAGATGTTTAATGTAATATTTTTATTTCTTATATTTTATATTTACTTGTTATTTATTTTTCTTATATTGTATATTTACTTGTTTTAATATTATGACAAATGAGTAATTTAATATTTCTAATACTTATATTGTATAATTAGTTATTATTTATTCTACTGAACTTTTTTTAGATAGATGTTTATTTTTCATTTCTTAATTTTATATTTAATTATTTTTTATTTTTTTACTATATTATATTTTTACTTATTCTAGTTTTCTTGCCTTTATATTTCAGATGATTATATTAAGATATATGTTTGATGTAATATTTATGTTTCTTATATTGTATATTTATTTATTTTTTCTTTTTATTATATTGTGTATTTACTTATAATTTGTTTTAGAGTTTTTAATAATAATGTCACGTGACATTTTTCGAGAGAAGAATTTGTCGTTGATGTGGACGATCTACGGAACCTCAAAAGATATTTTTATAAGTATATATTTTTAGTATTATGATAAATGTTTAATTTAATATTTCTACTTATATTGTATATTCAGTTATTATTTATTCTACTGTACTTTTTCAGATAGATGTTTTAAATTTTTTTTCATTTCTTAATTTTATATTTACTTATTTTTCATTTTTATTATATTATATATGTATTTATTCTAATTTTCTTGCTTTTATAGCAAATGATTATATTAAGATAGATGTTTAATGTAATTTATATACCTCTAAAGCTTTTTCCTCATCATATATGAATTTAGGAATTTCCTCCTGAGATCTGTTGGTCAGCTCGAAATATTATCTTGCTGATCATATATAATTTTATATACATAACATCACACATCAACATATGTCGTCAAACATTTTTGCGACGGTAAGGGTCGATGGTGGAGTCATTGTCCTTTTTCTGAAGTCTTTGATGGATGTGAGGTTGATGTTGGTGCGATAATGAAATAATAAAAATATAAAATTATATATTTTTCAAATAGATGTGCAATGTAATATTTATGTCTTATACAGTAAAACCTCTATAAATTAATAATGTTGGACTTTAAAATTTTATTAATTTATAGAGATATTAATTTACAAAAGTTTCCTTATTTAGATTTTTTCTATTTTTGAATATTTTTATTTATATAAAAAAAATAAAATATTTTATTTTACCGTATGTACATTATTTAAATTTTAGAAATTTGACTTCCATATTGTTTTACTATCTTATTTTATGTATAATTTTATGTTTCATAAAATTGTTAAGTGGTTTTCGGTATAATTTACTAAATATTATCAAAATATATTGAAATGTTAAGAAACAAAAAGAATTTTCATTCTGAATATAAAACTAACAATATAATATTTAACTTGTACTTATATAAAAATTATATATAGATAGATTATTAATTTATGATTTTAAGGGGACTATATATTTACATAAAAAATTAAAAATATTATTATCTTATTATTTATCGATTTGTGTTATATCTAACACCGGCCCAACTTGAGACCGGCAAAATTTATTAATTTATAGAGATTATTAATTTATAGAGATTCTACTATATTATATATTTACTTATTGTTTTTATTTTAAATTATATTTACTTATTATAATTTTATTTGATTTTTAGATAGATGTTATATTTGGAAATAATTAAAATTTAAAAATATATCTTATTTCAAATATATGTTTAATATAATATTTACTAATATTGTAATGTTACGATTTCTTAAAAAGATTTGAAAATATTTAAAATGTAAAGCATACATTATTTCATATATAATTTAATGTGATATTTTTATTTCTTATATGGGGAAATTTCACTAATACCACTTTGGTGATACCACTTTTCATATTTACCATCAACAAATGGACATTTTCAAAAATACCCTAAATTTTTGATAAAATAACACTAAACTAATTTTTGATACTAAATATTTTTAAAACATATATAAAACCAAACCAAACCCCTTAATACTAAACCCTAAACACTAATCACTAAACCCTAAATCCAAATGTTTATATATTTTTGATTGAGTGTATTTTTGAAAAGTGGTACTTAACTTGTGGTATTTTTGACAATTTCTCTTCTTATATTCTATATTTACTTATTATTTATTTTTTTCTTATAATATATATTATTCTTTTTATTTTTAGTAGCAATGTCATGTGGTATTTTTCTAAGGAAATATTTTTCGATTTAAGATAATTTTTTATTGTAGTATTTCCATTCTTAAATTTTTATATTAACTTTAAAATGGAAAGAAATATTTAATGTATTTAAAATGTAAACTATACATTTTTAGTATGGTATCTTGAGTGGCAAGAAATAAATGGATGAGTTATTATCGTTGGGTTTGAGTAATGGGCATGGGTTAGTCGGTTATTTGTAATATTTCGGATAGGTTCGAGTAATAATGTGGCCTATAGTAATAATCGTTCATTTGTAACAATTCGATAGTTTTTTTTATCTAAAATGGTAATCTTACATATGTTTAATTTAGTAGTTTCATTTTTATGTTATATGTTTACATATTATTTATTATTTCGAAATTATATTTATATAAAATTGTAAAGCTAAATATTATATCAATTTTTCAAAAATGTAAAACTTCACTAATACGATTTGTAATTAAAATAGTATTTTTTTAAAAGTAGTAAAATGATAATCTTACATATGTTTAATTTAATATTTCCATTTTTATGTTATATGTTTACATATTATTATTTTCGAAATTTACATATTGATATTTTCGAAATTATATTTATCAATAATATTAAAATGCCACATATAATCTTTATGAGTGAATTTTTTGCGCTGATGTGGACGACTTCTGGAGCCTCAAAAGGCTACTTTTAATAGTGGCAAGAAATAGATGGATGGGTTATTATCGTTGGGTTTGAGTAATGGATATGGGTTAGCCGGTTATTTGTAATATTTCGGATAGGTTAGAGTAATAATGTGGTCTATAGTAATAATAGCTCGTTTGTAACAATTCGATAGTTTTTTTATCCAAAAAGATAATCTTACATATGTTTAATTTAGTATTTTTATTTTTATGTTATATGTTTACATATAATTATTATTTCAAAATTATATTTATACAAAATTGCAAAGCTAAATATTATATAATTTTTTCAAAAATGTAAAACTTCACTAATACGATTTTTAAGTAAAATAGTAATTTTTTAAAAGTAGTAAAATGATAATCTTACATATGTTTAATTTAATATTTCCATTTTATGTTATATGTTTACATATTATTATTTTCGAAATTTACATATTAATATTTTTGAAATTATATTTATCAATAATATTAAAATGCCACGTGTCATCTTTCTGAGATAATTTTTTCGTTGATGTGGACGGCTTCTGGAGCCTCGAAAGGCTACTTTTAATAGTATAGATTTTTGTTCGGAAATGTTTTTAAATTTTGCTGTAAAAATGATTTATTTTTGAAATTAAAAATTTTGTTTTTAAACTATTTTTACTATTTTAATTTTATTTTTTATTTTAAAAGTATTAAACCTTACCATCAAAATTACACCTTTTAATTCTAAACCCTAAATTTAAATTAATTAACCTTAGAAATATAAGTGTACATTAGTCCTTTAACGAAACTTCTTTTGGTCATTTTTTTTCTTTTAGTGTCCTTTTTTATGAAAATAACATAAAAGCAGGGATGAGCATTCGAGCACTCGTTCCTGTTTTGTTTGGATTTATTTGTAAATCGGGGTTTCAAAGTTAAAAACTTCAGCCCCATTGGAGTATTTAAAAATTTTGGTCCCGGTACAGTTTGGATCTTTGCAAGTTCATTTCAGATTTGGATAACCTACTTAAATTATTTTAAAAATTTAAATTTATTTAAATTTATATTTCTCAAAATTTATAAACAAATTTTTGTTTAGCTATTTTAGACATTTAATTTTGACTATATATATATTCAAGTATTTAGACAACTTTAAAATATTTTATATTTTTGGATATTAGTTTGGACATTAAATCTTGAAATAATTAATATATTTAAGTATATAATTTTAATTTGATCTATTCAAATATCCAAAATATCTTGGTTTGGTTCGTATTCAGTTTTAGTTTTCTAGATACTAACATATTGAATCCCATCAGGTTCAGTATTACTTTTCGGATCAGAACTTCTTAGGTTTTTTTTATTTGGGTTTACATTTTTCATCCCTGGTATAAGGGTTTAACCAATAAAATATTTCTTTTAAAAATCATTAATTGGACTTTGGTTTGGATGACCATTAGCTATCCTAGTGAAAGCAGCAAAATTTATATAAAATAGGCTTTGAATCTCTTCTAGAGTTTCCACATGTGTTGTAAGCACACAAATTTGTTTCTCCAAGAGTCGTCACATGTCACATTTAATGAAATGTTGTGTCGCGTGTTGTCTCACTCTGGGCTTACGTTTTACGCTTATTATCACATATTGTTAACGGCTCATCGATACCAAATCCTAAGTCGAGATGGTGAACGAGCTTAGGGTTGGTCTCGGCTGCAACCTTCGCTCTTCTTCTCAGACCAAAAGGTAAAAAAAAGAATCTCACACAGACAAATATATTCTATGTAGACCAAGTGGATACCAAATACCATATTACCCTTAATGAAGTGATAATATAAGCCATTGGATCATCTCATGTTTGTTTTAATTTTGGCTACATGATCCCATATATCTCTCTCCCTCTCTCCCTCTCTCTCTCTCTCTCTCTCTCTCTCTCTCTCTCTCTCTCTCTCTCTCTCTCTCTCTCTCTCTCTCTCTCTCTCTCTCTCTCTCTCTCTCTCTCTCTCTCTCTCTCTCTCTCTCTCTCTCTCTCTCTCTCTCTCTCTCTCTTCTCTCTCTCTCTCTCTCTCTCTCTCTCTCTCTCTCTCTCTCTCTCTCTCTCTCTCTCTCTCTCTCTCTCTCTCTCTCTCTCTCTCTCTCTCTCTCTCTCTCTCTCTCTCTCTCTCTCTCTCTCTCTCTCTCTCTCTCTCTCTCTCTCTCTCTCTCTCTCTCTCTCTCTTCCCTTTTCTTTTAATCTCAATCGGTCACAGCCACACAATATTATTTATCTCATTCTCTCATTTGACTGTGTACAACTAGTATAACTCGTAAAACTAAAGATGGTAATAAATTGTATAATTGATATATAAATGTTATAATTTTCACATGAAATAAACAAAATATATTCTAATTGGTATATAGTGGCAAAATTTCATAAATTTTATTTGAGATTTTTTATTATTTTTTATTATTTGTTAAATTATTACACTACACTCTTAATTAAATATTATATACTATATACTTTTAAGATTTATTAACTATATTAGTCATATTATTATTATAAACAAACATCGAACATATTTTTACAAAGCTATGATGTGAAATATTTATACAAAGCAATTGATATAATTCTTATTATATATTAGACGAGTATTACTGGTACAACTTTGACATTTCAGAAACCGACAAAGCCAATTAGGTATTCCATTTGAGAAAAACAATCAAATATCCCTATTGGTATGTATTCAGAAAGTTTATCTTAGTTTATTTGAAGTGTTGCAAACAAATTAAAAATTATTTCACATCTCCAAGTTTACATGATCTACCTTATACTTTTAAGGTTTGTTAACTTATTTGTCCACATAAATTTTGGAAAACATAAATGACATATATTTTTACTAAATTGATGATTTTATTGTAACCGGACAAATGCATGTAAACATAAACAATTGATACCACTAAGGTAACTGAATTTATTATGTGATACAACTAATATTTTTGTTTTTACTGCCAAAGTACAACTATGCACAAACTGGTACAACTCAAAAACTAGAAAACTGGTACAATTACCTGTTATTTTATTTAGTATTGTTTTAAATATTTATCACGTTTTAAATATGTATCATGTTTTAAACATTTTGGTTGAAATACTAATGTCAAATAGCTGTACTATTTGTACAATTCTTATATATATTATTGTGTCGTTGAACTTGTTGTATTAGTTATACCAAAATATCTAATTTTTTGTTGTGTTGCTTATTTCTTGGGGCTTACTAGTGGGCTGAGACAGAGAAGCCATTGATGGTTCCGGGAAAAGACTGCCTTGATCAGAGTTCGGTGTAGATGTGTCTTTCGCGGTTCCGAGCACGCTTGTTTAGATTTGACTAAGACCCACTGTGGACACCACTGTCGAGCTTCCTCTTCTTTGCCATGACCTCACTCTTCGTTTCCGCATCTCTTTACTTCTCCACTGCGTCTTTCTTATACTTCGATGTGCCATCTCTCTTCCTCACAGTAGTTGTACTAGTTATACAACTTTTTTTGTATCATTTATATTGGTGATACAATATATATTTATACTAGTTATACTCGTTTTACTAATTTGAGGTGTACTAGTTGTACCAGTTGGAGTTATACTAGTTATATTAATTATACTTTGTGTTCTTCTTTATTTTGAATCTCGTACGTAAAAGATGAATTTTGATTCAAAATAAGATATAATTGATTTAAATAAGGTCATGGGTTGATCGATTTGGGTTAAAAAGGAGAAAATTGGTGGATGGTTGAAGAAATTTTGGTGACAGAACATTAATGGAGAAGAAAAGAGGAAGAAGAAGAAGATTAGGGTTAAAGCTGGGTCGGGTTTGGGTCTGGATTCGGGTTGAAATATGGGTAGGATAGTAGTGGCATATGTTAGTAAATATATTTAAGTTCTTAGGTTTCATACAGGGCCGTGCTTGCAATGAAATGGAAAAGGCATTTGCCTCAGGTCCCTAAAGAATATGAATATTTTAGGGCCCCATATTTCACTAACTCCTTCATAGTGCAATGGTAACGATTCTTTGGTAGTGGTGTGAAGACGTGTGTTCAATCATCACCTAGCTCAGTTTATGTAATTAAATTTGTTATATTATCTGAAGTTCTAATAGTTTAAATAGTGCTATTTAAGAGCTGCCTTCAATCTTTGTTTGTAGGGCAATTGTCCAAAATAACATTTTTTGAAGTTTTTGTCTCAAAAAGAGCACCAAGGAAAGAAAGTCACAAAAAAGACATTCATTAACTGTTTAAAAGACTTAGTTACCCTCAATTATAAATTCACTTCTTTTCTGTCGACAGAAAAAATAAAGGATGAGAAAAAAAATTGGATCTTTCACAATACCGTCGGAGGAAGAGACGATGCTGCTCGGACGCCGATGGAGGTAGCGACGGTGGTTTCCGATGCCGTCGGAGGAGGAGGAGGAACAGATACGCGCAGAAATAGTGTCGACGAGGTGTGGAGGGAAATCGTGTCCAGAGAAGGGAAAGGGATGAAAGAAGAAGAAGAGACGCAGCATGACGAGATGATGACGTTAGAGGATTTCTTAGCGAAAGCGACGGCACGGACTCTGTCGTCTACTTCTTATTGCAAACTCGTCACAATCGGACGGCCTGCGTTGGCTAAAGACGCTCTCGCTTCCTCTCCAACTCAAGGTTAGTGTTTCTGATGTTGTTCATAGCGTTTAGGATTCTGATATGCTCGATTTGTGGAATCTATTCTTAGGTGAGGTTGGGATCAAGGGATGGAACGAGTCCGACGAGTACGTGTTCGTTTATGTGAATCCGAAGAAAGGAACGAGGGAAGTTGTGGTTAAGTGTTTGGCGATAGATGGTGGTAAGCTTCTTGTTGATGCCGTAGCTGAGGGTGGAACAGAGCATGCTCATCTCAAGATAAGGTCCCTCTCTCTCTCTCTCTTTTTATCTCTTTTGTTTGTACAATCAAAAAGAATTTAAAAAAAAAGATTTTCTTGCTTTTTGGCAGAGTTAAGAAGTATGTTGCTGAGTCTAGAGTGGAGAGTGATTACGATGCACAGTTCAAGAATTTGGACAAGTTAGTCACTAAGTTGCAGAATCAGATCCTGGATAAGCTTGATGGAGGACTTAAACATGTTGCTTATACGACCCAGAAAAGGTTATCCCCTTAGTTACAAAGTGTTGTATTGCTCATAGGATGTTCTTAGATTGACTAGGAGTAGGAACGAACATATGAAGTGCAGAGTCTATTAGTGCTTGTTTCAATATTATAATGCTTTATTTCAATCACAAAGATGTTTGATTCTTTTTTTTTCTCGGATATTCAGCCACGAGGCACTTCAAGTTGGGGAAAAGAAATTGTATGATCACAAGGTGGATGTGTACAGCTTCGCTATTGTCTTCTGGGAGTTGCTTACCAACAAAATCCCATTCAAAGGAAAGAACAACATCTTTGTTGCTTATGCTGCGAGCAAAGTAAGCAAGCAACAACGTTTTTTTAAAGCTCATGATAATCACTTGTAACATGGACATTGATAATCTTATGCTTTCCACGGAACCAGAGACCAAGTCTGGATAATCTTCCTGCAGGAGTTAGTAGTCTCCTTGAAGCATGCTGGGCAGCGGATCCTAAAGCTCGTCCCGAGTTCAAAGAGATTACAGTGTCGCTAGAAAAACTGCTTAGAAGCTTATGCTCAGATGATGATGCCGAGGATCAGACAATCAGTTTGGTTCAAGAACGTGTTGTCTATGACTTTCCCAAGCTGAAGATGAAGACTACCAAGAAGAAGAAGAAAAATGAAGTGATGACAAACAAAATATAGTTAGAGCCTTAGAGGGTTGGGTTGTTAAACTATTCCTTTTGTTTCCCATTTCACCCAATACTGTTTGAGCTGTATAGCAATCAATATTACCACACTTGTATTCTGTTTCTTGACACAAAACAGTTACTTTTTAAGTATAGTATACAGTGTTTAAGATGACAACTAAAGCGTGAAAAATAAAGAGCATTTTCCATACATACATATCCATTAGAAGCAGTGCTCTGTTTGAGCATGTGAAAGCCGAAGGTAAGCCTCAATGCGAGAAATATCTGATCCACAAATTTATTAAAGAAAACAATCAGAAGAAAATGTGCCAACTTTTTTTTTCTTTCAAGTTACAAGAAAACTTTATTAGAGAAGCAGGAAGTGACTTTTTGGTCTTTGTAAAGAGTCTCAAGCTGCATTAGGTAGATACTCGACAAAGAACAGTATTTTCAGACCTTTTCTCCATGGCAAAGTTCTCTATAAAATTTTGAAAATTTTAAAAATGGTGTTATCAAATTTTGAAAAATTTTAGGATGTCTTGAAGCATTTTCAATAATTCGATCAAGAAAGTGTTAAATGTGGTATCATTATAAAACACATATGTTATATACGATAGCTTCTGGCACTTTCAAGATGAGATTCCAGAAAACTAAAATGAGTGTATTTTCTTGCATATATCATTATAGGATATCAAGTAATATACAATATTCAGGAATGAATTTCTATATATTAAATATTTAATTAAAAAAAGAAAATGTTAGGATAGTAAATAACATTTTTAGGAAGAGCTGCCTAAATATTTAATATTTAAAAGGGAAAAATGTTAGTATATAAAATAAAATATTTAAGAATGGTTTCTTAAAAATATAAAACTTAATTAAAAAATGTTAGAATAGCAAGTTAAAATGTATATATTAACAAAACTTGCATATATATATATCAAATTTAGGATATTAAGTAATATATTCAGGAAGAGCTTCCTGAAAATTTAATATTTAATTATAAAGATAAAATGTTAGAATAGCAAGTTAAAATGTATATATTAACAAAACTTGCATATATATCATATTTAAGATATCAAGTAATATTTTCAGGAAGGGCTTCCTGAAAATTTAAAATATTTAATTAAAAAAGAAAAATGTTAGGATAACAAGTTGAAATATTTAGGAATGGCTTCTTGAAATTTTAATATTTAATTATAAAGGTAAAATGCTAGAATAGCAAGTTAAAATGTATAATTAACAAAACTTGCATATATATCATATTTAGGATATCAAGTAATATATTCAGGAAGGGTTTCCTGAAAATTTAATATTTAATTTAAAAAGGAAAAGTGTTAGGATAAAAAGTTGAAAATATTTAGGAATGGCTTCTTGAAAATTTAATATTTAATTAGAAAGGTAAAATGTTAGAATAGCAAATTAAAATGTATATATTAACAAAACTTGCATATATATCATATTTAGGATATCAAGTAATATATTCAGGAAGGGTTTCCTGAAAATTTAATATTTAATTTAAAAAATAAAAGTGTTAGGATAACAAGTTGAAATATTTAGGAATGGCTTCTTGGAAATTTAATATTTAATTAGAAAGGTAAAATATTAGAATAGCAAGTTAAAATGTATATATTAACAAAACTTGATATATATCATATTTAAGATATCAAGTAATATATTCAGGAAGGATTTCCAGAGAATTTATTATTTAATTTAAAAAGGAAAAGTGTTTGGATAACAAGTTGAAATATTTAGGAATGGCTTCTTGGAAATTTAATATTTAATTAAAAGGTAATATGTTAAAATAGCAAGTTAAAATGTATACATTAACAAAACTTGCATATATATCATATTTGGGATACTAAGTAATATATTCAGGAAGGACTTCCTGGAAATTTTAATATTTAATTAAAAAGGAAAAATGTTAGGATAACAAGTTGAAATATTTAGGAATGGCTTCTTGAAATTTTAATATTTAATTATAAAGGTAAAATGATAGAATAGCATGTTAAAATGTATATATTAACAAAACTTGCATATATATCATATTTAAAATATCAAGTAATATATTTAGGAAGAGCTTACTGAAAATTTATTATTTAATTTAAAAAGGAAAAGTGTTAGGATAACAAGTTGAAATATTTAGGAATGGCTTCTTGTAAATTTAATATTTAATTAGAAAGGTAAAATGTTAGAATACCAAGTTAAAATGTATATGTTAACAAAAATTGCATATATATCATATTTAGGATATAAAGTAATATATTCAAGAAATTCTAGAAGGCTTTCCTGAAAATTTAATATTTAATTTAAAAAGGAAAAGTGTTAGGATAACAAGTTGAAATATTTAGGAATGGCTTCTTGGAAATTTAATATTTAATTATAAAGGTGAAATGTTAGAATAGCAAATTAAAATGTATATATTAACAAAACTTGCATATATATCATATTTAGGATATCAAGTAATATATTCAGGAAGGGCTTCCTGAAAATTTATTATTTAATTTAAAAAGGAAAAGTGTTAGGATAACAAGTTTTAATATTTAGGAATGGCTTTTTGGAAATTTAATATTTAATTAGAAAGGTAAAATGTTAGAATAGCAAGTTAAAATGTATATGTTAACAAAACTTGCATATATATCATATTTAGGATATCAAATAATATATTCAGGAAATTCAAGAAGGCTTTCCTGAAAATTTAATATTTATTTTAAAAAGGAAAAGTGTTAGTATAACAAGTTGAAATATTTAGGAATGGCTTCTTGAAAATTTAATATTTAATTATAAAGGTAAAATGTTAGAATAGCAAATTAAAATGTATATATTAACAAAACTTGCATATATATCATATTTAGAATATCAAGTAATATATTCAGGAAGGGCTTCCTGAAAATTTATTATTTAATTTAAAAAGGAAAAGTGTTAGGATAACAAGTTGAAATATTTAGGAATGGCTTCTTGGAAATTTAATATTTAATTAGAAAGGTAAAATGTTAGAATAGCAAATTAAAATGTATATATTAACAAAACTTGCATATATATCATATTTATTATATCAAGTAATATATTCAGGAAATTCAGGAAGGGTTTCCTGAAAATTTATTATTTCATTTAAAAAGAAAAAGTGTTAGGATAACAAGTTGAAATATTTAGGAATGGCTTCTTGGAAATTTAATATTTAATATAAAGGAAAAATGTTAGAATAGCAAATTAAAATGTATATATTACCAAAACTTGCATATATATCATATTTGGGATATCAAGTAATATATTCAGGAAGGACTTCCTGAAAATTTTAATATTTAATTAAAAAGGAAAAATGTTAGGATAACAAGTTGAAATATTTAGGAATGGCTTCTTGAAATTTTAATATTTAATTATAAAGGTAAAATGTTAGAATAGCAAGTTAAAATGAATATATTAACAAAAGTTGCACATATATCATATTTAGGATATCAAGTGACATATTCAAGAAAAACTTCCTGAAAATTTAATATTTAATTAAATAAGATAAAGTCAGGATAACAAATAACATATTTAGGAAGGTCTTCCTGAACATTTAATATTTAGTTAAATAAGAAATTGTCAGGAAAACTTATTACACATGCTAGATCAGTGATAGAGAAAAGATCTTTCTTCATGTCAAGTGTGCCATTACCATTTTCTCTTAGTTCCCAAAGGAACTTCCTCGCAACAGAATCCAATGAAAACTTGCCAAAGTATCCAAATATGTTTGCCAATAGGTCCAAAGTACGAACTTTTGTGATATATGTCTATGGTCTCAAAGAGCCACTGAAGATGGTCCTTGTGCTCTTTCTTACACAGTGCAAGCAAATAATTTTGCTGGTTTTCAAAAGATCAAAATGAAGTTACTTACATTCGAAGAAACATAGCTAAAACAAAACACAACATGAAAGAGTGGTTTCAGTTACCTTGTAGTAATGTTAAACTGTTTCCATCACCATCAATAGCACAACAAAGCTCCTCAACTTTCTCTCCATCCCCAAGCTGGATCCAAAGCAGCATTTCATAGTAACCAAGCCTTTCAACTAAACCATCCCTCATCTCGCTGATCACATCTCTGAAACCATGAAACTCATCAACCATATCCATATCAATCAAGTACTCAAGCACATAACCGTAAACGCTTTCTTCAATCTCGAACTCACGATCCTTCATGGTCTTCAAAACCTCAAAAGCTTTCTTTATGTGGTCAAGTGCGTAGTCAAGATCATGACTCTTCTCAGCAAGCTCTAAGTAAACACCACCGAGCCTTCCTTGAGTTATCACATCAAACAGAACAAGAGCTATAGCCTCAGAAAAAAGTGAAGAACAAACTGTAAGAAAGTGATGACTTTATATAATCCCAAGCTCCTCTTTTTATATCCGTATATGTATCTTTCCCTCCAATCCTCATTTCCACTCGAGCATGTCACTCCATAATCTATTTTCCAAAGACATCCATTTACAATCCTATAAATCCCAAAAGAACCTTCCCCAATAACCTTTCTTAATCATTTCACCAAAGATCTTGCACTGTTATGATTATCTTGATTCCATATCACTGGAGAAATCTTTCTACCACACGACTTCCTGAAATCTATACTACTAGAAATAAACCAATCATATCTCCAAATATTCATACCATCAATCACCAAAATTACAGTTTGCCTCAATGGAGAGATCCCATGTAACTGCGAATCTTGCCACTCCTCTGATATCTCTACCTTCTCTGGACCAGTAACCAAGACCTCTGCTTTCCAAACAGAGAAATTTGACGGCAGAGCAGAGGGAGATCGTACAGTGGAACTGAGTGGGATCATCGCAATTGACTTTTGACAAATCTGAGGAAGATTATCAGGAAGCTAAAGAACGACGGTCATGACAAAGCTAAGGGAAGATGGTGGTGTATCTGAGTGATAATGAATTAATGACAGCGGATATGAGAAACGATGAAGCGGAGGTGTGACGGTGAGAGGTGAAGACGACGACAATCATCTTTTCAATATATTTTCCAATTCATGTTTTAAGATTTTTTTTTAATTAATCCAAAGAGAGGGCATAAGAGTAAATGATCCATTTAATAAAGTCTATTTTTGTGACTTTGAGTCTTGAGTGTTAGTTTGGGAAGGAAAACTTGGTTTAGTGTCATTTGTGTCATTTTCTCTTGTTTGTATACTAGATTATTTCTTGTATGATTTATATTTGTTTTAATCCATAAAATTTTCTGTGGTAAAGAAAATATTTTGTAAGAAATGTTTAAGCATTTAGATTTTATCTATCTGTTAAAAATTATATCATTTAAATATGACATAAATACATTTTTAATTACAGTTCAAAACAAAATAAACTTTTAATTATAAAATCTGTTTTTTCTTATAAAAAAATTATCTTAGGCCTCTCAATATTCTCACACGGCACTGGTTTCATGGGCTTTTCTCCTAATTTTCAATTTTTTTTAATTAATTTTAAAAACAAAAAGACAAGTGCTCCATATTAGATTTTTTTTGAGCCCGTGTGTTCAATCCTAGCATTTGTTCCCTTTTTCTCCTCCTTCGCTCTTCGTCTCCTCGAAACCCAGACCACCACCTCTGTAACACATCCGTTTCCGTATTAAACCTTCCATTCAATCTCAGTTAAGTCGACCCCCACTACGCCTCTTTACTTCACAACATCTGTCCTCTTTAGTTTTGTCGCGATTTTGAACCTATAAATAGGCTTCGCTACTCAAAAATCAGAAACACTCATGCATGAACAATTGCCGCTTGCCAGATCTCTGTTTCTGAGACGAAGCAAGTATCGGAGGAGGAGCGTCACTTGAGATCAAAGAGAAGGAAGAATCTTCATCTTCAAAATTCTATGATCTAAGAGGAATTGCAGGTTTTTGATTCAATGTTTGTTTCTTAATGTTTTCTTGATTCTGGGTTCTCTGTTTAGATTGGAATTGTAGCAAGTTTTGATTGGGTCTGGTTGTCATCAACCATCAACCATATATATATGTATGTATTTTTCAAAATGTGGTCACAGAAGAAAAGTGTATGTTTGGGTTCTCACTGATCATTTAATATTGCTGAATGAGTTTTAATCTAGGCAGAAATGGTACAATAAAAGACTTCACACAGCATCCATGGTATGTTAAGATTCTCTATTTTTCTGTATGATTGTATAGCATTTTGTAATGCTAATCAGATTTGTGTAAAACATAAATATTGTTCTATGTGCAGGTGATAACAAAGTCTCAATAACAAGATATGAGAAATCGCAAAGCATACAGAAGACGCTGAAAATGTTTCATCGCTCCAATGGAGAAGGAGGTCCCTACATCTCTGTATATATGGATTAATTTTTTGGTAAAATATTATTTTCTTGTGTCTTACTTTAGTTTTGAATAGATTTTATTACTATTTTTTGTATATTTCCATTTCTCTATCTTTAAATTTGATATGTTTTATAGCATTAAATTTTATTTAAACAAAAAAATAAATGGGACTACAGATAGATATTTCAATAGATATGATCTATGTTATTCTTATTTTAAAAAATTATAGATAACAAATAAAAACATTTCACGTAAATGATGAAAACACTAAGGAATGAATATAAATTTAAAGTTCCAATAACTCCTTAGGTCACCATTTAAAACGTAAGTATTTAGAACATAAATCAAAGAAGAAAAGAAATAAATCTTGTCAGAGTCTAGATGGTCATTGACATCACAAGGGATATGTCATAAATGGAGCTGATAAGTCTAAAAGTGTTCTTCAAACAATTATTTATATACCGTTTGAAGCATTCCAAAAAAAATAATGAAGCTGTTGAGAGATGAGGTATTGGGTAAAGGATGCGAAATAGTAGACATGCAGGGTTTGTAAGGTTTTACTCTAAACCCCTGTTCGAAAATGCGGCCGCCTAGCCGCCCACAAAGTCGCGATTCGTAAGCTTCTGCGGCGATTTTGCCAAAATCAGGGGCCAATTACTCAGCCCAAACATCGATTAATCGGCCCGATCAAATATTTATTGGGCTTAACAGACATTCTAGTGCCCAACTACTTTAACATTGCAATCACATGTATGCTCTATATATAGAGAAAGATTTGGCCTCTATTTTTGATTCTAAGCGATGTGAGACTTTTGTTCATCTTAGTATTAAACGTGCAAAATAGTTATAAAATATATGGAGGGGGCACCAAACTCAGGTTACTAGGAGAAAGAGATAGTGCCATAGCCACTTGGAAACAGTGACATCATTGTAATCACGCATCTGGTGATATATATACATGCATATATATATAATAAAAATTCAAAAGCTAGTCTAGAAAAATTTGTGTTTCAATTGTATTGTTAACAATGAAGTGTTATAAAACAAATAAATATAAATTTCAATAATAACATACAAAAAATAATAAATCCTAATATATTTATATTTTATATTAAATTAAATATTATAATAAATTAAATAATAATTAAAACTAATCCTCGCGTATACTCCAATTAATCCTCATTTTTTTGGTAACTCGCTAGGCCCGGGATCGGCACCCGACTAACGCCTAGCGAGTTTCCGAACAGGGGTCTAAACCAATCAGATTCTATTTGATTGAGTATTTAAGGGTACGGATGTGCTTTTCCCAGTCTCTATTCGAAGAAAAAGCAGACAACTTTGGGAGCACTATCTATATCCAAAAACTTATCTAAGCAAAGAAGAAGAGAGGGCCTCACTTGCCCAACTCAATACAGAAGGCCATTATTGTTTGGTGTAGCCATGACCAGAGACCTTGAGGAGGAGCTGAGTGACACTGATGAGGAGGCTACTGATGAGGAGAACCAAAACCAGAACCAGAACCAGAGAGAGACACCAGGAGAGCCAGCAAATGTGTGGATTGGACCAGTGACTAGATCAAGGCTGAGAGCACAAGAGAGGAGGCTCTTACACTTAGTCAAAAACGTGGCTGATAGTTCCAAGGGAGATAACCAAAACAAACAAGCCTGTTGGTTCAACTTAATTAAATTGTAATGTTTCTGGTTATTGGGCTTTTATTTAATTTCAACCAGAAACAATGAAACCAGGTTTTGAATAGATTAGGACTTTAAATCAAACCAATTTCGTGGCTTATTAGTATTAGGATTATGATTAAACCATCTGGTTTAAGCCTAGGATTTTCTTTTGATTTTTGTCGACATTTGTTTAAGAGTTCATGGTTGTTTGCTTTGAAACTCATTCAACTTTCAATCTAAGAACTTTCATACAAAGTTGTTTCAAGTTTCAAGCTTTCTCTGTTCAGCTCAAGAACATTGATCTCACTAAGGGAAGTGATTCCTAGTGAACCCATCATAGACAATACAGGATGATCTTGTGTCTTTGAGTAGCAAAACAGCTTCTGAGCAATCCATAGCTCTTTAGAAAAGTCCATCATCATCATCTACCACCTATCCACAAGCCTTGAAGCAGATTGAGTCTTTGATTCTCTGTTTGCAAGGATTATCAAAGCATTAACCCACCTACAAGAGATCCAGGGAGAGACAGTGTGACACCCCCAATCATAAATGACCGGTAATGACACGGTCGTTGTTCCCCGAAAGTCAACCTCTGGTTCTCAAAATAAATCTGATCACCTTAGATTAACAAACCGAGAACACCGACGCTCCTATCGAATATCACTCTAGGCTTTTCAACCCGACTAGCAATACTCGATAGTTGGTTCGTCCCGGACAAGGACTAGTAACATATGAGAACTCGTAATTTATAAACATTCTTTATACATATACTATTTATTTTTAAATATCTTACAAACCATTATAGTTTTAACCTGCGGCCTAACGCCCAACAACGTTTTACAGTAAATATACAACAAAAGGTTCGTTGCAAGGACAACAAAAACTACCGCTGATTACGCCGTTCCTTCTAGTCCAAAAGAGTAAGTCTCCCACCTAGCGGTTACCTGCACACACAAATGAGTCGTGAGCAACAAATACTCAGTGAATCTAGAATCACAACACACAATATAAATCAACTACACAAGCGATCACAAAAATGAATAATTATGATCATGCAATTACTAGTACATATTCAAGCACTATATGAATCTCATCATATACATCACTCTATATCACCCGTCCTCAGCCCATAATTATAAATATATTTATAGCATATGCTAAACCCAAAACCACAAAAGGCTAAGAGCTTAGCGGGTAATAAAAATAATTAAAATTCACCTCCTTTGGGTAATCACAATATGAACACCCGAAACTGGATCGTCACCCAGTACACGCCCTAGTCTGCAATACCGTAACTCCGTGTCTTCGTACATCTTGAAACGTCACGTGAACCACGTACAATCAAGCGACGGCTCTTCATATTACGGGGATATTAGGTAGCGAGTATTGATAAAGACTTCATATAATTATTACTTACATACTTAACTATATGAATGCATATCTAATTAATACTTATGAACAAGTGCATGCCACACATAAGCCTCCATGAACACTTAAAAACATTCCTAAGAATTCACTTGAGTTGAACACTTCAAGAATTTTTAAGAATAATTAGACAACATTTCATCATTCATGCTTATTTACTGCAGATAAATCATGCTGCACTCCTACATGATTTATTATCTAACTGTCTAGACTCACCTAAAGATTAGTCTTGAAACAGGCTTGGACAAGACCTGAGTCGCTCTTGAACACTACTGGTCGATCCTGAGAATGAACAAGTTTCTGATCGGTTACTATGGTTAACTCAACAACTCATATCACAGTTTGGTTCAAGCTAAGCAACTTAAATCGATTCAGTTCAAGCTTGGTTCAGACAGGTTTAATTCATGACAGGATCAGTTCAGTTCAGCTTAGGTCTAGACAGTTTACAGAAAATTAATTCAAACTGATACTAACAAACTGAACCAAAGAAGCTTAAACAACTGATCCAAGACAACAGTGTGACTGCTCAATATCTGATTCTGGTCTAGACTTGACTGAGAGAAGAATATTAAGCTTACCACAACAATTGATGGCAGAAGAACTCAGATGATCCTTCCCCTTAAACTGAACTTGCAACTGAACTTCTGATCATCTCTAAAGAAAGGAACTGAGATAGAGGATGAAAGAAAATCTTCTATGGTCTTGTCTATTTTTTTCCTATGATTTTTACTCTGATTTTTCTTCACTTTTTCTCTTCTTTCTCACTGTTTTCTCTCTGTAATTCTTTTCTGATCAGTTTTATTTCTCCATGTTAGGAAGACAGGGGAAAGTGGAGAGTAATTAGCTAAGTGTCTTGAGTTTACACCAGGCTTGATGATTACATGACAGCTGGAATCTTGATTCATAATCATCAACTAAGCTGCTCACTAATTCCTTCCTTTGAAGAAATCTCTCCCAGCCACATGATTTTATTTTAATTAATTAAACCAGCAAGTACACTGCTTGTGACTATCATGTGTTTGATGATGTTTTTTTTAAATATATATATATATATATATGAAGGTTATTACATTCTTCCCCTCTCAGAAGAATTCGTCCCCGAATTCTCAAAATATAAAGGTTCACACTTCACTGGACGACAGGGTTGTCTGAGAAGAACTCTGGGTAATCAGCTCTGAACTTATCTTCATCCTCCCATGTGACAATAACTCTCTGACCCTTGCCCCAAAATACTTGAACTTGAGAAATCTCTCGGTTCCTCAATCTCTTGATACGACATTCTCCTATCCGCAAAGGACCTTCAGGATATGTGAGATTTGGTTGCAAGTTCTCTGGTTGTTGTGGCTCGACCATATTAGGATCTGGTATATGCTTACGTAACATCGATACATGAAATACCGGATGCATAGGCATATCAGATGGAAGTTCAAGTCGGTAGGCTACTTCTCCAACTTTAGCGACAATTCGGTACAGACCTATGTAACGGGTTGCTAACTTTCCAATTTTTCCGAATCGTTCCTTTCCTTTCTGTGCAGCTACTTTTAAGAAGACTAGATCATTTACTGCAAAAATGACTTCTCTTCTACCGCGGTCGGCGTACTTCTTCTGACGATCTTGAGCCTTCTTCATATTTGCTTGAATCACTTTTACTTTTTCAGCAGCCTCATCTACAATTTCCGGACCAAGCATTCCTCGTTCACCAACTTCCACCCAACACACGGGTGTTCTACAAGGTCGACCATACAATGCTTCATACGGTGACATACCGATACTGGAGTGGTAGCTATTGTTGTATGAAAACTCTATCAGCGGCAAAAACTTATCCCACGGACCATCCCAATCAAGGATACACAACCTCAACAGATCTTCTAGGGTTCTGATGGTTCTTTCGGTTTGGCCATCGGTTTCTGGATGAAACACAGTACTCATATGCAGATCAGTTCCCAAAGCGTGTTGAAAAGCTCGCCAAAATTTAGCTGTAAAGCGCGGGTCTCGGTCTGACACTATATTTGCGGGTACTCCATGAAGCTTTACAATTTCTTTCAAATATAACTCTGCTAACGTCTCTACTTTATCTGTAAGTTTCATCGGTAGGAAATGAGCAGATTTGGTAAGACGATCGACAATTACCCAAATTGTATCATTCCCACGGCCTGGCGCTTTAGGTAAACCAGAAGTAAA
Source organism: Hirschfeldia incana (assembly GCA_026261945.1). Classification (NCBI taxonomy): domain Eukaryota; kingdom Viridiplantae; phylum Streptophyta; class Magnoliopsida; order Brassicales; family Brassicaceae; genus Hirschfeldia; species Hirschfeldia incana. Next base: position 1,795,178 of record JABCMI010000006.1, read on the forward strand.
GTCCATCGCCACGGCATCCCATTTCCATTCAGGGATTGGTAGACTTTGAAGTAAGCCACTTGGAACTTGATGTTCGGCCTTTATTTGTTGGCAAGTCTGACACTGAGAAACCCATACTGCAACATCTCTCTTCATCCCTGGCCAGTGGTAATACCTTCTGATATCTTGATACATCTTCGTGCTTCCGGGATGGATGCTCAAAATAGAATGGTGTGCGGTTCTGAGAATCTCTTCTCGAAGTCCTTCTCCTTTTGGAACGGTTACTCGACCATTGAGTAATAAGGTTCCATCACTCGCAACTTGATATCCACCAAAGTTGCCTTCATTCAACTGTTCTCTGATCCTTTTCAGGTTAACATCTGTTATTTGACATGCTCGGATACGAGAAAGTAAACCGGCTTGGCTCACTGCTTGTAATCCTAGAGGTTCTCCTTCCTCACCTTCTAAGGAAGCCAAACTGATCATCTTGAATTCTGCGTCAAGGTTCTGGAGCTCCTTTTCGATATCCACATCAACTCTCCTTCTGCTCAAAGCATCAGCAACAACATTTGCTTTTCCTGGATGATATAGAATCTCCATGTCGTAGTCAGCTATGAACTCCATCCATCGTCTTTGCCTTAGGTTCAAATCAGGTTGAGTGAAAAGATACTTAAGGCTTTTATGGTCGGTGAACACTTGGATCTTCTCACCATACAAATACGAACGCCAAATTCGAAGTGCAAATACAACTGCGGCCATCTCCAGATCATGGGTCGAATAGTTTATTTCATGCTTTCTTAGTTGCCTTGATGCATAGGCGATTACCCTATCATCCTGCATCAGCACACAACCTAAACCAACATGAGATGCATATGTATACACTGTGTACGGTTGGCCAGGCTTAGGCAAAGCTAGGACAGGTGCAGATGTTAAGGCTTCCTTTAACTTGCCAAACGCTTCTTCGGTTTCTGTACTCCACTCATAGGAAATACCTTTACCAGTTAGACAAGTCAGTGGCTTTGATATGCTTGCAAATCCTTGAACAAACTTTTGGTAATAGCCCGCCAATCCAAGAAAACTTCGAATCTCAGTTACTGAAGCTGGACGCGGCCATTCTTTAATAGTAGCTATCTTTTCTGGATCAACAGCAACTCCTTGCTCTGACACTAGATGTCCTAAGAAGCCAACTTCTCTTTTCCAGAAACGACACTTGCTGAGTTTTGCAAAAAGCTTTTGATCTCGTAGACGGTCAAGAACCAAGCGTAAATGTTCCTTGTGTTCTTCCGCACTTCGGGAATATATGAGAATGTCATCAATGAATATGATAACAAACTCGTCTAAGTAATCTCGAAATACGTCATTCATCAAACGCATAAAGGCAGCCGGAGCATTGGTAAGACCAAAAGGCATTACTGCAAACTCGAATTGTCCATAGCGTGTCCTAAAAGCAGTCTTCATAATGTCCGTCTCAGAAATTGGAATTTGATGATAACCCGAAGCTAGATCAATCTTCGAAAACCAACTTGCACCTTGCAACTGATCTAAAAGCTCATCAATTCTTGGAAGTGGATACTTGTCTTTAATGGTCATGTTGTTGATTCCACGATAATCAATACATAACCGCATGCTTCCGTCTTTCTTCTTTACGAACAGCACGGGCGCTCCCCACGGTGATGAACTAGGACGAATAAAACCTTTCTCTAGCAAATCAGCTAATTGTTGCTTCAACTCAGCGAGTTCCGCTGGAGCCATTCGGTATGGTGCCTTTGCTATTGCAACTGATCCGGGTTCTAAAGTTATACTAAAAGGGTTATTTCTGTATGGTGGTAATCCTTCTAATGCCTTAAACACGTCTTTGTATTCTCGGACTACCGGGACGTCTTCTAAGTTCTGTTCTTTCTCATCTTGTACTTTCCCAGCAACTAAGGTAACTAGATAAACTTCTTCACTTTTCTCTAAAATGTTCTCTACTCTCAAGGCTGAAACTAGCGACACTCCAACGCTCGGTACAACGCCATGGTAAGCGAAAGGGGGTCGGGTATCTCTCTCAAAGACAATCCTCCCTCGGCCACAGTCGAGATGAGCTCGGTATCTAGACAACCAATCCATTCCTAGGATGACTTCATACCGCTCTAAGGGAAGTATTAGCAAATGGGCTGGAAAGATCATGTCTTGAATAGTGATTGGAACTTCTAAGATACAGCCTTCGGTTTCAAGCACTTGATCACCGGGAGTTAAAACAGGAATATTTAAATTCACCTTGGTGAATTCTTCCTTGAGTCTAGATGCTACTTCGGGGGCTACAAAACTATGTGTTGCTCCCGAATCGAACAAGATATGGACGGAAATTCCACCAACAACCACAGTACCTATAGATAATTGACTTCAAGGTCAATTAAAAATTCAATCATTTACATAGCATTTTTTTTTATTCACTAATGCACCAATCAAATTTTTTTTTTTTGAAGAAATCACACAACACTCAATAGGATAAGAAAACAAACCTGTGATAGGACCCTTCGGCGGTTCCGATGGTCCAGGTAACTCTAAGGCATAAGCCCTACCAGAAATGGCCTGACGCTTCGCTGGAGGTATGGGAAAGCATAATGGGGGACGGGACGATCCAGCTTGTGGGGCTTGTGGTGCATCTGAAGATGTAGGATGAGTACGCGGACATGACGTAGCGTAATGTCCTCGCTCTCCACAAGTGAAGCAAGTAACGCTGGGCAGTACAGCCGGACGGTATTGTCCTCCATTAGGACAATCTTTTGCAATATGGCCCCTCTGGCCACAACCAAAACAAGTCTGATTTCTTTGACGGTGTCCTCCTGAACGTCCTCCACGAACTACTCTGCCTCTATGACCTCGATTCGTCATGGATGGAGATGGGCGCTGATGAGTAGCCTGACGTCGTATTTCTGCGGAATGACTCCACGATGCCCTCTCAGCGACGATAGCTTCCTCCACATTCACTGCTCGCTCCACCAAGTCAGAAAGTCTACCAAACTCAACAGCTTCAAGACGACTCCTAATGCCTGGACTAAGTCCTCTAAGGAACTTCATGATGATCATAGGCTCATCCTCGTGGCCATAGTGAACATAACGTCTTAGGCGCGTGAACTCCGCCTCGTACCTCCTAACAGAATTATCTCCTTGTACCAACGCCATGAACTCAGTCTCAAGTCGATCCCTAGCCTCTGGTGGAAAATACTTCCGCTGAAATGCTTCACGAAAGTCTGACCAAGTAGTTAGGTAGCGGTCTACACACAACCACCAGCTCAATGCATCCTTCTCCAAGTAGTACACAGCCACATCTTTCTTGAATTCATCCTCACAGCGAGTTGCACGGAAGTTTCCCTCAAGGTTCTGTAACCATGCATCAGCCTCGAACGGATCAGTCCCTCCTCGCTAGTGTTTAGTACCCAAGTTCTTCATGAGCATAACAATCTTCAAAAAGTCTGGACGTGATGTGGTAGGTACCGGAGCTGGCTGTGCACGTGGTGCATTAAGAGCTTGATGTTGTAAATTTACCATCTCTGCCATCAATTCTAAAAGTGCCACTAACGCTGGATCTGTTGGCGCTGGCCCAGGTTGTGCTGCTGCTGGTGCTTCAGCATGGACGTGTGGAACATCTTCTTCGGCAGCAGCATGAGCAGGGTGATCATGAACATCATCAACCTCTATATCTGTGTAGTACGGATCTGGTGACATAGGCATTGGCATCTGAGGTGGGATATCATCATGTGAATCCTCAGATGGATCAGACTCAAAGCTAGAGCCCGAAGGTGTAGCCTCAAAGCTAGGGGTCGGAAGTGGTGCTGGAATAGATGGCGGTGAAGAATCTGGAGATGAAGAAATATGTATGGGTAGATAAGCCCCACCACGTCGTGCTTGTCTTGGTGGCATCTGCAAAATAAAGAAAAATCATGGTAAGTTTCTACCCAGTTCTATCTATTTCTAAACGAAGGAACAAATCAGCATATCCTAATTATCCTTGCGACACATTTTGACTCGAAAAATAATTGAAACAAGTCCCATTCAAGCATCGTATAACCATGCTCTGATACCACCTTTGTGACACCCCCGATCATAAATGACCGGTAATGACACGGTCGTTGTTCCCCGAAAGTCAACCTCTGGTTCTCAAAATAAATCTGATCACCTTAGATTAACAAACCGAGAACACCGACGCTCCTATCGAATATCACTCTAGGCTTTTCAACCCGACTAGCAATACTCGATAGTTGGTTCGTCCCTGACAAGGACTAGTAACATATGAGAACTCATAATTTATAAACATTCTTTATACATATACTATTTATTTTTAAATATCTTACAAACCATTATAGTTTTAACCTGCGGCCTAACGCCCAACAACGTTTTACAGTAAATATACAACAAAAGGTTCGTTGCAAGGACAACAAAAACTACCGCTGATTACGCCGTTCCTTCTAGTCCAAAAGAGTAAGTCTCCCACCTAGCGGTTACCTGCACACACAAATGAGTCGTGAGCAACAAATACTCAGTGAATCTAGAATCACAACACACAATATAAATCAACTACACAAGCGATCACAAAAATGAATAATTATGATCATGCAATTACTAGTACATATTCAAGCACTATATGAATCTCATCATATACATCACTCTATATCACCCGCCCTCAGCCCATAATTATAAATATATTTATAGCATCTGCTAAACCCGAAACCACAAAAGGCTAAGAGCTTAGCGGGTAATAAAAATAATTAAAACTCATCTCCTTCGGGTAATCACAATATGAACACCCGAAACTGGATCGTCACCCAGTACACGGCCCTAGTCTGCAATACCGTAACTCCGTGTCTTCGTACATCTTGAAACGTCACGTGAACCACGACAATCAAGCGACGGCTCTTCATATTACGGGGATATTAGGTAGCGAGTATTGATAAAGACTTCATATAATTATTACTTACATACTTAACTATATGAATGCATATCTAATTAATACTTATGAAAGTGCATGCCACACATAAGCCTCCATGAACACTTAAAAACATTCCTAAGAATTCACTTGAGTTGAACACTTCAAGAATTTTTAAGAATAATTAGACAACATTTCATCATTCATGCTTATTTACTGCAGATAAATCATGCTACACTCCTACATGATTTATTATCTAACTGTCTAGACTCACCTAAAGATTAGTCTTGAAACAGGCTTGGACAAGACCTGAGTCGCTCTTGAACACTACTGGTCGATCCTGAGAATGAACAAGTTTCTGATCGGTTACTATGGTTAACTCAACAACTCATATCACAGTTTGGTTCAAGCTAAGCAACTTAAATCGATTCAGTTCAAGCTTGGTTCAGACAGGTTTAATTCATGACAGGATCAGTTCAGTTCAGCTTAGGTCTAGACAGTTTACAGAAAATTAATTCAAACTGATACTAACAAACTGAACCAAAGAAGCTTAAACAACTGATCCAAGACAACAGTGTGACTGCTCAATATCTGATTCTGGTCTAGACTTGACTGAGAGAAGAATATTAAGCTTACCACAACAATTGATGGCAGAAGAACTCAGATGATCCTTCCCCTTAAACTGAACTTGCAACTGAACTTCTGATCTTCTCTAAAGAAAGGAACTGAGATAGAGGATGAAAGAAAATCTTCTATGGTCTTGTCTATTTTTTTCCTATGATTTTTACTCTGATTTTTCTTCACTTTTTCTCTTCTTTCTCACTGTTTTCTCTCTGTAATTCTTTTCTGATCAGTTTTGTTTCTCCACGTTAGGAAGACAGGGGAAAGTGGAGAGTAATTAGCTAAGTGTCTTGAGTTTACACCAGGCTTGATGATTACATGACAGCTGGAATCTTGATTCATAATCATCAACTAAGCTGCTCACTAATTCCTTCCTTTGAAGAAATCTCTCCCAGCCACATGATTTTATTTTAATTAATTAAACCAGCAAGTACACTGCTTGTGACTATCATGTGTTTGATGATGTTTTTTTTTAAATATATATATATGAAGGTTATTACAGACAGCCATTCCAGAGTTGCACCAAGTGGTATCAGAGCAATCCTTGTAGAACAAGATTTGTGGTCAAATCCTTTTGAAGGGAGAGGTGATGGTGTGATCCAAACCAGCTGCTATGGCAAGGTTAAGGAGAGAAAGGCGTGGCTATATTCTGTAGACAATGACTTGCAAACCTGGATACATCATCTCAAGCAAGAAGAACTTGTTATACATGCTGAGAACAGACCAAAGCTCAAGTGGAACTATGGTGATTGTTTCACACGACCACCAGACTACCCAAAGGGGTTCTTGCAAGATCAGAAAGGAGCTTTTATGGGTTCTTATGAGGCTAAGCTAAGAGTACATCCACACAAGTCTAAGAGGAACAAGTGGGTTGAGTTCAATTGGATAGAAGCAGTTAGCTTTAAACTCAACAAAGTGGAGGAATCATCTACCTTAGAAGCTACATACCTTGAGAAAAGTTTCAAGTTGTTGTTGAGACATGAGGAAGGATTGCAGAGCCTTGTGTTTGACCCTGGAGGGATTGGAGAAGTGAGGATATCTCTCAAGGACAGATCACACAGTCTGGTGTTGAGTGATCAAGGTTCTATCATCATACAGAGCTTGGATTCGAGGTCAAATCCTTTTTAAAGGAGGAGGGGAAGGTGTAGCCATGACCAGAGACCTTGAGGAGGAGCTGAGTGACACTGATGAGGAGGCTACTGATGAGGAGGCTACTGATGAGGAGAACCAAGACCAGAACCAGAACCAGAGAGAGACACCAGGAGAGCCAGCAAGTGTGTGGATTGGACCAGTGACTAGATCAAGGCTGAGAGCACAAGAGAGGAGGCTCTTACACTTAGTCAAAAACGTGGCTGAGAGTTCCAAGGGAGATAACCAAGACAAACCAGCATGTTGGTTCAATTTAATAAAATTGTAATGTTTCTGGTTATTGGGCTTTTATTTAATTTCAACCAGAAACAATTAAACCAGGTTTTGGGTAGATTAGGACTTTAAATCAAACCAATTTTGTGGCTTATTAGTATTAGGATTAAACCATCTGGTTTAAGCCTATGGTTTTCTTTTGATTTTTGTCGACATTTGTTTAAGAGTTTATGGCTACTTGCTTTGAAACTCATTCAACTTTCAATCTAAGAACTTTCATACAAAGTTGTTTCAAGTTTCAAGCTTTCTCTGTTCAGCTCAAGAACATTGATCTTACTAAGGGAAGGGATTCCTAGTGAACCCATCATCGACAATACATGGTGATCCCGTGTCTTTGAGTAGCAAAACAGCTTCTGAGCAATCCATAGGTCTTTAGAAAAGTCCATCATCATCATCTACCACCTATCCACAAGCCTTGAAGCAGATTGAGTCTTTGATTCTCTGTTTGCAAGGATTATCAAAGCATTAACCCACCTACAAGAGATCCAGGAAGAGACATCCACTCCAGGGTTGCACCATTGTTGAACCAGACGACATGATTAAATCAGTTGACGAATGCATGGAGATATTTAAAAGTGCGAAGAAGTGATATCTTTGTAAGTGAGTATTTGGATTTTAGGAGTTAATTTGTATGAGCACTGCATTCACTACAAAAAAAAGATCGTATTACATCACATAAATTGTATCAGAAAAATAAATAATTGTATTTTGAATTACATATTAATAAATGATACAAATAATGCATGCTTAACATCAGTTACAATAATTGGTGTTATTATTAAATTATTAGCATCACTTCGGTAAAATTGATATAAATCTCTACTAACTTACATAAAATTGATATAAATCTCTACTAACTTACATCATTTTTAAGTAACTGATATAAGTTTATACTGACTTACATCACTTAAACAAAACTGATATAAATATGAATTTACATCAGTTATATAATTGATACATTATTGGGAAAATTACCAAATGAGAACAAAATAACTAGGTTGTTGTCCCTTTGATATAAAATCAAAAGCATTTGTATTCCTTACCCACAACATTTACCCTATTTGCACTCTCTACCATGTTTCTTCCAAGTTTTGTTTTTCCCAACATCACCATCCCCCCCCCCCCCCCCAAAGGTATCCAACTTCTTTTAGTATTTTGAGCTAATTAACTCTAAAATCAATTTTGTCGATTTTTTTCTCCTTTTTACCATTTGTATAGAAAACTAATGAAATAAATAATTTTATGAATTAAAAAAAATATTAACAATATAAACAATTAATAAAACATCCATATACACAAGCTGGTAATTTGTTTTTGTTCAAAAGCTTGGTAAATAATATTTTTAAAATATATTCTACTAAAAGTAGAATGCGTCTTCTACGAAAAATGGTATGGTAGAAAACGATTTCTAAAATAAACACATTCATCTACATCTGTTAGAACACCCTTTCTACTATTTACTAAATTTCTAAATAAGAGAAATGTGCATTATATTAATCGTAAAGGTATCCACTTTCTTTCTGAATGCATCTTCTACTTTTATAAAGTATTCTAAATTCTAGAGAATGTGTTTTCTACAATCTACTCTTACGTCTACTCAAAGTAGTAAGTGTATTCAAAAATTTTATCATTTTTCTACACTTTTAGAAGGCGCCTTCTACGGATAAGAATACCTGATTTTTTGCGAAAATTAATGAAATTCCAGTTAAGAAAATATTCTAAAAATCTCCTACAAATATTCCAACTTCCTAAAATGTGTTATGGTCTATTTTACTTGTGTAAAAATTAAAAAAAAAAATATGATTCCCCCTTGTCCTCTTCATCAATATATGATTTTCATAGTTTTTCTTTTGATTCTTTTCACAAACTCTTGTTTTTATGATGCATATCTATACCCTTTTTGTTTTATGTTTTTGATTGCCTTTCAAATATTTTTTTTCTTTTTTTTCCATTAACTTTTTCAAATATTCAAATTACAACTTTTAAATTGTGTTTAGTTAGATTAAATATAGGGTTAGATTTGGATTATGAGAAAAATATATTATTGGGACAACTTCATGTTGGTTTTATACCAAGGGGACAATAACCTTGTTTTTTTGTTCTCTTTTGGCAATTTTCCCTACATTATTCTAGTTTTCATTAACATTACTTAAATAAATGACACAAGTTCATTTTACTCAAACGAAAAGGAAAGTATTTGACATCATTGATAAAATAAAACTAATATAACTAGGTGATAACTCTCGCCTTGTGCGGAATAAGATTATTAATTTCATGATTTATAAGATAAGAAGACATTAAGTCCGTTTAATGTGGTTATTGATTTGGTTCTATGTTGAGCAAATCCAAAGTCAAAGAGTGGAGGTCGATAATTTGTCTGACTTGTGCATGGATCTTATTTACCGATATATTCAGGTCATTGATGGATTCTGTAAGTATCTCACTTTTAAATCCTTTTCATTGGTCACAACTTATGTGTATGTTTAGGATATATATGAGTCATTATCATATATTGTGTGTCTATTTAGTTCTTACTTATTTTCGGACATAAAAATAAAAAGGGGTTATTTGTGAAATGACCAAGAAAAAAATGGAAATTAGTTTTGTAGAGAGAGGGTAGAGAGAGATAGGAAGAGGAATGAGGAAAGAGAGTGTGAATTGGTTAGTGAGTTAATTTTGAATTTTTGTTTGGTTATCAGGTGCAAATTCCCAAATAAAAATATGGTTAGAGCTAGAGAATAAGTGCCAGAGGTTAAACCAAGCCTCGTGATCTGGTGGTAAAAGAACTTCGGCTGAGGTATCCGCCATCACGAGTTCGAGCTCCGGTCATAGCGGATTTAACATGGTTTCCATGTGGTCTCTAGGACCTTCCTCGCCAGTTCCGATTGGACGCAGTGGAATAGTCGGACTAAGGGAGAGGTCCAGATACCTAAATTATTAAAAAAAAGTAAGTGCCAGAGGTTAACGATGAAGAATGTTGTAAAAGAAATCTTAAACTAAAAAGCTCAACTTTTATTAAGATTCATAAATAATACATTTTATAATAAATAGTTCTTTAGCAAAATTTGGAAAGGCAAAGCAGCATTCTTAGATAAAATGATAATTAGGTATTAAGCAAACAAAAAATTCTCTAATCTTAATCAACTCTCCAAGTTTGAATTCATTATTCTGTGATAGGAATCCTGTGACAGTAAAAACATAAGAATATAGAAATTAGCGTATATTATAATTAGTTTTGAGCTAGCCAAATACGAATCTAGTATACTCTATATATGATAATGAAGAAGCTCTGGTCACATGATCAAATAGGACTTGAGAACAACCTTTTAGATTAGTTAAAAATGTGAAAGCACCTAATTAAGAAGCATAAATATTAAGATATTAAAGAAATAAGTAAGGAATTTTAATTTGCAATATTAGATTGCTAACCTGTTACCCACTGGATTCAACAAACGTAGGATCTTCACCCTAATCTTCCACAAGACTTGAATGGTTTCAAATCTGATACCGCACTTATCGCAGCCATTGTAGAAGAATAAGTGAAGAATATTTATATTTTGCTTTTAGGTTATGAGTAAAAAGATGGGAGACATGTGTCTTATATAGGAGGACTCAAAAAAACTAATGCAAGTAACGCTGTATGGCCGAAAAAAAGTAAATTTGTGCCTTGCTCAGCAAATACGTTTATTTTATTTCCATAAACCAAAGTTTTGAAATATATGGAAATCCTCTATCATTAGTCAACCTTTCCAATAACTCAAGGTAGCAAAATCGTATTCAAAAACAGACGCAGTGTTTCCTTTGGTATTACAAAAACCGTATTGAATGTATTCTATTAAATTAGGAACATGACCTATTGATGTAGGTTTAGTCCAACTATTTTAATACAATTTTTAAAATCTCTTACTAATAATTAAAAAAAATATTTTACATAAATATGATTACAAAGAAAACATAAATATGATTAAAAAGACACAAATATAAATATTAATTTTCTAAAAAAAAAGATAAAACAAAAAATATACTAGCCCTTTGAAAGGTGAGTTAGAATCTAGTTTCAGTTTAAAAGTGTTAACCATAATAATAGGAAATTTTGGTTTAAGCTTCCACTTGCGAACATTGTACAGAAGAAAATGAAACTGTCCCCTGTTGTAAACTTCATGTCTTACCTGATACAATCATGCACGTTGCTCCAAAACATTATAAGCATTTTTGTTATCTTGAAGGTCTGTAGCTCTCATAAATCTATCTTGGATTTTCTTACTTATAAAATAATAATTTTGTTAAATAGTTGCTGTAAAATGAATCTATATCTTTCCGTGTATTATGTCTCGGCTTGAAGCAAATATATACAAATACATTGAATTGAATTTTGACGAACACTTCGGTAAGTTTTCATGTCGCACAATCATGTTGTATCCATGCCACACTTAAAAATAAAATCAACATCTGAAGAAGACATTTGTTGTGTGTGTGAATTTTTTATTTTATATTGGTGAAAATAAGGATAGACGGATATCTATAATTGGATTTAAGAACATTTTAGGCTGATTCATAATTTCAAATGAGTTCAATAACGGCTGTGTCAACAAAATTATATACCTCAGTGATAATTCTGGAAATTTGGAAAAAAATTCATTGATATGTGAAAGAATGCTCTTTAACCCAAAGTTCATATCATAAAGGGATGATCCTCCGTCTGTACAGCTAACACAAAAGAGAAAACAGAAAGCTTTAAAACTAAAAAAAAAAAGCTTTAAAACTCTTGATATATTTTTCACATTTGACTATGCATGTATATAACGTGTGTGTTCTTCTATCCCATCATATTTCACGTCACACGTGAGAACCTTTCTCTGCAAGGAACAGAAGAAAAAAGGATCAGTGACATATAATTCTCTAACCTTGAAGTGAAAGTAAATGGTATATATTCGTCGTGTAGCTTTCTTATAGGAAGACAGAGAGGCAACTGAAGCTCGCAACGTCTTGACAAAAATATATATATCATCGTGAACGATAAGTGGACATAGCCAATGACATGGTTCTCGGAATTACTCGCTCCCTAAAATACAGATACACTTACATTCGTCGACATGGTCCTCGGCGTAAATGGAAATTGTTGGTACTGAGTATTTTCACGAATTTCGTTTGTAGTAGCTTTTAAGGAAAATAGGAAACATAATTTAGAAAAGTTCTATTCAGTCAACACATAGGCGGAAGTTTATAAAATTATCTGTAAGAGCGACATGTGGCAAGGTAAATGTGAATGCATTAAATTCAATGCTTCTCTTTTAATATATAATTATCTGTGAGAGCGACATGTGGCAAGGTAAATGTGAATGCATTAAATTCAATGCTTTTCTTTTAATATATACATGTTTATTAGTTTAAATTAATGTGTTGTTTGTGGGGATATTTCATCCCCCCCTTCCAGTTTTAATTCAAAATTTAATAAATTAACTATAGTTAATAACTAGGGGTTGGCCCGTCTTTCGGGCGGGTAAGTTTACGCTAAAAAATATTTTATATTGAAATATATTTTAGTTCTATAAAATATTTAGAATTTTACTTTGTATTGAAATAATAATATAATCTGTTTTTATTCTAAGATCACATTGCAAATTAATTTATTAAATTTTGTTGCTTTGAATTGAAATGATCACAAACATTTTTTTCCTACATTAATAGGCGTATGTCCGTGCTTCAAGTGGAATATTGTGTTTATATGTTTTTTAGTATAATCTATATGATGTAATTATTTGATCGTTTTTATTTGCTAAAAGTATTATTTGGTATTTTGTTTGTGTTATGTAGTAATAGGTAATACATTAATATATTTTGTGTTTATTTTTTCAATATTGTGTAGTACTTATCAGTGATGGAGTGAACATCTGGTGTAAATCATAATAAATTTCAATAACATTGTATTTAGGTATGTGTTGATTATAAAATTAAAGATTTTAGCGTCAAATTGTATTCTATTTTTTTAATATTTTTGAAAATTATTCTTTAAGATACTTTTTTACCATTTTTTCATATTTTGACATTGAGTCATCACCATCTATGTATTTTGTCTACTTTTCTGTGTGTACTGTTTTCACCATCACCATCAACATCACCTCTATGCTCTTGTTCTTCCTCGCATTCTTCACCTCAATTATATTTGTTGTAAATCTTACTTATGATTTCCGAGCTGTGAAGTTGTTTCTCACAACATTATAGGCCGTTCAAGTCAATATTGGCTCTTCCTCTTCTTCTTAAGATTTCAGCAAATGGTCCTTGGGTTATGTCAGAGTTAAGTCATCTTTGATGTTGTCTACCTCGTATTTGGCTTACCATTGATAGTCCATGTTCGTCTTGGTTTTCAAGATCTGATTTTTTATCTGACTTCTATGCTCTCTTTCATAACTCGAATATGGTTCCACAGTTTGCTGATGTCGTTTTGTCTCCCCTTCTCTCTTTAATTTTTAATCTTATTGTAGCTATCATAGCTGCTTGCGTCTCTGGTGGTTTTTCCTTTCGCCATGTTTACCACTTCATGTTTGGATAGTATTTTCCTCTGTATATGCTTTGTGGGCTTTGAAAATTATTTATGGTCTGAATTCTAGTTTTTTGGTGGCTTCTTTTTTTTTCTCCCTCTGCTTGTTTTCTTCTTTCTCTGCTTCCCTCGTTATACTTGTGCGCAGTTAGTTTTTTGGGACTTTGTTTCCTTCTATCTAGAGCTTTATGGTTCTTTGTTGGCATGGATGCCTTGTGGTTGTTTAGTTTGTGAAGTACTTCTTACCTCTTAGCTAATAGTTGTGATTCCGGTGCTTAAGGCATTGTCTTCATGTTTCGTGGTGACTTTGACTTTTCGGTGATTATTCTTCCTTTGACATGCTTTCTTAGTTTTTTGCTTTAGTTCTTGATCGCGCTATTTTGTGTTCTGAGGATCAATTGATTAATTAATCTCAAACTTTACACTTTTACTCTTTTCTGACCTATGCTTATTCTGGCCAAAACACTGTAAGGTAATGTGTGGTAAGTAGTCTTTGTTTATGATCACCTTTCAGATTCAGACATTTATTAAATTAGTGTTATTATGATATTATTTTCTCTATAATTTTGGAGGTTTTATGTTTAGATTTGTGTTGTGCTTTAGTTTCTTCTTCTTAATTTAATTATTTTATAATTTTAATAGTAAGATAAATATATAATTTATGAATAAATATTAATTAAAATAATAAAATAGTGAAAGTTTATGCTATCTTTAGTTTTGAATAAATTAAATTTTAAAATATATTTATATTATTTTATTTATTTTTCATTCATCTTGAATTTTAGTGAGTAATAAAATAGATTATTCATATGATGATGATTAATGTGACAAAGATTAAATATGATGAGTTGCATATAGAAGTCATTTGTGTACATTAGAGATTAAAATTACGATTAAAAGTTTTAGTGTCAATCCATAAAGAAAAATGCACAATTAAAAAGTGTTTGGCCAAATTATACAAATCCTAAAAGAAAAAGATTTAAAATGTAAAAAAAAAATATGAGGACACGTGTCGCAAAAGCCCCCTTCCACATGTCACATGAAGAGAGAAAACTTAACTTTATATATATAGATTAACAATTTTTTAATCATCGATTAGAATAAATAAAAATTAATGAATTGTGATCAGTTACAATCCTTAAAAGAAAGGAACTCTATCACAATAAACAAGCACTTGAACCAATATCTTTATATATAAACTAGAGTTTCCTCATTCGTGAGGGCTCCACATCAGACTCCAAGTCAATAATTCATTTTTTGGTGTTGCGACACGTGTCTTGAGAGAATGAAACTCACCTTCAATTATTTCTCTTCTGATTGGCTTTGAACTTTTGGTCTGTGTTTGCATGTTTGTATTTGCATGTTTGGGCTGTTATTTTCAACGATGTATTCGGCCCGAAGAGATGAAGATCGCCTTTAATAATACGGATGTATCAAAGAAATAATGTTTTTCGTGCTCTTCACTCGCCATATGAAACGGCTCAATTTATCTGACTTTCACCTCATTTATAAGCTCTCTAAGAAACCAATCTAAAAAGCGTACAAACGAAGATGATGATTATCACTTTATCTGTCCAATCGTTTCCTCCGAACATCAAATCCTACGTGGAGATCGATAGTGATTACCTTAGGAAGGAGAAACGATCTCGGCAGAGACTGATCAAACGCTCGCCGGCGGAGAAGGCGTTAATCAGGCATCATGCTTTACTAACCTCTATCCCCTTCACTTTCCATCGTGAATCTTTAGGGTTCGTTGTTTGCTCGAATCTCTGATTAGTTTCACCAACAATGGAGGCTCGGAAAGGTTTTGTAAGATGAGTCTTTCTGAGTAATATTTATAACTGCATATGTTTTTTTTTTAATTTATGTATACGAGACTTGAACAGCTGATGAGCGAAGAACATATCATTGTTTTTTGTTTTAATTTTTTTTTACGAAAAGGTAGAAACTTTATAACTTGGATTGTTTTTGCTTGGTTTTATGATAAGTTCATAACTGTATTTTCTTTGTGAGCTCATGGTTTTTATACAATTACATGAATTTGATCTAACAGAAATAAAACCCCATGAGTTAGTACGGTTTGGCATGATTACAGACGTTTGCGGCGAAAGGATATGAATGCGCAAGAGAATGAAGATAAGTGATGTAGATCATGGTGAGTAATGTATATCTTTAACCTTTAGCACTGATATACAGAATATTGCTCTGAAATTTTTACTGCTCATTCAATCAAAACTATAATAAATTGTATGAGATACTTTGTCTGCCTGACCATTCTCTATTGCGTAGGTTGGTCATCAGGGACACTGGTCTACCGTCAGCCGCCACACTGCTGAGATCTTATGGGAAGGCTGAGGCGATGACAATCGCTGAGCTCAACTCTTTCATCGTCTCTGCTACATCACAGGTAAAATGACTGGCAGCGCCTATGTGTACTTATTTGAGTTGCTAGAATATGGTTTCCATGTGAAACTTCTTTCCTCGATACAGGAAATTGATTTCCTATGCACTGGGAGGGATGTTCATGTTGACACAGAGAAGGGATGGTGCTATGTTGCTTGCTCTAAATGCAGCAAAAATCTTCAGTGCACCGTCTCAGCTTTTACATGTGGTCGGGCCAATAACTCGCATGCTGTTATATATATATATATGTATGTATGTATGTGGAGATGTGCATCTTATTAATTTGGCTTCGGCTTTGCTATCTCATCCAAAATACCATGTGGAGATGGCCATTGCTGACGATACTGCTGAAAAAGCGTTTGTTTAGTTTGATGGTGTAGTGACAAAGCTACATAATCTCTGAGCAAGTGAGGCTGTGCTGATTCTGGTAAGATACATCTCTGCCTGCATGCGTGTTTGTCATTTTTTAGACAAAATCTCATTTTGTATTTGATTCCTGTCACATAGGATGGAGAAGGACTGAACCCGGAAGACTCTGAGATACCTCCATTCATCGCAGATATGGAAGGGAAAGCATACACCTTCCAGGTGAGAGTCACTGCATATAACTTCACTGTGAATCCTAAGACATTTACCATCACGTGCAATGTTGAAGAGCTTGGTCGTAAACCAGTTGATTACGTAGACCGCAGTGTAAGTAAAACGTGTACTAGGTTTTCTCATTGTTGTCTAGATGTTTATAAATACATGTATGTTTATCTATACATGTATCTATCAGGGAGGTGACGATGATGATGATGATAACATGCCGTCTGACAAACCTAACACCTGTTGAGTTTGAATATAGGGTGTCATTGATCGCCTGCTGCTGGGGCGGGTACGGTCGGTAATGAGCATAAGAAGACAGACGTGGCATCGTCGAAGGTGGTCAAGAAGGCGTGTGTTGGATGTGCTCTTTCAACAATTAATTTATGATCAGACTCTCATTTTAAATTATGCTTATGATTTTTTTTTGCTTTCGCGTACTTGGTTATTCCAGATATATTGTATGCTATCGTCCTCCGTTCCACTAGAAGCATTGTATGCTAACGTATCTGTTTCATTAAAAGCATTTATTATGTGGAGAAATTTTATGCATTACACGATCTCGAAAAACATATACTCCAAAAGAATATTATTACAGTCGTCATTGTAACTCATTCGATATACAAGTAGACGGTAAGCTTTGTGTAGACGATCAATTTATGAAAATATACACGTTGAGTGATTTATCAAAGAATCTGGTTCAGTAATCTTGCCAAAACGAAATGACGGGCAGATAATTGAATAGTTAAATTTCGAGATGGCTCGAATGCACCCAACTTACTGACCTTTATATAACATACAAACCAATTTAAACGATTGGGCTACAAAATCCAGATCATCCAATAATATTCACGATCACAAATTATAATAGGCTTTATGTATGAGTAGTTACAAAGTCACATAATAACCATAGACAATCAAACGATCTATGTTATATTGGACGCTATACACTTAGCTATATTTTAGTTTATATTGCTCATAGATAGAAAATTAGATTGGATTATGGTCAAGCAAGAGCTGGTGGTCTTCTTTGACGTTTTCCATGTAGCGTTTCAAGGTTTTGTCCTTGTATCTTAGTTTTAGTGGTGGATTATGGTTAAGCAAGTTTCAAATGGTTAGTAGTTGGTGTAGTTATGACCTCGCGTATGTTTCTGATGTTGCTGGTTCTACTATGATTTGGTGATTTTCCCTTCAGAGTTTGGACCGCTCAAGACACCGCTCAAGACATTTGTTCCTTAGTTCAGCTCGGTATGAGGTCCTGAATTATATAAGTTGAAGCCAAGTGGTGTTTTGTGTCTTGAAGAAGGTGACACTGGGAGCTTGTGTTTTAGGCCGTAGCTTCTTCTCTGTATGCGTTGTTTCTTTTAATTTGATTGGAAGCTTAGGCTTTTTCCTTGTGATTCTTGCAGTATTAAAACTTTTTTTAAGAGTTAAAAAAAAGATTGTTATTTTCTTTAATTTTAAGTAACAAAAGGAAATTACATTTTTTTCCATACAAAAGAAAATAATTGTTCAAAATAATTGGTTATTTAATTTTTCCAAAATTATTATCTCCCTTATGTATTTATTCCTTCTACAAGATTTATGTTTAGGAAAAAAACACAAAAGGAAAACTAATATATATTCATCAATACATACGAAACATGAAACATTTATTATTTAAGTTTATTTAAAAAATAATAATAAGTAGCCAAAAAAAACAAAATATTTCTATCGCTTCCATTATAACTCAGAAGAATCAAAAATGCTTTGACATGTTGAACAAACCCAGGTAAATCACAATATAAACACATTCAAAACATTATTTTATCAAAACATCTACCTTTTTCAGAGTACCAGACCATTAGCTATAGTGTAACTATCACCTACTTATCATATATCTAATTAAATCAAACAATAAAACAACCTAACAATAAATCAACCTAGAATACATGCCTCACAAAAAAAATGTAAATTTTTTTATTACACGTATACTCTAACTGTTAAAATTATTTAAAATACACATTTCACCCGTAGGACGGGCCGATCCTAGTCTATATATAAAAGATATTTTTATCTCTTTTGATGACATGTGGAAGGGTAGTTTGTTGACATGTGTCCCTATTTTTCATCTTTTTATATTTTAGATCCTTTTTCTTTTATATTACTGCAATTTGATTCACGAGCTTCTAATTGTGCACTATTAATTTTTTTTTTCTGACTAACCATTTTTAAAGTTTGATTATCCATTTTACTAGAGCAAAACTTATAATCGAAACATAATATCTCTATAATCATAGAAAAAAGAAAAATCCCAAAGATACACTAACTAAGTAAATGTTTAGAGCTGAAACGAGATCAAGAACAAAAACTAACTTAGATCATTTATCATAGAATATTTTGACCATAACAAAGAGATGTCAAAAAGAGTAGAAAGATAAACTCTGAGACAAGGCATCTCTCGAATACAAAGAAACGCGATCTATAACCAACACAAAGAACAAAGAAAGCGTGTTAGAGAAAGAATAGTACACAGAAGGAAAAGATCGCTATGAAAAAAGAAGACAAATACTTAACATACCATAAGCACAACCACCAGTTAAGAGGTAAGAAGACCTCACAATCCAATCAAGAACAAAAAGACGCCCACCAACGGATAAACACAAACTCTAGATAGAAGAGACCAAAATTCCAAGAAACTAACTTTGCACACTTATACTAAAAAAAACATGGGAAAAAGACATATAACCTGAAAGAGGGAGAATGAAAGTTTACCACTAAAAATAAGAGCCCAAGCTTGAGACTAGAAAATACATTATAAATCTACAAAGCATGCACAGAAGAAAAACTATATAAACCTCGAGTCACAAATTTGGGCGAAACAGAGAGACACTAGAGACTCGAGCAGATGAAAACTGCAACAAGATGACATAATATATGGAAGGGTAGACCAATCAAAATCAGCAAACCGTGGAGTCATACTCAAACTATGAAAGAGAACATAGAAGTCAGATGATCAAAAACCAGATCTTGAAAGTCAAATCGAGTAAGGATTATCGACTATAAGCTAACAAAAATAAAACAATATCAAAAACGACTAAAATCTGACTCAACCCAAGGAGATGCACTTCCTAACATCAACAAAATCTAAGTAAGAAAATGAGCACCCAATATTGACTGGAACAACCTATAACGCTTTGAGAAAAAACCCAATCCATAACAAATACCAGATCCATAACAAAAACAAAACCCAATCCATAACAAATACCAGACGATTTGAGGAAGAACAAACACCCACATGTGAGTTTTTTTCGGTGAGGATGAGAAGCAAAACACACCCAAAAGGTAAATGAAATACATGGATGGTGACGTCTCAATGTCAAAATATGGAGAGAGGACACAAAACATCTTAAAAATTAATTTTCAAGTAATTCAAATATATATATATATATAAAGGAGGCTTTTCTCTTTTCTTCTGCCAGTTGGCAAGAAGGGGGGGGGGGGTTGCGACACATGTCCGCAATTGAAACTTAACATCTAATGTTGTTTTTCTGACTCTTTAACCTAAGAACTACGTGATGTTTTTATGCCTAATATAAATATTGTAACTACACGTTATTTTTACGCTAACATAAATAATGTAAAGTAAGATGAGGCCGGTAACAAAACTAATATAAATGGGGGTCAATGATCCAAACCTAGAAGAAGCCCAAAAAATTAAACGGATGCTGAGACAGCTCAAGACCACCATGAGCGATGGAGCCGTCGAAAACATAAATCATCGCCGTAATCGAGACTCCCATTGCTTGACCTTCAAAAACAATCTTCATGCAATCTCCACTTCGTCTTCTTTTGAATCTCTCATTCCTTCTCCATGGCTCAACCTACGAGAACATTCTTCTTATAATCTCCTTTTTGTCTTCTTCTGAATATCAAAGCCTAAGCTTAACCTTAGACGTCTACCGTATCTCCAAACGTATTTATTAATATTGAGGTTTTTTGGTTTCTAATTGAATCAAAGCCCAGATTCATTATGATACATTCAGTTTAAATTCATAAATTAATCATGTTATAGTTTAGTGTAAACTCACCCGCCCGTAGGACGGGCCAACCACTAGTGTTTAAATAAAAAAATACAAATTCAGATCTCTATCGAATGGAATATTTTGGTGGTTTTAATTTCCATGTTTTTATATAACAATTTCACTTCAATCAACTAAAACATATTATTCTCTCTTTTTTTTTGTTAAGATCTTCATCTTCCTCTCACTCTTTCAATTTCTTTAACTTTTTAACAGTTTAAAGTTCATATCTTTGGGTTGAGTTATCTGATTAAAAAATTCAACAAGAATCAAACGTTTATAAGAGTCATGAAGATGATGATTTTATTTCTTCTTTTAGGATTCGAAAATTTATGACAGGTACTGTTTTTTTTCTCTTTTCCTTTTTCTCCTAGTTCTCAGATTTTTGGAATTTAAAGTTTCTTTAAAATTTATAGAGAACTTTTGTTTATGTTTGAAAGATCCTTATTTGTTAGGATGATCAAAAGCGTCAAGAGGTATAGGATGAGATGATGTTGATTTGGAATATGGATGAAAAATACAAGTCTAAGAGAATATTGGGTTTGATCGATTCAGCTTTACCTCCACAAGAGACTTTTGATGAAAATATGGATAAAGAAAACGAAGAACACGAATCCTGATTGAAGAAGCTTTCGTAGCAAATTCTGTTTAACTATTTTTGCAATCTTTTCTCTTTTAATTCATCCTTTTTTTCAACTTTTCTCTATGTTACTTTTTTTAGACTATATTTTTTTTAAAAAAAAATGTAGAAATGTTTTATTGAAAAATATTTTACTTCATTAATTTACAAAAAAAATTATTGTATCGTAGCTAAAAAACAATTTATACGGTACAAAATAATATTTATTAATAATTATCATTGATAATTACTGAAATACTTTTAAAAACAAGATATTAATTTAAAATCAATTATTAATAAATGATATAAATAATTGAAATCAGTTATTTTAATTGATGTCAATATTAACATCATTTTAAAAAACGGATGTGGTTGTTAATATCATTTTTGTACAACTGATACATATTGACATCATATACAACAAGTGATGAGAATATTTAAAATTTTACATCAGTTGATAATAAAATGATACAATTTATTTGCATCACCACTTTCAGAGTCACTTATATAAATGATGTAAAATTCTTTGGCATCAGTAATAAGTAATGCAAAAAATGAAAATAACTGAAGTTAAACAACTCTTTTTTTGTAGTAATTAGTGATCACATCTTCTTTCTTTTTTTCTTTTTTTTTGTATCACATCGTTCTTATTAAAACATTAAGAAAAAATAAACATTGTTGCTATCCGGATTCGAGCCTTGGGTTATGATATCCGGACTAAAATCAGAATACTCGTGAATATCCGGACTAAAATCTGAATAATTGATCCAGATCCTGATATACAGGCCTAAAATTTCACTATTCACATCCTAATGTTTTTATACATATATTTTAGCTGTTGAAATTATTTTATGGGCGGGCCAACATTAGTTATAGAATATAAGAACCACTAGAACCACTACAATCTCAATTTTACTTCTAAAGCACAATAAGTTATATCAGCTTTTCAAAGTAAATGGATTTTACCATTTGAGCTCAGCAAGTTTTAGATAATACAAATATTTAAAATTATCAGACAGAAATAATAAATCTAAAAATATTGTAAATAAAAAAAAAGAGAAAAGATAAATTGATGTGTATTAGTCTGTGAGAAGTGAGTTTTTCAAATAGGATTACAATAGTTTGAGAACCTAGTATAACTTGGAGAACAACTAGACTTGGTAATCAAGTAAATCTAATATTTTCTATAAAAGATATCACATATTATTCATAACACTTTCCCTTGACGTACATTGTAATAAATCTAATATATTAAAACTGAAGTACAAAAAGAAATAACCATGATTTTTCCACAATAATTACATACCTATGCCACTATTTAAAACTATGTCGTTTATCAAATGTTACACCAACTACTACGTATTAACGAAATCAATATTGAATTGAACGTAGCCCACTTCTTCGATCGTTAATTTAACAAAAAAATTGAAATGTTATGGGCTTACTATAAATAATGGCCCAGATCACAATTTTCTAATAAATTACTTAAATATAACAAACCAAAACGTAAACATTTCTCTCCTCATGCGACATGGAATTTATGTAATTTAAATGAGATAACCAGTGTTAATATTTACTTAACAAAATTTAATGAATAATGCCACAATTAAAAAAAGAACACAATCTCATAATTTACTGATGAACCTAATAATTTTGAACAAAACACAACAATGTCAAATACTCAATAAACTATGAACCTGT
The DNA here is from genome assembly GCA_026261945.1 of Hirschfeldia incana. Taxonomy (NCBI): domain Eukaryota; kingdom Viridiplantae; phylum Streptophyta; class Magnoliopsida; order Brassicales; family Brassicaceae; genus Hirschfeldia; species Hirschfeldia incana. The sequence continues at coordinate 1,818,016 of JABCMI010000006.1, forward strand.
AACAAAACATAAACATAATTGTATATGACATTTTAAATCTGAAAAACATATCATTATTTAAGAACATATACCTGCGCGGGTGCGCGGGTCAAAAGCTAGTTGCTTTTAAAACATTATAGATGATACCTCGTTAAAAATCTTACCAAGAAAAGGCAATGCGAAAACCATAGTTAAGGGGTAAGAGTGCAACGCTAATGACTTCCTCTTATCTGTATATACATCAAAATCTTTGAGACAATGTAATCTGATAGAATAAATTAGCATCTTGAAAGCAATAGTGGTTAGCGCCTTGGTAAATAAATCAGCCAAATTTTCACTTGAATGAACTTGTAGGACATGGACATCGCTATTCTTCCATAGTGCATGTGTTTTCTTATAATTTGATTATTATCTTTGATTCTCTTGATCACAAAAGCCTTAGAAAGTTGATAGAAAATCACTAGAATTCTAATATTCTCTTTGGTGTATATCATTTGTGTGTTTTCTTTGCCTCATAGGAATGGAGAACACAGTGCGATAAGAACCATGATAAGGAAAAAGAGTACAACCACACATATTATCACCTTTTTTTCTGAAATCAATATATAAATTTCGAACAAATATAATTCTTTAAGAAATTGATCTTAACAGAATAAAAATATTTGATTTATATATTAATAGCTATAGACAATAACTTATTAGTCAATTTGGACTTCAAGAAAAATCTCTTTACATACACTTGTCTAATCATTTGTCTTGAACATACAAATTATGCATGCCCTTATTATAAAAGTTACTTTTATGACTTTATTACTTGTAATATGAAATCAAATCATTCAATCACGAGATATAGTAATTTACTCAGATAATATTTTTAAGTATTGTACTTATTAACAAAACATATGTACTAGTATCTTAATATATCCTATGAAACAATTTGGTTTTAATTCAATTGAATTGTTAGAGTTCTTGGCAACATGATTTTGATATTATCAATCTTTTATAGATTTATCTTTAAGAAATTTATCGTTTTCCAGTGGGCCGTATAATACAAATTCTTCTTTTATTACTAAACTGATAAGGAACTTCAAAATAGTTACATTTACCACATACGACTATGTCTCTTCACCATTAGTTTCATATTGATTTTCCTTTGGTGCAACAGTTCATTTATATGTCACTTGATTTACATTTTCTAGTGAAAAGACTACTGGTTCAAATATTTCTCTTTTTCACAGGAGTTAAAAAATTTGTATATTGATTTTTTTTATTTGGCCGATCATTTATATGTGTACACTTTCCAATATATTTTATTTCATAATCTTTGTTCTCATTCATCATATCAACTGTTATAACTTATTGATATTAATTTAGTATCATTGATATTAATTTTTTATATGTTTCATTTTATTTAGGCTTCAAAAGAGAGATGTAGTTCAAAATAGGCAGATAAATAGATAATGCAGATCAAGTGTGTGAATGAAAAGGTGAGACAATAGCAATTCATCAACTTATGCAGGAGAACTGTGTTTTTTTTTTTGTCATTCACACTTTTCAACAATTCTAAAAATAATAAGGAGGAGAACTGCACATATGATGATATTTTGTTTTCTGCAAATACTCAGTTCAGCTGCATACATACCTATCCAAATTTTGAGACTGTACATTTGTTCTGTTTTTTTCTAAGCAAGTTAATTTTACAATTTTATTTATTAAATATAACTGAACACGTAGCATTATTACACTGATGCAAATAAAGAAGTCTCATGATATTGTGCGGCTTCACGTAAAGTAAGTGTTTATTTGTATTTTTGGTTATATTAATTATTATAAAATATAATATATTCAATTAAAAAGTGTTGTAAGTTGTTGTACTTTTACGTGTTGTGTTTTTTTTTTGTGGTGTCTTGTTTCTCGTTCTTTTTTCTTATGGGTAATTTTTTTTAAAAAAATGTATAGGAGTATATTTATTTAAAAACGATGAATATTGAAAAAAATAATGAAACTATTTCCAATTGATTTAATTTATCACATAATTTTTTAATTATTCTTAGAAATATTAATAACTATACATATATAAATTATTTACAAAAACTTTTAACCACACATAATATCATAAAATTGTTATAACACACTTAACACTAGAGACAATATAACAAAAATGTTATGAGCAAATTAAAATACTTTTCATTAAATTATTGTATCTTTATTTATGTATTGCTAATATATTATGTTTTTGATATTTTAGTATAATTTTTATTGTTTAAATATATGATCTGCATTTTTGAACTGTTGTTGTCATTCATAACTTATAAAATTACTTGTTCTGCATGATCAGCATCTCTCCTGCATGATCCGCTTGATCTGCACTTGTCCCGCTTGATCTGCATGATCTGCCTCGCTTGAACTGCTTATACCATTCGAAGCCTAAATGGTGAGCAATTTGGAGAGATACACTCATATACCATGATCTATGAGTTAACTCAAAAGAAGGTCAAATTTACTTTAAGAAAAGGTTAATCTACACACCATCCAAACTAATCTCACTCGCAGAGGATCATTACAACAAAAATATGTTTTAATAGCAGACGAGGATAGCGTTTTTTACGATTGTGTTATGGTTGATATACCCGTGTTTTTACGATAGCGTTTGTATTTTCATAAACGCTACGATAGAGTGATATATATAGAAACGCTATGAAAACTTAAGATTTAATAGCAAAACATAATAAAACGTTATGTTTTCCTTTAGAATCTCTAAACTCTAAATAAGTTTTTAAACCCTAAACTCTAAATACGAAACATGACTCTAATGTTTTTACATCAAAACTTAAATTTAATTCCAAATCTAAAATATAAACTCAAAAATCAATCTTTACAAAAATTAATCTCAAATCTAAAATTCAATACCTCCAAACCCTTAACCCTCAAACCTTATACTCTAAACATTTATTCTAAGTTCCAGACTTTAAATATAAAATCGAAATAAAAACTTTTAAAAATTATTGCATCAAGTTTAAAATTATAAATCATAAAATATTAAAGTTATTTACATATGTAATTTAAATAATTATTTATAAATATTAAATTTATTTACAAATATACTTTATATAAATGCATTTGTATGGATTTTTAGATAAAAATGAAATTTACTCACTTTGTTAATTTTATATATCATTAACTTTATAAATGTAAATGATTGATTTTAACCTCAAACCTATACCCAAACTTGAATCAAATAGAAAAGTAACCTAAAAGTCTTGTGAAATTACAGTTAGCCCCTTGTGACCTTCGCAAATTTTCGCAATGGAGCTCCCGCGTTAAAAGTTAGAGTGGTTAATATTGATACTACCCTTACTGAATAAAATATAGAAAAATTAAAAAAATAAATAAATACAATATATATGATTAGATAATTGATTAAAAGTAAAATAGTAAGAATTTATCCAAATCTAAAAATAAATTAAAAATATAATTCTGATATATATTGTGTTGTTATCTGATTTTTTTATTAAAAATCAAAAAAATATATTATATAACTATAATATTACTCAAATAAAATTCTTAATTTTATATAACTGAATAGAGAATATTAAGTGGCTTTTAAGAGTTAATTCTATATGATAAATATGTGTCCAAAGATATTTTCAAAACAAATATAATTAATATGTAAGAACTTTCAATCACAAAGTAAAAAATAATAATTTATCATTATAGTAATTATAAAATATTTATTAATTAAGATTTAATATAAAAAATATCCTGATATAAAAACGAATTTAAGCTTTATGATATCATATAATTCATATACATATTTTGTTTTTATCCAAACATATCTTTAATAAGGATTAAACAATTATACATATATATATATATTGTTATCTAAAAAGAATTTCTTGTAATCATAAATAAAATTGGTTACAAAAATATATAATCAAAAATATTTCTACTATATACGAGAGCTTTCAATATATTTTGATAAATAATTTTTTCATATATAAATAATATGTTATCTGTAAAAACATTTAAGATCATAAATAATTACTTATCATGATAGTGTTTGAATCAGTAATGTATATTTAAATACTAATTGTATAACGATTAGGCCTGCTTGAGTGAGCGACACAATACCTAGTTTTTTACATGCAAAGTGATATGTAAACAGTTCAATAAATAATTTGTTATTTTTTTTCTGCATATTAGTGGTGAATGGAAAGAAAATGCAGATAAAACTGCAGTCTATTTTTCATTTATTTCTTCAGCATTTTTACTGCATTACATTCAAAGGGAATTTACTAAATATGACCTAAAACATGATTTTAACCTCAAACCTATACCTCAACTTGAATCAAATAGAAAAGTACCCTAAAAGTCTTGTGAAATTACAGCAAGCCCCTTTTGACCTTCGCAAATTTTCGCAATGGAGCTCCCGCGTTAAAAGTTAGAGTAGTTAATCTCGATACTACCCTTACTGAATAAAATATATAAAAATAAAAAAAAGAAATTCAATAAATTTGATTAGATAATTGATTAAAGTAAAATAGTAAGAATTATCCAAAATCTAAAAATATATTAAAAATATGATTCTGATATATATTGTGTTGTTATCTGATTTATTTATTAAAAATCTAAAAAACATATTATATAACTATAATTTTACTCAAATAAAATTTTTAATTTTATATAACTGAATAGAGAATATTAAGTGACTTTTAAGAGTTAATTATATATGATAAATATGTGTCCAAAGATATTTTCAAAACAAATATAATTAATATGTAAGAACTTTCAAACACAAAATAAAAATAATTTATCATTATAGTAATTATAAAATATTTATTAATTAAGATTTAATATAAAAAAATTATTCAGATATAAAAACAAATTTAAGCTTTATGAAATCAGATAATTCATATACATATTTTGTTATTATCCAAACATATCTTTAAGAAGGATTAAACAATTATATATATATATATATATATATATATATATTGTTATCTAAAAATAATTTCTTTTAATCATAAATAAAATTGGTTACAACAATATATAATCAAAAATATTTCTACTATATACGAGAGCTTTCAAAAATGAAACGCAATAATGAGTATATATTTTGATAAATATTTTTTTCATATATAAATAATATGTTATCTGTAAAAACATTTAAGATCATAAATAATTACTTATCATGATAGTGTTTGAATCAGTAATGTATATTTACATGCAAAGTGATATGTAAACAGTTCAATAAATATTTTGTTATTTTTTTATATTTTTTCTGCATATTAGTGGTAATGGAAAGAAAATGCAGATAAAACTGCAGTCTATTTTTCATATATTTCTTCAGCATTTTTACTGCATTACATTCAAGGGGAATTTACTAAATATGACCTAAAACTTGATTTTAACCTCAAACATATACCCCAACTTGAATCAAATAGAAAAGTACTCTAAAAGTCTTGTGAAATTACAGCCACCTCCTTGTGACTAAACAAAAAAACAGAAATCATTTTTACAAATATAACTCCGGTAAGTCGTTTGAGTCGTCTGAGACTCTGGAAGTCGTCCAGACGACTTCCAAAGAAGTCGCCTGGCGTAGTTGATCTTAAAAATAAATTATAAAAAAAATTAAAAAATATTTTGACAAGTGAAAAATTAAAATCATGTAATTATAAACAGTATTAAGTGATGTAAATTAAAATATAATATAAAAAATAGTTTTAACATAGATGAGTGAAAATGGTTAATCATGATATTCTTTGGTTTTAGGGTTTGACAACATATGTTGTAGCATTGTATGTATTGTTAGGGTTAGATTTTGGAAAGCTTGAATGATTTTTTGAATAAGTAAATTTTTACATATATGTGTTTGTTTCAGTGTATAGTAAACACTTTTTAAATTTAATTTGATTTTTCGAAGTGTTTAGATAGTTAATTTAGATTAGGGGTTGTGTCTAGGGTCTAGATGACTTAATTTTAAGTTGTCTGTTGAATTATTAAAGATGGACGACTTAAATTTAAGTCATCCAAATATGTCCGCCTAAAGTTTTTTAAAAAATTGCTTCCATAAAATGTTTAGTTACTTAATTTTGGTTAGGAATTATGTTTAGGGTCCAAACGACTTACTCGTAAGTCATCTGGTGAATAATTTAAACCAGACGACTTTAGACGACTTACTTCTAGGAAGTTTTCTATTTTAGTTTCCCGCTAAAAAAAATTATTTTCCAGCTAAATATATTAAAGTCTTCTAGACGACTTAAAATCAAGTCGTCTAAAGTCGTCTGAATAGAAAATATTTAACCTAATTCGATTTTTGTGTCTTCCTATATAAATTTTACACATTCTATCTCCTCCTCTCAAATGACTACAAGAAAAATGTAATGTTCATCTCCAACCTCTCTTTATTCTTTTTGACATTATAAACAACAAGGTTTATATCAATTTATTTTTTTGTCTCATGTCTTTCTCACTAATTTATCTTGTTTTTGCAGGTTATTCATCACATAGTTTTCATATTCCACTCATTTAAAGGTAAATCTATTAATTTTACAAATATATTTTTGTGTATTTTATAAAGGTAGATTTATCTAATCTTTCACTTATTTTCTCTGTTCTAAATCATTTGAACATTTATGGATATGCAGATTTTTCAGATTTGGATTTGGATATGCATGTTTTTCAGATCTGGATTTGGAAGACTTCTGGGACGACTTACCTTGAAGTCGTTTGGGCGACTTACCTTGAAGTCGTCTGGGCGACTTACCTGGAAGTCGTCTGGACGACTTACCTGAAAGTCGTCTGAACTTCCTAGAAGTCGTATGACGGAGTCTTCTCTCATGTCTCTCTTTTTTTATAACAGATCTGAGTGTTTTGGTAAGTTTCTATGTCTGATTTTTTTTTATTTGATCATATCATGTTGTATAAAGTTCTTCATTTTTTTCAAACTAAAACTCTTCAACCCTACTTTAATCTCTTTGACATGAAAACACCAAACTTTATATGAATTTTTCAGTTTTGTCTTATGTCTTTCACACTAATTTATCTTTTTTCAGATTTTTCACCACATGGTTCTCATCTTCCACTCATGTAAAGGTAGATCTATTAATTTAAATATATATTTTTGTGTGTTCTATAAAGGTAGATTTGTCTAATCTTCCGCTCATTTCTCTATTCTAAGTTATTTGAACGTTTTTGGATATGCAGACTTTTCAGATCTGGATTTGAAAGGCTTCTGAGACAACTAACCTGACGACTTACTTGGAAGTCGTCTGGACGACTGGCCTGGAAGTCGTCTGGACGACTGACTTGGAAGTCGTCTGGACTTCCTGGTCGTCTGGACTTCCTGAAAGTCGTTTGGGCTTCCTGGAAGTCTTCTGATTAAGTATTCTTTTAAATCAAGTGGACTACATGCTTCTTTTTGTAAAAGAATGATATATAATAGTTTTGTTTGTGGTATGTTTTGTGATTTGCATGTGTACTCATTTAGTTGTGAATTTTCATGAGAGTAAAAATGTATTTTTCAAAAAAAAAGAAAAAAATCAGTGGCATATTCGTGAATATTGTGAACTTGTGGAGTGAATGGGTAAAAATTAATTAAAAAAAAAAAAAGGGTTTAGTTTTGTGTTTGACTTCAAGTTTTGACCCCATTTGCAAAAAGCCCTACATTCAAACCCTCAATATCTGATATAACTTATTGAGATCTCTTCATTGTTTCAAATACCTGAACTTCATTCAGTCTTATTTAATGTATCTTCTGGAGATCATCTATAAACTCAATCTCCTCGTGACCATTATTAATTTATGTTCCTTTTCATTTATGAGAATTCTTATCGTTGGAACCAACATTTCTACCACGTTTCAAGTGTGACACAGACTTACTGGCAGTTTGATATTTTTCTCCTAGGACATCAATTCTTTTTGGAGCATTGATAAAGAAAAATGAGATAACTATATATAAAGTCCATATTGTTTCCCGAGTTTTTTTCTTTGCCGAGGATATTCTTGAAGAAGATTAATCTACGGTAATGGATGCAATAATCCATAAAGAATTGAAAATGCTGGAATCATTAAATGCAAAATCTAAAATTATTTGTACAACGGTCAATTTATGGATTCAATCAACTCAGATGCATGTGGTACAATCACTTAGAGAAAATCTATAAAGAAAGGGAATATGTTGATGCATTTTTATTAAGAAATTTCCATCAGTTTTGTGATCATTGATATATATCTTGATGACTTGAAACATAACATGAACTCAAAAGAAAGTTGATGATGCACGTATATGAAAGAATTTTTTTTTTTAATTATATAGGGTTAAGTCATGTGTTGCCACGTGCCGGTCCCATTTCCCTGGAGGTGTCAAAATGTTAATTTTCCAGTGGCCGAAATTCAAACCCAGGTGGCGGTACTTACAGCCGTGAGCCTTTTATCACCTGAGCTAGAAGCACTTTTCAAAATGAAAGCTTTTGGAAAGACAAAGTTTTGTCTTATGCTTCAGATTAAGCATTTTTGAGATGAAATAATTGTGCATCAATAAAATGATAAATAAAAACATACTAATTGGTCTTCTGAATACAAAAATATACAATTCCCCATGAATTCCAATTGCACTTATATTCTTTGTTGTAGAAATTGAGAGTTTTCCCTACCCTCTTTTCATCAATGTCTCCTGATTTAGTTTTCCTTGTCTTTTGTGCTGTAACATCATTCACATCTAGAATATAGAATCTAGTTCTTAGCTATTTCTATTTCTCGTTTTATATGGATAAAACAACTAACTGGTTATTCTGATGGGCAATAGATCATTTGATATTGTAAATGTCCATTTAGTCCATATAAAGATTGCCAATAACTATTAGGTCATGAAATATCTAAGATGGGTATTATTGGTGTGCTATGTATCTTGTAAATTGTATTAAACATGAATTTTTTTTTGTTACAAACTTACTTGTAAGATATAATTCATCATATTATCACAAGATTTAGAACAAAATAAATCACATATTCTCATATATGTAAGATATAATCGATTTAAGATTGATATATAATAGATATCGTGAATTTGATATGATTGATTTTGCAGATGAAAAGTATTTTTAAAATCCGCATAAAGAATTGCAAACCGAAAATAGTTTTGCAACTGGCAGAATTACAATCTCATGGCCTTTTCGAAACAACTTATTGTGATTTGTTCAAAATAATACAGAAAGTGTTGTATTTCACGAAGCATATCGAAAATGTATACGACTTAGACCAAATCACATACAAGAAATAAGGGGTGTAGCTACTAAGAATGAACCAACAAAAGTATTTGAAAATAATTTGGCTTTTTTTACTCAACTCAAAGAAAGTTATCTCAAAAGTGACAAAAGAGAACATATTCTTCCAAGATTTTTCTCTTACATAAGATAACTTAAGAAAAATCAAGAATTCTATATATATATATATATATATATATATATATATATGCATCTAGTATATATTCATATGATCACATATGATCTTTTTCTCATTTCAACATTTCAAAAACACATCCATAGCATCAGGATACATTATTGTATGGTCTATGAAGAGGACATTATGTCCTTTATTTTTTCAGAGATAGATTACATCACTGCATATTTTCATATTTTTGCCTAACTATTTTTAGTTAATTTTTAATGAAACAATTTTCACTTGAAGTTTGAGTTTTTCGCTTAAATTTTATTATCTCGAACAAAAATTAAGTCTTTCGAGAAGTCTTCTAAAAATTCTTATGAGAAGTCTTCCGGAAGACTTCTAGTGAATATGTTATATGTTTAAACTTTTGTAAGGTTTCATCTTTTGTGAATTTGACTAGGTTTTATTGAGAAGTTTTCTCCCTTAGTTGTAGTAAATTTGACTAATTTTTGTGTTATTGTGTTTTTCTATTGACGTTGTACCGATAATTTGAATAACTTCAATAATGTTAACTTTGGAAAGATAATATTGTAGACATGAACATATTTACCAAAAAAAATTAACATCTCTTCAAATTTACAAAAGAATTCACAACTAAAAATATACACATACAAATCACAAAATAGACCAGAACAAAACTATTATAGATCATTCCTCTGCAAAGACAAGCCTGGACTCCATTTGACATGTGAGAAGACTCCACACAGATTCTAGTGCATTATACGCTAGAAGACTTCCCAGATTTCCTTCAAAATCTGCAAATCCAAAAACACTCAAATGGCATCAAAACAAACAAAATGAGTGGAAGATGAGATAGATCAATCTTTAAATGAGTAGAAGATGAGGAGAACCATCTAATAAAAAACTACAAAACAATATGAATTAGTGAGAAAGACATGAGATAAAAATAATAAATTGATATAAAGTTTGGTGTTTTCAAGTTCTAAGAGATTATAGAGAGGTTGGAGAGTTTTTTTTTAGAAAAAATGTTTGAGCTTTAAGCAACCAGAGGTTACCAGATGAATACATATCAGAAATAGAAACTTATCAAAACACAAAGATTGGTTATGAATGACGAGACATGAGAGAAACTTCAACAGAGAAAAACTAGTGAAAATTGAGATAGATCTACCTTTATTGAACACAGAAAAATATATATAAATTTTTATCTTAATTTATATATCTATCTTTAAAGGAGTGGATGTGAGAACCATGTGATTAAAAATCTGCAAAAAAAAGTTAATTATTGGGAAAGACATGAAACAAACAAAATGAAAAATTGATATAAAGTTTTGTGTAAATTTTCATTACAACCATTTGAGAGGGAGAGAGAAAATGTGTAAATTTTCTTTATATCGTGAAAAAAAATTTTCCAATTAGTTTAAATATTTTTTATTTAGAAGACTTTTATATAAGTCTTTTAACATAAGATTTCTTCTAAACCCTAAATTTACTATTCGCCCATACGATTTCCAAGAAGTCTTCTAGTGCATTGTTTGTTAGAAGATTTAACTAACATAACCCTAAAATCAAATAACTAATTAAACATAAACAAACACTTCACTAAACTTAAAATAAAATTTTAAAGTATTTAATATACACAAAACTAAACACATATATGTCAAATTTAAATTTTCAAAAAATAGTTAAGATACAAAAATCTAATCCTAAATTACAAAAAATACAATGACATATGTTATCAAACTCTAAACCAAAGGATATTATATATGACTCATTTTACATTCACTAAACTATGTTTAAAACCATTCAATTTATTAGATCTTAATTTATGTCATTTAAAAATATATTTTTTTGTCATCAAATTGATCTGCAGGTCAATTGGTGACAGCTTGTCCTGTGGGAATGCTGTTAAAGGGTGAAGACATGGGTTCGAGTCTCGCCAACAACCTAATTATGGAGATACTGAGATCTCATAATGGAGGGGTTGGGGTCGGTGCGCTGCAGCGCTGTGAACCTGGGGTCCGACATACAGGACGGGTTGTCACAATAAAAGTTGAATGATGAAAGACGGTTGAATCCTGGCACTTCGTGCAAGACTATCCGCCTTCAAATTATTCGCTTGTGGAACATGAATAATCTCAGAACTGAGAAAACTTTCTTGCAGGGTCTTGATAATGCAGGTCATTCTTGTGGTTCTGAAATCATCTTTACCAACTGAGAAAAATATGTTGCAATCGTGACCTAAAACTGCCGGAAATTCGTCATACAGTGCATTTCCCAAAGTAGTGCTTCCACCTCCGAGTGAAGAGGGAAGAGACTTGCCCGAACATTCCTTGATCCCATCAAACCATCAAAACCTTCTAAAGTACTATATCATCCTTGTCTGGAAAAGTCTTCATTTTATTTCCAAGAATGAACCATCTGTAAATCACCATCGCCCCGGAATTGACGGTAGATTTAAAATCTCTACCTTATGTGTTTCCCTCTGTGTGGTTGAAACTTGTGCTTCTGCCCAAACTGCTGATTATGTTTCCGCAAATTTGAGCGTTTCCCTGGGATCAATATCTAAATTACTAGAGACCTTATTATTCCTTCATTTCCAAATATACCATAAAATCAATGAAAATTGATGATTGTCTAATTTTGATTGAACTCTCCAAAATAGGTGATCCATATTTATGAAAAGAGACTCAATGGGGAAGATAGCCGTATTTGATGGTACCTTTGAGAGTGCCCAAACCTGACATATTGGAGGACATTCAAAGAACACATTGTTAATCGATTCCTCTGAAGTTCCACATATGGTGCAACATATATCCCCTTGTAGCCCTCTCGCATGCAATTTTTTCTTTAATGCTATACATCCTGACACCAATTGCCATAAAAAATGTTTTACCTTTGGTGGGCACCGTACTTTCCAGGAATACGCTTTCAGTATATCAACAGGGTCCAAAAATTATAGTTGGTTTTTCCCTATCCGTGTAAACTTTTTCTACTTGGTAACCGGATTTGACCGTGCATTTCTTATTTCGTGATTATATTGGGTTGACCCCCCCCCACTCGTGTATTCTCCCCAATGATACCACCTCTATAACACCTCCGAACCGTTCTAGATATAGGTTGAACCACCGGCCAACAATCAAACAAGAACATGACCGACAGCTGACTTTTTACCAAGGTTTGGAAGTGATACATGACGGGTTAGAATCAATCCGCCAAGTTCACAACATGTGAAATTTGTGACCAGGCCAGTTCGACCACTAACACGTCCCGTCAGATTAAAGCCTAAGGCTTCTCAACCCGTACTCCAACCTGACATTGTGTTAGCTTGGACAAGCTAATATCAGATACAACAAGGCAATTACACAAAACATCACTTTATTTATTTTATATAATACTTCATTCACAACACACAAAATATTATACACGTGGTGGCATGCCAAGAGAGAAAAAAGATACATACATATAATCTGAAAACGTTGCAAGCAAAAAGATGGAAAATCTACACCAGCCAGCCTAGCTTCCCACGACCGCTACAAGCTTACTACTGGTCACCTGAAAACAACAATGAGTGAGGGGTGAGTAAATTAGCATTACTCAATGAGTAATCTAGCATTACTCAGTGAGTTACAATCCCCAACTAACAAATACAACCCCTCCCTATCCCACCCCAAACAATCTAAAGCGAGAGGTTCACCTAATAAAATCAATCAAATAATATAAGCAAATACGAAATCCGCACCAAAACAATTATAGGGAGGAAACTATCGATACTATAAGATAATTTCTAAAACATGCATATCGAAAATATACTCAATCTCAATTCAAACAAGGGTTTACCAATCCCTTAACAATATATATATATATATATATATATATATATATATATATATATATATATACGTTAGGTTCCTCCTTCACTATCGGCAATATCCTATCTCCCTACCACAAAGGATGGAAGAAGGAACTTTCAACCGACCGCGGCCCACAGTTCTTTGGGTCACTGTTCGACAGCCCACAGTCCTTCGGGTCACTGCCACATTACACCGTCGTGTAATCACTCAGCCATAGGCCATGACCCCTTCTCTCTGAGTCTTCCCGATCCAGCGAATAAGAGGCTTTCTTAAACCCGCTGGGTACGAGGTCTGAAGGAACACTAACTCACCCCTAATATGCCTAGCATTGTGGGTTACACAAATGCTGTCGGCCAATGTACAACAAATACTAAATCTGGTAATATAACCAAGGTTTCAAGTAATCATCACAACACAATCAACATAATCAACACAATCAAACACATTCCAGAATCTAGCATTAAGAATAATTCCAGAATATCTAACCTTCCACAACCTAGCGATATTAGCTAACCATTCAGCATTTGATAACCAACCAATCAACCTAACCATTAGTGTGGCAACCGAAATTGGCACCGTCAAATTATCGTATAAATTAGGAAACTAGGAAAACCCTAATTTCCCTGAGGTCCCAGATATCTGAGAAACCACACGCCAAGCATCAGAACACGAAATAAAAGACGATAAAAACTAAGAAATCATAAAAAAAAGTGCGAAAGAGAGATTTATTCTAAATCTGCGTATGAGCGTTACAGCAAGGTAAGAGCGCTTCGGCTACGAGATCTGTCGGTGAGATTCCTAGTCAAATACCCAAGGCAGCTAAACCCTAATGGAGTCGCAGATCAAAATAACAAAAAAGCGGAAAAATTCCTAAAATCGCTCTAAGTGCTAAGTTTTCTCTGAAAAAAGTCCTTAATGCCTTCACGCCCTTGAGCTCCGTATATACTCCATCCTAGGTCGGTTTATGCCTTCCTCTTTTGTCCTTAAGCCGTCATAGTCTAAAAATGGAGATTTACTATTTTTTCTGATCTTCATGATTATTTGCGGAAACTTTCCATTTATCTACGGAAACTTTATATGTATCCGCGGAAATTGATATTTATCTCCAAGCATAAACCGTTGCACGGTTTATGGGATTTTAAAAAATCGTAAGTGGGCCTTGAATCAAATTTAGGACCCTTTGGGCCGTCTTTCGGTTCGAGACGTTTGTTACGATTTCTCCGATAAAGTTAATTTTCCGCGGTTTTATCGTAAACCAAGCTAACGATCCCATTTGATCAAGAATTCAAGAAATGGCTAGCCGTGGCTTGCGGAGGATTGTTACAAGGATAGTCGAGAATGCATAGTTTTACGTCGTATCATCGTTTCGGAAGACTTTGTTCATTTGCGGAAAATGGTTGATGTCCATATAGCGATCGAGCTCTGTTTCGTGATTCGATCGCTATAGCAACCGAGCTCTTGTTCGTGACCTGATCGCCATCGCGATCGGGTTTGTTCCGCAGGTTTAAAACCGCCATCTGAACGTCTAAGGTTGATGATACGATGCTTGTGGTGTTGTCTGCGGACGTTTAGATTAAGGATATCAGTGAGTCGTTGATTTTAAGAAATCACAGTTTCTTATGAAATCACGATTTCTTAGGAAATCGTGATTTTAAGAAATCGCTATCTTAAAAAATCGTTGTTTTAAGAAATTGTTGTTTGGATCTTAAAGCATATTTCTCCGTAAATTTTCGTATAAATTTTCTTTTTCGAAATCGTAAAATTTTAATTAATTTTTTTAACGGAAATTTGGATGCCAACTTTGTCGTTTCCGATTTTGACCCCAACAGTTAGCCCCCCAGCATGGTAGAATCGTAGGTTTGGCGAGACTTTTACCATGCGGTTTTGCGTTTTTAAGCGAAGTTTGTATCCAAATGTCGGTAGTTGAATAGTAATTTTCAACTTATAAAAGAGAAGAGGTAACTCTTTGACTTTTCACTTACTCACTTCTACAAGAATTTCTTTGAGAGAAAACCTCCTTAAGTATCTTCTCTTGCCAACATTTCAAAAAGAAAAATTTTAAAAGGTGGGAAGAAATCTTCAAAGAAGAAAAGCTCCAAGAGTCTCGCCCCCGAGTGTCATGAGGAGCTTCTCGTCCCAAAATCTGAGTCGGGATGTTTTCCTCCGCATGCTTTTCCGATTCAGCGTACTCAGGGTGTAGCGAGAGGCATGTCGAGCAAGACTTCCGACGTCTTTCTTGCAAGAATCCGAGAGTACGCTCGGGTTTCGGAAGCGGTCGTAATTCGAATTCCCAAGCGCGGAGAAAGTGCGGGCAGTCCTCCGGAAGGCTTCTTTACTTGTTATGAGGCCCTATTGATGTGTTGTCGTCTATGGTTCCCGATCCCCGGGATCATCGTCCGTATGCTGGACCGTTTCCGGATTTCGTTCAGCCGGTTGAATTCCACCAGTTTCGAGATTCTCATAGGTGAGGGATTCTCTTAGGAGCGGCGATCATTATTGGACCTTTTTTACTCGCAAGAGGGCTCGCAAGGCGATCAGGATGGTCCATCCCGAGTTCGAGCCGGAGAATTACGTCGATTTCGAGCCCGTGGAGCGTCTTCCAGAGCGTACTCCGGCTGCAAAGCGGGTCGAATAGTCTTCCAAAGACAAAGAGATCGATATCGGGGATCTAGACTTTTCCGTTGATGACTTCGAGCTCCCGGGATGGGATCCGAGTTGCACTTTTGGCGATGGAAGCGGCTCGAGTGACATGCCCATTCCTGATTTTGATAACTTCTTTGATGATCTTCCTACACATCCTGACCCTTCACCGTTTGCGGAGGACCCGGAGAGACCTGATATTATCATGGAGAATTCTCGCGCGATTAATGGGGTTAGTTTTCTCTCCCTTAAATCCTTCGTGAAAGAGAATAGAGATATTTTTGACAAACGAAAATTCTTTTCAAATTTCGTAGACAATGAACAAGCTTGGTTCGGCACTGATGGAGAGTCAAAGAGAGATGAGGATTTGGCGTTCAAGGCGGAAAAGTACTTGAACGACTTTGTGCGGCTTCAGGCGGAAACCTGGAACGAGACTCGAGGGTAGCATCAGAAATTCGTCGAGCGAGACGTCAGGCCAAAAGGGAAATCGTTGCCGAGATGAATAATCGTGTGGTACGATTTGGCGACGAGTACAAAAATCTCAAGGCTGCCAACGTTATAGCGGGTAATTTTCGTGAAAGTCGTGGCTCCATCGGAACTCTTCTAAAAACGCATGAGAGTGATTACGTTTACGAAGATGAGCTGGGCCTTATGAAAGAGAGTATGGAGGATTGTGCTCAAGGCGAGTCGCTCATACCTCCAATCGAAGAGGATATTTGGGGGCTTTGGAACCAAATCCTGGTTTCCCTTGATACGGTGGAGGTAGCGACCGAGGAAGAAGGCGGCGAGGAAGAGGTGAGCTATCCGATGGGTGAATGCGGAGCTTCAACGTCGGAGGATTTCGTCCTTTACTGACTTGAGTTAGAGTTGTTCGGGGTGATGTCTTTCCCCTTATCTTTCGTATTTCTGTGGCCAAGTGTGGCCTTTAATCTTTATCCGGCCGAGTGTGGCCATTATGACTTTGTTGCGGCCGTTAAGGCCTATTTGTAAATTTTTGGGACTGGTCGTTGGTGGCTTTGAATCCCGGCCGCGGGGCGGCCTATATATATATATGCGTTTAATAATTTTTATTTGGAACAAGTTTGAGTTGTCATCTCGCGCTTATCTCCAATGTGACGTTCGATCTGTCTTAAAGTTCATCGCAGGGTTTACGGCGATCGGAACGTTGAGATATGGAACGGAGAGACATGTTTTAGGATCTCGTATCATTTTTAGATATCATGTTTTTGAGATGTTAGAGACCAGTGTGCTGGGTTTAGGGCAAGACCTAGGTTTACTCTCGACTTTTTAAAGGTTTATGCAGTGACAAGCCGGCAGTGAGTTTTCCTGTCGTGATTTCAACCTGATTCGTATCGATTTAAAGTCCGCGATATGTTCTCGGCTTATACGACTTGCGTGATACGAATCGAGCATCTCTCCGGAGACAATTTCTAAGCCAACAGGAAGTGCTAGACCAAAATTTCAGAATTTTTACTGCGCACTTTTATCCTTGTGTCGGATGTCTGAGAATTATTCCTTAAGGGACGATTGAGTTGTGGTTGTATAAGACGGCTGATGTGTTTGTCGGGGCCAATCGACGAACATTTTGTTATCGTATTATAACCTTGAATCTAAGAATCAAACTGTAGCCAAATGCACTGCAAATCTACTCCGGTGGCCTACGCGTCCAATCTTCTACAACCTAACTCCTGCAAAAAGGACAACGAGAGTTGGGTGACAAACGTAAGGTAACTCAGTGAGCTGGCTACCTTTACCCAAGACCTAGTAGCTAGCCCAGATAACCCAAAAAAATAACAATCAATCTAGCCTAAGCGCAGAAACAAAACTTAAGGCTAATCATCAAACCACATGACTAAGGTATCCTCGACCTTAATCTAAGAAGACTAAACATAACCATGGCCACACGACCATCAACTCAAACGGATTCCTAATCTAACAATCAAGACTCTATTAACACTGTATCTCGGTGCTAACATTAACTCAAGGGTTCCTCATCCTCAAGACAACACAATAATACTAACTCCACACATTATTCTAACACGACTCATTACTCTAACTTGGGCCCTGGTGATTCCGTGTTCCTCCTCAACATCGGCAACATCCTAATTTCCTACCACAAAGGCAAGAAAGAAGGAACTTTCAACCGACCGCAGTCCACAGTCCTTCGGGTCACCGCGCGACAGTCCACAGTCCTTTGGGTCACTGCAACATTACACCGTCGTGTAATAACTTAGCCCTAGGCCATGATCTCTTCTATCTGAATCTTCCCGATCCAGCGAATAAGGGGCTTCCTTGAACCCGCTGGGTAAAAGGCTGAGGAAACACTAATCACCCATATACAAGCCTAGTATGGAAGGGTTACGCACAGAATGTCGGCTACACTCAACACACTATCCCTAGGAAATACCTAAGGAACAAGACTCCTCGACAAACTCAAATACACTAAGGAGTCTACGACACTAACACCAGTACTCGTATTCCAGACTATATGGCATAGGACTCGTAGTACTAGACACAACATCACAAGGAAATCGGTCTATTTGGCCTAAGATCTCCTGAACAACACAATCCCTGCACAACAACAATCACTACAAAACCAAGCAATCAGTAGTTCTAATATCTCTAAAGTAAGTCTAATCCATTACGAATAAACCCATAAATAAATAAAGCAAGACATGCATCTCAATCCTAAGTTAACTCAACAAGTCATAATTTATCATACTATACCGGTTCAAGAATAATGCATCATTCGTTCTAGTCCTAGTCAGGATATAACTCAGTCTTAACTCCATTATATATCAGCTTATCCCATGCTAAACTGAGTCCAATTCATAAATAAAATAACCCTAGAATGATATCATGCATCAGTGTGAGATAACTACTATGTATGCAACTCGATCTATCCTAAGTTCCAAGTGGAACTCAAACAAACCAACTCACAGTGTTCTAGCAGCTTGTCGATCGGAGAGATCCTAGCCAAAACACAATGCTTCTGTCTTGAATGGACTGGTGTGGACTTGATCATAACCTCCTCTAGCTTATGGACGTTTTTCTCGGACTTTTGGTAGAAAAACAGTTCTTGAAAATGCTATAACTTTCTCGAAACAGCTTGAAACCTCTTACTTTTTTTTCTAGTTCTCTTTCTCTCTCTCTCTCTCTAACCCACATTTTGGAGTGCCTTTTATGTGTGTGGAATGAATGAAAGGAGTTGGGGAGCTGGGTATATAGAGTTATGGCCAATCATTGAATCCCGAATATTTTTCCGCTCACGTTCTGATTCTCTGAATATTTCTAATAAACTCTATATCAATTCTCATATCCTCTACAAATATTTCATGATCCGGCTTCTTTGAAAAAATTGCATAAAGCTGAAATTAGGATTTTCCCGTCATGCTTTGATTCCGTCATGCTTGCTTTCCTTCCTGCTTACTTTCCGTACTGCTTTTGTCTTATAATGTCTCTGAATTAATATTCTGGTGATAGATACAAAGTTTCGCGGAAAATTTCGTGGCTAAGAAATGTCGAGTTTTCGAAACATCAAGGTTCTAAACCGTTGTGCTTTTAGAAATATGATTGCAATACACTGTCTTTCTGAAAAAGAATTATTTTTAAATAAATAATTCATAAAAATTATTTTAGAGAATTAATTAAGAGTTCGTAATTATTCTCAAAAATAAATAGAATTCAGAGCTTGGAAGAAGTATCGATGGGAAGTCGAGTCATTGGATTTGACTACAGATTTTGCATTGTCATTAACAGTAAGTCAATAGCTTAATTGGACAATTAAGCAAATTTTGTGGAGTGAAGTGACCAATGAAGATGAAGTTTTGGTCACTAAGTTTTGAATAATTAATCAAGTTTAATTACAAGAAAAGAGGAGACAAGAATATAAAATGTTCTTTTTGGTTTGGTAGCAACCAACGTGGCCAAAGAAGGGAGGAGGTGATAATCATTTTCAGCATGGCTTTGTCATCACCACGCGGTCAAAGTAGAGAAGGAAGGACTAGTAGGAGTGGGCAAAATATCCATAACATTTGATTCGATTCGTTATTCGATTCGATTCGATCCAAAAAATCCGGAGATTCGTAACTTTACAAATCGAAACAAATATTAAAATTCAATGTCCGTCAAAAACGAAACAATTCACAAATATTAAAATTTTGAAGAACGGATATCCGATCCGATCCGATCCGACAATATATAAGTACATGTATATCTTGATTATATTTAAAGTTCTAAATGTATAAAATTATATAATTATTATCTGGCATATGATTTGACAAATTTTATTCATATTTTACTTATATAAAAGTAGTACATAAAAAGAAGAAAATTATTTTATGATAATTATAATTTTTTTCTTAAGTTTTGTGTTATATAATTGTCAACTAAGTTTATTTTTTTTACAAAATATGTAAATTTACTAATTCTTTTAATTTTTATCTTATATATCATGTAAAAATATATTATAAAAAACAAATATGCATCTAATTTTTAAGATTATTTGTATTAATCAAAATATATGAGATATTCGTAAGTATTCGTAAATATCCGCAAATATTTATTTATTTTTCGGATATTCGTTTTTTCGAATATTTGTATTTCTCCTAAGCAAAGTGAATACAAAAATTACATATCCATAACATACGAAACAAATCACAAATATTTTTAATAATCTGGATATTCGATATGTGCTCAGATATAGGCAGGAGGGATACGTGGCTAAACAAGAAGAGAAGAAAATTCATGATATGTTTACTCATGCTTATGAGTATCACGTGGCCAACTTGGGAGCAAAGGACTTTGCTTACTCAATATCTTGGAAACGTGGCAAAGATTGGAGGAAGAGAGTGTGATACTTGTCACCATCTCATACATCTTGGTTAGTATAAAAGGAAGGTAAGCCTCCTCCATTTCCTCGCCATCTCAACGTGATCCAAGAGTTACTCAAGTGAGAAGAGAGCAAGAAGAGAAAAGAAATAGAAAGAAAAAAAAAGGAAAATAAGAAAAATAATTCTAGAGAGTTTCTGAAAAAAGCAACACGTGTTACAAAATTGCAGGATTAATGTCACGGAACCTTGGAGTGGATAAAAAGCGTTTGGTCAGTTTCCGGAATCAAAGAGTCAAGCGATATCGGTTAGTCACAGTGAGTCATGGTTAATTATTTGTTAATAAATTTTTAATGCATGTTTTTGACATCATACTCGGTTCCGAGCTATGAAAGCCGGATCCTGGTGTCAGTTTGTAGTTCCGAGATTTGAGATGATATTTAGGTTAAGTGGATAGAAAGACTAGTTTAAGTACTCTGGTTATTGTGATTGTGTGATTATTGTTTATTGTTATGATATGTGAGTACCTCGTGTTGGTACTGTTGTGTGAGAACGCGTAATGGTTCTATTAGTTTGCAGGTCATTGCTTCCTCAAATGATACCACTAAGCCGTTTGTAGTCCAGAAAGTGGAGTGGTGGGTTCGGTTTAACTTGTCTTGATCACCAAGATCGAGTGTCACAGTATTTGTGACAACCTCTGGCGAGTCCGATATAGGACTTCTATCAGACTCGGGGCACAGCGATTCCGACTAAGGACCGTGATCGGGCTGACCGATGTCTAAAACGGTTTGGGTGTGTTACAGTGATGCTTTCAAAATTTTTGTCTGATCAATCTAGAACACTTCTAATAATGGTAGACCAGCTTACTTTTTCTCATGGTTCACTCACGATCCAGACCACATCTTACTTCGAAATTTCTCGGTCGGTCCGTATCGCACGCGGTTCGACCATCAAATTGATGTTCGACCAATCTTCTATATTCTTCGAACCATGTTTGGTTTTGTGTGACCAAAACTCAGCATTCCTTCAAATATGTAATCTTCCAAAATCTTGGCTCCAGATTTTGACTTTTACTCTCTCCGCCATTTTATCCCGAAAGGCGGGTTATCACATTCTCCCCCCTCCTTAATAGAATTCGTCCTCGGATTCTTAGTTGTCTGATGGCTCAGCTTTACGAAATGTTTTCCCCTTGATGAAATTTTCTCCTTGGCACTTTGTCTCGCGGTCTTCATCACTTGATGTTTGCTTTATTGGTTTTCCCTTAATTTCCTATTTCGTTTTCTTTGGTCTCCACCCAAACTTCTGGTTCTGGACTCACTCTGTCTTGATACATCTCAAAGTTTTCCCCTTGGTCTTGAATCCTTCCTTCACTTCTTGATTTTCCATGCTTCATTTATTCTCAACTCATCTTCATATTGCTTCACTCTCATGCTGAACTTATCTTCATATTGCTTCACTGTGTCTACTGCTCTCTTTTAAGTCTCCTTCTCAATGTCGCCACATAACTCTTCACTTGAATAAACACTGAATTTTCTTCTTGCATTTATGCTGCCATAACGGTCACCATCTTTGCTTTTGATCACTGAAACCCCTCCCTTATCCCAAAACTGATGAAGTCCTTTTCCAACGAAGTCTCGTTCCCACTTGTCCAGTCTATACCACTGTCCAGTCCCTCTGAATCTCTCTTTCTTCAACTTTGGGTTTTCGGCCTTAAACTTTTTTAACTTTAAGGTTTTCATCCTTAAATTTCCGATCAACGAACACACAAGCTGCAACTCAAAAGTACACTTCACATGCAAGTTAGTTAACAACTAACCCAACAATCTAATCGCAAAGCTAACCAGCAATCTAGCGAATCTATCCACACAACCTAGCAATTCTAACCGGACAACCTAACCGCAATTTTAACTAAACAACCTAGCAATTCTAAGTTCCACTAACCAGCCCTAAAATGCGGCCTAAAAACTAAGGTTCTACTGATATCAACGATTTGTGTGATATTTCAACAATTGTAAATGTTTCGTTAAACATATGTCCAATCGATCATTATTTTTCATCTTGTAACCAACATAATTCAAATAATCAACAATCAAACAAGAACATGCATCTGTGAATGACATGATCACGTAATTACTAAATAGAAAAACGCAAATGATAACCGCTTTCACTATAAAACACATTCTTCCATCAAATATACATATACTTGATAGAAAAACATCTTTTATCGTTACTGATGATATATCATACAACAAAAGACATCGGCTGTCACAAAACACTACAAAAGTCTATACACCGATATATCACAACAAAAAATCAGTACCATACTTACGCGGTCCTACACGTCTAAGAACGTCATATATAAAGTAACATGTCACCGTTGGGGCAGTAGTCCCACTCAGACGATTCCCCTGCTGGTTGCGCACAGTGTGGGTAGGGTATCCCTGCTGGCTCGTCGTAGCTCGGGCACATGCCAGTCAAATGTCCTATGCCTCCACAGGCAAGACACCTCAGGTGTAGATTCAGTGCACCAAGATAGGTCATTGTGTGATATGGGAATCCGTGTGGATCCACATATCATGCTCCGACACCAAAGAAAACATCGCTACCTTGTTCATAGAGATAGGACTGAGGAGCGTAAGGATCACCAAAGGAAGTAGATCCTCCAAGATCATAAGATGCGTCCATTGGTGGAAGGCTAGATGGCCCTCCGGTATGATAAGTAGTCTGGTGGAATGGTAACTCAGTTATGGCTGCCTCCATCATCAGAAAGCTGGAAGGCTCTCCGTAGTCGTAAATTGGCTGAGAGAATGGTAAGTATGTAGTGGATGGCTCCGTAGGTGGAAAGCTGGAAGGATCTCCACTCTCGAACATGGTATGAGAAAAGGGTAAGTCCCCTCGTCTGAGTACGTGGCTCGTCCATCATCATCACGTCTAGATCATATAGTAACGGGTTGTCGTCAGTGTCTCCAATGCTCTCCATGAACTGATGGAAAAGTGTCATCTATACAGTATCCAATTTATACAGCATATCGATCTCTCGAATGAACATCGAAACGGATAATTTCGAAGACATGGGTGAAATAGGCAGCTAAAATGTCAGTAAGGGTGGAAACCATATGATGGCGTCCCAACATCCAGAGTGGGTGGCGAAGTCCCTTGATCCTCAGCAGGATCATTACTCGGTGTATCTCTGGTAGTCTCCGTAGACCAGATAGTAGTCGAACTCGATGGTACTACCGTGGGCATCTGCGGAACAAGATTATCCGCATCGGTCTCATCATCAAAAATGATGATAATAGGTGTCGGAACCACGTCATCAGGCTCAGAGTCATCATCCAAAATGATGATAGGTGTCGGAAATGTATCAGGCATGATCTGGTCGAACTACTGCGGCTGAAAAAAATCGGCAAGTATAGGACTACGCAAAACGTCGAAATCCTCCATAACTCCAAATCTCCACCCTGCCACACCAGTACAACAACCTGCAGAATCATGTCACAATATATATAGGGGTTAGACAACATACTAATAAAAATAAAATATATCTTACCCTGCCCCAACGATTGAACACGACCATATTCCTAGAGAGTGCATTGGCGACTCCTTTTTGACTCGAAAAACATTGAAAACATTTGAAAACCGAGAAACATGGTCCGTCAGGAGTGGTATCAGAGCATGGTTACAATTATGCTCCCTGGTTCCCGTGGTTTTCAAATGTTTTCAATGTTTTTCGAGTCAAAAAGGAGTCGTCAATGAACTCTCTAGGAATCTGGTCGTGTCCAATTGTTGGGAAGGGGTAAGATAGATTTTATTTTTATGTTGTCTAACCTTTATATATATTGTGACATGATTCTGCATGTTGTTGTACTGGTGTGGTAGGGTGGAGATTTGGAGTTATGGAGGATTTCGACGTTTTGCGTAGTCTTATACTTGCCGATCTTTTTCAGCCGCATGAGTTCGACCAGATCATGCCTGATACATTTCCGACACCTATCATCATTTTGGATGATGACTCTGAGCCTGATGACGTGGTTTTGACACCTATTATCATCATTTTTGATGATAAGACCGATGCGGATAATCTTGTTCCGCAGATGCCCACGGTAGTACCATCGAGTCCGATTACTATCTGGTCTACGGAGACTACCAGAGATACACCGAGTAATGATCCTGCTGAGGATCAAGGGACTTCGCCACCCACTCTGGATGTTGGAACGCCATCATATGGTTTCCACCCTTACAGACATTTTAGCTGCCTATTTAACCCATGTCTTCGAAATTGTCCGTTTCGATGTTCACTCGAGAGATCGATATGCTGTATGAATTGGATACTGTATAGATGACACTTTTCCATCAGTTCATGGAGAGCATTGGAGACACTGACGACAACCCGTTACTATATGATCTAGACGTGATGATGATGGACGAGCCACGTACTCAGACGAGGGGACTTACCCTTTTCTCATACCATGTTCGAGAGTGGAGATCCTTCCAGCTTTCCACCTACGGAGCCATCCACTACATACTTACCATTCTCTCAGCCGATTTATGACTACGGAGAGCCTTCCAGCTTTCTGATGATGGAGGCAGCCATGACTGAGTTACCTTTCTATCAGACTACTTATCAGACCGGAGGGCCATCTAGCCTTCCCCAATGGACGCATCTTATGAACTTGGAGGATCTACTTCCTTTGGTGATCCTTACGCTCCTCAGTCATATCTCTATGAACAAGGTAGCGATGTTTTCTTTGGTGTCGGAGCATGATATGTGGATCCACACGGATTCCCATATCACACAATGACCTATCTTGGTGCACCGAATCTACACCTGAGGTGTCTTGCATGTGGAGGCATAGGACATTTGACTGGCATGTGCCCGAGCTACGACGAGCCAACAGGGATACCCTACCCACACAGTGCGCAACCAGCAGGGGAATCGTCTGAGTGGGGCTACTGCCCCAACTGCGACATGTTATTTTATATATGACGTTTTTAGACGCATAGGACCGCGTAAGTATGGTACTGATTTTTTGTTGTGATATATTGGTGTATAGACTTTTATAGTGTTTTGTGACTGCCGATGTCTTTTGTTGGATGATATATCATCGGTAACGATAAAAGATGTTTTTTTATCAAGTATATGTATATTTGATGGAAGGATGTGTTTTATAGCGAAAGTGGTTATCATTTGCATGTTTTTATTTAGTAATTACGTGACCATGTCATTCACGTATGCATGTTCTTGTTTGATTGTTGAATATTTGAATTATGTGGTTTACAAGATGAAAAATAGTGATCGATTGGACATATGGTTTAACAAAACATTTACAATTGTTGAAATATGACACAAATCGTTGGTATCAGTAGAACCTTAGTTTTTAGGCCGCCTTTTAGGACTGGTTAGTGGAACTTAGAATTGATAGGTTGTTTTGTTAGAATTGAGGTTAGGTTGCTCGGTTAGAATTGCTAGGTTGTGTGGATAGATTTGCAAGATTTCTGGTTAGCTTTGCGATTAGATTGTTAGGTTAGTGGTTAACTAACTTGCATGTGAAGTGTTCTTTTGAGTTGCAGTTTGTGTGTTTGTTGATCGGAACTGTAAGAAATGGAAACCTTAAAGTGAAAAGAGTTCAAGGCCAAAAATCCAAAGTTGAAGAAAGAGAGATTCAGAAGGACTTGACAGTGGTATGAACTGGACAAGTGGAAACGAGACTTCGTTGGGAAAAGACTTCATCAGTTTTGGGAAAAAAAAAGGAGTTCAGTGATCAGAAGCAAGGATGGTGATCTTTATGGCTGAGTAAATGCAAGAAGATGATTCAGTGTTCATTAAAATGAAATTTTATGTGGCGACATTGAGAAGGAGACTAAAGAGAGAACGGTAGACAGAGTGAAACAATATGGAGATGAGTTGAGAATGAGTGAAGCAAGGGAAATCTAGAAGTGAAGAAAGTAGAGGATTGAAAACTACAGGAATGCTTTGAGATGTATCAAGACAGAGTGCGTTCGGAACCAGAAGTTTGGGTGGAGACCAAAGAAACTGAAAAGAAAAAACCAAGGGCAAACCGATAAAGAAGCACATCAAGTGATCAAGACTGCGAGACAAGTGATCCAAGGATAAATTTTTATCATGGGGAAAACATGTCGTGAAGCTGAGCTATCAAACAACTAAAAATTCGAGGACGAATTCTATTAAGGGGAGGGGGGGGGGTAGAATGTGATAACCCGCCCTT
Organism: Hirschfeldia incana; assembly: GCA_026261945.1. Taxonomy (NCBI): domain Eukaryota; kingdom Viridiplantae; phylum Streptophyta; class Magnoliopsida; order Brassicales; family Brassicaceae; genus Hirschfeldia; species Hirschfeldia incana. Next base: position 1,844,950 of record JABCMI010000006.1, read on the forward strand.
CGGGATAAAATGGTCGAGAGAATGAAAGTCAGAATCTGAAGCCAAGCTTTTGGGACATTACATATTTCAAGGAATGTTGAGTTTTGGTCACACTAAACTGTACAAGGTTCGAAGAAGATAGGAAATTGGTCAAGCATCAACTTGATGGTCGAACCACGGGCGATACGGACCAACCGAGAGTTTCGAAGTAGAATGTGGTCGAACCACGGACGATACGGACCAACCGAGAGTTTCGAAGTTGGATGTGGTCGAACCACGGGCGATACGGACCAACCGAGAGTTTCGAAGTAGGATGTGGTCAAAGAATGGATCGTGAGTGAACCATGAGACAAAGTATGCTGCTCTACCATTATTATAAGTGTTCTAGATTGTTCAGAAGAAAATGTTGGAAGCATCACATTTTTGGAAGCACGACGGTTTAGAAGCTTGACGTTTTAAAAACCCGACATTTTTTAGCTACGAAGTTTTCCGCGAAACTTCGTATCTATCACTAGATACTATAAGTCGGAAGCATGACGTAAAGAAAGCACGACGGGATCGAAGCATGACGGGAAATTGAAGTTGGACGAAAATCTTAATTTTGGTTTTATGCAATTTTTTAAAGAAGCCGGAGGTTCAGAAAATATTTTTAGAAGATATGAGAATTCATCTGGATTTTATTAGAAATATACAGAAAATCAGAACGGGAGCGGAAAAATATTAGGGATTGATCGCGAGACGAAAATTCAACAGAACAGCCGAAATCGTGCAAATTACCGAGAAGCTCGAGGTAACTTGATCTGAGGGATTAGGACTTGATGTCCTCATCCAAGCAGATTAGTGTCTACATAGCACGACATTTCTCCCCAGTAAGAAGAGTTTCATGCAGCCTGACATCCAAAGCACGACATGGCATCGTATTGACACCCAGAAGTCAATGTACCGCGATGCATGGCATCGTACAATGAGTCTTTCCTAAGCGCAGAAACAAAGCTTAAGGCTAATCCCCAAACCACACTACTAAGGTATGCTCAATCTTAATCTAAAAATACTAAAAATAACCATGGCCACACGACCATCAACTCAAATGGATCCCTAATCTATCAATCAAAACTCGATTAACACTGTATCTCGGTGCTAACACTAACTTGAGGGTTCCTCACCCTCAAGACAACACAATAATACTAACTCGACACACTATTATAACAAGACACGACTCAATATTCTAACATGGGCCCTGGTGATTTCGTGTTCATCCTCTCAATCAGCAACATCCTAACTTCCCACCACAAAGGCTATAATGAAGGAACATTCAACCGACCGCGGCTCACAGTCCTTCGAGGTCACTGCGCGACAGCCCACAGTCCTTTAGGTCACTGCCACATTACACCATCGTGTAATAACTCAGCCCTAGGTCATGATCCCGTCTCTCTGAGTCTTTCCGATCCAGCGAATAAGGGGCTTCCTTGAACCCGCTGGGTACGAAGCTGAGGAAACACTTATCACCCTACACAAGCCTAGTATGGACGGGTTACGCACATACTGTCGGCTACACACAACACACTATCCCTAGGAAAGATCTAAAGAACAAGACTCCACAATAAACTCAAATACACTAAGTAGTCTACGACACTAACACCAGTACTCGTAGTCCAGCCTATATGGCATAGGACTCGTAGTACTAAACACAACACAACAAGGAAATCGGCCTATATGGCCTAAGATCTCTTGAACAACACAATCCCTGCACAACAACAATCACTACAAAACAAAGCAATCAATAGTCCTAATATCTCTAAGGAAAGTCTAATCCATTACTAATCAACCCATAAATAAATAAAACAAGACATGTATCTCAATCCTAATTCAATTCAACAAGCCATAATTTATCATACTATACGGTTCAAGAATAATGCATCGCTCGTCCTAGTCCTAGTCAGGTTATGACTCAGTCTTAATTCCATTACATCTCAAATTAGTCCATGTTAAACTGAGTCCAATTCATAAATAAAATAACTCTAGGACTCTATCATGCATCAGTGTGAGATAACTACTATATATGCAACTCAATCTATCCTAAGTTCTAAGAGGAACTCAGACAAACCAACTCACAATGTTCTAGAAGCTTGTCGATCGGAGAGAGCCTAGCCAAAACCCAATGCTTCTGTTTTGTATGGACTGGTATGTACTCGATGAGAACCTCCTCTAGCTTATGGACGTTCTTCTCGGACTTCCGGTAGAGTAACAACTCTTGAAAATGCTCTAACTTTCTCGAAAAGCTCGATACCTTTTACTTTTTTTCTACTTATCTTTCTCTTTTTAACCCACGTATTGGAGTGCCTTTTGTGTGTGAGTAATGAATGAAACGAGCTTGGAGAGTTGGGTATATATAGTTATGGCCAACCATTGAAATGGTGCCACCCTATCGCATGTGTGTCGTCCCGCATGCTTCCAGTCGCATGCACGGCGACACATGGGTGTCCAAATGTCACAATGCATGCCTCTTTTTCATGCAAGAAGACAACACCACGTCCAGATGTCTCTTAGCATGGCTGGAGCTCATGCGTCGCGACACACAGACCTCGGGTGTCAGTACGATGCCATGTCGTGCTTCGGGTGTCATGATGCTTGAATCTCTTCTTCCTGCAGGGACATGTCGTGATACGTAGACACTTAACTGCTTAGATGAAGGACAGCACGTCCTGTTCTTCAGATCAAGCCACCTCGAGCTTCTCGGTCATTTCGTGTGTGGCTGTTCTGGTGAACTTTCGTCTAGCGATCAATCCCGAATACTTTTACACTTTCGTTCCGATTCTCTGAATATTTCTAATAAACTCCAGATAAATTCTGATATCCTCTAAAAATATTTCCCAAGCCTCCAGCTTCTTTGAAAAAATTGCATAAAACCGAAATTAGGACTTTCCCGTTATGCTTGCTTCATGTCTTGCTTACTTCCCGTTCTGCTTTCGTCTTATAATGTCTCTGAAATAATATTTTGGTGATAGATACAAATTTTCGCGGAAAACTTTGTGGCTAAGAAATGTCGGGTTTCCGAAACGTCGTGCTTCAAAAAATGTGATGCTTCCAAAATATTCGTCTGATCAATCTAAAACATTTCTAATAATGGTAGAGCAGCTTACTTTGTCTCATGGTTCACTCACGATCCAATCTTCGACCACATCCTACTTTGAAACTTCTCGGTTCGTCCTTATCGTCCGCGGTTCGACCATCAAGTTAATGCTCGACCAATCTTCTATCTTCTCCGAACCATGTTAAGTTTTGTGTGACCAAAACTCAACATTCCTTCAAATATGTAATCTCCAAAAAGCTTGGCTCCAGATCATGACTTTTACTCTTTCGGCCATTTTATCTCGAAGGACGGGTTATCACCTTCTCCCCCCTCCCCTTAATAGAATTCGTCCTCGAATTCTTAATTGTCTGATGGCTCAGCTTCACGACATGTTCCCCTTGGAAGGAATGTTGCCATCCATCCTTGTCCAACATATGAGTTCTGCCTAGTGGTTTTGAGGTCGAAATCAATTTTTGAGTCATATTGACACATTCTCATATATTTATCCATCTTTAAATGGAAATATTTTTTTATATAATCAAATAAAATATTAAACAAAATTTATTTGACTTATTCATTTATTTTTATTTGTATTTTAAATTAGATATTATTTATATTTAAATTTAAAAATTAGTTAATTCCAAATAAAAAGTATTTTTACATAAAATATTTGATGGTATAAGACGGTATATTTCCAATGTTAAACATGTTCATTTGCATAAAATAATAATATATTTTTTTATCAATAAAATCTGAGATTTTCCAATATGGTTTTATTGAACAAACTTAAATTTGTATCAGAAAAGCTGCTAATGTGGCCACTATAGATATTTTATCGATAAATATTCAATTTTCTCGCAGCCGATCATCGATCACCGATTCTCGCAGCGATCATCGATCACCGACTGCAATTTTGTTCTTCGGTTTTCTTGCAAGTCAAATGATTCTTTAACCAATTTCCCCTTTTGTTGCCTCTTCGCTTTCCTGTTTACGCGTAGCTCACTATTTTGGGTCTCTAACTGAGTTTCATAATATGGGTTAACTGGGCTGAGCTTTTTAACTATTGCCAATATGCTTTCGTAAATATTTTTTTTCTGCATTATGAATTTAAAGGAAAGTCAGTTTAAAATAAAATCAATTTTCTTAAGAACTATACTCTAAAGAAATAATTTATATAGTTCTGAACAAGCAAAACAGAAATTAAAAAAAAATCAAAAACTAAACAAGATACCTTCAGCTAGATGTTCCCCTTCTGTTATGTTCTATTTCGACTATATGCCTCCAGCTTGGTTCTCTGAGTCGGAAATGCATATTGCTTTGTTTTAGTTTTTTTCATGTTGTTGTCAGAAAAAAAAACAAGTTACCTTCAAGTTTCAAAGAAAAAAAAAACATCAACATTTCTTTAGAAACTAAAACCACATCACAAATAAAACAGAGATATGTAATGCATAAAACATATATACTACTAAAAGTTATGGTTGGTGTTAGCTCACACCAACATAGATAATACCTAACTCTTTTTTTTTTTTTTTCTTTTTTTGATCAAAAGATAATACCTAACTCTAAACATAGAAACCCCCATAAAGAAAACAACAATTACCAACCCTAAAGTCAGATCAATAGAGGTTGACTTGACTCTGAAACTTAAAATCTAACCGGATAAAAACCGTAATCTAAACCGGACAATCTGATTTCCTTTCTTGTATAACTAAACCGTAATTAATAAAAGACACACACAAAATGCCAATCTGTTTTCTCTATCCTCTATCTGGGCGCATGATCATCGCATTAGTGTTCCACTATGCACCCCCGTGACTCTAATGGTCTGTGACTGTAATCCATCTTCCTCCATCTTTTAATTATCATTTCCGTTTTTTATCAATTTCCTCACAAATTGATTCATTTCCACATATATAAATACACATCGTTCTCTAATGGCAAATTCTAAACTATCCCATCATCCTCTTTCCTCCTCTGCCAAACCTCACCGCTGAAACTTCCTTATCCGCTGCTTCTGTCTCTTAATCACCGTCATGTCCTCCACTCTCATCCTTTTATTCTTTCTCTTCCTCTTAGCCTCTCCCTCCTCCTCCTCCCGTCACCACCATCACCACCACAAACCCTCCGACTCTCCTCCGCTCAATCCCTCGTCCTCTACTGCCTCTCAGATCCATCTAGCCTGCAACGCAACACGTTACCCAGACCAATGCCTCTCGTCACTATCCGAACCGGGTCTTGTCCCTCCGGATCCCAACCCATCTCAGATCATCCACTCAGCGATCTCCGTCTCTTTCCAAAACCTCGAAACAGCTCAGTCCAAAGTGAAGTCTATCCTGGACGCGTCCGTAGGGAATCTAAACCGCACCAACGCCGCTACCACGTGTCTCCAGCTACTCTCTTACTCCAAACACCGCACCTTATCAACCGATCATGCTCTGACACGTGGCCGAATCAAAGACGCTCGCGCTTGGATGAGCGCTTCTCTCGTTTACCAATACGATACATGGTCAGCGCTCAAGTACGTCAATGACACTCAGCAAGTCGGTGAAACGATGTCGTTTCTCGACGGACTCATCCACGTCACCAGCAACGCCCTAAGCATGATGGTATCGTATGATAACTTCGGGGAAAACCTAGCGTCGTGGACTCCTCCAGCAACGGAACGAGACGGGTTCTGGGAGAAGGCTGAGCCGGGTATGGACTCGGATCCGGGTACTTTGGGTTTCCCTTCCGGTTTGAAAGAAGACGTGATGGTCTGTAAAACCGGAGAATGCGGTTACAAGACGGTGCAGGACGCCGTTAACGCGGCGCCTGATAACAACGGAGTGCGCAAGTTTGTTATAAAGATTAGCGAAGGAGTGTACGAGGAGATCGTTAGGGTTCCGTTTGAGAAGCAGAACGTTGTGTTAATCGGAGACGGCATGGGCAAAACGGTCATTACCGGATCTTTGAACGCCGGGATGCCTGGGATGACCACGTACAACACTGCAACTGTCGGTGAGTTTATTATTATGAAGTAAACATCTTTTTAATGCTAAAGCAACGTAATATTTATTTATTTATTATTTATTAACAAAAAGCGTTGAAAGTTCTATTTTTTTGCGTTGAAAGTTCTTATTCCTTTATATTTTTATTTAATCAAGTGAGTTTGCACTTGCCACGTGAAAGTATATTAATGTTATTAAGTAATTATAAAATTGGATGTTTAAAAGTTTTTCTCTCTCTCTCTCTCTATATATATATATATATATATATATATATATATATATATATATATATATATATATATTTGATAAGTTACATGTTTTAGGAAAAGAATATTTTAAAATGATCTATTTTTATATTTTCAATACATATTTTATCAATTAGTTGCCGAATTTCAAAAAAACTTAATTGCACTTATTAAATTTTTATTGGTTCAGAATTATAGAAAAAGATAACCACGGAAAATTATACATATTTAAATAAAATTTACTTGTTTTATAAATATGTACGAAAAATATAAAATATTTATATTATTTTTAAATAGAGGTACTACTCGTTTATTTATTTACCTATATTAATTATAAAAAAATTATACATTTTTAAAATAGTTTTATTAACGAGTGAAAAAATCTAAAACTATATACTTTTAGAACGATTCAGTATTTTTGTCAAATAATTGTTGGATATTATACAGTTTTGTAATAAAAGTTATATGTTTGGTTTGATAGGAGTGGTAGGAGATGGATTCATGGCTCGTGATATAACTTTCCAAAACACGGCGGGACCAGACGCTCACCAAGCGGTGGCGTTTAGATCCGACAGCGACTTTTCTCTGCTCGAGAACTGTGAGTTCCTTGGGAACCAAGATACACTCTGTTCACATGGCCTTCGCCAGTTCTACAAAAGTTGCCGTATCCAAGGGAACGTTGACTTCATCTTTGGAAACTCAGCTTCTGTCTTCCAAGACTGTGAGATCCTCATCGCACCGCGTCAACTTAACCCCGAGAAAGGCGAGAAAAACGCTGTCACTGCACAAGGAAGAATTGACCCGTCACAGTCGACGGGATTCGTGTTCTTGAACTGTTTGATAAACGGGACAGAGGAGTACATGAAGCTCTATAAAGCTAACCCTAAGGTGCATAAAAACTTCTTGGGGAGGCCGTGGAAAGATTACTCGAGGACTGTCTTTGTAGGTTGTAATATGGAGGCTTTGATAACTCCTGATGGTTGGCTACCGTGGAGTGGGGATTTCGCTCTCCAGACGCTGTATTATGGAGAGTCTAAGAACACGGGTGGGGGATCAGATAGGTCACAAAGGGTTTCGTGGAGCAGTGAGATACCAGATGAGCATGTTCATGTGTACTCGGTGACTAACTTTATTCAAGGTGATGAATGGGCTTTGATGTCTGATTGAATCAAGTTATGACTAAGAAGTGTTAAAGGGAAAGCTTTATAAGAACCTTGTCATTGTACTTTAGGAATATTCTGATATTTGATTCACTTATAAACCCGATATGCTAATTTTGTGAATTATTTTAAAAATGTTTAAATTTTTAAATCTAGTTTATTATGATTAAAAAATTATTTTTTATAGTTGTGATTATCTTTATCCATATTTAAATTGACACGATAAAATTGGATAAAACATTAAACAAACTTATTTATTTCTTTATTTATATTTTAAATTAGATATTGTCTATCATTCACTTTAAAATATTTAATTAATACTAATTAAATGAACATGTAGTAATTTTATACGAATATAAACGATGATATAATTTTCAATGTTACACATGTGCATTTGCACCAAAATAATATAATTTTATATCAATAAAATCTGAGTTTTTTCCTATATAGTTTCATGGAACAAATCTAGATTTTTTAATTTATATCAATAAATAATAAGTAAGTACTATACTTTAAACATTTAATTTATGTACGCAAAACAGAAATGAAAAGTCAAAAACTAAACAAGTTACATTCGAGTTTCAAAGAAAAAAAAAAAGAACATCAACATTTCTATAGAAACTAAAACCCCATCAAAGATATGTATAGGCAGATATATGGGCTTTTCGCAAAAGTGACTCAAAACTTAGAGTCAAACAGAAAACTAACATTTTCTTTTGACTCATTTATTTTTGAGATTTTCACCCACACTTGCATTTTATCTACAAAAATGCCATTAATTTTTTTTCGAAAATGGCTTCTTTACTGTCTCAACCCCATCTTTTTCAAGTATTTACAATAGTGCAACTACCATGAGTAGTTCCAACAACCTTGTACTAACTGTTTGGAGCTTTTAATGCACGTAAATCTCTTTACACTCTCTCTGTTTCAATTGTTATGAACTAAAAACAACATTTCTTTCACTTTCTCTCCATATTCATCCAAAAAACTCAAGCTTTTGATTCAAAATATTTTATGGTTGACATAGCCATATTTTTTTCGTTTTGACTTACGGTTGCTTTCGTTTGAGGTTCTGGGTGGTTGGAGAAGACCTTGTGTGCAAACGAAGTCATCTCACCTAGTTTAAGGTACGAATTTGAATTTTTTTCAAGATCTGTTCGCGTTGATGACTTACTAGTAAGTCATCTGTATGTAGAAGACTTACTGATAAGTCTTCTGGTCAAACGGACGACTTAAACTAAGTCGTCCAGCTTTGTTTGTTAAAAAAAAACTCCAGACGACTTATATATAAGTCGTTTACGAGAAACGGGCTAGTTTTGCATTTGACCGAATCGTGTCAGATCTTTGACTATTTCTGGACGACTTATAATTCAGTCGTCTCTGGGAAAGTTAAAATTTCAATATTTTATTAAACTAGACGACTTACGTGTAATTCGTCTTAGGTTAGTTTTGTAATTGAAAAATAAAACTTCATAATTCAACTTTTACCAGACGACATAATATAAAGTCGTCCCACCAGAAGACTTAATTTAAAGTCGTCCGGGGAAAGCAAATTCGTCCAGAATATTTCCCAATTTTCTGGTCAAACCTTGCTTAAACCGGACGACCTTAACTTAAGTCGTCTAGCTGGACGACTTTCATTAAAGTCGTCTGGAGAAAGTTAAATTTCAAGTTTTATTTTTCAATTACAAAACTAACCTAGGACGACTTACGTTTAAGTCGTCTAGTTTGAATAAAATATTGAAATTTTAACTTTCCCAGAGACGACTAAATTATAAGTCGTCCAGAAATAGTCAAAATCTGACACGATTCGGTCAAATGCAAAACTAACATGTTTCTCGTAGACGACTTTTATATAAGTCGTCTAAAGTTTTTTTTTTAACAAACAAAACCGGACGACTTAGAATTAAGTCGTCCCTTTTCATTTTCAATTGCAAAAGTGACCTCTTTAGACGACTTAACTTTAAGTCTTCTGGACGACTTAATTCTAAGTCGTTTGCGGCAATGTTTATTGAACTGCTTCATTTTCTCTATGTTTACTAATGTGTTTTATTTTGAATATTTGCAGATGATTTTTCAGTTACATGCAGTGTATGGAGAATGGTTGTTGAGAGATTGCCGTTGGAATTTTGTGGTTGATGATCTCAAAGGAGCAAGATTGTTTTTATTGAATGAAGATTCAACACATGCTGAACTTGTTGCAATGGCTCAAGAAGATTATAACCTGGACATGAGAACAGTGACTGTGGAGATTAGCTACTCATTACCAGCAGAAATGATGATGGCTCCAGGCAGTCCTCCCATTCATGTTACAAGTGATAGACAAGTTCGAAACTTGCTCGAGATACTCAAAATGCATAGAGTATGTCTTTGTGTATCAAGCCGTAGCAATGTGGAAACGGTTTCAGAGAAAAGAGATAATGATGAAGCTGGTGAATGGGAAGAAGATGTTGGTGATGATGAAGCTGGTGAATGGGAAGAAGATGTTGGTGATAATGATGAAGCTGATGAATGGGAATAAGATGTTGGTGATAATGAGGAAAATGGGGAGGAGGATGGGGAGGAGGAAAATGGGGATGAGGATGCTGATAACTCTATTGTTGGTGAAACGGATCAGAATGGTGGGGATTACAGTCTTTATGGAAAGGTTCAAGATGAGGACGAGGAAGATGATGATAATATTTTTTTTGAAGAAATCGAAAAGACATATGCTAAGACAAAAGCTATTGAAGGAAGAAAATCGGATGGTACCAGTATCTATGTCAACCAGAGTTTTGTTAGCAAGGATGCACTGCTTTCAGAGCTGCGGTTGGCAGCAGTGAGGGGTAGGTTTTCTTTCAGAATATACAAATCAACGAAAACTCTCTTTGTGGCAAGATGTCGGGTTAGCGGTTACCGACGATGAAGGTATGCTGTCCCAGACGACTATGTGCCTCTTAGGGATCGATATCCAAATAGCAACCCAATGCTTGTTTTTAATATTCACTGGCGCATAGATATCATCAATGTCCTCCCCCCACTTCTTGTTTGATTGGCAAAATGAAGGTATTGATCCGTCATAAAAATTCCACGCCCCATCAGGTAGAGCTCTTCCTAAACCTTTGTGATCAGGTTCCGATGCTTTGAAGACATGATACTGCTCTCTCCAAGACTGAGAAAAGTTGTGATCCAGGAATCACATTTGCTCGCTCCTGAAAGCTTGTGGGTTCTCCTGATACCTCTGCCTCAGCACATTAATCCAAGCATCTATATGCTGCATAAAAAATAATACAAGTTAGAAGATACCAGACGACTTAAATATAAGTCGTCTGGAAAGTCGTCTACGTGGACGACTTTCCAGACGACTTATCAGAAAGTCGTCTACTTGGTCGTCCAAGTAGACGACTTATCTTTAAGCCGTCTGGTAAATATAAGTCGTCTGGAAAGTAGTCTACTTGGACGACTTTGTAGACGACTTTCCAGACGACTTATATTTACCAAACGATAAGTCGTCTGGAAAGTCGTCTACTTGGACGACCAAGTCGACGACTTTCCAGACGACATGTATTTAAGTCCAGACGACAAATGTACAAGATAAGCAGAAGACTTACGCAGTCTTCCAGCCATTCTTTGGCTGTCCGGAGGATGTGATACCACCAAGTTGGTGATGTACGTGGTTTGTCCTCTTGCTTAGTAAAATAATGACTGCAAACAAAAAAAAGCAATCAGTTTTGGTAGACTAAAACAAGCAAAAGTAATCAGTTTTGGGTAAAGCAGTCACTTAGGGATCAGTTTTCAACCAATCAACGAGATCCTTCAGCTTGGGTCTTTTTACTGGCTGAAATGGACTATAGGCTGCCACTTTATCTTTTTTTTTCTCTGCCGTATAAGGAGATATCAGCGTGGGAGTATGTTTATTCGCTCGTTCACTCCTTGCACGCACAGTAGCAGTGGGAGATGTTTTGTCCAATACAACTAGGCTCGGTTCTGAAACTGGAACGCATGCTTGTGGATCTGGAACGCTTGCTTGTGGATCTGGAACGCTTGGATCGGTGGAAGCGACGACGCTCGGTTGTTGATCGGTGGAAGCGAGGCTCGGTTGTTGATCGGTGGAAGCGAGTCTCGGTTGGTCAGTGGAAGTGACAGCAACAATCTGTTTGGAGGAGACACCATCTGCTTTATCCTCCGGCAAGATCTTATTTACCGAGTAAGCCTCATCTGCTGTATCCTCCGGCAAAATTCTCTGCAATAAAAGTTGCACAGAAGTTAACCCTGGACGACTTAAATAAATGTTGTCTGGACGACTAGTTGACCCTGGACGACTTAAAAGTAAGTCGTCTGGACGACTAGTTGACCCTGGACGACTTAAATGTAAGTCGCCTGGTCCAGACAACTTACATTTAAGTCGTCCAGGGTCAACTAGTCGTCCAGACAACTTTTATTTAAGTCGTCCAGACAACTAGTTAACCCTAGACGACTTAATTCTTGTTGGGAGAGGATTTGATACTAACCTCTTTGGCTTGAGGGGTAGTCTATTTCGTTTGAGGAGTAGGCTGTTTCCTTTGAGGAGAAGGGTGTTTCCTTTGAGGAAAAGGCTGTTTCTTTTGAGGATTAGGCTGTTTTTAAGAGGAGTACACTGTTTGGGTTGAGGAGTAGCCTGTTTGGGTTGAGGAGTAGTCTGTTTGGGTTGAGGAGTAGGCTGTTTCTCTTGAGGGGTAGGCTGTTTCTCTTGAGGAGTAGGCTGTTTCTCTTGAGGGGTTGTCTGATTGATTTGAGGTGTAGGCTGTTTGTTACTAACCCCGGTTTGTTCGGCCTGATTGGTGACACCAACCTTCTTCTCCACAGCTTCCACCCTATCGGACAACTTCCTAATCTCCCTGATGCACTTCGTAAACCCTTCTTTCATGCAGTCAACTACGTCCCTGAACATTTTTTTCCAACTCCTGTTTGGTCATCCAACTATCCTCTTCACTAGCCTCTTTAGGAGCCTCTTTACGAGCTTTCTTCAAAGGTCTTGGAGCCTCTTCCTCCTCCTCCTCCTCCTCCACCACAACCATCTCTATCTCTTTGGCTTTCTTCGATGGAGCCTCTTTAGGTTTTGTATAGACCTAGTACCAGTGACTTCCCAGCAATCCATGGTCCACTTCCACGGTCTCCGATCATACATGAGTTTAATGATGTTCTCCGCGGGCAGGTCCTCAACCTCAGAGTCCCATTTTGGCCACATTTCACTAATGTTCTTCTGGACAAAGTTGATCACGCGGATCTGCAGTAAATAGAAGAATCGAGTTAGATATTTGAACAAAAAGACTAAATAGACGACTTAATTAAAGGTCGTCTAGTAAGTCGTCCAACTGTACGATCTTCCAGACGACTTATTACAAGTCGTCTACTAAGTCGTCCAGCTGGAAGACCTTCCAGACGACTTATAACTTATACTAAGTCGTCTACTAAGTCGTCCAGCTGGAAGACTTTCCAGACGACTTAATTAGGTCGTCTGAAAGGTCTTCCAGCTGGACGACTTAGTAGACGACTTTAATATAAGTCGTCTGCGCAGTCTTTTGGATTGAAGTAAATACCTGACTCAAGATAGCAGCTTTCATTGATCTGCGGTCTCTGCTGCCTCCGTAAGCCAGTATTGATGGAGACGGACTGTTGCTCTGGGACCACCAATACTAGCACCCAATTCCGGCATAGCTGTGTACACCCAGACCTGAAGAACTTGTATAAACCCATCCACGGTGTAACAGCCAGTAATATCTTTGTTCCACAAAGCGTCCATCAGCACCTTAAACGCGACTCTCCCCCATGGATAATTCTCAAACCGATCTAAATCCATCACTAGCCTTGCCAGAGTAGATCGTGTAGCGGTTGAAAACTTTCTCCCTTCAATGAATCTTGTGAAGATGAAAAGGTACGTGAGCCGGTTCCGATCTTCCGTGGACCAATCTCCGCATCTCTTCAGTGCTGCTATTATCTGATATGTAGTTGGCCCAGCTTCCAGATGAACTCCCAGGATCCCCCAGAAAGAAACCATCTCTTTGGTAACTTCACATTTTGGTGTCTCAAGGTCCTCGATGTACTCGCAGTTTAGACCAGTGAGGTTTTCAAACTCTAACAGTGAAAACCTCAAAGGTTCTGGACCAACGAGAGACCACATCTCATACTTCTTCTTAATGTCCAGCTTGAAACTAAGCATGTGGTGAACCAGCCTTGAAGCCCAACCAAATCCCTGCTCCTTGAACTTGATGAAAACTCCCAATCTCGACTCCTTGAGCTCTTCAAATTCGTCATCAGTAAGAGCTTCCCTAAGAGCAGTAAGCAACTTGTTGTTATCCGTGTGATACGAAATGCTATTGTGGGTTGGTGGCTCAGAGCCTGATGTTTATAACCTACGGGGGAGTTCTGGAATATCCATCATTTTTGTCTGCAAAATAATCAAATACAACAATAGAAGTCAGAACACACGCTAAATCAATCACGCCTTAATTGTTACTCCAGATGACTTAGTAGACGACTTATAATTAAGTCGTCTGGAAAGTCGTCCAATTGGACGACTTAGTAGACGACTTATATTAAGTCGTCTGGAAAGTCTTCCCAATGGACGACTTAGTAGTCGACTTGTAATAAGTCGCCTGGAAAGTCTTCCTGCTGGACGAATTAAATTTAAGGTGTCTACTAAGTCGTCCAGATGGAAGACTTTCCAGACGACTTATCTTACAAGTCTTCCAGTAGAAAAATTTAAAGCGGACATGATTAGTCGCAGAAGGAGTTGGAGTACTCATCATTGCGGTTATAGATCTGAAAAAATAAACGTGAAACGGTGAGAATGAGTAAATTGATAGAGACAATGTTTTATTTTCATTTTTTCCTCGAGATTGATGACTTACCGGCGTTAGGGTTTACAGAGAAACGGCGCTACGGTTTACAGAGAAGAAGCGGCGGCGCTAGGGTTTAGAAGAAGCGGCGGCGCTAGGGTTTGAAGGAAGCGGCGGTGAGAACGTTGGTGAGCACGGTGGCGAGGGCGACAGTTTGTTCGGAAATAGTGGAAGCGGCGGCGCTAGGGTTTAGAGGAAGCGGCGGCGCTAGGGTTAGAAGAAGCTGGGGCGAGAACGGTGAGAATGAAGTTTGATAGCCGACGTTGAGAACGATGGTTTGTTCGGAAATAGTGGGAATTCGAAATCGCCTTTGATATCGCCGGTGAGAGAGAACTGTTAGGGTTTCTGAATTTCACGAAAAATGAACAAAAAAAATCACCTTATATATTGTGTAAATAATCCGGTTAGCTTTAAAAGTACATTGGTAAAATTTAAGGTTTGGTCCGGTTTAGACGACTTATTATGGCTGATAATGTACATCAGACGACTTAATATTTAGTCGTCTGTTCACAGACGACTAAATGTTAAGTCGTCCCACACCCTAAAATGAACCCCTAAACTAAAATGACTAAATTAACTAACTAACCACGTTATAAAATCAAATTATACTTCAATAGTGTTTACTATACATAGAAATGAACACGCTTAGGTAATTTTAAAATTTTTCAAAAACAGTTTTAATGCTTTCCGAAATCTAACCCTAAGAACATATACAATACTACAACATATGTTGATGAAACCTACACTAAAGAATATCATGACGACCTACTTTCACTCATCTATGCTGAATTGAAATTTGTTATATCTTAATTTATATCTCTTAAGACATATGTTAATTACATAATTCCCATTTTTCACTTATCAAAATATTTTTTTACAAAATTTTTAAATTATGTTTAAGAATAACTGTCCAGACGACTTTCAGTTAAGTCGTCTGGACGAGTTATTTTCAAGTCGTCTAAACAGACGACTTGCGAGGGTAAAAACGTAAAAAATCTCGTTTTTTTGTTTGGTCACAAAGGGATAGTTGTAATTTCAATAGCCTTTTTAGGTTACTTTTGCCTTTGACCCAAGCTGGAGTATTTTTTTGAGTTTGACGCCAAGTTTTGAGTCACATAATTCTCTCAACATATATACTACTAAGAATCACGGTTAGTGTTAGCTAAGTCCAACATAGATAATACCTAACCAAATAAACACTTAGTTTAGCTACTAAAATAATGCTTTTTTAGCTACTAGAATTATGCTACTGTAAAAAAAATTATGACAAAGATCTACAATACGAAATTAGAGAAACATAGAAACCCTATAAAGAAAACAACAATTACCAACCCTAAAAGTCAGATCAATAGGGGTTGAGTTGACCCTGAGACTTAAACACCAACCCGATAAAACCCGGAATCTAAACCAGACAGTATGATCTCCTTTCTTGTAATTAAACCATAATTGATAAAAGACACTCACAAAAGACAATGTCCTCTTCTCTATTCTCTCTGTGCGCATGATCGGTGTTCCACTATGCATCTCCAATGACTCTAATTGGTCTGCGACTGTAATCCATCTCCCTCCAATTTATTTTAATTTCCAATTTCTTTTTACTATTTCCAAAAAAAACACATAAAAATACATATCCAAAAAATTTAGATCTATCTATAAAAGAGTAAAAGAGAACAAAGTAACAAAAAAATCTGCAAAATAAGATAGAACTATTGAGAAATGATGAGTTGATATAACATTTGGTGTTTCAAGTTGTAAGAGATTAGAGAGAGAAAGAGAGAGAGGTTGGAGAGTTTTAGTTTGAGAGAAATGTAAGAGTTTTAAATAACTAAAGGTTACAAAATGAAGAAAAGTCAGACATAAAAATTTATCAAAAGATTCGATATGTTATGGAAGAGGAGACATAGAAGAAGACTCCGTCAAAAAACTTATAGTGCATTATATATTAGAGACTTCCGAAAAGACTTCTCAAAATTCTTTCCACAATCTCACTTATATCTGAAAAAACCAAAAAATTCAAAAATATTCAAATGGCTTCAAAACAGAAAAAAAAATGAGTGAAAAATGAGATAGATATACCATTATAGGACACACAAACATACATACCTAAATTTATATATCTTATTTTAAGGAGTGGAAGATAAGAACAATATAATTAAAAACCTGCAAAACAAGATAAATTAGTAAGAAATACATGATACCAAAAAAAAAATGATATAAAGTTTGATGTTTTCAAGTTCTAAGAGATTAGAGAGATTTGGAGAGTTTAGAGTAAGAAACATTACATTTTTGTTACAGCCATTTGAGAGAAGAAAAAAATGTGTAAATTTTCTTTATATAATGAGACAAAAGTTTACAGTCAAGTTAAAAATATTCGATTCAAAAGACTTTCTGAGTAATCTTCTAAACTCTAAATTTACTATTTGGCCATAAGACTTTTTTAGAAATCTTCTAGTGAATTATTTGCTAGAAAACTTAACTAATCTAAACAGTAAAACCAAATAACTAACTTAACATAAACAAACACTTCATTAGACTTAAAATTAACTTTTAAAGTATTTGATATACACAAAATTAAACACATATATGCCAAATTTAATTTTTCTGAAAAAGTTAAGATTTCAATATTGAACCCTAAAATACTATGGCATATGTTACCAAATCCAAAACTAAAGAATATCATGACTCAATCTACATTCACTCATCTATGTTGAAAACAATTCAGTTTTACTAGATCTTAATTTATATCATTTCAAAATATTTATAATTGCATGATTTCAATTTTTATCCCAGTTTTGTATTTATAAAATTTATAAAATATTTTAATATAATAAAATAAAATACATTGATCACTTTTTAAAATAAAAGTTTTGCTAGAAACTAAAATATTTTTAGGATGAAACTAAGATATTTTTATTGGGAATTAGAAGACTTCAATATTTTTAGCGAGAAACTAAAAATATTTCTAGTGAAAACCTAAAATATTTTTAGCAGGGATTAGAAGCATTTCAGAAAAGTCTTCTAACCGATAACTCAATTTTTTTAGTGAAAACTAAAATAACTAAACAGAAATAAAAATTTGATTGAACTTAAAAGTATTTAATATATACAAAATTAAACACATATAGGGCAAAATTAATTTTTCAAAAGAAAATGTTAAGCTTCCAAAATGTAAACCTAAGAATACATATAATACTACAAGATATGTTACCAAACTCCAAACAAAAGAATACTATGAGTCACTACATTCACTCATCTATGTTAAAAACAATTCACCTTTACAATATTTAATTTATATCATTTACAAATGTTCGTAGTTACATGATTTCAAATTTTCTCCCAGCAAAATATTTTTTTATAAAATTTTAGAATTATTTTTAAGATTTACTATATGAGAATACTTCTAGGAAGTCGTCTCAAGAATACCTGCATAACCTAAGAATACTTCCTGGAGTTATACTCGTAAAAGTGAATTATGGTTTTTTGTTTGGTCATAAAGAGATAATTGTAATTTCATTAGACTTTTGGATTATTTTTGCATTTGATTGAAGTTTGAGTATTTTTTTTGGTAAAAAATTAATTTTGAGTAGTATTTGACAAATTCCCAAATAATTTTATCAATTATAATATATAAATATAATATTTTAATATAAATTTCTTTTTTATTATAAAATAAATTATATCTAAATATTAATTAAGGATATCATTGATTTTAACTTCTCCAACGTGAGAGCCCAAACCCTAAAATCACTTTCGCAAATGATAGTATATACATATATATATATAATTGTTTGCAAAGTAAATTTTTGCAAGTAATCTTTCATATTAAAAGTTAAATTGGTTAATACTGTTTATACCCTTAATGAATAAAAATTATAAAGTAGCTCAAATATAAAAACGAATTTATAGTTATTTGAGATAAGTGACTTAAATTATTGATGACAAAAATTATCCAAAATCTGAAAGATATATTGTAAAATAAAAAGGTAATTCCTAATGTATCGTGTTGTTATCTAAAAATATCTTTTAATAAAAAGTTAATAGTTAAAAGAACAGAAAACATATAAGGTAATATTAACCAAATATAATTCTTAGTTTTATATAATTGAAAAGAGAATATTGAGTGATTCTAAAATTTATTTATCAATAATGAATATTGTGTATAAAAAAAATTCAAAAATGATAATCATAAAAAAAATTCAAATGAAAACATAGATAATAATTTATCATTATAGTTTTTTTTAATTAGTAATGTACATAATTATAATATTATTTGTAAAGTAATTTTCACAACAGAGCTCTCATGTTAAGTCGAATTTCATCGTATTGAATTTTTGAATTTAATTATTGGAGAATAATTGTCTTTATATAAATTAATGAATGTTATTTGATAATGTTTTTTACTGCTTTGGATAAATTGTTTTAGTGGTAGAATATTACTCTTTTACATATCGGTAAATGGGTTTTATTGCCCAAACCCAATAAGTTATAGTTGGGCCTTTTAAAGAGAAGATTTCTTTCCTTCACCGAAGACGGCGAGAGAGGAACAGAGGAGAGACGGAGGAAAAAAGAACGATGCTGGGACTCTCTTACGGTGAGATTTTAGTAATCATCGGCGCAACAGCTGCTGTTGTAGGTTGGTCTCTTCTAATTTTTTTTTTTTTCGATCTTCACCTTTAATCGAATGGTGAAAATAGAGATGAAATCCATTTTCGCAGGACCAAAGGATCTTCCGATAATCGCAAGAGCAGGAGGAAGATTGTTCGGACGAGCGATTGGTTACATCCAAATGGCGCGTGGCCACATAGACGGTGTCATGAAACAACCTCAAATGCAGCAGGTTCCCTTCCTTTTCTATTTCAACATTAGTCTTTTTTTTTGTGATCTTTACTTGCTCTCAATATATATAATTGTTTTAGATTTCGAAAGAAGTTCAAGATTTGCGAGCACAAGTTGATGCTATTAGCCATGGTGCAAGTTTCTCTCTTTTTAACACCAATCCTTTGACTCGGAGAGTGGACAACCATCCTCCAGAATCTCCTATTACAACCACCAACGGTATAAACCTAACTAGCTACTTGTTTTGTTCTGCTTGGTCCTTATCTAGTTGTCTGGTATTTAGGGGATGTTACATCTCTCAATGTTGAGGAAAGACACAACAAGGTTGCAGATCATTGGAAAAAGGTCTTTTTTTTTAATGTTGTTATCTTTCTTGATCCATTTGTCTTTCTTTTTTATTCATGTAACGCTACTCTTTTTTTTTAATGTCTTTAAAGGCTCAAGAGTATAGTGGTTCGTCATCGGCTATGGTTAATCTGCACGCCCAAGCAACAGCATTTGAACGTTTATCCGAGTCTGTCAGTGGCAAAACTCACACTCAAACTAGTGATTCACCTGTTCTTCCAGTTTCTGCTGAGATGGCAAAGTTGCTCCCTCATCGCAAAGGTAAAGAAGATTTCTTCATTCTTCATTTTGTTAAATTGACACTTTGATCCTAAAATTCATTTGGTTGTAGAGAGTGCAAAAGGATCTGATTTAATGCTGGAGGCTGTTCTTGAAGCTGAAGTAGCACACAAAGCCAAACACTTTTTTGCACAAGCCGAAAAGGAAACTCCAGCTTTAAAAGGTGAGTCTTTATTGATCTACTCTTATCAAAGCGAAGAACTTATGTTTTTTTTAACTCAAAGTGCATGCTATCTCTTTGTAATCCCGTGACTTTTTCAGGGAAGTTTGTTGTTGAAGAGAAAGGAGAAACTTGAAGTCTAATTTTGAGGATCATCGATCAACAAGTCACAAGAAGACGCTGGCATAGTCTTTGTTCGTACTTGTAGCGTGAGAATAGTGGGCTTTTTACTAACCCGTCCAGAGTCTTGAAATCTGTTTCTGCTCCGGCAACAAGTGAGTTAAATCTGGCCGAGATAAGTTAAGTAATTGGTAAACGATCTTGACTACTGTAATTTATTCTGCGCTTTGTAGGTTTTTAGGAATATGAATGAATGTGTGTGTTATTTTTTTGTTCTCAGCCGGTTATGTATTAACTTCTATTTACAAGCTTAAAAAGGGGAATGTTCTATTGCCGTTGACATTGTGCATAAGTATTCTTTAATTTGAGCATTTTTTTCCCCATGTAAACACAAAGACAAATAAGTACTGTTATATTGGAGACAGTGTATATTGTATAATAGCTAACTAGAGTTTGATCCATGCTTGGAAAGTATGGATTTGCTTTTGTTATAGAACAAAGTTTGATATAAAATAATGTTTTGAACTTTTGGTGCATTATTATATTTCCAAATCGAAAGAAATATTTTCTATTTATAGGTATTTAGTCTTCAGTTAGTTTATTATTTAGTTTCTCAAAACCCATAAGCCCATTGCTTCTCACGGTGTAAAACTTCATGAATCATCCTAATAAGACCTTATAATTACCCATTAAGCCAAACCAGGTTCAATGACTTAGCTTGCTCATGCTATACTTTCATACTTGAACTCTGGTCAGGCACGTATCAAAAAGGGCCATTATTTGTTTTGATAGATAGAAGATAAATCCAACTGAAAACTGTTTTTTTTTATCAACTGAAGACTTTTTATATTTGAATTATTGACTTAGTTTACGCTATATGCTGGACTTAGTGTTTCATTGCAAAGTTGTCAAAGATATCAGAAACCAACTGAAACTGAAAAATGCCTTCATGTCGCTAATAGAACGTCTGTTACTAGAAAACAAATGTATGAATTGCAAGATCAAATAGTTCCCTTTTTTCAACCATTTAATTCATATTTCCCCTCCCTTTTTAGTATTCCATATCAGAATCCCAATCTTTTTGTTCCGTCAACCCAATCTGATTGCTTCGTTAAATTCTGTACAAGGAATTAAAATATTTACACTTTTTAATAATAACTAGATTTTGACCCGCGCTTTGGAAGCGCGGGATTTTTATGTTATAACCTGATACAAAATATTAAAGATAATATGCATTTGTATTATAATTATTTATTGTAGTGCAACTCTAATGTTAATTGTTGATTTCAAAATGAAAATAGTTTTTCCTTACCATATATCTAAGCAAAATATTTCTCGAAATTGTTTATCGTGATGACTGAATCTCAATAACCAAACCCGACCCGAACCAACATAATAGTACCGAAATCCAAAATGAAGTTGATTAGATATTTGAATGAGTTTAAAATTTTGGTATTTAGAAAATCGAAACTGAATTTGGTCCAAACCAAAGTATTTCAGGTACCCGAATTTATCTGATATATATTTATATACACATACATATATTTTTTTAACATTTAATGTATATCAAAAATCCAAAATATTATAATTTTAAGCTATCTAAAATACTTGGAAATATATACAAATAGTCAAAAATAAATTTCTAAAATAATTAAAGTATACTCAAAGCACCAAACATACTTAAAATATTTATTGATTCTATATTCAAAAAGTAAAACCAAACCAATTTGTATGCTCAAAATTAGGTATTTTGATATATGTTATTCAAATTTATATATGTCATATATTATTTTGTTTATGAATTTAAAGAAATTCAAAGTATATAATGAATTTTAAAATTTTAAAAGTAATTTAAATGGGTTATCTATCTCGAACAAAACCTGTGAAGATCAGAACTGAACACGAGCCAAAATTTAGAAATACTTAAATGGGGCTGGATTTTTGACTCTGAAATCCAAAACCTGAATAGACTCGAACCGAATTCAAGTGAATACCCAACGTCCGCCTCTAAATATCAATCTATTTTTGTATATAAGTTTCAGTTGAAAATATAAGGATTATGACCCGTGTTTTCAAAGTGCCGAATTAATTTATGGCTGACAAATTATAATTGAACTATGATTTTTTTATGTTATTATCTTTTTTGCATATAATTTATGTTTATTTTTTATACGTAATATATTTTAATTATTTTTAAGTGAGATAAAACTTTAGATCTTTAGTAAATTTGACAGGGGATATATTCAATTATTTCTTCCTATCTTTAGTTAGCTGAGAATTATTTATTTGAAATGGTATTCTATGTATTAATAGAATTCTAATAATACTGTTTTCTATTTTAAATTAAGAATGGAAACTGAACATTTAGTTTGATTTTTTAAAATTACATTTAATAGCATATTTTATAGTGTCAAATATAATTTCAAATTTATTTTCTTATAATAGAAACTGATATGTGTATGTATTGTGTGTTTTTTTTAATATTATTAATTGGGTTTCACGTATCATAGCTATACAGTCATATCTAAAATCCACCCATGTATGCTAATTATGATGGTAATATATATTTAAACAAAGAATATAATTAAAAAGTCCAGTAGAAAAAGTCTATTTAAGGACGATCACATACAAAAATAAGAAAAAATCTATCTAATGCAAATCATATGTACAACTATATTACGAAATTTAAATTTTTAGATATTGACATTCAAAGAATATATTTTGTTTAAATGTTGCAAAGATCTCGTCAAGATATTGTAATCCATTTTTTTTATTATATTCTAGTGGCACACTTGTAAATAATAAAGAAAATACAGGATTTCAAAAAAAGTTTTCTGTTTTAATAGTATTGGTTATATAATCAAATATTGTTACTCTTCGAAGCATATTTTTAAAATTTATTTAGTTACGATTCTATATATTGTTTAGATATTTAACTAACTTGCGATAATGATGCTACAATTACGGTTAAGGCTCGAGATATAAACATAAAATGAACATATAATTAAATGTTGGTATAACTTCGATCCAAGAATAAAATATCAACCTTTTAATCCAGGCTTTTCAACGTTGAAGTCTAAATAGAGTATGAATGTCATCTCAGTTAATCCTATCAAAACAAAACTGCCTAAGAACAAAATTAATATCAGTTCTTACGTACGTATATAACGGTAGTGACATTAAGATGATAATCACTCATCATGGAGTGATAGAAACTAAGTAGTTTAACAAAAGCATAGAGATTATTTTTTCTGATAAATACACTCAACCATCACATTTATTTTTATGTGATGCTGTTTCTATGTTTCATCAAGCTTCAACCTTAATTCGCTCAAAGTAGGTTCTTAATGATTTAGAAAACAGAGAGCACCTTAACACACAAGCAACCAAAGTTAAAGAAACTGTCCGACATTACCATGGCACTTCCCATATTTCCACCATCCGCTAAGAAAGAAACTAACCTTATTATATTTTCTTCAGAAAAAAGCTTTCAATTTTTGTACAATTAGTAAGTTGTGGGAAAGAGAATGTATACATTTGTATTGTTTCTTGTTCGTCGTGTAAAGGACTGAAGGTTGTCAACTTAAGAAAAAGCCCATTTAATAATTAAATTAATTTAGTTAGTTGACGTTAAAAAAATTGATTTCATGGAAAATAGGAAAAATAAAAAAGCATAGGTTTTAAATAAACCAGTGGCAGAATCTTGTAAATATTATTGAAACAGAAGGGCACCTCAAAAAAGGGTCTTCTGTTTTAATAGTATTGATGAGGAATGCTACAAGGAATGTCGATATGTGTAGAATGATCTAACACATACACAAATATCTCAAATCAGTTATTCTAATTACTTGTCAATTAATTATCTGAAATATTTTATTCCCATTTCTGTCAATTATTGTTTACTATAAGTGTGAACATCCTCTGAAATAAAATATTCATTCATTATTCTCCACCAAAGCTTGTTTGTATAGTTATGGACTTTCAGATCATAGCCGTCAGTGTGATAGGAATCTTGGCAATAGCTCTCTTACTTGTAGCCTGTTACGTTCTCGTTAACAAATGTTGGCGCAGAAACGACATTCTTGACGGATCTGGACGGTTAAGCAGCGACCATGATGAACATTTCATGTTTTACTCACCAGAGTTCAGAACCAGCAGAGAAGGAGAAGAGACGATCTCTCAACAATGCTCTGCCTGTTTGAATGAGTTTCACGTAAATGAGACTGTGAGGGTTATACCACAATGTTTTCATTTGTTTCATATAGATTGCGTCGACCCAAAAAATGTCAGTTGCCCTCTGTGCCAAACTAGGTTTTCTTGTGACTCAAGTGTTCATGCCAATGAGATTACTGCTCCCAACAATTCACCAGAGAACGCGTTGCACACCGTTGTGATTAGAGGCGAGGAGGAGTATGAGATCATTGAGTTGGGTATAATATGGAGCGGTAATAGCACCAGTAGTGATGGAGATGCTCCAAGTTCTTTATTTTGAACCCTAAATTTCCCGCTAGGCTTCTTTGTTATTTTTCTTGTTTCATTCTATAATTATTTTATTATTCTTAATAATATTTTGAGTTGGTTTTTATTACACAAAAATCTAATTTTGGTTCTTAGGAAAACAAAGAGAGACTCATTTTGCCTGTGAAAGAACATTGGCATATTTGGTATTTTTTCTTTAAATTTATAACAAAGATGTTGCGTACATACACTGGAGAACTTTTTAAAATCTTTCTTACGTTGAAAATCAGACCAACTAAGTGTTATTCTGTAACATATACAGTAATAAAAAAATTAAATGTAAATTAAATTTAAAAATCAAAATTGTATTAATAATTTATGATCTTCTTGCCAATATTTTAATATATAGATTTGATTTAATTAAACATAAATTAAGATATTTTGAATTATATTTAAGAAATAATATGTATATATTTAAAATATTCTTGTAGAAACATTTTTATCTTTTTATTTTAGTTAAAATATATTAAATAAAATTATATAAAATAAAGAAGAAAATAAATTGATGTAAAAATTATATAATCTAACAAATAAGTAAATTCTAGCTACAATACTGGTATGAACAACGTAGGCATGGAAGATGTATTTTGACGTTTGGCATTTGATATGAATTCATGATAAAAGAATTTCATGTATCAATAGTCTTGTGTACAGTTTATGAAAAAAAACTGTGGGTATGATTGGTTGGACTATTCCTGTAAAAACCTATCTATAAAATTTGTATTGTAGATAAGTTTGGTTGTAGATGTAACTTTTTTATCATAAATTCTTGCAAAATTTTTTGTTGTAGTTAAATTGATTGTACTTGTAAGTTCTTAGCTGTAAATATTTTAAAATAAAATATGTGAGAAATGTGATAGCATATAATATAATTAAGTTTCAACTAAAATAAGTTATATTAATAAATAAATCATACATTATCAAAATTTACTATTATTTAGTGTAATATAGAAATGACATTTATATTAGAATTATACATATCATAGTTAAAATTAATATCTAAATAGTAACAAATTGCGACTATATAATTTATTTGATATCAGACATATTTTCTATTTCACAGATTCTACATACCGTCTAAATAATAAAGATATAGGTTGTTTGCTTAAAATGAATAGATAAAAGTTTTCTTCAAATGTTTTTGCTATAGATTTAAAAATAAAGCGAAATCATGTTTGGTAATAATTAATATTAATTTGATGTAGGTTTTAATTTTTAAAAATAAATCTACATCATGATTGGTAAAGTTTTCTGATTTATAAATAAATAAAGTTAAAGAAGAGAGATAAACCACAACCAGTATTCCATATATATTAAAAAAAAGTTCAACTTTGATTTTGATCTGGATTTAATTTTATGAAGTGTTTCAACTTTTTGGTCTATAGAAAAATAATAACATACTAAATTCATCTCTAATACAGTTTAGTTCCATTTAGCTATTGTTAACTGAAAATAATTTAACAAAAAAACCAGTTTAAATATTTAAAAATTGGATTCACTAGAATACAAAAATTAAGATTCTCATTGCTCAGATTTTTTAAAATATAATATTGGTACTATTTATCTAGTGGTTAATACAAATAAGTATTAAAAACTCATGCTTATATTTTATAAAAATGAAGAAAGTGCATGATAGTTGTATGTGGAAAGAAGAGAATTTTTTTTGGTAGGAGTGGAAAGAAGAGAATTCTAAAGGTAGAGTTGTGCATTGTTGAAACAAACAATTACTAAACAAGCATGTTTCGGACCTGGTCAGTTTTATGAGTGATCATTGATCAATTTGTATGTGGTTATTTTTTCCCGCAAAAGAAAATCTTAGCGACATATCCATGTACATGTTCAGTTCCAATTGATAGCCATAAGACATGTGATTAGCATGCAATTCATATTGAGTTGCTAAAGTAGACTAAAAATTGAATTTTCTTGAAAATCAGTTAAAACTAGAATTTTAGAATGTTAAAAGTAGGTTTGGCAATTTACTTCACACATTTCTTCATCAGGGAATTTTGAAAATTGAAGTTTGCTTACGGTTTTCAAGACATCAAAAAAAAAAACAATATTATTTTGGGAAAATTGCAAAAACAGAATAAAAATTCAATATGGTTGTCTCTTTGATATAAAATTATTTTTGTCCATTTTGTCTCTCTTTTACCTTTTTCATTTCTGAAATTTAATAAAATAAATAGTTTTATCAATCAAAAAATATATTAAAAATATAAACAATCAATAAAACACCTATATACAAAAATTGGTATTTGTTTGTTGAAAAACTTGATAAATGATTTTTTAAATGATGTTCTACTGAAAGTAGATTTTGTCTTTAAAACAAATTCTAGATTTAACAAGTTCATCTACTTTTTTAGAACGAACCATCTACTTTTAATTAAAACTCTAAATATGAGGAATGTGAATTCTACTAATTGTAAAGATAACTAATTTCTTGTTAATTGCAGTTTCTACTTTTATGAAGTATTCTAAATATCTGAAATGTGAAACCTAGACACTACTCGAACGTCTTCATGAAGTAGAAATTGCATTCAGTTTTTTGACGAATCCAGTTTCTACTTTTATAAAGTATTTTTTTTGCTACTCGAACATCTACATAACTTTAAATAAATATTAAACTTTGTAAAATGTATTTAATAAAAATTTAATAAAAATAAAGTATATAAAAAATTTAATAAAAAATACTAAATAAACTTTATAAAAAAACTTTTTACAAATTTTTATTATTTTAATAAATTTTAAAACGTACGTTCGCAAACTTTTTAGTTTTTATCAAAAATTTAATAAAAATAAGCTTATAAAAATTTTAACTTTAAAAAAAATCGTTCCATTTATTAAAATTTTTAAAATTCAGTGAAACTTTTAAATTGTCTTTAATCTATTTAATTTGTTTAGTCAATAGTTAGTTTTAAAATTATTGAAAAAATATACTAAAAGGACACTTAAAGATGATACTATAACAAGGGAAAATTTGCCTCTATGCCTATATCGGAGGCTCCAATTCGAGAATTATTCCTCAGCTAAACTCATTTTTTTTTTCTTATGCTCATACCTCTAGAAACACAGTCATATAGCTAACTATATCAGGTTTCACTGTTATCCTCTGATTTGTCAGCCTGCTACTGCTCTAAAAGGACACTTAAAGATGATACTATAACAAGGGAAAATTTGCCTCTATGCCTATATCGGAGGCTCCAATTCGGGAATTATCCCTCAGCTAAACTCAATTTTTTTATTTTCTCTTATGCTCATACCTCTAGAAACACAGTTCTATAGCTAACTATATCAGGTTTCACTGTTATCCTCTAATTTGTCAGTCTGCTACAACTCTTCTCTCTTTTCCTACACTCCAGTTCTCTCTTTCCTCTCGTAATCTCAATTTTCTCCTAACTCTCTTTTTTTTTCACACTCTCTTTTTGTTTCACTCATTCTTCTATATTCCGATCAGTTTTCTTTACAGATCATGAAAATTGCTCTTTTTCTTATGAGTGTTCTAAAATAAAATTGTTCAGATCTAGATCTAAAAAGATGGTCTGGTAATAATTTAACATTAAAAGCAAAACATAGGAATTTCAAGTTCATGACTATGCCTCTATTGCTGGTAAATTTTCTTTTCTTTTTCTTTAATTTGTTATTTTTTTACTCAAGTGTTTTCTTTTGTCATGAGTGAATATTAATTTATAGTTATTCAGTTAAAAGTTTGATATAAATTTCACTTTGATTGTCTAAAATTGAAATTGATAAAAGATTTGTTATATGATATATTTGATTTATATTTTTTTTTGTCGACTTATATATTTGATTTATAAATTGTTTGTTATCTGGCAAATTATTTGATACCTGATGTATGTTTTGGTAAATGATACAAAAAAAGGTGACATTAACTGATACATGATTTGTGTACACATGTTTTATTCGCAGATACATAGTTTGATAATAACGATCGATAAATAATTGGTATGATGTTACAAAAAAACTTGTCCCTAATCAATACATGATTGGTGAAGCTGATAAATATTTTGGTAAATAGTTTTCAAGCTTATTAATTTTTTTACTCTTGGATTTTTTTTTTTCTGACAGATGAATTGATATTTGGTGTGAGTAAATATGTTGTTTGTTAAATGATTTGTTATCTGATACATGATTTTTTATGCGGTATATGTTTTGTTAGGTGGTACTTAATTTGATATCGATGAATGAGTAAAGGAGAAGATCCAAAAAATTGAATAGTAGTAGTGATAGAGGAAATGAAGGAATAGGAAAGAAATTGTATCAATATATATCAGTGTGTATTATATTTAAAAAAATAACATATTTTGATATATTAGCGTATCAAATATCATCTGAGAGAACATATACTAAACAATATGTATTTGACAAACCATACATCGAACCGTGTATCAACTAACAAAATATGTACCAACTAACAAATTTTGTATATGTAAAGAAACAAAGTTATTTCATTAGTGCAGTTTCTAACACATAAGTTAACCACTAACAATTAATTTAACAATAATATTAAAATTTAGTGTGAATTGTAGATTTCTGAAAGGTTGAGGTCTTGCAGTCAATTGTAATTTCCGTTGTCAACCATCGCAACAATTAAATTACATTGTTATTCTATCAAATAAAATATTTTCAGAAACATGATTGATTTACGTATTCGATAACATGTTAAATAAGTTTATGCGTTTTATATTTGATGTTATTTTAATGTTAGATAAATTTTGTATCATGTTACAAATGTTGTTAACTCGCTTACATATTTTGTAACATGTTAACTAATTTTGTATTTCGTTACAAATTCCGTTAACTCTCCAATAAGTTTTGTAAAATGTTTCGGGTACATAATTTATTAATTGATAAGTTAGTTATTATTTGCTATATTTTTTTAAGCTTACGACAATCTATTTTGGTCACCATTTTTCTCTAAAATTAGAGTTAAAGAAGTTAGAATTTCAGAATTTCAGAAGAAGAAGAATAAATTATTTTTTATGGATAAAAAATGTAGATGAAGAAACAAAAAGAAAAAAAAAACTGTTTGCTTTTGTATAAAACAAGAAAAAACTATATGTCAAATGAAAAAGAAAACATAAAAGAGAAAGAGAGGCGTAGAAAGAAAGAGGAAATGAGAGAGAGAAAATTACAGGGAAGAGAGTGTGAGAAAAAAAAATAATAAATGACAACATAGGATCTATGACTGGTGAGATGGGTCTAAAATACTTGCCAGATAATTCTTTTGACTTTTATTGTATTGGATGTGCCGGATAGCATCCCGGTTCAAAGTTATTTTGGTCATAAACTTAGAAGGATTGTGTGACCTATGCCAGAAACGTCAATCCGTATGTATAATGTCAATATAAGTTTCTAATATGGGTAGTTGACAAATTGTCTATAAGGGATAACCATGCTATTTTTTGTTTCATTTTGGCAAATTTCCCAACTATTTTCTCATTGAGGCAAGTTTAGTCTATTTCCATCAAGGAATACTCTTAGAACTGTCGCCAACTAATTGTATCAACTTCAGATATTGACCCAACTTTTTGCTGATAATAAATTGACCCAATATTGAGTAGTACTACTATCCTACGAGAGGAAACTGAGACCCATTATAATGTAACTGATTCTCACTCCTTGTTATATTTTGTTATAAACTTATAGATCTAAAAAAATATGATTTTAAATGTTAGCTACTATTGACCCAAATGTTAGCTACTAAAAAGAGTTAAGAAGATGAGCTAGTCCATTTTAAATAATAAACATCAAAACATTTCAAATGAGTGGATTATTTAGTCTAAGTTCTTATAAGTTTATAATTATATTTATATCAAATTTATAAATTTGACTGAAAATGTTAAAACAACTATATAATGGTAATATTACATGTGTTCTAAAAAATAGACAAAAAGGTTTAGACCTATATCTCCGTTTCAACGACAAGAAGTGCGTGCAATTGATCTTTCCCTTGAACAACACCTCTATCCATAGACACGGGGTTTCAAAACTTACAAACATCACAACTGAAAAAACTGACTCGAGTGTTTTCGTTCTTTGGGAGCAAACAAGCTCTGTTTTCACAGCGATTCAAAAGGGAGTTGTTTAATTATACCCAATAGTTTTTTAGGGTTTCCATTTAAAAAGACAAAAGCAACAAACACCTATCTCTCTGCTTTCCATGACCACACCAAATCTATGTATTATAATGCATTAGATCCCATCAAAGAGACCGCCGCAGCAAGTATAGATCAAGCGTGTGTTTGGAGAAGCTGAGAACCGGATCACACCTGCAAAGGCAGCAAAGAAGAGAAGAATCAACCTTTTTGTTAAGAAAGAGATGGTTTTGTTATTCAAATATAATTTCTCCCACACAAGCTAGACTCATAAACTGACCTGTTGCTTCTTCTTCTTTGGCCGCCTCTTCCTCTTGGGTTTATGAGCATCAGAATTGGAGCTCAAGTTGCTACTCTGACTGCTATAGGAAGTTGCGGCAGCATCCCTGGCATTAAATGAAGTTGCGGCAGCATCCCTGGCATTATGTGAAGTTGTGGTAGCAGCTCTGGCATTATGTGAAGTTGCGGCAGCAGCCCTGGCATTATGTGAAGTTGCGGCATCAGCCCTGGCATTATGTGAAGTTGCGGCAGCAGCCCTGGCATTATGTGAAGACTCACTTCTTCTGTTTGAAGTGTTTCTCGAGGATGATGGCATCTCGTTCCTCTGCATAGAGGAATTCTTCCTATGATTTGAACCAAACCTTGCCTGTGGCGGTGGCATTAAAGCCCTAGCAGAGTTTTGTTTCTACAAGATTCAAAAAACATTCCAAGTTTGTAAATGAGTTCGTCATATAATCCATGTCTTTGATAAAAAGTGAAATCCCCATTCATAAGTCTCCCTTATTCTTCTACCATACAGGATCCAAGAGGATTCAGATTTCTAAATGCTTGATAATATTTCATACCTGGTTCCTTTCATCACTAGACATGCCAGATGTTGGTCTACTAGAAGCTGCTTCCCTGATAAATTGTATATTATGGTCAGAAACTAGAAGTGTCAAAGTTAAAAAGAAGTAGTCAACAATTGGTAGGCCTACTTTGTGCTTTTATCGGTCAATTCATCATCTGCGTCTGCTTCATCGCTTGAACTCCCTTTGTCAAAGAAATCATCATCACTAAGGTCCAGAAGACCATCATCTTCACTCCCTGTCTCTGTTTTTCCACAGAGATAACATCACAAAAATTAACATTTATCAGCTATACCTAATATTTCCAGGAAAAGAGGAAACAAATAAGCTTCTCAGCATATCATGTTTACCTTCCAACTCTTTCCCACTAGCAGCAGCAACAATAATATTGGCTTTGATCTGCTTCCGCATTTTACTTCTTCGCTCAACCACTTCTGAGTCCTCAGCACCAGTAAACAGAGATACATACTTCTCATTTTTGGGGAAGAACTGCGATTGTATATACAAACAATTATCTAAGCTCATCCCAATCCATTATTACTAAACGAACTTATAAGATCATAGTAAGAGGAGAAGACATTTTACCCTAACATATTCGAGATCTTCTTTGAGTTTACTGAGTTGCTCAGATATATCTGCATCTCCCACATGAGCAGAAGAAGTACGTTGCAGCTTCTCCAGACGCCTGATGCTCCTTTCAATCTTTCTCCGTTCTAATTCAAGACATAAAGGTTGCAGGCACATCAGTCACTATTAAGTGGAAACACAACAAGTCAAATTGTCTCTTACCAAAGAACTTAATCTTTCTGTTCCTGAGGAATATTTTGCGTTCAACGGCAAGACGTGTATGGTCATCTTGCTGCTTCTTCAAATACTCCAACTTCTGTTTAAGAGTCTCTTTTACTTCAGCAGGCAAATCCTACAGACAGTTGATCCACAAAGATATTATCAATAACATTCCTTTCTCTATCACCACACACATGGCATATTCATAGATGATCAAAACCTCTATAAAACATCACTACAAATAAAACCTTTTAGCTCTACATAAAACATACACAAGCCAAGCTGATTGAATCGCCAAGTTACTAAATATCATTATCAGTAACATGCACAGATTATTCTATACCCAGAAGCATCATCTTATTATCCTTTAAGCTCTACAGGGAATATAAACCAGACAAGCTAATTGATTCGCCAAGTCACGAAGCCCTAAATTGAGAAAACCCTTAAGCAGAGAGAGAGAGGGAAAGGAGCTGACTTTACGGAGAAAGCGTTCGACGGAACGCATCTGATTCTTGAGAGAGACGATCTTAGGTTTCTTCTCCACACGTAATGCTTTCGACCTCCGGCTGCTGCTGCTTCCCGCCGCTTGATTCGGTTCTGAAACCCTTCTCTTGGCATACCCTCCGTGCGCCATGGCCGCAAGGATTTTACGAAAAGTTTTCTTTCAAGGAGACAGAGAGACGCACAAAATAAAATTAGGGCTTTGTGTTTTCTTTTACTCTTTTAGTCTTTAGTCTCTTGAACCGGAAGTCTTAAACGCTGCGTTTTGTGCGTAAAACACTTGACCCCTAAATTATCGGGTGGTCGGATCGTACATGCCACGGGTGACCGAACCAACCCAACTGAAGTTACACCGAACCAAACCAAACCATCTAATACTATTAAAATAGAAGGTCATTTTTCGAAGTGCCTTTCTATTTCAACAGTAACTAGGTGGTTTCCTGCACCATGTGCAGCAAAAAAAATAAAATATTTTTTTAACAAATAAATATAAACTATATTTAAAAATAATTTTTTTATTAATATTGTAATTTTTCCTTTTTATCAATATTGTAATATAATTTGATTTAATTAAACATAAAATTAAGATAATTTTTTTGTTTATTTTAAATTATATTTAAGAATACGCATGTATATATTTAAAATTATAATCTTAGATGGATGTTTATATCTATTTATTTTAATTAAATATTTAAATAATTTGAAAAAAAAAATATATAGTTATCAAAAATTAAAATTAAAATATATTTAAAATTTGTAGAGATATAAGAAACTAATGATTTCACGATTAAATTTTATACATTTTTGAAAATATTAGTAATAAAATTGTATAATTTAAAAATATATAATTAAATGATAATTTCGGAATTGTAATGTCATATTTTAATATATTTATTTTAATGATGATTTATGCGTTAGTACCATATTTAATAATGATTTATGAGTTATTACCATATTCTAATAAAATTTCCAAAAATATAAATCGACATTAAAGTAATATATGAGTTATTACCATATTTTAAAAAGTTTACCAAAAATATTAACTAACATTAATGTAAATGTCCATGTCATATTAAATTATAAGCCATGTCATCTTTTATTAGTGCCATGTCATCATTTTTTTGGCGAGAATGATTGTAGTAACGACATGTGTACTAATCACTTCGCAAATAATATATAAGGGATTACTATCTTGTGCCACTAGAACATTTTAACATATGATTTTTATTATTGATATATTAAAATCCAACGATTTTCTTTTTGTTGCAACACCTAATTATTTTAAGTTTCTTTTTCTTACTGTAACTAAAACAAACGAACACACTAACATGCTATCAAAAATGTCATATCATAGCATGTTCTTACTTTTAGATAATATTATAACAAACAGAGCAACACTAACGATGATACAATATTTTCCCAGAAAATAAAGAAATTATAGATTTTTTGAGATTTCAATGGAGGTGCCTGATGAGATACAGAGGTCTTAGTCTGGTGTGAAGTCTTTTTATTTATTAGAGTTCATGTTTTCAAAAACTATAGATACAATCATATAGAGGACTTAGTCTAAATGTATTTAAAAGTTCACAATGAGGAAAAAAGATCTAAACGGGTCATTTTCTTCTCAGTGGTTGTGACTAGCAAGTAAATTACAAACTCATATATTTGTTATGGATACGGCAAAATAACTTTAAGGTCTACACATGTTTTTTTAATTGCTTCAGTAAGGTTGGCCTTTTCTCTAATTTTATATTAAAACAGGAGTAATATTTATCGACTATGTTTTGGACTACAAAAAAAGTTATAACAGTACAAGTAAAATAAATACATTAATTATTATCATATAATATTCTCTCAATCAAACAAATATCTATTAATAATCAGATATTATTTGATATGCAACCGATTCCTACATACATGCAAAAGAAAATTGGTTTGATTAAATATTTATATAAAAAACGTTTTATGTTTTAAAAACATATGAAAAAAAATACTTAACTTTGTTTTTTTTTGGTTTTTATTATCATTCCACATACAGAACATATTAAAAAAATTTAAACAATTTTAAACAAGTTAAGAGTTATGATATAAAATAAAAACATATCAAGACTTAAAATCTATGTGTATTTAAATGTATAATGTGAATATTAAAGTTAAAATTTATTCAAAATAAACCCAAAGTAATATAAATTGTAATAAATTGTAACAAAATAAAATAATGTTAAATCACATCAACTAATTTTGTTAATATATTTATAATCCATATGATCATATGATCTTTTTATTTTTGAAATATAATTATTTGTAACTCTGAATTAGTTATATTTAACTTAATTAATATTAAATATACATCATGCCTAAAATTAAGGAGCTAACTAACTAATTTATATTTTTTTTTAAAATAATAAATTTAATTTATATTAATACGTTTAATAATAAATTAATTATATTTTAATTATTAATGTGATAAATAATGATATATGTCTATTAATTTGTACATATACAGCTATATATTAATCCAAATGCAAAAAAAAAAAATTTCTTCAAAACCCTCATTAAATATAT
Organism: Hirschfeldia incana; assembly: GCA_026261945.1. Taxonomy (NCBI): domain Eukaryota; kingdom Viridiplantae; phylum Streptophyta; class Magnoliopsida; order Brassicales; family Brassicaceae; genus Hirschfeldia; species Hirschfeldia incana. The sequence goes on from JABCMI010000006.1 coordinate 1,880,322, forward strand.
AAAAATATAATTCTTAGATTTAGAGTATTAAAATTAGATATACATATATATGTGATAAAATAGTAATAGTTTGATACTATTAATATTTAGTATACAATGAAATATGTTATTATTGATATTTTTACAAACATAGTTTTACGGGTTATTCAAACACATGCAATATATTTATCAAATATTAACTAACTAAACAAAAATATTAACACAATTATATCATAAAACACTACATTAAAACATAACTTGATGCAAGAGAGTATGTGTCAATAGTTTAATTAGTTGTAAAATAAGATTATATATATAAGAAAAATATAAATAAAAATTAATAAAAATACAAATCAAAATTAATGCGATTAATGAAATTAACTTTTAAATTAAAAATAAGTCATAAACAAACATCAAAGAAATCTAATAACATGTGGATAACAAAAGTAAACTTACTAAATAAATGAAAAATTATATTTAAAAATATAAATCAATAAATTGTAATAAAAGTATATAAATTGTTGATGCTCAAATATATTTCATTTTTACTATGGATCCTCTCAAATATTGATCCATTACGCTTACAACAAGATAAAAATTTAGTTTGACTAAAAATAATATTAAAATTGAAACATCACTTTCATTATATACCCATCATTCATATAAACATATTAGACTACTCTAACTATAATAATTTAAATCAAACCAAATTGCATATTGGTAGGTCATCTATTAGTTCAACCGCTAGTTAGATCCTTTGTATTTTATTATGGATTTTATAGGAACTTTAAATATTTTTATTAAAAACTAAACCGGATAATATATGAGACCATAAAATTTGTCGATCTAACAGCGGGTCGGGACAAATTTTAAAATACTCAATATCACGTTTTATTAATAACATCCAAATGTAAATACAATAAAAATACAAATTTATATCAAATAAATTTGGATTGTTTCAACATTCAAACCGCGGGTCAAAATCTAGTCTATTATATTAAAAGAGAAGTCATGACTCTTTTAATGTGTGATATTTTAAAATGGATCATTTCGTAGACAGTTATTAATTTTATATTTACATAATAATATCATAACAATATATTTTTTTCTAAACAGTTAATTTAAAGTGTTGTTAGTGAAATCTTTTCCTGATTTCTTTCCTAAACATATGCTTCCTTTTTGTTTTAACATGTGATATTTAATTTTGTTGATTTAATTGTACCTAAAATATAATCATTATTTTATTAAAAAGAGAGCATTATAAAACGTATGTTTTAATCTAGAGTTCAGGAGCACTATAATACATATTCATATAGCTTTTGGATCATACGATACAGCAAAATATATGACAACATCAAATTTAAGCAAAATATATATATATATATATATATATATATATATATATATATATATATATATATATATATATATATATATATATATATATGACAATAAATGTAGATTAGATAAGGGGCAGGTATGAAGTAACATATACAAGTAAAATTATTACTTTTACTTTGCTCTATAATTTATAACTACAACTTGATTCGCCTCTGTGTAGATGTTTGCTTTAACTTTTGTTCAACGTAAATTCATAAATTATTGGTTTTATAAAAAAAAAAATCTCATGTATATTTTTTTTATGTTTTGTAGTTTACATATAGAGTAGGGCTGGTCGAAAAACCAAACCGGATCCGATCCGAAAAAATAGTATAGAACCTAAACCAAAATTGATTAAATATCCTAACATATTCAAAATTTTAGTATTTAAAAACCGAAAACCGAACCCAATTCGAACCGAACCGAAGTATTTCGGGTATCGGAATATATCTAAAATAGATTTCTATACCTATATATATATTAATTATTTTTAGATTTTATTTATATTAAAAACATTAAAAAATCAAAAACATTTTAAAATTTTCCAAAATACTTGAAAATATATATAAATAGTCAAAAGTACAAGTCTAAAATAGCTAAAGCATATTTAAAACTATAAAAGTACTCAATATATATACTGATTCTCAATCCAAATATTCAAATCAAACCAATTTATATGTTAATTTTAGGTATTTTGACATATTAAACTCACATTTATATGTCATATATTTTTTTATAGATTTTGAGAAATTCAAAACTTACAAGAGCATTTTAAGTTTAACAATTAAACACAAATCCAACAAACAAAATATTATAAAGAAGATAAAAGTTAAATGTGATAGTTGGAAAAAAATAGTTTGATTCAAAACAAGTAAACTATAACATTTTTTTTGAGTTTTAAAAGATTATTACACATTCCAAAATATGAAATTATTATAATATATACCATTTTCGAAATCAGCACAAAATTTCTATGTAATTATAAAGAAAACAAGCACCCGCACGGTTGTGCGGGTCGAGATCTAGTTCATTTCTTAATTCTTATATGTTATTGGGAATTGCTCCAAGAAAAAGAAGAAGATGTTACTGGGATTCGGGTGTATTAGTCAAGATCCATGGCTGATTACACTTTAAAAGTGATTTACTTAAAATATTGCATTAATTTTTTTCAGTTATAATTAGTCCAACAATTACGGTACATATGGTTATTGTATTATAGGCAATGTAATCGATTTTGGGGGGATATTTGTAACAGATAATTAGTATCTTTCTACAACAATAGATAATATATTTTTTTTTGAGGTTACACACCCCAATTTCCCTTATAATAATCATATTTCATAACAATCAGCTAGACCAACCAATTTCAGAACTTGCCTAACTATCGAATCCATTATTAACAAGTTAAATTATAAACTTTTTGTTTTAGCAAAAATCTTAGTTTGTAAGATTTTAACTATAAATTGTTTTGGGGGATTTTTCCATGTTCAAATAGGTTGTTAACAATTCTTAAATTTATCACTATGGTAAATGCATTAAATTCAGCATTTGGTTCCCACTTCTTAGAAAGGTTCACTTGATGTACAAAAGTTTTTTGACGAATAATATTTAACATTCATTCAAAAAAAACATTTAACTTCAGCATATATTTTTTACATAAAAATCTATGGCACTAACTTTAGCATATTTGATAAATATATCTTATTAGCATTTTGGGAAGAGAAATTCCTTTAGATAATTTTTTTGTTTATTTTTACAAAAATAGTCATTCGGAGAAGAAAATGACCTAAAGAAGTTTTTATTGAAAAGTGAATATGTGTATACCCCTTAGAGTTTTGAAATATTTACCATGAAATGCCACTGAGTTAGTTTTAGACTATTGTTTTTATTTAGTGTTTTATTTTCTGATTTTCTTTTTTTCTGAATTTCCTTTTATTTAGACAATTTCCTTTTATTTAGGCAGGAGAAATCTTTTAATTAAAAAACAAAATCTCATTGACTTAACTATCAAACATAGTGTATCATTACGTTGAATCTTCGACTGTGTTATACGAATCATGTATAACACACTGATTCTCATTACCTAGACAGTATATGTTACAAATCTTCTTATATTTATAATAATGTTCCATCGACACCCAGAGTTAAACGTTTGTTGGCTTCTGAAAATGAAAATTAAAAACAATACATTATGTTAATATTAGTGTATCGACCATTCATCATTTCCAATCAATATTTTGGTTACAAACAATTGCATCAGAAAACATACATGTTGCATTGTTCAAAATCAATGAATATCAATCCTTTTAATTTCCCGAAACGATTTTTAAGCAGATAAGCTAATCAAAACAATAAACTTACACATAATAAATACAAGATGATTAGAATACTCAACGGATTTACCAATATGCAATATTTCGACCAAATTATATGATTGGAAAAGCTTTTTTAAATAAATAACCGAAAAATACACTAAATCAAAAGCTAAATATTTGGAAAATAAACTAGATTTTCGGAAGTTCCATATATAACTATAAAAAATATACTAGATCATAAATACCAATCTTTTTCCAAATCAAAAACCATAAATATATATATATATATATATATATATATATATATATACATTAAATAAAAAGCTTACATCCATGTCAAAAAAAGAAAGCTTACATTTAAATAAATAAACTAAATTTTTGGAAGTTGCTTAAATAACAATACCGCATATACCTAAATCATAAGTACGTGGTCGATATATATATATATATATATATATATATATATATATATATATATTTCCATATCTTCATATCAATAACAACCAATTAAAACAACAAATGCATAATTTGGAAACTTAAATCAATACTATTAAAACACAAGAAGCTTTTTTGAGGCCACCCTGAAGTTTTGAAATATTTACCATTATATGCCATTGATTTTATTTAAATATATTTAATTCTAACAAAATCTATTTAATCCAACAATAGAATCTCATATTTAAACTAGTCCTTAATTTTAGGATGGATTTGTTTTTTCTATAATTGTTTTGTTTTATTTTTTTAAACTTAAAAATATTTTAATATATATTTAATATACAAAATTAACTTATTATTAAAAAATGTAAAAATATTTCAAATATCTTAAAATATATATGTGTTGCAACTATCATTTAAAATGACAACATAAATGTTAATTCTTAATTTTAAACAAAAAACTACAAATATGCATTTTCTAAATAAATTTGTAAAATTTAAACAAACTATTGTAATATAAAACAGGAAATTTTTCTGAAGTTTAAAATAATAAATAACTAATCATAAATTATCATAAATTATATTGAAGTTTAAAATAAACAAGAAATGCAAAGTTAACTAGATTATCAATAACAAAACAAATTAATGATGTCATATCAATAGATTTTAGGTTTTTTTTGTCAAGATTTTTTCGATCGAAATTTAAAGAATTACACAGTAGATAATTTCTTAATTTTCTATAATGTTAAATAAATATGAGAAATTTATTTGATTTTTAGATATTATTAGTTTTTTTCCTGGATTTTTACCGGGTTAACCAGTGTTGGATCATGGGTTATTGGAGCATTTTCGGGGTCTACTAAATTTTATCCGGTTTTTAACTAATGAGTTTTTGGTAACTCCAAACCAAATATATATATGGATCACAAGGTTTTCGGTTCAATCGTAGGCCGAGGTCATGTATAAAAATGAATAAAATTTAAAATAAATATTTATTGATGATTTTTTTCATATAATTTTAAATATTAAATGAAAAATTTAGTGCATATAGGTAAATAATTTGGATAAATTGTGTACACAAGTTAAAAACTATATGTAATGTCTAAATTATTATATTTTTGAAACATATATATATTAAAAATTAATTTTTCAAATATTTTTAAACATTTTGTTCGGTTTACGGTACGGGTTGGATTTGTTATTAGTTTCGAATATAACACTTTAAGAACCATTTGAGTGTATAGATCATGTCTAACAGACTAATGGAGTAAGAGACTTTGATTTTCATGTCGATTCCAAGTTGGATTTTCAAAGTATGAATATTGTTGACTATATTAGGTAACTAATAAGTTAATATAATATGTTGCAAACTTAATTTATAAATTGCATATGACACAACTGTATAGTTATTCAACTTTATATAATTAGATACAGCTACCAAAAATTATACTAAATTTATATTAAACATAAATATGATTATAAAAAAAATTCTCAAAGAAAAAAACTTAAAACAAAAATATACCCGCCCTTTTAAAGGCGGATCAAAATCTAGTGTTCATTACATAAACCAATTAATTTATGTTTTATTCAATCCTAATGGTTTGGTTTAGTTTGGTTTCAAAAACAAACCAAGCCGATAACCTAAATATATTTTTATCTATTAATATATATATATATATATATATATATATATATATATATATATATATATATATATATATATATACAAACATATATATATACAAACATTGTTGACAAAATATATATATATATATACAAACATATTGTTGGCTTTTCTTTTTTGTTTGGCGACTTTAGTGAAGATCTATTTTCAGTTCAAATGTATTTTATATGGTAGATAAACTTAATATTCATATTTTTTTTCTATTTGCATACATTGTTTTACTAACGAATTCTTTTTAGCTAACAAATTTAATATTTCATAATTTATTTATTTGCAACTTAATTAGTTTTTAACTAAACTAATAACAACATATTTATAACTAAACCAAACTATACCGAACCAAACAAAACCATTAAAAACTGAACTAAATTAAATCTAAACCAACCCGAACTAAACTAAATCTAAACTGAAGCCAACCAAAGCTAGTTAGGTTTTGAATGGGTGAAGTTTTATAAAACCCAAATTAACCAAACCGAACCCAAAACTAAACAGAAATGTCCACCCTTAATTTTAACTTCGAGCTGCTACATTGTAATACACGGGTGAAATAATCTACTCTATTAAAATAGAGTCCTAAATTTATCTACCATAAAAGTTGTCATTAACTTTTGGACTCTTTCAAATTTGCTAGAAAAATGCATAATTTAAGGACTATTTAGTTTAATACACTTATAATGACTAATCTAATTATTACATATATCTCGCTTCTTTTACAAACCAAACCGGCCAACTTGAATTAAACCAGCACCTAATCTTTTATAAGTAAACCAAATTAAATTATCTCATTGTACCGTACAAATGATAACATCAATATGTCTTATACACTCTGCCTCTATCATCAGATTATCAATGCAATAAATTAATATTCTCTATAAATAAATAAATTTTACCGGTCCCGAATTAGACCGGTGTTAAATATAACACAAATCGATAAAATAATAAGATAATAATATTTTTACTTCTGTGTAAATATATAGTCCCCTTAAAATTATAAATTATTAATATATCTATATATAATTTTTATATAAGTTCAAGTTAAATATTATATTGTTGGTTTTATATTAACAGTGAAAATTCTTTTATTTTTCTTAACATTTCAATATATTTTGATAATATTTAGTAAAATTATATCGAAAACCACTTAGCAATTCTATGAAACATAAAATATACACAAAATAATATAATAAAACAATATGAAAGTCAAATTTCTAAAATTTGAATAATGTACATACGGTAAAATCAAATATTTCCCTTTTTTGTAAATCAAAATATTTAAAAATATAAAAAATCTAAACGAAGAAACTTTTGTAAATTAGTATCTTTATAAATTAATAAAATTTCAAAGTCCCAACATTATTAATTTATAGAGGTTTTACTATAATCTAATCTCAAACCATTATTACGAACATGTATCGTGTTTATAATAAAAAGTCAAAAAAACAATTGAACTACAAATAAAATTAAAACATAAATATAAATCTATATCTTTATTTTTAAAATTTTATAAAATCTTTCCGCCCTTGAAAAGGGCGGGTTAAAATCTAGTTAGGTGTTATAATTTATTATCGGAAAATTAATGGAAAAATGGTCACAATGTCTTCAACTTTCAAACTTTGGCATTTACCACATCAACTTTTGTATGGACAAAAGCACTAAAATGTGTTTTAATTTCATTTCAAATCTCAAACTTTTGTTGACTGGATCAAATTATCAATACCATTAAATAAACTAACGGAATTCAGTAAGAAGTTAATTATTCGGTAAAATTCATGGTTAAGCAAAATTATGTTGTTTTGTTAGCTTTACTTTGAAAAGGAATAGTAAAACACCAAGTTGTGTTTGATTTTTTTAAATCATGAGTTTGTATTGAATGAACCAAATTAGACACATTGAAAAGTATATTAACATAATTTTAAGTAATTTAAATTAGTCATTAATAACTACAGTTTAGCAGGTTTTATTATTTTAATTTTTGATCCTCACTATAAAATATTTTTTACTATAATTTGTAATTTAAATTGATTATGAAACCATCAAGTAATATTTATATAAGTAGTAAAGTACATAATAACTTACACAATATATACATTGTTTGTCTTTAGTGTTTTGTATGTTTTCTTCGTTTCTATTTCATCAAGAACTTGGATTTATCATACTTCTTCTTTTATGGTTTTTAAATAAATTACTTATAACTAATTGTATAAATTTTGGCTATTGATACATTTTTGATATATTTTTAAAATTAATATACAATTAATCACTTACATTAATATTATTTGATCAGTGTATCTACTCGCTTAACCCTAGTTATTAGTGACTAACTAAATCCATTTTAAGTATTGTTAACCTTTTTAACAATGTGCTAAATTTAGTTTAGTCAACACAAATTTCAAGATTTAAAACAAAAGTTAACACAACTTGGTGCTTTAAATTGTCTAAAAGAAAGTTGATGCTTTTAATTTTAATGGCCAGAATTTTTAAGTTTAAGTTTTTAATTTTAAATGAATATTTCCCTTTTTCAAACCAAAGTGAACAAGACGCCTCGTTTTGTTTAACCATGGTTTTTAACTTCTACTTAACTTTGTTTTTAAGTTTCGTTAGTTTGTTTAAAGAAAAACAATTTGTCAGCTATACGAAGAATTAGATCTTGCGGAATTAGATATGAAGTATATGTGGAGTGGAGGACGAATGTCCACCAGCGATCAAAACATTGACTTTGTCAAAAATTCCTTCTAATCCGACAGTGATCTAGGGTCATCTGTTTTGTCAAATACCAAATATTTATTTTGGAGACTCTCAAAAGATTATAACTTCAAATATTTTACATATATTAGATGGTATATTGGGAAAATATAAATGATAAAAACTTTAAAAATAAAAATGAAACCCACAAGAAATTGTGACGGTAGCAGAAATAAAGGACATGTTATGGACCCAGACACAACTTGATGACTTCAAAGTCCAAGAATAGAAGGCCACCATCCAATCAAGCCAGCATTTAGGAGATATAATATGGTGTTATATTGATGGAGCTTGGAAGGAACAATATATTTTTGGGGACAATGATTGTTATGGGACTAAAATCAATGGATGGGAACCATGAATATTTACAAAGCCTATCAATTTTACATACAAAGTGTGACGTTTTGATTTTAGTTATGGAATACATGAAAGCCATTCGTTTTCTGAAGTGGTGTTTGCACCTATTATTCCCAATTGGTGAAAAATAGTGTTTCTATCGACAAAATTGCCAACTTTCACTTTATACATGGATGAGACACAACTTGATGACTTCAAAGTCCAAAAATAGAAGGCCACTACCCAATCGAGTCAACATGTAGAAGATGTAATATGGTGCTATATAAATGGAGTTTGGAGATGATTTTTGGGGCAAGAATTGTTTTGCAGCAATTGAGGCTCAAACAATCAATTGATGGGAACCATGAATATCTGACGAATCCTATCACTTTTACATAAAGAATGTGACATTTTGATTTTAGTTATGGAATGCATGAAAATCCTTTATTTCTCTGAAGTGGCGTTCGCACCTATTGTTGCCAATTGGTGAAAATGATGTATATACCGAAGAAATTTCCAACTTTCACTTTATTCATGGATGAATTTCGATAACATAATGAGTTCTACCCCGTTTTTTAATCAGATATATTTCTAGAGTAAAGAATACAATGGAAGTCATAAGTGATGCTTAGATTTATTTCTCCGATATTTTGAAATTGATTCTGGTCCGCATGTTTGTCTTTGTGAATCGGTGTGATTAGCAATTGTTGAGAAAAACAATAGAATTTCTAGAAATTAATATGTTTAGACTTTGAAATTTTATTAATATATAGAGATATTAGTTTACAAAAGTTTCCTTTATTAAAATTTCATATTTTAAGATGTATTTATTCTAAAATAAGTAAAAATATTTGATTTTAGTGTATAAATATTAATTGTTATTTTTTGACATTTATTTAAATTTTAATATATTATATGGTGTATATAATATATATTGCATAGAACTTAAATGTTGTATTAGATGTAATATTATTAAAACTTATTAAAAATATATTAAATGTTAAGAAAATATAAAGATAATTACATTGTGAATATAAAAAAAAAATATATAATAGGTTCTTACTTATATAAAATATATATACATATAAATTATTTATTTACAATTTTTATGGGAACATATATTTACATAGAATTTTCTAGAAAACATCATCTTATTATTATATCAATTTGTGTCAAATTTTGAATCGGCTCAAGTTGGGATAAGTGAAATTTATTAATTTAAAGAAATTATTAATTTATCAAGTAATAATTATAATAGAGATTATAATGTATATCCGTTTTTTCACTAAGCCTATTACACTGAATATAACGACCCAACTTTATTAATCACTATGTATGTTGGGTCCAGTTTTGGGTCGTTAGTCGTAGTTTATGTAAGGATCGCTTACTTATGCATGTTGACAACAGATCAATTTTTGTTTGACTAATCAAAGAAACGTTAATCAAATCATTATCTATCTATATATTTAAAATATATTTTTCTCTCTTTTTGAGACATGTGGAAGGGGGCTTTGTTGGCATGTGTCTCTTTCTTATATTTTTTTTACTTTTAAATCTTTCATTATTTAGATTATTACAATTTGGTTCACCACTTTCTAATTGTGCAATATCCAATCATTTTCACAATAATCATCATCTTTTTAAGTTTGATAATCTATTTTATTAATTGCAAAATAAAAAATAAATAAAATAAAATAAATAAATAAATTTTTTATTTATTAACAACTAAAAATATCATAAATTTCACTATTTTATTAGTTATTACTATTTTCTATTATTTCATTTTCAAATTATATATTTATTTTAATATTTGACCAAGTTAAGAAAAATAAACTAGAAACACAACTCATGATCGAAACATAAAATCTCTATAATCATAGAGAAAAACAAAATGCCAAAGACACACTAATTAAGTAAATGTTTAGAACTGAAACGATATCAAGAACAAAATTAACTTAGCTCACTTTATTATAGAATATTTTGGTTATAAAAAACAGATGTTGAAAAATAGTAGAAAGATAAACTCCGAGATAAAACATCTTTCTAATAAAAAGAAACAGGATCAAAGAGTAATACAAAGAACCAAGAAAACGTGTTAGAGCAAGAATATTCAGCAGAAGATAAAAATCGCCATGAAACAAGAAAACAAATATTTAACACACCATAAGCGCAACCACCAGCTAAGATGTACGAAGCACCTCACAAACTAAACAAACACAAAAAAACGTTCATACCAGCGGAAAACCACAACTCTAGATAAAAAATCAAAATTCCAAGAATCTAAAGCCCAAACTCTAGAAAAAAAACATACAGCCTGAATGAGGGAGAATGAAAGTTAACCACTAAGAAACCAAATCCCAAACTTGAGACCAGACACAACATTATAGCATACACAGAAAAAACACTATATAAACCCGAAGTCGCAAATTTGGCAAAATAGAGAACCACTAGAGACGCGAGCAGTGATGAAATCCATTTGATGTGAGAGTTGTAATAGAGCACCACTAGTTAGAGTGTAATAGTTTATCATTTGATGTAATAGTTTATCATATCAAACCCCTAGTATATATAATGAGATACTTTTTACTTTTCTTAAGGTGTCTACATCAGATTTTAATAAATGTTTGTGAGACCCATCTTTATATTTTTGTTTTAAAATAGTATGTATTCATATGAATATCACTAAATATCACTTAGTGCAGTGGTTTATGTATCATTAAAGAAGTTCACAAGTCGGGTTCGAATAGAAAACATGTGTGTTTTGCATCTTTTATGATTAAATTTAATGAAAGGCAATTATGATTTTTACAAGTCGTCTTCTTCTTTAAACTTTTAGATTTTCTGCAATATTGACTCTGACAACTCATAATTTTTCAAGAGTTATACATCAGTTTCTTCATTTTTTTGTCATTTTCATGAAAACTTCATAAATTTTTAAATATACTACACGATTATAGGATGAAATGAGTGAAAATTAAGTTTTTAAGAATTTCGGTTTATGGACTGAGTCAGTTTAAATCGTCATCGTTGGTGTCCGAATTACGTTCTTCCGGTGATTTTACGGCCCTCGGCAGTGAGTTTTCGAACGTGATTATGTAATGAATTAATGATTGTTGGGTCATTTTAAATTAAATGCGGCCTATGGCACTCACTTTCTACATAACCTTTAAAAAGTGAGGCTGATGCGTCAGAGATAACCGAAAAACTTTCTAATCGTCTATTATTTTGCACTGTCTTTGAATATGGCCTAGGGTTCTCCCACTTTGTCGCTTAACTCTCACATCAAGTGATGAAATCAGCAAATCGTGGAGTCAGCCTCAAACTATGAAAGAGAGCATAGAAGTCTGATGATCAAAGACCAGATCTTGAAAACCAACCGAACATGAATTATCGACGGTAAGCTAACGAAGAAGAAATCAACATCAAAGATGACTAGACTATGATCCAACCTAAGGAGATGCACTTCCTAACATCAACAAAAATCTAAGTAAGAAAAAGAACAACCAATATTGACCGAAACAACCTATAACGCTGTGAGTAACAACCACACATTATGAAAATTTCAAACCCAATCTATAACAAATACCAAACAATCTGAGGAAGAACAAAGACACAAAGGTGAGTATTTTTTTTTGGTGAGGTTGAGAAGCAAAGCACAAGGAAAAGGCAAACGAAATAGATAGATAGTGACGGCTTAATGTCAAAATATAGAGAGAGAACATAAAACATCTCAAAGAATAATGTTCAAATAATTCAAATAAAAAATAGAATACAATTTATAACGTTAAACTGTTAATCTTAAAATAACAAATGCAAAGTTATTGAAATTTAATATGCTTTACATCAGAGCCTTTGCTATTATATACAAAACATATTATTGAAAAACACAAACAAAAAATATATAAACCTATCACCTATAACAATATAACACAATAAAAACATTAAATAATGTTCTTAACAAATAAAGATGTCACATAATTACATCATCCAAAAAAATTACTCAACAACAATAAATATCAAAGTTTTCAAATTCTTAATACTAAGATTTAGGATTAAAAATACATCGTACCAACTTCGAATGCATCTTTACGATCAATATATATATATATTGGTTAAATTTATATAGTCACAACTTCTTAATTTTGACAAAAATCCAGAGCAAGAAGAAACTAGTGGTTAATATAACACTCATGATTATTTGAAATAATCATCATAAGCACCGCTAACAAAATATAATTCATTGAAATCAACCTAGAAAATTCCAAAGTATCAAACTATTATAACACCTCTCCATCACCCCCAATATACAAAATTAGGTATGGGCATAAATCTCGAACCCGAACCCAATCCGAAGTAAGAATATCGGTTCAGTTACGGATCTAGCCAAAAACAAGATCGATTTCATTTACTTTGGGTTTTCGGTTTGGTTCCATTTTAGCCGATAAGTGAAGAGTAACCCGAGTTGAACCAAACAAATACAAAGCTGATAGTATAATACGTGACAAAAAAGTTCATCTTATTCCAAATGAGATGACGCAAAATAAAAGATACATAAAAATGCAGTTTATATAACTAGCATGGATTTATCAATTTAAGTGTTTAGGCATATTTACTATCATATCTAATTATTGATATGATATAATGTGAAAAGTTATATTTTCACAGCATAATATATATATATATATATACTTATAAATATATATGTACAAATTATATTTTAATATAATTATTGTAAGATGAAGTCCACATTTATAAATTATCTAAATCATAATTAAAATTAATAAGTTTTAATCAAATAATAAACAATTCAGCTATTATACTTTCAAATTATCATGTATATATTTAAACTTAAATTTCTTTTATAGTAACTTTGCAAAAACTACCATAAAATTAATAAACCATAAGATCATATACATATTTTATTTTCTAAAACCCTGTTGAGAAATGTTATAGATTATAAAACCATAGTCAAATCATAACAATATTAGCAAAACCGGCGCGTAGCGCCGGCAAACCCTAATATATATAATGAGATACTTTTTTACTTTTCTTAAGGTGTCCATATCAGATTTTAATAAATGTTTGTGGGACCCATCTTTATATTTTTGTTTTAAAATAGTATGTATTCATATGAATATCACTAAATATCACTTAGTGCAGTGGTTTATGTATCATTAAAGAAGTTCACAAGTCGGGATCAAATAGAGAACATGTGTGTTTTGCATCTTTTATGATTAAATTTAATGAAAGGCAATTATGATTTTTACAAGTCGTCTTCTTCAATTAAACTTTTAGATTTTCTGCAATATTGACTCTGACAGCTCATAATTTTTCAAGAGTTATACATCAGTTTCTTTGTTTTTTTGTCATTTTCATGTTAACTTCATAAATTTTTAAGTATACTACTCGATTATAGGATGAAATGAGTGAAAATTAAGTTTTTAAGAATTTCGGTTTATGGACTGAGTCAGTTTAAATCGTCATCGTTGGTGTCCGAATTACGTTCTTCCGGTGATTTTACGGCCCTTGGCAATGAGTTTTCGAACGTGATTATGTAATGAATTAATGATTGTTGGGTCATTTTAAATTAAATGTGGCCTATGGCACTCACTTTCTACATAACCTTTAAAAAGTGAGGCTGATGCGTCAGAGATACCCGAAAAACTTTTCAATCCTCTATTATTTTGCACTGTCTTTGAATATGGCCTAGGGTTCTCCCACTTTGTCGCTTAACTCTCACATCAAATGATAAACTATTACACTCTAAATCGCTCTATTCAGTGTCACATATCATTGAAACTCCTTAAATTGATATAATTTCATTACTGAAAACTTGATTAGTATAACTTTTCTATGTTCTTTGTTCTACTTTCTGAAGTTGTCTGCTGAGACCTGTACGTCATGGAGGAATTCACTAATTTATCATACTTCAAATTTGAATTAGAACACACTAGTAGTTTCAAGGAGGAAGCGAACAAAATTTTTTACACAGCTGATAACTACAGAAAAAACCAATGAAAAAGAAACACAGCTTTTCGGACGGTCCGAGAGAGTTCGCATATATCTGAGAGGAGCTCATGGAGATTCATTTTTTATTTCTGTTAAAAAATCTCGCCTTGACTATTTTTTGGGTATGTATATATTATTGCGTTATGTTTAATAAAATGGTTTTACTATTGTGTGGGGTTTATAAATTGAGATAGATTATTATTTTTTTATATTTACACATGTTGCGGATTTACTGGATAGCTAATGAGGATATTAATTAGTCTATGTGGTCGGTTTTTTATATTAATCAGATGTTGAATCTGAGTGGATATATGATCTATGTGTGATATATTCTTGAAAAAAAATGTTACTAGATGTCAAATTCATGAACACAAATCGAAAATTCTTTTAGATATTCACGACTCTGCACTTGCGCGGGGCTATATCTCTAGTACATTGAACGCGACGCAGAAACAAAGAAAAAATAGCAGTCGAACTATGAATAATGCAAACTTTCTTGTTAAATCGAAAGTACATCATAAGAAAACAAGTTGGACTTTGCTTTGTCGGTTTAGGCTGTACAAATAAGTCACTTTATTAGTCCAAAGGACAAAAATATTAGAATCATAAAAAAATGATTCCCAACTCTAACTAATTAAAGTGGGGTAGTTGGTAGGCCTAGTAGTTGGAGACTAATCCAAACGAAGAATTGATCTTTACCATTGCCAACTCATGTTTTAGACTAAAATGTGATAGAGCCAATTTCTCTTTGATTTTCTAATAGCATTTTATCTCAACTACTTGGAATCTAATCCCACTATTAAATACCTACATTAAGATTGGGATTCATATGGGTGGATTGCCACCAACATTTTTAGTTATATAAATCAAAATATCACTATTTCAACCAAAAAAATTACTAATGTCTTTTAATCTGAAAATCATATAAGTGATGAAATATGCGAAACCTTTTAAAACAGGTTGCTTAATAGTATTGTTTTAAAGATAAAGTTAACATTTTGGAGATCCAATTATACAGTTTATAATTTTTTTAATGATCAACGGTTGAGCTATTGTTTTTGAGGGAAAAGTTTGCTAAAATTTTCCATCCAGCATGGCAGGAACAAACTGAGAAATAGTAACACAGTAGAAAACACAATTAATTAACACTCAATAAATTGGTAAATACTATAAGTTAATAAATTTTTCAGTCCCAAAAATTGGATCAGATAAAAAAATAACATAAATCGATAAGATAATAATGCTTTCGTAAATCCTATGTAAATTTATGATCCTATGAATACAATACATTAGTAATTATATGAAAGTACATTTTATATAAGTACAAACAAGCTATTATATTTTTTATTTCATATTACTAATGGAATTATCTTTATATTTCATAATATTTAATATTTGATGAGATATAGTGAGATTACATCTAAAATCATATTTAAATTCTAAAAAATATTTTATACACATCAAATAATATAGTCAAACCAATATGAATGTATAATTTCAAAAAAGATATACATTAAAATCAAATATTTTTCTTATTTTAGAAAAGAATAACTTAAAATACAAAAAGATAAAAGATAAAATTTTGTTTAAAATTCAACAAACTTTTAGTTTAAATTTTTCAGAAAAAAAGTTTCCAAAAAATATTCTTAATTTATTTATATTCAAATAAATTATTATTTCATATTTCTATTATATGATAAACTATAATATACACTAAGAAATTAGTCATTGTTAAATCATCCACTTCGTAACTAATAATTATTCCAAATTTTACTTATATTTGGAAAATAGAAACTGAATCAAAACAAACAAATATGTTAAGAAACAATAACTCTCAGTTTTTTTTTAACTCAAGGTTTTGGACGATTTTGGGCTTGAAATCCGAATTAAACCTAAAACTATTTTTAGTTGAAAAAAGTGGTTCTTAAACGGATCCCAACACTCAAAGTTCAATAATTTGAAAACTGAATAAACCAAACCGACACGGTGTAAAGGCTCAATGCCCATCACTATGAGACGTCAAACTAAATTACTTCAAAATTCAAATATTAGCTCAGACCAAAAAGTTATTAAATTTTAAACTGAAAAAACTTAACCAAAATGTTATCTCGTGCTTTTAAGCCGCGGACCAAAATCTAGTGATGTATAAAACTAACTACTACTCCGGTTAGGTAATGGTTATCCACTACTCTTAATTTTCTTAGTAATCCATTGGAGAATACAGCTTAGTGTGCATTAAAACAAAATATATGGTAAGTTAACTAAAGGTGCAGAAAAATCATAACTCGTTTTCGAGTTCTTTACTACCTAAAGTAGTTGATAACATGCACCCTGCGCGAGGTGAGTTTTTGAAAAATTGTTATTATATTTAAATATTATAAATAATACATATTTTGCTATCAATAACATTTTTTTTTTACATTTGAATAGGCAAGGGCATTCATGTGATTGGGTTTGGTTATGTTCGGTATGGTTCAGATCTTTACGAGTTTAGTTTGAGTTTGGATAACACATTTAATTTTTTTTAAGAAAATTAAAGTTCATATGTACTTAAAGTTTCTCAAAATATAAAAAGATAATATATCTATCTATATATATAAAGTAGATTTTTCTCTTTTTTTAGGACATGTGCAATGGAGGTTTGTTGACATGTGTCAAATTTTTCTATCTTTTTACATTTTAATCAGTCTTTTTTAGATTATTACAATTTGGTTCAACCATTTTTAATTGTGCACTATCAAATCTTTTTCACATTAGCCATCATTTTTTAAAGTTTGATAATCCATTTTATTGATTAAAAATATAATATGAATAAAAATAAATAAAATAGTATAAATATAATTTTAGTTTTTAATTTATTCACAGCTAAAATTAACATACTTTTACAACAATAAAACTAAACTATGATATATGTTCGCCTGGTTCAGATAACCAAATCGAAAACATAAAATCGACATAAAACATAGCAGAAGGGAAACACCTAACACCTAGCACCTAGCACCAGACCGGAGGCTAAAAAAACTTAAACTTTCACTATTTTATTTGTTTTTATTATTTTCTATTATTTCATTTGCAAATAATATATTTATTTTAATACTGACCAAATTAAGAAATATAGCAAGATTCATAATCGAAACATAAAATTTCAACAATTATAGAAAAAAAAAACAAATTGTCAAAGACACAGTAAAGGTTTAGCGCTGAAACGAGATCAAAAACTAATTTAGCTCACTTTATCATAGAATATTTTGGCCATAACAAGGAGATGTCGAAAAAGTAGAAAGATTAACTCTGAGACAAAGCATCTCGAATACAAAGAAACGTGATCAAGAACTAACACAAATAACCAAGAAAACGGGTTAGAGTAAGAATATTCAACAGAATGCAAAAATCTCTACCAACCAAGAAGACAAATACTCAGCACACCATAAGCACATCCACAAGTGAGGAACCACAAAACTCTAGATAGAAAAGACCGAAATTCTACGAAACTAACTTCACACACTTATACTAAGAAAAACATGGGAAAAGACATATAACCTGAAGGAGAAAGAATGAAAGTTAACCACCAAGAAACCAGAGCCCAAACTTGAGACCAAAAACAACATTATAAATCTACATAACATACACGGAAGAAAACACTATCTAAACGTGGAGTCGCAAATTTAGTGAAATAGAGGGTCACTAAAGACATGAGCAGTGATGAAAACTGTAACAAAATGATAGAACATACATGAAAGGGTATACGTAACGAAATCAGCAAACCGTGAAGCCATCCTGAAACTATGAAAGAGAGCATAGAAGGCAGATGATAAAAAACCAGATCTTGTAAACCAAACCGAATAGGGATTATCGACGGTAAGCTAACAAAGAAGAAGGCAACATTAAAGACGACTAAACTCTGACTCAACCCAAATAGATGCACTTCCTAACATCAACAAAAACATTAGTAAGAAAAAAAACAGCAAATCTTGACCGGAACAACCTATAACATGAGAAACAACCACACAACATGAAACTAATAAATCTAATATATAACAAATACCAGACAATCTGAGGAAGAACTAACACACATTTAATATTGACTGTAATAGCCTACAACACCATGAAAAACAATCACACAACTGGTAACTTATAAACCTGATTTATATCAAATACCAGATAATCTTACAGAAAAAAAACGTGATGTAGAAGAAGAGCATGGAGGTGAGTCTTTTCCGATGATGGTGAGAAACACATCATACCGGAAAGGTAAATGAAATATATAGATTATGAGGGCTCAATATCATAATATGGAAAGAATGCAAAAAAAATATCTTAAAAGAATAATGTTCAAATAATTGAAAAAATATAAAATACAACTTTTTAATACTACAATTATCAATCTTAGAATCAATAAATGTTTAAATACTTCTATCTCTTCTTCTGCCACCTAGGGGGTTGCGACACCTGTTTAATATTAAAATTTAAAATCTAACATTGCTTTTCTGTCTATTTAACTTAAAAATTACATGTTATCTTTATGCCTAATATAAATACTGTAACTACACATTATTTTTATGCTAGCATAAATACTGTAAAGTAAGATGAGGTTCATAACAAAACTAATATAAATGAGGCTCAGTGATCCAGGCCTAGAAGAAACCCAGAAAATGAACGGTTGGTGAGACAGCTCAAGACCACTTATGAGGGATGAAGGCGTCAGAAACATAAATCATCGCCGTAATCAAAATTTCCGTTGCTTGACCTCCGAAAACAATCTCCATGCAATCTCTACTTCGTCTTCTTATGAATCTATCATTCCTTATCCATGACTCAACCTACGAGAACATTCTTCTTACAGTCTTCGTTTTGTCTACTTCTAAATACTATAGCCTAAGCTTAACCTTAGAGATTCACCATATCTCCAAACGTATTGATAGATATTGAGGTTTTTTAGTTCTAATTGAATCCTCAAAGCCCAAATTTATTATGATACTCTCGGTTTAGATGTGTAAATCAATTATGTTATAGTTTTAGTGTAAACTCACCCGCCCGTAGGGCGGACCGACCACTAGTAACATATAATTTTTAATGTATGCCAAAATATTTAAACTTAATATAAAACTTGGTTTAGATTAAACATTTGAATATCAAATAAATTGGTATTTTAAGTATTTTTTGTATTTTGAGTATCGTTTAGCTATTTTAAACAGGTGTTTTTGACTATTTGTATATATTTCCTGTTTTTTGGCATCACTATCCGTAACATCTTATATTTTTGTATATTCTTAGTTATTAAATTTTAAAATAATTAATATATTTATGTATATAAATTTGGTATGAATATACTCAGATATCTGGAATATTTTTGTTCGGATTGGATTCGGTTACGGTTCTCTAGATACCAAAATTGTGAACTCGTTCGGATATCTACGAATTTTGTTTAAAATTCAGTACTATTTTTCGGATTGGATTTTTTTATTCAGATTTTGCCTAATTTATAATTTTTATTGTAACAAAAGTTTAAAACAAAGTGGTGATGGTCTACATTGATTTTGGGTATGGCCACAATTTTAAGCCAAAACACATTCTACTACTATAAACGTGGCTCATTTAGTTAGTCATTAAAAATTGTTTAGATCCATTTAAGAAAAACAATGGAGTGAACTAAAAAAATGTTACCGTTTCAGATTATCAAAATTGATACTTCCTATTTATTCTCTGTTGGTGTTGCGACGAACAGAAAGAGGATTGGAGTTGTAAGCAATTTTGTTGTGTAATCTATGTTCTCGCTAGATGATTTCAATAGCTTCTAAATAAATCTTTGATGTATCGATCTCTTGTAAGATTTTCAAAAAATATTAATTAATAAAATCTTACAGGTTCTAGAGTTATTAATTGTTTCTCAATTAATATATATTAGATTAAAGTAACCAAATAAATAAAAGCAATACCTCTTGTTTATTTACAATATTTTAAGGTAAATAAATCAAAATAATTGTTTTATTTATTTTATATGGTATATAATTAAATTTCAGTGATATTAACATAGATCTATAGTATATTTACATATAAATATTTTTTTATCATTTTGTTAACATTTTCTTATTTGCTGTAAAACAAAATTAAACCACTAATCCCAAAACAAATTATGTGATAGATTTTCAATGCAAATTTCAAAATTAACATATTTATGTACTTTTATATCTTACATATTTTAATTTAAAAGATATATATATATATATATATATATATATACTAGGTGATTCTCACGTGCTCATGCACGAGTATAAATATTCATAAAGTAAATATTTTGTGATAGTTTATTAATATTTTAATTTTAATCTCAATTATTTTATAATTTATATAAACATATTTATTTTTTAGTTTGACATGTGATTTTGTATATGTAATATATTGATTGGTTTGAGTATCACTTGACTATATTAGATAGCATCAGCTTCTTTAAATTCAACCATAATATTTTTTTGTACAAATAGATTAAAACTTTAACAATTTGTTATTTTCATTTAGATATGTAAATGTATTTTAGTAATAGTATTATATTATATTTTTCTGAAAATCAAATAGAAAAATAAATTTAAGTTTTGATCGATTCAGAATAGATAAACAAATATAATGATAATATTTGAATTCTCATGCATATTTGTTTTACAAATTAAATAAATTTTAACAATTAGTTAATATTTTTTTATTAATATAGTTTGAAACATTAGTAATTTTTATGTATAAAATTAAATAAAAATTACTAATTTACATGCATTGTATGAAGAATGTTTGTTGCAAGATCAGAGCCGGTCCTATAAATATGGAGGCTAGAAGCCAAAAAAAATTATGTGGCTGAGTAGGTTCGAACTCGTAACCACATCACGTTGATATGAGTACATTTACCAAGTATGCTAAAGGGAGTTTTGACAAAAAAAAATAGTGGCCGAATTACTACATAATATTTGGCGGCTGGAAGCATGTGCTTCACTCGCTTATGTTAAAGGCCGGCTCTTGCTAGATGGATGTTGGAATTTTGTGGTTGATCAACACAAACTTCAAGATATGTAAAACTTATATTTTCAATACAAACTTGTAAAAAATGTGATATGCTTTGACTAGTTACTATTGTTTGGTTTCATCTCCTAAGTATTATTTTTTATGAGTTGGAAGAAATGTTAAAATGTTTCTTCAAATATTGTATCAATATAAGACTACCAACATTCTTTATTAAGATGAGAAGAAAATATTTAGACTTTATTATTGCATTTAGTAAATCCAAAGATAAGATAAAAACTATTGAAATAATTAATTTATTTGATTTTTAGCACATATATTACATCTTGGGAAACAATTTTACTGATTATACAAAAAATTACAACTAAATGAGTAAACAAGCTTGGACTAGACTTTATATGAAAGAAGACTTAGTCAGAAGACTTCCAGAAAGACCAGACGACTTTCAGGAAGTCCACACGACTTCCAAGAAGTACAGACGACTTCCAAAAAGTCCAGAAGACTTCTAAGTAAGTCGTCTAGACGACTTCCAAGTAAGTCGTCTCAAAACTCTTCCAAATCCAGATCTGGAAAACCTGCATATCCAAAAACGTTCAAATGGCTTAAAATAGAGAAAATTAGGGGAAAATTAGACAAATCTACCTTTATAAAACACACAAAAATACATATCTAAAATTAATAGATATACCTTTAAATGAGTGGAAAATGAGAACCATGTGATAAAAAATCTGCAAAAAATGTTAAATTAGTGAGAAAGACATGAGAAAAAACTGAAAAATATCATCTAAAATTTGGTGTATTGAAGTTTAAAAAAAACAGAGTGGGTTTGGAGAGTTTTAGTTTGGGAAAAATATTAGAACTTTATACAACATTAGTTGACCAAATAAAGAAAAATCCGATATAAAAACTTACCAAAATGCTCAGATATGTTATAAAAAGGAGAGACATGAGAGAAGACTCCGTCAGACGACTTCCAAGAAGTCCAGACGACTTCTAAGAAGCCTAGAAGACTTTCAGGAAGCCCAAACGACTTCCAGGAAGTCCAGACGACTTCTAGGTAAGTCGTCTAGACGACTTCCAGGTAAGTCGTCCAGAATTCTTCAAATCCAGATCTGAAAAATCTGCATATCCAAAAACGTTAAAATGACTTAAAATAGATAAAATTAGTGGAAGATTAGACAAATCTACATTTATAGAACACACAAAAATACATATCTAAAATTAATAGATTTACATTTAAATGAGTGGGAGGTGAGAACCATGTGATAAAAAATCTGCAAAAAAATAAAAATAAATTAGTGAGAAAGACATGAGACAAAACTGAAAAAAATCATCTAAAATTTGGTGTACTGAAGTCAAGGAGATTAGAGTGAGTTTGGAGAGTTTTAGTTTAGGAAAAAATATAAGAACTTTATACAACATGAGGTGGCCAAATAAAGAAAAATCAGAAACAAAAACTTACCAAATGCTCAGATTTGTTATTAAAAGGAGAGACATGAGAGAAGACTTCGTTAGACGGCTTCCAGGAAGTCCAGACGACTACCAGGAAGTCCAGACGACCTCCAGGAAGTCCAGACGACCTCCAGGAAGTCCAGACGACTTCTAGGTAAGTCGTCCAGACGACTTCCAGGTAAGTCGTCCCAAAAGTCTTCCAAATCTAGATCTGAAAAACCTGCAAATCCAAATCCAGATCTGAAAAACCTGCAAATCCAAATCCATATCTGAAAAACCTGCATATCCATAAACGTTCATATGGCTTAGAACAGAGAAAATAAGTGGAAGATTAGATAAATCTATCTTTATAAAACACACAAAAAATACATTTCTAAAATTAATAGATTTACCTTTCAATGAGTAAAATATGAAAAATATGTTATGAAACACCTGCAAAAACAAGATAAATTAGTGAGAAAAATATGAGACAAAAACAATAAATTGATATAAAGTTTGGTGTTTATAAGTTCAAAAAGATTAGAGAGAGGTTATAGAGTTTAAAAATGATGAACACTACATTTTTGTTGCAGCCATTTGAGAAGAGTAGAGAGAATGTGTAAAATTTTATTTATATATGGAGACACAAAATCCAATTAGGCTAAATATTTTTTGTTCAGACGACTTTGGACGACTTAATTGTAAGTCGTCCAGAAGATTTTAATATATTTAGCGGGAAACTAAAATACTTTTAGCGGGAAACAAAAATAGAAGACTTCCTAGACGACTTACAAGTAAGTCGTCTAGGAAGTCGTCTGGTTTAAAATATTTAAGCGGGAAAAGAAAGTCGTCTAAAGTCATCTAAAGTCATCCAACTTTAACAATTCAACAGACGACTTAATTTTAAGTCGTCTAGACCCTAAACACAATCTCTAAACTAATTTAACTAACTAAACACTTCAAAAAATCAAATTAAACTTAAAAAGTGTTTACTATACACTGAAACAAGCACAAATAGGTTAAAGTTTACATTTTCAAAAAATCATTCAAGCTTTCCAAAATCTAACCCTAACAAAACATACAATACTACTACATATGTTCTCAAACCCTAAAACCAAAGAATATCATGATTAACCATTTTCGCTCATCTATGTTAAAAATATTCAAACTTATTATTTTTTAATTTACATCACTTACAAATGTTTATAGTTACATGATTTTAATTTTTCGCTAATCAAAATATTTTTTAATTTTTTTAAAAATTATTTTTAAGATCAACAACTCCAGACGACTTCCAGAACCTCAGACGACACAGACGACTTAATAGGGTTATATTCGTAAAAATGGCTTCGATTTTTTTGTTTGCTCACAAGGAGCTGGCTGTAATTTCACATGGCCTTGAAGTTAGTTTTCTATTTGATTCAAGTTGGGGTTTGGTTTTGAGGTTATGATCAAGTTGTGGGTCATAAATTGTAAAAACCTCAATTTTTAGTTTTTAATTATATATATATCTGAAAAAAAAAATAAAACTTCTAATTAACAGAAATTATTTTTCAAAAAAGGAAAATCAAATTTAGTATAGTAATTATATATAATATTTTTAATTCATTAAGGGTATCATCGTAAATAACTAACATAAGAGTTAAAGTGAGCGTGACACGTAAGAAACTGACTTATCAAAAAATATTCATTTGATTTTATGATCATTTATATCTTGTTATAACAAAAACAAAATGAAGTCACTGATCACAAATTTTCAATGTGGGATATTTAATAGTTTTAGTGATTTATAATCATTTGAAAAAAAAAATCAAAACATAACATATAAGAGAAAATTTTATTTTTATTATATGGTTAATGTGATTGTTTAAATGTCGTTTAAATAATATAAAATTAAACAAAAATGAGGAAAGATACAAAAATTATTATCTAATCTTTATTATTTATAATCATACTAAGTAATTCCGTAGCTTTTATTTAAGGAAATAATGTAAAATAATCTTTTATACACTATTAATCAATTTAATAGTTAATTTAATAAAAAAATATAATACTCCATCCGTTCCTAAATGATTGATGTTCTGAAAAAAAATTGTTTCGAAAAGATTGATTTTTTTTACTTTTTCAATGTATGATTTAATGAAATTGTAAGCTTCAAAAAATAATGGTGTTTATTGAATTTCTATTGGTTAAAAGCTATGAAAAATTGTTATTCACAAAAAACAATGCATTTACAATCAAAGTTTTATGATTTTTCTTAATATATGTGAAAAATCTAAAACATCAATCTCTAAAAAACAGAAGGAGTACATGTTTAGATGGACCAAACTATTTTTCGAAGGATCCTAAGAATCATTCTGAATATGACACGTGACTACCAAACAATGGTGTAATGTTTCTCAATCAGTAGTATATAAGGGATATATAATATTTAGAAAACAAACTTGGTTTTCTCTCCACTCAAAACTCTCTCATTTCTCTCTAAAGTTTCATCTTTTTAAAAGAAACTGCTTCCCATGTGCTGCCATGTCTTTTTGACGGTTCAGGAACACTTCCGTTCTTTTTCTTCTTTTTTCTGCTTCTTCTTGTTTATCTATGTGGTCTTCACTCTCATTTTTCTCTCTCGACAGAGGTAGTGCTCTTATGTGGTTCTCCGGTTCAGATCTGGAGCTCCAGTTTGATCTGGTATGTACATGGTGTCTACACTGTTTCTAGAGGACGGTTTTCTGCTCATTGTGCCCTTCAACAGCTTTCACTTCAAGTTTTGCGATCTCGAGGGTTTTCTAATTATGCATTGAAATTCTTCGAGGCGGCGGTGCGTGAGGCGTCAGGTACTGCTTCTTAAGGCTGTCTCCCATGCTGTGTGATGCTTTGCTGTTCTAGAGTCAGGCTTGGGTGGGCTTAGGGGCTTGGGGTTTGTGGATTTATGGTTTCTCTCCTTCCGCTTCGGGTTCCTTTGTGGTCTTTGGTGGTAGCGTGTGGTGTGACTCCGTGAATGGGATTTCTTCCTGCTCTTGTGGTGGTCTCCGGTGGCAGCGCATGGGTGATGGTGTCTCTTCAAACTGTGTTGTGAGTTTTTATTTCAGTGCATGTAGTTGTAGCTTCTCCCCAAAGATGTTGGGTTCCAACATTGTAGCTCTATGTGTCTCGTCTCTTTCTCTTGTGAATCTTGCTGCTTTGTGACTATTATTGTAAGCGTATGGGTGTCTAACGATGAATAGACATCTTTGCCTTTCGTCCTTCTCGCTTGGTTGGTGGTTATTCTGGAGTTGGTGTTCTCGATCAGTCTCACTTCTCTGTATGGGCTTTCTAGTTCAAGGGGTATACACAGTCCTGGACTGGATAGTTGGAGGCAGCAATTTTCAGTTATCCTCTCAGAATGAAGGCATTGTCGGTTGTAGGATTCTTCTTGTTCTGCAGGTTTTGAGATTCCTGAGTTAGTAAGCGGGTTTGATTTGTAATTATTTGGGCAGGAAATGGCTTGTGAGTCTTGTGGAAACTGTAAGAACCGGCTACAACAAGGTCTTAGGGCGCCTTTATTTTCGGTAGCTCGTTGAAACTGGATGATCATACTGTCCCTGCCTATTTCTCATGTTCGTCACTACTACATTGACGTCCGTACAAAGACTTATTCTCGGCTTAGTTAAGTTTTATGTCTAACTTAATTTTGTGCATCTCTGCCTAGAGATGACAAAGTGAAGGATTACCCGCGGGCCTGGCCTGAAAGGGATTGTTGCGGGTTGGGATTGGGTAGGCTAGATCCAGACCGAAATTTTAGCAGGCCTTGTGGTCTGAACCTGTGTGTAATTGGGCTCATTTGCGTTTTAAGCCTAATTTTTCCTGCGGGATTATGGGGTCATGCGAATTTACTTTCATTTCACCTCTTGAGATGTCCAAATAATGATCGAGTATTCGAGTGTGACGATGGTGATCTTCACCGACAAAGAGAAGAGGCTCTGGCGGTGGCGCTTCGTCGTTCGATAGTTCATCTCGTCTTCCCTCGTCTTCCATATGCACCCGTGGAGCTTAGCCGGCTAACGGGATGAACTTTGGTGTTGTGGGCACAGGGGGGTAACCCAAGAATTGATAGAGGTTGGATCCAAGTTACAACTTGAAAACAAAGAGAATGGATTTTTATGAGTTTTTACAAGTTTTTATGATGCAAACAGAAACAAATGCAAAAGTAAATGAGATTATGATGATAATGAAAATAAAACAAGATAAATAAACAAAATGATATGATGGAATCAAGCTGCTGGCTGTGTGACACTCTCAGTTTGATTAAATAATGGTTGAAGTAGAATGAGATGGAGCTTTGCTTGCTGGCTGTGTAACTCTCTCAAGTTTAGCTAGTGGATGGGATGGACGATACGTGTTTTTAGAAGCCAAAAGACCTATGGAAAGGAGCCTTGATAAGTCAAGGTGCTCTAGAGCTGCTTCACACGCAATCAAAAGATTTAGAACAATAGTTTTGACAAAACTAAAAAAACTGTAATTTGCATTCATAAAATTCAGGGGTGGTTTACAATGAAGAAATGACTAGAGCTTTATAAGCTCAACAAAAGAAGACTCTAACAGTCATAAAAGAACATAAGGAAAGAAATAAAATCGAAATAATAAACTTGGAAGCAAAGAAATTGATGGTTCCTTGAAAACTAGCCGTTCGGCTGATTTGTTGTCTTTGAAGAAGACTGATCTTGTATCTTGATATCCTGGTGAAATATCCACGAAATAAGATTCTCTGGCTGCTAATTAATCTCATAAGTGTTTTGGTTTCTTCTGGTTTATAGGAATAGAGCCGTTGGTCCTTGCTCATTAAGTGGAGAAGAGTTTCCTTGAATTCATGTGGTGCAACCGGATATGGAAAGTTGTTGGAGAGAGAGATCTGCCTGATCTCCTGGGTGCTGGTGCACCTAAAGACTTCTTCCTTGTCTTATGGTTTGTCTACAGCATCTCCTGGTTTCCACAAATAGGTTTGGATCAGACCAAATCAAATTGGTTGAATGCTTTCCCAAATTGGTGTCGGTTTGGCCGGTTTTAGAAATTTGATTGTATCTTGGTTTTCCCTTGACCCAATTCGCCTGATTCTAGTCTTTCTGAATAGCTGACAAATCCCTCTTGAAACCCATGACATAATTTGGAGAAGGCCCCTTCATGATTGGGTTGAAATCCACTCGTAAGACCTGATACTCGTAGATGTACGGACTGGAGAACCTCTGATTTGTAAAATTCATAACTCTCTGGTCCGGATAGCTTTGGATGTAATTCCAATTGGCTTGGCTCCGTCTTGAGTGTAGAATCCATGAAAATTGGTTTCATGGTGAAATTCTTCCTGGTTGTAGAGATATTTGTCTTGGACTGAACCTCGGTCGCTGGTACCTCCTTGATGGTCGGTTTGGAAGGTTTGGTGAGACTCCGGTTGAGCCATGGTTTTCGTGACCACAACATTTGGCGACACCAACAAAGCTGTTAGAGTTCTGATGAAGGCGGTTCGAGCTCTGGTGGAGCTTACCATCTTCCATACGTCATCGACCAGGAGAGAAGCTCAGATGGTGCATGTTCAGAGGTATGTATTTCATTTTCATTATATTGAAGATTTTGAGTTAACTTTCGAGTCTAACTTGCTGAGCTCTTTGATAGGGACATTTGATTGTTGTTTGTAACTTGTGTTGGCATTATGTTTTATAACTGTTATACATATATATATATATATATATATATATATATATATATATACACTTTCTCTTCCTATTTTTCTTTTTCTTCACATTGTCCATTTTTTGTTACTTCTCATGTATTTTTCTTTCCCGTTTTTTGTTTATTGCTTTTTCTATTAGATGTATAGAAATTCCATTTGCTTATATTAGATATTGAATGATTCCATCGGCTAGAAAAATAGTACCTGTTCACCAGTGTATAGCTTCACAGTCATCGTTTCGTGTGTGATTAACTTAAGTTATGCTCTCAGATCATATCAAAGTGACAAAATAATAATACTATAAGTGATAATGCCATGCTTAATTACATCTCTTGATTAAACAATAATTTGTTACTTTTTTGTTTTTAGACGAGTGTCCGTTCATTCAGTTTGCCTATACAACATCATCTTCATTGATTCATATTCCCATGTATGCTGTTGTGGGGTGGCATTGTCTTAATATCTCTATTAATTTCAAGGTGTATTTGGCTGATATGATAATACTCGTCCCTTGACATGTGATCAGTCTACCACTGTGGTCCTAGTGGATGGAAGAAACTGTCAGGATATGATATTGATGAGCCTTGAAAATAAGCTTGACAATAATGGAGATCGTGTTGCTCATAACTAATGTTTTGAAAAAAAAAAATGTTATAATTTGACAAGTTATTGACTTTTATTAATAATTTATTTTAATCAGATCTATAAATAAAAGGTAACTCTACGACGAATTAATACAGCCAAACAACACAAGTAATATTACAACAAATAATACTTCATGGTAACTAATTCCAAAATTATAGAAAAATAATATAGTGTTTGATCAATTTGTTAACTTTTATCAATTATTTAACTATAATTAATGTTGCAAATTATATAAATAATAAAATTTGTATTTAAGACATTATAATTTTTATATTTTTAATGCCCATACAAGATTTATAAACAATTTAAAATTATTTGTTAATATCTTTAAAATAATTTTTATTTTGACTAAATAAATCATTTTTATTAGAGTTTCTAAATCATATTTAATAATTTTATTAAATAATTTATACAGGTTTATAAATTTATTTAAAACACTTATAAAATTTAGAAAATATTTAGTATATGTTTCTAAATCTGTTTATAATTGCATAATCAATATTTATAGTAATTTATAAATCATATGGAATTATTTCAAAATTCTTTTTTATATATTAAAACATAAGTAATTTAATTGACCTTTGGTTATTACGCTTATAGGTAAAATATTAAAGATTTTCATAATTTGATAAAATTTAATATTTTATTTATTTCATCAGTTATAAATTAAAAATTAATTTTAAAATAAATTATCTTCAACTTTTAGATTAGAGTAGCTTAAAAAAGATCTTAAAAACTTTTTTAATGGGTGATCTCCTATATTATTTTAGGAGCATTAGAGATAAATAACTTCTAATTCATGTGTGATTTACAATAGTGCAAGTTTTTACGTGTCAGCACCACAAGTTCTTTCACAACCTATATTCGAAAGCTCTTAGTTAACTAGACTAATAACAATAACTGCTATTGGTTATTAGATTATATCTTAACTAATATACTATAAGCTTTTTTTTCTTTTTGACTAACCAAAAATACAATGTATACAATTAATGGATTGTCATTATTATCTTCCATAAACTATTACACGGTTTATTATCGATTTACTCATCGATGAATCACTGAGATTTGAATATGTCTATCATATGGTTTCACACATATTTAAAATACAACTTCTGACTACCAGGTTGACATGTTGTAAGTTAAAATCACAATTCAAAATCACTATAACCTATGGCTTTGGTACCATCAAACGATCCAGCATCATTATTATCCATGTAATATTTAGATGTATTATTAATCATGTAGCATTCGGTAAACTAGTTGCTAAATCACTGAGATTTGAAACGTGAATCATATGGTTTCCTATGTATATACAATACAATTTCTGACTACCAGGGTGACATGTTGTGACTTACAATCATAGTATAAAATCATTATAAAACCTAATTGCTTGATATCATCAAACGATCCATTTATATAATCATCAAAATCATTATAAACTATGTTTTAACTTGCCATATTTCTTAATGCTGGTTTTAAGTCAGTCCCGGTTTGATGTAATTATTTGATAAAAAATTGATTCAAAATATTGTTGTACGCTAAGTTGGGCGTTTATTCGCTTGATGTATGTTCCTAAAGATCAGATATGAATTCTCAATCACGATTTACTTCCGTGACAACCACATGTTTTTCATGATCTTCCTACGTTAATTATGTCATTTATAAGTTTAATTATGCTTTTGATTCGTTTAATTTAAATCAAAGATCACCAGTCCTCTGTCAATCACCTATTACTGGTAGTGGAAACAATTAGTGGAAACTCTTCACAGTTTTTTTCTTCTATATAAACGAAAAGAGTGCAGTGTTCACTCGAAAAACATGATTTTGATGAACACTAAATATGGAAAAGTATAAAATCTTTTCTTTCTTTCTTTTTTTTGTTTTTTATTTTTATTTTCAAAAATTCTACCTTTTATTCTAATTCAAAATTTAGTTATTTTATTTGATGGAAGAAGCCTTTTTATTTTTTTGTTCTTTTATTTGAATATATAAGTATTTTTAGTAAATGACTCTAAAATTTATATAATGTAATCTCAAACTAAATAATTAAGTTTTTTTGGTATGAAACTGAATAAAGCAAAAACATATGGTATATAAACCGAACCGAACCAAAATTAATATGGATTTAGAATGGTGTTGTATTTTACTAACCGAAATCGAAAAACCAAAAACATCAAACCGAAACAAAACCAATATCCGGATTCAGCACCCCTATATAAAAACTTAACGATCATAGCGAGTCAAATTTAGAAAGTACATGTGATTGTCACTGATTGCTTTTTAAAATTAATCTAGGTTAATTTGCAAAGTAGACGTCGAATCATACAAAAATATAGAAACTTAACGAACTTAGCAAGTCAAATTGAGAAAGTAGATGTAACTGTCACTGATTGCTTTTTAAAATTAATCTAGGTTAATTTGCAAAGTAGATGTCGAATCATACAAAAATATTGAAATTTAACGATCATGGCGAGTCAAATTTAGAAAGTACATGTGATTGTTTGTCACTGGGTGCTTTTTCGTTATCGAGTCAAATTTTAATAATCATAACAGGGTTGCAAATGAAGAGTTCTGAGGACACTATTCACAGCAGATTTTTTCTCAATTGTAATTTATTTTTTTCTTATATTTTATTCTGAAGGATTTTATTAGTCTATTGCTTATGTTTCGTTTTATCCTTACTTCATAACTGATTTTATATTAATTTTTGCTTACTCTTATCGCTCCTATTGACTCTCTTCCACTACTTATAGGACAATAAAACTAAAATATAAACAATTTTTTTTAAAAAAAGACAGGATTAATTTGTTAGTGAAACACGTAATTTGGTATAAACTTTTATTCTGGAACACGTACTATTTTATCTATGCAACGTATCTTTATAATATCTTTTAATTCAAATTAATAATCTTTTTTAAATCTACTCACTCCGTGCAGAGCGGCAGATTATCATATTAAGTCATGTATTTATAGTTCTAAACAAGGTGAACCACAAAAAAGTTATAAAAATTGTAATAATAGTTTGTAAATGGCTCTAAATATACTTATAATTGTGTGTACATAAATATATATATATATATATATATATATATATATATATATAATGATTTAGAAATCATATAAAAATATATCAAACTTTTGAGTATATATTATATTAAAAGTTATTTAAGTGATTTTTGGTTACATGTAAGTTCTTTTTTTTTTGTCGATAAACTTGAATTTAAAAAGAACACAAATATAATTGAGGAGAAGAATGCGAGGAAGAACAAGAGCACAAAGGTGACAGTAATGGTGAAAACACTAAACACAAAAAAAGTAAACAAAATACATAGATGGTGACGAGTTAATGTCAAAATACAAAAAAGTTCATAGGTGAAATCTTAAAAAAAATGTTACCATTTCAAAAGTTGATCATTTTGGTTTTTATTTATTTTATTAGTGCTAAAATAAAATAAAAAAAGTAAATTTTCAATAAACTATCTCCAACTTTATATTTGAATACCATATTCATATCTAAAAATGAAATGAAAATATTTTAATCATATCCAAAACTTTTTTTTTCTTGCAAATATTTTTAACGAAACAAATAAAATAGTAATTCTTTTTTTATGTTAAATATAAAACAAATTGAAAAAAATCAAACAAATGAAAAATAATTACATTTTATTTTTTAGATATGAATATGGTATTCAAATATAAAGTTGGAGATAGTTATTGAAATTTTACTTTTTGTATTAGCACTAATAAACAATTAAGAGACTATCAACATACAATAAGAAAAAGTGAATCTAAATTAAGAGTAATCATTAGAAATATATTTTGTTAAGAAGAGTAAACTTGTATGGAATTTGTTTTTGATCAGAGGAAGAACTCAGCAGAAGGAGAACAAAGTGATGAAATAAATAAGACTGAAACGTAAATAGAAAAAAAAAAAGCAGTTTTAGATTGTGGGTTTTTTTTTAATCTTGAATGTACTGGTGATTATGTGAAAAAAAAAATCTGGATTTAGGTTTTTGGAGTTTTAAAAAATTGGGACCAAAACTTTTTTAATCAATTTTTTGTTTCTCTTTTGTAAACAAATGATTCGTCAGCTGACTTATGTATTATTATTATACAGGATAAAAAATACGCAAGAAATAAAATAAAAACAAGAACAAAAGAGGTAGATGATGACGTGATGAAAAAGTCAAAAGGGAAATGAATTTGAAATGTGTGAAACATAAATTTACATCATGTGCTTCTCCAGACCACTTACATTTCAAGCTGTCACCCCAACTTTCTCAGCTTTCTTTATATGCCCCACTTATTTCTACAAACTTTTCTACCCATTGCACCATTTTGATTTGGTCCCAGTCTGATACATCTAATCTGACTAACCAACTGAAAGCTAACTAACACAACTTACTTGCTTTATAGAGTAAGCTAGTCTTGGAATCCTCTTAATATGGGGTAGATTTACTGAACTAAAAATATTATTTTTGTGGAGAAAATACTATTAATATAATGGTTGTACGTGGGAGATATACAAAATTATCAAAATTCAAATGAATACTTAAAATTTTTGCCAATCATGTTCACAAAGCAATCATATGCGAGATTTGGGAGGAACTTTTTTGTTCTCAGCAAATTTATTAAATACTCAAAGGCTTAATCGAATACAAACGGAGTAGTGGATCACGACAGTAAGATGAACAACAAAATTAGTAAGATAAAACATAGGATAGAGATGTCAAAGGAAGAGTCTTGCTCGATGTAAAAAACCATTGGATAATCTTCACATGCATCCCTGAAAAGATAGCTCCAACGAACTTGTAATAGAAATCAACGTTGAAATACAAACCAAAAAGATTTTTGAAAGTGGCAGATATGTCCATTGAGAACCTAGATTTGGCTAAGCATCCCATTAAAGAAATATGATCAGCTTTAGAATCAACAAAGCATACCGAAGAGAATAAGTGAATCTTAAATGCATTGGCAAGCAAATGCTTGCTGAGGAGGATGGTGAAATGGTTGAGGGTAATATCTTCTCCAAATCCATATATAAATGTATTTGATGTTAAAAACACAAGATGGATGAACCTTTCGGTGTAGAAGCAGGTGGAAATAGGTGGCGTTACCGGATGACGATTCTGACAAAGGAGACACACTGAGAACGATGAAGTTTAAGACAAAGTGGTGTTGTAGTCGGGCCAAACCTTCAAACCTCGATATT
This sequence comes from Hirschfeldia incana, assembly GCA_026261945.1. NCBI lineage: Eukaryota > Viridiplantae > Streptophyta > Magnoliopsida > Brassicales > Brassicaceae > Hirschfeldia > Hirschfeldia incana. The sequence continues at coordinate 1,915,193 of JABCMI010000006.1, forward strand.
ACCAAGTTGGGACCAAAAAGTTGAAATTCAACTACGTATGAGTAACATGTCATCAAACTCAAACCAGTTGAGAATCGTACAGCGAGCGTTATATGAGAGACGGGAGCATTGATGAGAGGCATGGCATAAGGTGAGAGATGGGGAACATGGGGAGAGAGGGGTTTAACTACTTCAAATTTGGATTCAATGTAGTAATCCACAAGCCTTGGTAATTGGCCTGAAAACCAAAAATGAGCCAGGTCCAACTAAAGCATATCAAGATCCAATATAGGAATTATGTCAGTATGGGTTGTGATATGGCCTTGGATGGCGTATGCAAATGGATCACTTGATGGGGTGTCCGAAGCTACTAGAATTCTTATTTGGACTATGGTCTTGGTTTCAAGCTTTGGATCTGCTCAAAGTTGCTTTGCGTCCTTCAAACCGAGTTCATCTCGTTGGAATTTGAAGTGCTTCATGTTTTAAAAAAAAAATCTTTAACCGAGTCTCAGTGCTCTGTCACTGAACAAAGAAGATAAAGAAACATTGGGACGATTTTATGGCTTAAACCTTGGGATGATTTTAGACCATCTTCAACCCACCTCTATTTTTATCTCTATATTTTCCCCTAAGATAGAGAAATTCTATTATAGGTGTGGATTTGCTCCAATGTATGCCTCTATAATAGAGTTCTTCTATTTATAGGGGAAAATATAGAGATTTGTCATTTTCATCTCTAAATATAGAAACAAAAAGTGAGATTTCTGTATATTTTCTTCTAATATAGAGGAACTCTATTATAGAAGTGTACATTGGAGCAAATCCACCTTTATAATAGAAATCTCTATTTTAGAGGAAAATATAGAGTTGTACATTGGAGATGCTCTTATGGCTTATATATTTTAGATTTAAGTTGTGTATGGGTTGGCTCTGCTGTTTACATTAATAAATAAATAAAAACATGAAGACTACATGACTGAAGAAAACCCGACCCTACTTCTACTTGGTTTTGCTCGAACCAATTCATAATCATATAGCACTTTGGTTTGCTTCCTAAATCTGATTACAATTGTTTTGATCAGATCAGATGAGATTTTGTTTTTGGACTGAAAAGGGATTAAACCATGGATTAGATTCATCATCTAAACCATACATATCAGTCTCTCCTTTGACTTGCACGAGCTGGATCTGGTAATTGAGAGAAATATGTTTTGAACTTTTAATTCGAGGACACCTAGGATGAGGCCATAGTTTGGGAGCCATATGATGCTATACGATACTTCTCGTGGGAAATAACTCGTATTCCCAGTCAAAAGTGACATGACGTTCAAATATAATTTTATGGCATTGATTTGCTGGTATATTTAAACATAGGAAAAGAAAAGAAAATAATATGTTGAGAAAATAAAAAGGGAAAATATGTCCACATTAAAAATGATATCAATTTAGTGTCAGAAGTAAGTATTTTAGAAAGATCCATGTAAAAGAAAAGAAGATTTGCTCAATCATATTCTTACATGGTTTCAGAGCTCTCAAGCTCTTGAGCACCAGATCACTTCCGAAAAATCACTCTACTCAACTTTCTCTTTCAATTCATCGGTTTGCTTTCTTAAATCTCCCTTGGCATTTCTTTTATCCAGTGGATAATAGAAGCGATGGAGAAGCACAAGCCAGTGGTGATTCCAGTTACCGTAAAGGATGCAAACTACATAACTTGGCCGAGATTGACCAAGACTGCCCTTGGAGGAAGAGGTCTATGGGATCACATCACCTCAAGTGAAGCACCAAAACAAATCACTCAAGGAGAAGATGGCAAAGAGATTGTAGTGGTAGAAGAAGGCAAATGGAGTCAGGAGGAACTCATGGTGTTGTCTATCTTGCAAAGCTCACTCGATACTCCTATAATGGATTCTTATTCCCACTGTGAATCCGCAAAACAATTGTGGGACACCTTGCAAAGGGTGTATGGCAACACTTCAAATCTTACCAGAATCTTTGAAGTTATGAGAGCAATAAAAAACTTGCAGCAAGAGGAGATGGAGTACTTCACAGGTAAAGTCAGCTGTGGTATGAACTTGAGATGCTAAGGCCAAGCACCACTGATCCTAGCAAGTTTTCAAATGGACAAAGCTAATAGAAAGTTTTCAATTGATATATAAAATACTTATCAGCTGGTTTTCAACTGAACAAAGCTAATAGCAAGAAGGAATTTCAAGATATAAGGAAATAGATTGAAACAGATTGAAAGTTTGTTTATTGTATTTTCTGTATAGGATGCATATTGATTGAAAATAGTGGTGCATTTAGAAATTTTCAAAATCGGGGGCACATATACTAAAAATACAATATGAATTCAAAATAATACATTTTAAGAAAATATACAGTTTTATGATAATATATATATATATATATATATATATATATATATATATATATATATATATATATATATATATATATATATATATATATATATATATATATATATATATATATATATATATATATATATATATATATATATTAGCAACGATTTTCTAAAAACTACTGTATTTACCCGTTTAATTATTTTTAGATATTTTATTTTTAAACAGAAATTTTAAATTCTAAAGTGACTTAATATTCAAATATAATTTTATGGCATTGATTTTCCGGGGATATTTAAACCTAGGAAAAGAAAATAAAATAATATGTTGAGAAAATAAAAAGGGAAATTTTTTTCCACATTAAAACTGATATCAATTAGTGTCAGAAATAAGTATTTTAGAAAGATCCATGTAAAAGAAAAGAAGATTTGTTAAATTATGTACCACATAAGAGGGAGATAGAGAAACAAATGAAATATTGACGAGAAAACGACAGATGATAAACCTAAACGGAAATCTATATATATAAAGTTAAATTTTCTCTCTTCTTCTTCCATGTGGCAGGGGGCTTTTGCGACATGTGTCCTCATATTTTTTTTACATTTTAAATCTTTTTCTTTTAAGATTTTTACAATTTGGTCAAACACTTTCTAATTGTTCATTTTTCTTCACGAATTGACCCCAAAATTTCTAATCGTGATTTTAATCTCTAATGCACACAAATGACTTCTATATGCAACTCATCATATTTAATCTTTGTCACATTAACCATCATAATATGAATAATCTATTATATTACTCACTTAAATTCAAAATGATAAAAATAAATAAAATAATATAAATATATTTTAAAATTTAATTTATTACAAACTAAAAATAGCATAAACTTTCACTATTTTATTATTTTTATTATTATTTCATTTACAAATTCTATATTTATTTTACTATTAAAATTATAAAATAATCAAATTGAAAAAAGAAACTAAAGCACAACACAAATCTAAACCTAAAACCTCCACAATTATAGAGAAAAGAATATTATAATAACACTAATTCAATAAAGGCCTGAACGTGAAAGGTGATCAGGAACAAAGACTACACACTTAACATTACCTTATAGTGTTTTGGCCAGAATAAGCATATGTCAGAAAAGAGTAAAAATGTAAAGTTGAGATCAATTAATCAATTAATCCTCTGAACACAAAATAGTGCAATCAAAAACTAAATCAAAGAACTAATATCAGCAGGTCAAAGGAAGAATAATCACCGAAAAGTCAAAGTCACCACGAAATATGAAGGCAATGCCTTAAGCACCAGAAGCACAAATATTAGCTAAGAGGTAAGAAGTACTTCACAAACTAAACAAGCACAAAACATCCATACCAACGAAGAACCATAAAGCTCTAGATAGAAGGGACCAAAGTCCCAAGAGACTAACTTTGCACAAGTATACCGAGGGACGCGGAGAAAGAAGAAAACAATCAGAGGAAGGAAAAATGGAAGCCACAAAGAAACTAGAGTTCAGATCATAAATAATTTTCAAAGCCCACAAAGCATATACAGAGGAAAATACTATCTAAACCTGACATGGTAAACCTGGCGAAACGAAAAACCACCAGAGATGCAAGCAACGATGATAGCTACAACGAGATTAAAAATTAAAGAGAGAAAGGGAGACAAAAACGACATCAGCAAACTGTGGAACCATCATCGAGTTATGAAAGAGAGCATAGAAGTAAGATAAGAAAAATCAGATCTTGAAAACCAAGACGAACATGGACTATCAATAGCATGCCAAAGACGAAAAAGACAACATGAAGACGGCTTAACTCTGATTCAACCCAAGAAACATCAGCTGAAATCTTAAGAAGAAGAGGAAGAGTCAATATTGACTCGAACGGCCTATAATGTTGTGAGAAACAACCTCACAACTTGGAAATCATATGTTCGATTTACAACAAATATCATTGAGGAGAAGAATGCGAGGAAGAACAAGAGCACAAAGGTGACGGTAATGGTGAAAACACTACATACAAAAAGGTAAACAAAATAAATAGATGGTGACGACTTAATGTCAAAATATGGGGAGAGGAAAATAAATATCTTAAGAGAATAATTTTCAAAAATATTAAAAAATAAAATATAATTTGACGCTAAAATCTTTAATTTTATAATCAACACATGCCTAAATACAATGTTATTGAAATTTATTATGATTTACACCATATGTTCACTCCATCACTAATAATTACTACACAATATTGAAAAAAATAAACACAAAATATATTAACGTATTACCTATTACTACATAACACAATAAAAATATCAAATAATACTTTTAACAAAGAAAAACGATCAAATAACTACATCAATAGATCATACTTAAAATCAATGAAACACAATATTCAGCTCGAAGCGCGGATACACCCCTATAAATGTAAGAAAAAAATGTTAGTGATATTTTTCATCCAAAACAGTAAAATTTAATAAATTAACTTGCAGTGTGATCTTAGAATAAAAAAAATATATTATATTATTATTTCAATACAAAGTAAAATTCTAAATATTTTATAAAATTAAAATATATTTCAATATAAAAAAATTTGAGCGTAAACTTATCCGTCCGAAGGGCGAGCTAATCCCTAGTTATATATATTTAGACGGGGCAAGTGATCATGTACCTTACAATGTGGTCCGTCCATATGTGAGAATGATTTTTTGTATTAAATTTAACATTCAATTACAAGAAAAACAAAACAATGTATATCGATCATTATCATTCAAATCTAAAAATTTCGAATTCGAAATTTGATTTGGGGAGAAATTATAACGGTAGAACTAAAATTATATTATTTCACTAAAAGTGTATGAGTATTAAGAGTATGAGAGTACGTAGATTTAGAAAGAGTGTGAGATATTTTTTCTATTAAGATCATATGAGACTTTGATCCCGTGATATTAACGAACAAACTTAAGTAGACACCTTCAATAGCGGTGATCAACACATTTCCTAATACTTAGTTCAACAAACTTTGTATCGTTCGTCCATAAATGTTTAATGAATTTCTCATATACACAACTACTCAGTTCACACGACAATACAAATCATATACCATGATACGTAAATAGAGTGGGCCTTCACATTCAATGTCTACAAGTTGTTCGTAGAAGAGTCAAGAGGCTACCTTTCGGAGATAACGAGTCAAAAAGAGGTTATAATAGTCAATTGTATGTACGCAGCCAATGTTAGCCACCAATGGGATAAAAGTCATCGGCGTCTCGTAGGTGTCAATCCCAGCTGTCGAAAAAACATTAAAAGCTTTCGCTGGGGTAGTTGCATCCTCCCTCCCTACTTCAACTTTAATTTATCCATTTTTATATAATTAAAAGTTGATTTGTATGAATAATACGATATTTGTTTATGAAAATAAAGAAAACGAAATTGTTGTAGAAAATAACTATATTGTTGTTATAGTAGTATTCATTGTTCATTATCTTAATTTTTTAATATATCTTAATATTTTAATTAGCCATTATGTGAAAGTATAATATTTTCTATTCGAGTAGTGATTTTTTAGAGGTTGTCATATTTAAAGGGGTATTTTTTAATTCTATATATACATGTGTATCAACTTCTAATTTTACAATTACAATGGCAACATAAGTTTCTACCTTTTAGCCTACAATCGTTATTACGTAGGGATAATATTTCTTAGGTTATATGGAATGTAATTTTAGATTAGAAGAGAAATAAACCTCATTTACTAGTTTCAACTTGCTAGATATATTCTTTTTGTATATTCTATAAAAACACTGTTTATTCCTTAAATATTTTCCATTTCCCCTAACTACATTTATTAGCCAAGTCTCTCTCTCTAAAAAAACTTCCCTTAAATTCTCACAACTCCTCCACCTTTTCAGGCAATCCTCTTCTCTCACACAAAACAAAAACTTACACTTGACACTTCGCTTCTCTACAAATATCCTCCTCTCACTATTCATCGCAACAACATAAGAAAGAAAGCTTCTTCAATTTCGATCAAAAAAAAAAGAAAGCTTCTTCAAATATCTCTTCATTATCACCACAAAGCTCAAACCTTTCTTCTTTCTCACCATGACCCATAACCAAGACCAACCTCACCGCCCTGTCCCGGTCCATGTCACAAACGCCGACCAGAACCCAAACAACCTCCCGAACTTCCTCTTATCCGTTCGTCTCAAATACGTCAAACTCGGTTACCATTACCTAATCTCCAACGCTCTCTACATCCTCCTCCTCCCTCTCCTGGCCGCCACAATCGCAAACCTCTCCTCTTTCTCCCTCAACGACCTAACTATCCTCTACAACCACCTCCGTTTCCATTTCTTCTCCGCCACACTCGCCACCGCACTTCTAATCGCCCTCTCCACCGCTTACTTCACCACTCGTCCTCGCCGTGTCTTCCTCCTCGACTTCTCATGTTACAAACCAGACCCTTCCCTGATCTGCACGCGAGAAACATTCATGGACCGTTCCCAACGTGTAGGTATCTTCACGGAAGACAATCTCGCTTTCCAACAGAAGATCTTAGAGAGATCCGGTCTTGGTCAGAAAACGTACTTCCCTGAAGCTCTTCTTCGTGTTCCTCCGAATCCTTGCATGGAGGAAGCGAGAAAAGAAGCTGAGACGGTTATGTTCGGAGCTATCGACGCTGTTCTTGCGAAAACCGGTATTAAACCCAAGGATATTGGGATTCTTGTGGTGAATTGTAGTTTGTTCAACCCGACGCCGTCACTTTCTGCGATGATTGTGAATAAGTATAAACTAAGAGGGAATATTTTGAGCTATAATCTCGGTGGAATGGGTTGTAGTGCTGGTCTTATCTCCATTGATCTCGCTAAACAGCTTCTCCAGGTATACTATTATTCTACTCTTTAATTTGTTTGATAATAATTAGTATTATGTTTTTAACATTCGGGTTGGTTTAGTCCGGTTTAGTGATTTTGACTGTTTGTTATGAATCTCATTCATGGCAAAATAAAATCTAGGACTTTTTCTCATTCAACGTTCACATTTTTGAAAAGGCTATAACGACAGCTCTTAAATTTCAAAGTTATTGATTTCGGCTAGGTCTCACTTAATAAGCATTTAATACAATTTACAGGCAGGTAGTTTCTATAATTAAATCCGTTCTCATATCCTTATTACGTGTTATAACACGCAAGTGTAGCTAATCTATTTTAAATCGAATCATTTGTTAAACTGCTACTTTAATTATATTGATGCAACTTTTAATAATATGAGTTGTATATGAAACCATAAAGGTGAAAATGTCACGTGTCTATTAAAGCTCTGACAGTGACAGGCCATTTAGTCTTTGGGTAGGTGGTAGTTGTGAAAATGGATTAACCATAACTACTACAAACCCAACAGTGCATATCTTAGGACTTTAGGATGGTGGATGCGTGATGTCGACAAAAAAAAAGGATGGATGCGTAACTGTATAGAATTACTTGTTATAGACGTATATATTTAAATACTGTAATCATTCATATACAAAATACTTGCAACGTGGTAGCACATGCTTGCAAGTTTTTTAAATCTCTAAGCTGGTTGGCAAATTGAACCAAAGTTCTTAAATGAGTGGCAACAATGTTAGGTGCATACACATCTGGCAACACCAACACGAACGCTTTCTATGTTGTAAAATCACATGCAAATTTAAGCTACAAAAAAAAATCACATGCACATCATAACTCTAAAGAGCCATTAATGTTATAGCTTTTCTTTTACATGCAAGAATTTTGTTATAGTTAAATTGTATACATAATACATGTGCTGAGTACTTATCGAATCGTGACAATAATGCAGGTCCAACCAAACTCATACGCACTAGTGGTGAGCACAGAGAACATAACCCAAAACTGGTACTTAGGCAATGACCGATCAATGCTTCTATCTAATTGCATCTTCCGTATGGGTGGAGCCGCAGTACTTCTCTCGAACCGTTCCTCCGATCGCAGGCGCTCAAAATATCAGCTCATCCACACCGTCCGTACCCATAAAGGAGCTGACGACAACGCATTTGGCTGCGTTTACCAACGAGAAGACAACAACGCAGAAGAAACCGGCAAAGTCGGAGTCTCCCTATCCAAAAACCTAATGGCAATAGCCGGAGAAGCACTCAAGACAAACATCACAACTCTTGGACCCCTCGTCCTACCCATGTCCGAGCAGCTTCTTTTTTTCGCAACCCTCGTGGCGCGCAAAGTCTTCAAAGTCAAGAAAATAAAGCCTTACATTCCCGACTTCAAGCTAGCATTCGAGCATTTCTGCATTCATGCTGGTGGTAGAGCCGTGCTTGACGAGATAGAGAAGAATTTGGATTTGTCCGAATGGCATATGGAGCCATCGAGGATGACGTTGAACCGTTTTGGTAATACTTCGAGTAGCTCGCTTTGGTATGAACTCGCTTATAGTGAAGCTAAAGGGAGGATCAAGAGAGGAGACAGGACTTGGCAGATTGCTTTTGGATCGGGCTTTAAATGTAATAGTGCGGTTTGGAAAGCTTTGAGAACCATTGATCCGGTTGAGAAGTCTAACCCATGGAGTGACGAGATTCATGAGTTTCCTGTTGCAGTTCCTAGGATCACTCCCGTTTCATCGTCGTAGTGTTCTTTTATTTAATTCTTTGGAAAACTACTTGTTATGGTTATCTTTCAATGTACTTATGTGACATATCTTATCTATTACATATCTGATTGCATTTTTCTATCCATATGTGAGTACACGATTAGTCATGTGTGTTGTGTGATAACGTGTCAATCCAAAATGACACGTGTTTGGCTCTTGGTGCCACGTGCCAATGTTCTTGAAGCCTGTTAAATTGTGTCCGTGTAAGAATTAAGGAAGACGAAGAAAAACGATAGCGCCGCAGAGTTGTGTTATGTCTTTGGTATCAGCTAACTTTATGAAGTCTTTCTTCTTATGCTCATCCAAGTCTAAACCATGTTCCACACGACTAATAGCAGCATCGAAATCGGTTAAACCGGTCAGTGGATTCATGTCCTTGACCTACTCCCTTCCCCAGTTTAATTTCGTTAGCCAAACCGGTCCACCTGAAATTCAATTTCCCGGTGGATCCCCCTCGGAGGAAGAGCTACCTTCACGGCCGAGCAGGGGGCCAGAGTGGGTCCCGTTAGAAGTCCCAGAACTTCCTAATATGCCGGAGATAAACCCGTTGGAAATACCACCGGAAGTTACAACGGTTCCCAATGATCCACCACCGGTCGGACCGCTGCAAGAACCAGGCCCTGAGTTTCCAGTCCCTCCTTTGCAATCTCCACCGATGCCAGATACTCCAAACCCTCCAGCTCCAGAAAGACCTCCTGATGTGGTGCCTCCAAACTGGGAACCTCCTCGTCCACCGGATATCGTCCCACCAGAGATTCCCCCGCCGGGAATAGACCCACCACCGCCTATGGGCCCCACTATCATATAGCAGACATACGAAAACTCTTGTTTTCTTATGCAGTCTTGTAGAAAGTAGTAGTCTTTCTTTAGTTTGCAGTTTATGTTTTGAGAAGATAAAGGATCAAACGCAATCATAAGTGTTTTTTTTAAAAGCAACAATACACAAATATGGTACAAATCTGTTTACGCAGAGAACACACAGTTCATTTATACAATCTTACAGTGGTTTTATTTGGGAAGCTTTTTGATACACAAACAGAAGCTTCTTTGCGAAAGTGGAACTATTGAACATGAAATGGGAACTTGTGGGACACGGAATCTCTGCATTCAAGCAGAAATGGCAGCTTCTGAAACCCTTCCATTACCAGACTCTGCGTTGTTGAGACTGTCGTAATAATCAACCAGCACTTTCCAACCGGAGGGACACATGAAACCGTCTGGTGGGTTCTCTTTCTTCTTCGCCAAGCCACGCATCTAGAACAACAACAAAAACGATCTTGTTTAGTTTTCCCAAGTATGAATATTGGAAATGGAAATAGAACGCAGAATCAGTTTTTACCTTGGTTCCTGATATGAAGAGGAAGTCTTGAGACCTGGCAGGATCAAAGAAAGCCATTTTCCCCTGAGTTGTATCATACGCAGCAACCTATGCAAACAAACGCCATTTCCATGAGACTTTTAAAAGAAGATTCGGATTAAGAGCAAGTATCAATGATTGATTATAACCTTAAAGGGAAGGATGTTGAGGCGTTCGAGTCCTGGAGCCATGCTGAGTACTTGCTTCCCGTGATCAGCATCATATAGATCCCTCTTCTCTGTTGGATGGCCCATACCGGCCGGATCACGGCCAACAATGTAGAAATTGGCTCCCGCATTGATCCTAGCTTTGGCGTGCCACTGAACCTCGGTGGGACCAGCGTAGTGCATTGGAGATGGGAAGATGGACACCACGGTAGTCTCTGGATCAAGAACACCATCCTCAAGCACCTACATGATCAAACCATAAAAAAACACATCAAGTTACATTTTTATTCCATATGCAAACCAAATACCAAAAATCAAAGATATCCTATAGAAGAAAAAATACTATAATCCAATATTAATCTATCTAAAATCATTCTAGGGTTAATTGCAAATAAACATAGTAACTTGGAAGAGAAGGAAGCAAAAGTAAGGGTTTTATTTATATATAATACCTTCTCGTGCTGCCTCATACGCCAGCTGAGAGGTACATCATCAGCTTTAGTGAATCCACCAAGTGGATTCAGCAGCAAGACAGGGTTTTTGTAACCCATCTCAAGAAGTCTTCTTCGAGTATCGGTCATGAGAAGGGCGTGACCATTGTGTACCGGGTTCCTAAGCTGGAACGCGAAAACCGCGTCGGCGTCACGCTTCGTGAACTCCTCACGGAGCTGAGACGGAGACAAACGGAACCGGTCAAGACCGTCGTTGTACTTGATCGGCTCCAGGACTTGTAAATCACCCCCGATCAACCAGTTTCCTGATCTGGTGATTGCTTCTTCTGCGTAAGGAAGACCTGGTGCTGTTGTTCCCCAGGTTCTTGCTATACGCTCTTCTTTAGGGTGCTTGTAAATCTCTATTCTGTTGCTCAAAATAAAAATCAATAAATCATAATCAAGAACTTCAAGAAACGTGTTCCATCAAAAGGAAAACTTACTCGCTGAGGATGGCGATGGGGTTACCAGAGGAGTCAACGAGCGTGACTCGGTCGCTATCGCCGATGCGACTCTTCTGCTGGTCGTCGATCGCGAGAACGACCGGAACCGACATGTTGACGACGGAGCCGTCTTCGAGCCGGATCGAGTTGAAATGAAGTGTTTGGAGGAACTCTGACTGTCTCATGAAGCCCTTGAGCGGGCTCGCCCAGCCTTCGCTGAGCACGTGTACCCACTCGAGGTCCACGCGACTCAGCATGATCCTTACGGGAACCGTCTCCGCCTCGCGTTTCATCACGCGCCGCTTCGATTCCTCGACGACGAGGTCCATGAGTTTCCCTCCGTCAGGCTCGATCAGAGCCGCTTTCACGGCGGTACCGCGGCGGAGAGAACCTCCTCGTCGACGGAGAGAGACAAGGGAGGTTGATGATGAGGCATAACGGGAAACACGGTGGCTATTGATTTGTGATGATCGAAACGGAGGACCGGAGAAGACGATGGCGGCTGAAGAAGCCATTTGATGGAGTTTGTCGTGTTGTTGCGTTTCTTACGAGCACATTGATTAATCAAAAATCTTTGTAATTAAGACATAGTTAGTGGGATCGTTTATTAATACATCGACTATATGTTAAAATATTAATTAGTGGATAAGTGAATGTACATTGGTCTGAAATAACGTTTCTACTTGTTGATGAGGTGTCAATTAGCACCTAATACCATTCGCCCCCAACAGCAAAACTGTTATTATTCGATTATTTTTCATAAAGGACAACATAACAACTGTTTCATTTTATATAATCTGCTTAAAGACAAGATGTACACTAATGATATATAATAAATTTTTGGGATACACGTATCGACCTGTAGTGTGATCAACATGAATAAATCAAATAATATTTTCGTGATACTAAAATGATTTTGTGGTATAGTTGCGATTAATTAATAGTACTAATCCCTGGAGATTTATTAACACGGTGGTCTTTCATAAGTTCGCGGGTCTTCTCCACATCATCCCAACGGTCAACTCCCGCATAAATATTGGACAAAAGCACATACTTTCCGCTGTTTTCAGTTTCAAACCCCAACAAATTCTCTAGCGCAATTTCACCCCTCTCCAAGTCATTGTGGATTTGAGCTGATCCAAGAAACGATCTCCACAGCATCGCGTTTGGCTTCATCGGCATCTTCTTGATGCATTCTTCAGCTTCTTCCAACCGTCCGGATCTTCCCAATAGATCAACTAAACATCCATAATGCTCAACCTTAGGCTCGATACCATAAATTGCTGTCATCGAGTTGAATATTTGGAGACCTTCATCGACTAAACCCGAGTGCGAACACGCGGATATCGTCACCACGAATGTAGCATCGTCCGGGGCTAGTCCTTGGGCGATCAAGTTCTTGTAAAACCCGATAGCTACTTGGCCAAACCCGTGAACCGCTAAACCGCGGATCATGGCATTGTAACACAACGTATCTCTCTTGTGCATTTCGTCGAACACTTTGCGTGCGAAACTCAAACATCCACATTTTGAGTAGAGATCGATAAGAGAAGTTCCAACGAACTGGTTAAGAGACAGATTGCACTTCAAGAGATACACATGAGCCCACACTCCTCCACAAAGATCACCTGAACCCGCACTAGATTTCATCAAAGCTACAAGAGAAACCTCGTTGGGTCTCACACACGGACTTATACGCATATTCAAGAACAACCTCAAACACTCCTCGTGTAAACCGAGATTAATCTCACCTTCTCCTTCGCTGGCGTACGCAGCGAGAAGGGTATTCCAAGTGGCTAAATCAGGTTCCGTAATTCGATCGAACAGAGACCTAGCTGCTCTCAGTTTCCCGCAATTGGCGTAAAACCCAACCAACGCAGCTTGCACAAACCGGTCATGGCTAACCGGTTCGAGAAGCTTCAACACGTGGGCATGAAGAGCCCTTCCATGGGGATGCCACCGAGGGTGAAAGCCCGAGGCTTTGAAGAGAGAAGGGTAGGTGAACTCATTGGGTCTCGAAATCTGAGCGTAGAGAGAGAAGGCGAGATGGGTTTGAGTCGATTGGTGATTGGAGACGATGGAGGAGATGAGAGTGTTGTAGAGGAAGACGGAAGGGTTGGAGATGCGGCGGAAGATAGAGAGAGCGTAGGGTAAGCAGACGGTGGAGGAGGAAAGAAGCAGCTTGCTTAGAGGAAACGTGTGGTGAGAGAAGCCGATCGTGAGGAACTGTCCGTGGATTTGCTTGAGATTGTCTAGGGTTTTGCATTTTGATATCAGGTTTAAGCATCGGTGATTGTTGCTTGTGCTTGGAGATGTCATTTTGCAGGTTAATTGTACTTTTGCAAAAGTTTCTCATGGTACTTGAAAAAGAGAGAAACTGTCGGGGGGGAAAAAGGGTATTTATGGGCCTCATTCATTGTCTTTGTGATATCATTTGATGGGCCAACGCTAAATTCCAGCCTAGTTAAAACTCAAAAAAGAAAAAGGCCAGTACTATCAACAACAAAAATAAAGAAGAAAATCGACTCTCAGAAGTCAGAACTGTCATTGACTGGACCTGCTGAAGCCTAAATAGAGAGACTTCTATGAAAATTTTTGGACAAGAAGATATGAAGTAAGTTTTATGTCTTTGCCTCAGAAGGAATATGCTCGTGTTGGATCTCACGGTATATGGTCACTAAAGCTGTGGTTTTCAGTTTGATCAACTTTATTGGTCATAAGTCCGTTATTGCTACGGTCTTAGATTTGTGTCATGTGTTCTTAATTAGTGATGGACAAAATATCCGTAAAATTTGATTTAATTTGTTATTCGTTTCGATCCGATCCGAAAAATCTGGATATTCGCAACTTTACAAATCAAAACAAATACTAAAATTCAATATCCGTAAAAAACGAAGCAAATCACAAATATTAAAATTTTGGAAAGCAGATATCTGATCCGATCCGGCAATATATGAGTACATGTATATTTTGATTATATTTAAAGTTCTATATGTATAAAATTATATAATTATTATTCTAACAAACTTTATTCACATTATTAATTATATAAAAGTAGTACATGAAAGGAAGAAAAATATTTGATGGTAATTATAATTTTTTTTCTTAAGTTTTGTGTTATTATAATTGTTAACTAAATTTAATTTTTTTACAAAATATGTAGTTTACTAATTCTTTTAATTTTTATCTTATATATCATCTAAAAATATATTATACAAAACAACTATGCATCGAAATTTTAAGATTATCTGTATTAATCAAAACATATGAGATATCCGTAAGTATTCGCAAATATCTAATTATTTTCCAGATATTTGTTTTTCCGAATATCTGTATTTCTCCGAAACAAAGCAAATACAAAAATTAAATATTTGTAATGCACGAAACAAATCATAAATACCTTAAAACCTGGATATCCGATCCTGCCCATGCCTACTTACTATACCTCTAAAGTAGTTTGGAATATAGTCAACTTCAAATTAATAAAGTTTCTCTTTGTTTGTGCACCTTGACAATAGGTGATTCGCAGTGTTTTTAAATCTGGACTGAACCGGTGGTCGGACCAGGTTTAACCGTGAACCGGAAATAAATCTGGATTGGATTAGTGCCAAACTCAACTTAAAATGAACCGGTTAAAAACTCATATTGAACCGTTAAAAACCCGGGAACCGGTGACCCAAAGAACCAATCAAACAATGGTTCTTAAATAAACCCAAAATAAAATAATTATAATTTTCTTTTTAAAATAAAATAGGGTTTCAGATTAATAACTAAAGTTGTCTTCTCTTTTTCTCTCGAGTCTTTGACATCTAGTAAGATATTACCTATTTGGCTACTTCTCAAGGTATTTTCTGAATTAGAAGATAAACTCATTGAAGAATATCCTAAAGATGGCTAAAAACTCGATCATGGTATAATTTTTAATTTTATTTTAAAAAATAAACTTTAAAGTTTAAACTAATGTGTCTATAATTGTTTTTTAATTTTTTATGGTGGTGAAGATTTAGAGTGATAAAGACTTGGAGAATAAAGTTTAAATCTTCTTTTTTTTCCTTTTGATTTTGGATTTCAATTATTAAATTAATTTATTACTTTTATTACATTTTCAGTTTGTTACTTTTAAAACAAATTCTAAGCATTATGGTTATTGAAATATTTTATTTGATATGATTTATTTTTATAAAAATATATAAATTCAAAATAGTATTAAATTTATTTTAGTCCAATCAAACCGGGTTTGAACCGGATCAAACCACAATGACCCATGATCCACAAATTTTCCGGTTCACTAGCTGGTCCGATTTTAAAAACACCGGTGATTCGTGTATGTAATTTAATTTATCGTGTTCATTCACTTGTTTCCTCATTATTTTCTCGCATCTGCTGTAACAGAAATGTTACTTAAAGGAAAAATGGAGAACATGCAGCTCGTGCTCTTAGACGAATAAATTTTCACTAGATCATAAGATATATTTTCTAAAAAATAGTTCAGGACAGAACTATGTGACTGTAGGATGAAGAAGGGAAGCCTAGTGGAGCCACACGCGTCTAAGGTTGACCTGATTTCTACTCTAATGTAGTGCCTAATTTAGAGCAAGTTCAGTATTTTAAGAAAATTTCATAAGAAAATGACATGTTTTCTCATTTTAGTACATTAATTTTCGATTATACAATTTAGTAGTACGATTTTAACAGAAAGATAATACCATTTTTTTAAATAAAAAAATCTAATGAAAATATTAATAAATTCTGAAAAGCTAAAAATAAATAAAAAACTGATTTTTTAATATAAAAATTTCTTGAAAAAATAAATATAATCATTTTAAATACTGGATAACAAATAAAAGGTAATTTCAATTTAATATTAAAAAAATTTTGAATAAATCAAACTTTTAAAAGTACACAATTAAAAAAATATCATACTATTTAATGTCCTTCACTTGTTTAATTATATAAATTCTATATACTACACAAAACTAATGCAAATCATGGCAATATAATTGATAATCATGAATTTATGATAATTTGTGTAAACTTATATATGATTACAAGCAATCATTTTTCTTAATTCACTCGTAAATTCAAACAAGCTTTTATAGTTCAGTAAATTTATCTGTTGTACATATATTTTTCTTATTTTAAAAATCAGAGATAAACTTGTATTGTTTTTTTTTGTTGAAATTTTAAATTGATTAACAACAAAAGAAAAAATACATACCACTAAAGTTTATGTGCTTTCATATAAAAAAATACAAGTCAAAGATCAAAGAACTAAGAGTCTTAAGGAGTAGGTCGAGCAAGCCATAACTGCATCATGTCGCTATAGAAGCTCTGCTTCCTGTGCCGGAGAGAAGATATCTTGTTCCTGATAATCTTGTCAATGTAAAAAACCAGGTGGCCTGCACTTAGGGGATTTCCATGGTGGCGTCTGCTGTTTCGTTCACGCCAAATATTGTAAATGATCACTTGGAGAGCAAGTTTAAGTAGACAAGATTCAGTTTTCTTCCTGCGAGTTGAAAGGAGTGATGTAATTGTGATAGTCCAATTCAGGTTCACACGAGATCCCAGCAAAAATCCCACGAGATCGATCCACACGGTGAAAAAGTAGGGCAGGCAAAGAACACGTGATCGCGAGTCTCATCGGGTTCCCCACATAAGAGACACGGTTGAATGCATCCCCATGCTCTGCTTCTTGCTCCAGTAGACAATATATCCTGAAAAACCAACCATGTGATAAAAGCATAACAAGAAATGCATTGTTGAAACCAAACAATTTTGCACCAAAAGATTTTAGGGCAGTGGATCCTAATTTGCTCCCATGTTGCTTTGCTTGAGAAGATGGGTTTGTATTCCCCATCCACGTGATGCCATAGACGACGATCATCAGCACAGTCCTCCGCCAAGCTGGAACAAATTTGATGCATGCTTTCATCGCCCGTCGGTGATAGCCACGACACCGACATATGTTCCCTTGTCCACCTGAAGCCGCTTCCTAGACCATCAAATAACGGGTAATGCCTAAGACTTGTGTTCCTGAAGCTCCTGTGATATTTAACAGCTTTCCTTCGCTGGTCCAGTTATCAAACCAGAATAATATGGTTTTACCGTTGCCTATTTCAGACCAAAGAAACAATGCTGCTTGGTCCCTAAGTTTCAGCAATTTACGCCATATCCAAGAACATGCATACTTGTCGCTAACATCCCAGAAACTGTGAGAATGCAGTAGATAAGCCTTCATCCAAGCAACCCAGAGAGAACCAGAGTTCGTGAGTAGTTGCCATATCAGGCTAAGCGCAAAGACTCAACAAGTATCTGTGAGGCGTCTGATGCCTAAACCCCCTCCTCCTTAGGTCTACAAACATCATCCCATGAAACCTTTGCCTTTTTATGCGTGTTTGGAGACCCCTACCACAAGAATGCAATACACATCCCTTCAATGGTGTTGAGGCATGTCTTTGGAAGGCGAAAAAAGAGCACCAGAAGTTTGTTATACTTCCTATGACCGTTTTTACAAGCTGTCGACGCCCGACATACGAAAGAGAGCGACTAGACCGGGATACCATACGCGTGCGAATATGATCAATCAATGGTTTGTAATATGTGCTGGTCATTGTTTTTGTGGTAAGAGGGAGCCCAAGATATCGTATAGGAAGAGATTCTGTTGGTATGCCCATGCGTTGAACCTCGTCCTTGAAATCTTGACTAATGCGTCATGCCATGAAAATAGATGATTTAGCTGGATTAATCAGCAAGCCGGAGATACTTGCGAAGTCTGATAGAACCTCGAAAATACCTCTCAACGAAGCAGCTGCATCATCAGTAAAAATCATTAGATCGTCCGCAAAGCTTAAATGTGTTAAGTTAACCTTACTACAGGAAGGGTGGAACCCGATGCTCTACGATTGAGCCGCTTTGTTGAGCATTCTTGACAACACATTGATGGCAATAACAAATAGATACAGAGACAGAGCACAGCCTTATCGCAGGCCACATTCACTGCCAAAGAAGCCCTTCAATCACCGTTAACTGAGACAGAGAAAGCAGCAGTGGACAGACAAGTATGGATCCAGTGTATAAACATTTCCGGGATGCCCATCGCTCTAAGAGTACTCGTAATGAAAGACCAGTTTACATAGTCGAAGGCTTTTGATATATCCAACTTGAGAACACTCCGAGGCTGGATGGATTGTTGTTGTAGTTTTTGACAAGTTCAATAGCCAAAAAGGACATTTTCCAGGAGCAGTCGACCTTTAACAAAAGTACATTGATTGGGCTCAATCAGTTTCGGAAGCAGCACTTTGAGCCTGTTGCGAGAATCTTTGATATAACTTTGTACAAGATATTGCAGCAGCTAATAGGTCGATAATCTTTAATCTCCTTAGCTTCATCATGTTTAAGTATAAGCGTAAGTATTGTCGTGTTTACTCCTCTAGGAAGAAAGCCATACATGAAAAATGAACTGCTGTGACAAAATCTTGTTTGATAATATTCCATGACACTCGGTAGAACTCAGCAGGAAAACCATCAGGTCCCGGAGCCTTGCTGAAGGCATGGAAAACAATACATTTTTAATCTCGGCCTCTGATATAGGATGAGTGAGGAGCTGAGCAGTATGAGCAGGGCAGCAGAAATCCACGTGGTCAGAAAGGTTTTGAGCAGATGCAACAGTACTTAGAACATGGGCAAGCTTGAGAAAACTTTAAAAATGTGTTGCAGCTACCACTTTAATCTGTTGGAGATCAGTAATCACCTCTCCAGAAGGTAGAGTGAGCCTCCTTATCATATTAAAAGAGGTTCTACTCTGGACGATTTAAAAAAAAATAAAGTGTTATGGTCTCCATTTTTCAGCCATGTAATCCGGGATTTCTGACGTAAAAAGCTTTCTTCTATCTAGAGATGTCAATTGGACATCATGTCCATGGTTCACCCATGTCCAAACTTATTTGGACAAAACCAAATTAGACCAACAAATAAAGATTTCCAATTGGTTTTAACCAATTAGACTCATTTCCAATGGGCTTAACCAAATGGACATGGGCGGCCCAATAAAATAGAAATCTTAGGGTTTTCAACATTTCATTTGGGGGAAAAAAGACACCTTGAACACTCCGCCTCTCTAGAATCTCTCTCGTACTCTCTTCCTCTCTCACGAGTCGACGATGAGTTGATGATAACAAGGTGCCGCCTCTCTCGAGTCTCAACTCTCGATCTGCTTCTCTCTGCCTATCTCCGCCTCTCTCATTCTGCATCTCTCCACCTCTCTCAGTCCGCCTCTCTCAAACATATGTTTATTCTCTCTCATTTTGCCTCTATGATTGTGTTGTGTTGATGGGTTTTCTCTTCTCTGATTGTGTACAGCTTCTCGGTGACTCTCGATCCGCGACTCTCTCTTCTCAAGGACTCTCGATCTGCCTCTCTCGACATCTCTGTTTCCGGCTCCATCTCCGACGCTCCATCTCCGTCTCTCCCAAGCTCCATCTCCGTCTCTCCGAAGCTTCATTTCCGTCTCTCCGACATTCATTCTCTCTCTCTCGGCGTCTCGATCATCTCTCTCTCTCTCTCTCTCTCTCTCTCTCTCTCTCTCTCTCTCTCTCTCTCTCTCTCTCTCTCTCTCTCTCTCTCTCTCTCTCTCTCTCTCTCTCTCTCTCTCTCTCTCTGTGCCTCGATCGGTATACATATCTTTGATTCTCTGATTGGTTTGATGGGGGTTTGTCTCTGTGTGTGTTATGATGGTCTGATTCAGTTTAGTTTTGATGGGTTTGTCTGTGTGTGTGTGTTATAATGATCTAATAGAAGTTCTATCTTTGCCTAATGGTTCCAGACAGTCATAGCTTCCGCAGCCTCTTCAAAAGTTGTTTCATTTGGAGTCTGAAGTGCATTATGTTGCTTGTCGCAGAGAACATCAAAAGCTTTTCTAGTTCGCTGAGGAATGTTACCAAATTTGGTTTTGTTAAGTCTGCGTAGCACTGGTTTCAACAGCTTCAATTTTTTATGGAACCTGAATAGAGCTGATGTTGAGTAGAACAGAGCTTCAGTAGAGTCATAAACCGTGGCTACTGTATCATGAAAGTCCGGGTGGTCCACAAGGAAATTGAAAAACTTAAAAGATCTCTTGTTTCCCGGTGGAGGAGTCTGTAGTCGAACCCAACACCGCATGTGATCAGAGACACCAGATGGTTCCACACTCACATAAGACTGAGGAAATTGGTCCAGCCAATGATCATTTACAAGCACACAATCCATTTTATTTACAATAGGGTTCTTTTTCTGCTTGTTAGTCCAGGTAAAAGTAGGACCGAGAGAGACAATGTCAGTGAGGTTGCAGGTAGCAACTGTAGACTGAAAAGCCTGCATACCACAAAGATTTGCGTCTGATAGAGTACCTCTAGAGTGTTCCGAGGATGCCATAGTTTCATTGCAATCACCCATCACAATCCATGGAACTCCAGGTAATGCATAATGAACCTTTATATATGCCATTTCACTCCACATGTGTTGTCTGTCAAGAGCAAAATTTGAAACGTAGACACATGAACAGAGGAACTGCTCTCATGTGTCCGAAGTAAGCCAGACAATGATGCATTGAGCACTTGTAAACAATAAAGTAACCGAGACACCTTCTGCCCAACAGACCCAAATCTTTCCAAGGCGGTGGTGGTCATAGTTTGTAAGAAAATTCTGGTTAGGAAGAGCAGAGTTTAAAATAGATACATTGTTCTCTTCTTGAACACGAATTTCGATTAGACAACCAAAGGAGGGATTAGCAGAGAGAATCAAAGAATGAAGAGCCATGTGTTTGCACATTTTGTTGAAGCCCCTAGTATTCCACGTAAATAACGAAATCATCATATTAGTGCCTCCGCGAGGAGGCATAATTGTTTTGTTTGTTCTTGGTACCCTTTGTTTGATCTTTTTTGCTCCCAACGTTAACATTGGATGCAGTCTTCTGAGACTTCTTGTTCTTACCCAGTTTCTCCATGAGTTTTTTTTCTTCTCAAGAGCCGCTTTAGACTCCACCGAGCTTTCCTCATCAGAACTAGAACTCTCACTGTCTTCCTCCATCCCACCATCTTCGAGTTCAGAGCTAAATACGTGGAACCGAGACGGTGAGCTAGTGGTGGGCTCCCCCTTCATATTGTTTTCAAACTTTGGATTGCATCGACAGCCAGGCAAACTCTGTGTACCGTCAGCTAAGGTTCCTCATTCTCTGAGATGTTGAGATCTTTCGGCACCTTGTTTGAGACGCTATCATGGATAGCTAAACCCGTATCTCTTCACTCATCTATACTGACTTTTCTTGAGGTTTGTGTGGCACTCGCTACCTCCGTAGCTATGAGTGCGGTCTCCATTACAGGGTTCTCAATATCAATAGTTTTGAAGTTCTCATTTACAGCTTCTGGTTTCCCTTGCAAATCATATTTCTCAGTACCCTTGCCAAAGACCTCTTTCTCCTTCGCATCTTCAGTTTTCTCTTTAATGTTCTTATTCTTCGGACATGTTTTATCTGTATGCCCCCATTGCTGACATCCAAGACATTGAGG
Source organism: Hirschfeldia incana (assembly GCA_026261945.1). Lineage (NCBI taxonomy): Eukaryota > Viridiplantae > Streptophyta > Magnoliopsida > Brassicales > Brassicaceae > Hirschfeldia > Hirschfeldia incana. The sequence continues at coordinate 1,937,210 of JABCMI010000006.1, forward strand.
AGGTAACCACATGTAGCTTACTGAGATGATTTCACCCGACCCTCTCACTTTTATATTTGCTGGTAGAGGTTCCTCTAAGTTCATAACAACTAGCACGCGAGCGACGTCAAGCCGAACGCATTGTTTTGTATTTGGGTTACGTACAATAGTATCGCCAAAGAAATTAAGACCGTTGTGGGAGAAGAGGTGATCCGGAATCCCTTGGAGATCTACCCATAGCGGAACTGTGGTGAGATCAGGGTGAGCATAAGCTGTCTTGGGACTCCACTCACGTACCACAATAAGTATATCAGCAATGTGCCAAAAAGTCCTCTTCAAGACTCTATCTTTAAGTTGTAGGTTATCAATACGGAACAGGACTGTTCGTGGGCTGATAAACTGTGCGTCGATCTTCGCAGGCCTGTCAGGGAAAGACCTAATCATGTTAACAATAGCATGAACTTTACCAATATGGGGGGTGTCTCCCATGTAGTGTCCAATGATATAGGCAGACCACAATGGTTTAGAATCCGGCAGTAGCTATTCTGATAAATCAACTGAAGCAACTCCTCCTTCTAGATCAACCACATGAGAATATTGAATCAGATTCGAAAACTTTTTTTCCAGATCACGTGAACCTGGTGCGACAACTTGGGAATAGGATTTCACAGGGGAATTGGGGAGGCCTGGATCATCACCAGGAGGAGTCTCAGACCCCATAGCTCCGATCACCGGAGCCGTAGTACGCACGGTTGGAAGGGACGGCTAGGTCTCGCAAGGGGTCTCGTATTGTTCTAATTTTCGTGTTTATTGCAAGCTGTTCGACGGATTTTATATAAACTTCATTGAAGCATCATTTTCTGAAATATATTTTTATCAAAGAGAAAGAACTATTTTCATCATAAAAAATTTATCATGTAGACAATGAACATGACTGCAATTTGATGTGATGCGGAAAAAAACTTTAATTCTTAAAAGCAGCTGAAGAAAAAGATTATTTTGGTATCAACCTATATTAGCAAAATCTAATCTAATTAAGTGTGAATTTTATCATTGATTTCTCTTAAGTCGTATATGTTAGATCATATTTTTTAATTGTTTAGATATGTTTTTCAAGAGTTTGTTTTGAGTTTCTTGATGCAATGTGTCCTATTATTTTTTATGTATTATCTTTGATATATTTTATTGAATTAAAGAATTTTTTTTTTGAACTGAGCACAGAAGAAGTTTTAGACGAAATTTTCTGATTTAATTTGGTATGACTATTTTTTTCTATGACATCATATAAATTGAAGTGATATTGTATAAATATCATTTCTATGATTTTTTTTTGTCAACTTTGGTCATTTATGACCTTTAATCCTCAAACTGAGGTAAGAAGGGGTCGAACCCCTTACGCCAGGATTCGAAGACAGAGCTCAGTAACTACTTGGCTACGAACGACCCGGCATATCATTTCTATGATATGAATTGTTATGATTGTAGATGATTGTAGTGGGCGGTACAGGTTGATCCGTTTGTGAACAACTTTTTCTTGTTCGCCATTCTTTAATTTTGGTATATTTTGGTGCAAGTATATGTTGAATAAATAATAGTTTGTCCAGTTCTCAAATTTACCAACTGATTAGTTCACATCTCATCCACTATAGCCATGGTTCTCATGTTTTTTTTTTTGTTTTGTTTGGTCTGATCTGGATAACTTCAATTTGAGAAAAATCGGAAAGCAAGTGAAGGTCTCTTTGGAACACCTCAAAGTAAGTTGGTCCCTACAACAAGACAATCACACCTTTTCTCATCTCCAATAAAATAAGAAAAATTATGCATTATTATATCTTCTTTTTATCTTGGTTTATTCTTTTTATAAAAATAATTTCTATGCAGATGTGAGACTGATAATTCTTTTTGAACACCTTTAGTGAAAATGATGCATCAAGTCTTCTTCACCTAACTATAGTGCACCTCTCCACACATGACCCAATAAATGGGCAATTCTCAATCACTAATACCCAGAATCTATGTTCATGTATCCTTTGGCTTTAATTATTTGCTTGACGTCTCTGTATTTGACGGAGGGTACAAATAAGACATCCCTAACCATTATATGGTTTGCAGAAACCTTTGACCAATCATGGTGTTAAACATGTATTTACGTCATGAACATGTATTTATAGTACATACTGATTGGATCTTTAATAAGGAGACTAGGAAGATTCTGTTAAATTTTCGGAAAGTAAACATCATATCGTTTCTTTACAATCCCATGTTCTAATGCAAGTGTTGCTCAAAGACAACTATACGACAAAGCCTGAATTTATTCTCACCATTTTATACACGATTTATATTTCCAATTTTTGGCACTTTTGATTTCATATTATCTTTAAATAATGTTTTGATGATTTGTTCCATTCTTTTTATAAAACTTGTTCAAAATTTTGGGAACAGAAATGCAGTTTGGGGTGCTTTCCACAATAAAAAGCAAAAATAGGACTAAGATCAGAGATGATAAAAAGACAGAGCCTCTGCAAAGTAACTTGTATAATTTCAATTTACTTTATTTATTTTCTAGGTTCTCTCGTCTATTTGCTTTTCATATTCACACAGAAATAAATAATTGAAAAAATAAATAAATAAATAAATAATTGTAGTTTGATTCCAAACTCTGGTCTATGCATGTTCTTACTGTATCCATATAGACGGTGACTTGAGCAAGGAAAAATTATCAACCTCTTCCCTCAATAAAATCAAGAATTCATAGAAAAAAACTCGTTTTGAAACTATATGGCTAGGCAGGGAGTTTTACAGAATACTATTATTAAAGGGAAAAAGTTGTGTTGTAATAAACACAATAGTTACCTTTTATTTGTTAATCTTCAAAAAGCTAAAGCTAAAGTAGAGTGACACAAAAGCTATAAGTGGCAGATTTGCAGATTATACACCGTTTTAGGCCAACGCTGACATCTTTAAATATTTTCTACTCACAACATTTACTTTTTTTACCTCTTCCTTTTAATCTCTGTTCACACTAAATTTACTGTTAGCATGCATTAAACATTACAATTACTTCGTCCCTCTGACCACTGGTAAAAAGGAAATTTATGGATTTTTTGTCAATATAAAATGTGAAATTTATTTCTTCTAGTGTGAAGTTGTGATATCTGAAGAAGTATTTATAAGTAACAAAATAATTAGGGAGCCCTTTCTCAAAAATAAAAAAATAGGTAAACTAATTTATGCTTTCAACATATCACATTTTAATTGACTTAGATGTAAGTGAGTAACAGTAATTGTATAATTCGGTTGACTAAAGTTCTTATCCAGTTTAACTATTTTACGACAATTTTGCGCTTGTTTATTACTGAAATTTATATGCAATCTCTTCTATTCAGTCTCTCAGATAAAGACACACACATATTTAGTATAACCCAGAGAATGAGATTACAGACTAAAGCTTAGAGGATATTTAAAATCCGTAAATAGAAAAAAATTTACTCCAACGTGCAAGATTTATCGTGCTAGTCAAGTGTGAACTTTCCAAGAAACAATAAGAAATTGGGAGTAGAAAAGAAACAGAGCACCCATTAAAAGATATGGAACCCCCCTCCCAAAGTTTGCCTTAATCATAGATTAAATGTCTATTTTGTCGTTTATCAAAATTCTAATAAGAAAATAAATATAAGAAACATGATAAATGTAAACAAATCATTTTAATACGATAAAATGGACACTTCTTCCTGCAATCATATATTTTGCTTAATTTGTTTCTTTTCACATATACTTCTTTTTTGCTAAAATCGTTTCACATATACACTGGCCATTTCTGAAGGCTTCTCTCTTGATCAGTTGAACAACACATGTGCAGTTCTTACAAATGCTAGAAATTTATATAGGCTAATGTATTGTTAAATGAAAGCATTGTTTACATAAATAAATCCCAGGTTTTTGGTATGTTTAACTGATTAAACTAATCAGTGTGTTGACAAAAGTGAATTTACAATGATAAAACAGTCACACGCGTGCATTGAGCACATAGGAACCCCCATTGAATTGTGCCAAGAATATATTTGGTTCTGCCAACTAAATAAAAAACCTAGCTAGGAATCGAAGAGAATTATAAGGCCTAGCTATATAAGCTATTACAATGCTCTAATCGGTATCATTATAGAGCTTCATTATATATCGGTGTATATTTTTATATGTAAATCATCAAGGTTGCAAAATTGCTGACCAGTTAAGTTTAAACACCCCGTTTAGCATATGTGTTTTTTAATCTACTTGCATTTGTAAACATGTAGTATTTCATTATCTTATGGTTATTTTAGAAAAGTACATTTCATTTAAAAAATCATTTGGAAGCATCTTTTTGCTAAGAATTTAGATGGAATTCAGAAACAAAATTGCATTAAGTCATTTGGTTAAAAGTTATTGATTTGACGGCATAAACGTTTTTAGGTGAACTGATCTTTTCTAACATATCTTTATGAAAATTGTTGTTCTTTTCTTGAAAAAGAAAACTGTTGTTCTTGTGTATACATTTTTAACTATCTCATTGGCATCAATTTTATGGACACAAAGAAGACCGGAAGGCAAGTAATCTTTGACCTAATATTGGATATTTCTACAAATATAACTTTAGTGGTATGTGCGAAACACATGCAAAAACTTACGATTTGAGAATTCTAAATGTTATCTTTTGAGCTATTAAAAACCCCAATCTTGTCATCTTTCTGAATTTGAAAACAATCATGAGAAATAAAACAAAATATACGTCACTCCGAAACAAACCATGCCCATAGCCCTATAGCTACCACCATGACCAAACTAACAACCCATATGATATTATATCTAGACGCATATATACAATTTTAGACTCGTATATAGGCATATCACATGCATTGTGTATAATGTGGCTTGTTAGAGATATCTATCAGAAAACTGAATAGATTTATGTGCTAGTGATCTATTTCATTATACTTACCATTGTTATAAAAACAAAGCAGCAAACAAAAATTCTTAAGACCGGTGTCAATGATTCTTCTTAAAAAAAAAGACCGGTGAAAATGATAAAAGAGACATAACTCTAATAGAGTTTACGCAATTCTATGTTATAAATCTAGTAATATAATGTGTATGTACATCATAGATTGATACCAAACTTATATGATTTGGATGAATAAATCTCTATCGACGTATTTATAAAACAAATTAACTATGGCGCTATTCCAGTAACTGAAGTTGTTGGAATCTGTCGAAATCAATTTGTTTTTTTTTTAAAGAATTTCCAGCAATTTCTATTGAATGATCTGTGTCTGAGACTATTTTGTTAGGAATCAAAATCAATCGTGCGGTAAAAATCCTAGGGAAACTGCCAAGGAATTTAATGAGGAGTTTCTGATGGAAGATGTTGCCATGAAATATCTCCATGATTTGGAATATCATTCCTAACCGAATTCGATTGTAATAATTTTGACGGATTTCAATTATTAAATTTTCAAATGGATATTCAAAATGCTATATTAGAATACTAATCCACATATACTAAATGACTGCTAATCGCCTAAACATAGATAAATTAAGTCCTCGTAATGCTCTAATGGTTATTAGATTACTTAATGTTTTAAAATGATAAATTTCGACCACCTGCAAAAGATGAAGCGATACTTGGTTCTGGAATACCATATCTAAATGCAACCGAACGCTGGTGTATCTTGCAAATTTTACATAAAATATCATTTGTTGTTAATCTTTTAGCACGATTCAGCTTCTCTCTTACACAAAAACAGCGGAATGGAATTAAACATATCTTTCCACTTCCAAGATGCATTGATTTAGATTTTTATCCTAAAAATTCAAACAGTCAAACAGTTTGTTTTGCAGATGTATGATATCTATCAGATCCACATGAAGCATGATTAAAAACATGATATGTTTTCACGGTCAGAGGAACTATTATATTTTGGCATTTTCAGAAACAAACGTTTGTGGCCACCTCTTATAATTATGCTAAGATTATTGCATTCCACGACACATGTAGAGAATGTGTATGGTTATGATCAATAAGTCGACATATTTGTTGCTGAACTAAACATTTTATATGAAAATAGTACAGCATGTATTGTTCAAACAAAAAAGAATACATCAAAAGTGACTGCACAAAACATATACATCTGAAATTTTCCTAGTGTACTCAAGAGTTTGAGAAGAATAAATAGATTGATGTAAGATACGACGATCATATGATAATGCAGCCAACTTCTCATAAAATTTCCTTCTGCTTCAGTATTGAGAAAACATGTCCATAATATTAGAATTTGTTATCTAAAAGAATTATGAGATGACATAATATTTGTTCGAGAAGGAACTTATACTTTTTTTACTTTATTTTATTTTTCACTCGGGTTTTCTAAAATTTTTTCAAGGAAGTAAAAAATACATTAAACACTAAATGATAGGACAATGTACTTTAAGGTGGAGTGCTATGAACGTGTAAAAAACAATGTCAAAGAAAGCTGCACTGAATATATATTATTAAAACCGAAGTACAAATAGATATTATATCCTCTTCAACAATTTTTCTCTTATCATTTATTTTTCATTCAATTTAACTACTTCATTAATTATAGGAAAATTGCTGAAAATACCACATTATTAATATCATTTTTCATGTTTATCTTAACCATTTTTACCCTTGAAAAGAGGAAAAAACATTTGTAACCCTATGGTTAACTAAATTAGATTTATGATTTAGAGTTGAAGGGTGGAATCCGGTTTTAGGAATGTGAAGTTTAGGATTTTAATAAATATATAAATAAATACTTATTTTTTATATTTAAAAAATAAACAGTTTCAAATAATTTTCTAGTTTTAAAAAGAAAATTCAAAAAACCAAAATTTCAAAAATATAAAAAATTATATAAAAATTCGAATTTGAAAAGTATAATTCGAAAAATATTTTTTTTTAATTATTCATTATATAGAGAGAGATAAGGTACAAGAATCTTTTGCCTCTTAATAAAGAAAATATTTTTGAAAATATCTTTAAGTGGTGGTAAACTTGAAAATTCCCTTAATTATATTACCTTAACAATATATCACATCATTAATCATATTACCATAACAATAGCAATAAAAATTTTTATTTATTAGTTAATCAACAATAACTTTGTACTAATTATAAAAATCAAAATGTAAAATAATTGGATTTTGCATATGGTTAAAAGTTGGGTTTAGTCTGTTTTACTAATTATTTTTTTTATTTTTTTTATTTTTTTTTAATATTTATCCCTGAAAAACTAGGTAGCCAAAAAAATAATTCAAATACATATTTATGTCACCAAAATAATAACTTAAATAAAAATAAGAAAACATATTTCGCTTATTGTCATTCAATTTTTCAATCCATATAAATATTTTAATAAATAAAAACTCTTTTTATTTCACTTAATTTAGCGAAACACATATTTTTTTCTATTTGTTTACAGATTCAGTTAGGCATGAACATTAGGATACTCATTCATGTACGATTTCTTTCTTTCAAGTATCGTTTTTTTTGTTTTGAAATGAATCACTGCTTGAATATTATAGATTATGTGTGGGTTTTCAGTTGGGTCATCCCGGATTTGGATGACTTCAGCTCTGATGTATATAAACCTAAAAATATTCAAATAACCAATGAATATTAAACGGGTTTGGATATTTGTATGACAACTAATTATATTACCTGATTCGTTTTGGATATTTTGAAATAAATTAGTTATATGGCAAAATATCTAATATATATATATATATATATATATATATATATCATTAATCATGAAAACAAATATTAGTACATAAAAACTCAAAATCTAGTACATGTGCGGACACGCGGGTAAAGCTCTAGTTATTGTGAATTCACACATAATAATTTTTATTTCTAATAAATGAATGAATTCACATTTTGTATAACATACAATCTTGTAAAATATTCTTTCTCTCACATTTTTTATATTAGTATTCTCTCATTTTAGTAGATATAATTTTTGCCTTTATATTTATTTTTATATAATAAATTAAAATGTTACTATTATAAAATTCCAGTTTCAAATATTAACGAAATTTGTTGGACTGATACAATAACTGAAAGTGAATGCAATCATATGTTATTGATGATGTCAATGTTGGTTTGGTCAGATAATGTCAATGTTACACTTCTCTACAAAAGTTCTCAAATCGTCACGGTTTGGATAACCTCGATCACTGGTGAGTAATTTCTCTGCTCTTGCATTTATGCATTGAATATTCAGAATGAAATACAAGACCTCTGGTCAGATTTCATAAATAATAATGCTCAGCATGTTTCTTATGGGGTGCATTGGATTATCATGGTTGATTTTAACGAGACACTCTCATCTACAGAACACTCCATAGGTATGGATCTTCTATAAAACCATGATGATCAAGTGAAAGGGAAGAACCACATAATTCTTTCTTTGCTCTTCAGCATACTGCATTTAGATCTATACCACAATTGATCTAATTTCTTTTGTATTGTTGTCGGAATACTAATAACTAGTGATTCAAAATGTTGTCTTGTCAGTCTTTATACACTATGTGATGATTAAACGTTCTACGTTTATATTATAAATTAATTTATACAGTTATATAAATATAAGTGTTTAAAATGTAATTGATGTTAAAACAAATTTATTGTAAATTTTAAAAAAATATAATTATATATTAGGTAAACAAAAGCTATTTATCTTAAGTACTATTTCTCTGAAGTTAATTAAATTTATTTTTGCAAACCAGTAAAATGTAGATATTATATTTAGTTACTTTGTATTATTACAATTTTGCTTTATATACTTCTCATGAAAACACATACTTCGCATGCAACATAATTATTTTTGACAAACTACATAAAATTTATTAATTTAGTATATTTAAAGTTATATTATTAATAAAATATATACATATTCAATTTATATTATTATAATATTTTATATATTTAATATAAAAATAATGATTAGCTTCTCGCATAAACAATTAAATGTAAGAATTTCTAATTGTATTTTATTTTCTACTATTATAATGTAAAACCTTCTCTCTAAGGTATTATGTCAGAAATTAAGTCTTTTCTTTCTATTTTTATTTCAAAAATACAATCGATATTTGTGTCTGGAAGACTGATTTCAGATAATATCCTCATAGCCCAGGAACAGGAGATATTCCATGAATTGCGAACTAACAAATCATGTCAGAAAAAAATTATTACCATAAAGACGGATATGAGCAAAGCTTATGATAGGGTTGAATGAATTTTTATTCAAGCGCTTCTGTCCAAGATAGGGTTTGATTATTGGACCCAACTAATGGTGAACTTTATATCACCAGTACAATATATAGTCTTATTGAGTGGTCAACCAAAGGGGCACATCATTCTACAACGGGACTACGATAAGATGATTTGTTATCTTCTTACCTATTTATTATGTGTATAGAAGCATTGGTAATGAATATTAAAAAGACTGAAAGAGAAAAACAGCTGATGGGTATAAAGGTTGCAAGGGTTCGTTCTACAATCTCTCATCTACTTTTTGTAGATGATAATCTTTTCTTTTGTAAAGCACAAACAGAAGAATGCCAGACAATTCTCAGGATTCTAAAGGAATATGAAGTGGCATTCGGTCAGCAGATAAATTTTGACAAATCTTCTATCCAAGTTGGTCACAAGATAGAAAAAATTAGACATGAACTACATGACATTTTAAGGATACATAGCCAAAGTGGAATGGAGTTGTTTTGTTCAAGATTGTTTAAATAATAGAGTAAATAGGTGAACTTTCAAGTTTTTCAAAAGGGGAAAGAAAGTAATCATTAAATCGGTGGTAACGGCTTTGCCAAACCATGTATTGTATTATTTTGGCATACCAGAAGCGGTTACGTAGAAGCTCACGAATACAGTGGCAATATTCTGGCCGAGCTCAAGAAAAAATACCAGAGGTATGCACTGGAAATCATGGGATACACTTTATAATAATAAAGATGAAGGAGGCTTCTGATTTAAGGATACACTTTAATACATTTATGCTGGGAAAACAATTTTGGAGATTAATAGAGAAACCAAATACATTATTATCTCGTGTCTTCAAAGAAAGATATTTTTGGAATGTTTCATCCCTGGAACCAATTAGATCGTACTCGTCGTCTTACGGATGGCTTAGTATTATTTCTGCTAGATCTCTGGTTAACAAAGGATTAAACAAAAGTGTGGGATCATGGTCATCTATCTCAGTATGGAATGATCCTTGGCTCCTATCCACACCCGAAACCAGCTAATAAAAATCAACATAATCTTTACCCGGACCTCACATTGGATTCAAGAGGGGAAGTGAAGTAATCATTAAATCGGTGGTAACGACTTTGCCAAACCATGTATTGTCCTATTTTAGCATACCAAAAGCGGTTAAGTTGAAGCTCACAAATGCAGTGGCAATATTTTGGTGGAGCTCAGGAGGAAATTCCAACTGTATGCACTGGAAATCATGGGATACACTTTGTAATACTAAGGATGAAGGAGATTTATGATTTAACGATTCACTTTAATACAACTGAAAAACAATTTTGGAGATTAATAGAGAAACCAAATACATTATTATCTCGTGTATTCAAAGAAGGATATTTCAGGAACGCTTCACCATTGAAACCAATTAGATTGTACTTGTCGTTCTACGGATAGCTTAGTATTGTTTCAGCTAAATCTCTGGTTAACAAAGGATTAAACAAAAGTGTGGGATCATGGTCATCTATCTAGTATGGAACGACCCTTGGCTCCCATCCACGCCCGATATCAACAAATAAAAATCAACATAATCTTTACCCGGAGCTCACAGTGGATTCTCTCATCAATATATAATCAAGAACATGAAATTTATAGGTAATTCAGACTCTGGTGAATCCTCAAGATGTAGAAATAATTGAAAGCATTCCACTGAGCCAAATTTCTTCATCAGATCGAGATGGATGACATTTTACTAATACTGGAAGATATGCGGTTAAATCATGATACCAAGTAAAACGAATGTGTCCGGATGGAGAGAGAACATTACCATAGTATGGTCCTTCAATCACTCCATTGAAAACACACTGCTGGAAAGTTCGCTGCTACTTAAGATGAAACATTTTTTATGGCAATTGGTCATATGGTATATTGCGGTCAAGAAAAAATTATGAGCACAAAGAATACAAGGGAATACGATTTGTGCACGATGTTGAGATCCCGAGAAATTCATAAATCATGTATTGTTTGAATGTCCACCGACGATTCAGGTTTGAGTGCTCTCTCACATTCCATCAAACCCAAAAATTTCCCACCCAATCTCTTTACAAACATGGATCACTTATTTTGGAGAGTCATTCTGAAGTATCATCATTTTGCATGGATCTTATGGTATATTTGGAAAGGACGAAATAATAAAGTTATTAACAATTTGGACATTTACCCTATGTATACTTTTAAGTTAGCTGAAACAAAGTCATCATTTGGGGCTGGGGCACCAAAATCACTTATACAGACACTCGAGCAATGATATTGGCTATCCAAAGTAGATGGTGCTTAAAAAATGGATCATGAAAACCCCAAGAACCCGTTTCCGGACAAGGATGATGTAGCATACTAGTTTTGATGGTTTAATGGGAGCAAAGAATACAAGAGCAGCTTAGTCACCTCTATACTCGGAGATAGATGCTTTGATTTGGGCAATGAAATGCATGAGGAATCTCAGGCTGTTTACGGTTACATTTGCAGCAGATTGTTCTTAGTTGGTGAAGATAGTTTCAGAATCAGAAAGATGATCAGCCATTGCAAGTTATTTTGAAGATATACAGATCTTGAAGAGAAACTTTCAGAGCTCAGAACTCATCCATATACTACGGACACATAATTTTAAGACGGATAATCTTGTACGGAGTGCAAGAAAGCAACCGTCTTTTAGCATCCATATAGATGGAATTACTAATTTGCTTTTGCAGAGTCTGTTTGAATCTGTTTTTGTTGCTAACAAAAAAAATGAAACATTTTCTATTTTCATTTTCTATTATTAAAATATACTTAAAATCATTTTAGAAATACAAAAGTTAAAGTTATTATATAATAGTCTTAATGTCTTTTTGTAAAGGATTAAGATTGAAATAAAATTTTCATTTATTTCAAAAAAAAACATTTTATCTGAAAGGAAAATATAGTTAAAATGCTTTAAACATTCATGTTTTGTGTCGAAATGTTAAATTGCTTTAAACATTGATAACACTGCTAATTATTACACTGGATATGCAATTTTATGGACAGAAAAAAAACGAAACGATGTTCTTAGCTTTCCCCATTAGTCCAACAATGTCATCATTATTCATCGTAAATTTTTGGAATATTCTGAAACTTTTTTATTGTTGCCAACAAGTACTTTGATAACTTTCTGCTAAAAAAAAAATTCAAGTCTCACAAAGAAAAACAAAAGAGGTGAAATACGTTCGTCATGATCATGATGGATCTCACGGCTAGTTCAAAGAAAAAAAAGATGATGGATCTCACGGCCAACGTTTCTCTTGTAGGCTAGTGAAGTAGGGGTCCACCTGAGGTATATCTTACTTCATGTGGAAGTTCTTCTACTTGATTATACACACAACTCCTCACAGATCCTAACCATCCGTTCATAAATCCTTTCCTCAATTTTCATTATCACACACACACACACATATATATATATATATATATAGATATATATATAGTCTATGAAAATATGTGCATATATGATTAGCATTTAGCGACTACTTAGATATATATATAGTCTATGAAAATATGTGCATATATGATTAGCGACTACTTAGAGCATCTCAGATCCAAGGCCTCGTTTTAAAGAGAGCAAATTTTTTTTTTTTGTCACTGAATATTTTATTAAAAAATTAAGAAGAAGAAATGAGTCCAAAACGATGGCCAAATCATGATGTACGTTACAAAGAGAAATGAGCTTGAAGAGCTTTCTTCCTAAAGCGTAGACAACTAGAAACATGATAGAAAAAATGATGCAAACCAGAAAAGAGATCGATCGGATGTCTTTCACAATTCCGATAATTTCTTTTGACTGGAAGTTGCCGGAAATAGCTCTGATGAGCATTAAACTGTTGGAGAAAATCTTGAGTGTCGAGAACTCCAAGGTTAGCGCCTTGCAAAGTAGCGATCGAATCGCGATGGCCTCTGCAATAAAGGGTGGGCTGATAAAGCTTTCTGAAAACCAAAGTCCTAAATGACTTAATTTGCCACTGAAGAACATGAACGCCAAATGGGCTATGTGAACCCGTAAAAACAGATGTGAAAGGCAGAGAGCAAAACTTCAAAATGAAGATTTGAAGGTTGATTGCTCCAACCATGAAACCTCAAAAAAATCATTAAAATTTTATTTACAATATAGTCTTTGACATTAATAAAATTACTAATAATAATAAAGCTTCACAAATACATATAAAACATACTTTAATATATATTATACAACACAAAATATTAAAATTTTATATAATAAAAATAATATAAACTATATATATGATAAAACAACACACATATCGGTTAACCAATGAATTCTGGTATTTTGATACCACTTGTATATATATATATATTTTAATTTATGTTAAGTTTTTAATGTATTTTATTTTTTGTGAAATTTAGCTAATATATATTTCTATTTGTGTTAATTTGATTATAATATTATGTAATATTTATTCTATTTTATTTTATTTTGGTGTGGTTAAGTTATTGTAAATAAAGTTTGTAAAAGTATTTGTCAAAAAAATAATTGTAAGGACTAAAAAGAAAATGAATAGTAGTTTTGAGATTTTGAATAGTGAAACCTCAAATTTGAGATGTCACTATTCAAAACCTCAAAATTTGAGGATTTGAAATTAGGTTGGAGGGACAAAAACTTCAAAATTTTGGATTGGAGATGCTCTTACATATTTGTTACTGATTATAGGTCGGCTGTAGTTCACCGTGATGCCATATAATGGCTGATGAGTATAGTTTGAGTTTCTAAAAAAACACTTCTCTGTAAAGTGACTATTTATTGACCATTTACTATCATCGAGATAATAAGCGCATCTCTTTTGTTGTGGAGATGAAATGTGGAAGAACGTTACACTTTCTCCCATCTGCTGCAAAGAAAAACAGATACCAACCGTTACATATCAAACTCGAGTCACTTAAGCAAGTTACTATAAAAGAAATACATGTTATAGTAGATTAACTTAAATAAATACCAGGCCAGTGGTCGTTCGCATTTAAAATTTTTAATTCCTCGTAGTAGAGAACCATGATAAAGCCGTATAGCTTATAACGACATCTTTGTATCCAGATCTTGAACCGATTATTTCAAACTATCTTGTTTTCTTCTTAATCTTTTTCTTAATTTTCTGTTATCTTCTTTATAACAATCTAAGATATACTGGCTGCCTTGTTATTTTATTAAAATTCTAGTGAAATTCTGAACTGCATTTTTGGACTTGAAATACAAGCGAAACCATTACTTTTGTCAGTTATCAATGTGTAAGTCTTATGTTATTTACGCAACTTCGTAGATAGTTATCAATTAATGAAGTTAAGTTTGCACTAAAAAAAGTTCTTTACATTTTTTACCAAAAAAAACTTCATAGATAAGTTATCAATTTTTTTTTTTGAAAAAAAAAAGGTAAAATCACATTTTCCTGCCGGAAAAGAAAATCACATTTTCCTACATTTGTTTTGTCGCCAAAATGAAGTTTATTAACTGGAGAATATTATTTGGCTGCTACAAGAGTTCAATATGATATATTGTGTTATTAGCAACAGTAACGATGGTGTTTTGTAATAAAATAACTCACGTGAATTTTGCTTAATGTAGTTTTTTTTATATGGATGGACATTTCATGTAGTCCTAACATAAATAAAGAAGATGAACAATAGAGAAAGAAGGAAACAAAAAAGGAAGAAAACAAAAGTGAAGAGGGTGTAGTAGAGTCATGAAATGGGGTCAGCAGAAAGAAAAGAGAAGAGACTGCAAGTTCGAATTATTCCTTCTTCCGTGTGTGTTATCATTTGCTTTTATTATTTTCAAAATATAGACATTAAATCTTTTATCTCCCTATCTACATATAAATTATTATACATCTTTATGTACATTGCGTTAGTGGTGGTACTAACGGACCACAAAGAAAGAAAGTGGCCATGAAAGCTTAAGCAGAGCTGCAAATAAGCTGACACATATGAAATCTGTCTAAACATATCCAAGAAAATCTAATTCAATAAATATGTACAAATGGTCACAAAATAGTAAAAGGATGTAATCATGTAAAGTGGTCATGCTCAAGTCGTTTTCTCTATTAACTTAAAACCCAATTTTGAAATTTTAATAATTATGTGAACACTGTGGGAATCACATTGTATAATACAAAAGTGTGTAATTGATCACTAACGTCCATAGTTAACTAGATGCTGCGGCTATACATTAAATACATTTGTGCTAAGTAAAAAGAAGAAATTTGTACTTAAACGAAAATAATAATTAGGAAAAGTGTATAAACATAGAAATACACTTTATTCTTAAAAAAAGATTAATTATTTAAGAAAGTGGAAAAGAAAAGGAAACAAAAAAAGTGAGGAGTGAAGAAAGACTGATGAGAGAGAGGCTGCAAGAGAGAAAGCTTTACACGTGATTTTAAAGACACCAAAGCCCCAAAAGCAAACCTCTTTTGCATGCGTCTTTAAAGAAGAGCAAATAATAATAAAAAGAGTTTCTTTTTTTCAATTTCTACATCACAATCTCATCCTTTTAATCTTCCTCCTTCATCATCAACATCATCATTCATCACACACTCTCTTCTCCTTCTCCTCCTCCTTCTGAGAATTTCTACACACTGATAGGAAAGCTATAATCTTTTGCGTCACTCAATCTTCTGAAGCTGCAATCTTTTCATTGGTTGGTGAGTGTTTCTCTGTTTTATACGTTTATTTTACTGTTTTTGTTTTTCATTAATATTAGCGGACGGGTCATTTTCTATCCGTAGCAATAAATTCAAAGTTAAATTTATAAAATAAAATAAAAATTCTCTTAGGGGGAGATATTGATATTTCCACTGCTCTTTTCGATGTTTATTCCTTCCCTTTGTTCACTTCCTCCTCGTCTCTCTCTCTATATACAATTCACAGCAAAAAAAAAAAAAAGCTACGATTTTTGTTCCCCTCTTGGCTTTGTAGTTATCTGTTTGGGCTCATCCATATTTTGCTCCGGGATCTCATTTTCCGGTTTCGAGTAGAGACAAAAGCTAAAAGCTTCCTCCGGTTTTGTCTTCTGGGTACTCCCAATCTTCTCTTTAAAGCTTCAATCTTTTGTCTTAATGGAACAGCACGAGAAAAATCTTCTGGGTTTTTGTTTCCTTCTCTTTCTTGGTCTCTTCTAGTTTCATGGGTTCTTGTCTAAAAACCTATACATATATAGGTCTGTGCAGTTTTTATATTAATCTCTGTATCATTTTTTTTTCTGTTTTACCTCTCTGCAAACAACAACACAAAACATGATGGTGAAAAATAATGTTTTTTTTTTTAACTTCACTGTTTGTTTTTCAAAGTTTCGATTTTTATTTTTCCTCAACCTAAAACATCATCATGGTTTATGGATTTTACTGTAATTAATGCAATCTGACAAATGGGTTTTTTTCCGATTTTTAATTTGTTTTTTTTGCTTTCTTCTTGGTCATGATTTTGCAGGGTTGAATAAAGACAAGAAGAGAGATCAGTTTTTTGTTTCACTCATTCCTTTTGTAGTGAAGCCGGAAGAAGAGAAAGAAAGAATGCCGATTAGGCCAATGAAAGAGACCTCTGAGACTCACTTACTCATCAAACCCACCAAGCATCTTCCCAAACCCGTCCAAAACGGTAAACTCCCTCCTCCTCCTCCTCCTCCGACGGTGGCCGCCGCTGCTGCTCCTCAGAGCCAAGCTTCTCCTCCGTCCAGGAACCGTAGCCGGAGGAGAAACCGCGGCGGTCGAAAATCAGACCAAGGAGATGTCTGTATGAGACCAAGCTCCCGTCCTCGTAAACCGCCGCCTCAGAACTCTCCCGTCGTCGCCGCCGCCGTCTCAGGCACCGAGATCGTGGCTGTGAACAACCACCATCAGATGCAAATGGGTTTTCGTGGTGGGTCGAGTAAAAACTCAAACTTTGCGCCGAGGCCTGGGTTCGGACAGCTTGGAACTAAATGCATCGTCAAAGCTAACCATTTCCTCGCTGACTTACCCACCAAAGATCTGAATCACTATGATGTAAGTTTTAATGTTATAAAATTAAAAATAAGCTTCAAACTTTAGTCTAGTAGTAATAATGTTCACAGGTCGTTATCTTTATTTAATATTTGTTCATATTGTTTATGTGTCCATTTGACATTGGTTTAATGTTATTGCAAGGTGACAATAACTCCTGAAGTGTCATCAAAAAGTGTAAACAGAGCTATCATTGCTGAGTTAGTGCGACTATACAAAGAGTCTGATCTCGGGTCGAGACTTCCTGCTTACGACGGTCGGAAAAGTATTTACACCGCCGGAGAGCTCCCTTTCACTTGGAAAGAGTTCACTGTTAAGATCTTCGATGAAGACGATGGTGTCATCAATGGCCCTAGGTAAGAGTTTCCTTCACTTATTCGAGTGATATTGTTTTTATTTGAATAGTTTTCTGACATGTTTTCTTTTGGTAGGAGGGAGAGATCGTATAAGGTGGCTATCAAGTTTGTTGCACGGGCCAATATGCATCACTTGGGCGAGTTTCTAGCTGGTAAACGCGCGGATGGACCGCAAGAGGCGTTGCAGATTCTCGACATTGTACTCAGGGAGTTGTCTGTTAAGAGGTTCTGTCCTGTGGGGAGATCGTTCTTCTCGCCTGATATTAGAACACCTCAGCGACTTGGTGAAGGGTTACAGTCATGGTGTGGGTTTTACCAGAGTATTAGACCTACACAAATGGGTTTATCTCTTAACATCGGTAAATAACGTTGAAACTTTAAAAGATTTTTGTTACTGTGTTGTTATGCTTATGTACAGTCTCACCTTAATGTTCTCTCCTTTTAATTTTGTAGACATGGCTTCAGCTGCGTTTATCGAGCCTCTTCCTGTGATTGAGTTTGTAGCACAGCTTCTTGGGAAAGATGTCTTGTCAAAGCCATTGTCTGATTCTGATCGTATCAAGGTACCAAGCTCTTCTTCATCACATAGTACTATTAATTCCTTTGAATCTTCTCTCAAGATTTGGTGATTTGTAACAGATCAAGAAGGGTCTAAGGGGAGTGAAAGTAGAGGTCACTCATAGAGCAAACGTGAGAAGGAAATACCGTGTTGCCGGTTTAACAACTCAACCAACGAGAGAGCTCATGTTTCCTGTTGATGAGAACGCTACGATGAAGTCTGTTATTGAGTATTTCCAAGAGATGTATGGGTTCACCATCCAGCACACGCATTTGCCTTGTCTTCAAGTTGGAAACCAGAAGAAGGCGAGCTATTTGCCTATGGAGGTAAAACTTTAAACCGTTGTTTTTTTGTTTTGTCTTTTTAATTGAAGATGTTTGCTGATTCGGGTTTTAATGTTGTAGGCATGCAAAATTGTCGAGGGACAACGGTACACAAAAAGGTTGAACGAGAAGCAGATTACTGCTCTTTTGAAAGTTACATGCCAAAGGCCAAGGGACAGAGAAAACGACATTTTGAAGACGGTGCAACACAACGCGTATGATCAAGATCCATATGCTAAGGAGTTTGGTATGAATATAAGCGAGAAGTTAGCATCTGTTGAAGCTAGGATCCTTCCAGCTCCTTGGGTAAAAACATACACAACTAAACGAATATTTGAATTGCTCTCAAACTATGATACTGTTAATGCTAATTTTGGCTTACTACTACCACAGCTTAAGTATCACGAGAATGGGAAAGAAAAGGATTGCCTTCCGCAAGTGGGTCAATGGAATATGATGAACAAGAAAATGATTAATGGGATGACGGTGAGCAGATGGGCCTGTGTTAACTTCTCACGTAGTGTTCAAGAAAATGTTGCTCGCGGGTTTTGTAATGAACTTGGTCAGATGTGTGAAGTCTCTGGCATGGTAAATTATACTCTTTCTCTTTCTTTCTTGCTGCTTTTAAACTGGGAAGTGTTTCTTATCATAATGTTTCTCTTCGTTTGTTATTGTAGGAGTTTAATCCGGAGCCTGTGATACCGATATACAGCGCGAGGCCTGATCAAGTTGAGAAAGCTCTAAAGCATGTTTATCACACTGCCATGAACAAAACCAAAGGCAAAGAGTTAGAGCTTCTCTTGGCCATTTTACCTGATAACAACGGCTCACTTTACGGTATTGCCATTTTACCTTTTGTCTTTTTGAATATGTTGAAAATAATGAAAAAAAAATGCTTTTTGGTAATCTCAGGGGATCTTAAGAGAATCTGTGAAACCGAGCTTGGTTTGATATCTCAGTGTTGTCTCACAAAACATGTGTTCAAGATTAGCAAACAGTATCTGGCGAATGTATCCCTTAAAATCAATGTCAAGGTGAATTCTTGTTAACCTCTGAATTGAAGAATGTCGAGTTTTTTTAGCATTATGAATCTCAAATCTGATCCTTCTTATATTGTTTTCAGATGGGAGGAAGGAACACAGTTTTGCTAGATGCCATAAGCTGTAGGATTCCATTGGTTAGCGACATACCGACAATTATATTTGGTGCAGACGTGACTCACCCAGAGAACGGGGAAGAGTCAAGCCCGTCAATCGCTGCTGTAAAGCTTAACACAACACAACTCAATTAGTTGTACACTCCTTATCAAAAGTAGCTGAACATGGTTTGTGTGCTTTTTGGGTTAGGTTGTTGCATCACAGGACTGGCCTGAAGTCACCAAATATGCGGGTTTGGTTTGTGCACAAGCTCACAGGCAAGAACTTATACAAGATTTGTATAAAACATGGCAGGATCCTGTACGTGGCACTGTTAGTGGCGGTATGATCAGGTAGAATAAACAAACCGGGATATTTCAGTTTCTTGTGGTTTAATTTTATCGTTTGGATTCACAAGTTTGCTTTTGTTTTTGACAGGGACCTTCTGATATCGTTCAGGAAAGCAACTGGGCAGAAA
Source organism: Hirschfeldia incana (assembly GCA_026261945.1). NCBI lineage: Eukaryota > Viridiplantae > Streptophyta > Magnoliopsida > Brassicales > Brassicaceae > Hirschfeldia > Hirschfeldia incana. The sequence goes on from JABCMI010000006.1 coordinate 1,957,354, forward strand.
CCGCTTCGAATCATCTTTTACCGGTCAGTTTGTCATTACTCATTTTCAGCTAAAAAGAGTTCTATTGTAAATTTGTAATGTGTTTCTCAACGATGCCATGGTCGTGCAGTGATGGAGTAAGCGAAGGACAGTTCTACCAAGTTTTACTCTACGAGTTGGATGCGATTCGTAAGGTAGTACAACTTCTGCTTCTGTTTGTTCTAGTTTACTTGAGATCTTGTCTAGTTTTTACAGCAAAACGCTTTGTGTGTGTGTAGGCTTGTGCGTCGCTTGAACCAAATTATCAGCCACCTGTGACATTCATCGTGGTACAGAAGAGGCACCACACCCGTTTGTTTGCTAATAATCACAGAGACAAAAACAGCACTGACCGTAGCGGAAACATCTTACCTGGTCAGTTCTTGAACACGTCTTGAGAGAAAAGATCATTACAGAACTAAATAACTAACTTTTCGTTGCTGCCTTTTTTCCAGGTACGGTAGTTGACACTAAGATATGTCATCCAACTGAATTCGACTTCTACCTTTGTAGCCATGCTGGTATACAGGTAAGAACGAGATATTAGCTAATAATATGGACATTTTGTGTGTTTAACTTTCAAAAAAATGAAACTTATTCTGTGTTAATTGTATGGTTCAGGGAACAAGCAGGCCAGCTCATTACCATGTTTTATGGGATGAGAACAATTTCACAGCGGATGGTATTCAATCTCTGACTAATAATCTCTGTTATACTTATGCACGATGCACCAGATCAGTCTCTGTAGGTAAGTAACAACGTTTATTCATCTTCTTTTTCTTCCTTTTAAACCCTCAAAACAAAAGAACTTTACAAACTCCATATGTTCTTTCTGTTGTTGTATAGTTCCTCCGGCGTATTATGCGCATCTTGCAGCATTTCGAGCACGTTTCTACATGGAACCGGATGTCATGCAAGATAATGGATCGCCCGGGAAAAAGAGCACGAAAACAACAAGTGTCGGAGATTCTGGTGGTGTAGGTGTGAAGCCGTTGCCGGCTTTGAAAGAGAATGTTAAGAGAGTCATGTTCTACTGCTGAATGAAGACAAGCTTTTAAAGACGAGTAGTTTCCTTTGTTCTGTTCCTAGTTCGGCTTTAGGTTGGCTAATGTTTTGTAAATATGTCTGTTTCGACCTAGGACTTAGATTCCTTTTTTTCTAGAATTGTGTGGTCGACGATAACTTTTAATGCAATAGCCTTTCTTAATGCCTCTGGTTCTACGACGGTTTCATTATTGTTGCAAAGTTGTAAGCTTTATCTTTTTTCTTATAGTCTGGTCCTTAGTCGATGTTAACTCTGATTCAAAAGTTCAGTTCCGGTTCAAGTTTTTGAATCCGGCTAAAATGCCTAGACCTAAAAGAATAGGGAATTTTTTAAAAAAATACACAAACTCAACTTTTTTTGCTGAAAAAATACATGAATTTTTTTTGCCGAAAATACACAAACTAATTTTGGTTATCCGTAAAATACATGAACTTTTGAATCAGAGTTATCGTCGTCTAATATCGTCTTAATGTTATGTTAATCAGAGTTAACACCGTTAAAATCGAAGTGTGAAACCTCCAAAATTCAAAAATTCTTGTATTTTATGGACAATGTAAATTAGTTTGTGTATTTTTCGGGAAGCCTAAAAAGTTCGTGTATTTTTTTTCGGCAAAAGAAATCCAGTTTGTGTATTTTAAAGGATTTTTTCCACTATAATCATACCTTTCTCCGCCTTTTCATAAGATCAAGTGAATTATCTGTTTTTTTTATCAAGTGAAGTATCTGTTTTTATCCGTTTATATCACTAGATTTTGACCCTGTGAAAAACCAAAAAATATTTGTATCACTTTGTCACAAATGTTAAAATAAATAATTTTCTTATATTTAATTCGTTTCATTTTTAATCAGTTCTTTTTATATTTCAGACCCGTTTAGATTTTATTTTCTATTAAGATTGATCATTTAGTTTTGTATAAAAAATTACATATAAAAAGGTTAGTACACAAAGATTGATCAATTTTGTTTATTTATCAAACATAATATTGAAAAATAAAAATAATTATATATATCATAATAATTTAAATACTATTACTAATAATTTATATATTATTATTAATAACTTTGAATGAAAATAAATATATTATTAAAAATATAAAGACCTGAAATAATTTTTATAATAGGAAAAACCTGTATTATTAAAAAATAAAAAAATGGTATGATAAAATTTCCCCATAACAAAATTTGTTAGAAATATATTTCACATTATTATCATAAATAAAATTCTAAATAGAAATATTTGGAGTGACATATTTTGTAGATTACATGATTAAAAATTTTTTAATATAATATTTATGTTTCAATAAGAAAATGATTTTTTATAGAAAAAAATACAGGAAGTTTATAACTAAATTTTTAATAAATAGTTATTAATACAGACAAATCTATGAATACATTTTTAGTTTTTTGGTGGTTTTGGTTCAAGAAATATATGAACTATTCAGTTATTTATGATCTTGGGTTTGGTTTTGATTTAGTTATTTTATTTTTCGTGTTGGTTCAAATAACAATATTAAAATCTGTTAAAATTTTTGGTTTAGTTCGGTTCTTCTTCGGTTCTCACTTTATATTATTTTAAATAATTTAAGTGAAACTTACATTTTTGAAAATGATTTGTTGTATCAACAAAACTTCACAAAATCTTATCAAAACTGTAACTGCATTAAATCATATAAATTTCAAAAATTTGGATCTAATATCTACACGAAGTTTCCATAAATTTAAAAATATTTTAAATGTTGCCTGAAGCAGATTTTTATATTTGTAGAAGATCTTATCGTGTTAATTGAATGGGGAATTAAATATCTAATATTAAATATGATTATTCTGATTCTAAAATTTAAACATTATTTGAATACAAATTAGTTTTGTCTATGAAGTATTTGTTGAAGATTAATTTTGCTGAAAATAAGTATATTAACTCCTATATTAATGGGATGATTACATATTGATTTTAACGGTTTTACTAAGTTTTAGTTAAAGTTTGTTTTTGTTTTTCTTAGTTTGTTGTTTAAATATGAAAATATCATGGGATCATATTTTAATAGGTATAGGTTGTGTGTCACTAAGAACATCTCCAATATATTACTCCAAAATGGTGCAACACCAAAATGGAGTAAGGTTTTACTTCAAAGTATTACTCCATTTTCTACTCCAAAAATAATATATTTTATTAATTTATTTAGTAAGACCTTATACTTATATACCAATTAACCCAACTATTTTATGTTTACAAAAATTATATAAAATATAATTTATTTATATTAAATATTTGTTATTAAAAATTACAATATATCATAATAAAATAAAAGATAATATATAACCTGTTTTAATAATGACATTAGAATATTTTTTCTCTCAAATGATCAACTAATGCATTTCGTAATGGAATATAAGCTTTTATGTTATCTTTATTTTATATTATTATTATTTTTAGCGAACCACAATTGTAGATCTTTTATGTTATCTTTATTTTATTTCGAATAATGACAATGACTTCAGGACAATATCTTGTTTATTTATGTTACTATATCATTTTAAAATATTATATTAGTCTAAAATAAAAACATTAAAAACTAAAAGGACCATTGTACAAATAAAAAAAGTTCAACACAAGATCATGGATTTAGTAAATCAAATACTATTTTGTGGTCTGAAGACAACAAAAGATCATTTACGTGATTTTCAACAAAAAGAAAGATCATTTACGTGAAGACATGGAGCGGAAGGCGATGAAGTTAAGTGGTTATCAATGTCAATATGAGGAATTTATGGTATGGATAGGGATTACAACAACACATGTCATCTCCTGGAGCGAGAGTGTATGGAATGGACAGCAATGTAACAGATGGATCGCACCCACTGATCTATTAAGTGATAATCACAATAATTGACAGCCGAACACAAGATCATAGATGACCGAGAACAAAAATAGATAAAGTTAGCGAATCAGTCTATCCTGCAAAAGAGTTAGGAAGCATCGTGTTATTATTTTTCTATTATCATGTTCTACTTAAAAATGTATTTGTTGTATGTTTCGATTCATATACTATGTTAAACCTCTTTTGATAATAATAAAATAAGATGTTATAAAAAAAAAGTTCAACACCAAAATGCAGTAATAAACAAAATTACTCCATAAATGGAGTAACCCTAGCCATTTATCCATTTTGGTGTTGAAAATGGAGAGGAGTTGGAGAAAATTTTAGTCCAAAATGATGCTTGGAGTAAAAAATAAAGTAGAGTCGGAGATGCCCTGAAGTCATTGTCATTATTCGAAAGGCTAGGACCATTTTAAAATTCGTAATAACGTAAATAATTATATAGTTTTTTTTTTACATCAAAGTTGTAGAATTTGTTATTAATGCATATTGATATAACAAATTTGACTACTTTTATAGTTTTATATAAAATGTACTGTCATATGATATAAAACATATTTGTATGTAACAAAAGTGTTTATAGTATTATATTTTATCTAATATGTGCACTATTTTATATAACAAATATTACAAATTTTTCAAAAAAAGGTAGACGTCGAAGTTTATTTAGGAATGCAAAGTTTGACTTTTGTCATTTCATGCACGGACGTCCGAGTGATTTTGTAGAGAAAATTATAACCCACATCTATCAAATTCTGTCTGGCTCAAAAAGAATGGGAATCTTAAAATAAGTTGTAACTGGATTAAAAGATTTATCAATAGTCTATTATATTAAAAGAGAAATCATGACTTCTCATGATATTTAAGAAAATGAACTCTTACTAGAAATCACCTAAATGAATAACCTATCAAATCCAAAATTTGCAAACAAATCTTATATACTAAAACATAAGTGATAACTTCTCTTGATGTGTGATTTTTTTTTTTAAATGGGCATATTCCTAGAATATAAAAATTACACTTATTCTCTAATCTTATAATTACTATAAGATACTAATTTATAATTGAAAATAAAATGTTCATATAATTATAAAAGAAAACAAACATCCGCGCGGTTGCGCAGATCGAGATCTAATTTGTATTATTAAAATAGAAGTACAAATAAGATTTAGCCATTGAACTTACAATTTACTAGGTGACTTTTCCTGCTCATACACGGAAATAAATATTTACAAACACATATACTACAATAATTGATTGTTATTTACTTTTAATTTTTAAATTAATATTTAATTTCTATGCATAATTTATATAATAATATTATATTATTTTAATTAGACATATGATATTAGGTATATTATATCTAATCGGTTTTGTTGCTTTACAGTCGATTTAAATATCATTTGGGTATATTAGATTACATATATATCTTTAAATTCAACTATAATATTTTTATTCTAAATATATTAAATTTTTATTAATCTTTTATTTGTATTTAGGTTGGTTATTGTCTTACATATGTAAATTAACTTTAGTAAGATTGTTTATAACTTAAGATATATTTGTGATTAGAAAAAATAAACAAAAGTATCTGAATTCAAATTACATAAATTAATATAATAATAGAATTCTAAAGTCTCGTGCATATATATAAATTTCTTAAAATAACAAATTTTAACAGTTGGTTAATATGTTTTTCATTTTTAATATCTTTTGAGCCATCCTAAATTTTTTATTTATAAAATAAATTATTATTATTATTATTATTATTATTATTATTATTATTATTATTAATAATATAATAATATATACTTTTATTGCAGTTAAATATATGATGTAGATATAAATTGGATTAGTCGAGTCAACTCATGTTGTGAGTATATTAATTTAAATATATTTCAAATTTATACTGAAGTATTATTGTTTTTATTATAATTAATTCAGGTTAAACTATTTTTTATTCATCGTTTAAATGTGCATGTATTTTCATAATTATTATCAAATTATATGTTGATTTCTGAAAAAAATTGAAAATATAAACGATGATCAATATGAAGTTAAATACATAAGTAATTGATACATTTAGGAAATTCATGAAAACATATCAATATTTACATTAATTAAAACATTTTATGAATTCTATATACTTTTCTTCCTTAGATTTACTGGACGGTAAACTATTTTTTTTTTAAATCAAGATTTTCTTTGGTATTTTGATTATATTAAGGTCAGCAAACATAATAATTTTAAAGTAATTTCTTACTAAGAAAAAAAATAATTTTAATAATTATAAAATAAACATATCTACCTCGTTAAAGGACATCTATCATGTTATTTAAAGTATTTTATAATTATTTGATCAAAAGATTTTTATTGTTTTTTGTTTCTAGTATATTTAAAATAAGCAGTAAAAAACTGTGATTATGTTTGAGAAATTATATTATACAAGTAAGATATAATTTATAGATATTTTTCGCTGTAATGGAAAATATTATATTTAAATAAATTTAAGAAAAAAACATTTCAATAGGCTAATTATAAACTATTTTTAGTCAATTTAACATATATCAGTTTATGTTACTTAATTATTTTATGTAATCATCTGAGAAAATAGATAGATATAAATAAAAATATTTCTATTACTTTATATATATTTTTTCATTTTTTAAAATTATGTTTTAAAAGAAATAATGTTTTTTTCTATTTTCAAGATTATTTGTGTGAAATTGTCTTATGAAATCATATTATATTAAAGTATATATTTTTCATCTAAGAAATATAGGTATAAAGAGAGTATTTTATTAGTTCAAATGTATATTTTATGTTATTTGAAAACATTTTTTAAATGAAATATTACTATTTTGTGAACTTTCCTTTTTAATGAAATATATTATATATAAATATTTATTTTTTCGTTTTAAATTTGTTTTTAAATTTATAAATATTTTCTCTCTTTACTATATAATTTTTGGAAAAAAAATAAAAGGAAACTAAAAAAAATTAAGAATAGTATTTAAATTTATTACTTTTTATTCATTAAGAGTATCCATGTAATTCTTTTAGAAAATGGTTCTCTTTAACTACTCGCTACATCTGCTTTTCTTTTGTAGATGTCTAGGAGGTGGAACCTAGCAGTGCACAAAAACAAAGAGTGAACAAGTACAGAAACAGAGAGTGGACATATAAGAAGAAGAGAAGTGAGGAAGATGGCCATGAGTGAGAGAAGTCAAGAGAAAAGTTCAAGGTATCAGAGCTTTGTTGTTTAAATGTCAACAGATATTTTTCTTAAAAAAAAGCAGGAACTAATAAGAAAGAAGAAAGGGAAGAAAATACAACCATGAGATATTATGCATTTAAACAGTTATCGTTTTTAGAAGAAAATTTCTAGGTAGGTACTTAATTTCGAAGAAAATGTAAAGACTGGCACGTATATAAATAAGTATTCTCCTATGCTCTTAGATTCATATTCCTTCAAATTAACCAAACTTTTATCCAAACTAGAAAATATTTTAGCAAAAGAGAAAAAAAAACTTTTATCCAAACAGCTAGATTGATAAAAATGAATAATTGTTCTTTTGTTTTTCTTTTAACTATCGTCTTGTTTGTTGGATTGAACGAAGCTGTGTGTCATAAAAATGCGGTAGAATTTGAAAACAACCTAACTGAGAGTCATAGCACTCTCGAAGTCCACTGCAAATCTAGAGACAACGATCTAGGCGTCCACCTTGTAAGATTCAACGATCCTGTATACACTTTTAGGTTCGGCGATAATTTGTTCGTAAGGACAAGATGGGATTGTGATCTACGACAAGGGCCTAACATGGAGTATTTTCAAAGCTTTAGAGCCTATAATGGAGGAGTCAAGCCTAAATGCAATGAAACAGACACATGGATTTCCAAAGATGATGGTATTTACTTGGCGATAAATGGTAATCCAGTGGGAAATAAAATTGATTGGATTAAAAAATAAAAACAATAGCTAGTAAGCTGATTGTTAATTTCATTTAGTGAAATAAAAATCATCTTTCGGTTTGGGATACAAAAAGTTGATAATATATGTCTTGTTTTGAGATTTATTGGATAACGTACAACCATGTTATTATAGAATTAAAAAGAGAAAACCACCAATATAATTCTGAACTAAAAAAAAAGACCAAAAAACTGTAACTTATATATGAACAATTTATATCTTCAACTTATGAATAAATGCCATTTACGGTTGTTTTTACGTTGACTCAACCAATTTAACTTAGCAAAAGTCAACAGTTAACTTTGATTAATAAGCATTAAGTCTGTTAAGTATATTAGTTTTAACTAATTAAAAAATACAACTATATTAATCCAGCGTAGAACCTAAATGGGATCATAGGAAGAAATCTAATCTAGAGAAGAGTATGGCGGAAGAAACAAGTGAAGTTGATATATCGTTGTTAACCTTGCGTTTCTGAGGAAAATGTCGTCAGACTTGACTATACTAAGTTCTTGAACTCTTCCTTGATATCAAAAGCTGATATGCCGGATGCAAAATTCCTTTCTTGCACTGATTTGATCTCAGCTGCAACCAATAAAATGAATGTCTCTGTGAAATCTGCACTGATAGCTTTGATACTATATATATAACAAAAACCTACAAAAAGTTGGATTTGAAAATGAGATTGATATTTGGTCTAGGAGGTAGTAAACCACTATAAGTTTTTAACCTAATTTCTCGTGGCAATACACAGAAAAACCGTAGACAAATAAAGGTAAAAGATAAAGAAAGTTCTAAAATCGGTGAGGCAAATAGTAATGTCTCAAATTACACATTAAGCAATAAGCCAATCTGCTTTCTACTGCGCGTGCTGGAATATTATATACTAGTTAGAAAAAACATGTGGGCTTTCTAGAAAGAGATCCACGAGAGATGGAACGTTCTCATGTAAGGTAGAAGTCTCAGCTACAAGAGCTGTCGGCGAGATCCCTAGTTGAGTCGCAGCTCGTATAACAAAAACGAAAAGTTGCCTAATGCTTTAAAGTGCTAAGCTTGCCGTCCAAAAGTTCTCTCTATGCCTCTCGTCTAAACCTCCTTATATACTTCATCCAAGGTTGGTTTATTCTTTCTCGTTATGCTCTTTGGCCGACTTTAGCATCCTTCAAAAATATTTCATTTTCCTCCATCTTCATGATTATCTTTGGAAACTAGACATTTATCTTCGGAAATTTACTATTTATCCTTGATTCGCGGATAAATGTAAACCGTCGTAGTTTAGATGGGTTTTTACCAAGTAAAATTGTAAGTGGACTCTTAGTCTCGTTCTAGGTCTCTTTGGACCGTCTTTGGACTTATCGCGTTTATTACAATTTTTCAAGTATCGCGATCTTTACCGTAAAATATCGACGATAACTTCACGTAAGACGTAGTAAGGGACAATTTAGTCGCAGTCCATAAAAAGTCGTATCGAGATTTAGACGAGAATGCACATATTATTGTTGTTCTGATAGTTTTCGAGTTGGATTATTGTTTAGGAACGATTCACACGACGATCGTATTATATGTTCCACTCGACGATCATTGAATAGATGTGTTATATGTTCCACTCGACGATCGTCGAGTGGCTTCGTGAGACGGTCCACTCGACAATCATCGAGTGGCTTTGTGAGACGTTTCACTCGACGATCGTCGAGTGGACGTGTTATATGTTATATAATACTTTAATATTTCTAAAGTAAATATAATATAAATTTGACTATGATATCCTCGTTAATTTTTTATTTATTTATTTTAAAGATAATGATAGGTATCATCTAAATCACTAAAATTATTTATTAAAACTAATAATTGAGTATAAAATATAATTAAATCGAAAATCATGGAAAGTATGACAAATCATCAAATTCAATTCTCAAATAATAGTGTAGAAAAGTATTAGTTGAATAACAAGAGAGTTATTATAAAATCCAAATCTATAAAACTCTCTACAAATTAGGAATCCAATAACACCCCTTAACCTTTCCTCTAAACCGACCGAATCTTATTATATAAAGCTTAGTTTTCAAAGTTACTAATTAATACGATCGCGACACATGGCAAATTATCATTTAAGATTGTGACATGTGTCAAATCTTATTATATAAAGCTTAGTTTTCAAAGTTACTAATTAACAAGATTGCGACACATGGCAATTGTGTATTTAAGATTGTGACATGTGTTAAATAATTAATCTTTACATAAATAGTTAATTAATAGTATTTTTCCTTTTAAGTTTTAAACAAAATATTGTAAACAAAAAATAATTTCATACAAATTTAATAATATTTTTCCTTTTTAAATTTAAAACAAAATATTCTAAATAAAAAACAATTTCATACAAGTAATTATTTGATATTATTTTCGTTTCTTATATCCAAAGAATAAAATTGTAAAAATTATAAGAAAATAATTATTTGATATTATTTTTTTTATATCCAAAAAAAGAAAATTGTAAAAACTATAAGAAAAAAATTCCTCTTTTACAAAATACTCTAAACAAAAAACAATTTCATACAAGTAATTATTTGATATTATTTTCGTTTTTTTATATCCAAAAAAGAAAATTGTAAAAGTTATAAGAAAATAATTCCTTTTTTACAACTTTATTTTGCTTAGAATTCTAATAAGGAAAAAATACTTAGAATTGTGACATGTGTTAAGTAATTAATCTTTACATAAATAGTTAATTAATAGTATATTTCCTTTTTAAGTTTTAAACAAAATATTATAAACAAAAATATTTTCATACAAATTTAATAGTTTTTTTCCTTTTTAAGTTTAAAAAAAATCTAAAAAAACAATGTTCATACAAGAAATTATTTGATATTATTTTCGTTTTTCATATCCAAAAAAAAAGAAAAATGTAAAAGTTATAAAAATAATTTCTTTTTTACAAATATACTAAAAACAACTTCATACAAGTAATTATTTGATACTATTTTCGTTTTTTATATCCAAAAAAAAGGAAATTAGAAAAGTTATAAGAAAATTATTCATTTTTTACAACTCTCTTTTGCTTAAAATTCTAATAAGGAAAAACATATTTAGATTTATTTTAAATAGTCAATTGTATTCTCAGGTTTTTATAATCCTTTAAAAAAAATTTAACTATTATTTTCTTTCATAATTCTGATTTGTCCTGATTTGAAAAAGGAAAAATTATTTTTTTAAAAAAAAGAAAATTATACTCATACATCTTATACAGTTTTATTTGTTACAATTTCATGTCTATTACAACATGTGCTACATATTATTTTTATAAACATTTATTCTCACAATTGAGATTCAGAAACATGGTCTTTAGCATACACATATCACAAAAATCAAATTAGTATCAAACTGTATAAAGTATAAATAGTTTTCTTACCTCTAATTGCATGATAAAATGTTGATCTATAATGTTATTTATTGATAAAACATTAAAAATGATTATTTATCTCTATATTCTCTTTTAAAGTTGATCAATTATTTTATAGAAATGGATTTGCTCCAATGTGTGATTATGCAATATAGTTCATTTACTTTTAGAGGAAAATATAGAGATATGATATTTTTGTCATTCCATTACATTTTTTCCTTAAAGAATATATAAACTCTATATCTGAATCATATAATAGAGAGATTCACATTTATGAGAAAAATAAAGAAATATATAAAGCTGGAAACTTGATATATTTTTAAGATGAATAAACCATACAAACCAAAATATATAAATGCTAACGAATGTACAAAAAAAATCGAGATACTACAATAACAACACAATACATTACTAAATTGTTATGGAAGCATTAAAATATGTATGTCTTTAAGAAAAATAGAACAGAAAATTAATACAAAGATGCATTAAACTAAGAACTTGATATATTTTTAAGATGAATAAACCATACAAACCAAAATATATAAATGCTAACGAATGCACACAAAAATTCGAGATACTACAATAACAACACAAAACATTACTAAATTGTTATGTAAGCATTAAAATATGTATGACGTTGTCTTTAAGAAAAATAGCACCGAAAATTAATACAAACATGCATTAAACTAAGAGTTTAAGAAAGTGTAGAACATTGTCTTCAATTCAATTGGCTTGATTCAACTTTTAAATTCTTTGTATTTTGCTTTATTTCGTATTTCTTTATGTTGATTTTGATTTGAATTTTCGAAAATAGCTCTTTCATCTAACCTTATATATAAAGTTGCCAATAACTCACTTCACTTATGCGACATAATTGTTAAAATAAGAGTATTAACCAAAAATTATGTGAGAAAAATAACTTTTATACCTTGAATAATTTTCACACAGTACATACAAAATCATACAATGAAATTAAGAAATTAATATAACATGTGCTAAATAATAATTCTATTTAAAAAAAAAATTAAACCAAAATAATTTTAAAAGTTAGTTTTCCTTTTTTCAAAAATTCTTAAACAAAAAAACTATAAGAGATAAATATTTCGATATAAACAATTATTTAATATTTTTTTTAACACTGGGTTTAAAATAATTATAAGATTAAAAATGTTTCTTTGCCAATTAAAATATTTTTAAAAAAAAACTTATAGAAAACTTGACTCTTCAAAGTTTTCAAGTTTAAATTAATTGTAGTATTCCTTTTTTTTAAAACCTTATTTTTTAAGGCTGAATAAAATATATGGATTTAATTTAATTACAAAATCAGTAAACAATTGTTTCAGAAAATAATTTCTTAGTAAAATAAATAATTACAAGATGAATTTTTTGTTATATAAAGTTTGGTACTCAAAGTTTCTAACAAGCATAATCATGCACATGATAATTATATATTTAAGATTATCATATGTGTCAAACAACAGTTTTTTTTAAACTTAAACTAAGAGAATTTAAATAGTTTGTTTTACTTTTTTTAAAGTCGTAAACAAAAAAAGGGAAAATATATTTATTTCTATATAAATAATTATTAATAAATTAATTTTAAAATAGGGGTTTACGATAATTACAAAATAAAAAAAAATATTATTTAAAGATGATACATTGAAATAGAACGTTTTCTAATTTTTCTGTTTGTTATGAAATTAAAATATCGTTGCACGGATCCATATCTAGTTAAACTATAAGCCGAATTGGATTTTGGTACCCACCCTTATTTGACCGGGTTGATGCATTCTGCTTAACCTTAACCGGGTTGGAACAAACCGAAGTCCGAATTGTATTAAACCTTAACTTAACCGGGACGAAACATTCTGCTATGCCTTTAACTGGTTCGGAATAAACCGAACTTGGAATTATTAAACCCTAACTTAACCGGGCAACAGACTAATTCAGATTGTCACTACCTTTGTTCGTCTTCTTCTACATTGATTCTTCCTCCTCCCAAGCAAAAAGGCTTCTTCAATATCACCTCGTAAGTTAACTCTTTTAACAATTCAGCTTTTCTAATCTTTGCTTGATAATATGTATAGAAGGTGGAACCTAGTTTTGGAACCGCTGCGTCTTGTTCATCGTGGTCCTATGCGAACCCTAGTTTCGGGTGCGCTTTGCAATCGCACAGTCTGCACAATCTCAGAAAATATTCCTTCATCGAGTCACTCTGTTGTGGATGAGAGCTACGTCCTAGCTGAACTATCTTCATTACTTCCGATTTCATCTAAAACCACAACGGCCAAGGAAGATACTTGTTCAAGGAATCAATTAGCCGTTGATTCGTTTTTATCTCGCGAGGAGAGACTCAGAGGTGTGTTTCTTCAGAAACTCAAGGGGAAATCGGCGATACATAAGGCTTTGAGTAGTCTCGGTATTGAATTGAGTATCGACATTGTGGCTAACGTTGTCGATAGTGGGGACTTAAGTGGTGAAGCAATGGTTACGTTCTTCAACTGGGCGATTCGAGAACCTGGAGTGTCTAAAGATGTTGATGAAAGCTACTATGTGATTCTAAGAGCGTTAGGAAGGAGAAAGTTCTTCTCTTTTATGATTGATGTTTTAAAGGAAATGGTTAACCCTGATCTGAAGTGTTTGACTATTGCCATGGATAGCTTTGCTAGAGCTCATTTTGTGCGTAGAGCGATACAGTTGTTTGAGGAAAGCGAGGATTTTGGGGTGGAGTGTGGTACTGAGTCTTTGAATTCACTGTTGTGTTGTCTCTGCGAGCGTTCACATGTGAGTGCTGCTAACTCTGTGTTTAATGCGAAGAAAGGTGAGATACCTTTTGATGGTTGTACTTATAACGTTATGATTAGTGGGTGGTCGAAGCTAGGTGAGGTTGGAGAGATGGAGAAGGTTATGAAGGAGATGGTGGAAGGTGGGTTTGGTCCCGACTGTTTGTCTTTCAGCTACCTTATCGAAGGGTTGGGAAGAGCTGGTCGTGTTAATGATTCTGTTGAGATCTTTGATGGTATGAAACAGAAGAGTTGTGTTCCTGACGCAAAGGTTTACAACGCTATGATCTGTAATTTCTTGTTTGCTCGAGATTTTGATGAAGCTATGAGGTACTACCGAAAGATGCTGGATGAGGAGTGTGATCCTGACTTGGAGACCTATTCCAAGCTTGTTTTAGGCCTCATCAAAGGCCGTAAAGTTGCAGATGCGCTTGAGATATATGAAGAGATGTTTTCAAGAGGGATTGTTCCCACCACAGGACTCGTTACTACTTTTATCAAGCCGCTGTGCAGCTATGGTCCACCACACGCTGCGATGGTTGTCTATCAGAAAGCGAGAAAAGCTGGGTGTAGGATATCAGAGAGCGCATATAAGCTGTTGCTTAAGAGGCTATCAAGATTTGGGAAATGTGGGATACTGCTGAACGTGTGGGACGAAATGCAAGAGTGTGGGTACTCTTCCGACGTGGAAGTCTACGAGTATATCGTGGACGGGCTCTGTAACATTGGTCATCTAGAGAATGCTGTGCTTGTGATGGAAGAAGCCATGCGCAAAGGGTTTTGCCCCAACCGCCTTGTTTATAGTAGGCTTAGCAATAAACTCATGGCTTCAAACAAAACAGAAATGGCTTATAAGCTGTTTCTGAAGATCAAAGAGGCTCGTATTAAAGACAACGCTCGCAGATTCTGGCGAAGAAATGGGTGGCACTTTTGATCTTCATGTTCTGTTGTATGTTCACAGGGAAACTGAAAAAGTCGTTGTATATGTGAATTGTAATAGAGAACATTTGAAAGTTATATTCATTAGGGTTCAGTTTGTATTCCCTTTTTGTGGGTGGTGGCTTAAACACAAAGGCATAATTGTCCCTTTCTAGGTTGCTGCTGGAAGATTGCAATTCTTAAGCGTGTTTCTGAATGGAGGCAGTAATAAGGAAATGGCAGCAGAAGTTCAGAAAAGCGAAAGAGGAGATGAACAAGTGGGAGGCGCTTCAAGTTGGATGGGTCTCCCGCTTCAGTAATGCTTCTTCTATCATCCAGAGATTAGAGGTATAGCTGGAACTATTGAGTTTGTTAGCCAAAGTTTTGAATACTGTATGTGTGATTTTTTTTTTCTTTTTTTCTTTTGGTGTTGTGAGTAGGCAATTCAAAATCCTGGGAACTATGGAGTTTTGAGATGCGTGAAGGGGATTGAAGAAGCTGTTCTGCAGAAACAGATGGATCAACTGGAAACTACTCTGCTTTCTATGAAAAACGATCTGTAAGCATTTTGTTTTAGAACGTTGCTGTTTAGGATTGTTTTAGTAGCAAGTAAAAGATCATTGACATGTTACACTTTACGGTGATGATGGCGGAAGGGAGGAGTTCCGAGGATGTGTTTTGACGTTTGAGAAGCTTCATCGAGAAGGATTGCAGATACTCAAAATGGAACAGAGCAAGAGGAGAATAGAGGAACGAATTGGAGTAAAACCTTGCATAGCTGAATGTTTGAAGGGACTTTCTCTTCTTTATGAGATGCATCAGTCTGAGTAAGCAAGCGCAAATCTACTTTGTTATCGAAGTTGCAATCATCATTCACCGATTTTTTTTTTGCCCTGTTGAAAATTCTGCAGATACCATCTTAAATGTTCGATTCTTTCGGCACTTTCAAGTCTTGTACTGAAACCAAGGTACTGAAAGATATATACAACCTTGTTCAAAAGTTTGGCATATGTTTATATAATATTGTTTAAGAATTGCTCTCCTCTGTTCACTGTTTGTATAGTCCTGGCGATCTTGTAGCGCTGCAATGCCTCATGGTTGATCAGCCAAATATCCTGAATAATGAAGGTTAGTATCATTCGTCTTCTATTGTTTTGTTTTCGTTATGAAGAAATGAATGTTACATTTAGCTTCTCTATGATATCTATTGTGCAGTGCAACACATCTTCGATGTCATATTTGCTGAAGAGATCAAATGATGTCAAGAGGATGTCTTTATTTTCTGTATTTTCTTAAATTGCAAAACAAAAATGTAGTTCTCAAGATAAGGTTATAGTTTCGGTGAATGAAGGATAGCCAGGAGTGTAAGGAAAACACAAACTTTTTTTTTTCCGGAAGGAAAATAAAACAAATCGCATTTGATGAGTAAATACTTTTATCTCTATTATTAAAATTGCAGTACATATATAAATTACTCCTTAATTTTCATTGTTATTTATTAATATATTTTGAAACACATTTTAAATTAACTACATTCATATATATATATATATATATATTTCGGTTATAATCTATCATTGTTGATTTGACGCTTTGATTATATACTACCATTCGATTGTTATTACAAATACATAAAAAATCAAAGTATTACATGTAACTATTACAAAATGGGAATTCGACCAAAAAAATCATGAACTTTGCACGAATTGCCAAATAAAACCTGAACTCGGAGCTGACCAAAAAAATAATGTACTTTCCTTGACTTTTTAATTTTATTAGAGAACTTATCATTGATTCGCCATTTTAACACACTGTGATCTAACAGTGCGAACTCAAAGCCAAATAACATGGTCTTTTGCCACTGAGCTAACAACACTTCTGATGAAATCTCTAACATATTTCATTTTATTGAGTATCCAAAAAATCTTTAAAAACCATAAAATTTTACAAAATTCAAAATTCAATAAAAATTCTGAAAAAATTAAAATTAAAATTAAAATTACAAATAAAATTTATTTTTCGCTAAAATTAATTTTAAAATCATAAAAATCTAAAAAATCCAAAAATGTAAAAAACTAATGATTAAAAAGAAGAGAAAAAAACTAATGATTAAATTTTTTTAAAAAATATTTTTTTTATATAAAAATTAATGTATCTAAGATCATTTGTGTATTTTATCTTAAATACATTAATCATACGATTTTTTTTCACAAATTAATATATATGAGATAAAATATAAAATGATATTTATCACACTATATGTTTTTGTACAATTTTGGTTTTCTAAAAACACTAAAAACAATTGTTGCTAAGATATGATAACAGACGAACATACACCAAAAACTACAAATGTTTTTCATTTAATTATTATCATATTTTAGAGAAACAATTTGTGATAATACCATTTGTTTATTTTATCTTAATTATCATTTGTCTATTTTATCTTAAATACACTATTCATACTAAAATCTATAGTTTGATAAATATCATTTTTTATTTTATCTTACATACATAAATATGCTTCAAGTTTTTTAATCATTAAATTTAATTCATTGCATTTCTTTGAATTATTTTAGATTTTTTGAAATTTTTAATGTTTTTATTTTTTAAACAGAAAAAAATATTTATAATTTCAATTTTTATTTATTCTTTTCAGAATTTTCTTGAAATTTTAAGATTTTTTGGATTTTAAAAAGAAAAATTAGTTTTTTCGAGATTTTTTTGATACTCAATAATAGAAAACATGTTAGAGACTTCCTTAAAAGTGCCAATAGCACAGTGGTAAGAGACTTCGTCATTTGGCCATGAGTTCTCAAGTTTGACCCAAGCTAAAAACATATTTTTGATAATAAAAATAGGTAAAACGACGGCGTTTCATTCCATCTCGAAAACGACGTCGTTTTACATAACGACCTTAGCAAACGTCGTTTAATCATTCCGTCAAGTTTACTAACGGCGTGTTTATTTGGCGAGTCAACGATAACTTACTGATTAAAGTTTAAAAGTCGAATATAGTTCAGTCTTTTTTTGGCCAGCTAATATGTTCGTGTTTTTTTTTTTTGTCGAATATGTTCGTGTTTGTCTTGGAAATTCATGCAAACTTCATGATTTGTTTGGCTTAATTCCCATTACAAAATAGATCATTTAGTATAAATAAAAAAAAATTAAAAATAAGATAAGCACCCGCCCGGTCGGGCGGATCATAATGTCAAGAGGATATGTCTTTATTTTCTATATTTTCTTAAATTGCAAAACAAAAATGTAGTTCTCAAGATAAGGTTATAGTTTCGGTGAATGAAGGATAGCGAGGAGTGTAAGGAAAACACAAACTTTTTTTTTCTGGAAGGAAAATAAAACAAATGCATTTGAAGAGTAAATACTTTTATCTCTATTATTAAAATTGAAGTACATATATAAATTATCCCTTAGTTTTCAGTGTTATTTATAATGTCATGCCATTCAATCTATTAATTAACCTATTTTATAGGATTTTTGTCTTTTCTCTTTAATAAATGCATTTCTAAAATCGAATTCTAATTAAAAATTATGGAAACAATAATTAATAAACATAGCTTTTAATATTCTCTATCTTTTTCCTATTTTATTATATATATGAGTGTCTAAAAATAGTTAATTTCATATATATATTTCGTAATCAAACTTAATTATATGGCAATTATTTTACTAATTCCATATATACAAAAAAATTAATTTTTCATACTAATTAACCTACTTTTTAGGATTTTTTTGTGATTCATTATCTACCTATCTTTAAATAGTGATTATATTTTTATTATTTATAAGTAATAACTAAAATAAAAATCACAAAAAGAAACATTTATAATATATATATATATATATATTGATATATAAATATTTTATGTTACGTATATTTTCATAAAATATAAGTCCAATATAAATTCAGTATAATAAATGTTAAAATGTAGAAAATATATAGGACCATACATTTTAAACAGTATATAAAACAATTTAGTTGTACATTTTCATAAAATTTTGATCCATATAAATAAAAATACATTTTTACAGATATACAGGTCATATTTAAAAAAAACTAATTTTTTAAATATATTTTTTCAATAAACTATTTTTCATACATATGAATTCTATTAATTTTCTTATAAATCTTACATGGACATTTTAATATGTTATATTTCCATACAAAATGAACTAATAAATTGATGTTACGAAATTATATTTATTTATCTATTTCATATATTTTACTAACTCAAAGTAATTTATTTTGAAACACATTTTAAATTAACTACATTCATATATATATATATATATATATCGGTTATAATCTATCATTGTTGATTTGACGCTTTCATTATATACTACCATTCGATTGTTATTATAACCACACAAAAAAATCAAAGTATTACATGTAACTATTACAAAATAGATCATTTAATATAAATAAAAAAATTAAAAAATAAGATAAGCATCCGTCCGATCGGGCGGGTCATCGTCTAGTTGGTGTTATTTAACCAAACGTTCCATGGTTTGTCACTGAAAGAGTAAAATCACTTTATTGGTGTTCATTAACACCGATAGAAATTAGTCGATTAAATTCATAGCTTGTTACTGGTGACTTAAATGAAATTAATAGTAACCATGAAAATGTTGAGCCATTATGACATGCATTCACCTTTCTACAATTTAATAATATGATTGAAAATTGTGGATTTTTGGAATTTTTGAAATTTTGTAATACCTTCCATGGATTGAACGTCGAGAGGGACAAATTATTTAGTGTCAGATGGATTTTTTTTTATTTGAAAGAGGACTTTAGTGTCAGCTGGATTGAGCACTAAGAAATACATGATGGACGACTTGTTTCCACGTCCAATGTTGAATATATAGATATGGTAGGAACTGATCACCAGTCGATAGTGGCAGTGATTGAAGATAAAATTATGAAAAATAAAAGACAATTTTGATCTGATAAAAACATTGGATCGGTGACGAAGGTTTTGTAAACCGAATTCAGGGATACCATCAATGTGGAAATGAGATTTCGGTATGGAGAAAAGAAAATAGAGATATCTTATGGCAAGGAAAAAATAAATATAAAAAATTTTATAATGACAGTACAATCAACACATGAAGAAGAGATTACAAAGAAATTGCAAGAGGCTTCTTGGGGTGTAATTTAATTGGAAACAGAGGAGCAAAAATCTTTATCATCAAAAAGTGATAAAAACACGAAACAAAGACATGTTCAAAATATAATTATAGGAAAAAATCGGTCACAGCAAGAACTCTTAGATCCGGCCGTACAAATGAATTGTCAAAGTTAAAAAGTCACTAGATCCATCCATATTGCGCTTTTATGTGCTCAAGAGAATCCCCAAGATCGTCCAACGTTCTCAACCATCAATGCAAAGATCACAATTATATTGATAAAATTACTCTACTAATGCCTCACCTACCAGTATTTTTCCCACAAAGCAAGCGCTAACTGGACCTAGTATTATGAGGGATTTGAAGCGGGACCAACATATCGAAGAGCAAGATATTTCCATTATTGGTTTGATAAAAAAACAAAAAATATAAAAACATATATATAATTTGTTTCTCCACAAATAAGAAGCACAATAAGCCTTTTTAATATTATGTCAAGATTTTTAAAGAAAACATGATTTGTAGCTACACAAATATTGTAACATCACATGGTTAATTATCAGGAAGAAATTAATATTTAAAAGCCTCACGAATTTTATGTTGCACATAACGATATGTGAATATTAGTTAAAGTTATGTGTTTATAACATCACAAACCTAATTATCTTGTTGGAACAGTGAAATCAACAACCAAATCTGGTAATCCAAATACAAAATCCGATTCAGTTACGAAAATGAAACAAAACCTGACCCAACTTTTTTAATCCATAAACCTGACCCGACACTTAATCCTAACAACCTAAATCTCTCAGCCCTTTCTCTCCCTCTGTCAACAGACAAGGAACATGGGCTTTGTCGTTACAAGAGGAAAACGAAGACTGGAAATGATGCCTTACAATGCATAATCTTCTAGTACTAGGAAGAGTACATCTACTGGAGGCAGAAGAATGTGTGATTGTAGGTTGTCCGCCAAAAACTTCACTTCATGGACAGATAAGAATCCCGATTGCAGTTTTTTTTGTGAACTGTATAAGGTACATATTTCTTTTCATCACAACTTGTTAGTTAGATTTCAGGGGGTGAGTACATCTTGTTTCTCTTTGTGTATAGGAAAATGGTAATGAACATTGCAATTTCTTTGAATGGTTTGATAAATAGAAAGTCAAAGGATGGCCGAAAAGAGCATTGATTGACGATAGAGATGAAGTTCGAAAGAAATAGAGTGATCAATGAAAGAAATGTGGAGCTCACATAATTGGAGAGAAAAGAGGCTTCAACAGCAAATGCAAGTGAATGTGAGCTGAACAAATGTTTGAAACCAAACCTTTGTCTGAAGAATAAGTTGCTTAAGCTGTTATGTATTGCTAATGAGTGAGAGTGTAATGAAGCTTTTGTTTCATAAAGAATAGTTATGTACTGAATGGTAATGTGATGATATTTTGTACTAATAGTTTGATGTTTTACATTACAATAAACTTTAAAATTTGAATGTCAACCTAGAATCAATAAACATTGAATGTCAACCTAGAATCATAAAGTAGAAGTAGATATGGCTTTTCAAATACATTGTTAAAGTTTTCAAAAATTGCATAACTGTTAACATGCTAGAACATGTGAAATGAGCAAACAAAGGGATCCTAAACTGTGGTGAACATAATAAGAACATGTGAAAAAGATGCACGCTTTCTGAGAACATGTTAAAACATGTAAAATAATTCTACTAATTTACCAGAAAACACGTTGATAAAAAACATGTTAGTACATGTTAATTTTTTTTTCAAAAAGATGAAGTTCTTTTCAACCGAAGAACAAAGCTGCCGAGTGGCTAATTCTTCTGAGGTTTCCTTGGGGTTCTTGGTTTCATTGGCTTTGCTGAGATGCAGTAGATGAAATGTCTTAAACATATGCTTGATCTTCTATTTGAACTACCAAATCATCCTCCATAGCTGCTTTTGAGCTCAATTCTTACCTTCATCTTGAGCATTCCTTGCAGCTGCTTCTTGAGCTTGCTTACTTAGTCGCTTTCATTTTTTACTGTTCTCCGGAGGCTGTCCAAAGGAAAATAGACAACAAAATAAACACATAAATCATCACCAGATAAAAAAAATTAAGCAAATAAGGTCACACCTCAGTGGAGCACCTCCTTTAGTTATGAGTTTCTCATTGGAAATACCACAGTTTGGTATTCTTCCTTTGGGACAACCTACTTCTTTGAAGGTGATTTATAGACTCCTTTAATCCTCTATTTTCCTTTATGTATCCCTAGAGGACGTTTATAAGGTGGTGAAACAATGTAACCTCCTCCGCAATCAATCCAAAATTTTGGTCCATTGACAGGCTTCAAATCTCTCTCCATTTTTTTGTGTTGTCATAGTCTAGATATGTAGTCGAAAACCAAGTATGTCTTCTCTCAGATATGTGGATGATAGGGAGTGCCATTTAAATCTGACTTTCTGCACGCACAAATCTGCCTTTTTAAGTTGAATGAGTACCCATTATTTCCTTCAACAATCTCATACCTTTCACTAGTACTAGAAAGAAAGCGACAGTTTTGAGATTTGTCACACGTCTGGATCTCCTTTCTTGTTTTCTTAGTGTGCCTCGTAGGTTTCTTAAAAGTGTTTATAGCGAATGGCAATCATTTGCATTGCATCTCTCTTTATCAGCTCTAACATCTGGACAAACAGTTTTACTGTGCTGCCTTTAGAGTCCTATTACAAGACTGAAAGTTGTTGTATGTGTCAGCACAACAACATCCAATCCTAAAAATGCACTACACCAAGTTCACTGATCTTTCTTAAGGAATTCATCACATGCCAAGGGGTTAAACTCTCTAAATGCAGCTAAATTCATTATGAAATCAGCTTTACTATAGCTACTTGCAATCTTCCAAAACATTGGCTTCTTCAAAGTATCTTATTTTTGGAGTTTTTTTTCAGATTAGCGTAGATATGTAAAGCACAGATTCGAAGTTCCACATTTGGTACTTCAGTAGCACTTTCCCTGAATCAAATATCTATGCATATCAGATATTATTGTAATATCTTCATCCTCACCCAAGTCCAAGTTAACCTTTACTTTATGGATAAAACATTACTAGTTATCATTGTTTTCAGCAGAAACTACATCCCATGATATCGGGGATATCTCGTTATTAGGGTCTTTTCGAACAGAAGTTAGTATCACTCCCTAACTAAGTCACGATCTTTATTTTTGATATAGTTGTAATAACAATGTATAACTAGACGTAACTTGTGTCTTGTGCGGAGTGAATTTTTCTAAAATATATTGTATTTAAATATTAAAAACAATACACATTTTGTTACCAGTAACATTTTTTTTACATTTGATTAGGGATGGACAATCGAATACCATTTGGTTCGGTTAGATTTTGTTTGGTTCGGATCTTTGTGAGTTTGGTTCGAATCTTTGCAGATTCGGTTTGAGTTTAGGTTTGGATAACCCTTTTCTAAAAAAATAAAGTTCATATATACTTTAAATTTCTCAAAATTAAAAATTAATGTATGTCAAAATACTTAAACTTAACATAAAAATTGGTTTAGTTTAAATATTTGGATAGGAAATCAATAGATATTTTTAAGTATTTTGAGTACCATTTCGATATTTCAAAAATATACCTTTAACTATTTTATATATTTTTTAAGCATTTTGGACAACTTCAAAATATCTTATATATTTTGTATATTATTTTAGATATTAAATTAAAAATTAATTAATATATTTAAGTATATAAATATGGTTCGAATATACTCGGATACCCGAAATATTTCTCTTCGAATTTGGTTATGGTTCTCTAGATACCAGTTTTGGTTAAGTTTTATACTACTTTTTCGCATTGGATTCAATTTTTTTTTTGCCCAACTCTTTATAGTTGCTGTTACAAAATTTGAAATGAAAGTGATGATGGTTCACATTGATTTTGGCTATGCAACAATTATTAAACCAAAACATATTCTACTATGTATCTGGCCAGTTAGTTAATAGTTAAAAATGAGTTTATGCCTATTTAAAGGAAATGATGGGCTGAACTTGAAAAAATCTTACAATTTCAGATTGTTAAATCGACACTTCCAAAATCTGACCAATTTCAGATTGTTAAAGAGAACCATAACCAAATTTGAAGAGAAATATTTCAAACTTTAACCAAAATTGGTATCTAGAGAACCTGAACCAAATTTGAAGAGAAATATTTCTGGTATCCGAATATATTCAAACCATATTTATAAACTTAAATATATTAAGTATTTTTTAATTTAATATCTAAAATAATATAAAAATATATAAGATATTTTAAAGTTGTCCAAAATTTTTAAAAATATATAAAAATAGTTAAAGGCACATTTTTGAAATAGCTAAATGATACTCAAAATACTTAAAATATCTATTGATTTCCTATCCAAATATTAAAACTAAACCAATTTTTATGCTAAGTTTAAATATTTTGACATACATTAAGTTTTAAACATATAATAAACTTATATTTTCATTCTATAGTTAATTTTTATTGTTTAATTTCTTATAATAGTTTAAAAATGAACGAAAAATGAAGGAGTATACTAAAATTGTTATCAAATATTTATTATTCAAATCCAATTTCTTTTTTATTACAAACATGTTAAAAACAACAAATTAGAAACCCACCAATTTAAAAAATAATTTCTATACATCAAAGTATATACATTAGAGTAGTCACATAAATGAAAGCTAATATATTTTGTTTATTTAAGATCATGTTTTTGGCAAATAAATAAAAAACAAATATTGTATTTACTTTATATGATATATAATTAAACTTTAGTGATACATATTTATTTATTTATCATTGACACTTCCTATTCATATGATTTTATTAACATTTGTATATTTGTCGTAACAAAAATTTAAACCGTTATGGATACAGAACTATCAGTTTGGTTTACAGAGTTCACATGAGTCTTAATCTTGTCGACAAAAAAAATTATACTGTTAATCACAAAAGTTTAAAGTGAGATTTTTTCTTTACAAATTTCAAAATTAAAATACTAAGATCCCAATAATTTTTCAAAGAAATTTTGCAATAAAAATATTTTTATATAGTAGATAATTTAATATAAAGTTTATATATATATATATATTTAGAATATGAATATCTATCAGTGAGACTTCATATTCATAAGATCTATGATCATTTATATATTGCTTGAATAGAAAACAAATAAACCATCACAATTTTTTTGATTTGAGACTTTTACCATATTTATTAATTCATAGCCGTTTTGCAAATTAATAATATAACATATAAGAAACAATCTATTTTTTTCATAAATTTAATGTGATTGTTTAATTTTTAATAATATAATTTTTAACAAAAAAGTAGAGAGATACACAAATGTTATCAAATATGTATGATTCATAATTATTAATCATCATATATATGTTAATAGTAAACCTTTGAAAACTTTAAACAAAGCCCACACATTTTTTTTTTTTTTATACTGAAATCACCCCAGAAGAAGAAACAAAATCCCCTACGCCATCTGCTTTCCTGATCACTATAATGATAATATAGCTTACCATTGAAGAAAATTAAGTAATTTACATTATCTTTTAAACAAAGATTTTACCTTAAATTTGTTCAAAGAAGAATCTTACCTTTGGGTAAATCCTATTTTAAAAAGGAAAAGAAACACCCCTAATTTTATAAATAAATAAAAAAGAAACACCCCTAAGAAATAGAGAGAACACCAATCTGCCCCCACATTCTTTTTCGTTTTCAACATTTATGCCTTCTATCAGAAGCAACGGAGAGAAGCATGGAAACACCTTGTGTCCAAAGATCATACTCCCTTTGGCTTTTGCACTCGAATTCAATCACTCTTTTCTCCACCGTCTTTAGCCCGAAGTACCTCAAATCCTCCCCACCATCAAGCACTTCGCGGCCAGGCCATGCCGGTAATCCCTTGACCAATTCCACCACCACATCTATATAGATCAAAATCAAGAACAATATCAGAAACTTTAAAATAATATTTGTTTCAGACCAAATTTGAGACTTCTCCTAAAGACATGTCTAATAGAATAATCATTAGACTACTACTGCCTTTTCTTTCGTGTTTTATTGAAAGCAAGAAAAAAAGAAAGAGAAGTATTCGAAACTGATCAATTTATCTTTCAGATTATCATTAGACTAACTTTAGATCGTTCTTTAACTTTACGATCCATAGTGTCTGAAACTACAAAAGATTATTCCAATGCAATAGTGTCTTAGATCGCTCTTTAACTTTACGATCCATTAGTACCTTTTTGACCTTTTGATCTAATGGCTTCGAACTAAAAGGAAAGCAAGAGTAAGAGATAAGCAAAGTATCAGTGTTTCACTCACTCTTTTTCTTCTTTGTAAGGGTCCCAGCGACATGTTTGCTCTTCATCTTCAACGTTACCTGCGCAATAAATTAAAAAAATGCACATTTAACAATTGGTGCATGGTTTACAGTATAATTCCTTTTATTATTTCTTTTACAGTATAATTCCATAGCTTTTGTTTTTACCTGCTTTGTTCTATTAATGTAGACCGAAACAACTTTCCAATGAAGATCGCCTACAAAACAATATAAGACGACTATAAGAACATTGGGGTATTCAAGAACTACGTACGAGTATGAAATAATGTGACATGAACCAACCTTTGCGGGTACGTTTAAGCAACTCGCAACCTTTAGCCAGCAATTCTCTACTACAAATCCCAAGAAAATTATCTTCAGGAGCTAAATCGCTTCGGTTACCACCACCATCACCGCGTACACCGTCTTTTGGTATTCCCTTATCCACCGGAATCACAGCTGCAATGTTCCATACCTCCTTCAGTGCCCTCGCCTTCAACGTCGCAGCTCCTCTCAACGCTACGCACATTAAATACAGTAAAGTGTTAACGAAGTCTTTTTACGTGGCATGAATTTGCCTAAAGTAAAAAGGAAGAACTCTACCTGTGGCTGCGGCGGCGGTCAACGTCATAATATCCCCGGCAGAACGAACGTTAACCGCAGAACTAACAACCGAAGCTAAGTGCTCCCGATCAGCTCCCATAATCTCTGCGGCTTCCACACACTGTGCCGCCACCAAAGTAGCGGCTGAAGCCACGGCAGAGTCAGTTTTGGCAACTTGCTCGTCATTTCCGGAACTCGACTGAGAGGCGGTTGCTACAGCGATAGCAGCCACAGCGGCGGCCACGCCAGCTACAGATACAGCCGCATGGAGCTGTGCGTTTTGTGCACGCATCTCCTCTCTTTTCTTTTCCCTGCGGTCTTTCAACCACCGGCCGACAGTTTTTGATCCTCCAGCCACACCAGAGACGGCGGTTGGACCACGTACGTGCCCATTAAAGGATGGGCTCACACGATAAAATTGCTGGACCAATATTTTGACATTAATACATGTTTTAATATTTTGTTCTAGATAAAGTTAAAATAAATTTGGATCATTATGGAAAAAGAACTATATAAATTTATATTTATCAAAAAAAAACTATATAAAATTATTGTATATAATAAAAGGCTGTGGAAAATTGACGGTTGTGAACATATATTAGCCATCTTTGGCTCATATATCATAAATGCTAAACTACTATTTTATCCAACGAAATACACTAACGCTCTTTTAATTTTATTTCCCTGGTCGACAATAAAATAATAAAAATTCCCTGTTGTAGTTGAATCCTTTCACAATTGAAAAAAAAGAAATATGTGGAAAATAGACCGTTGTAAATGCTAAACAGTTATATTTTTAATTATATACAAAATCGAACCCGTTATCTTAAAAATATTTAAAAGCTAGTTCAAAAAGAAAGAAATCTTAAAAATATTTATTGAATCTCAAAAATATTAAAACAGAAATACCATAAAGATCATTAAAATACTTTTTTGTCACTTCATTAAAATACTTTAATAATAGATAATTATTATCCTAAAATATTAACAGAAATACCATAAATATCAGGGACAATAATACTGCCCAACTAGTAGTAATTGACAGAGAAAATGCTTGGGAAGAAGAGAAAGCCTGCGGCTTGTGTTTCCTCTGTCTTTTCTACATTACGTCGATGGCTGCTTCTCCTGACACTTTAGCCTTTTTGTTTTGTCAACGTGTTTTATCAATTTACAATCTAGACCCATAGTTTCGATCTATGACACTTATTTAACCCACCTAATCCTAGTGTTAACACGCTAGTCCAACACTTAGCAAATCATATATTCGGGAAAAAGAGAAATTGATTGAATTACAGCAATTGTTACCTATTAAAGAGTAGTTTCAGTTTGACACAGAAAAAATCCTCTTTCCGTTGAAATTCAGATTCTGGTTTAGTATTTCTAAAAC
Organism: Hirschfeldia incana; assembly: GCA_026261945.1. Classification (NCBI taxonomy): domain Eukaryota; kingdom Viridiplantae; phylum Streptophyta; class Magnoliopsida; order Brassicales; family Brassicaceae; genus Hirschfeldia; species Hirschfeldia incana. Next base: position 1,985,879 of record JABCMI010000006.1, read on the forward strand.
CGGTTCAAGAATCTAACTAACCTTGAAGTCGTTAATGTCAGAGGGAGAGATGGGAGGACTGTCTGTGAAGGAGCTATGTGAAAGTCTCCCCGAGGTCCGTGGCGATGAAATCTCCGGCTGCGTAAGACAAAAAAACTTGTTATTAAACTTTAAAATCTCATTTAAAAAAATTGACTAAAAAGAAAATGTGATGGAAGTTTCTGACTGACACCATCTTAATAAGTAGTAGTAACATAGGCGATGTATAAAGTTATTCGCGCGACAGTATTTGTAATTTGTTAGAAAAATTTGAAAATTTTTACAACAAATAAAAGAATTTAAGAATTTTGATACGACATCGGTTGTGGTTACTTACAGACTGAGCCATGATACGTTCCATGACCATCAAAGAAGTCTCAGAGGAAGCGAAAGAGAACGTGTTTCCAGAAACGATGCCGTTTTCTTCATCTTCCGGCACTAGAGTAACGTCAGAAACGCCTTGGGTCTCCGAGAAACGCATTTGCGGTAGTTGAGAAGTCGGGGAGACGACGGCTCGGGAAACTTCAGTTGCAGAAGCACTCCACGTGCGTGATAAATACTCCATAGAATTTAATGGCGTTTCAGGTGGTTTAAACGCCGGATTAAACCTCCACTGTTCTCCAAACGTTTTACTTTTATCCATTTTAGAGAGAGAGAGAGAAAAAAGTGGAGAAGTTATTGTGAAGCTTTCGTGGTATTTAAAGGCGGACACGAGAGACTTGATTTGGCAGTTAGAGTTGAGGTACAGTCAAGACTGCCTTAATCCTACTGTTGGATTTGATTTTTTGTTGTAAAACCAACGCGTGGCTATATCTTGGTGGATAATGCTAACTTCTTACTTACTTTAACTCCTAGTTCTATTTGTCTGCCGTTCGATTAATATCGAGTTGGGGCTAAAAGATATTAATGCAATACGATCGATAATCTATTCTATTAATTTTCCAGACTAGTTGATAAAGGTTATGTCTAACTATTAATTTTTTTAAAAAAAACTAAGTATTTTATAACTGCTTATATCAAAAAGACTAACCACGTTCTTTGTTTATACCAAAATCAATTTTTTTTTTCAGTTATGTTTCTTCATTCACAACAAATTCGATTCACTAATTTGGCTTTTAAACCTGATCAAAACGCGGTGATCATTTTTCGGAAATTATACCTTCCATGGAACGCGGTGATATTTTTACGGACTTGAATCGAATGTGCGCAACTTCAGTTGTAATGCGACGAGCTCTAATCTTGATCTGAATAAATTTCGATCATCATATGTGGACTTTTTACCCTCGAGATGTAAGAAAGAAAATTAGACTTTGCTTTATAACTAAATAAATAGTGGGCGAGTGGAATTACCAATAATGTGCACGTGGAGGCGTGACTGGGCAACGTCATCATATGGAACCACAAATCTAATGTTTGTAAGGTTTTGTCCGTGACAAGTCAGAACACTCTTCACGATCTTCTCTTTTCAGCTTTTTGTCTCTTTTTATTTTTCTTCGAACGTAAGAACAATATTTTTAACTCTTACAGACTTGTCTTAGCCCCCAAAAATGTATCCAGGGTTTCAATATTTTCTTTTTCTCTTTGTAAGCTTCAGTAAGTTATAACTAGAAGTTTTTCTATTGGTGTACTTGAAGAATACCGACTGTCTTGGCCGTGAAGAAAGATGAAGCACATTAAGAAAATGTCATATTCGGAACGAAAAAAAGAAGAAGAAGATAAGTTAATAAATGTGGATAAACCTTAAGAATGTTTGCAGCCGAAGGCTACTAAACCCAAGTACCCAACTAAAGCTCTTTAGCCTTTTCGGCACGCGAGTTCACATTCAAATTTCAATAAATAGGTGTAAAAGCACATTTTTAATTAACATGTCCAGGACTTATATGTCACAAGTTAGCTAGTTTGAACACACAAACTTTGATCAAATCATATCGAGAGTACCTTTAATTGCCACGAAAGCTCAAATTTTTAAAACTAATATTCCTTCTGTTTCAAAATGCTTCATGTCTTAGTTTTCTCAAAAACTTAAGAAAACATAAATTTAAGTAATAAATATTTTTTTTTGTAATTATATATTTTCATAAGATTAAACCAATAAGAATTTAATAAGTGCAGTTTCTTTAAATTCACAATTAATCAGTATTAGATGATAATCCACGCCATGCGCGGAGTGATTTTTTAAAAATACGTTGTATTTAAATATTACAATTATAATATATTTTGTTATCAAAATTTTTTTTTACATTTGATTTGGAGGGACATTTGGATACTATTTGGTTTGGTTTGATTCAGTTCAGTTATGTTTTGATTTTTTTGTGAGTTCGATCCGATTCGAATCTGCGGGTTCGGTTTGGGTTTGGACTCAGATAACTCATTTAATTTTAAAAAAATAAAATAAAATTCATATATACTTTAAATTTCTCAAGAAAATAAAAAAAAATATTTATAACATATATATGTGTATAATGTAAGCTAAAATACTTAAACTTAACATAAAATTTGGTTTACCTTCCATATTCGGATAATAAATTAATAGTTATTTGAAGTAGTCGTAATTTGAGTATCATTTAACTATTTTAAACAAGTATTTTTTTAACTATTTGTATATATTTTCAAGTATTTTGGACAACTTAATAACGTATTATATATTTTGTATATTCTTTTATATATTAAATTCTAAAAATAATTAATATATTTACGTATATAAATCTGGTTTGGATATATTCGATATATATATATATATATATATATATATCCGAAATATTTTCGTCCTTAAAAATAATATCTTAATAACATCTTACCATTTTTTCGCAATTTATAGACATTTTAAGAAATTCAAAATATAACATATATGAAAAATTTATTTTTTTAAATATGCTTAATGTGATTTTTAATAATATAAACTAAAAAAATGTAGAGGATACAATTTTCTATATTAATTATGTATGATTTATAATCATTAATTATTATATATAAGTTAATCATATTAGGTAATCTCGTAGCTTTTATTTAAGGAAAAAAACTTACGTAGCTTTTATTTAATGAAACAATTTAATACTACTAATCAATATGACAATTAATTTAATAAAAAGTAGGATATATATTTGTATAGACTAACTTATTTTTCTAAGGATTTCTAATAATGATGACATGTTGCTACAAAGCATGTTGTAATGTTTCAAGATTAATATATAGATGATTAGTAGATAAAAATGCATTAAAATATAACATTTTATTTTCTTGAAACAGTTTTTTTTTTTTCTAAACAGTTTTGTACAATTAATCATTTTTAAACAATTTACAACAGGTTTTTCATCTCTCTCTCTTATATCACTATGATTACTTTAATAAGTTTCTATTTTCTAAGATATTTCTTAGTAACCACAAAACCATTGTCGAGTGGTACGGCGGGTTTGGAAATGTGCTAACATCTCTACTATATAAAAAGGACTAATTTTGAGACTTCTAAAGAGTGCCACATAGGACAAAATATTCAGGACCAATGAAACTGCCACATCATAAGTAAACCAAGCAAAACAAACAACTTTCGAAGCCCGTGTTTAGTTTAATTACTAGGGGCGGAGCCCCGCGCAAGCGCGGGGATGTTAGGAATATTTGAGATTTCTTGTTGATCATGTTGATGGGTATCGGGTGTTGAAGAGTAAAGAAATGTGTGATTGGAAAAGTAAAATTTTCTTAAAATTCTTTTAGGTGCAGATGTGTAATAGCTTAACTTTTTTAACTTGGAGCTAAACCGGCAAGTAGTTAATCTGAGTAGACATATATGTAGACACTGCATGGTTGTAGTGGTATTGTAAATGACTTGTTTTTTTTTGTTATTTAATTCTGCCGGATGAATAATACATATGCAGGGGTTTTTAATTATGAGTTCTTGTGGTTGGAGCTTCAACTCAGCTTATTTCTCTATTTTGCATATTAAATATTATCAGTCTTTTACTATTACTCTTAAATCTTACAAACTGATTTCTTCTAAGGAGTCACTTTGCCGAAAATGGCCTTAAAGCAAATCCATCAAATAGGAAAAAATATTAAAGTCTAAAATAAGAAATGTATATCAAGGCCACATTAACAATTGGGGCTTCAGTGGTGTTGAAAGTCTGCTAAATAATTACATCTTGCTTAGTGAGTTTATGCTTCTCTTTCTAGGTGTTGGAATTGTCATTCCCATCATCAACTGATTATTCATCATGGTACCTGTGTAATAAAGGACCACATAAGTGATGGCATTAATAATTGGTTTCTAATCTTATTTATAATTATTTATTAACATCAAAACTTCTCACCTTATAACACCGGTCACGTTGGGGTTAACACAAAGGTTACAAGGTTACAAAGACCATCCATTTTCTTGCAGGACCTCGACAACCCGAGCTTTTTGCAACAAAAATCAGCTTACTGTGTCTTCTCCAAGACAATAGATTAAATAAAACCAAGTTAAAATTAATTTTAATTTTTTTTGGAAACATGAATGTTACCTTTCGTCTCAATTGGAGATGAATTTGTTTCCTATTAAGATAAGTTCCTACTGGACCTCCTAGGCTGAAACAAATAATAGCATCATATAAGTTAGCAAACAATTAAATTTAGGTCAACCCCAAAACCTTATTACTTAGCTGTGACTCATGCGATGGCTGGAAGATTAGTGTTGATATAAAACTCTGCGATTGCTGGAAGATTAGTGTTGATATAAAACTCTGCGATTGCTGGAAGATTATTAAATATATGAATTGACAAAACCATTCTGAAAAGAGGTACTAAGTTATCAAATAAGACAAACCTCCACATAATTTCTGATTCACGGCAGTCTTGAAAATAATCTAGAGAAAAAGTCAGTATCTTTAAGAACCAACCTAAAGTCAGTGACTACTCGTTCGACTACTGATGAACAAACAAAACATAAAAGCAAGTAATAAATAAATTAAACTGATTCTTTTAATTAAAAAAAAAACAGAGTTTGTGCTGAGAATATTTCCAAGGCGTCCATAGAGAATCTCACGGACGTTTTGAGTCCAGCCTTAACCACGGCTTGCCACTACCGGACGAATGAAGCATACTCACCGAACCAGGATGCAAATCACGACAGCTACCTCTAACATTTTCCCCACCGAGACCATGCTGGTTCCACATATGCGGTCGGAATCGGAGCCACGTAACCGGCGAACACAAGTAGAAACGGTGGGAGCAAGCCGGGTTTGTAGATCCTCTTTGTTCCACTTCTCGATACGTCTCGCATACGCACCTCGTCTCTACGTCTTCAGATCTATCACCATCAGGGCCTGTGTTGAATTAGCAAGGGATCCTCCCTTGAAACGTCCCGGAGAATCTCTCCTCCGATCAGAACCCTCTGATCAAAACTCTTAACCATCTCCTATATATATATGATTTGACGCGACGGAAACAGAGAGGTCGAAACTGTTACTGACTTAAATGTGAATGACAATTATTGCAGAATACGTTGAACGACATGGAAGGTGAAGAGATGAGAGACATTAGCTTTGACGATTACAAAATACGGTGACGGTGAGTTTGATTTGTGAAAGAATACAATGAAACCCTAATTAAATTATGTACAAAACGCAGAGTTCCACTTATTTATTACCAAACTCTACCCAAATCAAATCGACTAATTCATCAAACCAACTGCAAACCAACACGGAAACTAAATAACCCAATCAAACCAAAAAGACGTGGGTCCCACATACATTAAAAAAAAACTAACGTGGCTGCTCTCAGAAGAGAGAAAAGAGCCCCATTATATATATGATTGTTTTCTTAACACATATCTATTATCCGCCCACAAAATCAGGCAGACTTATATGCATCCCGTCGTCTTCTACTTTGTTTAACGGCTCCAATCAAATCGTATTCATCACGGTAACTGTCTAACAGACTAGCACTTCAAGGTCATGCTAGCTCTTCACATTCCCTATCTTCTTCCTATATATTTCCGTCTGTTTTTATTGCTTCTTACGCTATCTCTTCACATCTGGTACGTTTACACTATATATCCCTCTCTAATTTTAGATTTTGCAATACAATGGGTTTTAGGCCTTCCTCTGCTTTGCGTTTCTCATATATGATGGTTATTATGAGCTAAAAGCTATGTATGCTACTTCATATTCAGTATTTTTTTATTCTGTTGTTGGCTAGGCAGAGATAAAGCTGAGAGAAACGTCAAAGAGGCTGGAGAAGCCACTAAGGTAACCTTTGTTTCCTTTCAGACAAGTTTTAATTTTTTCTTTCCCGAGTTTTGTATTGGGTATTTTCCTCAATCATATAATAATAAACTTTACTAAAACCTCTGTTTTCCTATCATTGTGGATCAGTACAGGAGCCGATTCAATCAGCTAACGGCTGAGAATTGTAACCCATATGAAAAAGCAGATGTCTTTGGGGAAGTTCTTCCTCATGCTTGAAAATTAATGACTAATGTGTTTGGCAAGTATGTAATTTAGAAGGTCGGTTCCTACTTGACCCTATGTCTTACATTGCATTGCCCGTCAGGTACTATCTCTTTTTGATTATTATTTTATTTTACCTGCTTCAGTTTTCTAATACGGCAAAACATCACGGAGAAATTACTCGCGGAGTAACACATATGACAGATCATGCCACTTAGTTTGCAGATGTATGGTTGTAGAATGATACAAAAAGGTACAAAACCACTACATTTTTTTCTCGGCTATGAAAAAATTGTAAATGTTGGTGTTCGGATGAGGGTGAAAATTTATTCTGATGTTAGGCTATTCATGTCATCAACCCTTATCAGAGACTTAGTTTAGCCCGTCTAATTGATGGCCAGGTCATGAGATGTGTTCGAAACCAATAGATAAGAACCTTGCAAACAGAGTTGGATTAATGTTAGCTGCATTTCATAGTCAACTTTCCTCACTGTCTGTTGTTCCTTATGGCTGCCATGTCATACAGTTACTGAGAAATCAATTAAACTATTATTTTTTTCTTCTCCTTATCTTGGTTTCTCTCATTATTACACACCTGACAACAATACATCTTAATGTTTTAGTTTCCCTTATATATAGCGGCATCTGGAGCATTGTTTAAATGATCATCAGTCTCAGTTCATTACCGAGGAGATACTAAAATCAGTATGCCTCCTTCCCAAGGAGATACAAACTAATATGAAAATTATGTCCCACAGTTATATCATACCATTTTTCACTTAAAAATATTTGTCAAAATCCCAAAATTTGTCAACCACTCACCACGTAAAACCAATGTTGCTATTTGGTGGAATGTCTTGGAGAAAGTCAAAGCTTTGGCTGCTAAGTGTATTGAGAAACTCTTTCCAGTTCAGGTGTGTTTATCGTGTTGAACGTGGGTGTTTGTTGTTTTGTACGGAGACTATATATGTTTTTGGTTGAATAGAATGATGTGCTGGATGGAGCCAGCTATGCAAGGTCAGGACATGATCGGTCATGCTAGAGAGGGGACAAGAAAGACTCTTGCTTGGAGTTTTTGAATTTTAATCATGACAAAATTATCAAAAGTAACCCTAACCATGGGTATATGCTTCATTTTTACAGTATATATAATTTTCATCTTACGGTATATTGTTGGTGTTTTGTTGCTTTGTGACAGACATGTGAAGAATCCTATTTGCTTGGTTTTAGGGCTGGCAAGGGAGCTTGCTCGACAAGTTAAGAAGGATAGGAGTTTAGGGAGTCTGCTCCAAGCTGTGGCTAACGGGACTACAATCGTATCATTAAGAAACAATGAAGCACATCAGAATAGTAAAGTTATTATTCATGGTGGATTTCTGACCGTCTTTTTTTTTTCTTACACAGATTTCTGACTGTCTATAAAATAAATAGTCAGCATTTCTATTTTTTAAAAAAAATGAGTAATTTAGCTGAAAAATATTTCTATTAAAAATTATTTAGTTTAGGAATTTTATACAAAACATTCAATATTTTTCTCTATCAATGCAATTTATTTTATTTTTAACAAAAATAAATAAATAAATTTGAAATATGTAATCCGCGCGTAGCGCGGACACGAACCTAGTATTCAATAAAAATGAGATATACTCAAATGTATTTCTTCAAAATAAAACCTTTACATATATAGTAAAAATAGATGAATCTCTTATATGTTTAAAGACAATCTTTACAACATTGAATCTAGGACATGTGTCAATTGTCATCAATAGAATGTTTTTCAAAGTTTTAGAAAGATAAGTTGATCCACTAAATATATATTATAGTTCTCATTAAACTAATCATAAAACTATATATATATATATATATATATATATGTGTGTGTGTGTGTGTGTGTGTGTTTCTGTGTGTGTATGAAAGTTAGTGATTTTAACAATAAAGATTTGATAACAATAGTTGATCAAAAAAAAAGAAAGATTTGATAACAATTTATGTATCTTCCAAAATTTTTGTTTATTTTTTTATTATTAACATAAAATAAAAATCATATTAACCATTTAATAAAAAACACATTTTTTGCATATCTTATAATTTTAATTTTTAACAATGACTATAAATTACTAAAACTCATAAAAGTCTCATAATAAAAAATTGTGATCAATGTTTATTTTTTATTATAAAAAAAGAAAAATGATCATAAAACCATATGAGTATAAAAATCTCATTTAATATATATATACACAAATACTTTAGTTTCAAAATTTACATTGAACAAGAACTGGGAACTTAAATTATCAAAACTATTAAAAATCTCACATTAAAATTTCCCATTACAGATTTTCAATTTTTTTTATAAGAATATACAGATAATCATAAAACATGCCTGTTTGTTTCTCTGACGCAGTTTCAGCGACAAGCGGCAGAAAATTTAAAAGGATTAAAAATGACAGGTCAGCAATGAGTCAAAGCGGAGAGTGATTTGATTAAAAAAACTGACGTGCGACACGTGAACTCATATCTGGGAAACGCTGATTTTTTTAACGTCGATAAAAACGTGGAAACAATCACCGGCGACAATGGCCGACGGCAACAATATAACGATGCTGCATTTAGTTTTCTCCTTCTTGTTTGTTAATATTTGATTGCCATCATTTGACGCTGCGTCATAGAAACGAACATGCCTAACCATGTGATTAAGAAGTCTCATTCATATTACATATCTATGTTAATACCATTTAAATTTAATTAATCCATACAAAATATATAAAAGTGACTGTTTTATTTTATTTTCCATAAAATAGTTGTAAATAAATAAAGTAATTACTTTGATATGTTCACACCAATTTAATTATATATGTAATAGTTAATTTTTAGTTATTATTATATTTTTTTCTTCTTAGTATTATAATACGTAAAAGTTTTAAAATAAGTAATAATACGTAAAACATAATGTTGATATGCAATACTTATTAAGTGCAAGGCGCAAAATTTATTTATATTTCTATAAATAAAAGCACATAGTTAATTTTTGTTATAAAATAAAGAATAGAGGTGGATTAATTTTTTTTCTTTAAATACTATAAAAATAAAAATATCTATGGGTTAAAAATTCTCTAAAGGGATAACGACCAAGAAAATGTATATGTACGAGCGTGTTGGTAGATATCCTTGTCATTATTATTTTTTCCTTTTAAAAACTAAAATCTTATATACAATAAAAACTATGATAAATAACATAGTATAAATGGGAATAGTATCTTAAAATACTTAAAACTAATTTCCATTTTCTATAATAATACAAAAACTATTTTGGCTCTCCATTAGATACTCAACTTATTTTGATATCCGATTAACACGTAAACTTTTAAGAACCGTAAGGTTTACATCGCCAAAACTAAGGACACTAATCCAATAAGCGGATTTGTTAAAGTGTTGATACTTTAAAGTAGACAAAGTTTCCAAAAAAAACATGATCTAATGTTCATTTGCTATAAGAATTCACAAACTATTTTGATTTTCAATTTAATACCCAGTTTACTTTTCGATACCTGGTTAATATCTAAGATTTTGAAAATCAAAAATCTTTCACCATTAAATTAAATAAACACATAGAGAGAAATTAAAATAAAAATGCATTTCACTGTGTACATATAAAAAAAATTATATCGTAAACAACCAAAATGATCTAAACATAAATTGCGCATAGGATTTACATTCAAACGGTTTCTTCTTTAATCTTTGTTAAAAATCCAGTTATATAAAAAAACTGTAAATCTATAGGTTTGTCTTTCTGAATCAAAATCACAAAAAACATCGTTAAAATGACAAAATATCATGAACATTATCTACTTATAAAGTTTCAGGATTATTTCACCTAATTTTTTTTTAAAACCAATAAATGATGGGATACTCATTTTATAAGTTATAGTTCTTTTTTGAGAAAGATTTTATAAGTTTTTGTTTTCAACTCTAACTGTAGTTTAAGAAAACTTATGAGATATCATCACTTAGTTAACGATATAACAAACACATCGAGTTATATTCCTTATTGTATTCCTCAACGAGTACATTAACTCACTTTGTATAAATTATGTTTTACAACTCAAATTATACGTTACATGTTTAGTAAAACATTTAAGTTTTATCTTCTGTATAAAATGTTGATGTCATTAATTATACAGTTTAAAAATTTAGAAAGTTTTCTAAATATCTGAACTAATTTTTATTTGCTATAATAATAAATGAATTAATTTGGCTCCCGTTCAATAAAAACCTATTTTATGATGTAAAAATTGAAAGTTGTTTACAACAAAACTAGTGATGTTTTAGCGATGTCAACCTGTTTAACGGATTCGTTAAAACATCATTAGTTTGATAGTGTAAGATTTTAATTTTTTAAAAGTTTATGTACTAATTGGATATCGGAAAATAGGTTTTTTATGAAATATATAACCAAAATAATCTATGCATTATTATATCAAACAAAACATTAGTTCAAATATTTCAAAGAATTTAACCTAAAATTCTGAAAGATCTTTCAATCACGATTTAAGTTTTTGTTGCTTTATAATTATGCTATGTTTCACATCATTACCTTGGATCCTTTTGCATCTTGCCAACTCCAAGTGAAATTAATAGTGACAAGCTAGTGATGTGAAGTGTCTAAAAATATCTATACAAGGGCATAGGATCTTTAGACCAAAAATTCAACAGTTGAACTCCCACAATGAAGATGTTGAAAAAATTAAAATGTTTACGTGGATTCAATTGAGTTGAAACTTTTCATTAAACATATTGAAACACAAAAAATGGGATCCACAAATAATATTTGTCAATTAGTCCATCGGAAAGAAGAGGGAAAATGATATATTTAATATTTTTTATTCTTCTAATTGTTTGTGACTAATTTTTTTATATAAATAGATTGATTTAATTTATTTTATTTTATATCAAAATCTTTTATTTTTCATATTATAAAAATAGAAACTTTTTTTATTTATTTTGGAAAAATTAATAATATTCTACTGTTTTTTATTAAACTAGTTTAATTTTTTTTACATGCAAAAATATAAAACAAGAACAAAAATATTTTAAAAGTTATTTCTTTTAATTTTTTAACTAACTGCTGTTAATGTTTAGATATTTTTAATAAAATATAATATGTAGATATACAAGTATACAAAAATAAAATATAAAATAAAATTGTGGGGCAGGTAGTTGAATTTTATCAAACAAAACTACTGTAAAAGTTAAAAACAAATTGAGTATTGAATAATGAAGAGGAAAAAAATAAAAAATGACGTGGATAGTTAAAATGAGAAATTAGGGTGTTGAATTTACAAAACCATTATACATGGTCTTATAGACTATACAAATTACAGATCCATTGCAAAAGACTTGAGTAAAACCTAATAAAAACAAATGAAGGCACTTAAATGGTTATAGTTCCATGAAACATATGTATGTGCACTAATTACTAGAATTATAGTTTACCAAAAAAAAACTATTACAATTATATTGGTCAAGAAGGTATGAATGTGCAGACCACTGACTACAAAAATGATTATAAGGTAAATCTCGTGAAATATGTAAAGTCCAAATAAAAAAAATGTTATATGTATATTGTGTTTTTTTTGTAAGAAAAATGTTAAATCCGGATATAATAAAGATCTATACATAATCCTCGAGCGAAAAGTGCAATCCACAATAGGTTTTCTCTCGGAACATATCCATAGCTGTACTAAACAGAACAATATGACTTAGTTTTTGGATTTGAAAGATTCGATCCGGAATGTGTTTGTATCCAAGGTGTGTCCACTGCGACTGGACGACAAGGCCTGTTCAATGTGTTGTGCTGTGATATATAATTTATAAATTATAGTAATAATTGAGAAATTTAAGTTTTACGCAACTCTCAGGTAATTATTAATATAACTTGATTTTGACCGGTATTTGCATTGCGGAAGTATTTTTATTGAAATTTACTAATCTGTGATTTTAGTTACTAATGTATTTAGACATATACGTTCTATCAATATTATTAAAATACAAGAGGCTTTTTTGAGGCCACCCTGATGTTTTAGAGTATTTACCATGAAATGTCACTGAATTATTTATAAGCTATGTTTTTATATTTTTCCTATTTCCACTAAATTTATTTATTCCAAACCAAATCTATTTAAACAACTATATTTAGTTTAGAGTTTCTTTTCTATTTTACCGACATAAATTAAGGTTTCTTTTCTTCATACAAACTTCTCATTTGTTTCACATTATATGTCTTCATGCTTTTAAATTTATATGACCCATGAGTAAACATATAAATATATACAGTTTGATCATCGAGCTCCATCAACAATCACATTACAACAACAAAATTTTAATATTCAGATACAATTAAATAAGGGTGATGATTAATACTAAACATTCTCTCCTATGCAGAATTTTGAAAATCTAACATATATGAAAAAACTCGTGATTATATATTTTGCAGATGTATAGTATGAAATAGACACAAACCCCTACACCCTAAATCATTTTTATTTAGTTTGATTATTGATATTATTAAAAAAAACAGCAAACTACTCATGGAACATTAAAGCTATAATAAAACTTTATTATCCAAATACTATAAATTGTGAATATATCGAGATGTGCAATATATACGGGATACTATGTTAGTTGCACATATTTTTTCAAATCAATAATCCAAAATTAGAAAAAAATTACGCAAGTTTTTAAAAATCATCTAAAATCGATGAAAGAATCTAAATAACAAACTAAATCTTACTTTTCCCATGTTTTCTCAAATCAATAACCCAAATTTTGGAAAACAAATACGGAGTTTTTTAAAATCTAAACAACAAACTAAATCATACCCGACCAATTGTTATAGCTCTAAATCTTTTGCAAATCACTCACAAAAGAGCAAAAAAAAAAAAGAAAATTATAATTCTGTTAATATAAATATCCAATGTAATAAATCACAATATCTAATTTTCCTTAGTATTGCGCAATACTCTCTAACTGTATTGTCCAAGAATATTCTAAACTGATAGACTCACGGTGCATAACCTCTCTTATATATACTTCACTCAAAATCTCAAAAGCTTATATCGTTCTTTTCTATAAGTTATTTACAAAGAGATTTTGTAAAACATCTGAGTTTGTTTTTTATTTGATACTACGATTTTTTTTAGTTCGCAGACTTTTATTTTCTTTCACACCATGAGTGTGTGTGATTACGCTCAAACGATACAAACTTTTGGAAAAGTTCAGTACGGAATAAACATTTTCCGATTACATTCTATAGTTCACAATAAAAGGAGATGTTGTTATAATCAGATAATAGCAATCATCAGTCAGCATGCGCGCCCCATTTCCCTGTATATCCAGAATCAGTTCCATTCCTAAAGCAATACTAATAGGTCAGTTCTATTCCTAACTCAGTACTAATACACTTTGAGTAATAATCTGTATCATGATTTACGTTAGGTGCTGTCTCATGCCATTACAATATTATCTTAGTCTCCTTATTTGTTTCTCCTTACAGTACTAAAAATAAACATTATATATCTGGTGTTGCTATAGTATATCTAACTTAACATTTTGACCCAAGGAAACAATGAAATGGATATAAAATAGTATGATGGTATAAAGAGGATGACATTTTGCATATTTGCATGGTTTAAGCTATACATTCATATGCATTTTCATCATATAAATTAAGATTTAGACATGTTTATGTTGCATTTCGTATACATGAGTTCCTATTAGGTACTGGAATGCCAAATGAAGTTATTGGAGACATTTGGATGCATTTGGAAGGAATGTGATCATAAAGGAGGTGAACGATGAGCATGGATGGAGGCCTTAGAGAAATCTTCTGTTGCTAAGATTTGGTGGAGACATAGGAAATTGAGTTAGCTTTCTAATGGAAGTGGTTTCAAGTCATTTGGAGATGTAATGAAAACGTTATGACCAATTTACTAGAGGCATACGAGCCAGAGCGACCTCCTACAGCGACCCTACCTGGTCGCTGTGACATTTTCAGCCTGGAGCGACCCCGGCGCAGCGAGTCTCACCAGTTGCTCGTCTTTCCACAGCGACCTCCTGGAGCGGGTCTCCCTGGTCGCTCCACCTCTTTTGCTACACGATTTTATGATTTTTCAAGGACCTTTTTGCAATTTCTTAAGCACATTTTTAGACTTCTAAACCTAATTTTAAGTACCTTGTAAGCCACCTTTTGGCAGATAATCTTGGATCTATTGAAGAACACAAATTCTCTCAAGAATTTGGCTTGATTTGTTATTGTTCTTGTGATCTCTCATCTATTTCTCTACATGATTAATCTGAAATCCATCATGGGTTTAAGAGGAATCATGGAGATTAGTGAGTAATCACCTTTTGGATTCATGGGTTAGGGTGATTAAGGGTGATTAAGTTAGTTCTAGGATGTTTTAGGTATAGATCTTACTTGTTCCTTGCTAGTAGAGTGATCTTAATGCATCATTTGAGTAGGCCACTCAAAGGGTGATCTTTAGGCATTTCCCACCCAAAAGGTGTTTGATGAAATGCCTGGGTCAACTCTCCTAGGCTTTTAGTGTACTTTGCCAACGATATTTGTTGCTAAAGATGCTAAGATAGCTAGTAGACTTGTTAATAATGATTGCTTGCATGTTATTCAACCAAAGACATTTGATGTTTCAGACATGTTAGCAAATGAGCATTCATCTAGACATAGAGTTTGCTTCGAATTGTGTCTAGGCTTAAGGTTGATAGTTTGATTTATCATTTGCATTCCTTAGTTTGAAACCTGATCACCCAAGGTCTAAATCCCTATACCCATGAGTTCTCCTTTCCAATAGCTTAAAAGTATCATTTTATTGCTTTGCATTAGCTTTAATCATTAGTTTAGAAATCATCAAATCATTGGCTGCACTTAGATTAGGCAAATATTTGCATTCTCATTGCTTTGAGTCCCTCAGAACTGGTTCGACAACTTACTTACCACTATATTATCATTTGACTTAGGAGCCTCGAAAACTCCTAACATCAAATTGGCGCCGTTGCCAAATTCCGTGTGTTGATTTGAACATTGAGATTTAGTCATTTGCTTGAGACTAAGTCATTTTTATTTTTTGTAAGTTACTGATTCTCTTCTTCACCTCTTTGTGACTTTCAGGTGTATGAACTTGAGGAGCAAAGGTCTAACAAACCTAGTTCCAACAGCAGAAGACATCAGAGCTTTAGAGAGGGAGTGTGTTAGAAAGAGGAGACAAGAGGAGCAACAGGATCACATACAAGGTTTGAACATTGAAATGGCTGACCCAGATGCGAATGGTGCTAACAACGCCCCACCAGCTCGACCTATTGGTGCTTATGACCGCCCGACTAACCAAGGTCACCTATTAGGAATCAGAGCACATGCTGTTGCAGCCAACAACTTTTAAATCAAGTATGGGTTGCTCAACACGATTGAGAACAACAAGTTCCATGGCCTAGCTGCAGAGAACCCATTTGACCACTTGGACAGCTTTGATAGGTACTGTGGCCTATCCAAAACCAATGGTGTATCAGAAGATGCTTTCAAGCTCAAGCTTTTCCCTTTCTCTTTGGGGGACAAAACCCGTCAGTAGGAGAAGTCTCTGCCAAGTAGCTTCATCACCACTTGGGATGACTGTAAGAAAGCATTCTTGGAAAAGTTCTTCTCTACTTCTAAGACTGCTGACTACATGAATGAGATATCTGGCTTCAAAAAGAAGAACTTGGAAGGGTTCAGTGAAGCATGGGAAAGGTTCAGTGGCTATCTAGCTCAATGTCCACACCATGGTTTCAACAAGGGAAGCTTGCCCAGCACATTCTACAGAGGTGCCTTCCCTGAGTACAGAGCCAGATTGGACACTGCAAACAATGGCAACTTCTTAGACAGAACCGAGACAGAGGCTGAGAAACTGGTTGACAACATGGTTAAGAGTGATGCAGTCAACAGTGGGGATCATGACAGAGCCAATTGATCAGAAGACAAGCAGACATGAAAGGAGATAAAGGCTCTGCAGGAAAAGAATGACACACTCCTTGCTGCTAAGGCCACACAAGCGTAGGTGAACTTTGTTGGGAATCCAAACCAGGAGATACCTCCTACTGTCAATGAGGTTGAGGGTCTGGAAGGGCAAGATGAGTTGTGTTTCATCAACAACAATGGTATCTGGTACAAGAAGGATCCCAACTTTCAGTACAACAACTACCAACAAAAATCATATTCCAACAATCAGCAAAGTGGTTATCAGCCTAGAAACAACCAGCAGAGCAACTATCAGCCTCAGCAAACCTCTTTTCCTAGCTCCTCTGCCCCTCAAGAGAGCAGCATTGATGCCTTGCTGAAACAAATCTTGGAGTCTCAGAATAGAAGTGAGAAACATGTTGGCTATGAGCTGAAGAACCTTCACTCCAAGATTGATGGAAGCTACAATGAGCTCAACAACAAATTCTCCAACCTTGCTTCTTCTGTCAAGAACTTGGAGAATCAGTTTGCTTCCATGAGCACCCACCAGAACCGCCAGCAAGGATCTCTACCTGGAAAGTCTGATCAAAACCCCAAGGAAGCAAAAGTTGTCACACTTAGAAGTGGTAAACAGTTACCTCCTAGATCTCTCAACAAGGATGCTGAGAAACAAGGTGAGGGGGTAGCCATCAACTTAGATGATGAGGTGGTAATTGGAGATGAGAAGACAGATGATGAGATCTTGGAGAAGATTGTGGAAACTAAGGGTAAAGGAAATGTTGGAGAAGAGAAGAAAACAACAAAAGATGGTGAATCTGCTGCTCCAGGAAGAGAGAACACGTCCATCCCTCCTCCCTATGAGCCAAAGCTTCCATTCCCTGGCAGATTCAAGAAGCAGCTGCTTCTGAAGTACAAGGCTTTGTTTGAGAAGCAGATTTGTGAAGCTCAGGTTACAATGCCCATCATTGATGCTTTCATGCTGATCCCTCAATACAGCAAGTTCCTGAAAGATGTTGTAGCTGCTAAGAAGAAGGAGATGGAGGGCATGATGGTTCTGAGTCATGAGTGCAATGCCATCATTCGGAGGCTTGATGCTCCAGAGAAGCTAGAGGATCCAGGATGCTTCACACTACCTTGTGCTCTTGGACCTATGGTGTTTGAGAAGTGTCTCTGCGATTTAGGAGCTAGTGTCAGCTTGATGCCTTTGTCTGTGGCAAAGAAGCTTGGATTCACTCAGTATAATAAGTGTAGACTCTCCCTGGTGTTGGCTGATCGTTTAGTGAAGTACCCTGTGGGCATCCTAGAGAACCTCCCTGTGAAGATTGGAAGGTATGAGATACCTACAGACTTTGTGGTGCTTGAGATGGGTGAAGAGGCTCAAGACCCATTGATTCTTGGAAGGCCATTCTTAGCTACTGCAGGAGCTATTGTGAATGTGAAGGAAGGAAAGGTTGACCTCCATTAGGGCAAGGAGAACATCCTCCACTTTGACATCAAGGAGAAAATGAGAAACCCCACTGTGTTTGGACAAGTCTTCATCATTGAAGAAACGGGCCCACCTACTGCTGATCACTTTGATGAGCTACCACCTGAGGAAGATGGAGTGTCAACTCCAATTTCTGCACCTACACCAGCCTGATCCAAAGGAGGCAAAGTCAAGCTAGAGACTTAAAACAAGCTCACTTGGGAGGAAGTCCCATGAGTATCCTTGTATATATTGCATTAGTTTTTACATTTTCATCTTACTGCATAAAAAAATGGGAAAATGAAGTTGTGTGCAGGTCAAAAGAGGCAAAAGGAGTGAACCAAGGACGAGCAGAGCCACAACGACCTGTCACAGCAGCCTTGCCTGGTCGCTGTGATTCCATCAGCACGGAGCGGCCTAGGCGCAGCGACCCCTCCCCGTCGCTCGTTACTTTTAGGAGCGACCTCCCACAGCAGCTCGTGGAGGTCACTGTGACGCCAAAACCCGCAGCGGCTGAAGCACAGCGGCTCGTCCCAGTCGCTCGTCTTCTTCGGCAGCGACCACCTGGAGCGGGTCAACCTGGTCGCTGTGAAGCCATCACCCGCTCCCGTCTCAGGTAACTGGAAACTTCCCTTCTCCCAATTTTTTTTTGCATTTTAGAATTTCATTGGGTACCTCACTCACACATAGACTGTGTGATTTAAGTGTGGGGAGGTGCCAAGCATTTGATCATGTTTGTTTTGATGATTTTGAGTCTCATGCATTGCATATTACATTCTTATTTGCATAGAAAAACCAAAAAAAAAATTGAAATTTTGAAAAACACAAAAAGAATCATTTAGTTGCATCATTTGCATCTTTAGAATTGAGTCTAGAAGCATATAGGTTGCATTTATGCATTAGGGGATTTCAACCTGGTAAAGAGCTCATGCTAAGTACTGAATTTGATGACCTTTGTAATCATGACAAGTAGCTTGAACATTCTTCGGAAAGCTTGTAAACTTCGCGCCTTGAATGCTCCTCTTGAAACTCGTTTGACTGTTGATACTCTCTCTTTGAAGCAAGCTCCTGTTTTAACTAAACCTGATGTCTCTTGCTTATGGTCTTTTGTGTACTAAGTCATGGATATACACACTTGAGTTGTCCCATCTGTTTTACCAATCTTTTTGACAAACTCAAGTGGTACTGCACTCCCTAAACCCATACCTCTTTTTTTAAAACCATCATTATTTGTTGAGTGAGACATTTTTGAAAAGCTTTACATGTGCATAATATTGAGAGTATTGAGAACGACAATGCTTAGTCTCCATTCTTGCTAGATTAGTCACTCTATTGTCTAACTATAGGAAGGGGGTGAGTGTTGTGATTGTGATTTGGGAATATGAAAGGTTTAACTCTTTGTGCTTAAATGACTGGTCTTTATGAAATAAGTAGAGAAGTATTTAGCTCTTGTTGTGAAAAGTCTTGGCCCCCAAATAAAAAAAAATCGACAAAAGAGAAAAGAAAGAAAAAGGGGCTAGCAAAGTTGTTAGGAGCTAAGATTTGTTTAAAAGTTGTTAAAAATCCTTTATTGATTTCAAAAAGAAAGAGTTTGATGTGAAAAATGTTCTTGGAATCTTTTGGTGAGAGATGTGAGTTGGGTTTGACATTGAGGAATAATTGAATATCTTGTATGTTTGGGAAGGGGTGGAGATTGAGCATTTTATGCATGAGTTGATCCCTTTCTTAGATATATTATGTGTAATGTCAAAGCTACTTTGTTTTGAGAGTAAACCACCTTATAAGATCATTTTGAACCTCTTGATTCACTTTGTACTAAGCCTTTTTCTTACCAAACCAAATGACTTGGACCATTTGACCATTTGTGAGATTTCTATTGAGTTAGCTTCATGAATGTTAGAAAGATGTGGATTTGTGGTTTGTGGATGCATGACTAATGAGTGTAGAGATCAAAGAAGCTTGGATAAGCCTAGAGAAGTTAGAGAATGAAAAAATCTTTGTTCCTGCTATTTGGTATGATTATGCAAGGTTGTTAGTTTGAGAACTAAGAAGAGTTCCTTTTCATTATGAGTCCCCAGCTTCAAACCTCTTCCCCTTGATTCTTGAAAGTTTACTTGTGGACAAGTAAAGGACTAGTGTGGGGGAGTTGATATCTTGCATATTTGCATGGTTTAAGCTATACATTCATATGCATTTTCATCATATAGATTAGGATTTAGACATGTTTATGTTGCATTTCGCATACATGAGTCCCTATTAGGTACTGGAGTGCCAAATGAAATTATTGGAGACATTTGGATGCATTTGGAAGCAATGTGATCATAAAGGAGGTGAACGATGATCATGGATGGAGGCCTTAGAGAAATCTTATGTTGCTAAGATTTGGTGGAGACATAGGAAATTGAGTTAGCTTTCTAATGGAAGTGGTTTCAAGTCATTTGGAGATGTAATGAAGACGTTACGACCAATTTACTAGAGGCATACGAGCCAGAGCGACCTCCCACACAGCGACCCTACCTGGTCGCTGTGACACTTTCAGCCTGGAGCGACCCCGGCGCAGCGAGTCTCACCGGTCACTCGTCTTTCCACAGCGACCTCCTGGAGCGAGTTTCCCTGGTCGCTCCACCCCTTTTGCTACACGATTTTATTATTTTTCAATGACCTTTTTGCAATTTCTTAAGCACGTTTTTAGACTTCTAAACCTAATTTTAAGTACCTTGTAAGCCACCTTTTGGCATATAATCTTGGATCTAGTGAAGAACACAAACTCTCTCAAAATTTGGCTTGATTTGTTATTGTTCTTGTGATCTCTCATATATTTCTCTACATGATTAATCTGAAATCCATCATGGGTTTAAGAGGAATCATGGAGATTAGTGAGTAATCACCTTTTGGATTCATGGGCTAGGGTGATTAAGGGTGATTAGGTTAGTTCTAGGATGTTTTAGGTATAGATCTTACTTGTTCCTTGCTAGTAGAGTGATCTTAATGCATCATTTGAGTAGGCCACTCAAAGGTGATCTTTAGGCATTTCTCACCCAAAAGGTGTTTGATGAAATGCCTGAGTCAACTCTCTTAGGCTTTTAGTGTACTTTGCCAAAGAGATTTGTTGTTAAAGATGCTAAGATAACTAATAGACTTGTTAATAATGACTGCTTGCATGTTATTCAACCAAAGACATTTGATGTTTGAGACATGTTAGCAAATGAGCATTCATCTAGACATAAAGCTTGCTTAGAATTGTGTCTAGGCTTAAAGTTGATAGTTTGATTTATCATTTGCATTCCTTAGTTCGAAACCTGATCACCCAAGGTCTAAATCCCTATACCCATGAGTTCTCCTTTCCAATAGCTTAAAAGTATCATTTTATTGCTTTGCATTAGTTTTAATCATTAGTTTAGAAATCATCAAATCACTGGCTGCACTTAGATAAGGAAAATACTTGCATTCTCATTGCTTTGAGTCTCTCAGAACTGGTTCGACAACTTACTTACCACTATATTATCATTTGACTTAGGAACTTCGAAAACTCCTAACATCAGAGGAACACGTATCTTCCTACTGATTGTTTGTATTGTACACATCGTACTCTGAAACCATTTTGTAAACCCTGAAAATGGTCACAATATAAATCAGTTTTTTTTATAAAGGACAATATGTATTATATCTCAGTAGTAAATAATTGACATTTGACAGTAATATATTAAGATAATAACTAAAATACACACCTGATAGTTTATACCTCGATCATTGTTTAATGACGAGTATTTTTCAAAGATAGAGATGTTTGCGAACATCCCTGTTGGCAAACCTCACAATAAAAACAAAAGACAGTATGCTTTTGTATATTGTTACGAAAAAGATAAAGATATAAATATATATTTCACATTAAAATAATTACACAAAATTAAGTAATTAAAACCTAGCGTCGAACAGTTTCAACTAAATAGTTAAAGCCTAAAAAACTATATATATATATATATATATATATTTAGTTTGAAAAATATATATTGGAACTAGCGAGTTAACTAAAAACAATATAGATATTTATAGGAATAAGAAAGAGGATAATCATCATTATATTCTAAACATGTTAAAATATGAATCCAAAAGTCAATTAATGTTATTATGTAGAAAACTATTAATCATACAAATACTTGAATCGTAAATATTAAAAAAAAATGTATATTTTTGATTGAAAGATTTAAAATTGTTTTAAGGGAACTATTAAATTCACTGTTTATAAAAAATTAAATCTGAAGAATATAAAAAATTAAGTGTCTTTTAAATTAGAGGTCCAATGTTTTAAATCAGACACACAAATTGAACTGGACAACTTTCCGGGTCAATGAGTTATTGGGTGGACTGAAGATTAATAAATAAATTTAAATATAAGAAATATTTTATGTTTTCTAAAAATATATAAAATAGTTATATTTAGTGAAATCATTTAAAACTATTTAAATTCTTTTGGAACATTTTTATTAAAATTTGAAGACTTAAAAATTCATAAGTATTAAATGTCTAATTTAAATGATAAATTTAAAATTTAGATCCAAAATAAGCTAAAAGTAAAATATAAATTGTAATAGATTATTGATATCAAATCACATCAACTATTTTTTTTCTCTGTCATCGTGTATTTCATTGTAAAAATGACATAGTAAAATCTTCATTCACAAATAAAAATCAAAAATGCAAAGGTAATGTAAGTTAGATTCACGATAAACAAAAAAAAATATATAATAGAAAATATAAAAAAGTCAAAAGACATACAGATTCAGGTCCAAAATAAGCTAAAAATAAAATATAAATTTAGGATACAAAAAAATATTTTTATAAAATAATTAAATCAAATAAAAACAAAAAATATATTTGATCAATCACCGATTCAACTTGTAACTGAGTTTCTGTTTTTAACGGTTTTTATGGATTTTATCAGTTTTTTTAAATAATGGTTTTTCTTAAAACCTAAAATGGATTACATATCGGATCACTGAATTTACCGTTTCGACCACGGGTCTGAATTATGTTTCCAAACAATGCATAGATCCAATACTAAAGAAACTTCAAAATTTTTATGTAAACAGTCCAAAAAAATTATAATTCTTCACATTACTTATATATCCAAACTAAACCAATTATGTTTTGTGTTTGGCCAAACTAGGTGTTATGCTCAGTGTTGTCACAACATTTATAATCGGTTTGTATGATTTAATCCAAATTCCATTGATAACAATTTGGATTCGGTTAACTAAAAGATGTGATTGGTCTGATCTGGCTAACTGATTTTTTTTCAAAATACTATTTAATAACATGGTTATATTATTTTCGAATCCTATTTAATGAATCATGTGCTTTCAAAGCATAGATCAATATCTAGGTTATACTTAAGAACATAAGTATGATATATGCACTATATATTTTTTGCATATTTTAATATTTTGAAAACGCATATAAATTATTACGTATCTTGGTGATTTAGTTAAAAAGAATATATCAGTACTACTAAATTAATGGAAACTTTTATCATTTACTTAAAACATAAACTAAAATCTTAAATATATAACTCGAAATAGTATTACAATGTATTTTATTATCATATACAAATAGAATTATATAATGTTTGATATTTAAATTTAACATGAAATGAATTCCACGCTTTCAAAGCGCGTGTCAATATCTAGTTAATACAATTAAAACATCATATTTATTTGACATCCCCTTGAAGTTTAGAAATATTTACAGATGACTGTCACTGCTATTTATATTTTAAAGTATATTTAATTAATTACTTTATTATTAATCGTTCTTGATGTATTTAAAGTCGTAAAAATACTTGACGATTGAGGGAACGTGATTTACCAATATATATTCATAATATGTTTCTCCACTATTTTTCACGAATGTGGAACCCTGTGGAATGAAGGACAGGTTACGGAAAAACTATAGTTCCACACTTTAGAGAGATTATTAAATAATCAGCCAGTTTCATTTTCAATTTGTAAATTATAACCACAATGACCCTAAACTTTAAACTGTATTACAATTACACATTCCATACGAAATTGTATACAATGGATAATTATATTTTTAAAATTCAATCCTTTATATACTAAAGCGCAAGTTGCCTATCAAATCAGAGATTGACATGTGGATTTCTTAAACAAAATCATTAAAGTAAAAATAATTGAACGAAAAGAAAGAAAACACAAATTGTGTTTATCTGCTTCAACTGTTACGGCCACGATCCCCACCTTCTGCGACAAAATTTCTTTATAAAATGGTTTGAAATAGTTTAATTTCTTCCATGAAGTTAAACGCAGCTTTCATGTCTCACAATTTTTATTTCGATATCAACAATGTTCCATCTCCTTTCTTTTTTTTTTCTCTAAAGAAGACGAACCTTCAATCTGATGGTGGCTACAAAGTTCAGCAAATGAGTACGTGATAAAATTATTTAAATCTCAGCAATTAATTATGTTCCATTATACAGTTTGAATTTATTTTTTGTTACCATATCTTTTCCTCGAAGGTCAAGAAGCTGGGAACACCTTTTCATTTCTTCTATGTTTCAGATTGAAACCAAAGAAAAGTGAGGTGAAGATATATGATCATCAGAAATTGAAACAGATTGATGAAGAAGATAATCGAGAAGAGAAAACGAAATTTCAACGTACAAGGCAACTCTCAGCTTACAGTGAAGCAAAAACATGTACAAAATTAAAGTCTATGGCGATTGGAGAAGAAAGGAGGGGAAGGGATACAATATACCCACATCAACTGCTGCTCATGTTTTAATTGATAGGTCAGAAGCAAAATCTTTTAACTATTTATTCAAAGAATGCATAGAACGATCAATATTTTTTTTCTTTAAACAACAATTAGCGTTGAAAACATTGTATCATTGTATGGTTGAAAAATTATTCAATATAGAATTTGTGATATCTCCATAATGTTTTTTTTAAAAGAAAATCCCCATAATGTTTTGGACAGTATTTTTATATAGTAAATATCATGGGCTTAACATATACAAGCATGTTTAGTCTATGCTTGAGGTGAATTTGTTAATTAAAATAAAATCTAAATTAAGTATACAATATTTCTTTTACTATATTTTGTTTTAGTAATAGATATACTAAAATGTTATTTTAACATAATTTATTTTTCTTCTAATTATTCAGATTTATTTATGTAAAATAAATGTCTATTTTGGGTCACAGCAAGTTAAAGAGAAATTAAAATTAATAAAAGATTTTTGTCATTACTTACAGATAAAGAAAAGATAATATTTTGAATTTATTAAAAAGCAATGAAAGAATACCTGTGCATAGCACAGGTGAAACACTAGTATATTCATAAATTACCAACATTGAAGGACAAACTTTATTGCTTCCATACAACTCAGTTTATAATTATAAATTTTTGCGTAGCAGGTTATAGTTATAATACAATGGATAACGATTTTTAAAAATTGAAATCTGATAATGGACTTCATTATCTAAAGTTCATAGCAAACTTATACTAACAGATAATAATTTTTTTTAAATAATAACCGATGAAAATTGCTGATTTTTCTCCTTAACAATAGTAACCAAATATATGTTTTACAGTATCTATAATTTCGGCTACTAGCCAAAACTAAATGGAAGTTTCAGAGTATACATATATCAAATCAATACTGAAATAACAATCATTTTTGACATCTCCTTAATTTTATAGTAGTATTACAAGTTCTGTCATTCTTATAATTATGGTTTCCCTTTTTAAGTTTTTATCCTAAATATTTTACATCATATCTTTCCTACAAAATCAATAGCAATAAAATGAACTAGGCCTGTTTCAAAAATATATTTATAAGCATAATATGATCAGACTTATTTATAATTCTTAATTATTTTATATCTCTCATTTGCTCTATATAAATTTTATGAAGATGTTCTAATTTTGTAAAAAATCATAATAAATTTTAAAACCAATAAAAGGGATAAATTATAAACTATAACAATTTAAATCAAAGTAGATTATATATCCGTCATCTATCGGTTAGTCTCGGATTTTAATGATTTTACGGATTTGTGGAGTTTAAGAATATGGATATTTCTTAAAATTAAAATTGAATGATGTATCGAATCACTGGGTTAACCGGTTTGACCACGAGTCTAAGGCGGGTTTTAAACCGCTGCTTATAATGTAAAAATGTTTTGAATAGATTTTTTTTTTCTTACAAAATATCAAAACATTTGTAACTTTTTTAATGAAAAAAATTATCATAAAATATCCCGCACTTTCAAACCCCGGATAAAAATCACATGCATACTTTAAATAAAGATAAAATATGATTATATAAAGTATTCACCAAAATTATCCCGCGGTTTCAAACCGCGGATCAAAATCTAGTTTTCAGTTAAATTCCAGTTTTTGTTTGTTCTGGTTTAGTAGTGGGTTTTGGGTTTTCAGTCTAAAAAATATAGGATCTGTTTGAGTACTTGTAAATTTTTGTTTAGTTTTTGTTGGGTTATTTTAGTAATTATCTATTGACGACAAAAGCTACAGAGAGGCGAAAACATTAATTGACATAAAGATGAACATTTATTTCACAAAAAAAAATTAGTTGAGGATTTGTTTTACGATCTATCTTTAGTTAAAAATTTAAATTACAAAAAGGTTAGTAATTTAATCCTGCAATGAAAAACAAAATTGTGAATAAACTCATAGTTAAACCAATCATAATGTGAATTAGTTTCATGAAATTTCTGAACAAGTCAAATCAATGGAATATCTACTAATGTTAACATAAACACACACAGAAATAAGACCACATTTAATATGTAGATTGGTGGCTCAATGAGCGTCTTCTAACATATTTATAACTTAAGTTAGGACAAAATATTCTTTAGTTATTTTTTGTCTTTCTAAGATTGGTTGGTGTATCAGATGAAAATGCATGAGAGACGGGTTTGAGTGATGTAATCACTGAAAATAGCATTAAAGGCATTGTTCTTATAGGATGACCACTGAAAAATAAACGTGCAAAGAGAGGTTTACCATAACATTGAAAAACTGAGATGATTTGCTAGAGAAGAAAGAACGAGCTGATGGAGATTGATCCACTTGGTTTGTTGTCTGCTAATGTGGATTCCTCACCGAATGAGGATTCTTGAATGTTGAATTCCGCTCTTAGGTTATTTTTTTGTATCAATTAACTAATGCAAAACCCAAACCAAACACTAATTTCAAAGACAAGCTCTTTTGTGAGAGAGCGAGCAGAAAAACAAGAATAGCTACAAGTTAAATTTACCAAAAGAGTGTGAGGTCTCATTGACAAAAAATGAGTTTGAATTAATAGTAAAGTCGGCCATGACCCTCGACCTTTTTTTCCTTTTTGCTAAGTATGTTTGTTGTTGCTCTCTGTTTAGTCTCGCATGTAACCTAACGTCATTGTTTCGCCGGTGACCCTTGTACCAATGCCCCAATTGAGGGAGATAAATGAATTTATTTAAGAAAAAAAAGTTGGCCATGAAATTTATGAAACTTGAAATAATTACTAAATAATTAATACTTATAGAATTGTCTCAAAAAATGATTTTTACTAATTGAACCTTCGACTAGAGATCAATAGTCCATTAAAAATCCTATGAAATAAATCCTCATATTTATGTCTATTAATATTTTTATCGTTCCTCTGAAACTTTTGTCGTCAACAGTTAAAATTTCTCTGTCAATAGACAATATGTTACGACAAAAATTACGGAAGATAAAAACATTAACAAACATAAATAAATGTTCATTTCACAAGACTTTTTTTTTAACGCTCGATATATTATGCTATTACAAACTCGGAAAATTGTTACAGGCGATTCTACAGTTGACAATTAAATATATCTTATGAAGATTCACGTATAACTGCATCACCTGAACCGTCCTATCGGATCCATCCTTGACGATACTCTTTCACCATGCTGCAAATCTATTATAAGTTGTTCTCCATTAATTCGCATAATTTCATCTTCACTGAGAATTGAAACTCATACATCCTAACGTAAAAACATTAATAAAATCTTTTCAATTCACTAGACCAAGGGAACTTCCACTTTCACATAATTCACTTTCACAAAACTTTTAATTAGAGATTTATTTTACGATTTATCTTCGGCTGAGAATTTAAATTACTAAAAATATTTGTTTTAATTATCATTCACCCCAATCTAGAAATTCACCCCAAACTAGAAAGCCAAAAAAAATACAATGTGACTTCAACAATATACACACGACAAAACCATATAATATACATTCATATATGATTAACAAATACTTGGAATCAAGAATTTGGATCGTTCTGAAAAATCCATCAAAACCCCCTCCACTAACTCCTCCAGCAACTTCAGCTCTAGTTCTTCTCCCATGGAATCCATTTCCAACCTCAAAGTCTCGGGTGAACCAATCTCCGCTACCTCCATCCTCACCACTCTATTCACAGCCAAACTGCTCAAGTCTCCGTCTTCATCCCACCACCGATCTTCCACTCTTCCCTTACCCTTTAAACATTCCTCCATCCGGTTGATCACATATGCCCCCATTGTCTTGCCAGAGAGAATCTTGGGACTATGAGGTCCGAGATAGCTCGGTGTTAGCTCCAAAAGCAGCGTGTTGACGAGGTCGAACACAAGCTTCTTAACGTTCGATCCGAGTCTTTGATGTTCTGCTGAGTTCGCGTAGCTCTCTCTAAGAGATGGGTCTAACGGGCTTTCAACGGAATGCCATTTAGACAAAACATTGTCTAGTAACGACGATGAAGATATTGACTCAGACACTTCATCTAGACCAGCTGCTGATAAGAGTCTGTTGATGAGGAGCAGCAAGTCTTCTTCCTCGTCTTTTGTGGAAACAGTAGAGCGTTTTGATGAGTAGCACCGAGATACTGTTGAGTCGTCGAATGAAAAACTCCGACCAATGGAGGGAGATTTGCCTAGTAAGTTGGATCTCATGGACATCATCATCTCCGGTTCTGTTTTTTTTTTTCAAGATTGTTTTGGTTTAATAAGGAAACCGATATGAAACAGGGGAAAGAAAAAGATTAAATGAAACCTTACCAAGAGAAGAGGATGATGATCTATTCAAAACAGAGGAATTAAAAGACATTCCATCATCTTCATCAAAAGAAGTTTGCAAGACTGAAACTGGACTCGGCTCATCACGCCACTCGCTAGAGTTTCCAAAAGTTGTTGACCTTGCAACTGATAAGCCTGCCTGTTGAGACAGAAAAAAGTATATTTGTTTACAAGAAAACACACCAGATAAATGTGATTTTAATCAGCAAATGTGTGTTTATATGATTACAGTACCTCCTGAGAAACCATGCTTCTAGCAGAAACTGATGCATCACATTCTGGAGGTTCCTCAGAAGATGTCTCTTTACTTGCTTTCTTGTTTCTTGAGAAAAGAAACTTTGAGACTTTACCTTTCAGAAACCATTTCAAGCTCTTTGACTTAGTCAGCTCTTCAGGAACTTTGGATTTGCACTTGTTGGTGGTATCAATGGCTCTGTGACCAAAACTTGTGGATGATTCAGGGAGAGATTTTGATCTCATAAGGGTATTAAATGGCTTTAAATTGCCATCCTCTCTTCTAGATGCATATACTCTAACATCATGTCCTTCATTACAATCATTTGCTTCTTCTTCTTCTTCACTTCTAAGATCTGTCATTGAATCTGAAAGTGCAAGCATCTCACCTAAAGAAATATTACCCCCTTTCTTCTGAACAACTTGGGCCTCCTCCTGCACATTCTCATTCGATGCTGCCATCAATGCCCATCTTTCTGAAAGCCGTTTCTTGGCCTCTCTGCAGACTGATGACGACTCTGGAGAACCTGAGGCTCTGCTAACAGGCGAATAAGAAAAAGGGCTATCATACTTGTTCATATATTCCCATGAATGCCTAGAAACCGGTGATATGATCTCTGAATCTGCGTAGTAACTATCATCCCCTATATAGCCGTTGGAGAAGACAGAAGAGTGTGAAGTATCTTCCTTGAGAATCTGTCTCTTCACTCTCCGAGACACATCTTTTATCTCCTCAAAGTCATCCACAGGTAAACAACCTCTCGGAGAGGTTGGACATGATGCAGCCTTTGCCACATGCCCATTAGGTTTCAGTACAACTATTCTAGTTGTTTTCTTTGTCGGATATCCTTCTTCACCAGGCCATTTGAACAAATGAATACCCTTTTCAACGGGTGACTCAATGGACTTAGAAGGCTTCAGAATAGTGATCCGCTTAGACGACTTCTCCGGAGTTGGTGGCGCTGTGGAGGACTGGAGATGATGATGAGAGAAGAAGCTATTCGACTCCTGCAAAAACTCGAGGAACAACTCCTTGTTTGAACTCAAAACTTCCATAGCTTCTTGAAACTCTTTGGAATGTCGAAGCTTATCGTCTGTAACCAAACGTTTTGCCTCCAAGAACTTCTCGCGGACAATGTCAATCTTCTTCTTCTTGCTTAAACCTTCCACTGGTGGTTTCTCCCAAATCTCATAGACATCTCTACACTCCCCGTGACTTAACGACCTCTTTAGCCGAGGCTTTGAGCTATTACTTCTTCGGACAATTGGATCCGGTTGTGTCTGAGGGAAAGAATCAAGACCCATTAACTTGGCAACCAAGTTAGTGGAACCGAGATTGAGTTCCATTTCTTTAGACATCTCCTCAGCTAGTAGCATCTTCATTGGAGTTCCAGTGACTCCAACTTTATCTTCTATCTGATCAAACTGTTCACTCTTTATCAACCCTAAACCATCACCATCATAATGCCTTAGAGACTATAACTTAGAAAAAGAGAAAAGGAAAACAGAGAGTTAAATGAGAAGAAGCCTAACCATCATCGAAGTAGGGCTTATCAGTGAGCAGGTTCTTCCCACTACCAACTGTTCCGAAATCGAAAAGGTTTACCATACGACCTAAACATCCTTGAACCTGATGAGCGTTTCTTCTTCTATTCCGGTTCATTTTTCAACGCCTGAAACATCACACTTAAGTTAACAAAATGGTTAAAAGAATAAACTTTTACAAACAGATTGAAGAAGAACAAAAGGCTTGTTAAGTACACCAGAAAAACCAATGATTTAGAGGAGAAAAACTTCGGATTCATGAAATGAGACCTCCTTTGCTAAGTTTTTTTTTCTTTTAAAAAGATTTAGACTTTGCAAGAGATTATAACGGGAAACAAAAATCTTGTGGGGGAGGGGGAATGATGTAAGAAATCTAGAGAAATAAGGGCAAACCATTTACTAGCCGAACAATCACATTAGATAGAGATAACTTCGAATCGCGATTACAAACGCAAACGCAGCTACTGCGTAGCCGACACCATAAGGGTGAAGTGAACAGAGTAAACAAAAGTAAAAGGCGAAATTTCAGGAAATAAGCATTTTGGTTCCTGAAACGTCGGCGTTTAAACAGACAGAGACAGTAGTACCTTACAGAGAAAGACAAAGACCTGTCCGCCTGAATCTGCATTAAATGACAAAGACCTGTCCGCCGGAGATTAAACGAACAAGTTTTCTTGCTGGAGTTTTGGCAAACGCAATAAAGATATAATAAGCTTTCCGCCAGAATTTTGAAGCTTTTGCTCCGCTGTTAAGACTGATTTCTGAGGAGTCAAAAGATTGTGGAGACAAGACCGACGCGAAACGCGTAGATTAAATGCGATTAAATAAGAAAGCGACAGGTACGGAAGTGGATGATATAAAAGGAGAGTGATGTGTTGTCCATGGATATAATTGAGAGAGCAGGTTAACGACTTTGGACCCCAACTATACCGAGTTTGGTTTCTTATTCCCGTTTAGAGACGCCTTTCTTTTGTTATTACAAGCCTGTTATGTAGTAGATTTAAAGAATGATTAATGTCGGATAATTATTAATACTGGGATGATTTTTTTTTTTAATACTGGGATGATTATTATAACATAAAAGTATTTCACAGCACTAATTTCTTCAAATTATAATACCATATTTAATAGTTAGATTTTCTTTGTCCAAACTATATTATCAAATAAATAGTATGAGTTTATCACATACATTTCTACCACTTGTTACCATTTATTTGATTAAAAGATTCCTCCAAACTGTAAGGGTTATTTAGTTTGTTAACTAAAAGCAGATAATAAATATGGTGTCGAAAAAGTTGATAAGGTAAGTTACACGTACAAGGTTATTAAGTTTTCCACGCGTGGGTCTCAGATTAATTTTGTTTCTTTAGATACAAGGAATTTTTAAGTTAATCTTAGAAACAACTAAAAAAAAAAAGTTCTCCAAAAAACAAAAACAACTATGATAAAAATATTTTCGGAACCAGCGAGTGCGGTTAATTGTAATCATTGCGGTCTTAATAAGGCATGCAAACAAATTTAAATTTCAAAGATTTGGAGTAATGGAAGATATAATTATGACCCATGCTTTCATGATTCTACAGTTCTATAAGAGATTTTACCGCTTTTGTTTTTATTTTACTTACTTTGTGTACGATCGAAGGAAATATATTTTTTATAAACCAAAACGTTGAGAATGTGAATATATTTTCTTAACGAAAAGAATATTTATTACTCCCTCTGTTTCTTATTGTAAGTAGTTTAAGGAATTTTTTTTTTTCAAAATGTAAGTAGTTTTCACATATCTAAACAGCTTTTGCATTTATTGAATATGATGTAGCCAATGAAATAATATCAAATCTTTTATAATTGATTCAACTAATTAATTAAATATTATTTTTTTAAAAGTTATTACAATTTTTTGATAACCGCACTTTTAACCAAAACTACTTACATATCGAAACGGAGGGAGTACAAATATTTGAATAATCTAAACATATTTCTTTCAATCAAAATTAAATGATTCTTCATAAATTATGTATCATGACCGATTAATTTTTAGCTATCCAAAGTTTTATGTACAACAACAACGGTTGCGTCTCACAAAAAATATCACTCACCCAAAACTCAAAACTTGTGTTTTTTGCTCAAGTTCTCTTATCTATCTCTTGAAAGGCTGACATTACCTCCATTAGACATGCTTTATTATATAGCAAATGATATTTCTAATTCTTCCAAGTTTACTCTTTCATCAATTTTCAATACCACATCACCCTAAAAAATGGCAACATTTTCAACTGATTTGCACAACCCGTAATTTTAGTGTGCGTTCCAATATTTTTGAGCTTAACATGTAATAATGTTAGACCAACCACACATGCACATAACAAATATAGATTATGAACTAAAAGATGCATTAGTTAGATAAGAGTTCACAGTTCAAAAACCAAAACATAATCGAGACATTTAAGAGTTTTGAAACTAAAAAAAAAATGGCACCTCAATTCGTAAATCCATATCAGTGCCCGGCCCTTGGAGAAGCTGATAAAGCACCTGCTTGCGTATGATTACTTTTGACTTAAATTTCGGCTACGTAGTGGAAATATTTCCTTTAGTCGTGTGGTAATATAGGTCAACATCTTAACCAGCACAAGGGTTCGACGACTGGTGGCCACAATGTTTTCTATTTTTTCTTTCTGTTTTTATTTTTCAGAAACTGGCCACGTTTTTTTCTCTTGCTTCCCACCTTTCACATAATAGGACCGGCTCTGCGTGGTATCTCTTCTTGACTGGTAAGCCAAACACAAAACTGGCATTGGATCACCAACAAGATTCTCCTCTTCTCCCTATAGAAGGCTAGAACCACACTCTGGATGTTTTGAATGTAGTCCCCAAATTTGAGTTAGTCTGCCAAGTAGATTTGTATCTCCCTCAATAGTTGCAATCTCACTTTGAAGAGTAAGATGATCAGACCACGTCAATTTCCTTGTTTTGAACAAATGCATACAGAAATGAAGATGTTGCTTGATCAAAGTCATGGTCAAGATTGGGAATCCAATCCACTTATACCTTAATTAATTCTAATGAAAATATTAAAAAACGTTTTTTGACAAAAAAAAAAAATCACGTCTACTGTATTATTATCCAAAATAATATTGGCTTTTTTAGTAGATAAAATTTCTGAATATATATTTATCTAGTAAAAAAGGAATTCTGTATTAAAAAAAATCATTTAGTACTCTCGATAGTTATAAGTATCTATATTAGCTATGTTTTGATAAACATAATTTGATGAATTCTAAAACAAACACAACAAAAACTGTTTATTAAAAACAGTTCTACAATATTTAGATAGCATGATTGTTTCTAACTTTTAGTATATATATAGATATATATGTTCAAAATTATTTTGCTGGTCTTTAAATTAACAAAACATTTATCAATAAATACTAATGTGTTAATTATATCCGCATGGCGGACGATTTACCTAGTGAAGGAACTATATATGTGGCCAATAAAAGTACAACTTGTCGAATATTCTTTATGTTTCAAGAAGATGAATGTTTTAAAATTTTCACTCATATTAATAAACATATTAAATTTTGATTATGAATGTATTATTTTTTGTAATTAAGTATTCTCGATAACTTTTATCCAATAGAATTTTAATAAAAACAATTATATAAGTTTATAATTTATCATTAAATGATGCATTGGAACTGGTAGTGTAACTTTACATTTTATTATACCAATAATAAATAGTGAAATTGTAAAATAATTTAATGTATTAAGTTACTAAAGTTATTAATCACTGAATTTTAGGATTTTTTATTATTAAAGTTTAATTTATTTTTATTGATTAATTTAAAACAGATGTATCTAAAAGGACCAAGTGCTCTTCAATCATTGTAGTCTATTTCTTTTAATGTTTAGTTTTATTATCAGAAAAAGCCTAGCGAAAATACTCTTTTTCCTTTTTTTTTGTAAACAAGAGGTAATAATATTATACACAAACCTTCCATATTATAAATAAAATATGTTATTCCTAAACACACAAAGATTAAAAAATAGATTTTTTTATTAAGAAATATTGAAAATGATTCCTCGAATCACAAAACTATAAAACATAATTGTTTAAACAAATTTCAATAATGTAACAGTAATTTTGATTTGGCATATGAGACCTCAATCATATGATCTATGATTGGTTCTGAATCCTTTGACCATGTTTACAATTACTATGAAATAATTCCAACGCCGTTTTTTTTGGGTGCAAATGTTAAGATTTCATAAATAAAACATGACAAAATCTATTCATATATAATTTTTATGTTTAAATTTGAATTTAAAATACTTAATTTGGTGGTTAACGTGAAGTTTGTAACTGTAATTGTGGTATATTATGTGTAGACGTGAGCAAATTTGAAAGGAATGTTTAAACTCTATATCTATATTATGTGTATGCTGCTGCCTTCATTTCAATATTGATATTGTATTTTAAATGTAGCATACTATTGATTTCACCTCTCACTCATGCCTGATGCCTCGGCATAGACTAAACGTCGCAATTTTATTATGCCACACGAATCATACAGCTTAAATTATTCACATTAAAAAAAGAGATTCTTAAACTAATATTATTGCTATAATTCTCTTTGCTGTCACAAAGATTTGATGCTTAATTATATATGTTTCTTTGTATAGTTGTAACTCTGTATCGTCTGAAAAGGTTATCTACTAGTCATTGATTGTGTTAGAGCACATATATCAAATAAGTCCAAACAATTTACTTTTGAGTTGTTCGTTATATGTTCAGCCAATAAATGATCTGTCTCTACAACTATCTATACAACTACTGTAAACCAATAGTTGACAAACGATCGAAAATATTAAGAATTTCTTAGAAAAGAGCTTGAACTTGCTTCATCAAATGCTCTCAGCAGAAGACCAAGACTGATTGATGCTCTAGTAACCCTGATAGACTCCTTAGGTTTCTGCCTCGAAGAGTTTCTTTTAACTTCTTTTATTTTCACTTCCTACCGGTAGTTAGATCTCTATTCTAGTTTTATTTTTGTCTCCTCTCTTGAGATCTCTGTTTTTGGGTGTTGCTCCTGGTTAAGACCAAACCAAACTCAATGTCATTTTTGATTCGGTATTAAAAAAAAAGAGAAAATGTGAGATGTTCTAAGCTAGAACAGCTCACATTCTTTTTAACATTAATTTCTTAATTAATGTAGAAGATAAATAAAATACTTACAAGCCTATAGCTTAGTGAAGATCAGGGGCCTTGGTGAAAATCAGACCTAGCCCAGTACAATTTTTTTCCAATAACATAAAAAGTCTATATAATTAGTATCTAGTAACCTATAGAGAAGTCCACGAGGTCAGAGATACCAAGGGAAGAACAGTGATTTGTGATCAGTTTGAGAGATAAAAAGGTCTAAGCAGTGGAGAACAAGAACTGTAACAAAGAGGAAGATACGCGGGTTGGAACTTCGAAGGGGGAGATTTTGTTCCTTATCAAGTGATCAAGTTGTTGCATGTTAAATCATGGAATTTAAAGAACATTTATTATAGAGATTATTCGTGAAAGGTTACAATTTAGAATCCCAAAGGTTAATAATAAGAAAACTAGGATATGATTGCGCGGCTTGAGAGGAAAAATAAATATTTTTACGTAGATAATATTTATTGTTATATATAATAAAATATATACGTAAAAAAGAGATTTTTTCATATAAAATTATTAAATTAACATCCAAATATATATAATATGAAGACGTAAAGTATGATATTATTAGAGAATGCAAAAAACTGACTTTATATCTTATGTTGAAAAGTTGAAATGTTAAAAAGTTTATCTTGAATTCTAATAATCTACTTGTTAATTTGTAGCCTAAAATTTATATAAAATTAGTTCCAAAGATATGAGAAGAGACACATAGTCTATAAAATTATTGTTTTTATAATATAAGTGCTGAATAATATAAAAAATCATAACTTAGGCAATAAAACTCCCAAATAATAAAGCAACAAAGGAGAAGAAAATTATTCCAAAACAATAAAAAACAATATCATCGCGCTTAGTGAGATTAAAAACCACGCAATCTCCTATAAAGAGAAAAAAACAAAGTTTAGCATAATAATTGACATATTTAGTTAACAAACTAAATAAATTAAATGTAGTACTTCTTTCTGAAAGCATCTATTTCTTGAACATCTCTTGGTTCAAAAACGATTTTTGAAAATCTATCAATGTTAGTAAGCTTCTTGAATCGACCTTGTCAAAAAAATACAAAATTGTTAGATAATTTTGAGTAGATATAAGGTTGAAAGATTTATTTTTACAATAATTAATAGACATTACCATTTGCCCAATTAATTTCCCAAAACTATCACAATGGTAATAGCTTCATGAGAAAATATATTAATACTTACAAATGGCATATATTGTAATTCTTCTAGTAAATGTTAGTCTATTAAAAAAGAAAAACGATGAAGCATATGGTGACAAAGATATTATAACTTATGAGTTTAAAATAAAAACAAAAACACATGGAAAAACAAAAACTGAAAGCAACAAACTATAA
Organism: Hirschfeldia incana; assembly: GCA_026261945.1. Lineage (NCBI taxonomy): Eukaryota > Viridiplantae > Streptophyta > Magnoliopsida > Brassicales > Brassicaceae > Hirschfeldia > Hirschfeldia incana. Next base: position 2,023,240 of record JABCMI010000006.1, read on the forward strand.
TTAAACGACGCTAGATAAAATCAAATATTAAAACCAGCTTAGCCAGTATTCTTTTCTTTAGTACTCATAGTAGACTATATGCCAGTTGTATAAAAGTATCTTCATATGTCTTCCTGGTTATTGCTAGCATATCAAAGTCGTATGAGAAATGTAATAAATGAGCATGTAATAAACATTAATTAGTACCAATGGGAAATGTAATAACTCTAGTAAATCAATGATAGTTGTATGTAATAGCTGAGAAGAATTGTAAGGATGACACATATGAATAATTGTAGCATTGTAATAAGATTACTCTTTTAAGGTTATTGTTTTTAATTGCCTCTTGATTAATAATAAAAGGGATGTTATAAACGTATAAAACAGTATGCTTACCTTTGAATTGGCCAAAACCATATCTTGTGTCTCTCCCACAGCACCCGAATATTGTTTCCAAAGACTTCAAATCAGGAACGAAATCAAGACCAGCTATTTTAATTTCTAGAGTGAGGAAAACATTTAAAGCTTAATGCGTTTTTAGATTAAAAAAAGTGGTATTTATATAGTAAAATTGAAATCATATGATGTCAAATTAATGATACTCCAGAAAAAAAAATGTGTAACCTCGTCAATCACGTTTTAATTAAGGAGTCACAGACAATTTATTAAATCATGCACTAAATAGAATAATTGTGACATAGTAATTATTGGAAAAAACTGTGTGATTGAGTACACAAATAAAAATATTTCAAAAATCACCTGAGATTAGGAAACTAATTACTATATGTAAACGCAGAATATCGACTGATTGATAGTTTTTGTGGATTTTTTTGGTAACTAGGAATATTAGGAAATATTAACATTCTATTAGTTTGAGAATAGAAAACACCAATAATTAAGTATTCGCCAACATTATTACATAATGTTTTTTATTTATCACCAATTATCTTTACACATTCCGTCAATCAATATTTATGTCATGCCATATTTAGAACAATGGAGTATACGCCATAGTAAATTCATTTGTAGTACATGTTGGGTGTTTATATTATTTTATAATCATTGTTTTTAAACATAAAAAAATGAGAACAACATGATAGTAAAATGGTACCGCGCTTTGTTAAAAAAATATAGTTACTTATAGTAAAGCCAAATATAAATTGGACAAACAGCATAACATAACAAATGAGTTACTGCATCTTGATCATTAATGGATTTCGTGAAATAAGAACACGTAGATGATATAAAAATATCATCACATATTCGAGATATTATTAATACTCTAATTTCAAAATCAAAGAAAAGCTTTGCTCACATGGTCACATTTATTTGATACAAAAGAAATAGCATAACATAACAAAAGATTCACATAAACAATCATCATATATATGACAAAAAAAATCATCATACGTTGGGTGTTCATATAAAAATTCATTCGCACAGAGGAGAACAAAACAATGAAAGTTAAATACTGCAAAGAGCCTAACATTAAAGAATGAGTCACAGCGTCATCTCAAAAGACTGGATTCCAAGAAATCCATGACATAAAAATATCATAACATATAGGGGATTTTCTTCTTATCTTGTATTAATATTTCCCAAAAATTTCCAAAACAAAATAATATGCTAAATATATTATATAACTAACGTGCTTCTGATAACAGTCGAGACAAAAAGTAGGTTCTATTTTAATATCGATGACTTTTGCAATGAGTTATAAATAATGATATAAATATGTAATTGATAATATAGTTGGACCAGTGGCAGATTTTGTAAATAGTCTAGTTCAATGAGGCTTGTTTAAATTGAAGGCTGAGAATGATTATCAAAGTGACACTTCATCACAAATGGCATACATGTAAATAATTTACCATTTAAAAGTTATTCTTCTAATTTGCTTCTGTATTATAATATGGGGATGACATATAATAATATTTCTTAATTATTTGATTGATCATTATGGTTTTTGAAAGGATTCAAGTGAGTAAGTAATAATTAATTATCTGGTTAAGTGTTTTATATACTTATAGGAAAATATTTAGCTATATATTATTTAATTAATTAATTTTTTTTGACAACAATAATAACTATACAACTACGAGATATGCTCAGTCGACTCGGAGAACCAAGCTGGGAACATAGAATCGACATAGACATAGCTGAATGGGAACGCCTAGCACCTCGTGCTAACTTGTCCGCCACTAGATTACGCGCTCTTGGAATATGTCGAATCTTGAAGGAAGGAAATAACATCTTACTGCGCTGGAACTCCTCCAAGTGTGTAGCAAAAGCTGGCCATTCTCCGGGTGATGACACCATCTTCACCAGTTGAGAACAGTCGGTAGCAAAAACTACGTCTGAGAACTTTAGGGTCTTCATACACTCCATAGCCCATATCAGTGCTTCACATTCAGCATGCAAAGCAGATAAGCTTCTTCGGAGGGACATAGCTCCCATCATCTTCTCAATTGAACCATTTTTCCTGCAAAACCAACCCTGTCCAGTGAATTTGTCTTGTATTGTCCATGCTCCATCCACAAAACAAATCCTTGAACATTCTGAATCTATCCAGTAAAATTATATATAAATTTTTTTTATGACTTATGCTGCAGTTTAATAATTGGTAAAATATTTTTGTCGGCTAATTTAAAAAAAAACATTGTTATCAAAGTTTACATATGGTTCTTAAAACTATTAGACAAGTATGAAATACAAACTATATAGAAAAGAAGATTAGAGACTGCTTAGCCAAAAAAATTGCACATCCATTTGTTTTTCATAGACCATGTCAAAACGATGCACTGTCAAAAACCGCTTCCACTGTAATATTGTAGGCGTGATCACTTTAATAGTGAGATTGTCTCTGATGTAATAGGGTGCATGTTTAAGTTTATATTATCACCTTCAAATATGACATTTTGATACCCTAGAGACCAAAATGCTTGCACATACCACATGAGAGCATTTCCCTCTGCTTCTATCACACTATATGATATCTTCTTTGGAATTGCCCCATTCCACATTCAGCCCAAACCTGAGAGTATTACCTTGATGATGAGACTGATCATAGTTACATTTTACCCATTCTATAGGAGGAAGTTTATACTTTTCACTATGGTATCGTTGATGCAAACCTAGAGATTGATTTGTTGCCAAAGACGCATTGGTACTCACATTCCATTCAAGGAGATCATGTACAATCATTTCAACCAACTTCGGTTCTGAAATATTCTTCAATGAGTATATAACTTCATTACAACTTTAGAAAAATCACATAATCGTCCAAATAGGTGCTAGATAGATCGCTCTATCAGTTTCACAAAGCAAGGACGAAGGAAAATATATTAACCTTTTCTGTTTCTTGTAGCCACTATAAAAATTGTCTCCATGAAACTGTTTTAGATAGCTAATATCTCTGTTTTAAGGTTTTACCGGCAAATTAAGACAGTATTTAACATTTACACAAAAAAAGAAAAATTAAGACATTTAATGGTATTGGAGTCTAGTGGTTGTCATTTGCATATCATATTATTATTTGCGAATACGCTTAAGTGAAAACGTTATAAGCTGATTGGCTCACTATTTCATAATGTGAGAGTAACTAATTTACAGTGCTGATGTTTCTTTTTTTTTATTCGCCCTGAGGCCTTAATTACTCAATTAATCTTTAATTAAATCAAGCATCATCTCATTGACTGATCATCTCGCTGGACCATCATCGCTAATCCCTTTTTAATTTCCTTTCGGTTTGTATTTCTTAAACCATTTTTAATCACATCATTTCTATCAATCTCGGTTCCTCTAATCAAAACTACCAATATTTTTATATCCTCTAATTTCGGTTTGCATGTCCTCTAACCTGTTAAACCACATATGAATCATTCTCTAATTTCATTTTCATTGTTTTTTTGGACAGTGTGTTCTAGTCATGTTTATATTTGATGATTTTATTTTGACATTGCAAATTTTAATATTTGTTACATGTTCTATGATATGTTCTGAGTTTTGGAGATTGGTCTATACTTTGCGGATGTATCATATAAAATAATATACTTGGTTTTTAAATTTTGAGTTTCCTGTTTATATTTTGAGGGAAACATATCATATACGTTTGGTGAACACGATTTTTTTGATTTTTAGATATTTGGTTGTTTGATGAACACGGTTTTTTTAAAATATGTTTTGGAATTGTTTCCAAACAGAACGAGATATTATATTTATCGTTAACCATTTTAAATGAAAGAATGAGATACTTGGTAGTTGAGATATATAGTAAAAGAAGAATTATTCGGTTGTGAAACTTATTTTTTAAAAATATCTTTTTGACTAAAGAAGAAATATATGTATTTTCTATTGAAATTTTGTTTGAATTTAGACAAAGATTCTCCGGGAAGTTTAAGCCTCCTATATATTCGATTGAAACCTCATTCTTTAAACATAAACTGTCCTTGAACATCTACCGGTTTACCTTTTTCTTTCATTATTTCCATATTTCTTTATACACTTTGATGAAACTTTTGAAGGTACACGATTGATCATACTTTTTTTTGTATTGCTTAGATGAATCTGAACAACGTCGACGGACAAGCAAATAACGGCAGCCGTCTATGGATTGTCTATGCTTTCTGATCCAATGGTTCCAAAAATTTTGACGGAAAGCATTTCTATTTTTGGAAAACAAGAGATGAACCTATATTTAACCCGTTTTGAAGTTGGATCAGTACCTTACTGATGACAAACCCGTCAATACCGATCTATTGAAATCAGCAACTGAAGAAGCATGGATCCATGGTGACTATATGTGTAAAGGGTTGATATTAGGTTAACTAATCGACCCTTTTTATGGATTGTATTCGCAGGAAAAAAACCTCTAAGTCGTTATGGTTATCATTGGAGAATAATCACATAGCAGATGTTGCGAGGCGTCAAAATTTTGCCACTTCAAAATTCATACACTTTGAAATGGTTGATTCCAAACCTATCGTTCAACAAATTGAGAATTTTCAATCAATCTGCGTCGATTTAAATTCAGAGGGTATTTCTCTTTGTAATACTTTTATTGTAAATTTTTCCATCGAGAAGCTTCCTCAGAAATGGGTGAATTTCAGTTCTTTCTTAAGGCGTATCCGAGGTAATTTGATGTCATTGGATGATATAATCATCAAGGTAAAGTTTGAAGATACAACAAGAACCTCAAGGAAAATCAGACGTCTTCCACTGAAAAGGGTAAATTAAAAGGCAACACAACCAGACAGTTCAAAAAGAGTGGTTCTTTTGCTAAGGATCCTAAAGGAATTTGTCACAAATGTGGAAAGCAATTTGAGTTTTAATATTATCATTTAGATTTACGGTATTCATTTCCAGTTTGTTGCAACCATTCTTATTATCAATTAATAATAATGATGCTTTAGTTTTTATGACATTGTATTTTTTTAAAATTTTTTCTTTTAAATTATACAGAACATAATGTTATTTATCCATTATAATCGAATATCGAGTACCAAAGAAAGCAGTTATGATATCATCTTCGATTGTGAAATGGATGATAGAAGTGTTGGTCGGCTTGTTTTTGTACAACTAATTATTTATATACATTGCCGTTATATAGTATGAATCTTCAGATCATCTTTTTTTTTTACAATTTCCAATATCATCTTAAAACATTACAGTGGATATTCATTAGAGTAAATATTCATTTTCCATTTCCCCTATAATATTCTGTCTATAATCTGATATGCCATTAATTTTTTTACTAGATTTTGACTGCGCTTTTAAAACGCGGATTTATTTTCCTTTATTTTTTTTTGAAATTGACAAATATTTAGTAAATGACATATTTTCATATATTTGTGTTTTATTTTACAAAAGGCTTAAATTTTTTATTTTCTTTATTGTGTTTCATTTTAAATGATTATTTATGTTTCAAAAATTAAACTTTATTTTTAATGAATTAAGTTGGTATTACTCTGATAAATTAATTTTATCATGTGGTAATTTTTTTTAACAAAACTAAAATTATATACTTCTGATAAAGATTTATACTTTTCTATTAAAAAAATCAATTATTTTATATTAAGAAAAGAAAAAACATTATAATTAAGTGTTTAATTTGTATTATATTATATTATATTAAGAAAAAAAATCAATTATATACTTTTTCTTAATTCAATTATATTTTTAAGAAAAAAATCAATTAGATACTTTTAATAAATTGTATTAAGAAAATAAAAGCATAATAATTAAGTGTTTAATTTTTGTTCACTACACGAAATATTAAGAATGGTTGAAAAAAATATTGAACTTGGACTCAATGGTCCAAAGAAAAAAAAATGAAATTTGGATCTAATTTCTTGGTCGACCTAAATGGCCCAAGAGAGATCTGATGTGAGCAGTAGGCTGGATCCGGAAAAAATGACCCAATATAGATGTGTTATTAATATTACTTGATAGTCCTTTATGAAACTTGCAATATTAGTAAAGAAAAATGATATATTTAGTAAAAAAGCCAATATGCTTATGCTTTAATAGTATATACTAGGATAAGACCCGCGCCCTGCGCGGGGTGAGATAAGCGATATAAGTTCAGAAGTTGACACTGAAGATTTTTTTTTGTTATTGGCTGAACGTACACAATATATATGTGATTATGTAAAGGACTTCGATTGTTTTCTATATTAGGAGTTGTTATGCGGACCTTACGCTAAAGAGTTCGATGATATTGGGTATTGCTTAGTACAAAATCGTAAACAACACAGTAAACAACATAAGTGGGAAAAAAGTATAGTATGAAGTTGTATGTAAGAAAATAATATAAGTTTATAACAAAATTAAGTTCATGTTATAATAACTTAAAATATGGAGAAATATATTGTTTATTTTTAAATTAAAATGAGATGATAACATAAGAATAACAACTTAGTAAAGGAAGCAAAAAATCGAATTGAAAAAGCAACAGAACAAAATCAAACGACAAAATTAAAAATAATTTCATAATCAGCTCATCCATTTCCAAATTTATTAGGCCCCATAGTACGGAATCCTAATAAGAACATATAAAGTAAGTTAGCCAAAAAACATTATATATTGCACAATCATTCGAAATGAACTACCTCTGCCTGAAAGCCTGGATCTCCGATACATTGTTAGGCTCAAATATAATTCTCGAGAATCCATCAATCGTACGTACATGGTTAAGGCCACCTGTTTGTGATAAAAAAAAATTCAGCATAAAAAAAAAAGTAAAAAATGCGAACAGGTCCATATAATTAGAACTTCAAGTTACCAACACCCCACACAATTTGCCAACAGTTTAACACACATAAGATGACAGGTGCATTGGTTGAGTTCCAGTAATAATCTAAGAACTCAGCAGCTTGTCCATGTGCTACACAGTTAATTTACTCAAACCTGTTATGTAAATTTAGGTAACACCATTTAGTTATTATAAAACAAATACATACTCCATATTGAACTAAAAGAAAACATACTCCATATTGACTAAACAGAAGTGGATGCTCCTGTTATTTATCTCATCACCTTCGATATCTCCTACCGCTACCATGGCTCCATAGATATCTGGATTAAGTGATAACAAATGTTAATATTTTAAAGGGACATCGTACAAAGTAATCGACAACTATTATGAGAAACCATAATACATATAATATACTGTAATTTTATAAACATACCAATACAGAACTTTGGATGAGTTAAGCCACGTTGTATATTCTCGAAAGATTGAAATCGAAAATAGTGGCAATTGGAGAGTGGTGGAATATTGAAAATGATGGAAGAGTCAGACAGGTTTATTTGGTGTCGATTCCTTGACACCCTTGTCAGACCAGTTGCATAGGTAACTTCGAAGTTCTGTAACTCATACCAACCACCTTCGTCCATGGGAATGTGGAAAGAGTCATCCAAATCTGTTGTATACTTGGCTTGGATGCTCTCACCCTGTAATAAATTAAGAGTACGTATGCATGAAGTCAGAATTAAGATTTTAAGTTTGTTATAAGTGAATTGAGTCACCATAATAAGAGTACAAAATATTAAGCTTGTATATAACTCACTTGATCATCTCCTAATATCAGCTCATAGGTCATCGTCGAAGCACCAACAACCGTGACACCCTGAATAAGTAACTTCACACAGACTGGTTTACAACGTTTCAAATAAATCAGAGTAGAGAAATTTGTGCGAGTATCCATGGCAACGTACAAATTAGATCAATGCCACAGATAGACGATGATTAATTCATACAGAGCATCCTATATATATATATACCTTAATTTAAGAATATTGCATTGATATCGTATACGTAATTAGCGTCATATGATTGTATGGATCTGCCTCGGAAATTAATTGGATCCCTTTATAGCAACTATAGTCAATCATAATTGTAGTTTCAGCTCAAATTAAGGTAATACGTATTGCATATAAATTACATATATTATATTTGCATTCATAAAGAAAGATCTAATTAGAAACAAATCCGGGTTTCGATTATGATTGAAAGAAAATATCTTATAATATTTTCCGGAAAAATCAATGATTGAATAATATGCCAGAGATATGATTGCGATGGCTTTTATATGATTATATTTTTTTTAAGTAAACGTTTATTGTTAAAGGAGAAATTAACCAAAAGATTAGTGTCCAAGTTATATATAAATCACTACATAACATTTTCCCTTTAAACTAAAAAGAAGAAAATATTTGATGATCATATACGAATGTTATATTGTTAACAATATAACAAAATGAAAAGTGCGATCAACTAAAGGCACGTAAGTGTTCGTTCTGAATTCTTGACTCTAACTAAAGCGATAAATGTGTTACTCGCTTCATACGGTAAATGAAGTTTACTTAAAGGCCAAACATACAAAGGTATATTAGACGGTTTTAATAACCACAGGTGGTTTCTTTGAAGCTAACCAAAAATAACAGGCAGAAGCATTGTTTATAGAGGCCATCTGATAAATTGCGGCCAACACTTATCCGAATTCATTGATAGACAATTGTACTCTACGCAGTTGCAAAGTCTATGAAAGTTGTTTTGGTTGGAGATAACATGGATATATCCCTGCAACATAATAATAATATACAAATATGTTAATATGAGTTCTTGCTCGAAAATAAGGTGTCATATACCTGGGATAAATCATGTTTTTTTTTTCAGTATAGTAAGAATGAATAAGTATATTACGTTATTCCTTAACTGATTCCAGTGATGCAGAACCACAACAGAGAGGGATATCTTCACCACCTAAAAAAATGAGGAAACAAATTAATACGAAAGATAAAAAACAACGACTTATAACTGATGAATAAAACAACAATGTAGAGGATCACACCATCAAAGCCTATTCTGAGTTACGTCGTTGTGGAACAGATTCTGGAAAACTTCCTTGTATACTACATTCATTGTTGACTCCTCTGGTTTCCCATATTTGTCAGTAATAAGAATCTTCAAACATTTTCTTGATTTTACTCGCGAGACCGCCACATAGAGTTGTCCATGTGAGAAAACAGGTCTAGGAAGATATAAACCTACTCTTTCTAGTGATTGACCCTGGCTCTTGTTAATGGTCATAGCAAAAGCAACTTTCAATGGAAATTGCCTACGCCTCATCTTGAAAGGAAGCCTAGTATCCGTTGGTGTTAGCAACACACGATGTAAGAATACTTTATCTCCAACGTTAGTTCCTGTTATGACTTTTGCTTGAACAATATGATTACCCAAATGAGTTATCTGCAACCTTGTCCCATTGCACAGACCTTCGTTAGGTTCAAGATTTCTTAGTATCATGACCGGAGTCCCAACCTTCAGGCGTAGTGCATGAGTAGGTAAACCAGATGACTTGATACTATTTAGGAATTCAGGAGAGAATATAGAATCATCTCTGGAATTTGTATCTGACGGATCAATACTATCAGAGCTTAGATAAATCCTTTCCTCCCCTATATCGAAAAGAAAATCTCATTAGTCGAAATTTGATTGAAACAACTAAGGTTACAATGATACTCGTAAATTAATATATTGGAATGAGTATGTCTACCTGTAAGACGATCTAACATATAGTTGTTGACCACATCCACATTTTCGTTTGTAGGACACAAAATAGCTCTTTCTTGGAAGAATCTAGGATCTCTTGAATCTTTGAAGGTTTCACCATACACCTCTGAGACGATAGACTCAATAGGATCTTTAGACTTTGTGATCAACAAATCTTTTGGAATTTCAATAAGGCATTCTCCACTGTTAGGCTCGTTGATCTTCCCATCTCCTAGATCCAAAATCCATTTAGAAAATTCCTTTATCTCCTCGGCTTCACGCGCATTACTCTCTGCGAAAAGCCTCATGTTTTGAGTCAGCTCTAGCACTTTGCAATGCTTCCACAAATAAGAAGAGTGCATTGTAGCACTAACAATATCGGCTCTGTTACCCTTAGGAATAACCGGAAGTATTTGGCGAAAGTCTCCTCCAAACACAACTACTTTTCCACCAAATGGTGTTTCGTCAGACGTCTTCATAATGTCACACAATGAACGATCAAGAGCTTCAAAATAATGTTTGCTCATCATGGGTGCTTCATCCCAAATTATTAGGGACGCTTTAGCTATTACTTCGGCCTTATCGCTCCCTGGTTCAATATTGCACGTAGAGAACTCGTCGGGGTTAATAGGAATGCCAAACCTTGAGTGAGCTGTTCTTCCACCGGGTAGTAATAAAGATGCTATGCCGCTAGATGCAACATTCAGTACAATATCACCAGTTGAACGAATCGCAGCTGATAGAATATTCCATAAAAATGTTTTACCTGTACCACCAAAACCATACACAAAGAAGACCCCACCTTTCTTACACTTGACAGCACCGATAATCTGCTCATACACTGACCTTTGCTCGTCTGTCAACTTCCCCAGCATGGCACGATGGTTATCCCTCAGTTCAGCACGGTCATAGTTCAGCTCATCTTGTAGCATCTTGTTATGTTGAAACGTGTGCTCTGTGACAACAGGTTTTGGCAATGTTTCGAACTTGTCGAGGGAACTATTCTTACGTCGCAAAAGAATATCTATCAATATCAATGTCGCATTCTGTATTTCTTCATCGCTCAATATAAGTCCTGTTTCACGTAATACAAAATGAAATTATTACCGACTTAGTGTTGTTTACAAATCATATGTAATGCAGTTATTTCTTATAAAAGCATTAACCGAAACACTTTACTGGAATATACTTAATTGGCCTTTCATAAAAGTTTATGATTGTGTAATAGATTGTGAGAGTACGGATAAATCGTATACTTACCTGGGTTTCGACGCTTTTTCCGTTCAAGATAAAGGACATCCTCTGAGAGAATATCGAATGTAGAATCCCAAACCAATTTAGGAAAAGATAGACTCCCAGATACCAACATATTTGCAAATAGGTTACGGACATATGTACCAGATGCCCAAAAAGCACATTCCTTAAGGCCTTCTATATACTCCTTATCGTCGTCTAAGATTCCAAGTTCAAAACAGGCAGCCTCGTAACTCTCTTGAACGATGCCTTTGACAGTCTTAATGTCGTCATAGCAACGTGCACCTTTAACCTTGTTAAGCAAGACTCGTAAGTAATAACGACTTCCAGATAGAGGGGAAACCGATTCGAGTCTACCAATAGCAAAACCTCGTTTTCTAGGATTCCATGCTTTAAACTTTGCATCGTAAACGAATCGAGTAGGAAGTTCTGGGTAAGTCAACTCTCTTGCATCAGGGTAGAGTTCACAACAGTCGAACCAGGCTAGGAACATAGTTTTAGATAAGTGCACTCGACCTAAAACACTCTCCACCGTGTCACCATCTTTGTATATTACAGGTTGCTCTCCTTCTAGATGAAATGTTAGTTTCTCCACAGGTGTGGATCTATACTAGGTTGGGAAAGCAAAAATTCTCCAGGTGGATTCACAGGCAGATATATATCTGCATAAGATATAAAAAAATGAGGATAAATTCATTATGAGGAAATATATTCGGAAGATTATTAGTGGTGGAGGATATGAGTACCTTGCATCAAAATAATTTTTAATCTCATCAACTTCTGGTTCTACAGCATCTGCCCCGTTAATGTCAACTCCGTCTGGTATCGCACTCCTTTGTTGTGATGGTGCATCCGAAGCCTCTGTTTGTTTTTTTTTCCAGTAACAGTACCAGTGACTCGGTCGTGGCCTTTGTTGATATACTTGAATAAGTATTTAATTGAGCGAGACTGATTACACCATTCAACATTGATGTGTGCATTATATCCAAGCAGAAGCTTTTTGTTGTAGGGGACAACAAAACAGTTATCACATTGAATTCCTTTCTTCTCAACGAAGTTACCATCATCTCTCCTTCGGTATACGGGATAACCCTGTGCATCAACTGTAGTTTTCTCAACATGCTTTCTAGGGAAAAACTTCGAACATTTGCCATCCTGCATACATGGAGAACCTTTGTTCACAACACCACATGGGCCATGAATCATCATGTCCTTCACCACTTCGTACAACTTAGGTTCTTCAAACCTATCTGGAATTTCCGCCGATATTATACGATCAATGTCTTCGGCATTAGGTAGATTGTCTTGTGATTCCATAAACAACAGGATATGAGAGTGTGGAAGACCTCTTTTCTGAAACTCAACTGTATATATCGCTGTTACATAAAGTAACGACAAAAATATTAGTGATTAAAGTAAATCTCAAGATGTACAAATACGGAAACTATGGAAATACATAAACACATATACATAAGATTTTGGCAGACATACCTGCAACAGTTTTACCAAGTATATGCTTCTTGGTTAGATCATCCATCAACTTATCAAGCTTCACTTTGAATAACCTACAACACAGCTCGGGTCTATCCTCGGCTCTTAAGTTGAATATGTGTAGATATCTTGAAAGCTCCGGCCATTTAGGATTACATGTGAATGTAATATACAGAGAAGGATAACCAAAGTATTTGCATATGCACATTGCATCCAAGTACGTTTGATGCATGTACCTTGGCCCGCCGGTGAAGGATGAGGGAATGATAATACGGTTGCCTTCAATAGATACTGTAGAATTACCATTCTTGGCTGCATCAACGAATTTACTAAACTTGACAGTCCTCAGATTGGACTGGTTCTTGCGAATGTACCGGAGACGATGTGATTCAATCATTGTGTAAGCATCAACCAAGAATTGTTGTAGTAAACGTCTGGAGAGAAGAAGGACCTGAGACCCAATGTTACGAACTTGAATTCGATAGGAAAAATATTCTCTCATACTGATATTGGGTTTCTTTTTCTTGTTGATGCCTGTGAAACCATTTTTGATTCCCAACCAAAATCCATCTTCACCATAAGGAAAAAGCAGAGGATATTGTAGAGGTAGGTAGCAGGGATGCAGCTCGTTGATTCTCTTTAGTTTCCCATTATTCCTTTCCAGTATAATATCCCTCTTGTCCATATTTTCATGAAAATCACCAACTACCAGTCCGGCTACTTCTGAAGAGGTTGGTAGATTATAAACACGACCGTCTTTGAGTCGAGTGTTAATCAAGACTAAGGATAACTCTTCTGATGGTTCGGCATCATTAAATCTGTCCTTTACATTCCTGAAACTCTTCACATGTTCATTGGATTTTCTTAGCATTTCCATTAAACCCTCAACCAAATCCTCACGAATTTTATTGTTTCCTGAACTCCCACTGCGGAGCCAATAAACACAAATCAATTAGCGTATTGATAAATTAAAAAATATATGTATTGATGTTTTTATATATCCGACCACGTTGTTATGAAACTTATACCTTAATGCAGAGAGACGGTTATGGACTTCATTCTCAGTATCGTGAATATAAAGCTGGGAAAATTTCGCAGGGTCATTTCCTTTAGGCTTCACGCTGCCAATCATGTGGTAATTCTCTCCATGAAGTTTAAACACTCTAGGACCTTGACCCTCATTAACGGCGTTATCAATCTTACCACCCAGAGATGTAAAAGAAAACATCATATTGAAGGCTCGTATATTATCACGAAAATGCTTGCTGATACTGTCATCCTTGGTTAGAAGGTCCATAAGATATGATGGTGGTTCCTTAAGTGTAGGTAGTTTGATTTTCCCTCTCAAACAACACATGGTGAATACAGGGACTTTTGGATTCCTCGTCTTACTAATTCTCTCATTATACCAAAATAAAGCTCCACAGTGAGGACATTTATATGTCATATCTCCATCGTCCTTGTAGTCTTTCATATAAAATTGAAACATTTAAAAACAGTTATACTTTCTAAATAAAAAAAAAATCAGCTCTTGCATCATTAGTATGAATTTACTTTGAAAGGAGAATAGAAATTATACCTTCCTCTTTTTTGGCAATAACCGCAAGAACGGTTTGTTGTTTCTGACATTTGTTTTGCATTTCACCAAATATTTGTGCCAGTGAATCATAAACCAGTGTTGTACGTTGATAACGTCTTAATGATTCTGTATGTTCACCTACATCATCTTCAGCGTCCGATTGAAATCCATCGCCTTCATTGCTTGAGCAATCCCAAATATCATCACCACTTTCTGATACAATGCAAATTAACAGCATGAAAAAACAATTCATAGTAAAACAAAGAAAGACTCAAAATTCTTACTTATTACATATTACATACTCATTCAAAATTGGTCTGTGTTATTACCTGAGGATTCTGATTCATCAATCAACTGTGGTACTTTCTCTGTTAAGTTAATATTATGAGTATCACGCAGATTGACCTGCCTGTTATTCATGTTCCTCTCCCTCATAGCACCATCACCATCTGGGATAACCGTTATGATCAGAGTATGATATTTCTAAAAGTATAATATATAGGTAGTAACCCTAAGGCAATGGAAAACCACATTCATAACGTATGTAGGATATGTGTGTAACTCCTACCAAAAATCTAAATAATCTCCAAAAATAAAGTTTACCTGAATCAGAATCGATCTGGATGGGACTATTATAAGCACCTACGGTAATCTTTCCTTTGTAGCTTGAGGAAGCCTGAAGGCTACTTGTTACAATCTCTGGAGAAAAAAAAGTACGACAATTGGAAATCCCTGATACTGGTGTCGTCGGAGAAGCTGAAAATCTGGTTGCAGTTTTTGCGGGTGTTTGTTGCACCATTCTTTTCGGTTGTGTTGTCTCTTTTTCAATTAGAAGTGGTCCTATAATATAAAAATAATTATTTTAGTAAATCAAACTAATATAAACATAACTGAAATTGAAGACGCCATGCAAATAACCTTGGCTCTCTTGTGTTGGATTGAAAACAGAACTGGAGGATGTTGCGCAGATAAGACCTCCTGATAGGTTCGAATTTGGTGAAAACTTCTTTGAATTTGGGATGGTATCCTCATTTCCGTGTCTTAGCTTTGGACACTTGTTTATGGTAAGAACTGAAGTGTTTTGATCTGAAGAAAATCGAATACCACATTACTTATAAGAGTATGACGTTGAACAGTCATATAAAAAATTAGGAATCCTCCCCTTTGTATAAGTTTATGAACCGAAGTTACCTTGGCTTGTTCTTCCAGCTTTGACTGGTCGTGATATCTCCTTCCGTAATGGTATCCCTTTACCTTGCGCATTAAAACCTGTTTGACCCACCGTAGGATTAACAATAGGAGTGTCTTCGGCGAATGGAAATTTCCTTTTTTGTTGCAATCGATTTCTCCTTTCAGCTCGGGCATTCTTGGTGTTGTTAGCAACGACATTTGTAATGTCAGTAAAAACTGGACATTGAGTGGTTGCTACCGGAATCCCTGTGTTTTGATTCCTCATTGTTTCTTCATAATGGAGAACAAACATTTAGTAAACAAACATGTATGGCTTCAAATAATGAACAAAATATGACATGCTTCAATTATTAATAAACTTTAAATCCGTTTCACCTTGTTTCTGCTTTTTGGATGGTTGATTTCCATCTGTAATGAGTTCTCTCTTCCTTGGGTGTCTATTGTTCATCTTCACGTTTAGTTCTTGTCTAATAAAACATAATATGTAGTTTTGCTCGACAGCTTATAAAGTGTAAAGGTGTAAAAACATCTACATAGAAGCTTAATTTACGTAAGGTTTTATGACTGACCTATTCCATGGCGCAAATCAAGAAGATTTCATACAATCATGAAATATATTAAAATGATTTGTTTCCAATTATAGAGGACTATATCACGAAAGATTTACTCTGATTAAAATCATAGTGAAAATAGGTAAACCCAATTTTTAATAATGTATATTTTTATAAAGTAAATAATAACAGAGTAGATTCAATGTCAAAATAATAAAAATTCCAAACCAAATAATGAAACGAAGGACCATTAGGATTCATTACATTGGTATGTAAATGAAAAATAAACCTCAAATAAACGTTCGCTGCTTATATCATATAGATTATACAAAAATATCAAACACTCTCTGTGATTATCTTCAAGACCCTGTAAGTTGTCGAAGAGGATAAATTGTCAATCCTTTTTATGGCAATCTTGAAGAAGTAGGTTTGACCAATAAAATTATCGAGAGCAATAGGAGGTTCAGATACGTCCACAATCTGAAATATAAAAAAAATATATATATATAACAACTATTTATTGATAATAAGTACTTAGGTTACTTCCTTGTCTTCTCAACAAATCTAATATTAACTTGAACATTGAACCAAACAATATATGTTTCTCATATGTAATGAATATGCATACCTCAAATTTATTAGATGGTGCAGGTAACTCCAAGCACGACTGATTCAGCAGATGAAGTACATGGTTATGGGAAACCACGAATTGTGTGTCGCATGTGTCATCAAGCACCACTAAATGAAGTTTATACCTATAGTTGGTATTATTGAAGTAACATAAATAACGATATATTCTTGATGGTTAAACTAATATGTTACTTTCGAATAAATACCTCCGAACCGCCATTGGATAGTATGAATTGCAAAAGCGACAATAGTACGAAGAGGAGGTCGGATCATATCCCGTGAAATCTGACCGGAACATCTTTTTCGAAACACTTACGACTTCTTTGTCACACTCCAGGCATGACAAATAAAACCAACCCAACTCAAAATCAATAGCAGCTATGGTGCATAGAACGATAGCATATTCATCCTTTTTATAGCAAAACACGAAAATATATGAAATACATGTTGTCAGATAACGGGATTGCTTTTATATCGAGCTGTGTTTGAGATATATAAAGGAATTATATGGATATAAATTGTATTAGGTTAGACAGATTGGATCGAAATACCTTGTCAGCACTCAAGATTCCGTCAATAGTCTTTCTTGGGGTATTGCTAACAAATAATTTTTCTTTCCGGAAATAATATATATAGTGTACGAACTTGAATTCTACAATGGCTACCGGTATGTTGTCGCTAGACACATAAATTCACAGTCCATTAACACATTAGTTAAAAACAATCTAACTATGATAGAAGTATATCTCCTGAAAGTGACTAATTAAATATAAAGATTAGAGGACATAAATTACCTGTTAAGTAATCCATGATCTTCCACGAAGTGAGGGTTTATATTAAAGGTACTGACTCCACGGCAGTTACTTATTATTGATTCATCTATTGTTGAGCAATGTCACAAAAACGAAAAAAAAATGAAAAAAAGGTGGCAGTGAAATCCAGGTCTAATAAAAAGGTTCATATTTAACGATTAAAATATGGCGCATTCGTTAGTCTATGGTAATTAACTTAGGTACCTTTGAGGAATAACAGTTTCATGTATCTGAATTTACATACGGTAGAAAGTCCACCACGCATCCGGATGGTTTCGTCTACATCTCTTGCGATTTGTCCCCACAGAAGCATTGGTATTCTTTGATCACTATTTTGCGTATAAAATTAGATAACCATATAATAGCTTTATTTAATCCAAGATTAAGATAAACATACAAAAGGATTGGAAATAAAAGGTAAATGGAACGTACTCTGAGTTACGCAACTCTAAAAACAGTATCTCGGTCTCTTTGCCGTTAATATTAACATGATCAAAGTGACTGATTTCAACAACGTGACCTATAACATCTGCATAATTAATTGTAATTGTATAGTCAGTTGTATATAGATGTATCAGATCAAAGGATGTATAAATATAATAATTTGGTTAACTGACCGAATAAGATGTCGGGATCAATGGATCCGTATAGCAGATCCCCGAACTTCTTTGGTCGGAACTCGCATACAGAGTCTGGAAGTTGCCTAGTTGGTCGTACTCCAGTGAAAGGCAGGAATATGATCTTGTATGGATGGGATGTTGTTTTTTCACATCCAGTTTGGTCTTCAAGAACAAAATTTTCAATGATCTTGGAATGACCTTCTTCCAAATAGGGTCCGTACCTAGAAACCAAACCCTTCCTTATTGATGCATGAATTTTTTCACCCTATTCCATAAAACACAATTTTGAATAAGAATGACTTAGGGTTGTGTTCAATGTCATTCATTAGTTAACAACCATATCGACAACTGTAAATAAACTTGCCTCAATATCGCATAGTACCATCTCAATAGAATTGATGTCTCCAGCGTCATCATATGTTTGATAAAGTCGATCTATTTTAACTCTAATCTTCCACCTCCCTTTATTTGGTGTCAATGTGTCTACCGAATCTGCAGACATTACGTCGGAAATAAGGTAAAATAGAGAAGAAGTATTAGGTTAAAGAAACTCCGAAGACCTATTAGGTTGATTTTAAATATTCAAAACTTCCATTTACTGGTATTGATATTCATTGCTTGTCATCTTATTATTGTATAATGATTAGCATGAAAGAGGAAATAATTTATATGCCATATCCCCTATAATACTTGAGATACAATTATAAATTTCCATTTAATACAGCTTTTAATTTATTAGATTTTATTATTATGTCGAATTCAAATTAGTAGCATTTTCGAGTTCTGCTTCCAAAGTGAAATAATCTTAACCATTATTTTCAACATTCTTTTGAAGGGTACACCTCATGTCGAAATTAGATTTGCTCTTCATATCCAATTTGCATACAAACCAGAATTTTAGATTATGTCAACTCATTATTATAAAATCTGGATCATGTATCGATTTCCATTATTATATGATCAAATTTCCATTGTTTATAATCGATATTCAATATATATATAAAATAATGTATTAATCTATATTGTGGTTTCCATTCGTACACCTCTAAAATGATATTTATTTAACTAATCGTTTAAAAATAGGAAACACGTAAACTATCAAGTCTAATGAAGGAAAGCAATTACTATAATGAATCATTATCACATTGAATAATGTTATGTCTATCAAATTTTCAATCAGATTAAATTTCTATGCCAATATCATCATTAGTTGGATACGAACTTGTGCTTAACCAAACTAAAATCAAACCAAAGTGTAAATAAAACAACTTACAATCATAATACAAATGCAATGAGAAACCAATATGTGATAAGCATTCAATAACTTGGTTAACATATAATAGCATAAGGTTCGTTTTTGATACCCTACAAAAGATGAGTGACTTAAGCATGAAATAAAAAAAACATAAATTATCCAACAACATACTTAACCAAAATGTAAAACCAAATTGTGAAAACATCAAACGTTTTATTGTAGAAAACGGTTCCTTACTAAACATATGCTAATCTTTATACATCTGTGGCTCGCCCAACTTGTCTCAATCGATGGACGGTACATACACATCCGACGCCTTGGCCTCCGCAAGCCTGAGTTCAGACTCCAACTTCTCTTTCTCCTCCTTCAAGGCTCTGTTCTTGAAGAGGCGGTGAATGAGTTCGAGTTTGCCTTGTACGCGGGAGACCTCACGCTCCGCTTGATGTTTCCTGTACTCTGCATCTTGTTGTTGCTTGTACTTTGCTAGTTTGGTTCGGTATTGCTCGGTCATTGCCGCCATACCTCTCTTAAACGCCTCTTCCACAGAATCCCCATAATCCTCAACAATAGGAGCCTTGAGTTTGAGGTCCCTGTTACTTGCCATGCTGGTCTCTTCGCCTGCATGTAAACGATTTAAAATAAGAGTTAGGAAAAATCTACTACTTGTCATGGGTAACTGTGCTTTTCCTATATAACAATTGTTAAAATCAATAAAACTCTACCCTATTTTTTTATCTATTGAAATATCAGTGCAAACAATAAGATAACGGAGATGAAATAAGATTCTTCAAATCTGGATTTGCATTTTAACCCTAGCAAAATCATTCGCAAGGCTTTGTGACTATATTTAAGATCTCGTTCGCAAGGATTGTAATGGATCGGGAAAATGCAAACTAATAGAATAATACACACAAAAACAAAGAAATAAAACGCTACACATGCTAACCGAAATTGAAGAGTCTCAAATGGAGAATATGAGATTTGATGATGATGATAAAGGAGAGAGGTTGTGTGTAGATTACATTCTCCTAACTTGCCTAATTTATAAGACAATGGAATGCACCCGAAGAGTCGTGTCTCCTCGCTCAATTAATATTTTTGTTTAAAGTTGATTTACAAAATCATGTATAAGTTATATACCTAATGTTAACAAATCACATATTTATAAACTTTAACAATGGAAGGTTCCGATTGTATTGTTAATCAAAGATATTATTATCTACCTAATGTTAACAAATCAAATATTTAGATACTTTTACAAAATCGAACATCAATTTATATCCCCTTATTATCAATAAAACAAATATTTAGATACTTTAACAATGGAAGGTTAAGAAGGTTTTTTTTTCATTATTTCGTTATTTCTATGGAATTTTTATTTTATATACTCCTAAACCATTGATAATCAAAGAGTGTATTGAAAGTTTGTTATTTTATCATTTGTTTGATTAATCTAAAAAACTTAGCAAATGCTCAGAGTAAAAATATAAACAATGTAAAGTAACCTTTTAAAGAAAAATTGTAGACATTTGTTAGAATCCGCATATGAAAATGGAGGCTTTCGTTATAAATGAAAATGCAGAACATCCAATGAGTAACCAATAAATAAAAGCGTAGAGATTGAAAAAGAAATTAATAGCAATACGAACTCTTAGCTCAAAGATAAAATAAAAAAGAAATTTAAAGCCTCCACGACCAACGCCTTCATGATCATGTCATATTAGCCACGGTTGTGGAATTCCGAAATAATCTCAACGTTGCTGCATATCTTGTTGACTTTGAAAGTGTCATGATTGTAGATGAAGTTCTCTCTGAGTATCTCAACCTTGAACAAATATGTCTTGCCGACCAAATCGTGGATGACCATGGGTATTTCAGCCTGCTCGCGGATCTGTTTTTTTTGTAGTCACATGTGTAAAAAAGGATTTATTTACAACAGCAGAATTAATGTAAATAAACTTTCTATCGACAGTTATTGACCATCTACATCTAATACCTCGTCCGTAACGGGTCCGGTTAACTCAATGCAAGCACGTCGAACTAACTGTAAAGCAAGATGGTCGAATATGATAAACTTGGAGGAACCAGTATTGTCTTCCACTACAATGTGCAACTTGTACCTAAAATTCAGAGTTGTTAATGTGATAATCTAATTAATCCTCTATCTACATAACATAAATATTTTGCACGGTTTACATAATCCCATATAAATAATTGGCATTTCACCTTGGAAACAATTTAGGAGCATAACACTTGCACTTGGCACAGTAGATCTTGAATTTAGAAACATCATCGTCAAGATTAAGACCGGTTGCAATAGGGGGTTCATATTGAACTCTCCTTGAACACATTTGGCAAGCAAGGTAGTACCATCCCAATTCAGTTTCAATTGCCGCAATTTTGCACATAACAATACACATCTCCACCTATATGCATCGTGCAATGCCACGTTATCCTCTAAATTCAAACGTTTCCATAAATAAGATGCTATCCAAAAGTATAGTTTCAAAATTACTCACATGACGACTGTCGATCATCTCAGCTATTTTTTTCCCGGGAGTATGAACCAGAAAGTCATGCTTCTCCGAATAATGTTTTAGTTCAGATGGTGGCAAGTTGTCCAAAAACTTGATCCTCATATTATCGTTGGGCAACCTTAAAAGAACATTCCAAAAAGTACATGATATAC
Source organism: Hirschfeldia incana (assembly GCA_026261945.1). NCBI lineage: Eukaryota > Viridiplantae > Streptophyta > Magnoliopsida > Brassicales > Brassicaceae > Hirschfeldia > Hirschfeldia incana. The sequence goes on from JABCMI010000006.1 coordinate 2,045,345, forward strand.
AAAGTTAAGTCCACCAAGATAATGGAAAAATAGTATACAAAAACACATATAATACATTAAGTTCATCATAAGATACTTACATTAATCTAAATTCTTCAACATCATCCATTGAGGGATTCACCATCACATCGGTAATGTTGAATGCGTTTCCCAGAATGGGTTCCTCTACATTTTGTTAAGAGAGAACATCATAATTATCAAATATTAGTCAAAATGAATAAATAATCAAGTTGTAGATCAGCTAATCCGTACCTTTATTACCATTGGTAGCCCTAATCTTGGCAAACCTCATAACCAATATCAGATGATGATCATGACGAAGTTGTATGGCGCTATTTAAATCGGCGGCGACCTTTCCCAACAGCACAACTGGTAGACGAAAATCACTATATCAAAGGGGAACATCAGATACACCGGTTAAAACTTTCATATGCGTGTGAATAAAAAACATACAGAAAAAACAATGGCATTATCAAGTGTTGATATACGGTCGGGAGCATACTCCGTATCGCGTATCTGAATACAAATCTTTTGAATTTCTGCTCCATTAACACCCAGGATTTGGAGTGGACCTGCCTCCACAACATGTCCGATCACATCTGTTTAAAACATAAACATCAGTATGCATCATACGCATTTTATATATAATTAGTAGATATTATTTCAAACTCACCAATCAGATAGTCAGGATTCAGTGATCCGTCGAGAATATCAATAAATTTCACAGGTGTGAAACCATGGGGAGGAATACCCAAATCGTCAGTCAAGCTCACCAGAGATGACGAAAGGAAATTGATTTTGAAACGATGGCCAGTTGTTCTGTGTGCGCCACAGACAGGAGTCAGGGTGAAGTTAGTCAGGATCATAGTTCTCCCACGAGCAAGGTATTTCCCAAATTTTAAGAGCAAAGAGCTCTTAACACTTGCATGAATTTTCTCTCCCTACACGTAACAAAACAACTGTTAGCTATAGTGTGTAATTCTGGCCCATACATACGAAAGCTTTTGTGCAGAGAATATTACATATTGATCGATAAGGACCATCTCTATGGTTGAACCAGTTGAAGGCGACGACTGCTTCCATATATGAATGATCATGACCCGGATTCTCAAAACAGTTGTTCTGGTGTTGAGATCAACGACAGATGTCATACCATTCATCTCCCCCAAGGTTTATTTTGCTGCAATCTTTTGTATAACAAAGCAAGAAGAATACGCAAATAAAGAGAACGACGAAGTCGTGATTTTATATGCAGGAATAATAGGGTCATAAAATCAATTTATATTAAAAACATCCAATCTGAGTAATGGCTAAATTCCTTTTCAACCAAAAATATGGTCAAAATATGGGAATGTGAGACTTAATTATGATAAGTTTATATCGGACGATATCAATCTCGGAGACTTATTTGGTAAACCGAATTTCTTTTGATTGAATCTGATATGCTGTGATTCCTGAAGTTTAGTACATAAAAGTTTCTCGTATATGATACTGAACCTAATTGAAATAATTAGTTTTGATTAGATTAATTAGGTCATAACATGATCGACATTTACACGTATATACACATTAATTTAGCAAAACGCGATCCAATAATATTAGACGGGAAATCTGTCTAATAAGGGAATCCAAAAATTACCAAAATATTTGATTTTACTGCGCAGTATATTCCTTCATTTGATTACGAACATCAAAGAATGTGTATCACTAATTCTGATATGATCCAAATCAAAAGGTCTACGATGGAAGATCTGGAATAATACCTTAGTCGAGATCAAAAAAATCTTCTTAAAATATATGATAAGTAGCAAATACAAATTTTCCCACCGGTCTTATTGATACTGGATCAGCATTTTGTATCCTATTTTCAAATTATTGAATGAAGGACATGATAATTATGAGTAACACAAATACTATGTTAGAGATATCATATGTTAATTATTTTAAATTGTTTATACAAACAAATAAACTTTCATAATAAAAAGGCATTCAAACAGGAATAAAGACTCATATTTCTGTTTACGTTATTTCACGTCAGACTTTTTCTCAAAAGTAACAACAATGTAGACGTTATTTGTAATCTATTTATTGGCATTATTAAAGCTATCTTCATCCTCCATCCTCCAAGATCATCACTTAAACGTCCCTGCTATTCCAACAAAAATACATTTCCTCTCTCGCAAAGAATTTCCTCACTTGAGAATGAGTGACAAATCGGTTAACAACTACGATGGCTACCATAATGATGAAGCCTCGGACACTGACGACTACTCGAAAGACGATCCCACTGGTTATTACAGAACCTTGCCTCTCCGTCATTTTGCTGCAAGACCACTTGAAATGTTGACCGACCATGAGAAGTTATTGGAGAAGTGCGTAGAGGCAGATAACCCCGAGGCCCATTACATCGAAGGTTTACTTCGATACTTCCACCACAAGGAAGAACTGTTAGGCCTCAGACATCTACGTAATGCTTCGGTTCTGAATAACAAAAACGGTACGTATGCGCATGGTTTGCTAATGCTATTAGATGGTAATTATTCGAAAGGTATAAAGTTTTTGGATAAACTCCATTGGAGACATAAATTAGCAAGGGCAAATAGATGTTGGGAAAGAATGAAGAACTCGCTAAGGGACATGCAAGTATTGGTTAATCGGGAAACCTATAGAAATTATGTAAACCTTCAGCCACGCACGGTCTGTTGCGATCCAGACAACATGGATGATGTATGTGGACATTGTTACTACTACAAAGACTACGCATCTTTGTCGAATTCGCAGACGAAGACATATCAAGTGACGGATAATCAGATCTAGATCAATCTTCCGTATTACTAAACCATTTGGTTCAATGTATGACTCCTATAAATAATGATCTAGATCACGTTTTCTTCATCACTCGAGGCCAACATTGGTTCGTCGAGTCATCAAACCAACTTATCTTTTATTTATGTCTCTTTCTTGTTTGTTAGAGTCTGGTCCAATGTTTGAACAATGAACATTTCTATCCCTCTGTGTTTGTTATTATATCTACATATTTATGCTACATTTCTTTTCACCAAACTTTTTGATAAACATTTATATTCTAATGTTTTTTAAAAAAAATGTACACTCCCACATCTCGGAAGTTGGTCGTAGTTTATATCACTAATTCTGATTTGTAACATGAAATTATTCACTACGAACAGATATTGATTTCTAACATGCCCAAAAATGTTTATCATATTATAACTGCATGCAAAAATATTTCAATAAACTCATTAAGGGGGGATGAAAGACCAAGACTCCGATGCCTTTGACAGGCTTTACTGAAGTTAGAAACGTGGTTGTGCTTCGAATTTTAGTTATATCTATATATAATCTTTTTGCATGCAGTGACCTATCACATCACATTTTTAGAGCTAATATAGATATCTAATATTTCAAATATCCTCCATTCCAAAAGTATCCATTGGAAATAGCAACATAAAATCAAAATCGAGGGAGAAATACAGATTTGGTTACTTTCGTTTCTAGGGTGTATAGAAAACGATAAAAAGCTAGTCAACTTTTATTAAAAGGAGTGTAGAGGATACATCAGGTAGCTAAAGAAGACAAATTTTATGATAGGGGAAGGTGCCCAATGAAGACAAAGTCTTCCAAAATGCAGGAAAGAAATGAAAAATCAAGCAAAAGAAAGGTACTAAAGTTGACAACATTATTAAGAAATTCCTCTACTCTCTTAAGAACTCTCGAGCATCCTCTTTAGCCACTTTTAACTTTCTTTTCCTGTTTAATCTTCACAGGAGGATTTGTGCGCCCTGTCGAACTCTGATCAAATGTTTCCTCAAGATTGATAACTGGTGCCCCAATTCTCTTAGCTGGAGTTCGACTCGTTGAGACAGACTGCTGAGATTGACAGCCACGCAATATCATCGAACCCTGTTAAGAATATTGGATAATATATCAACTATTTTGATAATACCTTCAATTTACTATTAACAAAGTTATAGAAAAACCATAGGAACTCATATAATTTATCACAATATATTTAAAAGTACTGCAAAATACATTAATATTACCTCTGGTGCATCAGACACAAAGCTATTATCAATAGCTTTGGAAGTTTCACTCCCCTGTAATTTTGAGTAAATCATGAAGTTAATAAAGCTTTAACACAATATTCCTAATACGTGTTGTCTAAATTACATACCGCTGGCGACTGTATTTCGTCAAATTCACTAATCATATCAGAATTAGTGATTATCTTCAACACCTTATAAGTTTCATGCTTATACACATAGTTCTCCCGTTCAATCTGAATCTTGAAGAGAAATGTTTTCCCAACTAAATTGGTAATAGCATCGGGCAGGAGATATGGCACTTCGGTATCCTACAAATAAATATATAAGTTTTCTCATTAACCACATATTAATAAAAACCTTTCCTGATTGGTCAGCATATATATTTTGTTGAGCAATGTAAAAACCTCATCAGATATGGGGCCAGTAAGCTGAAGGCATGACTGATGTAAGAGCTGAGTTGCTAGATTATCAAACAGCAAGAACTTTGTGTCGCTCTTCTGGTCAATAACAGACACATGAAGCTTATACCTGGACAGACAGATTTGCAAGATATGTACGATTCCAATATTGTTTAGTTAGTAAAAACATAATTGTACTATTACAATGTTTCAGAGGTATAAAGACGACTGACCGTGGAATAAGCTGGGGGGACCCTATATCGCACTTAGCACAATAGTAACTGTGCTTGAACTCATCCACATCGAGCTCATCATCCACTGACTCGCTCGGCACAATCATAACTTTTTTGGAGCAAACCTTACAACTCAAATAAAACCATCCCATATCCGAGTCAATACCGGCGATAGTGCACATGACAACACATTTCTCATCCTGAGGCATTTATAAATACTCTTCAAAATCTTTACCACACAAACAGTGAGATCAAAGACCAAAGCGGAGTATAGTTGATACCTGTCTTGAAGCCTTAACCTCAGCAATACTCTTGCGTGGGGTATATATAAAGAAATCATCCTTGTCGCCAACAGAGTTGTTCAAAGCAAGTGACTTGGTATCAACTATAGCCAATGTCAAATCATCCTTAGGCAACCTAAGTTGCATTATAAAATAAGTTAATATACATGGAGTGAAAATTCAAAAATATGGTCAAAACTTGGTAGTTATCAGTTATATACAAAGTTTTAGTTTTAATGACTTACAATGCGATGAAGTTATGCAAATCCTCCGACTCAGGATTCAATGCAACTTCAGAGACATTATATGCACTAGAGATAGAACGTTCCTCTGCAAGGTATATATTACTCGAATAAGCAAATAAGACGTAACTCCAACATAGTTAGACTGGTAATACCAAGCTGGTAATACCTTTCCAGACTTTGATTTTGGCGAAACGCAAGACACAAATGATGACTCCATCTCCAGTTTGCTGGATAGATTCGTTGACATCAGTCGCAAACTTACCCCAAAGGACCACCGGGAGACGATCATCCCTGATACAAAATAAGTCCGTTAACTTTATACCAAAGTACATACACAATCGAAATTGTTTTTAAAAACTATTACTTACTCGTGATTCCTTAACTCCAATGACAACTTCTGAGTATCTTTACCATTAACTGAAACCATTTCCACATGGGATACCTCAACAACTTGTCCAACGACGTCTGCCAAAAAACGATTACATAATTGCCTCCTAATTTCTTTACGTTTTTTAGTAATTGATAAGAGGATATGGACGATTTAAGACTCACCAACCAAGTAGTCCGTGTTAAGACTACCATCCTTAATCGACACATAGCTAACCGGATCTAGCCCAGTAAGGTTTGAAGGCAAATCAACATCAGCTCTTAAGCGAGTGGTCGGCAGGAAAACTATCCGGTAAGGATGTTTCGTGGTGCGATATGATCCTGCAGCCATTGTGACGGTGAAATTCACCATCAACTTCGTATCACCTTGACCGATCTTGGTCACGAACTGACTGACCTGTTCTTTTTTAACCGTCGCATGAATCATATCTCCCTGTAAGTACAAAAAACACCAAATGTATTAATCATTAATCGTTTATTTAGTATCGAGTAATATGTTTAGCTCGCATAATATAACATTTGTTCTTATTTTTGAGGAAACATAAGAATCGTACCTTTGAATCGGCTAAAACCATCTCCATCGTTTCACCAACGACACCGGAATACTGCTTCCATAGACGAACAACTTTAACACGAATCTTCCACATAGATTTAAAGGGCTTCAAATCACCAACAAAATCCAAACCAGCCATGGAATTTGGTGTAGCTGAAAGCATTATAGCTTTAGTAATAAAAGAGTTGATAGGAGACGATATCGTTGAAAGGCTGGAAATAACTAAACTTATATACAATAGAAATAACACCTAATATTAAATGAGGTTTCCTAAGTTATATGTGTGATTGATACTATATCCTTAATTTAGGAGATTTCACAGTCCTAATTTTATATATTAGGAAAGATTTAAATTAAGATAATATGTTAGGATACTATGTTGACGTCCTAAACCTTATGGTGTTTATTAGGTTATGGCAATCATGGTCTAAAACGGTTCAATCCGACCAAAACGAATATTTTATCTCATATATAAATTAGATAGTATCAATTACCAATCTATTTGCGTAAATTGAGTGATTTACCGAAGAACATGGATCTACATGCGTGGCTTGTAATCCTACGAAGATGCTCAAGAATATACAAACGAACAAAATACTCAAACTTGTGAATAACCCAAACTATAACTTATACGTCTGCAAAATTTTACGATTATGTAAATAATGGAACTATATTTGTATATCAGTTTTTGTGTCAAAATTGGGTATAACCACCTATTTATTCACATATTTTTTATTCCTCATTATACAACATATATATTTTAAATGTTCGACCGATTATGCGAGCGATCAGTTTATTAATACACATAGTACCATAGAGGACAATCTCCAAAATCGAAATAATATGTACACTATATATCAATGTAATGATATAAGTAAGGGGAGATCGAGATAAGGAAACCAAAAGAAACTTTATTATAATATAATATGGAGAATATAATACCATGCGGGCGAGTGGCATTTATCGTAATATCCTAGGGATAGTGATGGTTTTTTTAACGAATGGCTGAGAAGGCACACCTGATTGACACGTATACAATAATGGCAGTTCTGTTAATAATTTACCTTTTCAAGGTTACTCTTTAAAATTGCTTCCATTTTAATAAGAAGGGGATTTGTTTATATTTAAAGATTGCATACCGATTGCAGTTGTGTTTTAAAATTGTTCGTATGATTTAAAAATTATTCTCATTTCCTGTAACAACATATTATGTTTTACATATTAAAATTTTTTGTTTCTGTTTTATTTATTACATACTTTTTTATATGTCATACTATATCTAGATATCGGTATTTGATAGTATGATGTCAAACTAATCTAAATATTGGCATCTTACAATCAATAAATTTTCCTTAATTTAGCAGAATTGTTTTAATGGTATGATTTCTAATCAATAATTTGAGATAATTTAAATATTTAATATCTTTTCATTTTTCCATTTACTCTATATTATTCTATATATAATCTGTTATGCCATTAATTTTGTTATTTGTTTCTATTTTTTTTAGGATCACATACCGATTGCAGTTGTGTTTCAAACACAACTGATGATTTAAAAATTATTCTCATTTCCTATATCAGAATGTTATGTTTGACACATTACAGTCGATATTTTAGTTTTTAGTTTTTTATTTTATTTGTTACATACTTTCTTATATGTTATACTATATCTAGATATTGATATTTTACAATTAATATTATTTCTTTATTTTAGTATATTTGTTATAAGAGTATCGTTTGTAATCAACTAGTTTAAGTAGTTGAGATATTATATGCATTAATATCTTTTCATTTTCCATTTGCCCTAAATTATTCTGTATATAATCCGGTTATGCCATTCATTTTTACCCAGTTATCATGAAACCTACTGTTCCCCTCGAAAGCTTGGAAACTCAATCTTTGAACGTTTCTATACGTGTTCAGATAATCCAAAAATGGATAGAGATTAATTGAATATTCGGTATCGTTTGTCATATGATACTGATGGATGCAAATTTGAGTATTGGTTCGATCCATAAGATAATTTATTTAATATTATATATTATGACTTTTTCCTATCACAATTTTTTTCTGCAGGGCCATAAAGTGGCAGACACAAGTGATGAGGAATGGGGTGACGTGCCCCCAACTAAATTTTAATTTTTCTGCAGTAATTACTCAGTTTAAAAAATGCTGCATTATCCTACAGCTAGATGTAATGAAATAAAATCTTGTGCCCCCATCTAATAATGACTATGCATCCGCCCTGGGGCCATATGATTCAAGCAACGATGAAGAATTCTTTGATGTCTAGATCCTATTCTATGCTTAATAAGAATTGCTGGGCTAGGTTATTAAATTTCAAGGTAATTCATTCTACCGCATTGACCAGGAAAGTCTACACATGTTCAATTCATATATCCAGAATACACACCCGAGACATTTTCATTTGTAAAATACGATGATCTAGAGATGGGATAAATTCATCCCAAATTTTCAATCGGTTAGATTATAATTTCATTAACTTTAGCTACATTATTATTTTAAAGTACGGTCAGTTTGCTTAACTAACTTCCCTCATTAAACTTTATATCAGACATATTGGGTGCTGTTATATCAGTTGGAGAACTAAAGTGGGTATTTCATCAGAACGTTGGAAATGAATTTTTCAAGCCTGTCAGCACTATATCTTTAACCTTAATGGATATTGAGTAAGTGTACATCGATCTATAAGTTTAAATTATTACAATCATCATAATTCCTAAAAACATAATTGATTTCTATGTAATTTGTGGTTGTTCAATTATAACTTTAGTTTCAATCGAGTCACTTGTGTTGCATATGCGGATGACGTAGAAATTTGTGTGCTACGATTCTGAAAAAGTGACGTTCTTGACGGTTAGAACTTAATATGTCATACGCTTTTTGTTATTGTTCTTGAGGGTTCCATATTTTTATATAATTTTTAAAAATAAAATCATCTAAGTAATACTAACTTTTTTATATTTTGTTTAGGGGGGTATAGAGAGATTACCAACATTCCTGGATGCTCTGAGATTATGTTCAATCCATTAATAGAGCCAGTGACTGTCTTCAAAAAAATGTTAGTAAATATGTTCATTTCATATAAAATGATTTGATAATATACATTCATCATGATTTATGTTTTTGACAGGATCGAAGAGAAGAAAAAGAATGCAGTTTGATATTTTATATCAACAATCTCTGTGTTTATTTTATTTCATTTTTTTCTATGTTTACTATTTTTATTTATTTTATATTATGATAATATTTATGCTTTATTATCACGTGATTAAAACTCGTGTAACCTCTTGCAAGCAATAAATATATTTTTATCATTTATGCGTATTGGCGTAGTTTCTTGAAATGTATCTGTCATTTAAAGAGAATGTTGTTTACATACCATATGAATAGCAGATATTTAGGAAGAATATCTGATATTTAGGAAGATTATGTGATTGTTAATATTTTACGAAATATAAAATATTTAGTTCTTAATGAAAAGCAAGGATACTGATGTTATAAAGTCCATAATTATAATATTTTTTGAATAATTATTAATTCCTCTAAATTTTTTATTAGACAACTATGGTCAAATTTGTGCAGACTCTTCAATCATGATGTAGTTCACATTTTTTAAGGCTTAAAATGTTAATTCATCACAACCCTTCAAATATTTAATTGTTAAATCAACCATATATCAACGTCAAAATCTATCTTTATTCTCTCAACTCTCTTCTTCCACTCAGAATCCCCAATGGTAGATTCAAGTTTGCTTTCCCTGCCAGATGAACTGCAAGAGAAGGTGCTAGAATGCGTCGCTAGAGGATCCATCCGAGATCTTGTCGCTGTCAGGTTAACATGAAAGCAACTCAAAGAGATTTGAGAACGACCATCAATCTATAGAGTATTTGATATGCTCAATGTGTCTGATGCATTGCTTGCAAGAATGATTCGCTCTTTCTTTTTGCAGTGTTATAATCACCTCAACAGTGATGCAATGTTCATAAAGTTATAGTTTCTTTCATATTTATTGTAACTCCGACTTTCTGATAATAAATTGTGCTTATATAATTCAAGGATTTAAATATTTATTATGCACTTTGTCTTATGATAATTTTAACTTTTTTGTAGTTAGAATAACAAATTTGAACTCTAAAGATGCTAATTTATTTTTGCAGTTATAATTGCTAAAAGAATAACAAATTTAACTCTAAAGATGCTCAGAAGTTCTTAGAGCATCTCCAACCCACTCTTTATCCCTTTATTTTCAAAGAATACTAGAGTTTGACCCGCACGCCCGTGCGGTGTTAATTTTCATTTTAATTTTATATATTATTTTTTGTGTTTTTGAAAAAATGAATTTTCTTTTTCATGTAATCATTATATATTTTAGATGTATCACCATTATATAATTTAACTGTACTTAAATATGTTTTAGTATGTGTTTTTTTATACTGAGACATTTGACACTAATATGTATATATTTTTCTTAATATTGTTTGCAATACACATTTAGTTGTTCTTACAATTTTTGTTTTATTTAACGTATAATAATGCACAACTATTTTAAAATTTTGTATTACTCAATCTATATAATATAAGTGGATTTTTACATAGGTACTGAAATAATAAATAATATAATTTAAAAACATTTAAATATAGATTCATAATTCTGTTTTTTGTCGTTAAAACTAATAAAAACCATCACTATCAAATATTACATTATAGTTATGATCTGGACCATCTAAGTAAAATATACATTTTAAGAAAAATATCCCATTTACAAAAAACGGAAAATATACGGTTAAATCAGGATATCAGGTAGACGAGCATACCCAGATCGGGACAAAGGGATAGTAGAATTTGGACCTACAGTAACCGATATTAAGGCTCATTGTTGGAAAGTGCGTTGCCCACCAAAGATGAAACATTTTCTATGGCAATTGGTGTCAGGATGTATAGCAGTCCGGAAAAATCTAAAGTCCAGAGGTCTTAAAGGGGCCATTAATTGTGATAGATGTGGAGCACCCGAGGAATCTATAAACCATGTGTTCTTTGAATGCCTATCAGCAGTTCAAGTTTGGGCACTATCAGTGATCACTACGCATCATGATCACTTTCCAGGACAATCTTTATTTTCAAATATGGATTCTTTAATCTGGAGAATTAGGCCGACAATGGAAGATCATCAATTTGGTTAGATACTTTGGTACATATGGAAAGGAAGAAATAATAAAGTATTTAGCAATTTGGATATGGACCAGAAGGATACTCTTCAACTGGCAACAACAAAGGCTTTACTTTGGAAGGAAGCACAGCAAGCAGGGGAACAGAGGCCGAATCCTATTATACAAACCGTGGACACAGTATTACCGTCTCGACTGGGATGCTGGTGTTTTACGAATGGATCATGGAAGACGGAAGATACTTATTTCGGACAAGGATGGTACAGTACATTGGAAGGATTTGAAGGACTATTGGGAGCAAGAAAAACAAGAGTTAGTCAGTCACCTTTACATATAGTTTGATTATAAATACTAAAATCAGCAAAATTATCAGTAAAACCGTAATTTTTAGTCATTTGCTTTCTCCTCTCTTCGTCCTCTAGACTTTGTGAGTTTTTCTTTTCCTTTTCAAATATAACACGCATGTACCATTTTCGGATGATTTTTTTTCTAATTGATAGAGAACCTTGATAGGATATATTCAGTATATGATATGAACTTCCAAGAGGATGTAGTTTTTATTGAATTTCAATATTTTGATAATATAAATAGTTATTATTATAAGTGTCTGTTTATGTTTTTTTTTTCCATGGAATCGTTACTGTCTACCTGGTTAATTATCTCTTTTTAATTTTATTTGCTTTTATGAACAAGATCAAATGGCAATCAACAATGATTTGAAATTGAAACATCCATTGAAAGAAGGCCATTGCTGCTATGAAGAAGGTTTTGAGAAAGCCAGGATGGAAACTCAACGCGATTACAGGGCTATAGATGATGGGGAATCAAATTGAAGCTATAGATGCTCGTCACAGAGCGGAGCTTAATGTGCACTCCCTTGATGCGAAACTCGAGTTGCTTAACCGCTATACTTGAGAAAGCTGATCTCAAGTGGTTAAAAGAGAAAATTGAACCTGAACTTCGCCTTGCGTAAGCAAAGTTAGCGGATTTGAAGGTCCCGGTGATAGATTGGTACAAGCCTGGAGAGCCAAGCATGTACAAGCAAACACTCGCCGATTTAAATACATGCAGTCTCTTGTTTTAAATTGTCTTTTGTTTATTCTGTTTAAACTATAATTTTGGTTTTCTTGTCGGCTGTTAACTACCGGAAAACTAATTATCATCTTATCGGATAGTATTTGAACCTTGTATTATTTTCAGTTCATCTGGTTGTGTTATTTTAAATTTGAATTTAGGGTTGGTCTAAAATTATATTGATCATATGGTGAATATATGAAAATTTCTAGGTTTAGTGTGAGTTTTCGATTCAAAATTTAAAATGATCAGATCTGTTAATTTATCATTTTAGATTTAATTTAAGGTTACTTGGCTGTATCTTGCGAAGTTGAATGTAGAGGGATAATATAAAACTTTCTATGTTTAATGGTTAGTGTTTTTAACGGTTGACAAAAAATGGTTAGTTTAAAAAAAAATAAATAAAAATCATCTTAAATAAATCATTATTTTGTTAATATTTTTGGATTAAATAACTTTATCCAGTACAGGGTAACGTGACCAAGAGCATCTACGATTTACCTGCTCTCATTAGATTGAAATGTGCACGTCAATAGCCTTTTAATATTCCTTCAAATTCAATAATGATGTTTGTTTATTAGTCCCTAAGTGTGTAATCATGATATATTAAAAAAATGATGCTCATCGCTTTCTTACTCTTTTAAGCAAAATATAAATACAATACAAATTATTAATTCATATTAATATTATAGTTTCTTATAAATATTTCTATCATTTCCATGTATTTATTTGTTTTCATTTAAATGATTTTCTTATATATAATAGTATTATTGTATCACCCATATGTAATTTTTAAATATTACAGAAATACTAGTGATCGCTGTTAAAATACTTAATAACAATGTGTTTTACAAAAATATAATAAAAGTAGAGAAGACTACATCACAACACACGATTAATCTCCAATTGGTCACTCACGAGCAGTTGAATATATTTTAGAGCAGAATCTCGAAACCACATCTTGATAGAAACAATTATTGCATAACCAGCCTGGGATTGATCCATTTATGCAGTCTACAGACAATGATTCTTCTATTCCAGAGCACCATCAATTGTACGAGATGTTAGGATCTATTCTTTCCATTACAGAACAAAACATTCCAGGTATATCATAATCCCATTGGCCAGAGATTTCTGGAGAAGAAGTGATAATGTGAGACATACGATCAACATGTTCACGTGAAAAAATAGGATAGGTGTGAACCAATCCTGTATCATTGACACTAAATGCTGAGTTCATCATACCATATACATATTCGGCCAACAAGCATCATCTTTCACCAGCAAGATGTACTTTTTCAATTTCTTGAGCATGAAAAACTCATACATAACTCGCAAGTGGATGGCCTCTGGATTATCAGAATGGTAGCACCTAATCTTGAATGTTCTAACAGAATTCACCTCCTCTATCCATTCATTCATGAAAATGAGACTTGCAGATTTATAAAAGTAATATTTTCTGCCAATTTCATTAAACCCACGAAAAGCAACTATTTCACTACCAAAGTCACGAATACTACTTTTGCTATCTTGGAGAGAATCTGACGAAGGATGGAATTTGGGAGAGAAGCCAAATTGAAGTTCTCCATGTGTTCTACAAAATTGTAACGGATAGATAAAAGTAAATGGTTATTATTCTAACACAAATACCGTTTATATATTTGGAGAAATTGATAAACCTTTTCATTTAATTGTGATTTGATGGACGCCTTGAAGAAACACGACTTTTGACTGCACGTAGAGATAATCATCATTATATTTGACTCTCTCTTCTGCCAACTAAAACTCTAAATCGTCTCCTTCTCTTCGTTTACATATATTCATTTAGATATATCTAGTCACATATCCCTGGAAAAAAACTACAAAAACAATCAGATTATAGAGAAACCACACATATTTTTTTTTCCATTTCGAAAGAATATGTCACACTACAATAAGCTTGCAGAAGTAGAATATAACAATAGACTTACTTCTTGGCATTTCAAAGTTAAGATACTCAGGATCCACTCCACATTGGCTTCCTATATTGATAGTAATCAACGCAACTGGAGTTATATCATAGCGGATGAAGATGTAAGTGGATAATAACCATCTCTTAGTTATATAATAAAATTTAATAAATCACATTAGAAAATTGATGAATATTTATGCACCAAGACGAAGATAAAGATTTATGCACCAAGTGAAGAAAGATATAGAAGGCTAGAGAAACAAGAGGGAAATTAGGTGGAAATATTTCGGGTAGAAGTTCACTGTGACTATCTATGTTTTAAAGCAACAAATTCTCCATTCGTACTCATTGTTACGCCTTCAACTGGAATCTGCCTCATAGGTCCTCTTAACAATCGTCATCACATGGAATTCAAGTGCATCCAACAAATTCCTCACATCATACCGCGAAACTATCCCATTGGTACCGATGCTAACTACAAAAATATATTTTAGATGGTTTATATTTAATTTTTAGATGGATCGACGAAATCACTTCACTTGTAGATACAATGGAAATGGTCTTCAATACTACATTCGCTTTCGAGGATCCTGGAAGGCCAAAGGTGTTTTTTTCATTAGGGACAACATGTAAGTACAAAGTAAACAATGTTCACGGTAAACTTTTAATATACTTTAATTTTACACACATTGTTGTCTTGATAATAATTAGAGTCAGAAATAATTTCTGCATCAAAGTACAAAGTAAATTATAATCACAGCGAAATGTTTGAATTACTGTAATTAACAGAAATTGTTTAATTAAGTGAGAGTCAGATAAAATGTGTGGCAACTAGCGATAATGCTTGGGCCTTCAGGGATGGGTTTGAAATATAATTGGTCACGGCGAGGTGATTGTAGTCCTGAGGATCTGGAGGGTTTGTAGCCTAAGTAGTAAGTATATTACATAATTTCTTTTGTTTTATATGTGTAAGTTTTGAACTTTGTTTTCTAAGCTCACTTCTACAGCTTATTGCGATCACAATGATATATTGCTTGAGATCGAGAGTGGATTATCTGACTTCCGGTTCAATCCGGATATGTCGGAGGTTGATGAGTTCATGCAATATCTGCTCAACAGTGACCCTTATGTTCAGAGACATGAGACTATAAGGCCTTTATAAATCTAACGGCTCTATAAATTTAGTTATTTGGTCTATGTTTTATTTGAACACTTTATAATGTTTGTAAAATATGTTAAACTTTCACTCTTAATATTTTAACCACTCAAGAAAAAAAGATTTTAAATACTCATCAACACAAACAAAATCTGATAGATAGAAAAACATAGAATGAGAATAAAATGAGTTCAAAACCGACATGCAAATAAAGACATTTATAAATTATATAGTTGTAAAATATGTAATCATCATATTAATAATAATGTTAATGCCCTCACAAGCGTGCGGACGGTCCACCTAGTGTCTTATATAGCTATATGCTTATTTTAATTTGTAATATTGTAAACTCTCTGAAGAATCTTTATATATTCTTTGGAGGGTTCTTAGTTACCAAACTACGATATAGCCTTTTGCGATTCAAATTTATTTGTATCAATTTCACATTTATCATAACAAAATAAAATTTTCTTAAAATAAGTCAATGAATCATACACAAAATTACGCGTTGTTGATTCATATTGATTTATGTCTTTGTTGGATTTGACGTTCTTCAGCTTAGCTATACAAATACATGCAAAAACTTCGTTCATAGTCGTTTTTATTAGGGACTCAATAAAAAGTTAACATGTAATTTCTCTAAAGTAACTTCTTCATTTTTAATCAAAAAATTGCTATTCATCACATATTGAATTTTTTCTCTTTTTTTATGTTACCATGGAACTTTGCACTATTAAACCCATAATTTGTTTTGCTCAAGAAACCTATAAGTCTTGGGTATTAGAGATCTCCAGACTTGGAATAAGGCTCTCTGCTTAAAGATGATCTTGATGTTGTTCTTTCGGGCAGGGTCTGTGTGGGTCGCTAGGATCAAGTTAGGTCATTCTAAAATGGTCCATTCACCACTACTGGGCAACTAAACCAAGCATCTCCTACTCATGGCTACCCAAAAAACTCCATGAGCTAAAAGATGACGTCTTCCCTCTCATCAACTGCTGCTGGAGAATGGAGCTTCTGCTAAATTTTGGTTTGATAATCGGAATCCTTTCGGAAACCTCTCGACTTTCCTCAGTAACTCCCCATCCTGATTGGACATTCATGAAAAAGCTTCAGTAGCCTCACTTTCTAGGAATGGAATTTGCGGCTTCCACCTGCAAGAACATAAGAACAAGTTCAAATACATACATACCTCGCTGCCATCACTCTCACCCAGGCTCAAGACTAATACGAATGGGAACTGGAAGGTAAAACTACTCAGACTTATAGCACTCGAGGTGTTTACACTTACATGGGAGGGAAAATCAACGATGTGGTTTGGGATAAGATGGTTTGGTCCTCCTATGGGATCCCAATACATTGCTTCTTTGTTTGGCAGGTGATCCAAAACCAATGTTCAACAAAAGATCGACTGCTCGGATGGGGCCTTCAGGTATCACCCATATGTCTTCTTTGAAACTCAACTATGGAGTCTAGGAAGCACCTCTATCATGACTGCCCTTTCAGCTTTGATATTTGGTCGTTGAGCACTTTGCAGTGGAAGATCATCCCTACTAGAGATTAGGATGGTACAGTCTCTCAGATGATTGGACTTTTGAGAAACAGATCGAGGCGCCATCAAACTCTACTCATTCTCCGAGCTTGGAAATCAACAATATACTAAACATTGAATGAAAGGAACTCTCGCCTGCACACCAATGTATTCCAATCAGTCGATGATATCTTTGCAGTCATATATCGCCAACTGCGAAACAAGATTATGAGCTTTACAGAAAATAACTTGGTTCTCTCAGCGATGATGCAAGCATGGCTTTCTTCGGGATAATCTTCTTTCCATCAACAGTTTCATCCTCTCTCTCTCCTCATCCTCTCTGTGTGCTCTCCGTCACTAGAAACACTGACCGCCTTCTCGAAACTGGGTATGTGAGCTTTATCTTTTGTTCTCTTAATAGGTGGGTCAGAAAGGTTTACTACTATGAATTTTAAGTTTGGACTGAGCCATGTTTACCAAAGTCTAAAGCTTGTAAACTTTTTTTTATGAAAGCCTAAATTACAAAAAAAAACAGTATAAGTTTTATTAGTATGAAAATAACTGATATAAATTTTTAGTATAAAAATGATATTATGTACAAATAGTGGTTTGAACCGCAAATACAAGAAACTCAACTCATCTGCACTACAATTAGACCACTAGCACTTCGAGTCTTTTTTTGGATACCAAACTTTTGTATTCCGTTTTATGTCATCAATATATTTGTGTGTTTTTTATTTCTTTTTCAATATAAATGGAAAAAGATAGATTAGAGTATTTTAAAATCTGTTAAATTTAGTAATCTATACACAAGTGGTTTATAAAATTAAAAGAAAGAACAAAGGATATCCTTCTTTTTTTGAGCAACCAAACAAAGGATATCCTATTTTTTTTTATCAAACCCAAACAATGGATAATCCCATTAGCCAGAAAAGAAGGAAAACAGCCCGTGATAGAAAAATAGACAGAAACTCTACATTAATTAGCCACTGGCATAAAATCCTCTTAAGCCTTTATAAACTTCTTGTTGGACCAAACATTACGAGCCTCTTAAAACTCTAAAAATATGTGCACATTCACAACTGGATACTGTAACATTTTGTATATTAAGTTATTAACCCGTGTCCAAAAGGTCGATAACTATAAGGCTTGTGTCGTAGCCATATTTTGTTTTTCTTGATAATCAGATAAAGTATCACGGATAAGTTTCTTTTGCCAACCATTTTACATAATTTCTTCATATCGAATAATCAAACTTAGAACTTCTTTTTGCCAAGTCAAACATGGAAGTTTGAAAACGTTTTATATGTATTTATCTGCAGAGGTTGTCATAACCATTAGCCAAACTTATTTTGCACTAAAAAAATCACTAACAAATGAGCTTTAAATTGCATCTAGGGATGAGTATAAAACAAGATCCTAAACAAGATCTTTATTGAGACCTCATCTACCATTCTTAGGGATGTTTTTCGTTATGGATCAGTACAACCTACGTACTGACAACTGGTGTCAAATATTCTTCACTCCCTTGATGGCTTCGCTGAATGGAGAGTGGAACATGTGGCCCCGGAGTGTATCAAAGTGGCTTCGTTGATTGCATCTAGTGTTACAAATGATCGACGTTACCACTCTTACGTAGCTGCTGGAGGTCCCTCATGGCTAGGTAGTACGTACTCTATTGGAGCAGGAAGCTAAACCCCCTCAGCACTCTTACGTACCTGCTGTGCCACCTACTGGTGGTTCTTTAATTTCTCGTTTTTTACTGGTTTTTTGCTGTCTCTGGTTTCTTTGTTTCTCTCTGCTAAACTCTATTTCTTTGCTTTCATATTTTGTAATTTCCTTGAGGGTTGCCTCGGCTTGGGTCTATTGCCCTTAGCTATTGAATGATATTCAATGTGTTAAAAAAGGAGCTTTAAATTGAATGAGATATTTATTACATTTCATAAATAAAACCATTACAAAACAACACACACTAAAACACATACAAAAAAAATAAATAAATAGAGAAACGCCACATCATCCTAGTTAATCAAATACACCCGTACAGCTTTCAAAAACAACACTGTTGGGTCTTGAGGAGAGGGCTCTCTTTTACACTCTGTTTTATTCCTATCTTTTGTATACTTTTCTTTCTTTACAAAAAATGAAATAATAAACGAACCATCTTTTTTTCAAACCCCTTTTGAATAAAATAGCAAAGGAAGGTAAGAACCCTAACTTGATGCCTAAGCAATTGAGATGCATCGGCGGTGACCAACTCGTGTTCTTATTTTCTGTACACGTTTGGTCTCTTCTCTCCACACGTTTCCAATGTCTTTAGCGATGTTAACAGCGTCTGCTGATGCTCCTGCCAATCCTTTCCTCGTGAATCCAGCCGCGTAAAGTCCCGATTTCCCTTTCCATGCGTTTGGGAACGGCGATTTCGGAAACCCGTTTTTTGAAAACATATCATTTTCCTAAAAAAAACAAAACAAAACAGATTTAGTCAACTTGTCACACAAGAAACTACTTCAACTATCAAACTAAAATTGTTTTGTTTCATTTCTCACCTGAAGCCAAGAAGGAACGTTGCTGCGGTAGCCCGTGGCGAGAACAACAGCGTCGAGATCTAATATCTGACCATCAACGAGCTCGACGTGATTACGAGAGAACCTTTTGATTCCAGGGACGATATCTACCTGGCCGGATCTGATTTTCTCCATAGCTCCGATGTCAAGCACTGGAGTCTTGCCTGTGACAACCTTTAGTTCCATCGGACCCATCTTAGGCCTCTTTAGCCCATACTTTGTTAGGTTCCCCAAAATCAGCCATGCGAGGATCAACAAAATCTTGTCTACTAGCCATAGAGGTAGCCACTTCATAAGCATCATTGAGATTTCAAAACTTGACTTGCCAAGAACCTCCCTCGGTAACACATGAATCTGATCCGATAAAAAAAAAACTTAGTTAAAGATAAAATATTAAGTTTATAGTTCAAATTCTTATTGTGCCTAAAAATTGTAAATATAAGTATTAAGCGTTTATTATATAACTTACCGAGCTACGAACAACCATGGAGGGATTCGCATTGTGATTTGCGAGGTCAAGAGAAACTTCCATGCCGGAGTTTCCACATCCGACAACAAGAACTCTCTTTCCTTTGTACTTTTCGCCGGATTTATATTCACAAGAGTGGATCACCTCGCCGTTAAACTCCGTTGTGAGCCCATCAATCTCCGGAACAACTCTCTCGGCGTTTTCTCCTGTCGCCACCACAAGCCACCGGCAGATATATTCCATCTCCGAACCAGAAGTGGCGGAGGAAGAAGATGTCTTTATGCGCCAGAGACCACTGGTCTTGTCGTACCGAGCAGATTGAACACACTCGTTGAATTGTGGGTTAATGTTGAACTGTGTAGCGTATGACTCAAGGTAATCGATGAACTGTCGTTTTGTTGGATATTCCGGGTAGTCTTCTGGGAAGGGCATTTTGGGTAATTGACAAACTTTCTTGGGTAAATGAAGTTTAAGTCTATCATAAGTTCTTTTCTGCCAGAGTGAAGCTATGCACTCTGCTCTCTCCAACACCACAAAGGGAACACCTTCGTCTCGAAGGCACGCAGCTGTGGCTAGTCCTGATGGGCCAGCTCCAATGATAACTGGACCGTTAACCCATATGCTACGTCTTCTGTCGGAGAAGTCTTCATCACTGCCCATGAGTCTAAACATGTTTTCCATCTTTTGGAATGAATTTGATCGAATTGGTAAGTATACGTATCGAAAATCAAATAAGGTTAGGTATTTTTTTCAAGTCGTGGGTGAGTTTGGTAGTGAACTTGAATAAGGTTTTTTTCTGTTTTGTTTGAGAAATGAGATGTTTGGAATGTGTTTGGAGATGGAAGTGGTGTTGGTGAGTTTATATAAAGGACGAACTATGAGGAAGCTGCATGTGATTTGCGTATTCGAAGGTCATTTTCTATTCAATTAAATGAATGCAAAAGTTCTTCAATAAGTGTGGCTAATTAAAATGTAATAGTTTAGTAGGTTTCCCATTTAATCATATGCTTTCGCTTAAAATGCGAAATAGTTTATATTATTTGAGCTTTTCCTTGTCGAATCATTAGATTCTTTTCTTCAAAATTGCTGATGGGACTTTGATTAGAGTATCTCATAACAATCCATAATCATATGCCAAGCTTTATTTGTATAGATTAGTTGGTGATAATAATTATAATTGCGTTATGGTATATATCATTCAAATTCCTTGGATCGTATGGTATTTGGTACTCCCAAGAGCTTGTAGGTGGCTTTGGAGAATAATACTGAAATGTGTAACTACTTGTGCCGGTCCTGGAAATTTTGTGGCTGGAAACAAAAAAAAAATCTATTGCTGAAATGGGAAGGAACAAAAAAACACTTTTGCTGAAATGGGAAGGATGAATTCGAACCTGGGCTACTTGCTCTATACAACACGCACTAGACCACTAGACTAAAGGAAAATCCTGTAATTTGATGCCAAAATTTATATATAAATTTAACGGCTGGAAGCAACCGCTTCTTCGGTTCAAATATTTTCTTTTTTTGTTCAGTTCAAATATGAGTTAACCAGATTTATTTCATAAGTTGATATTATGTTTGCTTATTTCATTTATATTAAATTAGTATAACATAAATATTTTTATATGAAAAACATATATCAGATGATTTTTTAGAATTTGTTTTTATCTTTCCAATATATTTTTAAAATAAGTTAATAATAATACCATTTTAGTTATATATATTAGTATATACTGTAGTAATACAAAATAGTACTGACCCAAAATAAAATTACAGTGGTTGATAAACAGTCATTATTATTTATTTATTTATTAATTATTAAAATATTATTAAAAAAATTATATGATAAAAATTTTATGTTAGAATTGATAATTGATGATATTTCTTAAATATTTGATATCTTAAATAAAATTAGTCATTGATTTGTATAGTAAATAGTACTTATATAATTAAAGTTTTAAAAATGAATGTAAGTAAGATTTGTAAGAAAATAAACTTCTTAAGCAATCATATTGATACTATAAAAAACTATATTTTCAGATATCTTTTATTTCTCATTTATATTCTACAAAATAGAATTCATATTATAAAAATAAATTATCAATTTAATTTATTAGATATAATTGTGTAAGTAATGTGAGTGCGGCATATAAAAACTGATTTTAGATAGTGTTACATAGATAAATATAGCATAATTTCTTCATGAAATTGAATTGTATAACATTTAAAAAAAATACATTATCGATTTTCTCTCCATTAATAATTATTAAGACCAGTAATCATAGCTTTGTAAGAATTGTTTCTCAAAAAATACATATTTGATTGCACCAAAAAAAGAACTCATATACAATATAACCTCTATAAATTAATAATCTATAAATTAATATCTCTATAAATTAATATAATTTCATAGTCCTAAATTGAGTTTTTGGTTCAATTAGTATCTCGATAAATTAATATCTCTATAAATTAATAAAAAATTACAGTCCCAACGTTATTAATTTATAGAGGTTTCACTGTATGTTAAAAAAAAGATAGAAACAATTTGATCAAATCAATGGCGAGCCTAGTGGGGGCACAAGTTTGGACCCACTTCAGTCTTCTGCTGCCGACTACCTAATTAACTTTACAACCTTGTATATAATCAAATCAATTTAAAATTTTGCAACTGTGTTATTCGACTTTTTTCTTATTTAGTAGGATTTTTGCTTCCATATGGTGTTATTCCCTTTACATTACTTTCTACGAAACATCCATTACACGTTTTAGAAAGTATGAACTCAAAATGGAAAAGTTGGAAGTTTTATTCTTATTTCTCTAATAAATTGAACATTGTGGATGTACTGCTGGTGTTTCTCCGGTTGAGGAAACCAACGAGTTTGGTTGAAGAAAACAAAACTTAAGTTCGAACCATTCATATTAGTTCATAAGATTAGTATTGAGTTTTTAGTATTAGTGAAATATAATTTTAAAAAATAATCTAATTTGTGTGGTTTACAAGATATAACATAAGAAAAAAAAAGAATTAATAAAAGAGAGAAAATGAAAGGATGCAGAGTTTATTAAAATATGTTAAATGAAAGGAGGCAGAGTTTATTAAAATACAGTGAAACCTCTATAAATTAATAATGTTGGGACTCTAAATTTTTATTAATTTATAGAAATTATTAATTTATCAAGATACTAATTGAACCAAAAACTCAATTTGAAACTATGAAATTGTATTAATTTATAGAGATATTAATTTATAGATTATTAATTTATAGAGGTTATACTGTATGTTTAAGAGGTTTAAAAGTTTCTTGATCTGGTTGATATTTGTTGAGAAACTTCGTCTCTCAGTGGATTTTGAGATTTAGAAGTGGAATTTGCATTTCAACGGTTGGTTCCTCTAAAGTCTAAGTTTAGTGAAACTAATCGCTACAGTTCAGCAGTGATGTCTTGAGGTTTTGTTAAATCCGACGGTGAAATCTTTTCTGATTAAGTTGAAAGTTAGTAGACGTGTTGTTAATTTGTTCATCTTAGATTTTTATGGTGAAATTAGTTTCTAGTTCCCCCAATTCTAGTGAGTTGAAGTTGTTTTCTGGCTGTTTGATTTAAAAATCTTGTGTTGCTCTCTTATTGGTATTGTTGTTGTTGTATCTTGTCTTATACATATCCCTTTGTAACTCAAGTCTATAGATAATTTTAGGTTATTGGAAAATAAGGATGTGGTTGTATTTATATTCAATTTATATAGTAGATTATTGAGTGGAATACGGTTCCTTATGCTTTCTTCTCACATCGAAGAAGTTCTCCATATAAGAAAATGTTTTTTTTTCTCATTTAGTTTCTGGTTATACTATATTTTATTATATTATTTTCTCTACACTGTCAAAAACATGTGTCATCACTAACAAAATGGTATAAGAGTTTTTGGTTTTAGAGTTTTGGATTTGAACACTTTGAGTTATTATTTAGATAATATGAATATAATGAATAGCTTGAATGGTGATAACTATCATATATGGAAATGGTAAGATGGAGGATCAGGTCTTAGTAACATAAATCCATGTTCCAGTATTTCATGAAGAAAAACATGATAATAAAATGAATGATGAGTGGAGCCCCAACTGTTGCAGCCGAGGTATCTTTCTCCACCGTCACAGCCGGACTCATCAGATTTCAAGCTCAGATATTTAGCAACTGTCGGATCTGAATTCTTATGCTCCTTTAATGGCATCCCGTCGCAGTTCTCATGCGCATCCGGACCTCTGTGTCTCACTGGCGGTTCTTCCTCCAGTTTATTTCTCCGCTCCAGTGACCTCTCTCCCTCGCTGGGAAGAACTGTAACTGAAACTCTCAGCTTTACCTTACCGACGACTATAATGTTCAGTCTCCAACCACTGACGAGTTGATCTTCTCCATTTCCCATACCTACGAGCTTGTTGGTATCATCATTAGCAGTTCTTCACGTTTCTGCCGGAGCCACCTGACCCTCCTGACCTTGCTTCAGATTCAGATGCGGTCCTTTGTCCTTTCTTCTCTTGTGTCTTTCTATTAGAGTCCTCTCATGGTAGACTGATTATTTGTTTCTTCTAACCTCCATTGGCGAGTTTAGTCTACAGTTGGTGCTGTCACTCCCCCTGCCATCCCCAGCATATCTTGTATGGTTTAGTTGAAAAACAAAATTTCAAGGGGATGGTAATTTTGGTTGGTCTGTCGCAAAGCACCTTAGAATGTATTTCGCTATGCAACAGAGAAGCACATCTGAAGTCCCATATTAATTTTTCTGGGTTCAGGACAGAGTTCACAACGTCCATCAATCAACCACCGATGGCCAACAAAATTACAAGCTTAAGCACTACAATGTTTCACAATCCGAAAAGTCAAAAGCTTGCTCCTACCAGCACGGTAACTTTAACTGTTATGGTTAAGTTTACTCGAAATTCCTCTCATTAGAGCTGAGAGAGGTCATTCTCCACATCCTCTTTCTCAAAGGAGATCATTGTTCCACCAAAATCCCTCTTTGTAAGAGGTGAACTTTCCCCGCTAGTCAATCTCCTAACTGTTTGCTATCTTGTGTGAAGGTCCACTTCGGGGCCGGTAGATGCAACAATTCTCATTCAGTTAAGAGTCAAGGTTTTGGAGAGTGTTGCGACATCACTTGCCATTGTGACTAATCGTTCATCATTGGAAGATCTGGAAGTGCAGTTTGTATCTTTCTTAGATTGGACCTTAACAGTTTTTTGTGTTTAAAGCAAACAAATAATTAATTTTACCTGTAGTTGATTATATATATATATATATATATATATAAATTAGTACAAGTAATATGATTATAAAATCATTTTACAATCTCATAAGTATTGAAACATATAGTTTTTTTCCTATCCAAAAATAAGTAGTCAGATTATATTATGTGTAATGATTGTTTTCAAAATTGTACATATTAATGTACATGAATAATATAAACAACATGAAAATAAATAACAATTCAAATAATTAGTTACTTATTGTATTACTACTAATACTTTTATATGTCCTAAAAGTTTGAAGATATAAAACAACATTCAGTACAGTATATAATTTGTATGTAATAAAAAATAAAATAACATTCGAAACAAATAATAAGCCAATGTTAATATCACAATATTTATGTATAATAAACATATAGGGTATGTTTTTAAAAGTTAGAAAAATTCAGTATCTTTCTTTGATTATGAGTAGAATTAATGAAGTTAGATCAGATTGGATTTCACTAACCGGCCATGGTTAGACTTTTTCCATCGGCACTTCAGTTTGGTTCATGGTATATAAAATAATCATTATAAATCGAATAGTACAATTGATCTCTTTATAATCTTATGTTTTGGTAAGGTTCAATGACCATATCACAAAAAAGCTCCCTTTGTAGTTGTAGATATTACAAATTTATTGAAATGCTTTTGCAATGATTGCAATGATATATATATATATATATTATCCTATCGAAACAAGGGATGCATATATTTTGGTTCACATGGCTCCATCCCGAAAGCTAGTATTATTCCATAAGATCAATATAAAATCATAGAAGAAATCTTAACAAAATCCATATAAATGTTTATCCTAAGAAAATAATCCTCCATAATTGCGGGGATATTAGTAGTTGAAAGAATCCAGTGTTTCTGAATTCTCTGACCAAAGTTGTGTCAACAAGGAACGAGATATGTGCATATAGACATTAATGAGATATTGACTAGTATTGTGCACAGAATGTGCATATACAAACAAAAATGAGGATAAAGTAGTATACAAAACATCCGAACAAAAATGAGGATAAAGTAGTATACAAATCATCCGTTTTAAAGTTTCTAACGATACTTTTATTTACCGGAATACAATATTACTTTTGAAATGGATACTGCTATATATGAAATACATTTACGCATTATGCATATATTTCTATTATTAAGCCGGGCTTGATGTTATGTAGATGAACGTGAGCATGATTACTTGCCTCAACCAAATTCATGTGGCTCTGATGATAAACCAAAATCAAAGTCCATGTTCTTTTGTGTGTATTGAATTAATTTACAATGGTTATACAACACTGATCTTGATAAAATTGCTCCAACTCCGCCACTGTTTAAGATTATTAAAACGGTTCTAAGTTAATAAATCTAAAAATTCAAGTTTCTACACTGAATTAGAAATATTGAATAAGTGCCTGGTGAAGAAAAACATTATGAACACTCTGTCCTTGAGAGAATATGAACTTTTGTACGTGGCAGTTCATTTATATGCATGCATGTATATCTCTTCCACGGAGTATTAATCTGCATGCTAAAACAATTATATGATTGTGTTAAATGTATATATAGATACATAAACCTTAACCAACACACTCTATTAGGAGAGAAGGTCACGCGTCTGGCGTAGATCATTTGACCAAAGTCGTTGATAAACCCAAAAGGCTCTGATCACTCTCTATGTTAACTTAAAATAAAATAATACATTGTTTTCCAATATAAAACTTATGCAGATAGATTTTAGGAATTTTTATATTTTCTGTAAAATGTGATTTGGATTAAACAATCTAGAACAAGATCAATGCATGTGCCATGATCTATCTTCAATTTTCTTAAATTACTACTCAGATTCCCTCAAGAAGAAAGTCAAACTTGTTTCTTTCTTTGTGTTTTAGACAAGTCAAAGTTGTTTCTTACTTAGACGACACATATGCATAGATACATACACAATATATGTACATAAATATTCATATTGAGACGCATAATGTATCTATCTTTTCTCAAAAATTCAGGTGACTCATCTGACTTAATGAGAAATATTAGATATAACTAAATATATTTATATATATATATATATATATATATATATATATATATATTTATATATATATATATATATACAACGTTGAGAGTACTTATAATTCCGTTAATAATTACAAATTAAATTTCCGAATTCAAAATTACTCGTTTATTGTTTTTGAGAGGTAATCATAATCTTTGAGAACATGACGAAATATTTGAATATAAGACGCTTATTTTGACTACATGTTGCGAATAAATTGATTTGGTTAATCAAAGATTTAGCAAGAATATAATGGTATCTATTAGTTAATCAATAACTTCATCAAGAAATAATTTGTCTTATTAGATTAGCAATATGGAATTACGAGAGAAGCAGAAAACACATGAGGCACATGGGTTTCGATTTTAAAACAATGATGAAGATTAGATTATAAGAATCCGGTTACATGAAACCATAGGAAAATAATAAAAAGGAATATTTTACCGTTAAGGATGGTTAATGTTTGTAACTGGTCAAAGTTAAGATTCTTAAATTGAGTGGTCAGTCAAAGTTTACAGTCAACTAAACTAACATGGCATCATACTTATTGTAAATTTGTAATATTCACATTTCTTCCACAAATGCTGCATTTTAATTAGTTTACCAAAAAAATTGATGCATTTTATAATTTGAAGTTCAAAAATAATATGGAACTTTTTAGTCGAGTGTAATTTCTAGTCGAGTAGTAAGAAAACAGATTCTGGATCCTCAATATATCCCAAATATGTTTCCATCCCACCTATATTATGTATCCTCAATATATCCCAAAGTTCCTGCCGTACAGTTTCCTCCACCCTATGTCCAAATTGCATCGAGGATTCCTTCATATTCTTTCAAGATCCTTAACATAGCTTAGCGCTCATCTTTTTGTACCTTGCAGAAGAAATGACTATCATCCGCAAAGAGAAGATGGGATATCCACCTATCCAATCTCATTACCCGTAGTGATATCTAGACGCATTGACAAAAAAACCACAAATAACCACATCGAGAGACAAGGAAACATAAATATTTTCATATTCTTTAGCCAAATCAAAATAATGTCATATCCACGAAGAACCAATAAAACCAAATTGGATGACGACGTCAATTTTGAATTTTAGTTTTTTTCTTTTTCCTTCAAAAATGTATATAAAATTCAGTATACATAATTGAAAATCTTATTTTGAATCAATAATGTCTTTTATATTGAAATGACAGTTAAAATTATATGTTGACAAACAAAAGTTCCACACCTTCTTGGTTTTGATCCTTTAGTCAACAAAAAAAACTTCGTAATCCTGACACGAACTAATAAAATGATAGCCTCAACTATCTAGGATTAGCCAGGATATACATATTGTTTTGTTTTCTATAGACTTTTAATCGTTTGGACCAACATTGTATTTGTTGTGTGTGAGAGATAATACAATGAGTTTTTTTGGACGTTTTAACACTTTTTTCTACCGTTATACAATCCAAAAATTCTTTTACCACCTTCTATTACAAAAAGAAAACATGATGACATGTTGAATTTGATAATGTCTACTATTTTTCTAAACACTAGAAGGTTCGGGCCGAAGCCCTAATCCTCCCGCAGACCCGAAACCATATCATCTAATATTAGTTTCATTTCATTGATCATTCGAATTAGGGACATTTGACACAATAGTCGGGATCTTTTCTAGTTGCCTTAATGATCTCTAATTAAATTATCGATTTTAAATTGAAATGATTTTTTTGTCATATATAATAGTTCTAGTGACTACTATTGACTTTCAAATCAAACTGATTATACAAATGTTGGAATCTCTTATACATTATTTACCAAGTGATTTTGACACATATCATCACCACAATCATTTTAGCAAAAAAAAAATGACATGACTCACTTAAATGATGACATGAATCATATCTAATTATGATATGGATTATTACATTTATTACATAAAACTCAATAAAAGAAATTCAAATATAAAATATTAAGTATACAGTTATTACCATATAAAATATTAAGTATATAGTTATTACCATAAATTAAAGATTTGACTATATAATTATTATCATAATTAAAAGATATAAATAAAATAATTTAAATTCGAGATGAAATTAATATTAAACTTACACTTTGAACAAGTTAATAAAAAACTAAATATATTTATTATTTCTAGTATTTTTTATATTTTAATGTTTATAATAAATATATATTCAAATATTATAAAAATATAAGAAAGTATTTCATTCTTAAATTTATATCTCAAAATTAAATTGTGCTATATATTGTAAATACAACAAGCGTTCTATATTTTAGCCTTTACAATGTTTTACATTTCTAAAAATTAGTCTATCTAGACAAAATATATTTCAAGAATATTTAGTTACTTTTTAAGAGGTTCAGTACCATGCTCTTTAAAGGAACATATTGAAGTTAAAAATTATTATATAACACTAATATTATAGTAACAGGAATAATTAATATTAGGGATTTTGACAAGTTTTTAAAATACTATTATAATCTACAATCGTTTTATTAAATATAATCTTTTATTAATATTTATATGGGCAATTGTCCAAAATAGCACATTTTGAAGTTTATATCACAAAATGACACCAGAGAATGAAAGTCACAAAAATGACATTCATTAATAGGCAAAATGTCTATAATATCCTTGTTTTAAAATTAATTAAACAAAAAAAAACAAAATCAGAACGGTCTCTCTCTCACACGACGCGACAGATCTCTTTTCTCCATCTCTTCGACGCCACGGCGGCGACCTCGCCGTTGACATCATCTGATTTATTCACTCACCGACGACATCGCCGTTGAGATGTTGACCCAATTGCAAACAAAAAAAAAACTAGGGTTTGATATATAAAGGCTTCCTCTTGACGCGTAGACATTGAAGAAACTCTAAAAACATTTCAAGATGGGGCGTATGCATTCCAGAGGGTTCGTCAAAGTTATTATCATTCTTCGTATCTGTTTTCTGTTCGATTCAGGTGTTTTGTGAATTCTTATCTCATCTTCTTATTCTCATTTTGTGTGATGTAGAAAGGGGATCTCTGCATCTGCTTTGCCGTACAAGCGTTTAGTAAATTTTGAATTGTTTTTTGTTCGTCAAGCATTCTGACTTTTTATATTTTGTTCAGCACTAAGTTCCTTATAGAAGATGGCCTATTTGACAAGATCTGTTCCTTTAAACCCGTTAAAAAGTCTCTACCTGAAAACTCAAACAAAAGCACCGAAAAAATCAGTGCACCGCCGAAGATAATTCCTCAGAAAGGACTGATAAAGAGCACGCTTATTGGGTATCTTTGTCGTATGTTTACTAATCTGTTTCAGAAATTGCTCCTTTGGTTTCAGTAGATGCTTCAGTAGTTTACTCTGTTACCATTTCTTCTCATGATCCTGCAATTAATAGTGATCACAATCACTTCTAGGCAAACCTTTAGCAAAAAGTTCGCCCAACAAGGTTCTCCCAGCCTCTTCCCCGGCAAAGGGAAAACAGAAAATTATCCAGACTTCTTTGCCATGGACGGAAAAGTACAGACTGAAGGCTCCAAATGAGATTGTTGGGAATCAGTCATTGGTATGTGTAGAGATTGCTTTATGTTTCTTTTGTTCAGTGACATGAAAATGCTGATCTTTTGTCAAATTGATTGCAGGTTACTCAGCTTTCACAACTGGCTGTCCCATTGGCATGAACAATTTGGGGGTACTGGAGGTAAAGGAAAGGGGAAGAAAATTAAACGATGCTGCTGCCAAGAAGGCTGTACTTTTACGCGGAACACCTGGTATTGGAAAAACAACAACAGCAAAGTTGGTTTGTCAGATGCTTGGTTTCCAGGCAGTTGAGGTGAGTTCATATTTATTTCAGTTCATTGGTTAATGATCAGTTTTCGTGCACATTCCTTGCTTAAAAGATATACTTTGCACTTTCTATTTAGGTTAATGCTAGTGACAGTAGGGGAAAGGCGAACTCCAACATTGCAAAAGGAATTGGTGGTAGCAATGCAAATAATGTAAAAGAACTTGTCATTAATGAAGCCATAGCTTCTAACGTTGATAGGTATGTTGTTTGTTTTTACTCCTATCAGTGCTGGTAACTAGTCCTAGATGCTTGTATTTTTTCCCTGACTTGGAGGAAGATTTTTTTCTTCAGGTCAAAGCACCCGAAGATTGTTCTAATCATGGATGAAGTAGATGGAATGTCTGCAGGCGACAGAGGAGGTGTTGCGGACCTCATTGCTAACATTAAAATATCAAAGATTCCTATCATCTGCATTTTGATCAATGTGTTGGTTCTTTTTCTTATTAATTTGTTGATTAAAGATTCTTGAATTTGTGGCTATAGAACACACTAAATATAGTTCATTGTCTACAAAACATGGAAATATGATAGTTTGAAGCATTTTCATCAATTATATCAAAAAAAAATGTTAAATGTAGTATCATTAAAAACACATACATGTTATCTAGGATAGCTTGTGGAACTTTCAGGATGGATTTCCAGAAAAATAAAATGAGTGTGTTTTCTTGCATAAATCTGTTTTCAAAGAAAATCAAAAGAGTGTAAGGAATGTTGGACAGTCCTTGTTTTGATGGTTATCCCGAATTGCAACTTAATCTTCCAGAACAACCAAAATAAAACAACACAGTCAAAATCTATAAGATAATTTATTGGCTAAAGAACTCACCAAATATAGTTCATTGTCTACAAAACATAGAACATATATCTAACAGAGAACATGAAAATCGGATATCTTGAAGCATTTTCAGCAATTCTATCAAGAAAGTGTTAAATGTGGTATCATTAAAAAGACATGCATGTTATCTAGGATAGCTTGTGGAACTTTCAGGAAGGGTTTCCAGAAAATAAAATGAATGTGTTTTCTTGCATAAATTTGTTTTCAAAGAAAATCAAAAGAGTGTAAGGAATGTTGGACAGTCTTTGTTTTGATGGTTATCCTGAATTGCAACTTAATCTTCCAGTACAACCAAAATAAAACAACATAGTCAAAATCTATAAGATAATTTATTGGCTAAAGAATTCACCAAATATAGTTCATTGTCTACAAAACATAGAACATATATCTAACAGAGAACATGGAAATATGATAGTTTGAAGCATTTTCAGCAATTCTATCAAGAAAATGTTAAATGTGGTATCATTAAAAACACACGCATGTTATCTAGAATAACTTGTGTAACTTTCAGGATGAGTTTCCAGAAAATAAAAATGAGTGTGTTTTCTTGCATAAATCTGTTCTCAAAGAAAATCAAAAGCGGATGGTTATCTTGAATTGCAACTTAATCTTCTAGAACAACCAAAATAAAACAACATAATCAAAATCTATAAGAAAATTCATTGGCTATAGAACTAACTAAATACAGTTAATTGTCTAAAAAACAGAGAACATATATCTAACATAGACCATGGAAATACGATAGCTTGAAGTTTTTTCAGCAATTTTATCAAGAAAGTGTTAAATTTGGTATCATTATAAACACACAGATGTTATATTGGATAGCTTGTGGAACTTTCAGGATGGGTTTCCAGAAAATAAAATGAGTGTGTTTTCTTGCATAAGTTTGTTTTTTAAAAAAAAAATCAAAAGCGTGTAAAGAATGTTAGACAGTCCTTGTTCTGGATGGTTATCCTGAATTGCAACTTAATCTTTCAGAACAACCAAAAGAAAACAACATATTCAAAATCTATAAGAAAATTCAGTGGCTATAAAACTCAGCAAATATAGTTCATTGAATAAAGAACACATATCTAACAGAGAACATGGAAATACGATAGCTTGAAGTTTTTTCAGCAATTTTATCAAGAAAATGTTATATGTGGTATCATTATAAGTACACAGATGTTATATTGGATAGCTTGTGGAACGTTCAGGATTAGTTTCCAAAAAATTAATTGAGTGTAAGAAATGTTAGACAATCTTTGTTCTGGATGACTATCTTGAATTGAAATCTTTTCCTGAATAACCAAATAAAACAACATAGTCAAAATCTATAAGAAAATTTATTGGCTATAGAAATCACCAAATAGAGTTCATTGTCATCGAAACAGAGAATACATATCAAAACAGAGAACATGAAAATATGAATGCTTGAAGCATTTTCAGTAGTTCTATCAAGAAAGTGTTAACTGTGGTATCATTATAAAACACACATGTTATTTTGGACAGCTTGTGAAACATTCATGATGAGTTTCTAGAAAATAAAATGAGTGTGTTTTTTTACGTAAATCTATTTTTGAAGAGAATCAAAAGCATTGGTTATTGAAAAATTATAAAGAACCAAAAATTAAGGACTTGATATCCACATTGGTAAGCTTCAAATTATGTTGTATAAGTTTATATATGAAAACTTGTCGTAGCATCAAGTGTTTCTGAAGATCCAGTTTTTCCTTTGATGTTTCTCTCTTCTTTGTTAGGAGAAAGTCCAAGAACACCGAGATTCCAAATACATAAACGATAAAAATCAAGTTCGTGCCCACGTAAAAATCCACATTTGTAAGTTGTTGGTAAGATAATTGATCCAACTTAGCATTGTTGCACCAAATAACAAACTCAGACTTTTATTTTGTAGATCATTTAAACAAAAACTGATATTAGCCGTTAGCAAAAGACATAAAAGAATTTTCTATCTCTGTAATTTCATCTTTGACCAAACTCTCATTGTACCATTCTCTAATATATGTGTATCCAAAATCATCCTCCTCTGAAACATTGCAACTAAAATGTTTTAGTATATTCTACAAATAGTTTTTTTTTTCAGTATAAGCCTTTTGCATATGTCTTCTTCTTACGTGTAACAACTGAAAATTCTTTATGACATCTACAGCTGGGTTCCACATAAAGAGTTGAAAGCCTGACTTTTGGTAATCAAATTCAATAAAGTAGCTCTTTGTTACTTAATTTCTTTGATTTAGGAGGCAAAATAATTTCTTCTTCCCATGCACTTTTTTGTCTTCTTATAAACAATATGTTGAACACTTTGTGTGCAATATTCTTTGATTCAACACCTGTCAAACACAAGACTCTTCCTCCATAGCTAATCTGTCATCATGATGAATCACAATATCAATTTCAAGATCAATAGATTTCATTTCTCTATAGCTAAACATTATGTCAATCATCGTTATGTTAATTTGTAAACAACATAACCAATCTAATTGAAAACTTTCCAAAATGGGTTGAAAACAAATTTTAAAAATATACTCAACCGAAGAGGACTGTGGATATGATATACCTCGATGAATATCAGAATAAGATACAACAAATCTGAGAGAGAACATCGATGTTGGAGCTGAAAAAGACCGTTGACAGCAAATCGTCGATGGCGGAGCTGAGAGAGATCGTCAACGACGGAGCTGAGAGACTACCGTAAATGACTTTTGACAGAACTGAGAGATATTATCGCAAAGCTAATGAACGAAGATAGCATAGCTGATAGACGGTGATGGTGGATCTAGGGGGAACGAAGGAGAGTGACACCAGAGCCGATGAAGGTGAGATGAAGGAGGTGAAGATGGCGACGATGATTGAATAACGTCGATTCAGACTTTTTTTGTTTTTTTGTTTTAAATAAATTGGAAAATTGATGAAAAGGATAAAAGGGTAATTGGCCCCTTTTAATTAAACTTTTTTGTGACTTTGGATCTTAAGTGTTAGTTTGGGAACAAAAACTTGGGATAGGTCTATTTATGTCATTTACGCTATTTATATTTATTTTAGTTGTTTTTATAAACACATAAAAAAGACGGTAGTAATAACAATATGTTGTATATACATTTAAATTATATTTAACTAAATGTAATGATAAGATTAATGAATCAATCTTTTAATTTATTAAATATATTAAAAAGAGTTTTAAATTTAATTTAGAATTAATATTTTATTCATGCACATGATGGTAACACCTAGTAATATGCCATGTTCTGGAACGCGCTAGGCGTTAGTCGGGCGGTTGGATTGGGTCTAACCCCTAGAGAGAAAAACAGAGAGTAATAGAAACCTAGTTTTTAATATTATTTTATAGTAATAGGGTCCATAGCAAGCTCTGTTTGTTTAACCACCGGGTTCTTCCCCCGACTGTGGTCGGAGGGACCGCCATGCTCCGGCCTACCTGCCGCCGATGACCGCTCCTTCTCCCAGACGTTAGTGATACAGGGGTTCCTGTCCTTTTTCGACTCTTTAAAATCCAACTAGCTTTAAAAACCTTGAAGCGGCGTGAACCTTAAGAGTGTTGAAGCAACAGACTCTTTAAGGTACAAGCTAACCAGTGTTTACAGATGCATAGACGTCTCTCTTCAGCCGAGAAAGGTAAAGGGTTGGCAATGGAAGAGCACCAAGCCCCCCGAACCGGAAGAGTTCGAGCTCAAGCTCCTAACAACCCTGATCTTCTCCGACAACACTCTCTCAAGCTTATCGGAAGAGTTACGAACCCTTCTGTCCAACGGGTTGCATCCATCATACCTTTCTTCACAGAGCTATGGAAAGGGGAAACAAGACCTGTGGGCTCAGATTTAGGGAATGGTATGTTCCAGTTCCTGTTCGAAACTGAAGCTGATCTGATCTCAGTACTAGAGAAGCGCCCTTACCACTATGCAAGATGGATGGTGATAGTTCAGCGCTGGGAACCGACCTTCTCTAGTGATTTCCCCTCCCTCATCCCCTTTTGGATAAAAGTCCAGGGTATGCATGTACACCTTTGGTCGGAAGAAACCATTGAAAGCATAGGGAAAGACCTAGGGGTTTATGAGAAAGCAGAAATCACAGCCTCGACAGTCAGAATGCGAGTACAAGTAAACGGACGACTCCCTCTACTGATGAAGTATGTCATCGAGTACTCCAATGGTAAAGAAGTAATTGCCTCCCTCAAGTATGAAAAGTTAGAAAGGCACTGCTCAAAATGCTTTAGACTTGACCATGAAGTTAAAGACTGCCTGGAAGCAAAAGCACAACTCCGAGCACAGAAAGAGAAGCAGGAAACCTCTGCAATCAGTAAACCAAGCTATGTGCAGTATGATGAAGGAGCTCAAAGGACAGCTAACAGAGGTTTTCACTTTACGGCGCAAGCACCCACAGAACAGAGGATAACAAGAGCTCCGGAGAGATATGATCATCATGTGCGAAGAGATACCTCAGGATCTCAATATCGCAGCCACTACCACCTCTCCGCAGATCGACGAGATGAGCGTTCCTCACGTAGAGAAAGCCACCACTCCACGCTCCGACAGAATAGCAGAGACAGGGATGTGAACTCAAAACTACCCCTTGTCAATGAGAGGCCACGCCACTCCTCTAGTCTCCAGTGGCGCCCCCGACAACGTCACAACTCGCTTGATGACAGAGAACAGGACCAAGCCAGCTCTTCTCCTAAACGCAAAAGTCCTCCTGTAAGGGGGGTTCCCCTTCGGAGAGAACAACCTGAGGAAACTCAAGTTGCTTTAGAGAGAGCGGCAGGAGAAGTAAGAGAATTTATGACACAATATGCCAATTGTGCTGATCCTACGGAGAGTGCGGCCCGACAGGAAAGACTGCGCATTGCTGAAGAGAAGGGAGAGATAGAAGAAACAGCTTTTATGATAGTTCAAGCCACTAGTCCAGCAGCGCCTCAGCTTCCTATCGAGGAACCAGACCCTCCCAGTCTAGAACGTGTCTCAGCTTTAGAGAGGCTTGGCCCCCAAGTGCAGGATACAATCAACGTTGAAACGCCGCTGTCGGCTCCTCCGATTAAAAGAAAACCGGGACGACCCCCGGGACGAAAAACAATAAATCCAAGCCCTAAGGATCTGGCGGGAACAAGCACAAAAAAGAGGAAGACCCAAAGCTCAAAGCCTCCACTGAACAGAAGGAAACTAGCTACTGAGGTCTCCAAGACGAACCGAGGAAAAAAGATGGCCACTGCAAGAGCGGAATCTTCCAGGAACTCCTCAGATAGGACTGAAACTAGCGCCAACTCGGACAACCAGCCCTTACGAAACATGATCCCATCAGCATCGCGGAAGAAGCCGGGTTTTCGTACCCTGGCAGATCCGCTTCCTTAGCGATAGCGAGCTGGAACTGTCAAGGGTTAGGGAATCCCGCGACAGTTCGACGTCTCCGAGAGATCAAACGGAATGTCGACCCGGATATTATCTTTCTAATGGAGACAAAAAATCCCAATGACTTCGTGATGAAGAAGCTAGAGCAACTGGGCTACGAATCAACCCATCTATTTCCGCCTAAGGGACATGGAGCCGGAGGACTTGCTCTGCTTTGGAATTCAAAGATCAAAATTGAC
The DNA here is from genome assembly GCA_026261945.1 of Hirschfeldia incana. NCBI lineage: Eukaryota > Viridiplantae > Streptophyta > Magnoliopsida > Brassicales > Brassicaceae > Hirschfeldia > Hirschfeldia incana. The sequence goes on from JABCMI010000006.1 coordinate 2,083,054, forward strand.
ATTATGTACTCAAATGCCAATCTGATTGATACTGTTATTGAATATCAAGGAAAATCTTTCTTTGCTTCCTTTGTTCACGGTGACTGTGATAGAAAACAAAGATGGTTACAGTGGGAGCACATGCTACAGCTAGCATCATACCGAGATTCTCCTTGGTTTGTGACTGGCGATTTTAACGATCTACTTAACGAAGATGAAAAAGTTGGAGGTCCAGCGAGAACAGAGAAATCCTTTGGCGACCTTAGAACTTTCTTCTCCGAAGGTGATCTATACGATTTGAGACACTCAGGGGATCCATTATCATGGAGAGGCCAAAGATGCGACCATCTTGTACGATGTCGACTAGACCGAGCGGTAGCAAACAGTCAATGGGCGGAGAGGTACCCGACAGCTCGATGTCAATATCTTGACTACGAAGGGTCTGATCATAAACCACTTCTGTCCTTCTTCGAACCGAACTCAAAGAGACGTAGAGGAATCTTCCGCTATGACAGAAGACTGAACGAAAATGATAAAGCAAAACAGGTCATCCTTACTGCCTGGAAAAGTTCGGGTAACTGTGCTATTAGCAAAAAAGTTGCGATCACCCGAACAGCCCTAACGGAGTGGAACAAAACGCAACAACGGAACAGCAGGCTCATCATTGATCAGAAGAAACAAGAGCTAGAAAAAGCACTCACAGCTCCACTGAACGACACAGAGCTGATCCAACAGATCACTAAAGCACTGAACGATGCATATCTGGCTGAGGAGTCGTACTGGAAGCAACGGAGCAGATTGCTATGGCTGAGATTAGGTGACCGCAATACAGGCTACTTCCATGCCACCACAAAAGGACGGAAACGAGCAAACAGTTTCTCAGTATTGGAGGATTCCAATGGCAAAGAATGGTATAAAGAGGAAGATATAGCAAAAGTTATTGTGAGTTATTACCAGGAGATGTACACGTCCACAGCCTCAGAAGTTAATAAAGAGGAAACAATAAGACACGCGCTGCAGCCGATGGTAACAGAGGAGGAAAATGAAGCTTTGATTGTAGTTCCAACGGCGCAGGAAGTCCGGGAAGCTCTCTTCTCTATTCATGCTGATAAAGCACCTGGACCGGATGGTTTCTCCGCAGCGTTTTTCCAGACGCACTGGCTAGAGATTGGCCCCGACATTGTCAAAGAGGTCCAACTGATGTTTGAGATGAATACGCTGCCTGAGAACATTAATGCCACTCATGTTCGACTCATCCCCAAGATCAAAAACCCGCAGCGAGTAGCCGACTACAGGCCCATTGCCTTATGTAATGTTTATTACAAAATTTTCTCAAAGATCCTCACTGGCAGGCTGCAACCCATCCTCTCATCTATCATCTCTGAAAACCAGTCAGCCTTCGTGCCGGGAAGAGCGATTTCAGATAATGTCTTAATCACGCATGAAGTACTCCACTTCCTCAAGACGTCAAAAGCGGAAAAACGATGCTCAATGGCTGTCAAGACTGACATGAGCAAAGCTTATGATAGACTCGAATGGGACTTCATTTCTCTGGTGCTGCGACAGCTCGGCTTCCATCCTAGATGGATTAACTTGGTCGCGCAATGCATCTCGACTGTTACATACTCTTTCCTCATTAACGGTTCGCCTAGAGGGTTGGTTTTACCGAGTAGAGGGATCCGACAAGGAGATCCTCTATCACCGTACATCTTCATATTGTGCAGTGAAGTCCTCTCGGGCCTTTGTAACAGAGCACAAGAGAATAGAAGCCTCAAAGGCATCCGAGTAGCAAGGGGGTGCCCCCGAGTCAACCACCTATTGTTCGCAGACGATACTATGTTCTTCGTACGAGCGTCACGAGAAGCAGCAGAGACACTCTCATCAATCCTCCAACGATACGGAGATGCATCAGGCCAGGCTATCAATGTAGAAAAATCATCCATCACTTTCTCTAAGAGGACACCTCAAGCACTAAAAACGATAGTGAAGGGAGTGATGAACATCCAAAAAGAAGGCGGAGTCGGGAAATACTTAGGTCTCCCGGAACACTTTGGGAGGAAAAAGAAAGACCTCTTCTCGTCACTCGTGGACAGAATCAAGCAGAAAGCATGCTCTTGGTCTTCGAGATACTTGTCTACGGCGGGGAAAATGGTCTTGCTACAGAGTGTCCTATCTCCCATCCCATCGCATGCAATGACTTGCTTCCAACTCCCGGTCTCTCTGTGCAAGCAAATCCAATCGGCTATCACCCGGTTCTGGTGGGATGACAGCTCGGGCAAGAGAAAGATGGCATGGATCGCGTGGACGGATCTAACTAAACCAAAAGCCTTGGGAGGCCTAGGGTTCAGAGACTTCCAACGCTACAATGAAGCAGCCCTAGCTAAGCTCAGCTGGAGAATTTTTGAAAACCCGAACTCTCTACTCAGCAAAACACTAAAGGGGAAGTATTTCCCTGAGGGTGACATTCTTAGCTGTAGAGCTGTCTCTGCAATTTCACATGGTTGGAGGAGCGTCCTGGTGGGCAGAGATCTATTGATACAGAATCTGGGTTGGGTTGTAGGTAATGGACAGAACATCAACATCTGGTATGATCCGTGGCTTGATCTCTCGAAACAGAAACGCCCGTATGGCCCAGCCCCCGAAGCTCTAGCGAAACTTACAGTAGCAGACCTGAGAATTAGCCACCAGGGTGATTGGGATATTGGAAAAATTAGACAGATTCTGCCTCAATACGAGAAGGATATTCTGGCCATAAAACCGAGCAATGAGAATGCTCCTGATAGACAAGTTTGGCTGGGCACCAGATCAGGAACTTACTCTAGCAAATCAGGGTACTATTTCGCCACAGCCATAGAGGAGGAGACAGAAGAAACAAGACCAAGTGAGCACTGCCTCTGGTATAAGAACGTGTGGAATCTGAAAGTTGCTCCGAAAGTTAAGATGTTTGCTTGGAAAGTGTTGAAAAGAGCGGTACCAGTAGGAGAACGCCTTGTTGAGCGACATGTGGATATTGATCCCCGATGTAAACGTTGCGGAGAACCTGAATCTATTATTCATCTATTATTTCACTGCCAATTTGCTCTACAGGTATGGCGTGATGCCCCCTTGGCTTTGGGATTTGATCCTAGAGGAATAGTAGATTTAGAGTCAAGGTGGACTGCTCTTTGCAACTCCCCGTGTCTGCCTCCAACCGGACTGGTTACAAGCCAGCTCTTCCCTTGGATCTTATGGACCTTATGGAAAGAACGCAATAGATATGTGTTCAATGGAAGCTCTGCCTCACCAGAGGAAACCCTTGCCACTGCTATAAAAGCTGCTAAGGAATGGGAACAAGGGACTAATACAGAGAAGAGTATCTCTTTTAAACCTCCCCCAATGACGTTGGAAACGCACTCTGCATCTACCATCGTTCGTTCGGACGCGGCCTGGAGGAAGGAAGATAAAAAAGCCGGGCTCGGCTGGACAGTGAAGACTCCAAGATACGAGATTTGCAAAAAGAAACCGCACTGGAACGTCTCCTCACCGCTAGTTGCAGAGGCCCTTGCTATGAGAGAAGCTTTATTGTTCTGCAGAGAACATGGTTTGAATAACATCCTCCTAGAGTCCGACTCCTCCCAGCTGATAAAAGCCATAAACCAAAAGGAAAGCATCTCTGAGCTGCACGGGATCCTCTCAGACATCTCCCAACTGAGTCGTCCTCCTGAAGTTTCGATCTTATTTTCCTGGATTCCTAGAAACCAGAATCTTGTTGCTGACTCCTTATCAAAGGAAGCTTTATGTATGGTTGAGGCTTTTATTGCCCCACCTAACTCTGTTTAGTTTGATTTAATGAAAGTGGTGTTCAAAAAAAAAAAAAGGGACCTAGTTTTTATAATAATAGTTTTTTAATATTATTTTATAATAACTATAGATATATAAACAAAATATAAATATAAACGTTAAATATGTAAAGATGTCAACCATATTCCATTATCCACAAACTAGTCATTCAAGACTGTACTTTAAAGATTATCCAGATCGGAAGATGGTCAGGAAGATGCAAACCAGATAACAATATCCATTTCATAAGTCATATGACAAAGTAGCGTGTACAGTTCTGATAAAACGCCGTAGTGCAGTGACAAGTGATGATGCTGTAACAGTTTGAGGCCGACGATTGGTTCGATACCTAGTAGTGCATTTTAAATTTTACGCTAAAAGAAATTAAAAAACACATAACTTAAGATCTCACATCGGTAAATCATAACAAGGAGAAGGGTTGAAGACATTTATAAATAATCACCAGTAGTTGAGTCTTTGACTTTCAATTGGGCTTGAAATTTAAGCCTACATTTAGCTATACAGTCAGAAAATTACGCGGGTTTTAGGTGTATAAAATCGGTTTCAAAATCGATTAATCGCTAAACCGATCGGTTATTCGGCCTGCCGAATAGCTAAGGCGATTTAGACTTAAATATGTAAAGATGTCAACCATATTCTATTATCCACAAACTAGTCATTCAATACTATACTTTAAAAATTATCCAAATCGGAAGATGGTCAAGAAGACGCAAACCAGATAACAATATCCATTTCATAAGTCATATGACAGAGTAGCTTGTACTGTTCTGATAATTTTGTACAACAAAAACAACATAGGGATCTTAATCTTTGGAACATATAATCTTCAGTCTAACACTTTGAATAAAGAAACAAATCTGAGGTCAAAAATAATAAATGAATGAATAGTTGAGAAAAACAGATGTGTAACTTTCAAAACAACCCCACAACAAAGAAATGTACACTTTTACCCATCTTCTTTCCACTTGGTTTGGTTCAGGGAGGCCCCCCTTCTCTCCACCTCAGGACTAAAACAAAACCACAGAGGGACAAGGAGGTTTTAGAATCTGAGCTTCTCAACTTTCATGAGCTTCTTAGTGCAAGAATACAAAAGCAGGATTCTCAAGAAGCTCTTCTGCGGGTTTGATTCCTACAAAGTCCTTCTCTTCCATCGAACTTGAAATATCTTCGATTGAGAATGGAATGCTGCACAAGTACCAAAGAGTTATCGAAAACAACAGTTAGCTGGTTTATCTCATAGACTTGAATGATGGAACTTAGATCATTTAAAACCCTTAAAACCTTGAAACTTCTATTAGTTCTATGCTATCAAAATAAAATCTTACCTGGAATCATCATCCAACAAGAAGGAATCACTGTCTGCATCATTGGATTCCTCTGTCATGAGTGCCCGCATACTCGATATAACCTGCGAGAGAGAGATTTTCAATTCTGTTCAGCATCTACGAAGGTTCAAAAATGGAACAAGAAACATGATATTTTTATATAAAAAAATTTTGTTTAAGTACTTCTTGAGAGACGCTTCGGGTGTTATAACTATCGTCCCAGTATAATGTGCAAATCCGGTAAAGCTGCTGGACACTGAGGCCCTGTAAACCACGGAATGATGCAAATAAGGAAGACAATGTCAGGCAATATAAATGCGCATCAAGTGTATTTCTAAAGAAAACAGACATCAGAGCCTTACCGGGCAAAGATCGTGTGCTATTTCATCGTATGAGATTCTGTACTTCTGGTGTATAACCTGCAGGTGAAAAAGAAGACAGTAATGTTACTACTGTCGTTTACAGGAACTAATGGCCTGACGGGTATCAAGAAATAACAACATTTTCCCGTTATGGACAAGACTTAAGTTGGTGAGAAGTATAACATACCAGGAATCCAACGGCTTGTCTGATTTGTTTAAGTTCTTCCCAAGACGGTCCAGCATACTGCAAATTAGAGCAATAAAATTATAACCGAAAGAACAACATGAAAAGTAAGTACTCTTTTGTAAAAGAAGTTAAGAATCAGGAACTCTACTTCTTTAGCTTGGCAACACCATAGCTCTAGCTCAGCAAGCCCGGATTTTACAAATTCTCCATTGCTGAATGTACAGCACTCTTTACGCAGAAGAAGGCTGTACGATATAAAACCAAAGCCTGAGATGTCTGTATCATGGAGACCAAAGTGAACATTTTTACATTATGTGAGAAGAACTATACTTACCTGTTGAAAAGTTGTACGTTGATGAAAGAAAACGTTTGAGAGTATATCTTCTGGATGAGTACTAAAGGAACCTGAAATTGATATAATGGAGGTGAGGACACACACCGTTCCAATATAAATTCAACAATTTTTCCTTACATGATTTTCTTTCAGTGTGACAAGAAGCGAATTGAGACCATCGATAATGCTTTGCCAGTGTACTGCAGGAGAATCTTTTCCAAATGATCTACCAGATCTCAGCATCCCTCCTTTAGAAGTTCTCGGTGCCTGAAGTTTTCAGTTGGACAAGCAAAAGTTATCGTCAAAGTGCAAAGAACATAACCATCACAGCATTAGGATAAAAGAGGAAGCAAGCAAGAAACCTGAATGCATAAAGAAAGTAAAGTCGACAACTCTTTCTTCAAGTTATCCCTAACCATCCCGAACATTTTCTCAACGTAGGCAGCAAGCTGTTGCTTAAAAAGAAGAGCCGGGTACTTCGCCTCCACAGGACGGATCACTGCGTTAGCAGCGGCTTCAGCTGCAGCAGCGAGGTTGCCTGAAGCGGGTGATGAGCGGAAGCTCTGATGAACAAGACAGAGTGGTAAGTGTCTAATACTGAGAGTAATAGTCATATTAACTCAACAAAAATGGTAATACTAACCATGGCCATCCTTCCAAACAAAGAAGTTGAAGCAGGTGGCTTCTTGCTTTGTGTTGTTCCGCTGCCACCGGTTTTGAGACTTTTTTCAAGCAAAAATAATAGCGCCGATGTGCTTGTCAACCAATACGCCAAGTGACTGTTGTCATCTTCGTTCTGAAAATATTAGCATAACAGTTGAAAATTCCCAGTTTAAGTAATCCTACATAGACAAAAAAGTCACGTAATGCACTTCCTATTACCTCAATCGCGGAACCAATCATCTGAATCAAACGATCAAACACATTGGTCTTCTCAGATTCGAAACACTTCCAGTGAAGAAGACACTTGTATATCGTAAAGGCAGCCACAGGTTTCCCATTATCACTGAAACCGATGCTGCCTTTTACACAGTCAATGAGAGCATCAACATCCATCTGCAGTGAACAGTACAAATCAAGCTATCAGAACTAGTCACCAACAGCTATAACAAGAATTACTATGACGTGACCGGCCAACATACAATCTGACGTTCTGCAGCAGATTTCCCAGCATTGCCATCAATTGGTGTTGTAAACTCGGCTTCCTACAAACAATGTAAGCTTTACCGATTAATAAAAACTAGTGGAAAAAGTGCAAACAAATTAACATGATGAGAAACAAGTGATCGAGATAGCTGGTTGGGGGAACTATACATTGAACTCGCTTTCCAAGTTTGTGTGGTGGCCGTTTTCCAAATTCTACAAACAGAATGATGAAAAAAGTTTAACATTGACCAGTAAGAAGGCAGCTCAAAGAGTATATCATAGAGCTGCAGAGACACTTTCTACCTTAATAGGTGCAGTTGGAGGATGTCCAAAAGCAGTCCTCACAGGAGTGCTTGCGATTGTTTGCTGACGCATAACTTTTTTCTCAGCTTCCATGTCTAAAATTTTCTCTTCAAGCCTGCAGATGAAATGTGAAGACAAATAAGAAATTAGCACAAGAGCTCTCAACAATTCCACTCCTGAAGATAAGATTATTGCAACGGGTACTTTTGCATTGCAGTCGTCAACTTCACTAGTTTAGATTCAGCCTCCAGTGCTTGTTTTAGTCTATCCTGGCTAATCTTTGTTGTCTCTTGAAGTTTCTTCTCTGTCTCGTCAATTTTCATTTCCAGTGAACTCACCATCTCCTGTATAAGACAAGCAATTCATAAAATGAGACATCGTTTTAGAGCATATTCTCAAATGTTCATATTCTTGCTCTTCTCCAGTAAGTAAATTACAAGTTCCAAAATTCTCACAAACCTTCAGCTTTTCATTTTCTTTTGTGATCTTCTCCATTAGTTCATTATCAACCACAGGAACCTCTTTAATGATAGGGGCAATCTCTGAAACTTTCTTGGCAGCTTCACGCTCTTTAATAAGCAATGCCTCAGTTTCTTTGCACCTAAGTTCCAATTCCTCCAAAGAAGACTGCGCTTTTGCACTTTCTTGTTTCTTGGCCTCTTCCAGGTCAGTCTGCAGCGTTGAAAGAGGGTGAAAAAAAAACCTCAACAAATTTTCTATAATGCATAATCAAAAGGAACAAAATGTGGTTCTTCAAACAGCAATCTCACCCTCATCCGTTTTTCTAACTGCAATCTCCATGTCAGCTCTTCAACTTGCTTCTCTAGCTTGTTCTTGGCTTCTTGAAGTGCTCCGGTTTCCCGAGCAGCCTATTGGGTAAAACAAATTAAAACAATTATGTCAATTTCATTGTAAGCAATATCTTCATAAGTGAACCACTGAAACAAGAGAGCATAGAACAAAAGTAGACAGAAAAAGAAACCACATCTCACCATCTTAAGCTTCCGAAGTTCCCCACGAGCAATCTTTGATCTCCATGCACATTGTGTCGTGATAGTTGCTTTCTTTAGTTTTTTGTAATGTAGACGGGCCAAGTATCCACGGCACCAAGTCTATAATAACAATGAACATCACCACGATCAATGTAAGACCAGAAACAACTGTTCAATTATAATTCATGGCTTTCTTGGAAGGAGACAAATCTTGTTATGTTTATTGATGTTCTATAAGCAGTTGAACCTCGAATGGTACCACACTTCTGCAATTTTGATATAAGCATACCTGAATTATTATTGCTGCTTTCGTCTGCCTTCTGAAACACAGTTCGTTACGAGCAACCATACCACGCATACCAGCTTGGACCGACACAGCAGTAGAAAATAGCTCTGAGTAAGCCTTCCTAGCAAGAAACATACGCAAGTCTCTCTGGATTCTTAAAGCAGCAGCTTCCCTGCGCATGCCTTCATATACACTTCTAGCAAGATAACCTGACAGCCAGGGAGACATATAGGTTTGGAAATTAATCCAAAAACTAATTTAAAGAAAGAAAGATCCAATCATTTATGTCCAGACACGTTCAGTAGAAGGTTTTATATACCTCTGCAAACTGATTGAATTTGCTTAGCAGCATTACGCAGAAGGATGAAACTCTTTTTAGCAAGATACGACCGAACTTTTCTCTGGATAATGCTTGCTGATCTTCCTAAGACCTCAGTCCTTCGGGTGTCCAAGTCTGCCATTTGTCCAGCCCTCAGAAAAACCTTTGTCTTGCCGATCTACAAAAGTAAATGTCAATCTATCAATGTTGCTCATCATACCGGTAGTAGTGGCAATGCAGAAAGCTTCGATGAGGCAGTTACCTGATAACCTTCAAGTCCCACTTTTGCCAGAAGCTTCTTGCACGCATCAGGGTCATCAGAGCTATTGTACAAGAACTCAGTTAGACATTTCAAATGGATATAATCACTCAGGCAAGAAAATACAAAGAAAAGGGTACAATCTTACTTCTTGACCAACACTTCTGGAGCAAGAATACCAAATCTGTCCAAGAATTCATCGAAATGTTTCCTGGTAGGATAGCCAGCACAACTAATCCTGATTGCTTCCATCACACCCTGAAGCCATGAACGCAAACAGTAAGCTTCTTTCAGAAATAGAAGAATTGCACGAGAAACCGAACTAACAAAATCAGACAGAGAATGTCATCCTCACCCCACAACGTAATTGCTGTAAGATGTTTTCGTTCTCAAAGATTCCAGGCTTCAGAAGGTTATTTGGTTTGATACAGCGAATATAGTGTGGCTCCGTGGTATTGAGAATTTCGAGCAACGATACCAATTGTTGCTGAAAACAAGCATAAAAAGAAATAAACCGACCAAACTTTTTACAGAACAAACATTGAAAGCTGGAAACCAGAATCAGACTCACCTTGAAACGGGTACCTATAGATGAGAACTTTGATTTGTTGGAATCGTCAGTCATTGGTGGGAACAAACTTGCTACAAAGGAGCAACTAGAAGAATTTAACAACGCTTGATGCTCAGCAATAACGTAATCTTTGTTCTTGTCCAGAAAAAGATCTGTCTGATAAGTGACCTGGAAGTGGAACAACAGCCAATGGTTACTAGCTATATAACAACAGAACAGTTACTTGTATTTCTTGGAAAGTTTTTCACAATCATGGTGACCCAATAAAAGCAACAGCTGCTTACATCACCAGCGTAATGACAAATTGTGAAGTCACTACGAGCGAGTTTTGGTTTGGCAAAGCGCTTGTGGTTTTTGAATGTTTGGTAGAGTTTCTGTGCAAAAGTTTCATGCGTTGACCTTGGAAACATGCTGCAAGGAAAAAGTATTCACTTCAGCTATATTGCTCAAACACAATACAAATTTGTAAGTAGCCTGATAGCAAAGGAAAGAGTGAGCATAAAAGAAACGGTATAGAAACAAACAGTTTGAATTTCTACTCACCAAGCTTCATCTAGCAGAGCAATGATACCTCCAGGTTTCTGAAGAACACGAAAACAAAAGGAAACAAACACCACGCATGAGAAATTGATGAAAGGAGATTACAAATATTTACTGTGAGCAAGATAACTGGCAAAAGGAGAATATATCCACTGAACAGTGAGCATAAATATTCAGAACGGTATCATCAAACAGACACCTTTTCTATTAGGTCTAAGATATCTTGATTGTCTACGAACTCTATATAGCTCCAGTTTATCTCCTCCTTCTTATATTCCTCTTGCTCCATCTTAAAGACATGCTGCACGAATAGAAGTACACACCTCAGAACCATGGGCACATCAGAATATGTTAAAGGCTAATAATCGAAAAGTAAAAGAGCTCAAACCTGATTAAAATGCTGCTGAAGTTTTTCATTGGTCAGATTGATGCAAAATTGCTCAAAACTGCAATAAAGCTAGCGCTTGTAAGTATTAGGCAAACAACACAAAACAGTCATGAATTTAGCAGTCAAACAATGAAGTTAATCTTGCATATATATCTCCCAAAGTTAGTCGGATAACCTCACAAGCATACAATCGATGGGTAGTATAAAATCTCAGTAGTCCAAGTTAGAAACAAACACTAGCTTGACTATCAAACTGGTCAGACCCATATATTGCGGAGAACAAGGCAAGTATCAGAGATAGATCCACTTTTTTTTTTGAAGAGACCTATCTAACCAATCACGAAAACAACAAGCATACCACTTAAGCACCTGTTTGTCTTGAAACTCTCGAATCCATAAATATCGAGAACACCAATCAAGTACTTCGAGTTAGGATCTTGACCAATTTGGGTATTAATCTTGTCAACAAGCCTGCAAAGACAATAAAGAACAATGATGGCAAATCATCTTCGAGATTTATTTATTAAAATAAGAACAAGCAGCTATGAATATCTTTATCGAGAAACCCACCAGTCAAACAACCGCGAGTACATGACTTTAGCCAAAGCATCTCTACTAAGAGTAGCAGCTTCTGGATCAAGCGTTTTTGTGATGGTTTCATCACGAGTTACCATGATACGCTTGCATAGTGAATCCTCAAGTAACTTTTCATCGCAGCTGGAAAGTAAGACTGATATGAGTAAGGAAACCTAGACAGAACGTAAAACAAAACGAACAATACTCGATTTGTTAGCTGAGAGCATATACCTGAGAAGCTCAGCTGCAGTTTTCAGGTGAAACAATGATTTTTCATCTTTGGGAATCGATGAATCAATCTCTGCTCCCTTAGCAAACTCGATATTCCCGAGATGGAGAATGGCAGCCACAACGCTGAAAATCGCATCCTGTAACGAGATATTAGAAAAGTATTCAGTTTGGTTGAAGTCTGAGTGATGGGGTTGTGTGATTGCTACCTGCTCCTCAGCACTGATCCCAACCACTTCCATAGCCCGTCTTGTGGCATGGTATTCCTCCGCATCATTTATACTATCCACCTCTAGACATTTAGATTGATTGAGATAGTGATATGTCTTTGGTTCACCCAGCTTGTATCTCTGCACATCCTGATAGTAGAAAATATCACTTCAGAAAACAAGATGCATCACCATGTACTTCAGAATTACATACTCCTCCTAAGTGAGTTACAAACTTACTTCTTTTGGAGCAGCACAAAGCATGTAGAAACAGTGATAGTTTCTTTCAGGATCAGAGACCTGACAAACACGTGATCTTTCCAGCAAATAAGTTCTTATGGCAGCTCCTGATATCCTTCCCTTCTCGTCAAACTGAATCTCCACGAACTTACCAAAACGACTATAAAGTACACAGATACACGAATTAACAAACACCCAAAACGGTGAGATTGAAAAGCTTTCAAGAAAAACCACAACAATAAAGATAAAAGAATGTGATATAGTACAAGAAAACTTTGTTACCTGGAATTGTTGTTCCTGACAGTCTTTGCATTTCCGAATGCTTCTAGCACAGGATTGGACTGAATAAAAGATACAATTAAGAAGCTTGTAAGAAACAGACCAACGAAATAGAAAACAGGAACATCAACATCATCTGCATAAGCATCAAAGCATATTAGCTACTTGCTATACAGTTTGCAACTTTGCATTAAGGTGGGTGGCTACTAGCACTACTTTTCTGAAGTTTCAGTTATTTGTCCACTCTTTAATTGCTCAAGCAAACTCAGCCGAAAATTAAGATTTGACCATCCGCTGAAGTTTTAGTTATTTCCTCACTCTTCTAAAAATAGGATTTAACTGAACATATGTATATATATATATATATATATATATATATATATATATATATATATGATTCTTTTCTCTCACCTCCAACACTTTCTGTTCAACACTCCTTCCCTCAGAAGCAGCTCTTCCTCCCATGTAAGCAAGATATCTCATTAGCAACTTCGTGCTTTCAGTTTTACCAGCACCACTTTCTCCACTAACCAGAATAGACTGACTTACTCCGTCATTAATCATCTGTCTGCATTCACAAAACAAATAAAGTTGTAAAAATTACTTATAGGTATCAACAGCAACAGCCAAAGTATCAACAGAAATATTAGCAGTGTGTATAAATTTACCTATAAGCAGCATCTGCGACGGCAAATGGATGTGGACTCAGCTCCCCTAAGGCAGCTCCTTTATACTGTGCCATCATATGGCTACTGTAGAGATGGGGGAGTCTTCTAAACGGATTAACAGCAATCAGTATGCTTCCTGTATAAGTCTGGAAGTAACTGAAAGTTCAGTCCAAACATATATTCCTAGAGCACATATGTATTCAAAATCAATTAAACATCTACTCACATAAATCTCATTTATATCATATCTTGAATGCAAATTCTGTAGAACTCCGGGTTCATGCAAATAAGCAAGCCTTGTCATATCGTCCACTCCAGATGCTGGCGCTTCCGTATCTTTCGGATAAACATTAGCGGCTTTTGTAACAACCTAAATATTTTCAGACAAAAAGAAGAAAATTGTTTTTAACAAAAAAGAAAATATATTTTGCTTTCGAATTCACATAAGAAGGTTACATACTTGTTTCCCTGAAGTGCAAAGCACTTTGATATCTTGGCCATTAACCTCTACAACTTCACCATCAATCCAGGCTTCATCAGGGTCCTCCACCCACACACACGACCCAACTGAAGGATTGAAGTTACCGGCCTGTAGAAACAAAGAGTGTCAAAGGCTTAGTTCTCACTAAGAAACTGTAAGCAAACACATCTAAAGCCATATTTACAACTTCATATAGTTAACTTCCACGGTCCCAGACAATGGAAATGGTAAATTATAGAAGGTAAATAAAAAGACTATAGAATCAAGCAAGATCCTCAGCTGGTAAGAGAACTAAAATAAAATAAAAACACTTCTTGAGCTCTCTCAAGCTCCTTTATGGTAACCACAACTTCTTATTAAAGTACATGTAACTCCCAATGATTATAAATTTAATGGCTGATCAAAACCGTAAAATGTAAGAAAAATCAAAGTGTTAGCTTATAAAGATTCAAAACAAGATTAAGACCAAGCGTCAAACTGAAAAAAAACAGACAGGTCATAGTTGAAGTCAAAATCTCTAAATTCATACAAGACTTCATCATCATCATCATCTAGAAATGAGGAATCTAAGTGCAGTTCAAAGCCATTATAAACTCTTGAAAAAAACAATAAACTAAATCAAGAAACCATATTCGTCTCAAGTCAAACTAAATCCTCTAAATTACAAATTGTCCCCCAAATTAAACTGGATTTGATCACAATGAGATCTTACCATTTCGTTTGGTAGATCAGAGTCTTCAGATACAGAATCTGGATCTAGATTGGATCAAATCAGCCGTTAACGTGTGAAATCTACAAAAAATAAGAACACCTCCGAGCAAAGAGCTTGAAGAAGACACTCAGATTTGATGGAGAAGAGGAGCAAAAGAAGAAGAAGAAGAAGAATGAAGACGAGGAGGCTGCAAATCTAAACGCGTTTCTGGAAAAAAAATATTTTTTGAGTATTATTGTTTGATTATTTCTTTTTTTTCTTAACTTTATTTTCTCTTTTCGTGCTTCCCTCGTCTCTTCCACCTCGCTGGGATTTGGTCTGAATTAATGAATTACTTATCTTTCATTAACTTTCAATTAAACATATAAAAAAACGATTAATTCAGACGTATTTATCCCCCAAACTACCCTTTTATTTTGCATTTATTACAGGACTTGGTTTTCATCTTTCCGACACGCTAACCTCAATTTTGTCCGTTGGGAAAATCTTTTACAAAAATAGTATTTACCCTAACAATTAAGAAAATACACTACGACTGATTTGATTTAATCCGTGTCTTAATGGTACGAGTATAATAAATAAAAGATATTAACGTAACCAATACACCGACTTCAACAAAAAGGAATGTATTAGTTAATCATGTGAACGCCGAACCGTTGACTAAACCGTCTAATTATAGATTGTTCAATGGGAACAAGACCAATAATCTATAGCTTGTTTACCCTCGCAAAGAAAAATTGTAATACTTCATGTTTGTTAAAATAAAATTTCCAGACAATTAGTTATCAAACACAAATTAAAGCTAAGACACATGTTTCATCATCTTTGTGAAGTATGATGTGTCAGATGAAAACAAAAGCCAAAACACCCAAACAAACAACAATGATCATATTCTTGATTTTGAAAATTTTAAGCACATTTTGGCATAGTAGGACCTTTGTCTTTCATATTTTAAGCCTTAACCTTCAGCCCGTCTACTTACCTATACTTTATTACTTTTCTAAAAGTCTTATTATCTTTTCTTATATATATACAGCTGGTAAAAGAGAAAAAAAAAACAGAAAAAAATAAATTAAAATATAAAAAAAAAAAACAAATCGAAAACAACCTGACATGGTTAACTCAAACAAGAAATTACATGTAACCCTAGCCGAAAACAAAAGAGAAAGAGAAAAGCAATGCAGCCCGCCACCGAAATAACTTGTCGGAACCACTACCGAAGATGCCATCACATCGACTGCAGTTATCACCAACCCAAAGCGCCAAAAAACACGAGCAAAACAATAGAGAGCTACTTCCGTCAAAAAAAAATGGAGAAACAAATAGATGATATCGAGAAACCATCACCTGGTCACCTAAGCGTGACCGAAATGACAACTAACTTGAATATATATATATATATAGAAGTGCAAAGCAAAGAAAAACCAAAGAGATCCAGATGGCTTCGCAGGTTTGGATTCGGCGCGTGAATTGGCCTAAGTCTCACCTCACCACCAACTCACCTCCACCGCTGTTAGTAAAACCCCGACCCGTGATTAGTATGACGTCCTTAAGCAGACAAGAGTGGAAATGTCAATGGACCAGAACTGAATAAAAAAACCACCACTACATCAATCCTTTGCCCTAAGGAAGCCATAACCACCACGCTATTTATCTGGTAAGATCAGAGCCATCGTGGATCCACTCGTGTCTCTCATACGATATTTCTTACATGAACTGGGGATCTCTGCCTTTATGCATGAATTTTGATACTTTGGAGTTTAGACTGTATGTCCGGGCTTGTGGTACCCCATTCCTGTTATAGTTGTGCACGTTCTTGCATCTTCTCGTGGACTTTTTGCTTATAGGCATGACTATAGGGTTTGCCAGGATCTGAGGCCTTTCACGGCTTGATCCAGGCTCTTTTGCCCTTTACGTAGATTAGTTCTTCGCTGATATTTTGTTGTAATAACTCATTAGCATCAAATTTCTCTATCAGTATGAACAATATGACAGTATGAACTTTAGACTTTTCATATCTTCTTTGAAACATAGTTCATCTACCAAGTTGGTATGATATAATTACACCTAAACCAAACTCCATAATCTTTATGAGCAAGAAAAGGCCGAGGAATTGTATCATCAATGATTTCCAATTTTTTGCATACATACAGCACCATTGAAATGATAGTCTCTGAGAAAGAAATTTTTTTTTGTTACGTGTCTCTAAGAAAGAAACTATAATGTCACAGTCAACCTATTTGAAATAGGACAAGATCGGGACTATCGCTTTATGAAGATAATGCAGATTCTCAATTTTTTTTTTGAAGACAACGGATTCTCATATTGATCAGCTTGATGTTGAGTTGAATCAGAAACACGTTCATTGTTGTTGTAGACATGGCTCAGAAATTGGATTCACCATCATCGACTAAAGAAACTGAAAATCTCATAAGAAAAAAAATAATGATTGAAAATAAGAAGAAAATGTTTTTATATCAAAAAAATTCGATTATAAGACCAACTGCAATGGAGGTCCAAGTGCAGTCCTTAACGGTAATCCTTAGGTTAGTCAGTAATATAATAATATTAGTTATCCCACTTAAGCTAAGGACTGACCCGTCGCGAAGGGGTTTAAGGACTTGATCCTTGTGTACGTGTCATCGTTTGAGTGGGCCGGTGTCGATTGTGTTGTGTTGGGTCAAAAAACATTTAATCATTTTCGACCGACCGCATAGAAAAAAAGGGGCTCTCAAGAGAAAGGCGACAGGAAGGGCAAATCCACTCCGTGTGCTTTACGAAGGTAGATCGAAGCGTAATCTTCTTGATTCCTATCATTTTTCGATTCAGACCACATTATCTTCTTGATTCCTGTCAATCGGGTTAGGTTATGGGGTTTGAATCAATTTCGTCGAATGATTAAAATTAAGGTTTCGAAGCGATTTGGGTATAAATTGATTTGGAGAGAGATTAGGGTTTCGCTTCGATTTATTCTTACACGGAATTTGGTTTCAATCGGAATCGGATGTTCTCATATTATCTTACACAGATGCAAATCCCATTTTCGTTTCAATCGGTTCATTTTTTTAATCGATATGTTCTCTGTTTTGTTGCTCGTTGCTTCCGTTTCTCTAACTGTTTGATTTCGCTAAGTTGAAATTCGTTCAACTGTTTGAATTTGTAGAATAAATATTTTGTTTCTATTATAACTCGTTGAATTCGTTTTGTGATGAAATTTTTTGTTCTCTAACTATGTTCTTACATCATTTCTTTCAGGTTAACAAACATGGGACAAGATTACAGCTACAACCAGCCCTCTTCATCATCAAACTCTGTAGACATAACCTCTCTTCTTGAAGCCGAAGCTCAGATTTACGCGGATGAAGCTGAGAGTAGCTACTGTAATGCACTACCGGTTCAGTACCCACGTCAACCAGAGGCTGATGATGGAATCCGCGCGACATGTTACTGTGGAGCTCAGCCGGTTATCGGATGCTCTTACACCCCTAAAGACCCATACAGAAGGTACTTTTTTTTGTCGACATACAGAAGGTACTTTACGTGCCAAAATGCGAATGATGGAGACTGCCACGTTTGGAAATGGTGGGAAGTGGCAGTAATGGAGGAGATGAGTGAGTTTCAGAGACAACTTAGGGATCTTAAGGTCCAAGGTTATGAGAGTGAGCAGAAGCTCTGTAACCTTGAGAAGACGGTCCAAGAGATTTCAAAGAAGAAATTAGGAGTTAAGCTAATGGTGTGTCTATTAGTTTTAATAGGTTTGGTCTTATTGATTCTGCGAGGTTGGTTTCTCTCCTCTTCTTCATTGTATTTTCTTGAATTTTGATAAACACATTTGACTGTTTTATCTCATGTTTTTTTTTCAGGACTTGGTGGAAAGGTTTCAAAGGAGATGCAGCCCTCGGGATTTTCTGCAAGAAGGTATGTTTTATAAAAAAATTAAGCACAGTTGTTGTGCTTGAAAAGAACTTAGTTGGCTTGTAACTAGCTATCTGCTCTGATTAGATTGGCTTTAATTACTTACGTACGAATTTAGTTGGCCTAACTTTAGTGTTAAATGATAGTTATTTGCTTCCTATCTTCCCAACTGCTGTGATTTGTTAGGTTTTAATTAGTAGAAAGATAGGTTATTTAAGGTGTCTTTGTCGGTAAAATAATGTCACACACCAAACTCTAACCATGGCTAACACTCCCGGCTATGTAAACCTACTAAATAGTCAAATTCCCATTGACCTTGAATCACCCGCAGCTAATTGGTTCGCTAGCCAAGTTGCCGATGAGTCTAGTGTGAAGAAGAGGAGGAAATTGTCTCCCACAGAGGATAAAATCCTTATTGGTGCGTGAATTAACACCAGTAAGGACCATGTGGTCAGCACCGACCAGAAAGCTGATGCTTTCTGGAACCGTATTGTAGACTACTACAACGCAAGCCCTCACCTAGTTGGGAGTATACCGAGGAAGGTTCGTCCTTGCAAGCAGAGGTGGGCTCGGATTAACGAGCAAGTATCCAAGTTTGTTGGATGCTATGATGGGGCTCTGAGAGAGCAAAGAAGTGGTCAAAATGATGATGATGTCGTGAAAGCAGCTTTAGACATTTTCTTCAACAAGGCTACAAGTTCACCTTGGATCACTGCTGGAGGGAGCTCAGGCATGACCAGAAATGGTGTGCCACTCATAAGGACGGTGGAAAGGAGAAGCGCAAACAAGCTTTGGAGGTTGATAGAGAAGAAGGGGAAGACGGGGAACCAGAGGGGAGACCTCCCGGGGTAAAGGCTGTGAAAGCTGGTTGTAAGAAGAAAAAGAGTGTTGGAGAGGAGGAGCTGACGAAGCTACAGGCTGTTTTGGAAATGAGAGATAAAACCTCTAGACATAAACTTCTTGATCCTTTACCCGTGAAAACAGAGCCACTGTCAGACATGGAGACTACTCTTAAACTCAAACTAATGTCTGAAATGTTGTGATTTATTAGTCTTGTGGTTAGGTACTAATCATGTTTTTTGAAGTTGGGACTTTTATAATGTTTTTGATCGTACTAACTGTTGTCTTATTTGATGTGTCGGGGTCCGTGAAGCCATGTGAACCAAGTCACGGGTGTGTTGGGAGGTCTGAAAGTCTTTTGGTTGTTAGCGGATTGATAATAGAAGTTTTTAGACTCCTATGTCAAATGATAGTAAAGTGAAAGTACAATGTCGAACCAGTTCTGAGGGATTTCAAGCACTAAGAATGCAAGTACTTACTTAATCTAAATGCAACCAATGATTTAAAATGATTTTTGAAACAATAACTAATGCTATGAACCAAAAGCAGTAAATGAAAGACTTTCTTAACTATGATAAAAGAGAACTCATGGGGTTGGGAGTTTGACTTTAGGTGATCAGACTTCGAACAAAAAATGACAAGAGATGAATCATACAATAATCCTTAAGCCTAAACACAATCCTAAGCAAGCTCTATGTCTAGATGAATGCTCATTTGCTAACATGTCTCAAACATCAAATGTCTTTGGTTGAATGACGTGAAAACAATCATTAAGAACAAGTTTAATAGCTATCCTAATACTCTTAACAACAAATGTCTTTGGCAAGATGCATTAAGAGCCTAGTAGAGTTGTCTCAGACATTTCATCAAACACCTTTTGGGTGAGAAATGTCTAGAAATCAACTTTTGAATGATCAGAACAAAAGAAGCAATAAAATTACTCTACTAGCAAGGTTTGAGATTAATCTACACTAAAACATCTTTGATCTAACCTAATCACCCTAATCTCCCTAACCCATGAAATCTTAAGAGAACTACTCACTAATCTTCATGATTCCTCTTAAACCCATATTGGATTTCAGATTAATCATGTAGATAAACACAAGAAATCAATAAGAAAAACAATAATAAGAGATCCAATGAATCCAAAAGATGAACTTTCCAATAGAATTTGGTGGTTTTTTTTGTCAAGAACAAAAGATAATCTGCCTCCTTGGCTTACAAAAAATACTTAAACTTAGGTTTTTCAAGTCTAAAACGTAGAGGGGTAAAATCGTAAATAAACTTAGCAGTGTACGCAGCAGCCTGGGAGACGCGCCAACAAGGCCGCTGGGGACAGGAGGCCGCTGGGACACTTCGTCGTGGGGAGCTTCTTGTATTGGCGCAGCTTCGTAGACCGCGGGAGCAGGCCGAGTGAGCTTCCGCAAAAATGCCCGCGGCATGCACAGGACGCGCCAGTAGACCGCGCCAACACTTTGGCATTCCGACTCGAGGTACTTCTCGTAGGCTTGCAGCGGTCTTGAGGGATGGCACTTAAGCCGCCGGGGTACACAGGCCGCGCTGACACTTAGTGGCGAGGAGCCTTCTCGGACAAAAATCATCCTTTGCTCCAAAATCATCTCTAATGGCTTCAAAGTCACCAACGAGCATCTCCAATACCTGATAAAGACAAATGCAATGCAAATGCAACCTATATGCATTCTATATGGATTTTAAAGATCAAAAAGAAGTTAAAACAAAGACTAAAATCATGCAAATACACAAGATATCACGGATGTGGAGCAACTCACAGATTCTTCTGTTTAACTCTATGTATTATAAGTAGTAGTCTTGGTTGTCATATTGTTATGTAGCTCCACTTTCAAAACTTGTATCATCTTGTTTGCTTGAACTTAAGTCTCGGAAAGTTTGTAATATTTTGGGAGAATTGTAAAAGACACTCTGCTTCAAGGATTGAGTTACTACTTTGTAAGAGACACCCTGATATTTTGGTGCCTTCGCTATCTATCCACTTCTCTTTAGGTAACACTTATCACTTCGATTTATCTCATGTCGTTTCACTTTCATGCTCACGTAACCACGTATCAGTTTCATGCTCACGTTATATTTTCCTACCACAAACTAATCTACTGCATCTCTTTTGCTTATATTTATATCACAAGTATTCAACTGCTTCACCATGTCAACTTGATAGAATCTTGTTTTAAAAAATTTTTAAAATAGAAATATATCGTTTAAAGGAAAAGAAAACAAATTGGGGCTGTTATAATTTGTTTTAAAATTTTAAAAATTAGAAATGGTATACAATATTAAAATTGTCATAAATTTTGGGCCTGTTAAAAGTTTATGGTTTCAATCTTAAAAAAGTTATTAAAAATTAGAAATGGTATACAATCTTAAAAACTAGAAATGGTATTCAACATTCTTGCAACATTTTTTTAGATGCCGGTTCCGCATGAATAAGGATTTAATATTGCGTATTGTGGTGAGCCTCTCAGAGAACATTCGATTCTTTAGACAAAGAAGTGATGCAAGAGGTTAGGTCTTTCTCCACTACAAAAATGTACGGCGGCTATTCGTCAACTTGCTTACGGTACGGCGGCTCACACAACGGACGAATATCTCCAAATTGGTGAAAGCACGGCATATTCATGTTTACACCATTTCACTGACGGAATAATACAAGTATTCGGAGATGAGTATCTACGAAGGCCAACAGCAGAGGATCTTCAACGATTGCTCGATATTGGAGAGAAACACAGGTTTCCTGGGATGGTTGGAAGCATGTCGGAACCGAAATTCGCACCGTCAAATTATCGTATAAATTAGGAAACTAGGAAAACCCTAATTTACCAGAGGTCCTGGATATCTGGAAAACCACACGTCAAGCAATCAGAATATGAAATAAAAGATGATAAAAATAAGAAATCGTAAAAGAGAGCGAAAATAATTTATTCCAAATCTGCGTATGAGCGTTACAACAAGGTAAGAGTGCTTCGGCTACGAGAGCTTTCGGCGAGATTCCTAGTCTAATACCGAAGGCGGCTGAACCTAATTGAGTCGCAGTTCGAAATAACAAGAAAACAGAAAATTTCCTAAAAACACTCTAAGTGCTAAGTTTGCTCTGAAAAAAGTCCCCTATGCCTCTCGCCCTTGAGCTCCTTATATACTCCATAATAGGTCGGTTTATGCCTTCCTCGTTTGCCCTTAAACCGTCATAGTCCGAAAAATGGAGATATTCTATTTTTTCCGATATTCATGATTATTTGCGGAAACTTTCTATTTATCCGCAGAAACTGATGTTTATCTCCAAGCATAAATCGTTGCAAGGTTTATGGAATTTTAAGAAATCGTAAGTGGGCCTTGAATCAAGTTTAGGACCCTTTGAGATGTGTTCGAGGCTCGGTCACTATAGCGAAAGATCTATGTTTCGTGATTCGATCGCTATAGCAACCGAGCTCTTGTTCGTGACCCGATTACCATCGCGATCGGGTTTGTTCCGTAAGGTTGATGATACTATGCTTGTGGTTTAGTCTGCGGGCATTTAGATCAAGGATATCAGTGAGTCGTTGATTTTAAGAAATCGTAGTTTCTTATGAAATCGCGATTTCTTAAGAGATCGTTATCTTAAGAAATCGTTGTTTTAAGAAATCGTTGTTTTAATCTTAAAACACATTTCTCCGTAAATTTTCGTATAAAATTTACTTTTCGAAATCGTAAAATTTTAATTATTCTTTTTAACAGAAATTTGGATTCCAACTTTGTCATATCCGATTTTGACCCCAACAGTTAGCCCCCCAGCATAGTAGAATCTTAGGTTTGGCGAGACTTTTACCATGCGGTTTGGCGTTTTTTCGGCGAGTTTAGGCGAAGTTTGTATCCAAATGTCCGCGGCTGAATAGTAATTTTCAGCTTATAAAAGAGAGGGGGTAACTCTTTCATTTTTCACTTACTCATTTCTACAAGAATTTCTTTGAGAGAGAAACTTCTTGAGTATCTTCTCTTGTCAGTATTTCAGAGAAAAAATGTTAAAGGTGGGAAGAAATCTTTGAAGAAGAAAAACTCCAAGAGTCTTGCCCCTGAGTGTCACGAGGAGCTTCTTGTCCCGAAATCTGAGTCGGGATTTCCCCCGGATGCAGCCAAACGTGATGCATACTGGAGGGATGCGAGTGATCAAATCAAGGTTCCTACGGAGGAAGCTCTATCCGATTCAGCGTACTCGAGGCGTAGCGAGAAGCATGCCGAGCAAAACCTCCCATGTCTTCCTTGCGAGAATCCGAGAGTACGCTCGCGTTCCGAAAGCAGTCGTAATTCGTATTCCTAAGCACAGAGAGAGTGCGGGCAGTCCTCCGAAAAGCTTTTTTACTTGTTATGAGGCCGTGTTGATGCGTTGTCGCCTCTGGTTCCTGATCCTCAAGATCATCTTCCGTGTGTTGGACCGTTTTCGATTTTTGTTCAGCCAACTGAATCCCACCAGTTTCGAGATTATCATAGGCCTCGTGATATTAAGTTATGAGCGCGGCATATCTCTTACCACTGATCATTTCGAGGCGCTCTTGCGAGTGCAATATGTCCCGGAGTCATGTTGCTGGAGGTTAACTACTCGTCCCCATTTGACGGTGATCAGAGGGACGGTCTCTAACTTCAACCAGTGGAGGAATTTTTTCTTTTTCGTCCGGCTCGATCCTGCGTCCGTCAAAGAGGAATTTATTCCAATGTTTCGAATGGTCTATAACCCCATGCCATACTGTCGCTTGGCGCCTCGTGGTCCGCATATATGATAGTGATGAGGGATTCTCTTAGGAGCGGCAATCATCATTGGATATTTTTTACTCGTAAGAGGGCTCGCAAGGCGATCAGGATGGTCCATCCCGATTTCAAGCCAGAGAACTACGTCGATTTCGAGCCCGTGGAGCGTCTTCCATAGCGATATCGGGGAGTCTAGACTTTTCCGTTGATGACTTCAAGCTTCGGGATGGGATCCCAGTTGCGCTTTTGGCGATGGAAGCGGTTCGAATGACATCCCATTCCTGATTTCGATAACTTCTTTGATGATCTTCCTACACATCCTGACCCTTCTCCTTTTCAGAGGAGCCGGAGAGACCTAATATTATCATGGAGAGTTCTCGCGCGATTAATGGTGTTAGTTTTCTCTCCCTTAAATCCTTTGTGAAAGAGAATAGAGATACTTTTGAGAAACGAAAATTCTTTTCAAATTTCGTAGACAATGAACAAGCTTGGTTCGGCATTGATGGAGAGTCAAAGAGAGACGAGGATTTGGCGTTTCAAAGCGGAGAAGTATTCGAACGACTTTGCGCGGCTTCAGGCGGTAACCTCGAAACAAGACTCGAGGGTAGCAACGGAAATTTGTCGAGCGAGACGTCAGGCCAAAAGGGAAATCGTTGCCGAGATGAATAATCGTGTGGTACGATTTGGCGACGAGTACGAGAATCTTAAGGCTGCTAATGTTATATAGGGCGATTTTCGCGAAAGTCGCGGCTCTGTCGGAACTCTCCTAAGAACGCAGGAGAGTGATTACGTTTACGAAGACGAGCTGGGCCTTATGAAAGAGGGTATGAAGGATTATGCTCACGGCGAGTCGCTCAGCCCTCCAATCGAAGAGAAGATTTGGGGGCTTTGGAACCAAATCCCGATTTCCCCTAATACGGTAGAGGTAGCGACCGAGGAAGAAGGCTGCGAGGACGAGGTGAGCTATCCGACGGGTGACTGCAAAGCTTCAATGTCGGAGGATTTCGTCCTTTACTGATTTGAGTTAGAGTTGTTCAAGGCGATGTCTTTCCCCTTATCTTTTGAATTTCTGTGGCCAAGTGTGGCCTTTAATCTTTATCAGGCCGAGTGTGGCCATTATGACTTTGTTGTGGCCGTTAAGACCCTATTTGTAAGTTTTTGGGACTGGCCATTGATGGCTTTGAATCCCGGCCGCGGGGCGGCTAATATATATATATGCGTTTAGTAATTTTTATTTGGGACAAGTTCGAGTTGTCATCTCGTGCTTATTTCCAATGTGATGTTCGTTCTGTTTTTTCCTTTTAAAGTTCCTCCACCCCCCCCCCCCTTTTGAGAGGGGGATAGCTGAACTCGTTTTTCAACGGCCTGCTTACGTACCCCTTTCGAGGATGAAGTCATCTCGTAGTTCTGATTGTGCCGCGAGTGTGATTACTCGGCGGTTAATTTTTCGTCGACTGTTTAGTCGCAGGGTTGACGTCTATGTCGGGATTTTTCTCTTCCTGTTAAGTTATGATGTTGTCTTAGAAATTGGGGTTGGTTCCGATTTCCGAATCGGCTTCTGCGGAAGGTGTTGTTGCGTCCGCCGTTGGGGAATCCTCCGTAGGAGGATGGGTACGTTTATGTTTTACCATGGAGGTCGTAGTGATCTGTCTCAACATGTGTTCCGCTAGGAAACAAAGTCGGGACTGTTTCTGACATCTACAGATGGCCGCAATTCCAGTTCTCGTTGGGAACTTGACACCCAAGTGATACGTTGAGGGAACAGCCTACATGGCGTTTAGCCATGGAGTTCCCATGATCATGTTGTAGACAGCTGGGTTATCTACCACTGCGAAGTCAACTATTTTCGTGACGTCTTTTGCTACAACGGGTAGCTGGATGGATCCCAGAGTCATGGACGTCTGTCCAGAGAAACCCATCAGTGGGTTTGGTACTGGGGTGACTTCTCTGAGCTTGATGTTCATCCTTTTGAGGGTATCGCGGAAGATTATGTTAAATGTGCTTCCGATATCGACGAGTATCCTATAGAGATTGTAAACTTGATACTTTATTAGAATAACGTAATACGGTATTTATACCAAATACAAGGGATAGCTAGGTATTATACAAAGACTAATATAACCTTATATACATATCATCTACACACCCCCTCAAGCTGGAGGGAGTTTCATCACTCCAATCTTGTTCATTAGCTCAGTGAATCTTGTTCTTGGGAGTGGTTTTGTGAGAGCATCCGCGAGTTGATCTTTGGTAGAAACATGTGTAACTCGTAAGGCACCAGACTGGACATTGTTTCGCACAAAATGAAAATCCAGCGCAAGCTCTGATACCATATTAAGCTAGATGAGCTTTCAACCTAAAACCAATTGGCAATTAGGGGAGTGGCTCATCTATCTTATATATTGCTTATGATCCCTTCCAATATCCGATGTGGGACTTATGTCCCTAATACGCCCCCTCGAGATGATGGATCTTTGAGCATCAATCTCGGAATGTTTGGGCAAAGATCGATGGGCCAACTTTGGGCAAGATCGATGTGGATCGGATTGTATTGTTTGGATCGGGCTCTGATACCATATAGAGATTGTAAACTTGATACTTTATTAGAATAACGTAATATGGTATTTATACCAAATACAAGGGATAGCCAGGTATTATACAAAGACTAATATAACCTTATATACATATCATCTACATATCCTTGCGACCTCGAGATCTCCTATCACAAAGTCTATGATGAGAGGATCGCAGTGAGGCTGATCTATCCCGTAGGCCTCTTCTTCTGTGAATGTTACTGAGCTGTCCTGACCATCACGTGGTGGAGACCACATGGGGTACTTCGCACACAATTCGGCCTTCCGCTGGTAAGCCTTGATGGCTGAAACCGAATCCTTGCAGTATAGCGATCCTCCAATGATCATGTTTACCCTCCTGCGATTCTTATCGTTCCATTTATCATCCGACCTCCTTCCACATTTATCTCCTGCCTGATTTCTCGGGGAGGAGTTTTCCACGGGAGGGTTTCTGTGGTGGATCTGGGACTTTACAGCCCTCACTTCCGCATCAGTTTTGGTGATGTAATCGCGGAGGTCACGAATGTCTGAGCTCTCCTCAGCAGATTTCCGAGCTTGTCGGCGTCTGCTGCGAGTAATCTCGGTTTGATTTTCAGCCAGTTCTTCTTGTTCGATCCAGTAGAGGTTTTATTCCTCTTCCGTCATGGGTTTATCGAACGGGGAGCTTTCTCGGGCCGATTGGCTTTTGGTTCTTCTCGGATGGACGTCGGCGTCCGGTTCGGAGTCGTCGCTGGGCTCCAAATCGATGTGCCCGACTTACTCCGCCTCGGTGTCTTATTCAGACGGCGAGATATCTTTCGAGCTGCTTTTGTTTGCAGAGGCAATTTCGCTAGGATTTTGTCCGGATGGACGTTCTTGCGAAGTTCTAGGCCTGTCGCGCGGGGTTGCAAACTGGAGTCTTCTTCCGCGGAGCTTCGTAGCTCCGCACGGGAGGACTGCGTGGGTCCTTGCCGTTAAGGTCTGAACCTGTTTGGTCAAGGTTCCCACGAGTTTATCCTGCTCTTCCGACCTTTTCTCGTGGGCGGAGAGCATATTTTTGAACTCGTCGAGTGTCGCGGCGTTAGCTGGTGCGTTGGCCGCGGATACATCTGCTGATGGAGTGTTCAAAGCGTCATTGTTTGCGCCGTTGAGAGGAGTCTGCAAGTCCGTAGTGTTGTCGATAGTCATATCTGATTGACTGTTTGCTGGTTATGAGTAAGATTGATCCGTACACCCCCTCCTTCTAGCGCCAAACTGTGGGAACTGAAATTTGCACCGTCAAATTATCGTATAAATTAGGAAACTAGAAAAATCGTAATTTCCCAGAGGTCCCAGATATCTGGAAAATCACACGCCAAGCAATCAGAATACGAAATGAAATAAAGCGAAAAGAATTTATTCTGAATCTGCATATGAGTGTTACAACAAGGTAAGAGCGCTTCGGCTACGAGAGCTGTCGGCGAGATTCCTAGTCAATACCCGAAGGCGGCTAAACCTATTTGAGTCGCAGCTCGAAATAACAAGCAAACGGAAAATTTTCTAACAACGCTTAAGTGCTAAGTTTTCTCTGAAAAAAGCACCATATGCCTCTCGCCCTTGAGCTCCTTATATAGTCTATCCTAGGTCGGTTTATACCTTCCTCGTTTGCCCTTATGCCGTCATAGTCCGAAAAATGGAGATATTCCATTTTTTTCGATCTTCATGATTATCTGCGGAAACTTTCCATTTATCTGCGGAAACTTTCTATTTATCCGCGGAAACTGATGTTTATCTCCAAGCATAAACTGTTGTAAGGTTTATGGGGTTTTAAGAAATCGTAAGTTGGCCTTGAATCAAGTTTAGGACCCTTTGGGCCGTCTTTTGGTTCGAGACGTTTATTATGATTTCTCCGATAAAGTTAATTTTCTACGGTTTAATCGTAAACCAAGCTGATGATCCCATTTGATCTTGAAATAAAAAAATGGTTAGTCGTGGCTTGCGGAGGATTATTACAAGAATAGTTGAGAATGCATAGGTTTTACGTCGTTTTGTCGTTTCGGAAGACTTTGGACACCGTGGAAATTAATTGATGCTCGTATGCTCGGTCGCTATAGCGACCGAGCTCATATCGTAGCTCGGTCGCTATAGCGACCGAGCTCGTTTCGTGATTCGATCGCTATAGCAACCGAGCTATTGTTCGTGACCCAATTGCCATCGCGATCGGGTTTGTTCAGAGGGTTTAAAACCACCGTCCGAGCGTCTAAGGTTGATGATACGATGCTTGTGGTGTTTTCTGCGGGCATTTAGATCAAGGATATCTTTGATTTTAAGAAATCGCAGTTTTTTAAGAAATCCGATTTCTTAGGAGATCGTTATCTTAGGAAATCGTTGTCTTAAGAAAACGTGATTTTAAGAAATCGTTGTTTTAATCTTAAAACATATTTCTTCGTAAATTTTCGTATAAATTTTACTTTTCGAGATCGTAAAATTTTAATTAATTTTTTAACGGAAATTTAGATGTCAAATTTGTTGTATCCAATTTTGACCCCAACAAAGACTGCATGCATTGGGAATGAAAGAATTGACAACCGCTTGGAAAGGACAGTACGCAAGTGGATCAGGAAAACCTACAATTTTCTTAGAGGTTGTGGCTTCACAAGATCTTTGGATATGGCACGCTTTCTTCGATCCGCCAGGTACTTTAAATGATATTAATGTCTTGGATCGCTCTCATGTTTCTGATGACGTTTTCCAAGGCCGAGCTCCAACCGTTGAGTATGTGGTCAACGGGCACACGTATAAATTGGCCTACTATCTCACAAACGGTATATATCCAAAATGGGCAACCTTTATCCAATCTATCACAAGTCCACAAGGTCCTAAGGCGGAATTATTTGCTAAAAACAAGAAGCAACCTGCAAAGATGTGGAACGGGTTTTTGGAGTATTGCAATCTCGATTTGCGATTGTGAGGAACCCGACTCTTTCATTGGACAAACAAAAGATTGGTAAGATTATGAGAGCATATATCATACTACACAATATGATAGTCGAAAATGAACGAAATGGATACATTCGGTATGATGATTATGAATTTGAAAAAGAAGGCTCCACAAGAAGTTTAGGGGTGGGAAGTTCACGGGTGGGTAACGACAGGTCTACAAATATCCATAATATGCTCGGCATTCGGGATGATGTTCAAGATACCGAGGCACATCATCGATTGGAATATGATTTAATTAAAAATATTTGGAACAAATTTGGTGATTCATAATCATGTTGTATCTTTCAATTAAATCATCTTATAAACCCTCATGTTGTATTTTTTTATTTAATCATCTTTATATTTAACCATCTTTATATTTAATCATCTTTTTATTTAATTATGTTATTTATTTACTTTCTAAAATAATAAAATAAATTTAATATTTTTTTATTCATAAAAACTCCAAACTGAAACTCACCATTGGACTAAACATTTGGATTAAGATCTTTACTATTCAAACAAAATAATAATAATAATAATATTATAAGGCTAAGGACTCTTTGGTGAACCTCACCATTGCAGATGCTCTAACAAACATAAAATAAGCGAAGTGGCAAAATTGTACCATCAAAACTCTCGTGTTTGAACAAATGAAGCGAAATATATTTTGAGTGGTTTGAAGCCATATACAATAACGAGGGCAAAATCATATATATAATGAGACACTTTCCTCTCGTCTTAAGGTGTCCACATCAGATTTTAATAAATGTTCGTGGGACCCATCTTTATATTTTCGTTTTAACATAATATGTATTCATATGAATATCATTAAATATCACTTAGTGCAGTGGTTTATGTATCATTAAAGAGGCTCACAACCCGGATTTGAATATAGAACATGTGCGTTTTGCATTTTTTATGATTAAATTTAATGAAAGACAATTTTGATTTTTACAAGTCATCTTCTTCTTTAGACTTTTTGCAATATTGACTCCGAGAACTCATAATTTTTTAAGAGTTATACATCAGTTTCTTTATTTTTTGTCATTTTCATGAAAACTTCATAAACTTTTAAATATACAACTCAATTATAGGATGAAATGAGTGAAAAATTAAGTTTTTAAGAATTTTGGTTTTTGGACTGAGTCAGTATAAATCGTTATCGTTGGTGTCCGGATTACATTTTTCCGATGATTTTACGGCCCTCGGCAGTCGAATATGATTATGTAATGAATTAATGATTGTTGGATCATTTTGAATTAACTTGCGGCCTATGTCACTCAGTTTTTACATAACCTTTATAAGGTGAGGCTGCTGCGTCAGACATATCCAAAAAGCTTCATAATCGTCTATTTTTTTGCACTGTCTCTGAATATGGCATAGGGTTCTCCTACTTTGTCGCTTAACTCTCACATCCAATGATAAACCATTACTCTAAACCGCTCTATTCAGTGTCACATATCATTGAAACTCTTTAAATTGATATAATTTCATAGTCCTGCTGAAAACTTGATTAGTATAACTTTTCTATGTTCTTTGTTCTACTTTCTGAAGTTGTCCGCTAAGACTTGTACGCAATGGAGGGATTCACTAATTTATCATACTTCAAATTTTGAATTAGAACACGCTGGTATTTTCAAAGAGGAGGCGAACAAAATCGTTTACACAGCTGATAACTACAGGAAAAACCAATGAAAAAGAAACACAGTTTTGTGGGCGGACCGAGAGAGTGCGCATAGATCTGAGAGGAGCTCATGGAGATTTATTTTTTATTTCTGTTAAAAATCTCGCCTTGACTATTTTTCTGGGTATGTATATACTATTGTGTTATGTTTAATAAAGGATTTTACTATTGTATGGGGTTTCTAAATTTGGATAGATTATTATTTTCTTATATTTACACAGCTTGTGGATTTACTGGATAGCTAATGAGGATGTCAATTAGTCAGTGTATCAGATGTTGAATCTCAGTGGATATATGATTTATGTCTGACATATTCTTGAAAAAAAAATGTGGTTAGATGTCGAATATATGAACACAAATCGAAAACTCTTTTAGACATTCAAGATTTTGCGCTTGGCGCGGGACTATATCCCTAGTATACTTTTACAATCCTACACCTAAACTTATATACGTTTCCAAAATTTACAGTAAAACGGTCTATTTAATAACTAGTTAATAAACCATAGCAAATACCATACACCTACACTTAAAGAAGTGTTTTGAAAGAGAACCAAGCACTCGTAGTTTGGTGGTAAATGAGGTATAGTTGTACTGCCCGCCATCCAGGTTCGAGTCTTGGCCACAATAGATTTAACATCTCTTCCGTTGGAGCGCTGAACCTTTTTCGAGGGGATAGTTGGGAATATGGCTGCCCAGATATTAGAGTTATCAAAAAAAAAGTATCCTGATTGTGAACCTTCCGGAGGAAATTATAGTTTTCCTTTCCAAATGGCTTTAGTGCCCTTTTTCCATGTGACGAATGGGCATGCAACATGACTACATGGTAGGGACTAAGGACAGACTTCTATCATCTGCAAACGAAGCGTTTTCAATCTACAAATAGACAATCAATATTTCTTACTTTGCTCACCGCCTATTCTATGTGAAAATAGTAGTTTTCAATTAGTGTAAACCCCGCATAAATATTAGATAGTCATCCCAAATAGCCGTTAAATACAAGATACTTTATATTTTATTACAAGTTCACATGATACACACGTAAAGTCGACCATGTCACAAACGAGAATCTGATTTATAACTCTTTAAAAAACAATAATTTATTTTTATTTTTAAAATCAACTATTTTATTTCACATTTGATAAAATACAAATATATATAGACCCATTTTATTAAGGCTCTTGACCTTGAGTGTTGAGCCGTGAAGGACAAACCAATTATGGTCATCATGCCCCCAAGAAAGCTGCAAGATTTGGATCAGTACGGAATGGAAGAGTTGTTCGAGCCCCTAAACCTCTGCAGCAACAAGCGGCCTACAAAACGCAAACATACTTCACAGTCCAGACCAAAAAACACGTAGCACTAGAGTTGTGAAATTCGCGTCATGACAAAACAGAAAGCTTGCACAATTGTATGCCAACTTGAACTTCAGAAGAAACGGGATAGGCTAGCGTTTCGAAAATTGCATCAAGACAAACACACAGAAGAAGCAAACTTACTACTCGAGATGCAAATGTCAGCGTTTCTTCTAAAGTCATGTCTGTGCACAAACCTGTAAGAATATTAGAAGAAAAAAAGTGTGAAACGACGGACCAAAAATGTAAGGAAGAACAAGACGGAAAATAGAACTCGGTTAGATTCGGTTTAATGCATTTGGCATAACACTTAGTTTATTATTACCATAGAGCAAACCTCCGGTGAATGCATCTCCTGCACCTGTTGTGTCCATAAGCTCCGATGAAGGTATTTTCTCAGATGTTACGATATACAATCTCCCTGTAACATTTCCTTTCAGTCTAGTAACAATCTGAAAATGGTAAGAGAAATATAAAGATTTTTTTTTGAGAAGGAAATATAAAAAATATAAGTGAAACTTGCGACAAATATGCATCTCAAGCC
This sequence comes from Hirschfeldia incana, assembly GCA_026261945.1. NCBI lineage: Eukaryota > Viridiplantae > Streptophyta > Magnoliopsida > Brassicales > Brassicaceae > Hirschfeldia > Hirschfeldia incana. The sequence goes on from JABCMI010000006.1 coordinate 2,115,878, forward strand.
GTTATTTACCGATGAATTGCAGACCGGTAAAACACTTGTAAAGTCTGTGCTTTGCTTCAGAGACTCGTGTAGCTCATCGATGTCTGTTTCTTCTTCTGATTCTGGAACCTCTGTAGTTATTTGGAAAAGAAAGGAAATGTCATAACTAATTTTATTTTTAAAAATGGCAAACACAAGAAGTAGTAGTGTAATTTTGCAAATATGGAAATCGACAAGAACTCACCATTGGGACATCTCTCGAGCATCACACAACCGTCTTCCCCCAAAGTCATGATCACAAACTTAAGCTTCGGTAATCCAATGAGCATAGAGAGTAGCGCACTAGGTGATGTTGGTGACTCAGTCCAATCCTGTTTTCCTCAATATTAAACAAGTTCATCTTTTAGGATTAACTGCTGATGCAAGAACATATACATATGTATACCGGCCAAGTCGTTAACTCAGAAGTTATAAATTAATATCCATATATTCAGCTTTTCAGAAACTTTCTACACTCTGTATAACTACAGTAAACATATGTATGGTACCAAGTACAAACATTCAGTATAAATTATATAATACAACTAGATCTCACAAATCTAACAAAGTTGTGTACCGTTTTAAAAAAAAATATCTCTAGGTTCACTGAATCTCATAATATTTTAATCTGAAACCACATAATCTAGTATTATTTTTTTTTTTCAAGTATAACTCCATCTTGCGAGCATAAGGTTTCACTTTGGGTTCTTTTCCCTTTGAACTAACCACACATGATCCGTTAAACCATTTAATCCATAGTTTTACAAAAATGTTCTGAGAACTCTAACCTGAGGGAAATGAGTAGAGCAAATGGCATAATCAGCTAAGTCAAGGAGCTTATCTAGTCCCTGCCTTCTTTTCTCTGCGTTGATTAAGATAGATACGTTCTTGCTATGTGCCTGCATAAGAATTACAAATCTTCTTAGAAACAATTATCCGCAATTACTATATGGCTAAATGAGCGGAGGGCACGTAATTCACCTTTTGCGCAAGAAGCAATTCGGTTTCACGAGACCTTCCAGTTACATGTAAAACTCTTACTCCATCAAGCACATCTAAAAGGAGGGACTCAGTGAGGTCATCTGGGAGCAAAGGAGGATATCCTGGTGTGAAAATACACGTGCGAGTATTCCTACATGTTATGTTATAACAACAGTATCAAACGCATGATTAGTTTACCAAACGCGCTTCTTTGGACATATTATACTTAGAGAATTTGAAAAACAGAAAGTTAATTTTTTTTTTGGTCAAACCTAACAGAAAGTTTAAATTAATAATAGCAAATAGACACAACATGACACAAAACGACTGTCTACCCACTTTTGGTTATCTACAATGACGTAATTAAAATGTGAAACTCCATCTTTAGCTGTCTGAAATAGAAAAAGAAGAAGAAAGGATTGTTGTTTTATTTACGTTGACCGATATACAGTATATATGTATATGGTATCAGATAACAATCTTTAATGATGTTACCACACAAAAAGAAGTATCGACGCCGCTAGATTCTAGTTCCTCTAGCATCCATCTCCCTTGAGAATCATCAGCAACCTAAAACCATATTTCCAATTTCATTGTGATAATTTTAGTGTTTGTAAATCATAAATTCTATAAACTATATTTGATAAATTAATAAATTATTTTTTGGTTTTAAGTTTTACCAAAAATTAATAATTAAAATTTTTAAAACTTTAAAACTTTGCAGTAACTATATAGTTTCATTAAAATTATAAATTAATAATTAATATATAGGATTTCTTTATAAATATAAATAAAACATTAAAATGTATATTTTTTCTTCAAAATAAATTTCATCTTTGGCTTTTATTTCTATTTCAATATGTTAATGCTAGCATCTAAAAAGGCATTTATATTATATACTATGTATTCAAGATATATGACAATATCAGATCATATAACAGAACAGTGAATAGATCAAATTCAAATCTTTAAAATTTAATAAATATATAATATCAAAGATTTTCTGTAAATGAAAAAAATCTATATTAATAAATAGCAGAGTTTCAATACTATTAATTTGTAGAGTTTTTACTTTAGTGTACAATGTTAAAAGGGAAGAGCATAAATCCCCAAATCATATGAACAAGGATTTTTCTCTTCAAGTTCTAGTTCGACCCATAAAAATATTTGCATTGGCAATCTTTGTTAAATTTTATCAATAAAAAAATATACTAATATTTAATTTTTGAAATAGGAAAACAAAGTATTGAATTTTTTGGATTCATGTCTCTTAGGTTTATAATTTTGTATTTCCATTTACATACTTGAATAATAGTATAATTTGTGTCGAGAAACTTGAATAAGAACATCTTAAACAAAACATTATCTCTTCAATTTTGAAGGATTTTCCTTTCCACATATCTTCATTGCTTGAAATTTTAAAATGCTTGATAGTGCATCTTCAAATTTGAATCCTTTAAGACACTATTTACGAATTATTTTAGTTCAAATGATTTATATCTGAGAATCGCATATTTAATATTTTTATCATATTTTAGTACTTACACTTATTTTTCTCACTAATTTCCAATTAAAAAATTTTATTAACTTTTTAACGAATATTTTTATAAATAGTTACATTTTATTTTTTATAGTTATATTTTCTCAGATTTAATATCTTTCGAGTATTCTTTTTAAATATAAAAAAATGCTATTACTAATATGTTTTTTTTGTAGAAAACTATTGCTATTACTAATATTGATGGTTAGATTTAAGAAATAAGTCTGTTACGAGTAAATTTGAGATCAACGTTGGAGCAATACTCCCGCTAAATTCTTGTTTTAAGAACGGTTCCTCTTAAAATTGGAAATGTTTGCTGGAGATGCTTTAGAAACTAATACATTAATCTTCTTCCAGATCAGCCTTTCAGTATTCTTATTTAAATAAATAACACTTGGTTCAATAAATATATCAAAGAACAAAAGTCAAAATTGGACTAACCTTGGCTAAGATCCTAGAAGGCAAACCCAAACGAGCAGCGCATGTTAAAGTATTCCCAGTGTTTCCACCTCCTTGAACCTGTAATTATTCAGAAAATGTCAGCGAAATTTTACGAATTAAATAAAGTCAACGAAACATCGCAAATAGTACTGGACCTTGAAGCTCGTGCCTCGGATCTTTTGATCGGGAACTGGGAAAGACGGTACAGTGACTAAGTAATCCAAACAGAGTTGACCACAACCAAGCTGCCAATGTAGCCAATCTAATCATTATTATCTATTCAAAAGCATGCGAATAAAAGAGAAAGAGAAAGATACGCACGACGATAGGGTGACCCGGAATTGCTTCATTGGAGCGAGATGTCATGTCGGAGTTCCGTCTTTGCGTTAATACGAAGTAGGAAAGAAAGATAAAGACAGAGTGGACATTTATAGGTGCCCGACGAACTTTTAAAAGATAACCAAATAAAATCAATGTTGGTTAAAAAAATTGCAGTTGGTTTGGTTGGAACTGAAGTCAAATCAGAGCTGGAATCAAAACGAGTGGATGAGAGGTGAAACTTATACGTCGGTTTTAGTTTTTCAATTATTTCCCCCCTTTCTGATACTTTTTCGAAAGAGACTTTTGGAGTGTTTTCATTCATGCAGGTTTTCCAGTGATTACATGATTATAGAAAAGACCAAACATACATGTAATAGTATTATAAAAAAAGTATGTCCAACCCCTCAATGTTTGAGAACCTTTTTTTTCTTTTTTGAGTAGTTGGGAACTTGACTGAGATATTATATAAGACCAACCAAAGACTAAACGGTATAATAATTGGATGTTTCCTTTTTTCGTTTTAGTCGCGTTCCCTGAAACTTCTATCGTCTTTCCACTTGTTTTTCAGTGTGAGACCGTGGGTCAACATGATTTCTATTAAGCAAAATGCAACAACGCAAAATAAGATTTGGAGATGCTTTCGATTTTACACTGGTATTCCGGCGCTACACGCCGGATTTCCATCTTTTATCTTCTAATGAATTCAAAATTATCTTTTATGCATTTGATAATGATTAGTGATAGTAGTGTATTATTTGTCGTAAGGTTTCTGAGGTAAAAATAAAATAACATAAGTGATTTTCATGGATTAATGTAATAAAAATATAATAAACTGCAAAAATTGCGTTTACCACAATCAAGACCGTAGTACCATGAGAAAGCATATGATCAAAAGGAGGAGAAGCAACCTTCATTCAGTTTATATTCTACATATGGATTTTGCTTCAATCCTTTGGAAATTAAACTTATTATAAGTTAATGTTATAATTTAAATTCATAAGATGATGGACATATGAAAACAAATGATGTTTTGATTATTAAGGTTTTCTTGTTCTCAACTTTTCTTTTTTTTATAAGTGTTGGTTTTCAGTAATATTTTAATGTAATTTTTTGCTTGCTGTGTATTTGACGATCTATTCTTCTTATCAAAGCAAAACAAAAATATTCATATGCTTATAATTTTTATAATAATTGGTTTGTTTCTTTTCTTATTCAAGGTTTATATTACAATCTCCAAAATATTAGAAGAGGCTAATTATTTCATAAAATTATAGATTATTTAGTGTATAGCTAACTCATAAAAATTATTTGTACATATATAATGTTAAGTCTTAAGCTTTTGGTTATAATAAATTGAGATTATATGTGTTGAATTAAAGCATCAAAATTTCACTGATCAATATAACAATTGTTTAATATTGTTATCAAATGAATTTGTTTCTTAAATGTTAAATTAATTGCTAATTTTATATTTAGTTTGTAGTGTAAGACTACAAATCACTGTTAGGAAGTAGATAAAACACATACATTAAAGGCGTTTTAGTGGTGAAATTTAAGTTTTTATTGTTTTCCAATCTTTTTCAGTAATACAATATATGTGATATATTTGGACCTTTTGTAAATTAATAAAATGCTTTTAATTGTATTTACATAGATTTTTAGATTACACCAAAGTCCTCACTCCACATCATCAGTGCAGTTTTCACCTAGCTCTCCTCATGACCACTCTTATTTCTTACATAAACTTTTTCAGACTTTGGTGGTGTTTGTTTGGGATCATTTTCATATATTCGGAATCCTCAGGCTAAAGTACAATGCTTCCCTTTCACCTCATGATATAATGAGTTTACTATTTTGCTGCAGCTCTTTCTACGGTTAAGGTTTGGTGACTTGGGCCAAGTCAGAGAAGAACCATAAAGAAGTACAAAACAAAGTTGGCATAGACAAACAAAGTGAAATAGTTTTGTTTTCACCCCTTTTAATGAAGTTGTAGTGGAGAAGTATGTTAGTAGAAATTTGGAAATGGAGTAGCTTTGCCATGTGTTGGTATAATTAACAGAATATGGTAAGAACTCATCTGAGAAAACAAATGTCATATGCCAAAGAAAACACTATTAATGATGATCATTTTCTTCTGAGAATATGACTAAGCTTTCATTTGCAACCTCCTGATGCTCTCTGCAGTTCTGTTGCTGCTATATCGATTCTTAAGAGCACAATTTTGTCCCACCAAGACAAACTTCTCAGATTCTCTTCAAAGTTCTACTCTTTCAGTCTCTGATCAACGATTTCACAAAACATTTTAGAATCTCGCCGTCAACGGCGAAATCTATATCTTCTCTGTTTCTCCATACGCTGAGTCTCTTGGCAGCAACCTGCAAGAACACAAATGATCAGTAGAAGACCAAATAGGCCAGCAGAATGTTTCACCAGACAAGATGAGGTTATAAATAAGAAGCACATTTTACATAACAGTTTAAGTTAAAGAAAAGATACGTTGAGATGAATATACTTGTGAACCATCGGAGAGCTGGCCCCAATATACACTGCCGAAGCGGTCTTCACCGAGTTTGTTCTCCTAGTTAAACCTGTTTGTGGCTGAGTGAAGCTCCTTCAATGAGAATATCTTCCGAGATGGTTCTGTCTCCACTTTCTTTTTCCTGTGTAAGCGTTACATCAAACCAAACTTAACCTCAATTATGTCGGAAAAAATATATTTCGGACCAACAAATCAAGAAACGACATATAGATCTATTTCTGATCTTTATCACTATCCAACGATGAGTGAAAAAAACTTATATAACAAAAGTATAGTCGGAATACTCATATTTATAGTTTTTAGTTTGCATTCTACCATAATGCTTTATGGTTATAAATATTTTTTTTACACTTCGGCCAATGACAAAAAGAATATTTATATTTTTGATGATTGATGAATATCATATTATATAGATATTTTGTAATACACAATCAGGCATAAAGCTGCCTTTGATTGTGAAGAAAAATTTTTATTGCCAATTAATTTAAACAAAGAACTTAGAAATCAGGGAAAAACATGCATTGATAAGTAAACCATCCAACACCACATTGTGTTTAACTTTTATAATAATACAAAATTTGTAACGAAAATGAAATCAACATTAAAAGAAAGGTAAGTAAATATATAAGAGTGGGTTGCGACTCTCAGGTGGCTCTATGCCAACCGTGGCTTCTTCACATTCTTATTTGAGCAGTATTGCATTTGAGCCAACAGGTGGTGTGCTTGATGGTAAACGCCCTCCTTCTGGTGCAGCAGACGATGAAGTTTGATGGTTTACATCTGTACTTTCACTAAGTTCTGCTGCCAAATCATCAGAGATCTCAACAACAAAAGCACTGTTCCCAGCAGGCACTTCACTTGCTATTGGATTCTGGACCTGCATCACGTCATCAGATTTGTTATATTATTTCTTCCGGATGCATTGAAATTGCATATATGAAATAAATTAGGACAACATGCAAAAAGAAGACATTTTTTATTTTAAAAAGAGAGTAAAACTGGTTTGAATCTTCGCAGTTAACTCTAAAATTTCTATGAAACTCACATTGCCTACAAAGTCTGGGAGTGGTGCACGCTGAGTCTCGGCGATGATACGTGAGATTGTGAGGGTTTGATACTTTGATGCTTTGAAGTGTAGATGAACTCCTCTAACTTGATATGGAAAGTGAAGATTTTCCCAACAATGGCAGCCACAAACTGGGGCAGTTCAGCATCCACGCAAGCATTGTCACCAACACCCTGCAAACAAACACAACTTTTATATCAAAAACCCAGCGTAGTAAATAAATTAGATTTTAATACTAAATGGATGAAAGATCAGCCTATTGAAAATTCCGCAGCTTCAGCAGCTTTATTGTCGGTTAGCCTAGCAATATCCGAATCAAAAGCAACAAATCCAGCATCAACCGTCTGGTCTTCTACAGATAGTTTGACACGGTACATGCAGTCCAGAATGTTAAGAAAACAAACTGTAACAGTGGTGAGAATATGTGTAAGTTAGATTAAACGTGGTAGAAACTTTCCAATTAGGAGTTCTACCTGAGTGAAGCCATAGCGCTATTGTTATCTCTCGCACAAGCTTCTTAGAACAGCTAGCGCAGCCAATATAACAACGTCTTTTTTTCAGACTGGACACTGGTTACTTTGGTAGAACAGAGAAACTCGATTATCTACAATCAGCAACAGGAGTTAAATAATTAGGTGTGACATTAGAAAGATTAATTTTATATAACTCTTTCTATCACCTGGGGATCAGCTGCGAGGACATATTGGTTAAGGTCAGAAACAGTGAGGGGCTCTACCTTTTAAGCATGAATCAGCTTTGATGAAGAGGCTGTCTGCTTTAAGCCACTCCAAACAACCTAAACAGAGGCTTAATTTTGCAGGAAAAATTGTTCAGTTATTAATGAGTCCAAGAATACGTACAACCAGAAATACATGTACTCAACATGTGTGCCTTTCTTTTATTTGTTGTTTTTATTATTTGTTTCAGTTGCAAATAAGTCTTCCCTCTGTTACGAAAACCACCTCTTCCATTTCCCATGTTTCCTTGTGCGTAGGAGTTGAGGCTCCATCATTTGTTTCTTGTACTTGTTCTCTATTTAAGTCAATGAAAAGCCAAAAAGAGACAAGAGGAATTTGCCCAAAAGTTAAGTTTTATCGTTTTTACTATGTTTTAAAGCGTTGAAGAAGTTCATAGCTATCATATACAGTCAAAAACGAACATTTACAATTGAATTCCATCTACTCAAATTACCTTTCTATATGTAGTGTAAGCATGAAACGATGTGAACCAAGTATATCTTGCAAGTTTACCAGTCCAATGGGGTGAATAATACAGTTACAACTTGTTGAGGAGTCAGATAGAGAAGATCCAAAACACACCTGGTAGTTGTTTATTGGTTTTGCCAGTGCCAATAGATTGTTGTAGCTGCGGAATCGAAACATCTCAGTCGGTATCAGCTTAGCAGAATCCATTAGTTCTTCAAATGCTGCACCATCGGTGAATCAAATAGAGGAAGGGCATCAGAGAGCTGGAATTGGTTGTCGCTCTGTGTAATGTCACTAAGCGCGTAAACATAGATCTTGTACAACTGTGGTTTCATCGCTGAGAAGGTACCATTTTAAACTGAAGCGTCTCAGGCAGCTTCTCTTGATGATAATGATGATATTTAATTTAGAGAGAATGGAATAAGTAGTGGGCAAGTAGTAAATGATGAGATCAAAGCAAGAAACGAATGATTATCTGAGTTTCTAGGATACGAAGAGATTGGGAAGAGGAGCTAGTCCTTGGTCGCAGCAACCAGAAACTCTAGAAAGAGATGGGCCATCGAAGAGCCCACAAAAGAAAAAAATATTAGTAGCCCAAAAAAATTAAAACAAAAATTACACAGATATCACGTAAAAGAGAGATGACACGTGTTCAAAAACGCCCATATGACCTTGCTGATGTGGCACAAGAAGCAGCCATCACAAACCACTTTATTATTATAGATAGATACTATTCTCTTATTTTTTTCCCATAAACTCATTTATCCTACATTTCCTCTTTCATTCATCTCAAAATTTTCATTTTTTTCTTTTTGAAAGTCACATTGTTATTGAACTTCCTCATTCTGATGGTTTTTTGTTATTAGCAATAGAATATCTAAAATATCACTGATGGCCTAGTGGTTTTATATACAAACCAAAAAACTTTAAAAAAATGGCTGTAACAACCATCTTTTTAGTTGTGGAAAATTTATTGATGTAGCAATATATTTTAAAGATATATCAGTTAAAATTTAAATAAAATAAAATACATTCAAAATTTTACAATACATTATCTACAGTTACAGTCAATCCAATCACCCCCAAAGTTTCCAAAACTCTCTCTACCTTATCTGTACAAGTTCTCTCTAAATCAAAGTCTCTTCCAACGTCTCTCGCTTCCGCACCTCCGGTTCTCGGTTCGCCGGTGTCGTGAGGGAACAACTGATTTTATTTTCGTCATGTCATCGTTCTTTATCTGCTGCCTTGGATCTCACGGGAGCAGTAGATGTGGCGGATTTCGAGCTCTGTTGTTGTCTCTGCTTTATCCAGCGGTGGCTGTGACTTTAGCGCTCGTGCATGTCCGGTTCAGTTGATGACAGGTCCCGGTATGCTTCTTTTCCTTTGTGAATGCTATTGGTGTTTAGATTGATGTCTCCTCGGTGTAGGGGGGAGACAGTGATGTGGTTGGTGGTGTGTTGTGGTGTGGTGTGGTGAAGGCGGAAGAGCTTGAACTGCTTAGATGAGTAAGATCGCCGCTTTGAGGACGATGGCGAGTGCGTGAAAGGGATTTTGGCAGCGGCTGACCACGGCATCGGTGTCCGCACCGTCTCGGCTCCAACGTTTTTCTCTCTCGCCGCAAAGCTCCTCTTGGAGAGACTCTCCATCAATGGTCATTCGCTGACTTTTGTCGGTGTATATGTATTGCTGGTGGTTGCGTTTGTGCGCTCGGTTTGCTGCTGAGCTGATTTCTCATTTCCTCAATAGTCTGTAGTGGCTCGGTGTTTGCGTTTTCCTTGGTTCATGTGTTCTGTGGCGGCATTTCTTTTCGAGCAGTTGAATAGGATTTGTGAGACTCTTTGGTGTTTGAGCCTTTTGTAGGTTTTCTGGTTTGGTTGAGGTTTCTTAGACCGATCCCATTAGAGACTGGTTATGGACCATGTTGTTTAATTTAGTTTATGATCTGCTGTTTAGTTTGATCTTCTTTTTTGCTACTAGTGATTTGTGTAATTTATGTCATAAACTCAAAAAATTGATATAATAATTTAACATGTTTACCAAAAAATGATTGAATATCTCTCGTTCAATTTAATTTAGAAGTTTTTAGTGTGAAGAAAAGACACACATGAATTCTCAATAGATCAATTTAATTATTCTCTTGATTTTATATTTTTTTATCTGTTATTACAAATGATACATTTTCAAAAGTATGTTTCATTAGGTTAAGTCTTCTGATCAATGCATATTAATTTTGTTCAGTCAAAAAAGTGCATATTAATTTTCTTATTGATTATTTTGTGGGTTTTTTCTTTAAAAAAATATTTTGAAACATGCTAATTTTTATTGCTAAATAAAATAATCAAATACACTTTCAGCAACGTCTCCTTAAAATTAGTCTTATTTTCCATCTGATCGAAATTAGATAGGAATTTATTTTGTCATAGCAGATTGTTGTGAAGAAACTTCAAGTGAAATTTTCATGCATATCAGTGTCACAAGAAGTCAGCTTATATCAATTTTGCAACTATCATAAATATCAAAACATCCAGTTAAATAAATCAATTAACAAATTTCTAGAGAAGACCACAAAATCTACCTAATATTTATTCTATTTTTTCTTTTTTGTCAAACTCTTGTTTCTGAGAGAATACTTCAAGGGAAGTGTGTTCACCATGAGACTTCTCTTGAAATCTATTTGTTAAAATCAAATATGATCAATTGCTTAGTTAACATGATCATGATTTTTACTGACATTTATAGATTTCATGTGTCATAATAAAGACTTCATATGAAGTCTCTTCACAACAGACTTCTCCATAAATTAACTACAAAATAAATAAATTTCTACTAAATTTGACATTTGCAAAATATAATCTCCAAAAAATGTAATATGATTATCAGATCATACTTAAAAGAAGTTCGCTCTGAGAACTTTTTTTTTTTGACGTCAAAAGGCCATTCTATTACTCAAGCTTGAGGTGGTCTGGGTAACCAGACCGGAATAGAACAACCAATAAAATAAAGTTCTCTACGAAAAGATCTAGCAGTCTTAGCAAGAAAATCAGAAAACTGATTGTGAGCTCGTGGAACGTGGGTAATGGTGAAGTCCGGAAAGCAAATCTTCAGTGTCTCTATCCTCTCCAATTCTGTTCCAAAGCTCGGCCAGGCTTGAGGTTCTTTGATCATTGCAATCAGCTTTTTGCAGTCTGTCCCGAAGTTCTGGCAGGATGAGTGTTGAAGCATGTTCTTCATCGCCCATCGCAGCGCTTCTACTTCTGAGTCGCTCTGAGAACTTTAAAATTAGAAATATTGTATGTTTTGATAAACTAAAATTTTGTTCCAAATACAAATGTTACCCAATAACTTACAAATAATATTTTCCACTAAAATGAGAAGTTCTCATTCTTAAATTTTTTGTTGCAAAAATAACCTAAAAATGTTAAACAAACAAACATTGTTCAGGAAAGAAAGAAAATTAACAAACAAACATACGGCCCTGAAACAAATCAGGGAGCTGTTGTTGTACCGTCCCCTCTAGGTTTCCCTGGACGGACGAAAAGAAAAGAAAACAAAACCATATCTCTTGGCCGGAGACGAACCAGGGGGAGGGGATGATTAGATCGCGTCTTTAGGCTCTTCTCATTTTTTTTTACCTGTTGGTTGTTAAGGTTATGCAAATTTAGCTATCAAGATGACTCAAACTACCTGCACGTCGCACGATCATTCTTCTCCTCGCTCCTTGATCGCTCCCCGCAAATCCCTCGCCAATTTCCACCGCCGAAGGTTTACAATCTTCTTCTTTTTTTTTTGTCTTCTCAATAATGGAAAGCTAGAAGGTTCTTGTTTCTGTGTAGAGGATTTAGCATTAGATCAACACATTTGAGTAAAATTTTGGTTAGCTTCAGCAATTGAAACATCATCATTTGTATCCTGAATGTTATTGCTTAGGGGGAGAAGCGTATTGAGCATGCTAGTACAGAGGGAAATGTCTCCAAAGGCCAAGTCTGTGCCGAGGAAACGTTGGGGTAAAAATAGATGGTACACTACTGATTCCTCATGCGGACCCAACATAAAAGAGACAGGACACAGCCTTGTTTCCTGGTACCCTTTCTTCCTTCCTTCCTGTCTTTCTCTCTTTATTGCAAAACAGGAAGGATCTTGTCGTGAACCCATTTTTTTTTCATGAAGGGTTGAGGCAGAGTCATTGCAGCATTTATCTGCAAAATACTGCTCTCTTGGACTTCCTCCTAAGTCAACTATTGCTGCTGCTTTTAGTTCTGATGGAAAAACTCTTGCTTCTACACAGTGAGTCTCTCACATGGCGTTTTTTTTTTCTTCTTTGCATTTTTTTTCCTTTGAGTTAAACGACAGTTTCTACTTCATGTAGTGGGGATCATACTGTGAAGATTATTGACTGTGAAACCGGAAACTGCTTAAAAGTTTTGAGCGGCCATCACAGGACGCCTTGGGTGGTGAGTTAGAGAATTTGCTGAGATGATTGCCTACGTGTTGTAGCCCCATTTCTCTTATATATTTTCTACAGGTCAGATTCCACCCGCATCATTCAGGAATAGTTGCTAGTGGAAGTTTAGATCAATTTGTGCGCTTGTGGAACACCACAACATCAGAGTGCTTTAAATCTCATGAATTCTGTAAGTCCAAAAGGAATCAGAAGATTGTGTTTCCTTTTTCCCAGTTCTGCCTATCATCATCTTACCATTTCCAATTACTTTATCTTTTCTCTTACCAGACAAGCCAATTGCTTCAATGGCTTTTCATGCTGAAGGTGAACTACTTGCAGTGGCTTCTGGTCATAAGGTGCTTATTTAAAAGCCTTTTACTCCAATGAAAAGCTTAACAGTTGCAGGTTCCACCACCTTTCTAAACGCTCAGAAAGTTTCATTGATGATATTTTGCAGCTGCACATGTGGCACTACGATAAGATGGGAGAGGAATCAAAACCAGTCGTTGTATTGAAGACAAGGCGCTCTCTGAGAGCTGTACACTTTCACCCTCATGGGTCTCCATTTCTTTTGACCGGAGAGGTGAGCTACCCTAATTATGATTCATTTAAATTGTTTGTTTCCCTCTCTGTCTGCTTACATTTTCTATCATTGTGTTTGCAGGTGAGTGACATTGATTTATTAGATTCCTCGATGTCTAGAGCAACATCTAAGGATTACTTGAGGTACCCGCCCCCTGCTATCTTTTTCAACGGCCCGGAAAGCAGTCGGACCAGTTTGGCAGCAGAACTCTCCCCTATGCCACTTCCACACACGTCCTTGCGTACTACATCTTCAGTAGCCGAGACAAGAATTGTTCAATCTTCTACTGTTGGTCTAAGTAGTTCACGATCAAGAGTTCAGAGTATGATGAGGTCTCTAGAAAACGGGAACAGAAGATTATTTTCTCCTCTTCCTTTGGGTACAGTAAGCGGTCCTTCTGGTTACAATAATATTTCAAGAACTTCTCTTTCAGTTGATGGGATGAATTTAAATGAAGCTGGACCTGTTAGAAGAAACGAGATCCCTAGCCAACCTTCGAATCAATCAGATCTTCCTGAGCTTGGACAGATTAGGCAATTATTTCCCAACTTAAGGGACCGAGGTTCTTGGGAGTTACCTTTTCTACAAGGGTGGTTGATGGCTCGAGGTCATGGTGTTGCTAATTCAGTGGTTCCTCCGAGTGGCAGTCGTGACCATGTTCCTAACCCAGGTTCCTCAGCATCTCGTTTATCCACAGCCAGTCTGGAGGCTGCAGTAGCGTTATTAGAAATTCCCAGGTCGGTTAATGTATATCAAACTCAACAACCCCAGTCCTCAGGATCTAGAGGTGTCTCTTCTCGTAACACTCAACCTGTGGTGGTAAACAGGGTCCAATCTGAATTTGCTACCTCAATTAGTGCTTCTGCATTAGTAGCTGCTGCTACAGAGTTACCTTGTACTGTCAAACTCAGAATGTGGTCGCATGACATCAAAGACCCATACGCTCAACTGAAATCTGACAGGTGTCTTCTTACAATACCGCATGTCGTCCTTTGCAGGCAAGCCTTGATTCTTTTCACTTGAATGCTTATAATGTTAAATTCATATAACCTTATTGTTTTTAATGTATGTGTGTCTGATCTTTGCAGTGAGATGGGAGCTCATTTTTCGCCGTGTGGGAGATATTTAGCAGCCTGTGTTGCATGTGTTCTTCCTCATCATGAGATAGATCTTGGAGTGCAGACACTAGCACAAGAAGATTCAGGCTGCAACTTCCCCAACTCGACACCCTCTCACAGCACACCAAGTCATTTACGAGCTTCGTGTGTATTCTCTTGAAAAGGAAAGGTAACAGCCACTTACCGATATTTCATTGTGTTAATTCTACCTTCTTAAAAACAAAGATAATAGATTCATTTAAGTATGTTGTTTATTCTATGTTTAACAGTTATGGTTCAGTACTTGTGTCACGGGAAATTAAAGCTGCGCATTGCTTGACCTCTATCCAGGTTAGTAACCTTTTGTTTTAAGGATAATCAGATTTGAGTTTTCATGGATTATGAGCTTCAGATGGAAGCCATTTTGAATTTGTATTTTTCGTTCTAATTGTTTTGCCTCTTATGTTCGGTCATGCTGTGAAATCATATTCATATGTAATGTAATATCAAGTTACTGTGAGACATAACAGCTACTTGAGAAAATTTATGTTAATAATAGTAAGTTGTTGAATATACTTCAGAACTAGCGTCGTTGTAGGTTGTTTTAAATACTTTTTGAAGTATTAATTGGGGATTTTGGTGCAATTCTCGCCCACCTCCGAGCATATACTGCTTGCATATGGACGGCATCATGGTTCTCTTTTGAGGAGCTTTCGTGATGGTGAAGCAACATTACCTTTTTTCACAGTGTTGGAGGTAAATTTCATATGCTAAATGGTGTGTAATGTATATATATATATATATATATATATAATTTGTGAGGGTATAGCATATTTTTTGTGTGTGGATCAGATATACAGAGTTTCGGATATGGAGCTCGTGAGTGTACTCCCAAGTTCAGAGGATGAAGTGAATGTTGCGTGTTTTCATCCTTCTCCTGGAGGTGGTCTTGTTTATGGGACCAAGGTTAAAAACAACTAAATTCTGATCAAAGGATCATTCATTATCAACCACTGAAGATGAATATGAAAATTGATATTGATAATGATTTCTTTTTTCCTTTCAGGAGGGCAAACTGAGGATCTTCCAGTACAATACAGGTGCAACATCTGACTTCACTGGTCCAAATATTTACCCGAGGAGAACTTGTCCAACGTAGCCTAGAAATATACAATGATCGTTGGATCTTCTTGAAACAAACCAAAGACCTAGAGGTGCATTAGGGTGCTAAGCAAGTAAGAATCCATTTTCGCGTTCCCATAAATCTTTTAGATTAAAAACTGCCGAAAAAGAAATGTAAAAAAAAAGTACCATTACCTCTGGCTCTACATATTAAGTTATTAGCAAAGGAGTGTTCTTTTAAGTTTGCTGAAGCGTCTTATAAACGTGGTTCTCTTCTCTGTATCTTGTACCTCTCTCGCTTGACGCAGTATTATTATTATATATGATCAGAAAATAAGAAACAAGTAAATGACATGTAAATGATAATGAACGTAAAGCGAATAAACTATATAAACATTTTTCGAGAAATCAGTTCAAACTCTTTTCGAACGTCTGATTAGTTATGCTATTATAATGATGAGAATATTACATAGATAGACGATTCTTCAGCCGATAATTCTATCATCATATGAGAATTCACGTCTGACTGCACCGCTTCGAGCCGTCCTATGAGATCCATGTTCGATGGTACGCTCTGCACCAAGCTGAAAATCTCTTGTAACATGTTTTTCCATAATCTGCATAATTATGTAACCTATTTCTCCATAATCTGCATAATTATAGTTTTTTTGAGGTTTGAATCTCAGATCTCCGGATGTAAAAGCATTACTGAACCCTTAGTCAAATCACTGGACCAAGAAGGCTACCACCAAAATGTCCAGAAATTAGTTCACAAATGTCGTGTTCAGTTTAATTTTCATAATAGTCAATTATGTTGACATCATTGAAGAATTAAAATTGTTATTTAATTACCAGTATCAATAATGCTCTGAATTGTTTAAAAAAAAGTAAAGTTTGAGATTATAAATCGAGTGACATTTTTTTCCTTATATATTAAAGGAGAAACGTTGACTTTAATGCATTCATAGTAACTTTACCATGTGTCATTCTCACAATCAAATTGAAAATCAATTGAACATAATTTTTATAAATTGGTTTTCATATTTTTTTTAAATATCCTAAATATTCTAACCCTCTACACATAACACTACAAAAAAAGAGTTAAGTTGTATCACTTAAATTGCATCATAAAATTAAATGATTCTATTTTAAATCACTTATTTATAAATGGCACAAATATGCGTAATTTAGCATCAACTATAATAACTGATGTTATTATTAATTTATTTAGCATTAGTTCAGTTAAATGATATAATTTTTAGCAATTAGTATCACTTTAGCCTAACTGATTTTATTATATATATTTATATCAATTATACAATTGATGCCTTTTTTTTTTGATTAACATCATTTATTAAATTGATTCAAATCTTCTATCAATTAAAAATTGATGCTAACAAAAATTATACAATTACATTTTCACTTAACGTCAATTTAAGAAAAAATGATGTTATTTTATCCTCATTTGTATAATTTCGAACTTTTGTTATAATATAAAAATTATTAAAAACAAGCCTTTTAGAATGAAAAATTTATTAAAATAGCCTAATTTTTTTAAAGCAGAGATTACGTGATGTGGTTAAGATTTGTTTTTAGATTTAACTTCTTTTTGTGCTTTAATTTAATTGATGAGTTTGTTCTTAGCGGTTTTTTCTCTAACAGTATATTCTTTTCTGCTGAAATCTAGATCCTCATTTACAGCCTCATCTCCTCTTTAGTGCTTCAACTTTTGCTTAACAGTTTATTTGTTCTTAACTATTTGACAAAAAAATTCAACAAAGAGTCGATCTTTCTTTTTCTTATATGAGTCCCATTTCCAAACCCCATTATGTGATGACGATGCTGTTGTTTCTTCTTATGAATGGATTGACTAATCCCACATACTTGATTGAAAAAGTTCTGAAAAGGTAATATTTTCTCTTTTATTGTTTTTCTGGTTTTTTCTTTCAAAATTTCAGTTTTTTTTTTTTTTTACAATTTATTGCTTATTGCATTCAGTTTATGCATAGAGATGCTTATTTGTTAAAATTCATTCTGTTCTGGTCGCTCTTTTTTGGTAAAAATGTTCTGATCTCTTACTTGTTTTCAGATCATACATGAGACATATATCTTTAAGAAACAAGTTCATATCGTTTGACGATCACGCATGTAATCTGCCATTGACTTGAGGAAGCATGAGGCTTTGGAGGAAACCACACTGGTCAGAGTGTTGATGATTTCTATTTTCTACCATAAAATGGCTGATAAAAAGCATTCAGAAGTTTGTTCAAAAAAAAGCATTCAAAAGTATAGGAGAAGAGAAGTTGCAAGAAAAAAGTATACGAGGAGAAAAGTTGTATGCCAATTTTTAGTTGTTTTATTATCAGTTTTTCTCAGTTCATGGTTTTTACTTTTTACCATTTTTATCTGAAGTTTCTTTGCTGTTTCTTTTTGTAAATAGAAAAAAATTATTAATAAAATATTCCCATTTTTTGAAAAAAAAATATTTGTTAACAGAAATTTAACGTCGATTGAATAACATTATTCTAAATTAATAATATTAAAATTATTAATTATTAAAACCGCTTATAAATAATTAATTATCAATAAATTAAATAAATAATTGAAATCAATTATTTTAACTGATACCAATACTACCATCGTTTTCTAAAAGTGATATAAGTTTTAATATCATTTGTTACAATTGATATATATTAACATCATTTATCATAATTTATGTAAATATTTAATATTTTTATATCAGTTATTAATAAAATGATGAAAATTATTTGCATCACCACTTTCAGAGTCATTTAAATAAATGATGCAAATGTTATTAACATCATTTATAACTGATGAAAATATACAAAATAAATGATGTTAAACCATCTTTTTTTTTGTAGTGTAAGTTATGTGATCAAGGAATAAAATTTAAAAATTAGATACTATACTATATATTTTGGATATTTATTATACACATAAAATCTAAAATTAATTTATATATTTAGATATAGAAATATATTTCTGATACATTCGGGTATTTGAAATACTTTGGTTCAGGTCGGGTTTGATTTCGTTTTCTAAATACCAAAATATCAAATCTCGTTCGGATATTTACTTAATTTCCGTTCAGTTTTTTACTACTCTTTGGATTTAGTTCGGTTCGGTTTTTTGAGTTTGGATTTTTTGTCCAGCCGTAAAACATATCATCAATTTTTACTAACTTAATTTATCAATTCAACATGTGTTTAACATGTTACACAACATATTAAACATATGTTTTATCAAATTTTATGCGAATATATAATATATATAATTTTAAATAAATAATAATTTTTAAATTAAAGACTCGCAAGGCGCGGTTCTTATCCTATTATAACATTATAATGAATGATGTACAACTTAATTTTAAAATTAAAAAAGATGTTGAGGCCATTGGCTGCCACTTCCAAACCATCTTATTATATAAAGCTTAGTTTTCAAAGTTACTAATTAATACGATCGCGACACATGGCGGTTATATATTTTAGATTGTGACATGTGTGCAATATATTTAACATTTATATACTAAGATTGATTTTCCTATCTTATTATATAAAACTAAAGATAGTTTTCTTATAATCCCACTCAATCTTATTAAAATAATTATTTTCATAATTATCTTTTTACATTGATTTTCTTATTTTCCTATCTTATTATATAAATAAAATATAATCTTATTAAAAACTTAATATATCATAATCTAATATTATTATAAATATCAAATTAAAAATTTACTTATAAGTATTATTAAAAGTAATTTTGCATTAAAAAAATCTAAACAAAAGGTAATTGTACAAGATTATTTGATAGTAATTTTCCTTGTAATACTTTTAGATGTGTTTAAATATATAATGATTAAAAATATATGTACTTATATAGTAAAACGAATTTTGAATAACCTAATTGTAAAAATTATCTAATATAATTTTTTCAGAATTTTTCCTTTTTGAGAATTCTAAACAAAAAATTATTTACAATTAAGATTATATAGACTTTTGTTTTTAAAAATTGTTAATTAACATGATTGTTACACATGACAGTCCTTATTTTAAATTGTGATGTGTGTTAAACTATCTTATAATTAATATATATATATACTACAATAGTAATAAATGATTTTGGTTCTCTTCTTATTATATAAAACATAGATCTTCAAAGTTACTAACTAACATGATCGTGACATGTATCAATAAATTTTTAAGATTGCAACATCTGTTAATCTATCTTATAACTAAAAATATAATAATAAGATAATAACAAAAACAAATTTTGTTAAAAATTAATTGTAATATTATCTAATAGTAATTTTTTATTTTAAAATCCTAAACAAAAAATAATTGAAAAGGATTATTTGATAGTAACTTTCCGTTTAATATTATGAAATAGGTTAAAATTTATAATGATATAAAAATATTTATAACGAGATAACCAAAAAAACGAATTTTGAAATTTATTTAATAGTAAAAAGGAATGGTTTAATAATATTCTTTTAGAAATTTTCCTTAAAATCCTGAATAAAAATTATTGTAAAAGACTATTTTAAACTATCTCATAATTAAAAATAAACATACTAGGATAATAATTTAATTTTTATTAAAAAAAATTAAATAGTAATTTTTCGTTTAAAATTATTTGAAGATATAACTGCAAAATATTATTTGATTAAAAATATATATACTAAGAAAATAACAAAAAAAATTTGAAAAAATAAATTTCAAAACTATTTAATAGTAATTTTAATTTAAATATTATTTAATAGTAATTTTCTAGAAAATTACTTTTTCAAAATCCTAAAGAAAAAAAAATCGATTTGTAAAATAACTTATTTAATACTAATTTTTATTTTCTAATAATCATGTTGCCTAAGCGAGTTATCAGTATCATTTTTCTAACCGGAAGTTATGTGAAAAAAAAAATTATTCCTAAAATAAGTCTCATAACAACAAATGCAAGAAAACCTTTCAAACTGAAGAGACTTCAATTTCCTATAAGAGCTATATAATGACTATCAACAAGAGTTAAGGTCAAGCTTAAAATGTTAGTTTATTTACCAAGTCCAGTCTTACAATTATATGTTGAACTATCAAGAGTCACTACAACTAAAAATCTTCATATTTTAAAAACATTGCGACAATAATGTTTCACAAAATATTATATAAAGGTTATAAAGTCACACCATGAATGCTAATGTAAACAAATTTGATGTTTTCTTTAGCAATATATTCGATATTTAGCTGACTATCAATAAAACATATTGATTGGTGTTGTAGAACATTAATATCTTGAATTGTGTTGTTTTTAATTTGTCTTACACACACTACAAGAAAACTAAGCATTTACTAGGAAACTTTACTAGGAAAATTATTCCTCGTAAAATTACTACGAGTTCACTTCCAGTTTACGAGGAAACCAGATTTCCTCGTAGGTTCCTCGTAAAGTTACGAGAAATACGTTTCCTCGTAAGGTCGTAGTACATTAACGTGGCCATTACGAGGAAATAGTCACTTTCCTCGTAAAGCCGTAGTAAAATATTTCCTCGTAAAATCCTAGTACTAGCTTACTAGGAAATTAGGAGGAACTGTTTTCTTACTACCAAATTAAGAGAAACTTGATAGTAAATATCCAATTTAAATTTTGTACCTATTTTTCCTAGCAATTTCCTAGTAAATTCTCAAATCTCTATAAATACCACCACATGTAATTCATTTGAAACACACCAAACAAATAGAAAATACTCAATTCGTAACTGAAAGGAGTTCACCGTCAACAGAATAGTTTGTTATCAACTCAGCGTAGCTTTTCCTCAACTTTTCTTGAAGTAGATAGTTCGAGGAAAGCTATGTGGGGTTGATAAAAACCGTTCTGATGACTGTATACTTCTATTAGTTTTTTTTAAAAAATTTGTGATTTGGGATTTAGGAAGATGTATAGGTATAAGTTATGGTTGTTGGTTTAGGTTCAGGGTTTAGGGTTTAGGTTTAAGGTTAGAGTTTAGGGAATTTAGATTATAGATGGTTAGTTTAGGGAAAATTTAGTTTTGAAAATTATTACTAGCAGTTTCCTCGTAAGGTCCTAGCAAAGTTACTACTAGGACTTTACGAAGAAATAGAAACACGGGCATAGCTATTTCCTCGTAAAGTCCTAGTATTGTTACTAGGCATAGCCAGTTCCTCGTAAAGGCCTAGTAACCTTACTAGGAAATTAGGAGGAAAGGTTATGTTACTACGAAATTAGGAGGAAGTGGATAGAAAATATCGAATTAAAATCAAAAACGTGTAGAAAATAGACAAAAGGAAAGATCAACAATTTATCAAGTGGTTGAGGAAACAGGTATTTATTATTACTTAAATTGTATGCATGCATGTACATTACCACAAAGTAAGTCTAATATTAGTTATATTACTTTTTGTTGCAGGTTGATTATGACGATCCTCAATATCCCGCATGGTTTCGCGAATTACTTCAAGGTCCAGTTGCAAAGGTCACTACATCATCGATGTATTTCACCCGAGGCTATACTTTTCATACCTATGACTATGGTAGACACCGGGCGACAAGTAATTATGGAATATGTGTGAAAGGCGAAACAGATTTCTACGGGATCTTGCAGGAGATTTATGAAGTTCAATTTCCAGGTATGAGTTTGAAATGCATTATCTTCAAGTGTGAGTGGTACGACCCCGTCGTCAACAGAGGTGTTCGGATTAACAAGAACGGTGTAGTTGACGTCAATGGTGGACGAAGGTACAACAAATTCGAGCCTTTCATATTAGCTTCCCAAGCAGATCAAGTTTGCTTCATTCCATACCCTCGACTTACTACAACGGGAATAAACTGGTTAGCTGTCATCAAAGTGACACCTCGAGGACGGATAATCGAGGGAGAAGAACCACCATTGCAAGAAGAAAACACCAATGAAATCGAGGAACCTGAAGCAGAAATTGATGACATCCTACTCATTGATCCGCATAATCGTGAATACGAAGATGTCCCTGATCACTCAACGGACGACGGTGTTGAGGACGAGTTTGTCGAAAATGATGATGTTTCTACGGATTATGAGAATGTATCCGAATGAATTATGTTGTATGTTTTATAAGTTTGTTTAATCACAAAAACCAATTTTAATTATGTATGTTTTATAAGTTTGTTTAATCACAAAAAATGAATTTGAGATTTAGGTGTAGAAGAGGTTAGGATTTTAGTTGTAGAAGAGGTTATAAGTTATGGAAGTTGTGGTTTGGGGTTTGGGGTTTGGGGTTTGGGGTTTGGGGTTTAGGGATTTACAAACACTTTCCTCGTAAAGCCCTAGTAATCGAAAACACGGGCATAGCAATTTCCTCGTAAAGAGTTTTCCTCGTAAAGCCCTAGTACAGATTTTACGAGGACCTTACGAGGAAAAACGGACACTTTCCTCGTAATTTCCTCGTAAATAGAAACACGGGCATAGCAATTTCCTCGTAAGTTCCTAGTAATTTTCTACGAACTTACGAGGAAACCTTTTCCTTATATAAACGCGACAGATCCGCATTGTCACTCATAGTAACTTCCTCTCTATTTTCTCTTAAGGTAGTCTCTAGTCTCTAGTTAGGTGATTAGATTAGGGAATTAGATTAGGTGGTTAGATTAGGTGGTTAGATTAGGTGGTTAGATTAGGGAATTTAAATTATGTCGTTTGTTTAGGAAATTTAGATTAGCTTAGTTTAACTGTTTTTAAACATTATACGAGAATTAATGTTTTCTGTTTTTTTTTAAAACATAGATGCAGCCACCTCCTCCTCCACCTCCTCCTCCACCGGTCGGGATTCATCCTGATTTGCAGGTGCCGTCGACCGCACCATTAGCGGTGTACACGGTGGAGGACATTTTGGCCCTTCCAGGCAGAGAAGGACTGCCAGAGTTAGATCCGATCCGACGGAACGGCCAAAACATCTTATGGTACGTTTTAAATTTAAAACTTTTTTTATTATGGTATGCTCTAATTAATGATTTATTTTTCTGTCTTTCCAGGTTTGGTCTTGACAGTTGTGTCGCAGCTAGCGTCACAGACTGTATCAAGGGATACTTTCCCGATCCAGCTCCAAACTGGAAGATGACGCCGAGCCACACCAAAACGACGTGATTCAAATTGTTCGCTGTAAGTTTAGTAAATCCACTTAATTTATATATTTTTAATCATTTAAATTTTGAAATATATTGAAGTAATCCGTCTTTTATTTTTTTTGGTTACAGCAAAAATATCGTTGGTCTATTGGGATTCACCAGCTGGTGAAGTCAGAGTTTGAGGCCAAGGCAAAAGTCCGATTGTGCGACACGGTCTACAACTGGAAGAACGACTTTGAGGTATAAATTTATAAATTATAATATATGTATACTTTTAAAAATATACATATATTATAATTGACTACTTTAATTGTAATTATTTTTAAATCAGGTGGACGGTTACGAGCGCGGGAAACCCGATTTCCTCACAACCACAGTGTGGAATGGCCTCATCGCCTATTGGGCGTTGCAACACTGGAGAAGACGATGAATTTTTAAACTTATTTATTGTATAATTATTCAATTATTTAGTTATTTAAACTTAATAATTTAGTTATTTATAATTATTCAATTATTTAAATTGTTATTTTTAATTTGTTTTTTCTAATTTTTTTAATATATATATAATTTTTAATTTATAAATATTTTTTTTAAAAGAAATAAACATTTCCAAGCAATTTCCTCGTAAATCTTTCGAAGTCAACTCCTAGTAAATATTCCTAGCAAGTTTCTCGTAAGCTGTCCTCGTAAACTCTTCGTAAATTTTCCTAGAAAGTTCCTCGTAATAAACGTACTACGAGCGTTCGAGGAAAGGCTTTACTATGAGCTTACGAGGAAAGCTTACGTGGACTTTACGAGGAAAACTTATCCACGCGTTTACGAGGAAATATTTCCTCGTAAGTTAGCTAGAACGTTACGAGGAAAATAGGTTTTACGATGAACGCCTTTCGACGAAACGGGTTTCCTCGTAATTTCCTAGTAAATGCCCTTTTACTAGGAAATAACGAGGAGAACCCGCCCTAGTAAATGGTATGTTTTCTTGTAGTGACAATGTAAACAATATAGAGCGTTCACAGTTCATTATATTTCAATTAATTATAAATAATATTATTTTGAGAAAAATTAAAAGTGAAGTATTTATTAAAAATAAAATATAAATATATTATTTAAAATACCATAAGTATTGAAATAGAAATACAAATCAAAATGTATAAACAGATTATTGCTATTAAAATGTCACCAGTATATACTGAAAATCCAAGAACTAATGTTTAAAAATATTTTCATTTTTTTTATATGTACTTGAAATTAAAATATCAAATAAAACGCGTGCAACGCACATGTCCATATCTAGTCCCTGATAAATAATTGTATTTTATATGACCACGCACAACTCGAGGGGTATATAGTATATACTAATAATATACATTGCCATCAAAAGTGTGTCCGAGAGAGAGAGTTGGGAGATTTATTTTCCTCCGTGAACAATGGCGTTAAACGTGATCAAGGTCTCCCGAATTAACCCTGCAACCGACTCAAAGGCCCCGCTCATTCTCCCACTCACTTTCTTCGATTTAATGTGGCTAAACCTCATTGCTCTCGAGCGAGTCACTTTTTACAAGCACACAGAGTTATCTCACGACTCCTTCTACTCTCAGATCCTCCCCAAGCTCGAGGAAGCTCTTTCCCTCGCCCTAGCCCATTTTCTTCCGCTCTCCGGCCGTCTCAAGTAGGATCCACAAGATCCTAAGCCGCACATCGTCATCTTCCCTCATGACACTTTGTCTCTCACAGTTGCCGACACGGACGCTGATTTCTCCCATCTTTCGGGCAAAGGGCTCCGTAACCAGACTGAGTTACGCCCTCTGGTGCCCGAGTTACTGGTTTCCTCCGACTCAGTATCTATCCTAGCCATGCAAATCACTTTGTTCCCGAACCATGGCTTTTGCATCGGTATCGCAGTGAACCATGCTGCCGTGGACGGAAGAACTGTGGTAAATAATCTCAAAACATGGGCCCACATATGTAAGCACGGAGCAATACCCCACGATTTTCATTCACCTATGATTTTAGATCGTACGGTCATCAATGTTCCAGCCGAACTCGAACTGAAAATCTTGGAACTCCCGCAGTATAACGTGAGAACCCTAAAGGTTCCTCCCGCAAAAGATATATAGATGATACCGTTCATGTCACGCTTTATCTGAGTCAGGAGGACGTGAAGAAACTTAGAGAGCGAGCAAACCGCGAGTCAGCTAACTCCGATCTTCTCCACCTGTCAACTTTCGTCATCAGTTATGCCCAGTGGCGGAGGGAGGAATTCAGTGGCGGATCTAGACAAAATGTTTATAGGGGGCACAACTGAAATTGTTCAAAAAATAGGAGGTACAATTGCTAAAACATAAGGAGCATAACTGAAATTATTTAGAACTTTACATGTAAATTCGAAAAAGCATACGGGGCATTTGCCCCCCTCCTAGCCAATGTGGCTCCGCCACTGGAGGAATTTGTTTTATGGGGGTCAAACTGATGATACATGTATTTCATAAGGGTCATTAAGCTAAGTTCATGGTACGTTTCCACAAGATGTACCTGCAATTTTGTTTTCTTCAAAATTTCACATGGATCATATGACCCACATGAATACATACTGCCTCCGCCACTGGTTATGCCTATGTACTGACATGTGTTGTCAAGGCACGTGGAGGCGATGCAGATCGACCGTTTCCTTTCACGTATGTTGCTGATTTCAGAGACCGGTTAGACCCGCCTATTCCCGCGAGCTACTTCGGGAACTGCGTGATAGCTATTGATTTATCTGGTTACAAAGCAAAGACGTTTTCGAGAGACGACGGTTTCATCAATGGTGTCAAGATTCTCAGCGAGTCGATAAGAGGTTTGAGCTCTCGAGGGGTTGATTCAATATGAGAGTTGTACGAGGAAGGATTAGAAACGATGGAACCAGGTGTATAGAAGCTGTTAGCTGTACGTTGGCGGGTCTAATAAGTTTGGGATATATGGATCAGATTTTGGCTGGGGACCACCAGTTAGTACTGAGAATGTAACCCCCAGTCGGCACCTTCGCTTCACTATGTCGGAGAGGAGGGATGAGACTGGTGGTGTGGAGATTGGTATGTGCTTGAAGAAATGTGAGATGGATGTCTTCGTTTCGTTATTTCAAAATGGATTGGAAAACTAGAAAATAGGCAAATTATATGGCTTTTATAATGTTTTACATTTATCTTAATATTGTTGTTGCTAAAATATCAATGATCAAAACATATACAGTAATAACAAAAGTCAGTATGCACTATGTAGCTATCAAATAGTAATATTGTGAAATGGTCAACTTTATGGTAGTTTTATAATGTGTATGAAAATCAATATTACTAAAACAGAAGACCTTTTTCTGAGGTAACCTTCTGTTTCAACAATATTTACCATCTTGTGCCACTGATTTTATTTAAATATATGGTTTCCATTAAATTCTAACTAAATATATTTAACTCTAACAAAATCTATTTAATCCAACAATAGAATCTCATATTTAAACTAACCTTAATTTTAGGATGGATTTGTTTTTTGTACTATTGTTTTGTTTTATTTTGTAAACGTAAAAATATTTTATTATATTTTTAATATACGAAATTAACTTATTATTAAAAAATGTGAAACTATTTTCAAATATCTTAAAATATTTATGTGTTGCAACTATAATTTAAAATGAACACATAAATTTTAATTCTTAATTTTGATCAAAAAAGAAGAAAAAAAATATCAATTCATAATTTAAGCAAAAAACTACAAATATGATATTTTCTAAATAAATTTATAAAATTTAAACAAATTGTAAAATAAAACAGGAGAAATTTCTGAAGTTTAAAATAATAAATAACTAAACATAAATTATCATAAATTAGATTGAAGTTTAAAAAACAATAAATGCAAACTTAAATAAATTATCAATAACAAAACAAATTAATGATGTCATATCAATAGATTTTAGGTTTTTTAATCAAAATCTATAATATAATGAGGGAGTTCCCTCACTCCCTATGCGACACGTAAGGCAAAAAAAACGAAATGGGCTTCTTCTCTGGGCTTCTCATTTCTGATAAAACATTCAGTTTTTACTGGGCCATGAATGAGATAGACCCATCTCTACTCTCAGACTTCGTCCAGTTAGGGTTTCCCTGCCTCCATTCATTTCTGTGTCGAACCCCCTTCCCTCACTCAACTGTTTTGATCGATCTTATAACTCTCTGTGCATCTCTCTGGCAACGAATCGTTTCCACATCCTGTAACGCCTTCAGAGGCCTCTTTGTATAAAACACCAATGTAAGTTTCCATTTGCTTCACGCTTTTCTTCTCTGCCTTTTGAGAATATTCATCTAAAGTCCGAAAATGGCTTCACCAGATGCTCCAGCCGCCGTTGCCGTCGTCCCTTACTCCACCTTCAACTCTCTCAGCCTTGGAAGATCCGCCCAGACTGTTGTCGGCCGCCTCATAAGGTTTTGGGATTCCAGGAACATTAACAAGAATGGAGAGTTCATGGGCATCACCATCCTCCTCCTTGATGAACTGGTAATCATTGTTAGGTTATTTTGAGTAAATTGCCTTTTCCCCCATATATGACACTGCTCTTGATGAACGAGTTTGCTTATTATTAGATTTTGAGTTTGCTAATTTTTTTAATTTATGAATCATCTCTTCCTGTTTTTGTTTTTTTGGTTCTGTCTCTGAGAAAATAGTTAGAATATTTTGAGTCTGTTTATTTTTTTATCATATATGAAATATTTATGAACAACTCATGACTTGATGAACGAGTTTGCTTATTATTAGATTTTGAGTTTGCTAATAGATTTTGAGTTTGCTAATTTTTTTTATTTATGAATCATCTCTTCCTGTTTTTTTTTGGTTCTGTCTCTGAGAAAATAGTTAGATTATTTTGAGTTTGTTTATGAACAACTCATGACTTCATGAACGAGTTTACTTATTATTAGATTTTGGGTTTGCTAATTTGTTTAAATTTATGAATCGTCTCTTCCTGTCTTTTTTTTTGGTTCTGTCTTTGAAAAAATAGTTAGATTATTTTAAGTTTGTTCATTTTTTTATCATATATGAAATATTTATGAACAACTAATGATTCTCCTCTGTTTTTCTTATAGGATTCCATGATCCACGGCTTCATCCCTGCAGCCCGGGCCAGCCAGTTCCGGTCATCTCTGAGAGCTGGTGCTGTCGTGAGGTTGGACCGTTTTGAAGTTGCAAGGGTGGCCCACCTGTACAAAGTCACGGAACATCAGTTCCTGATACGATTCCTTCCTTCAACACGTATTGTTGAAGTCCAGGTGAACCCTCCTGTGATTAAGGCAAACAGATTCATGGTGAGGCGTTTTGACCACCTTCAAGTGCTTGCCAACACCAACTTGGAGCTTCCAGGTGTGTTGTCTACTTGTCTTTTTTAATTTTTTCATCGAACCATGTTGCTAAAGTAGCTTTCCTCCACAGATGTTGTGGGCGAAATAAAATCTGTGCAGGGGTCTGATCTGAAGAACACCTCAGACGCTAGCAGAGTTGTTGTCCGTCTCTTAATTGAACCGTTAGTATTTTTTTTGGAATTTACTGTGTTGCGCTTACTGATTTTCTTATGAAACATTTCTCCATATGGAATTATTATCTGTTGTGAGTTTTGACTTTTTCCCTTATGACAGGACTGCAACCGTCTACGTTTCTCTGTGGGATGAGGCTGCATCAACCTTTAGGGGCCTGTTAAAAGCAGGGGATATATCCCAGTCCGTGGTGTTGGTGACCTCAGTTAATCCTAAACTGTTTGGAGGTACATATCACATGCTTTCTGATTCACTAGGATGTTTCATATAATTTACTTCTTGATTCTCTTATAAGCAGTTCCCACTCACGAGTGTTTTTACTTGATCAGGGAACCTGTACTTGAACTCCACACAAGGAACTAGGTTCTTCTTTGACACCAGCATCCCTGACATAACAGAGTTTGTCAGCAGGTTCTTCTTTGACATCAGCCTCTCTGAATTAGTTCATGGAATAAATTATCTCTATTTTAATGGGATCAACATGTTTTCGACCTATTATTTGCAGTGTTGGAACTAGGGCTGCTCAAAATTATACCTGTGTCGACACTCTCGAAGGGATAAAGAAGAAGGAACTTGTCTCGATCGGGGATCTTAACACCTTCATCTCCAACTCCACTGAGCAGGTTGTCCTCTGGCTTTGTCTACTCCAATATAGTTTAGTTAGTTTTCATGGTTTCAAGTGACTAATATATTACGTCTGAGCAGACTCAGGAGGCTGATTTCCTCTGCAAAGCCCGGATTGTTGGTGTCATCCAGGACAACGGGTGGTCCTTTGTGTCGTGCACTGGTTGCCACAAGAAACTGGAGAAACGTGGAACTTCACTAAGCTGCACCAGATGTGTAACTTCGGACGTGACAGGTGTCGTCAGGTTAGTTTGTTACTCTATGGCGATTATTAACACAGAATGAAGTAGATATCCACTGATAATTCCATTGCTAAATGTTAGGTTCCGTGTTGAGCTCTCTGTTGATGATGGCAAAGATGGCGCCACTTTTGTCGTTTTCGACAAGGCAATGTCCAAGCTTACTAAACAGGAAGCTGCTGATCTCGCTCTTGATGTAGTATTTGCTTTTATTGACACATTTACATTAACGTTGTTATATTTGGAGTTAATATACGTACCGATTGTTGCGACTTGCTGCAGGTGCATGAGAATGGAGAAGAGTATCTTCCAGCCTGTCTTGAAGAGCTAACAGGAAAGGAGTTTGTGTTTCAGATTCGTGTCACCCCTTTCAACTTCACTCCTAACCACCGTACCTTCACTGTCTCCACAATCACTGAAGAAAGCACCCTCAAGGACAATGCTAAGGTTGTCTACTTTAACATATCTATATGTTTACTGATTAGATCTTTTTCTTAAAAAACATTGTGTTCATATAACTCAGGAACACTGTGAGAGCAGTGATGCTGGCGTAGGATCGGCAGTTGCGTCTTCTGGTCCCTCTGTTTTAGGAGTCAAGATTTGTGAGGAAGGTGCAGGTGCTTCAGCTGTCCCTCGAGGGAATGCAGATGCTCAGACAAAACGCAAGCGTGGCCGTGAGTAATTGGGAAAATCAACTCCGACCTGCCCGTCAACAGTCTTTGTGTTTCTTTTTTTTTTCAAAATAAAAGCTTTATGAACTTCTGGTCTTTTCTTTTATCTTTTTCATATCTGCAGACATGCTATCTCTGTTTTAAGATATTAATAAATCGTTGTCGGGTTTGATTCAAATTTTACAAGCAGGTGTTTTAAAAGAAACATATTTGAGTCAAGCTTATGAAAAATACATGGCACTCTCATCTGAAAACAAACAGGAACAGCCTATGGTATGCGAATATAAAATTCACTGGGACAACATGATTAACCAACCCTCATATGTCATTGATACACTTACACTCCATCAGTTCTGATCATGTGGACAGTTCTTAGATTGAAAAGCGTAGACTAAATTGATCATAATTATTAACAAATTCATATAAAATATTGATACCACCCTTGAATATCTTTAGTAAAATTAGAGTGGTATGGTAGACCTGTAAAATACATAGGAAGAGCTTAGGAGCTGTGAATTATTGTCTGAAGGCTAATAGTTTTGAAATGTAAATTCAAATAAAATAAACGAAGAGAAAAAGAGTTGTTTTTTATAGAAAAAAAAAAATATTTATGAAGCACAAATTAGGAATTCTCTGAACGGGCTATAAATTTAAACTTTTAGTTAACAAAGGGCCTAGCCCAGCTCAATTAAACACAAGATTATCTCTTGGGTTTCTCACTTAACCGGTTAACCCGCTACGGCTCATTAGTAATCTCTGCCGGTTCATGAACAACCAAATTAGGTTTCACCGTTCTTCCTCTTTGCTTGCAAATCTCGCCATCTCTGTTCCACCTTCAAACTTTTCATAAATAAATACTCTCGCCAACTAAAAATATCTACAGTCTTTACGTATCCATCCGCGCGGTTACCTCCGTTCATATTCCTCATTAATTTCACAATCACCGCTTATTCATTACAAAGAAATCCGAACTCCAGCTACCTCTCTCCCTTCCCACTGGAAAAAAAACCGTCGATTGAACTCATTTTCTATAAATTAGAGAAGTTTGAGTGGAGGATGAATCTTCACAGCCCCTTGCTATTTTACTTCAGTTTTAAACCTCCCCAACTGCTTCCAAAATGCCTTCACAAATTGCTCTCAGTTCTCAGCAACATCTTCATCACTCAACCTTCGATGTTCTCCGTCTCGGTAGAGCTTCCCAACCTATCCATGCTCGCCTACTCCGGTTTTGGGACTCGCCAAACATGACCGAACCCACCGAGATCATGGGAATCACTTTGCTTTTCCTTGACGAGAAGGTTTGATCATCTTCTCTCGACAATCTTCATATATACATCTCTATTTTATTAACCTTAAAATATTTAATTTCCCCGTAGGATTCGATGATCAACGGTTTCATTCCTGCTGATCGCGCGGGTCACTACCGTCCATCTTTACAAGAGGGCAACGTCTTCAAAGTTGAACACTTTGAAGTTGAAAGATGCCCACATATGTTCAAGACTACAGAGCATCCTTTCGTCATCCGGTTCATCACCCAAACAAGTCTTGATCACGTGATCAACAATGGTCCACTGATAAACGTCCAAAAATTCTTGGTCCGCAAGTATGATCATCTCCAGATCCTTGCCAACACCAATCTAGAACTCCCTGGTTTGTTTCCATTTATTTACTAATTAATTTATTGAATATTTTTTCTGGTCATTTTAATAATATCTGAAACTGTTCATGTAATTCCAGATGTTGTTGGTGAAATCAAATCTGTCCAAGGATATGGCCTTACGAACGCTGGAGATGTTTCTCCACTTTTCATCCGTTTCCTCATTGCTCCGTGAGTACCCTAATATCTATTATTCTTGGACACGTTCCCACTTTGCTTACTGACAATGATCTGTTAATAATATTACATACAGAACCGTCGAAGTGTGCTTGTCTTTATTCGACGAAGCTGCAGCAGTGTTTAGGGGTGTCCTAAATTCTGGGGGTGGAACCCACTCTGTCATGGTGGTGACAAGTGTGAATCCAGAAAAAATTGGAGGTTACTTACGTCTATACTTTTACCCTTATATTATTCATTAGATTAAACCAATCTTCATCCCAAGTTGTCTTAAATCTCCAGATGACCTCTACCTCAACTCCACCGCCGCGACCAGGTTTTATTCCGGTTCCAATCTCCCTTCTATCACAGAGTTCATCACGAGGTACATTTCACTTCGTTTATCAGTTTATAAAATAATATAATGTCTGCTCAAATTAAACAATTACAATATCTGCTTCTAGCCTAAGTGGTTCTGTAGGACAGCACTTACCCACTCTCCACGCCGAAACAGTTATCACAAACAATCAACTTACGTCAATTGGAGATCTCAGCATGTTCCTCTCCAACTCTACCGCCCAGGTTCCTAATAACTTTCAGGAGAGCTTACAATCTCCTTCCCTTCCATATTTAAAAACATGATTTTTCATATTAACTTTACGTTAATACACAGGACGGTATTTTTATTTGCAAAGCCCGGATTATCGAAGTGTTGAGCAAAAATGGCTGGTGGTATGTCTCTTGCAATCGCTGCGGGAAAAAACTAGACAGCTCTGCCGCATCTCTCCCCTGCAACCACTGTCTTGATACCAATGCCATCGGTGTTGCCAGGTATGAAGTTAACCTGCTCATTTCATAAAACACATCAACCTAACCTGGATTTTGATAAGTCATATTAAACTATATTACAGGAACTGTGTAGAATTATTGGTAGACGATGGAAACAATTATGCAACTTTTTTGGTGTTCAACAATGAGTTGCTTAAACTCATTAAACAAGATGCAGCTACTCTACTTCATGATGAGGTTCTGTTTCTAACCACCCACCATTTGCACTAAGTCAATTAATCACTAAGACTTCTAACGTTTGCAGGTCAATCGTGGTGTTTGCAACACACTCCCACACTGCATTGCAGAGCTTGAAGGTCAAGATTTCGTTTTCCATGTTCGTGTCATGCCATCCAATTCAACCACAAACACCTGCACCTTCACCGTCTTTGGAATCGGTAACAATACCCAGACAGAGGTATTATGCTATAAACTAACATACCCGTTTCCATCTGACACAAAAATTTTACACTCGCTTTTATACCAATCTCCAGACTTTTAGCATCAATGAAACCCCAAGTGTTCAACTGGAATATGGGGAAACGTCCACTTCGGATTCATCCCCCTATGCATCAACTGATGAGGTGGAGGAAGGTGGACACACCCACCCAAGTGAGTGAGAGTTTAAGGCAATCCTACGTGATCACAGCACTACGTCCGTCTCTTTAGCTTTTTAAAAATTACCATGCATTTACTTTTTCAGACTTTCTACTATCTTACGCTTCCATTTTCTCATGTACCTCATCAGGGGATAGGATCTTTTAAAAAAATTCAATAATTTCAGAGTGTTCACGTTATACTTGCTGGCCTCGATATCATTTAGACCTCTCAAATACAAGATAAACAATGCCACTACTTGCCGTCAGTAGCTCATGTCCCTACATCATGTGTTCACCCCATCGCTATTTCTAATTTTAAATACCATATCCCAAAACAAACAAAGAAAAACAAATCCAAGTGTATACAACCTATGGCTCACACGTATTCTACTCTTCGTGTATGGCATGTATACAACAGAGATGTATATATGAATGGGCCCTCCCAAAAACCAAAAACAAAAAGGCTCAAAATGTTTGTAACACCTTTGACTATTAGAATATTAGTAGTATTATTACGGGATTTTGTTTTTCTTCAGTGTTTTTCATGTGTAAGTAATCAATTTCCTTATTTTCAAGTGCCCAGTCTCGAATGTTTGGTTCATGCTTTGTCGTAATCTTAATTAAATTAAACAGGTCGTCTTTTTTCTCCTTACAAAGATTAAACACAGCTAATCAGACCACAACTGTTATGTATGATTTAGTATGAAACCGGTTACGTACTCCACAAGGAAAACTTTTAAAATTTGGATTTCCTTTAAATAATAGACTAGAACAAACAAAGACACTTAATAGCTCCATCTGAACCTAACTATACAAAGTTCCCTTCTTGATGAAATCACTTTTATATTTAAATAAATAAATGAAATCACTTTTATATTTAAGAGTCACGGCATCCATTCACTCTTCTAATTTATATTTTCCAAACTCACCATGCAAAAGTGAAAAAAGTGTTAAAGAAAAATATAGAGACCACAATTAAAATGATACAAATTCTGGAACCCAACAGTCTTATTATTTTGCCTTAAAAGTATCTTCGCCAAACATTGGGCTATTTATCTCAGGTTAACGTTACAAAACGGAGAGGGTAAAACAAAAGACGTCCTCATCTCCACAGGTATCCATATCTTGATCAAACCATGGAATAAAAAAAACAGTTGACTAAACTCCAGTCAAGAAAAACAGTTGATAACATGCAAAAAAGAAAAACTCACGAGGAGAGCGCAGCAGAATGGAGCAAACGGCAGAGACGAACCACTGCAGTCCAATCAGACACGGCATCGATGATTATTGGCTGTTCCACTAACGAAACACAAAACCGTAAAGGTCAGCTCCAATTCTATACACTACACCAGCATAACATGGCTCAAATGTAGAACCAACACAAACCCAAATTTCATACTACTAACAACAATAATACTTGCAGATACCCAAAGAATAGCAAGGTCAATGCGGAGAGCCATACTCCTATCAAAGAGGCCAATCCGAATAAAACCAAGTAAGTAAAGAGACTGCCCACTATTGAATTTCTCCCTACTTTAAGCTTATAAATACATGCTTTACCAAACCTTCCTAGAACAACGAAATTACTTCCAATCAATCTATACTGACTATGGGCAGCTTCTGTTAACGTAGGATCCAAAGCACGTTCTAAACAGAAGACGCCACGGTCTCATAAACAGGCATCTAACGGGATCGTTGAATGCCCATTTTGTCGTGCTCTGGTCTGGGAACAGGAAAAGAAAGGGACAAGAGGACAAGACAAGATACCGCTCTTCAGTATATGCTGTCAACAAGGCCGAGTGAGCCTCCCACCAGAACCAGAGGCTCCTCCTGCCTTGAAAAAACTCCTCGACTCCACCCATTTCATGCGTGACATCCGCACATATAACTCCATCCTAGCATTCACGTCTATGGGAGCTCAGGTTGATCATTCAGTGATGCACAAGACAGGGCCTTTTACTTACCGCATCCATGGTCAAAATGCACACAGGATCGGGTCTTTATTACCTGGAGAAGGGAAACCTCCAAAATTCAATCAGCTATACATTGTCGATACTGCCAATGAAGTTCAGAATAGAATTTCAACGGTCAAGCGAACAGCTAAAGTAGGTGAACTGGATCCTAATATAGTGAAAGAGCTGATAGAGACAATGGACAAGTACAACTGTCTCACTAAGGTTTTCAGAAAAGCAAGAGACGTACATGAATCTGGTAGCTGCGAAGATTTCAGCATAAAACTGATCGGTCAATCTAAACGAAATCGTCAATATGATTTGCCTCAGACTGATGAAATAGCAGGCTTGATCGTTGGTGACCTTACAGAGAATATGGGCGAGAGAGATATAGTTGTCAAACACAGATCTTCAGGCCTGCAGCATATAAGTGATATGCACCCACTCTTCATGACTTTGCAATATCCGCTCCTATTCCCTTACGGACAAGCAGGCTTCAACGAAAACATACCTGTCGTCAATACTGATGGGAACACAAGGAAAAGGGAATACATCACAAAGAGAGAATTCTTTGCTCACCAGCTACAAACACGCTTAGATGAAGGCATGGTTATCGTTACCTCCAAAAGGTTATTCCATCAGTATATCGTTGACGCTTATACATGCATGGAGGAGGAGAGGTTGCGTTGGTTTCGGCTAAACCAGAAGAAGATCAGAGCGGACCTCTACACCAATGTACAAGATGCAGTCATGAATGGCGACACTGATGCAAGATCAATTGGAAAAAGAGTAATATTACCTTCAAGTCATACAGGAAGCCCCCGTTATATGGCTGAAAAGTATCATGATGCGATGGCAATATGTCGATGGCATGGTAATCCAGACTTATTCATCACATTTACAACCAATCCAAGATGGGTAGAGATATCAGACCATCTAAAAATGTATGGTACCGCCGATCCTAACGACCGCCCCGACTTAGAGGCCAGAGTATTCAAGATGAAACTTGACGATATGATTTCAAATTTCAACAAAGGCATCTTCTTCCCCCGTCCTAAAGCAGGTTTCATTCCTGCATATACATTTTTTTAAATAATAAATCTTATGCATCCACTATACAAATCATACAAATTCTGACCTTTTATTTTAAACAACCAGTTGTCTACACCATCGAGTTTCAGAAGAGAGGGCTCCCACATGCTCACATACTTCTATGGCTCGAAGGTGACTATAGAAATCCAACAGGAGAAGACATTGACAGATTCATCTCAGCAGAACTCCCCGACAGAGAAAAAGATCCAGAAGCTTATGCTTTGGTAGAACAGCACATGATGCATGGCCCCTGTGGAAAGGACAGAAAAACTTCTCCGTGCATGGAGGACGGTTCTTGCAGTAAGAAGTTCCCTCGCAGCTATGTTCCACACACGCAAGTTAATAGCTCCGGCTACATCTTGTATAGACGCCGGAAAACAGAGCAGTTTGTTCAAAAGGGGAATATAAAGCTTGACAACCAGTTTGTTGTGCCCCACAACATCCAGCTCCTGAAAGCATACAATGCACACGTCAATGTTGAATGGTGCAACAAATCAAGCGCCATCAAATACCTCTTCAAGTACATTACAAAGGGTGTCGATAGAGCCACATTCAAGTTTGTCAAAAATGCAGATCAGTCAACTCAGTCTGAGGGAAGAAAGGAAAAGCCAAGGAATGAGATAAATGATTTTCTCGACGGGAGGTACCTTTCAGCGTGTGAATCATCGTGGAGAATATTTATGTTTGACATTCACCACAACACCCCAGCAGCACAGAAGTTGCCAGTTCACCTTCCTGGGGAACAGACAGCTGTTTATGAAGAGGGTGAGGACCTTGAGGACGTCCAGAACCGGTATCTACATGGCAGAACTATGTTAACTGAGTGGTTTGAAATGAACAGGCGCTACGAAGAGGTCAGGAAATTAAAATACATCGAGATGCTACTTTTTTTTGTGTGGGACAGTTCAAACAAGATTTACATTAAAAGAAAGCAGAGAGGAAGCATTGGAAGAATTGTAAACATAAACCCAGCTGCTGGTGACAAATATTACCTTGGCATTTTGGTGAGCCTACTTAGAGGCCCTACAGGCTATGACGATTTGTATACAGTGGGTGACATCAAATATGATACTTTCCAAGAAGCATGCTATGCAAGAGGCTTGCTCGGGACAGACAAGGACTGGCATGACTCAATGTCGGAAGCATCCCAGTTCTCATCACCAAGATCTCTTCGCTATCTGTTCGTACTGCTCCTTGTCTTCTGTCAAGTCTCAGAACCAAAAAAACTTTGGGATCATTCTTGGCAGGACATGTCAGAAGATGTCCTGATGCACCAGAGACGTTTGCTTCGATTCCCAGAACTCCAGCTAACACCAAGCGAACTCCAGCATTACACTCTTATCGAGATAGAGAGCCTGTTACAAATTTTTGAAAAATCATTGACTCAGTTCACGGGAATGCCACTTCCAAACAGAGCTATTATGGATGAGATGAAAAAAAAAGCAGCAGAGAGGCACGACCATTTTGACATAGCGGAGGAGACCATGACCCACCAGATGCTTTTTGATAAACTCAACCTTGAACAACGAGCAGTATATGACGCAGTGATCAAGTCCGTGTATGAGAACCAAGGCAAGCTATTCTTTCTTTATGGAGCAGGAGGTACGGGGAAAACATTTCTGTACCGAACAATCATCGCAGCTTTACGATCAAGGAATAAGAAGGTCATCCCTGTTGCATCCTCCGCCATTGCTGCGCTTCTCTTGCCTGGAGGACGTACAGCACATTCAAGGTTTAATATTCCACTCGAGCTTTATGAAGACACGTACTGCGAGGTGAAACCCGGGACAATCCTAGCCAACTTCCTAAGCGAAACAGATCTCTTCATCTGGGACGAAGCTCCTATGGCACATCGCCACGCGTTTGAAGCTGTAGATCGTACTTTGAAAGATATTTTACGACTTTCAGATGCCGCAGCAATAACAAAACCTTTTGGCGGCAAAACCGTCCTTCTAGGAGGTGACTTCCGCCAGATTTTGCCGGTTATTCCTCAGGGCACAAGACAAGAGACAGTCAACGCCGCTCTCAATCGTTCTCACCTCTGGAACAACTGCGAAATTTTCCACCTCACCCAAAACATGCGTGTAGAACCAGAAGAAAAAGCTTTTGCAGACTGGCTTCTTGAGGTCGGTGAAGGCAGAGCAGCAGCAGAACCTCAGCGGCTAACCAGCTGTGAGAAACCTGAAGATCAGATATTCATAGACAGCTCTGTCCTTCTGCCTATAACTTCAAACCCTTTGGAGACTCTATGTTCTTCTGCCTTTCCAGATTTTGCAAATGACTACACGGATCTGAACAAACTTAGGGAGACCGCCATCTTAACACCAAGGAATGTCACAGTTGATGAAATCAACAATTATTTGGTGTCACAAGTACCTGGGGAAGAGAAGGAATACTTAAGTGCTGACAGCTTTGCGGAAAAAGAGCAAGATTCAGAAGAGTTAAAAATGTCGTACCCACTGGAATATCTAAATTCGTTGGAGTTTCCAGGTCTACCAGCTCATAAGCTACGTCTGAAAGTGGGTGTCCCAGTCATGC
This sequence comes from Hirschfeldia incana, assembly GCA_026261945.1. Lineage (NCBI taxonomy): Eukaryota > Viridiplantae > Streptophyta > Magnoliopsida > Brassicales > Brassicaceae > Hirschfeldia > Hirschfeldia incana. The sequence goes on from JABCMI010000006.1 coordinate 2,155,264, forward strand.
TCCTGCGTAACCTGAATCAAACAGAAGGCTTATGTAACGGAACAAGACTAATAGTGACACACATGGGTGAGAAGGTTATCAAAACAGAAATGCTTACATCGACCACCAAGAGAGATCCTATTCTGCTACCACGGATTATACTGTCGCCAACAGAGTCAAGCCATCCATTCACCTTGAAGCGACGCCAATTCCCAATCCGTGTTTGTTATGCGATGACAGTCAATAAAAGCCAAGGACAGACATTGTCCAACGTGTCCCTATACTTGCCGAAACCTGTCTTCACCCATGGTCAGCTATACGTGGCACTGTCAAGAGTTACCACACCTAAGGGCTTGAAGATTTTAGACATGAGCAGAGATGGGGTGGGAAGTAGAACGATAGCCAACATTGTCTACAGAGAGGCATTCAATGGACTGCCACAATCATCGAGTAAGTTTACTACTAGCTCAATCTACGGTTAGCAAAACCTTCCACCATTAAATGACCGCTTCCAATATAGTTAGCTCTTGCGGGAGAATATGCCGTCGAAAGTGGTGAAGATCTGTGACAAACAAAACCTCAAATATTAAAACAGGAAAACATGAATCAGTTTAGTTTTTACATACAGAAACTAATAAAAGTGATGAAACGAAATTAACAAATTATAACCTTCTCTGTTGCAGATTCCGACGACGACGAAGCTTCCGGAGATTTACGACTACGGAATGATACGGACGCATCCTACTCTGGTGTAAGTGAATTCCTCTTCAGTTATGCTTTACAGCAATTATCATCCTCTAACCTCTGATCAGACAGGATTCGGAGATGTGAAGCTCTCCCGAGGACGAATAAAGCAATGACGTCCTACGGCGTATTCCAAGAGTAAAAAGAAATATTCAGGCTCAAGGTCCACCACAATTTAAGCCCACACATTAGGAAACATTCAGCTAAAACAATTCTTTTTAAACGATAGAGATTTTAGCAATGACAATTTTATGGGTTTTCTGATAAAATTATTTTTATTTGAAAAAAAAACACGATTCATATATTCAATAAACTAAAAAAAATATTCAAGGGGAGTAAACCCAAAAATTAAATAGTGAAATAAATATATTACTTCTGTTATGAACATTATTTTATCAAATTGTTTTAGATAGATTTTCATTAATTGGGTATTGAATTCTATTGATTGTTATTAACTTTCAAAGTAATAACTTAATGGTGGTAGAAGAAATATAATCATTTCAATTAGGGTAATTATCTTATTAAACAACTCCTTTCAAGTTTTTTTAAAAAAAAAAGGATTTCAAAAAGCAAAATGAAAAAAAAAGTTTAATTTCTACTCCTTACTTTATAGATGTATACGTAATAATAAATATATATATATATATATATTGTAATTTCGAAACATATGTTTCAAATTCGATTTTTTTTCATTTTTTAACTTCTTTAAATTCGAAAATGAATTTTTAAAACTATTTTTTTCAATTTTTATTTTTAAACTTTTAATATTATTTTTTACTTACTTAACTTGTGATTTTTATTATGTTTTTAGATTTGTATAATTTCATTCTTCAAAATTTTTTTTGTATGTAAGTGTATTTTATTACATTGATTTCAAAAATCTCATGGGTATAGATGGTATTTTCAAAGTTGAGTATTATGAGTAAAAACAAAGAAAAATTACATTCCAATAAAAATAGACTTTAATAGAATCTTTAAATCAATGAAAACTAAACTTTTCCAATAACAAAAATTTTTTAGTACAATTTAAAAATCACCACTCCAATAACAATAGATTCTATTCAGAATTTTTATAAATCACAAACTAATAGTAATAGAATCTCCAGATTTAATAACTCCTCAAGAATTCTTTGACCAATAACCCCCCCTAATTTCATTTTTGACAAACAGTAACTCAAATATTTAACGGCCATAAATAAATGAATCGTATTAAAAAAACATAACAGTAGTTGAAGAAAATAACTGCATATACTAAAAATCTATAAAACATATCTAGGACACGATAAGTTTCCACAGAAAAAAAATATGAATAACAACCCACTTCTTTCTCATCGATTCTCACACCAAACAAGATCTTCTATAGCAAATCCACGTCAAACACTCCAAGTCTATATACACAGACCAAATACACAACAGTCGGTCATCGATTATCAAGTACAATCAATCATAGACAATCAAGGTAATTTTAATGATTCAGCCACAGAGACCATGGAATTTATGTTAACATACCATGACATTCATCACCCCAACTCAACGTTTCTTATTCAAGAGACAAACCAATATGTGGTAAACTTACTAAGAAACAACGATAATATTTTAGCCAATGATCTTGAAGTTACTCTGACCATCAAAGACTACAATGAAAACGCAACTGCAAGACTTGACGTGGATCTCATCATCACAGATCTGGAAGAAACAAATAGACCTCCAACCAGAGAAGAGGAAAACGATATATGCACGATCTGCTTCGAGAATTACAACAATGTCTCCAATATTACAACACTTACATGCGGCCATAAGTTTCATTTTCTTTGTATTGATAATTGGCTTCGCACAAATATAAGTTGCCCAGTATGTCGAGAAAATAATTTATGAATAAATTTCATACACTAATAAAAAAAAAATATGTTTTTACATTTAGTATCATTTCACTACTGCTTACTACTTCAATTATAACCATAATACAAAACAAAAACATATAATTCCTCACGAATGCATATATACCAATAACAATTCCGTGAGGTTCTAAATCTAATAAAAAAATTTCTCCTTAAAAACAATGCTATAATTTCCGCAGATCCAAAAATCAGTATTTACCACTACAAACTCCATTGGTATAAATTAAATCTAATGATCCAATCTACGACATTCCATGAACTAATGTTCAACACAACAGATAACAAACATTTCATACAGCACAGAAGCAACATACATACCCAACACCATCCCTTAAATCAAACTACACACTGCAAATTTGTAAGTAACCAGCCCCGCGCTTGCGCGGGGGCTATGCCCCTAGTTTAAAGAATCACACAGTAGACAATTTCTTAATTTTCTATAATGTTAAATAAATATGAGAAAATTATTTGATTTTTAGATATTATTAGATTTCTTTCTGGATTTTTACCAGGTCAATCAGTGTTGGATCATGGGTTACTGGAACGTTTTCGGAGTTTACTAAATTTTATCGGATTTTTAATTAATGAGTTTTTGGTAAATCCAAAACAAATTATATGTGGATCACAGGGTTTTTGGTTCAATCGCCGGCCGAGGTCAGGTATAAAAAATGAATAAAATTTAAAATAATTTTTTTCTGATGATTGTTTTTCATATAGTTTTAAATATTGAATGAAAAATTTAGTGCATATAGGTAAATAATTTGAATAAATTTTGTACACAAGTTAAAAAATAAATGATATGTAATGTCTAAATTATTATATTTTTTTGAAACATATATATTTATAATTATTTTTCAAATGTTTTTAAAAAGTTTGTTCGGTTTACAGTACGGGTTGGATTTGATATTAGTTTTCGAATAAAATACTTTAAGAACCGTTTGAATATAGCCCTGAATATATAGGTTATGTCTAACAGACTAATGGAGTGTGGGATTTTGATTTTCATGTTGATTCCAAATCGAATTTTTAAGATACGAATATTGTTGACTATATTAGGTAACTAATAAGTAAATATAATATGTTGTAAACTTAATTTCTGAATTTCAAATGGCACAAGTGTATAGTTATTCAACTTGGTATATTTAATACAGTTACCAAAAATTATACTAAATTTATATTAAACATAAATATGATTATAAAAAAAAATTCTCTAAGAAAACTTAAAAAGATATATATCCGCCCTTTTTAGGACGGGTCAAAATCTAGTACTTATTAAATTTGCCTTTTTTTCTAATTTGGACAAACTGGTTTGATCAAAACCAAACTAAAACTTGAAGCAGTTCTAAATTTGCAAAAAATAAAATGATATATTGTTTGTACATACAAAAAACACTAATCTAAATGTAAATCTTACAAAACCCAATCTAAAACCTAGGTTTTAGCCTTATCAATTAATTTTTTTTCATCAACTTAAAGCAGACTCAACTAGATTCTGACAACCAAACTGGTGGTTCTATATCCATGTGAACGACGAACGACATTTGATTTTTTGCACTGTGTGCTAGACTGTCTGTCTTAAGATTCTTCTTTGGTGGTATATGAATGATCTTTAAGCTGAGGAAGCATTCTTACAGGATCTTAATATCTTCTAAATAACTTGGAAAAACGGGTCATCTTCTGGTTTTGAAACCATCTTCACCAATTGAGAACATTGCAAATTGCATTGTTTTAGAGATTTTATTTTTTAAATGATGTGATTTTTTTCATCCTTAAAATGCAATGACTATAATAGATTATAGAAATATGTAAAAATGTATCTTCTCATTCTAAACATACACGTATTTTTTTAAGAAACTGTCAATATACTTTCATCCTAAAAATTGTTTAGATTTTTAAGGAATTGTGTCTTTCTTTATTTTCATATCTATTTATATACATTTTAAAAAATCTTAAATATTATCTGAAAATTTTTAGTTAATTTGGTCGGTTGAGTAATTTAAATATTTATAATATTATATATTTGCGAAATTAAATATATGATTTTAAATCCTAGTTTTTGGTTTATAGTAACATGTTTTGGTATGAGGTTTTAGTTTACTCGAGAATCATTTAATATTATTCACAATGAATGTCATTAATACAAAGGATAAATTGAAAAGAGTATTCAAAGTCTTAAGTGAGTAAGTCAAAAAAGTATAGTTCTCGGAGGAGAGTGCCATACTGCATCATATATAGTTTCAGTGATGTAGGTCTTGTCTTAACCTTTGATCTAGATTTTTGTAAATTTGAGCTCCTTACCCATACCTGCTTTTGATACACATTCCACCAATATTTTTCTTATTTCAAGAGTTGATTCGCTCTTGCTGTGTAGGATATAGCAATCCTTATTGATTAATGGTTCTTGATGGAGAAGTATATGTTGTTCTTTTGAGACTTGAACACTGCTTTTTTGAATTTTGGCTTCTGAGTCTAGAGAGACTTCTACCTTTCAGCTAGGAACAAATTTGATTGGTCATGTATATGAACCTCCATACCCTTCATAATTTAGTCCTTTTGAGCATCGCTCTTGTCTTCCATAACTCGGGTTTTGTCGAGTTTCTTTGATCCAGTAAGCATCATGATTGTCTTATACCGATTATCCAATTCAGTTTCAAGTTCTTGAGAACTCAACTCTTCAAGTGACTCATGTTTCTTCATATTCGGATTTTCAAACATGGATGAAATAAAGTCCTTTACTTAAGAAAATGCGTCCCCCAAATTAAACATTGTTTCCATATAACTTCGGCTATTAAATGAATATTTTTACTAGATTTAGATTTTACATAACCTAGATGATAACTCTATGTTACACTTACATCACTAGATGAGATGTTGGATATGCAAGAAAACCGTTGAAATGGGTGCAAGAATCTTCACTTCGCCAAAGATATACTTCCAAATTAATATGGATCTCTATATATTTGTTCCATAGAGCTAGTTACCCTACTAATTATATGGTCTATATAAAGACCCATAAACCTGTAAGATTATCATTTCGCTTGATTCTAGAAATTATGTTATCGTCGCTGTTGATGGACGACACACCACTTCTCAAAGGTGAAATCTTTCACATCGCATAAATAAATGTAATGGCTTGGATATATGATGTATTCGATGAGAATCCCATCGAAATCAGGCATGAGCCAGGTGGTCAGTGTGGCCTAGCGAATTGATTAAAAAAAAAACAAGAGATGATTAATATGGGGATTAGTTTTAAGTATTTTTTTTGCCGATATATATCTGATCATATTTTGCGTTACTTGATTCTACATGTGGACAGATTCAAAGGGAGTCTTTGTGGAGAGATGTGTTGAGCTAGAATGCTGCGACCGAGTACGAGGTGGCACAATTCGACCAATGCTGCGTTAGCCATTTTGGTATTCTTCTTTTTTTTTTTGTTCTCTTCAACTTTGTCTGGGAGAAAATAAAATGAAATATTGATTTAGGTAAAAAAATCATTTTCTGTTTTGTGGTTATCAAAGTTTGATTTTTTTTTGAATTTTGAATGTCTAAAACATCATACACGTGCCAATATATGGAGTTTGCTAGTTAGGTGGAATTTAGTTTAGTTGAGAACTTGTTATAAGAGACTATCCAATAGCACAATTGTACAAATGTACCTATTATGTTTTAAATGTGAGAATGTGGCCTTGAGTGAAAATCACTCTGTTATATATTGATTAAAATTTGTAGATTATTTAGTATATTTTATGTACAATGAATACATATCATAGAATATAAATTTATTTAATATGTGGTTTGATAAATTTTTTTAAAAAAATTGAGAAAAAATAAACAACAAGATGAGTTGTGAATGTTTATATAAAAAAGTGTGTAAGGTAATTTATAATTTAAATAAGACTTTATAATTAACAATTTAGAAAATATTATTATTTTATAATTGAATTGAATTATGTCATATTTTATATTAGTCTAGTTTAAAACTGGAAAATTTTATTAGCCTACGATGTATTAGTTAGTTTGTACTGTAGTTATCATCTGTACTTGATGTTTTCCAAAGCTGGTCCACCATTTGATCGTAATGTCACTAAAGTTGGATCAAAGTGTTACAATAATACGATGCTCAATTCGTCTCGGCTCGAGACTGTCGGGGCCCACTAATTACAAACCAGACATTTCTCACTCACTGCATTATTAACAACCCGAACCCATCCCGACCCGACCCATAGAAGAAAAGAAAAGAAGAAACGACACTAAACCACCTAACAGTGCGTACCCACTTTCTAAACGCCACACTCCTCTTACTAATCCTCCTCGTGCGTCAATGGCGACTCAAGGTCAGGTTATCACATGCAAAGGTACGCTAATCGCTGATTTTCTCAAACAACCTTTTTATCTACGGTTCGTTGTTGTTGTTGATTCCTCTGATTCGGTTTCCCTCTTCATTCCCAATAAGCTGCTGTGGCTTACGAGCCGAACAAACCTCTGGTCATCGAAGACGTTCAAGTGGCTCCCCCACAGGCTGGCGAGGTTCGGATCAAGATCCTCTTCACCGCTCTCTGTCACACGGACGCCTACACCTGGAGCGGCAAGGTCTGGATCTGTTTCTTTACTACCATTTAATTAAACGATCTCAAATCTTTTGATTGTGTGTCTCTCTCTCTGGTGGATGTAGGATCCTGAAGGTCTCTTCCCCTGTATCCTCGGTCACGAGGCTGCTGGGTACGTTTCTTCAATCAATCTTTTTTTTTTCAGATTCTCCTCAATGCCTAAATCGTATTTGGATTTGCTTTGCTTTGAACAGGATCGTTGAAAGTGTTGGTGAAGGTGTGACTGAAGTTGGACCAGGAGACCATGTTATCCCTTGCTACCAAGCTGAGTGCCGTGAATGCAAGTTTTGCAAATCCGGCAAGACTAACCTCTGCGGCAAGGTTCGGTCCGCTACTGGTGTTGGGGTTATGATGAGCGACCGTAAGAGCCGCTTCTCCGTTAATGGGAAACCCATTTATCACTTCATGGGGACCTCCACGTTTAGTCAGTACACTGTTGTTCACGATGTTAGTGTTGCCAAGATCGATCCTTTGGCTCCGTTGGAGAAAGTCTGCCTTCTTGGTTGTGGTGTTCCCACTGGTATGAAAATAATTTAACTTTTGATTAACTGTAGTATTTGTTGTTACCCCCTTATATCATTGCTTTGGCAGTTTATGAATTCACTTCTGATAAGATTTGATTTATATGGTTATTCTATGTGATATAAGGATAGGAACCTGATATATGATATTGAAGTTTACTATAACTAATTGTATATTATGTGTCTTAATCCTGTTACTTAGGCCTTGGAGCAGTTTGGAACACTGCAAAAGTAGAACCGGGGTCAAATGTTGCCATTTTTGGTCTTGGCACTGTGGGGCTTGCTGTAAGAGCTACATCCTTTCCTAAAGCTTTCTTCTTTTTAATTTTATTTTTCCACATGGACGAAAACTTTGTTGTTTGTTTATTTATATATTGTGTATGGATAGGTTGCGGAGGGTGCCAAAACAGCTGGTGCTACAAGGATCATTGGCATTGATATTGACAGCAAGAAGTATGAAACTGGTATTACTTCTTTTCTTTTTCTTTTGTACTGGCTTGGTTGAAGTGATTTTTAAATCTTGTGAGTTTTACGCATATAAACATTGGGTTCTTTGGTTGGCATTTCAGCAAAGAAGTTTGGTGTTAATGAGTTTGTGAACCCAAAGGACCACCAGAAGCCAATTCAGGAAGTGATTGTCGACCTCACTGATGGCGGTGTTGACTACAGCTTTGAGTGTATTGGGAATGTCTCCGTGATGAGAGCCGCATTGGAGTGCTGTCACAAGGTACAGTCATCCATAAAAGCTGAACCTAAACTGATATCACGTTTAGAAATTTACGTAAGACAAAGAGGTTGTGGTTTAAGAGTTATAAGATGATGCTGCAGGGATGGGGAACTTCGGTTATAGTTGGTGTTGCAGCATCAGGACAAGAGATATCTACCCGACCGTTCCAACTCGTGACTGGCCGTGTGTGGAAAGGAACAGCTTTTGGTGGTTTCAAGAGTCGAACCCAAGTGCCTTGGCTTGTAGAAAAGTATATGAACAAGGTTAGAAAAACTTCCAACTCAAGCAACGGTTCCATGTAATCTTAACCTTCAAACACTTGGAATTTGCGTGACATTTTCCAATGAATGCAGGAGATCAAAGTGGATGAGTACATAACGCACAACATGACCTTGGGAGAGATCAACAAAGCTTTTGATCTGTTGCATGAAGGTACTTGCCTTCGTTGTGTCCTCAGTACCAGCGACTGATAAACCAATGGTTTTATCTTCTCTTTCTCCCCTTTCTCATGTGTTTTGTGTCTTTTGTCGGTAATGACAAGTTTCTGAGCAACGGACTCAAGTCGTGTGTGTCCTGTCTTATGCTTCAGTAAAATTTGATTAAAGACCGAGTATCATCATTAATAATAAGGGACCATGTTCATGGAGATTATCAAGTGCTGTATATATCTATCTTAGTTTCCGAACTTAATAGAAGGAAAAATATGTTGGATAATACAAGTTTTTATGGTCAGGCCATCCTGCAATGAGATGTAAAAGAAATGCATATCAAAAATCTTCATTTTGGTTAAAAATACCTTTATTTTGGTCAAAGTTTGTCTTGTTTGAAATAACACAGACCAATATGTATCCGATTGATGACGGTATACTACTAGTAAGTGGCACAAACATATAAAAAAGTGTATAACATGTCATTGTCATTAACTAATGGTCGAAGGGTAAACAGAAAAGGAACTGCAATCAAAGTTACAAAATCAAGCCAGTGATGAAAGGAAAAACAATAGACTGAATGTTACATAACTAAAGCAAAGGGAGAAAGAGAGACCAGGCCCTAAATTTAAAACAAACTAAAAAAGAAAACATATGAACTAAACTCTTCTTTTTTTAAATGAACCAAAAACCAAACCCAACAAAGTGTTACAAGCTACTTCGGTGGTAAGATTAAGGAACAACAAGAACCTCTGAATCATGCATTCTTGGTTGCTCTAAAACTTGTGGAGAGATTCATCTGCGTTTCTTCTTCATCTTCTTTTTTTCCTTAGCGGCCACCACGGTAGCTATCGTTGCCTCTTGGCCTGTAGTCGCCTCCTTCCTGGTTTCCTCTCCCAGACACACCACGGGAACCAAATCGGCCTCTTTGTGCTTCTGTTGGGTAACCACCTCTCCCGCGCCCTCTTCCTCCTGGTCAATAAAAATCATAGTCAAAAATGAGTTGCATGTGATTAGCTCTCATCGTTGCAAGTATTTTAAAAGTCACTCAAAAAAGGTTTAAAATCAAGAAACTGTAATTTTCAAAACAAGACTGCTTACTTGCTCCGCGAACTCCAGCGGGATTGGGTCTTCGCCCCTCAATGTATACTTGTCTTCCACCCAAATATATAGGAGAAGCCTATTTATTACACACAGAAGGAAATTGATAAGAACCAAAACAAAATGTGACCAAAAGAAGACGGTTTATCTAGCGAGACGCAAAAGAATTCACACCTTAATAGCATTCTCGACGGAAGTCATGTCTTCATACTCAACAAAGGCATAGCAAACGCCAATAGCATCCTGTACGGTTGGTTTGGTAAGATTGTTAGCTTTGGCTATTCACATCACTTAGTTAAAATACAATAACAAAGGGCAAAAGTACAGAAGTGGAGTGTGGAGATCATTATTAACCTTGCGGGTTCTGAGGAAAACACCATCAGGCTTGATTGTACCGAAGTTCTTAAACTCTTGCTCGATCTCCGAGGCAGATATATTGGAAGGCAGATTCCGAACGTAGACAGACTTCATTTCATCTGGAACAAGGCAAACCAATAAATGAATATACATTTCCAAACAGAGTCAAATAAAAGCACTCCCTAGTCTAATTCACTTCTCTAAAACCATTTGCATAGGAGGAAGTTCGAAACATATCATGGTCCAAGTGAAAACAAAAACTTACAGTCTTCAAATCCAAAGCCACCATCCGCCTCAGCTCCATAGTCAGTAAAAGCGTTTGATTGCTGAGCAGGAGCAGGAGGCGCGGCCAGCTGAGGGGAAGGAGTCCGTAGTGGTTGATCCCACTCATTATTCTCTTGAGAGTTCCTGTTATACGATGGCTTTGTAGCAGCTGCTTCCTTTGCAACCCGTAGCTGAGGAAAAGGGAGAGAACACCTTCGATCAAAAGGCTAGTTTTCTATAACATAACTGAGCAAAAACTGATAACAAAAACTAAGTGAAGTACAAGTGCTAACCAAATATGAATGACTACTTTGAGACAAATATGAATGAACACAGCAATATCTGTCTTTGCATGCTGATTTTACTTTTTCCAATAGAAATACTGATTGGTTACTATGCTGAAAAATCACATAAAATTGTACTTACAATGGAAGCATAACTCATCTTGGATTTTCCACCAAGGGGTTCCTCTGGTGGTGCAGCACGAGGTTCATGTACTACATCAACCACAACTTCCTCCCTAGGCGTTTCCTCAACCGCAACTTCATCCTCGTAGTCTTCATGGTGAGGCTGATACTGATCCTCTTGCAGACTATACTTATCGACAAGATCATCATTGATTTGGACAGCTTTCACATAATCACTAGCCTCTTGCTCCACAACATAATCATCATGAACTGTAAATTCAGAAAACAGTTATGTCAACTAAAAAAACAACAATAAGCGTCTTTTCTCGAGATGTAACAAACAAACCTTGGGGTTCAGGATGAGGATTGAGCTGAACCTCGTGCTTGGTTTCAGACAAACACGAGGGCTGATGATGATGATGAGAGAAGACAAGTCCTTCATCGATGAACTGAAAGATATCATTGAGAACAAAATAACCCTTCTCCTGAGGAGCAAGGAAGAAAGTGTGCATGAAACACCTCCTGTTGCTCAACTCCCTTGTTTTCACAGATCCTGAAACGGTCACAAGGATACCACCTTCCCAGGACTCCAATGAGTTGATTGTCTTCACTTCGATGGCAGTGAAGTTCAGTGACATGACCATATTGTGAATATCCTACAATAAAAAAAATGAAAACAATTAAGTTATCTCCAATGCTGATGACTTTCAAAGCTAATTAACTAAAAATCACAAATCATCAAAGACAAAACCTAAACTAGTGTTACCAGCAACAATCAACAAATGATTGATGATTTTTAAACCTAATTAATTTTAAATTAAAAACAGAAAAATCATCAAAGATTGATTATCAGTGTTACCAGGAGAGTATCGGCAGTGTAGCTGGAGTCGTCACCATCAACACGGATCATTTTGCTAGAGTCAGAGTAGAACTGGTGGATGACATGAGGCTGCTGCTGCAACACTTGATAGTACTGTTCCACAAAGTAAGCGCCAACCTGCACCACAGATTCGATTACTTAGCCAACCAACAAATAGCGATAGATCGTAATAATCGATTTAAAGAAATGAAACTCGCCTGCATCGCTCCAGGATAAGGAGTCGCCATTATTAAAAAACACCACTATTATCCCAACAAGATCGAAACGCTCCAATACGAACAACTCTCTATCTCTCGCTCTCGCTCTTTTCGAATTAAAGTAGAAACGAGGAAGATTGATGATGAGAATGAGATTTATATAGGGTTTTTAGATCTACGTTTAATGTTATTAAAACTGAAAAATAATTAAGAGGAGACCGAAAGGTTTCTTTGGGTCTAGAGAAGGTTAAAAGACTGTTTGTTTTATTTCCTTCTTTTTTTAATTTACGTTTGGTAACTTCTCTTTATTTATCTCTTTAGTTTGCCCCATTTGTTTTGAACTCCCTACTATACCAACTCTAATCATTTATAAATTTTATTCTAATTTAGGTTTTTGACTTTTGCATTTGTTATAATAAACACATCAGTGAAACTTATGAAAGTTACCATAGTTTTCGAAAAGTAACACATTGATAAAATGAACACATTAACGTTAAGTTTTTATTATTAGAAATTATTTTTATACTTATAATGTAGCACAGTTTATAAAATGGCATGTTAATGGCATTTTTTCTTATTTTTTTAGAGTATTATCATTTATGGTGTTAATGTTACTATTAATTAATACTGGCATATTGATGTTCATTAGCATTCAATTGGATTTTATCATCTTTAAAATATTTTTAAGTTTTAACCATTAGATCGCAGATGAAGAACTATTTAATTTCTTTGTAACGTTTCGACTGTTATTGTCAGTGGATTCTCACATCCGCCTTCTCGGCATGTATGTTTTTTTTGTTGATCGTTAATTTAATTTTAGAAGGTTTAGAGTATTTTTTTGATGACTTTTCAGTTACCACATGGTCTTTTTCTTACGTTTTGGTTTGGATGACACAATATCATAAATCATTTCTGAATCGATCATTCATTATGATTTTTTTTTCAGTTCAAACACGTTAACTCTATGATTCTGACGGAAAAATAAATACAAATTAGAAAGTTTGGATCAGTTATTTAAAAAGTGTAATAAACCTAAAATATCATAGAGCTGAAATGGGAACAGAGGAAGAAACCTAATATAGTGAAGTGTCCCAGAAGAAACAAACCAAATAGTATTGCAATGGAAGTCATGTCCCAAACTCAACAAAAGCATAGCAAACGCCAATAACATCCTGCATGTTTGGTCATGTCTGATAGTTTAACTTTCGTTCTTAATCTCACTTAAGCAAGCAAAAACAAAAACAAGTGAAGGTGATATGTCGTTATTAACCTGGCTGTGTTTGTTTTTTTTTTTTTTTTTGATAATCCAGGTATCCGGACCTAACACAGTCAGGCTTGTTTATACCAAAGTTCTTTAACTCTTCATTGATATCAGAAGCTGATATGTAGGATGGCAAATTCCTTACGAGGAAAATTCCTTACATACACTGATTTGATCTCGACTACAACAAGGCAAACCAATAAATGAATATATACATTCCCATTTCCATATGACATAGTTTAAACTTTTACTAATATTAAAATTTAGGAAACTTGCAGTCATCAAATTCATAGCCTTCTTCCCTATCTACTCCATAGCCAGTAATATAGGGGAGCTAGCATTTGGTTGCTGAGCAGGGGCCACTTGAGGGGAAGGAGTCCGTAGTGGCTGATCCCACTCAATGATCACCATTATCTTTTCAAAGAGACTCTACAGTATATTCCTAGCACTCTTTTGAGGCAAATGTCAATGTACAGAGCAAGTTATGTCCTTGGGAAATCGAGTTCTTATACTTTTGGGCGTTTATATTTTTTCTTTCAGTATTAATATTGAGTAGTTTTTATGTTATTTTTTTTCTTTTTCTATCGATTTGAATTCTTCTTCTCTAGTAAGTTTAAAACACAGGTATACACAGTCTTTCAATTCAATTTCTTAACTCACAAAAAAATAAATATTGGTTTCAAATAAGATAAACGCTAGTTTACTTTTATTACACTGGCTTTATAAATCAAACTTTATATACTTAACTAGATTTTGACATGCGATTTGAAAACGCGAGATTATTTTGTTAATAAATTTATTGATTCATTATTGTTCAGTAATATGTTTACGCATGTGTTCGCTTTGGTTTGATTCCGTTGTGATTTTCTGATTTTTAAGTAATATAGAAATTGTTCGGTTATTTAATTATGAATTTGAGTTTGGATTTGGTTTTCGGTTTGGTTCGGATAACTATAAAATTTTGAGTCCAATTTGGTTCCCGTTTTTTTGGGATAATTTAAAAATAATTTGGGTGAAAATCACATTTTGTATTTTTTTTATAAACGTCGGATAAGATAAATTTAAATATTTAAAAAATGGGTGATTCCGTTATATTAAGAAATCAGAATAGTTTTAAATATTTCTCATAAAAATAAAAGGATAATTTATTTTTTGGATAGTTTGGTTTAAAATTAGGATTTTCAGAATATTTGTTAAACTAAAAATAAATATAATTAGTATTTTTAGATATATAAACTATATTTTGAACATCTGAGTATCCTCGTTCGCTTATCAATCTGATTCCAATTTGGTTTTATCTTTTTCATAGATATATGAACCATTCAGCTATTTGTTAATATTGATTTGGTTTTACTTTGTTTTTCTCTTTTGGTTATGAACAACAAATAATAATAAGACCATTATTATCATATTAAAACCATTTAAAATATCCATTAATAATTATAGAATATTCCTAATGTTTCAAAGCTTATAAACTATGCATTTTTAATAGATTTTTTGGTGATATATAAATCAATATATTAATATGTAAATATAATTTTATACAGTGAGATTATTTAGGAAATATTAAGAATTTGGAGTGGTATATTTAAAGTTACTACATATTTGTTAAGTTTCCATAATTGTGGGTTAAACATTTTTCAAGTTTTAATATTAAATATATCAATCTAGATCTTCTTTCATTTATTTTCAAAAATATTAGAATTGCTCCCATTTATTTTTAAAATATTTCCAAAATGTAAACAAATGTTAAGTTTTGGCACATTTGCTTTGTCTTAAAATTCCGTTACAAAGTTAAGTCAATATGTTTTGCACTTTTATTTTAACTTTTTATCTAATATATATTGTTTGTAATGTATAGATTGTTTGTTAAGTATGTGTTCTCTTCCGTTGTTTGCAAGGTCGAGAGTTTGAGGCTGCTTCTCGGAGGTTTGTGGTGATTATTTGAGGAGAAATCCAGATCTGTTGCGTGTGGTTATTGGTGGCTAAACATGGGGTTATCACCAGCCTCCTTGATGCTTTCGGTGGGCTCCTCGGCTTAGCTCGGATGGATGGTCATTAGACGCTAGTCAGATTTCTTTCGAAGACATCCAGATATCAAGATCATAAAAAAAGATTAAGATAGATTACCATAACAAACATAAAAAATTATAAAACTTGGAACCCTTAATAACCACAAAATATTTGAGAAAATAAACTATTTTTATAATACAAAACCATCATAATTTCGAGTAAAAGATTTAGTGTAATTTCACCTATAACTTCAGCTCCAAATTGATGCACATAGCAAAATATTGGTATAAGTGATTGCTCCTCATTACTGATTTCTAAATTTCTCTCCTATGATCCTCTTGATATATAATCTCTGCCACTGCAAAAAAAACAAATAAACTACATACATCACATATCCATTTAATCACCTAAGTCAAATAATAGGAACCAAATAATTATCGGTAGTTTCCTTCCTTCGTCTTCCATACCAAACATTTCTCATTTTTTCTGAAATGAAAGTTCTGATTCTTTCCCCTCTATTTAGAGAAATAATCACACCATCCCTAATCCCTCCGGCTCCACACCTAGAAAAACCAATACATTACCTAAAATCAGAATGTACAGACAGATATAAATGATACTACTGAATTGTGCTTATTATTCATATGAGCTACAAATAGCAATTCCAAAGTCAACAACATATACAAACCGACACCACCAATTAAGCAACCAGAAACACAACTGTAAAAATAACCAAATAGATGAAGAAGAATGCAATCCTTTTTTTTTGAATAACAGACAATGCATCTCTAATACTCATCCAAACCACAAAACTTCCATTATGAAAATCAGAAAACTTGTACCTTGTAAAACCTGTCAGCCTTGATTTTATCATATTTACAGTGTAAAAAATTTAATTGACCAATTCTCCTGATTTTTCCTTGGCCCAAATAAATTCCTATGGATATATTTTCTTCATGTCTCTCTTTTCAAAAAATTACTAAAAGATTTAGTGTAATTTCACCTCTAACTTCAGCTCCAAATTGATGCACATAGCAAAATCTTGGTATAAGTGATTGCTCCTCATTACTGGTTTCTAAATTTATCTCCTATGATCCTCTTGATATATAATCAATGTCACTACAAAAAAAAATAAACTACATACATCACATATCCATTTAATCACCTAAGTCAAATAATAGGAACCAAATAAGTATCGGTAGTTTCCTTCTTTCGTCCTCCATACCAAACATTTCCCATTTTTTTGAAAGAAAGTTCTGAGTCTTTCCCCTCTTTTCAGAGAAATAATCACATCATCCCTATGAATTCCTCCGGCTCCACACCTAGAAAAACCAATACATTACCTAAAATCAGAATGTACAAACATATATAAACGATACTACTGAATTGTGCTTATTATTCATAGGAGCTACAAATAGCATTTCCAAACTCTATAACATACAAACCGACACCACCAATAAAGCAACCAGAAACACAGCTGTAAAAGTAAACCAAATAGATGAAGAAGAATGCAATCTCTTTTTTTAACAACATACAATGCATCTCTAATACTCATCCAAACCACAAAAATTCCATTATGAAAATCAGAAAACTTGTACCTTGTAAAACCTGCCAGCCTTGATTTGATCAGATTTGCAGTGTAAAAGTTTTAATTAACCGATTCTCCTGATTTTTCTTTGGTCCAAATAAATTCCTATGGATATGTTATCTTCATGTGTCTCTATTTTCAAAAACAATTACCAATCTTACAGATTTTCATGTAATCCTCATTGTTCCTTTATCAAATCTCCATCCAGATCAAGAAGTTTCCACCAACAATCTGAATCGTCTATCATTTAGATACACTGACGATAAAACCTCAAGAACCTCGAAAGATCAAAACCACAAATATAAAAATCCTTCTTGCCATGTTTTTCAGGAAGAACCCAGATCTTGTAAAGTTTCAAGGATTCAATGAAATCAAACAAACTTTCATCTTCTCTGGACTCTAAAAAAATTGTCTTTTTCACGAGAGTTTTTAACTTGTTTTAGTGATTTGCTAAATTCATGTGTTAGTTGGTTAATATGGAATTTCGAAAAAAAAAATTAATTAAAAGCATAGTCTAAAAACAATCCAGTGGCACATGATGGTAAATATGGTTGAAACAGAAAATCACTTCAAAACAAGAACATTCTGCTTTAATAGTATTGATAGACATTAAATGTTTCTCAAATTTTTATAATTAAATTTAACAGTTGACTTTTGCTAAGTTAAATGGTTGAGTCAACATCTATTTATATCTATAAATATAAAGTAGTGTTTTTCTCTTTTTGTGCATCAATGTCATTAAATAGGACAAGGAGAGCTTCATATGTGTCTATGTTTATTCCTTTTGTTTGGTTTAACTTGTTATGAAAGTGGTGTTGGGTTTGGGCTGAGAGTTATTGCAAAAGAGTGAAGGTTTCTTAAGTTAGATTATGATGTGTTCTTGGAGATTTTCTGATATGGATAACTTCTATGTTAGTCGTTATTATATCGATTATCTGATATCATTATGTTTTAGCGGATCTTTAATTTTATTTCATAATTAGTTGTTATAAACTTGTACCACAAATTGTAACAGTTAATAACTTGACATATAGTTATATACATAATTTGTTAGTTGATACATTGTAGGAAACACAATTTATTAGTTGATATGTTAGTTATTATCTAATACATATTTTGTTAGTTGATATATGCTTAAGACCAAGTGATGAATATTCACAAGTATGTATGTTATTAATTCTTGTAACATTAAACTAGTAGTTATAACTTTTTAACAAACCATGTAATTGTTACATGATTTGTTAGATGTTATATGGTTTGGATACATAACTTGTTAGATGATACATTGTTTTGGGTACATAGTTTGTTAGTTGATACAATATTTATTATCGGATACATGATTTGTTACTGATATATGAATTATACAAAAAATGAATGTTAATGTTTATTATTTTTTCCACTATACTACTGCGATTGCATGTTGAGAATCTTGATATTAATTTTTAGTTTAGCGATATACTTTTTTAACTGGTGAGCGTCTTTGTCCAAAATATCCATCGAATTGATATTGATTGCTTTGATTGTCAACCTTGTTTTAGATCATGTAAACATGATAAAGAGAAACCACGAATGAGTTTCAGCCAACATAATATGTACACGTTAAAATCATAGAGTTATACAAAGTATATAACTTAACATATGTTATCAAATAATTTATATGTTAACAAAAATATATCAGCTAACAAATTATGTAGCTACTACAAATAAAGTTAGTTCATAAGTGTAGTCTTTAACAAATTAATTAACCACTAACAACTGGGACCATAATCTTCAATACTTGAGTGATATATATGTGTTATTTGTCATATTCTCCTCCACTGTCTTAATATAATGATAGGTTAAACTTTACGATTATAGTTACATACTAATAAAAATTAAATAGATTCCATTTTAAATTATTAAGATTTTTACCAATACCTAGGATCTCAAAATATTAAGACCCATCTTCATCAATATTGGTGTCAAGCGTAGATAATGTTTGTTTTCTGAACCAGACCCAAGCTTAAAGTTAAAAATTTATTTTGGAGTTTCAACATTGCTATCAGGGCCGGCTTAGTTGCAGGGGCGGGCAGGGCGATCGCCCAGGGTCCATAGACAAAAGGGGGACCACAATTTTTTTTAGTTTTATGTGATGATGTTAAGAAAGTAGTTTTATAGTTATTAACTTCTCGTAAAAACCCCTCCCTGCATCTTTTATATCTGTGTAGTGACTGAAAATTAGAAATATGTTTGAACACAAATTCAGCTTTTGCAACTTCTTAACATTGTAAGTTATATTCACTGTTGTTGAC
The DNA here is from genome assembly GCA_026261945.1 of Hirschfeldia incana. Taxonomy (NCBI): domain Eukaryota; kingdom Viridiplantae; phylum Streptophyta; class Magnoliopsida; order Brassicales; family Brassicaceae; genus Hirschfeldia; species Hirschfeldia incana. The sequence goes on from JABCMI010000006.1 coordinate 2,174,530, forward strand.
ATAAAACAAACCAGAACCAATATTATACTATCATTATTGTTATTTGATCAAGATGAAATCCATTAGAATAGACTTTATAAAATCACAACTTTGATGCTTGTACCCCTGGGTTTCATCGAGTACTTTTGGTATTGACTGCAGAACAAACCAGAACCATATTATGATACCATCATTGTTATTTGATCAAGAGGAAACCCATTAGAATAGACTTTACAAAATCCAAGTTTTTGTGAATGTATTTGTTAACCGGTTCTGTTATTTTAAGATATTTTTTTCGTAATTTCGGTTCAATTTTAATGTACTAATATTTTTCATGTTTGCATTTATCTTTTGGACGTTCATGTTCTTATTCATATCTTAGTGTTCTTATTCATGTAAGTTTTTTTTTGAGAATGTGACAAACTTAAGTGTTAGGGGTATTTTTTTAGTTTTGCCCTGGGGCCTACTAAATGTTTGAGCCGGCGCTGATTGCTATCATTTTTCCATTACGTTTTTTAGATGAGTTATTTGTTATATGTTAAGCATAGACAATAGCAGCTACAATAAAAATCATCAGTGTCAATTTCATTAGCAACTAACTACTCATATTATTTTTATGTTATTATTTTTTTAAAAACTCCTATTATTTGGTATCATTTATAGTATTTCTGAAATATAAACAAAGAAACTTATGTAGTTCAGTGGTTATTGCTTAAACGTTTATCAAGAAACCAGAGTTTGAATCCCAAATCTGGTGTTTTGTGGGTTTTTTCATCTCGGTACCATAAGCAAACGAGTGAAGCAGAAGTGTGCCAGCTGTCTACCTACGACCTCGAACGCCACCCTATGCACCTGCCATGCCTTTTTTCCCTCTGCCATGACAGTGTACCTAGCTGCTCCTTTTCGTCATCACACGAGGACAATTTTGTCTTCTCAAATGTTAAATGGTATGACTCATTCTTCTTATGTTATTCGATGTATACTTCTCTAATTTGAATCTCATTTGGGCATATTTAATTAAATCTCTCATAATATTATTCAATTTTATAGAAAAGACAAAAAAATTAACTTGAAACATATCACAGACTAAAATGAGTGAGCAAAAGATTTAATTAGTAATTTTATGGTTCTTAAAATAAATAGTCAAATAACTAGATAAATAAATAGATAAATTGTTTTAATAAAACATGAAAAATTGTTTTAATTTTGGTTAAGCTAAGCGAAACATTTTAAGTAAAGCATGAAAAATTATTCCAATTTAACTATATTTTATGGCAGTGTACTATGTTATTTTCAGTATTCACTTCAGTGATATTGTTAATGGAATTTTTTTTTTTGCATTTGCATGAGATTATATGTGTATTGTTTTAATATATTCTCCTAATTATGTTTTAAAGTTTTATGTTTGATTGTAGCATATCTGAATTTATTTATACATTCTTTTTTGTAAGCTAATGTATTGTATACGTTATTACAGAATATATGTTGATTTTAAAAAGTTTTTGTTTACAAAAACTATAGTCAACCAAACCTGAGCTAAAAACCCTGAAAAGAGTTTACAAAAACGAACCTAACACCGCTATCCAAACCAATCATGTCCTGCTAATATGCACTATCAGCATCACATATTGAAAGTTGGAACACTTGCAAATATATTGAAATCTATCGCTCAAAAAGTAAAAGAACTGATATGCATAAAAAATGAAATTTCAAAATAACATAAGAGACGCGAGATTCTAGAATTTCTATCAGGTTAGTAATCGTCATCATCTTCCTCAGCCATGTATTTAGTGAGCGCCTCTTCTTGTTGTTTAACATGTATCTAACAATTGTTTTAATTTTAGCCTATTTTTTTATTTTATTTTATATTTGTTTTCCATGATGATTCGGATTATGATATTCTCATGTATGCATTAGGTTTTGTCTTTGTTGGGTTTTTCGAAATAGAAACAACGTCCAAACTTTGCGAGTGTTGACTTAAAGTTTCATTTCAAAACTGAATGTTCATGTCATATTGTTTGCTGAACTTCATGGTATTATTAATAGGAATTTCAGTTTAGCTCTCACAGTAAACTTTATGTTTTTGTTGAAATAATGAGCACAATTTAAAAATGTTTGTAGTCGAAGCAATGACATTGGTTTCATGTCCATGTTGATTCTATAAATCAGAACTTTTACTTAAAGCCAAAAAGAATAAACCAACCATCAAAATCCAAACTACCTAAGATGGAGCCAAAAAAAATACTAAGTGGTTCAGCAAATATGCCCGTAGACCATGCCAACTATATTGAAACTAATATACTGATATAGGCTCTGAGAAAAAGAAAGTTGTGTGCTTTGCGAAGCTGTAAGAAAGCAATTGGTGCAAATATGAAATATAGTCAATACTGTAAAAGGTAGTAAACATAATGAGCAAGGGGGAGAGAGAGAGCAGGCTCAGACAAAAGGGAATCTATAAAATTTATAAGTCCCGCTGTATAAAGACTTACCAGAGGCTTGGATGCAAAGAATGCGCTTATAGGCATGTCACATATCCAAAGGGCCAGAATCCAAAAATATGTGGAACAGAGACGTATGATAGAAAAAGTACATGAAAAATAAAGTAAACAGGCTCACATTTAGAATGTCACTATAATTTATAATAGATGCAACAACCTACAATTAGAAGAATATAAGATAGTTATTTAATTGATAATTGCAAAAAGGTGAAATACGCTGGATGAGCATGAAGCTTAGAATACCTTGAATACTCGAATAAGAAGAAAGGCCACAAACTTAGAAAATTCCATATGGATCATGAGTCAATGTTTGGGAGTTGAAAATTGAAGTCCTTGGGAGATAGAACCCACTGCAAAACAAAATCCAAAATAGCCAATAATTAAAGACAGCCATGAACGAAAAAAAAAAGAAGAAGAACAAATAGCAGTAACACTATGAAATAAAATTTTATGGCCCAAAGCTATTGAGGCTATGGTTTCATTTCGATCCATATCTCAAATTCTATTTAGATGATAAAATAAGTATCCTCACAAAGAATAACACCAGAAGCAAACGTCTTGTTTATCATCTTTCCCATCATCATTTTTCTCCACTTCTCAAAAGCAAATAAATCGAGTTAAGATTTAACTCAAACGCATTGGAGATTTGAAATCGAGAATCAGAACCAGATCCAAGAAGAAGGGATTTGTAACAATACCTCAATCTGGGAAGACGAAGAATGCGAATGTCGGCTTTGGAACGAAAGCATGAATCAGAGGAGACCTCGATAGAAGCCAATCGTTGGAGAGTGGGTCTGTTCATCGTATGCTACGTTTCTCTTTTAGAGAAGAAGACCAAAGCGTTAGCCGTAACTCACATTGTTATGCTGTTTAGATTAAAACTAAGGGGAGGAAGATTCTAAAAACAGGAAATCATACCCTTTTATAGTGGAACATTCACCTACTTGCAGTTCCATGAGTCGTACAAAATGATTACAGATTGCACTGCCCTTAAAATCGACTCCCTTTCTTAGATTTATGTTATTATCATCGCAAATTTGAGAGTTAGAAGCCATGACCATTTTAGTTTGGTTTCACGTTTTCTTTCGATTTTGTTTCTCAGGCTAGAACTCAGTATTGAAAATTGATGAGGGAACTCAAAGGAGACATGACTGAGAATCAAGATACATGCCAGAAAAGATGGTATCTGAACTGAATGAGATCTTTATATATTTACGTCCTTGAATATAATTTAATTTGGTTAAAGGTTATCTTTTGGTTTTGGTTGTCAGACTAGAACGGAGATCGAGTGAATCCATATGGAAACAAAAATCTAAAAATTAGACGCCAAAAAATCGCCGTGTTTCACCAAAGTCCTCAGAAGAATTTGAGGTGTTACCTTTACACTAGAAGATATGAACAAAGGGAGAGATCATCGTCTTCATTGTATAGTAGAAACACATTTTCACCTTCGTTTTTTTGCGCACTCACATTTTTCACCTTCAAATCATATTAAAAGGTCGATGTATCATGTATGCATTACTTGTTCAATATTTTAGATTAAATTTTAATCCTGATTTTTGAATTGATCCCGTGTTGAATCACTAGTTCCAAGCTTCCAAGATGTTATCACTTTGAGCTACCAATAATGTTCCACTCTTTCTCAATGAAAACGACTCGAAAGTTAATTTATCAAGAAACTGAGTCATGTATTGCTGCACTAATAAAGCTGCTTTAGCTTCTTGTTGATTCTATATACAGTTTTCTACTTAGATGCTATATTTTACTTTTCTTAATTTGTGGATCGCTTTTTATTGATCTACAATGTACATTATGGGAAATAAAATAACAAGTACTAAATCAGTAAGTTGGCAAATCTCTTTCATTATTATGAATCAGTATCATAATTGAATATACAATTTGGACATCATACTATTCTTTTCTTTTTAACCTTCTCAAAACTGTTGATTTGTTTTTCTTTTGGTTGGGTAAATGATAATTGGTAGTTAAAAGGTCAATAACTATCATATTTACTCTTCTTCTTCATGGCAGATTTCAAAACCAACAAACAAACAATTACAAATCCCAAAACTGCAACTCCTCCCACCGCCAAAGCTATTGTTCTTTGCGTGTGCTGTCTCTTCTCTCCATCTACACAAACACACACACACCCCATCAGTGGCTGTTTCATTATTTCCACAATATAATTTGTTAAGAAAATGTATAACATTTCAACTTTATGTAATGTGTCAACGTACAAAAATCTGAAAACACAATCTCTTATTTTATATAAAGCAATATATTTCCCCACTAGCTTTTTGTTTTTCCTTTAAATTGCTTCCACTAGTTTTTTTTTTGTCTTGCTTCCATTAGGCTTTGTTTAATCTATATGACAACGAAATAATGAAATATTCTTTCTGCAAGATCCATGATTCCATGTGTATGCTTATATAACAGACAAAATCATGCAATTCTTGGCACAATTAGTGCTTAATTATCAACAAATGGTTACAATAATTTGCAAGGAATTGTTCTTTTTACTCCTGCTTAGTAAATAATCATTCATTTTCTTCCTAATATGTAAATAATATCACATTGCTAATTCATTTTAATTCGTTTACCTGAAAGTGGAGAAATGTTTGGAACGCCTTGAGAGTAGTAACTGTAGCTAACGAAGCACTTGTGAAGATAAACCTGCCCAGAGATCGAACCCGCACACTCACTCTTGGCTTTCTCAAACCCATCTTTCACACACTCGCCACAATCTGAATTCCCCAAACTACCCTCGCACTGTCCCAACACATACACCGACTCATACTGCCCCGCGTAAAATCCTCCGCCGTTCCCTCCTCCAGTTTTCACGCCGTTCTCCGCCATCCCAAACGCCGAGTCTCTCTTCCCGGCGAACCCAGGGTCTCCGGACTGTTTCTTCCCGCAGACACGGAACAGCATCTCCGTACCGGGAGTCTGCCGGAACCCTGAGATTTCGTACCGGATATAACAGCCGGAGAGCTGCACACGCGCCGCCACCACAACATTCCCGTCGTCACCTCCGCCACCGCAGAGCTTAGAGACGAGTTTGGGAATTTTGGAGACGCAATCGTAGCACTCAGCGGCGGGGAGGTCGCCACGGCACTGGAAAACGCCGGTTACGGCGGTTGCGTTATCGGTTCCGGCGGTTGTTGACGCGAAAGATCTCTGAGCGGATTGAGAAATTAAAGAAGTGAATAAGGTGTTGAGGTTCTGAGAGAAAGTACCAGTTGGGTCTGGAGTTTTCTGACTTGCGCAACCTTTGAAGATCAGGTTCTTGTTGTTGTCGCCGGAGATTACAGTGAAAGGTAAGAAGAACCAGAAGAGGGCAAAGACTTGGTACACAGGCTTCATAATTGAGAGAGAAAGAGAGATTTTCGGAGTTGTGTTTCTTTTCTTTTTCTTTTGCTCCTAGTAGGTTGTGCATAAAGTTTGCGTTTTTGTGTCCAGACAAAACAAAATGAAAATTTGCCGGTTTTGTTTTTGTTTTTGTCGTTGAGGGTTTAAAGACAAAACAAATCAACGGGGACTTGAGAGGAGCCAAGCTGGTTTGAGGTATGAAACCATGAAATTAAAGGAGCATACTTTTTTTTTCTCCGGATCTTGCTTCAATGTTAAGTTAAAGGGAGAAAGAAACTTTGAGACGACAAGTTTGTTTTTTATACATTTATTTGAGACGGATTATTGTAATACTACACGGTTTCAAGAAAATGATTACTGTTAGCTTTTTTATTGAAAGTTAGTCAATTACGCTCCTTTAATGCCATTGAATTCTAACTTTATTTTATGAGTTTGTTGCAGGACATTAAATATTCTTAAATATCATGAAGATAAATCATCTTTTGTGGATGGTTTTGGCGTTACCACCAAATATTTTTTGTTGAAGGAGGAACGAAGATATTATTTGATCCAAGTGGTAAGATCGCAAATTGAAGAACATAAACTCTCCGAACTACACGTCAATCTAGTTCGGTGATTTGTTCTCTCAGGCACCTTGTTCGAGGTCAGTCTTTACACAGCAGTCCCCTTGCTCACGGTTTCTAACTACCTCTAGTTTTCTCCCTTTTTTGGCAAAATACCACCTACCTTTTTCTCCTAGATTCAAATAATTTAAATCTCTTGCTTCTTTGAGAAGTAACCAGCGGATAACTAAAAGCTCTTCTCGCCGAAGAGCCCCTCCGGAGGCCCCGACGCCGTCACTGAGTCGACTGAACTCCTCTGTGACGGGTCCCTGACTTCCCCATATTTGCTGAGCTCCGACACCTTCTTCTCATCCAAGTGGGTATCTTCTCCAACCGTGCGTATCGATGGCAACCCACTCCTCAACAGCTTCACGCCCTCTCTCCAAAGAACCCTAACATCGCCGAATCAAAGCCCCTGAACTCGATACCTCAGCCCTTGTGAAGGATAATGCTCTAACTCTCATCGGACGCATTGCCAACCCATCAGAACAGCAGATCGAGCCCCTGCTATCAGCCCTGCCTCGCGACTGGACTCTGAAAGGCAAGGTTGTTGGATCTGACCTGGGCTTGAATTGTTTTCAATTCAGGTTCGAGCTGGAGGAGGATCTCAAAGGCGTTCTAGCAAACAAACCTTACCAATTCTGCAATTGGATGGTAGTCCTACAGCGCTGGGAACCTATAATCTCCTCCACCTTTCCCTCCCAGATTCCGTTTTGGATCCGTCTACATGGACTCCCCTTGCACTACTGGCATGAACAAGCCCTCTACAACATAGGCCTGGCTCTGGGCTCTCTCGATGGCTACTCCATCACCAAGACTTCGGTGAAGATCAGGCTTGGACTTGACGTCTTCAAACCCATTGAGAAAGCAGTACTCTTTGAGTTCTCTTCTGGGAAAGAGTTGGTCATTCAACTCGAATATGAGAATCTAGGGCGCCACTGCTCATCTTGCCTTAGCCTCCTTCACGAGACTAAACACTGCCCCTCCGTTCCACACCAACAGCGAACAAGGGAACCAACTCGACCTCCAGCCTTTGAAAGGGCGGAACCACTGAAATCAAGTTCTCGCTCCCCACCACAACCCAATCAAACTCCACGCTTCAGTCAACGTCTGGACCGACATGGTAGACCCTTTGGAGAAAGACTCCCACTGATAAACAGAGGCGCCCCCCTAAGAAACAAAATCACTCCAAGGGAAGGGAGACGACTGTCTCTTGATAGGGACTTAGACAGACCCGCAAACCGGAACCTCCGAATCAGCCCTCAAGTCACTGCTCGGTCTCCTCGACGTCTGGAAGGTTTCACGCAGGAAACTCGCTCTCCCCCAGGACGCTTCAGACCACTGCAACAACAATGGAGAGAAAAACCCAAAATCCCTCCTCAAGGCCTGCAGCAGGATCCACTACCTACACCGGTATCCCCAATGGAGCCCTTGATAGAGAGACCACCGCTGGAAAGAAATCTAGCTCTTTTGGACTTCCCACAACTACCCTCTCTTCCTCCTATTCCCTCAAGAGAGGTGGTTTTAAATGAACTCCACGAAGTTACGCTTCAGTATACAAACTGTGCTGACCCCATAGAGAGTGCAGCCCGCAGACAAAGAGTACTTCAAAGTGATTTAGAGGGACTTGAGGAAAGGACAGCTAACTCCATTATTGCAGCCGCTACAGCAAAACACAATGCGGTTCTCCTTGGTAGCTCTTCAAGAGGAGACGAAATGCAACTGGAAAACATGGTTCTACCTTCTGGAGTGGTGCAGCAACCTCCCCCTCCGGTCCCAAAAGCTTCAAAGAAGAGAGGAAGACCAGCTAGAAAAGTCACTGCTAGCCCAAGATTTTTCCTTGGAGCGGGCTCCAGTAGGATTCTGCTAACTCAATCTCAAGCCTCTCCAGCTGGGTCTAGGGGCCATGGCCCCTCCCCTAGGTTGCAACGACACTCAACCTCCCGTGCAGACCCTCCTATGGCGGCTCCGAGTCCATCTTCCACTCGTAACCCGACTCACACTAGTCGCCCTTCGGGTTTTCGGTTGGAAGACGATCACCTCCCTTAGGCATCATGAGCTGGAACTTGTGGTATTGGGAATCCCAGAACAGTCCAAAGGCTCATGGATCTCGAAAAAAAATTTTCCCCTGACATCATCTTCCTTCAAGAAACGAAAAACGCTGATGATGTGGTGCTTAGAAAATTGAAGGATCTTCCTCTCTCCTCTTATTTCCTGGTCGCTCCTGGATCCCCAGGGTCGGGAGGCTTGGCTCTCTTCTGGAAGCCAGACATTCAAGTCCAGATCCTATCCTCAAACTCACACTTCATAGACACCAGAATCTCCTACAAAAAAGAATGCTTCTTTAGTACGTTTGTTTATGGAGCGCCTGAGGTATCTAATAGACAGAGGGTCTGGGACCAACTGGCAGATCTTGCTTTCCAAAGAGACACACCTTGGTTCCTCACAGGAGATTTCAACGAGATCTTAGACAACTCAGAGAAATCAGGTGGCAGAGAAAGATCAGAAGGGTCGTTTAGCAACTTCAGAACATTCCTCGCAGCTAGTGACATTTTTGATTTGAGACATTCAGGGAACTTCCTCTCCTGGCGTGGAACGAGACACACTCATGTGGTTCACTGCAGGTTAGACCGAGCCTTAGCAAACAGCAGCTGGTTAGACAGATACCCTTTGGGTTGTTGCCATTATCTACCCTTCGAGGAATCTGACCACCGACCCATCTTCTCCTCATTCTCCCCTACAAGCAAGAAGCGCAGGCGTAGCTTCAGATATGACCGCAGGTTACCCACAATGAGGAGGTTCGACTACTAGTAGAGCAAGCCTGGCAGTCGTCAGTGGACTGTCATGTGGAGGAAAAGATATCAAATTGCAGAAAAGCCATTTCAAAATGAAGTAAGCTCCACTACAATAACAGCAAAAAAGACATTACAAGACTTCAGCTTACCCTGGATAAGGCAATGTCTGATCCCAGGGTGGATAATCTGCTGATCTCTGCAATAAATCAAGACCTTCTCCTGGCCTATAAAGCCGAAGAAGAATTCTGGAAGCAACGCAGTAGACAACTATGGCTAGCCCTTGGGGACCTCAACACGGGCTATTTCCACGCCTCCACGAAGACCAGACGAGTGCGGAATCGTCTCTCTGTGATTGAAGACAATAATGGTGTTCAGCATGTGGAAGATGATAAGATAGTAGATGTTATTTCACAGTATTTTAAGGACATCTTCACCTCAACTAACCCATGTGCTTCGGAGGTGGTGAACAGAGCCCTCAAACCATGTATCTCCCAGGCCATGAATGATGATCTGACAGATTTACCTTCGGATAAGGAGATCAGGGAAGCAATGTTTGCTATTCACCCTGATAAAGCACCGGGGCCCGACGGCTTTTCGGCTAGCTTCTTTCAGTCGAATTGGGAAGCAGTGGGACCTGCGATCTGCTGTGAAATCATGGCATTCTTCACTTCTGGCTCCCTACCAAACAAGATCAACAACACAAACATTAGACTGATTCCTAAGATAAGTACACCTACTAAAGTCTCTGACTATAGACCCATAGCTATGTGCAACGTATACTACAAGACTATTTCAAAGCTTTTGTCTATTCGTCTAAAGCCGGTGTTAAATTGAATTATTTCAGAGTTCCAGTCAGCTTTTGTTCCAAACAGAGCAATCTCAGATAACGTTCTGATTACGCATGAAGTTCTTCATTACCTTAAAGTCTCAGAGGCAGAGAAACAATGCTCTATGGCAGTTAAAATGGACATCAGCAAAGCATACGACTGGCTGGAGTGGTCCTTTATAAGGCAAGTGTTCGAGACACTTGGTTTTGCTACCACCTGGATCGATTGGGTTTTACAGTGCATATCCACAGTCTCCTACTCCTTTCTTATCGACAACGAGGTCTTGGGTGAGGTTATCTCCCAGAGAGGAATCCGCCAAGGGGACCCATTATCCCCCTACATCTTCATCCTCTGTGCTGAAGTCCTATCTGGCCTCTGTTTGAAAGCACAAGAAGATGGGTTAATGATAGGCGTTAAAGTATCTGCAAACAGCCCTAGACTAAACCACCTCCTATTTGCAGATGACACTATGATATTCACAAGAACTAATCATCAGAGTTGCTCTACTCTCCTACAAATCCTACGAGACTACGAGATGGCATCGGGTCAGATGATAAACCCAGAGAAATCCTCTATTTCTTTCTCTAACAAGACACCTCAAGATGAGCGAGCTCGGGTTAAAGCTCACTTAGGTATCACGACAGAGGGAGGAGTAGGAAAATACTTGGGCTTACCTCAGCACTTCGGTAGAAAGAAGAAGGACTTGTTCGCATCCATCATCACACGAATGAAACAAATCGCCTTAGGTTGGTCCTCTCGGTTCCTCTCCACTGCGGACAAGATGGTCATGTTGCAATCAGTTTTATCAGCCATTCCATCCTTTGCTATGTCCTGCTTCATGCTACCTGTAGGATTATGCAACCAAATACAATCAGTTCTCACGCGCTTTTGGTGGGATGACAACAAAGGGAATATAAAGATTTGCTGGCTGGCTTGGGACAAGCTCACTAAACCAAAGAGTATGGGAGGTCTCGGCTTTAGGGACGTACAACTGTTTAATCAAGCCCTTTTGGGTAAGATCGCTTGGAGAATCCTGACTAAACCAGATAGCCTTCTGGCTCGTATTCTAAGTGGAAAATACTGCATCAATGAGTCATTTCTATCTATCAAAGCTACTACAAACTCATCTCATGGATGGAAGGGGATTCTCTGGGGTAGAGACCTACTGATCAGTCACGTAGGGAAAGCTATAGGCGATGGCAAATCAACGAGAGTTTTTAAAGACTCCTGGATCAACCCTAGAGAGAACCTACGCCCTTTCGGACCGACTACTATTGATGAACAAGATCTACTGGTAGCAGACCTCTTATCTAGGAAATCTAAGGAATGAAATAGGGGAAAATCAACAATTTATTTCCAGGTTTGACTCACCTCATCCTCCAGATAAAGCCAAGCATTCTGGATGCCACCGATACATACATTTGGCCCCTCCAGAAATCAGGGCTGTACACCACGAAGTCGGGTTACTACTCCCGAATGTGGACCACTGCGCCTGTAGTCCCCTCTACAAGTCACGAACCTGCTTTGGACTGGAAGTCTTTAATCTGGACCCCTCGAATGGCCCCAAAGCTCAGGCTGTTCTTATGGAAGATCCTCAACGAAGGTTTGCCTACGGGAGAGAACCTACAAAAAGAGGTATGTTAGCTAACACAACGTGTAAACGATGCGGAGACACAGAAACTACTTTGCACCTCTTCTTCCATTGTCCCTTCGCGGAAGAAGCGTGGCTCCACGTTCCCTGGGAATCGACTTTCGACTCTTCTCTCTGCGATTCTTTTGCTGAGGAACTTGCTTCATCGAAACATCGCAAAATCCTTCCACCTGCAGGAATCGCAGTTAATTTCTTCCCGTGGATGATTTGGTCTCTTTGGTTATGTCGGAATCAACTAACCTTTGAACGCAGATCTTCCACAGCCACGGAGACGGTGTCAAAGGCTCTCCGAGCAGCTAGAGAATGGGAACAAGCCCAACCACCAATCGCAGCGACGATCAACCGTTCCTTCGCACCCCTACCGATCCCAACCCTACCACCAGATACCATTACATGTAATACTGATGGAGCCTGGAAATCCGACTCAAAGGAAGCGGGAACAGGCTGGATCTTCAGGAATGGGACCGGTGAAGTCTCGAGGGGTGGGAGATCGCATCATCACGTCTCCTCAGCACTTATGGCGGAGGCCCTTGCGATCAGAGATGCTCTTCTTCATGCTTCCTCCCTGGGATTCACTTCAATCTGGCTTCGATCAGATGCTCAAGCGCTCACCGCAGCGATCAACTCGAGACAAGGACCGACAGAGCTTCACGGAGTCCTGTCGGATATTGTTTCGATCTCGTCTTCTTTCGTCTCGTGTTTTTTCTCTTTTGTTCCTCGGGGCTCTAACGATTTGGCAGATCGTTTAGCCAAAGCCCATCTTGTATTGGACACGTCTTGCACAGCCCATTAGGGCCCTCTAATATATTTTTTTTGGTGTTCAAAAAAAAAAAACTCTCCGAACACATTTTGTTAATCTTAAAACTTGAATTAGGTTACAAGATTGTCGGCGGTGCCTCTCATCATTTCATACAGAATTTTGGTCTTTTCCATACTGGCTCAAATTGTTAGAACTAATGTAGAACCATTATTATTTGATAACATTAAGTAATTGAAATAATCTAATACAAAACAGAGTTTTACATTACACTATAATTGATATTAGAAAAATGATAAACAAAAAATGGGTTGTATGAGGTAAAACACTACTTTTGAATCTTTTTTTTGAAAAAATGTTAAATTTATTCAAACTTTTGAATATTTTCTTTCTTCTAAAGAAAACACTACTTCTGAATCATGTAAATCTTCTAACCTTTTGAATATTTTCTTTCTTCTAAAGAAAACACTATTTCTGAATCATGTAAATCTTCATAGTGTGATCGTTTGGTGCGATGAATTCTAAAATACAACCATGCATCAATTGTTTTGTACAATAAACTTATGAACATTAATTCATATTCATTTAATTTTGTATCATTTCATGTCTCATCATATTCAAGCTAACTCCAATTTTGGCATTTGAAATATTTCATTGTGTTTGCACTGATGCATTAATAGCTTTCATGATGCCGTCAAAAATAATAATAATAATAGCTTTCATAATTCGGTCATTTTATGTAACAAGTTTATTAGAGAGTTGCATCCTAAAATGAATCGGTATACCCTGTCTTAAACTTAAGCTCTAACAATTAATACTTTTTTAAAAAGAATAGTATTTTTTGTTTTTTAAATGAATGAATAGTTCTTCTTTAGAAAGTTTACCTTTTTTTTTAAAGTTTGCCTTTTTCTATCGATCAACTATATGATTTTAGAAGTTAAAAAAAACTATATGATTTTAGGAGTATTTCGTATTCTAGATGATCATAGGAGAAGTTTTCATTTATCATTTTTTTTTCTTTCTTATCTTTCTATATGTTTTATTACAAGTTGTAATCACGGCGTCTGAGTCATCTTATAAATAAGGCACGAAGAAGTTTGATTTTCGTTTGACCAAAAGAAGTTTGATTTTTCTCATCTAAATTCTTAGGTCGTGGAATGCTTCTTTTTTTTCCATCTGAATTTGATTGATAAACTGAGAAACATACAAGATGAAATTCAAACCCGGCGGAAACACATTAAAATTCCCGGAAACTTAGCCCACAACAGAGGATTTAGAACCCAAACAACGGACGACACATATAACAACTACAATGATCAGTAGATAAAGCTACATTCCTACATCTAAACCCATAAGAAATCTTTAAGCAGGGGAAAGAAGAAGGTCGTCTAGTCATTGAACAGCCGGAACTCTTGCCGAACCACACACACGCACAAGAGAGAGTAAGCGACACGAAACTAAACATACCTGAACCTCCAGTTCATGGTATCAAGCCACAACCACTAAGCACCATCAAATCAGGAAGAAACAAACACCCACCTGAGATTAAAAACCCCTTTTCAACCAAACCTTCTTCGGAAAGCCTAAAATCTCAACCTCTTCAAATTGCTTCATTCAACAAAAGCCAGCGAGGAACAAAAGACATAAGACCATCCGGAAAACAAACTTATTAAAAGGCTGGGAGAAGGAATCCTTCCTAACTGATAAGGAGAAATTATATATCTGATCCCCATAATAAAACATATCATTTTGCCATAGAAATGATTGTTTGGTATTTGAACATGTTTATTGCAGGTCTCTTATGTTGGATCGTAACATAATATAAAATACAGATTTTTTAGTTAAAAAATTAAAAAACTAAAAAAAATCTTTTAAATAAAAGATATAGGAGATGTTTCTTAGTTTTTTTAGTTAAAATCTAAAAGATTGTAACTTATATTATTTTAAGAGACTCAAACCTAACACAAAGGTTTTAGTAGGATATACACGAAAAGAGATATATGGATCGGTTCTAGTTTGAAGAGATTTAGAACATACCTGAGTTAGATCACTAACTGGTGTTCCTTTGGTCAGCAAAATAAATTATTTTAAAATATGTTGCTAATTGCTATATATAGGACTTCACATAGTTCAAAGAAATTATATTCTTGTATTTCTCGGGTACAAATTACAATTTTCAATTTGTTTCAGTACAAAGAAAAAAAAAGTCACATGTCTTACATAACCGAACAAAACAAATTTATAACTTTCAATTGGAAGTCTCCTGTACATTATTTAAGAGCTAATTTGCCAAATGTCTTCTTTACAACAGTTTTACAAATGAAATATGACATAGCTACTAAATTTGATGACATGATTTTCGAAAAAATATGACATGAATAGTTTAATTTGATGTTGATTTATATTTTGAGTAATTTTTTTTAGAATATGGTAATAACTCATACATTACATTTAATATTGATATTTATTTTTGGTACATTTTTTAAATATAGTAATATCTCATACATCATTTATAAAATAGATGTATTAATATATATACATTAAAAATTTCAAAATATTATTTTCTTTTATTTTTTATCATTATACAATTTATATTACTAAAGCTTTCAGAAATTACTACATTTAAAAAAATATATATTTCTAATCATAAAATTATTAGTTTCTTATATATCTATAAATTTTATAAATATTGTTTAGTTTAAATTTTTGATAATTGTACAATTTAATATCATTTTGTTAGTTTTATATAAATTGATTTAATATATTTAAAAATATAAATAGATAGAAAATTTAATTAAATATTGGCAAAATAATAGAATCTATAATATTTAAAAAAATTTCTTTTAAAATTTAAATAAAATTTTGAAAAATATTTGCAGATGGTGCAGAAAAATACATAGTTTTCGGTTTTCCAACTAAACTCGATCGTTCAGGAATCTCAACGGTAACTATTTATCCAGGCCTACTTACGTCGGCCCAGTTAAGCCCGGCCCATTAAGTGGAGGAGAGAATAAAGTAATGGGGTTCACCAGAGGCCAGAGTGTGTCAAACAGAAGGCGCATTGTGTAGCTAAACGAGCAACAGGAACGAAACGAAAGCACCTGGCACAGTTCTCGCGTGTTCTCACGCGCCGACGCAATACTCTTCCGCCGCCACCGGCATTGCCTCTTCAGCACGTTCTCGTTCGTTTTACACCGGAAACGGTTCTCTTTTAAGCATCCAAAACCCTCGACCTCTTCGCTCCACCCAGCTTCAACTAAACCCTAACCCTCTCAACATTTGGTAAGTTCTTGTTAAATCTGGGCGATCCTCTTTTCTCTTTTTGAGTATTGGAAAACGCTATTTGTTGTCTTGAAGAGAAAATACCGTTTCTAGGTTTCGTTTTGGGTTTGTGGTCTTAACAAGTGACAGTCCCAAAAGCCCCTTAGTTTCAAAGTTTTGATCTTTACTGCTAGATTAGATGTCTGGTTTGGTTTCTTATGTTTGTAATGTTATATAATTTCTCTTGAATTTGTTGAGGCTGATGATTTGAAATCAACTTGTGTGTGTTGTTGTTGCAGAAACTAAAGTATGGCACCAAATGCTCATATCAAAAAAGCAATGACAGCTATGAAGGCTCTTGGAATAGAGGAGGCGCAGATAAAGCCTGTCTTGAAGAACCTTCTCACCCTTTACGATAAGAATTGGGAATTAATAGCCGAGGACAACTACAGGGCTCTCGCTGATGCCTTCTTCGATAGCCAAGAGACTCAGGTATCTCTTTCTTCTCACAATTTGTTTCACTGACTGACTCTTTATCTCTCTACTTATATATCATTTTCTTATAACAACACATGAAAGGCCACTGAAGAGAAAAAAGGAAAGGAGAAGAAGGCCGACCAAGCTGAAGCCAGCGTATGTTATTTCCTCACAATCTTCCTTTTAATTATTTCAATGACTGTATTTCTTATCATTGCTCGCTTTTTTTTTGTTGTTGAACAAATCTTTCAGGCTGCAGAAGTTGACAGAGGAAAGAGGAAGGTGCATGAGGTCTGCTAGACTGAATATCTTTGTTTTTGTTAGAGTTATCTTTCTTCATGTTCTTGCATTTATTCAGTTTCTGTCGTTTCATACATTATCTCAGTCTGAAGAAGACGATGAAGATGCCTTGGATGAGCCTGAACACCCTTTAAAGAGACTGCGACGCAGAGGTGAAGCAAGCTCTGTTTCGGCTCCAAACAGTCCGAGTTTTAAAGAGACTACAACTCATGACCAAGAAATGGCGCCTGTCTCATTGCCATTTCATCCTCTACCAACTGAAAATGACCCTGATGGTGGTGCGCTCGTTATACCAAAAGGCGAGCCCGTTACGGATATGCCTTTCACTTCCACCCATCCAGGTAAAAATAGGAGTAACTAAATCTTCATTGCATCCCTTATTTTACTGTGATGAAGCTATTTATTTCAAAACTAATACGTGTCTTGTATGTCATCTCTTTTGTCTTCCTTTAGATTCCTTGGGAAATGGGAATTCTTCAGCCGCCATGTCTGTGACAGAGGAAACAAATGGACGTGTGGAAGAGCGACATGGTTCAACAGCAGCTACTGTCGATGGTGCTACTAATGGCATGGTAGCTTCAACCCCAGAAGGATCTTCAACACTTGAACTAGCTTCTTCTGCAGCTGGTGAAGTGAAGATTAATCTGAGTTTGGCTCCTGCAACAGGAGGATCCAGTCTGCATGCACCTTCTGCGGATGAGCTACGAAGAGCAATGGAGGATGTCTGTCTCAGGCAATACAAAATACTAGACCCTAACTTTTCTGTAAGTCGCTTTTTGAACGACATCGCTAGAACCTACCTGGAACTTGCAAAGAAGGCACAAAATCCAGCTAACCAGTCGCCAGAAAACATGCCGTCGCTCACCACAAATGTTGATGCATTGAAGAAACCTGCAGCAGCGATGACTTCTACTGATGAGGGCAGTAATGACCTGGCAACAAAGGCGACGGTTCATGTATTAAACAAATCTGCTGAAACTACGGCTAACACTTCCACGGTCAGAAATGATCATGTGCGTGATGATGAAAACAGTGGCGTTGGTGAATCCACGGGTTTGGTAGCTGATCCCGAGTGCCAGATCTCTGCAGATGAGTTCAGAATGATCAGCAGCGTCAGTGACATCACTTTTGGAGAAGAAACTGTTGAGATTTCTTGGGTGAATGAATTCAATACCAAGGTTCCTCCACCTTTTGGATACATACACCAAAGCCTTGTGTATCTAGATGCTGAAGTGAAGTTTTCACTTGGGAACATCAAAGATGGCCAATGCTGCTCCTCTTGCTGTGGAGATTGCTTGTCTCCTTCAGTGGCATGCAGTTGTGCGACTGCACTTGGTGGCTGTACATACACAAAAGACGGTCTCTTGCAGAGAGATTTCCTGGAGGAGTGTATCTCCGAGGCCCGTGATACGCAGAAACAGGTGGTGCAGTATTGCAAAGAATGTCCATTAGAGAAGGCGAAAAACGAGGAGACTCTGGAACCGTGCAAGGGGCATCGACACAGGAAGGTCATCAGAGAATGTTGGAGCAATTGTGGCTGTACCAAGAAGTGTGGTAACCGAGTCGTCCAACATGGCATTCACACTAAGCTGCAGGTCTCTGCATTCACCTTACCAAATTTATTTTGCTAATCTGCTCACTATTTAATAACTATAACACTTAACAGAATTAATTATATTTTTGTTTATGCATATCAGAAAAATCTGAACACAACAATTTCCTTTAACTCCTTGAATCAGGTGTTTTTCACGTCCGGTGGGCTCAGTGGGAGAGGTTGGGGACTCAGGACTCTAGAAAAGCTGCCGAAGGGGGCATTTGTCTGCGAGCTTGCTGGAGAGATATTGACCATTTCAGAGTTGGTGCAACGCAGGAGCTCTGAGAAACTTACTTCTCCGGTAATACTGGATGCAAAATGGGGTGCTGAAGAAGTCTTAGCTGTCAACAGAGCTCTTTGTCTTGATGGAACTCACTATGGAAATATCTCCAGGTTCATCAATCACAGGTACAGGGCTTTTACGAGCACAGTTTCTTTCAATGAGTTTGAATCGTTTAGTTTTGGCCATTTCCGAAATTTAGAAATGACTAGCTTTAGCTTTAGAAACTCGTTTTGGTGAACTTATAGTAAGGTATCTTCTCATTTCATTGCTTTCGTAACCGTAGTACAATGTATATGTACAGATGCGCGGATGCAAATTTGATTGAGATCCCAGTTCATGTGGAGAATATGGACTCGCACTACTATCATGTATGAAACTTTTTTTTCTTGTTTAATCTGTTATGTTGAAACTATAAAACGGGAAGCTAATCTGTGTTTTTTTTTTGTCAGCTTGGGCTCTTCACAACAAGAGATATCGAGGCCATGGAGGAACTTACCTGGGTGTGTTAGAAGTTTCTTCACTTGCACTTGACAGATTTGTTTCTTCTATAAAATTTTACAAGTCATGTTTATTGTTTTGAATCTCTCTGAGAAGTGTTGGACTTAAAACCTGCAGGATTATGGCGTGGAGTTCAACGATCATGTGTATCCCACGCGTCCGTTCCATTGTCGATGTGGTAGCGAGTTCTGTCGGAACGTTAAGCGGAGCAGCAGTAAGTAATTTGTCAAAAGATGTCTAATTATTGATACTTGAACACTTGACTTTTGTTGTGAGTAATAATCAATTCTATGATTGCAGAAAGCAAGAAGTCGAAGAAGAAGTGAGCATGAGAGCTCAGTGTTAGTTTTTGAAGATGTGTGATGGTCCAGTCTCTTTTGTGAATGTATTGGCAAAAAGGTTCCCCAAAACTCTTTTATTGTCAATCCGACAAAGCAAATAAGTAAAGTCGGTCGGTGTGTCCATCCATCTTAGGGGTTAGATTAATCGGAGGATGATGCTTGTCTCAATATTTTGTAATAACAAGCTTTTGCGTATATCTTAACTTAGGTTCTAATGGCTATGGCTTTGGTTTAACCATATAAAACCTCTGTTTATATCATGATAATGGCCTTTTTAGACAACATATGCTTATGGCTTTCTATTCGTGTTTTAGAAAAGAATCTTTACTTAAAATGGCTATGACTTTTGTTTAACCTTATAAACATGTTTACTAATACACAATTTATAAGAGGAAACCGATAGTGATCTCAACTCAAAAGATGAGGCTCCCATTAAGAGTATTTGTAGAACGCTTCTCTTCTCTGTACAGTTTTGCAGAGGGTGATTCACAGCTCAGAACACAACTAGAGCGTTGATTTAATCACATACATCCACTAGGTATCATTTTCCACCGTTTTAAACCGCATGTTGTGCTTCGACGGCTTTACCCACGGAGTCTCTGTGATGAGGAATCAAGAGAGAATCTTGATCGCCAGATAAAGAAATGGCCGGTTGGATTCCACTTGCGTTTAGAGGAAACAGCGTTTTGTAGTACCCACCCATTATAGCAGGAATATCACAAGTAGCCGCAACACCAGGAATCTGTTTTACCAACAACAAACGCAGATTATGAAAACGCACATCCGAAAACACCAGTAAGCACAGAAGATATATAAACCGTTTTGGGGGGGGGGGGGGGGGGGGGGGGGGGACTTACTTGGTAAATATCGCGCAAATAGCCGTAGAGATTAGGGTACTCAACGAGCTTTTTCTTGGTGCATTTGAATAGAATGTTGTAAACAGGATCAAAACGAATCAGAGTTGTGAAGAGACAAACATCAGCTAGTGTCAACCTTTCTCCACATAAGTACCTGTTACTACCTAAGTGATGTTCAATCTCATCTAAGGTACTAAAAAGTTCATTCACTGCTCGATCATACGCATCTTGACTCTGCGCAAATCCACACCTTCCACACAAAGCCATACACTTTAGCAACAAACACATTATTACAACATTAAGAAAAAGTCCTGTTTCGTTACCTGTAAACGCCATTGTTAACTTTAGGGTACACAATCTGATTCCAAGCTTCAATCTTTCCTTTCAATTCTGGTGGCGTGAGATCCAAGCTAGGGTTTCTGGCGAATTCATTTAGACCGGAGTTAAAGAACTCGATGATATCGTAGCTTTCATTACATACAACATCTTTCTTCCTTGAGTCCCACAACATCGGAACGGTGCATCTCCCCTCGTAACCACCGGTTCTCGATTTGTACACTTCCTTCAGATTCCGACACCGGTTAGCCTTATCCAAACCTGGGATAAGTTTATCCTTATCCCTAACCGGGATACTGTTATCCTTAAACTCCCACGAACCGTCTTGACCCGGGGAAGCGACAGAGACCGATACGGCGTCGTCTAAGCCCTTGAGAGCGCGCACGATTAGCGTTCGGTGAGCCCAGGGGCAAGGGAGACCGACGTAGAGATGGAGCTCCGAAGAAGCGGCGGAAGGGAATTGGGTCGGGTTTAGGCGGAATTGGGAAGTGGGTCGGGTGTATGACCCGGATGAGTCCGATGGAGCGAGCTGGGTCATCATGAGCTGCCAGACGGTGGACCAGGCGGTTCGAACGGTGGAGATGAGTAGACCCGGAGGGAGAGATGGGCCCCAGAGTAGCTTTGTGGCGGAGGTGAAGATGCTTGTGGTCGTCGTGGTGGGTTTCGGTGAGTTGTTGGACATTCTGACGATGAAGCGGCGTGGCGCTACGGAGATGGTTGTGGTTGTGAAAGATGGAAAGCTTAGCGAAGGCGCGGTGCAAAAGGCCATGGCTGAGCTCTTCTTTGCTCTCTATCTCTCTCACTCGGAGAGACGAACGACCCAAGACGTTGCGTTTCTACGACAAAGCAGGCCCGGTTTGATAATAGAGAGCATGTCCGGTTTAATAAAAAGGAAAGTAGGCTCGGTCAATTTACTTTTTTTTAGGCCCTAATGGATGTCAAGTTTTGTTTCCAATACAAATACATATTTGGATGGGAAATAGTAATATGTTAATTTATGAGTTTGCAAGTAAAATATGAGATGATAGTGGTTTGTAAGAGATTTATGTTGTATTATAGCCCTCGGATTTAAATTCTAAAATGTGAGTATGTGGAGATTATAGATTGGAAAAAAAAACAAAACTCACTCAATAATTATGAGGTTTGGCGAAAGCTACTAAAGATGGGAGACCTTTTTCCGGTCGCCGATTGGAAGTGGACAAAAAAACTTTCTTTGTCAGACGACATAAAAGGGTATCCAGACGACTGTTCAACTTATTGTCGTCAATAACACCATCTCCGATGTATTTTTCTATTTTTACTTCTAAAATAGAGAAACTCTATAACAAAAATGTGTTTTGCTCTAATATATTTTTCTAAAATAGAAATCTTCAAATATAAAACAAAATATAATGAATGTTATTTATTCTTCTATAAATAGAGAAAAAAATAACAATTTCTATTTTAAAAGTAAAAAAAATAGAGGTGAGTTGGAGTGATTTTGACTCTAAATGCTATTATAGAAATAAAAATAAGGGAGGGCTAGAGATGCTCACTATCATGTATAGCTTCACTCAGATATAAGCCTCCTCGCAGCAAACTAGAGGTTGTTTTTAGACGCTGGTTTGAAGTGCTTGGTTCTCAATCATAATACACTAGCATACTTTTCACAGCTCTCGTTTGGTTCTTTAAGCTATGTTCACTTTCATTCTTTCGTTGATGAGTTATAGCTTGAAATAAATTTCAAATTTCATCAAAAGTAACATTTATGAGGTTTCTCATCCATATTGTATATGAATCTTGTGCGATAATTAGTAATAATCTTAAATATTTTGGGGCATTTGTTAGGTAACTGATTTGATTACTTGATCTATTTGTGAGTGATGATTTACACTTTGATTTTAAGGTTCATCTGCAAAAAGCTTGGTTTTTTTAAACTACAATTTAATATATTTTCATTTTTCAGAAAAAAAACTTAACTTATATATTTTCATCCAATATTGTCATTTATGGAATTTACAAACTATCAACAGCATCAAAATTTTAAAAAAATATGGACCATCTTATCAGCTATGAGCAGCGAAAACGAGCTGTTGAACAAAAAAAAGGCTACCACAATGATTTTTTATTTCCGAACAAAACAAAATTCATCAGAATATGAACTGTAAATAACTGATAAACAGGTCATAAGTAACAAGACTAAGGTCAATTTTACGCCATCTTTCACATGTCGTTGTATGTTTTAGGATTCTTACACGTTTCAAAACACAAATTAAAAATTTGTAATACCAAATATAACATTTCTTGTATTAGTATCTCTATAGATGTTCACTGGCTTACTCTCTGTATATTTTGTGTACAAATATAACCTGTCTACATTTATTTTGATGGGTACGTGTTACCTAAGGAATGAAACATCAATTTTACATTGAACTCGATACATTTATATGTGCACAAAAAAAAAAGAAAATATAAACTTTAAATTTGACGAAACAGAGATGATTTTCACTAATAAATAAAAGCATAAAACATGCATTGATGATATCTTTCTAAGATGTGTTTTTCCCTCTTTAAAAAAAAAAGAAAGATATGTTTTTCCCTTTATTCGACGTAATATACAACAAAGCATATGAACAAGTAAAGGATCTTGCAATTTTTGCACGGAAGAAAACAGAAAGATAATCAAAAGTTTATTTTTAGATTGGGACTTTATACTATATACAAAAGAAGACAATATATGGCTCCAGTCCAAGGATAAAAGATAGATATAATAATATCCGTAAAAGTTTAAAACTATCGTCGACGGGACCAACCGTCGTCGAAATTCAGATGATAGCTCCGGAGATCGTAGCTGCACTGAATATTATGATTATCAATCTTCCTCGACAGTCTGAAACCCGATTTCAACCTCCAAACAAACTGCTTCACGAGAACGCGAGGAGGTTTCCCAAAACATGATGATGATGAGAACGCAAACGCCGCCACAGTAGTTCGTTCCTCTGTGTTTCCTAGCTTAGCTGAGGCCATCGTAGTTGAGCTTCCAATTCGTTTTCCCCATCTCCGGAACTGAAATCTCTTTAAACTCTGTCGGTTCATGGCTCGTGTGCCTCTCTCTTTTGTGTGATTTGTGAGAGTGAGAAAATGTAAATGTAACTAAGAAGCAAAGAATGAGATAAATATTTAAAGGGGGAGAGAGAGGTTTCGGCATTTGCAACGTGTTAATTTCCCATTCGTGGCCTAAGAGTACATAGTCAACGAGTAGTCCAATGTGCATCATTCTCCTCCGTATATCCAGTTTTTTACCACTTTAATAGTCTACCCCGTGGTATATTCTGACTTAGTTTTGCCTAAGCGAAATCATCTATAGGCTACAAACTCCTGGTCTTAGAATGGTTTAGACGACAAAATGGCACGTTTTTTTTTTTTTCTTTTTCCAAGGATGCCATGAGTTAGTAGAAAGAACATCAATATATTATCAAATGTTAAAACAAAAAAAAGATGTATTAAAACGAAGTGTTCCGTATGCCAAAAAGAAGTTTTCCATATGTCAACTTAGCACTTGCCATGCAGTACATAAAATATATATTACTTATGCACCTTTCATGTTATCCTATTAATTTATTATTTTCTAGATTTTACAATAAAACCAGGACTAAAGAAGATCAGATTTAATAAAATTTTACTGTTTAATAATTTTATACACACACAATCACTCGCTACTAAATTTGAAACTCGGTTAAAAGTAGAGTAATTACATTAAAACACCAATGAGCTACAAATTCAAGCTTTTGTAAGACTTCTATCTATATTATTAAAATAGAAGTACACTTCAGAATTATCTCTCAGTTTTCAAATTATTTACACTGTATGCCACTGACAATTGATGAATCTATTTTTTTTCAGTTTATTTTGTTTTTTACAGATTAATAAATGAATGTCTTAAAAATCTATTTTAAACCAACAAAAAATAAAAAATTGTTAGAATATTAAATATTTATATATGTGAGTTACCTTAAATAACTATAGTTATATTAAAAGAATTTATTTCTTTGTTTTTCCCGCTTGCAATTATTATTGATTATCAATAGCAATAAACTTATGAACTATCCAATAAATAACATTACATGAACATATTTGTCTATTCACACTACGCGATTTTAAAACACTAAAATAAATTTAACACTTCTTACTTTTATTATTTTTCTTTCCATAAATGTTTACATGAATCGTAGTTTGATGATTTTCATTAATATTTAATATTATTTAATTATCTGATAGATTTAGTTATAGTTGATATTTTATGTTAAACTCTCCATGTACCATTTTAAGTGGGTTTTAAGATTTTTGAATATGGATTAAGAAAACAAAAATTTTTATACAATTTATCTTGATTAAATAAAAATATCATTAAATGAAACTAATCCAACTAATAAGAAAAAAAACTAAGTATTTTGTAATTGGTCACAAAGTTCATATGATATTAAATTCTACCTAGAACAATGAGAATATCAACTATTTTGAAACAAAAAATTTTCTTCTAAATACCACTTAAAGTGGGACGGAGAGAGTAGTTTTTAACGGGTTTATTTTATCAAACACGTAAAACGTTATCAATTTTTATAGAGTTCTATTGGGTTAACCGGTATCAGTGAGGTTGTTTGGGTTCTTACAGATTTTATCATCTTTTTAATTAATGAACTTTTTTGTTAAATCTTAAGCGAATTACTTACGGATCACTGGATTTAGTAGCTATGATTTTGGATCGAGAAATAAAACACTAAAACATTTAAACTGCCAAAATTTATTATTTTCATCTATTAAACTAAGTTGACATTGTTTTATCTATTACTTCCATAGCTAATGAATAACTTAACTACGAATGAAACTTAATACCCGTTTGATCGATCTAGTTATATTATATTTCGTTAGAACATATATTGAGATGTTAGTTTGTTAATAGATATGTTTGATTATTTGGTTAGCGTGAGCTCCACATTACAAAGCCTAATAATTAGGTCTGGAATTATTATTCGGGATTCGGATTCGATCCGAGATTCGATCCGGATCCGCTGCGAAAATCCGGATACCCAGAAGGGCCGGATCCGAATACGAATAGTAAAATGTTGGATCTGTGCAAATCAAATCCGGATCCGGATATCTTAATTTTTAATTCCGGATATCCGAGAATCCGGATCCGAATAAAGATAACAAAAACATGGATTCGCCGGATACAAATCCGGATCCGGATACCTTAAAATATCTCGGATACCCGATCCGTTCCAACCCTACTAATAATGTATGGGTCATTGATAAACCCGTCTCACTTTCGGGTGGAGGAGAATCAACGGACAACGATGAAAGCAAAAAGTCTCAACGAAAGAATCATTTCAACTTAAGCACAAAAAAAAAGAATCATTTCAACTTTTGAAAACTCCTTTTATCAAAAGAACATATTAATAGTCTGACGCGAACTCATTTTCAATCCAGTTGTTGGTGTTCTGTCTGAAATTGTGGCTTGAAAGATTCGACAGTTAATGTTTCTTGCATCTTTTAAAATATTTTATTTTTGTTTGGATCGAACCATGATGGGAGTTGTAACTCAAGTGAGACTCAACCAGATTTGACTGTCACCGTCCATACCATAAATGATATCTGTTATACGGATACACAATTGATACAAAAGAAAGAAAAGAATATACCAAAAAAGGAAAAGATTATGCCTAATACTAAAAACTAAAAACAGAGAACCCACGCGGCGAGTGCTTTCATTGTTTTACCTGACTGTCCAAGTAAAGACAATGATGTATACAACAAACAACAACAAAGAGAATTCAATTTCAAAACAACTAAATGAAATATCTCGAACCAGCTAATACAATTCATTTCTGGATCTTTTCTTTCTGATACCTATCTATCATTCATACCCATTTATTGGATCGATTGTGACCGAAATTTGAAGTCATACCACTCGATTTCTACTCGCAAAGGCAAGTGCCAGAAATCCTAATCTTTCATAAAATATGTGACAAAACATCTGCATCAATATGAAGTTACTTTGAGATGCTGATGATCTTCTATTCTTCTTGTATGATCTATGACCATTATACTGTTTGGTGGCATCTGACAAAATATTAAATACGTACAAGCACCAAACTCTTTCGCGAGATAACTTATACAACATATAACCACAATACTATCAATGTCATTGCATAAAATATCTCGAGAGGAAAAAACATATTTGTTGAGAAAATAATCTGGAGAGGCAGTATGATGAAACGTAAGAGAACTACGTAACTGTGTGTAACTTACAGTCTTTGTGCGCGTTTAGATCTTCGCAGCAGCTATCTCACCTGCAGAAGATAAGGAGACAGATTTGTAGGTGTCGGTTTCAAGCTTTTTTTTTAGATTCAAAAACTTATATGAAACTCATGCTTGGGAAGAAAATTTAATATGCTGTTGAGACGCCTAGTTTCAACTGTTTCTCTATTTCACCAAAATACAAAGCAAACAGGGGTGACCTGTGACACTATATTCAAAAAATATGTTACTTTAAACAAGAACAGAAGACAAAATCTTGTTGTAGCTTTTCTGTATGATTGAGGGATGTCACAAACTAAATAACATGATGGATAAAGAGCAATTACATGAGTTTATTTCAGAAAATGTTACTTTAAACAAGAACAGAAGAAAAAAATCTTGCTTGTAGCTTTTGTGATTATCACAAATTTTAGAAATATGCTGCATAAAGAACAATGAAATGAATTTATTCAGGTGTTTTTGAATATAGCTAATATTTATTCAAATAAAGGTCTCATAGATATTAAAAGAGAAGCATTTGACTTTAATGCGTTCACACAAATTTCTCACAAACAAATCATTTAGAAAAGAAAAATGTTTCATTTTTTTGTTTATTCTAAACACGTGATTTTTTATCATTAAGTTCGTAACAATGAACGTTCTATTTTGTGCTGACGACTTACCCATCTTCACTCTTACCTCAAATCAACAAGTGTCGAACCATGAGAGACCTCTCCCAAGTCCGCGCCACATTCGTTAAATCAGGTCAAATGCAAAACACTCTCACCACCGCAGAGATTATCTGTTTTCAAATCACTGATCTCTCCATTGCGACCTTGATTACATACACAAGATCTTTAACCAGATGTCTCAACGTAACTGCTTCTCTTGGAACACCATAATCAGAGACTTCCGTGAGAGCGACTAGTAAAACGCGATCTTTGCAACCACATTGTCCACGAGATGATGAACGATGAGTCTGTTGAACCGGTCCTGTTTACGTCTACCTTGTTTCTTAAGGCATGTACCAAAACCAGGAAGGTCGGAGAAAGTAAGTAGTTTCACGGGTTGACTTTGAAGCTAGGGTTTTAGTGATGACAAATTCGTCATGCGTGATCTTGTGAGAATGCATGTGATATGTGGTTTGATGAGAGACGTTTGTTTGTTGTTTACAAGAACATTATAGGAAGATATATGGTGTGCGTGGTTTATGGTAAAAAGAGATATGATGAAGTGGTTTTATAGAATGTTATGACTGATAGTTACATGAGGCTTGGTGATTGTAAAGCAGCAAGGTCGTTGATCCCAAGCATTACTCATCAGTTATGGATCTTCTTCACCAACTGGACCTTCTATCAAAATCTAAAATCTCATCAACTAAAGAGTTCATATCGATGTGTTTCTTTTAAAAACACTGGGCCTAGCCCATTATCTACCATAGTCTCAATAGTCTTGTAATATTTTGCACTTCTTTTTATTTAAAATTTGAAAGCCGAGTTACAAAAAAAGGCTGCGGGGACGTTGTTTTATCAAATGCGTTAGAGAAGCATAACTTCTTGGAAGACGATAATATCTGGTTATTGCAAGAACATTTTTTTTTGCATATAGTATAATGTTAACATTTTTTAAAAATCCAAAATTTTATCTCACTCAACAATAATTAAAGTTCAGTATGTACACAAATTTAAAATATACTAGGTGTTTTACTGCACCATTTGCAGAATTACGAGTTTAAGAATTTAAATCATATTTAACATAAAATTTGTTACTTTTATTTTTTTTTTATAATTTGCTTATAATATTTAATTTTAATTTTCTTTTAATTATATGTAATTAATATAAAATATATATTTTATTTAAATTTAATATATATATATATATATATATATATTTCACATTCTGATTTTGAAGAGATTTTTATCTATTTATTCTGGTTGAAAAATATTTATTCAAATACTATAAATGAAAAAAAAATTATTAAGGTATGTAATTATCACAAAATAAAACTAGATAATATTCTACAATTATATATATTAAAAAAGATGCTAATGGTATTGAGATAAGAAATTTACAATTTTTTTAAAACTGCATAACTTTTAAAGAATTGTTTTAGTTATAAAAATTATATAATTATATAATGTAATTATATAATATTTCAGAATTGTATGTAATTATTATATTTATATTTCTAATACTTCTATTATTTATTGTAACATTAATAATGATATATAAGTTATTAGCATATATATTGCTATATTAATTACGATTTATAAGTTAGTACTACATTTTAATAAACTTACCAAAAATATAAATCGACATTAAATATAAATGTTCATGTCATAATTTGCTTTAAGCCATGTCATTAATGTTATTGTGTCATGTCATCATTTTTTTTTCAAACTTTATGTGATGATGACCCATGTCAAATCACTTCTTAATAAAATATTAATACATATATGGTAATAATACATCTAATAAAAAAATTTCCAAAAGAAACTATACTATATGTAATAAAAAAATTTTTAAAAAATACAGTCAAATTAGATTTTCAAATTGAAAAGATCCCACGCTTTCAAATGTATTTTACTTCATATTAATTTAAGATCTTGAATGTTTTACCATGTTTTAGAATCTTAGTTTTTTTTTTTGTTTTTACGCAGACCCAATTGTAATATATATGTTGATCCATAAAGTATTAATGTTAAACAGTAACTAGGCCAAGATAAAACACAATATACGAAAAATAAAGTCAAGCATGCTCAATTTGTATATGTATTAATTTTATTGTTTATGTATACAATTTTATTTTCTTAATATGGGAAAAAATATTCACTAATGTATAGGTCAATCTTATTTTAATAATTTTATCTTCATTTGTTATATTAAACAAAAATGTATTTTAATATTAATTAATAGTATCTTTATATATATTTACTAACTAATTTTCTACATTTTTACATACACATACATGTGCATGTTGAAGTGAGCACCTACATTAACTAAATATTCACCGCAAGTGAAGATCTTAATTCTATAGGAAGTTGTAATATTCTTTCTGTTTAATGCTTCCTTTCACCATTGACCAAATTATAATGAAATGATTTGTCTTTATAATTTTTTTCTTCAACTATTATCTTGGTCTGATTTGATTTTTCATGTGCTTAGAAATTATAATATGAAACGATTGGTTGAGATCAAAAATTTCTAAAATTCATATAATATGAAACCAAACAAATAATAATAGTCTTTGGCTTATCACAAAAAAAAAAAAACAAAAATGTCAAACAATTTAACCAAACAAACGAAAATATAAATGATTTAGAATGATAGTTATATAATAAACTGATATCCAAATTTAACACACTTAATATCTTATTATTTTAATAATAACTAAATTAATAATCTCTTGCAGGGACTACTATCTAGTTATGATATATTTTCTTTTTCCAAACCAAAGCCCCTCAAAGAAAATTTCAGTACTTGATTCTCAACTATAGGAGAACACAGCCTAATCACATGCAGCTTTTTATTAGTTAACATTTTGTGTAATGATCAGCTTGTTCCACGTCAGAAAGAAAAGACTTTAACTTCCATTAAAATGATTATTTATAAAGTTAAAAATTACAATGATGGAATTGCAGCTGCGGCAAGGACAGAAGTCAATATCCAGAGGTAATGACAATGATTCTTCGACATTTCTGTCAAATACTCAGAATCTCTTCAACTTATTCAAGATGAAACAAAATTAAGTTAGAAACCTAGTTGAAAAATCAAATGTTATCATGCATTTATATGTCAATAAAATGTTGTAATCCTGAACAGTGGACAGCGCTCTCGTTATGTTTCAAATTTTCGATATTTGACGTAGTAGCTTACATAACTTCTCGTATTGTTCTGGAAAAGTGATTTTTTTTTAATACACTTACAGGATACCTTCAATTAATTGAGTCCATCTGCTTGTTACGCATCCTAGTAACAATAGCTCATGTGCTTCAGAAATATCACCACATGTGATCTGAGTGACCGCCTTTTCTTAGTTCAAAATGGATATACATACTTAGTTCAAGAATCAAAACACCTTATGATCTTTTCCAATAATATACCATTTTCGCTCTCAGCTGAAAATCGCAACCTTTTAACACTTGTGCCCACTGATTTTTTGCTGCAGAAAATATCAAGCAGGCATCTGATACCCCTCTTAAAGTTATCTTACTGGGTAACTAAGGTAGACTTTTCGATTTCCAGGTGTTCCATGTAAAGTTTCAACAGGCTGTTGTCTCCGGCTAAGACAAAGAATCACATCAAGATCATCAACAAGTACACAAAGATTACTGCAGAATAATGCTATATCTCGTGGTCCAAAGCATACACAGCCCAACAGAGTTGTGTCCTTGTCTTCCATCTATATTGACTCTTCGGCTTTTATGTTTTTGGAAAGGATCTTTAAACTTGTCTCAAGTTCTGATACACATGACACAGCAGATTGCCTCTTGCTGAGCTTCCCATCAATTCTGTCTGCAATACAGCCACCTGACTCCACTGCTGCAATCCTTCAATGATGAGTGATTCATCAAATGAGCTAAGACAACTCTCTTCTTATACAATCAACGAAAGGCAAAATAAATAAAGAATATTATATAGAACTTAGATTTTGGTCACCAAGAATAAAATGCATCTCTGACAGTCACTGAAGTCGGAAATTATGGGGTTTTGGGCTGCCATGATGTTAAGTTTGACTCTCTGTTTTTTTCCTGAGTTTTTTTTTGGATGAATGAGAAAGTTTTTTGAAAATTACAAAATCGACTGAGACGTTTGAGATTATTTGAATTTTTTAATATTTCTTGGGATAATATTGAAAGAAATAAAAATAATACAAACTTCTTTTAACGAGCTAGTACAAACATTTACATCTTTAGAGTAACCAGCTTAAATGGTGATTTTAGTGTTAGAGAATATTTTATTTCATTTTACAATAAATAAATACATAACATATTTTAATGTGCTAGTTCGTATATATCTAGGTGACCGGTCCGCACCCCGTGCGGACATAAGAAAGTTTGAAATATGGATTAAATAGTGTATAGCTTTAGAAGTAACAGATTGACTCGGGATCATCGTACTCTCGTCATTTGAAGAAAGCTTTAGCCATGGAGAAAATCCGGTACTTAATATTTGACATTGGACGAGAGGGTACAAAGTAACTCCAGTATCAAGAGGTAGTTATTGTATGTATGTATAGTTGCAAAGTCCCAAAATAATTAGTGTGTTTAAGAAGATGCTTTCATAAAAAATCCGACTTCTAAATAGTGTATAGTTTTAGAAGTAACAAATTTTATATTATCCTCTATAATTAGAATTGTATTGTATATGTGTTGTAATTTTTGGTTTTAGGTGAATAATAGTATTATGTTTATTTTTTTTTTCAAATTTATGTACACATATTAAAATAAAATATAATAAATTTCAAAATATTATCCATAAATATTATCCCGCCCGAGTACCGAATTTATTTTTAATTTTGAGCATATGTAACGACCTTTGTAGACTGAAGTTTAAATATTATACTTTTTTATGTTAGTCTTGGTTCATTTGTTTGAAAACCTAATCTTCTGAATACAATTATTTTGTAAATTTAAATATAATCCTAATATTTTAAATACCGTTTGCGATTCAGTTAAAGGTTTGGCTTTTTCATTTGTTTGATCTTATTTCAATTTAAGTGTTTTTGTCGGATTTATTAAATCATATTTTGACAAAATTGTGAGTAAAAGAAGATTAGTTTTTTTTTTTAATTAAGAGTTAAAGGTTAGGTCTTTTTTATTCAATTAAAAGTTGGGAGTTTATTAGGTATTTTAAATTGAGTGTTAAAGGTTAGGTTTTTGAATTTTGTTTTCTACGTTGATTTTTGATTTTTAATGTGAACATTATATATTTTTATGTGTCACCTGCACTGAAATTTTCTAAACGTATTAATTTATATTTTTATACATTTATATTAGTTTTCATATTAAGTGTTCTATATTTTTTTATAAGTTTGCATTGCA
Organism: Hirschfeldia incana; assembly: GCA_026261945.1. Classification (NCBI taxonomy): domain Eukaryota; kingdom Viridiplantae; phylum Streptophyta; class Magnoliopsida; order Brassicales; family Brassicaceae; genus Hirschfeldia; species Hirschfeldia incana. The sequence goes on from JABCMI010000006.1 coordinate 2,207,275, forward strand.
GATGTATCATATATTTGTCACTGTATAACAATCATATTGAGTGTTCTATATTTTTATACATATTTTATACATATTTTATACATATTAAGTGTTCTATATTTTTTTATAAGTTTGCATTGCAGATGTATCATATATTTGTCATTGTATAACAATCATATTGAGATTAATGTTTATTGTTTATTAAATAATAATATGCTTTAATTTTTTACGATCTTATATAAAAAACACATATATCTCGCAAGTGAATTTAAAATTTCTATTGAAATAATGAAGAATTTTTTTTTAAGAATCATTTAGATATATTTTATTAAATAAATTTTCTAAACAAAATAGTAATCACAATCTTAATGAAAATTATAATTATGATTTTGGTTAAGGTGTTTGATCTTTATTTTGGCTAAAATTTGATATGATTAATAAAAAACCCATTAGAATATTTATTTAATTCATTATATACTTTAAATTTTCAAAATCATATTTATAAGAAAAATAATATATTATATATAAATTTTAATAACATATATATATCAAACTACATAAAATTACCATATAAAATGGTTTTCTTTGAATACTTGGATAGATAATCAATATATATTTAACTATTTTTTTTGGTGTTTTCAGTATACTTTGGCTATTTTATACATTTGCTTTTGACTATTTACATATATTTTTGAGTATTTTGGAAAACTTAAAGGTATCTTACATTTTTTCAATGTTTTTAATATACATTATATCTAAAAATAATATATATATATATATATATATATATTTAAGTATGTAAATCTATTTCAGATATATTCGGGTACCCGAAAAACTTCGGTTCGGATCGGATTCGGTTTCGGTTCCATAAATACTGAAATTTTAAACCCGTTCAGATATTTAATTAATTTTGGTTCGGTTCAATGCTACTTTTTGAATCAGAATCAGATTCGGTTCGAGTTCAATGCTACGTTTTTGAACCCATTGTTTGCTCTTTTTTTTTTCCGAGAACAAACGTCACCGGAAAATATCAACAGACTTATTTTCCGATCAAAACTCAGATAAAAGCAAAGTAGTATCATGTAGATTTAAGAATAAGATTGGACCATTGCCATATATAGTACTATAAATAACAAAGACGTTCAAAAGTATAACACTTGAAGAAAAACAGTCTAAAATAAAAGCAAATCGATACTTGTTAGAACTCTAGGAAAAGACATTAAAATTAAAACAACCATCTTCTGGACCAGACTTCCTGAATTTCATGCTTGAAAAAACAATCATGCATGTCTGAATCATGAAAGAAACATAAACAATATTAGAAGAAAAATCTCTTTCTAGTTGCGCACAAGTAATAGATATGATAAAAAACAATTGTTACCTTAACAGCTCGTAAAAGTGCTAACTCATCACCAGTTCTCTCCAAAATAGGAAATAGTGAACATTTCGACCACCACGATTCTCGATGCATCACCTGAACCTGCTTGCTTCAAAACAGTGGCGAGGTTTTTTAAAAAAATTATATCTAAAACAACAGAAAACAAAAGATAACATAATTGACACATAGCAACTTCTCCAAGATCGACCACATGGCCCATAACAGGTGTTTAAGCAACGTAATAATTTAAAATTCCGATAAAGTGTTACAAAATAAATAGATAGCATAGTGAGAATCGTTTTGTGTACATACCAATTAGAAAAATGTTTTGAGATTTCCATTACCAATTTCCTCGTAGTTTGCTAGAGAGGGGAAGTGATTATCATTACGATAATTGGTACATCTTATCACCGTATCTCCGATGATGGTCATTTTGTATTGAAGTTTCAATGGTCTATATTGAAACTCCATTCTCCTAGCTGTGGGTCGAGTTGAACACAATATAAAGAATTCTTTTGCATGATGCATGAATTTTTTGACCGTGCAAAAAAGTAGTATTAGATTCAATAGAATATGACATCACACATATAATAAATTTTAAACGTGTGCTCTTACCGTTTCATTTGCGAAGATGCACTCAAGAGTTTCTACCCCATAATTAGTATTTGGTTTCCACTAATGAGGAAGCTTTAATCGAATTTGCCATTGGTCTTTATAAGGCTTGAGATCATTGATAAGAACCATTTTCTTGCGGCAGACATTTTTGTTTTCTTAGATGTGAATGGATGTTAGAAACGTCTTAGAGTTGGTATATATAGATAGGTCGAGAATGTGGGTTAAGAAGAGTAATGACGTGCTTAGATTATGTGCGTATATTCTCTGCTTTAAATATTTAAACTAAATCATATCTTTGGAAAATATTATGGGAGTGATTTCGTAAATATTGTTATTTATTTTTTATGCAGATTATTATGGTAACTAATTAGGAAGGCATCCGACGAAAATAATGAGGCAAGATAACAGATCAAAAAGATATATGTACCTTGGAGAAAAGAAAATGTGATAAGAAAGCTTAGCATTAAATAATTGGGTAATATTACTAAATCAAATATTTCGAAAATATATGAGACTGATTTATAAATATAGTAATAATTGTTGGCGCAGATTATGGTAACTGACGTAAATTATAAGGCAGGATAATGATATTTTGTTTTACGATATTAGCTTGTCGAGAGATTGTTTCCGTGTAGCGATTATTTTTGTTTGTTTGGTTAATTAAACTATATGGTTTAGAAGATAAATGAGCCAAGATAATAAGAAAATTGGTTACAGCCTACATGCGTGTGTTAAAGAAATTACTAAAAAGACTATAATTAAACCTACTTCCAAACATATTTCATTAAGTTTACTAAATCATGTATCCAAAAATAACTGAAATGTACTATATAATATATGAATAATCATTACAATTCTAGATAACATACATGAGGATAAATGAGACTATATATAGGAAAAAAACTTTTTCTTTATTTATAATATATCATATTTTATAAAAATAAATAATCATTACAATCCTAGATAACATACAAACTAAATACTTTTTTTGCTAAATTAAAGTTTATTTCAATCAATACAATTTCGTATTGTCATATCAGAATCATCATTACAAACATATAAAGACTAAATAACTTGTTAAATACCGGTATTAAAAAATCTCCACTATTAAATTAGACAGTTGTTTTATAAATAAATAATTATAATCTATTAATTATCTTATTTACTATTTATTTCAATCAATAAAATTTCGTATTGTCATACCAAAATCATCATTACAAACATACAAAGTCTAAATTACCAATATATTTATTATGCGGGTTTGAATATTTTGTAACAATATATTTATTATAGTTGGTCAAACTAAGATATTATTTCATCATCAAAAATTGTATATGTGTTTATAGTTAAATATTTGTAAAGAATAATTATTTTTGAAAAGATGATTATGACTATTTTAAATATCTTTTGATATTTTGTATTTTGTTTTAAATATCAATAACTTGCGCAAGTAATGTATTTTTTAAATAAGATAAGACATTTAATACGAATTATTAAATTTAATAGATTTAAAAATATATTCAAATAGATTAAAGAAAGTAACAACTTGTTCAAGGTATGTATAATTAAAATAAAGTAAGTCATTAAAAGGAATTAACAAATTTGATAAATTTAATAATCAAATAAATTATATACGTTTACATGGGCAAGAAATGTATATTCTCAATAAGGAAACATTATATTGTCTCATATTTCTCTATATTAAATGTTGTTTCTATTTTTTTTTTGATTTTTAGAAATATTTAAATAATTTTAAATTGAATGTGGATTTTTGCTGGCTAAATATTTAATAAACAAATATAATTTATTAATCCTTCAATTCTTAAATAGCCTTTATGTAGTATTTTTAAAATTTGTTATATATTTTAGAAAACTATATTTTCTTTTTGCGACCTGCGATAATGTATTTAAATATTTTTATAATTAATGTGGAATTTTGGTGGCTAATTTATTAGTAAATATTTAGTGAATGTTTAACCTATTTTAGTATAATATGTATGTGTGTTTTTCTAACAATAATTATATAAAGGATAAGAAATAATTACTAATTTTTAACATATTTTAGTATAAAATAAAATGTATGTGTGTGTTTTTCTTACCAGGATAAGAAATCACATACAATTTAGATTTATGAAAATATATTATCCTAGGTTGAAAACCAAAATTATATCTATATATATATATATATATGTACTAATGTTTTAAAGAGTTAGTATATATAATTTATAATAATGTTCTAAAGAGTTAATTATATATATGTACTATATATGTACTAACTCTATCGTTGAGAGTGTTTGGAAGCCTAGATTAAGTGGTTCTAGGTTAGCTCTTCCCTTCTGATTTAAAAATAAATAAAAAAATAGCAAAAAGGAACCAATAAAATTAAGAGAATTAATCTGAAAGTGTCTTGTATGAGTGTCACGTAAGCAAAAATCACTAAAGTGACTTCTCTTTTAATGTATAGGGGATATGAAAAAAGATAGTACATAATGAACATCTTGTCTGACCTACAAATATCATAACAATATGTTATTAAAATATTAATTTTTTTGTCTAACTCAATGATCATTATTTTGTATGTTGATATATAAGAACATGTTTTTATAATAGTCGAGAGGTACATGTAACTGCGTAATCTATATGAGAATGCATACAAGAGTGGGCCATATAAAAAAGTCATGTTTCAATCCCCAACAAGAATCCATGGTAACAAGAGATGACTATAAGCTGCACCAGTATCCTTAATACCATCTCGAAGGCGAGACCTGTCAGGCAAAAAAAAAATTAGAGCCACACATCATAAAAAAAAAAAAATTCTCTCCCGTCTAAAGAAGTTGGATTGCACAAGTGATGAGTTCCACTAGAGTAGGAATCAGAGGATTGCACATACTTTTCACATTCTCTCTAGCTCTAAGTCTCTTCCACCAGCATCTTTAGCATCCTAGGATGAGGTTAAGAGCTTTATTTGGCATTTCTAGACAAATTCGAGATCTAATCAGTTGATGAACAAGATCTCAGTGTTTTAACATGGTATAGTTGAATCCTTCTTCAAATATTCAAAGTGGTTTAAGGAGTACAGCAAAGACTGCCCGCACTACAATTTCCCTTAAAAGTGTATGTTAACACCTTCTACCGGGCACTGGAGCTATATATCAGCCATCTTTGGATTCAGCTAGTAGTGGAGATTTAATCTGTTGAGGATGCTTATTATCCGATTGATACTCTCGCAACCAACAACATCAAAAATTTCTCATAGTATGAAATGACCATTAAAGGTGAAACTTTTGAAAGTGCACATATATCTAAGCTATAGACAATGATGGCTCATATACTGAAGGGTCAACAGGGCCAGAAGACACATGTAAGCTTTTGTGCGGACGTGGTTGACATCAATACTTAAGAATATGGAATAAGAAATTCTAATTATCATGAAGGGGAGAAATACATTGGATTCCATAACATATGATTCAATCTGAACCTCAAGAACCATCTCAACTTATCCTACATAAGCACAAATATGGAGAATCCCCAGGATCAGATTTTCTATAATGTCTTCTTGGAAAGTTCTTCGTGAAAAGTTTGGGTATGAATAATTTTTCAGGAAACCCCCAATGCAAAATCAAGGGGGTAGGGGAGACTATGTTCATGGAAATCAAAAAGCTTGCAAAATTAGAGTTACAGAGTTTCTAGTATGATGCACCAACTCCATAGGAAAACAAACATAAAGTTATAATGCAACAACTTGTGAGAAACCTAACAATTCCAAAGTGGATGAGATGTACAATGACCTCAACAAAAAAAAAATGACTCATTGGTCACTCATGTGAAGGAGTTGGAGATTCATAGTGCCCACAATGTTGAAGCCATTAAACGTTAAAAAATACATCATACTGGAAAGATAAATATAAACCTCAGAGATCAATGTAACATTGTCACAACTAAGAGGGACAAAGAAACTGAAGAGGTCATTTGTTTAAAGGAGGATGTCGAGGAAAGAGTTTAGCAAATCGAGAAGCATGAATCTCGATCTTCTCCTCAGCGTATTATGTGCCTAACGTGCCATATCATGTTGTGCCACAACATACAACATCTGAGAGATCCTAACATAAGTGATTAATATTTCTCTTACCATATCATTCGAAGACGCTTGTGATAACTACCAAATGAGCCAGTAATCTAATAACACCAGACAATCCATGAAGGAGATTGTGGCATTATTTGTTAAGGATAGGAATGCATGTTCATCGATGAGAAAATTATCCAAGACAGACTACCATGAGAAGTGGCTTGTCCATATTTGATATCAAGGGTCGAGTATATTGCTTCTTTCTTGATAATGGGTCTACGGTTAGTCCCATGTCTAAGTACATTTATGAGATATTGGGTTTTGTTACTTGAGTTCGTAAGCTGAATATGCAGTTTGTAGATTTTTCCACCAAGTCTTTATTAATTTTCTTGATGAGAAAGTTGTAAATTATATTGATCCAATTTATTTTTAGGTAGTTGATAGGGGCAATGGTTTTGATATACCTTTGATTTTGGGGAGGGCATTTCTTGCCACAGTGGTTGCAGTATTTGATTTTCCTAAGAGTAAGATATTGTTTGCAAACAACAATGATAATCTAGTTTGGTCTATAGACAAAAGTATTCATCCTCTTAAGTTAGTGGGATCGATGGATGTGTACATGTATACGTTTCTCAGGGAAGTTTAAGTGATAACATCACTTGTGTTAGTGTTTTTCTTTCTTTTCCACATGTTGCAGTGAATCAAATTCTGGCTGCATACAATTGATCATGTTGCATCTTCTGTGAACATTAAATTTCTTCTTTTTGTGGGAGTAATTTCTTGCAACGCTTTATTACCTTAAGAAGATTTCCTATAGAGGATTCAATGAAGCTTTCCTTCGGTGGTCGATATGATTTTTTTTGGGTTTTTTTAAAGGTTGATGTATGTAGTCTATGATTTCATTGAAGACATTGACTTTTGTATAAGGAGCTTGTAGTGGTGTTTCATGCCGCCCGATGGCAGTGATGAGGTAGATTGTAGATCCATTGGTCACTGCGTATAATATGTGGATCGTGTAGAAATATATGAATTTTTGGTAAATTTTAATCAAAGATATAAATGATGGGAGAATGGACCTCTCTATCATCAGTTGTAATTCCTGTTTTGTGGGTTTCCAATTAATGAAAGAACTGAAAATGCATTAATTTTTTTAGTAAAAGATCCGTAGACTTTACCTTTGACTTCTCTTAGGAAAGACCATAGTCTTGTCGTTTTTTCAAAGGCATACCCATCTAATTATAAGGTGAGGTTGGTCCATGTCCTCTCTATAACGATATTATAATATATCAAGAAGCATAATTTATTGATATTAAATAACTTTGGTAATTCTAAAATATACATCTTTGACCTGATATTTTTTGGTAAATTGTTAAATTATTAGTCAAAATCATATCTGAAGAGATATTAATGTTCTATTTTATTTTTTTCACCTATAAATACTTATACACATCAAATTTGTGGAAACATAAAAATTACATAAAGATCATATAAGAAAACAAACTTTTTCGAACAAAAATACAAAATATAATAGTGCTTGAATAAGAGCTGATGGCGAGTGATCAAATAATGCATGCGCAGCAACATGAATTTTTAGGTATAAGTGCGAAATTTATGGATTTGAGTTTGGTTTTTATTGATAAAAATATTTATCTATAATTATATTTTTTCTTTTTATGTAGCTACTGATGGAACCGATAACTATTTGGACGGTCAATTATGGAAGTTATGTGCTGGTCCTATGTTTCATCCTCCAAAAGTTGGAGAAAAAGTTTATTATTTTCCTCAAGGGCATATAGAGCAGGCAATATATTATTGTTTTCACAAATTTATTATATTCTTTCGTATATGTTTTTATTTTCAAAACTTACCCAAAATTTTGACGGTATAAGCAGCTAGTTACATCTATGAACGATGAATTATGTCAACTAAAACCAATTTTTGATATTCCTTCAAAAATTTGCTGCAATGTTTTCAGTATCAAACTCAAGGTATGCTTCATTGATTATTTATGTTTCTTATTTATAAATGCACATGAGCTATACTAAATTATTGTAAATGATATTACTTTGGGCATATTTTTATGTATGGTCTTAGGTAGAAACAACAACAGATGAAATTTATGCAGAAATTGCTTTGTTGCCTGATACATCTGTGAGTGGCAGAATAATATTTTATTTCCTTAATAACTCAACTGCAGGTCTTCTTCATATTTTTTTTCTAATTAATATTATGATTTTTATAGGAAGTTGAAATCCCAACTCCTGAACATGAAAACAACATACAAAACATTAAATGTTTTACTAAGGTGTTAAGTGCTTCTGATACCAGCAAAAAAGGTGCTTTTGTTTTGAATAAAAGACATGCCATTGAATGTCTTCCTCTTCTGGTATTAAACTTGATTTGTTTTTGGTAAAATATTAACAGTTTAAATTGTCTCAAAATGTTAATTTTATATAACATTTTGGATCCATTATTTTTTAGGATACATCTCAAAAAACACCAAGTCAGGAGGTAATTGCTAAAGATATTCATGGTCATGAATGGAAATTTAAACACACTTTAAGAGGTAAAACATTTTTATTGATGTCAAAATTTGTGATTATTAATTGCTGATCTTTATTTTCTTACAAATGATCAAACTAGGCACACCACAAAGACATCTTTTCACATCTGGTTGGAATGAGTTTGCAAAAGGGAAAGATTTGGTTGTTGGAGACTCTTTTGTATTTCTTCGGTATATTTTTTCATTGTGCATCACATTTTTATCTTTGAATTTGGAGTTTAACGGTTTTTATCCCAGAGGAGAAAATGGGGAATCGCGAGTTGGAATCAGAAAAGCAGCTAATCATCAACAACACAACATACCATCTTCATTAATTTCAAAACAGAGTATGCATCATGGTGTAGTTGCTACCACATTGAATGCTGTTAAAAGCAAATGTATGTTCGTTGTGTTCTATAAACCAAGGTAAAAAAATATTTTGTTATTAAATTAAACATTATGAAAATACTTAATTCAACAAAAACACTTTTATTTATTATTGATGTAATGATATCAGGTCGAACCAGTTCCTTGTCAACTTTGATAAATTCATAGATGGAGTGAATAGGGATTTTAGTATAGGCTCCAAATTTTTGATGAAGTTTGAAGAAAGCGACTTTAATGAAATAAGGTAAATCTTGAACATTTATTTTTCTTTTATTGGAAATATGATTACTTATACATATGATTTTATTACACTAGCTACTATGGAACAATAGTAGGACATAAAGATTTCTCTACTCATTGGAAGGATTCAGAATGGCGATGTCTAGAAGTAAGATAAATACTAGTTTTACTTAAATATATTCCTTTGGTATATTTTTATATAGTAATAAATAATATTCATTAAATTTATTTTATAGGTACAATGGGATGGAACTGCAACAATTCCAAGACCTGATAAGGTATCTCCATGGGAGATCGAGCCTCTAACACCTTCATCAAATATTCTCAAAACAGTTTTTCTAAAAAACAATCGTCAAAGTGAAATACATGATTTTGGTAAGTAACACTACTCAGTAAGTTTAAACTTCTTTGTAAATTATTTATCATTATATTTCTTCTTATATGTTCAAATATATGGGTTCCTACATTGACGCAAGGCCAAGGAATAGGACAGTCGAGCATACAATCTTCAATGAGTTACTCGTTCCCTACCATGTCAAAACCAAACTACAACGAGCAAATGGTTCAAGCGATGAAAGAAACATCAACCACCGCGGCAGCTACTAGCTACAGATTGTTTGGAGTTGATCTAACAATTCCTGCAAAAACAAAGGATCCGAGAAAACCAACTGAATCCTATAAAAAGTCTAAGATTTCTAAAATCTTTGAAGAAGAAAAGATTGACCACATGCAAACTACAAGTCACACTAAGGTATGAAATAGGTCACCTTCTTCTTATTTTGTACTTCTAAGTCAATTTTAAACTATTTATTAGGTACAACTAAAAATGGGTTTTCATAAAAATAAAGTAAGTTGTTAATTAGATAAATTTAATATATGTATGTGTATGTATGTGTGTGTTTGCATATATAGTCCATTCTGATCATAAATTTTAATAAAAAATGCATGTTTTTAATAAATTTAGATGACTATAAATTTCATATGCTTTTGATATGGTTATTGATCAGGTTCGTATGGAAGGTGCCATAGAAAGAACTGTGGATTTAAATGTTTTTGATGGATACAATCAATTGATTGATGAACTAGAAAGACTCTTTAATATCAAAGACAAGTTGCATATGCACAATCAATGGAAAATAGTTTTCGTAGACGCTGATGGAGATATGATGCTTCTTGGAGACGAACCGTGGCCGTAAGTTTCTTCATCCTTTTTTCTTAATATTTAGAAAAATTTAGTGAGTGTTTTCATTTATTCTTTTTTAGCAAATTTTGCGATATGGTGAAGGAAATATTCATATGTTCAAAAAACGAGGCTAAGATAGGGAATGCAGATAACAATTCTCAGAAGACGACCCAAGGTTAACAACACTACCAGATGTCAACAACAATTAAAGAGGATTTTTTTTAAAGTAAAAAATTTCTTATTTTATAATTAAAGATAAGTCTTGGAACTATGTGTGACTTGTAACTTAAAGTATATTATAGAGTGCTTTGGCGTTTGATGATTGATGTTTTTTCTAGCGACTGAAGTTTTAGATGAAACAAATATCTTTTGTTTTTGTTTTTATATTATGTTGGCATGTTTATCATTGTGGTGTGTTTCATATGCGTGTTTTCACAGTTTATAAATAAAAAGTTAGTTTGTTTTCATGTGTATTATATTTATTCTTTGTTCATAAATTATAATATCAGCTTGATCATACTATAATTAAATAGTGTAATGATTGAACTTAATATTTTTGAGAATGTATTCTTGTAAATTATTTTCATAACACTTAAATAATACTAAATTATATATGAAGTAAATTGAAAACTATACTCTACATTGTCTAATAATTTCCAACTTAAGTTTATAGGTACACAATGTTTCGATTATATAAGTAAATGTTAAATCAAATAATATTCAGTTTTCTTTTCTTTTGGGATAAATTATTATTGAATAGCTAAATGGTTATTTAACAATCCTCTTTTTAATAACCACTTTTCAAAACCAGTCTCAGATCTGGCCGGCTCTGGTGGCTCAGTTAGTAGTCTTTCTGTTATAGCAGTAGCGTCCTCCAAGTTTGCACTTTATATAAAGTTGGAATCTCAAGATCTTATTGATTCTAGGTGTGGCTAGTCCATTTATGCTTCCGATCTTGTTGTTTTGGCTTAGATTCTCTTTTTGCATTGTGTTTTGGCCGGACCTGAGGCGATTCTAATTTTGTTTCATCATGAAGATCAAGAGTATTGTGGTTCTTGATTGGCTCTTTCCTCTGGTACAGAATTTCTCTCCTTGCAGTTCCTTTGTTCTCTCCGGGTTTGATCTATGATCCATCTTGCTTCTTAGAGATGGGTCTGTCCAGAGGTGAATTGATTCACCCTCTGTCTCTTCTAATGAGACCTGATCGAGGTCTCAATCTTAGTAGGGTTGTTAATGTAGGGTACAATAACCCAGCCCAACCCAACTTACAAATAACCCAACCTAGTTTATACCCAACCCGCGATAACCCATAAATATTTAGGTTGGAATATAAACTCATAAAATAACCTATTAGGGTATAGGTCCACCCATGGGTACCCATATACCATTTTATTTGTTCTAAAATAATGAAAATATGAAAAAACAATTTGTATACATAACCAAACTAAATATTTAATACACCATTAAAAGATGATTTTATGCAAATATGTAAAAAGCACAATTGTTTTAAATCAATATAAATTTTTTGATACTACGATTTTGGCGGAAAAACTAGATTTTACGGTTTTAGCGGGAAATTTTGATTTTACGGTTTTGGCGGAAAAATTCGTTTTAACCGTTTTGGCGAGAAACCTCAATTTTATGTTTTTGACTGGAAAACTCGATTTTACTGTTTTGGCGGGAAATTTTATTTTTACGGTTTTGACGGGATAACTTGTTTACGGTTTTGGCGGGAAAACTCGATTTTACGGTTTTGATGGAAAAATTCAATTTTATGGTTTTGGCGGGAAAACTTGTTTACAATTTTGGCCGGGAAATTTTGATTTTAAGGTTTTGGCTGTAAAACTCGGTTTTACAGTTTTGGCAGGAAAACTCGGTTTAACAGTTTTGGTGGAAAAAAAAAATGATTTTACGGTTTTTGCGAGAAAACACAATTTTAAGGTTTTGGTGGAAACTTGGTTTTACGATTTTGGCGGAAATGCCTCGATTTTATGATCTTTGGCAAAAAAAATCGATTTTACAATTTTGGCGGAAAAACTCATTATTTTTACTAGTAAAAAGATATGACTAAACTATTTTTAATAAAAAAAAACCATATAATAGGTATGTGGATACCCAGTAACCCTATTGGGTTTACCCAGATTCATAGAAACTCTAAAATTATTAACTTATGTTGAATTCATTTATTTTTTGAAAGATAAAAACCCAGCCCATTTTTATGGATTTGGGTAAATCCATGGGTAAATCCATGCTAACATCCCTAAATCTTAGTGTTGCTTCACTGGCGAGTACATAAGCTGAGATGGCACAAGAAGACTCTTTGAATGAAGCTGAGCTGGCAACCTGATGAAAGAAAAGATGGTTAAGAGATAGTATGAATAGAATTGTTTACCTTTACGAATACGACATCTTGTAATTTGGATCTTTAGGAAATCATGGGAGTGTCTCTGCATTTGAGGCAAGTTCGGACACGTTTCTCTCTGGATTTTAAGGACCTTGATATTTTGGTTCATAGCCTCCTTGTCTTAGTATTAGTATTATTCTGGTTCGCATGATAAGAAAAAAGATCGTCTTTTCCATCTTAGAGTCTTATCATATGGTGCGCTGGAGCTCAATCGATCACCACGAAGCAAGTATTGATCAAAGCAATTGCAATGGGATTTGATATGCCATTGATTTAGCCAGTTTTCAGTCATGGTATATAGTTGTTTTAGGGTATATTTATTATGCTTTGGAGTCATTCTAAAGTCTTTGCAGGTTCTGGTATGTTTTGGAGCAATGTGGTGATTATGGAACATTTTTGAGCTAAAGATAGAATTATCTTGTAGCTGTTCAAGGAACCAGCCAGAGTGGACATTCAGATAGATAGTCGATCGACAAAGAAAACTTTTCGTAGATCGACATAGATGCACGAGACGGGCCGACTTGTTCATGACCGACTTAAGCCAAAAGATCTACAAAATTACAAGACTACCCCTGGCTGACTTTAACCTAATATTTATGTGCTTTGCAATTGTATTGAGCATCACACGCTTCCATACTTTCTTATTTTCCAGCATACATTTTTAGGTTTTTTCAGTAGATTTGGAGAAAAGATTCAAGACTCCTTCAGAGCTTTGAATTAGAACTCAATTAGTTTCTTAACCATATATATTTATGCAATCTATTCAGTTTATTGTCATGCTTTGCTTGATCATCTCTGAGTAGTTTCACCTTGTTAGATTTAGGGTTATTAGGGTTATGAACGATTATCCAAAAATATAGAAAATTCTAAGGTTATAAATATATATCAATCAGTATAATTGTTGTTTATGCTTGTGTTTTAGAGTAGATTATTAGAACTCTGATCTTAGGATTGTAAGAAACTACGATGGTAGGTTCTTCACCTGATTTGATTCTTTTGAACTAAGTTTCTAGATACATGCGACAAGTGGTTTAGGAAGTTTAGTGAACCTATCGGATTAGACCATAAACTTGATTTAAGGTACCGTCGATTGGGTTAAAAACGTAGCAGCGATCGACAGTCACTCCGTATTCACAAACGAAAGCTGGAATACTGAACTGAGTGGCCCTATTCAACCCCTTAAATAGTTAAATACGATTCACCGTTCACAATTATATATGTCTTACAATTGTATGATAACTTTTATATATCATATTTTAGTGTTTATCATAGTAGTTTCATTAAACTCTTTCAGTTAAAAATACATTATTAATCTTTTAAAACACTATTGATAGTTATATTTGACCACACATATATTATTATATTTTATCAAAATACTTTATTTATATATATATATATATGAAATAGTATATTTTATTGATTTTTGCAGGTTTAATGATTATATTTAATTATTATTCTATTGAGGACTAAAATGTAATATATTAAAATTTTAAAGAAAATCTATATATAAGAGAGTTTTTGCTCTCTTCTAAAGGCGTTCACGTCATCATTTTGTGGATCCACACATGAAAACTTCATATATTTATTATCTTAATGATGAGTTTTTTTACTGAAATATATTTATTTATTTTACTTTAGAGAAAATAGTTTTATTGGTTTACCATGATCATTGTTTAAATATATGCACTACAAGAAAAAAATCGACCGCTAATTTGGTTGGAAAATGGTCAGGAACACTGTATTATGACCATTTTGTGACCAAATATAATCGTCAAAAAGCTCCGTTAGAAATTGATATTGGTCAGAAAATGGTCAAAATATTTGATGATATTAATGGTTGAAATGTCGTCAAAAACCAACATCAAGAAGTGGTCAAAAAATAACTATCCAGTTTCTGATAAATTTATGACCACTTTTTTGTTGATTTTTAACTACTACTTAATACTTCATCCGTTTCTTATAAAGTGTCGTTGTAGAAAAAAATTTTCGTTGCAAGTGTCGTTTTCGCACTTCAATGTAAAATTTATTAACTTTATTCTCTATTTTATTTTTCTATTGGTTAAGATTTATGCGTAATGGTTTTTTTTATATAAGAACTATGTGTGCATGAGCTTAGATTGATACTTATAATGAAACAGAGGGAGTAATTGATATCATTATTAGTTTAATTAAAAATAATTATAATAATATCATGGGATTTTTATTGAAAATTGAATATATTATAATTGAACATTATTTGAAACAAAACAATTGATGTTTAGCAACATAAGAACAAACACATTGGAATAGAACTAGAAATGAAATAGTATAAAGTGCCCTCTTCATATCCAGTATTTTCTAATTCCTTTGTTATTCTCTGTCTTTTTTTTTCTTCATATCCTGCATTTTCTAATTCCCTTGTAAGTTTAAGAAAATTCGTATAGTTTGAGAACGACTTGGCCAATAAAAGAAGAGTTAGAGAAATATGTGATGCAAGAGACTGCGGTAGAGTGATCTAAGTGGATGTACGTGGGATATAGAGAGAAATCGAGGAAGACACGATCGGTGAAGGAATTTTAGGGGAGGAGATACAGTGACAATTTTGGTGGAGGGGAGGAGGTTTCGACGGCTAATAGAAGCGGAGAGAATCGGAGGGATGAGTATGGATGTTGATGCGCCAGGTGGATGATTGCAATACTAGATGCGTTGAGAGGTAAGTGTACGAGAAGCTACGGTGGTGACATAAACGGAGCAGAGTTTTAGACGCCATGATTCTGTGTATTTGTGTTTTTATTTTGTATTTAAGTCTCTAAAATATTTTATTTACAGCAAATGAACATCTATTTTTTTTAAAGTAAGCAAATCTTTTTTTTTTGTTCAACAAAGTATACACAATCTGACACTCAATATTGATGCTGGAAACGCCTTCTACGAGTATAAGAATTTAAAAGGTGACAATCCTTTAACATGATCAAAAACATCGATTTTTGTAGAGAAACTCTAGAAGCCGGAAATCGAATTGAAATAACTGTATTAAATAAACCGCGATGTTAAGGAAAGAAACGGATAGAAAAGCCGAACTGAAACCCGATACAAAACGTTTTCATGGAGTCGAGATAAGTATCTCTTTCCTTAACTCTAAATATTCGCTCTGTAGTGAGACGGGACTGTACGAATATCGAGTCCCACGATAAAACCATGGCCACGATTCACGCTTCACTCGTGAACGTCCTATTGAACTATAAACTACGAAACACTCTCGGATCTAAGACTTACGCTAAGGGATTTTTGCTGTTGGTTTTCGATGTGAAAGAAAAGTTAGGAATGAAAGAAGATGAAGCGAGTATTTAAAGAAGAGAACGAGATTTGATTTTCGAAACTGTTGCACACGTTTTGCGAAAATATCTCTAAGATCTCGAAAGTGGGAAGTTGAGCAACTTTCTCCGCAAGACTTCTCTTCTGTTGACTCGTTCTGATCCATTTCGAACAGGCAAACTTCGTGTCGTTTTCAGACGAATGTCATGCTGTTTTTCATGAAATAGAATGGCAAAATGTTGAGTTTAACTTGATCCAAAAAGAATCATATTGGGCCGGAGGCCCTCCACCAAAACCCAAGTCCCAAGACCCAAGCCCAAACCCAAGCCTACGCCCACGCCGAACCGAGCCGAGCCGAGCCGAGCTGGCCGGACGGACAGACGGTGGCTGCGGCGCGCACGTGCGTGGCGTGTCCAGTCTCCCCCCTTGCATTATTTGAAGACATACTAGTGCTCAATCATATATATATATACAACCCTATTTTGCTTCTCATAAGCGATGTGGGATGTTGTTAACTTCTTCTCATTAAAATCAACCAGGTTTTTCTTAATAACCCGAAGGTCCATTTTGTATTCACATGTGCCACTTATTATTTGAGCTTATTGGCTAAAATAATTGGCCCAACAATCCCCCACATGAATAAAAATACCCCTAAACATATGCAGACTATACTAAATGCAGACTCGATAGACTCTAAAAACTATAAATTTACTGACTAGGCTTATACTAAAGACTAGACAGACAGACTTATCGAGAGTGTTTGCGAAAAATTCACAGTGTTTGAGTAGGTAGCATTTTTAAGTCTTGAACCACTCATAGTTAATATCTGTCGGGATTATTTTACCAGAAGGTAAACATGATGTCTTGAACCAACCGGTGTTTAATGTAGACCGAGACAACAAGCATAACGCAGCTTCATTTTCTGGTAGAACTTAGTTCTCTATTGTGTTCATTGCGGCCCTAAACTATTCCTGGTTTTCATGAGTGAACTTAGAGAATATAGCCTAGCATTCATTCTCCTAGAAACGGCCCCATTTCACACTCATTAGGTGATTGACCAAGAAAAGTATTGAGTAATACTCCGCTTTAGAAGCGATGGAATCATTAAAAGCTTATGCTTAACCTTCTCACATTCGTTAGCACTTATCATCTTTAGGAGCTGGGATGAGACTACATGTCTCAAAGTGCTTTGGTTACATTTTGCTTGATTTTGTTTTCCCTTTGAACCTACGTCTTGGGATCTCCAGTCATGATATGTAGGGTTGCAATCAAGCATCTTCATTAGTTATAGGCTTTAAACCCATTCCTTTTGATGATTTAGCAACAACATCTCGTGGCAAACCTTTAGTACATGGATCCGCTAGGTTGTCAGCCGATTTGATGTAGTCTATTTTGATTACACCAGTTGAGATAAGTTGTATAATGGTTTTATGTCGTCTTCTATTGTGGCGAGATTTACCATTATAGAGATTATTCTGAGCCCGAGCTATAGTTGATTGACTATCACAATGTATGCATATAATAACTGGCACAGGTTTCTTCCACATAGGAATATGTTCAAAAAAATTTGTAAGTCATTCAGCTTCTTCTGCAGCTTTGTCTAAGGCTATAAACTCAGATTCCATTGTGGATCTAGCTAGAACTGTTTTTTTGGTAGATTTCCAAAATATTGCTGCTGCTCCTAGAGTAAAAACATATCCACTGGTGGATTTCGAGTTTTTAGAATCTGATATCCAGTTAGCATCACTGTATCCTTCTAAAACTGATGGTTCTTTACCATAGTGAAGCCCAAAATCTTTGGTGTAGCGCAGGTAATTGAGTACTCTTGTTATAGCTTTCCAGTGTGTATGACCTGGATTACTTGTGTATTGACTGAGTACGTTTACTGCGTGTGCTAGATCTGGTCTTGTACAATTTTTCAAGTACATGAGACTTCCGATCACACGTGCATACTCGTTTTGTGAAACCGCTTCACCTGAATTCTTTGTCAAGTGCATTTGGGATCTAACGGAGTTTCTGCCGTACTACTATAGTAGTTTTTTAATCTCTCTAATATTGTTTCAGCATACTGAGATTGAGTTAAAGTAATTTCGTTTGAATTTCTTTGTACTTTAACCACGAGAATAACGTCTGCTAATCCCAAATCTTTCATCACAAATTTCTTTTGAGCATGTTTTTTTTTTGATTGATTATGTCTTTATTGCTTCCAATAATGAGTATATCATCTACATATAAACATAGCAAAACATACGCATCTTTGGTAGTTTTCTAGTATATACATTTATCACATTTATTGATTTTGAAACCATTTGACATCATTGTGTTGTCAAATTTTTCGTGCCACTATTTAGGAGCTTGTTTAAGCCCATAAAGTGACTTTACAAGTCGACATACTTTGTCTTCCTGTCCAGGAATGACAAAACCCTCAGGTTGTTTCATGTAAATTTCTTCTTCTAAATCACCATTCAGAAAAGCTGTTTTTACATCCATTTGATGGATTTCTAAATCTCTTAAGGCTGCGATTCCTATCTTCAGCCTTATTGATGTTATTCTAGTTACTGGAGAATATGTAGCAAAATAGTCAAGACCTTCTTTTTGTCGGAATCTTTGAAATACTAGTCTAGATTTGTATTTTCCACCAGGTTTTCGTGTCATTATCCATTTATTTTCTAATGCTTTACAACCAGGTGGTAAATCTGTTAAATACCATGTATAATTTTGCATGATATAATCAAATTCACTCCTAACTGCTTTGTTCCAGAACGGAGCTTCAGGTGAAGCCATGGCTTCTGCCAAAGTTTTTGAAACATTTTCTACTAGAAATGCCATTAAGAAATCATCACCAAATATTTTTCCTTTCGAGCTCTTTTGCTCCTTCTAGGTTCATCTTCTTTTTCATTCTCTGAAATATCGTTTGTAGAAATCTCAACATTTGTCTCAATTTTTGGGTCATTGTTGTTGTTTTTTTCTTCTCGAGTTCGTTTAGAACCTTGTTTTTCCTTGTGAGGAAAAGTATTTTCAAAGAAAGATGCATTTCTCGATTCCATAACTGTTTGTTCATGGATATCTGATATTTCAGATTTATGTACCAGAAATCGATAAGCATTACTATTATGTGCATATAAGATGAAGATGCAATCCACGGTTTTAGCTCAAATAGTGACATTTTTTTGTGGCGATACTGCAACTTTTGCCAAGAACCCCCACATTTTGAGGTATTTATACGAAGGTAAATTACCTTTCCATAATTCATATGGAGTTTTGCCAGTTACTTTATGTGGAATTCTGTTGAGGGTATAGTTTGTGGTAAGCAACGCTTCCCCCCCCCCCCCCCACAGGTTCTGGAGACACCCAGATTCCTGCAACATTGCATTCATCATCTCTTTTAGAGTTCGATTCTTGCGTTCAGCAACTCCATTAGATTCTGGTGAGTAAAGAACTGTAGTTTGATGGATTATTCCATGTTCTTTACAAAATGAATTGAATGGACCATCATATTCACCTCCTCTGTCGCTTCTAACTACCTTAATAGTTGTTTTAAGGTGATTTTCGACCTCGAGTTTAAATTCTTTGAATTTTTCTAAGGTTTCATCTTTGCTATGTAAAAGATATGCATAACAATATTTTGTGCAGTCATCTATGAAGGTCACAAAGTACTTTTTCTCACCTCTTGTTGGTTTGTATTTTAAATCACATAAATCAGTGTGAATTAAATCTAGAGGTTTATTAGTTCTTTCAACACGAGGTAAGGGAGTTTTTGTGAGCTTAGCCTGTACGCATACTTCACATTTTTCTTTACTTGTTTTGCATTTAGGAATTAGATTTAAATTCATTAATCTTTGTATAGATTTGTAGTTCACATGGCCTAATTTTTCATGACATATATTAAAAGACTCAACCAAATAAGCAACTGGCTCATTCTTATTCATTGAAACTTTCGGAGCTACAACTTTCGGAGGGACTGTCATTACATTCATCTTGACAAGTCCATCCTTAACATACCCCTTTCCCAAATACATCCCATTTTTCGTAATCACGAGCTTGTCCGTCTCAAGGGTTGCGGCGAATCCATTCTTGCTGAGCAAGGTTTCCGAGACCAGGTTCTTCCTCATGTCAGGCACATGCTTCACATTCGTCAGAGTCACCTGACGTCCAGATGCCATCTTCAGAATCACACTGCCGCGGCCTTCAATCTTGGAGACTGCAGTGTTCTCCATGAACAGTTTCTCCTGAGTCTTGCTCTTCTGATAGGTGCTGAACATCGCCATATCGGTGCAAATGTGGGTGGTTGCACCAGTGTCGTACCACTATTCCCTGGGGTTGTTGCTTTCAACTATGTTGAGCTCAGTCACCACTGCAACAAAGTCCTCAGTGAGATTCGCCTGAGCCTTATCATCTTTGATCTTTTTGCGATACTCAGAAGTCTTGTATCCTACTTTGTGACAGTAGTGGCATTTACCCTTGAACTTCTCCACATTCGCATTGATTTCAATGCCTTTGTTCTTGAAATTTTTCCCAGCAGCCTTCAAGGCAAACCTGTTTTGGAAGGCTTTCCAGGAGAGGCGTGTGCATTTCCTTTGCCTTTGTGCTCATCCATGTTGACACTGTGCTCCTTAGCTGTGTCCTTGTCAGCAGCTCGGTTCCTGGATTCCATCTGAAGCCTCATGATGAGATCCTCAAGACCCATCTTCTTCTTTTTATGCTTCAGGTAGTTCTTGAAATCAGCATAGCTTGGAGGAAGCTTTTGAATGAACATCAGAGTTGTGAATGTTTCGCAGATGTACATTCCTTCAGCACCAATTTCATGGCAAATGAGCTGAAAAGCTTCCACCTGGTCCATGATGGGTTTTGAATCCACCATTCTGAATTCATCAAACTTTGCCCCACATACTTCTGACCGCCAGCGTCCTCGCCTCTGTACTTCTTGTCCAAGGAGTTCCATAGCTCTTTCGCCGTGGGAATGTCACAGTAAACTTTGTACAATGGATCAATCAGACGACCCAAAATGTATCCTTTGCAGATGAAGCCAGAATGCACCCATATGTCAACACTCGCTTGAGCATGGACATCTTCAACGGTGTAAGGGACGATGGGCTTATCCTCCTGGATGAACTTGTCCAGTTTCATCGTTGACAGGAAGAACATCATCTTCTTCTGCCACGTTTTGAAGCATTTCCCATCAAATTTGTCAGGCATCAGTCCTTGTGTGAAGAGACTAGGCACAGCTTGAGTAGTAGCAACCATAACATGAGCACTTGTGGTTCCTTGAACCGAACCGGTTTGGTAAAGACCAGCACCGAAAAGGCTATGGCGAGTGATTTCATCAATTCCCGCAGGAAAGGTAGTGTTTGTTGTTCCTGCAATGGAACCAACATTTGTCACGCCGGTTGCACTCACGCTGGTTGCATCAGTCGTGGTGACATTGAGTGGAGTCTGAGTAGCGGTAGTATCAATGGGGGCGTTGTTGTCGTTAGTTATTTTTCTTCCTGTAAAGAAAACATGAAAAACGGATCAGTACTCCATTCAACAAATAACATATAATTTGTAATAAAAATAATAGTCTAAAATCGATTTTTATTTTTGGTATTTGAACCAAATCATATCGATACATGTCTGAAAAAAACATTTTGCAAACTCGCTTATAAGCATTCGCAGAAACCGTTTTGTGTAGATTTAGAATATTTTACAAACTCGCTTAAAAAAGCGTTTGTGAAAACGATTCATATATAAAAGTTTAAATAATAAACCATCTAAAACGTTTTGCGGATGATGCTATAAGCAATCGCAAAACCGTTTATAGAAGAGATAAGAAACGTTTCGCGGATAAGCAAGTAGCAAATCGCAAACATCGTTTCCAATAAAAGAAAAAACGTTCTGAAAAATATCTAATAAGAAAGAAACGTTTCGCGGAAATTGTAAAACCAAATCGCAAACAGCGTTCCAAAGACTGTTTTCAAACCTTTAAAAACCGTTTGATAAAAAAACGTTTTTCAATCCGATTAAAAGCTTTAGACAGAAAGCGATTTAGAGTTAAGATTGTAGAAGCTGGAAATCGAATTGAAATAACTGTATTAAATAAACCGCGAAGTTAAGGAAAGAACCGGATAGAAAAGCCGAACTGAAACCCGATACAAAACGTTTCATGGAGTCGAGATAAGTATCTCTTTCCTTAACTCTAAATATTCGCTCCGTAGTGAGACGGGACTGCACGAATATCGAGTCCCAGGATAAAACCATGGCCACGATTCACGCTTCACTCGTGAACGCCCTATTGAACTATAAAGTACGAAACACTCTCGGATCTAAGACTTACGCTAAGGGATTTTTGCTGTTGGTTTTCGATGTTGAAGAAAAGTTAGAAATGAAAGAAGAGGAAGCGAGTATTTAAAGAAGAGAACGAGATTTGATTTTCGAAACTGTTGCACACGTTTTGCGAAAATATCTCTAAGATCTCGGAAGTGGGAAGCTGAGCAACTTTCTCCGCAAGACTTCTCTTTTGTTGACTCGTTCTGATCCATTTCGAACAGGCAAACTTCGTGTCGTTTTCAGACGAATGTCATGCTGTTTTTCATGAAATAGAATGGCAAAACGTTGTGTTTAACTTGGTCCAAAAAAATCATATTAGACCGGAGGCCCTCCACCAAGAACCAAGATCCAAGCCCAAGCCGACGCCGAGCCGGGCCGGACGGCGGCGGTGCACACGTGCGTGGCGTGTCCAGTCTCCTCCCTTGCATCCTTTGAAGACATACTAGTGCTCAATCATATATATACAACCCCATTTTGCTTCTCATAAGCGATGTGGGATGTTGTTAACTTCTTCTCATTAAAACCAACCAGACTTTTCTTAATAACCCGAAGGCCCCTTTTGTATTCACATGTCTCACTTATTATTTGAGCTTATTGGCTAAAATAATTGGCCCAACGGAAACAACCAACGATCCCTTGATAAGAGAAAACAACACTACAATAGAACAACAACAAATAATCTGGAAAAGTTGTAGAACAATGGTTAGTAGAATGAATTGAACCACAAACAATAGAATTGTCCTAAAATGTTTATCTTCGTATGTGAATGTGAGTCCACACATTTATAAAGATATAACTAGTCCACACATTTATAAAGATATAATTAAACCCGAAATAGTTAGTATTTTTAGGACTATATGATGTACTGATTAATTTAAACTACATAATTTCTGAGCAACTTTTAAAATTCCTTTCTCGTTTTACCATGTTGAAAAAAATTCCAACTTTCCTGGTTGTGAAACGATCTTTGATCAGTGTATGAGTTTTTGAGTTTTAAAACCTGTTAATTTAAACATTCATAAAACTACCTTTATTTAGATTATGAGTGCAATTGGTTCAGACTATGTAGCTTTTGTGTTGTTACTTATCATATATTTTTGATTGAATAAAAGCAGAACATGCGGAAACAAGCGTTGGAATACAAGCATATGCACAACAAAGTTATCTATTAAGTTATCTGCTCATCCAAATATTATATCCCTATCATTAAATAAAAATCTAGGCATAACATGCATAACAAAAAATAATTAAAATTTATTATTATTAAAATGCATATTGTATCACTGTTCTCAGTTATGCTATAGAAACCTTTCTCATTTAAATAATATCCTCACAAAGATTATCAATGGCCTCACAAAGAGTATTAATAGTGACTTTCTCCAATAACAGTTGACCAAAAACACACAATTTGTTTCTTTTGACGCAGATTATTCATGCTAAAACATCCAACGTCAATCGAACAACCATATGTTAACAGGAGATCAATAACAAAGCGTCTAAAAAAAATAAAAATAAATAACAAAGCGTCTTTGACAAATTCAACAACACTACTTATACATCGTTGCTAAGGCCATCAACATTGGTAAACTTGTGGGCATTAGTAAACCTGAGGTAGGGGGTCATAATTGATTTTTTATTATTTCTTTTTTATTTTTTTGTTTGATTAAAAAAATAATAATAATAAGCGGACCAATCGCGAGCCGCCACGTCGCGTGAGGTCCGCGTAATAGTGATGATACGGTATCATTACGTTGAACTTATGTGACCCGGGTTCATCAATATCTGATTATTTTAATAGTTTTTTATTGAAAAACATGTGAACTTTTGGAAAAGTTCACCAATGCTCTTGGCCTAATCACTACAAGAAAACATGGGTTTTCCAAGGGACAAATTCTTAGGAATTCCGTCGGAATAACGCTATTCCGACGGAATTTCTAGGAAATTGTCCCTCGGAAGAAACTCCTCGGAATTCGTCATCTTCTCGGAATTTCCTCGGAAATTTCCGACGGAATTCCGAGGAACAGATATTCCGAGGAATTTCTGAGGAATGGTGGTCGTCGGAATGGTCGTCGAAATATACCGAGGAACCTGGTCGTCGGTATTTTCCGACGACCATTCCGACGACCTTCCTTCCTCGGAAGCGGAGGAAATATCCGTGTTCCTCGGAGTATTCCGAGGGATAGGTTCCTCGGAATATTCCGAGGAACATATCCCTCGGAATACTCCTTGGAATAAACCGAGGAACTTTCCCTCAGAATTTTCCGAGGAAAATAAGCCTCGGAAAATTCCGAGGGAACGTTCCTCGGAATTCTGAAAAAAAAAAAATTAAAAATATTAGAAATATAAATTCGAAAATAATAAATTAAAATTTAGAAATTTAATTTCGAAAATATAAAATAAAAATTCAGAATTTTACAAATAAAAAAAAACATTCCAAGTTTTTGAAAAAAAAATCTACGGGTTCTGAGGGTTCGGGTTTTGGGGGTTCTGGTTTTGCAGGGTCGGGAACTGGACGTTCGGGTGCAACGTCCTCGTCATGTCCATCATCTGCTGGTTCAGCCTCCTCTGTTCCTCGTAGCTCGCCTGCTGTGCCTCGAAGCTCGCATACTGTGCCTCGAAGCGCGCCTGTTGAGTCGCCATCTGGGTCTCCAACGCAGATATGCGGTTATCCTTGTCCTGCAATTGACCCATAAGTGCTTCGGGATCAACAAAGGGTGGTGGTGCAGCAGAAGACGTAACCGACCGGGACCGACGAGCCAAACCGAACAATCGGTCCTTCTTTTTTGGAACCGACTGAAAGAGAAAATAGGAAAATGTAAATAATAGT
Source organism: Hirschfeldia incana (assembly GCA_026261945.1). Lineage (NCBI taxonomy): Eukaryota > Viridiplantae > Streptophyta > Magnoliopsida > Brassicales > Brassicaceae > Hirschfeldia > Hirschfeldia incana. The sequence continues at coordinate 2,232,496 of JABCMI010000006.1, forward strand.
TATTAAGATGAACTGAAATTTTAAAAAAGAACTTACCGATTCAACGATTTCGTTGATCCGAGCCCGAGGCAATTGGGAACCCGTCGATTCTTCGTCCTCAGTTTGAAGCTGAGACGCTTCTTCTTCCACCTGAGTGTGGATGAGGTCGACGACTTGCTTCACAATACCATCATCAATCTCGCCGGTCTTCTTGTTGGTATACGCCCTCTTCATTAGGGCGAAATCATCAACCGGCTCACCATCATTTTCTTCCACCTTGATATCAAGATAAATATTAGTAATTAGAAGAAACGATGAAAAAAAAATTTCAAAACTTTAAAAATAGAATAAAAAGCGAGTAAATTACCATGCGATCCCTCAGAGTGGCTTGAGACTGAGCACCTAAGTTGTTCTTGAAGACGCCCTTCCCTTTACGATCGCTCTTGCGGTTGGTGGAGTTGGTTGAAGAAGTCGATTTCGTCTCCTCCTTACACCAATGCACAATCAACTGCTCAAAGACCGTGGGGTTTATCGACTTTGGGACCTTTAAAAAAAAAATTGTTAGATGAATAAAAAAATAATTTAATAAATTTAAAAATTGTTTAAAATTTTAAAAAAACCTGGTCCATTTGCCACTTCTTCTTCCACTCGTGGATTTGATACGAATAGTTGGTCATCACTTTATGCACGAAGTGGTAATAGATAAACAAGGTGTTATTGGGATTCCAGTTGAATTCTTGCTGAAAAAATACATAATTAGTAGAAAATTTATATTAAAAATAAAAATTTAAAAAAAAAAATTAGAAAAATTACCGCAAACTGCTGAAACCACAGAACTTTTTTGTCGCTAGGGAAGTCGGTGAAAGTCGGATGTCCCACGTCCAAAGACACATACATCATACGGTTGATCCATGTGCTGATCCCGTTCGAGGAACGGTCGAACCAGGTTTGACCCTGTCCAGATGGATACGGAGTGAGAAACGGAAGACGGTCACGACCCGGTTGTCGAACAAACTCGACAACCCTCATCACTCCTGGAGGACCTTGAAAATTCGGAGGAATCGTGGGTGCAGCACCGGAAACCGAAGGAGCGTCGGGAAATGGAGAAGGAGATGTATGGTAGGAGCTGCGGGGTGATGGGGTCTCCAAAATGATTAAACATGTTACACAAACAACAATCAATCCTAGAATCCATTCAATCCTAGAATTTCCAATCTAACAACCTAAATTTCGAGTTCTAACTTATAAAAATCTAAAAAATTGAGAGAGGAAGAGGGAGACTTACATGATAGGCGCGGAGAGAGAGAGGCGCGGAGAGAGAGAGGCAGAGAGGATGAGCGCGGAGAGAGAGAGGCGCGGAGCGAGAGAGGAAGAGAGGCTGAGCGCGGAGGAGAGGAAGAGAGGATTACCGGAGAGGAAGAGAGGAAGAGAGGAAGAGAGGCGCCGTCGAGTAGAGGAGAAAGGAGAGGAAGAGAGGAAATGGGGAAGAAAGATCGCAAAACCTAATTTATGAGGTATCCGACGGACATTTTCCGTCGGAATTTCTTCAGAATTTTTAAGTGGTCGTCGGAAATTCCTCGGTTCCCACAGTATATCTGATTTCTCCGAAATGTTTGGCGGCTAGAGTTTCCCGGGGAAATGAAAAAATTCCGAGGAACATTTTTTCCTCGGAATATCTTCGGAATATTCCGAGGACATTCCGAGGAAACATGGTTTGGGGTTTCAAATTCCGATTTTTTTTTGCCATATTTAATTTCTAATACAAATGTAATGCATACCATTGACTATACTTTGTATAGATGATCATAAACCATGAAAAAACAAAATTTCAAAAATAATTGTAAGTATTCCCTTTAACATTTGTTAAAGTGTATAAGTGTTTATCTTATGTTCTGTGATTTTCGTTCGAGCAATCGTAAAATTATTTGTTATTGTGTAAAACACCAAATTTTGACTTCATAATATGGTTAAGACACATAATGAAGGTTATATACGTGTTATTCAATCCGCAAAACGTTGTTTTCGGTTTAAAACCCCAAGTTCCTCGGAATTTCCTCAGAAATTTCCGAGGAAATTCCGAGGAAACTAGTGAAAATCTTTGGGGTCCTCGGAATTTCCTCGGAATATTTCGAGGACATTCCGAGGAACAAGGGATTTTAAACCGAAAAAACATTTTGCGGATTTTAAACCTCTGTGGCGTATCTATCTTCGAACCGCTTTTGTGCCATGAAAATCCTGTAAGTATGATGACAATAAAAAAAATTAATTAAGATTTAAATGTTAATTTGTTAAAATAAAATTTTGTAAGATAATAAACTTACCTCTCATATGGAAGAACATCTTCGCAGTTGGTGAGCAAATATGTCTGCAAATGACTTCGCTCGTGCTCAGTAAGTCGACGGTCCTTTGGTTTTCCACTAAGTCGTCCAGCATCGGTGAAAATGTCTAGAACCTGAACATGATATGTTGCTCGTTCGCCTCTATCATCATGCCGAGCAGATCTTCTGTTTTTGGTCTGAACTTCTGCTGGAAAGTAGTGCTCCGCAAAGTTCAAAATTTCTTCATTGATCATCTGTGCGACTATAGAACCTTCCACCCAACTTAAATTTTTCACCATCTTCTTCAAATGGAACATATACCGCTCATACAGATACATCCATCTATACTGCACTGGACCACCAGGTTTCAATTTTCTTGCCAGGTGAATAGCAAGATGCTCCATAGCATCAAAAAAGGAGGGAGGAAATATCTTCTCAAGGTTGCACTGAATCACGGCTATGTTAGTCTTCAAATTTGTAATACCTTCAAGAGTCACTGATCTGCTGCATAAATCGCGGAAGAAAGCACTTATCCCTGCAACTGCTTCATGAACTTTTCGTGGTAATAGTTCTTTGAAGGCAAACGGAAGGAGGCGCTGCATCATCACATGCCAATCGTGACTTTTCAAGCCAATAAACTTTCCTTCCTTTCTGTCGATACAATTACGCCAATTAGATGCGTAACCATCTGGAAACTCCACATCGTTTGAAATCCAATAAAAAAATGCATTTTTCCCCTCTGCATCAAATCGATATATGGGAAAAGGAGCCCTACCATTCTCATCAACATGAAGTTCTGGACGAGCACATATATCGACTAAATTCAGTCTTGACTTCAAATTATCCTTTGTTTTACCTTTAACGTTAAGGATCGTGTTCATGAGATTGTCAAAAAAGTTCTTCTCAATATGCATGACATCTAAATTATGCCTTAGCAGATGATGCTCCCAGTATGGCAAATCAAAGAAAATACTTTTTTGTGCCAGTTATGTAGATCTCTAACAGCATCTACCAGAAAATGCTCATGTCCACCAACGTCTGGCGTTCTTTCTGCACCAAAATCTCTTAGTTGTGTCTTCAAAACTTCCCCACTAACTTCCTCAGGTGGACCATCAAACACCTGTTTGTTCTTCCTAAACAAATTCTTACTCCGACGGTATGGATGATCATGTGGTAGGAATCGTCTGTGACAGTCAAACCAACAAGTTTTTCTTCCGTTTTTTAGTTGGAAAGCATATGTGTCATCTTGACAATATGGACATGATAGCCTCCCATGCGTTGTCCATCCAGATAACATACCATATGCTGGAAAATCACTTATTGTCCACATTAATACTGCCCGCATTTGAAAGTTTTCTTTACACGAAATATCGTATGTTTCAGCACCTTGAGCCCATAGTTGTTGCAACTCATATATTAGTGGCTGAAGAAACACATCAAGTGATCTCTTAGGATACTCTGGTCCGGGAACGAGAATGGAGAGAAACAAAAACTCTCGTCGCAAGCACAAGTTTGGGGGTAAGTTATATGGTGTAACAATGACTGGCCATAGAGAATATTGTCTTCCACTCTTCCCATACGGGCTGAAACCATCAGTACATAATCCAAGGTAGACATTTCTTCTTTCATATGCAAAGTCGGGATACAAAGATTGGAAATGCTTCCACGCTTTTGCATCTGAAGGATGTCTAATCTCACCATCTGTTGAGTGCTCCGCATGCCATCTCATTCGTTGCGCTGTGCGTTCCGAAAGATACAACCTCTGCAACCTTTCCTTCAAAGGCAAATACCACATCCTTTTATATGGCACTGGAACTCTTCCACTCGTATCTTTGTAACGAGGCTTCCCACAAAATTTGCATGTAATCCGCTGCTCATCCGCCCTCCAATAAATCATGCAGTTATCGCTGCATACATCTATTACCTCATACGGTAAACTAACACCAGATACGAGTTTCTGAACCTCGTAGTATGAACATGGAGCTACATTATCCTCAGGTAGAATATCTTTTACAAAATCAGCTATCGCATCCACACAGTCTTCAGCCAAGTTATAATCTGTTTTAATACCCATCAATCTTGTAGCAGATGATAAAGCTGAATGACCATCTCTGCAACCTTCATACAAAGGTTGCTTTCCAGCATCCAACATATCATAAAATATCCTAGCTTCTGCATTGGGTAAATCTTCCCCTCTAAAATGATCATTTACCATATGCTCAGTACCTACACCATAATCTACATCCGTTCTGATTGGTTCTTCTAATCTAACCACCGGCTGAGGTTCGCTAGTACTACCAGGTTCATAATCAGTTTCCCCGTGATGATACCAAATTTTGTAACTTCGTGTAAACTCATTTAAATAAATATGTGTCCAAACATCCAACTCTTTAATAACCTTTCTATTTTTACAATTAGAGCAAGGACATCTTAACTTACATGTTTCGGCTTCCGGTTGTCGTTGAACTAACCCCATGAATTCCTTTAGACCTCGTTCGTATTCTTTCGTAAGCAATCTCGTGTCCGGATCCAAATGAGGTCGATCCATCCAAGAACGATAATAATTTGAAGAAGACATGTTTTTTTAAAGCAAATTCGTGTGTGGGAGGAAAGAAGAAGAAATGGAGTGAATGAAGAGGAAGAGGGGTGGCTGTATTTATAGATGAATTCCTGCCGACATACAGAGGAAATTCCGAGGAAATACCGACGAAAAACAACCCTTCCTCGGTATTTCCTCGGAAGTTTTGAAATCGTCCAACGGCTAACCCAACGGCTCTCTAACGGCTACAAAATTTCCTCGGAATTTTAGAAAAATCCGTCGGTTTATTCCGACGGACTCACTTTCCTCGGAATTTTCCGAGGAAATTCCGAAGAACCACCCATTTCTGGGGTTCCTCGGAATTTCCTCGAAATTCCGTCAGAAATTTCCGAGGAATTCATTTTCCCTCGGAATTTCCCTCAGAATATCGATGTTTTCTTGTAGTGAATGCCCGTACCCACAACCCTGACAAAACCAATTATGTATAATGCAACAAACAAGTTAACGAAACATATTACTTACATGATTGTCTTCTTAAAAAACAGAAATTGTCTAAATAAATAACCATGCGCTTGCGTGGAGCCGAACTCCTAGTATATAAAGGGACAGTTGAAAATTTCCCCTTTATCACTTTATTTTAAATGGATCTCTCCTTTAGAGTAAATGAGATTGTTGGAGATGCTCTATAAGTCGAAAAGAGTTCTTGTAGCCAATAACCAAGAGGAAGAAGATTCCTCGTGCTCACAAGGAAAAAATGACATTGGAAAATGGTGAATTAAAGAGACATAATAAGACAGTATATATGGGGTAGAGACAAAAAAAAATATAGGGCAAAGAAAACTAAAAAAAAACAAAAACTAATTAAATGACAGATTCTTGATTTTGTATTGATAAATAGAGAGATGATTTATTGATGTTCTAGAGAAAAAAAATTGTTTCAAAAAGATTGATGTTTTATATTTACAATACAATTTTTGATATATAGAGAGATTGGTTAAAAATTTGTTTCAAAAAGATTTATGTTTTATATTTTCAATACAATCTCTAGTATATATAGTTTAAGAATTTTGGAGATTGTCTGAATTTTTTTTGAAACTTTTAAATATGAATTTTAAATTAATCTTTACACCAAATTTATGTAAGAAGAAGAGTGAGAGAGAAAGATATAGGGCTACAACTGATGTTCCAAGATGGTGGAAACATTAACAATGTGAGAAGATATAAGAAATTTTTGATGAAAAAAAAAGATATAAGAATATGACAAATATCAAGAGACAAAAGATAACAAATAGGAAAAAGATAATATATGTCCACTTGTTTTTTTTTTTTGAATTTTAAGTCTTTTTCCGTTATGTGGTGAGGAGGTGGAAACAGTGAAGCACATGCTTTTTGATTGTAGAGTTGCCAAAGAAATATGGAACTTGTCGCTGTTAAATACTTGTCCTCAACTTAATCAACAGGATACAACTCTACACCTCTTACAGAGTCTGCTAGACCAGGTGCAACAAAGACCGATAGACACACTTCCATTCTATTTAGGGTGGAGAATATGGAAAATGCGCAACAAGGCTGCTTATGAAAATAGAAGGGATCATATAACTCAAGTCATTAATGCAGCAATTACAGATAAGAAATTATGGGAAGAGGCACAAAACTATACTCCAGCCACAAGTCATCAAAACATTGCTGCAAATCAGGTTCAAGCTATTCCCACTCTAAGATCACTTCTCCACATCCTTCCCCACCATACAGACTACTTATGCATTGTAGATGCATCCTGGAAGTCACCAGAAGAACAAGCTGGAATAGGGTGGTCCTTATTAAGCAAAGAAGGCACTCCTAGGCTTCAAGGGAGCTCTGCAATTGAGCCTACCTCATCATCGTTGGTAGCAGAAGCAATGGCCATGCTGTTAGCGGTTCAACAAGCCCACAGACTTGCATATAAGAAGGTGACATTTATAGGTGACTGCGGGGAGCTTTTCAAGAGTCTAAAACTAGAAACTATGGATGGAAGCAATCATGAAATTCACATAAATGAAGCAACTTCCATAGTTAGGGATATTGCAAGTATAGCTAGACAAAATAGCTTCTCCTTTTACCATGTACCTAGAAATCTTGTTGTGACTGCCGATTACTTAGCGAAAAAAGCCAGGTGCAATAGACAACAGTATGTAATCACCTGGCACTAACAATGGTCATTGTACAAATTTCACGGTTGTGAAATGAAAAAGTTGACAAAAAAAATAGTCTTTTTCCGTTTAGATTACTATATATTGGTACATTACTTTCTAATTGTGCATTATCTAATATTTATCGCAATATAATGTTCAGTAATTTACTTTATTGGTCACTGAAATTCAAGATGAATAAAAAATAAGTAATATATATATATATATATATTACTTATTTTTTATTCATCTTGAATTTCAGTGACCAATATAATAATTATATACATATATATAATTATATTTAGAATTATTAATTTATTCACAGCTGAAAATAACATAATTTTTATTATTTTATTAGTTTTACCATTCTCTGTTATTTTTTGTAAGAAGATACTATCTCGCTAGAAAAGGACTATATAGGGTATAGGAAAATACTGAACAAAAGAGAGGAAAACCCAAGAGGCAAAACTCATGCAGATCTGATAAGAAGTCGTCGCCATAATCATTTGCCTCTGGTATTATTTCTCACGGTTATCTACCGTCCTCAAAACGGAGAGCTTACTCAAGTACCTGAAAATTCATGCAATCATATAATGCCCCCACCTTGAAAATATTTTCCCCACCAAAAAACACCACCCCTTAACCAGATCTACACGACGGGTTGTGGAGTCGAACCAGTTCTCCAACAAAAACCCATGAGGAAGTGCAAACTCAACTCCTTCCTTAAGTGTCGAGAACCATAAATACTCATTGCCGTCAACAAGGCATAACTGAACCAACCCCGAGTTCGAAACGAAATCGCCACCAAACCCTTTCCCTAACCTGTCAAACCATGGAGAGACATCCAGACTACAACAAAGAAAGATAAAGTAAGGAACATGTTGAGCCTGGTGCAAAAGAAGAGGGTTAAAGGCTATGAAGATATCTTACAATATTGGTTTGTTACGAGGTTGTAAATACATTTTTTGAGTTAGGAGTTTTGTTCACAGTAGACGTTGTACAGGATGGAGCAGAGTAAAAGAGAATAGGAGTAGCTTCTTTAAGCTTAAAGGTCTCACTTGATGTAAAAGGGTTTTTTGATGAATAAAATTTAGCATTCATTCAAAAAAAATAAAGTTTGCCTTAAAGAGTTATACGGCTGAATGAATTTTATTAAACACGTACAAAGGTATTTATACAGACATTACAAGTAGGGTTTTGTATTTACATAGAAGTCCTTTCATTCTAATACATTTACTTAACATTCCCCCTCAAGATGGAGGAACCTTGGTGACACCAATCTTGGCTCGTAATGTCTGAAATTGGGTTCTTGCAAGAGGTTTGGTGAAGCCATCAGCAAGCTGATCATGTGTGGAGACGTGCGTAACCCGGAGAGCATGGGACTGTATTTGACCTCGAACAAAATGATAATCAATCGCGATATGTTTCATACGAGAATGAAATACCGGATTCGCACACAAGTAAGTTGCACCAATATTATCACAGTAATCAATCGGTGCTGTAGGAAGAGTAACACCAAGCTCAGTAAGTAGTGAACAAATCCATCGTACCTCAGCTGCCGTGTTTGCAATGGCCCGATATTCAGCTTCAGTGGATGAGCGAGCCACCCCTTTCTGTTTCTTAGAAGTCCAGGACAGAGGTTGTGATCCAAGATATACGATATAACCATTAGTGGAGACGTAGTCATCACTGTCCCCAGCCCAGTCAGCGTCCGTGAAAGCATGGAAAAGAGGAGTACTCTGTTTTCGAAGTAGAATTCCATGACTAAGAGTGCCAGAGAGATAACGTAAAACTCGTTTCACTGCATTCCAGTGATCCACTGTAGGTCTGTGCATAAACTGCGAGAGACGATTGATGGCATAAGAGACATCAGGCCGAGTTAGGGCGAGATATTGGAGGCTCCCAACGATGCTTCTGTACTCAGCAGGGTTGGACATAGGAGTACCCGAGTTCAGGGTGAGCTTTGGGGATGTCGGAAGAGGAGTAGCAACTGGTTTGGCATGGAGCATATTTGTCTTGTGCAGCAAGTCAGTTACATATTTTCGTTGCATAAGGTGTAGCCCTTGTGGTGTACGCAGAGCCTCAATTCCCAGGAAGTAACTGAGATGTCCCATGTCCTTGATGGAGAACCTTGCGGCCAGATCAATAACTTGTTGCACAAGTTCTTTGGTTGTTCCAGTGACAAGAATGTCATCAACATATACCAAAAGATACACAAATTTACCCTCATGTCGCAGAATAAATAAAGAGGTATCAGCAAGTGAGTTCTGAAACCCAACACGAAGGAGGAAGGTTTTAAGTTCCGAATACCATGCACGAGGAGCCTGTTTGAGGCCATAGAGTGCTTTGCGCAAGCGACATACATGGGTAGGTCGATCTGTATCAGTAAACCCGGGTGGTTGACACATGAATACCTCTTCGTCAAGGTGACCTTGGAGGAAGGCAGTGTTGACGTCAATCTGCCGTATCGGCCAGTCAGAGCTAACCGCAAGTCCCAAGACTAGCCGAATGGTAGTGGATTTGATTACTGGACTGAAGGTGTCATTGAAGTCAACACCAGGCTGTTGATGGAAACCTTTAGCCACAATTCTTGCCTTGTAGCGATCAATGCTCCCATCTGGATTATATTTAATGGTGAATACCCATCGGCAGCCCACGACGTTCATCTGATGAGTAGCTTCTACCAGATCCCATGTATGATTTTCAGTGGTGGAGTTGAACTCCTTAGCCATTGCTTTGCGCCATCTTTCATGTTTAATAGCCTGCTGCCATGTAGTGGGAATCCAGTGAAGATCAGATTGGAGCTCAACATTGAGATTGTATTTTGTAGTTGGCTTGACAATGTTGTTCCGCGATCTCGTCATCATGGAGTGTCGAGGCAGAGGAGGAGCTGCAGCAGGAGGTGGAGCTGCAGCCGTAGGTGGAGCTGCAGCCGTAGGTGGAACCACAGCTGGAAGAGGCGCTGGGGCTACTGGTTGCAGCGACGGTGCGGCTGCTGGAGACAAACCTGTAGGAGGTGCCGTCGCTACAGCAGGTGCTGGTGCCGGAGGTGGAGGATCACACGCAGGAGTTTGATTGTCCACTGCCGTTTGAGGAGAGTGAATAAGTGATGGCCCTGGTATGACAGTATGAGGTTCAAAAGGGACGTTGGTGGAGGAGATTGAGGTGCTGGGGTCGGCTTGGTTAGGGAATGGTAAGGGAACTCTGTTTCATTGAAACGAACATGCCGTGAGACATAGACACGCCCAGAAACTGGTTCTAAACAAAGATAGGCACTTTGGGTAAGAGAGTAACCAATAAAAACACAAGGTAGGGATCGGTTTTCAAGCTTATTTGGGGCATAGGGACGTAGCCAAAGGTAGCATAAGCAACCAAAGGTTCTGAGTTTAAGGTAGCTGGGAGGCGTTTGGAATAATTTTTGAAAGGGAGATTGGTTGTTAAGAACAGGGGTGGGCATTCTGTTTATCAGAAAAACAGATGTGGCGAAAGCTTGGGGCCAAAAGGTGAGAGGAAGGTTTGCAGCAGAGAGAAGAGAAAGGCCGGTTTCAACAACATGGCGGTGCTTTCTCTCTGAAAGACCATTAAGCTCAGGAGTATGAGGAGGTGTGGTAAGATGACTGATGCCATGGGTAGCGAGGAAAGAACGTAAGGCTAAATATTCGCCCCCATTATCAGAGAAAAGGGTTTGTATTTTGGTTTGGAATCTGTTTTCAACAAGGGGTTTGAAAGAGATGAAAATTTCTTTGACTTGGGATTTGGCTGTCAATGGATAAAGCCATGTATATCGAGTGTAATGGTCAACAAGAACAAGGTAATACTTGTAGTTTTGGGATGAAAGAATAGGTGATTGCCAAACATCACTAAAAACATATTGAAGTGGTTTGGTGGATCGAATAGTGGTCTCATGAAAAGGAAGCTTATGTGTTTTATTAAGAAGGCAATCATTGCAAGGAAAAGCACTTGAAGAGTGTTGAAAACAAGGTAAAGAAATTGAGAAACAACATTTTTGAGAATAGAAGAAGAGGGGTGGCCAAGTCGTCTATGCCATTGGGTTAGGGTAGCTTTGGTATCTGGATAGGACACATAGCTAGCGGTGGGGTTCAGGGACGACCATGGCCACTCATACAACTCATTCCTCGTGCGGCCTTGGAGCAACCGGACCCCCGTGTTGAGATCCTTCACTTGAAAATGAGCAGGAAAGAATTCCACAGACACTTGGTTAGCATTGCAAAGTCGATAAACCGAAATGAGATTCTTATGAACACTCGGAACACATAAGATATTGTTAAGAGCAAGCGACTTAGATGGCGTAGGAAAAAGAGTGGAGCCAGTGTGAGTAATAGGAAGACCTGAGCCATCGGCAATGGCAACTTCATCCCCACCATGGTATGGTTGATGTAATGCTAAGTTGCTCAAGTCAGAGGTCAAGTGGTGTGTTGCACCGCTGTCGAGGATCCACTGGTTTGGATTGAAAGCAGAGGCCTGAGCCACATTTGCGCGTGGTTGCCATGGAGTTTGTGACGTTTGTGGATGAGGGTAGGAGTTGCCGTGTGATGCAAGTTGCGAGCACCGGCGAGCACTATGGCCAAAAACACCACAAAGCTGACATTTTCCCTGATAACCACCACGACCTGCAGTTTGATTCGTTGGTGGAGAGAACTGCTGTTGCTGCTGCCAGGTTTGGTTTCCGCGGTAGCCGCCACGTCGGGGGTTCTGGTTGCGATTGTTGTGCTGACCAGAGGGACCACGCTGATTAGTGTAGTTGGCTGTGACCGGTACTGGAGAGAGATCTTGCTTCGAAAGTTGAAGCTTGGTTTCATGGTTGATGAGCTTTTCATGAAGCTCGGTAAGAGAGGGAGGGACATCACGTGCAGCAACTTGATCAACAATGATCTTGTAATCATCAGGAAGACCTTCAAGCAGCTGTTCGATTTGATCCTCAAGATCAATGGCTTTGCCGAGTAAGGCGAGTTGATCATATCTGGTGGTGAGGCCTTGGTAGTATTCATCAATAGACTTAATACCTTTGGTCCAATGCTTCAGTTGCTGTCGCAGCTGATTGATGTGTCCCCGAGTAGGTTTCGCGTACGTCGAGGAGAGGGTAGTCCAGATCTCAGCAGAGGTGGTGGTTGTTGAGAGAAGCGGCTGTAGGGTAATGGTGATAGCGCCGAGAAGGGAGCTGTAGATGAGACGATCTTGTCTCTTCCACAAGGTATACTGCGGGTTGACAACGGTATCTTCAGCATCATTGGTTATCGTCGCAGAGAGGATCTCGAGTGAGCCATCAACATAACCCACGAGATCGTATCCTTCGAGAAGGGCTTGAACCTGACGGCTCCACATGAGGAAATTGGAAGCTGTAAGCTTCGTGACGTTCGTCATATTGAGATTGAGCAGGGTAGTAGAGTTCGAAACAATGATTGTTTCAGTTGTGGATGCTGGTGAGTTTGAAGATCCAGACATCGTAGGTTGGAGGTGGGAAGAGAAAATTTTGAAAAAAAAAAGAGGTGTTACGGCTTAGGTTAATTAACCTGCTCTGATACCATAAAGAGTTATACGGCTGAATGAATTTTATTAAACACGTACAAAAGTATTTATACAGACATTACAAGTAGGGTTTTGTGTTTACATAGAAGTCCTTTCATTCTAATACATTTACTTAACATGCCTCGAGGCAAGAGCTCTCACAGTCATCCGAAATCAATCTTAGATCAGAGAGGAAAGAGCCCGGCAAAATTATGTTAAAGAAAGAAATTGTTAGGTTAAAGAAAGAAACAGAGAGAGAGTAAAATGGTGGAACGATTGTCCAAAATAAATTGCACGATTGAGATTTTTTGGGTTAATAGATCTTTTTTGCTGTGGAAATGTAGCGGTCACAAGATTGACTTTTTGAAGGTATATGTTGATTAATCATGGGTTCGTTTGGATCTGTTTCGTTTTCCATTTGAAAAACCGTGGGTTTTTAGTTTGATTTCGATTCATTTGATCATGTCTGAGTCTCTGGTTCGAATTGCTGATGTGAGTCCATGGATTCTCACAAAAAAACTTTTTTTTTGTTTCGGCATGGTTGAAGTGAGGTAGCAATTGCTATAAGGTGTCATATAGATTTAGTAGTGTAGAGATCCGTAATTTATTTTCTTTCTTTGTTTGTCATCAGGCTCTTACAGTGACTCAAGAGGTCTTCGAAAGTGGAAAGCGGTTGTTGAGTTCATTGAATGACGTCATGGATACCCCAGGTTATTGCTTTCAGTTTTGTTTTCACGCAACTTCGTATATAGATTTGAATATATATAGTTTTGTTTTCACGCAACTACTGTTCTATACGTGTTGAGGGAGACGAGGTAATGCTTTGTTCCTAGAGGTCTTAGTTCTGCAATGATTTCACTTCGGACACTTTTTCTCTAGCTATTTGCACTATGAATCTATTTTTCTATGTACTAACCTACTCAACATGTCCACATGAAACTATTATTTAAGGCTTCATTGCTCTTAACTGTGTATGTTGCTATGAATGTCATCGAAGGAACCATTTCGCCACAAAGAAAAAAAGACAATGGTTGTTGTTCTGCTATCGGTCTTCACATTCATATTGTTATATGTTTCTTTATTGAATTATTCTTTATGTTTAGGGAAAAAAAAATGAAGGGTGGTTATTCACATAAATCTGTGCTTCCACACATTCCTCACGAATTGAAAAAAAAAAAATCAAAAGCGCAAGAAATGAGGAAGACGATTATAAGTCACGCTCATGCTACTTTGGTGAGTTATTTTGTTGCTGTTGAAATCATTGTGTAATATGCATATGTTTACAGATTATTGAATGCTCTTTTATTTTATTTTATTTGTATGATACTAATTGTTTGGTGGATACGGGGCGTCAGGAAGGTAATTTTATAAAAGTGTATGTGTTTGTTCTTTGCACAATCTGATTATGTATGTGGAGCATAAAGTCTTCACATTCCTTAGTTGGTGTTGTTTGGAGTTGATAAACCAAAAAATTTTGCAACTCCAGCTGGTGATTCTGGAATCGTGCCTCCACAGTTTGTGCTATTATCAAAAGATCACAATATTGCTTCTCTACAGCAAAGCACGCGAGTTCAAGTGCAACCAAGAAGCTACACCAGAAAAAAAACAATTCATCACATTTCAGAAGAAATAATAAGTATGATCAGAAGAAAGAAGGTGATGATGAGATGGATGCAGCAGATCTAAGCTTGCCCCAAATATTAGAATACAAGTAACAGTGGAGACGTAATTAAGTTCCTAGCAACATGTCGTTCGTCTCCATCGTTTAAAGGATTTGACATAGCTTAAGAGAGAAACATTAATATGTTTTTTTTTATTTTTTAATTTGTTTGTTTGACTCTGTACTCGATTGCCTAAACATATTATTGTTCTACATAGTTTGTGTTAGTGGCGTTGTTGAATCATACAATTTGAAGCGTAAAAAAGTTTTGATACGTATAAATGAAGATGGTATGAAACAGTGAATGTGTTATGTTTTAACCTTTTCTTTGAAATGAAATCAAATTTTTTATCGTCTATTACGTTGCAATACACGCCTTTTCTAATATTGAATGAGTTATGATTGTCCTACTATGCTGAACCAATTAAGTGAGTCATAGCCAGAGGCAGAATTTTTTTAAAAGAGCTCTATTGTGTTGCTGCTGAATGTTTCAGAACTTACTCGAACTAAAGAACATAATCAAACACATGCAAAGCTGGAAATTTTAGAGACTAACTCTTCTGAGCTACACAAAGGTGGCAAATTCACCACCGACAGTTCACTTACGTTTTCTTATAAATTGAGTTTACGAATTACAAATAACTATCAAGTTTGGGATAATAATAACAACAACAACAATAATAATATTAGTAATAATAATCATGCTGAAAATAATTATTTACGATATTTAGATTTTTGACAAATAGATAAAGACATCTTTTTTATTAGACCAAAAAAAATTTGGGATAATGAACACTGGTTCTAAATAAAAGACATGAAATACGTAAAATAACTCCACTTCAGTAGCTCACCTCAAACCTATAAAATACAAATACTGAAAATCACACACCATAGTTCTCTTTGTCCCATGAATCAGGTGTGAGTGTCGCAAAACACAGCATCACCTTCAAATATTTATACAAAGCTACAATAACGTCACCGACCCGACCCCGCGCAAGCGCGGGGCTTATGCCCCTAGTCCTGAAAAGTGACACGAGCAAGAGTATAATCTGTCTTGTTTAGTCAATTACTCAAATATTAAACGGGAAAGCATCTTCAATTTGGGCTAATCCGAGTGCCAGAAAGATTCAAACATAGTCCATGTCATATTGTGAAATAATATATATGGTCACGTAAAGAAGAAATGATCCCTTAATAATTCGTTACCTTTTCTACAAAGAAGACAATATAAAACAAGCCTAGATATGAATGATTCACATCAATGGTTTTCTTCGTAGTAATTTTTTTTTATCAATTTCTGTTTTAAGTTCTCATGCATGTGACCTTGTTTGTCTATATTCCAATAGAAAATGGTCCGTTTTTTTAAAAAAAAAATTGTTTTTATTCGTTTTGTCAACTGAACTTGTTAATTTGATTAATGATATTGTTTATGGAGTAGTTAACATGACATATGGAATGAGCTGTGATGTTCAATAATTCCTAATCCCATCGCAAATTATAATATCTCTGGTAAACAATAAAATCTTAAGAAAAAGAAGAAGATTTTGTATTCTACTCATCATCCCTTCGTAAAGCTGAAAGCCAATCTCACAAGAGTTCATAGTCAATGACTCAAAAGGCCAATCTATTAACGATGTCGAAAGTTAAATTTCTTCTCAATTGGTCCAAAAGATTTTACTAAAGAAATACCAAAATATTAATAAATGACGAAGAGTTTTCACTTTCCAATGATTAAAATTTTGAACAGAAAAGTTGAAAAACAGTAGATCACGAGAAGTATCCCTATTGCCGATATAGTGTGTGAAACTAGACTGATCAAGAACTGAATGAGTTGTCAACAACTTGGTATAGTCGCACCATATTAAACAAAGAAAAATAGATTTGAACGTGTGAAATGTTGTTATGGATGTACTGTAAACCAATAAAGCATTAGGTGAAATTAGACATGAATAATGCAGCTACTTAATTTTTTTTTTTTTGGAAAAAGGCATCTACTTAATTACAAACTTATTTAACACAAAAATATTTGTCAAATGTATTGTTCTTCTCATTCTGTTTTGGAAACTATGATAACTAAAGATTATTAACAAGTGACTTATTCTTGGATTTACATCCTAAAAATTTTCTACGTTCACCGACCAATAATATTTGAGTATATGATATTTGATATATTTTGAATAAAAAAACAAATAAATAAATCTTTTCAATTAAATTATCTTTTAAAATAAATGAAAAATAGTAATAGTTACCAATTTTTTTAATATTGTCGACGACATCAGCAAAATACTAAACCTTAAACTCTAAATCATAAACCTTGAACATTTAGAAAAACCATAAATCTTTAGGTAAATCTTTAACTCTAAATTTTTGGGTAAATCTTAAACTCCAAATCATAAATACTAAAAATTAAATCTTAATAACATTAAACCTTAAATTATAATCTCTAAACCCTTAGATAAATCCAAAAGTTTATGAGTTATCAAAAGGTTCAGAATTTACCCAAGGGTTTAGGGTTTAGTGTTTAGTGATTAGAATTTAGGGTTTAGGGTTTAGTGTTATGAAGATTTAGTTTTTAGTGTTTATAATTTAGAGTTTATGATTTACCCAAATATTTAGATTTTACCCAAGAGTTTAGCATTTAGGATTTAGGGTTTTAATGTTTTGTTGAAGGGGTAGACAATATTAAAAAAATTAATAACTATTACTTTTTATTTATTTTAAAAACATAATCTAATTTGGAAATTTTGTATTTATTTTGTTTTCTTTTTTAAAAAGATATCACATATCAAATATTCAAATACTATTCGTTGGTGAACCTAGAGATTCAGCTCACCCTAAAAAGTGAATCTAAGAATAACTCATAACAAATGCTAACAATGAATATTTTATCTGATATTCAAACGAATATATCAATCAAATATATGATATATTACAAGGGTGAATTTGCCAACCAACTAAATATTGCAAGAGTGAATTTGCCAACTAACCAAATTCACACCAAGTGTGAAGAATATAGTACCATTAGTTAGGAAATGAAGCAAATAACCAAAAACACTGTTTTCATGTTTTGTACTCTTCCAGCTATAAACAAAATATTGTAGTACTATGTGTCTATTGTTATTGTTTCTTTATATAGTATAGATAATGTGATAGTATAGTATAAGACATATGAAAATGATAAGAGGTTAAATGAACAAAATAAAGCGGACTAATGAATGAAAGGTAATATGTAAGAAACATTTATTTTTGATTAATGTTGCTTAAAACACTGGACACATAATAAATTTTCAGAATCTGATTTGCAAAAAATAGTATAGAACTAAGAAGAAATTAGTCTAGAAACGATATAATTAATAAAGAAAAAATATATTATTACTGAGGAAATGTAAACGACTAGAATAGAACGATAATATATTTAATGTAGTATGACGATTTTTTTATATGTCTCTAGTTATATTTTCTGAGAAAGTAACTAATTTTTTTAAAAATAAATCATGATACATGTAAAAAAATATACTTTTTGAGTTGAATTTAGAATTTGATTTATTGTAAAGTTTGAAGAATATATATAAGAAATAAGATTTTAGGAGAAACACACAAGTAAAGCTAATAAATTAAAGAAATAAATGGAAATGGTGATATTATATTATATAAATGATGGAGGAGAGTTTTTTTTGTTAGATAATACATTATAATTTGGTTAATGTATATATCATACAATTTCCCATATTACAACTTGAAAAAAAAACATGCAGATAAGAAACTGGAACATAGATCAAATAGTGTAAAATGAGATCTTAAATATCAATATTTATTGGGAGTTAGCAGGTTTTCTGTAGCGCAGCTATAATGATTTTTTAAAAATAATAATTTATTTTTAAATTTATACTAAGTATAATTTAAATTTTATATTTTAACTTTACACATTTAAAATTTTAAAAATACTTGAAATTTTATTTAACTATTTTTAGTTTATTTAGATCTATTAAATTTTAATGAAAATGGTTAAATTTTCTAAAAGTAACAATTATATTAAATTTAATAACTATATTTAATTTAATATCTTATCTGTAAATTCATTAAATGTATTTGTGTATATTAAACTGATAAAAATTAATTTATTAATTAATCTAACAAATCAAATGTCAAACATTCAACTTAGATATTTTATCACGATTAAATATGAATAAATTGAAAATTAAATTAACTGTTTTTACACATTTAATAAATTTTGGTTACAACTTCAAACACCTAACTATTTATAAATTTTTGACTTGATTTTTAATATCTTAATTTTCAGATACGCCTCTAATTAATTTTGACAAAATTTATTTATAATATAGATTTTCTATCATGGATATAGCGACATGTTTTAAAATAATTTTTAATTTACCTTTATTAATGTTAATGAAAAATTATCAAAATATAATTTTACATAAAAAATTTTTTATGTCATGTTCTATTTTTCAGAAGCCATGTCATTTTACTTTTTAAAACTATTAGTTTACTAATAATATTCAGAAGATACGGTTTTAAGAAAAAAATACATATATCTGGTAAAACTAATCAATGTTAGACAAACAACATAAACATGAACATGTTTTATCACACCGTTTTCATAGATAATGCCTTCATTCTTAATAGAAAGTTTTTAATATATATAAAGAAAATATTTAATTTGGTGTATTTTTAAAATTAAATTATCATTAATTATTTATCTACCAACAGAACCAGTAAAAATAGATTTCACATTGAACTAAAAATTGAAAACATCATACTTGAAACAAAATAATTTTTCTAACAGGTCTGTTTAAAAAGGGAGAAAGAGACTATCGACGCATATTAAATATGATGGTTTTACATGGAATTGCGATTTGAATCTAAATGGTTCCAGCTATATCAACTTAATTAAGCATATTACAATTAATAGTGGGACCAAGTACATATGGTTATGGTCTACAACAACTTTGGTTGATTTATATATTGCATATATAGTAAGTACCATGGGATCCAAATAACTATTATGGTAAAGATAACAGCAGTACCAATATTGTGTTATGTGCTCGGAGATCGGATCAACTGATTATGTATTGATGTTACACAGCAATATGTGTATGTGTATGCGTGTATATATGTTTATACTAAGAAGTTATTTTGGAAGGTAGTATGTATTATGATTTTTTCTTATAAAATCTGATCTTATACTGAATTTATATAGACGACCAAGACGGTTGATTATATTAAATCGCATGAGCTGGAGTGGATGTTTATTGCCTATTTCACATCAAGACATGGTGCCCACTGTCCTCACAGCTCTACTAGAGTTATTATATATCTATCTAAAATGTGCTGTCATTCACATTTATCCCATAGTTTTAAAATTTAAATTATTTGTCACATGAACATGATAAGCTTTATTGTAAATATTGAAAATGTACTTAGACAAAAAAATGTATAAAGATTATATTCCAATTTTTTGTAATGTATTCCAACTCTTTTTTTTTGTTTCTACAATAAGTGCAAACTAATTCGATAGACGTTTAAATTAACATAGTGCAACACAATTTTGTTTTATATACTTCTTTTTTTTTGTTATGTTGACACTTGTATGCTACTAGATACTCTCTATTATATATAGACAATACCATATTAGAAACAGATCGCCAAAACAAGTAAATCTTTTTCATCGGTCAACGTGATCGAGTCATCATCGAAATGGCTAGATCCTTGTTGATCTCACTAACCCTCGCGTTCCTCTTCACCGCAATGGTCTCAGCTCGTGACTGGAACATCCTAAACCAGCTCAAAGGAGGCAAGCCAACCACAACCACCAGCCGAAACGGCGTAGGATCGTTGAAAGTATCAAACCTAAACGGATACTGCGAGAGCTGGAGAGTCAACGTGGAGCTTCACAACATCAGAGACTTCACGGTGGTGCCGCAGGAGTGCGTCTGGTTCGTCCAGAAGTACATGACGTCATCTCAATACGAGGATGACGTGGAGAGAGCCGTTGATGAAGCCATCCTATACCTCGGAAAAACTTGTTGCGAGAAGAAGAAATGTGATGGCATGGATGCTTGGATCTTTGACATTGATGACACTCTTCTCTCCACCATTCCTTACCACAAGAGCAACGGATGCTTCGGGTAAGAAAACTGAATGTACCATATAGATTTGGTTCCTTTGATTTGATTTGAGAAGATCTTAGTTTGAGTTTTCTTTTTTTTTTTGGTGAAAGTAATTATTGAAATATATATAAATGTTTAAGCGGAGTAATTCTATTTTAATCCCTTATATATAATTTTGTAAATGATATATAACAAAGTTTGTATTTGACAAAATTTTAGTTTGTTTTTTTATAAGTGGTAGAACTTATACATATATAATGTTGATTTTCTAAAAAATGAGTTTCATATATTTACAGAAATTTTAAAATGAAATTTTAAAAATTAAAGTTGCTAACTTTTGGAGAATGTTATTATGTTTTAGATTTTTATTTTTTATTTTTAATGGCAAAACCCCTCAACTATGTTTAATTAATGAAAAAATCCTGAACTACAGATTTACCGGTTGTAAAAGTAATTATGACCTGAGAGGGTTTAATTTACTAAATAAAGTTAATTTGGGAATTTTTTTGGTTAAATACTTAGTTTAGGGGTTTTTACCCAAAACAAACTTAGTTGAGGGATTTTAATGTTAAAAATCCATATATATATATATATATATATATATATAGATCAAAAAGTGTTTTCTTTCGACTTTGGTTTAAGCAAATAATATGGCTTAATTTAATGAATTGTTATTTTTAATGTTTATAACCAAAACATGATATGATTGGATCTGAATAGGTTTGGTTACACTAATAGATCTCTTATCAGTTGGGTTTTTTTGATAATCAATTAATCATAAAACATTGGAACCGATCGGGTGATAAGAACAAAGCTTGGTTTGAAATTTGGTTTAGTAGCGGTTTCAGTTCGGTTTGTTTGCCTACATCCATCATTATTCTCTTCTGGTTCGCTTTGCTCCGGTTTACCGAGACTGAAATTTACAATGATTTGAATCAGTGGTGAGCAACTAAACACGACCAAGTTCGAGGAATGGCAAAATTTGGGAAAGGCACCAGCGGTTCCAAGCATGGTGAAGCTGTTCCACGAGATCAGAGAGAGAGGCTTCAAAATCTTTTTGGTCTCTTCTCGTAAAGAGTATCTCAGATCCGCCACCGTCGAAAACCTTATTGAAGTCGGTTACCACGGCTGGTCTAACCTGCTACTCAGGTATATATTCCTCGGTTCAAGAGTCTTTTGATTGCTATAATTGAATAGGTATATTAATCGGTTCATAATCATGTAAAACAGAAATTTCAGTTCTAATTTCTTTTACCGCTTGTCATAAAACCAAAACTAAAACCAACTCAAGATACGCTTTGTTTTTATGTTGGCCTGGGTTAATGTATTCACTCACCTTAACATCACTAAACCTTTGACTTATGACACGGTAACAATACTTTTTCAAACCACTATGTTACATGTCAAGGTTCATATAAACCTATGATGAACAACCAACATAATTAGAGCTTTCTGGTATAATATTAGGATTTATGAACAGGTTATAATAAAGTTGTCAAACCGTAAATTTGTAGGGGAGAAGAGGAAGAGAAGAAGAGTGTGAGCCAATACAAAGCAGATGTGAGGACATGGCTTACAAGTCTTGGATACAGAGTTTGGGGAGTGATGGGTTCACAATGGAACAGCTTCGCAGGTTGTCCAGTTCCCAAGAGAACTTTCAAGCTCCCTAACTCCATCTACTACATCGCTTGATCAAATCATATTTAGTACTCTAACCAAAAAAATAAGATCAATGTTCCAATCATATTCTTGAGTCTTTTGATTCTCTCCCTTTTTCATTTTTTTTTCATTTCTGTTTTGTGTACCACGTCAAACGGTTATGAGTGATATATGAACCAATATCATCTTTGTTTCTGTTGAGTTCAGCTGTTTGCATTTTCTTCTTTGTATTACTATTTTGGGCCTTTGTGATTGTGGGCTCTTTTTAAAAGTTAAATCTCATCTCTCTATCTGATTTGGAACTGATGAAGTTCATATATAAAGATCAAAGTAAACATTCAGCAAGACTTAAGTAGGTATAGATAATAACTTGAAAGCTACTCTAAGTTATAAAAATTGTAAAGAACTAAAAAAGGGCAACAAACATCAGAAGAAGTTGGAAGCTCTCAAGGAAATAAATGTATTAAATAAACTCTTGACTAAACAGAGATGTCCCCTTCTTCCACCAAATATTTTTTTTGCTGTCTCTTGAAGCTATCTTATGACACAAACCTCAGACCCAACTTCACCTCACAGTTTGGTACAACCTTTAGTTTCCTCTTAACATTTTGCCTTTATATTATCCGCCAAAGTTCCCTTTGATTTCTTCAGTTATCAAAACACATAGTCGCATACATTTTTTCTATCTCTCATTTTGCTCTGCTTCGAGCTTAGCCTGCCTCGCCATGGAACCAAACACCATGGCCAGCTTCGACGATGAGGTAAAATAGAACACAAGAAGAACAGATATCGAAACTTGTTTCCAACGTTTTGTTCATTACCAAATTATTTTATTTGGGTTCGCATAGAAATCTCAAAAGTAATTACGTTATTTTTTTTGTGCATGCAGCATCGTCATTCCTCCTTCTCGGCTAAGATCTGTAGAATCTGCAGGGACGAGGTCAAAGACGGCGACAATGGCCAGACATTCGTGGCGTGCCACGTGTGCGCATTCCCTGTTTGCAGACCGTGCTATGAGTATGAGCGTAGCAACGGTAACAAATGTTGCCCTCAATGCAACACTCCCTACAAACGCCACAAAGGTAAATTTAGATCTAATCCCTGTTTTTTTAAAACACAGACCTAACCCTGTTAAATAATAAATAAAAAGGTCTAACCCTGTCTTTGTGTTAGCAAATACATACCTAGCTTGACTAACGAACTGGTAAACTGTTTTTTCTTGAAGGCTCTCCAACCATTGCTGGAGATGATGAAGAAGAAGAAGAAAACAATGGTCCTGTTGATTCGGACGATGAGTTGAACATCAAGAATCGCAAGGATACTTCCTCCATTCACCAGAATTTTGCCTACGGATCTGTAACTTAATGACTTTGATCTATATTTTCAGTTTTTCTTTGTAGCCTTTCCTTACTAATTGAAATAAAGATACTGAGTATGTTTTGGTATTGCAGGAAAATGGAGACTACAATAGTAAGCAGCAATGGCGTCCAAATGGCCGGGCATTTTCTTCCACCGGAAGTGGTATGT
Source organism: Hirschfeldia incana (assembly GCA_026261945.1). Classification (NCBI taxonomy): domain Eukaryota; kingdom Viridiplantae; phylum Streptophyta; class Magnoliopsida; order Brassicales; family Brassicaceae; genus Hirschfeldia; species Hirschfeldia incana. Next base: position 2,256,000 of record JABCMI010000006.1, read on the forward strand.
TTAGTATATATGTGTGGTTTATATATTACATATAGAAGTATAAGAGAAATTTTTTAGACCTTGTCTTTGTGTGATTTGAATTTGAAGTGCTGGGGAAAGAGTTTGAAGCTGAGAGGGATGGCGCCACAGACGCTGAGTGGAAAGAACGAGTTGATAAATGGAAAGCGAGGCAAGAGAAGAGAGGTCTATTGGTTAAAGGAGAACAAACAAAAGACCAAGACAGCCAATCTGATGAAGAAGAATACCTGTAATAAGAAAACAAACACAAATATTACCTTTCTTTTTAACCTAAAATAATAAAAAGACTTGAAGCACAAGTAACTAAGTTATTGTTGTTGTTTTTACAGAGATGCTGATGCAAGACAACCTCTCTGGAGAAAAGTACCAATCTCATCGAGCAAAATCAGTCCTTACAGGATCGTGATCGTTCTCCGTCTCGTCATCTTAGTCTTCTTCTTCCGTTTCCGTATCTTGACACCAGCCAAAGACGCCTACCCTCTCTGGCTGATCTCAGTCATCTGCGAGATCTGGTTCGCGCTCTCTTGGATCCTCGACCAGTTCCCGAAATGGTTCCCCATTAACCGTGAGACCTATCTCGACCGTCTCTCTATGAGATTCGAAAGGGATGGCGAGAAGAACAAGCTTGCACCGGTTGATGTGTTTGTCAGTACGGTGGATCCGCTTAAGGAACCTCCGATCATCACGGCCAACACTATCCTCTCTATCTTGGCAGTTGATTACCCGGTGAGTAAGGTTAGCTGCTACGTGTCTGATGACGGTGCTTCCATGCTACTGTTCGATACGTTGTCTGAAACGTCAGAGTTTGCGAGAAGATGGGTTCCGTTTTGCAAGAAGTACAACGTGGAGCCAAGAGCTCCAGAGTTTTACTTCTCTGAGAAGATTGATTACTTGAAGGATAAAGTCCAAACTACATTCGTCAAAGATCGCAGAGCAATGAAGGTCAGCCGAAACAAAAGAACGATCATTACTTGCAGCGCAAGCAACAGATCTTTACATTTTTGTCAATTGTTTTGCAGAGAGAGTATGAAGAATTCAAAGTGAGGATCAATTCTTTAGTGGCTAAAGCTCAGAAGAAACCTGAAGAAGGATGGGTGATGCAAGATGGTACACCGTGGCCTGGGAACAACACTCGTGATCATCCCGGGATGATTCAGGTTACATAACAGATTCTTCTCTATCGATAATAGCATCCTTGGATCTAAACACAAACTACTTTGGTGTTATTATTCAGGTGTATCTAGGAAAGGAAGGAGCTTATGACATTGACGGTAACGAATTGCCACGGCTAGTGTATGTGTCTAGAGAGAAGCGTCCTGGTTACGATCACCACAAGAAAGCTGGAGCTATGAATGCAATGGTAAGCAAGCAATCAAACAAATAAGCCCATCAAAAGAAGTAACTGTTTTTGCTGATAATGTTTTTTTGGATTGTGCCAGGTTCGAGTGTCTGCAGTGCTCACAAATGCACCATTTATGCTGAACTTGGATTGTGATCATTACATCAACAACAGTAGAGCCATCAGAGAATCAATGTGCTTCCTGATGGATCCTCAGCTCGGGAAAAAGCTTTGCTATGTTCAGTTCCCTCAGAGATTCGATGGGATCGATCGTAATGATCGATACGCCAACAGAAACATCGTCTTCTTTGATGTAAGTTACCAACCATTATCACCAAAACAACACTTTAGTTAGGAAAAAGAAAATTTGAAATCTGTTTTGGTTGCAGATAAACATGAGAGGGTTAGATGGGATTCAAGGACCAGTCTATGTCGGAACAGGATGTGTATTCAACAGACCAGCACTGTACGGATACGAACCACCAGTGTCGGAAAAACGTAAGAAGATGACATGCGATTGCTGGCCGTCGTGGCTTTCCTGCTGCTGCGGCGGAGGCAGCCGTCGCAAACCGAAGTCTGATACGAAGAAGAAGTCAGGGATCAAGAGCTTGTTATCTGGACTGAGGAGGAAGAAGAAGAAGGACAGTGCATCGACGATGAGCTATTCAAGAAAACGATCAACGGAAGCTATATTTGATCTTGAAGACATCGAAGAAGGGCTTGAAGGGTACGACGAGCACGATAAGTCATCTCTAATGTCCCAGAAAAACTTCGAGAAGAGATTCGGGATGTCCCCTGTGTTCATCGCATCGACGTTGATGGAGAAAGGAGGGTTACCGGAGGCGACGAACACAAGCTCATTGATCAAAGAAGCGATCCATGTCATTAGCTGTGGATACGAAGAGAAGACTGATTGGGGAAAAGAGGTAATTATATTAGGATATGGGTTCCATATGATAATTAGTTGGTAATAATTTAATTCTTCGGTTTAGTCTGGATCAGATTGGTCGGTTAATCCGGTTTAGACTGGACATTTTGGGTTGGATCTATTATTTCACCTATCGGATAGCTTAGATCACATAGTTTTTGATCCATATAAGAACTAAAAAATTGGTTCGAATCGGTTTTGATAGTTTTTGATTTGATCCAGTTCAACTAATAAAACTAAAACTAGCTAGCAGTCAGAAAATATGGGTTCAATTTAGTTATGATTCAGTTTGTGTTTTAGGTTATTCGAATAAATATTTTTCATATAGGTCATAGCATAGGTGTTAAGTTCCAGTCTTTTTTTGTTTCTATTTTTCGGTTCGGATTTGGTTCTTCGAATCTTGCATAAAATGCCTGAAGCCTAAGCTGGATTGAGTAAATAGCAAACCATGTTGTCGTTCCAGCATTTGATGGATTACTACTAGCCAAAACAATAACCAATCAGATAACTGAATAAGAAATGATTATTGACTCTTGCTTCTCGATTTTTTGTTGTTACAGATAGTGGGTCGTCTCCTGTAATTAGATAATACATTATAATTTGGTTAATGTATATATCATACAATTTCCCATATTACAACTTGAAAAAAAAACATGCAGATAAGAAACTGGAACATAGATCAAATAGTGTAAAATGAGATCTTAAATATCAATATTTATTGGGAGTTAGCAGGTTTTCTGTAGCGCAGCTATAATGATTTTTTAAAAATAATAATTTATTTTTAAATTTATACTAAGTATAATTTAAATTTTATATTTTAACTTTACACATTTAAAATTTTAAAAATACTTGAAATTTTATTTAACTATTTTTAGTTTATTTAGATCTATTAAATTTTAATGAAAATGGTTAAATTTTCTAAAAGTAACAATTATATTAAATTTAATAACTATATTTAATTTAATATCTTATCTGTAAATTCATTAAATGTATTTGTGTATATTAAACTGATAAAAATTAATTTATTAATTAATCTAACAAATCAAATGTCAAACATTCAACTTAGATATTTTATCACGATTAAATATGAATAAATTGAAAATTAAATTAACTGTTTTTACACATTTAATAAATTTTGGTTACAACTTCAAACACCTAACTATTTATAAATTTTTGACTTGATTTTTAATATCTTAATTTTCAGATACGCCTCTAATTAATTTTGACAAAATTTATTTATAATATAGATTTTCTATCATGGATATAGCGACATGTTTTAAAATAATTTTTAATTTACCTTTATTAATGTTAATGAAAAATTATCAAAATATAATTTTACATAAAAAATTTTTTATGTCATGTTCTATTTTTCAGAAGCCATGTCATTTTACTTTTTAAAACTATTAGTTTACTAATAATATTCAGAAGATACGGTTTTAAGAAAAAAATACATATATCTGGTAAAACTAATCAATGTTAGACAAACAACATAAACATGAACATGTTTTATCACACCGTTTTCATAGATAATGCCTTCATTCTTAATAGAAAGTTTTTAATATATATAAAGAAAATATTTAATTTGGTGTATTTTTAAAATTAAATTATCATTAATTATTTATCTACCAACAGAACCAGTAAAAATAGATTTCACATTGAACTAAAAATTGAAAACATCATACTTGAAACAAAATAATTTTTCTAACAGGTCTGTTTAAAAAGGGAGAAAGAGACTATCGACGCATATTAAATATGATGGTTTTACATGGAATTGCGATTTGAATCTAAATGGTTCCAGCTATATCAACTTAATTAAGCATATTACAATTAATAGTGGGACCAAGTACATATGGTTATGGTCTACAACAACTTTGGTTGATTTATATATTGCATATATAGTAAGTACCATGGGATCCAAATAACTATTATGGTAAAGATAACAGCAGTACCAATATTGTGTTATGTGCTCGGAGATCGGATCAACTGATTATGTATTGATGTTACACAGCAATATGTGTATGTGTATGCGTGTATATATGTTTATACTAAGAAGTTATTTTGGAAGGTAGTATGTATTATGATTTTTTCTTATAAAATCTGATCTTATACTGAATTTATATAGACGACCAAGACGGTTGATTATATTAAATCGCATGAGCTGGAGTGGATGTTTATTGCCTATTTCACATCAAGACATGGTGCCCACTGTCCTCACAGCTCTACTAGAGTTATTATATATCTATCTAAAATGTGCTGTCATTCACATTTATCCCATAGTTTTAAAATTTAAATTATTTGTCACATGAACATGATAAGCTTTATTGTAAATATTGAAAATGTACTTAGACAAAAAAATGTATAAAGATTATATTCCAATTTTTTGTAATGTATTCCAACTCTTTTTTTTTGTTTCTACAATAAGTGCAAACTAATTCGATAGACGTTTAAATTAACATAGTGCAACACAATTTTGTTTTATATACTTCTTTTTTTTTGTTATGTTGACACTTGTATGCTACTAGATACTCTCTATTATATATAGACAATACCATATTAGAAACAGATCGCCAAAACAAGTAAATCTTTTTCATCGGTCAACGTGATCGAGTCATCATCGAAATGGCTAGATCCTTGTTGATCTCACTAACCCTCGCGTTCCTCTTCACCGCAATGGTCTCAGCTCGTGACTGGAACATCCTAAACCAGCTCAAAGGAGGCAAGCCAACCACAACCACCAGCCGAAACGGCGTAGGATCGTTGAAAGTATCAAACCTAAACGGATACTGCGAGAGCTGGAGAGTCAACGTGGAGCTTCACAACATCAGAGACTTCACGGTGGTGCCGCAGGAGTGCGTCTGGTTCGTCCAGAAGTACATGACGTCATCTCAATACGAGGATGACGTGGAGAGAGCCGTTGATGAAGCCATCCTATACCTCGGAAAAACTTGTTGCGAGAAGAAGAAATGTGATGGCATGGATGCTTGGATCTTTGACATTGATGACACTCTTCTCTCCACCATTCCTTACCACAAGAGCAACGGATGCTTCGGGTAAGAAAACTGAATGTACCATATAGATTTGGTTCCTTTGATTTGATTTGAGAAGATCTTAGTTTGAGTTTTCTTTTTTTTTTTGGTGAAAGTAATTATTGAAATATATATAAATGTTTAAGCGGAGTAATTCTATTTTAATCCCTTATATATAATTTTGTAAATGATATATAACAAAGTTTGTATTTGACAAAATTTTAGTTTGTTTTTTTATAAGTGGTAGAACTTATACATATATAATGTTGATTTTCTAAAAAATGAGTTTCATATATTTACAGAAATTTTAAAATGAAATTTTAAAAATTAAAGTTGCTAACTTTTGGAGAATGTTATTATGTTTTAGATTTTTATTTTTTATTTTTAATGGCAAAACCCCTCAACTATGTTTAATTAATGAAAAAATCCTGAACTACAGATTTACCGGTTGTAAAAGTAATTATGACCTGAGAGGGTTTAATTTACTAAATAAAGTTAATTTGGGAATTTTTTTGGTTAAATACTTAGTTTAGGGGTTTTTACCCAAAACAAACTTAGTTGAGGGATTTTAATGTTAAAAATCCATATATATATATATATATATATATATATATAGATCAAAAAGTGTTTTCTTTCGACTTTGGTTTAAGCAAATAATATGGCTTAATTTAATGAATTGTTATTTTTAATGTTTATAACCAAAACATGATATGATTGGATCTGAATAGGTTTGGTTACACTAATAGATCTCTTATCAGTTGGGTTTTTTTGATAATCAATTAATCATAAAACATTGGAACCGATCGGGTGATAAGAACAAAGCTTGGTTTGAAATTTGGTTTAGTAGCGGTTTCAGTTCGGTTTGTTTGCCTACATCCATCATTATTCTCTTCTGGTTCGCTTTGCTCCGGTTTACCGAGACTGAAATTTACAATGATTTGAATCAGTGGTGAGCAACTAAACACGACCAAGTTCGAGGAATGGCAAAATTTGGGAAAGGCACCAGCGGTTCCAAGCATGGTGAAGCTGTTCCACGAGATCAGAGAGAGAGGCTTCAAAATCTTTTTGGTCTCTTCTCGTAAAGAGTATCTCAGATCCGCCACCGTCGAAAACCTTATTGAAGTCGGTTACCACGGCTGGTCTAACCTGCTACTCAGGTATATATTCCTCGGTTCAAGAGTCTTTTGATTGCTATAATTGAATAGGTATATTAATCGGTTCATAATCATGTAAAACAGAAATTTCAGTTCTAATTTCTTTTACCGCTTGTCATAAAACCAAAACTAAAACCAACTCAAGATACGCTTTGTTTTTATGTTGGCCTGGGTTAATGTATTCACTCACCTTAACATCACTAAACCTTTGACTTATGACACGGTAACAATACTTTTTCAAACCACTATGTTACATGTCAAGGTTCATATAAACCTATGATGAACAACCAACATAATTAGAGCTTTCTGGTATAATATTAGGATTTATGAACAGGTTATAATAAAGTTGTCAAACCGTAAATTTGTAGGGGAGAAGAGGAAGAGAAGAAGAGTGTGAGCCAATACAAAGCAGATGTGAGGACATGGCTTACAAGTCTTGGATACAGAGTTTGGGGAGTGATGGGTTCACAATGGAACAGCTTCGCAGGTTGTCCAGTTCCCAAGAGAACTTTCAAGCTCCCTAACTCCATCTACTACATCGCTTGATCAAATCATATTTAGTACTCTAACCAAAAAAATAAGATCAATGTTCCAATCATATTCTTGAGTCTTTTGATTCTCTCCCTTTTTCATTTTTTTTTCATTTCTGTTTTGTGTACCACGTCAAACGGTTATGAGTGATATATGAACCAATATCATCTTTGTTTCTGTTGAGTTCAGCTGTTTGCATTTTCTTCTTTGTATTACTATTTTGGGCCTTTGTGATTGTGGGCTCTTTTTAAAAGTTAAATCTCATCTCTCTATCTGATTTGGAACTGATGAAGTTCATATATAAAGATCAAAGTAAACATTCAGCAAGACTTAAGTAGGTATAGATAATAACTTGAAAGCTACTCTAAGTTATAAAAATTGTAAAGAACTAAAAAAGGGCAACAAACATCAGAAGAAGTTGGAAGCTCTCAAGGAAATAAATGTATTAAATAAACTCTTGACTAAACAGAGATGTCCCCTTCTTCCACCAAATATTTTTTTTGCTGTCTCTTGAAGCTATCTTATGACACAAACCTCAGACCCAACTTCACCTCACAGTTTGGTACAACCTTTAGTTTCCTCTTAACATTTTGCCTTTATATTATCCGCCAAAGTTCCCTTTGATTTCTTCAGTTATCAAAACACATAGTCGCATACATTTTTTCTATCTCTCATTTTGCTCTGCTTCGAGCTTAGCCTGCCTCGCCATGGAACCAAACACCATGGCCAGCTTCGACGATGAGGTAAAATAGAACACAAGAAGAACAGATATCGAAACTTGTTTCCAACGTTTTGTTCATTACCAAATTATTTTATTTGGGTTCGCATAGAAATCTCAAAAGTAATTACGTTATTTTTTTTGTGCATGCAGCATCGTCATTCCTCCTTCTCGGCTAAGATCTGTAGAATCTGCAGGGACGAGGTCAAAGACGGCGACAATGGCCAGACATTCGTGGCGTGCCACGTGTGCGCATTCCCTGTTTGCAGACCGTGCTATGAGTATGAGCGTAGCAACGGTAACAAATGTTGCCCTCAATGCAACACTCCCTACAAACGCCACAAAGGTAAATTTAGATCTAATCCCTGTTTTTTTAAAACACAGACCTAACCCTGTTAAATAATAAATAAAAAGGTCTAACCCTGTCTTTGTGTTAGCAAATACATACCTAGCTTGACTAACGAACTGGTAAACTGTTTTTTCTTGAAGGCTCTCCAACCATTGCTGGAGATGATGAAGAAGAAGAAGAAAACAATGGTCCTGTTGATTCGGACGATGAGTTGAACATCAAGAATCGCAAGGATACTTCCTCCATTCACCAGAATTTTGCCTACGGATCTGTAACTTAATGACTTTGATCTATATTTTCAGTTTTTCTTTGTAGCCTTTCCTTACTAATTGAAATAAAGATACTGAGTATGTTTTGGTATTGCAGGAAAATGGAGACTACAATAGTAAGCAGCAATGGCGTCCAAATGGCCGGGCATTTTCTTCCACCGGAAGTGGTATGTTTAGTATATATGTGTGGTTTATATATTACATATAGAAGTATAAGAGAAATTTTTTAGACCTTGTCTTTGTGTGATTTGAATTTGAAGTGCTGGGGAAAGAGTTTGAAGCTGAGAGGGATGGCGCCACAGACGCTGAGTGGAAAGAACGAGTTGATAAATGGAAAGCGAGGCAAGAGAAGAGAGGTCTATTGGTTAAAGGAGAACAAACAAAAGACCAAGACAGCCAATCTGATGAAGAAGAATACCTGTAATAAGAAAACAAACACAAATATTACCTTTCTTTTTAACCTAAAATAATAAAAAGACTTGAAGCACAAGTAACTAAGTTATTGTTGTTGTTTTTACAGAGATGCTGATGCAAGACAACCTCTCTGGAGAAAAGTACCAATCTCATCGAGCAAAATCAGTCCTTACAGGATCGTGATCGTTCTCCGTCTCGTCATCTTAGTCTTCTTCTTCCGTTTCCGTATCTTGACACCAGCCAAAGACGCCTACCCTCTCTGGCTGATCTCAGTCATCTGCGAGATCTGGTTCGCGCTCTCTTGGATCCTCGACCAGTTCCCGAAATGGTTCCCCATTAACCGTGAGACCTATCTCGACCGTCTCTCTATGAGATTCGAAAGGGATGGCGAGAAGAACAAGCTTGCACCGGTTGATGTGTTTGTCAGTACGGTGGATCCGCTTAAGGAACCTCCGATCATCACGGCCAACACTATCCTCTCTATCTTGGCAGTTGATTACCCGGTGAGTAAGGTTAGCTGCTACGTGTCTGATGACGGTGCTTCCATGCTACTGTTCGATACGTTGTCTGAAACGTCAGAGTTTGCGAGAAGATGGGTTCCGTTTTGCAAGAAGTACAACGTGGAGCCAAGAGCTCCAGAGTTTTACTTCTCTGAGAAGATTGATTACTTGAAGGATAAAGTCCAAACTACATTCGTCAAAGATCGCAGAGCAATGAAGGTCAGCCGAAACAAAAGAACGATCATTACTTGCAGCGCAAGCAACAGATCTTTACATTTTTGTCAATTGTTTTGCAGAGAGAGTATGAAGAATTCAAAGTGAGGATCAATTCTTTAGTGGCTAAAGCTCAGAAGAAACCTGAAGAAGGATGGGTGATGCAAGATGGTACACCGTGGCCTGGGAACAACACTCGTGATCATCCCGGGATGATTCAGGTTACATAACAGATTCTTCTCTATCGATAATAGCATCCTTGGATCTAAACACAAACTACTTTGGTGTTATTATTCAGGTGTATCTAGGAAAGGAAGGAGCTTATGACATTGACGGTAACGAATTGCCACGGCTAGTGTATGTGTCTAGAGAGAAGCGTCCTGGTTACGATCACCACAAGAAAGCTGGAGCTATGAATGCAATGGTAAGCAAGCAATCAAACAAATAAGCCCATCAAAAGAAGTAACTGTTTTTGCTGATAATGTTTTTTTGGATTGTGCCAGGTTCGAGTGTCTGCAGTGCTCACAAATGCACCATTTATGCTGAACTTGGATTGTGATCATTACATCAACAACAGTAGAGCCATCAGAGAATCAATGTGCTTCCTGATGGATCCTCAGCTCGGGAAAAAGCTTTGCTATGTTCAGTTCCCTCAGAGATTCGATGGGATCGATCGTAATGATCGATACGCCAACAGAAACATCGTCTTCTTTGATGTAAGTTACCAACCATTATCACCAAAACAACACTTTAGTTAGGAAAAAGAAAATTTGAAATCTGTTTTGGTTGCAGATAAACATGAGAGGGTTAGATGGGATTCAAGGACCAGTCTATGTCGGAACAGGATGTGTATTCAACAGACCAGCACTGTACGGATACGAACCACCAGTGTCGGAAAAACGTAAGAAGATGACATGCGATTGCTGGCCGTCGTGGCTTTCCTGCTGCTGCGGCGGAGGCAGCCGTCGCAAACCGAAGTCTGATACGAAGAAGAAGTCAGGGATCAAGAGCTTGTTATCTGGACTGAGGAGGAAGAAGAAGAAGGACAGTGCATCGACGATGAGCTATTCAAGAAAACGATCAACGGAAGCTATATTTGATCTTGAAGACATCGAAGAAGGGCTTGAAGGGTACGACGAGCACGATAAGTCATCTCTAATGTCCCAGAAAAACTTCGAGAAGAGATTCGGGATGTCCCCTGTGTTCATCGCATCGACGTTGATGGAGAAAGGAGGGTTACCGGAGGCGACGAACACAAGCTCATTGATCAAAGAAGCGATCCATGTCATTAGCTGTGGATACGAAGAGAAGACTGATTGGGGAAAAGAGGTAATTATATTAGGATATGGGTTCCATATGATAATTAGTTGGTAATAATTTAATTCTTCGGTTTAGTCTGGATCAGATTGGTCGGTTAATCCGGTTTAGACTGGACATTTTGGGTTGGATCTATTATTTCACCTATCGGATAGCTTAGATCACATAGTTTTTGATCCATATAAGAACTAAAAAATTGGTTCGAATCGGTTTTGATAGTTTTTGATTTGATCCAGTTCAACTAATAAAACTAAAACTAGCTAGCAGTCAGAAAATATGGGTTCAATTTAGTTATGATTCAGTTTGTGTTTTAGGTTATTCGAATAAATATTTTTCATATAGGTCATAGCATAGGTGTTAAGTTCCAGTCTTTTTTTGTTTCTATTTTTCGGTTCGGATTTGGTTCTTCGAATCTTGCATAAAATGCCTGAAGCCTAAGCTGGATTGAGTAAATAGCAAACCATGTTGTCGTTCCAGCATTTGATGGATTACTACTAGCCAAAACAATAACCAATCAGATAACTGAATAAGAAATGATTATTGACTCTTGCTTCTCGATTTTTTGTTGTTACAGATAGGATGGATTTATGGATCAGTGACAGAAGATATTCTTACGGGATTCAAGATGCACTGTAGAGGTTGGAAATCGATTTACTGTATGCCTAAAAGACCAGCTTTCAAAGGATCAGCTCCGATCAATTTGTCTGACCGGTTGCACCAAGTGCTTCGATGGGCGCTCGGTTCGGTCGAAATCTTCTTTAGCCGTCATTGTCCGTTATGGTATGCTTGGGGAGGCAAGCTCAAGATTCTAGAACGTCTCGCTTACATCAACACCATTGTGTATCCTTTCACTTCTATTCCTCTGCTCGCTTATTGTACTATCCCAGCGGTTTGCCTTCTCACCGGCAAGTTTATTATTCCAACGGTTAGTTTCATCCTTTTAAATATTTACGTTTTTTACCCCTTAAGATTTAAAATGTTTACATTTCCACCCTTAATTTTCTTTTTGATCAGATCAACAACTTTGCGAGCATATGGTTCCTGGCTCTGTTCCTATCAATCATAGCTACGGCGATCTTGGAGCTGCGGTGGAGCGAAGTGAGCATCACTGACCTCTGGCGTAACGAGCAGTTCTGGGTGATCGGAGGAGTCTCAGCTCACCTCTTCGCAGTCTTTCAAGGTCTCCTCAAAGTCCTCTTCGGCGTCGACACAAACTTCACCGTCACGTCCAAAGGAGCCTCAGACGAAGCCGATGAGTTCGGAGATCTATACCTCTTCAAATGGACGACTCTTCTCATCCCCCCCACAACTCTCATCATCCTCAACATGGTCGGTGTCGTCGCTGGAGTTTCGGACGCCATCAACAACGGGTACGGCTCGTGGGGACCGCTTTTCGGGAAACTGTTCTTCGCGTTTTGGGTCATCGTTCATCTTTACCCTTTCCTCAAGGGTTTGATGGGTCGACAGAACCGAACTCCCACGATCGTTGTGCTTTGGTCCATCCTCTTGGCCTCTATTTTCTCGCTTGTTTGGGTTCGAATTGATCCGTTTTTGGCGAAACAGACCGGTCCGTTACTGAAGCAGTGTGGCGTCGACTGTTAATGAGGAAACTAAAGACTATAAATGTGCGTTTTGTATCGCGTTTGCGTTTTGGCCACCCTTTTGAACCATCTTGCTTGAGAGGGGCTAGTTTTACTCTTGTGTTTTTGGGTGTTATTTCTTTTATTTGAGCAAACAAGTTATGATAAAAAGGATCATATAAAATACAAACAAATAAAATGAATCACACACCACATATGCAACAACACACACAACGATTTGGTTTATTACACACAGAAAACACACAACAAGACACACAAAGCCAATTAATCTTCAAATAAATGATATTTCACTCAGTGTAACCAAACATGTGTGGAACCGTGAGACATTAGAGCTTTGGACATCATACTTATTCTCCCTTACTTGCTTGTGGCCATCGAGTGACTGTTCCAATAGCCACCAACTGTTCCGATAATAGGTGATTCAGGGCTTCTACTTGGAGATTTCCTTGGAGAGTTCGTTGCTGAGAACTGTTTTATCTCCTCTGAAGTCAACGCACCCAGTATAGGTCTCTCATCGTAGCTTTGAACACCCACGGAGACGCTGCTGCATCCGCTGGTCGTTGTCTGCGATGTGGATAACCATGTCGAGAGACTAGCGTCAACAGCCGGCACTTCTTGGGATCTCTGTTTCTTGATTTCATCTCTTGACTTCTGCTTAATGCTGAATGATGGTAACTCATCAACAACCTGAGGCTCCTCTAAGCTGAAGGATGCAATGAGTTTATGTTCTTGGTTGGAGATGAGAGTCACGTTCTCCTTTCGAGACTGCGTCTGCATTGTTCTACCCTTGGATTTCACAGCTTTCCACTGGGAGAGATTCTCGATCGGGTTTAGTACAGCGTTGACATATCCGGTTCTGTCTCTAGCACTCGTGTTAGACTTGTCTTTATTCAAAACATGATCCGCAATCTCCTCGGTGTAGACTTTGTTGTTATCCCAGTTGTGCTGCTTCTCCTCATAATCATCATCATCATAATAGTCTTCATCAAGCAGACCACCATCATCATCATCATCTAGATCACTTTCGTCACAATCTGTTACAGCATCCTCTTCTTCCTCATCGTCACTTTCTCTGCAATTCTGGTATCTATGGTTTGAAGGAAAATAGCTTGACGAGTTGGAAGTAACATCGCTTCCCTCTGATGAACAAGGTGCCTGATTCAACTTCAAAGGCTTCACCTCTTCGTCCTTCTTCTTCTTCTCCTCTTCAAAGAGCTCAACAGATTCATCTACTGCAATGTGTTCATAAGTTTTGACCTTGGAGTCAAACGTCACTCTCTTACGTGTGGGACTCGGACTGTTTCTATCCTCAGCTTTCTTGTCACTGTAATTAAACACAACAAAATCAGTAATTCAAAATCTCTTTAAGCTTAACACATACTACCTACGAGAACAGAAAATCAACACTTTTTTCTAAAAACGACAGAACAAAACTAACCAGATCTCAGTGGTCGGAATGAGAGAAACCTTAGTTACTTCCTCAACAGCAGCAGGAACCCTAACATCCTTTGCATACTTGGGAACTTCCTCAACAATAGGAACACTGAGGTTCAGATGAACATTCTTAGTAGAACCCTCAGAGATATTCTACAGACAAAATTAAAAAGAAAAATTACGTTAGTTCAGACAAAACCAAACATAAACTAAAGCTGAAAACTTTGTAAAGATACTACAGAAAAAAAATCAGCTAGCTTTAACTGAAGCAGCTCAGAAAGAGAACTTACATTTAAACGAGGCTCCTCCCTGCGTCTCTGACGCCGGCGATTCTTCCGGCCACCGAAGCAACCTGGAAAGCAACCCATTCCTTCGAGAGAGTAGAAGATAAAAGTTCTCTCACCGATTCTTGATCCAAGATTAAAGAGTCGACATTGATTTGGGGGGTGTTTAGGTTATCTTTTATTTATTGTTTCCAGATTTCCTTTTCTTTTTAATTTTCATTTTTATTAAAGTATTTATTTTGAGGGGGAAAAAAGAAAAATGACCGTTACAATGTCTGAGTCTCTCTGACTCTGACCCCACACATTCGTCTTTGAAATTGGACCGTTGCTCTGTGGGCCCTAGCTTTACTGTAAAGAAATGTAAAAGTAATCAATGGGCCTTATTACCCAATATATTCTCGGTCCACTGAAATTCATTCCGTTTATATCAACTGAAGATTTTCTTTTTCACGTGTGGTGGTATACGGATGATTTATAATGGCGGGTAGATTTCTACAACAGAGACGCAGCTATGTGATACACTTCACGAAAATGCACCTAAAAATCTACCCGCCATTGTAAATCATCCGTACACGTCAGTATTTAGGAGAGAATTTGGGTTCTTAGATTTGTAATCGGATTGGAGGATAAGCAGTAAAGGACTTTTTTGGTACCTTAAAGCCGGTCCTATAAAATATTAGACTAGAAGCAAAATTTTAAAAATTGGCTGCCCTCGGGAATTTGAAGGGTTGGAACTTGGAAGCAAAGAGAACTAGCACCCATAAGCTTTACCACTAGACCAAAGGAAACTTTAAAAATTGTAGCCGAAATGGTTATTATAATTAAGCAGTGGCTTCTTTGATTTGACCCAAGGACTGGCTTCAAACTTAACACTAAAATATTCTTTTTTTTCAGATAGTTCATCATATTATTCATTTTAAAATAGGACAACTCTATAAAAATTATAATATATACTATAATGGTATTCTGTTTTAGAGGATGAACAAAAAAAATCAAATTGTTCTATATATACAGTAAACCCATTGTTTATTCTAATATAAAGTGAAAAATAGAGTACTAATGAAACATTTTTATTCCAAATTTTATTTTACAATGAAAAATAAAGTAGAGTTATAGATGTTCTCAGTATGAAACTTACATTCTAACTGAATATAAGAACTAAATATTATTGAATCTCTTATTACCAGTGTTTTTTAAACCCATACCAGACCGACAGTCAATGGTTTAATCGTGAACCGGACACCAATCCAGAGTGTGTTAATGCTAAAACTTAACAAAACTGAACCGGTTAAAAATATATATTGAATTGGTTAAAAATCCACATTGTACCGGTTAAAACTCATATTGAACCATTAAACCCTTGTCAAACCCTGATTCATATAAAAACAACTTTCTTACTAATAAAACAATTAATTTTTCTTCTTTTAAAGTAATGGTTTGTGAAAGATTAATAAAGTACCACTGTCTACCGTCTACTATTTTTCTTTTGACGCTTTTGCACTACAGATTGCTTTTACACAACATGTTAGCTAGTTGTGAAGTTTATAACAGATTTTCATGTGTTATCATTCATTTGGTAATATGTTATTATGTTGTTGATTATGATTAAATTGATAAAAATAACTTTTAATCATGGAAGAAAAAGGTGAAGGAGACTTTGATTTTTTTTCTACCTTAAAGATGGCAAAAAACTCAATCATAGTATGATTTAATTTTATTTCAAAGCTAAACTAATGTATATATATATAATTTATTTTTAATAGCGATGAAGATTTATAATGATAATGATCTCTATAATAAAGTTGAAATGTTCTTTTTCATATTAACTTTAGATTTGAACTACAAATTATTTTATTATATTTATTATATTTTCAGTTTGTTATCGTTTTTCTAAGCATTAGGGTTTTTAAAACATTTTATTTGATATAATCTATCTTTGTAAGAGTTTGCATATTGTTTACAGAATATCAGTAACTTCAGTTTAATCTAACTAAACCCGATTGAACCAAAATAACCCATGATCCAAAATATTTTTGGTTTGTTACCCGGTCCAGTTTTAAAAACATTGATTTTTACAAGTCTTAGTTTTTTTTATATTCTAAGTTTTGTATTGTGAACTTGAGATGGATTTGTTACTTTATGCTCTAGTTAAGGTTGTGTGTTTTAGCTTTGCTAATTGAAATTTCATATTTTACAGATGAAAATCACATGTATTTCAGAGCTCTGTATTTAGCAGAAAAATCCAGGGAAGCTTCCAAAATTTTGATTAATATTCTTCATTTGTAAGACACTACAAGAAAAAGTGGCATTAATAGCAGAATATGATAGCACGATTTTCATAAATGCTATGAAAGACCAAAAAAAGAATTTGGTTAACATTAATAGCATTTTATTAATGTTGTTGTGAAAAACTTTGAGAGCGGGAAGGGAAAATCAATAATACCACTATACTTGAATGAAAATTACACGAGCGCCAAATATATTCCCTCGTTAAGATAACAATTTCTTTACTTAGGTTAAATGAAAAAAAAAATCAGTGTCACCACGGGACTTAAAAAAAAAAGAGACAACCAAGACTGGGAAAAAAAGCTCTCGATAGAAACCAAACCCTAAGTGCGACGGATCTCCCCCGTTGCCGGTAGCCGTAACCGGTGTCGGAGGCCCCTCGTCCCCCTCCTCTCGTTTTTCCCCTTTGCCTCCTCTGTATCTTCTAATTCCCGGCGATATGCTTGCGGTTGTGGTGCTCATCGGAGGTCCCTGACGGAAGCTCTGTCCGCGGCGGAGAACAAATCGGACGACTGAAGATGGATCTGGAGCTTCCAATCTAAGGTACCTTAGTCTCCCCTCTCGTGTTCTTCATAAAGAGAAATGAGCAAGCTCTTTCCTATGTTAAGAGATCTGATTGATGACGTACAGTAAGATTGAAGATGGATTTGAGCTATGTGTTGAGTGCAGGAGACATAGGGTTTATACAGTCTGCGATGAATCTAGGTTTTACCACAACCTTCACTACTCGATTTTTGTTTCTTTCAAAGTTTGAACCTTCTTCGTTGTTGGTTTTAGATACTTGGTAGTACAAAACGTGACGGCTTTAGGCTGTGGTGATGATCTCATGAGATTGTTCTCTACTTACGGAGAAGAGTGAGTAACTAACGTCTCTTTCTTTCCCTCTCTTTTTTAGATCCTACGCATTGTTGTTACTGATATCTTGTTTAATTTGGTTTTGGGAAGATGTAAACCAATGGATGCTGAAGACTGTGACGAGTTTACTGATGTCTGTTGGATCAAGTTCTGTCTCATCGCTAATTCCAGGTTTCGCTTCCCTGTTTCTCTTTGGTGATCAAATCCTCTTTTGTTTGATTTTCCAAACTCAATTGAAATTCATTACTCCTCTGTCTTTTTTTTAGTCTTATTAGATCATAGGATTGTTCTTTTTTTGTTTTAGCAGCTATCTTGTCGCTGCATTCTAGTATACTCTTCTCTTTTACTCATGAGTCGAGTATTAAAATTGTGTGAAATTTTTCAAAGACAGAAGATGCTGCCTGCATGAGTGTTATACTTTCGGTTCTGAGGCTAAACCTGTCTAACTATATATTGTCTCTACTTTTGGTCCCAAGAGGAATAGTTTGTTGGTTAATGGTATGGTTCTGTTTGATAGATTTGCAAAGAGGAAGTTGGATGACTCAGTTTTCTTGGGAAATCAGCTCCAGATTTCATATGCTCCCGAGTTTGAGAGCCTCAGTGACACCAAGGATAAGTTGGAAACAAGGAGGAAAGAAGTGCTTTCAATATCCAACCGTAAGCTTTTTTGCTTTCCCACCTCAGGTAGTCTTCTTACAAAAAAAAAGAAAGATTTTTTATCAGTCATTAGTTAGGAATTGTACTAGTAAAGTGTGTTTTGTGGTATTCTAAACTTTTTAGACGATTGACAACTCTATATATTTTATCTTGTGAACTGCTCAGAAAGTCAAGAGCAGCGTCTCACAAGTCACAAAACCGGCTTTGACCCAAATGGATAATTTCTCACCACAAACGGTTAAAACTGTGAGGGAGAAACTCAACAAGGTAAACAAATCTTCCCCAAGTTTGTAACATAGAGTTTAAGCATTAGCTTGCTCGAAAATAAAGAGACCATTGTTGTGTTTGCTGAAGTGTTTGGACCGTTTCCTTTTAATTGTTTTACTCTCCAACTCTAGTTTCTTCCTTGATTTAATTGATATTTATACTTTACACTTCTACAGCGCAATGAATAAACAGTTCGTCGCAGTTTTGTTCAACACCATCAGGTTCAAACTTTAAATTTATTTTCTCTCCTTCTTCTTCTTGTTTTAGCTTATTCTTTTTCTTTTCATGTAAATGTGTGTTCTCTTTCGCAGATGTCGAGACTTCTTCAAAGGATGAATCAGTTTTGATTACGACTGTGGAAACCGGAAACAGCAACGAAGTTAAGGTATACTATTGTTTCTGCGCAGAAGAAGCATGATTACTAGTGTCAAGAATGAGTTATGTCATTAAGTAAACGTCCTGGGAGGAATTTAGTTGCTTTCCACTTTATGTTTCCTACTGGCTGAGTGCAGGTGCATCTCTTCTCTAGCAAGTAGTGGTCATTACATTCTTCTATTCTATTTGAAATCTGCTTAGGTTTTTTAGTCTTAAATTTTTGATATATTAATCTTCAGTATTCGTCTTGCTTTCTCGTTTGCGGTTTATGTAGGTTTCTAACTTGCTACAAATTCACTAAATCCTCGTGTTCAGGGGCTAGATTCTGAGCTTAGTGTTGACGGTGTTCTCTCATATGTTACGAAGTAAGAATGCCTGCTGCTACGGGTGGGTGGAGTACTGTCGGTGTCTACAGAAACCTTGCTGCAACGTAAGAAAGGGTGCTAAGAACAGATCATTTGATGTGGAGTAAGAACTGTATCATCTTTTCTTTTTTTTCTTTGCAAATGAGACTTGTGTTCTTCTTTTGAGATTTGTAACTTTAAATTGTATCTCCTTTGGAATTATGACAAGAATGTTGTGTGGGATATTATATTTTTTATTATGGATTACAATTTCATCTTCATTACAGGTTACTATTTTGCAATTACAGTGGTTCATATGATCAGAGTATGGTATAATTTTAAGTTATGGAAGACTTACTGAACGCGAATAATATAAGCTACAACTCAATATATACAGCTCAATATCAGTGATACAAAACATAAAATAATTGCACCAAAAATGAGCTAGAATAATATGAATCATAGCAATGACATATAGCTACAAATGAATTATTTATAGCAAAGTATATTTACTATTATATAGTTTAATATAGCATGGTTCATGTGTCATTAATAAATATAAAATAGCATTTAACAATATGCTATTATATGTTACTTTATTATAGCGTCTGGTAAAAACGCTATCATATCCTACCATCCTATTATAGCGTCGGCTGTAATAGCATTTATAAAAACGCTATAAAAATACTAACATAGCACTAATCGTCTGCTATCAATGCTCATATTTGTTGTAGTGAAGCTTTCATGAACCTTTCTTTATAAGCTGCGCAGATTGTTACTAGGATTACAGATATTTAAATTTAAACTTTCATGAAGTTTCCAGTTTAAATTTTACACCTGAATATAATGTACAATCGAACAAAACCCTAGTATATTAAAAAAAATTACCTTAGCCGAAAAAGGAAGTCTTTTATTAGTGGGGTTTAACTTTTAATTTGGGTTTGAACTTTTATAGGTTTTGGTTTAAAACTACGAAGAGATTACAACAAAGCAACGCAGGAAACTTCTAAATTAAACTTTTAATAAACCTTATCATGTATTGTACGTGTGTGTAAATCTGTATATATATTATAAATAGAAAGAAGAACAAATTAACTGTATGTACAGGCAGCAAAACTCGCAAGATCAATCATGAAAAAATATTATAAGAATTGAAATGAGATTTACCTCTATACAATTGTAGGGAGTTCCATGTTCTTCTCTGGTTGGTTTGGATGAAAGTTTGGTCTAGATGCATGAACGTGGCTGGTTATGTTGTTCCTCTTTGTCTCAGTTCTGTAGAAGAGAGCGGTGTGGTTTCCTCTGTTGGTTGTAATATCAGCATGACTCTCCTAGTTTTGATGGCTGGTTCATCGATCGTTCGCCAATAGTCAATGGGCGAGCTCGAACGAACCCAAAGACCAATACAATCATTGGGGAGAAGGAGGGAAAAACTTCACAATCCAAACCAGAAAGTATATCTTTTCTTTTAACAAACCCCATCTTACAAAAACCTATAAATCTGAGAAATATACCCGGTATAGAACTTGATAGCTTTAGAAGGAGCAAAAGAATATCCGGTATAGAACATGCGTACTGTAGTAAGTGAGCCACAAAGAGACACACACACAGACGCAACAAAGCGTTACACAACGAGCAGACAAAGGAGTCGCTAGAGATGCAGAGAAGGACCAGCAGAGGGAGAGGGATAAACCCGGTGGTTGCAAATCTTCAAATTACGATACATAGTAGGTTGTGTTAACACAAACCTTCAAAACCTAAAGCCATTAGAAGAAGTGAAATTCCTTGAAAACAAAAAACAGGCAGTATACACTGATTTTCCACAAAAAAAATTAGCCAAAATAGATCAAAGGAATTAAGTGATATTTTGTCAAGTTTGAGTGTGGTTAAGTGATTAATAAAGATTTAAGAGTGATTATGAACAAGATTTGTGTATAAAAGAGTCTAAGTGTCTTAAGAGATTAGAGACAGATTCTAAGACTTAGAGAGACTCAAAATGCATAGCTTTCATTAATGTGAGGATTACAAATATATATTGGAGGCTTATACAAGGGTTTTGCCGTAAAGAGAAAAGATAAGCGTGTGGGAGGAGCGTCTCATTTAGCTTCGACCAATGGTTGATTCCACACGTACCAAGCATCAAAGAATCTCTAACCAGATGCTGACAGCCTTTGACAGCCTGTCAGACGCGCCCTTCCCTCTTACAACGGTCGGCAACAGTAGATGGTCCGAACCTTCCCTCTTAGCAAGTGTCTTCGACCACTTTGCTTTCCGTGTGAACCAAGAACTGATTTACCTCAGTAACACTGTTGTACGGTCATGGTAAATCCGTACAACATGTCCTGACTTTGCACATTCTTGAAATGTGATGAAATGGTCGACCCAAGTTGTCATGGTCGAGGCCTGTCCGTACCGTCGTCTGTACTGTCCGTACGGTCCGTACCGCCTGACCCTAAATATGCACAACTTCTCTTTAGCTTTCTTAACCCTTCCTTAACCCATAAACAACCTCCACTCCTCTTTATTCATGACCACATCTTAACACTCCCCCTCAAGCTTGACCATGTGGAACAAGTCAAGCTTGGAAGGACCATGAGAACTCCCTCATTAAAACCTCATTAAAGAAAACCCAATGGGACAAAACCTTAATGAGGAAAGAGTAGAGTTCACATGATCAGGAGAGTATATAGATTAGTCCTTAGGCCCAAGATCAATGAGCCCTAACCGGATGTGTATGGACTCCATTGTCTTTTGCCTTGCTGCTTTGGTGAACACATCAGCCAACTGATCCTCACTCCTTGTATAGCACGGTAGAATAACTCCAAGCACAATCATCTGCCTCACCTTGTGACAATCAACCTCTATATGCTTTGTCCTCTCATGAAACACTGAGTTTGAAGCAATATGGATGGCGGCTTGATTATCACAATGCATAGTCATTGGTGTAGACTGCTCAATCTTCAAATGCTTCAAGATCCCTTTGATCCATACCAATTCATTGGTTAGCTTAAGCATTGCTCTATACTCAGCTTCTGCACTAGAGCAAGACACCACCTTTTGCTTCTTACTCTTCCAAGTAACCAAGTTCCCACGTGCAATAACCAGTGGTAGATCTTCTATCAGTTCTATCTCCTGCCCAATCTGCATCACAATATCCAACAATCTCTGTGCTTCCACTATAACCCATCCATACACCAAGACTTTGTGTTCCATTCAGATACATCAGTAGCCTCTCAACCATGCGCCAATGATGTTCTTTAGGGACTTGCATATGCTGACTCACTTGGTTCACAGCAAAACAAATATCTGGCCGTGTGATGGTAAGATAGATAAGCTTTCCCACAAGCTTCCTATACTGCTTTGGATCATGAAATGGCTTGCTATCCTCAATCTCCCCCTCACGTGGAATCTTGTACCCATCTTCCATAGGCATCTTAGCCGTTTTCCCTCCATAAGCTCCTGCTTCCTTTAGCAAATCCATAGTATACTTTCTTTGAGAAATGAACAATCCCTCCTTAGATCTACAAAGTTCAATCCCAAGAAAGTATTTCATCTCCCCCAAATCCTTGATATCAAATACTGACTTCAAGTACTCCTTAGTTGGCTTTATCTCTTCTTTATCACTCCCCGTGATAATGATATCATCTACATAAACCAATAGTGCCACAATACCTCTTGGTGTAGTCAAGGTAAACAATGTGTGATCAAGCTCAGACTTCACAAACCCTCTCCCATTCAAAGTAGTGCTCAGCTTATGGTACCAGGCTCTTGGTGATTGCTTTAGACCATAGATAGCTTTCTTGAGTCTTAAAACGTTTCCCTTCTTCACCAAGTGTTCAAGACCGGGTGGTGGAAGCATGTAGACCTCATCTTCAAGTTCACCTTGTAAGAATGCATTCTTCACATCCATTTGCCAAAGATCCCAGCCAAGATTCACATCAAGAGATAATACAATCCGAATGGTGTGTAACTTAGCCACTGGAGCAAATGTATCAATGTAATCTTCTCCATAAGTTTGTGTGAAGCCTCTAGCAACCAATATGGTCTTCCTCCTATCAATGGTACCATCAGGCTTATACTTAACGGTAAAGATCCATCTGCTTGAACCGCCTTCTTCCCCTTTGGTACCTCACTCTCGTACCATGTGTCATTCTTTATCATAGCATCAGCCTCTGCCTGAACTGAATCTCTCCATTCTTGAATCAATACGGCTTCCTCATAGCTTCTTGGAACATAACTCTCATCCAAGCTCACCATGAAGCTGTAGTGTTCTTCTGGATAATGAGCAAAAGAGCAAACGGCTTGAGAAGGATGCTTCACAGCCTGGGCATTGTAGTACACTCTCGTGTTTACCCAGTTGGAAGGATCCCTCCTAATCCGTTCACTCCTTCTCAATGGGACTGTTGGAACCCGATCTTGAGCTACTGGTTCAGTTGTAGCTTCCTCTCTTGGTTGTTCTTCATGGTTTACATCTCCACTTGATTCACCACTTTCACCTTGATCATTTAACGCACCAGAACTCTCTCCACCATTAGAATCCTCATGATCTTGAGTTCTTGTTTCACTGCCCCCCTCATGATCAAGGTGGGGAGTGTGTTGTTCCGGTTGATTGCCACCAAAACCACTGCCATTAGGAGTTGTTCCTCCTCCATTCGAATCCTGGGACATATTGATTCCAAGAACCTCAAGAATATTCCTCAACACTGAAGCCTTATCCATGGTAAGATCCTTCAAATCCTCCTGGTTTTGCTCCTCATAATACGCTCTTTCTTCAATGAACTTCACCTCCCTTGAAACTAACACTCTTCTAGTGTCAGGATCATAACACTTGTATCCCTTTTGAGTAGTTGAGTACCCAATGAACATAGCCTTTCTACTTCTTGCTTCTAGCTTGTTACTCATTTCTCCCGGAACCATCACATAGCAAAGACACCCAAAAACTCTCAAGTGATCCAACACTGGCTTATACTGATTCAACACCTCAAATGGAGCTTTCCCTTTTAGAACCAAAGTCGGAGTCCTGTTTATCAAGTAACAGGCAGTAACCACAGCATCACTCCAGAAACATTTAGGAACCTTACAGTGCAATAGGAGAGTTCTTGCCACTTCCATGAGATGCATGTTCTTCCTCTCGGCCACACCGTTTTGTTGAGGAGTGTAAGGACAGCTCATTTGGTGCAAGATCCCATGCTGTGATAGGTGTTGCTTGAATGCATTCCTTGTGTACTCTCCTCCATTATCAGACCTGAAAATCTTAATCTTGGCATGATATTGGTTAGTCACATAAGATTGAAATTTTTTAAATGCATCAAGTACCCTATCTTTGGTCGGAATTAAGGTTAACCAGGTGTATTTGGATTTTTCATCAATGAAAGTGACATAATACTTGTGATTATCTCTAGACAAACAAGGTGCAGTCCAAACATCAGAATGAATCAAATCAAAACATTTTTCATAAACCGTAGAAGAGTTTGGAAACACAGTTTTACAATGCTTGCCTAAAATACAAGCTTCACAATCTTTATTCTCAAAGGAAACACCTGGCACCATCAATTTAAAAGCCTTATTATGAGGGTGTCTTAAACTAGAATGCCACAATGCATTTTTATCCAAGCTAGCAGTAAAAAAAGTAGTAAACGAGCAGCAATTATCAGAAACATGAGCTAAGTCTTCAAGCAGGTACAGCTCTCCCTTAGTAACTCCTTTCCCAATCAACTTGCTACTTTTAATATCCTGAAACTTCACATCATTAGGGCTAAAGATCACATTGCATTGTAAATCAGTAGCACACTTTTTAACTGATAAAAGATTTGAAGTAAACTCAGGCATATATAAAGCATTTGACTCTTTATCAAACAACTTAAGCTTTCCTATTCCTTTAATAGGAATCCTATCACCATTTGCAATGAGAACATGACCAGTATGAGGCAGGATGTCTTTAATGAGACTAGTATCACTAATCATGTGATGAGATGCACCAGAATCAACAATAAGAGGCTTTCTTGAACGAGAACTAGCAATAAGAGCAAGAATACAAGATGGTTTGAATGCATGATCAATCTTAGCAATGCTATCAATGCTCGGATGAATGTATGCATTGTCTAACCTATCTTTCAATTCACTACTCAAATCAAGACAGTTCTCAATAAGTTTAGCACCAAAGGAATACCCATAGATGTTACCATTATCCTTGAAGATCTTGATCAAGGAGTCAAGGTCTGATCTCCTTAGGTAGTCCTGGTCATTGTTGTTGATGTTACTGGTGCTGGGAGAACCGGAGTAAGCCACTAAGGACTTCCCATCACTTGCATTCTGTCCTCTCACCTCCTGACCTTTACTGGTACCAGTTCCACTCGAACCTCCACTCGCGCCATCAGATACATTAGCCCTTGCCTCACGATCCTTTCCAAACTTGGCCGGCTTCAAATGGGGGTGGAGAATCCAGCATTGACTCTTCTTGTGCCCTTGCTTCTTGCAATGATCACAGCTGCCACTGAACCTCTCATACTTCCCTTGATTAGCTTTGTTAGCCACGGGTTCAGTGAGCTCAGACTGTCCGGAGTGATCAGCCTTGTTGGCTAGTCCCAACTCTCCCTTCTTTCCAAAGAGACCAATGGAGCCTTGCTCCCTCTGGATCCTAGCACACACTGTCTCAAGATCCGGCAAGTCATCCTCCCTTAGAAGCTTCATAATCAAACCATTGTAAGCCGGGTTCAATGTAAGCAACAATCCAAACACCTTGTCTCGTTCCCTCCTCTTGTTGAGCTCATCCACATCAGTAGTGCTAGGCCTTAACATCTCTAGTTCAGACCAGAGAGACCTGAACCTCCCCAAGTGCTTTGTGAACTCCATATCATCTTGTACCAATTGGTTGATAGCTTGTTTTACTTCAAACACACGGCTCAGGTTTGAAGTGTTACCATACACCTTCCTTAGTGTATCCCACAGCTTCTTAGCTGATTCACAGTAGCTACAAGCATCCAGGATAGCCGGCTCAAGGGATGCATGAAGAACAAATAGCACCAACATGTCTTCTTGTTGCCATTTCTCAAGCGCCTCCGCCACGGCTTCCTCGCCTTCTTCTCCTTGAGTAATGAGCTTTGGAGCCTCTCCTGGAGTAATGTGCTTCCAAAGACCTCTCTTACTCCCCACAGCAGTCCTCACCATCCGGGACCATACCAAGTAGTTGTTTCCCTTGAAACAAACCGCCACTTTCATGTTGTAATGACCTCCGCTTACAACATCTTCCATCTTTAGTCTTCAACCGAGTAAAGATCACACCTTTAGACTTCAAACAAGAGAATCCAAACCATGAACAGCTTGTACAACCCAAGAACACAGCGGAAATATCTTCACAAGCCACAAAGATCCAGACTTTATCTTGAAAAAGTAACACTCAGCCGCAAAGGAACCAACTTTAGTTTAGATACGAACCACAACACCAAGAACACTTCACACTGAGCTCGGACAGTGTGATAAAACCCAGATTTCTCTCAAAGACTCTTCCTTTGAAAGACCACGAACGGAACAACCACGAACACGCCACAAGATACACTGAGCTCGGACAGTGTAAACGACCCGGTAACGCTTTCTTCTTAAAGATTCAAACTTTGAATCTTCAAGAGATGAACACACACACTCAAACCGCCTAACATGGCTCTGATACCATGATATTTTGTCAAGTTTGAGTGTGGTTAAGTGATTAATAAAGATTTAAGAGTGATTATGAACAAGATTTGTGTATAAAAGAGTATAAGTGTCTTAAGAGATTAGAGAGAGATTCTAAGACTTAGAGAGAGACTCAAAATGCATAGCTTTCATTAATGTGAGGATTACAAATATATATTGGAGGCTTATACAAGGGTTTTGCCGTAAAGAGAAAAGATAAGCGTGTGGGAGGAGCGTCTCATTTAGCTTCGACCAATGGTTGATTCCACACGTACCAAGCATCAAAGAATCTCTGACCAGATGCTGACAGCCTTTGACAGCCTGTCAGACGCGCCCTTCCCTCTTACAACGGTCGGCAACAGTAGATGGTCCGAACCTTCCCTCTTAGCAAGTGTCTTCGACCACTTTGCTTTCCGTGTGAACCAAGAACTGATTTACCTCAGTAACACTGTTGTACGGTCATGGTAAATCCGTACAACATGCCCTGACTTTGCACATTCTTGAAATGTGATGAAATGGTCGACCCAAGTTGTCATGGTCGAGGCCGGTCCGTACGGTCCGTACCGCCTGACCCTAAATATGCACAACTTCTCTTTAGCTTTCTTAACCCTTCCTTAACCCATAAACAACCTCCACTCCTCTTTATTCATGACCACATCTTAACATTAAGTATTATAATACACATAAAAAGCAGAACCTATAACTATGTCAACAAACAATGAGACAGAAGAGTTTTTTTTCAAAAAAAAAAAACAATGAGACAGAAGATAATTTAATTAGAAAGAGGAGAGGATTTGATGCTGAAAATATAAGAGATGACCCAAAGACTCAACTGTATTGCTTTAACTTTTGACTCAAATAACTCGTACTAAAAACCGGGCACTACGGTAAGACAAAAACATCTGACCTCTTAAATAAACATTTGAGAAAAATAATCTCTCACTCTTAGCAAAAAAAAACATAAGACTATATAAAAAAATCATGTTGACAAACACACTTTTAATTTAATTAGTTTCGTTCATCAAATTCTTTGATAGAAGTAGCGAATAATTATGTATAATGACTATTTTCTGTATGCATACCCACCTACAATATTTTTAAACGTCCACAATATTTCTAAAGCCAGGACATACTCGGTTCTCATTAATGGAGAGCAAACAAAAACCCTTACACTTCAAAGGGGAATAAGATAAGGAGACCAATTTTGCCTTATATGTACATCAACTGCACATAAACATTGTCAAGACGCATTAAAAAGAGAATTCAAAAAGTCGACTTCATGGATACAGGCTTCAAGAGGAGGTCTGTCACTTGTTTTTTCTGATGATTCACTTGTGTTTTGCAAGGCTACAGAGCAGTCTCAAACACTAATGAATACGCTTACAGTATATACAAAAATCTCGGACAGGAAGTTATTTACGGTAAATCGGCAATCACATTCTCCAAAGGTACTTCTGTAAATACTCAAAACGATTTAAAGGCTATGTGACATGGATAAATAAAGTAGGAGGGTTTGAAAAATATCTAGGAATACAAGAAATAATAGGGCGTAGAAAAAGGCTTTGAATATATTACGCAAAGAATTTTACACAAGTTGGATAGCTGTTATAATAAGTTCTTTAGTCAAGCAGGGAAATAGATCTTTTTAAAAGCCGTAATCACAACAATATCTACCTATGCAATATCTATCTACCTATGCAATGTCCTGCTTTCTTTTTCCGAAAAGGCTACTAAAGGAAATCACATCGCGTATGAAATTTTTTTTCAGTGATCCTCATAAAAAAGATAGAAATAATTCCTTAGATTGGTTGAAACAACTTGTAGTTTCAGAAAAGGATGGGGTTTAGGAATAAGAGATCCGAAGGATTTAAATTTGGCTTTGTTAGCCAAACAACGATGGAGAATCTACAAAAATCCTACTACATTAACGTTAAGGGTGTTTAAAGCAAAATATTTCTGTAATTTGATTTCTTGCAAGCTAGAAACTCTCAAACCTCTAGTTTTTCATGACGCTGTATTGTTCAGACTCAGACTTTATTAAAGCAAGAAATAAGTGGCTAGTATGTAATGGAAGAAATATCAAAGTATGGGAGGATAACTGGATTCAAAACAAGCATGTTTTTTTTTGGTCTAAACAAGCATGTTGTTCATGCTACTGAAAATGGAACTGTAACACATCAACATCTTAAGGTCAATCATCTTTTTCTTCCACATACTAAAGAATAGAATATGCAACTGATACAGAGCATAACGAATAGAGACGATGCGAGCTATGTTCTGAATCTAAGTCCTACCATATGATAAAGATATCCCTACTTGATTTTCACAAAAAACAGGGGAACACACAGGGAAGTAGTTCAAGATGGGAATAGTCCTTCCATCTAATCCAGATACAATCTTCAGAGGCATCTGTCAAATCAAACACCTCAACACAGTGATGGGAATAGTTCGATCACAAATGAAATAAAACAACTCTCTCAGCTATATGGAAGCTTGATTTACCATCAAAGGTTAAAGTATTTTGGTGGAAACTGGTTCATCAAGGAGTGGAAGTTGCAGAAATCTTGAGGAAAAGAGGAGTCAAAATTGATAGCACTTGACAAGTGTGTGGAGAGGAACATGAAACCCAAAATTACCTGATGTTTATCTGTACGTACAATATTGAAGGAAATATGGTCTCTTTTACCTACTAAATATAAAGCACTAAAAATATATATAAAAGAGACCATATATATATATATATATATATATATATATATATATATAAAGCACTAACTTAAACCATAAAAATATCCTACAATAGTAAAGTGCTTTTGTCTCAGACCAAAAAAAAAGCCCAAGAAAAAATTCAAATTGTTTTGTAGGTTGGAAAATGAGAAAATATAATCTTCCAACTTAAAATGGAGCAGATTCTACAGATGATACATGGTGCATTAAGAGACTATCAGCAATGGGCGGAAAGCAAACTACCAAAATAAAAAGATCAACGTATTACATCCTCCAGTTTGCATAAAAAGCACAAGAAAGTATTACATTACATGAATTCTCTATACTATTGCCTGGTTAATGCCAGAGCCGACCCTGAGATTTTGGGGTCTGAAAATATGTCTATGTAAAAAAAAAATTATGAATTTAGGGGCCTATAAAAGTTTTTGGGGGTTTTTATCAATGTAAAATTTTTCGAAAATTTTGGGGGCTTGAGACGAATGTTTCATCCGGCTTTGTCCAGGGCCGGCTCTGGTTAATGCTTCATGGAAATTAAGGATCAGATGAACATGGAGGAATAGATTAGTCCTTGTATAGCAAAGAAGGCATCCATAATCAAAGGTTTATTTGCAATCCGACCAGTGGGGCATCTAGAGGAAAAAAATTGTGGGGGCACACAATAAATAAAAAGAAATAAAAGTTAAGGAGGGTATTCGAATCGAGGTTTAGAGGGGGCAAACAACTGACTGAAACCAACTATGCTATGAAATACTTGTTGTTTCTAATGGAAATATATTGACCATGTACCATCTGTAGAATCTGCTCCATTGCTGTAGTTTGTTTCTAATGGAATAGAAGGTTCGTTCACCCATGAATTTGTTACTGCTATTGAACATGACTAATCTTGTTGGTTACAGATTAGTCTATTCGTCCATGTTATTGAATTCTGACAGCCTAAAATTTGTTAACATTTTAACAATCTCTGCGACTAAATCTAGCCAAGATTTATTCAACTCCACGTTCTAATTTTTGATCGCTGACGCTAGTCAGCTCTTGTATTCTACCATCGATTCCATCCCTTGCCGGTCCAGAACAACTGAACGCCTAAAGAAAAATTTCAAAAATATGCACTTGGAATTAATTGAAACTCAGTAGCGCTTGGAGATATATAAGCCTGACCAAAAACAATATTATAGAAACTATTTGTAACTGATGCCCTAATTTGTTTGATAAAATTTGGCGCCTAAATCCTTGCTTCATGTGATCTAATCCAGTGTCAATCTTTTATGGTTTAAGTTATGAAAGAAATTTAATGTGAAAAGAATTTATGGATTGCCAAAATTGATTTTGTTCAGAGAAGAAGAAAATCATGTTAATGAATTCTGGCAGCCTAAAATTTGTTACCTTTTTAACAATCTCTGCGACTAAATCCAGCCAAGCTATATTCAACTCCACATTCTAATTTTTGATCGCTGACGCTAGTCTCGGCATCTAAGGAGACTATAATACAGAGATCCATTCTATGATACAAGGTATTCTAGATTAACTAACATACTATAACTGATCAAGTGGTGGTAGTCTAGTGGCAATTTCTTTGACTGTAGTGTGTATCCAAATCTGTTTTGAGATCGATTTTTTCTAGAAACTAAATTATCATTACTTGGTCCGTATGAGTCTGGGATTCAGCCCATATGATTAATATGATGAACCATAACAGATCATCTGTCCACCCCTTAACATTAGTTGGTAGTTATTCAAACTCGAATAAAACACTATGATATATTTTTAAACTAATCTACTTCGTAGTATTATTGAGTGCATTTTTTGGAGCCGACCAAATCAGACTATGTAGTTTATAAAAAAATGAAAAACATACTATATAATAAGATTTGCATTAGGAAAAGAAAAAAAAGATTTGCATTAGGAAAAAATTAAGTGAAGTACTTTTTTCTAGCGCTGGATATATTATACTATTACAAACTCGGAGATATATTACAAATGATTCCACAGCCAACAATTCTACCTGTCCTATGAAGATTTACCCCTGACCGCATCACCTGAGCCACCCTATCGGATTCCGTCTTCTCCGGGAAATGAAATTGAGACCTCCTGGTGTACAAGCATTAATGAACCTTTGGTCAAATCACTGGACCAAGGGAAAGGGTTTCCACAATTAATTGAATTACTTATATAGTTGATATTTTTTTGGTCAACAATATTAAGCATCTAAGATTTTATTACCTTCACGAAAAAATAATCGGAATTAAAAAGAAAATATATCTGTTGAGTGTTGACCAAAAAAACATCTGAAAGAGGAGATTCTTTTTTTTGGGAAATTGTTTTTTAGGCCAAAAAATGATCCTCATGTCCCATTAGGCTAATTTCTTTTCTGTATCATTTTTCCTATAATAGCCTTTAGTATTTCAGAAAATAAATGAAATAAATAGTTTACAAACCATTTTTTTTTAAAATAATAGAACCTACTGATGAAATACCTATATCAACTTATTGATATTTTTTTTTCAATTTTAAAAATGTTTAAATCATAATTTCATATTTTGTTCTACGAAAAGTAAAACTGACATTCTAAACAGTAGAAAATGTGACCCAATTTGTTTTACTGAATCTACTATATTTAGAATATGTGTTCTACGTAAATAATAGTTATCTAAAAATATCTGGAAAACACATTATGCGCTTAACATATATTTCTAAAATTGGTAGAAATTGAAATCTACACATTATTATAAATCTAAAACATGTAGAAATCATATTCTACATAATACTTTATATCTAAAACAATTAGAAATTGATTTCAAACATGTTTACAATATTCTACATATAGTAGAATACAGTTTCTACGAATAATGACAATTAGTTCCAAAAATATATGAAGAGAATATTTGGAAATATTCAATTTTCTTATTTGTTAAATTGTTTAAAAAAATTAAAATAAAAAATACAATAAAAAGGAAATCTTTTTAAAAAATAATAAAAAAAATAATCACAAATTTTTTTTTTTAAAAAGAAATCATGTTTAAGAAAAAAACCGATCCTGTAAACTTCTTCTTCTTCTTCTTCTTCTTCTTCTTCTTCTTCTTCTTCTTCTTCTTCTTCTTCTTCTTCTTCTTCTTCTTCTTCTTCTTCTTCTTCTTCTTCTTCTTCTTCTTCTTCTTCTTCTTCTTCTTCTTCTTCTTCTTCTTCTTCTTCTTCTTCTTCTTCTTCTTCTTCTTCTTCTTCTTCTTCTTCTTCTTCTTCTTCTTCTTCTTCTTCTTCTTCTTCTTCTTCTTCTTCTTCTTCTTCTTCTTCTTCTTCTTCTTCTTCTTCTTCTTCTTCTTCTTCTTCTTCTTCTTCTTCTTCTTCTTCTTCTTCTTCTTCTTCTTCTTCTTCTTCTTCTTCTTCTTCTTCTTCTTCTTCTTCTTCTTCTTCTTCTTCTTCTTCTTCTTCTTCTTCTTCTTCTTCTTCTTCTTCTTCTTCTTCTTCTTCTTCTTCTTCTTCTTCTTCTTCTTCTTCTTCTTCTTCTTCTTCTTCTTCTTCTTCTTCTTCTTCTTCTTCTTCTTCTTCTTCTTCTTCTTCTTCTTCTTCTTCTTCTTCTTCTTCTTCTTCTTCTTCTTCTTCTTCTTCTTCTTCTTCTTCTTCTTCTTCTTCTTCTTCTTCTTCTTCTTCTTCTTCTTCTTCTTCTTCTTCTGAGGCAGTCTTCTATTGATTCACAAAAAAATTTCCCACTGATTCTCCTATGATTCATATCTATGCTTCATGTGGTGTTTGAGAATCAAACCAGATTAAACCGACGAAAACCCGTAAATCATTTTGGGATGACACATGATCGATCGATCCATTAAGAGAGCGATCGATCTATATTGGATCGATCTGTCGCGTTCAAGTTAACTTGAATCGGTCGATCATTATATGCTCCACATATTTTTGTTTGGATATATTTATCTGGATCGACCAGTCAAGATCAGATCGATCGATCCTGATGAATCATCAAACATTCGAACGTTATGATTTTTTTTTGGGAATTTAAAATCCCTATTTTATTAATTATTTTAGTAAAAAATACTTTTAATATTTACAAATTGGTTTATTAATTGTAGTTTTGAATTTTAAACTGAAATTAAGGGCGATATTGCTATTTTGAAAATATTTAGTTTAATAGGACATAAAACACATAAGATTAGTCTAATGGGACGTGAGATTATTTTTTTGGTTAAAAAAAACTATTTTTCCTTTTTTTTTGGTGCAACTGGAGATTTTTTTTCTACCCCCAAAAGCTTTTGCATCGTATATAAAGGGGTAGAGTTTGCATCGTATCTCTCTATATATTGTCCTAACCCTACAGAATCTCTATGATTAATAAACAGAGATAAATATAAGATATTCATCTCTAATTAAATTATCGTTTCCTTCGATTTATTTCAAAATTGCTGTTTCACTGCAGTAAGTCATATTAATTAAATCTGCTGACGTCGTGTTCATCCTTTAACAAACGGTCATGAATACCACAACGATGCGTCGTCCGCCACGTCGTATGCTGATGTCAGACAAACGAATTCTCCCGAGTGTCGTCGCCGATAAACCGACGGAAATAACCGTAACAAATCCACCATCACCGTCGATGAAATCTATTCTCAAGAAAACTCCGGCTGTCGGTCCACCGCCAACGATTGTAGAGCAAGCCGGTTCGAACCAGCTCCTTGCCGGTTATTTGGCTCACGAGTATCTCAACAAAGGCACACTCTTCGGAGAACAGTGGAATCCGGTTCGATACCAACCGATTGCCGGGGCGAGGAAGAACAAGCCGATCCATGATATAGAGCCGAGTGATTGTAAACGGAGGAGATACGTGGAGGTAGCTGATATCCTCAGGGCAGACGGGGCGTTCATGCCAGGTATCGTCAACCCTTCACAGCTTGCCCGATCCCTTAAAATGTGACGGCGTCAATCCACGTGGAGTAATGAGATTGGCTGGTCCACCTGAAAATCAAGAAAGTCGTAAAACATTTCCTCCTCGCTGCCTTCTTCGAAATTGACTCGGAAATATTGTGGTGTTTTGTTGTTGTTGTTATTGTTGTTTGGGATTAGATGTAATGTGTTATTGTAAATCTGGTGATGTTATCGATTAGCCAACGTGTTGAAAAATCGATCGCCGATTTAAATATCATTTCTGCGACATGTCTGGTTCCGATGTGCATGAAAAATAGACCAATGTTTTTCATTCATCAGCGTTTTCATTTTATTTTTATTTTTGTTTGGGTACTAAAAGTTCGTACATTTGTTTATCTAAAGGTTTCCTTTGATTTGCTAAAAATTCCAGGTTCGATAAAATGTTTGGTAGTAAAACTGAATCATTATTTGATCATTTCATCTGATGACATTGATAAAAAGGGGAAGGGGGTTGTCTACGTTTTTGTGATTTTTCAAAAAGAGAATACCTTTGCGGTATGTGTATTGAGTCTTGTAAAGATTGTTAAAAGTAATCTGGTTGTTCAGTCGAAAAGGGGGTGTGCTTTGTTGGATTTGCAGTGAGCACTAGTCGACAAAATTGTTGAATCCAACAAAAACTGGCACTTTGAAGCATTGATCTGAAGCTATTTCTTGATTCTTGGTGGTGATGCAGAATCTTTTTGACTCTCAAGCACCTCTTCTTTGTAATTGGGATCACGGCATTGATATTTAACTGCATCCTAAACCCAGTCACGCTCGAATCTTGCTTATTATCTTTGATTATTTATATAAATCATGCGGTTTTAGTGTCTCTTCGACTTCTTAGGTACGCAATCTTTGCTTTGTTTGTAATGAAAACCCACTTACAACTTCCTTATTGACTTAGCAAAAAGAAAACATCTTACTTATCGTTCAGCTTTTTTTTCTGGACACCAACCTATTGTTCAGTTAAATTTATTGGTGTTCTAGTTTTAACTGAAATACTAGATGACAATCAGCGCCATGCGCGGAATAAGTTTTTTCAAAATATGTTGTATTTAAATATTATAATTAAAATGTATTTTGTTATCAAGAATTTTTTTTACATTTGATTTGAGGTGAACATTCGAATACCATTTGGTTCGGTTTGGTTTGGTCCGATTCAATTATATTTTGATTTTTTGTGAGTTCGATCCAGTTCGGATCTGCGAGTTCGGTTTGGGTTTGGACTCAGATAACTCATTTAATTTTTAAAAAATAAAATAAAATTCATATATACTTTAAATTTCTCAGAAAAATAAAAAGAAAAAAATTATTTATAACATATAAATGTGTATAATGTAAGCGTGCCAAAAAAAATGTGTATAATGTAAGCTAAAATATTTAAACTTAACATAATATTTGATTAGCTTCAATATTCAAATAAGAAATCAATATATAAAAAAAAGGAAATCAATAGATATTTGACCGGGTGATTGTGGTCGAGTAGTAAGAAGACGGAGTTGGAACACCAACATGTTTCAGGTTCGATCCACCTGCTGCGCGAAACTAAGTCACAATTATCTTGGTTACCTAATACGGATATGTGTCTATACTTTAGGGCCCATTTGAATACCGGGAGAGATGGTCTATCCGTGGGCTGCACCTTCCCTTGTGGATTAGTCTGGGCCTCTCCATGGGCCTGAAATACCCCCAGATTAATCAAAAAAAAATCAATAGATATTTGAAGTATTTGTATTTTGAGTATCATTTAACTGTTTTCAACATGTATTTTTAACAATTTGTATATATTTCCAAATATTTTGGACAACTTAGTAACATCTTATATATTTTTTATATTCTTTTAAATATTAAATTCTAAAAATAATTAATATATTTAAGTATATAAATATAGTTTGGGTATATTCGATATCTGAAATAATTCGTTTCGAATCGGATTCCGTTCTAAAAAATAACATCTTAATAACATCTTACAATTTTTAGTAATTTATAGACTTTTTAATAAATTCAAAATTTAATATATATGATTCTTTTTAAATATGCTTAATGTAATTTTTTTAAAATAATATAAATTAGAAAAAAATGTAGAGGATACAATTGTTTTTATCAAATTTCGTATGATTTATAATAATTAATTGTCATATATAAGTTAATATATTAGGTAATCTCGTAGCTTTTATTTAAAGAAAAAAACTTACGTAGCTTTTATTTAAGAAAAGAATTTAAGACTACTAATCAATATGATAATTATTTTAATAAAAAGTATAATTTATATTTTTATGGACCAACTTATTTTCCTAAGGATTTCTAAAAATCATCCTAATGATGACACATGGCTACAAAACATGTTGTTATGTTGGAGGATTAATATATAGGGGATTCTAACATACAAACATCTTTTTTCTTTTTTCAGTCTTTTTTGCTCTTTGCTTTCCCTTTCTAACTCAACTTCTCGAATGATTCTTTTTTTTAGCACTGATTTATTATGATATTGCAACTATGAGAAAGATTACAAAAACGATTCGACAACCGACAATACTACCTACCTTATAAGATCTACACATAACTGACACCACCTGAACCGTCCTATAAAGATTCACTCCTGACCAGATTACTTGCACCATGTTGAAGATCTCTTGTACCCCTTTCTTCCGTACTTTTTCCAATAATAAATCGCCTTCTCCAGAGCTTGAAACCTGAATTTTCTGAAACATGCAAAAAATTGCTTAGTCTAAGATTCGAACCACATACATAAATGTATAAGCCTTTAAACCTTAACCTCAACTTCTCGAATGATTCTTGACAAACAGATTCTTTGGAAGCTTTTTCCGTTATACACACTTCTTACCTTTTTTGTCTGGTGGTTTATTCTCATTATAATAATTACACCATAGATCACATTTATACTTATGAATTACACTCTGAGTCACTTTCTTATACACATACACTTTCTCAAACTATTATCCATTTTTTTTCGTTAGGTCTATTAACTAGAACAGAATCACTAGTTATTGGTGGGTCTCTCTTTTTTTCTTACTTTTTTTTTAAATTAATTATGGCATTTTCTCTTTTCCTTATTTCTCTGAGTTTTTATGAATGGCTTTAGTATAGAAAACTTCGATTCTGCATAAATACAATTTCTTTTAGGAAGAAGGTACTTATTTGTTGGACAGGGATTTAAGAAAATTATAGAAAAGAAGCAGAAGATGTGAAAGACAATCATAATTTATGTTACTCATATGACGAAAGCATCAAACAATCATATATAATATTTTTCTGGTTGGAGAATAATGGTCATATAAGCAGAATGAGAAGTCTAAGTGTGCCCTTATTGGCTCTGGATGGTACTGTAAGGTGGCTAGGTAGCTAGTCTTCTTACAGCAACATCACATCTAAGTGACCCATGGTACAAATCAATGGTTCAAGCTTATATGTTCATCAAATTCCTTGGCCTAAAGCACAAGTCTTGTCCTTTTTCTGAGAAACTGAGTTTGATATTTTTTACTGTAGACGGCTTGGAGAAGACAGAGGCTGCAATTTCAAGGATTAGAGCAGTGAAAGAAGCAACAAAATGGGAAAGATGGTTTTCTGATCCAGGAGAGAAACTCTTGTTAAGAAAGGAACAGGTGGAAGACTTGTCAAGTGATGATGATGATGATGAGCCTTTAGCTCTCAAGGTCGTTTGCTATTTTAGCTGTCTAAGAGTGCCCCTTCATATGACAGTGAAAGATTATAACATTGAAAGGATCAAACTTACGTTTCTTTTATGATAAGTGTACATACGGATAGCATTGTTTCGTGTACATATGGATAGTATTATTTCAGTGTACATGGAAGCTCTTTTCCATGATGATTTTCAATGTATATGATATCAGTAATACATATGGACCACTTCCTACACTTGTATATGTTTGTAAAGGTTCAGAGCACACACAACTCCATTATCGATCTCAAAACACAAACCATATGCATAAAGGCAACTATATGTACACTTGAACATGTGTTCTTTCGTATCTTTTTTTACAGCGTCATTCATGTTTGTCCGTTTGTACAGTGGCATTCATGATTGTCCATACGTACATGTTCAACTGTAAAAAACTCGTTCATCGTGTCTGGTTCTACATCGTCATTCTTGTATGTGTGTACAGCATCATTCATGCTTGTCTGTGTGTTGAAATCCATGACATATTTTTTTTACAAATCAAATTTGTTTCCTACATTACTTGTAACTAAACACATTTTTAAGCTCCATGTATTTTTAGTCGTTGTAATTGTATTTTCATAGAAAATTTTGTTTTCCTGCCACATGATAGCTTGCTTCCATGTTAAAAATTGTTTTTTTGTATGAAATTTAGTGGTGTACACAATGCTCTGTGTACGGGTGTACAATTAATATGAATCCAATTTTTTGTTGAAACTGTTCACATATAATTGAACCGACAGATTGTCAGGTTTTAGTGGGATATTGCATTAGGTTAAGAAAATCTAATTAAGTGCTCTTTGCAAACTAATGTACATGTCAATATTTTTAGGCGGTATAAATGTGGACATTCGAATAATATAATATTTTCAAGTTTTTCATTTAAAGTGGTGGTGTAAGAACAAAAGAGAATAGTGCTTTGGTGCTCGCTAGATAACCCCAATTCGATTGCTAATAAAAGCAAAAGCAAAATAAAATTTGGAAAATGTGAAAAGATGAAGGTAGGTCCTAATAATTGATATTTTAGTTACGCTTTGGTGAGAATATAATAGAATTAGGTAAAGAAAGTGTTTAGTATAAAAAATGACTTATTGTAGTATTTAAAGTCAAAAAGTGATTCATTCCGTAAATTTCTCTTTATTATATAAATAAAATAATAGAGAGTACAATACTCAAAAGTTAGGTGAGATTTTTATATATACATATACATTTCTTTTTTTCATCATCTTCTATTTTCCTCCTCTTAAGGTTAGAAAATTGGCTAAATAATTGTTTTAAAATCAAAATAATACCTAGATCAAACTTCTCATCATTTACTTGACATCCTCTCCAAACTAATCCTCTTTAGAAAGCTCCAGAGCTTGTCTAGTAGGCCTTAGACTCCTCATTGATAACTTTACTTGTTTTTCAAAATCACCATGATAAAAAGTCACCACACAATCAATAAAGCCATCAATTAGTATATGTTCATGCTCAATGTTTGTGTCCTTGTCGAAGTAGAATGGGTTCAATATATATGCGCTCATATGCAAAGGAGAATCCAACACACCTTTCATTTTCTCACCAATGATATTTAAGATAGGTTTATAACTTCTGTCCAAGTAATTAGAAGCCACCTTAATCTTACTCCTTGCTTCTAAGATCTCTCTAACAAATAAAACCCATATAAGGCTTCTTCTCCCCCTCAGCAATCCTTAAGAGTTTCACCGAAGGTAAAAAAAACCTTCAACACATATGCAACACCATTGCAGAATGTTGTACTCATATCATTTAAGAATTTGGTTTCCCTTTTGTACTCTTTGAGTGCTTGCATTTGTCCCATTCTTCACAAGTACACGCCTTGAGTTCTGCCTTTTTCTCCAATAAGCTTTGTAAAGTAAAGAAAGTTGTTGCAAATCTTGTCACTCTTGGTCTCACAATATCCCTCTTCTTGGTATGGGATCTCATCATTGGTAAGGTCTTATGATAAGTATATATGAGTACCGTAAGGTCTTTCTCTTGCTCAATAAGTTTGGCAAACTTAGGTAACAAGGAAATGGCTTCATGCATTTGATCAATTGTATGCGCAGAAAATGATGTCCAAAAAATATTTGATCTCTTATAGTTAAGCATCTTTGCTGCTGCAACAATGTTCAATGCATTATCTGTTACTACTTGCACAACATTTTCAGCAACCAACATCGGCAATGCATCGTATAAACATAATCAAAGATGAAGTATAGCTCTGTGTGATTCTGAGGAAGCATCTTTTGAGGATAGAAAACATGTTCCTCCTCTCGAATTAACTAATATAATAAAAATGATAAAGAAACAATAAAATTCTTCACAGAAATAAATATCACTAAAAATACTTTGTGTCTAAATGGTGACATAAGGAATTAAGTAGAATAGTCAATTCTTACTTATTCCTTAGGAATTATACCATTTATGGGAAAGTTTTAGGAATTATACCATTTATGGGAAAGTTTTGATGGTTTGATTTTTGGTCATTCCTTGAATTTTAAGAAATTATAGAACAAAAACATTCCTTATCAAAATTGATATGGAACAGAAGTAATAAATATTCATTTATTTTTCTTTTATTTTGTTTCTATTCATTCATTTCACACCCATTCATATTCCTATTTTAACTAGGTCTTTTTTCCCCGCTACGCGCGGATTATTTCTTCTTAAGTTTATTTTCAGTTTTATTACTATGTAAATTATTTTATTATATTTTCTGTATTTAATTTAATTTTTATTATCTAATAGTTTTAAAAATATAAATATTTTTTTTTATTCTTCTAATGTATTTATCATTGATTAAGTATCTTTAATAGTCAATGGTATATTGAAATTATGTTTTTTTCTGGATAATCAACTGTAGTCATCTTTCAGAACTATTTACATTGTTTTGTTCATTGGCAACCAAAAAGATATGAGCATAAATTTAAAAAATATTTTTAATAATTATTTTATTCCCTTTGTAAATGTAAATTCGGATAAATGCATAAAATTGAATTATATTTATCTTAAATCTTAAAATACATTGGACTCAAATCATTTTTCATTGGAATCAAATCTAAATAAGGAAAGAAACATATGTTTTCCAGTTAAAATCATTGAGGTTTTAGATTTTACAGCTTGACTCGGCACAAACCCTAATCATTCCCCACAAATATTCTATAATTTGTATCAGTTTAAGTTCTTATATATTTGTTTGTGAATACATACATATCTTAAAAACTGTTATAAAACAAAACAAAATTTGGTAATTTATAAAACTCACTAATTTACTGATGTTCAGGACTTTTAATAATATAACATGTTAAATAAGTGGTAGAATGGTATAAGCCACTGGACTTCTAATACCAAATACTTTTTCGTTTTTATCTAACGCTTTATAGTTGTGCACACATATTAATAATATATAATTTAATATTTTCTAAAAATAACATTTAACGGTAATTCATTCAACACAAATTATGTGTTTTGTTTTTCTTTCTAGTATAAATGAATTTTACAGTAAACAATTTAAATTACTTTTCTATTTAATTTAAACTTTAAAATGCACTATATAATAATATGCCATAAAACATTTATTACACCCAACATATATTACTTTGTACCCAAAAAAAACACTTAACATATATTACAATTTAAATTACTTTTCTTTTTAATATGCATATTGTATCTGTGGTATAAACTAATATGCAACTTCTTATTTCAGTTATAAAGACGTGAAGACTCAACAAAATCACAAATATTAAAGATGTTTTTGATCAAGTAATAAAGAACTTGGCCGTAGCTATTGCTGCCTCAGAGATTAATCTGTCTCTTTCCTTCAAAGCCATAACCTGCAATTCAGAAATATCAGAACAGGTTGTAGATTTGCTGACACATCTGAGGTACATGGAGAACAGCACATCGAATCCAGCTCCAGCGGCAAAAACTGATGTAAGAAGCTCTGAAATCGCTTTGCATGATCTGAGTGTAGAGTGTATTGCTGTTCATTTGTGTTGATGATCACTGCCCATTAACAAAGACAGAAGGTTCCTCTTGTAGAGGTCTCTCGCCTTAGCTTTTCGGTCTATGTCTTGTTTATTTGGCGAAGGCTTGAGCCTGGTTCTTCAGGAATAAACAGTTGTTTAAATATGAGAACACAAACTACTCAAAATGTAGAAAGCGAAATCAGATTTTACCTCGTGTGCTAGTGCTGTAACCGGTGTTAATGCTTCACGGTGAATCCTGCTTAAATGGAAGATGAGAAACCCTTTTAACACTGAGTCAAATCGTAAACAAAAGACATTAAACCTCGGTGAGAAATTCAAGATAAGCAGTGAGAGCTGCCTCCATTTTGCTGAATATTTTGAATTCAGAAGTAATCCAAAGAGGATCATTCAACTCAGCATTACTATTTAAGGAGAACTGAGCATGACCATTCAATCTCACATAGAAATCTGGATCCACAAAATTCTACACCAGATCCAAAACCGTCTTCCTAATTCATGTTTCAAGTTAAGAATAGAGGAAACACCATATGGTAAGAGTCTAAGACACACACACAGATGACTCATTGCATAGCACACAGTCTCACCAAATTAAACACCATCTAAATCGAGAAAACTTACATCGAGTGGTCGATGTAATCAGTGATATCACTACCTCGAGCTGCTCACGGAGCCGTTTGTGAACATCCATTTGTATCCTTAAAACTTATGTGATCTCAACTCTCCTAGTAAAGGAAGTGTGAAAAACTTCAACCTAAGTAAGTGAATAGTTCCTCTTGACTCATCCAGACTTCCATTCACAGATAATAAAAATGCTCAGATTAGTTCACGCTATAAACATTCCTCTTGACTCATTCAGACTTCCATTCACAGAAAAATAAAAATGCTCAGATTAGCAACATACCTTATATAATCAACATGAAAGAGATCATGAGTACTTACCGTGAGTGATTGTTAAACCTGAACACACTGCATAATCCAATATCCACAGCCATCAGAAACAAACAATAATAATTGTCAGAACAATTTTGTATATATAAATTCAATCAAAAATCAAATCATATAATCGATATAAATCACAAAGTATTGTATACTACCACCATTCCCGTCGATTTAGCAGACTTCATGGTGACAGCGTGGTCTCTTTTTGTGGAGGTTTCTGGTTTTGTCTGGATTTAGGTTTAAAAGTAGAGATTTATATAAGAGAATAAAGGGGAGATGGAACGAAAGTATAAAGAAAGGATTGAAGAACATAATTGATTGATCAGTAGGGGGGTATGTATTCTGTAACGACAATTACAGGAAGGAAAGACAAGTGGAAAGCGCCGTACTAATTGATGCTTAAAAGATGATGTATTTGGCAGCTAGGTTTTATATGGGCCAATGGCCATGATTTAATTTTTGGAGGCCACACGGGAAGCCCAGTTACTCGACTAAATTGTTGTGATGTGGCAAAACACTGTCTTTCATTGGTTTTAATTTCCAATCCTACGTGGCTACCTTAAGAATGCTTTATTTGTTGCTTTTAGTATAGTATAGATATAGATGGTCACCAATTAGATCTTTCATGAAGTTTTAACATATAAGAACCAATAACACTTGAATTAAAATCTTTTTAATGAAAATATTCTAATTACAAGAATCAATAACACTTGATTTTTACTTAGGAGTTAAAATTTATTATTGAATAACTAGTTAGAGTTTAATTCAATTAAAACCCACCAACCAATAACACCTGGACCAGCATATTCGAAGAGCATCTTCAAGAATAACTTAAAAATCACAAATATAAAGTTTCATATATTTCAAGAGCAACCTTGAAACTTTAATTTTAATGTTCTTTTTAAAATTAAAAACTTAAATTATAATGTTTTGTACAATAAAACTTCAAATATAAGATTTACTTTACAAAATA
Organism: Hirschfeldia incana; assembly: GCA_026261945.1. Lineage (NCBI taxonomy): Eukaryota > Viridiplantae > Streptophyta > Magnoliopsida > Brassicales > Brassicaceae > Hirschfeldia > Hirschfeldia incana. Next base: position 2,299,783 of record JABCMI010000006.1, read on the forward strand.
TTTGAGGTTTCATATTTTTTGGTTGTTGTAATTGTATGTTTTTTAAATAGTCTTGATAACTTTTTGTTTATCATTTTAATTCATACAATTTTACATCTTTCATATATTTTAAATATTTTCTTATAGATTTAAATAAATATATAAAAAATTAATGAAAAATAAAGCAAGGTTTTCTTTTAAAATCTACTAGGTGATTTTCCCGTGCTCATGCACGGGTATAAATATTGATAAAGTAAATATATATTATAATATTTTATTGCTATTTACTTCTAATTTAAAATTAATTTATAATTTTATGCATAATTTATATTATTAATATTATATTAATTTAATTAGACATATGATTTTAGATATGTTATATCTACTCGGGTTTGTTGTTTTTACAGTCGATTTAATTATCATTTGAATATATTGAATTGCATCTATTTCTCTGAATTTAACTATAATATTTTCAATTTTAATTATATTAAAATTTTGGTTAATTTTTTTATTTGTATTTAGGTTGGTTGTTGTCTTAGATATGTAAATTATCACAGTTGGTTAATACTTTATTTTCATTTGTTAATGTGTTTTGAGTAATATTATAATTTATAGTTATAAAATAAATTATTGTTATTATAAAATTATATTTTATTATTATATTTAAATTTTTGATTTTAGATATATGTTGGATTAGTCGAATCGCTCATGTTGTGAGTATATTAAGTTACATATATTATTTCAAATCGAAACTGAAGTATAATTAGTTTTATTATAATTAAATCAAGTCAAATTAATTTTTTTATTGTTTAAATGTGCATGTATTTTAATAGTGTGTATAAAATAAAATTTTTGATTTTTTTAATGATATTAAAAAAAATGATGATCTATAGAAAGTTACATACATATATCAACATTACAATAACTAAAATATTTTATAATTTCTATATAATTTTATGCCTTTTTATTATTGTTATATTAAGTTTCACAAACATAATAACATAAAATTTAAAAGCAAATTTCATATTGAGAAATATATATTTTAATAATGTAAAATATAATATTTTTTGTTTTCTTAATATCTCTTAAAAATAAACAGTAATAATTGTGTGTGTATTTGAGAAAGCATATTATATAAGTAAATTATAATTTATAGATATTTTTGCTGTGTTTAAAAAATATTATACTCGACTAAATATAAGAAATACAAATAACATTTCAATAGGACTAATTTTAAACTGTTTTAGTCAATAAAACATATATCATTCTTTGTTACTTAATTATATTATATAATCATCTAAAAAATAGATAGATATATAAAATTATTTCTGTTACTTTGAAAATATATATTTTTACTATAAAAAATGTATTTATTATGTTATTTTAAAATATTTTTAAATAGAATAATACTATTTTTTGAACTTTCCTTTTAATGAAATTATATTATTTATACATATATTTTTGTTTTTAAATTCGTTTTGTAAAATTTATATATATTTCCTTTTTTATTAGATATGTTTTTGTGAAAATATTAAAAAGGAATTTAAGTAAAATCAATAACCTTATTTAAATTAATATTTTTTCATTAAGGGTATCAATGTAATCAAACATCGTGAGAGTTAATGTGATCGCGACACATAGGAAACTGACTTCTCAAATAATATTATAGAGATTAGTTTATTATGCATATAATAAAATTGAATAATTAAGTATGTTTAGAAAAAAATGAATTTTTTTGTAAACTTCTTTATTTATATGTAATTTGCTGTAAAAATTATTTTTTTATTAATAGATATTGTTTAAAAATATATGATTATATGGTTTTAGTTTTATAAAAAGTAAATGATTTTATTTTATTTTCCTTTTAAAATAAAGATTACACTACCAAAATCTAAAAATTTAGATTTATTTGAAGGTTTACAGCTGGGGAAGAACATTCACCCTCAAACCTCAAATATAAGGTTAATGAAATTAAAATTCTACTACAAGTTTGATACCACTTTTAAAATACTATTAAGGAAATTAAAATTCTACTACAAGTTTGATACCATTTTTCAAATTTTATCATTAATGAATGATTATTTTCACAAATACCCTAACTTTTGAGAAAATAACAATAAGATTTGAAATGGTTATATAACATTTATAAACTCAATCTCAACCTCTTTATATTAAACCTAAACAATAACCACTAAAGTCTAAATCCAAATGTTAGTATATTTTTGATTAGTGGTATTTTTGAAAAGTAGTACTTGACTTATGATATTTCCCCTATTCAACGCGGCCGCCTAGCCGCCTAGGCGTCCGAGTAGGCGCCACTCGGACATCCACCGCTGCGATTTTGATAGAATAGGGCAACAAAATCAGAAAACAATTACTCGGCCCATTAAGACAATTAATCAGCCCAAATATCAACTAATCGGGCCAATTATAAAAATTTAAATTATTAGGTTGGGTCTCAGAGTAATCTTAAAGCCCAAATATTTTAACTATTCCATTTCATGTGAATTCTATATATAGAGTAAGATTTTACCTCTTGTTTCCTCCATATCCGATGTGGGACTTTCGTATTTTAACACTAACAGTGCGAAAATAATTAATTGCAGCCAAGTAGCATCGCAAATAGAGCAGAGAGCAGAGAGCTTACCCTTGCCTACCTCCCTAAAGGGACTAGGTTTACCTTACCCGACTAGAACCTGGGTTATTCAGTGTATGACTATGTGACACTGACACTAGGAAACAATAAGTATGTTGTACACGGACGCAGAAATTAATATATCTGAAGTAGAAAATATAATAATAATTCAAAAAACTAATCTAGATTAATTTGTTTTTCAGTTATATGGTACTAACATCTGCCAACAATTAATTTTGTTTGGCCAATAAATATAAATTTAAATGATAACATACAAAAAAGATATTACATTATAATATATTTATATTTTATATTTAATTTAAATAAAATAATAATTAAACTAATCCCTGTGTATATCCTGCTTAATCCCCGATTTTTTGGTAACTCGGTAGGCCCAAAATTATTGTTCGACTAGCGCCTAGCATATTCCCAAACAGGGGGTATTTTCTACAATTTCTCAATAATATTATAGAGATAATTACAATATGAGGGAGTTTAAACTTCTTATAAATGTAACACTATTAAGATAGAAAAACACTATAATATTTCAATCTAGTATCTTTCTCAACAAATAGTAAAAACAAAGAAATCAAAGCAATAGTATCTCGCGTCAAGGTATCCGACAAGATAGCTATTACGGCGTCAAAGTATCTTCCCCTTCCCTCTTTTTCCTTTGCCTTCCTCTTTCCAGTTTAAACCTGAGTCAATATGTCATTTTTCTCTAACATGGTGGTGGCCTTCCTCGGAGCGCTGTAGATTTGATGGAGAACCATTAACTTTGACTGGAGAGAAGACGAGACTATGGTACAGACAAGGAAAGGACTGTCGGTGTTTAGAATCAAAGGTATACCTAGATCTAGTTTTCTCCTTGTCAGATCTAGGTTAATATTTTCCTGGTGGCACGTGAATCGGGTCAGACGACTCCACCATCTGGAGTGCTTCTTCTTGGTGAGGTGGTGTAACAGGTAGAGGAGGGGTGCAACCGGAGACTGTTTGAAAGTCTAGATGCAAGCTTGGAACCTTATGGAAGCTTGAAAAGAGATTTGCTTGCGATTTCTCATCGTCAAAGTCAAACTTTCATTCCGGAGACATGTCCAGCTTGGTAGCGAGGTAGCGATAGATAATGGCATGAACATAACCTGTAACACACCTCTAAGCGATTATGTTGATGGTACATGGATTCGACGCTCATCGATTCGGAAATGGCACATAGCACACACCTTAAAATACATGTTGGGTTTATGGGTTGCTTGTGCAGAAATGGCACATAGCACACACCTTGGTTTGTATGGCTTTTTTAGGATTTATATTCATTCTGAAGTATGTTTGTTGGTCGCTAACGACTGTAGCAGCAAACACTAATGGATACAAACCTCCTTCGGTAACGCACCTGTGGTGTTTACACTATTAAGATATGAGTAGAACTTCTGCATTACAGAACCATAGCTATTAAGAAATGTAGTGTCGGTTGGTTGGTCAATGACATTGTGTTAGTATATGTTTTCATGTCATGTGGTCTAATTTTAAGGGTTTAAGACCATGATTATTGGCGGATCTAAACAAAAGTCCCGACCCAATATTGCCCCAAAAAATTAAAAATAGAGTAAAAGTCGAGAAACATTTTCAGAATAAGAAGTTTTTAACAAAGTCCTTGGGGGTACGTGGCAGCAAGGGAGAGCAAACCGAAGGGGAGAGAGAGAGTCGACTTTGGTCGGAGTTCATTCACTTCGTCTCCTTCTTCTCTCTCTCTCGACAAGGCGATATCGGCAGGGAAGAAAATCGTCGCAATCCACACCGATTTCTCGTTTAATCGAGTACCAAAACCGTCGAATCGAACACCCAGAAGGTTCGTGTTCCTTGCCGTACCTCCCTTTCGTGATTTCGAATTGAATAGACGATAAAATCGATCTGTTTTTGTGTTTATATTTTCGGAATCACATCATCGTCTTATACCGTATTTGGATTTGATTAGTTTATGCATGTTTATTTGTAGGGGAAAATCGAGTTTCGGCGCCGTTTCTCATCATCTCCTTATTCTCTTTCTCTGGACGCCGATGGCAAATCCCCAGGAAACTCATTTCTTCAAGCCTCTGCTTCCTAGTTTTCACAGTGGCGTCGTAGGCATACTCTCTCTGTTTTGCCTCTGTATATGTTTGTATTTTGGATTTTTGTTTAACTTTGCCTTTTGTGACTTGCAGACAATACCACTTGGCTTCTTCTCGAAACACATAGAAGGGAAGACGAACCAGAAAACATGGAAACTAAGATCGGACGCTTCAGATAAAACTTGGGAAGTGATACGAGAAGGCATGAGACTCACCAAAGTTTGGAAAGATTTCACCACAGCACATGATCTTCGAATCGGTGACATTGTCATCTTCAAACACGAAGGAGACATGGTCTTTCATGTCACTCCTTTTGGTCCTAGCTGTTGTGAGATTCAGTATACACATCCTCACATCGTTAAGGAAGAAGCCGACGCGGATGATGATCCTTCTTTCTCATTCGACAATTGTTTCTTGGCTGAGGTCACTGCTCCAAATCTAAATGTAGACCAATTGGTGAGTAAATTTTCCTAGTTATACACCATATTTAGTTACTCAAATATATGGTATGATTTGTTATGTGTCTTTATTTTCTGTGTTTGTAATATCTTTCCGTGGAAGCTACGACCTGTACTGCTTTGGACAAACAATGCCAAGAGGTAAAACTTGTCAACAAAGAGGGAAAGTCATGGACTGTGAGTTTCCGATTTAGCGAATCAGACGGCGTGTATTACATCAGCAGAGGCTGGAGAAAATTTTGTCGTGATAACAGATGCGCCATCGGAGATTTGTTTGTGTTCAATGTGGTTGGAGATGGGACCACTATTTCATTACTGTGTGTATGTCCGAAAAGGAAAGAGTGTTGTGAACTACTGATCAAACACTTGAGCAGAAACAATGGTGAGTCTTCTCCATTGACTTCTTTCACACCTCTATAACTTGCTTGTTATTTTTTTTACTATATTGCTTCTACTTTAACTTGTTTTGTCTTCTTATGCAGGTAACATTGCTTCTAGCTCACGGAATTAGATATCTCTTTTGCTGTGTTTTCTCTCTATCAAACTTGTTTACTTTTGTTTCATTAGCTACTTATTATGTGTAAAACTTGAATGCTTTTTCTATCTGAACTGATATGCTTCTCTTATGTTGTTCTCCGATAAGGCTAGCAGATTAAACTTGAATTTGGCTTTAATTTGGCTTGTAAACATTTTAAAACTTGTATCAAACGTAGAAATTTTCAAACTCTTATGTTGTTTTTTTATAAATGGAATATAATAAAATGTTTCTAATTTTCTATTAAATAAATAAATTTGTTTTTCTTATTAGTTGTCCAATTTAAACTAGTTATATGTTTTTCTTATATTTTATAATTCTACTTATTTAAAATTAAATAATTAACCTAAAGACCAACCTAAAGTCCTACCAATAATCACAAATTTCACAAAAGTCCCACAACAAAGTCCTAACCTATAAATATTAATATAAAAATCCCAGGACTTGCATAAATGTCTCAAGGATATGGTTGCTCTAAAATATATGCTCTCGAGTCGTGAAGTGAGTGAAGTCATCGTTGTGGTTGAAAATGTAGTGGTTATAGGTTGGTAGCGTTGAGTCCAGTTATGTAGAGGTTGTGTAAGTGATTCAGGGTGATACTAAAATAGCAGCGTTGCATTTGTGGTTCAATTATGTGGAGGTGACTGTGTACCTTGAAATGGATGTATTTAAAGTCTCTAGGATCGAATATGTGTTTGCAAAGCTTTGTTAATAAAACTGTATCTTCGTTTTATTTCTTTCTTAACTTCTTGAGATCTCTCTTACACCTTGATCCCCTTATATAGGTCTTAGCTTTTCCTATTACACAATGATCTAGAAACTTAACATAATTCTAAACCTATAGAAATAAGGAAACTTATCTTAATCCTCATTCTAACGTTATTCAACTTAACATAAAGAATAACTTGGTTAGCAAGTAATCATTGAAGCTTATCCAACATTCTCCCTTCTAAGCTTCAAGCCTTCTTTGCTTAAGTCTTGAACTTGAATCAGCTCCCTCATCTCTTTGAACTTGATTCTTGCTAAAGCTTTAGTTAGGATGTCCGCCTTTTGCTTTACTCCAGGAACATGTTCCACATCAATATCGTCTTGCTCCACTCGTTCGCGAATGAAATGGAACCTCTTGTGAATGTGCTTGCTCCTACGATGAAACACGGGATTCTTAGCTAGTGAGATAGCTGACTTGTTATCCACTCGTATCACCGTCTTCTTCATCTCTTTTCCTGTAATCTCACTTATCAAATCTTGTATCCAGACCGCTTGCTTTGCTGCTTCCGTTGCCGCCATATACTCTGCTTCACACGAGCTTAAAGACACCGTGTCTTGCTTCTGCGAGCACCAAGTGATTGGCGTTTCTCCTAGACAAAACAAGTGACCTGTTGTGCTTCTTCCATCATCCGGATCCGTGTTGTGACTACTGTCACTATATCCCACGAGCTTCATTGATCCACCTTGCTCGTAAGATAATCCGTACCCGATTGTTCCCTTCAAATACCTTAGCACTTGCTTCAGTGCGTTGCCGTGTGACGTTCTTGGTGAGTGCATATATCTACTCAAGATGCCCACTGCGTAACACATGTCTGGTCTTGAATGCATAAGATATCTGAGACAGCCAATTCTCCTTCGATAAACAGTAGCATCTATCTCAGGTTCGTCGAGGCCTTTTGAGAGTTGCAGACCGAACTCCATGGGTATACATGTCGAGTTGCAGTCGTTCATTGCAGCTTCCTCCAATACTCTCCTTGCATACGCTTCTTGATTGATCATGATGTACTTTGAGGTTTGTCTTACTTCCAATCCAAGATAGTAGGTTAGAAGTCCCAAATCAGACATCTCAAAATTCTTTGACATGTTCTTCTTAAACTCTGAGATTTCTTTTGCAGAGTCTCCGGTAATGAACAAGTCGTCGACGTAGATAGCCACGATAAGAAGCTTTCCTTTATCATCCCTTCGATAGACAGAATTTTCTTTTGAACACCTCTTGAACCCTAGTTGCTTCAGAGTTCGATCAAGCTTTATGTTCCAAGCTCGTGGAGCTTGTTTTAATCCATACAAGGCCTTGGAGAGTTTGAAAACCTTATGCTCTTCTCCCTTCTTTTCAAACCCTTCAGGCTGTGACACATAAACATCTTCGTGTAACTCACCATGTAAGAACGCTGTCTTGACGTCTAGATGGTGAATCTCCCACTTGTTCGCAGCAGCTAACCCAATCAGGAGTCTTATGGTCTCTAATCGAGCCACAGGTGCAAATACTTCATCAAAGTCGATACCGTGCTCTTGTACGTAACCTTTAGCTACGAGTCTCGCTTTGAACTTGTTGATAGATCCATCAGCGTTTCTTTTGATCTTGAAGATCCACTTGAGACCGATGATCTTTGCTCCAGTTGGCTTGTCTATTAGCGTCCATGTCTTGTTTATGTTGATAGAATGGATTTCATCTTCACATGCCTTCGTCCATCTTTTATCTCCCTTTGCATCTTGGAAATTTCTTGGCTCATCATTGATATCATGAAGTAGGAGCTCACAATCTATCTCAGCAAGTAATATGTAGTCATCTAGGTAACTAGGTTTACTTGTTTGACGAGTTGAGCGCCTTACTTCCTGTGTCGAGCTTTGATCAGCTTCTTCTTCTTCGTGGTGTGTTACATCTGATTCTGCGTGTGTAACACCTGTTTCGTCTTCTTGATGCTCTGTTTCTGCATCTGCGATTTCTCCTTCTTGTGTGTTGGCTATAAACGGACCATTCCCTTCGTTTACAGTTAATCCCCACGTCATATGGAACATACCAGAGTCGCCTTGTCCTTCCTTAGTAGCTCCCTTCCAATCCCAACAAGTCTTCTCGTCGAAGATTACGTCCCGACTTACGACTATCCTTCTGAAAGTAGGATTGTAAAGTCGATACGCTTTCGTGCCGGGTTCGATTCCGAGATGAACAAGAGCTTGAGAACGATCATCAAGTTTCCTTAGATGAACTGAATCTACTTTCGCGTGAGCAACACATCCAAAAACTCTCATGTGACTTATGTTAGGCTTTCTTCCCTTCAAGCTTTCGTATGGAGTTTTATTCTTCAGTGCTCTAGTAGGTACCCGATTGATCACATATGTTGCGTGTCTCACGGCTTCTCCCCACATGTAATTCGGTACCTTCATAGCTTTCATCATGCTTCGAGTCATCTCCATTAACGTACGATTCCTTCTCTCCACAACTCCATTCTGTTGTGGAGTATATGGTGCTGTTAAATGACGTTTGATGCCATGTTTGTTGCAGAAGTCTTGGAAATCCTTTGACGTGAACTCTCCTCCTCTGTCCGTACGGAGTGTTCTGATTGTCTTGTTTGCATCCCTCTCAACAAGGACTTTAAAACTCTTGAATCTGTCAAAGGCTTCACTCTTTTCTTTCAACAAGATAGACCACATATATCTCGTACAATCATCAACTATGACGAAGATGTATTTGTTGTGACCTTGTGTTGCCGGCGATATGGGACCACAAAGATCTGCATGTAACAGCTCGAGAGCAACCGATGATCTGTATGCAGTTGCTGCAGGAAAACTGTGACGCGTTTGCTTCCCGACCAAACAAGATTCACACAGCTGCTTCTCTTCATGTATTTCAGGTAAGCCACGAACAATATCATGTGTTGCCATGGCCCTTATTGTCTTGAAGCTTATATGACCAAGGCGTGCGTGCCATCTCCATGGTTCCTCCTTGATCTTTGCGAGTAGACAAGCAGGTTTACCGACCTTGAGTGATATCTTATACAGACGATTAGAAGCTCTCTGAACTTTCACCAAAAGTCTGCCGCTTGGATCTCTCAACGTGAGGTAATTCTCTTTCATCCTTATGTCACATCCTTGTTCAGTTGCTTGACCCAGACTCAGTATGTTACTCTTCAAGTTTGGTATGTAATATATGTCGGTTAGGAGCTTTTGTTCCCCTGTCTTGGCTTCAAACAGGATAGATCCTTTGCCGTTTATATCTACATACGAGCCGTCTCCAAACTTGACTTTTCCTTTGATGTTCTCGTTGAGCTCTGAGAAGTAAGATCTTTCACCAGTCATGTGATTGCTCGCACCGTTGTCGAGATACCACATACCATCTTCTTTCTTGCTTGGCTCTAGTGAATTCGGTAAGACCTTTTCTTCATTGAGATAAACGACTTCATGCATATAGAGAGCAGCTTCAGCTGTTTCTGTCTCAGCCTTGTTCAGCTCTTCTTTTTCCTCTTTCTTTTCAGGACACACGGACTTGAAGTGTCCCTTTTTCTTACAGTTGAAACATACGATCTGGGAGTAGTCCTTCTTTTCTTTGTTCCACTCACCAGAATTGTTTCTACCACGTCCTCTTCCACTGTTGCTGCGTCCTCTGCCTCGACTTGAACCTCTTCCTCGTCCTCTTGAGTTCTGATCAGTCGAACCTTCTGAGCTCGAGAACAAAAGATTGTTCTGATGATCGTGTGAAGCTCTTCCTTTAAGGCGTTCTTCATACGCCTTGAGCCTCCCAACAATATCTTCAAACGGAGTTTTGTTCAAATCTAGCAATTGCTCCAGTGATGCTGTCATGTGGATGAACTTGTCCGGTAAGCTATCCAAGAACTTCTTTACTTTTCTTTCTTCATCGATACTCTGTCCTAAAGTGGCTGCCTTTGACGTTAGCTCAGTCATCTTTCCAATAAAGACATCAATAGTATCTGAGTCGTCCATCGTCAGTCGATCAAACTCTCTCATCAAAGTTTGTAGTCGTGCTGTTCTTACGCGTTCAGCACCGATATTTCTTGTTTTGATAGCTTCCCAAATTTTCTTAGGAGAGTCATCGTCTCCAATCTGTGAAACCAAGTTCTCAGGTAAGGACTGATAAAGGAGTGCTGTTGCGAGGTTATTCTTCTTGCTGTCATCACCTCCATCCTCAATCGCTTCCCAAACCTCGTGAACTTTTAAAAGGACCTTCATCTTCTTTGCCCAAACCGTGTAGTTGGTTGAAGATAGCATTGGACAGACCACTACGTTGGGAACTCCTTCCTTTTGCCCCAACATCTTCGAATCTACCAATGCCTTCGTGTCAGCCATGAATACTCGGCTTCAGTTTCGCAGTCACACCACAACCTTGAGCTCTGATACCAAATAAAGTCTCTAGGATCGAATATGTGTTTGCAAAGCTTTGTTAATAAAACTGTATCTTCGTTTTATTTCTTTCTTAACTTCTTGAGATCTCTCTTACACCTTGATCCCCTTATATAGGTCTTAGCTTTTCCTATTACACAATGATCTAGAAACTTAACATAATTCTAAACCTATAGAAATAAGGAAACTTATCTTAATCCTCATTCTAACGTTATTCAACTTAACATAAAGAATAACTTGGTTAGCAAGTAATCATTGAAGCTTATCCAACTTGTTAAGTAGAAAAAAAAAAATTGTGAGTGACCGACCGCTGCGCTCCAAACTCCAAAGAACAAACCGGAGTCCTCTGACCCGACTGATTCAAGAAGTCTCTCTCACTCACTTTCACGCCAAGTTTGACCAAAAACTAACGGTGACTTAACGCCGTCATATGCGGTTTGGTCATTCTTCCGCTAAGCCGAACAAAACAGTAGTAGTCTGTTAACCCATAACTTTTGTAATGAAACTAACCTTAATTCCATCGAAATGGAAAATATCCCCTTACGAATTATAGTTGCCTAAAGATTATGTAAAAAAGTAAAGTAATGTAAAATTACCTTTAAATTAAAATATTGCCATATGTAAAATACCAATAAAAGCCGAGACGAACCGGACCGGATGTATTTAATTAACGGCGTTTCGTCGCGAGGAAGATAGAGAGAGAGAGAGAGAGCGCGTTGACCTGACTCTGAGAGAGTAGAATAATTGAGAGAGCCCTGTGGTGTATTAATAAGACACACTCATACATATATGTGTACAATAATCAACGCCTTCTTCACATATTCAAATCTCATCATCACACCGAAAGTTAAAGGTTACGCAAAGTTATTCGCTCCTCCTACTTTTCCGAATCTCCCAGCGCGATCTTTGTCACTTTCTCCAAGTATATATACTAATTATCATCCCTCCAAGAAACCTGTCGTAATGGCTATGGCGAGTCTCTACCGGCGATCTCTTCCTTCTCCTCCAGCCATTGACTTTTCTTCTTCCGAAGGCAAGGTACGAGATCAAGTTTTCGATTCATCATTTTTTTTGGATTAAAATTGGGTTATTTTTAGATATAATTTTTGGTTGTGCAGTGAGATCTGAATACTTGGTAGTTAACTGAGTATTTGACTTGTTCGTTTTATTACAGAGTGATAGACTTGTTAATGTAACCTGTGTTGCTTTTTAGTTACTGTCTGAAAAGTTAAAAGATGTTCTGTTTCATCTGAGTTTTTCTTTTTATTACAGAGGGATAGGCTACTTTGGTAATGTAAATCTGTAACTATTGTCTGAAAAGTTATGTTTTGTTTCATCTGAGTTGTCTTTTTGTGATCAGAAAATATTCAATGAAGCGCTCCAGAAAGGCACAATGGAAGGATTTTTCAGGTTGATTTCTTATTTTCAGACCCAGTCTGAACCTGCGTATTGTGGCTTGGCTAGCCTCTCTGTCGTCTTGAATGCTCTCTCTATTGATCCTGGACGTAAATGGAAAGGTATAATATATTACCATTTTTTTTAGTATAAAGAGAAGGAAACACATCTAGATTGTTTTTTGAAATTTCTTCTTCCAATAGGGCCTTGGAGGTGGTTCGATGAATCGATGCTGGACTGCTGCGAGCCACTTGAAGTAGTCAAGGAAAAGGGAATTTCATTTGGGAAAGTTGTCTGCTTGGCTCATTGTTCAGGAGCCAAAGTGGAGGCTTTCCGCACTAATCAGACCACCATTGACGATTTCCGCAAGTTTGTGATGAAATGCTCCACCTCTGAGAATTGCCATATGATCTCAACGTATCACAGAGGGGTGTTTAAGCAGGTAACTTATGCAGCATACAACTGTTAAGTGCTTGTAATGTTGATCAAGATTCTAACAAACTTTTTTTGCAGACTGGGTCTGGTCATTTTTCACCTATAGGTGGCTATAATGCTGACAAAGATATGGCTTTGATTCTTGATGTTGCACGTTTCAAGTATCCTCCTCATTGGGTTCCTATTAAACTTCTTTGGGAAGCCATGGACAGCATTGATGATTCTACAGGGAAACGTAGAGGGTAACATTCTCTTCTTCTTTTTTTTCTATTATACTGTATCATGATATAGTTTTTTAAATTAGAATATGGTATGATGTTGTGCTGTCTTGTTCCCAGGTTCATGCTCATATCCAGACCCCACAGAGAACCTGGATTGCTCTATACTCTGGTATGTCTGATCTGATGCAGTATGGATTCTCTTTATGTTTGGTAATAGTTTGTTCGTCTTTTTTTTTGCATTTTCTGTTGGTGCAATCTTTCCTGTCACAACCTTGACTGTTTTCATCTGAATGCGAATTTTAAAACTTTATAACATCTTGTGTACACGTGTATTGGCTGAACTTCAGATCCTTGGTACATTCCATTGGTAATACACAAACTTGTTAACCAAACTTGACCAGTTGTGATTTTTATCTATGTTACCAGTCTTGCAAAGATGAGAGCTGGATCAGCATAGCCAAGTATTTGAAAGAAGATGTTCCTCGTCTTGTTAGTTCACAGCATGTAGATAGTGTGGACAAAATCTTATCAGTTGTGTTCAAGTCACTTCCGTCAAATTTCAACACATTCATCAGATGGGTGGCTGAGATCAGAATAGCAGAGGACACTAAACAAAATCTCAGCGCTGAGGAGAAATCAAGGCTCAACTTAAAGGTACTCTCCTATGGCAAAGCTATTCTTTGGACAATCTTGACTTATACATGTCTCTCTTGTTAACCTATTGCAGCAAGTGGTGCTGAAAGAAGTGCATGAAACTGAACTGTTCAAACACATCAGTAAGTTCTTATCCACAGTAGGTTACGAAGACAGTCTGACATATGCGGCTGCAAAGGCTTGTTGCCAAGGTGCTGAAATCTTGTCCGGATGCTCATCAAAAGAGTTTTGTTGTCGGGAAACTTGTGTCACATGTGTCAAAGGTATGTCACTATGTTGATTCTTATACTTAGGTTGACTGTTTATTTTGTGTTTTTAACTGTTAAAACTTGTTTCCCCACATCAAGGTCCTGGAGAGGCAGAAGGCACGGTGGTGACTGGAGTTGTGGTGCGTGACGGGAGTGAACAAAATGTTGATCTCCTGGTGCCATCGACCCAAACTGACTGTACATGTGGTCCAGAGGCAAATTATCCGGCAGGAAACGATGTGTTCACTGTACTTCTGTTGGCTTTACCTCCACAGACATGGTCAGGGATCAAAGACCAAGCTCTTATGCAAGAAATGAAGCAGCTCATTTCCATGGCTTCCCTCCCAACTATGCTTCAGGAAGAGGTAAATTATAGTTACCAATTATATTTTTGGTTCTCTCTCCAAAGGAAAAGGGTTTGGATCTTTTTACTTGTTATGGCATCATAAGTCTTTTTGGAGAATGACCATTTATGGGGAGTCGATGACTATAATAGTAAACCTAAGTTGAGCATGAGAGTTTTAACTCTTTAAAGCAAATGAGTGTTTTCAAGTTTATCTTTAGGATATAGTCTTATAGATAAGAAAAATGCAGAATCTAAAGGTATGTTAATACAGGTATTGCATCTTCGACGCCAACTTCAGCTGCTAAAAAGATGCCAAGAGAACAAGGAGGAGGAGGATTTCGCTGCACCTGCCTTTTGATTCAGCTACCCAAATCTTAGCGCCTCTCTCTTCACCAATTGAATCCCAGTTTCTCAAACCTAAATACTCTATAATTAATTATTAGTCTCTTTTATTCTATGTATGGTTCAAGCTCTGTGTAAAGATATGCACTATATCTCTACGACTACGTTAATAAACCTCATTCTCTGTCACAATCTGTTATATTGGATGTATGAGCACAAGCGATGTATAAAACTTGAGATCAACAGACGTAGCACAGGGTTTGCAAATAATCAAAGGCGGAAAAATTCTATAAAAATACAGACCGAGTTTATTTGCAAATAAAATATATATGAACTATTTTGAATCTCTGTTTGATATACAAACTAATTTTTGTTACCTATTCAATACATAAATTTTTGAAATTTATAGATTTTATATATCAGTTTAGACTGCGTTAACTATGTTTAAGGTAAATTGATATGACATTAGTGTTTAATTAAACACATGTTGAAGTTGTGAAAAGAAATTTTTTCAAAAATACAGAAATTAATTTTCATCTGCTAATAAAATACACATTTTTTATCTCTATTTAATATACGGATTAATTATTTTTTTTCTCATTTAATACACAAACTTGACGACGTTAACTATTTTTATAAAAGATGACAATTTTAGCTAAACATGTGGTTAAACAGTGAAAAGCACGCTCACCATCAGCCAAAACTGCTCCAATTGATTGAGCCGTAATTCAAATTAGTTTCAATTCGAGTTTCGCATCATAATATGTTCCAACCTTTTTTATTCACCAAACTATGTTCACTTTCGAGTTTCACATATTTTATTCACCAAAAAGAAGGCACCGTGGTGTGGAATGGTGGTGCATGACGGGAGCCAACAAAAATTGATCTGCTGATGCCATCGACTCAAACTGACTGTGAATGTGGTCCAGAGGCAAAATTTTCGGCAGGAAACGATGTGTTCACTGTACTTCTTTTGGCTTTACCTCGAACCACAGACATGGTCAGGGATCAAAGACCAAGCTCTTACGCAAGAAATGAAGCAGCTCATTTCCATGGCTTCCCTACCAACTATGCTTCAAGATGAGGTAATTTTATAAGTGCAAATTCTATTTCTGGGAGTCTCGGTTCTCTCTTTAGTGGAAAGGGGTTTTACCTCTTGAAGCAAATGACTGTTTTTGACGTTACATTACAGGTAATTGCATCTTCGACGCCAACTTCAGCTGCTCAAAAGATGCCAAGAGAACAAAGAGGAAGATGATTTCGCTGCACATGCCTATTGATTCGTTTACCCAAATCTAAAGTTCCTCTCTTCTTCACCATTTTAATCTCAGGTTTTCAAACCTAAAACATCCTATAACTATTAGCGCTCTTTTATTCTATGTTTTAGTATTACGTTAATAAACCTTATTATGTGTCCCAATCTACAACAGAGGATGTATGATTAAAAACGATGAGATCACCAGGCGTCGGACATGATTTGCATATAACCAAATGCTTACCAACATCGGTCATTAATAATTAAGGGTCCAAAGAGTGGCATACTCCTTTTCATAGTTTGGTGAGATGGGTTTGTGATGGTAGTGATGAGTGCCGTCTAACCTAACCTGTTTCCAAACTTAAAGTGACTATAGTCCGGAGGCAAAGTACCCAGTAGATAACCACGTGGTCACCGCGCTGCTGATGGTTTGGGATAAAAGACAAAGCTCTTCAGAACAAAATGATGAAGCTCGTCTCGGTTAGTATCTTCTCGACTAGGGATCAGGAAGAGGTGTAAGTTACCAAATTTCCAGTCTATATCATCATCATCACAACATGCGAAGACAGAGATTCTGCTCATACCCAGATCAATATCTCATCAAAACCATAGGTGGGTAACTACATATCATATGCAATATATATAATAATATAGTAAAGTTATTAACCATATGCATCACACTCTCTACTCTCTACTCCAGATTACGAATTCCACTCTCTCATACACAGAGGTCTTTTTAGTTACATACCAAAAGCAACCATACAAAATCCTAAAGAAACCTTCCAAAGTCTCTACATTTTTTTATTAGTTCTAGACCATCATCCTTACCACTCCAAGGATCGAATCCTGCGTAATAACAACCGAGGTTGCTGCTTAGGTTTCTCAACCACAGGGATCAAAAACTCCATCAGCTTCTGGTACCTCTCTTTCCTCTTCTCATCAATCTCCACGGAAAGCTTCTCATTCTCTTGCTCAAGCTTGGCAGCTAAAGTCTCCAACTCAACTTGATAAGCCTGTTTCCTCTCTCTAGACCTAGCAGCAGACTCACGGTTCTTGATCATCCTTCTCTGTCTCTGTGCCGCCGCTTTATCCAACGGCTCCATCATCACTCTCGCTCTCTTCCCTCTCGCTCCTCCTCCGTAAACATCCGCACCGTTCCCAAACGCAACGATCGATCCTTCCACTTTATCAATCATCTGAAACGGATTGTGATGGTCGAATCCGTAACTCTCCGGAGGAATCTTCACATCCACGTCATCGTTCTCTCCTCCTCCGTTCCCGTTGCCGTCTTCACAACCAGTAGCTTTCGCTAAGAAATCCTCTAACGTCATCATCTCGTCATGCTGCTGCGTCGTCTCTTCTTCTTCCTTCATCCCTTTCCCTTCTCCCGATACGATCTCTCTCCACACCTCGTCCACGCTCTTCCCGCGCGTATCCCTCTCTCCGACGGCATCGGAAACCGTCGCTACCTCCATCGGCGTCGGAGGAGGAGCAGCATCCATCAGGAGCGAAGACTCCGCGGCTGGTGGATCCGATGCGAAAGTCTCGTGTAGAATCCCTTCGACCGTCATCGTCGTGCCGGGACTGTAACAGTCGTAACCGCCGATAATCCTCGCGTTGGGATCTCGCCTGAACGGTTGAGGTCTTGTAGAGGAGGAAGAAGGGATGCGACGAGATGGATCCGAGTTTGTAGAAGTGGAGGAAGAAAGCATCACCTTGAAGGACGCCATTATCGGAGATGATAGAACAAGTCTGTTCTCTCTCTCGCCGGAATCGGATCAGAGAATCCCCTCTAGATTTCTTTGACTTGGCCCCCTGAGATGAGGTTGCAGAACACGTGCTTTATGTAGCGCGTGGATTAAGTTATCAGAGTTTTTCAAACGAAGCGATAAGACTCTTTTAACTTTAAGGGCGCGTGGGGAAGCTTCTGTCTCGTGTCATCATTATGTGGTCGTGAAACTTACCATCAATTATTGTTGTTAAGATATAATTAGTGCATAATTAAACTCGAGTTACTTTGACTAATATATACTGTACTTTACTTGTATTAACTAACTAGATATGAACGCACATGTTTTATTTGGTGTTTTAATTTCAAAAACATATAAAAATAATTAAAATATTTTTTCATATTAGTTGGATTTTCCTGTATATATTGGTCTTATTTTAGTATATTAATTAAGGACGCCATTATCGGAGAAGATAGAACAAGTCTGTTCTCTCTCTCGCCGGAATCAGATCAGAGAATCCCCTCTAGATTTCTTTGACTAGGCCCCCGAGATGAGGTTGCGGAACACGTGCTTTATTTAGCGCGTGGATTAAGTTTGATAGAGTTTTTCAAACGAAGCGATAAGACTCTTCTAACTTTAAGGGCGCGTGGGGAAGCTTCTGTCTCGTGTCATCATAATGTGGTCGTGAAACTTACCATCAATTATTGTTGTTAAGATATAATTAGTGCATAATTAAACTTGAGTTACTTTGACTGTTATATCAATATAATACTATGTACTATACTTGTATTAATTAATTACTGTGTTGACTTAGGAGCATTTTACAAGAAGACTCGTAGTAATATTAATTACTGTGTTCACTTAGGAGCATCTTAAAAGTATGTTGGTGTCACCATAATACTTAGAAGAAATTACAAGCATTGACTAAAAGCAAAACGCGAAATGAAGTTATCAATAAAAAAACGAAAACGGAAATCTGCTTTGTGAGTTGTGTTCATGCTTCATGCTTCATGTTTTTTTTGGCAGTAAACTGTAACACAGCCACTAGACCACACTGATATTGATTCATGCTTCATTTTCATGCTTTAAGTTTTTTTTTCTAGCAATAAACTGTAATATAGCCACTAGACACACTGATATTGATTCATGCTTGATGCTTCATGTTTCATGCTTCAAGTTTTTTTTTCTAGCAATAAACTGTAACATAGCCACTAGACACACTGATATTGATTCGATGCTTCATGTTTCTGTAACACTCCGACCACCCACGGCTAATGAGCCACCCACACCTCCTCTCTCGGCCTGTGGATCCCATCTCATCCGATGGTCGGTCGTTAAATTTTCTAAGGCTTTAAATCATTGTTTACTGATCATGCAATCATCACCCGACATTTTTCCGTGTTTTGGCCTCACTTGCACGCTATTGTGAATCACTTCCCGATATATCACATATCCTTCCACCAGAGCCGGTCCTAGAATTCTTATGGCTAGAAGCCAAAAATGAAAAAAAAAATGGCCAAAAAAACAAATTATGTTGGGGAGAGATCTCGAACCCGGATTTAGGTAAATGTTAAGAAGTTATTCTACCACTCCACTAAAGGGAGATTTTTGAAAAAATGTGGCCGATTTTTTTGATATTCACTGGCGGCTGGAAGGCACTGCTTCTATTGCTTGGGTTCAGGGTCGGCTCTACCTTCCACTACTCCAGTTCAAGCACGCTTAACTCTAGAGTTTCTTCATGATATGCTCCGAAAAAGGTAAGTCAACTTTGGTGATATAGGTAGTCAAACCAATCATCTTAAATCTTTCACATATACCAGAAATCGGGATGTTACAGTTTCATGCTTCATGCTTCATTTTCATGCTACATGCTTGTAGTTAAATACTAAAGTGAGAAAATAAAATACACGTTAATGTTTTGAACTCATCTTATAAAATACAAAATACTAATCATAAAGGTATCATTGACAAAAAGAGTTTGGACAAATATCACCGAATTATGCAAAAGTAATTTGCTGACTGTATTTTAAATTTTAATGAATTTCTTCCTACATTACGGGCATATACAATTTCAGCGACGGTTTCACCAAATCATTCCAGAACGTCAGAATATATACAAGCAGACTAGCAGAGCAAACAATGAGAGACGTACCTGTAGTGTGAACTTTCTAGGGACCTAAGTGACAGACGTAGCTTAGCTGTAGTGTGAATCAAGACATAATTAACTTTACAAAAAGAAGTTCATTAACATTTTGCGCAATCTGTGAAAATATTCTGTCGACAATCCTGTAGGTAAGCGCATGATTACCATATTAGATGAGGCTTTCCTTACCAATAAAGAAATCATGGTAGCCATCGAGTTCACAAAATCTGCAGTAGATATCGTACAAATGCTCATAGGAGAAGTACCTGAAAAGCAGAAAGAAATGTCATATTGAATGGTCAAAGCATGCATACTGTCTTGTCCCAGTATCCATATGAACTACCCATACATTTAGGTTCTTCTCCCTAATGACTTATCGGGAGATGTAAGCACTACTCTTATTACTCACCCTTATTCGGTTTTTGAATATTTTGGGGGGGTTTTGGATATTTCAATTCTTGTTCGGGTATTAATATCTGAATCAATCTGGACCCGCTATGTACCAAAAAAATACATGTGTTTTAAAGATATTTGAGTTATGGATATATATCTAAAAGGAACCAACCCGAAGGCAAACCACAAATTTTCAAATATCGAATTAGGTTTAAATCTATTATATTAAAAGAAAAGTTGTGACTTCTAATTCATGTGTAATTTTTAATAAAATGGACTATCTACTAGAGTTGGTCACATCATATTTTAATCATCATTAATTTTCATATTAGATAAAATACATTACATTATTCAATCATTAATAACTTTAATATTATACAAAAGATAATAACTTCTCAATATTTTAGGGATTTCATAAATAAAATTAACAATATACTGAATCAAACTTATATTTAAATCATATATATATATATATATATATATATATATTAAAATTTCAAAAAAAATCTGTTTAAAAAGATTTTAACAGATACAATAATATATTCAGTTATTATTTACAATATGGAAAATAAATATTCTATATTTTTATCAATTATATAATTCAAATAAATCATATTAAAAGAAAATTATTATGTTGACCTAAATATTTTAACAATATATTAATTTTCAAAAAATGTATGTAAATATTTCACTAATTTTTTAATTAACGATGAAATATTATGATGCAATAATATATATAGTTAATATTTATAAAATTTTAAATAAAAATTCTATCATACACTTATCTATTTTATAATCATAACTATACATGTTAAAATAAAATTATTATATTGAACTAGATATGAAAAAGTTATACTAAATTGATAGATTATAAATTTTATTTTTATACATATAAAATATTTATGTTAACATAATAATTTGATGAAAGACTACAATACATGTATAAAAACAAAATATATTAGATTTTTTAATATACAATAATGTATTATGTAAATGAAGAAATGTAAAAATATTACTAAGATGAAATCCAGTTTTAAAGGACGGGTAAAAATTTAACATAAATTAAATAAAAAATAATTATCAAATGTGTTTTTCATGCCATATTAATTTGTTTAATAATTAAATACAAATACAATAATATAAATATATAATAAGATGAAAAAATACATGTGGTGGTTTTTTTGTCATCAGCACATGTGATGGTTTTAAACATTTTATAACATATAAACTAAAAATTATTATATTTGAAATACTTAAAGAAACATTTAATATTAGACTAAAACTAAATAATGATCTAAAGTAAATATATCTACATAGAAAATTAAATGTTTAATTAAAGTAAAAATAATACACGCACGGTTGTGCGGATCGAGATCTAGTTCATAAATTATTATACGAGTATGTCTCAGTATAGTGTTGGTTTTGATGATTTATTGGCATTTGGTTGAGATTAATTCACGTGAATTAATAGTGTATAATATGGTAACCATATTAATTAGTAAAATGAAGGTAATACTAAATAAGAATAATATTCTAAAGATATTATCATAGATGTATATAGATAATATTCTAAGGATATTAATGATACTGTAAATCAGAATCTTACATATAAGAGCAAATATAACTAGGAGATATTTAGAAAGATTATTTAGTTGGTCTAGGTAGAATAATGAAACGATGCAGCAACCTTATTTAAGTAGATTTGTTAGAATGTTTATCTTTTAATATATAAGATGAGAAAGTCTTACTTTTATTTCACATTTGTTACTATTATTCATGTTTATCTTTTCTAGAGGACATTTTCACATAAACCTAAAGTATGAGGTTTCATTAAAGTGGTAAAAAACATTTCTACCATTTCTTTATAGATATATAAATATAAATAAACTAAAAATGGAATATATATTTTCAAATTCGAACTTTCTATTAAATTTTTTTTTTTAAATTTTCTTTTTGAAATTTGAATTTCTTTTTCAAGCTATTTATTTTAAATTTTAAGTATTTACTTATTTATTTATAAAAATCATAAATCTCATCCTCCAAAACCCCATCCTTAAAATCTTAACCTTAAATCTAGGTTAGTTAACCCAACATTATAAATGTCTATTTACCTTCTTAATAAATGTTAGTTAAAGTAAATATAAAATGATATTAAGAATGTGGTAGTTTAAACAATTCCTCTAAAATCAACCGGAAACATGAATACATTTGACAGATTTATCAGTGATGTTACTGGTCCTGAAGTAATTCAAAACGTTAAATAAATACAATAAGAACTTCAAAATATGATACAATAAAAGCAGATATTCATTATGTTCAATTTACAATATAAAACTACAATTTAACCAACTTCCGTATTGCTATAATGAGAAATGCTTAATCTATTCTGTCCATGAGCTGCCCAATGCTGGAGATTGAAGACTTATAGTCTCCACTCTTAACATCCATTAGTGATCAGAATCACAGACAGAACAAAAGAATCTGATATTGTTAAGAAGATATGCCAAAGCTTTATATATTCATAAGCTCCTCCTACCTTTGTTATCAATTAATCCTCATGATCATCTTCTCCTTCAGAATCTACAAACAAACAAAAAACAACCGTGAAGATCACTTCTTCATTTGGATGGTGAGGAAAAAACAGATTCATATTACTATAAACTAAGCTTACCGGATCTAACATCTTCACTAAGCTTGCCTCTATCTTGTATTTGTTTCACAAGCATCCGATAAATCAAAACCCACCAATAAATGTGAAGAACAAGCAAACAGTAAAGAAGAGTGTTGCAAATGTAATAGTATATATGTCCTTCCACCGGGAGCTTGTCCATATCCAGTTCCAAGAGTACTTCGTAGCTGCAACAAAACATGTATTATATACATACAAGGAGAAAACCTATTGAGAGAACTATAAAAAGATATCAAATATATACAAACCTTGTGCTCCATAAGATCCAAAAGGGATAGTAAGTGAGACGGAGAATGATCCAAGACATAACAAAAAGAATGAAAGAAAAGCTCGCGATTATTTCAGCGCCACTATATTTAGACATTTTCCCAACTTCAAGAAACACATCACTTGCATCGTGTAGTGCCAGAACAACCGAACCAACACGAGAGAAGCTACGTAGTATAGACCCAAAAGAAAAGAAGAAGATCAAAACAATGTGGAGAAAATGTAGCCATTAGACTAAGCATACCTATATACGTGTGAGAGGACAATAAGAATAAGAGTTGCGATATGATGACCCATTGAAACTCCAAAATCAGAACGCCTCGTTTCCCAGAAGATCAGAGCAAAGATTGAGTATGTATAGAATCCAGCCACATACATATACAAAAGCTTCAACTTTAACCTGCATCAGAAAGTTATATATATCATTTGCCTAGATAAACTGTGATATATACGCAAGGCCTTGACAATAAACTTACTTGGTTTGTTGATCAGGCCATGACTGATCTCCAGGGCCAACCCAAAAGTATTTAGTGTTCATAAACCAAGGCTCATTGTAAGTCACAGATAGAGCAAAAATCTCAGCTGATAGATAGTAAACACACTTCCAGGCAGATTCTTTGAATTTTCTGATTTTCTTGTTTCTCTCGGTTGCATCATCTCCAATATTGTGTCTCTGTTTCCCATATATCAAACGTTTTGCCAATTTCTACAAACACCAAATATCAAGTTCAGGTTTAAAAAGGAACTGATCCAACTAAAAAAGGAACCTTCTCTAATATAATTCTTGAAGCTTGAAAGTAACCAAAGGACAGATGAAGAATGAGTAACTAGAGGGGAACTAGAGCTAAACAAAGTCAACTACTCGCTACCATAAATGTGTAACTTGCAAAATGGGGCACCCCGATATCACAAGTGCATTCATTCAGACATACACTACGGCCTTGTTCGCTTTTGTATCCAAACGTCGCATCCTGATGCTAATATTTTCGTTTGTACACTATTGCATCAATATCTAGATATTTGAAATGCATTACATTATCTCAAAAAAGAAAAAAAACTAAATACCCTTAATACAAATATTAAAATTAATTAAATTAGTTACTATATTTATTATATAATATTTTTAATTGATAAATCTCGTTTTTTACTAAAAATAGAAAAATACATTTTCAACCAAAACTAGAAAATCAAAAATTCATGCTAAACTAATAAAATTATGTTTTTTTAATCAAAACCAGAAATCACAATTTCTCATCAAAACTAAAAATCATGAACCTTTAAAATCAGAAATCTTCTTTTTTCTCGTTAAACTGGAAACCTGTGTTTTTCTATCAAGACCAGTAAATAGTGTTTTCTTGCAATATCAGAAAATACATTTTTCCATCAAAATCAGAAAATAATGTTTTTCCGAAAAAACCATAAATCATATTTTTCGCCAAAACCAAAAATACGAATTCCAACCAAAATTGGAAAATTGTCGCTTCACCTTATTGAGATAATTAAATACCGAAAAAAATTGTTTCCCCCTAAAGTTGGAAATCGTGTTTTCCCTCCCAAGACTAAAAATTGTCATGTCAGCAAGTGTCCTAAATATAGTTAATTTTTATAAACAGTATAAAATCTGAATTTATAATATAATATTTTTATATTATTTTGTGATCTTAATAAAATATGTATATGGGCATAAATTTTAAAATTGGTTTGGGGCGGTATAAACAGTTGGAGATAATTCAAAGCAACAATTAGAAAAGGACAATGATGTAAAGAATACAATCAATCTAGGACAGTGTATCACAAAAAGCTCACAGCTTCCAATCTATAAGTACCTCAAAGACGAATCTATCGAGGAGTAATCGAACCAAAGGGAAGAACAGTGCGAAGAAAGGAAGAGCACGAAAATCATGGTAAACCGGAGGTGATTCGAGTTCCCAGTTGATCGATTTCACAGATTCTAACAAACCCATCTCAAGATTTCACCTCTCTAAATCGATTTTCCTCGAGAAATGATCAGAAAATTTTACATGGAGAAGAAAACTTGTTGACTTCTTTGTATGACTTTCTGGAGAGAAAAATGGATATACTCCAATAACGAACTCCCAATTTGATTGATTTATGTTTTTATATATTTCAAAGATGGATCGTTTTTAGTCTTCCTTGAACTTCCTGTGTCGCTTAAGAGTCTTCTCTACTCTTTCAAGCTGGCATTGGCAATATGACAACTTGTTATTGTTTAGTTGACGTCTATTTACATTTATAAAATTGACAAATGAAAACAAAAACATGTTTTACGTATTAGTTTGGTCTGTCTATTGTCAGAAAAGATTTTGTTGATTCTAATAAATTGTAATAAATGTATAGAGAAGTTCTGGAACCAACTTTTATATACAAAAAAAATATTCTATAAATTAGTAATATTAGGATTATAATAATTTATTAATTTATAGAGTTATTAATTTAAATAGAACTTTATTAGATTTATATTTTAAAATATTTTTATTTTAAAAATTCACAATATTATATATTGATTGAATTTTATAGACTTGAGTATTATCTATTTTTATTAGAGTGATTGACATATTATATACAAATATAGAAACACACACACATAAACATATACATATATATATATATATATATATATATATATATATATATATATATATATATATATATATATATATATATATATATATATATATATATATATATTGAATACGTAGAATAAAAATTCACAATATTATATACAAATATATATATTGATTGAATTTTATAGACTTGAATATTATCTATTTTTATTAGAGTGACTTGACATATTATATACAAATATATAAACACACACACACACACACATATATATATTGAATACCGAAAAATTTGTGTACAAAGTGCTTTTTATCTATTAATTAAATAAAAGCGGAATTATTTTGCAATATTGTCTTGAGAAAAAATAGAATAATACATTTGGGTAAAATATAATGCCATAATTGCACTATAGTAGAAAACAAAGTAGTCTACTAGAGATGGTCTTTATAAAAGAGACACAAGGCCAACTTTATTTTTTAAGTTTATTGCACATATAGATCCCGGAGTAATGGTATATAGGAATACAAGTTCACCTCTTTTACAATGGAAACTTTGTACATTTTTCAACACATGACCGAGATTACATATACAAACCATGATGGGTGGGAGAATAACCTATGCAAGAAGAAATTACCTGTAAAGATCTTTTGAAGTAATGTATATGATGGAATCTTTCTAACCAAAAGATTCTCTGTAGGAAACTTTGGTTTTGGTTTTCATGGACTCTCTTTCTCTCGTTTTACTTTTATTTCCGAAGATTGAGAAGCTCAAAGCTTCTCAACTGATCTTCACGAGGGTTCCTTGAAGCGGTTGCACGAGAGAAAGACAGGGTCTTGGATTCATATCCAGCTTGGATTCTCGAAGGACGGACATTACCAGTGCCGCTACCACCACCACCGCTTGATGAAACCAGGCGACTTGAAACTCGGCTATCGCTTGGTCCGCCGGCGGAACTTGGCCGAGAGCTGCTTGTAGCAGCAACGGCTTTCCTAGAAGTAGATGTTCTGTGTCTTGAGGAACTGCTTGGTCTTTCAGAGTCTCCACGCTGCAAAAGAAAAAACAAATTAGAGTTAAGTCTTTATCTAATAACAACAGCTTTTGATCATTGGGGAGACACTTTGGTAAAGAGATACATTTTTTACTAAGTACTTAGTGAAAGGTCCATCATCAGAGTTTCTTGATCTGGAATGATCACGGGTAGAAGAGTTTGTTGGGTGCCTTCTGGAGAAGGCTTCCACTGCACCCGATATTCTGGTTGTTTCCTTCCCTAAAAAAAAACAGTTGAAAGTTAGTGTTGAGGAGTGAATGTTTGTGGTTATCAGATTTTTTCAAGAGAAGCAGGAGGAGACCTGCGTTCCTGTCTTGTCTATCCATGGAAGGACCTGCGTTAACTCCTGGTTTTGTGGTAGTATGGTTCTGTCAAAACCATTTAACGTAAGCATAGAGAAAACTCAGAAGAGCCACTAAGAAAAAGAAAGAAATATCACCCTTGTTCGTGAGCTAGAAGAACTAGAGCTGGAACCGGTTTGAGGATATTTTAGGACTGTCCAGTCAAATACATAATCGAATTGATAACCTTCTCGAATGAACAAGTCGCGGAAAAGTCTCTTAAGGTAAGAGTAATCAGGTTTATCATCAAACCGTAAAGATCGGCAGTACTGGAAGTATGAAACAAACTCAGACGGGTGATGTCGGCACAACACCTACATCAAAAACAATCCAATTTAACATACTAATGGAGGTAGATTACCAACACACACTTGACTGATTCTCTGAGTTGCTTATACCTCTATAGGAGTTGATACTTTCTTCTCACTGATTCTGTCATATTTCTGCTTCTTTGTTCCAGCTTTTAATCCCTGCCATGGTAAGCTGATAGCATAACAGAATTACAATTTGGTTCAGGACAAATATATATACAGAAGCTAAAGAACCAAGTGTTAGACTCTTACCTTCCTTTGAGAAAATACATAAGCACATAACCAAGTGATTCCAAATCATCCCTTCGGCTTTGTTCTGTTCAAACACCAGCAAAGATGAATTGAGTTTAGGTAAAAAAAATACACAACTTTAACAATATATGTAAACATCACCAGGACAGCACTCTTACCGACTCCAAGGTGAGTGTTGACACTTGCATACCGAGCTGTCCCTGTGAGATTTTTGTTTTCTCTGTCACAAAATTTGATATTTCTTTTTTTTTTAGTTCACAGAAATGAGGATGCAAAGAAGCGGATCCCTGTGTGAAGGTAGAGGAAACGAGAGAGCATGGCATAGTCTTTACCTGTAAGGAATGTGCTTGTGAGTCTGAAGGTCTCTGTATTTCTTCCCTAATCCGAAATCAATGATATACACCTGAAGTAATAAGAGGAAAAGAAAACCAAGTTATCTCAAAAGATTGAAGCAGAACCCCCCCCCCCCCCCCCCATCAAGTTTAAAATTTAGCACAAGATAGATTTTAGCACCTGATTGGCTTTGCGTCCAAGGCCCATCAAAAAGTTGTCAGGTTTAATATCACGGTGAAGGAAACCTCGAGAATGCATATATTCGACCCTGTTAAGCTGAAACGAAAATAGAGAAAATAATACTCCTCCATTACAAACCAATTCAGGAATTGAGAGCAAAGAAGAGCTGGAAACCAGTTAGTAGTAGATACATATACTCACTAATTGGTCGGCAAGCATGAGAACAGTTTTCAAGGTAAACTTCCTGTTGCAGTAGTTAAACAAATCTTCAAGGCTAGGACCTAGAAGGTCAATAACCATTACGCTGAATTCACCTTCAACTCCAAACCACTTGAGGTTTGGAATACCAGCTTCAGAGACAAGGAATAAAAACTGTTTTTAGTGTTATTTGCAAAAATGATAAAAATGCAATCACCACATGTACAATACATAAATGTCTACACAATATCTACTTGATCCTCACTATATAAATGAAGAGAATAAGCCTATCATGACGAATCAAGAAACTCTTAACTATTCCATAATTACAGTGTAAAGTGAGAGACATACTTCCTCCTTGAAGTAGCATATACAACTTTGACTCATAATGAAGCTGTGGATGCTTGGTCTTCGCAGATTCCTGAAGTGTCAAAAAAGCAGACTGATAAATTAAAAAAGTAGAGAAGCAAATGAAACAAGAAAGCAACTTCTCATCGTCTTCATGTAAGAGAGAATTTTACAAAACAACATCACATGAAATGAAAGTTACATTTTTGCAATTAAAGATTCAAAAAATTTACCAGCTTGACAGCAACTTCTTCTCCTGTTTGGACATTTACACCTGCAAAAATCAATAAAAAGACAAAACATGTAAACAGTAAAACTCATATAGAAGAAAATCATAGGGGGGGGGATTAATCCTCCTTACCTAGATAAAGCTCTCCAAAAGATCCACTACCAATTTTCCTTCCAAGCTTAAATCTCCCACCGATCACAAGATCCATCTTCTCTCCCTCTGATCTCCTCCCCCCCCCCCCCAAATTCCACAAATCGATATAATCAGACGAACTCTCCTCAACTTCCTCAATTTAGGATCGAAGAACCTTCAGAGATTCATTATTGCAGAACATCATAACCCAGATTCCGGAACGTAAATTCCGGAACCCCAAACAGCTCACACAAGGAGCCCCGGTTGCCGAATCGATTAGCCAATGAAAACCGTAATCCAATTAGAAATCGAACAATCCGAGAGAGAGATTAGATGGAATTGGCTCTGGAACTGAGTAACAAAATCGAAATCTCGTTGGAGTAGAATTAGAAGGAGAGGCGAGAGGAAATGAAGATCTGTGACATATTTGTCATCGCCTTTTTCTCTCTGTGTTCCTCTAGAAAAAGAATATTGTTGTTTTTATTCTTTTACAATATACAAAGAAGGGAATACTTGTCGGAAATTTTTCGGTTTTTAGTTTAGTTTTAGTTTTAATAAATAGATACTGTACAGTGGGATAGATCAAACCATAATATCCGCTGCTTATAATTTGTTGAACCATGCAAAATCTTTGTTTTCTCAAAAATAATTTTTTTTTCGGGCTGATTTATTATGACATTGCAATATAAGAAATATTACAAAGACGATTCGATAACCGACAAACTATCTGTTTTATGAGATCTACAACTAACTGCATCACCTGAGCCCTCCTATGAAGATCTACTTCTGGCCCGATCTACGTGCACCTTCTTGAAGATCTCTTGCACGCATTTCTTCTGTTGTCTGCATTAATAAACCGTTTTTTCCGCGACTTAAAACTTGATTTCTTGAAATTTGTAGAAATTGCATAGTCTGAACCTGGATGTAGAAGTTTTTAATCTAGCTATATTATTAAATTTTTTTTTAAAGGGAATCAGTTCAAAAAATCTATTTACTAATCAAATACACTACAATTTCTCAATCAGTTAACTAAAAAATATAACCAACCAAATCAAATTACGTAGTTAGATTCATCATATCTTTTCAAACTAATACTAAAATTTGTTGTATATCTCTTATGAACCAAAATTAACTAAATACCTCACGTGTCTTAAAACTTCAATTAACTGTAGTATTTTGTTTGTATCTATTTATATTATTAAAATTGAGGTACATTTGGTACTATTTGGAAACAAGAATATGAGTTTAAATAAAAATTGTTTGGTAATTTGGATATAATATTTTTGGTACTTTCCATTATTTGCACATTTAGCTATTGCATTAAATTAAGTATTTCCTTTTTATATTTCTTTTTATTTACATATTCAGCCACTACATCTATAATCAATTTAAATTAATTAATTACATTTCTAAAATTTATCTAATCAAATTGATATTCATATATTGATCATTATTAATATTGTACGACTATTAACTAAATCGCATGAATTAAATGGATATATTATTTTCATGAAATTAACTAAATCATCAAATTACAAAACATAGAAATTTTTTTATTAAATTGACGGTTAAAAAAATTTATATTGAACATAAATTATATAAAACACCCGCACGAGAGTGCGGATCAAGATCTAGTTATTCTTATAATATCCTTCTCTCAGTGATTTCATTAAATTTGGTCACCTTCTCTCAATGATTTCATTAAATTTGGTCACCATAGACGTAGGTTTTTTACCGACTGAGGAGTTTTTCCTTTGTATTCATAAATGATATTCTAGACATTCTGGGTCAGTTTCTTCTTAATTGTTTTTTTTTGTTTATCATTACCCACCGTTTACTAATTCAATTTCGTTCTACAATTATTTCTCTATTTGATACTGCATCGTTTTAGTATTTTTTCAACCGGTAATGTTTGAAACTGCGTCGTTTTTTAAACTGTTTAATGGTTTGGTTTTAAACCGTTTTTCTCTAAATCTAATCTCATCTACTATTGTTTATTTCCTGATTCAAAATGATAATACGGTTGAATATTGCCGAACAGAACTAAAGTTTTTGGTGAAGTCATTTGGTTTCGTTATGAGTTTGGTTAGACTGGTAAGTTATTTAAATTCAATAATAGCATGCCGATTATTATTTAAGATTTTAGTTAATCCTAAAATTATAAATTTTGACAACAATCATTATCATTTAAAACGATTTTGAAAAATATAAATATATTTTAAACAAATTTCCAACTTATGATCACAAATTTGTCTTATCATTAAAAATCACAATATTAAAAATTTCTGGTTACCAACCGGTAACCCGTTCAACCGCAGATACCGCAGTAACCGGTATCGAGTTTCAAAACTCCGATCAAAACTATAAAACTGTTATATTGATTTATATTTAAAATATCTAATTCAAAATTAAAATCCTAAAAATACATGCAATATAGTTTTAACCGAACATAAACTCGAATATATAATACATATATGAGATGAATTATATAAATGCATATACAAGATGAATTATATAAATGTAATTATATAAATTTTTCACCAAACATAAACACGGGCTTTGAAAACACGGATCAAAATCTAGTCTATACTTTTAAAACAAGTTACACTTCTGATTTTTTTCACTAATTGCTCATTGCTTTTAGTTTATGTATATGGAAAATTAGGACATTTTAAAACATTAAATAACTTAATATATATTTCCAAATATATTTGCTATTTGTTTTCTTTTCAATATTTTCTCAAGATTTTAAGAAATAATTTATACAAAAAATCTCTATAAGCATAAACTATATATATCTATATATATATATATATATATATATATATATAGATATATATATATGAAGTGTAAATATTCTACATGGAAACTTAGTGAACCTTATCAACAAAAATGATTATTATATAGATGACATGCTCTTAGTAAAATCGATTTTGTTTGAATAAAATCAAATGGTTCGCGGTAAATCTAAAACCTTTCATGAATTTGATAAATTATAATAATTATATATATATAACATATATTATGAATTTAAAATATTTCTCAACCTATTAAAAATATTAAAGTAAGATTTGAATCCAATAAATAAATTTTATATTTTAATATAAATATTTAAATTTGAATATTAAAATATATTTTAATATATCTGAATGTGCTAAAATAAAAATACTAAATAGACGTTGATATTGATATTACATGATTATACATACACATCAAAATTATATTTTACAATGATAGTTTTATGCGTATTATTTCATAAAAAAAGTTAAAAGTAAATTCATATTATATTTTGATTTTTTTAAATATAAATAAAACTATCACAAATCGGGTTATATAGTTTATTTGTCTTATTGTTTAAAAATGTATTTAAATAAAATTTTAAATTAATTATATTATAATTAAAGCGCTATTTAAAATCTTTTTTTTTGTTTTTTGATAAAAAAAATCTAGTTTTTGTTTTATTTTTGTTTTTGGGTGAATTGGTTAGAAATACAAAAAAAAATAGAAATTAGCTATATACCTATAACAGTATAAATGTATTTTACTACAGCAAAAGAGTATAAATAAATTATTGTTATAACCCTAACTTTAAGTTTTATGTGGATGTGAGGGAGACGTGGTTAGAGAAAAAGAGAGAATAATAGGGATACCATCTATTATATTAAAACAGAAGTCATGACTTATAATTCATGTGTGATATTTAAAAAAATGGACTACTTACTAGAATTAACAACTTATTTATTTATTACTAAAATATGCTTAATAATATGTCACTCATATATTAATCATAATACTTTTGATATATTTTCATATATGTATATATATATATATATATATATATATATATATATATATATATATATATATATATATATATATATATATATATATATATATATATATTTCGAAAAATCTGTTAAAAAGATCTTAACAAGATCTTAATTTTCAAAAATTATATGTAAATATCTTCATTAATTTCGTAATTAGTTTTAAATAATATATTTAGTTGTTTTTATGAAATGAAAAATAAATATTCTATCTTATTTTTATATATTATATGATCATAACCAATCATATTATTTATCTAAATATTTTAACAATATATTAATTTTTAAAAAGTTTCTGTAAATATTTTCACTAAATTCATAATTGGCAAATTTTGAAAATCTGTTAAGAAAGATCTTAAAAATGTCTTATTTTTCAAAACATATATGTCAATATTTTCACTAATTTTGTAAATAGTTTTAAAATATTATTATACATTAATTTATTCATTGGTTTTTTATAAAATGAAAGATAAATATTCTATCTTATTTTTTTATCTATCATATAATCACAATTAATCATATTATTGTTCTAAATATTTTCATTTCCAAATTTTATGTAAATATTTTCACTAATTCCGTAATTCGCAATGAACTATTATTATGTATTAATATATATTCAATTATTCTTCATAAAATTTAAAACTAAAATTCTATCATATATTTATTTATTTTATAAATATAATCAATCATATTAAGAAGTATTATACTGAACTAAATATGATAAATTATAGTAAATTGATAAATTTATAGATTTTATTTTCATAACATTTTTTAAATATATCACTACTTTTTTATTTGTTTAAAATATAAATGAATATTTCATTTTTCAGTTAAACAAACTTTTAAATATTTAATTAATTGAACAAAGTTTATCGTAAATATCACATAAATGTAAGATTTTAATTAGTGTTCATGTTTTAATAAGAAACACATCACTAATAATTTGAAACAATAAATTAAATTATCGTATTGTTTATGAAATTGTTGAGTTTGAAAATATAATTTAAGGATTGGCATTATTGTAAATATTTAAATTGTATACCACTAATCATGTAAATCAAATATTTATACGTATAAAATGAAAATAATCACCCGTACGGTTGTGCGGATCGAGATATAGTAGACATTAAAGAAAATATACAGTGTGTATAATAGTACTTTTTGGTATATCCTTAATTATATGGAGTGCAAATTCTCTTTATTTTTTTGGTCAAAAGTTTTTGTTTCATTTCTTCAAATCAGTTTCATTTCATCATACGTTTAACCAGCAGGACGCTCTCCGAAAAAGAATTAGACGACCGTTGATGTTTGGAATATCAAAAACTGAATATAATGGCCTCGTCACCACTTCTCGCCACGTTACTTCCGCAAACACAGCTGACCACTTCCTCATCCGCCGGTGGATCCCGGCTTCCGCCGCCTGAGAAACTCGCAATTCTACTCGACAAATCGGAATCAGTGGATTTAGTCAAGCAAATCCACGCGGCTATCCTCCGCCGTAACCTCTTCCTCCATCCCTACCACCCTGTCCTAAACCTCAAGCTCCACCGTGCATACGCTTCCCACTCCAAAATCCGCCACTCGCTGTCTCTAATTCACCACACGATCGATCCAGACTTGTTCCTATTCACCGCGGCGATCAACACTGCCTCCACTAACGGCCTCCGTGACCAAGCTTTCTTGCTCTATCTTCAATTGCTATCTTCTCAAATCGTCCCCAACGAGTTTACTTTCTCCTCAATTTTGAAATCATGCTCAAATCAGTCAGTAAAATCGATTCATACTCATGTCCTCAAGTTCGGATTGGGGTTAGATCCTTACGTGGCTACTGGTCTCGTCGAGGTTTATGCGAGAGGAGGAGATTTAGTATCTGCGCAGAAGGTGTTCGATAGAATGCCTGAGAGAAGCCTCGTTTCCTACACGGCTATGATCACCTGCTACGCGAAGCATGGGAACGTTGAGGCTGCGAGGGCTTTGTTCGATGGAATGAGTGAGACTGAGAGAGACATCGTTTCTTGGAATGTGATGATTGATGGATACGCTCAACACGGCTTTCCCAGCGAAGCTCTGATGCTTTTCCAGAAACTTTTAGCCCAAGGAAAGCCTAAACCTGATGAGATAACAGCCGTGGCTACTCTCTCTGCTTGTTCTCAGATCGGTGCGCTTGAATCCGGGCGTTGGATCCATGTTTTCATCAAGAGAAGTCGAATTAGGATTAATGTTAAAGTGTGCACGGCTTTGATTGATATGTATAGCAAATGTGGGAGCTTGGAAGAGGCTGTTTCAGTGTTTAACGATATTCCGAGGAAAGATATCGTTGCGTGGAATGCGATGATTGCTGGATACGCAATGCATGGTTATAGCCAAGACGCGTTGAGGTTGTTTGATGAGATGCGGAGAACCGCAGGGTTGCAGCCAACGGATATAACTTTCATAGCAACACTACAGGCTTGTGTTCATGCTGGTTTGGTAAAGGAAGGGGTCAGAATGTTTGATTCAATGGGACAAGAGTTTGGTATTGAACCCAAGATCGAGCATTACGGATGCTTGGTCAGTCTCCTTGGTCGCGCTGGTCGGTTAAAGCAGGCTTATGAAATCATAAAGAAGATGGAAGTCGAGGCTGATTCTGTTGTGTGGAGTTCTCTTCTAGGAAGCTGTAAACTTCATGGAGATTTCGTGTTAGGCAAGGAAATTGCAGAATATCTCATTGAAAGGAACTTCACAAACTCGGGAACTTATGTTCTTCTTTCGAATATATATGCATCGGAGAATGATTACGAAGGCGTGGCGAAAGTGAGGAACTTGATGAAGGAGAAAACAATAGTGAAAGAGCCAGGAGTAAGCACGATAGAAATCGATGATAGAGTTCATGAGTTTCGAGCTGGAGATAGAAACCATGTGCAATGCAAGGAGATTTATACAATGGTGAGAAAGATGAGCGAGTGGATCAAGTCTTGTGGTTACGTGCCAGATACAAACGCTGTCTTGCATGATCTTGAAGAGACAGAGAGAGAGCAGTCTCTAGAGGTTCACAGCGAGAGGCTAGCCATTGCTTATGGTCTGATTAGTACCAAGCCAGGAAGTCTATTGAGGATATTCAAGAACCTACGAGTGTGTTCGGACTGTCATACGGTGACAAAACTGATATCGAAGATCACAGGGAGGAAAATTGTCGTGAGAGACCGGAATAGGTTCCATCATTTCGTGGATGGTTCTTGTTCTTGTGACGATTTCTGGTAAAGCCAAACA
Organism: Hirschfeldia incana; assembly: GCA_026261945.1. Lineage (NCBI taxonomy): Eukaryota > Viridiplantae > Streptophyta > Magnoliopsida > Brassicales > Brassicaceae > Hirschfeldia > Hirschfeldia incana. The sequence goes on from JABCMI010000006.1 coordinate 2,335,765, forward strand.
CTGCTCTTTGAGGGTTGTACATGAAAAGGAGTCAATGTTGTCCTAATGTATCTGGCATTTCGTCTATAGTAAGTAGATTGTATGTAGATGAAGCCTGTCAATCTCAAAGCCGGCATCCTAACGCAGCTCCTGTCGAATTGGTTGAGCGAAGCTTTCACTGAAGAATAATGAACAAAGTTGTAAGAATTACAGAACAGCATTCAACAAAACTGGGCTGCTTGAAAAAAGATATGCAAATAAAGAAACCTTGAGCTGAGAAAAAAAACCAGAAAGTGGAACGTTCCGTGGTCTTGCGTTCTCAGTCGAATCCTTGCAACCATCAGAAGTTCATTTTTCCAATGCCGCCTGGTCATTGGTTTCACTTTGACATTGATTCTTATGGTCTTACCTTCCAGGATGACCATAAGAATCAGAATGTTGTATTGTATCGCATCATATGTGAAATATATTGTCAATCTATTCTCGGAGAAGTCTAGATTCCCGTATATTTGTATGTTTGTAGAGCTGGGTTGCACTAAGTTGATCGATTAGCTAAATTAGCTAGACAATTTAGATAGAAAAGAGTTATTTTATTCAGAAAGGGAGTTACATTCTACAGGTAAACCTCTACAAAACCAGTCACGTTTACGTACATTATTATTACTCTTTTTATTACTATTTAACTTCCGTTTACAGTAGAGGTTCGCTCAGTGGTAAGCTCTCAAGCATCAGCCTTCCTTGGCCTTCCGTAGCTAGCTGGGCCACTGCTGTGTGTCAAAGTGGTCTCGACCGTGTTGAACTTGACCCTTCTTGCTTCCTCGAGTGAGATTTGGTACCCATTGGATATGACCTCTAAGGGTAGACCTCTCAAGACAGAGGTTCGTCCAGCAAGTGTGTTGATCTGCGCGTTTGCATTTGTCTTGAACTCGATCCACCGGAACTGTTCGCTTGTTGCACGTTTCACCACGGAGAAACCTTGTGGTATCGCAAGTAGCTGTCCTTGAGATACTTGTCCGTCGAACACTCTGTCACCGTTGTCGTTGACCACCTGCACATGGGCTTCCCCGTCTGTCACGTAGAGAATCGCGTTTGCATTTGCGTTCCACTGTGGAAGCACCATCGCGTTCTACATCCAATACGGCACATGCCAAACCGATTAACCAGAATAATCACTAAAATGCATATGTACAGGTTACTTTTTAATAGACAATGTTTATGGATGTACTTACTTGACGGATAGATCCACGGAGGGCAGAGAGACGGAGGACACGAAGGATGGGGAGATCGTAGCTGTTAAGAATGCTGATGTAACCGAGCTGTGGCTTGTACACGTCAGCATTAGATGGGTCATCGAGGTTATCGGTGCATCTGGCGCTGCATATGGTCTCTTCTAAACCGTTAACTTCCTCCTGTGGTCTCTGACTCCTCAAAGGCGGCCTAATGACACTGAATGGGCCTTGGACTCGGACAATGTTTCCACGGTTGTCTTGCTGGTTCTGAAGTTGTTGCGCTGTCCTAACGTCGATCTTGAAAGCTTGAGCAATAACCTCTGGTGAGAAGCCATTAAGGATGTTCTTCTGGGGCTGTTGCTCTCGTCCTTCTATCCATACTTGACCTTGTGGGTTGTTTCCGGCTAAGTAAAATGGCTACGTATAAAACAGAAAACCATATTTTTGTTATTCTATCATTGTATAAAAAGTTATATGATTGTTTTTGAGGTTTTCGTTTGTATATATACCCTTGGGTTGCGGTCGAGCTGGTTCTGGTGGCTGGCTAAATCAAGGACGGAAACTATGACAAGTGGTTGGTTTCCATCGTTGTAGAACCATTGGGCTACACCGGGATGTGTAGCAATGGTGTCGCCTGTCCTTATGTGCTCCACTTTCTGGTGCATATCACGGAAGCCCTGGCCCATTTGTCTCTGCTGGCCTTGACCCTGTTGTCCTTGGTGTCCCTGGCCTTGTTGTCCCTGCTGGCCCTGACCTTGACCTTGACCTTGTTGTCCCTGCTGTCCTTGACCCTGACCTTCTTCGAAGGGGCTGCCACCGCCTGGTTGGAACACTGATGAGTCCTGGAACGTCTCGGCGCATCCAGGGACCACTCTCCCCATAAGACCTTTTCCTATAATGTAACAACCCAAAAAAGTTTAGATGCGTAGGTCGATAATCACTCATTTATTTGGATTCTATATTAAACTCAAAACCAAATAATCAAACAAAAAAAAATTATGATATACTTGATCAAATACCTTAGCAGGTGAATAGTGATGTACTACAACACATTCTCAAAAGACTGATCCTTACTGATCACGAGTTTGAATCTCGATACTCAAATAGTCTCAAACCAGAAAACGTTACCAAAATCAGATTCACGTACCTTTAGCCACGAAGGAGAGCTTCGCGGTACTAAAGAAAGATGGCAAGTAGAGACCCTTAGACTCGATGATGTAACGTACGAAGGAGACGCCAGAGCAACGTAGCTGAGGAGCGTGGTGGTCCCACACCTCGATGCGACCAGCCTCGGCCTTAAGTACGTGTGACGGCTCGAGCGCATTCAGCTGGTCTAGCTGGCACTCGTTTGGAAACTGTTGAGCTGTAGAGCCATGGAGAAAGATCAAAAGTGCTAAGGAAAAAGAGAGAAGTGATGATAGCCGAGCCATTTTCTCTTTACTTATATGTTGTGGTTTTTCTGGTCTTACAGCTGCGTTAAACGAAGCTATTTATAGTGAACTTATTTGTATAGAGGTGTTGATAAAGTGTTTGAGGATAAATTGATTGAGATAAGAACCAGGTATATAGAGTCGACTATGTACAATTACACTCATTTGAGTTGCACTATCTTTTATGTCTTCTTCTGAAAATTTATTTTTGGCCTCAAATTCTAAGAAAAACATATTAACGAAGAGAGTTTGACACATTTCAATTTGCATGGCTTATTTAACTGCATGTCTCTACACATCAACTTTGAGATAGGCATATGTAATAGGACAAATCTATTTTTCTTGTATATATGTAAATTGTATTACTTTACAATTGATTAGTATAAGAAATTGACAATAACATCACTATTGCAATTACGTTTGAAACGAACTGCTCCACCTTGGTTGAGATGATAGTTTTACTAATGTTAGTTACAAACAAATATTTCTAGCAATATTGCTAGACTAAAATATATGCAATAAGTTCGCAAATTTGTTTCTAGACCATTAGATCGTAGCATGACGGTCACACTCGATCTGGAGAATTTTTTTTTTCTGAATTGGAGTAATGTTAAGTTTCAGAAAACTGATTAATCATGGACATGCAAATAATTAAAGTTAACAAAAACGGTAACTATAAAAAGACAATCTAGAGAAAAGACGTGGAGACACAAAACAGATGACTCTGAGACACACGTTAAGTGCGAGATGTGTCGGACGCGACGAGCCGTGTTTTATCATATTCCACCACCATGACGAGTGTACGGCTGCATGTTGCTCAGTCCCTTTGGATAGTCATTCCATTTTCTTTCTCATAAATACGAATTTGTAACTTCAATTACTCATTTTTTTCTAACACTTCAATTACATTTTCTCACAGTGGCTAATCTTTAATCTAACAATAAATTGATCAGAAAAGGAAACACTACGTACAGTTTGTACGAATTTATATGAACTTAATCACTTAATGATAAATATCAGAAAACTATATGAACAGTGTAAATTTGATTCAAGTCTACAAAATTTAGTGTAATATAATATTGCATAAAAGTTGGCGCAATATTATTTATCACAACAAATCTTTAAAATATATAATATATTATATTTCATTGAGTAATATAGTTTAATTATTATTATTAGTTATATTAAATTTGTAACTAAACATAAATATACTGTATTATTGGTATTTTAAACTATTTTTAAGTAAATAATTATTTTTAAATATGTATATTATCATTAAAAATAAATACTGTAAAAATTAAAATATACTGTATTTTTGGTATTTTAATTTTGTTACAAGATGAGTATTATCATTTATGTCATATTGTAATTACCTTTTTCCCATAGTATAAATTTTACATTTCGTATTTTATAAAATAAATAAATTAATACTATAAGCTAGATATAATAGTAAAAAAAGAAAATTTATGTAACACTACTAAATTTATCAAACATTAAAATAAAAGTTCTATTTTTATTTCGTAATGTATTTAAACCTTCTTACTAACTAACAAAATTTTTATTAAAAATAAATCTATTATTTTATGGATTCTTTTCATATTTAATGGTTGTAACTTTGAATATAACTAATATTATAGATAAAACAAGTACAAAAAATATAATAACCAAAAACTAGAAATTTAAATAAATTTTATAAACAGAAAACTACAAAATTTTAACAAGCATAATGTTCTAAGTGTGATTAAATAATTATTTATCAATTTAAAATATAAAATATAACAATTATTAAAAATAAAAATTAAATAATATATAGTATTATTTTTGTACAAATTTTGGTGTACGGTTGGAGAAGACAAAAAAAATACCATTTTTTTTTTAATTTTGTGCAATTTTCAACACTAAATTTGATATTATTACTGACGATGTCCTATATTTTATATATATAAAGTAGAACAATGTGTCTTCTCCTTAAGCCTCCTCATCAAAAGGTATTCTAAAAATTTGAAACATAAGCATAATTATTTAAAATTATATAATTGTTCTAAATTTCATTTTCGTACAATTTTAACCAAATCAATTAACAAAGCATAGAATGATCGATAAATATACATAAATCAATATTTCATTTTTAGTCCAATAAACTGTCGACATCAATATTTTGTTAACTTATAATAATTTATGAACTACATAATATAATATAAAAGCTTAAATTTCAAAAAATAGTAGCATTAAATTCACAAGAACAAAAAATAAGAAAAATCCTTTAAGCTATTACTTTTTCACGTTTCATCGAATTATCAAAAATTAATATCATCCAAACCCAATATATAAGTCCAAAGGCATACACTAAACCAAGCCCAAAAATGGCCTAATTAACACAGTCACATAAGACAAAATCGGTGATGACACAAACACGTGTTAAAACAAAGAAAGAAAAGACGTGTGGTTGAAGAATACTCCACCGTCTTCACCGACATGCAAGTCGTCATGGAACCTAAACAGAAAACCACCAGACCTACCAGAAACAGTACCAAGATCAACGAAACCACAGCTTCACGGCATACAACTTCATCGCATGAGCTCCATTTCTCAGAGAGAGAGAGAGAGAGAGAGAGAGAGAGCCAATTGACAAATGTCGAAATCTCATCCAACACCCCAAGCGACATACCGAGAAGAAACATCACACTGATCGGAACCATCCACCATCGGCGAGATCTCATCCGCAAAACCAAACCATCAAAAACCGAAGAAAACCAAATCGTTCCACAGATCGGAAAAACCTAAGGAGAAGTCGAATACATCGTGAAGAGATGTCAGAGTTGGAGTCAAAGTTGGCCGTCATCACTAGAGAATAAGGTGATGACCAAAGTCCAATCCATCCATACGATGCAATGATTGCCACCGATGCCGAAAGAAAGCAGAGCAGTCATGGGTACGCATGAAAGGAAAGAAAAAACACAAAGCTATTACGACGGTACGCCAAAGGCGCGCCACCCCTAGAAAAGACCGATACCAAATAGAGAAGAAGCGATGCTTGAAGAGAGAAGATAAAAAGATTGTAGAGAGAAAAAGTATACGTGATACTAGGTGGACTGTCCGCACGCATGGACGGGCATTACCATTAATATTAAATTGATAATTACATACAACTATATAATACATATGTTACATGTATGTGGTTACTAAAGATTCGTCGTTATATATTGATATTTATACTATATATAAATATTAATAGTATAAATATTATTAATATCTAATCAAATTATTATGTGCGTAAAGATTTGTGTAATCACACTTGTTCTATCTGTTTTTTTTTCATGTTAATCTCGAATTCATTTTGTCTCTCATTCTATGTTATACCATGTATATCTCTTTTAAATATATGAATCATATTAATGCCGGCACATGTGTATCTTTATTTTCATATTCATTTATTTTTGATGTAGCTATAATTATAACTGTATAAGTAGATCATATTCCTTTTCAATTTATATGTATCTTTCTGTCTCATTCATTTAAGTTCTCGAACAATACTTAGGTTCACCCCTATGGTGAACCTTTAAATTCACCACTTTCCTTATATCTAATCAAATTTCCATAAATACAAATGAATAATATATACTAAATGTGGCATTACATCATTTGTGGTGATTTTTTTGGAGTTGGATGACCATAAAAAACCCGTGAAAATCTTTTTTTCTTTATATTTTGTTAGTAGAAAAGAAACAAACTTGTTAATAACTTTACATATATATATATATATATTTTTTTTTTTAATTTTATATACTTCAATTATCTCATGCTTTTAATAAATTTAGTTTTTACAGTAGATTATTGTTAAAATTTTGTTTGAGTTAAAATGTATAATTAATTATAAAATTATTTATGTAATAATAGATATTTAATTAAAATGTTTTATGTTATACTGTATATTAGTATATTATTTTTAAAACACTTGCTACACCATTTGGCCTCTTGCTCGGTGGTTCCAGTCTTTTTTATTCCTTACATTATTGATCCAAATTTCACAAAATTTCAAAGCTAAAATGCTCTTAAGCACTTAGTGCAAAGAGCTACTGTTTTAGAAAAATACTTTTAAGGTGTTTGTTTCGTCCTTTTTCCGAGCCATCCTCATCATCATCTCAGTCAAATCTAAAACTAAATAAAGAAATCATGTATCACATTTAAGAAATCAGCATAACGATCATAGCCTTCAACAAATTAAGTGAGTCAATGATATTCACAAACCATCAAAAAAAAAACTAAAACGCTTACACTACTTGTTTTTGTATCTTCATTTATTGAGAAGATATGTATTCGTTAATATGTTCGTGTTATTCATTCATGATCTCAAGGTCTCTTTATATACAAACCATAAAATCTTAAGTCTATCATCATAAGGAAACCTAATACAATAAGGAAATAAGCCAAATAGATAAATATCCTAATATCCTAATCCTAATACTCCCCTCAAGTTGGAGCATACAAGTTTCAAATGCCCAACTTGTAGAAAAATATGTCGAACTCCTTGCGTCCCAATGCCTTGGTCAAAATATTCGCGAGCTGTTCTTTGGAGACGACGTGAGCCGTTGCGATCATTCCATTCACAATATGATCTCAAATGAAATGACACTCTGCTTCAATATGTTTCGTTCGTTCGTGAAATACCAGATTCTTTGTTAAGTAAATAGCGGACTGGTTGTCACATCGTAATGTCATAGGTCGAGAATGAATGATGCCGAAATCGAGAAGAATGCCTTTAATCCATTTTAGCTCCTTTAATGTTTCTGTCATAGCCCTATATTCGGCTTCGGTTGAGGAAAGTGCAACAGTATCTTGTTTCTGAGTTTTCCATTAGATGATGGAAGTGCCTATTTGAACAATCCATTCTATCAGAGAACGTCGTGGGATTGGACATCCTTCCCAGTCTGAATCAGACCAACCCGTGATATGTATTGGAGGTGCTGATCGTAATAATATTCCCTGGCCAAGTGTGCCTTTTAAGTATCGAATAACATGAAGCGCTGCATCCCAATGAGCGTCGTCGGGTTTTTTCATGAACTGTGTAAGGATATGGACAGAGTATGTTATATCAGGCCGAGTAGCAGATAAGTAAACAAGACGTCCATCCAATCGTCTGTATCGATCAGGATTTGCGAACGAAGATCCTGTAGCCAAAGCAAGACCATGTTTCTGATCAATGGGGAAACCAGCAGGTTTACACCCAAGCATGCCGAATTCAGCGACAACATCGGTGCAATACTTTCGTTGACAAAGATAGAAACCATCCGCGTTAGGAGCCACTTCGAGTCCGAGAAAGTACTTGAGAGTACCGAGATCTTTCATGTAAAGACATGATGATAAGTATGCTTTGAATTTGGCAATAGAAGATGACGAGTTCCCTGCAATGTTAAGGTCATCGACGTATACCAAAACCCGAAGTGTTACTCCATCTTTAGAGGAGACGAAGAAAGAGTAGTCACTTCATGACTGTATAAAGCCAAAAGCCGGTAGAGCCATTGCTAGTTTTGCAAACCAACATCGAGAGGCTTGTCGCAAACCATAAAGTGATTTACGTAGTCGACAAACGCGTGTGTCAGAATCAGATCGAAAACCAGGTGGTAGTTTCATGTAAACCTCTTCGTCTTAGTCGCCGTGGAGAAAAGCGTTATGTACATCCATCTGATGAACTTCAAAGTCTTGTTTCGCAGCTATATCGAGAAAAATTCGAACCGTTGTCATCTTTGCGACTGGTGCGAATGTTTCGCCATAGTCAATTCCTTCGACTTGATTGTTTCCAAGAACAACCAAGCGAGCCTTGTATCGCTCAAGAGTGCCATCGGCTTTGAGTTTGACTTTATATACCCATTTACAGCCAAGAGCAACTTTCCCTGGCGGTAGCTCGGTGATTTCCCATGTTTGATTTAGTTCCAATGCATCAATCTCAAGGCGCATTGCTTTCCTCCATACTTCGTGTAGCAATGCTTCTTTGTAAGATCGTGGCTCAACAGCAAGAGAGAGAGAGAGCCACCAAATAGCTGTAATAAAAGGACGAGAACCGATCACAAGTATAGTAGTCAGTGATAGGATGTATCGTACCTGAGGATGCTGCTGAGGAGCGAGTTGGTAGAGGAATAAGAGAGACTGTATTGACGACAAGATCTGTAAGTCGTGTTGATAGTATTTTCGAACGGTGGCCGCGACCTAACTCTGTATTAGAATCAGATGGATTCGTCGGAGAAGTCGATGAAGTAGTCGTTGTTGTTAGTGGTTCAGGCGTAGGTGTGGTCGAGTCGGGGTTTGTAGCTATATCGTCATCATCATCATGTATAATCGGTGGAGTATTCATCGAAGAAGTCGTTATATGTGTCGTTTGTGGTTCAGTTGTATCTAGGTATGGAAATATATTTTCCTGGAAAACGACGTCACGAGAGATAATGAATTCGTTTTTGTCAGTGTCGTAGAGACGCCATCCTTTTTGTCCATAGGGATATCCCATGAAAACACATCGTCGACTCCGTGGTGCAAATTTATCGCCTCCATGCTTTTGATTATGGACGTAACATGAACATCCGAATACGCGGAGGTGATCATAGGACGGTGGTCGGTTGTAGAGTAACTCGAATGGTGTTTTATCGTCCAGTAGCTTGGAAGGGGTTCGATTGATCAAATAGCATGCCGTGAGAGCGCATTCTGCCCAAAAATCAATTGGTAATCCGGCTTGAAAACGTAGTGCCTGTGCGACGTTCAAAATATGACGATGCTTGCGTTCCACATGGCCGTTTTGGTGTGGAGTTCCAACACAGGAGGTTTCATGTATGATTCCTTGTTCCCTTAGAAACTTGGTTAGACACATGAATTTTGTTCCATTATCGCTTCAAAGAGTTTTGACGTTGAGATAAAATTGTCTTTTTGCAAAAGCTATAAAATCGCGTAGTCGTTGGGAAACGCCGGTTTTATCAGGAAGGAGGAATAATCAGGTTGCTCTGGAGTAGTCGTCGACAATGGTAAGAAAATATCGAGACCCGCAGTGTGATGTGGTTCGATACGGACCCCATAAGTCGCAATGTATAAGTTCAAAACAACAAGAAGCTTTATTATAACTTTCCGAAAAAGAGTTTCGTGTTTGTTTCGAACGTAGACAAATATCGCAATTAGATAAACAAAGCGCAACACTGGAATTGAGATGAACACCGGGAAGCAAAGCAACAACACGAGAGGATGGATGTCCGAGACGTTGATGCCATAACACGCCTTCGTCACTAATAGTATTGTAAGCAGTCACAGTTTCGAAGCCTCAAAAGTGATACAGTCCCTCTCTCTCTCTCTTTTACCGCTCCAATTAGCGTCCTCGTGGTGCGGTTCTGTAAAATAATTAGTCGATCAGTAACTTGTCCGATAAGATATTAATCAGTGAGTAGTTGGCCAAAAGATATTAAGTTCGTATGAAATCCATCCACATAATACACATTCTGTAAGTGTATATGTGATGTTAATTTGATCGTGCCCCGCTGGTTCGTTAGAGCATTAGCACCGGCTGGTAACCGAACCGATATTGGTGAGACTTCCTTGATATCGGTAAGTAGATTGAGACGACCAGTCATATGATGAGTGGCCCATGTATCGAGTATCCAAAGAACATCATCAGTCTTACCACTTAGACGATTCTTGTCTTGGTTTATCTTCGATGGGTTGAGAAGATTCACTAATGTTTGCCATTGAGCATAAGAGAAACCGGTGAGACCCTGGCTGTCGGCGTCGATTAGTGCAAAGTTAGCACCGAGTTCGGGCATCGTAGCAACTAGCTGAGATGAGTTTGCGCGTGGAGATGAGTTTTGGTTTGATGTTTGTGTGTTTCGCTGTCCTGCTTGATAGTTGATACGATTTCGTGGTCGATTACCCCACCATTCCGGAAATCCGAGGACACGGAAGCAAGCAGTTGCTCGATGTCCAAGACGTCGGCAACTTGTGCAAGTTACGTTCGCATCTGGATTGGGAGGCCGTGGTCGATAGCTGTCGGTCTGTCGAGAAGTCGAGGAGGATTGTTGGTGTGCTGATGCTTGAGCAGCAAGACTCAATGCGATCGGAGTTTCTGTCTTTGCATTGTGCTGTACGGTCTTGTTTTGAACGATGGTTTGATAAACAGTGTCGAGATCAGGTAGAGGCGTCTGAGCACAAATCTGAGATCGTACGGAGCTATGAATGTCATCTAAACCAAAGAGAAAATCATGAACACGGATAGTTTCACGCTCAGTATCATGAGCATTAACTAAATTGCATTCACACTTTCCGCAAGAGCAGGTTTTAGTTGATAAACATTCAGCCATTGAATCCCATATCTTGGTTAAGCGTCCGAAGTAATCTTCAACAGAGGATCCCACTTGTCGACAGTTTGCTAGAGAAGCACAAAGCTGTTGATAACATGCTCCACTTTTCAAAGCAAATCGTTTCTTGATGTGATCCCATAAGTCTTTGGCGTATTCTTTGTGAGAAATATTTGATCGCAGCTTTGTCTCGATTGTGAGTTTGATCCATGTGACCAGGAGATGATTATTAGCCGTCCAATATTCAAAGTCTGTTGAATCATTCGGTGGTATCGGTATGGTGCCGTCTATGAAGCCAAATTTCTTCCTGCACTTAAAGCAACGCGAAGATTCTGTGCCCACTCGTCGTAGTTTCTTCCATTGAGCAGAGGTTGAGAAATAACAGCTCCTGAGTTATCTGAAGCTGAGAGATCGTATGGAGAGATCGTTTTTCTAGTCGGTTTCGTTGTTGTAAGAGTTCCTGCCATTGTCGATAAGTAAGATCGAGTTCGTCGAGGTCGTGATCGTGATCAATAGTCCGAAGATCGAGTTCGTGATCGAAAAATATCAATTGCCTTAAAGTAGAGGCTCTGATACCATGAGAAGATATGTATTCGTTAATATGTTCGTGTTATTCATTCATAACCTCAAGGTCTCTTTATATACAAACCATAGAGTCCTAAGTCTATCATCATAAGGAAACCTAATACAATAAGGAAATAAGCCAAATAGATAAATATCCTAATATCCTAATTCTAATATTTATTGAATCACGATTAAATATAAAAAATAATTAACAGGATTGAAGAAATACAACTGATACCGAAACTATTTGTAGAAAACGATGAAAAAAATTGGAAGGAGATATAAACCAATTCTGCAGTGGTCAGGTAGCAGATTGCAGAGAACTATTGTAATGACCCCAAAGCTTCCAAAGTAACAAAGAACTTACCTTCTGTATTGTGATCATGAATACTCCCATATCACTTTCTAGTAAAATCCAGATCCTTTGCTTCACTGGAAAACATGGAAAAACACAAATCAATTAACATAATTCGAGCATATTTCCAATAAAAGATTTTAACTGCATGTATACACTTAAATCTATTTATCAGATTGAAACTCTTCTAGCCTTACATTCTCTTACACGTTGCGTTTCTCTCCGCCCTTACTGCCTTTATTTTTTCATCCTTCTGCTTATACTTATTTGTGACCCACTGCTGCACCTCTTTTGGTCATTTTTCCTCATGTCCAACTTCAACAACTTCTTATGCTCGGCTTCCTATATTAGATTTGCAAGTAACACCTTTTCTTCGTCTCTCTGTCATTAGATGTCCGTTGTGACTGCCTGAATCAGTGAGAATTTTAAAAGATTGAAAAGCGTATGTGACTGCATGAAAGAATACAATGATGATGAGACCAGAAGTAGCTAAATCGAGGATGAATGATTGTATCACTGTTAAAACAAAATTGAAATCACATGAGAATAATAAATGAAATATATTTAAAAAAAATTTACCTGAAGCATTTGATGTACGTCACTATAGATATGGAGATCTTCACGGTTTTGCAACACAAATAACTCTAGAACAATGACTCAATGTGAAGCAGGAATAACTCGAAGGTCTATGTTTGAATTTGGCTGGTAGAATCTCCCCGATATGAATTAGACTGGTGAAATTCTGAGAATTTGCTCTGAAAAATAATAAAGGCGTGAGGAATCCTATGCTTACTTTATCTATCAGCCCGGTCTTCACTTTCATGGAAGTGGAGACTCCCAAACCCCAAACAATCAATTCTTGTCTCTAGCTCTCTATTGTAGATAGAGAATTCTGTTTGAATCACAAAATAAATCTGGAGATATTGTTTTTTTGAAACACATCTAGAGATATAACAACTTAATATGTAAAACAAAGTTTTAGAACTCTTACCAGTTCGGCTAAGAAAGCTCCAGTGATGATGAAGGAGACGTAGACAGTCTTACGAAGGTGAAGGGTAAGGATGAAGCCGTGGAGTACCGACTGTAGCTTCATTCACCATGGACGCCCCTCAAAACAAAAAGACTTTTAGGTTCATGTGTATCTAAAAATTGCTCAATGAGAAAAACGCATACAGAAGAGTTGTTTACATTATGTGGTTCTTTGTATCGATTCATATAGTATGAGACTGAGGAAGGAAGTCGAAGAGCAATATTACGTTTTCAGTTTTTGTTTTAAAGAGCTCTGCAAGCCTGTGCTAAATAACTAAAACCAAATACAAAGCCCACTTAGTCATTTATATGTAACAACTTTAATAAAGCTCAATCCCGAACAGAAACAGAAGTCCACATTACGCATACATTAAATGAAACGCAGAAATTTAGTTATTTGGACATGTGTCGGACTCAGGAGAGTCGACTTTCTGACGTGGCGTCCTATGTGGAGACATCAGGAGGGAAGCAAACTCAATTTTATATATATATATATATTTGAATTACTTGAACATTAATTTTTTAAGATGTTTTCAAGATCTGGTTTTTGATCATCGGACTTCTATGTTCTTTTTAATAGTTTGAGGATGCCTCCACGGTTTGCTGATTTCATTTCGTCTACCCTTCCATATATTTTGTCATCTCGTTGCAGTTTTCATCACTGCTTGATATCACTCAAATTACCCTAAGGAGTGAATTACTCTAATCAAAAGAGGTCAAATTGTAGTACTTAGGGATCGAATCCACAGAGAGCAGGGTCACACAATAGACTATAGAAATCAAAGTTAAGCTAGGTAAATAGTTTACAAGAAGTAAAACAATGTGAACAAGGCAATTGTTCGATTGAAAGTGTGTAAACAATAAGGAGAAATAGCTAGACCTAGGGATTTATCAATCAAGAGATTCAAAACTATAATTCTGATATGCTAATAATTTATATATATATTTAATTCCAGAACTCGATTTTAATAAGCAAGTAATTATCTCTCTTAAGAAATTACAAATCAGATGTCTAAGTCTTTGTTCCAGCTCTCGCATAGGAACAAGGAGAGAGTATCGATCGATGCTATGGCCTGAGCGTCGATCGATACTACCTCAGACAAGCATTAACGACCTAATCGATATTGTTCAACTAGATTCCTAGACCAATTCTCATATGTGTCTAAGTATTTAATCCAGCAGGATTCGAGTTCCGTTAATTGACTGCACTCTAGTGCACTCAATTGTCCTATGATTCTAGGTTCAAGCAATCAAGCACATTCTCATGATATCCTAATTATTCCCGATCCTAGTATTAAAAATCACCTTGGTGTAGAGATCTATAAATATTCTAGCAATCCTAATTGATTATGAGTTTGACATTAAGCTCATGAAATTCCTAAACCTAACAAGATGAACTACTCAGACATGATAGAAGAAACACAAATCATAGTCTGAATAAATAATAGAATAGAAAGCAATAATAAAACCGGTGGAGTTCCAATCAATCTATAAAGGAGATTGATCTTCTCTCAAACCCTAATACAAGAATTATGAAGTGATTAAAAGAGTTGTGAAAGCGTAGCCGTCAACAATGGCTTAGAATAACATAAATAGTGTTTCTGGTCGTCAGAGGTATTTTGGTAACTTTATGATGGCTTCTGGGCTTCAAGCGATCATGAAATATGCTCGGCCCAAATTCCGGCATTCATATCGGTCGATATGAAGTCTTTCCCATCGACCAATATACAATCCTCTTCCCGACAGCCTTCTCTCGCGAGTCAGACTGACCACTCTTCAGTAACGGGCATAACTTCTGATCTAACCGTTGGATTGACCTGAGACCGGTGGCATTGGAAAGCTAACTTAAAGATATATCTTTTTTAAAATATAAGCTTAATCGCACCACAGAAAGGTCTCCATCCATATCTAAACATCTGACGCGTCTGCACAGTTCTGCACTTAAAAGGCTCCAAAAGACACCAAAATCACCATTTTACTCCAAGTCGTACCTGAACCTGTAAATACTCTAAATAGACTTTATATAGTAGCAAAATATATATATATATATATATATAAACACCTATAAACCATGGCTAAAAGTGGGTCAAAATCATGGTCGATCAACTCCCCAAGACTTACCCTTTTGCTTGTCCTCAAGCAAAACCAACAGACAGTCTCTCTGAAAGAGGTTTGAAAATAGCAGGGACTCAAAATATTTTTAAAACTCAGTCACCATCTCTCTAGTAGTGCAAACCAAATCATAGACACCCTAACCTTAGAAGAACATTATACAATATCTTAGTATAGCAACCAAATTCACCTAACCAACAACTTAATAGATCCTGTCTGACAATCCTCCCTACTAACCTCATTTCTTGCATACAACAAAAGTGCAGGGTTTACCTTGGGAGTATCGATCAAGGAACACATGGACTCAACTCAAACAAGTAGGTAGTTCATCTAATTCCTTTCTTCGCTCTACTCTCTTCTATGAATCTCTTTATTAGTTTTAATTCCAATGAATTTCGATGTTGATTAGACATCTAGTTCATCTTATTGACATGATGTTTTTTTCTTCTTTTTTTTTTCTTTTGACAAAGTGTAGAAGAAACTCATACCCCTCGTTTCCACAATGTGTAATCATTCCCTTCAGACTTAGAATAATGGGGTCACATGAGACACTCCTACCCCTCTGCCTCTTCCAGGAAATCATTTCAATCTTTTCTTTATAAGTTATTTATCTTTGAGATGCTGATGAGAGAGAAGGAAGGGAACCAACAA
The DNA here is from genome assembly GCA_026261945.1 of Hirschfeldia incana. Taxonomy (NCBI): domain Eukaryota; kingdom Viridiplantae; phylum Streptophyta; class Magnoliopsida; order Brassicales; family Brassicaceae; genus Hirschfeldia; species Hirschfeldia incana. The sequence continues at coordinate 2,351,438 of JABCMI010000006.1, forward strand.
CACATATTAGCGTTTACCTTTCAGACTTGCAGGAGGATTCTGATCCCTTGTATACCAAGCCCCAAGACAAGCAAATCAAGTCAATTTAGGTTGGATGTCAGCTTTGGTTCCTTCAAACACTCTCAGCAAGTGAAAACATAGTTGATGGGTTGATCCACTTTAGTATCTCTAGTACTCCTGTAGTTCGTAAATCTAAGACTGGTCTAAAGAGTGGTTAGATGACAAGTAATAAATCGAATTAGATCAGCATCTCCTTCTTAACTCAATAAAACAATTTTTTTTAAATAAGACTCATAAAAGTAGATAAACGTTAGTAATCCCTTCAGACTTAAATTACACTGTCCCCAGTGTAACACAGTTGGTGGTAAGGTGAAATTCATAAAGCAGAAGTACGAATTTTAAGAAGTAAGAACGATAAACTACTCAATGTCGATCGATACAATGAAGTTACAATCGATCTTTGTCGATGAAGTGTTGTCGATCGATATCGAGCTGGTCTCATCGGTCGATGTGCTAAGCAATCGTCAACTTGGATCTGTTTTTTTTTTCCAAAACTAAAACACAATATCAATAGAAACTCCCTCAGACTTGGATAACGCTGTGACCAGTGTATATCCAGTCGGAGTTATGGTGTAAATAAATCATAAGTACTCAATTTAACAAGTTAGAATGATATACCTGACCAGATTAAGTGTCGATCGATGGAAAAGAGTTACCATCGGTTGAGTTTAATGTAATGTCGATCAATATCGACATCATCTCGTCGGTCGATATTCAAGGCTATCGTCTACTCGAATCCCTATTTTAAATAGCTTACTCAAACATAATATTAGTAATACCTCCTTTATGCTTAAATAACACTGTGACCAATGTTATACAGCCCAAGATTGGTGGAACAATAAACCATAAGGACAATATTTAACAAGGTTTCACAAGTATACATGGCATTGATGTGAGTATGGATCAACACAATTAAGTGGCGATCAGTACTTGTGATGCTCTGTCGAGCGACAATGATCAAATGTTGGTCGATGCTGGTGCAGAACTCATTGATTCTTGTGTAAACTCATCTTCTTGAGATATTTTCCTTATACCTAACATAAATAAAACACTAAAATTCTAAAATTTAGTAATAGATAACTAAGAAAACCATTTTTTTCTCGATGAACAGTGACCCTGCTGTTGGACCCGAATATGACCCTCAGGTGAGGTCACGGTAAAATGTAAGCTGCCAAGTGGGCCGCGTAAAGCCCATCACATTAATACGAGCTGGAAGCTGAATTAAAGACTGAACCTGGAAGTCGTCATAATGGAGGTCACGTTATAACGGGAGCTGATACTTCGGAGACTCGGTCAAGAGGAACTTGGAGCAAGTATGTAACTGAAGCCGTGTATTTCGGAGATCAGTTAAGGAGCTATCGACGAGACCTAGACTATATAAAGACAGAGAAGATCCAAAATAGAGGCAGATCTCCATAGATACAACAACTATCAGATTAGATTAAATACATTACGCATTCTCCTTGTAATCATCATAAACACCTTTTTGTAATACTCTTTGATCATCAATATAACGTATTCATTCATTAAGCTTATTTACGGGATTCAGCCCACGATTCATTATCTCTCAACCTAACCTAAATCTAAGAAGTGAAACCTTGTCTCTCACAATTGGCGCCGTCTGTGGGGACAAATAATCGAATCCCTTTCTCCAAAGCTTAAAGATGAATCCACTCGATGGAACTAATCCATCCAACCCCGATCAATCGAATCTGAGCAATAGCTCACCGAATCGCACTGCCTCGGGGGCAAATAACTCGAGAGCCCCCGGAGGGACCAACTCTGGGTCCTCAGCCCTCAATAACACATCGCTTCAATCCGTTCCGAACGAGACGGAAGCTCAGCTTTCTGAGATCCGGCAGATGATGCTCCAGTTAGTGGACAAAGCTCAACAAACCGAGCGAACAGTGCAACAACTAGCCGAACGGCAGCAACAATTCGAAGAGATAACCAGATCTCAATCCGCAACAACCCAACCGTCCGTCCACCAGGGAAGAGGGATCACGTTCCATGAACGAATAGCTGACCCCTCCTTCCCTCGAGAGCGTCTGAATTTCTCCCTTGATAGTTCTGGAGCAGACGGTCAGGAACCTGCTTTCCAGACGCCTCGCGCTAGGACAGCTCCAGCGTTTGTCCCACCAGTCATCAGCACCATGGGGAGCAACGTAGCGACGACAAGCTCCGCGCCCGATCGAAACACCGCTGGGAGCACGCGATTGCCTCCACCACTACCTCCTTCGGGGTCTGGAGCAGGAACCAACATTCCGTCCGGGGGCAGAACATCAGCTTCGGTGTTCCAAACTAGGGTTCCAACCCCAAATGCCGACGGATTTCAAAGAACGGATGTTGATCCTGCAGCTCTTCGCACTAATCTCGCTCGGAACCTGAGGACGAACGAACGATCCGTTTCGCCAGCTAACTGGGAAAATGATCAAGTCAGGTTCCGCCAGGAACCTGTGCGCCGAACACCTGAAAACGATCCAAATGTCCTTCCCTTCGAGGGACCTGACGCGATTCGCAGATACATGGAGCGAACCCACGCAGCTCTCCAGAAATTGGGAGCTCAGGTTCACAAAGCAACGAGCTCAGCTCCCGAAATCGAGAGCCTAATCGAAGAGACTCGTGGAACCCCATTTACCGATAGAATCGCTAACTCTTACATAAGAGATACTCGAAAAATCAAGATCCCTGAATACGATGGAAACACAGACCCAAAGGCTTATTTAAGAGCCTTCCAGCTAGCGATCGTAAAAGCTCACTTCACGAAGGAAGAATGCGATGCAGGATATTGCAGAACATGTGCTGAAAACCTGACTGGAACAGCTCTAGAATGGTTCTCTAGTCTAGAACCAAACTCCATAGACAGCTTCGATCAGCTAGCTAACGCCTTTATGAAACAATATTCAACCCACATCATGAAACAAGCCTCCGAAGCTGACCTCTAGAAGATCAGATAAGGACTGGGAGACTCATTGCGAGTCTACATCGAAAAATTCAGGGCAGTAAGAACCAAACTCTCGAACCCTAACGATCACGTAGCTATCGAAGCCCTCAGGAGAGGTCTCTGGTACAAATCAGGCCTCTTCTCGGAGCTGACGCTAAATCCTCCTCCAACTATCGACGACGCCCTCCACAGGGCCTCTAGATACATTACCTTGGAAGAAGAAACTGCGGCGTTAGATAAACTCCACAGAAAATCCCAGAATCACCCGAAAGGCGAAGCCTCCGACGGGAAGGGACCTCATAAAAGAGGAAGCTCCCGAAATAACCAGACTCAGGGAGAGCACTCCTATGTAATCGAGGATGACAAGGAAGAAAAACCTGTCGCCGCAACAGGCAAAGCCCCCTGGTCCAAAGGCTACGACGAGAGCAAACATTGCTCTTATCATGATCGAAAAGGACATTCAACCGAAGAGTGTTGGGACCTCCAACGACAACTGGCTGCTAAATTTGCAGCCGGAGAAATAAAAGATGTGGACCTCAAAAAACCACAGCCTTATCAAAAGAGAGGTCCCCGTGATGACTCCCCGAAACGCGAAAGGTCACCTGAAAAGGAAACAGATTCGCCACCTCCCGCTCCCAAGAAGAGAGTCGAGATGATCCTTGGGAAATTCCCCCAAGGAAAAAGCCTTCAAATTGAAGCTCTCTTTAATAAAACACCTCCCCAATCGAGCCCCGACTCAAGGGTCGATTACATCCTTGGAGGGTCCGATTCATGTCAAGACTCCGTTAACTCTATTAAAAGTCACGTACGGAAAGCTGTGTCCAATACTCAGTCTAAACCGACCAAACCCGAGTCTAACACTAAAATCTCTTTTTGGGAAAGTGAGACATCAAACCTTGACAGACCTCACGACGATGCCCTCGTCGTAACGTTAAATATAGCAGGCTACGAAGTACCTAAGCTCATGATCGATACCGGAAGTTCCGTCGACCTCATTTTCTATAACGCATTAAAGGGAATGGAAATAGATGATTACGAAATTGTCGACCAGAAATCCAACCTTGTGGGCTTCTCTGGAGAAACAGCTACCTCACTAGGAACCATCAAGCTCCCAGTCATAGCTGGCGGAGTCATGAAAATGACCAACTTCATAGTTGTCGACAAACCGTCTCCCTTCCACGCAATCCTTGGAAGACCTTGGATTCATAAGATGAAAGCAGTAGCTTCAACTTATCACCAATGCGTGAAATTTCCAGCAACCGATGGGATAGTTACCGTACATGGTAGCCAAAAGATTTCAAGGATCTGTTACCTGGGAGGGTTCGAGATCATAAAAGATTCCCCCCAATAGCAATTACAGGTCCAGGAGAGTCACGAAATGCAACAGAATATCTGAGGTCCTCCCAAGAACCTCATCGAAAAAGTTAGCATCGACGACTCGAACCCTGAAAAACAAGTAAGCATCGGATCTGAGCTACCTCCCGAAACTAAAAAGGAGCTCATCGAATTCCTAAAACAAAATGTCAAAACCTTCGCATGGGCCACCAGTGACATGAAGGGCATAAACCCCAACGTCACCACACATAAGCTCAATGTAGATCCCACCTTCAAGCCGATCAAACAGAAGCGTCGTAAGCTAGGTCTTGAAAAAGCCCAAGCCGTTAACGACGAGGTTGATCGACTAACAAAGGCCGGATCAATCCGAGAAGTTCAATACCCCGATTGGTTAGCCAACCCAGTGGTAGTAAAAAAGAAAAATGGGAAATGGAGAATCTGCGTAGACTTCACCGACCTAAACAAGGCCTGTCCCAAAGACAGCTTCCCGTTACCTCACATCGATCGCTTAGTCGAAGCAACGGCTGGTCACCAGCTCCTGTCCTTTATGGATGCCTTTTCTGGATATAACCAGATTATGATGGAGCCTGAGGATCAAGAGAAAACCGCGTTCATAACCGAACGAGGAACCTATTGTTATAAGGTTATGCCATTTGGCTTGAAAAACGCGGGAGCTACCTATCAGAGGTTAGTAAATAAAATGTTTGCTGGACAACTTGGAAAAACCATGGAAGTCTACATCGACGACATGTTAGTCAAATCTTCGATGGGAGAGGACCATATTTCCCATCTAAGGGAATGCTTCGACATCCTCAACAAATATGACATGAAGCTAAACCCAGCTAAGTGTACCTTCGGAGTACCCTCCGGCGAATTTCTAGGTTACCTCGTAACCGAAAGAGGCATCGAAGCCAACCCGAAACAAATAGCGACATTCCTAGAAATGCCGTCACCTAGAACGACCAGAGAGGTACAAAGATTGACTGGACGGATCGCATCACTAAATAGATTCATCTCCAGGTCCACTGACAAGTGCCTCCCATTCTACAAACTCCTGAAAAATAATAAGAAGTTCCTATGGGACGAAAAATGTGAAGAAGCCTTCAAACAGCTGAAAGCATACCTCTCGGAACCTCCGATACTGTCAAAACCTGTAACTGGAGAACCACTGTACCTGTACCTGGCCGTATCGGCAGCCGCAGTTAGTGGGGTGCTAGTACGGGAAGAACAAAACGAACAAAGGCCTGTCTATTACACTAGTAGAAGCCTAATAGACGCCGAAACGAGATACCCTACCATGGAAAAACTAGCCCTAGCAGTCGTAACAGCTGCTAGGAAGCTACGACCATATTTCCAATCACACTCAATCATCGTAATGACCTCACATCCATTACGAACGATTTTGCATAGTCCTAGCCAGTCCGGACGACTAGCTAAATGGGCTATCGAACTCAGCGAATACGATATCGAATACAGACCTCGAGCAGCTGCAAAAGCTCAGGTCCTTGCCGATTTCGTTATCGAGCTCACGTCCGAACATTTAGACCAAGAGATAGAGGTCCCAAAATGGAGCCTATACGTGGACGGAGCCTCGTCAAAACAAGGCTCCGGCGTCGGTCTAAGATTAACCTCCTCAGCTGGGGAAACCATCGAACAATCCTATAGACTCGGATTTAACGCCTCCAACAACGAAGCTGAATATGAAGCATTAATCGCCGGCTTAAAATTAGCCCTTAGCCTCGGAATCCGAGAGCTGAGCGTCTACTGTGACTCTCAGCTAGTAGCTAGCCAGTTTCACGGAGAATACGAAACAAGAGATGAAAGGATGGGGTCATACCTCGAAGTAGTCTTAAGCCTGACAAAACAGTTCAATAAGTTCGAGCTAACGAGAATCCCACGAGGAGAGAACTCTTCAGCAGACGCGCTCGCTGCGTTAGCCTCCACGTCCGACCCTCTCGTAAAACGAATTATACCCGTGGAAGGAATCAAAAAACCGAGTATCGACATAGCTACCAAAGCTGAATTAGATAACATGTCAAAAGCAAAAATCGAGGATAACAGCCTTCCTACGGAAGCTGCCCAAATCTTCACGACATTTTGGTTCCCTAAAACCAGAGCACGCAGCTTCAGAAAACACTCATTTAACAATACAACCAAAAACTTAGAGGACCACAACCAAAGTGAGGGCATTCACCGAAGTTCGGACTCTCCTGAGCCTAACTTAACGAATACCCCCGGGGGCACCACCGAAACCTCGGAACCACTCATCCTCAAGGTACAAACAAGAAGCCGCGCAGCTCGCAAAAACACAACACAAACCACTGGGGACAACGATGGAATTGGAGATATTCTTCAGAACTCAGACCCCTTGGAGCCTGTTCCAACGAATACCCCCGGGGGCACCACTACACCAGGTCCCGAACAGGAACCTCCCTCTTCTCTTCACAACAAAGTTGTAGGAAGAGAAGACTGGAGGATACCGATCATGGATTACATCCTCGAGGGAAAAATCCCACCCAATAAATGGGAGGCTCGAAAACTCAAAGCCTTAGCAGCAAGATATTGCATAATCGAGTCAGCCCTCCACAAACGAAGTGTCTCCGGACCTTATCTAAAATGCGTTCATGGTCTAGTAGCTATGAAACTCATGAAGGAAATGCACGACGGTTCCTGCGGTAATCATTCCGGGGGCAGAGCTCTAGCTATCCGAATTAAAAGGCAAGGTTACTTCTGGCCTACTATTATCGCGGACTGCGAGGTCTACTCCTCATCATGCGACAAATGCCAGAGGCATGCACCGATCATACACCAACCAGCGGAGAAGCTATCTAACATATCAGCTCCCTACCCGTTCATGAGGTGGTCTATGGATATCGTAGGTCCATTAGTACCATCAGGCAAAGGAAAGAAATTACTGAACCTCCTGGTCCTAACCGACTATTTCACGAAATGGATCGAAGCTGAAGCTTTTCAACAAATAAACAGATTTGAGGTCGAAGGATTTGTTTGGAAGAACATTGTATGTTGGCACGGTGTCCCATACGAAATCGTAACCGACAACGGGGGACAATTCATATCCCACGATTTCAAAAAATTCTGTGATAAGTGGAACATCCGTCTCACATTTTCAACACCTCGGCGACCTCAAGGTAACGGTCAGGCGGAGGCTGCTAACAAGTCGATCTTAGCCAACCTCAAGAAACGCCTAGGAGCTCAGAAAGAACACTGGTCAGAAAAACTACCCGAAGTACTATGGGCTTGCAGAACCACCCCACGAAAAGCTACGGAGGAAACTCCTTTCTCCTTAGCCTACGGGATGGAAGCTGTCGTCCCAGCAGAAACTACCGCAGGCAGCCTCCGACGGGAGCTCTGCACCTCGAACCCCGCAGCTAACAACCAGCTCCTGATGGATAGCCTCGACTTAATCGAGGAAAGACGAGACCAAGCCTTGCTCCGCATTCAAAATTACCAGCAAGCAATGGCTCGGCACTATAACTCCAAAGTAAGGCCCCGGCAGTTCGCTGTAGGAGACCTGGTACTCAGAAAGGTCTTCGAAGGAACTAAAGAACCAGGAGCTGGAAAGTTAGGAACCAACTGGGAAGGACCCTACCGAATCATCCACATAGTACGACCCGGAGTTTACAAACTCCAGAAGGTACGAACCGGGGTACCTGAAATCCAATCGTGGAACGCCACGAACCTCAAAAGATACTATCATTAGGTACCCAAATTCCTTGAACTACGTTTGGCTTGATCCCTTGACTGGGTACGTAGGCAACTCCGTCATGAGTGCAGCCCCAACCTCTTCTCACCAATCTCATCATCTAAGCCAAAGCGGCATCTGTCACCAAGGACGCTTAGCCCAAAAATAAGCTACTATGTAAACAATCTGAATCATGTACTCTTTGATATCTGACATTAATAAGACGATTAATTAAGTTTCATAAGCACCAAAGGTCTTAAAACCCTCTGAGAGAATTCAGGTCCCATTAAACCGCGACCTGAGCTCAATTGTCTCGAACACATTCAGGTCCCTAAGAACCTGGACCTAAGGTCTCAAAATCCTTAACATAACCTAAGGTCTTAAAATCCTTAACACCCACGAAGGTCTTAAAATCCTTGACATAAGCCAAGGTCTTAAAATCCTTGACAAATCAATAAGGTTTAAAAAATCCTTAACAACAGCCAAGGTCTTAAAATCCTTGACAAATCAATAAGGTCTCAAAATCCTTAACAACAACCAAGGTCTTAAAATCCTTGACGAATCAATAAGGTCTTAAAATCCTCATAAGAATCAAAAGGTCTTAAAATCCTAAAGAATCAACAAAATCTCAAAATTCCTCGATTTCATTCACCGCATTCCAAAGGTCCCGAAATCCTTCGGATTAACTCAGGTCCCGATGAGTCTAACCCAGGTCCCGATGAGTCTAACTCAGGTCCCGACAGACCTAGATGTCAGGTCTCAGAACTTTCAAATTGGATCCAGGTCCCTAGATTTTCCGAAACAACGTCAAGGACCTCTCTTCGAAGTCATCATGACCAAACATTAATCAAGCAGAAACGTTCATAACAAATCGAAATTAAAAGTCCTAATTCGATTCAGCAATTGTTATGATAAAATAGGACACAACCAAGCTCAAAAGCTCGAGATGAAAATAACAAAATCTTAAATACGATAAAGGTTTAAAAGCCTCCCCAGGCTATTAAAATCCTAAACAACGATAAAGGTTTAAAGGCCTCCTCAGGCACTAAAGTCGTAGAAGTCAAACGAAACTTAAACCAAAGTTTGAGAAACATGAAATATAAACTTAAAAGAGCCATAGCTCTTAATCTTCCTTCTCATCTTGGATCGGTTCACCATCACCCACTGGAACCTCTCCTTCAGCCACGTTAGCATTGCCTCCTTGAGCTGCCTCGATCGGAACTAAGTCAGGAGCCATTAAATCCAGATTAGAACCATATTCCCCAGAAAAGGACGGATTAAACATGTTAATCTCGAAAGTACCTGAGCTGTCCGAGATCTGGGGAAGAGGAAGCTTGCTGACTGAAAAGTCAGACACTTGAGCCTTCTCATACGCGGTCGTCGCACCAGGCAACAAAGCCACCAGCTGGCTGTATTCCTCCTCAACACTCTGGATCTTGTTGTTCAACATGTCCTTCAAGAGATCAACGTTGGCTTGGAGCTCCTGAGCATACACCAATGCACTGTCCTCTTCCTTCTTCTTAGCAAACTTCTCCTGAACACAGGCCAGGATCTTGCCATAAGCTTCAGCAACCTCTTTCTTCCCTTCCCTGACTGCCAGCTTGACCTCGGCCTCCTTGTTCTTCTGGCTCTCTTGGGATGAGGTAACGAGCTCACGAACTTGGCGCTCAGCTATCCTTCGAGCAGAGTCCAAGTCACTAATCCTCCTGCTCTTCACCTGGATATCGAGCTCCTGGCTCTCAATCTTTCCTTGTTGAGCATCAGCCTTCGAGCCCAGCCTCGTAACTTCGGCTTCAAGTTCGGAGATTCGAGCCCGGGCCTGATCGAGATCAGCCTTGGCAGCCTTAACCACCTCGGTAACCTCAGCAAGCTCACCAGCATCGGGGGCATCACGCAGAGCATTCTCAAACCCGAGCTGGGCCCTGTTAACAGCCCCGGCCAACTACGACAAACAACAAAAAAAATAATGATAAGTATCATTCCCAACAAATGTAAACAAAGAACGGGTAGAGATCACGCACCTGACCCATACAATGGGCAATGTCGAGATACTCCTCCCGGTTAGACAAATCCTTGAGCGCTGGAAGGGGACATCCTACCCTCTTCAGGTGCCTCAGTATCGCGGCTAAGCCCCACGAATCATCTAAAATCGACCCAGGCTTTGAATGGGTAAAGCTCCACCCAACAGTTCCTCCCCTGGAAGACGAGGAGGAGGATCGAGTGGGAGCCCCGCCTTGATCAGTCCTAGGCCTCTTGTGCCTCGACGGCTCAACTTCGCAGGTATCCTTGGGAGCCGGATGATCAGCCTCCGGCACAGGGACCTCAGGAAGAAGAGTGGCATCCTGAGCTGTGACCTCAGCAGGAGCAGCCTCAGCGACAGGTTTGGATACTCCATCATCCAAAACGTCCTTCACTGAGTTAAGGAAAGATCCTCTTTGGCTCCTATCTCCCCCACGGGAAACACTGGCAGCCTTCGAAGGGTTACCCCTAGAGCGAAAAGATGGCCTGAGAGTCATGTCGCCTGACTTAGTCTTTTCGGTACCTGAAGCGCTAGCACCGGTTGAAATTGAAACAACTGAGTCCCCTGCTGAAACTGGAATAAAGGAAACTCTTATAAGAGTGAAAACTTCACAAACGACAAGACCAGTGATAAAAAAAAAAGAATTCAAGCCTGAACTTACCCTCAAGGTTCTCAGCAGGAATGGGATCCTGAAAAGAGGCGTTGTAGACGTCCGGGAACCTGGCTGCACCTATTCGAGATGTGGTATAAGCAGTCCAGGAACAAGGAGTCTGAAGCAGCTTGCGGTATAAAGCTCTGGTAAGTTTAGTAGAAAGCTTCGGAGGATCCTCAATCTCTGCAAAAGAAAAAATCAAAAAACGAAAAAGGTTAACCAACCGTAAATAAACAAAATAAGAAAAGGGATACTCCTAGAATTCCTAACCAGATGGGTTAGACCAAGTGACCCTGAGGTTCCGACCAGCGGGAACCGTCAAAGGATCAACTTTAACATAAAAGTATTTCTTCCTCCAGTCATCATCGCTACTGGAGAATCTAAAGATCACGTGATTGGGACGACTAGAGAGGTAGTAAGTCCCGGAACCGCCTTCTTTGGAAGCACTCTCCTTCAAAGAGAAGAGGCTCATGAGCTCGGTAAGACCAACGCTAACCCCTTCTTCTCTGGACCTAGTGATGAAGCCGTTGATCACACGGATGATCGAGGGACAGAGTTGGGGAAGAGCTAATTGGTAATGATCTAGTAGATCTAGCAGTAAAGTCGGGAGAGGAAATCTCAAGTGAGACTTGGAGATGAACTTCTCGTGACAACAGAACCAACCCTCCGGAGCAGTCTCAGGGGTTTCGTCGGAGCTACAGGCACGGCCAAGCTCCTTCGAGCCAAGAGCTTGAGTCATAAGGTTGACTACGTCTTGACTGTCCAGCAACGACGGCGAGTGTAGGCTACCGGAATCATCTTTCTTCTTCCTTTTAGAGACCCTGGTAGCGATCGTCTCTCTGGCTTTCTTTTTCCCCTTCATCTTGGCTCCGACTTCTTGCTTAACTTTCAGTAGTTTAGCCCCAGAGGCAGAGGGAGGCATCCCGGACTCACCGGAACCTTCTTTCGGAGGATTCATGATATGGGGAAGATCAAGAAGAAAGTCGATTGCAAGGTTTGGGAGAGAATTTGCAGAGAGAAGTAACGAAAAAGATAAAAAAAAAAAAAAAAACGCAGTAAAAATAACCAAGGGGAGAGGAAGTTACCTTGGGAAACTGAACGGAGGCGTGGAGAAAGTGGGAGGCGTAGCAGTTAATGCTCGCAGCTTTATATCTCATCAACTCTCGAGATCCGGAAACGTCATTTCAAACTTCCTCCATCTGAACCGTTGATTTTGGTTAACGTGATAAGGACCGTTAGATCGGATAAACCGTATCTAAACAAGATAAGAACTAATCATGACTTTAACGAAAAGATAAGGTCGGTAGCTGGATTCTAGCTTCCGAGACAAAAGATTTTATTCGGAAGCTGGGGGCAACTGTTGGACCCGAATATGACCCTCAGGTGAGGTCACGGTAAAATGTAAGCTGCCAAGTGGGCCGCGTAAAGCCCATCACATTAATACGAGCTGGAAGCTGAATTAAAGACTGAACCTGGAAGTCGTCATAATGGAGGTCACGTTATAACGGGAGCTGATACTTCGGAGACTCGGTCAAGAGGAACTTGGAGCAAGTATGTAACTGAAGCCGTGTATTTCGGAGATCAGTTAAGGAGCTATCGACGAGACCTAGACTATATAAAGACAGAGAAGTTCCAAAATAGAGGCAGATCTCCATAGATACAACAACTATCAGATTAGATTAAATACATTACGCATTCTCCTTGTAATCATCATAAACACCTTTTTGTAATACTCTTTGATCATCAATATAACGTATTCATTCATTAAGCTTATTTACGGGATTCAGCCCACGATTCATTATCTCTCAACCTAACCTAAATCTAAGAAGTGAAACCTTGTCTCTCACACCTGCTACAGTAGTATGCTACAGTGATTCTCGATTTTCTGCTACAGTATCGATCAATGTGGCTGCTACAGTGTCGCTCGATTTTGCGCTACAGTATCGCTCGATGTTCGTGTTGCAGTGCATTGCTACAACGCCATCATTACTGTTCATCACTTTTTCTTCTTTTTTTTTACGTGGAAGAAATTGAAACTAGAATAAGTAACAATCTAAACTAAATTAAAGAAATTATCTAATAGTGGGTTGCCTCCCACTCAGCGCTTTGTTATAGTCATTTAGCTTGACTTTAGAGATCTGCTTTAGTCCTGATGAAGATGTGAACTTGCTCCAAAACAAGTCTCAGTGTCTCTCTTTCTCATGTTGTTGATGTAGTTGGTAAAAGCTCTTGCAGAAACTTCTCTTTTATCTCTCAACTCTGGATCACATAACACTCTAACCTTGGCAAAAGGTTCAGAACTTCCTCTGCAGCGCACTTTATACTCAAGATTTCCCATCTTGACATTGTGAAGGGACTAGCGATAAGAAATCTGCATCTGCATTCCTTTTCTTTTTCTTCTTCCTATTCCTTTTCCTTCCCCCAGACTTAGACTTTTCAGTCTCGGTCTGTTCTGAAATACAGAGGGTGTCAATCGATGCTGGAAGCTTCGTATTGATCGATTATGATGGCTGTTTGTCGATCGATGTTGAAGGCAGATTGTCGATCGATTCTGAGGACTGGGAGTCGTCCGATGCTGAATGATGTTTCTCGATCGATGTTGATTCTGGTTTTTCTGGCTCGCGGTTTGAACCATCTTTAGGTGCTGGATCTTCAAACATCTCTATGCATGAAATAAACTTCTCATCAGTCTTCTTTTCCAAAGGATCATAGAAGACTGTTTCATCAACATTAGTCAGGCACATCCTGTTCTTCTTAAGATCACAAACTGCTCCCACTGTAACCATGAAGGCTCTTCCTAATATAAGCGATTTTTTGTTGCCTGGTTTGATGTCCATGACATGAAAGTCCCCTGGAATAGTGCATTCCCCTATCTCCACTTTAACATTCTTGATGATGCCTGCTGAATCAGCTCTGGAGTTGTCCGCGAAAGTGAAACTATCTTTTGAAGGTTCCATCTTTAATCCTAATACTTCAGCAGTGTCTATAGCCATGATGCTGACTGCAGATCCAGTATCGCAAACGGCGGTTGGCAAATCATTGTTATGTATAGAGCATGGAATCAAGAACTTCCCTCGATCTTCTTCCTTCTTGAGAGTCTTCTTAGGCTTACGACAGACCTTGTTGAATAGCAGCTCAATGTCCTTATCTGTCTCTCTGCTTTCTCTGAAGAAATTACCAAATCTATACTTAGAATAGGCCTCCTCAAAAGACATATCCTTAGGAACCCTCTTCACACTCTTGTGAAATCCATCAAGGCCCCTTTTGTTAATTTCTCTCCTGAGGTGCTTGGGAATATATAATTTTCTAGATTTCACTCTCATCTCAACTGGAATCTCATCTTTCGTTACCTGACTTTCCATGGTAGGTTCGTATCCATCACATTGGTGTCGATCGATACCTGGTGTTCGTCGATCGATATTCTCAACGAAAGAGGTTTCAGCTAGGGTTGATTTCCATTGCTTTGGTGCTTCTGCAGATTGCTGATTCATCTTCTCTGTTTTCTTTAAGCAAACTGAAGTCTTAGATGGGTTCGAGTTGCATTCAAGTGGTGTGCATCAAGATCTGGTAAACATACTTGGTATGGCATGGATGGATGTTGATCGATGTTCTTCTTCTCTTGTCGATCGATGCTGCCATGTTGTTGTCGATCAATGTCAACCATTTTAACTCGAGCTAGGGTGGGAGGATGTGGGTGTCGAGCAGCAAAGTCAGAGTGCCTCTGAATTCAAACATACTTATCTGATCCCAAAAGTGGTGTCGATCGATGCTCGGCTGATGGTGTTGATCGACACAAATACGAGCTACCAATGGACATGGAACTTTCGACTAGGTAGGCTTCTTCTTCCAGCTTCTCATGTTTGATTACTTCCGCAATGTAATTATCCAAGTTGGAATCGACCTGGTGCTCTTCAGTGTCTGGATGAATAGTGTCGGGATGAACAGTAACCCGATGAATAGTAACTGGTGAACAATATCGATCGATTGATACACTAAAAATGAATCCTTGCTAGTGTCAAGTTAACAGTTGTAATTATAGTACTTTAGATTCAAATCCAGAGGACCAGTCTACACTTTATTTCTATGAGTTTTGAAATCAAGCTAAGAAGAAAAGTGAGTTTTGATTTAAGAAGTGACAATAGTTAACAAGATAAACTAAGATTGATTCAAATTAACAAAGAGCTAGCCTAGGATATTTCATTGGGTGTTGATGTAGAGCCAAACAATTATTGAAGCACAGTGAAGTTTTTTCTAGGACTTGGATCACTCAGCTGGATCGCTCCACTGTCGTGGGAGCGATCGCTTTGCAGATTGATCTCACCACCTAACTGTCGTTGGGATGAGAATCGATTGGAAGCCTTAGAGATCAAGTCTGATTAGTCCACTTACTATCCTAATATCTACTTTCGCTGATTAGGGATATTAAGCTCAAACAATACAAGTCAGGTTATCTCCTAAGCGGTTAACTAGGTGATAAACCTTAGATCTATCAGTAAGTGATCAGATTACAGATAGCATTAAGAACAGTAAGAATGAAGAACAGTTATGAAAATCGCTTATCTATGTTTAGCGCAAGTTCAACACCCTAAAAACCCTAGGCGAGCAGGCCTACTGCTCGATCATGATGCAGACAATCAAAGACATAAATTCTGAAATAAACTGCATAAAATAGAGTAGAAGAACAGAGGGTTCAGGATGATCTTCTCTAGGAAAAGATGGAGCCTTCTCCCTTACAATTGAAAATCACCAAAAGTACTAAGTTTTCTTGTAAAAACTAGCGTAAGAAAAATAAAGTAAAAGCATGAGGCGTTTTTATAAAGAGGCGCCAATAGGTAGAAGAAAATTAGGGCATTAGGGCTTTAATTCCCGAAATAAAAGTTTCCATATTCGTCTGAAAATGGTGTAGCCATGACCAGAGACCTATAGGAGGAGCTGAGTGACACTGATGAGGAGGCTACTGATGAGGAGAGCCAATACCAGAACCAGAACCAGAACCAGAGAGAGACACCAGAAGAACCAGCAAGTGTGTGGATTGGACCAGTGACTAGATCAAGGCTGAGAGCACAAGAGGAGAGGCTCCAAGACTTAACCAAATTCGTGGGAGCTGCTCTAGAGGGAGATAACCAAGAAAAATCAGCATGTTGGTTCAATTTAATTAAATTATAATGTTTCTGGTTATTGGGCTTTTTATTTAATTTAAACCAGAAACAATTAAGATTAGTATTTTAATTTAAACCAGGCGATTTCTAAGCTGGTTTAGGATTGAGATTAAACCATCTTGGTTTAATCTTAGGGCTTCTTTTTCATCTTTGTCGTTTTCTCTTAGAGTTGCAAGCAGCTTGCTTGAAACTCATTCAACTTATCATACAAACTTTTATAGAGTTGTTTCAAGTCTCATAGCTTCTTTGTTCAGCTTTTGAACACTGATCTCACTAAGGGAAGGAATTCCTAATGAACCATCTATTGACAATACAAGGTGATCTTGTGTCATAGAGTAGCTAACCATCTCTGTAGCCCTTCCATAGCTTCAGAGAGTCGTTTCATAGTTCTTTAGAGTGTTAGTAACCTCTTACAACATTCTCTTTCATCCACCTTCAAGTGATCCAATTTTTAAAGCCATATCCAGGCTACACCAAGTGGTATCAGAGCCACTTGAAGGTCAGGATACACAGTTTTGCTACTCCTCTTTCATATCATTCCTTTAAAACATTTTTCTTCTCTTTCTATCTGTGTAAGCCAGCTGAGCCGACCCTGGTATAAAAAAAATAAAATAAAAGAGATCTCTGATCCAAATAAAAAAAAATAAGAAAAGCTGAAGAGAAATCCAGCTAGCTGAAGAGAAATCCAGCTTAGGGTGGTAAAGTTAGCTGGTGCCTAAATCACTTAATACTTTCCATCTTATTCATTGGGGTTAAGTTCTAGATCTTGGGTGTAGAGCTTTGTTTTTCAACTGAACTTGTGAGTATAGCAGAGACTTGGCGCCTGTTTTGAGTGATGGAGAGAGATAAATGTTTTTTATTTTCTTGTTGTTTCTGGTTTTGTGTTTTCTCTAACTGTTTCAGGAACAATGGAAGATGAAAAGAGAGATGGGAAACAACCTGAGGAGATAGGAGAGCAGTCCGTCCAGCATATCAACCTCAATAAAGTTCAATTTGAGGCTATGATGGCTGAGATAACTAAAAGGATGCAGAACACCTACAACAGAGCTCAACAAGCTAATGATCCTTTGTTTGATGATAATACAGGTCAGGAGAGGGAAGGTGTTGCTGCTGGAGCTCGTAGAGTACGTCTTGGACCTATTAGGGGGCCACATTTTGAAGTTGCAGGTCATAGGGTCTATGATGAATAAGACCAGGGAGATGAGGCTGATGAAAGTGACAATGGATCTCAGGCTAGTCAGCACAGTAGGCGTCACAACCGCAAGAGACCAGCTATTGATAATCTGGGTAATCTCAAGCTTAGAATTCCTCCATTCCTGGGTAAGAATGACCCTGATGCCTATCTGGAGTGGGAGAAGAAGATTGAGCTAGTTTTCAACTGCCAGCAGTGTACTGAAGAGAGGAAGGTGAAATTAGCAGCTACTGTGTTTAGTGGTTATGCTATCAGCTGGTGGGATCAGGTTGCTACTACTAGGAGGCATAATGGAGAGCTTCAGATAGCTTCCTGGTTTGAGATGAAAACTGTAATGAGAAAGAGATTTGTTCCTAATCATTATGGAAGAGATCTCCACCAGAAACTAAGGAGGCTTTCTCAAGGTTCTAAAAGTGTAGAGGATTATCACCAGGAGATGGAGACACTCATGTTGAAAGCTGACTTAGAGGAGAGTGTGGAAGCTACTATGGCTAGGTTCCAGGGGGACTTAATAGAAACATCCAAGACAGGTTGGAGCTGCAAGAGTATGTGGATATGGATGAGTTGTTGCACAAGGCAATCTTAATTGAGCAGCAGAACGAGAGGAAGAGTTCTTCTAGATCTCCATACAGCTCTAATTCAAAACCAGCCTATTCTAGAGATGAAAAATCAATTGATAAGAGGAAGCTTCTACTGCTAGTACCAGGCGTGATGATAAGGGAAAGGACGTGGATACATCCACCAGAACCAGGAACATTAAGTGTTTCAAGTGCCATGGCTTTGGACATTATGCTAGTGATTGTACCAACAAGAAGGTGATGACTATCTTAGCTAATGGGGAAGTGATATCTGAGGATGAGGATGGCGACCAGGAGCTTGATGAGGATGGCGTGGAGTATCCAGTTCAAGGAGAACTAGTGGTTACTAGGAGACTTCTCAATGTTCAGCCTAAGGCCAAAGAGGATGAACAAAGAGAAAACCTGTTCCGTACAAGGTGTTTGATTCAAGACAAGGTGTGCAGTTTGATCATTGATGGAGGAAGCTGTACTAATGTAGCAAGTGATGAGCTGGTAAAGAAACTTGGTCTTGAAGTGATTAAACATCCTAAGCCATATCTACTGCAATGGATCAATGATGAGGGAGAAATAATGATTACACAGCAAGTGAAAGTCTTACTATCAGTGGAAAAGTACCAGGATGAGATTACTTGTGATGTAGCACTCCTGGAAGCTAGCCACATCCTCCTAGGACGTCCATGGCAGTATGATAAGAGAGCAATGCATGATGGCTTTACCAACAGATACACTTTTACTCACAAGGAGAAACAAGTGACCCTGGCGCCTATGACACCTCAAGAAGTACACCAAGATCAAATGCTTCTCAAAAGGAGGAGGGAGGACGCCAAGGCTGCTGGTAAGACCTTGCTACTGGAGGAAACCAGAGAGGTAAGTAAATTCAACCTCTTTGCTACTGCTAAAGAAATTAAAACTGTTATGATTGAACAATCAGATTTTATTCTAGTAGTTTATAAAGAATTGTTGAGCTCTACTACTAACCTTGCTCCTGAGATTCCAGAGGAGATTGAGTGTCTTTTACAGGAGAGTAAGGATGTGTTTCCAGAGGACAATCCCATGGGGCTGCCGCCTATTAGGGGAATAGAGCACCAGATTGATTTTGTGCCAGGAGCTACCTTACTAAACCGTCCAGCATACAGGACCAACCTTGTGGAGACTAAGGAGCTTCAGAAACAAGTCAATGACCTGCTGGAGAAAGGCCATATCAGAGAGAGCATGAGTCCTTGTGCTGTACTTGTTTTACTGGTGCCTAAGAAAGATGGAAGCTGGAGGATGTGTGTGGATTGCAGAGCCATCAACAACATAACAGTTAAGTAAAGACTTCTAATCCCACGCTTAGATGATATGCTAGATGAGTTACATGGTTCATGTGTCTTTTATAAAATTGATTTAAAGAGTGGTTACCACCAGATTAGAATGAAAGAAGGAGATGAGTGGAAAACTGCTTTTAAAACTAAGCTAGGATTGTATGAGTGGCTTGTGATGCCTTTTGGATTAACTAATGCACCTAGTACTTTCATGAGGTTAATGAATCATGTCCTAAGAGCTTTGATAGGTCGATTTGTTGTTGTTTACTTTGATGATATCCTAATTTACAGCAAGACCATGGAAGAACATGTTAACCATTTGAAACAAGTTCTAGATGTGCTTAGAAAAGAAAATCTGTATGCTAACTTCAAGAAGTATTCCTTTGGCACAGAAAACATTGTCTTTTTAGGTTTTGTTGTACATCACAAGGTATACAGGTTGATGAGGAGAAGGCGAAAGCCATCAGGGAGTGGCCGATCCCAAAGTCTATTGGAGAAGTCAGGAGCTTTCATGGACTTTCTGGCTTCTATAGGAGGTTTGTGAGAGATTTCAGTACTGTTGCAGCACCACTAACTGAAATAATCAAGAAGAATATAGGTTTCACTTGGGGACCAGACCAGGAAGAGGCATTTCAAATGCTAAAGGATAAACTAACCAGTGCTCCCTTACTTGCACTTCCTGATTTTTCTAAGACTTTTGAAATTGAATGTGATGCATCTGGTATTGTAATTGGAGCTGTTTTGATGCATGATAAGAAACCCATAGCTTATTTCAGTGAGAAGCTAGGAGGAGCCACTTTGAAGTATCCTACCTATGATAAGGAGCTGTATGCCTTGGTGAGAGCTTTACAGGTGTGGCAACATTACCTGTGGCCTAAGGAGTTTGTGATCCACACTGATCATGAGTTTCTTAAGCATCTCAAGGGGAAACAGAAGCTAAACAAGAGACACGCCAGGTGGGTGGTGTGCATTGAGACCTTTCCTTATGTAATCCACTACAAGAAAGGTAAGGAGAATGTAGTAGCTGATGCACTCTCCAGAAGGTATACTCTTTTATCTTCTATGGAAACAAAATTCTTAGGCTTTGAACATATAAAATCTTGCTATGCTGATGATCCTGAATTTATTTTCTATGATAATAGGCTGTGTGTTCCTAATGGTTCTTTAAGAGAGTTGTATGTTAGGGAAGCTCATGCAGGGGGACTAATGGGACACTTTGGAGTCGCCAAAACACTCTCCACACTACAAGAGCACTTCTACTGGCCAAGTATGAAGAGGAAGGTGGAGGGTGTGTGCTCAAGGTGTGTGGTGTGCAAACAGGCTAAGTCTAAGGTCCAGCCGACAGGTTTGTATACTCCTCTCCCCATTCCTACTGCACCATGGATTGATATCTCTATGGATTTTGTCTTAGAATTGCCTAGAACCAGGAAAGGAAGAGATAGTATCTTTGGGGTTATTGATAGGTTTTCTAAGATGGCTCATTTCATACCATGTCATAAAACTGATGATGCATCTTTGGTAGCTGATCTATTCTTTAGAGAGGTTGTTAGATTACATGGTATGCCTAGAACCATTGTTTCTGATAGAGATACTAAGTTCCCTAGCTATTTCTGGAAAACTCTATGGGGAAAGTTGGGAACTAAGCTATTGTTTTCAACTACTTGTCACCCCCAAACTGATGGCCAAACTGAAACAGTCAATAGGACTTTGTCACTCTCTTGCGTGCCATAATTAAGATTAACATTAGGACTTGGGAGGATTTTTTACTACATGTAGAGTTTGCATACAATAGGGCAGTGCATTTAGCAACTATACTATAACCTTTTCAAGTTGTTTATGGTTTTAACCCACTGTCTCCTCTTGATTTGTTTGCTTTGCCTTTAAAAGAACAAGCTAACATTGATGGCAAGAAGAAGGCCGAGTTTGTTTTGTCTTTGCATGAACAGGCCAGGAAGAACATTGAGGAGAGAACCAAGATGTATGAGAAGTACAAGAACAAGGGGCGTAAGGAGCTGGTACTGGAACCATGTGATCTTGTGTGGATACACTTGAGAAAAGAGAGGTTCCCTGCTGAGAGGAAATCAAAGTTGCTACCTAGGAAAGATGGACCTTTCAAAGTGCTGAGAAGAATCAACAACAATGCTTACCAGATTGATCTTGAGGGGAAGTACACAATAAGTTCTTCTTTTAATGTTTCTAACTTGGATCCTTATTTTGCAGATGAATCAGATTTGAGGTCAAATCCTTTTAAGGAAGGAAGGGATGGTGTAGCCATGACCAGAGACCTAGAGGAGGAGCTGAGTGACACTGATGAGGAGGCTACTGATGAGGAGAGCCAAGACCAGAACCTGAACCAGAGAGAGACACCAGAAGAACCAGCAAGTGTGTGGATTGGACCAGTGACTAGATCAAGGTTGAGAGCACAAGAGGAGAGGCTCTAAGACTTAACCAAATTCGGGGGAGCTGCTCTAGAGGGAGATAACCAAGAAAAACCAGCCTGTTGGTTCAATTTAATTAAATTGTAATGTTTCTGGTTATTGGGCTTTTCATTTAATTTAAACCAGAAACAATTAGGATTAGTATTTTAATTTAACCTAGGCGATTTCTAAGCTGGTTTAGGATTGAGATTAGGGCTTCTTTTTCATCTTTGTCATTTTCTTTTAGAGCTGCAAGCAGCTTGCTTGAAACTCATTCAACTTTTATCATACAAACTTTTACAGAGTTGTTTCAAGTCTCATAGCTTCTTTGTTCAGCTTTTGAACACTGATCTCACTAAGGGAAGGAATTCCTAGTGAATCATCTATTGACAATACAAGGTGATCTTGTGTCATAGAGTAGCTAACCATCTCTGTAGCCCTTCCATAGCTTCAGAGAGTCGTTTCATAGGTCTTTAGAGTGTTAGTAACCTCTTAGAACATCCTCTTTCATCCACCTTCAAGTGATTCAATTTTTAAAGCCATATCCAGGCTACACCAAACAACAATCGGGATCACTCCGTCTGCTTGTTCCGCTAGAGAATAGTTTCAGGACTGTTCTTCTTGAGTGTTCTCCGCAGGATCCTTCCAAAAAGATATTTTTTCTTCATGTACCCTCTCTTCACTCTTCTACCAACTCCAGATCTGAAAAAGACCACAAAGGACTAGACTAACACGGTTTAGAGACTTGAATCAAATAAAAACATTATATACAATGATGTGAAAAACACCATATATCAATTCCCCCAGACTTAGATCCTTGTTTGTCCTCGAACAAGGCAAGTATCAAGAATAGGGATAATGTTTTGAAGGTGTGGGAACTCGCTTATTATCAGTAACCATACTCTTACCACGAATCTCTGAAGCATACAAGAAGTTAGCTAGGACCTTATACACTTACTGAAACCCCCTGACTACTGTTCGAAAATCGGCTCCATACTCTACATCTCAAACCTGAAAAAGGAACACTATCGAGACAAAATTCCATACGTTCATTTAAGAACAGCGTGAGCTCCTTGTCATAGGCACTACTCAGGGTAGACGAGCTAGGTGTTAAAACATGCTATTTTAGTGTTTGAGTGGTGGAGCTTAGAGTGTTTAGGGGTAACCAATTTTTGAGGTGGATGCAGGATATCGCACAAAACTGCAGGAGAGGACGGATCCATTGATCTCCACAGCTCTTACTTACTTCTGCTCTGATCAAACTGGCTGTTCTCCATGTTGGGGTAAAATATCCAAGGCTAAAGATTTTTCCAGCCTCCGCAGGGGCCTCGACTTCGGAGCCCTCGTTTGAGAAGGATCCAGGGTCCTTCCTCTACTTAAAGAACCAATCTATACTAGGAGGCACCAGGATCCGACCTCTATTAATAATATCCAGGGTCCAGTCCACGCGAAGAGGAACCAAGGCCTAGTCCCTGCCGAAAGGAACAAGGATCCAATCCTCCGCAACAATATGGAAGTTTCCCAAATCGTGGGGAAACTAGCATTTTCGCAAATATGTTAAAGTTCGCCCTACTTCAGCCGACTTATATCAACTATAAAAGGGGAACCCAAACCCTAGAACAGGGGATCGACATTCGCAGGCTTAGAGACTAGAGAGTTAGGCGATAGAACTAAGGTTTATACACCCATAACGTTGTAATCCCACATATACTCAATTATATACGTCTCTTTGCCTCGATTTCTATTCTAAACACATATAAACACTCACAAATCTATTAGTCTTCCTGTGTTCCGTAGTACTAAAACGACCCTACACAAAAATACCATAACAATTTGGCGCTAGAAAGAGGGGAGTAACTCAACTACGTGACGATGGCATATGAAGACGATTCCAACCAAGCCGAATTGACCCCGAAGGAGAAGGAGCTTTTCAGCCGATTCGAAACTCTTCAGAGTCAAATCACCGACCTTCACAAGGCTCAGGAAACCACACCTGCAGGTCTGGAACTTGTCCAGGAAGTTCAAAACCTAAAAGATCAACTTGGAGAACACTCCAAGCAACTTCAACAAAGCGTCGAGAAGCTAGACGCTATGGAAGCCGAGAACCTCGTTCTCCGACGAGAGAATCAATCCCTCGGGACAATTGGGAACAAGCGGAAACGATTCAGAACCAGAGTCCGACCTATGGCTTCGCTTAACATCCCACGCGACGACGAGGAGACACCTCAACAACCCAACGACGGATCCGGCAATCAAGAAGCTACTCGAGACGCAACCCGGGAAGGAGCGGATGACGACTCTGATACAGAGGATGACGAATACTCAGCCGACCATCCCGAGATTTCGGATCCAGCTCTAGCCGCCTACCTAGAAAAAGTGGTATCCGAAAGATTTGGCACCATCCAATCCATGGTAGAAAGGCTCCCCGGAGTAGCTCCCCCTATCCGGAGAAGTGATCCTAGGTCATACTCCGACACACCTTTCATGAAAGAGATCGCTTCAGTCGAGATACCTCGCAAATTCTCCTTCCCGAGCATTAAGATGTATGAGGGAATCGGAGATCCTGACAACCACATCGCCCAGTACAAGCAACGCATGATAGTCGTGGCTATTCCGAAAGAAGCAAGGGAGGCTACCATGTGCAAGGGGTTCGGATCAACCTTGACCGGTCCTGCCCTCCAATGGTATATCAACCTCCCATAGCGTCTTTCGCCGCCCTCAGCGACAAGTTCGTGGAGCAATTCGCCAGCAGCCGCCATCTGGAGAAGAGATCGGATGACCTCTACGAAGTTCAGCAATACAGAAACGAGTCCCTACGTTCCTACATAGCTCGTTTCAACCAGGAGAAGGTCTCTATTCCTGAGTGCAACACCGATACAGCCGTCTCAGCCTTCAAGAAGGGCCTGCTTCCGGAGGGAGAGCTCTACAAGGAGCTAACAAAGTATAAATGCGGAGACATGGCGGATGTACTATCCCGCGCCTGGGCCCAAGTAAGATGGGAAGAAGACGTCGTGAGCAGGGCTAAGGTCTCCTCCAAATATGATCAGAAGTCCTCCAGGTCCTCGAAGGACGAGCGTGACGAGGCCATCCGACCTCGACCGTCCCGAGAGTCTACCAACCAGAGCAGGGGCAGATACCAACATCGCCCTCTACCCCGGTCCGAGGGAATGATGGTTTCTACTTGGCCCAATATCCGCTCATCGGAGTCCTGAGACAGATGGGCCCAAAAGTTAAGTGGCCTCCCAAAATGAGGTCCCTCGACGCTAACCGGAACCCTAAAAGGTGGTGTAGCTTCCATAACGATCATGGTCACACCACTGAAGATTGTATAGCCTTAAGGCTGGAAGTCGCCGAACTTCTTAAGAAGGGCTACTTGAGGGAGTTCCTCTCGGATAAAGCAAAGGACCTCCTCAACAGGGAAGGTCCCGCTCTCCCCAACGATGCTGTTCCTGCATTACCTCCGCCACAAGAGTGAGTGATCCACGTCATCTCAAGAGGATCAGAAGTGAGCGGAATCAGTAGCACCGCAGCCAAAAGGAGTACCCGCAACGCTAGAAACGGTCAAGAGACTGAGGTTCCCAAGCGCCCGCTCTTGGGAACAGATGAGATTAGCTTCACCGCGAAGGAGCAGGAACGGGTCCTCGCTCCCCATCATGACGCCCTCGTTATCTCACTAGCTATAGCCAATTGTTTGGTCAAGCGGATATTGGTAGACAATGGAAGCTCCAGCAACATTATCTTCCATTCGGCCTATATGGACTTAGAGCTGGATCCTAAGACATTAACCAGGAAAGCGACCCCACTCGTAGGATTCAACGGAGAGGTGAAGCAAACCGAAGGAGAGGTTCTCATCCCAGTTTATGCCGAAGGGATAAACCAAACCACCAAGTTCCTGGTCTTCGAATGTCCTTCATCCTACAACGTGATACTGGGCAGGCCCTGGATCCACAACATGGGAGCCGTGCCATCAACCCTTCATCAACTGGTGAAATTTCCTACTCTCTGGGGCATAAAGATCATCAAAAAGGACCAGGAGAATTCTAGGTCCTGCTACCAAACTACCTTGAAGGGAAAGACCCAAGCCTTATAGCAGTTATAGAAGCAACCTCCAGTTCCTCACGCCGAAGAACCCGAGGTTGAAGACATGGATGAGGTCCCCCTGGTAGAAGGGAACTCAGAACGGAACCTCAAGATTGGCTCCAAACTGCCGCAAGACCTGAGGCGAAGGTTGATCGACTTCCTAAGGTCCAACTCCGATTGCTTCGCATGGTCCCATGAGGACATGCCCGGAATCGACCCCGATATCATCATGCACCAGCTCCAAGTGAATCCCGAGCATCCTCCGGTCAGACAGAAAATGAGGAAGTTCACTCCCGAAAGGGATGAAATCATTAACGAGGAGGTAAAAAACCTACTCGACGCGGGATTCATAAGAGAGGTACAGTATCCCGACTGGCTCGCTAATGTGGTGGTTGTGAAAAAGAAAAACGGAAAGTGGAGAGTTTGCATCGACTTCACGGACCTCAACAAGTCCTGTCCGAAGGATCCATTCTCTTTGCCTCATATAGAGAAGCTGGTTGATGCTACTGCCGGACATCAACTAATGAGCTTCATGGATGCCTTCTCGGGATACAACCAAATCCTAATGCATCCCGACGATCAGGAGAAGACGTCCTTCATGACCTCCAGGGACATCTACTGCTATAAGGTCATGCCGTTCGGATTGAAGAATGCTGGATCCACCTATCAGAGGCTAGTCAACATGATGTTTGCCGATCAGATAGGCCAGACCATGGAAGTCTACATCGACGACATGCTGGTGAAGTCCCTGGACTCGGAAGATCATATCTCGCATCTTCAGCAAGCATTCGCCACCTTAAGAAGATACAACATGAAGCTCAACCCCTCTAAATGTTCATTCGGAGTAAGCTCCGGGAAGTTTTTGAGATACATAGTCACCCACAGGGGCATAGAAGCGAACCCAGAGCAGATAAATGCCATCCAGGCGATTCCTCCCCCTCGGAACGTCAAGGAGGTTCAAAAACTGACAGGAAGGATGGCAGCTCTCAGCAGGTTCATCTCCAGGCTTTCCGACAAGTCCCACGCCTTCTTTGAAACGATAAAGAGTCCCAAGGACTTTAAGTGGACAGAAGAGTGCGAAACTGCGTTATCTGACCTCAAGGCCTACCTTACTACTCCACCACTCCTATCTAAACCCTTGGAAGGAGAGGTCTTACTGCTTTACCTAGCTGTGTCCAAGCATGCAGTTAGCGCGGTCCTCGTAAGAGAGGAAGGGAGGAGAGCACCCCATATACTATGTCAGCAAGTCCATGCTAGACGCATAAACTCACCACAGCCAGTTGGAGAAGCTAGCACTCGCCCTAGTAATCGCAGCCCGGAAGTTATGTCCTTACTTCCAGGCCCATCAAGTCGTGGTAGTCACTTCGTTCCCCATCAAAGCGGTCCTCCATAAACCCGAGGTATCAGGACGATTGGCGAAATGGGCCGTAGAGTTAGGGGAGTATGACGTGATCTTTTGCCCAGCCGCCGCCATCAAATCTCAAGTTCTAGCCGATTTCGTGGCTGAATTCTCTCCCTCCATGCTTCCAGACCCAGATCTAGAAGCTACGCTCCGGGGAAAGGAAGCGGAGAAAGGCCAATGGTCCATGCATGTAGACGGTTCCAGTAACGTGAGAGGTGCAGGAGTAGGACTGGTCCTAACCTCCCCTACGGGAGATTCGGGCTCGAGGGCTGTACGTTGCAACTTCAAAGCAACCAACAACGAAGCAGAATACGAGGCTTTGATAGCGGGCCTAGCGTTAGCTAGAGAAATGGGAGTGGAAGACATCCAGGTCTTCAGTGACTCGCAGCTCATCATCAGCCAAGTCCAAGGGGATTATCAAGCCAAGGACCCAGGCATGATCAGATACCTATCGGTAGCAAAAGGTCTCCTAGACCAATTCAAAAGTTATGAACTTACTCAGATACCTAGAGAGCAGAATTCCCAAGCTGATGCTCTAGCAAACCTAGGTTCCGCCTTGGAAACTAAGGAGCATATGAGTATCTCCTTGTTGGTCCTACAATGACTAGAAACTGAGAGAGAGGCGGAACCAGAAGAAGTAACAGTAGTAGACAAAGGAGAAACTTGGATGACCCTCATCACTAACTATCTAAGGAACGACGTCCTACCTGAAATCCGAGATGAGAGCCGCAAGGTCAAGAGACAAGCAGCCAGATACTGCATCTCAGATGGAAAGTTATATAGGAGATCCTTCTCAGGACCCTATCTATGATGTCTAACCCCTAGAGAAGCCGCACAAATATTGGAAGAGCTCCACGACGGGGAATGCGGTTCCCATTCCAGTGGACGAAGCCTGGTTCTCAGAGCAAGAAGGGCCGGTTACAATTGGCCCACTATGGCGAAGGACTCCCTCAAACAGACTAAAACCTGTAGCCAATGCCATAAACACGCCCCAATCTCCAACTTGCCACCAGAGAACCTGAAATCCCTAAGCTCCCCTTGGCCCTTTCGTAAGTGGGGCATGGATATCGTGGGAAAATTCCCTATGGCGCCGGGGCAAAAGGTTTTCCTCCTAGTAATGACCGATTACTTCACGAAATGGGTAGAAGCCAAAGCCTTGGCAAAAATCACAGATCTCCAGATCAGGAAGTTCATCTGGACGACCATAATCACCCGCTTCGGAGCACCTCAGGAGATTTTCACCGACAATGGACCCCAATTTACCAGCAACGACTTCCAAGATTTCTGCAAAGAATGGGACATCAAGCTCTCGTACTCAGCACCAAGACATCCCCAGTCGAACGGACAAGCAGAGTCAACCAACAAAACGGTGGTGAACATGCTCAAAAAGCGCTTGGAGAAGGCTCACGGGCGATGGGCACAAGAGTTACATGGAGTTCTCTGGGCCTATCGGACAACTCCAAAGACGGCTACCCAAGAAACCCCTTTCTCACTCATCTATGGCACCGAGTCAGCAATACCCACCGAGGTGCACGTTAAGACCACGATCTCCAACATTCTAACTCCGAAGGAGAATGACGAACTGATGTATCTAAGTCTAGACCTACTAGACGAGAAAAGAGAAGCAGCCCGCCTAAGGAACGCATCATACCAAATAAAAGTAGCGAAGAGCTACAACAAGAAGGTGAGATCCAGAACTTTCCAAGAAGGAGACTGGGTCCTACGAGTCTGCAACCATCTGAAAGATTCGGCACCATCCAATCCATGGTGGAAAGGCTCCCCGGAGTAGCTCCCCCTATCCGGAGAAGTGATCCCAGGTCATACTCCGACACACCTTTTGTGAAGGAGATTGCCTCGGTCGAGATGCCTCGCAAATTCTCTTTCCCGAGCATTAAGATGTACGAGGGAACCAGAGATCCTGACAATCACATCGCCCAGTATAAACAACGCATGATAGCTGTGGCTATTCCGAAAGAAGCAAGGGAGGCCACAATGTGCAAGGGTTTCAGATCAACCCTGACCGGTCCTGCCCTCCAATGGTATATCAACCTCCCCACGGGATCCATAACATCTTTCGCCGCCCTCAGCGACAAGTTCGTGGAGCAATTCGCCAGCAGCCGCCATCTGGAGAAGAGGTCGGATGACCTCTACGAGGTTCAACAATACAGAAACGAGTCCCTATGTTCCTACATAGCTCGTTTCAACCAGGAGAAGGTCTCTATACCCGAATGCAACGCTGATACAGCAGTCTCAGCCTTTAAGAAGGGTCTGCTTTCGGAGGGAGAGCTCTACAAGGAGCTAACGAACTACAGATGCAGAGACATGGCAGATGTACTATCCCGCGCCTGGGGCCAAGTAAGGTGGGAAGAAGACGTCGTGAGCAGGGCCAAGATCTCCTCCAAATACGACCAGAAGTCCTCCAGGCCCTCGAAGGACGAGCGTGAGGAAACCATCCGACCTTGACCTTCCTGAGAATCCGCCAACCAGAGCAGGGGCAGATATCAACATCGCCCTCTACCCCGATCCGAAGGAATGATGGTTTCTACTTGGCCCAGTATCTCCCACCTCGCAATATCCAAACCAGAGCTCATCGGAGTCTTGAGACAGATGGGCCGACAAGTTAAGTGACCACCTAAAATGAGGTCCCCTGACGCTAACCGGAACCCTAAAAGATGGTGTGGGTTCCACAACGATCATGGTCACACCACCGAAGATTGTATAGCCTTGAGGCTGGAAGTAGCCGAACTTCTTAAGAAGGGCTACTTGAGGGAGTTCCTCTCGGACAAAGCAAAGGACCTCCTCAACAGGAAAGGTCCCGCTCTCCCCAACGATGCTGTTCCTGCACTACCTCCGCCACAAGAGCGGGTGATCCACGTCATCTCAGGAGGATCAGAAATAAGCGGAATCAGCAGCGCCGCAGCCAAAAGGAGTCCACTCTTGGGGACGGATGAGATTAGCTTCACCGCGAAGGAGCAGGAACGGGTCCTCGTTCCCCATCACGATGCCCTCGTCATCTCACTAGTTATAGCCAATTGTTTGGTCAAGCGGATACTGGTGGACAATGGAAGCTCCAACAACATCATCTTCCATTCGGCCAACATGGACTTAGGGCTGGACCCTAAGACACTAACCAGGAAGGCGACCCCGCTCGTAGGATTCAGTGGAGAAGTGAAGCAAACCGAAGGAGAGGTCCCGAAAGGGACGGAATCATTAACGAAGAGGTAAAGAACCTGCTCGACGCAGGGTTCATAAGAGAGGTACAATATCCAGACTGGCTCGCCAATGTGGTGGTTGTGAAGAAGAAAAACGGAAAGTGGAGTGTCTGCATCGATTTCACGGACCTCAACAAGTCCTGTCCAAAGGATTCGTTCCCCCTGCCTCATATAGACAAGCTGGTTGATGCTACTGCTGGACATCAACTATTGAGCTTCATGGATGCCTTCTCGGGATACAACCAAATCCTAATGCATCCCGACGATCAGGAGAAAACTTCCTTCATGACCTCCAGGGGCATCTACTGCTATAAGGTCATGCCGTTTGGTCTGAAAAATGCTGGATCCACCTATCAGAGGGTAGTCAACATGATGTTTGCCGATCAGATAGGCCAGACCATGGAAGTCTACATCGACGACATGCTGGTAAAGTCCCTAGACTCGGAAGATCATATTTCGCATCTCCAGCAAGCATTCGCCACCTTGAGGAGATACAATATGAAGCTCAACCCCTCTAAATTCTCATTCGGAGTAAGCTCTGGGAAGTTTTTGGGATATATAGTCACCCACAGGGGCATAAAAGCAAATCCGGAGCAAATAAGGGCCATCCAGGCGATTCCTCCCCCACGGAATCTCAAGGAGGTACAAAAACTGACAGGGAGGATGGCAGCCCTCAGCAGGTTCATCTCCAGGCTCTCCGAAAAGTCCCACGCCTTCTTTGAAACATTAAAGAATCCCAAAGATTTTAAATGGACAGAGAAGTGCGAAGCCGCGTTATCCGACCTCAAGGCCTACCTCACTACTCCACCACTCCTATCTAAACCCCTAGAAGGAGAAATCTTACTGCTCTACCTAGCTGTGTCCGAGCATGCAGTTAGCGCGGTCCTCGTGAGAGAGGAAGAGAGGAGGCAGCATCCCATATACTATGTTAGCAAGTCCATGCTAGACGCAGAGACTCGCTACAGCCAACTGGAGAAATTATCCCTCGCCCTGGTGGTCGCGGCCCAGAAGTTACGCCCCTACTTCCAGTCCCATCAAGTCGTGGTGGTCACCTCATTTCCCATCAAAGCGGTCCTTCATAAACTCGAGGTATCAGGACGGTTGGCGAAATGGGCCGTAGAGTTGGGAGAATATGACGTGATCTTTCGCCCAGCCGCCGCCATCAAATCCCAGGTTCTAGCCGATTTCGTGGCTGAATTCTCTCCCTCCACGCTTCCAGACCCAGATCTAAAAGCTACACTCCGAGGAAAAGAAGCAGAGAAAGGTCACTGGATCCTGCACATGGATGGTTCCAGCAACGTAAGAGGTGCATGAATAAGACTGGTTCTAACCTCCCCTACAGGAGACTCGGCCTCGAGGGCTGTACGTTGCAACTTCAAAGCAACCAACAACGAAGCAGAATACGAGGCTTTGATAGCAGGTCTAGCGTTAGCTAGAGAAATGGGAGTAGAAGATATCCAGGTCTTCAGTGACTCGCAGCTCATCATCAGCCAAGTTCAAGGGGATTATCAAGCCAAGGACCCGAGCATGATCAGGTATCTATCGGTGGCCAAACGTCTCCTAGACCAATTCACAAGCTGCAAGCTTACTCAGATACCTAGGGAACAGAATTCCCAAGCTGATGCCCAGGAAAACCTAGGTTCCGCCTTAGAAACTAAGGAACATATAAGTATCCCCTTGTTGGTCCTACAATGGCCAGCAACCCAGAAAGAGGCCGAACCAGAAGAAGTGGCAGTAGTAGACGAAGGAGAAACCTGGATGACCCCTATCACTAACTATTTGAGGAACGATGTCCTACCTGAAAACCGAGAGGAGAGCCGCAAGATCAAGAGGCAAGCAGCCAGGTACTGCATTTCGGAAGGAAAGCTATACAGAAGGTCCTTTTCAGGACCCTATCTACGATGCCTATCCCTTAGAGAAGCCGCACGAATATTGGAAGAGCTCCACGATGGGGAATGTGGTTCACATTCCAGTGGACGAAGCCTGGTTCTCAGAACAAGGAGGGCCGATTATTATTGGCCCACTATGACGAAAGACTCCCTCAAACAGGCTAAAACCTGTAGCCAATGCCAGAAACACGCCCCGATCTCCAACTTACCACCAGAGAACCTCAAATCCCTAAGCTCCCCTTGGCCCTTTCGCAAATGGGGCATGGACATCGTGGAGAAATTCCCAATGACGCTGGGGCAAAAGGTTTTCCTCCTAGTAATGACCGATTACTTCACAAAGTGGGTAGAAGCCAAAGCCTTGGCGAAAATCACGGATCTTCAGATCAGGAAATTCATCTGGACGAACATAATAATCTGCTTCGGAGCACCTCAGGAGATTGTCACCGAAAATGGACCCCAGTTTACCAGCAACGACTTTCAAGACTTCTGCAAAGAATGGGATATCAAACTCTCATACTCAGCACCGAGACACCCCTAGTCGAACGGACAAGCAGAGGCAACCAACAAAACAGTGGTGAACATGCTTAAAAAGCGCTTGGAGAAGGCTCATGGGCGATGGGCAGAAGAGCTACACGGAGTTCTCTGGGCCTGTCAGACAACTCCGAAGATAGCTACCCAAGAAATCCCTTTCTCACTCGTCTATGGCGCCGAATCAGCAATACCAACCGAGGTGCATGTTAAGACCACGATCTCCAACATCCTAACTCCCAAGGAGAACGATGAGCTAATGTACCTAAGCCTAGACCTACTAGACGAGAAAAGAGAAGCAATCCGCCTAAGGAACGCATCGTACCAAATGAAAGTAGCCAAGAGTTACAACAAGAAGGTGAGATCCAGAACCTTCCAAGAAGGAGACTGGGTCCTAAGGCGAGTCTGTAATCATACAAAAGACAAATCAGCCAAAAAGCTCTCCCCCGGATGGGAGGGGCCCTATCAGGTAATAGGGGTGCAAGGAGCAAGAGCCTATAAGCTGCAAGACAGCACATGCAAGGTCCAACCCAACTGCTGGAACGCCTTGCACCTCAAATTATATCATTTCTAAAGGCAAGATCTTCGGATTAAGCTATATATATACTATTATATATATAAGTATTTTGGTCTTCCTACACCTATGTATAACGAGAACGTCTTCGGACTAGGCTTATAAAATACATTTGGTTTCGACTAAAGGGAGTTAAGGGAACACCAATATACTTAAAGGGGCATATTAGCTGGATCGGGACCTTCGGGACCTTAGATCTTACCTTGCCCCCTAGCTGGTGAGGCTACTCACCATAGGTGCAGACAGATATGAAAGGGGTCTGATCAGCCTTGAGCCGATGTCTGCACGATAGGGCCCCGCGTAAAGGCCTATAGCCAAGAATTATGCGGGGACCACGTACTAGTGCCACTCAAACCCTCGTGAAAAACGCTATAAGCTATACGCACGCTGGAGGCATGACGTACACAGCCAAGTACTGTAATCAGATTCTGGCGGCTGATATGCAGGGAGCAAAGTGCAAATAACCGGTTAAGCACAAAACAATTTAAAACCTATCCAGACGTGGAAGGTAGTGTGTCTGGGTTGACAGAACCTTGCGGGGGGACCCACCTCAGACCACAGTAAGTCTGAGAGTGACCTTTCTGCAGAAAGGTAGAGTGCAGCATTGAGATTTTCGAGAATGGCCTATGCCCACGGGTAGCACAGTGCGACTTCTCAATTTAGATCGAGAGTGGCGCGACTCCGGGCAGCAGAGAGCGATCAAAAAGACTCCCCAAAAGCATAAAAGTCTAGAGACCTTCGGGTCTAAAGACCTAAGGGTCCAAAGACCTTCGGGTCCAAAGACCTTCGGGTCCAAAGACCTTCGGGTCCAAAGAACCTCAAAGTTTCAAAGACCTTCGGGTCCAAAGACCTTCGGGTCCAAAGACCTTCGGGTCCAAAGACCTTCGGGTCCAAAGACCTTCGGTTCCAAAGACCTTCGGGTACAAAGACCTAAGGGTCCAGAGAACCTCAAGGTTCCCAAGACCTAAGGGTCCAAAAAACCTCAAGGTTCCCAAGACCTAATGGTCCAAAGAACCTCAAGGTTCCCAAGACCTAAGGGTCCAAAAAACCTCAAGGTTCCCAAGACCTAAGGGTCCAAAGAACCTCAAATTTTCCCAGACCTAAGGGTCCAGAGAACCTCAAGGTTCCCCAGACCTTCGGGTCCAAAGACCTCCGGATCCCAAGACCTAAGGGTCCAGAGAACCTCAAGGTTCCCAAGAGCTAAGGGTCCAGAGAACCTCAAGGTTCCCAAGACCTAAGGGTCCAGAGAACCTCAAGGTTCCCAAGACCTAAGGGTCCAGAAAACCTCAAGGTTCCCAAGACCTAAGGGTCCAGAGAACCTCATGGTTCCTGAGACCTAGGGGTCCATAGAACCTTAAGGTTCCACGACATCCGGAGCAAGAACCTCAAGGTTCGAAGATCCCCAGGACAATCGAAACCTCCGGGTTCAAAGCAAAGGCCTGAGGGCCCAGGTAAGGAACCCAAGGGTCACAAAACCTAAAAACTTCCGAGATTCGAGGATCCGAGAACCTAAGGGTTCAAACCAGACGGAAACCCACTAGTTCCCAGCAACGATCTTACATCCCTAAAACTAAAACTCGCGTTTTACGAACAAGATTACAAGATCTAATGCTTTGATATTTTCAGATCTTCGATCCAATCATTAAACAATACTCCGATCCTAGATGACGATTCTCCGCGAGGATCATCTAATCGAACAACTACGGCTCAAAAACTATAAGCACCTCTACCAAGAAGCAGTGCAAGATTCGAAGAAAGAAAAGACGGAGTAAAAGCAAAAATCAATAGATATTATTAAGAGTTCTTATTCGGAGGAAAGAAAGCTACTAAAAATCCAAAGAGAAAGATGACAGCATAAAGCAAGAAAAACATAAGTATTGAGAGCTGATCTGAGATGCGGCTCCCGGCGAAAAGAAGGGAAAGCACCAAGTCAACCATCATCGCTCCCCGAATTCCGGATCGGACCTCCAACAGGCCCCCATCGGCCGGGTCCTCCGAACAGCCCACGTTGGTCAACACTCCTTGCCGACCACTCTCTCACGAGATCCCAGCGAGCCTGCTCCTGAGCCCTCTGCACAATAAGAGCCTGGTTAGAGATCACTTCTCGAAGCTGCCTCCGAAGAAAAAGAATCTCTTCATGCGGGGGAACGTGCCGACCTAAGCTAGGGAACCGATCCCTGCTAGCGTCCCTCGGAGCCAAAGAAGCCATTGCCGGAGGGACAAAAAGAGATGAATTGCGAGGTCTTCTCCTCTGAGGCCTAGCCCTGCAATATTCTTCGTACACTGATAATATCGAAGCCGTAGGGATCCCACCTGGAAAATCAAGACCCCATCAAGCCACGGCTATGGCAGAAAGAAAAAGTGAGAGAAATTCCATTACCCCAAATACGGCTATGACGCAGCGATATCGGATGCATCAAAAACATAATCCAGCGAAAGCGCCTAGGAATACCTCGCGCCAACTTCGCCTAAGTCTCACCAGCCTGGACGACCGGTCGAGCCACCTCTGCAAAAAAAACCAAAGTAATTCAGCGAGCACAATACTCATGTCTGAGAAATTAGAAACAACTTACCCATTGAACGCCAGAAGCAAGGATAGCTGGGAACACCGTCGACCTTCATGAACACATATCTCCTATCCCATAAATCGTTCGAAGGGAAGCTACCACGAATGCCCCAAGGAGGCTCATCCACTAAAGGTTCACCATCACGGGACCATATTTGGTAAAAGCCTTTCTTACTCGACAAGGGAACAAAGGAGTAAGAATATAGGATTTCAGACAATCCAAAAGGAATACTGTGGAGTTCTCCTAACACTTGGATAGCCATTAAAGTACGCCATGTAGCAGGTGTAAACTGTGAAGGGGAACATTCAAAGTATGATGCCACTTCCGCAATCAAGGAAGGGATCCCTCCTCTAAAGCCGGCCTCCAAATAAGCCTCAAAGATTGCTATCTCGCTCCTTCCTCCATCAGGAGCTTGTTCGAACTCTCCCGCACACCTGATCCCCATCGTACCGGGCAAGGAATACCTACGGCGGATCTCCATCAAATCACCTTCCTTGATGTCGGACTTCGGACCATCTTCATCTTCATTCGAAGCATCGAAGGAGAAAAAGTGCGAGGGCGAGCAGGAGCCATGGGAACCCCTTCATCATCTGTTCCCGAAACCACGCTGGGTGTTAGGACTGGGGAATCGAATGGATCACCAAACAAACGACGGGGCCTGACATGTCCCCCAACACCGGGGGCAGGGAACGATTTCGTAAAGGTCGGAGCGTTCGACATCTGCTTCCAATAAGGAGGATAGGGTAAAACCTAAGTTCGTGTCATCTAAAGGCATTGGAGCATCCAAATATATACCCGACATAACTTTCCATTTTTGCCGCATAAATGGAAAGAAGAAAAGGGGAAAGGCAAAAAAATTTGGAAAATAATCATAAGTCCCGACAAATTTCCAAAATTGTCTCCAAAACATTCCACCGACCTAGCACCTTTGCGACCGGGCCGCGGTTCCTATTTTCTTTGAGGCCCGCTCCATCCAAGCGATTGTATCCCAAAACAATTCTGTGTTTCGCCTAGATTACAACCCTTCTCCTGCTTGAAGAAATGACACCAAGGACCAAGACTACACGTTATCCCTTGATCCCTACGAAGCAATCAAGAAATAAGGGGCAAACGGTTGGGGAAAAATATCCAAGGCTAAAGATTTCTCCAGCCTCCGAAGGGGCCTTGACTTCCGGGCCCTCGTTTGGAAGGGACCCATGGTCCTTCCTCTACTCAAAGAACCAATCTCTACTAGGAGGCACTAGAATCCGATCTCCATTAATAATATACAGGTCCAGTCCCCGCAACAAGGAACCAAGGCCTAGCCCCTGCCGCAAGGAACAAGGATCCGATCCTCCGCACCAATATGGAAGTTTCCCAAATCATGGGGAGACTAGCATATTCGCAAATATGTTAAAGTTCGCCCTACTTCAGCCGACATATATCAACTATAAAAGGGGAACCCAAACCCTAGAACAAGGGATCGACACTTTGGGGCTTATAGACTAGAGAGTTAGGCGATAGAACTAGGGTGTGGGAACCGAAAAAACGTAGGAAAACTAAGTTGACGTAGTTTTCTCCGAGGATCCCGGCTATCTGCTGAGCCACACACGACAAAGTTAATACATGCTAAGTTTAGGAATAAATGCATAAAATAAAGAGAGCAAAAAGAAAGAATCTTATTTCCAAATTCGCGGAGAGCGTTTGAATAACAGGTCGAGATCTCGGCCGCAAGAGCTGTCGATCGTCGCTAGTCTCAAAACCTAGATCTAATCTAGTTGAGTCGCAGCTCGCTAAAAAGGAAATAAAAGCCTAAGTCCTAAGTTGCTCTAGGGTGGTTTCTTTCTTCTGATTTCGGATCCCCCTCCTTCTGCTCCTAGACTTGCTTATATACTCCCATATGACGGTCTATTCTTGATGGGCTGAGTCTGCCGCGAGCTGGGCTTTTTCCATTTTCGTCGGTCTTCATGTTTATCGGGAAAGTTGACATTCATCCTTTCGGAAGTTTGACATTTATCCTTTTTGGAAGTTTAACATTTATCTTGTTATGTGAAGATAATTGTTAAACCGTCGTATCTATCTTTTAGGAAATCATAAATGGGCTGTCCGGTCGGGTTCGGTCCCTTTCGAGCCGTCTTCCGGACTTCCGTTGTTTTCTACGATTTCTTTGAAAGAATGCTCCAACTTGGATGTTAAATCTCTCGGAAGACCTTCGATCCATTGCTGAGGCAAATGGTGTTTTAAGATAACCATTACCGTCTTATACAAAATCCTTCCGTCCGTTGACGTCTTACGGGTTCCTTGAAGTCTTGAAGCAGAAAAGGGAGTTTTGTTTGCGGGATCTCGGAAAGTCGCAAAATACGGATTTTTGGAGACTGCGGGGACCTAGATTTTAGGCACGAAGACTAGCCACCCGACGACCCGAGCCAACACGGGGCTAGCCGCCCGGCGACCATGGCCAGCACGGGCTAGCCGCCCGGCGGCCACGGCCAGCACGGTCGCTAGCCGCCGGCAGCTACGGCCAGCACGGGGGCTAGCCGCCCGGCGGCCAAGGCCAGCACGGGCGCTAGCCGCTGGCGGCCACGGCCAGCACGGGGGCTAGCCGCCCGGCGGCCACGGCCAGCACGGGGGCTGGCCGCCCGGCGGCCATGGCCAGCACGGGCGCTAGCCACCGGCGGCCACGGCCAGCACGGGGGCTAGCCGCCCGGTGGCCACGGCCAGCACGGGGCTAGCCGCCCGGCGGCCACGACCAGCACGGGGCTAGCCGCCCGGCAGCCATGGCCAGCACGGGCGCTAGCCGCCGGCGGCTACGGCCAGCACGGGGAGCTAGCCGCCCGGCGGCCACGGCCGCGACCGGAGTAGACTGCTCGGTTTCTTCGGCTTGTGCGTATTTTTGCGTTCTTTTTAGTTTTCCGTAGGTTTTTTCTCGTGTAGAGAACGTTTCTAGCCGTTGATTTTGAGATGATTAATCTCGAACTTAATATTTTTCCAAGGTTTCTCGATTAATAATTAGTCTCTTGAAGTTGCTCTAACATCTTTCATGTTTTTTCGAGACTTTTGGACATCGATTTCGTCTTGACCGATTTTGACCCCAACAGTTAGCCCCCCAGCTAGCTAGGAGCCGTAGGGTTTGTAGGTCCTAGCTTGCGGTATGGTTCGTGAGGAAAGCATGGAGACGAAATCGTGTCGAAGGTCGGGGTGAATAGTCAAATCCTTGCCTATAAAGACTTGTGAATTCTTTACCATTCTTATTTCACCCAAGAATCTTAAGTTAATCTCTCTCTTGCAAACTCTCTCTCTACTTTTAAGAAAAGAATGACTTCAAGATCAAAATCCTCGAGGAGGCAATCCAACTCGTCTTTGGATAGTTTCCATGCCGAGGAGGAAGTTCCGAAGCCCGAGGTTCCAGAGATTGACAGGAGCGCGTATTGCGACGCCATCTTCGGTTCTGATGCTCCCCTTCCCGTGATCCCGATTCCCCGGCGACTTCTGAGGGCGCGTAAGGAAACTGACTCGCCGAGCGAAGTATCCCCCGAATATCTCGGAACTCTTCGAGAGTTTTATGAGGTTCCGAAGGGAGTCATGTTTCGCATTCCTCGTGAGAATGAGAGTTCGGAGCATCCTCCGAAGGGTTACTTTACTTGCTACGAGGCGTTCCTGACGCAATGCCGACTGTGGTTCCCAATCCCCGGGGTCATTGTTCAGGCTCTCGACCGTTTCAGAATCGTAATCAGCCAGCTGAACGTGCCGGCTTTGGAAAGCTGGCTTGGCGTTGTGATTTTGAGTTACGAGTTAGGGATGGACCTTAGCCCTGCTGACTTCGAAGGGTTTTGGAACTCCAAGACGACGAGCATCAATGGAGTATACTCCATGAAGGCGAGGACCGATTTTTTGGTAATCCATGGAGTCACCTCGCACGCCAAGGATTACGTTGACCATTTCTTTTTCGTGAGGATAGAGGGAGAGTCTGTCGAGGAAGGCTTTCTCCACCTATTCCCGACGGACTGGTTGTACCAACGAGGTAAGATTGTCGCATCCCTTTTCTTAGAATCCGAAAAGCGAGTACTGAACGTGTGTTTTTTTTTGTTCAGAGAACAGGTGCCTCACGCATGTTCCTTCCGATCTTTCGACCAAGAGAGACATTTTTAGGACAATGCCTTGTTCCTGGAACTCCTTTACTCTCGATCGGATTCGAGGGGCGGTCACACTTCACCGATCGCGAGGCAGTACGCGGCCCTGTGTCAATGATGGATCCTACGTTTTTGCCCCTTCAAGGCGGAGGCAGAGATCTCGGAAGGATAAAGGGATTGCTTTCGAGGCCTCGTCGGGAAATGGTGAGCTGCCGAGATACGATTCTGACTTCACTATAAGTAATCAGGGTGTCCCTCCCCCGGGTGACTTCTTTGATGAGCTCCCCCCGGCGTTTTCCCGTGACGAGTCTTTGGACAACGAGGAGAGACACAAGGTAACCGCGGAGGGTGCTCGCTTGGTTAATGAGGTTTGTTCTTGAAACTTGAATAAATCCCCTTTTCTTTTTATTTGACCTCGACTTCTTTGCAGGGCGTGAGATTGTGGAACGCATCGATCGATGGAAGTTTCCGTACTGTCC
Source organism: Hirschfeldia incana (assembly GCA_026261945.1). NCBI lineage: Eukaryota > Viridiplantae > Streptophyta > Magnoliopsida > Brassicales > Brassicaceae > Hirschfeldia > Hirschfeldia incana. The sequence continues at coordinate 2,391,642 of JABCMI010000006.1, forward strand.
GGCTGGCCCGTTTCAAAGTGGACGAAACAGAAAGGGAATTTGCCAAGTATCGGTTGGAGGTGGAGGAGCAAAAACGCCGGCAAATCGAGGTCCACGCTCGAGCCCTCGTTCGTGCGGAAAGGAGCGGGCGGAGAAGAGTTGCCGCCGAGCTGAACCGAAGGGCCGAAATTTTCTCTACCGAATTCGAAGCGTACAAAGAGGCTCAGGATTTTGTAGGCGATTTTCGCGAGTGTCGTGGTTCGGTCGGTACTCTACACAAGATGCAGCGTGAGGGTTTCTCTCTTTCCGGCGAACTTGCCGCGATGGATGGCTCGATGAAAATATGCGATAACGCCGAATCCTCTGTTCCTCCGATTGAAGGGCGAATTCGAGAGTTGTGGAATCCTATCCAAGTCTCGGAAGATACGGCGAATGTAGGCGCGGGTTCGAACGCAGGCGACGGGGGTGAAGAGGTCGACCAGCCCGACTCCTCGTTTGGAATATCTCTAACCGACTGTTATGCATTCAATTATAATTTGTGATAGGCCAAGTGTGGCTGTTTGTATGTATGTGTTGCGATCCTTAGGAGGTCGCATGACTTTGTGTTTCTCGGGATTGGCCTTTGGTGGCTTTTGAATCCCTGCTATGAATGCTTTTATGAATTCTGCGTTTTGATTTATACTTTCGTCAAGTGTAGAGGGTTTGAATACGTGCAGTCACTGTTGGGCCCGAATATGGCCCATTAGCTTGTTACGGAACCTAAATGAGCTCTGGGCTAAGATAAAGCCCAGTACGTATCGGCGACCTCAGCTGGAGCTCAACACGGAGCCAAAGACAGGAAGCTGATCATAACCTCCGGAGACTACGTCGAAGAGGAGGCTCATATCATAAACAGAAAGAGCGGAGGACCCGGTCAACAGGGAGCAGTTACAAGTTCCTCAAAAAGAGGAGAGGATTACGGAGATCTGTTAAAGATAATCAAGGGGAAATTCAACACTATTTAAGGAAGACTTCGAAGATTAGAAGGAAGAAAAAGGCCATTACGATTAGTCATAGACAAACTCTACAATATTTCTTACTTCACTTTGTAATCTCATACCGATCTTCTTGTAACATTCACACTCAAATCATCAATAGAAGTATTCATTCATTCTCAAAGCTCCTAACGGGATTCAGCCCACAATTCTTCTTGTACCTCCTTTTACCTTACCTAGAATCCTAGGGTGAAACCTTGTCTCTCACAATTGGCGCCGTCTGTGGGGACAAATAATCGAATCCCTTTCTCCAAAGCTTAAGAATGAATCCAGTCGATGGAACAAACCCATCTAACCCCGATAAATCGAACCAGAGCAATAGCTCACCGAATCGCACCGCTCTGGGGGCAAATAACCCGAGAACCTCCGGAGGAGCCAACTCTGGGTCCTCAGCTCTCAATAACCCATCGCATCAATCCGCTCCGAATCAAACGGAAGCTCAGCTTTCTGAGATCCGTCGGATGATGCTCCAGCTAGTGGACAAAGCTCAAGAAACCGAGCGAACGGTGCAACAGCTAGCCGAACGGCAGCAACAATTCGAAGAGATAACCAGATCTCAATCTGCAACGACCCAACCATCCGTCCACCAGGGAAGAGGAGTCACATTCCATGAACGGTTAGCTGACCCCTCCTTCCCTCGAGAACACCAGGATTTCTCCACCGATAGCCCTGGGGCGGATAGGCAGGAACCCGCTTTCCGAACGCCTCGCGCTAGGACAGCTCCTACGTTTACCCCACCTATCACCAGCGCCATGGGGAGCAATGTAGCTACAACAAGCTCCATGCCTAATCGAAACACTGGTGAGAGCACCCGTTTGCCTCCGCCGCCATCTCCTTCCGAGTCTGGAGCAGGAACCAACATACCGTCCGGGGGCAGAACATTAGCCTCTGTGTTTCAAACTAGGGTTTCAACCCCAAATACCGACGAATACCAAAGGACGGATGCTGATCCTGCAAACCCCCGCACTAATCTCGCTCGGAACCTTAGGACCGGTGAGCGACCTGTTTCGCCAGCTAACTGGGAAAACGATCGAGCTAGGTTCCGTCAAGAACCTGTTCCTCGAGTTTCTGATAACGACCAAAACGTCCTTCCATTCGAAGAACCTGACGCAATCCGTAGATACATGGAGCGAACCCACGCTGCTCTCCAAAAATTGGGAGCTCAAGTCCACAAAGCGACGAGTTCAGCTCCTGAAATCGAGAGCCTAATTGAGGAAACTCGTGGAACTCCCTTCACCGATAGAATTGCCAACTCTTACATAAGAGATACTCGAAAAATTAAGATTCCCGAATACGATGGGAACGCAGACCCAAAGGCCTATCTAAGAGCCTTCAGACTAGCCATCGTTAAAGCTCATTTCACAAAGGAAGAATGTGATGCAGGATACTGCAGAACATTTGCTGAAAACCTGATCGGAACAGCCCTCGAATGGTTCACCAGCCTTGAGCCAAACTCCATAGATAGTTTCGATCAATTGGCTAACGCCTTTATGAAACAATATTCAACCCACATCCTAAAGCAAGCTTCCGAGGCTGACCTCTGGAAGATTAGACAAGGATTGGGAGACTCACTGCGAGTCTACATCGAGAAATTTAGAGCAGTACAAACTAAGCTCTCGAATCCTAACGATCTGGTAGCTATTGAGGCCCTTAGAAGAGGTCTCTGGTATAAATCAGGCTTTTTCTCGGAGTTAACGCTAAATCCTCCCTCAACTATCAACGACGCCCTCCATAAGGCCTCTAGATACATGACCTTGGAAGAGGAAACAGCAGCATTAGATAAGCTCCACAGAAAATCCCAGAGTCACCCGAAAAGCGAAGCCTCCGATGGAAAGGGACCTCATAAAAGGGGAAACTCCCGAAACAATCAGACTCAGGGAGAGCACTCTTATGTAATCGAGGACGACAAGGACGAAAAGCCTGTCGCCGCGACAGCCAAAGCCTCCTGGTCCAAAGGCTATGATGAGAGCAAACACTGCTCCTACCACGATCGAAAAAGTCTCCAAATCGAAGCTCTCCTGAGCAAAACACCTCCCCAGTCAAACCCTGGCTCAAGGGTTGATTACATCCTTGGAGGGTCCGACGTGTGTCAAGACTCCGTTAACTCCATTAAAAGTCACGTACGGAAAGCTGTGTCCAATACTCAGTCCAAACCGACCAAACCCGAGTCTAACACTAAAATCTCTTTCTGGGAGAGTGAGACATCAAACCTCGACAGACCTCACGACGATGCCCTTGTCGTAACATTAAACATGCCCTCCGTCGATCTCAATTTTTACAACGCATTAAAAGGAATGGAAATAGACGACTATGAGATCGTCGACCAGAAATCCAACCTCGTCGGCTTCTCAGGCGAAACTGCTACCTCGTTGGGAACAATTAAGCTCCCAATTATAGCCGGCGGAGTCATGAAAATGACCAACTTCATAGTTGTCGACAAACCGTCTCCTTTCCACGCAATCCTCGGAAGACCTTGGATTCACAAGATGAAAGCAGTAGCTTCGACTTATCACCAATGCGTGAAATTCCCAACAAACGACGGAATAGCTACAGATTCTCTTGTCGATCGACATACAGATTCTCCTGTCGATCGACAAGCAGATACGAATATCGACCAACACACCCCAATAGCCGTCGATCGGTATACAGTACCCCAACGCCAAGTGCAACTTCCAAAGATAGACGTTGCACGACTTAATGTACTCTGGGAGCAGTCTAAGACTTCTAGAAACCCTCCAACCGCCATCATGAAGAAACCCACAGATATTATTGAGCCCATGGAGATAGAAAAAGAAAATCAAGGAAGAGTTCTCAGTAAAAGAAAAGAGAAGATTCCTAAACAGTATAAAAGGGAAGCTAATGAGAAGGAATTGTTAAGCTTCAGAAAGAGAGTTCTGAGAATATCTAAAGAGAAATCCTTTGAAAAAGCCTACTTTTCACACATATTATTGATGTTTTTCAGAGAAACCAAGGAGATTGAAGAAGACATCAAGAGGATGTTTCACCAAGTCAGAGACAGTTTGAAGAAGAGGATCACATTGAAGAAGAAGAGGGATCCAGGGAAGTTCACAATAAAATGCTCACTAAGAGGTATTGAGTTTCCTCGTGCTCTCTGCGACACATGATCTGGAGTTAGCATCCTATCCAAGATCATGGCAGACCACCTAGGTTTGAAGATAGATTTTACTGAAAATAATTCATCTTCGTGGATTGTTCTCAGCAGAACTCTGGAGAAATAGTTTGAAATCTTGAGGTACAGATTGGTGATACCATAATTGCGACTAACTTCCACATCATGGATGTCAAGCTCAACTTCAAGACATCTCTACTACTTGGAAGAGCCTTCTTAGCTACAGTTGGAGCTGTTTGTGACCTAAAATCAAACAAGCTCTGCATAACCCTAATTGACCCTACCATCCACTACAATCCGGTCAAAGTCATCAAATTTCCAAGGAAAGAAATCCCAGCACTCGTACAAACATGTTTTTGTGCACACGAGTATGAACCAGTGGCCGAGTACGAGACAAAGCAAGATGCATCGACCGACAGAGGCCATATCCCATCGACCGATACCAGTCAACCCACGTCGATCGACGAACACACCTGGTCATCAATCAATATTTTATTCAAAGAGACCGAAGAGGAGTATCCAGACGACGACTTCAAAGTAGACAGTTGGGATAACGATCATTACATCCCTGCATTGGCTATTGACAATACTCAGGAGGAATATGATGAAGACTATGAGGAGGAACGAGCTATAGAATACAGATTTCTTCGTGAAGAAGAAGATGAAAACAGATTTCCTCACCATATCTTCAAATTCAAGACATCGACCGATAGAGACCACCCTCCATCGACCAATATACTCTAACCGATATCGCTCAAACGACCTTTTCAACCATCGAGCGATACTACAAACTTTGTATCAATCTACACCCTACGTGATGATACACGAGATGGAGACTATTCAATTGGAAGTTGGGCAAGCGATTATCACGAGAGTTTTGCAGTGGATACAACACCACTGACATATTCAACCCAACCAGAAGTAGTCTCACCGACCGACACAGCACAACATCAATCGATCGACAAGATTCCCACACCATCGACCGATATACCTGTTGTACCATCGATCGATAAAACCTCTACACCATCCAAGGTACAAACACATAATTTAGGTTTTGGTTTTTTAACTCCGTATGAGTTTAGTATTTTCAGGGATCCATATGTTCATGCACGAGCAATGGATGGAAGAATCATTTCAGTATCCGTTGCAGACATACTTCAGATGGCCAATGGATCAGTCAACCTCTTCAAATAGCAAACCATTGCAGATACCTCACACAAGAAAGATGGTGACAAAGACGATCATCTAAACTCAGAGTATCCTGAATTTCAACAAGCATCGACCGAGAAGATGCGACTCAGATCGATCGATATGCATCGGGAATTGGGAACTAGCTTTCAAATTCGGATTTTGTGGGAACCAAAATTCACACCGTCAAATATTACTAAGTAAAAACGTAGGAACCTATTTTTCCCCGAGGATCCCGGCTATCTGCTGGGCCACGCACGACAAAGTTAAGATAGGCTAAGTTGAGAATAAATGCGTAAAATAAAAAGAGAAAAGAAAGAATTTTATTTCCGAATTCGCGGAGAGCGTTGGAAGAATAGGTCGAGATCGCGGCCGTAAGAGCTGTCGATCGTCGCTAGTCTCAAAACCCTATATCTAACCTAATTTAGTCGCAGCTCGCTAAAAAGGAAATAAATGCCTAAGTTCTAAATTGCTCTGAGAGTAGTTTGCCTTCTGATTTTCGGATCCCCTTCCCTCTGCTCCTAGACTTGCTTATATACTCCCATATGACGGTCTATTCCTGATGGGCCGCCGCGAGCTGGGCTTTTTCCATTTTCGTCGGCTTTCGTATTTATCGGGAAAGTTTACATTTATCTTTTCGGAAACTTGATGCTTATCCTTTGGAAGTTTGACATTTATCTTGTTCGGGAAGATAATTGCGAGCTGTCGTATCTATCTTTTAGAAAATCGTAAAATGGTTATCCGATCATGTTTGGTCCCCTTTGGGCCGTGTCTCGGAATTCCGCTATTTTTTACGATTTCTTTGAGAGAACGTTCCTACTCGGATATTGGATCTTTCAGAAGATCTTCGACTCTTTTCTGAGGCGAATGGTGTTTTTAGATAACCATCGCCGTTTTCTACGAAGTTTTTCCATCCGTCGATGTCTTACGGGTTTTCCGAAGGCTAGGAGTAGAAAAAGGAGTTTGGTTTGGTGATTCCAGAAAGTCGCAGAACTTGGATTTCTGGCGGTTTGAGAGCCTGGAACTTACGCACGAAGACTAGCCGTCCGACAACTCGAGCCAGCATGACGCTAGGCGCCCGACGCCTAGAGGCAGCACGGGCGCTAGGCGTCCGGCGCCTAAATGCAGCACGGGCGCTAGGCGCCCGGCGCCTACAGGCAGCACGAACGCTAGGCGCCCGGCGCCTAGAGGCAGCACGAACGCTAGGCGCCCGGCGCCTAGAGGCAGCACTATGCGCCCGGCGCCTAGAGGCAGCAGGGGCGCTAGGCGCCCGGTGCCTAGAGGCAGCACTAGGCGCCCGGCGCCTAGAGGCAGCACGGGTGCTAGGCGCCCGGCGCCTAGAGGCAGCCCAGGGTCAGTCGCTCGTTTCTTTCGGTTCGTGCGAGTTTTTTGCGTTCTTTTAACTTTCCGGAGATTTTTATCGTGTAGAGAATGTTTCTAATCGTTGATTTCGGAACGACTTAATATTTTCCCAAGTTTTCTAGATTGAAACTTAGTCTCTTAAAGCTTCTCTAACGTCTTTTGTGTTTCGTCCGAACTTTTCGGACATCGATTTCGTCTTGACCGATTTTGACCCCAACAGTTAGCCCCCCAGCTAGCTAGGAGCCGTAGCGGTCGTGGGTCCTAGCTTGTTGTATGGTTCGTGAGGAAAGTATGGAGACGAAATCGTGTCGAAGGTCGGGGTAAATAGTTAAATCCATGCCTATAAAGACTTGTGAATTCTTTACCATTCTTATTTCACCCAAGAATCTTAAGTAAATCTCTCCCTTGCAAATTCTCTCTCTACTTTTAAGAAAAGAATGACTTCAAGATCAAAATCCTCGAGGAGACAGTCTCGCTCTTCTTCGGATAGTTTTCACGCCGAGGAGGAAGTTCCGAAGCCCGAGGTTTCAGAGATTGACAGGAGCGCGTATTGTGACGCCGTCTTTGGTTCTGATCCCCCTCTTCCCGTGATTCCGATTCCCCGGCGACCTGTGAAGGCGCGTGTGGAAACTGATTCGCCGAGAGATGTATCCCCCGAGTATCTCGGAATTCTTCGAGAGTTTTATGATGTTCCGAAGGGAGTCGTGTTTCGCATTCCCCGTGGAAATGATAGTTCAGAGCGCCCTCCGGAGGGTTACTTTACTGGTTACGAGGCATTCCCGACGCAATATCGACTATGGTTCCTGATCCCTGGGGTCATTGTTCAAGCTCTCCACCGTTTCGGAATCTCAATCAGCCAGTTGAACGTGCCGGCTTTTAAAAGCTGACTTGGCGTTGTGATTCTGAGTTACGAGTTAGGAATGGATCTTAGCCCTTTAGACTTTGAAGGGTTGTGGAGTTTCAAGACCGTGAGCACCAATGGAATATATGCCATGAAATTGAGGACCATATTTTCGGTAATTCGTGGACTTACCTCACATGCTAAGGATTTCGTCGATCGTTTCTTTTTTGTAAGGATAGATGGAGAGTCTGTCGAGGAAGGCTTTCTTCATCTATTCCCGACGGAGTGGTTGTACCGACGTGGTAAGATCATCGTACTCTTTCTTTTCTCTCTTTTTTTTTTGTTTTTTTTTTTTAAAATCCGAAAGGCGAGCTCTGAACGCATACATATTTTTTTATTGTTCAGAGAACAGGTGGCTCACGCATGTTCCTTCCGATATTTCCATCAAGAGAGACATATTTAGGTCAAGGGCCTGTTCCTGGAATTCTTTCGATCTTGACCGGATTCGAAAGGCGGTCGCGATTCACCGATCGCGAGGCGGCACGCGACCTATCGTTAATGATGGATCCTTTGTATTTGCTCCTCCGAGGCAGAGGGGGAAATCATCGAAGGGCAAATGTATCGCTTTTGAGGCCTCGTCGGGAAACGACGAGCCGTCGAGGTACGATCCTGACTTTGTCGCAGAAAACGGGGGTGCTCCCGGTCCGAACCCTCCCCCAAGTGACTTCTTTGATGAGCTCCCTCCGGCATTTACCCGTGACGAGTCTTTGGACAACGAGGAGAGGGATAAGGTGACCGCGGAGGGTGCTCGTTTGGTCAACGAGGATTGTTTCCGAAACTTGAGCAAATCCTTCCTATCTTTTTTTTTTTTTTATTTGACCTTGACTTCTTTGCAGGCCGTGAGAGTATGAAACGCATCAATCGATTGAAGTTTCCGCACTGCTCGATTGGCCCGCTTCAAAGCGGAGGAGACTGAAAGGGAGTTCTCCAAGTATCGGCTGGAGGTGGAGGAGCAGAACCGCCGGCAAGCCGAGGCCCAGGCTCGAGCCCTCGTCCGTGCAGAAAGGAGAGGGCGGAGAAGAGCTGCTGCCTAATTGAACCGAAGGGCAGAAATCTTTTCTACCAAATTCGAGGCGTACAAAGAGGCTCAGGACTTTGTAGGCGATTTTCGCGAGTGTCGTGGTTCGGTCGGTACTCTTCACAAGATGCAGCGTGAGGGTTTCTCACTTTCCAGCGAACTCGCCGCGATGGACGGCTCGATGAGAATATGCGCTAACGCTGAATCCTCTGTTCCTCCGATCGAGGGGAGAATTCGAGAGTTGTGGAACCCTATTCAAGTCTCGGAAGATACAGCGGATGCGGGTGCGGATGCGAACGCAGGCGAGGAGGGTGAAGAGGTCGACCAGCCCAACTCCTCGTATGGAATATCTTTAACCGATTGTCTTGCATTTGATTATAATTTGTTATAAGCCAAGTGGGGCTGTTTGTATGTGTTGCGACCCTTAGGAGGTCGCGTGACTTTTGTGTTTCTCGGGATTGGCCGTTGGTGGCCTTTGAATCCCTATTATGAATGCTTTTATGAATTCTGCGTTTTGATTTATACTTTCGTAAAGTGTAGAGGGTTTGAATACGCGTAGTCACTTCGTATTCAAGCTCTTTTTTTTTTGTCGCTTAACCTACAGTTTACTTTGTAGCGAACGTTAGGTTTGTAAGCGATAAGAGGCAAATTTTGGAATCTCGTATTCTGGATACTTATGCCTATGAGATGTTTTAGATACCAGCAAGGCTGGGTTTAGGGCAAGACATAGGTCTAGTTTCGGACTAAAGCTATGCAATGACAAATCGGTTTTTCGTTTTGCTTGTTCGCGATTTCGACCTGACTCGTACCTTTTTAGAATCCGCAAAATTCTTATCGGCTTATATGATTCGTTTGGGTACGAATCGAGCTACTTCCTTTACGAAGAGCTAACCAAAATTTGGATTTCTTGTATAGCGCGCTATGATATCCTTGTCGGATGCAAAAGGACTTCGTTGGAAGCCAGACTACGAATTTGATTGAGTGAAACGTTTCTATGTTTTTCCGTCGTGGCCAATCGACGGAATTGGATTTTTAGAGTCGCGGAAAGACTGTTTGATAGAGTTTTTTGGAGGAGAATAGAGAATCGAAACTGGTCAGGAACTTGCGACGTCTCGCGTTCCTTAAAGATACGATTTTCGTTTTCCGTAATGTTTGTGCGTTGGATAAGCGTTCGAATTTAAGACTTTATAAAAAGTTTCAAGAACGTAGATTACATGTAAAGAATATTTTTGCGGGAGTACGAGAGTATTCGTTCCCATCTCCCCCCCCCCCTTTTTTGGTGAGGGGGATAGCTGAACTCGTCGGGTTTTGACGAGCTGCCTACGTACCTCTTGCGAGGATCAAGCCATCTCGTAGTTCTGTTTATATCGCGGATGCTATTACTCCATGATTTCCGGCGCCTCGACTGTCTTAGCTAAGTCGGTGGCCGCGTTGGGAGTTGGGTTATCCGTTCCGTCGGCGATGGACTCGAGGATTTGCTTATCATCCTTAGTCGTGGCCTTCCTGGACAAGTCTGAGTCATCCTTTGCCGAGTTCTCGGAGATACTCGGATGCTTCTTAGTTCGCTTCGGGTTAGCCGCTGGGGCATTCCGGTTGCTGCGCAATTTATGTTCAGCCAGGAAGCAGAGTCGCGACTGTTTTTGGCTTCCCCAGATTACTGCCGTTCCAGTTGGTGTCGGAAACTTGACGCTGAGATGGTAAGTGGACGGGACTGCCTTCATGGCGTTTATCCAAGGAGTTCCCATTATGGCGTTATAGATGGCCGGGTTATCCACTACCGCGAACTCGACGATCTTCGTGACTTCTTTTGCCATGACTGGGAGCCTAATTTTTCCGAGGGTCATGGATGTGACGCCCGAGAATCCAGTCAACGGTCTTGGTTCTGGGACGACTTCTCCGAGGGGTATGTTCATCCTCTGGAGAGTGTCGCGGAACATGATGTTGACCGTGCTTCCTGTGTCGATGAGGATGCGGCCGACTTCGAGATCTTGAATCACCAAGTCGATGACTAGAGGATCGTAGTGGGGTTTATTGAGTCCGGCCGTGTCCTGTTCCTCGAAGACGATCGTGTGATTGGGAACGTCGTCTTCTGGGCACCATCTGGGACTTGTTTCGGCCTTCCGTCCGTAGGCTTTAATTGACGAAACGGAGTCCTGGTAGAAGTGCGATCCTCCGATGATCATGTTGATCCTCTGGCGATTGTTGTTGTTTCCTTCGCCGTCTTGTCTTCGTCCGCGTTTTTCGCCCGACTGAGTTCCAGGAGCGTTATTCTCGGGATTGGCTCCGTCGGTCTTTGACGGACGGTCAGAATCTAGGAGCAGGTCTTTCACGCTCCTGACCGTTGCTAGCTCGCCGCCAAGCAGCTTTGTAATGAGTCTAGCGCCGAGGACTTTGCAATTGGCGGTAGAGTGACCTTTCGTCTGATGGAACTCGCAGCTGGAGTTGTCCTTGTACGAGTTCCGCATCCAAGTGTTTCCGGCGGTCCTCCCTTGTTCGGAGTTGACGGCGTAGTTATGTTCGCCTTGGACATCTTCCCCCTCGTGATGGACGTACTTGTCGTTACGCGAGGTTTTCTTCTTGCCGGACGCTTTCTGCGGTCCGTGCTTTTGCGCCAGGACTTTCATCTCTTCTTCCATGATGATGAAATCCGTCGCCTTGTGGAGAGTGTCCTGGATGGTGCGTGGCCTCTCCAGAGAAATCCACTTTTGGAATTTCGACTTGTACCAGAGGTTTTTTCTCAGGGCGTCGATGGCGACTCTGTCTCTGAGGCCTGTTACCCTGGACATTACGAGTTTGAACCTCCTTATTTAGTCGGGGAGCGGCTCGTCTTCCTTTTGAATCAAGCTCCAAAGGTCTACGTCGGAAGTTTCCCTGTCCATGAACATGGAAAACTGCTTCAGAAAGGCTGAAGCCAGCTGGCGGAAACTTCCGATGGAGTTTCTTTTCAAGTGCAAGAACCACTCGAGCGCAGCACCTCTGAGGTTCTCGACAAACAGGAGACAGCAGCCGACGTTATTTTCCCGCTCCGGAAGCTTAGACCTAGCCATTGCAATCTGAAAGGATTGCAGATGTGCCTTGGGATATGTGGTTCCGTCGTAGGTGGGAAGCTATATTTTCCCGGGATCGGAGACTCGTGCGTCTGTGATTCGAGAAGTGAACGGAGTCTTCCTCGATTCTTCGAGGAGCAGGTCGATCTCGGGAGCAGTGCTGGTTGCGTGGTGAATCTGCGATTTTACCGCCTTCACCTCGGCTGCAGTCTTCGCGATGTATTCGCGTAAATCGTGGATCTCATTGGCGCCGTTTGCGCTCCTTTGTCTACGTTGGCTGCGATAGGCCCGAGTCTAGTCTTCGGCTAGCCTCTCTTGCTCTGACCAGTAGAGGTCTTCTTCCTCTTCTGTCATTGGTTTTTCGAAGGCTGCCGCCAGTCGAGCTGACTGACTTCGGGTCCTTCTGTGGTGGACGTCGGCGTCTTCGTCGGACGGATCCGACTGATCGCTGATATCCAGGTTGATTCTTTCGACGTCTACTCCTTCGTTTTCCCTCGCCGGAGGTGGAAGGTTATCCGTCGTTTTCTTCTGCCCCGCAGGAGTGGTATCGTCAGGGATGAGTTCCGGGGATTCTATCGGGGCATCTTTTTCTTTGTCTCCGGAAGTTCCGAAGTCGAGCCTCCTGACACGCCTCACCTTGGTGGATCCGCGCGGGAGTTTGCTTTTCGCTGTTAAGGTATTGATCTGTTTAGCGAGTGAAGCCATTAGTTTCTCTTGTTCTTCCGACTGTTTCTGGGCGGTGGCGAACAGTTCCTTCACCTGGTCCAGCATCTCGGTGTTTGCCTCGGCAGTGACCGTTGATACGTTTCCGGCGGGATTCTTCTCAGCGTTGGCATCGGCGTCTGGTCCGTCGTGCGTTTGCTTGTCTTTTTCTGCGTTAGCAGACATGCTTAACTGGGCGTGCGTAGTTGCGAGAAAGATAATTCCGTGTATCCCCCTCCTTCTAGCGCCAAACTGTGGGAACCGAAATTCACACCGTCAAATAATACTAAGTAAAAACGTAAGAAAACTAAGTTGACCTAGTTTTCCCCGAGGATCCCGGCTATCTGCTGGGCCACGCACGACAAAGTTAAGATTGGCTAAGTTGAGAATAAATGCGTAAAATAAAGAGAGAAAAGAAAGAATTTTATTTCCGAATTCGCAGAGAGCGTTGGAACAATAGGTCGAGATCGCGGCCGTAAGAGCTGTCGATCGTCGCTAGTCTCAAAACCCTAGATCTAACCTAATTGAGTCGCAGCTCGCTAAAAAAGAAATAAATGCCTAAGTTCTAAATTGCTCTGAGAGTAGTTTGCCTTATGATTTTCGGATCCTTTTCCCTCTGCTCCTAGACTTGCTTATATACTCCCATATGACGGTCTATTCCTGATGGGCCGCCGCGAGCTGGGCTTTTTCCATTTTCGTCGGCTTTCGTATTTATCGGGAAAGTTGACATTTATCTTTTCGGAAACTTGATGCTTATCCTTTGGAAGTTTGACATTTATCTTGTTCGGGAAGATAATTGCGAGCTGTCGTATCTATCTTTTAGAAAATCGTAAAATGGTTATCCGATCATGTTTGGTCCCCTTTGGGCCGTGTCTCGGACTTCCGCTATTTTTTACGATTTCTTTGAGAGAACGTTCCTACTCGGATATTGGATCTTTCGGAAGATCTTCGACTCTTTTCTGAGGCGAATGGTGTTTTTAGATAACCATCGCCGTTTTCTATGAAGTTTTTCCATCCGTCGATGTCTTACGGGTTTTCCGAAGGCTAGGAGTAGAAAAAGGAGTTTGGTTTGCGAGATTCCAGAAAGTCGTAGAACTTGGATTTCTGGCGGTTTGAGAGCCTGGAACTTACGCACGAAGACTAGCCGTCCGACAACTCGAGCCAGCATGACGCTAGGCGCCCGGCGCCTAGAGGCAGCACGGGCGCTAGGCGCCTAGAGGCGGCACGGACGCTAGGCGCCTAGAGGCGGCACGGACGCTAGGCGCCTAGAGGCGGCACGGGCGCTAGGCGCCTAGAGGCGGCACGGGCGCTAGGGGCCCGCCGCCTAGAGTCAGCACGGGCGCTAGGCGCCCGGCGCCTAGAGTCAGCACGGACGCTAGGCGCCCGGCGCCTAGAGGCAGCACGGACGCTAGGCGCCTGGCGCCTAGAGGCAGCACTAGGCGCCCGGCGCCTAGAGGCAGCACTAGGCGCCTGGCGCCTAGAGGCAGCACTAGGCGCCCGGCGCCTAGAGGCCACACGGGCGCTAGGCGCCTGGCGCCTAGAGGCAGCACTAGGCGCCCGGTGCCTAGAGGCAGCACGGGCGCTAGGCGCCCGGCGCCTAGAGGCAGCACTAGGCGCCCGGCGCCTAGAGGCAGCACTAGGCGCCCGGCGCCTAGAGGCAGCACTAGGCGCCCGGCGCCTAGAGGCAGCACGGGCGCTAGGCGCCTGGCGCCTAGAGGCAGCACTAGGCGCCCGGCGCCTAGAGGCCACACGGGCGCTAGGCGCCTGGCGCCTAGAGGCAGCACTAGGCGCCCGGTGCCTAGAGGCAGCACGGGCGCTAGGCGCCCGGCGCCTAGAGGCAGCACTAGGCGCCCGGCGCCTAGAGGCAGCACTAGGCGCCCGGCGCCTAGAGGCAGCACTAGGCGCCCGGCGCCTAGAGGCAGCACGGGCGCTAGGCGCCCGGCGCCTAGAGGCAGCCCAGGGTCAGTCGCTCGTTTCTTTCGGTTCGTGCGAGTTTTTTGCGTTCTTTTAACTTTCCGGAGATTTTTATCGTGTAGAGAATGTTTCTAATCGTTGATTTCGGAACGACTTAAAATTTTCCCGAGTTTCCTAGATTAAAACTTAGTCTCTTAAAGCTTCTCTAACGTCTTTGGTGTTTCGTCCGAACTTTTCGGACATCGATTTCGTCTTGACCGATTTTGACCCCAACAGATTTCGTCGTTTCTTTTGGGAAAAGAAACACGAATATGGAGTCTACAGAGATGAATCTGGGTTTGCATGAGGAGAAGATGGAGACACCGTCCATGTTCCAAGGAAGATATGGGAAAATTGCTGAATAAAGCCTCAATGATGGAGCGCTTTTGTTTCTGTCTATCAGAACATGCTGAACAGTTTGCCAAAAGATATCCAGTTTGCAAGCTCTACACAGAAGCAGAGGTCAAGTATATGATCAATGGAAGAATTGGTGATCATAATTGGGAAATAGGAACACTAAATTTTGAGCATAAAAACATTGAAGCATCACTTCAGGGAGAAATCAACTAGCTTCAGAGTGCTAATGAGTTAGTTCACCAGAAGAAAGACACCATGTAGGAAGAAGTGCATACACTTTGCCAAGAACTGGAATCTCAAAAGAAGATACCTCATCGATCGATACGAGTTTTTCATCGTCGACCACTTACACCAAACAAGAGATCGAGGAGCTTCTCAACAACATCTGTTTAGCGAGTGAAGCCATTAGTTTCTCTTGTTCTTCCGACCGTTTCTCGGCGGTGGCGAACAGTTCCTTCACCTGGTCCAGCATCTCAGTGTTTGCCTCAGCAGTGACAGTCGATACGTTACCGGCGGGAGTCTTCTCAGCGTTGGCATCGGCGTCTGGTCCGTCGTGCGTTTGCTTGTCTTTTTCTGCGTTAGCAGACATGCTTAACTGGGCGTGCGTAGTTGCGAAAAAAATAATTCCGTGTATCCCCCTCCTTCTAGCGCCAAACTGTGGGAACCGAAATTCACACCGTCAAATATTACTAAGTAAAAACGTAAGAAAACTAAGTTGACCTAGTTTTCCCCGAGGATCCCGGCTATCTGCTGGGCCACGCACGACAAAGTTAAGATTGGCTAAGTTGAGAATAAATGCGTAAAATAAAGAGAGAAAAGAAAGAATTTTATTTCCGAATTCGCAGAGAGCGTTGGAACAATAGGTCGAGATCGCGGCCGTAAGAGCTGTCGATCGTCGCTAGTCTCAAAACCCTAGATCTAACCTAATTGAGTCGCAGCTCGCTAAAAAAGAAATAAATGCCTAAGTTCTAAATTGCTCTGAGAGTAGTTTGCCTTATGATTTTCGGATCCCTTTCCCTCTGCTCCTAGACTTGCTTATATACTCCCATATGACGGTCTATTCCTGAAGGGCCGCCGCGAGCTGGGCTTTTTCCATTTTCGTCGGCTTTCGTATTTATCGGGAAAGTTGACATTTATCTTTTCGGAAACTTGATGCTTATCCTTTGGAAGTTTGACATTTATCTTGTTCGGGAAGATAATTGCGAGCTGTCGTATCTATCTTTTAGAAAATCGTAAAATGGTTATCCGATCATGTTTGGTCCCCTTTGGGCCGTGTCTCGGACTTCCGCTATTTTTTACGATTTCTTTGAGAGAACGTTCCTACTCGAATATTGGATCTTTCGGAAGATCTTCGACTCTTTTCTGAGGCGAATGGTGTTTTTAGATAACCATTGCCGTTTTCTATGAAGTTTTTCCATCCGTCGATGTCTTACGGGTTTTCCGAAGGCTAGGAGTAGAAAAAGGAGTTTGGTTTGCGAGATTCCAGAAAGTCGTAGAACTTGGATTTCTGGCGGTTTGAGAGCCTGGAACTTACGCACGAAGACTAGCCGTCCGACAACTCGAGCCAGCATGACGCTAGGCGCCCGGCGCCTAGAGGCAGCACGGGCGCTAGGCGCCTAGAGGCGGCACGGGCGCTAGGCGCCTAGAGGCGGCACGGGCGCTAGGCGCCCGCCGCCTAGAGTCAGCACGGGCGCTAGGCGCTAGGCGCCCGGCGCCTAGAGTCAGCACGGACGCTAGGCGCCCGGCGCCTAGAGGCAGCACGGACGCTAGGCGACCGGCGCCTAGAGGCAGCACTAGGCGCCTGGCGCCTAGAGGCAGCACTAGGCGCCTGGCGCCTAGAGGCAGCACTAGGCGCCCGGCGCCTAGAGGCCGCACGGGCGCTAGGCGCCTGGCGCCTAGAGGCAGCACTAGGCGCTCGGTGCCTAGAGGCAGCACGGGCGCTTGGCGCCCGGCGCCTAGAGGCAGCACTAGGCGCCCGGCGCCTAGAGGCAGCACTAGGCACCCGGCGCCTAGAGGCAGCACTAGGCGCCCGGCGCCTAGAGGCAGCACGGGCGCTAGGCGCCCGGCGCCTAGAGGCAGCCCAGGGTCAGTCGCTCGTTTCTTTCGGTTCGTGCGAGTTTTTTGTGTTCTTTTAACTTTCCGGAGATTTTTATCGTGTAGAGAATGTTTCTAATCGTTGATTTCGGAACGACTTAAAATTTTCCCGAGTTTCCTAGATTAAAACTTAGTCTCTTAAAGCTTCTCTAACGTCTTTGGTGTTTCGTCCGAACTTTTCGGACATCGATTTCGTCTTGACCGATTTTGACCCCAACATATTTCGTCGTTTCTTTTGGGAAAAGAAACACGAATATGGAGTCTACAGAGATGAATCTGGGTTTGCATGAGGAGAAGATGGAGACACCGTCCATGTTCCAAGGAAGATATGGGAAAATTGCTGAATAAAGCCTCAATGATGGAGCGCTTTTGTTTCTGTCTATCAGGACATGCTGAACAGTTTGCCAAAAGAGATCCAGTCTGCAAGCTCTACACAGAAGCAGAGGTCAAGTATATGATCAATGGAAGAATTGGTGATCATAATTGGGAAATAGGAACACTAAATTTTGAGCATAAAAACATTGAAGCATCACTTCAGGGAGAAATCAACTAGCTTCAGAGTGCTAATGAGTTAGTTCACCAGAAGAAAGATGCCATGTAGGAAGAAGTGCATACACTTTGCCAAGAACTGGAATCTCAAAAGAAGATACCTCATCGATCGATACGAGTTTTTCATCGTCGACCACCTACACCAAACAAGAGATCGAGGAGCTTCTCAACAACATCTACAAAGATCTGGGGAAAGCAGAAGAACACAACAGTAAAGGTTTGGAGGACAAATGTCAAAACCTCAACAGCAACATCATCTCACTCAGAAATCGCATGAACAACATGAGGACATCTATGGGTAACATCATGTATAAGCAAAACAACATTGTGGAGATGATGAGATCGATCTACAATCACACCAGAATGATCATTGACGAGATGTTCACACCCATTAAAGATCGATTGCAAGAAGTAGAAAAGGACAGAGGGAGTTAGTCACTATGAAGCTTTACAAGAGTTACTTAAAGGCGTTACTGACCGATGAACAACCTAGTACATCGAACGATACGAGAGCACGAGAGTTCTGTACCAGAGAAAAACTTGATAAAGAGGCTGAAGAGATATACAATGCTATTGAAGCAACTGGAGATGAATCATACAAATTACTTGATCAGATGTGGTTCCCAGTACAGAGCGATGTTAAAGGATTGGAACTCACAACAGAAGGAATTCAGAAGGAGATCAAGATCATTCAGAGGCAGCTCGCCAAACGACCTGCACCACTAGGATCGATCGACATGCCATCCAGCACATCGACCGACAGACAACCTTCTCAATTGACCGACGTAACTATACCAAGATCGAACGATTTAACCTCATACCGTGTGAAAACAATCCAACGCCTCAAGACAATGCAAGAACAGTTCAGTGACTTATCAGAACACGCCTACAGCAAGATTAAACAACATAAGTTCCGCATTGAGAGCCTTGAAACGTGGCTACAAAATATCAACAATGAGGTCTAGAAGTTGAAAGATAGAATGACTAGAGGAGATGAAGCCACAAGAAGCTTCTTTACTTCATGGTTTGGAGAACAACAAGACAAGGAGGATACTTGTTTCTCAACAAGTACCTGCAACTCACCTCACTATTCACCATACCAGCATAGTCAATCTAAATGACTCTAACAAAGCGCTGAGTGGGAGGCAACCCACTATTAGGTACTTTCTTACTTAGTTATATATAATTATTAGTTTTTACTTTCGTCCTTTTTTAGTTTCAGAATAGATGCTATACGATCACTACCTCTATCGACCGATACGATCATGTCGACATCGCTCGACACAGACCTATCCATGACGATCGACGAAGGCGACTCACCATCGATCGATACAAATTCTGGTCTGGTATATCGTTCTTAATTTCGATATCAGTTACATATGAGGACAGTGTATGATTTAAGTCTGTGGGGAAAATTACTGATGCTACTCTACCTTTTGATTTCATTAAATGTTTTAAAAAATTGGTTTTATTGAGTCAAGAAAGGGACAAGAATATTTCAAAAAAAATTCATTTTATCTAACCACTCTTTAGCACCATTCTTAGATTTGTTGATTGCAGAAAGTACTATTGATGCTAAAGTGGATCACCTATCACCTATGAAAACACTTTTCATGATTGTTTGGAAGAACCAAAGCTGATTTCCAACCTGAACTGACAATCTAATGCTTGTCTTGGGGTTTGGTATACAAGGGATCGGAATCCTCCTGCAAGTCTGTAAGGTAATAGTCTGTGTGCTTCTGATTCCCTTCATTCTCTCTTTTCGGCATCCTCTTGTTAATAAAAGGAGAGAAAGAAAGATTTGTATAAATGATATGATATGATTTCTTGAGGAGTAGAGGGGTAGGAGTGTCTCCTACGATCCTATTATTCTACTTTAAAAGAATGATCAGAGCGAGGGATAGGAGTGTCTGCTGCGACCCCACTATTCGCTTATTTAAAAGATGCATGTGTTGCTAGTCAATAAGATGATACAAAGATTAGCCAAAGTGGCATCAATGTTCATCGAATTTGAAGCTATAAGGATTCAGAGAGAAAAAAGGAAGAAGAAATGAATCAGAGAAGATTGCATGTGTATTCAGAAACTTGCTTAAGGTTAATCCATGTATTCCTTGATCGATACTTCCAAGGTAAAGTCTACACCTTTATTTTATGCATAAATAAAACAGTAGAGGGGATAGACAAACGTGATTGCTAAGTTGATTGGCTAGATGAATTTGGTTGCTAAGCTAGGTATGATATAATGTACTTCTGTAGTTAGTAGATATGAGATGTGACTCGCAACAAAGTAGAGGTGGTAATCCTAAGATAAGATTTGATTGAGTCCCTGCTATTTTTAAACTTCTTCAAAAAAGACTACCTATTGTGTTTGCTTGAGGACAAGCAAAAGGTTAAGTCTGGGGGAGTTGATCTACCATGGTTTTGATCCACTTTTGACCATGGTATTAAGATGATTTTACTATATATATGTGTGTGTGTGTGTGTGTGTGTGTCTGTGTGTTTTGGAGTCTATTAGGTATGTTTTCAGGTTCAGGAGCATTTTGGAGTAAAGTGACGTTTTAGGTGCGCTTATGGAGCTTAAAGGAGAGTTTTCCTGAGATGACTATAAAGATCAGACAAGAAGATCGATATCTAGAGATACACATCGATCGATACACATCTTGTATAATCGATCGACGACGCATCCGTAGAAGATTACGAATCGAGATACCCAATCGACCGATGTACGACTAGTACCATCGATCGATATCGAGCGTGCAAGAAGAATAGTTGGACTCAGCCGACTTGAAGCCAAAATCTCTCAATATTACAAAATTTCCCCTAACGAGTTTTTAACCTAAATGAACTCATATTTATAGTTATGCCTATGTGTTTTGGCAAACGATGAATACCTTTCATCGTTCACCTTTCATTAATCTAAAGTATTATTTTCATCTTATTCTCTTTTCATCACAGGTTATAAAATTCTAGATCTAGAAGAAAGATACAAAGAGATTTGTTATCCTGAGGAACTTGAGTGTTCATTCTTCTAATTTTATGAATTTCTATTATTACATTGATGCTATGAATAACTTAGCTATGTCTGAGTAGATTCACTTGTTAGATTGAGGTTCAAATAGTTATGAGAGATTCGCCTCAACTATAGATTGTTGAGTTGTGATATTTATTATCATGATGAACCCTAATGCTTATTCTAGAGTAGCTAACTAGAATATGATCTTGGAAGTGATTTAACTCGTTAATCATTATCCTGAAATCATCTTACATAAGCTAAGATCCTATAGCCGGTCTATGATCTTGGTGGACATATATTCAACTCGATCTGAAGCTATATCGATCGAAACTTCTATAGAGTAATCGATCGACGGCAACCCATATCGTTCGATATCGCTGTCAAAACATCGATCGATATTGCCGGCAGTCAGATTAGTGGACGAGTCTAATACGCGAGAGCTAATAGACCTATCTAAGAGTTGAAGTTCTTTAATATCATGGAAACAACTTATTAAGACATCTATAGCATTATAATCCTGATTTTCTGAATAGTTACCTTGAATCTAACTAATTTCTCCTATTACTTAAAACCTAAACCAATTCAATTGAAAAACTTACCATTGCTCACAAACTGCAATTTACTTTTAAATCTATTCGACCTAGCATAATCACTAAGAATTACATATTTTGTGTTTCCTAGCTCCCTGTGAAATCGATCCTTAAGTACTACAGCTGAACCTCTTATTTGAGAGAGTAATTCACTCCTTAGGGTAATTTGAGTGATATCAGTTAGTATGAAAAAAAATTAGATAGTGCACAATTAGAAAGTGGTGAATAAATTTGTAGTAATATAAAAGAAAAAAGATCAAAAATATAAAATGTTGAAAAATGGAGACACATGTCAACAAGCCCCTCTTCGACATGTCACAAGAAGAGAGAAAATAATCCTTTATATATATATAGATAGATAGATATTTAAATGTTGAATTCGTGATATTAGGGAAAATATATTTTGTCAGTTGATTGCAACTGATTTTGATAAGATAAATTCCAATATAAAGATTTAAATATTAAAAAATAGATAATAATGATTTTTTATAAGACAAATCTCAATATAGATATTTAAAAATTAAATAGTAGATAATAAGGAAATTATAAATATAAAAAGTAGTTGCAACAACTTTTTGATTAAGAAATATCACTATATATATTTAATATTAATTAAAAAATCATATTAATATGTAACAAATATGATTTTCTAATTTTATAATAAATACTTACACATATCATATCATACAAAAATGATACACATATCATATTCTAACTTTGAATCATATAGATGATTTATTCTGTGATAAATTGTATAAATATTTATTATAATTGACATAGAACTATATAGTTTTATATATATATATATATATATATATATATATATATATATATATATATATATATATATATATATATACATATTAATTTATAAAATATACATTATATTATATGATAAATTGTATAAAATCATATTTGAGTACAAACTTGATAATATGTATAAAAAGTAATACTAAATTTTATAATAGAATATTGATTAAAGAAATTTTTCTTTAGTGTATAATCAAATAATTATTTGAAAAACATAGAGAAAGTAACAAATCATGAAACTTACATTGTAGTTTACGTTTTTTTGATGATATGATCCTTTGTAATGTTCATGTCTCTGAATAACATGAATGTGAAGAGAGATTTTAAGTACACATGGATCCACAGAAGGAAATGTCATAATCATTGGCCTGCACATATAAACTATAACTGTAAATTAAAAAACCAATAGAAAAATACATATGAAAGTATTCTTCTCCTTCCAAGCTCTAACAAACAAACATTAAATAGAAAGACAATAATTATGAACATATTAAAAACAATAAAAATTAGAATTCAAATAAATTTACGATTAATCAAATCATATAGAAAGATAAAAAAATTTACTTGCATCGTGGTGAAATCGTTATAATAGAGCATCTGCATATAAACCAAAAGAAAAGTCAGCTCTGATGAAATATGTATATATAAAAGCTTAATGATCTAAAATAACAAAAACATTATCGACATAAAAATTCAGAATAAAAAGTTACAGTGGCTTCGTTTCTTTTACTGTGAATGTCATATATATATAATATATTGATGGACGTTTCTCAATCATTTAGCTTGCATGATAAGCTCAAAAATAGAATATTCTCTAATACATTCTTAAAAACTTATGCTTATAAGATAATATTTTTTATTGGAATATCTTGTTGATAAAACTAAAGGAGAATATCTCGTGAATATATTGCACAAGAATTTTTGTTGACAAGTCTCACAATAAATATTTAAATTCTAAATGCATGATTTTAGGAAACACGATATCTCGTCTGTTGATTGCAACTGATTTTTGATAAGACAAATCTCACTATAGAGATTTAAATATTAAATATTGTTAATAAGAAAAAAATAAATATAAAGATTAAATTGCAAAAACAACTGATTGACAGATCACATTATAGATATTTAAATATTAAGTACATGCTTTTGAATTAACAAAATAATCGCTTAAATTTTTTTTACAAATATTATATTTTAAATTTACAACAAATTGACTAAAATTTCTAAAAATTTAACTTATGAATCTAATATATGCATATATACTGTACATATAATTTCTAATATGATTAATCATATGATAATTATTGATAAATTTGTAATACTAAACTTTACAATATATAGAGTTATATCTCTGAGCCGGAAGTGCATACCACTTAGTTTTTTTTTTATTTCTTTTATTGTTGTCAAAAAAAAACAATATATAGAGTTATATATTACATAATTTTACATAAAATTCTATAGTTTATATAAATTTGATATATTTCTCACATATATAAACTTATAATATGATAAAAATATCATATAATACTTTATAATATGATAAAATCATAGGAAATCATATTTTAGTAGAAATTTGTTTGTTAATAATTATATAAGAGTATTGATAAAATTGTATATAATAAAGACCTAGTGATTTGACTACTTTATAGTATTTGACTAATATATTTAATTGTCTACGAAAGTGGGTTATGCTTAGTGGGCTTGTATTTAATTGTTTTTAAATCAAATAATTTTGTCTAATCACTTTTCAAATCAACCAATGAGATAAATGCATGATTTATAAAATGCTTAATGAGTAATGAGGGTTTATGGGGAATAAAAAAAACACCTCAGCATTGTGAAATAGTTACTCCATCATTATGAAATAGTGTGCCAATCAGCTTATAACGTTTTCACTTAAGTGTGTTTGCAAATAATAGTATGATTATATGTGCATTATCATTTTTAAAATTTTAATAAGGATAAACCGTCTGTTTTCTAATAAAATAAGTTCTTATACACAAGTGATGCATGTAGAAGTCCAAAATAATGAAAAACAAAATTATTCTAAATATATGTTTTTAAGGGTCATTTGTTGAAATGTCTTATTTTCAGAAACAAAAGGGAGAATGGTACTATTCCAAGAAAAAATTGTTAAAAATGTCTACTGTCTTTTGAAATTACCATTTAACCAATTTCAAACAATAATGCTATTATTGTTGGTTCTACAAAAATTAAAAATAAAATAAAAGACCGAATTTTACCTTCAACGGCTCTCTCCCATATCTGATTCATATTTTTTCATATCTTTAACCTTCATCAGTACTTTGCTTGCTGTCAGATCTTCGCTCGCTTATATTTGATAAATTAAGTTAATTTGTTGGTGGAAGGCGAACAGATTATATCCAGTTTGATTAACAGAAACTTCGAAACCAGATCTGAGAAACATCGTGTATGATAAACATTCCATTGTTATAAAATCTATGAATAAATGCCAAATCTTTTATTATGGTTGCCTTAACAATGCTGCTCTCTTGCCCTACGATTCACTAGACCTTGTTGTCTTATGAGAAAATTAGTTTTGCAATGTGTCTTTAGATATACTGATGGAAGTTTTATTATACAGATAATATTGCACTTAATTACTGTTTTTGGACAATGGAAAATGAATAATGTTGGTTGGGAGTTCGTTCTTGATCAAAATAAGAAGGGGGATGCTTTTTTGTTGAAGACAATATGAAATATAAGAATTTTCTCGCACGATTATGAAGATTATAAAATTAGTGAGATGAAAGCGGTCGAGTTTGCTTGTATGTTGGCTAAACATATATTGGAGCAAATGCCTAGCAACACTCCTCCTATTTTCTTGATTAATGACATTCAACTTGCAAGTTTTATTACATTGTTCAAGACATGCGTTATGTGTATTTATGTCTCATTGACTGCAAACAAAATTCGTCATGATGTGAACATAAATCAAAAGGGTGTTGTCATAAAGAATGCTGCTATGGATTTTGGTAGTTTTGGAAATGTGCTTTACGAGACTATGAAGCAATCACAAGATACTATGAAGCCATCACTTGTGACTATGAAGCCATAACAGCTGCGGAAGAGTGAAATCATTAAGATTGGTGACATATTCAGTGGCAAAAAGGAACTAATAATGAAGTTACATAAGCTTTCAGTGATCGAAAGGTCTGATTTATGCATCAAAAAGTCTTGGATGCATTTATTTTACGCAAAGTTCTTTGTTCCTGGATGTCCTGGAAGATATGTGCTGCAACTATGTCGAGATCATCTCCAGAATTCCTCGTTTGTAAATATACTGATTTTCATACATGCTCAGTGGCCGATAGTTATTTTCATCACCAACAAAGTTATGCAATGTATGTAGAGGGATTTAGTGGTGGTAGTGATCTTAACGAAATCCTGTCTAAACATATAATGGATTACAGAAGGGTTGTTTATCAAGTTGACATCATTTATTCGAAGGCTCATAACGCATTGTGCATATGCACGAGAGATGGTTAGAGGAAATCATGCCAGTGGCTATCAGGACTTGCCTTCGTATCTATACAAATTATAGAAGGTCAATCGATGTATAGAAACAAAACTTGAACTTGATGCTGAAAATTAAAGGTTTAAGTATTTGTTCATTGCTTATGCTGCATGTATCAAAGGCTTTCCATTTATGAAGAGGGTTATTGATATAGATGGAGTACATCTAAGTGGTAAGTTGAGAAGTATTATGTTAGTGGTTGCATGTCAGGATAGAAATATGGGTATATATCCTATAGCTTTTAGGATTGTAAATACAGAGGATACATCATCATGAACATAAAAAGATTTGCACATGACATATAAAAATTAAAAGAGCAACAAAGTGAAGAAAGTGTATTTGGGAACAAAGACTGATTAATCAGAAAACCAAATTCATTGTCGTTAAATGAAAGTTCTGAATCATGTCATTAGCTCGCCAAATAATTTCACTTGCCGCCGTTAACTTGTCAGTTCGTATACTTGTCATTAGCTTACCAATTCTGAAAGACAACCTTGGTATTTTGAAATAATGAGACTATTAACACAAATTTCCTTTCATAGAGTACTGACTCCACAATGCATTTTTTAATGCTGGATATATTATACTATTACAAACTCAGATAAATGTTACAGACGATTTTATAGCCGACAATTCTACTTGTCCTATGAAGATTCAGGCCTGATTGCATCACTTGAACCACTCTATTGAATCTACTCTTGAAACTACTTCTTGCGCTATGCTGTAAATCTCTTGTAAGTTGTTTTCCATTAATTTTCATAGTTCTGTTTTTCCTGAAAATTGAAACTTAGATCTCTTGATATATAAGCATTAATAAATTTTTGATCAAATCACCGGATTAAATGGGTTTTCACAACCCACAATGTTCCTTTAAAATGTGATATTTTAGATAATTCTTTCTCTTTTCAAAAGCTGGTCAAAATTACTCCGAATACCGAAGAGAAACCATACTTTTGTGCAATTTTTTAGCCGGCCGTGTTCAAACGATTCGTAACAATCGATCAAATACAACAAAACAAATTGTTATGCTGATAGAATAAAATATTATCTGTTTATCCTCGTAGTTGGAGGTCTTCCACTCCCACGACATGCCAACTTGTTCGTCCCAGGCTGTCAATTAGCGAGCATTGTTCTTCCTTTTTCTAAAAAAAAAACAGCGAGCCTTGTTCATTTGTCCATTCATTTTCCTATTTTACAGCATACAACGACACAAACACATACGTGCGGTGTCTACGCGTATATGTATACGTACAGTAATTGGGATACAGATAGATACATGCATGATGCAAATAAATCTTTTTTTTTGTCGACAAGATTACAGACTCACGTGAACTCTGAAAATCAAACTGGTAGCTCTGTATTCATATGGACAGTAAACGACGTCTGTTGTCTCACACCATGTGCTAAGCTATCCGCTTTTTTGTTTTTCGTCCTTGATATATGAATAATTTCCGAACTGTGAAAACTTTTCTTGTGACTTCTGATGTTCTCTAAGTAGATTGTAAAGGCCGGTCATTCCACTGGTTCCGAAATCATCTTTACCAACTGAGAACAATCCGGGAAACATAAATGGGTTGTGCCAGATAACAAAATTAGGACTTGGTCTAATCAATTAAAAAGAAAATCCCTTCACATTCTTTGACATTATTTCCAAAGTGATTTTGACACATATCATTTTTTTTTTGGAAACACTTGACATATATTATCAATATAATCAATTTCACTAAATAAATGTGACATGGTATGCTGGAAAAATGATATGGTGTATTGCTAAATGTAACATGAATGATTACATTTAATATTAATTTACAATTTTGGTAATGTTTTTGGTATATGGTAGTAAATTATATAGCATCATTAAAGTAAATCTATTCAAATATGACATTAAATAATATAATCTTATAATATTATACAAATTTTAATATATTATTTATTGATATTGTAAAATTATAAAAACTTATCATCAAAAAATATTTTCAAATTTTTCTAGATTCTTTTAAGATTAAAAATTTTGAATAGTACTATCATTAGTTTCTTTTATACCTCTATAATTTTTTAAAAAAATACTGTGTCGTTTTACTTTCCTTTAGATAATTATAACTATAAATTAAAAATTTTAATTAATTTTATTCAAGTTGATTTTTTTTGTTCAAAATGCAAGTTGATTTAACATATTTTATCTAAAATAAAAAATATTATCTAATATTATAAATTTTAAAGTTACATACGTCTCTATTTTGAAAAAAAAAATAAACAAAACTTTTGGTTCATCTTAATTTTATAGTCAACTAAATAAATATATATTTCAAAATATTGGTAAAAGGTTAAAATAATAATAAAGTTTTATTTTTAAATATAATTTAAATATATTTTTTATTAATGAATCTAGTGCAAGAAAACACCTAGTAATACTAAAGTATATAATAATTATGGTTTGACTACGAGTTTTCCCTATATTTTTTGTTTAAAATCTAAACCTTTTAAACAAATATTTTTTTTACTGCACTTTCTTCTTCATTTTGTTTTTTTTTTTTGACGTCAAAAGGCCATTCTATTACTCAAACTTGAGGTGGTCTGGGTAACCAAACCAGAATAGAACAACCAATAAAAAGCAACTCTCTACGAAATGATCTAGCAGTCTTAGCAAGAAAATCTGCAATCTGATTGTGTTCACGTGGAACATGTGTGATATTGAAATCTGGGAAGCAAATCTTCAGTGTCTCTATCCTCTCTAGTTCAGTTGCGAAGCTCGGCCATGCTTGAGGTTCCTTGATCATCGCAATCAGTTCTTTGCAGTCTGTCCCGAAGTTCTGGCAGGGCGAATGTTGAAGCATATTCTCCATCGCCCATCGCAGCGCTTCTACTTCTGAGTGCAAAGCTGATTCGCGTCTGGCCATGTTCCGTGTCCCCATCAGTTGTGTTTGCCCATCATTATCCTTCCAGACCCATCCACATCCACTGAACTGTGCTGTAGCCGTCCAGGATCCATCCACCAAGCATATATTACCCAAGCATAAGGCTTGGGGGTTGCCAATAATGTTCTCATGTACCTCTGTTGGGATAGTCTCATTTTCAATAAACCATGCTTGGCATTCACTCTCTGCATACCTAACCAGCTCTAGTGGGTCCCTATCTATCCCTCTAAACAATTTATCATTTCGGGCCTTCCATATGTACCAGATTATCCAAGGATAAGGGTCTCTGTCTTGTTCGGGCTCAATGATACTATTTTTCCTCCAGAATAGGTAGTCCATATTAGTGTAGATGCTTGGTCTTGGGAATATCTCTGGATTCGTTGGGGTTGCCGACAGTGTCCATGCTTGTAGGACTGGTGGACATTCGAATATGGCATGAGTTACAGATTCCTCCGGCTCTCCACATCTTGGGCAGTAGTTGTCACATCTCATGTTACGTCTTACCAAGTTTCTCGTTACTACCACATAGCCAGTCAATAATTGCCATATAAGATGACAGATCTTGCTGGGCGCTTTTATCTTCCAAGCAAAGGCTTGGAGTTTCGCTATACTTGGCTCTATCACTTCGTTTTCTTCGTCTGTTTTCAAAATGTTTTAGGCCACCCAATATCCAGATTCAACTGTATATTGACCATTCATGGTATAGCTCCAACAGTAGGTGTCGCGGCGATGGCCTGAGCTTATGGCTAGGCTCCTCACTAATGGTATGTCTTCAGGATGGACATACTTTTCCAGTAATCCAATGTCCCAATCTTTCGTAGCCTGATCAGTGAGATCGCTTACTCTCATATTCATATTCATCACTGGTGCAACAGAAGTAGCTAGCCTAGCAGGCTTTGTTGGAATCCACGGATCCTCCCAGGCTCGTACATTATAGCCAGAATGAATTTTTTTCCTAATTCCCAGAAGTAATAATTTCCTCGCTGCTGAAATGCTAGTCCACACATAAGATGGACTGCTTGCTGATTCTACTCTCAGCGGTGTACTTAGTCTATAGTATCTTCCCTTTAAGACTCGAGCAACCAAAGAATCAGGATTCTGAACTAATCTCCATAATTGTTTTGCCAAGAGTGCCAGGTGTTGGGGAAAAATATCCAAGTCTAGAGTTTTCTCCAGCCTCCGAAGGGGCCTCGACTTCCGGGCCCTCGTTTGGAAAGGACCCAGGGTCCCTCCTCGACTTAAAGAACCCATCTCCACCAGGTGGCACCAGGGCCCGACCTCCATTTGACAAGTACCCAGGGTCCAGTCCCTGTATCGAGGAACCAAGGCCTAGCCCTTGCCGTAAGGACCAAGGAACCAATCCTCCGCATGAATATGGAAGTTTCCCAATTCAAAGGGAAACTAATATATTCCCGAATATTACAGAAGCCGCCCAAGATTGACCGACTTACATCAACTATAAAAGGGGAACCCAAACCCTAGAACAAGGGATCAACACTTTGGGGCTTAGAGATTATAGAGTTAGGCTAGAAAACTAGGGTTTATACACCCAATACGTTGTAACGCCGAAAACACTCAATAATACATCTCTTTGCCTCGATTTCTATTCTTAAAGCATATACAAACTCGTATCCATTCATTAGTCTTCCAGTGTTCCGTAGTACTAAAACGACCCTACACAAAAATATCATAACAGTTTGGCGCTAGAAGGAGGGGAGTAACTCAACTACGTGACGATGGCATCGGAAGACGAGTCCAATCAAGCCAATCTGACCCCGAAGGAGAAGGAGCTTCTGAGCCGATTCGAAACCCTTCAGAGTCAAATTACTGACCTTCACAAGGCTCAGGAAACCGCACCTGCAGGTATGGAACTCATCCAGGAAGTTCAATACCTAAAAGATCAACTTGGAGAACACTCCAAGCAACTCCAGCAAAGCGCCGAGAAGCTAGACGCCATGGAAGCCGAGAACATCGCTCTCAGACGAGAAAACCGATCCCTCGGGGCAGTAGGGAACAAACAAAAACGGTTCAGAACCAAAGTTCGACCTATGGCTTCGCTCAACACCCCGCACGACGACGAGGAAACGCCCCAGTAGCCCGGAGACGAACCCGACGGTCAAGAAAACATTCGAGACATAACCCGAGAAGAAGAAGAAGACGAATCCGATACAGAGGACGAAGAATACTCACCTGATCATCCAGAGATCTCGGATCCAGCTTTAGCCGCTTACCTAGAGAAGGTGGTATCCGAAAAATTCGGCACCATCCAATCCATGGTGGAAAGGCTCCCCGGAGTAGCTCCCCCCATCCGTAGAAGTGATCCAAGGTCGTACTCCGACACGCCTTTCGTGAAGGAGATTGCTTCGATCGAGATGCCTCGAAAGTTCTCTTTTCTGAGCATCAAGATGTACGAAGGAACAGGAGATCCTGACAACCACATCGCCCAGTACAAGCAACGCATGGTAGCCGTGGCCATTCCGAAAGACGCAAGGGAAGCCACCATGTGCAAGGGCTTCGGGTCAACTCTAACCGGTCCTGCCCTCCAATGGTATATCAACCTCCCCACGGGATCCATAGCATCCTTCGCCGCCCTCAGCGACAAGTTCGTGGAACAGTTCGCTAGTAGCCGCCACCTGGAGAAGAGATCAGATGACCTCTACGAGATCCAACAATACAGAAACGAATCCCTACGCTCCTACATAGCTCGTTTCAACCAAGAGAAGGTCTCCATACCCGAGTGTAACGCCAACACAGCGATCTCAGCCTTCAAGAAGGGCCTACTTCCGGAGGGAGAGCTCTACAAGGAATTAACTAAGTACAGATGCGGAAATATGGCAGACGTACTATCCCGTGCCTGGGCCCAAGTAAGGTGGGAAGAAGACGTCGTAAGCAGGGCCAAGGTTTCCTCCAAGTACGATCAGAAGTCCTCCAAACCATCGAAAGACGAGCGTAAAGAAACCATCCGACCCCGACCTTCCCGGGAATCCACCAATCAGAGCAGGGGCAGATACCAACATCGCCCCTTACTTCGGTCCGAAGGAATGATGGTTTCAACTTGGCCCAGCATTTCCCACCTAGCGATATCCAAACCGGAGCTCATTGGAGTCCTGAGGCAGATGGGCCCACAAGTCAAGTGGCCACCTAAAATGAGGTCCCCTGACGCTACCCGGAACCCTAAAAGATGGTGTGGGTTCCACAACGATCACGGCCATACCACGGAGGATTGTGTAGCCTTAAGATTGCAAGTAGCCAAGCTTCTCAAGAAGGGTTACCTAAGGGAATTCCTCTCGGATAAGGCCAAGGATCTCCTTAACAGAGAGGGCCCCGCTCTCCCCAACGAAACGGTCCCTGCGTTCCGTACCATCAACCCTCCACCAATTGGTAAAATTTCCTACCCCCTGGGGCGTGAAGGTCATTAGAGGGGATCAAGAAAATTCTAGGTCCTGCTATCAAACTACCCTGAAGGGAAGGACCCAAGCTTTATAGCAATTACAGAAGCAGCCTCTCGTTCCTCATGCCGAAGAACCCGAGGTTGAAGACATGGACGAAGTCCCCCTGATAGAAGGAAACCCAGAGCGTAACCTCAAGATAGGCTCCAAGCTGCCCAAGGATCTGAGACGGAGGCTGATCGATTTCCTAAGATCTAACTCCGATTGCTTCGCATGGTCCCACGAAGACATGCCCGGAATTGACCCCAGCCTCATCATGCATCAGCTCCAAGTGAATCCCGAGCATCCTCCTGTTAGACAAAAGAGAAGGAAGTTCGCTCCCGAAAGGGATGAAATCATTAACGAAGAGGTCAAGAACCTGCTCGACGCAGGGTTCATAAGAGAAGTGCAATATCCCGACTGGCTCGCCAATGTGGTGGTTGTGAAAAAGAAAAATGGAAAATGGAGGGTCTGCATCGATTTCACGGACCTCAACAAGTCCTGCCCAAAGGATCTGTTCCCCTTGCCTCATATAGACAAGCTAGTGGATGCCACCGCTGGGCACCAACTAATGAGCTTCATGGACGCCTTCTCGGGATATAACCAAATCCTAATGCATCCCGACGACCAAGAAAAGACATCCTTTATGACTTCTAGGGGCATCTATTGCTACAAGGTCATGCCGTTTGGTCTGAAGAATGCTGGATCCACCTATCAGAGGTTGGTCAACACGATGTTTGCCGATCAGATAGGCCAGACCATGGAAGTCTACATCGACGACATGCTGGTAAAATCTCTTGACTCGGAGGATCATATCTCACATCTCCAGCAAGCGTTCACCACCCTGAGGAAATACAATATGAAGCTCAACCCCTCTAAATGTTCCTTTGGAGTAAGCTCCGGGAAATTCCTGGGATACATAGTCACTCACAGGGGCATAGAAGCAAATCCGGAGCAATTAAGGGCCATCCAGGCGATTCCTCCCCCCACGAAACGTCAAAGAGATTCAAAAACTCACGGGAAGAATGGCAGCCCTCAGCAGATTCATCTCCATACTTTCTGACAAGTCCCACGCCTTTTACGAAACACTAAAGAACCCTAAGGACTTTCAGTGGACAGAGAAGTGTGATGTCGCACTGTCCGACCTCAAGGCCTATCTCACTACTCCACCGCTCCTATCTAAACCTCTAGAAGGGGAAACCCTACTGCTTTACCTCGCCGTGTCCGAACACGCAGTTAGCGCAGATCTCGTAAGGGAGGAGGAAAGAAGGCAGCATCCCATATACTACGTCAGCAAATCCATGCTAGACGAAGAAACTCGCTACAGCCAGCTAGAGAAACTAGCCCTCGCCCTAGTGGTCGCGGCCAAGTCGTAGTAGTCACCTCCTTCCCCATCAAAGCAGTCCTCCATAAACCCGAGGTATCAGGACGTTTGGCGAAATGGGCCGTAGAATTGGGGGAGTACGACGTGATCTTCAGCCCAGCCGCCGCTATCAAGTCCCAGGTCCTAGCTGATTTCGTGGCTGAGTTCTCTCCCTCTATGCTTCCGGATCCAGATCTAGAAACTACGCTCCAGGGAAAAGGTCAATGGACCCTGCACGTGGATGGCTCCAGCAATGTAAGAGGCGCAGGGGTAGGACTGGTTCTGACCTCCCCTACGGGAGAATCGGCCTCAAGGGCTGTACGTTGTAACTTCAAAGCAACAAACAATGAGGCAGAATACAAGGCTTTAATAGCAGGCCTAGAACTAGCCAAGGAAATGGGAGTAAAAGACATCCAGGTTTTCAGTGACTCGCAGCTCATCATCAGTCAAGCTCAAGGGGATTATCAAGCCAAGGACCCTAGCATGATCAGGTATCTATCTGTGGCCAAACGTCTCCTAGACCAATTCACAAGCTATAAGTTTACCCAAATACCTAGGGAACAAAACTCCCAAGCCGATGCTCTAGCAAACCTGGGTTCCGCATTAGAAACCAAGGAACATATGAGTATTCCGCTGTTGGTCCTGCAATGGCCAGAAACCCAGAAAGAGGTTGAACCGGAAGAAGTGACGGTAGTAGACGAAAGAGAAACCTGGATGACCCCTATCACCGACTATCTAAGAAACGACGTCCTACCCGAAAACCGAGAGGAGAGCCGGAAGATCAAGAGACAAGCGGCCAGATACTGCATTTCGGAGGGAAAACTATATAGAAGATCCTTCTCATGACCCTACCTACGATG
Source organism: Hirschfeldia incana (assembly GCA_026261945.1). Taxonomy (NCBI): domain Eukaryota; kingdom Viridiplantae; phylum Streptophyta; class Magnoliopsida; order Brassicales; family Brassicaceae; genus Hirschfeldia; species Hirschfeldia incana. The sequence continues at coordinate 2,425,473 of JABCMI010000006.1, forward strand.
TCTATCCCCTAGAGAAGCCACACGAATATTAGAGGAACTCCACGATGGGGAATGCGGTTCACACTCCAGCGGACGGAGCCTGGTTCTCAGGGCGAGAAGGGCTGGTTATTACTGGCCTACCATGGCGAAGGACTCCCTCAAACAGGCCAAAACCTGTAGCCAATGCCAGAAACACGCCCCAATTTCTAACTTACCACCAGAGAAACTGAAGTCCTTAAGTTCCCCATGGCCCTTCCGTAAATGGGGCATGGACATCGTGGGGAAATTCTCAATGGCGCCGGGGCAGAAGGTCTTCCTCCTAGTAATGACCGATTACTTCACGAAGTGGGTAGAAGCCAAAGCCTTAGCAAAAATCACGGACCTCCAGATCAGGAAATCCATCTGGACGAACATAATAACCCGCTTCGGAGCACCTCAGGAAATTGTCACAGACAATGGACCCCAATTTACCAGCAGCGACTTCCAGGACTTCTGCAAAGATTGGGATATCAAACTCTCATATTCAGCACCAAGGCACCCGCAATCAAACGGACAAGCAGAGTCAACCAACAAAACGGTGGTAAACATGCTCAAGAAGCGCTTGGAAAAGGCTCACGGGCGATGGGCAGAAGAGTTACATGGAGTCTTTTGGGCCTACCGGACGACTCCAAAGACAGCTACCTAAGAAACCCCTTTCTCACTCGTCTACGGCACCGAGTCAGCAATACCAACCGAGGTACATGTCAAGACCACGATCTCCAACATCCTAACCCCCAAGGAAAATGACGAGCTGATGTACCTAAGCCTAGACCTCCTAGACGAAAAAAGGGAAGCAGCCCGCCTGAGGAACGCGTCGTACCAAATAAAGGTAGCCAGGAGTTACAACAAGAAGGTGAGATCCAGAACCTTCCAAGAAGGGGACTGGGTCCTAAGGCGAGTCTGTAACCACACAAAAGACAAATCAGCCGGAAAACTCGCCCCCGGATGGGAGGGGCCCTATCAGGTAATAGGGGTGCAAGGGGCAGGAGCCTATAAGCTGCAAGACAGCATAGGCAAGGTACAACCCAACTGCTGGAATGCCTTGCACCTCAAATTCTATCATTTCTAAAGGCAAGATCTTCGGGTCGAGCTCTATATATACTATTATATATTTAAGTATTTTGGTTTTCCTACTCCTATGTATAACGAGAACGTCCTCGGACTAGGCTTATAAAATACATTTGGTAACGACTAAAGGGAGTTAAGGAAACACCAATATACTTAAAGGGACATATTAGCTGGATCAGGGACCTTCGGGACCTCAGATCTTAGCTAGCCCCCTAGCTGGTGAGGCTACTCACCATAGGTACAGACAGATATGGAAGGGGTCTGATCAGCCCTGAGCCGATGTCTGTGCTATAGGGCCCCGCGTAAAGGCCTATAGCCAAGAGTTATGCGGGGACCACGTACTAGTGCCATTCAAACCCTCGTGAAATACGCTATAAGCTAAACACACGCTGGGGCATGACGTACACAGCCAAGTACTGTAATCAGATTCTGGCAGCTGATATGCAGGGAGCAAAGTGCAAATAACCGGTTAAGCACAAAAAATTTAATACCTATCCAGACGTGGAAGGTAGTGTGTCTGGGTTGACAGAACCTTGCGGGGGGGACCCACCCCAGACCACAATAAGTCTGAGAGTGACCTTTCTGCAGAAAGGTAGAGTGCAGCATTGAGAATTTCGAGAATGGCCTATGCCCACGGGTAGCACAGTGCGATTTCTCAATTTAGATCGAGAGTGGCTCGCCTCCGGGCAGCAGAGAGCGATCAAAAAGACTCCCCAAAAGCATAAAAGTCCAGAGACCTTCAAATCCAAAGACCTTCGGGTCCAAAGACCTTCGGGTCCAAAGACCTTCGGGTCCAAAGACCTTCGGGTCCAAAGACCTTCGGGTCCAAAGACCTTCGGGTCCAAAGACCTTCGGGTCCAAAGACCTTCGGGTCCAAAGACTTTCGGGTCCAAAGACCTTCGGGTCCAACGACCCAAGGGTCCCAAGAACCTCAAGGTTCCGAAGACCTTCGGGTCCAAAGAACCTCAAAGTTCCCAAGGCCTAAGGGCCCAAAGAACCTCAAGGTTCCAAAGACCCAAGGGTCCCAAAGACCTCAAGGTTCCGAAGACCTTCGGGTCCAAAGAACCTCAAGGTTCCCAAGGCCTAAGGGCCCAAAGAACCTCAAGGTTCCGAAGACCTTCGGGTCCAAAGAACCCCAAGGTTTCCAAGGCCTAGGGGCCCAAAAAACCTCAAGGTTCCGAAGACCTTCGGGTCCAAAGAACCCAAAAGTTCCCAAGGCCTAAGGGCCCAAAGAACCTCAAGGTTCCAAAGAACCTCGAGGTTCCCAAGGCCTAAAGACCCAAAGAACCTCAAGGTTCCGAAGACCTTCGGGTCCAAAGAACCCCAAGGTTCCAAAGGCCTAAGGGCCCAAAGAACCTCAAGGTTCCAAAGACCCAAAGGTCCCAAGAACCTCAAGGTTCCAAAGACCTTCGGATCCAAAGAACCCCAAGGTTCCCAAGGCCTAAGGACCCAAAGAACCTCAAGGTTCCAAAGGCCTAAGGGTCCCAAGAACCTCAAGGTTCTCAAGATCCAAGGTTCCAAAGACCTAAGGGTCCGAAGAACCTCAAGGTTCTCAAGATCCAAGGGTCCAAAGAACCTCAAGGCTCCCAAGACCTAAGGGTCCGAAGAACCTCAAGGTTCCTAAGACCTAAGAGTCCGGAAAGCCTAAAAGCTTCTACTCCTCCACGATTTGATGGGTAAGGCCTCAGGGCCCAAGTAAGAAACTCAAAGGGCCTAGACCTTGAAAACTTCTGAGTTCGAAGCAACAAGAACCTAAGGGTTCAAATCAGATCGGAACTCATCAGCTCGCGGCAACGATTTCACATCCTCGAAAACTTATATTTTAACAGGATTACGAGATCTAACACGGCCTTATTTTCAGGCCAGAAACAGGCTTCGAATCCCAAGACAAACCAGGATTCAAATTTTTTTTAAAAAAGAGAGAATATCCCCGTCCGACAACAAGCCCTAAAGGATAATCATTACAAATCCCTAAGATCTACCACGTCTAGACGAAGGGATAGCTGGCTCGTCTTCAAACGTAGGAGGCTCGACACCCTTAAGCACCGCCTCAGCCAAAATCACCGTCTTAAACTGAGAAAATTCCTTGAGCAGATCCCATTGGGAGGTCTGTCCCCGGAGCCATTCCCTCATTACCTCCCAACGGGCAACCATTCTTACCCCACTCACGGCCATGATCTTCTCATTCCTCAAAATCTCTACCTCCGATCGAATTCCTGCGACAGCCTCTTCTAATTCTTGCTTCTCTCGATTCAACCGAAGGGATTCAGCCGAAGCAGTCTCTACCGAGCCCTCAATGGCACGAACCTTGTCCTTCAGGTCCCGAAGTTCCAATTCCGCAGCAACTCGCCTGTCCTCCTCACGGGACAGTCGCTTGGATACTTCCACCACCTCGTCCCGTTTAGTGCCCTCTTTAGCCAACCAGTCGCTCAAATGGTGTAGTTGCGAAAGAACCTATATAAAAAAAAGGGAGATGTGAACCAAGGATTCGAAATAAGAAACAAAAACTTATATCCACCTGAAGAAGCCCACTCTGAATCTGCCGCACTGCCCCTGAAGAACTTTTGTCCGAAAACAGAACCTGCATCTTGGGAAATACGCTCTCATTCAAATTATTCAAAACCGACGTTAGCCCTCCATACGAATGTCCGCTCGTCGGTGGTTGTCGACTCGCCGGAGTGGAATCCTCCCTCGATTCATGGTCCCGACCCGAGGAAGAATCCTCGACGTCCATCATCTTGCGCTTACCCCCAACAGTCGCACTCGCCCTACCGGCCACCTCCTGCATAGACAGACCTTTCTTGGCCGAAATCGAATCAGTGGCCCTCCTGAAAGAAGCCACCGGATCCTCTGAATCCTCTTCCATCACACTCACTGATCACAAAACTCACGCGATCAATATGATAATAAAAGACCCGACCAACGTTAAAAAGAAGGACTCACCCCACAGCTTGCTACGGCGCAACACCTCTGGGCTAAGAAGATAAGGTACTAGGCGCCGCTCGACAGGAATCTGCCTCGCACGAAGAACGTTATTCTTCCCATCGGCCGGAGCAGGATGAGTCCCCTCTGCAAAAGAACCAAAAAGAAATAAGCAAAATTCGACTGCAGATAACGGAAGCATTCCTTACCCGTAAAATTCCATCGATAGTAGGATCCAGGGAGGGTCATGAAAATATACTTCTCGGGCCACCTTTTCTCAAAGGCTAGTCCCTTGCGATCCGTCTTTGGCAGCTCCTCAACTATAGGAAGACCCGCGCGAGGGCGAAGATGGAAGCGTCCCTCGTTGCCATTTATTGGAGCTAAGTGATAAGCAAAGAGAACCTCATTGACCCCCAAAGTCAAATTCTCTTCATCGCCCAGATTCTGGATCGCCGTGAGAATGCGCCAAGCAGGAGGATTAAGCTGGGACGGCGAAATATGAAAATAGTCGCATAAACTCGCAACAAACGACGGTACGTCGCCTCTAAAACCCGACTCAAAGAAAGCTTCATAAACAGCGATCTCTTCGGGCATACCGCCAGACGCACGTTCTGAAGGTTCAGGAACGCGGAGAGTAACAGAAGAAGGGAGCGCGTACTTTCTCCGGAGGTCGCGTAATTCATCTTCCCCGATTAACGAAGCAGGGCCCACTAGTGGAGATCCAAGTGGTATGAACGGCGTAGACGCTCGAAGATCTTAAGGGCTGCCAGATCTAGACGATCTAGATTCTATCCTCTTCCCCGAATCTCTCGTCTCTGCCATTATAATAAAAGAGAAGAAGAAAAATCTGGACACAATCCTAGAGGGCTAAGAGGAAGAAGAAGCGATGAAGGCAGTCGAAAATCCGAAGCGCATATTTATCAGGAAAAGGAAAGAGCCGTTGAACACTACCTCGGGAAAGCCGCCGAATTCAAAAATTCTACGCAGGATTTAAAATTCAAATCAGCCCGCTCCCCGGATCTCCCGAGATATCAGCTCCCGAAAAGGAAAAAGAATTCAGATCAGCAAGACTCGTTCAGATCGATTTTTGAAAGTTTCGAATCAGAAATATTTCAGATCACCGTACCAGCCGAATTCTTATGTATCGGATTCCGGAATCTGATTATGAATAAAATCCTTCTCCTGCTGGAAGAAATGGCATCAAGACTCAAGGCTACATATTATCCCTTGATCCCTACGAAGCAATCAAGGAATAAGGGGCAAACTGTTGGGGAAAAATATCCAAGGCTAGAGTTTTCTCCAACCTCCGAAGGGGCCTCGACTTCCGGGCTCTCGTTTGGAAAGGACCTAGGGTCCCTCCTCGACTTAAAGAACCCATCTCCACCAGGTGGCACCAGGGCCCGACCTCCATTTGACAAGTACCCAGGGTCCAGTCCCTGTATCGAGGAACCAAGGCCTAGCCCTTGCCGTAAGGACCAAGGAACCAATCCTCCGCATGAATATGGAAGTTTCCCAAATCAAGGGGAAACTAATATATTCCCGAATATTTCAGAAGCCGCCCAAGATTGACCGACTTACATCAACTATAAAAGGGGAACCCAAACCCTAGAACAAGGGATCGACACTTTGGGGCTTAGAGATTATAGAGTTAGGCTAGAAAACTAGGGTTTATACACCCAATACGTTGTAACGCCGAAAACACTCAATAATACATCTCTTTGCCTCGATTTCTATTCTTAAAGCATATACAAACTCGTATCCATTCATTAGTCTTCCAGTGTTTCGTAGTACTAAAACGACCCTACACAAAAATATCATAACACCAGGTTGAATTCATGGATCATACGGAAACCAATTCCACCTTCCTCTCTAGGCAAACAAACCTTTTCCCATTTCACCCAGTGTATTCCTCTTTTTGGTGGATTCGAACTCCACCAAAATTGTGCTATAGCCCCAGCAAGGTTCTCACAAATCTCCAATGGAAGTAGAAAAGTAGACATGACGTATGTTGGGAGCGCGAGTAGAATGGATTTGATGAGCACTTCCTTCCCTCCTTTTGAGAGCCATCTACATGTCCATCCATTAACTCGATGCATCAGCTTGTCTTTTAGGAAAGCAAAGAGCTTACATTTCGATCCACTAATGTCTTCTGGGATTCCTAAATATGTTCTCATTCCTCCCTCATTCTGAATTCCGAGTACATCTTTGATTTCTTGCCTAGTAGCTGCGTTAATCCTCTTACCAAAGAGTAAAGAAGATTTATCAAAATTGATACATTGTCCTGAAGCTTTCCCATATTTTCTGACTACTTTCATTACTTCTTCACATTCACGGGGCTCCGCCTTACAGAAGAACAAGCTATCATCAGCAAAGAGCAGGTGAGATATCGAGGGACACGCGCGTGTGATCCGCATCCCTGTTATCTTCCCTTGGTTCTCAGCATGATTAAGAAGGCTAACGAGCGCTTCCGTGCATAGAATAAAAATGAAAGGAGACAGAGGGTCTCCTTGTCGCAGGCCTCGTCCAGGCACAATATTTCCTCTTGGCTGTCCATTCATGAGGACTTTATAGTTGACTGTCGTGATGCATCTCATAATCCATGTAGTCCAAGTTTCAGAAAATCCCATCTTCCTCATGACAGCTTCTATAAACAGCCATTCCATCCTATCATAGGCTTTACTCATGTCCGTCTTGACGACCATCCTTTTATTTCGTTCACTTGGTTTGGTTCTCAGAGCATGAAACATTTCCTGAGCAATCATGATGCTGTCAGAAATTTGCCTTCCAGCAACAAAGGCTGGCTGAGTCTCTGAAATCAGACCTGGTAATATTCTCTTTAATCTCTGGCATAAGACCTCAGAGATAATCTTATAACAGACGTTGCACAAACTGATAGGCCTAAATTGGGTCATCTGGTTAGGTCTGGTTGTCTTTGGGATAAGGCATATATTTGTTTCATTCAATCCATTCGGCATCGTTCCATCAATAAGGAATTTATTAACCATAAGGGTTAAATCTTCCTTGACTATCTCCCAAAATTTCTGATAGAACAACGCAGTCATCCCATCTGGTCCTGGTGCCTTCTCTAGATGCATGGCAAATAGCGCAAGCTTGATCTCCCATTCAGTGACCGGGGCAGTGAGATTCTCATTCATTGGCTCGGTGACTGTCGCCTGAATTTCAGAAAGTGCTTCTTCAATGTCTTTTGGATTTGAGGTTTCAAAAATTTGCCTAAAATAGCTAGTAGCAATGGCTACCATGCCCTCTTCCTCCTCAACTACATTCCCATGCTCTCCGCTGCTTTGTTAAGGCGTGGACAAACTTTGTATTCCTATCGCCTTCTCTCAACCAGAACACTCGACTCTTTTGCTTCCAGAACATTTCTTCTGCCTTAAGAGCATCAGAAAGTTCTTTAAGTGCGGCTGCAATAGCTTCTGTTGTCGCATCATCATCAGCATATAATGCCTCAACTTTCTCTTAAGCTCTTCCACCAATTTCGCCGAGTTAATATTATGTTGTCTTCTCCACTCGCTCAGAGCCTTCCGACAGCTAGAAATATGTTCCATGATGGACGCATTGGGTGGTAAATCAGGGGATTTCCACCTTTTTAGAATGACTTGTCTTAGCTCCTCATTATCTAGCCATCTCTTATCAAACTTAAAATTCCGTCTTCTCTGTTTTGGCTTAGTAAGTATATCCGCAAGAACCGGACGATGATCCGATCCCCATAATCTCATATACTTTACCTTTGAGTGAGGAAACTTGTCATGCCAATCTGCATTTCCTACAGCTCTATCAAGTCTGCATCTGACTATTATCCGCCCTGCTCGTTTACCTACCCATGATAGCATATCTCCTGTAAAGGGAAACTCTAACATTCCACAGTCACTGAGCATCTGCTTAAATGGCAGAAAAGAGCTATCTGTACGTTGTCGCCCTCCTGTTTTCTCATTGTGACCTGTGATTTCATTAAAATCTCCTATCATAAACCAAGGTCCATCCCTTGTTGTTGAGAAACACGTAAGGCGTTCCCAAACTTGATCTCTCCTTTCTAATACAGGATCCCCATAAACAAATGTCATATAGACTTTTATTCCATCAATGACTGCTTCAATGTCAATCATTCTATTATTTGAAAATAAAACATTAACTTGGAAATCATCCATAAAAAATAAAGTTAAACCTCCGTTGAGACCAAGTGGCTCAACGGTAAACAAATGATCAAATCCTAAGTCGGCCTGAATGTTTTGCAACAACAGCCTCCTATTCTTCGTCTTAGATAGAAACACAAGTCCTGGGTGATGCTTCTGACACATCTCCGTAAGGCGTCGAACTGTGAGGTCGTTTCCAATCCCTCGAAAGTTCCAACTGATTGTCTTCATTGATGACGCCGGGAGGGATTTATGGAACCCTCCTCACCAAAAGTAACACTTGTATTTCTCTTTGATGATTTTGATATACGTGGCTTGTCCCTAGATGAGGATCTATGCAGCCTTGGAGAGCCACGGCGTAAGAGACCAGCTCTTTTATTCATGCTACCCAAAGGAGTACCTGATCTGTCTCTGTTCTTGTAAGAAGAAGAGGCTCTTGTCTTCCTGACCTTTCCAGCCGCCCTGGTCACATCCTTCGGTGCCTCATCTGTCACTCTCGTCTCCATCTCCATTAATTCCTCACCAAGCAAGTCGTCATCTTGATCACACACTACCATTATTGTGTCCTTAGCACCTCCATCCGCATCGCCTTTCTCATATATCTCCATGTCCTTTAATGCTCCAATCATTTGAGCATCCGCTAACGGTCCGGATACCTCCGGTAAAAACTTTAACCACTTGGGAGATACTTGTGCCCTCTTAGTAACGTTGTCATCATGATCAATCCGAGATGGCGTTACTATCTGACTTGCAATCCTCTTTCTTGTTGGGGTCAAAAACGGTTCTCTCGAAATCAACGGCTAAAACTATTTATCATGCGCGGACTTTCCATAAAACAAGCGTCGAAAGCAAGACAAGTCATATAGTGTTGGGGTCAAAAACGGTTATCTCGAAATCAACGGCTAAGTCTATTTGTCATACAAAAAATTCTTCGAAGGACGCAGACGAGCACCCGCAAACCGAAGGAACCGAGCAGCCGACCGCGACCACGGCCGTAGGCGCCGGGCGCCTAGTGCCCGTGCTGCCCGTAGGCGCCGGGCGCCTAGCGCCCGTGCTGCCTCTAGGCGTCGGGCGCCTAGCGCCCGTGCTGCCTCTAGGCGCCGGGCGCCTAGCGCCCGTGCTGCCTCTAGGCGCCGGGCGCCTAGCGCCCGTGCTGCCTCTAGGCGCCGGGCGCCTAGCGCCCGTGCTGCCCGTAGGCGCGGGGCGCCTACCGCCCATGCTGGCTCGGGTCTTCGAGCGACAATCTTCCGTGCACAAGTCCCAGGCCCCGGCCGTCAGAAGTCTGTACTTTGAGTCTTTCCCGAGTCCTCGCGGAACGTATCATTGTGATTCCGCGTACAAAACTCTCGTTCTTACTCCAAACTAAGATCGTCGGAAACACTTCGGAAACTCGTAAGATATCAACGAGAAGGTAGATATTAAATTCTTTGTACGAAACAGTGATGGTTATCTCGAGACACCACTCATCTCAACTCTACGAAGGAATGAAGATCTTCCGAAGAAATCGTAGAAAACAACGGAAGTCCTAGAGACGGCCCCAAAGGGAACAAACGCGATCGGACAGTCTGTTTACGATTATCTGAGATAGATACGACGATTTACGTTTATCTTTTACATAACAAGATAAATGCTAAATTTCCAGAAGGATAAATGTCAAGTTTCCCGAAGATAAATGACAAGTTTCCCGATAAACATGAAGGCCGGCGAAAATGGAAAAATCCCGCTTCGCGGCCCAAAAGGAGAATAGACCGTCATAAGAAGAAGTATATAAAGGAGCTTTGGGAGAGAAGGAAAAGCAGAGCGAAAATCATTAAGAGCACAAACAATCTTAGAGAGACTTAGAGAGCAGATCCGAGATTTTGGACTGAGGGAACTTAGAACTTAGGTGGTTAGACTAGCAAGGCATGACCTTGGACGTCTGTCCGCCTCCCGTTCTACCTTCATCTTGTCCGCAGACTTCTGTTCCTTCGCAAGAATCTAACAATCCCTTTACTCAGAGTTCCGTACATAGAAACCCTAGGCGTTATTCTCGACACGCCCGTTTCTATGACAAACGCTCGTACTAGACGAACTCCGCCAGGCAGTTCGATCTCTTGTTCAAATCTTTCCAACTGAACTACGTCCGACTTGATCCTCGAAAGGGGTACGTAGGCAGCCTTTCTCATGGTCCAGTCCCAACTCTTAACAAAACAATTTTTGTACGATTTTCGTCTTTTGTTATCTTTCCGTATTTTCCGCACTTGTTCGGTCACTTGTCGTTGGCTGTCGCAGAGAATCCGGACCTTCACGGAAAGTCGGGTTAACTTGGCTTTCCTCCGGTTTTTACTTATCAAAATCGACAGTGCGAATTTCGGTTCCCACAGTTTGGCGCTAGAAGGAGGGGAGGACGGATTACTCTTACTCTTACGGCCGCAAAACGCTTGATCAAAGCAATGTCTGGAAATGTGAAAGACAAACTCGCAGCTCACATCGACGCTGGTAAAACAACTTCAGCAGTGACTGCTCCTACGACCAACGCTTATGCAAACGGTTATCTAAGATTATCATCTTACGGACAAACGTCCCGAGAACGGACCATCCCGATCAAGTTTGGGTCCTATCAACCATGCACCCCCGTCCAAGTTCCTGCAACACGGTCCTCAGGTCCATGGACACAACCCCCCTCATTTGGGATTATCGAAGAAAAACTTCGGGAAAATTCATAGTTAGCTTGAACACCAGTTGCCTTAACTATACAGAGAATTGAAATCCTTTCGGAAAAACCAGCGTCACATCAACGGCTTTTTCTAAAGAAAAATTGTAAAAACGTCTAAGTCCCAAGACGGCCCAAAAGAGGCCTGAATCACGGCTAAACGACCCACATACGATTTTAGAGTAGGATCAAGCCCAAAGCTGGTATGACGGTCTGATTACCGAGTAGAGTTTCGACTGGAAATATTTTTTAGAATTTCCCGGAAAAATAAAGACTTGCTTACTCATGAAACAGAAAGCACGACTGATCGGGTTACCAATCAGCGTTTCTAATGCTAAAAATCGATAACATTTTACGATACGCCTTTCGTAAAATAAATTCTCGAAAATATTTCACGAGACAGCTTTTGCATGATTAAACTCGACAACATTTTACAAAACAGTTTCCGTAAAATTAACTCGACAACATTTTGTGAAATAACTCTCGTAAAATAAAAGGTCAACAACGTTCTAAGAAACCATTCCTTGCTGGGATCATGATGAAATCGATGTCCAAAAGTCTCGGAAAAACAATTTAAAGAAACCTCGAGAGACTAAGTGTCGATCGAGAAACCTTTAAAAAAAAAAAACCCAGAAAAACAGGCAGGTCCCGCGAGGAAGCACAGTCCCGGGCGGCTAGCACGCCCGTGCTGTCCCTAGGCGCCGGGCGGCTAGCACACCCGTGCTGTCCCTAGGCGCCGGGCGGCTAGCACGCCCGTGCTGTCCCTAGGCGCCGGGCGGCTAGCACGCCCGTGCTGTCCCTAGGCGCCGGGCGGCTAGCACGCCCGTGCTGTCCCTAGGCGCCGGGCGGCTAGCACGCCCGTGCTGTCCCTAGGCGCCGGGCGGCTAGCACGCCCGTGCTGCCTCTAGGCGCCGGGTGGCTAACGCGCCCGTGCTGCGCTGGTTGCCGGGCAACGAAACATCCGTCAAGCACGGCCAATCCCCGTAAAGATTGACCCAACGACTATCCGAACTAATTTTACGAAACAATTTCCGTAAAATTTAACTCGACAATATTTTGTTGAACAACTCTCGTTAAATAAAAGCTAGGTAATATTTTACGAAACATCATTCGTGAAGTATAACAAGATCGTAAGCTTCTTGACCTGACCAGTTCGCTCATAGCTTGACGAAACAAGAAGCCCCACTCAAGTGACATCTTGCCATTCGTTTTCACTTGTCTACCCACCTTAGCCTTCTTCGAGTTTCGCCTATTTCTCCTCCCTTTGCTTCAACGGTTCTGCAACGATTCTGCACTGTTCCTTCGGGTTTCATCAAAAATCGATTCTCGATTCAGTGTCAGACTTTTCGAAGTCCTTTGACAATGAAACGTTAGAAGACAAAGAGGAACGGACATGAGGCAATCTCGAGTAATCAATGAGACTAAGGTACGTCCGACTTAGAAAATTTTATCAAGGTTTAAATTTTTTCGTAGGAAAGGAATGGGAACGTCTTGTAAACTGCCGTAAAATTTAGAGAGCTTAGAACCTAGGTGGATAGTCTAGCAAGCTAAGTCTTATGCATTTTCTTCCAGTTTCGTTCTATTGTTCCTTGGCTGTCTAGGCAGAACGCGCAAACCGATATAATCTCTCGAAAAACCGAGAAACGATCGCCGCGCATCCTTGGCATACTCTTTCCACTTCCGTGAGACTAATGGCACGACGGTGGGCTACAAAATTAACGAAATAACTTTCGGTAAAACTCCATGAGTAATTCGAAGCAACTTTCGCCAAAAGACGAAATCAAAGCGGAAACATTTCCCGTGTAGCCCATAACTCGGAAAACTCCGCTAAGATTTGCATGTCTATCTCAACGAACGCTATTCGGCCATCGGCCGACTACGCCTTTCCATAAAGCCCGAACCTGAATTCGGCATCACCATTAAAGACAATTGTAAACTAATATGACCTTAATGCGAAAGGGTCGTGGTCTGATCGTTTACCAACTCTTTGGTTAAACGGCTGAACACAGCCTTCACGCCAAGACAAAACAGCTGAATGATCGCCGCTCCAATCACTTAAGGGCCAAACGATAATCCACGATTTGTCATAAAACGCCAAGTGACCATTACGCGAGCAACTCTGTCGCATAGTCCAAAAGCATAAATCATGCGATAAATTTCTCGTAATAAAATCAGTCGTAACAGCCATACGGTTAACGGAAAAATTTGAACTTAACATCGACTGATTAAGTTCTATGCACCCCGTAAACAAAGCATGAAAAGAAACACTCGTGACGAAGCTCCTAGAGTTATACGATTTATCCTTAAAATCCCGGAAGGCCAACACTTCGCAAAGCAAAGCGAAGGTAGACGCTTCTCCCTGGGTCAAATATACGCGACCCCTGGTCCTAATTCCTGGATCAAAATTTTATAACTTGCACGTCCAAACTGAAACAACAGTTTCTGACTACGGACATTCGCAAACCATCTCCAAGCCCGCGAACATTTGAAATGCGGCACAAGGGAAAATTAACTCGTACACATTTGAAATGTGTATGCTTGTATAATCCCACGTTTTTTGAAGAAACCGGATTTTCGAAACTCTTTACAAACGCAGAAACCGATCTTTCGAAACTCTTCGAACAAACTCGCCAATCGCTAAACGGACTCAACAATGGATCCAGTATCCACCAAATAAATCATTAACTATCGCCCGGAAACATTCCGCGATTTCTAAAAGCCCATAGTCCTTTATGGCAAAAGAAAAACAAACTTCAAAGCACTGCGAGACGTCGCTTCGTGCCTGAATATTCGTTTTTCGATTAAAACCTTCATACGCCTTCTAAACGGCATCATATCGTTGTTGCTGATCACAACAAACGAACTCCAACGTCCTAAACAGACGAGCCACCTAAGGGTAGGCTCTTTTACATCCGACAAGGATCCCATAGCACGCTATACAAAAAATCCAAATTTGGTTCAGCACTTCGTAAAGGAAGTAGCTCGATTCGTGCCCAGACAAATCATATAAGCCGATACCACTTCGCGGATTTTAAAACGGTACGAATCAGGTTAAAATCACAAACAGGCAAAACGAAAGCCGATTTGTCATCGCACAGCCTCAGTCTGAGAGTAAACCTAGGTCTTTCCCTAAACCCAGCCTTGCTGGTATCTTAACATCTCATAGGCAAAGCGTCAACGACGCGAGATCCCAAAACTTGTCTCTTCACTCAAGTTTGTACGTTTCCACGAATTTTCGCGTAAATCGTAAACCGCAGGAAAATCTCGCTTTGTACAAACGACGGATACGGTGATCATCAGGGAGGCAGGAATGAGACGACAACTCACACCCTGTCCCTCTAACTTCGATAGACAGAAGTTCTGAAAACGCAACATTAATATTTTATAAAGATTGAGCCGCAAAGGTCAACAGATGCCCTGAAAAAAGCCGGGATTCGAAGCCACCAACGGCCAGTCCCACAAATGTACATCATGGCCTCTTAACGGCCGAAACACAATCAAAATAAAAATCTCTGAAGGGATTGATAAACCTACACGCTCCCCGGAGCATCACCTTCATCCTAAAAACTCACCCAAAGTAGGAACGGTCTCACCGTCGCCTCCATTGGTCGCACCACCGCTGCATGTTTCATATGCGCCGGCTTCACGATCCTTGACTGCGTAGTCCTGGTCCTCCGAACCCTCCGAATCCGGGACAAGGGTGCACACGGGTTTCAGACCAGCGAGAATCGAGTCGAAGTCCTCTCCGTCAAACTTGCGAGTCCCCGTCTCCTCAAGACTCTGAATCTTCTCTTGAAGACGACGGACTTTCAAGGACATATGTTCTTCTCTTTTTTCACATTGAGCAACGAACTCACGGTCTTTCCGACGTCACGTTCAAGATCGCCAGTCAAAGGTGATGTGGATGTCCGCGATGAAATATTCTTAGCCACAAATTTCGATTTTCAACTCATAATCTTCCGCCCGCAAGATCGTCTCCGCGTCTTACAGGCTGGGGGGCTAACTGTTGGGGTCAAAAACGGTTCTCTCAAAATCAACGGCTAAAACTATTTATCATGTGCGGACTTTCCATAAAACAAGCGTCGAAAGCAAGACAAGTCGTATAGTGTTGGGGTCAAAAACGGTTATCTCGAAATCAACGGCTAAATCTATTTGTCATACAAAAAATCCTCCGAAGGACGCACACGAGCACCCGCAAACCGAAGGAACCGAGCAGCCTACCGCGACCATGGCCGTAGGCACCGGGCGCCTAGCGCCCGTGCTGCCCGTAGGCGCCGGGCGCCTAGCGCCGGGCGCCTAGCGTCCGTGCTGCCGCGCCTAGTGCCCGTGCTGCCTCTAGGCGCCGGGCGCCTAGCGCCCGTGCTGCACTTTGGCACCGGGCGCCAAGCGCCCGTGCTGGCTCGGGTCTTCGAGCGACAATCTTCCGTGCACAAGTCCCAGGCCCCGGCCGTCAGAAGTCTGTACTTTGAGTCTTTCCCGAGTCCTCGCGGAACGAATCATTGTGATTCCGCGTACAAAACTCCCATTCTTACTCCAAACTAAGATCGTGGGAAACACTTCGGAAACTCGTAAGATATCAACGAGAAGGTAGATATTAAATTCTTTGTACGAAACAGTGATGGTTATCTCGAGACACCACTCATCTCAACTCTACGAAGGAATGAAGATCTTCCAAAGAAATCATAGAAAACAACGGAAGTCCTAGAGACGGCCCGAAAGGGACCAAACGTGATCGGACAGTCTGTTTGCGATTATCTGAGATAGATACGACGATTTACGTTTATCTTTACATAACAAGATAAATGCTAAATTTCCAGAAGGATAAATGTCAAGTTTCCCGAAGATAAATGACAAGTTTCCCGATAAACATGAAGGCCGACGAAAATGGAAAAAGCCCGCTTCGCGGCCCAAAAGAAGAATAAACCGTCATAAGAAGGAGTATATAAAGGAGCTTTGGGAGAGAAGGAAAAGCTGAGCGAAAATCATTAAGAGCACAAACAATCCTAGAAAGACTTAGAGAGCAGATCCGAGATTTTAAACTGAGGGAACTTAGAACTTAGGTGGTAGACTAGCAAGGCATGACCTAGGACGTCTGGCCGCCTCCCGTTCTACCTTCATCTTGTCCGCAGACTTCTGTTCCTTCGCAAGAATCTAACAATCCCTTTACTCAGAGTTCCGTACATAGAAACCCTAGGCGTTATTCTCGACACGCCCGTTTCTATGACAAACGCTCGTACTAGACGAACTCCGCCATGCAGTTCGATCTCTTGTTCAAATCTTTCCAACTGAACTACGTCCGACTTGATCCTCGAAAGGGGTACGTAGGCAGTCTTTCTCAAGGTCCAGTCCCAACTCTTAACAAAACCCTTTTTGTACGATTTTTGTCTTTTGTTATCTTTCCGTATTTTCCACACTTGTTCGGTCACTTGTCGTTGGCTGTCGCAGAGAATCCGGACCTTCAGGGAAAGTCAGGTTAACTTGGCTTTCCTCCGTTTTTTACTTATCAAAATCGACAGTGCGAATTTCGGTTCCTACATTTCCACTACTTTGGCACTCCCCTTGCAGCCGCTCATCACCCTTCTCACTATGATTTAGTGATACAATCTTCACTGCCTGAGACTTGTGAGCATATGACTCAGTCTCTACACTTCCCTGCGCAGATAAATCAGCCTCCTCTCTGCTTTCCTTAACTCTCCAGGATTGAGAGCTCTTCTTACCGTAGGGAGCGTATCGAGATTCAGCTCTTTTCTCCTTAGGTCTCCACTTTCCAGTAGCTTGTTCCTGTCGCCATCCTCTCCTCTCTTTACTGTTATGTCCAGCTGCATCATATCGACGAAATCCATCTCTAGCATCCTGCATAAAGCCTCCCTTAGAGCTACGCTCCATTGGTTGCACATCACCTCGACACATCCCACCATTATTATAGCTCCACCTACTGTTATTGTAGCTCCTCTCACTCCTACCATCCTTTTCGTGGCCATTTCTCCCTCGCAGCAAAGACTGTCGAGATGGATCCTCTGATGGGAGTTGAACCCTTGCAAAGACACCCCCATGATCCCTATGAGTCGCCAAGGTATCAGCTTTCGGAAGACAAAGGTCTGTCTCATGTGTCATCATGCCGCATGTTCTACAATGCTTAAAGAGCTTCTCATAGTGTATCTGGATTGTAGCTTCCTCTCCTTCCGGTGATGCCACCTTCCGTTTAAACGTCAGTGGTTTCCTCGAATCCTCATCGATCAACATGCGTCCAGCCGTAAGCTCCACCGTATCTATATGTCCTAGTCTTTTGCCAATGTTTTCAAGGTTTTGGATCGTCCACGGATGAAGAGGAATGCCCGTGATCTCAACCCAAAAGGGGATATTCCATGGATACTCATCGTGAACCACCAGCTCCCATCGGACCAAGACAAACATACAGAAATTAAAATGAAAGGGTCTCTGCCTCAAAACTGACATAAGATCAGCCTCATTAGAGAAGTTTAACAGAAACTTCCTGTCACCAAGATCGTTGGCCACAATCATGTCCTGCATCCCCCACTGTGTTGGCATGGTTTGAAGTAGTTTCTCCACGGTCTGTTTCTTGGGGTTTAGAATTTTTCCGATTAACGAGAGTCGGAAATCACGAAGGACTTGGGAGTCTCCTTGATCTGTTAACTGGATAGGCTCTTCATTGTTTTCATAGAGAATTCCCTTTCCCTTAGCCTCAGCCGAAATAGCAAGCCTTGATCGATTCATTGTTGTCAAATCGATACCGTATACGTTATGTTTGATCTCTGCGAAAGAAGAAACAGAGGAACCAGGGAAAACAGAGGAAAGGAATTGAGTCTGGTAATCTCAGGCCGAAGAGCAAGAGATTATATGGTTACGATCACGATCTCAAAGAAGATCGTAATCTTGGATTGCCTCTCCTCTCTCCTCCCATATTTTCCCCTCCCCTAGCTTCCACTCCTCCTCCCTCCCGCTCTGAACTCCACAGATCCCATCATTCCAACTCCCCTGTTAACACTCCTATGACTCAAGCTCTTGAATCAACTCTAGCTTCAGCGATTGCTGTAACTTCTACTCAGTTTGGCTCCCTTGTTGAGATCAGATCCATACTTACTATTCGTGCTATAGGAAACCCTAATCCACTTCCTCTTCCTCAGTCAACTAGCTGCACCATTCCTATGGAAAAGCCATGTCTTTTACTCTCTGAACCTCATCCAACCAACTTAAGGGTCCTCCACCCAAACCATAACTCTCCCCTGTTATCAAACCCTGCTTCTAGTAACCAAACTTCCCCTAACCTTCATCCACCAATCCCCTCACCCTCTCCTACTGTCCCTATAACTCACTCACCGTCTCCCACTGACCATAACCCCCCGCTTTCCCAAACCACTGCTCCTTCTTTAGTTGAACCTCTCCGTCTAAAAGGTGATAAGACTCTCCAACGCCTTGCACATGTAACTATCTCACAAAGTGGTCGTCCCCGTGTACTCATACCGGACTCTGTTTTTAAGAAGGGTGCTGAACTGCACCTAGACTTTATCATTTGCTATTTCCATGGTCGCCCTCCTCCGTTTAAACATATCCAGAGTGTACTCAGCCATATGTGGGGTAAAGGAAGAAGACTAGAGATGCATAACAACCCCCTGCAGCGTTCTGTTCTGGTTAGAATTTCGAGTGACTATCTAAGGCAAAAAATACTAGAGAAAAATATTTGGTATGTGGGTGATTCGATGTTTCATACCGGTCAGTGGTCCTCTGTGCATTCTTCGGCTAATCTCCCTCTCAGTTCCATCAAGATTTGGGCTCACCTCACTGGAGTCCCGTTGGACCTACGCTACTAGCAAGGATTGAGTTTGGTGGCAGGTTTAACAGGGGATCCTAAAGAAACATATGATTTTACGCTGAACCTTGTGAGCCTCACCTTGTCTCATGTTAAGGTGGAAGTAGACCTCACAAAGCCGCTCCCCAGTGTTGTTGAATTTCAGAAACAGAGTGGTGAAGTTGTAGAGGTTCAGGTTGACTATCCTTGACTGCCTCCTGTTGGGCCCAAATATGGCCCATTAGCTAGCTACGGAACCTGAATGAATTCTGGGCTAGGATAAAGCCCAGTACGTATCGGAGACCTCAGCTGGAGCTTGACGCGGAGCCAAGGACAGGAAGCTGACCATAACCTCCAGAGACTA
The DNA here is from genome assembly GCA_026261945.1 of Hirschfeldia incana. Lineage (NCBI taxonomy): Eukaryota > Viridiplantae > Streptophyta > Magnoliopsida > Brassicales > Brassicaceae > Hirschfeldia > Hirschfeldia incana. Next base: position 2,444,495 of record JABCMI010000006.1, read on the forward strand.
CGTCAAAGAGGAGGCTCTTATCATAAACAGAAAAGAGCGCAGGACCCGGTCAACAGGGGGCAGTTGCGAGTTCCTCAACAAGAGGAGAAGATTTCGGAAGTCTGTTAAAAAGCAATCAGAGGAAAATTAGAAGCTATTTAAAGAAGACCTCGAAGATGAGAAAGGGAGATCATTTTTCGATTAGTCGTACACAAATTCTACAATATTTCTTATTTTACTTTGTAATCTCTTATTGATCTTCTTGTAACATTCACACTCAAATCATAAATAAAAGTATTCATTCATTCTCAAAGCTCCTAACGGGATTCAGCCCACAATTCTTCTTGTACCTCCTTTTACCTAACCTACAATCCTAGGGTGAAACCTTGTCTCTCACACCTCCTACGTGTTCTCATTGCCAGGAGCTGGGTCATGTGATCAGGAACTGCTTGCTCTACACACACCAAAGGCTTCTCCTCCTCCTCCTCTGGGAAAGATACCTGGAGACAAAGAAAAGAAAAATCAATAGTCTGTGAAAAAGGCGCCACCCCAAACTTTAAAAAATATGCAGTATGTTCCTAAAAAGTATGTTACCCCATTACTACGACAACTATTTCTACACCTCTAACCCAATCCACTTTTCTTCCCACTATTTTGTCTGCTTTCAAAACTCCCTCTGTTATTCAAACTCCACTTAAAAATCATGTTTCCACCACTCAAAGTCTTTCTGACAAGCCACTAAAGCCCTCCTAAAAAGGTCTCCTTCCTCCCCTACTTTTTTCCCCCTGCTCCACCAAATATTACCTACCAATCCTCTAAATCCACTAAATTACTCCCCTTTCCTGCTATTGGTACTCTAAACTACCTTACAACCTCCCCCTTTTTAGCCCCTCCATAAATAACCCTTTTTTGCCACTTCTTAATGTTGGTGACTCTCTCCAGCCTGCTGGAGACACCCTTTTGTTCCTAATAAGTACTAAACTCTTTTTTTTGGAACCTTGAGGTTTAAATGACCCGAAGAAGCATCGGACATTTTCGGATTGACTATATATTAATAAGCCTATTTTTGGTACCCTTATTGAAACACATATAAAGGAACTTTGTTTGCCCCACTTGATGTCAACACTTTGTAAAGACTGGGATTACCTACCAAACCACCAGGCTGATGAAGATGGGAGAATAGTGCTCATTTGGAAAGATCCAGTTAAGGTTACAGTGATTTCCTAGTCCAGACAAATGATTACGTGTGAACTAGAGCTCTCACGTTGTACCCCTATCATCTTCTCTGCTATTTATGCATCTAATTGTAGTGAAGAAATAAATGACATGTGGGTTGAGCTATTGAACCAGAATGCTGTCCAAACGCTTGACTCAAGGCCGTGGATGATAGGAGGTGACTTCAACCAGATTCTCAACCACCATGAGAGTTATTCCGTTTGTCACAGTACACACTCTGCCCAAATGTTCCAGTCTCGTGATTCCCTACACCAGATGGGAGTTTTCGACCTTCGGTACTATGGACATGTACACACATGGACAAATAAGTGTGATGTTGCTCCTGTTGCAAAGAAACTAGACCGCTGCTTGATAAATAGTGAATGCCTTACCAGTTTTCCCAATGCAACCACTACTTTCCTTCCCCTAGCCCCCTCTAACCACACACCTTGCCTTATAGACCTTGCTTTCCAACTTCCCACAGCTGGTTCCCAACCTTTCCGTTTCCAACACTATTTAACCAAGCACCTGTGCTTATTGGAAGTTGTTACTGATGTGTGGTTGCTCACCGGAAGTGTGTCTGCTACCCTGGCGTCCTTGTGTTGGAAGTTGAAAAATATCAAAAGAACTCTTAAAACACTAAACAATTAAAAATTTTCAAATATTCAACAGAGAGTGAGTGAAACTTATCGTTTGTTACAACTTACGCAGGTACAAGCACTCGATGAACCAACCCCACAGACTTTTGCAGAGGAACGTTACCTGAACCAGAAATGGCTATTCCTGAGACAAATCGAGGAGTGTTTCTTCTTGCAAAAAATTAAGGATAAACTGGCTAAGAGAGGGATATTTCAACACAACTTGCTTCCAACGTGTTTGCCAAGTAAGAGCTAGCTTCAATGCCATCCACTCTTTCCTGCTCTTGTCTGGTGTCTCCATCACTGACCCTTTGGAAATGAGTGCTCACGCTATCTCTCACTTCAAGGCGGTCCTGGGCCCGGACCGACTACCAACAATTACGCACTCTTCCTCTGACTGGTTCCATCAACTCACTGCCTTCAAGTGTAGTCCGCAACAGACAAGCTCCACACTCTTAATGCCTACAGCAGAAGAAATCACTAAGCTTATGTTCTCTTTGAATCCAAACAAGCACCAGGGCCTGATGGACCCACCTCTGCGTTCTTTAAAGCCTTCTGGTCGCTGCTAGGATCTGAATGTATCAACTCTATCTAAGAGTTCTTCAATTCGGGGTTCCTGCCAAAAAAACATACTCAACAATTCTTTCTTTGGCTCCGAAGTTCACAGAAGCATCCAAGATTACAGACTACAGACCTATCTCATGCATAAACACGCTCTATAAAATCATTTCTCGACTGCTAGTGAGACGTCTCAAGCCTATTCTACATCAACTGATTCTACCTAACCAAACGGCGTTTGTGGAAGGAAGACTTTTGGTGGAAAATACTGTTCTAGCTAGTGAACTTGTCAACGGGTACCATAAAAACAGAGGGAGCAAGAAGATAACCGTCAAAGTCGATATCGCCAAGGCATTCGATACTCTGTCATGGGAGTTTCTCTTTGAAGCATTAGATAGCTTGGATCTTCCAAGCCCATTCACTCGGCTACTGAAGGCCTATATCTGCACGACAACTTTTATGGTTGGTTATAATGGTACAGTGAGTGGCTACTTCAAAGGCAGAAGAGGTTTAAGGCAAGGATGCCCTCTGTCTCCCTACTTATTCGTCATAGCAATGAATTACTTATATCTTATGTTGGATAAAGAAGCAAGGAGGGGGGAGTAGCTTACCATCATCAATGCCACAAGACAAAATTGACTCATCTCTCATTCGCTGACGATAAACTGATTTTCACTGATGGTTCCTTGGAGTCAGTCCAGCGTGTTCGTCAGATCCTGCATGAGTTTGAGAAAAGATCATGACTAGCAGTAAGATTACAGAAGTCTAGTTTCTTTGCGTCGGGACTATCAGATCAATAACTATCAGTCATTCAAGTTTCAACTGGGATGCCATTAGGGAACTTACCTATGCATTATCTCGGTGTCCAATTGACCACAAAGAAGCTGAATTTGCAGAACTGTGAGCCTCTACTACAGCAAATCAAGCAACACTTTTCTTCATGGTCCGCTAAGGCTATGTCGTTTGCAGGGCGGCTGCTCTTGATAAAGACTGTCATCTCTGGTGTCTCTACTTTCTGGTGCTCTAGCTTTATCCTGCCAAAGGCATGCATAAACAAAATCAACTCTCTATGTAGTCAGTATTTGTGGAATGGATCACTAGAAGGTCGTCATACAGCACGTGTGAGTTGGGAATCGATAACACTTACCAAAGATCAGGGAGGGCTTGGTGATAAGGATCTCCATAGCTGGAACCTTGCGTGTATATTGAAACTGATTTGGATGCTCTTTTTCTGGCCGAACTCGGTCTGGGTCTGTTGGTTCAAAGAGATGATATTAAGAGGAGATTTATCTAACTACTGGACAGAGCACTGCCTACTCTTGGTTTATTAACAAATTAATCAAGGTTCGGGAGAGAGTTTACCCACTTCTTAAACGGCGGCTTGGAAATGGTGAGAGCACGTGGTTTTGGTTTGACAACTGGTCGCCTCTGGGGAAACTCTACACATACTTAAATGCTAGCTCTTCGCGTTTGGGAATTCCCAAGGTAGCAATTGTCGCTTCACTTATGACTGCAGGCCGCTGGAACATTCCGCCTGCAAGAACATAGAACCAACTATCACTCCAGGTTCATTTAACTACGGTGACGTTAACAGAGGAAGAGGATTATTATGAGTTGGAAATTGAAGGATGGATTTCAGAGAGGTACGATACTGGTGAAATATACACTTACCTAAAGGGTGATCAGTCACTTGTCCCTTGGGCCAAAGTTGTCTGGTTCTCTTATGGTATCCCTAGACATAGCTTCCTCACTTGGTTGGTCTTTCTGAACCGCTGCCCTACAAAAGTAAGATTAAACAATTGGGGTTTAAATGTCGCTCCCTTGTGTTTGCTTTGTAATACTGACCATGAGAATAGAAATCACATTTTCTTTGAGTGTGGGTATAGCGCCACTGTGTGGAGGCATATAGCTCGGAGGTGTGATCTCCAACCTCTCAATACTTGGAATGCCACGGTCTCTCAACTACATGGGCTTCGATCGAACTATGATGCTCTTCGTCTCAAGCTACTAGCTGTGCAAGCAACTATATACTGGATTTGGACAGAGCGTAACACGCGGCTCCATCACCAACTCTTCAAGCCATCGAAGGTTGTAATCTCACTCATCAACAAGCATGTTCGGAATCGTCTTCAAAGCCTGCGACATGCAAACCCTAGGGCATCCTCTACAATGACACAACTCTGGTTCTTGCACTCTTGATTTCACGCGCAGAAAGAAATGGAAGAAGACTCTCGATCTTCTCCACTCCGTCACTCTGGAATTTTCTCACTACCAGTTGGGCTCTCATTACTCACTGGGCTTCACACTTTCACATCAACAGAGCTTTAGTTCTTGAATATGTGTTTCTTTTTAAATTGGGTTTATAACTGGGCCTTGCCCATACCAAAGTAAAGCTTATAGGCTTGTCTGTTTTTTCTTCTCTTTTACATTTTAATTAAAAGCCAGTTTACAAAAAAAAAAATTAGAGGGGTGTATTAAAATTAACATTTGAGATGATTTGATTTTTAATGGAGTTTTAGATGATTCCAATAAATTACAGAGATTTATGTGTTGTTTGTTAAACCACTCTAGAATATCACATACAAACATGAGATTTGTGTTTTATTTTTTTTTAACTATGAATAACCACTCAAACACCCTAAAATCACCTAATAACTTTAAAACTCCGCAGCTTAAAATATTTTCAATAACAGTGGATTTCAGAGTACTTTAATTAATGTCAATTTCAATAACAGTAGATTTTATAAAATTTTTAAAATTTATGTTTTAATAACAGTTGATTTGTCATTTTAATACAAATCACTTAAAACTCTCAGTTGAATACAACCTCCCCTTAGTCTATATCAAGCCCCGTATATTCAAGGCGACCCTGATGATGCATAATGCATGCTGCATTATTATATTCACATTAGTGTCGATGGTTCCTAATAGACGAACTTAGTAATCTCTATATAGATTATCTAGTTTAGTAATCTACAACTAGAACACATGTTTAGTTAACTCGCATTTTCTCAAAATTAAGTCAGAAATTCTGCAAATATATTCCTAATTAAAAATAGTCATCTTTTCTAGTTTAGAAAATACTAACCTTTTGCCAATAACAAAAGCGTTTCATTATTAGATTCCCTTAAATTATAATAATAACGGTTAAATATAATATATACGAATATAATAACTATCAAGTCATACTTTTCTGACGGGATGAGTCAGCTCAACCGGTTTCGATTATGTGGGCCAATTGTCATGCTCGCGAGTTCGAAACCCGGCTGAGGCGAACTGCTCTTCCATGTCACCAAACGCGGATATGGGCTATGCTTTCGGCCCATTTGAATACCCGGAGTGAGGGTCCATTCGCGGGCCGCACCACCCCTTGGGGATTAGTTCGGGCGAAGCCCGGAATACCCCCAGGTTAAGCAAAAAAAAAAAAAAAAAAAAAAAGTCATACTTTTCTGTATACCACCAACCACTAATTACTCTTGAGTATTGTATTAGTCTCGCTCGCTACCCTAAAACCATTTCCGATACTTGGTTTCAAGGTTTCCTTTAAAAGTGAACTATTTTCAAAATGTTCTAAAAACATACTGACTATTTCTCGGTTGAAAAGCATGATTAGAGAGCTCTAAAAACTTGTTTCATATCTATGTATATTTAATATTTTTAAATAATTAGATGAAAATAATAATATATAATATAAATTTATACAATAATATATAGTATATTTTTTCTTCAAAAAGTTAAAATATAAATTAAAATTTTAACTTGATAATGTTGACATATGTCATATTTACGAAGAAATACAATATTAAAGACCAGTTTATCATTAAAAGTATTTTTGTGAGTATCTTTCAAGTTTGAAATAAGAAACAAAATACCATTAGCCCATTAGAACAAAAGTGAAACAAAAAAAATGAGACACTATCAAAAATCTAAATATCTTTTGTATCTTCAAAACTTTTTTTAATATCAAAAAGAAAATCGTTGTTAACTTTATAAAAATGCTTTTGTATCTTCAAAACTTTTTTTAATATCAAAAAATTATATATATATATATATATATATATATATATATATATATATATATATATATATATATTAGATTTATCGGTGAAAGAAAAGACTATACAAATTCGATGTGAATTGTGTTTGTTATATGTTAAAGCTAGAAGTCATCACACGTGTAAATCATATAACCCTCACCATCTTAATTTAATATATATATATTTTCTAATCATACAACGAACCAATAATAGCTGTTAAAAAGATTAATAACTATATCGAATAGTAAATTCATAATCATATATATGATTGTGTAAAGAATCAGATTTTGGTCGGCAAATCTTCTATTAAAATAACTTATTAGCCAACAGCATCTCATTCCAACCAGACCACAACTCATAGGTAAACATTTTTCTCATCCATATAAATCATATAACTTTCGACCTCCCATTAAACTCAAAACTTCAAACGCAATGGCAACCATTCATCTTACTCTAGCTCCTCTTCTCATCCTCGCCACTGTCCTCCTCTCCACGAAGATAACTGCTCAGCCAGCCGCTCCAGCTCCTGGCCCTGCCGCTCCCGTCAACATCACTGCCATTCTCGAAAAAGGCGGTCAATTCGCTACTTTTATCCGTCTTTTAAACTCAACACAAGTCGGAAACCAAATCAACATCCAAGTCAACAGTTCATCAGAAGGCATGACCGTGTTTGCACCAACAGACAACGCTTTCCAAAACCTTAAACCTGGAACCCTGAACAAACTAAGCCACGAAGACCAAGTCAAACTCATCCTTTACCACGTTAGTCCCAAGTTCTACACATTGGATGATCTTCTCTCCGTAAGTAACCCGGTAAGGACCCAAGCTTCAGGACGAGATGGGGCAGTTTATGGACTTAATTTCACCAGTCAAGGGAACCAAGTCAACGTATCAACCGGCGTCGTTGAAACACGTGTTAGTAATGCATTAAGGAAAGAACGTCCTCTTGCGATTTACGTGGTGGACATGGTATTGTTGCCGGAAGAGATGTTTGGAGAAAACAAGGTCTCGCCTGCGGCACCTGGTCCAAAATCAAATTCTCCTGATGTCTCCGATGACCAAGAGAAAGCAGGGGCTCCGTCAGATAATTCTAGCTCCGGTGAGATGAAGGCTGGATTACGGGTTGGTCTTGGACTTGTTTTCTTATGTTTGACGCTGCTCGTTTGATTTGGTTTCTATATGCTTTTTTCTTTGTTTTTCTATATTTATTTTATTGTGTGGGTTATTATAAAAGAATTTTTGTTGGATATGAATGATGCGTTGATCGAAAACTAAAATAAAGGTTATATTCCAAACGTATATGATGATAGAACTTTTGCCGTGAATTTGATCTAAATCGAAAGAAAATCGTCCAATTGAATTAATTATAAAACAGAGCAAAAAAAAAAAACGAGAAGAATCTCACAGTTCATAACAGACGACGACTACTGAACATTATCTTTGAGAAACAGAAAGGAAAGGAATGATAGTAACGAAGATTGTTCATTTTCTTTACATTTTTACCAAAAAAAAGATTGTTCATTTCCTAATTTAATAAAAATATTTTTGTTCTATAATATTATACATTTTTTGTTTTGCTAAAATATATTATTATAAAGTTAGAAAAATGAAAAGACACAATAAACAAAAATGTTTATTTTTATAAATAGTTTAAGGTTTAGGAGCAAGAAGATGACTAAGAAATTTCATTCATTTTATTATTTTTTGCTTAAGTAATTTGGTAACGAGGTTGTCCTATATATATAAAGTCTAAAATCATACATGGGTAAATCATGTGTCATCAATCTAATACTCAGTAAAAACATTATATGTAACTAACTGTGATTATGATTGATATCCGTATTGCACTTTCCGTAAAAACTCATCTTCTACGTTCTTTCTTGCTAGCTATATGTTTTTGTCTTCTCTCTTATGTGATGAGTCTGATGACCGTTGCTCAGAAGATTCAAAATGGAAGTAGTTTTGTATCAGAAGTAAATCTTTAGAATTCAAAAACCAGAACATCAAACAAAAACAATTTGCAGAGCCATAGAATAATCTACTGCACTTGAGCGAAAAACCGCCTAATCCCCGATGCAAGATAACCAAGGCGGGTCACTCTAAGGTCTACTCTGCTCTCACCTGAACTGTGCACTCAATATGAAACTCTCAAATTGAAAACCAAAAACTTTAGAGAAAGAAGAAGAGAAGATCTAATTGTGTGTGCCTCTCTCAAGCTCCAAACCTCTCTCTTTATATCAACTAATTTTAACTGCTTAGGATAGATGATATATCATCTCTCCCACAATCACGTTCAGTTAGTCGAAGATTTTGGAAGCTCATTCAGAAATTCAGCCGCAAGCTTTGACTTTTTCTTTTTCTTATAAAACATTTTTTTATCAAAACAATTAATTTAAACGATGAAAACAAAGCTTGAAACTACAAAGCCCAAACTCATAATTAATAAAACCCATTAGTAGAAACATACCCAACAATCCCTACATGTTTCGAGAAACAAAAATTGAAAAAAAAAAACGTTGACGTCCTTTTGCAGACTTGAATCAACAAAATAATTTGAGAGATTCACAAATATATACAAATCATTCTTTAAACTTAGTCTTTCAATCCTGCATCGTAAGTGTTCTAGCGAGTTAACCCACAACTCATCTAGTTAGGCAATATTTACCTCAACACTTACTAGGTGACTTATCAAGTGTGTGTTGTCTCACACCCCCATACGGGAATAAATTCATTAAGAGACCATATGTCTCAGCCTGCCACATACAACAGTAAGAGATTTTAAATACCATCAGGTTATGATCATTTTTTCGTTTGACCACTTTGAACCAAGAACTCAAAAACAAATGAAATTCTTGGTATGGTATCCAAAATGATCTAACCTGAAATAGGTGGTAATCCCATTTCCTTTGCTGTGTCCAGGACCATTCGTCCACACAAGCCTTTCGTTAGTGGATCAGCTATATTCTTCCCTGATCTCACAAACTCAAGTGATATCACTCCTGCTTCAATTAAGCTGCGTATCACTTTATGTCTCATACGGATATGCTGTTTCTTCCCATTATACAATGCGTTCATAGCTACTGCTATAGCAGCTTGAGAATCACATCTCATGGACACAGCCGGACATGGTCATCCTATCATTGGGATGTCAGCGAGCAAGTTTCTTAACGAGTCAGCTTCTTGACCTGCCAATTCAAGAGCAATTAGTTCAGATTCCATGGTGGAGCGAGCAATGCAAGATTGTTTACTAGATTTCCATGCTACAGCTCCTCCACCTAACGTAAATACAAAACCACTGGTGGAGTTTACTTCATCATTGTCTGACACCCATTTAGCATCACAATAAGCTTCAAGTACACATGGAGAACCACTAAAGTACAAGTTCCAATCAAGAGTTCCTTTCAAGTATCTCATTAAACGACCAAGTGCTATCTAATGATCAGAACCAGGATTATGAGTATATCTACTTAATCTACTCACAGCATATGCAATATCAGGTATTATACTATTCATCGAATACATTATACTACCCATGATCTTAGCATATTCAGACTGGTTCACACTTTCTCCTCTATTTTTACACAAATGCAGAGTTGAGTCATAAGGAGATTTAGCACTAGTTTCATCCCAATATCCAAATTTCTTAAGAATTTTTTCAACATAATGAGATTGATTTAATGAAAAACAAGAGTCAATTTTTACAACTTTTATCCCAAGAATGACATCAACTTCCCCTAAATCTCTCATATCAAATTTAGAACTCAAGAAAACTTTTGTTTCACAAATAATTTCCAGAAAAGTGCCAATAATAAGCATGTCATCAACATATAAACATTTAATAACATATACATGCTCATGCATCTTAGAAAACACACGTATCTCCAAAATTTGAAACTAAACAATTGTCATGCAAAGTGTTACTGAATTTTTAAAACCATTGCTTAGGAGCCTGTTTAAGACCATAAAGAGATTTAATTAGTTTGCACACTTTATGTAAATTCACCATTCAGAACCAGGCACAATAAATTCCTCAGATTGCATCATATAAATTTCTTCATGCAAATCACCATTCAGAAATGCAGTTTTCACATCCATTTAATGGACAACTAACTTATGAATTGATGCAAGAGAAAACAATATGCGAATGGATGCAATCTTAATAACATGAGCATAAGTAACAAAATAGTCTACTCCCTGTTTTTGAGAATTTCCTAGCGCCACCAGCCTTGCATTGAATTTGTCTAGAGTACCATCAGCTTTCAGCTTCTTTTTCATAAGCCACTTGCATCTGATAACCTTGCAGCCTCTAGGCAAATCAACAAGCTCAAAAGTGTGGTTAGCCATAATAGAATCAAACTCAATGTTTACAGGCTCTTTCCAAAAAACAGCATCAATGGATTTCATAGCTTCAGAAAACGTTTTAGGATCTTCTTCTATCAAGAATGCGTACAAAACTCTTCACTAAACTCATCATATTCAGCTAAGAATGTAGTAATGAAATCAGGACCAAAACCAGTTTTAGTTCTTGTTCTCTTACTCCTTCTAAGCTCTTCATTATTATCATCAAAAGTTCTTTTAGTAGATGTCTTACTAGAAGAACCAGATTCTAAATTTCTCTTAAAAAGAAACACATTTTCAAAGAACTCAACATCTCTAGACTCAGTAATGCTATCAAATTGCAGAGAATCAGGTCTAAAAGTCAAGCAACGATAAGAAGCACTATTCAAAGCATATCCAATAAAGACAGCATCCACAGTCTTAGGATATTCTTTTTAAAACTAGGCAATCCTACTTTAGCAAGACACTCCACACTCTTAAATAATTCAAATTAGGAGAATGGCCTTTCCAAAGTTCATATGGAGTAACGAGAATTTTTTTATGAGACACTTTATTCAAGATATAACAAGCAGAAAGAACAGCTTCCCCCCACATTTGATCAGGTAACCAAGAACTAATAAGCATAGCATTCATCATTTCCTTAAGAGTACAATTTTTTTCTTTCAGCTATACCATTTTGCTGGGGGGTATAAGGTGCAGTTCTCTCATGAATAATTTCTTTTTTTAAACACAAAGACTTCAGAATTTCAGATTCGTATTCTCCACCTCTATCAGTCCTTGACCTCTTAATTTTCCTAGTCAACTGATTTTCTACTTCAGCATTATATTGCACAAACATTTCACATGCCTCATCCTTTGTTCTTAATAGATAAACTCTTGTATATCTAGAAAAAAATCATCAACAAAGGTAATATAATAATGTTTACCACCTCTGCTAGGAGTGCTTTTAAAATCAGCCAAATCAGAATGAATGAGTTCAAGCAATTCAGATTTCCGATCAATGGGATGAGAGAAAGGCTTTCTAGCGTGTTTTGCTTCTACGCAAATTTCACATTTTGAAAATCTTTCTCCAAGTTATCAGAAATCAGATTTGCATGTTTTAAACGTTTGATAGAGTTCACATTTAAATGTCCTAGTCTACCATGTCAAGTGTCCAAAGCACACACAAAGTAAGCAGAAGCACTAGCACTTATTTCATTCATAACATCAAGAACAAAGAGATTCCCAGCCTTTCCCATATACCCCCGCCCCCATTTTTAGTAATCACTAACTTTCCAGCCTCAAGAGTTTGCTTAAACCCAGAAATCATCAATAAAGCACTAGAAATCAGATTTCTACGCATATTTTGAACAAACAAAACCTTAGTCAAAGTAAAAACTCTTCCAGATGGCAATTTCAAATCAACTTCACCAATTCCAGCAACTTGCAAAGCACTAGCATCACATAAGAAGACACTATCATGTGGAGATTCATCAAGAGTTTTGAACAGAGACTTCCTGCTGCAAATATGACGTGTGGAGCCAGAGTCAATGATCCATTCCACGACGTCAATTACAGCGTTTACCTCAGTGGCGACAACGATTAAGTCCTCCGTAAGATGAGCTTTGTTTGATTCCTTTTGCTATGGTGGCAGGCGACAGTCCTGCTTCTTGTGGCCAGTTTTGTTGCAGTTCCAACACTTCATATTTTTCTTGAAATCAGCAGATGGCTTAAGAGCCTTTGAAGCATGGTTTTTGTGAGATTGAAACCTGTTCTTTTCACCAGAACTCTCCACCACATTAGCATTATTAGAAAATGAACGAGCGTTGGTGTTTTTACCTAAGTATTTTCTGTTCGCATTTTCGATAATGATGTCAGCAATCAGTTCGACAAGAGACATCTTCTTTTTCTCATGCTTCAGCTTGGAGCGATAATCATTCCATGTTTCCATGATGGTGACAACTTGTCAATGAGCACCAAGGCCGCCAGCTGCTCATCGATTGGTAAGCCCTCGGCCTGAATCTTGGAAAGAATGGCTTCTTACTCATGGAGTTGATCCAGCACTGGTACTTCATCCTTCATCTGAAAGGAGGTCCATTTGGAGGTGACATACTGTTTTTTCCCTTCATCTTCAGCTCCGTATCTTTTCTTCAAATTGTTCCATATTTCTTTTGCTGAGTCATTGTTGACATAGATGTCAAAGAGCTTTTCGGATAGGTGTCGGATGATATGACCACGGCAAGTTCGGTTATGATCTTCAAGAGTGCCTTCTTTTTTTTTCTTACTCGGTTGCGAACCAGTCTCAGCTTGAGAGCTGTCGGAAGTTGGAGTAGAAGAAGTCGCAAATGACTTGTCCTCATTGAGAACATAGTCAAGATCAATCTCTTGGAAGAATAACATGAGTTCCTCTTACCACCTACGGTAATTAGAACCAGTCAAAGGTTGAAGCTTGGACAGATCCGGTATTGCGGAATTCTTCAGCATTCTGAATTGTACTTAAAAAAACATTTCGCTCAAGAATATCAGAAGTAAATCTTTAAAATTCAGAAACAGAACACCAAAAAAAACAAGTTGCAGAGCCGTAGAATGATCTACTGCACTTGAGCGAAAAACCACCTAATCCCTGGTGCAAGATAACCAAGGCGGGTCACTCCAGGGTTTACTCTGCTCTCACCTGAACGGTGCACTCAATCCAGGAGAGATGAAACTCTCAAATTGAAAATCATAAACTTTATAGAAAGAAGAAGAGAAGATCTAATTGTGTGTGTGCCTCTTTCAAGCTCCAAACCTCTCTCTGTATAGTCAACTTGTAAGACCCGATCCCGGCCGTCTAGGCCGCGGTCGCTGCCTCACGTCGCTCGGTCCATACCCGGACCGAACCTCTAAAATTTTGGCCCTTTATTTGAATCAACGCCCATTGGCGAGGGCTAACTCATATCTTAGCTCAAGACTACCTTAGTTAATTCCTAGCTTTAGATCAATTCAATTCATGCACAGCGGAATATTATCTACCAACCATTGGTCTAAAACCAATCTAATACTTGTCTGGTCAGATCACCTCAGCTACTAGTCAGTAAACACAACTGCCAGCTAGCTCCAAGGTTGATCATGAACCTAGACCAAGTCATATTATCAGAGGTTCTATTCCCCCTAAGTCATTCTATCTAGATCTAAGCAGCATTGTTAGATCATACCTTTGCCACATCCATGGAGCTTGTTAGCTCTTTGCCTCAGATGACCCAGCTAGCTCATTCAGCTCCACGAGCTCACTCACTTGAACTAGCTGCTCCAGCTAGCCCATCCAGCTAGCTGATCCGTGCCACCTCAGTTGAGGTTCCAGCAACTTCCTCTCAGCTGACCGAGCTGCGAGGTAGCCTTGTCCAGCTCCCCTTCCACTCGTCCAGCTTCCTTATAATTGTATAAACTCTTTCCTTCGGTACTTAGTCATTCATCCAACCATCCCCACATACTAAGTAACCTCTGGGAAGTCTTCAATAACATTGGTAAGCATATGTCCCAATATCCTTACGCTTTGTAGAATATAACCCCAAGTCCTCTCATGGACTAATCAGGTCACGTCCTCTTAAGGACTAATCATACAAATTCCTCACAAGGACTAACAATACCCATCAGATCCTAAGTCATTCAACCAACCACCCGACATGGCTCAGAACTGATGAGTCTTCATACTTCCTAATCAGTCATGGAACCATGTTCCAGTGATCCTGATTAGTGTTACTCTTACCACCAGTGTAGTCTTTGATCAATCAGATCAGACACCTTGATCCATCATCCAAGGATCATGTCGTCCATCCTTGTCCATGATCATATTACACACGTCATTCCTTGGATAAACCCACCAGCACAATACTAATGGTCTACACCATTTAGTATTTGCAATACTCTACTTCATGGCTCTCAGCCACCATAGCTTCCAACACCAAGGTTATTAACTAGCATTCCTTATGATTGATATCATAAGTGATAATTATATCCCAGCACACAAACATATGATCAGATAGCCTAGCACAAGGATCTGACCCTAATATGCCCTCGGGTGCAATTTCGACCACAAGCAAACATGCTCCAAAAATTAATTAAAAATCATGTAAACTCTTGATAATTCTCAACTAAGATATTCTCATAATTAGAATCCACAGAATCGGCCTCGATCATATAGATCTCTCCCGAATTCAGTCAAACCGGCCATAGGGTGACTACCTCAAATCAATCCCTAAAACCCCATTAAAATTCATGATAATTCATGATAAATCACCACTACGAATAATCCATAGCCAGATTCCAACAATTCCTACAGGAACTATGAGATCCGGACATACCAGCCCAACCAAGGCCATGGAGAGTTCCTCTGAACCGGCCAAGGCCATGGTTCAATGCCTCTATGTATAATCATCGATCTCAATCCTAGACAGAAGAAATAAGATGAATAATAAATGTATAAACAGGCTAAGGTGTAACTGCAAGATCATATCAGCCCATAGTGTATACTATGTCCAATGGTCTTCAGTCCACACCTGTTACCTTATTAGGCCGACCATGCTCTTTCCAAGCACGCCTCCATGATCTCTTTATCACATACTTCCAGTATTGATAATATCCAGTCAGGATTGCACCCATATTCCCTTCCAGACAGACTTCCATGGAAACAATTTCTGCACTGCATCCACCTTTGAGGCTGCCATGGCTGTGAAGATTGAGTCCGTCCTTTACCCTTCTCTCTTAAAAATCTGCGTGTATTCCCAGGCTATATAGGAAGCATAGGATGTGTTCATCCATGATCAAACATCACCCAAGAGTCGTGCATCACTTCCCCCTTTGTTGTCCATGAAATTGTTCTTCCACACACATCTGCCTTCAAGGCTGCCTTTGGACTTTGAGAAAGAATCCGGTCCTCTCTCTTCTTCCCTGGCCAATTGCGTGTGATTTCAAGACATAGAAGAAGCCCAGTACATGATCATCCCAGATCAAGCACCATCAAAGGGACGTTCACAACTCCCCCTTTGATTACCCACAAAACTGCCTCTTTGCTGTCTTCACACCAATCTGGGTATTGGATTGTTTAATCCGACTATACCTCTGTTTTTCTCTGTTTTTTCTTTGTGTTTCAGGGTGAAGAAGAAAGCCCTGGTGTGCCTGCAAAGGCACGGACTTGCCTTCCCTTTTATAGAAAATGAATGGTTACTTCTAACCATTGCATCCCTTCGGTTTCATTTCTGGCCATTGATATAATTAATGGTCCAAATCACACCCTTTCGCCTATGGCAGTTTCAAGACGTCCCTGACTGTCCTAAATGCCCCTAGATACGTCACATATCAGCCTAGGCTGGTTGCCTAAGTCCTTGGTCCGATCCCAAGTGCCCACCGATCCACCGGCGCACATGGTCCGTCCATATGGTCCGGTCATGGTCTAGACCCGGACCAACTGCCCAAGACTTGAACACTCAGTCCAGCTGAGTTGAGCTTGTCCCCAGCTGGCCCAGCTGAGTGAGCTAGTCCATCCAGCTCAGGGAGCTGACACACTCTTCTTGAGCTCCAGTGAGCTCAGTCCAGCTGGTTGAGTTTCTTGAACGCATCAACCAGTTGTGATACACTTCGTGTAGCTCCTTTATACTTGTCTCTTTCTTGGATTAGCTATGCCTTAGCTTCCTGATGCCTTTAACCTTACTTCCAGGTCAAGACACACATGTCTTTAGGTCATATGTCCTTACTAGTGCATCTCCACGCACCACAGTCTGTCCGGCCGATCCTATCCAGGATCGGGGACATGACACAACAAATTGTAACTGCTTAGAAGAGATCCTCTATCACCTCTCTCACAATCACGTTCAGTTAGTCGAAGATTTTGGAAGCTCGTTCAGAAAATTCAGCCGCAAGCTTTGACCTTTTCTTTTTCTTATAAAACATTTTCTTATCAAAATGATTAATTTAAATGATGAAAACAAAGCTTGAAACTACAAAGCCCAAACTCATAATTAATAAAATCCATTAGTAAAAACATAACCAACATTTTGAACTGGACTTTGCTTCATCTTCGCTCAATGTCGGATCACATAATTTCTATTTATATACCTTAGGCTTCCACGTCATGTTTGACGTTGCCCACGATAGAGCTCTTTTCTGATTTTGTCAAACGGTGAGAATTGTCCATGTTGTGCATAAAATAATTCCACAAAGAGAAGTGAAATGTTGCATAAGTCAACTATTGATAAGCATGTGATTAACAATAACTGAACCAAATGCAACTCACTCTCGGATGTAATGGGTTGTTTTCTTAGTTCTAGAGTGGTATTGTTATCCTCTTACCTTGATTTATGAATGCAGTGCACAAGAAAAAAGAGTGGTATTGTAATCCTTTGTAGTAATCACTTCCAAAATGATGTATTGATTTATTTTGTATTTTAAGGAACTAATATAAAAAATGTTCCAATAGTCCAGTATCACCTACAGTCCATAAGGCCTTTTAGTAAAGAGCTTTAACATCCCACATCAGGAAGCTAAGATGGTTGTGATACTGGAAACTACTGTATAAATAGATTTCACACTCCTGATGTAAATGTCACGGAGCCATGTGGTGAGCACAAAGCGAAATATTCTTTCGCCTTTTACCAAAGAATATTGTGTGCTCTCTACGCCAAGTGGCATACACCTATTTTTGGAGGTTTTCTGCCTACGGGTGGATCCAAAAACTAAAAAGTTTGAGTTTTGTTATAAATCATATTGAAGATAATTTATTTTTTTAATAATGATAATTTATTTTTTAATAATCTAGTCTTCCAGCAGTTCTTTTTTAATAAACGATGGCTGGTCACAAAGGCATATACACCCAGTCTCCTCTCAGAGGAGATGAAGCTATGGAGTAAACGTTTAGTACGGAGTAAGCAAGGACAAGCATAATACCACTCAAAGTGAAGCTGCAAAGTCAAAAGATACACTTTCAGGAGATCATTTGACTGTCAAAAAGACTGAGCGATAGAAGTGCTGGTATGTGCAGTAAGTCATCAACGTATAGGTTTGTTTATTTCTCCTCAAAAGCACTGTATATCTCTCTGTATTTTGTTAAATAACACCCCAATAGGGAAAAGCTAAGAGTGCTCGTACAACTCAGGCCAAGCTATTGCGAACAATGAAGCTTCATCAGTCTGAGAAAGATTTAAGAGGTTGCCTATACAATATCTAGGTCGGCTAACAAGGTTTACCTTAGCTCCAACGATCTTTTGCTCACTCTGAAATTTTATATTTCCTATACTTTTAAACCAATAAGATTTCACAAAGTGCAATTTATGTTTTTGAACTTCATAATTTTTCATTATTAGTTGACAAAAATTTTATTGAACATATAAAATATCAATCTTTTTGAAACAAATTTTTTTCTCTAGAACATCAATCTTTTAGGAACGGATGGAGTATTGCATATCGTTCTATTAATAGGTGCATTTATAGTGCTTTGTATAACTAAGACCCTATATAAGTCACCTGCCTCTCATTCATTTTACTCATCCCAAAATATAATAACAGTTCGGCTGCTTCCTAAGATCTATAGATATCTAGATCACATCTCCGAATTGGAGTCTCACGTTGATGTTTACGGTTAAGGTCAAAATCATCCGTCTTTTGGAAGCAACATTCTGGTGCTTCCCATGGTGAAAGTACTGAGATCGTATTGCTTGATGCTAGAGTAAGTTTTGTTTACATATAAGAAAAACATAAAGTAATTATATATATTCATAATATATGATATATCAGTATATGTTTACCCTTACAGTTTTTTTTTGTTTTTTACAGAGAGACAAGATCCATAAAATCGTGAAAAGGATCTGGTTAGGCAGTATGAACATCTGCTTAAACTGGGGAAAAGGATCTGCTTAAAACTCAAGAACCGGATATGTTTTTGAACACAAGACCCCGTGATAATCATTTTCATAAATTGACTACTAATTAAAGCCAAGATGATTCTAACTGACTAAAACTTTCGTCTTTAAAACGACCATTGAAATTTATTTTATGTAATGTGTTGGGGATATGGATTTTTTTTACTGTACAATGTATCTGTTTCAATACTAACAGTGGAATATGTAAGCAAGGAACCCATACTTTACAATGATAACTGTTTTTAGTCATTTTCATTTGTATAGCCACCCAGGTGAAAGTATATATTTTCGAAAAATAACTCTTTAATGACTGGTCATTTTTTAACTCAGGGACCGTAATATGCGGGTGATTAAACCAAATTTGATTCAATGAGAACCGGTCATGAGTATTCATGACGTTTTGTTTGTTATATTATATATTATGAATTGCATTTGTATAGACAAACATATCAAAATATGTATCTTTGTATAACTCAAGAACCATAATTTTTTTGAACTAAAAAACCGGTGATAATAGTTTTCACAAAGTAACTAAATCAAAGATGATTCTAATTGACTAAAACTTGCGTCTTTAAAAAGACTGCTGAATTTTATCTTCTGTAATATGTGGAGAATATGGATATTTTTTTCTATATGATGTATCTTTTTCTATACTAATTACTGGTTGTAATCGGTTAATTATTATGTTTTTATGGCAAATTATTTTGATGAGTACGATATACAAAGTCTTTAATATGGTTAAAATTTCGTTATCATCGTGAATTTAAAATATAGCCAACATATTTTTGTGATTCCGCCAGTGATTATAATGTTTATTTTGATTTATATCCCCGGCACTATATATATTGTAAAATACCTTAGGATCTCTATAAAGTAATATTTGATAAATTAATAATTTATATAAAGTAATAAATTTTTCAGTCTTAATTAAGATCGGTTCAAAATATGATACGATTGATAAAATAATAACAAATATTATTACCAAAAATTCTATGTAAATATATGGGTCTATTAATATTATAAATTAATAATTTATATGTATACATATTTTATATTAGTAAGAACTTATTATTATTTTTGATTTATATTCAAAATGAAATTATCTTTGTATTTTCTCAACACTTAATTTATTTTGAGGAGATTTAGTAATATTATATCTAAAACCACATTTAAGTTCTATGCAATATAGTTAGGGTTACTCTAGTAATCAAACCAAATCATGTTGATTTGGACATCAAGTATTTTGATTTGGAGAAAACCAAATCGCGTTTTGTTGCCGTCTCACCGCTCGCGATCATCCGGATTTCTTCACCGGCGAAAATTTCTCAAGATTTGGCTGAGAAGATCAAAAGGATTTGGTCGAGTGTTTGGCGTCTGTCTCTTCTCCCAATGGGGGTGTTATTCTCCGATGTTGGAATACATATTTTATGGAGTTGCAATATCGATGGCCTTCCCTTGTACATGTTGCAAGATGGTATAATCCTTCGAAGATCTCAACTTGTGTTTGTGTACACAAGGAGTCGACATAAAAAACCACCATGCCAGGGGATTTTAAGAGATGGATGCGTGTCATACACTTGGAATTGAAGATAAGGTATATACACATTGAGTTATACTTTTGGGGTTCCATGTCCAGGCTTGTAAGACGACAAGTGCTCTTTATTTTGTTTATGCCTATCACATTCTTTCAAGATTCTGTGGCATTGATTGTTACCGTGAGAAAGGTCAAAGTTTGTTGTCAAGCGATGAGTTCACTATCAGATACAAGGGTTTTACTTTTCTCTGAGGAAATGATAAAAACAGTTTCTTTATCCAAGAATAAAATACAGAGGAAAGGAGGGGAAAGGCTATGGAGAAGACGTTTGAAGATATTTCTGCAACAAAATGAATCAGAGATATTGCTTTATCGGTTTCAAAGCAAAAGAATTTTAATGTCATGGACGATCACAAAAAAGCATGTTATCTCCTGCAGCGGGAGTGTTTTGGGACGGATTGCGATGTAACAAATGGATCGCCTTCAATGATCTATTCAGAAAAAAGGTGTTTCTTCACAACGGCTGAGAATCACAAGAAAGATCACATAAGATCAAGAAAAAAGTGGAGGAAAGCTAGCGAGTCAGTCTATCCAACGAATGCGTTAGGAAGCATCGGGTTAAGAGTATCTCTGTTTAAAGTTCGTTCGTTGTAATTTATGTTTCATGTAATCAGTTACATTGATTTGATATCAATAAAGTAAAGATGTTATATAAAATAAAGTTCTATGCAATATATATTGTATAAACAAAATAATATAATAAAATTAATAGAAATGACAAGTTTCAAAAAATAACAATTAATGTCTAAAATCAAATATTTATCTTGTCTTAGAATAAATATATCTTAAAATAAGAAGTTTAAAAAAAAATCTCTATAAATAAATTAAATTTTAAAGTACCAACATTAGTAATTTATTGAGGTTTTACTGTATATTGTGATTGGACGTTAACTAGAGAGGGATTGACAAGTTAAATCACTCCCATAATTTGTGTTAATATTTTCGAAATTTACCTAGATCAGTGCTCTGGTATTGTCTTGGGTTCTAATGTAAAAAATCTTTATGGATCTTTGGTTGTGGTTGGGAAGCTCCAGCCGTATCAAATTGACTAGGCCTGGGCATTTTAACCTGGACCCGAAGATCTGACCCAGAACCGATCCAAAAATACCCGACCCAGATCCAATTCCGAAAGTTTACAAGTACTTTTTGGGTCTAAATTTTTTATTTCCGAAGAGACCCGGACCCGAAAAGAACCCACCCGAAAACACCCGGACCCAAAAAGAGCCGACCCGAGTAGACCCGACCCGATAAGAATCGGTTTGTACCCGACTTAAAAACATGTATATTCAAAACTATGATTTTGTTGTGTTTTGTTTTGTATATATATTTTAGTAGAAATATTTTTGGTTAACAATTTTATTATTATTTTGTAACATTTTTAAGTAATATAAAGTTTTAAAATATAAAATTTAGAGTTTAAAAATGTTTTATGTTAATTATTAATAGTTTAATTTAACTTATCTTGTAAATATTTAAATATATAAGACAAATATTGATTAATTTGAGTGAGTTTGAGTATGTCATGTATTTTTCAGAGTCTAAATACTCGAACTTGATCCGGACCCGACCTCTAACCGAAAATTATGAGTATTTTACAGGTTTTAAAATTATAGCCCTGAATCGACCCGGACCCGACAAGACCCGGCCCAAAACCGGCCCGAAAAAATTATAAGTACCTATATGGGTCTAAACTTCTAGAATCCGAAGGATCTGGACCCGATAGAACCCGATCCGAGGACCCGGATACCCAGGCCAAATTTTTGATTACTTTATATAATTAATTAATTATCTTAAACTCTATAAAAATGCCCTCTAAAAACTTGAAATTTATAATAGTGCCCCCAACTACAAGCATGCCTAGATCTTCCCCTGCACTGGATCATAGTTTTTTATGAGAAGCAGGAAACAAACATATTTTACCTGGTTTTCCGGGCCGCATAACTACATCATTAACTCAATAGGTTTAAGACCTTAGCATAACATTTTCATCTTTGGCATCTTCTTCGTATATATATTATTTCTTATATAGCATGAAACCTAATGTGCAACCTTTAGCAAAATCATTGCAAATATGTTGATGCAGTCAAAGTGTCTTCTAGATAACTACCACGAAAATGTGATGACTATTTAACTACCAACCAAGCCAAATTTGTTTAATAACGATAAGTTAATTTCTATACTGAATAATGTGTTGATGCAGCGCCTCCTTTCGTTTGCCTTCAAGGAACTATTACCACGAAATGTTCATGAAGCAATTGCAGGGATAAGTGCTTTCTTCCGCGATTTATGTACGAGATCAGTGACTCTTTAAAGTATTGAAAATTTGAAGACTAACATAGCCGTGATTCAGTGCAACCTTGAGAAGATATTTCCTCCCTCATTTTTTGATGTTATGGAGCATCTTGTTATTCACCTGGCAAGAGAATTGGAACTTTGTGGTCTTGTGCAGTATAGATGGATGTATATGTATGAGCGTTATATGTTCCATTTGAAGAAGATGGTGAAAAATTTAAGTAGGGTGGAAGGTTTTATAGTTGCACAGATGATCAATGAAGAAATTTCAAACTTTGCCGAGTACTACTTTCCAGCAGAAGTTCAGACCAAAAACAGAAGACCTCCTCGGCATGATGATAGAAGCACATGGGCAACATATCATGTTACGGTTCCAGACATTTTCACAGATGTTGGACGACTTAGCGGAAAACCAAAGGACCGTCGACTTACCGAGCAGGAACGCAGTCATTTGCAAACATATTTGCTCACCAACTGCGAAGATGTTTTTCAATATGAGAGGTAAATAAATTAGCTTACAATTTTTTATTTTAACAAGTTCAAATTTAAATCTTAATTAATTACAATGTTGTCATCATATGTACAGGATTTTCATGGCAGAAAAGCGGTTCGAATATAGATACGCCACAGAGGAGGAACTAGAAGAAATGAAGCAGATATAATTTGCTGGATGGATGCTTACTTATGTGAGTGCCTTAAACAAATTAAAATATCATTTATCACATATTTATACTAATTCATATTTATTGATATAACCTATATATGTGCTATTAATAGGTGTCTGCTGGTTTGGCCAGAGTTGAAACATAGGTAACTGTTACAATTTTACTAATAATTTTTTTAAATGTTTCAGGTTTGTTATATCAAATATCCCCGGGTAATGAACAGAGATGATCCATAGGTAACTGTTACAAGACTCAACCCGAGAGGCCGATTTTAGGGAAGTTCTGAGATGGAAGACCCAGTACAACCAAGCACATCCGGCAACTTAAGTGCAGCCGTAGATTTAGCTGGAGTTGGCCTTGTAGTCGATTTAACCGACTTCAGAGAGGAAGCTGTCGTTCACGTAGAGGATGAACCAAAGATTGGAGAGTTTCACCAACATCCAGATTCAGATTCATCTGGTGATGATGACTCGAAAACAGAGTAGCATAGATTTTTTTTCTTTTTTTTAATTGGAATACCGAGGAAATTCTGATGGAATATAGGTTTTCCTCGGAATTTCCTCGGAATAGACCTTATAGATTTAGGGTTTTATTATAGAGTATTGTCCTCGGAAAAGCCTCGGAATATTCCGAGGAAATTCTGAGGAAAACAGGGGTTTGCTCGGAAATTCTCGCTTTTCCTCGGAAGTCCGTCAGAATATTCCGAGGAACTAGGAGTTTTTAACTGAAAGCAACGTTTTTTGGATGGAATAACACGTATATAACCTTCATTAAGTGTCTTAAGCAGATTATGAAGTTAGAAATTGGTGTTTTACCCGATAACAAACACTTTTACGATTGCATGAACGAAAACTACACAACATAAGATAAATACTCATACATTTTAATAAACGGTAATGGAAATACTTACAATTATATTTTAAATTTTGTTATTTCATGGTTTATGATCATATATACAAAGAATTCTCAATGGTATGTATTACATTTGTATAAGAAATGATATAGGACAACAAAAATTGATGTTTTGAAACCCCAAACCCTCTTTCCTCCGAGAAAATTCCGAAGAAAATTGATTCCTCAGAATATTTTCATTTACCCGGGAAACACTAGCCGCCAAATATTTCGCGAAAATTAAACCGAGGAACTTGTTAAATAATTCCAAGGACATTCCGACGGAAAATGTCCGTCGGATCCCTCATTTTATTAGGTCTTCCCCGATCCTTCTTCCGCATTTCTCTCTTCCTCTCCTCTCTTCATCTCCGCCGCAAACACTCCTCCCCCATCGATTTCCGACGAATCCAACCGTTTGATTCCTCAATTTCATTCCCAAATCATGTAAACACCCTATCCCTCTCTCATTTCCTCAAAAATCTAGTTAGATTATGGTGTGTTATGATTTTTAGAGATTTTTCTTAGGGTGAATGGTAGAGTAGTGTATTGAGAATTTGATTATGGTTTTAGGGTTTAGGATTGTGATTATTTGTTGTATTAAATTGATTTGGAATTTGTTTTTAAGTTTTTATTAATTTTGTGGTTATAAAAATCGAATTAATAATTATGTATATATAATATGAAAACGTTTTTTTTATATAAAACCTATTTTTGTTATTAAAACAATTATTATTAATTATAAGACATTTTTCGTGATTAAAACTATTATTTGTAATTATTAAACAGTTTTTTATTTATTAAAACTATTATTTGTAATTATTAAAATATTCTTAATTTATTAAAACTATTATTTGTAATTATTCAACAATTGTTTATTGATTAAAACTATTTTTTAGTAATTATTAAACTATTTTTTATTTATTAAAACTATTATTTGTAATTACCAAACTATTGTTTTATTGATTAAAACTATTATTTGTAATTATTGAAAAAAAATTTATTTATTAAAACTATTATTTGTAATTATTAAACTATTTTATTTATTAAAACTATTTCTTATAATTATTAAACAATTTGTTATTGATTAAAACTATTATTGTAATTATTAAACAATTTTTTATTGATAAAAACTATTATTTGTAATTATTCAATAATTTTTTTTTATTAAAATTATTATTTGAAATTATTAAAACTATTTACAGGTTTTAAGATGATCAGCTGCTGCCTCGACCGAGCTCTTCGTTCCTCATCACGAGGTCGTGGTGGTTCGGGGAGCCACTCTCGGGATTCGCCGAGCCACCCTCGGGAATCCGCATCGCCCCACAGCTCCTACCATACATCTCCCTCTCCATTTCCCGCTCCCGCAGCTGCACCCTCTCTTGCTCCTTCAGTCCTTCCGGGAGTGATGACTATTAAGGAGTTGGTTCGACAACCCGGTCGTGACCATCTTCCCTATCTCACTCAGTATTCACATGGTCGGGGTCAAACATGGTAATTAAATGTCTTTTTTTCATTAAAATTTGATTCAGTATTAATAATTTGTTCCTTACATTAGGTTTGACCGATCCTCGAACGGGATCAGCGCATGGATCAACTGTATGATGTACTCGGCCCTCGACAAGGGACATCCTACTTTCACGGACTTCCCTTACGATAAGCAGCAGCTGTGGTTTCGTCAGTTTGCGGTAAGTATTCTAATTTTTTTCTAATATTTTTAATCATTAATATAAAATTTCTACTAAATCTGTTTTTTTCAGCAAGAATTCAACTGGAATTTCGATGATACGCCGTTTATCTATAACCACTTCGTCCATAAAGTTATGGACAATTATGGGAAGGAAATCCACGAGTGGAAGAAGAAGTGAGAAGTGAACAAGGTAAAACGTAATTCATTAAACAACTTTTTAATTTATTAAACTATTTTTTTATTTATTTAACTATTATCTACTTTTTTTTTATTAAAAGGTTCCGAAATCGATGAACCTCACGGTCTGGGAGGAATTGTGTGTGCATTGGGATAAAGAAGAGACGAAACAAACTTCCTCCACCAACTCCACCAACCGTAAGAGCGATCGTAAAGAGAATGGCGTCTTCAAGCAAAACTTGGGTGCCTAATCTATTGCTACTCTGGCAGATCGCATGGTAAGTTCAGTCTCTTTTTCTTCAATTATTTAAGTTTTGAAATTTTATATTTTGAATTATTCTAATTTATAAAGTTCGTTTAATTTATGTTATTTTTCAAGGCGGATGAAAATGAAGGCGAGCCGGTTGATGATCTCGTCCTAATGAAGAGGGCGTAAACCAACAAGAACACCGGCCAGATTGATGATGGTATTGTGAGATCTCATTATTTCTATAATTAGATTGTTGGTGAGACTCGAACCCAGGACATCACCCTTTAACAGCATTCCACAAGACAAGCTGTCACCAATTGATTACACTACAAGAAAACAGCGGCATACTGACGGCTATAATCGTCGGTATTTCTTCGGAAAAACGTTATTCCGAAAAAATACCAACGATAGATGTCCTCGAAAATTCATTTTTTCTCGAAATTCCCTAGAAAATTCTGACTAAATACCGAGGAAGTGAATTTCCGAGGAAATTCCGAGGATCACTTCATCGTCGGTAGATTCCTCGGAATATACCAAGGGAACACTTCCTCGGTATATTCCGATGGATTTTCCGATGACTCAGTCCTCGGAAGTTTCCGACGAAAGAGTCCTCGGAATGGCCCTCGGAAATTTCTGAAGAACGTGTCCCTCGGAAAATTCCTAGGAAAGATTCCGAGGAATCATTCCTTGGAAATTTCCGAGAGAACCGTTCCTCGGAAATTTCCGAAGGAACCTTTCCTCAGAAATTTTCGAGGGACACGTTCCTCGGAATTTCCAAAAAAAAAAATTCTTTTTGAAAAATAATATTTTTTTAAATTTAAATTTGAAAATATAAATTAAAATTAATATTGAAATAATATTAGATAATATTCAAAGTTGTACAAATCAAAATAAAATAATTCGAGTTTTTGAAAAAAAAAGAACTACGGGTCATGTAGGTTCGGGAACACCTCGTTCGGGTACATCTTCTTCATCATCTCCATTATTTGCTCGTTCTGCCTCCTATGTGCTTCAAAGCCCGCCAGTTGAATCACCATCTGGGCATAAAACGCAGATATGCGATCATCCTTGTCCTTCAATTGATCCAGAAGAACTTCTGGATCAACAAAGGGCTGTTGTGCAACAGGAGGAACCGACCGGGAGCGACGACCCAAACCGACCAAACGTCTCTTCTTCTTTGGAAATGACTAGAAAATAACCAAATTAAAATAGTAGAAAAGAGATAAAATAAAAAAAATGAAAAAATAAATGAATTAAATTAATAACTTACTGATTTAACGATTTCGTTGATTCGAATCCGGAACAAGTTGGTCGAAGCCGTCGAATTGTCATTGTAGCTTTGAAGCTGAGACACTTCATCTTCCATATGAGTTTGGACCAGGCTGACCACTTCCCTCACAACACCATCATCAATCTGGCCGGTCTTCTTGTTGGTATACGTCATCTTCATTAGGACGAAATCATCAACCGGCTCGCCTTCATTTTCATCCGCCTTGAAAAAACATAAATTAAAATAAACTTTAGAAATTAGAAGAATTCAAAAAATAAAATTTCAAAACTTAAATAATTGAAAAAAAAGAGACTGAACTTACCATGTGTTCTGCCAGATTAGCAATAAATTGGGCATCCAAGTTGTGCTTGAAGACGTTTTTTTCCTTTACGATCGCTCTTGCGGCTGGTGGAGTTGGTGGAGGAAGTTTGTTTCGTCTCTTCCTTATCCCAATGCACACACAACTCCTCCCAGACCGTGGAGTTCAACGATTTTGGAACCTTTTAATAAATAAAAAATAGATAATAGTTTAATAAAATAAAAAATAGTTTAATAAATTAAAAAGTTGTTTAATGAACTAAATTTTACCTTGTTCACTTCTCACTTCTTCTTCCACTCGTGGACCTGCTTCCCATAGTTGTCCATAACTTTATGGACGAAGTGGTTATAGATAAACAGCGTATCATCGGAATTCTAGTTGAATTCTTGCCGAAAAAAAACATAATTAGTAGAAATTTTATATTAATGATTAAAGATATAAAAAAATTAGAATACTTACCGCAAACTGGCGAAACCCCACCTGCTGCTTATCGTAAGGGAAGTCCGTGAAAGTCGGATGTCTCTTGACAAGGGCCGAGTACATCATACGGTTGATCCATGCGCTGACCCCGTTCGAGGATCGGTCGAAACTATTGTAAGGAACAAATTATTAATATTGAATCAAATTTTAATGAAAAAAAAGACATTTAATTACCATGTTTGATCCCGAACATGTGGATATTAAGTGAGATAGGGAAGATGGTCACGACCGGGCTGTCGAACCAACTCCTTAATAGTCATCACTCCCGGAACGACTGGAGGAGCAAGAGGGGGTGCAGTTGCGGGAGCGGGAAATGGAGAGGAGATGTATGGTAGGAGCTGTGGGGCGATGCGGATTCCCGAGGGTGGCTGGACGAATCCCGAGAGTGGCTCCCCAAACCACCACGACTTTGTGATGAGGAACGACGAGCTCGGTCGAGGCAGCGGCTGATCATCACAAGACCTGTATATAGTTTTAATAATTACAAATAATAATTTTAATAAATAAAAAATTGTTGAATAATTACAAATAATAGTTTTAATCAATAAAAATTGTTTAATAATTACAATTAATAGTTTTAATCAATAACAAATTGTTTAATAATTACAAATAATAGTTTTAATAAATAAAAAATAGTTTAATAACTACAAATAATAGTTTTAATAAATAAAAAATTGTTCAATATTACAAATAATAGTTTTAATAAATAACAAATAGTTTAATAATTACATATTATATTTTTAATAAATAAAATATAGTTTAATAATTACTAAAAATAGTTTTAATCAATAAAAATTATTGAATAATTACAAATAATAGTTTTAATAAATTAAAAATAGTTTAATAATTACAAATTATATTTTTAATAAATAAAAAATTGTTTAATAATTACAAATAATAGTTTTAATCACTAAAAAATTGTTTAATAATTTCAAATAATAGTTTTAACCACAAAAAATAGATTTAATATACAAAAAATGTTTCCATATTATATATACATAATTATTAGTTTGATTTTTATAACCACAAAATTAATAAAAACTTAAAATAAAAATTCCAAATCAATTGAATACAACAAATAATCACAATCCTAAACCCCAAAACCATAATCAAACTCTCATTACACTACTCTACCATTCACCCTAAGAAAAATCTATAAAAATCATAACACACTATAATCAAACTAGATTTTTGAAGGAAAAAAAGGTGCTTACATGATTTGGGAATGAAATTGAGTAATCAAACGGTTGGATTCGCCGGAAATCGATGGAGGAGGAATGTTTGCGGCGGAGAGGAAGAGATGAGAGGAAGAGAGAAATGGGGAAGAAGGATCGGGGAAGACCTAATAAAATGAGGGGTCCGACGGACAATGTCCTCGGAATTATTTAACAAGTTTCTCGAAATTTTCTCGGTTTAATTTTTGCGAAATATTTGGCGGCTAGGGCTGCCCGGGTAAATAAAAATATTCTGAGGAACCAATTTTCCTCGGAATTTCCTCGGAAATTTCCGAGGAAATTCCGAGGAAAAAGGGTTTGGGGTTTCAAAACATCAATATTTTTTGCCCTATATCATTTCGTATACAAATGTAATGCATATCATTGAGTATTCTTTGTAAATATAGATGATCATAACCCATGAAATAACAAAATTTCGAAAATAATTGTAAGTATTCCCAGTACCGTTTATTAAAGTGTATAAGTGTTTATCTTATGTTGTGTGGTTTTCGTTCATGCAATCGTAAAAGTATTTGTTATCGGGTAAAACACCATTTTTTACTTCATAATCTACTTAAGACACTTAATGAAGGTTATATAGTGTTATTCAATCCACAAACGTTGTTTTCGGTTAAAAACCCCTAGTTCCTCGGAATTTCTTCGGAATATTCCAACGGAATTCCGAGGAAAAACGAGAATTTTTGAGCAAACCCATGTTTTCCTTGGAATTTCGTCGGAATTTCCTCGGAATATTCTGAGGCTTTTCCGAAGAACAATACTCTATAATCAAATCTCTAAATCTACAAGGTCTAATCCAAGGAAATTTCGAGAAAAATATATATTCCGTCAGAATTTCCTCGGTATTCTAATTATAAATAAATAAATAAATAAATATATGCTACTCTGTTTTCGAGTCATCATCACCAGATGAATCAAAATCTGGATCTTGGTGAAACTCTCCAATCTCTGGTTCATCATCTACGTGAACGACGGCTTCCTCTCAGAAGTCAGTTAAATCGACTACAACGCCAACTTCAGTTAAATCTTCGGCTGCACTTAAGTTGTCGGATGTGCTTGGTTGTAGTGGGTCTTCCAGCTCAGAACTTCCATGAACTCGGCCTCTCGGATTGAGTCTTGTAATAGTTACTCATGGATCATCTATGTTTCTAACCCAGGGGTACTTGATATAACAAACCATTAACATTTAAAAAATTATTAATAAAATTGTAACAGTTACCCATGTTTCACCTCTGGCCAAACCAGCAGATACCTATTAATAGCACACATATATATATATATATATATATATATATATATATATATATATTATATCAATAAATGTGAATTAGTATAAATATGTGATAAATGATATTTTAATTTTGTTTAATGCACTGACATAAGTAAGCATCCATCCAACAAATTATCTCTGCTTCATTTCTTCTAGTTCCTCCTCTGTGGCGTATCTATATTCGAACCATTTTTCTGCCATGAAAATCATGTACATATGATGACAATAATGTAATTAATTAAGATTTAAATTTGAACTTGTTAAAATAAAAAAAAATTGTAAGCTAATTTATTTACCTCTCATATTGAAGAACATCTTCGCAGTGGGTGAGCAAATATGTTTGCAAATGACTGCGCTTCTGCTCAGTAAGTCGACGGTACTTTGGTTTTCCGCTAAGTCGTCCAACATCTGTGAAAATGTCTGGAACCGTAACATGATATGTTGCCCCTTCACTTCTACCTCTATCATCATGTCGACCAGGTCTTCTGTTTTTGGTTTGAACTTCTGCTGGAAAGTAGTACTCGGCAAAGTTTGAAATTTATTCATTGATCATCTGTGCGACAATAGAACCGTCCACCCTACTTAAATTTTTCACCATCTTTTTCAAATGGAACATATAATGCTCATATAGATACATCCATCCATACTGCACAGGACCACCAAGTTCCAATTCTCTTGCCATGTGAATAACAAGATGCTCCATAACATCAAAAAAAGGAGGGAGAAAATATCTTCTCAAGGTTGCACTGAATCACGGCTATGTTAGTCTTCAAATTTTCAATACCTTCAAGAGTCACTGATCTCGTGCATAAATTGCAGAAGAAAACACTTATCCCTGCAATTGCTTCATGAACATTTCGTGGTAATAATTCCTTGAAGGCAAACGGAAGGAGACGCTGCATCAACACATGGCGATCGTGACTTTTCAAGCCAATAAACTTTCCTTTCTTTTTGTCGATATAGTTAAGCAAATTAGATGCGTAACCGTCTGGAAATTCCACATCGTTTGAAACCCAATCAAAGAATGCATCTTTTCCATCTGCATCAAGTTGATATATGGGAAAAGGAGTCCTACCATTCTCATCAACATGAAGTTCTGAACGAGCACATATATCGACTAAATCCAGTCTTGACTTCAAGTTATCATTTGTTTTACTTTGAACGTTAAGGATCGTGTTCATGAGATTGTCAAAAAAGTTTTTCTCAATATGCATGACATCTAAATTATGTCTTAGCAAATGATCCTCCCAGTATGGCAGATCCTAGAAAATACTTTTTGTGTCAGTTATGTAGGTCTCCAACAGCATCTACCGGAAAACGCTCATGACCACCGAGGTCTGGCGTCCTTTCTGCATCAAAATCTCTTAGTTGTGTCTTCAAACCTTTCCCACAAATTTCAGGAGGTTGACTGTCAAACACCCTCTTGTTCTTCGTAAACAAATTCCTACTCCTACGATATGGATGATCAGGTGGTAGGAATCTCCTGTGA
This sequence comes from Hirschfeldia incana, assembly GCA_026261945.1. Taxonomy (NCBI): domain Eukaryota; kingdom Viridiplantae; phylum Streptophyta; class Magnoliopsida; order Brassicales; family Brassicaceae; genus Hirschfeldia; species Hirschfeldia incana. The sequence goes on from JABCMI010000006.1 coordinate 2,476,744, forward strand.
CTGTCAAACCAACACGTTTTCCTTCAGTGTTTTAGTTGGAAAGAATCAGTGTTATCTTGACAATATGGACATGATAGCCTTCCATGCGTTGTCCATCCAGATAACATACCATATGCTGGAAAATCACTTATTGTCCACATTAGTACTACCCGCATTTGAAAGTTTTATTTACACGAAATAGCATATGTTTCTGCATCTTCAGCCCATAGTTGTTGCAACTCATATATTAGTGGCTGAAGAAACACATCAAGTGATCTCTTAGGATGCTCTGGTCCGGGAACGAGAATGGAGAGAAACAAAAAATTTTGTCGCAAGCCCAAGTTTGGGGGTAAGTTGTATGGTGTAACAATGATTGGCCATAGAGAATATTGTCTTCCACTCTTGCCATACGGGCTGAAACCATCAGTACATAATCCAAGGTAGACATTTCTTCTCTCATACGCAAAGGCGGGATACTTTGATTGGAAATGCTTCCACGCTTTTGCATCTGAAGGATGTCTAATCTAACCATCTATTGAGTGCTCCGCATACCATCTCATTCGTTGCGCTGTGCGTTCAGAAAGATACAACATCTGCAACCTTTCCGTCAAAGGTAAATACTACATCCTTTTATATGACACTGAAACTCTTCCACTCGTATCTTTATAACGAAGCTTCCCACAAAATTTGCATGTAACCCGCTGGTCATTCGCCCTTTAATAAATCATGTACTTATCACTGCATACATCTATTATCTGATAACAGTTACGAGTTTCTGAACCTCGTAGTATGAACCTGGAGCTACATTATCCTCAGGTAGAACACCTTTACAAAATCAGCAATCGCATCCACACAGTCTTCAGTCAAGTTATAATATGCTTTAGTGTCCATCAGTCTTGTAGCAAATGATAAATCTGAATGACCATATCTGCAACCTTCATACAATGGTTGCTTTCCAGCATCCAACATATCATAAAATCTTCTAGCTTCTGCATTAGGTAAATCTTCCCCTCTAAAATAATCATTTACCATCTGCTCAGTATCTACACCATAATCTACATTCGTTCTAATTGGTTCTTCTAATCTAACCGCCGGCTGAGGTTTGCTAGTACTACCATGTTCATAATCAGTTTCCCCATGATGTTACCAAATTTTGTAACTTTGTGTAAACCCACTCAAATATACATGAGTCCAAACATCCCACTCTTTAATAACCTTTCTATTTTTACAATTAGAGCAAGGACATCTTAACATACATGTTTCTGCTTCCGGTTGTCGGTGAACTAACCCCATAAATTCGGTTATACCTCGTTGGTATTCTTCCGTAAGCAATCTCGTGTTCGGATCCAAATGAGGTCGATCGATTCAAGAACGGAAATTATTTGAAGAAGACATGTTTCTTTTCAATCAAATTCGTGTGTAAAGATAGTAGGAGGGAGGATGAAGAAATGGATTGAATGAAGAGGAAGAGGGGTGGTTGTATTTATAGATGAAATCATGCCGACAGACCGAGGAAATTTCGACGCTAACGGCTACTTCCTCGGAATTTCCTCGGAATTTTTAAAATCCTCCAACGGTTCTCTAATGGCTATAATATTTCTAAGGAATTCATTTTCTCTCGGAATGTCCCTCAGAATACCGCTGTTTTCTTGTAGTGTTACTATACCTTACACATTGTTAATCCTTGATATCATCAATTTTCAAGATACCCATGCACATGTTTTAATATTAAGTTATGATGGTTTATGGCTAGATTTCATAAATTTTAAGATTAGATTGTAAAGATATATTGATACTGATAGTAGAAAAGCATGTCTGTGAATGTGAATATTTTTGGTGGTATTTCAAATTTTGTTTCAAGGTCTTAAGCCAAAGCCAATAATCTTCAGAGACTCCAAATCATATTATGTACTAGCAGTTTCATCTTTCTGAATTGATCATCTGATATCTAAGCTATGTTTTGTACTTTTACAGTTGAGCTAACATTACTTCGTAAAAATCTTAGTTTTGTCTAGTAGTTAAATTGAGTAAGTTGTCGTGACAAAGAAAATAATATAGGGGGTGATTGGTGATGGCTGTGAGTGCTCCACAGAGTCATAAATCTCTCTAAAACAATAAAACCAAAGTAATCAAGCTTTATTAATAAAATCTAAAGCTACAGCCCAAAATCTTTAAAAGTAAACATATTGGCTCTAGAAATCAGTTTTTCTCAGCTTTTATCAAGTGCTTTGAAAAAATTTCAAAGCCAAAAAAATTAAAGTCAAGGCAAAAATCTTACGGCCTATTTTCTAAAGCAAAAAATCTAAAGCTACAGCAACAACCAATCAACCCCAGAATGAGGTCACATTAATTTGTATATGAGTTAAGCTATAATCAAAAGAAGTGTGTCGAACAATAATAGTATGAGGGAAATAGATTTGGCAAAAATTCGGTTTACCAAGTTAGGAAAAAGTACATACAACTTCAATATCATTTCATCGTATCAACTTCAATAACATTAAAAAATTGTACTTAGCTTACTAGTGTATAGGGGTGTCAAAATGAGCTAGCTCGCTCAGCTCAGCTCAGCTCATGGTGAGCTCGGCTCTTTAACGAGCTTACTCAGCTCAGCTCGTTTATTATATGAGCTCCAATATGTAAACTCGAACTCGGATCATTTTGATCATGAGTTAAATGAGCTAACTCGTGATCTAATATAAAGATAATAAGTATAAAATAACATAGAGATAAAAAAACTTCTTTAATATTGTTTAACATTTAAATATTAAAAAAATCCAAAACATAAATATTAAATATGAAATAAAAACCAACACATGAAAAAAATAAATAAAAACACCTAATATAATTAAATAAAAGCAAAACTAATGATCGACCAAATCCCTATTCTTCGTGCTCATTAGACAATTCATCTTCAATGTCTTCTTCATCTGTCCAAATATAAAATTAGAAGAAAACATAAATATTTCTTGTTAAAATAATAATGAAATATAAATAAATAATCTGAGATAGAAAATATTACCATTGTCGTCGGTCATAAAACCAAACAACCACGATCGGGTGCAAAGTAAAGACTGGACGTGTTTAGGAAGAAGACGGCTTCGGTATTTATTTAAAACACGTGAGCCAATACTGAAAGATGACTCAGATGCCACCGTGGTTATAGGGATGCTTAGTATGTCATATGCCATATAAGTCAAAGCTCCAAAACGATGGGCATTGTCTTTCCAATACTCCAAAACGCACATATGAGGATGACTTTTCATCTCTAACTTTGCTTCATCGAGGTATATATCCAAGACAGATTTTCCTTCATCCTCCGTAGCATCTTGCATATCATCTAGATCAAACAAATCCTACATCATTCAAAAGTAAAGCCTGTAAGTCACTAAACAAAATAATATATAATATAAACATATATGATAAGGTGACTTACATCCAAAACGTCTGCGTCTTGTCTTGCTTGTTTATTAATCTCACGTGCAGCAGAAGAAGCATTGGAAGAGCTTGCCACCGTAGGATATTTAATAACGTATTCTTCAAAGAGTGAACGGAGCTTTTTCTCTATGACGGCCAGCTTTTCTTTACACGTACTTGGATCAAGATCTTCATAACACCGCTTCAGTAGTTTGAACTTCATTCTAGGGTCAAGGACTGCTCCCATCGCTAGAATGACACTGTATTGATCCCAGTATTTTGTGAATTTGATTCTCATCTTTGAAGCCATTTCTCTGATATCTTTATCAGAATGAAGCTCGTTGTTTTTTAACAAACACTCGATCTTCCACACTTGTCCAAAATACAAGTTAGAAGTGGAATAACTTCTACCTGACATTAAGACTGTAATCTTGTAAAAAGGCTTCAAAATCTCCAATATGCCTTTTGCTTTGCTCCATTCATCGTTCGACGGACAATGCCGGTAAGATTTATCAACCACTTTAAATCTGTTAAAAGCCCGTTGATATTTCAAAGCTTTTTCAAGCATCAAATAAGTAGAGTTCCATCTAGTTTGAACATCCAAAGACAAAGTAACTGGACCTGGACCACCACCTTCTTCTAGCACACATCCCTCAAACGCAATTCCTCTAGACCTTGCAGCTTTAACATACTTCACGCTGTCTCTTATTTTGGACAGAGCACTACCAATGAATCTTCTTCTTTGCTCGTAGCTTCACTTCGGCATCAAGCATCATATTTGCTACGTTCACTCGTGGACATGAAGTATGATGACGCATTAAATGAGTTGTTCCGGTGGTGCGCTCCATCACATATACCCTCGAACAGTAGTTGCAAGTAGCCTTCTTTTTGTCTCCTTCCAGTTCAAACTTGAAGTGTTGCCACACAGGTGACGTTAGAGCCCTCCTTCTTTTTCCACCTGAATTTGCCTCAGGTAATGGAGCGTCATCATCTAAATTCTGAACATCGAATTCTTCATGCTCATTCATCAAGTTTTCTTCTTCATGCAATGCATCTGATTCCCACTGCTCCATTGAATCTATTAAAAAAGATATGACCACAGTTGTTAGAACTTGGACGAAAAAAAGGCTTACATACGTGAGAGGTATAGGACATGAAAAAAGTCTAAAAATAATCGTCAGAACTTTATTCTTTGCTTATACGATATTGTATGCTGCGTAACGTAACTCTAACCACACGTAAGACATTAAAAAATTAAGAAATTCAAAACAGTGAGATCAATCTCAGCTCAGCTTATAATCATAGATTAGCACAGATAACGAAACTAGTTACGCTTGAAAGTAAACATAAATTTCTACGTGCATGATAATGAATTATATAATAAAACTATTAAGCATAAGTCGTAACTTAAACTTACCGTGAGTTCTGTCTGAATAACGATAAGCAAAAGCTAAAGAGACGAATGTCAAATTTAGGATCAATGAAATTTGTGAGAGAGACAATAGGGTTAACGTGGGTTTATATACAAGATCTTGATAATCCCTAAACGTATAGTTTCTTTTTTTTTCTTCAGAAAAAAGTTATAGATAACTTTTAAGTTTAACTTCTATATTAATTATATGTATATTTTACATTTTAATTTTAGAAGATAAATAGGATATAGAAATTATCTCTTTTTTAAATAAGAAAAATAGAAGTTATCCAAATATATATATCGTAAGTAAAAATAAAGAAGCTCATGAGTTAGCTCGTGTTCATTAAAGATTGTTCATATAACTCGTGATCTGTTTTGAGCTTGATCATAAAAACTCATTTATTAAATGATCTTAAAATATAGAGATCGTGCTCGTGAAAATAATGAGCTGATCTGAGCCAGCTCATGAGCTACAGCTCATTTTGACACCCCTACTAGTGTAACGTTCGACCAAAAAATAAGAGCTTACTAGTGTAACACAGTTAGAAAACCTATTGGATTGATCAATATATGATAAGACATGTTTTGGAATCATTCTTCAAGTGAAAATTATTAGTCATGAGAGTAATAACTGTACTTAGTTTGATCACAAAAAGAGAGTAATGACTAAATTTTTATTATTGGATGGCTAAGTATGGTAAAAAAGACGAGATGTATTTTGTTTTGTTAACAATATAATGGCTCAACAATTTGTAATTTTCTTATAAAGGTGCGAGTGGCTTCTTTTTTATTTTAAAAAAAAAGACAAGAAAAAGTAAAGAACGGAGAAAAAGGTTTTAAAGGTACTAGTAAATTAGTAATTCTGTAATATAATTGAGTTTGGATATGAATTACAAAATAGTCTTTTTTGTCAATAATAAAATTACAACATATGAAGTGTTGTGGCTAAAATTAGCCGAACTTCACTAACGACCTATATGTATTTAACTATTGTTATGAACTTATTTAATTGGAAATTTGAATTTGTTTCAGAGCAGAGGCAGAGGCAGGATATCTTATTATATAAAGCATAGTTTTCAAAGTTACTAATTAACATGATTGCGACACATGGCGATTATATATCTAAGATTATGACATGTGTTAATCCATCTCATAATTAAAAACATATATATTAAGATAATAACAAAAACATTTTTTGTTAAAAAGTAACTATAAATATCATTAATAGTAATATTTCCGTTTTTAAATTCCTAAACAAAATATTATTTGATAGTAATTTTTCTTCAAATAGTTTTACATGTATTTAAATATATAATGATTAAAAATATATATTTAGATAATAAAAAGGAATTATGAAAAACTAAAAATTAGCATATAATTGTTTTTTCATTTTTTGGTTATAATACAAAAATAAAATTACTATATAATCATTTATTTGAACTTTTACAAATATGTTTTGGTTTTATTATAATTATAATCATTTATTTTAGATAATTTTAATAATTGTCATATTATTTGTATTGACACCATTTTAATTAAATAAGTTATAATATCATGTTCATTACCAACAAAAAGTAAATAAGGAAAATATCTGAAAAAATATAAGGAAAATTTTGTATTTGTTAATTAAATAAATTATACTATCATGTTTATCACCAGATTCTTTTAAAAAGGAAAATTACCATATAAATTTAATAAGGAAAATTTGTATTTGATAAGAGAGGATATTTAAAGTAATTTTGAAATTGTTTAATACTATATTTTACTTTTTATTTTAAAATTTGAAACTAAAAAATTTGTCAAATAATTTATTTAATACTAATTTTACTTTTCTTAATTTCTAAAGAAAATATAATTGTAAAAAATATTTGATAGTAGTTGTCCTTCTTTATAATCTTGAACAAAAGTAAATTGTAAAATAGTGTTTAATAGTAGTTTTACTTCCTTTAAATCCTAATCAAAAGAAATATTTGTAGAATAATTATTTCAAATAGATTTTTATAAATAATAAAATTTCTTATTTAAATAGTTAATCTCCTTTTAAGAAAACTCACAAACCAAAATAATCTACAATAAGAAAATAAAATTGTAAAAATATTTGATAGTAGTTGTTATTCTCTGTAATCTTGAACAAAAGAAAATTGTAAAATAATGTTTAATAGTAGTTTTTATTTCTTCAAATTCTAATCAAAAAATATTTGTAGAATAATAATTTCAAATAATTTTTATAAATAGTCAATTTTCTTATTTAAATAGTTAATTTCCTTTTTAAGAAATCATAAACCCAAAAGAAACTACAATTATTCACATAAGATTAGTTATATATATATATATATATATATATATATATATATATAAGATTACTAATTATTGAAGCATAAATCTTAACCGAAAGATACATGGAAAAATAGATTTCTCCATGCTACTAAGAAAATTGGTTATATTATTGTAGGTCAACTATTAAAGAATTTAAAAAGAAGACCTAGGTAATTGAAACAGAAATCCTAATTGAAAGTTACGTGCGAAAATGAATTTTTATTCCTAGACCAACATATGCAAGATGGTATTTCAAACTGAAAATATATATTCACTGTATGAGTTAGCTATCTAATGTCAACAAGAGTAAATGTTAAAACTTAAAAGAGGTTGTCTATATTTGTCAAGTCATGTTTTACAGTTATAGGCCGCACTATCAAAAATCACTATAACTACAGAGCATTAGATTTTTAAAACATAACGACAATGATTTTCTACAAAATATTATATATTAAGAAGTTTTAAGTAATATATGATGTATAGAAAAATAAGTTAAAATCACACTATCGATGCTAATTCAATCAAATTTGATATTTTATCTAGCAATATATTTGATATTTAACTGACTATCAATAATACATATTGATTGATGTTGTGTAACATTAGTCTTAAACAATATAGAGAGAGTTCACAGTTTTATATGTTTTAATTAACTATAACTAATATTTTTTTATAAATAATTAAAAGTGAAGTATTTGTTAAAAAAAAACTAATAAACTGTTTAAAACACTGTGATTATTGAAACAAAAATATGAATCAAAATTTATGGAAGACAACATATTTCTATTCTTAAAATAAGTCATCAATATAATGAAAAATCCAAGAACTATCGTGAAATCATTTTTATGTTCGCCAAAAAAGGATTTTACTCATTAGACTGGTTTTATTATAATGCTGAATCTGAACTATGTAATCGTTAGTTTTTTACCAATGGTGATATGTTTGACACCAACATCAGTGAAGTTTGGGTACTTGACTGCTGCGTTGTTGTTGTTGTGTACAATGCATTTAAGAAGTTTTTTTTACATATGTAATTGACTCAATTGGTGTTATTTGACTTTTATTTTTTTTTCATAAGAAAGTGTATAGCTTTTCTCTAATTTAAGTACAAATTTTATAGCAATTCATCTATGAATATAAAATACATGTATTAACTTGAAATTATGTATAACAACTGTTTTTAACTATAAAATAAATCTTCACAACTTATGTAAAAAACAATCATAAAATTATAAAAAAATAGTTTATCATTTTATGTTTTTATTAAATTAAAATATCAAAAAAAACCGTTGCAACGCAACGGGCTCATATCTAGTAAGACATAAATATTTGTTTAGCTTGATATAGCGTATTTGCTTGACATCTTCAAGTATTTATGTTTTTTTTTTGTAACTATTCTTTAAGTTTTTATGTTTTTTTTGTAACTGTTCTTCAAGTATTTTTTACCACCATCTTCACTTATGTTTTGCATATGAATAATGCTTTTACGAGCGAAGATATAATTTTTAAGCAAATGGTCCATAAAATATATATAGATCAAGGTGGATGCCAGAAAGGAAAGAAACTATGGAACAGAGTGGGCAAAAGTTATAGCGTTTTGATAAGTTCAGATATTTTATAACGTTGTTCCATTGTACACGAATGCATCTATAACGTCATGTATTTAGTCATCACTCAGTGATCGAACAGTAAGAACAAAATAGTTACATCACTTCAACCATGAGAAGTATGTTCAAGATATCCAAAAAAGGTCTCACTATACAATGTAAATATTCTAAGATCTATTATTCTCAAACGTCTTTTGTTACAAAAAAATTAAGGCCTATAGGCATCATCATAAAAACCTAGAAATCACTAATTATAATATTGTGATTGTAAAATGAAATTGTTTATTATGTCTGTAAGAATTAACTGCCGCATTTATGTTTACAGATAACTTTGCATGTCTTTCTTCCAGGAAAAAGTGGAGAAATCATTTTCTCAATTAACACTAATTAGTAGATAATCAAAATCTTTATCAACTTTGTGGAAAAGTTTGGAGACGACTTTATCTTTTGTTACTTTTACGGCCCATGAAAGAGAATCTTAGTTAAGGTCCCATTACAATTTTCACAGGAAGTTGCATGGAAAAGGTAGCAGCGTATACAGAACCTGTACCTGTAAGATTATATATACAGTTCTTCTGTTGTATAGAAAATGCAGCTGTTTTAGCTACGATTGGTTTTATTTATTCGCTTGATCACTAACCGGGTGAGTTATTTATTTGGAAAAAGACGTGTAACTTTGAGATTTATGGTTATTTTTTTACCGAAAAATTATGGTTCTTGTTATAATGTTTTAGCTAAAAACATAAATAAATTTTGGTTAATAGTTTATGCAGCACGAATTTATCATCAATTATAGTTTGAAATAGTTTATGTAGCAATACATTATTAACTCTAATGCGAACAATATTTCACAGACCATATAAATGATTTTACATATCATATGAAGTCCATGGAGTCCACAAAAATAAGAGCTGTTTATCCGATTCATGTATTAAAACACACATATAGTTAATTCTTAATTATCATCACTCGTAATCATTGGTCTACATATTTAACTTTTAGCATGCATTGCTATCGAATTTTTATAAGCTTTTCGTAGTGTGTATACAGTGATTGATATGTATAACGTTGGTAACAGAAAAGGCAAACAAACAAAATACTTTGTCTTGTAATAATTGTCCGTAGTGATTGACTTAACGTATTGGTTGTCAAAAAAAAAGACTCAACGTATTGGATTGATCAAATTGAGAGTAAAAACAATAATACCATTATCATTCACTATGTGACATATGTATACTTTTAACTCTAATCGTCTCTTATTTATGTGATATGTGTATGTCGCCAAAGTATATATAGGCCTATGAATCTTTCCTTTGTCTTCTTTGAAATGTCGTTTATTGATCGCACCGTCCTCCGTGTAAATTACTTTGTACTCATCTATATACTTGCCATACTTGCATAACATTAACATGCATAGGTAATACTCTTTTTTTGTTTAAACTGCATAGATAATACTTACAGAAAAAAATATGCATAGATAATACAGATAAATGAAACCTTGAATTTCGAACTCCAGATTTAAACTCTACTATTGTCTACTATGGGTCAAAACTTATAGAAGTTCTCACTCTAGCATGAATTTTTAATGACCGTTAACTCTGTACATATTTCATATCGTCTGTAGAGATGTATGCATGTGTGTTATCTTTTCACAGGTTTGTAGTGTGCTTTATATGCAATTTGAATAAAAATGGCACTCTATTATTTTATTTTATATTCTCTCCCAACGAACCAGGCAATATCACAAAGGGATATGTCTCCATTTTAACCTAATAATGCATCTGCGAAAAGTATATATTCTTCTACTTTCTTATGAACCAAGAGCATGTGGTATATCTGTAATGTACCATCTAGATCCACATCTGTCTTGCTTTGCAAATTAAGCTAACTCTATATATTTTTGACATATTCTGAATAATTGCCAAATATAACTACCATATATATAGTTTAATTTTGAGCAAGGGCGTTTTCACTACCATATAGTTCAAATTAGAATATCATTCTTTCAAAGATGTTGTACGATATGAACCAATATATATACCCAACATATATTATATGTATACATGTTTGTATTTTTGACTATTTTATGCCTACGAATATCGATTATTTATCAAAGCAAAGGGAACAATATTATATATGTTACAAAGTCTCGAAATTGTAGGAGAATATTCTGGTGTCACCATAGTTCAAGAAGAAAACTCCAAAAATTTATAGTAAAAAAGGTTCACCAATTTAACAATTAAAAGGACACTCTTAAAAACATCATTACATTATGATTAAACTTTAAATATTCTCAAAAGAACTGTTAATTAGGTCAGCCCACAAGCAGTCGACTTCCAAAGCCTTACCTGCCTTTTGTCAGTTCTATGTCTCACCTTTATTATTTTTAATTATACTATGATAACTCACGTCTTAGCTTAGGGCAAAAATAAATGATTTAGTAATTCTTACTCTTTTTGCAAAAGAGTAATTCTTACTTGTTCGGGGATCGATTGGAATAAAACTTTAGTGAGATGAAATAGCGACCTTTTAACGAGGTTAGGCCTGGGCATTTTAATATGGACCCGAAGATCCGACCCGGAACCGGTCCAAATATATCCGACCCGGATCCGATCCGAAAGTTTACAAGTATCTTTTGGATCTAAATTTTTTATACCCAAATAGATCCGGACCTGAAAAGAACCGACCTGAACAGACCCAGATCCGAAAAGAACCGATCCGAATAGACCCGACCTGATAAGAACCGATGTGTACCCGACTTAAAAACATGTATATTCAAAATTATGATTTTGTTGTGTTCTGTTTTGTATATATATATATTATTTTTGTTTAATTGAAATATTTTTTGGTCAACAATATTTATTATTATTTTGTAACATTTTTAAGTGATATGAAATTTTAAAATATAAAATTTAGAGTTTAAAAATATTTTATGTTAATTATTAATAGTTTAGTTAAGTTATTTTGTAAATATTTAGATATATAAATGACAAATATTGATTAATATGAGTGAGTTTGAGTATGTATGTATTTTTCAGAGTCTTCATACCCGAACCCGACAAAACCTGATAAGACCCGATCTGAAATCGAAAAATTATGGATATTTTACAGGTTTTAAAATTATAGATCCGAACCGACCCGGACCCGGCAAAGCCTGACCCGAAACCGACCCGGAAAATTATAAGTATCTATATGGGTCTAAACTTCTAGGACCCAAAAAACCCGGACCCGATAGGATCCGACCCGAACCCGACCCGAGGACCCGGATGCCCAGGCCTAAACGAGGTAAAGACCTTAAAACCGTTTAAATTTGCAGAATCCATTGGCTGATGTTCTGTGTGTTGGTTTCTATAGTGCAAAATAAAATTATGCATTAACATATTAACTATAAATTATATGAAATAGCTGCTTAATTATGATCAGGTTTAATAACCATAACCACCCATACAGGCGCTATAGTTTTTTTTGTATAAATGTTAAAATATCAGGAGCTATAGTTATTGAGTGACTTGATGTGTCACAGAAATAATTTTTAGCTTGTTTAGAGGTTTTATCAACAAAAAAAAAAAAAAACTGATTTCCTGCATAAAGATAACGTTTGGAGCTTGTATAAGCTAAGAAGAAGAAGAAGAAGAAGAAGAAGAAGGTAAAAACAGGTGGAAATGGTATAACTGTCAAAATGTAGTGATAGTGAGACGTATAAGTTATGTTGACGATATTCCAGGATGTATAGTATAGTCTAATCTTTTTTAAAAAGATAATATAGTCAACTTATCAGTTGTTTAAAAATAGTATACTCTAATTATGAGGCGAAGATAAATTCATATATCGAAGAAATTTCTCAAATCTCGCATACATATATATATACTATATATAGATATCACTTTTTCCATAATAATAAAAACGCTTTGTAACTTGTTATAACTTGTGTTTCAAAAAAAATTATTATAACTTTCTTAAAGAAAAAAGGGGGGAAAGGAATGGAGAAAAAACTATTAAAGAAAATATGAATAATTATACTCTTTATTCATTATAAAGTCACCGAATTATTTTCCTTAAATTCACAAACAATATTTCTAATATAGAAAAATTATTAAGTAAAAAATAGGTATGCAAAATTAATGTTAAATTAATATATTTTTGCGATAATGAAATTTTAATTATTCAACAAATAAAAATATCAATGTTACAAATGGTTAGTTTGCTCAATCAAAATAATGTTACATTTTAGAGCTATTATGACTTCAAGTGGGTGTATTAGTTTTAAGAACCGATTTTTAGTTTTTTAGTTAAAAATTAATAGACGGTTTTTTATATTTCGCTAAAAATTTCACTCTAAGAACCTCTCATTAATCGTAATCGTATTCAACAACTGAGTATATTTTAATTTTTTATTTTTCTTTTCAATTTTTCTTTTGTTTTTGGGGGTTAAAAAACCAAAATTTACTGGAATGAATTAGTCGGATATCCCCGAATTACATCTTGTTAGAAAAAATAGATTGCTGTCGGATGGAACTCTCAATGCATGTCTTAATTCTGTCGTATGTTGTTGGATTATATCTAAAGAGCACGTGCATTGCAGGCTTTGTTCGACAAACAAGAGATGTGACCATCACCGTCGGATCTGTTTTTACATAAGCTTTCACATATACCTAAAAATGCACGATGAGGTAAACGAGTATAATCCGTTGTTCGAAAGCATTTCATTACATTTTATTTTATGGCAAGGTGAATATGAAATACTATTATAGACTTTATCTGAATAATTAGAAAAAAATTCAGAGTTTCTTTTTGAATTATTCAGGATGCTTTTATATTTTTGTTATATTTTCAGGTTAGTTTTTTTATTAAGTATTTTCAGGTTAACTAAAATAAAATAAAAAACTAATGGCTGTGAGACATATAATCAGCTACCAAAGATCTTCGAGCCCTTGTCATCACTCCAGCACTCATCTACTCAATATACATGGAAAGGAACACAGTGCTAGGTTCCATACAGTTACCACTCTGTCTCTACAGTACTTGCTAAGTTGCTGTTTTCAAGTGGACAACCCTATTCAGCTTATGGTTTCAGTACTATAATTCACAAATCATTGTTAGAAAAACGAAACTTCAGAAATCACAAAATAAGCAAAACCTTGAATAGTGTTATTATTCCCTAGATTTAACATTTGAATTTTAATAATCCACTTACCTTCAAAAAGAGAGATATGTCCAGTTACAAAAAATAAAATAAAAAAGAGATATGTTTAAAGGGAGGGATCCAATAACTGTGTGTTTCCGAGTTAAGACAACTCATGCAACAATTAATAAAGGTGAGAACTGAAATAATAAATTTAAACATTATATCACACAAAAGCTTTTAAAAAGGTTAACTCAAGGTCAAGTTATTTAGAATATCTCAAATGTATAACTTTATTTTCTCTTCCAAAATAGAGAAAAATAAAATATATAGTAAAAATGTTTAAATTTTATTTCATGAGCAAACAAAAACCAGATTATTCCATTTATAGAACACATCCATATTTTACTTTATTATGGAATGAGAAAATTTTATAATTAGAATATTTTTTTACTTCATACTCCATTTTACTCAAATTCAAAGTGAAAAATGGACACATCCATATTTTACTTTATTATGGAATGAGAAAATTTTATAATTAGAATATATTTTACTTCATACTCCATTTTACTCAATTTCGAAGTGAAAAATGGAGTGAAATTGGAAATGTCATTATAACCTTCAATCAACATATTTATCATTTAGTTCTTAGAAAATGAAAACTGATACATAACATATATGTAATTTAGTCATTCAAAAATGAAAAATGAACATATATATATATATATATATATATATATATAATAACGTTATTCAAAAAACATAGTTTAGGTCAATTAATTATAAGTTTACAGAAAATCACATATAAAGAAATGAAAATTGACACAAAGTACCAAGACCATGTGGGAACAAAAGTTAGTAACTAATATAGTGCAAAACACACAGAAAATGGAGAAGAAAGAGCAACACGAAATAATGGGATCATCATTCCAAATAGAAAAGGCGAAAATCCTAACTTTATATGTGTCATATAACGCACTACCAGACCAAAGTTCAAATATCTAATGGTATAATCGTTTCAATTTGTTACATATTTATGTATCCTGCAGCATAAAATATCTAATTTATATTTATCTAGAAATAGTTGATTCATAACTTTCCATATCCGGAAGACCTGATTTATAAATTATTTTGTTTACTCTGGGGATATCTAGGCCAGGGTCCGATTAATCTTCCTACCACAGAGAACACTATCAACGATTTTCGACTCCATATCTCTTGTATATTACTTGCAAAGTGATTTACCTCATGTCATTTTTACAATCAATTTTACAAAAAAATGATGACATAGTCACCAAAATTTATGACATAGCTTATAATTAAATATGATATGTATAATTACATTTATTGCTGATATATATTTTTGGTAAACTTTATAGAATATATCAATAACTGATATATTAAATTTAATGTTGATTTATATTTTTGGTAAACTTCTTAAAATATGGTAATAACTCATAAATCATCACTATGATAAATATATTGAAATATGCATTATAAATTTTGAAATGTGATTTAATTTTATTTTTATAATTTTACAATTTTTACTACTAATATTTTTAAAACAAAATTATATATTTTTAAAAAATAATAAATTTTTAATCGTAATATCATTAATTTATTTTATATATCTACAAATTCTATAAATATTGTTTATTTTTATTTTTAATAACTATATGAATTTTATATGAATTTTTAGTAGTTTAATACAAGTTTATTTAATACATTTAACCAAAATGAATAGATAAAAATTATCTAAGATTTTAATTTTAAATTAAATATAATTTAAAATTAAAAATATATTTATCTTAGTTTTATGCTTAATTAAGTCAAATTTACATTAAATATTAGTAAAAAAATAAATATATAATATTAATAATTTTTGTTTTAAATATAATTTAATTTTTTAAAAAATTATCAGTGCATATGGTGCAGGAAAACATCTAGTTTTCTAATAAAGTCCAAAGCATAGTTTATTTTTGTTTGGCTAAGTAAATGATAACTTAATTAGGTTTTAGCCGAACTTGAATGCATACTACTCCCTCTGTTCTTTAAGGATGTATGTTTTGGTGTTTTTACAGATATTAAAAAAATACATTAATCATATATAGATTTTAGAAATTATCAAAATCCAATGCATTTTAACTAATAGTTTTTCAATAAATTCAATTAATTTTATTGAAATTTGCAATTTTTGTATAAGAAACATAACAAAATACGTGTTTATGAAGCAAATTATTTTTCTAAAATATCTATCTTTAAAGAACGGAGGGAGTATCGTTTAATTAGGAATATGGATTATTAAACTAAAATAAAAATATAAATCACAAATTCCATTATATAATATATTTAAATAATTGATAGTAAAATTGCGGTAATTGATATTAGAGTTTTTCTAGAATTCTACATATGGCCTTAACTTAATATAAAAGGAAAGTAAAAGGATTTTTTTTTTCATTTGAAAACTTTTGAAAAGAATATTAAAATATGTGTTTCTCTTAAGTAATTTCTTACAACTGAAATTTGATTAATAATTTAAATATCTTAAATTATTATATTATATTTTATTAGAAACTCATTTTAGGAACTCTTTCGAATAGAGCTTTAAGATATTCGAGGCATTTCTTTTTTATCTTTCATCTTTTGTACTATAAAATTTTTATTGGCTCTGATGCTATCGCTTTCAGCTTATGATTTTTCCACCGCCATCCACTTCATACCCTCTTATTATAATTTGATTAAAAAAAGGAAATAACAATTAACTTTTATATAATTTAATAAAATGGCTGCACAGTTTTAACAGATCAAGGTGGCCATATAACAACACACGTATATATGAGCTGATATATAAGTGGTATAAATTAAGACAAAGGACATATATACAAGTGGAGAACCCAATATCTTTGTCTTTGTTATTTTTCTTCTCATTCATAGTTAACTTGCAGATTTCTTATCCTTTCTCATATCTTGCTCTTTTTCTTTGTCTCTCTCTCTCTCTCTCACTCTCAGCTATATACAAAAACTTACTTTCTAATCTCTCTTACAATAAGTCAAGAACCAAGAAGAAGACATGACAGGTGAAGTTCTTAAGACTGTTTCTAGCGGATCAGCATTTGCTCCGAGCTCATCAACTCTGGATCATGATGAATCTCTCATTAATCCTCCTCTTGTTAAGAAAAAGAGAAATCTCCCTGGAAATCCTGGTAATTCTTTATATTGAATCTATAAGCTTGATCATCACTTATAAAGAAAACCCTAGAATCTTTTTAAGGTCCCCCGCCCCCCTATTTGTTAATTTTTTTTTGGTTGTTCTATGGATCTTGATCGATATAAAAAAAACTTTTTTTTTGGCTGCATGAGTTATATATTTGATCACTGGGTATTTGGATGCTAATTTACTGACGAGGCTTTGTAGATTTAAATATTCTACGATCTATAGAGTTATTTTCTTAGAAATTGTATTGGATTCCAATACAATATTTATGTACTCCAAAAAGAAAAACACAAAAAGGAATTAATATTACAATCCCTTTATTAGTACTCCAAAAAGAAAAACACAAAAAGGAATTAATATTAAAATCTGACTAAAATTCTAAAACACATGATCCGATCCAAACATATATTTTTGGTTTCCGATTTGACCTAATGGAAAACAAAAAAAAAACTCTTAATGATCTACATAGATCCGGAAGCTGAAGTAATAGCTTTATCTCCCAAGACCTTGATGGCGACGAATCGGTTCCTATGTGAGGTCTGTGGTAAAGGTTTCCAAAGAGACCAGAACTTACAGCTTCATCGTCGAGGACATAATCTTCCATGGAAGCTAAAGCAGAGGACGAGCAAAGAAGTGAGGAAACGTGTATATGTTTGCCCGGAGAAGACTTGTGTCCACCATGACCCTGCTAGAGCTCTGGGCGATCTCACCGGTATAAAAAAACATTTCTGTAGGAAACACGGTGAAAAGAAGTGGACGTGCGAGAAGTGTGCCAAGAGATACGCTGTTCATTCTGATTACAAAGCTCATTCTAAGACTTGTGGTACTAGAGAGTACCGTTGCGACTGTGGCACCATTTTCTCCAGGTATATATATATATGGGATATATAACGTACATACATATTTAAATTTACAAATATGTAGATACATACTGCGTTGTCGTTTGTATTGATCATGTTCGAAAGCTTTACTATGGTAGCTTTACAGTGTCTACATCTTTTCTTTTGTGAATATATATAGGTTGATTTAATAGTTTAGTTTTATAACTATATTTTGTCATTTTCTATGTGTTTTTTTGTCTTCTTGAAGTAGGGTAAAGTTTCTTGCTTGGGAAATGTTTTTACTGTGTGATGACTGTGACAAAAAAAAAGGAATAACTATAACACTATCTTTAGCTTTTTTTATTTCACTTAATTTGCACAATTTATTTATCACATTGCCAAACTTATAGTTTATTTTATATCAGTAGTTTTTAATTATGTCTGCTGCACATATTAGAAATGGGAATTATTTGTTTGATTTTCCTAATATGGGCTAATTGAGTTTGAGCACTTCCCGTGATTAAGACCTTATGGTGATTTTTGGCTGAAATAGGCGAGACAGCTTCATCACCCATAGAGCATTTTGCGATGCCTTGGCTGAAGAAACCGCCAAAATAAACGCAGCATCTCATCTTAACGGTTTATCCGCCGCTGGAGCCGTTGGAATGAATCTGAACTATCAATATCTCATGGGAACACTCAACCCACCGCTTCAACCATTTGAACAGCAACCGCCGACACATCAAAACCACCATCACCATTTTCTACCGCCACCTCCGTCATCCTCTTCCTCCCTCTCCCTATGGATGGGACAAGACATCCCAACGTCTCAAACGCAACCACAAGACTACGAGTGGGTTTTCGGAAACGCTAAGGCTGCGTCCGGGTGCATTAGTAATAATAATCACGATGACTTCATTACACAAACCACAAACGCCAGCTCGACCACTACTGCTACTCTCTCAGTCCCTTCTTTGTTCAGCAGTGACCAAACACAAAGCCCAAATGCAAACTTGAACATGTCCGCCACTGCGTTGCTACAAAAAGCGGCTGAAATTGGCGCCAGTTCGACGACGAGCTCTAACCCGTCGGCGTTTCTCAAGAGTTTCACGCTAAAATCCTCCGACCAAACCACAACTAGTTATGACGGCGGTGAAAAGTTCTTTGCTTTGTTCGGAACTAACAACAACATTGGTGTAGTGAGTAATAGTCATGATCGGGAGATTGAGAACGTTAGAAACGACGTTACGGTTGCGTCTGCGATGGATGAACTACATAATTACCCCTGGAAACGTAGAAAAGTTGATGGTGGAGGAGAAGGTGGTGGAGGAGGGCAAACTCGAGATTTCCTTGGGGTCGGTGTCCAAACGTTGTGCCATCATCCATCGTCTATCAATGGATGGATTTGAAACGTTCAGGGGTTATGGATAAATAACGAAAAGGACAATGAATCTTTTGTAATCTCTACCATTTTCTAAGAACACTAGTGGTAATGACGTTGTTTTCTTATAGTAATTCAAGGTTTAAGTTTATGAAAATGTGTTTAAAAAAGGTTATGAAAATGTGATTACATATGTGATATTATTTTCAAGAGATTGGTATAAATAATGTAGTAATGTATATGTATATATTCATAGTAAGTTTCCAAGGAATGGTAATTTGTTTAGGACGGTAGATATACATACTCCGACTGGTGACCATTCTGAAAATAAGAGAAACAAATAGAAATGAAACTTTCAAGAATAAAATTGTAGAAATAAAAAAGAATTGTTGTTCTACCTCAAATTTGACAAAGAACAATTTTCTTCTTTATTTTTCTACAAAAGAGGACATGATAAAGAATGAAAAAGAAAAAATATTCTTTCTAAATGATAATTTAGAAAGAATATTAGAAAATATATTATTCGTCGTCGTTCTTTGGTCACCATTCATACTTATTGAGAATCTTTTGGATTATGTATATCTCTATTGGTATTCATTTACTTATATAATAATTGTAATAAACCATCACCAGTGGCGAACCTACACAGGTGAAGGTGGGGACAGCTGCCACCACAAAAAAAATACAATTTTGTTTTTCATTAAGTTTTTTTTAGGTAAAAAAAAAAAATTACAGCCATAAATTTATTTTTTTGCCTCCACAGGCCACTAGCCCATTCAGGTAATGCTATTGAAAGCCCATTTTAGAAACAAATTTTTTTTTTTACGAAACTGATATAATTATACTAATTATTAAAGTTACTTAACTAATTTCCAAATTAAAAACCCTAATCAAGTTTTTTTTTCTTCTGTTCGTCGTCTTTGAAGTTCTCGAACAAGTGGTAACTTTTTTCTTTGTTAATTTGTTTGTTTTATTATATTTCATAGTTGATTGTGTTTTCTAATGGTATAAAGAAAAATAACCTCTTATTATATAAACTAAACTTTTCTACAATTCTACTGATTTTTTTAATAATTGTGCCGTGTGATTTTGAAAGTGGAATGGTTGACTTTGGTTTCTGATGTGATGATGATGATAAAGTTCTCAGTAAAAAATTGTCGTCTCTTTTATTGTCAATGTGAAATTATAAGTTCATATGTTTCGTTCGATTGCATTATTTAACACAACTCTTTTTTTTTCCAGAAAAAAAATCAATGGAAAAATACTACAAAAAGTACCTTCTACATCTTCAGTACCAGAAATTAATATCGATGATTTGCCACCTAAACCCGATGAAAGAAAAGACAAAAGAAAATCTCCTCCAGAACCTGAAACCAATATCGATGATTTGCCATCTGACCCTGGTGAAAGGAAAGAAATAATAGATTACCCTGCAAATCAAAGAGACGAGGTTAGACGTAGATATCTCACCAAAGGTCCATGTCAACCCTATGGTCATCAATTTAAACAAATATTGAAAGGAGGTGCAATGAGGCGATTCAATCCAGCTTGGTTTGATCAGTATGGTAGTTGGCTAGAGTATAGCATATCCAAAGAAAGAGCATTTTGCTTACATTGCTACTTATTTAAAGATGAGGTACGAATGCAAGGTGGAAGTGATGCATTTGTGAAAGAAGGATCTAATAGTTGGAATAAGCCAGAGAGATTGCTTACTCATATGGGTAAACCACCCAGCAGTTGTCACATTATTGCTGCTCAGAAATGTGAGGATCTGATGAACCAACATCAATCTATAGTACATGCTCTGTTTAAGCAAAGTGATAAGGTGAAAAATGAGTATCGTATTCGCTTAAATGCTTCGATTGATGCTTCAAGATTCTTGCTACGACAAGGATTACCTTTTCGTGGCCATGGTGAGAAAGAAGAGGATGCAAACAAAGGAAACTTCTTGCAGCTTTTGAAATACACAGGAGAGCAGAATGATGCTATAAATAAGGTTATTCTCAAAAATGCTCCAGGAAATAACCAGATGATTTCTTCCAAAATTCAAAAAGATATTGTCCATTGCTTTGCAGAAGAAGTACGACAAGCTATTTTAGAAGAAATTGGTTATGGTGTCTTTGGTTTGCTGGTTGATGAGTCTGCTGATGTTTCTCACAAAGAGCAGATGGGTGTTGTTTTTCGGTTTGTTGATAAAGAGGGAGCAATCAAAGAACGGTTTATTGGAGTTGTTCATGTAAAAGAAACGTCTTCATTAGCACTAAAGTCTGCTATAGATGATTTGTTTGCTAGATATGGGATGAGCATTACAAAGGTGCGAGGCCAAGGCTATGATGGAGCTAGTAATATGAGGGGTGAGTTTAATGGGTTGAGATCATTGGTTGCTAGAGAAAGCATGTCTGCATATTATGTTCACTGTTTCGCTCATCAGCTTCAGCTAGTTGTGGTGGCTGTTGCAAAAAAGCACTTTGACATTGCTGATTTTTTTGATATGATTTCTTCATTGTTGAATGTTGTTGGGGCTTCTTGTAAACGAGAAGATAAGTTTCGAGAAATTCAACGTGAAGAATTAGAAAAAGGAATCAAGAGTGGTGATGTTAAGACTGGGACAGGACAAAATCAGGAACGGTCTTTGTCAAGACCTTCAACTACTCGTTGGGGTACCCATCACAAAACATTGCTGAGGTTGGAAGAACTGTTTTCTACTACCATTAAAGTTCTTGAGTATATCCAAGATGAGGGTTGAGAAGACTTCCAGAAACGTCAAGCATGTGGTCTTCTCAAATACTTTCACACGTTTGATTGTGTGTTCTATTTGCATCTTATGTTACATATTTTGGGGCTCACTGCGAATTTGTCCTTGACTTTGCAACAGAAAAATCAAGATATTTTAAATGCTATGTCACTGGTAGAATCCACTAAGCGAGAGTTGCAGAAGCTTAGAGATGATGGTTGGGATTCACTTATGGCTAAAGTTGCTTCTTTCTGTAAGAAACATAATGTTGAGATGCTCATCATGGAAGAAGATTTTGTTGATCTTAGGAATCCAAGAAAGAGAACCAACATAAGCAATATGCATCATTATAAGGTCAACTGCTTTTGCACGGTTCTAGATTTGCAAATTCAAGAGTTCAACGATCGTTTTACAGAGGTAACCACTGAACTACTTATCTGTATGGCTGCTTTAAGCCCGGTAGATTCATTCCATGGGTTTGACAAAGAGAAGCTGTTGCGGTTAGCTAAGTTATATCCAGATGATTTTAGCTATTGTGAGATTTCGTCTCTTGAGCAACAGCTTGATATCTACATCGACAATATACGTAGAGACGGAAGGTTTAAGAGTGTAGAAAATCTTGGAGATTTTTCATGTTTGATGGTGAAAACTCAAAAGCATTTAGCGCATCCATTGGTTTATAGACTCTTAAAGTTAGTTCTAACTTTGCCAGTTGCCACCGCAAGTGTTGAAAGATGTTTTTCAGCAATGAAACTAGTGAAGACAGCTGCACGGAACCGAATTGGAGATCAGTTTCTAAGTGATTGTATGGTTTGCTTTATTGAAAAGGAGCTATTTGACTCAGTTTCAAATGAGAAAGTGATTAAAAAATTTCAGATGATGAATGAGCGTAGAGTTTGTCATGTCCCCGATCCTCGATAGGACCGCGGGACGGACCGTGGTGCATGGAGATGCACTAAGGCAGGTCATTAGACCTGAAACCAGGTGTATCACGGTCCAAAGGGATGGTTAAGTGGGTCGTGGGACGAGTACTTGACCATCGGCAGACGGGAAGAGGTAAAGGAAAGCTGGACGAGTGAACCGGAAGCTTAAAGTGGTCCGGGTCGAGCTCATCCAGCTGGATCACGAGTGTGGTTAGCTCACCGGAGGTTTGTCCAGCTCGCCTGAGCTAAAGGGATAGCTGGGTCAGCTGGGGCAGCTAGGGGGAAGCTCATCTCACCTCGGCGGAGTGTTCGGGTCCGGACCAGACTGGTCGAGCTGGACGGTTACCCGGACTGGTCCGACGGTCCATACATATGCGAAATATGTGACGATGGGACCATTGTCTTGCGTATTGATCAGGGACGTCCTACAAGGGAAGGGGAGGTTCCCTCCGTGCCTAGGAACTGTCCCAAAGGGACAGTTAGGCGGATACACGCGAAACGGTGCCAAAGGCAACCGTTCGGTCCGATCTCTCTCTTCTCGTACCGGTTCGCCTAATTGGAAGTTGGCAATCGAGATCTCTATAAATAGAGAGTCTCTGACTTCGAAAAAGGCATCAGAACACTCAGGCGAAGCCCTGGCAAAATCGTAACAGAAATAAAGAGAGAAGGAGAGAGAGACGGTCCGTGGGAAGGTTTATCCGACCAAGGGGTTACCGGAGCAAGATCATTGAGTGTCAAGACATGGAGACTCGTCAGAGGGATCACGAGAAGGATAAGGAGAAGGAGAAGACTCCGGCTCCTGAAGAACGAACGCCTAAGGTCAGTGATGCTCTCCATGGTTCATCTTCCTTCACCGCGGTTAAGTCCGGGCTGGTGTGAAGGGTCGATTGTTCTGGAAGCATCCTTTCTGTCTAATCTTTGTATTCATCTTACTTCATCTTTATTCTGATCGAGTCTATGGGTTCAGACTCGTAAAGGCAAACCTCGGCCTTGGCCGGTTTGGAGGAATTCCTCCATGGCCGTGGTTTGGGAGGTGTGATCGGATCTCATAGTTCCTGATGGACTTGAGGGGATCCGATGATTGATTCTTCTTATTGAGTATTTATAAGGATTTATCATGTATAGAATTGGTATTGATCGAATTGTTCTAAGGAGATTGGGTCGTGACCGGTTTGTTGAATCGTGGTCGAGATCGTGGTGATCGAGACCGGTTCTGTGGAATCCGACTCGGCCAATCTCTTAATTGTGAATTATCATGAGTTTACATGAATTTTACTGTATTTTTCCATGTATATTTGAGATGACCATTTTTGGGTCTGACACGGTTTGATAGCTTAGGATAGGATCCATCCATGCAATTGATTGGCATTATTGTTGATAAATCTGATCATGTGTTTGTGTGTGTTGTTTGATGGATCCAGATAGCAAAGGTGATCGTGGGAAAGCCAAGGAACCGTGAGGAACCTAGCCGCGGATGGGATGTGTGTGTGGAAGACAAGTCTTTTGTAGCATTGGATTTATGTAGCCTATTGTGCAACCTTAGTGATTATGACTTAGCCTAGTGTGCATTTGGAACGTATGAACGAATGAACGATTGTATGACTACATTGTTTTATATATATAAGATAACGTTTGCCTTTAATCCGCTGTGCAATGATCATGTTAAACGAATGAACCTCAATCAATGTAAAACACTTAGAAAAATATGCCTTAGGATTGTCACTCAACCAAACGAACTGACTGATGATCTTAAGTAAGACTGCGGTTCGGTTGGATTAAGGTAATCCAGGATCGGGTCTTACAAGTTGGTATCAGAGCATGCTTGATTCTAGGATTTGTTGGGTTATGGTGCACACACACATCCGGCTAAGGGTACTTGCGGTGAGGCTATGGGTTTAGCAATAATTGATTGCTTGTTTTGGTTATCTTTAGGCGTGTAGAGGTTAAGTATTACAGTTGTAAACTAATCTCTTGTTTGTGTTGTTGTGCCTAAGGGAACTAAGAAGAGGGCTAGGAGGGCAAAGGAGGCTGCTGGTGGATCCGGAACGGTGGTGGCTGAAATAGTCACTGAAACACCTGTGTTACCTACCGCGGATGGAATGGTGAACACTGAGGCCGGATTACCACAGGGACCAATCCTACCTGGTGAACCGCGTGTGGAGATTCCTGAGGATCAGGACATATTGGAACAGGAGGAAGATGCTGAGTCTTCCCATGCTGGCGATCACGAGGATCAGGAGGTTGCTGCGGATGTGGGCAGGACCGGACCTGAGACTGTGGCGCCGGGACCAACCATGAAAGAGGTCCTGGACGCCATGAAGGCCATGGGAGATCAGTTGATCGCTTTGACACAGACATTCACCCCGTTGGTGAACTCATCTGTGGGTCAGGCTAATCCTCCAGTTCGTGCTGCCACACGGACGAGAGCCACGCGTACAAGACGTACCGCGGATGTGGTGGAAATCGATCCACCCGTGAGAAGAGCCCATAAGGTCGATTACCTTAAGGTGCTTGAGCATATATCCAGATTGGGTACCAAACACTTTGCTGGAAGTGTGGATCCTATTGAGGCTGACGAGTGGAGGAGCAGACTGGTTCGGAACTTCAGTTCCACTCGTTGTCCGGAGGAGTACAAGAGGGACATAGCAGTCCACTTCTTGGAAGGCGATGCTCACAACTGGTGGTTGGCCCTGGACAAAAGGACCAATGGCACCATTGAGCGTTTTGCGGACTTTGAGGTTGAATTCAACCACAAGTACTTTCCTGCTGAGGCGTGGGATCGTTTGGAGTCCAAGTTCTTGGATTTAACCCAAGGACGCAAGACGGTCCGTGAGTATGAGGAAGAATTCAACCGGCTCAGGAAGTATGTGGGAAGGGAACTGGAGGACGAAGCGGTGCAGGTCAGGAGGTTCATACGTGGACTAAGGCCAGACCTGAAGACTTACTGCTCTGTCCGTACCTTCCATACGGTGTCTGAACTGGTTGAGAGGATGGCTATCCTTGAGTCTAACCTTGCTGAGGAAGCAAAACTGAAGCCACGGAGCCACACGACTCCGGTGGGATCCGGTGGTGACCGGAAGAGGAAGAGAGACTCGACTGAAGAGGGTAAGACCTCGAGTGGTAAGTCAGAGTGCTCTAAATGTGGAAGACGCCACGGTGGTGAGTGCTGGAAAGCCATGGGAGCTTGCACCCGCTGCGGCAAGATGGATCATTCGGCTCGGGACTGTCCTAACCCGGCTTCCAACAGTGGTTCAGCCACTTGCCATGGGTGTGGTAAGGTGGGACATTACCGTAGGGATTGTCCCAAGAACCCACCCGGGATGGATAAGGGTCGTGGAGAGTCGAGCAAGCCGAACCAGAACCGGAACCAGCCATCCGCACCAAGGGTGTACGAGCTGTGCAAGGACACGGATGAGGCTGGACAATTCCAAGCGATCACGGGTAATAGTTTCTGTAAACTTGATCTTTTAAATTTGTAGATTGCATGGTATGGAATCTAGAACGGTTTAGGATACTTTGAATGGACCTTGTGTAGGAACCTTAAGTATTGGTGGTGTGGAAACACACGTATTGTTTGACACTGGAGCTACACATAGTTTTGTGAGCCCAGGAATGATTGGAAAGGGATTATTCCAATTGAGTGATGGGAATGAACCTTGCAAAGTGAGAGGGGCTGGTGGCCACGTTATGAACTCACTTGGGCTGGTAAAGGGAATCCCGGTATTGATCACGGACAGGGAGATGCCTGTAGATCTGATCGTAGTCCCCCTTGAGAATCACGAAGTGATATTGGGTATGGACTGGCTTGGAAAGCATCGGGCCACTCTGAACTGCCACCGCGGAAGGGTGCAGTTTGATACAGGGTGTGGACGTCCGGTCTGGTTCCAAGGAATGTGTTCGACTCCTGGGTTGAAAGTGGTCTCAGCACTCCGTGCGGAAAGGATGCTGTTGGATGGTTGTGAGGCCTATTTGGCTACCATCACCACTAAGGAGTGCGTGGGGGGTGGTGACCCGGAGGGAATACCGCTGGTTAGGGAATTTGGGGATGTGTTCAAGTCACTACAGGGTGTTCCTCCTGATAGGGCTGATCCATTCAAGATTGAACTGGAACCAGGGACGGCTCCTTTGTCCAAAAGTCCGTACCGCATGGCTCCTGCAGAGATGGCAGAGCTAAAGAAACAACTTGAGGAGTTGTTGGATAAGGGCTTTATACGTCCTAGTGTATCACCTTGGGGAGCACCAGTCCTCTTTGTGAAAAAGAAGGATGGAAGCTTTAGGTTGTGCATTGATTATAGAGGATTAAACCGGGTTACTGTGAAGAACAAGTACCCGTTGCCTCGGATTGATGAGTTGTTGGATCAACTCAGGGGAGCCAAGTGGTTCTCCAAAGTGGACTTGGCATCTGGATATCATCAGATTCCGATTGAACCTACTGATATCCAGAAGACTGCATTCCGGACGCGGTATGGTCACTTTGAGTTTGTTGTGATGCCGTTCGGTTTGACTAATGCGCCGGCTGCTTTCATGAACATGATGAATGGGGTATTCCGAGAATACTTGGACGAGTTTGTGATCATCTTCATTGATGATATACTCGTGTATTCAAAGACCAAGGAAGATCATGAAAAGCATCTCCGGGCAGTGTTGGAACGCTTGAGGGAGCAGAAACTCTTTGCTAAGTTAAGCAAGTGTAGTTTCTGGCAGAAGAGCATTGGGTTCCTTGGACACATAGTGTCAGACAAGGGCGTATCAGTTGATCCGGAAAAGATCAAGTGTATACGTGAATGGCCTCAACCAAGGAATGCTACTGAGGTAAGAAGCTTCCTGGGGTTGGCTGGTTATTACCGGAAGTTTGTGAAAGGGTTTTCGAGTGTAGCTCAACCCATGACACAA
The DNA here is from genome assembly GCA_026261945.1 of Hirschfeldia incana. NCBI lineage: Eukaryota > Viridiplantae > Streptophyta > Magnoliopsida > Brassicales > Brassicaceae > Hirschfeldia > Hirschfeldia incana. Next base: position 2,504,562 of record JABCMI010000006.1, read on the forward strand.
CTAACCGGGAAGGAGGTAAAGTTTGCATGGTCGGACCAGTGTGAGAAGAGCTTCTCCGCACTGAAGGACATGTTAACAAAGGCTCCGGTACTGGTACTACCTGAGGCGGATCAGCCTTATGTAGTGTACACGGATGCATCAATCACAGGACTAGGGTGTGTCCTTACACAGCAAGGGAAGGTAATAGCCTATGCATCTCGACAATTGAGAAAGCATGAGGGAAATTATCCGACCCATGACCTGGAAATGGCAGCTGTGGTTTTTGCCTTAAAGATATGGAGATCTTATCTTTACGGGGCAAGGGTGCAAATACTTACGGACCATAAGAGTCTAAAGTATATCTTTACTCAGCCTGAGTTGAATCTTAGGCAGAGGAGGTGGATGGAGTTTGTTGCAGATTACGATCTGGACATAACTTACTATCCGGGGAAGGCTAACCTGGTGGCTGATGCATTGAGTCGGAGACGGGCTGATGTATCCGCAGAAAGGGAAGCTGATGATCTGGAAGGGATGGTGAGATCACTGCGCCTGGATACTCTCACGGGTCAGGAAGAACCTTTGGGGTTGGAGGCAGTGAACCAGGCCGATCTCCTTACCCGAATCCGTCAAGCACAAGGCTTGGATGAAAACCTTAAAAAGGTTGCTGCCAATGATAAGACCGAGTACCAAACGGCAAGCAATGGTACCATCTTAGTCAATGGCAGGATAAGCGTTCCTAATGATAAGGGACTGAAGGAAGAGATTATGAGGCAAGCTCATAAGTCTAAATTTTCGATCCATCCCGGATTGAATAAGATGTATAGGGATTTGAAGAGGTATTACCATTGGGTGAGGATGAAAACTGATGTGGCCGAGTGGGTGGCAAAGTGTCCTACTGGTCAACTCATCAAGGCTGAGCATCAAGTTCCCAGTGGGTTACTTCAGAATCTACCTATACCGGAGTAGAAGTGGGATCACATCACAATGGACTTTGTGACTGGGTTCCCAACCACTCGGAACAAAAAGGATGCAGTATGGGTCGTAGTGGACCGTCTGACTAAGTCAGCACACTTCTTACCCATACGGAAAGGTTATGGTGTGGATGAGATAGTAAGGATCTACTTGGATGAGATAGTACGGTTGCATGGTGTTCCAGCAAGTATTGTCTCAGATAGAGATCCGAGGTTCACATCTTACTTCTGGCAAGCTTTTCAAAAAGCTTTGGGGACCAGAGTAAACATGAGTACGGCATATCACCCTCAAACGGATGGACAGTCTGAACGGACGATCCAGACCTTGGAGGATATGCTAAGGGCATGTGTCTTAGACTGGGGTGAGTCTTGGGAAAGACACTTACCTTTAGTGGAGTTTGCGTACAACAACAGTTTCCATACAAGTATTGGTATGTCACCATATGAAGCTTTGTATGGAAGACCTTGTAGGACACCTCTATGCTGGACCCAAGTGGGGGAGCGTAGCATGTTGGGTCCTGAAATTGTGGAAGAGACCACAGAGAAAATACGTATGGTTAAGGACCATATGAAGGCAGCACAAGATCGCCAAAAGAGCTATGCGGACAAGCGTAGGAAACACTTGGAATTTGAAGTGGGTGATCTTGTGTATCTCAAGATGATAACCTTTAAGGGACGGACTAGAATTTCTGGAAGAAAGAAATTGGGTCCAAGGTACTTGGGTCCGTTCAAGATCATTGAACGAGTGGGTGCAGTGGCATACAAGTTGGATTTGCCGTCCAAGATGGAGGCATTCCATAATGTGTTTCATGTGTCCCAACTCCGGAAATGTCTAACGGAGCAAGAGATAGTATTGCCTGAGATTCCTGATGATCTGGGTAAGAACCTAACCTTAGAGACAAGGCCGGTTCGGATCGTGGATCGATCAGAGAAGGCAATGAGGAAGAAGACCGTTCCCATGATAAAAGTGATGTGGGAATACAATGGTAAAGACCTTATCACTTGGGAAACGGAAGCAAGAATGAAGGCGGAGTACCCGGAATGGTACAACCAGTTTTACCATGATGAGACTCCTAACTTGGATTCGGGGACGAATCCTTTGTTGGTGGGGGAGACTTGTCATGTCCCCGATCCTCGATAGGACCGCGGGACGGACCGTGGTGCATGGAGATGCACTAAGGCAGGTCATTAGACCTGAAACCAGGTGTATCACGGTCCAAAGGGATGGTTAAGTGGGTCGTGGGACGAGTACTTGACCATCGGCAGACGGGAAGAGGTAAAGGAAAGCTGGACGAGTGAACCGGAAGCTTAAAGTGGTCCGGGTCGAGCTCATCCAGCTGGATCACGAGTGTGGTTAGCTCACCGGAGGTTTGTCCAGCTCGCCTGAGCTAAAGGGATAGCTGGGTCAGCTGGGGCAGCTAGGGGGAAGCTCATCTCACCTCGGCGGAGTGTTCGGGTCCGGACCAGACTGGTCGAGCTGGACGGTTACCCGGACTGGTCCGACGGTCCATACATATGCGAAATATGTGACGATGGGACCATTGTCTTGCGTATTGATCAGGGACGTCCTACAAGGGAAGGGGAGGTTCCCTCCGTGCCTAGGAACTGTCCCAAAGGGACAGTTAGGCGGATACACGCGAAACGGTGCCAAAGGCAACCGTTCGGTCCGATCTCTCTCTTCTCGTACCGGTTCGCCTAATTGGAAGTTGGCAATCGAGATCTCTATAAATAGAGAGTCTCTGACTTCGAAAAAGGCATCAGAACACTCAGGCGAAGCCCTGGCAAAATCGTAACAGAAATAAAGAGAGAAGGAGAGAGAGACGGTCCGTGGGAAGGTTTATCCGACCAAGGGGTTACCGGAGCAAGATCATTGAGTGTCAAGACATGGAGACTCGTCAGAGGGATCACGAGAAGGATAAGGAGAAGGAGAAGACTCCGGCTCCTGAAGAACGAACGCCTAAGGTCAGTGATGCTCTCCATGGTTCATCTTCCTTCACCGCGGTTAAGTCCGGGCTGGTGTGAAGGGTCGATTGTTCTGGAAGCATCCTTTCTGTCTAATCTTTGTATTCATCTTACTTCATCTTTATTCTGATCGAGTCTATGGGTTCAGACTCGTAAAGGCAAACCTCGGCCTTGGCCGGTTTGGAGGAATTCCTCCATGGCCGTGGTTTGGGAGGTGTGATCGGATCTCATAGTTCCTGATGGACTTGAGGGGATCCGATGATTGATTCTTCTTATTGAGTATTTATAAGGATTTATCATGTATAGAATTGGTATTGATCGAATTGTTCTAAGGAGATTGGGTCGTGACCGGTTTGTTGAATCGTGGTCGAGATCGTGGTGATCGAGACCGGTTCTGTGGAATCCGACTCGGCCAATCTCTTAATTGTGAATTATCATGAGTTTACATGAATTTTACTGTATTTTTCCATGTATATTTGAGATGACCATTTTTGGGTCTGACACGGTTTGATAGCTTAGGATAGGATCCATCCATGCAATTGATTGGCATTATTGTTGATAAATCTGATCATGTGTTTGTGTGTGTTGTTTGATGGATCCAGATAGCAAAGGTGATCGTGGGAAAGCCAAGGAACCGTGAGGAACCTAGCCGCGGATGGGATGTGTGTGTGGAAGACAAGTCTTTTGTAGCATTGGATTTATGTAGCCTATTGTGCAACCTTAGTGATTATGACTTAGCCTAGTGTGCATTTGGAACGTATGAACGAATGAACGATTGTATGACTACATTGTTTTATATATATAAGATAACGTTTGCCTTTAATCCGCTGTGCAATGATCATGTTAAACGAATGAACCTCAATCAATGTAAAACACTTAGAAAAATATGCCTTAGGATTGTCACTCAACCAAACGAACTGACTGATGATCTTAAATAAGACTGCGGTTCGGTTGGATTAAGGTAATCCAGGATCGGGTCTTACAGAGTTGTTTTGTAATAGTTATTTTTTTTAATTTGCTGGTTTTTTTACAAAACATTATTTTTAATTTTACTTAGTTATATTTCATATTTTGTCCACACTATATATATTTTCTAGATTCGCCACTGACCATCACAATTGTCTATATCTATATAATACGATGGAAGGCAACTTACTTTTTAATATTAATTATTTCTACTTTGATATATAGTTAAACTTTAAATAATATTGCTAGCTTTTGAAAGTTTCGGCATTATAAAGACCCCCTCAATGATATTTGACTTATTTCTATGGGATCACCTTCATTTTCACCGTTTCTCTTAGTCTCTCTTATTCTCTGAATAATCGTAGTTTATCGAATTGAAAGTTTTTTTGGGCAATGAATTGAAGGTATAATATACAGTCTTTATCTTCTTTTGTAGAATGCATGGTCATGATCTATGGTTGATTAATTAAAAATAAAAATGATGTATAGGCTTACGATTTATATATAAAGTCTTAATATCGTCACTTAACCCCAAAAAGAAACATATATATTAAGTACGTACCATCGGTGGATGAGTGATTCACATATGTATTGGGTCAAGGAATAAAGGAATTCAATGAAATAATCTGGCTTATAAGCATATTCGGTGTCGAAGAAAAAGTGAAGATCCATGCATATTCTTCATCAAAGAGTTGAAAGGTCTTAATTTTCTTCTTGTATGCAAGGATATACAAAAATTGAAAAGCAGAGATAGAGTGGAGAAGTGGTGGGGACAATGAAAGGTGGAGACTTTTGAAGCTCAATTATTTAAATCCTAACCCTAACTCAAAGGCAAAAATCATGCTTTATAGTGGAGGAAAGGGGTAGAAAAAAAAAGCAGAGAAAAGCTTGATATTCCTAGCTTAGGCTTTTTCCACCTTTTATCTTATCTTCCTTTTGCTCTCTAGAATATAAGATTCAATCATCTAAAATATACAAAGTTTAGCTACATAAAGATAAGAAAAGTTTCTATAAAAAAGAACTTTGATTTCTGGAAATCTAACATCTGAAACTCGATTGATAACATCATACAATATAACAAAAACATTTAAGAATCTCTATATATTAATAAATAGTACGCTGTTCAATTTATATGTGAATAGTTTCGGAGAAAGGTGTCAGAAATGCAAAAAAAAAACAAAAAAAACAAAACCAAAACACAAATTCGTTGTAATGCATGACATAATATGGAAAAGGAAAATAATGAACACTTCTTGACTGTTGAAAGAAACAAACAAAGCATCTCTGATTTGACCCAAGAAAGAATCAGGTAGGGCAGATAAATTCGTTGTCAATTCTTCGTTGCCGTTAAATTTTCATTTTCCATTCAAGACAAAGTATAGGACCAACGACCAACTTTCGCTTTTGCTAGTGACATCTTTTTTTATCTTACTAATTATGTTTGACACTCTAATTAGAGTATGTACTATAGAGAGGGTTTGAGCTATCATATATGGCGTGTGATGTCTTGAGCAAGGAACTGGCCTATTATAATGTGACTTCGGAGTCTTCCTTATGAAATCGTGTGCTAAACAAATATAAAAATTGTCTTCTTCCTTATAATGTGCCAGTCTTAATATGTGTAAGGAACTGGCTACGTGGCTTTAAAGTTTTGGATTATAAGTTATATTCTTTTTTTTTTCTTGGTAAAAAGTTATATTCTTTTCATCTTTTGTTTATGTTCTTTACATTTATGTCTTTGAATTTTGTTAGGTGATCAATATGAATTTTTTTTTTTTTTTGAAACACTGGTGATCAATGTGAATTGTAACTGATTTGTCTTAGGTAATTAAATGGATTTGGAATTCATGAAAGAAGATGACGAAAGAGATACAAAAGGGGCTTGAGTTTGAGTTCATGCCTTCATGGTGATGTCAATGATGATACTTTAAATCTTTGACAACCGGATTAACAAGATGCTTTTGAACGAACGAACTTTGTAGCTATAATCGGATTTGTAAAGTGTTTTTGAACTTATACTTGTAAGATGTTATAACTATGTTTATGTATGGTATTATGTGTGTGAACTTATGTGTTTAATAGATTTGGTCTTCAATGAGTTTGAGGTTGGTTACTAATTGTCCACAGATAAAAAATGTTTATCTGAACACGGACAGCTCAATTGACAGCTATGATTATAGCAAAGTTCATATGTGAAACGGGTTAAATGAACCATAGCCAATTTTGCCATGAAAAAAGAGGATTAATTGGACCGTTGGCCAGCCCGCGGTCTAAATAACTATAAATTCTAAATGAAATCAATTTAGCAAAAATCATCAATCTCCATCTGAAGAAAATATATATGGAACATGAACATCCTATTTAACACATCTAGTTTATTAATAGGATTATATGGATAGCTAGTTGGCCATGGTCTTATTTAAGTTTGGTCAAATGCGTAAGTTGACAAAAAACTTTTCAAGATCCTAATGCTCAAATCCTTATAGTACTTATGGTATCATTCCATTCCTAGGTGATTTCAAATCAAAGAGAATGCAAATTCATGCTAAATTTAAGTGCAATCAAGTTTTAAAAGTGATTATGAACTATAACTATTTTAGAAATGCAATAAATGATCAAACTTTCTCAATATGAAGCAAGAAGACTCATGGGGCTAGGCATTTGATCTTGGATGATGTAGATCCAATCTAATGGTGGCAAGCTATCAATCAAACACTTTCCTTATGCCTAGACACAATACTAAACAAGCTCTATCCCTAGATAAATGTTCATTTGCTAAAGCAACTCAAACATCAAATCCCTTTGGCTGAATATTACTAAAGCGATCATTGAGAACAAGTCTAATAGCAATCCTAGCACCTTTGACATCAAATCCCTTTGGCGAAGCAAGCTAAAAGCATTGAAGAGTTGGTTCAGGCATTTCATCATACACCTTCAGGGCATGAAATGCCTAAGGATCTATTTTAGTATGATCAAGACTAAAATAGCATTGAGAACTCTCAACAAGCAAGGAAACAAGTAGATCTAACACTAAACACCCTAGATCTTCACTAATCACCCTTAATCACCCTAGCCCATGAATCCTAGATTAGTCTACTCACTAATAGACATGAATAACCCCAAAACCGTAGATGATTCAAGGCTAAAGATGATTAGAGAGCAAGATAATCACACGAACACAAAGAAATAAGAAGAAAATAAACTTAAGATTCAATCTTTCTTCAAGGTTTTAATGTTTTCTTTAGAGAAACAAGATCCTAAGATAGATGTTATCCCCAAAGGGTTACAAGAGTATTTATACTAATCATAGAAAGCCCTAAAAAACATCATTGAAATTACTAAAATGCCCTTTTTTAAACATGAAAATCGTCCAAAGGAAGTTAACACCCGGGTGGTGTTGTGTCTCGACCAACCCGGGTGGGTCTGGTCGGGTATGGCTTCTCAGGCCGTGCGGGTGGGAGCAACCGGGTGGTCATGCCCGCGTGTGGCTTCTCTCCTCCTCTGGCCCAGGTACCCGGGTGGTTCAGGCCGGGTGCAACAGGGCAGGTATCCCAGTACGTGCGGGTATCCCAGTGCGTGCGGGTTCCAGCGGCCGGGTGTGCTGCCCCGAGTGTTTTGCTTCTTCTCTTCTTTTCCTGGTACGCGGGTATGGGAACCCGGGTGTGACCGGCCGGGTGTGACTCGACCAACACACTCTCTTTTTGCCATTTCTTCATTCTTGACTTCTTTTTGGGTCTTTAAGCTCCCAAACACTTCAAATCACACCATAGGATGCTCCAACACCTGATTAAGACCAATGCATGCAAAATGGACCTAAAGGAATCTAATACTAAGTCTAAATGCTGAAAATGCACATGAATCTAAAGCTAAAAACATGTAAATATGCATGATATCAACTCCCACCACTAGTCATTTACTTGTCCTCAAGTAATCTTCTCAAAACACAAGGAGGGGAAACTTACAACCAAAAGAAGCTCTTCTTTGCTCTCAGCCTAACAACCTATCACAATCATGCCAAATAGCAATGATCAAAGACTTTTTCCATCTCTAACTTCTCTAGGCCTACCATGACTCTTTTGCACCTTTACACCCATCATCATGATTCCACAAACCACAAATCTACTAACTCTCTAACAATCAACAAGCAACTCAATAGAAATCTTGCAAATGGTCAAATGGTCCAAGTCATTTGGTTTGGTAAGAAAATGTTTTAATGTGAAGTGAAGCAAGGAGTTAAAGATATATATAAAAAAAATTATTTTTTAGGGTGGCTTACTCTCGAAACAAGTAGCCTTGACATTGCACATAATATATCTAAGAAATGGATCAATTCATGCATACAATGCTCAATCTCCATTGTCCTACCCTTTTCTCAAATATATACAAGATAAACTTAATCCCCAATGTCAAACCCAACTCACATCACTCACCCAAAGAAATCTTAAAGTACCCAAAGACATTTTCTCACTTAGAACTCTTTCTTTTTGAAGTCTACAAAGGATTTTCACACTTTTAAACACCTCTTAGCTCTTACTAAACTTTGCTAACCCCTTTTTTATTTTTATTTTTCTCATTTTTTTTTCTTTCTTCTTTTTTTTTTCTTTTCTTTCTCTCTTTTTTTTTTTAAAAATATATATAGGGGCTATAACTTTTATAAACTTGAGCTAGAATCTTATCTTAACTTATCCCTATAAGACATAATAACATAATTTCTCTAGAGTTCTAAGAGTCTATCTTTTTTTTTTCATAACCATTTCTCATTCCCCATAATCAAACTTTACAATACTCACATGCCCATCCTAGAAGCTAGACAATAGAGTGCCTAATCTTGCAAGAATGGAGACCAAGCATTGTGGTTCCCAATACTCTCAACATTATGCACATGTAAAGTTTTCTAAAAAAAGACCTCACTCAACAATCAATGATGGTTTGAAAGGAAGGTAGGGTTTAGGGAATGGAGTACTACTTGAGTTTGTCAAAAAGATTGGTAAAATAGATGAGACAACTCAAGTGTGTATAGCCATGACCTAGTACACAAATGACCATATGCAAGAGACACCAAGTCTAAATGTGACAGGAATTAGCTTCAAAGGAAGAGCTTCAAACAATCCAATGAGTTTCAAGAAGAGTTTTCAAGGCTCAAAGTCTACAAGCGTTCCAAAAGATGCTCAAGCTACTTACCATGATTACAAAGGTCATCTGTTATGATATTTTTGTGTAGGGTCATTTTAGTACTACGTAACACAGGAAAACTAATAGATTTGTGAGTGTTTATATGTGTTTAGAATAGAAATCGAGGCAAAGAGACGTATATTATTGAGTATATGTGGGATTACAACGTTATGGGTGTATAAACTCTAGTTCTATCGCCTAACTCTCTAGTCTCTAAGCCTCTGAATGTCCATCCCCTGTTCTAGGGTTTGGGTTCCACTTTTATAGTTGATATAAGTCGGCTGAAGTAGGGCGAACTTTAACATATTTGCGAATATGCTAGTTTCCCCACGATTTGGGAAACTTCCATATTGTTGCGGAGGATCGGATCCTTGTTCCTTTCAGGAGAGACTAGGCCTTGGTTCCTCTGCGCGGGGACTGGACCCTGGATATTATTAAGAGGTCGGATCCTGGTGCCTCCTAGTAGAGATTGGTTCTTTAAGTAGAGGAAGGACCCTGGATCCTTCTCAAACGAGGGCCCGGAAGTCGAGGCCCCTTCGGAGGCTGGAGAAATCTATAGCCTTGGATATTTTTCCTCAACAGAGGCCCCTTCAGAGGCTGGAGAAATCTTTAGCTTTGGATATTTTTCCCCAACAGTTTGCCCCTTATTCCTTGATTGCTTCGTAGGAATCAAGAGATAACATGTAGTCTCAGACCTTGGTGTCATTTCTTTAAGCAGGAGAATGGCCGTAATCTTGTTGTATCCTGAGATGAGGCTTGGGACACAATCGTTTGGACGGAATGGGCTTCAAGAGAATAGGGGTCGTCGCCTGATTGCGAAGATGCTAGGTCGGCGGAATATTTCAGAGGCAATCTTGCTTTTTTGGAAATTTTCCGAACGGAGATTTATGACTGTCTTCCCAATTTTTATTGCCTTTCCTTTTTTCCTCTTTTTCATTTGTGCAGCAAAAATGGAAAGTCGCTCCGGATATATATTTGGATGCTCCGATGCCTTTAGATGACACAAACTTAAGTTTTTCCCTATCTCCCTTACCCGAAGCAGATGTCGAACGTCCCGACTTTCACGAAATCGTTCCATGCCCCCGGTGTTGGGGGACATGTCAGGCCCCGTCGCTTGTTTGGTGATCCCTTTGATTCCCCGGTCTTAACGCCCAGCGTGGTCTCGGGGACAGGCGATGAAGGGATTCCTATGGCTCCTACTCGCCCTCGTCGATTTTGCTCCTTCGATGGTTCGAACGAGGACGAAGATGGCCTGAAATCTGACATCAAGAAAGATGATTTGATGGAGATCCGTCGCAGGTATTCCTTGCCTGATACGATGGGGATAAGATGTGCAGGAGAGTTTGAACGAGCTCCTGATGGTGGAAGGGGCGAGATAGCAATCTTTGAGGCCTATTTGGAGGCCGGCTTTAGAAGAGGGATCCCTTCTTTGATTGCGGAAGTGGCATCATACTTTGGATGTTCCCCTTCGCAGTTTACGCCTGCTACATGGCGTACTTTGATGGCTATCCAGGTGTTAGGAGAACTTCACAGTATCCCCTTTGGATTGTCTGAAGTTCTATACTCTTACTCCTTTGTTCCCTTGTCGAGTAAGAAAGGCTTCTACCAGATATGGTCCCGCGATGGTGAACCTTTAGTAGATGAGCCTCCTCGGGGCATTCGTGGTAGCTTCCCTACGAATGATTCCTGGGTTAGGAGGTATGTGTTTATGAAGGTCGACGTCGTTCCCAGCTATCCTTGCTTCTGGCGTTCAGTGGGTAAGTTGTTTCTATCTTCCCAGGAGTCCGTATCGTATCTACTGATTTATCCTGGGTTTTTGCAGAGGTGGCTCGACCAGTTGTCCAAGCTGGTGAGACTTTGGCGAAATTGATGCAAGGCATTCCCAGGCGCTTTCGCTGGATTCTGTTTTTGATGCACCCGATATCGCTGCGTCATAGCCGTATTTGGGGTAAAGAAATTCTTTCTCACCCCTTTTTTTTGCCATAGTCGTAACTCGGTGATGTCTTGATTTTTCAGGCGGGATCCCTACGGCTTCAATATTGTCAGTGTACGAAGAATATTGCAGGGCTAGGCCTCAGAGAAGAAGACCTCGCACTTCGTCTCTTTCTATCCCTTCGGCAATGGCTTTTTTGGCTCCTAGGGACGCTAGTGGGAATCGGTTTCCTAGTTTAGGTCGGCGCGTTCCCCCGCATGAAGAGATCCTCTTTTTTTGGAGGCAGCTTCGGGAAGTGATCTCTAACCAGGCTCTTATCGTGTAAAGGGCTCGGGAGCAGGCTCGCTAGGATCTCGTGAGAGAGTGGTCGGCAAGGAGTGTTGGTCAACGCAGGTTGTTTGGAGGATCCGGCCGATGGGGGCCTGTTGGAGGTCCCATCCAGAATTCGGAGAGCAATGATGGTGGACTTGGCGTTTTCCCTCCTTTTCGCCGGGAGCCGCATCTCTGATCAACTCGCAATACTTATGCTTTTCTGGCTTTATTTTGTCGTCTTTCTTTTGGATTTTTAGTGGCTTTCTTTCTTTCGAATAAGAACTATTAATAATTATATCTACTGGTTTTTGCTTCTACTCCGTCTTTTGTTTATTCGAATCTTGCACTGCTTCTTGGTAGAGGTGCTTACGGCTTTTGAGCCATAGTTGCTTGACTAGATGATTTGATGATTTTTAGGAGAGATCGATCCTTGTGGGGAGTCATCGTCTAGGATCTGGGTCTTGGGCCCTGAGTGGACCCGGGGGTTTTGATTAGATCGAAGACCTCAAAACATCAAAGTGTTAGATCTTGTAATCCGGTTCGTAAAACATGAGTTTTAGTTTTAGGGATGTAAGATCGTCGCTGGGAGCTAGTGAATTCTAGCCAAACCCTTAAGTTCTCGGACCTTCGAACTCGGAGGTTCTTAGGGTCTAGAACCCTAAGGTTCCTTACCTGGGCCCTGAGGCCTTCTTTTGAACCCGGGGTTTTGATAAGCCTGTGAGTCTTGGAGCCACGGTTTAGGGGATATTCCGAATCTGGAGTTTAATACCTTAGGATCCTAGAACCTTTGGTAATTTTCCGAAGTCGATATCCGGACTTTTTACATCTTTGATCCTGAGGGCCTTTCGGACTCAAAGGTCTATGATTCTTTTAGGTGATCTTTATGAATCCGGAGATTCCTTAAAGGCCTATTGGTTTCTATGGACCCGAAGGTTTCAAAGAACCTAGAATCATTTTAGACCTGGAGGCTTCGGACCGTGATGGCAACATTGGACCTTGAGAGATCCAAGATCCTAAGGTTGCTATGAGTCTTGATGTTCTCGACCCGGCTGTTTTGGAACCTTGAGGTTCTTTGGTCTCTTAGGTTTGAGGAACCCTGAGGTTCTTTGGACCCTTAGATCTATTGAACCTTGAGGTTCTACGGACCTTTAGGTCTTGGAAACCCTTAGGTTTTTTATGCTTTTGGGGAGTCTTTTTGATGGCTCTCTGCTGCCCGGAGGCGCGCCACTCTCGATATAAATTGAGAAGTCGCACTGTGCTATCCGTGGGCATAGGCCATTCTCGAAAATCTCAATGCTGCACTGTGGTTTGGGGTGCCCCCCCCCCCCCCCCCCCCCCCCCCCCGCAAGGCGGCTTCAACCCAGACACACTACCTTCCACGTCTGGATAGGTATTAAATTGTTTGTGCTTAACCGGTTATTTGCACTTTGCTCCCTGCATATCAGCCGCCAGAATCTGATTACAGTACTTGGCCGTGTACGTCATGCCCCCTGCGTATATTTAGCTCATAGCGTTTTTAACAAGGGTTTGGATGGCATTAGTAAGTGGTCCCCGCATAATTCTTGGCTATAGACCTTTACACGGGGCCCTATCGTGCAGACATCGGTACAGGGCTGATCAGACCCCTTCCATATATGTCTGCACCTATGGTGAGTAGCCTCACCAGATAGGGGGCTAGCTTAGATCTAAGGTCCCTAAGGTCCCGATCCAGCTAATATGCCCCTTTAAGTATATTGGTATTCCCTTAACTCACTTTAGTCGAAACCAAATGTATTTTATAAGCCTAGTCCGAAGACGTTCTCGTTATATATAGGAGTAGGAAGACCAAAATACTTAAATATATAGTATAATAGTATATATAGAGCTTAGTCCGAAGATCTTGCTTTTAGAAATGATAGAATTTGAAGTGCAAGGCGTTCCAGCAGTTGGGTTGGACCTTGTCTTGGCTGTCTTGCAGCTTATAGGCTTCTGCCCCTTGGACCCCTATTACCTGATAGGGCCCCTCCCATCCGGGGGCGAGTTTTCCGACTGATTTGTCTCTCGTATGGTTGCAGACTCGCCTTAGGACCCAGTCTCCTTCTTGGAAAGTTCTGGATCTCACCTTCTTGTTGTAACTCTTCGCTACTTTTATTTGGTATGATGCGTTCCTTAGGCGGGCTGCTTCTCTTTTCTCGTCTAGTAGGTCTAGACTTAGGTACATCAGTTCGTCATTCTCCTTTGGAGTTACAATGTTGGAGATCGTGGTCTTAACGTGCACCTCGGTGGGTATTGCTGACTCGGTGCCATAGATGAGTGAGAAAAGGGTTTCTTGGGTAGCCGTCTTCGGAGTTGTCCGATAGGCCCAGAGAACTCCATCTAACTCTTCTGCCCATCGCCCGTGAGCCTTCTCCAAGCGCTTTTTGAGCATGTTCACCACCGTTTTGTTGGTTGACTCTGCTTGTCCGTTCGACTGGGGATGTCTTGGTGCTGAGTACGAGAGCTTGATGTCCCATTCTTTGCAGAAATCTTGGAAGTCGTAGCTGGTAAATTGGAGTCCATTGTCGGTGACAATCTCCTGAGGTGCTCCGAAGCGGGTGATTATGTTCGTCCAGATGAACTTCCTGATCTGGAGATCTGTGATTTTTGCCAAGGCTTTGGCTTCTACCCATTTCGTGAAGTAATCGGTCATTACTAGGAGGAAAACCTTTTGCCCCGGCGCCATAGGAAATTTTCCCATGATATCCATGCCCCACTTACAAAAGGGCCAAGGGGAGCTTAGGGATTTCAGGTTCTCTGGTGGCAAGTTGGAGATTGGGGCGTGTTTCTGGCATTGGCTACAGGTTTTAGCCTGTTTGAGGGAGTCCTTCGCCATAATGGGCCAATTGTAACCGGGCATTCTTGCTCTGAGAACCAGGCTTCGTTCACTGGAATGGGAACCGCATTCCCCGTCGTGGAGCTCTTCCAATATTCGCGCGGCTTCTCTAGGGGTTAGACATGCCCCCTGCGTGTATTTAGCTCATAGCGTTTTTAACAAGGGTTTGGATGGCATTACTACGTGGTCCCCGCATAATTCTTGGCTATAGGCCTTTACACGGGGCCCTATCGTGCAGACATCGGTACACGGCTGATCAGACCCCTTCCATATCTGTCTACACCTATGGTGAGTAGCCTCACCAGATAGGGGGCTAGCTTAGATCTAAGGTCCCTAAGGTCCTGATCCAGCTAATATGCCCCTTTAAGTATATTGGTATTCCCTTAACTCACATTAGTCGAAACCAAATGTATTTTATAAGCCTAGTCCAAAGACGTTCTCGTTATACATAGGAGTAGGAAGACCAAAATACTTAAATATATAGTATAATAGTATATATAGAGCTTAATCCGAAGATCTTGCTTTTAGAAATGATAGAATTTGAGGTGCACGGCGTTCCAGCAGTTGGGTTGGACCTTGTCTTGGCTGTCTTGCAGCTTATAGGCTTCTGCCCCTTGCACTCCTATTACCTGATAGGGCCCCTCCCATCCGGGGGCGAGTTTTCCGCCTGATTTGTCTCTCGTATGGTTGCAGACTCGCCTTAGGACCCAGTCTCCTTCTTGGAAAGTTCTGGATCTCACCTTCTTGTTGTAACTCTTCGCTACTTTTTTTTGGTATGATGCGTTCCTTAGGCGGGCTGCTTCTCTTTTCTCGTCTAGTAGGTCTAGACTTAGGTACATTAGTTTGTCATTCTCCTTTGGAGTTAGAATGTTGGAGATCGTGGTCTTAACGTGCACCTCGGTGGGTATTGCTGACTCGGTGCCATAAATGAGTGAGAAAAGGGTTTCTTGGGTAGCCGTCTTCGGAGTTGTCCGATAGGCCCAAAGAACTCCATGTAACTCTTCTGCCCATCGTCCGTGAGCCTTCTCCAAGCGCTTTTTGAGCATGTTCACCACCGTTTTGTTGGTTGACTCTGCTTGTCCGTTCGACTGGGGATATCTTGGTGCTGAGTACGAGAGCTTGATGTCCCATTCTTTGCAGAAATTTTGGAAGTCGTTGTTGGTAAATTGGGGTCCATTGTCAGTGAAAATCTCCTGAGGTGCTCCGAAGCGGGTGATTATGTTCGTCCAGATGAACTTTCTGGAGATCTGTGATTTTTGCCAAGGCTTTGGCTTCTACCCATTTCGTGAAGTAATCGTTCATTACTAGGAGGAAAACCTTTTGCCCCGGCGCCATAGGGAATTTTCCCACGATATCCATGCCCCACTTACGAAAGGGCCAAGGGGAGCTTAGGGATTTCAGGTTCTCTGGTGGCAAGTTGGAGATTGGGGCGTGTTTCTGGCATTGGCTACAGGTTTTAGTATTTATGAGTGAGTCCTTCGCCATAGTGGGCCAATCGTAACCGGCCCTTCTTGCTCTGAGAACCAGGCTTCGTCCACTGGAATGGGAACCGCATTCCCCGTCGTGGAGCTCTTCCAATATTCGCGCGGATTCTCTAGGGGTTAGACATCATATATAGGGTCCTGAGAAGGATCTCCTATATAACTTTCCATCTGAGATGCAGTATCTGGCTGCTTGTCTCTTGACCTTGCGGCTCTCATCTCGGTTTTCAGGTAGGACGTCGTTCCTTAGATAGTTAGTGATGAGGGTCATCCAAGTTTCTCCTTTGTCTACTACTGTTACTTCTTCTGGTTCCGCCTCTCTCTCAGTTTTTGGTCATTGCAGGACCAACAAGGAGATACTCATATGCTCCTTAGTTTCCAAGGCGGAACCTAGGTTTGCTAGAGCATCAGCTTGGGAATTCTGCTCTCTAGGTATCTGAGTAAGTTCATAACTTTTGAATTGGTCTAGGAGACCTTTTGCTACCGATAGGTATCTGATCATGTTTGGGTCCTTGGCTTGATAATCCCCTTGGACTTGGCTGATGATGAGCTGCGAGTCACTGAAGACCTGGATGTCTTCCACTCCTATTTCTCTAGCTAACGCTAGGCCCGCTATCAAAGCCTTGTATTCTGCTTCGTTGTTGGTTGCTTTGAAGTTGCAACGTACAGCCCTCGAGGCCGAATCTCCCGTAGGAGAGGTTAGGACCAGTCCTACTCCTGCACCTCTCACGTTACTGGAACCGTCTACATGCATGGACCATTGGCCTTTTTCCGCTTCCTTTCCCCGGAGCGTAGCTTCTAGATCTGGGTCTGGAAGCATGGAGGGAGAGAATTCAGCCACGAAATCGGCTAGAACTTGAGATTTGATGGCGGCGGCTGGGCGAAAGATCACGTCATACTACCCCAACTCTACGGCCCATTTCGCCAATCGTCCTGATACCTCGGGTTTATGGAGGACCGCTTTGATGGGGAACGAAGTGACTACCACGACTTGATGGGCCTGGAAGTAGAGACATAACTTCCGGGCTGCGATTACTAGGGCGAGTGCTAGCTGCTCCAACTGGCTGTAGCGAGTTTCTGCGTCTAGCATGGACTTGCTGACATAGTATATGGGGTGCTGTCTCCTCCCTTCCTCTCTTACGAGGACCGCGCTAACTGCATGCTCGGACACAGCAAGGTAGAGCAGTAAGACCTCTCCTTCCAAGGGTTTAGATAGGAGTGGTGGAGTAGTAAGGTAGGCCTTGAGGTCAGATAACGCAGTTTCGCACTCTTCTGTCCACTTAAAGTCCTTGGGGTCTTTAGCGTTTCAAAGAAGGCGTGGGACTTGTCGGAAAGCCTGGAGATGAACCTGCTGAGAGCTGCCATCCTTCCTGTCAGATTTTGAACCTCCTTGACGTTCCGAGGGGGAGGAATCGCCTGGATGGCCCTTATCTGCTCTGGGTTCGTTTATATGCCCATGTGTGTGACTATGTATCCCAAAAACTTCCCAGAGCTTACTCCGAATGAATATTTAGAGGGGTTGAGCTTCATGTTGTATCTTCTTAAGGTGGCGAATGCATGCTGAAGATGCGAGATAAGATCTTCCGAGTCCAGGGACTTCACCAGCATGTCGTCGATGTAGACTTCCATGGTCTGGCCTATCTGATCGGCAAACATCATGTTGACTAGCCTCTGATAGGTGGATCCATCATTCTTCAATCCGAACGGCATGACCTTATAGCAGTACATGCCCCTAGAGGTCATGAAGGACGTCTTCTCCTGATCGTCGGGATGCATTAGGATTTGGTTGTATCCCGAGAAGGCATCCATGAAGCTCATTAGTTGATGCCCGGCAGTAGCATCAACCAGCTTGTCTATATGAGGCAAAGGGAATGGATCCTTCGGACAAGACTTGTTGAGGTCCGTGAAGTCGATGCAAACTCTCCACTTTCCGTTTTTCTTTTTCACAACCACCACATTAGCGAGCCAGTCGGGATACTGTACCTCTCTTCTGAATCCCGCGTCGAGTAGGTTTTTTACCTCCTCGTTAATGATTTCATCCCTTTCGGGAGCGAACTTCCTTCTTTTCTGTCTGACCGGAGGATGCTCGGGATTCACTTGGAGCTGGTGCATGATGATATCGGGGTCGATTCCGGGCATGTCCTCATGGAACCATGCGAAGCAATCGGAGTTGGATCTTAGGAAGTCGATCAACCTTCAACTCAGGTCTTGCGGCAGTTTGGAGCCTATCTTGAGGTTCCGTTCTGAGTTCCCTTCTACCAGGGGGACCTCATCCATGTCTTCAACCTCGGGTTCTTCGGCGTGAGGAACTGGAGGTTGCTTCTGTAACTGCTATAAGGCTTGGGTCTTTCCCTTCAAGGTAGTTTGGTAGCATGATCTAGAATTCTCCTGGTCCCCTTTGATGATCTTTACGCCCCATGGAGTAGGAAATTTCACCAGTTGATGAAGGGTTGATGGCACGGCTCCCATGTTTGGATTCAGGGCCTGTCCAGAATCACGTTGTAGGATGAAGGACAGTCGACGACCAGGAACTTGGTGGTTTGGTTTATCCCTTCAGCATAAACTGGAAGGAGAACCTCTCCTTCGGTTTGCTTCACCTCTCCGCTGAATCCTACGAGTGGGGTCGCTTTCCTGGTTAATGTCTTAGGATCCAACCCTAAGTCCATGTAGGCCGAATGGAAGATAATGTTGCTGGAGCTTCCATTGTCTACCAGTATCCACTTGACCAAACAATTGGCTATAACTAGTGAGATGACGAGGGCGTCATGATGGGGAGCGAGGACCCGTTCCTGCTCCTTCGCGGTGAAGCTAATCTCATCCGCTCCCAAGAGCGGGCGCTTGGGAACCTCAGTCTCTTGACCGTTTCTAGCGTTGCGGGTGCTCCTTTTGGCTGCGGCGCTACTGATTCCGCTCACTTCTGATCCTCCTAAGATGACGTGGATCACTCGCTCTTGTGGCGGAGGTAATGCAGGAACAACATCGTTGGGGAGAGCGGGACCTTCCCTGTTGAGGAGGTCCTTTGCTTTATCCGAGAGGAATTCCCTCAGGTAGCCCTTCTTAAGAAGTTCGGCGACTTCCAACCTCAAGGCTATATAATCTTCAGTGGTGTGACCATGATCGTTATGGAACCCACACCACCTTTTAGGGTTCCGGTTAGCGTCGGGCGACCTCATTTTAAGAGGCCACTTAACTTGTGGGCCTATCTGTCTCAGGACTCCGATGAGCTCCGGTTTAGATATTACGAGATGAGAGATACTGGGCCAAGTAGAAACCATCATTCCCTCAGACCGGGGTAGAGGGCGATGTTGGTATATGCCCCTGCTCTGGTTGGTAGACTCTCGGGAAGGTCGAGGTCGGATGGCCTCGTCACGCTCGTCCTTCGAGGACCTGGAGGACTTCTGATCATATTTGGAGGAGACCTTGGCCCTGCTCACGACGTCTTCTTCCCATCTTACTTGGGTCTAGGCGCGGGATAGTACATCCGCCATGTCTCCGCATCTATACTTTGTTAGCTCCTTGTAGTGCTCTCCCTCTGGAAGCAGGCCCTTCTTGAAGGCTGAGACGGCTGTATCAGTGTTGCACTCGGGAATAGAGACCTTCTCCTGGTTGAAACGAGCTATGTAGGAACGTAGGGACTCGTTTATGTATTGCAGAACCTCATAGAGGTCATCCGATCTCTTCTCCAGATGGCGGCTGCTGGAGAATTGCTCCACGAACTTGTCGCTGAGGGCGGCGAAAGACGCTATGGACCCTGTGGGGAGGTTGATATACCATTGGAGGGCAGGACCGGTCAGGGTTGATCCGAACCCCTTGCACATGGTAGCCTCCCTTGCTTCTTTCGGAATAGCCACGACTATCATGCGTTGCTTTTACTGGGCGATGTGGTTGTCAGGATCTCCGGTTCCCTCATACATCTTAATGCTTGGGAAGGAGAATTTGCGAGGCATCTCGACTGAAGCGATCTCTTTCACGAAAGGTGTGTCGGAGTATGACCTAGGATCACTTCTCCGGATAGGGGGAGCTACTCCTGGGAGCCTTTCCACCATGGATTGGATGGTGCCGAATCTTTCGGATACCACCTTTTCTAGGTAGGCGGCTAGAGCTGGATCCGAAATCTCAGGATGGTCGGGTGAGTATTCCTCGTCCTCTGTATCGGAGTAGTCATCCGCTCCTTCCCGGGTTGCGTCTCGAGTAGCTTCTTGATCGCCGGATCCGTCGTTGGGTTGTTGAGGTGTCTCTTCGTCGTCGCGTGGTGTGTTAAGCGAAGCCGTAGGTCGGACTCTAGTTCTGAACCGTTTCCGCTTGTTCCCAATTGCCCCGAGGGATTGATTCTCTCGTCGGAGAACGAGGTTCTCGGCTTCCATAGCGTCTAGCTTCTCGACGCTTTGCTGAAGTTGCTTGGAGTGTTCTCCAAGTTGATCTTTTAGGTTTTGAACTTCCTGGACAAGTTCCAGACCTGTAGGTGCGGTTTCTGAGCCTTGTGAAGGTCGGTGATTTGACTCTGAAGAGTTTCGAATCGGCTGAGAAGCTCTTTCTCCTCTGGGATCAATTCGGCTTGGTTGGAATCGTCTTCCTGTGCCATCGTCACGTAGTTGAGTTACTCCCCTCTCTCTAGCGCCAAACTGTTATGGTATTTTTGTGTAGGGTCGTTTTAGTACTACGGAACACAGGAAGACTAATAGATTTGTGAGTGTTTATATGTGTTTAGAATAGAAATCGAGGCAAAGAGACGTATATTATTGAGTATATGTGGGATTACAACGTTATGGGTGTATAAACCCTAGTTCTATCGCCTAACTCTCTAGTCTCTAAGCCTCTGAATGCCCATCCCCTGTTCTAAGGTTTGGGTTCCCTTTTTATAGTGGATATAAGTCGGCTGAAGTAGGGCGAACTTTAACATATTTGCGAATATGCTAGTTTCCCCACGATTTAGGAAACTTCCATATTGTTGCGGAGGATCGGATCCTTGTTCCTTTCGGTAGGGACTAGGCCTTGGTTCTTCTTCGCGGGGACTGGACCTTCGATATTATTAATAGAGGTCGGATCCTGGTGTCTCCTAGTAGAGATTGGTTCTTTAAGTAGAG
This sequence comes from Hirschfeldia incana, assembly GCA_026261945.1. Taxonomy (NCBI): domain Eukaryota; kingdom Viridiplantae; phylum Streptophyta; class Magnoliopsida; order Brassicales; family Brassicaceae; genus Hirschfeldia; species Hirschfeldia incana. The sequence goes on from JABCMI010000006.1 coordinate 2,525,273, forward strand.
GAAGGACCCTGGATCCTTCTCAAACGAGGGCCCGGAAGTCGAGGCCCATTCGGAGGCTGGAGAAATCTTTAGCCTTGGATATTTTTCCCCAACATCATCAAATTGATTACTTAGCATGAGCTCTTTACAAGGTTGGTATCAATGCATGGATGCAACCTATATACTTCTAGACTCAATCCTAATAATGCAAGTGATGCAACTACATGATTCTTTTGTATTTTTCAAAATTTTCAATTTTTTTTTTTTGGTTTTTTCTATGCATATATGTATGTACAATGCAATGCATGAAACTCAAAACCATCAAAGAATACATGATCAAATACTTGGTACCTTCCCCACACTAGAATCACACAGTCTCTGTGTGAGTAAGGGAGAGATACCTAAAGGTAAATAATATGCAAAAATAAACTGGTATGTACAAGATTAAGGTGAAGGAGTACCTATGATGGATTGTTGGAAGAGCAGTGTGGTGCAAGGAGTAGTGTCTAGCCGTCTTCCACTCAACTCAAGGGCTCTTATTCAGAAGATATTAGTGATATGTACATGGATATACATGGGACTTCCTCCCAAGTGAGCTTGTTTTAAGTCTCTAGCTTGACTTTCCTTCCTTTAGCTAGTGAGAAGGAGAATCCTTTCCACCTTCAAGAGTGATGGTTAGGACGTGGGAGAGAAGCTCTTGAAGCTTGATTGGATCATCTTGGAGCTTAGGAGTGATGATGGCTCTTGCATTTGAGAATGGCTTAGACCTCCAAAAGCAGCAAAGAAGAACCAAAGCCGGAGACTTTCTCGCTTGAATCGGTTCGATGGAAGTCCTGTTGTTTCCTTAGCTCGCGCGAGCTTCTTCAATCTCCATCGATCCCTTGCACCTGGGTCAACCATATCAAGCTGTGGAGACGAGATTAATCAGGACGGTATCTCCCTTCAACTGGGCCGGCGCCAAATGTAACCAAAAAGGCAAAGTCTTCGAGATACAGCTCAAACGCTTCGACTTGCAAGGCTTTCCGTTGGTGACAGCTCTCCGGAGCCTCAAGTCCCTTGCCTCGCTCACTCTATCTTCACTAAATCTCACCGGCGTAATCCCCAAGGAGATGGGAGACTTGACGGACCTCAAAGTGCTCGAATTTTCCGATAACTCACTCTCCAGCGAAATCCATGTGGCAATCTTCAGGCTTAAGAAACTCAAGATTCTGTCTTTGAACACGAACAATCTCATTTCAGCATTCTCCGTCATTAGCCATCTCCAGAGAATAGAAACCACGGTGGTCTCTTGATAAAGAAGGAAGCTTTCTAATGCAAGCTTGGCTTTTGATGTCACCAAAGACCGACAAAAGCTTCGCTTTCACTCACCAATTTCGCAACAAACATGAACCTTGATCTTAGAAACTCTAACAATTACTTTCAAGCTGGTCACATGCCGCGAGATCGAGCTTGCCAAACGCAGTGACAACAGAGCTCCGTCTCGGTAAGGTCTCCATCTCGTCACCACTAGCTCAGCATCTCTCTCAATAAAATTCTGTGCGAGGAAGATCCACAAGACAACAAGCTCTTACCCTAACTCCACCATCTTCTCCACAAAGGAAACAACTTAAGTATCTTCAATAGAAGAAACAGAGCGACATAGAGAGAGTTGAGAGGAGCTACAGAGAGCTGATGATTGATGGATTAATTGCGGTAGAGGAACCCGTGCCCAGTAATGGGGGAGTCTTTGATGAAGGAAGACGTCATCTGGATTTAGTTTTTATGGAGGATTCCGGTGAAGCAATCTCTTCGTCATCGAAACAAGTCGTCTCTACATCGAGCGGGAGCTTGGCAAAATCATAGCTTTTTGGATCAGCCTTGAGTCTGGCTTTGTGATTTTGAAGTCGATGACATCTTGCTTGGATAGAGCAGTGAACTCGTCATCTCTTCCTTTAGCTTGTAAAGATTGCAGCATAGCTCAAGACTTTATCTCGGAAACAAAGATCATCTCGTCCTTTCACTTGGGTCAAGCTTCTTCAATGACGGTCAGTTGTAGACGAGTTTAGAGACAAACTCAGTGACGGTTAGGCCTGTTTTTTTCACTCAAGCTCTCGAGACAAGCTTGCCGTGCCGGAACAAGCTCCTCATCGAGAAGAGAATAACAACATGAGGCCTGACCTTTATCTCCAGATCATCTCTCCAAGATTGGCTTGTTGCTTCCAGCTACTCAGATCATCTCAAAGCTTGATCTCGGCAGAGCTATAGACTTGATCTCAAGAAGAAGGCGACCACTCCATCTTCTCCACTATTAATCTTTTCTCGGCGACCACTCCATCTTCTCCACCACAAAGATAAGTTATTTAATTACATTATCACATGGTTTATTTGACTTTTAAATAACATATATGTGCTGTCCAGTGGACATTATGGTTATGGTTTATTGTTAAACAATTAAACCTCGTTATCGTATAACATTTATGAGAACTCGCTTTATCACTTTATTGTGGTTAATATTATTAAGTTGACAATTATTATATCATCATCCTTTTTTTTGTGAGGCAGAGTTACAAATGTCATTGCTCCACAAATGTCAAGCTTAGATTTTGATTCTCACGAAGAGTTTACCACAAGCGGTACAAGCTCTAGCTGACTTGATCACGGCAGTCTAGTTTCGATCTCGCAAACATCTTACATGCCGACTGCGCCAGTCACGACAACATGCAGATCAACAAGACGACTCGACCTGCTGATTTCTTTCTTCCATCTACACATGGATCACAACAACAGCGAAGACATGTCTACTGTGGCGATTTGATTGTGACGGTTCGTTATGGCGGTACGTTCATAATGATGTCTTTGACCATTTGTCTTTGGCAGCTAGACGATTGACGCTTCATCCATGGCAACTTGCTCCAGTGGTTCCAAACACTATACTCACAGATCGTTCGCGCAACAATTCCCGGAGTAAGAAGTCTAATCGGAATCAGAAGTATGTAAACGACGGCTCGCTCTGAACATTCCGTTTGTGACACTTCATTTATGACAACCTAACCGTAACATTCTGCTCATGACGATGCGTCTACGGTATGAGTATATGTGCCTAGTTCATTGTCTTATAAACCCTATTCGTAAAATTCACAGAGATCAATATCATCTCTCTTTACGAACTTGGGGAGACTTACTGTTGGAGGTGGATTTACATCTCTCCTCAAGACCCATTAGACAATAAGCTAAGTCTATTTCACTAGAAAACTCTAGATATGATCATTGTATAAATAAGGAGACACTTCTCCTTATTATTGATCTTCTCTCTATTTCTTAAATCTAGAACACTTCCTACAAAGATTTTATTGATTCTTAGATTTATTTTACTCTTCAAATCATTTATAATGCAATCTTTGATCAATAAAGTATATTGGTTGTTCTTTTTTCATTTGATCTCATTGTTGATTTTTCTTAAACCGCAGGAATTTAAGAATTTAATTATTAGATTCTTTATTGTTATGAATCCAACAAATACACTGTTTTTGGTTCAAACAGTTGACAAAGAGTTTCAATTGCAGTTGCATTGCATATGTTTCTCAAGACAAAAAGAAAGAAGAAAGGTCCGAGTTTTATACTGTATCCTCTAAAGCCCTAATAATTAAAGACAAACATATGGGTCAGTATATTAAACGGGCTTGATTCGGGCCAAGGACAAGCTATTATAAATAAACCTTATGGGCTCTATAACGGGCTTTATTAGAACCGAAATTGTAGAAAAACGGGCGCGCCACGGATCCAAAACCACAAGCGACAAAATGGTCCAAAGAAGAAAACATTTATTGTTATTTAAATAAACGAGAGAGAAACAATTGAAAGAGAGAGAAAACGCGATTCCTGAAATCAAACTCCCCTCGATTTCCCCGAAAAACCCCAACAAAGAAAAAAAGCATCTGACAATTCACACAAACTTTTAATTAATTTTTATAAACCCCCCCCCCCCCCCCCTCTTCTTCTTTTTATTTTCTTCAATTGATTATCGATTTATCGTCCTTTAATCTTAAAAAAATTAAGGAAGAAGAAAAACAAGGAAAAAGAAAAGCTAAAAAAAATTGGGATGATTATAATTGTGGAAATGAAAAGTCAGACAAGCACTGTGGGTGTTGTTCGTTCGCTTGCTGTTCTTCTTCGTGATTTCTTCTTCTCCTTTTTATCTCTTTTAATATATTTAAACATATTTCTCCTCTAAAACAAAAAGAAAAGAAAAAAATGATTCTCGGATTTATTAATGATCTTGTCGATATTGCTCAATGTTTAATGTTTATGATTTTTATTTGTAAAATCCCCAATCACATTCCAAGTAGTAGTAGTAGAAGTAGAGAGAAAGAGAGAGAAAGTTTTTTTTTTTTTGTGTTTTTCTTTTTGAGTTGATTTTTATTCTTCTTTACTTCTCTTTTTCGTCAAACCAAAACAATCCAACGGTGTTCGTGTTCTTCATCATCAACTCCTCAAAGAAAGAAAAGAACAATCCTTTCGTTAAATCTCATACCTTCATCACCACCAGTCTTCTCCTCTTTCTAAAGCTCTTGTTTTGATCCTTCTGCTCAAAGTAAGTTTTGATTTTTTTTTTCTTTCCCCCAAATCAATGGTCTCATGAGTTTTTTTTTTTGTAATTCTAGGGTTTCGATTTTAAGATTTGGGGGTAATTGTGCAGAAATGGAAGAAGGGTCTGAAGCAGACAAGAACAAAACACCTGAAGGTGCTACTGAGAGTAAGAGTAAACGTAAAATGAAAACAGCTGCTCAGCTTGAAGTTCTTGAAAACACCTACAAAGGTTTGTTTGTCTTTTTTTTTTCTTTAATTAATTTTTAATTCTTACTCCATTGTTGTTGCTGTAGTGTTTAATTTTACACTGTAATGGTTTCAGCTGAGCCTTATCCTTCGGAAGCGCTAAGAGCGGATCTCTCAGTTCAGCTGAATCTCTCCGACAGGCAGCTACAGATGTGGTTCTGTCACCGCCGCCTCAAAGACAGAAAATCTTCAACTCCGACCAAACGCCAGCGTAAAGAATCCTCCACGCCGTCGTCGGCGGCTGAATCCTCCAAACAGGCCGCAGCCGCCGCCGTCAATGCCGCTGATTTTGCGGCGGGAAATGAGCATAACTCGTTTCCTCATGAGCTTGATTCCAGAAGAACCTCTCGAGGCAGTGGTAGTGGTGGTGTGACGGTGGTTAGACGGTTTAATGAACCGTCTCCGTCTGAGGTTAGAGCCATTGGTTACGTGGAAGCTCAATTGGGAGAGCGTCTGAGAGAAGACGGACCCATTCTTGGAATGGAGTTTGATCCTTTACCTCCTGGTGCCTTTGGGACCCCTATAGGTACATGCTTCTTATCTTGGACTAATTGATCGAAATGTTGCTGAATAAGCTGAAATGATGTTCTTTTTGGTTGTGGAGCAGAGATGCCAAGCCATCGAAAGGCAGCTACTAGACCGGCTTTTGAGACCAACTTATATGTCCGGTCCGATGTAAAGCCTGTTAAAGTTAGTTCCATCTTTATTTTTGTTGTTGCTCATGTCTTTTCTTGTTCCTACTCAATAAATTTGGTCATTTATGTCGTTTTAGAATTCTGTGAGGACTATTCGTGAGTATCAGTTCCTTCCTGAGCAACCATCTTCAAGGACTGATCATTCCGAAAGAGCTTCTCCAGCGTCACATCATTACGGAGTTCCACTTGATGCTTCAGTGGTTATGCGGGCTTCTTCAGTATCTGGTGGACATCGGGATGACTATAAAGTTTCACCACAGATACCAAATTTGAATCTTTCAGCTCATCAAGTGAAACCAGGACACGTCTCCTCGCATCATTTGGGTGAGTACGACTCACCGTACCAAAAAAGCTACGTGGATCCTGCCCTACATGGACACGAGGAACCTTTTGTGAAGTCCGAGAGAGAACTTGGTAATGATAATGATGAGGATGATGATGATGATGATGATGGTGATGATGTCCTCCTGCAACTAGAGAGAAAACGCAAGGTGTGTGAATTTTTGTGTGCTATGCTTAACTGCTAGGTACTTGTACTCATCTTCTTGTTTTTTTATAAATATTTTTTTTCATTGCAGAGTGAAGAAGCAAGAATAGCTCGGGAAGTGGAGGCTCATGAGAAGAGGATCCGAAAAGAGCTTGAGAGACAAGATATGCTGAGACGAAAGGTCTTGTTCCATTTAAGCTAAAGCACATACTTTATTAAATGTTGTTTTTTTCTCAGTGTGTCAGTATTTTGTGTAGAGAGAGGAGCAAATGAGGAAAGAAATGGAGAGGCAAGACCGTGAGAGACGTAAAGAGGAAGAACGGCTTTTACGTGAAAGGCAGAGAGAGGAAGAAAGGTACCACAAAGAGCAGATGAAAGAGATGCAGCGAAGAGAGAAGTTCTTGAAGAAAGAAACAATCAGGGTAATGTGACATATGTACTACCTTTAAGTATCTTTTAAACTTAAGGTGAAGTGTTATTTTCTCACCTGAGCCTCTGAAAATGTGAATTAGGCTGAGAAGATGCGACAAAAAGAAGAGATGCGTAGGGTGAAAGAGGTTGCAAGGCTTAAAGCTGCTAATGAGAGGGCAATGGCTCGTAAGATTGCAAAGGAATCAATGGAACTTATTGAAGACGAACGCTTAGAACTCATGGAGGTTGCTGCGTTAGCCCAAGGGTTGCCTTCAATGCTCGCCCTCGACTTTGAAACTCTGCAGAACCTCGATGCATATAGAGGTGACTTAATAAATTATTTATTAATTCCCAATCTTTTAGATTCAGTCTTTTCAGCTGTTTGTGAGAACTGTTTCTTATATGCATCTGATGGATTATATATTCTTTTCAGATAAGCAGGTGACATTTCCACCAACATCTGTAAAATTGAAAAAGCCTTTTGCTGTGAAACCATGGAATGGTTCTGATGAGAATATTTCAAATCTTCTTATGGTGAGTTTTCGTTTCTTATTTACCCGTAGTCGTAGTGTTTTTTTTTCTTATATGTAGCAGTAACCCAATGTTTTGATTTGGTTGAAAACAATATAGGTGTGGAGATTCTTAATCAATTTCGCTGATGTTCTTGGCCTTTGGCCATTTACTCTGGATGAGTTCACTCAAGCATTCCATGACCATGTAAGTGTTAAATCTCTCTTTCTTGTGTTGTGTGTCTCTGCGTTAGATCACTTAACATGGTTGCTTTTCTCATGTTGTATCATGTAGGACCCACGACTCATGGGAGAGATACACATTGTTCTTTTGAAGACTATAATCAAAGATATTGAAGGTGTTGCAAGAACACTTTCAGTCGGCGTTGGAGCAAACCAGAACGCTGCAGCTAATCCCGGAGGGGGTCATCCTCATGTTGTAGAGGGTGTAAGTTTACCCATTCTTTAAAGGTCTTATTTTAATGTATAATATTAATCCTATTCATCCTAATGTTGTATGATGCAATTTTTGGATTTTTAGGCATATGCGTGGGGTTTTGACATACGCAGCTGGAGAAAGAACTTGAATGTTTTCACTTGGCCTGAGATCTTGAGGCAACTCGCTCTCTCTGCTGGGTTGGGACCGGAACTAAAGAAACAGGACATTAAAACCATGTCTGTTCATGATGAAAACGAGGTGGGAATATCTATCTCTTGTCATTTCTAATATATTGTGGCTTCTGTTTACCTTATTTTCTTTCAAGTGTAGGCCAACAACTCTGAGAACGTGATATTCAACTTGAGGATTGGAGTAGCAGCTGAGAATGCTTTTGCCAAGATGCAAGAAAGGGGTCTTTCTAATCCGCGACGTTCACGGCATCGTCTGACTCCAGGCACAGTTAAATTCGCTGCCTTTCATGTCCTGTCTATTGAGGGCGAAAAAGGTTTGACAATTCTCGAGGTTGCAGAGAAGATCCAGGTAAAAGATTGAGATCTAAAGATTGCTTTCCCTTAATCAGCTCTCGCTTCATTCTCAGTTTTCTTTCTTATTTTTGATCATAGAAATCAGGATTGAGGGATCTAACGACGAGCAGGACACCTGAAGCTTCGGTTGCTGCTGCGTTGTCTCGAGATACAAAACTGTTTGAAAGGGTAGCTCCTTCTACGTATTGTGTGCGTCCTTCCTATAGAAAAGACGCAGGTGATGCCGAGACTATATTCGCTGAAGCCAGGGAGAGGATACGCATGTTCAAGAGCGGTGTTACCGATGTGGAAGATGTTGATGAAGCTGAGAGAGATGAAGAATCCGAAAGCGATGTAGGAGATGATCCAGAGGTTGGTTTGAACCTCAAAAAGGAAGATCCTGATGCTGTGGAGATAGGAAAGTTAACTGGTGGTGTAGAACCCTCGTTGGAAAATGGGAAACTGGAAACCGAACTGGGCCTGCCTCTTACTCCCTCTCTCACTAAAGCTGAGAAAATAGATGACATCATACCAGATCAATCTCTAGAGGATGCAGTAGCAAATGATGAGGATAGTGCTTGTTTTGACGTGAGCAAACTTGGAGAACAATGGGTGCAAGGACTCGTAGAAGGAGATTATTCGAGTCTCAGCATCGAGGAACGCTTAAACGCACTTGTTGCTCTGATTGGTATTGCAATCGAAGGGAATACAATCCGAATCTCCCTTGAGGTATAAGCCTAAAGAAAGTCTCAAAACTATGCATTCGCTTCAGTCTCTTACCATATAATAATGAGGAGATTATTCTCTGTGTTGCGTGCAGGAACGTTTGGAAGTTGCGAGTGCGTTAAAGAAACAAATGTGGAATGAAGTACAACTCGACAAACGATGGAAAGAAGAGTCTCTGCTCCGTGCGAATTTCCTTTCATACCCAACACCAAAGATTCAAGAAAGCCCAGCAGCGGATGTGACCCCAATCTCCTCACAGGACCCGTTGAGTCTTCCACAGAGCGATGCAGCAGGACCAAGCTTGCAGTTGCAAGAAAATGCATCTGGAATGGAGAGTTTGCAGTATCAGCAGCAGCAGCAGAGTTACACAGCAGACCGAGAAAGGCTACGTGCGGAGTTAAAAGCGTACGTTGGATATAAAGCTGAAGAGCTATATGTATATAGGTCACTACCGCTAGGTCAAGATCGAAGACGCAACCGTTACTGGCGGTTTTCGGCATCCGCCTCTAGGAACGATCCTGGTTGTGGTAGAATATTCGTTGAGCTTCAGGATGGTCGATGGAGACTCATTGATTCAGCAGAGGTAATTTTTGCTACTCTTTTTCTTGAAAATGTGAAACATTTGTTGATGGATAGATGGTTCTTTTTTCAGGGTTTTGACTGTTTGGTGAAGTCACTAGATGTCCGTGGTGTACGCGAATCACATCTGCATTTCATGTTGCTTAAGATCGAAGCTTCTTTTAAAGAAGCAGTGAGGACGAATGGGGAAACGAATGATACCGAGTTGTGTTCCATTTCTACTGGATTAGACTTGGATTCTGATACTGCGGAGATCTCCTCGACGTTTAAGATAGAGCTAGGGGATGGTGACAAGAGATGCGGAGTGTTGCAACGGTTCCAGACTTTTGAGAGATGGATGTGGGATAATATGCTTCATCCTGGTGCGTTATCCGCGTTTAAGTACGGTGCCAAGAAGAGCACTCCGCTTTTCCACATCTGCAGAAACTGTACGGAGTTACACTTTGCAGGGGATGTTTGCTGCCCTGGTTGTGGTCAGATGATGCCTGGTGGTTTGGATGTTATTGGTGAGCTGTGTTTTGCTGACCAAGTGGCTCAACTCGGAGGAGACGCTGATTTTATAATGCGTGGCTCGAACCTGTCTCCTCTCAGGATAAGACTACTCAAGATTCAGTTAGCACTTGTTGAAGTGAGTTATTCTAGTCTTCTCCTTAGATCATTATATAAGTGTAACGAATGTGTATTCTAACTTCTTTTACATTGGGCACAGGCTTCTCTTCCCCCTGAAGGACTTCAAGCTCATTGGACAGAGAGTCTTAGAAAAACTTGGGGTGTGAAGCTGTTGTCATCAAGTTCCCCTGAAGAACTTCATCAGGTTTTTTCAATGTTTTTCCCAAATTGTGCAAATTGATCTTTCGGACAGTTCTTGATCCTTTCGTCTTGTTTTCAGGTTCTGACGATGTTGGAGGTGGCGCTAAAGAGAGACTTCCTGTCTTCAGACTTTGAAACAACTTGTGAACTATTGGATTTATCAGAAGAAGCTATTGTCAGAGATGTTAAAGTACTACCGTGGATACCGAAGACCACGGGAGGTGTAGCTTTGAGACTATTTGAACTCGACAGCTCCATTGCTTACACACCTGATCAAAACAAGGATCCTCAAAAGGACAAAGAATCTGAAGATTTTGTCGTAAGTTTATATATTACTGAATGCTGATTCTTTTGTTATAATTTATTCATACACTTTCTTCTTTAAGGGTGAGGAGACGAATTTTCTGAGGAATGTTCAAGAACAAGACGTAATCGAGGCAACTCCGGTGCAAGTTGCATACGCTCAAGAAGACACGGAGCATGGTTTAGGTAGAGGTCGACCACCACGAGGACGTGGCCGGCCTCGTTCGCAGCGTGGTAAGAAACCATCACCGGCTTCTGGTGGTAGACCACCACGAGGTGCATCTAACTCAAATGGTGAACCTATGTTGAGACCGAGAGCTCAACCACGTGGGGGTAGGAAGAAGGGACGGCGCAGCGGGACGAGAACAAGACCGACGAAAGGAACGCTTGGTATATCCAATGAGGTAGTAGTAGGAGTTGGAGGAGGACGTCGAGGTAAGGAAGTTAATGTAAATGCCAAAACCGCTCTTCACGATTGGGTCGAAACGCCTGAAGATGATGAGGGAGAAGCTAGCAGCTCGGGGAGATCGTTTCAGTATGATGATGATGATGTCATGGCTCCGGTTGATGACTTTGGGGAGTCGAGTAAATTAGTAGGTAGAGGTGAGTTTAGCTTACATAGTGATGATGAATACGAAGAAGAAGAAGAAGACATGGTCACGAAAATGAATGTTGATGATGGAGATTACATAAACGAGGATTCTGATGGTGGAGAGCAGCCGGCAGAGATGATAAGCATGGATGATGCAGCAGCTGCTCGGAGAAGGTTTCCGTTTGAAGATCCTGATCTTACATCTTCATCTTCCTCTGATTTTCAGTGACTAATTAGAGACAGGAAACTACTCAACTTGTCTTTTTGTTTGTTGTATTCTTCCACAAGGCTTCTTAGTTTAAACATTTATCATTAACCCTTTTTTAAGAAAATGTAACATCAGTGTGATCTCTTCATCGTAAAAGCTTCTACGGTTATATCATTAGTTCCAAACTGTTTTTTAGTTTCATTAGACTTGTCAGTTATGTTTCCACGCTTCTGAAAAAATTCGTCCCTTTTGGAGAGATCCACTTCATCATCATCTCCCATTGTGTAAAAAAACATACCACCATCCTTCTCCTTCTTGTCGAAGTTTCAGAAAAGCTTTGCCTTAAAAGCGTCAAGAGTTCAAGATTTGATTCATTTGCCTCCATTGACTGGCTGAAGAACTATCTTTCCTCGCGTTCTAAGCAGTCAGATCGCCTACTCTTAAAACCTTTTGTTTTAAATTTCCAGTTATATTTTTTGATTGTAAATGTTTAACCTATCTTTATAATTTCTTGTATTTCAGTTATGTTTAATTTCCAAACTTATGTTTTCTTCGTGTTGTAACCTCTAATTAAGTTTAATATAACCTGTTAATCACAAAAGAAAAACACACTATACTACTATATATTGAATTTTTGTGCATATTGTGGGTGGCAAAGTAAACTTTATTAAACTGGAATTATAAAATACAGCAAAAAAATGCTAAGAAAAACAAAAAAAATACAACACTTCTTGCATCCGGACTACATTGATAATCCTAAGGGCATCAGCATTGATGAACCGTATAGAGAGGTTCACCAATTCAATATTTTTTACTTTTTTTGTTAGATTTAAAAAAAAAATAAAAAAAAATCGGATCAATCGCGGGCCGCCACATGGACGTGGGGCCCGCGGATTAGTTATGAATCGGTTCATGCGGATGTACTTTCACGAGACGGATTCATGGAAAATTGATTATAATATTGTTTTCTTTTTTTAAAATTCGTGTGATTCTCTTCTACCATCCCTCAGTGCACCTGCTCTAACAGTCACATTCCTTCCATTGGGGGGCTCCACTTGTGTAACAAAACGAGAATCACATCTGTCAATCAACCCTTAGATTAAAAAGAATTAGTTGGACGACAAGATTACCGAATAAATAAAATAATAGGTAGAGATTGTGACTAGAGAATGATTATACCTGCAACTTGCAAGTTACATGGTCGCATCCTCCCGATCGTTCGATCAAATGTTGGCAATTATTACATTGACGCCACGTATTTTGATTTGCTACAACGTTTAGCAGATCATCTTCTGTAAGATTTGGACACAATCTCTTGTAATCCTTGCAGGACAAATTGTTATGCCAAGGGACTTTGCAATCGATGCAGAAAGGTTCCCAGCATTTGAAGCAGCATCGCATAGATCCATCTTCTTGTTTGGAGGAGAGTTGGGTTTTTGACATTAAAGTCGGCACTTGGGGTTTGGGCAATAAACTCTTTCCTTTACAGGAACATATTGTTGGAACTCGTTTTTTGACAAAATGGTTTAAGACCATTTTCGGTAAGTTTTCGGACGAAGACGTTCGTCGAAATAACCGAATGTGTATTTATATGTCAAAAACGAAGTGTGTTTGAATGAGAAATAAAAGTCTAAAGTAGATTATTTATAAAATGTCTATATTAGATTTATGAGGTTAAAGACCTCTAGCATATAAATGGAGAAGATATAAAAACAAGGTTGATAACTTTGGTTTAGAAAAAAAGACATTTGGGCAGGAACATAATAAGATCAAACTTATTTAACCCAAATTATGTTGCTAGTTGTTTAGCTAGATAAACAAAGCATAATGTCTTTATAAATTGTGGAGATTTGGTCACACGTATTTGACTCCATATTGAATATGGGTTTGACTAAATCTTTGGTTGATAACCATGTGGTTTTGAATTATTTTTGTAACATACAGAAATCAATTCACCTCATTATGGCCATTATGAGAGAATCAAATTCTCAATCTCCATTTACTTGGTGTGTGATCACACGTTATGATTTAAAGGGCTATATAAAGCCATGTTGTTCTCATTGCAAAAGCACATCGTACACACTCCCTCTTTCTTATTTTCTTTGTCTTGTCTGAGAGTATAACATAGATATAGGTTCGACATGCTTTGGCTCTCAAGTGCTGTGAGACTAAAGATATAGGCAATTGTATCCTGGGATTCTTGAACGTGTAAAACCGGCACACTACGGGCGTTTAAAGGATTAAGGAAAGAGATTCTAATCTCGACTTTGCCTCGGTCCAGTTCTTTTTCAACTACGGTACTATATTGTTGTAATTTTAATTTATATGTTTTGTAATTTTATGCTTTACATATCAAATTTGCCTTTCTAGTAAATTTGGTGCCTACAGTCTTAATCCTTTAAAATTTCATATTGCCTTATTGCACTAATGAAATATTTGATTGTGAAGCATTTCAATTCGATCGGTGCCGTAGAAGGAGCTTAACGCCTTGGCTATACTTTGTTCTAACATATATGTTTTTGCAGGACTTGAGTATGCTTTTGCATATTATTTTTCTGGAAAAATTATCTGCTTGTCGATCTTGATTCGTTTTGTTTCCGTTGATAATTTTTTCTGATTGCTAGTTCCGTTGTGATATGCTATTCTCATATTTTGTCAAGAAAGCGTAATTGTTTAGTTGACTTGTTTAATAGTTCATATTGTTTATGTTTATTGGTTTAGCAGCTTTGCTAGATTTATTATTTGGTTTTCCTTGCACGAACTTCTTAGTGTCGTATGCGGGATTGTTTATATTTTTTTTTTTTCCTACTTACCTTCAATCTGTATTTTTGGTTAAGGTTTTATGGAAGAAAAAAAAATGGTTGATTCGTTTTTGTTAAAAAGTTTTGTGACTTAAGGTGTATTTGAGTTAATAATCGATTCTGTTGTCATGCTACTCGTATGTGCACTTTGCAATTTTTTATATTATTATATATAAATCGTTTTATTTGGAATAGAATTTTGTCTATTCAATTGTTTTTAACGTTAGCGAGCTTGATTTGTTTGACTAGTAAATTTGCTTCCATCCGGTTGATAATTGCTAGACTCGTTTATTATTTTTTAACGTTTTGATTTAATAGAAAGAATATTGATAATCGGTAAATGTCGCTTGATTCTAGTAACTGATATAATTTGATTTTGTCATCGCATTTACCGGATAGTGTCGTTTTAGTTTTTAATATTGATTTGCAATTGATATATTTATTCTCATAATTTATTACTATATTGCAACAGAACTTCTATGTGTTGGTTTAAAATTAGTATATTAATTCATTTTGTTTTATGTGAACAGATTTGAATTCAATATGACTAACGACAACCAAACTTTGATCGATGGGCAAAACAAGAATGCGATCGATGGTGGTACCGTTGGTGGTGGTGGTCTTAATGAGAATGGTTCAAGTGCATCAACGCTCCAAACTGTTGTGCCTAACGCTGTAGGCGTAGGACTGATGCCTGAAAAGTTCGGGGGAAGTGGGTTCAAAACTTGGCAACAAAAGATGCATTTCTTTTTGACCAATATGAACATGGATAAGTATCTGAAAGAAGATCCACCACTTCTCCCTGCTGGAAACACAGATCCCATGGTTTTTGCCAGTGTGGACACGTGGAACCATTCGGACTTTGTGTGCAAAGGCTGGATTTTAAGCCGCTTGATTGACCCACTGTATGCTGTATACTATGAGGTGAAAACTTCCAAGCAGCTTTGGACTGCTTTGGGAAAGAAATATAAGTCCGAGGATGCTGGCTGTCAGAAATATGCTACGGCAAAATTTCACAACTTTAAAATGGTGGATTCAAAACCCATCATGGAACAAGTTGAAGCCTTCCAATTGATTACGCATGAGATAGCGGCTGAAGGGATGTCGATTTGTGAAATTTTCACTGTCAATTCCTTCATTGAGAAGCTTCCTCCTAGCTGGTTGGACTTCAAGAACTATCTCACACATAAGCGTAAGGCAATTTCCCTCGAGGACTTGATTGTCAAGCTGCGGGTTGAATCCAGAAACCGTGAAGCCGATGCTGTTCTCATTCGTAAGAATGATGCGAATGATGTAAACTTGGCTGAGCACAAGAATAAGGGAAAAGGAAAAATTCCTCCAAAAAGCTCCACAAGCTTTAAAAAGCCAACGGAACATGTGAAGTTCACTGGAACTTGTTACAAGTGTGGCAAGGTGGGCCATAAAGCTACTGTTTGCCGAAGCAAGACTGGTCCAAGCCAAGACAAGGGGAAGTCTCATGCTCATTTGACTGAAGAAGACATGTGTGCTGTGGTCACTGAAGTCAACAATGTTGAAGATAACCCAAGAACTTGGTGGTATGACACAGGTGCCACTATTCATGTGTGCATTGATAAGGACATGTTTTCAACTTATCAAAAATGTAATGCTGAGGAGAAACTCTTAATGGGTAACACTGGCTCGTCCAAGATTGAAGGCAAAGGTGAAGTGAAGCTTCAGATGACTTCAGGAAAAGAGATAACTCTTAAGAATGTGAAGCATGTACCAGATATGCGGAAGAATCTGATTTCCGGCTCACTTTTGAGCAAAGCTGGATTTGCTGTAACCTTTGATTCTGATAAGATTGTACTCAAGAAACATGGGGTTTACTTGGGTAAGGGGTTTGTTCAAGGTGGACTTGTCAAAATGTGTGTTAAGACAGTCATACCTTAAAATATGTACGGGATGTTTTTTCATTTGTTTTCCCATTTCAATTCAATAAAGAATAATGCAGTTTTTTCTTATTTGATTGAGTTTTTTTTTCAACAATTGTTTGTTCATGGAAAAACATTGTGTATGAAAAAAAAAAAGAGGATAAAAAAAAACAAATGTATAAAGAAAAAAAAAATCCCCATCCTCTCATGTAGAGAAAATAAATGAACATTTTGAATTAAATCACATAAATTTGTGTGCTTTAAAATATGTTCAATATACGAAACTTGGAAATATATTTCTAAGTAAACTCTGAAAATGTGGGGGTAAGTAGATCTTACCACTTAGTAATTCAGTTAATAAATACTGAAAGCTATAACTAGAGTATTATGATATGTACTTCAAAGTTATGGGCTGCTTAAAACAATTGATCTCGGCTAATCTCAAGAGATTATGTTCATTATGATGACAACCTAGGATCCTTTTATTAAAGGTGTGTCATGAGATCAAATTGTAATATCATCAAAAGGAATGGGTCGCCTGTTGAATTAAGATGAGACTTTGCGGTAACTCTACCTAACTGACTGGAGATCCCAAGAAATAGGTTCAAGGAGACAACTAAGTGAAGTTAAATCTGCCCAAAGCACTGTAAGACTTCGGTCTATACTCAGTTCCTAAGATGATTAAACAGTGCTACATGTAAGGATTACAGGATAAGCATTTGCTTTTAATGATTTGTGTCCATTGTTTTGAAATATGAATGGAGTAGTACATGATACTCCTCTAAACAAAGCTATGGCAAATCACCTTGTGAGTGTGAAATGTGGCCGTTTCTAGGAGAATGAAGGAAAGGCTATATTCTCTAAGTTCACTCACGATTACCAGGACTGTTCACGGCCAAAATGAACACAATAGAGAACTTATTCTATGAAAAAAATGAAGCTGTGTTTTGGCTATTGTCTAGGTTTACACCAAAGCCCGGGAGGTTCAAGACATCATGGCCACCTCCTGGCCGAGTAAATCCGATAGTTATTAACAATGACTGGTTCAAGGCTGAAAAATTGCTACCAACTCATCATGCAGTGGATTTTTTGCTTATACTCTCAAAAGTCGTTTTTTTATCGAGTCTTTTAGAGTCTTGTCGAGTCTTGTCTAGGTAGTCAAGTCTATCGAGTCGTCTAGTGTTTAGAGTTATTTCTATTCATGTGGGGGATTGTTGGAACTCGTTTTTTGACAAAATGGTTTAAGACCATTTTCGGTAAGTTTTCGGACGAAGACGTTCGTCGAAATAACCGAATGTGTATTTATATGTCAAAAACGAAGTGTGTTTGAATGAGAAATAAAAGTCTAAAGTAGATTATTTATAAAATGTCTATATTAGATTTATGAGGTTAAAGACCTCTAGCATATAAATGGAGAAGATATAAAAACAAGGTTGATAACTTTGGTTTAGAAAAAAAGACATTTGGGCAGGAACATAATAAGATCAAACTTATTTAACCCAAATTATGTTGCTAGTTGTTTAGCTAGATAAACAAAGCATAATGTCTTTATAAATTGTGGAGATTTGGTCACACGTATTTGACTCCATATTGAATATGGGTTTGACTAAATCTTTGGTTGATAACCATGTGGTTTTGAATTATTTTTGTAACATACAGAAATCAATTCACCTCATTATGGCCATTATGAGAGAATCAAATTCTCAATCTCCATTTACTTGGTGTGTGATCACACGTTATGATTTAAAGGGCTATATAAAGCCATGTTGTTCTCATTGCAAAAGCACATCGTACACACTCCCTCTTTCTTATTTTCTTTGTCTTGTCTGAGAGTATAACATAGATATAGGTTCGACATGCTTTGGCTCTCAAGTGCTGTGAGACTAAAGATATAGGCAATTGTATCCTGGGATTCTTGAACGTGTAAAACCGGCACACTACGGGCGTTTAAAGGATTAAGGAAAGAGATTCTAATCTCGACTTTGCCTCGGTCCAGTTCTTTTTCAACTACGGTACTATATTGTTGTAATTTTAATTTATATGTTTTGTAATTTTATGCTTTACATATCAAATTTGCCTTTCTAGTAAATTTGGTGCCTACACATATTCTTCTTCGAGCCTTTGTTTCCATATTGCTCTTAGTTTAGGTGTCAAAAGATGGACACAACTTTCAAAAGTCAGCTTCGACTTGCAGTAATAACTTATAATAAGGACATCTTATGCATACGTCTCCCTCAAATACCCTCACTTCTATATGCCGTGTCACGCACTCCACACAGAATTCATGACCACAAGGAGCAACACAAAACATCTGCTCAGCTATAAAATCATTATCGAAACAGATATCACAAGTCATCTTCTCAGCAGGCATATTAATCCTGTTTTCAGAAACTAGTGTTCGCTCCATTGCAAGTTTATTTTAGTGGCAGAAATTAGCTTCTCTTCTCGAATAGTAACTAATTCATTGAGAAGAACGTGCAATCAAACAAGAGTATGCGAGTCTCGTTAAACAGAGAGAGATCGAACAATTAAGAACAATACTTAGGTTCACCCCTATGGTAAACTCTTAAATTCACCACAACTCTTATTATCAATCAAAGTGACATGTAGGATTAATAAAAATATGAAATAAATTAAAAAAAGTAAAAATAAAAGAGGTGAAAAAAATAACAACGCTTTCATGACTTCTTCTTCTTTTTATCATATATCTTAAATCTAAACTCTATAACCTAAATCTAAATCCAAACCCAAATTCTACCTCAGAAACCTAAACCCTAGATTTTAAATTAGATGACTCGACGTGTCTTTGTGTTGTTTGTACTCTTCAGAAGGTTTCTTAGTTGAAACATTTATCATTAACCATTTTTTTTTAAAAATGTAACATCAGTGTGATCTCTTCATCGTACAAGCTTCTACAGTTATATCATTAGAGCACCTCCAATGGTGTTACCCACCATTGGAGTCCTTAACAATAGACAATTAATATTTCTACTTTTTTTGGAATAGTTAAGGAATGAATCACAAGTGTTGCTCCAATGGTGTTCATCTTCCCAGTGGAGTCCTTAACAACAGATTCTCTATTCCGTTCGACGATCCAAACGGACTGATTCAACCACTCACGTTGCCATTCCCATGCCTCAATGAACTGTAATTGCCTCCAATCAAAGATCCACGTTGTGCATACACCGGAGAACCTGACGACAATCTCTGAATTGAATGTTCGAAAGCACTGAGAAGCGATGTTGCCTTGTTGAGTAACACGCCATTACGGGTGTCACCAATACGAGACCATTCTCACGTCCCAACGCTACTGAAGTTTCGAGAACAGGAACTTGATGCTGAGGTTGTGTCTCAGCCTCAAGACCGTTGTCTACTGCCGCTCTTCTTTTTCACTCAATAGCCTGAAATAGACAGCCATAAACAGAAATAATTTGCCAGTCTAAGCTAGACTAGAACAACAAAAGCTTACACAGAAAGGCTAAGCAAGCGTACTTCAACCAAGAGGAATGTGCAGGAACACAACAACCCTTGACTCGCTACTCAGACATCAGAGCATAAAAAAATGACAAGTTCACTTCTAGCATCGACAAGTTCTTGCAATGAGACTACACTGTGAGTCTGTGAAATCTGTTTCTCCCCCATGCCGTGTCCCATGGAGCATCAAATATATTTCTCAGGAGGAGCTTCTTCTCCTATATACAGAACAGAAAACAACAAAACGATTATCCACGACTCTTCTAAATGAGCTAAAAACAAAACAAAAGTGTGAACTTTTCTTACCAAATTCCAAATTGGCTTATCGGTACTGCAAAATCATCAAAAAACAAGAAGACGCCCCTAGTCCTCGAATCTCACGATTAGCCTACAAATCTCACGATTCACCACACAAAAACCTAATACAACTCGATTACGAAAACCTAATACAAGCAAAGCAAGTTCGATTACAGAGAAAAACAACGAACGGGACCTTGGAGAGCTCCATAAAAGCATTCTCCCTGAGCTCGGGATCGCAGATGTCGAGCACCAGCTGCTCCGTCGTCGAAGGCGTGCGATCGTTTTTGGAGGAAGCAGCGGAGGAGGAAGAAGTTGAGTGTGGGAGGAGGAAGATTGGCCATATCCAATTGATACGCTTCCGGAAGCCGGTGTGGGAGGTGATGGAAGAGAGGCGTGGGAGAGGAGAAGAGAGGTGTCAGGTCATCAAGGACTTCTCCCTTTTAATCCTTAATTTAGAAATCATTCTTAACTATTCCCAATATTTTAATTGTATTTAATCAGAAAACATTAAGGATTTTGGCTAAGGATTCTGTTAAAATACCCCATTGTACATGCTCTTAGTTATGTATGGTCAACTCAATTCTATAAAAACCAGTGAATGGTGATTTTTACGGTGGCTGTAATTAAAAGTGGATAAAATATTTATAAAATTTGTTTTGATCTGTTATTTTTTTTTTGATATATATATTCATAACTTAAGAAAAAGAATTTGGTTTACACCATTTTAAACAGCCACTGTGGTGGGCAATTTGCGCACCATCAGATTACGGGTTTCAATAATGTTCGATGGCTGGCTGGTTAGCTATTTTATCTGTAGATTTTTTTTCCGTACACCAGTATTTCACTGAATTTATGAAAAGTTACATTATATAACCGTTGTGGAATCAATTTTTTTTTTCTTTTGGATTGTTATTATTGTAAAAAGTAGGGGGATGGATCCGTATTTTTTGTTTTATACAGCATGTTAATAATATTGTACCTAAGGTGTAAATTTACTTCTTCTATATGGAGTGGAATTATCGAATTTGAGTACTCACATAGTAACTAGTTTTGTAAATGCTTTTTATTTACTTGCAAAGATTAATTTGAGTCATTATAATCGTCTCTTTACAATACTTTATGGTGTAAAACATCTTTTAAATAAAAGTGCACCACTAGACTGGTCCAATACATCCGGTTGTTGGAGTATCTCCAAATCCACTTCTATTATTATCTCTATAATCTTTTTTTAAGATAGATAATTTCCTTTATAATGGTGGATTTGCTTTAATATATGTCACTGTAATATAATTTTTCTATTTATAGAAAAAATAGAGATATGTTATTCTCATCTCCAAATAAAGATATAAAAAATAACATTATTTCTATACGTTGACTGTTGCTGGTGGTGTTGTGTTGTAAATATTCAATTTTCTTGTCAACAAATATGAATTTAACTATATTCAAATTAACTCGTTATTACTTGTGATTGCAAGTTTGTTACGTTGTCCTTTATTTTTTGAAACTTATTACGTTGTTACATTAATGTCGATGCATGCCGTTGCGTTGTAAGAAAAGAAGAATAAAAGAAAGAGATAACAAAGACACTTTGGATCGGTAGAGAGAGAGATGCTAGTGGGATTGAAAACGACGTCGTGACTCGTGCATATGTCTCTCTTTGAACTTACAGACAAAGAACTGCTCGCCATTCATGACACAGAAGAAAGACAAAACCATCTTCTCCACATATCACACCAATCTTTGATTTTTTTCTTTATTAAAATATCATCCCAATCATATAACGGAAACAAGCATTTCAATTATGTAATTTAAATTAATATTTTATTCTCACTATTTCATCTAAAAGAAAAATCTTACAAATTTAAGACTGGACTTCTTTTAAAACATTGACAGACAAGTCCCCAAAAGTTTTCTTTTTCCCATTGTCCGATTAAAAAAAGAAAATATTACAGTCTGGGTCACTTTTTATGTTTCTTATTACATCACAAGTCACTTATGACTCCTCAGACACTTTTCTTAACCTATCCCACCATAAAGCCTTTAGATTAACTTCACACGTATGGTTTTAGTTACCTTTTATGCTAACTAAGTTAGAATTAATGATCAGTTTTGGCGGGACTCAAGTACAGCCCTTGATTAAATTTACTTATTTAATGGTGAAGATTCAGCAGACAAAATTTGACAAGACACATATCTACCACCACATAATAACCATTGGATAAGTAAAAATAAAAATGATATCCACGGCCCAGATTTAATCACCAATTTAGATCAATTAATTTTATTTCTTCTCATCTTACTATGTCTTTATTATTTTCGGTGACCAAAAATTATGTATCATCCAAATTCTCTACGAACCCTTTTTGATGTGTACCATCCAAATTACCTCACCTAAACATAACATCTTCTCCCGACGAGAGAGACGATTCTAAAGACACTGCGACTCGCTCACGGCTCACCCCATCAGTTTCTTAATGTCTTGGCAAGAGCAAGGACGACTTCATTTCTGAGATCTTTGTTTGTGTTTTCATCAGCCCTAACGTCTTGTTGTACACATGCATGCTATCAATTCGTTGTACACATGTACACTATTGTAGTATTTGTGTACAGATGTACGACAATATGTTTGATTTCCACATGTACACTATTATAGTATTTGTGTACAGATGTACGATAATATGTTTGATGTCCACATGTACATTTTCAAATCAATATTACCAGGTAGGAAGTATATGCTCTTGACCAAATTAAAAGAGTAACTCTTGTTTTTTAGGACAACTCTTGTAAGTGTACAAATTTGTAATGTTGTACATCGGTATTGCTCTTTATTGGGAGGTGTTCATGCTTATGTACATGTGAATGTCATTACAACAGTGTACATATGGATACCATTACAACATTACAACGTTGTACACCAGGATACACTTATATGGTGTACATCTTTTAAGGCATATTCAACATTCCATGAAATCTGCAAGCACCTCTTGAATCTGCACACATATATACAATCTTATAACTCACACATTCTCCATAAGAAAAAATACTCCATAATAACATGCTTCTACAAAAGCTCAATGAATCAATGAAGCCAGAAGACAAAATTGAAAAATTCAAAGGTATTACTTTCTTTTTTTTCAAAACTAAATTAGATTTCACGACACCCATTAGTTCCTCGCTTCTCGTTAAAGAGGAGAGGTTAAATATTTATGATAGTCATTGATTCCCTCGACAAAGAAATCATACCATCTTTCCTAAGCAAAACGCAGACAACATCTTATTTTTCTTCCTCTTCACCAACCTTCAATATAACTCAAAGATTTGTCAGGTTTCCTAACTCTTGCGGGATCCCCAATCGTTTTTCCAACTTAACATCCCAATTTTCTGTTCTCCTCGGAGATCAACAACAAGTAAAGAGGAGACGTTGACGAAAAGAGCCTTTGACGGGAACCGCATGTCAGTCATCGGGGCTGGGGTCAGGCTCCGAGGGGAGGGTTTGTTTTTGCGGTGTCGGTGGATCTCACAAATGGGATGGCGGTTCTCCTTTGTCATGAATCTCGCCGGCTCGCCTTTCTTCCTTTCCTCGTCGACGAGGGTGGAAGAGCACAAAATTTCTCGGACCTGTGAGGTAGCCAAGCGGTTACAGAAAGCGGTATTTAGGGTTTCAGAGTCGTTCTTCATCTGAAGGTGGCGTTTGTGGCTGCAGGACGCTCTGTGGGTGGCTTCGTTGATGGTTACTGGCGGTGGATCTGGCGGGCCTCGACACCCCTACCATGAGAAGTCGCCGGAATCTGGATCTGGTGGCTGCGGACAATCAAATGCGACGAGACGTAGATGCTACAGCCCGTGAGGTGTAGACGACGAGAGATTGGAGATTTTCAGAGACTAAGGAAGAAGAAGAATAAGTACATGGAGGAAGAAGAAGTCTTTCGCTATGTCGTTCTTTTAGATCTATTCAATTTACACAGTAAAAAAAATAAGAAAGTAAAAAAAATATTATGTGGTGGTATCTAAAAAAAGGTTTGGCTTTTGAATTTTGAAATTTTCTAACAAAACATGCACTAGCAATTTGTGAAATCGATCTCGTTTGATATGTAATATTAGTTGGCCTCTGGTTGAGGTCATGAAAGTAAACAACCATATAAAAGTACCTTAGTAGTATAAAGTGATCTAAAATGTAATAAAATTGTAGAAAGTGACTTTAAGTGTTAATATCTCTTAAAAAAAGGAAATTATGGGACTATTGAGTAAAAGCTAAAAATATATTTAGTTTGTCTGTGAAAAAAATAAACACGCACGTCGATTCACGTCGATTATTGTTTGTGTTTAAACGAAATGAGTAAGAGATCTGCTATATGACTAGAAATCATTTAAAAGACAAGAATGAGAGATTCCAAAACAATAACGAGCTAAATGTTTCCTTCAAAAGTGTAGTGGGAAGAAAATTGCCTAGTAAAAAAACAGAATTAGCTTTAAGTTTAAATGAAGTCACATTTTATTGATAGTCCGGAAAACCTCTATAAATTAATAATGTTGAGACTCTAAATTTTTATTAGTTTACAGAGATACTAATTTACAAAACTTTCATTTTTAGATTGTATACATTTTTGAATAATTTTGTTTATGAAAAATAAAAATATTTGACTTCCGTATTGTGTAATTATCTTATTTGGTGTATATGTTAATGTTGTTGTGTGATTTTTGATATAATTTTACTAAATATTATCAAAATATAGTAAAGTGTTAAGAAAAATAGTTGTATTTTTATCATGAATATAAAACCAATAATATAATACTTAGTTTGTACTTATACAAAAAATATATCGATAGATTATTAATTTATTATTTTAATGAGACCATATATTTGCATGAGAGTTTTGAAAATATTATTATCTTATTATTTTATCGATTTGTATCATATTTTAAATCGGTTCAAGTTGAGACTGACGAAATTTATTAATTTATAGAGATTATTAATTTACCGAGTATTAATTTATAGAGGTTTTTATGTACTACTTATTAACATCATAACTTAGGCAAATCATTTCTAAGTAAATTAGAATTTATAGAAAAGTTGTCAGTCTAGTTTCTTAATATATTTCAATATATAAATTCATTGCCTGGGTACAATGTATTTGAAATGGTTGTAACTTGTATAATCGACCAGAATAGTTCAAGAAACAAGTACCGGAAATGGACAATTTCAGAATTATTTTTATCTGACATGTTCTTATTATGTATTTGATATGTAGGGAATGTACCAATTTGTTTAACAGATCTGGCGTATATGTTGCATCTCCAAAAATGGTAATTACGTCTACGAAAATGTTATTTTTCATGAATTGTAGATAGTATTTGAATGGCAAAACAATAGTAAAAGAAATAAAGAAATGGTAAACTATTCTCCGGAGAGAGAATGTGAAAGCTTTGGCGACCACGCACGGTTTGAGTGTAGGCGGATTCGAATTTAGGTCTATTCAAATCTATAGAACGCCATGTTACTAGTCGACCACCGACACATAGTTAAAAACAAATAATAGTATCAAAACAAAGATTTTTTTTTTGGTCTAAATGTTAAGATTTATACCACTTTTAAAATTTTTTAGAGTTTACAATGCTGCAAGAACAGCTTATTAAACAACAGAAGAAGGAAAGAGCAGGAGAAAAGGAACAGAGAGAACCAACAAAAGAGCACAAAAGAGGAAGCAGCAGAGAATTAACTATAGGGGGTAATGAAGCAGAAGTAGAGCTCAAGCAGAGAAGGCGAAGGAGCAGAAACCGAGGTGACTGAGAGAGATAGAAGCCTGTTTCGAACACGCCGATCCACCACTCTGAAGAACGCCTCTTGAGATAGTGAAACGCCTTGGAAGATGCGAGCATTGCGTTCCCGCCAAAGGCTGTAGATGATGACTTGATTAATGATCTTCAACACAACTGCTACCCGACGAGATTGCGATCCCTGGAGCTGGTGGCATAGGTTGACAACGTCTGCAAGCGAAGCCGGGCCTGACGCCATATACCTGCCACAAAAACAAAACCAAGTAGCAGCTGCAAAGGAACACTCAAAGCAAATATGACCAATAGACTCATCACTAGTCAAGCAAAGAACACAACCTGAAGGAACATTTAAGCCCCAGGAGATCAAACGGTCTCTAGTTGGTAACCTGCCTAAGAAAGCAGTCCAGGTGATGAAAGAGCAACGAGGAATTTCTTCCTTGAACCAAACGACATGATGCCATTGCACAGGAGGAGCAGAAAGTCGAATCCGTTCCCACGTTACTTTGGACGAGAAGGAGGTACAAAACCCACCAGAGTGATTTCTCCAATAGAAAACATCTTGACCATTTGATGCAACAGGAACCGACATTGTTGAGAGCACAATTTGAAGGGTTATCGCATCTTCAGACCGTGCCGGAGGCAAGTTCCATGAACCATTCCTTACTGCTTGAGACACAGTAGCGTGTATAGGAATTCTTAAAGCTCGAGGTCCTGAAGAACCAAAGAAGAGGTATAACGGACCCAAATCCGTCCAGTGGTCGTACCAAAAAGAGGCTCGCTCACCATTACCCAAGCTGCAGCGAAGGAAGCTTTGTAGCTGATCTTTCAGCTGAAGCATACTTCGAACCGTCAAGGAAAATCTAGGCGCATCATTTACCAGCCAGAAACTTCTACCACCAAATCGATTATTAGAAAGCCAAGGAACCCATAAGGAGCCTGATCCATAAAAGAACAGCCACACTCTCTTGAGCCTGAAGACCAAATCAAATTCCTCCAGTTTTCGCAGCCCCAACCCTCCTTCAGGTTTTGGTTTGTATATACTTTCCCAAGAAACTCTAGCTCCATTTGCAGAGACAGTACTATTCTTCCAGAGAAAACTGGAGCAGAGAGAATCAATCTTAGCGTAAAACCACTTGGGAAGCACAAAAACAGAACTCCAGAAGTTAACCATACTATAGATGACTGAAGAAACCATTGTAACCTTACCCGCAAAGGACATAAACTTAACTGTCCAAGAATGGAGCTTAGAGGTAATCCGATCAACAAAAGGCTGAAGTGTAGCAGCCGAGATACGTTTAGGACTGAGAGGTAAACCTAGGTACCTGGTAGGAAAGACCCCACTCCTGAAGCCTGATAAATTACTCAACACCGACGCTTGAGCTTGAGAGTAACCTCCATAAAATATCTCTGATTTTGACTCATTAGTATCCAAACCAGACCACTCCTGAAATAAATTCATCACTTCTTTGATACCAGCAGTAGAAGCACTAGACCCATCAGAAAATACAAGAAAATCGTCTGCAAACAACAAATGGGTAAGCTTAGGGGAGGAGCACAGGGGATGCAGTCTAAAAGCGCCATCGGACTCTGCCTTATCAAGCATGCGGGACAGTACTTCCATTAGCATGATAAAGAGATAAGGGGAAATGGAGTCACCTTGGCGGAGACCTTTTTTCCCTTCGAAGAAACCAGCCAGTTCTCCGTTGATTGCAACAGAAAACCTAGGGGAGGAGATGCATTCCTTAATCCAAACGATGAACATTGGAGGGAACTGCTGGGCTTCCAAGATCTTAATCACAAAATCCCAACACACAGTATCAAAAGCCTTTCTGATATCAATCTTGAGCATAGCACTTTTGAGGCATGATGACTTGTTGTAATCTTTAATAAGCTCTGTTGCTAATAAAACGTTTTCCCCAAGACTGCGCCCCTTTAAAAAAGCTGCCTGGTTAGGACTCACACACTCAGCCAAGATGGGCTTGAGACGGTTGGCTATGATCTTCGAAATCAGTTTGTAAACGATGTTGCAGCAGCTGATGGGTCTGAAATCACTGAGACTACAAGCCTCCGGTTTCTTAGGAATTAAAGCTATGGCGGTCGTGTTCAGATCCTTTAGTAGCTTCCCGTTTCTAAAAAATTATAATATCCACACCAACTATATCCCAAGAGGCCCTGAAAAATTCCACTGAATAACCATCTGGACCCGGGCTTTTATTCAGAGGCATTGCAAAAAGAGTGGCTTTAATCTCCGCAGCAGAAACTTCGCGCTTAAGGTATCGCTGCTGCAAATCAGAGCAACGAAAAGGGAGAAGTGATTGAAGATCAGAAGCGGAAGCAGGCGAGGAGGAAAGCTCCGTAGATCCTAAAATACCCTGAAAATAACCAGCAGCATGGGCTTTAATGTCATCTACGGAGAAGAACAAGTGGTCATCAGCGTCTTTTAAAAAATGGATATGGTTCCTGGAGGCATGACTAGAGACAGTGCGGTGGTAGAAGGGGGTATTACGATCCCCCACATCAGCCCAGCGAACACGAGACTTCTGCTTAAAAAACTTCTCCTCTGCCTTAAGTAAAACATTCAGCTTATCCCTTTCGAGGTGCTCAACATGAGCAGTAACAACGTCAGGAGAGGTTAGCAGTAGTCTCTGAAGCTCATCCACTTTTTCTTTCTGAGATTTCACTCTTTGGGTGATACCACTGAAATGTCTCTTATTTAGTCTTCTCAAAGGCCTCTTCAAGATCTTGAGAGAGCGAACAAGTTTGAACTGATCAGTCCCTGTTATTAGATCGCAATTCCATGTCTCAGAGACTGTCTCTGCATAATCCGGGTGATCAATCACATGCTGGAAGAACTTGAAGGGCTTAATAACAAACCGACGGGTAGAAGGCATCCGAACGAGACAGGGTGTATGGTCCGACTGAGAAGGATCCAAAAATTCAGCATAAGAGTCCGGAAAGCTAGTAAACCAAGCTTGATTAATGAAAGCGTGATCAATCTTTGTAGAAATCGGATTATCATCCTGACAGTTCCTCCATGTGAAAGGCAAACCTTTAGCCTGAGCCTCAAACAACTGAGCATCCTGCAAACCGATATTAGCCTCATCCATACCTGAATCATCTACACGGGTTGACAAATGCTTAGAGTGATGAGAAGAGCGCAACATCTGGTTAAAGTCCCCCACCACCGCCCAAGGACAGTAAGAAACTGGGGAGTTAACCTGATGATCTATTAGAGAAGCCCATAGACAACGCCGATCATCCACCTGATTAAAAGCGTAGACAAATGTAACCGTCAAAGAGATACTTTCTGAGAGAACTGAGATACCACAGGTAACTGATTGAGCAGATGTGTCGTAGATAAACATAGTAACCGAAGGATCCCAAACCAGAATAATACGACCCGAAGGGTCATCCTCATAATTCCCAAGAAACTTCCAACCCCTTGGGATAGCACCTAAAATTCTCTCTTTATTATTTTCCAAGACATGAGTCTCCAAAAAAGCTCCAAAAGAGGCCTATGGATATTAATCCAATCTTTGGTCATCGTGTGGCGTCTATCGTTGTTGAGTCCACGTACATTCCACGCAAAAAACATATCTAATAATTTGAGTTTTGTTATGTGACCTTGCGGCCACTCCTCCCGTTCTGAACCAGGAAGAAAGGATTATCTCGCTCCTGCTCCTCTGCAGAACGAACGACGAAATTAGGCTCGAGACCCGTGAGAGGAAACTGCCGATCAGGCACACCGGTAACCTCAGTATCAGCATCCAAAGCATTAGCAATTGCTGACGAAACAGACTCCACCACCAGGTCTTTTTTGAACTGAATAACCTCGCTAGGAGTAACGCCAGCGGACACAGCATGTAGAGCCTCATCCTCAGCAGGGGAAAGGGATGCCAATACATCAAATGCACCAAAAGAAAACCTTTTCATCGGGGCAGGACTCGCAGGAACGTCATCAAAAATTACTGCTGGGGGGATTTCACCCTCCTCGAGATCAGGGTTTACGTCCTTCTGAGGAGCCACCACCGTATCAACAGGTTTGGGAGAAGCTGGAATCACCGGCGAACCCCCATCTTTAGAGACCTCTGTCGGAGCTCGGTTAACAGGGACATAGCGCATAACCCCCTGTTTCTTTTCTCTTTTATCAGTAGAACGCCCTGGTCTAGAGCGAGAACGTCTCCTAGCAGTATGAGAAGGATTGGACGTCCCCACTTTAGGAAGAGGCATTTCAGGGCACTTAACTGCATTGTGCCCAAACTTTTTGCACATATCACATCTGATAGGAAGCCAGGGGTAAGAAACTTCAATCATTACTTCCCTACCATTAGAGAAGCCTGAAACAATCTGATGAGGGAGAGGAGCAGTAAGATCGACACAAACAAACAGCTTAGCAACCTCAAAATTTTCTTTTCGCTCTATTTCAGGAGCTAGGGACTCCGGCTTGCCAATGGCTGTAGCAATACAACTGAGGCTTTCTCTGTTGAATAGAAGATAAGGAACGTTGCGCATCTCAACCAGAACAATAGCCCTGGTAAGCGGAGCCTCATCAGGAGAGTCAGGGGACCAGGGAGCTACAAACATAGGGAGCCCTCCAATGTTCCAGCAGGTGCGGGAAAGAAGGACCTCTCTAGTACGAGGGTTTGTGACTCTGAGGAGATAAATACCTTCACCAATGTTATGAACAAATATTTTCGGCCCTGATCTGGCCCAGACAGCATTCACAACACCAATAATTTTCCCCATGGAAGGGTAGTCACCATGGAAGCGAGCATAAATGAAGTCCTTAAACTCCAGTTTAGCAGCTTCGATGTTCTCATCCGGAATAAGCACGAAGGGGGCACCCGAGACATGTTCAACCGGTGTGCCTATTGCCTGCAACTGAGTGGAGCTTTTGAGTAAAGCCGCATAATTCATCGTCTGCGGAGAGGGGGTTTTATCATTAGAGTGACTAGGGCTGTGGTGAGCAAGCCCAGAGTCACTACGAAGGCGCTGAGTCTCTACTGACGGAGGAGACGAAGCAAGGAACGGGGGAGGCGTAAGAGGGGTCTCGGAAAGAGGACCCGAACCACCAAGAGAACCAGAGCAAGGAGCTGAGGAAAACATAACTTGGGGAGGAACACACAGAGCAGCCTTTGCAAAGCTGACTGGCGAGGAAGAACCAGACGAAACCGGAGCAGGAGCAGCCGGAGAGAAGGGGCCAGATCCAGTCGGAAAGGTACCGAACAGGAGGGGAAATTGATCCGTTGGGAGACCAAAAACCGGGGAGACAACCGCAGAGGAGGCAACAAGAGAGGCAGATCTGAACTTCTTTTTTGCCATAGCCGCAGATCGGACGGAATTGATTAGACGGAATGCTTTGAACGAACGGAAGATGGGCGGACGGTGCTTCTTTTTGGAGATGAGCATCGCCACATCGGGGAGGAGGGGAGAAACAGCCGGAGGGAGGGAGAAGAGAAGCAAACGCCGGCGAGCTCGAGGCCCTCCGACGGCAGAGCACAGTAGAAAACTAGTCGCATTTTTTATCGCTTTTTTGAGAGAGAAATAGAGAAATAGAGCCGTTATCGCTTTTCCATGGTTTTGATTATCAAAACAAAGATTAAAAAAGTGAGAAGTACAATGCGCACCGCTATTTGTGAATCTTAAGGAAAAGAAAAATCGTGTTGCAGAGGATCGATATTGTTGACTCTCCTTCAAGATCATTTGATAACAACACTGACCGGGGATGTGAGCATCATCTCTCGATAGGATTAGAAACACTTATTTTCTCCAAATTTTATTTTATCTTTAGTTTTTTTTTTGCTGATTTTATCTTTAGTTTGATGCTACTTGTACAAAATTTTAATTTCTAATCTAACATCGCTAAAGTGCGCTTTACTTTTTTGATGACAATGTTACCTTTTAAACAAAGAAATTAAAAGGTATAAAAATATTAAAAAATATCAGTATAGTTACCTTTCGAATTTCCAGAAACACACGTACGACTTATACATGTCTGTGAAATGTCACTCAAGAAAATGATATCAAACTTTACTGAAAGAAATAAAACTAAATGCCAAAATTGTACAATTCATGTCGCTCACTACGCATCAATGTTAGTATTTGATTTGATGGGCTATCAAACCGCATTAAATTATTTGTACTCTATAATTCTCATCATTATTACAACAGCGTGTCGTAACTCGTAAGAAAAGAAACTGGATTATGACCCGTCCGACGGGAATTTTTTTGTTTTATTTTTTTTATAAATTTAATTTTTATATTTGTATTTTTTTAATCATGTTTATGTTTTTCTTCTTATAATATTTTTTTGAATGATATATACTTATTTTAATAATTGTATTGAAATAGTTGAAATTACATATATATCAACGGATCATTATGATGTTTTAGTAGAATAAATTTTAATACTTTAACAATCTGCATTTTGAAATCAACCCAAAAGGAAAGAATAACTGTTATTATATATATATATTTTTTTAAAAAAAACTGTTATTATATATAAATATTGGTATATGTACATGCAAAAAAGCGTTATGGGAATAGGTGGATGTCAAGAATTATGTGGCCAGGAAGTTATGTTTTTTTTCTTTATAGCAAATAGGGAATCACAGTTTTTGAACTTTAATTAAAAAATGAAAATAATTAAGACACAGCTAATATTAATAGGTCATGCTGTAGAATTAATAGTATTGATATATTTATGTCTGTGAATCACAGTTTAGTTTCTTTCTCTCTTCATCTCTTTGCTTTCCCATAGCTTTTTATCAAAGATCAAACTCCACTGAGTAGAAGAAAACCAAGACTGAATGTGAATGTACTCCTCGATTCAGCATGAAGAGTATATATATATATATATTGGAAATACTTACGGTAGCCAAAACATAAACTCAATTATTTAAAAGCAGATCTAGTAGAACAGGAATATACAAAAATGTTAGAAATATTTTAAAGTTATTAGCACTCGCAAATCACGCTAATCAATGTTATATTTTTTAATCACATAATGGTAAGAATTTTAACGTTAGGAATATACCAAGTATTTTGCAATATATCTATCATAATAAACCGTGATCAGCAAGTATATATATTTTGTTATTATTGTGATCCTTTAATTTAGGAGATTGTTATGTTAAGTTAGTAAAATAGTCAATGATTTAAGGAATATTTAGTTTTAATGCTATTTGCAAGTAAATCGTTAGAAAATTTGCAATAACTAATTTTCTACTTGAAAAAAAAAAACTTTATTTCGAATCCTATTCATTTACAATTAATATATGCTAAACCAAACATTTTTAAAATTATATCTAATTCATGTAATACATCTATCTGGTTTAGTGGTATTCTCAACAATTACATTACTAAAGTTATGTATTAGTTCTAGTTTATAGTGCTAACTCAATACGATTTTGGCAGTTGATGTTACATTTTTCGATTTGCTAGTTTATCTAAACCATTTATGCAGAGAATTGTACCAAATGGTGAAGTCTATTTTATGGTTAGCGAGAGAAATGCAACTATTGGATCAAACAAATGTTGTTGGGTTTGTCGATTCGTTTTTTGTCATATAGCGTGAAAATCTTTCCTAAATATTAGTGGATGTGTAGAATTAAATTCAGTGGCATAGATATGTAATTATTGAGCAAAACTAAGGATTATTCTTTTTTATACTTCTGTTTTAATAGATTAGATTCATGTTGCTTTTCTATTATGTTTTAAAGTCAAACACTTGGTCTACTTTGTTTTGGATGTAAAAACTTGGTCTCCTTCTCAAAAAGTCTTGATATACTTGGTTTACTTAGTTAAATGATGTTCCAAATTGATAAACTTCTCAGAATGTCTCAAAACATCTAAATGACATTTTCCAAATTGATCAAATGTTCCATGCATGCTGAAGAATTATGAATTTTGACGTTGCCTGTTTTCAACGGTTGTTATATAATTTTAGTTTTAGTAGTATGATATTTTTATTTAATATTTCTGTAGGAAACAAAACTATTAAAAAACTTCAAGATATAATTTAGTTGTATCAAAATAATAGCTATCAGTTACAAATATTAGAGTATTAATTAAAATTAAAAGTTTAATAATATATAATATTATTTTAGCGTAAAATTTGTGGTGATTTGATTTTTAATGGAATTTTAGATGATTTCAATAAGTTGCAGAGATTTGTGTGATTTTTATTAAACCAACCATGAGATTTGTATTTTGATTTTTTTAACTAAGAAACTCCACCCAAACACCCTAAAATCACCATTTGAGGGGGGGGGGTATTCAAATTAGCATTTGAGATGATTTCAATAAGTTGCAGAGATTTGTGTGATTTTTGTTAAACCACTCTAAAATATCACCTAAAACCATGAGATTTGTGTTTTGATTTTTTTAACTAAGAAACTCCACCCAAACACCCTAAAATCACCATTTGAGGGGGGGGGGGTGTATTCAAATTAGCATTTGAGGTGATTTGATTTTTTATGGAATTTTAGATGCTTTCAATAAGTTGCAGATATTTGTGTGATTTTTGTTAAACCATTCTAAAATATCACTTAAAACCATGAGATTTGTGTTTTGATTTTTTTTTTAACTAAGAAACTCCACTCAAACACCCTAAAATCACCTAATAATTTTAAAACTCCACAACTTAAAATATTTTCAATAACAGTGGATTTCAGAGTATTTTAAGAAATGTCAAGTTCAATAACAGTGAATTTTAAGTGAGTTTTTAAAATGCATGTCTGAATAACAGTGGATTTGTCATTTTAATACAAATCACCTAAAACTCTTAGTTAAATACAACCCCTACAACTATAGCGATTTAGTCTACACCGTACAAATATTATTGATGTATCTAATATATTAAAAGAGATCTTACGGCTTTAATTCATGTGTAATTTTTTAAATGGATCCTCTTTAGAAAGTTATTAATTTAAAACTTATGTCACATTTATTTCTCCTCATTAACATCAAACATATTCTGTTAGACTAAGAAGATTAGTTTCCCCTTAACCACCGAATTATAATTAAATAACTCATTAAGTCTTATTAAAAATCTTACAAAGCGATTCACTCAAGCATTTAAGTCAAACCCTTAAATAAAATCTGAAAACCGGTTTACTACGTTCTTGCTAATATCAAACCCATAATCTGTACATATGATACAAAACATATTCCCAGTATCAATACGAAATGGGTAATTTTACTTATACACATGACAATGGAATCTTTTGCCCGATATATATTATGACTTTTACTTGTACTCATGATGACAAGTAGTAGGATTCTTGGTTTAACGATTTTTTTGTGGATTTTATCAGATTTTTATATAATGGTATTTTTCTAAAACACAAACCAGATTATATATATGTACCAGATTTACGGGTTCGACTTCGGATTCATGTTGAGTTTCAAACACTAATTATATGACAACAACTATGTAATACAAATATAATATTTAGTACAATAAAAAGTGTAAATAAACATTTGTACGGTTGTGCGGATAAAATATAGTACAATATTATAAAAGCAATTTTATTGGTAGTATCTTCAAATGAGTATCTAAAAATGCAATATAATATTATCTTAATACATTTCTAAATCTTATTTTTTTACTTTATTTAAAATGATGCAATCAATTATATGTTGACACATAGCTTAAATGTTTTTAGAAGATATCTCAAAAGTGATACAAAATTTTCATTCTCTTTCGTACCTTTTAATTTTTTTATTATTTATTTTTGTGATACTCTCTCTACAACTCCACCATTGGAGTTGCTCCATAACACACATGTTCTCACTGTAAATTGTATTAATACAACATACTAGCTTTGAACGAGATTCTGTGTGGATCTTACACCTATCGCCTCACTATTTACCGCCCGCCTCATCTTGGTCTCAGATCTGAGAGTTCAAACCGCCGATCCGCCTGTTTCACCCTCCCCCTCTCGTTGTCACTCCGGCTAGAAGACCCCCACCGTCGTTCTCCCCCCATCTCTTCGCAAGCTCACCCTCCTACCACAAATCCTGATGTGTTGACCGGTGTTAGTGGGATTCCACATAAGACACGGTTCTTCGATCTGAATTTGTTTCAGTGTAGAGTCATGCGCTCGCCGTCATTCAACTCCCTTCCCATCCTTGCCGATGAGACTTCGCCAGGTGCTGTTCCGCAACCACTACATTCCTCCATATCATTTGGGGATCTGAAGTACTGTATACGTGGGTTTCCATCAACGGTGCCGATGACCCGTATCACCTCCAGCTCTGCCGCCAGCCACCACGCCTCCTCCGTTTCATTCCACCATCAAGATCATGATCCCATTGTTCTCAAGCTGGGCCATCACGTTTTGAAGTTGGGTTCGGCTAACCCAATGAGCTTTATTTGGAAATGGCTTAGTCCTCTGCTCTCCCAGCCCACAAGAGTGTGGGGGTTATTAATCTCATTGATTAATTGCCTGAAGACTTCCGATGGATTCAACGGGGTTTTTACCGAAGCAATTGTAGTTTTACCGGTGGGCTCACCGGAAATGCCTCCAGCACCAGTCCTCTTGAAAAAGCGAACGGTGCTACCCAATGTCTCTTTGATATAGAGTGTTTCCCTTCCAAACAATAAATGGAAGTGTCCATCCATATCTATAACCGTCTTGCTATCTTGTGGAGCGGTCCGTTCGGGGCCTGAAGATGCAGCGGGATTCGTTTCGACGAGTTTCCGAGGTGCGGATTGGATGTCAACGTCACAATATAAGGTGACTATTTCTCTGCTGTCCGACCATGTCGTGAAGGCTTCTTTTACCATGACGCATTCGAGGTGTTCTCTGAATTCGCTGTCTATTTATCCTAGAGGTTTCTCTAATTCTATCAGTTATGTTGTATTGTTCTTCTTTTATTGTTGCACCCCTAGTTCTAGGATTATCTCTTCTTCAAAGTGTAATCCGAACTTTTAAGTTTTATGGCAAGTTGTGTTTCAAAAAAAAAAGATAGAACAATATATAAATCCCCAGTAATTTTTGTGGTATGTTATACAAATTTCTGTAACAAAGTCTTGTACACACATGTTTTGTAAAGATTCTTTAAAACTTCATAGACTTAAAAAGAAAAAGGAATCAGTTCAGTAGCAATTTGGTTCGCTTTCAGTTTTTGTTTGTCAACATTTTACTTATTTCATTTCAAAGCTAGTATGTAGCCATGTAGGTAAGTTCCATTTACAACATAGCTTGAGTTTTCCAGTCTACCTTTCTTAGCTAATTTATCAGATACATCATTGGCAATCCTTGGTACTTTGAGAAAACTAAATTCAAGGTGGGACTCTTCGGTGAGATTTTTTTTTTGAACAACTCTTCGGTGAGATTTTTTTTTTTGAACAACTCTTCGGTGATATTTATGATGTCTTCAACATACATTTGGTGCTGATTGTGCTGGGTTCTCAGTCTACTTGCTTCTTATGATTCAAGTCAACCTCTTTGGTATCCCAACAGTAATTAATCAACCATGTAGATTGAGTGAGACGGGAAAAAATGAGATTAAAGGAACACTATCCAAAGTGGCTCAATAAAGGTCAATTTTTACGCCCCCACTTGTTTCGACGTCTGGTCCCCATCATCTTTTGTCTCTTTGTTTTGTATAAATCTGTTCATATCGTTTTTTTGTTCATATCATTACTTATTTTTTCCTAATCATTTCATTTCTTAGTTTATATATGTGTTTCGTTATTCACTAATACGATTTTTCTTTTTAGTTGCACACTATTTGTTTGTGAATTTTTTTTTTTGGTGATTAAAGCTTTTCATATCTTTAAGCGATTTTTTTTGGGGAACGCATCTATAAACATATGTATATTAACTATTAAGTTTAACATTTCATAAGCCCTTTCTCAAAAAAAAAGTATTAACATTTCACATATGGAAACGAAACACATGTCGTCTGGTGAAGAGTGATAGAGACCTGACGTTTTCACGTATTAAAATTTCAAAATAATTAGAGTCCACAGAGCATAAGAATAAAATATTAATTTACAAAAGAAAATGGAGAATAGTATATTATGATATTTTCAGACAGGCTTAGAATGTGATTGGTAAAATAAGAGCAAACCAGAGTAGAAATAAAAGTGAAAAAGATGAGAAAATAAATTGGTAGAAAACACATTAAAGAGAGAAAAACAATAATAAGTAAGGGAATTTGCACCCTAAAATTATAAAAAAAAACACAAACCCACTATTTAACTAAAAACTCACTAGCAGTATGATTATTTAATGCAATTAGTGCAACAAAAAGTAGAGTAAAAATGTTTACTCTCATTTCTATTTAAATTTATCCAATCAAAAATGAAATAGATAAAATAAATATTCCTTTGATTTGTGTTGGAAAGTAAAATCTTCTTTTTTTTTTTTATCTCTTCCGTGGAAAAAAAAATTCATAAATATTTTTCTTTCACTTTCATCTTCTACTTTCATCTATATTACACTAATTGTGTTTCCAATCACATCGTCTGTTGTCTCTGGGTGATTGTTCGGTGGAGCACTTGTGAGTCTGTCTTTAGACAGATATTGGTGAAGCCTAGGAAGGCTGCGTTCAGGAGGGCTCATCTAATTTCTAAAGCCTCAGCCATGCAAGGGGGAGAGACATGAGTCAAGAGCATGGATTTGCGGGAGATTTCCGAAGATGAAGGTCTGTCATGATCCACACAATTCCAGCAGTGTTCGATTTTCAGGAGGCGTCAGTGTTGATGAAGATAGTTGAATCTGGAAGTTCCGAGCGCCGATTGGGAGGAGGGGATTTGGTGGGCAATGTAGTCAGAAGGACTTGTGCATGTTCTCATTCCCTTATCGCCTTTATCGCTTGCAGTAGAACGTCTCCAGTGGAGGTGTATTTCTTCTCAAAGAGCATCTTGTTTCTCGCGATCCAGAGGTACCAGGAGACCCATGGGAACAGATTCCCGCTAACTCCCGTCGAGGGTAAGGGTTGAGAGAGAAAAGAGGCATGGAGGATAGTTGCAAAGGAGGAGTTTGGTAGGAGATCTAGGGGAAGCCAATGGGAGCGAATTCCATACTTCCTTAGCGAGGTACAATGGAGGAGGATATGATCTAGAGATTCTGGTTCTCCACAGCGACAACATGATGTGTTAGAGAGAATACCTCTTCTCTGGAGATTATCACTCGACGCTAAAGCATTCTGGAGGACTTTCCATTGGAAGAATTTCAATTTTTGGAGTAGAGGAGATTTGATTACAAACCATTTTTTTCAAGTCGAGGCGCTCAAGGATGGGTATGGAGGCAACTGAGTTCTGATTTGAGTTTTGTATGGCGTAGTATCCTGATTTCACAGTGTACTTTCTTGATTTTTGTAGGGGCCAAACGTAAGGGTCTTGAGATTCTAGGAGACTTGGTTTGATTGTGAGGATATGAGACGTGAGTTCCGGCAGTAAGTCATTAAGACGAGCAACATTCCACTCCCTTGTCTCTCTGGTGAGAAGATCCGATACCATGAGGACTTGATCCTTCTGAAAGACATGCCTGACATGCTTAATGTTCAGAGCAAGGTTAATCCAAGAGTCAGACCAGAGGCATGTTGATGATCCATCACTGATAACTTTCTCAAGATGTTCAGGAGGAGGTCTCTGCCCTTGAGAATACCTCTCCAGCCATGGGAGATGGAGGATGTTGCTGAGACCTTCAAAAAAAAGTTTTATGGTAGTACTTTTCTAGAATGATTCTGGAAAAGAGGCATTGCGGTTCGGTGATGAGTCCCCAGGAAATCTTGGCCAATAGAGCATGGTTGACAGCTTGTATATCACATAAGCCCATGCCTCCCATGCTCTTAGGTAGCATGAGATTATCCCATGAGATCCAGCAGATCTTATGCTCGCATGGTTTATCATCCCACCAGATCTGGTAAGAACACGATGAATTTTCTTGCAAAGGCTTACTGGTAGGAGAAAACTAGACATAGCAAAGTTTGGCATAGTTGAGAGTACTGCTTGTAACATGACAGCTTGCCTGCAGTTGAAAGAAATTGAGTGGACCAGCTGATCGATCTTTGGTACATCCTGTCAACAATGGAGGCAAAAATGATTCGGGAGTCCTAGGTATTTACCTACTCCTCCCTCCTTATCTATTCCCATCTGTGATTTAACTCTGGTTCTTGTGTCTGCAGGCGTTTTAGAAGAGAAGGAGATAGAAGATTTGAGCACATTAATCTTTTGGCCCGACGCCAGTTCATAGTCATGTAGGATTTTCATCAGAGACGAGCAGCTATGGGGATCTGAGGTTGTGAAAAACATTGTATCACCTGCGAATAGCATGTGGTTAATCTTTGGACTCTGTCTTGAGATTCTAATTCCAAGTAGCTGACCAGAATCTTGAGCTTCTTTTTTGCAGAGAGTAGAGAGGACTTCTCCACAAAGTATGAAGATATAAGAGAACAGTGTATCCCCTTGTCGGATTCCTCTCTCTGGTACAACATTCCCCACCACTTCATCGTTGAGAATGATGGAGTATGAAACAGTGGTGACACACTGCATCATCCAATTGATCTAGGTATGGCAAAAACCTAAATTTTCAAGAACGCTTCTTATAAATGTCCACTCCAGCCTGTCATAGGCCTTACTGATGTTTGTATTGACAGCCATAGAGCACTTCTTGAGGGTACTGGAGATCTTGAGGAAGTGAAGCATCTCATGGGTGATGAGGGCGTTGTCTATAATGACCCTGCCCGGGATGAAAGCATATTGGTTCTCTGACACAATGCCTTGCAGGACATGTTTAAATCTCAACGAAAGAATCTTTGATATGGTCTTGTAGTACACATTACAAAGAGCTATAGGGCGATAGTCTGCTACTGCTTTAGGACTCTGGATCTTAGGGATTAACCTGATGTGGGTTGAATTTATAGTGTAAGGGAGGGAGCTTGTTGAGAAGAAACCCTGAATCTCTTTTGTTATTGCAGGATCTACATCATCCCAATTTGATTGGAAAAAGTTAGCAGAAAATTCGTCGGGTACATGGGCTTTGTCAGGGTGTATTGTGAGCAAAGCTTCTTTGATTTCCAGGGGTGAAGGCATAGCAGTGACCAGAGCATTATTGGCATCTGAGATACATGGAGAGAGGGCGGAGCTTACTATCTCTGTAGTTGAGTTACCTGATGAGGAAAATATTGATTTAAAATAGTTTGAGATTACGTTCACAATCTGATCTTCCTCAAAAGCAGGGTTTCCCAAAAAGTCTTCCAATACTGAGATTCGGTTACGAGCTTTTCTGCCTTTTGTGAAGTGTGGAAAAAGCATGTGTTCTTATCTCCCAAGGTGAGCCATAACAATCTGTTTTGAGTTGAAACTAGAGCAATAAACTTCTAGCAAAAATATCAATACTATTAATACTTTTTTATAGAACAATAACACCTTAAGATATGTATGAGAGATGCATATTTAAACAGCGACAATAAAAAAAAAAACAGAAAAGAAGACGAGGGACATCACCGGCGACGACTCAATAATAACACTCCATTGCAATTTCTATCTCTTGCTTGTTACTTTTTTTGAAAAAAATTCTAACCCAGCGTTAGAGAAATGAAAAAGAGTCAAAATTAATACAATTAGAAATATGATATTCCATAAGAAATTATTTAATAATTTTACATAAAAGATCATAAATAATAGAAAAACACCAAACTAAACTTAAAAGTTATTGAGTATGTTTCTTTGTATGTAAGTTTTCTTTAAATAACAGTGGACAAGTCAAAATAAACTTTTTTTATATAGTAAACCATCAGTTGTCCTCTAACTAAAATTAATTTAGTTAGTGATCAAAATGCAAAATACTAAATATCAAAAATTTAAAAGTGGAATAAATATGTAAAAGTTCACTTAAGATAAAATACATCTTTATGAAAATACTTATTGTAAAACAAAGTCAGTATCTTCAAATTAGTTTCATGTTGTAAGATAATTACCAATTTAATATTTTACAGTAGTTATATGTTGCCATTCAAAATTTGATTAATTATGCAAATATTAGTGCTATAGAATTTGTTATATACTCTCTCCTTCTTATTCTTTGATAATTTAGAAAAACATGTTTCAGATTATATGGTATTTCAAAATTCCAAATAATCTTAACATTAACATTATTTAATTTTTAGGATCATTAACATTATTTAGTATATGTTTTGACATTTTAAATTTTATATCATTTACATTATTTAGTATAGTTTTATAATATATGAAAATTATATTCTACAATGTTTTATTATTTCAAAATGTTATTTCTATTTTAAGAAATCAAATCTATTAGCTTTATTACTGTTTTTCAGCACTTGTGTGGTTAGATAGACATGTTCATTTGTGTACAAATCGGATTCTACTAATTTAGATTTTTCTAAACATTAAAATAGACTTATTAATTAATGATTTGAAACTAATCAAATGATTTAAATATTTTAAAATTTGTCATAATTTTTAAAAATTTAAAAAATAGATTAGCAGTAATTAATTTTCTAAACTATAAGTTTAATGATTTTTTTACTATATAACTGTATCTTAACTACAAGCCCAATTTTTTGTTTGGACTAACGACATATTTATTCAATTTTTGAGCACTGTACAAAAATCCCATTATATAATAATTATTAACTATACTTATACATGAC
Source organism: Hirschfeldia incana (assembly GCA_026261945.1). Lineage (NCBI taxonomy): Eukaryota > Viridiplantae > Streptophyta > Magnoliopsida > Brassicales > Brassicaceae > Hirschfeldia > Hirschfeldia incana. The sequence goes on from JABCMI010000006.1 coordinate 2,567,224, forward strand.
AATTCTTGAAGATAGGTAACCGTAGCCAATTCCTATAGGCTATAGCTAACAACTGTATTTTTTAGTACAGGTTGTTGTAAGGAAAAAAAGTCAAACACAATTTATAGAATTTATAATGTTTTGGAACGAAAATATTGATAAAAATGGACATAACATCATATTCTAAAAGGTTACAAATCTTTTTTTTATACAAGATGATTTATCTACAGTTCATTTTGAACTATTTAAAATTTATTATTAGTCTAAATTTACAAGAACGGAAAAAAATCTCTCTCTCCTGCCTCTCAACCACAAGTTTTCTCATGTCAGTGTCAGCAACACATATGACAATATGGCATATAAAGATTTTGACAAACCTTGGAACTATCTATATCTATACAGCCAGACACACACGGCAATATATATAGATGTACACACATATTACTACTCCACTGTCTCACTCTTGTTATCTCTCTAAAGTTTCGAATCTTTGAGTTTTTCATTTTCTTGATTCGATGTTAACTGTGTCGCCACTTGTCGTCAACACCACCTCAAGGGATCATTACATGGCGGCAGATTTCGCAGATTTTACGACGGATGGCTTGCCGGACTTCACGGCGGCCGAAGGAAGTCTCGATGTTCTTGAAGGAATCGATTTCTACGACGACCTTTTCATTGAGTTCAATGGAGATGATGTTTTGCCCGATTTGGAGATTGATTCGGAGATTCTCGGGGAATATTCCGGCAGCGGAAGAGATGAAGAACAAGAAATGGAGGGAAACACCTCGGCGGCGTCGGAGACATCGGAGAGAGACGGTGGCTGGTGTAAGCCTGAAGGTGGCCCTAGTACGGATAAAACGGTGCGTAAAGGCAAACGTAAAGGCAAGAAAAGTAAAGATTGTTTGTCCAACGATAGCGGAATTAAGAAAAAACCAAAGGTGAGTTTTGTATACATATTTTCATAATAAATCATAGTTTAAGTAAATTGATCAAAAAAAATCATAGTTTAAGTAAATAAGTTTGTTTCTAATATAACTAGTCTAAATATTATATCGGAAAAACAGGTGGACTGGACGCCGGAGTTACACCGGAATTTTGTACAGGCGGTGGAGAAATTAGGGGTGGATAAGGCTGTGCCGTCACGGATTTTGGAGATTATGAACGTCAAATCACTTAACCGTCATAACGTAGCTAGCCATCTCCAGGTATTTTATACAGTCTAATAAATCAAAAGCCTAATAATAAGTTCTACATCAATTATTAGAGCTATATTCTTAACCAGTCAATATCCATATTATGATTAATTGTTTAAAGACTATTTAAATTATCCATTCAAACAATATTAATTTACGTCTACCAAAAAAAAGTATTAATCTGTGTGTGTATTGTTATGGTAGAAATATAGGTCACATCGAAAGCATCTACTAGCCCGTGAAGCAGAAGCTGCGAGCTGGAATCTCCGACGTCATGCCACAGTGGCAGTGCCTGGAGGAGGAGAAAAGCTAAGTACGGCTCATCCTGCCTTAGGCTATCCACCACATGTGACACCGTTGCATCAAGGCCACTTCAGGCCTTTGCACGTGTGGGGTCATCCTACGTGGCCTAAACACAAGCCTAACAATCCATCACCGTCTCCTCGTCGGACGCTTCCAATTCCTCCGGCCGTTGCAGTAGCTCCGTCTTGTTGGCCCGGTCAACCGCCATATTGGCACTTACAACCACACTATCCACAGGTATAAGTTCTTTTTTTTTGTACCTTATTCCACAGGCATGTTCATTCATATGTAAATATGATAGATTTCGATTGGCTGCACGGTTGAATCGTGATAAATAATTAACATGAAAGGACAAAATTATTCAATCGTAAGAAAGCTTAATTAGATTAGTTAACTATTACCACAATTTTTACGTCTAGAAAAATATGATTACACTATCTTTAAGCATTCTATAATATTAAAATTAGAATATTGATGTGTTTAATTCAATTATATATACGATAGAAAAATATGTTATCTTGCTATAAACTCGTTTTGTGCGGATTACTAATCAGATTGAGGACTATAAGTTATACATTTTTTTGTTAAATGTTGTAAGTTATACATGCAGCATGAATTTATGAAAAAAAAATGTTGATAAATTTTAATTAGAGTTTATATTGAAATATGTGTAGGGATATGGTATGAATCATTTAAACATTGGTGTTCCTACAAGACAATTAGGCCCCACTAATCCTCCCATCGACATTCATCCCGTGAGTCCACCTTTATTTATTTGTCTTACTTTTGATTCTGAAATAATCCAAAAAGTTATTGAATAACTTTTGTTTAGTTTTGATATCGTTCTCTCATTAATTAGTGCTGATCTCCAACTGACTTTGACCCGTATGCAGTCTAATGAGAGCATTGACGCCGCTATCGGAGATGTTATAACAAAGCCGTGGCTACCACTCCCACTCGGACTGAATCCACCGTCAGTTGATGGCGTCATGACGGAGTTGCAACATCAAGGCATTTCAAATGTTCCTCCTCTTCCTTGAGAGATCAAAATTCGTCGAAATTACAATTGCTGACCTCATTTTTTTTGGGTATCTTCATATGTATTTTTGCAAGGAAGATAAATAAATCCTTGTTGTTTAATCATATGTGTTCTTCTAAATGAGTTCATGCATGTATTGAAGTTAAGCAAGTTTGTATTATTCTAATTACATCGTTATGTTGGCCGAACGTACAGTTTCGAGGAGCATTTTAGCCTGTGTGGACATATAAACCACACATATTCGTCCCACGCATCTAGTATTAAAAGCATATTTTCTTAGAAGAAAAATGAAACTAATTTCGGGCCCAAAGATGAAACTGATTGGTACATGTAAATAGTGAGTACACTAAAGTCAAGGCGGACTTTCAGTACGGGTAACAGGTGAGTACACTAACCGAGCTTATAGCTCTAATGGTAAAAGATTCATGGCTGAGTACCGCCATCTGGATTTGAATCCCAACTACTGGAGAATTAACATTTCGGCACCGCCAGAGATAAATGACTGATATGTGGCAATACGTGACTAATCTAGATCAGTTATGTAGGACCATGATACCTCTGTATAATTAAAAAAAGTATTAGAACATTTTTAATATAAAACTAGATTTTGTCCCGCCCTTGAAAATGCGGGTATTTTTTGTTTTTTTTTCCAATATAAAAATTGATAATTATTTGTTTTAATTATATAAACTGTGACATGATCAAATTTCAGTTATGCAGATTTGTTATAGTGTTTACAATATGACGAAATTTAAGATGCATCACACAATCGTTTTATGTTTGTAAATAAATTTGAAACTTAATCATGTCACAGTTTATATTATAATGCCTACAACAAACCTACCATTCGACCCAAAAAAATTGAAAGATCCATTAATTAAAACCAGAAAGTCGACATCATCAGTTTAGTAAATTGGTGTACGAAAGCAAATCCATCGAAATGTTGAAATATGTCCTCAAAACCGAAATATAATAATGGCATTAATGAAATTTTTTAGTTAGTCATATCATTAAAGACATTTTTAAAAAAATTTAAAACTTGCGGGTATTTTTTTTTATCGTTTTATCTACAACTGGATCATAAATCTTTTGTGTTGCTTAAAAAGTGCGGTTATATGAATTGTTGATTATTTCTATAAATTAAAAATAAGTCATATGATTTGATTATATATAATAAGAAATTTTATAGTGTGTACAGTATGAAGAAATTTTTATTTTACAATGTCCTACACAACTGTTTTATGTTTCAAATAAGTTAAACAATGGTTGTATCTGAAATTTGTACATGAGTAAGATTTTATATTTAACAATTATATTTTCCATAAAATATTTCAAAACATATAACGTGACACAAACCTTTTTTTAGTTTTGTGATAAAGTTGTAAAGTCATTTAGTTACAAAATCAGTATGTAACTTTTTAAAATTATTTCAGATTTTAATTTATTGTTATTATCAAAAACATTTATGGGCTATGAAATGAATTATATATAAATAGAACCTATTTAAATGTAATATAGGCCCACAAAACCGAAAGACAATATTGACATTAATGAATTTTTTTAGTTAGTCATATCATTAAGGGTATTTTTAGAAAATTTGAACATTTCATTAAGGGTATAATTTGGGAATGATCCTCTTTTAATAGTATTGATTCTATTTTTTTCTTCAAAATAAAATAAAACCACTCTAATCCAATTTCATGTTTCATTTCATTAAAAACAAATAAAAAATAGATTACTCCACATATGGAATAGACTTCATTAAAGAGTGAGATATTAAATCGGATTGGAATTACATTTCCTACTTCATATTCAATTTCACTTCATTTTAGAGTAAAAAGTGAAATGGGGATATAGATGCCCTTAGGCTGCAAAATGTAACAGTGACTTTCCAGTTGATCAAGCAGAAAGCGTTACGGAGAATCGAAGATAAAAAATACGAACTGTATTAAAAATTATGTCAAAATACAAAAACATCCTCCGATACGGAAATAATTGCACTATCATATTTTCTGGAACCCAACTTACGAAATGTTGCAATGAAGATTTGGAAAACTCCAAGTTGGAAAAAAATGAAATAAAATAAAAGGAATAGTAAGGGAGAATGATGGAATACATTTCATTCCATTTATTTATGATTAAAATTGTAATGAAACGATTTTTTCCATTTTTTCAGAAAAATAATCCACGGAGTTGATGGAATGACCATTCTATTTTATTCATGAAAAATGGTAAAATAATTTATAGAATAAATGCAAGAAAATTGGATCATATGACGCTAACGCTAAAAAAAGTAATTCACTTGTTAGCCAATTGACCAACCTCACCGATACACTGTTTTCTTTAATAAAAATAGGCATATTTCTCTTGTTAATAACCGTAAAAACCTCCAACAAATAAAAATAAATAAATAATACTTACTGTGGTAAAATTACTTGTATCCCTACATTACTCACACCCATTGATATTCACACGTATTCACATATATATGTAAATGTTATTTTTTACTAGTAAATATTGGATGGTTAATTAATTTTTTCAGATATGTAACGACTTCCGACGAATCTCACTGTGTTCACGGCAAAAGGAAAATGAAGAATAGAGTTTCAACATATGTGACAAACTTTACTATATTCTGCTACTGTTCTATTTTATCATGTTCTATTCCATTTGATGATTACTAAATAGTGTTTTATTTTTTTTATAAATATAGTTTTGAGCAATAAATATCATACTATGATCTAGCTAGATTGTATAGTTTAATATTACAAAATATAAATAATGTTACATAATACATGTAATTTTCTAGACTTGATATTTGTGTTTAGGGTTTATATTTGAATTTAAGTTTTAGTGAATATGATTTAGAGTTTAATATTTAGGAGGTGAGGAGATATGGTTGGGGTCTATGTTAACTTCTTCCATGAAATCATAGACATTTCATTGTTTCACCAATATGTACCATACTATTTATTTTGTTCCATTTTTTTGGATATAAGATTTATGTTTGGGTTTAAGGTTTACTGAATATGGTTTATAGTTTAGTATTTTGAAGGTGAGAAGATATGGTTATGATCTACATTAACTTCTTCCTTGAAATCATAGACATTTCTTTATTTCACCAATATGTACCATGCTATTTATTTTGTTCCAGTTTTTGGGTTTAAGATTTATGTTTAGGTTTAAGGTTTAGTGAATATGGTTTATGGTTTAATATTTAGAAAGTCAAGGGTATGGTTGGGTCAACATTAACTTCTTCCATGAAATCACATATATTTCATAATTTCACCGATATATATCATGCTTTTGTTTTTGTTCTATTCTATTTGGGTTTATGGTTTATATTTGAATTTAGGGTTTATTGAATAGAATTTAAGGTTTAGTATTTAGAAGAAAATCACTACAAGAAAACATATTTTTTACAAGGGCGATATTCGTTGTAAATTCGTCGTAATAGGGGCCTTACGAAGAATTAACATCGATACGCGTTTCGTTGTTAAACGCTCGTTGTAACGGAGGTTTCGTCGTAAAGTCCTAGTTACGTTTACGAGGAAGTCAATTCCTCGTATAGTGGAAGGAAACTATTCGTCGTAATGCCCTCGTAAACAACGATGTAAATACCTCGTAATACTTCATTGTAAAAGCCACGTAAGGTTTCCACGTAAAGTCAATATAAATTTTACGAGGACTTTACAACGACTCCATGTAAATTCCTCGTAAACGTTACAAGGACTTAACGTGGAATTTTACAACGAATTTACATCTCCATATTTAAAATATTAATTAATTATAATAATTATATAAATTCTATAATTATATAATAGTTACTCGGATGCAAGATCAACAAAAACCCCAACTGGTGAGGTGTGAGTCATTTTGAATAAGTCCGAGAGAGAAGGCAAAACTCATGTCTTCTCCAACTAATAAACAACAATAATAAATAAATTAAATATAATTAATAAATACAAGTTTAAAATAATGAAAAATATAAATTTAAATAAAACTTACAGCTTCGAGACAAATTTCGACATGGGATTTTTGGGCGGTTCTATGAACCATGGGCAAATGGCCATCTTTTTGCGGATGGAGCTGGGTTCGTTCCAAAAGGCGATGAGGCCATCCCATGCTTCCTTTGTGACCCCGCTTGGCTTCCCCTCATAGCCGTAAATCTCTCACTTGTCCTTCCAATCGGAAACGGTGTTGTAAAGACGAGTTTTCGCCTTTGCAATAAATTCGCTCTTCACCCTCTCGGTGATTCCTACGGACCAGTTCCACATTTGCTGAAAAAAACAAACATTTTAAATGATTAGAAAAAATAATAATTATTTAATTAACAATATAAATATTAATAATATGTAAATATAATTACCACAAAACATTTAAACCACGTCGTCTTGACGTGATCAGGAATCATGGTCCAGTTGGTATAAGGGCCGTCATCATATATCCCTTCATCGTCTCTGAAACGCTCCGGTTAACACGGTTGTTAGCCTCAAACCTGCAAATATAACAAATTTGTTAAAAAAACTGATCAAAGATTTTAAATTTAAAATTAATAATTTTATGTACTTACCAATAAGTATTCGGGGGTCTATCGGGGTCCATAACGTGTAAACCCTCTCGTCCGGGCTGGGCAAGCAAATCCTCGACGGTGTATCTTGCGAATGGTGCATGAGCTGGCACCCGCAAATCGGGATGAACTGCATCCGGTGGGGCATACTGATCCGGGGCGACAGGTGGAGCTGGTGGGGGAGGCATCTGAGATGGAAGAGGAGGAGGGGTCGAAGAAACTCTCCGAGATGTGTGAGAGTCCGGAACTGTCCCGGAAGAAGACGATGGACCGCTAGAGGAAGATCCATCGCCAAACAAATCCGCATACGTAGGTGTATGAGCTGCTGGTCTCGGTCTAGGAGTCATCTAGAAAATTTAAAAAAAATTAAATTAATATATATCCTAAACGAATTGTTTAAAATAATTTTCTAAACTAATCACCTAAACTAATTCCGTTAACTAATCACCTAAACTAATTCCCTAAACTAATCACCTAAACTAACCACCTAAACTATAAAAAAAATAGAGATAGAGAGAGAAAATTACCTTAGAGGGGGAGAGGATTTAGGGAGGAAGATACGAGCAATGCTCGTCTGAAAGACTTCTCCCATATATATAAAAACGTTTTTCTCGTAACTTCGTCGTAATGTTACGAGGAAGTTACGAGGCCTATGTTTTCGTTTACGACGAAGTTACCAGACCCGTGTTTTTTCATTTACGATGAAGTTATTAGAAAATTGTATTTTATGTTACGAAGAAGTTACATGGAAATAATATTTTATGTTACGATGAAGTTACCAGGCCCGTGTTTTTATTTACAACGAATTTACGAGAAAAGTATGAAACCCCAAAAATCAAATCCCTAAACCCCAAAGTTATCATCTTTACCATTATCACTCATTCATACTTTTATCCTCTTTATCCAACTAAAACCCTTAACTTCAACAAAATAATTTTTTTTTACCTTAAGAAATAGATATTATACAAGACAACTTATAGTACACATACATTAAGTTGTGTACAATATTTTGTAAAGATAAAAACAACATTTGTTACATATATTACATCATTCTGAATCGTTTGAGTTCTCATCAACATCAAAACAGTCATCGTTGTCACTACAATCGAACTCGTCTTCACATGCTTCATCTGTCGCATCTTCGGGAAGATCTTCATATTGATGGTTATTTGGGTCGATCAGAAGAATTTCATCAAGTTGTTGATCAGGAATCACAACTTCATTAATAGCATCTTCTTCTTGCAATGGCGGTTCTTCTCCAGCAACAATTCGTCCACGAGGTGTAATTTTGATAGTAGCCAACCAATTAATCCTAGAACTTCGAAGGCGAGGTATGGAAGAAAGCTAACTTGTTCAGCCTCGGAAGCTAGGATGAAAAGCTCAAATTTGTTGTATCTTTTCCCAGAGTTGACATCCACAACACCAAATTTATTAAATCGAACACCTCGATTCTCAATGGGATTGAACCATTCACATTTGAACAGGACACATTTTAGCTTCAATAACCCTGGAAATTCCACTTCAATAATCTCCTACAAGATCTCGTAAAAGTCTATTTCGCTTTTCACACATATTCCGTAGTTACTTGTTGCCCGATGTCTTCCATACTCGTATGTGTGAAAGGTAAAACCTCGTGTGAAGTACATATGTGATGTGGTGACCTTTGCTACTGAACTTTGGACCAATTCGTGAAACCATACAGGGTAATACGGATCATCATACTCAACCTACAAAATGCACCACCGTTAGAATAATACTAAATATTGCTTCATTTTAATCAAATATAATACATGTGATTTTAACCACTTGACAAAGTGCTATTCTTTTCTTCCTTCCACTTCAGTTGCACTTTTCACCATCATCATATAAGTTTCTGCTGTCAAACTCCCAGCAATGATCGAACCTTCCACCTTTGCTAGATTTTTGGCTTTCCCTTTCAAATGTTTCATGTACCTCTCATATGGATACATCTCCGCAGTTGATCATAATATATGTGTGGGCACTATGCTTATCCTCTTCACTAGACCACCAGACTTCTTTCAGCTTACCACCAAATCGTCCAATTTGACAGAAAATGTCAGGAACACCGTCTACGGCATATGACGAAATTCGTAAGTAAAAATAAAGAAGCTCATGAGTTAGCTCGTGTTCATTAAAGATTGTTCATATAACTCGTGATCTGTTTTGAGCTTGATCATAAAAACTCATTTATTAAATGATCTTAAAATATGGAGATCATGCTCGTGAAAATAATGAGCTGATCTGAGCCAGCTCATGAGCTACAGCTCATTTTGACACCCCTAGACGAAGGTACTCCACCATCATCATATCTTCTAGGAACTCTTTTCCTTGTACTAGGGGTGTCAAAATGAGCTAGCTCGCTCAGCTCAGCTCAGCTCATGGTGAGCTCGGCTCTTTAACGAGCTTACTCAGCTCAGCTCGTTTATTATATGAGCTCCAATATGTAAACTCGAACTCGGATCATTTTGATCATGAGTTAAATGAGCTAACTCGTGATCTAATATAAAGATAATAAGTATAAAATAACATAGAGATAAAAAAACTTCTTTAATATTGTTTAACATTTAAATATTAAAAAAATCCAAAACATAAATATTAAATATGAAATAAAAACCAACACATGAAAAAAATAAATAAAAACACCTAATATAATTAAATAAAAGCAAAACTAATGATCGACCAAATCCCTATTCTTCGTGCTCATTAGACAATTCATCTTCAATGTCTTCTTCATCTGTCCAAATATAAAATTAGAAGAAAACATAAATATTTCTTGTTAAAATAATAATGAAATATAAATAAATAATCTGAGATAGAAAATATTACCATTGTCGTCGGTCATAAAACCAAACAACCACGATCGGGTGCAAAGTAAAGACTGGACGTGTTTAGGAAGAAGACGGCTTCGGTATTTATTTAAAACACGTGAGCCAATACTGAAAGATGACTCAGATGCCACCGTGGTTATAGGGATGCTTAGTATGTCATATGCCATATAAGTCAAAGCTCCAAAACGATGGGCATTGTCTTTCCAATACTCCAAAACGCACATATGAGGATGACTTTTCATCTCTAACTTTGCTTCATCGAGGTATATATCCAAGACAGATTTTCCTTCATCCTCCGTAGCATCTTGCATATCATCTAGATCAAACAAATCCTACATCATTCAAAAGTAAAGCCTGTAAGTCACTAAACAAAATAATATATAATATAAACATATATGATAAGGTGACTTACATCCAAAACGTCTGCGTCTTGTCTTGCTTGTTTATTAATCTCACGTGCAGCAGAAGAAGCATTGGAAGAGCTTGCCACCGTAGGATATTTAATAACGTATTCTTCAAAGAGTGAACGGAGCTTTTTCTCTATGACGGCCAGCTTTTCTTTACACGTACTTGGATCAAGATCTTCATAACACCGCTTCAGTAGTTTGAACTTCATTCTAGGGTCAAGGACTGCTCCCATCGCTAGAATGACACTGTATTGATCCCAGTATTTTGTGAATTTGATTCTCATCTTTGAAGCCATTTCTCTGATATCTTTATCAGAATGAAGCTCGTTGTTTTTTAACAAACACTCGATCTTCCACACTTGTCCAAAATACAAGTTAGAAGTGGAATAACTTCTACCTGACATTAAGACTGTAATCTTGTAAAAAGGCTTCAAAATCTCCAATATGCCTTTTGCTTTGCTCCATTCATCGTTCGACGGACAATGCCGGTAAGATTTATCAACCACTTTAAATCTGTTAAAAGCCCGTTGATATTTCAAAGCTTTTTCAAGCATCAAATAAGTAGAGTTCCATCTAGTTTGAACATCCAAAGACAAAGTAACTGGACCTGGACCACCACCTTCTTCTAGCACACATCCCTCAAACGCAATTCCTCTAGACCTTGCAGCTTTAACATACTTCACGCTGTCTCTTATTTTGGACAGAGCACTACCAATGAATCTTCTTCTTTGCTCGTAGCTTCACTTCGGCATCAAGCATCATATTTGCTACGTTCACTCGTGGACATGAAGTATGATGACGCATTAAATGAGTTGTTCCGGTGGTGCGCTCCATCACATATACCCTCGAACAGTAGTTGCAAGTAGCCTTCTTTTTGTCTCCTTCCAGTTCAAACTTGAAGTGTTGCCACACAGGTGACGTTAGAGCCCTCCTTCTTTTTCCACCTGAATTTGCCTCAGGTAATGGAGCGTCATCATCTAAATTCTGAACATCGAATTCTTCATGCTCATTCATCAAGTTTTCTTCTTCATGCAATGCATCTGATTCCCACTGCTCCATTGAATCTATTAAAAAAGATATGACCACAGTTGTTAGAACTTGGACGAAAAAAAGGCTTACATACGTGAGAGGTATAGGACATGAAAAAAGTCTAAAAATAATCGTCAGAACTTTATTCTTTGCTTATACGATATTGTATGCTGCGTAACGTAACTCTAACCACACGTAAGACATTAAAAAATTAAGAAATTCAAAACAGTGAGATCAATCTCAGCTCAGCTTATAATCATAGATTAGCACAGATAACGAAACTAGTTACGCTTGAAAGTAAACATAAATTTCTACGTGCATGATAATGAATTATATAATAAAACTATTAAGCATAAGTCGTAACTTAAACTTACCGTGAGTTCTGTCTGAATAACGATAAGCAAAAGCTAAAGAGACGAATGTCAAATTTAGGATCAATGAAATTTGTGAGAGAGACAATAGGGTTAACGTGGGTTTATATACAAGATCTTGATAATCCCTAAACGTATAGTTTCTTTTTTTTTCTTCAGAAAAAAGTTATAGATAACTTTTAAGTTTAACTTCTATATTAATTATATGTATATTTTACATTTTAATTTTAGAAGATAAATAGGATATAGAAATTATCTCTTTTTTAAATAAGAAAAATAGAAGTTATCCAAATATATATATCGTAAGTAAAAATAAAGAAGCTCATGAGTTAGCTCGTGTTCATTAAAGATTGTTCATATAACTCGTGATCTGTTTTGAGCTTGATCATAAAAACTCATTTATTAAATGATCTTAAAATATGGAGATCGTGCTCGTGAAAATAATGAGCTGATCTGAGCCAGCTCATGAGCTACAGCTCATTTTGACACCCCTATTCGTAAGTAAAAATAAAGAAGCTCATGAGTTAGCTCGTGTTCATTAAAGATTGTTCATATAACTCGTGATCTGTTTTGAGCTTGATCATAAAAACTCATTTATTAAATGATCTTAAAATATGGAGATCATGCTCGTGAAAATAATGAGCTGATCTGAGCCAGCTCATGAGCTACAGCTCATTTTGACACCCCTACAGCAGGGGAATCTAACAAAGAATATTTTTTTTTCAACTAAGAGAGTTTTTCTGCTTATGCGTAGAAAGAATAATCTTAAATATTTTTTATTTTAGTTAACAAAGAATATTGGTTTACATTTAACTTTATTATTTTATATTTTAAATTCACTGATTTGAAAAATAATCATAGATACAGTTTTATGTAGTTTGGCTTGCTTTCTCTTCTTCCAAAATCAAATAATGCATTTCTTAGTTTTAATATAAGCTATGTCTTAAGTGTTTTCAACTATTAAAATTCAAATGCAATGTAAATTAAAAAAAATTAACAACTTATCATTTAAATGTTGTATCCAGCTGTAAATATAACTATATAAAAACAAATAATATTCGGATGCAGTATCCAAATGTTGTATCAAATGCAGGCTACAAGTGGATTATCAGTTTTTGGAATGGAATTACGTAGAATGATCTATTGCATTTAAGAAGAATTGCTAACTAACCAAGTTTTGGAGTCAAAATTAAGTAAATAGCTTTGATTTTGATGTTATTGAATTGATAATATTTCATACACCTTTTATCTGGTTATGCCCTTACCATTATTAAGTAATCGGTGATAGTGGAACCTAGGGTTAACATCGATGAGTGCACATATGTCCAAGAAAAAATGTGATTGAATATGGTCCACATGCGGGTTAACTAGTCTAAGTAAATGTTATATTCCATTTATAAAATTATAATTTCAGATAGAAACAAACATAATACCTTCAAAAGAAACAGAACCTTAAACCATAAGCCCCAACCTCAACACCTAAATATTAAACCCTGAACAAGAATCTAAAACCCAAACTTAGATGTTAAATCTAATTTAATGCTACAATATTTTAAAGAAAACAACAAAAAATATAAAAACCTAATCCCTAATCAATCAACCTAAACTCAAATATAAACCATAAGCCTAAATATAAATCCTAAATTCAATAGAATGGAGCATAATAAATATCATGTATATATTGGTAAATCTATGAAATATCTATGATTTCATGGAAGAAGTTGATGCTGACCTCAATACTACTGTCTTATCTTTAAAATACTAAATCCTAAACTATATTCACTAAACCCCAAATCATATTCACTAAACCCTAAACATTAAACTCAAATATAAATCATAAATTCAAATAGAATGAAACAAAATAAATAGCATGATATATATTGGTGAAATTATGAAATATCTATGATTTTGTGGAAATAGTTAATGTTGGCCCCAACCATACCCCATTACATTCTAAATACTAAACCATCAACCATATTCAGTAAACCGTAAACCCAGATAGAATAGAACAAAATAAATATCATGATATATATTGATAAACTAGTAAATGTCTATGATTTCGTGGAAGAGGTTGATACTGACCCCAAGTATAATGCATTCACTACAAGAAAACACTAGCTTTACCTACCAAACTCGAAAATCTTCTATATATATGTCATTTATCAATGCTAAAAACACACCAACAAATCTAAGAAAAAAGAAAAACTGAAAAACACAACTAAAAAATGGCTGATGGATGCAATATCAACGAGATACGGAGTTGGATGTATTCACATAAAGATTCCGCCGGTAGAGTGACAGATACCTTTCTGAGCGGGCTAGAGACATTCATGCAGCAGGCAGGCTCTACACCGCTCACACAGGAAAGCGATAAGATGTTTTGCCCTTGTCGGAAATGCAAGAATTCAAAATTTGCACTTAGTGAAACTGTTTGGAAGCATTAAGTAAATAGATGATTCACACCGCATTACTATATTTGGTATCAACATGGAGAGGGTTATGGTGGAAATGAAGCTAGTAGTAGTAATAATCATTTTGAGAATCCTGGTAATAATGAAGAACCGAATCAGAATGAGCAGATGGTAGATCATGATATGATTCAAGACATGATTACTGATGCATTTTTAGAAACAACTACAACAATAGCTCATGAAACTGGGAATGTAGAAGAACCTAATTTGGATGTAAAAATGTTTTATGAAATGCTAGATGATGCAAATCAACCAATCTACATTGTTTGTAGAGAATGTCTCTCTAAATTGTCTCTAGCAGCTAGGATGATGAATATTAAAACGGGTCATAATCTATCTGAGAATTGCATGGATGCTTGGACGGAGTTGTTGAAAGAGTACTTGCCAGAAGACAATTTGTCGGCTGAACCTTATTATGAGATTCAGAAATTGGTTCATAGTCTGGGATTGCCTTCGGAGATGATAGATGTTTGCATCGACAACTGCATGATCTACTAGAAGAACGATGAGAACCTGGAAGAGTGTTAATTCTGCAAGAAACCACGATTCAAACCGCAAGGACGTGGAAGGAATAGGGTACCGTACCAAATGATGTAGTACCTACCAATTAAAGACAGGTTAAAAAGATTATATCAATCTGAGAAAACTGCTGCATCGATGAGGTGGCATGCTGAACATGTGCAGAAGGAAGGCGAAATCGCTCATCCATCAGATGCAAGAGCGTGAAAACATTTCAACAAGGTATACCCAGATTTTGCTAACAATATTCAGAATGTCTATCTTGGGTTAAGCACTGATGGATTCATTCAAAATGTCTGGGAGGCAATATTCTTTTTGGCCAGTCATTCTTACGCCGTATAACTTGCCGCCAGACATGTGTATGGAAGAAGAATTTATATTCTTAACCATATTAATTCCTGGGCCGAAGCATTCAAAAACAGTCGCTTGATGTTTTTCTCCAACCATTGATACAAGAGCTACAAGAGTTGTGGTCAGAAGGGGTGAGAATGTATGATTGTTCCATGAAAAACAATTTTACGATGCGAGCAGTTCTACTGTGGACCATTAGTGACTTTCCTGCTTATGGGATGTTGTCTGGGTGGACAACTCATGGAAGATTATCTTGTCCAATTTGTCGTGGAACGACATATGCTTTTCAGCTGAAGAATGGTAGAAATAGTTGTTGGTTTGATTGTCATCATCGATTTCTTCCCATCTCTCATCTGTACCGAAGAAATAAGAAACTGTTTAGATACAAAAAAGTTGTCAGAGATAGTCCTCCTCCATATCTCACCGGACAACAGATCCTAGTAGAAATTGATTATTATGGAGCTCAGAAAATTGTGCCGCGTGGAGGAAACTGGCATGTTTAGGGAAATATGCCTGATGGGTATGGGTCTCTCACAATTGGCATAAGAAGAGTATATTTTGGGAGCTGCCTTACTGGAAGGATCTTCTTATACGCCACAACTTGGATGTGATGCACATAGAGAAGAACTTTTTTGACAACATCATGAATACAGTATTGAACGTCCCATGAAAGACAAAAGATATCAAAAAGTCAAGGATGGACTTACCTTCTATCTGCTGGAGAAGTGAGTTACATATCAAGAGCAATGGCAGCGTTCATGTTCTCATCTTCCGGTTGTCATCAGCAGCAAAAACAACTTTGTTTGATTGGGTTTCATCAGAAGTTAAGTTCCCGGATGGTTATGTTTCAAATCTGTCAAGATGTGTTGAACGTGGTCAAAAGTTTTCCGGAATGAAGAGTCATGATTGTCATGTGTTTATGCAACGACTACTTCCATTCGCTTTTGCTGAGCTCCTTCCAAAAATGTACATGAAGCACTTGCAGGTAAATATTAATTTATAATATATTACATATATTTATAAAATGTTATTAATTGGGTTAGATTTGCAACATACATCAATTAGAGCATTCTTCAGAGATCTTAGCACATGTACGTTCAAGGAAGAAGTCATCGAACAACATCATGAGAACATTCTCTTCATATTGTGCAACCTGGAGAAGATATTTCCTCCATCATTTTTGATGTGATGCAACATCTAGTCGTTCATCTCCCGTACGAAGCATTACTTCGTGGACCTGTTCACAACAGATGGATGTATTCATATGAGAGGTACATGAAACATTTGAAGAGGAAAGCCAAAAATCTAGCAAAGGTGGAAGGTTCGATCATTTCTGGGAGTTTGACAGCAGAAACTTATAACTTCACGTCTTACTACTTTGCTCCAACCGTCCGTACAAGGCCTGCTGCTTGTTCATCTTGCTGATTTGATGTGGGTACACAAACAGAGAAAATAATAAGAGAATACAATATAATTTATTTATATATTCACTTAGAAAGATTTTGTACAAGATATACAAAACGAAGATATCTGTTAACTATTCTTGCACGAAGAAGAGAGAATACAACATAATTTATTTATGTATTCAACAAAGTGATCCTTCACTTGGATAAGGTGAAGGCTAAACTAGAGGTTAGGAAATTCCAAGGTGAAAAGAAGAAGAAGAAGAAGAAGAAGAAGAAGAAGAAGAAGAAGAAGAAGAAGAAGAAGAAGAAGAAGAAGAAGAAGAAGAAGAAGAAGAAGAAGAAGAAGAAGAAGAAGAAGAAGAAGAAGAAGAAGAAGAAGGATTTAACAGATGATGATGATTTGATCAAAAGAGAACTGGAAGATGTAAAATTAGTTTATATGCATACTATCCATGGACATGTTTGTACCTTCTTCACCTAGCATTTGATAGAAGTCTTGGTCCCTCAAGCATTCCTCAGTTGTTAATGATAGGCATCTACTATCTTAAGACTGACTTGGCAAGGTGGCTTCTGACATGTCTGTGGCAAAGGGGTAAAGCAAATCTTCCAATTGTAACAGAGTGTATGCTGTTACAGAGTTCTGAAGAAACTCGTGTGAAGAAAGAGGACAAGGAGAAACTTGATGCTGATGATGTTGTAAATGTGAGGCGCCATGAGTCTCTCTACATCACGATGGCCATGAGATCGTGACTGAGTCTTCGGGTAGAGATCTCCAGGAGATCCTAACCTGAGATTTACTTTCTCAGCTTCCAGTGCATCTTGTAATATCTGTTCTACCTTGTAATCAATAGATAAAGCAATACAAGACAACTGAGAAACAAGATCAGTAACAGTTCTAGCAAAATTAAGAAAAGAAGGAAAATAGCAATCTCTAAAGGCAAAAATCCTCTTCCTGTTAGTTGTATCTTCTTTTGCTAGCAATCTAAAAGTCTCTTTAGTATGTTATTGATAGCCACAACATCCTTTCATATCTTCAACATCACATCTGTTGCTTCTCCATTGTGGCTTTTTCATTTTTCTTCAAAGTTCCAGAGCTCTAAAGTCACATAGCCAGCACTTGCGATGTGTTCCACTATCTCCATTATTGTTCTTACCACTTCATCGTGACTTCATATTACACAGCTCCTTAAGATGCTTTATAAGAAAGGAAAGTTCTCCCATGTTTTTTTTTTAATTAAAAGATTCCTAAAACCAAAACTCGAACCTGTCCTTCCCGAAACCAAAATCGTTCTTCTAAAACTAGATGCTTCATCCTCTCTAGCAAAAGGGGTTTGGTTTTTATTTCACCATCTCCTTGAGTCCAATCTTCTTTAGATTCACCAATTATTTGTTCCCCGTCCAGAACTGCTCATAAACGTTCAATCACAAGTTAAATGGACATAGACATCTCCTAAACTCCAGTGAATATTTGTTTAGAACAGACATTTAGATTGTTTTTGTTATTACCTGAATCATCTCTTTCCGAGTGTTTGGATACTTGTCTGTGGTCACACATTCTTTTCGTACCAGAGATGTCATTTTATCATGCATTTCCGTTTCTCTAGCATTGAGCTCTATCTAAGTCTTGACCATCTGCTTCATTATATCTACATATCCCTCTGCTATATGGTTCATTACAATGGCTTTACCGTTTAGCTTCTCTGTCTCCAACTCCATCTCTTTTGATTTCATTTAGTTTTGCTTCCATTTCCACTATCTTCTCATTAAGCTTATCATTCTCTTCTGCAAAAGTTGTCATGTTTTGAGAAACTCAAAGGTTGAATATACAGTCCAACCAAAGAACCACTTGCCTTGTGCTTTTCTGCAAGCTTCATAGCTTCCATATTCACTTCATAGCTTTCATATTAACTTCATTCAACTCCTTAGATTCTGCAACAAAAACAGGTGGCATACTTTAGTTGTCTTATGATCCTTTTGTTCTTAATTTATAAGGAAAGACCGAAAAGAGAAATCACCATTTCTCTTTCAAGTCTGGCTTTTACCCGCTCAGCTTTGTTTATGTCAATCTGTCTTGCATGCTCCTTCAGAAACTTCTCCCTTGTTTCCAGCTCAGACAAAGAGTTTGACAACTTGTCCTTTCCCTTTAAAGTGCTTGTGCACCAGCTCCCGCTTCTCATCAAAAAGACAACTAGAGAACTGTGCCTATAACAAAACAATATGTTCTGTTTTGAAACTAACTAGATTTGATCCCCGTTTAGAAAAATCACAGATTTATTCTTTCGCTTTATTGATCAAAACTGATTTAAAAAACTACATTTCTTAATCTTAACAACTGTGTTTTATCTTTTTATCATTTTTCTTTCTTCTTCAGAATAGTATTTGTTCCAAATATATTTAAGGATGATATATGTGATTTAATATAATATATATTATATATTAAAAACAACTTATTTTTATTATTAAAATGCAGTAATGATATGAATTGTTGATTATAAACTAAAACTAAGTTTCTCTTGTTATATATTTGCAACATAGTTCTAACCATCAATCTAAACTATTTTTATTGTCTATATGATTTAGAAGCTACAACTACTTTCAAAATCGTCGTAGTTTTTTTGTTAACCATTTTGACAAAATTTTCATATATGTATAATTAGAAAACAAATAATTTCAAAATTGTTCTATTATAATATTTGAGTTTCGAGAAATATTTTCATATCTGACTGAGATCCGTGGTTGAACCAGTAGACCCTGCACTATGTATATATAATTTGATTCGGATTATATGAAAATTGTTAATTAAAAAGCCAATAGAACCTGGAAAAAACACTGTTAACCCACAATCTGATACTAATGATCTGATAAAACCCCAAAATATCTGATAATATTTTTAATATTTTTAATAAATTGATTAAATTACACATATACTTTAATATTACATAGATTTATCATTCGTTAGACTTTGATGAAATTTTTAGTATTTCATCCAAACAAAAAATGATAATACTATGATTCTACTCAACGAGGTAAGAGCATGAGCAATGGTGAACCCCAAAGGGGGTTCACCAAGTTTTTTTAATAATTTTTTGTGGGCCCATGAACAGTTATGAACCCGGATATGTTATTTTCTGCATTGGTGAACCCGAAGAAGGGGTTCATAAGAATAAAATAATAATATTTAAAAAAAAAAAATGGAAATATTCAGAAAACATAAACATATTATTGAAATATATTTTAAACTTATGAAAATATTTTATTCAATACATAAAGAGTACATAACATAAATTAGAAATTTAGAAAAATGCAAAGGTTATTTAATTTTCTTCATGACCAAACTTTTGCCAAATATTTTTCACTAAATCAGCTTTCAAACGCTGATGCTTATCTCCATCTCGAACTTCTCTCCGCATGGCTAACATATCCGGGGTGACATTAACACTATCTCTGCTTGTTGCCTTGGAACTTCTGCTAGACTCTCCTGTCTCAAACTCCGATATATCAATAGAGCGTATCCGTCTCATTCATCCTCTACTATCATATTGTGCAATATGACACAAGCCATCATTAATTTTCCTATCCTTTGCAAGTCCCATTGTAGAGCTGGGTTCTTAACAATTGCAAACCTCGATTGCAATACTCCGAAAGCCTGTTCGACATCTTTTCTGGCGGCTTCTTGTTTTTCAGCAAATTTCTGTGCTTCAGGACTTTGAGGAAGTGAGATGGATTGGATAAATGTTGCCCATGGAGGATAAATCCCGTCGGTAAGATAGTAGGCCATACGATAAGTGTGGTTGTTGACCTTGAACCTCACTTTAGGTGCTCGACCATGTATGATATCATCAAAAACTGGTGACCGATCAAGAACATTGATATCGTTGAGGGTACCTGGTAAGCCGAAAAATGCGTGCCATATCCATAGATCTTGTGATGAAACGGCTTCTAAGACAATTGTCGGGTTCCCCGAACCACGTGTGAACTGACCTTTCCAAGCCGTCGGGCAGTTTTTCCACTCCCAGTGCATGCAGTCGATGCTGCCTATCATTCCCGGAAACCCCCGTACCTCTCCAATATCGAGTAATCGTTGAAGATCCTCGGCTGTAGGTCTTCGTAGACTCATCTCCAAAGCATTGTATTATTGCTTCACTGAAATTTGCCAAACACGAACGTAATGTACTGTCAGCCATCCGGAGATATTCGTCATATGTATCTCCTGACTAACCATATGCGAGCATACGCATCGCTCCCGTACACTTCTGAAGTGGAGATAGACCGTCCCTTCCGGTTGCATCTGGTCTTTGTTGAAAGAATGGAAATTCATTACTCAGACGCTCGACAATGCGAAGGAACAATGGCTTGTTCATTCGAAAACGCCTCCTAAACATATCCGATGTATATGTAGGATTTCCCGTGTAATAATCGTTGACAAGCTGAATGTGCCTTAGTTCGCGATCTCGTTCGATAAAACGTCTTTTGGACTTCTTGGGCTGAGCGTAAATGACTGAGTCGATAAAATTATCAACAACTTCGTCCACCATTTCTTCTATATATTCATCAACTTCATCACTTGATGAGGAAGACATTTTGTTTTTAGCTTGTTCCTTCCTTGAAGTCAAATAAACATCTATAAGTATATTATCATAATACATATTTTTACTTAAGTAAAATTTGTTAAGTGAAATAAATTCATAATCCATATTTTTACTTAGTTAATTTTTAAAAGAATAATATCTTAAAATCATAATCCAAATATTTTTTCAATATTTTTGATAATCCATATTTTTACTTAGTCAATTTTTAAAAGAATAATATCTTAAATTCATAATCCATAAATGTTTTCAAAATTTTTGATAATCCATAGGTTGTTGTGTTACCTTGATTTGCTTGATGATAGATGTAAGAAGAGATAGAAGAGAAGAGATTGTGGTGATTGTGGTGAGGATTGGCTTGGTGATTGTGGTTACTTCTGGTGACTTGTGATGTTGGTGACTTGTTTTGATCGTCACTTGTTCTTACGAGAGAAGAGAAGAGAATTCAGTAGGAGATATAGAGAAGAGAAGTTCAGAGAAGTGAAGAGAAGATAAGAGAAGTTAAGTGAAGTGATGTGTGTTTTCATCCTTTTACAAAAATTGAAAGAGCAACTAACATAAACTTATAAGAGAGATGGTGTTTTTCATACATAATAGAGTGCATACATCGAAAATATATAGAGAGTTTTGGTACATAATAATATTACAACATCCGTGAATCATAAAAGGCCATACATCCGTGATACATAAAGTGTAGCTAGAAAGAAAATGCTACACTTTCCCGTGACTAAAACGTCCTGCAAACATCCAACCTGATCTTAAACTACACGTGAAACCCTCATCCTGCAAACAGCCAACCCGTCACCTCCAACCCGTGACCTGCACTCCTTGTCCTGCAATAAGAAAAGGAAACAGAATCAATACCATGTAACCAATGGTCAACAACAGCAACAGCAGCAAACGTAAACTATCCAATCAACAGCAGCAAACGTAAACAGCAGCAAACAGAATCAATACCGTGACACACAACCTAGACATGAGATTCAATACAAGTAAACTATCCAATCAACCTAAAAATATCTACACCTCAGAAATTAAATTCTAATTCTATGCACTCACCTTATCATAGCATTTCCGAGATTAGTTTTGTCTTAAGAGACCTTTCTTCTTCAGAAAGTGTCTCATCTTTCTTGGCAAGGAGTTTCTCAAGTAGCTTTTCTTTGTTATTCTGACTTTTCATAGCTAGCACACTCTGAACATGATCGTAAGCCGCTTCAGACCCATGCTTCTTTCGTTTAGCCGCTTTAACACCAGGAGGCCTGACCGCTGCATCGGCACCCACCTCCTCCGGACCAGCTTCCTTCCGTTTGTCCTTCCCACCATCTTTCGAGGAGGACAAAGATTTCCACTTCTGATCAAACCTGAGCTCCCTCCAGCAATGCTCAAGTTGAAACTTTTGACCATAGTCATTTACGAAGATCTCATGTGCAGCCTTCATGAGATCATTCTCATTCTGGCCACTGGATTGGACCTTCAAAGCCGCCTCGTGGGCTCCCACAAACTTGCACACCTGCTCATTTACCCTTCCCCACCTCTGCTTACATTGACTCCACTCCCTAGGGATGGAGCCAACAAGCAGAGGGCTTGCATTCACATACTGCACTATGCGCTTCCAAAAAGCTGTCACCTTCTGCTCATTGTTAATGATTGGATCCTTGCTGGTGTTCAACCACGCACTGATCAGGACCACGTTTTCTTTCGTGGTCCACTTCCGCCTTTCCGGAGCTTTAGGAACCTCAGAACGTCCTACATCTATCGGGGAATCTATTGGGGGAGGGCTCTGAGCATTGAGAAGGTTCACAAACCCGGGAGTGTTGATGGGATAAGTATCCATTTTCGAGCTAAGTTTTCTAATTTGTGGTTTGTGTTTTCAGATGTGGAAGACCTACGTTTTTATACTAGTGTTGAGTTTAGTTTTCTAATAAGTGGTTTCGGTTTTCTAATAAAGGACAAAGCATTCAAGTAACTTTAACCACAAATTAATTACACATCTACTACATCACAAATAGCATTTAACTTCAAGAAAAACATCAAATCACTTTTTAAAACTCAACTAGACCTACACAGATACCATTCAATACGCAACCACACGGATTTGAAAGGCAACCATTTTTTGTTTTAAACCTACCAACAGAACCATAAATTATATAGCTGAACCTACTTCACTTCTAGTACGAATCCTATTCTATGTATTTCTGTTCATTTAATGTTATACTTAAACTACTTCACTTCTAGTACGAATCCTATTCTATGTATTTCTGTTCATTTAATGTTATACTTAAACTACTTCACTTCTACTTAACTTCAACCTACGAAGCAACCAAACCGCGTTTTTATTCAAGTGCCGTTCTAGTTCAAGTGTGGTTAAGGAGAGTTACCTTTTGTTTTCATTCGAAGCAGAGCTTCTCCAATGTCGCCACCTGCACAGTCAGGTTATACACCTCGGCGTTGATCTTATCCACCAATCGACTGAGCCCTTGAACCTCTGCCTGCACATGTATAAAACAATTAAACAGTGTTAGTTACTTTAAAATGTTGAAATTAATTGCCAAATTTAAAAAGGAAAAAAACGAAACACCCTTTACCTCCAGTCTCTCGATCTTATAGTTGAGCTCCGGCACCCCGTTGATCACCAGCTCAACCTTCTCCAGTCGGTTAGTTAGGCGCTCGATCTCCTGCTCAACACCAAACACCCAAGGCTGACGAAAATGAAACCCATCAGCCTTGGGTTCAAACAAACAATTATTAGAATCTCGTTTCATCTATTACAGAAATGAGAAACAGTTAAACAGAGAAGAAGAAGAACCTTTTACCTCATAATTTTTGCACGTGAAGTACCTCTTCCCTGGAAGAGTGTCGTACTCTTCCTTCCCCCTTACTTCCTGAATGATTCCCCCACCACAGGGGCAACTCCTCGGAATCCCGTATTTGGAATCCGCGACGTATGATAGCATAAGGATTGACTCCTTTTGTCTCTTTGCATCTCTTAATTCTTCTGCCGGATCCATCTAAACCACAACAGTATAAAGAATTAGAGTACAATCAACGCTAAATCGAAACGATATAGTCAATCACGAACCCTAACTTCAAAAGCCCCAAATCGATTTCAAATCCGAGACCCCGATAACCCTTTCGATTTCTAACCCTAACATCAACTCCCATGAACTTTTTAAACCATAAATTGAACCCCTTTTCTCGATTTCTAACCCTAAAAGAAAACCCCCAAAATCGATTTTGATAAACCGAGAACCCGATACCCTTTCGAGCCCTAATCGAGTAGATCTATCGGTCTAAAAGGATGATACAGACCTCCCTCTTCTCGATTTGTAACCGTAAACGAAAACCCCCAAATTCGATTTTGAAAAACCGAGAACCCGATACCCTTTCGAGCCCTAATCGAGTAGATCTATCGGTCTAAAAGGAGGATACAGACCTTAGATCGTCAACGACTGGCTCCGCGCTCGATTTGGTCGAGATAATCTCCGGCTCAACGAAGAAATAGAAAAATCGCCTCCGAGAGAGACAAACCCTAGCTATTTCGAAGAGGAGACAAAATGAGTCGATTAACGCAGATACCCTAATTTCCTCCTCTACTACGCGCTTCCCTCAACCAAACACAACGCGACACGTGGCTTGAACCCGAGTCTTACAGTATCACGCGTAAGGCCCGGTTCACCACTTTAAACCCATTTTTCTTTTATTTTTATTCCCCCGGCCCTATGATATCGAGCCCACGAACTCGTCGTGATCCGCCGTTGCGGATGCTCTAACTTATGATTCTACTCGCTTCTTCAAAATAATGGAGGAATCATCCATAACTGGAGCTCTCTCTCTCTCTCTCTCTCTCTCTCTCTCTCTCTCTCTCTCTCTCTCTCTCTCTCTCTCTCTCTTTCTCTCTCTCTCTCTCTCTCTCTCTCTCTCTCTCTCTCTCTCTCTCTCTCTCTCTCTCTCTCTCTCTCTCTCTGATCAATTCTCTGACAATCTTTTTTGTTCCTCTCGTTGTCGTCTCTTCAATACTACCAAATGTAAATATTCATAAATGTGTTCTTTATTTCTTAACACGTTTTAGACATGTTTTTTTGTAAACTTTTAACACTTTTTAGACAAGTTTGTTTTTGGTTTAAAACTTTTAACACATTCTAGAGAAAAAAAATGTTTTCTTAGTAAAACATATCAAACCGTCTTAGACATGTTTGGAATTGTATTTATCTTAGTAATACATAGTATCAAACTAAACTATTATTTGTGAAGTGATTGTGCTGATTTGTCACATTCTCTATGATTTTAGCTAATTTGTTTATTTGTCATCTTTACCATAGTTTTAGGAAATTTTAATTATATATTATATGCTTAATAATCTTAATTAATATTTTTAGTTATTTATGAAGTGATTTTGCGATTTCTCACATTCTCCATTATTTTAGCTAATTTTGCTTATACGTCATATTCTTATTAGTTCTTAGCTTAAATATTTAATTCATTAATTTAAATAATATAACTATTTTGAAATTTATAATTATTTTATATGAAATTTGTTTTGCTGATTTGTCACATTCTCCAAAATTTTAGGTAATTTTGCTTATTTGTCATGTTCTTATTAGTTTTTAGCTTTAATATTAATTTATTAATTTAAATAATAGAACTATTTTGAAATTTCTAATTAATTTATTAATTTAAATAATATAATTTATTCATTCCAAGTTGTATCGGTTGTAATTTTTTTGTTAACTTATGACATATTACGATAAGTCAATGTAAATATTTATCATGTAAACCAATGAAATATTATCATTAAATTTGTTTTTTTTTAAGTTTTGTTCTAAATTATCCAAAATTTATTTATTTTATTCTTACTTGGATTAGTGTGTTTCAATGTTTTTTTTGTATACATTTTCTCGTTCAAAAATACAAAGTAGATTAACAGAGACCAAAAGTTCGCATTCTTCGCTGTCAAGAAAAATGTGCACTTTCTTATTTTACTTTATTGTGTGCAATTTTATATGTAATTATGTTTTCATGGTCTCATAGTTTTATATCTTGCCTTTATGTTAAGAAAATGTAAACTGACATAAAAATCAAAGAAAACTAAAATGATTAAGAATATAATGAACAAGTTATCATTATATTTAAATTATAATAAATATATTAATAACTATTAGTAAACAATTATGCATGCATGTGCTGGCAAAACACTTTAAAATTTGCAAAGACATTACTATGAATAAGGTAGTATAACTACTACTTAGATACTAATAAGTGTAGATATAATATTATTTTAATACTTTTTTCAGACATGCTGAATATGTTTTTTGGTTCATAGTGTTGACTGTTAAATATGTTTTACACGTTTAAAATATGGGTTAAATATATTTGTACGTTTTAAGCGTCTTATTTGTTCAGTAAAACTTAATAATTGTCCAAATGTTTACATGTTTTAAATTATAGACATGGTTTTAAATTTATTTTTTTTACACAACAAAAAATACTAATAAAAAGTAAATAAAAAATTCCTCTGACAAACTCGGTAACTGTAAACTTGTGCAGAAAATCCTGCAATGAAAAAATCACAAAACTAAATGGTGGCGTATTTTACAGAAAATATGAAGTTTAAGAGGAAATATGCAGTGTCAGGAACCTTGAAAGTTGCAGCAACAACAGCTATGTCAAGATTGGGAAGCTGTATGTGGTTAAAAAACTTCTTCACATGCTGTGAGTCCAAAACTCATAGGAAAACTGCAGTAGATATACATGAAAACATATTTTATTAGGTAGATGGGTATGCTACTGTGTGATTTTCTTTAATACCGAGAATATCACATACGTGGTGTTCTTTATGCATGCTCTTTAAACTTTTTCATTTTAGGTTGACTAAGTCTGTGATTTTGGGTGTAGTGTTATTTATGCATGCCTTTTAATAATCATAAAAAATTTATGCCATGAGAACGCTAATCAGATTATGGTTTACTATAAACCTATACCATTTGGGTTGCCGGAGGTTGTGAATTGGTAGTGTTAATAATTTTTTTCCTCATCATCTTTGAATTTTTAAACTTTTGTCATTTGGATTACCTGAGTTGTGCTTTTGGGTGTAGTGTTCTTTATTCTGGCTCTTTAATAATCACAAGAATTTTTTAAATGTTGCCATTTGGGTTAACTAACATTGTTATTTATGGTTTTGTTGCATCTGTGTGTCTTAAATCTCTGTGCACCAGTTAAAGCCCAGCATTCGTTGGTCGGACGTGCGGGGGCCGAAGGCCCCCGCGGTACGGTATACCTTTTCGGTTTAGGAAATTTACTTTTTCTGTTGTATTTTTCTTATTGGGAAAAGGAAATCGGGTTTTTGAGGCTTGTATAAATATGAGTCTAAGGGTTTGTAAATTATTCATTCACACAATAATAAGAAACCCTAAACGGGTATTTGCCTCAATTCGTTTTGCTCTCTGTTCTTCTCATATAATTCGCAGCCGTTCACAACAGGTTTAGTGCAAAACCCTCAGACCTTTTAAACTTTTGGTGTTTGGGTTAACTGAGATTATTTTTTGGTAGGTTGTAGGAGACTCACGTCTCCTACGATTTATTCATAACATAAAAGCTAACACAAGCATACTCGTCTGGGTCTGGAAACCCCATTACAATCCTCCAATAAAATAGAATCAACACTAGTCGGGACTACCTCAAAAAAGTGTAGACCAAGCGATAAAGAAAACGCATAGTTCGCTAATCCATCCGCTAGATAATTAGCCTCCCTATGCACGTGAGATATCTTGACTAACCAGTCTCTTGATATGAAGCCATAGCACAAATGGGTTAACTGAGATTATATAGAGATGTTATATATCACGAAACCCCTAATATATGACCACCAAGGAATAAAATCCATTACATTCAGCAACGCCATTATAATGCTTAACAGGTTTCAAATATGTAGCCTATTAACAACCGAACTTTTCAAGATGGATTCTTTTTTTTGCTAATTCAATCGAACGGTTGGGAGTAATGAGGAAATATAACAGGGTTTTTAGTTCACCAATATCTATGCATTTAAAGTTGTCGTTGTCAAACATGTGTGTTCGCATAAGG
The DNA here is from genome assembly GCA_026261945.1 of Hirschfeldia incana. NCBI lineage: Eukaryota > Viridiplantae > Streptophyta > Magnoliopsida > Brassicales > Brassicaceae > Hirschfeldia > Hirschfeldia incana. The sequence goes on from JABCMI010000006.1 coordinate 2,595,377, forward strand.
TGACAAAATAACCGGGTACTGGGTAAGGATAATAGTTTATCGGTGCTACACAAGACTACTACTGTCTTTCTAACCTTGTCAATGACATGGTTCACCAATTAATTTTTAATATGCATGCTTCGGCACAAAATTTGTATATTCACCTAATTAACCCAAACTTATATGAACCCAAAAAGAGAGAGAAGAATTTATTTCCATTATAATGCTCCACAAAAGCACCACCAGTAAACTGTTTTTACTATACAGTTTCGTAGAAGACTGTCTCTTTGTCAATAAAAACATATAGGATGTAATGTCCTAAGAGAAAGAACCATAAAAGTTACTCACCTTGCAACAATCTGATGACGGATGCAGTTTCTTAAACACAGTACCATAGTGTAACACCATATCTGTGTCCAAAGCTGAGAGAAATCACATAAACCCCCATATGAATGATATAACAAACCTCAAGATCAAGTGAGTCAACAATATCATTAAGTCATCCCTCAAGAATCTACTAATGGGAAAACATGATGGGGATGGAGACTTGGCAAATTAAAGATTGAATAAGATGTAAGAATTACCCGGTGTTGCATAGAAGAATGTTGATTCACACGAACACAATCAAGTATTTTTCATTTACTTGCTCAAGCTTTGCAAATAGAAGTTGGCTTGTATCAAGCTATTGATCGTTACGCCACTGATTCACAGCAAAAAGGCATCTCAGATTGTATACTTTCAGTCACAGAAATTTCATAACGAAGACTAGCTGCATCCAGGGCGCTATTTCCACTACCTCAGCCACCACCAAGTTTCCGAATGATGCGGTGCCTGCCCCATCAAATCGCAGCCGCTTCAAAAGAAACAGAGACAGGGAATCATTATAGCAGGGAATCATCTAAACCAGCAATGTTCTTTACCACATTACAAAAAAAAAGTTCAAGAAGAAAGATTTTAAAGGAAAATTACAGATTCAATATCATAATCTTAAGCAAATACTGAACTTCCCAAAGCGATTTATTGTCAAAACGCGAAACAACAATAATATAGAGGCAAAAAAGAAAAGAAATAATTAGGGAATTTCCCAAGGCTTGGCTTCAGGGTCCAGCGACGACCATTCCTTGGAACTCCTGCATTAAGACACGGGAACTCGAGTTAGACATCAACACGTACGCGGAGAGAGCTTCTCGAGCCATTCCTCTGCGATTTGAACCTCTGCTTTCTGCCAAGCAAGCATGATATCTTTTGCTGCCTAAGATCAACCAACGCTGCGCGTTTCGGGAACACAAAAAAGGAAATTGGAAGGGACTTTATTACCATTCATCCGATGAATCAAACGTTCAGGTACTCCTGCCCGAAAAAAAAGAGCTCAGATACTCCTGCCCGAAACTGTCTCAATTTAAAATTAAATAATTCTTTATTTAAATACGAAAATTTATTAAAAGACTACATGGTCAACAGAAACTTGCATAATTACAGCCCAACCAGGACCATTTCGCGGACCATCCAGATCCGATCTATGAAATTCAGATATCTTTCTCCATAACTTTCGAAATCTTTGTAAGAATTGGTGTGATTGTAAATATTGGTGAAACTGTACATCGTAATAAATCATCAACAATATTCTATATCTAATACTAAGTTGAACTAAATTTAACTAAATCGCACTTTTAGATTTGAAATGTTTTATTATGTTATTGTTTGGACACAGTTGTCGTTATTGATATATTGATTGAATTTTAAATTTAAAAAAAAAAATAGTTTATATGATATAAATAGAGTTTGGCCAAAATGTGAAGGGTTAGTAATAGAAATTTAATAAAAGTAGAAATGTTGTAAAAGTTGATAAAAAAAATCTCCAAATGGCCAGTGAAGTTTATTTGTTAAAATAAAATTAGAAATGTAGTTAATTTGTTAATGATATATTGAAGTTAAAATATACAAAGATTAGTTTATAGAGAGAGACTAGAGGATTGAAACTAGAGACATTACATTAAGTCAAACGTAGTGAAAGTAGATAAAACTACATGCCATAAACTCGAGAAATAAACACCACAACTAATCTTCAATTGGCAAGTTGGCAGCTGTCAAGTGAATTTCATTGCAAAAGTCCCAAACTTCACATTGCCAGAAACAACGATCGCACTTCCATTGTGTTATTGATCCATTGAAGGAGACTACAAACATCGGTTCTTCTATTGCGGAGCACCAGCAATCATTTGAGAAGATGGAATTCTTTATTCTTTCCAGTAATGACATAAACTCTTCAAGTTTTTCGTAACCCCAAAGGCTTGAGGGTATAGCAGTCCGGATCATACAATTCATCCAATGAACAAACTCACGACTAAAGTTAGGATAGTTGTGAACCAACCCTCCATCATCTACACTAAACACTAAGTTCAGCATTCCATCTACAAACTTGGCCAACTCCAATCCTCTCTCAGCAGCAAGAAGGATTTTCTCTCTTCCTTCATCAAGTAAATGAAGTTGAAAGAACTCATACATACCTCGTATGTAGATGGCCTCTGGATTACCGGCTTGGTAGCACCTAAGTCGGAATGTTCTTACCGCATTAACCTCATCAATCCAATCATTAAAGCGAATGAGATTAGCAGATCGGTAGAAGTAGTCGTCTCTGCCTATTTGATTGAACCCGGAGAAAGCAATTCTAGCACTACCAAAGTCTCGGATGTGGTTTGTTGTTACCTTTGAGAGAATCTTATGGAGGATGGAAGGAGAGACAAATTCCAAGTTGAAGTTCGACATAGAGAGATATTCGTTTAATCGAGTAAATGAAAAGATTTATGTGATTATTTATTTGGACAGGGGATAAACACTTTTATAATAGAGATAAGATTGCATTTACTATCCCACTTAAGGGTGTGATTTGATAGACGACTTAAGACACGACTTCTCACTGCAGGTACAGGGAATAAGAACATGTGTGTTTGAATAAAAATAGGTGTGTTTTAATATATGAAACTATGTAAAAACATTAGGTGAGAAAAAAGTGTCGTTTCAAAGCTACACTACACGACTTCTCACGCACGCTTCGGACTGCAACAGTCGTATCTCAAGGAAACAATTAAGTGAAACTAAGTGATTTTGATTGTCTAAATTTATGAAACTAAGAAAAATTTAAGAATTTAGATAGTCGAAGCTATATAAAACTATGTAAATATTAACAAATTTAGATATTATATTGTTTTATATTTTGCAAATAAATGATAGCTAGAAGCATAATCGAAAAATTAATTATACCGAGTGGATTATTTAATGATAACAAACAGTATAAGAAATAATAAATGAAATATTCATTTTGAGAAAAATATGTCATTTCATGATTTATGACCATAGCGTCGTGACCCTTGATATTTGCAACGCTACACGACTTCTAACGCACGCTTCTGACAGTTTAAGTGAAACTAACTGATATTGATGGTCTAAATTTATGAAACTAAGTAAAAATATATAGAATTTATAGTGTAAATATATGGAACTATGTAAAAATTAAAAAAATTTAGGTATTATATTGTTTATATTTTGAAAATAAATATAATATTATGGATTATTTACGTTTTGGTAGGATTATGGATTATTTACTGAGCAAGCAATAAAATAGATAATAAAAATGGTTGAGAAAAATCCAGTAATTAATGATATTGATGGACAGAGAGCAATTCATCGATTGAAAAAGTCTCTTATAATAATCATTACACTCGCGACTCTACACTTGCATTGAAACCAAACGTGAAACGTTGCAACACTACACCGTCTAGAATCATCACCATTGCATTTAAACTCCACCACAGTAACTCTGCAAATTCTCTCATTTGATCCCATGTTCGAGTTCTATCATCTCTTCTCTCATCTCTGAGTGAAATTCTCTCATCTCTACAAACAAGATGACAGACTACTACAATAAGCTTTCCGAGATTTCCGGGGCTTCTTATAACCCCAAGGTCAAGGCTTGGCGTTTCAGAGTCAAAATACACAGGGTCTACCCTCTCTATTCCTCAATTACCAACATGCTTATGCCTTTATATGCCTATGTCCTAGCAGATGAAGATGTAAGTGTTATATCATCATCTCTCAAGTTTTTCATCATCTCTCAAGGTTTTCATCATTATTTAACTTGATTCTTGTACTTTATTTATGTAGGGGTCTAAGATGGAGATGACCGTTTATGGGGATTATGAAAGGTTTAGAGGCCTCGAAAACAAGGAGGGACAATGGGTGGAAATCTTTGTGGTCGAAGTTGAATGTTCCTATCCAGGTTTCAATGCAACTAACTCGGGGTTCAGACTAACTGCTACGCGCCACACACAAGTCCGCATGATCAATCCTCTGAACAATCGGCTTTTCATGGACTTCAAGAACATCCATGCAATCCCTCACATGTCCCACATGGAACAAAACTATCACATAGGTATGAATGCTACTAAAATAAATATATTCACATATTTAGATCTTGGTGATCGCAACAGTCGTATGTCTTAGTTTCAGAACTTTGTATGACTCTGTAGATGTAAGTGAAACTAACTGATTTAGTTGAGTTACACTTATATGGTAGATACAATAGGAGTGGTCTTCAATACGGAAGCTGGTTTCGATGACCCTGCAAGACCAACGATGATGTTTTACATAAGGGACAACATGTAAGTAGAAAGTAACATATGATCCAAGCAAAATTTATTTATATTATAATTGACATACGTTTTCTTTATTCTGAATAGTGACAGCCAGATTAAATGTGTGGCAACTGGCAAGCAGGCCTATGCCTTCCGGGATGGTCTTGAAAACATGATAGGTGGACAGGTGATTGTGGTCCTTAAGATGTGGAGGGTCTGCAAGTGTTGGAGTAAGTGTAGTTTCTATGACTAGTTTTGAATATGATAGTGGACTAAAATGTTTACTAAAATCATTTATATTAATACAAATTTATTTAATCCTCCTGATCTATGGCTTGAGACCGAAGGTGGACTTTCAGACTTCAGGTTCAATCCGCGTTTGTCCGAGGTTGAGGACTTCAGGCAGTCTCTACTAAACAGCGACCCTTATATTCATAAATATGTGGTTGAAGGTCTTGTGTAAATCGTGTTGTTCTCACTGTTATGCTCTTGTGTAAATCTTGTTGTTTCAACTTGTTTCACTTATTCTCACATGTTCCAACTTTTTGTTTCACTTAATCTCACTTGTTTCAACTTTTGGTTTCACTTAATCTCACTTGTTTCAACTTTTGGTTTCACTTAATCTCACTTGTTTCAACTTTTCGTTTCACTTAATCCCTTGTTCCAACTTCTGGCTTAACTTAATCCTCTGTTCGACTTTTTCGTATAAATAAGTCAGATATTGTGTTAGTTTCACTTTCTCAGTTGTCTAACTTACTAAAAATAATAGAAATTTTTTCGATGGATCAAACTACATGGTTGTTCAACTTCGCATAACTTAGAAAAACATAGCTTAGCAATAACAGTTAGTTATAGGAATTGGAATTCTCTTATGAATTTCAATTACTTTTTGTACATCATAATACCTAGAACTAAAACGATGGTAAGAAGAACACAACCTCCTGATATATTTATCATGGGCATCTTTTTGGGACCTTCGCGGATATCTCATTCGTTCCTTATTGTTGCTTTGAGACTCTGAATTTCTTCTTCGAGTATTCGAACTTGGTAGTCCAGCTGATGTATCTCATTGGTGAAGGCTTCGTCAACCCATTTGAAGACATGATTGTCGTTCTCGAGCTACAACATGAATTTTTTTCAAAACGAGTAAGCGTGATTCATAAGCGTTTGATATATAAACAACAAACGATTGTACCCTTTGTGAAGCCGCAAAGAGACACCGGTAATACCGGCGATATGGGTTTGGATTGCTTCTGGAGATGATCTCGGTGAGGCCCACCCCGCACCAACACCTACTAGATATTCCCAGAGTTCGTACCCGTCTCCGACCACCGGTCGTGGAAGATGACGCCGCGGACATCTCGGTTTTTGGGAGGGGAGGGAGTGAGGTCGAGGAGAGAGAGGAGAGAGATTAGGGAAGAGAGAGAAAATGAAGATAACAAATGGGGAAAACCTAAAAAAGGGTCTTTAATACTTCGATTGAACGATTCTGGGATTTTAGCAAATTGGGAAGAGGGAAATTAGAAATTCGAAAAGCTGTGGGGGAAAATTAATCCCAGGGTTTTTTCTGTTGTAAGTTTCACCTAGTACTCAGTTTTATAGAAAGCGTCAAAGTTGCACTTTTTAATTATTTCTATTTATCTTAGTTATACTCTACTTGAATTAATGATTTTGTGGTTATACCAATGCAATTGTGTTTCCTAAGTTCATTTCTCATACGATCACGTACATATAAACTTGATTTCATTCCATAAAGAGTTATCAAATCTAACTCAGTCAGCGATAAAGCTATGACAACACATTGTAATTCATATATGATTGCTACAAGCAATGAGATGGAATTTTAATAATTCTGATTAAATAATAATTAACATAACACTAATAATAAACTAAAATCGTATTACTTCCATGACTTATAAAATTAAATTACAAAGTTTAGAATTTACAATTATATTATTCAATTTACATAACGTAGTTATACCAGTTTCACTTAGTTATACAACACAAATAAAATTTATTTCATCTCACAACGTTCCCATATGATAAAAACACCAAAACCGAAAGTGAAAGGCAAACATCAAAACAGAAAGTGAAAGGCTTAGAACCTAATCCACTTCAAAACAGAAACTGAAAGGTTTACAACCTACTCTTCTTCTATTTCTTGTGGGGATGTTCATCGTGCTCCAAACCCGTGCCCACATTATCTTCTTCTCCATATCCACTCTCACGCTCACAATAGTTCCTACTACAAGAGCTCTCTCCAACTCTCGACAGTTGCTCGGTTATTTGAACTATTTGCAATTCTTCGATGTCCTCCACATGCAAAATACTTCTTCTTTGCTCTCTATCCATTGATGTTAGATAAACAAACACATCTTCATCATCCAAAATATACGATTGCCTCTTAGGTTCCACTACCAATGGAATGTAACCCAAATTGAGCCTCTTCGTAAACGGATCTATTCTCATCTTCCTGCATATCCTCTCTTTCAACAACGAATAAGTGATCTCCTCCAACGATGATGTCTTAAAGGATATAGCATAAAAACGAGCATCGGTTGGAATCCATTCAAAATCATCTCCATCCCTAGAATAATGTCCATCATAATCAAAGTGTATGTTCGTCGAAAATGGACACATTGTCTGCAGTAAAAATATTTAACCACTTAAAGTTATACTTGTTTATTCAGTTATACATTCACGTTATACTTGGTTACACAGTTACACCATTAAAGTTATACTTCGTTATACCATGTAATAGAGTTGTGTCAGTAACCAATTAGTGATAAGCCAGAACGTCTAATCTTTGATCGAATCGTCATAATTTCCGACATTCAATCATTCCTTTCCGATCCTCGATTAGTTCATGAAACCCAAATGAATAAGAATTTTTCAATTAAAACTATAAATTTAGAGTCAAGTCTTCAATTCAAAACCAAATTGTTATCAGCTTTGATTCCCGACATTCAATTCCAATTATACAGTTGTTGATTATCGAATTCCCTAACAAACAGACCATTCAAACTTTCTGATCATCAAAATCTTTTATCTAATCGGAATCCCGTGAATAATGAGTTCGTCTATGGTGGATTCTATACATCGGTCTTAACGACAATTTGAGATACATACCCTGTATAACGGAACTAATAGCTCAATGATCCAGCATCCAAGCGACGAGATCGATAGCGAGAAAGAACAAAGAGGGAGGGAATGACTCGACGAATTCGACTCGATGAGACGAGGGAAGTATCTTCGAGTCTCGACTCGGGGGGGGGGGGATTCAGGGGAGTGGAGGAGAGAGGAGAGAGAGATGAGAGTGGATTGATTAATTTATTCATTAAATCGGTCAGGGGTATTTTAGAAATTAACCACATTCTCCAAGAGTATGAAAACAGACAAGAATATGGCAGATTACATGAGAGTATGCTAGATCACTTTTTCTCTCATTAAGAGTACCTGAGCACTTCACTCTCATCCAATTTCCTTTTTTTGTAGCGTTGATTGTAAGCAGACAAAAAAAGGAAAGTCGATCGCTCTATAAATAGATGATATGTAAGTCAGTCGCTACCACTATCAGTTCTCTCTTCACTCCTCTTCTCTCTCTCTCTCTATCTCTCGTTGTCACTTGTCGTCTCATGGAATAGTTCTCTGTCAATTTTGTTTTCTCAATAATCAGTCAACTTGGAGGAGGGAGAAGCAAGACGAGTGTTGGATATCGCAGAGAGGAAACTTTTAGAGAAGGATTACAAGGGAGCCAAAAAATTCCTTAGCAAGGCTCAGAGATTGTATCCAAATCTTGATGGTTTGGTACAAGTTTCCACTATGATAGACGTTTATGCCAATGGAGGAGTCGAGTCTGATTGGTACGGAATCCTGGGTGTGGATCCTTTCGCTGATGACGTGGCACTGAAGAAACAATACAAGAAGTTAATCCTTTTGCTTCATCCCGACAAAAACATGTTTAACGGAGCTGAAGACGCGTTTAAGCTGGTTTTAGATGCTTGGTGTATGTTATCTGACAAGGGTATGAGAGTTGTCTATGATCAGAAGAAAAGGAAAAGGAAAGAAGACTCTACAGAGAAAAAGAGTGAACCCGAGCCTGCTCTCCTGCTGCTGCTGCTAGAGAAAATCATCATCCTCCAAGGAGACCAGTGAGGCGTTTCAAAGTAAAGAAGGCATAGCAGGAGGCAGGCAAGGCGAAAAAAGAAAAAGCCTCTTCACCTTCACCTAAGAAGGAGAAAGTTATCAGTAGTACATCAGTAGTACATTCTGGAAAATGTACACTCATTGTTTGACATACTCTGAACATGTGTGAGCTGCTCATCTCGACAAGACTTTGCCTTGTCCCTATTGCCATGGACTTTTCCTCGCTACAGAGAGCTTTCAAAAGATGGTCAATGGGAAGCCTTTCATCAGATTCGTTCCTCCTCCTCCTCCTCAAGCAACATGCGGGAGCATAAGTGAGCCGAAGGCAACAGACTAGATTTGAAGCACATGTTTTCAAGATGCGGAAATTTTGAAGATTCTTGATTTTGGTATGTTTTTTTTTAATATTTTTGTATTAGATGAAGTTGATTAATCAAAAGTGTTTATAAAGAAATATATTTTTCTATTCAAATTCGATTTGACATATATACAATTTAATATGAGATTTATTTGAATATTGGCAGAACTTTTATACGTAGATTTGCTAGTTGTCTCATGGTTCAAAGTTGAAACATGAATGATCTTACTAATACTAACAATTTATTTCTCTAAATTCTTGATTGCTTTTCTTTAATCTTCAAAAGTTTTTTAGAATCTTAATTGGTTTGTCAGGCGGTTGGATTGAGAAGGAGTGTCAAGAACACAGTCACACACCTCTTGAGCTTTAAAAATCTTTAGTTGGCCAAGACACGGATCTATCTGTTTTCTTGTCTTGAGAAATGCAGGCAAGATTTATGTGACCAGATGTCTGATGATACGTAGTATAGCCTTTGTCTCTGGATAGGAAGTAGTATGTGATCCCAAACACAAATGTACGTCCTGTCCTCAAACAGCTTAGTTCTTGAACGATGATAGACTACTACTACTTCAGGCACACCATACAAATTTAGATGCCAACTTGAAATTCTGTAATCCAAAATACTTATCTGTCTTTGCTTTTACTTGCCTGAGATCTTCCCAAAGCTCAGCAAGATGCTCTTCTTAGATGATGATGATATATAGTTGTGCTGGTCTTGTTCAGTTGATTTGAAGGGTAATGTCAACAACTGTGCTGTGGAGACTTGTGGTGAAAACTTTCATAGGGTCAACTCTCGAGCTTGTGGATGAACGTTTTTGACCTGGACGAATGGAAGGAAGGTAATGACTCCTTGTTGCTTGAACACATCTCTTCATGTATCGAAGGAACATTTTCAACCAATGTGAGCTGATAAGTTGTGCACTGTGGGCCTCCACATGGGCATTTTTGGCACACAAACCTAGCAAATGATAGTTCGGTTGTTTCAAGCAGGACAAGGTTACATGAGAACATCTCTCATATTGTCTGAAACTCGACTTAAATAAATGTTGCAATGAAAATCTGGAGAAAACCCAAGTTGAGTTCAGCCTCATAAACTAAAAGATTACACTGATCCTTCAAATAACATTTGCAGCTTCTAAACTTCGTTTTTTAAGACCTCTTCCGATCATCTTCACCGTCATCGTCTGAGTCACCGCTCTCACGGAATCGTGGGTTCTTCTCCTGTCATAGCAGACATGTTCCATGATCAGAGGAACATACTAAAATGTAATACTCAAAACATTTTTAAAAGTTATGTTTATTACCGGTCTCATGTCATGATCAGAGTCTCTCCTAGTCTCATGATCTGAGTTTCTTCTCGAGTTGTCCCGTCCATAACGATCATCGTCCCTTTGACGCTTCCGATGAAAATCTGTACAAACATTGAATCATCAAATGGGTTCAATTTGTACTGTTACCATGCAATACGAAAAAAATTATACCTCCGCCTCTTCCATGTCGATTTGATCCTCCTTGGCCATAGCCTCCTCCTCCACCACGAGGTGCACCACGCCTTTCATCTGCATGATCGACATATGAAATATATTTTTATTCCAAAGAATTTACTTTGATGCTGACTCTGTATACAAGGTCTCTCATAATGAGCATCAATTAGCTCTCCTTACTCTAGTATTCATGATTTTCTAACTATATGAATAAGATCAAGTAGATTTGACAAAGAAAAAAGGTTGGAAGGACGTACAATTGGATGGAGCGGGTGCAGGGTAGGATCCTCCAAGTGAACCAGTACCGTAATCTACGAGCTGTCTTTGTGCTTCGAGTTCCTTCTGAACTAATTTTCCATAACCACCTCTAGGTAACAACCAGTTAAAGAAAAAACATGGATATGTAAACCGATAAATCTAAATATGACCATCTACATAAATAAGAGCAAAAGAATTGCGTTTGAAAAGGATATCAGGATCATAATCTGTACGGTACTCATCTCGAACCTGTAATGAAATTCAGAAAATCATGAGTACATATACAAAAGATCAGAAAACTATAGAGAGAATGAAAGTGAAGTTATACCTGGCCACCGCTTCTGCCACGTCCCCATTGCCTTCCTTCTTGGAAGCCCCAATCAAAATCAACACGAATAGGGCGGTCATCAAGAATGGTGCCACTTATATACTTGACTGCATCCTCTGTGTCCTCTCTCGAATAGAACCTTATTACAAGACACACAGCAATCACGAAACGAAACACTTACATTGTGGTGAGAAAAGAAAAAAGGAAAACTCACAGGACGAAACAGAAACCACAGGGGGTTTTGGTGTTCTTATCGAGTCCCATGATAATCTTTTTAATCTCTCCAGCTCTTGAGAAAAGCTCGTAAATCTGCTCTTCGGTTGTGTAGAAAGACACGTTCCCGATGTAAACGGTGGAAGAGGTCCTCAACGCCTCGTCGAACTCCTCCTGTGTTCCTGAGAATCTTCTGTCTCGATAAGCCGAGAGCTTTGCTTGCTCCTGATATCAAAACAACAAACACATTTGACAATTACGTAATGCAAGAGAGAAAATCAAAATCGTGAGACCAAACCCTAAACATCCATTACAACGTCAATTGGTCGATCTGGGTTTCATCACCTCTTCAGATCTCCGACAACCCAGACACTCAAATTAGCTTTATGTAACCAATCGAGCTAACGAAAGCAAAACCACTATCTAAACTTATGTACCTTGAACAACGAAGCCATCGCCTCCCGCTTAAGTGAGGAAAAAAAAAGGGAGAAGAGTGAATCTGCGGTGACGAGAGAAGATAAATCCCAAATTAGATTCTAAAATTTGGATGGGGGAACCGAAACAAAGAGGAATGATACGAGAGATTAAAAAATTACCCAGACGAGCGAAAATCGAAAGGGCAGAGACGCTTGCTCTTCTTCTTCCTCTTCCAAAACCCTAATTTCTTAAGGAACTGATGGGACTATGGGAGCAATAGGGCAACAGACTCTGGTGTGATAGGAATTTTGGTTTTGTTATGGTCTAGTCATCTTCCGGTCGGTCTGTCTAAACCATTACAATGATCTAAATAGGTTTTACCTACTTTTCAATAATAAATAAATAAATAAATAAATTATGTATTTGAGATAATAAAATTACTGTAATTTAACTAAACTGGTTCAAATTTCATAAGATTGTGAGATTTGAATTTTTATATGTTTATCTTTTATTATTAAAATTTATTTCTAAATCTAACATAACTAGTGATTTTCCATCGAAATTGAATATTTGTATTTGTAATAAATAATTAATTATAAAATGAAAAATCAGTAAAATAAAATCCATTATTTAATATATATATATATATATATATATTATTGAATAAAATATGGTTTAAATTAGTATTTATGTAACAAACGATTTCAACATTAATTTTAAAATCATAAAATGGATAACATTAGATTTTCCTTGAATTTTCTTATCCACTATACAAACCAATAATTCCCCCACTAGAAACTCTACAAAACATTATAAATTTTCTCAAATAAATTATTTTAAAATAACATTGTATTTACACTTAGAAATTTCTTGAAAAAAATTCAGAGTGTTAATCATTTTAAAAGGAATCATTTCAATTTTTATACATCTTCTTACATTCTTCAGTTTTTTATATATCACTATAGGTTATCATCTCCCACTGATTTATTTTCTAGAGTTGATCTATTTATGTGTTCGTTAACTCTTAAGCTTAGTTTACTAATCTACACATCCAGTTTTCTAAGTTGGATTTATCATATTTGATGTGTTAAATTTTCAGAATATAGAGTTTTTCAACCAAAAATCGGAGCAAATATTGAGCATATTAGCATTTATGTGTTGAATTTAAATTGCAAAAATGGAATCAAAGCTGCATATACTTATCTCTACATATCTTAAAACAAATTCAATTTATCGATTACTCAAGTTTTTGGTGATCATTTTGGTCCCTCCACCAACTTTGTCGATCGCTCCATAGCCTTCACTATAGCAAGTATATCACTATAATCTTCCCAATACTTGTCAAATTTCATTTTCATGGGTTCCACCATTCAACATAATGCATATATCATCATCTTAAGTCTCATGAGCTCCCAACCACCTTTACATTTCACATTATGATATGATGAGTCTAATCAGATTTGTTATCTCATCAAATGGATGCAGAAACTCACATATGTTTGTTTCTCTTGACCATTCCAAATTTAAAGGAAAACACTTGTACCTTGACTGTAATAGCTCTAGGAAACATTAAAAAGGTTGAGTTCCAACTCGTTCCCATATCCAAAACGAGACCAGATTTAGTATGTATCCCAACAATTTCTACACATGCTTGAGAAAAAAAACATTTGTTCTCTAGACTCTGAGGCCTTTACAAACTTCACATCATCAATGATTTTCTATAAGGCATAAGTAATCACATTTAATCCAATTTGAACAATCAAATTCATAATGCGTGATGCACATTTTACATGTAAGAAATCACCATTACACATCAAATCTTTGCAAAATTGTCTCCTTAGAACTCATTGCATATTGTCACTTGAAGAAGCATTTTATACATTTACACTAAAAACTTTCTTATCTAGGCCTCATTATTTCAATAGCTCCATCATCTTCATAGAAATACGAATACGAGAATGAGGTTTAAAAGGCACAAAATGACACTATCTTCACTTTTAGATTCCAGTTTGTATCAACTTAATGAGATATCATACATAAATAACCCTTTACAATGATTGTTCTCTAAATATCAGTAATCAAACAAATCATACCAGGAACTTCACTCAAACCACCCTTCCTAATATGAGCTTTCTTGTTCTCGAATATCTTAAGAGCATCTCTAATCCTTCTTAATCAATAAATGAGTACGGGAGATCATGCTCAACTATATCAACATCAATCACTTTATGGAAAACCATCATATCAAGCCTCTCATTGCTACTTCCATGTGTTTTTTCCCTGAATTGTTGAACATACCTTTATATGACGCAACAAAATACTAGTTTCATTTCTACTTAGCAAAATAATTATAAAGCAAATGTATATATTTTAATAACTGATTGCTACTTACTTTTAATTTTCAATTAATTTATAACTTTTATGCATAATTTATATTAATAAATATTATATTACTTTAATTAGACATATGATTATATATCTAGTCGGTTTTATTGTTTTTACAATCAATTTAGTTATCATTTGAGTATATTGGATTACATCTATTTTTCTGAATTCAACTATAATATTTTTTTATTCTAAATATAGTAAAATTTTGATTAATTTTCTTATTTGCATTTAGGTTAGTTGTTGTTCAAGATATGTAAATATATTTTAGAAAGATTATGTATAACTTAAGATATATTGGGCTTAAAATAAAAAAAAAATTAAAGTTTTTGAATCAAAATTATGCTAATAAATATAACGATAATATTCTGAAGTCTCATCCATATATATTAATTTTACAAAAGAACTAAATTGTTATAATTGATTAATATTTTATTTTCATTTCAATGTGTTTTTAATCATCCTATATTTATATTTGTAAAATAAATTATTACTATTATAATAAATTATATTTTTGTTATAGTTAATTCTATGATTTGAGATAAAAGTTGGTTTAGTCGAGTCACTTATGTTGTGAATATATTAAGTTACATATATTCTTTAAAATTCAAGCTGGAGAATAATTATTTTTATTATAATTAAGTCAAGTCATATTAATTTTATTTATTGTTTAAATGTGCATGTATTTTCATAATATATATAAAATTAAATTTTGTTTTTAAATATATTAGAAAAATGATGATAGATAGGAAGTTGAGGAAATTTCAATTATACCACAAGTTTGATACTATTTTTCATATTTACTACTAATAAATGACTATTTTAAAAAATATCCTAAATTTATGATAAAATAACACCAAACTAATTTTTCAAAATATTTATAAACATATAAATCCAACCCATACCCCTTTATACTAAACCCTAAACACTAATCACTAAAGCCTAAACTCAAATGTTTGTAAATTTCTGATTGAGGTTATTTTTGAAAAGTGGTACTTAAGTTTTGTTTTTTTTTTTACAATTTCTCTAGGAAGTTACATGCATAAGTAACTCATATTTCTTTTGGAAACCAATGAACACATATCAATATTTACAATAACTAATTTTTTTTATAAATTCTAAATAATTTTATTCTTTTTGATTATGGTTATATTAAGTTCCACAAACATAAAAACATAAAATTTAAAATAAATTTAATATTAAGCAGGAATATTTTGTGATTTTAAAATATTTTGTAATTATTTGATGAGAATATGTTTATTGTTAAAATATATTTTTCTTTTTTAATATCTCTTAAAAATAAGCAGGAAAAAAATTGTGATTGTATCTGAGAAATCATATTATATAAGTAAAATATTATAGATATTATTTCTGTAATTGAAAGATATTATTGTCAATGATTTATAAGAAATACAAATAACAATTCAATAGTACTAATTATAAACTATTTTATTCAACGAAACATATATCAGTTTATGTTACTTATTTTTTTATGTAATCATCTAAAAAATAGATAGATATGTAAAAATTATTTCTGTTACTTTGAATAATTTAAAGAAAGTATTTTATTAGTATATTTTATGTTATTTAAAAAAAAATTAAATTAAATATTACTATTTTGTGAACTTTCATTTTTAATGAAGTCATATTAGTTAAACATATATTTTTTCTTTTAAATCCACTTTATAGCCTTTATAAGTATTCTCTTTTTTTGTTATATATGTTATTTGGAATTTTTTACAAAAGAAAATTAAATAAAAAACCAATAATAGTATTTAAACATTATATTTTTAATTCATTAAGAGTATCAATGTAATCAACCATTAGAGAGTTAACGTGAACGCGACACATATATTTGGTTTTACCGGCTGAACCGGTCCGACCGGTCAACCTGTGAGTAGTCGAGTTGGTATCCGGTTCGGTTTTTAAAACATTGAATTTTGGTCCATATAACAATATATATTGTATTTCAAAAAAAACAACAAAACATATAACACCTCAATTCAAATATATCATATTTTGTCAAACCATAAGCTCAAATATATACTACAAGAAAACCAGAAAACTCAAAACTAACGGTTACAAGACATTTTAAATTATTCTTCCCATGCCTGATTTACGATGCCTCTATCTACAATTCTACATACATGTTAGAATTACTTATAAAAAATAAATGTTAATTAGTACTCAAGTCTATATATATATATATATATATATATATATATATATATATATATATATATATATATATATATATATATATATATATATATATATATATATATATATATATATATATATATTTTTTTTTTTTTTTTTTTGAAAATCACTCAAGTCTATATAGTTGAACATAAAATCAGTTCCTAAATCGTATTTTTTTTGTTGTTGACGGATATTTCTACCATTCGTAAAGTTACTTATAAAAAATAAATGTTAATTAGTACTTAATACCTATTAGAGTTTCTTTCGAATTATAAAGATTTGATAGATAAAATTGTGGTCCTCAAAGAACAGGTATATTCGGAGATGGCAAGAGGATCCAAATCTAGGTGTACAGTTTTAAGAAGAAACAGAACGTGTGCCGTTTTACAAGAGGCAAAAATAATGCGTATTGTCTCTTAAATCAACATAAACGGCACACGTTCTGTTTTTTCTGAAAACTGTACAGAAAACTAACATTTTCTTTTGACTCTTTTTTTTTAGCAAAAGTGACTCAAAACTTGGAGTCAAACAGAAAACTAACCTTTTCTTTTGACTCATTTTTCTTTGAGATTTTCACCCCACACTTGCATTTTATCTACGAAAATGCCATTAACTTTTTTTTCGAAAATGGCTTCTTTACTGTCTCAACCTCATATTTTTCAAGTATTTACAATAGTGACACTACCATGAATAGTTCCAACAACCTTGTACTAACTGTTTGGAGCTTTTAATGCCCTTTAATGCACGTAAATCTCTTTACACACTCTCTGTTTCAATTGTTATGAACTAAAAACAACATTTCTTTCACTTTCTCTCCATATTCATCCAAAAAACTCAAGCTTTTGATTCAAAATATTTTATGGTTGACAGAGCCATATTTCTTTTGTTTTGACTTACAGTTGCTTTCGTTTGCGGTTCTGGGTGGTTGGAGAAGACCCTGTGTGCAAACGAAGTCATCTCAACGTAGTTTAAGGTACGAATTTCAATTTTTTTCAAGATCTGTTCGCGTAGAAGACTTACTAGTAAGTCATCTGTATGTAGAAGACTTACTGATAAGTCTTCTGGTCAAACGGACGACTTAAACTAAGTCGTCCATCTTTGTTTGTTAAAAAAAAAAACTCCAGACGACTTATATATAAGTCGTCTACGAGAAACGGGTTAGTTTTGCATTTGACCAAATCGTGTCAGATCTTTGACTATTTCTGGACGACTTTTAATTCAGTCGTCTCTGGGAAAGTTAAAATTTCAATATTTTATTAAACTAGACGACTTAGGTTAGTTTTGTAATTGAAAAATAAAACTTCATAATTTAACTTTTACCAGACGACATAATATAAAGTCGTCCCACCAGACGTCTTAGTTTAAAGTCGTCCGGGGAAAGCAAAGTCGTCGAGAATATTTCCCAATTTTCTGGTCAAACCTTGCTTAAACCGGACGACCTTACATTAAGTCGTCTATACGGACGACTTTAATTTAAGTCGTCTGGAGAAAGTTAAATTTCAAGTTTTATTTTTCAATTACAAAACTAACCTAGGACGACTTACGTTTAAGTCATATAGTTTGAATAAAATATTGAAATTTTAACTTTTCCAGAGACGACTGAATTATAAGTCGTCCGGAAATAGTCAAAGATCTAACACGATTCGGTCAAATGCAAAACTAACCCGTTTCTCGTAGACAACTTTAATATAAGTCGTCCGATATTTTTTTTTAACAAACAAAACTGGACGACTTAGAATTAAGTCGTCCCTTTTCATTTTCAATTGCAAAAGTGACCTCTTTAGACGACTTACCTTAAAGTCTTCTGGACGACTTAATGCTAAGTCGTCTGCGGCAATGTTTATTGAACTTCTTCATTTTCTCTATGTTTACTAATGTGGTGTTTTATTTTGAATATTTGCAGATGATTTTTCAGTTACATGCAGTGTATGGAGAATGATTGTTGAGAGATTGCCGTTGGGATTTTGTGGTTGATGATCTCAAAGGAGCAAGATTGTTTTTATTGAATGAAGATTCAACACATGTTGAACTTGTTGCAATGGCTCAAGAAGATTATAACCTGGACATGAGAACAGTGACTGTGGAGATTAGCTACTCATTACCAGCAGAAATGATGATGGTTCCAGGCAGTCCTCCCATTCATGTTACAAGTGATAGACAAGTTCGAAACTTGCTCGAGATACTCAAAACGCATAGAGTATGTCTTTGTGTATCAAGCCGCAGCAATGTGGAAACGGTTTCAGAGAAAAGGGATAATGATGAAGCTGGTGAGTGGGAAGAAGATGTTGGTGATGATGAAGCTGGTGAATGGGAAGAAGATGTTGGTGATAATGATGAAGCTGATGAATGGGAAGAAGATGTTGGTGATAATGAGGAAAATGAGGAGGAGGAAAATGGAGAGGAGGATGCTGATAACTCTATTGTTGGTGAAACGGATCAGAATGGTGGGGATTACAGTCTTTATGGAAAGGTTCAAGATGAGGACGAGGAAGATGATGATAATTTTTGTTTTGAAGAAATCGAAAAGACATATGCTAAGACAAAAGCTATTGAAGGAGGAAAATCGGATGGTACCAGTATCTATGTCAACCAGAGTTTTGTTAGCAATGATGCACTGCTTTCAGAGCTGCGGTTGGCAGCAGTGAGGGGTAGGTTTTCTTTTAGAATATACAAATCAACGAAAACTCTCCTTGTGGCAAGATGTCGGGTTAGCGGTTGTGGATGGAAGATCAGAGCGAGTGTGAAACATGGGACAAACACGTTTTGGGTAACAAAGTATGTGGAAAAACATTTATGCTCAATCGGAGACCGAATCGCTCAGCGGAGACACTGTACTCCGAAGTATGTTGGTAGTCTTTTCATTGATCGTGTTGGAATCATTGATGGGATAACTCCGCAGCATATCACTGATGCAATGAAGAATATGTTTGGCATGGAGCTTGTTTACACCACTTCATACAGAGCACTGTTATATGCACAAACATTGGTGAGAGGATCAGCAGAAGAAGGGTATTCTTGTTTGGCATCATATCTCGAGCAAATCTCCATTGCAAATCATGATTCTATCACGGCTATAAAACTTGATTCTGTTAAAAGATTTAAGTATCTATTTCTCTCTTTTGGAGCTTCTATGAAAGGTTTTAAGTATATGAGAAGGGTCATTGTGGTGGATGGAACTCACCTAAGTGGAAAGTATGGAGGTGTTATGTTAGTTGCAGCCGCACAAGATGGCAATTTTCAGATATTCCCATTGGCTTTTGGGATCGTGGATGCTGAAGATGAACCTTCTTGGGAATGGTTTTTCACAAAATTGGCTAGTTGTATATCTGATGACAAGCCTCTGATGATAGTCTCCGACCGGCACACGGCCATTAAAAGTGCGTGTGATAAGGTGTTTCCTTGGGCAAGAAGAGGAATATGTTATTATCACCTTCAAGATAACATTGTCAAAAAGTTTAAAGGGAAACATCTCATGTACTTGGTGAAAGGAGCTGCTTATGCTCACACGGTTTACGATTTTGACCGGTACATGGCTGAGATACGGAGTGCAAACCCGGAACTTGCAACATATTTGGTGAATGCCGACGTCAGCCTATGGTCAAGGGTTTATTGTAAGGGGAACATGTTCAACATAAAAACAAGCAACATCGCTGAATCTATTAATTCCGCACTGAAGCGAGCAAGAGGATTTCCGATTACGTTCCTGCTGGAGTTCATAAGGCAGAAGTTAGGAAAATGGTATGTGAAAAGGAGACAAGATGCTTTGAGTCTCACAACTCGACATAGCCGGGGTGTTGAATACTTGCTTGCTGTTCGAACAGAGATAGCGGATACAATGACGGTCCAACCAATTGATGGATGAATTCTTTGTCAAAGGTGGCAAAATGGACTGTGTGGTTGATTTGGAACATGCAAAGTGTGATTGTGGTGTCTATAGAGTGGAGAAAATACCTTGCTCTCATGCTATAGCTGCTGGAACAAGTGTTGGTTTGCATATCTCCACACTTGTATGTCCTATGTACTCAAAGGATTATCTTTATTCAGGATACTCAGAGAATATATATCCTGTCGTGTCACAACATATTGAGGAACGAGAATGCTTTCCTCCAGAAGTAAAGCGTGGTCCGGGGAGACAGAAGAAATCAAGATGGCAATCTTGGTTGGAGCTATCTAGGATGAGAGGACACAAACCCAGGAAGAAACACAGGGCACGGAGATGCTCAAACTGCAAGGAAACTGGCCATACGAAATCACAATGTAAAGAACCAGTTGACTAGTTGTCCAGACGACCTTAATTTTAGTCGTCCAGTCTTGATTACCCGTCCAGACGACTTATATATAAGTCGTCCAGTGTATTTTATTTTTAGACGACCTTTAAGTCGTCCAGTGTATTTTATTTTTAGACGACCTTCTACTAAGTCGTCCAGTGTATTTTTATTTTTAGACTACCTTCTACTATCCCTTCAAGTCTATTTTATAACATTTAGAAGTCCAGTATATTTTATAAAATTTAGTCGTCCCGTCCAGATGACTTATATATAAGTCGTCCAGTGTATTTTGTTTTTTAGACTACCTTCTACTATCCTTTCAAGTGTATTTTATAAAATTGAGACGACTTATTTGTAAGTCGTCCAGCTGAAAAACCTTCCAGACGACTTATTTGTAAGTCGTCCAGCTGGAAAACCTTCCAGACGACTTACAAATAAGTCGTCCAAACCCTCCAGACGACTTATTTGTAAGTTGTCCAGCTGGAAAACCTTGCAGACGACTTATAAATTTACAAATATATACAAGGGAAGACAAGTTCAAATATATACAAGGGAAGACAAGTTCTTCAAATACAAATTCAAATATATACAAGAGTTCAAATCTATACAAGAGTTCAAATCTATACAGCTAATCATACATGCCCACAAATCTATCACCATCCACATTTTCTTTCAAATGCTGATCAACCAGCTCCGTCCATATATCCACCGCCATACAATCCCTCATAGCCTTCACGTTGGCCCTAGCAAAGTCTTTAGGGTTAAAGTTGACCCCAAGAACATGACATTCAATGTACTTTAGAGCGTACAAGCCACAATCACCATTGTTGGCCAAGGGTATTCCTTTCACCGGTCTCTCATAGGTGTATGGCTCCAACCCGCGTGCGACCCGTAAGTCTTCTTTGGGAGTGCACTCAACAAGCAGATGAGGGACCATCTCCAGAAAATGCTGCATTATCTCATCCCATGCTTCTGGTACCGACGTTGAAGGTATGCTGTCCCAGACGACTATGTGCCTATTAGGGATCGATATCCAAATAGCAACCCAATGCTTGTTGTTCAAGTTCACTGGCGTATAGATATCATCAACGTCCTCCCCCCACTTCTTCAGTGATTCGCAAAATGTAGGTATTGATCCGTCATAAAAATTCCACGCTCCACCAGGTAGAGCTCTCCCTAAACCTTTGTGATCAGGTTCCGTGGCTTTGAAGACGTGATACGGTTCTCTCCAAGACTGGGAAAAGTTGTGATCCAAGAAGCACATTCGCTCGCTCCTAAAAGCTTGTGGGTTCTGCTGATACCTCTGCCTCAGCACATTAATCCAAGCATCTATATGCTGCATATAAAATAATACAAGTTAGAAGATACCAGACGACTTAAATTTAAGTCGTCTGGAAAGTCGTCCACGTAGACGACTTACCAGACGACTTATATTTAGGTCGTCTGGTAAATATAAGTCGTCTGGAAAGTCGTCTACTTGGACGACTTACGTAGACGACTTTCCAGACGATTTATATTTACCAGACGACTTATATTAAGTCGTCTGTGAAGTCGTCTACTTGGACGACTTACGTAGACGACTTTCCAGACGAATTATATTTACCAGACGACTTAATATTTACCAGATGACCTATATTTAAGAACCAGACGACTTAATATTTACCAGACGACCTATATTTAAGAAGACTTACGCAGTCTTCCAGCCATTCTTTGGGTGTCCGGAGGATGCGATACCACCAAGTTGGTGATGTACGTGGTTTGTCCTCTTGCTTAGTGTAATAATGACTGCAAACAAAAAAACAATCAGTTTTGGTAGACTAAATCAAGCAAAAAAGCAATCGGTTTTGGGTAAAGCAATCACTTACGGATCAGTTTTCAACCAATCAGCGAGCTCCTTCAGCTTTTCTTTGTTAACTGGCGGAAATGGCTTATAGGCTGCCAAAAAAGCAATCAATTTATTTTTCTCTGCTGTATAAGGAGATATCTGCGTGGGAGCAGGTTTCTTCACTCGTTCACTCCTTCCACGCACAGTAGCAGTGGGAGCTGTTTTGTCCAATACAACCAGGCTCGGTTCTGTGTCTGGAACGCTTGATTGTGGTGCTGGAACGCTTGGATGTGGTGCTGGAATGCTTGGATGTGGTGCTGGAACGCTTGGATCAGTGGAAGCGACGCTCGGTTGGGAGGTGGAAGCGAGGCTCGGTTGTTGATCAGTGGAAGCGATGCTCGGTTGTTGATCAGTGGAAGTGAGGCTCAGTTGGTCAGTGGAAGTGACAGCAACAATCTGTTTGGAGGAGACACCATCTGCTTTATCCTCCGGCAAGATCTTATTTACCGAGAAACCCTCATCGAATGTATCCTCCGGCAAATATCTCTGCAATAAAAGTTGCACACTAGTTAACCATGGACGACTTAAATAAAAGTTGTCTACAACTAGTTGAAATTGGACGACTTAAATAAAAGTTGTCTGGACGACTAGTTGACCCTGGACGACTTAAAATAAAGTTGTCTGGACGACTAGTTGACCCTGGACGACTTAAATGTAAGTCGTCCAGGGTCAACTAGTCGTCTAGACAACTTTATTTTAAGTCGTCCAGGGTCAACTAGTCGTCCAGACAACTTTTATTTAAGTCGTCCAAGTTCAACTAGTTAACCCTAGACGACTTAATTCTTGTTGATACTAACCTCTTTGGCTTGAGGGGTAGTCTGTTTCGTTTGAGGAGGTTGTTTCCTTTGAGGAGAAGACTTTTTGGTCGGAGGAGGCTGTTTGGTAGGAGGAGGAGGCTGTTTCTTAAGAAGAGTACGCTGTTTGGCAGGAAGAGGAGGCTGTTTATCTTGAGGGGTTGTCTGTTTGGGTTGAGGAGTAGCCTCTTTGGTAGGAGGAGGAGGCTGTTTATCTTGAGGGGTTGTCTGATTGGGTTGAAGAGTAGGTTGTTTGTCTTGAGGGGTTGTCTGATTGGGTTGAGGAGTAGGCTGTCTGTCTTGAAGGGTAGCCTGATTGGTGATACCAACCTTCTTCTCCACAGCTTCCAACCTATCGGACACCTTCCTAATCTCCTTGATGCACTTCCTAAACCCTTCTTTCATGCAGTCAGTTACGTCCTTGAACATTTTTTCCAACTCCGGTTTGGTCATCCAACTTTCCTCTTCCATAGGCTCTTGTCTAGCCTCTTTAGGAGCCTCTTTATGAGCCTCTTTAGGAGCCTCTTTACGAGCTTTCTTCAGAGGTCTTGGATTGTCTTCCTCCTTCTCCTCCTCCTCCTCCACCACAACCATCTCTATCTCTTTGGCTTTCTTCGATGCAGCCTCCTCAGGTTTTGTATAGACCTTACCAGTGACTTCCCAGTAATCTAAGGTCCACTTCCACGGTCTCCGATCATACATGAGTTTAATGATGTTCTCCGCGGGCAGGTCCTCAACCTCAGAGTCTCATTTTGGCCACATTTCACTAATGTCCTTCTGGACAAAGTTGATCACGCGGATCTGCAGTAAATAGAAAGATCGAGTTAGATATTTGAGCAAGACGACTAAATAGACGACTTAATTATAAGTCGTCTACTAAGTCGTCCAGCTGGACGACTAAATAGACGACTTAATTATAAGTCGTCTACTAAGTCGTCCAGCTGGAAGACTTTCCAGACGACTTATTACAAGTCGTCTACTAAGTCGTCCAGCTGGAAGACTTTCCAGACGACTTATTACAAGTCGTCTGAAAGGTCGTCCAGATGGACGACTTAGTAGACGACTTAATTAAGTCGTCTGAAAGGTCGTCCAGATGGACGACTTAGTAGACGACTTTAATATAAGTTGTCTGCGCAGTGTTTTGGATTGAAGTAAATACCTGACGCAAGATAGCAGCTTTCATTGATCTGCGGCCTCTGCTGCCTCCGTAAGCCAGTATCGGTGGAGACGGACTGTTTGCTCTGGGACCACCAATACTAGCACCCAATTTCGGCATAGCTGTGTACACCCAGACCTGAAGAACTTGTATAAACACATCCACGGTGTAGCAGTCAGTAATATCTTTGTTCCACAAAGAGTCCATCAGCACCTTAAACGCGACTTTCCCCCATGGATAATTCTCAAACCGATCTAAATCCATCACTAGCCTTGCCAGAGAAGATCGTGTAGCGGTTGAAAACTTTCTCCCTTCAATGAATCCTGTGAAGATGGAAAGGTACGCGAGCCGCTTCCGATCAACTGTGGACCAATCCCCGCATCTGTTCAGTGCTGCTATTATATGATCTGTAGTTGGCCCAGCTTCCAGATGAACTCCCAGCATCCCCCAGAAAGAAACCTTCTCTTTGGTAACTTCACATTTTGGTGTCTCAAGGTCCTCGATGTACTTGCAGTTTAGACCAGTGAGGTTTTCAAACTCTAACAGTGAAAACCTCAAAGTATCTGGACCAACCAGAGACCACATCTCATACTTCTTCTGAATGTCCAGCTTGAAACTGAGCATGTGGTGAACCAGCCTCGAAGCCCAACCAAATCCCTGCTCCTTGAACTTGATGAAAACTCCCAATCTCGACTCCTTGAGCTCTTCAAATTTGTCATCAGTAAGAGCTTCTCTAAGAGCAGTATGCAACCTCTTGTTATCTGTGTGATACGAAATGCTATTGTGGGCTGGTGGCTCTGAGCCTGGTGTGTATAACCTACGGGGGAGTTCTGGAATATCCATCCTTTTTGTCTGCAAAATAATCAAAGACAACAATAGAAGTCAGAACACAAGCTAAATCAACCACGCCTTAATTGTTACTCCAGACGACTTAGTAGACGACTTATAATTAAGTCGTCTGGAAAGTCGTCCAATTGGACGACTTAGTAGACGACTTAATTATAAGTCGTCTGGAAGGTCTTCCCAATGGACGACTTAGTAGTCGACTTGTAATAAGTCGTATGGAAAGTCTTCCTGCTGGACGACTTAATTTAAGTCGTCTACTAAGTCGTCCAGTTGGAAGACTCTCTAGACGACTTATCTTACAAGTCTTCCAGTAGAAAAATGTAAAGCGGACCTGATTAGTCGCAGAAGGAGTTGGAGTACTCGTCATTGCGGTTATAGATCTGAAAAAATAAAAGTGAAACGGTGAGAATGAGTACATTGATAGAGACAACGTTTTATTTTCATCTTTTCCTCGAGATTGATGACTTACCGGCGTTAGGGTTTACAGAGAAACGGCGCTACGGTTTACAGAGAAGAAGCGGCGGCGCTTGGGTTTGGAGGAAGCGTTGGTGAGCACGTTGGTGAGCACGGTGGCGAGGTCGACGGTTTGTTCGGAAATAGTGGAAGCGGTGGCGCTAGGGTTTAGAGGAAGCGGCGGCGCTAAGGTTCGAAGACGCTGCGGCGAGAACGGTGAGAATGAAGTTAGATAGCCGACGTTGAGAACGATGGTTTGTTCGGAAATAGTGGGAATTCGAAACCGCCTTTGATATCGCCGGTGAGAGAGAACTGTTAGGGTTTCTGAATTTTGCGAAAAATGAACAAAAAAAAAAACCTTATATATTGGGTAAATAATCCGGTTAGCTTTAAAAGTACATTGGTAAAATTTAAGGTTTGGTCCGGTTTAGACGACTTATTCTGGCTGATAATGTACATCAGACGACTAAATATTAAGTCGTCCAGACCCTAAAATGAACCCCTAAACTAAAATGACTAAATTAACTAACTAACCACGTTATAAAATCAAAGTATACTTCAATAGTGTTTACTATACACAGAAATGAACACGCTTAGGTAATTTTTAAATTTTTCAAAAACGATTTTAATGCTTTCCGAAATCTAACCCTAAGAACATATACAATACTACAACATATGTTGATAAAACCAAAACTAAAGAATATCATGACGACCTACTTTCACTCATCTATGCTGAAAACAATTGAAATTTGTTATATCCTAATTTATATCTCTTAAGACATATGTTAATTACATAATTCTCATTTTTCACTTATCAAAATATTTTTTACATAATTTTTAAATTATGTTTAAGAATAATTGTCCAGACGACTTTCAGTTAAGTCGTCTGGACGAGTTATTTTTAAGTCGTCTAAACAGATGACTTGCCGAGGGGTAAAAACGTAAAACAAATTCCGTTTTTTTGTTTGGTCACAAGAGGCCTAGTTGTAATTTTAATAGTCTTTTAGGTTACTTTTGCCTTTGACTCAAGTTGGGATATTCTTTTGGATTTGACTCCAAGTTTGACTCCAAGTTTTGAGTCATACTTGGCAATTCTTCCTAAGCTCAAATATATACTACAAGAAAACCAGAAAACTCAAAACTAACGGTTACAAGACATTTTAAATTATTCTTCCCATGCCTGATTTACGATGCCTTTATCTACAATTCTACATACATGTTAGAATTACTTATAAAAAGTAAATGTTAATCAAGTCTATATATATATATATATATATATATATTTTTTTTTTTTTTTGAAAATCACTCAAGTCTATATAGTTGAACATAAAATCAGTTCCTAAATCGTATTTTTTTTGTTGTTGACGGATATTTCTACCATTCGTAAAGTTACTTATAAAAAATAAATGTTAATTAGTACTTAATACCTATTAGAGTTTCTTTCGAATTGTATAAAGATTTGATAGATAAAATTGTGGTCCTCAAAGAACAGGTATATTCGGAGATGGCAAGAGGATCCAAATCTAGGTGTACAGTTTTCAGAAGAAACAGAACGTGTGCCGTTTTACAAGAGGCAAAAATAACGCGCATTGTCTCTTAAATCAACATAAACGGCAGAGACAAATCAACGGTGGGTGGGGCCTATTTCTACGGAAGTCAAGAAAACGCACCGTCGCTGCGGATCGCTACCTTCTCCTTTACGTCTTTAATGAACATTTAGCACAGCAGACGAAACCACGGCGAGAGAGGGATCTCCGAACTCCGGCGAAAATCGAGCTCCGTGTGATCGTCAGGTTAACGCATCGCTCAATCTGAGAAACGAATTTGAAATTTTGATTTTCATTTTAATCAGAAGTCATTTTCCTCCTCAGCTCTGTTCATTTAGCTTTATAGATTATCTGAAAAATCAAAATCGCTTGAAGTTTTGAGGTTTTCTTCCGATCTCGATGTGTGGAATTTAATCAGATTTGACTTGCAATTTGTGATAGATCTCTGGTTTTTGATTGCGATTATTAATTTCTTGTGAGGTTTATAATGTTTTACTGAGTTCTTCAAGTGCACAAGAACACTGGTGGATTTTATAATTGAAGATCCTCGGATCTATGTGAAATGTGACTATCTGCTGAGTTCTCTCATAACAAATATTTAATTGTTTTTGCAGTTTATATGCGCAAACTTGAATCAGCCTCTTTGAGTTTGAGGATGAAACTCTAGAAGAAACATTTTGCTTCCAAGTGAAAATACAAAAAGAAAAAATGAAGCGTTTTGTATACATAAACGATGATGAAGCTTCAAAGGAGCTTTGTTGTGATAACCGTATATCTAACACAAAGTATAATTTGTGGAATTTCTTTCCAAAGAACTTGTTGGAGCAATTCAGGTGATGATGATTCCTTTATTGTTTTAGAAAGTTCAATCATAAATTTTTTCTCTTCTCTGATCGACATTGTTCTTCTTCTTTTATATTCCAGCCGGTTCATGAACCAGTACTTTTTGTTGATTGCATGCCTTCAGCTATGGTCACTTATCACTCCTGTCAATCCTGCAAGTACATGGGGTCCGTTGATTTTCATTTTCGCCGTTTCCGCTTCCAAAGAAGCTTGGGATGATTACCACAGGTATCTCTCAGATAAGAAAGCTAATGAGAGAGAGGTTTGGATCGTCAAACATGGGATCAAGACGCATGTATGGATCAGTTTTGCTAGATTTTTTTTTTGTTTTTCTGATGACGATTATGACTTTTTACGAGGATATTTTGGCTTAGCTGTGTTAGTATTTTGCTTGTAGATCCAAGCACAGGACATACAAGTTGGGAATATTGTCTGGTTGCGTGAGAATGATGAAGTTCCTTGTGATCTAGTTTTGCTTGGTACCTCTGATCCACAAGGTGTTTGCTATGTAGAGGTACACTTCCTGTCATGCATGTAATCGATTTATGCTGCAGTATACTCTCCCGAGTGGATGCTGGTAACCTTTCATAAGCACTTTCAGATGCGTTAAAATGTGAACTCATAAATGCAGACTGCTGCTTTAGACGGTGAAACAGATCTCAAAACAAGAGTCATACCTTCTGCATGCGTGGGGATTGATTTAGAATTGTTACACAAAATGAAGGTGTGACTTCTTCTAACTAATCATACCGCTCCTGGCTTTCCATTTTGTTTCCTGTGAAATGATTTTTATTTGTTATGTTATCCATATTTTCAGGGTGTGATTGAATGTCCTATTCCAGATAAGGATATCCGAAGATTTGATGCAAACATGCGCTTGTTTCCGCCGTTTATCGACAATGACGTCTGTTCTTTAACCATAAAAAACACTCTTCTTCAGTCCTGCTACTTGAGAAATACAGAGTGGGCATGTGGAGTGTCTGTTTATACAGGTAATGTTCTCTTCTATAAAATGGCTTGTTTTGGTTTTAAAATAGATTTCTAAGTGTCAGGACCATGCATTCTTAGCATCTATGTTTTGTTATATAATTTCAGTTGATATTTGATAATCTTTCATGATTTTTCATACAATCATAGGCAACCAAACCAAGCTTGGCATGTGTAGAGGTGTAGCTGAACCAAAACTTACTGCTATGGATGCAATGATTGATAAATTGACTGGAGCAATATTCGTTTTCCAAATTGTCGTTGTTATGGTTCTCGGTGTTGCTGGAAATGTTTGGAAAGATACAGAAGCAAGAAAGGTTAGATTCCCTATACTATGTCATGTCCATAATACGCTTGTTTTCGTTGAGTTGGGCAGTTCTGAGTATAGGAACTTGGTTGTTGTGTGTTTCAGCAATGGTATGTGCAGTATCCAGAGGAAGCCCCGTGGTATGAGCTGCTTGTAATCCCTTTGCGGTTTGAGCTTCTATGTTCCATCATGATACCCATCTCCATTAAGGTATATAACTTTCTTGCGATAATATGTTGAAATCTTGTAGCATCCTTTCTAGCTCTGTAATGACAAATATAGCGTTTTGGCATGTAAAAGAGGTATTGGATTGCAAATCGGGGCTTAGTCATGATATTTTGTGGAGCAATATTGATTTTGAAGATAATCCATTTGTATAAAAAAATAAGCATGTCTGTTTCTGCTAAGCATCTGGTTGAATTATGCGGCAGGTATCTCTAGATCTGGTTAAGGGCCTTTATGCAAAATTTATAGAATGGGATGTGGAGATGGTAGATCAAGAGACTGGTACAGCATCTTATGCAGCAAAGTAAGTTCAGGATAGAGGCAGACTACCTCATATTTCACATGTGAACAATTTAATCTCATGTGGTTTTTTTGTGTGTGGCAGCACAGCGATAAGTGAGGACCTTGGGCAAGTAGAGTACATTTTGACCGACAAAACTGGGACTCTGACAGACAACAAGATGATATTTAGAAGATGCTGTATTGGTGGCATTTTTTATGGGAATGAGAATGGAGATGCTTTAAAAGGTTCCATACTTCTCCTTGCGTATTTGTGTCAATAATATTATACACTTTTTAAGTCTCTGCATCAAAGGAGTATTGTTTCTAACGTATTCTGATCTTTCTAATCAGATACACAACTTTTAGATGCCATCACCAGTGGCTCTACAGATGTCATCCGATTTCTTACAGTTATGGCCATCTGCAACACAGTTATACCTGTACGAAGGTAATTTTCAACTTCGTTATGATGTTTAAATTTTCTCAATGACTGTTTTGTCAGTCAAGCATGGGAAAGAAATTTCACAAATCATATTTGAGTTGTGCATATTTTTCTATTCATCTAGGAATTTCAATCTGACTGTGTTTGTTTTTATGGGGCTTTCCATCCGACAGCAAAGCTGGAGATATTATATACAAGGCCCAATCACAGGATGAGGACGCTCTTGTAATTGCTGCGGCGAAGTTGAATATGGTCTTTGTCGGCAAAAATGCCAATCTTTTAGGTAACGGTGACGTCATTTCAGTTTTGCTTTCCATTGAATGTGTATCTGAAAAGTAACTTTCATTTCTTTCTTTT
Organism: Hirschfeldia incana; assembly: GCA_026261945.1. Classification (NCBI taxonomy): domain Eukaryota; kingdom Viridiplantae; phylum Streptophyta; class Magnoliopsida; order Brassicales; family Brassicaceae; genus Hirschfeldia; species Hirschfeldia incana. Next base: position 2,626,170 of record JABCMI010000006.1, read on the forward strand.
GTCCTCTTTATTGAATTCTTTTTGTCCTCTTTATTGAACGCAGAACTCATGTTTAATGGTGTGATGATTCGTTATGAGGTACTGGAAATTCTTGAATTCACGTCAGATAGAAAAAGAATGTCAGTGGTAGTGAAGGATTGTCAGAATGGGAAAACTATTCTTTTGTCAAAGGGTGCAGATGAATCAATGCTTCCCTCTGCATATGCTGGTGAGATAACGTATCTCTTATAATAGACGATGAAGGAGTATGCTACTACTGAATGTGCTCGGAGCTGATGGTCAATTAATTTTCTCGACTATGATATTAGGTCAGCAAACCAGAACTATTGCTGAAGCTGTTGAACACTATGCCCAGTTGGGGCTCCGAACCTTGTGTTTGGCATGGCGTGAACTGGAAGAAGATGAGTATCTAGAGTGGTCAGTAAAGTTTAAAGAGGCTAGTAGTGTTCTAGTCGATAGGGAGGTAATTTGAACAACTCCTTCTTGTTCACTTTAAGCAATTATGAAGTATGCTAAGTTTAAACCTACATTATAATTTAGCCGATGCACTTGATTGCCTCAAAAGATGCTTTTCTCGTGTCACAGTGGAGAATTGCAGAGGTGTGTCAACGGTTAGAACGCGATCTTACTATTCTAGGTGTCACTGCAATAGAAGACCGCTTGCAGGTAAAATTTTAAATGTTAAGGACATAGAGAGGTTCAAAATGTAATATAATGTAGCATTGTAAGTACCAGACGACTATTCTCATAAATATTTACCTGATTATTTGTAGGATGGTGTACCAGAGACAATTGAGACACTTAGAAAGGCAGGGATAAACTTTTGGATGCTGACTGGAGATAAGCAGAATACAGCTATACAGATTGCTCTTTCATGTAATTTTATCTCCCCAGGTAAGTTGGGACTATTTTCTTTTCTTTGTTATTTATGTGGGGATGCTTTGCCTATTGCTACTTACCATAATAATCATGTTTATGTCAGAGCCTAAAGGTCAACTTCTATTGATTGATGGAAAAACCGAAGAAGATGTTTCTAGGAGTTTGGAGAGGGTTTTGCTTACAATGCGGACTACAACTTCAGAACCTAAGGTTCACCCCTCTTGAATTTTGGCATCCTTATTATCACCTGTTTCAGAGAATAATTTAATGGGTCGTACAGGACGTGGCATTTGTTATTGATGGCTGGGCACTAGAAATTGCTCTGAAACACCATCGCAAGGATTTTGTTGAATTAGCTATACTTTCTAGGACAGCCATATGTTGTCGTGTCACACCTTCACAAAAAGCTCAGGTATCCATCCTTCCCAACGTTAGGTGCCTTGGGTTAGGTGCCTTGGAAGTGCTCATCATCTCATTTGATGTTTTGGTTGAACTTGTTTTCTTCACTTTACAGTTAGTTGAGATTTTAAAATCCTGTGATTATCGAACCCTAGCAATTGGTGATGGTGGGAATGATGTAAGAATGATACAGCAAGCTGATATCGGGGTCGGTATTAGCGGAAGAGAAGGGCTGCAGGCAGCAAGAGCTGCAGATTATAGCATTGGAAGTAAGAGTCCTTATTATCCAAACCTTAAGATACATATCGCATAACTGCTTCTGAATTTTGTTACGTAGTTGTTTACAGATGAACTGTTTTGGCCTGTCAAAAGTGATATAATTGGTTCTTGATGGACTGATCTTTGCCTTTACGTTTGCGTGCAGGATTTAGGTTTCTGAAAAGACTGATTCTTGTTCATGGGAGGTATTCGTACAACCGGACGGCATTTTTGTCCCAGTATTCCTTCTACAAGTCGTTGTTGATTTGCTTCATCCAGATTTTGTAAGTTTATTACATTCTCAGATATGATTTTCAGTTTTCAGTAGATAGTAGCAGCATCCATGTCATTCCTGAAATACTGACAACAGAATCTATCTACGCAGCTTCTCGTTTATTTCAGGCGTATCTGGAACCAGTCTTTTCAATTCGGTTAGCTTGATGGCTTATAACGTGTTCTACACCAGTGTTCCTGTTTTAGTTAGTGTAATTGATAAAGATCTTAGTGAAGCAACAGTAATGCAACATCCTCAAATTTTATTCTACTGCCAAGCTGGAAGGTATACATTGGCTAATGTTGTGTATAAATATGCTTTGCTTCAATAGGTTAATGTACATATCTGTATATTCTCATGTTTTTTTTCCAAATCCAGGCTTCTCAATCCAAGCACATTTGCGGGGTGGTTTGGTCGATCCCTTTTTCACGTGAGTACTATCTACTTAATGAGGTTTTTGCTCATTTAAAAAATCTGAAATCTTTGGATTTTTATTTGCAGGCGATTGTTGTATTTGTAATAACAATTCACGCATATGCTTATGAGAAAAGTGAAATGGAGGAGCTTGGAATGGTAGCTCTCTCTGGATGTATATGGCTTCAGGCTTTTGTTGTCGCTCAAGAAACCAAGTACAGCTCCGATCATACTTTGCTTTTATGTGCATATTTAAATTTTGATACACACACCGATGCTTAATAATTATTCTGTCTCGATGCAGCTCCTTTACGGTTTTGCAACACCTTTCCATTTGGGGAAATCTGGTCGGATTCTATGTCTTAAACTTTCTCTTCAGCGCCATACCATCATCAGGAATGTACACGATCATGTTCCGCCTCTGCTCCCAACCCTCTTACTGGATTACAATGTTTGTAAGTATCAATCAGCGTCATCTCCTATCTATTAAATATCCATTAACAAACAGCTATCCTGAGGAGTAATAATAATAATCCCCTGTTGTTTCTTCTCTTGTGCAGCTGATAGTTGGAGCAGGGATGGGTCCTATATTCGCATTGAAGTACTACCGTTACACATACAGACCCAGCAAGATCAATATACTCCAACAAGCTGAACGTATGGGCGGTCCAATACTGACTCTAGGTAACATAGAAACGCAACCGAGGACAATCGAGAAGGACCTGTCTCCAACTTCCATAATGACTCAGCCCAAGAACCGAAGCCCGGTTTACGAGCCTCTGTTATCAGAATCTCCAAATGCAACTCGACGCTCATTTGGCCCTGGAGCTCCCTTCGAGTTTTTCCAGTCACAGTCAAGATTGTCATCATCGTCTGGTTATACCAGAAACTGCAAAGACAATTAAAAAGATTTGACTCTTTTTCTCTCTTTTCCCCACATTTTTAAATTTCCGTGACATATCATAACTCAACTGGAAATGCAGAGGAAAGCAAAGAAATGGGAAACTTTTTTAGAACAGTTGTATATAGACAACTTTACCGGTTTTATCATATTTATCGAAATGGATCATCTTTTATCAAAATGTATCTCTGTGAGGAAAACCAAAAAAAAATCTCACTACCAGTACCACAGTATTTGAAGAAAACAAACGGGTACCTGATATGGTAACAGATTGTACCATCTCGTAGGGTTCACTCGTTTCTGACAACTTTATATCTCAGCATAAGTGTGTTTATATGTAAAATAAACTTATAAAGTGCCTTAATTTGTTAACGTTTCTATCAACTAATGTAATTGTTAGTAATAGAGCTGGTGGGCGGTGGGAATATGAGACAAAGAAACATTTTGCTTGAAACCTCTTCCTTTGAGGTAAGAGAAATGTTTAATCCGGAAATGGAGAGGTCGGATTAACACTAATATTTGTAAAATGGGTTTCCGAGAAGACGTTTTATTAATTTGAAGGGAGAGATTACAAGAGATTTAGATCTTTTTAGGCAACTAAGGAGAAGTAGATCGGAATTACAAAGGAGAGAGCTACAAAACCCTAAATGTCGCCGCTTGCTAGTATTTTTGTTAACTTGTTCTACTTCTCTCTCTTCTCTCGCCTTTTATACTTGTGTGGGCGAGGACGTAGGATACATGACCTAGTTCGACTGGGCCGTGATCGTCATTGGGCCTTTTTATGTCGTTCGCGGCCTAGTTGCATTATTGCCGAACTGCGTTATTTCCTGAATCGTGCCGGTATTGTTTATTTGATGGGCCTAATTGCGAGGGGTGTAACTCGTCCTCTACAGTAAGCCCCCCCAGTCCGTTGCAAATATTCGTATGCCGGGATACTTGTGCGGATTCCATTTTTGTGTTGGTTGATCGAATAATGAATACCGGTAAGTTCGGCTTGCGGCCCATCGCTTGACACGTGTCGTCATGTTTGGTTGCGGTGATGTCAAATCGCTGCAATTAAATGCTTAAAAGGTCGCGCCTCCTCGTTAACCGTGTATATCCTCTATATATTCGAAGGATGGACCCAAAAAAGTAGGGTTTTCATCTCTCCGTTTTTTCTTCCTCCCCCGAAATTTTCTTTTCCGTTTTAGGCTATTCAAGCAGGCGAGTTGGTGACGATGTCGATTGTGATAGGGAAAGATGCCGAGAAAGGTAGCAGGTCGGCATGTTCTGGAAAAGATAAGGCGATTGCTATTGATGTTGAAGCGGATGCGAAGCAAAGGCGGCGTGAGCGAAGAGAGAATCTTGCGTATCAGTTTCAGCAAGAGCAGATCGCTTCTTTCGTGGAGCAAGATCGAGAGCGTGGGGAGGTCGCAGGAAGTGCCGAGGTGGGTGGCGTTGCCGCGAACATCGCCGAGGGTAGTTCGGTTGATGATGAAGATGCATCGAGTCGTGCTGGGTCGTCGTCGGCGAGTGAGGGTGTTACAGCTTCTCAGCAGGAGGAGCCGTCCTGTGAGCGGGATGTAGTTCGGCCGCCACAGAAGGGACCGGTGGCGACTAGTCGTAAGAGACAAGTGCCTGAAAAGGGTAACCCGGCGGAAGTTGGTGGGGGCGCGAAGCGTCCTAAGAAGAAGAACTTCGATCGTGGGAAGAAGGAAGTGTTGATCGATCTTCAATCGCCGGTAATACCGTACGAAATGCTGGAGGATGGTACTTCTAGAGCGTTGCCGCCGCTGGACGATGGGTTATTGAGGCCGAACTCTCCTGGGGAACGGCAGTGGAAGAACATCGAGCCTTCGTGGTGCGGGGTTAGGGATTTGACTGGTGTTCTTGCGCGGGCCGGTGCTCCTCCGGGTCTTGTTTTCATTCCGCCCAGGGCCGACATGCGTCCTTGGTCTCCGCCTGTTGGGTATGTTTGCGTGTATGAGTCTTGGTTCGGGAACGAGGCGCTGTTGTGGTTTCCAGTGCCGAGGTTAGTGACCGCGTATTGTCGGCGGAGGGATATGCCGATGTCCCAATTGATGGGAGGGACTGTTCGCTTGATGGTGGCTTTGCTTGTGAAGGCTGCGGAGCTCGGCATTATCCTTGATGTGCATATATTTGAGGAGCTCTGTCGTTTGACAGTGATTACGGAGACGAGTGGTTATGCTTACGCGAGGATGAAGGATACGACGAACGTGATTAGGGAGCATCCTACGAAGATGCGAGATTGGCAGCGTTGTTATTTTTTTGTCAAGCTGGATGAACGAGCTTTCGAAGATCCACCCGTCGATCTCGGCGTAACGTGGGTGTATAAAGTCGTTCGACACCCTAAAGGGCGGTGTTCGAAGAGGGTCCGGGACGCTGCGGATAAGATTATCAAGAGTGGAGTGGAGTCGTGGCATGATTTCGGGGCCGCTCGCGTGGAAAGGAGTTACCCGTTGATAAGAGGGGCTTCATGGGACTACGACGTTCCCGATGCTGAAGCGGTTCGAGAGGGTCCTTCTCGTAGGGGTAAAGGGAAGAAGGCCGTTCGGCGGAGTACTTCGTCGGCCGAAGGAGGTTCTGACGAAGTCGGCGTTGTTCGAATGAGGAGGGTAGATCGTCGTGATGCCGCCGAGCAAGGTACGGGAGGGGTGCAAGCGACGATAGTTCGGAAACGGACTGGCGACTTGGGCATTGGACCGGCTGCTGCGCTTGCGGATGTTGAGTCTACGCCGAGCGAATGCGTGAGGGAGACTGCGCGGAAAGTTAAACAGAAAAGGAAGGCCGGCTCTAAACGTTCGAGGACTGTTGAAGACGACTACCTCCATGATGCGGCGGATGTCCTGCTCGATTCGATTGGGAGTCGGGGTCCGTACGTTCCGGTACCCAACTCGGGTGAGATCGATTTTGAGTATGAGGAAGTGACTCCTTTTGTCGAAGATCCTGAAGCGTGTGCTGACTTCTTTCGCAATTTCGTTGGTCCGAGTTCTGATGGAATGCCGGCTGTAAAGGATATGACTCATCCCGATCTTTACCAGAAGATGTGCCGCGCTAGGGCTGAGGTAAGTTATCTTCTTGCGCGTCTATGCAGTGTGGCTTGTAGAGACTTGATTATCTGACGAGGGTCTATTTATTTGGTGCAGTTTATTGCTCGGATAAACGAGGGTTTCTATCTTCGACGTTCTCGGATGGCGACCATCGCTGAAGGCGGGAATGAAGAATCCGGCGAAGCGAGTCGGCGGAGATTATCGAAGTTGATGTCGGATAATCAGGCGTTGTCGGCATTGCTGGAGGAGGCCAGCGATGATTTGGCTGCTGAGATCGCGAGAAAAACCGAGCTTGAAAAGCGATGCGCCGAGCTTTCTCGAGAGAAAGAGAGATACGCTACAAGGGTGGATGACCTTGAGAGGGATCGAGCTTCTTTGCGTGGGAAGTACGAGTTCGCCATTCAGCAGCTGAAAGATAATCATGTGAAGGTGATTGATGACATAGAAGCCGAATTGAGAGCGTTGAACATATCTCGGCGTGAGAAGTTCGCCAGAGTCTTCGCCGATCAAGAGAAGGTGGATGCGAAGAAAGCTTTGTACATCCAGACGGTCGGTAATTTGGCTTTTTCCGAGGACTTAGGTCGTGAAGGTGTTCGGGTTCCCGCTAGGTCCATTGACAAACTGAAGATGGATGAAAAAGGGTATCTTGCCGAGCTGGAGTCGATGGATATCGAGGTTATCGAGGAGAAGGATTATATTCTCTCTCCGCTGCCGAGTTCGGTGAAGAAGCTGGAGTTTTCGGCCGATTTGGTGGACAACCAGTTTGGCACCAACCGCGGCTTTATGACGGGGGAGGAAGTTGCTTCGCTGCGCCGGTCAGCCTCTTGATGCCGGGGTCGTTGCATGTTGTTGTAGTTCTAGATATGAACGTTTGTCCCTTGGTTTGTTGTGTGTGTTTTTTCTTTCTCTTCTCTCTTTTTTTTTTGTTGTTGAAGAAAATCGATACCTTGTTACTATCGCGTGTGTGACGGCCGATCTTGTGAGATATAAACTTTCGTCTTGTTTTTCGCGCACTTTCTTTCCATTGAGAAGAGTTTGACGACTTTCCCCTCTGTTCCTCTTCTTTCCTTCTTCTCCCTTTCCCCTTTTTTTTTTTTGAAGCGTAAGTTTCGGTCTTGTGCCGAACTAGAGGTGACGATTTTGCGTGAGCGTCCACGTGGACGTACAGCTGAGGCGGTGCAATAATGGCATCGCCTCGGGAGTTGAGACGTCTGTTTGCTTATAAATAGGAGGGTGTATCATGACTTGTTTAACTTCTCTTTTCGTTCTCTTTGCGTAAATCTGCTTTTGCTTTTGCTCCGCTTCTCTCCAATTGCCGAGATGGTGAAAGTGAATCTGAACTTCCCTGTCTATTCATTGAGCTCGCCGTCGAGTCGGGGAGGTCGCACTGACGATACCGAAGGAACCGCGAGGTCGCCGCGGTTTGATGGAGATGCGCCGGGTTCCGTGGGGGCGACGACGACATCGACTGTGCCTGTTGGCGAAGGCGAGCAGGTCTTACCGAGCTCGTTGTTGCCGGAATCGCAACGACCCGACGGGCTGGCTGCATCCCGGGAGGTTCCTGCTGTCCATGATGTGGAGGAGCTGGATAGCGATGACTCCGATCTTGCCGAAGATGCAGAAGAAAGTGAGGAGCAGGAGCCTTCGTCCATGTATGTGATGTCGGCGGCGGCGGACAGACCTATCCCTGCGAGGGTAAGAAGACTGTCGGGTTCTGAGAGGTCGCCGCCGGCCAAGCGTTTTAGGTTTGCGGCGACGAGTCGAGTGTCTTGTCATTATGACCGGCCGACGCCGTTCATTAATGACCATGATGCTCCCGCGGCGGTGTTCCGACAGATTCGTATTGGTATGAAGGAAGTGCCGACGATTGATCAGCTTACTCATTCGGAGGAGTACAAGAAGATGGCTCAGATGGGTTTCTCGGTAAGTGCCCCTTCCGTCCTTGTTGCCGGGTTGTGGTGTGTTAGGTGTTGTTTTAATCGAGTGCTTGCGTGGTGTAGTATTTCGCGTATACCAACGAGGCGATCTTAGCTTACGAGAAGACGGTAAGGGAGCAGGAAACGAAGATGGGAGAGTTGAAAAAGTTGCTCGAGAGGGAGGCCGCGGGTAGACGCCAGTACGAGGAGAAATGCCGACTTGCGGAAGAGAAGGTGAGGAAGGCGGAGTCCGAGAAAGGGGAGATGCGGGGCGAGCTCGATGCGTTGGAGGCTCGGTTGCAGCGAAAGGATGAGAAGATCGGAATGTTGAAGGAAGAGAGAGACGCTGCTATTGGTGAAGCTCGGAGCATGCGGAAAGAGAGGGATGATGCGAAGGAACATTTGACTTCGGAAGTTCGGAGAATCAGGGACGAATGTTCGCGAGATCGGTTGGAAGTCGAGGATGGCATGCGCGAGTTGTTCGCTTGTCGATTGGAGAAGTTTAGGAGGGCCATTGCGGGGAGCGAAAAGGTCCACGCGGAGATGTTGCTGTACAGTCAGCAGTTCGGGATGCAGCAATGTATGAAAGAGCTGGCTGCAGAGGGTGTTGACGTCCCGGCGAGGAAAATCACGAAGTTGGAACGCGATGTCGCGGCGATGCGAGCTCGGCTGGAGGAGATGGTTGTCGAGGAGATCACAGCTGCCGACTATGTTCCCCCTTTTTTGCATGAACTACAGAGGGGAGAAACAAATCAAGGGGAAGGTACAGAGGTTAACGATGCTGAAGCTGGAGAGGACGAGGAGCAAAGGGAAGCTCCCATTGCAGGAGATTCAGTTCCCCTCCCCCCCCGCGTCGGGGAGGACGTTGAAGCCGGCGAGGCATTGCTGGCTCAGTCGACCAGGCAAGACGAAGCGTCGACCGAACAAGGCGATGCGGCGGTCGGGTCGGAGGTCCAGGGGGACCGAACCACAGGTGGAGGAGGGTCGTAGAATATGGCCGAAGTAGTTCGTCGTCGTTGTTCTCTTCTTTTGTTTTTTGTAATCGTTTAGACTCTGAAAACTTTGCGGCTTGAAGGTTGGCTGTTTTGTCCTTGATTTTGTTTGCTGTGCTGATTTCATAGGAGCCGTTTTCCTTCCTTATTATTGTTGTTTCCTCGCCTTAGTCGTATTTTGCTTTATGGAAATGAGAATTGCCGAACTGATGATATCGGAATAAGCTACCTCGGCGTTATACTGTGACGTTTCGACGTCGTGATTTGCGGGGAAACGTAGTTGCGTTCACCGAGCTGTTGTCTCAATGTAAGCCGAGGTTGCATAAGAAAACGAGCGAAAGTGTGACGCGTGGCGGAGCCACGGTGTTGTTGGGAATAGTCGTTGTCATAAATGCAGAGCGTTGTTGGGAGTTGCTTGTTGAACGCATTGAATGCGCTGCATAGGAAGTTGTGTACGGATGTTAATAAAAGGGGGCCTTTGGAGTGGAGATGATATTCACTTCTGTCCGTACACCAAAATTGGATGAGCGCCGATCTCTCTAACAAAGATGAGGTTAGCCAAAATCCGAGCTAAGGATGCGAAGTGCATTTCGGTATGGTTGTCGAGTAATGCTTCCATAGGTCGGCATTGTTTGTGTGTGCCAGAGAAACGGAAAGACCAGCGAATGCTCGAAGTGTGGCGGAACGTTGTCAGGGGAGAAGCGGGAAGGCCAGCGAACGTTGGTTTGTCTCGTTCTCTCCTCCCGTCATGCGCTTTGGTTAGGTCGGCACTGGTGTGCAGCGGCGTTTGGTTGCGCCGTTGCCCGGTGGCGGTTCAAGCTGGGGTGGGTCGCGCTGTTGCGTACCCGCCCGTGGGGCGTACTGCCGGGTTATCATTTTGTGATAGCTGGTGGGTGCGTTGGAGCGACCCAGTGGAGGACGGAGTTGCCATGCCGAACTACCTCCTGAGTCGCATGTCGTCTTGGAGTGGTTGCGGGCCGTCCTGATGTCGCGGAGGTTAACCGGGGCGTCATTACGTCGGGGAGGTGATGCATGTCGGCATGACAATTGCGTGTGGGGCTGCGTAGAGCTTGTGATAGGAATGTTGTGATACGTTGTTGTATGTTGTGAAACTTAGTTGTGTAAAAGTGTTTGGGATTAATAAAATGAAAATGTTTCCATTTGATAATCTCGCACAACTTGTAAAGTTCCAAGCATTTGATACAAACTTGGTTGTATGTTGAAAACAAAGATTGGTTTTTGTTTTTTGTTGTAGCTGGACCCAAGCGGGCTGCCTACGTACCCTGTGAAAGGATCAAGCCACACGTAGTTCGTTTTTTTTTTTTTTTTTTTTTTTTTTTTTTTTTTTTTTTTTTGTTGTAGCTGGACCCAAGCGGGCTGCCTACGTACCCTGTGAAAGGATCAAGCCACACGTAGTTCGTTTTTTTTTTTTTTTTTTTTTTTTTTTTTTTTTTTTTTTTTTTTTTTTTTTTTGGAAGTACCGAGGTCGTCAAGAACGGTACCGACGTAAGTTGATTGAGTTCCAAGCGCGCTTGACTTCCTCCCCCGATGATGTCTCTAATCGATAGACGCCGGGTTTGACGACTTGGACGACCTTGTAGGGTCCTTCCCAGCGCGTTCCAAGTTTACCAGCTCCCCACTCCTTGGTGTTTTCAAAAACCTTTCGAAGGACGAGGTCTCCGAGTTTGATTGGTCGAGATCGCACCTTCTTGTTGTAGTAGCTTGCGATCATGTGCTGATAGTTCTGGATCCGCAGCAAAGCTTGGTCGCGCTTTTCCTCGAGGGCGTCGAGGGCGTCGAGCATCATGTCGCTGTTCAGCTCGGCATGTTGAGGCATCGTGATTCTTCGTAAGCTTGCGACGTTGACTTCGGCGGGAGCCATTGCTTCGACGCCATATGCAAGAGAGAAAGGTGTTTGACCGGTCGCACCTCGCTGGGTTGTTCTGTGAGACCATAGTACGCCGTCGAGTTCATCTGCCCAGAAACCCTTCTTTTGATCTAGTCGCTTCTTTATCCCACTTATGATGGTCTTGTTTGTTGATTCCGCTTGACCGTTACCTTGTGGGTTGCGAGGTGTGCTTGTATTCAGACGGATGCGCCATTTATCGCAGAAGTCTTGGAAGTTGTGGGAGATGAACTGGGAGCCGTTGTCAGTGACTATTTCGTAGGGGAGTCCATGACGACAGATGATGTATTTCCAGACGAAGCTTTGCACTTCCTTGTCTGTGATTTGCACGAAGGCTTTGGCCTCTACCCATTTGGTGAAGTAGTCTGTAAGCACAAGAACAAATTTTCTTCCCCTTGAGCTTGGAAGAGGGCCGACAATATCCATTGCCCAACGCATGAAGGGATAAGGAGCAGTGGAGGTTTGTAGTAGCTCGGTCGGTGAATGGATATTAGGTGCGTGCCTTTGGCATTTGTCGCATTTAGCGGCGTGTGCTTCACAATCTGCAACGAGCGTTGGCCAATAGAAACCGAGTTCCTTGATTTTAAGAGCTAGATTTCGACCTCCAGAGTGATTTCCTGCTTCTCCTTCGTGGGTTTCAGCCATGACGAGATAGGTTTCGTCTCCATTAATGCAGGTTAGCAAAACCTTGCTTGCTGTGCATCGGTACAGCTTTCCTTCTCTCATGACGTAGTTAGAACTTCGAGTTCTGAGCCGACGCGCCTCCCATTTGTTCGCCGGGACGGTACCGTCGACGAGGAAGTTGATGATGGGGGTGCGCCAATCTGGCGAGCTCTGTTGATTTTCACTGGGGGAGTCTGCCATAACCTCATCTGTAGGGGAGTTGTTCATCGTGGTGTCGGAAATCGCAGCTACCGTCGATGGACTAGCGTCGTCTGCCGATATGCTCGGTTTCTCGATCCGATGGACCGGGATTGTCCTGCGGATCTGATCCTTGTGGCTACTTCCCAAAGCCGCCAGGGCGTCTGCTTTGACGTTTTCCCCTCTGGGCACGCGAGTGAGCGTGAATGTTTTAAACTTCGCGCTGAGTTCGCGTACGAGCTTTAGATAAGCGTCCATCCTATCATCCTTTGCATTGTAGTCGCCGCTTACTTGGTTTGCGACCAGTTGGGAGTCGCAGTAGGCGCTGAGGTGTTCAGCGTTCACTGCTGTTGCTAACCGGAGTCCGGCGATGAGTGCTTCGTATTCGGATTCGTTGTTGGAGGCTTTAAAGCCGAGCCGGAAAGATTGTTGCAGGAGTTCGCCGGTTGGAGATTGAAGGTGAACTCCGATGCCTGAACCGTTGTTAGATGAGGACCCATCTACGTGTAGTATCCAGCACGGGCTTAACGGCAGTATTGCTTGTTCCAGATCCGGAGACAGCTCGATGAGGAAATCGGCGAGTACCTGGGCCTTCGCAGCAGGGCGTCCGCGGAAGGTGATGTCGTATTCGCCGAGTTCGATGGCCCATTTTGCTGACCGACCGGAGTGGTTAGAGTTCTGCAGAACGGATCGAATGGGTTGGTCTGTGAGGACGACCACCGAGTTTGATTGGAAATACGGGCGTAGTTTCCGTGCTGAGTTGACGACGGCTAATGCGAGTTTCTCTAGTGTCGAGTACCGTGCTTCCGCGTTCGTCATGCGCTTGCTGGTGTAAAAGATTGGTCGCTGTTCTCCTCTATCTTCCTTTATCAGAACACTACTCACAGCGAAGGATGATACGGCGACGTAGAGGTAGAGCGTATCTCCTTCTTCTGGTTTAGCGAGGACCGGCGGTGTGCTAAGATAGTGCTTGAGTTGGGAAAAAGCTTCTTCGCACTTCTCGTCCCAGACGAACTTCTTGTTACCTCGGAGGAGCTCGTAGAAGGGAAGGCAGCGATCAGTCGATCTTGAGATGAATCGGTTAAGAGCAGCAATTCGTCCAGTGAGTCGTTGCACTTCGCGGTTGTTGCGGGGACTTTGGAGGTCGGTTATCGCAGTTATTTGCTTCGGGTTCGCTTCAATTCCCCGTTGAGTCACGATGTAACCCAAAAATTCTCCCGAAGTGACGCCGAACGTGCATTTCGCCGGGTTAAGTTTCATCCTATAAGCATTTAAGATGTCGAAACATTCTTTGAGATGAACAAGGTGATCTTCGGCGACCAATGATTTGACGAGCATATCATCGATATAGACCTCAATGGTTGAACCGAGCTGCCTGGCGAACATTTTGTTAACCAGGCGTTGGTAGGTTGCCCCGGCGTTTTTGAGTCCAAAGGGCATCACCTTGTAGTAATATGTTCCGCGATCCGTGATGAATGCCGTCTTCTCGCAGTCGTCGGGGTGCATCATAATCTGATTGTAACCCGAAAACGCGTCCATGAAAGTAAGGAGGGCATTCCCTGATGTGGATTCGACGAGGCGGTCTATGTGTGGAAGGGGGAAACTGTCCTTGGGGCAGGCCTTGTTGAGATCGGTGAAGTCAACACAAACCCTCCATTTCCCGTTCTTCTTTTTGACGACAACGGGATTGGCGAGCCACTCGGGATACTTGACTTCCGAAATGGATCCTGCTTCGAGAAGTCTGTCTACCTCGGCGTTGACCGCTGCTGCGCGGTCTGGTCCGAGCTTCCTTCTTTTCTGTTTAATGGGCTTGACCGTCGGGTCGACGTTTAGCTCGTGAGTGATGATCGAAGGATCGATACCGATCATGTCGCTTGTCGACCAGGCGAAGGTGCTCATGTTTGTTCGGAGGAAGTCGATAATCGCCTCTTTGAGCTCGCTTTTGAGTTCGGCTCCCACGCGGATTTTTCTGGTAGGGTGCTCGTCGCTGAGAATTACCTCAGTGACGTCTTCTTTGTGGGGCTTCTCCGGCATTGCGGCTGTGTTGATGACTGCTGCTGACCTCCGAGTTTTCACTTCGGCGATGAGAAGTTGTCTTGCCGCCTTCTGGTCTCCGCGAAGTGTTTGTATTTTTCCACCGTACCCTGGGAACTTGATGCACTGGTGATACGTGGAGGCTACTGCTTCCATCGAATGGATCCAGGGGGTTCCGAGAATTGCGTTGTAGGGTGCATCCTTGTCGACGACCGAGAATTTCACTATTCGGGGAACTCCCTTGGCGTTGACGTTGAGGCGGATTGTTCCTAAGGGCCGCTCTGCGGATCCGTTGAAACCGGTTAAAGTTCGCGAAGACGGCTTGATGCTCGAGAGATCGACCTCCATTTGGACCAACGTCCGTTTGAAGATGAGATCAACCGAGCTCCCGGTATCGATGAGGACTCTGCTTACATCGCAATCTCCGATGGTCAGCTCGACTAGGAGCGGATCGTTATGGGGTGAATGGACGTTTGCAGTGTCGTCTGCGGAGAACGTTATCTCGGCGTCGTTGTTGTTCCTTCGGGGCCAGAGTTTGGCTGAGGTCGCTCTCCGGGTGAACTCCTTTACTGAGCGGACCGAGTCTCCGCACGGGGGAGAGCCGCCCATGATGACGTTGATCTTGCTGCTTTCCTTGTCGTCTCTGCTGCGGGAGAGTATGCTGCGGAGATCGAAGGGCTTGTCGCCGTTCGTTGTTTGCTGTGAGGGGCCGTCGGCTGGGGGTGGGCGACTGAGGTGCTGGCGAAGGTCGGAGCTCCCGATCTTCGGCGTAGGGAAGGTCAGGCGTTGATGGATAGAAGTACTTCCGCCTCTCTGGAACTTTTTGGCCGAAATGATGCTCCGCAAGTCTTCTTGATTGGTGGTAGTCTCGCTCTCGCGGCGTGCGTTCAGATGGTTTCGCACGTCGAAAGAGTTTAACTTGAGGATTTTCGTATCGGGACCGGCGTCGTCGCTTTCGCCTTGAGATGTGGGCGATGAGCAAGCTACTGGGAGGATCACGTTTATCCGTTTGCGGTTTGGCGGTCGCTCGACGTCGCTTCCGGAGTCATCATCCTTCGGTGGGAGTACTTCGTCGCCCTTCTCCTCTGCTGGAGGTTTGCTTTGCTTCCCTCGCCTGTCTTTGCCTCGGTTCGCACCTTTGTTTCCTTTGGGAGCTTTTGGTTGCGTGCTCTCTGTTGATGTTCGGGCTGAGGATGTGTCTGGGAGAAGATGACGAAGCCTGCATTCCGAGGTTTCGTGACCGTTGATCCGATGGACTTCGCAATATTAGTTGATGTCGAACGGATTCGCCGAGGTTCTCGCCGTCTTGGGTTGCTCGGCGGAAGGAGGCGGGCTTGTTTGCGACCCTTGGTGTTGATCTACTACGTCCCACCCTCTTTCTCTGATCAAGGTAGTCAAAGCTGGATCTTTGCTCTCGTCGATGGCAAAAAGGAGTGACCTTTTCTTGTCGTGGTTTCTATAGGGAAGATGTTGTCTCGGTTCTTGCCGGTCGGAGGCCTTGTTTGTTGATTGCTTCGACGAGTTGTGCCTGTCGCTGTATGCTTTATCGTCTTCCTCCATTGTGATGAAGTTAGTTGCGCGATGCAGAGCTTCGCGGAGCGACTTCGTGGGAGCACCGTAGAGATCTTTGCGAAGTGGGGATCCGATCTTCAGGGAATGACGGAGGGCTTCGATTGCGTTGTCGTCGTCGATATCCACTTCGGCAAGGACCTTCTTGAAGCGCTGCATATAGTCCTTGAGAGGTTCGTTCGCCTGCTGGCTCATCTTCCAAAGATCTGCGACAGAGGCCTTCTTCTTTGAATACATGATGAAGTTGGAGAGGAAGGCAGATGAGAGCTCGCGGAAGTTGCTGATTGAGTCTTCACGGAGACGGGAGAACCATGCCAAAGCTGGACCGGAGAGAGTCTCGACAAAGAGTTGGCAATGTCCGGCGTCTTTGTCTTCGTCGGAGAACTTGTGCCTCGCCATGGCGATGTTGAAAGTAGTCACGTGTTCGGTTGGGTCCGTTTCGCCTGTGAAGTACGGGATGCGCAGCTTCTCTTTCGTCTGAACCTTCACCTTCGTTATCGTCGAGGAGAAGGGGGTGCGCAGGGTTTTGGCGAGTACTCTCTCTATCTCCGGCCCGGAGTTGGTGACGTCATTCACCTTCGATTCGAGACTTTGCATGAACTGCTTTATCTCGGCAAGCTGCTTGCTTGTGGAGAGTTCCGACCCGGTAGCGACTTCAGGTGTCGGGTTTGTGTTCGGCTCGGAACCGGGTGGTGACACAACAGGTACGACGGCGACCGCCGGGGTAGGTTGTGTGGAACTGAAGAGCTGTCGCCGGACATGGTCGTCGGTGGAAAGACCGCCTTGCTGCAGTGCTACAGCGGTGAGCGCCTCGATTTTGTCATTCGTCTCCTTGGTGGCTCTTTCCTGCGCGAGAAGGCGGTCGATGACGTCCTTCATAGTTGAGTAGAGCCCAGCGAAGTCCGGAACGTTTGCAGGCTGCGCTGGCTGAGGAAACACTCCGCCGGGAGGTGGGTTGTCGGCAGCTGCCGACTCGCCGATTCCGGCTGCGGAGTCGGTAGGGTTCATGTTAATCTGCTGTCACGTTGCTTCTCAGACTGTCCCCACAGTCGGCGCCAAATGTTTAATCCGGAAATGGAGAGGTCGGATTAACACTAATATTTGTAAAATGGGTTTCCGAGAAGACGTTTTATTAATTTGAAGGGAGAGATTACAAGAGATTTAGATCTTTTTAGGCAACTAAGGAGAAGTAGATCGGAATTACAAAGGAGAGAGCTACAAAACCCTAAATGTCGCCGCTTGCTAGTATTTTTGTTAACTTGTTCTACTTCTCTCTCTTCTCTCGCCTTTTATACTTGTGTGGGCGAGGACGTAGGATACATGACCTAGTTCGACTGGGCCGTGATCGTCATTGGGCCTTTTTATGTCGTTCGCGGCCTAGTTGCGTTATTGCCGAACTGCGTTATTTCCTGAATCGTGCCGGTATTGTTTATTTGATGGGCCTAATTGCGAGGGGTGTAACTCGTCCTCTACAAGAAACCTTTATAAACCTATAAAGTGCCTTAGCCGATACTGCATTTCGTCTCCTAGAGCAATCGGGAAGCTGGTCTCTGGTTCATGTTGTTTCCCCAAGAAACAGAATTGCGTTGGCTATTGCCTGAGTGTGTGATTAAAGATCATCGGGCTCGATCTTATTATGTTGCCTCGGGAGGTCCACGCTGGCTGCCCCATATCATTCAGCGAGAAAAGCGAGCAACCTGAACGTGCTTAATCGTTCTTGGGATTGGGAGTAGCTATTCGTGTTGCCTTTCCCTTTTGAAATGGGTGTACTCTTGTCTTTTTTTCCTATGTGTTCACTGCTGTTTACGGTACCCAGTAACAGGGGCGGATCCAGCATCTAAAATAATATGGGACACAGTACATTATATAGCAAATTTATAGTAGTTAGAGTTGATTTTCAACTAGAAGTGCATAGGGCAATGAAGACCAGTGCCGTGCGACAGTAGTGAAAATATAAACCTTCGCTTACGGCAGCAAAAAATAATTAAAGATCAAGGGCATCATTTACTGTTATCATAGGCATAAACCTATCATGGATTTGCTTTACCTATAAATTTGAACTCCATGATATGTTTATATCTAGGATGTAATTGTCTGTAAAAATCTGCATCTTATCCACTAGAAAAGATTAATTTTTACTCTATCTAGGATGTAATTATCTGCAAACCACCATTGTAAAGCTCTTTTGTGCTTTAGTTCTGTCATGCCAAAGGTTTTAGATTTCGTTGGTGTAGTTATTACTTATGTTCTAGCCTCTGTAATTGGGTATTGATAGAGATTGATGTAACTTGGTTTGTTTCATAGGTATATGCATCAATACGATGATGTTGGACTGTCTAACCTTGGTATGGATATGTATGTTCTTAATCTCTCTCTCCTATACATTATTCTCTGTATATCAAGACTGTGCCTCTCTACTGATAATGTCTTAAGAATGTGCAGCCACTGCAAACGTTGTTACTATTACTGAAATACTGAAGAGCAGTGATTTTTTATTTAGAAGAACATATATCTTTATAGTGTTTCCATTCAGCATGTATATATTATAAATTTAAGGTTTTGGCAACTAAGATTTTTTTGGGGGTGAATTGTTTGTTCTTGTAATATAGTTCAAGACTTCCTCAGTGGATATTAAATAGATGACTCAAGGGGTGCCCTGTGTCGAAAGCTAAGGTGATTTTGTTATGATCAGATTATGAATGTCATGGACCCCTTTCTTGATTTTATCAGTTTTTGATTTTAAGACAGAGCCATAATCATAAGCGAAAGATGAAGTAGGAGATAAATAGGAACATAGCCCCCAATCTCAGAAGGAAGAAGATCTTTAACACCGAGAAAGTATCTGAAGAAGCTGCAGCAATTTGAGTATCAACAATCGATTCCCTTTTTATGGAGTTTCCAAGTGGCATGACAATACATCTTCAAAGAAAAAAAAGATGGACTCTTTTTCAGTTTTATGTCAGTTTTACCCAGAAAATTGTGTTTATGTAACTAAGCGAGCTTTGTCGTATATATTTTGTTTCAAAGACTTGAGTGTAACATTATTGATGAAATCCTTACTCTGTGTAATTTCTGGTTCATATCGTATAAACAAATGTTTCCCTTTAGTTTCATAGGTTAATTATGCTGGTTATTTCTTTTACTAAATTTATTTTCCTGACAAGAATAAGGTTTTTCCTTTGAAGTTATAATTAATCAATTTTCCTTTATTACGGTCTGAACTGTTGAACTTTGCAAGTGATTTATATTGGTTTCTTGGATATTAAACTAGGGAAGTTTTTTTTGTTTGATTTATATTAGTTTCTTGGATATTAAACTAGGGAGGGTTGGAAGTTCTTTTTTTTCATTTTCAAGTTATTAATTTTGTGTGATCTATATTGCTTTTTGGATATCGTTACGGTTTCGTTAAGCACAGCTGAAATATATTTTTTAAAATCTTAATTTAAATATATTTGTTTTTGAAAATAAAAAGATTAAATAAGAAGAAATACATGGGGATGCATTAAATTTAGAAGCTAGAGGGATTTGATTTTTTAGTTATTTTTATATGGTTTTGGAAATTTTAAGAATTGCTATGCTTTAAAATTGTACAATTTCAACTAATTAAAGGATTTATTTTATAAACCTAAAATATCCACTAAATACTTTATATGATTTTTTTTTGAATCTAATAACAATTTTAAATCAACAAAATACATGGAGAATCTATTAATTTTAGAACCTGAAGCGATTTAATTTTTAATAATTTTAAAATGAATTTGGAAGATTTAGGAAATACTTTGATCTAAGTTAAAGTATTCTAGAATTTCATTTATAATTATAAGATTTAGTTTTTAGTTTAAGATTAAAAACTTCACTAAAAACACTTTACAGTGACTCAAAACTACTAGAAATAACAACTTCAAAATATTTCAAAACAGTTAAATAGTTTATAAAATAAAAATTTAATAACACTTTAAAATTCATGTTTAAATAACATATGATTAGTCATTTTTATTTTAGTTAGGTCAAAATTCCAATAAAATAGACCTCTTCAATTAACCATGATTATTATAGTTCTAGAAATATATTATAAAATTAGGTATACAAAAAATGTATCTAGAATTCTAATAAATTATATATGGTCAACAAATTTTTTATTTGATTATTATTATTGAAAAATAACAACTCTATAAGTTAATAAATTTATATAGTCTCAGCATTATTAATTTATAACGTTTTTGTTGTATTTGTAATTGTCCACTTTCTCAAGCAAATAGTTTAGTAACATCACATTAATAAGAGTAAATAGTGAATTTCTGTCTAACATGAATAGGTTCTATAACCTCAATAAGGTAATACTAATACACTTTAAAAACAGCTGGATCCACATAAATTGTTACATCAGTTGAATATCAAATTAAACAAAATACAACCCAAATATTCATATCTAAATAACACAAAAATCAAAAAATTCGCACTTAGCGCGGACACATGACTAATAATTATAACACACAAAAATGTAATAGTAACATTAAAAAACGAAAAATACTACACCCATAATATAATTAAGTAAAAATGATCATTCACATATTCCGATGACATGTATTATATCTATTAATAAAAACAAAATATTGTCATCCTTTTATTACTTAATAATTGTTATTAAAAATACAATGCAACTATTAAAATCAAAATTTACATTATTAGTTAGTCACAAAATTTCAATGGAAAATTAATAGTTTTTGTAAGCAGAAAAATGTAAGCACGAATAAAAAATTTACAGTATAATATAAGCACAAATAATTAATCTATATATATAGTAGAATTTTAACACAATAAAGCATTCGACTGATTGTCACTGATATATCAAGTTTAATAATAGAAATTTAGATTAGATATTTACTCTATTTCTTTAAATTATTTTCAATTTACAATCCCGCCCGTAGGGCGGGTCGCCCCTAGTAGCAAGATAAACTAACTTTCCAATAAATACTCGAGATTATTCTGCCTAATAAGTTCGTGTCTACGATCCATATAAAAAGGTGATTTAACTAAATATCTGGCTTGTCTTTACGATATAATCATTTCAAACAAAATCTCATCCACGGACAAAAAACTAACTAATGCTGTCAACACGAAGAAGCTTGTTCACAAAACGTCTAACTGTTTAATCTCTTCGCATTTTATTATTCATCTACCATGTTGCTCTCATCCCAAAAAGTACACTCCATCAGAAAAGTCAAGGAAAAGATGGGAAGTGAAGTACATACATGATACAATGCACCCACATCTTGAATAAGTAAATAGTTCGAGGTTCCATGTACCACAATATTTAAATCCAAGCTTATATTTGGGTCCATTTTATGGTGTTTTTGGCCCACTGTCCTTGCTCCATCGTATATATGTATATATATGCAATGCATGATAATGAAATATGCCTGGGGGGACATCTAAAGGACTGATCGTCCCACCGAGATGAGAATGGGAACTAAGTATTGGTGGGTCATGCGGTCCACATGACACCTTCACACCCCGACACACTTAGCCTTTGTATATTTGCTATTGTGTTTATATCTATTTATGTAAATACGATGCACATGATCACTGTACATAACTATTTTTTTTTAACACAATCGTATTTATACGAATAATGAACATTTCTCTGCATGAACAGCTGTCGCTTAGATAAGTATTTCTCCTAGGAAACAAAGTGCTCTCGGAGTGGAGATAAATATTATTCCTTTTCTCTTTATTATTCCTTTTCTTTTTATTTAAGAAACTATACTGTCATAATATTGGAGACTTAAAGATCTGTGGTAAATGGTAGGGGACTAGTTTATCAGTTCCATTATCAACAAACAAACCTAACGATAAAGTTATCCCTCCACTGAATATACTCCGAGAGAAATATAATGTTATTATTCTTTTTTGGTAGGATATAATGTTATTATTTGAATGCTTTTATCACTCCCTTTATTTTTAAGGATTTTTTTCTTTGATTTCAAATTAGATGATGTTACAATTTTTAACATATTACTAATTTTTACTTTATATTACCATTAATAGCATACAATCTATTTTTATTGGATAAAATTGTGATTACTGGAATAATTAACAGTGTTTTTTGTATAAAAATGTAAAAATACATATTTTAAATTTATATGCAGTATCTTAAAACATCATCTATTAAAAAATAGAGGGAACCAAATTTATGGTATTCATCAATGAAGGTATGAATAACGGCACTATTGTTTTTTTCTCTTACCATCTATTGATAATACTGACTCCTCGATACAAAAGTATTGTTCAATGAATCGCTAAAAAAAAGTATTGTTCAGTGAACCGACGTGAGAAAACTCCACAAATAATTAAGAAAAAAACTTTACAAATGTATATCAAAGAAAGAAACAATTAATTACACGACTCTTTTTACTATTAAACAGAATGTTTTGAAATAAACATTACATAGGAATTCGACCCAATATTGGAAATATAACAAGTTCCAAGAGACCAATTTTACAAAAAAAATTACGGATTCTTATCTTAAAAGCAAATACAGGTTGTAAAAAATCACGGCATAGTACACTCTCTTAATTAACACACTCATGAAAAAATCGTAAAAATTAACAATTTGCAATAGACAATGGCTCCACGACGGTCCTCGGCCACCGCATACTACTTTCGGTTGGAAAGTTTCTCCGACCATTCACATTGATCATGTCAATAGATCGTTCACCCATCCGAGATCAAGATCGCCACTAGAACCAATCTCAAAGCTACTCTTATCCCTGGCTTCCGCTGCTGCAGTTGCAGCCACCGTGAGATCGTTTACACGACCACCACGTGGTGTAAAACCTTCACTGAAAACTCTTGGCTGAAGCTGGCCATTGAGGTAACTTGGAGTAGAAGAAGGTGAAAGAGCAAACTGAAGATCTCTATCTCCAACGTCAAGCCACGGCGGAAGACGGTGATGATGATGGTTTCTCAGGCTTGATGAGGTGACCATAGAAGACGAAGAGGCTGGGGTGAGTGCTTGCGTGAGATTAAAGGAATCTAAAGAATTAATCAGCTCGTTTAGTACTTCCTTGTGAGTCACGGAAGATCGGTGGCGATGTGAAATTGCCGCGGCTTTGTAAGCCGGAGAAAGAGGCGGAGATGACATTGACGACGGTGATCGTGCTAAGCCCGAGAGGGGGCTCGTCGGAGAGTGGGAACAAAACACACAACACCTATTACTCTTGTTACTTAACACAGACGCGGGTGATGACAACGCCGATCCGCCACCGCCGGGGACTAAATTTTCCGGCGGTGGAAGAACTCTAAGCTGCCGTGGAGAGTGAGCAAAGAAACATATTTTTCTCGCACAATGCTTACCGTCTTTACAAGCTTCCGTACGGTAACGACTGGGATGGAGCCAGCACTCGAAAACGCCGTGCGCGAAGCCGCATTCGTCACCACGGGTACAGTCCCCACCGTGGCGAAACTCAGGACAGACTTCACCCGTGTAGTGGTACCGTCGTGGGTCACGGCGACGAGCCTTCTCGCCGGGATGAGAGAAAGGACAGTCGGTCCAGTCGTGGCTACGGCTACGAGTGCACCTTCGGATCTTGAATTCGTACATACGGAAATGGTCTCCGGAGTATGGATCGTCGGAGTCTGAGTCGTAGTAATAGTCTTTATGGGGACTAGAAGCCGATGAGGGAGATTTGGTGGAGGAAAGAAGCTTTGTCGATGGAATGACCACCGTTGGTCTACCGATGTGGCCGGAGTTGCGATGCTCGACGTCCATGATTACGTGGCTAAAGACGAGAGCCGAAGTTTTGTTATCTTGTTTTAGTTTGTGATAAATGTGAGATAAGATGATAGAAGCTTTGTTGTCTATAAATATGCTATGCGTTAGAGTATACATATAGAGATCACGTAAAGTAAAAATATATCCAGTGTGATGTCACACTAAATGCTTAATACAAAAATAATTTAGTGCACTGTGCACATATTGAACTTTTGTTAATCATGTTAATAAACGTACGTCTCAATCGTAGTCTCCTGATTTTTTGTTAATGTCGCTATCATATTGCAATCCGGATTTAAGTTTGATACAATGTGGAAGTGAAATATAGATAAACGTCGTGATCAGTTGAGTTTTAATTCAAACAAAGTTCGTTACCCATTTAAAACGTGAGATTCGCCCGCATAACTGTGATCAAGTGGTAGATGAGACCTGAGAATGTGGTACAACACTTCTTATGGGATTTGAGTCTCCCTTGAAATAAAATCACAGTTATCTGAGAATTATGGGCTTGAGAGTTCAGGTAATCTACTAGGGTTAGACTTAGGTCTCGATTGATAGAAAATGAGCATTAACATTATGCTATACATTATTCAATCAACATTTATTAGAAAAACATTTAGAAAAGCATTTATTAAATGTTAATGTTTTCCAAATGATCTCTGGCAAATGTTCTCATATGAAATTTTTGGAAGAACATTTGTATTTATAATTTATAAATTTAAGAAAAATATATAATTAGTTTATTTACTTGATTTAATAATATCATAAAATTATTTTTTATCCAGAAAATAAAATTTTTATTTCTAAAATAAATTTACAATATAAATATTTTTTTAAGAAAATAGTATTATTTCATATTAAAAATATTATTTAATTATATATAAGTTATATTATATTTTTAAATATAATTTTATTAAATTAATTATATAAATTAAATCAATTATATAAATAAAATTATATTTAAATGCGAAATATTATTTTTAAAAATAAATATTTTAATGATAAAAATTATTTTTTAAAATAACATTTTCGATATAAACATAATTTTGAAATAAAAGAAATTAATTATATATTTAAATATTAAGATATATATATATATATATATATATATATATATATATATATATATATATATTAATATAATAAATTAGTTATATATTTTAAATATTAATATATATATATATATAATAAACTATTAAGAAAATATTAATAAACTATATATATTAATTAATTATATATTTTAAATATTATATACTAGTTTTAATAATAATTTTAATGACATATTAATATATAAAATTAAAATATCAATATATATATATTCATTATAAATAAATATATTAAATATTATATATTAGTTTTAATAATAATTTTAAATGACATGTTCAACAGGTTTACCAATCAATCTATTAAACAGTTTACCAAAAGCATACAAGTTCTGTAGCATAATGCTTTAATAGCATAATGCTACTGCTTTTTCATCTGCTTTGCCAATCATGACCTTATGTTTAGTCAGTTTACTTGGTAGTTTGGTAACATGCGATCCAGCAACCCCTGACATTAGATGAAATCTAGCAACCCTTGACGTTAGACGAATGATATTTCAAATTCGGATTAATCCACTATGTAATATTAAGTGTGATGGAACATATAAAAAATAAAAGCAAAGATTCGGTTTGATACTAGATTGGAAAAACAAAATTTACAAGGATATATATCAAAACTCACACATTAAATAACATACATAAAGCAAAGGATAGTTTACTACTCCAGTATATCTTAAGAATTAACTAGCTTAATTATACATTTTGTGTATCTTATGCTATATATATGCGTTACAGTTAATTATAGTTCATATATTCACAACTTTTATTAACTTTACACAGAAAATAAATTTAAAAACAAAGGTTCAATACCTAATGTATAAAACGAAATTGGTAGTAATTATTAAAAATAACTTTTTTTTGTAACTAAGCTTTATTTATCAAAAAAAAATTGATGTGTAGAGAAAGAGACAAAGGGGAAGAGATCGTGAGAGAGGTTGTTGGGATTCACGACTACATCAGAGACTACATCAGCGAATTTTTGAGGGATTACGTCAGGATTTGGTGATGGAAATCAAACAAGATCGCATAACTTAAACCAAGACAATGACGTCATATTAGGAAAATGAAATGTCACTTTTATGGAGATATGAAAGTTGATAGGTTCCTGAAAATATTACTTTCATTGAGTTATGAAAGTTGTAAGTATTTTTTAGAATATTTTTTAATAGGTTTATGGAAAGGGGCGAATGCCATAATCCAACTAGGTTAATGTAATTAACTCCTACTGTATAATAGGAGCTCGTGTGTATTCTCCTCTCTAACCAAAAAAGACATAGCTTGTGTTGTTAAGCTTTGGTTGTGAGAGAGAGAAAGAGGTGTTATATCTTTGTACTTGAGATTATAGTGAATTGCCTCATTGTCAGGCCCTAGGGACGTAGTCACATTTAGGTGTGTTGGAACTCGTTTTTGACGAAATGGTTTTAGATCATTTTCGGGTAAATTTCTGGACAAGACGTTCGTCGGAATAACCAAATGTTTGACAAACACTTTGAAATAGTGTAATCATATGTCAAAAAAACAAAATTCATTTGAATGAGAAATGAAAGTCTAAGATGAATTATTTATAAAATATATCATATTAGAATTATGAGGTTTATTTCCTTTTAAGCAACATCTTCGGGAGTTGCACCGCTGCTTTCATCCTAGTTTTCTTTTTCTTTCTGAAACAAAAAATAATTTTACTTTCTTGCAAGACTTTAAATTTGAGTTTGGTTATGATAATTTGTTCACCGTGGAACCGTTGGGGCTAAGCGGTGGACTTGCTTTGTTTTATATGAATGATGCTGAAGTGAAGGTTGAGTTCTCCAATGAACGAATGATAGATGTTGAGGCTAAAATAGAAGGACACAAAGTGTTTATTACCTTTGTATACGGTGATCTGGTAGTCGAATACCGAAAGGCAGTTTGGGAGAGACTCATGAGAATTAGTATCCAGAGAACAGGCCCTTGGTTAATGGTGGGGGATTTTAACGAGATCACAAGTAATCTGGAAAAAAGAGGAGGCCGAAAACGTCCTGAATCGTCTTTCCTACCATTTAAGAACATGATTTCAGCCTGCGGTATGATTGAATTTCCATACTCAGGCAATTTCTTCTCTTGGGCTGGTAGAAGAAGATCAGGTAGAGTTCAATGCCGTTTAGACCGAGCATTAGGCAACGAAGATTGGCACCAAGAATTTTCCCACACTGATGTGGAGTATCTATTACGATGGGGCTCAGACCACCGTCATGTCCTTGTACGAATAAAGTCAAAAGAATCTAAAAGACGAAACGGGTTTAGGTTTGATAAGAGATGGCTTGGGAAGGAAGGTTTCTCTGCGACAGTGAAACAAAGCTGGGGAGATGAAACTCCAACAGAACCAAGGAAGCTACATGAGAAGATCGTGTGGTGCCGGAAAGCCATCTCGAGGTGGAAAAAGCGAAACCCATCACATAACCTGAAGCTGATCGAGAAATTAAAACAAGAGATCGATAATGCTCAGAACAATGACAGTATGTCCAGCGATGAAGAGCTTGAACTGAAGTGGAAGTTGTGTGAGGCATACAGGGAAGAAGAACTTTTCTGGAGACAGAGAAGTCGTGCTATATGGCTCAAGGAGGGAGACAAGAATACAAAATTTTTCCATGCTAGGACAAAGCAACGCCGAGCACGAAATCGTATCACAAAACTCCTAGACTCTCTAGGAAACTGGGTAGAGATAGAAGATGGTATAGAGAAAATAAGGACTGAGTATTTCATGGACCTGTTTACTGCCTCAGCTCCGAACGATAGAGACGAGGCTCTTCGGTTTACTACCGTAAAAGTCACATAGGAGATGAACACAGCACTGATGAAAGATATATCAGAGTCTGAGATTAAGGAAGCTGTTTTTGCAATCAACCCAGATAAAGCCCCAGGACCCGACGGCATGACGAGTCTTTTTTATCAACGCTTCTGGAGCTGCATTGGAAAAGATATCGTCAAAACAGTACAGGAGTTCTTCTCTTCCGGCGAGCTTGATGAAAGATTAAACCAGACTAACATCTGCTTAATACCAAAGACGGAGAGACCGAGATCCATGACAGAGTTCAGACCGATAAGCTTATGCAACGTAAGCTATAAAATCATCTCTAAGGTCCTATCTACTCGGCTGAAAAGAGTGCTTCCAAAAATTATTTCAGAGACACAATCGGCCTTTGTGGCTCGTAGGCTCATTACAGATAATATTCTGATTGCTCAAGAGATGTTCCATGCCTTGAGAATGAACCCGAGCTGCCAGAGCAAATTTGTAGCCATAAAAACAGACATGAGCAAAGCGTACGATCGCGTAGAGTGGAGCTTCTTGGAAGAGGTCATGCGAAGAATGGGATTTGATGAAAGATGGATATCCCAGATCATGCAGTGTATCTCTTCGGTCTCATATCAAGTCCTCATTAATGGAGAGGCTAAAGGAAATATCATACCATCTTGCGGACTGCGACAGGGTGACCCACTGTCACCATTTTTATTTATTATCTGCACAGAAGTTCTCATCTCACAGATTAAACATGCCGAACAGGAAAAGAAGATCACAGGCCTAAAGATTGCACGAGCGAGCCCACCAGTCTCGCACTTACTTTTCGCCGACGATAGTCTCTTTTTCTGCAAAGCTGAGCAACGAGAGTGCAATGAACTTATGAAGATCATCGACGTCTACGGTAACGCCTCAGGACAACAACTGAATAAATCCAAATCTTCAGTTATGTTCGGTTCTAAGGTCGTAGCGTCCTCAAAAACTGACCTGAAAAGGTCGCTAGCCATTAATCTAGAAGGCGGTATGGGAGTTTATCTCGGACTGCCAGAAAAGATTTGTGGCTCGAAGAAACATGTCTTTAGCTTCGTTCAGGAGCGCCTGAATGATAGAACTAACTCATGGTCATCGAAACTCTTATCCAAAGGTGGCAAAGAGGTCCAGATCAAAGCTATCGCACAAGCGGTACCTTCGTATACGATGTCCTGCTACCTGCTGCCAAAAGGAATAACAAAGAAATTGACAAGTGCTGTCTCTAGATTCTGGTGGAGCACTAAGGCTGAAAACAGAGGACTCCATTGGGTTGCTTGGGATAAACTTTGCGCACCAATGGACAAGGGAGGGCTCGGTTTCCGTGATTTTCACGAGTATAATATTGCTTTACTAGCTAAACAGCTGTGGAGATTACTGAGGTACCCACACTCACTTCTAGCTCGAGTATTAAAAGGAAGATACTATATAAAGAGTTCTCCAATGCTGGTGGAAAGATCCAATAACCCTTCTTACGGATGGCGAAGTATCATGTCATCAAAGGAAGTTCTACAGAAAGGTCTCAGGAAAAAGATAGGGAATGGATTCAACACAAAGGTATGGGACGAACCTTGGCTACCTACGAACCCAGCGAGACCACCACGAAGTGCCAGAGGCCACCGAGATGAACACATGTGTGTCCACCATCTCATTAACGAACATGATTGTTATGATATTTTTGTGTAGGGTCGTTTTAGTACTACGGAACACAGGAAGACTAATAGTTTTTTGAGTGTTTATGTGTTTAGAGAAGAGAAATTGAGGCAAAGAGATGTCTTATTGAGTATCTTTAGCGTTACAACGTCTTAGGTGTATAAATCCTAGTTTTCTAGCCTAACTCTCTAATCTCTAAGCCCCAAAGTGTCGATCCCTTGTTCTAGGGTTTGGGTTCCCCTTTTCTAGTTGATATAAGTCGGTCAATCTTGGGCGGCCTTCATAATATTCGCGAATATACTACTTTCCCCTCGGTTTAGGAAACTTCTATATTCATGCGGAGGATCGGATCCTTGGTCCTTTCGGCATGGGCTAGGCCCTGGTTCCTCGTCGTGGGGACTGGACCCTGGATATTGTTAAGTGGAGATCGAATCCTGGTGCCTCCTGGTGGAGATTGGTCCCTTGAGTAGAGGAAGGACCCTGGATCCCTTCCAAACGAGGGCCCGGAAGTCAAGGCCCCTTCGGAGGCTGGAGAAATCTTTAGCCCTGGATATTTTTCCCCAACAATGATCACTCATGGAACCTGGAGTTGTTAAATGAGTTTGTCGTAGTGGAAGACATACCAAAGATCACATCACTGCTACTGAGCCGTACCGGTAGGTATGATAGCTACTGTTGGGAGTTTACAAAATCGGGGCTGTACACAGTGAAATCATGTTACTCTGTTTCGCATGATTTATATTCTGAGATAAACACATCCTATGCTGGAGAACCAAGCACAACAGGCTTAAAGAGTGCGATATGGAAAATCAAAGCTCTGAGGAAGCTCAAACACTTCCTATGGCAAGCGACGGCAGGACACCTAGCAACAGCAGAACGTTTAAAGGAAAGACATTGTGCTAGAGAAAGTACATGTGTTTCGTGTGGAGCAGATAGTGAATCTATAAACCACACTATTTTTGAGTGCCCCCCCGCGCTCCAGTGTTGGGCTCTATCAACGATACCAACCCCTCCGGGTCTGTTCCCGTGTAATTCTTTCTATGCAAACATAGATTTTCTACTTCTTTGTGCTAAGGCTAATGGGGTGAGTTCCGACGTAATGGCAACTTTCCCATGGATTGCTTGGTACATCTGGAAAGCGCGCAACAAGAAAGTCTTTAATGATAAGGATAGTTCCCCGTTGGACACTCTCCAGCTAGCCGTTAAAGAAACTGAAAGCTGGATGCTGGCATAGCGATTAGAAGAAGACCTGAGCAGAGAGTTAAACGAGGAACAAGAACCATTGATCATGACTCAACAGATGACCAATTCAGTTCGCTGGAAATGCCAAACGGATGCGTCCTGGATCAATGAAAAGGACAGATTTGGGCTTGGTTTTGTGCTGCTTGATGGTGGAACTCCGGTCTGGTTTGGAGCGCAAGGAACTCGTCACGCCGCTTCACCGCTACATGCGGAAGCGGAAGGCCTGCTGTGGGCTATGCAAGAGATCCTAAAGTTTGGAAACATGGAGGTCCGATTCGAGTCTGATTGTACACAACTGATCAAGGTGCTGGAGGAAGAAGATGAGTGGCCATCAATGGCGGCTGAGATAGATGAGATTAAAGCCCTCTCCACTGAATTTACAGATTTCACTATTGCATATATTCCAAGATCAAAGAACGTCCGTGCCGACTCCCTTGCTAAAGGAGGACGATCACGAGTGTTTGGCTCCCTGTTCGTCAACTGCTTTGCACCAAGCTGGCTGGCTCATGCTAGCCACGAGGCTGCTAACTAGTTTCGTTCTAAGTTATTACTTTTCGAAGTAAAAAAAAAAAGAAGAATATATCGTTTATTGAAATGGTCAACATGAGTTATGGAATGAATGCAAAGTTAATTTTGTAACATCTCCATGAATGCACGTCCATGTTGTTATGAGAAAATAATTCTCAATCTCCACATTTAATACCATTCGTTTTGGTCTATGGCAAACGTAGGGTTTGGTCAGTGGACTATATAATAGTCACTGCTCTTCTAATTCTAGAGATATACGAAAAATAAAATGAGAAACATAAGATCTTCTATTTGAATATTTTGATTCTTTATTTTTGTATCTTCTTTTCTTTTATTTTTTTTTGAGTTTGAGAGTACACACAAAACTAGTTTCGTCAGGCTTCTGATAGAGTGACTCAAATTCAGAAGATTGTTTGCAGTTGTATCCTTGGACTCATTACGTTATCGATTCGTCGCACTACGGGACATATTTTGAGTTAAAGAAATAAATAATATCTCGTCTCTACATTTGTATCATCCCTTTTCTTAATCATGGGTAAAATTTTATCAATTAATCTTTTACAATATTCACTTTCCCGTAATTTATAAAATACAATCCTATTAAGGTGAACCCTAGGATATCAATTTCTCGTCTCTATCTTCTATATTTTATGTGTTCTTCTTCTATTTTCCATTACTCTACAAACTTTCATACTTTGTAACTTACTTCGGCGAGTGCGTCAGAGAGTGTCTCAACAAGTTTGTGGGGTGTTATTTCAACAAAGTGGTATCAGAGTCTTAGGTGGTGTTAATCTCAATGCCTAAAGCAAGGATTGAGGTGGAGCGGTTCGATGGGAAGGGAGAACAGTGGAAGAAAAGGATGCTTGCGCATCTGTCTGTCTTTGGTTTAAAGAATGTATTAGAAGAGTCCGAGTCGCCTTCTGTTTCAGCGAGGAAGAAGAATGAGGATGTTTCCAAAGAGCGGTTGGTGAAAGGGGATGCCGAAAGGCTTGAAAGATCAGAGATGGCGATGAATCTGATCATTCTCAATGTTGGGGATCATGTGCTAAAAAAGATTGAGTTGTGTACTTGTGCTGCTTCTACATAGTCTACACTGGAGAGGTTATATCTTTCAAAGACTCTACCGAATAGAATTCACTTGCAGCACAAATTATATACATTCAAGATGGTTGATACTTGGAGTATGGATGAGAATATTGATGACTTCTTGAAGATTTTCTCTCACCTGTCAAGCGTGAATATAACTATGTCAGAGAAGGTACAAACGATTCTGCTCATGAATTCGCTTCCTTAATGGTTCAACTCTCTCAAGGAAACGCTTAAGTACGGCAAGGATACATTGTCGTTGGAAGAGGTGACAAGTGCATCAATGTCTAAAGATTAGGATCTGAAATCCTCTACGACTTCACAGGATATTGGTGAAGGTCACTATGCTAGAGGAAGGTCTGAGAAAAATGATCATGTGAGGAATGATAAGGGCAAATCTAGATCGATCTCAGGGTCTAGGATAACTTGCTGGTTCTGCAAGAAGCATGGACACACCAAGAGGGAGTGTTATGCATACAATAAGAAGTATGACAGAGAAGAAGACAGAGCTGAGGCAGCGGTTATGATAGATCCTTTCAGATGATGATGCACTATCGGTAGGAGATAAGTGGCATCATGATAAGTGGGTGATTGATTCTGGATGTTCTTATCACATGATGTGTAGGAGGGATTGGTTTCACATGTTTCAAGAGCTGTCTTCAGGACAAGTTCTTCTTGGTAACGATTGTGCGGTTGGAGTGCAAGGAATTGGTACAATCAACATCAAAGCTTATGGAGGTTCTGTCAAGAGACTCACGAATGTCAGGTATTTTACGGAATTAAGAAGGTACTTGATATCTACTGGAACCTTGGATTTATTAGGCTTTGAGCATAGTGGTGGACATGGAAACACTACTTTTTACAAGCATGGTAAGCTAGCTCTTCAGGGAACCTTTTCTGGGTCATTGTACCTGTTTGATGGTGAGACTGTGTCAGGTGAAGTAAACAGCAGTGTCAGGAAGAAACTATCTAAGTGATAATAGGAGTTTTGTGACTCCTAAGTCAAATGATAATATAGTGAAAGTACAATGTCGAACCAGTTCTGAGGGATTCAAAGCACCAAGATTACAAGCACTCTCTTAATCTAAATGCAATCAATAGCTTGAAGTTTATGATGTCTAAAGTTCTAATGATGAAAATAAAAACAACAGAGATGACTTTTTAAATATTCTAAAGGAGAACTCATGGGTATAGGAACATGATCTTGGGTGATCAGGATTCGAACAAAAGATGACAGAATGACAGAATGACAAATCAAATGAATGACCTTAAGCCTAAACACTATGCTAAGCAAACTCTATGTCTAGATGAATGTTCATTTACTAACATATCTCAAACAACAAATATCTTTGGTTGAATGACATGAAAGCAATCATTAAGAACAAGTTCAATGGCTATCCTAATACTCTTAACAACAAATGTCTTTGGCAAGATGCATTAGAAATTTAGTAGAGTTTTCTAAGACATTTCAACAAACACCTTTTGGGTGGAAAATGTCTAGAGATCATCTCTTGAATGATCAGAACAAGAGAAGCAGTAAAATTACTCTACAAGCAAGGAATAAGATTAATCTATCCTAAAACATCTTTGATCTAACCTAAATCACCCTTGATCTCCTAACCCATGAATCCTATGGAGGATTACTCACTAAAGTTCATGATCACTCTTAAACCCATCTTAGGTTTCAGATTGATCATATACAGGAACATAAATCAATCGAAATATCAATAAGAACAATGGAAATCAATGATAGAATGGAAGAAATCTCTCAATAGAATATTGTTTACCAAATGTAATCTGGATAATCAGCCTCCAATGGCTTACAACATACTTAAACTTAGGTTTTAGAACAGAGAAACGGCATATAAAAGTCTAAAATACCCCTGAGAAAAGTTTAGTTTCGGAGTAGAAATCGACCGCAGCGACCGGGCACACTCGCTCCGCGTGGTCGCTGCCGAAGTCTTGAAGTCACATCGGCCAGGTACACCCGCTGGGGAACCCGCTGCAAGAGGAAACGAGCGAGGGGTTTTAGCCGCTGCACCATGACCGCTCAAGGTGGGTGAAACCACAGCGACCAGGCAGACCCGCTGTGGGTGTCGCTGTGACACTGCTCGTGGGTGGTTTACTCTTTTTGCCTCTTTTGAGCCCCTAATGCATCCAAAATGCCTCCAAAAGCTCCATGTGATGCTCCAGTACCTGATAAGGACTCATGTATGCAAAATGCACCCTAAACATGGCTAGAACCTAATCTACATGATGAAAATGCATGCAAATGAAAAGATAAAACAATGCAATTATGCAAGACATCAACTCCCCCAAACTTGTTCTTTTACTTGTCCACAAGTGAACTTTCTAGAACTCATAGGGAAAGAGGTTTGAAGGTGGAAGCTCATAGCCAAAAGACACACTTATATGATTAGATTTTACTCCAAATCCAAAAATAGCAACCTCTCTTATTGCACTCTAGCTTCTCTAGGCCTATCCTAACTCTTTCTATCCTTACACTCATTGTCAAGCATTCACACAATCAAATCAGCCAACTCTCACATTCATTAAGCATAACATCAAGTGAATTCTTGCAAATGGTCAGATGGTCCAAATCATTTGGGTGAGGATAGGCTTTTTATTCAAGTGAGTCAAGAAGATCAAATCATGATGCTTTTAAGTGGTTTACTCTCAAGATAAGTAGCCTTGACATTGCACATAATATATCTAAGAAAGGGATCAACTCATGCATACAATGCTCAACCTCCATTGTTCTACCCTTTACTCAAACATACCAATCCACATAAAGATTTCCAAATGCTCATCCCATCTCACATCTCTCACCATAACATCCCAAAACTTTTTTCTACACAAGACTCTTTTCATTTTGAAATCTACAAAGAATTTTTCACAATTTTAAATCACATCTTAGCTCACAACAAACTTGCCAGCCCCCTTCTTATTACCTTTCTTTTTTTTTCTTTCTCTTCTTTTTTTTTTCGATTTTTGTTCTTTTTTTTTATATTTGGGGGCCAAGACATTTCAAAATTGAGCTTGAAGTTTCTATCTATTCCAAGAAGATCAAACACTTAAGCACAAGAGTCTATTCATTTTCCTTCAATTTAGAGTTCACAACACTCACCCCCAATCCTATGGCTAGACAATAGAGTATCCAATCTAGCAAGAAATGAAGATCAAGCATTGTCGTTCCCGATACTCTCAACATTATGCACATGTAAGGCTTTCCGAAAAAGGCCTCACTCATCAATTCAATGAAGGTTTAAAAGGAGGTAAGGGTTTTTGGGGAGTGGTCTACCATTTGAGATTGTCAAAAAGATCGACAAAAAGGATGTGACATCTCAAATGTGTATAGCCATGATTCAGTACACAAAGGACCATAAGCAAGAGGCATTAAGTTCAATTAGTTCAAATAAGGTTGTAGTTGGATTTCAAAGACTGAGTTCAGCAATAAACAAGTTTCAGGAAGAGTTTTTCAAGGCTCGAAGCTTACAAGGCTTTTTTCAAGAGGTGCATTATCAATTCAAGCGCGAAAGTGTTCTCTACAAGGCTTTTTAAATCATTGCTCCCAATGCAAGTGAAATGCAACCTATATGCTCTAGACTCTCCTAAAAAATACAAGTGAATGCAATCTAAATGATTTTTTTTTTTTTTTTCAAATTTTTCAAATTTTTGGTTTTTTTTTTCTATGCATATATGAATGAGAAAACAATGCATGAGACGCTTAAATATCAATGCAAACATGATCAAATACATGGTACCTCCCCCAAACTTAATTCACACAGTCTCTGTGTTGTTAAGTCGAAAGAGATACCCAAAGAAAAATCTAAACGCAAGAAAAACAGATATATACAATGGGTGAAGTGCGCAGGTACCTTCTAAGGATGGCGAGTCGAGCCCGAAGCTCCAGCGCCATCGTCATTTCCGCCAGCTGCTCTGCGATGACCCCCATGCCAGTACTGACTCTGAACCTCCTCGTCCTCGATGTCATCATCCGAAGATGCTAGAGATGGGGATATGTTTCCTGAGGTAGAGGGTAGGATAGGAGGGTTTCTGTACCGCCGCTGATGCTGACTCTAAGTGAGGGGGAAGCTAAGGGCATTAGGAGGAATTGGTGGAGGCTGGGGTAGTGAAGTGTCTGGGAACTGAAAGTCCGCTCTACTGCATCCTGCCATACCTCCTCTCGTCAAGGCATCAGCCATCTTCCTCAGGATCTTTGATGTGAACTTAGCCTGTCGCTTCACCGTCTTGCTCAAATTTTTGCACTTGTCTTTCAGCTTCTCAATCGTCCTATCCTGAGCTTTGTTCCATCGCTGCAGTCGACCAATGTGCTCATGAGCATCTCGCAGTGCTCCAGGAGGAAGAGTTCCAGAATAGGGTTGGAACTTGTAGCGAGGCTGTCCATAGACGGGCTCAGCGCCCTCATCCTCTTCTACAACATCTTCCCAACGAGATGCCCTTATACTCAAGCAGTGGTGTGATCAATCCGCCAATGCCAATCTTAGGTGATTTGTCATATGTTGCCCAAGCCCAAACCTTGTAGTGCTTCAGACGATCCACAAGAAATCTTACCCATCCAACCTCTGAATAGAGATCCGGGGAGAAAGGGAGCTGTGTGTGCGTAGCGTATGGCCGGATGGATGGGAATAGGAGGTACAAGTCCTCATCAGTGATGGTGCCAACTTCCTTTCTCGGATAGAAGGCATGTACCAGCATCCTGTGGAGGTAACGGACTGAAGGATGACGGATGTGATTATTCTTGTCTTTCCCAGTCGTTCGTTAGCTTCCTCCACTAATCAAGAGCCAAAGCTTGAAGGGAAGGTTGGTGGTCTTCTGTGGAAAGCCATACTGCTGGTCATCAAAACCCATCACTCTCCCGATCTCTTTGAAGCTCATGGTATAGCTCTTCCCATTCACTTTGAACGCTATCTTACCCCATCCATCCCTTGCATGTCTAGTCTCGTGGGTAGTGACAACAAGGGAAGAGAGGAACTGGCATGAGACTTCCTTGTAGACTGGATAGGCCATAGTAAGGAGCTTGGGCATCTTCAAATGATCCAGCATTGCCTCAACATCATCATACAAATACAGCTTCCTCAACAACTGGGCGTCTGCAAACCGGGTTGACGGCCAAGCTATCCCATTCAGCAAGTGGTCATATAGCTCCTCTACAGATGGCCTCTTTTCCCTGTCTCTGTCAACTGCAACTTCCTTTCCCTTAGATGTTTTGGCCTTCTTCGATGGAGCAGGCTCATCTGCACTTTCAGAACCACTCTCATCCTCATCAGTATCAGCCACACTCTTCCCTGCTCTCTTCTCCTCTGCCAGCTTCTTCTTCGCAGCTGCCGCTTCTTGCTTTTTCGTCAAGCGTTTGCCGGAACCACCAGCAGGTACTGTCTCTCTAGTCATTGGTACCTGAGAAGAAGAAAGACTTGGGGAAAAATAAGTTGAATGAAGCAAGAATCACAATTTTCAAATTTTCAAGAAGTGAAAATTACAAGTAAAGTAAAATTCAATGAACTAAGTGATTCTATGATCCAAAAAGTCTTAAAGCAAGCTTCTAAACAACTTAGTAGGCTAAACAAACCCCAAACACACTCAATTATGTCCAAGTTCGAAAATCCCCAAATCCATGAACCCTAATTGGCAAAAGTTCAAATTAATCTCCACCATGAAATCAACTACCCAACATGATATATAAGCTTTCCCTAGTCTATTTTACCACAATCAAGCAAGAAAAGGACCAAAATTCGATTCTCAATTTCTAGAGTTCATGGACCTACGAAATTGGTTTCAAGAATACAATACCTTGCTTTTGATGAGTGGGAAAAGTGATTAGGTGTGGTGAGGTAGACAACAGGGGCGAAAGCTTTGATCTGGGTGAAAGAATGGGGTGATTTGGTGGAGAATTGAGTGAGATATGGGGTTTTGAGTGTGGAGAGTTTGAGAGAGTTTGTGAGATGTGGTGGGGGTGAGAGGGAGGAAGAAGATGGCGTGGGGGAAGTCCGGGTAGGTCTAAGGTCGGGTTAGGTCGGTAAGGGTGGGTAGAATTGGTTCATTTAGATTGAACCGGCTTTTAAAAATCAGAAGACTTACCTGAACTGACGACCGGAGCGACTGCCTCCACCCGCTGGGGAACCCGCTGTGCATGGAGTGGCCGATGGGAGCCGCTGGTTTACCCGCTTTCGAAAAAGACGTGCGGCTGGGTATACCCGCTGTGTATCACCCGCTGCGAGGTGGAGCGACCGACAAGAGCCGCTGGGGACACCCGCTGTGCGTGTGGAGCGACTGGTTGTAGCCGCTGGGGAACCCGCTGCAAAAAGACACGTGCGACCACCATGAGTCGCTGCCTTCTGGCCGCTGTGCCTGGAGCGGCTAGCTTGACCCGCTGCACCCTGCTCGCTGTGTACCTACGACTCATCCCCCTTTTTTTTTTATGATGCAATAGGATGAAATAAAAAGAAAATGAAAGTGTTAATGCAATATGTACAAAGGATATACATGGGATTTTCTCCCAAGTGAGCTTGTTTTAAGTCTCTAGCTTGACTTTGCCTCCATTTGATTAGGCTGGGGTAGGATCAGAGAGTGGAGTTGAAACTTCATCTTCCTTTGGTGCATCCGCCATGTAGAGCTTAACCCTTTGCCCATTCACTGTGAAATAGCTTCCATCAGCACTCCACAGAACTATTGCTCCATAGGGTTTAACCTCCTTAACCTTGAAAGGACCGGACCACCTTGACTTTAGCTTTCCTGGAAACAACTTCACACTGGAGTTGTGTAGAAGGACTAGATCTCCTTCATTAAACTCCCTCCTTAAGATATGCTTGTCATGGAAAGCTTTAGTCTTTTCCTTGTAGATCCTTGAGTTCTCAAAAGCATCCATCCTTATCTCATCAAGCTCATGTAACTGAAGAAGCCTCTTCTCCTTGGCACCCTTGATGTCAAAGTTCAGTAACTTAACTGCCCATAATGCTTTATATTCAAGCTCCACTGGAAGATGACAAGCTTTTCCATACACAAGGTTGAATGGTGTGGTTCCCAAGGGAGTCTTGTAAGCTGTCCTATAAGCCCAAAGTGCATCATCAAGCTTTGCTGACCAGTCTTTCCTTGTGATTCCCACAATTTTCTCCAAGATGGACTTGATCTCTCTGTTAGAAATCTCAGCCTGACCATTTGTCTGAGGGTGGTAAGGAGATGATACCTTATGCTTCACACCATTCTTCTTGAGAAGTCCCTCAAACACCTTGTTTATGAAGTGAGAACCTCCATCACTGATTACAACTCTTGGGACTCCAAACCTTGGAAAAATGACATTCTTGAACATCTTTACCACAACTACAGAGTCACTAGTGGGACTTGCAATGGCTTCTACCCACTTTGAGACATAGTCAACAGCTACAAGGATGAACTTGTTACCATATGATGATGGAAATGGCCCCATGAAGTCAATGCCCCATACATCAAATACCTCAACTTCAAGGATTGGATTTTGAGGCATCTCATTTCTCCTTGTGATGTTTCCTCTCCTTTGGCATGAATCACACTTTGAAATGAATTCCTGTGTGTCCTTGAACATGTGTGGCCACCAGAATCCAGCTTGTAACACTTTTGCAACAATCTTGAAGGTAGCAAAATGGCCTCCATACGATGATCCATGACACTGAGTAAGGATCCCATCTATCTCCTCATCAGCCACCACTCTCCTATAGAGTTGATCCTTGCAGAGAGTGTAGAGATAAGGCTCATCCCAGTAGTACCTCTTCACATCCTTGTAGAACTTCTTCTTAGCATAGCCCACAAGATTCAAAGGCTCTTTTCCTGTAGCCAAGTAGTTCACCAAATCAGCATACCAAGGTTCCTTCTCTTCATTTCTCTTCACTTCCTCAAGCTTTCTACCAGTTTCACAAAGTGCCATCACTCCTCCAATAGCCATGATCTGCTCCTCTGGAAGTCCCTCATCAATAGGTACCCCACACTCTACTTTCAGCCTGGACAAGTGATCAGCTACACCATTCTCAACTCATTGTTTGTCTTTGATCTCCAAATCAAACTCTTGAAGCAATAAGATCCACCTCAAAAGTCTGGGTTTTGCATCTTTCTTGGCTAGAAGGTGTCTCAAAGCAGCATGATCAGTGTAGAAAATGACCTTAGATCCCACCAAGTAGCTTCTGAACTTTTCAAAGGCAAATACAATGGCTAGCATTTCCTTCTATGTGGTGGCATACCTCATCTGAGCTTCATTCATGGTCTGGCTTGCATAGTAGATTACATGAGTTTTCCCATTCTTCTTCTGCCCTAGCACAGCTCCCACAGCATAATCACTAGCATCACACATGATCTCAAAGGGGAGATCCCAATCAGGTGGCTGAACTATGGGGGCACTGATGAGTTCATGTTTCAGCTTCCTGAAGGCCTCAAGACACTCTACTTCAAAGCTGAAAGTAGCTTCCTTGCAAAGCAATCTGGTCAAAGGTCTAGTGATCATAGAGAAGTCTTTGATGAACCTCCTGTAGAACCCAGCATGTCCAAGTAAACTTCTGATATCTTTCACTGTCTTAGGTGGAGGCAGGCTATCCATAACTTCAATCTTAGCCTTGTCCACCTCAATTCCCTTCTCTGAAATCTTGTGCCCTAGCACAATCCCTTCTTTGACCATGAAGTGGCACTTCTCCCAGTTCAGTACAAGGTTGGTGTCTTCACATATCTGTAGGACCCTGCACAAATTTGACAAACAAGCAGAAAACGAAGATCCATAGACAGAGAAATCATCCATAAACACCTCCACAACATCCTCAATCAGATCAGAGAAAATTGACATCATGCACCTTTGAAAGGTGGCTGGAGCATTACATAATCCAAATTGCATTCTTCGATATGCGAAGGTACCATAAGGACATGTGAATGTCGTTTTCTCTTGATCATTTGGGTGTATGGAGATTTGGAAGAAACCTGAATACCCATCAAGAAAACAAAAGAATGGATGATTTGCAAGTCTCTCAAGCATCTGATCAATAAATGACAATGGAAAATGATCTTTTCTAGATGCAGAGTTCAGTTTTCTATAATCAATACACATTCTACGACCTGTGACAGTTCTTGTTGGTATTAATTCATCTTTGACATTTTTAATCACAGTGATTCCACCTTTCTTTGGGACAACATGCACAGGAGATACCCATTTTGAATCGGAAATAGGGTAAATAACCTCAGCATCTAAGAGTTTTAGAATCTCCTTCTTTACAACATCCTTCAGGTTAGGATTTAACCTTCTTTGATGCTCGATAGAAGTCATTGACTCATCCTCAAGATGTATCCTATGCATGCACAAAGATGGTGATATTCCTTTGATGTCATCAAGTGAGTAACCTATTGCTTTTCTAAACTTTTTAAGTGTTTTCAAAAGTTCAGACAATTCAGTTTCAGTAAGTTCACTACTCACAATGACAGGGTATGTTTCATTGGGACCAAGAAATGCATACCTTACACCTTGGGGAAGAGGTTTTAGTTCCACCTTGGGTGCCTTAAGCTCACTCCAATCATCTTGCTGGATGTCCTCCTGATGAGTGACTGCAGCCTCTTGATGGACCTCTTGTGGCAACTCCTCAAACTGATCCTTATCTTTGAATCCCTTGTGTGAATCCAACATCAGTCCATATGCAGTACTAGCCAGGTTCTCAACCACTTCATCATCTCTCTCTATGGTTAAGGCATGCTGTAAAGGATCTTCAATTGATAGCTCTTCAAGTAGCTCATCAGCAAGAGCATCCATCTCTTCTATGTAGAAGATTTGTGCCTGCATGACTGGTCTCTTCATCACCTCCTTGATGTCAAAGTGGAGAATGTTCCCTTTACCCAAATGAAGATCAATCTTGCCTTCTTTCACATTAACAATAGCTCCTGTTGTAGCTAAGAAAGGCCTTCCAAGGATCAAAGGATCATGAGCTTCTTCACCCATCTCAAGTACCACAAAATCTGTAGGGATTTCACAATTTCCAACCATCACTGGGAGGTCCTCCAAGATACCAACATGGTACTTCACTGAACGATCAGCTAGCACTAGAGATAGTCTACACTTCTTGTACTGAGTGAAACCAAGCTTCTTAGCAACAGACAAAGAAATCAAGCTCACACTGGCCCCCAAATCGCAGACATTTTTCAAACATCATAGGTCCAATAGCACAAGGAAGTGTGAAACATCCTGGATCCTCTAACTTCTTTGGAACATCAAGCCTCTAGATTATGGCACTGCACTCATGAGTGAGAATCATCATACCTTCCATCTCTTTCTTCTTTGCAGCTACTACATCCTTCAGGAACTTGCTGTATTGAGGAACCAGCATGAAAGCATCAATGATGGGCATTGTGATCTGAACCTCACTCATCTGCTTCTCAAATAAAGCTTTGTACTTCTCCAGCAGCTGTCTCTTGAACCTACCAGGGAATGGGAGTTTAGGCTCATAAGGTGGAGGAACAAAAGCACTCTCTTTTGCTGGAGGAACAGCTTCACCATCTTTTACTGACTTCTTCTCTTCTCCAACCTTTCCTTTACCCTTTGCTTCCACAATCTTCTCCAAAACCTCATCATTAGTGTTGTGATATTTTTGTGTAGGGTCGTTTTAGTACTACGGAACACTAGAAGACTAATAGATTTCGTGTATTTGTATGTGTTTAGAGAAGAGAAGTTGAGGCAAAGAGATGTATTATTGAGTGATTTTGGGATTACAACGTATTAGGTGTATAAACCCTAGTGCTATCGCCTAACTCTCTAATCTCTAAGCCCCATAGTGTCGATTCCTTATTCTAGGGTTTGGGTTCCCCTTTTATAGTTGATATAAGTCGGTCAACCTTGGGCGGCTTCCGTAATATTCAGGAATATATTACTTTCCCTCGATATGGGAAACTTCCATATTCATGCGGAGAATCGGATCCTTGGTCCTTACGGTAGGGGCTAGGCCTTGGTTCCTCGATACAGGGACTGGACCCTGGATACTTATCAAATGGAGATCGGATCCTGGTGCCTCCTGGTGGAGATGGGTTCTTTGAGTAGAGGAGGGACCCTGGGTCCTTTCCAAACGAGGGCCCGGAAGTCGAGGCCCCTTCGGAGGCTTGAGAAACCTCTAGCCTTGAATATTTTTCCCCAACAGTTTGCCCCTTATTCCTTGATTGCTTCGTAGGGATCAAGGGATAATATGTAGTCTTGGATCTCGATTCTATTTCTTCCAGCAGGAGAAGGGTTTTGTTCATAATCAGGTTCCGGAATCTGAGACATAAGAACTTGGCTGGTACGATGATCTGAAATATTTTCGATTCGAAGTTTTCAAAAATCGATCTGAACGAGTCTTGCTGATCTGGATTCTCTTTCCTTTTCGGGAGCTGATATCTCGGAAGATCCGGGGAGCGGGCTGATTTGATTTTTAAATCCTGCCTCGGAGACCGTAGGATTTTTTGAATTCGGCGGCTTTCCCGAGGTAGTGTCCAACGGCTCTTTCCTTTTCCTGATAAATAT
This sequence comes from Hirschfeldia incana, assembly GCA_026261945.1. Classification (NCBI taxonomy): domain Eukaryota; kingdom Viridiplantae; phylum Streptophyta; class Magnoliopsida; order Brassicales; family Brassicaceae; genus Hirschfeldia; species Hirschfeldia incana. The sequence goes on from JABCMI010000006.1 coordinate 2,669,318, forward strand.
GCACTTTGGATTTTCGATTGCCTTCATCGCTTCCTCTTCTTCTTAGTCTTCTAGAATTGCGTTCAGATTTTTCTTCTTCTCTTTTATTACAATGGCGGAGGCGAGAGATTCGGGGAAGAGGGTAGAGTCTAGATCGTCTAGATCTGGCAGCCCTCAAGATCTTCGAGCGTCTATGCCGTTCATACCACTCGGATCTCCACTGGTAGGTCCTGCTTCGTTAATCGGGGAGGATGAAGTACGCGACCTCCGGAGAAAGTACGCGCTCCCTTCTTCTGTTGCTCTCCGCATTCCTGAGCCGTCGGAACGTGCGTCCGGCGGTATGCCCGAAGAGATCGCTATATATGAAGCTTTCTTTGAGTCGGGTTTTAGAGGCGACGTACCGTCATTGGTTGCGAGTTTATGCGACTATTTTCATATCTCGCCGTCCCAGCTTAATCCTCCAGCTTGGCGCATTCTCACGGCGATCCAGAATCTGGGCGATGAAGAGAATTTGACTTTGGGGGTCAATGAGGTTCTCTTTGCTTATCACTTAGCTCCAATAAATGGCAACGAAGGACGTGTCCATCTTCACCCTCGCACGGGTCTTCCTATAGTTGAGGAGCTGCCAAAAACCGATCACAAGGGGCTAGCCTTTGAGAAAAGATGGCCCGAGAAGTATATTTTCATGACCCTTTCTGGATCCTACTATCGATGGAATTTCACGGGTGAGGAATGCTTCCGTTGTCCGTAGTCGAATTTTGCTAATTTCTTTTTGGTTCTTTCGCAGAGGGGACTCGTCCTGCTCCGGCCGATGGGAAGGATAACGTTCTTCGTGTGAGGCAGATTCCTGTCGAGCGGCGCCTAGTACCTTATCTTCTTAGCCCAGAGGTGTTGCGCCGTAGCAAACTGTGGGGTGAGTCCTTCTTTTGAAAGTTGGTCGGGTCTTTTATTATCGTATTGATCGTGTGAGTTTTGTGATCAGTGAGTGTGATGGAAGAGGATTCAGAGGATCTGGTAGCTTCTTTCAGGAGGGCCACTGATGCGATTTCGGCCAAGAAAGGTCTGTCTATGCAGGAGGTGACTGGTAGGACGAGTGCGACTATTGGGGGTAAGCGCGGGATGACGGACGTCGAGGATTCTTTCTCGGGTCGGGACCGTGAATCGAGGGAGGATTCGACTCCGGTGAGTCGACAACCACCACCGAGCGGACATTCGCATGGAGGGCTAACGTCGGTTTTGAATAATTTGAATGAGAGCGTATTTCCTAAGATGCAAGTTCTGTTTTCGGACAAAAGTTCTTCAGGGGCAGTGCGGCAGATTCAGGTGGATAACAGTTTTTTGTTTTTTATTTCGAATCCTTGGTTCACGTCTCCCTTTTTATATAGGTTCTTTCGCAACTATACCATTTGAGCGACTGGTTGGCGAAAGAGGACATTAACCGGGACAAGATGGTGGAAGTGTCCAGGCGATTATCCCGTGAGGAGGACAGACGAGTTGCTACAGAATTGGAACTTCGGGACTTGAAGGACAAGGTTCGTGCCATTGAGGGCTCGGTAGAGATTGCTTCAGCTGAATCTCTTCGGTTGAGTCGAGAGAAGCAAGAATTAGAAGAGGCTGTCGCAGAACTTCGATCGGAGGTAGAGACTTTGAGGAATGAGAAGATCATGGCCGTGAGTTGGGCAAGGATGGTTGCCCGTTGGGAGGTAATGAGGGAATGGCTCCGGGGACAGACCTCCCAATGGGATCTGGTTAAAGAATTCTCTCAGTTTAAGACGGTGGTTTTGGCCGAGGCGGCGCTTAAGGGTGTCGTGCCTCCCACGTTTGAAGACGAGCCAGCTATTCCTTCGTCTAGGCGTGGTAGATCTTAGGGATTTGTAATGATCGTCCTTTAAGGCTTGTTGTCGAACTGAAATATTCTTTTTGAATTTGTATCCTGATTTGCTTTGGGATTCGAAGCCCGTTTCTGGGCCTGAAAATAAAGCCGTGTTAGATCTCGTAATCCTGTTAAAACACAAGTTTTCAAGGATGTGAAATCGTTGTCGTGAGCTGATGAGTTCCGATCCGGTTTGAGCCCTTAGGTTCTTGATCCCTCGAACTCGGAAGTTCTCAGGGTCTAGGCCCCTTAAGTTCCTTACCTGGGCCCTGAGGCCTTATTTTGAACCTAGGAGACTTTACCCATTAAATCTTGAAGGAGTAGGAGCCTTTAGGCTCTTCGGACCCTTAGGTCTTAGGAACCTTGAGGTTCTTCGGACCCTTAGGTCTATGGACCCTTAGGTCTTTGGAATCTTAAGGTTCTTTGGACCCTTGGGTCTTATGGACCCTTAGGTCTTTGGACCCGAAGGTCTTTGCAATCTTGACGTTCTTTAGACCCGAAGGTCTTATGGAACCGAAGGTCTTTGGACCCGAAGGTCTTTGGACCCGAAGGTCTTTGGACCCGAAGGTCTTTGGACCCGAAGGTCTTTGGACCCGAAGGTCTTTGGACCCGAAGGTCTTTGGACCCGAAGGTCTTTGGACCCGAAGGTCTTTGGACCCGAAGGTCTTTGGACCCGAAGGTCTTTGGACCCGAAGGTCTTTGGACCCGGAGGTCTTTGGACCCGAAGGTCTTTTGATCCGAAGGTCTTTTGATCCGAAGGTCTTTTGACCCGGAGGTCTTTGGACCCGGAGGTCTTTGGACCCGGAGGTCTTTGGACCCGGAGGTCTTTGGACCCGGAGGTCTTTGGACCCGAAGGTCTTTGGACCCGAAGGTCTTTGGACCCGAAGGTCTTTGGACCCCAAGGTCTTTGGACCCGTAGGTCTTTGGACCCGTAGGTCTTTGGACCCGAAGGTCTTTGGACCCGAAGGTCTTTGGACCCGAAGGTCTTTGGACCCGAAGGTCTTTGGACCCGAAGGTCTTTGGACCCGAAGGTCTTTGGACCCGAAGGTCTTTGGACCCGAAGGTCTTTGGACCCGAAGGTCTTTGGACCCGAAGGTCTTTGGACCCGAAGGTCTTTGGACCCGAAGGTCTTTGGACCCGAAGGTCTTTGGACCCGAAGGTCTTTGGACCCGAAGGTCTTTGGACCCGAAGGTCTTTGGACCCGAAGGTCTTTGGACCCGAAGGTCTTTGGACCCGAAGGTCTTTGGACCCGAAGGTCTTTGGACCCGAAGGTCTTTGGACCCGAAGGTCTTTGGACCCGAAGGTCTTTGGACCCGAAGGTCTTTGGACCCGAAGGTCTTTGGACCCGAAGGTCTTTGGACCCGAAGGTCTTTGGACCCGAAGGTCTTTGGACCCGAAGGTCTTTGGACCCGAAGGTCTTTGGACCCGAAGGTCTTTGGACCCGAAGGTCTTTGGACCCGAAGGTCTTTGGACCCGAAGGTCTTTGGACCCGAAGGTCTTTGGACCCGAAGGTCTTTGGACCCGAAGGTCTTTGGACCCGAAGGTCTTTGGACCCGAAGGTCTTTGGACCCGAAGGTCTTTGGACCCGAAGGTCTTTGGACCCGAAGGTCTTTGGACCCGAAGGTCTTTGGACCCGAAGGTCTTTGGACCCGAAGGTCTTTGGACCCGAAGGTCTTTGGACCCGAAGGTCTTTGGACCCGAAGGTCTTTGGACCCCGAAGGTCTTTGGACCCGAAGGTCTTTGGACCCGAAGGTCTTTGGACCCGAAGGTCTTTGGACCCGAAGGTCTTTGGACCCGAAGGTCTTTGGACCCGAAGGTCTTTGGACCCGAAGGTCTTTGGACCCGAAGGTCTTTGGACCCGAAGGTCTTTGGACCCGAAGGTCTTTGGACCCGAAGGTCTTTGGACCCGAAGGTCTTTGGACCCGAAGGTCTTTGGACCCGAAGGTCTTTGGACCCGAAGGTCTTTGGACCCGAAGGTCTTTGGACCCGAAGGTCTTTGGACCCGAAGGTCTTTGGACCCGAAGGTCTTTGGACCCGAAGGTCTTTGGACCCGAAGGTCTTTGGACCCGAAGGTCTTTGGACCCGAAGGTCTTTGGACCCGAAGGTCTTTGGACCCGAAGGTCTTTGGACCCGAAGGTCTTTGGACCCGAAGGTCTTTGGACCCGAAGGTCTTTGGACCCGAAGGTCTTTGGACCCGAAGGTCTTTGGACCCGAAGGTCTTTGGACCCGAAGGTCTTTGGACCCGAAGGTCTTTGGACCCGAAGGTCTTTGGACCCGAAGGTCTTTGGACCCGAAGGTCTTTGGACCCGAAGGTCTTTGGACCCGAAGGTCTTTGGACCCGAAGGTCTTTGGACCCGAAGGTCTTTGGACCCGAAGGTCTTTGGACCCGAAGGTCTTTGGACCCGAAGGTCTTTGGACCCGAAGGTCTTTGGACCCGAAGGTCTTTGGACCCGAAGGTCTTTGGACCCGAAGGTCTTTGGACCCGAAGGTCTTTGGACCCGAAGGTCTTTGGACCCGAAGGTCTTTGGACCCGAAGGTCTTTGGACCCGAAGGTCTTTGGACCCGAAGGTCTTTGGACCCGAAGGTCTTTGGACCCGAAGGTCTTTGGACCCGAAGGTCTTTGGACCCGGAGGTCTTTTGACCCGGAGGTCTTTGGACCCGGAGGTCTCTGGACTTTTATGCTTTTGGGGAGTCTTTTTGATCGCTCTCTGCTGCCCGGAGGCGAGCTATTCTCGATCTAAATTGAGAAATCGCACTGTGCTACCCGTGGGCATAGGCCATTCTCAAAATTCTCAATACTGCACTCTACCTGCAGAAAGGTCACTTTCAGACTTATTGTGGTATGGGGTGGGTCCCCCCGCAAGGTTCTGTCAACATAGACACACTACCTTCCACGTCTGGATAGGTATTAAATTTTTTGTGCTTAACCGGTTATTTGCACTTTGCTCCCTGCATATCAGCCGCCAGAATCTGATTACAGTACTTGGCTGTGTACGTCATGCCCCCAGCGTGCGTTTAGCTTATAGCGTATTTCACGAGGGTTTGAATGGCACTAGTATGTGGTCCCCGCATAACTCTTGGCTATAGGCCTTTACGCGGGGCCCTATCGCACAGACATCGGCTCAGGGCTGATCAGACCCCTTCCATATATGTCTGCACCTATGGTGAGTAGCCTCACCAGCTAGGGGGCTAGCTAAGATCTGAGGTCCCGAAGGTCCCCAATCCAGCTAATATGCCCCGTTAAGTATATTGGTGTTTCCTTAACTCCCTTTAGTCGAAACCAAATGTATTTTATAAGCCTAGTCCGAAGACATTCTCGTTATACATAGGAGTAAGAAAACCAAAATACTTAAATATATAATAGTATATATAGAGCTCGATCCGAAGATCTTGCCTTTAGAAATGATAGAATTTGAGGTGCAAGGCGTTCCAGCAGTTGGGTTGTACCTTGCCTGTGCTGTCTTGCAGCTTATAGGCTCCTGCCCCTTGCACCCCTATTACCTGGTAGGGCCCCTCCCATCCGGGGGCGAGTTTTCCGGCTGATTTGTCTTTTGTGTGGTTACAGATTCGCCTTAGGACCCAGTCTCCTTCTTGGTAGGTTCTGGATCTCACCTTCTTGTTGTAGCTCTTGGCTACCTTTATTTGGTATGACGCATTCCTTAGGCGGGCTGCTTCTCTTTTCTCGTCTAGAAGGTATAGGCTCAGGTACATCAACTCATCGTTTTCCTTGGGAGTTAGGATGTTGGAGATCGTGGTCTTGACGTGTACCTCGGTTGGTATCGCTGACTTGGTGCCATAGACGAGTGAGAAAGGAGTTTCTTGGGTAGCTGTCTTTGGAGTTGTTCGATAGGCCCAGAGGAGTCCATGTAGCTCTTCTGCCCATCGCCCGTGAGCTTTCTCCAAGCGCTTTTTGAGCATGTTCACCACCGTTTTGTTGGTTGATTTTGCTTGTCCGTTTGACTGGGGGTGTCTCGGCGCTGAATATGAGATTTTGATATCCCAATCTTTGCAGAAGTCGTTGCTGGTAAATTGGGGTCCATTGTCTGTGACAATCTCCTAAGGTGCTCCGAAGCGGGTTATTATGTTCGTCCAGATGAACTTCCTGATCTGGAGGTCCGTGATCTTTGCCAAGGCTTTGGCTTCTACCCACTTCGTGAAGTAATCAGTCATTACTAGGAGGAAGACCTTCTGCCCCGGCGCCATTGGGAATTTCCCCAGGATGTCCATGCCCGTTTTACGGAAGGGCCAGGGGGAACTTAGGGACTTCAGGTTCTCTGGTGGTAAGTTGGATATTGGGGCGTGCTTCTGGCATTGGCTACAGGTTTTGGCCTGTTTGAGGGAGTCCTTCGCCATGGTAAGCCAGTAATAACCGGCCCTTCTCGCCCTGAGAACCAGGCTCCGTCCGCTGGAGTGTGAACCGCATTCCCCATCATGGAGTTCCTCTAATATTCGTGCGGCTTCTCTAGGGGATAGGCATCGTAGGTAGGGTCCTGAGAAGGACCTCCTATATAGTTTTCCCTCCGAAATGCAGTATCTGACCGCTTGTCTCTTGATCTTCCGGCTCTCCTCTCGGTTTCCAGGTAGGACGTCGTTTCTTAGATAGTTGTTGGGGTCAAAAACGGTTATCTCGAAATCAACGGCTAAGACTATTTGTCGTACGAAAAATCCTCCGAAAGATGCACACGGACACCCGCAAACCAAAGCAGCTGACCGCGACCTGCCCCTAGGCGCCGGGCGCCTAGCGCCCGTGCTGCCTCTAGGCGCCGGGCGCCTAGCGCCCGTGCTGCCTCTAGGCGCCGGGCGCCTAGCGCCCGTGCTGCCTCTAGGAGGCACCGGGCGCCTAGCGCCCGTGCTGCCTCTAGGAGGCGCCGGGCGCCTAGCGCCCGTGCTGCCTCTAGGCGCCGGGCGCCTAGCGCCCGTGCTGCCTCTAGGCGCCGGGCGCCTAGCGCCCGTGCTGCCTCTAGGAGGCGCCGGGCGCCTAGCGCCCGTGCTGCCTCTAGGAGGCGCCGGGCGCCTAGCGCCCGTGCTGCCTCTAGGAGGCGCCGGGCGCCTAGCGCCCGTGCTGCCTCTAGGAGGCGCCGGGCGCCTAGCGCCCGTGCTGCCTCTAGGAGGCGCCGGGCGCCTAGCGCCCGTGCTGCCTCTAGGAGGCGCCGGGCGCCTAGCGCCCGTGCTGCCTCTAGGAGGCGCCGGGCGCCTAGCGCCCGTGCTGCCTCTTGGAGGCGCCGGGCGCCTAGCGCCCGTGCTGCCTCTAGGAGGCGCCGGGCGCCTAGCGCCCGTGCTGCCTCTAGGAGGCGCCGGGCGCCTAGCGCCCGTGCTGCCTCTAGGAGGCGCCGGGCGCCTAGCGCCCGTGCTGCCTCTAGGAGGCGCCGGGCGCCTAGCGCCCGTGCTGCCTCTAGGAGGCGCCGGGCGCCTAGCGCCCGTGCTGCCTCTAGGAGGCGCCGGGCGCCTAGCGCCCGTGCTGCCTCTAGGAGGCGCCGGGCGCCTAGCGCCCGTGCTGCCTCTAGGAGGCGCCGGGCGCCTAGCGCCCGTGCTGCCTCGCGTCTTCGAACGATAATCTTCTACGCACGAGTTCCAGGCCCCGACTGTCAGTAATCTGCGCCTCGAGTCCTTCCCAAGTTCTCGCGGAATGAATCATTAGAATTCCGCAAACAACACTCCCGTTCTCATTCTGAACTAAAACCGTCGGAAACATTTCGGAAACTCGTAAGACATCAACGGAAAAGAAGATCTTAAATCATTCATACGGAACGATGAAGGTTATCTAAAACACCACACATCTCAACTTTACGAAGGATCGAAGATCTTCCGAAGAAATCGTAGAAAACAGCGGAAGTCCTCGAAACGGCCCAAAGGGACCAAACGCGATCGGACAATCCATTTACGATTATCTAGGACAGGTACAACGACTTACACTTATCTTTACGCGACAAGATAAATCCTAAATTTCCGGAAGGATAAATGTCAAGTTTCCCGAAGGTAAACATGAAGGTCGACGAAAATGGAAAAAGCCCGCCTTGCGGCCCAGAAGGAGAATAGACCGTCATAGGAAGGAGTATATAAAGGAGCTCTGGGAGAGGAAGAGGGGCGGAGCGAAAATCATTGAGAGAAAGAGCAAATCCGAGATTGGAGACCTAGAGAGCTCCTGTTAGCTTAAGAACTTAGAATTTAGGCGGTAGACTAGCAAGGCACGACCTAGAACGTCTGGCCGCCTCTCGTTCTATTTTCATCTTGTCCGCAGACCCTTATTTCTCGCGGAAAGATCTACCGATCCTTTACTTAGAGTTCCGCACATAGAAACCCTAGGCGTTATTCTCGACATGCCTGTTTCTATGACTAACGCTCATACTAGACGAACTCCGCCAGGCAGTTCGATCTCTTGTTCAAACCCTTCCAACTGAACTACGTCCGACTTGATCCTCGAAAGGGGTACGTAGGCAGCCTTCCTTAAGGTCCAGTCCCAACTCTAAACAAAACCCTTTTTGTACGATTTTCGTCTTTTGTTATCTTTGTATATTTTCCGCACTTGTTCGGTCACTTGTCGTTGGCTGTCGCAGAGAATCCGGACCTTCAAGGAAAGTCGGGTTAACTTGGCTTTCCTCCGTTTTTTACTTAATCAAAATCGACAGTGCGAATTTCGGTTCCCACAGTTTGGCGCTAGAAGGAGGGGGGGACGGATTACTCTTACTCTTACGGCCGCAAAACGCTTGATCGAAGCAATGTCCGGAAATATGAAAGACAAACTCGCTGCTCACATCGACGCTGGTAAAACAACTTCAGCAGTGACTGCTCCTACGACCAACGTTTATGCCAACGGTTATCTAAGATTATCATCTTACGGACAAACGTCCCGAGAACGGACCATCCGACCAAGTTCGGGTCCTATCAACCATGCGCCCCCGTCCAAGTTCCTGCAACACGGTCCTCGGGTCCATGGACACAACCCCCCTTGCTTGGAAAAATTCAAAAAATGACTTGGTAGTCGAGACGGATTCCTGCCTGCCGTATACAACAGCTATGGTTAGCTTGAACACCAGTTGCCTTAACTATACGGGGAATCGAAATCCCTTCGGAAAAACCAGCGTCACATCAACGGCTTTTTCTAAAGAAAAATCGTAAAAACGTCTAAGTCCCAAGACGGTCCAAAAGAGGCCCGAATCACGGCTAAACGACCACATACGATTTTAGAGTAGGATCGAGCCCAAGGCTGATATGACGGTATGATTACCGAGCAGAGTTTCGACTGGAAATGTTTCTTAGAATAAATTCTCGAAATATTTCACGAGACAGCTCTTGCACGATTAAACTCGACAACATTTTACAAAACAGTTTCCGTAAAATTACCTCGACAACATTTTGTGAAATAACTCTCGTAAAATAAAAGGTCAACAACGTTCTAAGAAACAATTCCTTGCTGGGATCATGATGAAATCGATGTCCAAAAGCCTCGGAAAAACAATTAAAGAAACCTCGAGAGACTAAGTGTCGATCGAGAAACCTTTAAAAAAATCGGGAAAAACAGGCAGTTCCCGCAAGGAAGCACAGTCCCGGGCGGCTAGCACGCCCGTGCTGCCTCTAGGCACCGGGCGGCTAGGACGCCCGTGCTGTCCCTAGGCGCCGGGCGGCTAACGCGCCCGCCCTGCGCTGGTCGCTGGACAACAAAACATTCTGCGAACGCGGCAAATCCTCGCGAAACCATCCCGACGATAGTCCAACCAAATACTTTGCACCTTTCGTAAAATAATCCTAGACAATACTTCACGAGACAACTTCTGCACGATTAAACTCGATAACATTTTACGAAACAGTTTCCGTAAAATTAACTCGACAATATTTGGTTGAAAAACTCTCGTAAAGTAAAAGCTCGACAATATTTTACGAAACATCATTCGTAAAGTATAACAAGATCGAAAGCTTCTTGACCTAACCAGTTCGCTCATAGCTTGACGAAACAAGAGGCCTCACTCAAGCGTCGTCTTGCCAATTGTTTTCAATCGTCCATCCACCTTAGCCTTCTTCGAGTTTCGCCTACTTCTCCTCTTGCTTCAACGATTCTGCACTGTTCCTTCGGGTCTCATCAAAAATCGATTCTCGATTCAGTGTCAGACTTTTCGAAGACCTTTAACAATGAAACGTTAAAAGACAAAGAGGAACGGACATGACACAATCTCGAATAATCAATGAGACTAAGGTACGACCGACTTTGAAAGTTTTATCAAGGTTTTAATATTTTCGTAGGATAGGAATGAGAACGTCTTGTAAACTGCCAAAAATTTAGGGAACTTAGAACCTAGGTGGATAGTCTAGCAAGCTAAGTCTTAGGCATTTTCTTCCAGTTTCGTTCTATTGTTCCTTGACTGTCTAGGCAGAACACGCAAACCGATCTAATCTCTCGAAAAACCGAGAAACGATCGCCACGCATCCTTGGCATACTCATTCTACTTCATAAAGAAAAAGTTCCTTTCAAAAGGCAAACGATACTCTAAGATTCGTCCGAAACGTTAGCGGCATAACGGCGTGGTCAAACCATTACGAACATAATCTTGAAAACTCTACACCGTCTCTTGTTGCAATCTCGCGACAAGAAACTCGTACAACGTCAGACTAATAGCACGACGGTGAGCTAAAAAATTAACGGAATAACCTTCGGTAAAACTCCACGAGTAATTCGAAGCAACTTTCGCCCAAAAGACGAAATCAAAGCGGAAACATTTCCCATGCAACCCATAACTCGGAAAACTCCGCTAAGATTTGCATGTCTATCTCAACGAACGCTATTCGGCTATCGGCCGACTACGTCTTTCCATAAAGCCCGAACCTGAATTCGGCATCACCGTTAAGGACAATCGTGAACATTCAATATGACCTTAACGCGAAAGGATCGCGGTCCGATCGTTTACCAACTCCTTGGTTAAACGACTGAACACAGCCTTCACGCCAAGACAAAACAGCTGAACGATCGCCGCTCCAATCACTTAAGGGCCAAACGATAATCCACGATTTGTCATAAAACTCCAAGTGACCATTTACGCAAGCAACTCTGTCGCATAGCCCAAAAGCGGAAATCATGCGATAAATTTCTCGTAATAAAATCAGTCCTAACAGCCATACGGTTAACGGAAAAAATTTGAACTTAACATCGACTGATTAAGTTATATACGCCCCGTAAACAAATCATGAAAAGAAACACTCGTGACAAAACTCCTAGAGTTATACGAGTCATCCTTAAAATCCCGGAAGGCCAACACTTCGCGAAACAAAGCGAAGGTAGACGCTTCTCCCTGGGTCAAATATACGCGACCCCTGGTCCTAATTCCTCGATCAAAATTTTATAACTTGCACGTCCAAACTGAAACAACAGTTTCCGACTACGGACATTCGCAAAACATCTCCAAGCCCGCGAACATTTGAAGTGCGGCACAAGGGAAAATACTCGTACACATTTGAAATGTGTATGCTTGTATAATCCCACGTATTTTGAAGAAACCGGATTTTCGAAACTCTTTACAAACACATAAACCGAATTTTCGAAACTCTTCGCAAACAAACTCGCCAATCGCTAAACGGCCTCAACAATGGATCCAGTATCCACCAAATCAATCGTAAACTATCGCCCGGAAACATTCCGCGATTTCTAAAAGCCCATAGTCCTTTATGGCATAAGAAAAACAAACTTCAAAGCACTGCGAGACGTCGCTTCGTGCCTGGATATTCGTTTTTCGATTAAAAACTTCATACGCCTTCTAAACGGCATCATATCGTTGTTGCTGATCACAACAAACGAACTCTAACGTCCTAAACAGACAAGCCACCTAAGGGTAGGCTCTTTTACATCCGACAAGGATCCCATAGCGCGCTATACAAAAATTCCAAATTTGGTTTAGCACTTCGTAAAGGAAGTAGCTCGATTCGTGCCCAGACAAATCATATAAGCCGATACCACTTCGCGGATTTTAAAACGGTACGAATCAGGTTAAAATCACAAACAGGCAAAACGAAAGCCGATTTGTCATCGCACAGCCTCAGTCTGAGAGTAAACCTAGGTCTTGCCCTAAACCCAGCCTTGCTGGTACCTTAACATCTCATAGGCAAAGCGTCAACGACGCGAGATCCCAAAACTTGTCTCTTCACTCAAGTCTGTACGTTTCCACGAATTTTCGCGTAAATCGTAAACCGCAGGAAAATATCGCTTTGTACAAACGACGGATACGGTGATCATCAGAGAGGCAGGAATGAGACGACAACTCACACCCTGTCCCTCTAACTTCGATAGATAGAAGTTCTGAAAATGCAACATTAATATTTTATAAAGATTGAGCCGCAGAGTTCAACAGATGCCTTGAAAAAGGCCGGGATTCGAAGCCACCAACGGCCAGTCCCACAAATGTACAACATGGCCTCTTAACGGCCGAAACACAATCAAAATAAAAATCTCCGAAGGATTGATAAACCTAGACGCTCCCTGGAGCATCACCTTCATTCTCAAAACTCACCCAAAGTAGGAACGGTCTCACCGTCGCCTCCATTGGTCGCACCACCGCTGCATGTCTCATATGCGTCGGCTTCACGATCCTTGACTGCGTAGTCCTGGTCCTCCGAACCCTCCGAATCCGGGACAAGGGTGCACACGGGTTTCAGACCAGGGAGAATCGAGTCGAAGTCCTCTCCGTCAAACTTGCGAGTCCTCGTCTCATCAAGACTCTGAATCTTCTGTTGAAGACGACGGACTTTCGAGGACATATGTTCTTCTCTTTCTTCACATTGAGCAACGAACTCACGGTCCTTCCGACGTCACGTTCAAGATAGCCAATCAAAGGTGATGTGAATGTCCGCAATAAAATATTCTTAGCCGCAAATTTCGATTTTCAACTCAGAGATCTTCCGCACGCAAAATCGCTCTCGCATCTTGCATGCTGGGGGGCTAACTGTTGGGGTCAAAAACGGTTATCTCGAAATCAACGGCTAAGACTATTTGTCGTACGAAAAATCCTCCGAAAGATGCACACGGACACCCGCAAACCAAAGCAGCTGACCGCGACCTGCCCCTAGGCGCCGGGCGCCTAGCGCCCGTGCTGCCTCTAGGCGCCGGGCGCCTAGCGCCCGTGCTGCCTCTAGGAGGCACCGGGCGCCTAGCGCCCGTGCTGCCTCTAGGAGGCGCCGGGCGCCTAGCGCCCGTGCTGCCTCTAGGCGCCGGGCGCCTAGCGCCCGTGCTACCTCTAGGAGGCGCCGGGCGCCTAGCGCCCGTGCTGCCTCTAGGAGGCGCCGGGCGCTCGGCGCCTAGCGCCCGTGCTGCCTCTAGGAGGCGCCGGGCGCCTAGCGCCCGTGCTGCCTCTAGGAGGCGCCGGGCGCCTAGCGCCCGTGCTGCCTCTAGGAGGCGCCGGGCGCCTAGCGCCCGTGCTGCCTCTAGGAGGCGCCGGGCGCCTAGCGCCCGTGCTGCCTCTAGGAGGCGCCGGGCGCCTAGCGCCCGTGCTGCCTCTAGGAGGCGCCGGGCGCCTAGCGCCCGTGCTGCCTCTAGTGCCTCTAGGAGGCGCCGGGCGCCTAGCGCCCGTGCTGCCTCTAGGAGGCGCCGGGCGCCTAGCGCCCGTGCTGCCTCTAGGAGGCGCCGGGCGCCTAGCGCCCGTGCTGCCTCTAGGAGGCGCCGGGCGCCTAGCGCCCGTGCTGCCTCGCGTCTTCGAACGATAATCTTCTACGCACGAGTTCCAGGCCCCGACTGTCAGTAATCTGCGCCTCGAGTCCTTCCCAAGTTCTCGCGGAATGAATCATTAGAATTCCGCAAACAACACTCCCGTTCTCATTCTGAACTAAAACCGTCGGAAACATTTCGGAAACTCGTAAGACATCAACGGAAAAGAAGATCTTAAATCATTCATACGGAACGATGAAGGTTATCTAAAACACCACACATCTCAACTTTACGAAGGATCGAAGATCTTCCGAAGAAATCGTAGAAAACAGCGGAAGTCCTCGAAACGGCCCAAAAGGACCAAACGCGATCGGACAATCCATTTACGATTATCTAGGACAGGTACAACGACTTACACTTATCTTTACGCGACAAGATAAATCCTAAATTTCCGGAAGGATAAATGTCAAGTTTCCCGAAGGTAAACATGAAGGTCGACGAAAATGGAAAAAGCCCGCCTTGCGGCCCAGAAGGAGAATAGACCGTCATAGGAAGGAGTATATAAAGGAGCTCTGGGAGAGGAAGAGGGGCGGAGCGAAAATCATTGAGAGAAAGAGCAAATCCGAGATTGGAGACCTAGAGAGCTCTTGTTAGCTTAAGAACTTAGAATTTAGGCGGTAGACTAGCAAGGCACGACCTAGAACGTCTGGCCGCCTCTCGTTCTATTTTCATCTTGTCCGCAGACCCTTATTTCTCGCGGAAAGATCTACCGATCCTTTACTTAGAGTTCCGCACATAGAAACCCTAGGCGTTATTCTCGACATGCCTGTTTCTATGACTAACGCTCATACTAGACGAACTCCGCCAGGCAGTTCGATCTCTTGTTCAAACCCTTCCAACTGAACTACGTCCGACTTGATCCTCGAAAGGGGTACGTAGGCAGCCTTCCTTAAGGTCCAGTCCCAACTCTAAACAAAACCCTTTTTGTACGATTTTCGTCTTTTGTTATCTTTGTATATTTTCCGCACTTGTTCGGTCACTTGTCGTTGGCTGTCGCAGAGAATCCGGACCTTCAAGGAAAGTCGGGTTAACTTGGCTTTCCTCCGTTTTTTACTTAATCAAAATCGACAGTGCGAATTTCGGTTCCCACAATAGTCGGTGATAGGGGTCATCCAGGTTTCTCCTTCGTCTACTACCGTTACTTCTTCTGGTTCGACCTCTTTCTGGGTTTCTGGCCATTGTAGGACCAACAGCGGAATACTCATATGTTCCTTGGTTTCTAATGCGGAACCCAGGTTTGCTAGAGCATCGGCTTGGGAGTTTTGTTCCCTAGGTATTTGGGTAAGCTTATAGCTTGTGAATTGGTCCAGGAGACGTTTGGCCACCGATAGATACCTGATCATGCTCGGGTCCTTGGCTTGATAGTCCCCTTGAACTTGACTGATGATGAGCTGCGAGTCACTGAAAACCTGGATGTCTTTTACTCCCATTTCCTTAGCTAGTTTTATAGCTGCTATTAAAGCCTCGTATTCTGCCTCGTTGTTCGTTGCTTTGAAGTTGCAACGTACAGCCCTTGAGGTCGATTCTCCCGTAGGGGAGGTCAGAACCAGTCCTACCCCTGCGCCTCTTACATTGCTGGAGCCATCCACGTGCAGGGTCCATTGACCTTCTTCCGCTTCTTTTCCCTGGAGTGTGGTTTCTAGATCTGGGTCTGGAAGCATAGAGGGAGAGAATTCAGCCACAAAATCAGCTAGGACCTGGGACTTGATAGCAGCGGCTGGGCTGAAGATCACGTCGTACTCTCCCAATTCTACGGCCCATTTCGCCAACCGTCCTGACACCTCGGGTTTATGAAGGACTGCTTTGATGGGGAATGAGGTGACTACCACGACTTGATGGGACTGGAAATAGGGACGTAACTTCCGGGCCGCGACCACCAGGGCGAGGGCTAGTTTCTCTAGTTGGCTGTATCGAGTTTCTGCGTCTAGCATGGATTTGCTGACGTAGTATATGGGATGCTGCCTTTTTTCCTCCTCCCTTACGAGGACCGCGCTAACTGCGTGTTCGGACACGGCTAGGTAAAGTAATAGGGTTTCTCCTTCCAAGGGTTTAGATAGGAGTGGTGGAGTAGTGCGGTAGGCCTTGAGGTCGGATAGCGCGGCTTCGCACTTCTCTGTCCACTTAAAGTCCTTAGGGTTCTTTAGTGTTTCGAAGAAGGCGTGGGACTTGTCAGAAAGCCTGAAGATGAATCTGCTGAGGGCTGCCATTCTTCCCGTAAGCTTTTGAATCTCTTTGACGTTCCGTGGGGGAGGAATCGCCTGGATGGCCCTTATTTGCTCCAGATTTGCTTATATGCCCCTGTGGGTGACTATGTATCCCAGGAATTTCCCGGAGCTTACTCCAAAGAAACATTTAGAGGGGTTGAGCTTCATATTGTATTTCCTCAGGGTGGTGAATGCTTGCTGGAGATGTGAGATATGATCTTTCGAGTCAAGAGACTTTACCAGCATGTCGTCGATGTAGACTTCCATGGTCTGGCCTATCTGATCGGCAAACATCATGTTGACCAGCCTCTGGTAAGTGGACCCAGCATTCTTCAGACCAAACGGCATGACCTTGTAGCAGTAGATGCCCCTGGAAGTCATGAAGGACGTCTTTTCTTGGTCGTCGGGATGCATCAGGATTTGGTTGTATCCCGAGAAGGCGTCCATGAAGCTCATTAGTTGGTGCCCAGCAGTAGCATCAACCAGCTTGTATATATGAGGCAAGGGGAATGGATCCTTTGGGCAGGACTTGTTGAGGTCCGTGAAATCGATGCAGACTCTCCATTTTCCGTTTTTCTTTCTCACAACCACCACATTGGCGAGCCAGTCGGGATATTGTACCTCTCTTATGAACCCTGCGTCGAGCAGGTTCTTGACCTCTTCGTTAATAATTTCATCCCTTTCGGGAGCGAACTTCCTTCTCTTTTGTCTGACAGGAGGATGCTCGGGATTCACTTGGAGTTGGTGCATGATGCGAACTTCCTATCCCGGGCATGTCTTCGTGGGACCATGCGAAGCAATCTGAGTTAGATCTTAGGAAGTCGATCAACCTTCGCCTCAGATCCTTCGGCAGCTTGGAGCCTATTTTGAGGTTCCGCTCTGGGTTCCCTTCTATTAAGGGGACCTCGTCCATGTCTTCAACCTCGGGTTCTTCGGCGTGAGGAACGAGAGGTTGCTTCTGTAATTGCTATAAGGCTTGGGTCTTTCCCTTCAGGATGGTTTGGTAGAAGGACCTAGAATTCTCTTGGTCCCCTCTGATGACCTTCACGCCCCAAGGGGTAGGGAATTTTATCAACTGATGAAGGGTTGATGGCACGGCTCCCATGTCGTGGATCCAGGGCCTCCCTAGTATCACGTTATAAGACGACGGACAGTCGACAACCAAGAACTTGGTTGTTTGGTTTATTCTCTCGGTATAGACTGGAAGAAGGACTTCTCCTTCGGTTTGCTTCACCTCTCCGCTGAATCCCACGAGCGGGGTCGCTTTCCTGGTTAATGTTTTAGGGTCTAGCCCTAAATCCATATAGGCTGAGTGGAAGATGCTGGAGCTGCCGTTATCCACCAGTATCTGCTTGACCAAGCAGTTGGCTATAACTAGCGAGATGACGAGGGCGTCATGATGGGGAGCCAGGACTCGTTTCTGCTCCCTCGCAGTGAAGCTGATTTCGTCCGTTCCCAAGAGTGGGTGCTTGGGAATCTCGGTTTCTTGACCATTCCTAGCATTGCGAGTACTTCTTTTGGCTGCGGCGCTACTGATCCCGCTTACTTCTGATCCTCCGGAGATGACGTGGATCACTCGTTCTTGTGGCGGAGGTAGTGCAGGGACCGCGTCGTTGGGGAGAGCGGGACCCTCTCTGTTGAGGAGGTCCTTTGCCTTGTCCGAGAGGAACTCCCTTAGATAACCCTTCTTGAGAAGCTCGGCTACTTCCAGCCTTAAGGCTATGCAATCTTCGGTGGTATGACTGTGATCGCTGTGGAACCCACACCATCTTTTAGAGTTCCGGGTAGCGTCAGGGGACCTCATTTTAGGCGGCCACTTAACTTGTGGGCTCATCTGCCTCAAGACTCCGATGAGCTATGGTTTGGATATCGCTAGGTGGGAAATGCTGGGCCAAGTAGAGACCATCATTCTTTCGGACCGAGGTAAGGGGCGATGTTGGTATCTGCCCCTGCTCTGATTGATGGACTCTCGGGAAGGTCGGGATCGAGTGGTTTCCTCGCGCTCGTCCTTTGAAGGCATGGAGGACTTCTGATCGTACTTGGAGGAAACCTTGGCCCTGCTTACGACATCTTCTTCCCACCTTACTTGGGCCCAGGCGCGGGATAGCACATCCGCCATGTCTCCACATCTGTACTTCGTTAGCTCCTTGTAGAGTTCTCCCTCCGGAAGTAGGCCCTTCTTGAAGGCTGAGATTGCTGTATCGGCGTTACACTCGGGTATAGAGACCTTCTCCTGGTTGAAGCGAGCTATGTAGGAGCGTAAGGATTCGTTTCTGTATTGTTGGATCTCATAGAGATCATCTGATCTCTTCTCCAGGTGGCGGCTACTGGCGAATTGTTCCACGAACTTGTCGCTGAGGGCGGCGAAGGAGGCTATGGATCCCGTGGGGAGGTTGATATACCATTGGAGGGCAGGACCGGTTAGAGTTGCCCGAAGCCTTTGCACATGGTGGCTTCCCTTGCTTCTATTGGAATAGCCACGGCTACCATGCGCTGCTTATACTGGGCGATGTGGTTGTCGGGATCTCCGGTTCCCTCGTACATCTTGATGCTCGGGAAAGAGAACTTTCGAGGCATCTCGACCGAAGCAATCTCCTTCACGAAAGGTGTGTCGGAATATGACCTGGGATCGCTTCTACGGATGGGGGGAGCTACTCCGGGGAGTCTTTCCACCATGGATTGGATGGTGCCGAATCTTTCGGATACCACCTTCTCTAGGTAAGCGGCTAGAGCTGGATTTGAGATCTCGGGATGGTCGGGTGAATACTCTTCATCCTCTGTATCGGGTTCGTCTTCTTCTTCTTTCCGGGTTACGTCTCGAGTATTTTCTTGACCGCCGGGTTCGTCGTCGGGCTGTTGCGGAGTTTCCTCGCTGATATCACTCAAATTACCCTAAGGAGTGAATTACTCTCATCAAAAGAGGTTCAATTTTAGTATTTAGGGATCGAATCCACAGAGACTCTAGGATCGCACAATAGATTGTATAGTCTTTGAAATAAAGCTAGATAAATAGGTTTAAAACAGTAAATTAAATGATGAGCAAAGTAGTTGCTCGATTGATTTGATTTGAGGTTGTTAACAGGAGGAAAGATAGCTAGATTTAGGTATTATCTCAGGTATGACAAGTTTGCAAGTTAATTAGGGTTTTTATTATTCATAGTTCTGAACTCAAACTTTAGTAAAAATCAATTAGATTGCCTTCAAATGGATCTCGGATCATCAACTATCGTTCGATGATCATGAGAAAATGTCGATCGATTATTCGATTGAATATCGATCGATGCACCTTTCACAATATCGACCGATACAACGATAGTTGCGTCGATCGATATTGCTTCCAGCGAGCCTTAAGATCGGGTTTGATGGGTTCTCCAATCTGACTATGAACAACTCTCGTATGCTCTCAGTCAGATTAGAACATACTAGTTTAGTTTTCAGGAATTTGCTAAGTTTTCACTTATCCAAATTAATCCTAAGATCTAGGTTAAGGATGATTAATCCTAAACTAAGCATTAAGAACAACTAGATAAAGAACTATATTTTAAACACCCTAATAGCAATTCATATTAGCAATACATAATCAACCTTATGAGAAACCTAAATCTAACAGTAAGATTACTCAAACATATTCATAAGAAACATCATGATGGTTTGAAATACTTTAATAGATAAAACAAAGAATAGAGTAAATAAACAAAGAGAGTTCAAGATCTTCCCTCTCTCAAGGTGCTAAGATCTCTCTCTCCAATCCAAAGCTCTCTCTCTCTCTAATCTCTCTAATCTCCTCCAAAAACAAGCTTAGCAGCCAACAATGGCTTAGAAAACAGTAAAATAGGGTTTCTGGTCGTCCAAGGGTATTATGGTAATTTGGGTTGCTTTAGGGCTTTTGGCAGTCATGAAACTTAGTAATCCCACGTCCTGACATTCATATCGACCGATATGGGTGATTTCCCATCGATCGATATACATTCCTCTTCTCGACAGCCTTCTCTCGCGAGGCAGACTGACCACTCTTCAGTAAAACGGGCATAACTTCTGATCTAACCGTCAGATTGACCTTAAACCGGTGGCATTGGAAAGCTAACTCAAAGATCTATCTTTTGTCCAAATATCAGCTCAATCGCACCGTGGAAAGGTCTCCATCCATATCAAAACATCTGACGCGTCTGCGCGATTCTGCACTTAAAGGCTCCAAAAGACACCAAAAACGCCATATTTCTCCAAGTCGTACCTGAACCTGTAAATACTCTAAATATACCTTATTTCATAGTAAATATATGTAAAAACGCTTATATACCATGGGTAAAAGTGGGTCAAAATCATGGTATATCAACTCCCCAGACTTACCCTTTTGGTTGTCCTCATGCAAAACCAACAGGCAGTCTCTCTGAAAGAGGTTTGAAAACAGCAGGGACTCAAAAAGATTTTAAAAACTTAGTCACCATCTCTCTAGTAATGCAAACCAAATCATAGACATCCTAACATTAGAAGCACATTATACAATATCCTAGTATAGCAACCAAATTCGCCTAGTCAACAACTTAACAGATCCTGTCTGACAATCCCCTATACTGATCTCATTTATTAACATAAATAAAAGTGTAGGCTTTACCTTGGGAGTATCGATCACAAGATGCAAGGATTCTCAAACAAGTATCTGGACCTGCAGGTAAAAGTTAGTTCCTATCCTCTCTCTCTACTTATTTCTCTCTTAGTCAAAGTCTGCTTTCATTGCAGGATCATTGACCAAGATTGGACAGGCTTCCATGAATCAAAACTTAATGGTGATTGCCACCAAGTCTTGTTCACTTCTTTTTGACCTATATCCAAGAATTCATATGAATCGAACCTTGATGATTGCCGCCACCAAGTCCCGTTCGAATTCTTTTAGTTGGAATCCTTATGAAGCAAGCCTTAATGGTTGTAGCCACCAAGTCCTGTTCGGATTCCACCTAACTTAAAACCTATATATATAATTTTTTTCTTTTTATTTTATTTTATTTTATTTTATTATATATATATATATATATATATATCTTTTTATAATAATAATAATAATTTTTTTTACCTATATATCTAGGGTCGAAATAGAGAGACCATTTACCGTGAATTCTGGGGGTTTGACCCAATAATGTTTTACTCGTTGACCATTTACCGTGAATTCTTCTCCTTTCTCGTTTATAAGGGTAATGGCTCCACTTGGTTGGACTGCAGTCACAGTAAAAGGTCCAGACCAACGAGATCGAAGTTTTCCAGGAAATAATGTCAAACGAGAGTTATATAGGAGAACTTGATCATTTGGGACGAAATGTCGAGAAATGATCTTTTTGTCATGATAAGCTTTTGTTCTCTCTTTATATAACTTTGAGTTCTCATAGGCAAGATGCCTTATCTCATCCAGCTCGTTAAGCTGGATAACTCTCCTTTCTGCAGCCGGCTTTATGTCAAAATTTAACAGTTTAGTAGCCCATGCTGCTTTATGCTCTAGCTCGACTGGTAAGTGGCAAGATTTTCCGTAGAGCAAGTGAAATGGAGTGGTTCCAAGAGGAGTTTTAAAGGCGGTACGATAAGCCCATAGTGCATTATCTAATTTCTTAGACCAATCCTTTCTTGTGGCTCCGACTGTCTTTTCCAAAATTTCTTTTATTTGTCTGTTAGAAACTTTGACTTGTCCACTCGTTTGCGGATGGTACGGTGTCGCCACTCTATGGTGGACTCCGTTCTTTCTGAGTAGATTCTCAAAAATCTTATTGATGAAGTGAGTTCCACCATCGCTTATAACTACTCTAGGAACTCCAAATCTTGGAAAAATGATGCTTTTGAAAAGTTTGACAACAACAGAAGCATCATTTGTTGGTGAAGCTATTGCTTCTACCCATTTGGAAACATAATCAACAGCAACCAAGATGTATTTGTTTCCGTAAGAAGAAGGGAACAGACCCATAAAATCTATCCCCCAGCAGTCAAAAACTTCTATTTCAAGTATGAATTTATGTGGCATTTCATGTCATTTACTGATTTTTCCTCTTCGTTGGTACCGATCACATTGTGCAATGTATGACTGAGCATCTCGAAACATGGTAGGCCACCAGAATCCGGCTTGTAGTATTTTGGAAACCGTTTTAAAGGTTGCAAAATGTCCAGCGTATTCTGATCCATGGCAGTGATAAATGATATCTGAAGTCTCAGTTTCAGCTACGCAGCGTCTAAATATGCCGTCGGCACATTGTTTGTAAAGGTAAGGTTCATCCCAATGATACCTCCTTACCTCTCTGAAAAATTTCTTTCTGTCGTAGCTCTTAAGTTCTTCAGGTTCTACATCTGCGGCTAGATAGTTTACTATGTCAGCATACCAAGGCCTATCTGAACTAGTCGCAGCCACCGCACACACCCCCAGACTTGAACTTCTACCAATGGGAGAACCCATATCAGTCTGCATAAGGTGGTGGGCAACCTTGATATCTATGTCAACTATCACTGTGTCTTTGTGTGCCTTAAGATGATGGTTGTCTAAAGTGTCGATCGATAACTTTCCTTGAGTATCGATCGATGCTTCCTCAGATGCAAGACACACATGACCTATTGATTTTGAGTCCGCGCGATAGATGTTTTCTAAAGGTAGGAAATCATTGATGGGGACGTCATCTTCAATTCTGATTCGTGAAAGATGGTCAGCAACTCCATTTTCTACTCCCCTCTTATCCTTTATCTCGATGTCAAATTTTTGTAGAAGCAGGATCCATCTCAATAGCCTTGGTTTCGCATCTTTCTTCTTCATCAAGTATCTTAGGGCAGCATGGTCAGTGTGGACAACTACTTTCGAACTAACTAGGTAAGAACGAAACTTTTCAAAAGCGTAGACGACTGCTAGCAGTTCCTTTTCTGTTGTTGCATAGTTTCGTTGTGCATCATCGAGAGTCTTACTAGCATAGTAAATTACATGTAATTTCTTATCCTTTCTCTGGCCAAGTACTGCGCCTACAGCGAAATCGCTTGTGTCGCACATTATTTCGAAGGGTAAACTCCAATCAGGGGCTTGGACGATAGGGGCAGTTACTAAAGCAGACTTGATCCCCTCAAAAGCTTTTAAACATTCTGGGGTAAAGTCGAATTTTACTTCTTTGCACAGAAGAGTTGTTAAGGGCCTAGCTATTTTGCTAAAGTCCTCTATGAATCGCCTGTAGAAACCAGCGTGCCCAAGAAAACTCCTCACGTCCTTTACGTTGGAAGGTGTCGGCAGACTGGTCATTACTTCGATTTTAGCTCGATCTACTTCTATACCGGCAGACGAGACCTTGTGCCCCAAAACAATTCCATCATTTACCATAAAATGGCACTTCTCCCAATTTAGGACAAGATTCTTCTCCTCACATCTTTCTAATACTTTGCACAAGTTGTTAAGGCATGATGTAAAATCAGATCCATACACCGAGAAATCATCCATAAAGACTTCCATGAAATCCTCAATCATATATGTAAAGATAGACATCATACATCTCTGGAAGGTAGCAGGAGCATTACAAAGTCCAAAGGGGATCCTGCGGTATGCGAAAGTACCATATGGACAAGTGAATGTGGTCTTTTCTTGGTCGTCTGGATGGATAGGAATTTGGAAAAATCCTGAGTACCCATCAAGAAAGCAGTAATACTCGTGGTGTGCAAACCTTTCTAACATCTGATCTATGAAAGGTAGAGGAAAATGATCCTTTCTCGTAGCAGCATTGAGCTTCCTGTAATCTATGCACATCCTATGCCCAGTAATAGTCCTCATCGGGATAAGCTCTTCTTTTTTGTTCTTGACCTCCCTTCTTTGGTACTACATGGACTGGGCTTACCCAATCGCTATCCGAAATTGGATAGATTATCCCTGCATCAAGTAATTTGATGATTTCTTTCTTTACGACTTCTTTGAGGTTTGGGTTCAGTCGTCTTTGATGTTCTGTTGACGACTTAGATTCGTCTTCCAGATGATTCCGGTGCATACAAAGGTCAGGGGAGATACCTGGAATATCATCCAAAGAGTATCCAAGTGCCTTCCTATGTTTACGAAGTTTGCTCAATAATAGATCAAGTTCACTATTAGTGAGGTTAGCGTTAACTATCACTGAATAGGAATTATCCAAAAGAAAAGCATATTTTAGCCCAGCAGGTAATGGCTTAAGTTCCACATTTGGTGCTTTTTCTTTTGTTAGATTTCCGACTGACGGAGGTCGTCGACCGATATCAGGTTTTAGGTATCGATCGATATCGATCTTTGATTCATCGCCGTCTTTGGCTTCGTCATTTGTGGTCGTATGACCAGTGTCTATGAGATGATCACATTCGTCTGCTCTGTTATCTATGCTGAATATTTCGTTTTGCGCAAGCATAAGCTCATTATCGGGATGATCGTCCGAAAATGATTCTTCCAGGAGGTCTTGAGTTAAATCCTCAATTTCGTCCACATATGAGGATGGTTTGTCAATTAGGGGAAGTGTGGCGATTTTTTCCATGTCAAATTGCATGTGGATGTCTCCTATTTTGAGATTGATTCGTCCCCCTTTGACATCAATAATGGCATTCGCAGTCGCAAGGAATGGCCTACCTAGTAGTATTGGATCTCTTGGTTCGTTCTTATAATGGAGAACGACGAAATCTGTTGGCACGGATAATCCGTTTATTTCTACAGGTACGTCTTCAAGTACTCCTTCCGGGATTCGTACAGAGCGATTCGCAAGAAGTAATTGGATGTTGGCTGGTGTAAATTCAGTGTAACCAAGAAATGTTGCAACTGAGTGCGGCATTAAATTTACACTAGAGCCTAGATCGCAGAGTGCTCTTGGGAAGAGCTGATCTCTAATTGTGCAACGAAGGACAAAACTTCCGGGGTCGGGCACTTTTTCAGGAGTTTCGCTCTGTATAATAGCGCTAACTTCGTCAGAGACCATCATTGTACTACGCTTACTTGCTGAAAGGTTTTTTGTTGTCAGCCCTTTGAAGAATTGATTTATTGCAGGCGAAAGTATGATGGCGTCTCTGAGTGGTATTTTTATCTCAACGTCCTCGAAATTTCGTCGACAGAGTTCCTGTTCTCTGTCGCGTTTGTTGTTCGTTTTGGGAGGGAAAGGAGGTTTTGTGCTGTATACCCGTTCTATGGTTGGCTCAGCGGGCTTCGATTTTTCTTCAGAACTAGTGGGTATCTGTCGATCGATGCTAGTTGTTGCAGATCGATCGATATCAATTGGTTCCGCTACACTCTCTTCATCCTCATCGATGTTGATCACCTCTGTCTCAGTTTCTTGATTATTGGCTTTCATTTCTTGAAACTGAGGTGATCCGTTTTTTGGGTAAGAGAGGAGCACGGGGTTTAGGGTGGGTTTGAGAGTTTTTGTTCCTTGATTCACCGAGGTCTTGTTCGGTGCAGTGGTTGGAGTTAGTTGTTTCCCGCTTCTCAACACTGCAGCACTCATCTGGCGTCTCGGGTTTGCATCAGACATTCCAAGGTGCTATCCTTTTTCCCTTCTGACAAATACATCATCATGTGAAATTTGGCTATTTAATCTCTTAACACGGTGATTCAAAGTTTCAAACTTATCATGCAAATGAGCGTACATCGAATCAAGTTTTTTATCGAAATCCACACTCATCATCTACGCGTTTTTCAGAACTTGTCCCGTCATAGATTCCTCCATGCTCTTTTGGGTCTTCGCTGCCCCGTAGCTTCTTATAGAGCATATGTCTCTCTGCTGGCCTGAAAGTTTCCCAGATAGCTGATCTTCATTGTGGTTCTTGGCCATCTTTTTCCTCTCAAGATCAGTCTTCTTGGCACTAGTGCTAGTTGCCACATTTTCAATGAGTCTCATAGCTTCTTCAGGGGTCCTGGTTTTGAAGTTTCCTTGACTCGCAGCGTCCAAAGCTGCTTGGTATGTCCAGTCGAGACCTCTAAAGAAGATATTAAGTAGTTGAATCTCGGAAAAACCATGATGTGGGCAGTCTCGTTGGTAGGATTTGAATCTTAACCAAGAAGCTTTAAAAGGTTCTGTAGTGCCTTGAGAAAAATTATAAATTTTATTCCTAAATTCTTCGGTCCGTTCATCATCGAAGAAATTGTTGAGGAAAACGCGCTTGATATCATTCCAACAAGTCAAAGATCTTGGCTGCAGTTGTTTCAGCCAGTGAATCGCATCCCCAGCAAGAGAGTGTGGGAATAGCTTGCAAAATAAGTAATCTTCAGAGACATCGTGCATCTTGATGTTAGACACAAGGTCTTCAAGTGCTTCGATATGGTCTATGGGATTTTCATGAGGAAGACCACGAAAAGGATGCTGACCTACTAGAGAGAAGTATCTAGGTTTCAGTTCAAAATCTTTCCTCTGAATTGCTGGTGAGCGGGTCGCAGACCTGTTAGTGTAAAACTGATCAGGTCTGTTATAATCCCCAAGCGTTCGGTGGTTCTCCGACCCAGCATTCAAAACAACGGCAATCCCAACAGGAATTTCAGCCCTATGTTTATGATTAATTTGATGCAATGCATTGCATACTCGTTTATCTAAGTATCCTAGAACTACTTTCCCATAATTGAAATTGGTAAGCAAAGACTTACCTGCTTCCGGCTGGTTGGCGTCGATCGATTTGTTTAGCTCATCGTCGATCGATTTTTGTTGATCGGCATCGATCGATTCCAGCATGGAAGTATCGATCGATTTGTCTGTCGATTCGTCGCTCGATGTCCTGGTCATCTTATCGATCGATTCTCGGCCGAACTTGTGTTCCTCTTCTTAAGTTCCTGTGTCAGTAAGGAAAGAAGAAAAACTTTTTAAATAAACAGTAAATAAAATCTAGACTATATTCTAAACTTAATCTAATGGCAATAAGAAAGAGTTCTCGGCAACGGCGCCATATTTGATATCACTCAAATTACCCTAAGGAGTGAATTACTCTCATCAAAAGAGGTTCAATTTTAGTATTTAGGGATCGAATCCACAGAGACTCTAGGATCGCACAATAGATTGTATAGTCTTTGAAATAAAGCTAGATAAATAGGTTTTAAAACAGTAAATTAAATGATGAGCAAAGTAGTTGCTCGATTGATTTGATTTGAGGTTGTTAACAGGAGGAAAGGTAGCTAGATTTAGGTATTATCTCAGGTATGACAAGTTTGCAAGTTAATTAGGATTTTTATTATTCATAGTTCTGAACTCAAACTTTAGTAAAAATCAATTAGATTGCCTTCAACTGGATCTCGGATCATCAACTATCGTTCGATGATCATGAGAAAATGTCGATCGATTATTCGATTGAATATCGATCGATGCACCTTTCACAATATCGACCGATACAACGATAGTTGCGTCGATCGATATTGCTTCCAGCGAGCCTTAAGATCGGGTTTGATGGGTTCTCCAATCTGACTATGAACAACTCTCGTATGTTCTCAGTCATATTAGAACATACTAGTTTAGTTTTCAGGAATTTGCTAAGTTCTCACTTATCCAAATTAATCCTAAGATCTAGGTGATGGATGATTAATCCTAAACTAAGCATTAAGAACAACTAGATGAAGAACTATATTTTAAACACCCTAATAGCAATTCATATTAGCAATACATAATCAACCTTATGAGAAACCTAAATCTAACAGCAAGATTACTCAAACATATTCATAAGAAACATCATGATGGTTTGAAATACTTTAATAGATAAAACAAAGAATAGAGTAAAGAAACAAAGAGAGTTCAAGATCTTCCCTCTCTCAAGGTGCTAAGATCTCTCTCTCCAATCCAAAGCTCTCTCTCTCTCTAATCTCTCTAATCTCCTCCAAAAACAAGCTTAGCAGCCAACAATGGCTTAGAAAACAGTAAAATAGGGTTTCTGGTCGTCCAAGGGTATTATGGTAATTTGGGTTGCTTTAGGGCTTTTGGCAGTCATGAAACATAGTAATCCCACGTCCTGACATTCATATCGACCGATATGGGTGATTTCCCATCGATCGATATACATTCCTCTTCTCGACAGCCTTCTCTCGCGAGGCAGACTGACCACTCTTCAGTAAAACGGGCATAACTTCTGTTCTAACCGTCAGATTGACCTCAAACCGGTGGCATTGGAAAGCTAACTCAAAGATCTATCTTTTGTCCAAATATCAGCTCAATCGCACCGTGGAAAGGTCTCCATCCATATCAAAACATCTGACGCGTCTGCGCAATTCTGCACTTAAAGGCTCCAAAAGACACCAAAAACACCATATTTCTCCAAGTCGTACCTGAACCTGTAAATACTCTAAATAGACCTTATTTCATAGTAAATATATGTAAAAACGCTTATATACCATGGGTAAAAGTGGGTCAAAATCATGGTATATCACTCGCCGTCGTGCGGGGTGTTGAGCGAAGCCATAGGTCGGACTCTGGTTCTGAACCGTTTTCGTTTGTTCCCTACTGCCCCGTGGGATTGTTTTTCTCGTCTGAGAGCGATGTTCTCGGCTTCCATAGCGTCCAGCTTCTCGACGCTTTGCTGAAGCTGCTTGGAGTGTTCTCCAAGTTGATCTTTTAGGTGCTGAACTTCCTGGACGAGTTCTAGACCTGCAGGTGCGGTTTCCTGAGCCTTGTGAAGGTCGGTGATTTGACTCTGAAGGGTTTCGAATCGGCTCAGAAGCTCTTTCTCCTTCGGGGTCAGATCAGCTTGATTGGAATCGTCTTCCAGTGCCATCGTCACGTAGTTGAGTTACTCCCCTCCCTCTAGCGCCAAACTGTTGTGATATTTTTGTGTAGGGTCGTTTTAGTACTACGGAACACTGGAAGACTGATAGATTTCGTGTATTTGTATGTGTTTAGAGAAGAGAAACTGAGGCAAAGAGATGTCTTATTGAGTGATTTTGGGATTACAACGTATTAGGTGTATAAACCCTAGTTCTATCGCCTAACTCTCTAATCTCTAAGCCCCAAAGTGTCGATCCCATATTCTAGGGTTTGGGTTCCCCTTTTATAGTTGATATAAGCCGGTCAACCTTGGGCGGCTTCTGTAATATTCAGGAATATATTACTTTCCCTCGATATGGGAAACTTCCATATTCATGCGGAGAATCGGATCCTTGGTCCTTACGGCAGGGGCTAGGCCTTGGTTCCTCGATACAGGGACTGGACCCTGGATACTTATCAAATGGAGATCGGATCCTGGTGCCTCCTGGTGGAGATGGGTTCTTTGAGTAGAGGAGGGACCCTGGGTCCTTTCCAAACGAGGGCCCGGAAGTCGAGGCCCCTTCGGAGGCTGGAGAAACCTCTAGCCTTGAATTTTTTTCCCCAACAATTAGTCTTCTCATCAACAATCACCACTTCATCATCCATATTGATGGCCACCCCCTCACCTAGTTTCTCAGCATCCTTGGTGAGAGTTCTAGGAGGTAACTCCTTAACACTCCTAAGTGTGATAGCTTTGGCATCCTTGGGATTCTGCTCAGGTTTTCCATGTAGGGAGCCTTGTTGGCGATTCTGCTGAGTGTTCATGGAAGCAAACTGGCTCTCCAAAGCTCTGAACTTGTTGTTGAGATCATTGTAGCTTCCATCAATCCTGTTGTGAAGGTTCTTCAGCTCATAGCTAACATGCTTCTCACTTCTAGTTTGTGACTCCAAGATTTGTTTCAGAAGTACATCAGTGCTGCTTGCTTGAGGTGTAGAGCTAGATGGAGCAGCCTGTTGCTGAGAAGTATTCTGACTCTGGTTAGAGAAACCTGGTGGAGGGTTTTGCTTTTGCTGATAGCCACTTTGCTGGTTGTTCATAGGCTGATATCCATTCTGCTGGTTGTTGGAATAAGGTCTCTGCTGGTAATTGTTATACTGAAAGTCTGGCTCCTTCTTGTACAAAGTACCATTGTTGTTGATAAAACACAACTCTTCTTGACCTTCCAGACCTTCAACCTCATTGATAGCAGGTGGTGCCTCTTGCTGTGGGTTACCAACGAAGTGCAGCTGCTCTTGAGTAGCCTTATCAGCAATGAGGATGTCAATCTTATCCTGCAAAGCCTTTATCTCCCTTCTTGCCTGCTTGTCTTCTGGCCTATCAGCTCTGTCATGATCCCCACTGTAGACTGCATCACTCTTGACCGTGTTGTCAACCAGTTTCTCTGCCTCTGCCTCTGTTCTGTCCAGGAAGCTTCCATTACTTGCAGTGTCCAATCTGCCTCTGTACTCAGGTAGAGCACCTCTGTAGAATGTGCTGAGCAAGCTTCCTTTGTTGAAACCATGGTGTGGGCATTGAGCTAGGTAGCCACTGAACCTCTCCCATGCTTCACTGAATCCTTCCAAGTTCTTCTATTTGAAACCTGATATCTCATTTCTGTAGTCAGCAGTCTTAGAAGTAGAGAAGAACTTTTCAAGGAATGATTTCTTACAGTCATCCCAAGTGGTGATGGAGCTACTGGGCAGAGATTTCTCCCACTGACGAGCTTTGTCCCCCAAAGAGAAAGAGAAAAGCTTGAGCTTGAACGCATCTTCTGATACACCATTGGTTTTGGATAGGCCACAGTACCTATCAAAGCTGTCCAAGTGGTCAAATGGGTTCTCTGCAGCTAGGCCATGGAACTTGTTGTTCTCAATCGTGTTGAGCAACCCTGACTTGATTTCAAAGTTTGTTGGCTGCAACAGCTGGTGCTCTGATTCCCAACAGGTGACCTTGGTTAGTTGGGCGGTCATAGGCACCAATAGGTCGAGCTGGTGGACCATTTGCTTCTTGTTCAGCCATTTGAATGTTCGCTTGGAACTCCTCTTGTCTCCTCTTTCTAGCACACTCCATCTCTAAAGCTCTGATGTCGTCTGCTCTTGGAACTAGGTTTGTTGGACCCCTGCTCCTCAAGTTCATACACCTGTAGATCAAAAGGGAAGTGAAATAGGAGAATCAGTAATCTGTGAAATAAAAATGATTTAGTCTCAAGCAAGATACTAAATCCCAATGTTCAAATCTACTCAGAATTTGGCAACGGCGCCAATTTGATAATAGGAGTTTTGTGACTTCTAAGTCAAATGATAATATAGTGAAAGTACAATGTCGAACCAGTTCTGAGGGATTCAAAGCACCAAGATTACAAGCACTCTCTTAATCTAAATGCAATCAATAGCTTGAAGTTTATGATGTCTAAAGTTCTAATGATGAAAATAAAAGCAACAGAGATGACTTTTTAAATATTCTAAAGGAGAACTCATGGGTATAGGAACATGATCTTGGGTGATCAGGATTCGAACAAAAGATGACAGAATGACAAATCAAATGAATGACCTTAAGCTTAAACACTATCCTAAGCAAACTCTATGTCTAGATGAATGCTCATTTACTAACATATCTCAAACAACAAATATCTTTGGTTGAATGACATGAAAGCAATCATTAAGAACAAGTTCAATGGCTATCCTAATACTCTTAACTGGAAATGTCTTTGGCAAGATGCATTAGAAACTTAGTAGAGTTTTCTCAGACATTTCAACAAAAACCTTTTGGGTGGAAAATGTCTAGAGATCATCTCTTGAATGATAAGAACAAGAGAAGCAGTAAAATTACTCTACAAGCAAGGAATAAGATTAATCTATCCTAAAACATCTTTGATCTAACCTAAATCACCCTTGATCTCCTAACCCATGAATCCTATGGAGGATTACTCACTAAAGTTCATGATCACTCTTAAACCCATCTTAGGTTTCAGATTGATCATAAACAGGAACAAAAATCAATCGAAATATCAATAAGAACAATGGAAATCAATGATAGAATGGAAGAAATCTCTCAATAAAATATTATTTACCAAATGTAATCTGGATAATCAGCCTCCAATGGCTTACAACATACTTAAACTTAGGTTTTAGAACAGAGAAACGAGCATACAAAAGTCTAAAATGCCCCTGAGAAAAGTTTAGTTTCGGAGTAGAAATCGACCGCAGCGACCGGGCACACTCGCTCCGCGTGGTCGCTGCCGAAGTCTTGAAGTCACAGCGGCCGGGTACACCCGCTGGGGAGCCCGCTGCAAGAGGAAACGAGCGAGGGGTTTTAGCCGCTGCACCATGACCGCTCCAGGTGGGTGAAACCACATCGACCAGGCAGACCCGCTGTGGGTGTCGCTGTGGCACTGCTCGTGGGTGGTTTACTCTTTTTGCCTCTTTTGAGCCCCTAATGCATCCCAAATGCCTCCAAAAGTTCCATGTGATGCTCCAGTACCTGATAAGGACTCATGTATGCAAAATGCACCATAAACATGGCTAGAACCTAATCTACATGATGAAAATGCATGCAAATGAAAAGATAAAACAACGCAATTATGCAAGACATCACTAAGGATGAGACAGTCTTGTGGCATAGACGTCTTGGGCACATGAGCATGAAAAATCTATAGATTCTTTTCCGGAAAGGGGTGATCGATAAGAGGAGGATTGGTGATTTGGATTTCTGTGAGAGCTGTGTGATGGGGAAGCAGAAGAGAGTAAACTTCAACATCGGGAAACATGATACAGGTGAAGTTCTCAAGTATGTCCATGCTGATTTATGGGGATCTCCAAGTGTGACACCAAGTCTGTCAGGGAAGCCTTTAGTAAATTTTGTGAATGGAAGAAGCTTGTGGAGAATCAAGTCAAGAAGAAAGGGTGTTGTCTTAGAACAGACAATGGACTTGAATTCTGCAACACAGAGTTTGACAACTACTGTAAGCACCATGGAATCAAGAGACACATGACATGTGCATATACACCACAACAGAACGGTGTAGCTGAACGTATGAACATGACTCTGATGGAGAAGGTGAGATGTTTTCTAGTTGAGTCGGGTCTAGAGGAAATATTTTGGGCTGGAGCAGTGTTTACGTCAGCGTATGTGACAAACAGGAGTCCATCTTCTGCCATAGATGGGAACATTCCGGAGGAACTTTGGTTGGGCAAAAAGCCTGGTTATTTGCACCTGAGAAGATTTGGATCAGTGGTTTACGTCCATACAGATCAAGGAAAGCTCAAGGCCAGAGATAAAAAGGGAATCTTCGTCAGTTATACAATGGGTGTGAAAGGATACAAAGTTTGGCTTCTTGATGAAGAGAAGTGTGTTATAACCAGGAATGTAGTATTTACAGAAGATAAGGTCTACAAGGATTTGAATGTCTGCAAGGTTAAAGCAGATGTCACAGAGGAGCTATGAAATCATACTGTGCTGGAAGATCCAACAGGATCTGCATCAGGACCGGAAGTTGAGGCTTCAGGTGGAGCTGTTGATGAAACAGTTGAATCAGCTGTTGATGCAGATGACAAACAAGGTGAGAGTCTTGAAGGATATCAGTTAGCAAGGGATATAGTTCGGAGAAAAATAGTGCCACCTGCACGGTACTATGACTCAGAAGATATAGCAGCATTTGCACTATATGTAGCTGGTGACGTATGTGCTGAGGAACCTCAAGACTATAATGGAGAGATGAACATTGATGAGCGAACGCAGTGGGATGAAGCATGTGGTGAAGAGATGACTTCACTGGAGAAGAACCAAACCTGGAAGCTTGTGAGAAGGCCTAGTAAGCGTAAGGTGAAAGGCTGCAAGTGGGTCTTTAAATTAAAGCCTGGTATACCTGGTGTTGAGAAGCCTAGATTTAAGGCTCGGTTAGTTGCTAAGGGATACTCTCAAAGAGAGGGTATTGATTATTAAGATGTGTTTTCACCTGTCGTGAAACATGTGTCCATAAGGTTCCTGTTGTCAATTACAATGAATCTGGAATTGGAGTTTGAGCAACTTGATGTAAAGACTGCATATCTTCATGGTACACTTGAAGAAGAGATTTAAATGGAGAAAGCAGAGGGATTTCAAGTTAAAGGGATACATGATCACGTCTATCTACTTCATAAAGCTCTTTATGGACTAAAGCAGGCACCAAAACAATGGAACAAGTGTTTTGATCAGTTTGTGATTAGTCACGGTTTTGTAAAGAGTGAATATGATCACTGTGTTTACATCAAGGAGGTAACCAAGGGTACGTACATCTATTTGTTGCTATACGTGGATGATATGTTGGTTGCATCAAAGGATGCGGCAGAGATCAGGAAAGTGAAGCAGCTACTCAGCAGCATATTTGAGATGAAGGATTTGGGTCCAGCAAGGCAAATTTTGGGAATGGATATTGAGAGAGATCGTGAAAAGGGGATTCTGACACTATCTCAATCTGGTTATATCCAAAAGATACTCAAGGTATTCGACATGGATGAGTCAAAGAGTGTATCAACACCTATTGGTGCACATCTCAAGTTATCTGTTGTAGTAGATGATGAAGCAGAGAAATGTATGGGTGATATTCCATATGCTAATGCTATCGGAAGCATAATGTATGCTATGATAGGGACGAGGTGTGATCTGGCGTATGCGTTAGGGTTGGTTAGTAGGTTTATGAGCAAGCCTGGGATGGTTCATTGGACTGCGGTTAAGGAAGTATTTGAGATACTTGAAGGGAACACAAGATCTGAAACTGTGCTTCATGAAGAATGAGGTGTTTAAGGTTGAAGGTTTCTGTGATTCTGATTTTGCTTCAGATCTGGATAAGAGAAGGTCGATCTCAGGATATGTTTTCAAGGCTGGTGGGAATACAATCATCTGGAGATCGAGTCTACAAAGTGTAGTGGCTCTGTCAACAACTGAAGCAGAGTATATGACACTGGTTGAAGCTGTCAAGGAAGGAATATGGTTATGGGGTTTAGCGGAGGAGCTTGGATTCAAGCAAGACACGGTGGAGATATCGTGTGACTCTAAAAGTGCATTGTGTCTAGCCAAGAACAATGTATATCATGAGAGGACTAAGCACATCAGCAGGAAGATGCACTTCATCATGGATATTATCGCTCAAGGTGATGTAAGTGTGAGGAAGATATGTACTTCTTGGAATCATGCTGATATATTAACCAAGGTTGTTCCAGTTAAGAAGTTTGAGGAAGCAGTGGACTTCCTTGGGATGTTCGAACACTGAGGAGCATTCGGCATCGCCTGGCAAAGCACGAGTTTGCTTAACCTAAGTAGTAGATCATGTTTGATGTCATCAAGGTGGAGTTTGTTGGGATTCACGACTACATCAGAGACAACGTCAGCGAATCCTTCAGGGACTACGTCAGGATTTGGTGATGGAAATCAAACAAGATCACATAACTTAAACCAAGACAAGGACGTTATGTTAGGAAAAGAAAAAGTCACTTTTATGGAGGTATGGAAGTTGATAGGTTCCTGGAAATATTAATTTCATGGAGTTATGGAAGTTGCAAGTATTTTTTGGAATATTTCCTAATAGGATTATGGAAAGGGACAAATGCCCTAATCTAACTAGGTTAATGTAATTAACTCCTATTATATAAGAGGAGCTCGTGTGTATTCTCCTCTCTAACCGAAAAAGACTTAGCTTGTGTTGTTAAGCTTTGGTTGTGAGAGAGAGAGAGAGAGAGAGAGAGAGAGAGAGAGAGAGAGAGAGATGTGCTATATCTTTATCTATGTTACATGGAAACGGATGCGGAATCGGAATCGTACGGAAGTGTAGAATCTAATTTTTTTAAAAAAATTTGGAAGCGATTCATATTGGAAGCGTATATAAATATATAATATATATAAAATATATATTTATGTTATATATATATATATATATATATATATATATATATATATATAATGTAAACCCACATAAAATAAAGTTCTAAAAATTAAAAGTATAAACAACACGAATCCAACAAAGTCTTAAATATTGTGTGAATCTGAAATCTATATATATAAAGTAGACTTTTCTATCTTCTTGGGACATGTGGAATGGGGATTTGTTGACATGTGTCTCCTTCTTATATTTTTTTACATTTTAGATCTTTCTTCTTTTAGATTATTACAATTTGGTTCACCACTTCCTAATTATGCACTATCTAATCATTTTCACAATATTCATCATCTTTTTAAGTATGATAATCCATTTTATTAATTACAAAATACAAAATGAATAAAATAATCAATAAAATAATATAAATATATTTTTAATTTTTAATTTATTCACAATTAAAAATAACGTAAACTTCACTATTTTATTAGTTCTTTCTATTTTCTATTATTTCATTTACAAATTATATATTTATTTTAATATTGACCAAGTTAAGAAAAATAAACTAGAAACACAACTCATAATCAAAACATAAAATCACTATAATCATAGAGAAAAAAAAATGGCAAAGACACACTAACTAAGTAAATGTTTAGAACTGAAACGATATCAAGAACAAAAACTAACTTAACTCACTTTATAATATAATGTTTTGGTTACAATAAGGAGATGTCGGAAAAGAATATAAATCCGAGACAAAACATGTTTCGAATACAAAGAAGCACGATCAAAGACCAACACAAAGAACCAAGAAAACGTGTTAGAGCAAGAACGTTCAACCGAAGGCAAAAATCACCATGATTTTGCTGGCCGTGGCCGTCGGGCGGCTAGCCCCCGTGCTGGCCGTAGCCGCCGCTGGCTAGCCCCCGTGCCGGCCGTGGCCGCCGGCGGCTAGCACCCGTGCTGGCCGTGGCCGCCGGGCGGCTAGCCCCCGTGCTGGCCGTAGCCGCCGGCGGCTAGCGCCCGTGCTGGCCATGGTCGCCGGGCGGCTAGCCCCCGTGCTGGCCGTAGCTGCCACCGGCTAGCGCCCGTGCTGGCCATGGCCGCCGGGCGGCTAGCCCCATGCTAACTCAGGTCGTCGGGCGGCTAGTCTTCGTGCGTAAAGGTCCAGGCTCTCTGATCGCCAGAAATCCGTGTTTTGCGACTTTCCGGAATCTCGCGAATAAAACTCCTTTTCCTGCTCCAAGACTTCGAAGAACCCGTAAGATGTCAACGGACGGAAAGACTTCGTATAAACGGTGATGGTTATCATAAAACATCATTCACCTCAGCAAAGAATCGAAGATCTTCCGAAAGACTCGACATCCAAGTAGGAGCATTCTTACAAAGAAATCGTAGAAAACAACGGAAGTCCGAAAGACGTCCCGGAAGGGACCCAACACGATCGGACGGCCCGTTTACGATTTTCTAAGAGATTGATACGACGATTTACAATTATGTTCACGTGATAAGATAAATATAAAATTTCCGAAAGGATAAATGTTGACTTTTCTGATAAATACGAAGGCTGACGAAAATGGAAAAAAGCCCAGCTCGCGGCGGCCCATTAAGAATAGACCGTCATATGGGAGTATATAAGCAAGGCTAGGAGCAGAGGAGAGGGGATCCGAAAATCAGAAGAAAAACTACTCTCAGAGCAATTTAGAACTTAGGCATTTATTTCCTTTTTTATCGAGCTGCGACTCAACTAGGTTAGATCTAGGGTTTTGAGACTAGCGACGATCGACAGCTCTTTCGGCCGCGATCTCGACCTATTGTTCCAACGCTCTCCGCGAATTCGGAAATAAGATTCTTTCTTTTTGCTCTCTTTATTTTACGCATTTATTCCCAAACTTAGTCTGTCTTAACTTTATCGTGTGTGGCCCAGCAGATAGCCGGGATCCTCGGGGAAAACTAGGTCAACTTAGTTTTCCTACGTTTAAACTTAACTAAAATCGACAGTGCGAATTTTGGTTCCCACAGTTTGGCGCTAGAAGGAGGGGGATACACGGATTTATCTTTCTCGCAACTACGCACGCCCAGTTAAGCATGTCTGCTACAGCGGAAAAAGACAAGCAAACGCACGACGGATCAACCGCCGATGCCAACGCTGAGAAGACTCCTGCCGGAAACGTATCGACGGTCACTGCCGTGGCAAACACCGCGATGCTGGACCAGGTGAAGGAACTGTTCGCCACCGCCCAGAAACGGTCGGAAGAACAAGAGAAACTAATGGCTTCGCTTGCTAAACAGGTCAGTACCTTAACAGCGAAAAGCAAGCTCCCGCGCGAATCCACCTAGGTTAGGCGCGTCAGAAGGCTCGACTTCGGAACTTCCGGAGATCAAGAAAAAGATGCTCCGAGAAAGTCTCCGGAACTCATCCCCGACGATACCACTCCGGCGGGGCAGAAAAAAGCGACGGATAACCTTCCACCTCCCGTAAGGGAAAACGAAGGAGACGACATCGAGAGAATCGACCTGGATATCAGCGATCAATCGGATCCGTCCGACGAAGACGCCGACGTCCACCACAGGAGGACCAGAAGTCAGTCGGCTCGACTGGCGGCAGCCTTCGAAAAACCCATGACAGAAGAGGAAGAAGACCTCTACTGGTCAGAGCAAGAGAGGTTGGCCGAAGACCAGACTCGGGCCTATCGCAGCCAACGTAGACGAAGGAGCGCAAACGGCGCAAACGAGATCCATGATTTACGCGAGTACATCGCGAAAACTGCAGCCGAGGTGAAAGCGGTAAAATCGCAAATTCACCACGCAACCAGCACTGCCCCCGAGATCGACCTGCTTCTCGAGGAATCAAGAAAGACTCTGTTCACCTCTCGAATCACAGAGGCACGAGTCTCAGACCCCGGGAAAATAAAGCTTCCCACCTACGACAGAACCACAGACCCAAAGGCACATCTGCAGTCCTTCCAGATTGCGAGGCAAGGTCTAAACTTCCGGAGCGGGAAAAAGACATCAGCTGCTGTCTCCTATTCGTCGAGAACCTGACAGGCGCCGCGCTCGAATGGTTCTCGCACCTGAGGAGGAACTCCATCGGGAATTTTCGTCAGCTTGCTTCAGCTTTTCTGAAGCAATTCTCCATGTTCATGGATAGAAAAACCTCTGACGTAGACCTATGAAGCCTAGTTCAAAAGGAAGACGAACCACTCCGCGACTACATAAGGAGATTCAAACTTGTGATGTCCAGGGTCACGGGCCTCAGCGATAGAGTCGCCATCGACGCCCTGAGAAAGAACCTATGGTACCAGTCGAAATTCCGAAAGTGGATTTCTTTGGAGAGGCCACGCACCATCCAGGACACTCTCCACAAGGCAACAGACTTCATCGTCATGGAAGAAGAGATGAAAGTCCTAGCACAAAAGCACGGACCGCAGAAAGCGTCCGGCAAGAAGAAACCCTCTCGTAACGACAAGTATGTCCATCACGAGGGGGAAGACGTCCAAGGCGAACATAACTACGTCGTCAATTCCGAACAAGGAAAGACTGCTGGAAACACTTGGACACGGAACTCGTACAAGGACAACTCCAGCTACGAGTTCCACCAGACGAGAGGTCACTCCACCGCCAACTGCAAAGTCCTCGGCGCCAGACTCATTGCGAAGCTGCTTGCCGGCGAACTAGCGACAGTCAGGAGTGTAAAAGACCTGCTCCTAGATTCCGACTATCCGCCAAAGTCCGACAGAGCTACTCCCGAGAATAACGCTCCTGGAACTCAGTCGGGCGAAAAACGCGGACGGAGACAAGACGGCGAGGGAAACAGCACTATCGCCAAAGGATCAACATGATCATTGGAGGATCACACTTCTACCAGGACTCCGCTTCGTCGATCAAAGCCTACAGGCAGAAGGCCGAAACAAGTCCCGGATGGTGTCCAGAAGACGACGTTCCCAATCACGCGATCGTCTTCGAGGAACAGGACACGGCCGGACTCGATAAACCCCACTACGATTCTCTGGTCATCGACTTCGTGATTCAGGATCTCGAAGTCGGCCGCATCCTCATCGACACAGGAAGCACGGTCAACATCATGTTCCGCTATACTCTGCAGAGGATGAACATACCCCTCGGAGAGGTCATCCCAGAACCAAGACCGTTGACTGGATTCTCAGGCGTCACGTCCATGAACCTCAGAAAAATCCGGCTCCCGGTCATGGCTAAAGAAGTCACGAAGATCGTCGAATTCGCGGTAGTGGATAACCCGACCATCTATAACGCCATAATGGGAACTCCTTGGATAAACGCCATGAAGGCAGTCCCGTCCACTTACCATCTCAGCGTCAAGTTTCCAACACCAACTGGAACAGCGGTAATCTGGGGAAGCCAAAAACAGTCGCGACTCTGCTTCCTGGCCGAACATAAATTGCGCAGCAATCGGAACGCCCCAGTAGCTAACCCGAAGCGAACTAAGAAGCATCTGAGTATCTCCGAGAACTCAGCAAAGGACAACTCGGATTTGTCCAAACAGGCCACGACTCAGGATAGCGAGAAAATCCTCGAGTCCTTCGCCGAAAGAACGGATGACCTAACTCCCAACGCGACCACCGACTTAGCTGAAACAGTCAAGGCGCCGGAAATCGTGGAGTAATAGCATCCGCGATAGAAACAGAACTACGAGATGGCTTGATCCTCGCAAGAGGTACGTAGGCAGCTCGTCACAACCTGACGAGTTCAGCTATCCCCCTCACCAAAAAGGGGGGGGGGGGAGATGGGAACAAACATCCTTGTACTCCCGCAAAAATACTTTTTACATGTACTATACATTCTTAAAACCTTTTATAAAGTTTTTAATTCAAATGCTTACTCAACGCATAAACATTACGGAAAACGAAAATCATATCTTTAAGAAACGCGAGACGTCGCTAGTTCCCGAAAAGTCTTGATTCTCTACTCTCCTCCAAAACAGTCCATCCGCGACTCTAAAAAACTCTATCAAACAGTCTATCCGCGACTCTAAAATTCATTTCCGTCGATTGGCCCCGACGGAAAAACATAGAAACGTTTCACGCAATCAAATTCGTAGTCTGGCTTCTAACAAAGTCCTCTTGCATCCGACAAGGATATCATAGCGCGCTATACAAGAAATCTAAATTTTGGTTAGCTCTTCGTAAAGGAAGTAGCTCGACTCGTATCCAAACAAATCATATAAGCCGATAAGCACTTCGCAGATTCTAAAACGGTACGAGTCAGGTCGAAATCGCAAACAAGCAAAACGAAAAGCCGATTTGTCATCGCACAGCTTCAGTCCGAAACTAGACCTAGGTCTTGCCCTAAACCCGGCCTTGCTGGTATCTAAAACATCTCATAGGCATAAGTATCCAGAATGCGAGATTCCAAAACTTGCCTCTTATCGCTTACAAACCTAACGTTCGCTACAAAGTAACCTACGGATCAAGCGACAAAAAAAAGAGCTTGAATACGAAGTGACTACACGTATTCAAACCCTCTACACTTGAGAAAGTATAAATCAAAACGCAAAGTTCATAAAAGCATTCATAACAGGGATTCGAAAGCCACCAACGGCCAATCACGAAAAACACAAAGTCGCGCGACCTCTTAATGGTCGCGACACATACATACAAACAGCCACACTCGGCCTATCATAAATTATAATCGAATGCATAACAATCGGTTAGAGATATTCCATACGAGGAGTTGGGTTGGTCGACCTCTTCACCCCCGTCGCCTGCGTTCGCATCCGCACCCGCACCCGCCGTATCTTCCGAGACTTGGATAGGGTTCCACAACTCTCGAATTCTCCCTTCGATCGGAGGAACAGAGGATTCGGCGTTAGTGCATATTCTCATCGACCCATCCATCGAGGCGAGTTCGCTGGAAAGAGAGAAACCCTCACGCTGCATCTTGTGAAGAGTACCGACCGAACCACGACACTCGCGACAATCGCCTACAAAGTCCTGAGCCTCTTTGTACGCTTCGAATTCGGTAGAGAAGATTTCGGCCCTTCGGTCCAACTCGGCGGCAGCTCTTCTCCGCCCTCTCCTTTCTGCACGAACGAGGGCTCGAGCCTGGGCCTCGGCTTGCCGGCGGTTTTGCTCCTCCACCTCCAACCGATACTTGGCGAATTCCCTTTCAGTTTCCTCCGCTTTGAAGCGGGCCAGCCGAGCAGTGCGAAAACTTCCATACTTTCACGGCTTGCAAAGAAGTCAAGGTCAAATAAAAAGAAAAGGGGATTTACTCGAGTTTCAGAAACAAACCTCGTTGACCAAACGAGCGCCCTCCGCAGTCACCTTGTCCCTCTCCTCGTTGACCAAATACTCGTCACGGGAAAACGCCGGAGGGAGCTCATCAAAGAAGTCACCTGGGGGAGGGTTCGGGCCAGGAACACCCTGATTTTCTATAATGAAGTCGGGATCGTATCTCGGCGGCTCATCATTTCCCGACAAGGCCTCGAAAGCAATCCCTTTACCCTTCAGAGACCTCCGCCTCCGCCTTGAAGGAGCAAATACGTAGGATCCGTCATT
This sequence comes from Hirschfeldia incana, assembly GCA_026261945.1. NCBI lineage: Eukaryota > Viridiplantae > Streptophyta > Magnoliopsida > Brassicales > Brassicaceae > Hirschfeldia > Hirschfeldia incana. Next base: position 2,711,133 of record JABCMI010000006.1, read on the forward strand.
GATGCAGGGTCGCGTACCGCCTCGCGATCGGTGAAGCGCGACCGCCCCTCGAATCTGGTCAAGAGTAAAAGAGTTCCAGGAACAAGGCCTTGTCCTAAAAATGTCTCTCTTGGTCGAAAGATCGGAAGAAACATGCGTGAGACACCTGTTCTCTGAACGATAAAAAAAACACGTTCAGAACTCGCCTTTCGGATTCTAAGAAAAGGGATGCGACAATCTTACCGCGTTGGTGCAACCAGTCTGTCGGGAATAGATGGAGAAAGCCTTCCTCGACAGACTCGCCATCTATCCTCACAAAAAAGAAACGGTCAACGTAATCCTTGGCATGCGAGGTAACTCCATGAATTACCGAAAAATCGGTCCTCGCTTTCATGGAATATACTCCATTGGTGCTCGTCGCCTTGGAGTTCCACAACCCTTCGAAGTCTGCAGGGCTAAGGTCCATTCCTAACTCGTAACTCAAAATCACAACGCCAAGCCAGCTTTCCAAAGCCGGCACGTTCAGCTGGCTGATTACGATTCCGAAACGGTTGAGAGCATGTACAATGACCCCAGGGATAGGGAACCACAGTCGACATTGCGTCAGGAATGCCTCGTAGCAAGTGAAGTAACCCTTCTGAGGGCGCTCTGAACTCTCATTCCCACGAGGAATGCGAAACACGACTCCCTTCGGAACCTCATAAAACTCTCGAAGAGTTCCGAGATATTCGGGGGATACTTCGCTCGGCGAATCAGTTTCCTTACGTGCCCTCAGAGGTCGCCAGGGGATCGGGATCACGGGAAGAGGAGCATCAGAACCAAAAACGGCGTCGCAATACGCGCTCCTATCGATGTCTTCGATCTCGGGTTTCGGAACCTCCTCCTCGGAATGGAAACTATCCGAAGACGAGCGAGATTGCTTCTTAGAGGATTTTGATCTTGAAGACATTCTTTTCTTAATGTAGAGAGAGAATTTGCAAGAGAGATATTATGCTTGGGATTCTTGGAATGAAGTAAGAATGGTTAAAAATTCACATGTCTTTATAGACAAGAATTTTACTATTCACCCCGACCTTCGACATGATTCCGTCTCCATACTTTCCTCGCAAACCATACCGCAAGCTAGGACCTACGAACCCTACGGCTCCTAGCTAGCTAGGAGGCTAACTGTTGGGGTCAAAATCGGTCAAGACGAAATCGATGTCCGAAAGTTTCGGAAAAACATGAAAGACATTAGAAAAGCTTCAAGAGATTAAGTTTCAATCAAGAAGCCTCGGGAAAATGTTAAGTTCGAAATTAATCATTTCAAAATTAATCATTTTCCACACAAAAAAACCTCCGGAAAGTCAAAAAGAACGCAAAAACACGCACGAGCCGAGAGAAACGAACGACCGACCCCGCACTGGCCATGGTCACCGGGCGGCTACCCCCGTGCTGGCCATGGCCGTCAGCGGCTAGCGCCCGTGCTGGCAGTGGCCGCCAGCGGCTAGCGCCCGTGCTGGCCGTGGCTGCCGGGCGGCTAGCCCCCGTGCTGGCCGTAGCCGCCGCCGGCTAGCGCCTGTGCTGGCCGTAGCCGCCGCCAGCTAGCGCCCGTGCTGGCCGTGGCCGCCAGGCGGCTAGCCCCGGTGCTGGCCGTAGCCGCCGGCGGCTAGCGCCCGTGCTGGCCGTGGCCCCGGGCGGCTAGCCCCCGTGCCGGCCGTGGCCGCCGGCGGCTAGCGCTCGTGCTGGCCGTGGCCGCCGGGCGGCTAGCCCACGTGCTGGCCGTAGCCGCCGGCGGCTAGCGCCCGTGCTGGCCATGGTCGCCGGGCGGCTAGCCCCCGTGCTGGCCGTAGCCGCCGGCGGCTAGCGCCCGTGCTGGCCATGGCCGCCGGGCGGCTAGCCCCATGCTAGCTCGGGTCGTCGGGCGGCTAGTCTTCGTGCGTAAAGGTCCAGGCCCTCTGATCGCCAGAAATCCGTGTTTTGCGACTTTCCGGAATCTCGCGAATAAAACTCCCTTTCCTGCTCCAAGACTTCGAAGAACCCATAAGATGTCAACGGACGGAAAGACTTCGTATAAAACCGTGATGGTTATCTTAAAACATCATTCACCTCAGCAAAGAATCGAAGATCTTCCGAAAGACTCGACATCCAAGTAGGAGCATTCTTACAAAGAAATCGTAGAAAACAACGGAAGTCCGAAAGACGTCCCTGAAGGGACCCAACACGATCGGACGGTCCGTTTACGATTTTCTAAGAGATTGATACGACGATTTACAATTATCTTCACGTGATAAGATAAATATAAAATTTCCGAAAGGATAAATGTCGACTTTTCTGATAAATACGAAGGCTGACGAAAATGGAAAAAAGCCCAGCTCGCTGCGGCCCATTAAAAATAGACCGTCATATGGGAGTATATAAGCAAGGCTAGGAGCAGAGGAAAGGGGATCCGAAAATCAGCAGAAAAACTACTCTCAGAGCAATTTAGAACTTAGGCATTTATTTCTTTTTTTAGCGAGCTGCGACTCAATTAGGTTAGATCTAGGGTTTTGAGACTAGCGACGATCGACAGCTCTTTCGGCCGCGATCTCGACCTATTGTTCCAACGCTCTCCGCGAATTCGGAAATAAGATTCTTTCTTTTTGCTCTCTTTATTTTACGCATTTATTCCCAAACTTAGTCTGTCTTAACTCTGTCGTGCGTGGCCCAGCAGATAGCCGGGATCCTCGGGGAAAACTAGGTCAACTTAGTTTTCCTACGTTTAAACTTAACCAAAATCGACAGTGCGAATTTCGGTTCCCACAAATCTAAGTAAGAAAATGAGCAGCCAATATTGACCGAAACAACCTATAATGCTGTGAGTAACAACCACACGACATGAAATTTATAAACTCAATCTATAACAAATGCCAAACAATTTGAGGAAGAACAACCACACATAGAGGAGTATCTTGTAAGTGAGGATGAGAAGCAAAGCACACGCAAAAGGTAAACGAAATACATAGATAGTGACAACTTAATGTCAAAATATGGAGAGAGAACACAAAACATCTCAAAGAATAATGTTCAAATAATTCAAATAAAAAATAAAATACAATTTATAACGTTAAACTGTTAATCTTAAAACAACAAATGCAAAGTTATTGAAATATTAAATGCTTCACATCAGAGGCTTTACAATTATATACATAAAACCTATTATTGAAAAACACAAACAGAAAATATATAAACTTGTCACTTATTACGATATAACACAATAAAAACATTAAATAATATTCTTAACAAATAGAGATGGCCACATAATTACATCATCTAAAAAAAGTTACTCAAAAACAATAAATATGAAAATTTTCAAATTCGTATTACTAAGATTTAGGATTAAAAATACACCGCACAAACTTCAAATGAATCTTTACGATCAATATATATCTGATTGGTTAAATTGATATAGTCACAACTTCTTAATTTGACAAATCCAGAGCGAGAAGAAACTAGCGGTTAATATAACACCTATGATTACTTGAAATTGTTATCATAAGCATCGTTCACAAAATATAATTCATTGAAATCAACCTAGCAAAGTCCAAAGCATCAAACTATTATAACACCTCCCATCACCCCCAATATACAAAACTAGGTCTGGGCATAAATCTCGAACCCAAACCCGATCCGAAGTAAAAATATTGGTTCAGTTGCGGATCTAGCCAAAAACACGATCAATATCATTTACTTTGGGTTTTTGGTTCGGTTTCATTTTAGCTGATAACTGAAGAGTAATCCGAGTTGAACCGATCAAATACAAAGCTGATAGTATAAAACATAACAAAAAAGTTCATCTTATTCCAAATGAGATGATGCTAAATAAAAGATAAAAAAAAAATGCAGATTATCTAACTAGCATGGATTTATCAATTTAAGTTTTTAGGCATCTTTACTATCATATCTAATTATTGATATATATATATATATATATATATATATATATATATATAATGTGAAAAGTAATATTTTCACAACATAATATATATACATATAAATATATATGTGTAAACTCTAATTTAATATAGTCATTGTAAGTTAAAGTCTATATTTATAAATTATCTAAATCATAATTTAAATTAATAAATTTCAATCAAATAAACAATTCAGCTATTACACTTTTAAATTGTCATGCATATATTTAAACTTAAATTTCTTTCATAATAACTTTGCAAAGACTACAATCAAATTAAGAAATTTCATATAATCACATACATATTTTGTTTTCTAAATACTGTTGACTACAATCATATTTTGTTTTCTAAATACTGTTGAGCAACCAACTTGGTTTACAGAGTCCACATGAGTCTGTAATCTTTCCGACAAAAAAAAATAAATACTGTTGAGAAAATTCTATATTATAAAACTATAGTCAAATCATGACAATATTAGCAAAACCGGCGTATAGCGCATGCAAACTTCTAGTAATGAATATATTGATAGTTAAACATAAGACTTTGACTTTAGTTAACACAAAACATACGAATCTACGCAGTGAAACACAAAAAATTTCACTTGTTAACAATCCAAATTTAGTCACTACGAACCATCAAATCATCAAACCATACATAAAAAGCTACAAAGTCTCATTTTTTTGTAAAAGAGAAGAATAATATAACAATTAACAATTAACAAATAAATAAAAAATATTAAGAAAATTACCTTGATCGACTGTTTAGTCTTTGTACAGAGGAGAGGAAAGATAGCAGCTATTGAGTATAGAAGAGATGAGAGCGACGATAGTATTTTTCAGTTTCCACTTTCCTTTTGATTATTATTTACGATTCCAGTCGTAGATATAAATGCCTCCAAACAGGAATCATTGATTTCATCACGCTTCCAAAATCTGTTCTTTTTGGAACCGCGATTCCCCCGCGCTTCCAACCGTTTCCGGATGCTTTCGGCTCCGTTTCCGCTTCGGAACTAGGAACCAACCCTTGTGACACGCTTCCATGCAACATAGATCTTTGTACTAGAGATTATAGTGAATTGCGTCATTGTCAGGCTCCAGGGACGTAGCCACATTTAGGTGAACCCTGGAATATATTTCTCGTGTCTATCTTCTATATTTCCCGTGTTCTTCTTCTGTTCTCCATTACTCTACCAACTTTCATACTTTCTGACTTACTTCAGCGATGCGTCAGAGAGTGTCCCAGCAAGTTTGTGGGATGTTATTTCAACAGAGGTTCAGCTTGAACCGTTCAGGCAACTGAGTAAGAGATGGCGTTCTCTTAAGGAGATCAGTCACCCTTTCTGGATAATTTGATGCTTTTCAGACGATAAGACATTTTGTGTTTTTCTCGTTATGTCATGTATATGGAAATATTTACATGTGTGCTTGTTGTTCGACCTATCTTAAAAAAAGGTAAAGTGGTCAGGACTTGGGGATAGTTCTAGCTAGAGAAAACTTTGCAAACAGAGAAACGCATGTACATGACATTAATGTATGGACTTAGCTTCGAACACTATTAACCATACCATACATTACTTTCTTTTTTTGAGCAAAACCATAGAATGAGCTTTTTAGAGAAAAAAAACTCAAAAAAATATGCATACATACATTAACCGACAAAAAACGTACATTATACTCAAAGATATAAATGTACATGCATTTATATATTGTATGTTTATTTGTAATGTTTTTAATGTTAACAGGTTTTTCTGTTAACAATGAATTCTATCTGCTGCCCTCCGTGGTCTTTTGCGTCTAATCACTCGGCTGATTCTGATGGTCGTGTTATTATTATCTGGAAACTGCCATTCTCTCTGTGTGATTGTGAAACATGTTTCTCGGCAGTCTATGACTTTCCTGGTATCTTCTCATGGATAATATGGACTTCTATTTTACTGCAATATAAGCAGACAATACATTAAAAGAAAGAAATGATTTATGGATTGATCTAGTTTACACTTTTGACTCCATTATTCCTATCTCTGCTCCATGGTGTGTTGTTGGCGACTTCAATGAAATCTTGCATTTTGATGAACAACACTCTTCTCCTTCTATAAATCAGTTCTCAAAAGCCATGGTAAGCTTCCAATCATGCCTGGATCAGTTGGAGGTTAGGGATCTGCGATTCCAGGAACCTTGTCTCTCCTAGTCTAATAAACAGCTTGTGAATCCTATTGCGAAGAAGCTTGACTTTGGCCTGATAAATGAGTCTTGGTTTCTGGTTTTCCCAACAGTAATGCAACCTTCTCTGCAGGGGACTTCTCGGACCATTCCCATACTTCCATCTCCATGTGATGTGACGTTCCCATCTCATGCTCTGTCCCCTTAAAATTCTTCAACTAGTAGACATCTCATCTGGACTCCCTATCTACAATTTCAAATGCTTGAACTGTTAAGATAGATGAGCTTCCAACTTAAAACCAATTGGTTTTAAGTTGGAAGTCCATCTAGCTTAACATGATATCTGAGCCGATCTACGCAGTCCAACCCGATCCATATCGATCTGGCCAAAGTTAGCGCACTGATCCTTTCCCGAGCATTCCGAGATTGACGCTAAAAGTGTTATCATCTCGAGGGAGCGTATTAGACACAAAGTGTCTCACATCGGTAGTTGGAAGAGATCTTTAATAATATATAAGATAGATGAGTCACTCTTCTTATCACTAGTTGATTTTAGGTTGGAATTCCATCTAGCTTAACATGAACAATGACTGATCCTTCTTCATTCTCCTTTACTGTCTTGATAAGGAAACAAAAACTGATCATGGATGTGCATAAGACTTTGAACAAAGAATATAACTTCTCTGATATTCAAAAGAGAGTTGTTGAGGTTACTAACCAGCTACACCAAGCTCAAGATTTTATCTCTGCAAATACCTTCTCAAGTTAACTTTCAGGTGGAACGTGACCTTGAATCATCAACAGGAATCCCGGGTGGTCACCTGTATAGATTTTTTAAACTGAATGATTTTATTAATATGTGCAATACATGTATATATATCCCGGGTGGTCCTGTAGTCAATGCCATACTCCTGACTGTCTCTTCGCCCACCTCGATTTATACCTATCAATGGAACCATTAGCAAGAAACTTAATTGTATGAACCCACTTTGTGGGAATGACGTGTTGAGATGGTGAGGGGACACTACAAGAAATATCGGTATTGATAGCACCCGAAAAACACTACTATAGGGTTATCGTAGCGTTTCGAAGAACGCCGTGACAGCCGCAGCTATGGTAGACTCCCCTTATATTATAGCGTATTTCGCATGCTACAAAAAATTAGATATATTATAGCATTTATGCTTCGCTATATTACATCATTTTAATTACATCATAATTTTGTTACTATATGATTTCCTATGGCGTTTTTCATGTGCCATAACATAAATTTTAATGATATAGTTATAACGCTATAATTAAAAATAAAATAATTAAAAATGTTAATTTAATTTATTAAAATTTAATTAATTAACATAGATAATTAAAATAAAATAATTAAAAATAAAATTTCAAGTTAATTCATAAATAAAAAAAATATTTATTGATTAAAATCAGTATACAATATTGAACACATTAGACCAAAAACTAATTACAAACATTAAAACAAACCATAATTAACCTAAGGTTTACAAATAAACCCGGTTTACACATAAACCCGGTTTCTGAACCAGTTTACACATTAAACCAAAAATCTAATTAAATCTGAAGCTTAATGAACCAAAACCTAATTAACCAAAAATTAATTAAATCTAAAACCTAAATCTAAGCCGCCACTCTTCTCCGTTCATAGTCATCGTCGTCTTCTTGTTGTCGCCGCCATCTCTATCAAGCTCCGACGTTGCTGTACCTCCTCCTCCATCAAGCTTCTATGCCTTCACCTTATTGTACCAAGAACAAACAAAAATGAATTTCAAAATACAGAGAGAGAGAAACAGAGGGTGAGAGGAGAGAGAGAGAGAGAGAGTTGACCAGTGGTGGTGACGACGAGCGTGAAGGCGGTGGTAGCTACCTCGATGATAACAAAGACTGATGAATATGGATCTGAGATGGGATTGTGGTTGTAGTGACGTGCAGATGAGAGGATGTCAGAGAAGGCGGAGCTAGGCTTCGAGGCGAGAGATACCCTCCACAAAAGCAGTGTGGTGGTGAAGCTTATCAACGGTGGTTGGAGAGACAGATGGGTTTCTCACAAACGTCGAACTATCTCGAAAACATAAGAAAATCGTCAAAGCTTCCTCCGAGTCGAAACTATCAAATGGCAGAGATGCACCATTGATTGAGACTGAGAAACAAGCAACAAGAAAAAATAAACCAATCTAGTCGTGACTGTGAGAGAGAAGAGAGTGGAGAGAGATCTGAGAAACAAAAAAGGAAGAAGAAGAAAAAAAAGAAAAGAAAAATAATAAATGTATTTAATTGTATCCATTGGATGAGAGTTAATGAATGACTGTGAACCATTGATTTGTTGTGATCCATGCCATAAAGAAATGAACCAATGGGAAGAAAGCGTGAGGATAGATAGCAAAATGATTGTGGGCCTTTGATCTAAATCAAATCAATGGCTCTAAAAAAACAATACAAATTATCTCTCTAATTATTTATAGTTATTGTAAAAAGTATTTAAACTTTAAATTGGTGCTTTAATTTAATTTTGTAAATTTATAATTTGTAATATTATATATAATTTGGATTAATATATTATCTTATGGGAATTATTATTTATTTATAATTTAAGATTTGAAGTTTTATGATAAGTATATGTTAGTATGAGGTAAGTGGTTTAGGGTTTAGGGTTAAAATTTCTTATGAATTTTATAGTTTGAGTTTTGTCATATGATGGAGTTTAATTTTAAAATTTATAATACAAACTTGAAATTTTTAGATTATGACTTTGTATGTAAGATTTAAGTTTGGAGTTTAGGTATTAGACTTAGGGTGTAGATTTAAGATTAGTGTTTCAAATTTAGGTTTCATTTAGTGATATAAGATTAACAAGATGATTAGATTTGAAATTTAAACTAAATGAAACTAATTATATAAACTTAACATGATGATTAATAACTTTAAGGTTTGGAATATAGTGTGATTGAGGTATGTGGTTTAGGGTATAGGGTTTAGGGTATGAGATTTAGGATGTAGATTAAAGATTTAATTTAAATTTGAGACTATACATTTTAAAATATTAAATTTTAATTCTAATTTAAGATTTAAGTTATACTATGAAAATATTAAAGTTTATTATGAAATTTCTAAAAATAATTATTATTTTATTATGATATTTCAAAATTTAGTGAGAAATCATAAAAGAATACTATTTACAAATCAAAAATTTAAACGGAATTTTTATAAATATCATTAATCATTCTTTTGTTAATCATCCTTCTTTTTCATTGATTAAAATGTATTGCATAAATTATAAACTGCAAATTGATTTATAACTAAAATATACATATTATATATTGCATTAAATTCAGTAAACATACATTTTACATAGAATTTCCAAGTCTTACCTAACATCAAACATGTCTTATACTATCAACATAACTCTTAGTCAAGTCTTATACTAACTCTATTTCCTGGATTCCTCAAAGTAAAAAGCTTCTCGCTCCTTGGCTTTCTCTCCAAATCTGGTCCAGGTTTGTGTATTTGTTATCAAATCGTTACAAAAATCTGCAAACACAGCAATGTGTAACCATCATTTACCACTGAACAATGCTAAATAGAGATCAGTGACTAAATGGAACAGAGTAACGAGACAGTAAGACAAGAGCACGAGACTATGCATCCATAGTAACTCAAACCTATACGGAGAAGAATGCAATTCATTAGACAAACCTACTGGGACACATACCCTGAAGCATCTCCGAGATCCAAGTGACGTTTGAGAATCTCATCTTTAAGGTCTTCAAAGCTTTATGCCTACAGGTTAAACAAAGATACAAGCTTTATATATATAACTGTAGCAAAGAGCTAAAGTTTCAAACTGTGTAAGATGTGTAGAGGACACTCGATGATAATATGCATAGAAAGATTACAAGTTTTGACTCTTTGATCTACCAACGCTAGATGTCAAATTAATATCATCCCCATACTTGTCTACTTGGAAAATAGTCACATGAAGGTTGCATAAAAGATCATAGAGAGCAAGAACAAAACATGGCTCTCAGCTTACACTGCATTGTAACAATTATCAAAGTTTAAACAGCAATCCTAGATATATACGATCCCAAACGTCTATAGATACAGAAACAAACACAATGAAAAGAAATGCCAAAAAGATCAGAAATCACAAACCACGACTAGAACAGAGACTTCAAAGCCATAATTTTGTCTACTAACTATATATTAAGCACTCATTGGTCAAAATAATCAATAAAAATGCAAACTTTATATCATATTCATGGTCCTAAGATCTACAAAGACAGATCTAAAGCTTGCTTAAGCTCTTCAGACATAACAACAAGCGCTGAATGTACGAGTTCTCTACCAATCTACAGCAGAAGATTTAAACTTTCAATTCAGTTCTTGAGGATTCGACAAGAAGTTAAAAAAGAACAGATCAAGAAAAAACCTTTCTTTACAGCTATGTTACGAACAACAAGAGAGTTGTCAATCGTTCACTTTGACATTGGAGAAAAACCTGAGCCAAAGTAGAAAACTTGCTTTAGTGATGGAGAGATGGCGAGAGAGAGATAAACAACGCCAAAGCAGAGAGAGATAAACTTGCTTTAGTGATGGAGAGATGGCGAGAGAGAGATAAACAACGCCGCCGCAGCCAATTCGGGAGACTCCGCCGGAATCCCTCTCTACCTGTTTGATTTTGGCTCCACCGCTGCAATCGGTTTCTGATTCATCGCCACCTCCGAAGCTCCTCCTGCGCCGCACGCCTCCGCGGGGACCACGCGTGAGAGAAGAAAAGAAAACGTGGAGAGACATCATATTCGCCGGTGAGGCAAACATTGGGGACGAGATTTAGAGTTATCGTCACTGAAACTCCGACATAAGCTCCTTCGTGGCTTAGTCTCGCGACAAGATCTAGTACTCTTCAATTTCAATTTGAAAACCCAAATCTCATTTTGCAACACATACGAGAACAAAAAAAAATATTTCTACGAAACCAAATATTATGGTGCCAAATGTGTTTTTTTCACTAAGTATTTGGCGCTCATAAATGTTACACTGATAAAAATTAGATTTTGACTTCCCGCTTCTGAAAAATCTTACAAAATGATGTATAGCACTGCTTTAACGCTACAATAAAGTAAGACATTCCAACTAGCCACTTTTAGTAGCAGTTTGTGAATTCGTGCTACCGTGATGTGCTACCAATACTCATATTTCTTGTAGTAGGGGAACCAGCTCAAACGTATGGTTTCGAACTTGAGCATTATACTCTTCTCCCATAGAGTTCTTCCACTTTGGGTCCTGCATGGCTTGGGCTACGGTTTTGGGAATGGTTGGTGTGGTAGGTGATTTTGTGGCGAGAAGAGTAAGTTTCTGGGTTGGTTTGGTGATTTTGTTCTTCAAACGGGTTTGCATGGGATGAGTATTGACAACAGGTGGAGGTGGTGGAGTAGGCTCGGGTGCAGGTTCAGGTTGTTGCGCTGGTGATGGAGGGTGAGGAACAGGTGGGGAGGAAGAAGAGGATGAAGAAACGATGGGTGTGGGGGATCTCTGTTCGTCAACCTGCACAAAACCAATATCATTACCTGTTGAATTGTTTCCTGATGGCCCCGCAACTTGCGTTGGAGAGCCTGTAGTAGACAGAGTAGTAACACTCGTCTGTGGTGGGTGAGGATCCGGACACGAGGGTGCAGGCGCAACCGAGTGTACGAGTGGAGAGATGGGAACGTGGATAGGTGGAGCATAAGCTGGATTGGGAGGATCGACACTGGCTGGAGGAACGACAGATTGCTTTGTGTATGGGAATTCGGTTTCAATGAATTGAACATGGCGAGAGGTATAAAAACGACCAGTAGGGAGATGAAGACATAAGTATGCACTTTGTGTCAACGAGTACCCCAGGAAGATGCAAGGAAGCGAGCGGTTGTCAAGTTTGTGTTGGGCATATGGTCGGAGCCACAGAAAACACAGAGATCTGAATACACGTAGCTTAAAGTAGTTGGGAGGTTTATTGAAAAGCTTCATGTATGGCGACTGATGAGAGAGAACCGGTGAAGGAAGCCGATTAATGAGATACACAGCCGCAGCAAAAGAATAGGTCCAGTAGGTTGTGGGTAAGCTAGCTTGGTGTAAGAGGGTGAGGCCGGTTTCAACAATGTGACGGTGCTTGCGTTCAGCAATACCGTTGTGTTCGGGAGTATGAGGTGGTGATGTGAAATGAGAGATGCCATGAGAGGCGAGGAAAGACCGGAGTGCAATATACTCTCCGCCATTGTCGGAGTACAGGTTTTTGATGGGTTTTTCTAAATGTTTTTCGACCAAAGCTTTGAAGAGGATAAAAGTTTCTTTGACTTGAGATTTTTGTTTCAGTGGGTAGAGCCAGGTATAGCGGGTGAAATGATCGACAAATATAAGATAATATTTGAAATTGTCGACAGAAAGTATAGGTGAGGTCCAGACATCGGTATATAAGTATTCAAGGGGTTTAGATGAAGAAATAGTATTGATATGAAATGGGAGTTTATGGCTTTTATTACTGAAACAATGAGAACAGGGGGTCTCTTTTTGTGAAGAAGAAGACAAAGGCAACAAAAATTTAGAAATAATAGATTGCAAAACAGGAAAAGATGGATGTCCCAAACGAGAGTGCCAGTAAGCTAGGGTAGTTTTTGGTGTAGGTGAGGCAAAGAGAGAAATGGTGTTGGAGGTAGTAACTGGCCACTCGTACAACTGGTCTTTAGTCTTGCCTTGGAGTAACCGGACTCCCGTGTTGAGATCCTTCACCTGAAAATGAGCAGGAAAAAATTCAACAGAAACATTATTTGAGTTGCACAAGCGATAAACAGAGATAAGGTTACGGTGGAGGTTAGGGACATATAATATATCACGTAAGGTAAAAGATTGATGAGGAGAGTTTAAAGTGGTGGAACCCGTATGAGAGATTTTAAGTCCAGAACCATCAGCAATTGTGACGTATTCTCCGCCCGTGTAAGGCTGGTGAAGCGCAAGATTCGCGAGATCAGTCGTCAAGTGGTGTGTAGCGCCACTATCCAGGATCCAGTTTCCCGGATTGTATCCCTGAGCCGTCACCATGTTCGCACTAGGCTGCCATGCCGTAGGAGAAGGTGTACTCGACCTGTTGTTGGCAGTAGAAACACCATGGAGTTGTGGACAGCGACGAGCACTGTGTCCTTGGACAGAACAAATCTGACAGCGACCTTGGTATCCTCGTGGACCATTGTCATTACGAGGAGTGAATTGCTGCTGCTGCTGCCATGTTGGTTGAGATCAATTGTTGTAGTTGTTGGGACGCGACGGAGCTGTGTTGCGCGGTGTGTTGTTGCTGCTGGAGGAGCCACGATGATTTGCAATATTAGCAGTAACGAGGAGAGTCGCAACTGTGGTAGTCTTGGCGAGAAGCTTGTTTTCGTGATTCAAGAGTTTCTCGTGTACTTCAGTGAGCGATGGTGGAGTCTCACGACCTTCAAGATGGTCCTTGATCGTCTTGTACTCCTCGGGGAGTCCCTCTAGGAGGAACTCAATCTGATCCTCAATATCGTATGGTTTCCCGAGAAGAGCCACTTGATCAAAACGATTTTTGAAGCCTTGAAAATATGCATCGATTGTCATCGTGCCTTTGGTCCAAGACTTGATCTGTTGTCGCAATTGCTGGATGTGAGCACGCCTCGGTTTGGCATAGGTGGAGGCCAACGTATCCCAAATCTGAGCGGACATCTCCGTCGTGGACAGTAACGGCTGGATCGAGACGGTGATAGCCCCGAGCAGCCCACTGTAGATGAGGCGATCCTGGCGCTTCCAAAGGAGATAGGCAGGATTGTCAGTGACGACGCCATCGGTCGTGATCGTTGAAGAGGGGATGGTGGTGGATCCGTCAAGGTGACCGGATAGATCGTAACCATCAAGAAGAGCTCGAACTTGACGGCTCCACATGAGGTAATTGGAGGCCGTAAGTTTGGTAACGTTTGTCATATGGACATTCAAGAGAGAATGAGCATTAGGAACAGCAATGGTTTCATGGGTTGATGTCGACATGGAAGAGGAGCTCAACGAAGAAGAAGAAGTTTTGGGTGGCGGGGAAAAAGAAAAAAAAAATTGTCGGCTAGGTTTAGGTTTATGGATCAATGCTCTGATATCATATAGATTTTTTAAGCTGAATGATTTTATTAATATGTGCAATACATGTATATATACTCAATACAGAAGGTATACTAGGTTTAGATGAATGACTATACTACCCATTATACATACATACTCTATAACCTGCCAGTCAAGATTTAGGGTTACTCTTAAAACCTAAGAAGCTTCCAATGACTGACTGTAAGCCCCTCTGCAAAGAATAAAGAAGAAGATCAGTTGTGGACTTCTAAATATTTTTCTCCTGTGGGTAGAGAAATCCTAATCCTAATCAAAACTTAGGGTATGAACCTAAGTTTTGTCCTACTATAATCTCAGGGATAACTAATTTTTGATGCTCTGCTTTTATGTTTCCCAATAATGCATATATAAAATTGATTTTATGTGCAATGTATTTTTTTATGAAAAGAGTCCATAGAAGGAGAAGAAATATAGGAAGATTTCACCTCTCCTACAAGTGAAGGCCGTTTAGGGTTCAAAAACCTTAAGTCTAGAACCGTACTTGTTCCCTAAAACTCTTAGAGCTACTCTTATTTAAAACCGATTCAGTTTAGGTTTCTTGGATCATAACCAATGTCATAAGATATAGCTCTATATGGGATATTAAAGAGAAGCAAAGTCACTCTTGGGCTTTTAAATAATTACTGCAGCTTATGAGTATCCATTGTGATCTATAAGCCGTCGTCCGTGTATAGAAATTGCTTTAGCTAAACTATGATTTCCCAACAAAAAATTAGCATCATACATATTTTAGCCACGATTAAATTCAAATAGATCAAAAGTGTTGTAAAAACTAGTTTGGGATATAGATACCCATATTCAAAGATTTATTAAATATATAAACCATCTTATAAAATCTAATTTTTAACAATTTTTTATTTAGAAGTTTTCTTAAACCAAGATAATATATCATTACTATGTTGACGAATGTGACATGAATTCCTTTTTTGTTTGTTTGATGACCAAAAAAACGAATGTGACATGAAGATATATAAGTCATCAGGGATAAGAATAACAATCTTTTTTTTTCTGGCACAAAATAATAAGAACAGTCTCAGTTACAAACATCATGCAAAACACCTTTTTAAATTGTTCCGCGAGTTACTTAACAATCTACACAAACTAAAAAGAAGTTGAGCCAAAGCAAGCCGACACCACAAGAATATGTTACATGCAATAAAATCATTAAAATAAGCTCCAATCCTCACAACTTATTCATTTTACACATAGACATATATGTGCCCCAGATAGTTTATCCCGTAACTTCACATACATCGAACAAATCATTTTTTAATTTTTTTTTGTTTCAGAATCTATTTGTGGAATTCGATAACAGAATATGAATAGGCATGGCAAATAATTTCACATCGAAGGAAACCTGAACTATATGCTAAATTCTCCAACTGCAGAAAGGATCTCTCTTTACCGCCCGAGCATTGTGTTAGCATCAACATATCCATAGCAAACACAGTGTTAGAGAAAAGGTCACTACCCTTTGGTTCTGTTGGTGTTATCATATCTACAATGATCACTTTCCCTTTTTCCGGTAGACTCTTCCAACAATTTTTTAGAAGCTTTATGCAATGTTCGTCCGTCCAATCATGTAGTATCCACTATCAACAAATTAACCACATTATTTTAGAAAAAATTAACAAAACTTGAAGATATAATTTTAAACTTCATATACGTATAAAAATGTACTTACTTTCATAAAGACTGCGTCTCCTTTTGGGACTTCTATAAACATGTCTCCAGAGACATGCTCCACTCCTGGAATTAGTAAAATTGAACAAAACGGTTTAAGAGGTAGATACCAAAACTAGCACTTCCATTAGTATAACTTATAAAAAAAACATTAAGTTGTTTATACCTGGATAAAACGGAGCATTAGTTAAAACCTCAGGTAAGTCGAAATTAACACCCTTAAGATAAGGGTACTTGGAAGTGACTAGACCTAGTGTAGTGCCACATCCTCCTCCAACATCCACCAAAGTGTTAACATCTTCAAATCCTCTGTAAACTTCTAGAACCTTTTTCATAATCATGGTGGAAGGTTCTGACATGGCACGATCAAACACTTTAGCAAATTGTCCATCCGAATTAATGTATTCAAAAAGTGGCATGCCATGGGCAGAGCTGAATGCATCTCTTCCTTCTAGTATCACATCTTTAAGATTTGTCCTGCGAAAAGAATAAAAAATCTTCATCTGTTCATTTATGATTGGTTTATATAAAGCATTCGTTATGATGCGGTTTAGATAGTTGATTATTGACTGGTTTAATATAGTTGACGACCTAACTCGATTCAAGTCATTTACACAATAATGAAGTACATACCAAGTCTTGAAAAACACGTCGCTCTGGAACAACATAACCAGAGATGCGAAAGAACCAGAACCGTCACTGTTTTTCAAGAAATACTTGCAAACCGGTTCGGCTGCATATACGTACTCCATCTGTCCGGTTCGACCGTTACTTTTACTTTCAACCATACGGCACTTCAAAATGGAGTGGCTGACGAGTAATCGCAGCATCCGGTCCAGCAGTACTGGCGCCTCTGGGTTAGTGGGTTTGGTTGGGAGACTACGGGATATCTCAAACGGTGAAAGCCACGCGCCGTTGCCTACTGCAGCAACTGTGTCGATGACGCCAAGCTCCAAGGCGGCTTTGAGAACCATGGGGAAAGCCATGGTGTTGACAATACTCTCTGCTTGTAAGCTCACCATTTTCTCGTCCACTTCTTTTTCTTCTTTGGTTAAAACCATTGTGTAGTTAGTCAAGTGCCCTTGAAGATGATTTGACATTATTTTTGTTGGCTATGGATGAAGACGACAGATTGAAAGTAGAGTTTCTTTGAGAGTGTGGTTGTAACGTTTATACTTATTGCCATTTTATAGAGAAAATATCATCAGTTGAATTTTTCTCAAAAAAAAAAAAATCATAAGTCGAATGTTTCGACTTTTCATTTGATGACCAGATGACGCCACCCAGCTAAAAGTGTGGCCAATATTTCCTTACTGTTGTGGGGATCCTCGTGATTAGATCTACGTACTCATTTGTGAAAGTAAATGACTCCACTCGACTGTACGTATGGCCAATATTTTATTTTATTTTGTGGGGGAGCCATGAGATGATATTTTCTACATATTCATTGGTTCACAATATTTCATCTACAAAAAAACGTTTAAAAGATTAATTAATTATTAAATAATATTCATTGGTTCACGATACTTCATCTAGAAGAAAACGTTTAAAACATCAATTAATTAATCTGTTTTAAAATGATGAATATTTTAATGTTGTCGCAAATATTAAAAAAATATTAAGTGCAATTCTTTAAAATAGTTTTTTTTTTAAGTTTTTTTATCACCAAAAGTGATTCCAAGTAGAAAAATGACCAGAAGAGATTTATTAAATAAGCAAAAAAATCATTTTACCCCTTGCTTTATGGATATATAAATAATAAAAATGAAAACATAATAAAAAACTGTAGTTTCGAATTATAATTTTTCAAACTCAAACTTTATATTTTTTTTCAAATTTTTTTTTTCAGTTTTGTCTTCAAATTTTCTTTTTGGAAATTTGAAACTACTTTTTATATTTATTTTTAATTATTTAAATTTAAAATCCAACCGTGAAAACTCCATCTATTAACTCTTAACCATAAGCCCTAGATTAATCCACCCAAGAAATATAAATGTATTTTTTTGATGAAATTTGAGATTTATTGATCAATCAAAAAATGTTATATACAAAACTCTTTCTCTAAGCTATGATTTCTCTATGGAATGAATAAAGAAAAATAAAATCAATCTATGTAGTGATCTGAAACAAGCGCTGGAGAAGGCCTCCATGCTTGTGATCAGACCTGTACCTTAAAGAGACAATCTTGTTTCTAATGGCCTTGTCAATCACTCTTCTCATTTGATCAGTGGATATCCATGGCTGGTTATGTCTTCTTGCATTCCGTTCTTTCCATATATGATATATTACACTCTGCAGTAGCATCTTAGCAAGAATAGTATCTAGGCTCTTCTCTCCCATACGCTGCAACCTATTGATATAGTCCATTGCCAGTCTGGGTTCATTCCACGCCCCATTAAACGGCCTGCAAGACCCTCCCACACAGTGTAGGAGTATGGACACGCAAAGAATAGGTGATCTCTTGTCTCATCTCTCTCTCCACACAGTGTGCAACCCTGCACCAATCCCCATTGCTGCATTCTGTCTCCTGTAGATAATCTGTTTTTAATAGCTAACCAAGTGATAAAGGAGAACCGGGGTACTGCTTGAGCGAACCACACAACTCTGCACCATGCCACTCTTGGTTTCTTGACTCGCAGTTGGTCCCAAGTATTAGAGGCAGAGAATGAAGGCTGGAAGTTATTATCCCCATGCTTCCACAAAATTATATCAGCGCCACTCTCAGCGCCAATATAAATGTATATTTACGTACCCTCTAATAAAATATGTTTTAGTTATTTTCCTCTTTGTGATCTCTTTTAATGAAAATAAACTAAAACTGATTATCCTAAGAAATTTCTCAAATATGAATTTTCATAGTTCATTGTATAATTTTTGTGATCTATCTATTTCTTAAAATTCTAAATCAATTAAAAATTAATAAATTTAATTAAGTTTTTGTAACTTACAATTAACCATTATTAGTTGATAAAAATACATTTAAAATATAAAAATATATCTTTTAGCATAAATTCCTTTTCTAAGCATGCATATTTATGAAATGGATGGAGTATATCATTTTCACCCAAACAATTTCTTAAAATGAACAGTATCATAATAGATTTGACAAGACATTATTAGCAGATATATTTAATATTAAAATTTTGATTATTATGAAATTACTTATATAGCTTTGTTTTATAAAAAAAACAAATATGTTTGTTTAACACTTTAACATAACTATTTATACTTATTGAGACTATGATAAGTTTATAAACACAATCATATATCTTTTAAATTAATTTTACTTATCTAATAAATGTTTAGTTAAAATAATATTGGATGAATTAGCTATATAGAGATAATTAATTGAAAACTAGAAACATAATTATCCAATATTGTGTTTGATTCAAAACAAATAACGGACACTATATTTAAAAAAATCAAAATTTTATAAGAAATTGAAATTTGACAAAACTATAATTTTTTTCTATGATATTAGCTTTTAAAACATATATATATATATATCTAAAGCAGGGGTATAAGGATATTTTTCCTTTTTAATTTAACATCATATTTATGTATTTTTGAAAATGTTACTCTAAAAAGGTAAACATAAATAATGGTGCATTTATAATAATTTAATTTAAAAATTCTCTCCACTGGCGACGGCGAAGACGATTCGCGATCTAGGGTTTTCTCATGGGTTCGAGAGGGTGGGATCCGGGAATTGGAGAGGGGAATCGGTCTGGTGTGGCGTATCTTCAATCTGAGGATCACGACGCGAGTAATGTCGATTATTTTCTGAATCTCAGGGGATACGATGAGATTAGTGGAAAGATAGGCTTCGGGATATTGGGGGAGATTGGATTGACAGGGATGCGATCTTCAATCTTGCGTGATCTTATGATGCGATCGGAAAGAGATCAAGGTATTATCTTTGTGGGTTATTTTCTCTCAAAGAGTGGAAGGGGGCTATTCGGTTTTGGTATTTGTGGGATACGAAATTTAAGAGGTGGAGGTGTTTTGGGATTTTACAGATTTCAGAATCGAATATTGGCCGTTTTTGAATCAAAAGAGATTTTCTTTTCGTTCTTTGTACGATTGGGACTTATGGACAAATATTTTGAGGAGATTTTTCAGGAAACTCAGGGAAGAATCAAACGGAGAGTAAGGATTCATCAAATCCTACCTCTGGTCACTTTAAACCATAATTTATGGATTTAACGGAATTGGTAGTAACGTTTCATGAACAGGACAGGGTCTTTGTTCTTGTGTTTTTTAAAGCTTCAATAAGCTCGAGGAGCATTGTCTTTTTTTCTGATTATCAGAATGTTTGGGTTTTGTTTTCTTGTTGTATGGTTCCTGTCTGTAACTTGGGTTCGGGCATGGTAATGAATAAAATCTGGAATACAATTGTTGCTTTGGATGATGGGTCTTGGTATTATTGGGATGGTGTAACGTATTATGTTTATTCATTTGTTCTGGTTGGTTTAATATCATGCAGACTTTTTGGTATTTTAATTTCGTTATGGTGGAAGGTTTATGAATGGATACATAGTGGATTATGGTTCGGTTGGAGATGGGATTGTAGAAGAGCATATAACGGTTGGCTTGGGTTTGTGGTATCTCATGGTGTGGTGATGTTTTTAAATTTTCGAGATGCAGAGAGGAACCATGGGTTGCAGGATCAGAGAGTTTTTGTAATACGTTCTTGTAATATTTATTCTGAATATTTATTTAATTTTTTCTCTGGGTTTGGTGTTTGGCTTTTGGGATTGTTCCCAGAGATGTTCACTTCGGTTTTATCAAACCAAGTGCATCTAAGTGACTCCGAGGCAGCAATAAGGAAATTTGGTTCATTTGAAGAACGATGTGTTAGATTATTTAGGATTAAAAGCCATGTTTACTGGATGTGGGCCTTGCATGAGAGGATAATAATGAGTTCTCGAAAGATTATAGAGACTTGTGATTACGAGATTTCTATATTGTCATGGAGAAGACTCTTACTGCCCTATATGATGCGTAAAATACAGGAGTTACTGTATAATGGGCATGTGATTATTGATTACACAATAGCTATGCTACTCCTTCAACGGAGACATTTATGGATGGTTGGATCGTACGGGCCTCATCATGCCTTTGCACCAGTGACTCGAAGGAGTAAAATTTTTTAAATTTTATGAAAGTACTGAGTTGGAATTGTAGAGGTATGGGAAGTAAATGGACAATAAGTTATTTACGAGAAATATGGCATCAGCACAAACCAGATTTTTTATTTCTATCGGAAACAAAGCAGGATTTTGCCTTTGTTCAAGGATTTCAATCACATTTCGGATTTGATAATTTGATGACGGTAGATCCAAATGGATCTAGTGGAGGATTGGCATTTTACTATAATAATGAGTACCATGTGAACATTTTATTCTCAAGTGCTAGGATGATAGATGTGGAGGCAGAGACACTGGGAAAGAAAATTTTTATGACTTTTGTATATGGGGATCCAATCCAGAATTTAAGAGATCAAGTATGGGAAAGATTAACAAGGTATGGCATTGCAAGAGATGACCCATGGTTTATAATTGGTGATCTCAACGAGATTAGGGGAAACCATGAAAAAGAAGGGGGACCGCTGCGAGGGGCAGATTCTTTTGTATCATTTAATAACATGATACGTAACAGTGGGCTTTTGGAATTTCCGGCACGGGGAAATAAATTATCTTGGCAAGGACGAAGAAAAGTCAATGGCAAAGCAACGATGATCCGGTGCCGATTAGATCGTGCGTTGGCAAACGAAAAATGGCATGCAATGTTCCCAAATTCACATACGGAATATTTAAAATTGGTGGGGTCGGATCATAGACCGATAGTGGCATTTTTAGAGGATAAAATCGTTAAACGTAAAGGACAATTCCGGTTTGATAAACGATGGCTTGGACGGGAGGGTTTCTTGGAATCCATTACTAGAGGATGGACAAAGGAGTTGAGGAATTCAGGGGGAAACAGGGGAGATGTCGTGTCTAGAATTATCAATTGTCGACACGAGATCTCTACCTGGAACAAAAATAACCCCCCGTATGGAAAAGAAAAAATAGCAGAACTTCAAAAGGCCTTGGAGGAAGTTCAAACAGACGATAACAGATCGCAGGAGGATATCTTGGAGGTGTCTAGGAAACTACAAGAGGCGTATAAGGATGAAGAGGATTACTGGCAACAGAAGAGTAGGAATACATGGAATACGGCAGGGGATCTGAGTACAAATTTCTTTCATGCTTTGACGAAACAGCGGAGGACACGTAATCGTATAGTGGGGTTATATGATACCAATGGGAATTGGGTGGTGGAGGAAAATGGAATTGAGAAAATCGCAGTGGGCTATTTTGATGATCTCTTTAGTACTACGTCGCCTGAGGAATTTGATGATTTTCTAGATGAGATTACACCATCTATTTCTCAGCAAATGAACCAGCGACTCGTACAACTGGCTACAGAGGAAGAGGTGCGTCAAGCATTATTCATGATGCATCCAGAGAAGGCACCAGGGCCAGATGGCATGACGGCACTTTTTTTTTCAACATTCGTGGCATATCATTAAACATGATATTTTGGAACTGGTTAATAATTTTTTGACCACAGGAAAGCTGGATGAGCGTTTAAATATTACGAATATATGCTTAATTCCCAAAACGGAGAGGCCGACAAGGATGACAGAGCTTAGACCAATAAGTCTCTGCAATGTAGGATATAAAATTATTTCAAAGGTTTTGTGCCAACGGCTTAAGGCGTGTCTTCCGGCTCTAATTTCGGAAACACAGTCGGCTTTTGTAGCTGGGAGACTGATTTCAGACAATATTCTTATTGCCCATGAAATGTTTCATGGATTAAGGACAAATAAAGCTTGTCAAAATAAATTTATGGCAATAAAAACGGACATGAGTAAGGCATATGACCGAGTTGAATGAAGTTTCATTAAGGCTTTATTACAGAAAATGGGGTTTAATCATCAATGGATTCAGTTGATGATGGAGTGTATTTCTTCGGTACAATACAGGGTCCTATTAAACGGGCAACCAAGGGGACATATAGTTCCGAATAGGGGATTACGCCAAGGAGATCCATTATCCCCTTACTTATTCATTATGTGCACAGAAGCGTTAATCGCAAATATTAAAAAGGCGGAAAATGAAAAACGGCTAACAGGAATAAAAGTGGCAAGAGCTTGCCCGTCAATATCTCATTTGCTCTTTGCGGATGATAGTCTTTTTTCTGTCGAGCACAGAAAGAGGAGTGCCAGGCCATTTTGGTAATTCTTAGAGAGTATGAAAAGGTTTCAGGACAACAGATAAACTTTGAGAAGTCGTCAATCCAGTTTGGTCATAAGATTGATGAGGATACCCGTCAGGAGCTCAGGGACATCTTGGGAATTCAAAACCGGGGAGGAATGGGAACTTATCTTGGAATCCCAGAGAGTTTAGGAGGGTCTAAGGTTCAGGTATTTGGCTTTGTCCAGGAACGTTTAACCAACAGAGTGAATGGATGGACTTTTAAATTTTTTACTAAAGGAGGAAAAGAGGTAATTATAAAATCGGTGATAACGGCTCTTCCTAACCATATTATGTCATGTTACCGAATCCCGAAAACGGTGATGAAGAAACTTACGAGTGCGGTATCCCAATTTTGGTGGAGCCCTAGTGGCAATACAAAAGGGTTACACTGGAAATCTTGGGACAAGGTTTGTTTACACAAGGATGATGGAGGGCTGGGGTTTCGAGATCTTACGGATGTCAATACAGCCATGCTTGGAAAGCAACTATGGAGATTCATAGAGAAACCAAATTCTCTATTTTCTCGTGTTTTTAAAGGTCGGTATTTTAGGAACACTTCACCCCTAGAACCGGCCCGATCGTACTCGTCTTCCTATGGATGGCGTAGTATAATATCTGCTAGATCTCTGGTTAGCAAAGGACTAATCAAAAGGGTGGGATCAGGATCTTCTATATCAGTATGGAATGATCCCTGGCTCCCAACCAACCGCCCGAGACCAGCAAACAAAAAACAAAATGTTCTCTTACCTGATCTTACGGTCGACTCTCTTATTGATAGCTCGTCGCGTACTTGGAATTCTTTGGCTTTACAGGAAATAATGGAACCTGAAGATGTCAAGATTGTTGAAAGCATACCTTTGAGTAGGGTACAAATAGCAGATCGGAATGGTTGGCACTTTACAAAGAATGGTAAATATACGGTTAAATCAGGATATCAAATCGAAAGAGCATATCCAGATAGAGGGATTGAGATAATAGAGTTTGGTCCAACAGTTACGGATCTTAAAGCATACTGCTGGAAAGTGCGTTGTCCCCCAAAAATGAAGCACTTTCTGTGGCAGTTGTTGTCAGGATGTATAGCTGTTAGAAAAAACCTAAAAGCCCGGGGAGTTAAGGGAGATATTGGATGTGACAGATGTGGAACAGCTGAGGAATCTATAAATCATGTATTTTTTGAATGCCCACCAGCAGTCCAGGTTTGGGCTCTATCGAGGATCCCTTCGCATCCGGACTATTTTCCAGGACAATCATTGTTTACGAATATGGATTATTTATTCTGGAGAATCAAACCAGCAATAAAGGATCATCATTTTGCATGGATACTTTGGTACATATGGAAAGGAAGAAACAATAAGGTTTTTAGTAATTTGGATGTAGATCCAAGGGATACCCTTAAACTGGCTATGACTGAATCTTTACTATGGTCAGACACACAACAAGCAATAGTAAAGAAGAATCAGTTTTCAGCGGTATCTGAGCCTGTTTTACCGCTTAGACCGGGACGTTGGTGTTTTACGGATGGATCCTGGAAATCGGAAGATACCTTCTCTGGTCAGGGATGGTATAGCACTTTAGAAGGATTTGAAGGTTTATTGGGAGCTAGAAATACAAGGACAAGTCAATCACCTTTACATACGGAGGTCGAAGCTCTTATATGGGCAATGGAATGTATGAAGAATTTAAGGCAATATAATGTTACTTTTGCAACGGATTGTTTTCAATTGGTGAAGATGGTTTCGGAACCAGAAGAATGGCCGGCTTTTGCAAGCTACTTAGAGGACATCAGAAGTCTCAAGAGAAGTTTTCACAGCTCGGAGATTATTCATATATCACGGACGCAAAACAAAAAGGCAGATAGCTTAGCACGTAGTGTGAGGCAACAGACGTCGTTTACTGTCCATATGGATACAGAGCAGCCAGTTTGGTTTACAGAGTCCACATGAGTCTGTAATCTTGTTGACAAAAAAAAAAAAATAAATAAATAATGGTGCAAAAATTGAGGTAAAATTAGAATTCTCTCACAAATCACAATGTTTTGCCTTAACTCCCTGTACAATCCTTAGGTTTCCTAATTTTTATAAAATGCCATCATGATTGAATTTCTTTTTGTTTACAAAAAGACAAAAACCGTAATCATCCTAAACATTTCTTCTTATTTAAAATAATATCACTATCATTAATCTCTCCGACAACCATTAACAACCATTTTTGAACTCTTTAAAACCAAATATTCAATTTTCATCTACTTTTTTCTCACTCTACACCATTAATACTTCATTTCTTTTCCACTTTCATCTGAAAAAATCACATAAATTTCATTTTCATAAACACAAGTTTCATATTTTCTTGATTCGTCACAAAGAATTGTCAAAAAAACTTATTTTTGCTCATATTCGAAGTTTGGACAGTGGAAAATGCTGGAAACAAGCTTACACCAGAAAATGAAACCATTTACATGGTTTTCATCATTATTCAAAACTGTGTCGTAATAGTAGTCTGTTTTGTATATCTACATTTATATGTAGACATACTATACAGTTTTATAAACACACATGTCAATTTTGCAATTTACCAAAATTATATATTTTTTGTAATGTAGACTTCAATAGAAGTCTATGTCTTTACCTTTGAAAAAAAAAATCAGTAGACTTAGGAAGAAGTAGACATCATCAATCAAGTAGACTGAGCCATAAGTCTACAAGAGATCAATTTTTCATCTGACCCAAAATTTGATTTTTTTTTGGTAGACTTGGTATGAAGCCTAGTCCACAGAATATGTAAGTTTTATATTTGACTAAAATGCTAAAAGATTGACGAAAAATAATGAAATTCTAGACTTTATATGCAGTCTACTAATCCTAGAAATAATAAAGACAGTATTTGAAGTCTACTATTTTATTTTGGTCAAAAATAAAACTAACATGTTGAATTTGAGAGTAGATTTCGGATGAAGTCTACACTTTCGTAAACTCGTTAAAATCTACTCGTAAAAATTCAAACTTGATCAATTGAAGACTAACATCTTCCAAAAAGTTTAAAAAATGTAGACTGCATATGAAATCTTCTATTGAAAAGCGAAAAACAAGTGGTCGCGTGTTCCATCTCTTTCACCACATAAAACAAAGCCCTCATGGATTCCCCACTTTCTCATTATGTCCCTTGTAGATAGTTTATTCTGAATCGCAAGCCAAACTAGGAACGCATACCTACGGGGACACTTCTATCCCAGATAACCTCGCAGCGCTTGCAACGTATCTGCTCCCAAGTATTTGCAGCAATGAAACTGTCTTTGTAAACCCCTTCATCAGATCTCCATAAGAACATATCAGGTTCCTACAAGTCACTAGCAACTGGTTCATTCTGGATTTTGTGATGCCTCATGGAAATGACGACTCCCTTGGCCCATTATCCTCCACTGTCCCTCAGAGACAGCATCGCGAGATAGCGCGTGCCAGTTTCTCCAGTAATACTAATGAGCTTGCCTATATGTAACCAATCATCGTGCCAGAAGAAAGCACGATTACAACTCCTCATTTCGACCTGAATTAACTGATAAGCCAAGTCTCGCTAGCAGATTGGTTGGAAGGAGGATAAACCTGGACTCACATGACATGCTAAGCTTTCTTCAAGCTGTCACGTCTGATAAGATGGATATAATACTCATTCGACTGGTGTACCAGGCTGTAGTGTACCAAGTTTGGCGAGAACATAATACACTAAGGAATCAACAAGGTCAGGGTACTGAGAAAATGATCAAAACAATCAACATAGGAATCAAGAAAACAGTTACCTCTCTTGGTTACAAGGCGGATCATAAGTTCAACGGTCTTTTTAGGGGATGGTTCAAATTTTTTGATTAGAACTTTACAAACATCTGCTAGTACAAAGTTTAATTCTTTTCATAAGTTTAAGTTCCTGCCTCTAGCTAGCCTATTCTTCGTAGATGTCATATTTGATTGATCAAAAAATTGAAAATTTCATTAAAAAAAAATACTATTGAAAGTAAAATAAAGGGTGAATTCAGATTGATAGAAAAACTAACATTTATTAAAGTGTTGAATTTGTATGAAATATACTAGTAAACAATCACAGTTGTTTTTCCAAATAAAGAAAACAACCTGCAAAATTTTCAATTGCAAAAACTAACCTAAAGAGTGATGTCTATGAAAGTTTACATATGTAGACTGGAAATGAAGTCTACTGTTTTGCAGAGCTCATATAGAGTATACATAGAAAATTCTGGTAAAATTGAATATGTGTATTATTCATTAAAGGTTTTCACGATTTTATTGTTTTATAGTGTGTGCTGGTAAATCCTAATGGTTTTCTAAAAATTTCAAAATTTTATATGTTATAATTATTGAACTATCAAATTTTTAGTTTGACTATGTTGTTAACTAATAAGTACAGCTGAAATTCATATACATGTAGACTGCAGTTGAAGTTTACGTCAAATATTATACTAAAAGTGTATTTGTATATAATTTATCATGTTTTTCATGATTTATTGTTTTACAATGTGCACTAATGAATTTTAATGGTGTTGAATGAATTTCAAAAGTTAATGTGTTGTCATTATGAAATTAATAAATTTCGTGATTGATTGGGTTATTAACTAATAAGTGAAAACTTACTTAGAAATATCCTTCTGTATTTTTTATTTGTAGTAAACATTTGAAATATATTAGAAACTTTTTTATGA
Source organism: Hirschfeldia incana (assembly GCA_026261945.1). Classification (NCBI taxonomy): domain Eukaryota; kingdom Viridiplantae; phylum Streptophyta; class Magnoliopsida; order Brassicales; family Brassicaceae; genus Hirschfeldia; species Hirschfeldia incana. Next base: position 2,739,073 of record JABCMI010000006.1, read on the forward strand.
TTAGTTTTACTCTTGAAGTTTCTTAAATTTTTTTTATAGATTTTCTTGTTCTTGCATATGTGTTAGTTATTGTTTTAAGCTTATGGTGGATTTGATTATTTGGTTGATTAGAGAATCCTGTGATAAATTTGATAGCTCTAAAAATAATTAATAATATTATAAACACGACTGAAAATGAATACTATATTTAAAGCTTAGGCATCAAAATAATTATTTACAATTGAATAGAGTTTATAGCGATTAATATTTTAAATGAAATTTATTAAAATTCTTCTCAAAATTTTTTGATTATTCATAATCTTTGTAGCTCAAATGAAGTATTAGAAAAGAATTCATGTGAAATAAGAAAAAATTACGAAAAATATAAAATAAAAGAAAGCTAAAACTATATTTTAGGGGAAAATCACATAAAACCTTGAAAATGGCACGTAATGACACTTTAAACTTTAATGTTTTCCGACTAACTTTTTAAACCTTCAAAGTGACATTTGTATCGCAAAAAAAATTCAATTTGACTTACTTGTTCATCAAGTTAAAAACTGACTTGTACAATTGGTAATTGTGATGATGTGTTATTTTTTTCTGAAAAAATAATTATTTAATTAATAAAATCAATAAAATTTCAATAAACCAGAAAAATTAAATAAGAAATCAGATAAATTAATACAATTTCAGAAAATTAATTCAATTCACAAAATTAAATAAAACACGTGAAAGTAAATAAAGTTTGAAAAATAAATTATATTGAATTAAAATATATAAAATTAAATAAAATAAAATAAAAAGATTAAATTGAAATACAGAAAATTAAATGAAATTCAGAAAATTAAACAAAAATTGAAGAAAATTCAAAAATTAAGAAAATAAGATTTTTTTTTTTAAATGTTTTTTAAATTACAAGATATTTTTTATAGAAACAAACCTATCATGGTTGACAGTAAAAATTTAAAGCACATATCGTATGATGATGGTGGTCCAACATCATTGTTAAAATGATGGTAGAAAAAGTCAATAATGATGTTTTCGATAACCATCATTCAAAACGATAGATATGTCAAAACGTCATTGTAAATGGTTATGTGAAAAACCACTATCGTTAATGATGAAATGTTTGAAATAGTTATTTCAACAATGATATGTTTGTTTTTTATTAGATATCTTGTAACTAACTCTCAAGATTTTTATGCGATTTTCCCTATATTTTAGTGAACTTCTTATGAAGTTTACTTACAATTCATGGTTTAGTAGATTCTATTAGGAGTCTAATAACCCTAATACGTAGATTTCATTAGAAAACATTTTAGTTCTAGAAAATATTTCAATAATAGATTTGAGCGAAAACAGTAGCTAAGCAAATACATAGTGTTTGAATCTATAAATTTATTTTAATATGAATAAAAATCTATGTATTTACATTTAATGAATAATTAAATGTATTTTTATATTATATTTTTGACTATGATTTAATATAAAAACTATCCAAAATAAAAATAAATTAAACTTTACTAAATCAGGTAACTCATTAATTAAGAGTATAATGTATAAATAAAATTTAATAATTTTTCTAATGTGCAAATAGTATCAAGAACAAATTAACACAATAGAGCATATATAGTTTGATGAATAACTGTCATATATAAATAATTTCATATTAGGTTTAAAAGTTTTGAAAAAAATAAAAAATAATTTATTTGGTAGTCTTTGAATTAGTAATATATATTAGGGAGAATTGCTAAAACTAACCTAAATATTGAAGTCAAATGCATTGGTGTACCCCAATTTCAGTCAAATGCAGATCCAACCTAAAGGAGAGATGAAAATACTATTTTGTCCTTATGACTAAACAAAAAAACGGAGTTGTATTTACGCTTTTATCCTTTTGGAAGTCTACATATTGAAGACTAAAGTCTACAAAGTTTTAGACTTCCAACGAAGTCTAATATGTAGACTTGATGTTTGTTGGGGTCAAAAACGGTTATCTCGAAATCAACGGCTAAGTCTATTTGTCATACGAAAAATCCTCCGAAGGACGCACACGAACACCCGCAAATCGAAGGAACCGAGCAGCCGACTGCGACCGTGGCCGCGCCCGTGCTGCCTTTAGGCGCCGGGTGCCTAGCGCCCGTGCAGCCTCTAGGCGCCGGGCACCTAGCGTCCGTGCTGCCTCTAGGCGCCCTAGCGCCCGCGCTGCCTCTAGGCGCCGGGCGCCTAGCGCCCATGCTGCCTCTAGGCGCCGGGCGCCTAGCGCCCGTGCCGCCTCTAGGCACCGGGCGCCTAGCGCCCGTACTGCCTCGGGTCGTCGAGCGACAATCTTCCGTGCACAAATCCCAGGCCCCAGCCGTCAGAAGTCTGTACTTTGAGTCTTTCCCGATTCCTCGCGGAATGAATCATTGAGATTCCGCGTACAAAACTCCCGTTCTTACTCCAAACTAAGATCGTCGGAAACACTTTGGAAACTCGTAAGATATCAACGGGAAGGGAGATCTTAAATTCTTCGTACGAAACAATATGGTTATCTTGAGACACCACTCATCTCAACTCTACGAAGGAATGAAGATCTTCCAAAGAAATCGTAGAAAACAACGGAAGTCCCAGAGACGGCCCGAAAGGGACCAAACGCGATCGGACAGTCTGTTTACGATTATCTGAGATAGATACGACGATTTACGTTTATCTTTACATAACAAGATAAATGATAAATTTTTAGAAGGATAAATGTCAAGTTTCTCGAAGATAAATGTCAAGTTTCCCGATAAACATGAAGTCCGACGAAAATGGAAAAAGCCCGTTTCGCGGCCCAAAAGGAGAATAGACCGTCATAAGAAGGAGTATATAAAGGAGCTTTGGGAGAGAAGAAAAGGAGAGCGAAAATTATTGAGAGAGAGACCAAATCCGAAATCTAGGGTTTTAGAGAATTCCTGCTAGCTTAGGGAACTTAGGACGTAGGAGGTTAGACTAGCGGAGCAAGACTTAGAACGTTTTGTCTCCTATATTTCCGTTGTTTCCTCTTCAGCGTATCTCTACTTCCCGTTTTCGGAAGAATATTGTATTCAACTTACCATCTATTTAATAAAACGCCTTAGTGCAATTTTTCCGCTACATTGTCTTGTTCTATCAATTTCGTTTGGTTGTCGCAGAGAATCCGAGCCTTCAGGGAAAACTAGGTTTACTTAGTTTTCCTCCGATAAAACTTAACTAAAATCGACTGTGCGAATTTCGGTTCCCACAATGTTTAGTATACACTTAAATTTAATCTACTAAATTAATTTTAACATTGTATAAAAATAGTTATTGTGATAGATTTAAACTAATCATCAATATAATAGATAATATGAAGTAACTATATTAAAATTTTATATAATTGAACAATTTTAAGGAATATATACTAACTTGATAACCATGTGTTAACAATGTTCATAGTTTAGAAACAAAAGGTTGTAACATGTTATGTCTCTTAGTGGTAGATTTTTAGGGTTAGACTTTAGATTTTGATTTTTTTTTGTTTTATTGACTTAAATCTGCTTATTAATGTTTTGTAGTTTATATTTTGTGTAATTTTGATATTTGACACAGTAAATGAAACGTTTTGATTATCAAACAAACTATTTAGGGTTTGAGATTTGTGGTTTAGGGTTTCGTAGACCTATAATAAAGTCCATACATCTGTAGACGTCTTTATCAGTCTACTTTTTTGTGTTTTTCTTTAATTTTAAATTAAATGTTCCAAAATACTCAATTTGTGTTAGAAATTATAGGCAAAAGTTAGTAAATTATATACTAAATTTACGAATTTTTAAAATAATTAAACAAGTTATTAAATATACTAAAATTTGAAAAAAATATAGGAAAAAAGAAAAAAATCGTTGTAGACTGACGAAGAACTCTACAAACACAATTTAACTTAACCGGATTTAACCAAAATAATTTTAACCTAACCAAAGTAAACCAAACCTAACCAGAAAAGTTACCCAGCATATAAAATCCCTTTTTCAAGCTTGTCGGGTAAAAAAACCCTAATCCAAGCTGTTTGTCTCTCTGATGGCGATTTCCGGTGAACTTGGATGTTTTCTTGTTTCCGCCGCTTAATCTCTCACCGTTGTTCCTCCTCTCCATCGCTCAGGTAAAGCATCTCTCTCAGATTCTACCTCTCCATCGCTAAAAATTAACCTCCAACCTTGACCTTTACTTTGCCTTTTTCTTTTCCAGATCTGAGCCGGCGACTTCGCGACTTCCAACCAACGGTGCTTCTCATCCAAATATCTGCTTCCGGTCAGTCTCACGGACGGTACTTCATCTCTCTCTGTCTTCTCCTGTTTAACTACTAAACTAACTAGTTGACTTGTCTCAATATGTTGTAACCTCTCTCTTAGATTGTTTACTAACTTTTTAGTTTCTTTTGTTTCAGATCTGTGTTGGCCAGTCTCAGATCCATTTCTCTTAGGGCGCATCTTCTCTAATCCATCTCTGCTTCCGGTCGTCTACTCTTAAGGTAGACATCATTGGCGCATGTAGACTTCATTTTTAAAATTGTAGACTTCTCCCGTAGACTACAATTTGAAATTGTAGACTTCTCTCGTAGACTTCATTTATGAAATTGTAGACTTCTCCCGTAGACTGCAAATTGAAATTGTAGACTTCTCTTGTAGACTTAATTTATGAAATTGTAGACTTCTCACGTAGGCTTCAAATTGAAGTTGTGGATTTCTCTCGTAGACTTCTTTTTGAAGTTGTAGACTTCTCCCGTAGACTTCATTTTAAAATTGCCGACTTCTCGTGTAGACTTCTTTTCAAATTATAGACTTCTATCGTAGTCTGCATTTCAAATTGTAGACTTCTTGAGTATGAGTTTAATCTCCTTTGTTTGTCTTTTTGTTGCAGATTTCAGAATGGATGACCTTGAATTCCTACCGAGGATGTACACTCTAGGGCACGAACCTGTTCCGGGTAAAAGCATTGCGTACTACAGTGATAACAGCAAGCTCTTCCCTGCTCTTAAACACGCACTCAAGGAAGATGAATGGTAGGAGCTCAAGAACTCCACAGTAGGAGTGTTCTTGAAGTTCCACGAATTGGATTTTTGATGGGCTTCAAGGTTGGTGCACTATATACTGAGTTTTCAGCTTGATTGCAAGAAGAAGTACGAGTTGTGGTGTCTAGTGGGTGAAGAGAGGGAGTTGTACACAGTGGATTTCACACATGAGCGGCTCTCAACATCTGAGGTACCACAAAACCATCAGAGTGGGGACTGTGGAGTGTACTGCTTGAAGTATATAGAATGTCATGCACTTAACGTGGCATTCTCACGTCATGACATGTGTGATAAGAAAATGAAGACAATCAGGAGTCAATTGGAAAGTGAGATATTTGATGAGACCAGCATCAACGGCACAGAGAAACGTGTTTACAAGCATCTTGGTGTCTATGACTAAGGTAAGGTTGAAGTTTGGGTCGAATAGGAGGAAAGGATGAAGGTTTTTTGGTGACTTTCCTCATCGGATATATTTGGGTTGATGTAGTGATTTGGTACCTGACTAATGTGAGGAAAGGATAAGATTTTTTGGTAACTTTCCTCAGCGGATATATGTAGGTTGATGTAGTAGGATTTGGTACCTGACTTTCGTATTGTGCTGTGAGACACAGACTGATGTAGCAGGCTTTTGGTTGTAACAAACTTATATAATTTTCGTGTAGCAGACTTAAGTATTAGTCTTCTTTTACAGAAGACTTTTACAGAATTCTGCTACTCGAATATCTATCAAAAGATATCATCTTTTGTGTTAAACTCATATTCAACTCATATGCCATAGACTACAAACAAAGTCTACTATTAGTAAAAGATGACTAACTCGTTAGTCTACAAGAGAAAAAGAAGACTAACTAGTTGGTCTACACGAAGAAGAAGACTAACTAGTTGGTCTACACGACAAAAGAAGTCTCAAGAGAGTAACATTACGACATAAGATAACATCCAAAGCAATAAGACAACATCCATAGCATCAATACAACTGATAAACACATAAGACAACATCCATAGCATCAATACAACTGATAAACACATAAGACAACATCCATAGCATCCAAAACAACAAATACAACTGATAGTTTCAACAACAAAAGACATAAGACATAGTCAAACAAAGAAGCAATACATAATAGACATAAGACACCATAGGTTTAACCTGGACAGTGTGGACGAGTGTGACCCGGTTGTTTGCATTGGGAGCAACTATAATCCTTGTGCAGTTTTCGCGGTTGCTTTCCCCTCATCCTGGATATTTCTAGCCAAGACTGCCACCTCGACTTCTTTTGCCTACCTCGACCACGCTTGACTTCCGGGGGTAGGCATTTGTCCTTAGTGGTAGCTCTTGCATCATCACTTTTGTCCTCTGCGGTAGCTCCTTCATCATCACTTCTGTCCTCAGTGTTAGCTCCTGCATCATCACTTTTGTCCTCCGTGGGAGCTTCCAAAACGTCACTTTTGGGAAAGATATTGGCCGTGTATGCTGCATAAAGATAACTCTTTGAATATGATGGGCAGACCAGCATAGAGACATGAATATTCACATCCTTTGCAGCTGCAATGGCATGTGAACAAGGTATCTTCTCAATATCAAAAACACCACATTGACACCTCCGAAATTGTAAGTCAACAACACAATCTCGATGTCCTCCCTTCACAAGAAACTGCCAACCATCAATTCGTTCCACACTCATCATATCTGCATACTCTTCACGAATAGCCAACAAATTTTCAACTCCCCGACTGAGTTGTGATGTGAGACTCAAAGCATCTTCTCTCCTTTTATAGAACCACCTTCCTAGCTTCTCTCGTATGAATTCTAGAAGGAATGAGATGGGAAATCCTTTGGCTGGCTTCAGTGCTGAGTTGATCGATTCTGCAATGTTGCTAGTCTTTATGTTGTATCTGTCACCTTGAAAGTGAACTCGTGACCATAATGAGACGTCAGCATTCTCCAAATATGTTGCAAGAGCAGGGTTTATACTCCTTATCTCATCCATGTAGCGGTCAAAATCAAATAGCGTGTGTGCATAAGCAGCGCCTTTGACCAAGTACAACATGTGCTTTCCCTTGAATTTTTGGACTATTTTTTGTTGTACATGATAATAGCATATCCCTCGCTTTGCCCAAGGGAAAACTTTCTCACAGGCCTTCTTAATGGAACCGTGCCTATCAGAAACTATCACCAAAGGATGAACATCTGAAACACACCTCCGCAAGTTGGTAAAAAACCATTCCCACGACTCATCAGTCTCTGCATCTGCAATCCCAAAAGCCAATGGAAATATCTGAAAGTTACCGTCTTGAGCAGCCGCAACTAGCAAGGTACCTTCATACTTTCCACATAGATGAGTCCCATCCACCACAATAACCCTCCTAAGATAGTTAAAACCAGCTATTGAAGCTGCAAAAGATAGGAATAGATACTTGAACCTGTTTTCCCCATCTTTCACAAGAGATGTGACAGTTCCAGGATTCGACATCTTAATCTGACGCAAATAAGAAGGCAGATTAGCATATCCATCTTCTGCTGTTCCTCTCACAAGAACTTGGGCAGCTAACAGAGCTCGGTACGAAGTGTTGTAATCTAGGCTCATCCCAAACATGTTCCTCATCGCGTCTTTAATATGCTTCGGTGTAAGCCCATCTATAATCCCAACCCGATCTATGAACAGTCTTGAAACATATTTGGGAGTATAATGTTTCTGTTGAGCCATTCGATCCGCCATTGAACAAGTATGAGTTTTCAGATATTTTGTCACCCAAAATGTCTTTGGTCCATGCTTCACACTCGCTCTAAGCTTCCAACCACATCCTTGAACACTACACTTAGCCACATACAGAGTTTTCGTTGTTTTATATGCTGTGAATATAAATTTACCCTTCACAGCGATCGACTTCAGCTTTGAAACAAGCTCATCCTTACTAGCAAAACTCTGACCAACATATATATTGTCATTAAGGGACAAGGATCTTCTTTCACCACCAGAGCATTGTGCTTTATGGCCACCATACAACGTTTCATTTGCATCCTCTTCAGATTTCTCACCTTTCACTTTCCCATAATCACTGTAGTTTACACCATCGTCAACATCAATAGTAACATTGTCAGCAGCATTACTATCTTCATCAATATTTTCATCAGCATCTTCATCAATATCTTCATCAGCATCTTCATCAGCATCTTCATCAGCATCTCCATCAGCATCTTCACCATCAGACACATCAGCATTGTCACCAACTTCAGCTTCTCTTTGGCTCTGACTTGATACACAAAGGCGTACAAAGTGTGTCTTAGACAGCTCGATCAAATTCCACACTTGTCTATCATTCATGACATGCATAGGAGGAGTATCCGGAGCCATTTGCTTTAAAATGACGTCTGGTAAAGAATACGTTAGCACCACCTTCTCGATTCTCTTGTCTAGATCATAATCTTCTTGTACCATTTCAAGAAGTTCACCATGTGTACAACCATCTTCCAAAGGGAACATTCTCCCTCCTTTTTCGTTATTGACGACAAACTCCCACAATGAGTCTTTCTCCACCCATTCTCCGTATACTGCCGGTAATTAAATCATTGCCTGCAAAAAAAAAAAAAAATACAGTTTCACATAATTAGAAAATAAATATTTTAGGTTTCATAAAACTACAAACGTAGACCTACAATTATGTCTACATGTTAACACCTAACTACATTGTAAAATCAAAAGTGTTATAATTTCATAAATACAACAGTTTTTCTTTTCAAAATCTCTCAAACCCATTAAGATTAACTAACACAGACTTTCAAACATAAAAATCTAGCAAAAAAATTATGAATAATACATAAATTCAGTTTTAATTTATTTTCCTATGTAGACTGTGAAATCGGTCTACGCCACATTGGTGTAGACGTTCTTTTTAGTTTACATTCGTAGACGGTCATATAGGTCTACTCGGGTTGGTTTTTGCAATTGAAAATTTTACGGGTTACCTTTTTTATTTGACCAGAATTCATCCAAGTTTTGACTTTATAGATTTAGACTTACTTTTCAGTCTACCACATTAAAAAGATTAGTTATTTCCATTGACCAAAACGTATCCAAGTTTTGACTTTAGAATGTAGATTTCATATGTAGTCTACATGTTTTAATTTTTTTGAAAAATGTTAGTTTTGCAATTGACCATTGTTTGACTTTCTAAGTGTAGATTAAAATGCACGTCTACAACTTCGTAGACTTCGCGTAAAGTCTAACTTCAAAACCCATGGGTTGGTTTTGCATTTGACCAAAATAAATTTGTAGACTTCACAAACAGTCTCAATTTTTTTGTCTAAGAAGAGAAGACTGCATTTCAAGTCTACACTTTTAAAAAATATTTAATTTATTTAAAAACATTTTAGTCAAATACAAAACTAACCTATTCAACGAAGTCAAAGTTTTGGTCAAATGCAAAACTGACCTAAAATAGACTTCTTTGGCAGCCTACAGTTCGTAGACTTCCATTGAAGTCTACTTTGTAAAGTAAAAAGCTCGGTCAAATGTAAAACTAACCTCTTTTCTGTAGCCGTCTTGGTAGGTCTACGTAACTTTTTTATTTTTGTTGTCAAAGGTAAGGACGTAGACTGCTGTGGAAGTCTGCGCTGCAAAAAAAAATTCGAAAGGTCTATTGCAAAACTGACTTGTGCGTTGACAAATAGACTGACTCGTACGTCTACATATTGGTTCAGACATATAAAACAGTCTACAGACGCAACACAGACTGAAGAAAATGGTGAAAACCATGTAAACAGTTACATTTTTCTTGTGTGAACCTCGATTCCAACCCTTTCAACCGTCCAAACACCAAAAATGAGCAAAAAAAGACATCTTTTACGATTTGCTGATGAAAAAATACGAAAATGTGAAGTTTGAGATTATGAAAATAAGAGTTATGAGAGTTTTTAGATAGAAATGTAGAGAAAACAAGAAGAAATGAAGAATTGTTGTTTTAGAAAGAGAAACAAAGTGATGTAAATGTAGATCTTGAGCTTTTATGAGCTCTAAAATGGTGGTTCAATGGTGGTTGCAATATTGATGATGATGGCATTGTTGTAAATAAGATGAAATCTTTAGGGTGTTATGGGTTTTTTGTCTAAATCTTTAATGTGGTAGACTGAAAAGTAAGTCTAAATCTTTTTGATAATAATGGCAATTTTGTAAATAATTCAAAAACATAAGGATGGTTTGAAAATTTCAAAGGTGAATAGTATTGACAAAAATAATGGGGTTGGTTTTGCATTTGACTTGAAATTGTAGGTTAGTCTTGAAAAAAACCCTATATATTAATAAGTAACTCTACAACAAATTATACCGATGGCGCATGGAAAGAGAATGATAAATTCTCCGGGTAGGGATGGTTATGTAGAGCCGTGGGATCAGAAGAAAAGATGATGGAGGAAATAAATCTCCGAAGAAGCTTATCAGCTTTACATGGATAATGTGAAATTTTGATATGGACTATGGAGTGCTTGAAGATCTTTGTTTATTCAAACGTAGTTTTTGCAATAGACTATTCTTAATTAAGAAGATAGTGACAAATGATCACTTTTTGCTACACACTTAGAAAAATTCCAATACAGCAAGACTTTTTTTCTTATCTTCATGATTCAACATATAGTCAAGAGCAACTAATCTAATGGTGGATAAGCATACACGAGGTGCTTTGCTTGGAGTTCTCCTTCAGTTGTATTCTATGTTGATTTAATCCCACCGATTTGGCTTTCCAAACCCATAGGACAGTTATCTTATTTTAGTTCTTGTTGTCAAAAAGAAAAAAAAAGAATTTTATCCAAGAAAAACTTCTAGTTTTGAAGTATTAGTAGGAAAATGACATTTCCAAGCAAACGACTGCGTTTAGCCAGTTGATAGTTTTAGACTTAAAATGCTCCGTTCCGGATGATCGAGAGTGACTCGGAGCGTCAAAATAGCCGTTAAGAGACGAGGTTGAAGAATTGACGGTGAAGAGTCTGGTCCACACTCAAAAAGCTTTTCACCGTTCCTATTTAATAACAAACCTTCTTCTCTTCTCCGGTCATATAGATGCGACGAATGAGGAGCAAACCGCCGGTTCCTTGGCGACGACGACGATGATAGATGAGACTTATGAGTTCACGGCTCCACAATGGTACGATTTCGAAAACGAAGAGACGAAACACAATGAACAACGATCGGAGCTCTGGTTCGAATCAGCGACAAGTTATGCTTTTTCTGGTACGATTTTTTCCCATTCACTCATTTGAATTATGTTCAATGATTCGTTCTAGTTGCTCTCAGTCGGTAAAACAGGAGCTTAGGGTTTAGTTATTTCTATATTTGAGCAGCAAGAAGAAAAAAAAATGAGAATCTATTATAAATGTTGAATCTTAGTACTGGAATCGTGATTGATCTTGGCGTAGCACAAGCACTCAAAGGGGGCTTGTTTAGTCTGTGAATTCCCAATCCCTCTCTCTGACTTCTCTGTTGTCGTTGATTCAATTAGAATACCGAAAACAAGAGGAAAAGATGAACTTCAAAAGATCTGAATAATTCAATGATAAAGGTGTCGTTCTTTTACATACGATGGGAACCTTAAATAAGGTCAAAAGAATATGCAATCCTAACTAAATCTATGAGCTAGCATTATCTAGAAATAAAGTAAATCAAATAAAACTGAAAACCGTTGTTATCGTAATCCCAACCGCAATAGAAGTCGGTTAGAAGAGAATATGCGCTGCATCAGGTCTCCCCGGATAGGAGAAGATTCGTCTCTGAATCTGGAATCTCGTTGTCTCCCCTGAACTTGGACAGATACTTGACGTTGAAGACGTTGGAAGTGTTGATATGGGGAGGTAGGTTGAGACGATAGGCCTTCGCATTAATCCGTTCCAGCACCTCGACAGGCCCAAGCTTACGAGACTTCAACTTGTTGTACTCATGATCAGGGAGTCGATCCTTTGTCATGACAACCCAAACTAGATCACCGGGGTTGAAGATGAGCTCACGCCGACGCTTATCTGCGCGTTCCTTATACAAGTTTGCAGACGACTCCAAATTCTGAGCTACCTGCTTGTGAGTTTCCTGCAATGCCGACGCAAAATCCCGAGCTCCACCATGAAAACGAGTCAGGTCAGGAAGTGGTGCAAGATCCAATGGGCATCGCGGGACCAAACCATAAACAACTTTAAATGGAATGAAACCAGAGCTCCTGTTTGTGGCATGATTATGCGCAAACTCCGCTTGACACAGGCGTGTGTCCCAAGACTTGATGTTATCACCCACCAGCGAACGCAACATATTACCCAACGACCTGTTGACAACCTCCATTTGCCCATCCGTCTGAGGATGGTACGCAGTGCTCATGTCCAAACTAGTCCCCAACAACTTCCATAAAGAACGCCAAAAATGGCTGAGAAACCGCGTATCTCTGTCAGAAACAATCGACGAAGGGAGGCCATGTAAGCGATACACTTCGCCAAAGAAGAGCTGAGCCACTTTTACTGCATCCGTTGTATGTTTACATAGTATAAAATGGACCATCTTAGAGAACCTTTCAACCACGACAAAAATGGAGTCATTGCCCCGTTGAGTTCTTGGCAGCCCCAACACGAAGTCCATGCTGAGGTCCGTCCATGGCTGTGTCGGTATGGGAAGAGGGAGGTACAATCCAGCATTCGAAGCTTGGCCCTTGGCGAGCTGACAAGCACGACAACGCTCAACGTAGCGTTCGACATCTCGACGGAGATCTGGCCAGAAATAGGACGCAGTGACCAGTTGCAGGGTCCTATCACGCCCAATGTGACCCTCTCGGTGGAGGTCGTCAATGATCTTCAATCGAAGGCTGCACGATGGAATACAAAGCCGCGATCCTCAAAAAAGAAAACCATCGACTAAGGAGAAATCACTGGAAACATTTGCCTTGACATCGGTCAACACCTTTCCGAAATAAGGATCAGACTCATACAGGTCTGAAAAAGTTGCAAAACCTGAGATGGACGTGTGCAGAGCTGTGAGCAACGTGTGTCTCCTGCTTAGAGCATCAGCCACTCGATTCAGCTTCCCTGACTTGTGGTGTATGGTGAAGGTGAACTATTGTAGATAGGAGATCCAGTTAGCATGCCTCGCAGAGACCTTAACTTGGCTATCCAAGTGTTTAAGCGCGTCGTGGTCTGTGAAGATGATGAAGTCGCGGTGGACTAAGTAGTGTCGCCAGTGGCGAATAGCTTGAACCACTGCATAGAACTCCACATCGTAGGTGCTGTATCTTCCCCGGGCACCTGATAACTTTTCACTAAAATAAGCAACCGGTCTAGAGTTTTGGCTCAATACTGCTCCTATGCCGAGCTTAGAAGCGTCGCAGTGAAGTTCAAATGTTGCTGAGAAATCTGGTATGACTAATACTGGAGCTGTAGTGAGACATTTTTTTATTAACTCAAATGCCTCATGTGCCACCGCAGACCACTAAAAGACGGAGTTTTTCATACAATCTGTCATCGGTGCCATGATTGAGCTGAAATGCTCCACGAATCGTCTGTAAAAAGAGGCTAATGCATGGAAGCTTCGCACGTCAGAGATTGATTTCGGAATTGGCCAAGAGCGAATGGCATCCACTTTGCTCTCATCCATGGACAATCCATCAGTGGAGACCACATAGCCAAGAAACAATACTCGTTTAACTCCCCATTCGCACTTCTAGCGTGCAACGAAGAGTGTTTCCTTGCGTAATACCAGCAAGACCTGACGTAAGTGCTCAATGTGTGCCTCCAGAGACTCACTGAAAATCAGTATGTCGTCGAAATAGACCACGACGAAATGCCCAATGAAGGGTCGCAGGGCTTGGTTCATAATGCGCATGAACGTGCTCGGAGCATTGGACAAGCCGAAAGGCATCACCAACCACTCAAATAACCCTTCACGCGTCTTGAAAGACGTCTTCCACTCATCACCCGGTCTGATTCGGATTTGATGGTAACCACTCTTCAGATCTAGTTTCGAAAAAATTTGAGCAGCTCCAATTTGATCCAGCAGGTCATCCAGTCGAGGAATAGGGAATCTGTAACGCACAGTGATTTTGTTAATCGCCCTGCTATCAACGCACATGCGCCACGACCCGTCCTTTTTAGGAACAAGTAAAGCAGGGACGGCACAAGGACTGAGACTCTCACGCACATGTCCTTTAGCCAACAGCTCCTCCACCTGCTTGCGTAGCTCGTCATGCTCATGTGGGCTCATCCTATAGTGCGGTCGATTTGGTAACGATTCGCCAGGAACTAAGTCGATGTGGTGCTGAATGTCTCTTAGTGGTGGTAAGCCGAGTGGTAGCTCTGTCGGAAAGACATCCTCAAACTCAGAGAGGAGTGATGATATCGCTGGATCAACCTGTGTTGAACTCGTTGGTGAGGAAGGCATCGCAACCAAGGCGTAGACAACATCTTTGTTACGAATCTCGTTTGAGAAAGACGAGTACGAGCAGAGTAATACAGTGTTGCTTGAGTCAGTTCCCTCCTGTAAGTGTGGTGGAACAGATGGCTTAGCCGGCGGTAAGGGCGCCTCGCGAGACGAAAGTAGCACAATGCGGCGGTTCTCGAAGAAGAAACTGTATTCGTTGCTACGACCGTTGTGGCTGACGTCAGGATCATATTGCCACGGACGACCCAGCAAGATGTGGCTGACGTCCATTGGAACCACGTCGCAATATATCTTGTCTTTGTAGTAAGCTCCAATCGACAGAGATATCAGAACACGATGAACCACACTGATAGCGGTACCCTCTTTCAGCCACACAAGTCTGTATGGGGCGGGATGATTAGAATGTCTGAGACCCAGCTTGTTCATAGCATCTTCTGATATAACATTCCTGCAGCTTCCTAAATCGATCATGTATGAGCAGACTTTGCCATTGACGGTGCAAGTAGAAGTGAAGATGTTGGTCCTCAACCATGGTTGGTCATCATGACGCATTGGTGCTAAACAAATGCGTCGCAGCATCAGTACGCTTCCTTTATCTCCCGTGTTGCGATCATCCACCAAGTCCGCTATTCTGTCATCTTCATCTTCTTCGTTCTCTTCGTCATCCCACTTGGTTTCGTCAGCTAGGAGACCACGACGATTCTTGTTAGGACAAGCCGTCTGTAAGTGACCCGGCTCTCCACAAGTGTAATAGCGTAAGGCGTTTGGTCTTGTCGAGCGACGCAACTCACTGGTGGCTACAGAAGCTTTACCAGCAGTTTCTCCCTTTGCGTTGCTTGACTCGGAAGTCTCTTTCGCACCAGAACCCTGCTGAGTTCCCTCTGTTGCGATTTGACGAGGTCGCGTCGAGGAATTCCACGACGAGGGAGACGAACAAAATTGAGTTTCAAAAGCAACAGCTCTACGATGTGCCTCAGCAACAGTGAGAGGATCGAACTGAGACATAGCATTCTGGATTTGTGGACGTAATCCTCTGATAAAACGAGAAACCAATTGCACCTCGCTATCAAGTATCTCAGTACGGGTCAACAGCAACGAAAATTCCTCGGCATAATCGTCCACTGATCTTGATCCTTGGCAGAGGTTTTGCAGGCGAGTAAACATCGTTCTGTCAAAATTATAAGGCAGAAACGATTTCCGCATCAACTTCTCAAGTTTGGCCCATGTATCCACGTTACTCTTTCCTAAGCGAGCTCTTGATGCCTTCAATTGGAGCCACCACGAAGCAGCTTTTCCACGAAACTTTGTTGCCACTAAAGCAACCTTACGTGCCTCAGGAACACGTTTGAACTCCAACATCTCTTGCACAGCCACGAGCCAATCAAGTAGCTCTTCCCCACGGACTCCTCCATGAAATTCTGGGAGGTCCACTTTAAAACCTCTTTCCCAGCTACGGTCATCCCGATTACGATCCCGATCTCGGTCACCGCCATGGCCACTCCGCAACTCCTCTTCAGCAAACGGGTTGTCAACATCGTCAGACAAACCATCATCGGAAGATCGTTGTCCTCTGCGGCGATCGCGATCCCGCTCATACACCGTCTCCGCAAGCTCACGAAACGATGTCTGAATCGTTTCCTGCAGACTTTCGTGCATAGTCACAATGGTTCTTCTCAACTCTTCCCATTCATTCATCGGTTGCTCCCCTTGTTGACGTCTGGGTGCCATCGAATGATTGGAATGATTGTCGAGAAAGGAAAAAAAATTGTTCTGGAGCGTCCTTGCTCTGATACCAAACTGGCGCAGCACAAGCACTCATAGGGGGCTTTTTTAGTCTGTGAATTCCCAATCCCTCTCTCTGACTTCTCTGTTGTCGTTGATTCAACTAGAATACTGAAAACAAGAGGAAAAGATGAACTTCAAAAGCTCTGAATAATTCAATGATAAAGGTGTCGTTCTTTTACATACGATGGAAACCTTAAATAAGGTCAAAAGAATATGCAATCCTAACTAAATCTATGAGCTAGCATTATCTAGAAATAAAGTAAATCAAATAAACTGAAAACCGTTGTTATCGTAATCCCAACCGCAATAGAAGTCGGTTAGAAGAGAATATGCGCTGCATCAGATCTCAAATCCATGATAAACGCATTGTTTTAGTTGCTCTCAATCATCTCAGAATCAAAGCAGATTCAAAGTGAGGAGATCATGTAAGGCTGAGCATGTGCAACTTCAGCCAAGTCGAAGAAGGTGAACTAAGAATAGTAGATTCTTCTTCTTCCTCCAGAGTTTAAGGTGAACTACGCTGATCAGACCATATCATCCGGAGGACATTCAAATTTCAAACACTCTGATCTCCAAAAAATATTTCTGAGTGAGATGTGACGTAAATTCTTACTGTTGCAGGAGTTCCATCTGGAAACAATAGGACGGGCTAGCCAGCATGAAGAGACATCTTTCAGAAATGTCTAAGGTTATAGAACTTCTGTCTTTCCTATTGTCTCATTCAAAAGACACTTAAGAGTTCTGCCAACCGGAACATCTCTTGCTTACTTCATCCATAGCATAATAATCGGAGGCCTCATATCACTGAACCAAAGAGCCCTTTCTTCAAACAATGCTGAGAGCTCGTCTTATCAAAGGAAAAAGTTCTACTGAAATTGAAGAGGAGGAGCTCAAGAAAGTGCCAAAATTCAGGGCAAGACCTTTGAATAAAAATGTAACATATTCATGTGGTTTATTATGTTACCTTTTATTTAAAGATCTTCATCCGTCTCACTACACCAAACCCTTTCCTTCTGAGGACAGAAGTACGTACAAAAACAAAACCCCTCTCTTTACTATCAGAAGTAGCTACAACAAGGAGTTTTTCTGAAAAACTTTTTTGATATATGATTAAATCCAGGAACGAGGTGCTGAAAAAGAAAAGAAGTTTGGGAGAAAAGTCATATAAGCAGATAGAGGTTTAAAAGGCAAGAACTCAAAAAGCAACCTCCATATCCCTACACAAATGACTATCCCGTGGTACGCATCCAAAGTTTCTTCTTTCACTTTTAGTAGTCAGTTTTAAAATCGGACAAGTCTGTGACAAATTGTTTCACTTTACAGTTCAGTTCCCATCAAAACCAGAGCCTAAGTAATGCACAAAACCAGAACCGTTCAGGTTAGAGAGTGTAGCTAGACACGAACATGAAGTGCTGAAAGAAATGGAAGAGAGGATGAGAATGGAGAGAGAAGGAGCCCAAAGAAGAGTGTTCAGACCACTGCCAGTGATAGCATAGTAAGTAAGCAACTGTTCTATGGCTGTTTATCAGCAGAAATTCATTTCAGCTTTTCAAAGAGCTCGCATTGACTTTGTATGAATTCTCTCCACCGCGAGATCCAGTTCCAGTTCGGGAGAAAGTACGAAAGCCTCTCACAGCAATTCAAGAGTTCAATCACCATGTGGACCATCGAGCTGTCGAAAGAGCAGACTTTGAGCTTAATGTAAGCTTATTATATTCTAAGCAAAGTAAAAGCAAGTCTTGTTGAAATACCGACAAGTAATTTGTTATAACATTTGTCTTCTACTTACATGAGATAGCATATAAAGAGTAAAAGGATTAAGCATCAGCAGAAAACTACTGTTCAAGAACGCTTGATCTACAACAATCTTCCTGCGTTCCAACTGATATATATATATTCCCTACACTATATTTGCCAAGTGATTTTAAAAAAAAAAAAAATGACATGACATCTTTAAAGGTCACATGTCATGCAATTAGACTGCTTAAAATTTTCTTACTATATAATTAGGCTTCAGCAAAAGTTCTTACCATATATTCTTACCATATATTCTTACTATATTTCAGAAAAAAAAATTATCTTTTACTTTTTTGTTTAATTTTATATTATTAAAAATTTAAAAATCAAATTAAGCATATGTTAAAAATAGATTTTTTCATATATGTTATATTTTGAATTTTTTAAAACGTCTATAAATTACAAAAAATAGTAAAAGTCTCATACTAAAAAATTTGTGATCAATGGTTTTTTTTTTCTGTTCAAACAAGGAACAATTGATCACAAATCGTATGAATATGAAATTTTATTAGTATATATATATCATTTAAATTAAATTAACTAATATATAAAAATATAAATATTGAATTTCAAAATTTTCATTGAAAAATTATTGAGATCTTAATATTATACATACATATATATATATATATATATATATATATATATATATGTATATTGTTACAATTAAAAATATAGGTGTGGACAAAAATTACTAGAAAAAGAAACCAAACCAAATATAATCTAAAACTAGTACAAAACTTTAATATAAATTGGTTAGATATCTGAATGACTTCAAAATTTTGGTATCTAGAGAACTAATACGGAACCCGATCAAAATGAAGATCCAAACCGGATCGAACTTTTAATAAATTGAAACATAACTGAACCTAACTGTACCAAATGGTATCCGAGTGTCCATCCCAAATCAAATATAAAAAAATTTAGATAACAAAATATGTACTAATTGTAATATTTAAATACAACATATTCTTACTGCACATAGTGCAGGAAAACACCTAGTATACGGTAAAAAAAAAAGAAGATCTCCCATAAAAGAGCTAGCTCCGTAAATACTAAACATTTGTCTACAATAAGTAAAGCAAAAAAAGAGACAAATGTAAAACTCCATAGAGTTCTTCTAACTTCTTAAGTCAAAACCGAATGAAATATATATAATCCTTGATCCGTCTTTATATACGGTGTTGTTCTGCATTACGTGCTTCAGACTCCAAGTTTCTTCACTCGGTTTGATTCTGCCTGTAAGCTATGGTCTGTAAGGAACAAGCCAAATAAGGAAATAGTTTCAGATAGTTGAACCATACTTAGCATAAGAATAATGAATTATATATAATATCGAAACAGATTATGGTTTATCAAAGACGTTACCATATGTTGTTGTTCATGGCTTGAACTGAAATCGTTTTTGAGCTTTGACAATGTTGTTTCATCGTCTTCCAGACTTTGCATCTCACCTCTGGATGCTGCTGAAGCTGAAGCCACTACAGGAAGAGTCTCTGTTCCCTTGTCTTCTCCTCTTGTTACCAACAGTTCAACCTCTTCAGTCTTCAAATGCGTCTGAAGTGCCACAAACTGTTCAAAACACACACACAAGTATATTAGCGCTTATGTGATTGGGAGTCATCTTTGACTTAAAAAAAAAAGAAGATATTTAGCATTTATATATGTTACAAAACTTTCTATATATGAAGTGAAACCTGAAGACTAGTTACTATCTACAGTGAGAAGGCTGATATTAAGAGAACGAGGAGTACTCACTTCACGGAGCTGTTTCACAAGCAAGGTGGCTCTGCAACAGAGATATGGCTATGGTATATCTGGTACACATTTGGTATCAAATGAGACAATCTTGAGATGAACATCATCCTGCAGAGAGATAAAGAGAAAGTTTGCAAAATCAAATAACATCATCATGAAAAAGGCGAATGATTGTTTTCCTTGTTACCTCAACTCTGTTTACATCTAAGTTGCTGCAGAGATATTCCACAAGTTTATTAACGCGAGCATTCCTCACACTCTCACTACTACCCCCTGCTGTATTATTCTCATGCATGGGGTTACTCCTCGTAGCACTTCTTCCCCAAGCAAGCATCTCCAGATTCCACACAAGCCCGGAAGATATCCCTTTGCTGCTGCTGTCTCGATACACTTCCGTGTTATGTCTGCAGCTACCATTGTTGTTGTTTGCAACTGAAGAAGAAGGGTGCTGTGTTGAACGACTTGCAGACCGTTTCCTACGTTTTCTCAGGTGGACTTCTGCGACATGCTCATCTGAAGACGAATCTCCGCCTCCTCCTCCTCCGTTGTGTCTCTTTGTTCTCATGACTTTTCTCTGAACAATTGTGACTCTTGATGTGTAACAAACCTAATACAAATCAACACTACTAATCTAACTAACTATACAAAACCATATGTAATTAGAAATTCAATTATATTTAACACTCCTTGAATTTATCTTTGACTCCAAGCTTGTCTTGCAACTCTTCAAATCTTGTAGATCCTCTTGAGACTTGGTTTCATTTGTTGGAAGAAGATTCTTTACTTCTTTCTTTTCCCAATTCCATTTCTTTTCTTCATGTGCAAGTAATGCTTTAGCCTCCGATTTAATCAATTTCAATGGAAAACTCTTGTGCTCCATCTTGATAGTCAGTATCCTTCTTCCTTGAGGATCGTCTATGAAACATCTATTGGCTTTAAATAAAACTCCATTTCCACTTGATATCATTTTCGAAACACTTAACATATTCCTTGCTAAGTTCGGCACTAGAAATACCTCTTGATGATCTACTCTCCTTGGCTTATCATCACTTGAATATTACATTTCCTTGTTGTCATTACTCTTTGACCATTCCCCACTTTGATTGGTATTTTTATACTCTTATCAAAGTGAAGAATGACACTTCCTTGGTCATGTGGTTAGTACATCCGCTGTCAAGTAACCATGTTTCATCATCTATCTTGTTGATGATGCTTCTTCAACTGCACTAAACAACATGTGACCTTCTTCTTTTAAGTCATCTTTTGTTTCTTGAATACTTAGATCCACTCTCTCGGTCTTTCTATGTTTGCAGTTCTTTGCTAGATGTTGTTACACACGAAACACCTTCTCTTTCTGTTCACAATCTCTTGTAAAGAGACACCTTGGCTCTTCATTTCCTTTGACCAGCATTCACTTTCATTGTGATTGCTTCTTTTGCAAACACCACACCATTTATCTTCACTTTTGTTTCTTCCTTTTGAAACAAAATTTTCTCCATAGAACGCTCCTTCCGTTGATTGGTCTTCTCGAAATTCTACATGCTTCTCTCGTGTGCTTTCAATGTGCCTATTTTAACTCTGTAACTGATAGTGCAGTTAGATCTTTAGTTTGTTCGAGTACAGCCACAATACTATCAAACCTCTATGGAAGTGTATAAGTATATTTTGCACTATCTGGTAATCTGACTTCTCTTCTCCATGAATTCGAAGTTGATTTCCCATATCAATTAACTTTGTACTGAAAGTATTGATGCTGTCCCTTTCACTCATCTTCAAATCCTCATATTTTCTTCTAAGAGATTGAAGATTAATCATTTTCACTTGAAACCTCCCTTGAAACACCATCTCTAATGCATCCCATGCATCCTTTGAACTTGTTGCAGGAGCAATCCTAGGAAAAATAACATCGGAAACTGCTGTTTGGAGTATTTGCAGTGGCATCATATTTTTCATAATCAGATCCCCTAGTTGCTTAGTTTTTTCCGGTGTGTCTACACTGGTAGAATCAATTGCTGGTACCCCAGTCTCAATCACATCCGAAAGCTTTCTTGTCTTTAGGATTGTCTTCATTTTGATCTTCCAAAAACTGTATGCTTCTCCATTGAAGATCAGAATTATTTGCTTTGTTGTCTCCATATCTCTGTCAGCAGCTCTATGATCAGAATTATGTTCTGTAATATCACAATCCTCTGATTATCAATATCACAATTTCTGATTATCAATATCACAACCTTTTTAATATCATGTTTTCTATTTCTACTCTCACTGATTTTTTTTTTCATTTTGCAGACTGTTTCTTGTCTTTATAATTGAAATGGCCCTCGAATTAATAAGGTTCTGATACCATGTTGGAATAAATTGTTTCTTCTTGAACAAGACACACAAAGGTTTAACTTCTTACGTTTCTTACAAACGTGCTCTGTTTTAATGAAGAGAAAACAGCGGATTTACAGAAAACTTAAATTTTATTGAATATGAATTGTGTATAGAGAACAATGACAAAACTATAAATAAATTTGAAACAGTACAAAAATAACAAGACAAAGAGTTATGTCTTTTACATAAAAGTTGTGTCTCTTTGTTCTCATGACTTTTCTCTGAACAATTGTGACTCTTGGTGTGTAACTAACTTAATACAAATCAACATTACTAATCTAACTATACAAAAACTTATGTAATTAGAATTCAATTATATTCAACACTTTTTATATTATTCCGAGTTAATACTTAGCAATCTTCACAAACTAAAAAGAAGGTTGAGCCAAAGCAAACCGACACCATAAAAATATATTACATGCAATAAAATCATTAAAATGTGCTCCAATCCTCACAACTTATTCATTTTTACATATAGATATATATGTAACCTGATAGTTATCCCGTAATTTCACATACATCGAACAAATAATTATTTTGTTTTTGTAGTTTCAGAATCTATTTGTGGAATTCAATAACAGAATATGAGTAGGCAACGCAAATAATTTCACATCGAAGGAAACCTGAACCATATGCTAAATTCTCCAACTGCGAAAACGATCTCTCTTTACCGCCCGAGCATTGCGTTAGCATCGACATATCCATAGCAAATACAGTGTTTGAGAAAAGGTCACTACCCTTTGGTTCTGTTGGTATTATCATATCTACAATTATCACTTTTCCTTTTTCCGGTAGACTCTTCCAACAATTTTTTAGAAGCTTTATGCAGTGTTCGTCCGTCCAATCATGTAGTATCAACTATCAACAAATTAACCACATTATTTTAGAAATAATGGACTTCAACAAAACTTGAAAATATTATATGAACTTCATATTCGTATAATTATGTACTTACTTTCATAAAGACTGCGTCTCCTTTTGGAACTTCTATAAACATGTCTCCGGAAACATGTTCCACTCCTAGAATCAGTAAAATTGAACAAAAAGTTTTAAGAGGTAGATAAAACTAGCACTATATGAGCATTAAGTTGTTCTATACCTGGATAAAACGGAGCATTAGCTAAAACCTCGGGTAAGTCGAAATTAACACCCTTAATACGAGGGTACTTGGAAGTGACTAGACTTAATGTAGTGCCACATCCTCCTCCAACATCCACCAAAGTGTTAACATCTTCAAATCCTCTGTAAACTTCTAGAACCTTTTTCATAATCATGGTGGAAGGCTCTGACATGGCACGATCAAATACTTTAGAAAATCGTCCATCCGAATTAATGTATTCAAAAATTGGCATGCCATGGGCAGATCGGAATGCATCTCTTCCTTCTAGTATCACATCTTTAAGATTTGTCCTGTGAAAAGAAATAAAATCTTCATTTGTTCATTTATAATTGGTTTATATAGAGCATTCATTATAGTGGTTTTAGATAGTTGATTATTGACTGGTTTAATATAGTTGACGGCCTAACTTGATTCAACTCATTAACAGAATAATGAAGTGCATACCAAGTCTTGAAAACCACTTCGCTATGGAACAATATAAACAGCGAAGCTAGAGAACCAGAACCGTCACTATCTTTCAAGAAATACTTGCAAACCGGTTCGGCTGCATATACGTACTCCATCTGTCCGGTTCGACTGTTACTTTTACTTTCAACCATACGGCACTTCAAAATGGAGTGGCTGACGAGTAATCGCAGCATCCGGTCCAGCAGTACTGGCGCCTCCGGGTTAGTGGGTTTGGTTGGGAGACTACGGGATATCTCAAACGGTGAAAGCCACGCGCCATTGCCTACTGCAGCAACTGTGTCGATGACCCCAAGCTCCAAGGCGGCTTTGAGAACCATGGGGAAAGCCATGGTGTTGACAATACTCTCTGCTTGTAAGCTCACCATTTTCTCGTCCACTTCTTTTTCTTCTTTGGTTAAAACCGCCTTTGTGTAGTTAGTCAAGTGCCCCTGAAGATGATTTGACATTATTTTCGTTGGTTATGAGGATGAAGAAGACAGATGGAAAGTAGAGTTTATTTGAGAGTGTGGTTGTAACGTTCATACTTATTGCCATTTTATAGAGAAAAAATCATTAGTTGAATTTTTCTCAGAAAAAAAAAATCATAAGTCGAATGTTTCGACTTTTCATTTGATGACTAAAGACGCCACTCAGCCAAAAGTGTGGCCAATATTTCCTTACTGTTGTGGGGATCCTCGTGATAAGATCTACTAACTCATTTGTGAAAGTAAATGACTCGACCCGACTGTATGGCCAATATTTTATTTTATTTTATTTTGTGGGGAGCCCCGAGATGATATTTTCTACATATTCATTGGTTCACAGTACTTCATCTAGAAGAAAACGTTCAAAACGTTAATTAACTTTTAAATAATTTTTATTCCTTCTGTTTTAAAATGATGAATTTTTAATTTTGTCCCAAATTTTAAAAAAAATATTAAGGGCAATTCTTTAAAATAGCTTATTTCTAAGTTTTTTTTATCACCAAAAGAGTTTCCAAGTAGAAAAATAATCAGAAGAGATTTTATTAAATAAGCAAAAAATCATTTTACCCCTTGGTTTATAGATATATAAATAATAAAAATAAAAAGATAATAATGAAAAATTGTAGTTTCGAATTATGTGGTTTCAAATTCAAACTTGTTTTCAGTTTTTTGTCTTCAAATTTGTTTTTGGAAAATTTGAAAATGCTTTTTTTATATATTTATTTTAAATTATTAAAATTTAAAATCCAACCGTCAAAAATCTATCCATTAACTCTTAACCCTAAGTCCTAGATTATTCCACCCAAGAAATATAAATGTATATTTACCCCTTAATGATATATCTCTTAGTTATTTTCCTCTTTGAGAGCTCTTTTAGGGAAAATAAACTAAAACTGACTGTCCTAAAAAAATTCTCAAATATTAATTTTCAAATTTCATTGTATAATATTGTGATTTATCTATTTATTAAAATTATAAATAAATTAAAATATTAGTAAGTTTATTTAAGTTATTGAGACTTACAATTAATCATTATTAGTTGATAAAAATACATTGAAAATATAAAAATATGTCTTTAAGATAAATTACTTTTCTAAACATGCATATTTATGAAGTGGATGGAGTATATCATTTTCACCAAAACAATATCTAAAAATGAACAGTATCATAATAGATTTGACAAGACAATATTAGCAGATATATTTAATATTAAAATTTTGATTTTTATGAAATTAATTTTTATATATCTTTGTTTTATAAAAAAAAATATGTTTGCTTAACACTTTAACATAACTATTTATACTTATTGAGACTATGATAAGTTTATAAACACTATATATCTTTTAAATTAAATTTACTTATCTAATAAATGTTTAATTAAAATAAAATTATTATCAAATAAAATTTGATGAATTTGCTATATAGCGATAATTAATTTATAACTAGAAACTTAACTATCCAATATTGTTTTTGATTCAAAATAAATAACTGACAATATATTTGGAAAAAAATTCAAAATTATATAAGAAAATTCAAATTTGAAAAAATTATATTTTTTTCTATGTATATATATATTTAAATATATATCTATATTTATATATCTCTAAAGCAGGAGTATAGGGGTATTTTGCCTCTTTAATGTAACATTATATTTATGTATTTTTGAAAATGTTACAATAAAAAGTTAAACATGAACAATGGTACCAAAATTGAGGTAAAATTAGAATTCTCTCACAATGTGTTGCCTTAATCTCCCTCCATGTACAATCCTTAGGTTTCCTAATATATTTTTTTTATTTTTATTTTTTGTCATCGACTAGAAAACATACTCAAACTGACTCTGCAAATCAAACAGAGAGATATGCATCTATGTGACATCTATGTGAACTACAAAAGATGGTTGTATCGTGACTTTGCGTGCTAGAACGTCCGCCTTTAAATTCTTCGTCCTTGGTACATGGACGATCTCTGAACTAAAGAAGCTCTATTTCAAAGTCTTGATATCTTCCAAATAATATGCGAAAGCTGGCCATTCTTCAAGTTCTGAAACTATCTTCACCAATTGAAAATAATCCATTGCAAACATAACCTGAAATTGTCGTAAATTCCTTATACATTTCATTTCCCAAACTAGTGCTTCCACCTCCGCAAGAAGAGGGGAGAGGCTAGCCCTAACATTCCTTCACCCATCAAGCCATCAAAACCTTCTAATGTACTATACCAATGTTGTACAGAGAAGAAAACATTATCTTTCCAGGAGTCATCTTTGAAACACCATCGTCCTGGAATTGACGATAGGCTTGCATCCACGATATTTGGTACTACTCTCTATAATTGTTGCTTGTGCCTCAGCCCAGAGTGTTGATTCGTAGCGGCCGATGTAAGGGTTTTCCTGGGATCAACGTCAAGATTACTGACACCTTATTATTTATTCCTTTCCAAATATACCATAGAATCAATGCAAACTGATGATCATCCATCTGCGGGAGAACTCTCCAGAAAATATGATCCATATTTGTAATGAGGGAGCGAGTTGGAAAGATATCTGAATTTGATGGTATCTTTGAGAGTGCCCAAACTTGGACTGCTGGAGGACATTCAAAAACACATGGTTTATCGATTCCTCAGGAACTCCACATCTGACACAACAAATATCACCTTCTATTCCCCGTACTTGCAGGTTTTTCCTAACTGCAATGAATCCTGAAACCAATTGCCAAAGAAATTATTTCATCTTCGGTGGCCACCGTACATTCCAACAGAACACCTTTAGATGATCAATTGTAGGTCCAAAAACTATTGGTGGTTTATTTCTTTCCGGGTAAACCTGCTCTGTCTGATGTCCAGATTTAACTGTATATTTCTCATCTTGTGTGAAATGCCATCAATCTTTATCTACCATCTGAATCTACTCAGTAATATACTTTCTATTATCTTTACATCATGTGGATCCATTATAGTCCGAAGTACCAGTGATTTCCAAGTTCGCGAAGCATAATCAATTAGAGAATCCACTATATGGTCGGGGTCGAGATTATGTTGATTTTTATTTGCTGGTCTTTGGCGAGTGGTTGGGAGCCAGAGATCATTCCATACAGATATGGAAGATCCTGATCCCACTCTTTTGATTAGTCCTTTGCTTAACAGGAATCTAGCAGAAACAATACTCGCCAGCCATATGACGGAGAGTATGAAACGTACGGGTTCCGGGGGTGATGCATTTCTAAAATACTGACCTTTGAAAACTCGTGAAAATAATGTATTTGGCTTTTCTATCAGGTGCCATAACTGCTTCCCTAGCATTGCTGTATTAAAATCTGTGAAGTCTTTGAAACCCAAGCCCCCTTCCTCCTTTGTCATGCATACTTTGTCCCATGATTTCCAATGTAAACCTTTTGTACTGCGTCCTGGACTCCGCCAAAATTTTGCTACCACACTCGTCAGTTTCTTTACGGTTGTTTTTGGTAAGCGATAGCAAGACATCACATAATTTGGTAGGACTGTTATCACTATTTTACTGACCACTTCATTCCTTCCTTTAGTGAAGAACTTAAAATTCCAACCATTAACTCTGCTATCTAAGCAATCCTGCACAAAACTGAAAATTTGTACCTTGGAACCTCCCAAATTTTATGGCAATCCCAAATAAGATCCCATTCCCCCTAGATTCTGGATTCCCATAATATCTGTCAGTTCCTGCCGGTTTGATTCGTCAATCTTGTGTCCAAATTGGATCGAATATTTTTGAAAGTTTATAAGTTAACTTGATACCGCCTCATAGTTCTTTAAGATCCTGAGAATGGTTTGGCACTCTCTTTTTTCTGCCTTCCAAAAAAAGAGACTATCATCAGCAAATATTAAATGAGATATCGATGGGGAGGCTCTGGCCACCTTCATTCCTGTTAATTGTTTTGCAAGTTCCGCATTTTTGATATTTGCTATTAAAGTATCAGTGTACATAATGAAAAGATAAGGAGGTAAATGATCTTCTTGTCGTAAACCTCTATGAGGAATAATAAGATCATGTGGATAACCATTTAGTAGAACCCAATATTGAACCGACGATAAGCACTCCATCATAAGTGTTATACAATGAGGGTCGAACCCCATTTTATGTAGCAGAGAATGAATAAAACCCCATTCCACTCTATCATAGGCCTTACTCATATATGTTTTAATTGCCATATACTTTCCTTGGCATGCTTTATTGGTTCTTAAGCCATGGAATATTTCTTGAGCTATAAGAATATTATCTAATATCGAACGTCCTGCCACGAATGCCGATTGAGTTTTCAATATAAGGGAGGGGAGGCATATTTTCAATCGCTGACACAAAACATACGAGATGATCTTGTACCGACATTACAAAGATTTAGTGGTCCTAGTCGTGTCATCTTAGTAGGTGATGTAGCGGAAGCTATGGATAACACAAGTAACCTATTGATTCTGAGAATACCTAGGAAATGTTGCCTTATTGATTCGTTGAGAACTCTCAAGCTCTAACCGTAACAAAGAATAAGGGTGTCAAACCTTTCTTTTATAAATTCAATATCAATAATCTGAATACAAAATAAAACCTAAATGACTATATATAATAAAACCATAAACCCTAAAACAATAATGATAATTATCTTAATAATAAATAAAATCTTAAATAATTAAAATATAGAATATTTCCTAATAATTTATCTACATCATTTTCTCCGGGTTGGAGAAGATTCGTCCTCGAATCTTAACCGTGATCCTCAATTAGCTTTTTTTCTTTGTTTCTTCCGTCGTTGATGCTGTCCAAGTTGTAAAACGTAATATATTCTCTCGTGAGGACCCATCTTCATATTTTTTTGACAAATCACAACATGGCCTGATTGTGATTTATTTCTTCCAAATATTACCATATCTCCATAAAGATGAACAATTTCTTTCTTTCTTGAAGCCCACGTGTTTTCCTTTTGATTTGTGAATCCAACTCTTTCATTATAATTGCCTTGGAAAACATCTTTAGACGTGAAGCCACCTACCACGCAGTGCTTGACCATCACGCCACAAGCATCAAACTGATCGTTTGCCTTGAATCCAATCATCATCATAGATGACAAAAATTGGTTGGCCATATATTTCTCTGAAAACTATTTCTTCGCTTTCCACGAAAAAAATTCCCATGATTCCAAAATCGAGTGTTGATTAAGAAACTAAAACACCAGGTTCTGATAGCAACTGATGTACCGGAAGCTATGGATAACACAAGTAACATATTGATTCTGAATACCTGAGAAACGTTGCCTTTTTGATTCGTTGTGAACTCTCAAGTTCTAACCGTAACAAGGAATAAGGGTTTCAAACCTTTCTTTTATAAATTCAATATCAATAATCTGAATACAAACTAAATCCTAAATGGCTATATATAATAAAACCACAAAACTCTAAAACAATAATGATAATTATCTTAATAATAAATAAAATCTTAAATAATTAAAATATAGAATATTTCCTAATAATCTATCTACATCAGTAGGCATATCCGCCTTTGAGATCATACATATAAGTAATGTTTAACATTGCGTCCATTATTCCGGAAACTAGAAAATCATTTACCAGCTCGATGAGGTCATCCTTGATGACATGCCAGGAGTGCTGAAAAAAGAGAGCAGTCATTCCGTCTGCTCCATGAGCTTTCTCTAGGTGCATCAAAAATAATGCTTGTCTTACCTCTTCCTTTGTTGCTATCCGTAGTAACCTCTGATTCATCTGAGCTGTAATTGACAGTGTTATTTCCTCCAGGAAGCTATCGAAATCTGAAGGGCTAGTGGTACTAAATAGATCCTCAAAATAGTCCACTACCACCTTTTCAACACCTATATCATTCGTAATCCAATTTCCAGCATCATCATAGAGGCTTCATATGAAGTCTACCAAAAAGTCAAATTTTGGTTAGATGAAAATTTGACTTCTTGTAGACTTACGCTCAGTCTACTTGATTGATGATGTCTACTTCTTCCTAAGTCTACTGATTTTTTATTTTTGTTTTCAAAGGTGAAGACATAGACTTCCATTGAAGCTTGCGCTAGTCAATTGCAAAAATGACATGTGTGTTGATAAGATGCATAGTACGTCTACATATAAGTGTAGACATAGAAACCAGACTACAATTACGACACAGTTTTGAATAATGACGAAAACAATGTAAATGATTACATTTTCTGGTGTAAGCTTGTTTCCAACATTTTCCACCGTCCATACTTCAAATATGAGCAAAAAAATTGTTTTGATGATTCTTTGTGAAGAATCAAGAAAATATGAAACTCACGTTTATGAAAATGAAATTTACGTGAGTTTTTAGATGAAAGTGGAGAAGAAATTATGAAGTATTGTTGGTGTAGAGTGAGAAAAAAAGAGATGAAAATAGAATATTTGGTTTTAAAGAGCTAACAATGGTTGTTAATGGTGGTTGGAGAAATTAATGATAGTGGTATTGTTGTAAATAAGAAGAAATGTTTAGGATGTTTATGGTTTTGTCTTTTTGTATAAAAAAAGAAATTTAATCATAGTGACATTTTATAAATATATGGTATACATTTGGAGACCTTAATACCAAATTTTATCATGCCTTAACAAAGCAATGACGTGTTCGCAATAGGATTGTGAGGTTACAAAAATGTAAGTTTTATGCTTGACTAAAATGTTAAAAGATTGACCAAAAATAATTAAATTATAGAGCAGTCTACTAGAAAAAATAGAGACAACATATGAAGTCTATTATTTTACTTTGGTCAAAAATAAAACTAACCGTTGAATTTGAGAGTAAACTTCTGATAAAATCTACATTTTCGTAAACAACCAATAAAATCTACTCGTAAAAGTCAAACTTGGTCAATGAAAAACTAACCTCTTTCAAAAAGTTTAAAAAAATGTAGACTGCATGAAAAATCTTCTAAGGCGAAAAACAAGTAATTGCGTGTTTCATCCTTTTCACCGCATAAAACAAAGCCCTCATGAATTCCCCACTTCCTCATTATGTCCCCTGTAGATAGTTTATTCTGAATCGCAAGCAAAACTTGAAACACATACCTAGGTATCCCTTGCGTGAACCAAACACTTCTACTCCAGATAACCTCACTGTGCTTGCAACGTATCCGCTCCCAAGTATTTGCAGCAATGAAACTGTCTTTGTAAACCCCTTCATCGGACCTCCATAAGAACATATCAGGTTCCTGCAAGTCACTAGGAACTGGTTCATTCTGGATTTTGTGATGCTTCATGGAAATGACGACTCCCTTGTCCCATTATCCTCCAATGCCCCTCAGAGACAGCATCACGAGATAGCGCATGCCAGTTTCTCCAGTAATACCAATGAGCTTGCCAATACATAGCTAATCATCGTGCCAGAAGAGCACGATTACAATTCCCCATTTCGACCCGAATGAACAGATAAGCCAACTCTCGCTAGCAGATTGGTTGGAATGAGGATAAACCCGGACTGGCATAACATTCTAAGTTTTATTCAAGCAGGCACGTCTGATAAGATGGATATCATACTCATTCGACTGGTGTACCAGGCTGTAGTGTACCAAGTTTCGCGAGAACATAATACACGATTGTCAGGACTCAGGACTGCAACAGGTTATTTACTGCTTCAAGAGATTATTTTGTCGTTGTTAAGTGACGAGTGAATTACAGTAACAAACATTTTTGTTTATATTGTTCATTCCAGTAGTTTCCTGGACGATGTTATTGAGCAAGGAGATAACAGGGAGAACATTTGTTGGAAAGTGCCTTAGTCAAAAACGTTACAACGTGGTCAAGTGATTACGTAATCTATTTTTGTATGACTTGCATGTGAAAAGAAAATAACTATGTTTAGACATCTGTAATATTATGTGTTGTGTTTTGGCAAGCCTTTGCTTCTAGGAAACCTTTAGATTATATATGTACGAAACTCTTGTAAAGTTGTAGTGTGTGTGAAATATAAAAATAAACTTTATAAAACTACAACATTCCTCCATCACAAACTGAAGTATCTATAAAGACAGACACTAAGATGCATCTAAATTCTACAAAGAATCGGTCTGTGCTGATGCCGATAAAACAGTCACAAGAGAGTTTGCAACATCTCAGCGAACTCGTCCTGTGAGACTTAAAAGCACTTCAGAGCTTGAGGAAGAGATGCTGGTAAAAATGCCCTAGTTTAAAGCACGATCCTTGAATAAGAAGGTAATATTGCGCGGCGTTCACTCTCAATGTCTCTCTTCAGTAATTATTAATTTTTATGTGGTTCAAACAACATAAAATTAATAGTGGCACGGTCTAGCCAGGATGCAGAGACATCTTCAGTAGTCTCCATGGAAATGTCTAAGGTTATTGAGCTTCTGTCTTTCCTATTGTCTCATTCAAAAGACACTTAGAGTTCTGACAAACCGTGACATCTCTTGCTTTCTTCATCCACAGCATAATTATCGGAGGCCTCATATCACTGAACCAAAGAGTCCTTTACTTCAAACAATGCTGAGAGCTCGTCCTATCGATGCAAAAAGTTCTACTGAAACTGAACAGGAGGAGCTCAAGAAGGTGCCCAAATTCAGGGCAAGACCTTTGAATAAAAAGGTAACATATTCAAGTGGTTTATTATGTTACCTTTTATTTAAAGATCTTCATCCGTCTCACTATACCAAACCCTTTCCTTTTGATGACGGAAGTACGTACAAAAACAAAACCCCTCTCTTTACTATATCAGAAGTAGCTACAACACGGAACTTTTCTGAAAAAGATGTTTTGATATATGATTAAATCCAGGAACGAGGTGCTGAAAAAGAAAAGAAGTTTGTGAGACAAGTCATGCATAAGAAGATAGAGGCTGAAAAGGCAAGAACTCACAGAGCAACCCCACATCCCTGCACAACTGACTATCCCGTGGTACGCATCCAAAGTTTCTTCTTTCACTTTTAGTAGTCAGTTTTAAAAGCGGACAAGTCTGTGACAAATTGTTTCACTTTACAATTCAGTTCCCACCAAAACAGAGCCTAAGCAATGCACAAAACCAGAACCCTTCAGGTTAGAGAGTGTAGGTAGACACGAACATGAAGTGCTGAAAGAAATGGAAGAGAGGATGAGAATGGGGAGAGAAGGAGCCCAAAGAAGAGTGTTCAGAGCACTGCCAGTGATAGCATAGTAAGTAAGCAACTGTGTATGTTTGCTGTTTATCAGCAGAAATTCATTTCAGCTTTTCAAAGAGCTCGCACTGACTTTGTATGAATTCTCACCACCGCGAGATCCAGTTCCAGTTCCGGAGAAAGTACGAAAGCCTCTCACAGAAATTCAAGAGTTCAATCACCATGTGGACCATCGGGCTGCCGAATGAGAGCAGACTTTGAGCATAAAGTAAGCTTATTATATTCTAAGCAAAGTAAAAGCAAGTCTTGTTGAAATACCGAAAAGTAATTTGTTATAATAATTGTCTTTGGTACCAGACCAAAGAGAAGGAGATGATGTACAAGAGATACCGCGAAGAGACTGACGCCGCAAAAATTGGTATAGTCATGTACTGCCAAATGTATATATATGTATCCAACGTGGAGGAAGAGCTCTTAAACAACTGAGAAGGACACTGGTTCCTCAAGCCAGACCAGTGCCAAATTTCAATAACCCGTTTTTACCTCAGAAGTAAGTTTCTGATCCAAATGAGGAGTTGAGTTCCTTTTCTCTTTGCTTGCCTGTTTTAGTCAAAGCTAAAAACTCCATACCAATCAAAACACAGGTCAAACAAGGAGACGACAAGACCAAAGTCTCTGAAACTTAGACTGGCCAGTAGAATCGAGAGGAGAAGAATGGAGGCTTCTTCTTCTTCTTCTACTTACATGAGATAGGGTATAAAAAGTAAAAGATTAAGCATCAGCAGAAAACTACCGTTCAAGAACGCTTGAACTACAACAATCTTCCTGTGTTCCAACTGATAAATATATATATGGTAAAAAAAAAGAAGATCTCCCTTAAAACAACAAGCTCTGTAAATACTAAACATTTGTCTACAATAAAGCAAAAAAAAGAGACAAATGTAAAACTCCATAGAGTTCTTCTTCTAACTTCTTAAGTCAAAAACCAACTGGGATATATATAATCCTTGATCCGTCTTTATATACGGTGTTGTTCTGCAGTACGTGCTTCAGACTCCAAGTTTTTCACTCGGTTTGCTTCTGCCTGTAAGCTATGGTCTGTAAGGAACAAGCCAAATAAAGTAATAGTTTCAGATAGTTGAACCATACTTAGAATAAGAATAACGAATTATATATATCGAAACAGATTATGGTTTATCAAAGACGTTACCATATGTTGTTGTTCTTGGCTTGAACTTAAATCGTTTTTGAGCCTTGACAACGTTGTTTCATCGTCTTCCAGACTTTGCATCTCACCTTTGGATGCTGCTGAAGCTGAAGCCACTACAGGAAGAGTCTCTATTGCCTTATCTTCTCCTCTTGTTACCAACAGTTCAACCTCTTCAGTCTTCAAATGCGTCTGAAGTGCCACAAACTGTTCAAAACACACACAAGTATATTAGCGCTTATGTGATTGAAAGTCATCTTTGACTTAAAAAAAAAAGATATTTAGCATTTATATATGTTACAAAACTTTCTATATATGAAGTGAAACCTGAAGACTAGTTACTATCTACAGTGAGAAGGCTGATATTAAGAGAGCGAGGAGTACTCACTTCACGGAGCTGTTTCACAAGCAAGGTGGCTCTGCAATGGAGATATGGCTGTGGTATATCTGGTACACATTTGGTATCCAGTGAGACAATCTTGAGATGAACATCCTCCTGCAGAGAGATATAGAGAAAGTTTGCAAAATCAAATACAACTGCAATAACATCATCAAGAAAAAGGCGAATGATTGTTTTCCTAGTTACCTCAACACTGTTTACATCTAAGTTGCTGCGTAGATATTCCACAAGTTTATTAACGCGAGCATTCCTCACACTCTTACTACTACCTCCCTGTGTATTATTCTCATGCCTTGGGTTACTCCTCGTAGCACTTCTTCCCCAAGCAAGCATCTCTGGATTCCATACAAGCCCGGGAGATATCCCTTTGCTGCTGCTGTCTCGATACACTTCCATGTTATCTCCGCAGTTACCATTGTTGTTGTTTGCAACTGAAGAAGAAGGGTGCTGTGTTGAACGACTTGCAGACCGTTTCCTACGTTTTCTCAGCCGGACTTCTGCGACATGCTCATCTGAAGACGAATCTCCGCCTCCTCCTCCGTTGTTGTTATCTTCATTATTATCATCATCATCATGGTCTTCGACTGTGTCTTGTTCCATGTTTCTGCAGTTCCTTCTCCTCCTGGAGCCACTACCACTACGCTGTGATCGCATTAAAACTGCAGCCTCTTTACCAAAAGATTTTCTTTTCACAAGAGCCTCTGATTGTCTTTGTGATATCTCAGCTATAGATGCTTGAATCTACACAAAAACCCATAGCTCCTCGGTAAAAAGGGTAAATAACAACATTCTCAACAGTATAAAATTGCCATATGTATCCAACCTGCTTATTACGAGCCTTGTCATCTTCGTGAAAAGCGAATTCCTGAAGAAGAAATGAGAAAAGCATTTAACAGCAACAATATCTCAGAAATAAAGAAGCAAGAAAATAACAATAATGTTGAATCTTTACCTCTTCCTCATAGCTATCAATATTAGTGAACAAAGCTGCAATAAGAGCATCAAACTTTGGGTCGTCTCTAAGAGAGCGACGGCTAGCACAATGTTTTCTGCAGGCAGGACACTCGTTGTTCCTGCAATAGAAATAAACTCAGAACATGTGACTAGAAAGTGGCATCATAGATACTAAAGCATGAAAAGAAACCGAACAAGTTGAAGGCATTACCCTAATCTCATTGACTTATCAATACATTCCCGGCAGAAGCGGTGCAGGCATTCCATCACAGTCCTTGTTTTCTTTATAATTCCTGTATAAGAAAAAGATTAAACAAAAAACCCATATCAGCATATGCATACTGTACTAGTGCAGCTTAAGCTAGCAGTAGTCAGCCAAACTAATTTCCGTCAATAGGATAAATTTAAAAAAAAAAATTTCTCTGCAAATGATAGTTGAAGAAAGTAACAAAATTGGAGTCTTCAAATGCATTAGAAATAATATTCGTGAAGGAAGGGAAGTACCTAAGCAAATAGGACACTGGACGTCTTTACGGATTTCCCCTAGATCAATTTCCATAAACCTGCATTTAATTTGAGACATAATTAAACAAACAAAGATGAATAATCTGTCTCTCAAGACAAAATAGAACAGATTTATAACTGGAACTTGACACTGACAAAAAATCACAAGAATTCTGAAGACGTTTTTTTGAAAGAAAACGAAAGTTAAGTTGAATGGTTATCAAAACCAGCCTCCACGATGAATGTGCTATGAACCAAGCTAGGAACTTTAGGTTGTTCAACCACAAGAGCTGAGATAGTTTAAGACTTTTTGGAGCAGCAAGAAGACTAAATACAACATGCAAGCGCTAAGACGATGAATCATCAGATTACTGAATGAGACAGAGACATTTCCACATGTACTGGTTTATAACCAAAAAAAAAACCCCATCAAAACAGAATCTGTTATAAAAGCAAGAAACTGAACGGAGAAGAGAACCCATTACGGCAAAAAAAACAAACATCTCAACAGAAAGAGAATGTAAAGAGCAGGAACCGTACTCTGATTTGTCTCCTGATGGACTTTTCTCCTTGGAATCTGACAAAAAAAAAACAGAGAAGCAAAAGTCGATCACATGAAGCAAACACTCTCTCACGTATATACACGCACGATAACAACAAGAAGCATGAGTTACGTTTCAACAAGTAGAAAGCCTTTACCTTCTTCGTCTTCTTCTTCTTCTTCTTCCTCCTCCTCTTCTGCATCTTCATCACCATCTTCCTTTTCTTCGTCTTCTACTACTTGTTCCTCCTCCTCCTCGGCTTCGTCGCGTTTCTTCACTTCTTCTTCGTCTTTCTTCTCAACCGTCTCCTCCTCCTGTAGATCCTCTGGTTCGTTCTCTTCAGCTTCCGGGTCAAATCGGTCGAGTTGTTGTTGGTCTCTACCATCCCCTTGCTCGTCCGGAATCTCAGCCGCCGAGAAGCTCTTCTTCACAGGCATTGTAGGAGAGACTGTGATCTTCCACGACCCACACTCCCTCTCTCTCTACGTATCGCTTCTCTCTCTTCGCTTTGCTGCGCGTTTGTGTTTTCTTTGGTTCGGTGTCGATATAGAAGAGAGCAAAAGGAGAATGAAATCAGACGAAGCAGAAAAAAAAGTTGTAAATGTGATTTAACACCCTTTTTTTTTCTTAATTTCCTTTTATTTAATTATACTAATTCTCTATACCATATATTGATACTCAAAGCCATTCTGTCGAATTTCTTTCTTTTTTTTCTGCATAATGCCATTTTCACATGCAATTTCACTGTATAACACATAAAGTTTATATTGCTGCCTACACTCGATTCGTTGGCAGAAACTTAAATAATTGTCTTTTCTTTTCCATTTCTTGATGTGCCTGGGTGATCCAAATCAAACATGGAGGGTTCATTTTCGTTTTAACCTGTAATCGTGGGGGCCGCAAGTAAGAGCGTTTTCTATAATTAAGGTTATAAAATAAAATAGTCTGTGCTGCTTAATTTAAGTAAAGACCGACCTCCTTTATCTCTTATGCTGTAACCCATTTTACACAGCCCATTTTTTCTCAGCCCGTTTTCGTCCCACTTTATCAGCCTTGTAGACTTGTAGTGCTGTGATTTACAAAAAAAAATTACGATCGTTAAACCTATTAAGAAATGTCAAATGTGAGGGGTGTTGAAAAAAAAATGTCAAATGTGAGATCACTTCTCCAAGTCTAAATATTACAAGGTAAACCTTAAAGACTAAGCATGTTTTTTGTTGGAATGTCATCACGTGCTCGAAAGTATCTCTATTTCATTGTTAGTTCAAAAAAATTGCTATAATAAAAAAAATATAATTTGTCGGTTGCCGAATCGTATTTGTAATCTTTCTTATAATTGCAATGTCATAATAAATCAGCGATAAAAAAATAAAGAAAAATCTACTCCTACTCATATATACACAATTATTATACTAAAATAAAGATTACTAATTTTCTATATAAATAAAGTCATACAATTTATATTTTAAATGGTAGAATTATGACTAAAATTATTGCTAGAGAAATAAATTTATATAAAATAGAGACATACATTAGAGAGAAACAAATATTTATTTTTGACACGAAAAAAAAAGAATAAAAGTTAAAAAAAAAAAAGATAAGTGTATGTGATTTGAAGTCACAAAAAAACTATAGAATTATCAACTTAGTTCTTATGCTTTCAAAAATTAATTAGTCTAGTAAGTAAGACTAATAAATGCAAGTTTACATTGCAATATTATTAACATTGGTATTGTTTTAAATTTTCTCTTGTTTTGTGGAATGTTCATTAATTCTGGTGATATAAAATTTTTTTTATTAGATATCATAATCTCGGAAATAAATTTGAAAGTAAATTTGAAATTTCTTGATAAATTATGTACTTGTACGTGTTTATTCTTTAATTTATAAACGATGTAAAGAGACATGATGAATCAAAATGATAATACTTACATGGTAATGTTAGTTTTCTAACTACTTGAAAAATCACCATCACTAAAACTATATAAAGAAATCAACTCTATTTCTAAACATTCTTTACAACATACTGAAAATGAATATTTCGTTGATTTAAATATTCAACATACAATGAAAATGAATATCTCATTGATTCAAATGTTTTCATAAACAACATTTGACATGTATTTTTTTTTTTTAAAAAAGGATAATCAACAAGTTCCAATCTTTTCACTAGCAGATTCATAATCCATGTACAAAATCACATGACAATCCATTACAACTCCAAAGATAATGTTAACTATTCTGTTATACTGTCATTAAAAGAAACATTAGATATAGTGATAAATATATTTTTCTTTAAGCCCACTCATTGATACAATCTTATGAATTGTTTGCAAAACATATTTGATATGTATTTAGTTAATTGCTAATATTTCATATTTTGATTTTAAAATTGTTGTAGCATGGTTTTAGAATATTTCGACATACCACATTTCGTTGGAAATTCGATATTTCCTCTGTATTTTCTTCGAAATTCCTCAGAATGTGCCATGTTTTCTTGTAGTGTTCTGCTCATTTACTGAAAGTCATCATATAGAAAGGGAATCATTGTTTTCTTTGGTACATCAACACTGTTTTCATCTAAGTTTCTGCGTAGATATTCCACAAGTTTATTAATGCGAGCATTCCTCACACTCTTGCTACTACCTCCCTGAGTATTATTCTCATGCCTCGGGTTACTTTTCGTAGCACTTCTTCCCTAAGAAAGCATCTCTGAATTCCACACAACTCGAGAGATATAGAAGGTGAATCATAGTGAAAAGGTAGAGAAAAGAATGAGATCCAAAGAAATTGAGCACCAACAAAAAGAGAAAATATGAAAACAAACATAAACCTAAAAAAAAAACTCCTAACAGATATCATTACGACACTTGATATATATTTTATGTTGAAACACATTTGTTACAAAAATAAATTTTTCAAAAGAAACATATCTGCCTTTTTAAAGAACAGATCAAGATCTAGTATATCTTAAAATTGAAATTCAATGACATAACTTCTTTCTGATAATATTTCTTAAATTTTAAAATTATTTATTTTTATTTTTTATCATGTTTACGGTTTTTTAAAATTATTAAACAAATAGAATAAAACGTAAGAGTAAAAGCATAAGCTAAAATCTGCTATGATCTGGTCCATGTGAGTCTAGTACCTTCTAGGTCCAGGTTACGTTTAGGCAGCCTCGACCGATAAACACCATGATATGGTAACCAGTGCGAGTCTTAAATGAAATAGTGACACCACCAAAACAAAGTTCTTATAGAGTAGGATAGAAAACTTCCGTTGAATTTCATGTGTTGGAACTTGGAAGAGTGAAAGGATCATCAAAAAGAAATCATTTTACGACGGTTAAAATTTTTATGTGGATTCAGTAGCAAACGAAACTAGAAACAGAGACATAATATTTTATTGTAAACGTGATAGCGTTATTTTTGGAATAAACTTTAAACATGTGGGCATTTTGACCTAAACATCTCAAATTGAGTGTAAAGAGGAAGTAAATCATATTGCAGACCAACGTTGTGTTGGCCTAGTGGTAAAGGGGTTGCGGCTGTAACTTCCGCCACTTGGATTCAATACACGGTGGGAAGAACTATTTACAATGCTTGGGTTCCCGGCAAAAAGGTGAAAACACCTTTTTTTTGACCATAAAAAAAAATCATATTGCAGTTTAGTGGAATCAGTCATATACTTGTATCCAAACAAGATTTAAAATTTTGAGTTTTCAATAAAAAAAGAATCTAGGGCTTCTTCTATCTCTTATAAGATGCCAATATTCAATCCTTCTATGATTATTTACTTGTGTTTATCAATTCGTTGTTTCCGCTCCACATATAATTGTGTTTCAATCGATTTTATCGGAAGAATGTGATGAAAGTTGTTGTTGCTCCTGGTTATTTTGTTTTCAATTTAATATTGTCCTTATTGCTGTTTCTAGTTTTGGCAAAAAATATTAAGATTTTTTTATATGTATCAAATTTGTGAAAGATGAGAAGTTGGAGAAATATGATGATAATATCTTAGGACACCTTCTGACACATTTTCGGTGTATGAGAATGATTTGTTATTCTGATTCGCCAATTGATCATCTTTCAAATCTTATCTGACCTATCTTGATAACTTCATAGCTGTATAAAACGAATGAAATGCAAAACACATGTGTATGTATGTACACATCTCTAATAATATGTTGAGAAATGTACATACGTGTATGTAATAATGTACATATAACATAGAGTTTGTACAAATGTTCTATGTAATTACAGAGCTGAGCTTTTTTTTCTTATACAATTCTCTTTTACATACTTTTCAAAATCTAGGAAAGGTACCAGATAAAAAGCTTACCGGTCTCTTTCTCAGACGCATGATTCAGTTTCTTGAATGTTTTGCCTTCTGTCTGGTGAATTCCTGGAGCTGCCGGTCATGTTCTTCCAGCATCTGATCCATTTTACTTGGTTGAGCCAGCAATGGACCCGACATGTACATTTTGTTATCCACAGAACCATACTGTTATGTAAACAAAACACACATAAAGAGAAAGATATAAACCACAATGTAAAGTAAAAGGAAGATTCTTGTCTGCCA
Organism: Hirschfeldia incana; assembly: GCA_026261945.1. NCBI lineage: Eukaryota > Viridiplantae > Streptophyta > Magnoliopsida > Brassicales > Brassicaceae > Hirschfeldia > Hirschfeldia incana. The sequence continues at coordinate 2,780,563 of JABCMI010000006.1, forward strand.
AAAAGTAAACGGAAACAAGAAATCTTACCCCCCAAGATGGGTCATTTGGGATTTTGATTTGCCTCTTGCTACTATCCATTGTATCAGTCCTGTTGAATGCTCTCAAATTCTTCTTTTGCTGATCCATGATTCGTTGATCTGAGGCGACTTGTCCTCCTAAGATACCTCTCCTTGAAGGTATTCTAGCGGCTGCATTCCGGTTTTTCATCATCGGACCTGAGTAAGAGACTCTTCCACTTGTCGCATTGTTGCTGGTCATGTCTCTTGTGATCTGCATTTGGTTTGTTGAATGACCCGGAACACATCTTCTTAGATAAGGATTCTGTATTGGGCCAACAAGTTTTTTTTTTTTTTGGTTTTAAGTTAATATTCTGATGGATCAGAGGCAACAACACCAAACCATAGCAGATCAAGCCTCTTTGTTACCTCCATAGCCGCTGTGAGTGATGGGTTAGCTTTTACAGGCGGGATAAGTTTTCTTTCGTGTGATCTTCTAGTCTGAGAGTCTTGCTTCTCCTGTGCGGGTCTTTGTTGCCTCTTCGCTTCATCGCGGAGTTTAACATCAATCTCTTTGCTTGGAGGATACTTTGGTAGAGAAGATGGATCACAAGCAAACGGCTCTGTTCTGAAGTACTGCTCCACAATAACCATGTCTTATCATCATCAAATCACACAAAAGTAGTATCAAACAAAAAGTTAAAGCACCACCTCACTCTCAAGAGCTATAGCTGCAGAGCCTCTGAGATCAGGATCTATGGAGAGTAAAGCATCCAAAAGAGAAACAACATTCGTAGGCAAGTCCCTAAACATCTCTGCTACACGTCGTCCGTAAGGAAGGGAAGGTCTAAACGCAGCTGAAGGTGGTAGCTTAAGTTTCCTCCAGTAATCCTCTGTTGGTGAACCACACAGCTTGAATATTTTATGCAGTTGCTCCACCTACAAAGACATTATATTATAACAAACGCTTACATGAAGATAGATTTAAGATTGTATATGCACCTCAGTTTTCCCCGGGAGGATAGGTTTCCCGGAATATAATTCGCCTAAGATGCATCCTGCGCTCCACAAATCAACACCAACACCGTAGTGACAAGCTCCGAGAAGAAGCTCTGGTGGTCGATACCAAAGAGTGACAACACGGCTAGTCAATGGAGCATTGTTCCGCGGGTCGAAGAACGTTGCTAACCCGAAGTCAGCAATCTTCAAGACTCCGTTACTATCAATCAGTAGATTTGATCCCTTTATATCACGATGCAGAACACCACGAGAGTGACAATGATGAAGCCCATTTAGAAGCTGTTTCATGTAACATTTAACCTAAAGAAACAAGAACAAGTTTAGTTGTGTGATATAGTAAGACAAAAAGGGTAAGTAGTATTAGTACCTGAGACTCGGAGAACTTGATACCAGGAATGGAAGCAAGACCGAGGAGATCATGATCCATATACTCGAAAACCAAGTAAAGAGAAGACGAAGCAGAGGCGGTGATCAAGCCTTCTAACTTAAGTACATTGGGATGATCAAGCTTTCTCATCACAACGATCTCTCTAGCCATAAACTTAACGCTTTCTAAATCGGTGAGATCGAACCGGACTCTTTTGAGGGCAACGATCTTGTTGTTGTTGAGAAGATCACGAGCCTTGTATACACTGCTATAAGTACCTTGACCAATCTGCAAATCCAAGAAGAAGAATAAGAAAGAGTTCATCATCATCACTTATAATAATTAAAAAAAAAAACAGAAAGTTGGTTTTACTTTGTCGAGTTTCTCAAAGGAGCTAGCACGTCGTGGAGTCCAACCCACAAGTGCTTCACCAGCAACTGAGACTAGCCAAGCAGGCCACCCTTGTGCTTCCTCCTTTGAAACAGTAGTACTAGGCTCTCTCTTTAGTTCCTTTGAATCTTCTTCTTCGTCTTCCTCATCGTCGTCTGTATCACCAATCTCTGGAATCTCGGGATGTTTCTCAGAATTGAACTTTTCGGGTTCGACCAATCCAACTTTGGCGTCTCTGCAATTCGATTTATCTTGTTGATCGTCTTTACTCTGGCTCCAATCATCGTCGATCCTCGAAGAATTGATCCAGAAAGAACGCTTGTCGGATGATTCTTTCCGTTGTGGAAGATGATGATGGTTTCTCTTTGGAGACTTGTTCTTAGAAATTATGCAACCCATGAGAGAGAGAAGTTCTGAAAACAGAGAAGAATCACAACTTCAATTCCCCGGCAAAGACCCAATAACACTCAAACACAAAAAAAAAAAGAGTACAATCACAGAGCAAAGAAAGAAGAATCCAAAGAGAGAGGAAAGAAACAAACTTTGATGTTTAAAGGAAACCAAAATCCAAGAAACAGAGTTCTAATCAGAGAGCAAAGTTAAAAGAGTTTCTTGAATGGCAGAGATTTGATTTTTTCTTTGTTTCGGATCATTTGACCCAAGAAACACTGCATCGACACAGAAAGAAAGAGATGTATTTAAATATTGTATACATACATACATATATGTATACAAAATACGTATGATTGCTCTGTATATGTATTTTTATATTTGCAAACAGCTAACACATGCCCTCTCCGTCAACGGGGAGAGAGATGGCTTTTTTTTTCTCTCACTTCTTTTTTTCTTTTGTAACACGGATTATATTATAAAAGAGGTTTAAAGGTTAAGTGATTACAATCGGAGCAGTGCTTAACGTTAAGACATAACAACCAGAACACGATGGACAAAAAAAAGCGATTAAATCCTAAGATAGAAGTGTTAACAGGTGAAGCTTGCTCAAAGTAAGGAAATCCAAAGATTGTTTTCACTTGTATCCCTGCAGCCGAAGCTCCAAAGAGCCTGTCATAGTCGAAAATGACGTTGATATATCCAAATGATAAGGTTTGAAAGAGGGCAAAATTACCCGAAGAGGATCTGGATTTGGCTAAACAGCCCATTAGACCATAGAAAATCAGCTCTAAATCGATGAGACTTCCTGGAGAGACAAGTTGAATCTCTAACTAGGAGGAACGAACTGTCGGTGAGGCGGTTGAGGCTAAAACCGTAGCATATGATGAAAACTCCATTAAATTTCCTTGGTCAAAGAGAGTGGAGTCAAGAACTCCGATTCTAGAGAATTCGTCGGGCATGACATAAAATGCCAAAGATACTCATCGTGAAAGACTGAAAGTTCGAAGCTCAAAAAACATGAAATGCAGCAATGGAGAAAGACATACCACAAGGAACACCCCATTAGGGGGACGGCTAGGTGAATCAGAGGTACGTAAACGAAAAAAAGTACTAGATGAATTTTGAGGTATGCTGAGCAATCGCAGTAATCATGTTTATTGATATTTCTGGTACAGTAGATCCTATCACATATAAAATTATACTCAATTAGATGGAATTGGTTTATCTTAAATGGCATATTCTATAATTTTGAATGCGAGGGATTATTTTTCGGTTTCGTCCAGTCAATAATAACTTTTATTTTTGATAATAGTAGATAGAAGGAACGTTCGTACTGAGTCTTATTGAAATCAAGAAATATTGGCATATCTGAATAGAATTTTTCAAAACAAAAAAAACTGCATATAGAGAAAGACTTCCTAGCGATAAGATACATGGAGATAAAGAGAGAGCCAAAAATGATCTTTTGAGTATAATCCTACATAATCACAAACGCTATTAGTTCCGGAACTTCCGGTGTGGAGACCAAATAATATAATGCAAACAAAAGTTCTTAGTTTATGGTGATATTAAACAACATATAAGTTATCATGCTTGCATGTCCACTATTTGAGTTTCCAACAATTATTCTAATAATTATATATCCGATCTGATCTATGGACAAATATGCAAGCATACGTTTCATGCTTGTTTGAGTAATAGAATGAGATCTCCTAATATCATGCTTAGAATAGCTAGAATTTCTAGAAGAAAATGCGAATCATTTGATGAGAAATAACGAATATCAAAAATTTGAGTTACTAATCTGAAACACTTTCTTTCTCTCATTCAAAATTGTGCATGAGACTTCCATCTCGCATGGGTCCTAATTGATAAAAGTAAAGAAAAACTCATCTTCTTTCTTTTTTTATTACTTTCCTTTCCTCGTGCATGTATAAGATCAAATTCTTTCATAGATTACTACTAATCCTTATTATTCGAAAAAGACTTCAAAATGCCAATCCGACAAATAACGTCAAATCTGTTGGTTAAACCGGAATCAGAAGCTGAACCCAAACTGAAAGCGGATCTATATATATATATATATATATATAAAAAGTAGATTTTTCTCTCTTCTTAGGACATGTGGAAGAGAGATTTGTTGACATGTGTCATATTTTTCTATCTTTTTACATTTTAATCATTTTTTAGATTATTACAATTTAGTTCAACCATTTCTAATTGTGCACTATCAAATCTTTTTTCACACTAACCATCATTTTTTAAAGTTTGATAATTAATTAATTAATTAAAACATATAATATGAATAAAAATAAATAAAATAGTATAAATATAGTTTTAATTTTTAATTTATTCACAGCTAAAATTAACATTTTTTACAACAATAAAACTAAACTATGATCTATGTTAAACTATGATCTATGTTCGTCTGGTTTAGAGAACCAAACCGGAGACATAAAATCGATATATAACATAGCAGAAGGGAAACACCTAACACCTAGCACCAAACCGGAGCCTAAAAAAACATAAATTTTCACTATTTTATTAGTTTTTATTATTTTCTATTATTTCATTTACAAGTAATACATTTATTTAATATTGACCAAATTAAGAAAAATAGCACAATTCATAATCGAAACATAAAATCTCTACAATTATAGAAAAAAAGAAAAATGTCAAAGATACACTAACTAAGTAAAGGTTTAGCGCTGAAACGAGATCAAAAACTAACTTAGCTCATTGTATCATAGAATATTTTGGCCATAACAAGGAGATGTCAAAAAAGTAGAGCATTTCTCGGATACAAAGAAACGTGACCAAAGACTAACACAAAGAACCAAGAAAGCGTGTTAGAGTAAGAATATTTAACAGAAGGCAAAATCGCCACCAACCAAGAAGACAAATACTCAGCACACCATAAGCACATGCACATCCACCAGCGAGGAACTACAAAACTCTAGATAGAAAAAAACAAAATTCCACGAAACTAACTTCACACACTTATACTAAGAAAAACATGGGAAAAAGACATATAACCTGAATGAGGGAAAATGAAAGTTAACTACCAAAAAACCAGAGCCCAAACTTGAGACCAAAAACAACATTATAAATCTACAGAGCATACACGGAAGAAAACATTATCTAAACATGGAGTCGCAAATTTAATGAAAAAGAGGATCACTAAAGACATGAGCAGTGATGAAAACTGTAACAAGATGATAGAACATACATGAAATGATATACGAAACAAAATCAGCAAACCGTTGAGCCATCTTCAAACTATGAAAGAGAGCATAGAAGGCAAAGATCAAAAACCAGATCTTGAAAACCAAACCGAGTAGGGATTATCGATGGTAAGCTAACGAAGAAGAAGGCAACATTAAAGACGACTAAACTCTGACTCAACCCAAATAGATGCACTTCCTAACATCAACAAATTTCTTAGTAAGAAAAAAAAGCATCCAATATTGACCGGAATAACCTATAACGCTGTGAGAAACAATCACATAGAATGAAACTAATAAATCTAATCTATAACAAATACCAGACAATCTGAGAAAAAAAACGCACAATTAATATTGACTTGCATAGCCAACAACACTATAAAAAACAATCACACAACTGGTAACTTATAAACCTGATTTATATCAAATACCAGATAATCTTACAGAAAAAAACATAATGTAGAAGAAGAGCATGGAGGTGAGTCTTTTTCGATGATGGTGAGAAGTACATCATACCGAAAAGGTAAATGAAATATATAGATTATGAGAGCTCAATATCAAAATATGGGAAGAATGCAAAAAACATCTTAAAAGAATAATGTTCAAATAATTGAAAAATATATAATACACTTTTTAATACTACAATTATCAATCTTATACCTAACAAATGTCTAAATACTTCTCCCTCTTCTTCTGCCACCTGGGGGGGGAGGGGTTGCGACACATGTCCAGTATTAAAATTTAACATCTAACGTTGTTTTTCTATATATTTAATTTAAAAATTACATGTTGTCTTTATGCCTAATATAAATATTGTAACTACACATTGTTTTTATGCTAACATAAATATTGTAAAGTAAGATGAAACTCATAACAAAACTAATATAAATGAGGCTCAGTGATCCAAACCTAGAAAAAAGCCTAGAAAATGAACGGCTGGTGAGACAGCTCAAGACCACCATGAGAGATGAAAGCGTCGGAAACAAAAATCATCGTCGTAATCAAAATTTCCGTTGCTCGACCTCTGATAACAATCTTCATGCAATCTCTATTTCGTCTTCTTATGAATCTCTCATTCCTTATCTATGATTCAACCTACGAGAATATTTTTCTTACAGTCTTTGTTTTGTCTTCTTCTAAATTCCAAAGCATAAGCTTAACCTTAGACAGTATCTCCAAACGTATTGATAGATATTGGGCCTTTTTAGTTCTAATTGAATCTTCAAAGCTCAAATTTATTATGATATTCTCGGTTTTAGATGCATAAATCAATTATGTTATAGTTTTAGTGTAAACTCACCCGTACGTAGGGCGGACCAACCACTAGTGTTTATTAATTTTGTCTTCTTTCGTAGGCTTGTGTTTTCACTTTCAGGGCCAAATTCAATTTGCGATAATTTTGGGGTCTTTCAAATGCTATATTTTCCTCGGGGGTCAGCAATAAATTTTGATGAACACAAACCTTTTCATATTGACTTTCCATAAGTAACGATTCTCCGTTTAATGTAAACTTGGTGTCCAAGGCGTAGTCTCAATATATTAAACCTAAACCACGATAGAGAGATTGAATACTCACAAGATTCACAGACATTTTGTTTAGGGTTTACACAATGTTCCAGCTTATTCACAAACCTTGTGTCTTCAGAAATGTCATCGTAAGCTTTCTATTGCTCTGTTTTCTTTTCTTTTTATAACTTTTTTCGTTTAGTTGTCTTCAATTATTTCAATGTACAGAGACACACTGCACAAAACATTCGAATGTTCTCATCTTCAACACCAACCTTTCCGTTTATGTTGATTGACTACCTCACCAACTTCTCATCCGTTGAAGACGATGGTCCTGTGACGAAATGGTATGGAAGCAGTCCCCCAAATTCCTACGATCAAAAGGAAATCTTGATTAGAGACTTGAAACTCAAGGAGGAGGTCCTTGAAGCGATGACTTCCGGTTTTTCGCGTAATCGATCATTGGAATTCCCTAATACGTCTCCTATTCTCCTCAAACACAAACCCTCTAACCCGGAGATAAGAGAAGTAATTGCACATCTACCTCCTTTGCCTTGTGGTACCAAGATCCAGAACATTGCCATGTCTTGTCTTTCTGACCGAAAAAAAGATTGGGTTGTGTGTGTGAAGTCACCTGGTTCTCAGTTAAGTCTTTGTAGACCTTTTCGTAAATTCGAATGGATACACATCAAACCAATGCCTGAGTCTATAAGCTCTTTCTCGAGTATTATGTTCTCCAAGAAAGATCAACGGTTCTACATTCCATCACCTGGAGGCAGCCATCTGTGCTCTTTGGATCTCAACTTCAACGAGGATGACAAGCCTCGGTTCTTGCGCGTCGGGTTTGAAGATTATCCTGAGTCGGTGGTTAGTGAGTTGGAGGAATTGAATTCTTGTTCCAGGACAGACCATCTTGTGGAATCACCCACTGGAGAGCTTTTCTACATTAAATGGTATGTTCTGTGATTATAACCTAGTCGTTTTTTTCTTCTTGATCAATATGACATTGGCTTAATCTTGTTTCCTTTGGCAGGTACGGTGAGGAGTACGAGGGTGAGGACTTCGATGAAGATGAAAACTACAACGATGTGGTGACATCAGTGACGCACAAAACCAAAAAGTTCATGGTGTTTAGAGAGAAAGAGACAGGATATGCTGAAGAAAATAAAAATGAGGTTATTATATACACAGAAGAAGATGATAAGACTATGACGTACACAGAAGACATCGGAGATCTCTGCATTTTTGTTGGACATAGTCAGGCTTACTGTGCCCCGGCCAGCTCGTCCCCTGGACTCAAGCCTAACTGCATCTATTTCGTTGGCTACAGCTTCGGTGTTTATGATATCACCACAAAAACTTGCACTACCTTCTTTACCAAAGATGATGACGAAGAAGATAATGAGATAGTTCCATTAAGGAGATTAGATTTCCCTTACTGGCCTCCCCCATTTTCGATCTCTAGTTAAGAACTAAAAAATGGCTTTAGTTTTTTCTTTATTGTGAATTTTGTGTTCGTTCTTATTTTCCTTTATTATAGACATTGATGAGTATGAGTTCAAAAAAAAAAGACATTGATGAGTACACACGTATATTTAAAGCTCGAGAGCTTATTGCATGCACCTTTTTGCTTCAGAATAGACTCTTAAACATATTGGTCATGCCCGTCTCGTTAAAGTTATGAACCTTGTGCAAATTATAATCTCGTAAGAATAAAAAAAAAAAATTGCTGAAAAGGGACCTAACTTAAAAAAATATTTACCCTAATCTGGAAATTTTTTTAGACCAGAGCTCGGTCTGATTATAGTTGAGTAATAATAACAACAATAACTACAAGTTTACACTGGTAAACTCAACTGGATTCCAACGCTTCTCTTATGAAAACACACATCAAAGGCGAACATAAAGGAGGGACAAGATTGAGGAATACATCGAAGAGAGATTTAATCCTTTTCTAGCTTTTCTTTAGTAGTTTTAAAGCTTTTCTGGTCGTTTCATGTTGTATGTATATATACAAGTAAAATCAGCTGTTCAGATTATAATGAAGGGTCAATAAACCATGACAATTTAAGTTTGCACACTCATAATCTTCCTCATATGATAGAGTTTTTTTTACTGGAACAAAAGCTCAGATGCTGTTGAAACCCTAGGAATATCTTTCAACTCCTCGATGATCAAACCTTGCACTTGAAGATCGTAGCTGGGTCTAAGAGAGATTGTCGCGGTCTTTAAATGCTTAGAGTGAGCTAGAATGTATGTCAAGAATTCTTCCTCTTCTTCTCCATCTTCATATTCTATCCACTCAAATATTTCGAGTGTTGAAGACAAGCATCCGGGAACATATTTGGGTTGGTTCCATTTAAGTAGAACATCCTTGTATCGATCTATGTTTTCCTGAGAACCAACTATGGCTAATCAAAATTTTCTTTTATTTCAAGTAATACTGTGGAAGAAGAGGATACGTACACCATCAACCGTAAGATTTCTTAGTTTCGGAGCATTTCCAAGTAAAAGCATAAGTGGTTCCAACCAATCTGAATCTTCTGGATATATTTTTAACTTTATAAGTTGAGAAAATTTGACGGTGCTACAACAGACAAGCTGCAATGATACAAAGCAAAGCGTAAGTAGATGCGAACAATACTATATATATAGAGATAGAGAAAGAGAGTTATACGTACCGTTTTAAGATTTAAACACAACTGAAGAGACAAGATAGATGAAAAAGATCTTAAAAGCCTTTCATCGGGGTAACAGTTAGAACTGAGATATGCTCTTTTAAGACAAGGCATATAATTGGTCGAGCAGTAGTCTCTCGAAGTATCCATGACGTGGAAGTCTTCCAATGCAGGAGTATCAATAACTAAGCACCTACTACCATTGCCTTCTTCTTCAACATTATTGTTCATAAAGCAATTATGATAGAATAAGCACGTTAAGGAAGTAACTTTCACGGTGAACGTTTTCAAATTGTCATCCTTTCTCCGTATTACAAGCAAAGCGTTGAGAACAGGGCAGCTGCTCGATAGAAACCTATGGAGAGAATCGTCGTCTTTATACACCACAGAGAAAAGCTCGAGTTTTTCCAGGGATGGAAGACAAGAAGAGTAAGGGAAATCCACAAGAATCTTGTGGGAGAGAGAAAGTTTCCTGAGAGATTCACATGAGTAAAGGCTGTTGGGCAATCTCGTTGGATCTGCAGACCATAAAAGCTCGAAAACTATCTTACGCACGCGACGATCAACAACGTTTGCAACGCACTCTCCCACATCAACATCAGTAGGACATTGTGACCCGAGTAGCACAGATAATTTGTCTACTAGAGGTGCCTTGTGGTATTGCAGTGATTTGTGAAGAAACCACCAAACGCTCTTTCTGCTTTCTTTCTCATCTTTGTATTCAAGTATAGGTATCATCATCCAAACAGAGAGCCACCGTTTGGACAGAAGCATAGTGACCACTGCGTCTTTTGTAGTGACAAGGCTCAATATCGCCACGATCAAATCATCTGGTAACTCACTGATTCTGTCCACACAAACTCGCTCCTCAAGTTTGGCTTCTGACATATTACCTACTAAACCCCTAAGAGAATGAAACCGGTGCCTCGTCTAGAGGAGATCGTTAGGATTTTATTTTAGGTCTTAGCATTATAAATCTAACACATTAGAAGTACACTTTAAAATTAACACTTAGAATTGCAAAAATATTTACAACCCTAATGCCACTAAAGTAATTAAGCGAAACTGATTTTAAGTAATCTTTGACTTTTCCAAAATTAATGAAATAAGAATTACTCATAATTCTATGCTTTCCATGTCTTTTCCAAAATTAATAAAACATTTCCTAAATTAAATTCACAATAAATTCAATAATCTTCTAACTTACATATTTTATATCTCTATAATATTATTTGACAAGTCAGATTTTTATGTGTCACGCTCATGCTAACTCTCACATTGATATCGTTAATGAATTAAAAATATTACATTTAAATATTATTACTGATTTTTATTTATTTTCCCTTTTAATATCTATTCTATATATTATTAAAGTTGAAGTACAAAATTGGAGTGTTTGGAAACTTGAATAGGACTATTAAAAAAATTTGGAATGTTTGGAAACATGGATTGTAGTCTTTTTAAAAGAAAGATTATTTTTTTGGAAATAAGGATAGTATATTAAGCAAAAAAATAATGGGCTTAAGTTATCAAGTCTATTATAAAAAATATTGTCAATATATATATAAGAAAAATACAATACAAAGCCCAATTTGAAATACAAATTAAAATTCTTGTTTTTATATTTCATATTAAGTTTTAAAAATATAATATATGTAATTATTTATATGATATTACTTATAAATAATATTAATTATATGATTAATTATATGATGGTACGTATAAAATACGATTAATTATAGAGAAAACAGCTATTAAAACCACGAACTTTCAAATTAAAGCCAAAAAAATCTCCAACTTATGTTTGAACTAAAAAAATCTTAAACTTTCAAATATTGGCCAATTAACTATCATATTTTGTTGACTAGGCCATTTAAGAAACCCAAATAGTCAACTGTAAAACTCGATTGGAAAAAATAGATGTCTGTTCACTTTTTAAACAACATTGGTTTAAAAGATGTTTGAAACATTAATAAAAAATAAATATAGTTTTGCTTTTGTAAACATCGAAATCATTTTTTTTTGCGAAACAAGAACAGTAAACCGATTTCATCTTCTAGATTTTTGAGTGAGGAATATGAAGTCAATTTGGAGATTTAGTTTCACGAAAAAGGTATTTGAACTGTTTAAAGAAGCAAAATAACGTCGTTTGACTAATTTTTTGAAACGACATCGTTTAGAGAGTTAACGACATCAATTTTTATAATGAGTTTAACAGTTGACTACTCAGGTTTCTTAAATGACCGAGTCAACAAAAACTTGAGAGTTAAAACAACTAATATTTGGAAGTTGAAGATTTTTAGCTCAAACATAAGTTGAAGTTTTTTTTTTGCTTTAATTTGAAAGTTCAGGGGTTTAATGGCTGTTATCTCAAATCTATAAAGAACAACAAACTTACATTTGCATCCGATAGGATTAACTCCAATGAATCACCATCAATTTTTGTCTATTGTCTCCATAAATGGGAGACTTTTACTTGCGTGATTTGAGGTCTTTCGAGAAGGTCATCTGCATATTATTAACCATGTTTTTGGAATTGTTTATTTGATGGCTTTTTTTGTGGTGTTTTGGTTTCGATAGAATTGATGGTAAAAGGGTTTTGAGTTAGTCAGTATTTATAATAGGAGAGGTTGGTAGTCGATGTAGGTTAAGAGGATTTATGATAGAATATTTTGTAATCAATGTAGTTACCGAAAATCTTGGTAGAAAATAAGTATAACTGATAAATATTATGGTTGATAGAAATAAGGTCAATTCACTATAGTAAATAAACGTGTAGACCAAGTGATTGAAATTGTTTTTGGTTAGTTTTTTTTTTTTTTTTGAAACACCACTTTCATTACAACTTAAATATTCGGGATACAATTTGAAGGAGTAATCCTGGCTCCACTAACAGTACAAAGCGACACTAAAACATAAAAGATAAAAGTAGAGAAACCTCTTGGATAAATTGACAGCGAATTCTGAGTAAGACTCGAATGCGTCGAAGTAAAGTTCACGGCAAAGCCGGAAAGTTGAAACTTAGTCACATTAAATCGTGACGTTGATAGACAATCCACACCTCGGAATATCGTCGAAACGAAATCCGTTGCATCTTCAGGCCCCGTACGGACCGCTCCATAAGATAACAAAACGGTTAGAGATTTTGACAACTTCATCTGCTTTGTAGCAGGAGAGACGACTCTTCTCATGGAGAAGGTCTTAGATGGTGGTACGGGTGAATCCACTGGCAACCACAAAAATAAAGATCGCTTCTGAATCGAAGGATATAACGTTGCATTCACAATAGTTTGGATCAAAGGTTCGGTGAATCCATCGAGACTCATTGAAAAACTATTAAATATAACCAAAAGCAAAAGATAATTTCTGGGCTTGGACCTCACTTTCAAATTAATATTTTGAAAGATAGAGAAAGGGCTGACACCTTTTGTAAATGACTTGGGCCTGGCCCATATAGAGGAAGCGGAAGGGCTGATGTCAGTATCACGTTCAACGGATCTGAACTTGCATAGCAGTGTACGTGCGGCGGAATTAGGGCACACCTCGTCGGCGGGATGAAGGGTGGTGGCGCAAGATGGAGGAGAGGGGACTGTGAAGATCGAAAAGTTAGGAATTGAGCAGCAATCGATAAGAAATACGGAATCCCGTTTGTAACATGAAGTTGAAGAGCTGCGGTGGTTTGAGGCGTTCTTTAAGTCTGAGAGTTCAGCTTTATCTGAGAGTAGCTCAGATCGAAAGAAATCCATGGGACTCCTCTCAGATCTGGAGCGCAGTGGAAGGGTGAACTCAGAGATGGGAATGAGGTGAAGTGAGGCCCCATTTGTGCAAGCAGAGCGAGTTGCAGGTCTGTTGCAGAGAGAGAGCCATCCCTTCCGTGGGTCGAGGTGGGGAGAGGTGGTCTTTGTACCGCGTTTCCAGGAGTCCCTGGTGAAAAATGCAGTTCCGGTGGTCTCCAAAACCCGAGCAGAGACCACGAAGGTCTTCTCCAGTTTTAAAAACTCCAGATCCAGAACAAATGATTGAGTAAAGGCAGAATAAATGACAGAACGGGAGCTTTGACTTGTAGCAAGAGAAACAATGAACGAGATTGAATAGAGGCGACGCCGGCGAGCTCTCGCTCTACCGGCGTCGAAGAAACACGAGTGTCTTGGTAAGCGCGTCAGAGAGAGAAATGATATAAAACTAGAGATCAGTTTGGCTAAATTTTCGTTTTTGGTTAGTTTATAATACAAATTATTAAGAAAAAAATCTGAGAATATATCAACTTAGCATATTCACAGTTTATTCTTTTTTTTTTGTTCACATAGTTTGTTACGTATGTATATTTTTAAAATTTGTTATCAACAAAGCTTATCGTTTGAAGTTGTAGCTCGAAAGTTGATCAAATTAAAAAACGCATGCCAACGTTGTAGTAAAATATGGACCATGGTGAGATGTATTAGAAGTTAATCATATATATATTGTATAATATACTACGCGATGGATAATGTGGCATGATTGTATAAGGTATGACCTTTTAGGTCTTTAATACAGACATGGTTGATTTTTTAAGAAGTGATTTTGAATAAGAGTGTTGACATATATAATTTTTGGTTCAGGAAGAGAAGACATGTAAAAAAAAGTGTGAGACATTCAAGAAGGTTTTTCATTTCAAAAACAGAAGCTACACAATGGCAGGATGAAGCTGTGATGAGTAACGTGGTATGATCGTTAAGCTAAAGTGCCGTAGGTCTTTAATACATACATGTTTGCAGTGTATTAGAAGCATTAGTTTCGTATGTATAATATGTAACAGGTTTAGAAATAGCTGCTGGCTCATATAATTAGTTTTGGTACAATGGTCTACTAATCGTATTAAATGGTTCAAATATAAAGCGATGTAACCGATTTTAACGATAGAGTTAAAACCGGATAGATATACAGGGATAAATATACTTGTCACGTTTTGTTATAATATAGAGGGGAAGTCCAAAACAAAGGAAAGAATCCAAACAACTTTGTATTAGTATATTTATTTAGACTCATTCTCTTTTAATAAAGTATATTTTATTTTTTAAAAAAAATTGATTTTCATTAAAAAGGAAAGAAATAGGATGTTTTGTAATTTCTTTAAAGGCAGATTGATAAGCAGTCATATGCTTTAATATTATAAACTAGATTTTGATACGTGATTCAAAAGCGCAGATTATTTTATTTAATACACATATATTTGTAATATATTAAAATATAATTGGTTTGCATAAAAGTATTGCTTTATACGGACTTAGAGAAACTACATACAATATATTTTTTTGGACCCGCATAGCTCTATTCGAGGACGGATCCTATCAGAGACTCGATTGGGTAACCAATATACCCGAAATATTTTGTGTTCATAGGTATATTTAGATATTTTGAATATATTTTGGTATTACATATATGTTTAAGTTTTAGGTTCAGAATTTTGGTTATAGTTTTGCATTTCGAATAAAATTTCAAACTTCAAAAATAAATTTTGGTAATGTGGATGAAGTTTTAGTTATCTTCGGTTTCTCGATCACAAGTGAATTTTTGGATTTTTTGGGTATTTGTATATCTTTGGGTTTTGGTGTTTTCAAGTATTTTTCGTGTTTCTAGAATTTTGTTCGGTTACTTTGAATCACTTTCAGGTCCAATACCTGACTGATCCAGATCCATTACGTAAAAAAATTATAGGTATCTGAAATATGGACCAGATCCACCCATACCTGAAGGAAACCTACCCGAATCCAAACAAAAAATTATTAGATACCTAGTTAGGTCTAAATGTATGGACTCGTAAAATCTAGTCCGGAAAAGAACCGATCTGTACTTCATCTGAAAACCTGAATGCCAAAATCTACTCTCTTTGATTATACTTTGTGTGCGTTTTATAAGAGTCATATTTGTGAATTGGTGAAAATTAGGATTTTTAACATACTTTTGGCTAATAACACAAATTTATATAATTTTTAATATTTTCTGAACTTATACTAAATAATAAAATTTAAGTTAACGTAATAAATTTAATTTTTTGTATCATATACTTTTCTAAAGTGTTTTTATATATTTTGATTTTGTAAATATTTGATGTCTAAATATCATAGGTTTATAATTAAGTATGTAATTTTCTTTTGAAAGTGGGTTTTCATTTTGAGCATATCGTTTTTCTTTCGACAAAGAGCTTCATCTTCAACATATGATTCGTAAAAGCTTTCTGATTTCTGAAAGATTTAACATTAAATCATTTTTTGTAAGATTAAGCTGAAAAAAATCAAAATAAACATATTTGAAAAGATTTTGATTAAAGATTAAATTTCTCTCAATTTTTTGATTCAATGATATACCCATTCTTTTGTTTAAAAAATGCGACAGAGAATACATGTAGTTGAAAAAATATTAACTGAATGAAAAAGTTATATATTGGTTGCAGCTGATATTATTGATTTAAAGTATTTTGTTGTGTAGTTTTTTTAACAACCTATGTTGTAGTGTAGTTATGTGTGGATTTAAGTGAGATTTAATCAAAACTAGATTTTCACCCGCCCGACCGGGCGGGTTTTTGTTTTCATTTATTTTGATATAAATATTTTATTTTCATTTAATTTTTGTTTAAATTTATTTTATATAATTGTTTTATTGTCATTTTCAAAGATATTGTAATATGAGACAAATTTAAATAGTTTTTAAAAAATAAATTTTTAGCTTCATATATTTATATGATCGAGTAAATAATTAAACATTTTGTTTTTGTTAAACTTTTATAATAAACTATATAGTTTAAAAAAATCATTGGTTTAAGGTAATATAGATTAATGATTTTGGTTGATTTAAAAAAAATTGAAATAGTTAGCATAGAGAAGTATACAATTTATACTATATCTATTTAGTTTTTACTATCTATAAATTAAATTAATTATCAATTTTTTAAATCTATAAAGGTTATGCTGTTATGGAAAATAATAGTATTTAAAGTGATTTTGTTTTGAATTATTTTGAAAAAAAATAAGGATACTATTACAGAAAATCATGACAACAATAAATATGTGACTTTGATCTCCAAGTTTTAAAATAAATGCTTGGAATATTCTATATTTTTGTTCAATCACGAAAATAATATGTATTTCATCAAAGATCATATTGCTTTTATTAGTTATAACAAAACATGAGTTGATTAGATATGCGACTTGATCTCCAAGTTTTTAAATAAATGGTTAGGATATTCTATATTTTTCAATCTCAAGAAAATCTATCCATTTTTTAAAAGTAGATTTGTGTTTGATTAGTTATAAATAAATATAGGAGTTGATATTTATTTAATTTGAATATTAATAGAATAAATGTAGATATTATTCAAAAATTCAGAATATTCTATATTTATAATTTCACGAAAATATATCTATATTTTAAAAGTATATTTGTCTTTGATTAGTTATATATGAAAACAGGAGTTGATATTTATTTAATTTGAATATTAATAGATTAAACGTAGATATTATTCTAAATTAATATATTAATAGAACGTTAAATATTTACATGCATTTTTTGAAAATAATATATTGTTAAAATATTAGATCAACATAATAATTTTTTTTAATATGATTTATTTTAATGATATGATTGATAACTGGATATATTAGTTTATAGTAATATTTCAAAACTAATCACGAAATTAGTTAAAATATTTTCATATAATTTTTTAAAATTCAGTTCTGTTAAAATATTTTTAAAAATATTTTTTTGAAATTTTAATATATATATATATATATATATATATATATATATATATATATATATATATATATATATATATATATTTAAATATAAGTTAGATTTAATATATTGTTGTGAAATCCCTAAAATATTGGGATGTTATTGTGTTTTATATAATATTGGTTATTAATGATTGAATAATGTAATGTATTATATTTAATATAAAGATTAATGATGATTAAAATGTAATGTGACAAACTCTAGTAGATAGTTCATTTTATAAAAAATCACACATGAATGAGAAGTCATGACTTCTGTTTTAATATAATAGATGCAAACTTTGAAATAATTGTTTCATTTAATATGTTTAATATTTCTTAGTAATATAATCATTTCATAATTATTATATTTGTGGATAAACATGTTGAAGAATAATGACAATTCCATAGAAATAGCTATTTGTTAAGTTTAAAGATTGTATTGTAATCTCAAATCTTAAAGTTCCTTAAATTTTGAAATTAATTTTTTTTTGAAAGATCTCATTAATAACCGGTGAGGATTTACTTCTGATTTTTTATTTTTTCGTTTCTTCTTCTTTGTCTTTTTCAGCTTCATCTATCCTGCATATGACCTGTTTTCAGTTAAACTGATAAGAATTGTTTTTGAAAGAGACTGACTCATGACTGGACTCTCACTAATAATGAACCACAATAGAAGCTGCACTCTAAATTCAACACCCTAAATTCCACTTTTTACACTCCACATCATCATCTTTCTCTTCCAACTCACAATTCAACACCCACTTAATTTTTATACTCTACAATAGTTTTGTTTAATAAAATTCAACACCCTATTCTATTTTTTTATTATTAGGAATTATCAATTAGTTTAATTAAAATAATTTAAAATAAAATAAAATTTATTTTACTTAAATTTATACAAATAAAAAATAGAAAATATAAATATCACTAAATATATTTTTTCAAAATTATATAATTAAAGTTTTACAGAAACTTAAAATGCATTACAACACAATACTTAACACACAAAATAACTAATAAAACACACATAACTTAATTATACAATATACACAACTTATAAAAATAATAAAACTTTTAAATCACACATAGAGATATCAAATCTCTTTAATTACAGATTACTTGTGAATTTGGTCCATATGTGTTTGACTAGATCTGCTTGTAATTCGTAATGCACATTTGAATCACGTAATTCAGATCTAGCACGCACATGATTTTCAAATGCAGGTAGCACTTCCGTCGAGAATGGTTGTTGTGTACTAGATCCACTTGCCTCTGATTGGTCATAATCGGTCCAATGTTGAAGATATGAATCTCTTTCATCCTCAACAATCATATTATGTAATATGATACATGACCTCATGATGATAGCTAAATCGCCTATGTCCCACATGCGAGCTGGTTCGCGAATGATTTTGAATTGAGCCTGCAACACTCCAAATGTACGTTCGATATCCTTCCGACATCCCTCTTGATGTTGTGCAAATAGCTTGTCTGGTTCAGTCTGAGGAATTCTAATTGATTTGACGAAAGTCGGATATGGAGGATAGATATCATCAGCAAGATAATATGCCATATTATATGGACGTTGGTTCACAAAAAAATTCACTCTTGGAGCATTTCCTTGTTGAACATCATCGAACACTGGTGAACGATCTAAAACATTTATATCGTTCAATGTGCCTGGACATCCGAAAAAGGCATGCCAGATCCATAGATCATGAGATGCAACTGCTTCAAGAATAAGAGTGGTGGTTCCCTTATCTCCACGGGTAAATTGACCTTCCCAAGATGTAGGACAATTTTTCCATTCCCAGTGCATGCAATCAATACTCCCAATCATCCCCGGAAATCCCCGCCGCTCACTAACTTGCAAAATTCTCTGCAGGTCATCTTGAGTTGAAGCTCTGAGATACACTTGCTCATACAATTGTATGATTCCTTTACAGAATCTACGCAAACACTCCAATGCTGTAGTACCTCCTATCTTGATGTATTCATCAACCGCGTCGGCCGCCATACCATATGCTAACATTCTCATCGCAGTGGTACATTTTGACAGTGGAGATATACCTTGTTTGTTGGCTGCATCAACTCGTTGGGTAAAGTAGTTATCAATGCTTGATAGGTCATTAACGATTCGAAGGAAAACATGTTTTCGCATCCGAAATCGTCGACGAAACATTGAATCGTCATATATGTAGGTTGATCGGCGAAGTAGTCGTCAATCAATCGTTGGTTTGTTGCTACATGATCTCTCTTGAAGTACCTTCTTTTGCTACGAGGTGGATAATCTTCTTCAATTTTCTTCCGACGCTCTCTAAACCGGTTGATGACAAACTTCTCTTCAATTTCAGCTTTCTTTTTGTAAGCTTCGATATCAAAAGAAAATTCTGATGGATCCATTTTTTTGTAGTAAGATGATGTTTATGGTAATGATATATCCATGGAGGAATAAGTTCTCTATTTAAATGAAATTGAGTGGCCAAAATCGACGGACTTCAAACAAATAATAAAATGTGGCTAGTTAATAGATAAGGATTGATTTCAATTAGATAAGAATTAGATTCTCACATGAAAGACCGACAATCACGGATTACAAACAAAGAAACATAAAAGAACAAAGTGACAAAGTAGTGATAGACACTTGACAAACAATAAAGTCGAAAGTGACAAACAACAGTTATTAAAGCATAAAATTCCAAGCAAACATTATTAAAGCATAAAATGACATGTCAGCAAACATTATTGAAACATAAAACCACAAACACACATTATTAGACCATGAAGTGAAAAATACAAACTTTAGGATGAAAATAATTAATTACCAAACAGATCATGGCTTAACTTGTCCAATAGTTGTTTACTCCGGTCATCAAGATGCTCTCTCTCGTTTAACTTCAGAAACATTTTCATCTTCTTAGCTTGAGTTTTTTCTTTCATCAATTGGTTTGCTTCTTCTTGTTTCATGGCGATTATGTCTAATCTTTCAAACTCTTGCTCCTTGTATTGTTTGAATTCACTCCACTCTTCACTAACTGCTTCCAAGGCTGCGCTCTTACTTTTCTTTTTACTTTTTTTCTTAGCTGCATCCCTCCCCATAGGACGATCACTAGATCCCACGGAGTTTGAGTCACTTGCATCACTCTCGTGGGTTCTCTTAGATCCACTACTTCCAGAACCAGTATTTCCTCCTACTTGACTACCATATCGTGGTTGATCACGAACAACAAGCCATTCTGACATTAAATTGAAATTTCCATTCTTACCACTTGAATATAATTCATGAGCTTTCGCCAGTACATCATTTTCTGACCATCCGCTTTGTTTCATACGCTTAGCATTATCGTAAGCGCCAGTCCATTTGCTTAATATTTTGTTGATGTAGTTGTAATGATTTCTGCATGAAACTCCATCACGGGGAGGATCAAACGAGCAATGCTCATTACAATACTCCGCGATTTTCCCCCAGTACGATTCACTTTTTTGATTTCTTCCAACAATGTTGTCTGTTCCATATTTTATCCAACCACTCAATAACACCAAATTTTGTTCAGTGCTCCATTTGGGGCTCTTACGGCGAGTACGAGCTGAATCTTCTGCATGTGGAGTGGCTTTGTTAACACCTCCCGAACCTCCAAGAGCCATTTGTGTAGAGAATTCTGGGAATTCACTTGCTCCAGCATTCTGAACATTCTCATTATGCGTCATAGTCGACGAATGAGAGGGTGTTTGAGTTGGAAATGGCATCATCGATCCATATTGTGGACGATAGTTTAAAACCGATGGTGGCATGTAAAAATTTCTTGGAAAACCATAGTGTGGTATATTTTGGGATTGGTTAAAAGAGTGATTTTGAAATTGATAGTTGTTGGGATTTGGATATTTAAAAGAGTAATTAGTAGAATTTTGAGTATCAGAAGGATTATTGTTAGGATCCATTCTGATAAAAAAAATAGTTAAGGATATAATCAAGAGATTAAAGATAGAATGATAGAAAATTATAGTAGAAATGAAAGTTTTTTTTTGATATCCAAATCAAATGAACCAAGTCTCTTTTTATAGAGTATAATAAATTACGAATTTTGATATATATATATATATATATATATATATTTTATAAATTAATTTAGTTATCAATAATTGTTGTTGAATAATTGAGATAAGAAAAAAAAAACAAAAATCTGCACCAATCAATAATAGAGTGACACATGTGAAAAGTGGGTCCAAAAATCCTTTTATTCAACCGTTGAATAATATCAACATGTTGAATCCGATTCATCATTCAACAAGCTCATTTTTTGCTTCTTTTTAATTCAACAGTTGAAATTATTTATTCAACATGCTCAATGTACGTAGTCTTCAAACAGACATGATTGCTATGTTCCACCACCTGACACTTATTAAGTGTTTGTAAAAATACAAAGCGGAAACAGCAAGATGATAACCACTAACATAATGCTGCAAATATAATCTCCAAAACTCACATAAACATTCGACCAAAATGAAAATATCACAAAAGCATGAGTGCAGCTTCTATTGTGGTTCATTATTAAACCACTAAAAATATATACTATCAGACTCATGTCTAAGACTTTAGTGTAGTTTAGTAGACGAATGTCTTAAATAGTGTAGAAAATAATAACCATCACGTATATTTAGACGGATGTGTTGACCAATTCTAATCGGACATACATTTTGATTAATATAATATGGTTGATTATTAATTTTTGGTTGCATTTAATAGATAAGACTAAAAATGAAAGAGTTCAAACAACTTGCATAGGTAGATTTTTCAAGACTGCAATTCTTTTAATAATATATATATATATATATATATATATATATATATATTAATCCACACGTCGTTGACCTTGTATTCCCATGTTTGAATCAAACTCTATATCATTATTATTATTATTATCATTTTCTGCCTTCTGTAATTTTTGCTCTAGTGCGTAGATAGACAAATATTTGTAATGCGTCACCGATTGTGTTTTTTACAAATTTATTTACAAAAACCGACTTTACCCAAAAGTTTCAAACATTTGATATTTATTAGTTCATATAACTACGATAGAAAATATATATTTGAAGTAAAACTACACATGGTAAATTAACTAAAAAGTGGAAAAGATTGCTTGAAATTAGGAGATGGTTATCTGTAATTTCTTTAAAACAAAAAAAAAAATATTTAAATAAAAACATACCTTAAAAATATGCATTGGCAAAGAGTTATAAATACTGTTAAAACAGAAGAGCACCTCAAAAAAAGAATCTTCAGTTTTAATAGTATTGATTTTTAAATAACATAAATATACTTTTGAAGTAATAAAATACTTTCATTATATCTAATGTTTCTTAGATGAAAAAAAATATATATTTGTATATAATGTGATTTCGTAAAACTATAAATTCACAAAGATAATCTTGATATTTGAGAAAGTAATATTATTTCTTTTAGAACATAATTTTAAACAATGCAAAATATATTTTTTCGAAGTAATAGCAATATTTTTTATATATCTATCTAATTTCATCATAAATTTCACTATACATAATTTTCTATATATTTATATACTTTATAAGTATATTCGAGGTATATATATATTATATTTTTCACAATTACAACTATATGTTTTCTTAATATAAATTTGTTTTTAAATTTTATGTTTTTATGTTTGTGGAGTTTAATATAACTATAATCAAAATACCAAAGTAAATATGAGTTCTCATTTCTTAGACTATTTAAATTAAATTTCAGTTTACCTTTTAATAAATTTAGGACATACAATCATTTAGAATTTATAAAATATTTTAATTATCGTCAATATTGATATGTGTTTATGAGTTTCAAAAAAAGTACAGTTATTTATGTATGTAACTTCCTATTGATCATCGTTTTATTTTTTAGTATTTTTTTCAAAAAACATATAATTTATAAATATTATGAAAATACATGCACATTTAAAAGATAAACAAAATAATTTTATTTAACTTAATTAAATATAAAAATAACTTACTTCAGTTTCAATTTGAAAGAATATATGTAAAATCAACCTTAAATTATAAGATGACTCAAAATATATTAATAAAAGAAAATAAAATATTAACCAACTGTTACAATTTAGTTCTTTTGTAAAATTTATATATATATATATATATGCATGAAACTTCATAATATTCATCTTTATATTAATTTATGTAATTTGGAATCAGACATTTTGGTTTATTTTTATTTCATTTTAAGCATAATATATCTTAAGTTATATGTAATTTTTTTAAAATATATTTACATATCTAAGACAACAACCAACCTAAATACAAATAAGAAAATTAATGAAAATTTTAATATGTTTAGAATATAAAATATTTAGTTTAATTCAGAAAAATATATGCAGTCCAATATATTCAAATGATGATTAAATCAACTGTAAAAAACACATTAGATGAAATATAATATATCTAAAATCATATCTCTAATTAAAGTAATATAATATTATTAATATAAATTATGCATAAAAATTATAAACTAATTTTAGATTAAAGTATATAGCAATTAATTAGTATAATATATATTATTTATTATGTCCGTGCATGAGCACGGAAAAATCACCTAGGTAATACTATAAACATCAATGAACATCAACAATATACACAAAATATTTATATAACAATATAAGTTACATTTTGTCTCGTTATCTCCCACAACTCACCTTACTCTTCTTTTATTTTGAACAAACTCTTCTTATTTACCAATATATTACATGCACCATTTTAATTGGTTACCAACTTACCATGTATATAAAATAAAAATTTGATCCACAGAAAAACAAAAAAAACATTTGTATGGATGCATGGATCCTATTCTAAAAATGGTGGTATTATAATTGACGGTTTACAAGACAAAATAAAATTAAACAATATAAACGATATAATTATTATATTTATATATGTTATTTAATAATTATGTAACACAGTTAAAATTTTAAAATATATATTCTCACTTAGGAAAATGAATATTTATGTATAAAAAAAAATAAACATCCGGAAGGACGTGGTTTATATGTACATAAACTTAAGCATATTTATAATTTCTTATCAGTTACATCAAATGTATATTTTCATTTTATTTTCTTATAAATTTAAATCTTAATTTTTATATGTAGGGGTGTCAATAGCTAGCTCGCTCAACTTAGCTCGGCTCATAGTCAGCTCGGATCTTTTATGAGCTAAGCTCAGCTCATATATTATATGAGCTTCAATATGCAAATTCGAACTTAGATCATCTAGCTCATGATTTAAATGAAAACTCGCGATCAGACATAAAAGTTAAAATTATAAAAATAATTAAAAAATAAAAATATATATTTTGATAATATAATTTAAAATTTTAAAAATCCAAAGTGTTAATATTAAATAATAAATAAAGCCAAGACCTCATAATATATTAAATCTAAGCTAAAATAATCTAAAATTATATTCTACATAAGAGTCTTGTCATGATTCATATTCAAACTCTTTATCAATTCAAATCACAAAGATATATATTAACCATGAAAGTCTTAGGAATATTTAGTTTTATATTCTTGTTCTAAAGATATATGATATGAGTTATTATATCAATATTCTTTTCTTTAATATATATTTATTACTTTTGGTTTTACATTTTAATTTTATAAGATAAATATGATTAATATAGAAACTATTTTTTCTTACATGTGAAAAATAGAAGTCATCCATATATATATACATATATATATATATATATACATATAAAGTGTAAAACGACAAAGCTCATGAGTTATCTCATGTTCATTAAAGGTCGTTCATATAACTCGTGATCTAATTTAAACTCGATCATTAAACTCATTTATTAAGTGAGTCTATAAAATAGAGATCATGCTCATGAAAAAATCGAGCTGAGGTGAGCCTGCTCATGAGCAATAACTCATTTTGACACCCCTATTTATATGTTCTAAATATGATAAAATTTTAACAAACATTTTATTTTCTACTGTTTAATTCAGAAAACTGATTTTCTAGATATTTTATACATAAATCTAATTACAAAAATTTTAAATTTGTATATATGATATCCAATAAATATCGGTCATATAAATTTACGGTAGAACGCAAAAATAAATTGATGTAACTTAAAAAATTGTTATTTTTCAAAATAATGTATTAGTACACGTATTATAAATCATGTATAATATTTACTCCAAACAAAAATAGAAATTAAAGGCTGCTTCCGCGCGGTTGAGATCATCAGACAAACTGCACTGTTTTCTGCCTCTTTTGCTCCTACTGGTCCATATCCCATCTAGTGCAACTTCAGACCTGAAATGACTCGAAAAGGACTAGGAAGACTCGATAAAGACTTGAAAACCAATTAGAAAGCATTTATACAATGGTGTTTAAAACATCGTATATCATTCACCAACAAAATCCTTATCAGTACAGGCAAATTCGGCGAGGTTTACAAAGGCTTGCTTCAAGAAGGTGTTCTTGTAGCCATCAAGAAACGTCCCGGCTTGCCCACACAAGAGTTCGTCAACGAGGTCAGTGTTTAGTTATGAACTTTAGAATAAAGTGTTTCGAAGAAGCTTACAATGTATTTTTTTTTTTTGGTTCCAGGTTCGTTACCTATCGTCTATCAATCACCGTAATCTCGTTACTCTTTTGGGTTATTGCCAAGAAAACAACACGCTTTTTCTTGTCTACGAGTATGTTCCTAATGGAAGTGTTTCCAGTCACCTGTACGGTAATTCTCTTGTCCTTTAGGTTACTAATAAGTTTTAATAATTAGTAGACAATCTAATCTAATCATCATTTGGATCTTTTTCTTTGATTAGGCTGTAAAGTACCTGGAAATAGACTAGTGTTCAGAAACAGGCTTGCCATTTCTATAGGAGCAGCTAAAGGTAAATCCTTTGCTCATTTTAATCAAATGAGTTTTTGTGTCTTGATCCCTTTTTGTATATTTTAGGCTTGGCACATCTTCACTCATTGAGTCATAGATTGATACACAAGGACTTCAAAACAGATAATGTTCTTGTGGATGAGAATTTCATTGCTAGAGTTGCGGATGCTGGAGTCCGTAACTTCTTGGGAAGAGATGATGTTGCTGTTAGTACATCGTCTCACCTTGATGCAGACCACATCTTCCTCTCTCCAGAGTAATCTAACTTCTTACCTTTATGGATCACATTTTGGTTTATTCTTGTATCCAAATTCCTCAGGCTTTTACAGTGATACAGGGTTCAAGAGTTCAGAAGATTTTCAGAAAAGAGTGATGTCTATGCTTTTGGGGTATTCCTCTTGGAGTTAGTAAGTGTGGAAGAGAAGCATCAGAACCATCCCCTTCAAGCTCAACACAAACTCTAGTCGAATGGGTATGTAATCACTATCACAAAAAAGTTAGTTGGCTATGAAGTGTATCTTGAACATAAGGGATTACACTGATATACCAGCAATGATTGATAAGAGATTAGGTGGTACATACACAGCAGAAGGAGTGGAGGAAGTTATTACACTGAAACTAAGATGTCTTGATGTTTCAAGTGAGAAGAGACCAATGATGAGTTATATTGTGACAGAACTGGAGAGAATTAAAGGGATCAAGAACACACGAGTATAAAACGGTTGCTTTGTTTTATTTCTTTCTTTGCTTTCTTAAACTTCTCTTATGAGATACTCTTACACATTGATCTCTATATATAGGTATTCTTAGCTTAATATATTACATGTTGATCTAGGACTTCTTATCTTAACTTTTCTTTTAATCCTAAACCTATTCCTATTAGTTATCTCTTTCTTTAAGATAACTTGCTGGCTAAGCAATTGAAGCTTATCCAACATTCTCCCTTCTAAGCTTCATGCCATCTTCACTTAGATCTTGAACCTTGATCAGCTCCCTCTCTTTGAACTTGATCCTTGCTAGAGCTTTGGCTAAGATATCAGCTCGTTGCTCTGTTCCTGGTATGTGTTCCACATCGATCAGCTCTTGCTCCACACATTCCCTAATGAAATGAAATCGCTTGTGAATGTGTTTGCTGCGACGATGGAATACGGGGTTCTTGGTAAGTGCAATGGCTGACTTGTTATCCACACGAATCAGTGTTCTCTCCACCTCTCTTCCTGTGATCTCGCTCATTAAATCTTGAAGCCAAATAGCTTGCTTAGCTGCCTCTGTTGCTGCCATGAATTCAGCCTCACAAGACGATATAGCTACCGTGTCTTGCTTCTGTGAACACCACGTTATTGGCGTGTCACCAAAGCAAAATAGATGTCCAGTAGTACTTCTTCCATCATCTGGATCGGTGTTGTGGCTATTATCACTATATCCTTCAAGTCTTTGAGACCCTCCACGCTTAAACTTTAAACCAAAGCCGAGAGAATCTTTTAAATATCTTAGTACTTGCTTTAATGCCTTGCCGTGTGACTCCCTTGGTGAATGCATGAATCTACTCAGTATGCCTACACAGAAAGCCATGTCTGGTCGTGTGTGCATTAAGTATCTCAAGCATCCAATCCGCCTCCTGTACAAGCTTGCATCAATTTCAGGTTCATCCGATGCCTTTGAAAGATGCACACCAAACTCCATCGGTATACAGGTTGCATTGCAGTCACCCATATTAGCTTCTTCAAGTATACGCCGAGCATATGCTTCTTGTTTGATCATGATGCCATGTGAGCCTTGCTTTACTTCTATGCCGAGATAATAGGTTAGTACTCCTAAATCCGACATCTCAAACTTCCGTGACGTCGAAGTCTTGAAGTCTTTGATTGCTTGTTGCGAGTTCCCTGTAACAAACAAGTCATCAACGTATATGGCTACAATTAGCAACTTATCACCTTCATCCTTGCGATATACAGAGCTCTCTTTAGAGCACTTCTTGAAGCTCAAACCCTTCAATATTTGGTCGAGCTTTGTATTCCAAGCTCTAGGAGCTTGTCGAAGTCCATATAAACCCTTCTTGAGTTTGAAAATTTTATGTTCTTCTCCCTTCTTTTCAAACCCTTCCGGTTGCGTCACGTACACTTCTTCAATCAGTTCTCCATGCAAGAATGCTGTCTTAACATCCAGGTGATGGATCTCCCATCCACTTGCAGCAGCAAGACCAATTAGTAGCCGTATTGTTTCAATTCGAGTCACTGGCGCGAATACTTTATCAAAGTCGATTCCATGCTCTTGAACGTACCCCTTCGCAACAAGTCTTGACTTGAACTTGTTGATACTACCGTCTGCGTTACGCTTTATCTTGAATATACATTTGAGTCCAATCACTTTTGCTCCTTGTGGCTTCTCAACTAGGATCCACATCTCATTCTTGTAAATAGAGTCAATCTCATCTATACAAGCTAGCTTCCATCGCTTATCTTTAAGTGCCTTTTGTATGCTTACCGGCTCATCATTCAAAGCAAGTAGCAAGAATTCACACTCCATGTCAGCCAGTAGAACGTAGTCTTCAAGATAACTCGATAACTTTGTGTGTCGTGATGATCTCCTTGGTTCGTTTTCTTCATTAGCAACCAAGCCTTCCTCCTCTGTTTCACTAAGCTCTGTCTCAGTTGGTTCGTCTTCAAACGTTAGCTCTGCAACATCATCTTCATGATGAACTCCTGCAATGTAAGGACCACTCACTTCGTCTTCTGTAGTTCCCCACGTCATATGGAACATACCAGGTTCGCTTTGAGCTTCCTTACTTCCTCCCTTCCAATTCCAACAGGCTTTCTCATTGAAGATCACATCTCGACTTACAATGATTTGTCTTGTATTAGGGTTGTACAGTCGATAAGCTTTGGTTCCTGGTTCAATACCAAGATGCACCAATGCCATTGATTTATCATCAAGCTTCCTGAGATGACTTGAATCCACCTTTGCATAAGCCATACAACCGAACACTCTGATGTGAGAGAGGCTTGGCTTTCTTCCTCTCATGCATTCGTATGGGGTCTGATTCGTTAGAGCTCTTGTGGGAACCCTATTAATTAAGTATATGGCGTGACGTACTGCCTCGCCCCATATGTAATTTGGCATACTCATTTCTTTGAGTCATCTCAATTAGTGTGCGGTTTCTACGTTCGACGACACCATTCTGTTGCGGGGTGTATGGCGCAGTTATATGCCTCCTTATACCACTGCTGTTGCAATAATCTTGAAACTCCTTTGAGGTAAATTCACCTCTCCTGTCCGTACGCAATGTTATAATCTTCTTCTCAAAGTCCTTTTCAACGAGGCCTTTAAACTCCTTGAATTTGCTAAAAGCATCACTCTTGTGCTTCAGAAGTATAAACCACATGTATCTTGTGCAGTCATCAATGATAACAAAGACGTAACGGTTGAGACCAAGCGTTGCAGGTGTGATTGGACCACACAAATCAGCGTGTAGTAGTCCAAGTGCTCAAGTGGACCTATAAGACGAGGCCTTTGGGAACGGTTGGCGTGTTTGCTTGCCAACCAAGCATGAGTCACAGTGTTGCTTTACTTCAGTGATCTCAGGTAATCCATGAGCCATTCCATGAGCTGCCATTGATTTTATTGTTTTAAAACTGATGTGCCCGAGCCTAGCATACCATCGCCAAGGTTCTTTCTCCAGTCTTGCTTGTAGACAGGCTGCTCTTCCAACTTGTAGCTTTATCTTGTAGAGCCTGTTCGCAGACCTCAGCACTTCTACTAGTAGTCTCCCTTCAGGATCTCTTAGAGTTAAAAACTCATCTTTCATCTGTACATCACACCCTTGCTCTGTCGCTTGTCCAAGGCTGAGTATATTGCTCCTGAGCTCCAAACTGAAGTAGATATCAGTCAACAGCTTCTGTTCTCCTGTCTTAGCTTCAAAGAGAATTGAACCCTTTCCATTAATGTCGACATAAGATCCATCTCCAAACTTCACTTTTCCTCTGATATTCTCATTTAACTCTGAGAAATAAGATCTTTCACCTGTCATGTGGTTAGAAGCTTCATTGTCTAGATACCACATTCCTTCTTCTTTCTTGTTTGCTTCAAATTTCTTCGGTATCACCTTACCTTCGTTTAAGAACACGACCTCATGCATATACAGAGCAACATCTGACTTCTCAGTCTCTGTCTTGTTGAGTTCTTGGTCCTCTTTCTTATCAGGACAAACCGAAGCAAAGTGGCCTTTCTTATGACAGTTGAAGCACTCAATCTGCGAGTAATCTTTCTTCTCCTTGACTCTCTCGCCTGAGCTGCTGCCTCTGCCACGTCCTTTTCCTCTGTTACCACGACCTCTATTACCGCCTCGTCCTCTTCCTCTACTACCATGATCAGCGTAGAGAAGACTACCTTGTTCCTCAACTTTTTCTCCTTTCATTCGCTCTTTATTCCACAAACGCTCCTCAAAGGCTTTGAGTCGTCCCACTACATCTTCATACCTTGTTGTGTTTAGGTCAACAACCTGCTTAAGGGTTGCGGAGATTTGTAGAAACTTGTCTGGTAGACAAGCAAGAAACTTCTTTACAAGTTTCGGTTCTTCCATTGTATGACCTAGTGATGCTGCTGTTCCTACAAGTTCTGATACATTTCCTGAGAACGAGTCTATTGATTCATTGTCTTTCAACATTAGACGATCAAAATCAATCATGAGTGTATGCAATCGAGCTTCAATCACGCGATTAGCACCAAGATTCATTGCTTTCAAGGCTTTCCATATCTCTTTAGGAGATTCTTGATCACCAACTTGAAGAATAAGATTCTCTGGAATTCCTTGAAACAAGATAACAGTAGCTAGGTCGTTTTTCTTTTAATCCTTTGACCCTGGATCAATGGTTTCCCATACATCATGAAACCTCAACAACACCTTCATGCGCATAGTCCATACGGCATAATTTGTTGTCGTGAGCATTGGTGTTTTCACTGAAGGTGGCACAGGGGTCATCTTCATCTGCGGTTTGACGTCTTTATCTTGTGGGAACCGAAATTCACACTGTCGATTTTTGTTAAGTAAATTGTAGGAAAACCAAGTAAACTCAATTTTCCCTGAAGGCTCGGATTCTCTGCGACAACCAAACGAAATCGATAAAGTAAAATATGACAATAACGTAGCGGAAAAATTGCTCTAAGGCGTTTTTATTAAATGAACGATAAGTTGGATACAATATTCTTCCGAAAACGGAGAGATAGGATATGCTGAAAAGGAAACGACAGAACTACAGGCGGCAAAACGTTCTAAGTCTTGCTCCGCTAGTCTAACCACCTAAGCCCTAAGTTCCCTAAGCTAACATGAATTCTCAAAATCTCTGGATTTCGGATCTGCTCTCTCTCTCTCTCAGATTTTTGCTCTCCCTTTGCTTCTCTCCCCAAGATTCTTTATATACTCCTCCTTATGACGGTCTATTCTCCTTTTGGGCCGCGAATCGGGCTTTTTCCATTTTCGTCGGTCTTCGTGTTTATCGGAAAACTTGACATTTATCTTTCTCGGAATTTTAACATTTATCTTGTTATGTAAAGATAATCATACCGTCGTATCTATCTTTAGGAAATCGTAAATGGGCCGTCCGATCATATTTTGTCCCTTCCGGGCTGTTTTTCGGATTTCAGTTGTTTTCTACGATTTCCTCGAAAGAATACTCCTGTTGCGATATCGAGTTTTTCGGAAGATCTCTGATCCTTCGTAGAGTCGAGATGAATGGTGTCTTAAGATAACCATCATTATTTTATACGACGAATTTAAGATCTTCCTGCCCGTTGATATCTTACGAGTTTTCCGAAGTCTTTCCGACGATCTTGGTTTGGAATAAGAACGGGAGTTTTGTTCGCGGAATCTCAACGATTCGTTCCGCGAGAACATGGGAAGGACGCAAAGTACAGACTTCTCACGGCCGGAGCCTAGAAATTACGCACGAAAACTAGCCACCCGCCGACCCGAACCAGCGCGGGGCTAGCCGCCCGGCGACCAGGACCAGCACGAGCGCTAGCCGCCCGGCGGCCACGGGCAGCACGGGCGCTAGCCGCCCGGCGGCCACGGCCAGCACGGGCGCTAGCCGCCCGGGGGCCTGGGCCGGGGCTAGCCGCCCGGCGGCCACGGCCAACGCAGGGGCTACGCGCCCGGTGGCCATGGCCAGCACGGGGGCCGGCTGCTCGGTGTCTTTGGTTTTCGGGTGATTGTGTTTGTTTTTCCGGAAGGTTTTTCGTGCGACAAATAGACTTAGCCATTGATTTCAAGATAACCGTTTTTGACCCCAACAGTTAGCCGCCCAGCATGCAAGATGCGGGAGCGATTTTGCGTACGGAAGATTAAGAGTTTAAAGATCAAAATTTTTGGCTATGAATATTTTATTCCGAAAAACCCCAGCGCCTTTGGTTTCTTATAAGTAGTAGCTCATCTCCCCTCATTTCTCACTCACTCCTCTCTTCCCAAATTTCAGAAAAGATGGCTTCCTCTCCAAATGAAAAGAAAGATTCCGATGTTGAAATGAGTGAGGCTAACCAAGCCTCGCCGGCGCAGGATGCTCCCGCCCTTACGCAGGCGTTTGTCGAGGGGTTTAGTTCCTTTCAGGACAAGATGGCGCGACGCCGCGCCGAGATGGAGTCTAGCGCTGCGGGTTCTAGTGCTGCTCCCGTTCCGACCTCCGTGGCTCCAGTTCTTGGACCCAATGTTACTCTAGCTCCGATCTCCGTGGTTCCAGTTCTTGGACCCGATGTCACTCCAGTTCCGATCTCCATGATCCCAGCTTCTGGATCCGACGTCCCTCCGTCTGTAGGGGAAGTTGTCGTTCCAGAGCAAACACCCGACGTCCAAGCCCGCCCTGTAGGCTCCTCTTCTGCGCCGATAGTGGTTTCCGAGGATGTGGTGGAAGTCATGCCTCCTCCTCCGGAAAAGAAGAGGGAGCTCGTCTTGGGACTTCCCGCATCCGGCTGCTCCACCATTGAAGGGACGGTCGAGGGCCGGGACGACTGGATCAGCGAAGAGGAAGAGATGTGTTAAGGGCGAAGAAGGGGAGGCTTCGGGGATACTATCGCATCATCGCTCGAAGGTATTATTTCTTTTTTTTTACTCCTTCCTTCCCCCTTTTATTTTCAGTTCTCACTTTCTTTTGTATGATCAGTTTGTGTCGTTGATCGATGGTATGCTCGGCAATTGCGGGTTGGAAGTCGCACGTTTGTCCAAGGAGCTAGAGTCATCGCAGGAGGCATTGAAGCGTACCGAGACCGTGCTTCAGTCGATTGAGAGCACCCATGCTGCCCAGACGTCAACGCTCGAAGCCAGGATCAGCGATATCGAACGTGATCTGGGTAAGACTGTGAGCTCGCTGCTTAAAGCGAAGGAGGAGAAGAAGAGCAAGTCTTCGGAAGTCCGACGCCTTAAGCGGCAGATTCAGCGTTTTGAGGAGATGGGAGTTTGCACGACTGCGGAGCTTGCCGGTCCGTCGTCCTCGGGTGCCCTAGTGCCAAGTTCGGGAGTTCCAAAGGTTAAGGATCCTGAAGCCTGTGCGGACAAGGGCGGTTGTGGTGAGGATGTCGGAGAGGTCGATGGCGAGGCCGCTCCCACTTCGGGTGAGTCTGAGAATGAAGACGGTGTTCCGGAGAATGCCTAGGTTGATCAATCCCTGAAGGGATTTTTATTTTGATTGTATTCCGGCCATTTGGACATCATGTATGATTTTTGGGACTGGCCGTTGCTGGTTTTGAATCCCTGCCCTTTCTATGGCCTTTGTTTGAACTCTGCGGCTCTATAAAATATTAATGTTGCGTTTTTAGAACTTCTGTTTATCGAAGTTAGAGGGACAGGATGTGAGTTGTCGTCTCATTCCTGCCTCCCTGACGATCACCATATCCGTAGTTCGTACAAACGAGTTTTTTATGCGGTTTTCGGTTAACGCGAAAATTCGTGGAAACGTAGGGATTTAAGTGAAGAGACAAGTTTTGGGATCTCGTGTCGTCGACGCTATGTCTATGAGATGTTAAGATACCAGCAAGGCTGGGTTTAGGGCAAGACCTAGGTTTACTTTCAGACTAAGGCGGTGTGATGACAAATCGGCTTTCGTTTTGCTTGTTCGTGATTTTAACCTGACTCGTACCGTTTTAAAATCCGCGAAGTGGTATCGGCTTATATGATTTGTCTGGGCACGAATCGAGCTACTTCCTTTACGAAGTGCTGAACCAAATTTGGATTTTTTGTATAGTGCTCTATGGGATCCTTGTCGGATGTAAAAGAGCCTACCCTTAGGTGGCTTGTCTGTTTAGGACGTTAGAGTTCGTTTGTTGTGATCAGCAACAACGATATGATGCCGTTTAGAAGGCGTATGAAGGTTTTAATCGAAAAACGAATGTTCAGGCACGAAGCAACGTCTCGCAGTGCTTTGAAGTTTGTTTTTCTTATGCCATAAAGGACTATGGGCTTTTAGAAATCGCGTAATGTTTTCGGGTGATGGTGGTGATTTCGATGGATACTAGATCTGAAGTTTAGGCCGTTTGGCGAATTGGTATTGGAAAGTTTTGAAAGTTTGATTTTCTTTTAAAAATTGTGGGAGCGTATGAGTGTACGCACCCCACTCCCCCCCTTTTGATCGGGGGGGGGGGGATAGCTGAACCTGCCGGTTAGCGAGTTGTCTACGTACCTCTTTCGAGGATCAAGCCATCTCGTAGTTCTATGTCCACGTTTATGTTCTAGTGGTAGTATTTCTTAAGATGCATCGCATTCCAAGTTCTCGGGATTTTTACGTCTTGCATGTTCGCGATTTGATACGAGCCTGGTCGGACGATTTTTATGACTTTGTATGGTCCTTCCCAGTTCGCCCCCAGTTTTCCTGCGTTTCGTTGAGCAGTGTTTTGGAAGACTTTTCGCAAGACCAGATCACTCTCTTTGAATCTACGATGACGCACGTTCGCGTTATAATATTTTGTGGCAGCTTGCTGGTAATTTTGAATCCGGACGAGTGCCTGGTCGCGACGCTCGTTGATGAGATCAAGATTGTCCAGCAGCACGGCGTTGTTCAAGTCTTCCCGTTCGGGAAGGAATCTCCCTCGTACGCCGGGAAATTCTACTTCCGCTTGAATCATGCATTCTGCTCTGTAAACGAGAGCGAACGGAGTTTCCCCCGTTGCTCGTCTTGGAGTGGTTCGATGAGACCAAATGACCCCTTCGAGTTCTTCCGCCCATCGTCTCTTTTTGGCTTCCAAGCGTTTTTTCAATCCGTCTAGGACGGTTTTTTTTATGGTTTCAGCCTGTCCGTTGCACTGTGGGTATCTGGGAGTGGACTTGTTAAGTCGTATTTTCCATTTTTCTCAAAATGCCTCGAATCGTGTGGAGATAAATTGAGACCTGTTGTTCGTTACGATTTCGTATGGGACGTCGTGTCTAGTTATGATGTTTTTCCAGACGAAGTTCTCTACTTGTACGTCTTTGATGCTTGCGTAGGATTCTGCTTCCACCCATTTCGAAAAGAAATCTGTGAGGACCATGAGGAAACACTTTTGTTTTCATTTATGTAGTGGTCCGACGATGTCCATTGACCACCGCATGAAAGGGTATGGAGATGAGATAGAGGAGAGGATTTCTGCGGGTTGATGAATTGTTGGAGCGTGCCGCTGACACTTCTCGCATTTCCGAGCGAACTTCTCGCAATCTTTTACCATAGTTGGCCAGTAGAATCCGTGGCGTTTTATTTTTGTTGCGAGAGATCACCCACCGGAGTGGTTTCCGCATGATCCAGAGTGAACCTCTTCTTTTTCTCGCCTTCTCTCCTTCCGCGCAAGTCATGAGAGGTCCGGAGGTAGGGTATCGTGCTGCCTGAATTTTTATTTTCCTGGCAGCCCATTTTTCCGCAGGTAGGGTACCATACACGATGTAAGCTCGGATGGGTTCCAACCAGGGAGCGTCGCAGCCATACTCCGTTTGGTCTGCGTCTTCCTCTGGCTGATTCTCGTTTTCTTCTGCATCTTCAATCTGTGCTCTGATTAGATTGATGACGACCGGCGGTCCGATACTCGGATGCTCTATGAATTCAACGGAAATTATTCTTTTAAGCCTCAGGTCCGAACTTGAGGAAAGAGCGGCTAAAGCGTCGGCTTGGACATTTTCCGAGCGGGGAATCCGGGTTAGCGCAAATTGCTCAAAGTCGCGAGCCAAGTCTTGGACGACTTTCAGATATGTGTTCATCCTTTCGTCCCTCGCTTCGTATTTTCCGCTGTACTGGTTTGCGACTAGCTGAGAGTCGCAGTAAGCGTGGATATTCTGGATTTTCAGTCCGTGGGCTAGTCGTAAGCCTGCGATAAGCGCTTCATACTCTGCCTCGTTGTTTGACGCGTGAAAATCCAAGCGGAAGGATTGCTCGAGGATTTCTCCTGTAGGCGAGGTGAGTCGAATCCCGATTCCGGATCCTTGCTTGGATGATGATCCGTCGACATAGAGATCCCACGTCGAGTCGGGTTCCTTGTTAGTCACGTCCATCGCGGGTAATTCTACCAAGAAGTCTGTGAGTACCTGCGATTTCGTGCAGGTCTTCGGACGATATTCGTTATTGTACTCGCTTAATTCGATTGCCCATTTTGCGAGTCTACCAGACTGGCTTGGGCTGTGTAGAATCGTTCCTATTGGGAAGGTGGTGGGGACCACGATGGTGTGAGATTGGAAATATGGCCTGAGCTTTCTCGCTGAAGTTATGACAGCGAGTGCCAATTTTTCCATTAGCGGGTACCGAGTTTCCGCATCTAGTAATGTTTTACTAATGTAGAGGACTGGTCTTTGTTCTCCGAATTCCTCTTGTATCAGGACACCGCTGACTGCGGATGCGGAGCCCGCGTTGTAGAGGAACAACAGTTCTCCTACTACGGGTTTCGCGAGGATAGGAGGGGTGGCCAGATATTGTTTTAGCTGTTGGAAAGCTTTCTCGCAATCTTCCGACCACTCGAACTTCTTATCCCCCTTCAATGTTTCGTAGAAAGGGAGGCACTTATCCGTGGAGCGCAAAATGAATCGGTTTAGTGCTGCGACCCTTCCGGTCAGCCTTTGGACTTCTCGTTTGGTCCTTGGGGAGGCCATCTCTATCAATGCGTTGATCTGTTTTGGATTGGCTTCTATCCCGCGGAACATGACGAGGTAGCCAAGGAATTTCCCGACGCCACGGCGAATCTGCACTTCGCTGGATTTAGTTTCATGTTATGCAGGTTTAACCTCTCAAAGCATTCCTCTAAATGAACTACGTGGTCGCGTTCGTCGAGGGATTTTACCAACATATCGTCGATATATACTTCCATGGTTTTTCCGAGTTGCGCGGAAAACATCCGATTGACGAGTCGTTGATACGTGGCACCGGCGTTCTTAAGACCGAAAGGCATTACTTTGTAGCAATACGTTCCTCGGTCAATAATGAATGCAGTTTTCTCGCGGTCGTCGGGATTCATCATGATTTGATTGTAACCGGAGAATGCGTCCATAAATGACAGGAGTTTGTTTCCAGCGGTTGCTTCGACCAATCGGTCAATGTGAGAATGCGTCCATAAATGACACGTTACGTTGATGTCAATTCCTGGCATATCTTCCGCGGTCCAAGCGAACGTGTTTAGGTTCTTTTTGAGACATGCGATGAGTTCTGCTTTCAATGGATCGCGGAGATTGGCTCTGATCTCTATGCACCGTTCTGGGTTAGCCTCGTCGAGGCAGATCGAAATTACCGGTTCGCAAGTGGGTTCACGTTTCCCTTCTAGGGCTTCAGCTCTTTGCGACTACTAGAGGTTTTCTGGAGGATCCCGCAATGCTTACTCGTGGGTCGTTTGCTTTTCCAGGTAAGTTTCGGGCTCGGAGCTTTTTCGTTTTATCCCAGTGGCTAAGCAGACTTGCGATGCTTTACGATCTCCTTGAATTGTTTTGACTCCGAAGAGGGTTGGAAATTTGAGGCATAGATGGAAAGTCGAGGGGATTGCTTGCATGGAGTTTAACCATGGGGTTCCGACTATCGCGTTATATGCTGTTGGGCCGTCGACAACCAGGAATTCTACCCTCTTGGTGACGCTCCCGGCTCTGTCTGAAAGATTGACTGAGCCGAGGGTCATTGTGATATTCCCCGAGAGTCCGATGACCGGACTAGGATCGTCCGTGATTGTGCTTAGGTCGATTCTCATTCTCTCGAGAGTGCTTTAATATATAATATTTGTCGAGCATCCGGTGTCGACCAATATTCTAGCTACGTCCATGTCCTGAATCGTAAGTTCGATAACGAGGAGCTCGTCGAGAGGTTTGGCTTGACAAGCCGTTGCTCCGTCCCCGAATGACACGATGTTGCGGACGGGTGATATGGTCATACTGTTGCGTTACCGATCGTAGGTTTTTGAGTAAGAGAATCCGACTTCCCCTCCTTCTAGCGCCAAACTGTGGGAACCGAAATTCACACTGTCGAATTTTGTTAAGTAAATCGTAGGAAAACCAAGTAAACTCAATTTTCTCCGAAGGCTCGGATTCTCTGCGACAACCAAACGAAATCGATAAAGTAAAATATGAAAATAACGTAGCGAAAAAAGTGCTCTAAGGCGTTTTTATTAAATGAACGATAAGTTGGATACAATATTCTTCCGAAAACAGAGAGATAGGATATGCTGAAAAGGAAACGACAGAACTACAGGCGACAAAACGTTCTAAGTCTTGCTCCGCTAGTCTAACCACCTAAGCCCTAAGTTCCCTAAGCTAACAGGAATTCTCTAAATCTCTGGATTTCGGATCTGCTCTCTCTCTCTCAGATTTTTGCTCTCCCTTTGCTTCTCTCCCCAAGATTCTTTATATACTCCTCCTTATGACGGTCTATTCTCCTTTTGGGCCGCTAATCGGGCTTTTTCCATTTTCATCGGTCTTCGTGTTTATCGGGAAACTTGACATTTATCTTTCTCGGAATTTTAACATTTATCTTGTTATGTAAAGATAATCATACCGTCGTATCTATCTTTAGGAAATCGTAAATGGGCCGTCCGATCATATTTGGTCCCTTCCGGGCCGTTTTTCGGATTTCAGTTGTTTTCTACGATTTCCTCGAAAGGATACTCCTGTTGCGATATCTAGTTTTTCGGAAGATCTTCGATCCTTCGTAGAGTCGAGATGAATGGTGTCTTAAGATAACCATCATTGTTTTACACGACGAATTTAAGATATCCCTGCCCGTTGATATCTTACGAGTTTTCCGAAGTCTTTCCGACGATCTTGGTTTGGAATAAGAACGGGAGTTTTGTTCGCGGAATCTCAACGATTCGTTCCGCGAGAACTTGGAAAGGACGCAAAGTACAAACTTCTCGTGGCTGGAGCCTAGAACTTACGCACGAAGACTAGCCACCCGCCGACCCGAACCAGCGCAGGGCTAGCGCCCGGCGACCAGGACCAGCGCGGGCGCTAGCCGCCCGGCGGCCATGGCCAGCACGGGCGCTAGCCGCCCGGCGGCCACGGCTAGCACGGGCGCTAGCCGCCCGGCGGCCACGGCCAGCACGGGCGCTAGCCGCCCGGCGGCCACGGCCAGCACAGGCGCTAGCCGCCCGGCGGCCTGGGCCGGGGCTAGCCGCCCAGCGGCCACGGCCAGCACGGGGCTAGCCGTCCGACGGCCACGGCCAACGCAAGGGCTAGGCGCCCGGCGGTCATGGCCAGCACGGGGGCCGGCTGCTCGGTGTCTTTGGTTTTTGGGTGTTTGTGTTTGTTTTTCCAGAGGGTTTTTCGTGCGACAAATAGACTTAACCATTGATTTCGAGATAACTGTTTTTGACCCCAACATATCTCCCATCGTTTGTGTTTTTCTCGATCTTCTTAAAACAATAACGCTAGCTCTGATACCAAATAAAGGGATCAAGAACACACGAGTATAAAACGGTTGCTTTGTTTTATTTCTTTCTTTGCTTTCTTAAACTTCTCTTATGAGATACTCTTACACAATGATCTCTATATATAGGTATTCTTAGCTTAACCTATTACATATTGATCTAGGACTTCTTATCTTAACTTTCCTTTTAATCCTAAACCTATTCCTATTAGTTATCTATCTTTCTTTAAGATAACTTGCTGGCTAAGCAATTGAAGCTTATCCAACAAGAATATGAGATAAGGAAGTGAGCTTAACAACAGTATGGGTGAAGGTACTCCAACTGTTACTCTTGGAAGTCAGCTTTTTTAATCATCAAAGTAATGAAAAAATTGAAATCATCTTTGCATTTATATATACTATATAAGTTCTCTGAGACAAAAACTAATCAGAGATCTTAAGAGGATGAAGATTAATCCAGCCGGTGACCAATGTCTATTTACATTAATAAATAATACACATAATACCGATTTTGTCGATGCCATCATCTTTATATCTTTAAAGCTTAAGGATCGCGTTAGATGGTTTAATTACAAGGGACAGAACCCATGTCTGTAACGACGCAATTCCCAGTAATTTTCGTCCAGCAAGGTCTAGTAGGACTGCATGAAACCTTCGGTGAAATCCTATTTAAACATTCCTAACCTATTATTTAATTCAGAACTCTAATTACTTTCAATTTACCATAAGCTTGTGCTTTGTTACCTAGTCCTGGGAGCATTTCACTACACGAAAATGTATGGTCAGAGTAGGTCTCTTTGACGGATTCCCAACTTGGTTTTTTTTTTAACTCTTCATAAAGATGGGGGGATGGTTTTAACCATACAGAAACAAAGAAACGCAACAGGAAGAAAAGAAAACATAAGAGAAACAGTAGATAAGTTCAACCTAAAGAAAGGTCCTCGAGCTCCTCTAGATAGCTTCTCTCAAAATCCTGTTATGCAGCCATGCAGGTCCTCCTAGTGCCGAGTACGGCTGTAGACGGCCATCTCTAAGGACACTCTTGCAGTTAGGTTGGAGGCTGAAGGCTCAGTTTCAAAAGTCACCGACCGGAACATAGCACAAAATTTGTTGATCTCCTGGAGTAGAGCTCTGAAACGTGGCCAATCAATAGGTTTTTTAACAGCCTCAGAAATCTCCGGAAAATCAGAGGCAATCACCACTTCTTGATATCCCAAATCTTTCATACTTGTAAGAGCCCCTAACAGACAGCGGAGTTCGGCAGTGAGTCTGTTAGGTGAGAAACGTAATGGCATCTCTAGCATGATGGAGTACATTACCTCTTTGGTCCCTAATAATGAACGCAGCCCCGCTATGTAAGGTAGCGTTCCTCCAGTTGGAATGTATGTTACATTTAGCATACCCAGGTAGAGGAGGTTCCCATCGCTTAATCTCTTCGGCTAGGCCATGTAGAGACTTCGCTGAAACTTGTTCATTATTGAGGACATGCCATATACGAGCTTCCTCCATCGCTTGCTGGATTTGGATTATTATCGATTCCTGAGTATCGGCTAGTATTATACAACCAAAAGTGATATTATAGTTTTTAGATTCTATCGAGTCTGCATTTAGTCTAGTCTGCATATGTTTAGAGTCATTTCTATTCATGTGGGAGATTGTTGGATCAATAAAAGCCCAATGGCTTTTAATAAAGATGTGAATGGAAATGTCTTGGGCTTCTGATGTTGTAGCCCAAACGAAATGTCATTTAATTGATATAATGGCAATGGGAAAGTTCCACATCGTCTGTGAAAAGAGAAATGGAGCAGTATATATATGTTCCAAGGATATGTGAGGTTAATCAGCTCAGAGGAAGAGAGAGCTCCCCACGCGCGCGCCGCCGCCGCCGTCCGTCCGGCCGGCTAGGCTCGGCTCGGCGTGGGCGTGGGCGTGGGCTTGGGCTTGGGCTTGGGCTTGGGCTTGGGCTTGGGTATTGGGTCTTGGGTCTTGGGTCTTGGGTCTTGGGTCATGGTGGAGGGCCTCCGGCCCAATAAGAATATTCTTTTTAGACCAAGTAAATCTCAACGTTTTGCCATTTAATTTTGGTAAAAACAACATGCATTTTATTTTGAAACGACAAGTAGTTTGTCTAGAAAATAAAAACGTCATGCAGTTTATCCGTTCGAGATATTTAAACGAGATAAGCTCGAGAAGAAACGAGTATTGGGGAATAAGTTTTCGAAACTCAACTTCCCTCGATCTCCGTGAGATTTCCGCGCACGTGCAGAAACTGTTGCGGAAAGTGGCTCTCTTCCGTCTCTTTAAAAAACGAATCTCCTCCTCTCTCATTTCTCACTTCATTCACATCGAAAAAACCAACAGAGAAAATCCCTTAGCGTAAGTCTATTCCAGAGAGTGTTTCGTAGAGTTTTTTAGTTTGTTAGGGCGTTCACGAGTGAAGCGTGAATCGTCGCCATGGTTTTATCCTGGGACTCGATATTCGTACAGTTCTGTCTCACTACGGAGCGAATATTTAGAGTTAAGGAAAGAGATTCATATCTCGACTCCATGAAACGTTTTCTTATCGGGTTTCATTTCGCTTTCCTCATTTGTTTCTTTCCTTAACATCGCTTTTATTTATCACGGTTATTTCAGTTCGATTTCCGGCTTCTACAATCTTAACTCTAAATCGCTTTCTATCTAAAGCTTTTAATCAGATTGAAAAAAGTTTTTATCAAAACGATTTTAAAGGTTTGTAAACGGTTTTTAGGAACACTGTTTACGATTTGGTTTTACCATTTCCGCGAAACGTTTCTTGCTTATCTCAAAACGGTTTGCGTTTTTGCTTTCTGCCATTACTGCAAAACGTTTTAATTGGATAATTTCAGCACGTTTTTGAAACGAAGTTTGCGATTTGCTATTTGCTTATCCGCGAAACGTTTCATATTGTTTCTATAAACGGTTTTGCGGTTTGGTTATATCATCATCCGCGAAACGTTTTAGATACTTGTTTATTCAAAACGTAAATATATGAATTGTTTTCACAAACGCTTTCTTAAGTGAGTTTGTGAAATATTCTAAGTCTACACAAAACGGTTTCTGCGAATGCTTATAAGCGAGTTTGCAAAACATTTTTTCAGACATGTATCAATATGATTTGGTTCAAATACCAAAAATGAAAATCGATTTTTGACTACTATTTTGATTAAAAATAATATGTTATTTGTTGAATGGAGTACTGATCCGTTTTCATGTTTTCTTTACAGAAGGAAAATGACTAACGACAACAACGCCCCCATTGATACCACCGCTACTCAGACTCCACTCAATGTCACCGTAACTGATGCAACCGGCGTGAGTGCAACCGGAGTGACAAACGTTGGTTCCAGTGCAGGGAGAACAAGCACAACCCTTCCTGCGGGAATTGATGAGACCACTCGCCGTAGCCTTTTCGGTGCTGGTCTTTATCAAACCGGTTCGGTTCAAGGAACCACAAATGCGCCTGTTGTGGTTGCTACTCCTCAAGCTGTGCCTAGTCTCTTCACACAAGGTTTGATGCCTGACAAATTTGATGGCAAATGCTTCAAAACGTGGCAGAAGAAAATGATGTTCTTCCTGTCAACGATGAAACTGGACAAGTTCATCCAGGAGGATAAGCCCATCGTCCCTTACACCGTTGAAGATGTCCATGCTCAAGCGAGTGTTGACATATGGGTGCATTCTAACTTCATCTGCAAAGGATACATTTTGGGTCGTCTGATTGATCCATTGTACAAAGTCTACTGTGACATTCCCACGGCGAGAGCTATGGAGATCCTTGGACAAGAAGTACAGAGGCGAGGACGCTGGCTGTCAGAAGTATGTGGTGGCAAATTTTGATGAATTCAGAATGGTGGATTCAAAACCCATCATG
Organism: Hirschfeldia incana; assembly: GCA_026261945.1. NCBI lineage: Eukaryota > Viridiplantae > Streptophyta > Magnoliopsida > Brassicales > Brassicaceae > Hirschfeldia > Hirschfeldia incana. Next base: position 2,824,536 of record JABCMI010000006.1, read on the forward strand.
GACCAGGTGGAAGCTTTTCAGCTCATTTGCCATGAAATCGCTGCTGAAGGAATGTCCATCTGCGAGACATTCACAACTCTGATGTTCATTCAAAAGCTTCCTCCAAGCTATGCTGATTTCAAGAACTACCTGAAGCATAAGAAGAAGAAGATGGGTCTTGAGGATCTCATCATGAGGCTTCAAATGGAATCCAGGAACCGAGCTGCTGACAAGGACACAGCTAAGGAGCACAGTGTCAACAAGGCTGAGCACAAAGGCAAAGGAAAGGCACACGATTCTCCTGGAAAGCCTTCCAAAACAGCTTTGGCCTTGAAGGCTGCTGGGAAGAACTTCAAGAACAAAGGCATTGAAATCAATGCGAATGTGGAGAAGTTCAAGGGGAAATGCCACTACTGTCACAAAGTGGGACACAAGACTTCTAAGTGTCGCAAAAAGATCAAAGATGAGAAGGCTCAGGCAAATCTCACTGAGGAGGACTTTGTTGCAGTGGTGACTGAGGTCAACATGGTTGAAAGCAACAACCCCAGGGAATGGTGGTACGACACTGGTGCAACCACCCACATTTGCACCGATAGGGCGATGTTCAGCACCTATCAGAAGAGCAAGACTCAGGAGAAGCTGTTCATGGGGAACACTGCAGTCTCCAAGATTGAAGGACGCGGCAGTGTGATTCTGAAGATGACATCTGGACGTCAGGTGACTCTGACGAATGTGAAGCATGTGCCTGACATGAGGAAGAACCTGGTCTCGGGAACCTTGCTCAGCAAGAATGGATTCGCCGCAACCCTTGAGGCGGACAAGCTCGTGATTAGGAAGAATGGGATGTATTTAGGAAAGAGGTGTGTTAAGGATGGACTTGTCAAGATGAATGTAATGACAGTCCCTCCGAAAGTTGTAGCTCCGAAAGTTTCAATGAATAAGAATGAGCCAGTTGCTTATTTGGTTGAGTCTTTTAATATATGGCATGAAAGATTAGGCCATGTGAACTACAAACCTATACAAAGATTAATGAATTTAAATCTAATTCCTAAATACAAAACAAGTAAAGAAAAATGTGAAGTATGCGTACAGGCTAAGCTCACAAAAACTCCCTCACCTCGTGTTGAAAGAACTAATAAACCTCTAGATTTAATTTACACTGATTTATGTGATTTAAAATACATGCCAACTAGAGGTGGTAAAAAGTACTTTGTGACCTTCATAGATGACTGCACAAAATATTGTTATGTTTACCTTTTACATAGCAAAGATGAAACCTTAGAAAAATTCAAAGAATTTAAACTCGAGGTCGAAAATCAGCTTAAAACAACTATTAAAGTAGTTAGAAGCGACAGAGGAGGTGAGTATGATGGTCCATTCAATTCATTTTGTAAAGAACATGGAATAATTCATCAAACTACAGCTCCTTACTCACCAGAATCTAATGGAGTTGCTGAACGCAAGAATCGAACTCTAAAAGAGATGATGAATGCAATGTTGCAGGAATCTGGGTGTCCCCAGAACCTGTGGAGGGAAGCGTTGCTTACCACAAACCATATCCTCAACAAAATTCCACATAAAGTAACTGGCAAAACTCCATATGAATTATGGGAAGGTAATTTACCTTCGTATAAATACCTCAAAGTGTGGGGGTACTTGGCAAAAGTTGCAGTACCGCCACCAAAAAAGGTCACTATTGGACCTAAAAATGTGGATTGCATCTTCATCGGATATGCACATAATAGTAATACTTATCGATTTCTGGTACATAAATCTGAAATATCAGATATCCATGAACAAACAGTTATGGAATCGAGAAATGTGTGGGAACCGAAATTCGCACAGTCAAATATTACTAAGTAAAACGTAGGAAAACTAAGTTGACCTAGTTTTCCCCGAGGATCCCGGCTATCTGCTGGGCCACGCACGACAAAGTTAAAACAGGCTAAGTTGAGAACAAATGCGTAAAATAAAGAGAGCAAAAAGAAAGAATTTTATTTCCGAATTCGCGGAGAGCGTTGGAACAATAGGTCGAGATCGCGGCCGTAAGAGCTGTCGATCGTCGCTAGTCTCAAAACCCTAGATCTAACCTAATTGAGTCGCAGCTCGCTAAAAAGGAAATAAACGCCTAAGTTCTAAATTGCTCTGAGAGTAGTTTTTCTTGTGATTTTCGGATCCCCCTTCCTATGCTCCTAGACTTGCTTATATACTCCCATATGACGGTCTATTCCTGATGGGCTGCCGCAAGCTGGGCTTTTTCCATTTTCGTCGGCCTTCATGTTTATCGGGAAACTTGACATTTATCTTTTTGGAAACTTGATGTTATCCTTTGGAAGTTTGACATTTATCTTGTTTAGGAAGATAATCGCAAGCTGTCGTATCTATCTTTCTAGAAAATCGTAAAATGGTTATCCGATCATGTTTGGTCCCCTTTGGACCGTATCTCGGAATTCCGCTATTTTTTACGATTTTTTTGAGAGAACGCTCTTACTCGGATATTGGATCTTTCGGAAGATCTTCGACTCTTTTATGAGGCGAATGGTGTTTTTAGATAACCATCGCCTTTCTCTACGAAGTTTCTCCATCCGTCGACGTCTTACTAGTTTTCCGAAGGCTAGGAGAAAGAAAAGGAGTTTGGTTTGCGGGATTTCAGAAAGTCGCAAAACTTGGATTTCTGGCGGTTCGAGAACCTGGAACTTACGCACGAAGACTAGCCGTCCGACAACTTGAACTAGCATGGCGCTAGGCGCCCGGCGCCTAGAGGCAGCACGGGCGCTAGGCGCCCGGCGCCTAGAGGCAGCACGGGCGCTAGGCGCCCGGCATCTAGAGGCAGGAGGGGCGCTAGGCGCCCGGCGCCTAGAGGCAGCACGGGCGCTAGGCGCCCGGCGCCTAGAGGCAGCTCGGGCGCTAGGCGCCCGGCGCCTAGAGGCAGCACGGGCGCTAGGCGCCCGGCGCCTAGAGGCAGCACGGGCGCTAGACGCCCGGCGCCTAGAGGCAGCACGGGTGCTAGGCGCCCGGCGCCTAGAGGCAGCACGGGGTCAGTTACTCGTTTCTTTCGGTTCGTGCGAGTTTTTTGCGTTCTTTTAACTTTTCGGAGATTTTTATCGTGTAGAGAATGTTTCTAATCGTTGATTTCGGAACGACTTAACATCTTCCCGAGTTTTCTAGAATGAAACTTAATCTCTTAAAGCTTCTCTAACGTCTTTCGTATTTCGTCCGAACTTTTCGGACATCGATTTCGTCTTGACCGATTTTGACCCCAACAGTTAGCCCCCCAGCTAGCTAGGAGCCGTAGCGGTCGTAGGTCCTAGCTTGCTGTATGGTTCGTGAGGAAAGTATGGAGACGAAATCGTGCCGATGGTCGGGGTAAATAGTTAAATTCATGCCTATAAAGACTTGTGAATCCTTTACCATTCTTATTTCACCCAAGAATCCTAAGTCAATCTCTCCCTTACAGATTCTCTCTCTACTTTTAAGAAAAGAATGACTTCAAAATCAAAATCCTCGAGGAGACAGTCTCGCTCTTCTTCGGACAGTTTCCACGCCGAGGAGGAAGTTCTGAAGCCCGAGGTTTCAGAGATTGAGAGGATTTTGGTTCTGATCCCCCTCTTCCTGTGATTCCGATTCCCCGGCGACCTGTGAAGGCGCGTGTGGTAGCTGATTCGCCGAGCGACATATCCTCCGAGTATCTTGGAATTATTCGAAAGTTTTATAATGTTCCGGAGAGAGTCGTGTTTACTTGTTACGAGGCATTCCTGACGCAGTGTCGACTATGGTTCCCGATCCCTGGGGTCATTGTTCAAGCTCTCGACCGTTTCGGAATTTCAATCAGCCAGTTGAACGTGCCGGCTTTAGAAAGCTGGCTTGGCGTTGTGATTCTGAGCTACGAGTTAGGAATGATCTTAGCCCTTCGGACTTCGAAGGGTTGTGGCTTTCCAAGAGCGTGAGCACCAATGGAATATTTGCCATGAAATCGAGGACCGATCATTCGGTAATTCGTGGACTTACCTCGCATGCTAAGGATTTCGTCGATCGTTTCTTTTTTGTGAGGATAGATGGAGAGTCTGTCGAGGAAGGCTTTCTTCATCTATTCCCGACGGAGTGGTTGTACCGACGTGGTAAGATTATCGTAATCCCTTTTTTTTTTTTAGAATCTGAAAGGCGAACTCTGAACGCACATACGTATTTTTTTATTGTTTAGAGAACAGGTGTCTCACTTATGTCCCTTTCGATCTTTCCATCAAGAGAGACATATTCAGGTCAAGGGCTTGTTCCTGGAATTCTTTTGATCTTGACCGGATTCGAAAGGCGGTCGCGCTTCACCGATCGCAAGGCGGCACGCGACCTCTCATCAATGATGGATCCTTCGTGTTTGCTCCTCCGAGGCGGAGGGGGAAATCATCGAAGGGCAAAGGGATCGCTTTCGAGGCCTCGTCGGGAAACAACGAGCCGTCGAGGTACGACCCTGACTTTGTCGCAGAAAACTGGGGTGCTCCCGGTCCGAACCCTCCCCCAAATAACTTCTTTGATGAGCTCCCTCCGGCATTTACCCGTGACGAGTCTTTGGGCAATGAGGAGAGGGATAAGGTGACCGCGGAGGGCGCTCGTTTGGTCAACGAGGTTTGTTTCCGAAACTTGAGCAAATTCTTCCTATCCTTTTATTTGACCTTGACTTCTTTGCAGGCCGTGAGAGTATGGAACGCGTCAATCGACGGAAGTTTCCGCACTGCTCGATTGGCCCGCTTCAAAGCGGAGGAGACCGAAAGGGAGTTTGCCAAGTATCGGTTGGAGGTTGAGGAGCAAAACCGCCGGCAAGCCGAGGTCCAGGCTCGAGCCCTCGTCCGTGCAGAAAGGAGAGGGCGGAGAAGAGCTGCTGCCAAATTGAACCGAAGGGTGGAAATCTTTTCTACCGAATTTGAGGCGTACAAAGAGGCTCAGGACTTTGTAGGCGATTTTCGCGAGTATCGTGGTTCGGTCGGTACTCTTCACAAGATGCAGCGTGAGGGTTTCTCGCTTTCCAGCGAACTTGCCGCGATGGATGGTTCGATGAGAGTATGTGCTAACGCCGAATCCTCTGTTCCTCCGATCGAGGGAAGAATTCGAGAGTTGTGGAATCCTATTCAAGTCTCGGAAGATACAGCGGATGCCGGTGCAGATGCGAATGCAGGTGACCGGGGCGAAGAGGTCGACCAGCCCAATTCCTCGTATGGAATATCTTTTTCTGATTGTCTTGCATTTGATTATAATTTGTGATAAGCCAAGTGAGGCTGTTTGTATGTGTTGCGACCCTTAGGAGGTTGCGTGACTTTATGTTTTTCGGGATTGGCCGTTGGGGGCCTTTGAATCCTTATTATGAATGCTTTTATGAATTATGCGTTTTGATTTATACTTTCGTAAAGTGTAGAGGATTTTGAATACGCGTAGTCACTTCGTATTCAAGCTCTCTTTTTTTTTGTCGCTTAACCTGCAGGTTACTTTGTAGCGAACGTTAGGTTTGTAAGCGATAAGAGGCAAATTTTGGAATCTCGTATCCTAGATACTTATGCCTATGAGATGTTTTAGATACCAGCAAGGCTGGGTTTAGGGCAAGACATAGGTCTAGTTTTGGACTAAAGCTATGCGATGACAAATCGGCTTTTCGTTTTGCTTGTTCGCGATTTCGACCTGACTCATACCGTTTTAGAATCCGCGAAGTGCTTATCGGCTTATATGATTCGTTTGGGTACGAGTCGAGCTACTTCCTTTACGAAAAGCTAACCAAAATTTGGATTTCTTGTATAGCGCGCTATGATATCCTTGTCGGATGCAAAAGGACTTCGTTGGAAGCCAGACTACGAATTTGATTGAGTGAAACGTTTCTATGTTTTTCCGTCGGGGCCAATCGACGGAATGGGATTTTTAGAGTCGCGGAAAGACTGTTTGATAGAGTTTTTTGGAGGAGAATAGAGAATCGAAACTGGTCAGGAACTTGCGACGTCTCGCGTTCCTTAAAGATACGATTTTCGTTTTCCGTAATGTTTGTGCCTTGGATAAGCGTTCGAATTGAAGACTTATAAAAAGTTTCAAAAATGTAGAATACATGTAAAGAATATTTTTGCGGGAGTAGGAGAGTATTAGTTCCCATCTCCCCCCCCCCCCCTTTTTGGTGAGGGGGATAGCTGAACTCGTCGGGTTTTGACGAGCTGCCTACGTACCTCTTGCGAGGATCAAGCCATCTCGTAGTTCCGTTTATGTCGCAGATGCTATTACTCCACGATTTCCGGCGCCTCGACTGTCTTAGCTAAGTCGGTGGCCGCGTTGGGAGTTGGGTCATCCGTTCCGTCGGCGATGGACTCGAGGATTTGCTTATCATCCTGAGTCGTGGCCTTTTTGGACAAGTCCGAATCGTCCTTTGCCGAGTTCACGGAGATACTCGGATGCTTCTTAGTTCGCTTTGGGTTAGCCACTGGAGCGTTCCGATTGCTGCGCAATTTATGCTCAGCCAGGAAGCAGAGTCGCGACTGTTTTTGGCTTCCCCAGATGACCGCCGTTCCAGTTGGTGTTGGAAACTTGACGCTGAGATGGTAAGTGGACGGAACTGCCTTCATGGCGTTTATCCAAGGAGTTCCCATTATGGCGTTATAGATGGTCGGGTTATCCACTACCGCGAACTCGACGATCTTCGTGACTTCTTTTGTCATAACTGGGAGCCTAATTTTTCCGAGGGTCATGGATGTGACGACCGAGAATCCAGTCAACGGTCTTGGTTCTGGGATGACTTCTCCGAGGGGTATGTTCATCCTCTGGAGGGTATCGCAGAACATAATGTTGACCGTGCTTCCTGTGTCGATGAGGATGCGGCCGACCTCGAGATCTTGAATCACCAAGTCGATGACCAGAGGATCGTAGTGGGGTTTGTCGAGTCCGGTCGTGTCCTGTTCCTCGAAAACGATCGTGTGATTGGGAACGTCGTCTTCTGGGCACCATCCGGGACTTGTTTCGGCCTTCCGTCCGTAGGCTTTGATCGATGAAACGGAGTCCTGGTAGAAGTGCGATCCTCCGATGATCATGTTGATCCTCTGGCGATTGTTGTTGTTTCCTTCGCCGTCTTGCCTTCGTCCGCGTTTTTCGCCCGATTGAGTTCCAGGGGCGTTATTCTCGGGGTTTGCTCCGTCGGTCTTCGGCGGACGGTCAGAATCTAAGAGCAGGTCTTTCACGCTTCTGACCGTTGCCAGTTCGCCGGCGAGCAGCTTTGTAATGAGTCTAGCGCCGAGAACTTTGCAATTGGCGGTGGAGTGACCTCTCGTCTGGTGGAACTCGCAGCTGGAGTTGTCCTTGTACGAGTTCCGCGTCCAAGTGTTTCCGGCGGTTCTCCCTTGCTCAGAGTTGACGGCGTAGTTATGCTCGCCTTGGACGTCTTCCCCCTCGTGATGGACGTACTTGTCAATACGTGAGGTTTTCTTCTTGCCGGACGCTTTCTGCGGTCCGTGCTTTTGCGCCAGGACTTTCATCTCTTCTTCCATGATGATGAAATCCGTCGCCTTGTGGAGAGTGTCCTGGATGGTGCGCGGTCTCTCCAGAGAAATCCACTTTCGGAATTTCGACTTGTACCAGAGGTTTTTTCTCAGGGCGTCGATGGCGACTCTATCGCTGAGGCATGTTACCTTGGACATTACGAGTTTGAACCTCCTTATGTAGTCGCGGAGCGGTTCGTCTTCCTTTTGAATCAAACTCCAAAGATCTACGTCGGAAGTTTCCCTGTCCATGAACATGGAAAACTGCTTCAGGAAGGCGGAAGCCAGCTGGCGAAAACTTCCGATGGAGTTTCTTTTCAAGTGCGAGAACCACTCGAGCGCAGCACCTCTGAGGTTCTCGACAAACAGGAGACAGCAGCCGACGTCTTTTTCCCGCTCCGGAAGTTTAGACCTAGCCATTGCAATCTGAAAGGATTGCAGATGTGCCTTCGGGTCTGTGGTTCCATCGTAGGTGGGAAGCTTTATTTTCCCGGGATCCGAGACTCGTGCGTCTGTGATTCGTGACGTGAACGGAGTCTTCCTCGATTCTTCGAGGAGCAGGTCGATCTCGGGAGCGGTGCTGGTTGCGTGGTGAATCTGCGATTTTATCGCTTTCACCTCGGCTGCAGTCTTCGCGATGTATTCGCGTAAATCGTGGATCTCGTTGGCGCCGTTTGCGCTTCTTTGTCTATGCTGGCTGCGATAGGCCCGAGTCTGGTCTTCGGCTAGCCTCTCTTACTATGACCAGTAGAGGTCTTCTTCCTCTTCTGTCATCGGTTTTTCGAAGGCTGCCGCCAGTCGAGCCGACTGACTTCGGGTCCTTCTGTGGTGGACGTCGGTGTCTTCGTCGGATGGATCCGATTGATCGCTGATATCCAGGTTGATTCTTTCGACGTCGACTCCTTCGTTTTCCCTCGCGGGAGGTGGAAGATTATCCGTCGTTTTCTTCTGTCCCGCCGGAGTGGTATCGTCAGGGATGAGTTCCGGGGATTCTCTCGGGCCATTTTTTTCTTTGTCTCCGGAAGTTCCGAAGTCAAGTCTCCTGACACGCCTCACCTTGGTGGATCCGCGCGGGAGTTTGCTTTTCGCTGTTAAGGTACTAACCTGTTTAGCGAGCGAAGCCACTAGTTTCTCTTGTTCTTCCGACCGTTTCTGGGCGGTTGCGAATAATTCCTTCACCTGGTCCAGCATCGCGGTGTTTGCCTCGGCAGAGACCGTCGATACGTTTCCAGCGGGAGTCTTCTCAGCGTTGGCATCGGCAGCTGGTCCATCGTGCGTTTGCTTGTCTTTTTCCGCGTTAGCAGACATGTTTAACTGGGCGTGCGTAGTTGCGAGAAAGATAATTCCGTGTATCCCCCTCCCTCTAGCGCCAAACTGTGGGAACCGAAATTCGCACCGTCAAATATTACTAAGTAAAACGTAGGAAAAGTAAGTTGACCTAGTTTTCTCCGAGGATCCCGGCTATCTGCTGGGCCACGCACGACAAAGTTAAAACAGGCTAAGTTGAGAACAAATGCGTAAAATAAAGAGAGCAAAAAGAAAGAATTTTATTTCCGAATTCGCGGAGAGCGTTGGAACAATAGGTCGAGATCGCGGCCGTAAGAGCTGTCGATCGTCGCTAGTCTCAAAACCCTAGATCTAACCTAATTGAGTCGCAGCTCGCTAAAAAGGAAATAAACGCCTAAGTTCTAAATTGCTCTGAGAGTAGTTTTTCTTGTGATTTTTGGATCCCCCTTCCTATGCTCATAGACTTGCTTATATACTCCCATATGACGGTCTATTCCTGATGGGCCGCCGCAAGCTGGGATTTTTCCATTTTCGTCGGCCTTCATGTTTATCGGGAAACTTGACATTTATCTTTTTGGAAACTTGATGTTTATCCTTTGGAAGTTTGACATTTATCTTGTTTAGGAAGATAATCGCAAGCTGTCGTATCTATCTTTCTAGAAAATCGTAAAATGGTTATCCGATCATGTTTGGTCCCCTTTGGACCGTATCTCGGATTTCCGCTATTTTTTACGATTTCTTTGAGAGAACCCTCTTACTCGGATATTGGATCTTTCGGAAGATCTTCGACTCTTTTCTGAGGCGAATGGTGTTTTTAGATAACCATCGCCTTTCTCTACGAAGTTTCTCCATCCGTCGACGTCTTACGGGTTTTCCGAAGGCTAGGAGAAAGAAAAGGAGTTTGGTTTGCGGGATTTCAGAAAGTCGCAAAACTTGGATTTCTGGCGGTTCGAGAACCTGAAACTTACGCACGAAGACTAGCCGTCCGACAACTTGAACTAGCATGGCGCTAGGCGCCCGGCGCCTAGAGGCAGCACGGGCGCTAGGCGCCCGGCGCTAGGCTCCCGGCGCCTAGAGGCAGCACGGGCGCTAGGCGCCCGGCGCCTAGAGGCAGCACGGGCGCTAGGCGCCCGGCGCCTAGAGGCAGCACGGGCGCTAGGCGCCCGGCGCCTAGAGGCAGCACGGGCGCTAGGCGTCCGGCGCCTAGAAGCAGCACGGGCGCTAGGCGTCCGGCGCCTAGAGGCAGCACGGGGTCAGTTACTCGTTTCTTTCGGTTCGTGCGAGGTTTTTGCGTTCTTTTAACTCTTCGGAGATTTTTATCGTGTAGAGAATGTTTCTAATCGTTGATTTCGGAACGACTTAACATCTTCCCGAGTTTTCTAGAATGAAACTTTATCTCTTAAAGCTTCTCTAACGTCTTTCGTATTTCGTCCGAACTTTTCGGACATCAATTTCGTCTTGACCGATTTTGACCCCAACAAAATGCATCTTTCTTTGAAAATACATTTCCTCACAAGGAAAAACAAGGTTCTAAACGAACTCGAGAAGAAAGAAACAACAAGAATGACTCAGAAATTGAGACAAATGTTGAGATTTCTACAAACGATATTTTAGAAAATGAAAAGGAAGATGAACCTAAAAGGAGCAAAAGAGCTCGAAAGGAAAAATCTTTTGGTGATGATTTCTTAATGGCATTTCTAGTAAAAAATGTTCCAAAAACTTTGGAAGAAGCCATGGCGTCACCAGAAGCTCCATTCTGGAACGAAGCAGTTAGGAGTGAATTTGATTCTATCATACAAAATTACACATGGTATTTAACAGATTTACCACCTGGCTGTAAAGCATTATGAAATAAGTGGATAATGACACGAAAACCTGGTGGAAAATACAAATCTAGACTAGTAGTCCAAGGATTCCGACAAAAGGAAGGTCTTGACTATTTTGATACATATTCTCCAGTAACAAGAATAACATCAATAAGGATGATGATAGCAAACGCAGCCTTAAGAGATTTAGAAATCCATCAAATGAATGTAAAAACAACATTTTTGAATGGTGATTTAGAAGAGGAAAGTTACATGAAACAACCTGAAGGTTTTGTCATTACTGGACAGGAAGACAAAGTATGTCGACTTGTAAAGTCACTTTATGGGCTTAAACAAGCTCCTAAACAATGGCACGAAAAATTTGACAACACAATGATGTCAAATGGTTTCAAAATCAATGGAAGTGATAAATGTATATACTACAAAACTACCAAAGATGCGTATGTTTTGCTATGTTTATATGAAGATAATATGCTCATTATTGGAAGCAATAAAGACATAATAAATCAAACAAAAAACATGCTCAAAGGGAAATTTGAGATGAAAGATTTGGGATTAGCAGACGTTATTCTCGGGATTAAAGTACAAAGAAATTCAAAAGGAATTACTTTAACTCAATCTCAGTATGCTGAAACAATATTAGAGAGATTTAAAAACTACTCTAGTAGTACGGCAAAAACTCCGATAGATCCCCAAATGCACTTAACAAAGAATTCAGGTGACGCGGTTTCACAAAACGAGTATGCACGTGTGATCGGAAGTCTCATGTACTTGACAAATTGTACAAGGCCAGATCTAGCGCACGCAGTAAACGTACTCAGTCGATATACAAGTAATCCAGGTCATACACACTGGAAAGCTATAACAAGAGTACTCAATTACTTGCGCTACACCAAAGATTTTGGGCTTCACTATGGTAAAGAACCAGCAGTTTTAGAAGGCTAACTGGATATCAGATTCTAAAAACTCGAAATCCACCAGTGGATATGTTTTTACTCTAGGAGGAGCAGCAATATCTTGGAAATCTACCAAACAAGCAGTTCTAGCTAGATCCACAATGGAATCTGAGTTCATAGCCTTAGACAAAGCTGCAGAAGAAGCTGAATGGCTTAGAAATTTTTTGGAAGATATTCCTATGTGGGAGAAACCTGTGCCAGCTATATGCATACATTGTGATAGTCAATCAGCTATAGCTCGAGCTCAGAATAATCTCTACAATGGTAAATCTCGTCACATCAGAAGACGACATAAAACCATTAGACAACTTATCTCAACTGGTGTAATCACAATAGACTACATCAAATCGACTGACAATCTAGCGGATCCATTTACTAAAGGTTTGCCACGAGATGTTGTTGCTAAATCATCAAAAGGAATGGGTTTAAAGCCTATAACTAATGAGGATGCTTGATTGCAAGCCTACCTATCATGACTGGAGATCCCAAGACGTAGGTTCAAAGGGAAAACAAAATCAAGCAAAATCTAACCAAAGCACTTTGAGACACAAAAGTCTCATCCCAGCTCTTAAAGATGATAAGTGCTAACGAATGTAAGAAGGATAAGCATAAGCTTTTAATGATTCCATAGCTTCTAAAGCGGAGTATTACTCAATACTTTCATGGTCAATCACCTAATGAGTGTGAAATGAGGCCGTTTCTAGCAGAATGAATACAAGGCTATATTCTCTAAGTTCACTCATGAAAACTAGGAATAGTTCAGGGCCACAATGAACACAATAGAGAACTAAGTTCTACGAGAAAATGAAGCTGCGTTATGCCTGTTGTCTCGGTCTACATAAAACACCGGCTGGTTCAAGACATCATGTTCACCTTCTGGTAAAGTAAACCCGACAGATATTAACTATGAGTGGTTCAAGGCTTAAAAATGCCACCTACTCAAACACAGTGAAGTTTTCGCAAACACTCTCGTTAAGTCTGTCTGTCTAGTCTTTAGTATAAGTCTATTAAGTGATATTATAGTTTTTAGAGTCTATCGAGTCTGCATTTAGTCTAGTCTGCATATGTTTAGAGTAATTTCTATTTATGTGGGGGATTGTTGGATCAATAAAAGCCCAATGGCTTTTAATAAAGATGTGAATGGAAATGTCTTGGGCTTCTGATGTTGTAGCCCAAACGAAATGTCATTTAATTGATATAATGGCAATGGGAAAGTCCCACATCGCCTGTGAAAAGAGAAATGGAACAGTATATATATGTTCCAAGGATATGTGAGGTTAATCAGCTCAGAGGAAGAGAGAGCTCCCCACGCGTGCGCCGCCGCCGCCGTCCGGCCGGCTCGGCTCGGCTCGGCGTGGGCTTGGGCTTGGGCTTGGGCTTAGGCTTGGGTCTTGGGTCTTGGGTCTTGGGTCTTGGGTCTTGGTGGAGGGCCTCCAGCCCAATAAGAATATTCTTTTTGGACCAAGTAAATCTCAACGTTTTGCCATTTAATTTTGGTAAAAACAACATGCATTTTATTTTGAAACGACAAGTAGTTTGTCTAGAAAATAAAAACGTCATGCAGTTTCTCCGTTCAAGATATTTAAACGAGATAAGATCGAGAAGAAACGATTCTTGGGGAATAAGTTTTTGAAACTCAACTTCCCTCGATCTCCGCGAGATTTCCGCGCACGTGCAGAAGCTGTTGCGGAAAGTGGCTCTCTTCCGTCTCTTTAAAAAACGAATCTCCTCCTCTATCATTTTTCACTTCTTTCACATCGAAAAAACCAACAGAGAAAATCCCTTAGCGTAAGTCTATTCCAGAGAGTGTTTCGTAGAGTTTTTTAGTTCGTTAGGGCGTTCACGAGTGAAGCGTGAATCGTCGCCATGGTTTTATCCTGGGACTCGATATTCGTACAGTTATGTCTCACTACGGAGCGAATATTTAGAGTTAAGGAAAGAAATTCATATCTCGACTCCATGAAACGTTTTCTTATCGGGTTTCATTTCGCTTTACTCATCTGTTTCTTTCCTTAACATCGCTTTTATTTATCACGGTTATTTCAATTCGATTTCCGGCTTCTACAATCTTAACTCTAAATCGCTTTCTATCTAAAGCTTTTAATCGGATTGAAAAACGTTTTTATCAAAACGGTTTTTGAAGGTTTGTAAACGGTTTTTAGGAACGCTGTTTACGATTTGGTTTTACCATTTCCGCGAAACGTTTCTTACTTATCTCAAAACGGTTTGCGCTTTTGCTTTCTGCCATTACTGCAAAACGTTTTAATTGGATAATTTCAGCACGTTTTTGAACGAAGTTTGCGATTTGCTATTTGCTTATCCGCGAAACGTTTCATATTGTTTCTATAAACGGTTTTGCGGTTTGGTTATATCATCATCCGCGAAACGTTTTAGATACTGGTTTATTCAAAACGTTAATATATGAATCATTTTCACAAACGCTTTCTTAAGTGAGTTTGTGAAATATTCTAAGTCTACACAAAACGGTTTCTGCGAATGCTTAAAAGCGAGTTTGCAAAACATTTTTTCAGAAATGTATCAATATGATTTGGTTCAAATACCAAAAATGAAAATCGATTTTAGACTATTATTTTGATTAAAAATAATATGTTATTTGTTGAATGGAGTACTGATCTGTTTTCATGTTTTCTTTACAGAAAGAAAATGACTAACGACAACAACGCCCCCATTGATACCACCGCTACTCAGACTCCACTCAATGTCACCGCAACTGATGCAACCAGCGTGAGTGCAACCGGAGTGACAAACGTTGGTTCCAGTGCAGGGACAACAAGCACTACCCTTCATACGGGAATTGATGAGACCACTCGCCGTAGCCTTTTCGGTGCTGGTCTTTACCAAACCGGTTCGGTTCAAAGAACCACAAATGCGCCTGTTGTGGTTGCTACTCCTCAAGCTGTGCCTAGTCTCTTCACACAAGGACTGATGCCTGACAAATTTGATGGCAAAGGCTTCAAAACGTGGCAGAAGAAAATGATGTTCTTCCTGTCAACGATGAAACTGGACAAGTTCATCCAGGAGGATAAGCCCATCGTCCCTTACACCGTTGAAGATGTCCATGCTCAAGCGAGTGTTGACATATGGGTGCATTCTGACTTCATCTGCAAAGGATACATTTTGGGTCGTCTAATTGATCCATTGTACAAAGTCTACTGTGACATTCCCACGGCGAAAGAGCTATGGAGATCCTTGGACAAGAAGTACAGAGGCGAGGACGCTGGCTGTCAGAAGTATGTGGTGGCAAAGTTTGATGAATTCAGAATGGTGGATTCAAAACCCATCATGGACCAGGTGGAAGCTTTTCAGCTCATTTGCCGTGAAATCGCCGCTGAAGGAATGTCCATCTGCGAGACATTCACAACTCTGATGTTCATTCAAAAGCTTCCTCCAAGCTATGCTGATTTCAAGAACTACCTGAAGCATAAGAAGAAGAAGATGGGTCTTGAGGATCTCATCATGAGGCTTCAGATGGAATCCAGGAACCGAGCTGCTGACAAGGACACAGCTAAGGAGCACAGTGTCAACATGGCTGAGCACAAAGGCAAAGGAAAGGCACACGCTTCTCCTGGAAAGCCTTCCAAAACAGCTTTGGCCTTGAATGCTGCTGGGAAGAACTTCAAGAACAAAGGCATTGAAATCAATGCGAATGTGGAGAAGTTCAAGGGGAAATGCCACTACTGTCACAAAGTGGAACACAAGACTTCTAAGTGTCGCAAAAAGATCAAAGATGAGAAGGCTCAGGCAAATCTCACTGAGGAGGACTTTGTTGCAGTGGTGGCTGAGGTCAACATGGTTGAAAGCAACAACCCCAGGGAATGGTGGTACGACACTAGTGCAACCACCCACATTTGCACCGATAGGGCGATGTTCAGCACCTATCAGAAGAGCAAGACTCAGGAGAAGCTGTTCATGGGGAACACTGCAGTCTCCAAGATTGAAGGACGCGGCAGTGTGATTCTGAAGATGACATCTGGACGTCAGGTGACTCTGACGAATGTGAAGCATGTGCCTGACATGAGGAAGAACCTGGTCTCGGGAACCTTGCTCAGCAAGAATGGATTCGCCGCAACCCTTGAGGCGGAAAAGCTCGTGATTAGGAAGAATGGGATGTATTTGGGAAAGGGGTGTGTTAAGGATGGACTTGTCAAGATGAATGTAATGACAGTCCCTCCGAAAGTTGTAGCTCCGAAAGTTTCAATGAATAAGAATGAGCCAGTTGTTTATTTGGTTGAGTCTTTTAATATATGGCATGAAAGATTAGGCCATGTGAACTACAAATCTATACAAAAATTAATGAATTTAAATCTAATTCCTAAATGTAAAACAAGTAAAGAAAAATGTGAAGTAGGCGTACAGGCTAAGCTCACAAAAACTCTCTCACCTCGTGTTGAAAGAACTAATAAACCTCTAGATTTAATTTACATTGATTTATGTGATTTAAAATACATGCCAACTAGAGGTGGTAAAAAGTACTTTGTGACCTTCATAGATGACTGCACAAAATATTGTTATGTATACATTTTACATAGCAAAGATGAAACCTTAGAAAACTTCAAAGAATTTAAACTCGAGGTCGAAAATCAGCTTAAAACAACTATTAAAGTAGTTAAAAGCGACAGAGGAGGTGAGTATGATGGTCCATTCAATTCATTTTGTAAAGAACATGGAATAATTCATCAAACTACAGCTCCTTACTCACCAGAATCTAATGGAGTTGCTGAACGCAAGAATCGAACTCTAAAAGAGATGATGAATGCAATGTTGCAGGAATCTGGGTGTCCCGAGAACCTGTGGGGGGAAGCGTTGCTTACCACAAACTTATAACGCCCCGACCGCCCCTACCGGTGTCCCATCCCTCTATCGGGCTCGTGGGCCCCACCCCTGTCCGACGGTCGGTTCGTTAATTTTCCAAGGCTCTAAATCATTGTTTACTGACCCTGCAATCACCACCCGGCCTTTTCCCGTGCTTTGGCCTCACTCGCACGCTATCGCAAATCACTTCCCGATAGGTCACCCATCCTTCCACTACTCTAGCTCAAGCACGCTTAACTCTGGAGTTCTTTCAGGATGTGCTCCGGAAAAGGTAAGTCAACTTTGGTGATATAGGTAGCCAAATCAATTAATTTAAACCTTTCCATGTACCACAAACCCGGGATGTTACAATTCACCCCCTCTCAAAGAACGCAACGCCCTCGTTGCGCCCCACGACAGGTCTCAAGACGCCTCTCAGGTCAGAAATGAGATGGCTAACCAGCTCTGATACCACTTATAACGCCCCGACCGCCCCTACCGGTGAGTCACCCATCCCCCTATCGGGCTCGTGGGCCCCACCCCTGTCCGACGGTCGGTTCATTAATTTTCCAAGGCTCTAAATCATTGTTTACTGACCCTGCAATCACCACCCGGCCTTTTTCCGTGCTTTGGCCTCACTCGCACGCTATCGCAAATCACTTCCCGATAGGTCACCCATCCTTCCACTACTCTAGCTCAAGCACGCTTAACTCTGGAGTTCTTTCAGGATGTGCTCCGGAAAAGGTAAGTCAACTTTGGTGATATAGATAGCCAAATCAATTAATTTAAACCTTTCCATGTACCACAAACCCGGGATGTTACAATTCACCCCCTCTCAAAGAACGCAACGTCCTCGTTGCGCTCCACAACAGGTTTCAAGACGCCCCTCAGGTCAGAACTGAGGTAGCTAACCAGCTCTGATACCACTTATAACGCTCCGACCGCCCCTACCGGTGAGTCACCCATCCCTCTATCGGGCTCGTGGGCCCCACCCCTGTTTGACGGTCGGTTCGTTAATTTTCCAAGGCTCTAAATCATTGTTTACTGACCCTGCAATCACCACCCGGCCTTTTCTCGTGCTTTGGCCTCACTCGCACGCTATCGCAAATCACTTCCCGATAGGTCACCCATCCTTCCACTACTCTAGCTCAAGCACGCTTAACTCTAGAGTTCTTTCAGGATGTGCTCCGGAAAAGATAAGTCAACTTTGGTGATATAGGTAGCCAAATCAATTAATTTTAACCTTTCTATGTACCACAAACCCGGGATGTTACACATATATTCAAAAGCTATAAGACGACAAACTTACTGTTTCGGAAACCTTTCATCGTTGAAATCTGCACAGAACTTCTTCAAGTCTCCTTCTCCGTTTGCTTCATAGCTGATCCAAAAGTCTTGAATCGATTCTGCTATTGGAGCCCATGGTTTCGTCACCTCTTCCGCCATTGTTAGAGAGAGAATCTAAAGTTCAAAATAAATTCACGAATATCAGAGAGGGAAAGAAAAAATGGTTCGTCCTTCTTTTGTAACAAACTTTCACCACTGAGATTTGATTAGCTGCGGGCGAGTGCACCCTACACCTTTACCACTATCAGCCGTAGACCAATAACAACCGACATTCATTTAAATATATTTTTCTTATGCGGTTTTGTTAACAATCGCACGGGTGAATCAAGCAAAATACATACATATATATATATTAATTAGTGAACTTTTTTTTTGTAAATTTATTAATTAGTGAACTTTGAGTTTTGATATTAATTAGAGTTTTTGTTTCGATCAACTATGTGTATTATTTGATACATTGAAATAGTCTTGAATTTGTCACACATTTTTTGTGGCCATTTGAATTCATATACCTCAATTCTCATATTTCCAAACCTAAAACTTTTTAAATCTAAACTCTAAATTTCTTATTTTTGAAAACTTTAATCGATAGTCTAATGAATTAATTTATTTTTACCGTGATTAATTTTCTAGAACTAGACTATCACAATTAAAGTTCTAAGCATTTAATAAATTTATATATGTAGAAGCCGGAAATCGAATTGGAATAACAATAATAAATAAACGGGAGATTAAGGAAAGAAACGGATAGAAAATCGTAATGAAACCCGTATAGAAAAATGTATCATGGAGTCGAGATTTGAATCTCTTTCCTTAACTCTAAATATTCGCTCCGTAGTGAGACGGGACTGTACGAATATCGAGTCCCAGGATAAAACCATGGCGACGATTCACGCTTCACTCGTGAACGCCCTATCGAACTATAAACTCTACGAAACACTCTCGGTTCTAAGACTTACGCTAAGGGATTTCTGATGTTGGTTTTCGATGTGAAAGAAAGAGGTGAGAAATGAGAAGAGAGACGACTTGTATTTAAAGAAGTCGAGGAGGAGCGACTTCCCGTAACTGTTGTACAACGTGCGCTCGTTAGTGGGGATTTGGCAAAGATCTCGGAAAATTTAAGTTTCAAACTTATTCCCCAAGACTCGCTCACTCTCTCTTATCGTTTTTTTCTTTTGACGAGAGGATAACATGTATGACGTTTTTAAATTTGTTAAACGGACTGCTTGTCGTTTTAAAAATAAAATGCATGTTGTTTTTACCAAAATTAAATGGCAAAACGTTGAGATTTACTTGGTCCAAAAAGAATATTCTTATTGGGCCGGAGGCCCTCCACCAAGACCCAAGACCCAAGACCCAAGACCCAAGACCCAAGCCCAAGCCCACGCCGAGCCGAGCAGGCCGGACGGACGGCGGCGGCGGCGGCGCGCGCGTGGGGAGACTTCCTCTCTCCTGGAGCCGTTTAGACCATGATAATGCATGGTCTTATATATACAACTCCTTTTTGCTAGTTTTCCCCGATGTGGGACAAACTACACTTCCTCTTCATTAATATTCATGGGTTTGGTTTGTACAAAGCCCATAACATTTATTTTCAATTTTTGATTAAAGCTCACAGGCATTTAATTGATCCAACAATCCCCCACATGAATAGAAATGACTCTAAACATATGCATACTAGACTAAATGTAGACTCGATAAACTCTAAAAACTATAACTTTACTGACTAGACTTATACTAAAGACTAGACAGACAGACTTTATCGAGAGTGTTTGCGAAAAATTCACTGTGTTTGAGTAGGTTGCATTTTTTAGCTTTGAACCACTCATAGTTAATATCTGTTGGGTTTACTTTACCAGAAGGTGAACATGATGTCTTGAACCAACCGGTGTTTTATGTAGACCGAGACAATAGGCATAACGCAGCTTCATTTTCTCGTAGAACTTAGTTCTCTATTGTGTTCATTGTGGCCCTGAACTATTCCTGGTTGTCATGAGTGAACTTAGAGAATATAGCCTTGCATTCATTCTCCTAGAAACGGGCCCATTTCACACTCATTAGGTGATTGACCATGAAAAGTATTGAGTAATACTCCGCTTTAGAAGCTATGGAATCATTAAAAGCTTATGCTTATCCTTCTTACATTCGTTAGCACTTATCATCTTTAGGAGCTGGGATGAGACTTTTGTGTCTCAAAGTGCTTTGATTAGATTTTGCTTGATTTTGTTTTCCCTTTGAACCTACGTCTTGGGATCTCCAGTCATGATAGGTAGGGTTGCAGTCAAGCATCCTCATTAGTTATAGGCTTTAAACCCATTCCTTTTGATGATTTAGCAACAATATCTCGTGGCAAACCTTTAGTAAATGGATCCGCTAGGTTGTCAGCCGATTTGATGTAGTCTATAGTGATTACACCAGTTGAGATAAGTTGTCTAATGGTTTTATGTCGTCTTTTGATGTGACGAGATTTACCATTGTAGAGATTATTCTGAGCCCGAGCTATAGCTGATTGAATATCACAATGTATGCATATAGCTGGCACAGGTTTCTCCCACATAGGAATATCTTCCAAAAAATTTCTAAGCCATTCAGCTTCTTCTGCAGCTTTGTCTAAGGCTATGAACTCAGATTCCATTGTGGATCTAGCTAGAACTGTTTGTTTGGTAGATTTCCAAGATATTGCTGCTCCTCCTAGTGTAAAAACATATCCACTTGTGGATTTTGAGTTTTTAGAATCTGATATCCAGTTAGCGTCACTATATCCTTCTAAAACTGCTGGTTCTTTACCATAGTGAAGCCCAAAATCTTTGGTGTAGCGCAAGTAATTGAGTACTCTTGTTATAGCTTTCCAGTGTGTATGACCTGGATTACTTGTATATCGGCTGAGTACGTTTACTGCGTGCGCTAGATCTGGTCTTGTACAATTTGTCAAGTACATGAGACTTCCGATCACACGTGCATATTCGTTTTGTGAAACTGCTTCACATGAATTCTTTGTCAAGTGCATTTGGGGATCTAACGGAGTTTTTGCCATACTACTAGAGTAGTTTTTAAATCTCTCTAATATTGTTTCAGCGTACTGAGATTGAGTTAAAGTAATTCCTTTTGAATTTCTTTGTACTTTAACCCCGAGAATAACGTCTGCTAATCCCAAATCTTTCATCTCAAATTTCCCTTTGAGCATGTTTTTTGTTTGATTTATTATGTCTTTATTGCTTCCAATAATGATCATATCATCTACATATAAACATAGCAAAACATACGCATCTTTGGTAGTTTTGTAGTATATACATTTATCACATTCATTGATTTTGAAACCATTTGACATCATTGTGTTGTCAAATTTTTCGTGCCATTGTTTAGGAGCTTGTTTAAGCCCATAAAGTGACTTTACAAGTCGACATACTTTGTCTTCCTGTCCAGTAATGACAAAACCCTCAGGTTGTTTCATGTAAATTTCCTCTTCTAAATCACCATTAAGAAAAGCTGTTTTTACATCCATTTGATGGATTTCTAAATCTCTTAAGGCTGCGATTGCTATCATCAGCCTTATTGATGTTATTCTTGTTACTGGAGAATATGTATCAAAATAGTCAAGACCTTCTTTTTGTCGGAATCCTTGAACTACTAGTCTAGATTTGTATTTTCCACCAGGTTTTCGTGTCATTATCCACTTATTTCCTAATGCTTTACAGCCAGGTGGTAAATCTGTCAAATACCATGTATAATTTTGCATGATAGAATCAAATTCACTCCTAACTGCTTCGTTCCAGAATGGAGCTTCTGGTGAAGCCATGGCTTCTGCCAAAGGTTTTGGAACATTTTCTACTAGAAATGCCATTAATAAATCATCACCAAAAGATTTTTCCTTTCGAGCTCTTTTGCTCCTTCTAGGTTCATCTTCCTTTTCATTCTCTGAAATATCGTTTGTAGAAATCTCAACATTTGTCTCAATTTCTGAGTCATTCTTGTTGTTTCTTTCTTCTCGAGTTCGTTTAGAACCTTGTTTTTCCTTGTGAGGAAAAGTATTTTCAAAGAAAGATGCATTTCTCGATTCCATAACTGTTTGTTCATGGATATCTGATATCTCAGATTTATGTACCAGAAATTGATAAGCATTACTATTATGTGCGTATCCGATGAAGATGCAACCCACAGTTTTAGGTCCAATAGTGACCTTTTTTGGTGGCGGTACTGCAACTTTTGCCAAGCACCCTACACTTTGAGGTATTTATACGAAGGTAAATTACCTTTCCATAATTCATATGGAGTTTTGCCAGTTACTTTATGTGGAATTTTGTTGAGGATATAGTTTGTGGTAAGCAACGCTTCCCCCCACAGGTTCTGGGGACACCCAGATTCCTGCAACATCGCATTCATCATCTCTTTTAGAGTTCGATTCTTGCGTTCAGCAACTCCATTAGATTCTGGTGAGTAAGGAGCTGTAGTTTGATGGATTATTCCATGTTCTTTACAAAATGAATTGAATGGACCATCATACTCACCTCCTCTGTCGCTTCTAACTACCTTAATAGTTGTTTTAAGCTGATTTTCGACCTCGAGTTTAAATTCTTTGAATTTTTCTAAGGTTTCATCTTTGCTATGTAAAAGATATACATAACAATATTTTGTGCAGTCATCTATGAAGGTCACAAAGTATTTTTTCCCACCTCTAGTTGGCATGTATTTTAAATCACATAAATCAGTGTGAATTAAATCTAGAGGTTTATTAGTTCTTTCAACACGAGGTGAGGGAGTTTTTGTGAGCTTAGCCTGTACGCATACTTCACATTTTTCTTTACTTGTTTTGCATTTAGGAATTAGATTTAAATTCATTAATCTTTGTATAGATTTGTAGTTCACATGGCCTAATCTTTCATGCCATATATTAAAAGACTCAACCAAATAAGCAACTGGCTCATTCTTATTCATTGAAACTTTTGGAGCTACAACTTTCGGAGGGACTGTCATTACATTCATCTTGACAAGTCCATCCTTAACATACCCCTTTCCCAAATACATCCCATTCTTCTTAATCACGAGCTTGTCCGCCTCAAGGGTTGCGGCGAATCCATTCTTGCTGAGCAAGGTTCCCGAGACCAGGTTCTTCCTCATGTCAGGCACATGCTTCACATTCGTCAGAGTCACCTGACGTCCAGATGTCATCTTCAGAATCACACTGCCGCGGCCTTCAATCTTGGAGACTGCAGTGTTCCCCATGAACAGCTTCTCCTGAGTCTTGCTCTTCTGATAGGTGCTGAACATCGCCCTATCGGTGCAAATGTGGGTGGTTGCACCAGTGCCGTACCACCATTCCCTGGGGTTGTTGCTTTCAACCATGTTGACCTCAGTCACCACTGCAACAACGTCCTCCTCAGTGAGATTCGCCTGAGCCTTCTCATCTTTGATCTTTTTGCGACACTCAGAAGTCTTGTGTCCCACTTTGTGACAGTAGTGGCATTTCCCCTTGAACTTCTCCACATTCGCATTGATTTCAATGCCTTTGTTCTTGAAGTTTTTCCCAGCAGCCTTCAAGGCCAAAGCAGTTTTGGAAGGCTTTCCAGGAGAGGCGTGTGCCTTTCCTTTGCCTTTGCCTTTGTGCTCAGCCATGTTGACATTGTGCTCCTTAGCAGTGTCCTTGTCAGCAGCTCGGTTCCTGGATTCCATCTGAAGCCTCGTGATGAGATCCTCAAGACCCATCTTCTTCTTCTTATGCTTCAGGTAGTTCTTGAAGTCAGCATAGCTTGGAGGAAGCTTTTGAATGAACATCAGAGTTGTGAAAGTCTCGCAGATGGACATTCCTTCAGCAGCAATTTCATGGCAAATGAGCTGAAAAGCTTCCACCTGGTCCATGAGGGATTTTGAATCCACCATTCTGAATTCATCGAACTTTGCCACCACATACTTCTGACAGCCAGCGTCCTCGCCTCTGTACTTCTTGTCCAAGGATCTCCATAGCTCTTTCGCCGTAGGAATGTCACAGTAGACTTTGTACAATGGATCAATCAGACGATCCAAAATGTATCCCTTGCAGATGAAGTCAGAATGCACCCATATGTCAACACTCGCTTGAACATGGACATCTTCAACAGTGTAAGGGACGATGGGCTTATCCTCCTGGATAAACTTGTCCAGTTTCATTGTTGACAGGAAGAACATCATTTTCTTCTGCCACGTTTTGAAGCCTTTGCCATCGAATTTGTCAGGCATCAGTCCTTGTGTGAAGAGACTAGGTACAGCTTGAGGAGTAGCCACCACCACAGGAGCACTTGTGGTTCCTTGAACCGAACCGGTTTGGTAAAGACCAGCACCGAAAAGGCTACGGCGAGTGGTTTCATCAATTCCCGCAGGAAGGGTAGTGTTTGTTGTTTCTGCACTGGAACTCATGTTTGTCACGCCGGTTGCATCAGTCGCGGTGACATTGAGTGGAGTCTGAGTAGCGGTGGTATCAATGGGGGTGTTGTTGTCGTTAGTCATTTTTCTTCCTGTAAAGAAAACATGAAAAACGGATCAGTACTCCATTCAACAAATAACATATTATTTTTAATCAAAATAATAGTCTAAAAATCGAATTTCATTTTTGGTATTTGAACCAAATCATATCGATACATGTCTGAAAAAACGTTTTGCAAACTCGCTTATAAGCATTCGCAGAAATCGTTTTGTGTAGACTTAGAATGTTTCACAAACTCGCTTAAGAAAGCGTTTGTGAAAACGATTCATATACAAAAGTTTAAAATAAATCATCTAAAACGTTTTGCGGATGATGCTATAAGCAATCGCAAAAACCGTTTACAGAAGAGATAAGAAACGTTTCGCGGATAAGCAAATAGCAAATCGCAAACATCGTTTCAATAAAAAAAACGTTATGAAAATATCGAATAAAACGTTTTGCAGTATTGCTAGAAAACAAACCGCAACCCGTTTTGAGATAAGAAAGAAACGTTTCGCGGAAATGGTAAAACCAAATCGCAAACACCGTTCCCAAAAAACCGTTTACAAACCTTTAAAGCCGTTTGATAAAAAACGTTTTTCAATCCGATTAAAAGCTTTAGACAGAAAGCGATTTAGAGTTAAGATTGTAGAAGCCGGAAATCGAATTGGAATAACAATAATAAATAAACGGGAGATTAAGGAAAGAAACGGATAGAAAATCGTAATGAAACCCGTATAGAAAAACGTATCATGGAGTCGAGATTTGAATCTCTTTCCTTAACTCTAAATATTCGCTCCGTAGTGAGACGGGACTGTACGAATATCGAGTCCCAGGATAAAACCATGGCAACGATTCACGCTTCACTCGTGAACGCCCTATCGAACTATAAACTCTACGAAACACTCTCGGCTCTAAGACTTACGCTAAGGGATTTCTGATGTTGGTTTTCGATGTGAAAGAAAGAGGTGAGAAATGAGAAGAGAGACGACTTGTATTTAAAGAAGTCGAGGAGGAGCGACTTCCCGTAACTGTTGTACAACGTGCGCTCGTTAGTGGGGATTTGGCAAAGATCTCGGAAACTTAAGTTTCAAACTTATTCCCCAAGACTCACTCACTCTCTCTTATCGTTTTTTCTTTTGACGAGAGGATAACATGTATGACGTTTTTAAATTTGTTAAACGGACTGCTTGTCGTTTTAAAAATAAAATGCATGTTGTTTTTACCAAAATTAAATGGCAAAACGTTGAGATTTACTTGGTCCGAAAAAAATATTCTTATTGGGCCAAAGGCCCTCCACCAAGACCCACGCCGAGCCGGCCGGACGGACGGCGGCACGCGCGTGGGGAGCCTTCCTCTCTCCTGGAGCCGTTTAGACCATGATAATGCATGGTCTTATATATACAACTCCTTTTTGCTAGTTTTCCCCGATGTGGGACAAACTACACTTCCTCTTCATTAACATTCATGGGTTTGGTTTGTACAAAGCCCATAACATTTCTTTTCAATTTTTGATTAAAGTCCACAGGCATTTAATTGATCCAGCAATCTTTATATATAAAAGAGACCTCAAATCTCTCCCACCTATACCACGTAGGATGCCAAGATTTCTGATGTGGTGACACCTATGAAACGCAACGTTTCACTTAAATCAATCGTTCCTTTAGTTGGGCCTGGGCTTCGCCATTCCTTATTATTTGCCACATTCTCGGTGAACTTCCAGAAACTTGATGAGTCTTTCAGATCTCCATAACGTATCAAACTTCCATTAATCCGATTTTTACTCTCCAACTTTTTGCGTGTTTAATCCACTCCTCTCACTGAAAGCATTCAGTCGATCTCTTCGCATCTCCCTTCACTACTCCTATTTGAACCAATTCGTTCAATCTTCCGTTTCGTTTCGTGTGTTTCCAGGGTTCAAGAGATTCGTGAAGTGAGTGAAAAAAGGTAACCACCTCTGATCTCTTGTGAGCATCTTTTGATTTTTTGGATTTGCCTGTGAATTCGAAATCCTTTCTTTTTCCCACAGAGACAAGTTTTGTGCTCTGTATTTCAGGAAATTTAGTAAATAACCTCATCACCATCAATGGAGAACAGAGGCTCCATCTTCTCCTCCTCGGGATCATCATCATTGTCCCTTAAAGCCTCTATGCAAGAATTCAAATTTTTGAGACTCACCGGTACCACACTACTTCGGCCTTTCACCTTTTGAATCACTTGGTTAATTTGTAGCCAACATGAGTACATGATGATATCATTTTTGCTTTTCAGATTTATGTATGATCGGTTGGAATGGTAATATAGTGTATAGAGTACTAAAGATTGATCGTCTTGAAGCGTCTGAGCTTGATCTAAGTGAGGTTTCCACAGCCTATACAAAAAAAGAATGCTACAAGTTGCTTAAACGGATACACCAAGGCAACAAGGCCACATGCGGCCTCAAACTGGTCACTCTCTGTTATGGCATCATTGGTATTCTGTCGGTTATGTTCACTGAAACATTACAGTGTTTTTTACTTTTATAGCGTATTCTCACAATTTTGTTTTTTTGTGCTCCCCATTTATGTACATGGTTTCAGGGTTCAAGAGTGAGATCATTTCTTTGCGTAATCCTAGCGTAGTTTCTAACATTTCAATTCAAGAGGCGAGAACAGGTGTTTTGATCTACCTTTTACTATATTATACCTTTTTTGTTTGTTCCAAGCTTATTGTTGAAGAAAGTTTCTGTTTTTCCTTTCTGTTTGGTGAAAAGAGAGTGTGTACATGTGTTTATTTGTTACACCCTTCAACCTTTGTATAGTCTGAAGTCATTAACCCTTACGTTTCTTTATCTGATGTTCCCCACATGTTGATAAACAGGTAGAAGAAGCTCCTGTGTATGGTGGACCTTACAAAGGACATCTTTTTCAGCTATTCTTTCAATATAATGTGTAGTTTCCAGAAGAATATACGCGACCATGATTGTGGTGCTATTCTCTATAAGAAAATGTTTAAGATGAGGGAAGGGGCGCTTTATGAGCTATCTTGATTTGATGTTTCAAGGAGTAACCATAATTTCAAGCTTACGGAGTCACCTGTTTCCATCCGGTTCAATGACAAGACCAGATTCACTGGGATTGCAGCGACACTTAACCCTATCCCTGATGAGATGTTCCGGTTCCGATCCTGTGACCAGCTGCTCTCGCTTGCCAATACCAACACCGAGTTACCAGGTTTGTTTCCTACCATTTTCCCAACGCTGTCCTCTTGGCATTGCTCTGTGAAATTATTTGTTTCCCTATCCTATACAGATGTGGTCGGTGAGGTCAGGGGTATCAAAACCGTTCTGCACGGTGGAACTCAGACCTGTGGACGTATAATGTTAAACTTGAGGATTAACAGGTGCGTCGCACTTAACTCTGTATTGCTAGGTTTAAAATTACAAATGATTACAAGTGTTTCTTTCTGTGTTGTTTTAACGGTTTTTTAAATGTTACCATGCAGTGTGTCAGTGTGTTTGACAAGTTAGCGACCCATCTTGATGAAAAACTGTTTACTTTGGGTGTTCAACCAAAGGTTATAATTGCCACTAATATTAATCCTAAATTGGTGGGAGGTAACCATTTTACAGTTTAGCAAACTTAGTAGATAGAATTCAGGTTTAGGTTCCTAATCATTTTGTTTCTGCTGGGGTGCAGGCCGTCTGTTCCTAAATGCTACATCTGCAACTCATTTCTATTTCAACAAGGACTGCACTGCTAGCCGGTCCTTCCTTGAGGTGTATGTATTTTTTTTTTGAAATTAAGACTTTTTACAATTCTTTGACATAATTAGATCACCTATAACCATTAAATTTTTATCAGCAAGTGCAAAGATTTATATTATAAAATTTTCTCAATTATTCACTCCTACACCAGGCTGCGGAGTTTCTTTGCATTGCGAAGGTTGAAAGCATCGACACTTCTAATGGGTGGTGCTACATCTCATGTTCGAATCGTTCTTCAAAACTTCGACGCGGGTTCACTTTCTTCTCTTGCACAACTTGCCATAATGAGAATGCAGTGGGGGTTTTAAGGTTATCTACTTTGAACTCAAGTCACATTTACGCAATGATGCATTATTAGGAAATGAAGTAAACTTATTGAATGGTTATCTAAACGGCAGGTATCGTGTATACAGTTATCTGTATCTGATTCATCGGATGCTGCCGTCTTTGTTGCATTCGATGGTGAAATATGCAAACTCACCAACGTTCGTGCAGCACGAGTAGCACATATTCAGGTGCTATATTTTTTCATTTAAAATGGTGCACGCTATGACTACTTTGCCATATATATATTTTGATCAAATCTTTGCCATATATTTAAATGTCTTCATTTCTATTTCTGTCGCATTAACAGAATCTTGGTGAGGAAGAATCTCTAGAGAGACCCTTACCACAATGCCTCAACGAGTTAGTAAGAATACTTACAGAAACCGACCATAACTGATCAACTTTCTTTTCATGCTACTTTTTTTGTCATATGTTTAGAAACTGAACAGAACTGACCTACTTCTGTTTCTGCTTATGTCCAGGGAGGTGATAACCACCCTGGTGATAACATGTCTGGCGGTGTTGCAGTGTCACTAAAGACATCTGCTATGAAGATAAACGCATCCTCTAAGAAACAGATGCACGGGATTTCGTAATGAATGTCGATGAAGTTGATGTCGATCCACCACTACACACGGCTGAACCAGTGTTGGTTGAATCCACCGCTCCCAAGGAACCACCTACCGAGGATGTGCGCCAGGGGAAGAAGGCACGTATTGCTTAGACGAGACTTCCAATTGCGACTGGCGAAGATTGAGTAACTAATATTGGAGCATGAAACGGTGACGCAGGTTAGAGCTATACTATACATTTAGTTTATACATTTGTATATACTCGGTTTTGTTTGCAGAGACCAACAATCGTATTTTGCATTGCGTATTTGAACGCCTCATTACTCGCAGTGAGCTCAACAAGCATATATAAAGGATCACGGAGACATAGAGCAGGACTTTTAAAAATTTAATATCAGTTTAGTATCAGGACTTGCAGCCAGTGAGTTATTGACCTTTCTTACACTTACTGAAAACTTCGTTTACGAGACAACGCAACGTATCGTAACGTTTATAGATTCTTTCCTCCGTTTTGAATTTTACATTTCATAAACGGCAACTCTGTCGTCACATAGAGTTAACTAATTCCCGGTTAGCTGAAACCATCACATAGACACAACACCAAAAGTCCACTAATCGCTTACATATGTATACAGAGCACAAATCACGTACTCTACGTGCTTTAAATACTTTTTTTTATATCAGTTGAATTAACCCACACTACCTTATTAATACAAAAATAAAATATGTATATTCTAAATGAATCAACACAACTGGCACGTTACATAAACACAAAAATATAATAGTACTATTAAAACAAAAAATGCAACATAAATAATTAATACATCCATAACAATTGGTAAATTAAAAAATAAAAACCCTATGCATCTTCTGGTAGAAAGTTATATAAAGAAAAACATATACATATATATATATATATATATGAGTAATTGATATATAACAGTTTTAGAATCTCCTTTATGTTTCACAGAAAAAAATATATAATAAACACGAATTACTATTAACATATTATTCACAGCTCTTCTTTCCTAATCGATGTTTCAAATTATGTTTATTTCATCCCTGTATTCATATACAAATAAATATACAAACAAGCAATGTTTATTAAAAAACATATCATAATAGCACACATCCCTCGCAATAAAAAACGAAAAAATATAAAAAAGTATAAAAAATATAACAAATAATGTTTATTATACATATACCCAAACTGTTGAATTTTTTTTATATATCACATCCCGCCCGTAGGGCGGGCCAATCCTAGTATACTATATTCTTAAACATTTTGTTATTGGCATTTACCGTATTATATCTGATAATTGTATCGTAAATTAATAATTATTTAATTAAACATGATTGTGGCAAAGTTTTAGAAAGTTAATGTTTTCGAAAGTTTAAACTTCATTTCGTATGTATTTGTTGTCAGTGCAAACAGATGGATAAAACAACATTGGTGTTACTGATATTCCAAACTAATTTTCTGATTGGGCAATACGTCAATTACGGGAATCACAATATCAGCCATTAGATTAGAAAAAATCAATGGACCAGATTTTTTTTGTTTCTTCCTCTCTCTCCTCTCCCTTCTATTCTCCTCCACCGTCACTGCGTCTCGTCTCTCTTCGTTCCCCTTCTCTGAGTTCTCTCCAGTTCTTTGATTTGGCAAAGTCCAAGAGTGAATCTGTTCTCGTGATTATTCTTATTTTTCTCTTTTCCACAGCTAACTAACTTTATCTTATGAATCTGGAGGATATGAAAAAACCGTTTCCAAGATGATAAATAATGTGACGACGGCAGAGCTTGCACGGAGGTGTAGTAGGAGACCAAGGTGTAGAAACGCATTAACATCCGACGACGGGAAAAAACATCACCAGAGACGACATAGATAGATGGGAAAAGGCTAATTTTAACCATTCTGATGATTTAATTTCTCGTTTCTCTTTCTTTCTCTTTTTATTTTATTTTATTTTATTTTAGTATTTTGTTTTTGAACTATATATATATAGTCGGGAATGTGCTTAAAACTATCTTAGCAAACATATATATATATATATATATACTAGGGTCAGTCCGGGTTACGTCTGAGATATTCTTATGATATTTATTTTAATTCCATTATTTTTAATTTATTTTAGTATTATGTATATATTAACATTTGTTATCAAAAATAAATTATTAGACATTTTTTAAAGATGAACTTTAAATAAAAAAGTTATTGTCGATCGGATTTGAATCTTTTACTAATCTTTTTTTTGGGCAACTAATGGATTAGATTAGGAAAAGGTTCAGGTTACATGAAGGGAAGTGCTGATTAAAAAGCCTGCTAAACAACATTTGGCAAACCCATCAGCAGATCCATTAAGAGAGCAAGAAATGAAAACAGAACGACAAGAGAGAAACGGTGAGGAAGGAGAGAAAGTGAGATCGTCGATATCGACGAGAACTCCGTAGAGCTCTGATGATCGTCGGCGATAATTGATCGTGTTCACGAGCACTTGAGAGTCTGATTTAATACAGATGTGGTGATAGTTGTTGGACGCAGCTTGCAGTAGGGCCTCTCGAATCCTTAGGGCTTCCGCCATGCAAGGAGATGAGACCGATGTTTGTGCGCTCGATCCTCTCTGGATTTCTCGGTTCTCCGGATCAGTGAAGATCCAGGCCAGTCCCGCTGCACGGATTCCCTCCTTCCATGAGGCATCGGTATGGCAGATAATCTTCGAAGGTATCGAGCGTGATTCTAGGGGTCTTGGGGGTGATTGGGTGTTGGCTTTTTCGTTGATGGTTGTGCTGCTTCCCATTCCTTTAGATGGATCAGAGCTCTGTTGAAAACATCCGTAGCTGAGCTGTGTCGATTTTCAAAAAGGAGTTGATTTAGTGAGGTCCAAAGGATCCGGCAGATCCAAGGGAAAGTATTTCCGGTGAAACCATACGGTGGTAGAGGCAATTGTACTATGGGAAACTGAAGCTTGTCGAAAAAGGAGGTTTGGTGGGAGGAGTCTAATCTTTGTTCCCACGGACCCAAATTCCAAACCTCTGATGCAAAGGGGCATTGGAAGAGAATGTGAGATATCAATTCAGGTTCTCCACACCGAGAGCAGTTTGTGTTTGAGAGCATTCCCCTAGATCGAAGATTCTCTTGCGTTGGAAGAGCATTAGCTCCCACTTTCCATAGAAAGAGCTTCAGCTTTGGTAGCAGCGGTGGGCTCCAGGTGAGTTTATTCCATGGGTAAGTCTCGAAAGCAAAGAGTGAATTAGTCGATTGCGCTTTCAGTACTTGTAGGGAGCTATACACCGTTTTAACTGTGTATTCTCTTGATTTTTGCAGGGGCCAGACGTATGTATCAGGTGCTCCTAGTATACTTGGTCTCAACGCTAAGATGTGCTCCTTAAGCTCAGGTAGGAGACTATCGATCTTGATTGTGTTCCATTCTCTCGTTTCTCTTGTTATCAAATCTGATACCATAAGATCTCTATCTTGCAGCGATATTAGACCGAAAGGTTTGAGGTTCTCCTCTGGTCTTATCCAGGAATCGTTCCAGACAGATGTAGCTTCTTCATTCCCAATAGATTTCCCTAGATGGTTTAGGAGTAGGTCCCTGGCTGATAGGGAAGATGATGACCGGTGGGAACTATACGAAAATCGACAGCCAGAGAGTCTCTGATCTGTACCAGTAAGTTCCTTCGAGTTTGATTGTTATACATGAGTATCTACGTGGGTAGTTCTTCCGATCTCATCTAGTGTGTTTTGTTTGTGTTG
Organism: Hirschfeldia incana; assembly: GCA_026261945.1. Classification (NCBI taxonomy): domain Eukaryota; kingdom Viridiplantae; phylum Streptophyta; class Magnoliopsida; order Brassicales; family Brassicaceae; genus Hirschfeldia; species Hirschfeldia incana. Next base: position 2,857,070 of record JABCMI010000006.1, read on the forward strand.
ATCGTATTATGTTCCCAATCTAGACCATACCACCATCAAATTCGCAGGTATACATTCAATTGATTGTAGAGCGTTTAGGTTAGAACGAATTAATTATGTTAAAGCCCAAGCAAAAGTCGAAGCCCATTTCTTTACCCTTACGTTTTAATGAAACGCAGAGTTTAGCATAGACTGAACAGGTGTCGCTTCCAAGACGAATTACTTTGTGATGTGTTTCTCTCTGGAGAGAGAGAACGTTTTTTTATAGATATAGATATATACCCAAAAATAAGGTTGAAACGTTTCCTTCAAAACAGTAATATAGAAAATAGCTAAAAGATAAAACCAATCTGTGAAAATTCTTAGTTTCTATGGATCGTATTCACAACTCTGTTATTCCATTAGAGCTTGAGTTATTAACAAATGTCAAATTATATAATATTTGATCAGATAAAAATGCTAATAAGTGAAACTTAAATGATTAGCTGTTGTGTAAACTTTCTGCTTACAGAGAATGCACAAAACTAAAATAACTTCGACAGAAATTTAAAATTTTAGAAATTATATTTATTTTTAATTTTAAAATAATTAACATGTATTTATCTGATAGTATAACTAATATTAATAGTTATAAAATCTAAACATTTTACAATCTACCTTGTCCTTTTCTTTTTACAAAATCTAAACATTTTCAATGGACATGATTTATGAAATTTCCAAACTTATGGATGAGTGATTTCCTTGCCGTCCATTTCCTCATATGGATTTTAAATATAGAAACAGATGTTTCAAATTTCACATTTTTAATACTAAAGGCCCCAAATTCTTGCGGAATTTACAAATTCATCAACTGTTTTTTTATCCTCAAAATTTGCAGAATGTTTGCAAAAAACAAATTCATCAACTGATTTCTTATACATGCCATGCCAATGTATTACACTTTAACTCCGAACGACATCAGCTAGTATCATACAACCAAAAGGTACGGGATCAGTGTAACATGCAAACCATCCACTAATTTCAAAATTCAAGTTGGAGTAGCAAATTTTACTGTTTTCAGCCCTTAAATTGCAAAAGCTCTCAATAGTTTATTCAAACAACAAGACTCAAAAGGTGCAACAATCTTCTACAAGATTAAAAGCATAAACCAGCAAAATTAACCGTCCAGCTCTCCAAAAAGAGCATAACTTTGGAACATTAAAAAAAATGTAAAAACTCAAAACAAGTCTTCGACATTTACCATAATCAGGCCTGACCTTCGGGTTTCTTACCCTCTGCAGTTTCATTAGTCTCTGCTCCTCCCCCTTCAGTGTTGTTCTGCCTCAGGTGGCTGAACCTGCTCATTCTCAGTTTCATTAATATTTTTTTTCTTTTTTTTTATATATATTCATGGATAACTAATAATGCTAAGTCTTATTATTTGTATACGGTATAATTCGGTATAATTATCTAGTTCATAGACTTGGAAATGGGGGGTGGGGAGACAAAATTAAGTCTTTGGGTACGTGTGACTCTGTTTAGGAACCGAGAGAGCATCGGAAAGTTACTTTACTTGGGAGTCAAGAAATCTGAACTTGTTGAAGTATAATGTCTTTTTCATGATATCATGGTGTGTGCCATTTTACTTGTAAGGTGTATTTCGTTGGTCGTTTGTGATAAAAAGATGTACATGCCCACTTCGCCTGAACGAGATAAAGACTGGGTCGTGTGTGTTAAGTACTGAATGATAATGGTACTATTACTATCATATCAGCATATCAAAGTATTATGGTGAAAACATATCATATCAGCATTTAAAATTGTTATCACGAAAACATTTCATATCAGCATATCAAAGTATTATGATGAAAACATATCATATCAGCATATCAAAGTCTTTATTAACAAAAGTAGTACTATAAAAGAGAGAATAGGCTATGGATCCACTTAATCACTCTTGCTTCCCTCGGAATGAGCTCCTTTGTCACCATGGAGTGCCTTCTCGATGCTTAGAAAATGAAGGGAGAAAAAAAAAAGTAGAAGAAGAACTGAGGTTAAATACAGCTGATGGTTTAAATGAGAAAAAGAAAATGATTACTTACTTAATGCCTTTGAATTCATTGCAGAGGTTGATATGGGAGTTAAGTTTTTTCTGTGCCTTCTTCAAGACTGCAGACTCAGCATTACGAACCCGTCGAGCTATCTTGTAAGCCTCGTTGTTAGCTTCTTCGTCGATCTTCAGCTTCGCCAAGTTCTGCTGTATCTCCTGATCTGAGGTCACAAGAACATAGCGCAAGCTTTCTTCCCGTGCATTCCTTTCCATTTCCTCAAGCTCCCTGGCAGCAACAGCTCTTTTTTCTGCAGCCTTCTTGGCTCTGTTTTTTTTAGTGGAGATTCTAGCTTTCATCTTCTTTTTCAGAGCAGCAAAATGCGAGATCATAGTGGACCGTGGAGACTTCTGGTTGTTCTCATCATCCATCTTCTTGATAAAGTCAGCAAGGAACCTGAAAACACACACAAAACGTGTATATATATATATATATACATATTAATAAGTAATAAGGTCAAATCGCAGGTGCAAAAGTGAGTTGAATGTTTGATATATAGAAACAACAAAGAAAAAAATAAAACTTTTGGAAATATCAAACACAAGATCAAATTAATTCTAGAGACTCGAAAAGAAATATCACATTAAACTGAAAACGATAATTGTGACCAAAATCAACACTGTAAATCGTCAGATCCACTACACTACTATCAAAAGGAAGCAATCCGAGCGAGAGAGAGACTCATCAACAAAGAAATTTATATCATCAGTTCCAATCAAATTGAATATTGATAATCTGTGAGCAAAAAAAAAAAGGCAGTTATATTATTATCAGATTCGCTAATATATGTATCGAACGAATTGAATATCGATCAGTGAGAATAGTAAGGAAATATAGTACGAGAGACTCCTCTTCCACATAGAAATTTATATTATAAGATCAAAATCAAATTGAACATTGAGCTCTGTCACCAAAAAACAGAAATCATATCATCACCACATCACATATTCTCGCTTATATATGTAGAGCTTTACGAGAACGGCAGCGAGATATATATATATAAGGATATCATCATCGCACAGAGGTATAGATCGACAATCATATATCATCATCACCTCAAAACTAAAACGATTAGCAGAGATTCACATCATCATCAGAAAGTAACATATATTCAAAAGCTATAAGACGACAAACTTACTGTTTCGGAAAGCTTTCATCGTTGAAATCTGCACAGAACTTCTTCAAGTCTCCTTCTCCGTTTGCTTCATAGCTGATCCAAATGTCTTGAATCGATTCTGCTATTGGAGCCCATGGTTTCGTCACCTCTTCCGCCATTGTTAGAGAGAGAATCTAAAGTTCAAAATAAATTCACGAATATGAGAGAGGGAAGGAAAAAATGGTTCGTCCTTCTTTTGTAACAAACTTTCACCACTGAGATATGATTAGCTGCGGGCGAGTGCACCCTACACCTTTACCACTATCAGCCGTAGACCAATCACAACCGACATTCATTTAAATATATTTTTCTTATGCGGTTTTGTTAACAATCGCACGGGTGAATCAAGCAAAATACATACATATATATATATATTAATTAGTAAACTTTTTTTTTTTTGTAAACTTATTAATTATGAACTTTGAGTTTTGATATTAATTAGAGTTTTTGTTTCGATCAACTATGTGTATTATTTGATACATTGAAATAGTCGTGAATTTGTCACACATTTTTTGTGGCCATTTGAATTCATATACCTCAATTCTCAAATTTCCAAACCTAAAACTTTTTAAATCTAAACTCTAAATTTCTTATTTTTGAAAACTTTAATCGATAGTCTAATGAATTAATTTATTTTTACCATGATTAATTTTCTAGAACTAGACTATCACAATTAAAGTTCTAAGCATTTAATAAATTTATATACTCTATTCTTAAACATTTTGTTATTGGCATTTACCGTATTATATCTGATAATTGTATCGTAAAGTAATAATTATTTAATTAAACATGATTGTGGCAAAGTTTTAGAAAGTTAATGTTTTCGAAAGTTTAAACTTCATTTCGTATGTATTTGTTGTCAGTGCAAACAAATGGATAAAACAACATTGGTGTTACTGATATTCCAAACTAATTTTCTGATTGGGCAATACGTCAATTACGGGGATCACAATTTCAGCCATTAGATTAGACAAAATCAATGGACCAGATTTTTTTTGTTTCTTCCTCTCTCTCCTCTCCCTTCTATTCTCCTCTACCGTCTCTGCGTCTCGTCTCTCCTCGTTCCCCTTCTCTGAGTTCTCTCCCGTTCTTTGATTTGGCAAAGTCCAAGAGTGAATCTGTTCTCGTGATTATTCTTATTTTTCTCTTTTCCACAGCTAACTAACTTTATCTTATGAATCTGGAGGATATGAAAAAACCGTTTCCAAGATGATAAATAATGTGACGACGGCAGAGCTTGCACGGAGGTGTAGTAGGAGACCAAGGTGTAGAAACGCATTAACATCCGACGACGGGAAAAAACATCACCAGAGACGACATAGATAGATGGGAAAAGGCTAATTTTAACCATTCTGATGATTTAATTTGTCGTATCTCTTTCTTTCTCTTTTTATTTTATTTTATTTTATTTTAGTATTTTGTTTTTGAACTATATATATATAGTCGGGAATGTGCTTAAAACTATCTTAGCAAACATATATATATATATATATACTAGGGTCAGTCCGGGTTACGTCTGAGATATTCTTATGATATTTATTTTAATTCCATTATTTTTAATTTATTTTAGTATTATGTATATATTAACATTTGTTATCAAAAATAAATTATTAGACAATTTTTAAAGATGAACTTTAAATAAAAAAGTTATTGTCGATCGGATTTGAATCTTTTACTAATCTTTTTTTTGGGCAACTAATGGATTAGATTAGGAAAAGGTTCAGGTTACATGAAGGGAAGTGCTGATTAAAAAGCCTGCGAAACAACATTTGGCAAACCCATCAGCAGATCCATTAAGAGAGCAAGATATGAAAAACAGAACGACAAGAGAGAAACGGTGAGGAAGGAGAGAAAGTGAGATCGTCGATATCGACGAGAACTCCGTAGAGCTCTGATGATCGTCGGCGAGGATTGATCGTGTTCACGAGCACTTGAGAGTCTGATTTAATACAGATGTGGTGATAGTTGTTGGACGCAGCTTGCAGTAGGGCCTCTCGAATCCCTAGGGCTTCCGCCATGCAAGGAGATGAGACCGATGTCTGTGCGCTCGATCCTCTCTGGATTTCTCGGTTCTCCGGATCAGTGAAGATCCAGGCCAGTCCCGCTGCACGGATTCCCTCCTTCCATGAGGCATCGGTATGGCAGATAATCTTCGAAGGTATCGAGCGTGATTCTAGGGGTCTTGGGGGGTGATTGGGTGTTGGCTTCTTCGTTGATGGTTGTGCTGCTTCCCATTCCTTTAGAAGGATCAGAGCTCTGTTGAAAACATCCGTAGCTGAGCTGTGTCGATTTTCAAAAAGGAGTTGATTTAGTGAGGTCCAAAGGATCCGGCAGATCCAAGGGAAAGTATTTCCGGTGAAACCATACGGTGGTAGAGGCAATTGTACTATGGGAAACTGAAGCTTGTCGAAAAAGGAGGTTTGGTGGGAGGAGTCTAATCTTTGTTCCCACGGACCCAAATTCCAAACCTCTGATGCAAAGGGGCATTGGAAGAGAATGTGAGATATCAATTCAGGTTCTCCACACCGAGAGCAGTTTGTGTTTGAGAGCATTCCCCTAGATCAAAGATTCTCTCGCGTTGGAAGAGCATTAGCTCCCACTTTCCATAGAAAGAGCTTCAGCTTTGGTAGCAGCGGTGGGCTCCAGGTGAGTTTATTCCATGGGTAAGTCTCGAAAGCAAAGAGTGAATTAGTCGATTGCGCTTTCAGTACTTGTAGGGAGCTATACACCGTTTTAACTGTGTATTCTCTTGATTTTTGCAGGGGCCAGACGTATGTATCAGGTGCTCCTAGTATACTTGGTCTCAACGCTAAGATGTGCTCCTTAAGCTCAGGTAGGAGACTATCGATCTTGATTGTGTTCCATTCTCTCGTTTCTCTTGTTAGCAAATCTGATACCATAAGATCTCTATCCTGCAGCGATATTAGACCGAAAGGTTTGAGGTTCTCCTCTGGTCTTATCCAGGAATCGTTCCAGACAGATGTAGCTTCTCCATTCCCAATAGATTTCCCTAGATGGTTTAGGAGTAGGTCCCTGGCTGATAGGGAAGATGATGACCAGTGGGAACTATACGAAAATCGACAGCCAGAGAGTCTCTGATCTGTGCCAGTAAGTTCCTTCGATTTTGATTGTTATACATGAGTATCTACGTGGGTAGTTCTTCCGATCTGATCTAGTGTGTTTTGTTTGTGTTGATCGTATTCTGTTCCCGATCTAGACCATACCACCGTCAAATTCGCAGGTATACATTCAATTGATTGTAGAACGTTTAGGTTAGAACGAATTAATTATGTTAAAGCCCAAGTAAAAGTCGAAGCCCATTTCTTTACCCTTACGTTTTAATGAAACGCAGAGTTTAGCATAGACTGAAAAGGTGTCGCTTCCAAGACGAATTACTTTGTGACGTGTTTCTCTCTGGAGAGAGAGAACATTTTTTTATAGATATAGATATATACCCAAAAATAAGGTTGAAACGTTTCCTTCAAAACAGTAATATAGAAAATAGCTAAAAGATAAAACCAATCTGTGAAAATTCTTAGTTTCTATGGATCGTATTCACAACTCTGTTATTCCATTAGAGCTTGAGTTATTAACAAATGTCAAATTATATAATATTTGATCAGATAAAAATGCTAATAAGTGAAACTTAAATGATTAGCTATTGTGTAAACTTTCTGCTTACAGAGAATGCACAAAACTAAAATAACTTCGACAGAAATTTAAAATTTTAGAAATTATATTTATTTTTAATTTTAAAATAATTAACATGTATTTATCTGATAGTATAACTAATATTAATAGTTATAAAATCTAAACATTTTACAATCTACCTTGTCCTTTTCTTTTTACAAAATCTAAACATTTTCAATGGACATGATTTATGAAATTTCCAAACTTATGGATGAGTGATTTCCTTGCCGTCCATTTCCTCATATGGATTTTAAATATAGAAACAGATGTTTCAAATTTCACATTTTTAATACTAAAGGCCCCAAATTCTTGCGGAATTTACAAATTCATCAACTGTTTTTTTATCCTCAAAATTTGCAGAATGTTTGCAAAAAACAAATTCATCAACTGATTTCTTATACATGCCATGCCAATGTATTACACTTTAACTCCGAACGACATCAGCTAGTATCATACAACCAAAAGGTACGGGATCAGTGTAACATGCAAACCATCCACTAATTTCAAAATTCAAGTTGGAGTAGCAAATTTTACTGTTTTCAGCCCTTAAATTGCAAAAGCTCTCAATAGTTTATTCAAACAACAAGACTCAAAAGGTGCAACAATCTTCTACAAGATTAAAAGCATAAACCAGCAAAATTAACCGTCCAGCTCTCCAAAAAGAGCATAACTTTGGAACATTAAAAAAAATGTAAAAACTCAAAACAAGTCTTCGACATTTACCATAATCAGGCCTGACCTTCGGGTTTCTTACCCTCTGCAGTTTCATTAGTCTCTGCTCCTCCCCCTTCAGTGTTGTTCTGCCTCAGGTGGCTGAACCTGCTCATTCTCAGTTTCATTAATATTTTTTTTCTTTTTTTCTTATATATATTCATGGATAACTAATAATGCTAAGTCTTATTATTTGTATACGGTATAATTCGGTATAATTATCTAGTTCATAGACTTGGAAATGGGGGGTGGGGAGACAAAATTAAGTCTTTGGGTACGTGTGACTCTGTTTAGGAACCGAGAGAGCATCGGAAAGTTACTTTACTTGGGAGTCAAGAAATCTGAACTTGTTGAAGTATAATGTCTTTTTCATGATATCATGGTGTGTGCCATTTTACTTGTAAGGTGTATTTCGTTGGTCGTTTGTGATAAAAAGATGTCCATGCCCACTTCGCCTGAACGAGATAAAGACTGGGTCGTGTGTGTTAAGTACTGAATGATAATGGTACTATTACTATCATATCAGCATATCAAAGTATTATGGTGAAAACATATCATATCAGCATTTAAAATTGTTATCACGAAAACATTTCATATCAGCATATCAAAGTATTATGATGAAAACATATCATATCAGCATATCAAAGTCTTTATTAACAAAAGTAGTACTATAAAAGAGAGAATAGGCTATGGATCCACTTAATCACTCTTGCTTCCCTCGGAATGAGCTCCTTTGTCACCATGGAGTGCCTTCTCGATGCTTAGAAAATGAAGGGAGAAAAAAAAAAGTAGAAGAAGAACTGAGGTTAAATACAGCTGATGGTTTAAATGAGAAAAAGAAAATGATTACTTACTTAATGCCTTTGAATTCATTGCAGAGGTTGATATGGGAGTTAAGTTTTTTCTGTGCCTTCTTCAAGACTGCAGACTCAGCATTACGAACCCGTCGAGCTATCTTGTAAGCCTCGTTGTTAGCTTCTTCGTCGATCTTCAGCTTCGCCAAGTTCTGCTGTATCTCCTGATCTGAGGTCACAAGAACATAGCGCAAGCTTTCTTCCCGTGCATTCCTTTCCATTTCCTCAAGCTCCCTGGCAGCAACAGCTCTTTTTTCTGCAGCCTTCTTGGCTCTGTTTTTTTTAGTGGAGATTCTAGCTTTCATCTTCTTTTTCAGAGCAGCAAAATGCGAGATCATAGTGGACCGTGGAGACTTCTGGTTGTTCTCATCATCCATCTTCTTGATAAAGTCAGCAAGGAACCTGAAAACACACACAAAACGTGTATATATATATATATATACATATTAATAAGTAATAAGGTCAAATCGCAGGTGCAAAAGTGAGTTGAATGTTTGATATATAGAAACAACAAAGAAAAGAATAAAACTTTTGGAAATATCAAACACAAGATCAAATTAATTCTAGAGACTCGAAAAGAAATATCACATTAAACTGAAAACGATAATTGTGACCAAAATCAACACTGTAAATCGTCAGATCCACTACACTACTATCAAAAGGAAGCAATCCGAGCGAGAGAGAGACTCATCAACAAAGAAATTTATATCATCAGTTCCAATCAAATTGAATATTGATAATCTGTGAGCAAAAAAAAAAAGGCAGTTATATTATTATCAGATTCGCTAATATATGTATCGAACGAATTGAATATCGATCAGTGAGAATAGTAAGGAAATATAGTACGAGAGACTCCTCTTCCACATAGAAATTTATATTATAAGATCAAAATCAAATTGAACATTGAGCTCTGTCACCAAAAAACAGAAATCATATCATCACCACATCACATATTCTCGCTTATATATGTAGAGCTTTACGAGAACGGCAGCGAGATATATATATATAAGGATATCATCATCGCACAGAGGTATAGATCGACAATCATATATCATCATCACCTCAAAACTAAAACGATTAGCAGAGATTCACATCATCATCAGAAAGTAACATATATTCAAAAGCTATAAGACGACAAACTTACTGTTTCGGAAAGCTTTCATCGTTGAAATCTGCACAGAACTTCTTCAAGTCTCCTTCTCCGTTTGCTTCATAGCTGATCCAAATGTCTTGAATCGATTCTGCTATTGGAGCCCATGGTTTCGTCACCTCTTCCGCCATTGTTAGAGAGAGAATCTAAAGTTCAAAATAAATTCACGAATATGAGAGAGGGAAGGAAAAAATGGTTCGTCCTTCTTTTGTAACAAACTTTCACCACTGAGATATGATTAGCTGCGGGCGAGTGCACCCTACACCTTTACCACTATCAGCCGTAGACCAATCACAACCGACATTCATTTAAATATATTTTTCTTATGCGGTTTTGTTAACAATCGCACGGGTGAATCAAGCAAAATACATACATATATATATATATTAATTAGTAAACTTTTTTTTTTTTGTAAACTTATTAATTATGAACTTTGAGTTTTGATATTAATTAGAGTTTTTGTTTCGATCAACTATGTGTATTATTTGATACATTGAAATAGTCGTGAATTTGTCACACATTTTTTGTGGCCATTTGAATTCATATACCTCAATTCTCATATTTCCAAACCTAAAACTTTTTAAATCTAAACTCTAAATTTCTTATTTTTGAAAACTTTAATCGATAGTCTAATGAATTAATTTATTTTTACCATGATTAATTTTCTAGAACTAGACTATCACAATTAAAGTTCTAAGCATTTAATAAATTTATATACTCTATTCTTAAACATTTTGTTATTGGCATTTACCGTATTATATCTGATAATTGTATCGTAAAGTAATAATTATTTAATTAAACATGATTGTGGCAAAGTTTTAGAAAGTTAATGTTTTCGAAAGTTTAAACTTCATTTCGTATGTATTTGTTGTCAGTGCAAACAAATGGATAAAACAACATTGGTGTTACTGATATTCCAAACTAATTTTCTGATTGGGCAATACGTCAATTACGGGGATCACAATTTCAGCCATTAGATTAGACAAAATCAATGGACCAGATTTTTTTTGTTTCTTCCTCTCTCTCCTCTCCCTTCTATTCTCCTCTACCGTCTCTGCGTCTCGTCTCTCCTCGTTCCCCTTCTCTGAGTTCTCTCCCGTTCTTTGATTTGGCAAAGTCCAAGAGTGAATCTGTTAACTTAAGTAATTTTATCTTATAAATCTGGAGGATCTAAAAAACCAGTTCGAAGGATGACGAAGAATACGACGACGGCAGAGCTTGCGCAAAGGCATAGTAGGAGACCAAGGTGGAGAAATGCATCACCATCCGACGACGGAAAACAACATCACCAGCGACGACGACGAGCTCGTCATCAACAATGAAACGTTTCCTTCAAAACAAAACAAATAATAATGATCACTATAGATGTAGAAAATAGCTAAAAGATAAAATCAATATGCGAAAATTCTTCAAAATTGATGACGTTCTTCAAAGCCTCTATCTGAATCAAAATTGTCTGTAATCACAACCGGGGGGAGGGGGTGGGGGGGGGGGGGGTTGTATTCATTTTTTAATATCAGAACTTGAATCAACTAACAAAATCTTTTTTTTTTGAACAACCAACTATTAACAAAATCAAATTATATAATATTTGATGAAATAAAAAAGGTAATAAGTAGAAACTTACATGATTAGAATTCACAAAACTAAAATAACGTCGATAGAAATTTAAATATTTCAGAAATTATTTTTTTTTTAATTTCAAAGTAACTGACATGTATTTATCTCATATAACTAATCTTAATGGTTATTTCGAATTTAAATCGAATTTAAATCATGATTAGCACGTTCTATATTTTTCTCAGAAATAATTCTTAGTTCAATTTTATGTTGTGATTATTCTCCATCTCTGTTTACATTTCATACAAAGAATCTATTAGAACTATTTACAAAACCGCGGGTCCAAATAGAAGGTTAAAGTATTGAGCCAAAAAAAAGCAGAAGGTTGAATTGTTTCAAATTCACCTTGTACTTTTTTTATAAAATCTAACATCTTCAATGGACATGATTTTTGGAATTTCCAAAGTTATGGATGAGTGAATTCCTTGCCGCCCATTTCAAGAATTTTACAATTCGTATGGAATTTTAAATATAGAAACAGATATTTCAAATTTCACATTTTTAATACTAAATGGCCCAACTTCTTGTGGGATTTACAAATTCATCAACTGATTTTTTATCCTCAAAATTTGCAGAATGTTTGCAAAAAACAAATTACCATATTTAATTGGAAGTAAATTTATAATTTCCCATTTTCAAACATCCTTATACATGTCAGGCCAATGTATTATACTTAAACTCGAAACGACATCAGCTAGTATCATACAACAAAATCCGTTTGGAGTGAAAACAGGCCTGGATCAATGTAACATGGGGACTAAATCATCCATCACTTTCAAAATTCAAGTTGGAGTAGCCACTCGTATTGTTTTTAGCCTTTAAATTGAAAAAGCTATCAATTTATTCAAACAACAAGACTCAAAAGGTGTGTTCTACAAGAAGATTAAAAGCATAAACCAGCAAAACTAACCGTCCAGCTCTTCAAAAAGAGCATAACTTTGGAACATTAAAAAAGTAAAAACTCAAAACAAGTCTTTGACATTTACCATAATCAGGCCTGACCTTCGGGTTTCTTATCCTCTGCAGCTTCATTAGTCTCTGCTCCTACTCCGTCAGTGTTGCTCTCCACAGGTGGCTGAACCTGTTCATCTTCAGGGAGAGGCTCTTCCACATAATCATTCTCAAAAGCATCAGCCGGAACCTCGTAAATCCTAACTTGAGGCTTGGACGGATCCTTCACCAAAACATACTTCCCTTCACTCAGCTTCATACACAGATCAACAATCGACTTCACTATCCCCCACATGTTGTTAGTGTTCAGATTAATCTGCCCAGCGAAATCCTTCGGCTTATACCCCAGAACAGATAGTATAACATGGTTAAAATGATCACGAGGATGAACCCTAGAGACAAAACCAATCTTCATCATATCCGCGTTAGCCAACAGAGCCTGTGCGGTCCACTTAGCTAACTTATTACCATTATTCTTCAACTCATTAGCCAAAACCGCACCTCTCTGAGTCTCCAGCTTCTGTCTCCAATCAACACCAGAGTACTTGGGATCAAACTCGTTAAGAGCGTTCAAAGTGAGGAACGATTTCTGGTTATTCAGTTCAACAGTGCTCTGCAACTCACACCTAGCGACTAGATACATACTATCATCAAGCTTCCACCTCCTATACCTAAAAGCAATAGAAGCATTCTCTTCACCTTCATTAGCATTAGGGATAGGCTCATCAAAAGTCTCCCTCTTCCCATTCTTAACCAAAACCTGCTGCGCAAAATTCTGGTTAATGAAAGCAGCCTCCACGCCGAGAGAATGAGCAGAGTTGATATCGTCTTTCCCTTCAGGTAACGGCTCCTGCGAAGTCTCGTGAACAGACAACAAATCAAGAGGAGACCCATCTCTCTTATCAAAGAAGAGCTTGTTCCCTACTCGCTGAATCACAAGATCCCACGAGTAAACCGACCTAGGAGCACACATGAGAGCAGCAAGGATCGCATCAGTAGCGAAAACAGTCGCTTTGTCCTCCTTAGCGAGACGCCTGATGACGAGATCATCACTCGTAGTAACCTTAAAGCTCCGGTTCTTGAAACGCTCGAGTCTACGCTCAGCTTTAGGAGTTATACGATCGAAAGTCCGATCGTAACACTCAAGACCACCGCAGAGGAGGAGATCCTCCGGTTCTTGAACAGTGAAGGAGAGCTTGGAGAAGCTGGAGAAAGGAATCTGCTCGAGCATATTCCACTCGGGCTGTATATCAACCGACGACTTAAACGCTGCCGCTTCGCGTCGCTGCTGGTGGATATTGTTACGGTTCATATTGTAATGACGATCTCGACGAGCTCGATCCTTCTCAGCTTCACGTTTCTTCGCCTCGACCTCTTCGTCGCGGCGCTGGGGAAGCTGGTTGCGGTTATGGTATTGGTTGAACCTCCATTTCGGTCCGAATTTGGGACGCGGCGGTGGCTTGCCGTCGACCAATCGGAACGCTGCGTCCTCGTCGGCGTTTCCGCCGGAGTTAGCGAGGCCGAAGCCTTCGTCGACGGCGAAAGCGGAGAAATCGAAGATGGCGGAGGGATCTGATTTGGATCCGGTGGGAGGACGAGCGGAGGGGTTGGAGAGAGCTCGAGTCCAATCGGCGACGCGTCCTAGCTTCTCTGAGCGTGAGAAGGAAGCTAAGGGGACGTTCGGGAGGAGATTCGCGGCGGCGACGCTGGTGGAGGAAGAGTCGGAAGCGTCTGGAGGTCCCCAGCCGTCGGAATTGAAAGGTACAGTGCCGACTTCGAACGTTTCGAACACCATCGTTGAGATTGAGATTGAGATTTCGTCGAGAGAAAGAAGAAGAAGATGACGATGAGCTAAGTGAAAAACACACAATCTAGTATGCGGCCGCCTGTGGTGAGAACCCTAGATATGAGAACAACTTATTTGTTAATGGGCCTCAAAACCCATTATTCATAAACTCCGATCGTAGATAACCGTAATAACCCAATTATATGGTCTGGTCTGCACTGAATTCTCAATTCAGATAATTGTTTGTATCAAACCGCGGATTTAGACGCATTTAGTTACCGGTTTATAGTCGGTTTAGTGCATCATAAACTAACCGTTGCAGTTCAAATTTTGATAAAAAGTGAATTACAAATTTGTTCCCGTCTCAAAACTTATTTATATTTAGGTTATTAGTACTTCGGTTATATATTGATTTAAATTGTTTCCCATTTTATATTCAGTCGTCATTTAAAGTCAGCCGCTTTATATACTCTTCTTGTCAGCAGTAAATTCAAAAGGTTCGGTTAACTCCAATTCTTCCTCGATCATCTCCTCTTCTCTTGGGTTCTTGATCTTTTATCCTCAAGAAATTATTTTCTCGAGAAAACTAAAGAGGAATCTCTCGCCATGTGGGGTCGGGAGGATCGTCGTGCTCCAGGTGGAGGTTACTGGACACCACCCGAGACGTGGAACATGAAGAAAAGAGTTTACACGGAGATGCCGATGTCGGAGAGGAAACGAACATGTTCGATCGAGAAGCAAGAGCCGTTTCATACGATCCACAAAGTTCCTTCTGGTGATTCTCCTTATGGTAGAGCCAAACATGCCCAGGTTAGGGATGTTAAAACGGGCGGGAAGCCCGCGGGCTTCGCGGGCGGTTTCTAAACGGGCTAAACCCGTACCCTTTTATTTTTACATAATGTCGTAGCGGGCTTAAAAAGGGTCGGCCCGTTAAGAGAAATTATTAAACGGGTTTACCCGTGAAATTAAAGGGTGCCCGTTTAGTTTTTTTTTTCTCTTCAAAATATGTAAAACTACGTAGTATTGTCTTAGGTTTCTTTTAATCTCAAAACTTGAATCTCTCGCTGCCGTCAAATTTCTCTCCTTTTGGCTCTGTGTCTATGAAACTGAAAAACATTACATGAATCGAAATTGAGAAACAATATCGTGGGTCTCTTTGTTTTTCTTCACTAAGAAAAGGTAAGCCTCTAATTTCTTCATATTTTCTCATGTTCTGTATTTTCAGCTTTTTCTGATTTTGATTATGGGTTTAAGGAATCAAGGATTCGTTTTTGACCTATTGGTGTCTGTTTCTAGCTTTTTATATATCTTATATTATTATTCTTTGACTTATTTGTATAATATGAGTATATGTCACAAAAGAACATAATCGCAAGTTGTGATTATATTATCATTCTTTGACTTATGTTTCTTGCGATTACATATAATAAAAAGACAATAACATATATATTAATAATTCTTTTGTGATTATGTTTCTTGCGATTAGTGGTGACCCTTTTGACTTCCTTAGTATATCATCACTCTCGTATTTATGATTAAAACAAGTGTTATGGTTTTGTATTTGCAGGATGGATTTGGAGTCTCTTGAAAGAATAGCAATCCTTGATGCTCAAAGGGATTACATGGACATGAATGAAGAAGATGTTTTGAATGAGGAAAATGCAATGAGAGAGGGAGAAACAGAAATGCAAGAACCAGAACAAGGTGACACAGAAGCTGCTGGAACAACTGAAGCGACACAACCACAAGGTCCACAACCACGTAAGAGACGTTTAACTTCTAAAGTCTGGGAGCATTTTACATCTGTTGGGGTTGAAAGTGATGGCAAGGAAAGAGGTCAGTGTAACTATTGTGGTAAAAAGCTAGTGATCAATACTAGAACACATGGTTTAAAGACAGCAACATTCAAAAAAAAATGTAAGGTTTAATGTCATTAAAAATTCAGTAAACTGTAATTAGAAAAAAAAATAAATGGGCTCACGGGTCTAAACGGGCATCACAATTGTAAACGGGTCACATTTAAACGGGCTTCAACGGGCAGGGCTTTAAACGGGCGACAGTTGACGGGTCATAAACGGGCAGGGTTCTAAATGGGCAGGGTCTAAACGGGCCTGGGCCGCCCGTATTAACATCCCTATGCCCAGGTATATATCATACGATCCATTCATATGTCTTCGTCTACGTACTACGTGTTGTTAATAATGTTATGTTCTTGACAATGTGGATTATGAATCTTTCAAGAACAGTTGATTAGTAAAGACCCGGAACGAGCAATCTCCTTGTTTTGGGCTGCGATAAATGCTGGTGATCGAGTTGATAGCGCATTGAAGGACATGGCTGTTGTTATGAAACAGCTTAACCGGTCTGATGAAGGAATCGAAGCGATTAAATCTTTTCGTTATCTATGCCCTTTTGAATCCCAAGATTCCATTGATAACGTGCTCCTCGAACTCTACAAGGTAACCAACTATCTGAATCTGATGACTAGTTGAAGCTACTTGTATGCTCGACTTTGATGTAATATGGCTTTTCTCAGAAGTCAGGGAGGATCCAAGAGGAAGCTGAGCTGCTTGAACACAAACTTAAAACACTTGAACACGGTGGTATAATCACAATCGCGAAAAGAAGCCATGGGAAACAGATCAACTTGACACTCCAGCAAGAGAAAGCAAGGTAACAAGCTTTATCCATCTCACTACAAGTATCACCTGTTCCCTCTGCTTTAGAGTCAACTTCTCTGACTTCTTTCATTGTTTGGACTTGTAGGATTCTAGGGAACTTGGGTTGGGTTCACTTAGAGCTTCATAACTACGGAATCTCAGAGCAATACTACAGGTTGGTGAAACCGTAGTGATCATATTTAAGCATATTAGTATTCTCATTGCCTAAACGAGTTGAACGGGTGTTTTTTTTAACTGTGATAGGAATGCATTGTCGTTGGAGCCTGACAATAACAAGCTGTGTAACCTTGCGATCTGCTTGATGCATATGGATAGAATCCAGGAAGCTAAATCTCTTCTTGAGGATGTAAGACTAACTCTAGGGAACACTACTCAATGGACTGATGAACCGTTTTACAAGTCTTTTGAACGGGCTACAGAGATGTTAGCAGAAAGAGAGCGGGTCAGTGTAGCGGATCATCCAGGAGAGATTATGATAAGTAGCTCTTCAGATAACTTCTCTTCGAATTGTTCTTTTGCGAGTTGGGTGAAGGAAAGGGAAGCTCTAGCTGGAACCGTACCTGGACGAGGGATTATGTACTCCTTTGATTCTGTCAACTCGCCGGTTCTGATTACACAACCCCGTGAGTGTAAATGGGTCGATGAGGAAGTAGATCAGAGAGTAGGGCAAGTGACGTTTGGTGCTTCTAGAAGGCTAAAGTTTGGGAACAATTTCGAGGCCAACCATTACGAGAAGAAGAACTGGAAGAGTGTGGAATCAGCAGAGTCAAATACTTGGACAAGCAAAGCAAGGAAGATGTGTGCAGATTCAGAGAAAGGGTATCAAAGGAACGCTTCAGGATCATCTTCAGCTTACGCTCAGATCATGGACATTGGTCAAAGAACTGTATAGGCTTTAACAATAGAGTTGTGCTAAAGGATTTGTTTAGATTTGGAAAAGTGTTGGAATGACTTTTGAGATTTATAATCCGAAAATAAAACAAAAAGCTTGAAAGAACAAAAGCAATATTTTTTTTTGCAGTAACAAAATCAATAAAGCAATACACGCATAAGTTTTTTAACATCCCAAAATGAACTTGTGTTTCAAGAACAAAGCACACATAAACTGAACAAAAGAAATAGATTGAAGGGAAGAAGGAAGCAACTGCAGCTTACACAGCTTATGAATCCGACGAAGTAACTCAAGCCTCATCGTACTCCTCTTCTTCATCCTCGTACTCCTCTTCACCGGCTGTAGCATCCTGGTATTGCTGATACTCTGCAACGAGATCGTTCATGTTACTCTCAGCTTCGGTGAACTCCATCTCGTCCATGCCTTCTCCTGTGTACCAATGAAGGAAAGCCTTTCTCCTGAACATAGCAGTGAACTGCTCACTCACACGCCTGAACATCTCCTGGATTGAAGTCGAGTTCCCGATGAAGGTAGATGCCATCTTCAAACCCTTTGGTGCAATGTCACAGACGCTGGACTTCACATTGTTGGGGATCCATTCCACAAAGTAGGATGAGTTCTTGTTCTGGATGTTCATCATCTGCTCATCGACCTCCTTAGTGCTCAACTTCCCACGGAACACAGCGGAAGCAGTTAAGTAACGTCCGTGGCGAGGGTCAGCAGCGCACATCATGTTCTTTGCATCCCACATCTGCTGGGTCAGCTCAGGGACACTCAAGGCACTGTATTGCTGAGAACCTCTGGATGTCAAGGGAGCAAAACCCACCATGAAGAAGTGGAGCCTTGGGAAAGGGATCAGGTTCACAGCGAGCTTCCTAAGGTCAGAGTTGAGTTGACCAGGGAAACGAAGACAGCATGTAACACCACTCATTGTAGCCGAGATGAGATGGTTAAGATCACCAACTAACAAACAAATCACACAAACCATAAATATACAGTAAAGTTACATTAAGTCTAATGGATAGATATAATACTCACAAGAGGGGTTAGAGAGCTTGAGGGTACGGAAGCAGATGTCGTAGAGAGCCTCATTGTCGAGAACCATACACTCGTCAGCGTTTTCAACGAGCTGATGCACAGAGAGCGTTGCGTTGTACGGCTCAACAACAGTGTCAGAGACCTTAGGAGAAGGAAACACAGAGAAGGTCATCATCATACGATCTGGATACTCCTCTCTGATCTTAGAGATCAAAAGCGTTCCCATCCCAGATCCAGTTCCTCCTCCCAACGAATGACACACTTGGAAACCTACACAATGATCAAAACCAAACGACAATCTCATAAACCAATACCTAAACCGAATCAAACCGAAACCAAAACTAAATAAATCACACAGATAGAGATCTCAAATCAAATCAAAAACAGATCGAGATTTCAAAAAACAAAATCACCTTGTAGGCAATCGCTGTTCTCAGCCTCCTTCCTCACAACATCGAGAACGGAATCAATCAACTCCGCTCCCTCCGTGTAATGACCTTTCGCCCAGTTGTTCCCGGCGCCGGACTGGCCAAAGACGAAGTTATCGGGACGGAAGATCTGACCGTAGGGTCCAGATCTGAGAGAGTCCATGGTTCCAGGCTCCAGATCCATGAGAACGGCGCGTGGGACGTACTTTCCGCCGCTCGCTTCGTTGAAATACACATCTATGCGTTCGAGCTGGAGAGGAGAGTCGCCGACGTACTGGCCGGTGTGGTCAATGCCGTGCTCGTCGCAGATCACTTCCCAGAACTTCGCTCCGATCTGGTTTCCACATTGGCCGCCTTGGATGTGGAGGATCTCTCTCATTTTCTCTCGTTTTGAGTTTTTTTTCTTTTTTTTTTGGGAGCGTCTCTCTTTTTGTCGTTTGCTTGAATAGATTTTAAAAGGAGGAGGGATGGGTTATAATCTGCTATATATAGTTTACGTCTTTTTCAATGGGTTTTTTGTTATTTCTGTTTTACAGATGTGTCCTCCTAGTTTGTTTTATCTTTTAGATGATACCCTGTATCTTTCGTTTATTTCGGTTTCCTACTCTGTGCTGTATGACAGCGGTGGATTTCAAATTATTTGTGTCCCACTTGTCTCCAGATATTTTTGCTATTTAACCATTTAATAAAATTAGTTTTTTCCCCCATTTATTATTTGGAACGTTTTGTCAATTACACTGTGTCGACAAATTGAGCATTATTGAATTGGAAAAAAAGATTAGATCTGAGGTACAATGTTTCTTTATCATTTGAATTTACTGATTGGCTAAATTATCGGTTTTGTTCTTATGGATAAGTACAATAAAATGCATAATCAAAACAAGTTTGACTGTGTAAGACAGACGGTGCATACATGAGTGGTGTAATTGTAACGGCCGGCTTAGATAATAGTTGGGCCCTTTCTGTTGTTACAAAAGGCCCATCTTTTCAATATAACCAAACAATTATTTAAATGATTAAGGACCTACATTTTCAAAATTCTTAAACCTAATTTATTCAAGTTGTTCTCTACTTTTTAGGCAACTTTTTGTTGAATTTTTAAGCAGCTTTATAAATCTAGGGATTTAAATTTACGGATTAAGAAATATAACATGTGATGTGATACCATTTTGGGTTATTAAATCATGTGTTACTTGTAATTAGTGTTATGAGATGTACTTGATGCTGAAACTGTTTTTCAGAAAACACTGTATTCCTACGATTTATGACTTTTAGATAAACTGTATGTGATAAAACTATATATGGAGTAGATAAAAGAAGAAGCTTTTGGACTCCCAAAAAGCATTATGTACAATACAATGAACCAGGCTTCGAGAACATAAGGAAAATATTAATTTTCTGGAAAACAAGGAAAAGCACACTGCACACAAAACAAAAGAAGAAGAATAAGAAGCAATTATATGCACACGATGTCTTTTACTGGTATCAAATATGTTTTTCAGTGAATTCTTGAAATTTTTGTGCTAAACTAAGGATATCATCCTAAAGTGAGACATGAAGTAATATTATATCCAAATTTCATACGATAAAGTCGTGTACATGATATTAACCAAAATGTGTCATGACACGATTACATTTGCAGCGACTCCATGCAATATTCAGGATATGATTGGCAACGAAAACTCGAGATAGATGGTTTACCAGCAGCACATGTCCAACCCACGAAAAATGTAAATTGTGGATTCATATCAATAAGACAAAGTAACTTTTGATTTTGGTGTTATCTTAGTATTCTCTAAATTTACGATTCAACACATAACTCGAAGTCTTGCAAAAAAAAAAAAAAAAACATAATTCAAAGCTAAATTAGTGAGAGCCGTATCATGGAGGTATTGATACGGATCCAATACTCCAAACAATACATTAAAAAATTCTCTCTCGAACTTCTTTATAATCTTTAAATACTTTTCAAAGTTCAAAACATCTTTTCATATTAGAAAAATAAAAGTTATAGAAAAATTAGCAAACTTTAAATCGATTTCTTAACTCGGTTTATAAAGTTTATACTTTATACTACTTAATATATATTTCTATCTTTCCGTCTTTTCGCTAATTACTCATCATTTAGCTCGTGTTTTAAAAATAACACTCAAAAGAAAAAGCGATCTCTCGCCTTCATTTTCTAAGCAAGAACCTCTTCATTCACTCCACGTATTTAAATACCTTCGACCCGTCAACAAAATTTCATCGGTCTCTTCCAAAACAAAACAAAAAAACACAAACTCCAAGTCTTCGAGAGAAGACTCAAGACAACTTAAAAGTCTCTTCCGTACATATCCATGTCTCTACTATCTAAGAAACCTAAATCTGGTCGACTCTCGAGATTCATGTCCGAGTTTCAGCAATCTCCGAAACGTGGCGGGATCATGGTCGTTGAAACTGGCTTCCCAACTTCTCTGATCGATCTCTTCTTCAAGAACCGCGATCGTCTAAAAAAGTATTCCTCTAAAACTAAACGCATCCAACGCCTGATTGAAACCGCTCCAAACGCTTCTTCGCCAGTTAATCCAGACGCGAGTCCAGAGAAGCCGGTAACGAGGAGTAAGATCGAGAAAGAACGTCGAAAGCACAAAAGTGACGATAACGTTAGCGTTTGCGGCGATGGAACCGGCGCCTTTGTTTTGATGGCGTTTAAGCTTTTTATAGTGGCGGTGCTTTCCTTGAGCACGACGAAGAACCTCCCTATGGGAATCGCTCTATGCGCCTTCGCGCTTCTCTTTACAGAGAGCGTGGCGACTCGTATTCTCACGCGCTTCAAGCTCTGTAACACCGACACCACAAAAGAAAAGCCACTCCCCTCAGCACACGACGAGAAGTTGATTTCTTGTTCGGAGGAAACAGAGACAACAGCTGTAACAAAGAACTTGAACTCGAATGATTCAAGGATTCCTGATCTGTCTTTGAAGGATGAGAAAACGAGAAGCAAAAGTTTGAGACTGAAATCGAAGATTCTGAAGAAGTTGAGGAGTTACAAGAAGAAGAAGGATAAAACGATTGTGATCGAAGAAGAGACTTTGACTGATGTATCAAGCGTGGTTTCAGAGGATAAGTTAGAGGTGATCGAGTCTGAGAGAGACGAAGAGAAGTTGAATCAACCATTGATAGAATCAAAAGGAGATAACATGATGAGCGGGACTGTTGTGATCGTGATTGTGCTAACTGGTCTGTTAAGTGGAAAGATGGTAGCTATTGGGCTGACAGTATCCTGCATGTATCTCGGATTCGGAGCAGCCAAAAAATCTGGTCTTTCTATATAAAAATTCTTTTTTTTTTCTTACAAACATTGGAGAATAGGTGTGGTGATCATTGATTAGTGGTGGTTAATGTAAAATTTCTTTACTTATGTTACAGAGATAGTAAACGTAATTTTTTTAACGCGAACAGGTGTTGATATGTTGGCTTTTGGCGCGCTTATGTTTGTATTATGCAGAAACGGGAGACCATAAAGTATTTATATATTTGACAAAAATAAAGTATTTATATATTTCAAAACCAATAATTACACATATATAAAGAAAAATGCAAAGGTAAAGGTAAACAATTATTTTTAAAAGAAATCAAAGCTATTAGCATTATAAGAATTATAATGGTGGAAAGAGTTGCTCCAGAAAATATATTAAAAAAAGAAATTGCTAGGCAATGTATATATTAGTGTTGATTTGGAAGTGGTGTAGTAGGTAAATGAAAGCCAGAAATAGCACTAGAATGTGATACAAAGTGATGGTAGTGTGGCAATATGACTTGTTATTATTAACATATAAGATACCCACTTCAGTTTTTGCATGTAAAATAAAATGATTAATTAAACATAAAATCGAGTATAAACAATTTATTGTAAATTAATAACTTTATTTTAAAAATTAGAAACAAAAAATTAAAATTTTAAATTTTCAGAGATTAACACTAATCTTTTTATATAAAACTAGTGTTTTATACAATATGCCTAGACGGCTGATTTTGTTAAATTCGTGAGGAGTCATTTTGATTGGATACCAATTATTTTGTGCTGTGGTCGCAAGAAAAAAAAAGGAAATAGTAAGTGCAAAGTTTTAACGATTACTAAATTCGGATTGCCATTTCAAAGAACACATATATTTTTTTGTTTTTTTTTAGTTTTATAGAAATTTAAGTTTCATATTTGTGTTTTTTTGTAGTTGTATTTGTGTTTTTTCTTTGAAATCATATTTGTATACAAATTTTTTTTTATAAAATAACAGCAATTTAAAAGTTGATCTGGCATACAATTATTAAGATTTTCTAGAGTTTTCACGATTATTACCTCAGTTTTAGAAATTAAGATTTTCTAGAGTTTTCACGATTATTAAGAATATAATAAATATATATATTATTTAATTTATCATTTATTTATTTTTCTTACAATTTTCATTAACTATCCACTAATAAAATTTAATCAATTCAAGTATTGACAATTAATATTTTTCGAAAGTATACACAAGTTACCTTAAAAATATAGATAACCTATATTTGTAGAACAAAAATAAAATCCATAAAATTTTACTTTTGGGAACGGATAGAGTATTAATAAAGAACAACAAAGTAGGAGATATATATTTTAAAAGTTTACTTTATTTCTCCTACTTGTCTCATTTTAATGGGTTCATAAAAATAAAATAAATTCAAAATTATTAATAATTAAAATAACATTTCTGAGAGCTTTGCAGAATAGCTCCCCACTGCTGATGCTCTAATATGTGCACTACATATCTAATTTTGTTTTGTATATTGTTATAATATATCTACTAAATTTTGGGTCCGTGCGCCCGCACGGATGTATACTCTCAGTAATAATATGTTAAATATTTATGTTACTGATTCATAGTTTATTGCATTTTAAACATTCGTGATACTGATTATATTTTATACAATAAGGATGTGTTTTTTGGTACTACTTTTAATTCTAGTCATAACGTAAACATTAAAGTGTAAAAATTTGAGTATAAAGTTTAGATTGTGCGTAATTCATTTTACTATAAAAAATTTATTTAAATTAAATTTAGTCGTAGTATAGTTATAGATTTTTTTTTAAAAAACTGTAATACTAAACCATATATTTGTATAAATAACCTGAATAGCAATCTTATTGAAATGAAGTATTGGGAAAAAAAATGTTCTTGAAAAAATAGAACCAGCAAGCATTTTTCTACCAGAAAACATCCAAACCAGATTGAAATCTGCAAAGAGAGATGTGGATTTTTTTTTTAAAAAAAACATAACACATCCAAACGTAACCGTATAAGAAATATATACTTAATAAATCAAACATAACTTACGATCTTAAATGTTAAAGGTTGTCAAAAACAACTTTGAAAACTGCATTTATAGTTACGGGTCAAAACCTAGATCACATTAATATTTTGTAAATCCTGAGTTTTGTGAGAGGATGATAATTAAGTAGTAATCACAGACATTTTTAGGTGGATTTTCTTATCGGGGAAGAAAGAAGAATATGGTTTTAACGTTAGATGAAAGACGTATATATAGCTAGATAGGATAACTGTTGGGTGAACGATATGTAATTATTAAATATTTTGTAAGTTGGGATTTAGTAGCATTAAAAGGAAGATATTTGTCGACAAAAAAAAAGGAAGATACTTGTCGATTTTTTCCCTATTTTTATTACTTTGTTTTAAATTTGAAGTAATTACGCGAATGTAGGTTTTTAATGGTTAGATATTATATGTGATTTGAAAAATTATAAGCAAAATAAGAATCTTGGTCCGGACAAGTTGGCCCAATGGTTAGGACGGGTCCCCGCCTGCACCCAGGTAGGGGGTTCGATCCACGCCGGAGGGAACTACTTCAACTTGCTCTGGACACCACACGGATATGGGCTTGCTTTAGGGCCCATTTGAAAAACTGGGAGGGGCGTCTATCCGTGGGCATTCCTTCTCCTTGGGGATTAGTCTGGGCCTCTGGGTCTGGGATACCCCCAGGTTAAACAAAAAAAAAAAAAAAAAATAAGAATCTTGTGATAATTGATTCATATTGAAATATTTATGGTGATTGCTTAGAAATAAGAACAAATTTAGGAAGATAATATTGATCAGGAATTAAATATATTCTCATATTCGAATTGGAATTAAAGAAATAATATCGATTGTTGAAAACAGATTTGATTTTTAATTGTTTGATTTATAATACACTGATTTTGATTAGGTAGACGAAAATTAAACCGACGGAAATCAATGGTCAAAAAAATTGTATTGGTAGGTATATGAGAATGGGAGAATGTATTAATTGACTTATTTGATTCATTAGACAAAAATGCAGTATCGATCATCTTATCCCAATTTTAATATATTTAAGTAAGGCAAATAAAATGATATTGTTGTGAATGTATGTTGTGAATGTATGTTATTAATGTTGATGGGAATCTCCTTTATATAAGAAGTATAATGTCTGAAACTCTAATGGACCAGTTACAAGATGGGTTACTAATGGGCCAAAGCATAGATAGTAAATCCTATTACAATCTACGGTTGCTAGAACATCCACAATAATAGATTTTATAACACTCACTTTTGGATGCCAGAACCGTTTATGACTCGTAGTGTGTTTAATGTTGTCTCATTAAAACTTTTTCTGGAAAATCCAAAACCCAATATGGTAAAAGGGAAACCAAAGACAGGAAAAATAGTACAACACACACTACTCCCCCTGTTCTGGACCTCAGTGTAGGTCCTTGAGCATACACGTCCCAATCTGGTGCATAAGCCTCTCGAACATCGCGGTCGGTAGTGCCTTGGTGAAGCTGATCAGCTGGATTCTTTTTGAATGAACTTGTGAATACTTGGACGTCTTGTGGAACTCCATAAATGTGTGGTCAGGATGTACACCTTTGCTGCTGATCACTTCATGTATTGGTCGGACTGATAGTACTTGACTGGTACACGGATGTGGTTGATCATGGACCGGACCAAACGACCTCGCGACTACTTCATGAAAGGCAATGATCTTGGTATGTGTAAAACATATCCTGCATTAGCAAAATCAACCAAATTCCTCTTTGTTTGATTAGTATAAATAAACCAAGATCTTTAATCCATTACATAAATATGGTCGGATATGTTCTATGGTACTTGACCAGAACATATTGACTTTATATACACGGGAGTGTCTCAGTTATTTTCATCCATCTACCTTGGATGGATCTCGACCATAAATGCTTTCTTATATCCATGATCCATTCTGATCATGCTATCGTCCAATGTGTGTCCCATTCATAACTTTTGACCAAAAATTCTTCATGAACCTTCTTTAGTATATGCCCATAATATGTTCATAAATGACTACTTTGGGTCAATATGCCGTCCCTTTTACTTGGATGTTTTAGGTCGGACCAGGACCTAAGGGGACAGATCTGAATGGGCTGGGATATGGACCAGGGTGATTAAGGTCGAACTAGGCCGAACATGGTCCTAGTTAATATGGTTCATTTGGTCGTGAATCTGATGAATTCATACTCATATTCTCTGACCATATCACATTCTATTTTTGGTACATTGGATCATAGATCCCAACACACTCAATTATCCTTTTCTTAATCATAAACAAAAGAAATTTCTTTTGTACCATATGGACTGATTATGAATGTTCTGATAGAACTCATTCATTAAGTATCACTTAGTCTTATTATATGCACGCAACTGCCTTATATGTCAGTCCAATGAACAGCTCAAGAACGACACTGTTCTATGAGAATTTCTCTAATATTTCCGGTACCTTTCTATTCTCATTATCATCAGTGATTCATATATAGCTTACTACACCATTATTTCTTTCATATGTGTCCAGACAAAATCAATCTCGATTTTCTGTAGTAGCATCCACCACATAGGAGCATATCTTCTTACAAATTGTTCCTTAGTCCTTGTGAGTATCCTTGTGTGATCAAGCCATTCCTTTGAATGCTTTTATGTAGTAACATGGACGACCTCTTGTCTATATACTCATGTTCCGCATCTCATGATTTTCTACTTCTCACAAGACTCATTTGTTCACTGGTTAGATGGTGTCTCATCTATGTATGTGGCATATACGCCTATCCCATACTTTCTTTTCTTTAACTCCACGTTCCTTTCTTTTCTTTATGAGTACTCTTACGTGGGTTCGTGATCCTCGCTTATTTCTCTTATACTCTAGTACTTTCTCTTATTTATCACTTATGAGTGTGTGTATGTGTCGACACCTTATATAATGTTCCCTTGCATTCTATCGCGTTTTAGACATGATATAATCGATTGAGATTTTATTCTTATCAGGATCATTGAATACTTTGTAGCTTGCAAAACTATATTGTATGATACATGTATATTAGGGTCGGCCGACCTTTATCTCATTGTCTAGTATGGTTTCTCTTATGAACCCGGATTTATCATTATGAGCACCTTATCTCTTTATATCCGAGGTTCCTTATATATGGAACATACTGGTCTATCTTGTATAGGCTTCTACAGAAACTTGCTTATGTCTCTACTAGAACATTTATATAGTGGTGCTAAGCTGGTATGACTTTAGTCATTCATTCGGGTTTGTCTGGCTATCTTTCTTTCTTTGGTTATGGACGTCCAGTACATATATCTGGTCTGAGGATCTTTGCCAAGACAAGGAAAGTTAAAATCATTCAATTTCTCTATTTACCATTTACTTTTACTATTCACCAGCTTATAGCTTTTTCCATGATGTTGGATAGCCGGATTCATCTTGTATGCAATCCTTGTACCTTGGCCACAATATGATCACCTACGTTTGGCTCATTGTCTTATTGAATTCATGGCAGAAAGATCATGTTCTCTTATCCAACATATATTCCCGATTTTCATCTCATCCTTATATGAGGTATTCCATCCTAGATGGCACATAGGTATGTGGTGGTTTATTCATAAACTCTTAGGATGGTATATATCTGGATTATGACTCTTTTATCATTCTTAGACAGAAATATCTATGCTCACTTTATATGGCCTGCTGTATCTTATTTTTCACACATGTATACTTGTGATGTCCCCAAGCTTATAGACTTTTGAAGTCTGAACTTTAAAGGTTTATTACTTTATACGACCAAGTTATAATGCCTTATGGCCTTCGGCCAGGCTTATCATGTTTGGGTTTTTATATTATAGTCATGGACCACACGAAGTGTCTATTCTCCCCCTCATGAACATGCTATAAAATACGTTTGTTTGTCCTCACTTAAACGTAATGCTTGGATGGCCAGCATGGTCATAGACCATGGTACACGAATTGTAGTCTGGTCATGATCACGGATTTTGTCTTCACTTCCCTCATGATCAGATTATATTTTCGTGTTTGCTTGGGACAATGAAGCCTACTGAGTTTTCCTTGTGTACATGTTTCACAACGTGAGATTTTTGGAATAACTCTTTATGCCTTAATTAAAATTTTGCATCAAGTTTTGGACCATGATAGCTAATCCGGTCATGCCATAAAGTGTTTAACTCTTTGGTGAACCATTCTGGTTACCTAGACCTTTATGCCATATCACACTGATCCGTAGCATAGTATTAGATCAGTAGGGAGAATGTAGTCTCGACCTCTTTTATATGTTAGCCTTTGGCGATTTTCATAAGCTAAAAGAACATTTCCTTTTGCTTTGCTTTGCCCATTGGTTTACTATTGAAACTATTTTGGCTTAGAAATGCCATTACGACCTATAAACACTCTTCAGCCATGGTTTGAACTACGACCACAGTTATTGTGGTATCCACGGCTAGTGGAGTTGTTGGGTCTTTCTCATAACTCAATGGGTTTTAGGTGATAAATTCCGTGCCCCCTTAAGGCCATGCCTTAGGCGTGATGGTCTAGACATACTCTTCTCGAGTTTTCATTCTCATTTGTCAATTAAAAAATATTTTCAAGCAAATCAATCAATGAAGATAAAAGTAAACTTTTATTAATGCTATGAAGTTTTAAATGACAAATTAAATTTAAAACAAAACACCAAATCATAAGTATAAAATCAGAATGTCAAAAAAGCTTAAATAATAGCCGGCCAGTCCATAATAACACCTTGGACGTGGCTCACATTGATTCTCTATTCAATATATAAACCAATCTCATCATCTATATGAGTCCACTCAAATTTTCTTTTCTTAGCTTCTTTAGCATCACCGTATATCATCTCACATTGGTACTCGGCATGTAACTCCATGATCGTGTCAAGTTTATTGAAGTTGACTTTCCTTTTCCGCTTCTTTTCCTCATCGGCCAAAAGATATGAGAGAAGGTCGTAATAGGTTGTGAAACATTTAGCCTTCTGTGATAACAACACTTCCTTTGAATGGAATGTGTCACGAGTTTCGTTTAACAAATCATCGTTTGTTATCACTTCACCACATAGTCTAAGACTGTAAGTGATTCTCATAAGGGCAGAGTGGTAGTCATCCATAGATTCATAATCCTGGAACCTCAGAGCCTTCCATTCTTTCATAGACTCGTCTAGTCATGGCTCGTAGAACATAGTGTTCAATCTTGACCAGAGATCATAAGGATCGTTGATGTAGCTGCACTCATCTTTTAGATCCTCCACGAGATGCTTTTTCTCATTATCAAAATAGTTATACGCCTTTCACATGCAAGGGTATCATTGCCAAATTTGATACACTTCCCGAGTCCTTTAGACTTTAAATCGGCTGAAGTGTTCATCGCTCAATCAAGGTAATTGTCTCCATTGAGATCAAGGGCATCGTAATCCGAGTGATGGAATCTCGACATCTGAATCATATCAAAATGATTTAAGTGTTAGTACATACAATTTTTGATGCCATTTGGCTATACAAGAAATAAAGGCACTCGGCCCATATGTAAACAAGAAGCCATATGGCTTGTGTGTGATCAATGCCATTCGGCTATTACACAATCAAGATCACACGGCTAGCAAACGAATAAAAGGGCCACACAGCCAGTTTGCAATCAAGACCATTCATGCTGAACATGGCCATTCGGCCAATCAAATAAACAGAAGCCACACGGCTTTATGTTCAGCAAATCACACTCATATCAATGCATAAAACCACATGGCTAAGACAAATAAACTATATGATTTGGGGAGTTGAAAATAATCATGAAACTTCGTTCATAGTCATACAGTTCTTATATATTTCTGAAAATATAAATTTCCTTTTATAGTATGTTTCTAAAAATAGAAAGTTTCCTTATTAGGAAATTTTTTAGAAAATGGAACATTTTCTTATTTAGTAAGTTTCTAAAAATAGAAAGTTTCCTTATTAGGAAAGTTTTAGAAAATAGAATTTTTCCTTATTTATTAAATTTCTAGAAATGAAAAGTTTCCTTATTTGAAAAGTTTTAGAAAATGAAAATTTTCCTTATTTATTAAATTTCTATAAATGGAAAGTTTTTTTATTTAGTAGATTTCTAGATATGGAAAATTTCTTTATTTGAGAAGGTTTATAAAAAAGGAAACTTTCTTTATTTACTAACTTTCTAGAAATGAAAAGTTTCCTTATTTAAGATTTTGGAAAATGGAAACTTTTCGTTTATAATGTTTCTTTTTTTTATAGTAAGTTTTTGAAAATAAAGGTTTTCTTTTATTTAAATATTCTGAAAATATAAAGTTTCTTTTATAGAAAGCTTCTGAAAATAGAAGGTTTCCTTTTATAGAAAAAAATAAATCGATCATTATTAGGTTTTAGGAATGATCAACTTATAGGCTAAAGGATTTGATTTGATCATTTAGATCAATAGGGTTTTCGAGATTCAACAAGCCAATGAGGCTGTGATTTTAATTGATCAACAATCTCAAGATCAAACTTTTGGTTTAAGAGCTTTGATTTACTCATGGAAGAGTTTGAACTTATTGATCTAGGGTTTTATGGATTTTGCCAAAATTTTAATTGTCTTAGACCTTTATCATCAAACCAAATTTGATTGTTTGTGTTCCTTTTTAGAGTTTCAGGCAGTTTACCTTTGTTTATGAAGTGTAGAATTCGAACCACCTTTGAGAGAAATCGGATTGGTTGGTTTGGACTTTGACGGCGCGGCTTGCTCCGGGAGGTGAAGGAGCGTTTGGAATCCGATCGCAGTGTGTTTGGCGGAGATGGATTCTCCTTGTCAAGAGCTTCAATTTGGTAGGTGGCTTGTCGTCTGAATCTTCGTGGTTTATGAGTTACGGCGGTTTGAAGTCGCGCCAAAGATCAGGGTTTTGAGGTAATTGACGGCACGTACTAAAACAAAGCGTGGCGGCGCGTCTGAGATCGGATCGGAGTGCGGTTTGCGGTGCTGGATTCGTCTCATCAAGGGCTACAGATTGATAGGTGGCTCACCGTCTAGGTCATTACGGTTAGGAAGATATTACTGTTTTAAGATGCGGCTAGTTTTAGGGTTTTGGTGACCTACGAATTTTGCTAGGGTTTTGAGCTTAGCTCGTGCTGATAACGTATTGTGAATGTATGTTATTAATATCGATGGGAAGCTCATTTATATAAAGAATACAATGTCTGAAGCCCTAATGGGCCAGTTACAAGATGTGCCACTAATGGACCAAAGCATAGATAGTAAATCCTATTATAATCTACGGTTGCTGGAACATCCACAATAATAGATTTCATAACAGATATGAATAAAGTACATATTGTATTTTGATGGTTTACAAATGTTCTGGTTTAGTAATGATATTGTAATTCAGTGTTTTTGAGCAGACAGATAGGAGATCACATTTTGAGCAGGTCTGTGATTTTTAACCAAAACCGAATATCGGAATAAGATCCGATCTGAAATGGACCGAATTAGTTTGGTTTCGATTATAGTTTTTTTGTCATTGAAATAACTTCTAAAAGTTTGATCCCCAAAGCCAATGCTCTAAGGAAAACAAAGAGAAGACAAACAAATATAAAAAAAACATACACCAGTAGGTGCTTAAACGAAAGAAAAAAAACCCTATAGAGGAAAATGAGTTTTTGAAGATATAAATGGCTTCATACTCCATTAGGTGAAACCATTGCATGATCATCTTGAGTATGTAGGCGGAGAGGAGACAACATCAACAAGAATGATATGAGTAAGCCAACTTGGACCTCCACGAGCTACATAGGATTGAATCCGTCCATTCTTAGTGACATTACAGCGATCTCAGTTGCAACTCTACTTGCAGCCAGTCACTACTTTATCACAGCAGTGTTGGAAGCAGTTCAGTGCTTGCCGAGCACACTTAATAGTATTGGACAGCCCAAGAAACTAATGCGGCTTGATCAGGACAGGTCACCGAACCATTTACCATGAAGGTATGGACGGACACAATAGATTAGAAACTAAAGATTCCACGCACGCCATATGGTAAAGATAAATTTCCAAATAAAATAAGCACACCAATAAGAACACCGTCGATTTTCCGCTCGTATAAATTTAACCAGACACCTGACCGTTGAACTTCTAATCCAAAACACAACCAGATCTGTTGCAAAACACACAAACCAAAAAAAATCACTGAAAAGGAGGTTGTTCACATAACAACCACAACTAATACCACCGAACTCCTGTAACTGTTATCACCACCACCACTGCTCCTTTATATGAAGTGCAACTCCAATACAAAAATACATGTGAGAGTGAAGAAGAGAAACAAGAACCTTCAAAAGTCCGCTCAAAAATACATGGCCGAACAATCCGTCACAACTGACAAAATTTTTTAAAAAGCCATAAAACTAAGCGATAAAAAAAAAGCAAATTGATGAAAAAGCTGAAAAAGAAAAGAGAAATCTCCGCCGGCATTAGCAACAAGCGCCACCGGGGGAAAAAAGAAGATCAGATCAGAGGGGTTTGGGTGTGACGGCTGGAGAAAATTCTGGTTATAGTTTAGTTATCAGATGGTATTACTATAATTATCCATGGATACCGGTTCGGGTTTTCAACTGCGACTGATTTGGTATCCATTAAAACCAAAGCCTGTGTTTAAAAATGCAAAACTATATATTTTGTTGTTGAATCCAGGTTAGGAATGCGGAGTAGCCCATGCAATACTAAATTACTTTAATTTTGTTATGATTACTTTCATATTACTAATATATATTAGACAAAGAAATCAAACCATGCTTTTGTAAAAGTTGAATATGTGTTTACTGTAAAGATAACTTTTAAAAATATAACACGACTAAATAAGTGTCGGATAAAAAGTGTGTTTGGTGTTGATTCGATAGATCTTTACCTATTCCAAATAACTTAGTGGCAAAGTTATGTTTATAAAAAAAAAATAACTTAGTGGCAAAGCCTCCGTTGTCAGGACATTATTTTTTTCGTTTTGGTTGTTGTGTTTTTGCACACAGTACGTTTTGAGTAATGCTAAACAAATATAAAATTTTGTAAGAAAAAAATTAATATCGTGTATATCTTAAAAAAAAATACATGGCTGTTGTAAGCAGGTTTCATCCATCTCACTCTAAACCCAGTTTAGTACGACAAAAGTCTAACATTTAGACAAATAGGTCACACAAGATGATAGCTTATCCCGAGCTGTGAGGGATAGTCTGGTCCGAGTTAACATTGTCAAAACAAAACATGAAGAAGAACGATAGTAAATGCGTTTTTAAAAGCACATGATATTCGTGACAAAAAAAAAAAAGCACATGATATATTTCGCTAGACATGTAAGGAGAAGGAGAGGACAGGCCAAGCTTTAGATCTCAAATTCTCAATCGTATCAGCTCATAAAATCAATAACATACATAATTCTAATCAAAGATGACCGTAGATATCTGTTGGAAGTGGTTCTCACCTTCAGGATATTTAGCGTGACTACGATCTCTTCCTTTTTGGGGTCGTCGCCGTTCTCTTCTTGTTTGCTATTTTCATTCCTTATAACAGCTCGGCATTCTTCCGTGCAGTGTCCTTTTCGGTTATGGAAGGTGCAAAACTTGCGGGCTCTTTTGAATTCAGGGCAGTCTATTCCGGTTGAGATTGTTTTTGTTCAAGTTGTATTGTTTTTATGGCAGCACCTTCTTCATACACTGCAAAATACAAAGCTCGATGGAGTGTGTCGTCGAGCGGCGTTGGTGCTCATTCCTTTCCTTGAATTTTGATGAAAACCGTGCTCCATTATTGAGTGCTGCAAGGTGTTTAGGTGTGAGATCATGGCTTTGATATTCCCGAACTTGGCGATGTACGATCTTAGGGTTTTAAAAGGTGCTTCTTCCAGGTTTTATAAATCAGCTTATGTTGGTCTCGTTTCTATGAAGAAAGAGTATTGGTTTGGGAACGCGGATACGAGTTGAGTGAAGTTATCGATTGAATTTTTTCGAGTCTTGCCAACCATTCTAGAGCAGATACGATCAGGTTTTCGGCAAAGTAGCAGCAGCCTCTTTTTATTCGTTGTTTAGTGGGCTCTTGAGACATCTGGCCAGAAGGCTCGGATGTGAGCCTTCGGGTCGGTGTTACCAGAGTATTTAAGGAATTTAACTTTTCTACATTGTGCAGCATTATGCTTGTTATTCTCTTTGTGAAGGGACTCCTCCGTGTTTACAATATTACTCGATCAAAATATTGGGGGACGAGATCTCCTTAATATACCTTATATATTAATTATGGAGCATTACAATTTTTTGTTATAGTTATGTGTCATCATGAAAATGATTCTCATAATTCTTAGAAAAATAAGTTGGTTCATATAAATATATATTATATTTTTATTAAACTAACTAGTATACAAAAGAATATTATCTTGAATAAAAGTTACAGAATTACCTAATATGATTAAAATATATATCACAATTAAAGAGAAATTTCACAACTACACTTTATTTGATACCATTTTTCACTTTTACCACTACTCTAAAGCCATTTTCACAAATACCACTTTTATTAAAGGGTAAATGACAAAATAGCCCTCCCACATCTCAGAGAAAACTTCCACGGCAAAAAGACGACATCCGATTCTACTAATGTTTCCGGTGATAAGAAGGAAGAAGCCGATTCTAAGGCTATTGGATCGACGTATGGGGATGTATCATCTCTCGTCGATGATGTTCAGAAGAAGATTCGACGTGCTGAGAGGTTTGGTGTCTCTGTGAAGCTGACCAAAGAGGAGAAACAAAATTCTTGTGCTGAGAGGTTACGAAACGCTTCGATTCGTCGATTAGGTTAAGTTTATTCGTTTTGATTTCCCCTAAATTTGCGAAATTAGGGTTTCTGCGAACTTATCATTCTAGCGGAACCATAGTTAGGCTCAGAACATCGCTAATTGACATGTGTTTTACTCTCTGTACAGGTTCGGTACTGTTGTAGCGGCGGTGAGTGGTTCAGAGGGAGCGAAGAAAGCTGAGGAGTTGAAGCAGAAGGCTAGAGCTGACATGTACTTACTTGTGTGTTGTTGTTTTTTAAAAAGAAGATGAGTTTTACTTGGATTTATATTTTACATACAGATTTGGGGTTCCTGCATCATCATCCACTACTAAAGTTGATAACTCTGTGGAAAGGCGAAGAAGAAAGCTAGGCTCGCACGTTTACTAGAGTTGATTTCGGCTGGTGCGCTATACGGGAATCCTGGTGTCCCTGGAGCTGGGTTTGGAAGTGGTCCAAGAAGTTCATGGGGTGGACAAGCTCCATCGGGTTATGGTAATGTGGGATATGGAAATGCTGCTGCTGCTCCGTGGTTGCTTCACGATTTCAGTGAAGATTTCTATGGAGAAGAATAATCATTGGCTATATACGTCCTAAGGTAAATTATTTTAGTTTGTTATCTTCATCATCCATTCTCATATGACTGTGATGTTCTGTGGTGTTTTTCTTCTCTGCAGGCTAACTTCCCTTCACTGGAGAGTCTAGTAGCAAAGATTCACGAGGACAGGGAAGTTGCAGAGAAAGCTCTTGATCTTCCATCGTATTCTAAGTTTAAGGATGATCCTTACCTGACTAAATGATTAAAATCATTTCTGTAAAGAATCAAAAACTCTTGTTTTTCTCACATTCTTATTATGATTTAATCAAACTTTCTGATTGTTTTCGAAACGTACTCTGAATAAGACTTCGGTCTTTGCTTTACTTTCTGCAAGTTTGTAAAACAGGTTCTTGGAACAACATATCGATTTCTTGGTTTGTTAATGAACTTCACTCATCTCCACACGACCACTCTTATCTCCATCAACGGACCTTGAACAATACCAGTGTATGCTTTACTTTGTAACCTTCAAACCACTATACCAAAGGGAGAGAAGGCACAGCAACCACTAGAGCCCCAGCAGCTTTACCAGCCAAAACACCAGGCCTGCTAATTCAAACTAACTATTATCACTCAATGAGAAACCAAAATGCTCAGCTACAAAAACAATAAACTGAAAGTTAAACACTCACACAGAATCCTCAATAACCAAACACTCTCCTTGATCTTTATTCAACTTTCTCGCCGCTTCAACTTTCTCGCCGCTTCAAGAAAACTATTAATCACAAAAAGTCAGAACAGCATCATTACAATTGTACACTAAACAGTCTTTATATTTAGCAAGAGATGGAATCTTACCTATCAAGAGAAGGTTTGCCTTTAGAAACTTTGTCACTACCAACAATAACCGAGAAACGTTCCTTCCAACCTACACAAAGAAAAAAAACGATACATAGATTATTACTCTTCACTAAATAAGCATATCTCATGATTTGTATAATAATTTATAAGGGTTTATAGCGGTATGCAAATAATTTACAAAGATTTATAAAAAAAAATTTTAAAGTTCATACACCGTTATAAAGGATTATACAACAATTTATAAGGGTATATAAAATTATTTGTAAGGGTATATAAACCATTTATAAATGCATATAAAAAAAGTTATAAACTTTATAAACCATTTATAAATATTTATAAGAAAGTTATGAAAGTTATAAACTCTAGCAGTAGCAGCGGTCTGTCATCCAATGACTCCAGCAAGTCTGCTACTTCCAAGGTTTCAAACCGGAATAAGTTTTGCTGTCTCTCAAGAGAAGACGTGATCCGCTTCCTTATAATGGTTTATAAAACAATTAATAAGAATTTATAAAATTAATCTATAAGGCTTTCTAAATAAATTATTAACGTATATTTCATTTATAAGAGTTTATAAATTCAGTCTATAAGGCTTTATAAGAATTATATATAATTTATAAATGTTTATAAACCATTTTTAAAGATTTAGAAATCATTTACAAACCTTTATCAATAGTTTATATATATTCCTATAAATCATTTATAAGCCTTTATAAAATCACTTATAAAACATTCATAAATTTTATAAGGTTTTATATAATCATTTAAATAATTTATATGAGTTTAAAAAACATTCATAAAGTTTACAAAAACAACTTATAATGTTTATACACCAACTATGAGAGGTTTGTAAGTGTTTTTAAATGGTTTATAAATCAGTTTATGTCAATTTTAAAACTAATATTATTATAAATCTTGGTTTTATGGTATTTTGATAATACATCAAAAAAATTTATAAATTTTTATAAAGTGGTATTTGAATAAGATATATATATATATATATATATATATAGGTTTATAAACAAGAAAAGAATATGTTTGCTTAGACAATTTATAATGGTTTATAAAGGTAAAATAAATTAGTTACAAGAACTCTAAAACATTTGAATAGTTTATAACCATTTATAAAGTCTAATAATAGAATTTATAAGGGGTATTATAAGAGTTGTATAGGTTTATTAATCAACTAAAAGAGTCTGTAACCATTTAGAAAGTCTTATAAAACAATTTATAATAGTTTGTATAATAATTTATAAAGTTTTATAAAGGTATGTAAATAATTTATAAGGGTATATAAAAATACTTGATAAAATTTATAAACCATTAACAAGGATTATAAAATAATTTATAAAGGTATGTAAAATTTCTGAAGCAGTGGAGCCTTGCTTGCTGTCCACATGTGCCTCAGAATCTGCCACGTATTATCATCTCTTTATAAAATTTATAAACCATTATAAAGGATTATAAAATAATTTATAAAGGTATGTAAAATTTCTGAAGCGGTGGAGTCTTGCTTGCTGTCCGCATGTGCCATGGAATTCATGTATAATTCATTTATAAGAGTTTATAAAATCAGTCTATAAAGATATGTATAACAAACTTGAACTTAGTTTTCTATAAGGATTATAAATAATTTATAAATATTTATCAATCATTTATGAAGGTTTATAAATCATTTATAAATACTTATAAAATATCTTGCTGCAGATTTATGATGATTCATTAATCAACTAAAAGAATCTATAACCATTTAGAAAGCCTTATAAATTAATTTATAATGGTTTGTATAATAATTTATAATGGTTTATAAGGGTATGTAAAGAATTTATAAGGGTATATAAAAATAATTTATAAAATTTATAAACCATTACAAAGGATTATAAAATAATTAATAAATGTATGTAATTTCTGAAGCGATGGAGCATTACTTGTTGTCCGCATGTGCCTCAGAATCTGCCGCATATCATCATCTCTTTATAAAATTTATAAACCATTATAAAGGATTATAAAATAATTTATAAAGGTATGTAAAATTTCTGAAGCGGTGGAGCCTTATTTGCTGTCCGCATGTGCCATGGAATTGATGTATAATTCATTTATAAGAGTTTATAAAATCAGTCTATAAGGATATGTATAACAAACTTGAACTTAGTTTTCTATAAGGATTATAAATAATTTATAATGTTTATCAATCATTTTTGAAAATTTATAAATTATTTATAAATATTTAGAAAATATTTATAAGGGTTTATAAATCATTTATAAAGTTTGTAAATAATTTATAAATATTTATAAATTATTTGTAAGAGTATATAAACCATTTATAAAGTCTTATAAAGACGTTTATGAAGTCTATAAATAGTTTATAAATGTTTATAAAAGAACTCAGTTAGAAGGTCTTTAAATTATTTATAAGAGTCTATAACCATTTAGAAAGACTTATAAAACAATTTATAAGGCTTGTAAGATAATTTATAAGGTTTACTAAGGTATGTAAATAATTTATATGGGTCTATAAAACATTTATAAAATTCATAAAAGGTTTTATAAAGTTTAGTAACCATTTATATCGGCATATATGTATATATATATATATATATATATATAATGAATTATAGAACCACTTAAAATTTTTGAAAACTGTTTAGAATGTCTTCTTGAGCTGTTCGAAAAACATATATTCTGCTAGAAAATATATCAGAAGATTTATAAATCAGTTTAGACACCATTATAAATTATTAAAACAATTTATAAAGGTATGTAAAAGTATTTGTTAGAGTCTATAAACCATTTAAAAGGCACATAAAACAAGTTATAAAATCTATAAAATATTTATAAATGTTTATAAGAAAGTTATGAAAGTTTATAAATAATTTATAAGGAGTATGTATACTATTAATAAGAGTTTATATAGGTGTATAAACCAATTATAAGGTATCTATATTATTTATAAGAATATATAACCATTCATAAATGCTTATATAGAACATCTGAAGTACACTTATTCATGTTTACGCTATTAAGATGTTTATTTTCAAAAGTACCTAGAATTTAAGAAAACAGTTGAAAATTATATCCTCTAATCTATTTCTACTCATAGTGAGAGATAAGATCGCGTCGACGAGTTTTGAACCGTTTGATTAACATTTATAACTAGTTTATAATAACCGTTTGATTAACATTTATAACTAGTTTATAATAGCTTATATAAAGATTTATAAACTCTTATCACTTTCACATAAAATATTTATAAAAAAAGCTTATAATTGATTTTATAAGTTAATTTTTTGTCAACTGATTGATAATGTTTATGTATATAGATAGGGTGAATATCCAGTCTACTTAATGGTTGGCACAATAAATATAAGGACCTCAAAAATGATTTATAAACGTTTATAAACTGTATAATGGACTATAAGTTGATTTTTCTAAAATCACTCAAAAATACAATCAACACAAAAAGGCTTTGCAAAACATATAATGTTACATCATCAGATGCTCAGAGAAACTCTGTAAATTTAGAAATCATTTATAAATCTTTATCAATAGTTTATATATATATATACCTATAAATGACTTATAAACCTTTATAAAATCACTTATAAGAATATATCAAATATTTATAAGGTTTTATACAGTAATTTAAAAATATTTGTAAAATTTATGAAGGCAATTCATTTATAAAGTCTTGAAATATGAATATATAGAACCTTTTTATAAGGGTCTATAAATCTTTTAAGAATATTTAAAATTATTTATAAGAGCTTATAAAATCATTTATAAAGATTTGTAGAATTTCAAAAGGTAATTCGTTTATGAAGTACTCTTATAACATTTTATAAAGGCTTATAAATCATTTATAAGGGTTTGTGAATTTGTTTTCTAAAACACACAAACTTGTTTATAAGGGTTAATAAAACATTATAAGAATATATATAAACTAATATATAAAGGTTTATATATCATTTATAAATTATATAAACTGTTTATAAGACCATACAAACTATTTCATTGGTTTATAAATTACTCTTCTCTGAAACCACAAGATATTCAACAAATTAACCAACTCTCCACCAATTTCGTTGCTTATAAGAGTTTATAAATAATCATTATAAGAGATTTATATATCGTTATAAGATTCTATATATCATTTATATATATATATATATATACACTATTTATAAGTTTATAAGTCTTTTATAAGGGCTTATAAGTCAGTTTATAAGGGTTTATAAATTAGTTTATAAGGGTTTATAAATCAATTTATAAGTGTTTATATAATCATTTTAAGAGTTTTGTAAGAGTTTATAAAAAATTAGAAGAGTGTACAAAACCATTTAATTGCTTAAGAAAATTTAAAAGCATCATGTACATATGTGTAATAGTAGGAGTGTATACCTCATTTTAAAAGATTTATAACATTTTTACAACAGATTTATAAGAGTTTATAAATCATATAATATGAAGTATGAAGCATGCACTTTGGCAATGAGAGCAGTACCTACCTTATAAAAGGTCTTTTAAAAAAGTTGGGCCTGTCATTGGTTTTCTGCTCATTGATGTATAAAATGTCTTATACAAAGAGAATAGTTGAGTCTACAACACTATTCAAAATCCAACGACTCGTAACAGAGTAATGACAAACATAACTACAGTGTCTTATGACTTATGATACATGTGTTGCTGAATGGTTTGAATGTGGCCAGAGACATCAGCAGCACCTTAAGACACAAATCCTTGTCAAACACTTGTTTTGTGACCAAATAAAGATGAAAAGAGAAACACTAAAAGAAGTGATTTATATTATTAATAAGAGTTTATAAAAACTTTATGAAAGTTTATATTCAATTTATAAGAGAGGTATTGTAAGAGTTGTATGAGTTTATAAATCAACTAAAAGAGTCTATAACTATTTAGAAAGTCAAAAAAAATTATAATAGTTTGTGTAATAATTTATAAGGGTTTATAAGTGTATGTAAATGATTTATAAGGGTTTATAAAAATAATTTTTAAACTTTATAAACCATTATAAAAGATTATAAAACAATTTATAAATGTATGTAAAATTTATGAAGCGGTGGTCTTGCTTGCTGTCCGCATGTGCCACAAAATCTGTCACGTATCATCGCATTCTTACAAAGCCTACACGTATTCTTTAATTTTATGAATTTAATCTTGTGTATCAAAGTGTTGGGTTTTAAGCTGAAGGAGTTTAAAGATGTTTATATATAATTTATAAGAGTTTATAAAAGGTTTAAATGTGTTTATAAAATTATATAAGATTATAAGGGTTTATAAAAGGTTTTAAGGGGGTTTGAAGAATTTATATAGGGTTTATAAAAAACATAAAGGTTTCTAAAACCATTTAAATATTTATATAACTATTTATAAATGCTCATAAAACCATAACCATTGAACCATTTATAAATTTTGTAATGATTTATATTCAGTGTCCACCTAACCGAGCTTGATTTCTGTAACAAGAAACAAAATGTGGTAAAAAAGAGTATTGTCCAATATGACTGTAACCGGAACATTCATGCAACATTGTCCTGAAACAATCACGAAACTAATAAGCTTGGAATCGGTTGTCACAATACACGGTAACTTACGTACCAATACATCAAAATAAATAATCAAACTCAAACAACCGGTCCCTCTCCCACAATTTCTTAGCCAATTTGGCGTGCAGGCTTCTTGTCAGCAACCAACAAACTGGAATGATCAAAGGTTAGGAGCGTAGACACTTGCTCCTTCTCTGTCCTCGTCTCAACTGTGAGATTCCCCAAGGCACATAGAGAGCTAAGAGATTCTCCTCTGAAACCAAAAGTAGTCAAGTCTACTTATACTTACAGGTTGTAGACTTGTAAAGGTGCTTATCCCAAATACTGTTATGATATTATCTTTAAGTGGACCGTTCCCTTGTGTGCTCAGCACAACAGACTTTGAGTTTTATCAGTTGTGTTAGAGCAGACAAACCTCACTCCTTTCGCAATAAGTGCCTATGCCTGCACAAAAGAAGAGTATTGAAGAAGTCATTAGTCATCGCTGAAACAGAGTCAGAAAGAAAAAGTAAGAGCAGCTGACTATAGTTAAAGAAACTAAGCTTCAAACATAGTCAAATCTACTTCCCAGAATCATGAAAATTTGTGTGCTAAAAGAATGATGCAATTAAAATAGAGTAATCATCTATTTGGAACACAATACGATTCCAACAGGGATGGTAGATATCAAACTGAAGAAATTCAGTAATAGTACATCAAAAGTAGCTTACTTTAAGGAGAATGATCACTCAAGTCTCATCATGTAACCAAGAGAGACTATATCAAGTATAATCCAAAAAAAAGTGTTAACCCATATATCAAAGTAATCATAGAAACTCACATTCAATAAAGATACAAGCTTCCCATACTCTTTGCATTGATTGCGTTTAAATTCTTTGCTTCAAACATGTAAATTAGAGAACA
This sequence comes from Hirschfeldia incana, assembly GCA_026261945.1. NCBI lineage: Eukaryota > Viridiplantae > Streptophyta > Magnoliopsida > Brassicales > Brassicaceae > Hirschfeldia > Hirschfeldia incana. Next base: position 2,900,123 of record JABCMI010000006.1, read on the forward strand.
ACTTCCTCACAGTGACAGTGGCACAGATCTGGCGTGCAGTGTTCTTCTCAGCAACCAACACACCGTAATGATCAAAGGTCAAGTGCGTAGCAACTTGCTCCTCTTTTCTCCTCGTCTCCACCGTGAGATTCCCCAAGGCACATAGGGAGCTCAGAGCTTCTCTGAAACCAAACATGTTCAAACTCTGAAGATCTGCCAAATCCTCTAACTTTGACGTATGGTGCTTAAGCGCCAGAACCTGAGGCACACCGGAAATCCAAGTATCTCCGCCTCAAGGTTCTTCCACCTCCGATAATCGGGATCTTCATAATGCCAATTCTCGTCAACAACGGGCGCCGTCGAGTTCATGGCCGGCAGCACGGGAGAATCATCCTCGCGAAACTGCGGTTTATCAGCGAGAGAACACAACAGACGGCGCCGGTGAGAGAGGACACCCGCCGATTCGACGCTGAATTGATGACGGCGGTTGAGAAAATTGTTGCGGAGGAGGGGGAGCGTTCTGAGGAGAAGAAAGCTTGCTGCACAATAGAAAATAGGTTTATTATTTAGAGGTACAATGATATTTTTTGATCATTAAAAATATGGTGGTATAATTGGTTAGTGTAAAATTGAAAAATGGTATCATAAAAATGATATTTTTGACAATTTCCCCACAATTAATGATTATGAATAATAAAAATTGATAACAATTTTTTTATCCTCCATACTTTTGTTTAATTTTATATTATGAATAATAACTTTTTCTTATATGTTATATTTTGAATTTTATAAAACGACTATAAATGGTAAAAGTCTCACATTGAAAATTTTGTGATTAATGGTATTTTTTTAGTTCAGCTCATTGTTTTTCTTTAATGGATCTTGAACAATTTTAATAATTAACTAAATGACCACGTGCATAATAGAATGTGTTTTGGTTCAAAAATTGCTGCATACCCAAAATCAATATAAACCATCATCATTTTTCTTTAAAAAATGTTACAATAAGAATATATGGTTGGGCAAAAATCCGAATCCAAATAACTGAACCAAATCCAATCCGAAAAAGTAATGCAAAACCTTAACCAAACTGATTAGATATCTGAACAGGTTCAAAAGTTGGGTATCTAGAAAACCGAAATCGAACCATCTGATCCGAAATATTTCAGGTATTCGAATATATTCGAACCAGATTTAAATACTTAAATATATTATTTATTTTAAAATTTAGTATCTAAAAAAATATACGAATAATACGTAAGACGTTTTTAAATTGTTCAAAATACTTAGAATATATGAGAACAGTTAAGGTACATGCTTAAAATAGTTAAATAAAACTCAAAACACCAAAAATACTTAATATCTATTGATGTTTTATCCATATATTTATAAGCTAAACTATTTTTATGTTAAGTTTAAGTATTTTGGCATACATTATTCAAAGTTATATGTTATATATTATTCTTAGTCTTAGATTTTGAAAAAAATAAAGTATATATGAACTTTAACTTTAAAAAAATAAAATAAATAGGTCATCAAAACCTAAACTCAAAATGAGCATGCAAAGATTCAAACCAAACTTGCGAAGAACTGAACTAAACATAATCTAACCAAAGTAAATGATATCCGAATGCCCATCTCTAATCAAATGTAAAAAAATGTTATTGAAAACAAAATAAGTATTGTTAATAATTTTTTAATACAATTTTTTTTAAAAAAAACTCACTTCACGCAAGATGGAGATTAGCATCTAGTTTGTTTTATTGTTTGTTTCGACATTCTGCAGTATATCTTAGTTTTATAATCACCCATATTGTATACATAAACTAAGGATGAGCATTCGGGTACCCAATCAGGTTTCGATTTGGGTCTATGCGGATTCCGTATTTTTGGGGTAAAAGATTTCAGCCTCATTCGAATATTTTAAATTTTGATTCGGGTTCGGTTCAGATCTTTACGAGTTTGGTTCGGGTTTGGATAACCAATTTAAATTATTTTTAAAAATTTATTATATACTTTAAATTTTTCAAAATCTATAAACAAAATATATTACATATAAATTTGAATAATATATATCAAAATACCTAAAATTAATATATAAATTTGTTTGGTTTGAATATTAGGATTGAGAATCAAGATATTTTAAGTATTTTGGTGTTTTGAGTATACTTTAGATATTTTTGACATTTACTTTTGACTATTTGTATATATTTTTAAGTATTTTAAATAACTCAAAAATATCTTATATATTTTGAATATGTACTTATATAAGGTAAATCTGTAAATTATTATTATATTTATGTATATAAATCTATTTCAGATTAATTCGGGTACCCGGAATATCTCGGTTTGAGTTGGGTTTGGTTTCGATTATCTAAATACCAAAATTTTGAATCCGTTCTGATATTTAATTAATTCCGGTTCTGGTTTGGTACTACTTTTTTGGATCGGATGGATTCAGATGATTTTTTTCCCCTTCGGATACCTGGAATGATTTTGTTTGTGATTATAAAACACAAGACCATATCATCGTCGCTATTAAAAATGGTCAGAAATAAAGAAGTAAGAAGAACCATTGTTTGATTTCTTTTTTTTTTTTTTTTAAGTAAACTTACATTGTTTGATTTCTTCTACTTTATTTTATGCGCTTATGCTAGTTGCAAAAAGAACATTTATTCTTATTTTTTATATTGTTGTCGTTACCAGGAACTTAGCCTCTTGGAGTAGGGTAGCGGCGGGATACTCTGCTCGTGCCTGAAGAAGTTCTCTGGGTCAACCTTTGTTTTAATTTTCACCAGCCTGTAGAAATTGTTCTTGAAGTACTGGGCTCCCCACGTTTGAGCCTTTATGAAGTTAGCCTTCGAGTCTTTCGTATTCGTTCCCAAGTCTAGATCACGATAATTCACGTATGCTTGCCTTGGATTGCTTGTGACATATGGTGTCATGTAACTGTACATTTCTCTGATCCATTTCGTTCGCTTGTTTAAACTTATGCCGTCAGAGGACGTCGAGTTCGTGGCATAATGAATCTTGAACATGGTTCCCTTTCTATGCGCAAATGGGGTCTCCGATTCAGGAATTTTTGCCATAATTCCACCATAGGGCATCATAAACATAGATGATGTGTTTTCTTGAACCAATTTCTTGAACATTCCTTTGAGTCCAAAAGCCGGAATAGGTTCTGTAACGAAATCGGACTTTCCTTTGAAATACACTTTAACATACGGAGATAACTTGGGGTCAAGCAAAACTTCAAGAGGAGAATCTGTTGGGAAACCAGCATTGGCGAGAACAGATTCAATCCAGCTCACTTCGATACAATCCTCTTGAGTTAGCCCTAGTTCCGGAAAATACTTCTTCATAACCTCCATCAAGGTGCCTTTCTCGCCAAGAAACTGACCTTTGTATTCTAATGTCAGTGTCTTGTCCCCCGCAACTCTGAACATCACTCGTAAGAAGAGATCTTCAACGAGCTTGTCCGCAATTCTTTGCCACTTAGAAAGAATCTTGGTTTCTGGGTCTTGTTCTAATGTATTAGTAACGGTGAACATGGTTAGGGTTTCAGGAACAGGAACAAGCTTGACCTTCCATGCTAGAATTACCCCAAAACTCCCTCCACCACCTCCTCTAATCGCCCAAAACAAATCCTCTCCCATCGCAGCTCTGTTAAGTAATTTACCATCTGCATTAACGATCATTGCATCTAGTACGTTATCTGCAGCAAAACCATATTTCCTCAACAGAGTGCCGTCCCCACCGCCTGTTATATGCCCGCCTATGCCTACGGCTGAGCACAACCCTCCTGGGAACCCATGGATCTTGCTCTTCTCTGCAATTCTGCATAGAAAAATGTCAAGAAGAAAATAAATTTACCATCAGATGACAACTCTACCAATATTAACCAAAAACCTATCATCCCACAAAATATACCTACTAATCAATAATCATATATGACAAGTTTACTACTCAACAATACATCTAGGTTTGGACGTTTATAAAGAAGCTTAAATCCGATCTGAACAGTTACTAAAAAATATCCGAAACAAGGTCTAAGACTAAGACATGTACTTTGGATTTGTGTATAACCCGAACCGAATCAAATCCAAATTAGGATGCAAATATATTCCAAAATTAGTTACATTTTTTTTACACATCTTAAAGTTATTTAGATATTAGAGTATTTTACAGAAATTGTAGTTTGTATACAATTTTTTTTTGTTATTTCGAATACTTTCAGTTAATTTAAATAATTTGACTAGTTTAAATCAATTTTAGTCAATTTATATAGTTTTTAATTCAGATTTTGAATGATTTTAAACACTGATTATAACACGATGTTGAAATTAATTGGAAGAAATCGAACTGAACTCAATTCGAGTCAAAAATTAATAAAATCACATAAAGTAACACTGTTCAAAATTTTATATTTGAGATTTTTTTTTAGGTTTTCAAATTTTACAGTTATGTGTCATTTAAATAACCATTTTAATTTTTATATTTATCCTTTTAGTTTTAAATTATATTTCATAAATTCACATATAGAAATATTAAATTCTGTAAATCTAAGCTCATAACCTATATATTATTAACAAAAATGTAAATATATTATTTAAATTTTATATATCGATTATATATATGAATACTAAAAAAAAATACACTTAATATTTTACTATCCTCTTATAATTAATAATTTTATTTGTGTTTTTATAGCTCTCATTTATTAATAGTTTTAATATATATTTATATTTTATTTAAAATTACTCTAATTTTACTAATTTTGACTAATCTGAAGGATTATTTTGTAAATTTCAAATATTTTTTAAAAATCAGATTTTAAGGTTACCACTGGAGAGAAACATCATCAAATCTCAAATTTGAGAATCGTCAAATTTAAATTTGAGGTTCAATCAACCACAAAAGTAGTCGACAAAAAAAATCAATCTTAAAAATAAAGTTGTTTTTTGGAGATGTTATTAGAACAATTTCGTTAATGAAAAGTAAGATACTATAAACAAAAGCAGTAGCAAACTCGTAAAATAAGTCAATAGTCAAGATTGTTTCTGGTTTATTAGTATTAGTTTTATTCTGTGTTTTGCATCAACATTTTGAGTATATATTTTTTGAAAGAACTAAACTATGTTAAATGTAAAAGTGTGAATTGTTTTGGAGAAACTTTCTTTTAGCAAACGCATAACTTAACTAAATATTACCTGTAGTAAAGTTCACCAATTGTAGCACCAGACTGAACCCACGCACTATTATCTTCAATATCAACATTGATCTGCCGTAGTTTCGACAGATCGATCAATATAAACGGTGTTTCCATCAGTGAAACAAAAGACAAACCCTCATAGTCGTGGCCGCCGCTTCTAACACGGTGATGAAGTCCAAGTTGATTGGAACATATGACGGAAGCTTGGACATGAGACTCATGAACCGGTTTGAATATGAATCCCGGTTTCGGTGTGGACTCAGTCACGTAACGAAGATTATGAGCTGTTGCTTCAAGGACTTCTTTGTAGATCGAGAAGTTTCTTTCAGGTGCAAAGAACGTTTCGAGGAGTGGAAAATCAACATTTGTGTTTTCGTGTAGACAATTGATGAAGGCATCTTGTAGAGAGGGAGAGGTTGAAGAAGAAGTTGGAGTTATTGTGCAGAAAGAAAAATATAGAAGAGCTAAGAACGAAAATGCATGGAGTGCTTTTGACTTTCCCATCTCTGCAGCATAGAAACTCGAAGGACAGTGATTGATATATAAGACGATTGTGTTTATACAAAAATAGAGAGAACGTGAAAGCCAAATTTTCACGTTTCTTGAAAACGTTGACTTTGATTTTGCTTGTTTGATTAAAAAGCTATCAAATGATAAATGCGTATATTTTTTTTTTCCTTGCTTAAACGATGCACATTTTAAACATTAAATCATCATGACTCCGTCAAAAGTGCACATTTGTTTAAGGGAAATCACATGTATTCAATCATATTAAACTGATAAAACATCCAAATCCAATGCAAGATCGATCTTGCTCACCATATCAGTTGACTGACAACTACGGTAGAAGGTCGGATACCTCAACTAATCGGAAATTTAGCCAATTTCTCCGATATTGATTATAAAATAAAACACTCCATTGTTGAGGGCTTGTTTTATTGTTATTTGCATAATTTCCATTATTGAGTTTTTATTTTAATATTTTTTTCTGTTGTTTCAGCATATCATGTTTACCACTAAATTTTAGTCATGTCAAACAAATTTAGATTCTTTTATCAAAACTTTAGAAAATTTTGATAGTGCAAGACGCTTGTAAAGATGTGTTGATATATAATTTAAAAATATCAAAACTTAAAACTAATATCTTGTACATAGATAATTATCTGAAGATTCATATAAAATAACAACATTATATAAATATAATAACAAAAATAGTTATGAAAATTTTCAAAATATATATTATCGTAAAATCAATAATTAACAGTAATTATAACCAATTTTTTTTTAATTTATTATAATATTAATTACATAAAATAATTATAATAATCAATATTATTAAAGAATAATCTTATTTTCAAAATTTAGGATACTATTGAGTTTTTATCATATTTATAAGACTATACCAATTTTATATTTAAATTTTGCCATCAATCAATATCATTTAATATAAAATATTAAATGATTTTCTAAATAAAAGTACAACATATGAAAAACTATATATATGTCATGTCGATTATTCTTTAAGATTAGTTAATCCTCAAATTATTAATTTTGACAACAATTGTTATCATTTAAAGCAATTTTAGAAAATATAAATATAGTTAATACAATTTTCTAAATTATGGTCACTGAATTTGTCTCATTATTAAAAATTGCAATATTTAAAATATTAATTTATTTTAATTTTGATAATCCTTATACAATTCATAATGCTCTAAGATTTTCCTTAAAAATACTAACAACATACATACTAAAATAGCTAAACGTGTTTTCTTATCAACATTGTTAAAATTGAAGTACTAATATAAATTAAAATTTTAAATAACCTTTAATCACATCGAATGTCATTTTATCACTCATAAATAAAATTAATTTTAATAAATTAATTTACAAAACATGATAAATATGAGTTTTCTTATAAGTCGTAGATATTACATTAAATTACCAAATATTTAGCTAATATAAAATATTGCAATCTTTCAGTTATTTAATACGCTACAAAGAGATTTTATAAATAGCATATATAAAAATAATCATATCTAATTTTAATTTTTTTGAATATTCTCCGATCTAGGTTAAAATTAATGTGTGTAATTTATTTCGTTTGATCTATATAGAGAGAGCGGTTTACTTTCACAATCTAAATTTCTACGTGTATCAATTTTTTTACTAATTTTTATTTTATAGTTTTAAATAAATTTACATTATTTTGAATACATTAAGCATGACAACCGTATATACTAAAATTTTTATACATGAATTAGAATTACATTGATTTATTTTTCTATTTTGCTCAAAATAATAAATATAAAACATTGTTTTCAATTTTTAGAAATGAATTAAACATTTTTAAGAAAAATAAATTACAAAAATATTTTTGTAAAAAAAATATTTTTGTAGTAAAAATTAAATGATTTTTTCACTCAAAATAAACTCGAATCGGTCTAAATAGATGACAATTATTGAGCACTTAAAAGTCAATTATATGAATTTAAATGGATAAAATTATTGAGAACTTAAAAGTCAATGAGTTCAAAAGGTCGAGACATAAATGAGTTCGCCAAAAATAAAACGGAATTAAATAAGATGAATAGACCATTTTATCATTCTCAACAAAATATCTGATGAATTTTATTAGATTTTTACACTTGTTCTTTTGGACTTTTTTATTTTTCTTTCTCTATTTATTTTTCTTTTCTGTCTTAGCAAAAAACAAAAAAAAGATATTTATAAAAGACTTTTTTAAATAAAAAAAAGAACAAGTTTTTTTTAGAAAAGCCATAATTCTTGACGTGACAATATCGTAAATAAGTTACTAGGATAATACTTTATAATGAAAAGAAGAAATAAATAAAAAAACAGAACAAGTTTGATTTATTTAAAACCGATGGTTATCTATAACCATATAGCATGAACATATAGACATCACTTGCACACTTTCACTAAACCACATGAACATTACATAAAGCCATAAGTTCCATAACAAGGGCTAAACACACAAAACATTATTTTTTGTCTAAGAATCAATCTTAAACAATCAAAGGAGGAACACTCTGCTCATTTCTGAAGAAATTGGTTGGGTCAATCTTTCCTTTAACCATAGCCAATCTCTTGAAATTACTTCCAAAATACCTCATCCCCCATAGACTTGCATCCTCAAAGCTGCAGTTAATCGCTTTATTCATACCCAAATCAAGGTCTCTGTAATTCAGATAAGCAGCTCTTGGTGATCCAGAGACATAAACTCTCATATATCCATAAAGCAATGTCATCCATCTCACATGTTTCTGCATCTCTTCAATTTCCTTCACTCTCCATTTCACCATATACTGTATATTATACAGATTCCCTCTCCTATGTGGAAATGGAGTCTCTGTCTCACTAATCTCATACATTCTACCACCTAATGGCTCCATTATCATCATAGGAGACTCAACCTCGTGAAATCTCTTCCATATACCTTCTAGACCGGTTTCAGGAATAGGGTTCTTGACAAAATCAGATTTTGCTTTGAAATACAGATCATTGTATCTCTGCTCTCTATCAAGAAGAGTCTCTAGTGGCTTTCCTTTCTTCCAGTTGAAGTACATTATCGAATCGATCCAGCTCATTTCTGAACAGTCTTGAAACCTTAACCCTAGTTCCGGAAACTTCTCATTCATCAAAGGAATCAGTTTATCAATACCTCCAAGATAATTTGCTTGGAATGTAGCTTGAACTGATCCTCCGGAATTGTAGATTATGACTCTAATGAAGAGGTTGTCTTCAAGCGTTGCAGCTATAGACTGCCATCTATGAACAATTTTTGTCATGTTTTGTGTAAACGGTAGGTACCTTGTAAAGCAAGTAACCTTCTCTGGAACCCTAACCAGCTTCACTTTCCAAGAAGTTACAACTCCAAAGCTAGCAGCTCCACCTCCTCTAATCGCCCAAAACAAATCTTCTCCCATTTCTCTTCTGCCGTTGTAGATTCTTCCGTTTGCGTCTACAAAACGCGCGTCCACAACGTTGTCTGCGGCTAAACCGTGTTTCCTCATCATTGCACCAAACCCTCCTCCACTAAAATGGCCTCCAACTCCAACACTAGGGCATGTTCCCGCAGGGAAGCCATGGATCTTGCTTGCTTTAGCAATTTTGTAGTAAAGCTCACCGATGGTGGCGCCGGCTCCAACCCAAGCTGTTTCTTCCCTGAGGTTGATCTCGATGGATCGGAGATTGATGAGATCAAGAACGATGAAAGGTGACTGTGATGAGAGGTAAGAAAGGCCTTCATAGTCATGACCACCACTTTTAGTCCTTACTTGCACGCCAAGTCTCCTGCTGCACTGCAACGATCTCTGGATTTCAGATTCTGTTCTTGGTGGGGCTATCAGAATGGGCTTCTCGCTTGAGAAATTCAAGCTCGAGAATCTGTAGTTTTGGGATACAGATTGCGAGAGATCAGTGTAGAGTCTTGAATCAGGCTCGTGGATCAAGATTTTAGAGTCCATAAAGCTTGAAACAGAATGTGTCGACATGCAACTAAGAAACTGATCTCTAATAGGAGAAACTTTAGAATCAGAACTGGCCCATTTGACTAAGAACAGAAGAAAGAGGGACAGAGCAAAGGCTTCAACTGTTCTCATCTTTAGTGCTTTTGTTTTCTTGAGTTTGAAGTTACAGAGAAAGAGCATTGTTCTTGTTCTGGCAATGAAAGAGTATTAGAGATCTTGATGAGGTTGCAGAAGCTTATAAGTGTTAAGTGTTAACTTGTTTCCAACTAACACCGACGTAGAAATAATTAATTATAAATTGATTGGAAATTTAATTTTGTAATTTTGTGTTGCACAGAAACAAAAGAGCGGTCAGCAACAGACTTCCAAAATTGGTAACTGAAAAAATCTGATTGATTTATTTTTATTTGTTAAGTAGTAATTATAAGCTCACAATGGAATTACGTGTTCTAATATGCATTACCATATAGGAATAAGGTTTTCGTTATTTACATGTAGATAACAAACCTCCATAACTACAATATATTTCTAGATAAGGAAAAGTATTCACAGTTTTGTGCTAGTAATTGTTCTTGTTAGCCATCTAATTTCTGTTAAGGAGGGCCAGTACTTAACTGCAGTTATAAAGACGATGAGTCTTGTATCTAAGAGAAAACAACGTTTACTATTATCAAAATTCTTATAAATTACAGTTCTACTACAATTTTATGTAAACAAATAGTAAATATTTTAAAAATGTGAAGCTAGCGTCAGGTATAATCTACTGCAATTCAACGGCATGCGCCCAACGTGTCCATGTTTTGTAGTTGTTAGTTGTCTTTGAGTCCTGATCTATATTGGCCACTGCATGACTCATTTGTGTTACAGCGAGGATTAAAGACGATTAAATTTAATTAACAGAGAAGAAGACCCTTTCGAAAAAAAATGAAATTAGGAGATTGAAAACAAAACAGTATTTTGCTGACACAAAAACTGAATCGAGAAAATGGAACCAAAATTCCCCAATCTGAAGTTAAACTGAATTTCATGATAACCAAAAAAGTGGAAAATTGTATGCCAAACTAACCGAACAAAAAATCCAAACATTATGCAGTTAAATCAAATAAACCGAAAAAAATATCAAAATCAATCTTCTTGATGAAAATTATTAATAACGTTAAATTAATTACTTTAAACTTTGCAATTGCTTTGTCAAAAACTGAAACCAAATATTCCAAACGGAACAAGATCACACATGCTTTGCAAACATACCATGAAAAACAGAAATAAAAGAATCATCTAAATTCCCCGTAAATTCTTACTTATTGTATATAAGAACTCCGAAAATTTTACAATATCCAAAATATAACCCCTCAATGATTATCCAACTACAGATTTTTATTCTTATTCATTATATATTGCAAGATCAACTAATAATAAAACTCTTGGTGTCCTTCAAGTTTACTCACCCAAAAAAAGAATTACACCAATGAATAGCCTGAGTACATGGTTTCAATGGATCTTCAAATGTAGAGGGCTCTACTAACTAATCTTGATAAGGGTATTCTCACAAACGTTGATCCCATTCAATCAAAGATCCTTTCTCCCGTAGAGAACAGCAAAAACACAACGGTACTAAAGATACAGAGCAAACCAGGTATGAAGAACACAACTCTCCAGCTCTCTGGATGTGACAAATCCGAGTAGATCAACTTAGAAGCTTCAAGAAGCTTCCCAGTCAGATCAACACCAATGATTCCAGCTAATGTCCCAGCAGTATTCGAAACTCCCATCACAATACCAGCATATCTGGGAGCAATATCCATATGGTTCACCGCAAAACCGGCTCTCCCCAATGCCAGAAACCCAAGAGCCACAGAGGAACACAAGATCACACCGTTGGAGGTTCTAAACTGAGGCAGAGCCATCAAAGCCGCTGAAGCGACTAAGAACCCAACCGTGTTCAAGAACTTGCGCGTTCTGGTCACAGAGAGTATTCTTTTGGTGATCAAATAGTCTGCAATGAACCCACCAACAATGGAGAACACAAACATGTTGAGGTACGGCACCATCTTTGATGAATCCATCCCCTGAAGACTGACCTTGAGCCCAAGCTCGAAGTAAGTCGGAAGCCAGTTCATCAGCACATACAAAGCGTAATGGAACGTGAAATTATTAACCACAATGGCCCAAACGGGTAAGCTGAGCATTATCTTCTTCCACGGGATGTGAGTAACTTTATGATGGTGGTTTACATTATTAGTTGGCAAGAGAGCACCTCCGAATCCAGCAGCAGCGGCTTTTGGATGCTCAGACCGAGGTGGGTCAGTAGCGTACCTAATCCAGAGCAATGACCATATAACACCAGCCAATGCCTCGGCTAAGAAAACTGATTCCGGACCTCTAAACTCAACTAAAGCAGGGAGCAACCACATTCCTAACGCTGCACCTAAATACATTCCCGAAGTCGTTATCGAAACCAACCTAGACCTCTCATGAGGAGGAACCCACTGAGCCAAAACAGTGTGGATAGAAGGAAAGATGAACCCTTGAGCAACACCAACAAGTAAACGGGCGAAAACAAGAAGCCCGACTCGGTTTGGATCAAGGGGAACCAAGAAACAAGTAGATGACCATAGAACAAATGACATAAGGAGAACTTTCCTTCCACCAATCTTCTGAGCAGCCCAACCTCCGGGGACTTGAGAGCAAGCGTACCCAATAAAGAATGTTGAGAGTATGGTTCCTTTGCTTGACTGATTGATCCCAGCAGCATCAGCAGCGACGGTGTATGCAATAGAGAAGCCAACACGCTCAATGTAACAGACGGAGGTGCTGAGGAAAGTCAAGAAGACAATGACATAGCGTTGAGGGATATTGGATAACTTCATGTTAGGCCTTTTCTCTGATTAATGTCACACAAATGGCCTCTCAAGCACCACCACATAAGAGAAAGAGACCCGGATGATGATTAAAAAAACAGGGGTTCCAAAACTCCTTAATCCACCGTCAAAATCTGCAATGGTGCAGTGTAAAACTGTAAATGACTCAATTTAACACAAAGAAAAACTAGCAAGACAGATTTGGAATGACTGATTAGTTATCCTCTTTGATTATTAACAATATATACACAACCACAGCATTGGGGAGCACCAAATAATTATTATTTGACAGATGCTTGATACTGCTAACAATATATACGCAATGGTACTGCTAACTAAGATCCGTTCCTTGTCAGATGTAACATAAGAGAAGTAGAAGGTAACAGACAGAAAATCTTAAGCATTCTTTAATCATACAAGAAGTCAGGTACGAAGTGAAAATCAAGTCAAAACCTTCAACAAAATAGATCACAATGAATCTTAGATATGTATCAAAAGTAAAATGCAGCTACAAAGTAACAATCAAACATCTTAAGCTTTCTCTACTCATAGAATAGAAAGTGAAAATCAAGTCAAACTCTTGTATGAAACAGATCACAGGCTAATTATGATTTCATAGCTTATGTTAGATATGCATCAAAGGATTAAAAAGTGAAGTAAATTATTTCAGATCTTAAAATAAATAAATAACAAGAGTAATTCTGAATGTATAAGGTGGTATCAAGCAAATGAGTTCGTTACGTAACTCTCTTACCCAAAGAAAAAAAAGCCTAAGACTTTAGCAATCAATAGGGCAGTCATCTTTGATTCAATCTGGGTCAGTCACAAACTCAACTCTCTAATGAATTACAATTTCAAACGTTACCTTTGAGATTCAGTTTTCGATTTCAAGACACAGAGCCACAATAGCCTACATGCTTGCTTTCAAATCAACGCTCAATTTAACTCAACTAAACAAGGAAACCCAAGACGCGATCTCTTCGTTCAATTGAAGTGAAATGGTGTAAAGCCTTGACAATGTAGATCGATAGAAATGAAAGTCAAATCACAAAAACATACCTTACTTTTTCTCAATTCTCTCACGTTTCCTCCAACTCTCCGTTCGATTTTAACATCGGATTTGCAAACAATGCGAATGTTTGGGGGTTTTAAGTAAATTCAAAATCGATTTTGAGAAATTGGAGAGATTTAGGGGAGATTGAAAAATGGTCTAAGGATTTTGACGGTGGAGAGAGAGGACAGTGATCGACGGTGAAGAAGAAGAAGATGAGATTTTTAGGGTTTGTAAAAAGAATTATAAGAGAATGATGGAGATGGCTTTTTGGGGTCAACGACGACGATGTTGATGTGTAAATGAGCAACGAAACGGCCATTTCTTCCTCTTTTATTCATTAAAGTAACGGTTGATAAATATAGAAAAAAAAAGTGGAAAACAAAATCTTTGGTGCTGCCCAGGATCGAACTGGAGACCTTTTGCGTGTAAGGCAAACGTGATAACCACTACACCACAGCACCTTGTTGTTTATCATTTTTATATTTTAATAAATAACGTTTGTAACTATTTCAATACATTCGTAATAAATGCTTACATGAGCTTTGAATTCACTAATTCGTCGTCTTGTATAACTTTCTGTTTAGTACGTCACTATTGTGATTGACGTTTTGTTTTATGTGAGCGTAGGTTCTTCATCAAACTCCTGACAATAATGTTCTGTTTAAACCACAAACTAACCATATCATCATAGCTAATTCAAAACTGTCTGAAGCAATAGCAAATTCACTGGGTCGACCTTTGTTTTAACTTTCACCAATCTGTTGAAGTTGTTCTTCAAGTACTTTACCTTCTCATATTTCAGCTTCTTTCACTTACGGGTGTCATAAGACATATGGCGTCATGTAACTGCGCAGATCTCTGATGTCGTTTTCTGACATAGTGAAAGATACAAAAGTTCCGTTTCTATGCGGAAATGGTCTCAAATTCAGGGACATTCGCCATCAAATTCAGGGATATCTCAATATTTTGATCCCTAAGCCGGAATAGGTTCTTTTCCAATCAATCTTTTGAACCTCAAATATTTTCCAGTAAATATTTATATATCGAGACCTTGCAACAACGCTTAACATATTGATCAATACTCACGAGTCAAGATCAGCAGCAAAAATATCTAGTTGATGCAAAAGCGAGGAGGGTCTCTCTTGAGCAACTGTGTTCAGTACACACTTGATTTTCTCTGTTCCAAGCTTCTCCTCAAGCATTTTCCACACTTTTGGAATATGCTGCTCATAAACAATTACATACCAGAATAAATAAATCAATGAATCATCAGAAAGTAATCTGTCGTATTTATTTGGACAAAAAGAGACCACAAATACTTACTTTGGATAGCCATAGCATGTAGAAAGCAGCATGCAATGCTTGAGCTTGAAAATCTTCAAACTTGGTATCTGGAACCGTCATGGAAGATTCTAGAAGATTAATCTCTTCATCAATGAAGGTCACAATTTTTTCATTCATCACCATACTCTGTCCGGTTTCAGATGACTGTTTGCGTCCGAAATGCATTATCCAACTAAGTGACAGGTATCGCCGGTGAAGCCATAGTGCCTGATAGAAAAAATGCAGCAAAACATAATAAATTAGTACTGATTCGGCCATCCCCATCGAAGCATTGTAATAAAATGTTCACAGCAACTATCTTGTTTTGATTATACAATAAAGATGGTAATGCTCATCTGTACACTAGCTCTTTCGTTGAGGATCAAAAATAATCATAACTCTCGGCCCAAGTAACGTACTACCAACTCTTTGTTCCAATCAAGCTCTTCCTGTCATTATTGTAAAGAGATTTAAAGAGCCATTCTCTTTTGAAAAAATATAAGATTGCCCAGCAGGAAACCAAGGTTACGGAAGAATACCATCCAGATCTTATGTGCCTCAGTTTTATCATCATAAGCGTTGCTTTTTTCCTCATAATGTGTCTCCAAAACCCTCAGCAACAGCCGCTGCAGATTAATGAAAAAACTATAGTGAGCCCACATGGGAAACTTGACCAGTGTCGATGGATTGTATACTTCATATACAAAATCTAACATAATGTTTGCCATAAGTCCGTGACTGCTTTGTTATTATGATTGATGCATACCATGACTGCATCACTTTTAAAAATGCGGCTCTTACTCTGCGATAATGGAAGCATGAACTATCGGCTACATGCAGTCCTGCCCACCTTTTAGATTTGTTCAACTCTTCTAGTAGCTAAACCAAACGACATATGTAATATAAGAGAAAGCTTATGTCAAGTTATGATAACAAAAGTAGCCAATTTAATGACATCAGAGAACAATTAAATTTAAAAGGAAGACATATGTTCCGAAGAAATGGAAGAGAATGATTTTACCTGCTGGGTTGTCATGTAGGAAACCAACCAGCAACGGTGATACCATGCACGATAGTTCATCTTTGATCTCTGCAAAGGCCAAGTAATTGATTAGGAGCAGAATAAGTGAGAATGTATGCCATACTAGTGACCGTTTATATGTAAAAATACAAGTGAAGGTTAGGAGTAAGCAATATGTTTATCATCATGGTGAATCTTTCATTATATATAAAGCACAAAACTGATCTAAACCTCGCCTATTGATTCCACTAGCTCAGACTCTTTGGTGATAATCTGTTGGAGTTGTGGTGTTGAAAAACTCATTTTAATTATCCATCTTCTGTTACAATTAAAAAAAAAACAAATCTTATCAGCAATTCTTTTTCTTCACTAAGTTATGATGAATCATAAAAGACCGACCTGTGACTCCATGTTGGCTCACTCTTGGGACAATTAGACAGAACGAGACTAGAAAGACGAAGTTCTTCCGTGAATGCCTCCAAGGGTTGATCTTGTTTCGACAAGATCAACTTCCTATATAGACAATACAAGATGAGGATTAAATAAAGAAGCTAGGAAACAAATCAAAATGAACTTCTCATTCCAAAGTATAACCTGGCGTTCCACGCAGTTCCAAAGTCGGAGCTTAACAGCAACAGAGCTTGGCTATGTTTCATGACTCTTCTCTCAAGGGAACAAGAGACCACCACCACCCCATGGAGTTTGTACTCGTTAAAAGCAGACAGGAAGGCATGTTTAGCAACTTTACATAACTGGATAAGTATGTTTGTTGATATTCCCAGTTTGTGATCTTGACTCCAGAAACTTGTTGAGGTGGAGGATCCTGATGCTTTATCCAGCAGTGTGAACTGTGAGGGGTGAATAAATCCAACTTCATCACTTTTTAAAACTCAGAGGTAAAACAAAAAAAAAAAACAAAAGTAAGAAGAGGAAGAATAATAGAAAGAAAATAAAATAGGAGAAAGATTCTATAACTAACATGAGAGGGTCAGATTCAAGAACATGCTCGAATTGATTCGACAAGTCGAAGCAGGCTTCCTCAGAGCATGATTCTTGTCTCATTTGTCTTCAGAGTTTTTCAGAAAATTTCGATATCTGATATAAGCAATCATTGATTGCCAATCAATAGACATTTCAAATAGATAAGCACAGAGAAAATTTATAAACGAAGGTTGATGAATAAGCTAAACTACATGTCAAAATCAACTGTCTTTAAAAAAAAAACATGGTTTGGTCTGATTATTACAGTGACCTTTACACACAAGCTGTGTATAACTAGAAAGATCACAGAGATGATGATGACGTGAATAATCGAGTTAGTGTCATTCTTAAGTCCAAATAAAATTATGACAGCTATTACTGAGTCCAAAATAGAGTTCTCTATTAAAATAAAATAAAAACTCAATAGGCAGATACTTTTCAGGTTCTTCTGATTTTGATTGGAATTCATACACACCAAATGCGCAAAACTAAGCATCTTCAAATTCCAGAAGAAAAAAAAAGAACCAAAAATCTTACCAGGAAAGAATTACAAAAAAAGGTTAGAGGTGAAACTGATCGAGGTGATTGAAGGATTCAAGAGAAGGCGTTAATTTGTTTTTGCGTTGGAGGAAGACGGGGCATCGATTCGTGTCGTGGCTTGAGTACCGATCTGTGAATATAGAATGTGAAAGGATCCAACAAGAACTTTTTTGAGCCCACTATCGATTTTTATTGGCTGGTTGGCTGGTTTTATTAACATTTAATGAACTAAAATGGAGAATGATTCTTTGTGGTTTTTTGAAATAGGTTTTTGTTTTTCTTTTCCTTTATCAACAAGGTTTTTGTTTTTTTTTTTAAAAAAATTTCATCCAATCAATATTTATGTTTTGTTTTTTTTGTATAAACTATTTAATTTGTCAATTACGATTCTTAATAGATAGATTCTTTAAATTTTAGGAAACTAGTTTTCAAAATTGAAACCAATTTATGAAAGAAAAAAAAAACAATTTTTGTGGGCCTTTAATATTTTTTTTTGCTGTAGGAAATTCTAAATTTTAATTAATTAATAATTAAATATATAAAAAAATTCCATACAAGTTGTTGTACATAGTATATCATATAACAACAATGTAAATTAAGTTTTTTTTTGTTTCATAGTTGTAAACTACTTCAAATAGTTGTATATATTATTAATTACAGAATATTTTCGCACTTTTCTTAAATAAAAAAATTACAGAATTACCTAATATGATTAACGTATATATGACAATTAATAATTATAAATAATAAATATTTGATAAAAAATTTGTTTCTTAGCTATTTTTTTTTAAAAAAACTATATTATTAAAAGATATTAAATAATCACATTAACCTTATAATAAATTTTCTTATATGTGATATTTTGAATTTTATAAAACGACTATAAATTATTATTACTTTTAGAAACCCAGTATGAAAATTTAGTGATCAATGACATAATTTATTTTGTTATATTAATATGGATTTATATATATTACAAAAAACAATATCTACAATTTTTTTAATACTTTACTTTAACATTACTGAGAACCATTTGTGTAATACGAAGGTCAAAGTAATTCGATTTTGGAAATAATTCAAAGTTTCTGGTTCTAAAACCATTGAAATAGTTCTCAGTAATATTAAAGTAAAGTATCAAAAAAAATGTAGATATTGTTTTTGTAAGAAAATATACTTGATGACCAAATTACGATTTTTATAGGTATAAACAGAGTGATAAAAATTTTAAGCCTGAATAGATCATGCTCATTATAAATTAAAAATAGATTTCGGTCCACAATTACAATTACAAATGCTTAACCCAACATATATCTGATATATGAAGAAAAAATAATTGTATGCATATTAAAAAAAATAAACACAGATACATATTTAATTTGTCAATACTATATATTTTAATTTTTTATTGTATAAGCTTACTTTGCGCAAAGTACAGGTCTTAGCCTAGTTATAAACTATATTATAGTAATTTTGAAGAAAAAAATGTCAATCAAGTTTTAAAATTTAAAATAATTTATATTATTTTTTATAACTAGTTTCAAGATTTAAGTAATTTTTTAGATTGTATAGATCTTTTGTTATCTGTATTTTATTATAATAGAGTTTCTTGAAAATATAGTAATTAAAATTATGTTGATGTATATTTTATTTTAAAATAACAATCACTATATTTCGATAAATTTTTGTGGTAATTTTATAATATTCTTTGCTATTAAGTTATATTATTTTAAACTAATGTTGTAACATCCTCACAGATAATTGTTAATTGGCTTTTCATGTATGTTTCCTCGACTAATGAATCTCATTCTTTCTAGAAAAATTACTATACAATTATATATAATGGGGTTGTTGAAAAAAAATTTAGCTGTTGAAATACTACAATAAGCCTGTTGAATAATGGGAGAAACTTACGTGGATTCAGTTTTGTTGAATTCATTCAACATGTTAAAATGAGAGATTTGAGACCCACTAAAACATCTTTTTTTCATTTTCAGCCACACAAAAGTGAGAGAGTTGTGGAAACTGATTTTTTTTAATAAAAAAAAAATCTGATTGTTCTAAGTGTTAGCAAAATCTTAGCTGTATAGATTACATGAATTTTTGTCTCATCCAAATTTTCAAAATCAATTATCTTCTATTATATAATATTTTCTTATAAAAAAATTATATCAAAATTCATAACTTTTCATACTCTATAAATATGGACTTTGTTCATTAGATTTGGACACAAAAAAAAAACAGTTTTTTAACTATAAAACTGATATTATTCTCTGAAGCTCTAATCTCACTCCTTAAAGAAGCAGAGGAGGAGAAGCGCATCCTAGGACTTCGTGTTGCCCGCGCCAGCTCTAGGATCTCACACCTTCTTTTTGCGGATGATAGCATATTTTTTTGCAAGGCGGAAACGAGACAATGTAAGGAGATCTTAGATATTTTGGATTCCTATGGAAAAGCTTCGGGCCAACAACTTAATGCGTCTAAGTCTTCGATCATCTTTGGCAATAAAGTCAACCCAGCTGTTAAGCAAACTATCAAGCAGGTCCTTAGAATTACTACTGAAGGAGGGATGGGCAAATATCTTGGGCTGCCAGAGCAAATTTGCGGTTCAAAAATGAAAGTTTTTTCCAATGTACAAGAGCGCCTTAATGGATGTGTCAACTCGTGGTCGGCTAGATTACTTTCGAAAGGGGGCAAAGAGGTACAAATCAAATCAGTGGCGCAAGCTGTTCCGACATATAGTATGTCGTGTTACTTGCTTCCACAAGGCATTGTGGAGAAACTTAAGAGTGTTATCTCAAAGTTTTGGTGGAGCTCGAGTCAAAACAGTCGAGGACTACATTGGATCGCTTGGGATAAGATTTGTGTCCCATACGATCAGGGTGGACTCGGCTTCTTAGACTTACATGATTTTAATATTGCTTTACTGGCAAAACAACTTTGGAGATTGATACAATTCCCAAATTCTATACTGGCTCGTGTTCTGAGAGGAAGATATTACAATCGCTCAAATCCTTTGGAGGATCGCAAGGTCTACTCACCTTCCTACGTTTGGCGTAGCTTTATGGCAGCAAAACCGTTACTGATATCAGGGTTACGATAGACTATAGGAGCGGGCCTCAATACTTGTGTTTGGAGCGAGCCTTGGATCCCAGATTCCCATGCTCGTCCACCGAGACCTTCGGACCGTGTTACGTATAGACACTCAAAGCTCCTTGTCCACTCCTTCATTAGGAGGGATACAAGAGATTGGGATACTAATCTTTTACTAGAGTATTTCCATCCCGAGGATATCCCGTTAATCATGAAACTGAGACCGAGTAATACATGGTCTATGGATGGGTATGCATGGAACTATTCCAAGTCGGGAGTGTATTCAGTTAAATCAGGATATAACCATTTACAGTCGACTAAATTGAGTAACCCGGAAGCCCGCATTATACAACCGAGTATCACTGGTTTACAGAGCCACGTGTGGAATATCCCTGCCCCGGGAAAGATGAGACATTTTATGTGGCAAGCTTTGACGGGATGTATTGCTACGACTGAGAGACTTGCCTATAGGCACCTAGGCACTGATAGGAGCTGTCCTAGATGCGGTGACCTTGAGGAAACCATTAACCACCTTCTCTTTGAATGCCCCCCTGC
Organism: Hirschfeldia incana; assembly: GCA_026261945.1. Classification (NCBI taxonomy): domain Eukaryota; kingdom Viridiplantae; phylum Streptophyta; class Magnoliopsida; order Brassicales; family Brassicaceae; genus Hirschfeldia; species Hirschfeldia incana. The sequence continues at coordinate 2,921,232 of JABCMI010000006.1, forward strand.
CCTCCAGGTGTGGGCTCTATCGGACTATCCGTCCCTTCCGGGTTACTTCCCGAGTACTTCTGTTTACCTGAATATGAGCTTCCTCTTCTGGAAGAAGAAAAATGTGGCCTCTATGGATCCACCTATCGAGTCTTACCCTTGGATCTTATGGTATATTTGGAAGGCGCGAAATGATAAACTTTTCAATGAAAAAGAGATATCACCAATGGACACCCTCCAGCTAGCTTCTGTTGAAGCCGAATGCTGGCGAATAGCGAATTTACCTGAGGAAGATGAGGGAGAGGAAAACCAACCTGCCCCGCCGGCTAACCCCATTTCCCCTGAGTACCCCCAACGCCCGACCTGCCAAATTGATGCTTCATGGATTGATAATGGCACAGTCAGTGGTTTAGGGTGGTTCTATAAGGATCACATGGGAGTGGAGAGATTTGGACTACAAGGATGTCGAAAGAGTCTATCAGCTTTTCACGCCGAAATGGAAGGACTTCTATGGGCAATGTCTTGCCTGCGGGAGCTCCGCTGCCCGGTTATTCACATCAAGATGGATTGCTCCGACTTGTTAGAGATGATAGAGAATCCTGAGGACTGGCCGGCCTTCGCACCCGAGCTAGTGTCCTTCCGTCTTCTGAAAGGCGGTTTCTCGGAATTCACCATATCCCTCATCCCAAGGACTAGGAACATGCGTGCAGACTCACTTGCAAAGGAGGGTAGAAATAGCAGAAACCTCTTTTCCCATATAGATCAGACCCGGCCGGACAGAGCGTCTCTTCGGAACGACTCCGACTCGACCACCACTTGATCTAAAAAGATGGGCGTTGACAAAAAAAAAAAAAAAAAAAAAAACTGATATTATTCTCATTTGTGTCAAAAATGGATCAAAACAATAATCCTTTCAATACTCAAAAATCCACAAATTATCTTTTCAATTATCAAAATCCCAACCATAACCAATTTCAAAATCAATATTTCAACCAACCCCAAAATGTACCAAATTCTGGTTTTCCACTAAATTTTTCTATGGGTTCATATATTTCAAACTATCGTCCATACTATGGATCAGTGATGCCATATTCATTTACACCACCTCCTTATTCTTCTACTTCCATGGGTAATGAAAATATTCCAAATGCAGTCATCTTTTACAGAAGATTTTTATGCCAATGAAGTCACTCCCAATGCAGAAGATTCAACTCATGCTCGTCGGAGAAGCCCCAAATGGACTACTGCACAAAAGCTGGTGCTGTTAGTTGGGTGGATTAAATATGGAACATACATCATTGTTGGCAGAAATCAAAAAGTGAGTCATATTGGGGACAAATTGTGGAATACTGTATCGAACATTGCTCATTTGATCCTCCTCGTGATGGACCTTGGTGCAGAAATTATTACAACTACATGAATAAAATATTGGGCAAATGCATTGGTGCTTATGATAATGCTAAACGTATGTAGCAGAGCGGGTGGTCAGAGAATGATGTTTTAACTAAAGCGCATGAACTATACTCGGGTGGTAAGAATGGTCATTTCAATTTAATGTCAGAATGGCTTGCTATCCGTGATCAACCATGCTATGGTAGTCAAGTAGGAGGAAACACTGACTTGGGAAGTAGTGGATCCAAGAGAGTCCGTGAGAGTGATGCAAGTGACTCCAATTTTGTAGGATCTAGTGCACGTCCACTGGACATAGATGCAGCTAAAAAAGGTAAAAAAGGTAAAGCCGCGGTCTTGGAATCGGTTAACGAAGAATTGAATGAATTCAAACAATTCAAGGAGCAAGAGCTGGAACGATTGGAAAAAATAGCTATGAGACAAGAGGAACCAAACCAACTAATGAAAGAACATACTCAAACTAAAAAATGAAGATGATTTTGAAGTTAAGTGAAAAAACGAATCTCGATTACCGGAGTAAAGAATTGTTGGAGAAGTTGACGAACGATTTATTTGGAAACAAGTAAACCCATGATCTTTAATAATGTGTGTTTTTTCTTTACGTTTTAATAATGTGTGTATTATACTTTAATAATGTATGTTTGATTTTTTATGCTTTAATAATGTATGTTTGTGCTTTCCGCTTTAATCATGTATTTTATTTTTTCTACTTTAATAAGTGTGTCGGTGTAATCATTGATACAAATCAAACGGTAACGTCTCAATATGATTTTTTCGCGTTAATAATGTATGTTTGTTTTTTTCTGCTATAATCATGTATTTTATTTCTTTCTACTTTAATAAGTGTGTAGATGAAATCCGTGACCATTGGTACATATCAAGGGGCAATGTCTCTTTATGCAAATCAAGGGATAACATCTCTTTATAAATGGAAAGTCATTTCTTCATAACCAATAACACAAATATTTTCTTACAAAAAAACTAATGGATCCATGAGAGTTTCCTTTTGATATTGAAGCCTACAAAAAACTGTGTGAGACTGAAGAGAGGTATATTGTAAACCGGTTTTGAGAGCGTAGAAAAATATTGAGGAAGAACATGCATCTCGTAGCAAGAGAAAATATTTTAAGAGAGATCATGCAGCAGCGAATCAAAGGTTGATTGACGACTGTTTTGCCAATCAACCTACATAAGATGAAGCAATGTTTTGTCGACGGTTCCAGATGCGAAAACATGTATTTCTTCGGATCGTTAGAGACCTATCAAAAGCAGTGATAACTACTTCACCCAACGAATTGACGCAGCAAATAAAGAAGGTTTATCTCCACTAGCTAGAAAAATGCACTACTGCTATGTGAATGTTATCATATGGTGTTGCTGCGGATATGGTTGACGAATATATCAAAATTAGAAGTACTACAGCCTTGGAGTGTTTGCGGCGATTCTGTAAAGAAATCATACAATTGTATGAACAAGTCTATCTCAGAGCTCCAACTCAAGATGACTTGCAAAGAATTTTGCATGTTAGTAAAATTCGAAGGTTTCCAAGAATGATCGGAAGTATTGATTGCATGCATTGAGAATGGAAAAATTGTCCAACGGCGTGGGAAGGTCAGTTTACAAGGGGAGATAAAGGAACCACCACTGTTATACTTGAAGCTGTTGCATCTCATGATGATCTATGGATTTGGCATGCATTTTTGGATGTCCATGCACATTAAACAATATATATATATATATATATATATATATATATATTCTAGATCGTTCGCCGGTGTTTGATGATGTTGAACAAGGGAATACACCAAAAGTAAACTTTTTCGTCAATCAACGTCTGTATAACATGGTGTACTATCTTGTTGATGGTATCTATCCTTCCTATCCAACATTCGTTAAATCGACCCGACTTCCTCAAAGTGAACCGAACAAGTTTTTTTTTTTGCAAAACATCAAGAAGGATGTCAGAAGGATATTGAACGTGCCTTTGGAGTGTTACATGTTCGATTCAAAATCATTCGTGAACCAGCTCGCATGTGAGACTTATCTGATTTGGCTATCATTATGCGGTCATGTATCATATTCCATATGTTCAACATTGGACCGATTATGATCAGTCTGAAGCAAGTGGTTCTACACACCGCATCCATTTTTGACTGAGGTATTGACCATATTTGTGAATCATGTGCGTGCTAGATCTGAATTACATGATTCAAATATACATCATGAATTGCGAGGAGATCTAGTAAAACACATATGGGCAAAATTCGGAATGTTTGAAGCTTAAAAAATCTTTAAATTAAATTTGATTGTGTGTTTTAAGAATTTTATTGTTTGAATTGAGTCTATTGTACCATTCAGCTATATGTTTTTATTTTCTGTTTAATTTGTGTGTATTTGAAGTTTTGTAATATAATTTTTTTAAATAATATTGATTTTAGTATATTAAAAAAATAATAATTATTTACGAACATAAATAAAAATATTAAAATTATGTCAAATATTTTTTTAATTTAATTTCAACTAAAATTATTATTAATATGTAGTTATTAAATTAAAAATAAATTAAAAAAAATGGGCTATGGTGTTGAATTTTATTAAACAAAACCATTATAGAGATGAAAAATAAAATGAGTGTTGAATAATTAGGTGGAAGAGAGAGAAGATGATGTGGAGTGTTAAAAAAAGAAAAGTAGAGTGTTGAAAGTTTTCACCATTAGGCTATCTACAATGATTAGATTATTCAACACCTTTTTTTTCCCTTTTAACGCTCCACATCATCTTCTCTCTCTTCCACTTCATTATTCAACACCCACTTCATTTTCAACTTCTACAATAGTTTTGTTTAATAAAATTCAGCACACTACCCCCACTATTTTCATTCATAATTTTTATTCTTTATAATCTAATAACTACATAATAAAAATAATTTCGATTGTAATTAACTTAAAAAAATAAAATGTAATAGTTTTATTTTCAATGTTGTTAATTAACATTTTTAAAAATAATACTAAAATTAATATTTAATATTATTAAATAAATAAGATTATAAAATTTCAGATACACACGATACAACCACATACAACATAAAATAAAAACTTAATTGATACAATAAAATAAGTTGACAAATATTAAAACTCTTAAATCACACACATAAATTTAAAGATATTTTAATCATGAAACATTCCAAATTTTGCCCAAATGTGTTTGACTAGATCTGCTTGTAACTCGTGATGCACACTTGGATCACGTAATTCAGATCTAGCACGCACATGATTTTCAAATATGGGTAGTACCTCTGTCGAAAATGGATGTGGTGTACGAGAACCACTTGCCTCTGATTGATCATAATCAGTCCAATGTTGAGCATATGTATCACGTTCATCCTCAACAATCATATTATGCAATATGATACACGACCGCATGATGATAGCCAAATCAGATATGTCCCACATGCGAGCAAGTTCACGAATGATTTTGAATCGAGCCTGTAACACTCCAAATCCACGTTCAATGTCTTTCTGACATCCTTCTTGACGCTTTGCGAATGACTTATCTGGTTCACTTTGAGGAAGACGGATTGATTTGATGAAAGTTGGATAAGCATGATAGATACCATCAGCTAGATAGTATGCCATGTCATACAGACGGTTGTTCACAAAAAAAATCACCTTTGGAATGTTTCCTTGCTCAACATCATCAAACACCGGTGAATTATCTAGAACATTTATATCATTTAGTGTCCCCGGACATCCGAAAAATGCATGTCAAATCCATATATCATGAGATGAAACTGCTTCAAGTATAACAATGGTTGTTCACTTATCTCCCCTTGTAAATTGACCCTCCCATGCTGTTGGACAATTTTTCCATTCCCAATGCATGCAATCAATACTCCCGATCATCCCAGAAAACCCCCGCATTTCACTAACATACAAAATTCTTTGCAGGTCTTCTTGAGTTGTATCTCTGAGATGCTCTGAGATACTCTTGCTCATACAATTGTATGATTCCTTTACAGAAACGACGCAGACACTCCAAAGTTGTGGTACCTCCTATTTTGATATATTCGTCGACTGTATCGGCGGCAACACCATACGCTAGCATTCGCATGGCAGTAGTACATTTTGCTAAGGGAGATATACCTTCTTTATTGGCTGCTTCAACTCGTTGAGTGAAGTAGTTGTCATTACTTGATAGGTCTCCAACGATCCGAAGAAAAACATGTTTTCTCATCCGGAATCGGCAACGAAACATTGCTTCATCATATGTTGGTTGATTGGAAAAATAATCATCAATCAGCCTTTTATTTGCAGCTGCATGATCTCTCTTGATGTATCTTCTCTTTTTAGTAGATGAATAATCTTGCTCTATTTTTTGTCGACGCTCACTAAAATGGTTGAGGATATACCTCTCTTCAATTTCAGACTGCCTTTTGTAAGCTTCAATATCAAAATCGAATTCTGATGGATCCATTAAGATTGTTTAGTAAGTTGAGATTTATTTGATTGATACATAAATGGAAGAATGAGTTCTCATTTATAGGAAAATGTATCCAATGTATTTATTGGTTGGAGTAAAGCATTATTAAAGTATGGTGAGTGGTTGGAGGATACAGTTGATGAAATTCACGGGCATTTGATGACATTGTTAAAGCATGGTGAGTGGTTGGAGGATAAGATTGATAAAAGTCACTGACACTTGACATTATTATTGAAGCATGGTGAATGGTTGGAAGATAAGATTGATGAAAGTCACAGGCACTTGATGGGATCACTAAAGTTTGGTGCGTAGTTAGAAGATAAAATAGATGAAAGTCACGGAAATTTGACACAATTATTAAAGTATGTCGAGTGGTTCAAAGATAGGATTTTCCAAATAAAAGGTGAAAGATACATATTACATAACTAAAATAGAACATGACAAACAAACGTTACTAAAACATGAAGTGGCTGATACAAACAAGCATTGACATGCATGAAACAGACAACCACTTGTGATCATAATTAACTTTCAAATAATTCGTCGCTTGGCTGTTTGAACAGCTCTTGGCTATGGTCATTGAGATGTTTCTTTTCACTTAGCTTCATCCACATCTTCATTTTCTTAGCCCGAGTCTTTTCTTTCATCAACTGGTTTGCTTCTTCTTGCTTTTGTGTTGCCTCTTTTTGCCTTTGGTTTGACTCTTCTTGCAACATGACAATTTTTTCCAACCATTCCAACTCATGCGCCTTGATTTGTTTGAATTCAATAAAAATTTCATTAACCACTTCCAAATCTGCACACTTACCTTTCTTTTTAGTTTTTTTCTTAGCTGCATCTCTCCCCATTGGACGAACACTGGATCCTACAGAGTTTGAGTCACTAGCATCACTTTCGTGAGCTCTCTTAGATCCACTGCTTCCAGAGCCAGTATTTCCTCCTACCTGGCTACTATAACGTGGTTGATCACGGACAGCGAGCCTTTCAGACATTAAATTAAAATGCACATTCTTTTCACCTGAGCTTAGCGTTATCATAAGCATCGATCCATTTTCCCAATATTTTGTTTACGTAGTTGAAATGATTTCTGCAAGATATCAAATCACGTGGAAGATCAAATGAGCAATGTTCATTACAATATTCAGCAATTTTACTCCAATATGCGTCTCCTTTTTGGTTTCGGCCAACAACATTATCTGTTCCATATTTAATCCACCCGTTCAGTAGCACCAAATTTTGTGCAGTGGTCCACTTGGGGCTTTTCCGACGAGTAGAAGTTGAATCCTCTACATTTGGAGTCGCCTCATTAAGATCACTTATACCACCTAAAGCCATTTGTGTAGAAAATTCAGGAAATTCAGTTGCTTCAACATTTGGAACAACTTCATTACCATAAGGATTAGAAGAATAAAAGGGTGTTTGAGATGGGTGTGACATCATCGATGCATAATTTGGAGGATAGTTTGGAACGGCTGATGGCATGAAAAAATTTGGTTGATAACCATAATTTGGTAAATGTTGAGGATGGCTAGAAGATTGATTCGAAAATTGATAGTTATTGGGATTTGGATAGTTAAAAGGAAAATTATTATAATTTTGGGTGTTGGGATTATTATTGGGATTCATTTCAGATGAAAAGAAGAAACAAGATTTTTTTTATAGACTAATAGAAAAATTATAGTAGAAAGAGATGAGTTTTTTTTTTTTTTTTTGTGTTCATATCAAATGAAACAAGTCTCTATTTATAAAGTATGGAAAATGAAAAATTTTGATGTAAAAATATATTTTTTTAAATAAAAGTTTAAGAGATAATTGATCTTGAATAATTGGGAGAAAATAAATAAATCAGAAATTTTAGTGACCAGTATATCAAGAACAAGTGGCTTTGGAGGGCCCACTTTGCTTCTTCCTTCTACCATTCAACAATGTTGAACTGATTCAATGAAATTGAATACACGTAGGTTTCAATATTTTTTTCAATACTCCATTGCAACTTTTCAACTATTGAATTAAAAGTTTCAATAGACCATTGTAAGTAGTCTTATAGATAGCTTAAGAGACTCATTCTAAATTTTTCAATTACTCAATGAGACACATTGGATTTAGAGAACACTTTCTCTTATTATAATGACCAATCTACCTTCAACTAATGTGATTGTGTGTTTGGTTGGATTTTCTAACTAGACAAACCTGATCTTTAAAAAAATAATTAATTTACTTCTTTTCTTCTTCCCTCATTTCAATCTAATCTCATTCTCTCATTTGGAACCAGACTGTTTTGTTCCGCAAGATCAGTTCTACGAAGGCCAAATTTCTGTATCTTTCCTCAATCTAACATATAGTACACAAATGGTAAGACTTTTCTCGTTGGTATTACCATAAATTTTTAACATTCAAGTTTCAATTTCTTTTTTTTTCTCTGACCAAATCTACCCAATTTTGTTTTGATCAACACCAACAATTTATCTAATTACTTTTTTTTGTCGATTCCTCTCACAAATCTTGACTCTAGTTTTTGTGTACTTAAATTTGAAGATAACGGAAATGCTGTTCACAACTGATACAAAGCCTTAATCTCTCTTTCTTTCTATGTTTATTTTTTGTTTTTTAATTAAAAATCAGCTATCTCTAGTTCTCCTTTGTAGACCCCAAATCGAGAACATCACATAAAACAAATGTTAATCCCTTTCTCTTTGTTTGTATTTCTTGATCCAGAAATATAATCCAATCTCTCAAAATAAACCCTAATCCCAAAATCTAATTCACATACCCTTGTAAATCCCAAATCGAACAACATCTCACAGTAGGGATTCAATCTCCAATATGGAAGATTAGTGTTTGCTTCCGTTGCATTGCTTCGGTCCCATAAATCCAACCACACAACACCCATCCACACAAGAGTGACCACATCCCACTCTAGAACCATCTCTCCACCACCACTTTACAACTCGTATGACCACATCTCATCGTCCAACCACACAACCCCCAACCACACAATGAGTGACCACACCCCACTCCAGAACCCCAAATACATCTTTCCACCACTACTTCACAACTCGTCTGACCACATCTTATTTCCCAACCACACAACACCCAAAAAAGAATTGACCACACACCTCCCAGCCACTCATCACCTGATCGCAATACTCCAATCCAACCAGCATCTGATCATGTATCCGCTAACCAAACTTCGTCTGACCACGACTCGCCTACTTTCTCAACCCTCGAAACCCATTAATTACACTCTAAAAGACATGGTTCTTTGTAGCCGTTAGATCTCATTGTTTAAATTGATCCAATGCCCACAAACCATTCACATAAACGCATCCACCTACTTTTCTGGTCTATAACTTTATTATTAAATGCAACCAGACATCAATTAAGTTTCATTACCGTTGCCTCATTAAAAAATACTCTTATCCTTAGCCAAAAGCAAGGTTATCTTCGTCCTAAATAAAATAACTGTCACCGTAAAGTCTGTCAAAACAACATTGTGTCCTTTAATGTAAGTTACTAAAATTTTTACGTGTTTTGGTTTTACTAATACAATATAACAAATCACTTTTCGATAAGTTATCTATCTTTCTTCTATTCCATTTTAAGCATGTTTAGTTTTGGTATTTTTTTCAAGATACATGACATAAATGTAATTGCGGGTATATAAATAATAAATTAATTCTGAATGTAGACAGCAGTTGAATAGACCGCACACGACATATCTCTATTGTGTCACCGTTTGGAAATTTTACTTTATTTTTTACTTTGCTTTTTATAATTTTAAAGCTAATATAAAATAAATAAAAAGAATGTAATGTTGTGAGAAATCTAACCACATTCGATACATACCTTTTGTCCAAAAGGGATGGTTTATGTTCTTTTACTCTTTCAGAATAAAATTGTATTATTCCTAGAATCGCCTATATAAGAAAGGAAGACAATTTTACTACGCACAAACTATCTCAATTTCTGAAAGCCTATTTCAATTACTTTCTCTATTCAACAAAAGAATGTATTATGTTTTTCTGAAGTTTGTGTCAGTTAAATAATCAGAGTTTTGCTTTTGGCAAACATAACAATCTATTAGACCCGAACATATGATTAGATTGTTTTACTAGTAACTATCCATGTTCGAAAACGCGGCTGAGGAGGCCGATTACCAGTGTTGAAGCATTCTACAGTGGATGGCCGTGGCGATTTGGCCACCCTCGGGCAAAAAGTTGGGTTCATCATTTTTTTGTTTAATTATGAATGACTAAAGTTGTAACTATATGATAGATCTACTAATTCAACTATGGAATGATGCAAAATAAATCAATGGAATATGATAAAAATATGCATTGGCAGTCATAGAGTAAGTTACAGAAAAAAAACTGAAAGATCTAGGGAAGATGATAAGTAACTTACGATATTGCCACCCGTTAAAAAAACAAGAAAATGCATTGTATCCGACTTTTTAAATTATAATTGGTTATCTGTGGTTGACTAAATTATTTGAACTAAATAAGATGTGAAATAGATTTCATACTTTATCTGGATAAATAAAGGTAACCTGGTGAAACTGAAAATTATATAGCAATATATTTTATCATTGAAAACTGAAAACTAAAAACTGAAAAAGTCTCAGTAATTACTAACGTGAGCATGTATTGTGTTTCACAGTAAAATACTGAAACTAACTTTAGTGCAATCCATAAAAAAATAAAAAAACATAATATAACTTGACAAATTCTTAATATTTTGTTTCCTTTTTAAAGAGATTGAATATGAACTAACAAAATGCTATTGGTTGGTGAACCCAAGAATTTCTTTTTATATTATATTCATATCTGGATAACTTATTCAACAACCAGATAATGCATAGATAATCCGGACTGTAACAATAATAGCGAAGAAATGATTTTTGTTTATATTAATATGAATGTGCACTATAACCCACTAATGCATCATGAGTTTGAATTAGATTATTATAAGAGATAGAGTAATATGTAAGTGTGAAAATTAACCGGATATTAGAAAATGTATCCCAATAAATCTTGTGATAGCCATCAATATCATTTTGTTAGCTGAGATTTAAAATGTAAAATGCCTCAAAATAAAATCATGTGTTTGAATTAGATTATTATAAGGGGTAGAGCAATATGTAAGCGTGAGCTGTAAGCTTAAAATCAATACTATTAAAACATAAGACCCTTTATTGAGGTGCTCTTCTATTTCAATAATATATACAAGACTTTGCCACTGAAATATTTTTAAGCTATGATTTTGATTAAATGTTTATTTTATTTTTTGAAAAAACCTATTATCTCAGTATAGTTAGCACAAAATCTCACCTAACTGGTTCTTTGGAGGCATTCCGCGATTTTGTGATAAAAAAAATAGTAACTAAATATTTGATTATCAATTTGACCAATAAACAGAAGTTTATTGTATATTTAGTTTTGATTCATCTTCTTGATGTGAATTGTTTGTTTCTTTGTTGTTGAATTTGATTTTGATTTTGTTTTTGTTTCTGTTTCAAACAGAAGAAACATACCCTTTGGAGGCGACGAGGGCTGAGTTCTCTGAGAAATTGGATTAATCAGATCATCAGTTACTGATGTGGTTTTGCCACAGGAGGTTAAAAGATAAGAACAATGACCAGGCCAAGAAATCAGTCCAACCGGCGGCTCTTGCTGCTGCTGCTTTGTCATTGAGTAACGAGTTACCGGCTGTTGACGATAGATCTGGTTTGTATTCTTCTTTTAGGATGCAGCCCTTATTTGGAATCAAGGAGAAACTTTGAGAGTGGCAAGGGTAGCTCTCGAGCTGAATTGGATGAATACAAAAGGAGAGGATGGGGAAAGGTGTGTCTGAACGGTTGTTTGTGATTGTTCGCAGAGCTGTTGTCTGCATTGAGAGTCAGTTAGAAGATCCATTTGAGAGACGATGGGCCGGTTCTTGGCTGGATTTTGATACGTTGCTTCCTGGTGCATTTGAAAAACCTATAGGTTCATTACGCTCTGTTTGCCAATGTCAGTGATAAGTATTTTTTGTGGAAAAAAAATATCTTGAAAGGATGAAAGTTTTCCTGTCTATGTGCCATATCAATGGTCTCTCTCTCTGCTTAGATTCAGGCTGACTAAAGAATAGTGTTGAAGCTATGCATCTACAAAGGAGTTGTAGGATGAGCTTGGCTCTGCTTGAAAAATTTCTCTGGACGCTTGTGGGAGTACCATTTGCATTTCAAAGAGCTGAAAGAATGCTTTATAGAGAGACGTTTGAAGATGAAGTGGTTCATCTCAGAAACTCCTTCTCAATGCTTGAGGTATTACAGTTTTCGTTATGTTCATTTGTTACTCTTTTTAGTCACAAGGTAAGGTAATTAATACAAAAGTATATAATGAGGAACGTTGCAAGTAGCTTAATTCAAGCAGGTTATTCCCAAAGTTTATAGAGCTGTCCTTAAGACTGGGAACAAGATGAATTTTGTAGGGTGATATAAAAGTATAAAATATGTGTTAACCCGTTTGTGTTAAATTAGTATTTCATTTGAATAAATATGTTTCATTAAAATCATAAATTATTATATAGAAAATAATGATGATGTAGTATGTTAGTCCACATGTAAGTAATGATGATTTTTTTTGTCAACAAGTAATGATGATTATTTCATGCAATAACTATCTTAGAATTTATGATATAATATGTTAGCCATTTGATTAGAATAACATATTATAGCAATGATATATTTATATCAATTTTACCAAAATTTATTATAGTTTTCGATAGGACTGAACAAAAAATCTAAATCTAAATAAACTGGATTCCAATCCAAAAATTAATATTGTATTCCAACTGAAATTAACTAAATATTTGAATGGTTTCAGGATTTTAGTATTTAAAAAACCAAAACCGAATCCAACTTGAACTATAATATTGCAGGCATCTAAATTAGATTTATATACATATATATATATATATATATATATATATATATATATATTATAATATCAAAAAAAACTATTTTGAAGTTATACAAAATACTTGAAAATATATAAATAATCAAAAGTACATGTCTAAAACTTCGATAGGACTGAACAAAAAATCGAAATCTAAATAGTCTAACTGGATTCCAATCCAAAAATAATATTGTATTCCAACTGAAATTAACTAAATATTTGAATGGGTTCAGGATTTTAGTATTTAGAAAACCAAAACCGAATCCAATTTGAACTAAAATATTCCAGGCATCTAAATTAGATTATATATACATATATATATACATATATATATATATAATTTTGGATTTAATATATAAATATATATATATATATATATATATATATATATATATAATATATATATATATATAATATCCGAAAAAACTATTTTGAAGTTATACAAAATACTTGAAATATTTTTCAAATATAAAAATTACTTGAAATATTTTTTAGTTCTTTATTCAAATATTCAAACCAAACCAATATATATATATATATATATATATATGTTAACTTTATTTTGACATAAATTATTTAAATTTCTAATATATTATTTTCTCATATATTGTTTAGAAATTTTAAGAATATTTTTTTTAAATAATTTTCACGGGTTATCTGAACTTGAAATAAACCCGCAAAGATCCAAACTAAATATGAACTGAAATTTAAATTCTCGAATGGGCTATTTTTAACCCGAAAGCGCAAACCTATATACTAACTGAAATTAAAATTTTGAACGGACTGAAATCTTAACCCGAATGCTCAACCAGAACAAATCTGAACCAAACACGAACGCACATTCCTTAATTCTAAATCCAAAAAATTAAATTAGAAATCATCATGCGCTTTAAAAGCGCGGATTAAAATCTAGTCAATAATATTAAAACATGATAACTTTTTATTGACTATGTTTTGGACTATCAAAAAAGTCATAACAATTTAACTAAAATAATTGCATTAGTTAATATCATATAATGTTTTTCTAATCTAACAAATATCTATTAATATTTCAGTATTTGTAAAATATAATTTATTTAACCTCCTATTTTTTCTCTTACAAATAACTTAATAGTATTTTCAAAATAAGGTATCTAAAAAGATATTGTTAAGTATCATTTTCTAAAATTTTATTATAAAAATATCTTTTAATATATTTTTATTTACGATGTAAACATAAATTCTTATAAATATTTATTTTTAAATAATAAAATTCGTAATTGATATTAAATCAATTATTAAAAAATATTAATTTTTTCATTATAAAATAAGAAATAATATTCCCATAATATTTCTATTTGTAATTAAATTAATACATCAACTAATAAATAAAAAGTAACTTAATTCATTTATTAAATATTTATAAATCATAAAATTAAATAATAACATACATTCATGAATTTTACCACATACTTAAACGTATTAAAATAAAATAGTAAAGTAAGATATATAAAATAATAAATAATTACATATTTAAATTTGAATATTAAAAATAATTCGATATAGTTTGATACGGGTTGAATGAAATATATTTTGACCAATATAAAAATAAAAAATAATTTTTACAATAATTTACAGTTTTAAAATATAAAATTAATTAACAATGACGGGTTTTATAAATGAATTATCTTATTTTCAACAAATTATATTTATTATTTTTAATTTAGTTATCTATAAAAAAATTAATAAAAATACATGTATGAAATTTTTATTTTCAGTAAATAAAATTTTGGAAAAAAAAATAATCCCACAGATCTGGGGTAAACACAAGTATAAATATATTAATTTATTTCATAAATAACTGAATGGTTTATATATCTCTTGAACCAAAAAAGGAAAACCGATAATCAAACTGAAACCAAAATCCAAAAAGAAAAACAACCTAACACCAAAACCGAAAACCAAACATTATATTTAAACATATTGGTGAACAAAAAACGGATCAATAAATTTGTTACTAAACCAATCTCAGATATAACAAACGAGAAAGATCAATACATACGATGATGACAAAAAAAATCTTGTCCGCCCTTTGAAATGGCAGGTCAAACTCTAGTAGACAGTTCTGGATAAATGTTGAAATAGGCTAATGGCCATTAATATTATTTTGTTAGACGAATGTTGAATGCGTCCAAATAAACCAGTATTTGTAACTTGAATGTGTATTAAAACTGGATACTAAATCATGAAGTTCGAATTGAGTTATTATAAACAATTGAGTAATGTGTACACATCATTTTTAGCCAAAGTACAAAGTATTCCAGATAAATGAATGGACATTAGACCTCATAAAAATGCTTCTTAGAGGCCAAAATCAATAACTGGAAAAAGAAAATCAAATGTTGTCTCCACCATGACTGTCAGGAAAAAACATCTGCCTAGCTCAAACTTGGATCTACATGCCAATGATGTTAAAATCAAACCTATGGGTATTCAAATTCAACTATTCATATTTCAAAGAAATCTTTCACCATGACTTTGTTGGATCAAGCTTGTCAGTTACCAAACCACAAAATGGAAACAAAGAGTTAAAAATGGTACCAGATTGTTGCCTGAAATATGAAGTCGTGGAAATCATACCATGTAATATGCAACAATCTCGTGGCTTGTATAACCTGGATAAAGTCTTAAAAAGCATAGAATGTGAAAGAATGAAAGAATGTAAAAAGAGAATAAGAGAAATAGAAAAACTTTAAGACTATAATTACGAGAAGAAGAAGATGCCTAAATAAAGACATCATACTCCACAATCTTGTCTTTTTCAGAGACTTTCGCATGAGAAATACACATGTGATGAGCATCAAAAGAAGCCACCTTCTTCATATTTATAGTAGCCATGAATGATGCTTGTTTTTTCATTTCAGATTGACAGAACATGAGAAAATAAAAAAAATTTATGTAGAAATAAGAGTCTAGAAACATGAAAAAGAAAGAGTGAGGAAGAAAGAGAATCAGTGGGGTTATAATTATGGGACAATGGGCGAAATACCCCAAACAAAAGTTAAAATTGGCAGATTACCTTGATATGATATAACTGATCCAAATAATGCACTTTTGGTATTGGATTGTCGAAAATACCCCTTTACCTTTGACACATGAACCACCGCAGGATTTACCATAGCAGATGGAAACAATTTTGTACATGTTTCGTAGGACACTGTGTAAAGGTTACTCATAGGTGATTTCTCATCCACATGTTTTCTCTGGATATTGAACCGTGAGTTTGAAATCAAAGAACAAAAATCTTTTGTATTTGAGGTCTTAAGCTTGAAATCGGATTGTACATGATCTATTTAAAAGTTTCAAACATAAATATGAAAGAAAACACAAGAAAATTTGATGAAATCAGTGAAAGTAAGAATATGGCGGCTCTGAAAAATTTCTCTGCGTAACCCTAAAATGTTTGGGAAAGAAGATGACAAAATTACGAATATGCCATTAATGAATAAAAAATATTGTTAAGATATAATGTACCGGTTAAATATGTTGTTAACAGTTAAGAATACAATTATCAAATAACAGATTGCTTGATTTTTAGCAGCTAACAGATTATGTATCAGCTACTACATAGTGTGTTAGTCGATATATAAATTGTTAACTGATACAATTTGTGTTACATGATACATAGTTTGATTCTATAGAATAAATATTCAACTAACAAATAATATATCAAACAGTTGTATCAATTAACAAACAATTTATCAGCTAAAAACAATGTATCAACTAATAACTGTTTTGTACCCCTTTTTCTAACTATTTATCAGTTAAAAATAATCTGTTTGTAACTGATAACTAAGCATATATCCAAATGACAATGTAAATTAAAATTAAGTTTTTCCTGAAGCATAATTAATATTTGGTAACATAGAAAATGTCTGCTAACATTGTTGTTATCCAGACCGAACACTAACTTTAAGAACTCGTTCAATTGGCTCTCGTATGGTGGACAAGTTCACAGATTTGTGTTTCTCACGCAAAGGAACTTCAGGAGAATTATGTCTCAACTCATCTTAAGGAGAACGAACACCACAAGTACTTTTGGTGGTTACAGACGTGGTGAACTCCAAACGAGTGAATAAAAAACAGAGAAGATTCATTCTTTGATTTCTTACATAGTACTGTAATTAGGAAATGAAGGCATCGGTAATAGGGGAAGAGATATATATTGCCTAAGAGTTCAGTGTTGTTATGGTGTGAAAAATAAAAAAGTTTTTTGAAAATTGATAAAGAAAATTGTGAAAACTCACCGAGAATAATCTAAGATTTCAGATTTGTAATTGATAATTACAGAAAATAGAAAGAGAAGTCACTGCAAACATGAAGATGGAGAAAAGAAAAGAAACGAGATAACTGAGGAGATAAAAGAGGAGAAAGAGAGTTGGAAGATAAGGGTAATTTAAGAATTTAGAAAAGATGAATAATGAAAGATACTTTACTAATATCAGTGGTATGTGGGTGTATGTATGTCAATTTCTCTATAATTATTCTTGTAATTGTAGGGGCGGCAACTGGTCGGTCAGCTATATTTGTATACCTAAAAATAGAGTCAGTAAGATTACTTTTGGGATATTGAAATTTTAACAGTGATTTATCCGGTAACGTCTTTTTATTGCTATCTAGTGCAAATTCTCATTTTTATATGCAGATATGTATTCAAATGTTGAGGAAGCTCAAATCCTTTAAAACAAAAAAAAAAAACTTAAATGTTCACAATGAGACAACATCAAGAAAGATTGTGAGAAACTCATGAAAATATATATATATATAAGAGGTAGAAGTTTCTTATAGGACTTCTACAAATATACAAGTTGGCCTGGGGACTTCAATGATTTATGGGTCAGACGAATGGTGAGAGACTCGTGAATCAATAATAATATTTTTAATTGTATTAAGGAAAAATGATTACTAACTACACGAAGTATCAACAATCACATGACTAACTATGCAAACTAAACTAATATATATATATATAGCTACATGAAATATATGCTATGCATGACAACATCCCTCAACTTAATGATATTATGTAGTTAATATCATGAGCTTAATTTCATTCATCCAAAAACTGATGTAGATGTCAGAAACCGTTTAAATATTTGGTTTTGATCAATTAGAATGAGAAAATTTCAATTCTACCACATGATTGATACCACTTTTCAAATTTACCATTAACAAATGACTATTTTCATAAATACCCTAGATTTGTGATAAAATTATGCTAAAATAATTTTTCTAAATATTCATAAAACATTTATAAACCCAACCCCAACCTCTTAAAACTAAACCCTAAACACTAATCACTAAAGTATAAACCCAAATATTAGTAAATTTTTGATTGGGGGTATTTTTGAAAAGTGGTACTTAACTTGTGGTACTTTTGATAATTCCTCTTAAGATATAACCAATCCGACCGTAATTTAACTAAAATTGGATTTTAATCCGCGTTATAAAGTGTAAAAATATTTTTAGCCAAATTTAGTTTACAAAAGAAATATTTTTTAATATTTTATGATAAGTAGTGTTTTAGCCTTTTTATTTTGGTGAATTTGAAAGCTATATAATTATATTATTTTATTTCTATTAGATATGAAAGTTATATAAGATTATTTAATTTTGTTTTTAATTATTTTAGTCTGTTTTGTTATTAAATTTTAATAATATTTTTAATTTTTAAATATTTTAAAAAATTTAAAACAAAAGGGGCTATTTGGGTCATTTTATTTTTTACCGCTATTTTTGTAACAAGAACTAAAAATGGCTATTTGAGAGAATTGTCTTTTAAACTACTATTGTGGAACCTCTATAAATTAATAATTTTGGAAATAAAATTTTAATGAATCTATAGATATTAGTTTACAAAAAATCTTATTTAGATTTTCAATTTTAAAAAATATTTAATCTAAGAGAAGAAAAATAGTTAATTTTAATGTATAGAAATCAATTGTTATTTTTTAAAATTTTACATTAATATTAATTTTGTTATATTATTTGGTATATAACATATATTGCATAGAACTTAAATTTGGTTTTAGATATAATATTATCAGTTCAGTATCATGTACTACTAAATGGGAAACCACGAGGGCTCGTAATACCACACATGAGTCTAAGGCGAAGAGATCCATTATCCCCTTATTTATTTAATATTTTTATAGAATTTTCTTTAAAAAATATTATCTCATTATTTTGTCCATTTTGTCTCAAATTTTGAACCGCTCCAATTTGAGACTGGCAAAATTTCTTAATTTTTTAAAAAATTATCGGTTATTAAATGTTATTGTATTACAATATCTTAAATTTATTTATTCAATTATATTTTTATTTTGCATGATCTCTTCTGTTACTTATGAGGTTCTTAACTGGGTTCCATGGATTAAAAGATATTATGTAGGTCACTGAATTAGTATGGTTGAGGGTGAAACAAAGTAGCAGATGCACGCCTTTATATTATCAGCTAGAACATTTTCTGGAATACAGAAGAACCTTTGCTCGAATTTCTTCTAGTTTATAATGTTTATTGCATTTTCTTAAGCTAGAGAATCAGTATCACTTTATTCGTAGTTTACATAGTGGTTGTATCATGAGTTTAACTTTGAACGGGCAGAGTTGGGATGCTCTGCTCGTGTCTGAAGACGTTATCTGGATCAACCTTTGATTTAATCCTCACCAATCTTTCGAAATTTCCTTTGAAGTACTTAGCTCCCCATATCTGAGCATTTTTGAAGTTAGATGTCATGTTTCTCGTGTTCTGTCCCAGGTCTAAGTCTCTGTAGTTCACGTACGTTTGTCTTGGATTGCTTGAGACATAAGGCGTCATGAAACTGTACAGCTCTCTGATCCAGTTGATTTGGGTAGCCGGTGTCTTCCCGGTATCTGCATTATAGAGAATCTTGAAGATGGTTCCGCTTCTATGCGGGAAAGGGAGCTCAGATTCAGCGATTTTAGCCATCATCCCACCATAAGGAGCAAAAGCAAGAAATGTACCAGGCTGTTGTTGAACCATTCTCTTGAAAATGCCTTTCAGAACTAGTGCAGGAATAGGTTTCTTCACGATATCTCCCTTTGATTTGAAGGACGGATTTACTATAGGCGATTTCACTTGAAGCAAAGTCTCAATAGGAGTACCCTCTGGAAATTCACCATTGAAAATAACGGTTTCAATCCATCTCGTTTCGGTACAATCCTTCTCAGTTAGCCCTAGCTCCGGAAAATCCTTCTTCATGATCTCGATCAACGTGCCTTTTGTGCCAAGAAACTGACCTCTGTACGATGCTGCCGCTGTACTGTTTCCACTGGCTCTGATTACCACTCGTATGAAGAGGTCTTCAACAAGCTTGTCTGCAATATGTTGCCACTTAGAAAGAGTCTTGAAGTCAGGGTCTTGTTCTAATGTTTTGGTAACGCTGAAGATGGTTAGGGTTTCAGGAACCGGAACGAGCTTTAGCTTCCATGATAGAATTATTCCAAAGCTCCCTCCACCTCCTCCTCTTATCGCCCAAAACATATCTTCACCCATCGAGCTTCTGTCGAGTAATTTACCGTTTGCATCAACGATCTTTGCGTCTAGAACATTATCAGCAGCAAGACCATACTTTCTCATCAAGGCACCGTATCCACCTCCTGTTATGTATCCACCTACGCCTACGGTTGAGCACAACCCCGCTGGGAACCCATGGATCTTGCTCTTCTCTGCGATTCTGCAGTTAAACTAATACAGTTAATTTTTCTTAAACAGTTAATCAACCAAAATATTCAATAGTGATGTACAGTATTTTTTATATTCTTGAATTATGATATTTTAAAGCACTAGATCCTTAAAATGTGTAGCCGGCCTAAATTGATCTGGTGACCCAGTGATCAAAGATGCTTTAAAGTTGGCATTCAAACGTAATGTGATCAAGTTTGGAAATGAGTTCATTACATGTGTAAACGAATTGACTTATACCAACATCGTTACCCTAATATCAAAAAATTTCTGATTTTTAATTGATTATTTCCGTATGCAGCAAGAAATAGTTGTCTCTTTGATGTAATTAAAGTTCTGTATTGTTCAATTGGGACTTTAAGTACTTCATTAGATATTTATTCAAAACCAAAGTATTTATATACTGAATCATTTGACATTTAACAAAAAAAATGAATTATTCAAGGATGTTCATGAATAAGTTTTTTTTACTACAAAAACCAAGTTATAACACAAAAATAAAACCCACACACATTATTTTCAAAATAGATATTTTAATTCAAAATTTTGAATAATTTCACGCATAGGAAGTTGATTATACTGTAGTTGTTGGTAAAATAAACCTTAGTATGTGGTTCCCAAATCACCAAAAATCTTTCTAAACTCAAACTATTTCCAGTTTGCATTCTCCACAAATATTTTACTTGAAACTGGAAAATATATATTATAAAATTTTGACTGTATATAAATGCAAACATATATGTTGATGTTCCTTTGAAACAACCGTGGTTTAGATTAGTTACCTGTAGTAAACCTCGCCAAGTGTAGCACCAGCTTCCACCCACGCACTGTTGTCGTCAATATCAACACTGATCTGTCTCAATTTCGACAAATCGAGCAATAAAAATGGTGTTTCGATCTGTGAAACATAAGACACGGCTTCAAAATCGTGACCGCCGCTTCTAACACGAAGATGAATTCCAAGCTTCTTGGAACACATGACTGAAGCCTGGACGTGAGATTCATGAACTGGTTTAAATATGAAACTTGGTTTTGGTGTTGCCTTGGTCAAGAATCGGTAATTCTGAGCCGTCTCTTCAAGGACATTGATAAAGGTCGATGCGTTTTTTTCAGGAGTGAAGAACGTTTTATCAAGTGGAAAATTAACATTTGTGTTTCTATGGAGACACTTGATGAAGTATTTGTGTAAGGAGTTTGAAGAAATTGGTGTTATTGTGTAGGAAAAAAAATACAGGGCTAAAAACGATATATAAGAAATCGAAGGGACTGATTTTGAAAGTCTCATCTCTGCAATCGAAAGCATAATCTGCGAGGACAAGATCGAAATGGATTGTATGTTAGGGGTGTTCTTGTTTCGTCAATGCAGAATGTATATATATATGAAAGATTGTGATCAAACAAGATTCATTATTTTAGTTCAATTATTGCAAGATTCAATGCAATGGTTACATTGACTACAATAATTTTGTCCCGTGACGTGACACAGTGATCGTTACATGTGACCCCTTTTATTTTCTTGACTTGGCTCGTTATCTTGCGTGGTAGACTTATTCGTTATCTTGCAAGTTGCAACAGTTTCTCTTTTTCAGTTCGCAAATCTGTTAAATATTCCTAAGTCCTGATTTAAACAACGACATTAATTTTTTAAAACACGCACCTACACATATACATATCTAAATCGCGGTTTCCTTCTTTGACTTTGAAGAAAATTCAGCTCACCATCAGATGCAAATTCGACCTTTAATCATGAGCTTAGTGGACCATTCAAAAACCCTACCGAACGACTTGGTTCAGCATTTTTCATTGACCTTCTAATATTCTACCATTTGTTTTCACCTATTAATCATAAAAAGTCATCATCATTGATTTAAATGATGCTTTTTAAATAGTCTATTTCGTAAGATTTAATTCCAACCGCAGAGAAATAGTCAAGGCATCAAGAATTTAAAGGCGGCTTTTAAAACATTCTTTTATCAAAATATGTTTACCTACTTTTATTTTATAATCCAGTACGCAATAGAAACCTTTGACAGGAAAGTATGTTTATGCGGTGCCCTTTCTAAATATTGTTGAAATTTATTAGAGATAAAAAATAGATCACATAAACGAAAGAGTTTAGAACATTTTTGAATTAAGGCACCGCATACTCATCATAACATCTTTTAGGATAACATTCAAAGCTTTCTTACAAACTTTCGAATAAGATTTGTAGTTTTTTTTGTGGTGCAAAAATAAGATTATAGTTGGCAATTGTTTAAAAATTATATTGTTGAATATAATCAATAATTTTTTTGAAATCTTAACATTTACGGGAAGAAGAGAAATGCTGATTGGAACAACTTGACTGAGGATCCATCCTTTATGATTTATATTCTTATTTGATTGATATAAATGTCGTTATCATCAGCTTAGATTCAAACATGCAGAGGTGGGATGCTCTGTTCGTGTCTAAAGAAGTTATCAGGATCAACCATCGATTTTATCCTCACAAGTCTGTTAAAATTGTCTTTGAAGTACTTTGCTCCCCAGACTCGAGCTCGTTTGAAGCTTGCCTTTGCGTTTATCGTGTTCTCTCCCAGGTCAAGATCACGGTAGTTCACGTAGGCTTGGCGTGGATTGCTTGAGACATAAGGCATCATGTAACTGTACAAATCTCTTATCCAGTTGATGTGCCTGCTCGGTCTCTTGTCGCTGTTAGGCCAAGCCGTCATGTACTGAATCTTGAAGATGACTCCTTTTCTATGCGGAAAAGGGATTTGGGATTCAGAGATTTTCGCCATCATTCCTCCGTAAGGATTCCATATCATCATTGGACTATCTTCTTTGAGCAACTTCTTGAACATCCCTTTAAGCCCGGCTTCAGGAATCGGGTTCTTGACAAAATCTGATTTGGCTTTGAAGTTGATCTTTGGGAAAGGCGACTTCCCTTGAAGCAAAACGTTAGTAGGCGTTTGGCTAGGGAATCCAGAAATGTAAACAATGGATTCAATCCAGCTCATTTCAACACAATCTTTCCTTGTTAAACCTAACTCCGGAAAACTCTTCTTCATGACTTTCATCAACATGCCTTTGTTGCCAAGAAACAGAGCATTATACGACGTCGTCACCGTCTTGCTTCCGTTGTTTCCAGCAACGTTGAAGATCACTCTGATGAATAGCTCTTCCACAAGCTTGTCCGCAACGACTTGCCACTTAGAAAGAATCCTTGTGGCGTCTTGTTCTAACGTTTTTGTGACTGTGAAGACAGTTACGGTCTTAGGAACGGGAACAAGTTTGATCTTCCATGCTAGAATTATGCCGAAACTGGCTCCACCCCCTCCTCTAATCGCCCAAAACATATCCTCGCCCATGGAGGTTCGGTTGAGTATTTTACCGTTGGCATCGACAATCTTTGCGTCTAGCACGTTATCTCCACCGAGACCGTATTTTCTCATCATGGAACCGTATGCACCGCCTGTAATGTGCCCTCCTATGCCTAAGCTCGAGCACAAACCAGCTGGAAACCCATGTACTTTGCTCTTCTCTGCAATCCTACAGGTAACAAAATAGTTTCCTTGATCAAATATACAATAAAAGATTCAATAGTAAAAGATTGAGATACACTATTTGTTGTCTATATGCTATATATACCCATACATACCTGTAGTAAAGTTCACCAACTGTGGCACCAGCTTGAACCCAAGCACTGTTGTCTTTAATATTGACATTGATCTGTCTCAGCTTTGACAGATCCAGCAATATAAATGGGTTTTCGATCTCCGAGACATAAGACAGGCCCTCGTAGTCGTGACCGCCGCTTCTGACACGGAGATGAATATCAAGTGTCTTGGAGCATATGATGGAAGCTTGGACGTGAGACTCATCAATGGGGTTGAATATGAATCCTGGTTTAGGCATTGATTTTGTCAGGAACCGGAGATTTTGAGCAGTAGATTCAAGAACTTCGTTGAACACAGAGACGTTTTTGGCAGGGGCAAAGAAGGTTTGCTCGAGTGGGAAGTCTATGTGTGTGTTTCTGTGGAGACATTTGATGAAGTCATCTTGTAGAGAGCTAGAAGAAGTTGGCGTTATGGAGCAGAATGAATAAAACAGCGATAAAAAGAATAGGTAAGAAATTATAGAAAGTATTTTTGAAATTTCCATCCCTGCAACCATTAAGTGTATGCAAGAGAAAAGCTCAATGAGACACAAAATCAGGCTTTATGATGTGTTTATTGGTTTTTCCTTTTGCTAACGAGAATTATATTTATATCACTAGGATAAGATCCGCGCCTTACGCGGAATGAAGTTATTATTTTTATTATATTATGGATAATGAAACAATAGTTTGGTTTCATATAAATAAGAAGTGTTTAATCCGAATATCGGGTTGGTTTCGGTTCGGTTCGGTTCGGTTTCTTTGGTATTTCAGTTTATAAAATATAACTAATATTCTAAATCTATATTTACTTTGATTCGATTTGATTTACATACTGTGAGTTTTCAGTTTATTCGGTTTTAGACAAAAAACATAATTATTTAGTTTGAGATCATATTATAAATTATACGAATTTTAGAGTCGTGTTATCAAAAAGTCATTTATTAAAAGAATATTATATATTTAAATAAAAGAATTAAAAAATCATCTATCATCTAATAAAATAATCAAATCTATAATTAATATCAAAACTCTAAAATAAAAAGAAGCATGAAAAAAATGTTTTTATGTTCTTCCATATTTAGTGTTCATCAAATTAATATTTCTTCGATTGAATCCAATTTTGTTTGATTAAAGATAAAAAAATTGTAAATAATTTCAACTAATTGTTATCCATCAAATTTATAATCGTTACTTCAATTTAGTTACTGTTAAAATAAAGCAAAAAGATTAAAAAATAATGACTAAGAAAATAAGAAGCCTCAGTTGCAGCAAATTGTTATTTAATTATAGTTCAACTGACTCAAGTGATTTAATATAAAGAAGATATGCTCAGCTGAACATTTATAATTGTAATTGTGGACCGAAATCTATTTTGAGTATATGATGAGCCAGATCGACTTGGACTTAAAAAATTGTAAAGAATTTCAACTAATTGTTATCCATCAAATTTGAATATTTATTAAATAAATATTCATATTAATACAATTTCATGATAATTTTTATCTTAATATAACAAAAAAAATTAAGCTATTGATCACAAAATTTTCAAAGTGGGATCTTCAAATTAATTTGTAGACGTTTTGAAAAAATCAAAATATAACATATAAAAAAAATTTAAATATTTTTATCATATAGTTAATGTGATTGTTTAATATATTTTAATAACACAAAACAAATAAAAAGAACTAAGATACAAAAATTATGATCAATATTATTTAAGGAAAGTGTGAGATTGTTTTTTGTACATTATTTATCAATTCGTTAGTTAGTTTAATAAAAAATGTAATATAAATTAAGATATACTAACCTATTTTTCTAAGAATGGTATATTTTATATAATTATTTATTAAATGAGACTTCATAATCATACGGTTCTATGATCATTCATGACGTTTTATAACAAAAATATTTAAATCATTGATAGCAAAATTTACAATGTGAAAAAATTAATAAGTTTATAATTAATAAATGTTTTTGAAAATTCATTGAAAGTTTTAATAGTACAATATTTATGTAATCTTATATTGTATATATTTTAGTCTATATATATATATATATATTTTTATAACATATTATTTTTACTCGTATGATTTTAAAATCATGTGTATTTTTTATAATAAAAATGTTAAACCTTTGATCATTATATTTAACATAATAATTTTAATAACTTTAGTCATTTATTATAGTTTTTTTAAATTCAAAATATAACATATACGAAAAAGCTAAATTTTAATTTTGTAGCAAATTTGGTTGTTTAATTTATTTTAATAATATAATTTTTTTAAAAAAAAATGATGGAGGAGATATAAACTTTTATCAAATCTCTATTATTAAAATCATTAATTGTCGTATATATATTAGTCATTTATGGTAATTCCGTAGGTTTTATTTAAGGAAAGAAAAGAAAATCAATTAAATTGAATCATTCAATTTCTCAATTAGTATGCTAATTGATTGACACGTGTTAAATGTGACTTTTTTAAATACATGAAAGTTAAAATATTCATATATAGGGGATTATATGAATATGTGATCAAACAAGATCCATTAAATAGTTGATGAGAGTAAAGACGTTCTTAAGAAATGGTGTGACTATTATTCGATTAGGCACTTTTATATAATCACAATTATTTGATCTAATAAAGTATCAGGCTGATAACCATTTCTAATTGACTTGACAACCAACTATCACATGTCTTGAAAACGTTGACTCGTTGATTTTATTTTAGTTGTGCTATAATTTTCATTTAGAAATACTACTTAAGTTGTAAGGTACGATCATCTTTACATAAGGGTAAACAGCTATCAGATTTAATATTTTAATTGTTAATTTCATCATGATTGTGATTAAATTGTGATTATATGAATTAACATATAATAATTACAATTCTATTAACTATTTAGATTTTATAAAATAAGAGAAAGGGAATAAGGCTGTGTTTTTAAAAACCAAACTTATATATACACATACATAATTTAATGGATAAATAAACCATAAGGATAAACATCAATTTTAATTTCAACTATTTAGTTATACAAATCGTACTTAAGTGGGTTATCAATATAATTAAAGGAGACTTATATTAATCTGAAACCTAAGTTTTAAATTTCTGGAAATAGCATGTTTAAAAAAGAATATATATGTTCAGAATATCTCTTTGTATAAACAAACATCTAATTATAAAAAAAAGTGATTATAACAACTCAATGTAATAATAAATGTAACAGTCATATACAATTCAAAACATGCATTATTCTAAAAATTGTAGTGGAGGTATAATATTATTTTTACATGTATACAGGTAATGGCTAGCCTAGTTGAGTTAAACTTAATGGGAGTTAATAATTATTTTGGACTTTGGTCAATGAATAACATTTTTTTTAAAAATAACATTATTTTCAAAATTTCACATTGGTTATATGACCACCTTGCCAATAAGAGATATATATCTTGGATAAAATTTCATGTACAATATTCCCGCTTGTCACTTATTTCATGTGTGGTTGGTGGTGATTGGTAACAGCTGTGATGTGAAATCTGTACATAGCAAAAAAATTATGCATAGTAAAAGAAATAAAAGGTTCAGTGAGTACTACATATTTGGGTTCGGATTTCAGCCACCGGAAAATTAACATTTCAGCATCATCAGAAATAAAGGACCGACACTTGATAATATATGATTAGTCTAGACCATTTCTGTCGAACCAAAATACTTCTGTATAATTCAAAAAGAAATTAATTAAACTTTAGTTTTCATTTCAAATTCACACCATAACGATCAGTGATGGTTTTAAAGAGCAAGTTTTTTTATTTTTTTTTTATTTTTTTTTTTTGGTCGACTGAGAGCAAGTTTTCTAAAGCACTACTTTAAGTGCTTTGAGTAATATTTTTTCTTTTTCTGTTATCCTTTCATTTAAAGTATACATAATATATACATAATATGTATATAACTATAATTTTCATACATATAAATAAAATCTCACATATGTTGATTATTCATTTACTTAGAATATGCATTTGATAATTGTATAATAACTAATCAGTTCATAAAATGTGATTAATTACTAGCCACTCTCTCTATTTAAAAATGATCTATGATTTTTAAAAGGTTTTGATTCAAAACATATATAAATTCTATTTTTACTAATTTTATTAAGTAATCACGGTAAACTGTAACTTTAAAAATAATTGTATTTATAAAATTTTTATTTGGTTAAAAATTGTGTAAAATAGTTAATCACAAAAATAATATATTTAAATCAAATTTTTTATATTTTATTAATATGCATAAAACTCTAAAACATCAATCATTTTGTTAATCATGTTTTCCCTAATAAAAACTCACAGCAATAATTCTACAACTACAACATAAAATCTTACAGCTTCAATTCTATAGCAAATTTTTTAAAGCTACATCCAACAATTGTTTTAAAGCTACAGCCATTACCAATCAAGCCCGTAGTTTCACTAACACATGTCATTTCTTTCCTTTTTTTTAATTTTTTTCCACAATAATCTCTTCTTAACTGGGGAAAAAATGTGAAAAAGCTTTTAAAATAAATTGTGTAACTTGTATCTTTATTTTGAATTAGCTACTTAATATTTAAACATTGGATATCTGCTTTAAAGTTTTAATATGATTTCTATGTTTTAACTATTACTGTTTTATTTTCGTATACTTAACATAAAATTGTTATTTGTTGATTTATATTTGAAAATTGCATCCCCTATACAGAATTTTATCCCTAATTAAGTTCATGCCCTAAATCGCACCCTATGATACCTTCTTTGATAGACACAAACTTGTCTCATCATATGCACTTAGCTAATTTCATAATTTGTTTAGATTTTTTCAGCAAATTGACTCATTTATATTCTTAGATACACTAAACTGAAGAAAATAATTTCACTCACATGTTAATCATTTATATATATATATATATATATATATATATATATATATCAAAATTATTAAAAATATAAAATTTAAGAAAAAGACAACAAAATATCTCCAAAGGAATGTTTTTTAGAAGATATTTTGAAAACTTTTGTGACATATGTCAAAATCAAGTTTTACTAAAAGTTAAAAAAATCAGTAAAATAACTCTTTTTAAACTCATAAGTTTCCTCGATCTCTACGTTCAATTAAATTTTAAAGTGAAAATATTTAATATATGTTGGATATATATATATATATATATATACATATATATATTTTTTTCTTTTTACAAAAATTAATAAAATCTCCTAGGCCACATGTAATTGGATTAGGCGAATCAGCGAGGGTCATTTTCCCAAATGATTCGGCCCTATTTTCTATTCTTTCCTGCTTGAAACTTGCATTTTAATATTGTCAGAATTATGTGATTAGACATCGATATCATATGATTCTTTGCCTTCCCAAAGTAATTGAGTATGCGCCATAATGACTGGAGTAAAATTATGAGTAAGGTCACATGGTTTTGATCCCTATAAGTCTATAACCCGGTGATGTGGTAATACTATTAAAATCAAGCTTGATTACGGACTCGATGGTTACAGTTACAATAGCTAAATCAGAAAAGTCACCCGTAGTGAACCCATACATGTTCCTTTTTTAATGGAGTTCGAGCAGCTCCATAGGGAATATATAGAAACAGTTTGTATGATTTCAGAAAAAGAACAAATAATTAAAGTAGGAAAGAAATACACTACAAGAAAACATATTTTTTACGAGGACGGTATTCGTTGTAAATTCGTCGTAATAGGGGTTTTTCGACGAATTAACATCGAAACGCGTTTCGTTGTTAAACGCTCGTCGTAACGGAGATTTCGTCGTAAAGTCCTAGTTACGTTTACGAGGAAGTTATTTCCTCGTAAAGCGGAAGGAAACTTTTCGTCGTAATACCCTCGTAACCTGCGATGTAAATACGACGTAATAATTCGTTGTAATAGACACGTAAGTATTCGTCGTAAACTCGATGTAAAATTTACAACGACTTTAAAACGATTTCATGTAAATTCCACGTAAACGTTACGAGGACTAAACGTGGAAATTTACAACGAATTTACATGTCCATATTTAAAATATTAATTAATTATAATAATTATAAAAAATTTATATAAAAAATAATTTTAAAATTAAGAATATTAGAAAAAAAGTAAATATGAAACCATTTCATTTTATTAAAAAATATAAATTCATTAATTAAATAGAACTTAAAATTTTTCTACAAAACGTAAGAAAATTAAAAAAAAAAATTCTAATTAAGACCGACATCATCGTCATCGAAGTAGTTGGCTGAGGGGTTCGGGTCTGTAGATGTTCCTGCTTCGGGGTCCGGCTGGGTCATCCCGAGAGCTGCTCGTCTCGCCGCCAAAGCCGTCTGCAAAGTTGGATTTCCCACCGCCATCACATCCAGCAAACTCTCTCGAGAGTCCAAACGCTGCTGCTGGGTATCCATACGAGCCTGCATCCGCTTGTTGTCCTGGTCCCGTCTCGAATAGTATGACGAAGTCGCCCTTGCAACTTCGTTAATGGAACCTATTCCGACCGTCCTTCCCTTCTTTCTAGGAGCCACCTATATGTATATATATAAAAATTTATTTAGAGTTAATAATAATAAAAAAATTATTAAATTTTACGTCCTCGAAGATCCGGTCGACCTCTTCGGTTGACAACTTGACGGGTATTTCATCTGCAGACTGTTGGGTAAGTTGCGTCTCTCGCTCTTCTACCCGAGATGCCACAGCGTTAAAGAGTTTCTCTGATGCAGGATCAACAAAAACTCCATCTGGTGAGGCGTGAGTCATCTTGAATAAGTCCGAGAGAGATGGCAAAACTCACGTCTTCTCCAACTAATAAACAAAAAAAAAAATAAATTAAATATAATTAATAAATACAAAAGTTTATAATAATGAAAATTATAAATTTAAATAAAACTTACCATTTCGAGACGAATTCCGGCATGGGGTTTTTGGCCGGTTCTATGAACTATGGGCAAATAGCCATCTTTATCCCTCGTTCTTCGGGAAGCGGAGCAGGAGTTGGCTTTGCGGATGGAGCTGGGTTCGTTCCAATAGGCGATGAGGCCATCCCATGCTTCCTTGGTGACCCCGCTCGGCTTCCCCTCATAGCCGTAAATCTTCCACTTGTCCTTCCAATCGGAAAAGCTAAAAAGTGGCTTGTTGTACAGGCAATTGTGATGATGTGTATGTTTTTTTTGAAAAAATAATTATTTAATTAATAAAATAAATATGTTTTGAAAAATTGAGAAAAATTAAATAAGAAATCAGATAATTAAATAAAAATTCACAAAATTAATTAAAAATACAAAAAAATGAAATAAAATTCAAAATTTTGAATAAATTTCAAAATAAGTTATATTAAACTAAAATACAGAAAATTAAATAATAAATAAATAAATAAATAAATAAGATTCTACAGAAAATTCAGAAATTAAAACAAAATTAAAGATGAGAAACAACCATCTTCATCAGTGATATGGTTGAAATTTTTATTGTCAACAATGATATGTTAGTTTTTATAAAAAAACAACTTGTAATAAAAAAACTATCTTAACACACGTAAACAATTTTCTTTAATTTTTTTACATTTAATTTTCTGTATTTCAATTTAATGTTATTTATTTATTTTATTTAGTTTTCTGTATTTCAATTTAATATAACTTATTTTGAAATTTATTCAGTTTTCTATATTTTTAATTAATTTTGTGAATTGTTATTTAATTATCTGATTTCTTATTTAATTTCTAATTTTTATTAAAAAAAATTATTTTACTAATTAAATAATTTTCATTTTCGAAAAAAAAACATACACATTATCACAATTACCTGTATAACATGTCACTTTTTAGCTTGATGAATAAGTAAATCAAGTTGAAGGTTTATTGTGATACAAATGTCACTTTGAAGGTTTAAAGTGCTAGTGAAAAACCTTCAAGGATTAAAGTGTTATTGCTTGCCACTCTCAAGGTTTTTAATGCTATTTTCCCGATATTAAAAAGAGAAAATCAATCTAATTATTTGAACCAAAATTACTATAATTAGTATTATTTTACTTTTTTACATACTCAAATTGGAGTTCAACCGATAGATGTGGCCTTAGTGTCCAACCAGTAATCCAGAATAGTCTATACACTAGTCATACTCAACATCTCACACTTAAATACTGATCTACACGATAAGCCAGAACATCATCTCGGTCTACCGGCCCTTAGACCATATAACTACAATCCTAGTCGATTTTAGTTCACCTCAACTCAGCCAATTTTTTATCCGGTCTGCCAATCACACTTAAGCAGTTTTGATATTCTGATAAGAAACTTGTGATTCCTCGGTCTGAATCCTTAGTTCCAGTAGACTCTCAGTTCACAATAATCTCCTCTTACCTTAGTCAGTAAGTTGATTTATCTCATTGACTCAGAATCCTATGAATCAGAATACATTTTACAAATGGATTCAACAACCATTTCATCAATTTTCCTGAAAACCAATATAACCAATCAGTTAATAGTTTTGGCTCAAACCATCATTTAACACTCAGACCATGTAATGGCTTAGTCTCCTTGTCAGCATTAAATTTTCCTCCCAGACATCGAAAACTACGGCACGATTCAATCGACCAAAGATCCAAAATACACATACCTAAAGGTAGTGATCCTCATGTCCATAGATGTCGTGTCTCAGTTCTTCGGGATCTATTGTGATCCTCCCAAACGGTGATCATAACCGTCTGAAACAGTATCTATAACTCCCCATCTAGACTTGCACACCATCAAAACGGCGCTTGCCTGAACATAATATGTCGAGCCACTCGCTGTTAATCCTTCTTTTCATCTATCGTGATCCCCTGAATCAGTCATACCAAGCGTATCTGCCTCCCGTTCAGTTATTCAATCGTAAACTCTCACGATCCCACCCATCCAGTAAGTAACCGTTACAGACATCACTTGTTACATCTCAGATCCTAGATAGGATCATTGTGACATACCATGAAACGAGAGAACATGCAAGTCAGTCGAAAGACACGAAGGCAAAATCGTTCCATAGTCTGGATATTGGGTTAAGTCCAAGTGATGATCGAGACTTAAGCAAGAAATGAAGGAAAGAGAAGGAATGAAGCTGTATTGATCTTAGAGAAAAGTGACAGTAGCTGGACGAACTGGAATGAGCTTAAGTCCTAGCTTAGTAAAGTACAGTCAGTTGGACCAGCTAATAGTCCTAGCTCAGCTAGTTGAACCAACATATGAGAAGCTATAGTCAGATGAGAGGAATATTTGGCAGTTGGGTCAGTTTGTCGGGTTTGGGCGGTTACCAGACCGATGCTCGAGCATACTTGGATATCAAAACAAGACTTGATCATGCTCAGACTGGGGACTCAGTTGATTAAGCCTTAGCATGGTGACAAATATGCTAAGCCGTTGGATGGTTTCTGGTTGAAGATCCGTGAATGGAAAAGTTTCCGTTGGGTTACCAAAAGGAACATTTTCGCTTGAGAAATAAGTTAGTCAAAATCTTTATAAATGCTAACCATTAGGATCACTTTGGGCACATAATTTTGTAAGGAAAAATATTCCAACCAATGATGAAGAAAAAACAAAGTGCGAGAGAGAAAATTGGTTGAGTAAAAGGGGAAGAATTAATCGGAGTTAAGGAAAGAAGGCATTTGACTACGTTACTTGGATATAGATCTGAACATGGATCCAAAGGATAAAAAGAAGCACATGGGCACTCCTGAGGGCACATCTAAGGTGAGTGGATGGATCGGTTAAGCCATTGCCCATAACCTTTGGGTGAATCTAATTGGTTCTATAGATGATGGTGGAAACAGTTACATGCTTCTCTCATTATCTTAATCACTTACTTCTTTTTTTTGTATAACGATCAAGGAAACTTATCCTTAAAACCGAGTAATAAACCATGGTTGTAAGCGGATCTAATCACATGAACCATGGATCATGGCCGATTTTGAAGTATGGCATTTTGGGTTAGTTTGGTGGTCATACGAATTGATCTACATATGCAAACCGGATTTAACTGACTCGCTTAAGTGACTGAGAAAGTCGTCATTTGTAAGCGAAAACTTAGGTTAATCTTTAATAAGAAAGGAACCATAAGATACATCAAAACCATACTCACTAAGTTATCAACAGATTACTTATGTTTTGGTTAGTTTCGGGACAAGAAGGCGATTGTGGGAAAGACTTGGCCTAGCTGTGAAGACTCCAAGGGTTAATGGTTGGTATGGTAGACTGATATTAAGATCGACAATTTAATATCTTATTAGCAAACACTTCAATTTTTATAGAATCCTTGTTATATAAATAAAAATTCACTATATCCTAACTCAAAATATCTAAGCATTTAGACTCTATATTATGGATCATAGAGTAATCAAATTGAACTAAAAGAGTAGAAATGCCTTAAAATAGACTGACAGTCTCGACCACTTGCTGGCCGAGTGGTAGCAACCTCACCGGACCTAAAGTTCGAGATGAGATGTTACAAGTTGGTATCAAATTCTTGATTCTAGGATATTTGAGTTATAGAGAACACCACTCATCTGGCTTGGGTCTCACAGCAAGTTTTGCATAATCTAGGACGCTTAATATATTACCGTGATTCTCTAACATGTTTAATTCTCAGGCTGGAAAAATTAAAACCACAAGGGGAAGAGCTTAAATAATCTTAAGCATATATGACAAGTAATTAAATTAGTTATTATAATAATTATGAACTATTTTTTATATCAGAAAATTATGTTTCACTGAACCAGGAAAATTTCATTTTTAAGCCAATAGAAAAAAAAAATCTTAGTTTTCACCTAAATCATCAACTTATTTTAACCCATCTACACTTTCTTGCCAAAACAAAAGATAAGTTTCTATGCTCAAGACGTACAATTAAATTATCCTTCAAAACCATAAAATCATGTTTTTCCATCAAAACGATAAAATACATTTCTCCGCAAAACCGTAAAATTTCATTTTCCGTCAGAATGAAAAATAATTATATTTTCTTTGCAAAACTAGAATATCGCAAATTCCAGTCAAAACTAGAAAATTGTGTGTTTCCCATTGAAACCAGAATATCATGTTCCATCAAAACTAGAAAATCATTTCTCCATCAAAATCAAAAGTCGTGTTTCTCCGCAAAAACCGGAAAACCATATTTTCCGCCAAAACCAGAAAACACATTTATCTCAAAACAGTAAATCATGTTTTCTCCCTATAATCATGTTTCTCCGCCAAAACCTGAAAATCACAATTTCCTACCAAAACTTAAAAATGACAATTTCCTGTCAAAACATGAAAATAAGGTTTTCTGCCAAACCGTAGAATCGTATTTCCTGCCAAATCGTAAAATCATGTTTTTCACGAAAACTAAAAAATCACAATTTCACGTAAGAAAAATATTTTCTTGTCAAAACCAGAAAAATGTTTTCCGTCATAGCGGTAATCATGTTTTCCCACTAAAATCGAAAAAACACATTTTCAAATTTTATCGATTTTTCATCAAAACCGAAAATCACGAAAAATCATGTATAGCCAAAACTGTAAAATCTCTTTTTTTCTGTCAAAACCGTAACATCACATTTCTTCTGCCAAACCATTCAATCACGTTTTTCTACCAAACCCGTAAAATCACATTTTCCCGGCAAAGCGATAAAATTGTATTTTTCCAAAATCGCAAACTGTGTTGTTTTGATCATTATCTCAAAATATGTTTTACGGAAAACCCACAAAGTAGTGTTTTCACAAAAAAAAATGCAAAATCAGTATTAGATATATTTATTTAAATGTTATAATCAGTTCATTATAATATTTAAAATCACTTTTTGTGTCAAAACTATTCAATCATGTTTTTCTACCAAACCCGTAAAATCATATTTTTCCGCCAAAACGGTAAAATTGTATTTTTTTCAAAATCGCAAACTGTGTTGTTTCGATCAATATCTCGAAACATGTTTTACGGCAAAACCCACAAAATAGTCTTTTCACAAAAAAAAATGCAAAATCAGTATTAGATATATTTATTTAAATATTATAATCAGTTCATTATTAAGAGTAAAAATCGTGTTTTTTTTTTGTCTTTTGACTACTAGTATTCATATGTTTTTTTATAATTTCATATTCTATTATGAAATAAAAAAAATTAGCATATAGAAGTTCAATCTGAATGCAAATACTAACTATAAAAACGAACATCTGGATGTAACATCTAGATATTGTATTTACATGCTATATGTAGATGGTGCATCAAATACAATAACAAATATGACCTAATTTTTTTTGCATCAGGAGATATGAAACTTTGATCCAATTATAACACAGCAGCAAAAGCCCTAAACCAACACTTAACACCTGAGCAGAGAATTGGAAACAACAACGACACTCTACATGGATTCGTTTCACAATAAACCGCTGATATAGAAGCAGCAAAGGCCTCAAACACTAACAAGTTGCCCTAGCCAAAAGCAATCCGCAATTGCAACAACACAAGTAAAACACCCCACACCACTACAGATCTTTTAAACAAATTCCTTGACCTATAGCCATTTTTGAACAAAATAATCAAAATATATTTAAGAGCAAAGAAAACAAAGATTGTCTTGTCTTATGGTTCTAGTTTGGAGATGAATGAAACAACTTAACATAAGGCACCTCGGCTGCAAAAATGATTGATATGAAACAACTACGATTCAGATTACAAATCACCATTTGAGGAATACGCTCTACCTTACGTGTAAATTCTTGTACATATATCTTAATAGTTCAGACGAATGAGCAGAAAATGAACTAAGGTACATAAACCAGAAGAGGACAGGAGATTCGGGCAGGCCAAATCCAAACCACGTGACTGTGAACCTACCTTGAAGCAACCAAGCCTTGATCCACGGATCTTACAGTAACTCTAGTAGCTTCTTACATTTAATCAAGTCTAGAATTTCGCATACAAAAAAAAACCAAGACTGTCATTTGATAATTTGTGGTCTGTTGCTATGAGTTTTCGATCTGGTTTTGTGGACTTTGGGTGGTGTATCAACCGTTAAAGCATACATCTTTACCGCAAATAACTCTTTCGGAAGACCCTTCTGATCCTGGAAATGGTTTTGGAAAAACTGTAAGCCTCTAAACCAACAGGTCATAAGATGGAATTAAAGAACAGACAAGAACTTAACCTTTGTTTGATAGAGATGTAACCCACATCGACGAAAGAGCTGTTTAAAGTAGGGATCAGATCTGGTGATGCTACGATCCTCTTTATCCAAAACAAATCCTGGGCAACAGAAAAAAAGCAAATAATACTTTAGTTTTTGTCAGATAGAACAGCTCATAAGAACAGCAAAGTCAAGAGCGCAAAGAAACCTTGCTTAGCGAGATTCTCTTTCAAAACAAAAAACCCACCGGGTTTAAGGCATCCCTGTGATCAGCCACAAAGAGATGAAGAGAAGAAAGACACAATGCATCAAAACTTTGGTTTCAACAAACATGGTGCAACGAAAGAGAAGAAACAAAAGTCTTTACCTTTGCTCGGTTAAAGAAAGAAACAAAATCATCGTCAGTGAGATGCCCAATGCACCACTGAACCCATATGACATCGTACCTCTGATTAGCTGGAGTAAACTCCTACGGTTATAACAAAAAAAAGTTAACAAAACAAATGTGAAGGAGCAATTAAAAACAAAATATAAAACAGAGACATTACAAGAGTGACATACCTGAAGAGGTACACAGAAAAAGTTAGCTGCTTTGTGCGTTTCTGAGCCCGTA
The DNA here is from genome assembly GCA_026261945.1 of Hirschfeldia incana. NCBI lineage: Eukaryota > Viridiplantae > Streptophyta > Magnoliopsida > Brassicales > Brassicaceae > Hirschfeldia > Hirschfeldia incana. The sequence goes on from JABCMI010000006.1 coordinate 2,959,198, forward strand.
GATGCCAGATTTTCACTAGCAGCATCGAGGAACTGAGCTACAGGCTCGAGAAGATCAACCTAAGATAAAAAAAACAATAGTTAGTCAACAAAACTAAAACAGAGAAGAACTGAGAGCATAGCAAGTGAACAGAGTCAAAAGAAAACATTCACCTCGTTAAAGTACCGTATCAGAAGATTCTTGGTGATCCTTCCAACGCCAGATCCACAATCTACAAATGTTTGTATGATTTTCAAAAGAAACACATATGCAAAAAAAAAAAAAAAGCAATAAACAGCAATGAGAGAAGAGTACCAAGAGCCACTAGATGCTGATTAGTTCCTCCGTTTACTAATAATCTTTCTTGCAAAAGGGTCCTGAGAAAAACCTCACTTCCTATAATATCAGCATCGTTCACATGCCCATATCCTCCTAATACTCCATCAACAGAAGCTTCAACACCCTTACATTAAAATAAACCCAATTTAGAATCTTTATGCAGCTTTAGAACATGTTAGGGCTACAAATTCACTTGGAATAGAAGTCAATCAAATCTGAGAAACACGAGAGAGAATCAAACAAAGAAATAAATAAAGTAAAATCAAAATTAAGACAGACACTAAGAAGAAAAACAGTTTTAACTTACTTCCCAGTAAGAAACTCCGTCTCTGTACCATTGGGTCTTCTTCGTTTCATCTCCTTCTTCTCCAATTTCTTCTCTCCACATCTCTTGTGCGCTCTTAAACTCCTTCCCTTCAGAATCTACGCCACAGACCTCCATCGGATCTAAGGATTGAGCTTAAACGCTTCTTCTACGTTGATACTGACGGTGCAAAACAGACGTCGTCGTCGACGGCGGCGAGATATTATGGTTTTGGAGGTTGCAGTGGAAGTGTCCACTGAATGCAAATGGGCTGTAAAATGACATTAACTCTATGGGCCTTTTTGGGTTTATGGGCTTTTGATTTAAAGCCGGGTCTCAGAGTATCCAGAACTTAATCCGACTTGCTTTCCCTTTGGTAGTTGAGTTTTGTTTTGTACTGTAACACTACAGTCTATTTTAATTAAATCAAAGTTTTATTCTCTACATCAAACGCTAATCTGGATAAGATTGGAGTGGAATAACCAACAAAACAAAAAACCTCGTAAACAGATCGAACAGTTCTTACTAAGAAATCAAATAGTTTCACTTTTTTCCTGGTTAACGTAGGATAACCTGAAATCATTGAATCTTCTCTTCACTTCTTGTATCCCTTTCAGCTCTGTCACAAAATTAGCTACATCTAAGGTTTATTTATCATTTTGATATATCCTTACATGCTATCCCAAAATGTTGACATATTAAATGATGCATCATGATATTCATTGCCTAACCTTGCGCTTCCGCTCCGAATACAAGGCATATTGTTTTTTCCCTTTAATTTTTGTATCCGTAAGTTAGATCTTTCCAAATACATTTGCATCCACTGAAAGTCAATGTAGTGCTGAAAGAATCATCTACCATGCATATGTTCTCAAAGCATAAAACTTGAGATGCCATTACAGGTTTTAGCTGAAAAGTTAGCCCAACCCAACCTTCCATGGTAAGTCAACTCAATCCACCGTGCAATGAACCATGCTTAGTTGCTTACCATTTTTATTCTGCATATTTTAGCAAGTGGATCTCTGTCTATTTTTCTGAACAGAATACAAGTTTGTTAACTATAAATCTGACATTAATAACATGTCTTTGTTTTTGTCATTTTCTTTGTCAACGAACATGTCTTTGTCTGTTAAATTGGAAATATTTAAAAGACGGAACCAATGGGCAATGGGAACGTCACCAACTTGAGAATCATGAGACATATCAAGACAAAGTAACCACATTACGTAGTATACGCGTAACTTATTCATTGTCAAACAATCAACGGTGCCAAATAATAACATTCATACCTTGTTTAAGAAAAAAAAATTTAAAAAATGTTCTATAAATTTATATATGTGATTAATTAATAAACTAAAACCAAATATATATATAAATATATATATATATATATATATATATATATATACATATATAAGATTATTGTTAGCTTAAAACTAGGGTAAGTTTCTTTGATAGCATAAAAATCTATCACAAAATACAAATAATATTTTTATATAGGAAAAGTTATTTTATAATATATTGAAGTATATTTTTATAGAAACAACTTGTATCAATTCTTTTTTCGTTTTTATTTTTAATAGTTATTGTTTATATATTATTAATCATTTAGTTATAAATAGAAACATATTTCATTTTATAACTTTTGCTTATTTTTTTTCTAATTTTCACTTTTTCGTTGTAATTCAAAATTACTGGGCTATTTGAAGATATCTTAAAAAGTTATTTCAAATCACTAAAGTACTGCATGTATTTACTATCTATAATCAAATTTATACTATTATTTGCGAAGTGATTTTTCGCAACAAATCTCTCACGTTAAAAATTAAAGCGGTTAATATTGATACTACCCTTAGTGAATAAATATATTTAATTATCTATAATTAACAATAAATTTAAAACAAAAATTATTGATATAATAATTATCCTTATCTAAAATATATAATTAACCATAAGTTTAAAACAAAATTCATTGATTTAGTAATTGTCCTTAAAATAGTTTATATTTTATTATCTAACAATTATTTTACAGTATAATTTTTTTAATAAACCTAAAAAGAAAAATAAATCTATATATATATGTATATTTTTAAATTTTGATCATGTTATGAAGAACAAATATATTAAAATTAGGGGTGAAAATATGATTTTGTTGAAACATGCTAATAAGCTCCTTTATAACTGAAAATATGATTATAAAGGGATTAATTTCATATAAACAATTATATGCACCTTTGTAACATATAAATTAGATAATATATAGAAAATATATACATATAATATATAAATTATATTAAATTATATTTATTATATATATTACAATTATATATATCATATACATATATGTTCTTTATAATGATATTATATATACATATATTATATATAATTATATACGTATATATTATAATATATACATATATTATATAATATAATTATTATAATATTTAATATATAATATTTTTTATTACGTAAAACAAACTTTAAATTTTATATTATAATTATCCTTATCTAAAATATATAATTAACTATAAGGTAAAAAATCATTAATTCAGTAATTATTTTTAAAATAGTTTATATTGTATTATCTAACAATTATTTTACAGTATAAAGTACAAACCAGTGAAGACGAAGTAACACGAATATCTCCGGTAGTAAGTCTATTTCCATCAGCCGGCCGGTGGGAGCGACTGTGGGGGTGGGGCAGCCTAGGCCTGATAGAGGCAGAAGCCGGGGCCACCGGAGCTCGGGCCGGGGCTCCGCGCTCTTTCTTTCTGTGTGGGTCACATTTCCAGTACCAACTAATTCGTTCGGGCGAGACATCTCACGATGTCATGATGCGCCCATTCCTTTTTTTTAAAGAAATAATCAAAATAGAAAAATAAATTCATATATATGTATACTATAATTTTCTGTATACATGAGTGTTTTTAAATTTATTTTATGCAATAAAATAATGTTTTTTAAACTGAAAAAGTTATCATATATAAATAATTCAATTTTTAATTAATTACTAACTGTTGACAGAAAAAAATAATTACTAAATATTTCAAATGCTTAATTAATATTTTAAGTTTGCTTTACATAATAAAAATATCTATATTATGATGAAATATTTTGTATATGTAAGTAATTTTTTATTTATTATTTAATATTTTGAATATATAAATAATAAAATATTGTAATAGTATTTGAATCTATAAGCGATATAGTATTTGTTATAAATATTTGGAAATTATTATGTCTGCACGTCGAACAATATACCTAGATATCACAAATAATATAATGATATTATAAACAGAGTTATCAAGTAAAAAGCTAGAGCACTTAATATCGTTTACACCCTTAAAAATTAATATTTTTATTCATTATATATTATATAGATTTCCTATAATAAAAATTGTTAAAAAGAAGAAATGTGTAATTTTCTTAAAGTGTTGTTTAAAATCATGTTTTCGTTACTTAATGATAATCATTATTTATTTATTTTTATAAAAATAAAATCTATGAACTAGTAGGATAAGTCTTTGAATATATATCAATCGAGTAAATCAATTTATCATTATCTCAGCTTTCTTTTCTTTTTAGTTTTTCTTAAGTTATAATAAAGTTTTAATTTTAATTTTTTTCCTTTTAATATTTTTTTTTCAATTTTTTGAATAGTCTTATGTATATTATTAAAGAGATGATTTACAAAAAATAACGGAAAATAAAAAAGTAATAAAATTTACTCTTTTGTTTTACTTCATTGCATGTTTGATGTGTAGTTTTTTCACAATCTTATAAATATAATGGTGTTTTAAAAATGAAGATAAAATACAAGAAAAAAATTGAGAGAATTTTAAAATGACTAAAAAACAGAAAGAATAATTAATATAGTGATTTTTATATGCTGTAATTTATATATTAATAAATATCTATAAATAATTAAGTCCGTAAGTGCGGACAAGACAACTAGTTTAGAAGTGCTTATTAACTATGTTTAAATTTACCATTTTTCTATGCTCTTGAGTAGCTTCGAAACATTTTAACGAAAAACAAATCAAAATATTTTAAATTAGCTTGCCTCGTGTCGTGGTTATGGTCTTTAGATATATATAAAAACAGAACGATTAGTCTCCGGCTCGTGATTCTTACAAGTCTCCGATAATATTAATAGAGTAAGAAGAAGAAGAGAGTAGCAATGGAGATCATCAGTAACGAGAAGAAGATATTCTCGAGACAATCTTCTTTATTCAGACTAAGAAGTCCTAGTCTAAACGCTCTCCGTCTCCACCGTATCTTCGACCTATTCGACAAAAACAGCGACGGGTTCATCACCGTCGAAGAACTGAGCCAAGCCCTCTCACGACTTGGTCTCGACGCGGATATCTCCGACCTCAAACCAACCATCGAATCTTTCATCAAACCGGACGAAACTGGACTCCAGTTCGAAGACTTCGCAGCACTCCACAAAACACTAGACGAATCATTCTTTGCAGGAGACTGCGAGTGCGACGGATCTCCGGACTCAGATCTGGAAGAAGCTTTCAAAGTGTTTGACCAAGACGGTGACGGGTTTATCTCCGCCGTGGAGTTGCAAAATGTTTTGAAGAAGCTAGGGCTTCCTGAAGCAGGGGAGATAAAACAAGTGGAGAAGATGATTGTCTCCGTTGATACCAATCACGATGGCCGCGTTGACTTTTTTGAATTCAAGAACATGATGCAAACTGTTATTGTCCCTTCCTCTTGAATCTTCATTTCAACTTTCTCGTTTTATTTGTTTCCTTGGATGATAAAACAATTTTAATATAAATCTTGTGTAATCTTTGATTCCAAAGAAAATCAAATAATGTTCTGCTTTCTGGTCTTAGAGCATCAAAACATCTCTTTGCTGCTAAATATAATCAAACTAATAACTCATACAAGATGAGAGATATAAGAGATTGTATTTTATAATTGCATTGTTATTTCATGTAGTTGTGTTGTTACTGTCATAGACATAGATATGGTGAATAAATGTTAAGAGGACTGCAGGAAATTGAATGAGAACAAATTTGTAGACTTCATATATCATTTATTATTAAACACACACGTAGTAGTACATAGTACATATTATTCCAACCAGTACAGTTTTGGAACGAGAAACACACATAGTTTGACTTGATTATTAGCCACGCATAGTTGGCTCATAGGTTTCACAGACCTTTATTTTATCTTACATATTATGAGAAACAACACAAATAGCAATAATACTCACCACACAAACAAGCTTTAGAGAGTAGTGAGAGCGCATTGTTTAGGCGGAATGGACTGCGTAGAAGTACATCTCATCGGTACGGTTGTTGGTCTGACGTTTTCCTCCATGCATGAGGAGGCCTTGCTTTCCATAGACGGTAGCAGTCGTGTAGGCAGGCCAACCGAGTACACCCGGTTCAGCTCCTCCTCCAAACTTCTCCCACACCAAAGTCTCGGTGTTCAACGCGTAACCCTCATTGGTCAATGTTCCGGGACCATAATGTCCGTTTGGATCCGGCCAGACCTCACCTCCAAATATTAATATGTATTTTCCTACTGCCGCATGCGCAAACACGCTTCTTGGAGAAGGTTTCTCTCCTTTAGTCTCCACTTCGGTCCACTTCTGGGTAGCAGGATCAAAGTAGTGCACAAGATCAGACTCATAGTCGTTCTTTCCATTAGGATCAGGCGAAGTTGCAAACCCGTAAACCACCCAAATCTTCCCTTGCACCACAATGAAACCAGCTCCTCCTCTTTTCTCGAACCTAGGGTACTGCTCACCAGGATCAGGTAGCTGAGTCCACTTCCCATCAGCAATGTTATACGCCTCGATGGTCCTGAACCTATGGGGGGTCTGCATGGTCCCACCTTTGCTCACCCCGCCGAATACATACACGTGGTTTTCATCCGAAGCCATCGAGTGGTAAGTACGAGCCTCAGGTCCTCCCTCTTCATCGAGCTTGGTGATGAACTTCCACTCCTGTTTCACCGTATCGTACGAGTAAAAGTCGTCGAACTGTTTCTTCTCATCGCGGCCTCCGAAGAGATAGAGCTTAGTTCCCACGGCCACCATGCGGGTGCCCAAGGCTTGGACATTAGGGGCTTTTCCATTGGCAGGGGCGATTGACCAAGTGTGAGTGTTAAAGTCAAAGACGTAAAGGTGTTTGTCGATGGAAATGTTTGGCGTACGCTCGCCACCGAAAGAGTAGAGCTTGTCTCCGACCACGGCTATGCCGTGTGAGCTTCTTGCTCCAGGTGCCTCTCCTCCTTTCTGCTGCACCTGTTAATTAATGATGATGATGATGATGATTAATGACAGTTAAAACTTAAATATATGAGTCAGTTTAATACTCAGTTACATGAAAGTTTGGGTTGGTAGTTCGAAGTTATGACAATACTCATTCCTCGAGTAAAAAAACCATGGATATCCAATCCTAGTATAATGTTTTTCTCGTGCAAAATAAAGAATCTGATAGAAATTAAGCTGACATTTTAAATAGAATTCTTAATTAATTAATTAACTAAGCAGTTACCTTGATCCACTCGCCTTGCAATGTGGGAGCCATAGCTGCAATGTTCGAGTTTCTGTATTTGCTATTTGCTTGCGTCTATCTTCTTCTTTCACTGTTATTCTATTTATAGGCCAATATTCTATGTGTAAAGATTTTTTTCTAATACTTTCAGATTTTATTTTTCTCCTAATTATTGTTTTTTTAAAGTCCCACAATGTGATTTTCATATGTTTTAAGAAAAGGACCACATATTTTTAGGAAGAGATATTAAACTTCTCAAAAAATCCTAACTCTTATATTTTCATACAGAGTTGTAGAACTTTTCAAGGTGTACATACATACAACTGTTCTTTTCTTTGTGTATTAGTCGAAATCAATATGTATAATAAATCAAACATATTTTATGAACTAAACAGTTTCGGAAACTGTAGGTATTCAACTCAGTCGGATCCTGCTTAAATATTACAATCAGACTATTTTTCAAAAATCCAAAAATCCGAAACCAATCCGACCTACACCGAGAACTGAATAAGTATCTGGACATATTCAAATATATAAATATGTATAATATTATTTTAAATTATATATATTATAGTATAATATCTAAAATTAAAAAAAAAAACATAAATCAAATATATTAGTTATTTTAGATAGTTATTGATAAAAATACTCAAATAACATTAAATACATGGTTACTTTCGGACAAAAACTAACAAATTCGAACTATGTAAATTGAGTATTTACTATTTAGGAGTTTAAGTTATTTTAGATAAATTTAAGTAATTTGTATATAAAATACCACCGTCGAATTGAGCAGTTTAGTTACTTTTGTTAAAACCCGAACCCACCCGAATTCGGGAGGATCTGACTCAAATCTGCCAATTTTATTGTAATATTCAAATGAAAGTATGTTTCAAAATCAATAAATAAAGCTGATACCCCAAATGCCCAGGCATACTATTTACAATGATTATAAATATTAAAAAAAAATCACTACGTTTAAAATGCATGCTATTGTAGTATGTAAATGTTATTTTAAAATTTAGCTAAAATTAAAAGTAAAAAATGAAATAAAAAATTTCTTTTGACGAATTTTTTTATATTAAATTAGGATATATATATATAACTTATCAGATATATATATATATATATATATATATATATATATATAATCTCTTAAAATTATATTATCTTTATTATTAATTATAAAAAATAAGAATATATTTTTCTATTTAGCATAGATTAGTATTAGAATTTTTATTTTATATAATGTTAATTCTTATAAAAATCGTTTACCTTATATTTTGCTGTGAAAGAAATAACGTTTAAAACCAGGTTACATTTTGAAAACACTAGATAAGTGGGAACAAACGAGAATAGTCCGTTATAATACTTTATTTTTTGTATTTTTAAACTTTAATTTAAGAAAATACAATACATTATATCACTTAACCAGAAATATCACAAAACTTATTTGTTTCAACTATTATACCAATTTTACAAAATTGCTTGATAATTTTTTTAAGCTACAACAAATTGTTTAGTTCCACGCCACATCCATTATAGTGGGCTCGTTGTTACTATGGGTTGCTTTAAGTTTTTAAATAGGAGTTCGGGTCGCTGAATGTTTTAATTGTCGAAGCGGGCCGCTAGGGAGGAGAGAAATAAATCTGTGACGATTTTGGCCTTATGATCCGTCATGGTTTGGGCCGTGACCCATGAAACTCTTGAGATCGACCCATCAAAACGACCCTAAGACTTGGCATGACCTATCGGCCCAAGAGCTTTCGCACGTTTAAGGTTGATATTTTTTTTTATTTTTTTTTTAGGATGACCGGTCACAAAGGTTAAAGGTATATTAACCTTTCCCGCCGTTTATTGTTTTCTGATATTTGTGGTAATATTCATTAAATTAATGTGTAAGAAATCGCTAACTCGGTAATGGTGAGAAGCAGCTAAAAACTGGTGTACAACTAAAAGAAGCAACCCTACGAGTAGAAGATATTCCAATCATCTGAGGCCGTCGATGCTCATCCACCTCAACTGAAAAGGATGGAAACAACCGGTGGTCGGAATGTCGGGTCAAGAAGCGGTGGAACCGTCAGTAAGGAAATCAGGACCAACACCGGCGAAGGTACATACTTTGAGCTATAAGTTTGTGTATTTGTTTTTAAAATTGTGTGCTTCCTATGTTTGGTAAACAACCCTAACAGGTGCTCATGCTTGGACTGTAGGTCTGTGTAATTCTTGCTTTGTTGTTATGACTGGGAGGTGGATAATGTTTGACACCGGAGTTTGGGATTTCAAGACAGACAACGATAGATTGGGTAAAGCAGTCGATTCGTCCAGGATTAGAGGGGCTGAGGGCTTGCAAACGTGTATTTTAGCTGCGTATGGGCTTTTGGGAAGGGAAGTGTTAGCGGAGATGTCGTATTGGCTAAATGATGGAGAGGATGAAATGGTGGGCCTACTGGCTGCTCCCGTTGAGATAGCAACGGAAAAAAATTTCAGCATTTTCAAGGCGCTTCACCGGGCAGACAAATCTGTCAATCTCTTCGTAACATTCAGGGAAAGTGTTGGAGGAGTCATGATATTTCTAAGGTCGGAATATGCAATACGAAACCAAACGAATGCACCTGTTCCACCTCCTGATGAAGATGTTGCCTTTTTGATGGAAGTTCAGCAATTGAAAGATCGTTACAAACGCAACTCGCAGTTTGGTGGAATGGAAGGGAGTCAAAAGGAACAACAGAAAAGCGGAGAAACTCGTGACGATGCGAGTGGGGCAATTGCAGAGAATTGCGAGGAAGAAAAAGGTAACGATTGTGGAGATGAATTGGCAGTGGCTAATTGAGAGAAAAATGGGAACGTTTGCAGAGATGACTTGGCAGTGGATAATGGAGAGAATAAGGAAGGCAAAGTCGAAGAAGGAGACGCAGTCAAAAGGGATTCAAATGATCCGCCTCAGCAAATCAGTCTTATAAGAGATACGAGAACGGTAAGTGTTGAACAGATTTCAATGGAGAATGGAAATAATGGAGGAGCTGCCGAAGATTTTGCTGCAGAAGATGATGGCGATGATGGGGAATACGACTACAATGGCTGGCATGATAAATGCAGAAACGATTGCGTGACGGACGACGACGATGTTGTAGAAGGTCCAGGCAAAGGAAGAAGTGGTGGACAGCGTATTCGGCGTCCTGGCGGTACTGGTCGCAGAGGGTCTGCAAAATCGGGGTGTGGTAAGAAGCAAGTAGCACGTGGAGGTGGATATATATCCAAAAATAACGATTCATCTGTGGAAATTACCGATCTAGCAAGAGACCTTGGATCGCCCTCCAAATTGGACACAGAAGTAACGGAGACCGAGGTAGATGTTGATGTTGTTCTTGTGACGCCCCCTCAAACTAAAAACAAACACACCCGAGTGACTGAAGATAATGATGATGATGCTGTTGCTGAAGTATTGACGAAAGCCGGAGATAATGTGACTGGTAATCCTACAGACGTTGAATGTGCCTCCAAGGAAGCACCTGAGGCCGTTGAAAGTGGTGACATATGTCTCGAAACTCCCCCAAAACAATTTAACACGCACATCCGTGAGCTAGTAGATGAGGACGATGTTGATCCTCCTGTCACCGCAACTACACAAATTCAGGGTGGAGAAGCATTTATGAAAGGCATACAAGTACCAGAAATGTATGGATATAATGATGTAGATGGTGTGTATAATGAAATGGAGGGAAGCAGCTGCAACCCGCTTGATATTGACTTCAGCAAGGAGGAGTCCGCCATATTCGTGGGGAGGACGTTCAAAGACAAAGCGGAGTGCAAGTTGACGTTGGCTATCTACGCAATCGCGAAGGTATGCACGTTTAAGCTCTGGCATTGCAAACGTCGACTTACGGCGAAATGTTACGAAAAAGATTGCAACTGGAGAGTAGTGGCTGTTCAACTCGGTGAATCTCCAACTTATCTGGTAAAAAAGGCCATTCTGAATCATGTATGCGTAGCCGACGTTAGAGGGAAGTATAAAAAACATGGTACAACCAAAGTGCTTGCAGCTCTATTGCATTCGAAATACGAGAGGCTCTACGCTGGGCCGCGTGCTATGGAACTCCCGGAAATGTTGCGAACGGAATTCAACTATACATGCTCGTACTGGAAAGTCTGGAAAGCGAAAGAACTAGCGATTGCATCTGCGCAAGGAACAGAGGAGGAATCATACAAGATGCTACCACAGTACTTCCATGTACTTAAGCTAGCAAATCCTGGAACAATCACCAATATTAAAACCGAAAAAGACAAAGAAGGAAAAACAAGGTTTAAGTATGCGTTTATGTCTCTCAAAGCATGCATCGATGGATGGCAACATCTTCGTAAGGTGCTAGTGGTGGACGGCACCCACATGTTTGGAAAGTACAAAGGTGTTTTATTAAGTGCCAGCGGACAAGATGCTAACAGCCGGGTATTCCCGATTGCTTTCGCAGTTGTGGAAAGCGAGAACACAGAATCTTGGTCATGGTTTTTCGAGAGATTATCCACTATAGTAAAGGATGGTTCTGATTTAAGTATAATATCAGACAGATGCGCAGCAATTTTTGCTGCGATAGATAAATGGTACCCGCGTGCACACCACGGTATTTGCCTCGTACACCTCCAGCGTAATGTTCAGGAGAAGTACAAGGGGCTGCAAAAGAAAGCAATGGTTGCCCGGGCTGGTGAAGCCTTTAGGGTATCCGAGTTTAATGAGATAATGTAGCTTATAAAACTGACGGATTGGAGATGCTGGGAATATTTGGAGAAGATCGACAAGAAGCTATGGACACGTTCACATTTCGAAGGGGACAGATTTAACGTGTTGACCTCTAACGTTGCTGAATCGTTGAATAATGCTCTGTTGTCCGCGCGTGATAGTCCTATAATGGCATTGTTCGAGTTTATACGCCGGAAGCTGTGTACATGGTGTATTAGCAGACAAACGGAGATCAGTAAGATGAAGGGGAATGTTCCAGATAATATCCAAAAGATACTCGTCGAACAGCTGGTACTGTCAGCGGGCCTTCTAGTACTGCCATGTTCAACTTGGTTATTCGAAGTCACGCACAACCCAACTAATTTTGGTTTCACGGTTGATCTGGATAAACGAACTTGCACTTGCCTCGAATTCCAAAAGCTTGGTTTGCCATGTCGACACGCCATTGCTGCTGCGTCTTACCGTAATATGCAGTACACCGCGTTTGTTTGCAAAAAACATCAGAAAGAGACATGGGCTGAAACAGTTAAGGGTATCATACTTCCTGTTCAGGATCCAAAGGATGTTGAAGTGCCGGCCAAAATACTAACGGTACATCTTCATCCACCAACGACCAAACGAACGAAGGGAAGACCAGGAGTCAAACGTAAACTGTCCCCAGGAGAGATACCGGTAAGATTGTTTTGTTTACTGTGAAAAACATTTCAGTTACGTATAGTAAATTTTCTAATTATAGCAACTTTATTGTTTATATCAGGGGGGGGAGCAAAAAGCATAAGCCGAACAAGTGCTCAAATTGTTTTAAGGAAGGTCACAAGAAGACCACTTGCAAGGAAGTGAAGCCCTGAATAGAGGATGTAGAAATGTTTGGTTTTGATAAACAACGTGAACACCGCCTCGAGAATGTATTTTGTTTGTATCTAAATGATGCGTATGTGTTTGTTTGGATATTGTGGTGTACAGGATATTTGTTGCGGTGTACGAGATATTTTCTAAGTACGGGATATTTGGTACTCAATATATTATGGTTGTAGTGAAAATTTGTTGTACACTAATTAGTTTAACAAAGTATGCATAATAGTAATAACAAGAGTAGATATTACATCCGAATAAAGTATTTAGTTTACTAGCCGATTACAGAACTTAGAGTAGCATAGAGTTTGCACAACAAAATTACACAACAAAATGCAGTGAGAAACCGATGCTATTACATGTAAACCTTTGATATCAATCATCGTAATGGATACGACCTCTTCTCCCCCTACGTAGTGCAAGATCCGCCTCGAGTCCGCTAACCATTTGAGGCTGACCAATTAGGCGTTCATCACCTGGAAGAGCCAATATGTCCCTCTGAAGAATGAGAGTCTGATAGATCAAGTTGGGGAGAACAATTTTCCTGTCGGCATCAGTCTGACGAGACATTTCGACAACCTGGTCATAAGCCAATCGACCAAAGTCTATCGGCTTGTTTCTTACAAACGCGAAGAGGAAACGAAGCCGCTTTTTTAGCAATGCATCTACATGGAATCCAGGTAGCCAGTTTAACTCACATAGTCTGTAGAGGCAAAGATACTGTGGGAGGAGGTGTGTTAGGGAGAATGGCTCCCAGTGAGTACATCGACCAACGGTGAGGAAGGTAATTGCACGCGAGAGATCAGCATCCTCCCATGTGTGAGATTGTTCCACAATTGGAGTCATGAATAGTTGATTAGTCACGACGGGGTCGAAATCGAAACGGCTACCCCTGATATAAACGCCCGCGTCCGAACCGTATAGGTTGGAGATGCATTCTCTAACCACCCTTGGACAGAAAGGCCGCACATGCAAGACAGTGTACATCCACCCCACATTTTCTACTATTGAGCGAGCCTCAGCAAAACCCGGATCATCTAAAACTAACATCCCCTGAACTTGAAACCCTCGTATGCAAAGTTGTTGATACTTACGGAAACTTACTTCGGTTAGATGACGATTAGATCATGGGTTTGGCACCGGTGGGCCGGTGATAAATAACCCCCGACTGGCTTGTAGCCGCGCTTGAAATGTCATAAAACGCGGTTCTTCCTCGACCGGCTCCGGTGAGGAACTTGAACGTTCGTCAGAACTTGTGGTGCTGTATTGAAGACGGCGGCAATGGTTGGAGGCAGATGACGAAGACGACATTTTTAGGGTTTCCAATTTTTTTTTTTTGCAATTGGATCTACACGATGAGCACAAAGAAGAAACAATTACAGTTTCCGAGAGGATATAGAGGATTTCGAGCAGCGCAACCGTCAAATCCAACTGTCTTACTCATTAATGAAAAAGGTTGATGAAGTAACCACCAAAACATAATCTTTGGGCCATAACTGTTTATATTCGTATCAACGTTAGGCCCAACACTGAGACCAACAACGGGGGTTGATTTAAGCACCGGTGTACAATGATAAATTTAAACTAAGATTATAACGGCTAGAAAGAAAATTGTAAAAGTCAACATAGCCGTTGTTAGTGATTTTAAACGAATATAACCGTTGTCTATAGATTACGGTTAGTAATAATTCCTATTTAAGTAGCTGTGCCTACCTCGCACTCTTCTCGCAACACTTCCAAAATTGTTTGAAATCCACAAACAAAGCTACTGATTGGAAAATGGCGGATATGGCGGATCCTTACTATGCGGAGATGAAGCAGCACAAACGAGACGCTGACTGGCGCTTTGCTTGCTTGTATGCCAACTACTGCATTCCTAAGAAATGTACGTGCGGTGGGGCTATAACGGTCGAAACTGACGACAGAGGAACAGACTACTATGTATGCAAGGTTTTTGAGGTTATAATGGTTGTTGGGGTAATTAATTGTTAGAAATTATTTTAACAACCGTCAATCACATAAATATTCTTTGCCTTCTAGGACGATGGTTTGCACATCCGACATGCCTGTCTTCACGCAATCAGGGAAGAGTTTGATGTGATGAAAGGTGAATTCCGCGAGGAGGTCTCGCTCCACCGTAAGCTGCAGTATGAGGTGGAGGCAATGCGTAAGGATATCAAAGAGCTTAAGCATTTACTGATGAGGGGTCGTTGATCGAATCTTATGTCTGATCGAATCTTATGTCTGATCGAATGTTATGTTTAATGTATTCAAATTTTACCCTGTTCTGTGTAATGTTATTTAATATCTTTTGTAATGTATGTTGGGTCGTTTATGGGACCAATTGTTTAATCTATGGAAGATGTTAAGTAACTTTGGAACAGTTGAACGGTTACATCGTGCCACTAAACAACGGTTGTATAACACAGAAAGGGTGCGTAGCGATATTTAACTTATTTCCCACAAACCTATAAATAGAACGAATGGTTCGGTTGTTTTTGAACACACAACCTTAAAATGAAGCAAGGAGATTCTACAGTAAGAGAATACAATACATTGTTCCTTGAAACCTTACAACAGGAGACCCTAGTAAGGATGTATCGAGATGGATTACGCGAGGAGATACGGGCAGAGCTTGGGGTTCACGTGTTCTCAACCATTGACGACATAATGCAGACAGCTTTACATATTGAAGAGGGTGATGAATCTGATGAAACAGGGAACCAGCGGAAGAAGAGATCCCGAAGCGGAAAGTGCGAGACGTTGGGTGATACCGATGGATCGACAACCGAATTTGACGAATCGGGGAACCGGCCGAAGAAGAAAGCCCGAACTGGAGAAGATTCTGGTAGGAACTTGTGCGGAGATCCAGAAGATACCGATCAGGGTGATGACAAAAATGATAATGATGCTTACAATGATGCTTTTTACGACAGTGAGGGGTCTGTTCCGGAGGGGGTAGGAGGGAGCGATGAGGAATCCGATAGTAAGGTTGATCTTGAAGACTACAAGGAGTACCTTGACGAACACCACAGGAGCGAGTCCGAGTCAAGTCGAGAATCAAAGTGAGCAGAACAAATGGCAATAGATTAATATCAACTTAATTTATGTATTAGAATTATGTATGTGCTTCTATTTATTCTACACTTTAAGATACAAGAAATGTAAACCTTTGATAATATAAACATAGAATATGATTCCATATTCTACATTAACCATTACTGACGCAAACATTATATATTGTACACCGATAAGAATTGTATGTACACCTTTCATATTACATTTTTTATGGTTGCTTTTATATAATCAAATACCAGGATAAGTCGATTATTTATTTTCTCTGGTACAGGGTAAATGCGACCCCTCGCTGCTTCGGATAGCTAACGGTTTGACTATCGAAAAAAGACAACCCTTCGTTTGCCTCGGTCCACTCATTATATATACTGAATCTTTGGACATCATTTGCACAACGCTCAAAATAAAATCTGGATTTAATGGAAGAGACCACTTTTCAAGATTTGCCTTCAGAAATCTAACAATTAATTGTCGTCTGCGTCGCAAAAAAAATTCTTTCAAGATCTGTATAGACTCAGATCTACTTGTAAGTCAATGCGTGCGTTTGCAGACACGCCTGCCGTCTACTATTCGTTTGATCTCTATGAATACCCTAGGTGGACAGGCTTGCGCAATACGCTGTTGCAAAGATGCTACGATGTCGGCAACCCAAGTACGCTTTACATCAAGGGTGTAGAGTATTTCTACGCCCTACAACGCCACAACAAAGGTATTGCTTTGATGAAGCAAGCAGCGGATGCAGGATACCCACGAGCGTTGTATACCTATGCAATGACTCGCAAACTCTACTGGGCTGATGAGAAATGCTTCACTGGTTTTACGAGAGAAGCTGTTAGTGAAATTGGATGGCTTGTTAGAAAGGACGATGAGCCGTGGGTGGCGGTGGATAACGAGGGCTTCGAATCAAAGAAGTTCATGTTCATGTCAACAGATCGACCCTTATTTTATAATTGCCCCTGTGTACCTACGTTGGATTTCGATTGGGATCTCTGGCATATGGAGTTAATCAAGCCTGAAGACATGTGTGACAGATGTTTCTGGATTAAAGAGGTTGGTCTTTTCCTCCGGGATTTTCGTTGCGCCACGAGTTTTCCGCCCTTCCACACTTGGGAATAATAATTATTTGTTGTAATGCAGCACTACTTTAAGCGTTGTTCTAATTCCTTCGTTACCAGTAGCATATTTCTATAATTTCTTTAAACATACCAATACCGTAAAACTATATAACCGGTGTACCTTTAAGGAGATAAGATGTACTAACTTTAAAACCAAACAACTCGGTTAACATAATATAACACTTCAAACTTCAAAATGTCTACGAAAATCAGTAATTATAGTAAGTGTTAAACAAAAGATTTGGTGTGCATCTTTATGACAATGGTGTACGATGTTGGACGGCCAAACATAACGTTTCACTTTATATTGTACACCGAAAGGTCACAAGATCTAGCACCTAAAATAAATGTAGTTTCTTTTGTTCAGTAATTTGAATTTAAATGATAAAATCAATCATGCAAATCTATGACTTCGTCTGCAATTTTACGACAACGGTGTACGCGGTTCGAACAGCAAACACATTATTTCACTTTATAAGTGCAATAACCATTACAAGGTCTACTAAAGTCAGCACATATTTTTGGTGTGCATCTTTTTAAAAGCGGTGTACATATCTACAAATACCAAAGTCAAAACCGTTATTTTTTTGGTTTCCGGAGGATTATAAAAACAAAATCACACAAACACACAATAAATAAACATGTTCCATTAGGTTCAGACAAACGTAAGTACCATTGGGTTCGAACAAGATTCTAAGAAAGAAAAACAACTTCATCTTTACTCATTGTTTACTTTAGCATCACCCACGAATTCTTCATAGCAGTCCATTGCATACTGCTCTCGAAACCTGTCAACTTCTTTGTCGGTAATCCTACTCATTTCCTCCGTCGAGCCGGCAGCATGCATCTCTATGAACTTCGCAGCACATGGTCCACAGTCGCCTCCCCTTTTGTTGTGATAAATGCCTTCAGCGCGGTCCCAAGAGTAAATTCTAAGACCTTCCTTCACCTTATAGCATTTATGTCCTGCATATTTTTCAAATATATAAGGCAACGACTGTACAACCGAGCACATTTGTCCTTCCGCATCGTCGATCTCAGTATGAGGAACATATGAATCAAAGACCGTCACATGACCTTCATTGAGCTTAATGCAGAGACCAACCCAGTGATCTCCACCCCAATTCATCGGGGTGTACACGGTGTCCACATCGCGACCAAGTCCCAACTTCATTTTCTGCCCCTTGCTCTTTCCTGACACATACTGTGCTACGTTTTTCCCCCATTCGAACTGCAGTTTATCAGTCTCTGCGCTAAAGGCACTCCAGTTTGACTGAATGGTTTTTATAAAGTACTGATCGAAGAACACCATCCTCTCCTTCTGTAGATAAATCCCACGATGCCTCCACAACATATTCATTATCACATGCATGTGCTGTCCCAAAAAAAATGATACAAATATTTTGAGCATAAGTTGACTGTGAAAGGTATAATGTGACGACAATGCATAGCTTGATAGTACCTCGTCAGACAGCCATTTCTTCGGTTCAGCAATTTCAAGGAAGAAGTCATTACACACAGAGTGACCGGTAGCGATATCCCACATCCTGAAAATCTAACTAACAGTCAGGAACTTATGCACTCGTGTATGTATATAGCCTTAAAAAGAATGAGAACTTACTGCGCGGGGTTTTCCTTCAAAATATTGGCAAACTTCTTAAACTGTGCTCGATTCGTTTTCGCAATGGGCTTATACTCAACCTTCTCCTCGCTCTTAAACAACTTTTTGACCCTTGGGTCAGGGATGTACACTCCGGATATCTTGCTGGATCTCATGCGATGCCGTTTACCGCCACTTCCCACATCTTCAGAGTCCGCATCCGTCTCCGCACACAGATCTACTCGGTTCTCTTGTTTCTGGCTATCAGTGGACATGTCGTCTTGACAACTTTCATATCTATCTTCGTCCTCCGTACCCTGTAATTCAGCGTTGATCTACTTAACTGTTTCCTCAACAACCACGTTCGGAGGAGGAGCAACTTTTCCGACCGCCTCCACAGGGTTCTCCATATTTTGTGTTTCAACTGAGTCATCAGATTGGGGCTGTTTGTCCGCCGTCCTCGTTTCTTCACAACCTTTTCGATCCTCGTCAACGAAATCACCACCGTCGTCGGCACCCGTTTGCTAGATAAAGTCAGTAACCTATGTCAACTGGTGTACACCCAAAATAAAATGTGGAGGTGTGCCACAAAAAATAAATTGCACATCACCTGCGCCGAGCCAATCCCGACCTGTGGTGTCGTGGGGGTCTCCACCAGCTCCTTTCGTTTTCCCTGTGCACCCTCACCACCCATCGGTTCCCTTCTTTCCTGTAATTTCAAATCGGTTAATCACGCGCTCTAAAAAATGTTGAACAAAGTATGATATAACAACCTCCTCGGTCCCAGGGCTTTCAGAGTTGATGTCCTTCACAAGTGACTCTACAAACTCCATAGGTTGAGCACCTTCCCAATCTTTAAGCCCCTCCCCAACTTTTGGAGCACTTCTTCCCTGCATCAAATCCGTTACTAACGCACTTCAACTACTGTACAACAATAACAGCCCAAACTTAATGTGACAGATATAAGTACTGTCTATGATATAAACTCGAGAGGACATGTTTCAATCCCGGTGGATGCAACCTTAGATTTCCAGGAGGGGTTTCCATCCCATGACGGATGAAAGGAGCGTACACTAGCAACCGAACTGTAACAGTTCGGCTTTGTTTTCTCCCATGCAACTGGGGACCCTTGCTCAGACAGGTACGTTGGGTTTCTTTGGTCAACTGTAAACGCATGCTAGAAGCTAGACGAAACCCGCAAATATTCACAACTAATGTTATTACCACTACTTAACCAAACACCACACAACTAATTTAGATGCAAACGAACCTTTGCTGGTAACACATAGGACTCAGGCTCAACATCTAATACACCTTTAAACACGACGAGGGCATCCGATTGTCTTTCAAGCTGCTGACCATCCCCCCCCTCAGCGATGGGTTAGAAGTCTAAGCAATAACACAACAATAAAACTATCTATCACATTACCTGATCGTCTTTGTTTCCACCGGATGGTGGAAGAAGAGCATTGTCAAACTCGTTTTCTTCTCCATGATCATCACAATCTCTCTCTGATGAGGGTGGGTTGTTTCTACTCGCTTCCTGGAAAACGGCAAAGGTGTCAGGATAGATAATTACCACGCTTTTGTTAATTATGCGAAATAAATAACTTCGGCGTACAACCTTTGTCAACTCCTTTCCACCTAAAGATCGACGCCTAGGCAACGTTTTTTTCACAACAGGACGAGTGGCAACAGTTTTCCTTTTTTTCCCTTTCACGTTTTTCCCCGTGCTTTCACTCCCAATACTATCACGAGACGCACTAGTTGGATCAGCTATCGCTTTCCTCTTCCTAGGCTTGCCTTTCCTCCCCTCGGCCATACCCAAAATCTTGCAAATCAGTGTCCGCAGCTCTTCAATATTGTTCTCCACCTTCTCAAACCCCCGGGATATCCACTGTTTTAAATGTTCATGCGTACACCTCTCTGAGAATTCACGATTCCCTTCTCCACTGTCTCCAGAAGAAGAAATATCTTCAACTTCAATAGGAGCTGGATTTCGCGGTCGCAAATTTCTATGGTGTACGGGAGTGGGACAAACTTCCGCCTCCTCCGCAGCGTCAGGACCTTTGACTTGGGGGAAAATGACTCGTCACCACCAGGAAAATCCTCAGGTTTGAATGTTTCCCCACAAAGCAATTTCTGCACCAAAGAAGTAACTTGCCTATCTTCATTCTGGTCCACCAACATCAGCCGCTCCTCATCAGGAATCACGGTGAAGTTTACAGAGAGCTGTAGACAGGCAATAAGCAATGGAAGTCACGTTAAATACCAATGGCCATAACCGTTTTACTACCCAGTATTTTTTTCATCCACTGTATTAAAAACAGAGGGAAAACAAACTTACGTCTGGGTCTTCCTCAACAGCAACTATTTCGTTTCCTGTGAGAATAACTGAAGGCGATGAGAGCGCTCCGGGGGAATCAATGAAAGTGTCGGTGTTCCTTGCGCCTGGGATTTTCTCCACTAGCAGAGGCACAAGATCAAATAAGAACAACTGCAGAGCTAGTGGAAACCCATAACAAACTGTCGTCTGTTGCGTTAGCCGCTCCCGCATCACTTGCACTGGAGTCTAACCTGGTTCGACGGCAAGGGGAGGCAGGAAACGTGGGACGGTCTTCAAGAACGACTCTCGACCCCACAGATAGGCCAAAAAGCTACCAACTTCTGCCAGCATCTCAACGTACCTGGGCGTTAGTTTTAGATCTTTGCTACTTGGGCATAGGACACCATCAACCAACGCGATCAGAGCCAATGGTAGCCGTTTCTCCACAGCTAGATATTTATTTTCCAACATCCGCAGCACATTGTGAACTGTTATCTTACCCACAGCCGTGTCAAATAGCTTGTTCCACATCGTCGGAGGAAGAGATTCAGATGCCTCCGAATCCTGAACGTCGAAAGCTCCACAGTTCAAACCTGTAACGTCTCGGAATTCATCAAGCGAGAAACGGAGTGGATGGGGCCCGAAGGTGAACCAGAACTGGTGCCTGCGAGTCGTAACTAGCTGCCGGCTGAGGAGGCATCCGATCAGCTTCGTAGAGTTCTGGCAGCGTACAACCGGAAGCTCAAACAGCCTCCAAAACTGGGAAGCCATCAAAGTCTCCATCGCATCCGTTCCCTCTAAAGCAGCAGCGACAGAACCGATGACGTGTGATTTTGAATAGATGTTTACTCGCAACTTTCTCTGGTACGCACCATATGCAAACCGTCTCCGGGGCAACACCGATTCTGGCACTCCATCAGAAAATTGTCCCCCCGAGTAATCACCACTACCAGAACCGTCCTCAGATCCAGAATCTACTAATCGAAAAAAATATTACCCAAATCAATGGCTTAAAATAAAAAAAAACGGTGTCGACTAAAAAGAAAACAATAGCTGATCGGAGCCACGACATAAATAATCTGTCTGATGACATGCAAAGACGGAATCAACAAACCACGTCGGTGGACGAAACACTTACCCGGATAGCGCTGCTGTTTCGCAGGAGGGCACTCCCGGAGCTCCTCGCAATTCGATCTGGTCCGCCGACGAACGGTTGTTTCCCTTTGCTTCGAATTCGTCATCACTGCAGGCGTCGTCTGGGGTCTAATCATCGCCGGGTAAGCTTCTCCAACGGATGCGACGGGGTAGAGAATACAGGTGTGGCTGCGACCGGCTAGACAATAGAGGTGGATCTAGGTCTACAGTCGAACAGTCTTCACAGTAAAAGGTTTTTACTAGAAGGTCGTTTACCGCCTAATGTAGGTAAGACGACGAAGTTAATGATCCGCGTTTTCGGGAACCGAGAAACTCGACGACACACTCACGTGCGAGACGGGAGTGGCAGGTTTGTGTAATTCGGCAACTCGACAAATGATCGTCTCGTCTTTTACGCGTAACTTGCCCCGGGTCACAAATACACGCGACCCATTTCCTGAATAAAAACCACCTGCGGCCCAAAGTCCGAATTCCAAACCTGAAAGTGATCCATTTGCCAATAAATTCCCATTATACTTAAGCCACCTAAATCTTAAAGTGTTTAATACTTTTCCTACCGCCACTTATGCTTAAAACACCTTATGATTCTAAAAATAAACTAGATATTTTGAGCTGAATTTTCCGTAAAATTTAAAACTCTCCAGTTACGTATATATATTTAGAAGTCCGAGATTTGAATTTCCCATTGGATGCTCTTGATTTTAACTGTAATTATTACATTTTCGATCATTTTTTAATAAAAAAATTACTTTTATGTTTTATTTTACGATTCTAGATAAAAGAAATATTCACTTGTATTTTTATAGTTTATTTATTTTGGATAAATAATTATAATAGTGTGTTGGAAATGATCTTATACAAATTGATTTACACTATTTAGTACGCCTGTTGCTTTGTTAATATTGTTCGAAATGAAAATATCTTTCTCATGAACAGGCGGTCCACATGTGACTAAACTAATTCTTTTTGAAAATACTATTTTAATATTTAATATTATATTTAAATAAAAATTTAAATAAAATATTTATCATCAATTAAATATTATCCTTTTTGAGAAAAGACTATTAAATATTAGCATAGTAATATTTATATATAATGTAAACTTTAATTTAATATATAAAAGTTCCTGCAAAATAGTTATATCTGTTCAAACTTCAAACTATGATACATATAATAATAATAATAATAATAATAATAATAATAATAATAATAATAATAATAATAATAATAATAATAATAATAATAATAATACAAAACATTTAAACTGATTTATCAAAATTTTAAATTGTTCATAATGTATAAAACGGTGGATAGACGTTTCTTCAAACTTTCGCACATGTATCCACATCTATTACGTTTGGACCACTCAAACTCTAAATATAAAGTTTTTTTTTCTCAGAAAAACTCTAATTATAAAGTAATCACAAAAGTGATTGGTATTTTTCTACGTCTATATTTGAATAAGATGATATACGTTATATATATATATATATATATATATGTGTGTGTGCATATTGATTTCGACTAAAACACATAGAAAAGAGAAGTATGCCATTAATAATTCAGCGTTTTAAATCTTCAAAAAATCCCTAGGTGTAATTAGGCGCATTATAAATGATTAGCAATTACGCGAATTATTTGGGGTTTAGGCGAAGCTTATAAGTTAACTAATTATTAATTTATTTTAAATATTTTTAACATTTATATGGAATATTTTAGTTTTTGAGTTTAATTATAAAATATTGTGATGAATTATCAAAAGTAGATAAACAAAACATGAAATTAAAAAAATTTGTAGACTAATTTAGATTGATTAAAATCAATTTAGAATAGTTTAAACTGATTTGAATCATATAGGATTTTAAGAAAATCATTTTCGGATGAAACTGTGTTACTGATTATGTGTCAAATATACCGATTTTTAGAATCTTGATTTTAGGAGACTGCATCAGTAAATAATTGTGATTCTAAATGTTATAAGTATTACTCCCGGTTTGACAAATGTCACATTAATATTTATCTTATTTCATTAAAATATTATTTTAGAATTTCAATATAATTTATACTTATTCTTAATATTAAATGTAAACACATTGATTTTGTAAATAATTTTGTTGATCTCAAACCCTATTGATCAAATAAATTTAGTTGGTAAAAACATAAATACATTTTAATCATTCTTTTCATATGTGTGAAAAATGTTAAAATAATTTCTTTTTATGAAATAAAAGGTGTAGATGACTTATATAGTTAGCGCTATAGTTGAGAACATATGTGTTTTGTGAATATTTATGACTAATTAATATTCTTAATATATATATTCATTTTTAACACCCTGACTTGTATTAGAGATGTCTATATTAGTTTGGCATGACAATGGTATATACATTTTTATTAATTTAATAGAGTGTTGTATCATCACAAGAAATATAAGCCTCTGATTTCATGTTGGAAATAATTAGCTGACTAATATTGTGGGTGGGATTTCCAATCTTCCGGATGATTTTTGTTTTCTGAGTAGAAATTCCTTTGCATGGAATAGCCAGCAAACAAAAGACAAGACTCGCAGTCGTCGATCTGTAGGAGAGCAAACTTGCACTACCAAGAAGATCACTGTGTGGGCTGTATTGGATGGTGGTATAGATGTTGTTGGGTCTGATCCCTTTTTTATTGTGTGGGCAAACTCGCATGCATGTTCTTGGGTCTGATCTATGTTGGGGTCGAAAATGGTTATCTCGAAATCAATGGCAAACTCTATCTGTCGCACAGAAAACCCTCTGGAAAAACAAACACAAACTTCCGAAAACCGAAGGCACCGAGCAACCGGCCCCGCGCTGGCCGTGGCCGCCGGGCGGCTAGCCCCGGCTCAGGTCGCCGGGGGCCTAGCGTCCGTGCTGGCCGTGGTTGCCGGGCGCCTAGCGCCGGCCCAGGTCGCCGGGGGCCTAGCGTCCGTGCTGGCCGTGGTTGCCGGGCGCCTAGCGCCGGCCCAGGTCGCCGGGCGCCTAGCGCCCGTGCTGGCCCTGGTCGCCGGGTGCCTAGCGCCGGCCCAGGTCGCCAGGCGCCTAGCGCCCGTGCTAGCCGTGGTCGCCGGGTGGCTAGCGCCGGCCCAGGTCGCCGGGCGCCTAGCGCCCGTGCTGGCCGTGGTCGCCGGGCGCCTAGCGTCCGTGCTGGCCGTGGTCGGCGGGCCCCTAGCGCCCGTGCTGGCCGTGGTCGCCGGGCGCCTAGCGCCGGCCCAGGTCTCCGGGTGGCTAGCGCCCGCGCTGGTCCTGGTCGTCGGGCAGCGAGCCCTGCGTTGGTTCGGGTCGGCGGGTGGCTAGTCTTCGTGTGTAAGTTTTGGGCTCCGGCCGCAAGAAGTTTGTACTTTGCATCCTTCCCAAGTTCTCTCGGAACGAATCGTTAAGATTCCACGAACAAAACTCCTGTTCTTATTCCAAACCAAGATCGTAGGAAAGACTTCGGAAAACTCGTAAGATATCAACGGGCAGAGAGATCTTAAATTCGTTGTATAAAACAATGATGGTCATCTTAAGACACCATTCATCTCGACTCTACGAAAGATCGGAGATCTTCCGAAAAGCTCAATATCGAAACATGAGTATTCTTTCGAGGAAATCGTAGAAACAACGGAAATCCGAGAAACGGCTAGAAAGGGACCAAACACGATCGGACGATCCATTTACGATTTTCTAAGATAGATATGACGGTTTATGTTTATCTTCACATAACAAGATAAATGTTAAAATTCCAAAAAGGATAAATGTCAAGTTTCCCGATAAACACGAAGATCGACGAAAATGGATAAGCCCGATTCGCAGCCAAAATGAGAATAGACCGTCATAAGGAGGAGTATATAAAGCAGCTTGGGGAGAGAAGCAAAGGAGACACAGAGAAAAAATCAGAGAAAGAGAGAGCAGATCCGAAATCCAGAGACTTAGAGAATTTCTGTTAGCTTAGGGAACTTAGGGCTTAGGTGGTTAGACTAGCGGAGCAATACATAGAATGTTTTGCCGCCTGCAGTTCTGTCGTTTCCTTTTAGCATATCCTATCTCTCCGTTTTTCGGAAGAATATTGTATCCAACTTATCGTTCAATTAATAAAAGCGCCTTAGGGCACTTTTTCCGCTACGTTATTGTCATATTTTTACTTTATCGATTTCGTTTGGTTGTCGCAGAAAATCTGAGCCTTTAGGGAAAATTGAGTTTACTTAGTTTTCCTACGATTTACTTAACCAAAATCGACAGAGTGAATTTCGGTTCCCACAGTTTGGCGCTAGAAGGAGGGGGGGGGGGTCGGATTCTCTTACTCAAAAACCTACAATCGGTAACATAACAGTATGACCATATCACCCATCCGCAACGTCGTGTCATTCGGGGACGGAACAACGGCTTTTCAAGCCAAACCTCTCGACGAGCTCCTCGTTATCCAACTTATGATTCAGGACGTGGACGTAGCTAGAATATTGGTCGACACTGGATGCTCGACAAATATTATGTATAAAAGACCCTCGAGAGAATGGGAATCGACCTAAGCACAATCACGGACGATCCTAGTCCGGTCATCAGACTCTCGGGGAATATCACAATGACCCTCGACTCAGTCAATCTTTTAGTCAGAGGCGGGAGCATTACCAAGAGGGTAGAATTCCAGGTTGTCGACGGTCCAACAGCATATAACGCGATCGTCGGAACCCCATGGTTAAACTTCATGCAAGCAATCCCCTCGACTTTCCATCTATGCCTCAAATTTCCAACCCTCTTCGGAGTCGAAATGATTCGAGGAGATCGTAAAGCATCGCAAGTCTGTCTAGCCACTAGGATAAAACGAAAAAGCTCCGAGCCCGAAACTAAACCGGAAAAGCAAACGACCCACGAGTCCGCATTGCAGGATCCTCCAGAAAACCTTTGGCAGTCGCAAAGAGCTGAAGCCCTAGAAGGGAAACGCGAACCCACTTGCGAACTGGTAATTTCGATCTGCCTCGACGAGGCTAACCCAGAACGGTGTGTAGAGATCGGAGCCAATCTCCGTGATCCATTGAAAGCAAAACTCATTGCATGTCTCAAAAAGAACCTAAACACGTTCGCTTGGACCGCGGAAGACATGCCAGGAATTGACATCAACATAACGTGTCACGAACTTAACATCGATCCAACTCATAAACCCGTAAAACAAAAGAGGCAAAAGCTGGGGCCAGAACGTGCCACTGCGGTTAATGAAGAAGTCGAAAGACTCCTTATGGTTGGATCGATAACAAAAGTAAGATATCCCGACTGGCTCGCCAATCCCGTCGTGGTCAAGAAGAAGAACGACAAATGGCGAGTATGCGTCGATTTCACCGATATTAACAAAGCATGTCCAAAGGATTGTTTTCCGCTTCCGCACATTGACCGATTGGTCGAAGCAACCGCTGGAAACAAACTCCTGTCATTTATGGACGCGTTCTCCGGTTACAATCAAATCATGATGAATCCCGACGACCGCGAGAAAACCGCATTCATTACTGACCGAAGAACATATTGCTACAAAGTAATGCCTTTCGGTCTTAAGAATGCCGGTGCCACGTATCAGCGACTCGTCAATCGGATGTTTTCCGAGCAACTCAGAAAAACCATGGAAGTCTATATCGACGATATGTTGGTAAAATGCCTCGACGAACGCGACCACGTAGTTCACCTAGAGGAATGCTTTGAGAGGTTAAACCAACATAACATGAAACTAAATCCAGCGAAGTGCAGATTCGCCGTGGCGTCGGGAGAATTCATCGGCTACCTCGTCACGTTCCGCGGGATAGAAGCCAATCCAAAACAGATCAACACATTGATAGAGATGGCCTCCCCAAATACCAAACGAGAAGTCCAAAGGCTGACCGGAAGGATCGCGGCACTAAACCGATTCATTTCACGCTCCACGGATAAGTGCCTCCCTTTCTACGAAACATTGAAGGGGAATAAAAAATTCGAGTGGTCGGAAGATTGCGAGAAAGCTTTCCAACAGCTAAAACAATATCTGGCCACCCCTCCCATCCTCGCAAAACCTGTAGTAGGAGAACCCCTGTTCCTCTACATCGCGGTCTCCGCCTCTGCAGTCAGCGGTGTCCTGATACAAGAGGAATTCGGGGAACAAAGACCAGTTTTCTACATTAGTGAAGCGTTACTAGATGCGGAAACTTGGTACCCGTTAATGGAAAAATTGGCACTCGCTCTCGTAACTTCAGCGAGAAAGCTCAGGCCATATTTCCAATCTCACACCATCGTGGTCCTCACCACCTTCCCAATACGAACAATTCTACACAGCCCAAGCCAGTCTGGTAGACTCACAAAATAGGCGATCGAATTGAGCGAGTACGATATCGAATATCGTCTGAAAACCTGCACGAAATCACATGTACTCGCAAACTTCTTGGTAGAATTACCCGCGATGGACGTGACTAACAAGGAACCCGGCTCGACGTGGGACCTCTATGTCGACGGATCATCATCCAAGCAAGGATCTGGAATCGGGATTCGACTCACCTCGCATACAGGAGAAATCCTCGAGCAATCATTCCGCTAGGATTTTCACGCGTCAAACAACGAGGCAGAATATGAATCGCTTATCGCAGGCTTACAACTAGCCCACAGACTGAAAATCCAGAATATCCACGCTTACTGCGACTCTCAGCTAGTCGCAAACAAGTACAGCGGAGAATACGAACCGAGGGACGAATGGATGAACGCATATCTCAAAGTCGTCCAGGATTTGGCTCGCGACTTTGAGCAATTTGCGCTAACCCGGATTCCCCGCTCGGAAAATGTTCAAGCCGATGCTTTAGCCGCTCTCGTCTCAAGTTCGGACCCGGAGCTTAAAATAATAATTCATGTCGAATTCATAGAGCATCCGAGCATCGGACCGCCAGTCGTCATCAATCTAATCAGAGCATAGATTGAAGATGCATAAGAAAATGAGAATCAGCCAGAGGAAGACGCAGACCAAACGGAGTATGGCTGCGACGCTCCCTGGTTGGAACCCATCTGAGCTTACATTGTAGATGGTACCCTACCTGCGGAGAAATGGGCTGCCAGGAAAATAAAAATTCAGGCAGCACGATACGTAACCGTGGAAGGCGAAATCTACAAGTGGCGATTCTCCGGACCTCTCATGACTTGCGCGGAAGGAGAGAAGGCGAGAAAATCATGGAAGAGGTTCACTCCGGATCATGCGGAAACCACTCCGGCGGGAGATCTCTCGCAACAAAAATAAAACGCCACGGATTCTACTGGCCAACTATGGTAAAAGATTGCGAGAAGTTCGCTCGTAAATGCGAGAAGTGCCAGCGGCACGCTCCAACAATTCATCAACCCGCATAAATCCTCTCCTCTATCTCATCTCCATACCCTTTCATGCGATGGTCAATGGACATCGTCGGACCACTACACAAATCAAAACAACAGCGTTTCCTCCTGGTCCTCAAGGATTTCTTTTCGAAATTGGTGGAAGCTAAATCCTACGCAAGTATCAAAGACGTACAAGTCGAGAACTTCGTCTGGAAAAACATCATAACTAGACATGGCGTCCCATACGAAATCGCAACGAACAACGGGTCTCAGTTTATCTCCACACGATTCGAGGCATTTTGCGAAAAATGGAAAATACGACTTAACAAGTCCACTCCCAGATACCCGCAGTGCAACAGACAGGCTGAAACCATAAACAAAACTGTCTTAGACGGATTGAAAAAACGCTTGGAAGCCAAAAAGGGACGATGGGCGGAAGAACTCAAAGGGGGTCCTTTGGTCTCATCGAACCACTCCAAGACGAGCGACGGGGGAAACTCCGTTCGCTCTCGTCTACGGAGCAGAATGCATGATTCCAGCGGAAGTAGAATTTCCTGGCGTACGGGGGAGATTCCTTCCCGAGCGGGAAGACTTGAACAACGTCATGCTGCTGGACAATCTTGATCTCATCAACGAGCATCGCGACCAGGCACTCATCCGGATTCAAAATTACCAGCAAGCTGCCGTAAAATATTATAACACAAACGTGCGTCATCGTAGATTCAAAGAGGGTGATCTGGTCTTGCGAAAAGTCTGCCAAAACACTGCTGAACGAAACGCAGGAAAACTGGGGGCGAACTGGGTAGGACCATACAAAATCATAAAAGTCGTCCGACCATGCTCGTATCAAATTGCGAACATGCAAGACGTAAAATATCCCAAAAACTTGGAATGCGATGCATCTTAAGAAATATTACCACTAGATCATAAACGTGGACAATAGAACTACGAGATGGTTTGATCCTCGAAAGAGGTACGTAGGCAACTCGCTAACCGGCGGGTTCAACTATCCCCCCCCCATCAAAAGGGGGGGGGAGTGGGGTGCGTACACTCATATGCCCATGGTTCTTTATGGCATAAGAAAAACAAACTTCAAAGCACTGCGAGACGTCGCTTCGTGCCTGAACATTCGTTTTTCGATTAAAACCTTCATACGCCTTCTAAACGGCATCATATCGTTGTTGCTGATCACAACAAACGAACTCTAACGTCCTAAACAGACAAGCCACCTAAGGGTAGGCTCTTTTACATCCGACAAGGATCCCATAGCGCGCTATACAAAAAATCCAAATTTGGTTCAGCACTTCGTAAGGGAAGTAGCTCGATTCGTGCCCAGACAAATCATGTAAGCCGATACCACTTCGCGGATTTTAAATCGGTACGAGTCAGGTTAAAATCACGAACAGGCAAAACAAAAGCCGATTTGTCATCGCACCGCCTTAGTCTGAGAGTAAACCTAGGTCTTGCCCTAAACCCAGCTTTGCTGGTATCTTAACATCTCATAGACATAACGTCGACGACGCGAGATCCCAAAACTTGTCTCTTCACTTAAATCTGTACGTTTCCACGAATTTTTGCGTAAATCGTAAACCGCAGGAAAATCTCGCTTTGTACAAACGGCAGATACAATGATCATCAGGGAGGCAGGAATGAGACGACAACTCACATCTCGTTTTGATAAACAGAAGTTCTAAAAATGCAACATTAATATTGAGCCGCAGAGTTCAACAAAAGGCCCTATAAAGGGCAGGGATTCAAAGCCACCAACGGCCAGTCCCAAAATCATACATAATGGCCAAATGGCCGGAATACAATCAAAATAAAAATCCCTTCGGGGATTGATCAACCTAGGCGTTCTCCGGAACACCGCCTTCATTCTCAGACTCGCCCAAAGTAGGAGCGACCTCGCCATCAACCTCGCCGACATCCTCGCCGCAACCACCCTTGTCCGCACCGACTTCAGGATCCTGAACCTCCAAAACTCCCGAACTTGGCATTAGGGCAACCGAGGACGACGGACCGGCAAGCTCCGCAGTCGTGCAAACTCCCATCTCCTCGAAATGCTGAATCCGCCGCTTAAGGCGTCGGACTTCTGAAGACTTGCTCTTCTCCTCCTCCTTCGCTTTAAGCAGCAAGCTCACAGTCTTGCCCAGATCACGTTCGAGATCGCTGATCCTGGCTTCGAGCGTTGACGTCTGAGCAGCATGGGTGCTCTCAATAGACTGAAGCACGGTCTCAGTACGCTTCAATGCCTCCCGCGATGACTCTAGCTCCTTGGACAAACGTGCGACTTCCAACCCGCAATCGCCGAGCATCCCATCGATCAACGATACAAACTGATCATACAAAAGAAAGTGAGAACCGAAAATAAAAGGGGGAAGGAAAGAATACAAAAATATATATAATACCTTCGAGCGATGATGCGATAGTATTCCCGAAGCCTCACCTTCTTTGCCCTTAACACATCTCTTCCTCTTCGCTGATCCAGTCGTCCCGGCCCTCGAGCGTCCCTTCGATGGTGGAGCAGCGCCGAATGCAGGAAGTCCCAAGACAAGCTCCCTCTTCTTTTCCGAAGGAGGAGGCATGACTTCCACCGCATCCTCCGGAACCACTATCGGCGCAGAAGAGGAGCCTACAGGGCGGGCTTGGACTTCGGGTGTTTGCTCTGGAATGACAACTTCTCCTACAGACGGAGGGATGTCAGATACAGAAGCTGGAACCACGGAGATCGGAGCTAGAGTAACATCGGGTCCAAGAACTGGAGCCACGAAGGTCGGAACGGGAGCAGCACTGGAACCCGCAGCGTTAGCCTCCATCTCGGCGCGGCGTCGCGCCATCTTGTCCTGAAAGGAATCAAACCCCTCGCAAACGCCTGCGTAAGGGCGGGAGCATCTTGCGCCGGCGAGATTTGGTTAGCCTCACTCATTTCAACATCGGAATTTTTCTTTTCATTTGGAGAGGAAGTCATCTTTTCTGAAATTTGGGAGGAGAGGAGTGAGTGAGAAATGAGGGGAGATGAGCTACTACTTATAAGAAACCAAAGGCGGTGGGGTTTTTTTGAATAAAATATTCATAGCCAAAGATTTCGATTTCTAAAAACTCTTAAACTTCCGCACGCAAAATGGCTCCCGCATCTTGCATGCTGGGGGGGGGGCTAACTGTTGGGGTCAAAAACGGTTATCTCGAAATCAATGGCTAAGTATATCTGTCGCACAGAAAACCCTCCGGAAAAACAAACACAAACGCCCGAAAACCGAAGGCACCGAGCAACCGGCCCCGTGCTGGCCGTGGCCGCCGGGCGGCTAGCCCCGGCTCAGGTCGTCGGGCGCCTAACGCCTGTGCTGGCCGTGGTCGCCGGGCGCCTAGCGCCGGCCCAGGTCGCCGGGCGCCTAGCGCTCGTGCTGGCCGTGGTCGCCGTGCGCCTAGCGCCGGCCCAGGTCGCCTGGCGCTTAGCTCCTGTGCTGTTCGTGGTCGCCGGGCGCCTAGCGCCGGCCCAGGTCTCCGGGCGTCTAGTTCCCGTGCTGGCAGTGGTCGCCGGGCGCCTAGCGCCGGCCCAGATCGCCGGGCGCCTAGCGCCCGTGCTGGCCGTGGTCGCCGGGCGCCTAGCGCCCGTGCTGGCCGTGGTCGTCGGGCGCCTAGCGCCCTGCTGGCCGTGGTCGCCGGGCGCCTAGCGCCCGTGCTGGCCGTGGTCGCCGGGCGCCTAGCGCCCGTGCTGGCCGTGGTCGCCGGGCGCCTAGCGCCCGTGCTGGCCGTGGTCGCCGGGCGCCTAGCGCCCGCGCTGGTCCTGGTCGCCAGGCGGGTTGGTTCGGGTCGGCGGGTGGCTAGTCTTCGTGCATAAGTTCTGGGCTCCGGCCGCAAGAAGTCTGTACTTTGCGTCCTTCCCAGTTTCTCTCGGAACGAATCGTTAAGATTCCGCGAAGAAAACTCTCGTTCTTATACCAAACCAAGATCGTCGGAAAAACTTCGGAAAACTCGTAAGATATCAACGGGCAGGGAGATCTTAAATTCGTTGTATAAAACAATGATGGTCATCTTAAGACACCATTCATCTCGACTCTACGAAAGATCGGAGATCTTCCAAAAAGCTCAATATCGAAACAGGAGTATTCTTTCGAGGAAATCGTAGAAACATCGGAAATCCGAGAAACGGCTCGAAAGGGACCAAACACGATCAGACGATCCATTTACGATTTTCTAAGATAGATACGACGGTTTATGTTTATCTTCACATAACAAGATAAATGTTAAAATTCCAAAAAGGATAAATGTCAAGTTTCCTGATAAACACGAAGATCGACGAAAATGGAAAAGCCCGATTCGTGGCCCAGAAAGAGAATAGACTGTCATAAGGAGGAGTATATTAAGCAGCTTGGGGAGAGAAGCAAAGGAGACACAGAGAAAAAATCAGAGAAAGAGAGAGCAGATCCGAAATCCAGAGACTTAGAGAATTCTTTTTAGCTTAGGGAACCTAGGGCTTTGGTGGTTAGACTAGCGGAACAAGACTTAGAACGTTTTGCCGCCTGCAGTTCTGTCGTTTCCTTTTAGCATATCCTATCTCTCCGTTTTTCTGAAGAATATTGTATTAAACTTATCGTTCAATTAATAAAAATGCCTTAGGGTACTTTTTCCGCTACGTTATTGTCATATTTTTATTTTATCGATTTCGTTTGGTTGTCGCAGAGAATCCGAGCCTTCAGGAAAAATTGAGTTTACTTAGTTTTCCTACGATTTATTTAACCAAAATCGACAGTGTGAATTTCGGTTCTCACAATCTACAACATAAATGATATATTAAAAAAATAGGGGAACTGAAAAAGTTATTTTCTGAAGACTGACATTTTAGTAAAAATACAACATAGGTAAAGTCGTAAGAGCTTATTCTGGATTCCTACACGTAATGATTTTTTAATATGAAGTAATTAAAAAGTTATGAATATTTGTTCAAACACACTCGTTTTAATTAAGTGTAGTAATAACATGGCTGATTCCGAACATCTGAGAAAATTATAGATTTTACAAATAAAAAACTCATTATAAACACGAGTCCTTTAACAAAAGAAAAACAATAGTCACGTGTCACTGGCTGTCTTATAAAGAGCAACGTGAACCACCATCACAGTCAAAAAGCGCAACGTGAATCACCGCACCGGGTACAGCTTGAATCTCATAGTCACATGTCACCGAGTCCACTTTTTAGCATGTTGTCCACAGAGCCGGCTTACCGGTGACCGACCCAAGCCCTCTTCACAATTATTTTTGGTATTTTTGTTAATATGTAAAAACTATATTTATAATTTAAATTAAGATAATGTTATAAAATATGATCATCTAAAATATTTTTAAAAACTTAAATAAAAATAAAATTTTAGTTAGTTTAATATCAGTATTAAATTATGCTCTTACCAAAAAAAAATGTAAAAGAAATAATACTTATAGTTTTCTAAAAAAACTCTGCCCAAAAACCTCTAATTGTATTGAGCTGACCCTAGTTATCCATAAATCAACTTATACGCTCCACTGTTTATTTTTTGAGAAATTTTATAACTATACTTTTTTTTATACCACTTTTCACTTTTACCACCATTCTATGGACATTTTCACAAATACCTTCATCATTAATGGGTAAATGACTAAAATGATCATAGCTTATGTAAATTTGTTCCAAATCATCGTGTCCTTTTCTCTGTGATTCAATCTCTCCGCTCAAACACCTCAGCTTTTTCTTCTTCTGCTTCTCCACCTCTTCCGGCATCGTTGATGATGCCTCCTCTTCCTCCATTTACACGGGAGGAATCGTGAATCTTTCCATGCTCACCGGCCAGCTCAAAGTCAATCGACTCTTCTTGTACCACTACGCCGACGAAGACTTGTTGAAACGCGTCCATGACGAGTCCATGACCTCTCTACATTACGCCGCATGGATCCCGAGCCTCTGCCTCTTAAGCAAGTGCAAGAGCATCGATTCTCTGCGGAAGCTCACGCGATCGTAACGGGGAATAGACTCATGTCTGACATCTCTTGTGCAACAGAGCTTGTTGGTTTTATACGGAACCTTTGGGTATACTAAAGACGCACGTTTGGTGTTCGATCAAATTCCTGTACCAGATTTCTATTTATTGATTGTCATGCTCAGCTGTTATCACTAGAATAGAGAGAGTATGGAAGTCGTAAAGTTTTATCTTTTTTATGAAGAAACACGGTTACAATAACATTGTTTTCTCCATAGCTTTGAAAGCATGAACTGAGATGAAGAACTTAGATAACGGGAAGAAGATACACTGCGACATCGTTAAGGGGCTAGGCTCTGATAATATTATAAGGGGTATTATAAAAGTTATAGGTTTATAGATCAACTAAAAAAGTCATAAACATTTAGAAAACCTTATAAGACAATTTTTAATAGTTTGTATAATAATTTATAAGAGTTTATAAGAGTATGTAAATAATTTATAAGGGTTTATACAAATAATTTATAAGTTTATACATCATTATAAAAGGATTATAAAACAACTTATAAGAGTATGTAAAATTTATGAAGCGGTGGAGCCTTGCTTGTTGTCCACATGTGCTTCAGAATCTGCCACATATCATCATCTCTTTACAAAGCCTTATAAAAAGACATATAATACAAGTTATAAATTCTATAAACCATTTATAAATGGTTATAACAAATATATGAAAGTTTATAAATAATTTAGAAGGGGTATGTATACTATTAATAACAGTTTATAAAAACTTTATGAAAGCTTATATTCAATTTATAAGAGGTATTATAAGAGTTGTATATGTTTATAAATCTACTAAAAGATTCTATAACCATTTAGAAAACCTTAAAAGATAATTTCTAATGATTTGTATAATAATTTATAAGGGTTTATAAGAGTATGTAAATAATTTATAAGAGTTTATAAAAATAATTTATAAAGTTTACACATCATTATAAAAGGATTATAAAACAACTTATAAGGGTATGTAAAATTTATGAAGCGGTGGAGTCTTGCTTGCTGTCCACATGTGCCTCAGAATCTGACATGTATCATCATCTCTTTACAAAGCCTTATAAGGAAGGCATATAAAACAAGTTATAAAATCTATAAACCATTTATAAATGTTTATAACAAATTTATAAAAGTTTATAAATAATTTATAAGCGGTATGTATACTATTAATAACGGTTTATAAAAACTTTATGAAATCTTATATTCAATTTATAAGGGGTATTATAAGAGTTGTATATTTATAAACATTTATAAATGGTTTATAAGCGGTATGTATACTATTAATAACGGTTTATAAAAACTTTATGAAATCTTATATTCAATTTATAAGGGGTATTATAAGAGTTGTATATGTTTATAAATCAACTAAAATAGTCTATAACCATTTAGAAAACCTTATAAGACAATTTATAATGGTTTGTATAATAATTTATAAGGGTTCATAAGAGTATGTAAATAATTTATAAGAGTTTATAAAACTAATTTATAAAGTTTATACATCATTATAAAAGGATTGTAAAACAACTTATAAGGATATGTAAAATTTATGAAGCAGTGGAGCCTTGCTTGTTGTTCACATGTGCCTCAAAATCTGACACGTATCATCATCTCTTTACAAAGCCTTATAAGAAAGACATATAAAACAAGTTATAAAATCTATAAACCATATATGTATGTTTATAAAAAAATTATGAAAGTTCATAAATAATTTATAAGGGGTATGTATACTATTAATAACGGTTTATAAAAACTTTATGAAAGCTTATATTCAATTTATTAGGGATATTATAAGAGTTGTATATATTTATAAATTAACTAAAAGAGTCTATAACCATTTAGAAAATCTTATAAGACAATTTATAATGGTTTGTATAATAATTTAGAAGGGTTTATAAAAGTATGTAAATAATTTATAAGAGTTTATTAAACTAATTTATAAATTTTATACATTATTATAAAAGGATTATAAAACAACTTATAAGGATATGTAAAATTTATGAAGCGGTGGAGCCTTGCTTGTTGTCCACATGTGCCTCAGAATCTGACACATATCATCATCTCTTTACAAAGCTTTATAAGGAAGGCATATAAAACAAGTTATAAAATCTATAAACCATTTATAAATATTTATAATAAATTTATGAAAGTTTATAAATAATTTATAAGGGGTATGTATACTATTAATCGTTGTTGATAAAAACTTTATGAAAGCTTATATTCAATTTATAAGGGGTATTATAAGAGTTTTATATGTTTATAAATCAAATAAAATAGTCTATAACCATTTAAAAAACCTTATAAAACAATTTATAATGGTTTGTATAATATAATTTATAAGGGTTTATAACAATAAATTATAAAGTTTATACATCATTATAAAAGATTATAAAACATTTTATAAACGTAGGTAAAATTTATGAAGCGGTGGAGCCTTGCTAGCTGTCCGCATGTGCCTCAAAATCTACCACGTTTATAAATTATTTATTAATCATTTATTTATAATAGTCTATAAATTATTTATAATGGGGTATAGATAATTTATAAATACTTATAAAGTCACTATAAATGGTTCTTAGTCTTTTATAAGGCTTTATATATTACAAATACTATTTTAAAGGGTACATTAAGTTTTTCAAAGGTTCTATAAGGGTTTGTTAAAATTTTATAAGGTTTATATAACCATTATAAGAGTTAATCTATAAGACTACATACACAAATAAAATAAGGAATTAATAATATATAAAATATATATTTATATTTAATAAGTAAACTTCTAAACCCTTAAATTAGTTTAGAAATCAGTTTTTAAATTAACTTATAAGGCATTAGTTTTTAAACCATCATGATTCATTTCATAATATTTTTATACATTAACATAGAAACCTTAATCAATTAGTTTATATACCATTTATAAAGGCATATAAAGTTATAAAAAAATTATAAAGGTATGTAAAATTATTTGTAAGAGTCTATAAACCATTTATAAAGGCATATAAAACAAGTTATAAAAACTATAAAACATTTATAAATGGCTGAATATTTAGTTGATTTCAGCTATAGCAATTATAAAATCTATTTATATAAATGGCTGAATATTTAGAGTATATTATTTTGACCTCAAGCTGATCTTTTAGTTGATTTCAGTTATAGCAAGTACAGTATTCAACTTTAATAACATGATATTTTTAGGAGGGGTTATTGGTAGAATAATTTTAGAAGATTTATTAAATTTTGAGATTCCATGGTTATTGATTTATGAATTTTTAAAATCTGAGTAAAATTTTGAGATTATCTTTTAGTTTTGTATTATTTATATATCTATTGATTGTTATTAACTTTTAAGGGTATAATGACATTTTACCTCTTTAATGATTGCGATGATTCTCTTTCTATTTATCCTATTATCATTAATTTCTTATTTTAAATGTTAACTAGCTTTTGACCCGCACGTCCGTGCGGGTGTATGTTCGATTTAATTATATGTTTTTCCTAATTTGTAATACACCCATATAACTGTTCTATATGTTATTTTTGTCTGACATTGGTGTCTTTCATTTATTCGGTTTAGTGTACATTTATAAACTATGAGGTTTTATTCTTCTTATATTGTATTTTTTTTTTCTTTTGCTCTGTAAACTAAACATATATATATATATATATATATATATATATTTTTTTTTAAAAATAAAGCATGTAGTGTAAAATTACTCGTAAATAGGATAATTTTTCAGTACTTTATATAATATAATTGTATTTTTTTCTTTATTTAAAATAGGTCTCTGGGTATAAAATTCGCAACTCAAAGTTCGAACGAACCCAAAATAATAATAATAAGAATAATATTTAATCTCATACTTGATCTGAAATGTAAAAAGTACTTACCAAAGAGGGTCTTGTAGGGTGGTATAAAATATATCTCAATGTAATTGTCAAACCTAAAATATTTATAAGTACATAAAAATTGCTTATATTTTAATAGTATTGATGTGTATCATATATGGGTCTTAAGGAATATGGAATTTAATTGGAAAATTAATATTTTTCGTTTAAGATTTCTATTGAAAAAAAAAAGATTGGGATTTTATTTTCAATACACAATTAAAAAAAACTTAAACAGTAAAAATATGATAACTCGAGATACGGACTGAAACTAAAAGATTGATATATTTTCCATTTAGGTGGTAGCTAAAAATTAGGCACAACTTAAACTATTTTTGGAAATATCATAGACTTTATAAATTTTGTGGAGTTGATAAAGATTGAGTATCTAAAAACGTAAAGTGTAGTTAATAGTGTAAAATATTCTGTTTAGGCATTTCATCTGTTTTTCTTTCTTTTTTTTTTGAAAAAATTTCATCTGTTTTTTTTCCCCGAAATTGTGTGATAAATTTACTAAACTATACGCTGGTAAGTATAAAACAAAGTTCATGGTGTGGTAATGGTTTCGTCTATGATTTTGTATACAGTATATGATAGTGTTAATCAAATATGAAAACACAAAATACTGTTTTTAAATAAAGCATCACTGTTGATCCCAAATACAAAAATACAAATCAGAACACTGTTATTTTATAAATTATTTTAAAAAAACACACACACGAAACACGACTATTTGATAGAGTTTGGTTATAAAACGTCCATCAGTTAGATAAATAGTATGCTATTATGCTCTGTAAATGAGTTTGATAAATGAGTTTGCTAGCAGATTTTGAGTGTTGTTATTATGCTCTGTAAATCAGCTATTTAATAGGGATTATAATACAACTACAGGAGGAGATCGAACCGAATATTGCTTGGTCATAGAGCAATAAAGTTATTTGGGTTAGAATAGTTAAATAGCAATCGGGTTACTTTCTATACTGAATATTAGTATTAAATAATAAATGATTATGTTAATTAATAGTTATTAATTCAGTGGCATAGGTATGTAAATATTTAGGAAAACTCAGGGTATTTCTTATTTGTACTTCTGTTTTAATAGTTTAGACTAGAGTTTGACCCGCCCTTTCAAAGGGCGGGCATGAATTCTTTTTGTTCATAATCATATATATTAATCTTCCGTGTTTGTTAAATGTCTTAGATTATTATTATAAATTTTTTAAGTTTGTATTTTGATGATTCTCGTTGAAACATACATATTTATAAGAACATTGTTTCAATCCGTATGTTTTTGTTAAGTAATTTTAATGTTTTAAAAGCTGACATGATGATACACGATATATATTTAGATATCGTGGTGTGTTTTCTATGAGTTGTTATTTATATGATTTTATATTTGCAATTGTCTTTAGAAATATATACATATAAAATTTTTTGTAGTTAATTTGATATTGTTACTACATATAAAATTTCATATAAGTATTTAAATCCAGCAATAGTTAAAATCACGACAAAATACTACAGGAAGTAACATGGATGGCATTACTTTTAAACTACACAAACACAAGGTTAGTGATAGTAATGTGCATATTTTCGTATATAGAAATAGGAATGTAACTGATCATGGTTAGGTAGGGTATAGAACCACCTTGTAATATTACTAATACTGAGATGATTATTTAACTTAAATTCAATGATAGATATAGTATTGTAACTGATCATGGTTTGGTATGATATAGAACTGCCTGCCCTTTGATGAAACTCAAACATAGCGAAACAAACATCAACAAACTTTTATTAAGTTGAAACAACTAAAACTGAAACAAATTTAGGTCACACGCACAATGTCTTAAACATGAATGAATAATATCTTTGACAAAACATAACTTATTACGCATCAAACCATGGCAGATTAGAGACTCTGAAAGATCTCTTTAAAAACAACATTCTTTGTAGTTTTCTGAGGTTTTCCATCTTCATCAACAATCAATATTTTCAGACCCTTCTTTGAAGTAACTCTTGAAATAGCCACATAAAGCTGCCCATGTGAAAAAACAGGTCTAGGTAGATATAAACCAACTTTAGCGAGAGACTGACTTTGGCTTTTGTTGATTGTGATTGCAAAAGCAACAGCAAGCGGCAACTGCCTTCTACTCATTTTGAATGGTAGCTTAGTGTCTGATGGAGTTATTGACAGTCTAGGTAGGTAGACAGTCTTACCCACCTGATCTCCTGTTATAATTCGTGCTCCAACCATGTAATCGTACAATTCAGTTATTTGTAGTCGAGTGCCGTTCATCAAACCTTCTGTATGATTAAGATTCCTTAGCAACATCACTGGACATCCAATCTTCAGTCGCAGATAATGGTTTGGCAGACCAGAAGCTTTGATAGTATTCAAGAAATCTGGAGTTAAAGCTTGGTCATTTACCGAACCTGTATCAGAAGGGTCAACACTGTCTGCACTTAGATATATCCTTTCTTCACCTGTGTAAAAAAAAATATATGTCATCGCTAGGCAGTTTGCTAAGAAAACTCGTAATTATAATAAAACAAACACTTTAAATTATACTTACCTTTCATCTTATCCAACATATACTGATTGATAATGTTCACATCTTCATTGGTTGGACAGAGAATTGCTCTTTCTTGAAAAAACTTTGGGTCTTTGTTTTGTTGAAGGGAAATAGTATCTCCATAGATTGCTGTGCTTATGGACTCAATAGGATCATTAGAATCAGTGATAAGAAACTCGTCTGGTATGTTGATTGTAGCATCACCATCGTTTTCACCACCCACTTTTCCATCTCCAATATCTAATATCCAATTTGAAAACTCCCTAAGCTCCTTTTCTTCTTGTTTTGTCAAGTTGTCCGAGACCAGCCTCATATTCTGTGTTAGCTTTAGGACTTTGCAGTGTTTCCACAGATAAGAAGAATGAAGAGCAGCCATCACAATCTCAGGCCTTCCAGCACCATGAATAACTGGTAAAACTTGCCTAAAATCGCCTCCAAACACAACAACTTTCCCACCAAAAGGAAGGTTCCCTTTATATCCCATAATATCCGCCATAGACCTATCCAAAGACTCGAAACAGTGTCGACTCATCATCGGTGTTTCATCCCAGATAATAAGCGATGCTTCTTTGACCAAGTTAGCAAGATCGGATCCAGGAGTGATGTTGCAAAATGTAAACTCATCTGGATTTATGGGTATTCCAAACCTTGAATGTGCAGTCCTTCCTCCTGGTAATAGAAGAGATGCTATTCCGCTTGATGCCACATTTAACACAATGTCTCCCCTATATCTTATGGCCGAAGAGAGTAATCTCCACATAAAGGTCTTTCCTGTTCCACCAAAGCCATAAACAAAGAACACACCTCCTTTTCTGTCATTTACTGAAGATGTTATCTCATCATATATCTTCTTCTGCTCATCAGTCAACTTCTTCATATCTCGATCATGACTTTCCTTTAGCTCAGCCTTAT
Source organism: Hirschfeldia incana (assembly GCA_026261945.1). Taxonomy (NCBI): domain Eukaryota; kingdom Viridiplantae; phylum Streptophyta; class Magnoliopsida; order Brassicales; family Brassicaceae; genus Hirschfeldia; species Hirschfeldia incana. The sequence continues at coordinate 3,001,881 of JABCMI010000006.1, forward strand.
TATAACTCCGCTCATCCACGATCAAGACATTAGAACTTCCATCTACGTCTTTTGCTGGCTTTGGCATCTTATCCCATTTATCCAAAGAGGTTCCATTACTCTTCAAAATATTTTCAATTTCCTTTAGAGCAAATTGTTTTTTTTCTTCATCACTTAAACAGAGCTCTACAAAAAAAAAATATTTTAGATCAGTAACATATCAGCGAAACAAAGAGTATGTCGGATACATTATGAAAAAAAAATATACCTGGTCGGTTTAACTGTTTTCTTCTAATGTACTGAATGTCTTCCGAGAGGAGCTCCCAAGTGGATTCCCAAACATCTTCTGGTTTAGATAGTGTATCAGACATGAGCATGATAGCGAAAACCTGACGCATATAGGGTGAGGAACTTGTAAAACTGGTCCTAAATATATCATCGATGTATTCCTGGTCATCTTGTAACAACCCCCGAGCAAAACACGCCTCTTTAAAAGAAGGATAAACGACTCCATTATAAGTTCTGATTTCTTCAAACGATGTAGGACCTCTGACGATATTTAGCAATACACGCAGATAGTATGCTTCTTCGATTTTCTTCGGTGCATAATTGATTCTTCCGACACTGAACCCTCTAACTCTTTCCTGGAACCGTTTCTCCTTCTTGTTCCAAGTAAACATAGTGGGAATCTCAGCTAACGTCAATTTTCTTGCGACAGCACTTATCTTGTTCAGTTCAAACCAAGCCAAAAACATTGTGTTTTCAATTAACTTCCTGCTGAGGATCTCGTCATAGGTGTCATCATCCTTGAACACAATAATTTGTTTGCCTGGTAGATGGAAAGATATCTTCTCAACAGCAGTAGATCGATAGTGTATTGGATACTTGAAGATCCTCCATGCACCTTCAGTGGCCGAAACATATCTGCATTTTTTTAAAAAAAAATATATCACATTAACGTTATTAACCACATCCTCATATTTAAGATGAATTATAAAAAACAGTACCTGCAATCGAAAAAGTCCTTAATCTCATTTTTCTCTTCTTTATTGGTTTGGCTTTTTCCCTTGGAAGCCTGAGATGGAGCATCTGTCGTTGGAGCATCTTTCGTTGGAGGCTCCACTACAACCGTAATACGATCTGCGCCCTTATTAATATACTTAAATAAGTACTTGACAGAGCCTGTCTGGTTACACCATTCGACATTGATGTGAGCTCTGTACCGTAGTGATAATTCCTTGTTATAGGGAATAACATGTCTGTTATCACACTTAATGCCATTTTTCTCTACATACCGACCATCTTCGCGTCTTCTATAAACCGGAAAACCTTCTTTGTTCACAGTTGTTTCGTCAACAAAAACCTTTGGATAGAGTTTTGAACATTTACCATTTTCCATACATGGTGAATTCATGTTGACAACACCACAAGGTCCATGAATCATCATATCCTTTACAACTCCATATAGCTCTGGCTCTAGTAACTTGTCTGGAATTTCTGCTGATATAATGTTGTCAATGTGAGCAGTTGTTGGGAACCGAGATTTGGGATGCATGAATAGCAAGATATGAGCATGTGGTAGACCACGTTTTTGGAACTCTATAGTATACATTGCTGCATTATAAAAATTGAGATGTTAGAACATAATAAATAGTATGAACATCGCTTTGCATATAAATTAGTGTACATAAATCTTACACGAAACGGTTTTCCCCAGTAGCTCCTTGACCGTTAAATCATTCATTAGAGAATCCAACTTAATTTTGAATACTCTGCATATTATGTCTGGTCGGTCTTCAGCCTTTAGATTACGCTTCTCCAGATACCTTGTTATTTCAGGCCACTTGGGATTGCATGTAAAGGTTATGAACAGATGAGGGAATCCAAAATGTTTACAGATAGCCATAGCGTCCAAATATAAGTTCTTCATATAACGTGGTCCACCAACGAATGTAGCTGGAAGAACAAACGCTTCCCTTGTTCCTGCATGTTAGAACCACCAGCATTCTCTAGTTGTTTGATTGAGTCATAGCTGTCAGACCTTAGACTCGTCTGATTCAACCTCAGATAACTTAGCCTGTTACTCTCAATTGTTGTATAAGCATCAACAATAAACTGTTGAAACAACCGTCTAGAATTCAGGAGCGTATGGCACTCGTTTTCCCGTTCCTGCAAGCGAAATGCAAACCATTGTCTCATGCTAATGTTATCTCTCTTTAGCTTTTCTGTTGCTGGAGTTTGTCCTTTATTGATTCCAAGTCTGAAACCATCTTCACCATATGTAAAAATCAAGGGATACTGTAGTGCTAGATATGAGGGATGAATTTCACTTATCCTCTTTAACCGTTTGGTATGTTTCTCTTGCAAAACAATGTCCCTTTTGTCCATTTCCAAATTAAAATCCCCCGGAATCAAAGCCGCAACCTCGGAAGCTGTAGGTGTGTCATAAGTCCTCCCATCCTTTTCCCTACTGCTCACAATCCTCATATGAAATGTAGAATCAGGATCCATATTAAACCTATCTCTTGCCATTCGAAACTTTGAGACGTATGGATTGACTGTGTTTAGCATCTTCACGATCATCTCTATAATTTGTCTCCTCAAAAGTTTCTTTTTAGCTTTGGTGGTTGTCTTGTTGTATTTGCTGAAACAATAATCGCAGACAATACTTTGAGTTCCCAAAATACAACTAACAATATAAACAAATTAACTTAAAAAAAAAAAAAATTTTGAAATTACCCGATCATGGCATCTCTGTTTTCAACCTCATTTTCAGTGTCGACAATATATAGCTGAGAGAACTTGGCAGAATCACCAACATCCGGTTTCAAACTCCCCATTAAATGGTAGTTTTCTCCTTGAATCTGGAACATATTGGGTCCCTTTCCTTTCTTAGCAGAATGATCAACTTTACCACCAAGAGATGTGAAGGAAAAAACCATGTTCAATGCCCTGATATTGTCACGGAAAAATCTGCTAATCTCATTATTTTCAGTCAATAGATTCTTCAAAACCTCTGGGGACTCTTTCAGCAATGGCAATTTTACTTGCCCCTGACCACAACACAACGAAAACGTCGACTTCTTCAACTTTTTCTTCTTGTTAATGCGTTCGCCATACCACATAATAGCTCCACAATATTCACATTTGTGTGTTGGATCACCTTCGTCAATGTAGGCTTCAGATCACATTAACAAATTTCGTAAATTAGTAGCAATACAAAAACAGTTGTATTGATAAATGATAAGAGGGAGACTTATAGTCACCTGTTTCTTTTTTTGCGGAGCTACTGGTGTCTTTGGGTTTCTTTTCGAACATCATTTGAAAAAGTCTAGCCATCGACTGAACTCTAACTTGTTGAGGATCCTTTCTCGGTTCAACGCAGATGACTTCATCTTCGCTTTCAGAATCTTCATTTTCATTATTTTCTTGACTACTGCAGTCATATTCCTGATCACCATAATCTTCAGAATCATCTGAAAAACCACAAAACTATTAGCAATAAAAACATTCATATAAACCAGTACGACAGAGTATCTGAGATATCTTATATATATTTACCGTCCAAGAATTCGTGATTTTCATAATCTTCGATGTCAGTTGGATCATCATTGATAGTAGAGCTATCAGAAGGATGAAATTGAGTCACATTAGGATATACATCTGATTTTGTTCGTCTCCGTTTACTTGAAACATCTTCTCTGTCGTCTAGTTTATCTGCAAACGCGACAGTCATGAAAGTATCCTGCTTCACATATTAATAAAAAAATCATGTATAATTATAAATTGTCTAGAACTCACTTAAATTACTGCATTGTTTTGACTGTGTACGGGCACTTGTCAAACTTGAACGTTGAGTACCAAGATGAGGTTGAAAAGTTTGATGTGTGTTTGTGACATCTTGAAGAACTCTTCCAAAATCAGAAACTAATGGTATATCAACGCTGGTATGACTTCGTAGTGGAACATTAGAGACTCTAGGATTCCTCATTCTTTTTCGAACAGTAACACCGCTTGCATTGATGGACGAAGAATTTCTTATACTACAATTGTCTTGTGTTGTTTGCGATTTATGCTGTTCCTCCATTGATAAACCATAAGCATCGCCACTGATCACTTTTTTTTTTCTTCTCCATAATTCCTCGCTAAGGAAAGAAAAGATAGAATAATTTCTTGATATCTAAGATTTCAAGGATTTAGTTAGTTATATTCTATGTATTTTTTAACAACTAAAATATATAATTGTTATGATACCGAATCTTATATAGTAAATTTATATAATCTAACTTAATATATTGATATAGATAAGATATTAAATGTAATTTTCGTATGTTTCAAAGAATATTTATTCCATAAATCTGTTTTATTTTGTTATAAATTACATATTGATTGTAATTTGTAAAACATGAATTAACAAAAGTTCAATAACTTTTTATTAATGTAAACCACATCGATATTTCTAAATAAATATTTTTCATTAATGTAATATAAATTTAAAAAGTTAATGATGGTGGTTTACTATATCAATGTAACATAAGAATAACTTTAATACTGTAGGAATAATAAAAATTAAACATCAGAAAATATAAAACGAAAACTTTATTAATGTAGGAATAATAATAAAAATTAAACATCAGAACATATTAAAAAAAAGGAAACTAACGTTGCTTCAAACAAAAAAAAACTGAAGAAAAAAGACAACGACAGTAAACAAATATTTGAGTTCATTAATCAGCCACTCTTGGTGTCTTTGCCAGAATCTGGACTGATTTTTTCAATCTTGATCGACTTTGTGCAAAGCTTCTTTGTTGAAGAACTGTTGTCAGCTCCATCGACATGAGCAACTTCAATAGAACGCTTAGACGAAGGGGTTGAAAGGGAATCCGAATTTGAGGGATTATCAGATAGCATAAGACACGAAGCCTAATAAAATAAAATGAGATTGTTAAGAGACAATGTGATATGTATAGTACATGCCAAAAAGATATGTATTTTTACCTCACTGCAGGATATCATTGTGGTTTCTTTGTCAGACTGAATGGAAGAGTCTGTTGTAGAATCAGTGGTAACAATTTCATTAAGATTCCAAACTTTCATGGCTTTGAAAATTTCCACTCCATAGGAAATATTTTGTTCATCCACAGCAATCCCAAAACCAAACGTTTTACCAACTAAATTGAAAATCTCGTCAGGTAGCAATTCTGGGTCTTCAATCTGTTAAAGATATTCAAATTAAGAATATTCAAATTTATATCAATATATACATTAATATAACTATAATATTAAGTTGTTTGTTACCTCATCCAAAGAACCATTTAGGAGTTTTGCTGCAGATTCTCTGACAATGGTTTTTGCAATAGAGTCTAAAAGCATGAATTTGGACTCTCCAGTTTGATCTTTCACAAGCAAATGCAACTTGTATCTGATTCAAAAATTCATCAACATATTTGTAATAGAAATACAGAATAATACAATTATTCTGAACACAAAAAAAATATTTATTTAAGATACCTAGGTGAAACTTTGGTGACAACACGAGTGCAAACTTCACACCACCAATTTGGGACATTTAGATCTTCATTTGGATCAGACATTTTGAAAACCTTTTTGTTGCATACAACACAAGCAAAATAATACCATCCCCAATCGGTATCAATGGCATAAACAGAGCATATAACTCTGCAATTCCCAGCCTACAAAATTGAAAAAAAAAAATTCTTAACAAAATAGTTGTTATTATGGACCTCGCTAATATAACACCAATATATACATACCTGGTCTGGGCGTTTCATTTCTTTTATGGTCCTAAATGGAAAGTCAGACCATTTCTCACGCTTGTGCTTCACGACATTCTTATCTCCTCTAGCTTCGTACAACTCAATAGAGTTATTTTCACCATGAAACCTTTTAAACAACGCGGTTCAAATGCTAGCATCAAATAAACTATGAAAAGCATCTCAAATCTGAAATCTGAAGAACTTACATCTCTTTTAGTGCATTTGCCTGTTCGATTTCAGGGTTGATCATCATCAAAGATGTCTCAAATGAATTAGAGACTTGCAGCTCTCCTGAAAAAATAATCAAAAAAAATTTGTAAGGCCATACATTGAAAAAAACAAATGCAAAACGGATTAGATTGAAACTGATACCTCTGTACTTTCCAAGCTTAGCAAATCTAAGCAAACAGATGTCTCCATTGTTTGGTTCTGTGATTTCCGAAGTCAAAACCTCAGCAAATCTTCCCCAAAGACAGCATTTTAGACGATGATCACTGATAAAAAAAAAAATTAGAACAATATTTGTATATAGATAAAACAGAGACTCGATATTTGACTTATACTTGATATCTCTAAGTGTAAACTCCACTTTTTTCCTTTCTTTCCCTTGACACTGAACAATATCCAGGCCACCCAAGTCCAGAACTTCACCAATGACATCTGTTTATCATCATGTAAGTTAGAAAAAAGACTGATACAGCATTATAAAGTCGCATAAAGATTTTACAGTAAGAGCTATAAATAGAATGAGTACAGCCTTACCAATAAGATAACATGTATCTAGTGAACCACTTAGAATGGTGTCAAAATCCTGGATCCCAAGGAACATGTTATCGCATTGAACATCGAGTCCGCTATAGAGGTCTGACTCACGAAAGACATCTTGTAAACATTGCTGGTGGGTCTGTAAAGACCAGACGCTGGACTCAAGGTAAAATTAGTGATAACCTTCCATTCTCCAACACGACAATGCCTTTCGAGTCTATCAAGGAATGATTTCTTACAACTTGCGTGTATTTTTACGCCCTGTTACATCAAAATCAATAGAAGAAGTTAATACAATAGTAAATTACGATTCGATATATTTGAAATACAAAACGAATATAGTAATAAGTACATTTTCATCACTTAACACCATCTCAAGAGATGCACCGAATTGGGGAGTGAATGACTTCCAGGTATGAAGAACTTTCACTTGGACTCTCCATGCCGATTTGTAAGGCTTAACATCACTTAAGTTGCTGATTTTGATAATGGAACCCATTGCTACAGAACGCGAGGTTTGGATTTTTAGATTGATGATTTGAACTTGGTGAGGGTCGCTATTTATAATGTTATTAGCGTATCTAAAAAATAATGATAGTTAAGATTTTGATTGTTTAACATTAGGCATATTCTACGGGTTAGATTTTATTCTAAATCTGTTTTGTTGCAAAAATATCTGATGTTTGGATAAGTTGGAGCAGGCATACTAAATTACTAAAAAATATCTCCAAGTTGTTATGATCTATAAATATCCAATTTGTTAGCGTATCTAAGAGATAATGATAGTAATGGTTTTTATTGTTTGCAATTTATAGGGATTTTACGGATTAGATATAGATCATAACTATAAAAATTTCACATCACAAATATTTTATTCAAGGATTGGTTTGAGAACATATCCTAACTTGCAAAAGAATATTAGGATTTTGTTATGATGTATACAATAGCGAGTGCTTGGACCAAAAGCTCTTCTTTTATATGTTATATTTTTATCGAGTGCTTGGATGAAAAGCATTATTTATATATATGTTATATTTTTTTCTGTTCTCTACTTTTATGTACATATACTATATACCTAGCAGTGTAGAGATAACGTAGATTTTGTATGTGTTTCAAGTTTAACATATATTAAAGCACGGTCACTTAAATAATACGAAACATTCTTACAAATTAATTTGTTAAGAATTGATATTGTTACATGAAATTATTTAAGTTAGTTCATCATAACACTTTCTGGTCAGAAATCACAATAAATCATAAAAAGTAATTTTTTTTTTATTAATTCAGAAGAACAAAAATAACCAAAGAACGAATAAAGAAATTAAAATCCTTAAAGATGCAAAGATTTAGATAATCCTAAAAAAAACTAAACACCAGTAAAAAAAAAAATCGATTCAACATTATTTCAACTCAGCCACTTTTCTTCTCATCGGGGTCCTCAGAACTGGTTTTTCCATTATTGATCACATCGGACCGTTTTTTCTTCCTCGTCTCAGTTGCTATCTGGTGTAGTGACTTGATTCTCTTGAACAAAATGTCATCAAGACTCCACACTTTCAAGACTTTGAAATGATCAACTCCATTAGCGATGTTATACTCATCAATAGAAATGCCAAATCCATAAGTTTTGCCAACGATATCAACAATCGCACCTGGCAAATCTTCTCTTCCTTCGACCTGATAATTTTTAAAAACATACGTTTCATAAAAATATAACTAACAATTATCTTGCCCGCCCTTTTAGATTATCTGGTTACCTCAGTTTCTAAACCAGTTAGGAGTTTTGCGGCAGAAGAATTTACAAAACTTTTAGCAACTGAGTCTTGCAACAATAGACTCGACTCACCAGTCTGATCCTGCACAAGCAACTGTAAATTGTACCTGTAAAAAAATATGTATACTCCGGTCAGGTGACATACATTACTAAATCACGCAATACTGATTTGAATACATTTATGAATACAATATACCTTGGTGAAACTTTTGTAACGTTACTGTTGCAGGACTCACACCACCAGTAGGGTAAGTTTTGATCATCTCCAAATAGAATATTCATTTTCAAAACTCTTTTGTTGCATACGACACACGCCACATAATACCATCCAAGAGTGGTATCAATAGCAAAACGTCAGATGACCCTGATATTTCCAGCCTAAAAAAATTAAATAGGTGTGAATATGATGAGATAAATAAAACAGAATATAAACAACATCACATTGTTTGTTAAATATGAACAAACCAGATTCGTGTGTTTCATTTCCTGAATTGTCTTGAATGGAAACTGTGACCATTTTTCACGCTTTCTCAGGATCACAACTTTGGCATTTTCGGGTTGTTCCAGAACAACAGGGTTATCAGCACCATGAAACCTTAATCGAAAGTAAAGCCAACCATTAATTGGTAATTCATTCTGAACAATTTAAGAATCAGGATAGTAGAACTTACATTTGTTTCAGAGCCTGAGCTTCCTTGATTTCTGGGTTAAACAACACCAAAGATGAATCGCAAGCATTGGAGACTTGAAACTCGCCTGAATCAAATAAATAAAATACTATTAATATCATCAATACTATTAATAAACACACGTAAGTTAATTAAAAATACCACTGAAAAATATATGAAATATACCCCTGTATTTTCCGAGTTTAGCAAATCTTATTAAACAAATAACTCCCTTGTTTGACTCTTTGAACTCTTTGGTCAAAAAATCAGCAGATTCTCCCCAAATACAGCATTGCAGGCGCTGGTCGCTGATATACCAAAATTATATACATTAGAATCATTACGGTACATTGTAAAATATTACAATACAAAACTTACTTGATGTCTCTCAGAGTGAAATCAACTCTGTTAACTTCCTTTCCTGCATATCGAAATTTCCCTAAGTCACCCAAGTCTAACACTTCACCCATGACATCTGTGTAACCAAATAATAAAAAGTCATATGAATATCATGTTCTCATCCAATCATTTAATAAAAAATTATATAACTTTAAAATACCAATAAGATAACATGCGTTATGTGAGCCACTTAGAATGCTGCCAAAATCCTTAAGATCAAGGAACATGTTGTCGCATTTTATATCAGAATCCGTTATCGAAGTTTGACTCAAGAATGACATCTTGTAAACATGGCAGGTAGGTCTGTAAAGACCAGAAGCTGGAGTCAAGGCCATATAAGTAATAACCTTCCACTCTCCAACACGACAGTATCTCTCAAACTGTTCGATGAATGGTTGCTTGCAAGACGCATGAATTTTGACACCCTGTGAACATTTTAAAATCGCAGTTAGTATCGCAGTTAGTGTATTTCACATATACAATTTATATAATATATTTGTTCAGGTTACATGGCTTACATTTTCATCGGCTAAGACCATTTCAAATGACGCACCAAACTGTGGTGTGAAAGACTTCCATGTACGAAGAATCTTCACTTCCACTTTCCATGCAGATTTGAAAGGCTTAATAACACTTAAATTGCTGGTTTTGGTTAGGGAAGACATTTTTGCTCAAGAAACTCACGATAAGAGGAGGTTTAGATTTGTGATCCTCGGTTGCTAAGGTCTGACTATATATAATAATGAATATGACGGTATCTAATTATGATAGTAATCCACAGATTCTTTAACAAAAATATTTGATCACAATATTTTCGAGTAACAAAAATATTTGAGATCAATTAAGTTACAACAATATATTTAGAAATGATAACGATTTTTTATAGTGACAATCGTAGACAATATAATTAGGAAGTTGTTAGATTAGTTGAAATAATTATCCAAATATAATATAAGTCCAATATTTTTGAATGGTCTAACATAACCTTTTTTGATAGTCCAAAAGCAAGTCGATAAAAAGTTCTCCTGTTTTAATAGTATTGATAACAATCAATAGAATTCCATACACAAGTAATGAAAATTTATGTAAAAGTATTTGATAAAATTTGTTAAATCTAGTTAACTTCTAAAATCCTCTCAACTATTGGAATCATCAAACTCCACAAAAATTCATGTTTCAATAACCCCCCCCCCCCCCTAGATTCTTTTGTTCACTCTGCATTTTATTTGGTTCCTTTATTTTTTTCTTGTGTTGTATCCGAATGAATTGGAAGATATACATAGTGATGTTGAACTATATAAAAAACTGTATATTGTACTATATAGTTGCAAAGTGTGTATAACTGTATATCCATTTCAATTATTTTAATATATTTGTTTAGTTTTTTTTACAGATATAAAAGATAGTAGATGATAGAAATGGAATATTTAGATAAAATTAAGTGTATATATCTCAAATAAGTCATTCTTGTCAGTCCAACGCTATATATGAGTATCAAAATTTATCAAATCAATATGATATAAATTTTCTCATAATATTTAAATAACTATTTGATAAAAATAAGACATAAATATATTTAACTCTGAAATTATTTAATGAGTAAATAATTCAGTTACATTAATAAGGAAAAAAAATAGAAAGTAAAATGAGTCCCGGCTGTTAAAAGTAAAACGGATCAATTCGTCTGATTCTTTAATTTACTTCTGTTCTCCTTCAATTAATTTTACTTTCAGTTATAGAATTATTTATATAATTATATATAGATCCAGTGCCACAAATGTAATATTTTAATGAGTTACATGGGTAAAAATAACGGTGATCCTGTGTTAATAATATTGATAATGCCGTATCACTTTAGAAGGAATTAAAATAGTATCCCATTGTACAAAACTTCAAAATCAAGTAAATAATCTTATAAGATATTCTGATTTAATAGTATGGATTTAGAACACTTCAAACTTAGGTGGAGATTCAACAACAACTATATCAGTCATGATCAAGAGTTTCAAGTACACCACATGAATATAATTTTATTTAATTTTACTATGAGATCATATAAAAATGTCTTTAAGAGCAGGGGCGGATCCACGTTATCAGCAGTGGGTTCACTTAACTCCACAAACATTCTATAAATTAATTTTGCAAGGTGTAATTGTAATTTCCCTCTGGTGTAGTTGGTTAAAAAGGTTGGCAATGAACCCCCAAACTATGGGTTCAATTCCATGTCACCCTCTATTAATATTTTGACAAGTATCTACTCACATTATGAACCCATACAATAAAATTTATGGGTTTGCCTTGCCTGAAAGTCTATCGATGATCATTTTGAAAAGTTACGGAAACACACAAATATTACTGGATTCATGAATCTTAAATCCATCTAAACCAAAGTCCACATAGAAACCATGGTTTTTTTCCCAAGTTTTCTTAAGTTTTAATCAAAATATAAATACTAAGTAAAATAAAACATTAAGCAAGACAATATTTTAACACTAGTAGCTGGTTGTCAACAAATTCACGAATATAAATATTGTATTAAAATGCATAATATGAATACAATACCATAAATTAATATTGTATGAAAATGCATAATATGAATACAATACCATAAATTTTGAATAATAATTAAAAATATTAAAATATAATTTTTAACTTAAAATAGTTTGAAAAGATATAATCCTAGTGCTGTTTTTAGTAGCATGAAATTTAGTGATAATTAATAATATGAATCTATTTAAAAAAAAAACATTTTACATGTTTTTGACATTGAATAATAAAATCATGATCAATGAACCAGTCGACCAAAAAAAAAGATCAATGAACCAAAATCATAGCATTATCTTATCTATCACCTCAGTTAGTTTTGATGCAAATTTATTCTTTTTTTTTTTGAACACCTTAAATTAGAAATTAAAAGTTGGCCTCATGCCCAAGTTGTAACAGAGTGGAAGAGGCAGGCCTTGGCCAACATGTCTGCTGGGCCATTCTCCTCTCTTGGAACAAAGGAAACCAAAAAAAAAAGAAAAGTCCAAAGATAAAACGCTGATGTCCGATAGAACTCCGTAGAGCTTCATCGGCTTGGAGATCGCGTTGATCGCTTTCACAAGCGAGAGAGAGTCTGAACGGATCCAGATTTTGGTGATGCCAAGATGAAGAGCGTGAGTCAGCGCTTCTCGAACTGCTAGGCTCTCAGCCATCAGAGCAGATGCTACCCTAGATTGGATTTGACATCCATCAGAGGCGTGAATCGGTGAGGATGGTGGATTTGGGGAAGATACGTCGAAGATCCAAGCAAGACCCGCCTCTTTGGTCTCCTTATGCCAAGCAGCATCGGTATTACACAACACTGTGCCATTTGGGGGAGATGGAGGTCTTTCCGCGATCTGAGTGTTCTTCTGTATTGTCTCTACGGTTGTTTGCGCATATATCCACTCTCTGGCCCCAATCAGAGCCTTCGAGGCTGTCGTTTGTGCAGAGGCTGGTCTCGATTCGAAGAGGAGCATATTTCTTGTGGTCCAAATGTTCCAGATCACCCAAGAGAAGAGATCGCTTGTGATTCCCGTTGGTGGGAGGCACCTCCACGACGTAGCTGTTTCCACTGCTTCCGTGATTGATACGATCTGTTCTGGAGCAAAAGGTGTTGCTAAGGGAATCAGATTCCATACCTTTTTTGCGAAAGAACAATGGAAGAGGAGGTGTTCTGTCGTCTCTGGTTGTCCACAGTGAACACATGCGGTGTTGTGTAGCATTCCTCGTTTGCGAAGATTGTCTCCTGTGGGGAGAGCTCCATTGATTGCTTTCCACAGGAAGAGTTGTAGTTTCGGTGCAGTGGGAATTTTCCATACCGATTTGTACCAGTTGAAGCTGTCAGAGGTTCGATTGCTCTCTTGTTCCGGTGCCTTGGAGGCCATGGCAGCTGCATAACCAGTCCTGGTTGAGTAGATTCCATCCACTGCTGGGTACCAAATGTAAGAGTCACGAACTCCTGTTTTGCTTGGTTTTATCTCCAAGATTTCCTTTGAAAGGTTCGGTAGAGTTTTGTTGATCACCTCTGTGTTCCATTTACAGGTACCACGAGTGATCAAATCTGAAACATAGAGATCATTATCTCCTTCCTGCAGTGGACCAAAAGGAACTAGACGCGACGAGGTAGAGATCCAGGGGTCTGTCCAGACTTTAGTCTCCGTACCGTCCCCTATTGCTCTTCCTAGATGAGGGAGTAGGAGGTCTCTTCCCGCAAGGATTCCTGTCCATCCATGTGAAGCTTTCTTGGTCAATAGAATTCCATACACAAGTAATGAAAATTTATGTAAAAGTATTTGATAAAATTTGTTAAATCTAGTTAACTTCTAAAATCCTCTCAACTATTGGAATCATCAAACTCCACAAAAATTCATGTTTCAATAACCCCCCCCCCCCCTAGATTCTTTTGTTCACTCTGCATTTTATTTGGTTCCTTTATTTTTTTCTTGTGTTGTATCCGAATGAATTGGAAGATATACATAGTGATGTTGAACTATATAAAAAACTGTATATTGTACTATATAGTTGCAAAGTGTGTATAACTGTATATCCACTTCAATTATTTTAATATATTTGTTTAGTTTTTTTTACAGATATAAAAGATAGTAGATGATAGAAATGGAATATTTAGATAAAATTAAGTGTATATATCTCAAATAAGTCATTCTTGTCAGTCCAACGCTATATATGAGTATCAAAATTTATCAAATCAATATGATATAATCTTGTAGTACACATTGCATAATGCAATAGGTCTATACTCCGAGACTAGTTTAGGACTTGTAATCTTCGGTATCAGCCTTATGTGTGTATCATTGAGGTGCTGAGGTAGAGAGCCATAGATAAAGAAGTTCTGAATTTCTTTTATTATCGCAGGTCCTGCAACGTCCCAATTGGATTGGAAAAAACTTGCTGAGAAGCCGTCAGGGCCTGGGGCCTTGTCAGGATGGATGGAAAATAAAGCAGCCTTGATCTCCGCTGCTGAAGGTGTCTCTACAAGCAAATCATTTTGGCACTGAGTCACTTTGATCTTAAGGGCTTGTTGTACCACAGTGGCGCAGTCGTGCGGGGTGGAGGTGAATATATCAGTGAAGTAAGAGGAGATGACCGTTGCGATCTGTTCTTCTTCATACACACGCACTCCCTCACTTGTCTCCATTACTGATAGTCTATTTCTAGCGCGTCTTCCCCGAGCTGCTGCGTGGAAATACCCGGTGTTTCGATCGCCCAAGGAAAGCCATAGTTGCCTGCTCCGCTGCTTCCAATATTCCTCTTCTGCCCGGTAAGCAAGTAGAAGGGCAGAGCTGATAGAGGCAATAGCTGGTTCGTCTGCTGTGTCTTTGGAGAGTTCTGCGTCGAGAGTAAGCTTTAAGCTGTCGATCGACTTCTTGCTATTCAGGTATTGTTCCTTACTCCATTTAACTATAGCCTTTCGACAAGCAGAGATCCTGGACATAACATCTCGTGTATCATCTTCATTCCATATTTTGTCTATCAGGTTTTTTATCTCTACATTATGGCGGAGCCGTCTGTCATACCTGAAGAGCTTATGGGATTTGAGTTTAGTCGGGTCAAAGATAGTGAGGAGTGGTCGATGATCAGATTCCTCCAGTAACAGATAGTGACATCGGGCGGTGGGGAACAAATCTGACCACTCACTGTTGACCAAAGTTCTGTCTAAGCGGCATTGAACCACATAGGAACCTTTCTCTTGAGTCCCTCTAATCCCTCTCCATGAAAGGAAGTTTCCTGTGTGTGGCAAATCAAATAGACACATTGTGCCAGGAAGCTTCTGAATGCAGAGAACGAGCTTTCCGATCTCTCTTTCCCTCCTGACTTCTCTGAGTTATTGATTATTTCATTAAAATCACCTGTCAGGTACCATGCTCCAGCTCTTGAGGAGGATAGGGAGGACAGTGCATCCCAGACTGCTTGTCGGTTTATCACCTCTGGGGCTCCATATACAAAGGTACAGAAAAATTCTGAGGTCTTGTATTTGATGTTGCAGTCGATGTAGTTGTGTGTGGCTGATATGACTCTGATGTCTAGATGATTTTTCCATAGCAGGGCTAGGCCACCACCCCCCTGGCCGTGGGGAGACACAAGATAGTGAGAGTCATAGGGGAGATCTTTGAGCTCTTTGAGAACAACGCTATCTTGATTCTTGGTCTCCATGAGGAAACAAATATCAGGAGCGCAGCTTTTCGAGAGCTCTGTTATACGCTGGACTGTCTTTGGGTTCCCCCACCCCTCGACAGTTCCAGCTTATCATCGCTAAGGAAGAGGACCTTCGGGGTTGTGAAAACTCTGGTTGTTTGATTGGTTCGAGGTTCCACCCAGCTGAGGAGGAGGCGCTGGTGGCAAGGCAGTGTTCGCATGATTTGTCTTATTTCTGGAAGGGTTCCAGCTTGCCTCGATGGGGATGCTTGGGCTCTTGAAAAGATTCTCTTTTTTGCACTATTTCCCATAGCATTTACATTGGTTCCTGATTTTTTTGAGCCTGGGGGGCGACCACGACGTTTAGTGTTTGTGTTGGGAACACATGGGATACCAGGCGGCCTGTCGAGGGGGGGTTCCTCAAGATCTGGGAGAAGAATAACAGAAGGAGGGTTAGGAGAGTCGATGAGTTGTCTTTGTTGTGCTGAGGCTGCAGCTGCTGCTACAATATTCGAGGCTGTATTAGCCATGAGGTTATTTGCTTCTCCCTCGATAACTCTGCGCCTCCTTGCTGCACTTTCCACTGGGTCTACACAGCTTACATATTGCAAGGTAACTTCTCTCAGTTCACCTAAGACTTCCTCCGTTGATGGTATTACAGGTTGTTTAGAGAAGTCACTTTCATGTAGGTTTCTCTCCAAGGAAGGTCGTGGTGTTGAAGGAGATTTGGTTCGAGCTGCTTCGCTTTCTGGAGGGTCTTCCACCCTTTCTCGTACTCTCCATTGTAGCTGTGGAGGGTTCGGCAGTCTAGTATTCCCAATCTCTGGTGTGATCTTGTTTTTTAGGGGTTTGACACGTGAGGTTTCAGAGGTTACTCTATCCCCAAAGGGTCTCCCATGTCGGTCTACCCTTTGGTGAAAAGAATCTCTCCCTTGTTTACCCTGGTCATAGGGAGGTTCCTGTGAGGAGAAGCGGGGTGTATTATGACCAATCTGTAGGGAGTTGTGTCGACCCACAGATCGACTGCGATAGACTTCAGGCTCATGAGTTTGCACCACGTGTTCACGCCTCTTTTCAACGTTTCTCAACTCACAGTAGCGGGAGGTGTGGGTGAGTTTTTTGCAGATGGAGCAGTGGTTAGCTAAACCTTCATACTCGAAGGTGATTGCAACCTCCTCACCGCTTTTGAAGTCCACCACTGAGTCCATAGGAAGTGGTTCCAAAGCATCCAGGAGGACTCGTACCCTAGCTGATACCTTTGTGATTTCAAAGTCCTCCATATCCCCCAGTGCTTCGCCGATCTTGTACGCCATCTTTTCATGCCAAAAGTGGAGAGGTAACCCCCTAACCGTGATCCAAAAAGGAATTCTGGAGGGAAAGGAGTTTGAAATTATTGGTTCCCAGCGCTCTATGATTACATCCAGTTATTAAAGCTGTAGGGTCTGTTGAGAAGGACACATTGTACATCTTCATCTCTGTCGAACCTGAATTTGAAACAATTGTTCCCCAGGCTAGCACCAACGACTTTACCCCGCAGAGCCCATTTCTTCGGGAGGTCAGAGATCAACCGCTCCATTAGCTGTTCCTTGGGGTTAGTAACTCTTCCGATGAGAGTTTTCGAGTTGTCTCTGACCAGATCTGAGAAGTCGAAGTCAGGGGCTTCAATACGTTTCCTAACTGTGTTTCCCTAACTGTGTCAGTGGTGGGAGGGGCTATTCCTTTTCCTTTTTCCATTGCAGAGAAACGTTGAGGCGCCATCAAGATTTATGAAAACAGCAAGAGATACTAAATGATGGTAGAGGAGTTGGAAGTCGACTCTATGTACCAAATCTGCCAAGACAGCTACTAGACCTGGTGATTTGGTTGCGTCTCTTGGCTGTGCACAGGTTCAAGAAGCCGGCTCAGAGCTTTCCTCCGGTGGAGTTTCCGGCGAGGACCGCTGTGTAAAGGTTGAGACGGCAAGGACCAGAAAATAAATCCAAAAGTAGGAAGTACTTTTGAATTTTCCCGGGTGCGCAGAAAGAAGTTTCTAAGAAAGGTAAAGGAAACCAGCTTTATCCAAGGGTTAAAACTCAGGAGTCAGCGGTTAAAGACCTGCATGGGAAGTAGTGCCTGGGAGAGACTTACCGTCGATCTCTCCATTCTCAGTAACCTATGCAAATTTATTCTTAGTCACAAAAGTTACCAAAAATTTGATATATAAATAACTGATCAGTATTTAGTAATAACAAATGTATATGAGATTAAATAAGTAATTATTACATTAACTTTTCCAATACATATTATGCATCTTTTTCGGCGTCTTCTTATTTCTCTCATCATCATTTCGTTCTTTGTCAAGTTTAACATACATTGCTAATGTTTATCTAATTTTCTTGCATTTTTTGCCAAATAGTTTTTCTCTTTGCAAATAACAGCACAAACAATAAAATCATGAATAAAAAAAACCATCTTAGGATTGTGTTCAATCATCACATTACCTTATACACTATATTATGGTCTATTTGATTTAAATGCAAAACATTTTGTAATTGTAAGCTTTTCACATATTTTGTGGATATAATCCATCCAATCCCTTCAAAGGTTATATATTGAACGACTAATATATATATATAATATTTGGAGAAAACCACCGTAATAACTTCCAACTTAAAAAAACAAAAAAAAAACTGAACTTGAATCTGACCAATTTAAATCACAACCTTTTAAAATTTGGCCAATTTAATCTCACATTTATGTTGACTAGGTCATTTAACCTGCTCCAAAATCAGCTGTTAATCATCATTAGTAAACCGTAAATGCGTGTAACTCTTAAACTATGACATTTAATTTTATACAAGAAAAAATAAAATAAAATAAACTGCTTTAAAAAACTCCTCGAACCCTAATTAAAAAATCTTTAAAAAGCTTCTTGAAAGGCAGAGGAAGATGTTTTGAGATCATGAATTATTATAATTCGCTCATGCCAATTGTTGTATGACGTTGCATAACTTTTAAACAGTTATCATAATTACAACATCTGGAATTTTACATACCGAGTTAAAAAAATATTTAGCACACAAAAAAAGACAAGAAAAAAATTAATAAAACATGATAAAATATACACACGATTTAGTAAATCCAGAGAATCGCCGGGAAGAAACACATTTTTCAAGCAAATAAACTATGCAATGTTGCCAAAACTCCAGAAAACTTGAACTCTCATAGTTATTGCCAACAAGAACTCCCAGCAAAAAAAACAAGAGTCACTCCAACTTCTGATGAATGAAGCCCAAACCCTTTTCATTCAAAAAAAATTGCTCAGAAATATACTTTAACTGTTCACTGACATCTACATATACGTCTACGTGTCAAGTATTTTTATAAGGTAATTTACCAAAAACTCCTTCCAACTTAAACCTCACACTTCCTCTTTGACGATAACCTTAAAAAAAATCAGCATTTCATTTTCTATGGTCATGGGTAACATAGGCGCTGGTGGAAATCATGCTGGTGGTTACGTAAGTGTAGCTGGTTAAAGTGGTGGCGCAAGTGTAGGTGAGTATGAAGGTGCAAGTGTAGGTGGGTATGGAGGTGCAGCTAGGTAGAGGCAGTCATGGGAATGGTGGAGGATCAGTAGGTGGTGGTTCGTACGGAAGCGGTGAAGGAAAAGCCAGAAGTCGAAGTGGATTAGAAGCCTGCAGATATACAAGAGGTGGACGTGAATTAGCAGCTAAAGGATATAGAGAAGATGACAGTAGAAGAAGTGGTGGTGGAGGAAGAAGCAATGAAGTAGCTGATGGCGGAGGTGGAGCTTATGGAGATCATTATGGCAATGATGGTGATGAAACTGGTGGATATAATGGAGAAAATGATAAAGGTGTATCCACATCTGCCATTGAACTTACATTAACCACTTATGCATTGTCCACGTACACCACTAAATTACAAATCCAACACTTGCTTTCTTATCTCCAAAAGTCCGGTTCGTTTTAATTTGATTACTCTATGTCCATTCTTTATATTTGGGTCTTGGCCAAGCCATCATAGGTTTTCTATGGATGATAAATGTTATGTTTTATGTCTTTAATCATTGATCCCTAAATGGATAACTTGTGGCTTAAAAGTATTAATTTTGATGACTAAATATTCTTAATTGCTTCTTTCATCTCTTCATAATCAATATCTCTATTATGCCATTGTATTAGGTTGATTTCTCTAGAGTTGTGGAGGATGTGTTTTTAAACAAACTAGATTTCTAAAAAGAATGAACACACCTCTGCAGTCAAATCTGCTAACACTAGCTACCTTGATCACACCTTCTATGACCATAACTCTTTAAAATTCCGTACAACTCTACGGTTAAATTATTACCATGTCCACTAACTTTTAGGTTAGAGTTTTCACTACTGCACAACTTTTCAGTTTGCATTTCATCTAACTATAAATTATGAATCCACGTCTTACCTAACCATAATTCTAAAGGTTATTTTAGTTATTATATACACATTCCTATAGTCCAATGTACCTAAGAGCATGTTTAATGAGGATTCTTAGGATGGAGTTCTTAACGGAATACAAAAGTCGTCTCTAAACTTTTAACTTAAATAGCTAAAAACGGTTTCTTATATTCTGTTAAAAACCCTCCATTAAACATGCTCTAACAAGTTAAAAATATCTCAAAGGGTAAAAGAATACATTCTAAAGTACCTAAAATGCAATGCACTCTTTCATTCGCCGACTATGTCTATAAGAGATCTTTTTTGAAAGTGCGTTAAAAGAAAAATATTTTCTTTGCATTTCCACCAACGGAGTATAATAGACGTTTGTTACTTGGATCAAAATTAGTAGCCTCGTTTGTATGTGAAATTGATAAAGTAAATGCAAATTGTTGGATCAAATAATTTGATTTGAACGCGATGACTAGACACGTTAAATACTTGGGCAGTCGCTACAATTAACCAGCCACACCCATTTTAGCGTCAATTACTGGTATTATATTAGACTATTTTCACATGTGACTCAAAACTTAAAATCAAACACAAAATTAATCCTTATTTTTTTTGAAAATTGTTTTTGATCTATTCACTCAAGAAATTTACAATATTCACGAAAATACCATTGGTTTTTTTTTTTGAAAAATACATTTTTACTGTCAAAACCTCATCATCTTCATGTATTTACAATATTGTCATTGCCATCAATACACCAACCACCATGAACAACCAATTTGAAGCTTTTAATGCTCCAAAATCGTTAAATCACTCATTCTTTCTCCATTCCTATCAACTAAAAACAACTACTCTTTCAATTTTTCTCCATATTCATCCATAAAAATCAAAGATTTTGATTCTAAAATTTGTATGATTCATTAAGTCATTGAAGCTAACGATTCTTGATGGATCATTTTTGTTTGAGATTTTGGGTGCTTGGAAAAGACTTATGTGTGCTAAACAAGTAATCTCACTGGTTGAAACTATGAAATCGAGTTTTTTCCCAGATCTGTTCGTCTAGATGACTTCTGTGAAAGTTGTCTGGATCTAGACGACTTCCATAGAAATTTTCCGGTCAAAGCAGATGTTAGTTTTGCAATTGATTTTTAAAATATGTTTTGTTGGACGACTTACATGTAAGTCGTCCGACTTTCTTTGTTAAAAATAAAATCCAGAAGTCGTCTAAGATAAACATGTTTGTTTTGCGTTTGATCGAAATGTGTCAGAAATTTGATTTTTCCCATGGAAGTCGTCTACTAGAAAACAAAAAAAAATCAATATTTTATTATAACTAGAAGACTTCCACGAAAATCGTCCAAGATTTTATTCCGAGATTCTGGTCTAACCTTGGTTATCATGGATGACTTCCGTGGAAGTCGTCGACCGGACGACTCACATAAGTCGTCTAGAAAAAAAAATTGTTTTGATATTCCAACTGCAAAACTAACCTGAGACAACTTTCGTGCCGTCTTGTTATAATAAAATATTGATTTTTTAGTTTTCTAGCAGACGACTTCCATGGAAGTCATCTGGAAAAAGTAAAATTTCTGACACATTCCGGTCAAACGCAAAACTAACATGTTTATTGTAGATGACTTTGTCGTCTTGAACTTTTTTTAACAAAGACGACTTCCAGAGAAGTTTTCTAATGAGACGACTTCTGTGGAAGTAGTATTTGTAAAAATTTAATAACAAAAATGACCTAAATGGCAATGTGATAACCCGTCCTTCGGGGTAAAATGGTCGAGATCGACAAAGACGGAGTTCGGAGCCAAGCTTTTGGGAATCGAAGAATGATGAAAAATGTTGAGTTTTGATCATTTCAAACTTAACATGGTTTAGAGAAAACAGAAGATTGGTCGAGCATCAACTTGATGGTCAAACCGCGGGCGATACAGATCAACCGAGAAGTTTCGAAGTACGATGTGGTTAAGCGATGGATCGTGAGTGAACCATGAGACAAATAAAGCTGCTCTACCTCTCTTAGAATTGTCTTAGATTGATGAGACGAATATTTTGGAATCATCACATTTTTGGAAGCACGACGGTTTAGAAGCTCGACGTTTCAGAAACCCGACGTTTCTTAGCGACAAAGTTTTCCGCAAAAATTAGTATCTATCATCAAAATATTATTTTAGAGATATTATAAGACGGAAGTAGGACGGGAAGTAAGCAGGACGGGAAATAAGCAGGACGGGAAGCAAGCATGACGGGATCAAAGCATGACGGGAAAACCCTAATTTCGGTTTTACGATATTTCTGGACGAAGTCGGAGGCTTGAGAAATATTTTTAGAAGATCTCAGAATTCATCTGGAGTTTATCAGAAGTATTCAGAGAATCAGAACGGGAGCGGAAAAATATTTGAGATTGATCACGGGACGAAAATTCATCAGAAAAACCGAAACCGCGCAAATAGACCTGAAAGCTCGAGGTGGCTTGATCTAAGGGATAAGAACGTGGTGTCAAACATCCAACCTGCTGAGTGTCAACACAAGGAGGAGGTGTATACGTGCATGAAGCCAGAACATGCCGCTTGACATGTAGAAGCACGAAGTGTCGCGATATCTGCAACGGAAGCATGCTGATCGACATGTGTGTGATGTGGTGTCGATCTGCATGAGACTAATCTGTGCATAAGACAAGTGGAGAACGTGGTGTCTTCATGCAATCCATCTTGTACATGCTGAGTGACATGTGGAGCACGAGGTGCCGCGACGCATGCGTCCGGAGCCATGCGGAGCGACACACGGACTGCCACCAACCTGAAACTGATTCGCTTATGTATACTATAAATACCCCCACGACCCCCAGATCATTTCATCACATCAGACCTTTCAAAAGCAAGTAAGAAACGTGGTTAGAGAGAGAGAGAGAAAGTAGAAAAAAGAAGTAAGAGGTTCCGATCTTTTTCGAGAGTTTTCGAGATCAGTTTCTCTACTGATTTTGAATGAGTGTCTGGAGAAGTTTCTACCCATATCAGCTCGTCCAAGGGAGTAAGTTTCTTTAATGATCAAGTGGAGGTGCTGTCCAAGATTAGTTTGGTTCGATGGGTTCAAATCAGTCGAAGTTCTGAAGTACCGAAAGTCCGAAGATCTGTCCAGAAGCTAGGGAAGGTTCTGTTCAAGTTGAGTTCAGTCCAGACCAGTATCAGGGGAGGTTCTGTACAAGTCAAGATCAGTCCAGTCCAGTCCATTCAAGTCTTCCATTGGGTTTTGGCTGAGTCCTCTCCGATCAACAAGCTGCTTATCGGCAAAGAACACTGTGAGTTGGTTTTGTTTGAGTTCCACTTGGAACTTAGGATATATCGAGTCTGCATATAGATTATAGATTAGAATGGTCACGCTATTGAATGGTAGAGTCCTTAGGGTTATTTTGTTTATGAATTGGACTCAGCTTAGCGAGGGCTCAGTTGAGATGGAACATAATTAAGACCGAGTTAATAACCTGATTAGGACTAGGGCTAGGATGCATCATGTTTTCTATTCTTGTGTGTTGATTTGATTGACTGCAGGTTCCCGTTATCTTTAAGGATAGTTTATCAGCAGGAGGCTGAACTATCTGGGTAACAGTTTGATTGAGTTATTGATTTTTGTTTGAGGTTAGTAAGCTATAGATAAGGGAGTGACTAACCTGTTGATTTGATTAGTTATGATATTGTTGTTAGTGTTGTAGAGTAGAGAGTCTTGATAGAGTATAGGACTTTATCTTTAGGTTAGGTTCTAGATTAAGTTTGTGTTGTGTGAGTGTGCCGATAGTATGTGCGTAACCCACCCATACTAGGCTTGTTTAGGGGTGATTAGTGTTTCCTCAGCCTCATACCCAGCGGATTTAAGGCAACCTCTTATTCGCTGGATCGGGAAGACTCAGAGAGACGGGATCATGGCGTAGGGCTGAGTTATTTCACGACGGTGTAATGTGGCAGTGACCCAAAGGACTGTGGGCCGCGGTCGGTTGAAAGTTCCTTCTTCTGGCCTTTGTGGTAGAGAGATAGGATATTGCCGATGTTGAGGAGGAACACGAAGTCACCAGGGCCCAGGTTAGAGTGTCGTGTTGTGTTAGTATGTCGTAGAGGGTTATGGAACCCTAGAGTAAGTGTAACACTGATATACAGTTTTACATTTAGATCGAGTCATAGTTGTTTAGTACCTTGTTTTTGTGGTTGTGGTTGATTGATTTGCTTGCAGGTTTCTAACATTGAGTTCGAATTCTGGATATGGTACCAGATTAGGCTTGGTGTCTCTTTGGTTAGTGTAGA
The DNA here is from genome assembly GCA_026261945.1 of Hirschfeldia incana. Classification (NCBI taxonomy): domain Eukaryota; kingdom Viridiplantae; phylum Streptophyta; class Magnoliopsida; order Brassicales; family Brassicaceae; genus Hirschfeldia; species Hirschfeldia incana. The sequence continues at coordinate 3,026,151 of JABCMI010000006.1, forward strand.
CCCGAAGCTGATTGTATATTTTTTTGGTGATTACTTGTGAAGGGTGGTGGATATTGAAGCTATGCGGTATCATTCGTTAGCCGATCATGTTCTTGTCTTATTGTTGATCGACTGGTTAATGATACTTGTACAGTCTAAGTGTCTAACACTACATGAGTATTGAACTCAGGCGTATATATGGTTAACTAGGGACTGGTTGTTGACTTGTTTGCATGCAGGTTCCCGTTACTTGAAGTTAGATAACGGCAGGAAGCCAAATCTAACTTAGTAACGGTTTGGCTATTTAATATTGGTTTTGATTGATTGTATGATAGGATAGATTGCTTGTTATTTTTGGGTTTTCTGGGTTAGTGAGATAGGTTGCGGGTAGAGGCCGCCAGCTCACTGAGTAACATTAGGTTGCTCACCAACTCTCGTTGTCCTTTTTGCAGGTAGCTTAGTAATGGAGCGGAAGTATCTGAAAGTAACGATAACACAGAGATAACGTTGTATTCTGAGAATGCCGTTAACTTGCCTTCTTAAGTCTGTTGTATTCTTAGAGAATGCCCAGAAAATAAGGATTTAACAGATTGTTTAACACAAAACCCTATATTTTATAAATCAATATTCAAAAGTTGTGTCTCTTACAAATCAAAAGATCACATTATATAGCTATTAAATTTCCAAAACCCAAAAGAAATAAGGAAATCAAAACATACGTAGCAAAGGAAAAACATAGATAATAAAAGGAAATAAGAAAGCCCATTCATAACAGGTTCACGATGTATGCTACATCAGGTCCCCCCCCCCACCCCCCGCTGCAGGATTCGTCCACGAATCCAGCAAGAGCATCATCATCAGGTTCATACTTGAACAAATGCTTGACATTAAACACATCAGCTGTATGGATATGGGAAGGAAGAGCAAGACGATAAGCATTTTTCGTTGATCTTTGCAATGATCTCCACTGGTCCAATTTTTCGGGCCTTCAGCTTTTTGTATTGCCCCACCGGAAAACGCTCCTTCGTAAGGACAGCCCACACAAAATCTCCGACCTGAAACTGGACTTCACGTCTTCGCGAATCTACTGCACGTTTGTATTTTATTCCAGTTCCCTGCAGATTGTCTTGTGCTCGAGCATGGATGGTAGTAAGTTCATCCACAAGTTTCAATCGCACGACCATGGAACTCACCTGGTTGTGGCAGAGTGGCTAAGGACAAGGGTCCCCGAGGAACCACGCCATAGACGACCTTAAAGGGGCTGAAACCCAAGCTCCTGTTGTTGGCGTGGTTGTGAGCAAACTCCGCTTGACATAAGACTGTATCCCACGAACGCAGATTATCGCCTACCAAGCACCATAACATATTCCCTAAGCTCCTATTGGTGACCTCCGTTTGTCCATCTGTCTGGGGATGATATGCGGAGCTCATGTTTAAGTTAGTTTTAAACATCTTTCATAAGGAACGCCAAAAATGGCTAATAACCTGGAATCGCGGTCTGAGACAATTGACAAAGCCAAGCCGTGTAACCGATAAATCTCGCGAAAGAAAAGTTGTGCGACTTTAACAGCATAAGTGGATTTTGAACAAGGAATAAAATGCGCCATCTTCGAGAACCGATCAACCACCACAAAAATAGAATCATGCCCACGTTGGGTCCGCAGAAGACCAAGGATGAAATCCATACTGATATCGCTCCACGGTTGAGTCGGGATTGGTAAAGGTAAATAAAGACCAGCATTGGAGGCCTGACCTTTACCTTTTTGACAAGTCGTACAGCGAGCTACATATCTCTCCACATCCCGCCGTAACGTTGGCCAGAAGTAAGAATCCGTCACGAGCTTCAATGTTCTGTCACGACCTACATGCCCCTCACAATGCAATTCTTTAATGATCTGGAGGCGTAAGCTTGAGTTAGGGACACAAAGGCGGTTGTCCTTGAAAACAAACCCATCGACAAGAGAGAAGTCGGACCGAATGCCGTGAGAAAGATCCTTCCAAACAGAAGAGAAGAATGGGTCAGCAGGGTGTAGATCAGCAAAACTCTCAAACACTGTAACTGAAACTCAAAGCGTGGATACCAAAGCATGGCGACGACTGAGGGCATCCACCACTTTGTTGAGTTTTCCCGACTGGTGCTTAATAACAAATGTTAACTGCTGAAGATAAGCTGTCCAGGAAGCATGCCGAGATGAGATTTTATTCTGCATACCCAAGTATTTTAACGCAACGTGGTCTGTAAATAGCACAAACTCTTTGTGGGCAAGGTAGTGGCGCCAATGCTTAATAGCTTGTACTATGACATATAATTCGATGTCATAAGTACTGTAACGAGCTCGAGCACCTTCCATCTTTTCACTATAAAAAGCAGCAGGTCGACCTTGTTGGCTCAAAACCGCCCCAATACCAAGCTTGCTTGCATCGCAATGGAGCTCAAAAGGAAGTTCAAAGTCGGGTAGCACCAATATACGTGCGGTCGTGAGTTTGATCTTGATGAGCTCAAATGCTTTGGACGAATCTGGAGACCACGAGAAAGTCATGTTCTTCCTACAATCCGTAATGGGAGCCATGATGGCACTGAAGTTGTTCACAAACCGCCGATAGAAAGAGGCTAACCCGTGAAAACTTCGGACCTCCGAAACTGTGGTTGGGGTTGGCCACGAAGCAACTGCTGCAACTTTCTGAGGATCCACACGAAGTCCTGAAGCAGAGACCACATACCCGAGGAAGAGCACCTCAGAAACGCCAAACTTGCACTTATGTTGGGCGACAAAAAGCTTATCGCGGCGCAGGGCTTGCAAGACTTCACGAAGATAATCTAGATGTTCGTCCATGGTAGTGCTAAATATAAGGATGTCATCAAAATAAACAACAACAAACCTACCAATAAACGGACGGAGAGTCTGATTCATGACACGCATGAATGTACTAGGAGCATTAGACAACCCAAATGGCATGACCAGCCACTCGAACAATCCTTCCCGAGTCTTGAAAGCCGTTTTCCATTCATCCCCTGGTCGAATTCAAATTTGATGGTACCCGCTCTTTAGATCCAGTTTGGTGAATATAGAAGCTCGGCCGATTTGATCTAATAGATCATCAAGACGAGGGATAGGAAATCTGTAACGTGTTGTGATCTTGTTTATTGCTCGACTGTCCACACACATGCGCCATGTTTTATCTTTTTTGGAATAAGTAAAGCTGGGACGGCACATGGGCTGAGACTCTCACGCACATAACCTTTAAGGAGAAGTTCCTCAGCTTGACGGCGTAATTCTTCATGCTCTTCGGGGCTTATCCGATAATGAGCTCGATTCGGTAAGACGGCATTAGGAACAAGATCTATGTGATGTTGAATATCACGCAGAGGCGGTAAACCTGCAGGTAGGTCTTCAGGAAACAGATCTTCAAATTCTTTGAGCAGGGACGAAAATTCAGCTGGGACTAGGCTCGGTTGCGGTTGTGGTGCGGGTTTCGCCACAAATGCAAATACGGGTCCTGAGTCGCGAAGCTCATCTTCGAATTGGGAACTGGAGATGATAAGGAGCCTTTGCTTTGGTGCCTGTTGTTTATTGGTGGAAACGGCCAGGTCCGTGTCTGGTGATGGAAGCAAAGTGATCTTACGTCCCTCAAATATAAAAGAATGTGTATTCAACTTGCCATTATGAATAACCTCTCGATCATATTGCCATGGTCGACCTAAGATGATGTGGAAGACGTCCATGGGGGCAATATCACAATATAGAGTATCCTTGTATGAAGAGCCGATGGAAAGAGATAGTAGTGTCCAATGTGACTGATATCTTGCATATTTACATGGTTTAAGCTATTAATTCATATGCATTTTCATCATATAGATTAGGATTTAGACATGTTTATGTTGCATTTCGCATACATGAGTCCCTATTAGGTACTGGAGTGCCAAATGAAGTTATTGGAGACATTTGGATGCATTTGGAAGCATTGTGATCATAAAAGGGGGTGAAAGATGAGCATGGATGAAGGCCTTAGAGAAATCTTATGTTGCTAAGATTTGGTGGAGACATAGGAAATTGAGTTAGCTTTCTAATGGAAGTGGTTTCAAGTCATTTGGAGATGTAATGAAGAAGTTATGACCAATTTACTAGAGGCATACGAGCCGGAGCGACCCCCACAGCGAGTCTGTCTGGTCGCTGTGCCACAGCCAGCCTGGAGCGACCCCGGCGCAGCGAGTCTCACCGGTCGCTCGTGTTTCCTGTCCCGACCACAGCGACCTCCGGAGCGGGTCTCCCTGGTCGCTCCACCCCTTTTTGCTACACGATTTTATGATTTTTCAAGGACCTTTTTGCAATTTCTTATGCACGTTTTTAGACTTCTAAACCTATTTTTAAGTACTTTGTAAGCCTAGAGAGGCAGATTATCCTTTTTTCTATGGAAGAACACAAATAATCTCTTAAGAAACAATCTCTTTTGGTATTGATTTGTTATTGTTCTTGTGATCTCTCATCTCATTCTCTACATGATTAATCTGAAATCCATCATGGGTTTAAGAGGAATCATGGAGATTAGTGAGTAATCACCTTTTGGATTCATGGGTTAGGGTGATTAAGGGTGATTAGGTTAGTTCTAGGATGTTTTAGGTATAGATCATGCTTGTTCCTTGCTAGTAGAGTGATCTTAATGCATCATTTGAGTAGGCCACTCAAAGGGTGATCTCTAGGCATTTCCCACCCAAAAGGTGTTTGATGAAATGTCTGAGTCAACTCTCCTAGGCTTTTAGTGTACTTTGCCAAAGAGATTTGTTGTTAAAGATGCTAAGATAGCTAATAGACTTGTTAGTAATGATTGCTTGCATGTTATTCAACCAAAGACATTTGATGTTTGAGACATGTTAGCAAATGAGCATTCATCTAGACATAGAGCTTGCTTATAATTGTGTCTAGGCTTAAGGTTGATAGTTTGATTTATCATTTGCATTCCTTAGTTCGAAACCTGATCACCCAAGGTCTAAATCCCTATACCCATGAGTTCTCATTTCCAATAGCTTAAAAGTATAATTTTATTGCTTTGCATTAGCTTTAATCATTAGTTTAGAAATCATCAAATCACTGGCTGCACTTAGATTAGGCAAATACTTGCATTCTCACTGCTTTGAATCCCTCAGAACTGGTTCGACAACTTACTTACCACTTTACTATCATTTGACTTAGGAGCTCGAAAACTCCTAGCATCAGTGACACGTTAACCTCTGCTCCTGTTTTCATCCACATGAGGCGATAAGGGTGAGGATGGATTTATGTTGTTAGAGAGAGCTTACGAACGGCTTCCTCTGAAACAACATTTGCGGAACAACCGGAATCAATGACAAAGCGACAAACTTTGTTTTTGACCGTACATGTGGAGCTGAACAGGGAAGTTCGTTGCCAAGCTTCGGTTGTCTTAGGAGCAAAACAGTTGCGGCGAAGCATGAGAAACGTTCCTGTATCGCCAGTTACTTGTTCTTCGTCGATGTCTGCATTTGGATCGTCCTCTTCATCATTTATTGGATCACCTGAGAAATCCCCATCAGAGGCCAACAACCCACGACGTCCGTTTTGCGGACAGGCTGTCTGAATATGGCCTCTTTCGCCACAAGTGAAACAACGCAGTGCATTAGGTCGAGAAGGACAAGCCTCTGCTGCGTGTTGTTCAGCTGGTCGTGTATTATTCTTCTGCCCAGCAGCTGTATCTCGATCCGTGGATGACTTTGTATCGTCGACGGTAGTAGTTGTTCAACGTTGACGTGAGTTGTTTGTCAACTGGTTTCCACCGAGCCTAGATTGCTGTTTGACCAGTAACGCTCGTTGTCGAGCCTCCGAGACTGAGCTAGGATCAAACTGATGAAGCATGTTTTGTAACTGAGGTCGCATGCCTGCAATAAAACGCGCCACCAATTGATCTTCCGAATCTTGTATGTCGATGCGAGTTAACATCAAATAAAATTCGTTAGAATAATCTTCGACAGAGCGTGATCCTTGACGTATATTATGAAACTTTTGGAATAACAGACGCTCAAAATTATAAGGGATAAAGGTTTTCCGCATATGTTTCTTGAACTTATCCCATGAAGTAATCTTCTCTTTACCACGACGGGTACGAGAAAGCTTAAGTTGACTCCACCAAGAGGCGGCATGACCACGGAATCGCGTACAAACAAGAGCCACTTGTTTATTGTCCGGTACATCTTTGAATTCCGAAAATTCATCAACAGCTACGAACCAGTCAAGTAAATTTTCGGGTTGAGAGCCACCATGGAATTATGGGATATCGATCTTGATACCGGAAGCCCATCGTGTGTTCTCGTACTGGTGTGGTTGTCGGTGGTGTTGTTGTTGGTTATCAATATTGTCGCCAAACGGATTCTCTAAACCGACATCCTCATCAACTTCTTCAAACATGGGATTAGGCCGGTGGTTCCGCCGGTGTTGCTGAGCTGCGTTAGCAACGTTGTTTGCATCGGATGGATTGGCTGTGTTTGCTGCGAAGGCAGCCTGTACTCCGGCCTGAACTCCAGTCTGAATAGCATCAGCCATAGTTCGTCGTAGATTGTCTTGAAAGTGTTCTTGAAAATCTTCCAAGAACTGCTGGAAGTGATTCCAATCATTGGCCGGTTCTTTACCCGGGCGAGGAGCCATCACAAGATCGAAACAACGATGAAAATCTAAGTTCTAGGTCTCTGATACCAAATAATAGAGCGGAAGTATCTGAAAGTAACTGATAACGAATAGATAACGTTGTATTCTGAGAATGCCCGTTAACATGCCTTCTTAAGTCTGTTGTATTCTTAGAGAATGCCCATAAATAAGGATTCAAGAGATTGTTTAACACAAAACCCTATATTTTATAAATCAATATTCAAAAGTTGTGTCTCTTACAAATCAAAAGATCACATTATATAGCTATTAAATTTCCAAAACCCAAAAGAAATAAGGAAATCAAAACATACGTAGAAAAGGAATAACATAGATAATAAAAGGAAATAAGAAAGCCCAATCATAACAGGTTCACGATGTATGCTACATCACTTAGTTAGTTGATCGGATAGCTTGGAGCTGGACGTTAGGACCACCGGAGTAGATTTGCATGCCTTTTGTAAACGGTATTTTCGGATTTTCGTTTAGTTGACTCGATTTTGGCGTTAGGCCGGGACCGGTTTCGATTTATATCTATGAATGAATATTTCTTTGAATTAATAAAGTATTTGTTTTATATGCGCATCATGAGTACTCTGATATGTGACTAGTTCGGTCTAACACAACGTTAGGTCGTCGTACGGGTTGAAAAGCCTTAGGCCTCGATCTAACGGACAACGTTAACTCTTGGTACGGGTTGCAAAACCTTACGCCTTGAGTTAGCGGGACGAGTTAGTGGATGAACTGGTCTAAGTTGCGGAGTAAATTCTGCTCCTCTGACCGGATTGTTCCTAACCCGTCATGTAGCGCTTCCGGACCATGGTGTTGGGTTGGACGGTCAGTCATGTTCTTGTTTGATTGTTGGCTGGCCGGTTGGCTTTTCATCTCCAATCCTTGGTGTTGGTTGGTTCGCCGGTCATGTTTTTGTTTGATTGTTGGCCGGTGGATCGATCTATGTTTAGGACGGTTCGGGGCTGTTACAGGCGACCTCTATGGACGTCGTTCAGAAGACTTCCGTAGATGGTGTTTGCATGATTGTTCAATAAACTTGTATTTTCTCTAAAACTATAAAGATTTTTTAACATTTTCTAGTTAATTCATGTATCTTAGACAATATTAAGGTTACTGAATGAAATTTATAACTTTATTGATGATATTTATGAGGTTACCAACATTCATGTTAATTAAAGTTTCTATCTAATGAGAGAAGACTTCCACGGAAGTCATATAGAAGACTTCTCGAGAAGTCTTCTACGTTAATTATTGTAAAATTTGTATTTTTAAAGAGTGTTAAGTATCAAGAAATGCTTTTTAACTTTTAAAAATATTAAGGTACTCAAAGAATATCAAGTTATGTGGTTTAGTGTCTTTTATGTTGTTAGTTTTTGAATTTGTGAAATGTTTGATATTTTGTGAATTTCACCAAGTTTTTGGGAATTTTACTAAGTTTTCCTGATTGGGTAGAGTGATAAAATGTTTCTTGGTATGAGTAAAGATTCTTGATGTGTTGAATCCAAACAAATAATGTTTTCAGACAGTTAACTAATGTTATCATGCAAAAAAAAAAGATGTGATATGTTTTTAGTTGTTACTATTGTTTGCTCCATCTGTTAAATAATAGTGGTATATACACCAAACTTTGTACTTGACATTAACCCATTAGAAAATTACATACTGAGTCATCTACAACATAATTTAAAAATAAATTGGCACAACCGAATACAGAGTAGAGCATTGCTTTTTGAAAAGAGAGCTTCCTTAGCATACAATCCTCACAACCAACACTCGGGTATGTTGTGGTTTTCTCAACCCATCAGCTTCAGTTTGTTTGTCTGGCTACATGTTAATACATGTAAGTGAGAAACACACTAAAAAATACTATTGCTTGGTTCCATTTCTTAAGTATTATTTTTATAGACACCAATGATGATTATTGTTATGAGATGGAAGAAATGTTAAAATGCTTTTTAAAATATTTTATCAATATAAGGCTACTAATATCCTTTATTAAGATGAGAAGAAGATCTTTGGACTTTATTATTGCATATGGGAGATCAAAATATAAGAAAAAAGCTAAAGAAGTCAATTATTTCATTGATTTGTAAATGTGTACAAATATTATTAACACATATATTACATCTTGGAAAATATTATTACTGATTATACAAAAAATTCACAACTAAATGAGTACACATACAAATCACAAAACATACTACAAACAAAACTATTATAGATCATTTATTTATAAAGACAAGCTTAGACTCCACTTGATATGGAAGAAGACCCAGTCAGAAGACTTCCAGGAAGCCCATGCGACTTTCAGAAAGTCCAGACAATTTCCAAGAAGTTCAGACGAGTTCCAGGTAAGTCGTACAGACGAGTTCCAGGTAAGTCGTCCCAAAAGTCTTCCAAATCCAGATCTGAAAAATCTGCATATCCAAAAACGTTTAAATGGCTAAAAATAGAGAAAATGAAGGGAAAATTAGACAAATCTACCTTTATAGAACACACAAAATACATATCTAAAATTAATAGATCTACCTTTAAATGAATGGAAGATGAGAACCATGTGATGAAAGACCACAAAAAAAAGATAAATTAATGAGAAAGACATGAGACAAAACTGAAAAATTCATATAAAGTTTGGTGCTTTCAAGTCAAAGAGATTAGAGTGGGTTTGGAGAGTTTTAGTTTGAGAAAAAAAAGTAAGAACTTTATACAACATGAAGTGACCAAATAAAGAAAAATAAGACATAAAAACTTAACAAAACGCTCAGATCTGTTATAAAAAGAAGAAACATGGGAGAAGACTCCGTCAGACGACTTCCAGGAAGTCCAGACGGCTTTCAAGAAGTCCATACGACTTCTAGTAAGTCCAGAAGACTTTCACGGAAGTCGTCCCAGAAGTCTTCCAGATCAAAAAAAATCTGCATATCCAAATCCAGATATGAAAAATCTGCATATCCATAAACGTTCAAATGGCTTAAAACTGAGAAAATAACTAAGTCGTCTAAAGTCGTCTGGTTTAAATTATTTAAGCGGAAAAAGTAAATCGTCTAAAGTGGTCCAACTGTAATAATTCAACAGACGACTTAAAATTAAGTCGTCTAGACCCTAAACATAACACCTAAACTAAATTAACTAACTAGGCACTTCAAAAAATCAAATTAAACTTAAAAATATTTACTATACACTGAAATAAGCACATATAAGTAAAAATTTACTTTTTCAAAAAATCATTCAAGCTTTCCAAAATTTAACCCTAACAATACATACAATACTACAACATATGTTGTCAAACCCTAAAACCAAAAAAATATCATGATTAACTACTTTCACTCATATATGTTGAAAACTATTCAATTTTATTATATTTTAATTTATATCATTTAAAACTTTTTATAGTTACATGATTTTAATTTTTCACTTGTCAAAATATTTTTTAAAAATTATAAATTATTTTAAAGTTCAGTTATGCCAGACGATTTTCAAGGAAGTCGTCATCTCAGACGACTTACTGTGGTTACGTTCTTAAAAATGACTTATGTTTTTTTGTTTGGTCATAAGGAGCTAGCTGTAATTTCACAAGGTTTTAAGGTTACTTTTCTATTTGATTCAAGTTTGAGTATATATTTGAGGTTAAAATCAAGTTTTATGTCATATTTGGTAATTTTCCTATTATATTTAATTATTTAAATCCATTCTAGTGAATTTTTTGTAGTGTTTTTTCAAGAAAAGGTCCATACATTTGTTTAATTTAGTCACTTAGATCAAACAGTGTGTTAGTTGCTCTAAATTCTAATTAACTGAACTTAGGTTAGGTGAACTAAAAGAAAACATTCGAGTTCTTGTTAATTTGGTGGAACTATATTGGAAGTTATGCTATTTCTCAAAAGAAAAAAAAAACTATACTGGAATACGAATGAAGAACATTATTAATATATACTAGATCTTAATCTGCACCCCCGTGCGGGTGTCTTATTTAATTTATGTTAAATATAAAATTTTAAACCGTCGATTTAATAAAAAAATCTCGATGTTTTGTAATTTTACGATTTAGTTAATTTCATTAAAATATTATATCTTTTTATTTCATGCGACTTAATTAATATATAGTCGTACATTATTAATATTTAATAATGATCAATATATGAATATCGATTTGATTAGAAAAAACTTTGGAAATGTAACCAATTAATTTAAATTGATTATAAATGCAGTGGCTGAATATGTAAATAAAATAAATATAAAAAATGCAATAACTAAACTTGCAAATAGTAGAAACTAGAAAGTACAAAAATACTACTATCCCAGTTATTAAATAATTTTATTTAAACTTATATCTTTGTTTCCAAACTGTACCAAAAGTATTTCAGTTTTTATAATATTAAATATATATATATATATATATATATATATATATATATATATATATATATCGGATTATAAACCAACATATCCTTTCACTCTATCATTTAATTATTCTACTCAGCAGTTTTCAATATATTGGTTTTTGGATTTATCCTGTAACATGTAACAATATGTTTGTTAGCTTTAACTTATCGTATTGGCTACGGTGGAATTGATACAAACTGTAGGGAAAATACATGTTATTCTTCATTGTTCTATTTGGAATTATGTTACTTTTTTTTCATTGTTCTATATGGAACTAGATTCGGCATGTCCTACGGACGAAAATTTATAATTAAAATATTAATTTATGAAGCATTTCAAACCATTATATAAAATAATATTATAGACAAACATATACCGAAAAAAAATCTGAGATCATATTGATATTTTTAATAATAATGTTTCGAAACTACAGTTGAGATTCAGTATGTAATCATTTTTTCAATATAAATTTTTTTTTGAATATTGCACATTTTCTTTGAAATCCATTATTTTAAATTATGCAAAAATTAAACTTTAAATATCGTTTTTTATTCAACTTTTAACATATTATATTATTATTTAAAAATTTCTATTTTTTTAAAAAAAATATCAAATAAACTATAATTATCCAAAATAATTTAGACTTTTTAAAACAAATTATTGTTTAGCTCATCATCTGTCTCTCCCATGTACGAAATATTATCCATCTATTTCTTCTCCTTATGTTTTTTAAACTCCGGATCCTATCATTTTTTTTCTTTACCTGAGGCTCATTCTTAACCATTTCATCGTCTTGATTTTTTAGGAGAAGTTTGGATTTCACGCGGATATATTGTCGAGTATATTTTTAAAATTTAAATATATATTTTTTTTTAAAAAGTCTTAGTCACCTTCATCGCAGAAAAAGTGATATTTGCCAAAGAAAAAATAGCTGAAGTTCAGATTGTATTATAGTGTTGTTGATACTTTGTATAAACACATCTAGGGGATCCAAGATGGTAAAGGCCTTCACAATGGTGAGAGACCTTACCAAGCTTACTTGCGTCATAAGGTAATGCGTATATTAACAATGTCTATGCTTAGAAATATAGTAGAAGATCGATGGCCAAATAAAAAGAAAATGGTAGAGGATCCAACATTCGTTGTTTCTGGCCCTAAAAGTCTTGTTAAATGCATAGTTTAGTCAACATCGTATTTTGGAAAAATTGATTGTCATACCACAGTTTCTGATAACATTTGTGAATAATCGAGACTTGTGTCTTAGAAGACTTATTGAGACATAACTAAAGAGATAAAGACATAACTCAATGAGCTTTATTGTGCAAGAAATATAAAGAAAGAGAGAAGCTTTCTTAATGGACTTGAGACTGGGCTTGTGTGGGCTTCAATACTCCTACGCAAATTTGGCGTCGGGTGAATGCAAGATGACAAGTTTGAACCAGAAATGCAGATGGCTTGGTGGAATGAGTAGTGGAAGCATGATCACATGGAGCTCTAGTTGTAGTCTTCAATTCACCATATAAAAGAGATGTTTGGTCTATACTTGGAGAGTATCACATGGCTTCACTCAGAGGTTTCACTTGAACTTGGAGAGCTTAGTCGATCTCACTCAGAGGTACATTGTGACCTTCATCTCACAATGAGTCCGGGTTCTCTTGTGACCCGTTTAACTCAGAAAATCTTATAACAAAATGGGACCTTCCAACAACAACTTGGATCATACCCACCATCTATCTTCCATTCAATAACCAACTACAATCTGCATATGACCTTCTGATTTTTTGTGGCATTTTAGCGAGCACCTTGTGTGCACTAACAAAACCAGAGACTTTCTGCCCTTAATATCAAGCCCACGACACTACCATAGCTTCACTTATTCAGTCGTATAGTCTAAACCAGTAGCAGACAGCATCAAACAAACCAGAAACCAAGAAGTTCTTCTCAATCTACAAATGACCATTCACTTGTTCTGTCTAGGATAGAATGACGACATATACATACCGTTGATAACAGATTTCGTGTGATTATGAGCTGGAATTGGTTGCTTGAGATTCTTCAGCATTAAATCTTCGACCTTTGATGTAATACAAGGTCACGAGCACTTATAAGTTCATGAAGATCTCCTTCTTGTCTTGGGCTTGCTTGCTGGAAGCTGGCTTTAAGTTGCGGAAGCTCAAGAAGATAAAGAAAGCTGACAGCCATGAACCCACTTTGCTTCACGCTTGTTCCATCTCTAGCTGGAGGACTTGAAAAAGCAATAAAGTTTCCTCCTTTCTTTGGATTCGACACCAGAAACCAAAACCAACATCAAATGACTTTGAAGCTGACTTGATTAGGTTCAACAGAAGCTCTAGACCCAAAGAACCGACTGAAGCTCTGATACCATGATAACATTTGTGAATGATAGAGACTTGTGTCTTAGAAGACTTATTGAAACATAACTAAAGAGATAAAGACATAGCTCAAAGAGCTTTATTGTGCAAGAAATATAAAGAAAGAGAGAAGCTTTAGGTTTTTCTGCAAGGATTAAAGGATAATGTTTGATTCATATAATAAGAAAGGGAAGGCTGCTACAACCGCAGCCAAAGTTACAACTTGAGCACAGTTCACGACACATTTATATGAGACTAGAAACCCTAACTCTTGAGACTTCTTAATGGACTTGAGACTGGGCTTGTGTGGGCTTCAATACTCTCACGCAAACTTGGCGTCGGGTGAATGCAAGATGACAAGTTTGAACCAAAAATGCAGATGGCTTGGTGGAATGAGTAGTGGAAGCATGATCACATGGAGCTCTAGGTGTAGTCTTCAATTCACCATATAAAAGAGATGTTTGGTCTATACTTGGAGAGTATCAAATGGCTTCACTCAGAGGTTTCACTTGAACTTGGAGACCTTAGTCGATCTCGCTCAGAGGTACATTGTGACCTTCTATCTCACAATGAGTCCGAGTTCTCTTGTGACCTGTTTAACTCAGAAAATCTTATAACAAAGTGGGACCTTCCAACAACAACTTGGATCATACCCACTATCTATCTTCCATTCAATAACCAACTACAATCTGCATATGACCTTCTGATTTTTTGTGGCATTTTAGCGAGCACCTTGTGTGCACTAACAAAACCAGAGACTTTCTGCCCTTAATATCAAGCCCACGACACTACCATAGCTTCACTTATTCAGTCGTATAGTCTAAACCAGGAGCAGACAGCATCAAACAAACCAGAAACCAAGAAGTTCTTCTCAATCTACCAAATGACCATTCACTTGTTCTGTCTAGGATAGAATGACGACAGATACATACCGTTGATAACAGATTTAGTGTGATTATGAGCTGGAATTGGTTGCTTGAGATTCTTCAGCATTAAAGCTTCGACCTTTGATGTAATACAAGGTCACGAGCACTTATAAGTTGATGATGATCTCCTTCTTGCTGGAAGCTGGCTTTAAGTTGCGGAAGCTCAAGAAGATAAAGAAAGCTGACAGCCATGAACCCACTTTGCTTCACGCTTGTTCCATCTTTAGGTGGAGGACTAGAAAAAGCAAGAAAGTTTCCTCCTTTCTTTGGATTCGACACCAGAAACCAAAACCCAACAACAAATGACTTTGAAGCTGACTTGATTAGGTTCAACAGAAGCTCTAGACCCAAATAATCGAGTGAAGCTCTGATACTATGATAACATTTGTGAATAATAGAGACTTATGTCTTAGAAGACTTAATGAGACATAACTAAAGAGATAAAGACATAGCTCAAATGAGCTTTATTGTGCAAGAAATATAAAGAAAGAGAGAAGCTTTAGGTTTGTCTGCAAGGATTAAAGGATAATGTTTGATTCATATAATAAGAAAGGAAAGGCTGCTAGAACCGCAACCAAAGTTACAACTTGAGAACAGTTCACGACACATTTATATGAGACTAGAAACCCTAACTCTTGAGACTTCTTAATGGACTTAAGACTGCGCTTGTGTGGGTTTCAATAGTTTCTTTTTCAACAAAAAGAAATTAAAAGTGATCTTGGAATGTGTTCAATCCCTCAATCTATGAACTTTAAATTAGAGAAAAAAAAACACAATTTTTCTCAAAAAAAAAACACAATTAAACAAAACTTTATTAGTGACTGAGTGATATTCAGAGAAAATATCTCTTAAAATTTTACATTCTAACATTTTATCTTCTTAACCATTTCCAATCTGTGAAGTTGGAAATTTTTAATTAACTTAAAATACACAAAGTTACATTACTCCTTTCGTTCGTTTTTATTTGACGCTTTGGCAACACCACCGCTAGATTGTGGTGTCATTACCATCACCACACACGTTTTATATTGGTATGGGCTTAACTATGCAAAATTGACAAACAAAATAAGAACCTAGCCCAACAGATTGCAGAGAAAAAGTTAATGAAACGGTGAGTTTCATTTGACCGGAGACATGTCAGCATTACATGAAGTGAATTAATAACGTGGCATCCTAGGTGGATTCACCAGAAGAGAGTAAATCTTACTCCGATTGGTAACATATAGTATTAGCTTTGAGTTACCAAAAAAATTATAGTTTGATGTAACTTGCAGTAAAAAATATGTAGTAAAAACTGTAGATTTATGCAATGAGTCTGCAGTATAAAGTTGAATTAATATATTTTGAAAATAATTGATTGGTAACATATTTGATGTATAAGTTACAGTATGTATCTTTTTTTTTTTTTTAAAAAAAATATCTACATATCAGAAATAATAACATCTATTATTATATTTAATAAAATAATTAGAAAACTTAGCTTTTTATAGTAAAATACTTAACATCTAAAAGCGACGGCGATGGCGAATTTTTTTTGAGATCGATTATGAGGAGACGGGATGATTTCCCTTTCGATTCAGGATGGATTATGGTTGTTGGGGAGACCCTGTTGGTGCAAATCTGGTTTTTTTGGTATAGCAATGGTGGTGGGCAAAGCTCGATGATTGGGATAGAGATCCAAATCTGGTATGATTTGAGCAATCTTCTTCCTTTAATTGGTAAATTCGTGGATGACACACACTTTCGATTTTCTGTTTCTCAATCAGAAGATTGGAGATCTGATTATGGTTTCCTTAAAATGTCTAAAAAGGATTTGGGATTCGATTCTATTTCTTTTGGTTTGATTGGTCTGAGGTTCAGGGATCCGCTAGATTGAGTAGATTCGTCTATGATCCTGTTAAGCTGGTAGTTCTTATGATTGGGATGGAAGATTTTGTTTCAACGTTTACGATTTGGAGGGATACAGTTATGGTATATGGCATCCAATTGGTTTTTATTGCGGCCCCAATTTTGGGATGTGATATCCCACGGCATATGTGGTTTGATTGGCATAGCGTCGGTTTAGATCAGCTAGCAGTAGTATTAATACATTCTAGAGTTGTGAGCAGTATTGTATCAAACTATTCTTTTTTAAGTTTTTATTTCTGGCTTTCTTTCTCTGATATTGGGTTCTCTTTTGGTTGTTGTGGTTTGTTTCCGGTGGACATATCTCAGTCACAATGGATTACGAAATCAGGAGGGAAGAAGGTGGAGATGGCTAAGCCAAAGCTGAAGATCTCGGTGCCGCGCTTTGATAATACAGATTTGATAGCTCGGTATGCCAATACGGTGATTGGGAGGTGCATGAACCCACCAAAACAGGATATGAAGAATCTCTTGCTCATGTTACCACGCTTTTGGAATGTGGAGGGCCGAGTTTTTGGTACTGATTTGGGACTCGGGAGGTTTCGGTTCGACTTTGATCAAGAGGACGATATTCTAGCAGTACTGAAGATGGAACCGTTCCATTTTGACCATTGGATGGTTTCGATTGTGCGGTGGAAGCCGGTCTTGGAGCCTAATTATCCTTCAAAGCTCATTTTCTGGGTTCGTGTTCTTGATGTGCCCATGCAGTTCTGGGCTGCATCAACCTTTCGGGGAGTGGGTGAAGCTCTTGGCAAGGTCATAGGTGAAGTGGATGTGAGGGAGGGCAGGGTACGTGTGGAGTTGGATGGGTTTAAGCCGTTGGTTTTTTCAATGGATGTGGATTTCGCTGAGGGCGTTGAATTGGAGGTGAATTTGAGGTACGAGAGATTGGTGGGATATTGTCGTCTATGCTATTGTTTGACACATGATCAGACAAGGTGTCCCACTAGGGCAACGGAGATGGAGGTTACAGAGGCTGTGGAGCCTAAACTTGCACAAGGAGCTCAAGCTCTTAGCTATAAAGGAGCGGTGGGGAATGGAGTGAATGATTTGGTAGCTCCTGGCGGAAATCATGACTTAAGAAACAAAGGGAAAGGCGCTGCTAGGGACACACATGGGTCGTATAAACAACAGGGGCCGTACAGACAGGAAGGGAACCAGAGAGGGCATAAGGATGGTTTTAAGAGAGGATATGGAGAAGGATCGTCTCGTGGTAGTCGTCAGAATGGGTATGGGGGAGCAAGAGAAGAGCAATCACGGTTTGTGATTCCTACAGGAGGATTGAGGCAACTTGGAAACAGTGATGGTGAGACTTTGTCAAATCCTCAAAAGTTAATGCTAGATGCTTTCAATGCTCCGGCGAGTAAAGGCTCTCAAGCGAAGAAAGTTGAAGATGAGGGTACAGGGGTTAGGAAATCATTAGCCTTTGAAGAGACGGCTGCTATGGTTGGGTTTGAGGATCCGCCAATGGCTTCAGGTGAGAATGTGGAACAGTTAAAGCAGTCCACGATGGAGACTTTGGAAGGTGTTTCAGCGCAGGAAACAAATGAGACAAAGGAAACAGTACTTGAGGAGGGGGCGGTTATGGAAGATTCAGAGGAACCTAATTTGGAGGATGAGGGAGTTTTGCTCTCGGATTCGGAATTGATCGATGAGGAATGGGAGGAGGGGGAAGTTCCAGAATTTATGGAGGAGATGGAGGAGATACCTGCTAAAATTGACACGGCTGTGCAAGATACGGTGGTGACCAAGGATGCTACTCCGACTGAAGTACAGGAAACAGGTACAAAGGCTAAGAAGAAAACTGTCACGACAGGGACTCGATTGGTGCACAAACTGCTCTCTCCAAGGAAGAACAAGATCACTAAGCCTCAAGGGAGGCAGGGCGATGGTAAGAAGGCTGGAAACAAGCCTTAAGGTATTTGATATGGGGATAGCATTGGAGTTTTTTTTTAATATTATCTCAATAATTCAATAATGTCGGATTACTTTATAAAATCCAGGTTACCTTTATCTTGTTTATCTGGTTCTCAGTATTTTTGGCCAAATTTGATGATACATCAACAATGGTTCTTGTATGACCTGAAATGTAGGGTCTTCTTTGTTTTCTTGAGGTTTAATAATATGAGGCTTTTCTGGTGCTTGAAAGAACGATTGGCTGCTTTATTTTGTTTGTGCTTTACGAATGGAAGTTCTATGGTTCTCTTTTCTTTGTATATCAGATGCTATAGCCTCTCTTTCTGGACAGGATTGGATTATTCTTGGTGTCTGGAATCTGTTTGGTATTGGTTGGTTTGGCTTGTGGTGATGTATTTGGTTCCGTATGGAATTGGTTTCTCTATGGTAATACTCAGGTGCTGTATTGGGATGATGGTTTATCCCGAAGGTTACAATACATTGTCCTTGTTTGGTTTTTGCTTCACGGTTCACATGAGATCGGTTAGGTGGTTAAGAGAATATTCTTTATTTAATTCTTGGATAGTACAACTTTCGTGGAACTGGTGGATTAGGGGTATGTCACAGAGACTAAATTGGTTACCGATACTCGTTTTTGATATACATAATGCTAAGTGGAGTCTTTACTTTATTTGGTTTGTTTATATGAGATCAGGGTGGACGACTAGTGGACTTCTGTTTTATGGTTGCAGGTGGAACATGATTAATACATTTGTATGCTTTTATGAATTTCAGCTCGTTTACAAGTTTACACATTCACATATTAAAATAAATGAAGATTCTTAGTTGGAATTGTCAAGGACTTGGGAGCCATTGGACCATTAGTTATTTAAGAGAAATTTGGGGTAAACATAAACCGAGTTTTCTTTTTCTTTCGGAAACAAAACAAAAGTTTGATTTTGTGCAGTCCTTCCAATATCATTTTGGTTATTCTCATCTTCACACGGTGGACCCACAAGGGAGGAGTGGGGGATTAGCTTTATATTATGATTCCTCACTACAAGTAGAGATTATCTCTTCGAGTAATAGAATTATTGATGTGGTGACAGAGTTTAAAGGTAAAAGATTGTTTCTATCCTTTGTTTATGGAGAACCGAATCAAAATTTTCGGGATCAGGTTTGGGAAAGGCTCACAAGATTAGGTATCACCCGGGATGAACCATGGTTTATTATTGGGGATCTTAATGAAATTACCGGTAATCATGAGAAAGTGGGGGGCCCGTTACGTCACGCTGACTCATTTATCTCTTTTAATAATATGATTGAAAATTGTGGTTTGATGGAATTTCCGAGTTTGGGGAATACTCTTTCCTGGAGGGGCCGTAGAGGGGGGCATACGGTAAGATGTCGTCTGGACCGAGCATTGGGAAATAACAAATGGCATAATCTATTTCCCTGCTCTGTGGTGGAATATTTGGGGATGATTGGTTCGGATCACAGGCCAATCGTGGCAACTATTGATGATAAAGTTCTTAAATTTCGGAGGCAGTTTCGGTTTGACAAGAGATGGATTGGTAAGGATGGTCTAATGGAGTCGGTAGAAGAGGGGTGGAGGGTACATAGAGGGGGACAACGTGGAAGTATAGTTGATAAGATTCATAATTGTCGTCATGCAATCTCGGTGTGGAGAAAAAATAATCCATCCAGCGGAAAGGACAAAATAGATACGCTTCAAAAGGCACTTGAGGTTGTGCAAAATGATATGACAAAATCTCATGAAGAGGTGGTTGAGGTTACACGTAAACTTAAGGAGGCATATAGAGAGGAGGAGTTTTATTGGGAGCAAAAGAGCAGGAATAATTGGCGTATGTATGGAGACCGGAATACACAATTTTATCATGCTTTAACCAAACAACGGCGGATCCAAAATAGGATAAGTGGATTGTATAATGAGGAGGGCGTCTGGAAAAATGAGGAAAATGAAATTGAACAAGTGGCAGTTCAGTATTTTAGTAACTTGTTTCTTTCAACAGAGCCTTCGAATTTTGAAGGGTTCTTGGAGGAAGTCCCGAGTTCGATAACTATGGATCAAAATAGAAGATTAATGGCTGTAGCTTCGGAGGAGGAGGTTAGGAATGCTGTCTTTATGATGCATCCGGAAAAGGTACCAGGGCCGGATGGGATGACTGCTCTTTTTTATCAACAGTCCTGGTCGGTGATTAAACATGATGTGGTAAATATGGTTAATGAATTTCTCAGTTCTGGAACGTTCGATGACCGGATGAATCAGACAAACATTTGTTTAATTCCTAAGACACCTCGACCAAGTCGGATGACGGAGTTAAGACCTATAAGTCTTTGTAATGTAGCCTACAAAATTATTTCGAAGGTTCTGTGTCAGAGGTTAAAAGGATTACTTCCGAACCTTATTTCAGAGACCCAATCTGCTTTTGTTTCTGGGAGATTAATATCAGATAATATTCTTATTGCGCAGGAGATGTTTCATGGACTTCGCACGAATAATGCGTGTAAAGAGAAGTTTATGGCTATTAAGACAGATATGAGTAAGGCTTACGACAGAGTTGAATGGTTCTTTTTGGAACGTCTGTTGTTAAAAATCGGATTCTGTCCAATATGGGTCTCACGAGTGATGACTTGCATCTCGTCAGTTCAATATCAGGTGCTACTCAATGGTCAACCGAAAGGACATATTGTTCCGGAGCGGGGATTACGACAAGGAGATCCTCTATCCCCATATTTATTTATTTTGTGTACGGAAGCTCTGATTGCGAACATTAAGAGAGAGGAAAAAAGGAAAAGATTGACTGGACTCAAAGTATCTAGAGGAAGCCCCGCGATTTCACATCTTCTCTTTGCGGATGATAGTTTATTTTTTTGCAAAACGAATGCTGTGGAATGCGAGGTTATTCTTAAGCTACTAAAGGATTATGAGACTGCCTCAGGACAGTTGATTAACTTTGATAAGTCATCCTTACAATTTGGGCATACGGTGCCAGGTAATATTCGGGAAGAGATTAAAACTCAGTTGGGAATTTCTAAAATTGGAGGAATGGGTAGTTACCTGGGTATACCAGAGAGCCTTGGGGGATCAAAGGTTCAGGTTTTTGGGTTTGTGAATGAGAGGATCAATCAGAAGATAAATAGTTGGACAGTAAGATTTCTTACCAAAGGTGGCAAGGAGATTTTGTTGAATACTACGGCTAATGCAATGCCTAATCATGTGATGTCTTGTTACCGATTACCAAAGACGGTTACCAAGAAGATTACAGGAGCAATTTCGCATTTCTGGTGGGGAGGTAGTGGTAACAAACGAGGAATGCATTGGTTATCTTGGGATAAAGTATGCAAACATAAGGAGGAGGGTGGTCTAAGTTTCCGGGACTTACAAGATCATAATACTTCTTTATTGGCAAAACAACTGTGGAGGTTAATTGATAGACCAAATTGTTTATTTTCAAAAGTATTCAAAGGGAGATATTTCCGGAAAACTGACCCTTTGGATACACACAGATCTTACTCGCCATCATACGGCTGGAGAAGTATCTGCTCAGCTCGATCTCTGGTTAAAAAATGGCTAATCAAAAGAGTAGGGAACGGACAATCAATTTCAGTTTGGAATGATCCGTGGATACCTGCTCCTCGCCCGAGATCAGCAATACCAAAATCACAGTCACATGGTCTTCAGGATTTAACGGTTGATTTTTTTATTGATCAAACAACCTTTTCATGGAAGGTGGATTTGCTTAACACTTACTTCCATCCTGATGATGTAAATATTATTCGAGGGTTAGCAGTGAGTCGGTCTTCTAGACCTGATTCTAATTGTTGGGCTTTTACGGAGTCGGGGAGATATACGGTTAAATCAGGTTATCAAATAGAATCTAAATTCCCGGATAAAAGTCCTCAACTGACTGTCTATGGACCAAATATCAATGTATTATTAAGTCAAACATGGAAATTACAGTGTTCGCCAAAGCTACGACACTTTATTTGGCAAGCCATTAAAGGTATTCTTCCCGTAGCAAAAAATTTAAGATCACGAGGAATTGCTTGTGACCAACGGTGTAGTTTGTGTGGAGCGGAGGAGGAATCTGTTAATCATATTCTCTTTGAGTGTCCACCGGCTGTGCAAATATGGGCTTTATCGAAAATTCCTTCAGCTCCTGGTCTTTTTCCACGTCCTTCTTTGTTTGTCAATATGGACTATTTATTTTGGAGGCAACCAAAAGATTATACTTATGAGTTCTTTCCCTGGATTATGTGGTATATTTGGAAGAATAGGAACAGGAAGATTTACACAAATAAAGCTGGGGATCCACAAGAAATACTACGTATAGCCGAAGTCGAGGCTGAGGTATGGGCGGATGCTCAAAAAATGATACCCAAGAAAGGTCCTATTGATTGTTCGCCTTCTCTTTAGATGGATTCAGAGAGTTCCACAATTTGTTATGTTGATGGAGCATGGAAAGCAGAGGACAAATTTACAGGCCAGGGATGGTTTTGCAGGAAAAATGGATCGACAGAGAAAATGATGGGAGCGATGAATCTCCGAAGAAGCTTATCCGCTTTACATGCAGAATGTGAGGCTTTGATTTGGGCTATGGAGTGCATGAAGACCCTGAAGTTCTCAGACGTAGTGTTTGCCACAGACTGTTCTCAATTGGTGAAGATGGTGTCATCACCGGGAGAATGGCCAGCTTTTACTACACACATGGAAGAGTTCGAGCGCAGTAAGTTGTTCTTCCCTACCTTCAAGATTCAACATATTCCAAGAGCAAGAAATCAAGTGGCGGACAGGTTAGCACGAGGTGCTAGGCGTTCTCCTTCAGCTATGTTATATGTTGATTCAATGCCACCGGCTTGGTTTACTGAGTCGGACAGGCATTTATCGTAGTTGCATTTTTCTTATCTGTTGTCAAAAAAAAAAAAAATTAGAAAACTAAATATAATTTAAAAATTAAGAACATATATTAAGAAACAAATTAATAATTAAAATTAACAAAGAATATAACAGTTTAATCTTCAAAAAAATTAACAATTAAATATGATACCAATTTGGATTAACTAACTAGAGTTTTCTTTTCTCTTAAACTAACTATAGTGAAAAATAATTAGAAAGTGTTTGGCTAACAAATAGATAAGTTATTAAAATATTGTATTAATTAGTAACAAGTTAACGTACAACTATATGATCATATATTATAATTTTTAATGTGTTAAAGAAATGAAAAAAGACGTGGGGTAACTAATTGAAAACCAAAAATTTATTTAACTCAAGTCTAAATACATGAGAATTGTGTTGATGTTGATTTAAGATTTGATTTATCCTTTTTACAAAGGATATAACTCAAACTAGTAACTCAACAATAATACATTGTAACTCTCTAACATCAAAAACTCAAAACTAATTCATGATTGGTGACATTTTTGATTTTTATGCATAACTCAAACTAAATCAACTCTAATACATGTTACCAATCAAAGCCATATATAAAGATTGGTTACTTTTTGTAAAATTCTGTTACTTTTTGATCAAAATATACAACGCACAAGAATCTCTTATTTTCAAAAACATTAGATTCTCTTTCTTATAGTGTTTGCTGTAATTTTTTGTTCTTAATTATACCTAACAATTATTTCTAGTTTTTAAATGAATTAATAATAGGTAGATTCAAAAATTTGAAATCCTTGGAAATTTTGGATAAAAATTGGTTTTAGAATTTGGGAAATAAAATCCAAATACACTACAAAAAAGGTTAGTTAACATCATTTATTTTACTTATAAATGATGTAAAATAGATTTGCATCACTTAAATAAACGACTCTGAAACTGGTGATGCAAATAATTTGTATCATTTTATTATTAAATGATGCAATATATTAAATATTTACATCAATTATTTAAGTTATGTCTAAAAATATAAATTGTAACAAAATGACATTAACATTTAAATCACTTTTTAAATGATGTTAGTTTTGAATCAGTTAAAATAAATGAGTTTAGATATTTATATCAATTATTAATAACAGAAGTAAAATTAATTTTTAAATTTTATTTCGATAATTTGTTTTACAATTTGTTATTTTAAAATATATTTTTATGTTTGTTCATTTGACGTTAAATTTTTCTCAATATATAAATTAATTAAAAAAATTTTAAACTATTTATTTATTTTTCATTGATAGTACAATACAAGGAACAAGAAATATATATATATATATATATATATATATATATATATATATATCTTTTTATATTGGTTAGATTTTTATTCTATTAGTATATAAATTAACTATATGTCATTCAACTCGTCTCATACTTGATATATATTTAATTATTATTGAAAAATCTTATTTAAACATGTCTATTAAAATATGAAATTATTTATTAATTTATATATTTCACTTTAATATTTTTTAATAAATTATGTTGTAAGTTTACGAAAATGTGTTATTAGTTTTATAATTTATTATATTATTAATAACTTGATTAGTTTACTTTATATTAATTAATTTGTGTATTAATTTAATTATGTATATATAAATATTATAGAAATTTTTTTTTCTTATTTTATAACTTAATAGTGAATTAATACTCGTATATAATTATACTTAATATTAATTAGGGAAAATTTGGAGAAATACACTTATATGAGAATTAAATTTGAAAATTACACCATAATTTATGTTTTTTGAAAATACACTTTATTATATGTAAATTTACTAAATTATCCAATTCAAATTTTTATTACTATTATCAATGTTTCATCATTATAATTAATCTAATTGTTAAATCAAACTAATATTTCTTAAACAAAATATATGTAAGATATACACAAAATCATTTAAATATAAGGAACACACACAAAATAGAAACTTCTCTGATTATTTAATTGTTAAATCAAACTAGTATTCTTAAACGAAATCATTAAAACTAATATTTCTTCTTTGTGATATTTTGTTCTCCAAATAATCAGAGAAGTTTTATTAAATGGTCTTTTCTATAAAGAACACACACAAAATATAAATTTTGACTTCTAAGATACACCAATAGATATGAATATGGATTATAGGGAAAGTTTCTGAATCATTTTATGGCTTTCATCTACTTCACTTTTCACCAAACTATTGTTTTTTTCACCGCTGTGTAAAGCACACATAAAAATTAGAGACTTCAGATAATAAAATTCTAAAAATACTTGCAACGAGTTGATTGTGGAGTTTATTATACCTTTGCAGATCAACATGTTCTATCATGTACGAAGCTCATTATCAAAGACCAACAACATATCATTCAACAGAAAAAGAAACAATAACCATGTAAATTTTTGTTTTTGAAATGCATACACTAGCTCTAATGTCTCATAACAAGCACTAATTAGACAGAGCTATTCTAAACGTTACAGAAAGAGAGATTTGTATAATTCTTATTATTATTATTATTATTATTATTATTATTATTATTATTATTATTATTATTATTATTATTATTATTATTATTATTATTATTATTATTATTTGTGATTTATATTGTAAATAATAAATTATCTAATATGGATAGAAATTTCTTTTCATATTTACTAAAGTGTAGTTTTCAAAAAAAAAAAATGAATGTGTAGTTTTCAAATTTTAAATTATTATTAGAGTGTTTTTCAAATTATCCCAATTAATTATGAATTTTAATATCTAAAAGTAATGATTAAAAAGACAATTTGTATATGTGTATTTACATTTGAAATAATATAACTGATATTATTAAAATGAAATTTATGAAAAAGATACTTAAGAAATATCCTTTTAGGATAGATATGATATATATTTAATAATAACTATAAGTAGGAAAATTAATAGGAAAATGAATAATATAATGGTCCAATTTAGATTATTTATAAGTAGATAATAAGTTAAAAACGCTTATATTTTAATAGTATTGATTAGCTATGCCTACAATGGATTTGATTTAAACAAATGCCCATACATATATAAATATTAAAAGCCATAAAAATGAGATATCTAATTTTTTTAAAATGGTGTTCTTCAATTCTGTATTTTAATATAGCTTAATCTAATAAAAATCTACTTTTATTCGAAAGATGATTCTAAATTCTATTGTTAGATCTAGTATTATTGGGTATGATATTTATTATTTTTATTCAAAAGGTATAAAATATAGCTTTAAAAGGAGATAAATATCAAAACTGATTTACATAAACAATCTATTAATATCCGAATTTATAATATCGTAATATATCTAGCATTAAAAAATAATATATTAATATATTGCAATTAAAAAACAATATATTAGTATATACTAAAAACACATAACCGACGTGATAAAGAAAGAGAATCGCGGCTAGGTCGTAGTCGTGCTCTCGTTTTGCAATTCACGTTTCCTTCTTCTTCAATCCTCATACTCTTTCTCACTCTTACGTTTTGTATCATCACGGGTTTCTCTCACACACCCTTAATAAACATCGAGCGTTTTGCGTTCTCACCATCTTTAAACGCATTCCTCTGTTTCTCCTCTTCTCAGAATTATCAGGTAAACAAATCTACGTTTCCCTCTTTATATTCTCTGAAAATATTAGATGTTTATAGTCTGTTTCATCACTGGGAAATTATCATTACGAATTAAGATCATTTATCAACCTTCGCATCGTGTTTTTCTTTCACTCTGTTTATCTAGATTGGGATCAGATCACAATACATTTCTCTAGAAAATGTTCGGAGTTTTAGTCAATTTTGATGACTGGTTCTTACAGTTTTTGGACTCTTTGTTGTGGACTCTGTTCTGCTCTTTTTTTCTGTGCAACCTTTGTGACTTAAGTGTTTTCATTGAATATAAGTTAAAATTTCATAAAGTTCAAACTTTTGTTTCTCTGTTCATCTGGCCCATCTAGGTCCCACTTCCAACATTTTTTTTGTCTTGCAACTAATAAATGTTTACAGAATTTGGTAGTTCCTTTGGTTTGCAGCAATCTCCAGCAACATTAACACCATGGTTGCTAACTAATGATTGTTGTGAGTTTTTGTTTTGTTTTATTTTATTGGATTTGGTCTGATGAAAAAGAACATTTTGAAGTCTTCCAATGACAAGTTTGTCTGGAGTCAGAAGTCAACGAAAAATCTCAAGACCTCTGTCTCCAGGAGGTAGAGAGATTACTACTCCCAACACTATCTGAGATCATATCATATATTTGAGAAAGATAAGTTTTGGCTTCTTTTCTCTATAAAAATGCAGATATGGATTACTTAGAGCCCAAAACAAAGGGCAATCTTGTGGGAAAGCTTCTCTTACTAGCTTCACTTATAATCTTAGCATTTATTGTGATCAATAAAGCATCAAGTTTCACTTCCCCAAGCGTGGTATCTCCCATTAACTCATACTCAAAAACGTTTAAAGTATTACATTTTGTTAATGTTTAATGTGTTTTGTTGCCTTTGCTTTTCAGTTCTCTCGAAGAGAGGAAGGAGTGACTCATGTGTTGGTCACTGGTGGAGCTGGCTATATCGGTTCACATGCGGCTTTGAGGCTGCTTAAAGATAAATACCGCGTAACCATTGTGGTAACTAAAACTCCTTTTATCTTAAAGTAGTTAAATGTCCTTTTTGATGACACTTGAACTTTAAACTCTCAACAGGACAATCTTTCCCGTGGCAACCTTGGTGCGGTTAAGGTTTTACAGCGATTATTCCCACAAACTGGAAGACTCCAATTCATTTATGCTGATTTAGGAGATCCCGCAGCTGTATGATGTTTCCTTTGAATGATAGAAGTTTTTTTTTATCCTTAACCGATTGTTACAATTTCAGGTGGAGAAAATATTCTCAGAGAATGCCTTTGACGCTGTGATGCATTTTGCTGCCGTAGCTTATGTTGGAGAAAGCACTCTTTATCCTCTAAAGTACTCTTCATTCTTCACTAATACAGTTTTAAACATCGCTGCCAGAATTTATTTTGGTCTCACTGTTTGTTGTTTTGTTTCTTGTAGATATTACCATAACATTACATCAAACACATTAGGAGTTCTTGAAGCTATGGCTAGACATAAAGTGAAGAAACTGATATATTCTAGCACTTGTGCTACTTATGGAGAGCCTGAAAAAATGCCGATTACTGAAGATACTCCGCAGGTAAAATTAAGATCGTTAATTTGATATAAATTCCTTTCTTTAATGGAAAATATTTTATTTAGGTCCCGATTAACCCTTACGGGAAAGCTAAAAAGATGGCGGAGGATATGATCTTGGATTTCTCTAAGAACTCTGACATGGCGGTTATGATCTTAAGGTTAGATTCATTGAGCACTTTCTTTAGCCTTTTTTTGTTACTCTATGATCAATAAAACAATAATGCAAATGTTGGTGAATATTTGACCCTGCAGATACTTCAATGTGATTGGTTCAGATCCGGGAGGTAGATTAGGGGAAGCTCCACGACCCGAGCTTCGTGAGCAAGGACGTATCTCCGGTGCTTGTTTTGATGCCGCTCGCGGTTTCATTCCCGGACTGCAAGTAAGAAAACAAACATGTGGTTTCAAAATGTTTTATAATCTAATCTTTGCAAACACTTCCCCTGATATCATTTTGATAGGTGAAAGGAACAGACTACAAAACATCGGACGGGACTTGCATTAGAGACTATATAGATGTTACTGACCTCGTGGATGCTCACGTAAAGGCTCTCGAGAAAGCTCAGCCTCATAAAGTCGGTATCTACAATGTTGGAACCGGAAAAGGTACTTCAACATTTTCATTGCAATTATAATATATCTCTAAGTGCCCCCTTTCATGTAATATGGTAACATTATCATTACCATAAATTGGTTTCATTATACGGGATAGTTACAGTTTCAGACTACGTTAACTGTTTTTTTTTTCTTGTTTGGTTAAACAGGAAGATCAGTTAAGGAATTTGTGGAGGCGTGTAAGAAGGCGACAGGAGCTGAGATCAAAGTAGATTTCCTGCCCCGACGGCCAGGAGATTACGCAGAGGTTTATAGTGATCCAACAAAGATTTTGAGAGATTTGAATTGGACTGCTCGATTCACTAATCTTCAGGATAGTCTTCAAGTTGCTTGGAGGTGGCAAAAGATTCATCCTCATGGTTATGCTTCTTATTAAAAACAGGGAAACCACAAATACCTTTTAAATTTGCTATTGTTTTATATTTTCATTTCATGAATTTGCATATTGTTTTGAGGGCTTCCATAGCTTATGTGGAGAAGATGTATGTGACTGGTTATGTAATTACTATTGGAACTGTGGAACATAGGCTATTGCCGAATCCGTTCGTCTTGGATCTGGACAACCAAGAAAACTCATTTAGTTATATCATTTGAACAAAAAAAATTGTTATTAGAGCTTAGGGAACTGAAAAATATGTGGCAAGAATACAAGATGCTTGAGCACTTAGAACATATGTTCTATTTGGAATTTGTTAATTAAAATATATTAATTTCTTCTAAAATAGTTTAAGTTTGATAATAATTATGATGATTAAATATACAAAATTTCATAAATAAAATTAAGTGAGAATTGGTATTTGATTTTGGTGACAATGATGATTTTCTTGTCTTCAGTTTCGTTCTTATTGTGTTTTCCTTAAAGTACGATTTACTGGAGGAAGAACTTGTATCTGCAGCTTGTCCTATAACAAAAGATGCCTTGTTCTATGTTGGTTATGAAACTTGATAAATGTTTTATCTTTGTTCTCGATGTGGATTGCAGGAGTCCCTGCATCAGCTCCACGTGAAAGTACTAAAGTATGTATGCCCGTTGGCTAGAATGCTTTACTTTTTTTTATATCCTAGGATCTAGGAAATTAATGTTTTATGTTGATGATCTCTCATAGAAAAGGCAACTGATACAAGAACATCAAATCAGATAGATCAAGTACTTGTTCGGTCAGTGTTGCAGACTGTGATCTATCATGTGTTGAGGGAGAGGAACAACCGCAAACATCAACAAGGACAATAGGGGACGGAGGACATTATTAGTCAAATCAGTAAGATTGTTAAGAATAGGATCACATCCCTTGGAACAAAAAAAAAGGATCACATCCCTTGGGTTTGCTAATCATCAGCCCAATGGTCTACTGAGAAGATGGTTTGAAGTCATTGGTTGAGCATAAAGGAAAGCTTTATGCTATAATTTTATAGCAAATTTTAGTCATTCTAGTCTAGGTATACAATCAGACTCATATTCTTTGTAAATATCTTTTTTTGATTGATCAATATATTTGAAATTTCGTCCAAAAGAAAAACAGAGAAGACAACTGATTTTAGAAATAGTGAACTTGGACAAGTTAGGGCATTGCTTAATGAACTGAATGTATAAATTGACTGCAAATTTTGATGGTCATTCAGGTTTTGTTTGGCATAGTTTCTCCATGGTTCCTATTATCATATACAACACTCAACTGCACTGGTCTGCAAAACAAACACTTGCTACTACAGCTTCTCCTTAACCAATGTGAATCTCTATCGCCAAAGCAGAGGACAGACTCATGATACTTACCCACCTGTTAAAAATTTGTGAGCAACTAACCGAGCTTTGATATTAATTCCATGTTCTTAACCTTAACCCCCATTAATCTTAACCCCCATTAATTCCATGTTCTTAACCCCATTAATCTTAACCTCGCTTTTCCAAATGTTAGCCACCAACCATTGGTGATTAGGAAAGTCTCCTCCAAGAAGGATTGCATCTCCTATCTTCTTCATCCCTTTCCACACTTGTAAATGCTAAATACAATAAATAAAACGTAGCTTAACTAAATTGATGAACAAAGCCCAGAGAAAAGATTTGCGAAAAAACCAGACTATCAACATCTGCATTGTTTTAAATAATACTAGTCATCTATCTCCTCAGCTATATCGATCATCTATCCTGGAACCACAATTTGCTTTAATATGGGTATTTATCATATTGTATAGAGGCTTCACTAGCGAAAATGCCAATAGAGAGGGGGAGGATTAATAAAGATTAAGAACAGAGGTTGGCCATGTGACCTAAATGTGTTCAATCAATTAAGTATTTTTATGTGTATACTCGAGAAAAAGTAACATAAAGTTAGAAACATACATTGAGGCTTGTTTTAGTTTGAAAATAAACCCCTACTACTAATGCATACACATACACGTATAGTGACGATAATCACAGAACCACTAGATAGGATGCACACCAACCTTGTCAAATTGACTATTCTCACCTCATCAAGATCTAGTTGTAACAGCGAATTTATCTCCTTCACATGAGAGTTTCATGTCAACAACTCATCAAAATCCCTTGGTGGTGTTAAACTCAACATGTCAAGACATTTTTATTTTGAGATTTTAATCATCATGTTTACTTTGTTTGCCCAGAAAATAAAAGAGCACAATTTATCGTTCATATATATACAAGAAAAGCATGACATGAAATGCATTAGAGAGAAAAAGAGCCCACCATGACATGTCGGTCAAAGCTTGCTTCTACTTCGGTTTCACCTCCTCTGTTCTCCCAACACAAGTTCTTCTAAAAGGCTTCCCAAAATCCCCCCTCCCTCCCTTTGTTTCGTTAGATCAGATGGATAAAAAGTTGATCTTCTTCTCTATCTCCTTCATGCCTTCCTTCTTTGTCCACAGTTGGTTCTACCTTGTTTTCTTGAGCTTCCGCGGAGAAGATGTACATAGAGGCTCTCTCAGTCACATTCACAAGGAATTTCAAAAAAGGGAATCATACCTTTCATTGATAATAAGATCAATAGAGGATGATCCATCATTGGTCATCAGATCTTACAAGCAATTAGAGGATCTACTGTTAGATCTTCTAATCGCATATAAGAGCTTCTATTGAATTCATTATCAACGAAAGTGTGATTCCTTTTCTTTGAACTCTTTATGAGTGTGACTTAGTAAGCTTCTGTGCACATCTTCTCGGGGAAGTTCTTGAAGACAGGATAGGGACAGTTGTGAAACAAAGAAGAAGGAAGTCATGAAGAAGAAAATACAGAAGAAAATGAATCTTTATTGTTCTTATGGAATCTGAATTTTCTATAAACCACCAAACAAGTTGTATCTAAAAGAGTGATTATAGCTCTTTGTAGGAGCAACCGTCTTATGGAGAAAAGAAGAACCCACTAGTTTGATGAAAAGAAGAACAAGATCACATCGCTTTATAAAGAGAGATGTGTAGGAAACTTAACAAAGAAGCTTCCTACGTGTTGATAAGAGAGGTGGCTACGTGGAAGTTTCATGGAAAGTTCATTGCACTAACTCATTTCCCCTATAATGTATTGTAGGCTCCACCTTCATTAATTTTTCTTGGAACCTTTCTTACGTTATCTCAAGATATGGGTTATAATAAATATCAATTTAAGTTGTATCTAATCAAATACGTTACAAGTGTAGAGACTAAAGCCACTAAACTAGTAGCTTCTGCTGTCTCTTCCTTCAACAGCCTTTGGTAGTGAACCCTGATATGGTAATAGCCCATACACATAGTTAGGACGAATATTTAATCGAATCGAGATTGCTTACACATGCCAAAAGCTTACATACACACATTGTTCTACTCAACATAAAGAAGGTTACATGTTGTAGTGGTTGTTCTCTTTTATAAAGTCTTTGGTCAGTTAAAAAGTGATTGAGCATTATCTTGTCTTTGGAGATCTGTTGGTGATTCCTCTAAAAAAGAAGCTATTGATATTATTAATAGTATGGTTATAAGAAGTTGCATATTGATTTATTAACTGAGTGTACAATGTGTAGAACAGTTTCCTCAGTGGTTTTGAAAGGCATCTTAATAGCCGTTTTAGTCCAGCCTCTCATTGTTTGTCCTATGGAATCAACAAGTTGTGCAAAGTCTCCCCATGGTTTCATACACCACCTTCCACTGCACTAGTCTGCATGGTAACAGTTCTTACTTCTGTCTCTCCCGCGATCACCACCGTGCATCTGTAATGCCAAAAGGGAGGACAGATTATGTACACCAAACTAAGAGGTGGATTTGATTCTTTTGGTGAAGAAATTAACCTGGTTTTAATAACAAGTCCATGGTCCACCACCCCATCAATATTGTCCAGGCTGTTAGCCACGGTAGCTGCATAATCTCGCATTGATCAACCCATATCAACCAGCAATTGAGAACATTGTAAAAGTTCCAAAGCTATTACCGAGGCTTGGAATAGGAGTTGTGAAGATAACATCAAGAATGTTGTGACCATCACTAGTGACAATAGGAAAGTCTCCTCCAAGAGGCCCTGCATCTCCCACAGAAGCTCTTCTCCAAACCTTTTCCACATATGCACAAAGCAAAATATAACTAATCAAGTAGGGATCAATAGAATTCAAACCCTGAGAAATTACTAAAACTCACACCTCTGCATCTCCTAAGTACAAGTCATCTATCTCCTCAGCTGTGGCTAACCAATTAAGCTGCAAGCGAAACTTCAAGCAATCATTTCCCGATCAAAAGAAAAGAAAAATGAAATTATTGAAAGAGAAGTATTCTTACAGATTGAACTAAGACAGGGATAGATCCTTCAAGGCCTGACTTGTAATGTTCATCCTTTATCATGAAGACTGCCTCATCAGCTGCTTCAACAATAGACTGCATTGTGAATCTCTCTTTATAAGCAATGAGTTTGCTCAGAAAAAAAGACTGCAACATTTAGACAAAACCTCACTCACCTTTTGCCGCAGAATATAGTCATCTTCCTGTGTTGCTCTTCTCCTCCCAATAACTGAGACAAGCGTACTCTCTTCTACAGCATCAGCATCATGGAATGCAAAATCAATCTACATAGGAGAGTACCACTGAAAACATTATATCCCAAGCTGGAAGATATAGACCAAACCGGTTAAGAAAATGGGGCTACCTGACAATCATCCCGGAAATGTTTCAAAGGGACTCCATACTTTGCTGCTTCACTCGCACTTCTAGCAGACCTGAACAAGAACCATGACAAACAGCAGATGTAATGAAACATGATCACCAAGAATCAAATCATAGTTTGAGTGAAGAAAACCAAAAGGACTCACATTGGTACACCAACAACACCTTGTATAGAACCAGAACGAAGTTGAGCACCCAAATAACGAATAGCCAAATCTGAAGCTTCTCCAAATCCTAAACCAATAACCATCCCACTCTTTACATAACTATCCACCTGAAACAAAATAAAAAAAATCACCAAACTTTGTTGTCAAGTATACTTTTTTCCTTTTGTTTTATGACAATTTATGCCCTAGAAAATTGATTATAAACAGTTACCAGAGAGAGAATCTTGTACTCAAAGTCTTCAACTTTATACAAATTAACACCCAATTTCAAAATGGGTTTTCGCTTTAATTGATCATAGCAATCATGATGTCTAATTACGTAATGATTTTTATCAATTTAATAACACTTACGGTGTGGTGAGCAGCTCGGAGAAGAGGGGAGGGATCCGGAGAAAGAGTGGCGCTTACTCGAGGTACTGAAACACGTCTGAAGCTACGACGGCGCGTGAAAACGGCGGAAGAGAGTGAAAACGGAGTGGATGCAACTACCATTTTTCAAAACGATTTATGTCGCCCAGTCACGACGAGACGACTCCGTGGTTTTGCCGCTCTTATCTCCTTCGGTTTCGTGTGTGTGGCAATACGAATTGATTAACATTTATTGTCAGTCATCCGAAAAGCGAAACTGAAAACATAAAAAGTTCAAATAGGGACTATGAAAATTTATTAATTTATAAAGTAAATAAAATTCAGTGTATAAAAATGAAAAATATTTCAGGCATAATATTATATCTTGGTTAGAGTTTACATATTTGAACTTTAACCATCTGATTAAATTATTGATATATTTTATATATGATGATTACTTATAAAAAAATATAAAATCATTTTATAAGTAATTCAATAAAATTTAAAAATAGATTTGAGATTCATATTTGAAAGATATACAACAAATCTTTTTTGTATATGTTTATATTAAATTTTACATGAGATAATTATTAGTTTATGATGTTATTGGGATCATATATTTACCAAAATTTTTGTTAATGTTATTATTTTATATAATCATTTCCTGTTTTACACCGGCTCAACTTTAAAACTAAAATGATTATTAATTTATAATTTTTATTAATTTATCGAAAATTAATTTATATAATTTGAATTGTATCTTGCAATCCCCCTTAAAATACTTTTTGTTAATGAACATAAACTTTCAACTAAAACTCTACAAAATAATATTGTTATTTATAATGAATAGGGTTAGTTTGGGCAAAAAAACTCGAACCCAAAGAAACGAACCGAGTTTGATCTGATAATGTAACATTGAATCGAACCAAAATTAGTTAAATATCCCCGAACGGACTAAATGTTAGCATTAAAAAAAACAAAACCAAACCCGATCCGAACGAAAAATATTTTGGGTGCTAATATACTGAATCCAAAGAACCGAACCAAATTAGATCTGAAAAGGTAGTATTGACTTTGAACCATATTTAGTTAAATATCCGACCGGGTTAAATTTTAGTATTTAAAAACAAAAAAAAATCTGATCCGAACAGAAAATATTTTGGGTATCTGAATATATTCATATCAGATTTATATTCTTAAATATATTAATTATTTTTAGATGTAATATAAACGAGAAATATCCAAAAATATATAAGATATTTGTAGTTATTCAAAATACTTAAAAATGCATACAATTAAGAAAAAGTAAATACCTATAATATATAAACAATACTCAAAAGATCAAAAATATTTGAAATATCTTCTAATTCTCTATCCAAATATTTAAGTCAAAATAGTGTATATGTTACTAGTGATATTCCGCCCCACTAAAAAGCATTACAAAAGAAACCGAGTCATCCTCACACGTATTCGCCCTCTCACCGACAGAGAACACACGTCATGCCGATAGCCCCACTTCTTCTTCCAGAACCCGAACATCGACCCGACAGCACCCCGTCGACAGTAGAGTCAGATCCGGGATGAAACCCATCAACCAAACACTATACGTCATGCCGAACGGTGTACAACCGTCTCCCACAAACAAAAGCCAGCGAAATAGGTGCTAACCAAGAAACCACTTTCCAGAGGCAAATTGGCATACTACTATAAAGTTGTGACGCCGAAACTGAAAACTACTATTTAAGCCGAGAAAAACACAGAAAAGAAAAACTAAAAGCCAAAGTCCGATCGACGCCATGGCTGTGGAAGCTCACCGACGTCGATCAGAGATGAAGAAGATGGCCGAAAATAAACTTTTTCTTGTGTGAGGTGGAGAGGATTTTTCAAGAGAGAGACAAGGTATAAATTTCTGTTGATTTATATACAATCTATTATTTTATTTTTAGATTTTGAGAATTTTAACGTATATATGAATTTTAATTAAAAAAATAATTTAAACTGTTTAATCCGAATCCGAACCTTTTCGAATTAACTGAATTTTTTAATTCTGACATCTAAATTTCGAATAGATTCGAATCAAACTCGGAACTGAACACCCCCGACTTAATAGAGTTGTTAATTTATCAATTTTGAACCATATATATACTACATATTTCATAAATCTCTGACCGCTGACCTGCACCACAAGAGACCAGGTCTGTAACCCAACCAACATATGACAACAAATACAACATATAACCCCTCCAGCTCATTCAACAGAACCTGCTAACCCTCATCGGCCGAGTAACGAACCCGAGGTTTCAACAGATCTCACGTCTACTTGAAGAGCTCCCCCGCAACTGGACCTTAAAAGGAAAAGCAACGGTAGCTGACCTGGGGCATGACCGTTTCCAAATTAGATTTGAACGAGAAGACGATATCAACAGCGTTCTGAGCAACAGACCGTACCAGTTTAACGGAGGGATGGTGATTCTCCAACGATGGGAGCCCATCATCTCCCATGTTTCCCCTTCCCAGATCCCTTTCTGGATTGACATCAAAGGTCTCCCTCTTCACTTCTGGCACGATAAGTTCATTTACAAAATAGGCCTAGCGCTGGGAACGCTCGATGATTACTCTATCTCCAAGACAGCACTGAGGATACGTATCTTGCTCAACGGCCTTGAACCCATCACAGAGAACGCCATTGTCGACTTTGATACGGGTGAAGAGGCCCCAATAACCTTTGAGTATGAAGGAATCCACAACCTCTGCTCACACTGCAACAGGCTCACTCACTCTGCAAGAGACTGTCCAACGAGAGTGGACAACGAAGCTCCACCAAGCAGATCTCAGGAGTTTCGACCCCCAGCGGCTCTAAACAATAGTCACCTTTCCCTTCGCAGAGAATCGAGATACCAGCCTTACCCAACTACCTACCACCAGAAAAGCGACTCGGAGGAAAGGAGCTACCACCAAAGAGTGGCCCGCCATGGCAGACCTTTTGGAGACAGAGTCTCACAATCACACGTAATAGCTAGGCCCCTCCGCAATAAGATTACTCATGGGGGCTACGACCCCATTTCTACAAGGATAAATAGAAGAACAGAGTCACCTCCCCCGAGAACCTATGCATCTGAAGCAGGTAGATATGGTGCACGAGACCTAAGAGAGGCCAGAACAAGAAGAACCCCAGCACCACTACAAGTATGGAGGGAGAAGAAGTGTATCCACCAATCCCTCCAGGGAGATGGTCAGCTTTCAAATCCTAGAACTCCTCCACCTGAAAGCCAGCACCAACCGCTGGAAGGAACTAGATCCTTGGAAAGGAACCTAGCACTAAGTGATTTCCCACAGACGAATGTAATCCCGACTACTGCTGAAGTAATACAGGAACTAGTTGATGTATCAATTCAGTACACTAACTGCGACGATCCAGTAGAAAGAGAAGCTCGACGCCAGCGTGTGCTACAAAATAACGCTGAGGGGATCTTGGAGAAAACAGCAGCTTCAATCATTGCAGCAGCAACCCGCTCAGCTCTACATAAACAACAAATCAACCAGACGGCTGCTACAAATACCAATACGCTTCCATTGGAGGTTCAGGAGCCGGTGGAACCACCTCCCGCCCCTATCCTACTCCCAGGACCGGGAATGACCATACCAAAGCGTAGGGGGAGACCACCGAAGGAAAGGAAGCAATCCCCAAAGATCAAATCTCTCCCGGGAGCTTGTTCCCGAAAGAGAAACCTTACCCTCCTCCACTCCTCACCTGCTGGGCATTCGACAGCTCCTCCCCCTAGGCAAGGACAAGCATCAACACCAAACAACAATAATGTACCTACTTCGAGTTCGAGACAACCAAAGTCGGTGATCATACCTGCAAGTGTGAAACCCCAGAAGGATTTTCACACCCAAGAGCCTCCTCTTCCTTAGCTGTACTAAGCTGGAACTGTCGAGGGTTGGGGAATTCCAAGACAGTCCAGCGCCTAAAGGATCTCCATATGCTACATATGCCTGATGTTATCTTTTTGATGGAGACAAAAAATCCCGACAGCTTCGTACTCAAAGAACTCCAAGAGCTCTGCTACGACTCACATTTCTTGGTGTCTCCTCACGGACATGGAGGAGGAGGACTGGCCCTGCTATGGAACAAAGATATTGACATTCAAGTTATATCTTCCTGCCAAAACTACATCGACACGATAATAGTGGTTAAAGGAAAGCCTTTTAATAGTACTTTCACGTATGGAACTCCCGATGTTCGTCAACGACAAGAGGTGTGGGATACGTTAGCTACAATCCCTCTATCACGCCCAGGCCCGTGGTTCCTAACGGGAGATTTTAATGAAATCACTGAGAACTCAGAGAAAACCGGAGGGAATGAAAGATCAGAGAATAGCTTTGTACCTTTTCGAAGCTTCCTGTCTCAATCTGCTCTGTTTGATGTCCAACACTCAGGAAATTTCCTATCCTGGAGAGGAAAACGTGGAACACATGTGGTACATTGTAGACTGGATCGTACTATTGCAAATAGCGACTGGTCAGATCTTTTCCCTCATAGCCGGAGCCACTATCTCAGATATGAAGTATCCGACCATAGACCTCTGCTTACTATCTTTGACCCTACAAAGAAAAAATCCAAAAGAATCTTCAGGTATGACAGAAGGCTCCGCTCTAACCAACAAGTTGCTGATATTGTGGAAAAAGCATGGAATGAATATCCTACTTCTCAAGTCACATCTAGGATATCGTAATGTCGTCAAGCCATAGCGGAATGGAGTAGAACTCAACATCTTAATAGCAGAAAGAAAATTGAACACTTACAAGGTGCACTTGACAAAGCTCTATCAGCAACTACTGCAGATGATTCAACTATCTCCACTATCAACTCCTCTCTACTTCAAGCATATCGAGCGGAGGAGAAGTTCTGGAAGCAGAGAAGCAGACAACTTTGGCTCGCTCTAGGAGATAAGAACACTGGGTACTTCCATGCTGCATCAAAAGGACGAAAAGCAAGAAACAGGATATCAATTCTTGAAAGTCCTACAGGGGAGGTATATTATGAAGAGCATCAGATTGTGGATCATATAGCCTCATATTTCACTAAGATCTTTACCTCTACGCGTAAGGATTGCACGTTGACCATCTACCAAGCAATCACTCCGAAAGTTACAGAGGAAATGAATGAGCAGTTGACCAAACCTCCCACAGATGCTGAAATCAGGGCGGGGATGTTCTCCATACACCCTGATAAGGCACCAGGGCCAGACGGTTTCTCTGCTAGTTTCTTTCAATCAAATTGGAACACGGTGGGACCTGCAATTACAAGAGAGATACAACACTTCTTCAGTCATGGCCATCTACCCTCCACTGTGAATGGGACGTTCATCAGGCTAATCCCAAAAACAAAAGATGCAAAAATAGTCTCCGAGTTCAGACCAATAGCTGTGTGCAATGTTTACTACAAAGTGATCTCCAAAATCTTATCACTAAGGCTAAAATCTATACTTCAAGCTGTTATCTCAGAAAATCAGTCAGCTTTTATACCTGGAAGAGCAATTGCTGACAATGTCTTGATCACGCACGAGACCCTCCATTATCTAAAGACCTCACAGGCAAAGAAGCACTGCTACATGGCGGTTAAAACCGACATGAGCAAAGCATATGATAGGTTAGAATGGATCTTTATCAAGAATGTTATGCTGCGACTGGGTTTTCATGTAAAATGGTTTACCTGGGTCATGGAATGCATCTCCTCAGTGTCATATTCTTTCTTAATCAATGACTCAGTTCTTGGAAGTGTAACACCGCAACGTGGTATCAGACAAGGCGACCCTTTGAGCCCATACATCTTCATTATCTGCAGTGAAGTGTTATCAGGTTTATGCGCAAAAGCTCAACAAGATGGGAGACTAGTAGGAGCAAGAGTGGCAACAAACTGTCCGCGAATCAATCACTTACTCTTCGCTGACGATACCATGTTCTTCATAAGATCAGATGGGAGAAGCTGCGCCACCCTAATGAGAATCCTGAAAATGTGTGAAGAAGCATCGGGTCAGAAGATTAACCAGGACAAATCATCTATCACTTTTGCAAAGACAACGAGCACACGAGCAAAAATCGGAGCAAAACAGCTACTCAATATCACTAAAGAAGGGGGAGTTGGAAAATACCTTGGACTTCCAGAGCATTTTGGTCGTCGAAAGAAGGACCTTTTTGCCTCTATTGTTGACAAAATTCAACATAGAGCGGTCTCTTGGGCAGCCAGATATCTATCCACAGCAGGGAAAATGACCCTCCTTCAAGCAGTCCTCTCAGCCATTCCCACATTCCCTATGTCTTGCTTCCAACTACCAGTTAGCATCTGCAAAAAGATACAATCAGTCTTAACACGCTTCTGGTGGGATTCAAATGATGGGAAGAAGAAAATGTGGTGGGTCTCTTGGGACAAACTCACGATACCAAAAGGCATGGGAGGCTTGGGTTTTAAAGACATCCAAAGGTTCAACACAGCTCTACTAGCCAAACTGCCATGGCGAATGCTAAACAACCCTGACTGTCTACTATCTAAAGTCCTACTTGGGAAGTATTGCCAAAATGACAGCCTGCTACGGGTGAATTTTGAGAAAACTGCATCTCATAGATGGCGGGGGATACTAGCAGGAAGAGACTTACTTATTGAACATCTTGGAAGAGTCATCGGTGATGGAGCAACAACCAAAGTATGGGGTGAACCATGGATCTCTTCTACTTCCCCTGCGATGCCCTTTGGACCTGTAAAAGAAGGAGAATGTGATTTATTTGTGTCTGATCTACTGACAAGAGGAATTGGCAATTGGAACACATCAAGAATCAAAGAGTTGCTACCTGAGCTACAAGAGGAGATACTGTCTATCAAACCGAGCCTAACAGGTGCACAAGATTCTTTCATTTGGTATCCTCTCCCCATGGGATCCTATACAGTCAGATCAGGCTACGCCGCAGCATCCAAAAGTAAACTCCGCGAGTTGGAGCTCTCTGAGGCTTTGTCATCTTTAAACTGGCACAAAAAAGTGTGGAACGTGGAGTGTGCGCCGAAACAAAAACTCCTTATCTGAAAAGCACTCCACAAAGCTCTACCCACAGGCTACAATCTGGAGAGACGGGGAGTCGTTTGCACCACATCCTGTAAACGCTGTGGTGAATCAGAAACAGTGGAACACTTGTTCCTCCACTGCAACTTTGCGGTAGAAGTGTGGGATCAGGTCCCTCTGATGACCCCCTTTGAATCAAGCCAATGCCTTTCGATCTTATCGGCCCTCGAATCGGCGGCATCTTGGGTCTGTCTACCACCCACTGGAGTCTCAAAGAGCATCTTCTTCTGGGTTATGTGGGCTATTTGGAACGCACGCAACCTCCTTCTTCGAGGTGATATCAAAAGCACTAGCAGCGGCTCAGGAATGGATCAAAGCCCAACCAATAGTCGATTCCTCTGGAAGCAAAGAAAAGGTCTCCCCTTTGATCCAACCGCGATCGATACCTGAAGGAACCATCTACTGCAATAGCGATGCTGCCTGGGATAAAACCTCTGAATCGACGGGATTGGGATGGATCTTCGGATCTCCTGAAACCCCAACTCTTCAGGGAACCCAATTCCAGACTCATGTGCGATCGGTACTTTTAGCGGAAGCCCTCGCAGTACGATCTGCCCTCCAACATGCCATTCAACTTGGCTACTCCCAAATCTGGCTCCGATCAGATTGCCTTGTGCTCGTCAGAGCCATCACTTTGATTAACAAACCGAAGAATCTCCATGGAGTTCTGTCGGATATTGAAGCTCTATCATCTCGTTTTAGTTTCTGCGCTTTCTCTTTTGTCTCTAGAGAATGTAATGGACCTGGTGACATGTTGGCCAAATCTGCTTTGTTTAACAGGACCTCTATGGGCCTGGTCTGAACCTTCAATTAAATGAAAGTATGGTTGTTCAAAAAAAAAAAAAAACCCCTCCAGCTCATTTCATACATACCCATTTTATACTTGAAACAGAGAGATGATTCCAAAAGTTTTTTTAACAATTAAAAGACATGGGAGGTTCCATGTTTGAGCGACCTTCGGCACACATATGCTGTGGGCACGGAAGCTGGATCAACCAATCGTTGATGAGCGTGAATCAGATCGACCAAGATAAAATCGATTGGTCGATATAACTGGAATCTGAGTATAAACCTGACACAAATGCAAATATGAAATGATATCCGGAAGATCATATGAATAATAAAACAAGAACAATAAAAGAGGAAAATCTATTACAATAAAGTAGACTTGTCAAGGCTTCTCTTGCGTCCACGTCAGCAAAGATAGTGGGGGGTTTCCTGCCAGGTGTGCACTCCCAAACAAAAGACGAATATATGTTTTAGTCGCCTTTGCTTTTGCTTCTACTGGGTTTGTTTGTGTTAGATATTTCTGATGGGCTTTGTAAACAAAATGGGCAGCCCAGTCAAAATCTAGGTTGCCTCTTCGTTTCTTGCCGACAAAATTTCTAGAGCTGTTTCGGTTCGGCAATGAGGAGAACCTGATTGCTTTGGCTAACACCAATACTCATTTTC
This sequence comes from Hirschfeldia incana, assembly GCA_026261945.1. NCBI lineage: Eukaryota > Viridiplantae > Streptophyta > Magnoliopsida > Brassicales > Brassicaceae > Hirschfeldia > Hirschfeldia incana. Next base: position 3,069,256 of record JABCMI010000006.1, read on the forward strand.
TTGGTTGGTCTCTAAGATTCTGATTCTAAAATAGAGAATTCAAATTTCGCGATGATGTTGTGATTGTTTTTTTTTGTGCAGACACTCAGCGAAGTAGCACACGGCAAAGGCAGTTTTACGGCAACGATTATAATTCAAAAGCAGTTTTCTGGCAACGATTATAATTCAAATGCCAGTCTTATTCTCATATCAAAAACTTTCTCTATTGTCGTCTGTTCTCTCTTTAAAAAAATGAGACGTTTAACATCAGTCCAAACATTACACATGTAATTGGATGTATCGGTTTGGTTAAGTGTACTGAGCTACGGCGTAGATCCGAAGTTATTGTGGCAAGAAGCATAAACCCAAAAACTTTTGGAGGTAGTTATACTTCTGCTGTTTGACTGCTGTTTTTTCAGATTACTGACTGATTGCTTATATGTTTTTATTTACTTAACTAGATATCAAACAATCTCTACAACACTCTGTAACTGAGCTTCACTTCATATGCAGGTCAGTTTTAAAACATAATTTCTGGCACCCATTTCTACTTTGACAAGCAGACAACAGATGGCAAGAATTATTTTCAGAGGTATGCATACTTCCATAACCAATTCAGCAGTTTATATGCTATACCAGAATATTTAACACCACAGCACATTAGGTTGGAGTCTAATGTAAGCACAAACCTAGCAGCTATTTCGTTCAGTCATGGTTTTGCAAAGGTAGAGCCAGTGACTCTTGCAGGCTAAACTAAAATATTATCGCCAATGTTCCTCATGTTTACCATTTTGTTTTATTGGTTAATACCTTTGCAGCTCGATTTTTTTTTTTTAAAATGCCAACATTTTTACAAAACAAGAAATTGAATGTCTGTGCATCTGGAAAGTGTCGAGTAGTCATATGGATTATGGGTGGTGTTACAGTAAAAACAGGAGTGGCCGGTTACAGTGGGTGTAGGTGATTTTTTCTGATCTTAATGGTAATGAAATACAGCGCAAGTGGGTTAAGGGAGAAGCTTAACAGAGTCAACTCAGAGAACAAGAAGCTTACAGAGATGCTAGAAAGTAGAAACAGTCTACGAGAACTACTATATATTACATCATCATCTGGAGAAGCTCCAGAGTCGAAGTAGCCATGAAATATATATGATCGAACAACTAAGAAAGAAAAGGAAAAAAGGTCCGGAGGAGTTCTCAGGGTTTCCTAATGAACTCAGTAGTGGAAAAAGTGAGAACAACTCCAGCAACAAAGATCATCATCAGAAGCAGTAACATGAGCAGAAAAATCAGCTTCTTTCATGCAAAAGACCAGTCGTTGATATAGTCAACAATGCAAAGGTTCCAACAGTCTTTTATTTTTGAACAACAAAAAGCTTGAAGCAAATATCAAATGGTAAAAAACGAAGCCATGTGATGCAGGTTGATAATTCTAACGAGGACAAGGTTTTGGACAGCTTAGTATAGCTTGGATATGAAACTTAGAAATTAGCCAATATATCTTTCTTGGCATTTGAAAGTTTTGTTTTTGCATACTGTTAAAATATACTGTTATTAATAGTTGCAGTCTTTCAATAAGCTCATGTCAGAATATAGTCTTTGAAGCTTGATTTTCTAAGTATTTGCAATCATTATTTTTAGTGCATCCTAAATATGTGCTGTCAATCTTAAGATATAAAATATGACCAGACTGTCTACTTGAATTGTGTTAGCAACTGTCTTGACACCAAGTTCATATTGTTCTTTTCTTTTGACACTTTCTATAGTGCTTACGTCCATCGCTGTAGTTTCTATTAAAACAACACTGTTTAGGAGTCTATTATCTCCACACAGCCGCAGAAGGTTTATATATCAACGTAGTTTACCTATACCGCATTAACAAGTTTTCTTTTTGCATTAGCAGGTTATGCACGAGTGAAATGGCACTCGGAAAAATATACTTAGAGAAACTAGGGAGGACACAAATGAAAACGACATGATGTTAATGTTGGAAAGACATCAATCAAGTCAGTGCATTAATCACATGTAAAAAACTCTGGTGTTACTTAACAACACTCGCAACAACAAATGCCACATTAACGTATCTCCACAACAACAAATGCGACCAAACCTACTATTACAAGCAAATAAAAGATATTATATTTTTCATATAAAACCCATTCTACAAAATTTTATATTTTATGCTCCAACTATTAGACATTAAATTTGTGTATCCAAACAATATAAACACTATTCAGCTACATACTTTGAAATATCTTATTCACCTTGCGTATGTAGCATGTACATAAAAGAGCAAATCCCTCTTAAACAAAATAGATATCCAATTGATAAATGCAAAGCTGATCTCAACATCACTGAGACTTCCATAATAATGGCTACAAAACTCTAACAAATAGCTACAACATCAGACAATTTCTATTCGGGGGCTGCTATAACATTTTTACCATCGGAATCATTAAGAGAATTTAAAATTTATTTATGTCAAAAATATTTCTTACCTTTGTAATATAAAAACCTCTGAATATTCGGTCAATATATAAATTTTAACTTACCAAACGTCCACCCATAAACTCACAAAATCAATAATATATTTTTCTTAAAAATTCGTAAAAGAAATTCTTACAAATTAGTACCAGACATTGCACTACACAATTAACAAATTTTCATAGTCGGATTTGTATTGTCTATGTGACCATTGATACTATTTGTGAAGATCTTTTTGTGTTCTTTTGTCGTCGATATTTTTTGTCAAGCTAAGGTTAATTTCGGTTTCTTTTCTTTTTGGTTTTCATTTGGTTATAGCAAGCTTTGTAGTTTTTTGGTGGGAGTGTTCTATACTTCTCTATCGAAATATTTTCTACATGTCTGTGGAACTTCTAAGGAATTTGACATATATTGTTTACTAAAATCATAATACGAATTGTAAATTCATTTAAGAAAAAAATATACGAACCCGGCGCGTAGCGCCGGAATACCACTAGTGTTAAATAAAGTGGAATTAAACTGTTGGTTGTGTAACACTTTTAACTTGATCAAATGATGGACTTGAAGTGGATTTTGCGGATAAAGGTTTCATTGAATCACTCAAGTTAGTATCTTCAGCCAAGTTCAACACCGTCTCTGAACAAGGTGAGAGCTCTGGTTCAAACACAATTGATGATCCTCTTATAGTCCTATCATTCCAGATAGAAACAATACTGCAATACAAGATGTTCCTCAAAAGCCATGACCAAATCCAACCGTATTTTGATCAAATATTATGTAAAGGTATTTTAACAGAATGTTGTTAAAGACAAAAAAAATTATTATATGCAATCCAAGCATATAGACTGTATATATTATTTTTAAGTTTTTTTTTTTTTGATCAAACGAAACTTGCATTACTTAGAAAGAGTTTAACCTCCCCGAGAGGAGTTCAATACAGACATTGCTAAGGCTGTTTTTGCCACACTATCAGCCTCAGCATTGGAACTACGAGAAATGAAATCAAAAGAAATAACATCAAAGAAAGACATAAAGTGATAGATATCAAACATGATACCGAACAGTTCAGGTTGAGACCCTCCCTTTTTCAATAGCTTGATTAGGGAAAGGGAGTCGGATAGAACTGCCAGGGATCGGACGTTTGAATAAACCGCCAGGGCAACCGCCCGATGAACAGCTAAGGCTTCCGCCATTAGAGCTGAAGAAACATGGCTACGGACCTCTGAAATGTTTGGGAAATTTCGAGGAGTATTGCCAGTAAATATTCCCCCTATGCCACAGGCTCCCGTCGCTGCGTTCCAGGCTGCATCCACTTTACAGACTAGAACCTCCGTAGGGAAAGAGGGGGGAAAGGTTGCAGGTCGATATTGACATCGAAGTGGGTAGGGATGGAGAGATAGTGCTTCTTTCGGCTCTGTTTGTGCATCATTCCATTCCTTGGCATCCTTAACGCTTTTCAACACAATCTCATGTGCATTAAAGGCTCTGTTTTCGAAGACCAGCTTGTTCCTTGCTTTCCACAGGTTCCACAACACCCAAGGCCACAGGGGAGCAGTTAGTCCCGTCGGAGGTAAGGGTGTGTAGTCTTTACCTTGTTTCACCAGTTCAGCGATCGTTCGGATGGATGGAAGGGGTCGTCGGGATGATGGTAGTTGACTCCACACAACCTCCGCAAGGGGGCATGTGAGGAAAACATGTAAATCATCTTCATGAGCTCCGCATTTCTTACAATTAAATGGTGGGACGCCTCTTCTTTCAAGGTTGGCGCTGATAGGTATAGCTTTCTTTATCAACCTCCAAAGAAAGTCTTTCACCTTAGGACTTGTTTTTACATTCCAAATATCACGCAGCCAATGAATTTGATCGTTCGCTTCGAGAGCTTGCCTAGTAGACGTGATTTCCAATCCATACCCTGTTTTTGTTGAGTAAATACCATCTCTCTCATACAGCCAAAACAGAGTATCAGGAGCTGGTGTAGAACTGGTTTTAATCTTCAGAATAACCTCCTCATACTGAGGTATAACATTCCTGATCTTCCCTAAATCCCATTTATTGGTTATAGGACATAACAGGTCCTTTACTTTCAGCTGCTGTGCACGCTCAGCCACTGGACCCAGAGGTTGAGTTGGCTTCTCGAAGGAGAGCCAAGGGTCGTCCCATAACCTGATAGTTTCACCATCACCCACTGCCCAACTAAGGCCTTTTTTAAGAACTTCTCTCCCTGCTAAAATGCTTCGCCATCCATGGGAAGCAGTGGCCTGTATTGGACAGTCCAAGAAAGATTGATTTCTGGAATATTTGCCCAAAAGAACTTGAGCCAGTAAGGACTGTGGTTCTTGGAGCAAGCGCCAACCGATCTTCGCCAGAAGAGCCTTGTTAAAAGTTTCTATATCCCGAAAACCAAGACCTCCTGCATACTTTGGTAGAGATAGAGTATCCCAAGAAATCCAGCACATCTTTCTCTTTCCGGGAATTGCGTCCCACCAGAAGCGTGTGAGAAGTGATTGGATTTGGTTACACAAGGAGAGTGGTAGTTTGAAACAAGACATGGCATAACAGGGCATTGCCGACAGCACCGATTTGAGGAGAACTTGTTTACCAGCTCCGGAGAGAAATTTAGCTGTCCAACTATGTGCCTTCTGTCTGATCCTATCGAGGATGGAAGCAAATATGTCTCTCTTCTTGCGACCAAACTGTTCTGGTAGCCCAAGATACTTTCCGATCCCCCCTTCTAGGTATATTTCCATCGAAATCTTAACCCGGGCTCGAACACAGGCCGGTGTCTTGGCTGAGAAAGTAATTGCTGACTTTTGAGGATTAATCTTCTGACCGGAGACCTCCTCGTACACTGAAAGAATCTTCAATAGCGCTGAGACACACGACGGTTTTGTTTTGCAGAAGAACATGGTATCGTCAGCAAATAACAAGTGATTTATTGAAGGACAACCGCGAGCTACCCTGATTCCTGGGAGAGATCCATCCGCTTGGCCCTTTGCACACAATGCAGAAAGAACTTCAGTACAGAGAATAAAGATGTACGGCGACAGCGGATCACCTTGTCGAAGGCCTCGCGACGGGATAACTGAACCTTGGGGAGCTCCATTAATTAGGAAAGAGTAAGAGACTGATTCAATACAGCTCATGATCCAAGATATCCAAACAGGAGCAAAGCCAAGAAGTCGGAGAACTTCCTTAACAAAATCCCATTCAATCCTATCGTAAGCTTTGCTCATATCTGTTTTCACAGCCATCGAACATCTCTTCTTTGCGTCAGAGGTCCTCAAGAAGTGAAGTGTTTCATGGGTGATGAGAACATTATCCGAAATAGCTCGTCCTGCAACAAAAGCTGATTGTGTTTGGGAGATTAGAACTGGCAGTAGAGGTTTAAGCCTCCTGGTGAGGATCTTTGCAATGATCTTGTAGTGAGTGTTACACAGCGCTATCGGCCGGTACTCAGCAACTGTCTTTGCACCTGTAACCTTCGGAATAAGTCTAATGTGAGTCTCATTTTGTCGCGGATCTAGATGACCAGTCAAGAAAAAATCCCGAACATCCTTAATAACATCATCTCCCACTATGTGCCAGTAGGACTGGTAGAAAGTAGCTGGAAAACCATCCGGGCCAGGAGCCTTGTTTCCATTAACAGAGTTCACCGCATCTCTTATTTCCGAATCACTCGGTATAGCTGTTAAACTGATGTTCATCTCTGGTGTGACTCTCATTGACAACAGAGACTGAATCTGAGCAAAAGATCTGTTACCATTTGATGTGAAAATCTCAGTGAAATATTCAGAAATGACTCGAGCTATGTCTGGTTCCTCATAAACCACTCCCCCTTGGGGATCCTCTAGGACTGGAATGGAGTTGATGATTCTCCTGGTTCGAGTTGCTGCGTGAAAAAATCCAGTGTTTCTATCTCCCTTCTTAAGCCATTGGATCCGGCTTCTTTGTTGCCAAAACTGTTCTTCCTCTAAGTAAGCCTGCCGAAGCTCAGAATTTATTTTTTCAATGAGAGCTGTATCAGGAACAGAGTTTGATAGAGCAGTTTCCAGCGCCGTTTGGTTGCTTTTGATGATCAGGTTACTCTTTTCTTGCTTTTCCTTGGCCCACTTGATGATGCTTCTTCTACAAGCATTTAACTTTGTAATGACCGAATCGAGAGGAGACGACTTCCAAGCATCTTCGACTACCTGTAGAACCCTCTTATCTTCTGTTAAAGCCCTGTTAAATCGGAAGAGACCACGCTTCTTTGTTTTCTCAGAGTTGAAGTAGGATAACAGGGGTCGATGATCAGATCCTTCGAAGCGAAGGTAACGGCACCTACCCATCGGAAACGCTTCAGACCAGGAGCAGTTTCCCATAGAACGGTCTAATCTGGATCGTATGAAGTGTGTGTGACGATTTCCACGCCACGAGAGTCGCTCTCCAGAATGTTTGAGGTCCCATAGTCCGTTCTGTGCCACAAAGGATCGAAAAGCTGTGAAAGAACCTTCAGGTCGAGCTGGACCACCTTCCTTTTCAGTGTTGTTGAGAATATCGTTGAAATCGCCCGTGATTAACCACGGATCTTGTCTTCCTGCTCCAACCAAGTCGAGTTTTCTCCAAAAGGGTGCTCTGTTTTCCACAGCCGGAGCTCCATAGATGAAAGAGACATAAGAGGTCACCCCTTTGTACTCTATTTTCGTGTCAATCAAGTTGGGAGAGGATTCAATGATTGTGATATTTGTATCATCATTCCATAAGAGCGCAAGCCCACCACTAAGACCATTTGGTGGAACCGAGAAAAAATGAGAGTAATGGAGATTCTGCAGTTTATTATTGATGAAAGCATCATCGTTCTTAGTCTCCATAAAAAACATTACATCAGGAGCCATCGATTTATGGATCTCCTTTATACGCCGGATTGTCTGGACACTCCCTAGTCCTTGACAATTCCAGCTTAAAATGACTAAGGAAGAGAGTTTTGATGGGGCCGAAAATCCACCCCACCTCGAGTACTCCCCGGTATGAACACCGTACTTGTCTGACTGCTTCTTTTCTTTTGTCGACTTGTGCCTGCGCGGTTGGATACTGCCTTATCACAAGGTAAGTTAACATCTTTGTCAACCATCAATTGCCTTCGAGTAGAAGTAGATGCTCTGGTTCCAGACGGTTTCTTCAGATTCTGGGATATCATGGGACTTCTTGTAACTCGCCTTGAGATTTTGGTTACTTTTCTTTTGTGGACCACTTTGCTAAGGGGAGCCACTGGGATAGAGCTTTTCTGACCTCCAGTAATTTTCCGGCTTGACCCTAGGCGGAGGGCAGCTGGGATTCTATCCCCAGATAGAGATTCTTCTACAGCAGGTTGTAAGTCGGGCTCAGCCTCATCCATAGTTGTGTCTGCTATCTGTAGTCTACCAGAATCAAAGGTGGGAGAACGTCGAGTTTCCTGTTGAGCAGGTCCCCCTTCAGAGAGACGTTCCAGTGCAGAGACACGAACATCAGAAGGCCTCGATTCAGAGATACGTTCCAGCGCAGACTTACGTCCTTTGGAGCTTGAGCTTGTTCCATTGATTGTTGATGAACCCAGTCTGGCCATAAGAGAGCGGGTGGGTGTGACTTCGTTTCCCTCTGCTCTGGGAGTATTAAAGATCATATTAGATGGGTTGGTTTCCTTTTCCTCTGGTTCTCTAAGTCGAGAGTCAGCCATATGTTGTGGAGCAGAGGACCCTGAGATGGGTTTGTTTCTTTCCACCACTTTGTATTGGAAGGAAGGGGCTTTCGCTCTATAATGAGAAGAGCTTGATCTTGCAGTTCTGGAGATTAAGGAGCGTTCTCTGTTCTGCTCTTCTCTTAGCCCTTGGACTCTTCCATAGTCCCCAAAACTTCCACCCCTCCTTGACGAAGTGAAGCTATCAATATGTGGTCTCACTGAAGCACGATGATCCTCATTTCTTCTGAATCCTCTTCTGTCATCGTGACGTTTCTTCTCTGCTTCTATTCTTTGTAGGGCTATACTTTGCGTAATCCCCAGTTTCCTCTCTTTTGGGGGAGGGTAGTGAGCAGGGCGGTGAGGGCAATCATTTTCCTCGTGGAAAAGTGAAAAACAGATGAAGCAGTGTTTCTCTATTTTAATGTATTCGAACTCAACTTCAGTGATGTCTCCGGTGGGTAGTTGTATCTCCATGTTCATTATCAGAGGCTGGAGACCATCGACTTCCACCCAGATCTTTGCTTCTTTTTCATTTTTAATAACATAATTGCCCAACTCCTTCCCAACTGTTTTTGTGTTCTTTTGTCGTCGATATTTTTTGTCAAGCTAAGGTTAATTTCGGTTTCTTTTCTTTTTGGTTTTCATTTGGTTATAGCAAGCTTTGTAGTTTTTTGGTGGGAGTGTTCTATACTTCTCTATCGAAATAGACTGTGTATATTATTTTTCGTCAAAATTACTCTTTTACTTTTCGTAATCTATAGTATGTTTTGAACTCATCTATCTAAAATGTTAACTAATTCGTTGTATATTACATTACATAATTTTGTAATAAAAATAAATAAATAATTTAAAATTTTATGTTTTACAAAAATGAAAAAAGAAAATATTTTCTTGCGGAAAAAGGAATCTATAACCAAAGCAAATTCGAATTGCATGAAGCTAAACAAAACAAGTGCAAAAACATTATAAGACTTTAGTTCGTGTGAAATTAAACCGGTAGATGTAAAAAAAAGCGAAAGAAATCAAACGGTAAACCGAATGATCAACCGTAAGAGAAACACTGAATAATTAAAAGAAAACAAAACCGAAAAGGAGAGTCCTTTTTCATTCGATCGCACTTATGAGTCTTGTCATCTGCTTTAAACATGTGGGAACCAAGTACGTGGTATCCACTCAAACTGGCTCACGATTACTCCAGAATCCAAGAAAAAAGGTTCCATATTCTCGTGTGATTATTCACTTCTTCCTGCATCTCTCTAATGGTACATAGATAATATATATAAATACGCACTCTTCTTTCACCGACCTCCGACACGAAAAAGCAGCTCCTTTTTGTGTGTTTCTGTCAATTCCACTACTTCACCATCAATGCTATAATAGGTTCTTCTTCTTCTTTTGCAGCTTTCTTTATTTGTGTCGGTTTCTTGGTGGGATTTGAGTTGTTTCACCACTCATTCATTCTCTGTATAAAACCTAGTGGTGGCCAATGCAAAAAGCCCTGTTGTTTCCACTTTCTTGATTTAGAAGGAACATAAAGATGGCTAGAGTTATGTTGGTGAACTTTGGGTTTTTATTACTAGTGATGATCTCTTTTGGGTTTCTGTCAAACACTTTGGGACAACAACAAGACGATGGTGGTGGTGATGATGATGATGATGATACTGCTGTTTACATTGTCACACTTAAGCAACCCCCTTTTGTTCATCTCTTTGAGGAAGAAGAGCTTAAACAAGTTAGACATAGACACCAGAGAGCAAAGTATGGCCACACTTCTAAATTCAAACCAAAATTACAGCCAAGGTACAGAAATTTATGTCGTCCTTAGATTATCTTTGTGTAGCTTTAGTTAGACCATCTTTGTAATGACTTTGATTTTTTTTTTCTTATAGAAACATCTCCAGGAAACGTCATGGGAGGGGGAGGCCAAAAAGACCACCATCTATTGCTCAAACTCATGATTCTTTCCTGAGAAAGACATTAAAAGGAGAGAAATATATAAAGCTTTATAGCTACAATTACCTAATCAATGGATTTGCTGTATTTGTTAGTTCGCAGCAGGTATGTATATATTCTTGATCATTGTATAGTAAGGACTAAACTGACATTGATTTTCATTTGATTCGTGAAGGCTGATAAGCTTTCAATGAGAAAAGAAGTAGCAAACATAGTATTGGATTTCTCTGTTAGGACAGCAACAACATATACTCCGCAGTTTATGGGTTTACCAGAAGGAGCATGGGTCAAAGAAGGTGGATTTGAGACTGCTGGAGAAGGAATAGTTATTGGATTTATCGATACTGGAATCGATCCAAATCATCCTAGTTTCAGTGACAAAGACATTAACTCTCGGCATTCATATCCAACCCCTAAGCATTTCTCAGGTCTATGTGAAGTCACACCAGATTTTCCATCAGTGTCTTGCAATAAAAAGCTGATTGGAGCTAGGCATTTCGCGCAGTCTGCTATAACTAGAGGAATCTTTAACTCATCTGAAGATTATGCTTCACCATTTGATGGAGATGGTCATGGAACGTAAGTGCAACTATTTAACGTGTTGAATATATTTTTTTTTTGAAACTAATGTGTTAAATATGTTATACAAAACAGAGTTTGAAGCTTTAATTTTATTACTTTTGATATACATACAGACACACAGCTTCTGTAGCTGCGGGTAACCATGGGGTTCCAGTGATAGTGTCTAACCATAGCTTTGGAAATGCCAGTGGAATCGCTCCTCGTGCGCAGTAAGTGATAAATAAAACATACAACTTGCATCAGTGGTAAGATCACTTCACAGTCATAACTTAAACTTTGCATGGTCAGTATTTCTGTTTACAAGGCATTGTACAAGAGTTTTGGAGGCTTTGCTGCAGATGTTGTTGCAGCTATTGATCAGGTTTGCAAACCAAAACACTAAATATAACTGAATGTTTCTCATTTTCTTCCAAATATGAGATTTTTGATAAGTGTGTGAATTTTTCAGGCAGCTCAAGATGGAGTAGATATATTAAGTTTATCGATTACACCGAATCGAAAACCTCCTGGTGTTGCTACTTTCTTTAACCCTATAGACATGGCTATACTTTCCGCTGTTAAAACCGGAATATTTGTAGTCCAAGCTGCAGGAAACACCGGTCCATCGCCTAAAAGCATGTCCTCTTTTAGTCCATGGATTTTCACAGTTGGTGTTTCTTCTCATGATAGAGTTTACTCTAATTCAATAACCCTAGGCAACAATGTAACTATTCAAGGCGTAGGGTTTGCAAGTAAGGCCATGTTTGTTTTTGTATCCAGACGCCGCATTTGGATGCTAATATTCAGATGTTGTTGTTTGGACACTATTGCTTTATGAGAAACAAAAAATATGGATTTGTGAACTTTTGTGATCGCTTACTTTGATATAGGTTCAACTGATGATAGAAAGATGTACAAGATGGTCTCAGCTTTTCATGCCTTGAACAATAGTACTTCTGTAGATAGAGACATGTATGTGGGTGAATGTCAAGATTATGAAATTTATGATCAAGAACTTGTCTCCGGGAATCTCTTGATGTGTAGCTACACTGTTCGTTTTGTTCTTGGCCTTTCGACTATAAAGCAAGCTTTAGATGTTGCCAAGAATCTATCAGCAGTTGGTGTTGTGTTCTATATGGACCCATATGTTCTCGGTTTTCAGATCAATCCAACGCCAATGGATATGCCTGGAATCATAATTCCATCTCCAGAAGATTCCAAGGTATTAAGAAAATTATAACCAAATTTGTTTTAAATGTTTTTGTGGAGTTCCTAATGAACAAACGATATGTTATTTTCGCAGAGTTTACTTAAGTACTATAACTCTTCTATTGAGAGAGATGCAATCACCAACGACGTTGTTGAATTCGGAGCTGTTGCATCCATTGAAGGCGGTTTTAATGCTAACTTCAGTAACAAAGCTCCTACGGTTATGTATTACTCAGCAAGAGGACCTGATCCAGAAGACAACTCTTTCAACGACGCTGACATATTGAAACCTAACCTCGTAGCTCCTGGAAACTCTATTTGGGGTGCTTGGAGTTCCGCTTCCATAGATTCAACCGAGTTTGAAGGTAAGCATTATTACACAAGTAAAAACAGAGGATTTTTCTGTTCTAATAAGCTGTCTAGAAATGAAAACAGAGGATTCTTTCTGTAAAAGTCACTGACTTGAATTAAAGCTCTGTTTTTACTCTGTTTTAGGTGAGAAATTTGCAATGATGTCCGGCACAAGCATGGCTGCTCCTCACGTAGCTGGTGTGGCTGCTCTAATCAAACAAACTTACCCCAACTTTAGTCCTTCAGCAATTGCATCTGCACTTTCAACAACCGCTCTTCTTAATGATAACAGAGGAGGTCCCATAATGGCTCAGCGTACTTATGCCAATCCTGAGCAGAGCCTCACTAACGCAACACCTTTTGATATGGGAAGCGGTTTCGTGAACGCCACGGCAGCTTTAGACCCTGGTTTAATTTTCGATACTAGTGAGTATTATTTCAAAAATTGGATTACGCAACTAACCTTTTTCTTTTTACCAATTCATCAAAATACTATTATTCTTCTCTTGTAGGTTTTGAAGACTACATGTCATTTCTTTGTGGAATCAACGGCTCAGATTCAGTGGTGTTTAACTATACTGGGGTTGACTGTTCTGCTAACAACATCTCAACAATCAGCGGTTTTGATCTTAACTTGCCATCAATCACAGTATCAACACTTAATGGCATGCAAGTTTTTAAAAGATGGGTGAGAAACATAGCTGGAAATGAGACGTACAATGTTGGTTGGAGTCCTCCTTATGGTGTTTCAATGAAGGTATCTCCTGCTCAGTTCTCTATAGGAATGGGAGAAACTCAAGTGCTGAGCATAACCCTCGAGGCGACAAAGAACAGTTCAAGTTCTAGTTTTGGAAGAATAGGCTTGTTTGGAAAGGCAGGACACGTTGTGAATATTCCTGTATCTGTCATAGCTAAAATCGTTGTGAGCTGATTGATAGATAGATAACATCTTCTTTTCTCTTACCATTCAATTGTTAAAGATACATTTTATTATTTTGATGAAATGTAAAACCATTATAAATGTGTTTGAGCACAAGTGAACTTCAGGCTTCTTCATGCGTTTCCTCCATCTTTGTTAAGATTACTTGGGGAAGAAGGTAGCTTCTCTGATTCCTCTTGAGCTCCAGATGGGTTTGTTGGGACGTTAGGGTTAACCATAGTGAAAGGTGGGTACTTGGGGAAAGGCCAGCCCATTAATGGAAACTTGTGGCTGAAGAATCCAGCAATCATGGATTTTGCATGGTCGATCATTCCCATTGAAGACGAATCATCCATCATGGTTTGAGGCGATTCTAGTTCTGATTGCGGTTTTGGGAGACGGAGTGAGAGTGAAGGTTGAGAACTGAGGAAGAAGACGACGAGGAGGAGTAAACAGAAAGAAGAAACCTTTGAGATGTTCGACATTGTTGCTTGGTGCTTTTCTTTTGAGCTCTTGCTTTGTGATATTTGTGTGTGTTTATGGGCTTTATGGGGTTTTATTTATAAGTGGCGATTTTGAGTTTGGAGAAGAGAAAATGGTAGGGTGTTCTTAACGTTGGGTTTCTACTTCTCACCTAAACAAAGCAGTTTCCGAATTAAGGCTTCATGATTTGAGCATGATCGTGAGAAATAACTTATGGGTTTCAGTATACATTGGTTTAGTATCAACGGTACAGATTAATTTTGAGCAATATACATTTTTACTATCTTCAACAAACTCTCTCTTCTTCGTTGAGCTCAAGATTCTAATAAATGTATGTTACATTATTTGTATTTTTATGCAAGACGTTACACAGAGACACATTTGTTTATTTGTAACTGTATATATATTACTAAGAGTGTAGTACAAGTACAACATACAAGGTGATGCAAACAGGTACGAACCATATAAACTCAGATTATAGTCGGGTCCATCAGGTTTAACAGTCAAACGAAGAAAGTTTACTAAGATAGTAACAGACAAGGCAAATGCTTAGATACAATCACTCAAGAAGGCAAAGAAGCAAGAAACGGGTGAATGAGACACGTATGTGTGTGTAATTTTGAGGCGGGGAGGTTTTCAGGGGACGACGGAGGGAGATGCTGCGGCGGTGGAGATGGAGCATTTAGTAGGCTGAACTAGACGAGAGATGGATACGGCGGAGATAATGAGCATAAGGACCACGCCGGCGAAGGCTGCGATCAATGCTCCGGCCCCGTGATCGCAGTAAGTGGCGAATCTGTCACAGATTTTGTCCCATCTGGCGTGTTTGTTCCCATTCTTCCCCACCTCTGCCATGAACGCCGCAGCGTTTGCTGCCGCCGATATCAGAGTTACATTCAGCTGTTTTTACATTTTTTTGGTATAACCCAAGAAGAAGCAAGTCAGAAAAAAATCAATTTTTTTCCTAAACTAATATTCGACAAACAAATGTCAATCAATACTATTAAAACAGAAGCAATTTTTATCTACTTACAAGTAGTCTAGGTTGTTCCATGTCATTTATTTTTATTATCCCTATATTTAGCTTACCTATTATTTCTACTTATATTTAACTTAATTAATATTAAATATAAATCATGCCTAAAATTAAGGAGCTAACTAACTATTCTATTATTTTTTAAACTAATGAATTTAAATAATGATAATACGAAATTTAAAAATAAATTAATTATATTTTTGTTATGATGTAATAAATAATGATATATGTCTATTAATTTGTATATATACAGCTATATATTAATCCAAATGCAAAAAAAAAAAAAAATCTTCAAAATCCTCACTAAATATATAAAAATATAATTCTTATAGTTAGAATATTAAAATTATATATATATATATATATATTTAGTATACGATGAAACATGTTACTATTGATATTTTTATGAACATAGTTTTACGGGTTATTCAAACATATATAATATATTTATCAAATATTAACTAATACAACAAATATATTAACATAAATTGATGCAAGAGAGTATGGATCAATAGTTTAATTAGTTTTAAAATATAAATATATATAATAAAAATATAAATCAAAATTAAAATAATAAATATTTATATTTCTAATGCGATTAATGAAAATAACTTTAAAATTTAAAATAAGTCATAAAAAAAACATCAAAAAATCTAATAACATGTGAATAACAAAAGTAAACTTACTAAATAAATGAAAATTATATTTACAAACATAAATCATTAAATTGTAATAATAAACGTATATAAATTGTTGATCCTTAAATATTTTATATTTCATTTTTAGTATGCATCCTCTCAAATATTGATTCATTACACTTACAATAAGATAAAAATTTAGTTTGACCAAAACATTGTATTAAAATTGGAACACTGCTTTCATTATATATTCACTATTCATATAAATAGACATGAATAAAATATTAGAATACTGTAACTACAATAATTTAAGTCAAACCGGATTGTATATTGGATCATCTATCAGTTCAACCGATAGCTAGGATCACGGATATTAGCTGTAATTATGAATTTTATAGTATTTTTAAATAATATTTTATTAAAAACTAAACTGAGATTACATATGAGACCACTTAATTTGCCAATTTAGCAGCGGGTCAGGACGGATTTTAAAATACTTAATATAATGTTTCATTTATAAAATCTAATTGTAGATACAATAAATACAATATCAAATGAATTTGGAATGTTTCGAAAAATTATCCCGCGGTTTGAAACCGCGGGTCAAAATATAGTATTGTTTAAAATCTCATGAAATCAACATGATATATATTGCGTACTACATTCAAAAGCTATAAAATGTGAAAAGATTTATAACTTTGATTTTAAAAATGCAAAAAAAACACTAACATCTACTAGTCGACCTTCTCCAAGTAGTTGGTTTGGTCGTTAACAACTACGGACTTTTAAGAAACATTAATATATCATATAAGTGTATTATGTATTCTGAACCAAAAATGTTGTAATAACTTTTTATATGCATTATTCACCGTTTACCCCGGCTCAAGGTTTTTCAGGGTTCATGTGCAAAAGTAAATTATAGGACCTTTTAGTAAAAATTATAATATCTTGGTTTTGAAAACAAATTTAAATTAACATAATTTTAAAAAGATTATGTTGTATGAGATCTTTTGATAAATCTAATCATGATATATATAGTGTTAGTCTAATTTATTTAAAAAAACTAAATTTATATTTATCAAAATAAAATAAAATAAACCGCTGATATCATGGCCCCAGACTATCGCACTACTTAGAGCACATACTTAAAGCTGGCACTATGTTTACCATGTCGAGAATAGCAATGGAGAGAAAACGAAAGCCGGTGAGTTCCGTCTTTCCTCCAAATAGCTGAAGAGCAATCATCAGCAAGTTGTGGAAGCTAACCATTGCATTAGCCACTACAAAATATCTTTTCTCCCAACACCAAAACCATTAATAATTATTAGTCTAAAAATTAACATTTCGAACTTTAAAACTCTAATTTAAAATATCAAAAGCTTACACAAAAGCTGGAGTGTGTTGGAACTTAGCAGTGAATGTAGCTTTGATCGGAGTATTTCCAACGTTGCCCACAACAAACGTCTTTGTCTCTTTGTTCAATCCCATTACAATGGCTGCAGACAACGTAGCTGAGAAGGCAAGTACTCTTAGCCCTAATAGTATTTTGCTGCTCTTACCGCTCGTAGCAGCTAATACAAGCTTTGCAACCGCCATTTTTTTTTTGAGATGAAGATGGTGAAATTTGTGTTGTGTTATAAGATGCAGAGAGTATCGCATATATATTAGTGTTTGGTCTTTTGTCTGACCATCTAACTTTGGAGGGTTTAATTTTAGGTTCTGGTTGTTGTGAATAATTCAGTGAAAAAACACATCTAGTGTTTTTTCTTCTTTTTGTATTGTTTCTTCTGTGGCAAGTTAACTTTTTCTTTGAATAATCTCATCTAACACAAATCATAAACAAGTATTGACTTTTTGACTTCTTTCTTTTTTTTTTTAAATTTATATGAAAATAATAAACAACTTATTTCATTGTGTTTGTATTTGTTATAGTGTCGTTTTCTCTAATGAACCAATAGCTTTTATCTACTTCAACCAATTTTATACACTGAACGCCATAGAATGGATATCATAAGATTATTTTTTTTAAAGCTAGAGATGTTCGAAGTTAGGCAGTTGAATTACCAAAGCCTAAGAAATAATAAAACTTTGTGCAATGAACCATTTTGTGATGATGGAGCTTTTCACCATTTTCTTATCACAACACGCTGGTTCAATCCAAACCGGAACCGGGTAAACCGGCCAAGATAGATATAATAACCGGAATAACAAGATTAAAGACGAACAGTACAGCTCAAAAACTCAATAAAAGCAAACCAAAACCCATCGGTTCTGAAACTCATTAAAACAGAGATCAAGAAACCAATTCTTGGGGGTTAAAAAGAAAAGGAACTATAAAGTTCAGAGGCATAAACAGATCTTTTCCAATGTTACTTAGTTATATGCACAAAATCAAACAAAGAAAGACACTGAATCTCCTCTTGATTACTTTTTAGCGGTTGTTACGCCAACCACAACATTGCTCACCTGCACGTGTTTTTTTGGTATTCATTGGTCAAAGATCTTCGACAAATCCATAACACATTAGTACAAACTAAAAAGAAAAGACGAATAGTAACAATGCTCACCAGTTTTCCACTTTCATCCAAGGACATGGGATTCTCCACAACAACTGTTTGGGTCTGAGAAGGCATGAATTAACAATAAACAAAGTAAGCACTCTTTTTCAGGTACGTTTTTTAATCTAATAGCAAGAACTTTAATTGGTTCACTCACAGTTGATACAGAGGGCATTGTTGTTGGTGGAGAGGCTGTTACGTTAGGCCGGTTCATCGAGAGAGGAGCCCTTCCATTGCTTATCTATAGAGTAAGGAAGTTTCCAGCACAATCAATAAAATTCTGATAGCAGCTACTCACGCGACAGCCAACAGTTGGGAATATATACTCACATTAACATTAGTAACGTATTGGCAAACAGCACATTTAACAGATGATGCTCCATAAGGATTCAGCCCCGTCAGTTGTTTACTGTGTTCGGCTTTCCAAATATTAGCTATCAAAGCCCCAGTGCATAAAATAAAAAGATATGGGGATAATGGATCCCCTTGCCTTAAACCTCTCTGTGGGATTATAAGTCCCCTCGGTTAACCATTTAAGATCACCTGATACTGAACCGATGAGATACATTCCATCATCAATTTCGTCCAATGTAGATCAAAACCGAGTTTGAGAAGTAGTGCCTTAATAAAATCTCATTCCACTCGATCATACGCTTTACTCATATTCGTTTTAATAGTCATGTACTTGTATTGGCATAATTTATTTGTCCGTAAACCATGAAATATTTTCTGAGCAATAAAAATATTATCCAAGATCAATCTTCTTGGTACAAAAGTCGATTGAGTTTCCAAAATAAGTCTTGGAAGACAAATTTTCAACCTGTCACATAGAACCTTCGAAATAATCTTATATCATACATTACAGAGACTAATTGGTCTTAGTTCTGTCATTTTCGTGGGCCTTTTCGTCTTCGGGATCATACAGATATTCGTGAGATTTAAACGCGGATCCATTTCCCTAGCAGCTAGAAAATGGTTCACCAACTGAACCACATCATGTTTAACAATATGCCAAGAGAGTTGGAAAAACAAAGTTGTCATCCCATCCGGACCTGGTGCTTTTTTAGGGTGCATCATAAATAAAGCATGTTTCACCTCCTCCTATGTTGCTTCCCTCAATAGTCGTTGATTCATCTGCATTGTAATCGCTGGTGTTACTTCCTCCAAAAAAATTTCAAAATCTGATGGAGAAGTAGTACTGAATAGTTCCTCAAAATAATCAACCGCTACTTTCTCCACCCCTGTGTCATCTATTATCCAAACCCCTGCCTCATCATATATACCCACAATCCTATTTCGGATCCGTCTTTGTTTTGTTAAGGCATGGTAGAATTTAGTATTTAGATCCCCCGACGAATACCACATATGCGACTTTTCTGAAACTAATATTCCTCTTCATCCTTATACGCATCTTGTAATTTCCTGGATACCTCCAAAATTTCCTCTTGCGATCTATCATCATTAGTTTGTACTTCCTCCTAAGCTCTCTGTAGAACTGCAATATTTTCCTTTCCATAAAGTGGGTTATTCTTCCGCCAAGCCGCAAATTCATGTCGGCAGCTACTAATTTTTGATACAAACTCCCCTACGTTTCCTTCCCCATACTCCATCCAACCCATAGTTCCAAAAGACCATACTGACCAATCCATCTCTTATCAAACCGAAACTGACCTTTCCGCTTTGGTACTTTATCTTCCAGAAAAGCCACTACCGGACGATAATCAGACCCTATCTTCCCTAAGTATTCTGTATAGGAACAAGGAAATAGAGTATGCCAATCCTCATTGGCTAAAGCATGATCTAACTGACATGTCCCCTTTTCCTTTTCCTCTTTTGCCTTGTCAGAACATTTTATTTCCCCTCGCCGGAAACTCTAACAAACCACTATTTCTTATCATATCATTAAAAAGAACAAAGGACGAAGCACTCAGTAAGGCTCCTTCTTCCTTTTCATGATTTCCAGTAATCTCATTCAAATCTCCAATAATGAACCAGGGCTCTAATCTTGCTAACCCATACTAGGTCAACCGTTCCCATACCTACTACTTAACTTCTGGACCGGATCGCCATAAACAAATGTTAAAAAACTTTTTTACCAAGAGTTTCAGCTTTAACATCTATCATTATGTTGCTTGTGTAAAGAACATGTGTTTGAAACTCATTATTATAGAAAAGTGCTAAACCCTCACTCCGGCCAATGGGATCCACAGTAACCAAATTATCATAACCAAAATGAGTTTGCAGTCTTTGTAGAAAACTTGCATCTTGTTTTATCTCCGAAAGAAATAAAAAATCTGGTTTATATTTTTGTCATATTTTTCTAAGTAATTCATAGTCCATTTGCTTCCCACTTCTCTACAATTCCTACTTAAGATCTTCATATAAAAACCTCTTTATTTGGCTCTAAACGAGCTAAGAGATACCGATTTAATGATATCGTGATATCTCCGAAAAACAATAAAGTCCACCATGCCGTGCCTGAATCTGCACCTGTTTGCACCAACGTCAACGTGACCACCCGGACCCATAAAACCTCCATGTTAAGCAAACCATCCGTGAAAAACAATTCCATAATCCTCTCCGGACCGGCTTTTATTTTACAATGAACCATAATAAAACCATCCAACAACTTAGAATGAAAACAAGAATAAAAGCACCAAAATTGACACCTCAAGAGATAACACAGCCTTACATAATAGGGAACATAAATAATATCAGTAAGTTTATTACAATAAAACTCAAAACAAAAATTCCAGTCATAGCAACAGAACGATCCCATTACCGAATCAACATCACTCCTCCTCAAAACCCAACGTATCAAACCACCAAGGCAGAGCTTCTTCCGTAACGTAAGAAACGTATCAAACCACCAAGGCAGAGCTTCTTCCGTAACGTAAGAGACCAGTTGATAAGCCTTTAATTCCCATGTCATAAAATTAAGATTATTTTGTTAATTTTTCTTATTGAATGACACTATATATATAAGATATTTTTTTTTTCAAAATTTAATTTTTTTTATTTTATAGTTTATTTGAAAAGAATGAAGAAAAATGAAACTTAAATAAAAAAGAAAAGAAAATAAATATTTAATAATGGTAATTATCTATATTTGATTAAGTAAGAGTACGTAATTAATTATCCTAAGAATTAACTTGAGCGCGATGCATAGTAAACTCACTTCTCATAGAGATTATTTTTATAATTCTCTGCCGGCAACAATAAGTATTGGCACGGCTCTGTAAACATCTATATATATATATATAATAGACTTTTTTTTCTTCTTGTGACATGTGGAAAGGAGATTTGTTGACATGTGTCTTTTTTTATTTACATTTTAGGTCATTATTCTTTAGATTATTACAATTTGGCTCACCACTTTTTAATTATGCATTATCTAATCTTTTACACACTAATCTTTATCATTTGAATTTTGTCAATCTATTCCATTGATCACAAAAATGCAAGATGAATAAAAAATAATATAAATATAGTTTAAATATTTAATTTATTGGTAACTAAAAAATAACATAATTTTCAACATTTAATTTTAATTGTTACTTCCTATTATTTTATTTACAAATTATATATGTATTTACTATTAACTAAACTAAGAAAAAATACACTAGAGCAAAATATAATCTAAACATAAAATTTTCATAATCATATAGAAAAAATGTAAAAAAAAAAACTAACTCGATAAAGTTTTAAAACAGAAAAAAATATCAAGAACGAAGACTAACTTTTCCTCACTTTATCGTAGAGTCTCTTGACCATAACAAGCAGAAGTCAGAAAATAGTAGAAAATAAATTTTGAGAAAAAACAATATATCAAAGACAAAGGAGCGCGATTAAAGACATACTCATAGAACTAATAAAATGAGTTATCGGAAAAAAATCAACAGAAGATCAAAATCGCTAAAAAGCAGGAAGACACATGCCTAACACACCATAAAAACAACCACCAGTTAATAAACACTTCACAAACTAAACAAACACAAACAAAACGTACATGCCAGCGACAAACCACAAATAGAAGAGACCAAAGCACCCACAAACTAACTCCCGCACACTTATAGTAAAAGAACTGTGGAGGAAGAGAAACAACTTGAGGGAGGGAGAATGGAAGCCATTCACCAAGAAACCTGAGTCCAATCTTGAGATACAAAAACGACCTTCCAAACCTACAGAACATAGACAAAGGAAAACATTATCCAAACCTGCAGTGGCAAACATAGCGAAATGGAGAGCCATAAGAGATGCGAGCAGCCATGAAAGCTGTAACGAGAAGAGAAAACGGAGAGGAGAGGGCAAGACGAAATGAAATCAGAAAATCGTGGAACCACTCTCGAACTATGAAAGAGAGTATATAAGGCAGATCATCAAAAACCAAATCTTGAAAACCAAGAAATGGAGGGACCGTCAACAGTAAGCCAAAGATGAGGAAAAAAACATCAAAGACGATTAAAATTTGACCCAACTTAAGGAGATTCAGTTCCTAACATAAGCCAAGATCTAAGGAAGAAGAGAAGCAGTCAATATTGACCAGAAAACCTACAACACCATGAAAAACAACCACACAACTGGTAACTTATAAACCTGATTTATAACAAATACCAGATAATCTCACAGGAAAAAAATGTGATGTAGAACAAGAGCATGGAGGTGAGTCTTTTCCGGTGATGGTGAGAAGCACATCACACCGAAAAAGTAAATGAAATACATAGAGTGTGACGGCTCAATATCAAAATATGGGAAAAAAACAAAATCATCTTAAAGAATAATTTCAAATTATTGAAAAAATAAAATACAACTTTTTAATGCTAAAACTTTCAATCTTAGAATCAACAAATGTCTAAATACTTTTATCTCTTATTCTGCTACCTGGCAGGCGGGTTTTGCAACACATGTCTACTATTGAAATTTAACATCTAACGTTGGTTTTCTGTCTCTTTAACTTAAAAAATACATGTTGTATTTATGCCTAATATAAATATTGTAACTACACGTTATTTTTATGCTAACATAAATATTGTAAAGTAAGATGAAATCCGTAACAAAACTAATATAAATGAGGCTCAGTAATCCAAGACAGAAAATTGAAAGGCTGATGAGGTAGCTCAAGACCACCATGAGAAATGAAGGTGTCAGAACATAAATCATCGTCGTAATCAAAACTCCCATTGCTCGACTTCCGAAAACAATCTCCATGCAGTCTCCACTTCGTCTTCTTCTGAATCTCTCATTCCTTATCCATGACTCAACCTATGAGAACATTCTTCTTACAATCGTCGTTTTGTCTTCTTCTAAATACCAAAGCTTAAGCTTAACTTTAGAAATCTATCGTATCTCCAAACGTATTGGTGCATATTGGGCTTTTTGTTGTAATTGAATCTCAAAGCCCAAATTCATTCGGATACCCTCAGTTTAGACGTGTAAATCATTCATGTTATACTTTTAGTGTAAACTCACCCGCCCGTAGGACGGGCCAACCACTAGTATTATAAAAGAACAAGTGGTTTATAAGTTTTAAAAGAGATCTTAGAATAAATAAATTAGAGTTTCTCACTTTCTTTTAGTTTTTACATTTTTCATACGTAACCATACCCTACCACATATCTGCAATGGGTATGCTCTAAGTCGCTGTCAAAACATATTGTGATCGTTAAAATCTTCCCTTGACCAGTGATCAGTTGATCACAAGACCAAGCTATACCCTACTTATACTCGTTTATTTACAACCACAACAACTCTTGTTGATTACAAAACCAAGCCATGCACTCATACTCTGTTTAGCTACAACCACAACATTGTGGCACCTTATCTTCTTCTTTTTTGGAAAGATGTGCCCACCTTATCTTGATCTTCGCATTGTGGTTATGTTATAACACAAGCATTATATGAAAGGAACATTTATCTTACATTTTATTTATAATTTTTACCACTAGAACTCTTATATTTAGACATTTTAATGATATTTGCCAAATTAATTTCTAAATAGTTAAAATAGAATATTATTTAAAATAATTTTCAATAATATTAAAAATTCTAAATTGTTATTCTACTAATTCAAATTTGAAAACGAAAGAATAATCATATCTTTATAGATTTCATAAATATAATTTTTATTAGAATAAATAATAAATATAATATAATATAATAAAACAGATTAACACACTAATTTTTGTACAGATTATAACATTAAATTTAAGTAAATATGCACCTAAAACAACACACATTTGCGTTTTTCAAATACTCCTATATTTAGAAAGTAAATTTTATCAAACAGATATTTAAATTAGTATCATTTCCTATATTTAGAATGTAAATTTTACAAATCAGATATTTAATACTAATTTATAATTTAATTTTTAAAAGTTAGACAGCATCTGTTTAACTTAACAAAAATACTACTTGATAATATGGAGAGTCATATTATAACTGATGTGTTTTACAATTGTTGTTTTTCATCGAATATGAAAAATATTTAAATAAAAAGTAATACTTAAAACAAACTCGAATAAATGTGATGATTAAAAAGAATGATTAGCTCATTTCAATTTCAAAATATGCAGACAATTACAAGTAATGAGAGAAATATTAAATAGGCATATTATATTTTTGTTTTCATAATATTTTAAGTTACTTATGTATTAAAAATCAATGAATTTACCAATGTTGAGTTGGCTTTGTGATGAGGCCTTTTGGTTGCCGATAATTGGTATACGTCTCGCCCTAAGGGAATTATGGACTTTAGCCTGGAACCTCTTTGTCAACAAATTAACACATAATTTGACAATTACATTGTTTATAAATATGAAACTATCGCATGCTAGTCTTACAAGACAAGTACAATAAAAATAAAACATCATATCTTCCTCTCCTTTCTCTCTCTCCCCCTCAATCAGACTAATCTTCTGCACAAAGTTAAAGATTTGGAGGTAATCTTGCCGAGCTCTGTCTCACTCTATGTAGATGTTTCTTTATTACAGAAGAAACTCATATTCTCTCCTACCTGAGTATTTTGCTTATCCATATGTTTTCTTGACATATTTTCGTGTTCATCTCTTTTTTGCCTTGATCGGGTAAAGAAATTTAGATGCGTTTCTGTGATTACTTACGGCAGAGTGATGCTTTGGTAGTTTTAGTATGCATGGTCCCATCCACCTTATATTTATGCTGCTTATATTTCTCTTAAGTTTTATTAAATAGACTGATTAAGATATTACTAACTAATATCAAGTGATCTATCCCTTATTTTGTAGGAAACAAAATGAACTTTTGGTTTATCGTTACTGTAATAGTCTTAGTTGCATCTATACTCGCCGCAAAGAAGACGAGAATAACAAAGAAAAATCTACCTCCTGGACCACCAAGACTTCCTATAATTGGAAATTTGCACCAGTTGGGATCAAAACCTCACCGCTCCATGTTTAAACTGTCTGAAAAATATGGATCTCTAATGTCCCTCAAGTTTGGAAACGTGTCTACCGTTGTGGCTTCAACTCCAGAAACAGTGAAAGATGTCTTGAAAGCGTTTGACGTTGATTGTTGTTCACGACCTTATATGACTTACGCTGCAAGGCTTTCATACAATCGCAACGATCTCGGCTTTTCTCCCTATAGTAAATATTGGAGGGAACTGCGAAAGTTGACAGTTACGGAACTTTACACCGCAAAAAGGGTCAAGTCATTTGGACATATCAGAGAACAAGAAGTTGCATCCTTGGTCGATTTCATCAAACAATCTGCATCCTTAGAGAAACAGGTAAATATTAACCTCAAGTTGTTGAAATTGTCAGCTAGTGTGATTTGTAGACTTGGATTTGGGATAAGTCTTGAAGGGAGTAAACTCGAGAGTACTTATGAAGAAATTATTCAAGAGATCATGGAGGTTGTGGGGAGTTTTGCAGCAGCGGATTTCTTCCCCATTGTTGGTGGTTTAATTGATAGACTCACAGGATTACATAGCAAATGTGAGAAGGTTTTTAAAGCAATGGATACGTTTTTTGATCAAGCTATAGAGCATCATTTAGACGATGAGAGTATTAAAGATGATATCATTCACTTGCTCCTCAAAATGGAAAGGGGAGAGATTGGACTTGGAGAGTTTCAACTTACCAGAAAACACACCAAAGGAATTCTTCTGGTAAGCAATGAAAAATTTCTATTAGTGAAATAGCCCCATTCTTTAATTTCTTATTTTCTTTAGTTTTGTTATTACAGAACATTCTTGCTGCTGGAATAGATACTTCTGCCCAAACTGCTACATGGGTGATGACACATTTAATTGCAAACCCAAGAGTTATGAGAAAAGTGCAAGCCGAGGTGAGAGACGTGATCAAAAACAAAGATGATATCAGAGAAGAAAATATAGAGAAATTGGAGTATCTCAAAATGGTGATTAAAGAAACATTCAGGATAAATCCACTTGTGCCACTTCTAGTTCCAAGGGAGGCGTTAAAGGATATAAAGATCGCAGGTTATGACATTCCCAAAAAAACATGGATACATGTCAACATTTGGGCTATTCATAGGAATTCAAACGTTTGGAAAGATCCAGAAGAATTTATCCCTGAGAGGTTTATGGACAATGAAATCGACTATAGAGGTCTAGACTTTGAGTTGTTGCCGTTTGGTAGTGGACGGAGAATGTGCCCTGGTATGGGTATGGGTATGTCTTTGGTACACTTGACTCTAGTCAATCTTCTTTATCGTTTCGATTGGAAGCTCCCAGAAGGAATGAATCCAAAAGATGTTGATCTTGAAGAATCTTATGGACTTGTGTGTCCTAAAAAAGTTCCACTTGAACTTATCCCGGTCATCACTCACTGGACTTGATTATATATTTTTTTTTCCATAATCTAAGATGTAATATTTGGAATTGTTTTTGAAAATCTTATAAGTATCAATAAAATTGTTTGTAAAATCTACTGTAGTAAATATTTTCTGGTAACTACGACATTTTATACCTGCTAACACTTGCTCAATCTATTCTAGAAAATTAATTTTATGAATTTGTTTTGAGCAAATTAACTTTATGAATCATTTGCAAGAATGAGACAAATCTTTTTTTCTGTAATATATACGGGAATATGATAAAATTGGAATATGATAAAATGCGTACGACCGACTTACATTTGGCCGGACATAAGCTTCGGAATACAATGGGAATATGCTAAAATGCGTACGACCCACCTACACTACCCTGCTACACTTCTATCAGACACACAAACAAATCAATTTGCTAAATCCGGACACATCCCAAATGAGAATACAATTTTGGACCTAATGGAAATCGCTGGCTGGCTCGGTTAATCAGGCGGGAGACGATGTCCCCGCTTTCTCCTCACTGTCTCTTTGTAAACTTAGGAGATTGTATTCTGAAATATACTTTCTTATTGAACAAGTTAACCATTACAACGAATATATACAATCTCAAGAGAAGACATTCCCAAAAACAGAATGGAAATATCGCTAACATAATGGAAGTTAACCTTATCTTAAACAATCGAAATATTCGATATGATCCTTGGTACACAAGAATCCCTAATACTTCCCCTCAAGTTGGAGAGCGAATATTCTGAACTCCCAACTTGGACAACAAAAACTCAAACTGCGGTCGACCAAGTGCTGTAGTAAGGATGTCAGTGAGTTGATCCTTCGTACGAACATGACACATTGTGATGAGACCCGCTTTGGCAGCATCGAATACTGTGACAGTCCCATTCGATATGCTTAGTTCTTTCATGAAACACAAGATTTGAGGCAATGTGTATCGCAACCTGAGTATCACAATAAAATGGCACATGCGTAGATGGTGAGATGCCGAGGTCTTTAATAAGACTTTCGTACCCTACATACTTTGGTTGGATCCGAGTGAGAGAACCATGGAGGAAATTTCATGTAAACATCTTCTTCAAGAACTCCATGAAGAAAGTCATTATGGACATTCGTCTGATGAATCTCCCATATCTTAGCTCAACGATACAGAGAAGTGCCAGGACAGTGGTGAATTTTAACCACATGTGCAAATGTATCGTTGAAATCTTCTCCTTCTATTTGATTATTCTCCCGAAATACAAGGCGCGCTTTGTGTCTCCTAATTGTCCCATCAGAATTGTATTTAATCGTGAAGATCCAATGTGAACCAAGAGCAACTTTGCCTGGCGGGAGAGTAGTAACATCTCATGTGCCTTGATCCTCAAAAACTTCATCTTTGACGGCCACATGCCAGACTTTTTGTTTTACAGCTTCTTTATAACTTTTCGAGATCACACATGCATCCGCTGCTGCAAGAAAAGCTCGATGGGAAGGTGATAATGGCAAATCAGATAGATATTCAACCAAGGGATACAGTGTCTTACCATAAACTGAATCAGACGACAGTGATGGAGCTGTAGGAGTAGAAGCGAGATGGGTATCTTGTATGCCGATTGTGTTGTAAGCAGCATAATCTTGAAACTTAACTGGAGGAGTGCAAAGACGTTAACCCCGTCCTAACACTTATTCTGGAAGAGAAGGCTGCAGAGCAGTAACCAAAGTGTTAGATACAGCTGGTTCTGATACTCGAAGGCAGAGAAATGTCTGCAGCAGGTTCAAGAGCATGAGATATATTAGTTCTCCCCCCCTTTTGTCTAACATCAGATCTGACTCTACTTGTAAAAGCCAATCATCATCAGAGTAAGCAGTCAGAGAAGAGAGAGATGGATGAGGCAAAACTGAGACAGAGGCCATCGGAAACTCAGTTTCATAAAAACAATGTCTCGAGTTATGATAAATTCTTTCTTCTTCAGGTCGTATACCTTCCATACTTTCTGACCAAATGGATATCCAGCCAAAATACATCTCCGGCTTCTTCATCCAAATTTATCTCTATCACGAGAGTTATGATGCGTATAGCACAAGCTTCCAAAAACCCAAAGATGATCATACTGTGGTTTAGCTCCATGCAATATCTCATATGGAGAACGCCCTTGAAGAACCTTAGTAGGCATTCTATTGATAAAATGAGCAGCTGTCATTACTGCTTTGCCCCAAAATTTAACCGGTAGCTTACTCTGAAACAACAATGCTCGAGAGACATTCAATATGTGTCTTTGTTTTCTTTCAACATGCCCATTCTGCTGAGGTGTTCCAACACACGGCGTCTGATGTACTACACCATGTTCTCGAAAATAACTACCAAGACAAGTAAACTCAGTACCATTGTCAGATTGCATAAGCTTGACTGATTTTTCAAATTGTCTGTGCGCCATTGTGCAGAAATTTTGAAGTACAGTTTTAACTTCAGATTTTGCAAAAAGCATGTATGTGCACACAGCTCTAGAGTAATCGTCTACAATGGTCAAGAAATAGACTGCACCACTTCACGAACGAGTTCGATAAGGTTACCATACATCGCAATAATCATATCAAAACACTCTTTAGTTTTATTAGAACTATTACCAAACATGATCAAAGGAACATATTGATGCTAGGATGCGCTGCTTCAAGCAAATATGATTCACAGAGAACCATCAGTAGTCGGAGACCAACCAAACTCACCATTGCCCTCGCCAAATGCCCAAATTTGAGGACCAAGGATGGTTCTTGAATGTGACCGGGAGACTCTTCACCGGTGACAGATGGAGAAGAACAAAATGATAAAGCGAACGAGCCAAAACCCTGATTGAAATTCAACACTTTCTTTAGGGTATGAAGTCAATGAAGCTCGATAGAAATTGATGAAGCAGCGAAGAAGTATAGAGCTTTAAAAGCTATAGCCATAGATGACCAACTTCTCAAGCTCCACGAACCTTCACGTGCCGAGAGTAGAGAACAAACACCACCACACAGACACAGCAGCATCGGACCTCTCCACGTGCCCACGAGTATCAAAACTTCTAGTGTTCACTTAAACTAAGCGGAAAAGAAGACCGCTGTTCAAAAAGAATCCTAGAACCAGCCACACCATCCACCCTCTGTAACGTCTCCCCAGTTTCATGCTCTCTTCTCAATGGCTCTTGAACTTTTAGATAATGACTCAATGTCTTCGTCATATTGTATATTAGTTTTGCACAAATTGAGACATCTTCTCAACACTGAATTTTAAGAAATATATTGGTGTTCTTCACTTAAAAAAACTCAATACGGATCATAACAAAAATTGTTTTTTTTTTAAAAAAAAATTCTCAAGTATTTACAATCTGCATATCTAATACTAAAGTAATTTATGTGTATATTTATTTTTCATCTAATCGTGGACTACATCAAATTAAAATTAATAGTTAACTATTAAAATAAATTTTTTTTTTCTTTTTTTTGAAAAAAAATCTTTATTAAAACTTCGTTCATTGATGATTGACTATTTTATTTTTAATTTTGCACATTCAACTATTAGTTGAATAATAATCCACTCAAATGATACTTAGATATTAAAAACGCTGACTGCTAAAATTTAATTTAAGAAAAAAATATTTAATTTAAGGAATTAAAAACTCATATACTTAATAAAATTATTTCAATTTTAGCATAATCGTGCAATATATATTATTAGTCAGAGTTTGTGGCGGTTTCATAACATACAAAAAATATTATATATTAATATATCCCAAAAGTATTCCGGAAAAATAAAAATAACGGTGGATAAAGAAGGAATATTAAGAAGATCTGGACTCTGTAACGGCTACTTCCAAAAGTAGCACCGTTTCATTATTGTATTAAGCTAAGCTAAAAGTACACAGAATCTATATAGAAAGAGAGAGAGAGAGACAGAGAAGAAGAAAAACTACAGCTTTTTGCCTCTTTCTCATAAACACGAGGAGAAGGAGGAATTGTTTTTTTTTTCCAACAAAACTTCATGAACATTTACAAGAAGTTAATCGCCATGAACATTTTCAAGAAGAAGACTACTCCCAAAGGTAAAAGAAAAAATGATAAGAACATTACTCCATCGTCCATCTGAATTTGTTTTTTTTTTTCGTCTGGAAAATTTCATTTGCATCTGCTAAATTGCGAAGAATGGTGTTATTTCCTGTTGACGAAAAAAGTTTGATCTGGCAAAAAGATGGCGCCTTTAATTGTTCTTCGTGGTCAAAAATCGAATCTTAGACTGTGTGTATTTTGATGGGTATTTTACACAAAAGGGGTATATGATTCCTTAAATTAGATGTTTTGTGCAAACTCTCAGAAAAGGAAACTAGTTAGTTTGCAGTGCTTTGGCTTTGTTTATGGATGGATGTTACTTGGTAAATTTATTGCAATGCTTGTTATGATTCTATTTAGAAGTTGTGAGATTTTTTTTCTCATTGCTGCAGATGCTCTTCGAACTAGCAAAAGAGAAATGGCTGTGGCTACAAGAGGTAAGTATAGTTTCCTATCTTTTTTTTAAAGGATCCAAATTTCTGTTTTTAAGCTAGTGTTTAATTGCCAAAAATACCAAAAAATATTCCAATTGAAATCCAAGACTTGTGATAAACTATGACATTCATTGCTGCTAGTAGAAGTCAATTCTATAGGTTTATCTGTTTTTAGCTAGATTTGTGCTAGGTTGCCAAAAAAAAGTTCCGGAAGATATGATCAAAGATAACTTCACTGCTGCTATAGTAAAAGGAACCGAATTGTACTGTTTTTTTTTTTCTAATCCTAGCTTAAGTTCTTGGTTCATTGGTTGTTTTGAACTATCGGATAAGTTCTGATTGGTCTCATTGAGACCTTGATACTGTTGAAGTTGTGCTGCTAAATATTACAACTCTTTCTTAACCTCTCTGTAATGTGTTCTTAATAAACCAAAACTGAGCTTTTATTCAGTTTTTGAAGCCAATTTTTTATATATTCCAATGGTGTTGCAGGTATCGAGAGGGAGATTTCATCTCTTCAGATGGAGGTAGATAATAGATGTATACTGTGATAATATCCTTTGTTCATATAAAGTTTTCTTACGGTTTTATTAAATCACAAATCAGGAGAAGAGACTAGTTGCAGAAATCAAGAAAACAGCTAAAACTGGAAACGAGGCAAGAACCAACTTCCATACCCAACCTCATCCATTAAAACTTTAAATTTCTCTAGTATAATAATGGCTTGTTCTTTTTTATTTAACTGTTGATATTTTTCATTTTAACATTGTTAGGCGGCGACAAAGATTTTAGCACGTCAACTAGTTCGACTGAGGCAACAGATTACAAACTTACAGGGAAGCCGTGCTCAAATCAGGGGTGTGACGACTCACACACAGGTTTGCTTCCCTCTATATCCGACATCAGCTAAGCTAAGTTCGTTTAGAATAGTCCAGTGCTAGTGTACTGATTCACTGTTATATTTGGTTAGGCTCTATATGCCAGCACTTCCATTTCTTCTGGTATGAAGGGTGCAACCAAAGCTATGGTTGCAATGAACAAGGTACCGTTAGTTTCTTTCCATTGGTAAGCTGATGATGTAAAGCACAACTTCATTCCTACCTTGTATTTTCAGCAAATGGCACCAACAAAACAAGCCAAAGTGATTAAGGATTTCCAGAAACAGTCTGCACAGCT
Source organism: Hirschfeldia incana (assembly GCA_026261945.1). NCBI lineage: Eukaryota > Viridiplantae > Streptophyta > Magnoliopsida > Brassicales > Brassicaceae > Hirschfeldia > Hirschfeldia incana. Next base: position 3,101,634 of record JABCMI010000006.1, read on the forward strand.
AGACATGACGGTAAACAATACATCTCTTAATCTGAAGAGCTTGAGTTAGCAATGTTGTGTTTTTAGAGGAGTTGGCCTTGTGCGGTATTTGATTTGTGTATAATGATGTATATTGCAGATAGAGATGATGTCAGAGGCAATTGATGAAACGCTTGACAAAGATGAGGCTGAAGAAGAAACAGAAGATCTCACTAACCAGGTTCTTGATGAGATTGGTGTTGGAGTTGCATCTCAGGTTTGGTTTCTTCCTCCTCTTCTTTTCATTTTCTTGGGTTTAGTAAAAAAAAAACTAAAATTCGTCTCTGTTTCATTTCTTTTTTAATAGTTATCTTCAGCTCCAAAAGGTCGGATCGCTACAAAAACTGCATCTCCAACTGCTTCCACTGCAACGACTACCAACAAGAACAGGTAATGTCGATGTCTGAGAGAGTGAGGTCATGTTTGGTCACTGTTAAACTCTGGTGGATAAATTAAGAAAACAAATCTTTTGTGTATAATTAAAACTTGTAGCTCTGAAACAAGTGAAGTGGATGAGCTTGAGAGGAGGTTGGCTTCACTGAGACGAATCTGAGAGTCACATCTTATCAAGGAAATGCTTGATGTAAAAAAAAAAAGAACAGCTTCCTTTTTGGCTTGTGATATCTGTATAAACCTGCTAAAACTCATCCTTTGATAAGATTTTGTTTAACAAACGCTTTTAGAAAGAAGTTGAATTACAAACGCTTTCTTTGAATAAAAAGTTGTGTATACCCTAATATGTATTCATCCTCTTTTTAGAGAGATCAATTCTTTAACAATGCTAGGCACTTGTGTCTCAAAATTATATGCTTAGCATCTCCGTCTCTTTACTTTCTTGAACTCGTATGACTCTGTGATAGAATAAAAGAGAGATGGTTTTATTATACATACTGGTTCGTGTATTTGAGTAAAGCATCTACGGTTATACATGCATTAATCATGTATTTGTAGTTTGAGGTATCCATCTTTGACTTTTATAGACATGTATGTGTCGGCGTGTGGCAGTTGGATAGGTGGCTCATATACCTTATTGGATCTCTATGTTGGATGATGATGTAAACCAATGCTTTGAACGCAAAATGATCTGTCATCAATGTTTTCAATGCAAATTGGTTTGATTCATCAGTGTGTTTAACGCAAATGTTTTCCAGTTTGTTTTCTTTTTGTCAAAATATTTTTCTTATTTCACCTCACAATATTACCTGTATATGTATGAACTTGTACAAAACTCTTAGTAAAGAAAGGAAACTACTTGTGTGTAGTTTCTTCCCCCTGCAAAGTCAGAGGCGTTTCTTCAGGTTCAAATCTACTTTAACTACTCTGTCTATCACTGAAGAGGAAGATACTTACGTTTGGGTTCTCAACGACCCTCCTGCGGCCCGCTATAGTACTAGTGAAGTGTACAACGCTTTAAGAGGAGAGGGAGATGAGGTGCCATGGGCGAAAGCGGTTTGGATCAGTGGTGGTGTTCAAAAGCATAGCTTTCTCACTAGGTTGTTTGTCCTTAACCGCTGTCCAACAAGGGACCGCCTACTTCAATGGGGCCTTCAAACTGACTCTGTCTGTCTGCTCTTCAATGAAGATGCAGAATCTCGTGATCACCTTCTCTTCCTCTGTCCTTACTCATGGGCTGTCTCAAACCGTTGTGGCCTCACTCCTGCAAGAAGATGGAATGACTCAGTGGAGCAGATGCAAAACTTGGCAGGAAACAAACTCAGAAAACGTCTCACTTACATTGGATGGCAAGCTTCGATCTATTGGCTCTGGCAAGAGAGGAACAATCGCCTCCACTGCCAGCAATTCTGCTCTGTAGATGCTCTCTTGCGACTTCTGGACAGGCAGATCAGAGACAAGATCCTGTCCTTCAGGCCAAATCCTCTCTACACTCATGCAAATGTGGCTCTGATACCATCGCCATGTCTGTTCCTCTTCTTTTTCTGGGCTTTTAGAGCATGAGCATTTGTGGACCCATGAACAGATATAAACCCGGATTTGTTATTTTCTCCATTAGTGAACCCGAAAAAGAAGTTTATAAGAATAAAATAATATTATTAATTAAAAAAAGAAAAATTTGAAAATATTCAGAAAACATGAATAAAATATTAAAATTTATTATTAAAATTTTGAAAACATTTTATTCAATACATTAAAAGAACAATACATAAATTGAAAAATTTATAAACATACATAGGCATAGCTTATTTATTCATCTTTATCACCAAAATTTTGCCAAATATTTTCCACTAAATCAGCTTTCAAACAATCATGCTTCTCTAAATCTCGAACTTCTCTTCGCATGGCTAACATATCAGGGTTGACATTAACACTATCTCTGCTTCTCACCCGCGAACTTCTGCTAGACTCTTCTGTCTCGAACTCAGATGTGTCAATTTGAGCGTATGTGTTTTGTTCGTCCTCTACTATCATATTGTGCAATATGACACAAGCTCTCATTACTTTTCCTATCTTTTCCAAGTCCCATTGTAGAGCTGGGTTCCTAACAATTGCAAACTTTGATTGCAATACTCCGAAAGCCCGTTCGACATCTTTTCTGGCAGATTCTTGCTTTTCTACAAATTTGTGTGCTTTAGGACCTTGAGGGAGTGGGATGGATTGGATAAATGTTTCCCATGGAGGATAAATGCCGTCAGTAAGATAGTAGGCCATACGATAAGTGTGGTTGTTGACCTTGAACTTCACTTTAGGTGCTCGACTATGTATGATATCATCAAAAACTGGTGACTGATCAAGAACATTGATATCGTTGAGGGTACCTGGTAAGCCGGAAAATGCGTGTCATATCCAAAGATCTTGTGATGCCACGGCTTCTAAGACAATTGCCGGCTTCACCGAACCACGTGTGAACTGACCTTTCCAAGCCGTTGGGCAGTTTTCCCACTCCCAGTGCATACAGTCGATGCTGCCTATCATCCCCGGAAACCCCCGTACCTCTCGAATATCGAGTAATCGTTGAAGTTCCTCAGTTGTAGGTCTTCGTAGATATTCATCTTCAAAGCATTGTATTATTGCATCAGTGAATTTTGCCAAACACAAACGTAATGTACTGTCAGCCATCCGGAGATATTCGTCATATGTATCTCCTGACTGACCATATGCGAGCATACGCATCGCTCCCGTACACTTTTGAAGTGGAGATAGACCGTTCCTTCCGGTAGCATCTTTTCTTTGTTGAAAATATGGAACTTCAGTACTTACACGCTCGACAATGCGAAGGAACAATGGCTTGTTCATTCGAAAACGCCGCCTAAACATATCTTGTGAGTATGTAGGATTTTCTACGAAGTAGTCGGTGCATAGGCGAATGTGTCCTAGTTCTCGAATTCTTTCAATAAAAGATCGCTTCTTCTTCTTGCTGGTTTGACCATCAAGTATTGTGTCGATGTAATTATCAACTACTTCGTCGACCATTTCATCAAAAACTCCATCTGCTTCATCACTTGATACGGAAGACATTGTGGGTGTAATTTAGTATTGATCTTTTTGTTCCTACAAAAGGCAACATAGGGTTTTTCAGTTACTTACTTAAAAATATAGGTTCTTTTGAAAATAATTGTAAACTTATTATTCTATTCTTCTTAATTTTTTTGTAATTTATACTTTTCAATTTTTTTTTCTTCATTAGGGTTCCATATTTGACAAGATTTTTCCCCCTTCTAAAATGTTATGTATATCGTTTTTATACTTTTGAAAATAATTTAAACTTCTTATTATCTTTTTTCTTAATTTTTTTCATCTGTTATTAACCATATCATTTTGTTTGTTACTTACCTCTATGGTTGATGAAAAGTGTAGGTTGAGATTAATGGTAAGGTGAATGAATCGTGGTGATTGGGCATTGTTGTGCTGATTCTCCTGGTGATTGTTGTGAGTATTGGCGTGTTGATTAGTGATAGTTGTGGTGATTCTTGTGAGGAATGACGTGGTGATTGGTGATTGTTGGGTGATTATCGTGGTGATTCTTGTGAGGAAGCTACACTATTTTAATAACTTTAATAGTGAAAGAAATGAGTCTATGAAAGCATTTGATACTGAAAGAAAAGAGTGAATGAGTTAAGTAATACAAAGAGTAACATATATATATATATATATATATATATATATATATATATATAGAAGCTGAGAGTTTCAAGTTATACATGAGGGAATCAAAGGGTACAAACACCCGTGAATGACATAGTACAAAAGAGAATCAAAGGGTTTACACACCCGTGACTACAACAGAGATAAGAGGGTACATACACCCATATGAATCCGATAGACATTACACAAGTGTAGAAAGGGACAAAATACTACACTTTCCGTGAATCAAACTGATCTTACCTACAACTACAACCCGTCACTATGTTACAACCATCCTCCTCTGAGACCTACAACCATCCACGTCTACATGCATCCTCCTTCTTGAAACCGTGACCTACAAAACAAAAGAGATACAACTCTATCAATACACATAATGCAAAACATTAGACTTCTTCAAAGAACACAAGTCTTTGAATCTTGTAAAAAATTATAATTGAGCTACCTCCAGTCTTTGAATCTTGTTATTCACCTCCGGGACCCAGTTTATCACCACCTCCACCTCCTCCAGACGCTTAGTGAGCCGTTCGATCTGCTCCTGTACACAATGACCCAAGGCTGATGGTAATGAAACCCATCAGCCTTGGGTATATGAAACAAAATTTAGAATCTACTTTCAATGTCGTTTTAAAAAAATATCCCAATTATGTACTTAAGAAGAACCAAGATACTACTCGTAGTTTTTGCAGGTGAAGAACCGCTTCCCAGGAAGCGTGTCGTAGTCGTCCTTCCCACGAACCTCATTAATGATACTACCACCACAGGGGCACCTCGTCGGAATCCCATACTCTGAATCACCCACGGAAGCGAGCATGTTGATGTACTCCTTTTTCCTCTTTGAATCTCTTATCTCCGCTGCGGGATCCATCTGCATCAGAAAAAATGATTCATTTTAGAACTCTAAGTATAAACAAAATCGATTAGAAATCCCAGAAAGACGATTTAAAATTAGAAATCTAAAGAGGAATTTTCGATTTCGAAGCCTACGACAAAACCCCCAAAATCAGAAACCAAACCCCCAAATCGATTTTTAACCTAGAACGCTTCCGACCTCAAACGATTGAATCAATCGGTGAAACTAGTGGATACCCACCTGAGATCGCGGGAGAGTACGAGGTCGATTAGATCGAAGAAACGATTAGACAGAAAAAAACGATTCATTTTAGAACCCTAAGTATAAACAAAATCGATTAGAAATCCCAGAAAGACGATTAAAACCAGAAATCTAAACCCCCCTTTTCGATTTCGAAGCCTACGACAAAACCCCCAAAATCAGAAAGCAAAACCCCCAAATCGATTTTTAACCTAGAACGCTTCCGACCTCAAACGATTGTATCAATCGGTGAAACTAGTGGATACTCACCTGAGATCGTCTACGGGAGAGTACGAGGTCGATTAGATCGAAGAAACGATTAGACAGAAAAAAACGATTCATTTTAGAACCCTAAGTATAAACAAAATCGATTAGAAATCCCAGAAAGACGATTAAAACCAGAAATCTAAACCCCCCTTTTCGATTTCGAAGCCTACGACAAAACCCCCAAAATCAGAAAGCAAAACCCCCAAATCGATTTTTAACCTAGAACGCTTCCGACCTCAAACGATTGAATCAATCGGTGAAACTAGTGGATACTCACCTCAGATCGTCTACGGGAGAGTAAGAGGTCGATTAGATCGAAGGGAGAAGAGAAAGTGATCGGGTTATCAAAGGAATCGAGAAATCGCCAGGGAGAGAAGGAAACCCTAGCTTTCGAAGAGAGAAGTGGAAATGAGAGATATTTCGCGATTCCCTTTTTTTCTCCGTCTACACGCGGAAACGTGTGACCACTCCAGTCTCGACGCGTGGCTTGACCCCGTATCATACGGATTCACGCGCAAGAGACGGTTCACGAAAGAAAACCCATTTTCCATTTATTTTTAATGAAATGGGCCTGACCCTGAGCCCGTGATCCGGTTTAAAACCGTCGATGCGGCTGCTCTTAGACTGATGTTAGTTTGTTGATCTTCACTATGAGGTTTTTAATGGGGCTGTTATTCTAATGTAAGGGGGCATTGTATGACTATAACCTTCGGGCTTGAAACTCTTTTTTCTTCTTTTACATCTTAATAAGTCAAAAAATACTACTTCTGTGTAATCAATGCAAATGCATTATTTTAATGATTATCTTTTATCCTACATTACATGATGGGATAATGATTACAATTATGCCGTTGTATTGATTACAAATGATTTTGTAGTTGATACTCGATATTTTTAATTGTTTACCAAAATCAATAAAATGACATTATTGTAATCATTATTAGCTATTATAATTATTATTTATGCTACCATTCTAACATGTATAAACTAAAACAAATATATTCAAACAATTACATGATAAATAAAAAGATAGTCTGAATATTTTAACTAACACTGATATAATCTTGTAATTGCCTCAAACCCTTTGTAATCAATACAATGGTATTATTGTAATCATTGTCAACTATTATGATTATTCTGTTTTTATGCTAGCATTCTAACATGCATAAATAAAAGAAAATCTATTATTTACATGATAAATAAGAGGTAGTCTGAATATTTTTGATTACCACTGATATAATCTTGTGATCACCTCAAACCCTTTGTAATCAATACAATGGTATTAATATAATCATTATCAATTATTATGATTATTTTGTTTTTATGCTAGCATTCTAACATGCATAAATCAAAAGAAGTTATGCTAGCAATTACATGATAAATAAGAGTTAGTATGAATACTTTTGATTAACACTGATATAATCTTGTAATTACCTCAAACCCTTTGTAATCAATACAATGACATTATTGTAATCATAATCAAATATTATAATTATTCTGTTTTTATGCTATCATTCTAACATGCATAAATCAAAAGAAGTTATTCTAGTAATTACATAATAAATAAGAGTTAGTCTGAACATTTTTGATTTACACTGATATAATCTTGTAATCACCTCAAACCATTTGTAATCAATACAATGGCATTATTGCAATCAATATCAACTATTATGATTATTATGTTTTTATGCTATCATTCAAATATGCATAAATCAAAAGAAGTTAATCTAGTAATTACATGATAAATAAGAGTTACTCTGAACATTTTTTTCTAAATATTTTTTAAAAAATCAGGATCCACCCCCAAAAGTTAAAAATTTGTGCAGAAAACAAAAGTTAATAGAAAAAGAAAAGTTTTTGATGGGCTTTTGCTAATTGGGTTAGTTTTTGCTGAGTGTAAAACCATACTTTCTCTATCTAGAAAACATTCTTTCGATTCTTTTTTTTTGTGAAATCGGTCGTTCTTCAGACTAGTTAACAATATGACTTCGGAGTCCAAGTAAATGAGACTTCTTGCTCTTCATTGAGGAATATCACCCAGTGTTGTATGAGCGAAATCCTGACAACCAAACTTTTGGAGCTATGAGTTTTGAAGCTACTTCTAAATGGAGATGCATGAGCTTAAAACAGAGAATCATTTATTATGAGATGGATCATGAAAATTTCAGAGATCTAGACAAACCATTACGTGTATAGAATTTTATTTTATGTTTTCAATATTTGGTTAACTAGTTTGATTAATCGTTAGTATTTTTGTGTAATCGTTAAGTAGTTTTGACTAATGGTTAAGTAGTTAAAATTGTTTTGATTAATCCTTATAACTCGCATCTCTATGTGGCAAGATAAGAGAGGGTCATCAGAGATTTGGCGTGAGGCTTGATCGCTGAAATGATGGAAAGGGAATATGTGGAATGATTTATCGCTGATTTGGTGGAACGATTTATCACTAAAAAAATATAAAAGGATTTGAAAGAAGAAGGCTTGATCACTGAAAAGATGGAAAGGGATTTGGAGACTACTACCACGAACAAAGAGTAATGTTGATGTCTGAGATTTTTTTGTTCATTGTAAACTCTAGTGAAGAAATTAAGAAACATCTTGTGTATGTATTTGTTTAAACTTGTAGTTATGAATCAAGTGAAATGGATGAGCTTGCGAGGAGGTTGGATAAGATTTTGAATCAAGTGATATATGAAGAAAAAGAAAGTAGCTTCCTTTTTTTGCTTGTGATCTGTGTTTACATCTTCTGAAACGCGAACTATTTGATAAGATTTTGTAATCAGAAAATCAAAAGCTTTTAGAAATAAATTGAATTACAAACTGGTATAGTGGAAACTTTTAGGTTTTGAAAATATTCTTATCAGTGGTTATAAAAACCTCTTGGTTTTTAAATATTATTTCTTGTACTATCAAGCTCGTTTAGAAATCTCTTTCATATTATTAAATCATCAAAAACTGTACAACTTTAGACTTAAATGAATATTTATAATAAATGACCAATCTTAGAAAATCCTAGTATACTTTTATATGGAAAACCCATTAAAACCTTTAAAAAATAAAATTATCTTATTAATAAATATTAATAATAATATTTGGAATATATCCAAATATTATCTGCATCACAAACGCTTTCTTTGAATTTAAAATATCTGTTAAAAAACACTTTCTTTTGATGTATTTTTGATTTGTTAGTTTTAATGATCTTTACAAGTTTTGTTTTGTTTTATCATTTACAAGGAATACAATCTACATGCCTCTAGCGAGAAACATACCTAGAAAGTAAGAGAAGACTTTTACCAATTTAAGCATGGAAGAACATTCATAATTTAGTCATGTAACAGGAACATATATATCAACTGAACATTCCTACGAATGGGCTTTGTGAATAATACATATAGCACAAGGATATGTTTCTCCATTTGGCCAATTTTGAGTGTGTTTAAAGTTGATCAATGAAACCATGTTTCCTTCATTGGTAATTTTTACATCGATTTCATAGTATATTTGTAAGATGGTTATTGCAGGTGTTGTTCAGGTTATGGATTTTGGAGCGGAAATAATTAATTGTTCACCCAAACCAAGAACGAAACTGCAGTTTACTCTCTGAGACATCAAGTTGGTAGGTACCATAGATTTCTCTCTCACGTTTTAAGTTTTTTTGTAGAATATGATACATTAAAATCATACATACTACTTCACGTTTTTAAACTTTCAAGAACACTCCTGTTTATGTGTGTTTGTGATAATTTGTTTTGAATTAGTCTCATATATCTTTTGTCTTTACATACTTTCAAGTCATTTCAATGTGTAAACCATTTCTTGACTATCTATAGTGAATTAGCAATAGACATGTCTTTTTTATTAGCAACAGAGCAATATACAGCTCAAAGTTTTAATAATGAGCTTACAGTTTTGGTGAGCTTTGGCAGTTTGTGAAATCCGTTTCTTTCTCTATCTCAATTGCTCATATATTTCTTCTTAATCTTAAGAACCTACAAAAATTAAGAATATTTTATTAGATCTCACACATTATTACTGAAACAATCACACAATAATATGTTTCATCAAAATTTCCACCATGCATTGTTTTGTACTTTAAGGTTTTAACAAATAACATATGTGTGCTTGGCGTGAGCTTATGTCGATCCGACTGTAAAATCAATGGCACACGGGCAAAAGAATTTGCATTCCATTCCTTTATGTCCAACTCCTTCATATTTGAAGTTTCTCTTCATATTTTGTACTGTAAAATTAACAGTTAAAAACAATAAGAGGGTCAGCTGCTATTAGTAAAGAAATATTTTTTTTTGAGCAAGTAAAGAAATATATTTTAAGTACAAATTACTAATCCAATAGTTCTTACTCTTCAAAAACCATGGAAAAAGTTAAATGTAGAAAGTTACATTTTCGAAAAAGATTCCATTTAAAAGATTATCTATGTATCAAGAAGAAATAACCAAGAGTAGATTTACCGAACTGTCATCGTACGGCGTTGAGTCATCTGCCATCTTCAAAATGTCGAATAGCCATCAAGACTTTTTTTTTCTTTTTGAAACAGACTAAAGTGTGAAGGAGGACAAAAAAATATAGATGTTGTTGGTAGACAAAAAAATCCACTTTTCAAACCCATTTGCCGTATTTTTAATTTTTTAAGCCTAGATAACAAATAAATTACATGCTTTTTGGTAAACATGTTAAAAATAAGATAAATTACATGTTGTTCAAACAAAAAAAATTATATAACAGTTACTACATAATAAAATTTATTTTATATTTAAACTCTTAAAATTAATTTCTATGTGCATTAATATACAACTTCTTCTACCATGTCCAACATATATGAACTTTTTAAAATACAAAAAAAAAATCAACACAACTGTAAATAGATTAGATTAGATTATCTTATGCAAACACACACAGAATCATATTATTAACAAATTTTCATAAAAGTTAAAACAAAATAAATTCTGCGCTTTCGAAGCGCGGAATAAAATCTAGTTAAAACCTTAAATCAATAAAATTGTCTTACTAATAAATATTAATAATACAAATATTAATAATCCAAATATTATCTGCTTCACAAATGCTTCCTTTGAATTTAAAATCTCTGTTAAAAAACACTTTCTTTGACTTTGTATATTCCTTAATATGTATTCATTGTATCCTCGTCTAAGTGTGATGAATGTTTTAACAATGCTAGGCGTGTCTCAAAATTGTATTCTTAGCATATCTCCTTCTCCAGGGCCGTCTCAAACTTCTTACCGACCCTGTTCAAAAAAGAAAATAAGGTCCTTTTTAATAATCTGATATAATTTTGTTTTTTAAAAAATATCATTATAATATAAAATAAATACATCAATTTAATTATTTTATATATAAATAACATCATTCTCTAGTTTTAAATGCAAAATCACTTAACTTGATCATGTAACATTTTTCAATGCGAAAATCATCAATCAAATCATCAAATTTGATCATTTTTCTTTTTTTCAGTTTTTTTTACATTTATTATATAAACAATCAAAAATCATAATTTATAAATATAAAAGAGTAACAAAATCTTGATAGTAAGATATATACTCTTGATTAGACATGCACTTCTTTTTGTCAACATAAGCGTATTCTAGTTTTCTTTTCTTTGTATTTGCTATTTTTAATTTAAAAATGGTAAAGAAAAATATTTTGTTTTCCGTATTTACAATCACTTTATAATCGTTTCTTAAACATAATCAATTAGAATATTAACATTCTATACTATCACTGAATATTCAAACACACATCAACAACTAATTCTTACGCTCCACAATATATAACTGATATAAATACTAATTACTTTCTAATCTATTGCATTTTTAGTTTGTTATATAGACAAAACAAAGAATTGTAATTTATATTTATTGGATATAAATACGAAAATTAATTCAAATATAGTTATTCTCATTTTTTTATAAATATAGAATATTAATTTATAATTAATAAAACAAAGAATAATAATAGACCCTCATTTTGGACCATGTTGAATCATTCCACTTGCACGTGCTAAAAGACGTTCTGCCCCTCTCTGTTACTTTCTTAAACACATATGACTTGCAATATTGTTTTGCAATTTAGATAGAAAAGCCTCTGTTCTCTTTTTCAAAAAAAAGGCTCTGTTCAGAAGAGAAGAATATGATATACATCCTGGTTCGTGTATTAAAGTAAAGCATTTAGGGCTATACGCGCATTAATCATGTAGTTCTGGTTTGTGGTCCATCTTTGACTTTTATAGACATGTGTCTCGGCGTGTGGCACTTTGGTTTACGGCTCATATACCTTTATCGGATCTCTATGTTGGATGATGGAGTACCAGTGCTTTGAACGCAAATAAACTGTCATCAAATGTTTTCAACGCAAAATGAGTTATCATATCAGTGTGTTTAACGCAAATGTTTTTCACTTTGTTGTTGGTAAAAATGTTTATCATACATGACCTCAAAACATTACCTGTACATGTGTGAACTTGTACAAAACCCCATTTGCTGACCATACATATAATAAATAAATTAATACACATATATGTGTGTTCGGAATATTTTACAGCATTAGTATAAATAGATATTACTCGAAATAAGTGACTGAGAAAAATATCCAAGAGAGGGAAAGAAAATGGAAGAAAAGAGTGCTTGGCAACTGATATTTGTTGTGTTTCTTCTAATAGTTCTTTTTGTCCCGACCCAAACAGAATGTGTTCTTCCCTCTAGAGAAAAACCACTCCCAGTACTCATTGGTTAGTGTTTCTCTCACTTTATTAAATATTATGTTTGAATGTCAACTCAAATACAAATGGTATACCTCAGAGGTCTGAGATCGAGTTTGTTTCTTTTTTTTTTACGGCAAATGACTATTATATTACCCAAGCTTGAGGTTATCTGGATAACCAAACCGGAATAAAACAACCAATAAATTGTAACTTCCTACGGAAAGAATCTAGTTGTCTTAGCTAAGAAATCTGAAAACTGGTTTCGCTCTCGGGAAATATAAACAATGTTGAAATCTTGGAAGCGTATTTGTAATGTCTCCTATCCTCTCCAATTCCGTTACTAAGCTTGGCTAAGACCGAGTTTGTTATATGGCGCAACTACATTAAGTTTCATTTAAATTAATTGACACAAAATCATACAATACTTAGACCAAACAATTATGTTTTTTTCAAAGGAGGAAAACCAATAATTGTTTTTCGATACATTTTGACATCAAAAATCTATCATCTATAATCCCAATAAAATTTTAGCATAGGAGTTAAAACTTATTTTTGTGCAAAGAATATAAGAAATATCTATCATTAACAGTAAGGAAACTGAGGTTCACCTGGACCAATGAGATATATGTTGGCAATTCGAACAGAAAAAAAGCTAGTGGTGATGACTTTCATCTTCATATGTAATCTCTAGTCTCGGTTTCACCAGCATCTCTTCTAAAAGTCTTGAAGCTATTAAGTTTACAGCCTATAATTATCTTACTACTAATTTAGATTCAGGCATATCACTTACAGGAAGGAAACTTATTTTCACATTGATCGAAGAGACTTATGTTGGCAAATCAAACAGTAAAAAACCAATAGTGATCACTTTCTTCATAGTCTATAGTCTCGCTTTCACCAGAATTGTTAGATTCGGGTTATATTATGGGCTTCCAACTTAAAACCAATTGGCAATTAGTGGATTGACCCTAACCCTTTATATTGTAGTAGATTATTTCTTATATTTCCGATGTGGGATGTTTCTCATCAGTACCCTCCCTCATGCTCATACATCTAGGTCTGAAGCGTGGACAAAGTGGGAATAACATCCACAGAGGGTCCAACATCGGTATAGAAGTAGTAGTAGTAGTAAATTAGGTCAAAGGATCTTATTGCTCTGATACCATGTTAGTTTCGGGTTATATTATGGGCTTCCAACTTAAAACCAATTGGCAATTAGGGGATTGGCCATGACCCTTTATATCGTAGTAGATTAATTCTTGTATTACCGATGTGGGATGTTTCTCTCTGATACCATGTTACATTCGGGTTATATTATGGACTTCCAACTTAAAACCAATTGGCCATTAGTGGATTGACCCTAACCCTTTATATAGTAGTAGATTATTTCTTATATTTCCGATGTGGGATGTTTCTCATCAATAAGAATCTATCTCTTGATTCTTCTAATCTCGCCTTCAACTCTCTATATAAGAAGTATGCATGTTTTTATTTTGTCAGATATGCATGTGTATATGTAAATATCAGATGGACGTTTTGATACAAATGCAAGTACAACAGAGGATGGAGCAGAGCTTGCGACAGAGGAGTGTACGTGCGGATGAACAAGTCAAGATGAAGATTACGACTTGAAGATTGGAGTGCGGACCAAGGCAAAGTTAAGGTGAAGACATCTTGATGAGCAAGGTTGAAGAGATTCACCTTGGAAAAGGGAGATCTCAGGATGGAAGTTTTCTAAAAAACTATGAAAATTTTTTAGGGAACTTACCTTATTTGGTATATATTACTTTTTGGGTAGCGAGGCGTGGATAGCCGACTTGGCTGTATTGTATATATAGACATACCCGATCCATGGATTAGGATTGTCGAGATACAGTAATTGTATTCTTAGCATAAGAATGGAGTTTGCCAAGCTTGTAAGCGAGGGAATAACACTAAGGGCTAAGAGGGAGAGGTTCTAGAGATCTTGTATTCGATATTAGGACATGTGAGGCTAGAGGAACAAGTCAAGAAGGGTCATGATCTTGTTCGGGTTCTATTTAAAGAGAGACTTGTAAGTTCACTTTAAAATAATATTTGTAATAACACATATCTTTGTAGAGATATTCTCTGGTGTACTCTGTGCTTTACTTTGTGTGTTAGTTCTTGCATTAACAATTTGAATCTGATGCTGAATCATAACTAGTGGGAACTACGGGGAAGACAAAGAAGAACGTGGTGGAGGAAGGAAGCAAACAATCCTCCGATGCAGTTTCAGAGGACGCCAGTCCAACTCAAGCTTGGAAAGATGATGGAGGAAAGGCTATCGAAGTCTCTTCGGGTGAATCTTAGGAAGAATATGACTCAGAAAACACTGACTCAGATGAAGTTGAGGAAGTGGAAGTTGAAGAAGTAGAGACACCGATCAGTACTAAGGAGAAAAAGAGTAAAGCTCCATCATCAGCAATCCAGAGTAATCATGTGAGAAAATCAACCAGGAAAACTGTGGCCTCAGGTATCAAATCTGAGATGAAGGACAAAATGACTACAGCTGCAGCAACATCTGAAAGAGACAAGAGAGGCCCGACTAGAGAAAAGCGTCTTGCTGAGCAGAGGTATGCAAGTTTTGCATCCAAAGAAGTCATACCGGAGAGGTCTGTTGATCTGGAAGCTGAAGACACATGGGGTTATCTGAGTATCATCAAGAAAGGAAAACTTGAGCAGACTGTTACAGGTTTAGGAGGATACATCCTAGGGGTAGTGAAAGAATTCTATGCAGCTTTGCCTGGTGAGATGACCAAAAAGTCAGAAGTAATGGTGACCAACGAGGACAAGAGTATGAATTTTCTCCTGCTATGATTGATCAGTACTTCAATTTGTCACCCTTAGCTAGAGAGGAGATTGATGTAGAGGCGACCATGGATGAAGTCAACAGTGATGAGCTGGCTGATTTGCTGACCGAAGGGACCAGAGAGATGAAAAATCTCACGACAAGATATTTGTCTCCATGCAAAGCGGGATTGCTTGTTCTTGCCGCATATAACTGGGTTCCATTCCAACAAGAAGGTTGTGTCCTTCGATCGTGAGAAACTGGTTTACAAGATGTTTCATGGAGTCCGGGTTGACATAGGAGTAATGATCTATAATCAGGTTCTTAATCTAAGAGTCATTCAGAAGGAGGGAGGAAAGAAGGACACAAGATGTTGATATTTCCTTGTACCATTTACTGTGTACTTCAGATGCAGCACATGGTGCAACGGAAGCCAAGAGAGAAACTTGTGGCGGTAATTTCATACAAGAAGGATCCTCGTCTAGGAGAAGAATATCTCAAGAATCAAGCGGAAACACAAGAAGCTGCAAGGAAGGCTCAGAGGCAGACCAAGAAGAAAAGAAAGTCTGCATCAACTTCAACAGTAGCACCTCCATCTAGATCTCCTCCACGCACACCTCATCCCACAAGGACTAATACACCCGGCTATGTACCACCACGAAAGTCTCTGCAGCCTACCGGGAAGTTCCAGATCATTCATCTCGGAACCGTTGCAGCTCCAAGACAACCGATCGATGCTTAAAAAGTACAGCTGGCTCTGGAAACGACTTCAGCAGCAATTTAACAGCTTGCAACCGCAATGCAGACATTTACAAGTGTGGAAGGACAGATTGCAAGCATGCTGTTTCCAAGTAAATCTTCTATCTGGTTCTTTATTTGCTTTGATCGTTATGAGTTTTAACTCTGCATGCTCTCAAGCAGGGGAGAAGAAGCAGCAGACAATCCGCTGCAGCCGCAAGATGACCAGGAGGACTAAATTATGGGGGAGAAAATTTTAGTTTTCTCGGTTTTTTAATTATGGGGGAGTGAAAGATAAAACATTTCTTTGAGTTTTTGTGTTTTGGTTTTCTATGTTTATCTCTATCTCTGAAACTCACATGTTATGAACTTCTATTTCGGTTTTAATGCAAGTATTATTCAGGATATATATGTTCGAATGTGTGTGGTTGGTTGAGCGGATCTGTGCAGGTACTTGAGAGGCATCCAAAGCTAAAAGGGGGAGACTGTAGATGTAAAGATCAGATGGACGTTTTGATACAGACGCAAGTACAACAGAGGATGGAGCAAAGCTTGCGACAGAGGAGTGTACGTGCGAATGCACAAGTCAAGATGAAGATTACGACTTGAAGATTGGAGTGCGAACCAAGGCGAAGTTAATGTGAAGACATCTTGGTGCGCAAGCTTGAAGAGATACACCTTGAAAAGGGAGATCTCACGATGGAAGTTT
The DNA here is from genome assembly GCA_026261945.1 of Hirschfeldia incana. Lineage (NCBI taxonomy): Eukaryota > Viridiplantae > Streptophyta > Magnoliopsida > Brassicales > Brassicaceae > Hirschfeldia > Hirschfeldia incana. Next base: position 3,118,105 of record JABCMI010000006.1, read on the forward strand.
TTAAAAAGCTATAGAGAAGTTTATAAGGAACTTGCTTTATTTTGGTGGATATTACTTTTTGGGTAGTTAGGCGTGGATAGCCGACTTGGCTGTATTGTATATATAGTCATATTCGACATGTGGATTAGGGTTGTCGAGAGAATTGTATTTTTAGCATAAGAGTGGAGTTTGCCGAGCTTGTAAGTGAGGTAATAACACTAAGGGCTAAGGGGGAGAGGTTCTAGAGATCATGTATTCGATCTTAAGACGTGTGAGGCTAGGGGAACAAGTCTAGAAGGGTCTTGATCTTGTTCGAATTCTGTTTAAAAAGAGACTTATAAGTTCACTTTAAAAGAATACTAGTATCTTTGTAGAGATATTCTCTTGTGTACGTTGTGTTTACTTTGTGTGTTAGTTTTTGCATTAACAATATGTTCATGCTATGCTGAAAATTCTAAGAAACTTTTTGGGACATTGCCGAAATATATGAACACTAACTACAATTCAGATTGAAACGGAATAATATATGACACTTTGGTTTTGAATAATTTCAGAAAATGGTGAAAAATATGACAAGGAAAACTAATTTTTCGAACCACTTTTCATGAGTTTCTGAATAATGAGGAAATCCCACAACAAAAAAAAAAAAGAAGTAAAAACACCAAAAGAAGCAAGAGAAGCTTCCTATGGCTAATTCCTTTATTCGAGAATAGTCTGAATCACTCCAGCACCAACTGTCTTCCCTCCTTCTCTAATAGCAAACCTCATCCCTTGTTCACAAGCAACAGGCACGATAAGCTCCACTACAATCTTAACTCGATCACCGGGCATCACCATCTTCGACTCCTCATCCTTATCATTCATAATCTTAGTCACTTTACCAGTAACATCCGTCGTCCTCATGTAAAACTGCGGTCTATAACCCGCGAAAAACGGAGAATGCCTTCCACCTTCTTCCTTCTTCAACACATACACAATGGCTTCAAACTTAGTGTGCGGAGTAATCGATCCGGGCTTAGCTAAAACCATACCTCTCTGAATATCAGCCTTTTGTATACCTCTAAGCAACAATCCTACGTTGTCTCCAGCCATTGCTTCATCAAGAATCTTCTGAAACATCTCAACTCCCGTCACAGTGTAGTTCCTAGTCTCTCTCAATCCAACCAAATCCACAGTCTCTCCAACTTTCACAGTCCCTCTTTCCACACGACCCGTAGCGACAGTACCACGACCGGTGATCGAAAACACATCTTCCACAGCTAATAAGAACGGCAAGTCCGTTTGTCGTGTCGGAATCGGGATGTAACTATCAACGGAATCCATCAACTCGTAAATCTTATCTACCCATTTGTTCTCTCCTCTCTTGACGTTAGGATTCGCAGTGAGAGTCTCAACAGCTAACAAAGCAGAGCCGGAGATAATCGGAATATCATCACCGTTAAACTCATAAGACGAGAGAAGCTCACGAACCTCAAGCTCAACGAGCTCCAGAAGCTCCGCGTCATCAACCTGATCCTCTTTGTTCAAGAAGACGACCATGTCGGGGACACCAACTTGCTTGGCCAAAAGAATGTGCTCTTTAGTCTGCGGCATAGGACCGTCGGCGCCGGAAACAACGAGGATAGCTCCGTCCATCTGAGCAGCTCCGGTGATCATGTTCTTGACGTAATCAGCATGGCCAGGACAGTCCACGTGAGCGTAGTGACGATTCTCAGTCTCGTACTCAACGGTGGCAGTGTTGATGGTGATACCACGGGCTCTCTCCTCAGGGGCTGCGTCGATCTCGTCGTACTTCTTCGCGACGCTGTTTCCCATGGAAGCTAAGGCCATGGTTAGAGCGGCGGTTAAAGTGGTTTTCCCATGGTCGACGTGGCCGATTGTGCCGATGTTGACGTGAGGCTTCTTCCTCTCGAATTTCCCTCTGGCGGCGCGTACTGTGAAGGCGGCGCGACGGAGAGGGTGAGGGGATGAGGTGGCGACGGAGAGGGAAGTGAATGAAGGGAGGAAGGAGGAGGAGAGAGTTAGGGAAATGGTACGAGAAGGGGAAGAGGAAGGAGAAGCATAGGGGGAATAAAGGAGTCTAGTGGAGCAAGAAGCAGCGGCGGGAGAAGAAAGCGCCATGGGAAAGCAGAGGAGGAGGAGGAGGAGGAGGAGAGTTGAGCAGATTTGTGTGTGGAGTGTTATTTGTAGTGGGGGAGAAAAGGTATGGAGGCAAAAAATGAAGGGCTCTTATCTAAGCCTATCCGATGCAGTGTATGTAAATCCTGATCTTATTTATTTTAATTTTTATTTCATTTTTTTCCTATAAGTAATTTAAAAATGTTTATATTACGGACTGATGTTTAGGAACTTAAGTTATTACTCCATAACTTATGTTATTATTATAAATTAATTGTATTTGCAAAGTGGTAAACTAGCTGATGTGTGTTCAGTGTTCGTGGCCATTTCTTCCCTTACGTGTAGCCTCATTGACCAACAAAACTATACTGTTTGAAGAGTATAAATCGTGTCATTTTTGCACACACTTGTTAGACTTGACGTAGACACTGGGCTGAGACGTCGTATTCAAATTCAATCAATTTCGTCATTACACTCATGAGTCATGATAGGCTTTTACATTATAACGATTAAGGAATTGTGAATGTAGCCGGTTTTATTACCGGAATGTACAGCTCGGAGCATATAGAACATTAACATATATATATCCTATATCCTATTAAAAGTGAAGTACAAATGGGAAATAACCCTGATTTGTTTCATTATTTACGCTTCCTTGCCACTGGTTTTAAATTTAATTAAAGAGATTTGGTTAATTAACCAACTCATTTTCGCTCATGACCAAAGCTCATTACGTTTCCTTTACAACATTTTAATAGGTCTATGTTTTGTTTATATTAACCTGTTATTAGACCTAATTAATTACCTTATATCTAACCATCTCTAATCTCTACCATTAAATTATACTCATACTCATAATCACATAACCACAAACTTAATAAACACATGAAATCCCTTAAAACGAAATTGAAACAAGAGTTTGTATAATTCATTGCCAACATCACATATTAATAACCTAAAAACCATAACTAATATATCCAGAGGAAAAACCACTCTGTTTGTTTAATCTATTGCCAAATTCAATTCCAATTCAAAACTATTTGGTTTGCCTATTTATTTATTTCTTATATTGTTAATCAATATTATTCTATAATTGTCATAAAATAAATACCCGTCCGGTCAGACGGGTCAAAATCTAGTTTTATATTACAAAAAGAAACATTTACATTCATATTATAAAATTTCATTATGTCTAAAATTTTCTTGAAAATGAGAAGGTTGGCAAGAATTTTTCATAGAGTTGAAGTAAAGAATGAAGAGAGCACATCTTTCTGGCATGAAACATGGTCTCCATTAGGTAGTCTCCGCGATTTATTAGGTAAGAAAAGTGCAGTTGGTCTTGGTTCTACTCACGCTACAATCAAAGTGGATATGGTTTTCTCACAGAAGGAAAAGACATGGTACTAATATCCTAAATCAAATAGAAGATGAAATTGCTGAGAAGGAGCCCAACGCAGTTACTGATGAGTGATGAGGATGTTACCTTGTGGAAAGAAATGGGAGACAAATACAAGAAAAAGTTTTCAACAAAAAATAACACTTGGATGCTTTAATAGACCAGCACCCACTATGTCGCTGGAGGAAGAGAGTATGGTCACACTATTCTTTTTTTTTTGAAATCAAAAGACCATTCTATTACTCAAAAATTGAAATGGTATGGGTAAACAGACCGGAATAAAACAAACAACAAAACATAATTACTTATGGAAGGATTTTGCAGTTTTCGCGGTGTATGAGTGATCTTGAAATCTGGGAAGCATATCTGTAGAGTTGCTATCTTTTCTAATTCCGTCGCGAAGGTTGGCCAGGCCTTGGGTTCTTTTATCATGGCAACCGATTCCTTGCAGTCTGTCCCAAAGCTCTGGCAAGACGAATGTTGAAGCATATTCTCCATCGCTCATCGCAGCGTTTCTACCTCTGAATGCAAGACTGATTCTCTTTTATAGCAGTTTATTGTCCCTGTTAACTGAATCTTCCCTAGGCTATCCTTCCACACCTATCCACATCCACTAAATTGTGCTGTGGGAGTCCATGATCCATCTAGCATACATATATTACCCAAACTTAAGATTTGGGGCTCCACAGAACTATGTACTTGCTTCATTGATGGTATCACCTCGTTTGCATTAAACCATGCTTGACATTCACTCTCTGCATATCAAACTAATTCCATTGGGTCCCTATCTATTCTCTTGAATAGTTTGTCATTCCGGGCTTTCCATATATACCATATTATCCAGGGATAAGGATCTCTGTCTAATTATGTTGTAGCAATATCATTTTTCCTCCAGAAGAGATAATCAATATTGCTGTAAATACTCGCCAGCGGGAAAATGTTTGGGTTGGTTGGAGTTTCTGATAAAAACCATGCTTGTAAGGCTGGAGGACATTCAAAAATAGCATGTGTAACGGATTCCCTTGTTCTGCGCATCTTAGACAGTAATTATCACATCTCATATTTCGTTGAATTGGTTCCTCGTTACTGCCACATGACCAGTTATCAATTGCCAAATATGATGACATATCTTCTGAGGCGCATTTATCTTCCAAGCAAAGGCTTGTAGTTCAGTAATACTTGGTTTCAGCACCTCCTCTTCAACCTCTTGCTTTAATAACTTTCATGCAATCCAGTATCCAGACTTAACCGTGTACTGACCATTCTTAGTATAATTCCAACATAATGTATCACGCCGATGAGATGAGCTTATAGCCAAAATTCTTATGAGAGTTATGTCTTCTGGCTGAACATAATTCTCAAGCCGCTCAATATCCCATTCATTCGTAGACGGATTAATCAAATCGCTTACTCTCATGTTTGGGTGCATGACTGGAGCTACAGGGGTAGCCGGCCTGGCAGGTGTTGTAGGGATCCATTGATCGTCACATACCTTGACACTGTATCCAGAATGTATCTTATGTCTGATCCCCAATAGCAATAATTTTCGTGCCGCTAAAATACTAGTCCACACATATGATGGGAAACTTACTGGATTCACCAAAAGAGGTGAGCTCAGCTTATAATATCTACCTTTCAAAACACGGGCAACCAATGAGTCTGGATATTGAACTAGCCTCCATAGTTGCTTTGCCAATAAGGCCAGGTTGAATTCATGAATCATACGAAATCCAATTCCCCCTTCCTCTTTCGGTAGACAAACTTTTTCTTATTTTGCCCAATAAATTCCTCTCTTTGGGGGATTCGAACTCCACCAGAATTGTGCAATGGCACTTGCCAGGTTTTCACATATCTCCAATGGGAGTAAGAAGCTACACATGACATAAGTTGGTAGAGCTAACAAAATAGATTTAATCAGCACTTCCTTTCCTTCTTTTGAGAGCCATCTCCTGGTCCACCAATTCACTCTGTGCATTTACTTTTCTTTGAGGAATGCAAATAGTTTGCATTTTGATCCACTAATATCTTCTGGGATACCTAAGTATGTCCCCATACCACCTTCAGTATGTATTTCCCTAGTATCTTTGATGTTTTGTTTTCCAGTCGCATCGATCCTTTTACCAAAGAGTAATGAAGATTTCTCAAAATTGATACATTGACCAGATGCCTTGCCGTATTTCCTAACTACTTTCATTACTTCTTCACATTCACGGGGCTCCGCCTTACAGAAGAAAAGGCTATCATCAGCAAAGAGAAGGTGGGACACCGAGGGACATGCACGTGTAACACGCATCCCCATTATCTTTCATTGGTTCTCTGCATGCTTGAGAAGGCTAACAAGCGCTTCCGTGCTTAGAATAAAGATGAAAGAAGACAAAGGATCTCCTTGCTGTAGGCCTCTGCCTAGAACAATATGACCCCTTGGTTGTCTATTCATAAGTACTTTGTATTTTTATTGACGTCACACATCGCATTATCCAACTAATCCATACTTCTGAAAACCCCATCTTTCGCATAACAGCTTCAATAAACGACCACTCCATCCTGTCATAAGCTTTGCTCATATCCGTCTTAATGGCCATCCTCTTATTACGTCCACTTGGTTTGGTACTCAAGGGATGAAACATTTATTGGACAATCATAATGTTGTCTGAGATCTGGCGACCCGCAACAAAGGCTGACTTTGTTTTTGAGATCATGTTTGGTAAGACTTTCTTTAATCTCTGGCATAAGACCTTCGAGATTATATTGTAACTAACATTACATAAACTAATGGGTTTAAACTGAGACATCTCATTAGGCTTGGTCTTCTTTGGAATAAGACATATATTTGTGTCATTCAGTCCACTAGCCGTTGTCCCATCGAAAAGAAATTTATTAACCATAAGAGTTAAATAATCCTTGACGACATCCCAGAATTGTTGATAGAATAATGCAGTCATCCCATCTGGTCTTGGGGCCTTCTCTAGATGCATAGCAAATATTGCTAATTTAACCTCCCACTAAGTAACTAGGGCCATTAGATCATCATTCATTGTCCCCGTGACCTTCGTGGGTACTTCAGAAAATGCTTCCTCAATATCTTCGGGATCCGAAGACTCGAATATTTGTCTAAAATAGCTAGTGAGAATGGCCACCAGTCCTTCCTCATCCTCAATCACTTTCCCATTAGCATCTAAGAGTTATGTGATCTTGTTTATTGCTCTCTGTTGCTTTGTCAGGGCATGAAAAAGTTTTGTATTTTTATCACCTTCTCTCAGCCAGAATACTCAACTCTTTTGTTTCCAAAACAACTCCTCTGCCTTAAGAGCATCAGAGAGTTCTTTCAGAGCACCTGCGATTTCCTCAGTTGTAGCATCGTCATTGGCATACAATTCTTCTACTTTCTCCTTAAGCTCCTCTACTAGTTTCGCTGAGTTCACATTATGTTGTCTCCTCCACTCACTCAAAGCTTTCTGGCAGCTTGAGATATGATCCATGATATTTGCAGTAGAGGGACGGTCGGGAGATTTCAACCCTCCAGTATAACTTGACGTAATTCTTCATCATTCAACCATCTCTTGTCAAATTTTAAATTTTTTAACCTCCTTATTGGCTTAGTGGGAATATCCGCGAGAATCGGACGATGATTCGATCCCCATAATCTCATATATTTAACCTCTGAATGTGGAATGTGGGAATACCTCGTGCCAATCCTCATTTCCAACAGCTCTGTCTAAGCGGCATCTAACAGTACTTCTTCAAGCTCTCTTACCTACCCATGACAGCATATCCCCAGTAAATGGAAATTCCAGCATACCACAATCGGTTAGCATATGCCTAAAGGGTAGGAACGAACTATCAGGGCGTCGGCGCCCACCTGTTTTCTCATTATGATCAACAATTCCATTGAAATCCTATTCTTTATCCTACTTTTTCTTTCTTCCTTTATTATTTTACTAGATTAAAATTCGCGTAATGAATGTTGTATACACATATAAATTTATGTATTATTATTTATTTGTTTTTCATTTATACTAAATTAGAGACAGATTATTGAATATTACATATATAACTAAATTGGTGCAGACATTTAAATCAGAATGATCATTGTTATTTGCAATCATTTTATGGTAAATAAATCAAAATAATAATTTTATCTTTTATATTATTTATAATTAAGTTTAAATGATATGAACATCGATGTACAGAATATTTTTTAATATAAATATTTATTAAATAAAAATGTCCTGTTCACATGGTTGTATGATAATTTGCTTTTTTATAAAAAAAAATTGAAACATTGATAAAAAAATTTCAATATGGAATTTTTAATATATTTTATTAATTTATAATCATTTTTTCAAATTCAGTGAAAATTTTGAAACAAAAATATTAAATTCTTAATATTTGTTCAATAATTTAAATATTTATGCATTTATATAATATATATATATATAATTTAATTTAAATGGTATTTATATACATATATAATATTTAATAAATAAGACATCATACTCATATAATTTTATGGACATCTGTTTCTTGTTATTAATAAAAATTAAATCATTGATCAAAAATTTTCAAAATGAGATTTTTAATTTTTTTATTAATTTGATCTTTTTAAAAAAAAATTCAAAATATAAAATACATTAAAAATATATTTTTTTCTTATTTGGTTAATTTGTTTTAATAATACTAATGTAAAACAAAAATGATAGATGATGTATAAATTAATATCAAATTTTCATCATTTAATATAATTAATTATCATATAGATTTTTATCAGATTAGTTAATTTTGTATGTTCTATTTATATTAGTAATTAATTATGTGATTAGGTTAATGAAAAATATAATATATGTTTAGATGGACCAACTTATTTTTCTAGGAATTTTTAAATTGATTCTCGTGATGACATGTGTTATGATTCAAAGTTTGTAATATTTATATTTTAATAACTAGGGGATTTCCTAATTTATTTTAATAATATTAATATAAATATGATAAAGGATTTATAAATTAGTATCCAATCTTCATTATTTAAAAACATTAATTATCGTATATACATTTTGATCAGATTAGTTAATTATGTATGTTATATTTAAGGAAATAATGAGGAATATTTTCATATTAATAATTATTTATTAGATTAGGTTAATGAATAATTTTACTATTTAAAGTATGGTTCTTCAAAGTTACTAATTAAAATGATCATGACATTTTTAGAAGTTTTAAATTAAAGATTATAACATGTGTTAATATATATTATAATTTAAAATGTATTGTAAAATAATAAAAAGATGTTTTAAAAAATCTAATTATAAATATTATTTATAGTAATTTTCCATTTTAAAATACTATACAAGAAATAATTGCAAAATATTATTAAATAGTAATTATAAATTTAATATTGTGACATGTGGTAAAATATATAATTATTAAAAATATATATACTAATATATAATATAATAAAAATAATTTTATAAAAAAGAATTTTCCAGTTTTGAAATCCTAAACAAAAGATAATTGCAAAATATTAAAATAATTTTCCATTTTTTAAATCTTAAGAGAAGGACAATTTCCAAATATTTTTGGATAGTAATTTTCCATTTAATACTGTGAGAGATTTTAAAATATATAATGATTAAAAATAGATATACTAATATATAATATAATAAAAGCCACTTTTATAAAAAATAATTATTTAATAGTAAAAAGTAAAATTTAAAAATTATTTTGTAGTATTTTTTGTAGAAATTTTCCTTTTTAAAATATCATAAAAAAGATCTGAAGATAGTTTATTTAATAATAATTTCCTTTTCTTAAATCCTAATGAAGATATAATTTTAAAATATTATATTGAGTTTGGTTCTTCAAAATTGCTAATAAATATGATTAAAATTATATAACGAGAGTTATAAAATTGATAAAAAAATCATGATAAGATATATATTGATAAAAATGTATTTGTTTCAGAAATTCTCAAGAGAATATTACTATAATAGGTTATATGACAGATTTTCCTTTTCTAATTTGTTTTTACAAAAATATAAAAGAGTATTTCATATTATTATTTTTATTTTCTAATTGTAAATAAAAAGAGGTTTAAAAATAGAATATTTTTCTTTTTATATCCTAAAAATTAAATTTTAAAAACTTTATTCAATAAAGCATTAAGTGAGTGCATAAGAATATGTATAATATTGTCAATGGCTCGATTGGTGTATTTGACTTTCATTTCTTTTTATTTTTCATTCAATTCTTATTTTAAGTTGTGTTGAGTTAAAACGTTTAGGTATAATATATTATTTAATCTTAAATACAAAGTTCATATCATTTATCTATACACCATAATTATAAAATATGATTATTAACTTAAACTTATATCTGATACAAAGATTTAATTATAAAATAAATCTCACACAACGTATGAAAAATGTTATAAAATTATAATAATATTTGTTAGGTTATGTTTTTATTAAAGTTTAATATCAAATAAAACTCATTGCAATGCAACAAGTTCATATTTTGTATACTATATATTTATATGAACCAATTTATTTTTCTAGGGATTTGAAAATTGATTATCATGATGATATATGTCGTGGTTCAAAATTTATAATATTTTTCTTTATAATATAGGGGATATACATTTAATGATGAGAAGAGTAGATGAGATATATCCATTTATGCTAATACTCTTAGAGAATATAAGCATCGCATGGCAAGAATAAATAGGTTTCTATCCAATATTTATCTATCTATTACTATAAAGAAGAGTTTCTCTCTTTTCATATGCTGCCGCGTAAGTAAACATGTCTCTTCCAGCGCGACACATGACAATAAAATACGATCTCCATCGTTTCATTTATTTTATACTTGGTGGTTGCCCGCAAATTCACAGATACAAATAATTTTTGAAGTTTGATACATGCGATATTTATTATCTTTTTGATCTGTTATAATATATTTTCATTTTTCAAAACTGAATATGAATTTTATTTGTTATATATTTTCTTAATAAATAATTCAGTGTTCTAAAATACGGTCTAGGTGTCCACGTAGACGGCATTTAGGCGCTATACAGTAGTCGACCTTACTGTTTTCACGTTATACAGTATTTTATATGGATTTATATAATTCGCACGCATATAGCATTTAGACGGACGTTATGTGGTCTATGCAGATGTTTAGGCGGATTTTGAGCATTAATATTCAAAAAAATAAATTATTAATATCGTTATTTTATTTTATTAATGTTATTGTTTATATTACTTTTACTTATTTTATGTTTTATATGATTGTAGATATTAGATTAATTGTAATCATTTTAAACATCATTATATATATGAAATGGTTTTAGTTTTTATAGCATAAACTATTTATATATGTTAAATTATATACTTATACATAAAATTGTATTTAAATATATTTTTATTCTTTTTTCTAAACTAATGTATATATATTAGATCTTAGATTTATTTTTTATATAAATATAAATCAGTGTATGCCCCGTTTAGGCATCCACCTATACAACTAGGTGCTATACAGTCAGTCATCTTTTGCGTAATGGGTACCTAGCGTTTTTTTAGAACACTGAAATAATTTTATATCTTTTTTATTTTGACTATTTAACTTTTTTTAAAATATAGAAATTTGACTATTGTAATATTTTGTTAGATTTTTTATCAACAACTATAATCCAAACCAGTACCTAGCTGTTTCAGATCGGATACAAAAGTGCAGACATGCTATTTCTTTATGGAAAAAAAGAAAACAATACAAATGCAGCAAAAAGAATCAAGGCATTAACGGCTCTCATTGATGCTGCACATTCTGACTCTTTATGCCCTTGGAGTGAAATACAGAAGTTACGTAAAGATTTTTTACAAGCTTATAAGGATGAGGAAGCATTTTGGAGAAACAAAAGCAGAATCCAATGGTTGAATTTTGGAGATCGGAATACAAGGTTTTTCATGCATCTACAAGAAATAGGCGAGGTCGCAATAAAATACTACAGATTCAGAATCATCTTGGTCACGACATATATGGAAATAAGGAAATAGCTAAGGAGGCTGAACGTTATTACACAGATCTCTTCACGTCTATGATAGGAGGGAGTGTATATGATATAGTCTGTCTAACATCCACCGAGTTGTCTCGGATGAATGCAATATGTTTCTTACGAAGGAAGTAACAGAAGAAGAGGTTCGACAAAGTGTCTTCTCCATAGGTTCTACACGAGCTCCTGGCCCTGATGGTCTTACTTCAAGTTTCTATCAAACATATTGGGATATAGTGGGTCCTTCTGTTATTGCGGAGGTACGACATTTTTTCAACACGGGGGAATTATATTCCGCGATGAATCATACAAATTTATGTCTAATACCAAAGATAACAAGCCCCCAAACTATGAAAGATTTCCGACCAATAGCTCTATGTAATGTGATGTATAAGATCATTTCTAAGATTTTATCATTACACATGAAGGCCATATTAAATATGGTAATTTCTGAGAGCCAAGCCGCTTTTATCCCTGGAAGATACATCACCGATAATACTTTTATTGCACATGAAGTCATTCATTCCTTGAAGGTTCGCAAACGAGTAGCAGAGAATTACATGGCGGTTAAAACATACGTTAGTAAAGCTTACGATCGAATTGTGTGGAGATTTATGGAAGAGGTTATGCGCAAGAAGGATTTCTGTGAAAAATGGATTATGTTGATCATGCAGTGTGTTACAACTGTCTCTTACTCTTTTTAGTGAATGGAAGCCCATATGGTCATTTTCACGGAAGTCGTGGTCTTCGACAAGGTGATGCTTTATCACCTACACTATTTATTTTGTGTGCTGACGTCCTGAGTTCTATGATTCATCACGCCGAAACTACACATGAAATTCAACCGTTAAGGATTAGGATCGAAGGTCCTCCAATATCTCATCTATTATTCGCAGACGACTCTCTTTTCTTTGTCAAAGCGGACGTGCAAAATAGTATGCATCTACTGCATATATTTAAGAAGTATGAACAAGTCTCTGGTCAAATGATCAACCTAGAAAAATTGACTATCACGTTTGGATCAAAGGTGTTTCAACACACGCAAGTCTCAATCCAAGGAATTCTTGGAATACCTAATATTGGTGGAGGAGGTAAATATTTGGGGTTACCCGAAAATTTGGTCGTAATAAGAAGGCGAAGTTTGAGTATGTAAAGCAAAGTGTATTAGGAAAGGTTAACGGGTGGCAGAAATATATTTAAACACGGTGGGAAAGGAAGTACTGATCAAATCGGTGGGTCTCTCTATGCCAGTATACGCTATTAACTGCTATAAACTTCCGGTGGAGGTCTGTTCGGAGATTGATTCAATATTATCCCGTTTTTGGTGGGGTTCTACGCCAGAAAATAGGAAGATGTCATGGATGTCTTGGAAACGTTTATCTTTATGTAAGCAAACTGGTGGTCTTGGATTTAGAAACCTACAACAATTTAATCAAGATCTGTTAGCTTCTCAGATATTGAAGATTTCCCAACGACCTGATAGTTTGGTACATCATGTACTAAAACACTGTTACTTTTGGAAAAAAGTATATGGAAAGCACCACGAGGTCATCGAAGCTCTTATGGATGGCAATCACTATTATATGGACGGGAGATTCTCGACGTAGGAAAACAATGTAGTATTGGAGATGGATACCAAGTTGCTTTATCTGATAATTGGTTACCTACTTTGCCACCGCGACCGCCTAAACTCTTGCCTTATACAAATCCCACCTTACCTGTCCAAGTCTTGATACATCAACCAACCAATACTTGGGATGTAAGTATCCTTGCATATTTAATTGAACAGGCGGATAGACATCTCATCCTTAAGCATTATTTCCCTCCTGCTCCTGCACCTGATAATGTTCTATGGCCCTACACTTTGGATGGGAACTATACTGTTAAGTCCGGCTATCACTTCATCTCAAAATCGAATCAACCAGATGTGCTCCCCCCACCTCTAGCTTCTGCACCAGAACTGATGAAACAAATATGGTCTTCAAATATTCCTCCGAAACTAAAACATTTCTTTTGGAGGATGGGTTCTCGTATACTAGCAGTCAAACAAAATCTTCGTTCTACACACATTATGGTCGATCCTATGTGTGCTTTATGTTGCAGTGAAGAAGAAACACTACAAGAAAATATGGGTTTTTCTGACGGAAACTCCGACGGCCACAAAGGTCGTCGGAAAATACTGACTACTTTCCCACGACAAAATCCAAAAATTCAATATTCTCGGAATGTCGTCGGAAATATCCCACGCTTTTCCGAGGAAATAATATCCGTCAAAATTTTCCGATGACATTCCGAGAACATCCCGATCAAAAATAAGACCGTTGTGTCCGTCGGAATACCGTGGGTATTTACCGACAAAATTCTGACGAACCTTTTGACCGTTGCCGACACAAATATGACCGTTTTATAGCCGTTTGATAATCCGACGGAATTCCAATGAAATTTAAAAAAATCATAGGAATTCCGTAGAAAAACCGTGGGATATGCGTATGTAATTTCCTATAAATACAAGCTCTTCTCATTCACCCCATTCACTTCATTCACTCCCTTCACTCTCTCATTTTTCATTATAAATCCGAAAAATGTCTTCTGGAAATTATTTTCTTTCTTGGATAGAGAAAACTCATATGGATCCAAATACCAACATGCTTACGGAGGAATACATGGCAGGTATTGGAGAATTCATGAGACTTGTTGAACAACAACCGGAAGCAAAAACTGGTATGTTAAGATGTTCATGCTCTTCTTGTAATAATAGTAGGATTTTAAAAGATTGGGATGTTTTGACACATTGATATTTGAGAGGTTTTGCTAGAAATTATAAGATTTGATATCTTCATGGAGAAACTAGTTATGAATATGGTAGTACTAGCGAACCTCAGCCTGTTGTTAGAGTATACGAATCTAGAATGGATGTAGATTATGGTGCTGGTATTGAGCATATGGTACATGATCGTTATATAGGGGAAGAACCCAATGCAGAGTCGAGAAGTTTTTTTGACATGTTGGATGCAGGAAAACAACCTTTGTATAAAGGTTGCAGAGATGATCATTGACCATTATCATCTGCAACTAGATTGATGGGTATTAAGACTGATTATAATTTGGATGAAGAATGCGTGGATGCGATTGCTGATTTTATTAAAGGCGTTCTACCAGAGGATAATCTTGCACCGGGTTCATACTACGAGGTTGAGAAGCTTGTAGAGGGTCTTCGTTTACAGTATGAGGTGATAGATGTATGTATCGACAACTGCATGATTTACTGGGGAGAGGATGAGAACTGGGATATATGCAAATTTTGAGTGAAACCTCGTTATCAGGATACAAGGAGAAGAGTTCCCTGCCATTCAAAATGATGTGGAATTTGCCTTTGGCAGAAAGATTGAAAATGTTGTATCAGTCAGAATGCACAATGAAGCCAATGAGATGGCATGCCGAGCACTCCACAGATGGTCAAATTAGACATCCTTCAGAGGCAAAAGCTTGGAAACATTTCCAATCAACATATCCATAATTTGCGGAAGAGAAGAAATGTTTATCTTGGATTATGTACTGATGGTTTCAGCCCATTTGGAAAGCATGGAAGACAATATTCTATATGGCCAGTTATTTTAACACCGTACAACTTACCGTGAATTTGTGCATGCGACGAGAGTTTTTGTTTCTTTCCATACTCGTCCCTGGGCCAGAACATCCTAAGAGATCAATAGATGTGTTTCTTCAGCTATTGATATATGAGTTGCAACAATTATTGGCACATGGTACTGAGACATACGATGTTTCGTGCAAAGAAAACTTTCAGATGCGGGCAGTACTTATGTGGACAGTAAGTGATTTTCCCGCATATGGAATGTTATCTAGATGGACAACACATGGGAGGCTATCATGTCAATATTGTCAAGATAGCACAGATTCTTTCCAACTAAAGCACGGAAGGAAAATGTGGGAACCGAAATTCGCACTGTCGATTTTAGTTAAGTTTTATTGGAGGAAAACTAAGTAAACCTAGTTTTCCCTGAAGGCTCGGATTCTCTGCGACAACCAAACGAAATTGATAAAAAGATAACAATGCGGAAAAGTTGCGCTAAGGCGTTTATTAAACTGATGATAAGATGAATACAATATTCTTCCGAAAAACAGGAAGTAGAGATACGCTGAAGAGGAAACAACGGAAATATAGGAGACAAGACGTTCTAAGTCTTGCTCCGCTAGTCTAGCCTCCTAAGTCCTAAGTTCCCTAAGCTAGCAGGAATCTCTCTAAAACCCTAGATTTCGGATCTGGTCTCTCTCTCGATGATTTTCGCTCTGCCTTTCCTTCTCTCCCAAAGCTCCTTTATATACTCCTTCCTATGACGGTCTATCGTCCTTCTGGGCCCCAAGGCGGGCTTTTTCCATTTTCGTCGACCTTCATGTTTATCTTCGGGAAACTTGACATTTATCCTTCCGAAAACTTAGGATTTATCTTGTTGCGTAAATCGCCGTACCTATCCTAGATAATCGTAAATGGGTTGTCCGATCGCGTTTGGCCCCTTTCGGGCCGTTTCGAGGACTTCCGCTGTTTTCTACGATTTCTTCGGAAGATCTTCAATCCTTTGTAGAGTTGAGATGCGTGGTGTCTTAGATAACCATCATCGTTTCGTATGAACGATTTAAGATCTTCTTTTCCGTTGATATCTTACAAGTTTCCGAAGTGTTTCCGACGGTTTTTGATTCAGAGTAAGAACGGGAGTTTTGTATGCGGAATCTCAATGATTCATTCCGCGAGGACTTGGGAAGGATTCAAGGCGCAGATTACTGACGGTCGGGGCCTAGAACTCGTGCACAGAAGATTGTCGCTCGAGGACCCGAGGCAGCATGGGCGCTAGGCTCCCGGCGCCTAGAGGCAGCACGGGCGCTAGGCGCCCGGCGCCTAGAGGCAGCTTCGGGCGCTAGGCGCCCGGCGCCTAGAGGCAGCTTCGGGCGCTAGGCGCCCGGCGCCTAGAGGCAGCACAGGCGCTAGGCGCCCGGCGCCTAGAGGCAGCACGGGCGCTAGGCGCCCGGTGCCTAGAGGCAGCACGGGCGCTAGGCGCCCGGCGCCTAGAGGCAGCACGGGCGCTAGGCGCCCGGTGCCTAGAGGCAGCACGGGCGCTAGGCGCCCGGCGCCTAGAGGCAGCACGGGCGCTAGGCGCCCGGCGCCTAGAGGCAGCACGGGCGCTAGGCGCCCGGCGCCTAGAGGCAGCACGGGCGCTAGGCGCCCGGCGCCTAGAGGCAGCACGGGCGCTAGGCGCCCGGCGCCTAGAGGCAGCTTCGGGCGCTAGGCGCCCGGCGCCTAGAGGCAGCACGGGCGCTAGGCGCCCGGCGCCTAGAGGCAGCACGGGCGCCTAGCGCCCGTGAGGCAGCACGGGCGCTAGGCGCCCGGCGCCTAGAGGCAGCACGGGCGCTAGGCGCCCGGCGCCTAGAGGCAGCACGGGCGCTAGGCGCCCGGCGCCTAGAGGCAGCACGGGCGCTAGGCGCCCGGCGCCTAGGGGCAGGCTGCGGTCTGCTTGTTTCCTTCAGTTTGCGGGTGTTCGTGTGCATTCTTCGGAGGATTTTTCGTACGGCAAATAGTCTTAGTCGTTGATTTCGAGATAACCGTTTTTGACCCCAACAGTTAGCCCCCCAGCGTGGAAGACGCGAGAGCGATTTTGCGCGCGGAAGATCTTATGTTTGGAAAATCGAAATTTTCGACTATGAATATTTTATTCCGAAAAATCCCACTATCCTTTGATTTCTTATAAGTAGCACTCCACCCCTTCTCATTTCTCACCCACCTTCCCCTTTTCAATCCTTAGAAAGTATGGCTTCCTCTCTAAACGAAAAGAAAGATTCCGACGTCGAAATGAGCGATGCCAACCAAGCCTCGCCGGCGCGAGAGGTTCCTGCCCTTACGCAGACGTTTGTCGAGGGGTTCAGTTATTTTCAGGAGAAGATGGAGCGACGCCGTGCTTTGATGGAGTCCAGCATGGCCGGTCCTAGTGCTTCTTCCGTTCCGACTCCTGGACCCGACGTTGTTTTAGCGCCAGATTCCGCGGTTTCGGTTCCTGAAAATGTTGTCGCTCCAGCTTCAATCTCTACGATTCCGGCTCCTGAACCCGATATCCCTTTGCCTGCCGGAGAAACTGTTGTTCCGGAGCAGGCGCCCGGCGTCCAGGCTCGCCCAGAAGGCTCTTCTTTGGCGCCGATACTGGTTTCAGAGGATGCGGCGGAAGTCATGCCTCCCCCTCCAGAAAAGAAGAGGGAGATCGTTCTGGGACTTCCTGCATCCAGTGCTATCCCGCCATCGAAGGGACGTTCGAGAGCTGGAGTTACTGGATCAGCGAAGAGGAAAAGGTGTGCCAAGAGCGAGGAAGGCGAAGTTTCGGCAAAACTATCGCACCACCGTTCTAAGGTATTTTCGCGAGACCCCCTTTTCTTTCACTGACTCTTTCGATTCTCACATTTCTTTCGTGCGATCAGTTTGTGTCGTTAATCGACGGGATGCTTGGAGATTGCGGATTGGAGGTCACACGTTTGTCCCAGGAGCTGGATTCGTCGCGAGAGGCCTTGAAGCGTACCGAGGCTGTGCTTCAATCGATCGAGAGCACTCATGCCGCCCAGATATCGACGCTCGAAGCTAGGATCAGCGATCTCGAACGTGACTTGGGAAAGACTGTGAGCTCGCTGCTTAAGGCGAAGGAGGAGAAGAAGAGCAAGTCCTCGGAGGTTCGACGTCTCAGGAGGAGGATTCAGCGCTTCGAGGAGACGGGAGCCTGTACTACGACGGAGCTTACTGACCCATCATCCTCGGCTGCCCTGGTCCCGGACTCGGAGATTCCAGAGGTCCAGGATGCTGGATTCGTCGCGGACAAAGGCGGCGAGGAGGTCGGTGCGGGCGATGGCGAGGCTGCTCTTGCTTCGGGTGAGTCGGAGGACGAAGGTGGCGTTCCGGAGGACGCCTAGGTTGATCAATCCTTTGAAGGGATTTTTATTTCGATTGTATTTCGGCCGTTGGTTGGCCATTATGTATGATTTCGGGACTGGCCGTTGGTGGCTTCGAATCCCTGCCCTTTTTAGGGCATTGTAATGAACTCGCTGTTTGCGTTTAAGAAATATTTTGTGCTTAGAACTTCTGTTTGTCGAAGTTAGAGGGGCAGGATACGAGTTGTCGTCTCATTCCCGCCTCCCTGATGATCACCGAATCCGTTGCTTGTACAAAGCGAGATTTTCCTGCGGTTTACGACTCACGCGAAAATTCGTGGAAACGTACAGACTCGAGTGAAGAGACAAGTTTTGGGATCTCGCGTCGTTGACGCTTTGCCTGTGAGATGTTAGGATACCAGCAAGGCTGGGTTTAGGGCAAGACCTAGGTTTACTCTCAGACTAAGGCTGTGCGATGACAAATCGGCTTTCGTTTTGCCTGTTTGTGATTTTAACCTGATTCGTACCGTTTTAAAATCCGCAAAGTGGTATCGGCTTATATGATTTGTCTGGGCACGAATCCAGCAACATCCTTTACGAAGTGCTGAACCAAATTTGGAGTTTTTGTATAGCGCGCTATGGGATCCTTGTCGGATGTAAAAGAGCCTACCCTTAGGTGGCTTGTCTGTTTAGGACGTTAGAGTTCGTTTGTTGTGATCAGCAACAACGATATGATGCCGTTTAGAAGGCGTATGAAGGTTTTAATCGAAAAACGAATGTTCAGGCACGAAGCGACGTCTCGCAGTGCTTTGAAGTTTGTTTTTCTTATGCCATAAAGGATTATGGGCTTTTAGGAATCGCGGAGCGTTTCCGGGTGGTAATTTATGATGTATTTAGTGGATACTGGATCCGTTGTTGAGACTGTTAAGCGATTTGATTGTGGAAACTTTTCGAAAGTTAGGTTTTTTCCGAAAATTGTGGGAGTGTACGAGTGCACGCACCCCATTCCCCCCTTTTTAAATCGGGGGGATAGCTGAACCCGCCGGTTGATGGGTTGCCTACGTACCTCTTTCGAGGATCAAGCCATCTCGTAGTTCTGTTATCCACGTTTTACGTTCTAGTGGTAGTATTTCTTGAGATGCATCGCATTCCAAGTTCTCGGGATTTTTACGTCTTGCATGTTTGCGATTTGATACGAACCTGGTCGGACGACTTTTATGATTTTGTATGGTCCTTCCCAGTTCGCTCCCAGTTTTCCTGCGTTTCGTTCGGCAGTGTTTTGGAAGACTTTACGTAAAACCAGATCACCTTCTTTGAATCTACGATGGCGTACGTTTGCGTTGTAGTACTTTGCGGCGGCTTGCTGATAATTTTGAATCCGGATGAGGGCTTGGTCGCGACGCTCGTTGACGAGGTCAAGATTATCCAGCAGCATGGCGTTGTTCAGGTCTTCCCGTTCGGGAAGAAACCTCCCCCGTACGCCGGGGAATTCGACTTCCGCCGGAATCATGCATTCTGCTCCGTAAACGAGAGCGAAGGGGGTTTCCCCCGTTGCTCGTCTTGGAGTGGTTCAATGAGACCAAAGGACTCCTTCGAGTTCTTCCGCCCATCGTCCTTTCTTGGCTTCTAAGCGCTTTTTCAGTCCGTCCAGGACGGTTTTGTTTATGGTTTCAGCCTGTCCGTTGCACTGCGGATATCTGGGAGTTGACTTGTTAAGTCGTATTTTCCATTTCTCGCAGAACGCCTCGAATCGTGTGGAAATAAACTGTGACCCGTTGTCCGTTACGATTTCGTAGGGGACGCCGTGTCTGGTTATGATGTTTTTCCAGACGAAATTCTCGACTTGCACGTCCTTGATACTTGCATAGGACTCTGCTTCCACCCATTTTGAAAAGAAGTCTGTGAGGACCAGTAGGAAACGTTTTTGTTTTGATTTGTGTAGAGGTCCGACGATGTCCATTGACCATCGCATGAATGGATACGGAGATGAGATAGAGGAGAGGATTTCTGCGGGCTGATGAATTGTCGGAGCATGCCGCTGACACTTCTCGCATTTCCGAGCGAACTTCTCGCAATCCTTTACCATAGTGGGCCAATAGAAACCGTGGCGTTTTATTTTCGTTGCGAGAGATCTTCCGCCGGAGTGGTTTCCGCACGATCCGGAATGAATCTCTTCCATGATTTTTCTCGCCTTCTCTCCTTCTGCGCAAGTCATGAGAGGTCCGGAGAATCGCCATTTGTAGATTTCGCCTTCCATGGTTACGTATCGTGCTGCCTGGACTTTGATTTTCCGGGCTGCCCATTTTTCCGCGGGTAAGGTGCCATCTACGATGTAGGCTCTGATAGGTTCTAGCCAGGGAGTGTCGCAGCCGTAGTCTGTTCGGTCTGCGTCGTCTTCCGGCTGGTCTTCGTTTTCTTCAGCGCCTTCGATCTGCGCTCTAATCAGGTTGGCGATTACCGGCGGTCCGATGCTCGGGTGCTCAATGAATTCGACGGGGATTATTCTTTTAAGTCCCGGATCAGAGCTTGAGGCTAGAGCTGCTAAAGCATCGGCCTGGACGTTTTCCGAGCGGGGAATCCTGGTTAGCGCAAATTGCTGAAAATCGTGGGCCAAGTCTTGGACGACCTTCAAATATGCGTTCATTCTTTCATCCCTTGCTTCGTATTCTCCGCTGAATTGGTTTGCGACTAACTGAGAGTCGCAGTAAGCGTGAATATTTTGAATCTTCAGCCCGTGGGCCAGTCGTAGGCCAGCAATTAGTGCCTCGTACTCTGCTTCGTTGTTTGATGCATGAAAATCCAAGCGGAATGATTGCTCGAGGATTTCCCCCGTTGGTGAAGTGAGTCGGATCTCGATTCCGGATCCTTGCTTGGATGAGGATCCGTCGACATAGAGATCCCACGTTGAACCTGGCTCCTTGTTAGTTAAATCCGCTGCGGGTAATTCTACCAGGAAATCCGCGAGTACCTGCGATTTTGTGCAGGTTTTTGGACGATACTCGATATCGTACTCGCTTAGTTCGATTGCCCACTTCGCGAGTCTACCAGACTGGCTTGGACTGTGTAGAATCGTCCGTAGCGGGAAAGTGGTAAGTACCACGATGGTATGAGATTGGAAATACGGTCTGAGTTTTCTCGCCGAGGTTATAACGGCGAGTGCCAACTTTTCCATTAGCGGATACCGAGTTTCGGCATCCAGCAACGTTTTACTAATGTAAAAGACCGGCTTCTGTTCTCCGAATTCTTCTTGAATCAGAACGCCACTGACTGCTGACGCGGACACTGCGATGTAGAGGAACAAGGGTTCTCCGACTACGGGTTTCGCGAGGATAGGAGGGGTGGCCAGATATTGTTTCAGCTGTTGGAAAGCTTTCTCGCAATCCTCTGACCACTCGAACTTTTTGTTCCCCTTCAAAGTTTCGTAGAAAGGGAGGCACTTATCCGTGGACCGCGAGATGAACCGGTTTAAGGCCGCGACCCGTCCGGTCAGCCTTTGAACTTCCCGCTTGGTTCTCGGGGAGGCCATTTCTATCAGTGCGTTGATTTGTTTTGGATTAGCCTCTATTCCGCGGAATGTTACGAGGTACCCGAGAAATTCGCCCGATGCTACGGCGAATCTGCATTTAGCCGGATTCAGTTTCATGTCGTGTTGGTTTAATCTCTCGAAGCATTCCTCTAGATGGAGTACGTGGTCGCGTTCGTCGAGAGATTTTACCAACATATCGTCGATATACACCTCCATGGTTTTTCCGAGTTGCTCAGCAAACATTCGATTGACGAGCCGTTGATATGTGGCGCCGGCGTTCTTTAGGCCGAAAGGCATTACTTTGTAGCAATAGGTTCCTCTGTCGGTAATGAATGCTGTCTTCTCGCGATCGTCGGGATTCATCATGATCTGATTGTATCCGGAGAACGCATCCATGAACGATAGAAGTTTGTTTCCCGCGGTTGCTTCGACTAGACGGTCGATGTGCGGGAGCGGAAAACAATCCTTCGGACACGCTTTGTTGAGGTCTGTGAAATCGACGCACACTCGCCATTTCCCGTTCTTCTTCTTGACGACGACGGGATTGGCGAGCCAGTCGGGATATCTTACTTCTGTTATCGATCCAACTTTGAGGAGTCTTTCGACTTCCTCATTAACCGCGGTCGCCCGTTCAGGACCTAGCTTTCGCCTCTTTTGTTTCACGGGTTTATGAGTTTGATCGATGTTGAGTTCGTGACATGTTATGTTGATGTCGATTCCCGGCATATCTTCCGCAGCCCAGGCGAACGTATTTAGGTTCTTCTTGAGACATGCGATGAGTTCTGCTTTTAAAGGATCGCGAAGATTGGCCCCAATCTCCACGCATCGTTCTGGGTTAGTCTCGTCGAGGCAGACCGAAATCACTGGTTCGCAAGTGGGCTCACGTTTCCCTTCCAGGGCTTCAGCTTTTCGCGACTGCCAGATGATTTCTGGAGGATCTTGCGACGCTGGTTCGCGGGTCGCTTGCTTTTTCGAGTTAGTTTCGGGCTCGGAGTTTTTTCGTTTTAACCCAGCGGCCAAGCAGACTTGCGGCGTCTTACGATCGCCTTGTATTGTTTCGACTCCGAGGAGGGATGGAAATTTGAGGCACAGGTGGAAAGTCGAGGGTATTGCTTGCATGGAATTTAACCACGGAGTCCCGACGATTGCGTTATACGCTGCAGGGCCGTCGACTACCAAAAATTCCACCATCTTTGTGACGCTCCCGGCTCTGACCGAGAGATCGACCGAGCCGAGGGTCATTGTGATGTTTCTTGAGAGTCCGATTATTGGATTGGGATCGTCCGTGATAACGCTTAGGTCGAGTCCCATTCTCTCGAGAGTATTTCTATATATAATATTTGTCGAGCAACCGGTGTCGACCAATATTCTTGCTACGTCGATGTCCTGGATCGTTAGTCTGATGACGAGGAGTTCGTCGTGAGGTTTGGCTTGACGAGCCGTTGCTCCGTCCCCGAATGACACGATGTTGCGGACATGCGATGTGGCTATGCTGTCGTTATCAATCGTAGGTTTTTGAGTAAGAGAATCCGACCCCCCCTCCTTCTAGCGCCAAACTGTGGGAACCGAAATTCGCACTGTCGATTTTAGTTAAGTTTTATTGGAGGAAAACTAAGTAAACCTAGTTTTTCCTGAAGGCTCGGATTCTCTGCGACAACCAAACGAAATTGATAAAAAGATAACAATGCGGAAAAGTTGCGCTAAGGCGTTTATTAAACTGATGATAAGATGAATACAATATTCTTCCGAAAAACAGGAAGTAGAGATACGCTGAAGAGGAAACAACGGAAATATAGGAGACAAGACGTTCTAAGTCTTGCTCCGCTAGTCTAGCCTCCTAAGTCCTAAGTTCCCTAAGCTAGCAGGAATCTCTCTAAAACCCTAGATTTCGGATCTGGTCTCTCTCTCGATGATTTTCGCTCTGCCTTTCCTTCTCTCCCAAAGCTCCTTTATATCGTCCTTCTGGGCCGCAAGGCGGGTTTTTTCCATTTTCGTCGACCTTCATGTTTATCTTCGGGAAACTTGACATTTATCCTTCCGGAAACTTAGGATTTATCTTGTTGCGTAAATCGCCGTACCTATCCTAGATAATTGTAAATGGGTTGTCCGATCGCGTTTGGCCCCTTTCGGGCCGTTTCGAGGACTTCCGCTGTTTTCTACGATTTCTTCTGAAGATCTTCAATCCTTTGTAGAGTTGAGATGCGTGGTGTCTTAGATAACCATCATCGTTTCGTATGAACGATTTAAGATCTTCTTTTCCGTTGATATCTTACAAGTTTCCGAAGTGTTTCCGACGGTTTTTGATTCAGAGTAAGAACGGGAGTTTTGTATGCGGAATCTCAATGATTCATTCCGCGAGGACTTGGGAAGGATTCAAGGCGCAGATTACTGACGGTCGGGGCCTAGAACTCGTGCACAGAAGATTGTCGCTCGAGGACCCGATGCAGCACAGGCGCTAGGCGCCCGGCGCCTAGAGGCAGCACGGGCGCTAGGCGCCCGGCGCCTAGAGGCAGCTTCGGGCGCTAGGCGCCCGGCGCCTAGAGGCAGCTTCGGGCGCTAGGCGCCCGACGCCTAGAGGCAGCACGGGCGCTAGGCGCCCGGCGCCTAGAGGCAGCACGGGCGCTAGGCGCCCGGCGCCTAGAGGCAGCACGGGCGCTAGGCGCCCGGCGCCTAGAGGCAGCACGGGCGCTAGGCACCCGGCGCCTAGAGGCAGCACGGGCGCTAGGCGCCCGGCGCCTAGAGGCAGCTTCGGGCGCTAGGCGCCCGGCGCCTAGAGGCAGCACGGGCGCTAGGCGCCCGGCGCCTAGAGGCAGCAAGGGCGCTAGGCGCCCGGCGCCTAGAGGCAGCACGGGCGCTAGGCGCCCGGCGCCTAGAGGCAGCACGGGCGCTAGGCGCCCGGCGCCTAGGGGCAGGCTGCGGTCTGCTTGTTTCCTTCAGTTTGCAGGTGTTCGTGTGCATTCTTCGGAGGATTTTTCGTACGGCAAATAGTCTTAGTCGTTGATTTCGAGATAACCGTTTTTGACCCCTACAGAAAACGTGTTGGTTTGACTGTCAGAGGAGATTTCTACCACCCAGATATCCATATCCTAGGAGTAAGACTATGTTTACAAAGAAGAAGCAGGTGTTTGACAGTCCTCCTAAAGAAGTAAGTGTGGAAGATTTGTTGGAACATCTTAGAGATTTTGGTGCAGAAAGGACGGCTGACGTAGGTGGACAAGACAATATTCGTGTCGACGCTGTTGGAGATCTAAACAACTGGCACAAAAAGAGTATTTTCTAGGATCTGCCATACTGGAAGGAACATCTCTCACGGCATAATTTGGATGTCATGCATAGTGAGAAGAACTTTTTCGACAATCTGATGAACACAATCTTAAACAATCCTGGTAAGACAAGGATAATTTGAAGTCACGACTGGATCTAGTCAATATTTGTGATCGTTCTGAACTTCACGTTGATGAGAACAAGGTGGATCCTTTTCCCATATACCGACTAGATGCGGCTGCAAAAGAGGAGTTCTTTGATTAGATTATAGATAGAGTGGCATTTCCAGACGGTTATCCATCAAATTTGCGTAAGAGTGATGATAAAAGCGAAGGAAAGTTTACTGGGTTGAAGAGTCATGATTTTCATGTAATGATGCAACGCCTCCTTCCGTTTTGTTTTGCAGAACTATTGCCACGTAATGTTCATGAAGCAATTGCAGGGATTAGTGCATTCTTCTGCGATTTATGTAGTAGATCAATCACTGCAGAAGGTATTAGCAATTTGAAGGCTACAGTACCCATCATCTTGTGCAACCTCGAGAAGATATTTCCTCCATCATTTTTTGATGTTATGGAACATCTTGTTATTCATCTCGTAAGAGAATTGGAGCTTGGTGGTCCTGTGAATTATCGATGGATGTATCTTTTTGAGCGTTTCATTCATCATCTGAAGAAGAAGATCAAGAACGTAAGCAGGGTGGAAGAATCTATTATTGCACAGATCAATGAAGAAAGTGCAAACTTTGCTGAAAAGTACTTTCCAGGAGAAGTGCAGACTAAGAACCGGCGACCTATTCGGCATTATGATCGAGGGGAAAAAGCAACATATCATGTTTACGTTCCAACCATCTTCAAGGAAATTGGACGACTTAGTGGAAAGTCTACAAAGAGAAGACTTACTGAGACAGAGCACATTCATTTACACATATTTGCTCACCAACTGTGAAGATGTTGTACAATATGAGAGGTATATATTTTATTTCATTAAAATTATTAAATTACTGAATTAATTTTATTTCATATTAATAATAATATCATTTTGTTATAGTGTTTATATGGCAAGTTGCGCTTGACTTATAAACATGCCGATGAAGATGAGCTTGAACAACTCAGGCATAATGGATTTGCTGGATGGTTACTTAATCATGTGAGTGTGTACATGTGAATCTAATTATTTATATATTTAATAGAATTGAATAACTTATCAGTTATATGTTTTGATTTTATAGGCCACTGAAGGTTTGGCCAGAGGTGAAGTGTTTGATGATTGGTTGCGCGAGTTTGTGCGGGGACCTAACATTATAGCGAAATTATATCCAAGATATTGTGCTCGAGGATATGCATTCACAAAGAAAGATCATTCTAAGATAACTTTTGATGCTGGTGTTTCGTCTCCATTTGATGATGATGTGTACTATGGCAATATAAAAGAAATTTTGGAAATCCAGTATCCCGGTATGGTTGGATTGCGATGTATTGTATTCTATTGTGATTGGTATGAAAACACCCCAGATCGAGGAGTGAAGACGGATGCATTTGGTGTTACATCGGTTCATTCTCGAAGGAAACTTCAATATTATGATCCTTTCATTCTTGTTTCGCAAGCTGATCAGGTATGTTAGTATACACTTATTAGTATGTTTATCATTAATCACATTATTAATTAAAAAAATTTTATAGGTTTGTTATATCAGTTATCCTCGGCTTACGTACAGAGACGATCCATGGACAACTGTAACCTCAATCGACCCTAGAGGCAGAGTAGAAGGAAGTTCTGATAATGATCCATTGCAACCAGACACAACCAACAACATGATCAATCCAACGGAAGACGTGGCAGAGGTTGAACTCGTGGTAGATTTGACCGACTTCGGAGACGATGCTATTGTGCATTCTGAACATTCAGCCGAAGAATCTTCAGATTCATCCGAAGATTCTGAAGATTCATCTGAAGATTGTAATTAGAAAACACCTTTTTTTTAGTTTCCGTCGGAATTCCGATGACTTTCCGTCGGCTTAGAGGTTAAAAAGAGTCGTCGGAAATCGGTCAAAATATTCCGATGGCTTTCTGACGACTCCTAAGCTTTCCTCGGAAATTCATCAGAATGTCATCAGAAATATCCGAAGGAATTCCGATGACTCTGTTTTTAACATAACCAAATATCAAAATTTGGATACCGAAACTATGTAAATAACACATAATAAGTGTTAAGTATAATATTTCATGACAACCATTCAAGTTTTACAACTTATAAAAATATATATTTATGTATAACATTCTTGTCATAACATATCATCTTAACACACATACACTTATACAATCACATTTAACATATCTTACACTATTAATTTTTTTCCTTAAATTTTGTTTTTTAAAATTTTAACAGTTAAACTTATCTAAATATTCTATTTATATCATTGAATAGCCATACAAATACTTAAACCCTAAATAAACCCTCTGTCCTCGGATATTGGTGGGAAATTTCCGAGGAAAAACCGATGGACAGAGAATATTCCTCTCATTTATTTGTCTGGGAAACGAAAGATTCGTGAAAAAATTTGCGTACCGCTTTTTAATATTTTAATCCACTTTACCATGGATTTCCGAGGGACATAAATCCGTCAGAAATGTCAATTATTTAAACCTCTTCTTCTTCCTTTTGTCATTTTCGTCTTTCTCTCTTCAAACCTCTCCCCTTCTCTCTCTTCTCCGGCGATCTACCACCTTTCAGCCGCGATTCACCACCGGTTCCGGCGATTCGTCGTTCCAATCTCATCCACACTCCCCCCCCCCAATCATGTAAATCTCAATCCTTTCATTTTATTTAGGGTTTTGGAAATTAGATTTGGGGATTTTAGGTTTTTTTTTATTTGCATGTTTATGATTGAATGGATAGATTAAAGTTTAGTAGTTAGATTTTGTTTGGAATGTTGTTTTATTTTCGTTTTTGATTTGTATATTGAATTTGGTGATTTTTTAAAACAATTTTGAATTTTAAAAACGTTTTTTTTTCATTTTTCAGTACTATTTATATAGATAAAAACGTTTTTAAAACTTTTAATATATTTAATATCCATTTGTATATATATATATATATATATATATAAGTTTATGAAATATTTTATATAGAAAACAACGTTTTTAAAAATTTTAATATATTTTTAATAGCCATTTCTATACATATATAACTTTATAAAATATTTTATATAGATAAAAACGTTTTTAAAACTTTTAATATATTTAATAGCCATTTCTATATATATTTAAGTTTATAAAATTCTTGAAATGGCTATAAAACGTTTTTAAACTTTTAATATATTTAATAGCCTTTTATATATATATATATAAGTTTATAAAATACTTAATACAGATAAAAACGTTTTTAAAACTTTTAATATATTTAATAGCCATTTCTATATATATAAGTTTATAAAATACTTTATATAGATAAAAACGTTTATTAAACTTTTAATATATTTAATAGCCATTTCTCTATATATATAAGTTTATAAAATATTTTAAAATAGATAAAAACGTTTCTACATATTTATAGTAATATTTTAGAATTTTTTTAATTTATTTATTAGCTTTTGCAGGTCGGAGGATTTTGGGGCACGCCGTGGGGGATGCCGTTGCTCCGCACCCCATGGAAGACGAGCTTCTTCAAGTAGTTTCCGTGCTTCGGGATCGTCTCACGAGCATAACTTGGTTCCAGTTATTCCCCCACCCGCTCCTGCTCCCGCTACTGCGCCACACGAGATGGGGGTCATGCCAGTTGAACTATTGGTTCAACAGCCAGGTCGAGGGCATTTCCCAGTTCTCGATCCCTACCCACAACGGGGATATTCAACTTGGTACTTATTTTTATTTTATTTATACAATTTTCCCCGTTTAAATTTCTAACAATTTTTTTAGGTTCTGCAAGTCGAACAATAAGATCAGCAAGAGCATCAGCCATATGATGTATTCCATGCTCAAGACCGGATATTTGAAGTGGAGTGTGATGCCTATTGAGGACCGTAAGTTGTGGTTCCGCCAGTTCGCGGTAACTATTCAGTTTTTATACCGTTTTTTTCTTTACATATTTTACAATAAATCTACTAATTTTATTATGTGTGTTTTGTAGCAAGAATTCAATTGGGAGTCCGGTCTGACGGAAATGGTCCGTCAGAAATTCTATGAAAAGGCGATGTCTACTTGTACACGGCAGATATACTAGTGGAAGCAACTATGGCTCGATGAGAAGAAGCCACGATACATTAACCCAACGATGTGGAGGGAGTTGATCAAGCATTGGGAGAAGGACGAGACTATAGAAACGTCTCTCAGGAACTCAGCCAACCAGAATAGCGATCATGGCGGGAAAGGTGTTTTCGTACACAACCTCGGGGCTTGCAGTATGTCGAGTAAAGAGGGTGAACTTGTAAGTTTTTTAATTTTTTCTTTATCTATTTTTATAATTATTACAATTGATAATTTTATATATTACAACGACGTCTAATGTTGTTTTTAGATTGAAGCAAACGATGGTAATCCCATTGATGATCTCCAACTCATGAAGGCGGCCTATACTAACAAGAAGACGGGTCAAATTCAGGATGGCGTTATCAAGGAGGTCTTTGAGTTTGTGCAAACTCAAAAAGATACTCTTCTAGCTTTTCAGCATGACGATGCCGCCGATTCTACGGGAGCTTCAACCAATTTGTCCCGACTACAAATAAACGAGCTGGTCAAACAGGTAATTTTTTTTTCATTACTCTATTTTTTTAATATAATTTTTTTTTTCATTAGTATATTTCTATACTAATAATTTCCTAACTTTCTTTTTAGGCTGTCCTTAAGAAGAAAGACCGTTTAGTTGGGTTGGCCCGTCGTGCTAATTAGTGTCCGACTTCTTCTTCACAAGCCCCCTATGTCGATCCGATGATTATGGAGCAGCTACAGAACAAGGATGAGCGGATTGTTGCTCTGGAGGAGCAAAATGCCCAAATCATTTCCGAGCTGGAGTATCAAAAGCAAACCAACCTCGAGATCATGGCGAAGATTGACAGTTTGTTTCCTTCCGGTTCTTAGTGTATTTTTATGTTTTAAAACTTTCTGAATGTTTTAATTTTCAATTTCAGTTTGCATTTTTTTTGTCGACAATTCAGTTTGCATAAAACTTATGTTTGTATAATATTATTACTTTTTAAAATTTCAGATAATATTTTGCAGTAATTTTTATTTTTAAAAATAATTAAATTAATTCAAAACGCAAAAATATATAAATTTTTTAAAACAACAAATAAATATGATTCCGACGAAAGCATGTTTCCTCAGAAATTCCTGATGCCATGGTCGTCGGAAATTTCCGATGACTTACCTATGAAACCGTTTTCAGTATTAACCGATGCATTTCCGAGGACACTGTTCGTCGGAATTTTCTGATGACTTTCCGATGAACATGTTTTCGGTATTAACCGATGAGCTTTCGATGAAAGTGGTGGTCAGATAGTCGTCGGAATTTCGTTAGAATGTTGTTCCTTAGAATTTCGTCAAAATTTCCTGACAGAACAAATTTCCTCGGAAAGTCATCGGAAATCCTGACGGATTTCTGAGGAAAATATTTTTTCCGACCAAATGAAACCGATGAACCATGTCATCGTAATTTCGTCGATATATGGGTTTTCTGACGACCTTCCGACGATTATGGCCGTAGGAATCCCTATGTTTTCTTGTAGTGAAACTTCAAACCATGCTTTCTTTACATGTCCATATGCCCAGCAAGTTTGGAGATTATCTGGTTGCCCTTTAAGTCTTACTGATCCAGCCACAACCTTGTTGAATAAACTGAAGACCTTATTTGACTACATTCAAAATGATAGAATCTCATCTGATCAACGGCTCTTTTTGGTTTGGATTGTTTGGCGTTTGTGGAAAGCGAGAAATTAAGTTTTATTTAATAAAAAAGTATATGATGTGCAAGAAATTCTGAAAAAGGCACGTGAGGATGTGCATGAGTGGATTACTTTGACAAAGAAACCCACCACTTCTTCGGTACCGAGAAATCCTCATTACGATCATTCAACTTCTCAATGGAATCCACCAAGAAAGGGATGGATAAAATGTAATTATGATACTTCTCATCGCCAAGGTAATATTAACTCAGGTATTGGTTGGATTGTACGTAATAACCAAGGTCTCTTAGTAGAAACGGGAATGGGTAAATTCAAAGGAAGGTCTACAGTTATGGAAGCAGAATTGACAGCCCTTCTATGGTCTATGCAAGCATGTTCAGCTTTCGGTTATAAGAAAGTAATATTTGAAGGGGACAACATCTTTATCCTCAAATACCTCAATATCGGGAACATTGGTCCTCGATTTCGGCATTTAGTTTCTTCTTTTAAAGCTTGGCAAACAAGGTTCACCACAATTCAATTTGTACATGTTAAACGTAGCAGTAATAGGTGTGCTGATTTGTTAGCTAAAAAAGGTATATCATCTCCGACAGATTGGAGTTTGTTCCATTCTTGTCCACTCTTTTTGTATAACAATGTCGTTTTCGACAATAATCAACAAACGTTTTAGCCGGAAAAAAAAATTGTATGCTTCAAATGTTTTTCATACAGTCTTATTATATGTTATGTAATTTTGATTTCTAAATGTCAGTAGTTTGTTTGACCAAAATAAATGTCATTAGTTTTTTTTTTTGGAATGTCATTAGTTTACTATCAACTTACATTTATTACTTAGTATTGTTAAAAGTAATACAAACGAGAACACAAATAATATTTTCAAAACAATTGATATATATATATATATATATATATATATATATATATATATATATATATATATATATATATATATGTAGACGAAATAAATTAATGAGATAAGAAAATAATTGGACTGGCTAATATGGCATAGAGAAATTCACCATATAGATTCGTTAATGTTAAATATGCAAGAATTTGATACGAATAAACAAAAAGTTCTGGTTAGTGAAATCAAGTCTATCATTTTATTTATTATATCATTAATGAATTTTATTTTATATCAGACTATTATTTTTATATTATCTTTATTTTATCATGGTTTATTAACTTTATTTAATTTATTTATTTATATAACATGCAAAAAAAAAACTTTTTAAAGAATTTTGTAAAAAGAAAAATCATTTTCAAAAATGCATATTAGGAGGATTTTCATGTTTACCACACTGTTGGTACCATTATTCATGTTTACCTTCACTAAAGAGACATTTTCAAAATATGTTCTTCATAAAGAGGCAAACAACTCTTATATATTTGCTATATATGTGATAAATAATTATTTAAATACATAAAATAAAATATTTTTATGTTTTTTCTAATTATACTTTTTCAAATTTGAAATTTTTTATAAAAAAATCGAATTTGTTTTTTTCAAATTTTCATTTTGAAATACTAATTTTTCTTTTGGAATATTACATTGATGTTTTTGAATTACACTTTTTCAAATCTTACATTGAAATATTATTCATTATAAATTTAACTCTGATTTTTAATAACATATGAATAAATGTATACTCAAATTTCTTAACACAATACTATTATAATTATTTAAAAAAAAATAGTGAAATTAATTACATCATAATAAAAAAGATAAATTTCAATTATACCAAAAGTTTGATACCAATTTTTATATTTATCACTAATGAATGACTATTTTCAAAAATATCATAAATTTGTGATAAAATAACAATAAACTAAATTTTCAAAATATTTATAAAACATACATAAACCCAACCCAAACTCCTTAATACTAAACCATAAACATTATTCACTAAATCCTAAACCCAAATGTTTGAATCTTTTTGATTGAGGGTATTTTTGAAAAGTGGTATTTAACTTGTGGTATTTTTGACAATTTTTCATGAGAAAATATGGCATAAACGTTGAAAATTTATAGTTGATCACCGTAAGATATTCTACACCAATTATACGAAAGATATATTTTTATTAATAGAATAAATATGTTATCTATCATTTCTAAATCATATATTAAACTTACAATTAAAGTAATATTCTAATACATTATATTTCAACGTTTATTCTGTGATTAATTATATGTAGTGTTATTTGGAACTTTTTTATCTAATTATTATTTTATTACTCACCAACAGCTACAATGATAATTAGAGATAATTGAAAAATGGGAAAATCAAACATTAATGACACAATTTTCTTAAATACATATCTGCCAAAACCATTATTTTTAAGTATGATTAGTTTGGTTATTAATGTAAGATGTTCTTGATTTAGATTCTTTTAAAACTAAATAAAATAAATAAATAAATAAATAAAAAACTTACCAACCAATTAAATTAAAAGAATTAATTAGAGGGTTTTTCTACGAAGATTCAGGCTTTAGTTTTAGTTGGGCTGTGTCTTAGCTTCTTAAGAGCCCAGACGATAGCAGAAACGCTGCGTTTAGGGTTAGACAAGTGTTCATCTTTGCCTCTCCAGAGCTCATGACGAGATTGCTCTTTCATCTTCGTCTATATGATACCAAATGATATTAGCTGTTACAGAATAATCCAGTTAAAACCCTCCATTTATCCATAATCCACTATTTCATGCTCTTTATATGTCAATGAAGAAGAAGGCTAACGTTCTTAAAGTTATTTCTACAAACTTCAACATATTCTCAAGAACAGGGTTTGGTTGCTGATGACGACAACAAGAAAGTCTCGGTAAGAGCTATTCAACATTGTAAACTAATGATCTCTTATGTAATTTGACTATTTAGTGGTGGATATTGATTGGATTTTGAATTAAGCAGGAAGCAACATAGATTCTGGTTAAGTGATTGGGTCAGTTGAAAACAAAGAAGAAGCTATTGTAAAATTAGAGGAAATAAGAAAATCCAAAAGCTAAAGCCATGAAGATTATTGCTGAAATTGAATCTTATTCAAATGACAGTGATTGTGGCATAGGAAAAGTTGTCGACATGAGCTCTTTCGGAAATAAGGCTACACTGATTCTGGAGTTGTTACAGCCATAATCTGGAGTAGAAACCCTTCCCAGTATGATCTGTGATTACTTTCTGTTAACACCTTCCAAGGACGTTTGTATTGGAGTTGGGTTGTAGGATGTGGAAATTATTGTGGTGAAAAGATACTTTATTTCTCTGTATAATACGTTCTGGAGTCCTTCTCAGAATGTAAGAACACCCATAAAGCATTGAAGCTTCTCTATATGATACGTTCTCCTCTCTCCCTCTGCACTATCAGCATCTGTACCAATTTTTTCTCTGTTGCTAATGATAGAACTCAAAGAAAAAATGTAAAGCCTTAACCGGAATTGGTATAACAGAGTGTTATGTTTTAGACTAACGTGCTTTGCTCTGTGGTTTCCGGTAGGTTTCATCATTACGCTTCCTAACAAAACACATACAATAAAAGTAAAAATAAATATGAAAAGAAATTACAGACGGAATATGTTATAATGTTAATCGAACATACTATCAAAAGAAAATAAAAACGTATAAGATGTAGTTCTGTATTGGGTAAGAAAAAAACATAGTAATGACATTCTCTAACGATACAGCCCTTTTGCATTTCAAATATTAGATCATCCCAATAGACACGATTTGTTTGATGTTTTAGTACCAAGACCTGCAAAATGTAATGGGTCTTTCTTTGTTATGATCAGGATTGAAGAAAATCATCTATGTGACCAAAGCTTAAAGCCGGACATGTAGATGTAGGGCCCCATTCCAAATTTATTTTGATATATACATGTTGTGATTCAGTTTTTATATTGTAAAAATTTGACTATTTATATTGGAATCTGTTGAGATTCAGATGAGTGAGCAACAAAATATTTGTTAAAATCAGTTGCAATTTTGAATTCTACCTAAAAACCAAGAATTTTCTCAGTTTTTCTTAACTTTTATAAACAATTTTTTTTTAATGAAAAGAAGCTAAGAGAACGAATGGAGAAAAAATAAGAGAGTGATGTATTGTTCTTTAAATTATAACTACCCCTAACCCACCTAATATTTTATCTACACATTTACAACCAAATTTTCTCTTGAGTGAGTTACACAATGGGTTACTTTTTGTTTTTTGTTCACGCTCCAGGCCACATTCAGCTGGTAGCATACTTTTTTTGGAGAGAAAGTGTTTTTAAGACACAAATACCCTTATGAATTGGAGAGTGGATTTTTGAGCATGTCGATTTAGTTACATTTGTGGACATTAATTAGGATGGCATCTTAACTGTTGTGTTCTTTTACTAACCTCACGATCAAAAAGTAATATTTCAATCTGACAATTGGTGTTAAGAACAAAGATTATAGTACATGTCGACAGTGACCTAAATTAAATGTTTTTTTCTCGTAAGTAAATAAGCTGAGAGTGGGAGGTTTATTCATAAAAGGTTACAAATGTTAGAATGTGGATGTGGATGTGGATAGTGGCTTGTACAAAAACAAGTTAAGAATGATAAGCACAAAGGTAAGTGTTCCAATATCTTACAACGGCACATGTTATGTTGAAAGCAACATAAAAAGAAAGCAAAGTTGGAGTACAAATTAACAGTTATCATACTACAGCTGATTGTGGACGAGAGAGTCGTGGTCGGAGATGTTGTGGATGAGGGGAATTGTGTACAAGTGGGTTGTTGTGTTCAGGTGGGTTGTGGATGGGTGAGGACAAGATAGCATCCACATCTACCCCTGAGTTCATCCACGGTGGATCCCAAAACTCACCAACATCAGATCCCAAATTCATCCACTCTCTAAAAAAACAAAACGAATTTGTAATTAAAAAAAGAGGAGATGTATAAGACAAAAATAAACACTTTTCGAAAACAAGAAATAATCCCAGTTAACAGATCTGTAACCCAAGAACAAACTCTAGTTTGTAAAAATCAAAATTAAGTAACAAAAAAATGTAAATCAAAGCCGTGCTCTGAGAAAAGTGGGAACAAAACAGAAGAATCACCTTCCATGACTGAACAAAAGAAGCCGCAGAGAGGTTCTAATGTTAGAGATAATCCCAATTAGAAATAATCCCAATTAGAGATTCTAATGTTTTGTCAAAGTATAATGAGAAATAGAGGAGATGAAAAATATCACCTTCCATGACTAAACAGAAGAAGCCACAGAGAGGTCTAGATTGAGAATAACGGATTGAGATGATGGAGAGACAAAATGTTTCAGAGAGGATGTGAAAAGGAGGCTAGGGTTTGAATGTGGATTCAAAATGTTGTGGATAGGTTAAAATAACCAGATCCAGAATTGTGGGCCAACTCAATTTCAAAAGTGGACGTTTAGTATTGAACCAGATGGATATATGAACCAACTCACAAATTGATTGTTCTTTAAAGAGAGGACATTATAGTCTTTTAGACTAAAAGAAGTATGTCACAAGTAGAAAGTGGTTAATGTGATAGAGGAAAGTGAGAAAGTAGCCCAATAAGTAATAAATTCTTTTCTCTTACCAACATTTTATACTCAGCTTCTTTATATATAAAGAAAAGTTATTTCTCTCTTGGTGCTGCCACCTAGGATTCCAAGTCACAAATTCAGTTTATGTGAGCATGACACGTCAAAACGCAGCACTTCATTAACTCTGTAATGTGATGGGCTTATTCTGTTACTGCATGATGGCCCAATCGTTAACTCTAAATTTTAGAGTTTACCCAATCTCGGACATCGACACTGTTTACATACAACAACAATTGAGTTTGAATGACGTTTCACAGTTACAAATTCATCTCCTTTATGGCTTTCTTAATTCCATCAACCCACAACAACACGATCTGCCATTCAATACAACTATGTATTCACCAAAAGCGGTGTATGTATACCTATTAAAAACTCTGGCTTTTTCACTTGATCATCATTCTCTTAATCAGTGAAAACAACAAAGCATCAGATGCTTTGTCTAAGCGATCTGGCTCTCCTATCATGGCAGTGCACCATCTATGTGATCGGGGACGAACGTAATCGTCGTCAGCATTGCTCGACCTTCCGTTCGTCAGATGCTCTTCACACCTCCATAGATAGCCTGATCAGTAACCGTCTTCAAAGCATCATTGAAGCAGAACACGGTCTTTGATAAGAGGTCAGCGAAGCCAGTGGTGGAGACAAAGAGCACAATGCTCAAAGAGACACGAGACGGAAATCTGGATCCGAGAGGTGATAGAGGAGGCCGATGGTGAATTGGAGAGAAGAGAGAGGAGAGCCTGAGGCTGGTGAAGATAGGAGAGCGGGTGAGATGGAGAAGGTGAGCTGTGAGAAGATAGGAGAGCGGTGAGATGGAGTTTAGCTGTTAGGCATGGATGACGAAAAAAGAAGACGAAGACTAGGGTCAATAAATATATAATAAATATAATTATATGTAAGTACAAGAACTATATTATATCATCCATATTTTTTTGTCGCAATATTATCATCCATGTATTCACATTAAAATAGTTAGTATGGCTAAGAAAAAACCACACGGTCGAACTAACCTAAAACATAATTTCCAGAAAACATGTGAAAAGAAAATTGTATACTATTTACTGCTGAAATTATAGATTATATAATTTCAAATTTGCAATAAAAATAAAAAATAAAGATACAAATGAAAAAAAAAATGATCACTAAATTATTAGGTATCACATAAGATAAAATGTCGAAGTCAGTCTAAATTTACAAGTTTCAAATTAAATTTGAAAAAAAATTACATGGATCAATAATTTACCAGAGAAAGATGATAGAAACTGACATATGGAACCAAATATAACGGTTTACACGTATTTTAAAACATACACAATCACATCCAATGCATCTTTACAGGTTATAAGCTTCTCATTTTCCATGTTTTTTTTATTTTTTTTTTAATTTCAAAAATTTCCTCTAAAAAATCTATATTATTAAAGTAGAAGTACGAAATTGAAGTGTTTGTACACTTGGATAGGAGTATTAAAAAATTATAGAGTGTTTGGTTATTAAAACGTAGATAGCATTAAAAAACAATTATGGTTTTTCACAATATAAAAAAAATGATTTGTAATTAATCAATATCTCATCAAATATATTCAGTTACCATAACTCACATACATGTAATAAATCGCAGAGAAAATATATTACTTTTAAGTATAGAAACAATAAAAGAATTATTAATAAATAGATTATGACAAATACATGATACATCTGCATTGTAAAGTTATAAAAAAAATATAGACCACTTAAAACAGAAAACAAATAAAAATTTAGTAAATAAAAAAGAATTAATATCGCAATACAATTGGTTACAAAATAGTGAACAATCTAAAATATATAATATTCGCATGAGCACTATAAAATATTATAATATTCTCAATTATAACCTCTCAAGTCCACCTTCTATTGTAATTACGTGACATGCAAACATATTCATGTTGTATATGATTAAGTGTCTCTTTGAATAGAAAAGTACTATAGTTTCTTTCTTTAAGCATTTCCTAAATGAATTCAAAAAATAATTTCACAGGTTGTTATATAGAAACAAGTTATAACCTATAAATAGGAATGGGTCATAACCTTTAATATAGTTTTGAGTTTTTTTTTACGTCGAATCTGAAATATTATTTTCTTAGTTATATTTTTTACAATAACACGTGATAAAACGGGTTATAGCCTATAAATATAAATAAAGCTTTGCAGTATATATTTCAAATATTTTCACAAATTCAATAGTAAGTATACCAGATCTGGACATATCTGTTCAGGTATTTAGGATTTAAAAAGATTCTAAATATCCAAAAAATATGAAAAATACCCATGAAAAATACTACAATCTCCAAAAAAATTTAAAAATATTTAAATATCTACAAATTTAAAACTTTAAAATCTTATTAAAATCTGATCAGAAGAACCCAAAAATACCCAAAATTTTACCCGACTACTCAATTTTTTTTTAAATCAGATTTTACCTGAAACCCAAAACTATCGTAAACCCAAACTCGAAACTTAAAAAATATCTATAATACCGGAAACATATTTGAAATACCGTAATATAGTTAATATAAACAAAATATTTATGACTAGGTTTCAAATATGACCCAAACTCAAACAAAGATCCCCCAGAGTCCAAAAGAAATATATAATATGTAATATTATCTGAACATAAATATAACAAACTTAAAAAATATCTAATAGGTAATAGGTAAATCCAAACTCAAAACTTAAAAAAAAATATCTGTAATACCGGAAATATATTCAAAATGCTCTAATATACTTAATA
Source organism: Hirschfeldia incana (assembly GCA_026261945.1). Lineage (NCBI taxonomy): Eukaryota > Viridiplantae > Streptophyta > Magnoliopsida > Brassicales > Brassicaceae > Hirschfeldia > Hirschfeldia incana. The sequence goes on from JABCMI010000006.1 coordinate 3,157,595, forward strand.
TATACTCAAAATATTTATGACTAGGTTTTAGATAGGACCCAAACTCAAACAAAGATCCCCCGAGCCCAAAAGAAATATCTAATAGCTAATATTATCTGAACGTGGATCCAAACCAATCTAGAGATTGGGTCGATATCGGTTTGATCTTTTGTCCGGATTAAATATTCAATCCTAAGAGAAAGTTATATAAAAATATATATATAAAATCTTAAATAAACTATTCATAAAACATGAATTTATATTATAAAAAATCTCAAAAACCCGCGCTTTCGAAGTACGGGTCAAAATCTAGTTATTCAGCTATTACATAAGTTTGAGGTTTAGATTATAATAGCTCTGAAAAAATTCATGCAAAAAGAATACAAAAAAAAGTAAAAAAGAATTTAAAAATTTATAACTAAATCAGTTAAAAAAATAATTTATAATTACAGACTATTTACTAAAACATGTAAAAACATAATGATATATACAAATTCAAATTTAACAATCGATAACATTCTAATTTTTTTTTTCAATTTTAACATCCCGCCCGAAGGGTGGACCGACCCTAGTTAGATATATAAACATGCATACATGAACATATATGAACTTTTTTGGAAATGGGGGCCCCATATAGTGGGACCCTACCCGAATGTTTCATAAAACTTTGTACCCTTCCAGCTCTGCCAAAGCTATTGTCAATGGCTTTCTGTGTCAAATATCCTACTACTATTATCAGTTTTTTTTTTAAATTAATCTTAGAAGATTTGAAAAATCTGGTATGACTACAAATAGAAATCAAGTTCGTTGTAGGGTGATCATCTGATTCGGAAAACATGCAAGTTAAAAGAGATAAAAAGTGTTTTCTTCTTTCTAGACTTTTGTCTAAAGAGATTTATTGTGTGTTCTAAAATAATCTTTTTTAAAGTGAACCAGATCTCGATTTGCGCAACCGCGCAGATGTTTGTTTTCAGTTATATATCAGAGATTTTACCGCGCTACGGGCGGTTTGTTTGTCTCTACAATTAGTGTTTAAAAGACGTATGTTTTAAACTTTTTATACATATTAAAAATTCATCCTAAATTTTTATTGTAAATGCCATTTTTTTATTTGCTATTTCCATAATTTTTAACAAATCAAAATTCACTAACTACAATTTATTCTTTTTCAAAATTTACAATTTACAATAATTATCAAATAAAAATAAATTGAAAATGTAAAAATATATATCGTTTTAAAATATATTGTTTCTCCAAAACTTTTATAATTTTAAAATAAAGGGACTATAACTTAAACATCTAAGTTGAAATTAAATTACTTTCCCTTTATTTTGTGGTATATTATATCATTTATTTGTTTTGATATGATATTTCAATTTAATAATTTTTTTTGTATTTATTATTTTGTAAATAAGTATATACAATAGAATTGTGAAACTTGTATGAGATTTCATTATGAAAAATTCCATGTTTAGATACCGCATAAAATTAATTTGTATAGATTATGTGCATTACAAATATGCATATGTATTTGCCATTGGTATTGTGTAGAAAATATATAACCTTGGATTGTTTTTTGTATATTAGAGTAGAAACATACTTCTATTATTATTTTAGATTCTTAAATTAATCATTAAACTGCTTATGATTAAGTTAGTGTATTGAAACTCAAAATGCACTGACCGGTGATGCTCTAACCTAAATTGACCTTTACACAAAATTATTTGGAATAAAATTATAAATAAATATGAAAAATTTGATAGTATATACATAATAGAACAAAATTAACAATTAAAAAAAATTGTAATGTTATTTTTTTATATTCAAATGTTTCTATCATTTATAAAAGTTATTTTTTTAAAAAAAACAATGATATTTATTTATTTTGTTTTAATATTTGGCCAAATTCCTAATTCGATATTAATAAGTTAGTCAAATGATTGTTTTTCATGGAAAATCAAATTTGAGATTAAAAATAAAATTTCATATCTATTTTGAAAATAAAACATGATTTTTGTATTACCTAATATTTTAGACAGCTAATAATGTTACATTTATATATAAATATAGTAAAATTTATTAATTTATTGATCCATGGTTTAACAATAGCCAATCCAATTATCAGGTGACCTTGGAAGTAATCTGGTTCAGTGTCGAAGTCGAGTTTAAAAATATTGACAGTATGGGTAAATTTTTTTACTATTTTTTTTTTATTTTAATTGTATTTTATTTTTTTATAATATTTAATTTTTCTAATATATATTCTCTTCTAAGTTTAGAAATCTTTTGCATGATATGCTACAATGTTTGATTCTATGACTTCTACGTTTTCTTATATTTTTCTTAGAATTATTCAAAACATTTTTTATTGATGGATCATATAAACAACCAATTTTTCTGGCTTTTCTAGTCCAGAGAAGTTTATTGGTGTCATATGAACAACCAAGTTATGTTCTTTTTGATTTTAGCAGGATTTAAAAATTCAAAGACTATCAATGATTTGTTGTTATCTGGAGCTGATTAATTAACAAAGAGTTCGGATTATATAGAGAATGAGAATCCCATCAAATCACTTAAATACATAGATAAGTTTTAAATCAAGGTATATATGTTTCCATTTGATCCTGATGACAAACAAAGTGATATATTTCCATTTCCTCTTACTCTGGCGTATTGACTATGAGAATATGGAAACATAATGTGGCTACAGGAATGATGAACAAAGCTTAAGTATGTATGTGTGCGAGAGTTAAAGAACGTTAAAGAACTTCGAAGTCATTTCTTACTACATCATGGCAATCGCTAACTCATGATATAATCTGCTGGAAAAGTATCTTGCCTGGCATAGAGAACAAAAGTTCTAGACTATAAAAAGGTAAATTGTTAAAATGCCCTACTTTCAAATGACAATGTGAGAATGGTATCATTCCAAAGGAAAATTGTTAATAGGGTCTTCCGATACATCCAGCCTACATTTTAGTAGAATTTAGGGTTTCTCCTAAATTTAGGAATAATTTAGGTTTCCCTCTTAAATCAAAGTCTTCCAAAAGTCTTCCAGAGAAAGTCTTCCAGAGAAAGTCTTCTCATGGATTAGAGCTTAAAAATAATTAATAAATTTATAAAAAAAAAATATTTTCATGGATAAAAAATTGAAATCATGTAATAATAATTTTTTTCTATGATGTAAATTTACTTTATCTGAAATTTAATTATTTTCAACATAGATGAGTGAATGTAGATTGGTTCATGAGTCATTGGTTTAAGGATTGGTAAGATATGTTATAATATTGTTAGTATCATTAGGGTTAGATTTGAAATCTTACCTTCATTTTTTCCTTTTTCAAATTGACCTATATTTTTTAGTAACTATTTAATAAATTGATTTATACACTTTCTAAGTTTTTGTTTTAAGTTTAAAAAGATTTTTTTTTACATTATTGATTTTAGGGTCTAGAAAACTCACAAGAGACTTAAAAAGAAATCTTACGAACATCCGGCTCAAATTTTAATAAAATTTAGGTTCCCCGCCTAAATTTTGGAATAATTTAGGTTTCACGCCTAAATCAAAGTCTTCCATAAGTGTTCCATGAGTCTTTCATAAGTGGTCCAGAAGTCTTCTGGGTCGAAAATATTTAACCTAATTGGAATTTTTGTCTCCGTATATAAAACAAATTTACACATTCTCTTTCTTCCTCTCAAATGACTGCAACAAAATGTAATATTTCTCATTTTAAAACTCCTCAACCTCTCTCTAATCTCTTTGAACATAAACACCAAACTTTACATCCATTTCTCACTTTTTCTTATGTATTTTCACTAATTTATCTTATTTTTGCAGGTTTTTCATTACATGATTCTCATCTTTCACACTTTCAGAGATAGATCTCTAAATGTTGGATATGAATTTATGTGTGTGTTTATATGTTAGATTCTAAAAAGCTATAGTTTCAACGTAGTGTGACTGTTTTGTTTATTTTGTAAGCATAAATTTTCATTTTTGAAGTTTTTCTCTGTTTGTAAGTCATTTTAATGTTTTGAATTTGCAGGTTTTTCTAGATCTGAGATACTTTAAATGACTTCTCACAAGACTCTCGGAAGACTTCTCAGAAACGTTCTTAGAAGTCTTCTAAATAATTTTATGCTAGAAGACTTTGTGGGAAGTCTTCAGGAAGTCTTCCAAAGTCTTCCGCCTAAAGTGGTATAAATTTTAGATATGTATTTTGTGTGTTTTATATATTAGATTCTAAAAAATTATAGATCCAACCTAATGTGACTGTTTTGTTTATTATCAAAAAATAAAAATTTTGAAGTCTTCTCTATTTTGAAGTCATTGAATGCTTTTGAATATGCAGATTTTCTGATCTGAGATAAATTTTGAAAGATTTCTGGGATAATTCTTGAAATACTCTTGGAAGACTCTCGGAAGATTTTCGGAAGACTTCTTGAGAAATCTTCTAATGTATATTATGCTAGAAGACTTCCCACGAAGTCTTCAGAAAGTCTTTCAAAGTCTTCTGCCCAAAAGGGTACAAAAGAATGATGTGAAGTGGAGTCCAAACTTATCTATGTTGAGGAAAAATATCTAGCTCTGTAATAATTTTGTTTATGGTCTCTTTATGAATTGTATGTGTAATATTTTAGTTGTGAACTATTTTGTAAACTTTAAGAGATGTTAATCAAAAGAATGGTAAATATGTTTATGTTTTACCAAAAATACTTGACTTCATTGAAGTTATTGATGCAACATACCAAAATAGTTTAACTACTCACACATAACAAAACACAACAACCCAAAAACTTAGTAAAATTTGCTAAAATTAAGAGAGGAGACTTCTCAAGAAACCTTAGTCAAATTCACAAAAGATCAAAATTGAATTTTAAGTGAAAGTTGAAATTTTAAATCTCATGAAAGTTAAAAATTGTATCTTATGATTTAAAGATATACATTTAACCACATGACTGGATACTCTTGAAGTTACTCAACACTTTTGAAAGTTGAAAAAAAAACATACCTTGAAGTTACTTAACACTTTTGAAAATCTAACGTAGAAGACTGCTCTAGAAGTCTTTTCTGATTAGCTAGAAACAATAGAAAAAAATGAATATTTGAAATCTAATAACCATCACCAAATAAGTTATGAATTTAATCCGGGAGCACCAATATTGACTGATAAACATGAATTAACAAGAAAATATTAAAAATTTATATTAAGTTTGGAGAAAATTGAAGTTGAATAAAAATTAGCGTAGAATACTTCTTAGGAAGTCTACTCTACAGAAGATATCTTGAGGAGTCTTCCTCTGTAAATATTGGTATACTTTGGAATTTGAAAAAAAATTAAAAATGTCGGAGAAGAATTTGTAGGAAGTCTTCTCGGATAAACATGTTAACTTTGCAATTGAGAGTGTCAAAATTTTGACTTTTATAGAAGACTTCTAGGGAAGTCTTCTCCGAGAAGAATTCTATAGAAGTCTTCTGAAAGTCTTCCCAAAGTCTTCTCAGTAACGTAAAAAGTCTACCTGAGATACTTTTGCAATTAACTATATCTAACTTTTTGTGAGAAGACTTCTTTATAAGTCCTTCATTGAAAGACTTCTAAAGAAATCTTCCCTCGAAACCAAAATTTTGACCAAAAGTTCAAAATAAAATTGACAAGACTTCCTGAGAAGTCTTATGGAGAAAGACTTCTTTAGAAGTCTTCTCATTAATATTAAATGTTCTATTATTATTTTTCAATTGCAAAAGTAACTCACGTAGACTTTTTGGAACAATAAAAAAAAAATTGGGAAAAATTCAGAAGACTTCTATAGAAGTCTTTTTTGAGAAGACTTCCAAATAAGTCTTCTATAAAAAGTCAAATATCTGACAATTTTTGGTCAATTGCAAAATTAACATGTTTTTTTCTTAACAAAGAAAAGTTAGAAGACTTCTAGGAAGTCTTCTAGGAAGTCTTTTTGGTGGTGAAAACATATTGCGAAGTCTTCGGGAAGTCTTTCCAAAGTCTTCTGAAAGTCTTCATGAACATCTCTGGAAAAAAATGATTTCACACTTTAAACCTGTGAGATGACTTGCTTAACTTCTCCAAACACCCGGAATTTCACTACAAAAGCTAATGACCAAGAATCATGAGCTTTAATATCTCTATCAAAATTACAAAGTTTGGAATCAAAATTTTGGTTTTTTTTTTTTTAATTAAGTTAAAGAGAAAGTGAAATAGATGTGATTTGTGAGCATAAGTATTGAGATATAAAGAGTGAAAATCGAAACTTTGGTGCATTAAGAACTTCAAATTGGTTGTTCATGTTGGTTGATGTATGGATGGAAATTGCATTATTGTAAATACTTGGAGAATATGAGGATGATAAATTAAAATACTCATTTTCATGAAAAAAAAAGTTATGGCATTTTCTTGAATAACTTAAACTTCTAGGGAGAATAGGGAAAAAAATACAAAACAAAAATATGGATTATTTTTGTGTTTGACTTGAAATTTTAACCAATAACCAAGTTTTCCTAAAACTATGGAAAACATGACATACAAGCAAAATAGCGTAAAAATATGGAGAACATGACAAATCAGCAAAATCATTGCACAAATAATAGTATAGATTAGACCATACTAACAAGGCCATTTGTTTGAAGGAATTAGAGGAAATGAAAGATGTTTGAATCTTTCTTCTTTTGTTTCAAATGTAAATTTTATATTAATGAAAAATATATTCTACAAGAGTGCAATCTAGAACTTGTTCCATAAGAAAAAATCAAGTTAAAACAAATTTTATTGGCACCCTAGAGTTTCATCTAATCCAACTAAATGTTAGGCATCAAAACTGTTTCCTTTGTCGCCTTGCTTTTATGTTGTTTCATATTTCCCTGTCTATCGCTTGGACACAGCTTCAACAAATAGAGATATTATGTTGTGAAACATTTTGTTCATATACTTCCACATATTGAACACCATTGTATGAGCCACAAAGTCTTGGAGAATGTAAGGCTTTGTAAGAGAAGAATCTCGAAACCAAGATAACAATCCAATTCGAAAGGCCTTGCATGGCGACACATCGTTGAGACTGTGAGCTTCAAAACATTCAGACTAAAACAAAAAGTTGGCAGAACATGATCTCTAGTATCTTCCTGTAACAAGCAAGTACAACATAGTGGAGTGATGGGAATATGCCAAGCAGCAAGACGGGATCTCTTAGCAAGTTAGAAATCCACATGGTAAATGAGTGTTTCAGAGTGCCTACTTTCATGACTTCCCAAGTGCAAGAGGAGGAAAATCCATTTCAGTAAACTCCACCTGCCTGTCCATTCTAACTTGTTTTCACAATCAACATTCGGAGGATGGGAAATGGCCGTCAGATTTGCAAGGAGATTTATAAATTTTTCTGATCTTGCTAGTGGAAATGTCCAGATGTTTGAACATGCCTAAGAAATTGTTGTATGCAACCGAAAACTCAAGTTTCTCAGACCAGATGACCCAAAATAATCAATTAAATGACCAAGAGGAGTCCACACTTGAAACCAGACATTTGTAGTTACGTTTTACTATTTCCAATTAACGTTTTGCAGAAGTTTACAGATGTGGGGTGAAGCTTTAAGAGTTGATTCCAAACCCATGAGTCCCGAGAAGACTCCTGAAGTACCCATAAATTTGGGTTATCTGGTAGGATCTCAAAGAATTAAACAACAAGTAACAACAATTTTCTCTACATGTCTCATTCAATAAGCAAATCATTATTAAATATATATACAAAGGAAAGTATCAACTGAATAACTACCAACTAAACAACTAAGGAACACGTATCCCATCATTTACCATGATCTTATCATTCAAGATGATTCTTTGTGTGCCATGCTTTCCAAAAAGACTTGATTCTTGAGCGAAGCAACCAAATTAACCGCAGCACTAAACAACGGTTCTAGGCCGAGAATTTTCTCACACCGAGACCCCTTCTGATTTGGGTAGACAACAAGTTTCCTATGAGACTTTAGCAACTTTAAAACTGTTAATAACCACTCCCGAACAGTGATTTAAGAAACCGTGAGAAGGCTTCAATGGTGAGAAAAAATATGTACGAAGATAGCAGACAAAGTAGGTTTAGATATGGACTGCTCAGTCCAACTAATAAAGATACTTGTTATACGAAGGCTTTAATAGTACCCATGATGAAGTCCCAACGAACATAGTCGAAAGCTATCTTTATAAAAAATTTGAGCATTGCCTTAGGTTGGTTTATCTGCAAATTATATATGTATAAGCCAAAAATTTATATGAAACAAATATATGTATTATTTAACTGTTAAAAGTACTTCAGTACTTCACCAAATAATATGTATTCATTTAAATTAGAATAAACACATAAATCAAAACAGTACCTTTTATTTATTTACATTACTTTTATTTGGTAAATAAATCAAAACATTAATTTTAATTATTTTATATGGTATATAACTAAATTTCAATGGCATGGACATAGATATATAATAAATTTTAATATAAATATTTATTATTGAGAATTAATTATCATGTGGTAAACAGCAAATTTTTTCAATGCAAATTTCAAAATTAAAAGAAGGTTTCAATGCTTTTTCAATACAAATTTAGAAATTAAAATATTTATTTATTTTTATATGTTATATAGTTTAATTTTAAACTATATTAATATATAATATGAATGTCTATTAAATGAGACTTTATATTAATACAACTTATAATCATTTGTATCTTGGTATTACAAAAATATTTAAACCATTGATCACAAAATTTTAGTGTGAGACATTTAACCTTTTTAGTAATTTGTAGTCGTTTTAAATTTCAAAATATAACATATAAAAATGTTGTTTTATTTATGGTTAATGTGATTGTTTAATATGTTTTAATAATATAAGATTAAAAAAATAGCTAAAATAGAAACTTGTTATCAGATATTTATTATTAACAAACATAAATTAGCATATATATGTTAACTATATTAGGAAATTTCATAACTTTTATTTAAGAAAAGTGAGAGATTGTTCTTTTGTACACTATTTATCAATTTTATAGTTAATTTCATAAAAAAATATATTATAAATTAAGATGGACCAATGTTGTAATGTTTCTTAATTAATATTTGAAGGATATTGAATCTAAATGAGAAACAAACACCCGTGCCACATGGACCCATTCTAGTATACTTTTAAAAATAGAACTTTTTATGGCCTCTTGGTCAGTAATTAAGCAGGATGTGGTTGACATGGTTAATGATTTCCTTCGATCTGGGAATTTTGATGATAGAATTAATCAGACAAATATTTGTCTAATCCCTAAGACGATTCGTCCAAATCGTATGACGGAATTACGGCCTATAAGCCTATGTAATGTAACTTATAAAATTATTTCAAAAGTTTTGTGCCAGCGACTGAAGGTCTACTTCCAGCGCTTATTTCGGAAACTCAATCTGCTTTTGTTTCAGGGCGGCTTATTTCGGATAATATTCTTATTGCTCAGGAGATGTTTTATGGATTACAGACCAATAAATTCTTGCAAGGAGAAATTTATGGCCATCAAAACGGATATGAGTAAAGCTTATGATAGAATTGAGTGGTCTTTCATGGAGCAACTTCTCTTGAAAATGGGCTTTTGCCCGATATGGGTTTCCAGGGTGATGAAATGTATTTTCTCGGTTCAGTATAAGGTGTTGCTTAATGGCCAGCCTAAAGGGAGTATTGTCCCAGAGCGGGGTCTCGGGCAAGGGGATCCTCTGTCACCATATCTATTTATTTTGTGTACAGAAGCTCTTATTGCAAATATTAAGAAAGAAGAACGGGCAAAGAATCTGACGGGCCTTAAGGTATCTAGAGGAAGTCCCGCAATTTCACATCTTCTTTTTGCGGATGATAGTTTATTTTTTTGTAAAACAAACTCGATTGAATGTGGAGTTATTCTAAAGTTACTTAAGAATTATGAGGCTGCTTTCGGGCAACTTATCAATTTCGATAAATCATCATTACAATTTGGACACAATGTAACAGAGGACATCAGAGAAGAAATCAAAGCTCAGCTAGGAATCAATAAATTAGGAGGGCTAGGCAGTTATTTGGGAATTCCGGAAAGTTTGGGAGGCCCCAAGACTCAGGTATTTGGCTATGTAAATGAGAGGATTAACCAGAAGATTAATAGCTGGATGGTTAGATTTCTTACCAAGGGGGGAAAAGAAGTTATGATAAACTCGACGGCTACTGCAATGCCAAATTATGGGATGTCTTGTTATAGATTACCTAATACGGTTACAAAGAAAATTACAGGAGCAATTTCGCATTTTTGGTGGGGAGGAAGTGGAAATAAGAGGGGTATGCATTGGTTATAATGGGATAAAGTATGTAAACATAAAGATGAAGGAGACTTGAGTTTTCGAGATCCGCAAGATGTCAATACTTCTTTGTTGGCACAACAGTTATGGCGGCTAATTGATAAACCAGATTGTTTGTTCTCTAAGGTCTTTAAAGGACGCTATTTTCGTAATACAGATCCTTTGGATCCACACAGATCTTACTCCCCATCATATGGTTGGAGAAGTATCTGCTCCGCTAGATCTCTGGTTAAAAAATGGCTAATCAAAAGAGTAGGAAATGGTAATTCTATATCAGTATGGACAGACCCATGGCTTCCTGCTCCTCTCGGGATCAGCAACCCCAAAAATCAATCTCAAGACCTACCTAATTTTACGGTAGACTTTTTTATTGATCCGGCTACATTTTTTTGGAGGATAGATTTGCTTAATGCATATATCCATCCAGATGATGTGAACATAATCAGAGGGTTGGCAATTAGTCGGTTGAATAGACCAGACTTTTTTGGTTGGGCGTTTACAGATAATGGTCAATATACAGTTAAATCAGGGTATAGATTAGAATCAAAATTTCCGGATAAAGGGCCGTCGGTTGTTCCATTTGGACCAGATACAAAAGTATTACTAAGTCATACATGGAAATTGAATTGTTCGCCAAAGTTGAGATATTTTATTTGGCAAGCGATCAAAGGAATTATTCCGGTTGCAAAAAAATTGAGGTCACGAGGGATTAATTGTGATTTACGATGTATTTTATGTGGAGCTTAGGAAGAATCTCTAAATCATGTTCTTTTTGAGTGTCCACCGGCGTTGCAAATATGGGCTTTATCAAAAGTACCTTCAGCTCCGGGTTTTTTCCCAAGCTCATCATTTTTTTCCAATATTGCTTATTTGTTATGGAGACTTCCAAAGGGTTATAATTATGATTCTTTCCCTTAGATTTTATGGTATATATGGAAAAATAGAAACAGTAAAATTTATACAAATAAATCGGGTGATCCGCAGGAAATTCTTCGGAGAGCGGAAGTTGAAGCAGAGGTGTGGGCGGATGCCCAAAAAATGAAACCGATTCAGAGGCCGGCTGATAACCCGTCTCTTGATTGGTTGACCTTAGAGACTTCCAGAGTTTGTTTTATTGATGGTGCATGGACAATTCAAGACAAGTTCTCAGGCCAGGGGTGGTTCAGTAGGATGAATGGTACAACCGAGAAGATGATGGGAGCCATGAATCTCCGACGAAGCTTATCTGCCTTACATGTCGAATATTGTGAAGCACTGATATGGGCTATGGAGTGTATGAAGACCCTCAACTTTTCAGACGTAGTTTTTGCAACAGACTGTTCTCAACTTGTGAAGATGGTGTCGTCGCCTGGAGAATGGCCAGCTTTTGCTACACATATGGAGGAATTCCAGCGCAGTAAGATGTTCTTCCCTTCCTTCAAGATCCGACATATTCCAAGGACGCAAAATTTAGTGGCGGACAAGCTGGCACGAGATGCTAGATGTTCCCCTTCTACTATGTTCTATGTCGATTATATGCCTCCGACTTGGTTATCTGAGTCGACTGCGAATATATCATAGTTTAGTTTATTTGTTGTCAAAAAAAAATTATATATATATATATATATATATATATATATATATATATATATATATATATATATATATATATATAGCAATGCCAATGCGTTTATTTTTTTCATTTTTGGAAAATATATCTACCCTAGATTTTCTTTGATATTACTGATTATATCAAAGCCATATATGTTAAAAGATTTATTTAATTGTATATAGAAGAATATTATGAATCCAACCTATGAATCTTATCTCATTAGAAACATGTATCTACATAGTATAACTTCTACAAATTAATACTCAATAAATTAATAATTTTTATAAATTAATAAATTTTACTGGTACCATCTTAGACCGGTGTAAAATATGATATAAATGGATAAAATAATAAGATAATAATATTTTTAAAATTTCCAGGTGAATATATTGTCCCACTAAAATCATAAATTAATAATCTATAAATATATTTTATATATATAAAAAAACTAAAGATTATATTGTTGGTTTTATAAACACAATAAAATACATTTATTTTCCTTAATATTTCAATAGATTTTGATAATATTTAGTAAAATTAAATCAAAAATCACATAAAAATTATATGAAACATAAAAATATACACTAAATAAGATAATAAAACAATATAAATAAAAATGTAAATAATGTATGTATGGTGAGCCAAAAATAAATAAAAATAATGTAAGTATGGTAAAATCAATTATTTTCTTGTTTTATAAACAAAAATATTCTTTTTCCCTTGCATCTCCACTGTTTTAAGTCGACAAAAAAACCTAAAAATGAAACTTTTGTAAATTAATATTTCTATAAATTAATAAAATTTTAAAGTCATGATATTATTAATTAATAGATATTTTATTGTAATATAATGCATATTATTTGTGACATCATTTACTTACCAACTGATCCTACGTACATGTGTTAATATTCTTAAAAAAAATTATACGTTTCTATATGTTCTTGAATTATAGTACTTATATCTAACATATTACAAAAGATATTCCAGTATTAAATAAATATCAAAACCAAGATTCACAATATGTTTTAAAAGATATTTCCATATATATTTTAACATCTGAAGTTAAATTATAATTAGATTAAAAGTATAAGTGAAAAGGGATTGGGGATTTTCAGTATTTTAATATATATATATATTGAAATTATCATCTAAATGTCCACGTACGCTTTAATTTTTAATTTAAAACAAAAAGTACAAAATTGTATTTTCTAAACAATGTAATATTTTAAAAACCATTTAAAATGTTACACCTACTCATAATATTGAAACATATCTGAAAATGATAGTGTACTTATTTTCTAAATAAAAATGACATAGTACTGTATACTAAATATTTACGGTTACAAACCTCTAATTTTAATAAATCCTTTGTAATATGCTATAATAGTTTTTACATAATTATTTAAAAGATTAAAATAAAGTCAACTTTCCTAAACCAATCTACGGTTAATGAGTAGAAATTTGAAAATTACTTTTTTTGGGTTATTACATCAAATATGAAAAATATTTATCACATACAAACGGGTTAAACAAATAGAATTTTCATTTCTGTTATGAACTAACAAACGGTTTTTAAGTTTTTTCAATTACAAAGATTGCATTTTCTAAACTAATTTGTAGTATTTTAAAAACTATTTAAAAATGTTACAGCCTTATAAAATTGAATTATATTTGAAATGATAGAATAAATATTTTGTAAATCAATATGACATAAATATACTGAATATATACTCTTAAAAACTATAATCTTACATACATCCTATTTAATAAATCATAACTATTTTAAAAATAAATATTTTAAAACTAAAAAATAATAAATCATAATTATTTTAAAAAAATAAAAACTAAAAAAAAGTTTATTTTCCTAAGCTAATCTATGAAATGAGTACATGTTGTAATTATTTTTTTCTGAATTATTTCATCACTTATGTAAAATATTATCAAATGTAAACGGGTTGAGAAAAATATAATTATTATTTCTTTAATGAACTAAAAATAGGTTGATGGCAATAAAAACAAATTCTACATTTTAAAATGGCATATCGAAATCTAGTTATTTATTATAAGATAAACTGTCATGTTTCTTGAGAATCTTATCTTCAATAGCTGTCACCGCCAATGAATGATCTATGATCTGACTCCATGTTTCCTCCTTCCTAATTATTCAATAGCTCATCAATAATGTTCTAAAAGAAACATTATCTGGTGGAAAATAAGAGTTGCTACCAAGCACCACGTCATTTGACTATAAGAAATAAATAGAATACCATTCTATATATAATAATAATAACTTAGATAAGATTTGCGCATTGTGCGGGATGGAGTTGTTATTTTCATTATGTTTTGGAGAATGAAACAATAGTTCGGTTTCATTTGGAATATGGTGTTCAGTCCGAAAATTGGGTTGGTTCGATTCGTTTTTCGGTATTTCGGTTAGTAAACTATAACTACTCTTCAAAATCCATATTTACTTATATTCGATTCGGTTTTTAAACTGTCGGTTTTCAGTTTATTCGATTTTATACCAAAAAACATATTTATTTAGTTTGAGATCATATTATATATTATACGAATTTTAGAATCATGTTATCAAAAAGTCATTTATTAAAAATAATTATATATTTATATAAAATAATCAAAAAATGCTTCTATCATCTAATAAAATAATGAAATCTAAAATTAATATCAAAGTTCTAAATTTTAAAAATAAAAATAAAAATAAAAAACAAAACAGAAGCATGAAAGAAAAGTTTGTCTATTCTTCCATATTTGGTGTTCATCAAATTAATATGACTTCGATTGAACACAACTCTGTTTGTTTAAAGATATAAAAAAGTTTGTAAAGAATTTTAACTAATTGTTGTCCATCAAATTTATAATATTTACTTCAATTTAGTCAATGTTAAAATAAAGCAAAAAAAAATCAAAAAAGAATACTAATTAAATAAGAAGACTCAGTACAGTGAATTGCTACTTAATTATAGTTCAAGTGATTCAAATGATTTAAAAATTACAATTATAGCTCAACATATATAACAAATAGATATTCATGTGTCGTTATAAATATGTACATATTTAAATGTTTTTACATTTGATCGGTTTTGTTCAGTTTAATCGGTTATAAATCAAACCATATCCAAATCCTACTTTTATAAAATCACATCTATTTTGTTTGTATGGTATATATCAAAAATAATCATATTATCTAGTTTTGTTCAGTTTGGTATTGTTCGGTTTTAGCATATTGTACTGCCCTAATTTGAATAATAATTGGTTTTAGGTTGTTTTTTTAGCACGTCTTAATATCTTGTTGTAAAATTAGATTTTAAATTTATATATTTTTGAAACCTTACATATGAGTTTTATATTAAAAAAAAACAAAATATAAAATACATAGTGTGAATACTTTATGTAGAATGTGAATGTTCATTTTTAAATCATTCTAAAACTCTCATGTATCAATTATAGTTTGAATAAAATTTTTAAAATACTTCTTTATAATCTATAACTAGATCGTAATCCGCGCAACCGCGCGGATGTTTGATTTTAATTTTATTAATGTTAAAATCTTTTTACAACATTAATAGTGATTATTCTTGATAGTTCATATTTTTAATATTTATGTGACTTTTTCAAATACAATAGTTATATTTTACTGGTTAATCAATATTTTCTATGGAATATCATAATGTTTCATATAGGAATGGAAGTTCAGGTATATCGGATTTCAGATTTTTGGATTAAAAAATTCAGCTCCACTTGAGTATATATGATTTTTTGTTCGGTTCGGGATTGGATAAATCATTTAAAATATTTTAAATTTTTAAAAATCATATACACTTTATATTTCTCAAAATTTAAAACAAAAATAATATATATAGTAAATATAAATTTGAATATTGTACGCTAAAATACATTAATTTAACATATAAGTGTTTTTAATGTTTTGAGTATTGTTAGGCTATTTTAGACATTTACTTTTGACTATTTATATATATTTAAATATATTTTGGAGAAATCCAAATATCTTACATATTTTAGATATTTTTATATACCAAATATAAAAATAATTAATATATTTAAGTATAAATTCATTTTGGATTATATTTGGATATCCAAAATATGTTGGTTTAGATCGTATTCGGTTCCGATTCTCTAAATACCAAAATTTTCGAACTTGTTCGGATATTTAATAAATTTCAGTTCAAATTCGACACTAATTTTTGGATCGGCGGTTCGGTTATTCGGATCATGATTTTTTGTCTAGCGCTAGTTTTACTGGTTTTTTGTAAATAGATAAAAAGGTTGAGTAGTTATGGAAAATCTAAATCGATTTCTTTTATATTTTTTTCGAAAATAAACAGTTTTCAAAATATTTGACTACTCGTTGTTTTCCCAACAACAGTTCCTCTGCACCTTCTCATACAACCCTTAAATGGGATCACCAGTTTCTGACCAGGAGACCAAAACAAAAAATTCTTGAAAGTTATAAAATAGTGAGATTGTTATTGCATACGAAAGAGGAAAAGACTGTCGCCAATATTCTAAACAGATTCCTTAAGTTTTTTTCACCACTCTTGGCTTCTTCTAGTGATCTTCGCAACATCTTCTCCACAAAGTTATATAACATCAAAAACAGAACAAATCCGGAACCACATATGACGAACTTGAAATTTGTATATTCTGGTCATAAAAGACACTTGAAACTCCAATCAACACAGCTATTAAAAAGGATTTTAAATTTTAACCAAAACATACGCCGCTCACGTATTTTCTTGATGGTTAAAACACATAGGTATACAATATATTGGTTACCATTAAGTTAACTATAATTTGTTTAGCAAAATGAATAAATAAGTGAATAAACACTTTCTAAATTTATGGATGATAATAAGGGAATTGAATATATTGTTAGGATTTTATTATGAAAATACAAAAATTAATATAAAAGTTTTGTTCTTAAGTAAGATCCATTTTAAAATATCACACATGAAAAAAGTTTTAGTATAATAGATAACTATAATAGATAACTAGATCTCGACCATG
Source organism: Hirschfeldia incana (assembly GCA_026261945.1). Taxonomy (NCBI): domain Eukaryota; kingdom Viridiplantae; phylum Streptophyta; class Magnoliopsida; order Brassicales; family Brassicaceae; genus Hirschfeldia; species Hirschfeldia incana. The sequence goes on from JABCMI010000006.1 coordinate 3,174,567, forward strand.
CATTTTTTTTACAGTTATTGTTATTCATATGTTTTGATTGTTTGTAGATTATATTTGTTGATGAAATGTGTTATTGATGTTTAAACAACCGCCTAATTGATATTTTTTACATCAGTCATAATTTATTTTATATTTATTTAGTTATAACACTTGTAATATTTGATTAATTATCATTCAGAGATCATAAAAGACAAAATATTATTAGGAAATATTCAAAACATATTGTAAATATTGTGGTGCTAAAAATAAAAATTGCCTAATTATTTTCTGAATTATAAATCTACGTCAATACTGATGCGGGTAAGCATAATATTCCTTTTAATTGATATTGCTTAATATTGGAATAGATTTTCCTTGATATTATCATGTTCGTTTAACAAAAATTGTTACAATCATGAAACTGTAGGATTGTTATACCATTATTATTTTCTTAACTTTTGAACAATATTGTTTCTGTTCAGTGAATATACATGTATTTGATATTTTATTATTTTGAATACATCCAACTTCATCTTCTCCAAATGTGTGTGTATAGTACCTCGAATAAGACTAACACAAATGTAAAGAAAGAATCAAAGAATAGTAACTCAAATATGAATCGAGATGCTTACAATAAATAAAACACTATTAGTAACATACGAAGTATGGTTGAGTATGATCATAAAAGAAACTGTGACATTTATTTTAACTAATAGTATATAGATATCGGAGTATTACTGATTTTTTTTACAGGAAGAAAATAGACCAATGATGACCATTGAGAGGTGCATAACATACACATATTTATGTAAAAATAAGATGTTACAATACGACAGATGATAATAAACTAATAATCACTATCTTCCTATGATAATATGAACCAAACAAGACATGTTATGTTAGTAAAATAAGAATGAAATCATCTGATTTGATCTATGTTTTATTTTATCCAGTAACATATGATTGTTTTCGTAAAGATATATTTTACATATATCAAATGTACACAAATGGTATGATTAGGAGGACGTGTTTATTTTTTTAAATGGGCTGGTTAGATTTGTCTCTATATTTGTTTTTTTTTTTTTTTTTTTTTTTGTCGACTTGTTTATTTAATAAAACCACAAATGGACAATACAATTACAACGAAACAAGGTTAGTGAAACAGATTTAATACAAGACCCATTAAGCCCAACAGAAAAAGAAAAGGTTGATTTTGATCCAACCACGTGTTCTTCTTCCTTCTCGATACTTCTGCTAGATCTGTTGCACCCAGACGCCACCGACAATCGAACCTCCGCCTTGTGTCGCTGTCGAAAAGCGTTCAACCTTGAATTTTGTTGAAAGCCTTCTGTTGTTCGCCAAGTGAAACAATCGGAGCTTCATGATTCTACATCAGATTAGTTTAAACTCGAACCACTCGAATCGACCAAACTCCAGAGCTCCGTCTGAACTTCGACCTTGAGACACTGAATTATCTTGATCAAGAACGAACAGCCCTAATCGCTTGAATACACAATCAGGGAAAAACTTTAGCTTGCATGCGGAATAGAGAAGAGCCTAGATTTACTTTCCCTAACTGAGATTCAAGGAGATCCGAGAAGAAAAAAGATCCGACAATTTCACTGGAAATAAAACTTAAGAAAGATAGGACCTCAGAAGACTTTGAAAAGATGTCGAAACAAGTCGGACACAAACCGATCTGCGTCGGAAAGACAAAGATATAACTAAAACCAGAACAAGCTGGAGATAAAACCGATCTATACTATATACAAGATCGGATCAAAAAACAAAAAAGGTGGATACCGACGGCAAGGAACGCCGCCGGTCACCGGACAGATGATACTTTACGGTGAACTCTTTTTAGAGAGAAGTTGGAGAAAAACAGAGAGAGAAAGTTCAACTTTTCTCTATATTTGTTTTATATAGGTGAATAAAAGATAAGTTTAAGATGTTACAATACGACAGATGATAATTAACTAATAATCACTATCTTCCTATGATAATATGAACCAAACAAGACATGTTATGTTAGTAAAATAAGAATGAAATCATTTGATTTGATCTATGTTTTATTTTATCCAGTAACATATGATTGTTTTCGTAAAGATATGTTTTACATATATCAAATGTACACAAATGGTATGATTAGGAGGACGTGTTTTTTTTTAAAAATGGGCTGGTTAGATTTGTCTCTATATTTGTTTTATATAGGTGAATAAAAGATAAGTTTAATATATTGTTAGGATTTAGTTATGTACATCTAAAAATAATGTAACCAATTTTTTAGGAAAAATTTCCAATTTTTTAAAAAATATTTCATATGAAAAGAAGTTGTGACTTATATTTTAATAATATATAAGATATATAGGGGATATGGGCGCATCTTTTCAATCCATTTTCGTTCTTGCTTGCACACGTATGCCGATTTAAAAAAGATGCAATCCATTTTCGTTCTTGCTTGCACGCGTATGCCGATTTATATCACCATTTCACCAAACGACTCATCTCAAGACGTCACGCTTGTTGCCAATTCTCGATGTTATAATAGATAACCTACATTCTACAGCAAGGAAAAACTATTTTAAAAAAGAATCAATTCAATCTTGTGACGTGGCTGAGATTTAAAATTTGGATTTGTTGAATTTGTAACTTGTAATTTTCTAGTATGGTTTAAATTCTCGATCTAATATTTTATTTTGGTTAGTTGATGTTTGTACTAATTAAACTGCAACTCAATAGAACATCTCACACGCAAGTTAATCAACAATTAACCCAACCAATACTAACAACAACTTAATCGCAATGCTAACCAGCAACCTAAAAAAATTATATTCCACTATTTAATTCTAGTTCTTTAACTCATGTTCAGAGTTTGAGATTAAAATTGAGTTTTAGTTTCGAGCTTAATTTCAATATGAATAAAATAGAGGTTAGACGATATTGGACCGGATCGTGTAATATGTAATTCAAGCAAGCAAAATAATGTATATAAAATTCACATGGATAGTAAATAATTTTTTCAAAAAAATTATACCACACAAAGACAACAACATTTACAGTATTCAAGTTAAGGTGAAGATTTTTTTCTTTGTCAAAACAGGATAATCAATCTATATTTTCTTAAAGAAATGTGTTATGAAAAAATTCAAGCTTTTGATCAACAAAAAGATACAATTCAAGCTTTTTGTGGCTCAGCCGCCGGCGTTTCTCGAGCCTTCACTGGAGCTTCTTAAGCCCTCGCCAGAGCTTCTGGAGCCTTGACCGGAGTTCCAACCACCGGAGTTTCAGGGGCCTTGGTTGACGGAGTTTCAGCCACTGGCGCTGCAGAAACAACTTCTTTTTTCACCTCCTCCACTGGCTTCTCATCTTCCGAAGCTACCTTCTTCTCCTCTTCCTTGGCTGGCTTCTTTTCTTCCACTGTCACCTTCTTCTCCTCTTCCACGAGTGCCTTCTTCTCTTCTGCAGCCGCTGAGGCAGGAACCGGTTCCAGTTTAACCTCTTCTTTCTTCTCTTCTACTATTTCTATCTCTTTATCGCCGCTTATAATTTCTTCTTCCTTGGCTGGTTCTTCAGTCTTCACGACTTCCTCAACAATGGCCACCTCCCGTGACTTCTCCGCAGGGAGAAACAAACATACTTTCTCAAATATGAATGTTACTGGTCCGGAGCTAGTCGATGAAACTTCACATGCAGCCTCTTTGAGTCAGGGTGATCTGTAACGCACAGCATAAACTTCTCTCATCTCGCATTTTTTTTTGAATTATACAAGAATATCTTTACTTTGTAGAAGTGATCCAGATTAGTCATTTGTTGCCACGTGTCGGTCTTCTGTTTTTGACAATACCGAAATATTAATTGCTCAGTGGTTGGGATTCAAATTCAAGTTGTAAACTAGATTAGTCTTGCTTAAATTGTAACTTTTGTTATTATTTTAACTTTAACTATACTTACAAGTTTTGTTGTATTTCTTAGCTTATTTTGTCAACTGATTGGCTGTTTTTAGATTTCGTTTCTCTATTAAAGAAATTAAATGAATATTGATACCAATATATATCCCCATAAATGAAATAAGACTGACGGCAGATTATTTTATTTAGCATAATTAATTATCTACCGAGCTTCATGGGCGATGAGGATTTCTCGCCCCCATTCCCTTGTCCTTTGGGTCCTCCGCTGATGATTTTCTGTACTTACAAAGTTACATGGCTTATAAACTTGTCTTGTATCCGTAGAAACTTTACAAAGCTTGTTTTTGTGGAAGCTTGTTGTGTAAGACTTGTCGTTTTGTATTAGGAAATAATGTTTTCCACCGACTCTTGTTTGGAAATATAAACCTTGTTTCCGTTCTGGGAAAAGTTATCGCAATTTTGGCCGTTGATCTCGAAATTCTATTTTGATCCCCAACACAAAAATGAATTTCTAGAAAGTTTCATTAATAATTACTAGTAGTTTTTTTTGGAATAAATCTGAATATAGTAGTTGGGTTTACTTTTTAGTTGAGTAGGGTCGTATTTGGATATTGTGTATTATTTCTGTATAAAGATATATGATTGACCCTTTCTAATTGTGAGTATATTTAATTTTTCTGTTTCCTCTTTTACATATCAGACTCTCCCTCTCCCTCTCCCTCTCCCTCTCCCTCTCCCTTTCCCTCCTTATGGAAGCAGGAAGAAATCAAGTTCAGGAAACCTGTTTCATATTTTCAGAACTGGCATCCTCTCAATGGGCTGATTACTTCCTTACCGTTACTATTAGTGACTCGGTGAGTATATATATACATTTTTTTCAATTAAATTTATACTTGCATGTCCCCAGAGTAAATATATACCCTCGTTGAACATAATATTAATATGGGTTTTCTTTCACCCAACATATTGTAGTTCAAACAAATGTATTTATTTGCAATATACAATTATCATTGTTCTAATAGTTTGTATTAATATGGTTGTTATGTAACCAAGTGAATTTAGTGCTACATATCTATACTATTAAAACATGTCTTTAAGAAAATCTACTGTAAAAAATTGTTGTACCTATTAGCCAAACTTAACATATTTTATAAATTAGTGATTTCATTTATAACATGTCTGTGATATCACTCAAATTATCTTAATGAGTGAATTACTCTCATCAAAAGAAGTTCTATTGTAGTACTTAGGGATCGAATCGACAAAAAGTTAAGGAACCTAACAAAAAGTTAAGGAACCTAATAGATCTAATAGTTATGTGATTTAACTAAGCTAATAGTTTATAAAGCTATAAATAAATATAATGAATTAGAAAGCAGTAAACAAGATGAACAAGATTAATTGTTCAGCTTGACAAGGAGTTGGTTGGTGGAAGGATTGTTGCTAGATCTAAGGTTTTTATTCAGAAAATCAGGATTATAATGATATAAAAACTAAAGCATGATATTATAGAACTCAACTTATAAGAATAATCGATCAACTCTCGTTGCCTAGGTTATTTATTACTAGATCCAAGAACTCCAACTCTCGTTGTCAATTCTAGGAAAGCATCGATCGATGCCGGATTAGGCGTATCGATCGACCAGCTTTGCGTCAGATTGATCGATGAGAATCGATCGACGCGCCTCTAGTAAGCGTTTAGAGCGGGTTAATTGTATGTTCGCTAGGGTGTCTAGATCAACTATCATTTGTTTATATCAATCCTAGTTTGCTTATTTATATTAAAATTTGTAGTCTACCTTCATGCTTCTTTGATATTTGATATTTGCTATTTATATTAAAATTGTAAGGGTATATGGACGTTGTCGATGTAAACCATAATTCTGTTGACAAAAAAAAATGTAAATCATAATTCTAGCTAGAGTTTGATCCGTGCATTCGCACGGATGTTTGTGTTAAGAGAATTGACATATGAAATTTTTTGTAACATAAAAAGTAATAATTGCACAAACATGTATAGCATGTTCGATTTTTAATTGTCTGTAATTTGATGCTCATATTGTAAATGAATATTTAACCAATCAAAATAATATTTATATAGCATTTTCGTCCATTATTTCTTTAACTACATTAACCATTTTGATGTATTTATCTATAAATTTAACCATCATTTAGTATGTTTATGTATATTATTTTTCTATGTGAAATTAAATAATAAAAACATGAATATAGAAAATTTATAGATTGTGTGCCATATTTTAAATAAAACTATTTAATTGTATTGTAAATTTATTAGAGAATAATCCGGATAGATAATAATCCAATTTTAAAATATCATAAATTTGGTTAGAAAATAATCTAATAAAATAAATGATTTATGATTAATTGGTTAGTAATGATTTATTTAGTGGCATAAGTTATAAGTAATTATAATGTTAAATTAAAGGTTAATTTTTAACAGAATATATATAGAATACTAAATATCCTGAGAAACACCACCAAATGGTTTATGAAACTAGGTTGCATGGAAACTCGGATGAAGGTACATCTCACGTTTTGGAGTCGGAATCTCTTGGAAACTAATGGAAACTTACTAGAAGCTCATTTCTTGAAAATTTCATTTTGAAAACTAAATGGAAACTTGTGTTTCCACTTTTGAAACTTGTGCTTTTGTTTTGGAAACATGAATTTTTTTTTTCAAAAGTGAATTTTGTAACATGTATCTTTATTTAGAGTTGAGCTACTTAATATTTAAGTATCAGATATCTGCTATTTAAAAATTTTAATATGATTTTGATATATAACGTACTTGTTTCATTTTCGTATACTTAACATAAAATTGTTATTTGTTGATTTATATTTAGATAAACCAAACATAAATAAATAATTGTATCCACATGTTGATCATTCATATACATGTACGTATGTACATATGTATGTATATATGTACATATTTATAAACGTTTCCAAAACTTTTCTATTCCTAATTCTTTTTAATAATCACGTTTCCACATTTCAAAACCTTTTGTTTCAAAGTACCTGTTTCTCGATTCCATGCAACCTAGTTATGGAACACACACACACACACACACACACACACACACACGTGCACACACACACGCGCACACACATACACACGCACACACACACACGCACACACACACACACGCGCACACACACACACGCGCGCGCACACACACACGCACGCACACGCACACGCACACACACGCACACGCACACGCACACACACACACATATTGATTACCTACCCGGGTCGGAAATGCTACATAGAAATTAGGCATTTATGAAAATTTAAATGGTGAATATTCTGAGGACTACAAAGGAATTAAGCATTCATAGAAATTTGAATGGTTAATTTTTGAGGACTATAAAGGAATTAGGCATTCATGGAAATTTTATTATAAAAAATACATTCTAGTTTCACGTATTCATAAAATATTATGGCCTTACTACAATTTCGTTAATCTGTGTTTGAGTCTTTTACCTAATAATATTTTAACCAAATCATAATTACCATGCACCATATTGCATCACATAAGATATTAATTATTCAATTAAATATATTTTTAATACAAAATTTAAAATTTATTCATACAACTTTTCCTAAGATTGAATTATAATAAAATATTACTAGCATTTAAATAATATATATATACAGGTTTTAGAATAATTGTGTTATTATTGCATTTAATAATTTTTTTTTTATTTTTTATTATTATTAAATAATTAATTACATTAATGTTAGGTTAATTTCGAATGATTTACACAATATAAAATTTTTAGCTTTGTTGAGTACTAAAATAAATAATAATATGATAGCTTAATTAATTATTTAATTATAAATATTTTCAGTAAATTAAAGTATCTAGACACAAAAATAACAAAAAATCTAAGATATTAAATATATTTTAATTTTTAAAAATATTTAAAAATTAAGCATTAATTCCGTGATATTTAATTATAATTTATAAAATAAGACTTACTGAAAATTATATATTAAAAATACATAAATATTTAGAAAAATAATATATTAAAAATTAATTATTGTGATATTATAATACACTGAATTATGTTACAGTGAAAATTTTCATGATTATAGAATTTTATGGATTATTTATTAATCACAAATTATGTTAATAAGTATGAGACGGTTGTAACGAACACCTTTTTATGTTAAAAATTTATAATGTATCATTATTTTTCAATGCAAAACATGTTAGGAAATGTATCATTATTTTTCAAATTTAATTTATTACAATAAAATAAAGAATATTAAATATACACCAAATGGATAAATTATTATTTTTATTATTATATGCTTACATTCAATAAATTTCAATTTAAAATGAACTTATGTTATTCAGTAAAAATTGATTCATCAATGCAATGAATATCAAACTTACTTTAAATACATTATTAAAAGTTAAATATTATTTTTAACTATGATATTACATGTAAATTTTGTGTTACTTAACAGAATATCTACAAAAAAAATGTTTTTTTCAATTTTATTAAAAATTACTATTCAAAAATCTAAAATATGAAGATACTAAATTTTTCAAATTAACAATTCCGTTACTTCAAATATTTAAAACTGAAACGTACATTTATCCACATGTAATAAATAATTTCTTAAAACTATTTTTATCCATTTTTATGATTTAAATAAAGAAAAACGTATATAATAGTGACTATAATATTTTAAAACTTTAAACTTAACTTTCAAAAGCTAAATAAAATAAATAATATACAAAAATATAAATAAAATTATATAAACTTGAAATAGTTAAATTATGGATGCAGTTATAATTTTTATTAAATAACTAACAAGTAATTATTTTTTTGTTTACAGTAAAATATTTTAAACAGTCTTTTCTTGAGGTATATGTAAAAAACAATAATATGTAATTTTTAATAACTTTTAATAATTTAGGCTGGACCAGTTCAAATATGAAATAATTTGATAAGGTAATAAATATTTTAAATTATTATGTAAATGAAGGTCCCGTTAAAATCAAATATGACTAATATATTTATAAATTTTTAATAAGTATAAAATAATATTGCACTGTTTGTTTATATTATATTGAAGTCTATTTATAATTTTTCTTAGTATTTTAAGATATTTTGAAATTATTTTGCACAGTACATGTAAGAAAGTGTTTAAATTTTTTTTTGTTTTGTATCTACTATAACAACTATACCCCAAATAATCCAATAAAGAAGAATATGGAAGAACAAATTAAAACTATTTAACATATATGTATATATATCCCATGAAAGAAGTTATTATTTATTGTATATTAAATATATTTTATAATACATATATAAATATTTAAAATTAAAATAGTAAATTAATAACATTATAAACATTATTTTTCAGAGTTGCCACATTATTAATTTATAAATTTTATGCCGTAATATTATGCATTGGTTTTGGACCTAAGAGGGTTATAGACCTTTTTACTCACAACTTTCTAATAATCAAAAAAAATAAATATATACTAAATAAGAGATAAGTTGAAAGATATCACCAAGAAATATGGGGGGGGGGGGGGTGGAGGGTGGGGGGATATGGACTGATTCTTTAAATTTTAATAAATTTCAGTATAATCTAAACCGTTGAATTAGGTTCCTGAAAAATAAATATAGTCGGTGTATTTTTTATACAACTGTTAGAAAATTATCTCTCTGTGATATATGTGCGCTAAAAAGTCTATATAAAAAATCTTGTTCATCTTTTTTACTGCTTTCTAATTCATTATATTTATTTATAGCTTTATAAACTATTAGCTTAGTTAAATCACATAACTATTAGATTCTTTAAATTTTAATAAATTTCAGTATTTCTAAACCGTTGAATTTGTAATTAATAGGAAAAAAATATAATAATATCCCAACTAAATTTTGTTTAGATTTTTTTTTGTCATCAAGCTTATACAGACTCATAGCTAGACACCAAACTGAGAACTCTACATCCATGTGAACGACGAAAGACGGATGTTGTCTAACACCATGTGCTAGAATATCCGCCCTTGAGTTTAGATTTTTAATAGCTAAAAATATTTTCTAACCAATTTTGTACCCAAACTATTTTTTTTTGCTCATTTTAATACACTTAGTTTTGAAAATTCTCTTTTTAATAACAAGACTATATTCATTTTAAAAAATAACTAACATTTAAAAAAAAATCTTAAATATTATAATATTATTTTATATTTTAGAAATAAAGGTAATTAAATTTTGGATAATCTATAAAAATATATTATTAATTTTAAAATTTAAAATTTATTTTGGTTTCTTATGTTTAGAACTAATTTATTTATTTTATCCAAAATGAAGTTTTCTTAATTTCAAAAGTGTATCCCCAATCAATTAATTTTATTCTTAAACTAAAATAAATATTAAATTTTAGAGATTTTTTAGAATTTCATTTGGAACTTTAATATTTTTTAGATTTAAATAAATATAGTCAGTGTATTTTTTATACAACTGTTAGCAAATTATCTCTCTGTGATATATGTGCGCTAGAAGTCTATATAAAAAAATCTTTGATTTGCATGTCTTTCAGGATCTTGAGTTCCTTGCCACGGAGATTGAGGTATTAAAACTTAAAGTGAGAGAGAATTTGTTCATGTTGTCTTCCAAAGACGAATACGCAGTAAAGAGGAATATACTCTTGGTTCATCTTCTTGACAGCCTTGGTCTCGCTTATCATTTTGAGAAGGAGATCGAAGAGACCCTCAAACACGGTTTTGAGAAGATGGAAGATTTGATCAATGGTGAAAATGATTTGTACGCAATCTCCATAATGTTCCGGGCTTTTAGAACATATGGTCACAACATGCCTTCCGGTTAGATAATTTAGAATTTTGATTAGTATAGATGTGTACGTCATAAACTGAAAGTCAAATTATTCTTTCCATGTAGATGTTTTTAATAGATTCAAGGGAAATGATGGTAAGTTCAAAGAATGTCTAATAGAAGATGTAAAGGGTTTGCTAAGCTTCTACGAAGCAGCTCACTTCGGGACAGCGACAGATCATATATTGGATGAAGCATTAAGCTTCTCACTAGATCACTTAGAACCAGTAGCTTCTGGTTGCACAGCAAGCCCACCACATGTTTTAAAGCATGTACAAAATGCTCTTTACATACCTCAGCACCGAAAAACCCAAGTTCTTGCTGCAATAGAGTATATTTCATTCTATGAACAAGAAGAGGACCGCGATGAAACATTGCTCAAGCTAGCAAAGCTCAATTTCAAGTTCTTGCGGCTTCATTACATCCATGAGTTAAAAACAGTCATAATGTGTGTCAATAAATTATTTGTCTTTTAAGAACATTTTAGGACAATTGTACCTTGCATATATTTGACCTTTTTATATTTATGTAGGTGGTGGAAGGGGCTAGACCATGTACACAAAATCCCACTAGGCATCAGAGAAAGAACATTCGAGAGCTGGTTATTGGCATTGATGATGTACTTCGAGCCAAAATTCTCACTAGGAAGAATTGTGACGGCTAAGTTTATCTTAGCTACCACAATTGTAGACGATGTTTGTGATAATGGTTCAGTTCCAGAAGTTGAAAGCCTGGTTGATTGTCTTGGAAGGTACCTCGTGAGTTATATATACCTTGGGAAGCTTTATGTGATTGCTTGACAGGAAACCAATTTTCCATTGTTATGTGAACAGATGGGATCCTGATTACATGGGAAATTGTCAGGGTCTCATGAAGGCAACCTTCAAAATAGTGATGTATCTTTTTAAAGAGTTTGAGGAAATGTTGAAGTTACAAGGACGATCCTTTGCACTGGAGTATATGATAGAAGAGGTCAAAAAACTATAATTATTCTTAACGACCAAATCAACATTTGATTGGCTGGTAATGAAGTTTAAATTTTGGTGTAATTAAGCAGTTCAAAATATTCGCAAGATCAACCCTTGAGCATCTCAAATGGGCACGAACCGGTCATGTGCCTAACTTTGATGAGTACATAGAAACTGGTGGGGCTGGAGCTGCTATTTATGCAGCCATAGCATGTTCTATTATGGGACTTGAAGAGACCGGTATGATCGATTTTGAATGGCTAATGTCTCGACCAAATATTGTCCGATATACAGCCAAGAAGACACGTCTCATGGATGACATTATGGACTTCGAGGTACATACACTACAAAGGCTTATGTTAGTCAATATTTTGTTTTGTTATCTAATTGGCTGGTGGAATGATCAGGAGGATATGAATAGAGGATACACTGCAAACGCACTCAACCATTACATGAAGCAAAATGGAGTCACCAAAGAAGAAGCCATTAGAGAAATCCAAAAGATGATTGGAGATGTCAACAAAAGTATAAACAAAGAGTGCTTAAAGCCAACAAATGTTTCACGCTCAGTTATGCTAGTCCATAATTTCGGACGCATGGTGGATGTTATGTGTACATCTGATGATGTCTATAATCACCGCGGAGGAAAACTAAAAGAATACCTGATTGCATTACTTGTTGATCCAATTCATCTTTAGGTAAAATTGGGAGTTTTACACGCATATAAGGTCACATCATGTGGTCCTGTGAAAAAAGTTATTGGACATGTAATGAAAGATTTGCGACTCACTGAATCGTTGCCATGCTTTTTCCTAATTTGTGGAATCTAAGGACAAATTATAAACATTTGATTTTCAAAGGTCTTATGTTTGAATGTGACTTTTTATTTTTTGAGCTTGGGAAAAAAATCTTCAATTTTGAGGGACCCACAAGTACAGTGACTTCTTTCAAAGTGATATAGATAATTAAATAGAAATTAGTTTAAATTCATGAATTGTTGACCAAAATTTGGGTTTTGCAGAAATTTTATGGAACATCAAGTTTAAAATTTGTGAACTTTCTTTTTGACCCCGAGTATTTTTGTAATGTTATATCACACTCATTTTGATTTCTTGATCAACCAAACACATAAAAAGGATTTAAATTTGGGAACCATAAAAAACTAGGTAAACTTGTTATGAATACTTATTAGTTTATGTTTTATTAATTCAAATATCAGTATGATAAGTTATAATCCATGTTTTAAAAAATGTTTAAATCAAACATCAATGCAATGCAAACTTTGTGATTTTATATGACTAAGTTTTTCATTACTTGCTATTGTGTTGAAATTTTAAAAACATTTATATATTAGAAATTTTAGAAAATATATTTATACAAATATGTTTGCTTGATTAATAATTAATCATATTTTTATTCTTATTTTTTTAACTTTATAATATAAAATTATTATTTTAAGATAACAAAACAATATACAAAAATTATCTTATTTGAAAATTTTAATATTATTAATGTACATTTTATTTTAAATTATATAATAAAAATTCATGAGTGATATCATTAAATTTAACCTCTCAATTTTTAATGTGAGAACTCTAATGCGAAAAATCACTTGAAATATCAAACCAGCGGGTAGTCCACGAACTTATCAATTCATGTTTTACTTCAATTTTAAGAGTGCTACTTCTTATAACAAAACAAATCTTTTTATATATTACTAGGTGGTTTTCCCGTGCTCATGCACGGGCATAAATATTTATAAATTAAATAAATTATAATAATTGATTGATATTTACTTTAATTTTATTAATTTATAATTTGCTTTATAATTTATATTAATAATCTTATATTAATTTAATTATACATATGATTTTATATATTTTATATCTAATCAGTTTTGTTGTTTTTCATAGTCGATTTAGTTATCCTTTGGACATATTGAATTTCTTCTGTTTCTTTTAATTCAACAATAATATTTTTTATTCTAAATATATTATTATTTTTAATTATTTTTTATTCACATTTAGGTTGATTTTTATCTTAGATATATAAGTATATTTTAGTAATATTATGTATAACTGAAGATATATTGTGGTTAGAATGACATACAAAATAAACTAAAGTATCTTTTCCAAAACACATAAATAAATATAATAATAATATTATAAAGTCTCATGCATATATATATATATATATATATATATATATATATATATATATATATATATATATATATATATATATATATATATATATAAATTTATAAAAGAACTAAATTGTAACTGTGAGTTAATATTTTATTTTTCATTTGTTCATATGTTTTAAGTCATCCTGTAATTTAAATTTATAAAATAAGCAAATTTTTATTATATAATTATATATTCTTATAAAATAAATAAATTATATATTTTTATTGAAGTTAAATCTAAGATTTTATATATAAGCAAAATTAGTCTAGTCACTCATGTTGTAGTTATTTGATCAAAAGATGTTTATTGTTAAACTTTTTAAAAGTTCTTTTATATCTCTTAAAGTATGCAGTAAAAATGTGTTTATTTTTGAGAAATTATATTATATAAGTAAAATATAAATTTTTTTTCTGTAATTGTAAGATATTATAGTAGACTAAATATATGAAAATTTAAAAAATAATATATATATATATATATATATATATATATATATATCAAATACTAATTATAAATCATAATTTTTTTTGTCAATCAAACATATATCTGTTTATGTTACTTAATTATTTTATGTAATCATCTAATAAAATAGACAGATATATAAAAACTTCTATTACTTTGAAAATATATATTCACACTGTGTAAAATTATGTTTTAAAAGAAAAATATTTTTTATTTTCTTATATCAAGAGCATATGTATGAATCTTTTTTTTATGAAATCACATTGTATACAAATATTTTTTTCATCTAAGAATATATAGATATAAGAAAAGTAATTAATATCTTCAAAAATATATTTATGTTATTTAAAAATATCTTTTAAATAAAATATTAATATTTTGTGAACTTTCCATTTTATGAAATCATATTATATATGCATATATTTTCGTTTTAAATTTTTTAATGCTTTGTAAATATTTCCTTTTTATTTTATATTGTTATTTGGAAAAATTTTAAAAGAAAAGAATAGTATTTAAATGTTTTTTTATTTCATTAAGGGTATCATAGTAATCAACCACTCTGGGAGTTAACGTGAGTGCGACACCTAGGAAAGTGACTTCTCAAATAATACTAGATTTTTTACTCGCGCTACGCGCGAGTCTGCATTAATAATTAGTTTATACTCTATAATAATTATAAGTTATTTAAATAGAAATTTATATACATATTTTTGTGACAAAATGTATTTAAAATTTGATCTTCTGTTCTTAATTTATGTTTGTTTATCAAATTATTCTTTTAAAAATATTTAGTTCTTGTTTGAATTGAAAAATGTATAAATAATAGTTATTAATGTATTCATAATTTTTTAAAGTTTATACTTTTATCTTTTTAATACTAAGTAAAATTCTTGATGAATATAAATTCGTAATATATTTTTAAATAGATTTATCATATTTTTACCTAATATGTTGCTCACTTAATATAACTGAAAATGTAGTGTTTTATCATACATTTTATTATTTTATCTATAATCCATGTTTTATAACCATAATTTTTGTATATAATAAATTATTTAATGATATGATGAAATTTTGACACTTATTTAGAAGCAAAGTAATACTTTAGGTAATTTAAATGATATTATGAAATTTCATATTTTATAGACTGAAAATATGTTAAATATTTTTAATACTTTAACCATTTTAAAATTAAATTACTATTTTATTTTGGCATAAAATGCACTTTAAATTTATTATAAAAAAAATTCTAACGTAATACTTTTGTTAATATTACTGTTTTTATTTTGATTTTTATTTATTATAAGAGTTGGTATTTTTAAATAACCTGTAATTTTTTCATAATTATTATTAGTTTAATAATATACAATAAAAATTTTTTATTTTTTCTTCTTTTGAAAATATTAACATTTTTTTAGAAGATATAATAATCAATTTTCTTATTTTTATTGTTTTTTTAAATTTTATATGAACACCCTAAATAGCTTGTAGCCTGAACTTCTTTATATAAAGTCAAATTTATTATAATAATTAATTTTCATATTTTAATTGATTGTTTTAAATTTGTGATTTCTAATGAAATTGTGTTGTTAGTTTTCTTTATTTGATATTGATTTGTATTTTATTATGAAATAAATTATTTTTTTAATATAGATAATTTTTAAAATAATTTATTATTATACAGTATAAATTTATTATTTATTTGACATATTTTTATTGATACTTTTAAATATAATGTAGACAACCTAAATGGCATATACCATCATAATTACTTATAATCACACTAATAATTTATGTAAGTTAAATTATATTAGATATTTTTATGTTATACATTGTAAGTGTTTTTATATGTTTTTGATACACTAACTACTTTTACAATGGTTTACTATTTTATTTTGGCCTAAAATGTAATTTGGATTTATTATTAAAAATAGAAAATGTAATAGTTTTGTTAATATTACTTCTGGCTTTTGATTTTCTATTTTACCACAAAAATGAAAAAAATTTAAGTAACTTGTCAAATGTTAATAATTATTTTAGTTTAATTATATATAATACTAATTTCGTTTTACTTTTTTGGAAATATTAACATTTGGAAAATAATAATGATGAATTGTCATATAAATATTATATTCTTAATTATTTATGTTAAATTTCAAAATTATTATACATATTGGGATAATATTTGTATAACATTTTTACTTATGTTATTTTTCCTTATTCGAATTGATTTGTATTTTATTATGAAATAAACAGTTTTTTTCTTACAAATAATTTATTTTTTTAATATAGTCATGTATAATAACGATTTTTGTTAATTTTGTTAATACGACCAGTGGTTTAAATCCTGTGTGGATGTTTTAGTTTTTTATCTCCTTTAACATATGTTTTCCATTGTTTTTTTATTTTTCTATTTTATGTTAATATACATAAATTTTGAAATCAAGACATTTTAAAAACTATTTTTTTTTATATCAGCCTACTTTATTAGATAATCTATATTGTTATTAACAGGTTAAATAGTAATTTAGGATATGTTTTGACTTTGTAATTTTTCTTTTTTTTAACATTTTATCTGATTTTTCATATTTTTATTGGTGGTTTTGAATTATATCTAGTTTTTTATTTTTTATTTTCCATTTTAATATAACAATTAATGTTTTAAAGCAAGCTGTAAAATGTTAATATTTATTTATTTTACTTTAAGTTATATATATAATATTAATTTCGTTTTAAAAATAATTTTGGAAATATAAATATTTTAGAAAACTTTTATTTTCTGTTAACATTTAATCTGATTTGTCATATTTTTATTAGTGGATTTAAGTTTTATATAGCTTTTTATTTTTGATTTTCCATTTTACTGTAACAATTAACGTTTTAAAGCAAGTTGTAAAATGTTAATCTTTATTTTTTACTTTAATTTTATATATATATAATATAAATTTTGTTTTCAATATAATTTTGAAAATATAATATTTTCTAAAAATAAGAAACTAATATAATGATGTGTATAAATACGATTGGTCATTTTAAATCTTACGTTAACGTCTTCAATGGCTTATAACCTCAATTTTTATATAGTATATAAGTCTAGAATTAGACATTTTAGAAACATAAACTTTTTAAACAATTTTGATATGTTTTGATTGATGGTTTTAAATTTGTGTAGACGGTCTAAATGGCTTACACTATCATAATTTACTTATAAGCACACTAATAATTTATTTAATTTAAATGGTATTAGGTTTTTTGCTTTATACATTGTAAGTTGTTTTAGATGTAATTTTGTTACTTTAATTATACTTATAATGGCATAATATTTTATTTTGACCCCAAATATAATTTGGATTTATTATACAAAATAGCAAATGTAATATTTTGTTAATATTACTATTTGGCAATTGCTTTTCTATTTATATCAGCTTTTAATTTTGTTAATATTATTATTTGAATTAAGAACTTGTGAGAAGTCACCTTGTAACTTGTTTTGTTGTAAATGACTAAGAAATTCTTAATCTTATAGTTACACCAGCTTTTAAATCTTCTTCATAGCATGCTATTCGATTAGCTGGAATGAAAGTGTGGATTGTTGTTCTCTGTATAAATTTGTGTGAAACAAACAATGTTGTGCTTATTAAATTTTAAATTGAGAAGTCTAGATAACAAAATATTTTATGCCTTTTGATCAATAAGCAATAGCTCGAGACCTATAAACAAACTACCCTTGTTGATGTTACGTCATTCCTAAAAGTAAAGTACTCTAGCAAGAACTTCATTCTTATTAAAATATTTCCTAAGATCATCGAAAACCAAATAAGTAACAGAAGCAACTATTGTGTATATATCTCTTTTCAATATCTCTCTCGTTCTCAAAGTAAATCTTGAAAACTTTAGACAATTATTTATAGTCCTCAAATACTTCATATGTTGGAAATTTTCTTAATTTATATATTTAGTTAATTTTCCTTTTAAATGTTTTAGTTTTTGTTATCTCCTTTAACATAAGTTTTCCATTTTTTCATTAATCTATTTTATGTTAATATACATAAATCTGGAAATCATGACATTTTAAAAACAAATTATTTTTATTTATC
Organism: Hirschfeldia incana; assembly: GCA_026261945.1. Taxonomy (NCBI): domain Eukaryota; kingdom Viridiplantae; phylum Streptophyta; class Magnoliopsida; order Brassicales; family Brassicaceae; genus Hirschfeldia; species Hirschfeldia incana. The sequence goes on from JABCMI010000006.1 coordinate 3,193,055, forward strand.
AGTCTACTTTATTAGATAATATTTATTTTTATTAACAAGTTAAATAATATTTTCATGATATGTTTTGACTCTGTAATTTTCATTTTTTTTCTTTTAACATTTAATCTGATTTTTCATATTTTTATTGGTGGTTTAGAGTTATATATAGCTTTTTTATTTTTGATTTTCCATTTTACTATAATAATTAATGTTTTAAAGCAAGTTGTAAAGTGTTAATATTTATTTGTTTTACTTTAAGTTATATATAGAATATTAATTTCGTTTTTAATATAATTTTAGAAATATTAATATTTTAGAAAACTTCTATTTTCTGTTAACATTTAATCTGATTTATCATATTCTTATATAGCCTTTTTATTTTTAATTTTCCATTTTACTATAATAATCAATTTTTTAAAGCAAGTTGTAAAATGTTAATATATATATTTATTTTATTTTAAGTTATATATAGAATGTTAAATTCGTTTTAATATAGTTTTGGAAATATTAATATTTTCTAAAAATAATAAACTAATATAATGATGTGTTAAAATACTATTGGTGGTTTTAAATCCTATGTGGACGCTCTCAATGGCTTATAGCCTCAACTTTTATATAGTATAGATTATAGAGATTCTGATGTAAAATCCACGGCTGCCTCAAAAGATGTTTTCTGCCGGAGAATAACCAACAGGAAGACCATTCTAATCATATTGTAGAAGAGACGTGGACATGTAAAAACCTTACAAGTATAGGTGATAGACCCTCATCTTTTGTCAAAGTCGATATCAATCTAGGCCATACAAGAGACCATGATGAGAAGGTCAGAGGATGTATTCGTATCCTCTGTTTTTTCATTGAAACATGTATCATGTCAGCGTATTACTTTTTGAGATTGGGGTATTGATGCTTGGGTAGCTGTTGTATTTGTTAAGGGTTCTGTAATAACGATTGTAAAGCTAATAAAACATTCGTATTTTTCTAGCTAATATCGACATATAAATTTTAGTAAATGAGATTTAAAAGGTCAGGTGATTGTAGTGTTAGAGGTTTAGTAAATGAGATTTTAAAATTTTACATGCGATACTTATTTGTGACAGTTAAGTTTCTAGTTATACTCTATTTTGAAGTTATAATCGCTAACTATATTGTTAGAGAACTTGTCAGTTTGTTACTTTGTTAACATATACGTAAACAAACTGCTAAGGGCGTTGTTAACTATTGTTAGAGAACATGTCAGTTCGTTAATATATACGTAAATATTAAGCTACTAAAAACACAAGAGCAGTTATATCTGACTGAGGTTCTTCTCATATTGTCACATTTATCTACACATGTATTTTTAGTTTGATGGAAAATCTATATTTTTATGACCCAGTGGAAGACTGGTCCAGGGTACGGACTTGGGCTTGACTAAGGAAGAAGATGACGAGTTGGTTGATAACATGGTTCATCTTATCAGAGAAGATTTTGCTTTTGTTTTGGATATTGTTTATTGAATTCTCCTCTCAAGTTTACAGTGCAAACATTTATGGTGTCCGTGTCCTTGTGATCGCATGTTGAGAGTCGAGCAGTTATTTTATTTTTAGCGATGTACTAATGATTAATTGCTAATGGTGGTGCTTATCCAAGATATCCATGGAATTGTGACACACCTGTTAAGAATAAAATTTTACATATTATACTTATTTGTGACTGTTAAATTTTCTAGTTACATCAATACTATTAAAACAGAAACATTCATGATTTATACCCTTAATAAAAATTACAATTATTCCAAAATTATCCTTAATAATATAACTAAGTAACAAAATTCATTAATGGCATCCATGTCTTTTGGTTTTTGGACCTATATTACATTTAAATGAGTTATATTTATATATAATCAATTCCATAGCCCATAAACGTTTTTGATAATATCAATAAATTAAAATATGTAATAATTTAAAAATGTAATATTACATATTGATTTTGTAATTATATGACTTTATCACAATACTAAAAAAATTGTGCCACTTTATATGTTTTGAAATATTATATGGAAAATATAATTGTTAAAAATAAAATCATGCTCAAGTACAAATTTCAGATACAACTATTGTTTAACTTATTTAGAAATATAAAACGATTGTATATGACATTGTAAAATTAAAAAAAAAAATCATACTGCATACACTATAAAAATTCTTATTATATGTAATCAAATCATATGACTTATGTTTAATTTATTGAAATAATCAACAATTCATATATCCGCACTTTTTAAGCAAAAGAAATTAAAATTATTCCAAAAATGTCTTTAGTGATATGACTAACTAAAAAAATTCATTAATGACATTATTATCTTTCGGTTTTGTGGGCATATTTTAACATTTAGATGGATTTGCTTTCGTACACCAATTTACTAAAATGATGATGTCGACTTTATGGTTTTAATTAATGAGTCTTTCAGTTTTTTTGGGGCCGAATAGTAGGTTTATTGTAAGCATGATTATATAAACTGTGATATGATCAAGTTTCGAACTTATTGCAAACATAAAATGATTGTGTGACGCATTTTAAAATTCTTCATACTGTACAAATTTGATCATGTCACAATTTATATGATTAAAACGAAAAATTATCAATTTTTATATTGAAAAAACAACAAAAAAAAATACCCGCCCTTTCAAGGACGGGTCAGAATCTAGTTCTACTTTTAATTTATAATCGTTAACTATATCTTCTCTTTACTCATAGATCCGATACATCTTTGAAGAAATATCATTTTATTTCTTATCTTGAGTTGAAACGTGCAATTTGGTTTTCGATGGAAGTTAATCTTCTGAATCCATTAAGATCACTTAAAAGTGATGCAAGATTTAGTCTAAGCCGGCATCAAATACTCGTAACGCTTTCTTTACGGTTCGTATTGCAAGTATCTCAGCATAATCCTTTCTTATCAAATGAAAAATTTTCACATGAATCTCTTCAGTCTTCCAGACTCTCTAATGAAATATTAACGTAGTCGGTCATGAATTCATATCGAGATACTCTTAATAGATATGACTTTATAGATCAAGATAAGCCATAGAGGACCTATTCCCTTAGTTCGAAAGACAGCAACCATGGTGGTCCCGGGTTTTAGATTGGTAACTCCTTGCGTATGATGTTGCTCGATTGGGTCTTGAGAACAACCCTAAGTTACGGCATCAACTGTTTCAAGGATGAGCCTCTTCTACTCTGAGCTGTCTGCTTTCAAGGAGTATTCTCTTCTCCAGTTTGTAAATTCCATCCTTCTAAGCTCCGGCAATTTTTTTCTGTGTGTCCTGAGGCCGATGCTGTATCCATTGTGTCACGTAGCCGGATAGGGTGCCAAATCGACTGTCTGCGCTTGACCGAAACCGTTGCTTCATCTTCAAATGGTGTCGAAGTCGGGTCTACATGGTAGCAAATGCCGAGCAAGCTTGTGTTTTGTTGGTCAGCGTCCTCCTCCAGAGGAGCTCCGGGATGGGAGCCAGCCGTCGCTGTCGATGCCTGCTTGGAGCCTCTTCGGTGAGACCTGACTTTACTTTGCTTATAGCTTTACTCTTGATGCCTCTGGCTCGAGAAGTGTTTGGAGGGGGAGACCAAATTGCTAGTCTTTTGTTTCTACTCTGTATTACGTTCAAAGCTTCCATTGTTTTGGTTAAGATTTGAATCTAATTTCCTTGTGGTTTAGAGGTTTTTTAAAACTTTTTTGTACCTCTAAGCTTTCAGAATAGCTGAAAAGCAGATTGTGGTTGCATTAACATGTAATCAAAACTTTCATTGTTGCAATGATATTTACAATTTAGCAAAAATAAACAAACACAGGTATTTTCAAAGCACAAACCCCAATATGAATGAAGAAAACAGAAACACTGAGAAGATGTTGTAAAAAAATACTTTGGCTTTCAACTTATGACGTTACGACGGATTTCTTCAACTTTGGCTTTCCACCCGTTAACACTCTGCAATAGAATTGATCGACCATGATTTTGACTCACTTTTAGCCATGGTTTATAGGTGTTTTTACATATATTTACTACGAAATAAAGTCTATTTAGAATATTTACAGGTTCAGGTACGACTTGGAGTAAAATGGTGATTTTGGTGTCTTTTGGAGCCCTTTAAGTGCAGAACTGTGCAGACGCGTCAGATGTTTAGATATGGATGGAGACTTTCCCGTGGTGAGATTAAGATGATCTTTCGACACAATATAAACCTTTGAGTTAGCTTTCCAATGCCACCGGTTTGAGGTCAATCCAGCGGTTAGATCAGAAGTTATGCCCGTTTTACTGAGGAGTGGTCAGTCAGCCTCGCGAGAGAAGGCTCTCGAGAAGAGCAATGTATATCGATCGATGGGAAACACTTCATATCGATCAATATGAATGTCAGGACGTGGTCTAACTATATTTCATGACCGACTGAAGCCCAGAAGCAACCCAAATTACCAGAATATCTTTGGACGACCAGAAACCTTATTTATGTTATTCTAAGCTATTGTTGACGGCTATGTTCTTTACGCTTTCACAACTCTTTTCATCACTTCATAATTCTTGTATTAGGGTTGGAGAGAAGATTAATATCCTTCATAGATTGATTGGAACTCTATTGGTTTTATCTTTGATTTCTTATTTTATATTATTCAGACTATGACTTGTGTTTTTTCTATAATGTCGGACTAATTCTTCTTGTTAGGTTTAGGAATTTCATGAGCTTAATGTCAAACTAATAATCAATTAGAATTGCTAGGTTATCTATAGATACACCAGGGTGATTTGTAATACTAGGATCTGGAATAGTTTTATTCACATGAAAATGTGACTGATTGTTTGAACCTAGAATCATAGGACAATTGAGATGCACTAAAGTGCAGTCAATTAACGGAACCCGAATCATGTTGGATTAGATACTTAGACACATATGAGAATTGGTCTAGGAATCTGATTGAACATAATCGATTAGGTCGCTAATGCTTGTCTGAGGAAGTATCAACTGATGCTCAAGCCATAGCATCGATCGATACTCACTTCTTGTTCGCATGCAGAAGTTGGAACAGAGACTTACACATGAATAGTAATTGCATGAGAAATCTGGATTACTTACTATTAGAATAAATCGAGTTCTAGAATGAATCTATAGCATGCCTAATTTATAGTTTTGAATCTCTTGATTGATAAATCCCTAGGTCTAGCTATTTCTCTTTATTGTTTACAAACTCTTTAATCAAACACCTGCTTTATTTACTGCTTTATAAACTGTTTACCTAGTTTAACCTTGATTTCTATAGTTTATTGTGTGCTTCTGCTCTATGTGGATTCGATCCATAAGTACTACAATTGATCTCTTTTGATGAGAGTAGTTCACTCCTTAGGGTAATTTGAGTGATATCGAATTTGGCGCCATTGCCGGGGAGCAAGGATTCGCCATTAGACTTGATTAATAGGTTTAGTCTAGGTTTTATTTACTGTTATAGTTATTTACTGATTTTTTTTTCTTGTCTTTCAGGTACATACATGCCTATCAGTACCAGAAGCAGCAAGGAGAAATTACTTTTTGTCTCAGATCCTACAAGATTGGAGCGTTCAATCCGCAAAGAAAGACGTTCCCCATTGATCGATAACAACACTATTTCGTCGATCGACACTCGCCAACCACAGTCGACCGAGACACCGTCTTTATCGACCGATACTCACCCACCCACATCGACCGAAGCTACCCTTCCATCGACCGACACTTTCCACCCAACATCGATCGATAGTTCACCTCGAACATCGATCGATACTGAGCAGCGAGACATGGTTGCGACGATATCTCTTGTACGAGATGAGAATGGAGACCTGCATGACCAGGAAAGTCATATGTGTAATGCAGCAGGTCAGAAGATAGATGGACAAGGGATTGCTATCCTTGATTCATCTGATACCACTGAGGATGATAGAGTTTCTCGCAAGAGAACGTTAGCAGAATTGATCAGGCTTAGTCAGTTCTATACCAACAGGTCTGCTATTCGAGTACCTCCGGAAGTCCATGGATTTAAAGTATACCCTAAACACCTCATTTATGCGAGTCATCAGCAACCTTATTGCGGTCTTCCTCACGAAAACCCCATGGACCTATTGAGAGATTAGAAGACTATGCGTCTGGCATCCATGAGAATGAAGCAACCAAAGACTACATCATGTGCAAGCTGTTCAAAAACATATTTTCTGGAGATGCTACAAGTTGGCTGAGGAGTCTATCATCGGGATCTCTCACTACATGAAATGAAGTTAGAAATGCATTCATTAATAAATTCTTCGATGATGCAAAGGCTGAAAAGATAAGAAATAAGAGATAAAATTTAGACATTTTCTCAATGACCTATAGAAGCTTTCAGAAGCTTTTGGAAGAAATTTATGGGATACCAACTCGTGGGAAAAGTTTATGGGATACCAAAAAGATTGTCCACATCATGATTTTACAGACATGATCTTACAGAGATTTATCTTGAACGAATATCTCACAACTTAGCTTGTATAGCATTAACATCTTTAGTTAAGAGTTTGCTTTTGTATCCGTTTGGTTTTTAATTAAAGAAAAAAATGCATAAACTAGTGAAACTAAGCTACAGGAATCCACTGAAATTAGTTCCAAATGATATAACGCATGGTTTTAGAGGTACGATTCTACTTGGAACTACAAATTAAACACAAGACATCGTAACATCACTCGATCACATAGTTTGGAGCAACGGCCAAGATCCTCTCATCTCTTTGTGAAGCTCTTCTTCTTGGTTCTTCAGCTTCTGCTGCTTCTTGCTCATTGGCTAACACTATAAGGTGGCCTTCTTTACATACCAAACTCTGCAATGTACATAAAACATAAATTTTCTGGAGTTAAGTAGAAACATAAACATTTGAAATAATCTCATTTGCAAAATTGTTTTGGATTTACCTCAATAATGGCTCTGAGTTTCTTGATATCGAGTTTGACTTGCTCTTGCGAACTGTATTTCTTTTTCTCGTTCTGCTGATCGATGTACCATCGTATCAGATCCTTTTGTCTCATTCCAGGCAATTCAGAACCTAAGAACAAAAACAGTTGATTTGTTTTAAGAGTTGAGGAGAGAAAGTCATGGTTGCGAGAACTGAAGAGTGCTTACTGTCTTTGTTAACAGTTTCTTCGTGTTGTCTAAGGCGAATGACCAAGGCCTGTGTGATTCTATCATATTCTTCTTCACTGATCACCAGCTTTGGAGCTGCTGCTCTATTATCTGCTGATAATACACAATGATTGTTCGTTATGGTTCCAAAGTGACTCAGATAAAAGGATGAGCATACACGGTGTTAAAATACCTGCAGTAGCAGTAGCAGGAGCTGGCTCAGCTGAACCGTTCTGTTGATCTTCATCTCCGTTAGCAGGATCTTCAGTGTCATTTGTGTCGTCCACGTTGTCACCGTTAGCATCTTGATACTCCGAAAGATCGATATCCCCTGACTCAACACTGGACAAGAGAAACAAATACGTTATGACTAAAATTTTGAGAGAAATCAAGAGATAGGATAGGCCTGAAAAAGTACCTGATAACTGAGGTCTTTAAGAGTCTGACAGCTAAAAGAACATGACTTGGTTTCACCTGAGAAACAGTTACAAGATAAAGCAAACTGAGTGATTTGTAGAAAAATGAAAGGAAAGAGACAAGGTTATATAATCACCAGAGTTTCTAAATGACTCCTAGCAATAGCTTCTGAGAGCCTGATCAGTGCCTCCAGCTGCCTCACTGTCATTCGATACGCGACCCTTGTGCCAGGAGTTGTATCGCCTCTGCGTAGAGCAACATAAGACTCCACCAATAGCTTTCTTGCTTCTGGGCTTAGCTGCAAGACAGATGAAGATACCAAAAAGATGTTAGAATCCCCATAAACAAGAGCCTTTTGCAATCAAAACAATTTTGGGGTTAGTTTACAACCTTTGGCTTTAACGTTTTGGCATATGCAATGTAGCGCTTGAGCTGTACGGTAGTAAACTCAGGCGAAAGAGCTGCTTCGTGTTTCTGGTGGACACGCACGATGTGATGGGCGATGTGGTAATCCGTTACCTCATCTGGGTCGTCAATCATAACGTACACAAGATCAAACCTCGAGAGAATGGCAGGTGGAAGGTTAACGTTATACTGAAAAGAGCATGGACCAGACAACAATTAGAAATATTCAAAAACTTCCAGGAAAGTTCTTAAACAAAGAACTAAATCATAATATGTATCCATTGAAAATTAACTTTGGGGATAACCTCACCTTAAGTGGCTTGGATTTATCATATCGCCCACCAACAGGATTAGCTGCTGCAAGAATTGATGTCCTAGCATTCAAGGTTGCTTGAATACCAGCTTTCGTAATGCTTATTGTTTGCTGTTCCATGGCTTCATGAATAGCAACCTTTGTGCCCAAATGTAAGCAGTAATCTCAATCAGCCATACTCCAGGAAAAAAACAATTCTCTATAGTGTAGCAAGCGATGATGATCAGTTACCTGATCTTTGATATCCATCTTGTCAAACTCATCAATGCAACAAATTCCATTGTCAGCAAGCATTAAAGCACCAGCCTGTTAAAGAACAAGATGGTATTAGTTACAATCGAAATATAGAAATCACAGCATCAAAGGAGACTGCATTGTTCAAACCGATCTACAAAGTTTAGGTTACTTCAAAGATTCATTGCAAGCAATCTATGACAATGCACATAGAAAAATACCTCAATGCAGAATTCCCCAGTTTCTGGTTCTTTGGCTACAGTTGCGGTCAACCCAGCAGCAGAAGAGGACTTCCCAGAAGTATACACAGATCTTGGTACAATGCCTGCAGTATACCTGCAAATATTAAACCAAAACTAAGGTATCAGAACTCAGAAGACGAAAAGGAAGACACTTTGGATTTTCAGTGAGAATCAGTACTTGAGGAACTGGGATTTAGCACAGCTGGGATCCCCAACTATACAAACATTGATGTCTCCTCTTAGGTTGATCCCTTCATGAGTGGTCTTGTGCACACCACCTAGTAGCATAAGTAGAACTGCACGCTTGATGTCCTGATGACCAAAAACAGTTGGCGCCATGCTTCCAACTAATTTGTTGAAGTAATCAGGAGTGTTCCTCATCTGCTGAATTTCATCTAGCTCTTCTCCCTACCATGTTTTGACAAGAAAAAATTTCAGTACTTGTGAATATATAGTTACCATGTGAGAGGTCACATAAAAAGAGCAAAACCAGACACTGGAATAATAACCATCTCGTATATGTAATTCAGTCTAAGCCTTACCGTGAACTGCTGCTGCTCATCTTCATTAGAATCATTTTGGCGGTTTCTCATGTCAGTGTTCCTGCTACCATCAGCTATCTGAAAAGAAGAAAACATTCATTGAGATCAGGTCGACACATCTCACCTTGAGTTTTGATTTCTCAGTTACTTAAGTTGGCAAACCTGCACTGAGTTTGCAATAAAGGCAAGCCGATACGAAAGATCTCGGACCCCCAGAGCCTTAAGACCCTTGACACCTTCATGTCCTGCGGTGGAGCTTTTCTGCTGTGATGAGTCACGGCGGCATTCTGCTCTCTCTCCAGGTGCTGCCAACGCTGATATGTCCGGTATCACAACAACCGTGCCCGTAAAAATAACCCTGCCAGGACAAAAAAAATCCCAAAAGGATTCAAAATGAATGCAACTCTTGGTCCCCTTATAAAGATAGGGACATAACTTAGAGAATTAGCGCAAGAGGGAAACTCACGTGTCACCCGCTCTGGCCTGTTCAACAATCTCATGGCGCAGAATGACATCCAACGAGCGTGGCAAGGAACCAGCAGGTATCTCTTTAGAAGTCTCCTGCATCCTAACTCTTTGCCAATCCGCAAACTTGCTCTCTTGTCGAAGCAGTGCCCATCTTGCTCTGTTCAAACAAGTTGGGCTCACACAGATCGTAGGCTGCATCAATACCATGAATGACAAAAAAACAAAAACAAAAATGTTAAACAAGAAAGGAATCTCAAGCTAAGAACGTCGTAAAAAAAGAAGAAAGCATCAAAGTACCTGTGTGTACTTAAACTGTTGCTCAACGTTCTTAATAACGCTGCCACAATCTAAGCACTTGAAGGTTCCGTAAAGAAGCTCCGGTCTCACTTCGCTAGTACGAGTAACCACACCAGTCACCGACACTAGCTTCCCAATTTCTGCAGTGGTTAGCTCCCTCAACCTGCAATGTTGATAACAAAGTCATTATCACAATCACAACACACTACCATTAAGCATAAAAGACATATTCGTTACCTCTTGGTGAAAGGGAGGTTGTAGAAAGAAACATTGATATCTTTGTTGGGAGTCTCATCAGAAATGAAGGAAGGATTCATCTCAATCACAAACCTCTTACAAGCATTCCTCAAATACGGCTCAAACCTAAAACCAATTCCAACCCGAAATTAACAAATCTAGGGTTTGTATACAAAAAAAAATTAACGCCGTTAGAAGAAAAAGTACAAACCTGAGGTACTCATCGGCTATTGCTGTCTGGAGAGCGTCGTTGAAACCCATGACATGTGAGAAATCGATGTACATCATCGTCGATTCACCGCCTCGGATTGCTTCGACCTCCGACTCGTAGTAGAGTTCCGGCTTGTTCGCATCTAATCGGAAACTGAGAACCACAAAAATCATAAGTTACCATCGAATTAGAGCGATAAGGGACTCGAAAATCAAACAACGAACCTCTTGAGGAACTCTAAGAAGACGTTCTCGACTTGAATCGCTTGCTCGTCCATTACAAACCCACCAAACGCCTCCATTTTCCGGGAAAGTAAAAAGCCCTAATTTTCGTTTGAACACAGAGAGAGAGAGAGAGAGAGAGAGAGAGAGAGAGAGAGAGAGAGAGAGAGAGAAAAAAGGAGGCAAAATGTGTTCCCTCAGTTTCTCACTATGGGGGTAAAGAACATCGCTGAGTGTCGTTGTGGCGGGAAATTAACTGGGCCTCTCGATCATTTTCCCGCCAAGTCTATATAGCACATATTGGGTCTTGCTAATGGGCCTCGTAATGGGCTATTTAATAATATAACGGGCTTTTGATTTTTGATTTATTTTTTTAAGTGATGGAGTATTATCCAAGTGGCATGCGTTTCGAGGGCAATCTACTTTGGATGGATGATTTGAATCGTCTTCTTCAACTGAAAGAAAATCTCCAGAGAGATATGCAGAATCTGTGAAGTGTGAGAGGAGTTTGCTGTTTTTAGGATATAGAAGAGGAAAAAATGGTGGCGGCTGCGACGCAGATATTTCAGTTACCGTTACAGTACTCTGTTTCTTCCGGCCGACGGAGTAGTTATCACGGTGCTTGCTCGCCGTCTCCGGTTATAGTCTGTAGGAGTAGTGGAGAGAGGAAGAATCGGAGGTTCGGAAGAGTGGTAGCTCAGCAGGAGAAAGGAGACGCGACGGAGATTCGAGTTCCGGTGCCGTTAACATTGGAGCAACAAGAGAAGGAGAAAGAAGAGAGAGGGGACGAAGATGACGAAGAAGGAGAAGTGGATCCTGAAGATCTTAAATACGTCAATGAGATCAAACGGGTTTGTAATTCCCATTTACAGATTTGCTGAAATTATTTATAGATAGAGTTCTTAAGACTATATATATATATATATATATATATATATATATATATATATATATATATATATATAGTGGAATTAGATTCTTATGTGTTTCTTTTATGTACGTTCCGCTTTGTCTAGAGATTACGTTCTAACTTTTCTTGATGTAATTATTATTTTATGTAATAAAAACGTTGTTTTTTTCTGGTTAGGTGTTGGAGCTACTCAGGAGAAACAGAGACATGATGTTCAATGAGGTAAACCCCATTCCAGTCAGTCTTTATGTTTTCCTATTGTATAAGAATTTTTTTTTTTAAACACTCGTATAGCTAGCTACTGCAGAGCTGCAAGTCCCGGTTCTGTATTGTTGTTTGTTTTTAAGAATGAGATATGAATAAGTTTGAGCTTTGTATGAAACTTTCAAATCATAGGTGAAGTTGACGATAATGATTGAGGACCCAAGGGAATTGGAAAAAAGGAGACTTCTCGGAATAGAAGAGGAAGATGCCCCTAGTAGAGAAGACTTAGCTGAAGCCTTGGAACTGGTGAACTTTTCTCTTATCTTTCATTTAGTCACCTAAGATGCACTACTTACTTAGTAGTGAATTGTGAGGAAATGATTTGCTAGTTTTCCGAAAAGAGAAGAAAGGAACTCATATATGGCTCAGTTCTAGGAGTATATAGAGTTGTTAATCACTCGCTTGCTATGTGGAGTGTGATTCTTTTTGTTAATTTACACGGTTACTTGGAAGCTTGGTTAACCAACCTTTCTTGAGCTGCATTTATCGTTGATCTGTAATATTTCTTGTTTAAATGGGCCATTATGCTGGTCTGTCTAACATCTAGTTTAGTATGCAAAAACTGTTTCAATGTTATGCAGTTTGCTTTACGTAGTTTTACAAGGGGTAACTACGTTGAAACTTGGTGGGGGAAATAGTTTATTTCGCATAAGCATGATGATCCTTTAAGAATGTCTTTCTGTCTTCTCACAGGTAAATGATGGGAAAATCCCTAAAGATCGTCTCACTCTCCAGATGCTCTATGAGGAAATGATCCGTTGGCCAAATTTAGAGGTACCTCTTCTGTTAAGTTTTAATCAACTACAATTGTGTTGTCTATATTTAACTATTGATAGAGAAAAACGATCACCGTTTCTCCTGATGAAATTCAAATCCATTATGTAATAACAACCTACATAAGCTTCTCAAGCTGGTACAAGTCATATAGACTAAAGTTCATGAGACATCCATGGTATTATACTTGCAATTGACTTGGCATGACGGTAGCCCTTAAGAAACACAGAAAGCCTATTGTATGCTCTCACCTCAAGGGGTAATGTGCATATTGGTACAGGACCTGTAACATCTTAGTTTTATTTGATGGTGTTGATTCCTAAATATGTGGACCACTCTGTTTTGAAGTGGACCACATAATGTGGTGGAAGAGTATCTCTTTTTGTCTGTGTAACTCTCTGGTGACCGCTAATTTCCATTTAATTAGTTTAGCTGCGCCCAACTCTGTTTGGAAGTCTTTATATTTAACCCTTATTTATGTATCTAAAAAGGTTGAGGTTTCAAAGAAGCAGCGAACAAAATCATTGTATGCGAAATCCACAGACACCGGAATAGATCCAAAAGAGGCAGCCAAGAGACTCAACCTAGAATGGGATTCAGCTGCTGCAATTGAAGAAGCCGATGTCGATGATGATGACACTGGAGTAGCCAAGAAAGCCATGGTTTGTTCCCACATCTCTCTCAACACTTTTTATCGAGTTGCAGTTTGATGCAGCGTGGATATCATTCTTGTTTTCCTTAAGTTTTGGATTTCCTTTTCCTTCGTTGTTATCTTTACTTTTGTGTTTATCTCAATTTATTTATAATTCTTTTTATTGCAAGAATAGGGTTTTTGTGTTAGCTATATAAAGAACGGATCCCTTGATTTGTAAGGGCACCTTATATATTTTGATTATTAATCTAAAGAGCTTTGGTGTTCTTGAACCTTGCAATCGGCTAGAACTAGGTGTTCTCAACGATTCAGGAAGACTTTGATCCTAGGTATTCTCAGACTAAATAGGATTCATCGTGTTATCGTAGCGCGAGCTACATTACAGTTTTACCTTGAAATCATTCAACATTTGCAGCTTTTTTTTTCTATTCAAAACCTTGGGATCTGATTGATATTTTCTCTTGCCTCTGTTCTTAATCTCTTGCAGGGTTATGGAGCGTTGTACTTAGTCTCATCTTTTCCAGTTATCATCGGTATATCGGTTGTGTTAATCTTGTTTTACAACTCCCTTCAGTAGATTCCAAAACCTTTTCGTTTTTTCACATACACCAGATGAGACCCCTCATGGATGGTTTGTAACTTAATATTATGAAATAAATTTATATATATTTAATCGCCTTCTTCCCTAAATCAAAAGCTTGTGGTCTGCACAACTTCGGGTAATATTCCAAATCTTCTGGTAATATTATAATGTGTAGGGTTCGTGCGGGCATATCTATCTTTGTCAGATCCTGTCTCAATCTTGGGCATGGTCTCATGTAAAAAAATGCTATAAAACTCGGGTTGTTTATTCGTTTGTGTTTTATAATAAAGTCAATAGCCTTTGGCTGAGATTAATACGCAGGTAAGAAGAAAAGCTGGACGTGCAAATCATGATCAAGTGTTACCACCGGACGTGCAGTCCATGCTTACTCAGTGTATAAAGTACCCATAATCTCTTTAGCCTTAAGACGTAGCCGTTGTCATTTCTCATCTTACTAGTTAGACATTTTCAGACCGAAAAAAAGACAATGGCAGCTGCAGTTCTCATGCCAACGATAAGCTTTAGAGACGGGAGCATTCACGAGGACTGGCAAGTTCTAGGCAGAGACGAGCCGAAGAAGAAGATTCTGGTCAAGCAAACTAGCATGAGGCATTCCGAAAGAGAGATATCGATGGACCCCAAGTCAGTCAAGTCGTTGTCTCTCTCACCATCCTTAAGAAGAAACGATAGCTTCGATATGATGCTGTTACCGGCGATGTCACCTCCTAGAGACTTAGATTCGCCAATGCCTCTTCCTTTGCAGCCAGTGCGGACTAAGTTTGTGAGCCGTAGCCTCCCAAACTCAACCACCAATTCTCCTAAACAACGTTCGGGTTTGATGCGTGCGCTCAAAGGCAAGGAACAAGACTCGTCTTCGTCTGCATCATTGAAGAGAAGCAAATCTTGTGGATCTACTAGCAAGAGACTCTCTCTTCGAAACTCTTTCTTCATTAAAACGGAATCGAACAAGAGCATCAACAATAACAACACATTAGAAGACGGGTTCAAATGCAACGCTCTGTGTTTGTACCTCCCCGGTTTTGGTAAAGCAAAACCGGTTAGATCATCAAGGAGAGACGATTCTTCTTCTTCTTCCTTCACCAGAACCACCACCACCACCACGTCGGCATCATCGTCCGTTACGGTTTCAAGAACTGTCTCCGTTAGAGAAACCACCACAACCACCACAGTGATCTCATCAGCTCGAGCTTCAATGGAGAAATTTGACTGCAACTCATACGCTTCGGAATCTGGAGGAGACGAAGGAGGTGTTCACTTATTCGACTTACCGTCCGAACTAGTCAAAAGCGGTTCAGGCAAAAATGATCATGACGATCCGGTCTCAGCAGCTTTCGTGTTCGACAAGGAACCTACTGAGAAAGAGATCAAAGGGGTTTTAAGGATGTCTGGTTCTAAAAACAGAAGATCTATGGAGACTTCGCTTCGTCAGGTTCGGTTCTCCACGACGTCTCCTGTTTCTTACCCATCGTCACCGGCGATCTCGCCACGGTTGCTAGAAGCCAGCAAGGATATCAATGTTTTCTTGGAAGCTCAAGCTGTCTGAGTGATAATTGAGTTTTAAGTACAATATAAGATGTAATATACGGAAGTCTTGTTAAATTATATTTTCTTTGCTAACAGT
Organism: Hirschfeldia incana; assembly: GCA_026261945.1. NCBI lineage: Eukaryota > Viridiplantae > Streptophyta > Magnoliopsida > Brassicales > Brassicaceae > Hirschfeldia > Hirschfeldia incana. The sequence continues at coordinate 3,208,593 of JABCMI010000006.1, forward strand.
TTCCCAAGAAATCAAGATCCTTTTCAAAATTAGAATGAGCCATTTGTGTCAAATTGTTAGTGCCAAATTATAGAAACTCGCTGAGATCGCGTGGTTGCAGTATCATATTCTGAATTGGGCAACTTGAATCAATATGTTGGTTGTTGGATACCATTTTTGAAAGAAAAAAAAACTTATTGATATAAATGGTACTGTAGATTCGCAGAGAATATAACTGGCGCAAAGACCATGTAGTTTTCGTTTCGGCTACCTCTCTTAAATGTGTATTCCTACAGCTTGGAACGTATCAAATGAATATAAACCCATCCATTACAAATTACAATCAATATTGTGGCATAATTTAAATCACTTATAAATAAAACTAGTAATTTGTGAATCGATATTAATATGGGCGTGGTAGGGTTCGTGAATGTGCTAAGAAAAATTGTTCTTATATGTCTTGCTTCATATACATTTAATGCGGAACCGTCGGTGCACATTCCCTTGTTTGTGTTTTTCTACTTATTTGCAATCTATTGTCTCTGCTTTTGTTTTTATGTAGTTAACTTTGATGTTAATTGAAATGAAAATGACTGAATGAGTAATTGTTGTCGGTGTTAGGAGATTTGTTGATTGGAAATAATTTGTATGATTGTTGAGCGTTTGGCAGTGAGAGACTTTCCAGCCATTACGAGTTACGACAATTAACATCCAGGAAACTTGGAAGGACCATCTCCGTGGGTCACCTCACAGTGGTGTGTTTTCAATTTTTGGAGTAATAGTTAAATAAAAATGGTAAACTAAACAAAAGAGTTAGTCTGTAATTTGGTGAATTAGAATATAACTTTAATTTTAACTAGCATTTGAATGCGTTAAATCGAATGAGTTTTTAATGATATTTTTCTTATCACTCAGTTCTAACTTCTAAGGAAGAAAAAGTGCAAACTTTTGGTTAAATAACACGACAAAGATCCATCGAAGACCACAACTACTTTCACTAATACTTATAATTAAAGAGACCACTTTTCCAAATACAAATAACCAAAAATATTATAAAATCCCATAACAGAGATGCTTATATACCAAGTGACTCTGAGCTGTATGATTCTATATTTCTATGAACCCCATTTTATAATACAAGAAAAGAATCCCCTAGACTATATTTGAGAAGTGATTTTTCAAAAAAATGTGACATGGAAGTCCACATGTCGATCAATCACACTACTTACCATATAATTATCTTTTTTCATAAGTTCTTACCATATAATCTTACCAATGTTACCATAATTTAATTAATACAATCCTACGTGTCTAACCATCTCCTAATAACCAATTCGGTAAACCATTCCCTAATAACCATTCCCTAATAACCAATTCGGTAAAAGTATTAATGAATACGTAATTATATATATATATATATATATATTATAAATTTTGTATATTCATTATACATAATTATATTCATATTGTTAAAATAATATAATACGTAATTATATTTATTTTGTTAAATTTTGTATAATGAATACGTAATTATATATATATATAGATATATATATTATAAACGTGATGGTCAAGTAGATATTTTTTCATAAATGTACACATAATAATAGGAAATTTAATTAAAAGATCGAGTATCATATATGAGAAACGTGATGGTCAAAGAGATAATAACCTGTAATGGATTTTTAATGGCATAAATTGATTGAACAAATCGAATTAACTATGGATTCATATATGTTAAATATAAGAATAGGAAATAGTTTTAAAAGTTAGATTATGATTAAGGAGATTGACAACTTAATAGTAAGATATGAATCACATTAAAAGTTAGATTATGATTAAGGAGATTGACAACTTAATAGTAAGATACTCATCACATTTACCTTGATTAAGAAGTCAAAATGAATACGTAAAGTTTAAATTAGGAAAGTAAAATATATTTTGCTTGGTCAACAATTTGTTAAATTTATGGAATCTCGAATTAATTACAGGTCAAATGCTTCATTCAAGTAAATTTAAGTTTAGTAAGATCTATATTAATAACTGTAAGATATACAATAAAGGATATGCATTTTACGTTTATTAAATGTGCATATCCTTTATTATTAAATTTTAGTTTAGTAAGATCTATATTAATAACTGTAAGATATACAATAAGGGATATCCATATTAATAACTGTAAGATATACAATAAGGGATATGCACATTTAATATGATGAATATATACACATTAAGAGATGTAATAATAATAATAAGGAAAAAATAATTTATATATGAGAACCAATCCTTAACTATGCATAAGATATTTGATTCTCATATATACATATCTTTCTTGGTGCACTCCGATAAACTATTATAATGTATCAATAAATCATATATCACTAATTAAATAATATATATATATATATATATATATATATCTCAAAAACAAAAAATAAATATTATATTTAAAACTATTATTTCTGCGCATGGCGCAGGAAAACACCTAGTACTAAAAAGAAAAGAGAGTGAAAACTCCATAGAAAATGTTACATCCGCCTAAATTACCTTTAAAAAGTTTACGTTACAGTGCAAAGTGAATAACATCACTTCTGACGACTCCCCGCTTTTGTTTTCACTGCCGTGTCTTAAGCAACCGATCTCCAATCGTTCTAATCTCAAACGTCTTGACCGCAAGGCCAATATCACGCATCGTGGTATCAAGAACGTAAGGACTGTTATCAAACATGATGCGTGTCCCGTTAAAAAGATGACGGCAAGGCTCACGACGCTGCGAGATTGAACCGTGGTAGTGAAAATAGCGGATTAGTCTTCCAGCTCCGTGGTATGTCTTCCCTTGTAGATTCTGCGACATGTGAACTCCAGTCGCAAACACGTTACGCGGTTGAACCGCGTATTTCCTATCCCGTCGTGGGACTTTCTTCACATCTCTATACGCCAGTTTCTCAAATCCCCATTTCCTGACAACACACAACCACAATATCAATCATCCAAAAACTACAATCCAATTTTTTTGAAATAGTAAAATCACAGAGAATGAAAAAAAATATTAAACAAAGCATATATATTATACTAAACCAAAAACGATATTACATTTAATTTTAAACCAAAATGAACCAAAATTACTTCATTTACTTGTATCTTTTACCCAATTTTTTTTTTCAATCAAACTACCCGTTAGAATCGAACTTGCTGGCCTACACTCATCAATCACATCGTAGCAAATCTCGAGTTAGTTTTGGAAAATCAGAAAGCTACAAGAATCATTGAAAACAACTCTTACCTACATGGACCACAATTCGAACCACTGACAAAAGCGTGCAAAAGAAAAAAAAAAGAACTCTTTTCGCAGTAAACATATTGACAGAATCAGATGCTACTTTAACCAAATTAGTGATTGATTCCAAATGCTTAAACCGCACATGGGTTGGTTCTCAATCAATAAACCAATCGAAACCAAGACTTTTAAATTTTGGTTTGAAAAAAAAATTCCAAATATACCTGTAAGTTCTCGCCGGACCGTCGCCGGAGAAACAGAGCTGACTACTCATAGGCATCTGTTCAATAGTGAACTGAGAATATTCCCCTAGAGTTTTCATCACCGACGAGATTGTATTATTCGGCGGAATAAAGATAAACTCATCAACATCGAAGAAGAAGATCCACTTCGCATCGAATCTGTATCTGTGCAAACAATCATTCACCACCATGAACTGATTGTGATAGTATCCATCGAACCGTTCTTGATCTCTGATATCGTGTAGCGTAACCCTCCCGAGCTCAATCCACGGCCGTAGAACCTCGAGTACTTCCTCTTGAACCCCTCCGGCGTCGTGGAGGACGAAATGAGATCTTTCTCCGAAGAACCTCGCGTGGTAAGCAATCCACTCCCTCACTCGCTGCGGGCTTAGGTTTCCGTACAGAGACGAGCCGCAGTAGAGGTAATCGTATTTCTCGCGGCGGCGGTCGGTGTCGTAGCGATCGAAATCGACGGCGTTCGGGGTTTCGGTGAGGACCGGAATCGAATCGGTGACGTTCCGATCTGCGTCTCCGGTGGTTGCGTGGAGGAGAAGAGTCCCGCCGGGGTTTTTAGGGTTTACGGTCGCCGGGAATGTGCAGTTGACGACGACGGTTGTGTAAACTCGACCGTATCCCCAATCGGTTAAGATTTTGTTACCGTCGGTTAACACCCGGTTCTCGGATTGGTTAAGCGGGACCCACTCGCAACGGTAAGACGGGTGCGCGTAGACGTGAAGTGGCTTCGAGGATAAGCCGATAACGGCGAAAGTGTTGACGCCGCCTCTGTAAGCGCTCATCAACACGAAGTTGTAAGCCGCCCAGCCGTAACCAGTAAACGACCGTTTGGTAACGCCGTTATTAAACACCGACTTCTGATTAACATCGCCGTTATCCAGTACCGCGTTGCCAGTGAACGGCCGTTTTGTATCACCGTTATTCACCACCACAGGCAGTTTTATATCGCCGTTATTCACTACGGCCTGTTCTGTTAACGGCCGTTTAGTGACGCCGTTTTCTAAGCCCGGGTTGTTTACGACGGCGAGGGAAGTGGAATTAACGGCGTCCGAAGCGGAGATCCGTGAGATGCAGAATCTGAGTTCGGAAGCGGATATGGAGAAAGAAGAAGGTATGAAAGGGAGGAGAGTGGCTAAAGTGCAGAGAACGAGTAACGCCATCAAAATGAGCTTGAGCTCGGCGGAGAAGTTCCATAGAAAACAAATTAGAAGGTTTTTGTTATCCTTAGTATTTTGGTCTTTCTCTTTCGCCATTTTCGATGCTTGGTCTTTCTACTGAAGAAGAAGAAGACGAATCAGAACGTACCAAGTCGCGTTGAGAAAGTAAAGGGACAGAGCACAAAGAGAAAGAGAAGAAGAAATTAAAAAGAAGTGAACAGAGAATGAATAAGAGGCTCTTCTTTATAGTTTTATTTTCCAAAAGTTAATTATTTGTTAATAATAATATTCACATTTTTTTTTTTTGCCATCAGATTTGATTATTAAATAGAAATGGGCCAAGTCCAGGAGTCTTACAACAAAGGCCCATGGCCCAACCAACTACATCCAACAAAGACTTAAACGGACTGAACCTTCGCCCCAAAGCCCACCAACCGACACTGTCTCAAAACATCCGACGCGTGTCACCTTATCCTCTTCTTGTCTCTCACTGGCGAATCCACCGCAGCCCAACCGGAACTCTTCCGCCGGGCTTCTCACGGAAAGCATCATCGGACTAACCGAGAGCTCCTCACAATCATTTCACGCCATCTAATGGGCATTTTAACCCCGAGACACCAAACCTCCGCTTACCTACTCTTGTCGTCGTCGCCGTCACCGGAGAGAACCACCGTCTACCGGTATCTCATCCAATCAAACTCAAGCACTACCCTGACGACAAGAAAATAACGCGACTTCCACTCGAACCAAACTAGAAACCAAACCCTACAAACCTACGGGTTCCAGAGCCGACAACGTAGAGCTAGGTGAGCCTCTACCCTTCGGAAACAAACCGGCGAAAACGGAGAAGACCTCCTCCCCTTCCCGGGAACTAGGACCGGCGTCGATGAAGCTGAGAGAGCCTCCACCTCCCGGAGAGTAGCCGGCGTTGGTAGAACTATGGTAGCCTCTACCTCCCGGAATCGAACCCTGAACGTGCACACCCATCTTCACTCGCCAAACACCTCCACACAGACGCGTCTTCCCTCCAAGCGAGAACCCACCACGGCGGATGACTCCAAGTCAGAGCTCAGACAAGGCGTTTGACGGAAGGCGACGAAGAAGAGGCACAGAGAAGCCACAACAATGAAATATAAGAGGTTCCGGCGACGGCACGGACGCTCACGCGCCGGCCGTGCGCCGGAACCGTTCTCAGATCCCTTTTTACTTATAATCTCAAAATATATTCACATTACTAATTATGTTATTTATAGGAGTAGTATTTATTATAAAATATTAATCAATTACTTATTCATTTTTGCATGGTTATTTTTAAACAAGCTGATAATAAACATATATATATATATATATATATATATATATATATATATATATATATATATTATTTATGAAGTAATTTTGTTTATTTGTCAGTGTTTTCATAATCTTAGGTGATTTTGTTTATTTGTCATATTTTCTATAATTTCAGATAACATGCTTATTTGTTATCTTTTTAATAATTTTAGTTTTGTTTATGATAAGCTTCTCCATAGTATTATGTGATATTTTTTTATTTCTCATATTGTGCATAATTTTAGATATTTACCTTATTTGTTATGTTTTTAATAATTAGTTTTGCTTGTTTGTCATATTCTCAATAATTTAGGTTATTTATTTATTTTTCAAATTCTTAAGTAATTTTTATTTATTTTTCATATTTTTAAATAAGTTTTAGATAGTAATTTTAGTTGTTGCTTACTTGTCATTTCTCCATGATTTTATGTTATTTTGATTATTTATCATGTTTTATTATTCTAGACGTTTATTTGTCATATTTCATTATTTAAGTCGAGTCATTATTTTAAAATCATCAAAACATTTAAAATAAATATTTTAAACTTTAGCAAAAAAATTATAGTCTTTTCATCTTTTGTTTACTTTATTAATATTAAATTGTTTAATGTTTCTATTTATTATTTTAAAAGGAAGCTTGCTTCTTTTTAATTTCACCGAATTTTCTTACCAAGAAAAATATGAGTCCAAAATACAATCTCTCGCTGTCAAAATTTAAAGATCCAAATTTTACTAGACATATATGATTTGTTAATTTAATTACTAAAATTTTTGTTAAATAAACGTACAGTTTGAATTATTGTAGTTTTTGTTAATATGTGTCACTATAAATTCTAACGAAAAGAAAACATGGTTTATTTGTTTATTTTAAGTGATTTTATTTATTTGTCATATTTTAAAATAATTTTAGGTGTTAAATTTACTTTTGTTTATTTGTCATGATCTCCATAATTTTAAGTTGTTTTGCTTATTTGTCTGTTTTATTATTTTAGATTTTTTTTGACAATAATATAACTAAATATGATATATGCTCTTCCAGTTCGGAAACCAAACCGGAGGCGTAGAATCTACATAAAACATAGCTGAAGCGGAGCAACTAGCACCTCGTGCTAGCGCCCTCAAAATATGTCGGTTCAGAAACTTATTTGTCATATTCTATGATACAGGTTGAGTTAATAGTTTATTTGTCATATTCCATGATACAGGTTGAGTTAATACTTTTTGAGCAAAACTTATATAGTTTTTAATGTTATGTTTACTTGAATAATATTAAATCGTCTAATGTTTTCTACTTATTATTTTCAAAGGAAGTTTGCTATGCTTTTGTTTTGCGTCACCGAATTATGTTACCAATAAAAAATATGAGTATTTTATGTTATTTTACTGATAATTGGTAATTATAATTCATTTTGTAGATTTATCTTTCATGTTATTTATAGTATTAATAAAATTTTATTATGTTATTGTTATGATGATAATTTTTACGAGTGTGGTTTGGTGATAGAATAAATAAAAGAATTTGTAAGTACCAAAATATTATCCATGTTACAAAACAATGTAATAATATTATATTTTCTAATATTATTAAATTATATTTTCTAAATAATTTAATATTTAAAACTAATTAAACAATTTAGTTAAATAATAAATTATTTTAAAATTTGTATTAGTTGGATAAATTAGTTCGCACAAGTGTGCAGGACGCCACCATCTAGTTCTTCAACTAGGGGCGTGTCCGCGCAGAATATTGTTCTAATATTGTTAATTATGATTTTTTGAATGATGTAATTATTTGATTGTCTTTATTAATTAAGTGCATGATCGGGTGTTTTAAATATTGTGCTATGTAGTAATATGTAATATGTTAATATATTATGTGTTTGGCTTTTCAATAATGTGTTGTTGTGTGTATAGTAGTGCTTATTAGTAGTGAAATAAACCTATGATGTAAAGCATATTGAAGTCTTCGATGTAAAGCATATTGAATTTCAATTAATTTGTTTTATCGATCGAAGATTAACAGTTTTAGCAATAAAAATTGTATTTTATGTTTTTTTTTAATTCTTTTTCATGTGAGATTATTTGATTTTTGTTATAGATCAGGTTTATAAGTTCCCAGTTGTGTGGTTGTTTATAACGGCATTGTAAGCTGTTCCAGTCAATATTGGCTGCTTCTCCTCTTCCTTAGATTTCAACTGATGTTAGGAACTGCATCTTCTTGGGTTGGGTCTGAGTTTAGTCGTCTTTGATGTTGTTATCCTGATTTATTGTCAATAGTCCATGCTTGTCTTAGTTTTCAAGATTTGGATTCTGGTGATCTAACTTGTACGTATGTTCTCTTTCGTAGCTCAAAGAAGACTCCACGGTTTATTGATTTCATTTCGTCTACCATTCCTTCTTAGTTTTTTCATCTCGTTACAGCTTTCATTGCTGTATGCGTCTCTTGTGGCTCTCTCTTTCGTCATGCTTGCCACTCTAAGTTTGGATTATGTTTTCCTCCGTGTATGCTTTGTAGGTTTCGAAGGTTGTTTCAGGTCTCAAGCTTGCGCTCTGCTTTGGCGGTAGTTGGCTTCCATTTTTTCTCCCTAAGGTTGTTTTTTTTCTTCCCTTGCTTCCCTTAGTATAAGTGTGCAGAGTTGGTTTCCTGGAGCTTTGGTCTCTTCTATCCAGAGCTTTGTAGTTCTTTGTTTGCATGAGCTTTTTGTTTGTGTTTGTTTAGTTTGTGAGATGTTTCTTATTTATTAGTTGGTAGTTATGCTTATGGTGCGTTAGGAAAGTGTCTTCCTACTTCTTAGCGATTTTGGTTTTATGTTGATTATTCTCTATGTAACATGTTTTCTTATTTTCTGTGTTGGTCTTTCATCGCACTTCTTTGTGTTCGAAAGGGTTCTTTGTTCCAAAATTTATCTTTCAACCATTTCTCTAACTTTTTTTTGTTCTGGTTATGACACTCTATGATAAAGCGAGGTAAGTTAGTCTTTGTTCTTGATTTCCTTTCAATTCTGAGCTTTTATTGAGTTAGTATTACTTCGGTAGTTTGCTTTTCTTTGTGATTATAGAGTTTTTATGTTTAAATTAATAAATTATGTGTTGTGATCTAGATTATATATTTTTTAGTTTAGTTAATATTAAAATTAGATATATAATTTCTCAATAAATAATTTTAAAATAGTAAAATAATAAAACAGCGAAAGTTTATGTTGTTTTTAGTTGTGAATAAATTAAATATGTAAAATATATTTATATTTTACTTTCGTGTATTTTTGTGACTGATAAAATAGATTATAACACTTTAAATGATGATGATTATTGTGAAAATAATTAAATAGTGCATAATCAAAAAGTGTTGAACCAAATTGCAATAATATAAAAGATGAATGAGCTAAAATGCAAAAAGAAAAAAAATGGAGACACATATCAACAAACCCCCCTTACACATGTCAAATGGGAGAAAAGTATACTCTATATATATATATATATATATAGATAAGCCCTTTTCTAAAAAAAACACTTTATCTAATAATATATGTAGTTGACAAAACAATTATTTACTTTGTGATTAATTTTCATTTATGTATATCCTTTCTGAGGGGGGGGGGTGTATTGAATTATAGACGTTAAAGTGTTCTAGAGTTGTTTTAAAATCCTCTGTTATTTAACTAATGATTTCTATTTTTTTTTAAATCATGTGTTATTGAATATGACATTTATCTAAAGTCACTAAAAATCACATGTAATAAAATTCATTGTTATTCAAAGATATACACTTTTAAAAATAAAAAGCTTTGAAAAGGATTTGAAGCAAACATTTTAATTATTTTCAGTCAAAACTATAACTCAAATTCCACATTTGTACCTGTTATTTGAAAAATACTAAATTCAATATTAAAATTAGCCAAAGAAAGTGGTGATCCATATCCATAAGGGCAAGCCCATTAAAAGTTCAAGAGGAAAGGGTTTCCCACTTTCCAAGAAAAAAAATACTATAATAATGAATTGCCATGACTCGGTCTCTCTGCGCTTCTTCCCCGTGAACCGGTTCAGCGCTGAATCGCGGGCCTCATGCTACGTGGCGGCCTGCGATTGGTCCATTTATATATATAATTTTTTTAGAAAAAGCAAAACCGGAAAAGTATAAAAAAATAATATAAAATTCAACATACGATCCCCACCCTAAAGTTCACTAATGGGGACGGTCTAACCTCAATGGTGAAGATGAAGCTTACCTCTGTACAACTGTACCTGTTATTCCGCCACCGTCCATCCGAAATCCATGGTGCCTAGGATTCAACGTGATTTGGGTGTTCAAGTCGTCTCTCGTACTGTCTAATCCTTTCCGCAATCGAGCTAGTGTAAGATTCAATGCTTCTCAATATGAATACACATAGTCCAAGTAATTTTATGAAGCAGCATTGTTATTGTGCTATATCTACGGACTATCACTTGTTGTATTACGAGAAGATACAATGCTTTTGTTTTTGTTAACACAAAGAGGTTTAAGATCACTCTTTTCATGTCTCTAAAAGAAAAATCAGAATCAAAAGGATGAGTCCCATATCTTGAATATAAAACACAAGGAGCGTGTCAGATAACTTGAACAATGAAAAAGACTTCGGCTCACTAATTTTCATAGGCAAGTTTTATTACTGGTTCTTCATCAATGAGAACAAAATCTTTTATTAGTCTCATCTTATTGTTTATGTGTTTATACGTAGATTCAACTCTCAGCTAGCTACTGATGCAAGAGATGTGCCCCCCTCAGGAACTACATCAGCTGGAGAGAAAATGTGTGGTTGTGGACACCGAAAATTGGTCTTGAGAATTCCTCATGGTCATGCTCTAGTCTCCAAACTCCTTGGGGGGGGGGGGGGGGGGGATTCTCTAATCAATTCATCACTTGCTTTGTCTTTTGGGTACATGAAGTTCACCTTTTGAGCTGTTCTTGGGTCCAAAGAAGGTACTTAACAGCCTCCATGAAAAAGTGTTAAATTTCCATTACGTTTTTAAATATACATTTTATGTTTTCGTTTCGTTTATGAATATGATATTTGATAAACATTTTTGATCTATTACATCTTTTTGTCAGTAGTAGCACCTCCCCCAGATATTATTTTGCAGATAACAATAGATATCTCCTCCCTCTTCCTCTTGGCTGTTTTGTGGGTACCCTTGGGGGGGGGGGGGGGGATTCTCTAATCAATTCATCACTTGCTTTGTCTTTTGGGTACATGAAGTTCACCTTTTGAGCTGTTCTTGGGTCCAAAGAAGGTACTTAACAGCCTCCATGAAAAAGTGTTAAATTTCCATTACGTTTTTAAATATACATTTTATGTTTTCGTTTCGTTTATGAATATGATATTTGATAAACATTTTTGATCTATTACATCTTTTTGTCAGTAGTAGCACCTCCCCCAGATATTATTTTGCAGATAACAATAGATATCTCCTCCCTCTTCCTCTTGGCTGTTTTGTGGGTACCCAACTTCCTCTTAGCAACCTTAAGAGCCCTCTTGTCTTTACGAACTTTGAGAAGCTCAGTGGTTCTCTTCTCATAAGGAGCAAATCCAGCTACTTCTCTTATCAATGATATGATGAACAACATACTCTTGCTCGTTTCTCTTTGCGAGAGTTACGACACGGAGCCAAATCGTGTACATTAATAATATCAAACTAGATCATGACCCGTCCGGTCGGGCGGGTTTTCATTCTTTTGCAAACGCATGTTATATTTTTTTATTGTAACGGATTTTGCTATAAAACTTGTTTTTTAATTTTTTTTCTTTGTACATTATGAAGTTAATTTTAAAAAAACAATTATTACATAATTTCTCCTAATTGTTGTAATATTTCAACAATAATTTAGTAATATTTATTGTAAGTCTTCTGTATTTTAAAAAATCCATTAAATAAAAAATACAACCTAATTGTAAGTCTTCTGCATTTGAAATTCTTATGTATTTGCTTTCTTAACCTACACTAATATTATGGTTTATACAGGTACGAATAGCTCTGGGCATATTATCTGAAACCCGAAAATCTAACCAAAAAAACCAGAACCAAAACCGGACCGACAATTATGAAAACCCAAATGGTTCCTATATTTCTAAACCCGAAAAACCAAAACCGAATTGGGACCGAACCGAAAACCGAATGGGTACCCGAATATTTTGAATATATTGAAAAAATAATTATTTTTAATTTTAATATATAAAATATAATTTATAAATAAAAGATGTCTAAAAATCCGAACTATCCAAATAACCCGAATATTTTTCGGAATTTTTGGGTTTTCGTTATTTTTTTGTTTTTTGAGCTTTAAATCCGAACCAAATCCGAATTATTTGTAATACTGTTCCACTTCGGGTAATATAAAAATAGAAACCCAATCCGAACCCGATATTATCCAAACCGAACTGATCCGAAAACTGTCCGGTTCCTAAAAGGTTCCTAAACATCTCAACCCGAATAACCCGAAAATCGAATAAACAGACCCGAACCGAAAACCCGAATGCCCAGGGCTAGGTACGAAAGTGTAGAGTTTGTGGTACAATGAATATAGATGGCAGTGTAGAGTTTGGCAATTCTATAGTATTGAAAAAGCATTGGTTAACAATATTGATAGTATCGAATTATTAATTCGATAGAAGTCTTGATGTAGGTTAACAAATTGTCTGCAACAAATTGATATAAATGAAGAATATATAATATAGTTTGTTTGGTAACGGAAGTATAGTTAATTTTTGTAGATTGGTATATCGGTGATGTCAAAAAGTAAAGATTAATAAATTGGTTGAATGATATAATGATTACGAAAAGACATTCGAAACGTATTAAATTGTTGTATATATGAGACACGAAAGATAATGATTATGGTTATTAGCAAACATTATTTGTAATACATTTTATTCTTTTACTTAATCGTCTATGGTTATTTTCAATATATCTATTGATTTTTTTGCTAAATGAAGTTAGGAAGTAATTAGAGATGTCGACTTAGTGAATGAGAATTATATAGTTAGGTCATATAGTTAACATAGTGAATGACAATTATATATATAGGTCGTATGAGTAATCCACATTTTAGCGTTATTCGACTATAGAAAGATACCATATGCTTATAATCGGTTGTTTTTATAATAGTGTAATATTTATTTAGTGGAATTGCAATATTTATTTAGTTAACGTGCCTATATTGTCTCGAACAATCTATATTACAACACTACGTATCTTTTTTAAATCTTTGCATAAATATAGGATCATTATATGCTGGTTTAAAAAGATGTATAATAAATAATGTCATGGTATAGATTAATAATGGGTAGTATCCTTTATTTATATTTAAGATAGATTAGGTCCACCTTTAAAATCCACCTAGAGAATGTTGCAATGTTTCTGTTTTAATAAGATAGATGATATAGAATATTCTGAAATTTTTATTTTTTGGTTAAAAGTATTCTGAAATTTAAGAGAAAAACTCACCCAAATTTTTTTCCTCTTTCTAAATTCCACCCATATCAATGAGATTTCATCACTCAAAATTTTAAAATCCATGATACAATACACCCCTCTAAGATATACATTATTTATTCATTTTTAGTAACTAGCTGAAAATAAATAAAGTTTTCAAATATAATTCGAGGATTTTGACTTTTTTTATACTTGTTTAGAATATGTGCATGTGCTAAACAGCGAGTAATGTATTAACGAAAAGTAAAATTATTAGCAGCCGGCATTGGGCTGAACATTTTATCCATTAAATTTGATTCTATTCGTTATTTGTTTTGATTCGATCCGAGAATTTCGGATATCCGTAATCGTTTGAAGCAAAACAAATACTAAAAATAAATATCCGTTAAAGTCAAAACAACTCACAAATACTAAAATCATGGAAAGCATATATTCGATCCTGATCTGGCAATATATAAATACATGTATATCTTGATTATATTTTAAGTTTTAAATATAAAATTATAAAATTATTATTCTAACATATGATTTAATAAATTTCTATTCACATTATTACTTATATAAAAGTATTACATAAAAGGAAGAATAAACATTAATGACAATTATATATATTTTTTTAAAGTTTGTGTTCTTATAATTGTTATCTAAGTTCAAAATTTTTTATATAAAATAAGCAGATTCACTATTTATTTTAATTTTTATGTTATATATCATGCAAAAAGTATTTTTGAAAAAAAATTGTATCAAACTTTTAAAATTATTTGTATAAATCAAAACATATGAAATATCTGTAAGTATTCGTAAATATCTACAAATATCTATTTATTTTTTCGGATATCCATTTTTCTGAATATCCGTATTTTTTCGAAACAAAACAAATCGAAAAATTAAATATCTATAACATACAAAACAAATTACAAATACTATAAAAAACTCGAATATCCGATCCATATCCATAGGCAGTAGTGAGTTGGATGGGCAGAATTAAGGGTTTAGCTTTCTCCAAACAGATTTTGTCGTCTTTGCAGTTTGTATTTTTTCTCATGCCCACCGCTTTACTTTTATTTTACGCTGTAAAAAATCCAAACTTCTAGTTTCTCTTATTTTTTATTTCTTACTTTCTCTAATCTATACTACTAAATCAGGGATCCTATTGGATCTTTTACCTAAACATATTTTTTTTTTGTTTTTTCTACTAACATTAAAGGGGGTATATTCAAATTAACATTTGATGTGATTTGATTTTTAATGAAGTTTTAGATGATTCCAATAAGTTGCAGAGATTTAGGTGATTTTTGTTCAACTACTCTAGAATATCATCTAAAACCATGTGATTTGTGTTTCAATTTTTTTAACTAAGAAATTCCACCCAAACACCCTAAAATCACTTAATAACTTTAAAACTCCACAACTTAAAATATTTTTAATAACAGTGGATTTCAGAGTACTTTACGAAATATCAAGTTCAATAACAGTAAATTTTTAATAAATTTTTAAAATTCAGGTTTCAATAACAGTGAATTTGTCATTTTAATACAAATCATCTAAAACTATGAGTTGAATACATTCCCTAAGTTTTTTCTCGCCGAATTAGTTAGGGGCAATGGAGTAATCTTAATAATCACGCAAATGACATGTATATTGGGTCTAGCCAAATATTTTTTTTAAGTCCAGCCCACATCATATTTCCGTGGATCTCATGTCGTATTTGGTCTGTTCAGTAAAAGTCCACACTATGTTTATCTTTCAAATTAAAAAGCCTAAGCCCACTTTTCTAACAATCACATAAAATATTTACTATTAAACTTATTTTGAAAATTTAAGATTATGCCCTTAGTTTTTCATCATATTACAAGATAGTACATTTTCTTATTTTTAGAACTTTCTTATTTTAGTTTACTAATATTTAAAGAATATATTTAATTTCTATAAATGATATGGTAAAAGCATTATCAAAATTTAAAGAATCACAAGTCATATATTTTATTCAAATCATGTACTATTAAAATATATCAAAAGTTAAATCATTTTAAAAACAAATACAATTAAATTTATATAGATTTTTATCAGGTCAACCAATATCTAATCGCAGGTTAGTGACAGAATTTAAGATGTTTATAATGATTTATCTGGTTTTTAAATATTAGGGATTAGACATTGGTTAAACCAGACCCATAATGATACTCTTTAAAGGAATCAATAGAGATTCTTTGGAGTTAGCTAGATACGCTGAGAGCGAATGCCATCTTGGTATAATGCTAATGAAATGGTACGAAATGCCCCACATGAGCTCCCCAATGAGGAATCTCAAGCCATGCTTGGGTGAGATATGTATAGTTGATGGGTCATGGACTTCCATGGATCAGTTTAGCAGTTGCAGATGGGTGTGAAAAGACGATCAGGGACAAATACAGCTTATGGGGATGCGAAATTAAGTAGGAGAGAGTCTGCCCTACGTTCAGAAATGAAGGCATTGAAATGGGCAATGGAGAGCATGCTACTACACTCTTCGTATCAAAGCTTTGGAACAAATTGCAAGGACTTAATAATAATGATAAAGGAACCTCAAGCGTGGCCAAGTTTCTCAACTGAATTGGAGGTAATAAAGACGATCCAGCTATTTTTTCGGAATTCAAGATCTCTTACATCCCTAGAGCCCAAAACAGAATTTCTGATTCGCTTGCTAAGTCTGCTAGATCATTTCGTAGGAATCTTTGTTACATTGGTTGTTCTATTCCGGTCTAGTTACCCATACCACCTCAAGTTCTTTAAGCAATAGAATAGCAGTTCAATGTCAAAAAAAACTGAATCATTTTTGTAATGAGGTTACTGTCTACAGGTTACGATAACCCCAACACACAGCACAAATTATGAATTTTATATTTGAGATATCTTTCTACAAATTACAATATTGAGTAGATATTTGGATTCGGATTTGGATTCATAAAATAAAGTATATATATATATATATATATATATATATATATATATATATATATATATATATATATAGAAAATATTAACAATAAAAATATAAAAAATATGTAATTTTTTTAGTTATTTCATATAAATTTATGTATACTAATATTAAAATGAAAATATGTTGGGGTCAAAAACGGTCACGACGAAATTATCGTTCGAAAATATTTCTCGAAAAAAATAATTCTCGTAAAAATTATGTAAACTAATTTTTTACGGTAAAATTATTAAAAAGATTTGTCAGCAGCGTCGAAACAAGCTCCAATGGTTGTTGTTGGGGTCGAAAACCGTCACGACGAAGTGAATATTGAAACACTCGATAAAAATATACATCTTTAATAACTTTACACAAGATATCGTCAAAATCGAATCCTTACAAGAAACTCTACGACTAGATCATGTTTTCGTTAAGAACCCGATCACTACGAAACAACCAAGAACGCAAACAGCTCGGTCGCTATAGCGACAAAGCCACGAGACGAGTTCGGTCTCTATAGTGACCGAACACCAAGACAAGTTCAACTCAGTATAGCGACCGAACGTCGAGCCAGGTTCGGTCGCTATAGCGACCAAACTTCAAGACAAGTTCGGTCGCTATAGCGACCAAACACCAAGACAAGTTTGGTTGCTATAGCGACCGAACTTCGAGCCAAGTTCGGTCGCTATAGCGATCGAACACCAAGACAAGTTCTGTCACTATAGCGATCAAACATGCATACATCACCGTCCTCGCGTAGCATCCAAAACTTTCTGAAACGACGATACAACATAAATCTAAGCAGTCTCGACTACCCTTTATTACAACCTTCCGCAGACCATGGCTTAACCATTTCTTGATTCTCGATCAAATGGGATCATCAGTCTGGTTATACGATAAAAACCGCGGAAAATTGTCTTTATCAAAGTGTCCTAAAACTTGATTCGAAGCCCACTTACGATTTCTTAAACAAAACCATAAACCTTATGACAATTTATGCTTGGGAGGATAAATGTCAGATTCCATGGATAAATGGAAAGTTTCCGCGGATAATCATGAAGATCGGGAAAATGGAATATCTCTATTTTTTTGGACTATGACGGCTCAAGGGTTGGAAAGGAAAGCGTAAACCAACCAAGAAGGGATTAAATAAAGAGTTCAAGACGAGAGGCATAGAAGGGAGAACTTTTTCACAGCAAACTAGCAATTAGAGCGATTTAAGCGTTTTTTTCCATTTTTGTTATTCGAGCTGCGACTCAATTAGGTTTAGCCGCCTTCGGGTCTTAGGATTAGGAATCTCGCCGACAGCTCTTGTAGCCCAGACACTTTACATTTTTGTAACGCTCATACGCGAATTCAGAAATAAGATTTTATTCTCTCTTTTTACGATTTCCTATTTTTCTCTTCTTAATTTTCGTGTTGTGATTGCTTGGCGTGTGATTTTGCATATATCCGAGACCTCTGGGAAATTAGGGTTTTCCTACTTTCCTAATTTAAACGGAAATCGACGGTGCAAATTTCGGTTCTCACAGTTTGGCGCTAGAAGAAGGGGATCCACAGATTAATCTAACTCATAGCTGCAACACACCCAATCAGACATGATGATCGACGACGTAGACAACACGCAAACTCTGCTCAACGGAGCTGGCGACGAAAAACAAACAACTCCGACAACGGACGCTCCCGCAGCCTACACAATAGCCAACGCCGCAACACTCGAGGAGTTTAAAAAAATATTCTCTTCTTACAAAAAGAGGTTAGAAGAACAAGACACGCTCGTGAATACCTTGACTAAACAGGTCGAAACCCTAACAGTAAGGACTCGCACCGTTCTTATCCGCGGAACCATGAAAATCCGCGGAAGAAAACTTGATTTCGCCACTCCGTTAGACAGGCCCGAAACTTCGAGGGAAAAACCTTTGGGTCGAAACCCTAGCGAAACATCCCCTGCGGAAAAACGAAACTCCGAAAAGCCTTCGTCTCCCTTGAAGGATACATAGACTGGTAAACTCGGATGCATCGCCTTGGATCCCAGCGATCTTTACGATGAGACGGATGAAGACGCTGACGTACACCCCTGGAGAACAAGAAGTCAAGCAACTCGGAAAGATTCTCCGTTCAGCAAGCCCATGACTGAGGAAGAGGAAAGTATCTTCTGGGTCAAAAAGAAGAAACTGGCCGAAGAGCGCCAAGTTTACTTGCAGCAAACGCCGACGGGTTTGCAAAACTGCTTGCGAGGATTCAGATATTCGCGATCAAAGGCTGCTGAAGTAAGGGAACTAAGATCCCAGATCCATCACGCTATCAGCACCGCCACCAAAATCGATCGACTGCTTGAGGAAGCTCAAAAAACACCCTTCACAGTTTGCAAACGATGATAATTAAAATTACTCCAGCAGCGACTGCTCTAAAGGCCAATGCTTTCGAAAACGCTGCAATGATCAAGAAAATCGAAAACCCAAATGCGATTTTCGATTTCTCTAGAGGGCGACGATAAAATCTATCAAACTCCGTAAAATTTGTCTCATCACTGAGTTGGAGTTATCTCTGCATATAAGGGTTTGAGCAAAAGACTTTTCCGAAAGCTTTTCGAAAAAATAAAACTCATCCTACTTAAAGACGTGAAAGAAATTTATGTTACTCGTGGAAAAAGGAAGCACAACAAATCGGGTACACAACTCACCTCTGCATTTTTTTCAACACGAGACTCGGCCATACATTCAATCCAGCAACCGTCCGTTAAAGAACTGGTCGCTGTATGGTGCCCGCACGATCTCCTCTCGGCTCAGCATATGTCAAGCTGGCGACTCATTTCCGACTCTTCTCTTCTGAGCCTCGACTGAACTTTTCACGAGATAACTTTCGTAAAATTAATTTAACGACATTTTACGAAACAAAAATTAACTCGACAACAGTTTGTGGAATAACTTTCACGAAATTAAACTCAACAGCATTTTGCAAAACAACACTCGTAAGATTAAGCTCGGGAGTCTTCTACTAAAAATCATTCGTTATATCAAGCAATATCATATGAAACAATCAACTGAAAAACAAAGAGAATAAGGGTTGTGACATGACCAGTTTACTCATAACTTGACGAACTGAGGGCCTCACCCAGATGACACCATGTCCATTGCTTCATCACTTGCTTACCCGGTACGTGAAATGCTATCCGGCTTACATAATTCTGCCACGTTGAGTTGAAAACATCTGTTCATGAACGTTTGATAGACTTTTCAGCAATATACAAAGCGCACTTGGTCAATTTTGTAAAACGAGCATTACGAAGAAACGAGAACAGAAACTTAGGTGTCAAAATTTCTTCCTCAGCCATATATTCTCGTTTGAATTGTTTTTGGAAACAAATCCATAAGAAAATCAATGTCAGACATTTTGTAGTCCTTTGACATCATATCGAAAGAAACTATTCTAAACACCTGAAAAACTTTCGATAAATTAATTATTTATACTCTGGAAAAACCTTTGACAAAACAAGCACCTGTTCTCGTGAAAACCTAACTCGGATCAGAAGACAAGAGGAGAAGAAGAATGAAGAAGAGGCAGCCCTGATCACCTATGAAGCTAAGGTATGTCCGACTTGAAAATTTTTATCAGATTTTTATTTTTCAGTAGGAAAAAGGATGACAACGTCTTAGCAATTGCCGTAAACTTTAAGGAACTTAGAATCTAGGTGGATAGTCTTGTAAATTAAATTATAGTCAAATTTTCAGTCTTGTTCTATTGTTCCTTAACTGACCAAGTGGTACTCGCAAACCGATCTAATCTCTCGTAAAACCGAGAAACGATCGCTACGCATAAAAGCATACTAATCCTGTGTCCAAGAGAAAGAAGGAACTAGAGACACAAAGGTCGTCTTAAAATCGATTCGTTCCTAGTAATTTTCTTAAAAACTGAAATATTCCAAGTCGTCAGCCTGAAAACACCACAGGCAATCCAACGCCTCATTAAATTCGTTCAAAGAGGCAAACGAAAATCAAAGATTCTTCGAAATAGGCCAGCAATATAGCCAGACCGTCAGAGAACACAGTCTTGAGAGCTCTACAACATCTCTTGTCGCAATCTCGCGATTAGAAAGCTTGTACCAACATCAGATTAATGACACGACGGTTAGTGACTTGATCATATAATAAATAAGCTTCAGAAAAACTCCATGAGTATTTCCAAGCGTTTGTCACTAAAAGTCGAAATCGAAACATAAATGTTCTCCGTGTAATCCGCAAAAAACATCACGACTCTGAAGTATTCGATTTCTGAAACTGGACGCCCATTATTTTTCGTCTAACAAAAATATTTTATACGGAACAGCCTATGGGAAAACAAGTCCATCATCAAAAC
The DNA here is from genome assembly GCA_026261945.1 of Hirschfeldia incana. NCBI lineage: Eukaryota > Viridiplantae > Streptophyta > Magnoliopsida > Brassicales > Brassicaceae > Hirschfeldia > Hirschfeldia incana. The sequence goes on from JABCMI010000006.1 coordinate 3,229,374, forward strand.
AACTTCAAAAACTTCATGAGAAATTTACGAAAAACACTTTCACGATAATTTCACCAAAAATCCTCCGTATAGTCAAACATGGCATCTGAAGCAACTTTCGGAAATAGACGTAGCGAGTTTCCAGAAAACTGTCATTGATAATTTTTCGTGAAATAAAAACAAAGTTCCATGAAGATCGTTGACTCCTTCTTTTTACTTCCCTCGGTTACATCTGAGCAGAAAGTTGCCACGCAACCAAATCCACAAAGGTTCTGCGTCCAGCCTCTTAAGATTTGTCTCCCCCCGTATAAAGAAGAAACAATTTTATACGACTAAAGGAAACAGTATACGAAACATGCATTGTATGACGTAAATCCAAAGTGGAAGCCTGTTTTAAAACAACCTTCAACAATAACATTTAAAACTTCGTTATACTTGACATGTTAATCTCGACAAACATTTTTTGGCCCTCGGCCAACTACGCCTTCCCGTAAATCCCGAACCCAAATTCGGCAGCTTCTTGGGGACAATCAAAAAACAAAAGTTCCATAATCTGGTCTTTTTCCAACAACATCATTGGCTATAAGGTTGAACGCAACCTTCCTCCCAAGCTAAAACACTTGAGCGGTCACCGATCCATTCGCTTAAATGGCTAAGGAACAATCCACGATTTTTCGTTAAACGCCAAGTGACGATTACACATACTATTTTTCGTATAACCAAGAGCGGAAACAATACGATAATTTTCGAAAAGATGTAAGGAAAAACTCATAACAATGCTTCTAGGCTATACAAATCATCTTTAAAATGTACGAAATGAATCTCGGAAGGCCAACTGTTCACAAAAGCACAGTGAAGAAAAGCGCTTCTTGGCTATAAGGTTGAACGCAACCTTCCTCCCAAGCTAAAACAATTGAGCGGTCACAGCTCCAATCGCTTAAATGGCTAAGGAACAATCCACGATTTTTCTTAAAACGCCAAGTGACGATTACACAAACTATTTGTCGTATAACCCAGAGCGGAACAATACAATAATTTTTTGAAAAGATGTAAGGAAAAATGTACAAAATAAATCTCGGAAGGCCAACTGTTCACAAAAGCACAGTGAAGAAAAGCGCTTCTTCTCGTAACAAATATACGCGACCTTTCGGTCCTTATTTCTCTATCATATAACTACTTAGCATAAAGACGGGAAAAACAGTTTTTGTTGCGAACATCCAAAGATAAACCAATGTGTTTCTCTCACGCAGGGTTAAGACTAAAACCCATGCAACACCGAAACACATTCAAGCCCGCAAATATTTTAAACACGTAACGCAGCATACGAAAGAATAACAAATCTTCAGCATTGCGAGACATCGTGGATGCCTGAAGATTCATTCTTTGATGAAACTACCTTCCTCGATAAAAACACCTTTTTGGAAGACCAGACAGTCATACGCACTAACATCTTCGCAAAAACATATCCTTCGCGAAGATTCAAAACCGTAATTTTTACCATAAAGTTTGTTGCTGATCACTACAAACTCTTAATGTCCGAAACAGACTTAGCCATCTCGTAGAGATAACTCTCGTACATCCGACACAAGGATAATAGCGCTATAAAAGAAACCAAAAATTTTGATCAGTACTTCGAGGCTTAAAAATTATCCTTGGAGATATTGCGGACTTTAAACCGGTATGGAATCAGGATGAAACTGAAACGGGATACGTAAGTCGAGCTAGTCATCGCACCCCCTAAAACAAGGAGTAAACCTAGATTTTCCCTAAATCCAGCACACTGGTCTCTAACATCTCAAGGCATGATATCTAAAAGTGATAAGAAGTATCTTAAATCATGTCCCTTCGTCCCTATTCTAACGCTCTTGAAAATATCCAAAAAATGAAAATTTTCAAACACTGGAATCTAGAACGAGCTGTGAATTCGACGATCCAAAAAAAGAGTTAGATACGAGATGACAACTCATACTCTTCCCTTTACATTCGCACGAATACAAACGTACTCTCCAAAAAACATAAGACTTCAACTCATTTGAAATTTGCAAAGCAGCAGGGATTCGAAGCAACACGCTTCAGTCCTGAAAATATGAATATATGCACACTCGGCCAAAGCAAACGGCCTCCGAGGCTAATTTTAAGGCTGACAAAGGTCCAATACAAAATTCCATCGGCAACAACATGCCCGATGATCTCTGCACAACATACAACTAGACCGTAAAGGTCTCATTGGAAACATGCCATAAGAGTCGTAACTTTAAAACGAACTACGGATGGCTTGGTCCCTTTTACAAAGGGTACGTAGGCAGCTTTCATCAAGCGCAGCCTCAATCTTATAATTAAGATTCCACTCTTCTTCGAGTGAGCGTACAACTTTCAACTGAAATATTCAACCATTAATTATGCCTAACTTGCATGACTTGTCTTTTCGCACGCTAGAACCTCACATCTACGATCCACAGTTCTAACAGGCTGGGGGGGGGGGTAACTGTTGGGGTCAAAAACGGTCACGACAAAATTAACGTTCGGAAATATTTCTCGAAAAAATAATTCTCGTAAAAATTACTTAAACTAACTTTTACGATAAAATAATTGAAAAGATTTGTCCGCAGCGTCGAAACAAGCTCCAATGGTTCGAGCATCGATCCACTCGACGATGGTCGAGTGGACATCGTAAATTGTCTACTCGACGACCGTTGTTGGGGTCGAAAACCGCCACGATGATGTTAGTATCAACATATTCGCTAAAGATATACATCTTTGATTTCTTTATGATAGAAATCGTAAATATCAAAACCTCGCAAAGAACTCTACGACTAGTCATGTCTTCGCTAAAAACGCGATCTCTCGAAACAATGAGAGATCAACAACAGCAATGGCTTGACTCGATCATCGCGAAGCAGCCAAAGGCACGCCCGGCTCGGTCACTATAGCGACAAAGCCCAAGCATGAGCTCGGACGGTATAGCGACTGGGCTCCATAGAAAGCTCGGTCACTATAGCGACCGAGCCCAAGCACGAGCTCGTCCGGGCTCTATTCGAAGCTTAATGTTTCATATTTTATCAATTTAAATGTAATTTGGTTCATTTTTACAATCATATTGAATATAGACGAAATTTCGTAATTGGACAAAAATTAAAATTTATAAAATCCGATATGAGATTTTGGATTGAGGACTTGCTAAGTTATGTAATTTTTTCACTGTTCAGTGTTCCTCAATGTCTTTGAGTCTCATTTACTTTTTCGATGCTAATCAATTTCTCATGATTGTGTCGAAATTTTCTGTTAGCAGTAAAAGACGCTACAATAGGTGAATTTAAATGTATAGAAAATTAATATGTTCTTTTTTCTGTTTATTTTAAATCAATTATTTTGATTCATATTTGAGACCACAAGGTAATACTAAAACATTTACTCTATCAATATTTGTTTTTCTAATGAGGTTGCTTTGTATCACAAAAAGTATTATTACAGAACACATTTGATTCATATTGTACTTTTGCTATAAAAGACTCTTAACTGTTTTATCTAGAGACTTTTAAAAAAGTGTAGACCATTTCACACATTTAACTATAGACATTTAGTGTCCAAAATATTTTAGTTGTAGTGTTGTCCTCTAAATATTGTTAATAGAATTTGGAGCATAAAACACATGTTTATTAGGTGTTAGTTCAAGGCTGACATAGTGTATACTAATCTAGACACGATATATTATGTACGATGTATGTGTGTAGTCATAAGATACATCAAAATTAATTTATTTATTGGCATTCTCTATTTTTTATTTATTTTACAAATAAAGAACTTCAGTTTGCTAATTTATAAGATTTGTGAAAACTGAATCTTTTTAGATGTTGCAAATTGGTAATATATTAAATAAATGGCAATTACATATAAAAATTGTAAATATGTATTTGTTTTGGAAACTAAACTTTACATATCAATTTTTCTTTGGTTAAAAACACCCTTGCTTCTCTTTTACTCTTTCTAACTTTACATTCTTACATGTAATCTGGTCCATTGTTACAATCATATTGAATATATATGTTATTTCGTAATTAGACACAAATAAAAATTTCTAAAATTCAATATGATATTTTGGATTGAGGACTTGTTAAGATGTATATTTTTTTCACAGTTCAGTTGTTCCTCGATGTCTTTGAGTTCCATTAGTATTTCCTATGCAACTCAATTCCTCATAATTGGCCAGAATCTTTGAAACATATGAATCTAAATGTATCCCAAAAGCAATATATTATTTTATTTATTTATATCAAGTAATCTGGTACATGTTTGAGAACACAAGGTATTGCCAAAAAGTATAGCAGATATTTATTATTCTATATTCAGTCGTTTTGTATCACATAATTAAACTACCGATAAAAAAAACTTATGATTCATATTATATTTAGCAATAAAAGACTCATTTAAATATCTTTATCATCAGTAATTACTAAAATACTAACATTTTAACGTATTGCATAGATGTTTTATCTGATCGTTGTACTTTTTAAGCAAGTATCATAAGTTAAAAGAGAGTAGTTTCTCTAACTTTCATTTATAACAACAGATAACGCCATTTATAAAAACGATTGTTTTGTAACATAATTATGAAAGCATATAAATATTACGAAGTCTATTTTCAATAACTTCATAACAAATAAACATAAATTTTTAGCAACATAGAGTGAGTATATTTTTCTTTTAATAGTTTTTAAAAATTTGTGATTAAGAAGATGAAAACAATTGTTATGTTTTTAAGTGTTATAATTCTGGCTTCATCGTGTAAAGTTTATCTTTGGTAAGCCAGGATTATATATAAAATATTGTAGTCTTTATAAATTTATTAACTGATCCAATTGGTATCTGTTTGGCAATTTTCTTAGGTGCGGCAAATACAAAGAAGATATTTAATTTGGAAGAGAGAATCCATATTTTCAATCCAACAGCAGTTCCTCCAAGGTATTTTCAGATAAACGATTTACCAGACGAATATGTTAAACAGAATACCCTACAAGGTTGGATGGGCTTTTGTCATGATTGTGTTTGGGCTTGTTTACGCAGAAATAAGAAAATGGTGAGATGTCATAAATTTAGATGTCTATGTACTATTAAGGATATTGAATAAAACAATCATAATATCTTTCAAACATTTATTAAAAAAATATAATTAACAATAGATAGTTTTTAAAAAAAATTCAGCTGCTTTACACATGTATACTCAGAGGTGACAAATATTGTTCTCAGCCTAAAGCAAAATATAAATTGTATGCTCACTAACAAACACGATCTATAAAAATACAAATATTACATGTGTTAGGGGTCAAAAATCTTGGTCTTGAGAGTTTTAAAAACAACGTAGACCAGTACACAAACCTAATTAAGACATTTGGTATCCTATATACATTTATTATAGATCTGTTCCCAGATACATTAATTATAGATCTGTTCCCAGATAAATTTATTATAGAGTTGTTTCCAGAGTAGTAATAATAAAATTTGGTGAAGAAAACACATGTTTATTGAGAATTAGTTCAAGGCTGGCATTATGTAAACTAATCAAGACATTATGTATTATGTACTATGTGTGTGTGGAGTCCCAACGAACTCAAAATTATATGGTCTAACTAAATTAAATTATTTATTTAGAACTATAAAACGAATTTGTCTTTCTTTATAGTTTTTTTTTTATTTTACAAAGAAACAACTTCAATTTGCCAATTTAATAAATCTGTGCAATCTGGATTATCTCAGATAGTTTTAAAAATATGTAATATATTAAATATATGTCAATTACATATAAAATGATAATTTTTTTTTTAGAAACTATTTAATACATATCAATGTATACATTGATGAAATGAACTTCGTTTCTCTTTTTAATCTTTCATATTTTATCAATATAAATCTAATTTGGTTCATTTTTACAATCATATTGAATATATACGAAATTTTCGTAATTGGAAAAAAATTAAAATTTATAAAATCCGATATGAGATTTTGGATTAAGGACTTGCTAAGTTATGTAATTTTGTCACTGGTCAGTGTTCCTCAATGTCTTTGAGTCTCATTTACTTTTTTGATGCTAATCAATTTCTCATGATTGTGTTGAATTTTTCTGTTAGTAGTAAAAGACGCTACTATAGGTGAATCTAAATGTATGCCAAATTAATATGTTCTCTTTTCTGTTTATTTAAATCAAGTATTTTGATTCCTATTTGAGACCACAAGGTAATACCAAAATATTTACTCTATCACAAATATTTGTTTTTCTAATGAGATCGCTTTGTATCACAAAAAGTATTATTACAGAACATATTTGATTCATATTGTACTTTTGCTATAAAAGACTTTTAACTGTTTTATCTAAAAACTTTTACAAAATTGTAGACCATTGCCCACATTTAACTATAAAAATTTAGTGTCCAAAATATTTTAGTTGTAGTGTTGTGCCCTAAATATTGTTAATAGAATTTGGAGCATAAAACACGTGTTGATTAGGCGTTAGTCCAAGGCTGACATTGTGTATACTAATCTAGACATGATATATTATGTACGATGTATGTGTGTAATCATAAGATATATCAAAATGAATTTATTTATTTGTATTCTCTATTTTTTTATTTATTTTACAAATAAATAACTTCAGTTTGCATTTTATAAGATTTTTGAAAAAATGAATTTTTTATTAGTTGTAAATTGGTAATATATTAAATAAATGGCAATTACATATAAAAATTGTAAATATGTATTTGTTTTGGAAACTAAACTTTACATATCAATTTTTCTTTGGATGAAAACAACCTTGCTTCTCTTTTACTCTTTTTAACTTTGCTTTCTTGCATGTAATCTGGTCCATTGTTACAATCATATTGAATATATATGTTATTTCATAATTAGACACATAAAAATTTCTAAAATTCAATATGATATTTTGGATTGAGAACTTGTTAAGTTGTATATATATTTTTTCACTGTTCAGTTGTTCCTCGATGTCTTTAAGTTCCATTAGTATTTCCTATGAAACTCAATTCCTCATAATTGGCAAGAATCTTTGAAACATATGAATCTAAATGTATCCCAAAAGCAATTTATTCTTTTATTTTATTTATATCAAGTAATCTGGTACATGTTTGAGAACACAAGGTATTGCCAAAAAGTATACTATTCTATCGCAGATATTTAATATTCTATATGCAGTCGTTTTGTATTCACATAATTAAACTACCGATAAAGAACACTTATGATTCATATTATATTTTAGCAATAAAACACTTATTTCAATATCTTTATCATCAGTAATTACTAAAGTACTAACATTTTAACGTATTGCATAGATGTTTTATCTGATCGTTGTACTTTTTAAGCAAATATCATAAGTTAAAAGAGAGTAGTTTCTCTAACTTTCATTTATAACAACAGATAACGCCATTTATTAAAACAATTGTTTTGTAACATAATTATGAAAACATATAAATATTATGAAGTCGATTTTCAATAACTTCATAACAAATAAAGAGAAATTTTTGGCAACATAAAGTGAGTATATTTTTCTCTGAATATTTTTTAAAACCTTGTGATTAAGAAGATGAAGACAATTGTTATGTTTTTAAGTGTTATAATTCTGGCTTCATCGTGTAAATTTATCTTTGGTAAGCCGGGATTATATAAAAATATTGTAGTCATTATAAATTTATTAACTGATCCACTTGGTATCTGTTTGGCAATTTTCTTAGGTGCGGCAAATACAAAGAAAATATTTAATTTGGAAGAGAGAGCCCATATTTTCAATCCAACAGCAGTTCCTCCAATGTATTTTCAGATAAACGATTTACCAGACGAATATGTTAAACAGAATACCCTACAAGGTTGGATGGGTTTTTGTCATGATTGTGTTTGGGCTTGTTTATGCAGAGATAAGAAAATGGCGAGATGTCATAAATTTAGATGTCTATGTACTATTAAGGATATTGAATAAAACAATCATAATATCTTTCAAACATTTATAATAAAAATATAATTAATAATAGATATTTTTTTAAAAAAAATCAGCTGCTTTACACATGTATACTCAGAGGTGACAAATATGTTTCTCAACCTAAAGCAAATTATAAATTGTATGCTCACTCACAAACACGATCTATAAAAATACAAATATTACATGTGTTAGGGGTCAAAAATCTTTGTCTTGAGAGTTTTAAAAATAACGTAGACCAGTACAAAAACCTAATTAAAACATTTGGTATCCTATATACATTTATTATAGATCTGTTCCCAGATACATTAATTATAGATCTGTTCCCAGATAAATTTATTTTAGAGTTGTTTCGAAAGTAGTAATAATAAAATTTGGTGAAGAAAACACATGTTTATTGAGAATTAGTTCAAGGCTGGCATAATGTAAACTAATCAAGACATTATGTATTATGTACTATAACACTTAAAAATATAACAATTGTCTTCATCTTCTTAATCACAATTTTTGTTTTAAAATATTCAGAGAAAAATATACTCACTTTATTTTGCTAAAAATTTCTGTTTATTTGTTATGAAGTTATTGAAAATAGACTTCGTAATATTAATATGCTTTCATGATTATGTTACAAAACAATTTTTTTTATATGGCGTTATTTCTTGTTATAAATGAAAGTTAGAGACACTACTCATGTACATTTATCTTTGGTAAGCCAAGATTATATATAAAATATTGTAGTCTTTATAAATTTATTAACTGATCCACTTAGTATCTGTTTGGCAATTTTCTTAGGTGCGGCAAATACAAAGAAAATATTTAATTTGGAAGAGAGAACCCATATTTTCAACCCAACAGCAGCTCCTCCAATGAATATTCAGATAAACGATTTACCAGATAAATATGTTAAACAGAATACCCAACAAGGTTGGATGGGTTTTTGTCATGATTGTGCTTGGGCTTGTTTACGCAGAAATAAGAAAATGGTGAAATGTCATAAATTTAGATGTCTATGTACTATTAAGGATATTGAATAAAACAATCATAATATATTTCAAACATTTATAAACCAAATATAATTAACAATAGATAGCTTTTTTTTTAAAATGCAGCTGCTTTACACATGTATACTCAGAGGTGACAAATATGTTTCTCAACCTAAAGCAAAATATAAATTGTATGCTCACTAACAAACACGATCTATAAAAATACAAATATTACATGTGTTAGGGGTCAAAAATTTTGGTCTTGAGAGTTTTAAAAACAACGTAGATCAGTATACAAACCTAATTAAGACATTCGGTATCCTATATACAATTATTATAGATCTGTTCCCAGATACATTAATTATAGATTTGTTCCCAGATAAATTTATTATAGAGTTGTTCCCAAAGTAATAATAATAAAATTTGGTGAAGAAAACACATGTTTATTGATTATTAGTTCAAGGCTGGCATTATGTAAACTAATCAAGACATTATGTATTATGTACTATGTGTGTGTGGAGTCCTAAGGAACTCAAAATTATATAGTCATACTAAATTAAATTATTTAATTAGAACTATAAAACAAATTTGTCTTTCTCTATTTTTTCTTTTTATTTTACAAAGAAACAACTTCAATTTGCCAATTTACTAAATCTGTGCAATCTGGATTATCTCAGAGTTTTAAAAATATGTAATATAATAAATATATGTCAATTAGATATAAAATGGTAATTTATTTTTTTTTAGAAACTATTTAATACATATCAATGTATACTTTGATGAAATGACCTTCGTTTCTCTTTTTAATCTTTCATATTTTATCAATTTAAATGTAATTTGGTTAATTTTTACAATCATATTGAATATATACTAAATTTTCGTAATAGGACAAAAATTAAAATTTCTAAAATCCGATATGAGATTTTGGATTAAGGACTTGCTAAGTTATGTAATTTTATCACTGTTCAGTGTTCCTCAATGTCTTTGAGTCTCATTTACTTTTTCGATGCTAATCAATATTTCATGATTGTGTAGAAATTTTCTGTTAGCAGTAAAATGCGCTACTATAGGTGAATCTAAATGTATGCCAAATTAATATGTTCTCTTTTCTGTTTATTTAAATCAAGTATTTTGATTCCTATTTGAGACCACAAGGTAATACCAAAACATTTACTCTATCACAAATATTTGTTTTTCTAATGAGATCGCTTTGTATCAGAAAAAGTATTATTACAGAACACATTTGATTCATAGTGTACTTTTGCTATAAAATACTTTTAACTGTTTTATCTAGAGACTTTTAGAAAAGTGTAGACCATTGCACACATTTAACTATAGAAATTTAGTGTCCAAAATATTTTAGTTGTAGTGTTGTGCCCTAAATATTGTTAATTGAATTTGGAGCATAAAACACGTGTTTATTAGGTGTTAGTCCAAGGCTGACATTATGTATACTAATCTAGACATGATATATTATGTACGATGTATGTGTGTAATCATAAGATATATCAAAATGAATTTACTTATTGGCATTCTCTATTTTTTTATTTATTTTACAAATAAAGAACTTCAGTTTGCTAATTTATAAGATTTGTAAAAAAATGATTTTTTTTATTAGTTGTAAATTGGTAATATATTAAATAAATGGAAATTACATATAAAAAATGTAAAAATGTATTTGTTTTGGAAACTAAACTTTACATATCAATTTTTCTTTGGTTGAAAACAACCTTGCTTCTCTTTTACTCTTTCTAACTTTGCTTTCTTGCATGTAATCTGGTCCATTGTTACAATCATATTGAATATATATGTTATTTCATAATTAGACACATAAAAATTTCTAAAATTCAATATGATATTTTGGATTGAGAACTTGTTAAGTTGTATATTTTTTCACTGTTCAGTTGTTCCTCGATGTCTTTGAGTTCCATTAGTATTTCCTATGCAACTCAATTCCTCATAATTGGCAAGAATCTTTGAAACATATGAATCTAAATGTATCCCAAAAGCAATTTATTTTTTTATTTTATTTATATCAAGTAATCTGGTACATGTTTGAGAACACAAGGTATTGCCAAAAAGTTTACTATTCTATCGCAGATATTTATTATTCTATATGCAGTCGTTTTGTATCACATAATTAAACTACCGATAAAGAACACTTATGATTCATATTATATTTTAGCAATAAAAGACTCATTTAAATATCTTTATCATCAGTAATTACTAAAGTACTAACATTTTAACGTATTGCATAGATGTTTTATCTGATCGTTGTACTTTTTAAGCAAGTATCATAAGTTAAAAGAGAGTAGTTACTCTAACTTTCATTTATAACAACAGATAACGCCATTTATAAAAACAATTGTTTTGTAACATAATTATGAAAACATATAAATATTACGAAGTCTATTTTCAATAACTTCATAACAAATAAACAGAAATTTTTAGCAACATAAAGTGAGTATATTTTTCTCTGAATATTTTTTAAAACCTTGTGATTAAGAAGATGAAGACAATTGTTATGTTTTTAAGTGTTATAATTCTGGCTTCATCGTGTAAATTTATCTTTGGTAAGCCGGGATTATATAAAAATATTGTAGTCATTATAAATTTATTAACTGATCCACTTGATATCTGTTTGGCAATTTTCTTAGGTGCGGCAAATACAAAGAAAATATTTAATTTGGAAGAGAGAGCCCATATTTTCAATCCGACAGCAGTTCCTCCAATGTATTTTCAGATAAACGATTTACCAGACGAATATGTTAAACAGAATACCCTACAAGGTTGGATGGGTTTTTGTCATGATTGTGTTTGGGCTTGTTTACGCAGAGATAAGAAAATGGCGAGATGTCATAAATTTAGATGTCTATGTACTATTAAGGATATTGAATAAAACAATCATAATATCTTTAAAACATTTATAAGAAAAATATAATTAACAATAGATATTTTTTTAAAAAAAATCAGCTGCTTTACACATGTATACTCAGAGGTGACAAATATGATTCTCAACCTAAAGAAAATTATAAATTGTATGCTCACTCACAAACACGATCTACAAAAATACAAATATTACATCTGTTAGGGGTCAAAAATCTTGGTCTTGAGAGTTTTAAAAACAACGTAGACCAGTACAAAAACCTAATTAAAACATTTGGTATCCTATATACATTTATTATAGATCTGTTCCCAGATACATTAATTATAGATCTCTTCCCAGATAAATTTATTATAGAGTTTTTTATAAAGTAGTAATAATAAAATTTGGTGAAGAAAACACATGTTTATTGAGAATTAGTTCAAGGCTGGCATAATGTAAACTAATCAAGACATTATGTATTATGTACTATAACACTTAGAAATATAACAATTGTCTTCATCTTCTTAATCACAATTGTTTTTTAAAATATTCAGAGAAAAATATACTCACTTTATTTTGCTAAAAATTTCTGTTTATTTGTTATGAAGTTATTGAAAATAGACATCGTAATATTTATATGCTTTCATAATTATGTTGCAAAACAATTTTTTTTATATGGCGTTATTTCTTGTTATAAATGAAAGTTAGAGAAACTACTCATGTACATTTATCTTTGGTAAGCCAAGATTATATATAAAATATTGTAGTCTTTATAAATTTATTAACTGATCCACTTAGTATCTGTTTGGCAATTTTCTTAGGTGCGGCAAATACAAAGAAAATATTTAATTTGGAAGAGAGAACCCATATTTTCAATCCAACAGCAGCTCCTCCACTGAATATTCAGATAAACGATTTACCAGATGAATATGTTAAACAGAATACCCTACAAGGTTGGATGGGTTTTTGTCATGATTGTGTTTGGGCTTGTTTACGCAGAAATAAGAAAATGGTGAAATGTCATAAATTTAGATGTCTATGTACTATTAAGGATACTGAATAAAACAATCATAATATATTTCAAACATTTATAAACCAAATATAATTAACAATAGATAGCTTTTTTTTTAAAATGCAGCTGCTTTACACATGTATACTCAGAGGTGGCAAATATGTTTCTCAACCTAAAGCAAAATATAAATTGTATGCTCACTAACAAACACGATCTATAAAAATACAAATATTACATGTGTTAGGGGTCAAAAATCTTGGTCTTGAGAGTTTTAAAAACAACGTAGACCAGTACACAAACCTAATTAAGACATTTGGTATCCTATATACATTTATTATAGATCTGTTCCCAGATACATTAATTATAGATTTGTTCCCAGATAAATTTATTATAGAGTTGTTCCCAAAGTAATAATAATAAAATTTGGTGAAGAAAACACATGTTTATTGATAATTAGTTCAAGGCTGGCATTATGTAAACTAATCAAGACATTATGTATTATGTACTATGTGTGTGTGGAGTCCTAAGGAACTCAAAATTATATAGTCTAACTAAATTAAATTATTTAATTAGAACTATAAAACAAATTTGTCTTTCTCTATTGTTTCTTTTTATTTTACAAAGAAACAACTTCAATTTGCCAATTTACTAAATCTGTGCAATCTGTATTATCTCAGATAGTTTTAAAAATATGTAATATATTAAATATATGTCAATTAGATATAAAATGGTAATTTTTTTTTTAGAAACTATTTAATACATATCAATGTATACTTTGATGAAATGACCTTCGTTTCTCTTTTTAATCTTTCATATTTTATCAATTTAAATGTAATTTGGTTAATTTTTACAATCATATTGAATATATACTAAATTTTTGTAATAGGATAAAAATTAAAATTTCTAAAATCCGATATGAGATTTTGGATTAAGGACTTGCTAAGTTATGTAATTTTATCACTGTTCAGTGTTCCTCAATGTCTTTGAGTCTCATTTACTTTTTCGATGCTAATCAATATTTCATGATTGTGTAGAAATTTTCTGTTAGCAGTAAAAGGCGCTACTATAGGTGAATCTAAATGTATGCCAAATTAATATGTTCTCTTTTCTGTTTATTTAAATCAAGTATTTTGATTCCTATTTGAGACCACAAGGTAATACCAAAACATTTACTCTATCACAAATATTTGTTTTTCTAATGAGATCGCTTTGTATCACAAAAAGTATTATTACAGAACACATTTGATTCATAGTGTAATTTTGCTATAAAAGACTTTTAACTGTTTTATCCAGAGACTTTTAGAAAAGTGTAGACCATTGCACACATTTAACTATAGAAATTTAGTGTCCAAAATATTTTAGTTGTAGTGTTGTGCCCTAAATATTGTTAATAGAATTTGGAGCACAAAACACGTGTTTATTAGGTGTTAGTCCAAGGCTGACATTGTGTATACTAATCTAGACATGAGATATTATGTACGATGTATGTGTGTAATCATAAGATATATCAAAATGAATTTACTTATTGGCATTCTCTATTTTTTTATTTATTTTACAAATAAAGAACTTCAGTTTGCTAATTTATAAGATTTGTGAAAAAAATGATTTTTTTATTAGTTGTAAATTGGTAATATATTAAATAAATGGAAATTACATATAAAAAATGTAAATATGTATTTGTTTTGGAAACTAAACTTTACATATCAATTTTTCTTTGGTTGAAAACAACCTTGCTTCTCTTTTACTCTTTCTATCTTTGCTTTCTTGCATGTAATCTGGTCCATTGTTACAATCATATTGAATATATATGTTATTTCATAATTAGACACATAAAATTTCTAAAATTCAATATGATATTTTGGATTGAGAACTTGTTAAGTTGTATATTTTTTCACTGTTCAGTTGTTCCTCGATGTCTTTGAGTTCCATTAGTATTTCCTATGCAACTCAATTCCTCATAATTGGCAAGAATCTTTGAAACATATGAATCTAAATGTATCCCAAAAGCAATTTATTTTTTTATTTTATTTATATCAAGTAATCTGGTACATGTTTGAGAACACAAGGTATTGCCAAAAAGTTTACTATTCTATCGCAGATATTTATTATTCTATATGCAGTCGTTTTGTATCACATAATTAAACTACCGATAAAGAACACTTATGATTCATATTATATTTTAGCATTAAAAGACTCATTTAAATATCTTTATCATCAGTAATTACTAAAGTACTAACATTTTAACGTATTGCATAGATGTTTTATCTGATCGTTGTACTTTTTAAGCAAGTATCATAAGTTAAAAGAGAGTAGTTACTCTAACTTTCATTTATAACAACAGATAACGCCATTTATAAAAACAATTGTTTTGTAACAAAATTATGAAAACATATAAATATTACGAAGTCTATTTTCAATAACTTCATAACAAATAAACAGAAATTTTTAGCAACATAAAGTGAGTATATTTTTCTCTGAATATTTTTTAAAACCTTGTGATTAAGAAGATGAAGACAATTGTTATGTTTTTAAGTGTTATAATTCTGGCTTCATCGGGTAAATTTATCTTTGGTAAGCCGGGATTATATAAAAATATTGTAGTCATTATAAATTTATTAACTGATCCACTTGGTATCTGTTTGGCAATTTTCTTAGGTGCGGCAAATACAAAGAAAATATTTAATTTGGAAGAGAGAGCCCATATTTTCAATCCGACAGCAGTTCCTCCAATGTATTTTCAGATAAACGATTTACTAGACGAATATGTTAAACAGAATACCCTACAAGGTTGGATGGGTTTTTGTCATGATTGTGTTTGGGCTTGTTTACGCAGAGATAAGAAAATGGCGAGATGTCATAAATTTAGATGTCTATGTACTATTAAGGATATTGAATAAAACAATCATAGTATCTTTCAAACATTTATAAGAAAAATATAATTAACAATAGATATTTTTTTTAAAAAAATCAGCTGCTTTACACATGTATACTCAGAGGTGACAAATATGTTTCTCAACCTAAAGCAAATTATAAATTGTATGCTCACTCACAAACACGATCTATAAAAATACAAATATTACATCTGTTAGGGGTCAAAAATCTTGGTCTTGAGAGTTTTAAAAACAACGTAGACCAGTACAAAAACCTAATTAAAACATTTGGTATCCTATATACATTTATTATAGATCTGTTCCCAGATACATTAATTATAGATCTGTTCCCAGATAAATTTATTATAGAGTTTTTTATAAAGTAGTAATAATAAAATTTGGTGAAGAAAACACATGTTTATTGAGAATTAGTTCAAGGCTGGCATAATGTAAACTAATCAAGACATTATGTATTATGTACTATAACACTTAAAAATATAACAATTGTCTTCATCTTCTTAATCACAATTTTTTTTTAAAATATTCAGAGAAAAATATACTCACTTTATTTTGCTAAAAATTTCTGTTTATTTGTTATGAAGTTATTGAAAATAGACTTCGTAATATTTATATGCTTTCATAATTATGATGCAAATTTTTTTTTTATATGGCGTTATTTCTTGTTATAAATGAAAGTTAGAGAAACTACTCATGTACATTTATCTTTGGTAAGCCAAGATTATATATAAAATATTGTAGTCTTTATAAATTTATTAACTGATCCACTTAGTATCTGTTTGGCAATTTTCTTAGGTGCGGCAAATACAAAGAAAATATTTAATTTGGAAGAGAGAACCCATATTTTCAATCCAACAGCAGCTCCTCCAATGAATATTCAGATAAACGATTTACCAGATGAATATGTTAAACAGAATACCCTACAAGGTTGGATGGGTTTTTGTCATGATTGTGTTTGGGCTTGTTTACGCAGAAATAAGAAAATGGTGAAATGTCATAAATTTAGATGTCTATGTACTATTAAGGATATTGAATAAAACAATCATAATATATTTCAAACATTTATAAACCAAATATAATTAACAATAGATAGCTTTTTTTTAAAATGCAGCTGCTTTACACATGTATACTCAGAGGTGGCAAATATGTTTCTCAACCTAAAGCAAAATATAAATTGTATGCTCACTAACAAACACGATCTATAAAAATACAAATATTACATGTGTTAGGGGTCAAAAATCTTGGTCTTGAGAGTTTTAAAAACAACGTAGACCAGTACACAAACCTAATTAAGACATTTGGTATCCTATATACATTTATTATAGATCTGTTCCCAGATACATTAATTATAGATTTGTTCCCAGATAAATTTATTATAGAGTTGTTCCCAAAGTAATAATAATAAAATTTGGTGAAGAAAACACATGTTTATTGATAATTAGTTCAAGGCTGGCATTATGTAAACTAATCAAGACATTATGTATTATGTACTATGTGTGTGTGGAGTCCTAAGGAACTCAAAATTATATAGTCTAACTAAATTAAATTATTTAATTAGAACTATAAAACAATTTTGTCTTTCTCTATTGTTTCTTTTTATTTTACAAAGAAACAACTTCAATTTGCCAAATTACTAAATCTGTGCAATCTGTATTATCTCAGATAGTTTTAAAAATATGTAATATATTAAATATATGTCAATTAGATATAAAATGGTAATTTTTTTTTTAGAAACTATTTAATACATATCAATGTATACTTTGATGAAATGACCTTCGTTTCTCTTTTTAATATTTCATCTTTTATCAATTTAAATGTAATTTGGTTAATTTTTACAATCATATTGAATATATACTAAATTTTCGTAATAGGACAAAAATTAAAATTTCTAAAATCCGATATGAGATTTTGGATTAAGGACTTGCTCAGTTATGTAATTTTATCACTGTTCAGTGTTCCTCAATGTCTTTGAGTCTCATTTACTTTTTCGATGCTAATCAATATTTCATGATTGTGTAGAAATTTTCTGTTAGCAGTAAAAGGCGCTACTATAGGTGAATCTAAATGTATGCCAAATTAATATGTTCTCTTTTCTGTTTATTTAAATCAAGTATTTTGATTCCTATTTGAGACCACAAGTTAATACCAAAACATTTACTCTATCACAAATATTTGTTTTTCTAATGAGATCGCTTTGTATCACAAAAAGTATTATTACAGAACACATTTGATTCATAGTGTAATTTTGCTATAAAAGACTTTTAACTGTTTTATCTAGAGACTTTTAGAAAAGTGTAGACCATTGCACACATTTAACTATAGAAATTTAGTGTCCAAAATATTTTAGTTGTAGTGTTGTGCCCTAAATATTGTTAATAGAATTTGGAGCATAAAACACGTGTTTATTAGGTGTTAGTCCAAGGCTGACATTGTTTATACTAATCTAGACATGAGATATTATGTACGATGTATGTGTGTAATCATAAGATATATCAAAATGAATTTACTTATTGGCATTCTCTATTTTTTTATTTATTTTACAAATAAAGAACTCCAGTTTGCTAATTTATAAGATTTGTGAAAAAAATGAATTTTTTTATTAGTTGTAAATTGGTAATATATTAAATAAATGGAAATTACATATAAAAAATGTAAATATGTATTTGTTTTGGAAACTAAACTTTACATATCAATTTTCTTTGGTTGAAAACAACCTTGCTTCTCTTTTACTCTTTCTAACTTTGCTTTCTTGCATGTAATCTGGTCCATTGTTACAATCATATTGAATATATATGTTATTTCATAATTAGACACATAAAAATTTCTAAAATTCAAAATGATATTTTGGATTGAGAACTTGTTAAGTTGTATATTTTTTCACTGTTCAGTTGTTCCTCGATGTCTTTGAGTTCCATTAGTATTTCCTATGCAACTCAATTCCTCATAATTGGCAAGAATCTTTGAAACATATGAATCTAAATGTATCCCAAAAGCAATTTAATTTTTTATTTTATTTATATCAAGTAATCTGGTACATGTTTGAGAACACAAGGTATTGCCAAAAAGTTTACTATTCTATCGCAGATATTTATTATTCTATATGCAGTCGTTTTGTATCACATAATTAAACTACCGATAAAGAACACTTATGATTCATATTATATTTTAGCATTAAAAGACTCATTTAAATATCTTTATCATCAGTAATTACTAAAGTACTAACATTTTAACGTATTGCATAGATGTTTTATCTGATCGTTGTACTTTTTAAGCAAGTATCATAAGTTAAAAGAGAGTAGTTACTCTAACTTTCATTTATAACAACAGATAACGCCATTTATAAAAACAATTGTTTTGTAACATAATTATGAAAACATATAAATATTACAAAGTCTATTTTCAATAACTTCATAACAAATAAACAGAAATTTTTAGCAACATAAAGTGAGTATATTTTTCTCTGAATATATTTTAAAACCTTGTGATTAAGAAGATGAAGACAATTGCTATGTTTTTAAGTGTTATAATTCTGGCTTCATCGTGTAAATTTATCTTTGGTAAGCCGGGATTATATAAAAATATTGTAGTCATTATAAATTTATTAACTGATCCACTTGGTATCTGTTTGGCAATTTTCTTAGGTGCGGCAAATACAAAGAAAATATTTAATTTGGAAGAGAGAGCCCATGTTTTCAATCCGACAGCAGTTCCTCCAATGTATTTTCAGATAAACGATTTACCAGACGAATATGTTAAACAGAATACCCTACAAGGTTGGATGGGTTTTTGTCATGATTGTGTTTGGGCTTGTTTACGCAGAGATAAGAAAATGGCGAGATGTCATAAATTTAGATGTCTATGTACTATTAAGGATATTGAATAAAACAATCATAATATCTTTCAAACATTTATAAGAAAAATATAATTAACAATAGATATTTTTTTTTAAAAAAATCAGCTGCTTTACACATGTATACTCAGAGGTGACAAATATGTTTCTCAACCTAAAGCAAATTATAAATTGTATGCTCACTCACAAACACGATCTATAAAAATACAAATATTACATCTGTTAGGGGTCAAAAATCTTGGTCTTGAGAGTTTTAAAAACAACGTAGACCAGTACAAAAACCTAATTAAAACATTTGGTATCCTATATACATTTATTATAGATCTGTTCCCAGATACATTAATTATAGATCTGTTCCCAGATAAATTTATTATAGAGTTTTTTATAAAGTAGTAATAATAAAATTTGGTGAAGAAAACACATGTTTATTGAGAATTAGTTCAAGGCTGGCATAATGTAAACTAATCAAGACATTATGTATTATGTACTATAACACTTAAAAATATAACAATTGTCTTCATCTTCTTAATCACAATTTTTTTTTAAAAATATTCAGAGAAAAATATACTCACTTTATTTTGCTAAAAAATTCTGTTTATTTGTTATGAAGTTATTGAAAATAGACTTCGTAATATTTATATGCTTTCATAATTATGATGCAAATTTTTTTTTTTATATGGCGTTATTTCTTGTTATAAATGAAAGTTAGAGAAACTACTCATGTACATTTATCTTTGGTAAGCCAAGATTATATATAAAATATTGTAGTCTTTATAAATTTATTAACTGATCCATTTAGTATCTGTTTGGCAATTTTCTTAGGTGCGGCAAATACAAAGAAAATATTTAATTTGGAAGAGAGAACCCATATTTTCAATCCAACAGCAGCTCCTCCAATGAATATTCAGATAAACGATTTACCAGATGAATATGTTAAACAGAATACCCTACAAGGTTGGATGGGTTTTTGTCATGATTGTGTTTGGGCTTGTTTACGCAAAAATAAGAAAATGGTGAAATGTCATAAATTTAGATGTCTATGTACTATTAAGGATATTGAATAAAACAATCATAATATATTTCAAACATTTATAAACCAAATATAATTAACAATAGATAGCTTTTTTTTTTAAAATGCAGCTGCTTTACACATGTATACTCAGAGGTGGCAAATATGTTTCTCAACCTAAAGCAAAATATAAATTGTATGCTCACTAACAAACACGATCTATAAAAATACAAATATTACATGTGTTAGGGGTCAAAAATCTTGGTCTTGAGAGTTTTAAAAACAACGTAGACCAGTACACAAACCTAATTAAGACATTTGGTATCCTATATACATTTATTATAGATCTGTTCCCAGATACATTAATTATAGATTTGTTCCCAGATAAATTTATTATAGAGTTGTTCCCAAAGTAATAATAATAAAATTTGGTGAAGAAAACACATGTTTATTGATAATTAGTTCAAGGCTGGCATTATGTAAACTAATCAAGACATTATGTATTATGTACTATGTGTGTGTGGAGTCCTAAGGAACTCAAAATTATATAGTCTAACTAAATTAAATTATTTAATTAGAACTATAAAACAATTTTGTCTTTCTCTATTGTTTCTTTTTATTTTACAAAGAAACAACTTCAATTTGCCAATTTACTAAATCTGTGCAATCTGTATTATCTCAGATAGTTTTAAAAATATGTAATATATTAAATATATGTCAATTAGATATAAAATGGTAATTTTTTTTTTTAGAAACTATTTAATACATATCAATGTATACTTTGATGAAATGACCTTCGTTTCTCTTTTTAATATTTCATCTTTTATCAATTTAAATGTAATTTGGTTAATTTTTACAATCATATTGAATATATACTAAATTTTCGTAATAGGACAAAAATTAAAATTTCTAAAATCCGATATGAGATTTTGGATTAAGGACTTGCTCAGTTATGTAATTTTATCACTGTTCAGTGTTCCTCAATGTCTTTGAGTCTCATTTACTTTTTCGATGCTAATCAATATTTCATGATTGTGTAGAAATTTTCTGTTAGCAGTAAAAGGCGCTACTATAGGTGAATCTAAATGTATGCCAAATTAATATGTTCTCTTTTCTGTTTATTTAAATCAAGTATTTTGATTCCTATTTGAGACCACAAGTTAATACCAAAACATTTACTCTATCACAAATATTTGTTTTTCTAATGAGATCGCTTTGTATCACAAAAAGTATTATTACAGAACACATTTGATTCATAGTGTAATTTTGCTATAAAAGACTTTTAACTGTTTTATCTAGAGACTTTTAGAAAAGTGTAGACCATTGCACACATTTAACTATAGAAATTTAGTGTCCAAAATATTTTAGTTGTAGTGTTGTGCCCTAAATATTGTTAATAGAATTTGGAGCATAAAACACGTGTTTATTAGGTGTTAGTCCAAGGCTGACATTGTGTATACTAATCTAGACATGAGATATTATGTACGATGTATGTGTGTAATCATAAGATATATCAAAATGAATTTACTTATTGGCATTCTCTATTTTTTTATTTATTTTACAAATAAAGAACTTCAGTTTGCTAATTTATAAGATTTGTGAAAAAAATGAATTTTTTTATTAGTTGTAAATTGGTAATATATTAAATAAATGGAAATTACATATAAAAAATGTAAATATGTATTTGTTTTGGAAACTAAACTTTACATATCAATTTTTCTTTGGTTGAAAACAACCTTGCTTCTCTTTTACTCTTTCTAACTTTGCTTTCTTGCATGTAATCTGGTCCATTGTTACAATCATATTGAATATATATGTTATTTCATAATTAGACACATAAAAATTTCTAAAATTCAAAATGATATTTTGGATTGAGAACTTGTTAAGTTGTATATTTTTTCACTGTTCAGTTGTTCCTCGATGTCTTTGAGTTCCATTAGTATTTCCTATGCAACTCAATTCCTCATAATTGGCAAGAATCTTTGAAACATATGAATCTAAATGTATCCCAAAAGCAATTTAATTTTTTATTTTATTTATATCAAGTAATCTGGTACATGTTTGAGAACACAAGGTATTGCCAAAAAGTTTACTATTCTATCGCAGATATTTATTATTCTATATGCAGTCGTTTTGTATCACATAATTAAACTACCGATAAAGAACACTTATGATTCATATTATATTTTAGCATTAAAAGACTCATTTAAATATCTTTATCATCAGTAATTACTAAAGTACTAACATTTTAACGTATTGCATAGATGTTTTATCTGATCGTTGTACTTTTTAAGCAAGTATCATAAGTTAAAAGAGAGTAGTTACTCTAACTTTCATTTATAACAACAGATAACGCCATTTATAAAAACAATTGTTTTGTAACATAATTATGAAAACATATAAATATTACAAAGTCTATTTTCAATAACTTCATAACAAATAAACATAAATTTTTAGCAACATAAAGTGAGTATATTTTTCTCTGAATATATTTTAAAACCTTGTGATTAAGAAGATGAAGACAATTGTTATGTTTTTAAGTGTTATAATTCTGGCTTCATCGTGTAAATTTATCTTTGGTAAGCCGGGATTATATAAAAATATTGTAGTCATTATAAATTTATTAACTGATCCACTTGGTATCTGTTTGGCAATTTTCTTAGGTGCGGCAAATACAAAGAAAATATTTAATTTGGAAGAGAGAGCCCATGTTTTCAATCCGACAGCAGTTCCTCCAATGTATTTTCAGATAAACGATTTACCAGACGAATATGTTAAACAGAATACCCTACAAGGTTGGATGGGTTTTTGTCATGATTGTGTTTGGGCTTGTTTACGCAGAGATAAGAAAATGGCAAGATGTCATAAATTTAGATGTCTATGTACTATTAAGGATATTGAATAAAACAATCATAATATCTTTCAAACATTTATAAGAAAAATATAATTAACAATAGATATTTTTTTAAAAAAATCAGCTGCTTTACACATGTATACTCAGAGGTGACAAATATGTTTCTCAACCTAAAGCAAATTATAAATTGTATGCTCACTCACAAACACGATCTATAAAAATACAAATATTACATCTGTTAGGGGTCAAAAATCTTGGTCTTGAGAGTTTTAAAAACAACGTAGACCAGTACAAAAACCTAATTAAAACATTTGGTATCCTATATACATTTATTATAGATCTGTTCCCAGATACATTAATTATAGATCTGTTCCCAGATAAATTTATTATAGAGTTTTTTATAAAGTAGTAATAATAAAATTTGGTGAAGAAAACACATGTTTATTGAGAATTAGTTCAAGGCTGGCATAATGTAAACTAATCAAGACATTATGTATTATGTACTATAACACTTAAAAATATAACAATTGTCTTCATCTTCTTAATCACAATTTTTTTTTAAAATATTCAGAGAAAAATATACTCACTTTATTTTGCTAAAAATTTCTGTTTATTTGTTATGAAGTTATTGAAAATAGACTTCGTAATATTTATATGCTTTCATAATTATGTTGCAAAAATTTTTTTTTTATATGGCGTTATTTCTTGTTATAAATGAAAGTTAGAGAAACTACTCATGTACATTTATCTTTGGTAAGCCAAGATTATATATAAAATATTGTAGTCTTTATAAATTTATTTACTGATCCACTTAGTATCTGTTTGGCAATTTTCTTAGGTGCGGCAAATACAAAGAAAATATTTAATTTGGAAGAGAGAACCCATATTTTCAATCCAACAGCAGCTCCTCCAATGAATATTCAGATAAACGATTTACCAGATGAATATGTTAAACAGAATACCCTACAAGGTTGGATGGGTTTTTGTCATGATTGTGTTTGGGCTTGTTTACGCAGAAATAAGAAAATGGTGAAATGTCATAAATTTAGATGTCTATGTACTATTAAGGATATTGAATAAAACAATCATAATATATTTCAAACATTTATAAACCAAATATAATTAACAATAGATACCTTTTTTTAAAATGCAGCTGCTTTACACATGTATACTCAGAGGTGAAAAATATGTTTCTCAACCTAAAGCAAAATATAAATTGTATGCTCACTAACAAACACGATCTATAAAAATACAAATATTACATGTGTTAGGGGTCAAAAATCTTGGTCTTGAGAGTTTTAAAAACAACGTAGACCAGTACACAAACCTAATTAAGACATTTGGTATCCTATATACATTTATTATAGATCTGTTCCCAGATACATTAATTATAGATTTGTTCCCAGATAAATTTATTATAGAGTTGTTCCCAAAGTAATAATAATAAAATTTGGTGAAGAAAACACATGTTTATTGATAATTAGTTCAAGGCTGGCATTATGTAAACTAATCAAGACATTATGTATTATGTACTATGTGTGTGTGGAGTCCTAAGGAACTCAAAATTATATAGTCTAACTAAATTAAATTATTTAATTAGAACTATAAAACGAATTTGTCTTTCTCTATTGTTTCTTTTTATTTTACAGAGAAACAACTTCAATTTGCCAATATACTAAATTTGTGCAATCTGGATTATCTCAGATAGATTTAAAAATATGTAATATATTAAATATATGTCAATTAGATATAAAATGGTAATTTATTTTTTTTAGAAACTATTTAATACATATCAATGTATACTTTGATGAAATGACCTTCGTTTCTCTTTTTAATATTTCATCTTTTATCAATTTAAATGTAATTTGGTTAATTTTTACAATCATATTGAATATATACTAAATTTTCGTAATAGGACAAAAATTAAAATTTCTAAAATCCGATATGAGATTTTGGATTAAGGACTTGCTAAGTTATGTAATTTTATCACTGTTCAGTGTTCCTCAATGTCTTTGAGTCTCATTTAATTTTTCGATGCTAATCAATATTTCATGATTGTGTCGAAATTTTCTGTTAGCAGTAAAAGGCGCTACTATAGGTGAATCTAAATGTATGCCAAATTAATATGTTCTCTTTTCTGTTTATTTAAATCAAGTATTTTGATTCCTATTTGAGACCACAAGGTAATACCAAAACATTTACTCTATCACAAATATTTGTTTTTCTAATGAGATCGCTTTGTATCACAAAAAGTATTATTACAGAACACATTTGATTCATAGTGTACTTTTGCTATAAAAGACTTTTAACTGTTTTATCTAGAGACTTTTAAAAAAGTGTAGAGCATTGCACACATTTAACTATAGAAATTTAGTGTCCAAAATATTTTAGTTGTAGTGTTGTGCCCTAAATCTTGTTAATAGAATTTGGACGTGTTTATTAGGTGTTAGTCCAAGGCTGACATTGTGTATACTAATCTAGACATGATATATTATGTACGATGTATGTGTGTAATCATAAGATATATCAAAATGAATTTACTTATTGGCATTCTCTATTTTTTATTTATTTTACAAATAAAGAACTTCAGTTTGCTAATTTATAAGATTTGTGAAAAAAATGAATTTTTTTTATTAATTGTAAATTGGTAATATATTAAATAAATGGAAATTACATATAAAGATTGTAAATATGTATTTGTTTTGGAAACTAAACTTTACATATCAATTTTTCTTTGGTTGAAAACAACCTTGCTACTCTTTTACTCTTTCTAACTTTGCTTTCTTGCATGTAATCTGGTCCATTGTTACAATCATATTGAATAAGTTGTATATTTATATGTTATTTCATAATTAGACACATAAAAATTAGACACATAAAAATTTCTAAAATTCAATATGATATTTTGGATTGAGAACTTGTTAAGTTGTATATTTTTTCACTGTTCAGTTGTTCCTCGATGTCTTTGAGTTCCATTAGTATTTCCTATGCAACTCAATTCCTCATAATTGGCAAGAATCTTTGAAACATATGATTCTAAATGTATCCCAAAAGCATTTTTTTTTTTATTTTATTTATATCAAGTAATCTGGTACATGTTTGAGAACACAAGGTATTGCCAAAAAGTTTACTATTCTATCGCAGATATTTATTATTCTATATGCAGTCGTTTTGTATCACATAATTAAACTACCGATAAAGAACACTTATGATTCATATTATATTTTAGCAATAAAAGACTCATTTAAATATCTTTATCATCAGTAATTACTAAAGTACTAACATTTTAACGTATTGCATAGATGTTTTATCTGAACGTTGTACTTTTTAAGCAAGTATCATAAGTTAAAAGAGAGTAGTTACTCTAAATTTCATTTATAACAACAGATAACGCCATTTATAAAAACAATTGTTTTGTAACATAATTATGAAAACATATAAATATTACGAAGTCTATTTTCAATAACTTCATAACAAATAAACAGAAATTTTTAGCAACATAAAGTGAGTATATTTTTCTCTGAATATTTTTTAAAACCTTGTGATTAAGAAGATGAAGACAATTGTTATGTTTTTAAGTGTTATAATTCTGGCTTCATCGTGTAAATTTATCTTTGGTAAGCCGGGATTATATAAAAATATTGTAGTCATTATAAATTTATTAACTGATCCACTTGGTATCTGTTTGGCAATTTTCTTAGGTGCGGAAAATACAAAGAAAATATTTAATTTGGAAGAGAGAGCCCATATTTTCAATCCGACAGCAGTTCCTCCAATGTATTTTCAGATAAACGATTTACCAGACGAATATGTTAAACAGAATACCCTACAAGGTTGGATGGGTTTTTGTCATGATTGTGTTTGGGCTTGTTTACGCAGAGATAAGAAAATGGCGAGATGTCATAAATTTAGATGTCTATGTACTATTAAGGATATTGAATAAAACAATCATAATATCTTTCAAACATTTATAAGAAAAATATAATTAACAATAGATATTTTTAAAAAAAAATTCAGCTGCTTTACACATGTATACTCAGAGGTGACAAATATGTTTCTCAACCTAAAGCAAATTATAAATTGTATGCTCACTCACAAACACGATCTATAAAAATACAAATATTACATCTGTTAGGGGTCAAAAATCTTGGTCTTGAGAGTTTTAAAAACAACATAGACAAGTACAAAAACCTAATTAAAACATTTGGTATCCTATATACATTTATTATAGATCTGTTCCCAGATACATTAATTATATTTCTGTTCCCAGATAAATTTATTATAGAGTTGTTTCCAAAGTAGTAATAATAAAATTTGGTGAAGAAAACACATGTTTATTGAGAATTAGTTCAAGGCTGGCATATTGTAAACTAATCAAGACATTATGTATTATGTACTATGTGTGTGTGGAGTCCCAAGGAACTCAAAATTATATGGTCTAACTAAATTAAATTATTTAATTAGAACTATAAAACGATTTTGTCTATCTCTATTGTTTCTTTTTATTTTACAAAGAAACAACTTCAATTTGCCAATTTACTAAAGAGAAAATGACTAGGCTAATACAAAAAAGTCAAGTAATGACTAGACTAATACAAATCTTTTGAAAATAACTAGAATGTTTTTAGAACCCTAGTAAATTACTGTTTAAGCCCTTTATTATTATTTTTTATTGTGATTAATATTAATTTGAAAATCCACATCAGAAGTAATGATACCACGTCACCTAACACGAAGGAAAATCAAACGATGATCGTTAACTTCTCTGAGACTGTTCTCCCACTAAACCCTAACTGTTTTCGAAATCGTGTTCACTACAACTCTTCTCAGCAAAGCGGTTTCTCTGAAATAATCTCCATAATTGTCTTCTCTAGTCTCCGTAAGCATTTTCTCTGAAATCGTGTGTCTGTGCGCTTCTTCTATAGATTGGTTGTCTCCTCAAATCTCCATAACCGTATTCTCTGGTATATTTCGAGGTTTTGCTCTGAATTTTTTGAGTATTTGAGTTAGTATAATTAATGATGTGAGTTAGATATATGTTTTGTCTGAGTTTGAGTTAGTATTCGTTACGGCTGATTTAGGATCCTTAACGACTGATTTATAGAAGGTAATTACGGCTGATTTAGGATCCTTAACGACTGATTTATAGAAGGTAATTACGGCTGATTTAGGATCCTTAACGACTGATTTAGTATTCTTTGTGACTGATTTATTTATTTAATGATGGCTTTATTTTTTGTGTCTTGTTTATTTTATGCCTTTCTTCTGATTTATCATTGATATGTTATATATGTTTTTTTTTATCAGATGGATGTTTCCGAAGATCTAGCAAGGGATTACCCTCCAAGACTTTACCCTGAAGGGGCTTCTATTTTAGAAAACAAAAGCATTAACACGAATACCCGTTTTACATATATCCCTCGACTTAAACGAGCAATTGGAGAAGATGCGTGGGATAATCTGAAGACATATCCTGTTGGATTGATTGCTAAACTGGCTGAGAGCAAATTGGTGTGGTCTGGTAAGACCGTACATTATCTATTTTGTAGACAGCTGCGAGTCTATAAGAAGGAGATTTGGTCTCTCGTTGTTGATCAACCTCTCAGGTTTAGCTTAATAGAATTTGGTGAGATCACGGGTTTAAACACAAATCCACTGCCAGAAGAAAGTTTTGAACCTGATCCAGAGAATTACAAAGCGTTGTGGGAGTTGTTGAAAGTGCCGCTTGGGAGGGGACCCACGTTTGATGAACTTATAGAAGGTTTAACGGCGTGTCCATTCGGGAGTGATGATCAGCGGAAATGGTATGGGCTGTTGTTTCTTCAAGCCATTGGACTTTATGGCTTGCAACATAATTGTAGAATACCCTTTGAAAGTGCAAAAAGAGTATTCGATGATGACGCCCTGATGACTTATCCTTGGGTTCAGACTGCCTATGAATTTCTTGTTGATTCTATCAAGTTGTTGCAGCCAAAAGGAGGGTCGTACACCCTTAGCGGCTTCAACGACGTGTTATTGGTTTGGGCGTATGAATCTGTCACAGTGTTCGGAGAGATTTATGGCAAAAATGTGAATCCAGACGAAATTCTGTTTTTGCGATGGGGTGGAAGTCGTACTCGTGCAAGTCTTGCTACTACAATAGCTAAGGAGATGAATGATCATGGAACGGTAAGGTTTAAATCAGACATATGAATCCTGTAATGTAATGTCTGAGTTATAGGATTATTTTATGATTGAGTAGTTAGTTTTAATGACTGATTTATGTTTTTGTGTTGCAGGTGCATGTGAGGAAAATGGTGATGAAGGAGGGTCTAGAAGAGCTGTTTCCTCAGTGGAAGGATGAAGCAGATGACCCACAACTTGATAACCTAATTAAAGATATACATGCAGATCGGTTTGTTAGAGATTTTTATGTGGAATCGAATGAGAAGAACAAAAAAACGAAGGCTGGAGTTTCTTCAGAGGCTGAGCCACCCTCAAAGAAGCAGAAGAAAGGTAAGAAACAGAAGGAGGTGAAAATCAATGAAGGTGAAACTGCTGTTGTAGAGGAGAAGGAGAGTTCAAAGGAGAAGGGTCGTAGCGAAGCGGTTCTGCTGAACATAGTTGCTCATCTCGAGAAATTGGACTCGAGATTAACAGAATACAACACCAAATTTGGAGATTTTTCCCTAGGCCTGTTGGATACCATTGGAGATACAGTGAAAAATACAGTTGAAGAGCGTCTGATAGTTTTGGGGGTGTCCAATAGTAGTCAACCTGAAGGTCAAAACGTGATGGTCTCAGAAGGCAACCAACAGCCGGAGTCCAATAGTGGTCAACCTGATGGTCAAAACGTGATGGTCTCAGAAGACAACCGACAGCCGGAGTCCAATAGTGGTCAACCTGCATCTAATACCCCTATTGATAAACAGTCTGAAGACAGCCAACCGCAATAGACCCCTGATAAAGGTCAATCTGAGAAGACACTGGCAGATGATATTGCTAAAGCTGATGCGCAAGGTATGGGAGCAAAGCTGAATTCGAAGGTTGTCAGGGATAAGGCTGCTGGGGTGAAAAAGAACTTGGATTCGGCGTTTGGTAATGCCGATGCAACAAATGATGATTCTCCTAGTAAGGAACCACCATTCGGACGCGGTTGTAGGGGCTTAGGGAAAAGAAATAACTTAGCGGCTGATTTGGAGATGAATGAAGCTGAGTTAAAGAAGAAGCAGAAGCAGGAAGAAGCTGAGTTGAAGAGGAAGAAGAAGCAAGAAGAGGCTGAGTTAAAGAAGAAGCAGAAAAAAGAAGAGGCTGAGTTAAAGAAGAAAAAGAAGCAAGAAGAGGCTGATTTAAAGAAGAAGAAGAAGCAAGAAGAGGCTGACTTAAAGGCTGCTACAAAAAGGACTCGCAATGGCACAATAAGAATAATCATTCCGACTAAGCAAATTGAGGCGGAAACATACGAAGTGTGGCCAGACGAACTGTTGCCGGAATCTGATGTAGAGGAAGATGAAAGGAAAAGGTGTGGGAGAATAAAGGAGTATCGGCTAAAAGCTGTTCAATTATCTCCAGATGGGTCTCAAATGAGTGCGGAATTTGGTCCTTCTGTACCATTTCCCCACATCGGAAATAATGTAACGACGTGCATGAGAAAAGGTTTAGAACCTCCACCTGCAATATATGATCCCCTAGGACATGTTGATCCGGTTAAAAGGGATAATCTTTTAGAACACCTAAAGCCATACGAGTAAGGACTTTTGCACCATTTCGTTGATTTTAGCTAATAAAAAGATTTTGCAGAGACTGAGTTGCGTTAAATTATCAGGGAAATTCTACATGGAGAAGCTCACGAGGATATTGAGTTCTACAGAATCCTCATCACTCCAAGACCTTGGCCCATCAAAGAATATGGATGGCTGGTTCAAAATGTAAGTATGCAGCTGAGTTATATTTACTTTATGGCTAAGTTATAAGTATGGTACAACTGAGTTATATATTATATGTGCAGCATATTGCTGCGTATATTAGAATCCTCATTCAAAGGTCCAAACAAGATCCCATCCCATTCTGGTCCAAGCGCGTTGCCTTTATAGACTCTTGGTTTCTTCAATTATGGGTTCACGATTATACGCAGTTCGCAGCCAAACCGAAAATGGTAAAATTCAAAGGAAGTGGTTACGAGGGGTTAGCAAACGGTTTGATCCCCACAGACATTCAGACAAAGTTGCGGTGGTTTACAAATGTAGATCACTTGTACGGAGTGCTTAATACTGGCGGCAATCATTGGGTGGGTTTTCACGTGGATCTGCATAAAGAGAAGGTTGATTGCTATGATTCAATCTGTGGAGAGCAAACACTCGAAAGTGAGCTGAGAATGCTAAATTTCTTTAAGCCGCTTACTGGTATGATCCCTGCGATTCTGAATGCCCTTATTCCTGGTGATATCCGAGTCCCTACCAAGAAAGAGTTTGTATTCAGACGAAGAACAAAACGTATTGTTCCACAAAACAAACTGAAAGGCGAATGTGGAGTGTATGCATTGAAGTTCGTCGAGTGTCTAGCGCTTGGTGTAGCTTTTGATGGGATATCGGATCAAAATATTCAAGGTCTGAGAATGAAGATTGCAGCAGATGTCTTCAATGAAGGAAATTGTAGTTTGGTAGGGTCGTTTGGCGATGAATGAAGATGAGTTTTTTATGACTTATGGCTAGATATTTTGTACTTGACTTAAAGTTATGATTTGTTCATCGTAACTCAGCCACCTTGTTTAAATTACGCAGCCGTTACGTTAGATATAGCTCAGCCAAACCTCAAACCATACCCTAAAATAGGAAATTATTTAATAAGTCAGCCGAGTCGTCTTCATAAAGCAGCCATTAAGGTAGATAAAATTCAGCCAAACCTCAAACCATACCCTAAGATAGAAAAATATTTAATAAGTCAGCCGAGTCGTCTTCATAAAGAAGCCGTTAAGGTAGATAAAAGTCAGTCATACCTCAAACCATATCCTGAATTAAAATAATTGATATCTTTATACTTCAAGATGTTATAACATTCCCTAATAAGTGAATATATAATCAACCGAACGTCTCTTATTTATTGAATTAACGAGTTTAGAATCGATCATGATCTTGAGGTATATGTTGTCTTACAGTTACTTAAAGCGTTACATGTAGATATAGAGTGTGATAATAATACAACTCTCCTAAACTATATACAACGCATTTTAAGACTAAATTTATGTTATTTGTTATATTTATCACACCGTTATTCCAAATCCTAAACAGAAATACCTAAATAAACAAACCTAAACTCTAAATACTAAACCTAAACCCTAAATCCCAAATATTAAATCAGCCGTAATAGGATATATAACTCGGCCGCCACGTTTGTTAAATGTTGTCGTTTGGCGGGAAATAAGATAAATGAATTTTGAGAAATTTCAATTCCCGCCGTTTCACGTTCTATGTTTCTCTATATATAATATGCTCTCTAATACCCTTTCTTACGCCTTTATCTCTCAAGAAAAAACCTAAACAATATCTCTCTATTCCCATCAAAAGCCATGCCGATTGTTCCTGGAAATCCAGAGAGGTTAGAGAACAGTGTTTTAACGATACTAAGCTCTGCAAATCGTGAAAACCTCCCTGTTCTATACCCTGGTCTGTGTGACTTGCTTGACACAACCAGCCCTACATGGTTTAAATTTTTAACTGATCTCTCCCTGGTCATCTCGACGATTCTTGCAGAAGGATGGGTTCATGCATGACCGACATACTGCGACATTCCCGATCATTATAATGAACACTGGTTTCTTCAACTCGCTGTAAGGCCCGATATCTGTTCATATATATTAATATATACGAACGATCTGTAATCTTTGTATTTTTTTGTATGCCGCAGCGGACAAACACATGGGATCGAAGGCATCATTTGACAGTTTGGCGTAATTTTATTCTTGTGGCCAGAAGTCTATTTCGTTGTCAGATGCGCCATTTGAGGTGGACTTGGTCGGAAGGAGGCGAGAAGCCAACTTGGATGCTAACCAGCGTTTGGCTTGATCTCTGCCACATGTTTGAAGAGTTTGGTCCAGATAATTTTGGTTCCTGAAAGTCTTTTCGTGTCTGTATTTTGAACTTCATTATTTCAGCCATAACTTGTTTCAATGATTCAGCCGCAACTAGTTTTAATGTAATCTCGGCCACACATTTTATATAATTCAGCCATAACTTGTTCCGTAACTCAGCCGTAATTGTATTTTCTGTTTGTGACTGTTATCTCGGCCACATATCTAATATAATTAAGGTATAACTCAGCCAGCATTTTATTAAATAAGTCAGGCATATTGTATTTAAATAACTCAGTCATCATTGTATTTAAATAACCCAGCATCGATTTAATTTTAAGAGGCGGTATATGTGAAGTTCCATCATTATGCGCGTGGGAAAATTTGGCTGCCATGATAATATCGAGACTCATTATTACGAGTTTTTATATATATATGTTTCATTTACAATATCGAGACTCTGATATTATATTATATTTTTTATGTTTAGTAGTAATATAATTGTGATGTCGTATCTCTTCTTACAAAGTAAAACAATTTTTAGTTTCCAAGGACTTTGAAATCTATTTTAACAATGTCTTCCTCATCCTTCACCTCAGGAAATTATTACAGACGACGTAGGAATACGAAAAGAGGAACACCGAAAGAGTGTTGGTGTGGTGCACCATCTGACATTTTTACATCTGGAAGCGAAACAAATCCAGGAAGATTGTACTATTGCTGTGCAAAAGGATATCATAAGGTTAGTTTTGGTTCTTATTTCCCATGTTCGGAAACATAATACTTAGATCTGGTTACATTGGTGAAAACAGAGTCATTTATTCAAATGGGCGGACGAGTGCTTGGTGGAAGAGGTTGAAGATATTAAGGCAGTGATAAATGACATGAATAGAGCAACTCGGAGTTGCGAGTTAACGTTGCTCGGTTGGCAAATGGAGTAAAGACAAAATCTGAGAGAAAAGTAGGCGAATGTTTGAGTGAGAGTCGGTGTTTGAGGAATGTGGTTGTTTGTGTGTCTGGAATGGCGATACTTTGCTACTACTACTTCTCTGTTTAGTCATGTTTTGTCATCATAGGTCAGCTTTTGCGTGTTATGTAACTCAGCATTTATTAACTTTTTAGTTGTTTTAACTCAGTCGTATGTTAACAAAACTATGTGTTTATTAATATATAACTCAGTCGTTAAATAAAATTGATAAAAGCGAGAATGATTCGATTGTATTGGATAAACTTATGCAACACATATCCAGAATTCCACCCAAACCACCAGCACCAGCAAAGAAAAGAGTTGTAAGATTCGTCGCTCATGAAGGTGATTTCAACAGCATACTCATCCTTGAAAGACCGTGGCCGCATAGCCAATATGGATGGTTGTTTGATGATGTAAGTCTATAATTACGACAGAGTTTTTACATTATATTTCAGCTGATTTTCATTATTAGTATGTCTTTACATATAGGGATAATTATATGTCGCTTCAATCAATTATACCGCCCTTTATTAGGCGTGTGAAAATAAGTCAAGGTTCAAACAAATATCGAGACCGTAAATCAGTCTTTTGATAAGTCAGTATATTTTAATAAAATCATTTAATAACCGGAAAATTAAATTAACTCAGCCGTGAAAACAAATAATTCAATCTTCCAATAGCATTTACGCAGCCTAAAAAATCATTAACTCAGCCTGAGAAACAATTAACTCAGCCTTAAATAGATCTTACTTAGCCTTATAAAAATTTACTCAGCCTCCAAATAGAATTTATGATACCTTAGGAACAATGATGTTGGGGTCAAAATCGGTCAAGACGAAATCGATGTCCGAAAAGTTCGGACGAAACACGAAAGACGTTAAAGAAGCTTTAAGAGATTAAGTTTCAATCTAGAAAACTCGGGAAGATGTTAAGTCGTTCCGAAATCAACGATTAGAAACATTCTCTACACGATAAAAATCTCCGGAAAGTTAAAAGAACGCAAAAAACTCGCACGAACCGAAAGAAACGAGCGACTGACCCCGGGCTGCCTCTAGGCGCCGGGCGCCTAGCGCCCGTGCTGCCTCTAGGCGCCGGGCGCCTAGCGCCCGTGCTGCCTCTAGGCGCCGGGCGCCTAGCGCCCGTGCTGCCTCTAGGCGCCGGGCGCCTAGCGTCCGTGCTGCCTCTAGGCGCCGGGCGCCTAGCGCCCGTGCTGCCTCTAGGCGCCGGGCGCCTAGCGCCCGTGCTGCCTCTAGGCGCCGGGCGCCTAGCGCCCGTGCTGCCTCTGAGATTTTTACAAGAGTTTACTGGTTTGTGTTTGAGAGCTCCAATGGAGTAAGAAAGAGTTTGTGAATGGCGATTTTAGAGAGACAGATTTGGAGTTTGTTTAGGTGGTGGTTTAAGAGAATAAGTCTAAGAGATTAAGAACCAGAGATTAAGAGATTAAGAGATTAAGAGATTCAAGAGTAGAGATTAGAGAGTTTCTGTATCAAAGAACTTTCCTTCCATGAAGGAGGAGGGGAAACCCCACTCTCTCACTTAAGAGCTTACAAAACACCATTAATGAGTTTATATATGCTTTTTACACTTGCAAATCATAAACCTACATCTAATGGCTGATAATACTTGCAGTTTAAATGGATGGATGAGATGGAAAGCTGGCTGGTCGTCCATCTCCATTGGCTGTGCTCTTGTTGGTGTATTATTGGCTAATTTGAATCTGGTCAAGGTGTAGACTGGCTCCTGATTGGTTGCTGTAAGGCTCCCTTGAACTTTCCCATATATCAGACCAGATACATGGTCTTCTCACAGCTCTTAGCCAGCCTGTTCCAGCCTGTCATTGGCGCCAGCTCTTCTTATCCTCAAAGCATCTTCTTTGTCTCTTAAGAGTTTTGTCTTCTTCTCTTAAGAGATTAGTGCCAGCTCCCTTTTGTCTTCTTCTCTTAAGAGTTTTGTCTTCTTCTCTTAAGAGATGCCTTGCCCAGACATTGCACATGTCTCACTGGATGCCAGATTTCGCTCAGACTTTGCACAAGCCCTAAAATGCCTCAAATGGTCGAGTTATGCATTTATGGGTCGGACCAGTCCGTACGGATCCGTACGGTCCGTACCACGTCCGTACCAAATCCGTACGGCCTCGCCCAGACTTTGCACACTCGACCATCCTCCTCAACAATGCTCCTAAGTCCCTCCTGGACTTCACCCTATCTTTGCACAACCATCAGATCACTTCTTGACACTCTCAGACACTCCTGAAGCCTCCTGAAGCTTCTCAGACAATCTCTGGAAGCCATGCCCTATTCTTGCACCACTCTCAATCTACACCCAACACTTATGGCTTCACCATTTCATCTCTTCAAGTTAACACTCCCCCTCAAGCTTAACTCTAAGAGATCCTGAGTTAAGCTTGGAACCTTGAAGAATCCCCTCGTTAAAACCCATACAAAGAAAACCCTTTGGGACAAAACCTTGTAAGGGAAAGAGTAGGTTTCCTCAAGGCCTAGGGATTGGCCAGTGAGTCTTTGTGCCTTACCAACAATGTAAAGGACACAAAGACTCTGGATCATGGCCCTCATGTGATGCAAGGTCGTTCACCACTTCCCTTGCTCATCACCAACACATCTTGTACCTCATCTTTAGACAGATCATGACTCTCCCCCTTTCTCACAACCTCCTTGTTGTGATCAAGTGCTCGGACCTTCTGATCTTCCTTGATAGATACATCTTGAGTCTTGACTGCTTCTTCTTAAGGGAACCCACCATGTTACTGAAACCACATGAAGATGATTCAGACTGTAGTACCAAGCACCTCACTCTAGAAGCCGCCTTGGAGATCGCTTCATCATTCCTCACTATGCTCCATAACTGATCCGCTCCTCTTCTTGAATAACTGCCAATGACTCTCCTTGATCAGATCATGTCTCAACACTCCCCCTCAAGCTTGACCATGTGGAACAAGTCAAGCTTGGAAGGAACATCTTACATGATCTGCATCACACTCCATTGCAACACTTTGAACTTGCCATCTTGATTGGATTGCTTGTGGAAGCTCCATCTCATCAGTCACCTCAACACTAGAAGCCGCACTGATTGAGTCTCCTCTTCCCATAGCCAAGAACCCTCTGAAAGCTCTCTTGTCTAGACACGCCACTGCCTAAACCCAAATGGCTCCTTCTTCAGCTGCTTGCAATGGCTCCTCTCTTGAACCGGCTTGATAGCTCACTTAACTCCCCTCCTCAAGCTTGGATTGTGTATAGGGATCCAAGCTTGCAAGTGAGCTTAAGTGACACTTCAAACCATCAGTGGCGCTTCACCACTCTTCTAACCTTTCACCATTGAACCCCAATGGCAACATCTTCTGTCTCTTCTAACTCGGATGGATAGTGAACCTGGTACACTCCTTGTGAAACCTGAAACATCACTAAACTCCAGCAAAGATCAGAAACCAACATTTGAGATCAAGTCTTGACTAATCATCAAGCTTGATCCCCACACTGTCTCAAGCTTTGCAAAAGATTGAATCAAGCATTAGCTTGTTCACATCTTTGCAAGCAACTCTAAGTACAAGCACAATCTACACAGATTCAATGTTTTACTTAGCTATGACTAAAGCTCCTTTACTTAGCAATTTAGATATAAGTCTAATGCTTCAGTACAAGGCAGCTTTCAAGTCCCAATGCACAAGCTTTCAATCTGTCTACTCATGTATGCAACCAGACTCAGAATATTCTATCTAATGTCATGAAATGCAACAATATAGAACAGTCGCTTTGCATAACAAACCACACACCATGCAACAGCCTTAAACAATTCTATCTTTATGAATGCATGCTGGATAAGACTTTAATCTAACATCCTAACAATACACAACACTTAAGAATCAGGCTAAGCACTTTTAAACAACTCTCAACAATTTTAAAACAATTCTCAATGCCAAAACACAACTCAAAGTAGCACAGGGACAGATTTTAAAAGCTTTAACATTTAACAATTTTTCCAACAGTCTTCAGGCTTTCAACAATACCACAACACAACCAGATATCAACACAGCTCTTTATCACAAAGGTTTATAGAATCGCTTACTCCAAGGAACCAGGTTGGTCCTTGTTCACACCAATGGATGAAAGCTCATGACTTTGTGGACTTTTGGAGCTTGGATCGTCACCCACCTCCATTTCCTTCAGTTCATGGCCTCCTCCTTACACCACCAGCTCAAAGTCCCCTCCTTTCTTCATATCAACAAGCCGCCAAGCTTCTTGACACCATTTCTTCTTGGAACCGGATGAGAACTTCTCTTGGACAAGACGCCATGGACAAGGATAGCTAAGCCTCTCCATACACCTTTGCTCCAAGCAAGAATCACCATCAAACCGGGCAGGAACAAGGATGAGGAACCACCAGAACTCGCCAAGCTTCAGCCTTTATCTTCATAAAAGCTTGAACAGATGGGAAGAGCTTCAATGGTCTTGATTCGAGCTGAGGAGAGTGCTGTGTCTATGCGGAAGCTTTCAGCTCAGGTTCTGATGAACCTGGCTCTGATACCATGAGATTTTTACAAGAGTTTACTGGTTTGTGTTTGAGAGCTCCAATGGAGTAAGAAAGAGTTTGTGAATGGCGATTTTAGAGAGACAGATTTGGAGTTTGTTTAGGTGGTGGTTTAAGAGAATAAGTCTAAGAGATTAAGAACCAGAGATTAAGAGATTAAGAGATTCAAGAGTAGAGATTAGAGAGTTTCTGTATCAAAGAACTTTCCTTCCATGAAGGAGGAGGGGAAACCCCACTCTTTCACTTAAGAGCTTACAAAACACCATTAATGAGTTTATATATGCTTTTTACACTTGTAAATCATAAACCTACATCTAATGGCTGATAATACTTGAAGTTTAAATGGATGGATGAGATGGAAAGCTGGCTGGTCGTCCATCTCCATTGGCTGTGCTCTTGTTGGTGTATTATTGGCTAATTTGAATCTGGTCAAGGTGTAGACTGGCTCCTGATTGGTTGCTGTAAGGCCCCCTTGAACTTTCCCATATATCAGACCAGATACATGGTCTTCTCACAGCTCTTAGCCAGCCTGTTCCAGCCTGTCATTGGCGCCAGCTCTTCTTATCCTCAAAGCATCTTCTTTGTCTCATAAGAGTTTTGTCTTTTTCTCTTAAGAGATTAGTGCCAGCTCCCTTTTGTCTTCTTCTCTTAAGAGTTTTGTCTTCTTCTCTTAAGAGATGCCTTGCCCAGACATTGCACATGTCTCACTGGATGCCAGATTTCGCCCAGACTTTGCACAAGCCCTAAAATACCTCAAATGGTCGAGTTATGCATTTCAGGGTCGGACCAGTCCGTACGGATCCGTACGGTCCGTACCACGTCTGTACCAAATCCGTACAGCCTCGCCCAGACTTTGCACACTCGACCATCCTCCTCAACAATGCTCCTAAGTCCCTCCTGGACTTCACCCTATCTTTGCACAACCATCAGATCACTTCTTGACACTCTCAGACACTCCTGAAGCTTCTCAGACAATCTCTGGAAGCCACGCCATATTCTTGCACCACTCTCAATCTACACCCAACACTTATGGCTTCACCATTTCATCTCTTCAAGTTAACAGCCTCTAGGCGCCGGGCGCCTAGCGCCCGTACTGCCTCTAGGCGCCAGGCGCCTAGCGCCTGTGCTGCCTCTAGGCGCCAGGCGCCTAGCGCCAGGCGCCTAGCGCCAGGCGCCTAGCGCCTGTGCTGCCTCTAGGCGCCGGGCGCCTAGCGCCCGTACTGCCTCTAGGCGCCGGGCGCCTAGCGCCCGTGCTGCCTCTAGGCGCCGGGCGCCTAGCGTCATGCTGGCTCGAGTTGTCGGACGGCTAGTCTTCGTACGTAAGTTTCAGGCTCTCAAACCGCCAGAAATCCAAGTTTGCGACTTTCTGGAATCCCGCAAACCAAACTCCCTTTTCTACTCCTAGCCTTCGGAAAACCCGTAAGACATCGACGGATGGAAAAACTTCGTAGAAAACGGCGATGGTTATCTAAGAACACCATTCGCCTCAGAAAAGAGTCGAAGATCTTCCGAAAAATCCAATATCCGAGTAGAAGCGTGCTCTCAAAGAAATCGTAAAAAATAGCGGAAGTCCGAGATACGGCCCAAAGGGGACCAAACATGATCGGATAACCATTTTACGATTTTCTAAAAGATAGATACGACATCTTGCAATTATCTTCCCAAACAAGATAAATGTTAAATTTCCAAAGGATAAACATCAAGTTTCCGAAAAGATAAATGTCAACTTTCCCGATAAGTACGAAAACCGACGAAAATGAAAAAAGCCCAGCTCGCGGCGGCCCATCAGGAATAGACCGTCATATGGGAGTATATAAGCAAGTCTAGGAGCAGAGGAAAGAGGATCCGAAAATCACAAGAAAAACTACTCTCAGAGCAATTTAGAACTTAGGCGTTTATTTCCTTTTTAGCGAGTTGCGACTCAATTAGGTTAGATCTAGGCAGTGTTTTGAAACCCGACCCGGACCCGCGGTTGAACCGGTAAACCCGGTGACCCAGAATAATTCCGGTTCGGGTTTTGTATAAAACCCAAAATTTAAAAACCCGGAAAAATCTAGAAAAGCCCACTAAAACCCGAAACCCGGACCGGTTGAACCACCGGTTGAACCCATAAAAACTTTTTTTTTTCCTTTTTTTAGTTTTTAATTATATTTTAAAATTCTGTTTTGTTTTCTAGGTTTTCAATTAATAGTTAGATTTTCACTTTCCATTTGTGACCGTCTTTATAATGAAGTGTACAATGATAGAGATATCCAAATTAGTTGATGTGATTTGGAATTACATTATTTTTGTTATTGAC
Source organism: Hirschfeldia incana (assembly GCA_026261945.1). Taxonomy (NCBI): domain Eukaryota; kingdom Viridiplantae; phylum Streptophyta; class Magnoliopsida; order Brassicales; family Brassicaceae; genus Hirschfeldia; species Hirschfeldia incana. The sequence goes on from JABCMI010000006.1 coordinate 3,270,643, forward strand.
AATTTATTACAATAATTTTTTACTTTTAATTTATTTTGGATTTGAATTTTAATTTATTATTCACATTAGACATTCAAATATTTATGTACTTTATGCCGTGCTATTTTTAGATGTCATTACTATTAATTTTTACAAAAAATTATATACTCTAAACTATTTTTTTATTTATTTATATTTATACACTTTATGTTTTAAAAAACAGTTAGGAAATATTTTATTTAGTTTCTATATTTTTCATAGCTAATATAACATTATATAATAAAAGTAAAACTAATTCATTTATTAATTCACGGTTTACCCACGGTTGATCCGGTGACCCGGTGACCCGGTAAGTCGTCCGGTTCAGTGTCCGGGTCGGGATCTCGGGTAAGATCATCTAGGGTTTTGAGACTAGCGACGATCGACAGCTCTAACGGCCGCGATCTTGACCTATTGTTCCAACGTTCTCCGCGAATTCGGAAATAAAATTCTTTCTTTTTGCTCTCTTTATTTTACGCATCTATTTTCAACTTAGCCTGTTTTAACTTTGTCGTGCGTGGCCCAGCAGATAGCCGGGATCCTCGGGGAAAACTAGGTCAACTTAGTTTTCCTACGTTTTTACTTAGTAACATTTGACGGTGCGAATTTCGGTTCCCACAGTTTGGCGCCAGAAGGAGGGGGATACACGGATTTATCTTTCTCGCAACTACGCATGCCCAGTTAAGCATGTCTGCTAACGCGGAAAAAGACAAGCAAACGCACGACGGACCAGCCGCCGATGCCAACGCTGAGAAGACTCCCGCTGGAAACGTATCGACGGTCACTGCCGAGGCAAACACCGCGATGTTGGACCAGGTGAAGGAACTGTTCGCCACCGCCCAGAAACGGTCGGAAGAACAAGAGAAACTAATGGCTTCACTCGCTAAACAGGTCAGTACCTTAACAGCGAAAAGCAAACTCCCGCGCGGATCCACCAATGTGAGGCGTGTCAGGAGGCTTGACTTCGGAACTTCCGGAGACAAAGAAAAAGACGCCCCGAGAGAATCCCCGGAACTCATCCCTGACGATACCACTCCGGCGGGGCAGAAGAAAACGACGGATAACCTTCCACCTCCCGCGAGGGAAAAAGAAGGAGTCGACGTCGAAAGAATCAATCTAGATATCAGCAATCAATCGGATCCGTCCGACGAAGACGCCGAAGTCCACCACAGAAGGACCCGAAGTCAGTCAGCTCGACTGGCGGCAGCCTTCGAAAAACCGATGACAGAAGAGGAAGAAGACCTCTACTGGTCAGAGCAAGAGAGGCTAGCCGAAGACCAGACTCGGGCCTATCGCAGCCAACGTAGACAAAGGAGCGCAAACGGCGCCAATGAGATCCACGATCTACGCGAATACGAACACTGCAGCCGAGGTGAAGGCGGTAAAATCTCAGATTCACCACGCGACCAGCACTGCTCCCGAGATCGACCTGCTCCTCGAAGAATCGAGGAAGACTCCGTTCACTTCTCGAATCACAGACGCACGAGTCTCAGATCCCGGGAAAATAAAGCTTCCCACCTACGACGGAACCACAGACCCAAAGGCACATCTGCAATCCTTTCGATTGCAATGGCTAGGTCTAAACTTCCGGAGCGGGAAAAAGACGTCGGCTTCTGTCTCCTGTTTGTCGAGAACGTCAGAGGTGCTGCGCTCGAGTGGTTCTCGCACTTGAAAAGAAACTCCATCGGAAGTTTCCGCCAGCTGGCTTCAGCCTTTCTGAAGCAGTTTTCCATGTTCATGGACAGGGAAACTTCCGACGTAGACCTTTGGAGCCTGATTCAGAAGGAAGACGAGCCGCTCCGCGACTACATAAGGAGGTTCAAACTCGTAATGTCCAGGGTAACATGCCTCAGCGACAGTGTCGCCATCGACGCCCTGAGAAAAAACCTTTGGTACAAATCGAAATTCCGAAAGTGGATTTCTTTGGAGAGGCCACGCACCATCCAGGACACTCTCCATAAGGCGACGGATTTCATCATCATGGAAGAAGAGATGAAAGTCCTGGCGCAAAAGCACGGACCGCAGAAAGCGTCCGGCAAGAAGAAGACCTCACGTAACGACAAGTACGTCCATCACGAGGGGGAAGACGTCCAAGGTGAACATAACTACGCCGTCAACTCCGAACAAGGGAGGACCGCCGGAAACACTTGGACGCCGAACTCGTACAAGGACAACTCCAGCTGCGAGTTCCATCAGAGGAGGGGTCACTCTACCGCCTATTGCAAAGTTCTCGGCGCTAGACTCATCACAAAGCTGCTTGCCGGCGAACTAGCAACGGTCAGAAGCGTGAAAGACCTGCTCCTAGATTCTGACCGTCCGCCGAAGACCGACGGAGCCAATCCCGAGGATAACGCTCCTGGAACTCAATCGGGCGAAAAATGCGGACGAAGATAAGACGGCGAAGGAAACAACAACAATCGCCAGAGGATCAACATGATCATCGGAGGATCGCACTTCTACCAGGACTCCGTTTCGTCAATTAAAGCCTACGGACGGAAGGCCGAAACAAGTCCCAGATGGTGCCCAGAAAACGACGTTCCCAAACACACGATCGTTTTCGAGGAACAGGATACGGCCGAACTCGATAAACCCCACTACGATCCTCTGGTCATCGACTTGGTGATTCATGATCTCGAAGTCGGCCGCATCCTCATCGACACAGGAAGCACGGTCAACATCATGTTCCGTGATACTCTCCAGAGGATGAACATACCCCTCGGAGAAGTCGTCCCAGAACCAAGACCGTTGACTAGATTCTTGGGCGTCACATCTATGACCCTCGGAAAAATCAGGCTCCCGGTCATGGCAAAAGAAGTCACGAAGATCGTCGAGTTCGCAGTAGTGGATAACCCGGCCATCTATAACGCCATAATGGGAACTCCTTGGATAAACGCCATGAAGGCAGTCCCGTCCACTTACCATCTCAGCGTCAAGTTTCCGACACCAACCGGAACGGCGGTAATCTGGGGAAGCCAAAAACAGTCGCGACTCTGCTTCCTGGCTGAACATAAATTGCGCAGCAATCGGAACGCCCCAGTGGTTAACCCGAAGCGGACTAAGAGGCATCCGAGTATCTCCGAGAACTCGGCAAAGGACGATTCAGATTCGTCCAAGAAGGCCACGGTTCGGGAGGACGAGAAAATCCTCGAGTCCGTCGCCGACGGAACGGATGATCTAACCCCTAATTCGGCCACCGACTTAGCTAAAACAGTCGAGGCGCCGGAAATCGTGGAGTAATAGCATCCGCGATAGAAACAGAACTACGAGATGGCTTGATCCTCGCAAGAGGTACGTAGGCAGCTTGTCGTAACCCGATGAGTTCAGCTATCCCCCTTACCAAAAAGGGGGGGGGGATGGGAACGAACATTTTTCGTACTCCCGCAAAAATACTTTTTACATGTACTCTACATTTTTTTTAAAAAAAAACCTTTCATAAAGTCTTAAATTCGAATGCTTATTCAACACGTAAATGTTACGAAAAACGAAGATCGTATCTTTAAGGAACGCGAGACGTCGCAAATTCCTGAAAAGCCTCGATTCTCTATTTTCCTCCAAAACAGTCCATCCGCGACTCCAAAAAACTCTATCAGACAGTCTATTCACGACTCTAAAATTAATTTCCGTTGATTGGCCCCAACGGAAAAGCATAGAAACGTTTCACTCAATCAAATTCGTAGTCCGGCTTCTGACGAAGTCCTTTTGCATCCGACGAGGATATCATAGCGCGCTATGCAAGAAATCCAAATTTTGGTTAGCTCTTCGTGAAGGAAGTAGCTCGATTCGTATCCAAACGAATCATATAAGCCGATAAGCACTTCGCAGATTCTAAAACGATACGAATCAGGTCGAAATCGCAAACAAGCAAAACGAAAAGCCGATTTGTCATCGCATAGCTTCAGTCCGAAACTAGACCTAGGTCTTGCCCTAAACCCGGCCTTGCAGGTATCTAAAACATCTCATAGGCATAAGTATCCAGAATACGAGATTTCAAAATTTGCCTCTTATCGCTTACAAACCTAACGTTCGCTACAAAGTAACCTACAGGTTAAGCGACAAAAAAAAGAGCTTGAATACGAAATGACTACGCGTATTCAAACCCTCTACACTTGGCGAAAGTATAAATCAAAACGCAGATTTCATAAAAGCATCCATAGCAGGGATCCAAAGGCCACCAACGGCCAATCTCGAGAAATACAAAGTCACGCGACCTCCTAAGGGTCGCAACACATACAAACAGCCCCACAGGGCTTATCATAAATTATAATCAAATGCATAACAATCGGTTAAGGATATTCCATACGAGGAATCAGGCTGGTCGACCTCTTCGCCCCCGTCACCAGCATTCGCATCTGCACCGGCATCCGCTGTATCTTCCGAGACTTGAATAGGGTTCCACAACTCTCGAATTCTCCCCTCGATCGGAGGAACAGAGGATTCGGCGTTAGCACATACTCTCATCGAGCCGTCCATCGTGGCGAGTTCGCTGGAAAGCGAGAAACCCTCACGCTGCATCTTGTGAAGAGTACCGACCGAACCACGACACTCGCAAAAATCGCCTACAAAGTCCCGAGCCTCTTCATATGCCTCAAATTCGGTAGAAAAGATTTCTGCACGGACGAGGGCTCGAGCCTGGACCTCGGCTTGCCGGCGGTTTTGCTCCTCAACCTCCAACCGATACTTGGCAAACTCCCTTTCGGTCTCCTCCGCTTTGAAGCGGGCCAATCGAGCAGTGCGGAAACTTCCGTCGATCGACACATTCCACACTCTCACGGCCTGCAAAGAAGTCAACGTCAAATAAAAGGATAGGAAGAATTTGCTCAAGTTTCGGAAACAAACCTCGTTGACCAAACGAGCGCCCTCCGCGGTCACCTTATCCCTCTCCTCGTTGCCCAAAGACTCGTTACGGGTAAACGCCGGAGGAAGCTCATCAAAGAAGTCATTTGGGGGAGGATTCGGACCGGGAGCACCCCCGTTTTCTGCGACAAAGTCAGGATCGTACCTCGACGGCTCGTCGTTTCCCGACGAGGCCTCGAAAGTGATCCCTTTGCACTTCGATGATCTCCCCCTCCGCCTTGGAGGAGCAAACACGAAGGATCCATCATTGATGATAGGTCGCGTGCCGCCTCGCGATCGGTGAAGCGGGACCGCCTTTCGAATCCGGTCAAGATCGAAAGAATTCCAGGAACATGCCCTTGACTTGAATATGTCTCTCTTGATGGAAAGATTGGAAGGGACATGCGCGAGCAACCTGTTCTCTGAACAATTAAAAAAAATGCGTATATGCGTTCAGAGTTCGCCTTTCGGATTCTAAAAAAAAAAAAAAAAAAGGGGGGAAAGAAAGAGTACGATAATCTTACCACGTCGGTACAACCACTCCGTCGGGAATAGATGAAGAAAGCCTTCCTCGACAGACTCTCCATCTATCCTCACAAAAAAGAAACGATCGACGAAATCCTTAGCATGTGAGGTAAGTCCACGAATTACCGAAAAATCGGTCCTCGATTTCATGGCATATATTCCATTGGTGCTCACGCTCTTGGAACTCCACAACCCTTCGAAGTCCGAAGGGCTAAGATCCATTCCTAACTCGTAGCTCAGAATCACAACGCCAAGCCAGCTTTCTAAAGCCGGCACGTTCAACTGGCTGATTGAAATTCCGAAACGGTTGAGAGCTTGAACAATGACCCCAGGGATCGGGAACCATAGTCGACACTGCATCAGGAATGCCTCGTAACAAGTAAAGTAACCCTCCGGAGGGCGTTCTGAACTCTCATTCCCACGAGGAATGCGAAACACGACTCCCTCCAGAACATTATAAAACCTTCGAAGCATTCCGAGATACTCGGGGGATACATCGCTCGGCGAATCAGTTTCCACACGCGCCTTCACAGGTCGCCGGGGAATCGGAATCACAGGAAGAGGGGGATCAGAACCGAAGACGGCGTCACAATACGCGCTCCTGTCAATCTCTGAAACCTCGGGCTTCGGAACTTCCTCCTCGGCGTGGAAACTATCCGAAGAAGAGCGAGACTGTCTCCTCGAGGATTTTGATTTTGAAGTCATTCTTTTCTTAAAAGTAGAGAGAGAATTTGTAAGGGAGAGATTGACTTAGGATTCTTGGGTGAAATAATAATGGTAAAGGATTCACAAGTCTTTATAGACATGGATTTAACTATTTACCCCGACCTTCGACACGATTTCGTCTCCATACTTCAATCACGAACCATACAGCAAGCTAGGACCTACGACCACTACGGCTCCTAGTTAGCTGGGGGGCTAACTGTTGGGGTCAAAATCGGTCAAGACGAAATGGATGTCCGAAAAGTTTGGACGAAACACGAAAGACGTTAGAGAAGCTTTAAGAGATTAAGTTTCAATCTAGAAAACTCGGAAAGATGTTAAGTCGTTCCGAAATCAACGATTAGAAACATTCTCTACACGATAAAAATCTCCGGAAAGTTAAAAGAATGCACAAAACTCCGGGCGCCTAGCGTCATGCTGGCTCGAGTTGTCGGACGGCTAGTCTTCGTGCGTAAGTTCCAGGCTCTCAAACCGCCAGAAATCCAAGTTTTGCGACTTTCTGGAATCCCGCAAACCAAACTCCTTTTTCTACTCCTAGCCTTCGGAAAACCCGTAAGACATCGACGGATGGAAAAACTTCGTAGAAAACGGCGATGGTTATCTAAGAACACCATTCGCCTCAGAAAAGAGTCGAAGATCTTCCGAAAAATCCAATATCCGAGTAGAAGCGTTCTCTCAAAGAAATCGTAAAAAATAGCGGAAGTCCGAGATACGGCCCAAAGGGGACCAAACATGATCGGATAACCATTTTACGATTTTCTAAAAGATGGATACGACAGCTTGCAACTATCTTCCCAAACAAGATAAATGTTAAATTTCCAAAGGATAAACATCAAGTTTCCGAAAAGATAAATGTCAACTTTCCCGATAAGTACGAAAGCCGACGAAAATGGAAAAAGCCCATCTCGCGGCGGCCCATCAGGAATAGACCGTCATATGGGAGTATATAAGCAAGTCTAGGAGCAGAGGGAAGAGGATCCGAAAATCACAAGAAAAACTACTCTCAGAGCAATTTAGAACTTAGGCGTTTATTTCCTTTTTAGCGAGCTGCGACTCAATTAGGTTAGATCTAGGGTTTTGAGACTAGCGACGATCGACAGCTCTTACGGCCGCGATCTCAACCTATTGTTCCAACGCTCTCCGCGAATTCGGAAATAAATTTTTTTCTTTTTGCTCTCTTTATTTTACGCATCTATTTTCAACTTAGCCTGTTTTAACTTTGTCGTGCGTGGCCCAGCAGATAGCCGGGATCCTCGGGGAAAACTAGGTCAACTTAGTTTTCCTACGTTTTTACTTAGTAACATTTGACTGTGCGAATTTTGGTTCCCACAAATGAACTCAGCCTTTGAATAACATTTAACCAAAGATTAGAAAATAACATCATTATGCGAGGATCTCTTATTATGCGTGTGAGAATTTTTGGCTGCCATGACAATATCGAGACTCATTATTAGTATGTCTTTACATATAGGGATACGACAAGCACTAGTATATTATAACTAACAATAATAATAAATATATAAAATCTAAAAAATATTTTAAAATAAAAAAGATAATTCTTTAATATTGTATGGTTATCCGAACTAATAAATCAAAATTAATATTAGTCGCTTCAATCAATTATGCCGCCCTTTATTAGGCGTGTGAAAATAAGTCAAGGTTCAAACAAATATCGAGATCTTTATACTATCGAGACAATAAAATTTTCATTAATGGAGGTTCTTGTTAGGTTGGTTTAATTCAGACCTATGTAAATGATAACCTGACCGTAACCGTAAATCAGTCTTTTGATAAGTCAGTATGTTTTAATAAAATCATTTAATAACCGGAAAAGGAAAAAAATCAGTCTTCCAATAGCATTTACCTAGCCTAAAAAACCATTAACTCAGCCTTAAATAGATTTTACTTAGCCTTATAAAAATTTACTCAGCCTCCAACTAGAATTTACGTTGCCTTAGGAACAATGAACTCAGCCTTTGAATAACATTTAATCAAAGATCATAAAATTACATTATTATGCGGGGATCTCTTATTATGCGTGTGAGAATTTTTGGCTGCCTTGGTAATATCGAGACTTATTATTAGTATGTCTTTACATATAGGGATACGTCAAGCACTCATATATTATAACTAACAATAATAATAAATATATAAAATCTAAAAAATATTTTAAAATAAAAAAGATAATTCTTTAATATTGTGTGGTTATCCGAACTAATAAATCAAAATTAATATTAGTCGTTTCAATCAATTATGCCGCTTTTTATTAGGCGTGTGAAAATAAGTCAAGGTTCAAACAAATATCGAGATTTTTATACTATCGAGACAATAAAATTTTCGTTAATGGAGTTTCTTGTTAGGTTGGTTTAATTCAGTCCTATGTAAAACGATAACCTGACCGAAACCGTAAATCAGTCTTTTGATAAGTAAGTATGTTTTAATAAAATCATTTAATAACCGGAAAGTTATATTAACTCAGCCGTGAAAACAAATAATTCAGTCTTCAAATAGCATTTACCTAGCCTAAGAAAAAAATAACTCAGCCTTCGAAACAATTAACTCAGCCATTTAATAGATATTACTTAGCCTTAGAAAAATTAACTCAGCCTCGAAATAGATTTTACGTTGCCTTAGAAATCATTAACTCAGTCTTCAAATATATTTAATTTACCAACGAAACAAATAACTCAGCCTTTAAATAGCGTTTAATCAAATATCAGAAAATAATATACATACTGGAATAGCAAATAACATAAAAAAATAAGTTCTGATACATTACATCTTCACCATTTTCTTGTGTCCCTATAAAGGCTAACCGGTTCAAATTCACCTAAGAATAAGCCGATCTCTTTGAGCCACAAACAGTGGGGACACATGTTGTCATCCTTAGTGACATCAATGTGCCACAAGCAGGGGCAGTCTCGCTCCACAGGATTTCCGCATTGGCAACTGTAGAACTTTGGAAGAATATGTGATATGAACAAGGCCATTCTTTCTTTGAACTCCGGTGTGTGCCACAAACCCCAAGCCCATTTGATAGATCGCACTAGTTTCCCGATCCTGTCAAGTGATTCTATTGGAATACGAGATAAATACTTCCCTTCACCCTAAAAGATTGCTCGAGTCATTGCGTGTGTATACACAGCACGCTCATAACCTGCATCTGCTGCACGCTTCATGAGAAAAAGCCCTTCTTCTTTAAGGTCGAAGGAGTAGAAAAACTGTACACCCTTTATATAAAGCGTGCTTGGATTTCCCTCAGCGTAGCAAGCTTTCAACAAGTCAGAAGGCATATTGAGTCCCCAGGGAACGGATAAGACATCGAGGAAATGGTAAACCCCACGCCTCTCTGCTAACGCCTTCAATGACCTCGACGATGCTTTGAGGCCATAGAGATCTTGGATGGAGTTACGAGCCGCACGTTCAACCACTACCGCATGAATTTCTTCAGGCAATTCAAGAAGAGGGAAAAAATCCATCTAAACTAACTCAGCCTATAATTGATTTAGAGAGATAGAGAAAATGTGTAATAACTGACTGTTGAGAGTCTGGTTGTTCTCAGTACCCTTATTTATAATTAAGCCAACTCAGTCGAAACATGATTCGCGACGGTTGGGATTTCACGTGAAACAATCAAAATTAATATTAGGCGTAAATTATATTAACTCAGCCGTAAAAAGAAATAATTCAGCCTTCAAACAACATTTACTCAGCCTTTGAAACAATTAACTCAGCCCTTAAATTCAAAGAGATGCTTTCCAAAGGACATGAATTATCTCGTAGTCGAAGAGTTGCTTTCCAAACGACTCCAATATATCATTTTTTATCTTTAAATACAAAGCGCACAATGCCACATATCCAAGTGATCAAGTGGCAATGGAAGGATCGAAAAGATCGATAAAACGTCCTATGGAGGATGTCTATGGAGCGGATGCTGTTGAAGGTTATAACAAAGGGAAGATGGAAACGACAGAGCATTACAGGGCGCTTCTCCGCTTGGCCAAGGAACAAATGCAATCTGAATCTGAATGGAACGATGCCTCCAGCAAAGTAAATTCTATTGCTCCGCGCATGGAATTGCTTGATGCCATTATCAAGGCCGAAGGCAAATTTGACCTCGTGGCTGATTTGAAGACACTCACCGCTCAGCATTGTGAAGCCGAAGCAGAGTTGGGTGCTGTGAAGGTCATCGACCCTGACTGGTGTAAGCTTCATGAAAAATGGATGCTGGATGATTAATCTCATGTCATCAACTTCTCTTTTATTTTTATGTTTTTTAAGACTGGATTTTATGTACTATGTAACACACATCATGTTTTATTTTCTACCTATTCATATAACTCAGTCGTGACATAAATTAACACAAATCAGTTTTTATGCATCATAACTTAGCAATACGGTTCATTTATCCAGACCAGTGTAAATCGAGACCATTATTATGCGCGTGATCAAATTTAGTTGTCATGATTAATTTAATATTAATTCCCGACATTCGTAGCCAAAAGTTACAATAATTATATCTCATAAAGTTACATAGGGCCTATTAAGGACAAACGTTTTTCAATGTTTTCCTCGACTCTAATTGGCCAGTAAGATATAATTCAGCCAACTCACCCGAAACATGATTCGCGACGACGGGGATTTCACGTTAGACCTTTATACTATCGAGACAATAAAATTTTCAAATAGCATTTACCTAAAAATAATTAACTCAGCCATATAATAATTAACTCAGCCTCGAAATAGATTTTACGTTGCCTTATGAACCATTAACTCAGCCTTCAATATATTTAACTTAGCCAACGAAACAATTAAATCAGCCTCTAAATAGCATTTAATCAAATATTAGAAAACAACAACTTAGCCATAGAATATTAGTCTCGACATACAACATACTGTCATAGCAAATAACATAAAAAGATAAGTTTTGATACATTACATCTTCACCACTCCCTTGTGTCCCTTAACAGGCTTATCGGTTCAAAATCACGTAAGAACAAGCCGAGCTCTCTGATCCAGAAACAGCGGGTACACATGTTATCATCCTTAGTGACATCAATGTGCAACACGCAGTGACATTGTCGCTGCACAAGATTTGCACATTGGCATCTGTAGAACGACGACATAAAACAGCAAATGAACAGGACCTTATGGTCGCGAAAATAATCACCATGCCACAAACCCCAACCCTATTTCACAGAGCACACTAGTTTACAGATCCTTTCAACAGATTCAAATGGAATACCGTCAAAATACTTTCCTTCACCCTCAAAGATTGCTCGAGTCATTGCGTATGTATACACAGCACGCTCATATCATGCATCTGCTGCACGCTTCATGAGAGAAAGCCCTTCTTCATGAAGGTCCAAGGAGTAGAAAAACTGTACACCCTTTATATAAAGCGTGCGTGGATTACCCTCACCGTTGCAAGCTTTCAACAACTCAGAAGACATATTGAGTCCCCAGGGAGCAGATAAAACATCGAGGAAATGGTAAACCCCACGCCGCTCTGCTAACGCCTTCATCGACCTCGACGATGCTTTGAGGCCATAGAGATCTTGGATCGAGTTACGGGCCGCACGTTCAACCACTACCCTCTGAATGTCTTCAGGCAATTCAAGAAAAGGGAAAAAATCCATTTACTCTCACAAGGGTGAAATTGATTTAGATAGACAGAAAAAATGTGTAAAAATATAGAATATAGAGTTGAAAGTCTTATTTATTGGCAGTGTGAAACTCAATCGTCTGACGACTTTTCTTTTTTTTGGCGGGAAATTTTATAGAATAAACAATTACGTTGGTTAAAATTAAATTTGTCATATAACTCAGACTGTTAATATAACTAAGTCTTTAAAGAAAATAACTCAGCCTCATCAAACAATAACTCAGCCCCCGTTAACACTAACTGAGCCGTCACGCATATCAGAGTCGTATAGATGCTTTCCAAAGGACATGAATTATCTTGTAGTCGAAGATATTTCCAAAGGACATGAATTATCTCGTAGTCGAAGAGATGCTTTCCAAAGGTACATGAATTATCTCGTAGTCGAAGAATTGCTTTCCAAACGACTCCAATAGATCATTTTTTATCTATATATACAAAGCGCACAATGCCACAAATCCAATAACTCACGAGATTTCTCACACAATATCGGTTTTCTTCTATCAAACGGAAACGACTGTTCGAGTTAGACATGGAGAACATGAACTTGGCTTCCCTCCCTCCTTCAATGCTGAGTAAGATTCTCTCCAAGGTAGCAACGAACAATATCCGGGACTTTGGTTCTGCAAGACTTGCTTTTCGCGGGTTCAACATAATAGGAAGAGATGATTACTTCTACAGATCGGCCAATCTCATTTACCTGCACGATTGGTTCTACTTGATACACGAGGTCACTGATGTTCGAACGTTTAGACTTAACTGCTACCGTCTAGGTAATCCAGAGGCCATCTACTTGAGAGGTATGTATGAGTTCTTCATCCTCCATTTAGTTGATGTAGGAAGAGAAAAAATACACCTTGCTGGTGAGAGAGGATGCTTGTTGGCCCAATTTGTAGACGGTATGATGAACTTAGCCTTTAGCGTTGATGATAGAGGAATGGTTCACAACCACCCTGATTTTACGCGTCAACATGTTGATCGGATGTTTCAAATCATCTGTGATTGGGAACTTACAGGCAATTGGGATTACGAAAAACCTGCCATGTTTCTCTCTGTGGCTGAAAGGATAAACCCTGAAACGACATATTATTACGACATATTATTGCTGGTGCTCTAGATTAATAGAACCAGTGTTTGTACTCTTCTTAAATGGATTAAGATCACATTGGAAATGCGATAGTTGTTTCTGGAATTCTGCAGCTTGGGACTTCTGCGATGACATACATTTAACTGCTTGTGACTGGCCAATTGAAGATTAGTTTCATCTACTTTTACTAAATTTTTGTAACTGACTCTTCACATTTTGACCAAACTCTATTTATATCTATAAACTATTTTCTTATTTGAACTTCAATAAATATATTGTGTCTAAACATACCACTAATTCAAAATAACTCAGCCGTTAAAAAGGTAACTCAGCCTTGGTAAACAATAACTCAGCCCATGTTAACACTAACCCAGTCGTTACGCATATCAGAGTCGTTGAGATGCTTTCCAAAGGACATGAAAAATAACATCTCGGCCATAAGTATTAACTATTAAAATCAACAACTCAGACGTAAGAAAAACATGAAAATCAACAAATCAGCCGTAATACAAAAACATTAAAACCATAAACTTAGTCGTAATACAAAAACATGAAAATCCCTACAACAACCCAGACGTAATAAAAACATGAAAACCAACAAATCAGCCGTAATACAAAAACATTAAAACCATAAACTAAGCCGTAAAACAAAAACATGAAAATCCCTACAACACTTGCTTACATCAGACAAGTTGTAGCATTATGACCACTCTGTCTACATCGAGAACATGTGTGCTCTTTCCTAGGACGTTTGTTTGATAGTGCAACTTCTAAAGCAGATTTCATCCTATTTTTCTTCGGTCTGCCTGGTGGTTGACGTACAGTCGGAGGCAAGCAGGGTTGGTTAACCACGAGTTCTGGAACATGTTGCGCTGAATCAACCGGCATGACCGACTATGCGCTAACCAAATAATTGCTGGTATAGTAAGGACTGCACAGGGATATACGAGAAACATTCATGTACTCCGTCGCTGCGATTGCGTGTACACATGGTAATTTCTCGAGTTCGAAACGACGACATGTGCACTTTCGCTCTACCAAATTAACAACCTGCAAAGACTCGCCGGAAAATCCATATTTAACTTCAGTGTAATGATCATTAATCCTCTGTACCTCCAAATCTATGGCGGCAGTTACACGACCCTATTAAAAATTATATAAAATTAATGTGAAACGACTGACTTAGTATATCTTAAGGGCTGACTTAAGAGTTGTAAAGACGGACTTATGAATTTAAAGGCTGACTAATTTTTTTTAAAGGCTTACTTACATGTAGTAGTTTCTCCACACCACGAGTAAGCGTGGTTCGCTGCGATCTGGCATCCTCTCTTCGTTCAGCAAACCATCTGGTCATCATAACCCGTATCGATTCTAATATCCGAACATTATTAAGACCTCTAGCATTCGACAATGCTCTGTTCATTGATTCCGCTATTTTCGTAGTCATCAAATTGTACCTCTCGCCCGGGAAATGAACACGCGTCCACAGTCGAACATCAGCCCTTTGGAGGTAGCCGTGGAGTGCTGGATTAATCGCTTCAATCTCCTCAAAAATCTGAGTAAAGCCAGACATCCTAAAACATCTCGCCGCTTTCTTCACCAGACGAAATGCATCTTTTCCTTTATACAGTCCCAGTATATTCTTTTATAGATGGTACGTGCAAATTCCACGAGAAGCAAGCGGATACACATTTGTAATTGCTTTCCCAATCGAGTTATGCCTATCCGAGATTATCGCAAGACCCTCGTCGTCAAGAATCAAAAGTTTTAGTTGCGTAAAAAAACAATGCTAGGAATCATCATTTTCAGTGTCAACCACTGCGAAGGCTATTGGAAAAATCTGAAAGTTACCATCCTGAGCTAGTGCTGTGAGAAGCATCCCTTTGTATCTACCATTAAGAAACGTACTGTCGACAACCACAACTTTACGCATGAAAGGCAACCCATTTACGCTCGCACCAAACGCAAGAAACAAATACATGAATTTTCCATTCTCATCGATTTGAAGACACACAACTGTACTCGGATTTTCCCTTATTAGCATGTATATGTAACAAGGCAAGCGTTCAAACCCACTCTCAGGTGTTCCCTGATCGATTTCCCTTGCAAATCTCGGCGTCCGGTAGGATTTCCAATAATCCATCTGTTCACATAAAAAACGATACAAATAAATCAGCCACATCATTCAATTAAGTCAGTCACAACGTAAAATTAATTCAACATTGTTTTCATATAACTCGGCCGTATTGTGTAAATATATCAGCCGCTACGAAACACATATTACTCAGCAGCTGTTTCGTAAACATAACTCAGTTACACCAAAGTAATTACCTTTACACCAAACTGCTTAGTGATAGCTATTCCAACACTCCTAGGGCGAACGGCCGGACCAACGTCGCCGAGAAAGTTCTTGTACAACTCTCCTAAAATATCTGGTGTTGCATTTCGACATCGATTAGAACGCTCAGTTGTAGAACATGTATGATTCGATTCGTAAATACAAAAATAGAACGACGTGGTAAAAGCACAAACCCTCCAGATACATCCATCAACCCAACACTTAACAATGAAAAATGTTCGGGTTGATGTGTCTACATCATAATCAAATCGATCCTTCACTGTAAGAAGTTTCAGACGTCGCTCCAAATCGGCTTTACTCTCGTATCGTTGCCCTACTGCAAGATTTAACGACGACATCTCCAACTTTAGAAGAACCTCCTCACTCTCTTTAGACCCGCTCATCGAGAAGTTCCGATATATCTTTTTGGGAGGTATCTTTGGTGACTCTTCGTCTTCTAAAGGAGACTCACCATATGAGCTGAAGTTATCATCTTCAGATGACGCACCGTCCGAGTCGTCGAACATATCAAATCGGCTATCAAATTCATCGTCTTCTTCGTTTTCTTTGCCTGTTTCATCTTCTCCGCCTACGTTCTGATTTTCTCCTTACATAATACTAGAGCAATCAATCTCTTTGTCCTCTTCTTCCTTCTCGGAACTGCAACCATCGTAACTCCCACTGTAATTATCGTCTCTGGACTCAACTTCTGATGCTTCTACATCTGAGCTAAAACTGAAGTTTGTTTTAGTCTTCTCTCTTGCTCTGTCGTCCCTGTTCTTCGTAATCTCAATACAAAGACGTAGTTGTTCGATTTTCTTTAGGGTTTCAAAACCTTGCAACTGCCGAGTATTGGACACGTACACTGGTGGAGTGTCGTGCGCCATTGTTTTCAATGATTTATTCGAGAACATGTAGCTTAGCTGAAAATGATCACTCATTTCATTCAATCCGTAATCATCGAGAACAGAATTTGCGAAATCGTCGTGTGTAGAGTTCTCATCTAAATGAAGAACTCTACATCCTCTACTATCAGCGTTGAATACATATTTGTTTTTCTTAATCCAGTTACCGGAAAGATTAATAACCGGATCCATAACCAACTGAGATAGATGAAGAAGAGATATAACGGGGATGAAAGTGGAGGAATATGAACAGGCTGATTAAAACCAAGTTTTGAAATTCTTTCGATATTGATGACATGGCAAATCCGAATTGATGACATGGCAACTGACATGGCAAATCGGTTTTTCAGCCACCAAAAGAATATATAACTCAGATATCCTAAGTCAGTCCTCATGTAGTAAGTAAGTCTGCCGAAACGTGGATACTAGTTCAGTAATTAATCTTTTTCGATAACCCAGATGTAAATAGAATTAAATACAATAAGCTAACCATATCGTTTAACAATTCAGCCGTAAAACAATATTATTCTAGTAATTAATCTTTCGCTAATAACTCAACCACAATATAGCTGAGTTTCATGTTAAACCATCATGATTCGGCTGATTTAAAGTAACTCAGCCGTAAAACATCACATAACCCAGCCATTCAGTGTTCATTAACTCAGTTGTGGGTATATAACTGAGTTGTGTCATTACTACGACTCAACCAAATTTTCCAGAAATCAATCCATCGATGATTAAGTCAGCCGTAACATCAGTAAGTAAGTCAGCCGTTGTCCAATAACCCAACCAGATTCATATAACTCAACCCTTACGCGTGGTTTACTTATCGTCTTCAATCAGCCTTTTTTACTAAGTCAACTATTTTATTATAAGTCAGCCAAAACTTATACATATACCAGCCATAAGGAAAGACGCATTCTTTTACGGCTGACTTAATGAAAACATAGAAGCATATTCCTACGTGTCGCCGGATTTTTGCTTACATGGCGTTAAAAAGTAATGGCATTCTCGTAAATACGTTTTTTCTCATAACGTGGATGAAGGGCACGCTTGGCATTTAAAAAATGCCAGTAATAAAAAAATTGTATGGTTCTGGTCATAAGTCCTAAAATATACAATATCTGAGTCAACTTCCCTTTATTAAATCTGTCCAATCTGGATTATCTCAGATAGTTTTAAAAATATGTAATATATTAAATATATGTCAATTACATATAAAATGGAAATTTGTTTTTTTTAGAAACTATTTAATACATATCAATGTATACTTTGATGAAATGACCTTCGATTCTCTTTTTAATCTTTCATATTTTATCAATTTAAATATATTTTGGTTAATTTTTACAATCATATTGAATATATACGAAATTTTCGTAATTGGACAAAAATTAAAATTTCTAAAATCCGATATGAGATTTTGGATTAAGGACTTGCTAAGTTATGTAATTTTATCACTGTTCAGAGTTCCTCAATGTCTTTGAATCTCATTTACTTTTTTGATGCTAATCAATATCTCATGATTGTGTCGAAATTTTCTGTTAGCGGTAAAAGGCGCTACTATAGGTGAATCTAAATGTATTCCAAATTAATATGTTCTCTTTTCTGTTTATATAAATCAAGTATTTTGATTCCTATTTGAGACCACAAGGTAATACCAAAACATTTACTCTATCACAAATATTTGTTTTTCTAATGAGATCGCTTTGTATCACAAAAAATATTAATACAGAACACATTTGATTCATATTGTACTTTTGCTATAAAAGACTTTTAACTGTTTTATCTAGAGACTTTTAAGAAAGTGTAGACCATTGCACACATTTAACTATAGAAATTTAGTGTCCAAAATATTTTAGTTGTAGTGTTGTGCCCTAAATATTGTTAATAGAATTTGGAGCATAAAACACGTGTTTATTAGGCGTTAGTCCAAGGCTGACATTGTGATTAAGAAGATGAAGACAATTGTTATGTTTTTAAGTGTTATAATTATGGCTTCAATGGGTAAATTTATCTTTGGTAAGCCAGGATAAATATTAAATATTGTAGTCTTTGTAAATTTATTAACTGATCCACTTGGTATCTGTTTGGCAATTTTCTTAGGTGCGGCAAATACCAAGAAAATATTTAATTTGGAAGAGAGAACCCATATTTTCAATCCAACAACAGCTCCTCCAATGAATTTTCAGATAAACGATTTACTAGACGAATATGTTAAACAAAATACTCTGCAAGGTTGGATGGGTTTTTGTCATGATTGTGTTTGGGCTTGTTTACGCAGAAATAAGGAAATGGCGAAATGTAATAAATTTAGATGTCTATGTACTATTAAGGATATTGAATAAAACGATCATAATATCTTTCAAACATTTATAAAAAAAAATATTTAACATTAGATAGTTTTTTTAAAAAATGCAGCTGCTTTACACATGTATACTCAGAAATGACAAATATGTTTCTCAACCTTAAACCAAAATATAAATTGTATGCTCACTAACAAACACGATCTATAAAAATATTACATGTGTTAGGGTTTAAAAATCCTTGTCTTGAGAGTTTTAGAAGCAACGTAGAACAGTACACAAACCTTATTAAGACATTTGGTATCCTAGATACATTTATTATAGATATGTTCCCAGATACATTAATTATAGATCTGTTCCAAGATATATTTATTATAGAGTTGTTCCCAAAGTAGTAATAATAAAATTTGATGAAGAAAACACATGTTTTTTTAGAATTAGTTCAAGGCTGGGAAAGCGCTACGATAGATGAATCTTAAAGTTTGATGCTAATCAATTTCTCATTATTGTGTTGAAATTTTCTGTTAGCACTAAAAGTCGCTACAATAGGTGAATCTAAATGTATGCCAAATTAATATGTTCTTATTTTTATTTAAATCAAGTATTTTGATACCTATTTGAGACTAAAAGGTATTAACAAAACATTTACTGTTATAACAATTATATTTTTTTCATATGAGATCACTTTGTATCACATAAAGTATTATTACAGGACACATTTGATTCATATTGTACCTATAAGAGAATCTAATTGTTTTTTTCTAGAGACTTTTTAAAAAGTGTAGACCATTGCACACAACTAACTATAGACATTTAGTTTCCCAAATATTTTAGCTGTAGTGTTGTGCCCTAATTATTGTTAATATAACTTGGCGCATAAAACACGTGTTTAATAGGTGTTAGTCCAAAGCTGACATTGTGTATACTATTCTAGACACGATATATTATGTATGATGTATGTGTTCCATCATATGAATGATAAAATGAATTTATTTAATCAGAATTTTCAAGGGAATTTTCATTCTCTATTATTTGTATTTATTTTACAAATAAACAACTTCAGTTTGCTAATTTGTGCAAACTGAATGTTTTTAGTAGTTGTAAATCTCTAATATATTAAATAAATGGCAGTTACATATTAAAAATTGTAATTAGGTTTTTTTTTTGGAAACTAGACTTTACATATCAATTTTTCTTTGGTTGAAAAGACCTTTGCTTCTTTCTTCACTCTTTCTTACTTTATTAATTAACAGGGAAAATCGCATGAAAAACTTTGACAGTGGCACATAATGACACTTTAAATCTTGAAGTTTTTTCACTATCACTTCAAACCTTCAAAGTGGCATATGTATCACAAAAAACCTCCAACTTGCACTACAAGAAAACATATTTTTTACGAGGGCGCTATTTGTTGTTAATTTGTCGTAATATGGGCTTTACGATGAATTAACATCAATATGCATTTCATTGTTAAACGCTCGTCGTAACGGAGGTTTCGTCGTAAAGTCCTAGTTATGTTTACGAGGAAGTTATTTCCTCGTAAAGCGGAAGGAAACATTCGCAACGTCCTCGTTAACGACGATGTAAAAACCACGTAACATTTCGTTGTAATAGACACGTAAGGTTTCGTCGTAAAGTCGATGTAAAATTTACAACGATTCCATGTAAATTCCACGTAAACGTTACAAGGACTAAACATGGAAATTTACAACGAATTTACATCTCCATATTTAAAATATTAATTTATTATAATAATTATATAAATTTTATAAAACAATAATTTTAAAATTTAAAATATTTGAAAAAAAAATAAATATGAAACCAAATATTTTGTTAAAAAACTATAAATTCATTAATTAAATAGAATTTAAAATTTTTATACAAAACATAAGAAATTAAAAAAAAGGAAATTCTAATTAAGGTCGACATCATCGTCATCGAAGTAGTTGGCTGAGGGGTTCGGGTCTGTAGATGTTTCTGCTTCGGGATCCGGCTGGCTCATCCCGAGAGCTGCTCGTCTCGCCGCCAAAGCCGTCTGCAAAGTTGGATTTCCCACCGCCATCACATCCAGCAAACTCTCAAGAGAGTCCAAACGCTGCTGCTGGGTATCCATACGAGCCTGCATCCGCTCGTTGTCCTGGTCCCGTCTCGAATAGTATGACGAAGTCGCCCTTGCAACTTCGTTAACGGAACCTATTCCGACCGTCCTTCCCCTCTTTCTAGGAGCCACCTATATGTATATATATAAAAACCTATTTAGAGTTAATAATAAAAAAAATTATTAAATTTTACCTCCTCGAAGATCCGGTCGACCTCTTCGGTTGACAACTTGACGGGTAATCCATCTGCAGACTGTTGGGTAAGTTGCGTCTCTCGCTCTTCTATCCGAGACGCCACAGCGTTGAAGAGTTTCTCTGATGCAGGATCAACAAAAACTCCATCTGGTGAGGCGTGAGTCATCTTGAATAAGTCCGAGAGAGATGGCAAAACTCCAGTCTTCTCCAACTAATAAACAAAAATACAAAATAAATTAAATATAATTAATAAATACAAAAGTTTATAATAATAAAAATTATAAATTTAAATAAAACTTCCAGCTTCGAGACAAATTCCGGCATGGGATTTTTGGCCGGTTCTATGAACCATGGGCAAATGGCCATCTTTATCCCTCGTTCTTCGGGAAGCGGAGCAGGAGTTGGCTTTGCGGATGGAGCTGGGTTCGTTCCAATAGGCGATGAGGCTATCTCATTCTTCCTTGGTGACCCCACTCAGCTTCCCCTCATAGCCGTAAATCTCCCACTTGTCCTTCCAATCGGAGACGGTGTTGCAAAGACGAGTTTTCGCCTTTGCAATAAATTTGTTCTTCACCCTCTCGGTGATTCCTATGGACCAGTTTCATCTTTGCTGAAAAAAACAAACAATTTAAAAGATTAGAAAAAATAATAATTATTTAGTTAACAATTTAATTATTTATTTAAATTACCGCAAAATATTTAAACCACGTCGTCTTGACGTGATCGGGAGTAGACGTCCAGTTGGGATAAAGGCCGTCATAATATCCCTTCATCGTCTCTGAAACGCTCCGGCTAACTTTGTTGTTAGCCTCAAACTTGCAAATATAACAAATTTGTTAAAAAAAATTATCAAAGATTTTAAATTTAAAACTAAAAATTTTATGTACTTACCAATAAGTACCCGGGGGTCTATCGGGGTCAAGAACATGTAAACCCTCTCGTCCGGGTTGAGTAAGCAAATCCTCGACGGTGTATCTTGCGAATGGTGCATGAGCTGGCACCCGCAAGTCGGGATGAACTGCAGCCGGTGGGGCAGGCTGATCCGAGGCGACAGGTGGAGCAGCTGGTGGGGGAGGCATCTAAGCTGGATGAGGAGGAGGGGTCGAAGAAACTCTCTGAGATGTGTGAGACTCCGGAACTGTCCCGGAAGAAAACGATGGACCGCTAGAGGAAGATCTATCGCCAAATAAATCTGCATACGTAGGTGCAGGAGCTGCTGGTCTCGGTCTAGGAGCCATCTAAAAAATTAAAAAAAAAATTAATTATAGGTAAGTACATAGAAGCCATCTAAATTTCTAAACTAATCACCTAAACTAATTCCGTTAACTAATCACCTAAACTAATTCCCTAAATTAATCACCTAAACTAACCACCTAAACTATAAAAAAAAAGAAGAGAGAGAAAGTTACCTTAGAGGGGGAGAGGAATTCAGGAGGAAGATACGAGCAATGCTCATCTGAAAGACTTCTCCCATATATATAAAAATGATTTCGTCATAAAGGCGTCGTAATGTTACGACGAAGTTATCAGGCCCGTGTTCTATTTTACGACGAAGTTACCAGGCCCGTGTTTTATTTTACGACGAAGTTACCAGGCCCGTGTTTTTTCATTTACGACAAATTTACCAGGCCCGTGTTTTTTCATTTACGACGAAGTTACCAGGCCCGTGTTTTTTCATTTAAGACTAATTTACGAGGAAAATATGAAACCCTGAAAATCAAATCCCTAAACCCCAAAGTTATCATCTTTACCATTATCACTCATTCATACTTTCATCCTCTTTATCCAACTAAAACCCTTAACTTCAACAAAATAATTTTTTTTCCTTAACAAATAGATATTTTTTACCTTAAGAAATATATATTACACATTAAGGTTCTTACTTAAGCAATAAAAAACAACATTGGGTACAATATTTTGGAAACACAAAAACAACATTTGTTACATATATTACATCATTCTGAATCGTTTGAGTTCTCATCAACATCACTACAATCAAACTCGTCTTCATGTGCTTCATCTGTCGCATCTTCGGGAAGATCTTCATATTGATGATTATTTGGGTCGATTAGAAGAATTTCATCAAGTTGTTGGTCAGGAACCTCAACTTCATTAATAGCAACTTCTTCTTGCAATGGTGGTTCTTCTCCAGCAACAATTCGTCCATGAGGTGTAATTTTGATAGTAGCCAACCAATTAATCCCAGAACTTCGAAGGCGAGGGTATGGAAGAAAACTAACTTGTTCAGCCTGGGAAGCTAGGATGAAAGGCTCGAATTTGTTGTATCTTCTCCCAGAGTTGACATCCACAACACCAAATTTGTTAAATCGAACACCTCGATTCTCAACGGGATCGAACCATTCACATTTGAAGAGGACACATTTTAGCTTCAATAACCCTGGAAATTCCACTTCAATAATCTCCTGCAAGATCCCGTAAAAGTCTGTTTCGCCTTTCACACATATTCCATAGTTACTTGTTGCCTGATGTCTTCCATACTCGTATGTGTGAAAGGTAAAACCTCGTGTGAAGTACATATGTGATGTGGTGACCTTTGCTACTGGACCTTGGACCAATTTGTGAAACCATACAGGGTAATATGGATCATCATACTCAACCTACAAAATACACCACTGTTAGAATAGTATCAAATTTTGTTTCATTTTAATCAAATATAATACATGTGATTTTAACCACTTGACAAAGTGCTTTTCTTTTCTTCCTTCCACTTCAGCTGCAGATAATCCTGGTATTGCTTCTTCAACTTGAGATACAAACATGCTGCAAATTAAACAAATATATCATATCATATAATTAACAACAATAAAATTAATTAACATAGACAAAAAATTTATCTTTCAAACGAAGACGTCATTGCATCTCCGCAGTTGAGCGTAATATATGTGTGGGCACTATGCTTATCCTCTTCACTAGACCACCAGACTTCTTTCAGCTTACCACCAAATCGTCCAATTTGATAGAAAATGTCAGGAACACCGTCTACGGCATATGACGAAGGTACTCCACCACCATCATATCTTCTAAGAACTCTTTTCCTTGTACGGACGGTTGGAGCAAAGTAGTAAGATGTGAAGTTAGAAGTTTCTGCTGTCAAACTCCCAGCAATGATCGAACCTTTCACCTTTGCTAGATTTTTGGCTTTTCCCTTCAAATGTTTCATGTACCTCTCATATGGATACATCCATCCGTTGTGAACAGGTCCACAAAGTAATGCTTCGTACGAGAGATGAACAACTAGATGTTGCATCACATCAAAAAATGATGGAGGAAATATCTTCTCCAGGTTGAACAATATGATGAGAATGTTCTCCTTAAGTTGTTCGATGACTTCTTCCTTGAACGTACGTGTGCTAAGATCTCTGAAGAATGCTCCAATTGTTGTATGTTGCAAATATAACACAATTAATAATATTTTATAAACATATGTAATATATTATAAATTAATATTTACCTGCAAGTGCTTCATGTACATTTGTTGGAAGAAGCTCAGCAAAAGCGAATGGAAGTAGTCGTTGCATAAACACATGACAATCATGACTCTTCATTCCGGAAAACTTTTGACCACGTTCAACACATCTTGACAGATTTGAAACATAACCATCAGGGAACTTAACTTCTGATGAGACCCAATCAAAAAAAGTTGTTTTCGCTGCTGATGACAACCGGAATATGGGAACAGGAACGTTGCCATTGCTCTTGATATGTAACTCACTTCTCCAGCAGATAGAAGGTAAGTCCATTCTTGATTTTTTGTTATCTTTTGTCTTTCCTGGGACGTTCAATATTGTATTCTTGATGTTGTCAAAAAAGTTCTTCTCTATGTGCTTCACATCTAAGTTGTAGCGTAAAAGAAGATCCTTCCAGTAAGGCAGATCCCAAAATATACTATTCTTATGCCAATTGTGAGAGACCCCACACCCATCAGACATATTTCCCTGAACATGCCAGTTTCCTCCACACGGCACAGTTTCCTGAGCTCCATAATAATCAATTTCTGCTAGGATCTGTTGCCCGGTGAGATATGGAGGAGGACTATCTCTAACAACTTTTTTGTATCTAAACAATGTCTTATTTCTTCGGTACGGATAGGAGATGGGAAGAAATCGACGATGACAATCAAACCAACAACTCTTTCTACCATTCTTCAGTTGAAAAACAGCTGTCAATCCACGACAAATTGGACAAGATAATCTTCCATGAGTTGTCCATCCAGACAAAATCCCATAAGCAGGAAAATCACTAATCGTCCACAGTAGAACTGCTCGCATCGTAAAATTGTTTTTCATGGAACAATCATATGTCTCACCCCTTCTGACCACAACTCTTGTAGCTCTTGTATCAATGGTTGGAGAAAAACATCAAGCGACCGTTTTGGATGCTTCGGCCCAGGAATTAATATGGTTAAGAATAGAAATTCGTCTTCCATACACATATCCGACGGCAAGTTATACAGCGTAAGAATGACTGGCCACAAAGAATATTGCCTTCCAGTAGATCATGCAGTTGTCGATGCAAACATCTATCATCTCCGAAGGCAATCCCAGACTATAAACCAATTTCTGAATCTCATAATAAGATTCAGCTGACAAATTATCTTCTGGCAAGTACTCTTTTAACAACTCCGCCCAAGCATCCATGCAATTCTCAGATAGATTATGATCCGTTTTAATATTCATCATCCTAGCTGCTAGAGACAATTTAGAGAGACCTTCTCTACAACCAGTGTAGATTGGTTGATTTGCAGCATCTAGCATTTCATAAAACCTTTTTGCATCCAAATTAGGTTCTTCCACATTCTCAGTTTCATGAGCTATTGTTGTAGTTGTTTCTAAAATGCATCAGTAATCATGTCTTGAATCCTATCATGAACTATCATCTGCTCATTCTGATTCGGTTCTTCATTATTACCAGGATTCTCAAAATGATTATTACTACTACTAGCTTCATTTCCACCATAACCATCTCCATGTTGATACCAAATATAGTAATGCGGTGTGAATCATCTATTTACTAAATGCTTCCAAACAGTTTCACTAAGTGCAAATTTTGAATTCTTGCATTTCCCACAAGGGCAAAACATCTTACCGCTTTCCTGTGTGAGCGGTGTAGAACCTGCCTGCTGCATGAATGTCTCTAGCCCGCTCAGAAAGGTATCCGTCACTCTACCGGCGGAATCTTTATGTGAATACATCCAACTCCGTATCTCGTAGATATTGCATCCATCAGCCATTTTTTTCTATTTGTGTTTTTCAGTTTTTCTTTTTCTTATATTTGTTGGTGTGTTTTGAGCATTGAGAAATGACATATATATATATAGAAGATTTTCGAGTTTGGTAGGTAAAGGTTTAACAAGTATTTTACAACGCAATGTATTAGTACGAATTTACAACTTTTTTACAAGGAATTTACATCCACTTTACAAGAAATGCAGTTAGGTATCAAGCACAATTAATACACGTTTCGACCAAGTGTAACGGTAACCCGATTCGTTGTAAAATACTTGTTAAATTACAACGCCTTTACGAGGAAATATAAGGAAATATGTTTCCTCGTAAAGTCCTTATAACATTACAACCTCTTTAAGAGGAAAGATAAGGAAACATGATTCGGCGTAAAGTCTTTGTTAAATTACAACGCGTTTACGTGGAATTTAATTTTCCACGTAAACGCGTTGTAACTTTACATAGACTTTACGACGAAAAGGATTCGTTGTAATATTATAACGACTTTACGACGAAACTGCTTTTCGTCGTAACGTCGACGTAATATACTTGTAAATTTACGAGGAATTATTTTCGTTGTAAAACTTCGTTGTAAAGCCAGTGTTTTCTTGTAGTGTTGGCTTATATCTTCATCAATGTAAAAATTGACCTATACGAAATGTAATATGATGATATGTCGGTTTTTTTCGAAAAAAAAGCAGAAAAATTAAATAAGAAATCAGATATCTAAATAAAAATTTAGAAAAATAATGCACAAATCATAAAATTGAAAAAAAAATCATAAAATTAAATACATTTAAAATAATGTATATTAAAATAAAATTCATAAAATTACATAAAAATTAAATAAATATATAATATTTAACTGAAATACAGAAAATTAAATTAAAATTCAGAAAATTAAACCAAAATTAAAGAAAAATCATAAAATTAACAAAAATGGTTTTTCAATTACAAGTTTTTTTTAATAAAAACCTATCATTGTTGACAATAAAATTTTCAAACATATCACTGATGAAGATGGTGGTTTCTCATATAACTATTAACAATGATGTTTTGACATATCTCTACCGATAATTTCCGATATAATTGTTAAAATGATGGTAGATAAATAAGTAATGATATTTTCGTAACCATCATTCAAAATGATAGATATGTCAAAACGTCATTGTAATAGTTATGTGAAAAACCACCATCCTTATTAGTGATATGCTTGAAACTGTTATTTTCAACAATGATATGTTTGTTTTTTAATTAAATATCTTGTAATTAAAAAAAATATTATTAATTTTATTTATTTTGTGATTTTTATTTAATTTTCTGAATTTTATTCAATTTCTGTATTTGTTTATAATATTATTTATTTATTATACTCTTATTTATTTTTATGTAGTTTAACTTAATCTTCTTTTTTTAATTTTTATTTAATTTTATGATTTTTTTTTATCAAAATTGTTTTTCTAAATTATTTTTATTTTCTGATTTTTATTTAATTTTCTGAATTTTAATTTACTTTTCTATTTTTTAATTTTATTTTAATGATTTTTATAATTTGTTTACTTATTTTACTAATTAAATAATTGTTTTTTTCAAAAAAACTGACACATCATCACAATTACCTGTTGTACGAGTCAGTTTTTAACTTGATGAACAAGTAAACCGAGTTGAAGATTTTTTGTGATAATAATGTCACATTGAAGGTTAAAAATTCTAGTAAAAAAACTTCAAGATTTAAAGTGTCACTACGTGTTATTCTCACAGTTTTTATGAGATTTTCCCGTTGATATTATGTATATTAATCTGACATTATGTATTATGTGTGTGTGCAGTCACAAGATACACAAAATTGTATGGTCTAACTAAATAAATTTATTTAATAAAAAATATAAAAGGAATTGTCTTTCTCTTTTGAATAAACAACTTCAGTTTGCTAGCTCATCTATAAGATTTTTGCAATCTGAATTATTTCATAGAGTTGTAAAATATGCAATATATAAAATAAAATAAAGTGAATTACATAATGAGTCACTTTTTGTCTTTTGTTCACACTCTAAGCCACATTCAACTTGTAGCATACTTTCTCTTGGAGAGAGTGTTTTTAAGACACAAATACCCTTACAAAGGAGAAAGGGTGTTTGAATCTAGTTGAAGGCATGTTGGTTTAGTTACATTTGTGGATATTAATAAGGTTGGTGTCTTAATTGTTGTGCTTTTTTGTCAACCACACAATCAAAAAGTAAGCTTCAATTCAATAGTTGGTGTTAAAAACAAAGAGTATAGTACATGTCGACAATAACATAAATTAAATGATTTTTTCGTATGTGAAATTCTTAACATTTTGGTGCACATACAACTATTAGGATCGGGAGATTTGTTCATAAGAGGTTACAAAGGTTAAAATGTGGATGTGGATAGTGGCGCGTACACAATAGAAAAAAAAAGTTCAGAATGATGAGCACAAAGTTAAGTTTTCCCAATATCTTACAACGACACACATGTTGTGTTGAAAGCAACACAAAAAAAACCAAAATTAGAGTACACAAATTTAGAGTATACGGATTAGAAGTTGTTATATTACAGATGATTGTGGACGAAAAGTCGTGATCGGGGGTGTTGTGGATGGGGGAGTTGTGTACATGCGGGTTGTTGTGTTCAGGTGGGTTGTGGATGGGTGAGGACAATATAGCATCCACATCTGTTGAAGTCATCCATGGACAAGACAACGACGGAGTGACATCCACTTTCTGAAACTCCAGCCAGACAGATACCAAACTCATCCACGGCGGATTCCAAACTCACCCACAGCCAATCCGAGCTATATTTTCCTTTCTCTCTCTGTAAAAGGAGAGCTATATGAGATGTCAACGATGTAAAAAAATAAGAAGCGTAGAATAATAATAAAAAATTATAATTTTTTTTCAGATCTGAAGAGCTTAGCAACAAAAGCAGAAATAGATATTTTTTTTGGGAGTCAAACGGATCTTGGTCTCTTCTCTCAGTAACAAAAAAAAATGAACAGAACAGGGTTTTGATTTGGATCTAAAATTAAGTGTAAGTCCATAAATTGTTGTCACAGATGTAAGGAGGAACCGTACCTTTCATTCTAAACGAGATGATATTTTGTCTTCAAAGAAGAATCGCGAGAAGGAAGACGAGGAATCTGTTCAGAGAGAAAGAAAAATAGACACTTCTTAGATCTAAAAAGAGGAAGATTTAAGGGTCTGCGAGAGAAACTGAGAAAAGAAATTAGGGTTTGAAACTGTCCTGATTTTAAAATGGTAAAGCGGATTGATCTAGAAAATGGGCCCAGTGGATTTTGAAATTTAAAAATTATGTGGAACTGCTTAGTCTGGTTTGAGTAAGTAGACAAATGAGAGAAATACAATGTGAGTTAGTAGATAGAGGGCAGTGTGGTATTTCATTCAAGAAAAAGTATGTCACCAGTTATAAGTGGCTTAGAATAAAAACAGAAAGTGAGAAAGTGGGTCAGAATGTAAAAATTCAATAAAATATATGTCAATTGCACATACAACTGTAAATAATTTTTTTTTTGGAAACTAGATGTTACATATCAAGTTTTCTTTGGATGAAATGACCTTTTCTTCTCTTTTTACTCTTTTTACTTTGTCTATTTAAATGTAATTTGGTTCAGTTTTACAATCAAATTGAATATATATGCTATTCTCACAATTAGACAAAAACTAAAATTTCTAAAATCCGATATGAGATTTTGGATTGAAAACTTGTTAAGCTATGTAATTATTTCATCGTTCAGTGTTCCTCGGTGTATTTGAGTTTCATTCACATTTTTGATGCTAATCAATTCCCCATGATTGTGTTGAAGTTTTCTATAAATAGAAAGAATTGCTGAAATAGATGAATCTAAATGCATCCCCAGATTCACATGTTCTCTTGTTTTATCTAAATCAAGTAATCTGATTTGTATTGAGACCACTAAGTACTAACAAAAAGTTCACAATTCTATCACAAATATTTCCATATACATGATGTATTTACTTATATTCATCCTCCTCATCTCACAAAGTACCAAAAACTTATATAATTTATTAACTCATTATGTTGATACAAATTCAATCTAGGAATTAAAATAATGTTCTC
Organism: Hirschfeldia incana; assembly: GCA_026261945.1. NCBI lineage: Eukaryota > Viridiplantae > Streptophyta > Magnoliopsida > Brassicales > Brassicaceae > Hirschfeldia > Hirschfeldia incana. The sequence goes on from JABCMI010000006.1 coordinate 3,300,693, forward strand.
ATATACATGATATATTTACATCATTACTATTATTATTATTATTATTATTATCATATTTTAATATAAGTCATATTCTATATAATTGGCAATTATAAAATACCTATAAATTCATATATGCACATATTTGCGGCTGCCCTCTGATATCACTCAAATTATCCTAAGGAGTGACTTTACTCTCTCAAATAGGAGGTTCAGTTGTAGTACTTAAGGATCGAATCAACAAGGATTTAGAGAACCAAATAAATCTAATAGTTATGTGTTTAAGCTAGGCTAATAGGTTTTAAAGCAGTAATAAATATAGTAAACTAGAAATCAGTAAACAAGATGAACAAGATAATTGTTCAGCTTGGCAAAGAGTTGTTTGATGAAAGGATGGTTGCTAGATCTAGGGTTTCTATTCAGGAAATCAGGATTATAATGCTACAGGTGCCTAACAAGTTTTATGCAAGATAGTAAAGAGCTCAATACTTAGATAAATCTATCGGCTCTTGCAGTGTTTAGATCCATCTATTGATCAGATGCCGACAACATCGATCAATGATTTGACAACAGTTTCAATCGATATATATTTGTCATCGATCGATTACTCTATAGGAGTATCGATCGATATAAGCTCTGATCGAGTTGATGTGATGCTCACCAAGATCATAGACTGGCTCTTGCGTATTCCTATAGGATCTTAGCTTATACAGGATGATATCATGATGATGATTAATAAATTAAGCAATTCTAATTCATGGTTCTAGTTCATGACTCTAGAAACAAGCATTAAGAACATTCTAACAATGAATATCACAACTTAGGAATCTATAGTTGGGGCTAATCCCACATAACCTATCTGAACTTTAAACCTAACAGGTGGATATATTCAGACATGAAGTTTGTCACAGAAATTATAGATGAATAGATGAAGAATATGAATATAAATAAAACCAAAACCAATGGAGTTCCAGGAGACTCTGATAGGAATTCCTCCCTTCTCTCCCAAAGAGAACAATGAATAAAACTTAGAAAAACATAGGTAAAGCGTAGCCGTCGATAATGGCTTATAAATAGGATAAATAGGGTTTCTGGTCGTCCAAGGGCATTCTGATAATTTGTTATGGATTCTGGACTTCAGGAGGTCATGAAACATACTTGTCCCGCATTTTGGTATCCATATCGATCGATAACAAGTTTTAGTTTTCTTTCTAGCAATAACTATTTTTATCTTTTGTTTGATTTTGAATGGTCATGTTTGATGTTCTTTTCTTATTTTTGAATTGATTATACTTATGTTTTAGTTAAAAAATAGGTAAAAAGCATGTACTTTAAAACCAAAGAACCTGTTTTACATATGTTTTGGTATAAAGTAGTACAAATCAGGTACTTTCAAAACGAAAAACTGACTGGGACCCAAATCCGAAAATACAATGAGTTGTACCGATTCTTTAAAGATTTACTAACTCCGACCCAAATCCGATAGAACTCTAACCCGATAGAACCCGAACCGGTTCCAAACTGTACTTTCATATAACCCAAATGGGGTTTGTTTTGAGTAAACCTAAAAACCGAGATCTTATTGGACAAAACAAAACCCGATTGAAACCCCGAATGTTCCAGTTACAAAATTAGCTATAGATGTGTTTATTTATTTCTACTGATCGGTGTGATCCGTTCGGAAAATTCGCAAAGCTGTCAACTACAATAACAAAGTTGCCTAAAATCTTACTAAAATGATTAGTTCAAATTTGATAGAAACATTACATCTTTGTTATTTTATTATCTAATCATTCTAATAAGGCTTAAATTATAGAATATATTAAATATATTTATTTTATTTATTATTATTAAAGTTATGTATATATCAAAAATAATGTTTGTATTTTTAACTAATCTATATATTTTTATCATTTTCAGAACTATATTAAATTTAAAAATATAAAAATATAGACATTAATTTCAATAACAAATATATAAAATCTATAAATAAATATTTATATATAAAATAGAGTTTTACTCTCTCCTGAAGCCACATGGAATTCTATGTCAAAAATCCACACTCTTTAAAACCGACACTTGTCCTGAGTATCAAAGTGCTGCGTTTCATTTAACTGAGGGTGTAATGAATTTGAACCTGGGTTTGTCTACGGGTTTTATGTGACTCACACCGAATAAAGCACTCTTAATGTACTTAAACGCAACGTTTTTGCTTTAGGTCTGTACACGTTCTTCATCTCCGCGAGAGAGCGCTGTTTCATCTTCTTCCTAAAAATATTCATGCGATGCATTTTCCCTTTTCGGAAAGCGGTGGATCTCAAGCTATAAAAACGTGAAGTGTCATCCCTTGACCATCATTCCTCACAATACTAAATAGCTATTGAGATGTTTATTTTACAAGACAGTTTGTGTCTGCTCGATTTCTACTCCGGCCACCTTCTCTGAGAAACCGTCAAAGTTTGATGAGGAATAGGAAACCGAGAGGATATTGCAAGAACAATTCAGTGTTGTTGATGTTGTTGGCGATGAAGGTTTGCGCATCTACAGATTTGCAGAAACAACAACGAGAAAATGTACCAAAAGAGCAAATGGAACCAGAATTAAACTCAAAATTCTTATATTTATGTTTAGTAAATGACTTTCGGTGTATATATAGAGAGGGCTTAAGGCTTTGACATCTGTGACTTTTATTTGATTTCTGTATAAGATATTCAAGATCGTAACTTTTGAGCTCACCTTACTTCGACTTTGCATTTTAATTGATGTGTTGAAATGAACTTAATTCGTTGTTCTGGGTCGCTACTTCCTTACGTATATAAAGATGATCTTTAATCTACTTCACTAGAATATATGTGGGTTTGAGAACTACAAGATTCTTAGTGTTCTATCATGATCAAATCTTCTATCTAGCTTTCTCTGTTTCTAATTTAAGTTTGCCACTCTTTTGGCTTTAAAATTCTGATTTCTATGTCAAAAAGAATTTTAGTAATAGGAAATGTTAGCACTTTTCTTATCATGTAAAAAAAAAACAGAAACTGTATTTCTTAGATTGTTATTTCTTGCTTTTATGATAATCATATTTGCTTTTGAGCTCATTGTGTTTATACAATCACAGGTATTGAATCTTACATAAGTGAAATCCCATGAATTTGTAAGGCGTGTTTGGAGACGTTTGCAGCATAAGGAGATGAATGGGCTACAGAAGGCAGTTAAAGGATGCGGATGATCATGGTGAGTATAGGAAATGGATTTGTTAAGTCAGTGGCAAAGATGATGATGATGATGATAATAGGTGGAAGGCAATGATTGTACTCTAAGTATGGCACGATGCATTTGATATACCCAACTTGGCTCCGTAAACTATAAAAATCCTTCAATCCCGATTATAACAAGAAAACATCAGGATTCTACCAGAGTCAAGCCATGTTTTGATTTGTCTTCACCTGATCGATATGTAGAAATCTTTTTCACAGTAATTTGAAGCTTCCATTTCTCTGATTAACATAGTTACTAATATCTTCATTTGTTTAAAATACAGTAAGGTTATGTCCTTGGTAGCTTCGTTCTTTTCTGCAATATATGTAACAAAATGGAAAGAGTTCTTTCCCAAGGAATTAAAATATACTCCTTTCAGCTCAAAAGCAGTAATTTGTGCATCAGCAAAGGTTCTTCAAATGTATTTCGCATGAGGAAATCAGGACTGTAAGACGTTCTACCTCAGGTGGTGATGAAGGGGTGGGCAAAATATCCGTAAATTTTGATTTGCGTAACTTAACGAATCAAAACAAATATTAAAATCTAATATCCGTTAAAGACGAAGCAAATAACAAATACTAATATTTTTAGAAACGAATATCCGATCAGATCCGTTATATACATATATATATATATACATGTTTATAAAATTATATAATATATATACTTTTATATCTCAATATACGTTTTATAATATTTGTATTCACTAAATTAATTATTTAGTTATTAAAATTTTTGAAAGTATGTAATTTAAAAAAAAAATTGTAATGAAATATTATTATTTTATATCAAATTTTCTTCTCTTCTTTTTCTTTTTTTTATAATTTTTTATTATTTTTTAGGGATCGAATTGGATATCCGGAAAAAACGGATATTTACGGATATCCGACAAAATAAGATTATTCGTAGAAAATGGATCGGATCACAGATATCCTTGAAACTTCGGATATCCGCTTCGTGTCCACCCCTAGTGATGACGATAGGTGGAATGTGTTGATGGTACAGATGGGTGGCATGACGCTTTTGTTGTAAACCACTTTGATCTGTAAAAAAGAGAAAAAAAAACTTTGATGAATCTTAAAAGATCTTCAATCAATATTTTAATAAAAAAATTATATTTTCATTTGTTTTATTTTATACATGGGATATTTGATCATAAAATAATCAAATATAATAAATATATTTAAATTTCAACAAACCATTCTAATTTTATATCTATTATCTGATTAAGAAACTTTATTACATTGAATCAATTATTTTCTTTTACATTAACTATATCAAAATTACAAAAATAAGTATAACAAAAGTGAAAAGTAATTTTCTTAAGAAATAAATGTATAAGAGTAAAAAAAACTGCGCTCTGTGTTAAAATTATATTTCACTTACTATCATAATTAAATCAGACTGAATTTGAAACTACAAGAAAATTATATAATTTTAAATATCTATTAAAAAATAACTGACCTATAATAAAAGATAACAAAAATGATAGTAAAGTAAATATTATTCAGTTGCGGGTAACATTAATATTATAAAAATTCATTAAAACTATGAGATCACCTTAGATCATAAACCACAAACACAAAGATTCTCTATCAGCTTTGACCTTTTTTTTGTAAAATGGTTTTCAAATTAAAATACTAAAAACATACAATGTATGGTTGTAACAACCATAAAGTTTAAAAAAGTATGATGAGACATGCTTCATATTCAACCAAGCATTAGCTTGCATAAGAGAAAACTTATGATTCATAAGCTTAATGAAACAAGAGATAGATGAAACTACTAAGAGGATGGAGGGTAGTTACCGCGGCCTCGACGACCCCTTTTACCTCTTCCTCCTACCGTTTTCCATTCCATATCTTGAAAATTTTGGGCTGGTTTTATTGGTATTCCACCTCGTGACATGTTGAGATTTGCCGTAGCATCACTCATATATCCTCTTTCATCATATTACTCATTACAAACAATTTGAGTGACATGAGGACTGCCATGTGCAGAAGAGAATGGAGGGACCAATGAATTGTCTGGTGAAACCGTTTGGCCTCATGGACAATAACAGCGGATGGAATTTCTTCCATAATAGTTGCTTTAATTGGAGCAGATTGTGTTTTTACTAATGGTGATGAAGTCAAAAAAGAGTTGGAGCCAGTGGCTAAATGTACCTTAGAGTAAGTGAGGTTGTTTACTGGAGTAGAGAAATCATTCAGCTCATCACTGAGTTCAACACTGCTTTTTTTAGTAGGTTCCAAAGTCTGATCAGTAAGTGCGTCTCGTTCTTCCTTAGCTGAGACGAAATTTAACTCTGAATTTTCAGCTGGTGACACCAAGTGATCTGATGCACGTCAGTAGACTGCACTAGTACTTTTTCCATTTCAACCTGAGGCTCTTCAGAGGATAAATCTTCATGTGTGGGACATGTTTCCACATTCAATTGTACAGCTGGAAGGAGACATCTTTTCTCCTTATGTCCCAAATTACGACACCTACCACAAACACTCGGAATCCATGTATACTCAACATCCACCAAGAAAATATTACCTTGTTTGTCATCTAAGGCAATTTGCTTTGGAAAAGGTTTATCAAGTTCTACTTCAACCAACAACTTTGCTTCTCCCAAACAGGTCGGATCAAGTCGAGGTTTATGTGTTTGTATAGGCTCACCAAGTCTGGATGCGACGTGGCTGAGACCCAATCTTGAGTAGCAACTATCTGGAACATTTTTAAGATTTACCCACATTGGAATTGTAGATACCTCAGGGACTTTAAACGAGTTAACTGGTTTCCAAGGCGAGACAAATAACAAACAGTCATCAACATGCCAAACACCTCTTTGAATTACCCATTGTCGAGTTGAATTATGAGGAATATGAAACATGTAAGAAGAGTCACTCAGCTTACGGCAACTTATTCAACAGGTTCTACCCCACAATCTATTCACTACAGCATGGATTAGACCTCCAGGAGGAAGAGAGCAACGATGAAAGTGGACAATGATATATTCCTTTTTATTCTCTGGTCCTAAGCGAAGCACCTGAGAAGGAATGGTTACCTGAGGCGTTCCATCATGTCGAAAAGTTGGTTTGGCCGCTCGATAGAGGTTTCTGGTAGCAGGGTCCATCCTAGCTGCCCATGGAAACCTTAATGTTCCATCTTCTTTAAGTTCAGGGACTGGTATTTTTTGAACCGGCATACGAAGAAAATCTCTAGCAGCATTTGGATGGTCTTTTTTCTGCTGGTTTGACCCAAGTCCATCAGTCAATGTTGGCCAGAAAGAGTCAAGGAGATTGTCAAGATACTGAGGATCGAAACCACTTGGAGTTGCAGGCGTTGGAGGAGTTGCAGGTGGTATAAAAGCAAGTGGTTTGGCCCAGGCTCCAATTGAAGGAACAAATTTAGGTATTGAAGAATCATCTGATATTTCTGGAGAAGCAGTAGCTACTGGAGGGAGGCCAGTAGATGGTATTTCGAACCTTCCACCACCACTAGCTCTTGTTCAACACCAGAATACCTTACCTCCATTCTGTTTTCAGCTTGGGTTTCACTTGAATCCTTGAGAGTCGACTCCACGTGGTTGGCATTTATTTGATGCCTCATATCATCAATACCATCGCTCACTACCGTAGGCTTAGATGACATCTCTGGACCATTTTTTTTCTTCATTCGAGACTGTGCAAGTCGGCCGTGGAGACTCCATTGACCAGCGACACTTCGATGGCCAGCGAGGATCTGTGGCTGTGGGATTAGTAGACATCGTCGTGATTTTAGACTCGTCGAGTGTTTGGGTTGGAGCCGAAATTAAAGCTACTTGTGTTCCTTGAAATGAAGCCTCCTTCACCGTTGAATTCACCACATGTACACTAGTATTCATCGGAGACAAGGAAGGCAGCGAGGAAGAACGAGTGAGAGCATTTACCGCAGGTGCTGCGTTCTCATCATCAAGTTCAATTGGGGGTTTCATGGCCAGAGCACGAGAGAGTGAGAAACTTAGTTTGCTAGAGAAGTTGAGAGGAGACGAGGCCAGATCTGGTGCTCGTGGTGAGCGACGCGCCAGAGCGACGTCGAGAATAACCAGAAGAAACAGCAGCAAGGTTGTTTACTGTTACTGTTTAACTCTTTCTCAAATAAAGAAACTCTCTCACCATCATGTTGACTATCTGACTCAAAAAGAGAAAAGTTTTTAATGGGGGCAAACACCAACTGAACCATCAAATATTTTTACCTTATTTCTTAGTTTGAACTAGAAAGTTTCAGGTTTACCTTGGTTATCACTATCACGGAAGTTGAAAGATTTTACACCAAACATGAGGGTCCAGCAGTATTAAAAATGACATTAGGATCAACTGAAGAAATCATCTCCATAGTAGATGAAGCGATGGACTTACCATCTTCGATCACTTTTGGTTTCTTTTGCACCAAATTTGTTACTATCTACATCCCAACTAAAAAAACACAATTATTTAATTTTTTTAGCTTTCAGTTTTTGCACATTTTTCTTACTAATGAATAATGAGTTGTGAAGTTCAGGTGCTCTCCTTCAAAAACATGTGTTGTGTTTTTTACTTTATACGTTGAGTTTAAAATTTGTAATACATAGATGACAATTTTTGTTTGATATAGTGATTTTTACCCATTCTTTTTACGTTGTTGTCGATGATTGAATGAAAAGTAAACGAGAGGACTATTAACTTGGTTCACACTACAGCGATATTGATTTTGGGGTTGAGACGTTCTCATATCAAGAAAACGTGAGTTCGTTTCTTTTTCTTCTGGTACAAGAAATTAAGACATTTTCATGTTTTTTGTTGCTCACATCATTTTCAAAGTCATATAGCTTCATCTCAATTGTATAATCTATTCTACCAAAATTGTTAACTTTCTAACAGACAATATTTGGATTTAACAATATATTAAATCTCGCGCAAAGCATGGTGTTTTTAATCTTCCAATACAATAACATAAACAGAATTTAACTAATATGAATATTTTAAAATAATAAAAAAATTGTATTAGATATTTATTCAAACTTTTTACATTATTTTCAAATCATAATACAATAATTTAATATATGAATCATTTACTAATCAATTAATCATTTATAATAAATAAATTGCAACTTGAATCATTTAAAATAATTACATTAATAAGAACATATAACTTCTGAAACATATTTGAATGATCCTTATCTGAAACCATGGAGATGGTGCTTTGCAGATGGTTCGTAGAAGGAAAATGATCCTTATTCGGAACAAAGATGGTACAGTACTCTAGAGGATTTCGAGGGACTAATGGGGGCAAGAAATGGTCGGCTAGTTTATCACCCCTCCATTTGGAGGTGAAAGTACTGATATGGGCAATAGAGTGTATGAAGAATTTACGATAGTTTCAGGTTATATTTGCAACAGATTGTTTTCAGTTGCTGTAGATGGTTTCGGAACTAGAAGAGTGATCAGCGTTCGCAAATTATCTGGAGGATATCAAGATTTTACAAGACAATTTTACGAACTCAAAGATCATTCATGTACCGCGAACGAAGAATTCAAAGGCGGATCGTTTAGCACGTTGTATCAGACAGCAGCCGTCTTTCGTCGTTCACATGAATGCAAAGTTACCAGTTTGGTATACATAATCAATATGAGTCTGTAGTTGTTGATGACAAAAAAAAACATATTTGATAACATATTGCTAACGCTTTGTCACCATCTCTATTCATCAAGACCTAAGTATCCAATGTCATTTTAAGTTCCTAAACCAAACTTTTACAATACAACGATTTTTATGTATATTTTTTGTTTCCAGATTTCTACTGACAGTTTCTTGATTTGCAAGAAATTTTTTGATGGTTAGGAAACTAATGTAACCAAACCCTCAAGAATCACATAAGAAAAACTACATGCCCAGTTTCATTTCTATAAGCACAAACTACATAATATGTTTTAAGGAAGATCATTTCACCGAACCAGTTTGCATCTTCCCATAACTAGCAGCTCTGTTGTTGAAGACACTGAAAAGACAGGCACAAGCTTGTCTTGAAGATGGTCTCTCCGGAGGATAAGATTTTGTGCAATGAATCGCTATTTTAAGAACCTGATAAGCTGCTGCTTCTTCGCAAGGCAAAAGCGGTTTAAGCTCTGGACCAATCAACTTTTCTCTCGCTTTAGAACCAGGTGGCATCTCAAGACACGTCTCTACCCATCTAACCATACTGGTCCATTCATCAAACATTCCATCTGTTGGCATTTTACCAGTCACAGTCTCCATCAACACTATCCCCATACTATATACATCACTCTTCTCATTCGCCTTCAACGAGTAAGCATACTCAGTATAACAAAGAAAACATCAATTTTAACAGTGGAAAACCATATCAAGAAACTCAAGAAAGATAGAAACCTGGTGCAATGTAGCCATAAGAGCCAGCAAACAAACTATGTGATTCTGTGTTGGTGTCATTGCTCTCAGTTAAGATCTTTGCGAGTCCAAAATCTTCTAAGTGTGCTTCCATGTTGGAGTCAAGAAGCACATTACAGGTTTTGATATCCCGGTGAAGTATAGGAGGAGCACAATCAAAATGAAGATACTCAACTCCTTGAGCCAACCCAACTGCTATTTTCAATCTTGTTTCCCAATCAAGAACCTGCTTCTTCTTCTCGTGAAGCCAGTCCCAAACACTTCCATTCTCCATGTACTCATAAATCAACAGGTTCAAACCTTCTGCTTTGCTAGTGCAGTAACCCATCAGCTTAACCAGATGCATGTGTCTGATCGTTCCAAGTGTCTTCACTTCTCTGTTGAAGCTCTTTTTTGACATCAAATCCTATTTCCAGAGAATCTTCTTCATAGTAATCGTCTCACCGTTCTTCAAATCCGCTTTGTAAACTTTTCCTGACCGTCCTGATCCAATCATGAACTCGTCGTCAAGGTGATGCTTAGCTTCCATAATGTCTTCCAACTTTATATCTAACTTTGCAGCTCTGTTCCTAAACAGAGGAGCTTGTGGAGAAGGAGAAGAGTTTGATGAGAATGTGATGTTTCCACCTTCATGACCTTGCTTGCAGAAGAGAACAACCACTAGTACCATCAAAGAAATAGCTGCTACTGAAGACAACGCAGAGATTATAACTACGGTTTTCGCACTAAGACTTTATTTCTTATATCCAACTCTCTTGCAAGGACTGAGAGGGCCTCCACAGAGATCTGCATTGCCTTGAAAAGCATCTGCATGCCATTTAGTTAACGGTTTCTTTAACCTGCCTTTGAGGTTGTTGTAAGAGAGGTTGAGATATCCTAAACTCGTCATATCTCCTATTGGGCCAGGAACATCTCCAACAAGTTGATTATGAGATAGATCAAGAGATTCAAGCTTATGTAAGCTAGAAATGGTAGATGGAATGTGTCCGGTAAAGTTGTTGTAGCTGAGATCCAATGCACTTTGAAGATCTTGTCAGTGTCCAATCTCCACTGGAATGTCTCCAGTTAAGATGTTTCTCAATAACCGAAGCTCATAGAGCTTGCTAAGCTTGCCTATAGCTGAAGGAAGCTGACCTGAAATCTGATTCTTTTCGAGGTTAAGTACATTGAGAGCTTCCAGGTTCCCAATCTCTGTGGTATAGAGTCGTTAAGTGAATTAGCATCAAGAGTTAGCACAAGAAGCTTGGTTAAGTTGAAAAGCTCACTAGGGAGTGACCCTATAAACTGGTTAGAAGAAAGCTTGAGCTCACCAAGCAATGGAAGCTCTCCGAGCCATGGAGGTATAATCCCTGAAAGAAAGTTACCGCTGAGATCAACGAGTGTCAGATTCTTACACAAACCGAGCTCTGGTACCATTCCTGTCAGAGAGTTGCTTGAGATATCCAATACAAACAGCTTACTGATCTTCCCAAAAGTCCAAGGGATGCTTCCTGTGAACTGATTCTTCCCTAACCGTAACCACTCGAGGCTCGGAGACTTCCCTAGATCAAGAGGTATATCTCCCTCGAATCTGTTGTCTGTGACATCAAACGAGAGGTAAGAGCTTGAACCGCACAACGGACTGATGGAGCCGTTGAGCGTGTTGTTAAAGAAGTTGATCCTTTTGATTCTTGAGGTTGATAAGTGAGCTCGGAAGGTTCACCTGAAGAGAGTTTTTGTAGAGATGTAGCTGGTCCAAGGCCGTTAAGAATCCAAAAGAGGAAGGAATCAAATGGTTGAGGTGATTATCAGCTAAATCAAGAAGGTTCAGTTGTCAACAGTTACCTAAAGGGGCGGGAATGCTACCGGCAAACTCGTTCTCTCTCAAGTGAAGCCAAGTAAGATATTTTAATCTTCCTATTGAAGAAGGAATCTCTCCGCTGAAATGATTCCCATACTTATCAATCTCCTGCAGACTTGTGCAGTTCCCAATCTCAACCAGGATTTCACCCGAGAACCGGTTTTCATGAAGTAACAGACGTTCCAGTTTGCTGAGTAAACCAATCTCTTTTGGTAGCTTACCCTCCAAGGCATTGTGAGACGGACCAAACTCTTGTAGGTTCGTTAGGTTAGCTATAGATGGAGATAACGTGCCTCTCAAGCTACAATTGTTAATATATAAAACCGTGAGTTCGACGAGGTGAAACAACGACTCGGGAATTTGACCGGTGAGGGTATTGTTTGACAAGCTAAGCTCTCGTAGTGACCGGCATCTGCTGATTTCTGTCGGAATCTAGCTGGAAAGCTGAGTTTCAGCCAAAAGCAGTTCCTTTAGACTGGTGTTGTTAGAACATAAGCTCTTTGGTAATGAACCAGTGAGAGGATTGTACTGTAGAACCAGATACTCAAGCTGATTCATGTTCCAGAACTCTTCATGTATCCCTCCGGTGAGATTGTTACTGGACAAATCTAGCATTTTGAGATTTTTCAACTCAGTTAATGTCTTTGGAATCGAACCTTGAAGTTTGTTACTCATCAAGTAAAGATGTTTGAGATTGCGGAGATCACCGAGTTGACTCGGTATCTCTCCAGACAAGCTGTTGTTCCTCAAATTGAATAACTCGAGGTTTCCGAGTAGACTCAGCTCCACCGGTAACGATCTGTTGAGGCCATTCACCTCCGCATAGAACATAACGAGTTTGGTACAATTACTTAACTCCGGTGGGATCGGCCCTTCGAGGTAGTTATCTTGTAGAATCAAATACTTGACCTGAACGAGTCGACCGAGTTGACTCGGTATCAGACCGGTGAGAATGCATGAGGCCAAGGCTAGAATCTGGAGATTGACAAGATTCCCGAGCCTCTCCGGGATTGATCCGACGAATTCGTTGTTTCCGATTTTTAACGACTTGAGGTTCACGAGTGAACCGAGTTGACTCGGTATCTCGCCGCTGAGTTGGTTAGTGAAGAGATGCAGAGTTTCCAACGAGGAAGAGAGGTTGGAGATAGAAGCTGGGACGGGACCCACAAGTCTGTTGGACGATAGATCGAGGTCGATTAGCTTACTAAACCGGCCAATGGAAGGAGAAATTGAACCGGTTAAGTTTAAACCGGAGAGATTTAAACCGATAACTTCACGACCACCACCGCACGTGACGCCGGTCCAGTTGCAGAAATCAGGATCATCAGAGCTCCAACCCCGGAGAACGTTTTCTTCTTTTGGATTTGTGACAAGAGACTTCTTCACTTTGAGAAGTGTTTGAAGATCGTTGTTTTGACCCGGTTGACCCGAACAGACTGAAAAACAGAGGAAACACACAACAAGAACAGAAAGTCGCTGCATTGTTTTGCTTCTTGATTCTTCTTCTTCAGGAAACAATAAGTGTATGAAAGTGAATGAAGATTCCTGTCGTGATTAGTAGAAGTGAGACCAGTGTTGTAAACATAGAGAGTTTAAGACAATTGTTGGTTTTTTTGGTTGAAGTTGATGAAAGAGAGATGATTGTTCTTAAGACCATGTGTAGTGGGGGATGGTAAGGGGTTCATGGGCACGGTATCTTAGGCCCGATAGATTAAAAATAATGAAAATAAGCAAACATTTCGATGGATCGAGTCTTGGCGATGAACCGGTTGGAGTCGAATTTTACCATGCGTCGCCTCGCCATTGGTCATCTTTTTCTCGTCGCTTCCTTGTCTTCTTCCTCTCGTTGCTTCCTTGTCTTCTTCGTTCGTTTATGATCAAAGCCAATCGACGCCATGGAGGTTGAAGAAGAAGTGAGACGGATCGTGGAGCAGGTTAAGGAGCTTCACGACTCTGCCACCTCCTTCGTCTCTTCTTCTTCCCACGAAGAGCTCTCCCTCCGCCAGAGATCCTCCCTCGTCGATGCCTCAATCACCTCCGATTTCGGTTACACCATCGCTCCTCCTCCCTCGCAGGTAACTTCCCCAATCGCTTTTCCATTCAAAATCTCATCAGCATCATCGTTACTAGGTTTTTTCACATTTACTTCGATTAGCTAAGGATAGTAGTATCTACTCTTGATGTTGACTCGGAGAACAAAGGGTTCGAGATCTGTGATTTTCTTACAGAGGCTTGTGGGAGTGTTGAATCTCAATCTGTCATATGAATTAGAGGCAATGAATTGTTATTTTAGACAAGTAATAAAACACATTGTGCTGAAATCATTTGTAATCTAGGAAGAATTGCAAAGCTTGGCGTCTTCGAATCGCGAAAAGGGGGATGATTTGATATGGGTGTTGCGAGAGTTATCTGCATTGAAATACCCACGGACGGAACTGATGAGTGGGAGATTGACGTGAAACAGCTCAAAATCGGAAAGAAAGTGGCATCTGGTTCATATGGTGATCTGTGAGTGGCAACTTATACAAAGCTGTAAGTTTTTGTTTTGAAGTTACAGCAATATGTTATTTTGATGGCAATGCAGGCATAAAGGCACTTATTGCAGTCGGGAAGTTGCTATCAAATTTCTTAGGCCTGAGCGTGTAAACGCAGAGATGCTTAGAGAGTTTTCTCAAGAAGTTTATATAATGAGGTAGGTGTGCAATGTAGTTCTTTTCATTGTTCTTAGTGTCAATTTTTTGACTGATATTTTCTACTGTCTATAGGAAAGTCCGACATACAAACATTGTTCAGTTTTTGGGTGCATGCACACGATCTCCGACCCTCTGTATTGTGACTGGAACATGGTACAGATTGAATCAGGGGTCATGACAGCTGAAACAGGGACGTATCGATGGATGGCTCCAGAGGTAATGAATCGGTACCTCAAATATATTGATCTGGCCAAGAGGCCTACTCTGGTAATGGAGATATTTAAGGAGTTCGAGGGGGCTGGGTTGAGAGCTGATGTTTTTTTGTACTGTGCGTTGATCGATGCGTTGTGCAAGAATGGGTTGGTGGGTTCTGCTGTTTCTTTGATCGATAAGATGACCAAGGAAGGGATTAGTCCTAATGTTGTGACTTATAATTCTATAATCGATGCTTTTGGTCGGTCTGCGACTGTGGAGTGCTTAGCTGAGTCTGGTGATGGTGGAGCTGGATCGTCCTCTTTGCCTTCTTCTTCTTCTCTAAGTAAAGTGACTGAAACAGAGGATAATCAGGTGATGCAGATATTTGGGAAATTAACTATAGAGAGTAGTAACAGAGGGAAGCAAGATTGTAAGGAGGAGGGTATGCATGAGCTCTCCTCTATATTGGAAGTTATCCGCAAGATGCATCAGCTGGAAATAAAACCAAATGTTGTTACTTGTACGATGCTAGAGTTTTACAAGTACGATGCTGCAACTTAAAAGACCAAGAAGGCTGAGTTTATGGTTTGTTATAAATGGTTCTCTCGATGTGTATGTCTTCATATTACAAAGTAGAACAAACATATTGCTCTCTCTGTTCTCTTCTCTTCTTCTCGTTCACAACACTAGACAAGGTGATTCCCACGAAATCACCACAAGTCATTGAGAATCACCACAAGTCCTTGACCATGCCAACAAGTCAGTGAGAATCACCACAAGTCCTTGACCATCAACACAAGTCATTGAGCAACAAACAACAAACTACCTAGCAACCAATCAAGCACAACGTATGATATAATGTTAAAAAAAATTATTCTACTCATAAAAGAAGAAGATTATATGAAAATTAAAACATGATAAAATGTGGCAAAAGTTTGAGAATTATGAAAAAAAAAATAAAAGATGATAAAATGTTTAAAAACTTGTAGAATTATGAAAAAAAATTAAAACATGATATTTGGTGATTTAGTGGAAAATATTTGACAAATGTTTGGTGATGAAGATGAATAAATAAGCTATGTATGATTTTTAATTTCTCAATTAATGTAATGTACTCTTAATGTATTGAATAAAATGTTTTTATAATTTTAATAATATATTTTAATATTTTATTCATGTTTTCTGAATATTTCAATTTTTGTAATTAATATTATTATTTTATTTCTATGAACTCTTTTTCGGGTTCACTAATACAGAAAACAACAAATTCGGATTCATAACTGTTCATGGACTCACAAAAAATATTAAAAAAATTTGATGAACCCTCTTATGGTGTTCGTGTTCACCAATGCTGATGCTCTAAGGACGGTGCATGGGGGACTCTTTTTATCTCTATAGATATACATATAACACGCTCATATATTTGATGTGTGGTGAGTTGGAGTAGTAAATGCAGATAAAGTTTTGGGATCGGCTATAAAAGAAGGCTATAAAACTACATAGTATAGCCTTTTAAAATGACGACACGCGGGTCTCTTTTTCTATCTTCTGTCAATGTACTTGATTATTGACAGTTCGTGTGTGTGTGTAATTAAAGAGAAATGAATGAAGCAGTGGGAAAGAGGAATTGAAGGTCAACGAGGGTCAGATGAGAGGCATTGGAAACTACAATTGCAAGTTTCTTTACATTTATGTTGCGACTGTGCCAGTGTCTGTATGTGTTCTTTCTGTTAATGCTCATAGTAATAAGATGTTTTGGATCAACTGATTTTAAGTGTCATTAGTATCACTGGAATTGTGAAACCGTTTCGAAATCCTGCAAACTTTTTGTTGAATGCATAGTTTTGCAAAATAAAAAGTAAAGATTTATCTTTGTTTTCCAATTATAAAATTTGAAAAATACTATTTTACTATTTTTACTCCAGTTCATATTGAATATGATGGCGTGAACAGATAGTAAAAAACAGTAAAAATCTATTAGATGTTATGTTTCGATTTTTTGGTGAATGAAAATATTATAAACAGACTATATACTAACCAAACTAGTAGATGTGTTTTGATGTGTGTTCATATTTAACCCCTCTCTATTATCTAAAAAAAAATCAATTTGATGAATTTGAGTTGTCTAAGTAATGATAATGTGAAATGAGACTAATGACAATGAAATAAATAAGTTAGTAGATGATAATGAAATAGTTTAAAAGATTGATATGGCTTTGAGTCTTTTACCATGACACAATGCAAGAGAGTGGTTGAGATGAGAGAACGATGACTTGGTTGAAGGGTATTTCTTCAAAAATTTACCTATTCTGAAGTGTGTTTAGCTTTTCATTACTCAAGAAACCCTCTCACGAAAAAGGGAGCAGCTGTCTTTGAAACTTTTTTTTTGTGCACTCTTTAAATTTTTTATATATTCTTATGTATATTGTTGGCAGGACGGTACAGAAAAATTTAGAAATTTAAACAATTTAGTAGAAAAGTATTTAATTGTTAATTGTTTTAACAAATTAAAGACTCTTTTAACAATTTAAATACTTATTATGTTTATATATATATATATATATATATATATATATTAATTCAAATTTTTGGATATATATATATATATGTATATATATGTTATTGGAAAAATATATTTTGTATGATTTATATGCTAAATATTTGTTTACCTAGATGAAAATAAGAAATCTATGTCCGTTTTGGAACAATTATGTATTAAAAATGATATGTTTTTTTGGTTAAGGGATATATAGATATAAGCTTAGATAAAGGTTTAAAACTTTTTGATTAAGTTCTTTAACAATTGTGTTTTAGATATGTATATAAGTATGTTTTGTTTGTCAAATTCTAAAATGGATTGTTTATCAATATCTGGTATGGAAAGGGTGAAATGTCAATATTCAATTTGGTTATTAATTCTTTAGGGAATTATAGATAAAGTGTGAGACCCTCGTCTCATCTCTTGGGATTGGAAACTATATACTCCCTTCGTTTCAATTTATTTGTCGTTTTAGACTTTTTCACACGGATTAATAAAATATTTAATTTTGTATATTTACTAGATAAAAATATAATTACCAATACACCTAACAATATTTGAAACAATAGAAAAATAGATTAGATTAAAAAGTCAATAAATTTTACATTGAAATCATAAAACGATACTTATTTTGAAACAAAAATTTCGCTCCAAAACGACATATAATTCGAAACAGAGGGAGTACTTATCACTTTAATTAGTTTTTAAGGTTCTTACACATGAATTTGAAAAAAAAAATACAAACTTCTATATAATTTATCTTAGTTACATATGATTATCATTAAACGAAGCTAATTCAACCATTTAAAATATTAAATATTTTGTAATTTGTCACAAAGTTCAAATAATATTAGACTATATCTAAAATAATAAGAAAATCAATTATTTTGAAACAAATTATTTTTCCTCTAAACACCTCTTAAAGTCATATGGAAAGAGTATTACAATGCTTTGTTTTTTTTCTTAAACTTCAAAAAGTAGGTGATATTCGAATTAAACTATGAGCCATAAACTTTTGTGCGGAAAATGTATGTATCTACAACTTTGCTTAGATATGCATGTAAGTCTGTTTTGTTCCATTTGTCTAAAATAGATAAGTTTATCAATATTTGGTTTGGAAAGGGTGAAATGTCCCATTCATTTTCTTGTTTATTTTTGATAAAGCGTGAAACCCTTATCTCATGGGAAACAATTATCCTTCTTACTAAGTGTGATGTTCTTATTTTGGGAGTAATCCTGAAGTATGAATATTCTTAATTTGCATGGTTAATTGTCTTTTAGCATGTAGTTAGGTCGCTGAATCAAATCCAAATTGTTTTTGGTTATTTACATACACTTTGTCTAACAATACCATCATCTTCTTTTTTGGCCCATATTGATAAAACCTACCCATAAATAAGACAATATAGGTAATTAGTCCATGTCGTAGCTTTGGCCTTGCTACCTTTCAAATGATACGTGTTGTTGATCACGTTCACGTTTAATTTTAAGATAACTTACTAGATTTTGACCCGTCCTCTGCATATTTTGTTTTGTATGTTTTTTTGAAATTGCATTTTTAAGCGTATGCTTTTTGTTATTATATATATATATATATATATATATATATATATATATTTATATGTGTGTTTTGGACAAATCTTTATTTTTATTTCTAATTTTACTTGTGTATTTCTTTTCTCAACATTGAAATGAAATTATTATTGGACAAAAGCTTACAAAGAAATAAAAAAAACCCCTAAAAAATAGTAGTTCAAAAAAGAGAGCATTATAAGCATCTTCAAAAGTTGGATACAAAACTCCATTAACAGTTCGTAAATCTGTGTATTTGGTCGAGTTTTTGTTATGGTTTAAAAAAAATGCATATAATCCAATTCACTTTGTTTGGAGTTTGTAAACAGGTTACTTATTCTTTTATCTTTGTTCTCTCTATTAATTTCCATCCAATCTTGATATTGTGAAGTTTGATTTGCCTTCTTTGTTGAGACATTACCAAAATGATGTTCTTTATGTGATGTTTCTTTGTCACCTTTTTCCATATTTTGTCTATTCATCTGTAGCAAATATGATAAAAAACAATTTCAAAATCTGACCCGCCCTTCAGAGGACGGATATATTTTTTATTGAAAAAATTAATTTTATGTCATGAATATTTTTATCCTTGATAAATTATATTTTGTTAAGAATTTTATAAAATTTATCTAAAATTATTGTATGAATAATTTTTGTTATTTTAAATATGACCAAAATTTTAAAAACTCCAAATAATTCTTACCCGTATTATGATTTTTTTATTAACCTGCTGTTAAACTTGTGAATTATTTCACAGTGATTTTATTTTTAGTATTTTAATTTAAATAAAAAATTTAATATTTTTAAACTATTGTTTTTTTTTGTCATAGACCCGTTATGTATTGATAAAATCTGCTTTTGCGTATTTTAAAAAGTTTATATGATTTTTTATTTTAAATGAAACTATTTTTTTTAAAATATTTGAGAAATTCGGGTCTTCAGAATCTAGATTCTGACCCGCCCTTTCAAAATGACATGTATATTTTCTGTTTGACTTTTGGGGTTTTTACAACTTATGACCCACAACTTGATCATAACCTCAAAACCAAACCCCAACTTGAATCAAATAGAAAACTAACTTCAAGGCCATGTGAAATTACAGCCAGCTCCTTGTGAGCAAACTAAAAAATCGAAGTCATTTTTACGAAGATAACCCTATTAAGTCGTCTGTGTCGTCTGAGATTATGGAAGTCGTCCAGACGACTTCCATAGAAGTCGTTTGGAGTTGTTGATCTTAAAAATAATTTAAAAAAAATTAAAAATATTTTGAGTAGCGAAAAATTAAAATCATGTAACTATAAACATTTGTAAGTGATGTAAATTAAAAAATAATAAGTTTGAATAGTTTTTAACATAGATGAGTGAAAATGGTTAATCATGATATTCTTTGGTTTTAGGGTTTGAGAACATATGTAGTAGTATTGTATGTTTTGTTAGGGTTAGATTTTGGAAAGCTTGAATGATTTTTTGAAAATGTAAATTTTTACATATTCGTTCTTGTTTCAGTGTATAGTAAACACTTTTTAAGTTTAATTTGATTTTTTGAAGTGTTTAGTTAGTTAAATTAGTTTAGAGATTGTGTTTAGGGTCTAGACGACTTAAAATTAAGTCGTCTGTTGAATTGTTAAAGTTGGATGACTTTAGATGACTTTAGACGACTTTCTTTTCCCGCTTAAATATTTTAAACCAGACGACTTCCTAGACGACTTACTTGTAAGTCGTCTAGTAAGTCTTCTATTTTAGTTTCCCGCTAAAAGTATTTTAGTTTCCCGCTAAATATATTAAAGTCTTCTGGATGACTTACAATTAAGTCGTCCAAAGTCGTCTGAACAAAAAATATTTAACCTAATTGGATTTTGTGTCTCCATATATAAATAAAATTTTACACATTCTCTCTCCTCCTCTCAAATGGCTGCAACAAAAATGTAGTGTTCATCATTCTTAAACTCTCTAACCTCTCTCTAATCTTTTTGAACTTATAAACACCAAGCTTTATATCAATTTATTGTTTTTGTCTCATATTTTTCTCACTAATTTATCTTGTTTTTGCAGATGTTTCATAACATATTTTTCATATTTTACTCATTGAAAGGTAAATTTATTAATTTTAGAAATGTATTTTTGTGTGTTTTATAAAGATAGATTTATATAATCTCCCACTTATTTTCTCTGTTCTAAGCCATATGAACGTTTATGGATATGCAGGTTTTTCAGATCTGAATTTGGATTTGCATGTTTTTCAGATCTGGATTTAGATATGCAGGTTTTTCAGATCTAGATTTGGAAGACTTTTAGGACGACTTACCTGGAAGTCGTCTGGACGACTTACCTAGAAGTCGTCGACTTCCTGGAAGTCGTCTGGACTTCCTGGAAGCCGTCTAACGAAGTCTTCTCTCATGTCTCTCCTTTTAATAACAAATCTGAGCATTTTGGTAAGTTTTTGTGTTTGATTTTTCTTTATTTGGTCACCTCATGTTGTATAAAGTTCTTATATTTTTTTCCTATACTAAAACTCTCCAAACCCACTCTAATCTCCTTGACTTCAATACACCAAATTTAAGATTATTTTTTCAGTTTTGTCTCATGTCTTTCTCACTAATTTATTATTATTTTTATGCAGATTTTTTATCACATGGTTCTCACCTTCCACTCATTTAAAGGTAAATCTATTAATTTTAGATATGTATTTTTGTGTGTTCTATAAATGTAGATTTGTTTAATCTTCCACTAATTCTATCTATTTTAAGTCATTTTAACGTTTTTGGATATGCAGATTTTTCAGATCTGGATCTGAAGAATTTCTAGGACGACTTACCTGGAAGTCGTCTAGACGACTTACCTAGAAGTCGTCTGGACTTCCTGGAAGTCGTCTGGACTTCCTGAAAGTCTTCTAGGCTTCCTAGAAGTCGTCTGGAATTCCTGGAAGTCGTCTGACGGAGTCTTCTCTCATGTCTCTCCTTTTTATAACAGATCTGAGCATTTTGGTAAGTTATCATGTCTGATTTTTCTTTATTTGGTCAACTAATGTTGTATAAAGTTCTAATATTTTTCCCAAACTAAAACTCTCCAAACCCACTCTAATTTTTTTTAACTTCAATACACCAAATTTTAGATGAATTTTTTTCAGTTTTTTCTCATGTCTTTCTCACTAATTTAACCTTTTTTGCAGATTTTTTATCACATGGTTCTCATTTTCCACTCATTTAAAGGTATGTCTATTAATTTTAGATATGTATTTTTGTGTGTTTTATAAAGGTATATTTGTCTAATTTTCCCCTCATTTTCTCTATTTTAAGTCATTTGAACATTTTTGGATATGCAGGTTTTCCAGATCTGGACTTGGAAGAGTTTTGGGACGACTTACTTGGAAGTCGTCTAGACGACTTACTTAGAAGTCTTTTGGACTTCTTGGAAGTCTTATGTACTTCTTGGAAGTCGTCTGGACTTCCTGAAAGTCGTCTGGGCTTTCTGGAAGTCTTCTGACTAAGTCTTTTTTCATATAAAGTGGAGTCCAAGCTTGTTTACTCATTTAGTTGTATTTTTTTTGTATAATCAGTAAAATTGTTTGCCATGATGTAATATATGTGCTAAAAATCAAAGAAATTAATTATTTCAATAGTTTTTATCTTATCTTTCGATTTCCTAAATGCAATAATAAAGTATAAATATCTTCTTCTCATCTTAATAAAGAATGTTGGTAGTCTTATATTGATACAATATTTGAAGAAGTATTTTAACATTTCTTCCAACTCATAAAAAATAATACTTAAGAGATGGAACCAAACAACAGTAACTAGTCAAAGCATATCACATTTTTTACAAGTTTGTATTGAAAATATAAGTTTTACATATCATGAAGTTTGTGTTGATCAACCACAAAATTCCAACATCCATCTAGCCAGAGCCGACTTTTAACATAAGCGAGTGGGGCACATGCTTCCAGCCGCCAAATATTATGTAGTAATTCAGCCACTTTTTTTTTTAAAACTCCCTTTAGCATACTTGGTAAATGTACTCATATCAACGTGAGGTGGTTACGAGTTCGAACCTACTCAGCCACATAATATTTTTTGGCTTCTAGCCTCCATATTTATAGGACCGGCTCTGATCTTGCAACAAACATTCTTCATACAATGCATGTAACTTACACCTCATCTGCAAAAAGAAAAAAATACACATTAGCAAACATTGAACATGTATGACTTTTCTCAGACGACTTTCCTGGAAGTCTTCTACGTTAGCTAGAAACTTTAATTAACATGAACGTTGACAACCTCATAATTATCATAAATAAAGTTAAAATTTTCATCCAGTAGCCCTAATATAGTCTAATATACATGAATTAATAAAAAAAATGTTAAAAAGTCTTTATGATTTTAGAGAAAATATAAGTTTATTAAACATTCGTTCAGACGACATCTACGGAAGTCTTCTGGATGACGTCCAGAGAGGTCGTCATTTAAGTCATTTTTGTTAAATTTTTGCAAAAATGACTTACATGGAAGTCGTCCGTCCAGACGACTTCCAGGGAAGTCGTCCTTTGTTAAAAATAATGGAAGTCGTCCGTCCAGACGACCTTTGACGACTTCCACGGAAGTCGTCTAGGACAAAGAGGTTAGTTTTGCGTTTGACCAAAATGTGTCAGAAATTTGACTTTTCCCAGACGACTTCCGTGGAAGTCGTCTACGAGAAAAGTAAAAAATCAATATTTTATTATAATCAGACGACTTCCACGGGAGTCGTCTCAGGTTAGTTTTGGAGTTTGAAAATTTAAACAAAAAAAGTTTATTCTTTCAGACGACTTCTGTGGAAGTCGTATAAACGGACGACTTCCGTGGAAATCGTCCAAGATTACCGAGGTTTGACCAGAATCTCGGAAAAAAATCTTGGACGACTTCCGTGGAAGTCGTCTGGTTATAATAAAATATTGTTTTTTTACTTTTTTCGTAGACGACTTCCACGGAAGTCGTCTGGGAAAGTCAAATTTCTGACACATTTCGGTCAAACGCAAAACTAACCTCTTTATCTCAGACGACTTCCATGGAATAAAAAACTTTTTTTGTTTAAATTTTCAAACTCCAAAACTAACCTGAGACGACTCCCGTGGAAGTCGTCTGATTATAATAAAATATTGATTTTTTACTTTTCTCGTAGACGACTTCCATGTAAGTCGTCTGAGATTTTATTTTCAACAAAGAAAGTCGGACGACTTCTATGTAAGTCGTCCAACAAAACACATTTTAAAAGTCAATTGCAAAACTAACCTCTGCTTTGACCAGACGACTTCCACGGAAGTCGTCTAGATCCAGACAGATCCAGACGACTTCCACGGAAGTCGTCTGGACGAACAGATCTGGAAAATAACTCGATTTCCTACCTTAAACTTGGGAGATAACTTTCTTTGCTCCCAGAAGTCCTCTCCAAGCACCCAGAAGCTCAAAAGAAAGTGACCCAACGAGAATCGTGAGCTTCAATGGTTCAATGAACCATACAAATTTTAGAATCAAAATCTATGGTTTTTATGGTTGAATATGGAGAGAAAGTGAAAGATAAGTTGGTTTTAGTTGATAGAAATGAAGAAAGAAGTAGTGTTTAATCGATTTATGAGCATTAAGAGCTTCAAAGTGGTTGTTCATGGTGGTTGGTGTATTGATAGCAATGACAACCTTGTAAATAAGTGAAGAAGATGAGGTTGTGAGAGTAAAAGTGAATTTTTCAAAAAAAAAAAAAAAAAATCAATGGCATTTTTGTAAATATTGTGAACTTCTGGGTGGATAGGCCAAACACAATTTCCAAAAAAATCAGAGGTTAGATTTAGGTTTGACTTCAAGTTTTGAGTCTCATGTGCAAAACTTCCTTGACTTTTTCTAGATATTTAATTGTAATACTTGTGTTTTTTTCTTAATCATATTTTTTTGTAGTCATATATGTGTATAAATCTTAATCAAAATCTATTTGATTTACTATAGAAATAATAGTAATTTAAAGTTGTCCGACATACACTCGTTTGCTTATAATTATAAATCCATGTTTTGTAATCATATTTATCTATTCAGATTAAGCTTAGGCATCCGGTCCTCGGATCAGGTCTTATTGGGTCTGCATCCTTCGGTTCCTGAAAATTTAGATCCATATAGATATCTATAGTTTTTCAGGTCTGCTCGGCCCGGATCTTGTCGAACTCTTGTCGGTTCAGCAATGTTGAATTTGAAAAATAGTTGCAAAGTAATAGATTTGATGCTGTGAATCTTCTGATTTTGTTCCATATGCTATATTATTAGGTAACAAAAAAGAGCAATCCTTAAAAATATGACCGTAGTGGACCTAGTCGTTAGGCAGTTAACATATTTAAGGATTTTAATTAGTGGTGGTGGTTATCATATTAAGGATTTTGTATACGACAAAAGCTCATGTTGCATTTTAATTTAATTTATCCTTTTTAATTAGTGGCACAACTGTAATTTTCTCATCATCTTCCCTAGAGTATTCTTTTTAAGGATTTAGACTCTGTAAATCTATTTTCATGGTGGCCATCAATTATTTTCCGGTAAATATCAAATTGTTGTATGATTGTGTATTAGTTATGTCTCAGACACGTAGATCTTCCCTAAACCATCAAACATGGCCTTTTCTAAATTTTGTAGTCTCACCAGTAAGTAGAATAAAGGAAAACAGTTTCAAAGTGATTTCAGGAACCACAAATAGATCGATTGAATCTTGTACTCTTTGTTTGTTGGTACTTGAGAAATGACTGGATGATCCTAAAAAGAGATTTCAAAGAAAAGCGGTAGAAAATAATATTGTGGTTAGATGAAATAATGTGGTTACTGTTTTTATATAAATTAATACAGTTATATTAAAATCAGTTGATATAAATTAATGCAGGTATATTAAAATCATTCTAATTAAAAAGTTGGACAAAACCTCATATCAATGGGTCATACAGGAGAATTAATAGAATAAATCAATGAATCTTTACGTGACACAGCTTTGCATAAATGATTTTCAGATGGAAATACTATATATCTTATAACATAAAAAAAATCTCAACTCTCTTCTAAACGAAACTTGCAAGAAAATAAAGAGATTAGGTGCTGACACTTGTCCTCCCACCAGTCAAAACGCTGAGTATCATTTAACTCTATGTTATCTGGGTTTTTATTGTTTCGTTGGCCCGTTTCGTCTTAGGCCTATCAGATTTTAGATCAAACGATGTGTTTTGATTAGGTTATCGTCTGCTATGCGCATTCTCAGAGAGAGAGAGAGACCAGACGCATTCTCAGAGAGAGAGACCAGACCCTTTACGCTGACGGCGTATCATCTCTTCATCTCCCGATCTCAGAAACCGATCCATCACCTTTAAACCTCTCTTTTTCTTGGTTCGAAAGGCAATCATCTTTTTCATGATTATTTACGAAAGGCAACGTTTTCGATTAGGTTTACGCTTCCTCACGTCTCCAGATCGAGTGGCTTCTCCCGTTGCGCAGCTGAGAGTGACGACTCCCTTTGCGTTCATTCGACGTTTCATCTCCTTCGTCTCGCGATCGAGTGGCTTCTCTGTTCTTATTTCTGATTTGAAGTCCGACCGAGGCTACGGTGGAGGTTAGGTTGCTCCGCATATATAAAGTGCAGTTCAGACTACGGCCAATGAAGATTCGTATACTACACTGGGCAGAATGAATCCACCGTGGAAGTGAGATTCCTTAAATTCTTGGAGGCTCTTCCTCTATCTTCGATATCTCTACAAGCTATATGATTGTCCATTGTAATCATTATCGGTTTGAAGTCTGTCTTCAAAACTTTAATCTTCAAATGTGATATGATTTGAGATTTCTGATCATTTGTAATTTTGATCGCAGCTTAATTCTGAGAAGAGCCCATTTCAAAGGACATATGCTTCTCAGGTAAGTTCATATCTCTTTCAGATGTTATGTATGTTGAAAGAAAGTATAGCTTACATTTAGTGGATAACTCTCCTCACTCATTGTTAACGTGTATGAAGATCTCCTGTGGAATGTACTCTTCCAGTGACGCCGACAAGATCTCCGGATACTACTCCTCCGATGCTGCCTAGATATTGATTTCCAGTGACATGAATCATACGAGTTTGATTGCTGTCGATGACTGCGAAGAAGGCGGGATCTGATTCCGTATAAATCTCGGACGTCAAACCCGGTGGTTTTGATTCAGTTCCGCCAAGGTAGAGGGATTCATTGCCAGCTCATAGTTCCGAGAGATTTAGTAAGAAAACATAGGACGTACATGTACCATGAGACGAGACCACTGAGGAAAAGTGGTAGAACTCAGAGTAAGTTTAAGGAGTTCAGGATCTGTCAGGAGATTGTGGGAGATGAGCAGATTGACAATGCGATCATGAAGAAGAAGATGAAGATCACGAAGAGGTGGAGGAGAAAGAAGTGGGAAAGAAGAGTACTGATGTGGAAGAGATGAACATTCAAAGGATAGTAGTATCCAAGTAAAACGTTAACTACTATGTAAGTTTAGTGCTTTCTTAATTATTTTGATCTCTCTTTTTTTTATAATCTTACCTCTAAATAATTAGAAAATTAAGCTTTTTAGTGGGCAAATAACACAAAGCCTCTTCAAGGGAAACCAAAAGAATGTGGTTGAATCTTTGGAGGTATTGGTCTAAATTACGTCATCAATTTAGTAAAGAATTTCCTTGCTTCTTAGTTGTATTGTTTTATAAAAAACATGCTTTGTCTAATGTTTTGTGTCGCCATGAATAAGGAAGAAGCTATGGTAGATGAAAACAACCCTGAGATCCAAAGGGGAATCAGATTTCAATATGCATACCCTCAGAGAAAACATGAACATGAAAAAAGAGAAGAACGAAGAGAACAAGTGGGTTTCCCTTCTTCGGTGATCGTACCAACCTTCAGGATTTGTGGGATTATATATTTTTCCATATGAGATTGTTCCAGCACAAAGCCAAGCAAAGCAGGTGACACCAATTCGGACACCCATTGGATCCGACTGCTTTTGGGATTTAAATGCTTTTTCTTCAGTCAGCTGGGTATGGAGAAGTTTGTGTAGCCTGCGCCTTCTAGCTCGGCCGTTTTGTCACGTGTGATGTTGGTTATGGGATTACATGTGTTGGTATCTTGGAGGAAGCTGTGATCAGAGATGCATGGTCTCATCACATGGTTCTTGGTATGTATCTCGATCAAGTAGAAGACACCCCCCTCATTATGTTATTGAAACAATGCCTCCCATCTCCTGAATTGATGTTGACCGTCAGAATGATGAGTATTAGGGGGCGATTTGGGCCTCTGCTCCTTCTAATCACTTCTCCACAGCAGATACTTGGACTCGTTTATATCCAGCCGGTACTCTGGTGAGTCTGGTTGATTGATATCATGCTGTTTGGTTCTCATGGAGTATTCTGAAGCACTCCTTTATAATTACTTGGATTGTTGCTAGGAATAGGCTTAATACAAGAGATCGACTGCGTCATTGATCAGTCCCATCTGTGTGTCTCCTCTGCAACAACTCTCCAGAAACCCGATAACAGCTGTTCCCAGCTGTGTGTCTCCTCTGCAACAACTCTCCAGAAACATGATAACAGCTGTTCTTTGACTGTGTTTTAGCTTTGAGGTTTAGTCCAACTCCTAACAGGAACATATCATTTATCCTCAGGCTTATCTTCAATACTCTGTCTACATTCTCTGGAGAGAAAAGAATGGCCGCCTTCACACTTCATCTTCTCGGCCAGTAGCATCCCTTATCCAAGACATCCAAACGATCATCCGTTACCGCCTAGACCTCTACTGTTACTTACCTCTCTACTTGGTTTGAAGTTTTTCAGACCTAAAAACTCTTATTGCATTTTACTCTGTCTGAATATCTCCGGTTCTGTATCTCGAGTATGTAAATCGGATCTTTAAGTTTATAAACGTAAGTGTATTTTTTTTTAAGTAAAAAAATATAGTTACAACCTACACATTAAAGATGGTAAGATGATGAGCATGAAAACATTTTGAGCACATGTGACAATGTTAGAGATTGGATAAGCTAAATGGCGCAACTGCGCAAGGAAGCTAAATGGAGTTAAATAAAATATAGGTTGTTTAAGCTATCTCATGACACTGTTAAATCTAAATAACATTTTCCTCATAAAATGCATTTTCAATTAGCTCGCTCCTTAAAAGGAAACTTCCGCTGAGCTATATTGGCACATAGTAACCACTGTAATTGTTATTTTCATTTTCCTCATTAATGCTTGGCTGATATCCTAGACATTCAAATATCCCAGAATCGCCAAGTCCTCCTCGACAAAATCAAGAATACACCTACACAACCCTCTTATGCCCCCACTCACAACCCTCTGCTTATGCAAATTGTGCAAAGCAACAACACACGTTTAAGAACAACCTCATTTACCAGGTTTCCTCCTTCATAAATTAAGCATCAACAACAGTCACAACCCCGCGCTTGATCATGGGTTCTCTAGAAATTGTACAATGTAATCATTTATCAGACGTTAATATATGAACTAATAATTTTTTCAAAGAAAAATAAAATAATATATATATATGAGCTAATAGATTCATGACAATGTTTAGATATCATTTTCGGAAACTACAGCTCTCAGGCAAACACATAAACACAAGTTCCAATTTCCTGAGATGGTCAGATCAAAGAAACTAACTTTTCACAATTTCTTAGGCTATATATTTCCTGAGATGATCAGATAAATGATTTAATTTCTTAGGCTATACGATATTCTCATGATATGTGGGGAAAGGTTAGCAGTCGGGAGAATTTACTTGAACTAAGACTAAATGAATGTAAACAAGACAATGAGAGATTAAAGTTGGAAGTCCATCAAAAAATCATTACATAAAATAAGCGTGAGCTCAAATGTAGTTAGATAGATTTAAAATATTAATCAATAAGTTCTTTTTATTCATCGTGTAAATAATTAATTTTAAGAAAATATATATTTAAAAATAAAAATAATTTAATTCATGAAACAAACATATAAATGAAATAGAAAATAATCTTAGTTCACTTATTATTGTAACTCTACTAAATCCAATTGACTGTAATTTTTAGTCCATAGACTAAATCAAACAATGTAATAAAGTAAATATTTTTTTTCTAATAGTTAGATAAGTATATAATCTCTAAAATAAATTGTAAAATAAAGATAAAACTGATGTAAAAATATTATGAAAGCTAACAATGTTTTTACTTATATAAATTAAATATTTTAGAGTAGACTTATATTAATAGTTTATATATTCGCCCGCCCGTAGGGCGGATTTATTCTAGTATATATATAAATGTGTGTGTTGTTTTTGGAATCCAAACCAAGACTATAATAAGCATCTTAAAGGCTTAAAGCTAACAAAAATAGAAATATTATAAAAATAGACCATATATTTAATTTAATTTTGTTAAATATAGACCTCAACAACAAAGCTTTCATAGCTCAGTTGGTTAGAGCACCCGTTTAGTAAGCGGGAGGTCTTGAGTTCAACTCTCAATGAAAGCAATTATTAATTTTCAATTCTCCACCTATTTTTTTTTTAATTGTAAATCTTTCGAATTGGTACCACACTTTCGAAGACCTTTTTTTTTTTAATTCGCAAGCCCCTCGTTCTACTTACAGTCTCGCCGTCTCCGATTCAGTCATCCCGTCGCTATTGTTTATCTGATCGGTACGTTTCTCTCTCATTTTCTTCTTCTCCGCCGAGATTCTGTGGCTAGTCTCATTGCCGATTGTGAAAATGGTCCTTCTTTTGGTTTCCCCAGTTTTGTTTTTTTTTTTTTAAGTCGAGCAGGAATCATGTTCGACGAAATGTCTCATAAGAGTATCTCTTGGATTCATCCTTAAAAAACTCTCATGTTTCTTGTATATTCACCAAGTGTTCAACTTTAAGATTCGTCTGGATCTAATGCTGATACTCAGTAGTTACTATCAAGATAGAAAGTTCCTGTCTTTAGAGACTATCGCATTGACTATTGTATTCCACATACAAGTTTGTACCTTTCTGTGTCTTATTTATCCATTTCATCTTCAAAAAAAATATCTCTGAGTCTTTGTGATTGAAAATGTTTTTCCTTTTTGTTTAATTTGACAGCATACAATGTGTTGATTTTGCAAATCGGTGGATCATGTTTCATTGTGTGTTTCTTAGTTTCAACAGGCAGTTTTTGAAGGAAAAAGATGGCTAGTGGTAGCTTGAAAAGCCTTGTAGCTTCAGCAGTCACTGTTGGTGTGACGGAAGCTAGAGCAAGGATTTTCGGACATATGCTTAACCCAACAGGGCAGAGGTCTCCTCATAAGATCTTGAGGAAGAAGCTTTTTGGTGATAAGGTTGCTGAGTGGTATCCTTACGACATCAAAAATGAGGATCCCAATGTCTTGGCTAGAGAAGAAAAAGAGTACTACTACCCCCTATAAACTTCTTGTTTTGATTTATTTACTTTTCCCTATATGGTGCAAAGCAGTGTAGTCAACTGACATGTTATCAAGCATGCCTTAGAGTAGATTTGAGTAGACTGAAGCTATGCCTAGTTAATATATTTCCAGAAAGATATGCTTCAATTTTGCAAATAATGAATATGCAATCTGTGTTGAGTTGAGTTGGTGGGGTAGTTGATAGGCCTGACGTTAGTCTAGTGAATGAGAATTGTAATCATCCAAGTGGTTGAGTGTTTTAACAGCATAAAAGGAAATTCAGGCAGAAGGATTGAGCATTTTGGATTGATTTAGGAGCTTAGGAGAACTTATCATAGTGTTCATCTTTGGTGTTTTTTTTTTGCTTCAGTTTGTTTTCTGTTCTTCCGTAATTGATTCAGAAAGTCAACAAACGGAGAATCATTTCCTGTTTGATCCATTGTAATTCAGGGCATGAGAAAGCACTATATAGTAACTACGTGTCTTATGAGTATGACTTGAATGGTTCTGTTATGTGAGGCTTATGCAGAGCTGTGTTGGCAAAGTAGCTTTAGGACAGTAGAATAGATTTTCTATTATTACGTGGAAGATAGTTTTTAAGTAGCCGTTTAACTTGAGTTTGTGTGTTATTGTATAGGCGCTTGTCGAAGCTTGAGATGTTGAAGCGTCGTGATAAAGGACCACCAAAGAAGGGTCATGGAAGACGTGCTGCCAAGCGTAACAAGTAGAAAAACTAATGATCATAGCTTCCTTCTTAAACAAAGACAAAAAATCCTCTTCACTTTCAGTATCAGATTGTATCAGATTCTTTTGGTTAATACTTAATAATGTCAACCAGAACTTTTCTTCACTAGTGAAAGTTTAAACGTGCATTGGTTTACAATGATCTCACTATGCTGAGACAAAGTTGAAAGCTATTTGCCTCCTTTTTGACTTGATTTAGCTCTCGTTTCTCTTTTTTTTTTTTTTTTTGAAACAAGCTCTCGTTTCTCTATTTTCTGCTTTTGTTAATTATTTACTCCTTAGGATGCGCAAGCTGATATGCTTGTGTTGTGTGACTTGTGTCATAAATCAAATTGTGGATTCAATTCCGGAGCTATACGTTTGAATTGTCGATAACAAAGAACATGTCTTCCACCAATGTTATCTATCTTCTTATTGCTGACGTTTTCTTGGTAAAAAGTTGATAACGTTGAAAATAACATTCAATTGAACGGTAGTTTTACAAAGTTGAAAAAGAAAAACGAATCTTGATATGGTGGTATGGTAGGTGTAACCTGTCTGCTGATATAGTGCACGTGTCTTTATTCAGTCTATTACCACTTCCACCACCTAAACAAAAACGAAAAGATTGTTAAATTCTTGTAGGACTGTGTGAGAGAGAGAGTCGGTGCAGAGAGATAGAGATGGAGGAAGCTCTGAAGATACAGTCTTTGTTCATCTATCCAATCAAATCTTGCCGTGGAATCTCCGTCCCTCAGGCAACCGTAACTCAGACTGGTAATTCAATGAACAAAACTTCTTCTCTTTTTATAACAATTTGCCATTTAGATTATTTTTGGTTTCCTGAAGTTGGTGTGTAATATTTTAAGAGAAAGAGTTTTGTTTGGATAGAAAAATAGAACAGAACTTCTGAGGAAGTGAACAGTTTGATAAGATTCTCATGAGTGTTGATGGGGGACTGTTGGACTATGAGGTTGGGTTAATCTGTTGAAACTGATATATATACAGGATTTCAATGGGACCGGTATTGGTTAGTGGTGAACTACAAAGGAAGAGCATACACTCAAAGAGTTGAGCCAAAGCTTGCTCTTGTCGAATCTGAGCTGCCTAAGGAAGCCTTCTTGGAAGATTGGGAGCCAACAAAAGACTCATTTTTGGGTAATTTAATTACTCTTTTCAAAATTACATAAACTCCAAGCTTGTCTGAAACGAGACTTGAGTTGACTGTTTTCATTGTTTCATTTTTTTGGCAGTGGTAAGAGCTCCAGGTATGAGTCCGTTAAAGATTCCATTGACTAAACCGAGCTCGATCGCAGAAGGTGTGTCTATGTGGGAATGGTCTGGCTCTGCGTTTGATGAAGGAGAAGAAGCTGCAAAATGGTTTTCTGATTATCTTGGCAAACAAAGCCGTTTGGTTCGGTTTAATAAAGGTTGTGAATTCTCACTGGTCCGAATCTTTTCATTTGCAATAGATTTGAATGCACAAAGTTGATCAAGTTCTTTATTGATACAGAAACTGAAACTAGACCTTCACCTCCGGAGTTTGCAGCAGGCTACTCCACAACATTTGCAGATATGTTTCCGTTCTTGTTTGCATCTCAGGTGAGCTATTAACAAAATTACAGTATCAATTAATGGGAATGTGCATTTGATCTTGTTTCTTGGTTGATGTTCCTAGGCTTCTTTAGACCAGCTGAATACGCTACTACCAGAACCGGTGCCTATTAACCGTTTTCGACCCAAGTAAAAAACCAACTTTCATCTTGAGTTCTTAATCTCTTTGATTGTTTCATTTTACCAGCTTGATTTCTTTGTTTCTTTTGTAGTTTTCTTGTCGAAAACTGTGATCCTTTTGGTGAAGATCTTTGGGATGAAATCAAGATTAACGAATGTGTCTTCCAAGGAGTTAGGCTGTGTAGCCGCTGCAAGGTGAATATCTAATAGCACTCAGATTCTCAGCTCTGAGGCTTTTAAGAACTGTTATTGTTGTTCTTTCAGGTACCACTTGTGAATCAAGAAACCGGAGTTCCAGATGTAGCAGAACCAACTGAAACTCTGATGAAATTCAGATCAGACAAAGTCTTGGTGCCAGACAAGAAGCCACGTGGAAAGGTTAGATATGGAGAGACCTCTAAAAGGACTATCAAGCTCTTGTCTGTTTTTTCTCTGTGGGAAGAGATTTGAACTTGGATTCATTTCTGATGCTGATTATGACAGGTTTTCTTTGGTAAGGAGATGGTTTGGAACTGGAACATAAGCAACAGTGAAGGCAAAGGCAATAAAACAATCAAAGTTGGTGATACCATCTCTGTTCTAAGGAAGATGTCTTCCAGAGCTGAAGCAGCTGTTTAACTCTCAACATATTTGCTTTATGTCCCTTTCTTCTTCTGTGTTGTTATGTCTGAACCAAAGTTAAATATATGATCGATTGCTCGCTCATCTAAATCAAACAAACTTTACTTGTTTTGAGAGATACATCTTGTTGAATGTATGATCATGTTTTTTATTTGACTATTTTAAACTGTGCAATATTGCTACTATATGTTAGATTCTTGCTTATTTGAGAGGTCTCTTTATAATCATTCCAATAGCAATCACTCAGGCTAAGAGTCAATTACTTAAAAAAAAAACTTAAAAGAATATCAAGTCAAGTGCCAAAACATGAATTAAACTATTCTTAACATTGCAACAACAAACAAATCTGAACAAACTTAAACATGATTCTCTTTAACAATCGAAACCAAACGGTTAACAACTATCATCGTGGGTCTCTTCCTTGTCTTTTACCATAATATGCTCTCATAACGTTATTGTGGTCTGGCCTTGTTGCGAACAAAAGGATGTTTCAACAGATCAGCTGCGGTGGGTACGAAAGGATGTTTGAACAGATCAGTTGCGGTGGGTCTGCGTGAGGGCTGCAACGCCATGCACCGCATCGAGAAGTAGTTGGCCAGCGGAACATAAGAAACAGTGAAGGCAAAAGCAATAAGACAATCAAAATTGGTGATATCATCTCTGTTTAAATCAAAACTTAATGCTTTTTACTTTATCTTTTTCTTTGTGATATCTTGTTGTTATGTATAAACTAAAGTTAAGATATATGATTACTTGCTTGCTTGCTCATCTAAATCAATCAAACTTCACTTGTTCTGAGAGATACATCTTATTGATTGTGCGATGATGTTTTTCTCTTTGACTTAGTTTAAGCTGTGCAATAATAGTACTTCTATTTATTAGATTCTTACATATAAGAGATGTCTCTTTATCAATTCCAATAGCAATCACTCAGGATAATAATCAAATACTAAAACATATTCTCTGATATAGTGATATTAAAAACAAAGATACATAAAAGGAGTACTAAGCCAAGTACCAAAATACAGTTCTCCATGTCAGCTATCGGAGATGATTTCTCAGCGCGTAACCAGAGTTTTGAGTCTCTTATGAGAGCGACAGAACCAAAACCACCTTTGCCAAGACGACAGACGAACTCTAGTCTGTTGTTGTTGTCGTCTTAATCATCATCATCTTTGTCATACTCTGTAGTTAGGGTTTTTGACAGCTCTGTTTTTGGTTTGAGAAACAAGTAATCGAATCAATAATGCTTCAGAGAGGAGTCTCTAGTCTTCTTATTTATAAGAAGCTACTTGAGTACATTCTTTAATATTTCCTTCTTTTGTTATTGTTTATGATGTTTATCATCATGTTGTTTATAATGTTTAGTTTCCTTTTTAGTTACCTTTTTCCATTTTTTAATTATTCCTGCAAGTTTCAATTGATTTTCAAACTAATATTTGCAATCTAATTATAAGAAGCTGAGTCTGTCATACCGTTGATAAGTAGTATTTTTCTTTGTTGTTATTTATTGTGTTTAGTTTGCTTTTTAATTTTATCTTTTTCTTATTTCTCAAAATTAAGTTTGATTTTAAACTGTTTTTGATTGGTCATAGTTTATAAACAACAGAGTGGCAATGAGTCTGGTTCAACTGGTATTCAGTTTACTTTACCTTCCTTGTTTGACCTTAACCTGGCTTATGAACTTGTGTTTTTATCCATAGATGTTTTATGTACTTCCACAAAATCGTATTTGAATATCATTAGTTCATTATACATGTCTGAATTACAAGCCTTTAAACCGGTTCAATAAATCGCATCTATCCCTTTCTTATTAATCAAGGAGCAATTTATATGAGTATCATTCTTAGGTGTCAACACCATATTAACTCTCAGCCCATCTAGAACTTCTCCCTTAATTCAGTAGAAAAAATTACAAACAAATGCCATTGTGGTTCCACATTCATAATCATCTTATATCATACTCTCATCTACAAAACAATGCTACCATTTTTGAAATCCTAACACTAGAATAGAAAACAACTCAATGTTGCCAAATATAGATCCACCATGATTGATATTTGACTAAAACGACCATAAATTAAATGCGTGAAATAACCCGTTTAATACTAAGAGTTTCATATACAAGATGATTATTCTGCAATACCATAGAAAACGTTTTCCTTATTTATTAATAGAAATACATAATGTTTGTAGATATAAAAGCAATGTAACTATATGGTATTTGCTTTACTATAGAACGTCTAGAAATATATACTTTATAAACTAACAACATTATCTTTACCAACTAACCTATTATACTATCTCTTCATAGGTCCTATCATATATGTCAATGTCTGTTAATGTATTTATTTTTTTTGGTCCTAATGAAAAATGTTAGATACACTTTTTAGTATTACTAGAGGTGAACTTCCAATTTCAAAGTTTAAATCGTTTTAATTTAAATTTGAAGAAAATGTAACGTGTCATATTAAACCTTCTGAAGGTTTAACATAACCTAACTTGCTTTATCATAAGCAGCGGTTAATTGCCTACTGTGCATATTAACCGAGATTATATTCCTTCTTGTATGGTGTGCAATGCAAAAATGTATTTTTAATTGATTTATTGACTACATTAATAGAGAGAATAATTTTATTTCTTATTCTGTACAGAGTAAGTTAGTCATAATTAGCAATATTTATTCGAGATCTTCCTATTCAAAATATTATTATATATTTTGCATTAAAAGTAAAGATACACATAATAAGTATGCTTATTTACTTTGACCAAAAAAAGTATGATTATTTACTCATTATGTTCATCATTTGGTTCCACAAATGCCAGACGTTATAGTAAAATATATATATGACATTGTATTTTGCAGATTTGTCCTTGAATTCAGCCTCAAATTTGCAATTGTGTACTTTAGCCCCATTACATGTAAATGAACATATCTATATATATATATATATATATATATATATATATATATATATATTCCTAACTAATGCAACTATAATGACCTAAATAAAGTAAAATAAATTGTTAAAAACAATAAAATCGTGAGATATTACATAGAGAGATTTTATTCAAAAGTAACACACCATAACACAACTATTCATGATAATTCTAATGATACAAAACATTTTTGTTTTTTGACAGAAATCACAATCATATCAATATTTTAGAAACAATAAACTCAATTTTGTTTCGTATAAGTAGAATTTTATTTTTGTTTTTATATACGTAAGAAACTCAAATATCAAACAGAATCATATGCAATAGCATCTTCATTATAACTTCTTATAACTTACAATATTAGTTTTATCTGAGCCACGAGGCTTGACCGCTAACCACCCTATGCAATTTTGAGCTAGCCGGCATGGTGCGATCTGAGCTGCAAGCTAAATCCATTAGATCGAGTTGTGTACAGTAAAATCTCTATAAGTTAATAATGTCGGGACTTTGAAATTTTATTAATTTATAGAGATATTAATTTACAAAAGTTTCCTTATTTTTATTTTTTTTTATTTTAAGATATATTTTTCTTAATATTTTATTCTAAGATAAGAAAAATATGTTATTTTAGTGTATAGACAATAAATCGTTATTTTGAAATATGAAATTTATATTAATTATATTATTTGGTGTATATAATATATATTCCATAGAACTTAAAAGTGGTTTTAGATATAATATTACTAAATCTCATCAAAAATATACTAAGTATTAAAAAATATAAAGATAATTTCATTGTGAATATAAAACAAACAATATAACAATAGAATATTACTTACATAAAATATGTAGACAAAAAATATTAATTTATAGTTTTAAGGGGACTATATATTTACATAATTTTTTTATAAAAGTTATTGTCTTATTATTTTATCTATTTGTGGCAAATTTTGAACCGGTCCAAGTTGGGACCATTTAAATTTATAGAGATTATTAATTTAATTGAGCATTAATTTATAGAACTTTTACTGTATTTATTTGCATTTGTAGGTAAAAAGTGTCTTTTTCTGCGGAGATTTTTTTGGGCTGCAACTACTTTTGGAAACGTTGTGTTGAGCGGTGCGCCTTGATGGAGTTTCAGGTATTAAAAGTTAGACATGTCGTTATTAGCATTGTCATTTTCTTTTCATTTGTATTTTGAAAATGATTTGTTCAATGTCTTTTTAACTTCTTTTACCTCGGAATGAGAAAAATTGATACATTCTCCAATAGTGGTTTAAATCAGCAGCACATTCATGTATGTATCTTTCATATTTTAATCTTCTTTCTTTTTTTGCGGTTTTATCCTGGCAATATGCAAATGACCGCCTTTTCATTTAGGATGATTTGATTTATTATATTTTTCCTTGAGATATACGACGTAGTAGCTGTTGCCAAGATTTTGAACGCAACTCTTATCCTACAATACTGAAGCATTGATCAACTTTGAGAAGAGAAAACATAAGCTTATTCACATATTGATTCTATCTCCTCTTACTTTTCAAAGTTTATAGCTACTACTCCTACTACCAAATTCTGGTGCATCTCTTTTTATAATCCAACAGTCTGATACTAAAATATTTCTCCATATAAGAATTTACTATATTTTCAATTAAACATAACATATTGTAGAAATTCAATATAATGTCCAATGAAAATTATGAACTAAATATATAGCAAATGAAATTAATTTTCTAACAATCTCACTGTAAGGCGTAGGTCTCTATCTAGTTTAAGAGTAATCCAGAATCGAATAATCCAATATATACTTATAATAATATGGCTCAGCAGTAGATGCAGTGGGTGTTTCCTCTCCAAGTTTGAGTATATTTTTTTTTTGCAACTAACTTTACAATATGCAGTCTCCTTCTCTGTCATTTCTTGCTTCATTAGCTTCGTAAAACGGGTTCGTGTAATACTGGTTTTGTAAAAAAAAAATATTGGTTTTGTATTATTATATGCTGCAATTATTCAATAGAAATTATGGTCCTACAATTTTAAGAATGGCACATTTAAATGCATATACTAAAATTATGTTTCATATAATGTTCTTTAGATATCTTTTTTTCTTCTTCTTTATGGTGGTAAGTGATAAAATTCACTGAATGAGCTAGTCCAGAAAATTTCAAAAAAAAAAAAAAACGAATACTTTATTTGGTTTGGTGTGATCACAGTTCAAAGAGACGTACAACTCTTGAAACACTCAACTAAACTACAAGATTTGTCTATTGTCATTAGCACATTGAGAGAGAAATGGTGGAGCAAGCTCTGAAGATTCAATCTTAATTTGTTCATTTCCCCGATCAAATCTTGCCGTGGAATCTATGTCTCTGAAGCAACCGTGACTCAAACTGGGAATCAAGAAATTAGTAATAAAATGTTTTTGACTATGAAGTTTTCTTGGATCTAAATGATTGTGGAAACTGATATGTAGGATTTGAATGGGACCGGTATTGGTTAGTGCATGGTGAACAATAAAGGAAGAGCATACATTCAAAAAGTTGAGCCAGAGCTTGCTCTTGTTGAATCAGAGCTACCCAAGGAAGCTGTCTTGGAAGATTGGGAGCAAAAGAACCCATTTTAGGCAAACGACTATTATAAATGAAAAAAAGTTATGTCCCATGTTAAGTTTTTTGGGCTTCCACTTAAAACCAATTGACAATTAGTGAAGTCATCTAAGTCCCTTATATATTACTAATGTCCCTTTCATATTTCCGATGTGAGATTTTCTCTCCAATACCCTCCTCGAGATAATGGTGGATCTAACCATTGATCTCGCATAATCCATCATATCCTTCCGAGATCATGCTTTATTTTCTAGCGATTTCGGAGAACTGAGCCTTCTATGGGCCATCAGCTAATGGGTTGATCGGCCACTGTCCGGGCCGGATTAAAGAGTCAGGATATTGGGTCTGCTCTGATACCATGTTAAGTTTCTTGGGCTTCCATTAAAACCATTTGGCAATTAGTGAAGTCATCCAAGTCCCTTATATATTACTAATGTCCCTTTCATATTTCCGATATGAGATCTTCTCTCCAATATCCCATATGAGACTCAAATGTTGCTTGTGTTTAACTGCTTTATCTTTTAGTGGTAAGAGCTCCAAGTATGAGTCCGTTAAAAATACCAATGACTAAACTAAGCTTAGTGGCTCAAAGTGTGTATATGTGGGAGAAGAAGCCGCAACATGGTTTTCAGATTATCTTTGAAAACAAGGCCATTTAGTTCGGTTTGATAAAGATCTTGGCCTTTCTTTTTGTTCTTGTGAATTTTTCATTTGCAAAATATATTGCACAGAGTTGAACAAGTTTGTCTCAACTTTGATACAGAAACTGAAACTAGGCCTTCACCTCCTGAGTTTGCACCAGGTTACACTACAACATTTGCAAATACGTTTCCCTCTACGGTTGCCTCTCAGGTAAGCTAATATGGATACTTCTAATATCCGTAAACTATAATATGCATTTAATCTTCCTGTTTTGTTGTTTGTTCTTAGGTTTCTTTTAGACCAACTGATTACACTTCTTTCAGAACCGGTGCCTATGAACTGGTTTTTCGACCCACGTAAAACTATATATAAAATTTGTTCCTGAGTTTTGTCTTCAAAAATAGTTGTTTTTTTCATAATCCGATTTTCTTGTTTATTTTGTAGTGGTACTGTGGATAACTGTGATCCTGGTGAAGATCTTTGGGATGTCAGTCAAGATAAAAGATTTACTCTTCCAATGAGTTAGGCTATGTAGCCGCTGCAAGGTGAATATGAAGTGAACAAGTAAAACTACACTCAGACTCTTTTAACTTGAAGTGTTTTTTTCTTAAAACTATTTTGTTATTTCAGTCACCATCTGTGAATCAAGAAAGTGGTGTTCCGGATGCAACTGAACCAATTGACACTGATGAAATTCAGATCAGAAAAAGTCCTAATGCCACACAAGAAACTGCATGGAAAGTTTAAATACTGAGAGAGGTCTATATAAAAGATCTCATGTTTTCTTGTTTATAGTGTGAGGCTAAATCCATATCGATTTCTTCTGCGTATGACAAGTTTTCTTTGGAAATGATATTGTTTGGAATTGGCACATAACCAACAACAAGCAAGACAAAGACAAGAAGACAATCAAAGTTGGTGATTCCTGTCTCTTCGAGGGCTGAAGCAGCTAAGTCACAAATGTAAACATGGGTTGTGTAATCATCTCAAAACAAAGTAAAGAGAGATATACTTAACTTGTTCTGTGACTCACCTTGTCGAATAGTTCTCAGCGAAGTAACCAAAATGGGGCCACTGAAACTCTTTTTACTCATAAGAAATAAGAAGAAAAGGCACAAAATGTGCAGTACTACAATACATCAGATTCATAGTTAAGTCTACTTTCTTTAACATTTCAACTTATCAGACTCCAAAAACTGTTGAACAGAAACCAAATCAGGAAGTACAATAGCTCCAGCTTCCCTCCAGTCTTTAGCAGCTTCTGTCTTAAACCTATCAAGCAACAAAGCATGCATCCCAATACTCTTTGCCGGAACATAATCTTTACGCATACTGTCTCCAATATGCAAAACCTCTTCAGGCGCAATGTTCCCAGCTCTCTCTAACGCCAGCTTGTAAATCCTCGGATCTGGTTTCTCCACCCCTTCAATACCAGAGAACACACCAAAATCCCACTCTCCCTAAAACCCACCAACCAAAATTGAGTCAGCTTCTAAAATGACACACACACACACACGTTTCAACAATGAGTTCATTAGAGAGAACTGTTCACTACCTTGTTCAAACCCAAGGCAGGTAAAATAACTTCTTGATATCGATACTCGGCGTTGCTAACAAGTCCAACAATAAGACCTTTCTGGCGTGCCCATCTCAAGAAGGGTTGAGAATCTTGAAAGACAGAGTAAGGTGCAGCAGAACCAAACGTTGAATAGATTCGCCTAAACACTTTCTCAAACGTCTCCTCATCATACTCATATCCTGCCTAATTATAACATCAAAGTAAGAGCACACATACATATGCTCATACTATAAAAAATTCTAAAGAATCAAATTAGCATATCACCTTGACAAATGAATCTCTGACAACGGTTTTCCACCAGACAACGTTTGGTATTTTGGCGGAGAAACCGAAACAAGGATACTTTTGAGCCATGTCTGTGTAAGAAAGTTTGAAACCTTCATGGACTCGTTTGTAATCAGGACAAGGCAAGCCAATGGCTTTAGCAGCCATACAATAGTAATCACCAAGCTCTCCTTTGTAAGCTATGAGTGTACCAGTAACATCTACCGTGATACACCTTAGCTTGGATAAAAGAGACATGGCTCCTCCAGTCATCATCTTTCACACAAAACTGTAAAAACAAAAACAAAAAAGGGTGTGATCAATTTAGTAAGTACAAAAGATTTGAAGTTATAACTTAATAACACAAAAGATGATGATCAATTTATAACACAACGGAACTCCCTAATGGCCAAAAAAAAGTCTTTTTCATATGAGTTTCATTGGATGAAGATTTTCACAGAGAAAAAAATCTGATTCGATTTCAGGGGTTTTGCCCAAAAGTAATTAAGACAAGAATCAAAATACAAAGCAATAAATGATCGATCGACATCAATGTAGGGACACAAAGGCGAAACCTTTTTCGGAAGAAAGCAAACAAAAAGGACGAAACTTTCGGA
Organism: Hirschfeldia incana; assembly: GCA_026261945.1. Taxonomy (NCBI): domain Eukaryota; kingdom Viridiplantae; phylum Streptophyta; class Magnoliopsida; order Brassicales; family Brassicaceae; genus Hirschfeldia; species Hirschfeldia incana. Next base: position 3,343,333 of record JABCMI010000006.1, read on the forward strand.
AAACCCGTGAAGGAAAAGAGAGAAACTTGAAGTACCCAGAAGCTGAGATTCGGGGGAAAACTTGGTTTCTTCGTCAATTGGGTTTTATCTTCGAAAAGCTTAAAAGCTACACTGAAATGAAATCACCAAGTCCTTTGTTTATATATTACACACAGAGAAGTTGAATGGATGCGTGCTCTCACGTGTGGTTGGGCACACAGAGACGAATTAGGCAGGCAGAGGCAGCTTGTAGACTTTTTTTTAACAGCTTATTTTAATTTTGGTGTTAAGAATTTTTTTTCGGTGTTAAGAGATAGATTTCTTGAGAAACCGGACATTGTTATAGGCTTAAAGGTAACATTAATTGCTAATTACGCTTAAAGGTAAATATTAATTGCTTATTTGGAGAGTGGAGACCAAGTTTAAATCTATTTTCGTCATTTTACACACAAAATGAAAATGACAAAAAAAAAAGAATCCATTGGAAGGCCGAAGGTGTCGACAAAAAAAAGAGAGAATCCATTGGAAGGCATGATAGTGGCCTGTTGTATTGTCTGAAAACCAGAAACCGGGTTCAGGTTTTCTCTATACATTTCTGACAAATTATTTACTTTTTTTCCTCTCTAGAAATGATTTTAATTGTACTGTTATTAGATGATGATAATGTATGAAACAAGATCGCAATCTGGCTGTATTAAACAAATAAAGCAGGAACACTATTACAATAAGAGAAGTGTTTTGAAGAAGTTCATTATAATTAACATTGTGTTGACTTTCTGAAGAACGTTTAATACAACTTTTTTTCCATTTGGTAAAGATTTGATAAAAAATCCCATCCTAAGAAAAGAAGCTAGAGAGTAACTAATAAGTAGGATGCATGAATGTTTTCACAAATTCGTTGAGCATTATTATGAATACACGAAGTTCTTGTTTTTAAAGAAGTAAGTTCATAACCTCTTTTCTAGTATTTTTGGATAACAATAACTCTGGTAACTGTAAATACAAAGATCATATCTCAAACAAGAGAACGACTACAGACACTATACACAGTCAACCACAGAGACACAAGGGCCTGAGTCTATCTCTTTAATGGTGGAAAATAATGAGCAATGCCTGTGGAAGCAGAACCATCACCACCTTTGCTTTTGCCGGCATTAGGCCGTTTGTTAGGACGTAGGAAACTCCTGAATTCTCGTTGAATCTCATAGGGTAACTCGTTGAAAACAGACTGATCAATTTCACCAACCTTGTATCCCCAGTCTGTGTCTCTTCTATCTTCTACCTCTTGATTCACTTCAGTACTATGGCTGGTGGAGCTACTCAAGTTGCCTCTGTTACTTGTTAATGACACTGTTGAATCTTCTTGAGTCTCCTGCTTTGATTGAGGAGTTGCACTGTAATTCTTAAAGATATCGACAATTGAAGGCATTCCCTAAGAACAAACAATCAAAACAGAATCTCAGTCAGAAGTTGAAGTAGGTTTTGGTGCACGGAATTGCAGATTACAGAAACAACTAAATGGAGTTGAACTCGCATACCCCATTCTTTTCTTTCGAGTTGTTTGTCTTCCGCCCTATTGTCTTTGTTTGTATGCCTCTGTTCGATCCTGATTGGGTTGGAAACTCCATTGCTCCGGTTGATGGACAAGAGACTACATCCTGACAAGGAAACTGTTGAATTGGTTCTTCAAGTGTACAACAACTATTACTTGATAAAACAGCTTGACAAACATACAGCTCTTAATTTAGATTACTAAAGAACCTCTTAACATTTCTAATCTCCTAAAACTGAGAAGATAATTGTGGTTGGCTGTTTATTCTAAAGAAATGAGAGTAAATACTTTCTGGTATAGATACCTTTTCAGGGACCATGTCACTGTCTCTATATGAGTTGTTTAAATCAGGCGAAGTATAAGTTACGGTGATGTCTTCTTCAGGCATTGTTGATTGGGTTTCTGCTGATTTCTGTTCTGAACAACTTTCACTAACTACACATATTACAAGGAAAAACATGAAATTAAGTTACCAGATTCAAGAACAGTAGAAGGTTCTGCAAATATACAGGAAACTTCTTAAGGATACCTGAGGGAGTCACCGCTACATGTTCTTCAGGAAAACCACTTGCTGAACAAGAAGGAATAGTTGATTGACTTTGGAAATATCTCATTATCGAGCTTGTGCCCTACAATACAGTGTATAAAACCAGCTAAAATGTTTGAATAATGATCAATAGCTAGAAGATATGTTAGATGCTATGAGAGAACTTACAGATGGTATATCCACGATTTTACTAGCTGAAACAGAGAGAGCTGTTATTCTCCATGTTTCTTTCTTATTGCCTTGAGGTTTTGTCCCGAAAGGTCCCATGTATTCACGCAACGCAGCTTGGAACAAGTTAAAGGCATCTTCTTGGATCTTGGCTACCCCATATCTCAGAGGACATGATTTTGAAGGAAACTTCTTATGCGAATCTGAATCCTTTGACTGCATAGTATTTCACCAAAATATGATTTTAAGTCCACAAGGAATATATATAACGAAGCAAAACATTTGTGCAAACTACAAATACAGAAGAAAAATAAGTACAGTACTCTGAAAGCGCTAGCATGAAGGGTAAGGGTGCTTGCAATCCGCTTATTCTGCTCCAAGTCAGAACTGAGACGCTCGTATAGTTCTTCAGAAAGCTGATTCAGCCAATGTTGGACCTACAAGTATTAACAGATTTTATTGAGAAAACAGTTAATATGGTATAAGTGAATAATCTGGCTGAGCTCCAACTCTTACATCTGAGAGTGACCTTAAAGCACGAGGTCCGGGAAATGTCTTTCCAGAACCATGGCTTTTGGGGAGAAGACGGCCTTGCACTTCTTCCCCACTGATCCCTCTTGCAATATTCCATAACCATGTACTACAAAGCCATATTAAAAGCAGTTTCTTAGGCAAACACATCACTAGCCTAAGAGTCCAGGAGAACAAGTTTCTATCTGTTATTACTACCCAGTATTTATTCCATAATGTTCTTGTAGCTTTGTTTCAGAAAATTGCAACAAGTCCCCCACAGTGTCAATTCCCAAGTCAGTTTGCAAGCTAGTGCCCAGCTTTCCTCCCAGTTGTTTCCTGCAAGATGCATTATTAGAGTTTCTAAACAATAGCCAACAGCAACTAACAATGTTATGATCAAAGTGACAGAGAAATGCACAACTTAAGACAGGCTTAAACTTTTTAGAACACACCGAATAACAAATATAAAATCTTACAGGTTTATACATAAATTATTATGTGTATAAGACAAATTCTTTAACTCTCGTAAAGAAACACTGTAGTCAGTAAATTTGGAGAAGCTTACTTACATTTTCTTTATTGGCAAAGAACTGAGCAGTTCCTGTACAGCTGCATATGGTACAACGGTTTGCTGGGCAGGTTTGTTCATCCCACTAGCAAGTTTGGCTAGCATCTGCTTGTTAAGTTACATGTTGTCACTCGCTAGAACAAGCAATAAAAAGGAAAATAAAACAAACAAAACAAATCGCTACTTGCCTTGTTATGGGCTATGCCAGCAGAACAGCTAAACTCAGTCTCCTTTAACACTTGTTTCCGGAGTTCTGCAACAATGATGATTCCACAACCTAATAACCTATCACGGCGATCAGCATCTTTTCTACATATCCAATCACGGACACTCTCCTTAAAATCATCTCCATCCTAAAGCAAAGCCAAAAAAATCTGTATCACAATAATAGAAAACAATTAAAAATAAAAACATTAGAAGAATCTCAATCAAACCTCTCTGCTCAATCCAAGAATATGAGATTTAAGAGCTTCTTCATCTATAGATTCCAAATTCTCCGGAGGCGTATCGGCCAACATGCTTTCTGCTGCATCGGTGAGGTCAAGATACACTTCATCAATCGAAGCCCTCTCACATTTACCGCTTTGTGCTAGAATCGAAACCACCTACGGAGACACATAGAAGGGGATAACTTTGAGCATATAGTTAGACACGATAACAAACATCTTAAGCATACTTTCACTTCCAACAAACCTCCGAACCGGCACTACGATATGTATTCAAGTCAGCTTTACCACGAGCCACAGGAACTTGAACCAACTGAATCTCAGGGCAGGCGGCTTTAGCTTCCTCACCTCTCATGGACCTGCAAATTTCATCATTTAGACACAATTGGTAGGGGGAAGAAGCATAATATAATTGAATTAGACTAACCGCTTGACGCCACATCCACGTGCTTCATAGCTAACAGCAATCAAAGCACCACCTTGCCATTCATTGTACTGTACAACTGCAGTAGGAAGTCCTCGTAGCTCTGGTTGCTTCCGTTGCTCCACTAATCAGGTAACAAAAGGAGACAACTTTAGCATAAATTCAGATTCGAAATTCCCAAATCCTTAAACCCTTTTCCAAAAATTAGAAACCCAGAACTCTAACAGTTTCAAATTCAAAAGAGCTACAATCCGTTGCTTCTCTCACTCAAGTGTATAGCGACTGTATACAATTAATTAGGGTTAGAAATAGGTAAAGAGACCTTGAACGTAGAAGCAATCCATGTCGACATGAGCGATGACTCTAGCATCCGATGTCTCTGGTCTCGCCACTGGCATTCTCTAACCAAAAATTGAATCTTTCTCCACGCAAATTCAGAGTAATCGAGAGAGAGGTGAAAAAGAAAAGGGGGTAAACTTTTTCTTGAGTGGTTTCCTTTCTCTGAGGGATAGCGCGCGAAAATAATAATTAGAAAACCCCCTCAAACTATTATTTATTGTAGATAGCCCCGGAACTTTTATGTAACCTACAAACACATCCCATCTAAACAACATAATCCGTATTACAAAGACTAGTCTGGACTATGATGTTGTTTACTTTTTTCAACACTCGTCTCTAAAAGCAAATTAGAAGATTAAAATCATTAGAGTTGAGGTAAGGAAATATTTACAAAGTAACTATTGATAATTTTAAAAGTTACGGGTATTTATGAAAGAAATAAATAAGTTTAGTACTAACCCGCCAAAGTGCGTGTTTTATACATAAACCCCCCTCTCACTGGATTCATGATTTCGGAAAAATTGCGTTGAAAGCTTCTTTCTCCGTCTTTGCAATGAAGCGTAGCATCGGTTCCAATTCCTCAGGAAACAGTGAGAGTAGCAAGAAGTCTAAGACGAAGAAGAACCAGAGCAATCAGAAAACCCTAGGCGCCGCATGGGGCGCGGGCGCTGCTTCTCTACCTTCTTCTGCTCGTTCTTCTCCATTTTCGGATTTCGGAAGGTTCTGCTCTAATTCTATGTAATTTGTAGTGTTGGGTTTTCGAAATTACGGTGTAAAGGTCTGGACTTTCCCTCTTAAAGTGTTTGAAAATGGACTTTCCTTTGATGGGTTTTAAGTGGTATAGTACAAGGATCAAATAGATTTAATGTCTTATTTTCTTGTCTTATACACTAGGGGTCAAACAATTAGCATTGTTATCATTTTTTTGGTTGATGTTCTGTTGTTTTTTGTAGCTACATGGAAGTGAAAAATCGGAAGCTTCAGCACCAATTTGAAAACGAGGCTTCTAGTGGTGTTTCGAGTTCTGAGAAACTTATTTTCCAAGGGGTTTCAATCTTTGTGGATGGTCTCACTACTCCTTCCCATCAGGTTTTTACCTCTATTTCTTTGGTTTTTATTGATTTTTACCTCTGTCTGTATCCTGTATTTTTTACAGATGAAGAAACTTTAAAATTTCCTGAAATTTTTGCTTAGGTGCAGTGTTAGTGGTTAGTTTTAACAGTGTTTATTTCTGTCTAGGAACTGCGAGGTTATATGTTGAGGTATGGTGGGAGATTCGAGAACTACTTTTCAAGGCGTTCTGTTACTCATATTATCTGCAGCAACCTTCCAGATAGCAAAGTCAAGAATCTACGGTTTGTGTTGTTTGTACTTCTTAGAAACTCTTACTTAGCTAATTTCTTGCAAGTTCGTTCACTGATAAGGTTTCTTATTTCTAATCAGGGCCTTCAGCAGAGGGTTACCTGTCGTGAAACCCTCATGGATAGTGGACTCTATCTCTGCCAACAGACTTTTGGGATGTAAGTCAACACCAGACCATTCAGTTTCACTTAAAAACCATGCAAACATGTGTAGAAAATTTTGGACTTGATCATTTTTGTTTGCTGTCTGTCATCATTGCACCATGATTATTTGGTCATCTCTTTCAATGCTCTTTTCTGTGTTTATCACTTCCTAGGGGTTCCTTACCAGCTAGATCAACTGAACGATACCCAGCCAAAGTTGTCTGCATTTTTTGCACCCAGAAGACATTCCAATCCGCACGTTACGTCTTCTCAACCTGAAACTGGATACAGTGAAGCTGAAGAGGGAAGTTCAATTAGAGCAGGAGATTCAGAGGAATCAAGAGCCCACGTTGCTGATGAATGTGATGGCGTTTATACTGAGACGACTACTCCGGAAATAACTCCACAAACAAGAACTGACGATCTGAAATCTTCTGAAGTGAATGCAGACATACTTGGTAGCTATGACAACGAAGAGAAAGAACTTAGTAGTGAACTCCAGTCCACTACCAATCTGCCTTCTGCCTCGAACAACATATCCTCACATGGAAAACCGGTTTCAACTGCTGCTGGATCCTCTGTAAGGCGCCATTCAACTCTCGAGGACCCCAATTTTGTGGAAAACTACTTCAAGGTAAATCTTTATAGAAGTATTGTTAGCCTGTTTATGCTCACCGTTTTTGGTATCTCTTACAAGGGATGTAATAGTCTCTGGTTGAGATATATAGTCCTCTCTGGTGGAACTAAGAGAGTTTCAGTGTCAATTTATATAACTAGGACGTGGTATTACTGCAAAGCAGACTCTGAAGATGCTTTTTCCATATTTAATTTTGTTTCTGCAGAATTCAAGGCTGCATTTTATTGGAACATGGAGAAACAGATACCGTAAAAGATTCAACGGCTCTTTTAATGGACTTAAATTGGCAGATTCTGGCCAGAATACAGCTGAAAATGCCAAGAAGTTGACCATTATCCACATCGATTTGGTAATTTCAACCCTCCTTGCTGCTTTCTGTATCCTTGGATTGCGTTCTTTTCTTGTTCTCACTTTCAGTTGTTGCATTCTAATTATTTAAATCTGTGATATTATCCCAGGATTCCTTCTTTGTGTCTGTGGTAATCAGGAACCGTCTTGAATTACAAGACAAGCCCGTAGCCGTATGTCACTCAGACAATCCGAAAGGAACGGCGGAAATTTCCTCTGCAAACTATCCTGCCCGGGCTTATGGTCTGTCTTATACTAAAGTAATCTTTCTTAAGCTTAGTTATGCTATGGGCCATGACTTATCTGCTTTGTACTAATTTGATGCAAATTTTCTTAATCTAGGAGTGAAAGCAGGTATGTTTGTAAGACATGCCAAAGACCTTTGTCCTCAGCTTGTTATTGTTCCTTACAACTTTGAAGCCTATGAAGAGGTATTTTTTTGGAGTTGAGTGTGTCTTGTTGGTTGTCGAGTCGGTACAGAATGTTTGACATTGTAACGCAATTGCAGGTAGCTGATCAGTTTTATGACATCCTGCATAGGCACTGCAGAAAAGTTCAGGTCAGCCTTCAAAAAGATCCATTTTCCAGTTGCTGGCATCGTTAAAATAATGTTTCCTTTTTGGTGTTAGGCGGTTAGCTGCGATGAAGCATTTTTAGATGTCTCAGATTTGGGGGATGTAGAACCTGATTTCTTAGCATCAACAATAAGAAAAGAGATCCTTGACACTACTGGATGCAGTGCAAGTGCTGGGATAGGCGGTACTATGCTAATGGCTCGCCTTGCCACCAGAGTTGCTAAACCAGCCGGTCAGTTTCATATCTCTGCTGAGAAGGTGATTTCCTGTAAACTGCTTTCTATTTCTAGCGTATATGTGTTTGTTCAGTGACTTGTACCAGTGGAAAGCTCTCTTTGAGCTATGGTTATTTTCTTGAATACAAAAGCCATTTTGTGTAGAAGTTCGGTTCATGATAGTGTGTGCTGTTTTTGCAGGTAGAGGAGTTCTTGGATCAGCTTGCAGTCGGAACACTTCCTGGTGTAGGTTCTGTGTTGAAGGAGAAGCTGGAGAAGCAAAATATTCAAACATGTGGCCATTTACGTTTGATATCCAAGGTAAAATATCTTTGTGGTTGTGGATATGTCTAGAAGTAAAAAAAAAAATAATCGTATTGTTCTCAAAAGAACATGTTATTCTCGTTTAGTTCGCTGGCTTTATCTATAGATAAAAATAGATTTTTCAAGAAACAGTATGGCACCAATATTTTACTTTGGTTAGCTTTACATTGAAATAGCGTTTGAAGTTGATTAAACCAGCATATACAATTTATTAACTACAAAACTTATTTTGATAAATACCCATTTTGTTTTGTATTAGGTTCCATCTTCTTATTCAAACTCATGAGAACATTCAACAATCGTTATTGAGGAAAAGTGAAATTGTGACAGTCAACCTAGATTTAAAAAAGTATATTGGGTTTTTGCAGGATGCTCTTCAAAAGGATTTCGGGGTGAAAACCGGTGAGATGCTTTGGAGTTATAGTAGAGGACTAGACCTTCGGTCTGTTACGGCCGTGCAGGTCTGCTTAGCAGTTTACTCACTCATTTATTTTACATTTCATAGTTTTTCTCTCTATAGGTGATATTTTTCTTTCGTCATGTCTTATATGCGAGCTTATGATTTGCCTCAACCAGTAACCTGGAGATTTTTTTATTTACAGGACAGCAAGTCCATAGGGGCTGAAGTGAATTGGGGTGTAAGGTTTAGAGATCAGCAAGATGTATGTCTTCTCGTGAATTATGCCTTTTGTTGCTTTTTCCCAAACATAAATCATTTGATGTTGAACCAAGAATGTGTATGGTTGCTAACGGTTGCAGGTTCAGCACTTCCTCCAATGCCTATGCAAGGAAGTTTCTCTGCGTCTGCAAGGATGTGAAATGATAGGACGCACTTTTACTCTTAAGGTATTTATGCCTTCCTTAATTTGGTTGATATAAAAGTAGTTAGGGTTAAGCTTTTATTTCACATTTGGGTATTATATGCCATGATGAAAGCATTTATTATGGGAAAAAACATTCAAAGTTTTGTGGTGTGGTGCTGTTTTAGATAAAAAGGAGAAAAAAAGATGCCGGAGAACCTGCGAAGTATATGGGTTGTGGTGACTGTGACAACTTTAGCCGTTCTATCACTGTGAGTTGGTACCATATAAGTTTATGTGAAACATGATTATAGTTTTATTTTCTCTCACGGTTGCCAAGTGCAGTATTTTTCAACATGCTGTTTAACATTGATGCTATAGGTGCCTGCCGCTACTGATGACTTAGAAGTGTTACAGAGGATTTCAAAGAAGTTGTTTGGGTCGTTTTGCTTGGGTAAGTGGGCCTTATCTGGTTTTGTTGTTACTTTTAGCCTCAATTGAGCCTATTTAAGTCTGCAAGAAACAGGTTATCTAAATTTTTTCAAATGTTATAGAAGATGGACCAGTGTCATAACTCATAAGACTAGTTTGAAAGATTAGATGAACCTGTGGCAAGCTCTTGTAGATTCTCTTCTAAGTACCTACTTATTATCAAACTATTCTCTCCTCGAGTAGATGCATTTAAATGTTTTTATCAATTTTCTGGGACCATTTTATCGACTTGTAGAAGCTTAAAAGTTGCAAATAGTATTGTAGAGCAAGTACTACACGACTATGAGAAATCCCTGAGATTGAAGATCTTGGAGGAATCTATTCTTTGCTATTACCTTGTGGGGTGACATCAAACTGTTGAATTGCTTGCAGCTTTTGCTATTCTTTTTTCGTTTGAGCTATTCCTTGAATTTGGATTCTATTCCTTGAGTTTGGATTATTAACGCTCAACTATTTTTGTTTCTCTCGAGATAGATGTTAAGGAAGTTCGTGGGGTTGGGCTTCAGGTCTCTAAGCTTGAGGGTGCAGATCCTTCTAATAAAGGTAGTACTGAAACTCTAGTGTTCACTATGACTAGTCTGTATGTGTGCTTTTCTAGAAATTAATCAGAAAAGAAAGTTGATTTAATTCCCGACCACCGATGCCTGGATATTCATTAGATATTTGTTCCCTTAAACTATCAAGGTTCAAAGACTCTGACATCATGGCTCAACTCTGCGCCGGCCTCTGTCCAAACAGAAAAAGATGATAATGTCTTTGCTGCAGAAGTTAAAGAAATTCCAGGTAATAAATACTCTTCTAGTCCACACAATGTCTTGGTTAGGTTTTTAGCTTTGAAAACTGCTTCTTTACTAGCTGTCTTGTGGCAGATGGTAAGAAGCGCGATACTAGTGGAGTTTGTGATTCAGCAGAACCTTCAGTTCAGTCAGGTGATACGAATTCTTCCTTGCCCCCCATGTGTCACCTTGACATGGAAGTTCTAGAGAACCTTCCTCCAGATGTCCTTTCAGAATTAGATGGAACCTATGGCGGGAAGTTGTATGAGTTGATTGAGAAAAAACGAGGCAAAAGAAAAATCAACAGTGATTCTCCACATGTCTCCTTGGACGGTTAGTTTCTTTTCAGTTCCATCAGCCGTATCTGTTTTCAGCTGCATTACAATTTTTTCCCATATGTACTGCAGGCAATAATGGATCGAGTTCTGTCTCAGTTAAGATACACGGCTCGAGCACATCTGGAGAAAAGGTAAAGCTTCTTGGAACTGAACTGAGTTTTCTCGTATATGTGTAGACTACTTAGAATTTTCCTTATCTATCTGAAATCAGGAACATGAAGAACCTCATCCTTCCATTGGAATATCACCTAATGAGCGTGACATCGAGACGACGGATTTGATGCCGTTATCCTTTAGTCAAGTCGACGTCTCTGTGTTACAAGAATTGCCTGCTGATGTGTTGGGAGCATTTACTTCCCACCAGAAAGAACAGTCATCGTCAGAAACTCCCATGGAGACTTGTACGAAACAAGATAAGGAGCCAACATATATAAATGACGCTGAGAATGCGACTGGATTCCCAAGTAGCTATCTCTGGTTCGGGAATCCTCCTTTGTGGGTAGAGAATTTCAAAGTTAGCGGCAATTGTACTTTGGAGAAAATGTCAGAGATATACTGCAAGGTGTTGGCTCAGTCAAGGCCTCCTATGTTGTTATCCACGGTGCTCCAACGGACTATTTCAGAAGTTGGGAGTTTTCAAGATGCAAGTGCCAATGATTTGGACAAAACTGTTGACGATGTGTGTGAATTTCTTAAAGAGTACATTGAGCTCAAGGTAGAAGGTGATATTGAAGAGATATATATCTGCTTCCGCTTTCTGAAAAGGTAATTTGAGAGATCTTTCTTATTTGTTGAATTTCTTAAAAGAGTACATTCGACTATTTTGATTGGATTTCCAAGATTTCTTTTATTGTTCATATATTACACTTTACCTTTCAGATTAGCAGCAAGGAACCAACTCTTCCACCAAGTCAATGAGATTGTGTCTCCATTTATTCAGGTTTCTGCAAGTTTTCCACATTATAATCACTGTGTAGAAGTTCCACTTTGGATAAGCTACGTTGTGAATTGAATCATTTGTGAATATCGTAAAAAATGGAAAAGTGATCAGTCAGACTTCTCTCTAGGCCTTGATCGATGAACACTATGGAGGAAGCTTGAGCATACCTTGAAAGGTCTTTTTCACTGAAAGAATCCATATGCTTCAAATTGCTCTTTGGCTGGTTGCTACTGAAGAATGCATACTCTAAGGTACATTCTCACATTCCTGTTTATCCATCAAGTTTGGTTTGTTTCCTTCCTTGTCAACCAAGAAAGCTATGATTATAACTGAATTTCGAATTTGGACATTGCAGAAGAATGTGGATCCCCAAGGGCGTGGTGAATGCGCATGAAGCAGCTTTAACAGTCATATGGAAGTGATTCAGACCTTAAAGAACAGAGCCACCACTCTCTTTTTTTTTGTCTGTTCATAAGGAGTGTATATTGAAAACAAACACCCCCATTGTATTTAATAGCACATCTTACAAGCATAGTGTTCCTTTATGTAGTGTGAATTGACTACATGCCTTTGTATATTTGTAGCTTTATATATAGACTAACGTTATATATGAAGAGTTAAAGATATTTAAGATTTTGAGTTATACTAGAGTTAGCAAAAAGAGCTGCATAATGATTAGCTTTAAAGCTATCACCAGCCTCACAAGCAACATTAATCCCGTCTGCTTCGACTTCAGATTATTCTCGTCATTGCTCAAAGTTGTTTTAGCATTAATCTCTTGAGGCCCTTCCTGGAGAGCCTTTAGCTAATGTTCCTCCAACCTCACATCTCTTAGGATGAATGAAAGCTCCTCATCACATAAACCTCCTTAGAAGAAAGACCAAGTGGATTAGAGCTTCGGCCAAACCTCTTGGTAATTCAAAAAAGGAAAAGCCCAAGTGGAAACACAACAATGCCTTGACTGAACAAGAAGTTTAGCAAGATCAAGAAGATTAACAAAAGGAGAACAAATAAAAAGAACGAAAGCGAAGAAATCAGAGTCGCATCATATACAATGATCGTCAGAAACATGTAGGCAGAGGCAGCCACGGGCATAACAAAACAGAGTTTTTTTTTGTTTTATTCAAACTTTCGAAACAAAAGCAAGACAAGGACAAATCATATCGAAAATCTTGGTCTTGAGACTTTTTAAAACAACTTAGACATCACACGCAACTAATTTAAACATTTGATATCCCAGATACATTTATTATAGAGTTATTCACGTATACATTTATTATAGAGTTGTTTCCACTTTCCATAACAACTGCTGCACATGGGCGGAAATCTCGCAGAGTTCAAAAGAAGTTGAGTTTCGAAAAATTATTTCCCAAGACTCGTTCTTTTCGATCTTATCTCGTTAAAAAATTTCGAACGGATAAACAGCATAACGTTTTTATTTTCTATACAAACTATTTGTCGTTTCAAAATAAATGCATGTTGTTTTTTGAGAATAAAATGGCAAAACGTTGAGCTTAATTTGGTCCAAAAAGAATCATATTGGGCTGAAGGCCCTTCACCAAAATCCAAGACCGAACCGAGCTAACCGGACGGCGGCGACGCGTGCATGGGGAACTTTCTCTTCCTTTGAGCTGATTAACCAGTCATAACACGTGAACATATATATTATGCTCACTACTTCTCCCAAGCGATGTGGGACAAAGTCCCTTGCTTCATTCATTTAAATCAAGCCAACAAGGCTTTTTTATTAAAACATGCAGCCCCATTTTGTTTTCACACTGCCAATTTTATCAAAGCCATTGGGTTTGATTATTTGGTGCAACAATCTCCTACATGAATATAAATGATTTTAAATATATGTAGACTAAATGCAGACTAGATGCAGATTCGATATACTCTAAAAAAATAACTTTACTAACTAGACTTATACTACTGACTAGACAGAGAAACTTATCGAGAGTGTTTGTGAAAAAATCACTGTGTTTGAGTAAGTTGTATTTTTAAACCTTGAACCACTCATAGTTAATATATGTCGGGTTTACTTTACTAGAAGGTGAACATGATGTCTTGAACCTACCGGTGTTTTATGTAGACCGAGACAACATGCATAACGCAGCTTCATTTTCTTATAGAACTTAGTTATCTATTGTGTTCATTGTAGCCCTGGACTCTTCCTGATTTTCATGAGTGAACTTAGAGAATATATCATAGCATTCATTCCCCTAGAAACGGTTCTATTTCACACTCATTAGGTGATTGATCATGAAAAGTATTGAGTAATACTCCGCTATTAAAGCTATGGAATCATTAAAAGTCTATGCTTATATCCTTCTCTCCTTCATTAGCACTTATCATTTTTAGGACCTGAGATGAGACTACATGTCTCAAAGTGCTTTCGTTAGATTCTGCTTGATTTTTTTTTCCTTTGAACCTACATCTTAGGATCTCCAGTCATGATAGGTAGGGTTGCTATCAAGCATCCTCATTAGTTATAGGCTTTAACCCCGTTCTTTTTGATGATTTAACAATAACATCTTGTGGCAAACCTTTAGTAAATGGATCCGCTAGGTTGTCAGCCGATTTAATATAGTCTAATGTGACTACACCAGTTGAGATAAATTATCTAATGGTTTGATGTCGCCTTCTGATGTGACGAAATCTACCATTATAAAGATTATTCTGAGCCCGAGCTATAACTGATTGACTATCACAATGTATGTGGATAGTTGGCACAGGTTTCTCCCACATACAAATATCTTCTAAAAAAATTCTCAGTCATTCAGCTTCTTCTGCAGCTTTGTCTAAGGCTAGATTCAGTTTAGTTTTGGGTCGGATTCGGTTTGAGTTATGGCGGTTTGGATTCAGTTTAGTCTGACTAGTACTATTCATTAATCAAGTTTTTTCATGTTTTTCTGAAATTATTTTTTATATGAAATAAAAATGATTGAAGTTTTTGTCGGTTAATATTTTATAAATTTTCTCTTCATGTAAAATATTAGTTTATAAAATTTGGAGGAATGGATATGTATCAAATTTATCTGAATTCTTTTAAAATCCAAAACATGAGAATTAGACAACTGAATTAAAATCCTCATCAAATTCTGTAAAATGCCTTCAAAGTATCACGAATTGAATTCCTTTAGAATCAGTTAAATTATTCAATCCAATACCACCACCGTAGTCTCATGAACAAACAAGTGCTTGTGACTGTATTTTTCTTTTGAGCAACGTGCTTGTGACTGTTACAGTGGCCAAATAAAGTATACCTTTGGTTAAAATTGATAGTTCTAAAATGTTGTTTAATAATTCATAATATCCTGAAACTGTAAGGATCCTAGACTAAATAGTAAATACTTAAAAAACACACACACGAAACGAAAGCCCTAACTAAACCCCATCAACTGTGTAGAAGAAAGTCTCCGGCAATCAATGGCAATGCTCTCCCACCGTCTCCGGCGACTTCTCCTCGCCTTACCTTCCTCTTTTCAACGATCCTTCACTCCAACTCGCGCCTCCCGTTTCCCTCCCGTATCGTCTCTCTTACATCGATCCTCGGCGAAGCGATCGACGGAATTCGCTAGATCTCCGGCGAGATTGTTCTCGACGACGACGAGTCAGTATCAGTACGATCCTTACACCGGAGAAGACTCGTTCACGCCAGATAACGAAGGATGCGATTTCAACCATTGGCTGATCACGATGGATTTCCCCAAGGAGAATCCTCCGTCTAGAGAGGAAATGATCTCTATCTTCGAGCACACTTGCGCTAAAGGACTTGGTCTTAGGTTCGAATCTCTGAATCACAATAAAAGGTTCAGTTTTTTTTTTTGTAAGATGTTTGTTAAAGTTGATTGCTTTTTTTTTGTGTGTTTATGATCAGCTTGGAAGAAGCTAAGAAGAAGATATATGCTATTTGTACAACTAGTTACCAAGGCTTTCAAGCGACTATGTCTATAGGAGAAGTAGAGAAGTTTAGAGGTAATGATGATTAGGGGAAGCATTTTGATTGTTTGAGGATGAACTGGATTTGATGTTTGATTGGTGTTTTATGAAACAGATTTGCCTGGGGTTCAGTACATTATTCCTGATTCTTATGTTGATGTTGAGAACAAGGTGTATGGAGGTGAGTTGTTTAGTTTCTACAGTCTAGAACGTTGTGGATAGCTGCTATATAATTAAGCTGTGTGTTTTCTATTTTTCAGGAGACAAATACGAGGATGGTGTGATTACACCTGGTCCAGTTCCTGTTCCCACTAAAGAAGGATTTGATTCTTTAGAGAAGGAGAGTGCTTCGGAAGAACAAGAACAAGTTCAGGAAGCTGAAACGCAGCCAGATAAGGATCTAGCCTCAGAACAAGTGCTAGATCAGGGAAGTGAAACGCCTCCAGAGCAGAGGAGTTCCAAGCAGAACCAAGTAACTTTGACTCCAGTACAATGGCGACCAACCCCAAGACTATGGAAAGGTCGAGGTGAAGTGTCAACCTCAAAACAGGGGCAAGGATATCAAATACCTTCATTTCGAGGAAGTGTCAGTCGAGATCAAGGAGCTCCCGCCTTAGGACAAAGGCAGGTTCAAGGTAATCAAGCACCTTTGTTACAATGGAGTTTCAATCAAGGCCAAGGAACTCCATTCGCAGGAAAAGTGCAAGGTCAAGAAAGCCAAACGGCTTCATCTCAAAGTAGCTATAACCAAGGCCAGGGAACACCAATGTCAGGGAAAGGTCAAGGAAGTCAAACACCCTCCTATCATATTGGTTATTGCCAAGTTCAGGGAACTCAGACACCTCCATATCAAGGCTCACCAAGTCAAGGAGCAGTGGTGAACTACAACCAAGTGCCACCACAAGGCAACTTTACCCAAGGGAGACATGAAAACTACAACCAAATGGGCAGAGAGAATAACACTCCGCAGAGTGGTGGAAACTATGGTCCTTCACAAGGAGCAGGAAGTCCAGGATATGGACACGGGCAAGGTCAGGGAGGTCAGTTATTGTCTCCATATCAAGGGAGTTACAACCAAGGCCAGGGAACTCCAATGCCAGGGCAAGCTCAAGGAGGTCAGATAGCTTCATATCAGATTGGTTACAGCCAAGGCAATGGAGCTCAGGTGCCTCCATACCAAGTAAACTACAACCAAGGAACACCAGGAAACTATGGTCAATGGGCGTTTGTAAACTACAACCAAGGACCATCACATGGTAACTTTCTCCAAGGACCAAATCAAAATTACAACCAAGGAGGTCAGTGGAGTTTCAATCCACCGAATAATGGAAACTATGGTCCTCCACAGTTTGGAAATCAAATGCCTCAATATCAGTTGAGTTACAATCAAGGTCAAGGAGCTCCATTCTCTGGGCAATGGCAATGTCCAGGATGTGGAATGCCTTTGTATCCGGGGAATTACAATCAAGGCCAAGGCACACCAAATCATGGACAATGGCAAGGTCAGGGTTTTGCAATGCCTTCATATCAGGCGAGTTATAGTCACAGCCAAGGAGTATCGGTGCATCCACACCAAGGAATACCAAGCAATAGCGGTCAAGGGACATCTGCAAACTTCAACCAAAGGATTCCGGTTAACTATATCCAAAAGGGGGAAGGGAATTACAATCTGCAGAGTGGTGGGAGCTATGGTCATACACATGGATCAGCAGGGTTTTCTGGACAAGGACAGAATCAAACTTTGCCACAGAAGGATCAGAGAAATGTAGCAGGTGATTGGAGCAACAACAATAATCCTAAAGACCCGACTGGAACCTGCAAAGTAAGTTCTTGAATATAAGAGTTTACACATATTCTTGTCTTAAAACTCCATAAAACAAAATTTCCCACCTCTCAGTTATTGTTATGTATATATGTTAATTAGAAGATGGTTCCTTCGTTTCAGATTCCACGTTGAATAAGATCTGAGCAGAGGGATGTAGGAATTGTGGAACTGACAGGCGATCATGTATACTTCTGATTAAAGTAGCCATCAATGTGAAGTTTTTGTACAATTTATTACATTGGTATCTGCAGGCCTGTCCTAGGCTCAGCGGGCCTGCTTGAGGGTATAACCACATGTACTGATCTTGGCTGACCGAGTAACCAAAAGTCATGTTCACAAATCAGAACTAGCAGCCGTTTATCTGTAGCCGTAGAGCGTTTTTATAAGATAAAATACCACACAGTTCGGCTTCGGCACTACGAACTTAGGCCTCAGCCTCTGTTTTATCTCATGTACGTATAAGTAAAGACTAATGACATGTTTTTATCACAGTTAAGTTCTTACCTAAATTTTTGAAAACACTACACAGTTTGGGTTGTATTTTCGTTTTTAAGTTGTATTATCATCATTCATCACAAGGCAAAGACATTTTGCAATTTGTTCGTCCCTTTGTTTCCATTTTACTACAGAATATGAGAATGAGATTCTCTCTTATTCGTGTTATCAGTGCTCTCATGTTAAAGCATATACATATTTGAAACTGATAAGAAAGCTTTGCTAGACTGATGTCTGAAGAACAAAGAGTGGTTTTGTCCTTCTCATATAAAAACTTAGTCCTTCTCTGCAACTGGACTGGTGTTACTTGTGGCCCCAAAGACGAGAGTTACTGGTTTGGAACTGGGAGAATTGCAGTTGGGCGGGGCTGATATCACCATCTATTGGTAATCTTTATGTTCTCATATCACTTTCTCATTAATAACTATTTTGGTGCAACCATCCCTCTTAGAGGTAGGAAGCTTGTCTATCTTCACACAGTGCCCTGAGGTTGCTGAGAGGAAGGAGACAAGGATGAGTATCATAGATGCTTCGGATGAGCAACAGCAAAGTTGACATGGTAGAGGCAATGTATTTAGACTTAAATTTGACCTTTATAACATCTTCTGTCTTAGGTTTTGTAGAATTGAGATTCATGTGTTTGTTGATAGATTTTTCCTAAAATGGACTTTGCTTCCATCTTTCAGACTAACCGTATTTTTGTTGTCCTGTCAACTTGTCAAGGGTCTAGAGTCTAGTGTTTATTTCATTGAAGCATTTCTAAGGAGTGTAGTGCACAAAGATGATGTTAGTTGTAAACTGTCGTTTAGTCGGCTTCCATAGATGATTTTGGAAATTTCATGTCTTTAGTCAAAAGAAACGAACTATACAATCTTTGATTCTCAGAGTACATATCTATCGATACGTTAAAAGTTATTTATCAACAAGCTGGACCGATCAATGATGTTATCTTTTCTGTGACAGGAAAGTATGCTAATTTGCCCCAATTGAAAAAAAACTATTCTCATTGACCTATCAAAATTTTATCTACCCCACTTTTTTTTCCTATATTTCTCTTCTCCTTATTACCCTCTATTATTGTATTATTATCTCAATTAATTGATTCCCTTCCCACTTCCCACTTCCCACGCGCTTCCTTTCTCTCCTCCCTCATAAAGTCGAGCTTAAATTCAACTACCAAACATCCGACCCCACATCAACCACCCTCTCTCCTTCCAACAGCTGTCATTTCTGTCTCCTTTCTCCCATAATGTTTCCTTTTCCCCAACCACCATCGTCGAACTTCTTCTCCTCTTCCACTTGAGATTGGCGATTTTGAAGCTTTTTATGAGGTAAAACCATGCTTTTTTTTTTACGAAATTTTCATAATAATATACTACTTATGTTCTATGTATTATGTGTAACGAAAAATGAAAGTATTGCTGTAAAATTCGTGAGAGTTTTCAAAGAAAAATGAAGATATTAGTTTTCAAAAAAATTTGTATTTTTCTCTATTTTCAACACGGTTTTGAAAAAAAAAACATGAAAATTGTTTGGGACAATAATCTGGGTTGTGTAAGACGTTGTTAGTTGATTAAAATGATTTTAAAAGATTAAAAGCTAAAGTTTTGGTAAAAATTGAAATTTTAGGTATTTTGGTATGAAAAGGGATGGTTAAGGGCGATTTTGTGTATTTCTTCTTGTTTTCCACTGTTTTGAAGCAAAATAATGCATCACAATAGTAGTATACGGTACTTTGGGTTGTTAAAAGTGTTAAATTGACAAAAGCAAAAATTTATAAGAACTACTGGAACTACTGGTACTACTAAAGTTAAACGTGTATTACTTGTATTACTGGAACGACTATGTACCAAAGATCTTGGACAACTTAGATTCTTTAAATGGTTAGTTAATCATATTTTTATATTTTTTCAGGGAATTATATGGCTTCTCCTATTACAATCATATGTTTTGACTATGGAGGAAGTTACATCAAGGATGGGGCTGAGATAAAGTGGATCTCGGGAGAAGATCAAATTCACACTCTAGTGATGAAAACATCTGTGGAAGAGGTTACATATTCTGAATTGGTCGAGTGTATATGCAGAAAGATTAATGCAAATGGAGATGGGATGGTTAAGATTAGTTACTTTCCATTGGTATTGTATTCCAACAAGCCATCATATATTAGGTGTGATGAAGACGTTTTGGGTTATCTCATGCAAGTAAATCATGATAAATGTAGAAGTGTTTTACATGTGGAGATCAGCAGTGACATGGATGATACATATGGTGGTCTGCCGCTTTCAGAAGATGATTATGGTACTGATGATGAAACTGATGATAGCTATATTGGTCTTTCTGATGGAGAGGATACTGATACATACATAACTGAAGAAGATGGAACCGAGGAAGATGGGACCGAGGAAGATGAGACCGAGATAGATGGAGCTGAGCTAGATGGAGCTGAGCAAGATGGAACAGAGCAGGATCATGAGATTGGGGGCATGATCACGCCTTACACAGCTGAACAACATGAATACTTAGAGCATGGGTATGAAGGAACAGAAGTCGTAATGGGAGATGAAGCTGCAAGAGAGGGAGTTGAAGAGGGAATTGAAGCCACAACAGTAGTAGAAGAAGAATGGGATGATGGTCTCGATTTGGTTAAGGGTCAAGAATTCAGAACTAAGACAGCCGTGCAAGTTCTAGTTCAGAGGGGTGCGCATAAGAATGGTTTTGAGTATGACACAATGAAGTCTGATACTGGGAGATTTGTGGCAAGATGTCGAGCAGCGAAAGAAGGTTGCAAGTGGTATTTGCGTGTAGCAAAGCTTAAGAATTCAGATCTTTGGACGGTTAGAACTTACATCAAGTCTCATACATGCTCAGTGGTAACGACAAGTACCCTTAGAAATAGAAGGAGAGGCACACCACAAGTTGTTGCATCTGTTTTGGGTGAAGAATATCCCGGTAGATATGACACACCAACACCAGCTGATCTGATCAGTATGGTAATACACAAGGTTGGTGTTGATGTATCATATAGTACAGCATGGAGAGGAAAAAGGATGGCTGCTAATGAAGTGCGAGGTACTCCGGAAGAGAGTTATTCTCTGATACACTCCTATATGCACATGCTTAAGTTGAAGAATCCTGACTCAGTAAGTTATGTTGAAGTAGATGCAGCGAAAAGATTTAAATATCTATTTTTCGCATTTGGTGCTTCCATAGAAGGGTTTGCAGCGATGAGGAAAGTTATCATTGTGGATGGAACACATCTTAAGCATGTTTATGGTGGAGTTCTGCTTGTTGCGACGGCTCAGGATCCTGATCGTCACCATTACCCTCTTGCATTTGGTGTAGTTGATGGTGAGAAAGAAGAAAGCTGGATGTGGTTTATGAATAATTTAAGGTCAGTGATATCAGATGTAGACGGATTGGTGTTTCTTTCGGATAGAAATACGGGCTTGATCAAGTCAATACGTGAGGTGTTCCCAACGGCTGCACATGGGTATTGTATCTGGCATTTGGCTCAAAATGTCAAAGGACATGTATTCAACAACAGAGACGTTTGTGCAAACAAGTTTAGAGAATGCGCACATGCTTATACAGTGGCTGAGTTCGATGTTCTCTATGCCGCTTTTTCCAGAAAGTATCCTTCTGCTGCCGAGTATCTGGAGAAAAGTGTTGAAGTGGGAAAATGGGCAAGATGTTACTTTGAAGGAGACAGATACAATGTTGACACGACAAATGCAGCAGAATCTATCAATGGTGTTCTTCGGGAAGCGAGGAGATATTTCATGCTACCGATGATTGATGTTATCATTAAAAAAATGGCTGAATGGTTTAACAAACACAGGAAGAAGTCAGCTCAAATACCAGCCACAAAGAAGCTTGTGCCTAAAGTGGAAGCCATTTTGTCAAAAAGATGTTTGGAAGCAAGGTGTTTAGATGTGGTTGAGATAAACAGCTTTCTCCATGAGTACAATGTTGATGGTAAAGACGGAAAGATTTATACGGTTGATTTGCAAAGAAAAATGTGCACCTGCAGGTGCTTTGATATAGACAAAATCCCGTGTGTTCATGCATGTGCTGCTGCGAAGTTTTTGAGCGTTGGAACGGACCTCCATCTACAAGAGTTTTGTTCGAAATACTATACGGTGGAGCTTTGGACGATGGCATATTGGAGGACGATTTATCCTGTGCCACATCAGTCTGAATGGGTTATACCAGATGAAATTCGAGCACTCAAAGTTCTTCCTCCATTATATGATAAAAAGAAAGGACCCACTCAGAATCAAAGGTTTCCATCAGCCGGAGAATCTCGTGGACGAAGAAAAGGGCGAGGAAGGGGAAGGGGAAGGGGAAGGGGCATTAGCAGAGGAAGAAGAGGCGGACGTTTGTATGAGTATTTTGAGAGTGGAAGTACTTCTGCAACCGCAGAGTAGGGTGAGAATCCTGTGATTTGAACTATGTGTAATATGTGTAATATGGAATTACTAGTACTACTACTAGTACTACTATGTGTAATATGAACTACTAGGACTACTGGTACTACTATATGTAATATGGACTACTAGGAATTACCTAGTACTACCATGTATTACCAAAAACTACCTTGTATTACTATGTGTTATGCATGTTTGTAAGAAACTTAATTTTCTTCTTATTATTGATTTTTAAGAGATGTATCTCGTATTTAACGTGATTATATATCCATTCATGTCTTTATTTTTCAAAATAGACATAAAATTCTCTTAAAATCTCAAGTTGGTAGAAAACTTCTCATTTCAATAGAAAACATCCTTATAGTTCCTTGTTAATGTCTTGATGGGAAGACCATGATGAGATGAATTTCCAAAAACACATATTTTCTAAAAATGTTTCCTGCCAATGTGTTGTATTCAGTCTAAAAATGTCTAAATGGATTGGTATTACTAATTAATTTAATTTAATGACATTGTATTACAAAAAAAATGATATAATCTGCAAAAGTATTACTATGAAGAATGATGTATTACTACTACCTTGTGTATTACTAAGAATAAGATAAATGTTACTTTAATATTATCTTTTCACAAGTTTTAGACATGTGTCATACATATATTTTTTTTTATTTTACATGTGTTACACGTTTTAGACATGTGTCTTAGCTTTATTTTTTTTTATTTACACCAAGTGTAGACAACAATTTTGTCTTAGTAATACCTAATAGACCTAGTAGTACAAATTTATTTTCTTAGGCCATAAATTGTCTTGTCTTTAATTATAGACCAAACCTGTTTCAACAAAATCACACAACACACAGAAATTCTACATAATAACATTCAAGCATCCTAGTCGTTTTCCCACAAATCAGAGATAAATATTAAACACAGAAAAGTTCTTGGCTTCATAGTCGTTTTCCTACATGAGTTCACTAAGCCTCAGTTCTTGGCTTCTTCTTGCGCCCTTCAATCTCATCGGTGTCAGCTTCAGTGTAGGGAGAGGAAATCCACTGTGATCGTGTACGTGTCCTCTGTTCTGGCGTTGTGAACTTCTTTGGGTCAGAAGTTTTTCGTGGTCTACCCCTCGGCTTAGGATCATCCTTCTGAACTGCCACTGCCTTAGGCCTATGCTTAACCCCAATAGGACCAGGAAGTCCCAAAGATCCCTCAGCTCCCTTATCCATAGCAGTCTCATTAACAGGAGCTCCCTCATCTACAGCAGAAGCTCCCTCATCTACACCATTGGTTTTACAAATTGAAAGAATCCACAAGGCTTGTTTCTCTTCCTCCGTGTATTTATCACCCTCTTCATCATCCCATGAAAGAACAAGTCTCTTAGATGGTGATTTCCAATTTCCTGATGATCTCCTCGCGGCCTCTGCCTTAGTCCTACCACGTGGACGTGGTGGTGTAGGAGACTCGTTCTCAGCCTCTTTCTCTGCTGTCTCAGGTGCTGTCTCAGACTCTTTCTCAGCCTCCTTCTCTGCTGTCTCAGGTGCTGTCTCAGACTCTTTCTCAGCCTCCTTCTCTGCTGTCTTAAGTGCTGTCTCAGGCTCTTCTTTTTCATCCTCTTTTTCTTCGTCTTCTTCAGCATCAATCCGGGCCTCTTCCACCTTATTTTCTTTCTCTTCTTCAGTTTCTGAATCAACCCGAATCTCTGTTTCCACCTCCACTCCACCCTCTTCTTCCGCCTCTACTCCAATCTCTTCTTCCACCTCTGGCTCTGTATCAGCTTCTGCATCAACCCGAGGCTCTATTTCCACCTCCACTCCACCCTCTTCTTCCGCCTCTACTCCAATCTCTTCTTCCACCTCTGGCTCTGTATCAGCTTCTGCATCAACCCGAGGCTTTATTCCCACCTCCACTCCACCTTCTTTATCAGCTTCCTCAGAACCTTTATCCTTCTTCTGAGCCTCTTCTTCAGGTTTCTCTTCCTCTCCCTTTTTCTCAGAGCGATCCATATTCCAATCAAAACCCCCTTGGTACTCAAAAGGATCACTGTCCTCGTTCTCCTTCCTCTTCGTTTCGTTCTCAATGGCATCAAGCCTCTCTTCCATTTTATCCTGCTTCTTGGTCCTCTTTAATAATCTGCGCTCAAGGGATATGAGCCTCTTCTCCACTTTCATCTTCTTAAACATCCTTTTCAAAATTTTGTGGCTCTTTTCCATGACACCAAGTCTCTTGTCCATTTTCTTCACCGTCACACACACTTCACTCAAACTGCCCATCAACCTCTCTTCAAATCCTTTCAGAACGTCTTCCAAACCATGATTAGGGGAGGATGCTTCTTCAACCTGAGGACCTTTGGCTTTCTTATCAGTAAACTCCCTTGCAGCCACATCTAACTCATAGAGTTCTTGCCAAAAGATGGGCTTCTCCTTAACAGTAAGCCATGTGCTCCACAAATTACTTGGTCCTTCTTCGTTTTCATAGTCTGGCTCTTCCTCTGTTATGCTTGCCATGAGAGGTTCCTCATTGATAGTAGGAACCAGTACACTATTGATAACCTGAAAATAATACCAAAACATTATCAAACATAAATAATATCTTATTAATTTAGTCTAGAAAAAACAGTATTTACACACACCTTAGTTTCTCCGAGTGTGTGGTACAAATCCTCAAGTGGATAACCTCTCATACTGTTATTTTGGAACCGTTTCTTGCACATCCTCGGACACTTGCTCGAACATCCATCTACACCTTCTCTGTATCTTGTATTCAGAGCTGGAATACACTCAAATGCCAAGACCTGAATGTGAAAACAAAACCATCAAAACTGATTCACAAAATAAAAACAATTATTTAAAGATGAAAAATTTAGATTACCTCCAAAGGAATTATGAACCCGGGAAAGTTTACATTCTTCTTAGGTTTCCCCTTCAGAAGCTTCATCACACGAGTGATGGACCCGAGAGCATCGTCAAACGTCAACCGACCCCAAGGAAAGGTTTTAGTAAGCTCCACATCATTGGCAACTCTTAATATGAAAGAGTCAAAAGGAGCATTGTATCTTGCCTTGGCTCTGAGAATAGTGCCTAAGAAGTAAAGCACCGCCATTCTGAGTCGATCACCACAAGCACTCATGCTCACCAACTTCTCTTTCACAGATCTCATCGTTATCTCACTACGTTTGTTGAAATGCCTGTCTACAAAAGCAAAGCTCCCAATCTTCTTATACTTAGGCGGGTATGCATGACAGTCCAATCCCGAGATGAGTGCATGTTCTCTCAGTGAGTACCGAATGGGCACGCCATTAACAGCAAACCAAGATGTGTCCTCTTCCTCGTGTAAAGGAATCGTGCGCAGTAGAAGCATCCACATACCTAAGAGCTTCAAGTTTGGTTCATCCGGCATGTGGAAAAAATGACAAAACTGAGGGTGGTTTTCAAACCACTCCAGCTCAGGCTGAAACTTAGGCTTCTTCAGCAATTGCACCGTCTTGCTCACAAAACACTTGCTCTGTATCTTACACTTCTGAGTGAACTCGGTGTTCTTGAAGTATAACGCATCAGGGGGCAATGGCTGGGATTCCTGTAAACCACAAAAACAGATTAGCAATATTTTTTTTGTCTTAGTAATACTAGTCACACTAGTAAGACACCAATAACATTTTTTTAGGAATAATTTACCTCAGATGAAGCTGACTGATGATCAGTCTCATTCTCGTGTGCAGGCGGATGATCATACTCATTTTCTTGACCAGACTCTTTATCATTCCCCGTAACGTCGTCAGGAGGTAATGGCTGAGATTCATGTAAACCACAAAAACAGATTAAACAATATATTTTTTGACTTAGTAGTACTAATCACACCAGTAAGACACCAATAACAATTTGTAAAGATTAATTTACCTCAGATGGAGCTGGCTGATGATCAGTCTCATTCTCGTGTGCAGGCGGATGACCAGAGTCATTTCCTTGACTCCCCGTAATGTCTTCTAAATATTGCTCTTCTACATCATCACTTTTTTTTTTGGATTTTTGCTTTCTCTGCTTAGGTTTCTTTTTTCCTCCACGATTTTGGCTTGTCATTATCCTATAACAACAAACATTTGATTTGTCATTATCGTAAAACAACCACCATCGAAGCTAACAAACCCATTCAATATCCACAAAACAGTCGATTTTAATCATAGATTTCAAAGAAACCCAATTCAAAATTCATTCATTTCTTTAAGCCAAACAACCACACATCATATATTTCAAAGAAACCCACATCAAATCGATTTGAATCTGTGAAAAGGCATGAAAAGCGTTACCTTTTACACGTCGAGAATGATGATGGAAGAGATTACAAGAGGATGAAAGGAAGCCTGATGCCGGAAGAAGAAGGTGATTCTGATGATGGAAAAGAGAAAACACGGTGCTTTTCGGTGGATTGCGTTGGGTTTCGGTGGTTTTCGGTCAATTTCGTCGAGTTCGTCGGGTTCTAGGGTTAGAGATTGATTTTCTTTCGATTTGGGGAAAATGAGAAACACTTAGGAGAGAAAGAGAGGGTTTGGTCCGATTGGGAAATGTTTGGTCTGTTTGGGAGAGACACTGGGAGAAAGAGAGAGTTTGGGAGAGAGAAATGTGGGTCACATCCATGGATCCGGGTCGTTTCAGTTGGGTCAAATAAAAAGAGGTTGGATCCTGTAAATATCAGATTTCATTAAGGGCAGTTTCGTTTTTAACCACATTTTCGATTAAAATAATATTAAAAATATGATCTATTTTATTGAGGGGGCAAGATAGAATAAACAGTGTAGTGACTGGGGCATTATAGAGTAAAGTCCTCTGTGACACGACTGATTCTGAATTCATTACTATTGTTGTTGGTTATATACTTTTCCACTTTTAACCGTTTTATAAGTAGTCTAATGCTTTTCAGAGTTACATTAATCTTATCATAATTCTTTGTTATAATAATTTTTTTCAATATATTTATATACTTTTATTTAATAATATTTTAATCAATTTAAAGGTATTTTCAGTTACGTTTTCCACAATAAAATTCACATTCTATATGTTTAGACATAACCCTCGTCAACACTTAAAAAATGCTATGGGTTATACTGTTGTAGCAATTTCTTATCATATTTTTGTTCGTCTCCTAATAACGGCAATCTTGTCTATAACAAATTTTATAATATTGTGTATAATGATTTTCGTAAAACATTTTTTTTATTAATTTCTTTGGTTCCTTATAAAAGGTTTCAAAAGATTGGCCCTGGAAGTCCACTGGATCTATGCAAAAGGAAATCAAAAGAGATTTTCTTAAACCGAGGAGGTATTACTATTCTATATTTCAGTATATATTCCTTTTTGATATATATATCCTTTATTATATAGGGTCTATAATATTGACCTACTACCTTGTACTATATATATTCCGTTTAATATCAATATACAATCAAGAAGTTCCCTTAAATTTGGCTAAGATTGAGAGCGAAAGTTAGGTCTTCTTTGGTTTTATATTTTAATTTTTTTTACAGTTTTCAAATTTTCTTAAGAATGCAGATTTCTATTAAGAATGTGGCTGGAAAAACAATATTAAACCTAGAAGTCGATAGCTCCAAATCCATCGACTTCAAAATCGGCGAAGATGACACTAGTCATGGTAATAAAGCCACGAAGATTTCCAAAAAGATTGTGGATGGAAAGATGACGATAAACCTAGAGGTTGTTAGCTCCAAAAGCATCAACCTTAGGATCGGTCAAGTCATGCAGATTTTTTATAGGAATTTGAAAGGAAAGACCATTACAATAAGCGATGTGGCCAGCTTCGACACCATTGACAGCGTCAGGGCCATGATCGAAAACAATGAAGGTATCCCTCCGGACCAGCAGCGTCTCATCTTCGCTGGAAAGCAGCTTGAGGATGGTCACACCTTGGCCGACTACAACATTCAGAATGAGTCGACCCTTCACTTAGTACTGCGTCTGAGGTAGCGTGATGCAGCGTTGGAGCACGTTTCTCACCATTGGGCTTTATTTCAGTTGTTTGCTTTCAGTTATTTACGTGGCCTTTTTTTCTTGTATACACTAGAATTTTTCCATTACCTTCCCGAGGTCTGGATGTTCGGGTACCTGTACATCAAGTGTTACGGTACTCTGTTCCAGGGAAAATAATGACTTGGTACTCAAGCGTGCTTTCATCGTCTATTGATAAGTTGTTAATGTTGTCAAAATCTAAGGGTGTGTGCGTTTATTGCATATCCTCATATTAAAGACTTTCTGCAAAAGCAAGGGCATATGATAGATATTTTGTTACTTTTTGATGATCTTTCAAGTTAATCTAATCTACCAATTCTGTTTTAAATATGTAAAAACAATCTCACACCCTTTTTACACCGTGTTTTAGCAAAATCAACATAGGGGTATGTTTCAATAAGGCTGCAAAACGAACTTAGGTCATGAATGGTGTTTCTTGATTTGAAGGTGGTAACTTTGACAGTACCCAAGTTGGAGAATTATCCATCCACAGAGCTTCACCATTCTCCTTATGCTTGAAGTCAGGAGCTTTCGCGTTTGTCTACATGTAGTTTCCAAAAACGTTATTTGGAGTAGAAAATGACACTGAGAAGTCAAATGAGAAGAGGTGACTGCTTTCAAAGTTTACCTTTTTTAGTCTGTTGTCCCACCATTTGTCCGGATTCTGAACCAAGTCCTTCCAAAGCTCCTCTCCTACATATGTGAAAACGAGACAGTAATAAAACGCCACCTAGCTGCCTAAGACTTGGTTAAATGAGAACTTACTTTTAGGTTTATTCAATGTTGGCTGGGAGACTGTATTGGCCATTAGAGGTTGTTCTTGATTCGTCTGTAGAGGTGGTAACTTTGGCAGTACCCAAGTAGGAGAGTCGGTCATCCACAGTGCTTCACCACTGTCTTTATGCTTAAAGTCAGGGGCTTTCGGGTTTGTCTACACTTGATTCAAAAAACATTATTGGTAAATGGCAAAATGAACATTAGAGGAGATATGGGCAGAGACTAGTGTCTTCAAATTTATTACCTTTCTTGATCTATTGTCATACCATTTATCAGGGTTCTGAACCAAGTCCTTCCAAGATTCCTCTCCTACATCTCAAGAAAATGTAGCTTTAGAAACGAGACAGTAACAAAATGTCACATAGCTGGCTAAGACTTGATAAAATGGAGAACTGTACTTTTCAATTGTTTCGGTGTAGGAGTCGAGATAGTATTGGCCATGAGAGGTTGCTCTTGATTCTTCTTAAGAGGCGGTAATTTTGACAATACCCAAGTAGGAGAGTCAGTCATCCACAGTGCCTCACCACTCTCTTTATGCTTGAAGTCAGGGGCTTTCACGTTTGTCTACAGATGGTTCAAAAAACGTTATTGGGAAAAGCCGAAAATGAACATGAAGGGGATATGTTTAGAGTCTAGTGTCTTCAAATATGTTACCTTATCGGATCTGTTGTCATACCATTTATCGGGGTTCTGAGCCAAGTCCTTCCAGAATTCCTCCCCTACATTGCAGGACATGTCGCTTGAGGAAACGAGATAGTAACAAAAAGACACATAGCACATAACAAAAATTTCCTAAAAAGGGAACTTACCTTTAAGTTGTTTCAATTTTCCTTTAGGGAGAAAAACAGCAAACTCAAGCTCATCCAGTTTTTGTAAAACCCAATCCGGAGCATCGTTAAGCCACAGAGAAAGAGCACCACCAACCTTGCCCTTAAAGTCAGGATGTTTTGGTTTCACCTGCACAGAAGATTATCAATAAAAGAAAAGATTTTTGGTCTCCAAGGTATCAAAGAACATGACTGAGGTTGAATCCAGATCAAAGTGTGTTTACCAATCCGCTGGCTTTACACCCACGATAGTCCAACCACTCTTTAGGATTTTCAAGTAGATGATTCCAAGGATTAGAGGTCCCTTCATCTGAGACTATAACCTTCTTCGATCTTGCTGAAAAAAAAATACAATAGAATCAAACTATTAACTTGGACATACAATAAAAAGGAATCATGATAACAGAAACAATGTCTAAAAAAAAAAACAAAGCTAGCTCATAAGAGTGTCAATCAGGAACCACAAGTTGAAAGTAACAAAGAAGTAACGTTAAGTATAACAAAACGTCACAGAACATAAGAGACATACCAGGCTTCTTCTTGATGCTGAGTTCGTCTATTTGAGGCAATGGGATGCTGATTTCTTCTGAATTAACCAATCCGCTGTCTTTACTCCCATGATAGTCCAAATCCAACAGCTCTTTAGGATTATCAAGTAGATGCTTCAAATCATCAGAGCTTTCTTCAACCATGGCTTGAACCTTCATTGTTCTTGCTGAAAAGAAAAACACAATATAATCAAACCTGTTATTACTCGAACATTGTATAAAAAGATAACCCACCACCACGTTAAAGCAACAAAGGACAATGGTAAGTTCAAGAAAACAGGCACACAACACAAGTTGCAAACATCATAAAAACTAAAAAGGACATAAGACATACAAGTCTGTTTCTTGGTGCTGAGTTGTTCTGATTCAGATGGTGGGAAGCTCATTTCTTCAATTTGGGGTGGTGGGATCGCACCCTGTACGAAGTTGAGATTCTGAACCATAATCTGTTACATATGAACGACATTCTCAACTCAAGGAACTACTCATATAACAGGGAATCTAGTTTACTACTAATTGAAAATTCATTCACAGAGTTAAAACCTGGACATTGGATTGAGGGTAGGTGACATTGGGAGGGGGAGAATCTGTAAAGAGATTCCCGGTGATATGAATCCGATCATCTTTCTTTACATGGTGAGCTGCTATTTTAGCTAATTCACCTTCGAATATAATCGGAATCCTGCCATTAATAAAAAGCCCAACTTTGATTCATCAACACAGACAAGAATGTTAATGCTTACTAAAAGAAACAGATGAGAGAATGTACCAGAAATCAGATGATTTTAAATCGGAGCGTTGAGAGATAACCGTTCCAGCCCAGGACTTTCCGTCGGAGTACGACTTGAATTGAACCGGTTGATCTACGAATCCGGTTAGGTTAACCTGTTTCGCTATTTCCGGTTGGTACTCAATCATCGTCGGCCGAGCCAGTTCTTGCTCCTCCTTCGATGATTCCGCCGCGGTATTTTTTCCTCCGCGGGTGATTTTATTTCCGGTGGTGATGGTGGCTGCGTACAAGCGGATTTGGTAAGAGGTTAGCCATTTTCGAGCTGGGAGTTTGGCTGAGCTGGAGTGGTGAAGTGAGGAACAGAGGGCTCTCGTCAACGTCCGAGAAACCAAATACATGGTTTCATACGACGTCTCCGAGGTTCGGTGAAGCGTGGCCGGAGAGGGGGGAGAAGATGAAAAGCCCTAATTATCGGCGCCTAGGGGGGTTTAAGGGAGAAACAAGTGGAAAGACTTAAGAAATGGAAAGTTTTATTCATCTGTTCATAAATCAATCAATGCCAGTGTGAAATCCGACCCGGATACAGTACCGAACGAATTACCGGATTACAGGGTCATTGGATCGACTGCAGCCTGCGGTTGAACCGAGAATGAACCCCAGATTAATAAATGAATTATTTTATTTTATAATAATATATTAGTTATGAAAATAAAAATACAAAAGTTAATGTTAAATATTTTCAAAACATAAAATATATAAATATACAAAATACCAAAATAGTTTAGAATATTAAAATTTTGTTTAACAAGTCAAAAATATTGACATCTAAAAAAGTTCAAGACATAAAACTCATATACATTTTAATATCTAATGTGAATAATAAATTAAATTTCAAATTCAAAATAAACCAAAAGCAAAACATCATTGTAATAAATGGTCAATAACAACGAAGAAGTTACATAGTTGGTAGATGTCTAAAAAAAAAGATTAAGACGAAAATAACTAAAAATGAAAATCTAAATTTTTAATTAGAAATTTAGAGTATAAAACATTATCTAAAAAGATATTTAAAACTAAAAAATAAAAGTTTATTTATTGGTTCAACCAATGGTTTCAAGTTTTGGGTTTTACTGAATTTTTCCGGCTTTTTGTGGGTTTTTCAATTTTGGATTTTTCACAAAACTCAAACCATATTTATTTTGGATCACTGGATTTATCAGTTCAGCCACGGGTTTTGGTATGGTTTCAAAACAGTGATCAATACTATTAAAAGATAATAAACTTTAATAAATCTACTTAAAAAGTTGTTTGGACCCTTTCATTTAATTTATTATTTTTGGTCTTACCTTAAATTTATATTAACAATATGTTACCATGTATTTCTTTAACTATAATTTATACAATTTCTTTATTTATTAAAATCTCACTCCTAATTATTTATTCTTACTATACTTACCACTTTGATTTTTAATTGTAAAAACATTGAAAATAATGTTCTATATTATCACTTTTATCATATAATATATAATTTAAAGCAAGAGGAGTTACACGACATATATGTGTACATTCTAGTTTCCTCTTTCCTTTATAATAAAAAAACATATCATATATAAACATTCATACTAAAATCTCATATCATCTACTAAACTTTCAACCTTTTATAAATGTAATTTAATTGTGAGAGTATTGTTAATATTCAATTCTGGTAGGCTTTTTCATGTGCTCAAACCTTAGTGTTTAGAGTTAAGGGTTGAGATTTTTTGATACAAATTTAAAATTTTATGAAATAAAATATTAAAATTTACCATTAAAAAATAGTTTCAAAAAGTATTTTCGAATTATAAAAAATAAATTAAAAAAAAATCAAAAGAAAAAGATTTTTTTAAAAAATAGAAAAAGTTCAAATTTTGAAAATATATAATCAGAAACTGTAAAAAGTATTTTTTTTATTTTTTTTATTATTTTTTAATTTATATTTATATATCTAGAGTATTATGATTTTTTATTTATTAATTGAAACATTTCAGACATTTTTTTTCCTTATGGTCTATTTTGTGACAAAACCTTGAAAATTGTATACTTAGAAAAATTGCCCTTATTAACGTTTTGGTAAAATGATCAAAACAATCATTTTCTTAATTTTATGGCATAAAATTAAATTTAAGTGCTATTGACAAGATATAGTGTATTTTCATATAAATATTTATTAACATTTGTATATTTGCTATAAGAAAATTAAAGCATTAATCACAAATATGTTTAAGTTTAATTTTTCAGCCAAATGTTGAAATTAACATATGTATGGATATAAATAGGTTGACAAAAAAAACATATGTATGTATTTATTTATATTGTATATAATACATATATATATAATATGAATATCTCTTAATTTAATTTGTATATTGTTTGAACAAACAAAAGGTTAAACCATTGATCACAATTTTTTTTCCATTTTTAATAATTTATATTCGTTTAAGAAAATCAAAATATAATATATACAATAAATTCTAATTTTTTATTATATGGTAAATGTAATTTTTTAATTTTATTTAATAATATAAAACCAAACAAAAATGAAGAATGATACAAAAATTGTTATCAAATTTTTGTATCATTAATTATCATATACATATATATATATATATATATATATATATACATTGATTTGAAAGAATTTTATACTGACTTTTGGTTATATTTTTGTCTAAATCAATTATTTTCCCACTAAAACCCCACAAACCAATTTTTTATTATATGGTGAATGTAATTTTTTAATTTTATTTAATAATATAAAACCAAACAAAAATGAAGAATGATACAAAAATTGTTATCAAATTTTTGTATCATTAATTATCATATACACACATATATATATATATATATATATATATATATATATATATTAATTGATTTGAAAGATTTTTATACCGACTTTTGGTTAGATTTTTGTCCAAATCAATTATTTTCCCACTAAAACCCCCACAAACCAATTTTAACAACGAAGATCGATAAGCTTAACCGTTGTGTAGGAGAATTAAAAATTCACTAATTCGCCATTGTACATCAATCGATCACAAGAAAGTCCGCCAACTTTTTTTACAACAAAGGCCGAGATAATCTCTTACATACAGATAAGAAACATCTCACCACGTGTCACATGATTGATTACAAACAACAAACCAAAATAAAAGTAAATTCACTCCAATTAAGAAAGAAAAAAAGAAAAAGACTTTACTCCCTGGTGATCTCCAAAATAGTGGTAAGTCTCGGCTTCTTGTATCTTCTAAGAAGCAAAGAAGAGCAAACAACACTCACCGAAGAGAGCGCCATACACGCTCCAGCAGCCCATGGCGGTAGTTGCACCCTCAGGATCGGGAAGAACACTCCTGCTGCTATCGGTATCGACACAACGTTGTAAGCCATGGCGAAAACGTAGTTTAACCTGATTCGTGTTAAGGTTTTGCGAGAGAGATCGATGGCTGTTATAACATCTTCTAAGTTGTTTCTCATCAGAACGTAGTCAGCTGCTTCTATTGCTACATCAGTCCCTGCACCAATGGCCATTCCCACGTCAGCAGCTGCTAGAGCTGGAGAGTCATTGATTCCATCTCCAACCATAGCCACCGTGCTTCCGTCTTTTTGCAGTGAACGGATCACTTCAGCTTTTCCTGCTGGCATTACTTCAGCTCTCACGTCTTCAATACCAACCTGCACTCATGCAAAACCAAACCGTATTGTAAACCGAGATATATAACCAGAATAACCAAACCGGAACCAAACACAATGTTTTTCTTTACCTCTTTGGCGACTGCTCTTGCTGTTCTCCAGTTATCACCTGTAACCATTATGGGTCGAACACCCATTCTAAGGAGACCTTCCACGACTACAGCAGCTTCTCGCTTCAGCGGATCAGCGACTCCCATCACACCAACTAATTGGCCATTATAGGCTACAATGACTCCTGTCTTTGCGCTTTCTTCAAGCTCCTCAACAAACTTTTCGATGTGGCCTGGGATGGTTATGGAGTTTTCTGACATAAGTTTACGGTTTCCCACCTGATGGAAAAAAAAAAAGAAAAAAAAAACTTTCTTTAAGTTGATGAGCACAGAACCGAAAGCAAGAAGTTGATATAACATGTTATGGAGTTTTAAACTCAAACCAGAATCAGCTTGTTGTTGACTAAGCACTGAATGCCTTTCCCAGGAAGAGCAGAGAAGTCTGATGTATCCAGTAACCATCCAGCGTTTTGAGATACTTTGTTATTTGCTTCACCATCCTCGGAAGATTCTTCAAAGAAATGGAAATGCCGAGCGTACTCAACTATAGCTTTTGCCAACGGGTGTTCACTGCTAGCCTATGGAAAGTGAGAGATGATATGAATATCTATAGTTTCCTCACTAAACAATGTAGGAAGCTAAGGAAAGAAGATTTTGCTTTTACCTCAGCAGAGGCAACAAGTGTGAGGAACTCTCCACGGTCCATCTCTGAGAAGACTTTAGCGGTTGTCACGGTAGCTTTCCCTTGAGTTAAGGTGCCTGTCTTGTCAAAGATCACATATTTCACTTTGTGAGCTTTCTCCAATGCATCACCTCCTTTGATCAATACACCATTGGTTGCTCCAACTCCTGTTGCCACCATAACAGCTGTCGGTGTTGCCAAGCCGAGTGCACAGGGGCAAGCAATCACCACAACGGATATTGAGAACATAAGGGAGAAAACAAAGTGAGTTCCGTTTTGGGGCAGCCATTCGTCTGGGTAAGCTCCAACAGCTCCACCAATTGACCTACAATTATCATTTGGTTCAAGCAAATGAGAACAAACTAATCCCACATGTCTTTCATCAGCTTAAGGAACAAGATCTCACCAGCCCACTAGAGTGAACAATGCCAAAGTGATCACCACCGGAACAAATATACTTGCAACCTGAAAATGAAGATAAAATTTATTAACATGTTAAACATTATATCACAAACAAATGGATGAAACCATTATTGACATGTTTATATAAGTCTACTTACATAGTCTGCAAATTTCTGGATAGGAGCTTTGGACATTTGGGCTGTCTCCACCAAACTAATAATCTGGCTCAGAACTGCATCAGATCCCACTTTTGTAGCTTTGATGTGAAGAACACCATGCATATTAATGGTACCGCCAATTACAGGTGAATCAACCTCTTTAGATACAGGAACTGATTCACCAGTCACCATACTTTCATTGACGTAACTTGAACCCCACACCACAACACCATCTGCAGGGATCTTCCCACCAGGAAAAACTTTTAATGAATCACCAGGCTGGATCAGTAATGCATCAATCTCTCTTTCTCCTACAAAATGGAAGAATAATATGGAACTGAGTTGATGTTGTTAAGGAGCATTTTCCATAACAAACAGCAAGTGAATGATAAAGTACCTTTGCCTTCGATTAGTATCGCTGTTGCTGGAGTAAGTTGTACTAGTTTCTTCATAGCATCTGAGGTTTTCCCCTTTGCAAGAGATTCCAAATATTTACCCAGCAAGACAAATGTTATCAACATAGCGCTTGCATCAAAGTAAGTTGGTGACCAGAACCCAGTGACTGCCCCATACAAAAGAGCCCCAACAGAGTAGAAGTAAGACGCAGACGTGCCGAGAGCGACCAGCACATCCATGTTAGTTGAACCATTTCGAAGAGCTCTCCATGCGGCAACATAGAAACGCTTCCCAATAACAAACTGAATAATACTCACCAAGGCCCATTTCAACCAATCACCAACCATGAAGGGTCCACATCTCCATACCAGCACGGTGTCAAAAAGAGCAATGTGGGGACAGATCACTTGAATGAAGAAGAGTGGAATCTGTATTCAAAGAATCATAATCATAAATAAGTGTGTGTGCGCATTCAATAAAAGATGAGAAGCAGATAAGTAACTCACACTTAGAGAAAGACTTGAGATAAAACGACGAAACATGTTAGAGGCCTCTCCGGTATCTTTAGAAGTCAACCTCTCGTAAGGACTCATGACACGCAGCTTGAACTTCCCATACCCTTCTCCTTCAATCCCATCAACCAAAGACCTCGAACTCACAACCTCAGGATCAAACACAACCTCAAGCTCCACCGTTATCCTGTCAAGACGAAACTGCCGAACCCCATTCAACCTAGTAAGTATACCTTCGAGAACCTGAGCATCAAGCTCGTTCAACACACCGTCAACCCTCAAAAGAAGCTTATCCTGCTGATTACTCTGCACAAGCGACCCCTCGAATCCAGCATCTTCAATAGCAGTCACAATCTCATCTTTACTGATCACGTTAGGATCATACTCAACTTCTCCCAACGACGTAGCTAGAGCCACAACAGCTCGTTTAACTCCAGGGAGATCTCTTAGAATGCCTTCAACAGAGTTAACACAAGCAGCACATGTCATGCCACCAATAGTGAACTGACCAACCAAAGAGGGTTGTGCTTTAGTCCCTGAAGTAACAGGCTCAGCCAAAATCTCAGCTTCGAATCCAGCATCCTCTA
Source organism: Hirschfeldia incana (assembly GCA_026261945.1). Classification (NCBI taxonomy): domain Eukaryota; kingdom Viridiplantae; phylum Streptophyta; class Magnoliopsida; order Brassicales; family Brassicaceae; genus Hirschfeldia; species Hirschfeldia incana. The sequence goes on from JABCMI010000006.1 coordinate 3,380,920, forward strand.
TAGCTTCCTTAATGTCCTCTTCCTATAAAGATCAAATCTTTCGTTCAAGATCTAATCTTGGAAACAATTATTTTTTTTTTAAAAAAAAAACTTCAATCCAGCAAGAACACAGCTTTTAAAAAAAATGATGATTTTTCAGACAATTAAAATGGAAACTATTATTTTTTTTTAAGAAAAGGGAAAAACCTTGACTAAGTTAGGGTCGAAGAGGACATCGGCTTTGTTCTGTAATAAAGCGACGGAGGCTTTGAAGACGCCATTAACGCTCATCAAAGCACCTTCGACGGAATTGGAACAAGCGGCGCAAGTCATACCGGTTATTCCGACTTGAATCTTTCGTAAACGGGAATCTCCACCAACTCCTTCCTCGATCTTACTCAGAGAATCTTCGTTATCGTCGTCGTCGTAGGAATCGAGGAGACGAACTTCCTCCATGGCGCCGATCTCCGCATCAGTGTCTCCGGAGAGGGGAGTAAGCTGTAAATCCCGTCTACTCGGCGCCATTTACGCAGACGGAGGAGAGAGAATGGATTTGGATGATGATGATTGAAATCTCAGAGAACCATTTTTCTTGGGTCCTCCTCTTTATGTAGAAAATAATGGAGGAGGATTTTGGTTTTTCTTTTGGAGAGAGATGGAGGAAGGAAGGTGGAGAAAGCAATTTGTCAACTAATTATGACTTTTTTACCCCTGGCCATTGTGTTTATTTCATGTGTGTGGGATTCTTTGTCGTTGTCGTCATTGCACACGATCAAAAGTAGAAGAAAGGAAAAAACAAATCTTTTTTCTTAAAAGGAATGGATTTGTTTGATGTAAAAAATTAATAAAAATAATGAAATGATCGCCGTCTGTGGGGATCGAACCCACGGCCACGGGATTAAAAGTCACGCGCTCTACCACTGAGCTAAGACGGCTTTCAATTTACACTCTAAGAAGTACACATAAATATCCAACTGTTTTGTATTGAAAGGAAACATGTTATCAACTTATCTTTAGAGGATTTGGAATATTTTGTTTTTCGCCATAATAATATTGAATTTTCTTTGTTTCGAATTCTTCTGTCGCAAAACTTTAATTCATTGAACTTTATATATAAAATTTTCAACCTATTATTTTGCATTTTACAAGCCGCTAATAAAAATACTTCTATGTGATTTGTAAAATATAAAAGTAAAAATGATAGCAAGAGCTTCTAGAGCCTCATCAATTGTATGTGAGTTTGTTGAAATATTCTTAGAAACATGTTAAATGACATTTATTGTTGATTACAGTTGGACTTGTTGAGTTTGTTATAATATACTACTGTACTCTTTCAAAACACCTATGCTACGGAACTGTTGTTTGACGTCGTCGTCTACTTAATCATGATTTAATTCCCATATTCAACATCTCATAGATTCATAGTGGTAGACGAACAAAAACAAGAAACAAACACCATAGTAGTAAATGTTTTTGGCACATAGCTATTTCTGTTTCTATAGCAAATTAGTTACAACTACTATTATTTCCACAGCTAATTACTTTCAGTGGTTCGTTGAACCTACTGCGATTCCAAATTTCCAACTAGTGTTGGACTTATTGGATGGTATATCTTAATGTTCAAATAATACTCAATTGATGCTAAACTAAATTATTTATATACAGTCAACATGTGATTTTAATCCTGCAATTACATCTTCATATACGAGTTATACGATTAGATTAATTCAAAACATGAGTCCGTTTGTTAAAACATGTGGTAGAGGAAGGTTTGTGATGTAACTACGGATCCGCCACAAGTTCATCGAATGTTGATTCAAGATCTCACTAATTTATATTGAAAGAGAACTCTAAAGCTTTCTGATTAACTAAAAGAAAACTAGTATCATGGATTATGACGAGAAATAAGGAACCTAACCAATAATTCATGGAACATGGGAATGCCGTACAATATCTGCTTGTAGAATTAAGAGCATTTGGTTATTTTTGGTTGCCTAACCATTGCGTTTTCAAAGTTGCAGTTCTAGTGATATATCTATATTATTAAAGTTGAAATATATTTTGGAGATGTTTGGAAACAAGTATAGTAGAATACATGAGATATGTTTGGAAACATGGATGGTAGAGATGTGTACTTTATTTTATTTACATATTGAACCACTGTATTTTCAACAAATTAATAACAAATGAGAATTATTTAAAAACATTAATAACATATTTAATACTTCTTTTTATTTACACATTTAACCATTGTTTTATAAGAAACTAAACAACATTCATTCTATATTTGTTTTATATAATTTTGTCACGATATTAACAATTCTTTTTATTTACCATTCTTTATGGTGAAAATAAAAACACAAAATAAGATATAAATACTATATTATATAAAAAAAATTAAAAAAGTATTATTACCTTATTTAGTTTAGTCAAATATAAAAATTTAAAGAAATCAAATTTAAAAAACAAATATCATAAAATTACTAATAATTCATAGAAAACTAATGCAAGAAATTAAAAATTTTAAACATGGATAAAAAGTATGCCAGGGAGAAAAAAGTAATGGCTATATATTAATAAAAATTGGTAATCCATCATATTATAAAAAACTATCTACTTGGATCAGTTTTAAATATACAAAAATGGACTAATTTAATTACCTAAAATATTTTTTTCTAAAATAATCAGAAAATAAAATTTAAATTTTATATACATACTTTAAATCAAAATAATAATTTAAAGTTGATTTATATCAAAAATTGATTTAAAATATGCATATATTCAAACATTTTTTACTAAAATATTTTCCAATATCATTATTAAAAAATCAGTGTAAAATAAGTTTAACCTCAGGTTAAATAAATAAAATCATACTACGGATTAAAATTATTTAGAGTCTTCAAAATTTAGTCATATTTAAAATAACAAAAATAAGCCAAATAATTAAATTTAAGAAAAATTTAATAAAAAGTTAAAATATACAATTTATTTTCCTAAATATTTGCACCATATATTTGCAAAGAACATTTCACGTGATTAATTATTTGAAAGCATTTATTAAATGAAAACTCAAAATAAAATCAAGTTGAAATAAGAAATGATTAAATCAACAAAATCATAATACATATGTGAATCATCTCAACTCCTTAAAAATAGTTTCATTCAAAATAAAAATTAAATCAAATAAACTAAATTTAATAAAATAATAGATTTTTTTCGAAACGCACAAATGATTTTTTTCAATACAAAGAATGTTGACGATATAAAATATTTTATTTAAATTAAAAAATAAATGTAAAATAAGTTTAACTTCCGGTTAAATAAATAAAATCATATTACGGGCTAGAATTATATATAATTTTCAAAATTTTAGTCATATTTGAATATAAAAAATAAGCCATATAAGTAAATTTAAAATAAATTTAATAAAAATCTGAAATATACAATTTATCAAAAATCATAATTTTATTACGTAGAAGAGATTTTCCAGCAAAAAATACATCCGCCTTTTTTAAGGGCGGGTCAAAATTTAGTTTATATTATACTGCAGGGATGGACAGAAAAAATTGAACCAAACCATCTGAACCCAAAATAATCCAAACCAAACTAATGCAGGGAATTTAATTATTCAGTTATTCTTTTTCTCAATCCAACGGTTTTGGTTTGTTAACTAATTATTATATTAACTAAATATATTAATGATATAAAAACTTAAGATAGTTAACCATCTAATTTGAACAACTAAATATTTTTATATATTTTATTTAAAAATGAGTATAAGAAACACAATTATCATTAAACAAAAACATGAATTTCACATACTATTGTCAAAACCGAAAAACTAGTTATGATAGTCATACTATGTTCGAAAATAATAATTTAAAATCTTAAAATAATTTATATCATGATTTTTTTAGTAATAAGTTAATTAAGTGATTAAATGATTATTTATTTGTGTTTTATACTTTCTTAAACGAATCAGAACAAAATCAAAAATCAATCCGATTTAACTAAATTTACGATAGACTAAACCAAACTCAACCAAACAAATACAAATTAATAGTAATAGCATTCTATATCCACTGTATTTCCAAAATGCATTCATATGGATGTATGTTTTGCTCTTTTTTCTTTTCTTCTTCTTGCTATAATATGGGAGGGTTTACTTTATTTAATTTGGAATTATTATAGACAACGAAGTTTCTGAAACATTGAAAATTAAGTCAATTTTTAATAGTTAGTTTCTTTTATGGAAATGTGACTTCCACTCCACTGATCAGAAAGCAAATACACCAAATATACTTGTTCTCTGTCTCCATCATTATGCTTTCTAAGAAAAACAAAGGAAAAGATGATAGCATTGGAAACTTCCGCAGCTCCACTTATAAATGGTCAAGATAAGCTTCGACCTAAAAGTATAGTTAAAGTAATCACAAAACGAATTTAGAATGTATTTTTTTCTTTCACCTAAATGTAAAGTTTAAGTGATCAAACACAAGTTCAGAACGGTAAAAGATTATACAATATTACTCTATTAACAAAGAAATCACTATATCTTTTCCAGCTTTATAACCAAAAATGTATGGCTTATCGAAAAAACCAACGACATGAAATTATGCGCGTTTAAAATTATTAAAAGTGTATCTTTCATTTCTTTTTATCACTGTGTTTCTTTTCGTTATCTATACTTTTCCTTTTCTTCTGAAAGCAACGGTCGCGTAGTTTCAATACGTTTCCATGTTTTGAAAATAATTCAAATAATAAGTTATCTATGAAAAAAGATTTATAACAGACCAAAATTACAAAACACGCATAATCAAAAGCTTTGTTTCGGTGACTTTGGTGCATGACCCACCAACCAAATGAATATTATTTTTATGCTAATTTCCTTTCTAATCTAGTGTGCATCTTTATATCTCAATAAAGAATGAGTTTATTTACAAAAGAAAGAATGTAAGTTTTCGTAAGTTAGTGTTATACCATAATGATGTCATAGAAATTAGGTATTAGGTATGTCGCATCCAGAACCAGAAAAGCCGTTGAAGTGCTGTTGATCAATGCCTAAAATGCCAGCTTACTATATGTTCATGCGTTACATTAAATTAACCGCAAACAAGAAGAACAAAAGTCAACAAGTCGTTTAACATGGTTAGGGGTAATCTAGTATTCTCCCAGAACTTGAGATAAATGATGTTTACAAAGATATAGGGTTAGTTGAGCGAACATGGTTAGTGTGTCAGTTGCTTGAGCTGTTGTTTTTTGACCAGCAAAGTCTCCAGCCACAGTCAACCAGTGGAATTCATGATCGTTTTAGCATATTAATATTGTTAGGGGAAAAGGGAACCTTCTAAACTACTCAAAGTCTTTCCATACAAAATGCATCCTTCACATTGGATACAAATAGCATATCAGAGCAACACAGCTGAACATTAGTAATTAATTATCAATAATATAATGAGGTTAAAGGAATTCGTAATCAGGAACCAAAATTCCAATACACGTAAGATTTCATCTAACTGAAGCATTACATCTAACTGAAGCATTACAATCTAGGGTGTGTTTTCACACAATCTAAACAGACCAGTTAGATCACTAAGATAAGCTTTTAACACGATAGAAATGGAAGTAATATATGCCGCTTCTTCACCAATTTTGTATTAATGATTAGCATGAGTATATGCCGCTTCTTCACCAATTTTTTATTCTTCAATAAATAAATGAGTTCAATATGGATTAAATTATTTAGAGTTTATATTAATTTGGGTAAATTCAATAGGATAACTGGTTATCCATAAACCTATTATATAGTTTTTTATTAAAGACAGTTTAGTCATATTGTTTTTAATAAACCATAAAAATGAGTTTTCCGCCAAATTGTAAAATCGATTTTTTCTGCCAAAACCGTAAAATCGAGTATCCAGCCAAAATTGTAAAATTGAGTTTTTCGACCAAAACTGCAAAATCGAATTTTTCGGCCAAAACCGTAAAATCGAGTTTTCCCGTCAAAATCGTAATATCAAGTTCTCCCGCCAAAACTGTAAAATTGAATTTTTCCCGTCAAAACAGTAAATTTGAGTTTTCCCGCCAAAACCGTAAAATCGATTTTTCCCGCCAAAACCGTAAAATCGATTTTTCCCGCCAAAACCGTAAAATCGATTTTTCCCGCCAAAACCATAAAATCGAGTTTTCCCGCCAAATTTTCTCGCTAAAACCGTAGAATCAAGTTTTCCCGCCAAAACCGTAAAATCGAGTTTCCCGCCAAAACCGTAAGATCGAGTTTTTTCGCCAAAACCGTAAAATCAAAATTTTTCGCCAAAACCATAAAATCAAATTTTCTCGCCAAAACCGTAGAATCGAGTTTTCCTGCCAAAACCGTAAAATCGAGTTTCCCGCCAAAACCGTAGAATCGAGTTTTCTGTCAAAACCGTAAAATCGAGTTTTCCAGCCAAAACCGTAAAATCGAGATGTCCCGCAAAACGATTTTTTTTTTGTCAAAACCGTAAAATTAAGTTTTTTCGCAAAAATCGTAAAATTACTATTTTAATAGTGTATAAAATGTATGGTTTGGTTATGTGTACAAAAAATATATTCATATTTTCATATTTTTAGAACAAATTAAATGATACATGGCTACCCATGGATAGACCTATACCCTAATGGGTTATTTTATGGGTTTGAATTCCAACCTTAATGTTTCTGGGTTATCGAGGGTTGGGTACAAAGTGGGTTGGGTTATTTGTGGATTGGGTTGGGCTGGGTTATTTTATCCATTTTAACATCCCATGTATCATACCTACAAAACTTAATATCATATTTGATTGCAAAGACCTAAACAAGGTCATACCTCCCACCTAAGGAAATGCTTCGAAATCCTCAACAAGTACGATATGAAGCTCAACCCAGCTAAGTGTACTTTCGGAGTACCCTCCGGTGAATTCCTCGGTTATCTCGTAACCGAAAGAGGCATCAAAGCCAACCCGAAACAGATAGCGACATTTCTAGAAATGCTGTCACCTAAGACAACCAGAGAGGTACAAATAATGATTTGTTAAATCGATTCATATCCAGGTCCACCGATAAGTGCCTCCCATTCTATAAACTTCTAACAAACAATAAGAAGTTCATATGGGATGAAAAGTGTGAGGAAGCCTTCAAACAACTGAACGCTTACCTCTCCGAACCTCCGATCCTATCCAAGCCAGTAATCGGAGAACCACTGTACCTATACCTCGCCGTATCAGCTGCCGCAGTTAGTAGTGTACTAGTACGAGAAGAGCAAAACGACTAGAGACCTGTCTATTACACCAGCAAAAGTTTAATAGACGTCGAAATAAGGTACCTTATTATGGAAAAACTAGCCCTAGCAGTCGTAACAGCTGCCAGGAAACTACGACCATATTTGGCATAGCCCTAGCCAATCATGACGATTAGCTAAATGGGCCATAAAACTCAACGAATATGACATCGAGTACAGACCTCGAGCAGCAGCAAAAGCTCAGGTCCTAGTCGATTTTATCATCGAGCTAGCATCCGAGCATCTGGACCTGAAAACGGAAGCTCCGAAGTGGAGCCTGCATGTTGACGGGGCCTCGTCGAAACAAGGTTCCGGCATCGGCTTAAAACTAACCTCCTCAGCTGGAGAGACCATCAAACAATCCTACAGGCTCTGATTTAGCGCTTCCAACAATGAAGCCGAATACGAAGCACTAATCGCCGGCTTAAAACTCGCTCTAAGCCTCGGAATCCAAGAGCTAAACGCTTATAGTGATTCGCAGCTAGTAGCTAGCTAGTTTCACGGAGAATACAAAACAAGGAACGGAAGAATTGGGGCATATCTCGAAGTTGTCCAGAACCTCAACAAGCAGTTTGACAAATTCGAGCTAACAGGGATCCCACGAGAAGAGAACTCCTCAGCAGATGCGTTGGCTGCTTTAGCCTCCACATCAGACCCCTTGTAAAACAGATTATACTAGAAGGAATCGAAAAGCCAAGTATCAACATAGCTACTAAAGCTGAGATAGATAGCAAGCCAAAAGAGCAAACAAAGAGTAACTACCCTCAGACGGTAGCTACCCAAGTTCTCACAACATTCTGGTTCTCAAAAACCAAAATACGCAGCTTTCAAAAACATACCTCCGGGAACACGATCCAAAAACCGGAGAACAACGACAACAATGAAGGTATTCCCCAAAATTCAGCCCCCTCGGAGCCTAATCCTACGAATACCTCTGGGGGCACAATCCAGACCCCGCACACACTTGTCTACAGAGTCAAAACTAGAAGTCGCTCCGCTCTTGAAAATTCATCTGGGGGCACGATCCAAACCCCAGAGAACAACGAGGAAATTGGAGATATTCCTCAGAATCCAGACTCCCTGGAGCCTAATCCTACGAATATCTCCGGGGGCACCACGACACCCGGCCCCGAACAGGAACCTCCCTCGTCTCTTCATAACAAAATTGTAGGGAGAAGGGACTGGAGAATACCAATCATGCAATACATTTTAGAAGGAAAAAACTCCACCCAATAAATGGGAGGCTCGAAAACTCAAAGCATTTAGCGCAAGATACTGCATAATCAATTATGCCCTCCACAAGCGAAGCGTTTTCGGACCTTACCTAAAATGCGTCCACGGCCTCGTTGCTATGAAACTCATGAAAGAAATGCACGACGGCTCCTGTGGAAACCACGCCGACGGCAGAGCCTTAGCTATCCGAATTAAAAGACATGGTTATTTCTGGCCCACCATTATTGCTGACTGTGAGGTTTACTCCTCCTCATGTGACAATTGCCAAAGGCATGCACTGATCATACATCAACCTGCGGAAAAACAATCCAATATATCCGCTCCTTACCCGTTTATGAGGTGGTCCATGAACATCGTAGGGCAACTAGTAACATCAGGGAGAGGAAAGAAGAAGCTACGTTTCTTTCTAGTCCTAACAGACTATTTCACGAAGTGGATTGAAGCTGAAGCTTTCCAACAGGTAACCAGGTTTGAAGTCGAACGATTCGTGTGGAAAGACATCGTATGCAGGCACAACGTCCCCTACAAAATCGTAACCGATAACGGAGGACAATTCATAGCTCACAACTTCAAAGAGTTTTGTGACAAATGGAACATCCGTCTTACCTTTTCAACACCTCGACGCCCTCAAGGAAACGGCCAGGCGGAGGCTGCTAATAAGTCAATATTAGCAAACCTCAAGAAACGCCTCGGAACCCAGAAGGAACTCTAGTCCGAAAAGTTACCTGAAGTACTGTGGGCATGCCGAACCACCCCACGAAAGGTTACAGAGGAAATCCCTTTCTCCTTAGATTACGGGATGGAAGCTGTCATCTCAGCCGAAACCATCGCTGGTAGCCTCCGCCGGGAACTCTGTACGTCTGATCCTGAAGCTAATAACCAGCTCCTAACAGACAACCTCGATCTAATCGAGGAAAGATGAGACCGAGCCCTGCTTCGCATTCAAAACTATCAGCAAGCTATGGCACGACATTACAACTCCAAACTCAGGCCCTGACAGTTCGCTGTAGGTGATCTAGTACTTAGAAAAGTGTTCGAAGGAACCAAGGAGCCAAGTGCTGGGAAATTGGGAACCAATTGGAAAGGTCCTTACCGGATTATCCACGTAGTACGACCTGGCGTCTACAAGCTCCAGAAGGTGCGAACCGGGGTACCTGAAATCCGATCATGGAATGCCACAAATCTCAAAAGATACTATCATTAGGTACCTAAATTTCATGAACTACGTTAGGCTTGATCTCTTGACTGGGTACATAGGCAACTCCGTCATGAGTGCAGTCCAAATATCTTTTTAGCATTCTCTCCACTTAAGAAAATGGGGCATATGTTTGATCAAAAACACATAGCCCAAAACAGCTATTGTATGACTATTTCAACATTATGTATTCTACAAAAATTCTCTTGTCTTCGACACCTCAAGTTTTTCAACACCAAAGGTCTTAAAATCCTTTGAATAAGTTCAGGTCCCCATAAACCTGGACTTAAGGTCTTAAAATCCTTAGCAATCTCGGAGGTCTTAAAATCTTTCAAACAAATTCAAATTTCGACAAACCTAAGGTCTAAAAATCCTTAGAAACCATCAAGGTTTTAAAATCCTTAGGAACCATCAAGGTCTTAAAATCCTTAGAAACCATCAAGGTCTTAAAATCCTTAGAAATCACCAAGGTTTTAAAATCATTAAAGCAAATTCACCATTTCGCAGATCTAAACCTCAGATCTTAAAATCCTTAGTAACCTCGAAGCTCTTAAAATCCTTCAAACAAATTCAGGTCACTCCTAAAACCTAAGGTCTTAAAAATCCTTAGTAACCTCGGGGGCTTAAAATCCTTCAAACGAGTTCAAGTCACTCTTAAACATGAGGTCTTAAAATCCTTAGTGACTACAAAGGTCTTAAAATCATTAACGAATTTCAATAAATCCGAAAATCCCCTAAACGGATTCAGGTTCCCACGAACCCCTCTCAAAGGTCTTAAAAAGAAAAAGCTTCAGAATAACTCAGGTTCCTAAAAACCTCGAGCTAATCTCAGTACACTAGGGACTCCTATTAAGGACCCTCGTAACCGAATACATTTGAAATCCTCGAGACCTGACTCAGGCAAGTCACTAGATATCATATATAATGATCAAGATAAGTAAAGTAACTTAAAATAAAAAATCGTGCCAAGACTGAAATATAAGAAAAGGTTTAAAAACCTCCCAATGCTAGTAAAGGTTCAAACGATCCTAACACAAATAAAGGTTTAAAGGCCTCCTCATGCCATAAGTCTTAAAAGTAAACGAAATAAAAGCCTATTCGGCAGAAGTCTTAAAAAACACAACATGACGAATCAGAAGAGCCCCAGCTCTTAACCTTCCTCAGCTCCGGAACCCTTCTCGACATCCTTATCCTCCTTGATTGGTTCATTCTCCTTGGCAGGGGCTCCATCATCTGTCTCCTTGTCGTCACCTCCGAGGTCATCTCGACTGGAGCTGAGTTAGGACCCACCAAACCTAAGTTAGAACCATACTCTCCAGAAAATGACGGATTAAACATGTTGATCTCGAAAGTACCTGAGCTCTCTGAGAGTTGAGGAAGAGGGAGTTTGTTAACCGAGAAGTCAGAGACTTGCGCCCTTTCGTACGCGGCAGTCGATTCTGGCATCAGAGCCATTAGACGATTATACTCCTCTTCAGCATTCTTGATCTCGTTGGCCAACATATCTTTCAGAAGAAAAATTGAGGTCCGGCGGCTAGGTCTAGCTTCCGAGATAAGTAATCTTCTCTCGAAAGCTGGAGGCAACTGTTGGACCCGAATATGACCCGCTAGCTGACGATAATATCAGTTAAATAATAAGAACTGATAATAGGCCGCGATAGGCCCACCACGGATTAAATCTTTAAATGAAGCTAAGACGAAGCCGGAGGCTATGAGCTGAAAGTAGTTCCCGAAGAGGTCAAGGAAAAGAGGCAGCTCGCGGGACAAAGGAAGAGGCGCAGGACCCGGTCAAAGGGAAGCTGTTGCAAATCCCACAACTTACGGAGGATATCTCGGGAAGCAGTTAGCGACAGTCAAAACGTAGCCTGAAACTATTTAAAGAAGAAGTGGATCAAAGAATAGAGGAACATAACCCTAATTTCACACAAGCTCCCAAGCATTCTTATTTTCTTTGTAATCAATCATAAAAATATCTTTGTAACATCCTTTTACCGAAATCATCAATACAAGTATATTCATTCTTCAAGCTCTTTACGAGATTTAGTTCACGATTCTCTTTTTTTCCTTATCTCAACCTGATCTAAAATTAGGAGGTGAGTCTAGTCCCTCACACCTGCTAGGATTTGGAACTCCGATTGGCTCGGAGGAAGATGTTGGTGGATTGCCTTGAGAGCTGCTTTGTACGATGTTGTGGCTGCTAGCAATGTATGTACTCAATGACTTGATGGACGCTATTTACGTTTCTTTCCCTTTCACAGACTGTGTCTTGGATCTCTAGGAGCAGAGGCGGCGGATCTAGTATCACAAATGGTGGAATGGTAGTAGAATCTTTACGATATAAAACACTTACTGATTGAGCTATATATAGCTGACACGGTTGGAGGTAAAGACAGTGGTTCAGGTGATTTTGCAGCGGAAACAGTTACAACATTCCTTGACCAATGAGGTAGCTTGTTCTTTGAAGAGCTACATCCCAATACGTCTTGCACCATCGGACTGGAGAGATTCAACTCTCGGTTTGGATTAAAAAGATATGGATTAAGGAGAAGATCTTACGAAGAACACATTGTTGCTGGACTCAAGGATTGAAGGTAACGGCATATCTAGAAACAAAGGTAGTTTCCCACGCTTAATGGCACCCCGTTTCTCTTCTGTTATCTGTGTGTTTAAGGAGCTCAGACTATCCAAATCCAATGAACCTAAGTTTCCCATTCCAAGAGAGTTGATGGAAAAGACTTATCACTGGGAACATTTGTTGATTGTTCAGATGGTCGTCCATCATTATAGGGCTTTCTTCGTCCTGATTAGCTGCTTCGAACCCTTTTGCAGAAAACAAAGATACTGTTATTTCAGAATTTGAAATAAGCATGAAAACAAAGATTTCACTTCGCCAGAAAGTTAATATTACAAATTCGAAATATCTTCCATGTTCCAACAAAATTTATACAAATTGATATTACTACTGTGGCGGAGGTAGTTAAGGGTGACATGGGTCATATGACCCATGTGAAATCATGGAAATTTATTTTTTGCTTGTGTTTTTACTACTAAAACTGAGAAAATATTGTAAAATAGACTTATTGACCCATGTAAAATATATGCTGACTCTAAAACTGATCCTGATAAACATCTCGTCTGGCTCCGCCACGGTTACTACATAATCTTATTTTGTCTCTTCTCATCAGGAGAAGTCTCTAGGATACACAAAATCTGGAACTTTACTACTATCACCGTGGCAAATGCCAAATAATGAAGAGACTTACACGTGTATGCTCTTTTTTAAGTTCTGGTTCTTTCTCATCTTCACCACCACCCCTGCAATAGTTATAAATTAAGGAAACTGGTAACTGACATGACAAATGTATTCATTTTTTTTTATGACAAATGTATTCATAGCCACAAAAAATGCTCTTGGGTGTAGAAACTAGAGTAAAACAGTTAGCTCGATAACAGCTCCACTGGAATGTGGGGGATATGCCTCCCTGTATGAAACACCCTTTCTCAGACGTCTTCCTCTACCATGCGCTGCTTGTAACTCAGTCTTTCTGACGAAATTAATAAAAATTTAAAATATCGTGAAATCCAACAATTTATCTTTACAAAAATAAAAACATTTTCTCTTATATTTTAGTAACTAAAGAATGAATTTAGTAAATAAAAATGTTGTATGACTTCCATAGGAAAGAAGAACTTTATCATTGATATATAATTCTGTATATACACATATGTCCAATCTGTCTTTTAAATTTTAATATTTGTGGTTTGAGTTTTTTTTTTAACTAATATCTAAATTCATAAAATCACAAATTTCCTGATATTTGAATTGAATTAAAATAAATTAGCTCTTGCATATTTATTGATAAAGGTGCTAAGTAGAAACTAGATTTTCATTTGCGCTTTCAAAGCGATATTTAATGAAGAAAATTTCACTAATAACCTTACAAATATTTTGTTAATTTATACGAATTTTGTCTATATGAAATATTTTGCTGTCGTATTAAATTTTTTAAGTCTTATCCGGATATACGGTCAACCCGGGTAACCCGGTGATCGGATATGTAATTTAGTTTGAGTTTAAGAAAATATTCATATTCAAAGACAGATAAAACCCGCAAAAATTGTGAAAATCTGAGACTAACTCATTGAAAATCTGACACAACTTGTAATATTATTGTAAAAATTAAAACATGTCAAAAATGATTTGAATAAGGTTGATCTATTTATTCAACCTGTTTTATAATTGATAAATATTTTATAAGTTTGGTCCGGTAAAAAATATAATCACTAACATAGTTACTCATTAATCTTACGTCAAGTTTAGGAAAGTAAATTACATTTCAAACTTTCTAAATATTAATTTAACAAAAAAATAAGATTTGTTCTAAAAAAGCTCAAGAATTTGAAACCTTTTATATGTGAGCTGGGAAGAGAGAAGCTAGGGAATCTAACGAAGAGAGCTCAAGAGGATTATGAAATACTTACTCTAGATCAGGCTACAGATGTGAGTGTTCATGAGGAGGCGGAAGCTTATGAAAATTGGTTGTGTGTTTCTGGATTAGAGGAAGATCATCTCAAGCAAAAAGATAAATTACATTGGCTGGAAGTGGGAGATTTTAACAACAAGACGTTTCATAATTCTATTCGAGCTCGGACAGCTCAGAATACTATTAAAGAAATCAGATTTTCTAATGGTAGGATGGTTGTCACTCACGAGGAGATTAAAGTGGAGACTGAAAGACATTTTTCGGAGTTTCAACCAGTGTCCTGAAAACTATCAAGGAGCTATTGTGGAAGAACTTAAAGAGCTTCTGCAGTATCGATGTTCTGAAGAAGAAGGTAGATACTTGGATGCAGATGTTACTGGAGAGGAAATCTGTAAGGTTTTATTCTCTATGCCATCTCATAAATCACCAGGGCTTGATGGGTATCCATGCGAATTCTTTCGTACTACTTGGCCAGTGATTGGACAGGACTTAATTGTAGCATTGCAGTCAGTCTTCAGGTTCAGTTTTCTTCTGAAAGGTGTAAATTCTACTATCCTTGCTTTAGTTTTGAAGAAATAATATTCTCTGGATGTGAAGGATTACAAGCCCATAGCTTGTTGTAATGTGCTGTATAAGGTGGTTTCAAAGATATTGGCTAATAGGTTGAAGAGGATTCTACCTAAGATAATATTTGAGAACCAGTCTGCTTTCACTGAGGGGCGTTTATTGATGCAGAATGTCATGTTGGCTTCTGAGTTAGTGAAAGACTATCACAAGGGTTCGGGATCGCCAATGGGAGTGATGAAGATAGATATCTCCAAGGCTTTTGATTCAGTTAATTGGGCTTTTGTGTTGAAGAGTTTAGAAGCTTTGGGAATTTTGGAGAAGTTTGTTGGTCTGATCAAACTGCGTATATCAAAGGCCTAGTTTTCAGTACAAGTCAATGGAGATTTGGCTGGCTATTTTCAAAGCTCATGAGGCTTGCGCCAAGGTTGCTCGCTTTCTCCATATCTTTTTGTATTGGGCATGAATGTGCTATCAAAAAAGATAGATAGCGCTGCAGTGGCAAGGGCGTTCAAGTATCATGATCCTCGTTGTAAGTCTCTGGCTCTTACTCACTTCTGTTTTGCGGATGATCTGATGATTTTTGTGGAGGGATCTAAAGAGTCAGTACAAGGGGATTTATCGGCGTTTGACCAATTTTCTGAGTGGTTGGGATTGAATATTAGCACTGAGAAGTCTACGCTATATTGGAAAAGTGCCTATTCCAACCCGAACAATTTCGATCGTGCCAAATACAACCCGAACAAATGATTAGTGCCAAATATGACTTGAACTCAATTAAAATTTTAAAAACCTATCAGAACTTTTTAAAACGTGGCTGAATCTACATTGACTCTAACAAAAGTAAGTCAACTGTTAACAAGATTAAACAACGTCGATTTAATATACGGGAAAAATGCCTATTTCGATCCAAACAATTTCGGTGGTGCCAAATATGACTCCAAACACATAGTCGATGCCATATACAACCTGAACTCAATTATAATTAAAAACTTACCCGATAAGTTAATCAATTGTTAACAAGATAAAACGACGATGTTTTGATGTATATATAAATATATATATATATATATATGTTCATTTCAGGACTCATACTCGTGCTGTGATACCTTTTTAAAGAGGTACATTAACAACTAGACAAAAGTAAAATTTTAAAATATTATTAAAAATTTGAAATTATATAAACTACTATTTTTTCTTCATTGTATTCAGTTTTAAAACTTTGGTGATATTTGTTTCTGATTTATATAAATACATAACATGTTTTTACTTATCATATCTTGAATAAAATTACATCTTACTAAAATATAAATAATAAAATATTTATAATTACATGATCTTAGATATACTTAAAATTTTGAAGTTATTTATAAAATATTCTTGTATATATTATTTTTTTTTCATTTTTTAAACTAAAGTGAATTTTTTTTCAAAGTTATTATCATATATTTTGATATTTTGTTCAAAAATGTTAAGAAACTTTTTACCTTTCTTTCACTAAGATATCTTGTTCAAAATATTAGACATATTTTAAACATATATATAACAATTGACTAATTTTTGTTATAGTCAATGTAGATTTAGACGCATTTTAAAAAGTACAGGTGATTATTTTTAATTATAATCGGTTTCAAGTCGTAATTGGCACCGAGCATGTGTTCGGGTCGTATTTGGCAGCACCAAAATTGTTTGGATCGAAATATGCATTTTTTCCGTATATTAAATCGACGTCCTTTTATCTTTTTAACGGTTGACTAACTCCTGTTAGAGTCAATGTAGATTTATACACGTTTCAAGAAGTTCAGGTAGGATTTTTAAATTTTAATTGAGTTCAGGTCGTATTTGGCACTAACCAATTGTCCGGGTTGTATTTGACACGATTGAAATGGTTCGGGTTGGAATAGGCACTTTTCCCACGCTCATCTATCTTGAGTATCTGAGGTGGAAGAGAGTAGAATCCTATCCAACTTTCCATTTGCAAAGGGCGAACTTCCAATTCGCTCTATGGGAATGCCATTGATGACTAAAGGTATGAGACAACAAGATTATCTTCCTTTGGTGGAGAAGATCAGGAGCAGAATTAGCACATGGACCAGCAGATTTCTCTTTTATGCTGGTCGATTACAGTTGATCAAGTCAGTGATAATGAGCTTGGTAAATTTCTGGGCATCAGTGTATCTTCTTCCTAGTAAATGCATTCGAGCGATAGAACGTGTTTGTGGAGCTTTCCTTTGGACTGGTCCGGAACTGAAAACTACAGGATCTAAGGTAGCTTGGGCAACTGTATGTTGGGAGAAGGAGGAGGGAGGATTGGGAATTAGAGACCTTAAAGTTGTCAATAGAGTTAATGTTCTAAAGATCATATGGAGACTTATTTCGGGTTCTTCTCTATGGGGAAAGTGGATAAGGATTAACTTGTTAAAGCAAAAGAATTTTTGGGAAATAAAGGAGAAAACTCAAGTGGGGTTTTCGATGTTGAAAATGATGATAAAGATGAGGGATGTTGATAGGAGTTTTCATAACAAAAAAGAGCTGGGGAACGGAAGACAAACCTCGTTTTGGTTTGACAATTGGTCGGAGAAAGGAGTATTAGTCAATTTGTTGGGTGAGAGAGGCATTGTTGACATGGGCATTAAATGAGGGGCTACGGTTGACGAAGCTCTTATGAAGGATAAAAGAAAAAGAAGGTATCGTTCTCGGGTATTAAATGAAAGTGAGGGAGAAATGGAGACTGTTAGAAAGAAGCTGAGAGTGGATGTTGAGGATGTTAATATGTGGAGATGTGGATCAGGGTATAAACAAAAATTTTCAACTCATGAAACTTGGTGGTTGCTAAGAATGCCCAGGGAGAGGTGTAATTGGTCAAGGAGTATCTGGTTCTCTAGAGCAACTCCTAAGTTCGCGTTTGTTGCATGGCTTGCTGCTAGTAACAGATTGTCAACTATGGATAGAATTACACAGTGGGATCCGAGAGCAGTAGCGACCTGTGTTCTTTGCAAAAGAGAGCCGAAATCTATGAACCACTTATTCTTTGAGTGTTCATTCTCTAATCAGATTTGGGAACATCTAACCAAAGGGATCCTACTCAGCGACTACACAAATGTTTGGCAGAACATTTTGGCAATAATTTCCGATGAGGGTATTGAAAAGAAGAAGAGATTATGTCTGCGTTATGCATTGCAGGTAGCTTTACATGCTTTATGGAGGGAGAGAAACAAGATAAAGCATGATGAGAAGCCTTCTCCTGTTGGGGCTATTATGAAAATGGTAGATAAAGGCATAAGGAACAAGCTGAGTATTATGAGATCAAAAAGAGTGAAAGGGTGGAAGAATGGTTTACAATTTTGGTTTAGCACTAGACTGTAAATTGTTTTTGAATTTGTGGAGGGTTTAGAAGATATGACTTTATTCTAAAAGGAATACATTTGATGTAATTAATAAGAGTTTTTTTGATGAATAAATTTAACATTCAATTAAAAAAATAAAGATTTGTTCATTAAGCTTTATATAATTTTTTTAAGTGCATATATTTAAGAAAACTCTTCTATCGGTCTAGAAAAAATATTTCTGTGATTTAAAATATTAAAGGCTAAATCGTGATTGATGAAGTTAAGAAAGCGATAAAGGCAGTGAATCTGTAACTCAGAACGTTTCAATTGATATGTAAAGAAAATCAAACTACGGAATTGAGACACTATAGAGAGATTGTTCATGTTGATTCGAGCATATTAATCTCTCATAACTCCATTGTTGAAGTGAGAAATCGAAAAAAATAGGAAAAACCCTAAATTTCCTGAGACGCGGATGAAGAAGATAATGGTTCCTAGTCTTCGGGCATGTACTGCTTGACTGCTTATACATCACTTTTAAATCAAGGACAAGTGTCGCGTTCTAAACCTCTATTTTTTGCATATCACTCTCACAGGAGAGAGTTGTTTTCTTTTTATTAATACATAGATGTGATGTCTATTAAATAGTTTATTTAAATATTTCAAATTTCTATATTAAATGATTTTGGCTGTTTTGATATAGGCGAGATGAAATTTATATAACGATTTCAATTTATTTCACATAAATGTACTGAAAAATCTATTGAACAAAACCTCTTGCGGTTCGAACCCGTGACATCTTAAATCATGGGAGAGTTTGAACAAAATATTATTAAAAGATGAGATCAAATATGACTAGACTGTAAATTGTTTTTGAATTTGTGGAGGGTTTAGAAGATATGACTTTATTCTAAAAGGAATACATTTGGTGTAATAAGAGTTTTTTTGATGAATAAATTTAACATTCATTAAGAAAATAAAGATTTGTTAATTAAGCTTTATATAATTTTTAAGTGCATATATTTAAGAAAACTCTTCTATCGGTCTAGAAAAAAATATTTCTGTGATTTAAAATATTAAAAGCTAAATCGTGATTGATGAAGTTAAGAAAGCGATAAAGGCGGTGAATCTGTAACTCAGAACGTTTCAATTGATATGTAAAGAAGATCAAACGACGGAATTGAGACACTATAGAGAGATTGTTCATGTTGATTCGAGCATATTAATCTCTCATAACTCCATTGTTGAAGTGAGAAATCGAAAAAATAGGAAAAATCCTAAATTTCCTGAGATGCGGACGAAGAAGATAATGGTTCCTAGTCTTCGGGCATGTACTTCTTGACTGATATTCAAAGCCTACAAACAAAAGCTCACACAAAACGTAAATGAAATACATCACTTTTAAATCAAGGACATGTGCCGCGTTCTAAACCTCTATTTTCTGCATGTCACTCTCACATGAGAGAGTTATTTTATTTATATTAATATATAGATGTGATGTCTATTAAATAGTTTATTTAAATATTTCAAATTTTTATATTAAATGATTTTGACTGTTTTGATATAGGCGAGATGAAATTTATATAACGATTTCAATTTATTTCACATATGAGTAAAATAAATGTACTGAAAAATCTATTGAACAAAACCTCTTGCGGTTCGAACCCGTGACATCTTAAATCATGGGAGAGTTTGAAAAAAAATATTATTAAAAGATGAGATCTAATATTTTTATATTATTTGGACACAATATTAACTATAATGTTCTTTGAATAAATAAATAGTAGTATAAATAATCGAGTATTATTTATTTTAGGTAGATTTAACTATTAAATGATTTTGACTGTTTTGATATAGGCGAGATGAAATTTATATAACGATTTCAATTTATTTCACATATGAGTAAAATAAATGTACTGAAAAATCTATTGAACACAACCTCTTGCGGTTCGAACCCGTGACATCTTAAATCATGGGAGAGTTTGAAAAAAAATATTATTAAAAGATTAGATCTAATATTTTTATATTGTTTGGACACAATATTAACTATAATGTTCTTTGAATAAATAAATAGTAGTATAAATAATCGAGTATTATTTATTTTAGGTAGATTTAACTATTATGTAAAAAATGTATTTTTTATTTAAAAAATTACAAAATATAAAATTTTTTAAAAATGTAATTAATATTAAATTCGTAATTAATATTAACTATAATTATAAACGAATATTTAATTTAAAAATCTAACTATTTACTTTTAAATATTAAATTGGTAATTAATATTAAATATAATTATAAACGAATATTAATTTATTTTTTACTTATATAATAAGAAATAAATTTTATATAATATTTATATATAATTTACATTCATAAATAAATTACTACATCAGTTAATAAATTTAAAGTACTTAATCCATTTATTAACTATACTATAAATTATAAATTAAATAATAACATATTTTAACTTATTAAAACTAAATATTAAAGTAAGATATATAAATTAATGAATTTCATATTTTTATATACATATTTACATTATAATATTAAAATAATTCAAGATATTTATCAAGTATGAGATAGATTGAATGGCATTTAGTTAATTTATATAATAATAAAATAAACTTTAACCAAGATAAAATATAAAAATAATAAATTTGTATTTAATTTGAAGCTTTAAAGTATATGTAAAATTAATCTGGGCGGGGGTAAATAAATGAATTATATTATTTTCACAAAATTATACTCATGTCAATTTTAATTATCTGCACTTAAAAAAATGTTGTTATAAAAAAATATATATGTATAAAATTTCTATTTTTGATTAAATAAATTATTGAATAATAAAATCTAGAGATAAATGAAGTTTTATTTATTCAATAGAGAACTATTTATTTATTAATAAAATCTATTAATAAAATATACTAAAATATTTATTGATAAAATAAATATTAATAGCTATCTATTATTAATATTTACTGATATGATGGAACAAGTTATTATTGATTGTTTTAAGTGGTAGTTTTACGGGTTATTTCAACAAACATGTAAAATATTTAAGAAATATAAAACTAATTGAACAAATAATAAATACATTTTAAGTTAGGTTTGAGTGTTCATGTATCCATTGGGATACATATTGGTTATTTTGAATTTATTTTCTAATTTATATCATCCCAAGTTTTATTCTGGTAAATTTTGAAGAGTATTAACATCGGTTTTGTTTCCAATTTGTATCACACCATCTATTCTACTTCAATATGATTATATGACCTATTATAAATGTTCTGTCCATCTCCATTTATTTAAAGAGCCATTTATTATTCCCTTTATATAATTTTATCTAATATTATTTAAACACTAACCACCATGTTATAGTTGATCTACCAAAAACAGTTTCAACCTTTACTATTTGATTACTAAACAAAACCGTGACCATAATTTGTTACTTTAAAAAACAAATATCACCGTTTAGGAATAATTATAAAATTAATGTGTGAGATAGATATGGCACAATTGTATAGTTATGAAACATAAAAAATTCAATACAATTATCAAAACATCTCACTAATAACTTTTAAAAATATTATACACAAATATAAGTTAATTTTTGTTAACATGTGAGAACAAATTACACAGAAATGTTACATATCTACAGAAACAAAAAAAAAACAAAAAAAACTATTACAAACCAATATTATACCTACATGTCAAAATCTAGAACAAACAAATATTATTATAAAGAAACGTGCATATGATTACAAAGAACCAAAAGTATGTCGGTTTTCAACTTTTAAATTGCTATAATTTTATAAAATAAAATTTGATTAACATTTATACGCAAATATGATTAAAAAGAAAAACATAAATGTGAAAACTAAATTTTTTAAAAAATATTAAAAAAAAGAATATACCCGCCCTTTGAATGGGCGGGTAAGAATCTAGTCTATTATATTAAATTAGAAGTCATGACTTCTAATTCACGTGTGATTTTTCATAAAATGAATTATGACTAGAATTAGTCACATGACATTTTCAATAATCAGTAATCTTTATATTAAATATAATATACTACATTATTCCATCATTAACAATCTTAATTTTATATAAAAAACAATAACTTCCCAATATTTTAGGGATTTCATACATAAGAATAACAATATGAAATTCAACTTATATTTAAATCATATATATATATATCAAATTTCGAGAAAAACTGTTTATAAATATTTTAACACAACTTACTTTTCAAAAATTATATGTAAATATTTTAACTAATTTCGTTATTAATTTTGAAATATTATTATACACTAATATATTCAATTGTTGTATGCAAAATAAAAATAATTATATCTTTTTTTATCAATTATACAATCCAAATAAATTATATTAAAATAAAATTATTATTTCTATCTAACTATTTTAACAATATATTAATTTTTAAATATATATATATATATATATATGTCAATATTTCACTAATTTGTAATTAGCAATGAAATATTATTATGCAATATTTAAAGGGCAGATAAAAATTCAACATAAATTAAATACAAAATAATTATCAAATATATTTTTTTATGCACATATTAATTTGTTTAAAAACTAAAGAAAAATACAATAATATAAATATATAATAATAAGAAACAAACACATGTGATGGTTTTAGACCATTTTACAACATGTAAACTATAAATGATTTTATTTGAAATATTTAAAGAAACATTAAAATGTATGACTAAAATTAAACCTAAAATATATAAATAAATAAATATGTATATATATATATAACTAAAACTTTAATTAAATTCTCTATAATATTAATATATTAAGTTATACATTTAATTTTTTTAACTATCTTATTAATTGAAAAATTACATTATCTTTGCAAATGATAATATTTTAATATTCTACCAAATCATATTTTTATTTATTATTTATTTATTCAGTAATGAAATACTAATATGACAAAAAAAAATAAACGAATACATGTAAAAGTTTGAAACAATCTATTTGATGAAAAAAATATACTATAATATTATTATGTGTGATTTTTTTTAAATAGACCCAATGAACCATCCGTAGAAATCAGTTAACATCATTTATTATTAATAATAATATAACTTATAGATAACATGAATAATATATATTTTTTTCAAATAAATCGGAAACATAACCACAATATCTTTTGATATCTTTTCATTTCAAACAAATTAAAAAAATCTGTTTAAAAAGATCTTAATTTTCAAAACTTATATGTAAATATTCACTAATTTTGTAGTTAGTTTTGAAATATAATTTACATTAATATATTCAGTTATCATTTATAAAATTAAATATAAATATTCTATTATATTTTTATCTATTATATAATCACAATCAATCATATTAAAATTTATTATCTGATTTAAATATTTTAACAATATCGTAATTTTCACAAATTTAGTAATTAGAATTGACCTATATATTATTATGCATTAATAAGTATATTTTTATTGTTTACAATCCGTCACATATTAATTTGTTTAATAAATAAAAATAAATACAATAAGATAAATATATAATAAGAGACAAAAAATACATGTGAAATTTTTAAACAACTGATTATTTACAACATGTAAACTGTAAGTTATAATATTTAAAATAAATAAATAAATATATATAAATATAATTAAAAATAACATTCGCACGGTTATGTAGGTCTAGATCACATTTTTATATAAAATTTGTATTGACATTTTAAGATTTGCTAACCTCCTCCAAACTATTCTTCCTAATAAAACTGAATTTATTTGCAAATGTCCACCCACGTAACTCTTCTTCTTCACACATATATGTTTTGCATTTAAAAATGTTTATCGAGTTTATTATTTTTCTTATGTATTTTAAAGCATTAAATAGATATACCATTCTACATTTAGATTACCTCCCTTATTATAAAAACATCCCTCCACACATTCTTCAAAATCACACAACTAAGGATTTTTTTGTTAAAATGTTTGGCTATTTATTTAAAATCATAATAATAAACAGAATCAGTTTATATCATTTAAAATATTTAAGGATATTCCATATTTATTAAAAACTCAATCATTTGTTAGTTAAATCGTAATCTTTCTATATATTTGAGATTAAACTACTATCTATAATCCATCTTATCAATAAATTATATTCTAAATGAAACCATAAATTATATTCTAAATGTATGACAGATTTAGCTTTTAGTAATAATAGTGATACTTTCTATAATCTAGCTAAGCAAAAAATTATATTCATAACAATATCATCAATTCTATTGATTTAGGGAACATATACCTTAACTATTTTGATTGATTCATTACATATATTATACAATTTATACTAAAAAACTTTTAAAACCGTAAAAACAAACATCTGCACGGTTTCACGGATCAACCACAACATATACATTTAAATTATAAATATATGAATACCATTTATACAAAAATTAACTTATAAGTAAAACTAAACACCCGCTCGGATGAACGGATCAAGTTGTCAATTACTTTGAAAATTCTTCAGCTGTCAGTTATTTAACTCTGGACGCAAACTTCCTGAAAACCTTTTGTTGAAGTGTCATATGCTTTATATATTGACCCAAACTGCATTCTTGTGAATTCCAAAGTTGTTTGTTGCATCTTTGAGCATCTGCAGTTGAGATAACTTTGTTCTCAACTATCTTTTTGTTGCTCTCAACTATCTAGTTGTTCTGAGCAAAACTACACAACATTCTTCTTCCTTTTAAAAATAAGATAGTAAAAATTGGAAACAAATTGTAACAAGTTAACCGATTGTACAAGTACGCTTCACAAAACATGTATGTATAAATTATGTTTATCTGAAATTGACATCTATTTTTTTAATTTTCATATTTTTTATAATTTTGGTTAAAAGTTGCTTATGTTTTACTTATGTATTTTTTTACTGATTTATGTTTTAGTGTCCATATAAACTCCTAAGGTTTCTATAATTTTACCTTTTAGTCATGTAAAAACTAAATGAAGTCATATTCTAATTACATCTATGTTATTATTTGTAAAGTGATACGTTTATGTCATATTTTGATCATTATTTGGGTGGGGTTTATTATTACTTATATTATAAATAACAGATAATAACTCAACGAAAAATAAACTACAAAGAGAAAAAAAAAGAGTCAAACATGAGAATGAACTTGTGGGAGCTTGTTAGAAAAGTTTGTTCTGCTAACAAAGAAGTTATCTGTGTGGGGAGCCATCTTGCATACAAGGATCGTAATCGTAATTCCAAGAAAGATGAAGAAAAAAATGAGAATGGAGGAAAGAAAGAAGCTGGTGGAAAGAAGAATAAAAATTACTTTCAAGAATTAAGTTAAAAATATAATAAAAAGCGTATTAAGTAAGTGTGATTAATTACTGTCTTTTTATACTTTTTATCTTAATAAAATATTATTGTGTAAGCCGTGATATCTAATATTAAATAATAAAAAGTGTTAACTATTATTATTTATTAATGGTATAAACGTTAACTGTTATAACTTTTAACATGAAAGTTCAAATTTAAAAAAACACTTTGATATATATAGATCTAATTAAATCTTGTGGATAATTTTTGGCCCACACCCAGACCAAAAAAAAGTCATTTTATTTTCTAGCAGATATAAAATTAAATTACGACTCAGAAAAATAACATGCATCAACATTCCAAGATTATAACAAAAACAAGTTGATTACATTAGAACGTATAACATTTTTCCTTGCAGAAAAAAGAAAAAAAAAACATATTCTTAGTTTTCAATCTGCTTTTCATCCAATAAATTATTATTTCTCCAAGCACCTCAAAGGAGCACTCCATGTCGTGTTCTGCACATGTTTTGACAACGACCTATACTTTCTCCAATCATCAAGAATAAGATTCAGATCATGAATTTTCTTCTCCAAACCAAGGCAACAATTACCATGCATTGTGCATACCAAGTTCATGTCTTTGCTAGGTTCACAAAACCCACAAATGTAAACCGTATCAAAGAATCTAATCTTGACGCCAATCTTAGATATAAAAGGGTCGCTCTTGATCCTGTTGAACACATCTTGATCATGTAACCATGAATAATTCTGACGAGATTTGTACCAGAATTTGTAAAACTCAATGCTTCGATTGTTTGATCTCACGTATACGAAACCTCCGTTGGCCCAGTTTTCAAAACTGGTAGGGTTTCCAAAATACTTATCACACGCCATTTGAAAGTCTCCATCGGGATATAGCCGAGGAAATGGATCTCTAAGCCACATTACATCCGTGTCCTATATACATATATATAAGTGATTAGCTCAGATAAATAACAATGTAAAGCATATTGACCCTTTGACCATTATGCTATTTTACTATTCAACATATACTAACTATAGCATTTTATTTTATATATATTGAACAATATCAATTGAGGGATGAAGAATTGAGATCATAGATCGATACCGTGAATATGAAGTTAAAACCCATTTCGAGAACTTGTATAAGAAGCTCGATTCTGCGCCACATCATATTGACATAATCAGGAGTGTTGTAAGCTTTATCCCCAGAGAAATCAGTGCTCGTGGTTTTAAGGTAATAGCAATTGGAATGAAGTTGTGTACATCGTTCGAACGCCTTGGGATCCAAACAAACCACTACCACATGTTTCAGAAGCTTTTGTGTTCCTTGTCCAATACGAAAACTCTCTAAGAAGAGATCAAATATGGATTTTGGTTCTGCCCAAGCTTGATTAAGTGTCGTTATAATCACTGTATTGTTCTCATTCGACGCATTCTCCAAAATCTTCCTTAAAGCGACATCTGGTTTTATCTGAAAAAAACAAGTAAACTGAACTTAAAACGTATGGCAGATAGACAAATATTTTTAGAAGACAAAAAAAATAATAATTTGAGAATATGAATCTAAAATTCTTTTTAAAAAATGAAAATTTTATGCACTTCAATGTCTTTCAATATTTAATTTATTAAAAGGTGCTAAGGTTTTTCAGTTTTAAGTTTGGTTGCCAACTTAATACATTAACAGACAAGAAGATCATCATACAAAGAATTACAATATACGTGTGTGCTTTAGACACAAAAATTCACTAATAATAATTCAGCAACACACATAAAAAGGTTACTCAACTATACTCTCACCCACTACTAGCAACGTTGAATCATATAGGAAATTATAAAATCAACTAAGCTAGTTAGAAAGACAATCAAAGGCTATAATCCAAAGATGATAGCTCCTCTAAATCTAAACAAATATACTGATCAAAACAATAGGATTCCACATGTGCAAATGGGTTCAAAATTTATTAGTTAAAAATGAGATAAGACAGACACACAGAAGCCTAAGGGGCAAAATATTAGAACCAGATCAAGATACTGATGAGAGCTTACCGTTTCTGGAGATGAAGAAGCGAGTAGAGAGGTGAGATTGTTGAAAGAAAGTCGTTGCAGAGGATAAGCTGTTTTGTATAAAAACAGACATGAAGCCGTCAAAACAAGAAACAGAATCAAGATTCTTATTATTTCTTTTTGTCCGATCGCAAATCCTGTATCGAGAAACTTCCTGCGAGAAGAAGATGAAGAGGAGGAAGACGAATTCATATTTTTGTTTGAAGTCTTATTCTTCTTCGTGTTTTGTGGCTTCTTGTAATAACACCCAACGGTGAAAAGTCGTCATTGGTATACTTGTAATTGTTACAGAAACGTGCATTATTTATTATGTCGTTTGTAATATATTTTATACTAAAAACTAATACAAGTGGTGGTAGAATATTCCACTGTTTATGGATCTTGAATAATTATTGAATTTTCTTTAATGTCTTCGTTAATTTTTAAACTGAATGAAATGGTTACTTATATTACCTGGACGACAAAGAAAATGTTAATCTTCTAAGCACTTTTTAACATGACACCAACAAAAAAGGTTTGATATGTTGCTTTGTGATGTAAGCAATTTAGATGTAAATCAGATTTTTTTTTTTCATATTCATGGAACAAATCAATCTGAAAATCTTTTTAATTGCATCTTCCACATTATACAAGAAGCAGGACATGTTCCTTCTGCATAGATAAAAGTTTTTAAATTTCCAAATTGCTTGTTATAGTGCTTTCATATTTTGTTCGGAACATGTTACTTCCTCATACTCAATCTTAGCCATATGCATTTACAGCTCAATAACCAGACATTTGTGTTTAGCTCATTCATATTATATGTATGTACAAGTCCATGTGAACTTCCATAAGCATATTGTTTGTTTTGGGCACGTATTCAAGCCGGCATATATTTATTTTAGCTTTGTTTTTCTAAAAGTCACCCAAATATTTGTGGTGAGAAAGTCTCAGATCAGGTTGACACAG
Organism: Hirschfeldia incana; assembly: GCA_026261945.1. Lineage (NCBI taxonomy): Eukaryota > Viridiplantae > Streptophyta > Magnoliopsida > Brassicales > Brassicaceae > Hirschfeldia > Hirschfeldia incana. Next base: position 3,409,377 of record JABCMI010000006.1, read on the forward strand.
TCGATCCACTAGAATCTTTGTGTTGTATTATCACATCACAATAGTTTATGTTATTCTCCGAGGTTTTTAGTAGCTTGGTTGCATATCAAGGTGTTGACTGGTTTTTCCGCTACCACCCGCAAACGCAGCTTTTGCGGTTGGTAGCGGTTGTTGGCGTTTTGCAACAATCACTCAAACCATTCTAAACCGCTTCAAATCACTTCAAACCTCATAAATTCAAAAGCTTGTTTCAGCTAGCGTTTGCGGTTGCGAGCGGTTGCGGAAGGGTAAAATTTTTTTTTTTAAAACAATATAAATACAAAAATAAAAAAAATATTCAATAAAAATTTAAATTAAAATTATTAAAATTCTAAAATATATCTATTATATTTCAATTAATACTATAAAATTTTAAAATAAAAGTTTACTTTTATAATTTTAAAAATTTTAAAACTATAACTTTCTAAATATAACTTTGATTTTTATTATAATTTTATGATTTTTGGTATTTTTATAATTATAGAAAATATAAATATTATTAATTTATTATTCAACCGCTGGTTAACCAGTCATAAGTATCCTGCAAACGCACAAATTTCTAACCGCAGTACCAGTCATTCAAATCACTTAAAATCGCTAGAAACCGCAACCGCCCGCATCCGCAAACTCCTGCAACCGCAACCGCAACTGCTGTGGTTGAACCAGTCAGACCCTATAGTTGGTGGCGTCATAGGCAGATTTAGAAGAAAATAAATTAAATGGATATTTTGTTGATAAAAAGAAACCAGAGCCTCAAGATGCACAATGTCACAAACTCACAATCTAATTATTTGAGGCTGGACCATAAAATTAACACATTATCCATTTTGTATTTCGGTTGGTCCATATAAAATATTTTAGAAGGTTATAATAATTTATAATGATATTAAGATACATCTGAAATGATATGTCATCAATATAACTGAAATCTATCTTAATATTAATATCAACCCTTACAAATCAGCTTTTATTTATGAATTTCTTGTAATCAAGGCCATATTTGCAGTATTGATCCTTAATTTAGATCGATATTATCATATAATGACGAAGGTATATATTTTGTATAAATAGGGATGTTATCTCCCATGTCAATTATTTCAACAAAAGAGCAATAGAAATACTTTTCATTTATTTTTTTTCAAACATTTAGGGTCTGACTGGTTCAAACGTAGCAGTTACGTTGCGGTTGCGAAAGTTTGTGATGGCGGGTGGTTGTTGTTTTTAGCGGTATTAAGAGATTTGTACGACTGATACTGCGGTTAGAAATTGTTTGTGTTTGCGGGATACTTATAACTAGTTAACTACCAGATGCAACAATTGTTGAATAATAAATAATATTTATATTTTATATAATTGTAAAAATATCCAAAATAAGAAAATAATAATAAATATAAAAATTCTATTTAGAAAACTATAGTTTTAAATTTTTTAAATTATATAAATATTTTTATTTTAAAAATTTATAATATTAATTAAAATATAATAGATATATTTTAGTATTTTCATAGTCCCAATTTAAAATTCTTTATTGAAATTTTTATTTTTGTATTTATATTGCTTTTCTTTTAAATGAAAAAAATTACCTTCCCGCAACGCCCGCAACCATAAACGCTAGCTAGAACCAGATTTTAAATTTTAGAGGTTTGAAGCAGTTTATAACGGTTTGAGTGGTTGTTTCAAAACACTAACAACTGCTACCAACTGCAAAATGTGTGTTTGCGGGTGGCAGCGATAAAACCCTTAAGGGCAACGCTACCTAGCCATTTGTTGAAGCATATAGAGGCTAATTATCAAACCCGTGGTATCACATTGATTTTCGTTTTGAGAGGCAGAGCAATGTCCAACAAAGATATATAATGTTGTTAGGGATAATATTGAGACCAAATATCTTGGCAAGCATGTTGTCCTTGATGTGATTGTTCATATAGTAGGAAACGCAACAAGAATAAGGTATGCGATGAAGTATGGACGATGAGTATAACTGTATAACAAATATCGAAATGGTCAAATATTAAAGCAAATGGAACATCTAACTCCCAAACCCAAGAACATGATTTTCAACAAAATGATATGTCAAGAGCAGAATGTGTGGAATCAAAGCGTGATTCACCAGAGTAGAGAAAATAGTGATGAAACGTTGAAGGTGGGATTCAAGAAAATGCAGGAAGACCTTATATTTGCAAAATGGCGGTTGCTAACAGAGAGACCAACAACCCTTAGCTTAAGAAGTGTAAATCCCATGATCATCATGGTTCGACAGGTCAATGGAAATAGATAACTTTCTATGACAGATGGAGCAATACTTTAAGAATAATCTTTATCAACGAATTGGCAAATATTAAAATAGCCACCCACATTCTATCTCAAATATACAACCATACAATCGTAGCGAAGGCGTCATGTCGATATTTTGTTTTTAACACTAGAAATTTATCAATCATTACAAATACACAAGGGTGAAATACAGTGTTGAAACACAGAACCAGCAGGAACATCAATCCTCTACAAAATAAAGCCAGCATACTTACAAGAATTATCTGAAACCAAAATTAAACCCTAAACAAAGATTAAGAGTAAACACCGATAGAAACCTAAAATTAAAAAAAAAAACAAAAACAAAAACTCAAGCAAATAGATTCATTGCAGAATGAGGAAGGAGATAAGCACACACCATAAATCGACCTAATTTTAGGGAGACTTTGAAACTCTTTACATTTGTTTGGTACAGAACCTCACGAGCCATGAGCAACAAAAGAAAAACAAACCTAGGAGGAAGAAGATCATTTTACCTCAAAACCCTCCACGATCATTTTACCTCAAAACCCTCCACGGTAAGGAGCGGAAGAGCCGTAGCTCCAAATCCTTGAACCGCAAGCCAGAAATTTCACCAAACCGACCAGAAATGAGCGGTCACAAGCGATGACAAGGGTAAACACATCTTTCAGACTAAGAAGAATCCACCACCAGAGACAAACACCACGCACGGGCAGATATTAGGAACACAAGAGAAGATGAGAGAGAATCCCAATTAGAACCGAAGGAAAAGTTCTGAGTGAGATAACACTAACAACCACCATCACTCCGAACTCGTATCTGTAAATCTAGATCGAGGTTTCCAGAAGAGCAACTTTAATTTTTGATAAAAAAAAACATGCACAGAAGAAAGATATTAAATTTGGGTTAACGGGATTCCAACTTAAAACTAATTGGTAATTATCATTCCAATTACCAATGTGGGCTTTACTCATTAAACATTCCTCCTCACGCACGCTCTGATACCATATTAAATTCGGGTTTATGGGCTTCTAACTTAAAACTAATTGGCAATTAGTAGATTGGCCTTAACTTTTTATATATTAGTTAATTATCTTTCTAACTACCGATGTGGGACTTTACTTAACAAAGGAGAAAAAAACACAAACCGGACAGACCGATGTGGCTATGTATGGAGGCCCACTCCATTGGTAGGAAGCACCATTTACGACGGACGAGATGTAGAAAGAAAGCAGGTCGATGTTAAACAAGGCATTTGTGTCAGATATGTTTTTGGGAAGTTAAGAGATATGTTTTTGGGAAGTTAAAGAAGGGATTTAAGCAGTAATTCTATCTAAAAATGTCATATATGAGGCATATAGGAAGCTGAGGTAACTCTAACGGAAAGCTAAGATCCAAGTTATGTAAAGGATTTTACTTATCCCTCATTACAGATTCCCAATATCTCTGACCAAAAATATGTAAAGGATTTTACTATTCTTCATTACATAATTTTCCAATAGTTTCAGTTAAGTCATGCTTAGTCTTGTATTTGAAAATGCAGAATTTATTTAGTGTGTTGGATTTCAAACAGTACTAAACTTTAGTTTAGCCCAATCCAGCCCAAGTTTGTCATCATCATTGTTGATATTAGACCCCAACTCAGGCGGTTAGAACCGACCTACGCATAAAATTGAATCAATACTATTAAAAGATGGTCATTTCTATTTTATACCCGCAATGAAATGTTAAAATTTTTCAAAAATATCTTTAATGATATGATTAATTAAAAAAATTTATTAATGTCATTATTGTCTTTCGGCTTTGTGAATCTATTTTAATGAGACCTAATTAAATGAATTATGTTTTTATATAATCAATTTCATATCCCATAAAATTTTTAATATCAATAACATAAATTAAAGTCTACAATAATTTTAAAAATTGATATTAGAGATTGAAATTTTATAACTACAGGAGGATATGAAATTTTTGGCCATTTTATATGTTTATCAATATTTTATAATTCTTTAAAATTATAGTATAGCCCAAGTGGGAATTTCAGATACAACCATTGTTTAAATTATTTACAACTATAAAACAGTTGTGTGACACATTTAAAATTTTGTCATATTGATACACTATAACAAACCTGCATAACTGCAATTTGATCATGTCATAATTTATATAATTAAAACGAAATTTTTTTTAATTTTAATATTGAAAAAACAACAAAAAATATCCGCACTTTCAATGGTGGGTCAGAATCTAGTTGCTACTTAAAACAATGTTACTCCCTCTGTTTCTGAATAAGTGTCATTCTGACATATTTCACGCAGATTAAGAAATCATTTAATTTTACATGTTTTCCATATAAAAACACTATTACCCATACACTTGCTCTTATTTTAACCAATAGAAAAATAATCTGCACAATAAAATCAATAAATTCTGCATCGAAAACTTAAAACGACACTTATTTTGCAACGGGAAATTTCCTCTACAGTGACACTTATTAAGAAACGGAGGGAGTTAACATTTATGAACTCCGACTCAAAACAGTTAAACATTTATTAAATTTCAGAGAAGTACAATCAGAAGGAAAAATTATTAGATTAGATCGTTAAAAACTTCATTCTTAATACACTTCTTCTTTTTTTTTTTCATTCTTAATACACCTTTAATCCAAATCTATATTAAAAAAACCTCAGTCCTCCAAGCACTTCATAGGAGCACTCCAAGTCGTGTTCTGCACATGTTCCGACAAAGACAGATACTTTCTCCAATCATTAAGAACAAGATTCAAATCATGAAGCTTCTTCTCTAATCCAATGCAACAATTTGCATGCATCGTGCAAACCAAATTAATGTCTCTACTCGTTTGACAAAAGCCACCAAAGTAAACGGTATCAAAGAATCTCATTTGAATCCCAATCTCAGTGATAAAAGGCTTGTGCTTGATTCTATTGAACACATCTTGGTCGTGTAACTCTGGATAGTCTAGACGAGATTTGTGCCAGGATTTGTAAAACTCCACGCTTCTATTGTTTGATCTCACGTATGTGAAGCCACCGTTGAACCAATTGTTTGAGTCGAAAGGATCTCCAAAAAATCTATCACATGCCATTTGAAAATCTCCATCTGGATATAGCCGTGGAAATGGATCTCGAAGCCACATTATGTCTGCGTCCTATAGGTTTTACATACACATATCAATACCATTAAAATACGTCTACTCTATAGATGATAATTAAACTACATTGTAATTAAGGAGATTTAACTGTCCTACGGATCCAAAACCTCCTACTCGGCAAAAAAAAAATTACAGACGAATAAGAAATTAAAGCCATAGATTAATACCGTAAATATGAAGTTAAAACCCATCTCGAGAACTTGTGTAAGAAGCTCGATTCTGCGCCACATCATCTTGAGATAATCAGGAGTGTTGTAAACTTTCTCTCCGGAGAAATCAGTTTATGAGGTTTCAATTTGGTAACAATTAGTATGAAGTTGTTTGTGAGCATCGTTCAAACGCCTTGCGATCCAAGCAAACCACTACTAGATGTTTCAACAGTTGTTGTGTTCCTTGTCCGATACGAAAACTCTCTAAGAAGAGATCGAACAAAGAGTTTGGCTCTGCCCAAGCTTGATTCAGTGTCGTTATAATCACTGTATTGTTATTCGTTGTGGCATTCTCCAGGATCTCCTTGAAACTGATCTTTGGTTTAGCCTGAAGCAACAACAAATTAGACCAAAAAGTACAGATTCAAACCCTAAAAACTTAGATGAAACAGAGTTTTGTATAAGAACTTACTGTTTCTATTTAAGCAAAAAAAAAAAAAACTTACTGTTTCTTGAGAACTCTCTGATGAGTTGATATTTGGCGATGGTAGAGATGGAGAAGCGACGAGAGAACTGAGATTGTTGACTTGCAGAGGATAAGCTGTTTTGTATAAAACAAGACATGAAGCAGTCAAACCAAGTAACATAATCAAGATTCTTGTTACTTCCTTTCGTCCGATTATAAATTCTGAATCAAGAAATTTACTGCGAGACGAGGAAGACAAAGAACTCATTGCTTAACCTTTTTTTCTTTTTCTTCTTGGACTTCTTTTTTTTTGTTGGTTCTTATATAACGTACGAGCAAGCCAAAAGTCATGATTGGCATTCTTGTAACAGCAATGCTCATTATTATTTGTGGCTTTGTTTAATAATTTTTACTCCTAGTTAAGATAGACTAATTCCAAAAACAAAAATACAAGTGGTTGAATTGTGTATTGTTATTTTATTGTGAATTATTGAGTTTTTTTCAGCGACTTCTTTATCATTCATATCTCCTAGACATATTTTTGATTTGACACATGTATTTTCTATAATTAATTTCACCAAATTAATGTGGCATGACATGCTACAATGATGACTTATCATCTGGTTAATGTGATATGAACAATTATATTTAATGCTTATTTATATTTTTGATAATCTCATTAAAATATAATATTAAATTATATATTATCATTAAAGTAAATATATCAAATTAAGACATTATATAATATAATAATATAATATTTTATAATTTTAAAATATTATTTATTTCTATAATTTAAATAATTATAAATTTATTACTAAAAATATTTTAAAATCTTTATAATTTTTAAAAAACTTTAATTTAATCATAATAATATTAGTTTCTATTATATATTTACAAATTATAGAAATACTGTTTAGTTTTACTTTGATAATTATATAAACTTTATATCAATTTTCTTAATTTTATACAAGTTGATTTAATGAATTTTATCCAAAAGAAATAGATAAAGAATCCATCTAAGATTATAATTTTAAATATATGCATATCTATTATTTAATATAGTTTTCATTAAGCAAATCTTCATTTTATCTAAATTTTATGCACAAGTAAAATATTACCAAGAAAATAATAAAATCTAAACCAATAATAAATTTTATCACTGCATATAGACCAGGAAAACACATGTTGATATACATACAAGAAGTACAATAGTGCATACGTTTTGGACTTTTTTGCCATCAATTTTTCGATTTCAATTGTCGACTTTTAGATTTTTTTTTCTGAATTTGTGGTTTTTGATTCGATTTAGATTTTAATTTTAAATAATAATTTATTTATTTTTGTATTTTGATATATATATATATATATATATATATATATATATATTTAAATCCTTTTATGTGTTTAATTTTATTAAAAAAAATTATTACAAAACAATACTTTTAAATTGTATTTTTCAGAAAGTAACGACTCAAAAATTAAAAAAAATCACTGACAAAAGTTTACATATATTTGACTTCATATAATTAATAATGTTTCACACAATTATGAAAATAAGGATTTTGTGTATAAGTTTTATGAGCATTTTTTCACTATATAAAAATAACATTTAGTTACCGATGATTGATGAAAAAGTGGTGTTTGTAAGAAGAAAAAATGTCAACTTGCAGACTTTTTTAATAGAAATCTTAGGGAGGGGGGGGGGGAGTGTATTCAATCTAACATTTGAGTTGCTTTATTTTTTAATGGAGTTTCAGACGATTTCAGTAAGTTGCAGAGATTTAGGTGATTTTTGTTAAACCACTCTAGAATATCACCTAAAACCATGAGATTTGAGTTTTATTTTTTTTAAACTAAAAAACTTCACCCAAACATCTTATAATCACCTGAAAACTTAAAAACTGAACAACTTCAAATATTTTCAATAACAGTAGATTTCAGATTACTTTACGAAATATCAAGTTCAATAACCGTATATTTTAAATGAATTTTTAAAATTTATGTTTGAATAACAGTCGATTAGTCATTTTAATACAAAGAAACTTAAACTCTTAGTTAAATACACCTTCTAGATATTCTGATGTTTGGATTTCGTTCACTAAAACTCTGAAAAATTAGTTTTCTGATTTAGGCTGACAGACTAAAACAAATCTGTTTCAAAGTCTAAAAACAATTAAACTTAAATTTTAGGGCTCTGGTTACTTATGACCAACGATCAACAAAAATGTTGATTTAATGTGTTCATGAAATTAATTAGCAAAAAATAAATGTCATAAAATTTTAATTCTTTTTTGCAGATTTATGTCGCCAGGAAGCTTATAAAGTCGGCTTGATTATTATAAATAATAATAGACTATACAATACTTTGACCAAAATATGTAGACTGATTGCCAAGTAGTAATATTGTTTAAAAAATGTTTGTGGTTGTCACAACCTGTCAGGATAGAATATTTATGTGTTTATTATTGAAAACAAGTGTTTTTATGACTCAGTTAACTTCTGACCAATTTAAAATTTTAAAAAGAGAGATCAGGAGTCTGCATGAGGATCACTTGATATTGAGTTTTAGGTTGAATATGATCTTTCTAACGTCTACATTTTATTAATATCAAATAATCAAATTGGGTTCAATAGTTTACGTAAGACATAAATACGAAGCTTGCGCTAACGGAGTTTAGGCAATGAGGAGCAGTGGTCGAAGAGTTTATGGGGATGCATACGAAGCTATTGAATCTGCTCAGAAGCCGAGTGTTGATGGAGGAAAGGATCTCTTCCTGTGGAAGCACTATGAAGATGATTATAAGAACAGTTTCTCTACTCAGAGAACTTGGATCAGATCAGACTTAAAGCTCCTGAGATTGACTGGCACTCGCTGGTTTGGTTTCCACAGGAAGTTCCTCTGACAGTCCTTTGTTGTGCGGTTGGCTTTCAGAGACAGGATTTCTACTGGCACTCGCATGCGGAAATGAGGGATTACTCAAGGTTGTATGTTCTGTGGAGAGCCTGCAGAAAGCAGGGATCATCAATTCTTCGCATGTCCTATCACTTTCACTGTCTAGACAACGCTCACTGACAGACTCTTGGGAGCTTCTGTTTCTCCGGACTGGACTGTCAGGACGAGGTCCCTCAAACGGGGCAATCGCAATCAACTGGACAGTATCCTTCTACGGATGGTCTTTCAAACTGCTCTTTACTTTATCTGGAAAGAGAGAAATCTAGAAGACACCAAGGAGTGTGGGGAATTACAGATGGGATGATCCGGAGTATTGATAAAACCATTTGCAACAGGATCTCGTCGCTGAAATATGATGGGAATCACAAGCTTGCTGGTTTGTTTCAGAGATGGTTGGAAATGATCAGGAAATGAAGCTGAGTTTGGTGGAAGATTTTTTAAAAGTTTTGAAAAGAGTTAAAGAAAATTTTGTATAGTTTCTAGTCCTATTCACTTTCATTGTAAATGCCTTCCTATTCTTTGATTAATCAATAATAAAATTTAATAAAAAAAATACACACATTTTTAAGAACATAAACTGAAAACTAATAAGATGATGCTTCCTAACTCATTGATATGATAGATTGATGTTGGTAGAATATGAATTATTAGCTAAAAAGTTTGGAATAACTTTTTGGATTTTGTAAAGAAAAATACATCAACTGAATTTTGTTAAACTTTTAACACCCAGTTTCTTTCCCATCCAGTTTAATACTGTAACTAATTATCTGTTTTATTTACTATACCAACTTTAAAATTTGTTCTTACTTAGATATTAATAATTCTAAAACAAATTAAATTTTGTAAAATTCTCCAACGTCCCATCCATTCAAGTGTGGAACTCTTGCATTAGGAGCAACACTACCACAACTTTCACGGTAAATCATCCATAACTAAGAAACTTTCTTGTGTATACATCATGTCTTACAGATTTAGTGACACTCATGTTTATATTGTAGGAAATAAGTAACAGGTAGAAAGAGCTGAGAAAGAAAAACAGATTCCTCACACCACCAGCCGCAGAGGAATGCTTCGTTTAGCTTATGATATGGTAAAATGAACACTCAAACCTCTGCTCTCTAAAGTCCCTCCCGCCTGCAGGCATTACAACGGGGTCCCTTGTTCCCTGGATCTTATGTGCGTTGTGGAAATCTCGAAACAAGTTCATGTTTGAAGGCTACTCTGCTACACTGGAGGACACACTAACATCGGCCATAGTACTAGCTCGGGAGTGGAGCACATAGGTCAAGAAGGAACCAATCAAGACCCACAGACAGCCCCCTCCAGTCATTTAACCTCCTTCAGGAACAGTGACAGTGCGATCTGATGCTGCGTGGTCAATTGACAAAAAAGATGCAGGCTTAGGCTGGGTCTTTCAAACAGCTGATGGGAGCTCACCCTTTTCCAAGCCAACAATGTGCGTGGAGACGCCACTTATGGCGGAAGGTTTGGCTCTTCGGGAGGCAGTTTGAGCCTGTGCAAACCTGAGACTAGCGACGGTGACTTTCCAGTCAGATTCGGCACAACTCATCAAGATCGTGAAGGCAGAAGCTTCTGCGACGGAGCTCTATAGCATTGTTGCGGATATAAACTCTCTTATCTCTGTGTTTGAATTTGTCTCCTTCTCTTGGATTCCCAGAGAGAGGAATGTTATTGCAGATGGTCTAGCAAAAGCTGCATTGATTGTAGCTGGAACTCTGGTTGTTGGGGATGATGTTATTGCATCCAACTAACTTTCTTAATTAATCGAATGTGATGTTTCAAAAAAAAAAATAACACTCAAACATCTAAATATTGTACAAATTGCTAGAATAAAATGGTGCTGAGATCTGTCTGTATTTTATAGAAAAAAAAGAGTCAAGACTCAAGTAAGGTAAGTAGGAGTAAGGTATGGATTGCGGCACATACTCATGCGGATGGTAGACCCGTGAAGCCTCAATTTTCTGAGACTATTGTAAAAATTATGAAACTTGTTTTATTGTGGATGATTAATGGATTATGATCGATGAGTCATCTTGTGGATAAATGTTTGTATCATGAACAAATACAGTCATTTGATAGTCAAACGGACTCAACATCAGCTGCTGCATGATAACTTAAGGAGCTATGGAAGTCATCTTATGGATAATATTTATACCCACAAGAGTTGCAATGGAAGTCATTTGAACATTCATGTTCGTATAAATATTATCATTTATCTTTTCCATATATACCATATAATCCAAGGAACATAACTAAAGTCATGATCCTATGGAAGTCTCTGGAATAGATAGTCAATATTGGTAAAAACATAAGCTAATGGGAAAATTTGGGGGGGGGGGGGGAGGGGGAGGGGGAGGGGGAGGAGTAATCTTAGACAAAGCCGAAGTTTACAGAGCCATTAGACACTCAAATATAACATGATTGATGGATTCCTCCTGTGCTCCACATATATTATACAGTGTACCGAATTCAATCGCCATGCTCGTTAGTTAATTTTAAAATTCCTGATATAACTTACCAAACAAAATGCCACAGTTTGGTAAGCATCTCAGTTTCCATACATGTGCCAATGCTGGCTTAGTATCTGGTCCGTAGAATTCATGTTTTTGTCCTATTTCCGGGTACATAGTTTCTGTTCTATATCCTAATTTTACTGTACAGATACATGATTGTGTAAAATGCCAGCCATAGGAATCAAGGAGATGCAGTGGCGGACCCACGTGCAGAGCAGTGGGTTCAGTTGACACCACAAATATCTCAAAAACTAATTATGCAAGCTGTGTTCATGAGTTCACTCTAGTCCGGTTGGTTAAAAGGTTGCTATTGAACCCATAAATAATGGGTTCGAATCCCATATAACTCCTATATTAATATTTTGACAAAAAATTACAAATTATTAACCCACATAAAAAAAATTATGGGCTCGCCCTTGGGGAGATGGGATATACTTATCACTATACCTTTAATTATTTTCACATCTTCTGGATAAATATATGCATTAAGCAAATCCAGATTCCAGAAAAGATCAACCGGACTGATGAGATGTTCCAGTTTAAAATATGTTAAAAATAATTTCTTAAATTTAGGTTTTAATAAATTATTATTCAGAATTTTATTCTTTTCTTCAGTTTGAGTATAACTATTAGTTCTTGTATACAAAATTTAGGAAAGATTCTATGAAATTGTTTTTTTTTAATTTTTTAAAAAACAATTATTATAAGAAAAACCTAATTTTGTTGACCAAAACCATTTTAATCCCATCATTAGTCACCTATACAATCGTATGGACAAGTAAACCTCCAGAGAACAGATGTGGTTCATCCTAAAAAAATACTCACGATCTTGTGTGTATTTCCACTTGTCTTTCGATTTAAGTTGTCTTTTTCTTCGTATAATTTTGTAGGTTTTTGGGAAATTGTCACTATTACCATTTTTAAGGTACCACTTTTCATTAATATATTAACCAACTTTACCATTAAAATTTTAATATGCAAAATACAATTATACTCCTATCTAATTAAAACTACATTTATTATCTTCTTTTCCATGATTGAACGACGACATCCGATAATCAATCCGACGAGATCCTGCGATTCTGACAAGTTTTCCGGCGAGCTTTGACAACGAAGACGAGTTCTCTTGCGAAATCTGACGATGCTGATGAGTTCTCTGGCGAAACACGAACGAGACGATCTCTCTCCTGATACTGATGAGTTTCCGGTGAGATCTGATCTAACGAGTTTTCTGGCGAGATCTGACGATGCTGAGAAGTTCTCTGGCGAAGCTGACAGACTCTACAAGCTCAGACGAACGAGACGATTTCTCTCCCAACGCCTAAGAAACACTAACAAAGGTAAGATGATAATATATGGTGATTTTTGCCTCTTTCTGTAATTTTAGCTTGATTTATCAAAATCGATATGTTTCTAAGAAAGAAGACAAAGTTTTTCATATGAAGTTTTCAGATCTCAAATTTATAAGATCTTATAAATTGGGTCCTTTCAAATCTTACTGTTGATCTGTTAGCAATCAAAAGACACAAAGCTTAACATAAGAGTACAGTTATTGATTTGGTTGATTTATTGTCAAAATAGTTTTCAGATTTATATAATTATTTAATTCATGAGAAGGTACTAACCTAAGAGTATAATTATTCCATGATTACTTCTTCTCTTGGTTGATTTGGTGATGTTGCAGGGAATTACAAATGTGTGTTGTGAGCTTTTGGATTTAAAGGATGTTGTGGAGAATATGTGTGGTGATATGCATATCAAGTACCTCACTTCCTTAAGGTAATACAATGCTACTATTTGTAGTTTGACTAGCAATGTTTTACTATGTGCAATATATGAGGTGGAATGTTGGTGTTTTGGTAGTGTAACGTTCTATTTATACTTTGTGAGATTTATTTTTTATGTCTTGTTTTGTGTATAATATCTACAGAAGCAGTGGAGATGAAAGATGAGTTTGTTGAATTACGAAAGCATACTATTTTTGAATCTTATTTTTGGAAGTGAATGCTGATGTGTAGGAATAATATGTGACTGGCTTTCGTTCAGATTTTGAAAATTTACGAGGTTGGTGAGCTGTTTGAAGAAGCAAAAGGGACTCTGAAGAAAAATGTGGGTTGTGCTATCAAAAAATTATGTATTTATAACGCTTTATAAAAGTTGCAGAGTTGGCTTCTTAGTACATTCTTCTCTCTCATCTTCTTTAGACATATCTTATACTAAAACAATTGTATCTCTGTTTTAGTAGTTGTGTAGTTGAAGATATTAGTTGGACATGTAAGTGAGTTTGGTTTCAATTGTTTCTTTTATAGAAGAGTGAGATATGGAGAAGCCTTGATGTTTTCAGACTATGTTAAGGCAATATATCCCTTGTTGAAGGATGTGGCTTTTTCACCAGATATGTCTTTTTGTGTTGATTGTCTTTTAGAGGGATTTTAGAAAAATTATGTTATAAGCCATTGTAAATAAATTTATAACCACTTATAAATCATTTTTGAGTTTCTTACGCTCATTCTGCCTAGCATTCCTTATAAGACTTCTCAAGTTTAAACATTTATGTGTTTTTTTTAGACATATACAATCAACTCTTGTTTAAAAACTTCTTAATAAAGACTTATAAATCGTCGAATTGTACTTTTAACAATAACCCGAATTCCAGATTTATAAGGAATTATAATTCCATAAAAATGTAGTGTTCACAATCTGAAAATCTTAATATTAACCAGAATTATTCAAATAACAAGTCCAAATAGCCCTTATTTGCTTTTTGGATAACATAGAAATAGCTTATATGTTCTTGTAAATAGTTTTATACCCCCTTTTAAATAGTTTTATAAACCTGTATAAATAGTTATATACTTTTGTAAAGAGATGATGATACATGGCAGATTGTGAGGAACATGAGGACAGCAAGTAAGGCTTCAGCGCTTTAAAAATTTTACATACTTTTATAAATTATTTTGTAATATTTATAATGGTGTATAAAATTTATAAATTATTTTTATAAACCCTTATAAATTATTTAAATACTCTTATAAACCGTCATATATTATTATACAAACCATTATAAATTTTTTAATAAGGCTTTCATAAAGTTTTTATAAACCTTTATTAATAGTATACATACCTCTTATAAATTATTTATAAACTTTCATAAATTTCTTATAAATATGTATAAATGATTTATAGATTTTATAACTTGTTTTATATGTCTTTATTAATGGTTTATATACTCTTACAAATAATTTTACGTACCCTTTTAATGCTTTTTGTAAAGAGATGATGATATGTGGCAGATTCTAAGGCACATGTGGAAAGCAAGCAAGACTCCACCGCTTCAGAAATTTCACATGTTATAAATTTTTTTATTATAATCCTTTATAATGGTGTATAAACTTTATAAATTATTTTTATAAACCCGTATACATTATTATACAAACCATTATAAATTGTTTTATAAGGCTTTCTAAATGGTAATAGACTCTTTTAGTTGATTTATAAACCTATACAACTCTTATAATACCCCTTATAAATTGAATATAATTTTTCATAAAGTTTTTATAAACTCTTATTAATATTATACATACCCCTTATAAATTATTTATAAACTTTCATAACTTTCTTATAAACATTTATAAATGGTTTATAGATCTTATAACTTGCTTTATATGCATTTATTAATGGTTTATAAACGCTTACAAATAATTTTACATATCTTTATAAAGCTTTGTAAAGAGATGATGATACGTGGCAGATTCTGAGGTACATGTCGACAGCAATCAAGGCTCCACCGCTTCAGAAATTTTAAATTCCCATATAAATCATTGTATAATATTTTATAATGGTGTATAAACTTAATAAATTATTTTTATAAACCTGTATACATTATTTACATACCTTTATAAATTATTATACAAACCATTATAAATTGTTTTATAAGGTTTTTTAAATGGTTATAAACTCTTTTAGTTTATTTATAAACCTATGGAACCCATATAATACCCTTATAAATTGAATGCATGCTTTCATAACGTTTTAATAAACTTTTATAAATTGTTTATAAATTTCTTTTATAAATTCTTATAAATTATTTACATTCATCAATAATCATAGATCTACACCCATTGGTTGATCTGAGAAAGTGAACCATAGATCTACCCCCATTCATCAATAATCTTATTTGCATAAGGTTCTCCTGAAATTTGAATGATATTCTTTCTAGCTAGTTCTACAACACTTCCGCAAGGTGTGAATTCTCTATTTCACTAAATTCTTCATTACCTAAAATGCAAAAATCATTTTCAACATAATTCATTTTTGAACGTTGGATGATCATTTTTGGCTTGTCTGGTAGCTCTGTTGAAGTATCACAATACCTCGTAGTTAACTTCAAAGTTGTGCAGAATTTATAAACCTTATAAATTATTTAATAAACTTTAGAAATTGTCTTATAAGCCTTTCTAAATGGTTATAAACTCTTATAAAGGATTTAAAGATCTTTTACTGATTTTTCTTTATAAACATTTATAAACGGTTTATATACTTTATAAAGTTCTTTATAAGATTTCATAAATATTTTATATACTATTACAAATCATTTATAAATAATTTAAAAACTTTGTAAACTGTTTTATTTTTATAAATTTTACAATTTTTTTTTATAAATTCTTATTAACTCTTATTGATTATTTAAGTATTCTTGTAAACCCTTATAAATTATGTTACAAACTCTTATAGATTGTTTTATAAGCCTTTCTAAATGGTTATAGATTCTTATGAATGATTTAGGAACTTTATAATTGATTAGTAAACCTATATAAACCTTATAAATTGTTTATTAACTTTAACGTGTTTATAAACATTTATAAACTGTTTATTAAATTTGACGTTTATAAGTCTTTATAAATTGTTTAGAAAATTATCTAGAACCTAATCAGACATCATTCACCCTTTAGTTGCAACATAGAGTATAAGAATGCAAATTGTAAAGAGATACTGACTCAGCAAAAAAAATCAGAAGACATGTTGGATTATATTCTTTGAAGGAAATTCAATATGGCCACAGAGATGCCAGCAAGCTCTTGTGTGGAATAGAGATTTCTCAAAGACCCAAGTGTCACATACAAGCACCTACAGAAACAATAAACTTGTAACTCACTTCCAGTTCTTAAAAAAAAAACTTAATTCTAGGCGAATAACTATGCTCTGTCTTTCAATGTAAGAAGATTAAATTATACTTGAGAGTTTAAAAAGTGATTACTTGTGAAAGAAATGCAGACATATTGACTATTGGCATTAGAAACAACATTTCTCAAAACATATAAGTAATAAAGGTAGTATAATGCCAAATTTACCTTCGCCACCATGGGATTTTCTCATGAAGCGCATAAGGTTTTTTTAACAAATCCATGGCTAATCGTCAACAATCTAACACCACCATGCATTCAAATCATAGGAAACAACTGACATATGAGACAAAAACTGCAAAGAACAACATAAATTGAGTTACTTAACACATCGTTTTCTGCAGCTGAGGTGGAGCCTTCACTTGCGTTATAGCATACCTTTTATCACTGCTAAAAGAAACAGACTCTGAAATCTAAGACACAAGAAAAAACTAAAAATGTCAATGATTGGTCAATAAGACTTTAGAAAAAAAACAAGAGACAATGATGAATTTTATGATTAACATTGCAGATCAAAGAAAATGTGATGGCAGAGTTGTGGCTCTCATATAAGCTTGAACATATGCTTCTTTTATAAATGTCGGGAACTGAACATGTCAATTACATTACTAAATAACTTCGGTTTATAAAGAGTTATAAATTTTCAAAAACTCAATGTTCACTATCAGAAATCTTTCTCTTAGATCAGACTGTTAATAGATAACTCCTTCTCTTAGATCGAAACAACAAAATCCGAAAAATATACTTACAGGTTGTGATTCTTGCTGAGGATTCAACATTTGTAGTTTTGAGTCTCGATCTCGATTACTTCGTGGATCTGGACGGAGATGACAAATCTGGATGAAAACGTCGGTTCAGGACAGAGACGACGGATCTGGAGGACAGAGACGGCGGATCTGGGGGACAGTGATGGTGAATCTGAACGGAGACGGCAGATCTGAACAGAGACGGTAGATGACGGACGGAGATTCATGAGAGAGAGAAAAATGAGTTGAAGATAAGTTAAGGACAATATTATCTTTTACACATTAATGAATGTGATATTTTTGAAAATACCTTTTAATTGATGATAAAGTTAAAAAGTGGTATCATTAAAAGTGTATAAGTAAAATTTCCCCATTTTTTTTTTTTGTAAACTAATTTTGTAGTTTCTTATACACCAAAATTCAGACATGTTTTGATCGCATCAATCATCATCATGAATAAACCAACATGATCTAACACATAAAACAATTTTATTCAATCATGAATACAAAATAGTGGATAAATGATAATATACTATTACATTCATCTGATATATTATTCTTAATTTATAAATTAAAATAATTTGATATATAAAATATATTACTGTGTCTTCAAGCAACCATCATAAGCATTGGTCGAATTTCCAAACGCGTTACTGCATTCAATTATTGGCTTCTTTCCATCGACCGTAGTAATCTCAATTCTATCTAGAACGATATCTTTGCAAGATGTGACTTCGCTGCAATCTATCTTTATAATCTCATCTTGTCGTGACGTTCCATGAAAATCCATGAATGTCACATTGCTAATCGCCACTGCTGATGATTCCTATTAAATAAAAAATATACAAAATTAAAAATAATAAATAAAATTAACTTGAATTCTACTTAGAAGTTTTCTGTTTTACTGAAAGTAAGAAAATAGTTTACCTCTACGTCGATACGTCCCTTGTCTATATACTGTTGATCGATTATAATTGGATTTTTGGTATTTGTCAGCGTGATATCCTTGAAAACTATATTCTTTGCATATCCTTTTCCGTTCTAAACATTAAAATTAAATACAAAAAAGTGAAACAGATTGTATCATTTTTTTACTACGAAAGACTATTCTATTACTAAATTGTATCATTACTATAACATTCCATTTAATAAATCTTATATAGACAAGTATAACTAAAGGTGTATTACCGGCCATGTCTTAATTCTCGCTCCATTGTTTGTCTCATTGAAAGTACAGTTAGTCACTTGGACGTTCTCAACTATAGATTCTTCTCCATCTTTTCCTAAACTTCCCACACTAATATAATAATAAACGTGAAGAACAAGATTTGTTATAAAACCTAAAAATTAATATCTATTTGTATGGCATTAACAAAATAACATACACGGTTAAAAGAACAAATCAAAGATATACCTTATTCCATGTCCAGGACCACATTGCATCCTTGTGATGGTGATATTTATACTTCCACTGTTCAAAGCTACACAATCATCTCCTGCAAATATTTTGAAATACGAATAACCATATTATACCATTTGAAATTAGAAATTTAGTGATTCCAAAAAGGAGAGATATCTAACTACGTACCAGTTCCAACGACAGTGTCATATATTTCTACATCAGTTGATGTTGAAATATCAATTCCATCGGTGTTAGGACTATCACCAGGCGCTATAAGTTTTATCTGGGTGATTTTCACTTGTCTGCAATCGTGGATTGAGATATGGTTTCTCGGGCTATCAAAGGAGGCTATTCCATTTATTTCAAGATTATTGCATCCTTGAAAATGCAATTGCTACAGTACAAAAAAGAGAGCCTTTCGCTATGAGCTGTAGCAGAATTTAAAATCAATATAATAGGGAAAAACTATATGTACTCACAGTAGGGTGTTTAGAAGTTGGCATATTGGCCTGGCTTGAATGAATATGAGAAAAAGAAAACATTACACCCACATTTCTGATTATAAATACAACTATACAAATTTCACTTCTTTTAATGTATAAAAATATATCACCTCCCAGAAAGATGAACCACGTCCATTGATTGTTCCTGAACCAAGGACCGTTAGACCGATGATGTTATTAAAACTGACCCATTCGCATGACTTAACATCTGACCATGCTGCTTTGTTAAGAGGGGCGACAATCGTTCCTTCCAACTGTAAAGTTAATCACAAATACATTCCAAATCAATACATAAACTTTTTCAAATGGATACAAAAAATATTAATCTTTCAGTGTTACCTGAACTTGTACAGATGGAGAGTTACAAGGACCTTGAAACACTAGAGGTTGTAGTAAAAAGGTATTATCTGAAGGAATAAGGAGTGTTTTATTACTCCCACCACTACTGCACATAGCTTTCCATGCTTCTACAAAAGCCTTTTCCCCAAGAAAAAAAAAACACAAATTTATAAGAATTAGTAGATAACTAACTAAATATTTGTAACACAATAGCAAATAAATAGTAAATATATGGCTAGATTATTTTTTGCTTTGACTAAAAATGTTTTTTTTTTACAAGAAGCCATTATCTTTCTCGAAACTTTCTCAAGGAAAAAGAAAACCGTTCTACAAAAACATAGCGCCAATCATGGCCAATCCTTTAGCACATTCATTTATTGAATAGAATTGTGATTCAAAAACTATATATAGTGCAAGAAATTATATCAAAATTTCAGTGTCATCACTTTTTTTTTTAAATAAACATGATTCTGAACTTTATAGGCTTAATTATAGCTTCTCTTTTTTTTTTTTTTGGCTGCAAATTTGACTATAGCTTCTCTTGATAGAGCTCAAGCTAAAGAGTAGTATCATAATTTTTCTTAAGAAATTAGATAATATTTTAATGGAAAAATCGAGATTATGTTTTGCAATATAATACCTTTGAATCATCGGTAGTACCATCTCCCTTAGCACCAAATTTAAGGACATCATAGATTTGACCATTTACAAATCCAAAATTGACTAACGTCAACACGAACACAACACGTACTATAATTTCCTACAATATCCAAAAGCAAGGTCAGATGGAAATAAACATATTAAGTCAAAGAGAAACATATAAAGGTTAGATTTAACATTATATGTACCATTCTCTGACGATGATGCGATGATTTCGTTAACAACAGATAAAGATGATGAGTGAATGTAAAGGTATTGTGTCTATGTATTTGTTCATGACATATTTATATACTTACAAATCATATACTTTGTTCTGAAATTCGCAGATTTTATACTTAAAAATATACTCAACAAGTTTATACATATAGGGGATGCATTT
Organism: Hirschfeldia incana; assembly: GCA_026261945.1. NCBI lineage: Eukaryota > Viridiplantae > Streptophyta > Magnoliopsida > Brassicales > Brassicaceae > Hirschfeldia > Hirschfeldia incana. The sequence goes on from JABCMI010000006.1 coordinate 3,430,158, forward strand.
ACTGCATCCAAACTATATGCATGTATATCCAGTTAGATTAATAGATTTAGGCAAAAATCTTCATTAAAAAATTTAAGAAATAAATACTAAATAACCAATCAAGAATATAGGTTGCAAGAGAGATGAAAATTCATAAACGGAAAAAATAACATGCACTAAAAACTCCAACGTAGAATTTGATTTGGGTGTATATTATAATCAGATTGCTTGAACCTAATGATATTTTTTTTAAACGTGATCATTATTTATATGTAACTTAATAGAGACTGATATATATATATATATATATATATATATAATAATTTTTAAAACTTTAAAAATAAAGATTATTACTTAAGATAAATTAAAGCTATGAAATTCACTTATTTAATAACTCATTTAATTCTTATATTGACTTTATGTTATAGTAATTTTTATGAAAATAATATTAAAATTATATATCTCTTTCATGTTTAGTAGTAAAAGAACATTTTATTCTTCAAAAGAAAATATAGTATAATTCAGAAAATATCTTAACCAAAACGGTTAAAAATCCAATCCATCTAAAAGCAAAGTTTTAATGGCTCTTTTAAAAATACTAATCAAATCGTTTGTTACATTATCATATATATTTGTAATTACATATAAATATTAACTAGATATGGATATGCGCTTTGCAAGTGCGAATACTGTTCTATCGAATTTATGTTTAGTAATATATTATATATGTATAGAATATTTTTACGTAATTGAATTCTACATAATAACTTTGTATATAAATATTGAATTGTAATGTTGTTACCAATTATTTTATACATGTTGTTTTTTTTCTGTGGAAAAAATTTTAAAGTTGTATGGTGTTTGTTTCTAATTTTAGATGTGTCATTTGTAATTTGATAGTTTGATACAGAAAATTATTTTTGAATTTATTTTATTAATTTTTGGTTAAATTATTTTACTAAACGATTTAACAAATAAATATGATGTATTTATAAGTAATTTTGTTGGTAAAAAGATCTGACATTTTTGGCGCAAATATTGTATGGATTTGCTTTTAAGATAATAAGTTTAGCAAAAGATTGTGAGATAGTTTAATATATTTTTATATTATATTATATAATTTCAAGTTATGAGATTAAATTATATATATAAAGTCATAACATTTTGTGGGTATTATGTTTTGTTATATATATAAATTAGAATAGAACGTACATTTATTTTATATTTTTGACATATATATATAATATTATCAGACATTTTTTTGTTAAATCTCAAAATATAAATAGGGCCCAAACGGCAAATAATTGTTATGGTTCTTCCATACGAAGAAGAGGTTACTTATGGTTCTTCTATTGCTAATGTAATAGTAGATAACAGTGGTATTAACTGGACAAATGATATAGCATAATATCTTTTTGAACATGAACTATTATAAAAGATGGCCAAAAATATTAAGTAATCTGAGGTTTTATGTTGTAGTTTATGATCACAGGATAAGCATATATATATGATCATCTATACGAAGAAGAGATCTACTCATGGTTCTCGTCTTGTTAAGGTAATAGTAGAAAACTGTGGGTTTTGGTTTTGAATTGTTAACTTCGGATCTTGAGATTGGGTAAGTTTAAATAGATTTTGTGTTGGTTTTGTTTAAGTTGTCCGGATCCTGTAATCTTGGCAGCATACAATAATAAAATGTAATTAGTTTGAAATGGTCTATAAATTAAGTAACATACTAACAAATTTGAAATAGTCCAAAAACTTAAATGATAACTTTTAGGTGGTAGATAAAATTTAGGATTCTATTTTAATAGAATATACTAGATTTTGATCCGCGCTTTCAAAGCGCGGGTTTATTTTTTGTTTGACAAATTATTTTTTATCGAAAGAATTATTAATTTTTATATTTTGTGTATAACATTTATTAAAATTATTATAATTTTGCTACCTATATTGAATTTTTGAAATTACATAACTATACACTTTTACCATAGCTATTTCACACATTAGTTTTTAATTTTATACCTAACTTTCATAACATATTTTTCTTTCTTAATATCGTGATATTGTCAAATAATCTATAACAGTTATTGCTCAAACTATATACTTAACAATGATATTACTGTTTTTTTATAAATAATATCAAATTATAGTTCCAATTTTTAGTATAACAATGTATATGAATATTATCTTAGTAAAGATCAATTGGACAATGAATCTTAATGAAAATTTCTTATTAGAACAATAGCAATTTAAAAGGTCTGCAGTAATCAAACCAAATGTTACAAATTATTAGATTTTATTAATAGTCGAGGCCCAAGGCCTAATTTTAAAAGGGAAAATCTATTATATTAAAAGAGAAGTCATGACTTTTAATTCATGTGTGATTTTTAATAAAATGAACTATCTACTAGAGTTGATCACATCATATTTTAATCATTATTAATTTTCATATTAAATAAAATACACTACATTATTCAATCATTAATAACTTTAATATTATACAAAAGATAATAACTTTCCAATATTTTAGGGATTTCATAAATAAAATTAACAATATACTGAATCCAACTTATATTTAAATCATATATATATATATATATATATATATATATATATATATATATATATATATATATATATATATATATATATATATATATATGTATTAAAATTTCGAAAAAAAATCTGTTTAAAAAGATTTTAACAGTTATTAATTTTCAAAAATTATATATAAATATGTTAATTAATTTCATGATTAGTTTTGAATATACTACACACTAATATATTCAGTTATTGTTTAAAAAATGGAAAATAAGCATTCCATCTTTTTTATCAATTATATAATTAAAATAAATCATATTAAAAAAAATTATTATGTTGACCTAAATATTTTAACAATATATTAATTTTCAAAAAATGTATGTAAATATTTCATTAATTTTTAATTAGCAATGAAATATTATGATGCAATAATATATATAGTTAATATTTATAAAATTTTAAATAAAAATTCTATCATACACTTATCTATTTTATAATCATAACTATACATGTTAAAATAAAATTATTATATTGAACAACATATGAAAAAGTTATATTAAAGTGATAGATTATAAATTTTACTTTTATACATATAAAATATTTATGTTAGCATAACAATTTGATGAAAGACTACAATACATGTATAAAAACAAATTAAAATAGATTTTTTTTATAATAATGTATTATGTAAATGAAGAAATGTAAAAAATATTACTAAAATGAAATTCAGTTTTAAAGGACGAGTAAAAATTTAACATAAATTAAATACAAAATAATTATCAAATATTTTTTTCATGCTATATTAATTTGTTTAATAATTAATTACAAATACAATAATATAAATATATAATAAGAAGAAAAAAACATGTGGTGGTTTTTTTTTTGTCATCAGCACATGTGATGGTTTTAAACATTTTACAACATATAAACTAAAAATTATTATATTTGAAATTCTTAAAAAAACATTTAATATTAGACTAAAACTAAATAATGATCTAAATAAATAAATATATATATATATATATATATATACGTAAAAAATTAAATGTTTAATTAAAGTAAAAATAATACCCGCACGGTTGTGCGGGTCGAGACCTAGTTTCATATTAATACACAACTTTAATTATTATTTCCATCTTAATACACAGGTTTTTAAGTGACCAAGACAATACACGAACTATTTTTTTTGTTCCTTCAAAACACCAACTAAAGTCCGAGTAGCAATTTTAATTTGACTCGTTAGCACCATTACCAAAACCGTTAACACCGTAAATTGATCGTCAATCTTGCTGTTTACTGTTAACCATAGTTAATAAACAAACCTCTATCTTAAACATGTCGATCGGTTTACTCTCCCCAAATTGAAAAACCTTAATTTTTAATAAAGAGAGCAATTGATTTTCCAAAGACCTTCTTGGTGTCAAAAACAAAAAAACAAGTCACCCTCTTCACGTCAAATAAAAAAAATCACCCTGAAGTGTCTATGTGGTTTTGTTGGAGTTGTTGCTGTAATTGTCCATCGGTTAAAGTAATAAGTTGCATGTGTTTTTGGTTGTTAGTTGTATGCTTGTTGGAATTTAACCTTTGATTAAACACGCAAGGGGAAGGTGAAATCAAGAGAAGAAGAAGTGGAATCAGGGAAAGTTGCCACACAAGAAAAGAAGAATGAACGAAGTGATCAAGGTCACTTAGAAGAAGAACAAAGAAGTGTAACAGAGAAGAAGTAGAAGATACTTGGCGTGCAAGAAACAGAGGAGCTAGAAGAATACCAACTTATACAACATGTAGGAAGTAGAGAAATCTACTATTAGTATGTAGGCGTGTGTACTTTAGATTGAAATCACGACATGCTGATGAAACGAAGCGTACTTTAGATTGATGTTCTTGAAACAACAATTCAACTCTCACATGAAATAATCCAAAAGACAGCAGAATAACTAGAATTGTAAAACAAAAAACAAACATCCAAAGACGAACCATTTAGCTAAAACTACACATTCATTTTTTAGAAGAGGAGCCTATAACTCTTGAGCTATCTCCATAAACTTCAAATACTCTGTTAGTAAATGGACTTATATAGACTCCATGTCCCCTATGAATGATCTCTCTGCGTGCTTGTCCTTTTCCAGGAGGATGCCCACGTCCACGGCCACAACCAGTTGCAGTTGGTCTTGTTGCTGCATCAGTTGCAATTGACAAAGATGGTCTTGTCGATGCCTCAGGACATGAAGATATAACATCAGGTGTGTTGATGGAAGGCTGAGACTGTGTTTTCTTCTGTCTCCTTGGTCTTTAAGGATTTACTTCTTCTTCGTTCTGTAATGTTAAATAATTCAGATACAAAGCTATAATATTAATATGAAGTGGGAATTCTGATAAGAAGCTATCATAGAACTCACATATATTTTAAACGATCTTCCACGTTTACGTTTTGGACCTTGAACCACATGAGATGCTTTCTTACAAGTGGTCCGGTTATGTCCAACCTGTTGGCAATTGCCACATGTCACTGTTCTGCCATCACGAGTAACTCGGTTAGGTCTTGAAGGTGACTCATGTGCTTGCCTTAATCCTCTTTTTCTTAGGACGTCCGAGCATTTTCCTGAAACCCGGAACTCCAATGGGGTCTTTACCAGTTTTCTTCCAAAATATTTCTCCATTTACTGGCTTTATGTTATCCATGTAAGTCTCTATCCAAACTTGAGTCTTGTAGTAATAATCAACATAACTGCATAGAAACGTTAACATCTTCAATAATGATTTAAGCACCATGATATAATAAAATTTACAAAAACTTACTTAGTTGGATCTTGATTGCTGTCGTTGATGACCCGAACTGCATGTGAACATGGGATACCTGTGAGGTCCCACTCCTGACAAACACAAGTTTTTAGTCGAAGACTCACCTCGAAGCTACAACTATAAAAACTTACTTCATACAAGTTATCACTACTCTTGTATATGGTACAACGGTTGCTTGTTTCTCAGTTTGTTTCCAAAATGGCAGCTACCTTTTTAGGGAAATTCAGTAGACATTGGTTTGCCTTCACCAACCTTCGAGAAATGCGAATCATAGCTTGTCTCCTAATCGTTTCCAACATATCAATCAGAGGCAACCCTCTGGCTTTTTTAATTGTCCGGTTGAAGCTCTCAGATAAGTTTTTGCAGACGTTATCAGATCGTGCTAAATTGGAGAAGAAAGCACGACACCAAGTGCTAGGATCAGCTGCCTTCAAGTCGTCATGTGCTTCTCTATCAAATACACGCAACTCATCCATCCTTGATTCAAACTCTGGAACTGTTCGACTGTAAGCCACCCTCCAGAAGAAAGGTCTATAGTCTTCATTGCCGTAAGTCTTCTTCCAATTAGCGTACACATGCCTAGCACAGTTCCTATGCTCTGCATTTGGGAGAACTATTGCTAGAGCAATTTCCAAACCCTGAAAAAAATAAAACTAATGAGACCAATCAAGTTTGATATCCTCTTGCAGACCCTGAAACACCTCAATGTCAAACAACGAGCCAAATCAGTTTGCATTTTTCATATTAAGTCAAGAATGGTGATGACAAAACAGAAAGGGCTAGAAATCACAGTATTTGGAACCTGAGATGATAACATAATTAATTAACATTTATAAGATTATACAGCTATTCACTGCAATTGATTTAAAACGAAACAGCAACCATATATTATGCTTCTTTGACGCAGACAAAATTAAAGACACAACATAGACCTAGTCAAAGTATATAAGACCGCAGATATGCGTACTCAAAATTAACGTTAAGGAAAAGTTATAAGTGGTGATGTATTAAGGTAATACACATACCTTTTGTCTGTCTGAAATGAAAGTATATCCAGTTCCTGAACCCAATCCCAAGTCGACTTGCAACTTTTTAATAAACCATTCCCATGAATCTTTGTTTTCTCCTCTAACTACAGTCCAGGCTATAGGATAAATCCTATTTTCTGCATCTCTCCCTACAGCTGCTAATATCTCTCCTTTTAATTCCCACTTCAAGAAAGCACCATCTAGTCCTATTAAAGGGCGACAATATTTCTTCCAAGTTCTTCTAAGTGGCTCAAAGCACACATAGAAGCTATCAAATACTTGCCTCCCGTCCTTCTCAACTGTTACAATTTCTGTGCTGCAATTATTGTTGGATCGCTTTAACTTGGCCTCATAATCCCACAACTTTGCAAATTGTTGTTTCTGTGTTTCTAGGACCATGTCTAATGCAATCCTTCTTGCTTTTCTGCACTTATATATCGAAACTGAGACATTGTACTGATGCATCAACTCATCTTTGATATCTGTACTTCTTATTTCAGGCCTTCTTCTAGCTTCTTCATTGAAGAGTTTGGCGATAGTACCTTGTTTCAACATCCGAACTCTTCCTATTGGAAAATGGCAATGGATGTCTTCATATACTTTAACCATCCACTTGCGGATTGGTTTCTCCACAGAACAATATATCCTCCACTTACAATTCTCATGAGTACATACAGCTGCTTGTTTTGTTGACTCCCATCTATTAAGCTTTACATCAAACTGTGTCTTCAAGACATATCTTAGCAACTGATCTTTGAACTCATCACTATCATTAAACGTTTGCATTAGCCACAAATATAGAGGCTTATCATAGTCTGCACGGCTTTTTTGTGAGGTTGCTTTCTTTTTTCTTCTTGTTTCTCTATCTTCTTTGTGAAAATTTGCCCATTCCTCATTTGTATCAACCGAAGAATCTGGATACTCATCTCCTCGAACAAGTCTTTCATCTTCACTATCGCTTTCACTTTCTTCAGAAGGAACAAGGTTTGGTTGTGTACACACGGTCTGTGCAGCCTGTGAAAACAGATTTTCAAATCAAACATCTTCAGCTCCTTGACCCAAAATATGTTCTTCATCCTCGGATTGATGACCGTTTGCAGCTTTTTCCAGGTCTTCTCTAATCTCAGCCTCATTTCTTTCTTCATCACTAACTTCTTCTCTAATTTCATCATCACTCTTCTCTTCATCTTCACTCTTCTCTTCATCCTCGCTCTTATTGATATACCATGATTTTGACCCATTTTTACTCATGGTATTTCTATGATTTTACTATATATATATATATATATATATATATATATATATATATATATATATATGCTTTGGAGTCTTTTAGGTATGTTTTCAGGTTCAAGGGTATTTTGGAGTAAATTGACGTTTTAGGTGCCATTTGGAGCTTAAATGATAGTTTTTCCGAGATGACTTAAAGATCAGACATCAAGGTCGATATCCAGAGATACATATCAATCGATACACATCCCGTGTAATCGATCGATGATGCATTTGAAGAAATGACGACGAGATACTCCATCGATCGATGTACGCATTGTACCATCGATCGATATCAAGCGTGCAGAAGAAGGAAGAATATTCTCAATCGACTTGAAGCCCAAGATGTCCCAATATTACTATAATGCCCCTGACGAGTCGATCGATATCAAGCGTGCAGAAGAAGGAAGAATATTCTCAATCGACTTGAAGCCCAAGATGTCCCAATATTACTATAATGCTCCTGACGAGTTTTTAACCTAATTGTACTCATTATTTATAACTTTACCTATGTGTTTTGGCAAAGTAAGCTTTTACAACATATCATTGTTCTAGTATTTCTTACTTATCAATAAAGTATTCTTTTCATCTTAATTATGTTCTCATCAAAGGTTATAGGATTAAAAGAAAGATACAAAGAGATTTGTTATCACGAGGAACTTGATTGTTCGGTCTTCTAAATGAATCTCTATTATTACCTTGATGCTATGAATCACTCAGTCATGTCTGAGTAGATTCCTTTGTTAGATTTAGGGTTCAAATAGTTATGAGGGATTAGCCCCAACTATAGACTGTTGAGTTGTATACTCATTATCCTGATGAACCTTAAAGCTTATTCTAGAGTAGCTAACTAGAATATGATCTTGGAAGTGATTTAATCCATAAATCATTCTCCTGACATCATCCTGCATAAGCTAAGATCCTCTAGGGATAAGCGAGAGCCGGTCTATGATCTTGGTGAACACATATTCAATTCGATCTAGAGCTATATCGATCGATACTCAAATAGAGTAATCGATCGACGACACACATATCGATCGATACAAGCTTTCAAACATCGATCGATATTGTCGGGGGACAGATCAATAGACGAGTCTAGTAACGACAGTTATTAGGCAAATCTAAAGAGTTGAAGTTCTTTAGTATATGCAAGCAACTCATTAAAACATCTATAGCATTATAATCCTGAATTAACTGAATAGTAACCTTGAATCTAACTACTTTCTCTTAATACTTACAACTCTAAACCATTTTCTTGAGCAACTAGACATTGCTCACAACTGCAATTTACAATTTAAACCATTTCAACCTAGCTTAGTCACTAAGGATTACTATCTTTTGTGTTCCTTCGCTCCCCGTGAAATCGATCCCTAAATACTACATCTGAACCTCTTATTTGAGAGAGTAATTCACTCCTAGGGTAATTTGAGTGAGATCACTTATCTTCATCTGCATTCTGACCATAGACGTTATACAAATCAACTTCACTAAAACCTTTGGTTTCTTCACACAACTTCTTAGTCTCAGCATCTTTGTCTTTATATATCGGCCTAGACGTAGATATATCTTCATTCACTACTTTATACCAAACCTGCTCCACCTTACTCTTGATTCCTCTGTCTACTAAGAAATCCTCAAAAATTGACCATGTAAGAAGATCCGGGTCGACCAACAAATCTCTAACATAAACTCCACCAGAGTATGAGAACTTTTCTTTTTGGTATGACATTGAACTGCCACATCCAATGTGCATCTTCAAAGCACCATCGATGCCACTGTAAACACACAAAAAATGGCTGTGAGTGATTCACAGAACCACATAATTTAACGATTCACAGAACCACGACAATCACGATGGCTTCCACCTCTTACCTCGTCTTTGTAAGTCGTTGATCTTCTCGAAGATTACACTCTTACGGCGAACATTCTGATAGCTAGAACAAGGTGATTTGTTTTTTGTTTTGTTTTTTTTTTTGACGTCAAGAAGGTGATTTTTTATGAAATTCAGTTGTTTTCTTTCTTAGAAATTAGGGTTTTTTTGAGGAGAGTAAACTAATCGACATGTTTAAGAGAAAGGTTAGTCTATTAACCATGTTTTAACAGTAAACGGCAAGATTGACGATTTATTATGGTGTTAACAGTATTTGTAATGGAGTTAAAGAGCCAAAGTAAAATGGTTACACGGACTTTAGATAGTGTTTTAAACGAACAAAAAAATAGTTTGTGTATTTTTTTGGTCATTCTAAAAACATGTGTATTAAGTTGGAAATAATAATTAAAATTGTGTATTAATATGGAATTTTCCCATTTTAAAACATCTCAGACAAAAAAAAACTTATTTACCTTTAGTGTCTTTTTCTTGTTGTTGTCGAGACCTTTGGTGTCTCGTTTTAGTCTTTCTGGAAAGTTGAAAGCTGGAAAATATGATAACATTCTCTCTTTATTACCACCGAATGTTCTGGTCTCAAACTCATGGATCTGTAAAACCCAACTCCGTCCGTTCAGGTACTTGTATAATATCCTATTTTTTCTTCTTAAAGTATAGACACTGGCATCATCTGAACTATTTTCGAGCTGTAATCTGAAAGATAATAAAATTCTCATTTCATAAATCTTTTGCATGTCAGATCAGACTCCTCCTATGTTGATTCCGATGGTCGATCTAAGCTAGCGAAGCTGCTCTTCATAGAGCTATTTTATGTGTGTGAAGTAAATTGCGAACACAAATTTAATCTACTTTGGCAAAATTAGAATATGGGCTTTGGTTATCTCTTTGAATATGTAAAATTTTCCTAAGTTTTGTTCGGCTCAAATATTAAAATATGTGTGAAAAAATATTTTGGTTCAACGTGAAAGTTCTTTTGACTTAATCGTTTTAATAAAAATCTTTTTTTGCAGTTGTTGGAAGTAATGAAGACGAATGAAGGAACTTTTTGGATAAGTCATTTTTGCAGTTCTTCAGGAAGTATATCTAAAAAAAATATTTGCTTGTCAGGAAGGAGCAACTGGAACTAAATGACCGCAAGTCTCTACAGACAACTTCAAATACATGTTCTGATTTTCTTTTTCAGTAAGTTTTAAACTAAACTGCAGGGAGCAACTGCCACAAATGTAGACGACATTGAGCAAAGGAAAACAAAGTGCATTCAGAAAATAGTTTCTGGGTTGACTCGCTTTGAAAAGAGAGTCAAAGAGTTCTTTGAAGCCACTCATAAAATAAATAAAATAACATCTTCTTCTAGTTCTTTTCTATTGGTACATGGAGGTCAAACTAACTCACGTCTTTTGATAATTTTTTGTTCTTTCAACTTGATCAAGTATGATATTATCTTTACTCACTGCACCTCCTTTGTTTATATACAGATGAAGATGAGGAGGTTTACAAACGATGAATGCTTGAACTCATGGTGACAATGTTTCATCAAGGTCAAAATGTAGAATATCAAAAGTATCTCTGCTAGAAGCCATAGGTGTTTTTGACGGTAGAGTTTTTGAGGTAGTGGTTTCAATAGGAAGAGAGTTCTACATATTTATAATATGTAGAGGCTATAGGGAGAGATGCTTAGGTTATTACGAAACCTTGGGGCGTACTCCAAATCGTATCTCACCAGATTTGCTAAGCTATAATATTCAGTGGTTGTGCTCACGTTAAGGTGTCGACTGGTTTTCCCGCTGCCACCCGCAAACGCAGCTTTTGCGGTTGGTAGCGGTTGTTGGCGTTTTGCAACAATCACTTAAACCGCTTTAAACCGCTTTAAACCGCTTCAAATCGCTTCAAACCTCATAAATTCAAAAGCTGGTTCCAGCTAGCGTTTGCGGTTGCGGGCGGTTGCGGGAGGGTAAAAAAAAATTATTTTTTTCAAAAACAATATAAATACAAAAATAAAAATATTCAATAAAAATTTTAAATTAAAATTATTAAAATTCTAGAATATATCTATTATATTTCAATTAATACTATAAAATTTAAAATAAAAGTTTTTTTTATAATTTTTAAAATTTTAAAACTATAACTTTCTAAATATAACTTTGATATTTATTATAATTTTATGATTTTTGGTATTTTTCTAATTATAGAAAATATAAATACTATTAATTTATTTTTCAACCGCTGGTTAACCAGTCATAAGTATCCCGCAAACGCACAAATTTTTAACCGCAGTACCAGTCGTTCAAATCGCTTAAAACCGTTAGAAGTCGCAACCACCCGCATCCGCAAACTCCCGCAACCGCAACCGCAACCGCTGCGGTTGAACCAGTCAGACCCTTTGCACTTTGATATCAGGTAACTTGTGTAATCTTCTAGCAAATCTTTTCTTTATCAGAAAAAATTGTATCGATTAATGACCTTAAAAATCAGAATATTCTTCAAATCTACCGAATCAATTTCAATAATTGAATGAGTTAAGCTATATATTCGGGGAAAGATCTGGTTTGCAAGGGATATTAGAATTAGTACTTTTTAAAAGTTTAATTCAACTAAATATATATTTTTATTCTATATAAATCCACTAATTGACAAATTATATATATATATATATATATATATACTGTATTAACTTTAGTTCATTTTTTTTTATAAACTAACTTTAGTTCAAAATTGATATTTAAATTGGTGGTTTCGTTATACTGGTAGTAAAATGTAAATGCTATATTTTTAAAATTCATATACAAAAATTTCAAATTTTATGATATTAAGATATAGGGTTTGTTCTGAGTTTTAACCCACAAAAATTTAATTTTAGGATATTGAATTCGACTATTAACAAAGAATAAAGTGGGTAAAGATTCATAAACTATGTTATATTCGAAATGAACTTTGGTAGATTGAGCTTAAAATTGTTTGTAATTGGGTCAAATCTGTTTTGGTTTTAAAGTTGCTGTAGTTGGACTTTAAAATAGTTGCTTCTGATTGGTCAATAAATATGACGGCTTTTGTTAAAAGAAATAAAAAAGAAAAAAACAGTGACATTTGGTTGTAAATATATTAAAAAATCAGGGACAGAATCCTATGAGAGATTCTGATTTAACAGTATAGATTACCTGTAACATATGTAATATTGATGAACAGTTAACTTCATGGACAACAATTTCATGATGTAGTTTTTCATGTAGCATTGGGATCGATACAAGGTTCTGCATATACAATATTTTTGATGGACATTGTTGGAGCAGGATCTATCACATAACTCTGTATGAGAAAAGAAACACTCATGACAGACTGAACTGAAAATACGGCTCATTGACAAAACCCAACTCAAAAGGGATACTTCGCAGCACGATATAGCAAGGTCTGAGTCTATGGATAAACATAAACCCGTCACTTCATGGTCAACCAGTTACATATCAAACCGAAATCTTTGAAGCAAGACACATAACTTGCGCCCTAAATATGTGGAGTAGTTAGAGGGAGCTGGTAGTAGTAAAGGCAAACAAGATCATTACTGGGAAGGGTCATTTGTCTTACCTACTAAAGATCTAGATTTCTCTCTCTATTCTATTCATTGTCATCCCCTATAATTAAAACAGAAATATTTTTAAGAAATGAATTTACACTACAATGGACACCTAGCAGTCTCACAATGAATTTGAGAATGAGCATTTACACTCTACATAAATGTTTTCACACTCTACATAAATATGTTCAAACTAGGTATTTTGTATTTTGCTTTTTTAATATAAAACTCACATTTAAGGTTCCAAATATAAATTTAAAATTTAATTCTACAATAGGATATTAAAACATAATAAAAATAATTCAAAATCAACATATACCCAAATTATGGTTGTTCAATATGTTGAAACCGAATAAAACCGAACCAAACAGAAATAAATAATATGGTTTTATTTTAGTATATACCATACAAACTGAATGGATGTGGTTTTATAAAAATCATAGAATTTAGATATGGTTTATAACTGATTAAACTGAACAAAACCGATCAAAAGTAGAAAAATGTAAATATCCTATATATTTCTAACGACAATGAATGTCTATTTGTTATATAAGTTGAACTATAATTATAATTTGTAAATCACTTGAACTATAATTAAGTAATAATCCACTCCAACTGAGGTTTCTTATTTTTATAATATTCTTATTTGGTTTTTTTATTTATTTTAATATTAACTAAATTGAAGTAAAAATTTTAAATTTTATGGACAATAATTAGTTGAAATTTTTTACACATGTTTTTGTTTATCTTTAAACAAATAGAGTTGTGTTCAATCAAAGACATATTAATTTGATGAACACTAAATATGAAAGAATATAAAAAAATTTCTTCCGTGTTTCTGTTTTATTTTTTATTTTTATTTTCAAAATTTAAAGCTTTGATATTAATTTATTTTGATTATTATTATTTTTTTTTAATTTTATTATTTAATTAGATGATAAAAGCATTTTTATTCTTTTATTTAAATATATAATATTTTTTAACAAAATGACTTTTTGACAGCATGACTCTTAAATTTGTATAATATATAATATGATCTCAAACTAAATGATTGTGTTTTGGTATAAAACCGAATAAACTAAAAATCGGCGGTATATAAACCGAATAAACAAAAAAAATGGCGGTATATAAACCGAATCGAACCGAAGTAAATATGGATTTAGAATAGTAGTTATATTTTACTAATCGAAATACCGGAAAAAACAAACCGAACCGAAACCAACATGATATCCGGATTGAACACCCCTAATCCAAATGAAACTGAACTATTGTTTCATTCTCCAAAAAATGAAAAATAACAATTTCATTCCGCACAAGGTGCGGATCTTATCTAGTTGATATTAATCTGTTTACTTAAATTTTACTCTATTTACATTAAGTTTCTGAGCGAGGGACTTTTCTCCCACAGACATGATCTATCCACAATACGTGACCAAAACGTCTGGCAGAAAATTTCCTCACTCATTTTGTGTGGTTTATGTTGAAAGGATTAAGTGAATTGATTTAGATATTTATTTCACCAAAGTACACTTATTTTTCTGTTCACACATCTAGAAATATAGCCCACATACCAACGACTATGAGGGCATAATAACAGCAGATGGTGGGAGCATTACAATTTCATTCTTTGAATATCGTACTTTGTACTTACTATTAGATGTGAGCACGGAACGGATATCCAGAGTTATAAAGATATTTGTGATCCGATCTGTTTCCTAAGAATATACAATTTTTAGATTCGATCTGATCCGTAATTTTTCGGATATTTGGTGTTCTGAATATCCGCAAATATCCAAATTTTTGACGGATATCCGATTCGATCCGTAAAAAAAAAAATAAAAAATAAAATAAAAGAAAAATAAAAAATCGAATATTAAAAAATAATCTTTCATTACATTTTTTTTTAAAAATACATATTTTCAAAAGTTTTAATAACTAAATAATTCGTTTATTGAATAAAAACATTATAAACTTATACAGAGATAAAAGTGTATATATTGTATAATTTTATAAACATGTATACGTATACATGTATATAACAGATTGGATCGGATATTCGTTTCTAAAAATATTAATATTTGTTATTTGCTTCATCTTTGACAGATATTGGATTTTAGTATTTGCTTCGATTTGCTAAGTTACGGATATTTGGATTTTCCGGATCGAATTGAAACGAATAACGGATCTAATCAAAATTTACAGATATTTTGCCCACCCCTACTTGCTATAGAAGTATTTATACATTAACTTGTATGCTACAATACATCCATCAAAAAATGGTTTTTCAGAGGAAACAAATTTGGCCATAGTGGAAAAACTGGAAGTGATATAACATTGTTTTTTACTCTAAATCTTTAAAACATGATTACTCTTAGATAGTGAAAAGTGTACCTCATAATATCATTAAGATTATTATTTTTACTATTATTTAACAAAAAATAACATAATTTATTTATCAATAAAATTAATTGCTATGTTAGTTTTAATTTTATTTTATTTTATAATTTTATTTTCATACATACATTTTCTTTCTTTGTTATCAAAATATATTAGTTACAGAATGATATTACTATATATTCGAACTCAGCAGAAAAAAAATAGTTACGATTATGCAATTATAAAGATTCGTTTTTTTTTTCATTTTTTATATAGCCACAAATTTAAATTTATTAGATAGATAGCAATTTTAAATATTTAAATGCTTAATTAGAATCTCACAAGTTTGTTATTTTTTTCATACTTAGCAACAAATTTATTTAATTTCACAGATTTAATTAATACTTGCTAGATATGTTTTTGCAACATCTATACTTAATTTTGATAAAAATAAAAATTTTGCAACTCATTTACTTGATTTTGACTAATTTAATTGAGATTAGATAGATTTTTACTCTCTGGCCACAAATTAACTAAATTCATTAAAATGAAGGCAATGATTGACATAGCATCAAGATAAAAATTATGTTCCTTAATGTCCAAGAAATACTATTATAAACTCATTTAGTTGATGCAAATGCTCTCTAAATGGTCTTTTTCTAATGCTTTGATATGGACTCTTAAAACTCCATTTTTTTCCTCCAAAATAGAGTAAAAGTGAAAATTGAGTAAATGTACTCCAACCCTACTCCATTTTTCACTCTATAATGGAGTAATGAACAAAAGAAAAATTGATTATTCCATTTATGAAGTACACTTCAAAATGGAGTAAGATATGAAGTTGGGTTGGAACATTTGTTACTCCATATTCATTTTTACTCCATTTTGAAGAAAGAAAATGGAGTTGAGTTGGAAATGCCCTAAAGTTCTTTGAAATTTTTTTTGCGGTCTCTTAGAATCAGAATGACTAATATAGCAGGTTTTGGTTTCCAAACCTTCATTCTTTTTGGAGTAATGACATTTACAGTTTAGCAAAAACAAAAAATGGACTCTAGATGCGAGGTTTACAGTTTAGCAAAAACAAAAGATGGACAGACGGATATAAGAACATAACACTAGTAAAGATATCTGGCCCAAATAATGGTTGTGCTCCCGGATTCAAAATAATGGTCTGCAAAATTAATGGTTAAAAATCTTGAGAAGGAGTATTATAATTATTGTACGATGAGCATTAGTCTCTAATAAGTGTAAGAATACAAGATATATAATGAAATTTTTAGAATATAATTAATATGTAAGTCATTTAACCAATCCACTAATTATCAATAATGAGTTTGGACTGAAGTTTTCATGAAATTTAACATAGATAATCTATCATCGTCGACAAAAAGAAAGAACTTTATCATCTCTGGTTCTTGGGTATTCTTGGATGTAGCTTAAATCTTGAAGAGAAACAGAAGATATATGTCCAGGAATTGAAATCTATTCCTAATAATTCTAAAGCATCTCTCAGAACTTTTGATAAGAAAATTATATCCTAAAAATTAGCTATATTGAAAATTTTAGGATATAATTAATACTAGATTATGACCCGCCCTTCGAAAAGGCGGGTATATAATTTTGTTTAAATTTCTTTTGAGAAATATAATTTTTATATGTAACCGTTTTTAATCATATTTTTATTTAATATTAATTTAATTTAATATAACAATTTCTTAACAAAATAAAATATATTATTAGACATAACATTTAAATATAAGAGATTTTAAATGTATTGGCAGATTCTGTAAATAAAAAATATAAAAGAGAGTATTTAATTATTGGAAATATAATGGCTAATTATGTACATAAAAAAATATTTAATCTGCTATCTATGTTTCCAAACAATACACATTTATTATTGCTATCTATGTTTTCAAACAAAACCAAAATGTACTTCGACTTTAATAATATAGATAGAAGATAGATGTAAGTCATTTGACCAATCTACTAATTGTCAATAATTAGTTTGGGCTGAAATTTACATGAAATTTACCATAGATACTATATCATCGTCGACAAAATGAAAGAACTTTATCATCTCTGGTTCTTGGGTATTCTTGGATGTAGCTTAAATCTTGAAGAGAAACCGAAGATATATGTCCAGGAATTGAAATCTATTCCTAATAATTCTGAAGCATCTCTCAGAACTTTTGATAAGAAAATTTGTATTGCTACACATTTGTTGTTACCATTTTGAAATAGATAATCACATATATATACATGAGTTATTCTTGGGTTCACCTTCTAAGGTGAACCTCTAGGATCACCAACCAATAGGATTCCACTATTTATATTTAATATTTTTAAATAAGGAAACAAAATCTTATGCATGAGAAGACTGCATTCCATTTTTTGTACACGTGTCTGTTTGTCAGTCCTTTTAAGAAAAACACACATTTATTGTCATATTTTATTTCCTTTATTGGTTATATTACATAAAACTTTTCACGTCAAATTTTTTTTCACAGCTTTGTGTAAGCAAAACCTCAACTCATGACCTATGTTTCACGACGTGTTGTTTACAGAAGTTGAAAAACCCTATCAATTTGGTGCTATCAGCTCGCGCAAGCTTTGCGCAGGAGGATGGTTGCTGGGAAACAGCTAGAGCACAAGGAAGGGATCCCTCCACAGGAGCAGATGAGAAAAAGATCATAATAGGCGGGTCTGGTGCCATTCCTGCCTTGGTTGACCTTCTCGAGAACGGGACGCCGAGAGGGAAGAAAGATGCAGCGACTGCATTGTTCAACCTCTGTATTTATCAGGGGAACAAAGGCAGAGCGGTCATAGCAGGTATAGTACCTGCATTGGTTAAGATGCTAAGTGACTCGAGCAGCCACAGGGGGATGGTTGATGAAGCTTTGACAATACTCTCGGTCCTTGCAAGTAACCTAGACGTGAAATTCGTTATGGTAAAAGCGAATACTTTACATGTGTTGATAAGTATTCTTCAGACGGGTCAAGGTAGGAACAGAGAGAACGCAGCGGCGATATTTCTTTCGTTGTGTAAAAGAGACAATGAGAGGCTGGTCTTGATAGGTAGACTCGGTGCGGTTGTGCCGTTGATGGAACTATCGAAGAATGGAACAGAGAGAGGTCAAAGGAAAGCTGCGTCTTTGCTAGAGCTTCTTCGTAAAGCATGTCAATGATTATTAGTGGTCTGAAAATAAAGGAAAAGATTCGTCAATCTCTCATTTTTTTGGAAAATTGGCTGGCTATTTGTTTGATTATTATGTTAATATTTTTCGCATTTAACGGTTTACTATGGCACAAAAGATGTAGTAATCAGTTACAGAGACGTAAAGCACAATATGGGTTGCAACTGAAACTTTAAAAATCTAAGATTCTATTTCAAGACGAGGCAAAGGATCAAAGACGAGGATGCTGAAAAACAGGTGGTTGAGCTCAAAGAAAATAGCCAGGTATGATCTAAGACTTAAAAGATTCACACATGGTAATAGATATTGAATAACAAAAAACTGGTGCATTAGTGACATGGGCAGAGGCATTGCTTAAGTAGCAATTCAAGATTTTAAAAGCTATGTAAACAACATAGGCAGAAGTATTGCTTAATTTTTTATGCTTTCCTGTCGTTTGTGTTTATGGATTTGCATGTTTCTTTGACATATTTTAATATCTATTCAGTTCACTTTGAAAATATAAAGTTTTTCACATCACTACAAATTTTTTCGGGTGCATAAAGGAGAAGGATTGGTATGGATGCAACATATTGTGGTGAGGTAGTTTTGGACGTAGGATGTTATGCATGCAAAAATATAAGTGATAAATACATCTTGGTGTTCTAAAACAACCTTACAATTATTCCATAAATTGGATTTGCAACCTTCCCTTTTAAACCTAGAGCAAGTATATACTGCATAACTATTTCTTACCATCGAACTGTATTCGACAAATCAAAGAAAATCATATTTTTTTGTACATAAAGTGTTAATGCTTGGTCCGCAAGGGTAATATTGAATGATTATTTCCTAATAACGATATTTGTATTAGGTTTTCCTACGAAGGTATAGGAATTATAAATATATAAATACCGAGTTGAATCCCTCTTCGTCTCCATCTTAAAATTAAGAAACCTAGAAACAGAGTCCACGAAAGTAGAAAAAATGGATGTGATGTTTGACAGCGTGCGTGACTTGAATCCTTCCAAGTCATCTAGGAAAATAATGGTTAAGATCATTCGTCTCTTGAAGTGTTATTCTCAGCATAACTTTATTGATTCAATTGATGTGGTGCTACTTGATTCCAATGTAAGTTGTTGATGATTTATAGTTACAAAATACGAACAAACAATGTAATCAATATTGCTTTCAATATAAAATTTTTAATTTATACTTTTAACTTTTATATCCACAGGGTGATGCGATTCATGCAACTGTGAATGGGGATTTGGTTACGAACTTCGATAAGTTCATCCAAGAAGGTGACTCGAGGATATTCATCAATTTTTCACTTTCCCAAGCGTGTGGCTTATATCGATTTACCCAGCATCCTTATAAGATTTCGTTCGATGATTCCACTCGGGTTCGAAACTGTGAGGAGTTGCCATACCGATTGACTGGTTTAAAACCTGTCAATTTTCGTGAAATCTTAGATGGTAGTTTGAATCCAGAATATCTTATTGGTGAGTGTCAATATGCTTTATATATATACTGCATTAATATTGGAAATTTTATAGTACTGACTTTTAATCTTATTTTGTAGATGTTATTGGTCAGGTTGTGGAGATCACTCATGTTGAGATCGTCTCTCTTAATGGGAAGGACACAGAAAAGATTGAATTGTTGCTGAGAAATGCCGAGTGAGTTTAATGATATCAGATATTTGCGACAAGTCTAATTATTT
Source organism: Hirschfeldia incana (assembly GCA_026261945.1). NCBI lineage: Eukaryota > Viridiplantae > Streptophyta > Magnoliopsida > Brassicales > Brassicaceae > Hirschfeldia > Hirschfeldia incana. Next base: position 3,450,514 of record JABCMI010000006.1, read on the forward strand.
GTAATGATCTAGGTGTATGGACCTTGCTTACCACTTTAACCTTTTGCTTATTTAACATCAGGAATGTCAGACTTCCATTGGTTATTTGGGGAAAGGTTGCACTTGATTTAAGTCAAGCAGTTCAACTTATGTGTGATAATACTCTAATCTATGTACTGAAGTTTGGCAAGATAAAAGCATGGAAAAGTAACAGAAATCGTTTACGTTGATAGTTGCTCCTTTCAAACAGTGCTTAATGTCATATGTTATTATATAATCTAAATGTCTTCTTCTTATCATCGTAATGTTTTATTAATATGAAGTGTTTTTGGCGAAATTTAGCTTTATTTAACTTTGTGGTTTAGACGATCCTTATATATACAAGAACATAAAAAAGTCCATGTTAACCATGTTTTCAATAATCCGTATTGATAGTTTCCATATACAAAAACCGCCTAATACTATTTTTTGTTATCAAGTCAGTAGTCTTATTCTTCTCCTCTAAAGGGGATAAACATATCCCTCCATTTATATAAATGAAAAATTTTGTAACTCCTTAATACTTTCTAACTATATCGTAGGGAAAATTTTAAATTTGGAAGATATGATCAAATATGATGTATTTTCCGTACAAAATCTTCTATTCTTTTTAAAAGATCGTCATGCTTTAATATATCGCCCATTATTGCTAAGTTAATATGGATATAGAATAATTAGTTAAGGTGCAAAATATTTATTGTTCCTCTATATATATATATATGATTTCTCTTATAAGACCAACTAAGCCTCCATGCTAAGAAGATTTTAATCTTGCATACATATCTTATTTTTATTGAAAGTCTCCCTCGACAAATATGCCTCCGTCGAAATACCAGTGGTCACTTAAAAACAATGTAATACAGTCATCTTTTTGTATGAACATGTTATTTTCTCTGAGACTCACTTTATTTTGTTGTGTATAAGGTAAAATGGGCATGGAGGCATGAGTCATCTTCAAGAAAAAAAGCAGTCATTGTTTTGTATGAAAATGTTAGACGTTCTTATTTTTCTTTTTATATATGATTTTCTATAGTACATCTACTAAATAAAATATCTGATATTTTTTTCGTTTTAGGTTTCATCCGATATTGTTGAATTAAGCAATACTAAAGCTGGCGAACGGTATGAATATAACAATATTGATACATTGGACGTTATTGAGGCGCCATCAGATAAACTTAAATCGAAAATATCAGTGTCGATGGAAAATAATAAGTCAGCTCATGATAAGAAAAAAATCGGGTATTCGTATTGTGAGGCGAAGAATTTTTTTCTGTGGGATTCAAAAGATTAAGAGTGGGAACTAGAAGAAGAGATATAAAGATTTTTATTCAACGTATGATTTACTCTGCACTATATTCATATTATAAGGTTCTATGGTATTTGATTGTTATTTTTAAATTATTTGTTTCTCGGGTTGTATAAAATCCGATATCATTCAGTAATACCCCCAAATTATAATCGACCTTAGAGCGTTCATAGAACCAATCATACTCTGTTTTTTTAGCATCGGAAAAAGTCCATAATTTTATCATTAACGAATCATTAAACAACTGGGTATTGGGTATGTTGAACAGTATATTGGTATTTAGTTTCTCAGCAAACAACATACAAAAGCTTTTACATAGTTATATATAGACCAAATACAATATGATCCTCAGTGAAACCGTATCAATAAGATAGCTCTTAGGTTACTTACATAGTGCCGCTTTGGTTAACTGTAATGAACGGTCGAAATTGAATGAAGAACTCTCTAAGGGAAGACTTATTTGATGTATCAATACATCTCTAAGATAGCTCTAGCTATTTTTAGAGATGTATTGAATTATAGAGTGTGATTGGTTGCTTTCGGAGTATAACAAAAGGAAAAAATATGTGGAAAATGGTGAAATATAAAAAGGTGAAAATGAAGAGAAAGAGAAAAAAATGGAGTAAAACTTCTAACTCTAATAAAATTTAGAAGTAATGTTACTCTACATTTTTTACTGTGTCAACAGCAAATAGAGTAAATATCAAAACTGATATTTCATCTAATTGGTGAACTTTGGGCTGAATTTGGAGTAATAATTTTCCACCATTTTGTGTTGTGCTATTAATGCTTTACAGTTAAATCCATACTCAACAATCTAACATAAAACTATAAATTTTGCATTCTATATTTTTATTCAATAAAGGCTTCTAAAATCTCTAAAACTATAAAAATTTTGAATTTTATGTTATAACAAATACACTCTACCAAATTTGCTGAACTATTAAAAAATCATCAATTTTTTTACTTGAAATATTTATAATAACAATAAAATTTAAATCTCATTTTCTAAAAGAAAAACATTTATTAAAAATATAAATAATAATAAAAATTTCAAATTTTAAATCAATGAATCTAAATTCAATAATTTATCTTTTCAAATTCCAGATATTGAAAAAAGTGGGTAAAGAATTATCCATAGTTCATAAAGGCAAAACACAATTATATTTTGTTATCTCTGGTTAAAGTGGACTAAACCAATAAAAATCAAATGGGCGATCATTAAAACACATATAGGTCGTTCATAAGTCTATATTAACGGATTTTGTAACAGGCAGTCTGTGATCTTTAGTCTATAGACGTCGAGATGGATCACTGAAAGAACAATGACCAACGACTTCTTCTAACGTTTTTTCGCTTAGTCTATAGATTTGGTAATAGTAGAGATAGTATCTCAGCTCTTACACCTAGAAAAGGCACAATATGTTGAGATAAACACTAAAGGGGTAATGTAAGATCTATCACAATATGTTGAGATAAACACTAAAGAGGTAATACAGATCTATCACTTATTTTTTTCTTCTGTTATACTCCGAATGCAACCAATCACACTCTATAATTCAATACATCTCTAAAAATAGCTAAAGATATCTTATTAACCATTCAACTCCATGTTATGAAATAGTTTTAAGTGATATAAATCTATACGAAGCGGTTATAAACTATTGTGAACACGTTTATAACATCGTAAACAAAAAAATGATATGAATTATAACTTTGGTTATACCTAAGTTAACTTAAGGTATACCTTATGTTATACACAATCATAATATATAATTTTAACATATAACACAGATATCTTACTCCGCGCAAGGCGTGGATTACTACCTAGTACACCAATATTTAACTCTACTCATACGTTTACCATCACATCTCTAAGCCAAAAGAGTGATGAAATATTACTTTGCGATTTTTTTTTTTCATTTGCTTAAATAGAGAATCCAGTGTTCAATAAGAAAAAAAAAGAAGATAAAGAATCGTATACACGAGATGCAAACATGTAGACTGTAGATATCAGCTGAAGGCTCCTACGAAAGGGATTGGCAAGCTCAGAAATGACCATTCCAACTTCCAAAGCCTGTCTTGTCGCATAAAAGGATCTATCTACCTTTGTCTAAACAAATTATCCATGTAAAGTACAGTCACTTGCCATTGCATTGGATCATAGGGAGATCTTTATTCATATTGAGTCATTGACCGTCGTTTCCGAAATATTGTTAGATCTCGAGGCGGCAGCGAAACAAATAGCTGTATGTCTTTCATCTTTGATTCTAGATCTCCACTCGTTCTTATAAGAAGATGCTTGATAAAGCGCTCCCTTGTCTTGGTAAGGCAGACGTCTAAAAGGACAACATGTTTGTTAAGATCAATAATCACCTTTTGAAACAGTTTGAATATACAGAGGAACACAGAGATTCATGTATCATCGCTTCTAGGAGTGAAAATTTGACAAGGAGATGATATGTTTGTACATGCAATCTCCACTCTCACAGTTTCCTGGCTGCTCGTTGTTCAGTTTCTTGAGAAGGCCTAACCGGTCTATATTCGAACTGTTCATTTGAAATGCTGTTGATAGGTGTTGTAACCAAAGACAGTGCTTGAACTCAAAACAAATACTACAATATATGCTTCAACGGACCAAACTAGGATGCAAATCAAGTTATAGAGTTAAAGGAACTGTTTAGTAACAACTCTTATTTCATTAACCTTCCAATTTGGAACAAAAAACACACTACAAAGATTACAGGGAACAGACACACATCTGCAATATCAGTCTTATCCCCCAGATTAATTCAACAACAAACACTATAAAGCATTACAAACATTACAACTTTATCCTTTCATCTGATGATTCAAATGTCAAAATTCTCCATCTGAACACTGCTCTTCAAAGGCACATAGTCACCAAGATACCCTCCAAGATGATCGTGCAACGCGGACTTATCGATCGCCTGATGGTGGAAGCTCTTGCAGACATAGTAAAAGACACTCTGCACAAGCAACCCAACAAGATTCACAACGACTAAAACACCAACCAAGAACCCTCCAACAACAATCCTCGCAAACAACCCGAACTCATCTCCTCCACGAACCACCACACCTCCGAAAACACCAGCGATGAACCCGCAGAGAGCAAGATACATAAACACCATGGAACACGCCATGTGGGTCCTCCCTTTAAGCAACTCGTAGCTCTTTCTCATCGCGGCGATCCCATAGACGGGTTCAAGAACAGAGACAACGCTAGCTAAATGCCACCAAGCAGTCATGTAAACATGAACGCCAAGAAAGAGAATAAAGATAACAACCATGGAGAAGACAGCGAGGATCACGCTCTGCAGATCGATGGCCACGATGAGGATCACGAGGAACATCAAGAAGACAGAGTTGTAGACGAGCATACAGAGGGAGACCCATAGGAACGTGATGAATAGGCGTTTGAGGACGAGAGGGATCGCCGACATCGTGGAGGAGAAGGAAACGGGTTTGCTCGTGTAGAGGGAGGCGACGGTGAAGACGACGGCGGCGGTGGAGAGGAGAGAGAAGGCGAAGAGGAAGATGATGTAAATGAACTGGTAGACGAAGAGGAGAGTCCATTGGTGGTTGGTTTGGGATTGGTCGGCGGAGGGAGGAGCAGCGTCGAGCTGGTTGAGGATGGGTTGGGTGAAGAGGGAATGAGCGAGGATTGCGAATGAGAGAGGGAAGATTAGGGTTAGGGTTATGAGGTAGAATGTTCTCGGGGAGAATTTGGGGATCGTGGTGGATTCACGGAGTATGCCTCCGATGCTGAGGAATTGAAGCTCCTCCGCCGCGAGATCCATTAGGGTTGAGAAGAGATCGGGGAGATGAAGCTGGGGAAGGTGGTAAAACTTTGTTTGTCGACGAGAGTTTGAGAGAGAGATCTCAACGCAGAGAGAGGGGGAGAGGAAGGAGGAGGAAGGAAAAGGTTACTTCATGGTTAAAAAAATCTTTCTTTCTTGGGAAATGAGAAAAAACACATTTCTATAATTAGGATTAAAGACACGACACCAAAAATATAGGGTCAAAGGAACATTTGAGTTCACTAATTTTTTATTTTACAAAAATCCACTAATTAATTTTTCTTTATTTTGTAGTAAAAAAAAAATACAGTACTCCTATTTAACAAGTTTCACAGCTATTGTTTTTGAAAAAAAAGTCTTATAGTTATAAAGTTTAACTAAGTAAATACATAAACATTTTATTAAATTGGATGAATATTAGAAGGATTGGATTTACTATATAAGAAAGGTTAACAACCTACAGTATTTGCACATATTTTTAATATTTTAAGCAATATAGCTTATTATCTCCAATCAAAAAGATCAAAACTCGAACCGCCGCCCTAAAGTTAAGGCAATTTGATGAGTTTTAGTGAAGAGTCACCCAATTTTAAAGTTGTATTAATGAAAATGAAGACTAAGATTTCTGTGGATAACAGTGGAGATTATGTGAAGTTTTGTTCGTGTATAAAGTGAGAAGAAATAAAAATGAAAATTGAATTCTTAATCTTTAAGAGTTTTAAAGTAGTTGTAAATGATGGATAGAGAAACTGACGATAGTGATCCTCTGTTTATTAATTGGAAAGTCATTTTAGCGATTTCTACAGATGAGATTGTTCATATATTATTTGATGTTTTTGAAATCAATACCACAACTATGCATTTCAGAGTGGTTAATAAAGTGGTTCAAAACAGAATCATCAGGTGTGGAACTGGGAACAACGACCCATGCCGAAGACGATGATGGAAGAGATGATCGATGCCAGAGATGATAATGGTTGAGATGATTGATGCTGGAGATGATGATGGTTGAGATGATCGATGCCGGAGATGATGATGGTTGAGATGATTCATGCCGGAGACGATCGACGTCGAGACGAGACGAACTGTCGTTGTGCTTTCGTGATTTCAATTTTTAGAAAAATAAAATTTAATTAGAAAAAAAAAGTGGCATAAAAGTAAATAATCTATAAAATAAAACTTATTTTTGGTACTATGTTACTTGTGTGATAGTTTGGAAAGAAAAATTTGATTTAGGGTCATTTGAAGTATTTTCTCTTACTTGTGTATAAGAAGTGTAAATTTTAAAATTAAATACATGATAAACAATTATATGTGTATAGAGAATTCGGCCCAAAAAATCATGAACTTTTCAGGAATTGCCAAAAGAAACTTGTACACTTGTCTGACCAATAAAACTCTGAACTTTTGTTGACTTATTTAGATTATTAAGAAACAAACGATTGACTGACCAAATTAGTACACTGTTAAACGAGAGTTAAGACAACTTTAACACCAAACTGACTGTTGGCGTTAAGTGAAACGACGTCGTTTCATCTTATACGATTTGAAAATAAAAATAAGTAAACACCGGATTTCTAACCCAGGTTGTTGGATCAAATAGCAATGTATTTTACCACTATGCTAGAGGCACATTCAAAGTAAGTACTAACACGTTTAGTTTTATATGGTACAGATTTTGAATATAAAAAAATTCTCTAAAAATTTAAAAGGTTTTTAAAATTCCAAAAATTTGAAAAATAAAGAATATTTTTATAAAATTAATTTTGAAACTAATATTAAAAAAAAATTATTTTTCCTTTAAAAAATCAAAAATCTTCCAAAATTTTCATTTTTAAAAACAAATTCCAAAAAAAGGAAATCTTCATTTTCAGGATTAAAAAAATGAAAAACAAAATAGAAAAAAATATCAAAAAAAGTTATAAAAAATTTGAATCTGAAAATAATCAGAATCTATAAAAAAATATATATTTTTTATAAAATGCCAAAAAAATCATTTTCGAAATTATAAAAAGAAAAATTAAAAAGAACTAATTCAGAAAAAAAAATTCAAAAAAAAATTCAAAAAAAATGATAAAAAATTTCAAATCTGAAAATATATAATCAGTAACTATAATAAAAAAAATATTTTTTATAGTTTCTGATTATATGTTTTCAGATTCAAAATATTTTATAACTTTTTGGAATTTTTTTTTATTTTTTCAAAAAAAATTTATAATCCGAAAATGAAAATTTTCTTTTTTTGGAATTTGTTTCTGAATTTTTAGAAATTTTATAGTTTTTTTTTAAGTTTTTAGATAATTTTTTTTATATTTAATTAGTACTAAATAAAATTAAATGTGTTAGTAACTCCATTAATTGAGTCACTAGCCCAATCCTAAAGTACATTGCTATTTGTTCCAAACAGTCTGGATTCGAGCCCAGTGGTCTACTTGATGGGCTTTTTGCAAAAGTGACTCAAAATTTGGAGTCAAACAGAAAACTAATATTTTCTTTTGACTCCTTTTTTTTGAGATTTTCACCCCACACTTGCATTTTATCTACGAAAATGCCATTACCTTTTTTTTATCAAAAATGACTTATTTACTGTCTCAACCTCATCTTCTTCAAGTATTTACAATAGTGTCAGTACCATGAATAGTTCCAACAACCTTGTACTATCTGTTTGGAGCTTTTAATGCATTTTAATGCACGTAAATCTTTTTACACTCTCTCTGCTTCAATTGTTATGAACTAAAAACAACATTTCTTTCACTTTCTCTCCATATTCATCCAAAAAACTCAAGCTTTTGATTCAAAATATTTTATGGTTGACAGAGCCATATTTTTTTCGTTTTGACTTACGGTTGCTTTCGTTTGAGGTTCTGGGTGGTTGGAGAAGACCTTGTGTGCAAACGAAGTCATCTCAACCTAGTTTAAGGTACGAATTTCAATTTTTTTCAAGATCTGTTCGCGTAGAAGACTTACTAGTAAGTCATATGTATGTAGAAGACTTACTGAGAAGTCTTCTGGTCAAACGGACGACTTAAACTAAGTCGTCCAGCTTTGTTTGTTAAAAAAAAAACTCCATACGACTTATATGTAAGTCGTCTACGAGAAACGGGCTAGTTTTGCATTTGACCGAATCGTGTCAGATCTTTGACTATTACTGGACGACTTATAATTCAGTCGTCTCTGGGAAAGTTAAAATTTCAATATTTTATTAAACTAGACGACTTACGTGTAAGTCGTCTTAGGTTAGTTTTGTAATTGAAAAAAAACTTCATAATTTAACTTTTACCAGACGACATAATATAAAGTCGTCCCATCAGAAGACTTAATTTAAAGTCGTCCGGAGAAAGCAAAGTCGTCGAGAATATTTCCGACTTTTCTGGTCAAACTTTGCTTAAACCGGACGACCTTACATTAAGTCGTCTATCTGGACGACTTTAATTTAAGTCGTCTGGAGAAAGTTAAATTTCAAGTTTTATTCTTCAATTACAAAACTAACCTAAGACGAATTACGTTTAAGTCGTCTAGTTTGAATAAAATATTGATATTTTTACTTTCCCAGAGACGACTGAATTATAAGTCGTCCAGAAATAGTCAAAGATCTGACACGATTCGGTCAAATGCAAAACTAACTCGTTTCTCGTAGACGACTTTAATATAAGTCGTCTGAAGTTTTTTTTTTTTAACAAACAAAGCTGGACGACTTAGAATTAAGTCGTCCCTTTTCATTTTCAATTGCAAAAGTGACCTCTTTAGACGACTTACCTTAAAGTCTTCTGGACGACTTAATTCTAAGTCGTCTGCAGCAATGTTTATTGAACTTCTTCATTTTCTCTATGTTTACTAATGTGTTTTATTTTAAATATTTGCAGATGATTTTTCAGTTACATGCAGTGTATGGAGAATGGTTGTTGAGAGATTTCCGTTGGGATTTTGTGGTTGATGATCTCAAAGGAGCAAGATTGTTTTTATTGAATGAAGATTCAACACATGCTGAACTTGTTGCAATGGCTCAAGAAGATTATAACCTGGACATGAGAACAGTGGCTGTGGAGATTAGCTACTCATTACCAGCAGAAATGATGATGGCTCCAGGCAGTCCTCCCATTCATGTTACAAGTGATAGACAAGTTCGAAACTTGCTCGAGATACTCAAAACGCATAGAGTATGTCTTTGTGTATCAAGCCGCAGCAAGGTGGAAACGGTTTCAGAGAAAATAGATAATGATGAAGCTGGTGAATGGGAAGAAGATGTTGGTGATGATGAAGCTGGTGAATGGGAAGAAGATGTTGGTGATAATGATGAAGCTGATGAATGGGAAGAAGATGTTGGTGATAATGAGGAAAATGGGGAGGATGATGGGGAGGAGGAAAATGGGGAGGAGGATGCTGATAACTCTATTGTTGGTGAAACGGATCAGAATGGTGGGGATTACAGTCTTTATGGAAAGGTTCAAGATGAAGACGAGGAAGATGATGATAATATTTGTTTTGAAGAAATCGAAAAGACATATGCTAAGTCAAAAGCTATTGAAGGAGGAAATCGGATGGTACCAGTATCTATGTCAACCAGAGTTTTGTTAGCAAGGATGCACTGCTTTCAGAGTTGCGGTTGGCAGCAGTGAGGGGTAGGTTTTCTTTCAGAATATACAAATCAACGAAAACTCTCCTTGTGGCAAGATGTCGGGTTAGCGGTTGTGGATGGAAGATCAGAGCGAGTGTGAAACATGGGACAAACACGTTTTGGGTAACAAAGTATGTGGAAAAACATTTATGCTCAATCGGAGACCGAATCGCTCAGCGGAGACACTGTACTCCGAAGTATGTTGGTAGTCTTTTCATTGATCGTGTTGGAATCATTGATGGGATAACTCCGCAGCATATCACTGATGCAATGAAGAACATGTTTGGCATGGAGCTTGATTACACCACTTCATACAGAGCACTGTTATATGCACAAACATTGGTGAGAGGATCAGCAGAAGAAGGGTATTCGCATCTGGAATCATATCTCGAGCAAATCTCCATTGCAAATCATGATTCTATCACGGCTATAGAACTTGATTCTGTTAAAAGATTTAAGTATCTATTTCTCTCTTTTGGAGCTTCTATCAAAGGTTTTAAGTATATGAGAAGGGTCATTGTGGTGGATGGAACTCACCTAAGTGGAAAGTATGGAGGTGTTATGTTAGTTGCAGCCGCACAAGATGGCAATTTTCAGATATTCCCATTGGCTTTTGGGATCAACCTTCTTGGGAATGGTTTTTTCACAAAATTGGCTAGTTGTATATCTGATGACAAGCCTCTGATGATAGTCTCCGACCGGCACTCGGCCATTAAAAGTGCGTGTGATAAGGTGTTTCCTTGGGCAAGAAGAGGAATATGTTATTATCACCTTCAAGATAACATTGTCAAAAAGTTTAAAGGGAAACATCTCATGTACTTGGTGAAAAGGGCTGCTTATGCTCACACGGTTTACGATTTTGACCGGTACATGGCTGAGATACGGAGTGCAAACCCGGAACTTGTAACGTATTTGGTGGATGCTGACGTCAGCCTATGGTCAAGGGTTTATTGTAAGGGGAACAGGTTCAACATAAAAACAAGCAACATCGTTGAATCTATTAATTCCGCATTGAAGCGAGCAAGAGGATTTCCGATTACGTTCATGCTGGAGTTCATAAGGCAGAAGTTAGGAAAATGGTATGTGAAAAGGAGAGCAGATGCTTTGAGTCTCACAACTCCACATAGCCGGGGTGTTGAATACTTGCTTGCTGTTCGAATAGAGATAGCGGATACGATGACGGTGCAACCAATTGATGGATGGAAATTCTTTGTCAAAGGTGGCAAAATGGACTGTGTGGTTGATTTGGAACATGCAAAGTGTGATTGTGGTGTCTATAGAGTGGAGAAAATACATTGCTCTCATGCTATAGCTGCTGGAACAAGTGTTGGTTTGCATATCTCCACACTTGTATGTCCTCTGTACTCAAAGGATTATCTTTATTCAGGATACTCAGAGAATATCTATCATGTCGTGTCACAACATATTGAAGAACGAGAATGCTTTTCTCCAGAAGTAAAGCGTGGTCCAGGGAGACTGAAGAAATCAAGATGGCAATCTTGATTGGAGCTATCTAAGATGAGAGGACACAAACCCAGGAAGAAACACAGGGCACGGAGATGCTTAAACTGCAAGGAAACTGGCCATACGAAACCACAATGCACACAACCAGATGACTAGTTGTCCAGACGACCTTAATTTTAGTCGTCTAGTCTTGATTACCCGTCCAGACGACTTATATATAAGTCGTCCATCTGGACGACCTTCCAGACGACTTGACTTGTTTCCTCTCTATCATCTTAACTTGTTTTCTTTTGTTTCATTAGCAACTTATCAACTTATGTATTTTGGTTTGTACAACTTGAATGGTTTTCTATGTGAACTTTTATTCTAGATGTGCAAAATGTTAATTGTAAGTCGTCCAAACCCTCCAGACGACTTATTTGTAAGTCGTCCAGTTGGAAGACCTTCCAGACGACTTAACTGTAAGTCGTCCTAACCCTCCAGACGACTTATTTGTAAGTCGTCCAGCTGGAAGACATTCCAGAAGACTTATTTGTAAGTCGTCCAGCTGGAAGACCTTCCAGACGACTTATTTGTAAGTCGTCGAGACCTGAAGAACTTGCAGACGACTTATAAATTTACAAATATATAGAAGGGAAGACCAGTTCAAATATAAGTTGTTCAAAAAAAAAGACAAGTTCAAATATATACAAGAGACAAGTTCAAATCTATACAAATGACAAGTTCAAATATATACAAGAGACAAGTTCAAAGCTATACAAGAGGAGTTCAAATCTATACAAGAGACAAGTTCAAATCTATACAGCTAATCATACATGCCCACAAATCTATCACCATCCACATTTTCTTGCAAATGCTGATCAAGAAGCTCCGTCCATATATCCACCGCCATACAATCCCTCATACTCTTCACGTTGGCCCTAGCAAAGTCTTTAGGGTTAAAGGGGACCCCAAGAGCATGACATTCAATGTACTTTAGATCGTACACGCCACAATCACCACTGTTGGCCGTGGGTATTCCTTGCACCGCTCTCTCATAGGTATATGGCTCCAACCCGCGTGCGACCCGTAAATCTTCATTGGGAGCGCACTCAACAAGCAGATAAGGGAACATCTCGAGAAATGGCTGCATTATCTCATCCCATGCTTCTGGTACCGACGTTGAAGGTATGATGTCCCAGACGACTATGTGCCTCTTAGGGATCGATATCCAAATAGCAACCCAATGCTTGTTGTTCAAGTTCACTGGCGCATAGATATCATCAACGTCCTCCCCCCCACTTCTTCATTGATTGGCAAAATGAAGGTAATGATCCTTCATAAAAAGCCCACGCCCCACCAGGTAACGCTCTCCCTAAACCTTTGTGATCAGGTTCCGAGGCTTTGAAGATGTGATATTGTTCTCTCCAAGACTGGGAAAAGTTGTGATCCAGGAATGTCATTCGCCTCGCTCCTGAAAGCTTGTGGGTTCTCCTGATACCTCTGCCTCAGCACATTAATCCAAGCATCTATATGCTGCAGATGACAATAATACAAGTTAGAAGATACCAGACGACTTAAATATAAGTCGTCTAAATGGTCGTCCAAGTAGACGACTTTCCAGACGACTTATATTTAAGTCGTCTAAGTGTTGGTCCAAGTAGACGACTTTCCAGACGACTTATATTTAAGTCGTCTGGTAAATATAAGTCGTCTGGAAAGTAGTCTACTTGGACGATTTTCCAAACGAATTTCCAGACGACTTATATTTACCAGACGACTTAAATATAAGTTGTCTGGAAAGTCGTCTACTTGGAAGACCACTTAGACGACTTTCCAGACGACTTATATTTACCAGACGACTTAAATTTAAGAAGACTTACGCAGTCTTCCAGCCATTCAGTTTTGGTCCGGAGGATTTTATACCACCAAGTTGGTGATGTACGTGGTTTCTCATCATGCTTAGTGTAATAATGACTGCAAACAAAAAAGCATTCAGTTTTGGTACAATAAATCAAGCAAAAAAGCAATCAGTTTTGGGTAAAGCAATCACTTACAGATCAGTTTTCAACCAATCAGCGAGATCCTTCAGCTTTTCTCTGTTTACTGGCGGAAATGGCTTATAGGCTGCCACTTTAGCTTTATTTTTCTCTGCCGTATAAGGAGATAACTGCGTGGGAGCAGGTTTCTTCGGTCGTTCACTCCTTCCACGCACAGCAGTAGCAGCAGGGGGAGTTGTTTTGTCCAATACAACCAGGCTCGGTTCTGTGGCTTGAACGCTTGATTCTGGTGCTGGAACGCTTGGATCAGTGGAAGCGACGCTCGGTTGGGAGGTGGAAGAGAGGCTCGGTTGTTGATCGGTGGAAGCGACGCTCGGTTCGACAGTGGAAGTGACAGCAACAATCTGTTTGGAGGAGACACCATCTGCTTTATTTACCGAGAAACCCTCATCGAATGTATCCTCCGGCAAATATCTCTGCAATATAAAAGTTGCACACTAGTTAACAATGGACGACTTAAATAAAAGTTGTCTGGACGACTAATTGATCCTGGACGACTTAAAAAAAAGTTGTATGGACGACTAGTTAACCCTGGACGACTTACAATTAAGTCGTCCAGGGTCAACTAGTGGTCCAGACAACTTACATTTAAGTCGTCCAGGGTCAACTAGTCGTCCAGAAAACTTTTATTTAAGTCGTCTGGACAACTAGTTAACCCTAGACGACTTATTTCTTGTTGATACTAACCTCTTTGGCTTGAGGAGGTTGTTTCCTTTGAGGAGAAGGTTGTTTGGTAGGAGGAGGAGGCTGTTTGGTAGGAGGAGGAGGAGGAGGCTGTTTCCTTTGAGGAGAAGGCTGTTTGGTAGGAGCAGGAGGCTGTTTGGTAGGAGCAGGAGGCTGTTTGGTAGGAGCAGGAGGCTGTTTGATAGGAGCAGAAGACTGTTTGGTAGGAGCAGGAGGCTGTTTCTTAAGAGGAGTACGCTCTTTGGTAGAAGCAGGAGGCTGTTTATCTTGAGGGGTTGTCTGAATGGGTTGAGGAGTAGCCTGTTTGGTAGGAGGAGGAGGCTGTTTATCTTGAGGGGTTGTTGTATTGGGTTGAGGTGTAGGCTGTTTGTCTTTAGGGGTAGCCTGATTGGTGATACCAACCTTCTTCTCCACAGCTTCCAACCTATCGGACACCTTCCTAATCTCCTTGATGCACTTCCTAAACCCTTCTTTCATGCACTCAGTTACGTCTTTGAACATTTTTTCCAACTCCTGTTTGGTCATCCAATCCTCTTCACTAGCCTTTTTAGGAGCCTCTTTATGAGCCTCTTTAGGAGCTTCTTTACGAGCTTTCTTCAGAGGTCTTGGATTGTCTTCCTCCTCCTCCTCCTCCTCCACCACAACCATCTCTATCTCTTTGGCTTTCTTCGATGGAGCCTCTTTAGGTTTTGTAAAGACCTTAGTACCAGTGACTTTCCAGCAATCTATGGTCCACTTCCACGGTCTCCGATCATACATGAGTTTAATGATGTTCTCCGTGGGCAGGTCCTCAATCTCAGAGTCCCATTTTGGCCACATTTCACTAATGTCCTTCTGGACAAAGTTGATCACGCGGGTCTGCAGTAAATAGAAGGATCGAGTTAGATCAACTTATTACAAGTCGTCTGAAAGGTCGTCCAGATGGACGACGTAGTAGACGACTTTAATATAAGTCGTCTGCGCAGTCTTTTGGATTGAAGTAAATACCTGACTCAAGATAGCAGCTTTCATTGATCTGCGGCCTCTGCTGCCTCCGTAAGCCAGTATCGGTGGAGACAGACTGTTTGCTCTGGGACCACCAATACTAGCACCCAATTCCGGCATAGCTGTGTACACCCAGATCTGAAGAACTTGTATAAACCCATCCACGGTGTAACAGCCAGTAATATCTTTGTTCCACAAGGAGTCCATCAGCACCTTAAACGCGACTCTCCCCCATGGATAATCCTCAAACCGATCTAAATCCATAACTAGCCTTGCCAGACTAGATCGTGTAGCGGTTGAAAACTTTCTCCCTTCAATGAATCATGTGAAGATGGATAGGTACGCGAGACGCTTGCGATCTTCCGTGGACCAATCCCCGCATCTCTTCAGTGCTGCTATTATCTGATCACTAGTTGGCCCAGCTTCCAGATGAACTCCTAGCATCCCCCAGAAAGAAACCATCTCTTTGGTAACTTTACATTTTGGTGTCTCAAGGTCCTCGATGTAGTCGCAGTTTAGACCAGTGAGGTTTTCAAACTCTAACAGTGAAAACCTCAAAGGTTCTGGACCAACGAGAGACCACATCTCATACTTCTTCTTAATGTCCAGCTTGAAACTAAGCATGTGGTGAACCAGCCTTGAAGCCCAACCAAATCCCTACTCCTTGAACTTGATGAAAACTCCCAATCTCGACTCCTTGAGCTCTTCAAATTCGTCTTCAGTAAGAGCTTCCCTAAGAGCAGTATGCAACTTGTTGTAATCCGTGTGATACGAAATGCTATTGTGGGCTGGTGGCTCTTCTCCTGATGTGTATAACCTACGAGAGAGTTCTGGAATATCCATCCTTTTTGTCTGCAAAATAATCAAAGACAACAATAGAAGTCAGAACACAAACTAAATCAATCACGCCTTAATTGTTACTCCAGACGACTTAGTAGACGACTTAAACTAGTCGTCTGGAAAGTCGTCCAGTTGAACGACCTTCCAGATGACTTAAGTTTGAGTCGTCTGGAAAGTCTTCCAAATGGACGACTTAGTAGTCGACTTGTAATAAGTCGTCTGGAAAGTCTTTCTGCTGGACGATTAATATTTAAGTCGTCTACTAAGTCGTCCAGTTGGAAGACTTTCCAGACGACTTATCTTACAAGTCTTCCAGTAGAAAAATTTAAAGCGGACCTGATTAGTCGCAGAAGGAGTTGGAGTACTTGTCATTGCGGTTATAGATCTGAAACAATATACGTGAAACGGTGAGAATGAGTAAATTGATAGAGACAACGTTTTATTTTCATCTTTTCCTCGAGATTGATGACTTACCGGAGTTAGGGTTTACAGAGAATCGGCGCTAGGGTTTACAGAGAAGAAGCGGCGGCGCTAGGGTTTAGAAGAAGCGGCAGCGCTAGTGTTTGGAGGAAGCGGCGGTGAGAACGTTGGTGAGCACGGTGGCGAGGGCGACGGTTTGTTCGTCGGAAATAGTGAAGCGGCGGCGCTAGGGTTTACAGGAAGCGGCGGCGCTAGGGTTAGAAGAAGCGGCGGCGAGAACGGTGAGAATGAAGTTAGATAGCCGACGTTGAGAACGATGGTTTGTTTGGAAATAGTGGGAATTCAAATCGCCTTTGATATCGCCAGTGAGAGAGAACTATTAGGGTTTCTGAATTTCGCGAAAAATGAAGAAAAAAAAATCACCTTATATATTGGGTAAATAATCCGGTTAGCTTTAAAAATACATTGGTTCAATTTAAGGTTTGGTCTGGTTTAGACGACTTATTCTGGCTGATAATGTACATCAGACGACTTAATGTTTAGTCGTCTTTTCACAGACGACTAAATTTTAAGTCGTCCCAGACCTTAAAATGAACTCCTAAACTAAAATGACTAAATTAACTAACTAACCACGTTATAAAATCAAATTATACTTCAATAGTGTTTACTATACACAGAAATGAACACGCTTAAGTAATTTTAAAATTTTTCAAAAACGGTTTTAATGCTTTCCGAAATCTAACCCTAAGAACATATACAATACTACAACATATGTTGATGAAAGTTAAACTAAAGAATATCATGACTCACTACTTTCACTCATCTATGCTGAAAACAATTGAAATTTGTTATATTTTAATTTTTATATCTTAAGACATATGTTAATTACATAGTTCTCATTTTTCACTTATCAAAATATTTTTTACAAAATTTTTAAATTATGTTTAAGAATAACTGTCCAGACGACGTTCAGTTAAGTCGTCTGGACGAGTTATTTTCAAGTCGTCTAAAAACGTAATCACAAGGGGATAGTTGTAATTTCAATAGCCTTTTAGGTTACTTTTGCCTTTGACCCAAGTTGGAGTATTGTTTTGGATTTGACTCCAAATTTTGAGTCACACTTGGCAATTCTCCCCTACTTGATTAGTTTTTTTTGGCAACTCCCGAAAAGTTCTAAGATTTTTTTGGCTGAATTCTCTATGTGGATATATACTTTTTTTTTTCTTTGGAACACAAGAAACAGTTATATATTTTATTTTTATTTGGGCAAAAAGAAACAGTTATATTTATTTTTAACAAAATATGAAGAATTGGTCAGCTAACAAATTGGTCAGCGAATGAAACGAAGAGCTGAAAAGGTTAGTTTCCTGGAAATGAAATCAAAACTACTTTTCCCAACTCTCTCCCTAAAAGCCAAATCTCCGGCGATATCTACGTTTACACAAACTGATTCTCAATCAACCTCTCTAACCTTATATTTTTACTGCTAAAACTGATAAAACTCTTTTCTTCACCATCTCTCTAGCGATGATGAGTTCCGATAGAATCAGCGAACTGCCAGATCCTTTGCTTACTCAGATACTCTCCTACCTCCCGATCATCGATTCCGTCAAAACAAGCGCTCTATCGAAGAGATGGGAGTCTCTCTGGCCCAACGTCTCAACGCTCGACCTCAACGACAGAGACATCGCTCCACCTTACAAGAAACTCTTCGCGAGCTTCATCGACTCCTTCCTCGAACACAACTTCGAATCGCGCCTCCAAACGCTCAAGATCAAGTACGACGAGTGCAGCGTGAACCTCTTCCCGATCAGCGAGTGGATCTCCATAGCCGTCGATCTCCGCGGTATCCAGCATCTCGACGTCGAGATTCGGAATCCGATGTACGTCATCGATTTTACGCCTTTGAGTGTTTACATGAGCAAGACGTTGGTGTCGTTGAAGCTTAGGCACGTTAGAGTTAGGAATCTGATCGTTGTTTCTCTGCCTTGTGTTAAGATCATGTGCCTAGAGAACGTTTGTTACGGTATAGAAGGTGATTCGTGTGTGGAGAAGCTTATCTCTGGCTGTCCCGTTCTTGAGGATCTTGATTTGGTGAGGAAGTGTAATGATCTTGTGAAGACTCTGCGTGTGAGGTCTCAGAGTTTGAAGATGTTTCGTTTAGTGTTTCCTTCTGGAGTGAGTGGTGGTGATGAGTATGAGGTTGAGATTGATGCTCCGGGGCTTGAGTATATGAGTTTTAAAGATAGTCAGTCTGATAGGATTGTGGTGAAGAACTTGAGCTCATTGGTGAAGATTGATGTTGATAGCGAGTTTAATGTGAAGTTTGGGGACAGTGAGGATCTTAGTAAGAGTGATACTATTCGTGATTTTCTCACTGGGGTTTCTAGTGTAAGACAGATGATAATCTCTCAGCCTACTCTAGAGGTAATTTAGTATTTGATGATTATCTATCTCACACAACTGTATATTCTATGATATGATATGATTCTCACATGTAGCCTTGTCTTTCTTCTTGCAGATTCTGTATCGTTATTCCAAACTAGTACCGGTTGCTGAATTTCAAAAGTTAAATCATTTGCACGCTGCGTTTTCGACCACATCGTTACAGTTCTTGCCAGCCTTTCTTGAGAGCTGCCCAAATCTGAAAAACCTAGTCTTGGTAAGAGTCTGTTCTTTAATTTGGCTAACGATATTCTGAATGGAACTATTGTAAAGTCATCTTTTGTTGTTTGCAGGACTTTTCTGTTTCAACGGAGTCAGAGCAGATCAACCTTACTGATGTGCCTCATTGTTTAACATCGACTTTAGAGTGTGTTGAGATTAATAAACTGATTATGAGGGAAGAAACTGGGATAAAACTAGTGAATTACTTTCTTGAGAATGCAACAGTACTTAAGAAACTTTCTGTGAGTTTCACTGATTCTCCTATGTCCGACGAGGATCTAGATATCTACAAGGGGCTTCTTACATCTATAAAGTGTTCTCGCATATGTCAAGTTTTCATCCGCTGATGATGCTGGTGGGCACGTGAGCTTTGTCATTGAGGAGGGAATAATCAATTCTCGTGAGACTTACATTTTGTTGGTAAGGTTTATTAGGATTTGAACTTGGGAATTAAAACAACAACAAGAGCGTGATGGGGAAAAACAACATGAAGCTCCTGATATCACTTACGGTTTGCAGAACAACCAACCTCTTTTGGCAAAACAAGCTACTAAAGTAATAATGGACAGTCTGGTCTGAATATAATTTTATAGTATTGAGTGGAGTAACTAGTAAGTGCACTTGTTCTTCCTAATTATGTAGTATTTTCTGTTCTTTTCAGATTGATGATCTTCATTCTGATTCGAATTCTTCACTCTTGAGGGTGGTACACTGTTATTATATTATATATTTGATTGCATTCAGTGGCCAATGCAATTACTGTATACTTTAAATAAAATCTATTGTATGGAATGTGAAGTTGTAATGATTGTTAATGAAATGTAAATTTGTAATGGTTGTTAGAATCTTCAAATTCTATTGTTATTAATTAATGGATTCTAATATTTCTAAGGAAGAAGTGTTATTGTGTTATTGGTGTGGTGGTGAAAAGGTTTGATTCGCGTTTAAGGCTTTGAAGATTTTTTTTGTCTTTGATTAACATGGGAGATTATCGGGCTTAGGCCTAGTAGTCTTCCAAGGAACTAACCCCTTGATGCGAGACAGCTCATTTTTACTATGGGAATTAGAGGGATTATCTTCCAAGGAACTAAAATCTTGGGGTTAGTCTTCCAAGGAACTAACCCCTTCCAAGACATAAACTAACCTTTAACCACTCGAATGGATAATCTGGGTTAGCAAGGATTCGAACCCAAGTTCTTTAGGAATGCTGAGCCCGCCATTCGCCACCCGACCACAAGCGAGTGGTTGGCTTTGAAGATTTTATGGGATTAGAAAGTTTTAAAGGTTCTTTTCACTAATCGAACTTTTTCAAAAGTTAATTATCTTCAAGTGTTTGATTGCCAATTGTAAACCAAAATTATAAATGTGAATAAAGTTTATAAACACAAAACTATTAATATTTAACAAACATAATATCTAAGTATGATAAAATAATTATTTATCAATTACACATAATAAAAATATATAAAATATTAAAACTAAAAAATAAATAATATATAATATTACTTTTTTGTAATGTTTGGTGTCACAGATGACAAAAAGATATATAACACCAAAAAACTATATTTGGTGTAGTTTCAAAGAAAAACGATTGATAACTACATAAACTATTGTCCATCACATAGCTAATTGTGCCAACAAAACAAATGTATATCTAGCTACCTGAAGTATAAGTTATGCAAGGCAACATCCCTAAATTTAACGTTGTCAAATACATAAAATAAAAATAATTTAGTTATAACATTAACTATTTCTTTAAAAAGTTTAAGAAAATTTGTAAATTAATATCTCTATAAATTAAAAAATATGAAAGTTCTAACATTATTAGTTATAGAGGCTTTATTGTAATTACCATTACATGTTTAATTTATTTCATCTAAAAATGATGTGAATGTCAGAGACAATTTTTAAATCTCTCATTTTATCAAATAAAATATGACCGATCCGATCGTAATTTAACTAAAATTTTATTTTAACCCACGGTTTTAAAGACTAAGAATGTTTTTAACAAAATATAATTTACAAAATCAATATGTTTTAACATTTTTATACGTACTATTTTAACATTTTTATTTAATGTATTTGACAACTGTATAACTAAATTATTTTTACTTTTATTAAATATGACAGTTATATAAGATATTATGTATTTTTTAATTCTTTTAATCTGTTTTCTTAACTCTTAATTTAAAATATATTATTTATTTTTAACTCTTAATAAAAAAATTGTAATTCGTTTAATTAACTGTGTGATATATACTTATTTGATAATTTTTTGACTATGAAAATTATTTAACATTAATTTATTGACTCTAACATTTTATTTGCTTAAAAATTATTGGTCAGCTCTCCACCGGAAAGTTGGTTGGGGTTAACTCCGGCGCTTTTTCTCATTTATTTCTCCTCTCTCATTCATTGAGTAGAGCTTCATTACCGGCTTTTCAGCTACAGTATTTTTGGATACTTGCGTTTTTCAACTTTCCTTCTTTTACTTGATTATCTTTCAGAATTAAACATCTTTTCTTTTATCGATCTTTTCTTGGTTGTCAAGCCCAATTACCATTATGATTTCCCAAAAATCATTCCATGAATATTGCCCCATTAAAGGTGATTTTGTATCTGGTGTTTTCGATCTTCTCCCGTATCAAGAGCAAACTCGACGTTCCCTAAACGGCGGAGGAAAAAAACTACCTTACATGTCTAGCGATTTACACTAAGCCTTGCTAGCCATGTCCATTGAAGACGATGAACCTATCGACTTACCAGATGAGCCCCGCTTCAAGGTGTTCGAGGAGAATGAACTCAGTTTACTGGGAAGACTTTTGAATCATGATTGTCAGTATATGCCTCGCATGATTGAGGAGATGCCAGGACATTGGAGGCTTAACGGCAGAGTACGTGGTATCGCCCTGTCAAGAGAGAAGTTTCAGTTCATCTTCAAGAGAGAAGAAGACCTCTTGGCTGTGTTGAACGACCGACCTTGCTCCTTTTCTAATTGGACAATGCTGCTAGAGAGATGGACTGATGCCCCACCAGATGACTTTCTCACCAAGTTTGAAGTCTGGATCTGTATTAGGAATATCCCATGTTCTCACTACATTTTGGATACGATGAATGCTCTGGCAAAAGCAGTCGGACCAGTGATTGAAGTTGCTTATGACCCCAAGTTCTCGCAGAAAACCGATTTCATCAGAGCGAAGGTTCTTTTCGACATATCAAAACCTGCCCCCTGCTTAAAAAACAACCCCACTTTGCTCAAGCCGATGCCGTTGTGGTACCCAGGAGGGAGCGATCAAGCTCTGTTTCACATTCAGAGCCTCGAATGATTGAAGGGCCGCATGGGTTCCCACCCCTATTCTCAGAGCTCTCAATAGAGGATCGTCAGAGCGCTCTGATGTACATCTCCCACACTGATGCCACAAAGTGTATGGCCAGAATTGAGAGAGTCAACCAACACATTGATGAGTTAAAAAGCAAAGAAGTGGAGGCTCTCCCATTGTTCACAACTGACCTTCTTAAAGGCAAAGGAATGGTATTTGGCTATAATAAAGAAGGAGATAAGCTGCAGTCTATTAGCACCCGGTGTACTCCGCGCGCTCTATCAGCCCCCACGGCTCCTCCCTCCAAAGGTGTGATCTCAGATGACTCTGAACAAAGTTCTCATTCTCCCCTGGCCACTGAAAGCTCTACGGGTTTTCACCCGGGTTCTTCTAGTAAGACCCTAGGTTCCGGAGTAATCAGTGGTCAGAAGAAATCTCGGAACAGGCCCCCTGCTTGGAAACGTAGGCTATGTAAAAGCAGTGGTGCTCCTCTGATTAACGACAGTAACACAACAGAAGTTCAGGTGGAAGGTGGAAGTAAGAGGAAATCCAATGAGCAGGCAGAACAAGAGTCAAAAAAAACAGAACCAAAACATCGAATCTCCGGTGGCTTCCGTATTGAAGCCGCTGCCTATCCAATGAGTGTTCTGAGCTGGAACTGTCGAGGAGCTGGTAGTTCTGAGACAGTTCAGAGGTTAAGGGAGATGTGCCGGGTGTTTTTCCCTGACTTCTTGTTTTTAATGGAGACTAAGCAAAATACTATTTACATTCAGCGTTTGAGTTCTAGTTTGGGGTACGATAAGTGTGTCACAGTGGATCCTATTGGTAGAAGTGGGGGTCTAGCTGTGATGTGGAAGAGTAGTTACAGTGTGAATTTGTTGTCGAGTGATAACAGGATCATCGATCTTGAGGTCACACTTGGTTCATTACGTTTTTTTCTGACTTGCGTTTATGGAGATCCGGTTCGAGGTAGAAGGAACTTGGTCTGGGATAAGCTGATTAACATTGGAATCCACCGTGATTCAGCTTGGGCTCTCATTGGAGATTTCAATGAGTTGATGAATAATGGAGAAAAGTTAGGAGGAGCAGTGAGGGAGGAATCAACTTTCTGGGGATTTCGCAACATGGCTGAGGCTTGCAAAATAAAGGAGCATACTAGTCATGGGAACTTACTATCATGGGCTGGACAGAGGGATAGAGTCTGGGTGCAATGCCGTTTAGACAGAAGTTTTGGAAACGACGAATGGTTTCGTCTCTTCCCTCGGTCCAAAACAGAGTACATGGACATGAGAGCTTCTGATCACCGACCTATCCGTCTGGAGTTTGCTTTGGAAATTGAAGAAAAGAATAAAGGGCGTTTTTTCTTTGACAAACGGATGATTGGGAAGAAGGGAGTTGAAGATGCTATCGCTAGAGCTTGGAACTGTAATGGTTCTCTAGACGATGCAAGTTTGCTGGACAGAATAGCTAAGTGCAGGACAGAGTTGGCGAAACTTAAGCGCTCTGAACACCTGAATTCTAAAACTAGAATTGATCGTCTGAAACATGACCTTGAGCAGGAGATTGCAAAACAGTTTCCTAACTCCAACCTCATGCGTAAGCTGAAGCGGGACCTTGCACTAGCACTCAACGAGGAAGAGAGGTTCTGGAAACAGAGAAGTAGGGTGGAATGGCTTAAAGATAGTGATCTGAACACTGCTTATTTTCACAATGTGGTGCGAGGAAAGCGTCTCAGGAACAAGGTCTTGATGCTGAATGACATCTTTGGGAATGAGAACTACTCTGAGGGGTCCAAAGGAAATATTGCGGTTGAGTTCTATCGGGATCTTTTCATGAGTTCAAATCCAACTGAGATGGAATCCTTATTTGAAGGTTTTCAAGCTAAAGTCACGCCAAGCATGAATGAGATGTTAACAAAGCCCATATCCACGGAGGAGATTAAGACAGCAGCTTTTGGCGTTAAGGGTAGCAGCGCGCCCGGTGAAGATGGCTTGACTGGGTTTTTCTACCAAAAGTAATGGCATATTGTTGGACCTAAGGTTACACAGGACGTGTTGAGCTTCTTCCAAACTGCAGTCATGCCACCCGGATGGAACCACACATAGCTCAGCTTATTACCAAAAACTCCTAATCCTTCAGAGATGAAAGACATGAGGCCCATAAGTCTGTGTTCAGTTCAGTACAAGATCATCTCAAGAATTATGTGTGACCGCCTTAAACTGGTTTTTCCAGACCTGGTCTCTGAGACTCAAGGTGCGTTTGTCGCAGGGCGACTAATCACTGATAACATTGTCATTGCACATGAACTAGTGCATGGACTTAGGAAAAATCAAAAAGTTGGTGAGAACTTTATGGTCATCAAAACTGATATGTCCAAGGCTTATGACAGAGTGGAATGGAATTTTGTGGAGACTCTTCTTGAAAAAAAAATGGGTTTCGATAGAATATGGGTTCGTTGGTTGATGGCCTGTATCAACTCGGTTACTTTTGATGTGCTTCTTAATGGCCGCTCTCATGGGTTTATCAAACCAGAAAGGGGAATACGTCAAGGTGATCCCCTCTTCCCCTTCCTATTTATCCTATGTTCTGAGGCATTGGTCAGTATCCTCAATCAGGCGGAGAATCTGGGTCGTCTACATGGAATTAAACTCTCTGAAAGATCACCGGCTGTACACCATCTCTTGTTCGCCGATGATAGTTTGCTTATGTGTAGAGCCAACATTCTCGAAAGTGAAGAGATCATAAGCTGCCTCCAGAAGTATGGCGCAGCTTCAGGTCAGGTGATCAACAATGCAAAATCATCTATCATCTTTGGTGCCAAGGTCTCTGAGATAAGGAAAGAGGAGATCAAAAATACTCTCGGCATTCACAAAGAAGGTGGGGAAGGTACTTATTTGGGTTTGCCTGAAGTTTTCAAGGGTTCTAAACGTGACTTACTGAACTTCATCAAAGAAAAACTTGAGAGCAGATTGCAGGGTTGGTATTCGAAAACACTCTCGATGGGGGCCAAAGAAGTTTTGATTAAGTCAGTCGCATTAGCTCTCCCCATTTATGCCATGTCTGTCTTTCTCCTTCCCAAAGGCTTATGTGCTAGGTTAACTAGCGCCATTGCTGAGTTTTGGTGGAGCAGTGGTGATAAAAAACGCAGAATATCATGGGTAGCTTGGGAGAAGTTGTGTAGGCCAAAGAGTGATGGCGGTATGGGCTTCCATGATATTGGTCGTTTCAATCAGGCTCTACTCTGCAAACAGGCGTGGAGGATCTGGAATAAGCCTGATTCACTTATGGCCAAGGTCTTAAAAGGCAGATACTTTGCTCGCAGTTCGTTCCTAGAATGTGGTAGTGGGACTCGTCCATCCTTTGCTTGGCGCAGCATACTCCATGGAAGGGAGCTACTGAAACATGGTCTCTTGCGTAGCATTGGTAACGGAAACCAAACCAATGTCTGGGCTGAGAACTGGATCATAGATACTGTGCCTCGTCCACCTATGTACAGAGCAGATAGTGTTATCGATCTCACATTGAAGGTATCTGATCTTCTTGTGGACGGTTCGGACAGATGGAACAGAATCCTTGTTTTTCAGACTTTTACAGATGAAGACGCAGCTCGAATTCTCTGCATTAAACCAAAAATAAATCAAGAGGACTCTTACTGTTGGGGGTTCACTGATCATGGAGCTTACTCTACACGGACTGGCTACAAATTGACGGAAGCTGTGTTAGGACTTAATAATGGTGCTCGTAGAGTCCTCCCCCCGGTTGAAAGGAAGCTATGGGGTGATCTATGGAAGACTAAGGCTCCTCCAAAGCTTAAACATTTCATGTGGAGAGCTCTGTCTAGTGCCTTGGCAGTTAAGGAACGTCTACAGACCCGAGGTATCCCAGTTGATAGTACGTGTCCAAGTTGTGGTCAGGCGAGTGAAACTGTTTGTCATGTTCTTTTCGTATGTGACAAGGCACGTCAAGTATGGGATATGGCCAATATTCCACTGCCTCCAGCAGGTTTCTCTCGTACCTCTGTTTTCCTGAACATGTTTCACCTTCTAACGGTGGCGAATAACAAAGGAATTGATGATCGTATCCGGAAGGTGTTCCCATGGCTTTTGTGGCAAATTTGGAAAGCCAGGAACTCTTTTGTCTTCAACAAGCGCCATGTAGAACCCTATCACACTGTCACACAAGCGAGGATGCAGAGATATGGAAGCATGCCCAAAGTGCTAATGTCGATGCCGAAGATGCATCAGTGCACAAGGGATGGCGTAAACCACCGGAGGGATCGGTCAAATGTAATATCAGTTCTTCATGGAGTAGTGCTAGTCAACCTTGTGGGGCTTCTTGGATCCTAAGAGATTCTAATGGTTCCTCTATTCTCCATAGTAGAATAGCCTTTTCCTATATTCATTCAAAAGAAGAAGCAGATCTATATGCTTTGCTATGGGCGGTTGAAAGCATGTGTGACCTCCGAAAGCTTAATGTGGCTTTTGAATCTTCCTCGATTGGAATGAGAGAAATCATGCTGCGCGTCTCCAGTCGCCACAATCTCAGCCACCTTGTCGCTACAATTAATTCTGTCTTGCAGGATATTCAAGGATGGAGTTTGCACCACACAGCTTCAGAGAACAATGCTATTGCTGAAGCTATCGCAACCTCAGTCATTACTGGTCATCGTTACCAACCGTATGTTGCAGCGAAAGGACCTATGTGGCTCCACCACCTTCTCGCAGTTGAAGCAATTTCGTAAGACTGCCTACGGCTTCTCAACTTTCTACCCACCGGTGCTTGGTCGGGTTACCTCTCTCTTTACCTTTCCATCTTTTGATGCCTACTGGCACCTTTGTTTTTTTACTATTTGTCCTTTGTCCTTTATATGGTCCTGTTTCTCTATTTGTTTCAAAGAGTTCCCAGTTGGGGCTCCACAAACTCATTGTTATGCATTTTGAACCAGCGTTAAAAAAAAATTATTGGTCAATCTAAATCAAACATAATATTCGCGTATATAATTATTAACTATATACTCTTAAGAATAAAAAATAATCTAAGAATAAGGATCTAAAATGAAAGTTTTACTAAGTTTAAATGAATGCAACTTTGGTTTATGAAAATTTAAATAAAAAGATTCATTAATTTATATTACAAAAAGTCAATAAATTGACATCAAATAATTTTTATCAAATAATTTTTATAATAACAAATTGATCAATAAGTAATATTTCACACAATTAATCAAACCAATTACATAAATTTTATAAAGAGTTAATAAAAAACAGATTAAAATAATAATAAAATATCTAATATGACTTTAATATTTAATATTAAAATACAGTTTTATAGTTTTCAAGTACACTAAAATAAAAATGTTACAACACTACTTATCAAAAAAATTAAAACATATTGATTTTGTAAATTAGATTTTGTTAAAAATATTCTTGTGCTTTTAAAATGCGTATCAAAATCTAATTTTAATTACTTACCATCAGATTTGTCATATTTTAATTAATAAAACAAAGAAAAAATAAAACAGTCTTTGACCTCCACATCACTTTTTTGATGAATGCAACTAAATTTGTGATGTCAATTACATAATATCATTAAGTGAGTTTCTATGTGTAGAGGTATACTTAGTTTAGTTTGTATGGCTAAGCATGTGATGTCCAATAGTTCATGTAGTCAACAATCATTTTTCCTAGTTTCAACACTAAATTTGATATCATTGTTGAAAATGTCTTGACTAATATGAATCAAAATCTATTCAGAGTAGTTTTTAATAATTTTATGATTCCATCGAAATCTAGTGTCACTTGGACTTGAATTCTAAATAGTTATACTAATAAAACAGAACTTTATAATATTTTTAAACCAAAAAATTTATAATATTTTCATTAACTTGTTAAGTATGAAAACTCTTTACAATTTTTCAACCCTACTATCTCTTTATTCGTTGGAAGTTTTCGATATGGGTTTCACTTCATGGATCGGACTTGAACATAGGCGAGGGAAGCGACTACTTAGAGATCATATTTTAAGTGAAAATTTAAGTTGTAGATAGGACAGAAATGTTTTTGGGAAAATTTGGGTAAATACTTCATAGTGAGATTTTATTTTGATAAATACATTTTCATTGAATGTTTTTGAAAACTACACTTATTACTGTGTGAATTGACTAAATTATCCTTAAAATTAATTTAAACTATCTTATTATAATATAGATTAAATAAGTAAATAAAAACTTGATTGACCACTAAATTAAAATTTTAGTTTGCGAAAAAATTTTTAGTTTGTCAGTGTTGATCTCATATCACACCATTTGCAGGAAAAAGACGAGACAACACTTCTACTTAAAATTTGAGGAGCTAACGAAAAGTTTAGGAATGGGACGAGTAGGAGCTTTACGGTGACGTTCTTCAAGCCATATTATAGACAATGTTAAAATGATGTTGAATATTAAAGGTTCTAAATGACTAATGATCAAAACACACATACACAAATGCATAGGTGAATTGAAAAGAACATTTAAAATTTTCCATGTGTATAATTTACAGGCATGTCGTCGTCATTTTCTTTTAAGATCAGGTCCGTTTTAAAAATTTACAGGTTACCGTATCATATAAGAAGACACTTTTTTTTTGTTTTAGCAGGAAAAATGGTGAATTCTCCTTTGGTCTGATTAGATATCAGAACCAGAATTGCCCAAACACGTTGTCATAATTGCTTCGTCATTTTGGTGTCTCCACTCAAGTAACAAACTTACGTTACTAAGCTCAACGGACCAAAAAGCCTAACTATCACGGAAACCTTCCCGAAATGTTTACAAAGCGGCAAAGCCATCCCCGTAACGTTTCCAAAGCGATCTCCGAAACACCTATCTAGTACGTGAGACAGCTTCTAGTAGACATACACATGCTTTACAACCTAGTCATATACAATATTTCTGAATTTAAGTTTTATTTATTAAAAATAATATCTAAGTTAAATTAGGGTAAATATGTCTTATCACATTTAAAAAGAGTTACTTTTCAAAAATAAAAAAATAAGGTGTAGTTTTCAAATTTAAAAACATAAGTGGGGTATTTTTCAAAAAAATCCCAATTTTTTTATACATAATAACAAAAGGATAAAATTTCAGATGAGCTTAGGAAGTTAAGAAAACATTAAAAATGTTGGACCGGTACTGTAGATAAGTTCATGTAAGCGTTTGCCAGATGAGTATAGCTACAACACCGTGATCAGCGACTGGCGACTGCAAGCTTCAAGCTTGCTCTGTATTTATTCTACCCATATGGTAGTGTAGTTTAGTTTTAAGGTTTATGTTTGCTTTGTATGCTAGTAAGGTAATAATAGGTGTGTATTATATAGTATACTATTTAAATTAAATAAATTAAAAATAAAAAAAGAAGAAAAACATTTTTTTTGTTTTTGGCCATAGCTAGTTGTAAGGAAAATCCAAACGAACAGGGATTTTGTTTTTTTTTAATAAAATCTATATATAATAGCAAACTACTTTTTGTTTTCTGCTGACATCATCGTTTTTTATAGGAAAATAAAATTTAATCTAACGATGGAGATTGTTCCTAATCTATAATTTAAGGGTTGTTATTTAATCATGATTGCTTAGTATGATGTCATCATAACTAAACAAAAAAAGGTGTTCATTCGTTGAAAGGTTGTATATTTTCCCAAACTAAATTATTAAAACCTTTCATTAACTCTTTTCCTAATTGGGAAGTTATATATATTTTTCAGAAACCCAACCATTAAATCTTTTCATAATACTCCCTCTATTTTTTTTTTTAAAAAGACGTTTTAGACTCTTTCTAGTGTTTCATTATATTTGACGTTTGCAGAAAAACATGCATAATATGATAACACATGACTTTATTTACCCTTGTGTTATTATTTCTAGTCAACAAAGTCGAGTTTCAATGTGGAATATAGTGTTAGGAGAGATGATGGTCAACTGATGATGAAAGATAAAAATGACTTTGTATCAAATGCTTTAATATGTGTGAAAGTTATGGAATGTTACGGAGGGAGTATTAACTATTTAAAAATAAATCTTCTAATCAAAAGACATGCTCTTTATTTGAACAGTTGCATTTTTTGAAAAGTTTAACTAACCATTGAATATTTTCATTGAATCTTTTCATGATTGATGAATTTTATACGTCAACAACTTTATAAGAAGTTTCTTTAAATCAGAAATTTATCGTATTTGCTGCATCATCTTTTTTATATGAAAAATATGATATATGTTCAGGTATGTCTGATTTTATGATCATCTAAAAATTGTCTTTGGTAACTCTTCATTGAATCGTCTCCTTCTCAAAAAACACCACCCATCTAAAGTAATAAACACACCTTGTTAGAATTTTATATATTGAATTTTAATAACAGAAACTTGTAACAAATTATAATTATTTTTTATCTCTTCTCACATCATTGTTCTTCCTTCTATCTGATCTCTTTGCTACTACTCTGTATTAATACTCTTAAACCCTCTTATTTTTTCTCTTTTTCTGTCTTCCCCACCAAGTGCACCAAGTAGTAATTGAGTATAAAGTATTTTAATGGAAGAATTTGATGAATCCATTACAATGCACACATAAGATTTTGTTGTAACTCACCGCCATGTATTTTTAGTAACTGTGGAATTATAAAGGCAGTTAAGATCTTGAATTTTCTTCTATTGATGCAGCAAAAGCTTTTTCAAATCATTATCAATATATTATGTTGCCTCTTCTTGTTATGATCTGCAAACTTGAATTAAATCAAATCAAACTAATGGCTAACACATTTGAATCAAATTGAGACTTTTTGTTTTTACCATGGAATGATAAAAAAAGATTTCCAAGGACATGGATCCTAGCGTAAGTTTCTGTCTTCTTTACAAGAAAAATCAAAACTGTTTTATTTTGAATGTGTTCTAATTTTAGCCAGTTTGTTTTCTTTAAAATACTAATAAAAAGTGTAGGATTTGTTTTAGTATTACTTTAGCTAAAAATATACATTGACTTCCATTGAAATTCATCATAACTGAATTCTAGAAAAATCCTAAAGACATTGAATAACATGAGTTCTTAATGGATATAAATTTCATTTACAAAATACTCAATCTAATAACACTTGATTTCGTTTTGAATTTAAATTTAAATTACACTCAATTATATTAAAGCAATTGGAAAACATATTTATCAGTCTACATTATCTAATGGTTTGTTAAACTTTGTTATTTTTACCTTTTTCAGTTAACTATTTCAGAAAGTGTAATATTTATTATATTAGTTTTTCAAAGGGTTTTCATATTATTATTTTTTTTTAAATAAAATTAAATAAAGAAGAAATTTAATAATATTTAATCATTATTATTGGGTTAGATTCAAGAAAACAACGATATTAATAATTTTCACAACCAAACAAAGGTATAAATCAAAATTTATTAAATATTTATATTATGACAAAAAAAAATTGATACTTATAAAATTTAAAACATAGGGCTATAAATAATTTTTATTTTTTAAAAAAAAATGATATGTGCATAGTAACTTAAATGACGATTTATAATATTTTGAAGATTTTTAATAATTTAATTTTAATACTTAGTAACAAGAAAATAATCAGAAAATAATAAGCAAAACCACATATAATGAGATGCAGTGATTGGAATGATTTTGTATGGTTTGTTGAAAGTACTGAAAAAAGATTGATTGACTGAACGTCTGTTGTATACAATATATTTTAAATTTACTTCTAAATTATAGATACTTCTTACTTATTATAGAACACTTTAACCTTTATAATCAAGTATTATTTAATCATTTTATCTCGTAAAACTTAAAAGTTTATCAGATTAAAAAAGTTTTAATCCAACGGTCAGAATTTTCTTATTTTATGATCTTGTCATTTAATACTTTTGTTGATGTCATCGAAAATTTATATTTGGCAACTCTTCCTTAAACAGTTATGTTTAAAAAAAAAAACACATTCTTGACAAACATACCTTTTCATTATCTAAGCAGCACATCTTTTAAAAACATACATTTTATAATTTCGTGAACGGTTTTTTTTCTTAACAAAACATCTATTAACAAACATACCTTTTCATTATCTAAACAACACATCCTTTGACAAACATGTCTTTTAAATTTATATATATATATATATACTACTTTTTAAATAAATTGAAGAATTAAAATGTGATGGTCACTATTGGCTGCTTTTTAGTCTAATGGTCTTAAAACTATTTTGGTTTAATGTATTATCTTATTACATCTCTTCTCTAAAAAGTTTCATTCTCTTACAACACACACCTTCTAAAGTAGCATTATATGTACTTTTCAAGATCTATATATTAAAGTTTTTTACATCATAATTTTTCTTACATCTTCTTTCTCATTTTCAATCTTTTTAATCTCTGTTAAGGTCTGATTTTTGGAATATTTTTCTAAATTTATTGATGCTTAATTTTAGGTACTGTAACTTATATTTAAAAGGTTCCCTAAAATGTACAAAAACCAAAAAAAAAATAATAATAAAAAATTTATAAGTAAATTAAAAATGCACGTAAAATTCTTTCTCCATCTCTTTTGTTGGAGTCACAACCATTTTATTGACTTGTTGATTATTGTATTCAATACGGTGAAAGTGAGATTATCACTGGGTTTTGTATTTGTAAAGTAAAAGAAGTATGAAGAACAAAGTCTCAGAGCCCTTTTTCGGTGAGGAATATGGCGCCTTTGGTTGTTTGTCACACACCCCTGTCTCTTTCTTTCGGATTCATTACATATACTTCAATGGCACGACTGCTTTCTCTGATAGCGTCTGTTCATAAGAGTAGTTATTATGTTAAAGGATACAAGAGAGGGTAGTTATTATATCAAAAGTTGCGAGAGAAGAAGTATGTTTCTTATCTTTTGGTACTCTTTCATTGTTATTGTTTCCTATAAATATAAAGACATTAACATTGTCTTGTAAACTCATCAAATTTTTCCCAGATAAATAAAATTATTGTTTTCCTCTCAAACTACAGTAAAATTCTTTTTTATACAAATTTATTTTGATTGTTTTGCGAAACCTGTTTCCATTTACATACATGTGATTTGAAAACCAATATAAAAAATAAATTTAAAGAAAAAATAAAATAACAAAGATTATAAAAAAATCTATATGTTTGATGAATGTGTGAGATGGATGAATATATAAAAGTTGAATAAGTAAATGGGAATATAATTATATGAATATAGGTATATACACTTTATTAATTTTGTTAAAATAATTTAAATATTTTAGTAAAGTACAGATATGTCCGTGTGCGCGGATTTGCTTCCTAGTAATTAGTAAAAAAAGCAAAAAATTAGTTTCTAAAAAAAACAGTTTTTGGAAAATCAAAATCCAGAACCCTAAAATCTACTACAAATTAACAATCATCCTCTCAACCTTTCATCGACTTAAAACTAGATTCCAGATATCACTCAGAATCTCAACACCTAGGATAACTACATATCCGGCAATTCAAATCGGCGGTCAGTTCTTTAGCCCAAATTCGTTCCTCGATAAATATTTCTTTTGGTATAACTCCTCCTTTGATATGAAAGCTTGAACCATAATTTTATGTATTTTGATGCATAATGTAGTCAAGGATGGGTTGCGATAGAATCAGCCAGTTGCCGGATTATTTGCTAGCTCAAATACTCTCACACCTACCGATCAAAGATTGTGCTAAGACAAGTCTCTTGTCTAAACGTTGGGAATGTACCTGGCTCTATGTTACCGAATTGGACTTAGACGCCAATGACTTCGTTTATGACGTAAAAGCCTTACCTCGTATGATGGACATGTTTCTCAAGTTTAACCGCGGATCTTGTCTTCAAAAGTTCAAGATAAAGTATCAAAGACGGAGTGGTGCCTGTAGCCAGAGAGTCATGGAGTGGATAAACGAAGTGGTTCATCGCCAAGTTCAACATCTAGAAGTGGAGAAGGAAATGTCTGAGGTAAAGACTGCAGATTTCATGCCTAACTATATGTATGTGAGCAAGACGTTGGTGTCTTTAAAGCTGGTAAACGTAGGGCTTGAGAGTCCCAAGTTTGATATTTCTCTACCTAGTCTCAAGACCATGCATCTAGAAAATATATTTTACGAGGGTGATGGTCTTTTGATCATGCAGAGACTCCTCTTAGCCTCTCCTGTTCTTGAAGATCTTACCATGGTAAGCCTTTTTTAATGATAATCTTGAAATTCTGCCTAAGATCTGTTTAAATTTGATTTAGCGATGTTGTAAACTCTAATTGTTTTCGCTCTTTTTTGCAGGACGTTCCTGTTTCGTGGAAGCCAAAGAAAGTTGTTTTAAAAAAGGTTCCTCGGTGTTTATCATTGACTCTAGAGCATGTTAGGATTAACAAATTGACTCTAGAAAGAACTGGGACTGAAGCAGTGAAATACTTTCTTAAGAATTCAGCAGTACTCAAGAAACTGACTCTAAGTTTTAAGGATCTTTCTATTAGACACCAAGAGAGCGTATACAGGAAGCTTACTACAGCCAAAAAGCTTTCTCCAAGATGTCAGGTGCTCGTAGATTGACATGCGATTCTTATCAGTTGTGAACATTTTTTTATTGAACATTCGAGTGGAATTCATCTATTTAATTTGGTTTGATCAACTTTGATTTATTTGAATTGTTTAACTATGTGGATGATCTTATATGTTCAAGTCTTAAAGATTATTCAGTTATATTTTTTTCCCTCATCTTCGCTTCAAAACAGGAAGTAACTAGTTTAATTTCGTCTGGTATCTGTTTTATTTTCGTCATCTGCAGCAAGTAATTCACATTCTCGAAAAAGATAACAGGAAGGAGTATTTATTACTGTAATGCTTGTCGTTGCCGAGCACTTGGGCACTGAAACAGTGTGATTAACAGTTCTCTTCATCGCATGTACGACGTCTGTCATAAGATTTCAGTTTCGTCTCGCTAGATCTTACTCCTTCCGTTCTTATTAAATTCATATTTTAGAGAAAAAAATTATTTCAAAAAAAATACATATTTTATATTTTCAATGCAATTTTTATCAATTAATAATAAAAAATTGTGAAATTCAAAAACATTAATTACAGTTTTAAAATTGTATTGATTTAAAAATACATAAAATATAAAATTACAAAAAATATATATATTTATAACATGTTTTGATATGTTCTACTAAAAAAATGTAAAAATACAAAAACATGGATCTTTGAGAAATGGAGAGAGTATATTACAGTAACTAAATGCTCCTTGAGAAACGCCATGATCTCTGCCCGTCAGTGTGGTATTAACGCTCTCTTGATCTGCTCAGACTCTCAAACTCTTATTAACTTTGAGAAATCAAGAGAAAGACACTTAGAGATCGATGTTCTTCTCAACGACATCTATCTACTACCTACTGTAGTTGCTTTCAAGTTTATCCCTAGACTAATTAATTATAGAGCTGACCTTACAAGTTCTATCTCTATTGTACTACACCTTTGATTATGAAATGAATCTTGTTTTACAAAAAGAAATGCTCCTTCTAAAACTTTCCTAATGAATACTTTAATTTTTGGACCTGATTGCTCCACACATTCTCAATAACTGGTTTCGGTCATGGAAGTATGTCTTGTTTCTTACTTATCAGCTCGTGCCTGGTTCACTTAATAAATTATACCTTTTTTGTTCCATGATCCATCCTAATAAAAAGAATCTTTATACATCACAGTAGGAAAATAACGCAAAGAGTAATAAGATGTCACTGTTCGATGAGATTAGAGCATCTTCGATGGAAGTTTCTAATAAGATTTTTTCAATAATAAAAATAATGAAAAAAAAAACTTAAAGCGATTTTTCTCCTTTCTCTCTAGAAAGCAAAAGCGACAACTTCCGTTCACCTTCGTTTTGCTCTGGCCTCCGGAGGCACTGGCAGCGTCCGGTGTATGTTAGCTCCAGCGTCGGAGGCGCCTCTTATCCCTTCTCCTTTTTCTTCTTCTCTCACTTCCTCGTGCGGCATTGATATGTCGTCCCTTTGGTACGATTGGAGTCGTCGGAACCCTAGATCTCTCCGGAGGGTGATAAATTCGGCGTACAATGGTCTAATCTGGAGCTCTGACGAGGCGTTCATGGTCTGTGTCGATGAAAGGAGCCGGCTTTTAGGGTGAACTTCTGCAGATCTCGATTTTGTCTTTTCGCTAGATCTGTTCGTCGTTCGTGGCGGTGGTGGCGTGTGAGGTATATGTTAACTCACTCCTCCGATTCTTTAGTGTGCTATGCGAAGTTTCTCTTCGGTGTGGAGTGGAGTGTCCGGCTCTCCGTATAGTCGAGGCTTGCGTCTTGTCTCGATTCTTAGTCTAGTTGGCGCTCAAGGGAGGCGGCAGATCTCCTTTGTCGGCGCATGCACATGGATTTAGTTGGTCGTGTGGCAGCTGGTTCGTGTCGGTCTGCGTGTGCAGCTTATGTGTTGCAGTTTTGCTCTTCTCGTCTATGGCAGGGACAACTTCATCTATAACAGCTGTTCCCTGTTTGATATCACTTCCCATGACTCCGGTTCAATTTTGTCCAGCCATTACGCGTATGGTGTGGATTTGCTTCATGTTCGCTTTGATCTTTCATCCTTTTTTCTCCTGCAAGTTGGTTGTCGAAGCGTAAAGAAGACCTGACCAGGTTCTCTGGTTCGGATCAGGTCGCCGTTTTGTAGCTCTAATGGAGTCTGTTGGTTCTACTTGTGGTGAGGAGGCCTGAGTTGGAGGTGGCCATCCCAGTGTGCTTAGATGACTGCTTGATTGTTTTGGCAGGTTGCTCCCTATCTTTTTTTGCAGTTTATGAAGCTTTGTTCTGGTTGTAGCTATCTCCACAGCCCGTTCTTGCTCGGGTGGTGTTTTGTCTCTGTAGTCTCGGCTCGTGGAAGTTCACTTCCTTAGTCTGGTTGAGAGCTTAAGTGACAGTGACTATTCAGGTTAGAAGAGATCATTAACCACCAGCTACTCCGGTGATGTCACGAGAAGACCGGCATCCACGGCAACGCGGTAAACTCCACATTCGAGTGGTTTACATCAACGGTTGAGAACGGTGGTTGCTATTCCAAGGATTCCGGATCAATCTGGCGGATGGCATTGGTTAAGTGGGCGAGCCAAGCTAGTATTGCTATGTTTAATATAGAACATTTTGGTTGAATCGATCTTGTAATAGTCACTGTAATTTCCGTTTGCGGGTTGATCAATATAAGTAAATATTAAAAAAAAGAAAAAAAAGAATTTATCTATATATATATAAAATAGATTTTCCTCTCATCTTGTGACATGTGGAAGGTGGTTTTGTTGACATGTGTCTCTTTCTTATATCTTTCATTTTAGATCTTTTTTTTAGATTATTACAATTTGGTTCACCACTTTCTAATTGTGCAATATCCAATCATTTTCACAATAATAATCATATTTTTTAATTTGATAATCCATTTTATTAATTACAAAATATAAAATGAATAAAATAATAAAATAATAAAGAAAATAATATAAATAAATTTTTAATTTTTAATTTATTCACAACTAAAAATAACATAAAAACTTCACTATTTTATTAATTATTACTATTTTCTATTATTTATTTTACAAATTATATATTTATTTTAATATTGAACAAGTTAAGAAAAATAAACTAGAAACACAATTCATGATCAAAACATAAAATCTTTATAATCATAGAGAAAAATAAAATGCCAAAGTCACACTAACTAAGTAAATGTTTACAACTTAAACGATATCAAGAACAAAAATTAACTTAGCTCACTTTATCATAGAATGTTTTGGTTATAACAAGGAGATGTCGGAAAAGAGTAGAAAGTTAACTCCGAGACAAAACATCTTTTGAATACAAAAAAAAACACGATAAAAAATCAATACAAAGAATCAAGAAACCGTGTTAGAGCAAAAATATTCAACATAATGCAAAAATTGCCATGAAATAAGAAAATAAATATTTAACATACCATAAACGCAGCCACCAGCTAAGATGTATGGAGCACCTCACAAACTAAACAGGCACATAAAAACGTTTATACTAGCAGAGAACCACAAAACTTTAGATAAAAAAAAGACCAAAATTCTGAGAATCTAACTACGCACACTTATACTAAGAAAAGCAGAGGAAGTAAACACACAGCCTGAATGAGGGAGAATGAAAGTTAACCATCAAGAAACTAAAGCCCAAACTTGAGACCAAACACAACATTGCAAATCTACAGAGCATACACGAAAAATAACACTATCTATACATGGAGTCGCAAATTTGACAAAATAGAAAGCCACTAGAGACGCGAAAAGTGATGAAATCAGCAAATCGTGGAGCCAACCTCAAACTATGAAATAGAGCATAGAATTCTAATGATCAAAAACCAGACCTTGAAAACCAACTGAACAAGAATTATCGACAGTAAGCTAACGAAGAAGAAATCAACATCAAAGACGACTAGACTCTGATCCAACCTAAGAAGATGCACTTTCTAACATCAACAAAAATCTAAGTAAAAAAAGGTGCAGCCAATATTGACCAAAACAACCTATAAATCTGTGAGTAACAACCACACAACATGAAACTTATAAACTCAATCTATAACAAATACCAAACAATCTCAGGAAGAACAAACACATAGAGGCGAATATTTTTTTGGTGAGGGTGAGAAGCAAAGCACAAGGAAAAGATAAACGAAATACATAGATAGTGACGGCTTAATATAAAAATATGAAGAGAGAACACAAAACATCTCAAATAATATTATTCAAATAATTCAAATAATAAATAAAATACAATTTATAACGTTAAACTATTAATCTTAAAACAAAAAATGCAAAGTTATTGAAATTTAATATGCTTTACATTAGAGGCTTTACTATTGTATACAAAACATATTATTGAAAAACACAAACACAAAATATATAAATCTATCACCTATTACGATATAACACAATAAAAATATTAAATAATGTTCTTAACAAATAGAGATGGCTATGTAATTACATCATCCAAAATAATTACTCAACAACAATAAAAATCAAAAATTTTAAATTCTTAATACTAAGATTTATTATTAAAAATACATCGTACCAACTCCGAATGTATCTTTACGATCAATATATATATCTGATTGGTTAAATTGATATAGTCACAACTTTTTAAATTTGACAAATCCAGAGCGAGAAAAAACTAGCGGTTAATATAACACCTATGATTATTTGAAATTATCATTATAAGCACCGCTCACAAAATATAATTCATTGAAATCAACATAGAAAAGTCCAAAGCATCAAACTATTATGACACCTCCCTGTCACCCTAATATACAAAACTAGATCTAGGCATAAATCTCGAACCCGAAACTGATCCGAAATTAAAATATCGGTTCAGTTACGGATCTAGCCAAAAACAAGATCGATTTCATATACTTTTGGTTTTCGGTTCGGTTCCATTTTAGCCGATAACTAAAGAGTAACCCGAGTTGAACCGAACACATACAAAGCTGATAGTATAAAACGTGACAAAAAAGATCATCTTATTCCAAATGAAATGACGCAAAATAAAAGATAAATAAAAATGCAGTTTATATATCTAGCATGGATTTATCAATTTAAGCTTTTAGACTTCTTTACTATCATATCTAATTATTTATATATATACATATATGTATAAACTCTAATTTTATATAATCATTATAAGATGAAGTCCACATTTATAAATTATCTAAATCATAATTTAAATTAATAAGTTTCAATCAAATAATAAACAATTCAGCTATTACACTTTCAAACTGTCATGCATATATTTAAACTTAAATTTCTTTCGTAGTAACTTTGCAAAGACTACAATCAAACTAATAAATTTCATAAGATCATATACATATTCTGTAATGTAAAATACTGTTGAGAAATGTTCTAAACTATAAAACCATAGTCAAATCATAAAAATATTAGCAAAACCGGCGCGTAGCGCCGGCAAACCCCTAGTAGAAGATAAAAGTAGAGGAGAAAGAATATGTTTTGCCTGTGAAAAACTCTACCTAATGTTGACTTTTAAGAAACCAAAGTAACACATTTTAATCTTTTTAAAGTATCACTAAGTGTTTTTCTGTCTCACGTGCAGTGAGAACTTTTTTAAAATTTAAAATATATTTTAAAATGAAATTTTATTAATATTATGGATTT
This sequence comes from Hirschfeldia incana, assembly GCA_026261945.1. Classification (NCBI taxonomy): domain Eukaryota; kingdom Viridiplantae; phylum Streptophyta; class Magnoliopsida; order Brassicales; family Brassicaceae; genus Hirschfeldia; species Hirschfeldia incana. The sequence continues at coordinate 3,490,885 of JABCMI010000006.1, forward strand.
TGTTATTTTCTTATTAGTAATTTAATACAAATTTGATTTAATTAAACATAAAATTAAAACAAAAATAATTTTGTTTATTTAAAAATATATTTATGATATATATATAATAATTGAAAATGTTTTATTATTTTTGGAAAAACTCCAAAATATCATCATTGGACTATTTACATTGGTTTCAGCAATTTAACATCTTATTAGTCTTTTTTTTAATATTTCACATTATTACTGGTTAGACCCCTTATTAAGTTCTCCACATATCAAGCATGAGAGAGGTAAAGTATATTTTCTTCCTTTTGGTATTTCAAAAAAAAAAACAAAAATTCACGTCATATTTTTAATTACTTAACAATTACTTCATTTTTCACTTACAATAGTTTGTTTGATTAAATTCAACACCATACCCTATCATTTTTAATTCATTATTTATCTTTTACAATATAATAACTACATATTAATATTATTTTTTGTTTTAATTGTCTTAAATAACTAAAGTAGCATAATTTATAATAATTATTATATTTATTTATCATATACTTACTTCACTTCACAAAAATAATATTAAAACTAATATTATTAAAACAAACAAAATTATTAAATTTTAATAACACACGATACAAAGACATATAACAACAATTAAAAAGATATATTTAATTGATACAGTAGACCCAGTTCATAAATAATAAAGTTCTTAAACCACTCGAAAAATGAAATCTTTTTAATTATGAAATATTTCAAATTTTGTCAGTTTGTGTTTGAGAAGATTTACTTGCAATTTGTGATGTCCATTTGAATCATAGAATTCAAACCTAGTACACACATGATTTGCAAGCATCAATAGCATCGATAGCATCTCAGTCGAAAATGGTTGTTTTGTACTCGGACTAAATGCCTCAGACTGATCTCTAGATCAATTATCAATATTTATTCTAGGTTTTGTTTTTGTTAAAGGGTTTTCGTATATTTATTCTAGGTTGAGATAAAAAATGTTAGCAATCAAGTGGGAAATAATATTTTTGTTTTTTTACTCTTTGTATTATGAATGTTACTCTTAGTTATGCCATATATATATATATATAACTAAGGCTGGTCCGCCCGTAGGGTGGAAAGTTATAATAAAACTTATTTTATTTTAATTTGTGAAGTATTTTAAAAATATGATAAACAAACAGATAATGAAAGAATAATGAAATCATAATAATAATTTTTTTTTAATTATAATGACAATACCTTCAATTCAAGCTTCAATCCTGTAAGGCAGTGTATCTGTGTGTATAAAAAGGTTAGCATTTTTCTTAGGGAAACAAACCATCTTCTCAATCCATCAAAACAACACTGTCAACTTACTTTTTGGGATATGGTTAACGCTTCACTCTCCTCTCCGATTTGCAGCCTGGTTATTTCTCCTCCACCATTCAAGTGCGATTGCTCTGGCTCTGGGAGACCATGAATATCATCCTCACACTTAAGTTTGTTTTAATTCCTCCACCAGCTAAGAACAGAACCGCCTCTATTTTCTCCGGGTCGGCTTCTCATTTAAGTGGAAGCATATCAGTGAGAGAAGAAAACATAGGAATCATCATTACCTTAGTAAGGAAACAGCTCATCTAGTAAGAAAGGAGATGAGCTGATTGGTATTGATATGCTTCTGATTGATGAGAAGGTCTAATGGTTCCTATTTTGATATGCTGATGTCATATATTTCTTTTTCCAGGATATATTTTTTTGTAAGCATTTTTGTATGTATATTTGGTTGGCAGTACAATAAATTTAATCGAATACTCTTCATATGGTCATCTCGCTCCTTATAACATCTATTTGTTGTAAGTTGTTGTTGTTTATGTGTTGGGTTAGGATTTGGAAGCAAGAATCATGTAAGTGTTGTGTGTTTTTCTTAAAAGTGTTGTAAGTGTTGCGAAAGAAGGTTTATTGCAAAAGGACAACTGGGAGATTTTGTTTTGTTGCTTGTGAGTTTGTAGAACTCTGAGGCTGATATACAAAGTGGTGAATTTAATTACTGCATATTTAGTGAGATATTTTTGTTAAGACAGTGCACTATTTGAATAGCAAAACAATTGTCAGTTAAAATATTTTAAAATTGTGTTGGAACTTCAAGATTGTTTTTAGTGTTGGACGTTTGAAGAAAGGAAGTAAAAGTACGTGAAGTGGGTGTTTGGATTGTTATATAGCTCTGTCTATGGGATAAGAGTTGGTATTTTGTAAACTTTTGCTCTTGAACATTACAATTCCTGTTCTTTTACAAAAAAACAAATCATTACAATTCTCGTATCGTGAAATGTTGTTTTCGTTGACACCAGACCCGTCTTAAAGTACTTGTGGGTAGAGTTGAAAATATCAAATAATTTTTTTTATTAACTCAATATCAAATATTTTCTAAACATAATTGTAATTACAAATTCATGTTGGGTGCCTACTGGTTTCTCTTACTTTCATATGTTACACATTTCATACATAGCTCTGTTGTGTATTTGTTGGGTAGATACATTTTCAAATGTTAGTTTTTTCACAAATTGCAGATCGTTAACATTCTGTTTTTTTCCTGTATTCATGCCTCTGCTTAGCATGTGAGAAAGGAATCTTACTTTTTTTTGAACGAAGCTGTCTTACTTATTTAATATCTGTAAGATTGCACTGATAACCAAACTTTATTGGTAATTTTACCCATGTAATATCTGCATCAGGTTTTAGAACCTTGTTTATTTTTCCCCCTTTAACATTCCTTTCTTCTTTTCCCCCTTTAATATTTTAAAATTTTATATTCTAACATTTTCATCTTCTTAACAATTCTCAATCACTGAAGTTGGAAATTTTTAATATATTAAAATACATAGAGTTACATTAATCGTATTCTCCCTTGAAAATAGCAAACAATTATTTGTTTCCAAATTTAAATTGTTAGTAAAAAAATTTAAACAGAACATACGCGTTCATAAAATTATAACGTAGAAAGAAATAATGTGGATGTATCGTGTGGGACCCCATAACAGCTCCATTGGACCATTGTTCGAAAAATTATTCCCAAAGAAAAAGGATTAAAACATAAACTCAATTAACTCTCCACTAAACTCAATCAACTCCTTTTACCATTCTCTGTTCTTTTGCCTTTTTGATTTAGATCCAAGCAAAGCAAACATTTCAATTAACTCGGTGCCGTCTTCGGGGACTGGTTCGCCATCTCTATCTCCACTCCTCCTCCCACCACACCCTCTTCTTCTCCTATGCCGCCACCCACTATTCCCACATGTCCTCCTCCGTCTTTTCCCTCTACACCTTCTGCTCCTCCTCCATCTATGCCGGGATCTTCACCTCCTCTTCCTCAGCCGTCTCCATCGCTCCAACTACATCAGGATCTCCTCCCGCACCTATCACTCCTACTGGATCCCCTGCGTGAAACCCTCCATCATCCTCAGGACCACCGTCCAATCCCCTAAGTGGAGGCGGAGGAGGACCTCCTCGAACTCCATCTTCGTCGTATCCACCGTCTTCTACTTCCGATGGTTACTATGTTCCTCACAGTTTTTTTACAAACTGTCTTTCAAAATAAAGAGTTTCATGAAGAAGTTTCAATGGCAATTTAGAATTGTGAGGAATGATGGCCAAGGGATGACGCATCACCTTTTAATAGATTGAGATCCACCGCCATATGAAAATGCATTGAATGAAGATTTTTAGGAAGAAGATGAAAAAACATACTCGTACGGCGGAGATGAAGAACGTCTTCAAGACCTAAATCAAAAATGTTGCGTTTAACTACAATAAGAATTTCTTTGTTCGGTGTGGTCACATAAAACCCGTAGACAAACCCAGGCCCAAATTCATCACACCTTTGATTAAATGAAACGCATCACTTTGTTACACGGGACACGTGTTGGCTTCTCAGGATTCGAATTTTTGACCTGGCATCCGGTGGTGCATTCTGGAGAGAAAGAATTCTTTTTTCATAATATATAGATTTTGTTGTAGATATTTATCTCTTTCATTTGTGGAAGTACCGTAGCCTAGTGGTTAAGGTTTAAAGGCTTCTACACTCAGGTCTGGGGTTTGAACCTCAGACTATGCAATTTCTTGCAGATTTCAGAAAATCCAAGTTTCAAGTCTCGAAAAGAGCGGTTTATTAATGTAGACAAGAGAAGAAATGCGGCAAAGAGATATTTAACATGGTGCAAGTAGATCGGGCCAGGAGTGGATCTTCATAGGACGGTTCAAGTGATGCAGTTAGGTGTAGATCTCATAAGACAGATAGTTTGTCGGTTGTTGAATCGTCTTTGTAATATTTTTCATAATTGCAATATCATAATAAATCAGTGTTAAAAAAATTTATCTCTTTCGTTCATTTTCACTTTTTCATTTACTCTCAATTTCCTGTAATATTTACCAATTAAAAAGTCAGATTAATGCCTGCTTTGATCGCAATCTCCGTTTCAGTAAAAAAATACGCGTGGCCGAGTATGCAAATAACGTGTTTGACAAATTGTCGTATGCGAGAGATGAGAAGTCTCAAGATAAGCCAATTCACTGTACTGTTGTTGACTTTCTAGGATATCTGTTATCTTCTTTACCAGAAAGATGTCGAAATTGTCTCAGATAATACCAACATTTGTCAAAAGACAGACTTTTCTTTCTTCACTCTAATCCAATTAGCTTCTTCTGCACGCCGAAGTTGACTCAATGTAATTCTTTATTACTTACCATCAAAGAAAACAGTTGAAGACTCGCTACATCACACTGGTCAATTTTCTTACATTTATTGTTGTAATCACCCTTTATATAATTTATTTACGCATTATTATTCAATTTCTCACTTAATTTGGTTGTCGTAAAAGTATCATAGATGTAAGATTATCAACAGCTGAAGTTATTAAATGTTGTTGCACCTTGATTTAAGTAAGTTCTAGTTTCATAAAGTTTAGATGTTCTGAAACTCTTGTTTTCTACTTTGCAGTGAACATCAGCAATGGCTGCATCATCATCAACTAACGAGATTTCAGATAAACCTAGAAGAACCGCAACATCATTCCGCAACTTTGTTTCACAAAATCATGATTCTCAGTTTCCAGCAGAATCAGGAAGATACCATTTGTACATCTCTTACGCTTGTCCATGGGCTTCTAGATGCCTCGTTGTCTTAAAACTCAAAGGACTTGATAAAGCAATAAGCTTCACGGTCAGTCCATATATTATTTTCCTAGATATATCCCATTACAATTTTCAAGAAACATAATATGACCTTTATTCTTTATTAGTCTGTTCAACCTCTCTGGAGAAAAACAAAAGAAAACGATGAGCATATGGGATGGGTTTTTCCCGATTCAGATACAGAGGTTCCTGGAGCCGAACGAGACAATATCAATGGTGCGAAAAGCGTTAGAGAACTTTATGATATCGCTAGCTTGAACTACACAGGCAAATACACTGTTCCTGTAAGTCACTAATTATTTTACATTCACGGTGTGTCCTTATTTTAAGTCTATCTTTGTTACTTTATTGGTTTCATTGTATGAGGTAGATCCTTTGGGATAAGAAGCTTAAGACTATAGTTAACAATGAGAGCTCTGAGATACTTCGAATGTTCAGCACCGAGTTCAATCATATTGCGCAAAACCCTTGTCTTGATCTTTATCCTACCAACCTGCGATCGTTAATAAATGAGACCAACGAATGGGTACACCATGGGATAAATAACGGTGTTTACAAATGTGGTTTTGCTACAAGTCAAAAAGCATATGATGAGGTAAAGCAACTTTGCAGTTTACTATCGATATGGTATTAGAAAATATTGATTCCAACAAGTTTTGTTTTCTCTTTGCCCTTTTTCGAAAAAAAAGTTTTGTTTTCTCTTTATAGGCAGTGAAGCAATTGTTCGATGCATTGGACAAATGCGAAGAAATACTCGGAAAACAACGGTTTCTTTGTGGAAACACTTTGACTGAACCAGATATTCGGTTATTCGTCACTCTCATAAGATTTGACGAGGTTGTTTATAGATTCAACTAGTTGTTATGTTTTGGGTTTCTATCTACGGTTTGTTGAATTTACCATAATTTTAGGCTTACACGGTGATCTTCAAATGCAATAAAAGACTCATAAGGGAGTATTCAAATCTTTTTAACTACACGAAAGATATCTACCAAATACCGGGGTTGAGCAGTACAGTGAAGATGGACCATGTAAAGCAAAATTATTATGGAAGCTTTCCTTCTATAAACCCTCTTGGGATTGTAGCTCATGGACCAAACATTGATTACTCTTTGTCTCATGACCGACATAGATTCTCCTAATAAACAGCATCGACTACCTTAGTGTATTTCTGAATGTGCGTCTCTTTTTCTTCAGAAACCTTGTTTTACATTTGAATTATTATGCGTGTGTCTGTTGTGTGTTAGTGTTGTAAAATTCAAGTCATGTTTCGGTTTATGTTTTGCATTGTGAGCAAAAATTATGTATTTAGTCTTACTAACCTTCGTCTATGGAACTGAATATTATTTGTATATAACCAGAACAACTGTTTTTAACTATAAAACTAAACTTCGGTAAAGCTGAAAACAACACTACTACAAACAAACATTTGTAAATTGTATAAAATAAATTTTACAGTGTTTCTTTTTGGTTTGCATATGAGAAAATTTGTTATTTATAGAGATTTCTGGATTCTATTCCTTGACGATTTTCTTCTCTTTATAGTTGCATTGCAGCGACCGTGAAACCTCCTTGTCGGCTAGCTTCTCTTGGGTTTCCTCTCACGGCCACATGATCCAGAAATCTTTGTATCAGGACGACAGTTGACTCTATGAAATGGTAATCTGTCGTGTCACTATATATCGTACCATACAAGTGACAGATATCAACATTCTTGTTCATACTTAAGAAATACCAAGAATATAGAGAATATAAAGGATTATAAAATAATCAACCTTTGTTCTGCTCGGGGCATGCCTCTTATGTCAGAAAGAGTAACTAAAGCTTCCTCCCATTTCTTAGTTCTTTCTACCTGGAGTAGATGTCTGCGCTGCAAATCTCTAAACTTATCACCAAAGTCTCCTCTAAGTTCTTTCACAACCAAATGATCAAGATCGTAGAAGATGGGAATAACTATGAGACGACCTTGATCCCTAAGTTCCTTCATCTTGGCCAGACCATCCAAGCTCCTATCTGAGTCGGCGTAATTCTTTGAGAAGATTACCATTGCGATCTCGGACTCTTCAATCCTCGTCAAAAGGCTAGCTAGGTCTGTTTTCAAGAACTCGTTCTCGTCTAAGAAAACATTTATACTCGCTCTCCTCAAAGCAGGGTCGAGAAAGCGTACGAAGTGGTTGCGCACATCCTCTCCCTGGAAGCTGATGAAAACTTGAGGCCCTATTAGGGTTGCAACCGTTGAAGCAGCAGCCATGTGTGAGCTTTTGGGGGAAAGAAAAAGCAGGAATAGAGTTTTTGTTGATTCTTGTTTGACCTTGTGTGTTTTGCAAAGTTGTTTTGAACGCAAAAGGATAGGATAATCCATCGTCTTAATATAATTAGAAAGGGTGGGTAATGTTAATACCCAGTGGGTTAATACCGTATTTAAGTTGTCAACATGTGTGATTTTTAAAACATGTCAATAACTTGTCATAGAAATTTGAATTGGTCGTTTAACTCTATCGCATCCCTGGTCAAAACCTAGTACTATTAGTAGAACCAGTTCAACACATTTATGAGTTTTAGCCTAAAACTTTTAGGACAAAAATATTGATATTTAAAATTTCCAGTTTCAAAATTTCTTATTAATTGTTTTCCTTTATAAATTCATGCGGAACTAATTCTAGAAATTTCTATTATGACATTTATGAGTTTTCTATATCGTGCTTAGATCTAAAAACTTGTTTATAAGAACATTAAAATAACATCAATTCAATTTCTTTTTTTTTGCAAATAGAAAGTTGAACCTATAATAGTAACAATCACATTGAATTGAGTATATAACTTTAATTTATCCAACACAAAAATTACACACATTTTATACTTATTTAAGGAATTTGTTAATGAAGCATGTGATACCATGCTCAGATCTAAGAGTATGCGCATCAGTGATGCGTGTTGGAGTTCGTTATTTTCATTTTTTTAAAAATTTTTACTGTTTGACTTAAAAAAAAAGCGGATCAATCGTGGGCCACCACCTGGCATGGACCCGTAACACAGTAATGACCCCGTCTCGTGGAGAACAGATTTCGCAACCCGGGTTCGTAAATATTTGATTATTTTAATATATTTTGGTTTCGGAAAACATGTGAACTCGGTTCACCGACTTCCAATTGCCATGGTCTAACAAATCTATATCTAAAAATGATAAAATAATACCTACAAATTAAGCAAAAAAAAATGAAAATTTAACTATTAAAGTTCAGATATTAAGAAACCAATAACATTGAACTGAATTTATAACTTTACTCGAATCAGACTGACAAAGGCACATATTAGGCCTGAAATGGATCCGGATATTCGGGATATTCGTGATACCCGGATCCGGATCTATATCCGTCGTAACTGTGATTCCAGTATCCAGATCTGGATTCGTGCCTTCAGGATATTCGGGTTTTGGATATCCGTCTAGATATCATGATATCCGCGAGTATCCGGATTCAAATCCAGATCCGTCAAAATAATTTAAAAAATAATAATATTTTTTAAAATACAAATTAAATACAAAACATCTATATATATACATAAATTATTATTTTTTACAAATTTATGAATGTATTTAAAATTAAATGTAATCTAATAAGACTAATTTTATGTATAAATATTAATAAATTAACTATAATTATTAATAAAATTAAAAATTTAATATATTTTAAAAAGTTGAATCCGGATCCAGATATTCGGAACTAAAAATTCAGATATCCGGATTCGAATCCGGATTCGACGGATCTGACATTTTACTATCCAGATCCGGATCCAGGCACTCTAGATATCCTATTTTCGGAGCGGATCCTGATCGGTTCTCGAATCGGATTCGGATCTCGGATAATAATTCCCAGCCCTAGCACATATCTTACAAAACTTCAGATACGAAAAATATGTATATCAAAAAACAGTAAAATAGCTTCAAACCAAGATTTTTTCCGAAAATATAAGTTTTAAAATAAAATAATAAGAAAACCTCACAGCAAGTTAAATATATAATTCTATTTTAATCTGACATACAAATACATCTATTTCTTTTGAAATCGAACGGCTGATCTATTACTCAAGTTTGAGGTGGTCTGGGCACCAGACCAGAATAGAACAACCAATGTAGTACAAGTCCCTATAGAAGGATCTTGCTATTTTAGCTAGAGAATTTGATGAAGACGGTACTTGTAAAATTTCCAAGTAAAAAAAGTCAAATGCTCCCTGGCACGAAACCCACGACCCCCTTTTCCTTGTTTTTCCCGTCAACCAAGAAAGTATCCTCCGCTGTTTCCTCCCGGCTCCACTGCTGATATTTTATCTCTGCTGCAACTAAACTCCGGCGAAATAAACTCCGGCGAAATAGATCTGGCATGTAATCGACATCTCTGAAGCTCACTCTTTCTTTCCAGTAGCAAACTGCTTTAATTATGAAGCATTTATTATAGATCTGGTCGGGAGAAAGATGAAGAGAAAAACTAGTTTAAATGCTTTGACCTGGACAATTGGGTATATACTGTCTTAGCTTCAGTTGGTCCCCTTCTACTGTCTCGTACAGTCAACAAATTACCTTGGCACTAAGGTTTAACCCCCCCCCTCCCCCTTGAAGGATTTTACTGCGACTCTGTAATTTTCAACTCTGTATTTTTTTACGGTCTTTGTTAAATGACGTACCGAAGCTCAAGGATGGAAAAAGGAAAGTGGATACCTGGCTCATCAAAGGAATCTCGTCGCCCCCGATAATAATTCCTCAAACAAACACGACTGCTCTTATCGAGAAACACAGATTCACGCTCATAGGTCGGGTTACAAACCCTAAAGTCCAGAAAACCAGAGCATCGGTGGGCTTTTTCTCCAACAATGGCGAGTTGAGGGCACCATCACTGGCAGAGACCTTGGCCCTAATCTGTTCCAGTTTAAATTTGAATCGGAGCATGACCTTCAAACCATACTCTCAAAAGCTTCGTTCCATTTTAAACGATGGATGATGATTCTGAAACGATGGGGGCCTATAGTCTCTGACTACTTTCCAGCCCTCATTTCATTTTGGATCTCTATACATGGACTCCCCCTCCATTACTGGACAGACAAGGCTCTATAAACCATCGGAGAAGAACTGTGACCGGTGGAGAAGTATGATGTGAAGCGAGGATAAATCAGAGTTCTCATCAATGGTCTAAAACCGCTATAAATGAAGCTCGAAGTCAGTCTCTTTGGGGCAATCAAACAAGTGGAACTAGAATACAAAGATCTCCAGAAGCACTGCTTCATCTGCTACTCCTTAGCTCATGATAAAGATAACTGCCCCAATCAAAGAGCCCAAGCTAATGCTAGGGAAACAGGACCAAGAATGGGAATCTCTCAGACTCGAACTTGGAACGACTTGATGCTGAATGAAGAAGAGCAGATGACAGAAGAATAAACCGAGCTGAGGGATCACATTGGGTAAAACCCTCTGAACAAGAGTTCGACTGGAAAGCATGACAAATCCTTTCGGTTCAACTATGGAGCGAGAAGGGACCCAGACTTCAGGACTGAGCCCTCACGTCGAGAAAGCTCAGAAAACAATAAATATCGCCCTGCTAGGGAGAGACTCTCTGGAATATGAGGTTCTGAAAATGCTGCTAGCAAAAACTCCCGCTCCAGGCAAAACTACCAAACACCAAGATCAGAATGGAGGCCAGTAGCAAGTGGATCACATTTGGGAACCAATCCAAAAGCTGCAACACTGTCTTTAACTTCACACACCCCTTCCCGGAGACCTCAACGGGAGGGAGGAGCAAGTATAAATACTGGTCTCTCAGCAGGTCAACAGAACTTAGGTCGACAAAGCTCAGGTTGACAAAACTCAGGCCGACATAACTCAGGGGAGAGAAGCTTTCCATCTAAAAAAAAAAGGCTCAGGGCTCAAACGCTTGTCTCTCCCTAAGGAAAGAGTTCCCCTACTCCAAGATGGGTTGGCAAATGCTGACTCAGGCAGGCTACATGAGGTAGATCACCAGCTGATGGAACAACTTCCGACCTAGGAAGCCACAAGTGCACTGTCCTCCACAAGAAACCCTTTAACGGTGGGTGTTCAATATGATACCTCACAAAAACGTTACCCGATCAGATCGTTGAGACTAGGCCTTCGGTTTGATTCAGAGGAGGATGGAAGCCAGAGCCTCCAGCTGAACACAAACTCAAAACATATTCCATCCAGATCTGCTGCTAGACCTGCTGAAACGAGGAAGAGAGGTCCTAAAAGTCCACCTCACGGCTTACCCATCAAAGGGAGACGAGTCACAAAGAAAAATCCCTCCCTTAGAAGAAACACTCCACGAGAGACAAGGAAGAAAACCAAAGCTAGAGGAGCAGGACCTTCGACAGCTACCGGAGCCCAACCCCATAGTGTCATTGTTCCGGCAACAAAGAAGAAAGGAACGGATTTTCGGTCTGCTCCAGAACCTCTTCCTTAGTCTCAATGAGCTGGAACTTTCAAGGTATCGGGAGCGACCTGACAGTTCGACGTCTGAAGGAGTTTCACTCAAAGGACTCTCCGGACATAATGTTCCTAATATAAACAAAGCAAAAAGATGAAGACGTCTTCCTGATGTGCAGAGGTTTTGCATTCAACAACCATTTCACAATGCCTCCCGTTGGGTTAAGTGGAGGTTTAGCACTCTCATGGAAAGATAATGTAAAATTGGAAGTTCTATCTTCTTCTCCAAATGTAATTGATATCAGTGTCGAGTTCAATAAGAAGAAATTCTATGTATCGTTCATTTATGGAGCTCCCAACAAAGAGGATAGATCGAGATTTTAGGAAGTAATGACTGGAATTGGACTGGGAAGGACGGACCCATGGTTGCTAACGGGAGATTTTAACGATCTCTTGGATAACTCTGAAAAGGTTGGTGGACCATTGAGATGGGAGGGGTCGTTCCTTTCCTTCCGTATCTTTGTCTCCACCCAAGGTTTATGGGATCTACAGTTTTCTGGTAATTCCCTCTCCTGGAGGGGTACTCGCTACTATCACTTCATCCAATCACGCTTATACAGAGCTATGGCAAACATATAATGAATGGAGATGTTCCCCGCAGCTAGAAGTGAGTACCTACGCTATGAGGGCTCCGATCATCGTCCACTTCTCACCCACTTTGATTCGCACTTAAACAAGAAAAAAGGCACATTCCGATATGACAGACATTTAAGTGGGAAACCAGAGATCATGAAGATAGTTGAATCTACTTGGAGAACTTCAGATACTGATTATGTGTTAACAAAGATCAACCAAGTGTGGAGGAAACTGATTGAGTTGGCAAAAGAACAGGCAGCAGCCTTTAAAGATCATATAAATTCAAACCAACTCCTTCTTGAGCGAACGCTTTCGGAAATTAATCCCGAATCTGATCGCATTCTGGAACTCAAATCCATTTTGGAAAAGGCCTATGCTGAGAAAGAAGCGTTATGGCGCCAAAGAAGCCGAATTCAATGGCTAAAGGAGGAGATCGCAACTCAGCTTTTTTCCACGCTGTCAACACAGGACGCAGAGCAAGTAACAAATTCTCTATTATTGAAGATGAGACAGGGAGAGCGATTTATGAAGAAGATCAGATCGTGAAGGCTCTCTCTCTGTTCTATCAATATTTGTTTACCGCTGGTCACTCAGAACCTGTGGAGGTGATAGCTGAGGCAATATCTCCCGAAGTCACTTTGGTGATGAACCAGCGCCTGATAGAAATTCCAGAGAAACTAGAAGTACAAAAAGCTGTCTTCTCCATTCATCCAGATAAGTCTCCGGGATCCGATAGTTTCTCGGCGAATTTCTATCAAACGTTCTGGGATGTCATTGGTGACGATGTGTTATCAGGAACTTCTTTGAAACTAGCTACATCCACCTGAGACAGAACGAACATATCAGACTGATTCCAAAGAGAAATGGATCCAAGAAAGTCTCGAATTACCGACCCATCGCCTTATGTAACACCCACTACAAAATCATTGCCAAGATCCTATCGAGAAGGCTGCAACCGCTATTACACTCACTTATCTCCCCCTCTTAGTCGGCTTTTGTGCCGGGGAGAGCAATCTCCGACAATGTGTTGATTACCCGTGACGTCCTACACTATTTGAGGAAATCAGGAGCAAAAAAACAGACATAAAAAAGAGAAAATCCAGGATCGATACTACTTCAGAATCCATAGACACTATCAACGCTAATGATCAAGATAAATTTACCGGAAAATACAAAGAACAGGCCGGAGATTAAAACTCAGAACAATCATTACATATAAGAGTAAAACGCAGAATAATCATTACTCAGAACAATATAATAGAACAATAATTATTAATAGTAGAAGTTCAAAGAATAAGAGAGAGAAGGTACAAATACATGAACAGATCACGATCTCCAAAAGAGAAATACTAACATATTTATAACAGGGAATAGAGATCTCGACGACGGAACGATGCTTTGAAGAGCCATTACTTAGCGTCTGAATTAATGAGTCTAAAGTCGTGGAGATCATAAATCGATCTGTTACAGGAGAATCGAGGAAGATCGATCGTCAACCTACCGTCGAACTCAACGGAGATTAAATTGGGGTTAGCGACAGCCGAGAGGATCTAGGGCCATAATCAAAATACAAAGTCAAGCCCATTATTGTTGGACAGACGCACAACAAACGGAAGCCCAATACGATTTACAACTAAATGAATCGCTGCGTTTTATAGAGTGAGACAGGTGTCGGCACAAAATCATCTGAACTGATGACATGTCATTCGACGTGGAGCCCTCATAAGTGATTTAAAGAGTATTTTATATAAATATATGTGCCTCTTTGGTGAATATTTTTTTATTATAGTTATATTTGATTTATATGATAAAGTGATTAAATATATTTTATAGTTTAATTTTATTTAGTGTAACTTTATAACATATTCGACATAATTAATATATAAATGTTTTTTGTATACATAATTTATTTTGTCAGTCAATATTAATGAATATCAATTTTTGAATTGTACACATTAAAAATTTTATGTTTATATTTAAATATGTTTTATTGTAAGAAAACTGATGAAGCTTAAAACTAAATGAATAATATCAAAAAAAATATTATTACCCGGGGTTATCCGGCGGGGCGAGACCCAACCGACTAGTCTCCTTAGGGTCTGACCACCGGCCAGCCAGTTCTGATTGCTCGCAAAGGAATTATATCGCCTGACTACATGAATAGATAAACCTGAGTTGGCGTGGATTCGAACCAATGTCTCTTTGGGACTCTTGGGATGCCATTCTGCATCCGTCCACACCCTTGTCGTTAATATCAAAATGTTGAATTGAATAATTGCTACAAGGAAACCTCATTTTTGTTGTTGTTAGGTTTAAAGACTTTAACACGGAGATGAGTGAGAGTTGTGAAACCCATGTTGTGAATCCATGTTGGTTTGATTACAATGTAATACATTTTCCCGATGCTGTTCACCACTTTAGCATGCAAGATGACAATGTTCTCCAATGACAGTAACGAAAACATCAGGACCGCTAGAAAATATAAACATTTCACCTGAAGCCCGAGGCTCGCAACTTCTGAATTCTGACACTCAATCTTCTTGAAAACCAAATCCTATATACTTATTAGTATTTGAGACGTTCAGTTTTCTTACAAGCTATGGACCGCTTTCACAATTCCTTGTTTGCACGATTATGTAACGTCACAAAGACAAACCTTATACTCAAGAAACTAAATTATGAATGCAATTATAAAAAGTAATGGATAAGACCAAACAAAAGTTCATCAGCTAACTAATAAAGTAGGCGACATAAACCACGTTTCAAAAAGAAAAAAAAAAACTGAATCAATACTATTAAAAGATAATGAGTTTTAATAAATCTATTTAAACAAGTTGTTTGGACTCTTTTATTTAACTTATTTAATTTTGGTTATACTTTAAATTTAGACTAACAATATGTTACCATATATTTCTCTAACAACAATTTATTCAATTCCTTTCTTTATTCAAATATTACTCCTAATCATTACTTTTACTATATTTACCCATTTTGATTGTTAACCGTAAAAACATTGAAACTAATGTTTTATATTATCACTTTTATCATATAATATATGATTTAAAGCAAGATAAGTTACAAGACATGGCATATATGTATACGTTTTAACTTCCTCTTTCCTTTATAATAAAGTAATCAAATCATATATAAACATTCACACTAAAATCTCATATCATAAACATTCACACTAAAATCTCATATCATATACTAAACTTTCAACTGCTTATAGTTTGATAGATATTTTCATATTTAAAAATGAGTTTTCTGAATATCATGTTACATTCACAAAAATGTAGAAATTCATCGGTTCTGGTAAAGCTAACCCGACTTCATGATATCAGTATTGATTATTCACGATTTTAAAAATTATTAGTTTAGATATTTTCTTTTTATATACTTTTCACTTAAAAACAAATTTATACTATTAAAAATATTATTCTAAAACCTAATACAAAAAGTTGTTGGAGTCATGTATAACTATTTATTATTATGGTAATACCATTAATCATTCTAACCATACAATGTTTTAAATATCTTTAGCAAATCCTAATATTATTTCTTATGATACTTTTTTCAGAAAAATATTTCATCAACCATTTTTTTGTACAATAACGTTAAAAATATATATCTATTCGGGTATTTAGAATCCTAAAAGATTTGAAATATCTAAAAAATCCCCCAAACAAGAAAAGTACTTGAAACTCCAAACAAATACCAATAATTCAAAATTTTATTCAAAATCTTGAACTGAAAATTCCCAAAATTTTATCCAAATACCCAATACACAACATATTTATACACAGCATATTTATGATACCAAAAACTATAGTCGTAAACCAAAAACTTTAAAAAATATCCATAATACTAGAAACATATTCGAAATATCTAAATATACATGATATGCACAACATATTTATGATCGGGTCTAGGGTAGGATCCGGACTCAAACAAAGACATGCGGGTCCAAAAAAACCAAATAGGTTATCTTCTCTGGACCTGAACCAAATCTATATTTTCGGGTTGGTTCAGTTTGTTTTTTTGGTCGAGATAAAATTATCATGCCTAACAAAAACTTACGTAATAGTGTATAAATAAAATCTTAAATAAACTAACTGATAAACATATAACTATTAAAGATTATATTTTTTGATATAATAAGACTTTGTATTATAATATAATCCATAAAGCCCACATTTTCTAATTGCGGGTCAAAATCTAGTTAGATATTAAAAGATCAAGTATGATTCTCTATTCATATATTGACATGGTCCATGGCCGTGGGGCGTATTGCAACACCTTTTACCACGAGACCATCCTTCCGATCAGTGTCCACGTATTGATGCAGAGAAAAGAAGATCTTCGCCGCCGCACTCTTTGGAGGTGCCTCAAACTCTCCAACATGAATATCCACCCAATTATTGCCGTCGTCAATGTAGTCATCTAAGCTCAGAGTACGCTCCTGTATACTCTGGCTTCCACCGCGATGTTCCAGCTTCAGCTTTAGGGTTACTGGCTCCTCCCATCCGGATGCTGTATCATCTAAGTTCAAAATGAACACTACCTCGTACTTTGTCCCAGGTGTTAGCTTCCTTGTGTGAAAAGTCCCGGTTATATGCAGCCAGTACACCGTAATCAGCGTCGCCACTTTAATGTCTGCTTTGCTGCAAACATAATCAGGTCTAGTCTTAGTAAGTATATATAGTTTAAGCCCTTGAGGGGTAAAATTACAAAATAAAATATTTTAAATTCTACCTTTGCTCATCGTAGATAGAACTCCATGTCCAGTTCTCAGGATTCTCTGAATGAGTAATGTGGAGTTTACTTGCAGGGACAAAGAAAATCCCTCTTGACTGATTCGTTACTTCTCTTGGAGGTTTTTCTACGATCGGGATATTCGCCAGCAATTTTTTAACCTCTTCCACGATTGAAGTGATGAATTCTTTATCGGACCTGTCACTGTCATACAATACAAGTCACACGACATCAATGGATCAACTAGTTTGTCGTGACAGAAGTCATAGCTAAAAATATTTACAGATAAAGAGCTTTTTATTTTTGAAAAACAATTGAAAAAACTTTTACACCCACCTCTATATATTTTTTTCTTTTATAACATTTAGAAATAAAAACATTAATTCACCTCTATATTTTTGCCTGTTATAACATTTTTAAACGATCTCCATTTTTAACTCTAACTGCTATTTTTTCTTCTATATATAGGAGAAGATACGTCATTTCTCTATTCTTTACTCTGTATTTAAAAAATATATTTTATAAAAATGCATTGAAATTAAATTTACCTTTAGATAGCTTTTATGTTTGTTAACACTAAAATTGGTTTATCGTTTTGTTTATCTTTAGAGAAAAAATAATTTAAAGCTTTTAAACTCAAACGTATATGATAAAGAAGACTGTTCCAAGGATAAATTCAAACACAATAAGTACGCAAAAAAATTAGAAAATATGGAGATGATATATTAATTCAGTTAGAGAAACTTCTAGCTATACTAAATCTTCTTAGGTTCGATCAGATCTGCAATATTCTTAAGCGGGAGAAAAGCTACAAAAGCTTAGTAATTTTACTCAGTGACAGCACTCAATGAAACTAATAACCTGCTTATTTAATCTACAAACAGCAGCTAAAACCTAATTACAATAAAACTCCAAGAACCTAAAAACCGTAAAGGATATATAGTTCTTATCAGAGACCAAAGAAAAACCTTTGTTCTGGCAAGGGCATCCCAATTGTTTGAGTAATGGATGTTAAAGCTTCCTCCCATTTTTGGATTTTCACGGGCTCGTGTTGATGCTTGCGCTTCAGATTCCAGAAATTATCGCCAAAGCTTCCTTGAAGATATTTCACAACTGAAGGTTCCAGCTTGTAGAAGATGGGAATCACTTTAAGATGGCCCTGATCCTTGCATTCCTTGATCTTTACAAGCTCGTCCAGACACCATTCCGAGCTGGTGTAATCTCTAGAGAAGATGGCCAGCGCGACCTTTGATTGCTCGATCCTCACCAAAAGGTTTTCTAGGTCTGTGCCCATAAGCTCTAGTTCGTCTATGAAGACGTTTATATTTGCCTCTCTCATGGCAGGCACAAGAAAGGCTATGAAGCTTCTCCGCATCTCAGATCCGCGGAAGTTTATGAAGACTTGAGGTTGCATTTCCGTATTCATTTGTCCCATTACAGAAGAAGAAGCCATGTGAGAGATTTTCTTGAGTCCAAAGTTCAAACTCCAAAGAGAGTTGCAGCTTAGAAGAATGACTTGAGCCTTCATGTTGTTGCATATAGTTATATTAAGGAAACCGATCCTTGTGAATTGTCATCCATTGAATCGTAATTCACAAACTAACGAAAAATCAAAGTTGCACTTTAGGAATTGGTATTTAACTCGTTTTACATTTAATGCAGTTAATATTTTGACCAACCAAGAGTACTTTTTATACAATCAATGAATCTTCTTTTGTACCATAATAAAAATAGAATAATTTTCTTTTTCAAAAACAAATAGTCAATTGTCGTAGAAATATAGTTGTCAGAAACTGTATAAACAAATATTTAATAAATACAACACATTAATAAAATTTACATTTTTCAAGTTGAGCCTGTGTAAAATATTACACAATTCAGTAATATAATATTTTTTTTTGAAAACCCTAAATATTTGGTTTATATTATATATATAAATAGTAACTAATGTATAATTTTTTTATATAAATATAATCAATATAGTGTATATTTTATTAACAATGAAGTTTATCATTAAGTTTCTTAATATTTCTAAATATATTGGTGTTATATTGTCATTTTACACTTAAAATGCTGTTACATTTACTGTATACACCATATTATCGAATAAGTACAATATAAAATTTGTATCCGTAAACAGTATACACCATATCATCAAATAAGTACAATATTAATTTTGCATCCGTAAAATTTAATGAACACACATACTGTAAAATCAAGTATTTTCATATGTTTACATAAACCATACTTTAAAATGTATGAATCTAAAAAGAAACTTTCTGTAAATTAATAACTCTATAAATTAATAAAATATTAAAACCTATTAATTTATAGAGATTTTGTTGTATTATCGATTAAAAAAAATTTGACTTAGAAATTATATATATTGTTGAAATTATGTATTATAAGGTAAAATGCACCGGGATGTGGAGGTTCTTCGATGTATTACTTAACTGTTTTTTTTTTCAAAACGGAATAAATCTATAATTTAACTAAGTTTCACTCTAATTTCACTTTATCTAGTAGTGAAAATGAATTATGGGTAAACTAAAAAAATTATTATATCTTTAAAATAATTCAATTTTTTATCATTATATAATAAAAGTAGAGTGGAATCGAAGATATTTTTACTTCAAACCTGTTACGGAGATGTAAAATTGCTACATCATGTAAATCCACATCTCCCACAACAACTGTCTCTCATTTCTCATTGTTTGACATTTGTTGGTGTACATATGGTTATTATTGATGCTGTTGTTAGACTACTCTATTGAAAGTGTTGAATTATTCATTCATAAGTTAAAACATAATACAATGAATGTGTTTATTTTACGATAAATATATGTCGATTAGTACAAGTTGAAAGATTTCAACTTGTTACCAAAATTGATAGGTCTGATTTGCCATGTGACAGCTTTTAATTAGTGAAAATGTTAGGTCAAATTTGGATAGCTTACAAGTGTTTACTTTTTAGTGGTTGTTCAATTTTTTTAATTCCAACCAATTATCAAAATTTATTTATTTTATAATCAAACATTAAAAAATAGACTATTTATATGATCTATAAACATAAACCAGTTTCATTTAATTTGAATATTAAAATAGTTATTTCACTACAATCAATTATTTTAGTGTTTTTTGTAAGTGGATTCCAATATCAATCTTTAAATATCCAAAATTATTCTATTTTTTATCTACCTACTTTAGTTTTGAAAATTATAAAAAATAAATATATTTAAATTTTTTTTTATTTTAGTTACAAGTTAAGTACAATCGAAAATATATTAATATATAATTCTTTTTTGATAACTAAAATAATGTAATATAATAATATATATAGTTAGTATATTGTAAATGTAAGAATATGAATTAAAAAAATTGAGTAAAGTGTTGAATTTTAGTAAACAAAACTATTATTCAAGTTAAAAATAAAATAAGTTTTAAATAATTAGGTGGAAATATTGGCAACAAAATGTCTTCTTGAAGCTAATAATCTGTCTTTCAGTACAATTTTATGTGTAGCTACTACATCATTATGGTTTAGCCTTTTTTACTCCCACTATTCTTATCTGTCTTACATACCTCACAATCACACACCCACAATCCAAGCAAAACAAAAAAGTTCTTCACTGAGCTGGAACCAATATGGCTTCCCAAACACCAACACTTTCGTCCTCCCCTTGACTTTGTTCTCTTCCTATTCATGGCTCAGGGCAACACGATTGACATGGTTGATATTGCAAGCTCATGGCTTGAGAAGTGCACAATAAAAAATTTCACTACGTCTCACAACCCAAGGAGGTTCAGAAATGCCATCGAGTTTGATTTTTCTATGTTAAGTTTTTTGAACTTCCAACTCAAAACCAATTGAAAATAAATGAATTAATCAAATCTTTTCAATATTAAGTTGATTGTTCATATTCTTTTATATATTAGTTAATTATCTCTTCAAATACCAATGTGGAATTTCATTCATTAACATTTTCTCTCACGCTCAAGCATACATAACTAAGGGAGCAAAATTTTCATTGTTAGATTTTAAACAGTTTTACTAAATTATAATATTTTTAAAAAATTTAAAATATAGCATATAGGAAAAAAATATTTTTCTGAAAGTAACATAAAATTTTAGTTTATTTTCATATAATAAAATTTTAATTTATATTGTTTTGAATGAAATTATACTACTAATTACGAAACTAATTAAGGTATTGCTATATAAAAATATTTAAATGTTTTGCAAGATTTTGTTAGATTTTTTTCCAACAGATTTTTAATAGTTAAAATAAAACTAAATTAAATATTTGTTTGATTAGTTGTAACCGAATAAGACTTAATCTATATTTAATTTAAATTTTAATAGAATATGTAATGTGACCAACTCTAGTAGATAAAATCACACATAAATAAGAATTCATGATTTTTTTAATATAATAGATTATTATTGGAGAGAAGATCAGAAGATCCCACATCGGAAAGATGTAAGGGACATGAATAAAATTTAAAGGACTTGGGTGACTCCACCAATCGCCAATTGGTTTTAAGTGGAAGCCCAAGAAACTTTACATGGTATCAGAGCAGGCCCAATACCCTGACCCATTAATTAATCCGGTCTGGATAGTGGTCCGATCAACCCATTAGCCGATGGCCCAAAGAATGTTCAGTTCTCCGAAATCGCTAGAAGATAAAGCATGATCTCGAAGGGGTATGATGGATTCTGCGAGATCAATGGTTAGACCCACCATTATCTCGAGGGAGGGTATTGGAGAGAAGATCACACATCGGAAAGATGTAAGGAACATGAATAATATATAAGGGACTTGGATGACTCCACTAATTGCCAATTGGTTTTAAGTGGAAACCCAAGAAACTTGACAATTATTTTTTATATGTACAAAAAATCTTAACTTCACACATGTTCATATAGGTTATTAAGAATATTTAAATGCTTTTTTATTTCTATAGTTTTTTCTTTTTCTTAATTACATATATATATTGATGCAGCGGCATCAGCATCTTTGGCGCCAATATGATGAAAGTCACTGAGGCCATTCAAGTGCCAATATTAATAAAAGTGATCAAATCATCACTGTGGCCATTCAAGTTGCAGGAACGGTGGATCAGTTTATCTGTTCGGCTATCTATGGCTCCAATTTTATGGTTGAGAGTCCTTGTTTGCATAAATACTTGGTCCTGGGAAGGTGTTTGGTCATTAACAATAACCAGGCTTGCAATATCGGTGGGCACTGAAATATGGGATGATTAGTAGATTCATCAAGTTCCTTACCACATGACATTTTAAAGCCTTCAGATTTTAAAAGAATTTGAAGGTGAAAATATTTTAACTAATATTAACTTTGAAGAAAATTTAAAAGGTATACGTCTTACAACTTTTTACTTCTTTTTTAACACTACTTCTTACTCTTCTTTCATACAACTTTTTGCTAAACTTAAAAGTGTAGAGTCAGCCACATAAACTTATATAAATAAAGTCTTTGGTCAACAGAAAATTATTAAATCAATAAAATTACACCCACTAGCAATTGTTTAGTACCATAACTTCATTTACAACTTTTTCGAAACTGACATAATTTACCACGTCAGCACATCACAGCACCACCGCATCACATATGCCGTTCGCATTGGCTTACGTCAGTTCCGTCATCACTCGTGACGATCACACTTCTTTAATACTATTTTCTTGATTCGGCTACTTCTTGTGACGGTATTAGTATATTATTAAATAAAAGAATTTTATTAGTAATGTAAAGTGTAAACAAAAGGTGAAAACTAGGGATGAGACTCATTATCTAGAATTCAGATTCCATCTAAAATCTGCACCGGATCCAACAATAAAACATCCAAGATATCTGAATTCAGATTTGAATATCTTAATTTTTAAGTTCAAATATCTAGATCTTTAGTTTTAAAATATATTAAATTTGAAATTTTATTAATAATTATATTTTCTATATTTATGTTTATAATAAAATATTTTTTTGTAATGTAATAGTTGATTTTTATATACTCTATGTATATCAAATCATGTATAAATATTTAATCTATGCATTATTTTTAGAATTTTAGTATATTAAAAATATTTTTATTATTTTTACGAATTCAAATCTAAAAATTCGCAGATAGTACAATATCTATACGGATATCCGAAATCAAAATATCTAAAGGTTACAAATCATATTCAAATACTAAATTGATAGATCTATTAAATCCATATTTAGATACTCTAAATTTTTTGGACATTCAAATCTCCTCCATTTAAAAAAACCTGGCAGCTAAAACTTTTCACATTAATAACATGTTGCTAATAATATTTTGTATCTTATTTATTAAATAGAAGTCATGGTTTCTTTCATATATATATTTTTATTAAGAACATATTTAAAAAATTATCGAATTAAAGTTTTGTATAAATATTAAATAATTCTATGACAAACAAATCAAATATATAGATATTCTCATATTTTCTATAAATTTTCATCAAATAAAAAAGTATCATGTCTTTTTATTTACAATATAAATGTATATTTTCTTTTTAACTAAAACAAACCTTATAAATATTTAGCTAATTTGTAATAATTTTAAAATTTATCTATGATTTTTTATTAAATTTGAGATATTAATTTAAAAGGAAAAAAAAATAAATACAATGCACTGTAAAGTTTTATTTGATAATTCAGATAAAGCAGATGTCTTAGAAAATTAGAGATTTTTTATAGATTAAACGTAGTATAAATTACTGAATCAAAGATTTAACTAATGCAAATTATTTGACTAACAAAAATGTAGCATGAAA
Organism: Hirschfeldia incana; assembly: GCA_026261945.1. NCBI lineage: Eukaryota > Viridiplantae > Streptophyta > Magnoliopsida > Brassicales > Brassicaceae > Hirschfeldia > Hirschfeldia incana. The sequence continues at coordinate 3,514,668 of JABCMI010000006.1, forward strand.
ACCTAAAGTACAATTGTATTTTGTTTTTGTAATCAACCTAAAGTACAATTGTATTTTAATAATATATTTGTTAATGTTAAATTGAGTGGTATTTCTTGTAGATACCACAAAAGAACAAGGTAAAAATAATTAATATTCATTTTTTAATAAAAAGAAAATGTTAACAATTTAAAAATAATAAATTATATTATATTATGCATACTATTAAATTTTTTTTGTCTGAAATATCATACTAAAAATTAATAATATGATAATTGATAGAGTTATATGCCAATAAATCCTGTAAAACTAATATATATGAACACTAATGTGTGATTTAAAATTCCAAGATCTAGTTTATTATGAACACTAATAATGCAAATAATTGCTAGATATGGTCACTCGTTAGTTTATGGGTGTTTTAAAATCTTATAATGATTTCTCTTTGTACTTACACTTACTTTCAATCATATTTATAACAATTTTTCATGAAATGTTCTCAAAAATTTATTATAGAAAAATCTCTTATAAATTTCATAATAAAGATGGAAAACTAGATTCACCTTAATATGTAATTAGAGTATATCACAATAACACTTATATTTTGGTTACAAATTTATTACTCTAATCTCCGTTATAAGTGGCAAATGAACTTTCTATAAACTGCAATTGGGTTGTTAGTTTGTAGAATAAAATTATGTACAATGATTTTTTTTTTGAAAGCAATAGTAACTATTAAACTACGAGATATGCTAGGTCGATTCGGAGAACCAAGCCAGAAACATAGAATCGACATAGAAAATAGCTTAAAGAGAACGTCTAGCACCTCGTGCTAACTTCTCTACCACTAGATTACGCGTTTTTGGAATATGTCGAATCTTGAAGGAAGGAAAGAACATCTTACTGCACTGGAACTCCTCCAAGTGTGTAGCAAAAACTGATCATTCTCCGAGTGATGACTCAATCTTCACCAGTTGAGAACAGTCGGTAGTAAAAACTACGTCTGAGAACTTTAGGGTCTTCATACACTCCATAGCCCATATAAGTGCTTCACATTCAGCATGCAAAGCAGATAAGCTTTTTCGAAGGGACATAGCTCCCATCATCTTCTCAATTGAACTATTTTTCCTGGAAAATCAACCATGTTCAGTGAATTTGTCTTGTATTGTCAATGCTCCATCCACAAAACAAATCTTTGAACATTCTGAATCCATCCAATTAGGAGACGGGTTTTCCCTTTGTCCCCTAACTGGTGCCATTTTTTGAGCATCTGCCCAGACCTCTGCTTCCACTTCAGCTATTCGTAGAATTTCCTGTGGATCACCCGTCCCGTTTATATAAATCTTATTATTTCTATTTTTTCAAATATACCATAGAATCCAGAGGAAGGATTCATAATTATTGTCCTTCGGTAATCTCCAAAATGGATAGTTCATATTGGAGAAAATGTACAATGATTTCTTTTATAACTTTTATAATATTTTACAACTTGGTTTGAATGACATGAAATACTCACCACATTAATTCCTCATTTGTTCCAAAACTTTACAAAGAAAACATTCTGAAACAATCTTCTACAATTTTGATAAGAAAATAAATTGAATGATTATATTAATATATTTAACTAATTCCATCAGTTTTTATTCATTAATTTCCTTTGCGTAATCATTTACAGTATTATTCTGGTTATTATTTAATTAAAAATAAAATACTTTATTTTCTCATGGTTTTAATTATTATTATTTTTTTGTAAACATGGTTTTAATTAGTTTTCAACTTTATCTTTTCTAACATTCATTTTAGCTTTTTCCTAATTACTTTACTTACTTTAGTGTTTCTCATATACACCCTAAACGCTTAAAAAGATAAAACATAGCCATAATTCCTGGTAACTTCCCCATGAAACCTTTTGGCCCTCATACACGGATTTTTCCAAGTCTTTGTTTTCTCTTTTGTCAACTTTCATTTGAGTCTTTCTTTATGCATTTTTCGACCATGTTTTCAATCTACGCTTACGTCACCATTAATCTAATCGAAAATTTTAAATATTCTTTTTCTTTTGTAATGGTTTCCTCTCAGCTGTCTCTTTCTCACACCGTCACTTCACCTCCTGTTTGTGTCCTCTTTCTTCTAAAACTAATATATCCTTCTTCCCTTTTAAATATCCCTCTCCTTCTTGACTTTTCCTCATCTCTCTCTTCCCTTTTTCTTTGATAAATAGATTCCAATTTGGTTCTTTCCTCCCTCCATTTGCCTTCTCTATTGATCTCTTATCTCCAAACTTAATCTCGAGGTTGTGATGCAGATCACAAAGCCATGGTTTTGATTCTTCGATAGATCTATTCCTTCTTTGTTCAGATTCTTTTTTTTTTACATTGATTCGGAGGTGCAAGAGTCATCATGTTCTGTCTGAAAAACTTGAGCTTTTACTCGGTCTTGTCCGTATAGATCTTTTTTCTTCCTCTTTTCGTTCTGGGTTTGTGGGTTTGATTTGTTTTCCTTATTTGAAATGTAAAGTTAGGGCCTTTTAATCTGTTTATGAATTTAAAAATCTTGATCTTCATGGATCAAAGTTAGGAGCTTTTTGAGTTAAAAGTTTCTGCAAAAGAACAAAAAAAAAATATGGCGACTTTAACTGAGCCATCATCAACTTTAAGCTTCACGTCTTCTCATTTCTCTAATGTCTCTGTTGGGTCTTCTAATCATTTCTCACCGAGCTCAGCTTCTAATCTCGAAGTTGTTAGTCTAAGCAAACTCAGCTCCAATCTTGAGCAGCTTCTTAGTAACCCTGATTGTGATTACACAGATGCAGAGATCATTGTGGATGGTGTCCCCGTTGGTGTTCATAGATGCATTTTGTCAGCAAGAAGCAAGTTCTTCCAGGAGTTATTCAAGAAAGACAAGAAGAGTTCGAAATTTGAGAAACCAAAGTACCATTTGAAAGAGGTGTTGCCTTATGGAGCTGTTGGGTATGAAGCTTTTGTTTATTTCCTGAGTTATATCTACACTGGGAGGTTAAAGCCATTTCCTCTGGAGGTTTCCACTTGTGTTGACTCTGTTTGTGCTCATGATTCTTGTCGACCTGCTATTGATTTCGTCGTTGAGTTGATGTATGCTTCCTCTGTTCTCCAAGTGCCTGAGCTTGTTTCATCTTTTCAGGTGTGTAAATGAAGCTTTCTCTTTGTCTTCTTGAGTCAGAGATAGTAACGGTTTCTTCTTTTGTGTTGTGTGTGTGTGCAGCGGAGGCTTTGTAACTTTGTGGAGAAGTCACTTGTTGAGAACGTTCTTCCGATTCTTCTGGTTGCTTTCAACTGTAAGCTGACTCAGCTTCTCGATCAGTGTATTGAGAGAGTGGCGAGGTCAGATCTCTACAGGTTCTGTATTGAAAAGGAAGTTCCTCTAGAAGTAGCAGAGAAGATTCAACAGATACGTCTCAAGTCTCCACAAGAAGAAGAAGAACAAAGTCCCAAGGTTTCAGATAAAATGCTTGAGAGAGTTGGAAAAATCCTCAAGGCACTGGATTCAGATGACGTTGAGCTTGTGAAGCTTCTTTTGACCGAGTCTGATATCACTCTAGATGAAGCCAATGGTCTGCATTACTCAGTCGTGTACAGTGATCCCAAAGTTGTTGCCGAGATTCTTACTCTCGATATGGGTGATGTCAACCACAGAAACTCACGTGGCTACACGGTTCTTCACTTAGCTGCAATGCGTAAAGAGCCGTCCATCCTCATTTCTCTGCTCAAGAAAGGTGCAAATGCGTCTGGCTTCACGTGCGATGGACGAAGTGCGGTTAATATATGTAGAAGATTGACAACTCCAAAGGATTATCATACAAAAACGGCAAAAGGGAGGGAATCTAGTAAAGCACGGTTATGCATAGATCTCTTGGAAAGAGAAGTTAGGAGGAACCCTATGGTTGCTGATGATACACCAATGTGTTCCCTTTCTATGCCTGAAGATCTTCAAATGCGACTGTTATACTTAGAAAAGAGAGGTGATTAACTAGTAATTGGTGAATGCTTCTGGTATATCATTTGTCTTTTTTTGTTGATGCATTAAACTTTTTTGTTACAGTGGGGCTTGCTCAGTTGTTCTTTCCAACAGAAGCTAAAGTGGCTATGGACATAGCTAATGTAGAAGGCACAAGCGAGTTCACTGGTCTTCCACCGCCTTCAAATGGGTTAACCGGAAACTTGAGTCAGGTTGATTTAAACGAAACTCCTCATATGCAAACCAAACGACTTCTTACTCGCATGGAGGCTTTAATGAAAACAGGTGAGAAAAAGAAAGCTGTGATCTTTGTGATCGACCCTGTTCTGTTCTTCTCTTGGCTGACACGTTTCACAACCCAGTTGAGACTGGTCGTAGGTACTTTCCATATGGCTCAGAGGTTCTAGATAAGTACATGGAGGAGTACATAGACGATGACCTTCTGGATGATATACAGATTGAGAAGGGATCCCCACAGGAGAGAAGATTGAAAAGAATGAGATATAGGGAGCTTAAGGATGATGTCCAAAAGGCATATAGCAAAGACAAAGAGTCTAAGATTGCGAGGTCTTGTCTTTCTGCTTCACCCTCGCCTTCTTCATCGTCCTCTTTGAGAGATGGTCTGAGGAACTCAACATGAAACTGTAGAGTATAAGTTGAACGTGGTTTGAGTTTTGTCTAAAAAGTTTTTCTTTCTGGGTGTTGTTTTATATACTTTAGGTTCAGTTTAAATAAAAGAGGGATGGGTAGTTTAAAATTACTCACTAACCCAAAACATTCTAACAGCATGCAACCTTATGATTTATATATTTTGATATATACTTTTAGACTATACAATAGACTCTCAGATACCTAAAACTAAAACAAACAAGACATGATCTTTTGTCATAGCTGTCTTTAAATAGTTGCAAGACATGGACTAATGGAGGACAATAATAGAGTACCAAACCAATTTTTATTCCAAGTAACCTGTAATAATGCCATCATGGACAAGACTGTGACAGGTATGTCCCAGTAAATAGATATTAGCTGGTTTCTTTGGTCTATATCCATACTTGGTTTCAACAAAGAAAGCGTTTCAAGTTGGCATCAGAATATCTAGAAGAGTGTCAGGTGTACCTTTCCTCCTCTCTAGCCACATAAGAGATGGTATCAACAAAGCACAGGCCAATAGGTTGATAACAATTAGTTGAGCTTTTCGGTCTAGTCGGAATCACTTCATTGAGTTCAGTAGGGAATCAAGATTGGCTATATACTCAAGGAGGATCTCTGTTCTTTCCGCTTTCCCAAGTCTTTCCTTGTTCCATTTGTGGTCATATATCTCACTATACTGATGAATACACGTCAACGGTAATAATACTTCACGATGCATCAACATATATTCTCTGACCCTCTCCATCACAGTGAATCAAAATACTTCAGAACAATCAAGATAAAGTTATAACGTTGAACTGACCAGTAAAACTTCACCTCAGGTAGATGATTTCTTTATACTATCCCAAGTAGCTGGACCTTCAGGGTGGGAATTAACAAAGTATGACAAAAACCTGGTATTAGAGATACCCACAATAGTGCCTAGTGTCAGCCTCGGCATCACTGCATCTCTTTCCCTCAGCCAAATATACATTGAGAACCTCTGATGTATTCTCTCCATACTATAACACAAATAGGTAGGTGACTCTACAAGAGATTCCACTGGATAACCTAAATAGTCTGTTAGAAGTTTGATCTTCTTTTCAATGACATCTCTAGGCCGGCTGAGTATATGAGGAGCTCTCTTAACAACCTCAGTAACCACATTATAATCCAAACCAGCTTTCACAAGGCAATCAAATCTCTCTTGTAGCTCATCTCCCCTCCCTTGGAACCTCTTCAGAGCACTCACCATCTCATCAGAGTTCTCTACATATCCTATCTTCAACAAGAAGGCTCTCTTCTCTGCGTTCCTAAAATCCAGTGAATCAAGTTCAATTCTTCTCTTTGTTGTTTTAGAAGCTAAACTGAACAGTCTCAAGGGATCTTCTTTAATGGTCTGATGTAACTCTTCTCTTCCGATCTTCAGTTTACTGCAAACAGCTTTTGGTCCTAGCAGAGACGTTGAACAGATAAGCTTCATGTGTTGCTGTAGAATCCTGACGATAAACTGCTTTTCCATTCTGATACGTATCATGTACTTCAAAGCCGCCAAGATGCTTTTCACAGACTTGTCTAGTAACATCTCTGGGTGGTCTACCACTAGTTTATCGATTTCATTCATCTCAAGTCCCACTTTAAGCAACTTATCAAACATCACATAAGCTTTCTTCCCAGAAGTTTCACCCACCAAGTCAGGATACGTTTTCAAAACACCACTCAGCTTCTCATCTTTGAACCCCATCTTCTCAAGAAGCTCCATTGTCTCAAGAACACTCCCCCAGTTATATGTTTTCCTGTCAGACAAATACCTCCCAAGCCAATCACAAGCGATGTCTAAACCCTCTAACTTACCAACGACATCAACAAACTCACTATCAATACCACCGACCAGAAGAGACGGGCAATACGTTACAAGCTTAATGACTATAGGCTTCCCAAGACCCAACCTCTCATAAGCTTCAAGCTTCGACAGCAAAACCCCATTCTCATATCCAAAAATCTCCCTCGCTTCTTTATACACACAACCAATCTTGCTACGAGGGATCCCGTAGTTGCAAAGAGCATGAAAATTCTCAAACAGGACACTATCATCACTCAAAAGCACAAGGTCCCGCTGGAGAAAACGAGAGATCTCAGAAGGACGCAGACCAAGACTCTCGAAAAAGGGTTCGAACTCGTTGATGGGATTGTACCTCAGAAACTTAGTCAAAGACTGAGATATATCCTCTTTCCTAGTATCGATCTTGGACAGCAGAGAGGAGATGAACTTAGGGGAGTTGTTGCTTATATGCTCTGCATCAACGAAGCTGAGAGTTCTAGTGTGATGCAAGTAATCAAAGAGAGCCTTTTGAGCTTCGTTCTTCATAGAACGAGAGACCCTGTTGCCGAAAACACGCGTGGGTGACTGAGACCAGTGTCTTATAGAAGAAGATTGGTCACCCCCGCAGACAAATCTACCACTTTGGAAACATCTAACTCGATAAATTTTGGAACTTGAAACTTGGGTTTGGTGAGCAATGAGAATGTTGAACTGAGCAATCTTTAACCTAAAACGCATCATTGCAATCGGAGAGACTAGGGCAAAGAGCTATGGCAAGAATTGAAATTTACCAGAAGGAAATGGACCAATTAGGCGATTGAATCATCCATCTTCACCTGATTCGTCGCTCAAAATCTCTCTCTCTCTCTCAAGCTTTGCTAAAACCTCTCTTTGTTTAGGGCTTTTGTGATATTCAGGCGACCACGCCACCACGGGATGTAAATTTTTTAAATTGATAAAAAAAAAAAAAGTTTGGTACTTCTCCGAACTTGTAATTGTTAAGGGTGTTATTTGGAATTAAACATAAATATACGGTACCTTTCGTAATTTCAATACTTTCGTGGGGGTTTATGTCACAAGTCTCGTGTCGTATTATAATATTTTGTTCTTTTCATTTCTCTCTCTCTCGCTCTACTTTCTTTTTGGTATCGTCGTCGTCAAGAGCTAGAGAGAGAGAGAGAAAGAGGAATCGGTTGTGTGTAGTGGAAGCTTCTTAGCTCTCTTTTCTCCGGCTTTCGAATTTGTCATCTGCCGATCTCGTTGATCAGAGGATTTCCCCGAGCTTTCAGATCAACAATCATGGCCGCCGCAGGAGGAAACAAGAACATCAACGCCAAATTGGTCAGTGTATATTCTATTTGGGATCCTTTTGTTTATCCTCAGATCGTGACTTGTATTGATTTTTTTTGTTTCTGGAGAATATTGATTGGATCGTTGATTTTCCAATTTGGGAAATTTCTCTTTTTTTTTTCGATTTCATAGTTTCAGAGATTGCATGTTTCAATCAGTATAAAGCTTAGGGTTTGGTGTGTAAAGGTTGTATCTTTCCATGGATTATTTTCCGATCTGGTAGCTTTGTTTGTATCTCTACGTTTAGATTCTCGTATATGAAAGATTTCCTCATGTAAGTATGTAATTGTGAACATTTTTAATATCTAATATCACCCTAGCTTTAAGTAAGCACTTGTAGCACAAGACAGTTTATGTTTCTTTCCTTTAAATTTGTTTAGGTGCTTAAACTTTGTGCCTAATTTGTTCAGGTTTTACTTGGAGATGTTGGAGCTGGAAAATCAAGTCTTGTGCTTCGCTTCGTCAAAGATCAGTTTGTTGAATTCCAGGTTAGTGTGGGAAACAGTCAGCATTATTAGTCTTTCTCTTCAGATTTTTGATACTATTTGTTGTTGTCGACAGGAATCAACGATAGGTGCAGCCTTCTTCTCTCAGACATTGGCTGTGAATGATGCAACTGTCAAGTTTGAGATTTGGGATACTGCTGGTCAGGAACGTTACCATAGCTTGGCTCCTATGTACTACAGGGGTGCTGCTGCTGCCATTATTGTCTTTGACATTACTAATCAAGTACCCCATTTATTCTCTCAAATCCCTTTCGCCCTAACTTACAGATGTGGGCGCTCTTTAGGTGTGCTTTTAACTCTCTTTTTTATTTTTTTCTATTTTCACAGGGCTCATTTGAGAGGGCTAAGAAATGGGTTCAGGAACTTCAGGCACAAGGTAAGATAATAGCTGACTATGGTCTATGTTTATACACTGTTAGTTTATAATATAGTTGGTGAGGCGTGTTTGCTATAATGGGGATTTGACTTTATATATTCTTGTTGTGTCAATAGGTAACCCTAATATGGTGATGGCTCTTGCTGGAAACAAAGCTGATTTATTAGATGCAAGGAAAGTTTCTCCAGAGGTAAACCAAATCTTCCTCTCCTGTTAAGCTCTTCTGTCTGATCTGATAGAATAGCGCACACACTTTGTTTCCGAGATCTGAGTGATGCTTACCTATGCAATCAGAGCTTTTGAATGTCTGAATTGTGTTGTTAAGTAGCTCATGACGGTCATACTATTTGTGTCTCGCTTGCAGGAGGCAGAGACGTACGCACAGGAGAACAGCCTTTTCTTCATGGAAACCTCAGCGAAGACTGCAACAAATGTCAAAGACATTTTCTACGAAATCGGTGAGTCATTCTTACATTCAAGAAACCAATATCGAAACGACTATCTTGCTTTCCACTAAATTCATTTCCACCTTTTTTCTTTCTTGCTCAAATCATTACAGCAAAAAGGCTACCACGTGTACAGCCAACAGAAAACCCAGCAGGAATGGTTCTCCCCAGTGGGCCAGCAGCTACTGCAGTGAGTTCATCATGTTGTGCTTAAGAGATCTCTCTCTTCTCTTGGCTAGTCACAGTAGAAAGAAACATCTCATGTGTTTTCTTTTCGTCTTAACGTTGTCGCTTTGCTTTGCATTGTATATGAAGATGTTTCCGCCCTGTGGAAATCTAAAGGTACTTGTATTTGAAGAGGTTTGATTTGTAATTAGATATCACAACTTACTTGCTATGCGTGTCATCGCTTCTATATATTTCGTGCATCAAAATCCTTTTTCCTTGCGTTTATATTTTCAAAGGTTGCGTTATCTTTGATGAAGACGATGTTTTCAGAAACATAAAGAACAATTCATGTGCTTCTTGATTCATCATTCATCTAATATCATCCAACATCAAGGCTTGGGTAGAATATCAAAAGCCATCGATACAACCATACAAGTTTAAACCTGTATAATTCTTTAAGGATGTCTCGTCTTGTCTTTTGATCAAGAGTACGTTTATAGATTAACAGAGGAGATTGTTCTGTGATTTAATTATTTCAAAGTTTTAGAAACAGTGAGAACAAAACATCTGACATCCAAAAAGGAGAACAAAAATGCAGAATGTTCAACTTAATATGATCCAACCACAGAGTCTCGTAGAATATCAAAAGGCAACGATATTATGATAAAAGTAAATCCTTCGTCAGAGTTTTTGACAACATTCCCCTGAGATCACGACTCCACGAGTTTCAGACGGGGAACAACATTCATCGACTGGAGTTCCTGTAATAATGTATAAAGCAGAGAGAATAAGAGTTCAGACTACCGAAACAAGCCAGAAGAAAACTGTAAAGAGTAGCCTTGAGTGAGTAAAACAAAAAACACCACAGCTTCTTTACTAATTTCAGTTAGAAATTGCATTTTGCATCCAAGGTTCAAAATTATCTTATCATTTACGAATGTGGACTAAGTAGAGAGTTTCAGTTTTTATCAAAAAAAAAGAGAGTTTCAGTTTGACAGGCAAAAACAGAGATCAAATATGCAGAAAAGAAAGTTTTTACCTGGAAGAGGAGCTTGCATGCGTAAGGAAGTTTCATAGTAGCAATGCTATCACCATTCTTACATGTTGAACAAACTGCTTTCTTCAGCTTGTAATCGTAATATCCTAATAAACCGCAAGCTCTGCAAACCTGCATTTTAAAATTTTTTGTTAGTTTATCACAAATATTAATCTTTTTATACAATGTTGGAATAATATATTACCTGAACTTCGAAAGGATCACTAGAAAGCATGAGCCGCTCATAGATCAACATGCTGGCTCCATAAGCAATGAGGCAATCTCGTTCCATCTCTCCCACTCGTAAACCTGTGACAGCATCACAGATACAATTGAGAAAACAACAACTCATGGTTAAATCCAGAGTGAACATACAAAACAGGAAAACTTTAAAACAAATTATTAAATGGAAAATCACCAAAACTCTTGGTGAAGAAGTTTCATACTATCTAACCATAGTCACATATCAACTTACCTCCATTTTTAGATTTCCCTTCAGTTGGCTGTCTTGTCATCATCACACGGGGTCCGCTACCTCGTGCATGCATTTTGTCCAGGACCTATTCAAAATATAAGTACACAAAAGCAGATATATAATTTTATTTTTCCGACAAACCAAACACTCTGTGTTTAAATAGATTATAGAGTAACCTCACCATATGTTTCAGTTTCTGGTAATATATTGGCCCCATAAAGACGTATGTCTGTAATGGCTCACCACTGAGACCTGCGAGACACTCAAGATGGTCAGCTATGATGTACAAAGAAAGAATCATGAACCCTATATGGCTTTTGGAGTAAGAAGTTTGGATCTCATTTGTCTTTGTTCAATTTCAGCGAATCTAAACGAACTTTTTTTTATTCAAAGAATATAATAACCGACACTAGAATGGGTTTTAAAACATTATTGCACAGTCTGAAATGTTGTGAAGAAAAGCAGTACCTGAGTATAACAAGTCCTTCCCACTGTAGGAAAAGCCATGCTTCACAAGGGTTTTACTGAAATGATGGAACATACGATGACATTAAATGCCAAAACAAAAGTTTCAACATACAAGAAGAAGCCTCCTATTTAAGAAACTATACCTTATAACCTCAACCTTGTCAGCATGACCACTTTGTTCTCCAAAAGCACTACCATAATGATATCTACCTGAAGACACCCCAGCCTTACTTCCCAGGAGTTCTATCATCTTACCAACTGTCATACGACTGTGACAAGAGCAACGTTTTTATAAACTCGCCAGTTATAATACAGATCTCAAGTAATATAAAACTTCAAATGACACTTCAAACTTTTGATTTAAAGGGATTTAACATAAACGTTCCAAGTTGCGTACCAATACAGAAAACGAATTTGTCCTAACTGATAGAAACACTTAGCTTGTTTGGTACCATGAAAATTACTTAATAGTTGGGCTATGAGGAATATTTGCTAACCTTGGAAAACCATGAGGATTCATGATCAAATCAGGGCAAATTCCACGCTCAGAAAATGGAAAATCTTCCTGCTGAACGATTGTACCACACACACCTTTCTGCCCATGCCTACTGCTGAACTTGTCTCCAAGCTAAAGAAGAACACACCAAGACTCAATTAATACTGTAGAACATGACGCTTAGCCGTTTAGGGATAGAAAGAAAACAGTACTTAACATAAAATTTCTCACCTCTGGCCGACGAGTATGCCGGATGATATATTTTATGCATAAATTGCCATTCTTGTCAGAACATAGAGCAACTCTATCTACCACCTGCGTTTCCCCATCAGGACCTTTAAAATACTCTCTGGCCGGACGATATTGACTGAAAAATTGCACAAAATATTGTCAGCTTGGCTTTAGAGTTATAAGAAACAATCATGATCATATATGTGGGGAAAAGTTAGTCGGATACCTATCAGATTGCTGAGATGTAACGTTATTTCTTGTGTCCACAGGAACTTGCTTATTTATATAGACATCATTCGGTCTAATAATTTCCCCTGGAGAAGCGATCCCATCATCATCCAGTATCTAAAATACAAAACAGCAGTCACCATTAAAACATATCCACCATGTTTTAGCAGAGGGAAAGCACGGAATAGGAATGTTATAAGAACATCTTGTAGAGTTTATGCCAGTTATGTCATAACTTCTATGCAGTCAAAATTTTGCTAATGAAGTCTCTATTTTGAGAAACAAACAGAACAATTTAAAAAAAAAAAACAACAATAACATTGTTCTCGCTCCCTCCAATCAGAAAAGCTAATATGTATATGTGCCCAATGGATTACCTAAGACTATTTCCGCATCACCTAAAATATCCGTTAAGAAAAAGCATTTGCAACAAAACTAATTTGTACTACCTGCATCTTTTCCGCGTCTGGACCTGTTCTTTGTGGCCTGAGTATTCTGTCTACTGCATCGTTAGCATACTTCTGACAAGTAGCAACAAGTCTGTTTCACAAACGTGAGAAGCAATAATAGTTAGTGTAAGAGATGGTATCTAAAGGGAACCGACTATTGCCTCAAAATAGAAACCCAACATACTTTTTCATAACAATGCAGCGGCCAAAACCACGATCCAAGGAAGCTTTGTTCATCACTATGGCATCCTCAATATCGTATCCAGTATTACTCATAACAGCAACTGTTGCATTTTGACCTGCTCCAAGTTTATCGTATCCAACCTGTTAACAAGCATATTTTTTATCAGTGCCAAATTATTAATCCCTTCCTTCTAGAGTAAATACACTTACCAATTCAATTGTCCTTGTTGTCAACAGAGGTCGTTGAGGATACACCAATAGGTAAAGTAATGAGTCCATCCGGTTTAACTATATACACAGATTTTAGACGGCAAAGTCAGTGGCTGAGAGAAAGCAAAATATAATAGAACATGATTCAAGGGAGATGACACAGGCTTTAAAGTAATTGGAATTTACATAACCAACTTAATTAAGCAAAACATGAGATAGAACAACAGGCAACAATTGATCTAATTAAGTCATCAAAACTACGAAGTAGTACGCTTTGCCTCAAAAAAATGGTATGGAGAGTATAAAACGAACTTGCCTGGTTGTAAGCAATATTTCCCATAGCTTGTTTTCCCATAGCACACTACACGCAATGTAACAGGAGTATTAACACGATGCAAACCAACAGAAACTGCAGCCAGAATCAGCAGCATCTTATGTCAAAATGTCTAGACATACAAACCTGATACGTATTTCTAGGTGACTGATTATGGTGAGGGTATGGGATAAGACCAGCAACAACACCTAAGATGGTGAATGGTTCAATCTCGATGTGGGTTGTGTCTTTCATCTCCTTTGGGGTACCTTCGTATAAAGCAATCTAAAAACAAGGAAAGGAACAGTGATGATTTTCGACAGCATATGGTGCAATAGAATATAATACATCTAGAGAAAACGAAGACTGGCACGAACCAATGCATTGTTTTCCTCATTGACATCAAGATACTCGATCAAACCTTCACGAATAAAGTCATCAAACGTGCGAACACCATCCTTCAAGGAAATGCAAATCAGTAAACCGATGTCTTTAACTTATCAAGTATCATGAATCTGGGAGTAAAACACATGTACCTGTAATTCCTTCATGTGGTATTGTTTAACTCTTGATACTCCATTATCGACTATAACAAGTGGACGACACACCCGCCCACCATCAGAAGCAACGTAAACACAATGCTGATAAAAAAAATTCTACGGAGTCAGTCCCAGTTAACATTTGTGTATTCAAGAGAAAATAGTTTGCAGAGGCTTAGGGAATAATCGTTTCCTTATTAACGATACTGTATGAGTTTGTAGTATTCTAAACATCACTCCTCAACTGTATTTCTACTCTGAAAACCACTCAAAGGAGGCCGCTGAAGACCAAACAAATAAATTTATGTAGCTTCCTGAGTCTATTTTAATTCCAAGCTTTAACAATACACACGAACTCAGCTGTCGATTGGTTTATGCTTAATGGACGAAAGGACACAAGCTATAAACTACTTGGATTACGAAAAATATATACAAAAAAAAAATGGAGGACGTACCTGCTTTTCGTTTATGAACACACTGACGAACTCCCCAATTTTCCCAGCTCTACGTAGCCTTCTAAGAGAATTGGCGAAGTACTGAAACAATAGAAGTTAGTGAAGAGGAGCAAAGATGTGTATAGTGATCAGTGCAGATCCGTGTATTTGTAGTAAAAGGTACCTGTGGCCTTCTATGTTTGCCAATTATTAGCCCATTGAATATGACCAAAAATGAGTCTGGAGTATGCAGCTCCTCTGCTGATAGTACTTCCAGATCTGTGACACCCAATTTGTAGCACTGTTTCCGGAAAATCCATTAAAACATAAGGATTCAAAACCAGATGACTAGCAAAAGATAATGAGAAGGGTATAGTGATTCCGGACGTATTCTTCAAAGGCGATTGATGTGAGTAAATTGACTTTAACAACCACGTACCATAGCAACCAATGGGCCTTCCTCTATATCCGTTGTGACATGAGTCATTAACGCTAAGTTCTTGACAAGACCACAAGCTTCGCCCTCTGGGGTATCACATGGGCAGAGCATGCCCCACTTATAGAGCACATCACAATACAAAAGATCAAACTCAATGAAAGTTCAAAGAGAAGCAGTAATTCTGATAGGCTTATAAAAACAGGATCATTACCTGGCTGGGTTGCAAAGATCTAGGCCCACTAACTTTTCTAGACTTTTCGAATTGTGGCGAAATTTTCGTTATAAACCCCATGCTCCCAATAAAAGATAACCTTGTTAAAACCTATATCAAAAGATTTCGTTAAGAACACTGTAGCATGAATGAGGCTAGAGACATACACACAAATGTGTATAGACAGAGTGAGACTGACCTGTGTCATGCCTTTCCTATGCATTCTGAACCTTTTAATATCGAAGTTTCCCGTTGAAAGGGTTCTTTCTAGTCCAAAGGAAATATTATGATTCTTCTCTCCGGTAAGACACTACAAGCACATCACCAAAGAAAATTGAAGTTGTACAATCAGTTCGTTTCAAGTAACTATTTCTAAAAACCGAATCACCATCCGTGTTTTCCTAGGCCAAAAGCTATACAGAACGGTAAATATCCTAACTGTAGCTTCAAGTAGTAGCGCAATACATAAGGGAGATGTTTTGACATAATAATAACCCATTATGAGCCTACTGAAAATAGTAATACGTTTTACTTAAGACTTTGAAAGAAGACCGGTTCATAGCTAAAGCAAGACCCGGACTAGCAAGGCAGTATATTTCTACACTTACTTGTGAAAAATCAAAGCGGCTTGCCCGTGTAGGTTTTTGAAGGATACCATCTACTTTTTTAATGGCCTCAGTAGTCATTGTTTTGAACAAATCCTGTAGCAGCGTTAACGAGGAAAACCACAGGTAAGGACTAGAGTTCACACAAGAAAATACTGCATATGGTGATAAGTTCCAGTTATACCTCAAAGAGAAGAGATATTAGTTGTCCAGATAACTCCAACCGCTTGTTACCAACATAATCCTACATGAAACACATTCGAGAACATAGATACAAGCAATATGAATTGTCAGGTTATAATACGACATGTCTCCAGATCATCCTTAGTTTATTCTCAGATGGTGACTAACAAGTCAGCCATCATGATCACGTAAGTCTAAAATATTAATGACATTGTCTTAGGTATTTCAATATGCGCCTTTTTAAACTATTCAGCTTTAGGTAATCTAACATGTCTTATAGCAGTAATCCTAAAAGAAAATAACCAGAATTCAAATCTATTCCACATGCAGAGAAAAAAATTTCGCAGATATAAGGGTTATGGTATTACCTTGTCATCCATGGCATCTTTGTTTAACATTGCTTCAATCATTCGCCTCAACATGACCCCAACATAGAAACACTTTTGGCGATAATTGTTGTCACGCACCTAAGGGAATTATAGCAATCAGTAAGCAAATACTAAAATATTAAGAACCAAAAGAAGTTGAGATACTTACAGGTACGTGTGCAAGGAATAAAGCTCTGAGAATGTATAGTGCTTTGCCATCCTAGCAGATCAGGTAAATATACAATGTGAGATTTTTTACTAAGCAAGAAAGCTTTCATTTTCATAATTTATCCATATGTCTAAATTTGGACTATGAGTTTAATAGCGGAGTAAAGAATAAAAAACCTTTTCAGGAGGTCCATATGATGATTTCTTCACCTACAGAAATTAATAAATAAAAGATTAAGTCAGACGATCTTTGCCTCAAATTGCAAAAATCAAAAACTACTGTTAAAGGGTAGTCTATTCCTTTTTTCAGGGGGTGTCTATTTCTCTCGTTACATCACAAAATGGGGTAGATGCAACTCAATAAGAACAAAAAGTCGGCAGATTTCTTTTCAGCAACGATAGAGACGAGCAATGGCCCTTTTAACACCGGAAAACTCTTTCAACACAGTAGTAATATTTATTTTGTTTTCTAGGTAACTTTTTAAGTAGACATATGTGAATCATTGAATAGGGAAACTTTCAAATATCTCTCAAAGAGGAATAAATCACTGCACCTTTGCCTCAAGGTAGTCCAGTGCTTCTTGTCGTGTGGTCACGCCTTCACTAATACACTCCTGAAATTAGATAAATATGACGCATCACAGATCAAGATTCATCAGAACCATAGGTTGAATAAAGTAACATGGAAGAAAAAAAACAGGTGGCTAAAATACTTGCCTCCATAGAAGGCAATAGTGATGCGCTAAAACGGGGGTCCCTTCCAACCATTTGTACGATCTCTTGGTCGCTCTCCATTCCCATGGCTTTTAGGACGATTATAATTGGAATCTATGATTAAAATTAAATACTCAGAAAATAGAGTCCAACCCTGGAAGATCTACAACTACAGAGAAGGACTTGGTGATGTATCTTCACCTTTTTTACAAACTGATGTAGAAATAAATATATCTTCTCCTTATCCATCTGAATAACTGTTTTACTTTTCGTCATTTCAGTGCTGCTTGTGACAGATGCATTTATGCTGGGAACAAGCAGTAAAAGACAGAATCAGCAAACAATGACATTTGGGTACTTGAACTACGATAAAGTTATTTGGCTTAACAGTTAATAATAGATATGGGGATGCTTGCCATAAATACAACAAGGACTGAATAACGAAGAGATCACTTACTTCCCCTTTTTATCACAATCAATAATGATCCTATTCTTCGATAGTTGTTCTTGTATCAACAACACCTAAAATGAATAGCAAACCCCACACAATGAAAATTGATTCACATTAAAAAAATGAACGTCAAACTAGCAATTAGAACAAGAACAGTGCTGAATGGTTAAATAAACACACAATCTAGTATGAACTAAAGAGAGATATAAAACAACAGATTTCCAGAAGTCAAGGTGCAGACAAGTAGCCAATATATAGACTCCAATCCATAAGATAGTTGTAAGAAGATTATGTATACAAAGCATGAAGTAATGTTACCTTCTCGGTTCCTTTGATGACAAAATATCCTCCAGGATCAAGTGGACACTCACCTGGAATCCAAAACGGAATACAATAAATGTGATGAACAAAAGTAAGCAAGGCATGAAATAAGGGTTGGTGAAATACAAACCCAATCTAGCAAGTTCCTCTTCATCTTTTCCATGTAAGACACAGCGGCAACTCCGCAACATAATAGGCATCCTTCCGATAGTAACGTTATCCTGAAACAAACATTGTTTTCAGCCTGAGTTATTCTTGACACGTAGCATAAAGTAGTATAAACCAAATTAATTTTTACCTTTGCACTTATTGTCGTCTGTCCATGACTCCCATGAACATATTCAATATCGACAATAATTGGAGCAGCATATCTGAAATGTAAAACAAGATGTTACAATGCATTTAAAACACAAAGAATGTAGCATATTCTGAAATAGTAAACAGAAGAAGTCATTACGTCATATCAGCTAATCGGCACATGTGTGGATTAATTTTCTCATTGACACTAATGTTGACAATACAGGGTTCACCAACTCTGATATCTTTGAACCTGCACCGAAAATAGCTCCAAAAAGTTTAGTTTCTAAAACTCAATCTTGTAAGATAGACTTAGAAAATGACTGAAAAGCCACCCAAGTATTCTGCTTTTTTTTTCTTTCCATGAAACTAGTTAACAATATTCATAACACAAATAAGACTGAGATTAGGAAGAAGATAAGAAGGTTTTAGACTTTAGGTAAATCGACGGGTCCAGAGTGGATGTGATACGAGAATTAGCACGAACAATCTTTTTGATCCCGACATTGATGAAGTAATTGAATGAATCCAGATGCTGCTTCACAAGTCCTCTCACCTAGAAAGCAAGACACAATTAATCATCTAAGATTGCACACAGGTCGTACAAAAGGCACAAACGAATAGTTGATGTGTGTCCTGTGTACCTTCAAGAACTCGGGAACGAGCTGGAACTTATCAGCAGTAGACTTGATAGGAGCTGAGAGCTTTTGCTTGTCGACGAAATGGTCATCGCTGGCCAAACTGTTTCAATACAAAGAGTAACATTGGAATAAAAATGTATGAAGATACAATTTTTATAACATAAACTGAAGAAAGCACATTCATATAATTCCAACAAAAATTCAACAAAGAAACATACTCTAGATCTTCGTGACCGAGTCCCATCACTCTTTAACTTGCAATCCAGCTGTCAATTATCTGAAAATAATACACGGAAGAAATATAATTGAACATGAATTCAATGAAGAAAAGGTAACGCAATGCAAAATATTGGATAACTAAGAAGTTTGTATAGAAGCTAGAGAGTAAAACTGGGAGAGTATTTTTTTTTTATAATGGTGACTCAAAAAGCTTTCTTCAAAGCGATAAAAAGAGAAGCGAAAACATACAGTTTTGTTTTCGTAAACCCTAGAAAAAACAAAATTTAAAGAGTCCATTTTGATATGTGAGAGAAGTGATAGGAAGAGATGCTTAACCGTAACAACGAGCGTCGTCGTCGGCTGAAGGAAAGAGAGATGGAGACTCTGGAGAAGCGAGAGAGAGAGAGAAGAACTAAAACCCTCCTGCGTCGTCGGCTAGTTCACCAATTTTTTTTTTCAATTACAATCCCAGAAATACCCAAAAAAAGATGAGGGGTTTTCGGTTCAATTGGATGGTTTAGTTTGGTTAGTCTCGAATAATAATTTAAAAGTCAGTTTACGTTTGGTATAAATCTCGGTTTGGTTCGGTACAAGATTGTGTAAACATTTAGGTGTGTTTTCATAATTAAAAAATAATAATAATCTGGAAACATATCTTCTAGGAGGAGCCAAATAAATAAATCTTCAAAAAATCAAGGAAACAACTATAAGCAAAAAAGAAAGGGACAGAAGAAACTCGAGAAACAAGGCTTCGTAATATTCTTTTCTCGCAGCAATCTAGGCGCTTCTTCTTATCTTTCTTCTTCAGCTTGCAAGATTGAACTTACCAACACCAATACCTTAATTTTGGTAAGGAAGAAACCGAAACTCCTTTCCTGACTAGTTTATACTCTTCTGCTGCTTATGCATGCAACATCATCGCACATGATTTTGTTTTCGAATTTTGATGACATTCTCTCTAGGGTTTTTAGAGTCGATTCGGTGGAATAAAAGGATGGGGAAAAGGGAGGAGGATTGTTTCCCGACTCAGCTAATCGATGGAAACGGTGAATTCAACGTGGAGGGTTTGGATACTTTCGTGAAGAAGACGAAGCTCTCTGATTGTGGACTCTCTTATGCCGTTGTTGCCATCATGGGTCCTCAAAGCAGCGGTAAATTACTACTTTCTTTTTTGGAATTCAAGTCTTTTAATCAAAGATACAGCCTTTGAATCTTCTTGTGTTGCTTGCTAACTGTTTAATCATTGTATTGACTTTGATTTGGGTGATAAACAGGGAAGAGTACACTTTTGAATCATCTTTTTAAAACCAGTTTTAAGGAAATGGATGCTTTTGCCGGAAGGTTTGTCTTCTTTTGTTTTTGGCAGTGACATGTTCTTAGAGTTGAAATTTGTTTGACTTGATCTTCGTTATTCCTTCACAGGAGTCAAACAACCAAAGGTATTTGGATGGCTAAGTGTGTTGGAATCGAGCCTTTTACACTTGTCATGGATCTGGAGGGTACCGATGGTAGAGAAAGAGGCGAGGTAAGCTTGGATTTTCTTTTGACTTGCCAAGAAATTTTAGGAGGTTTTGGAAGACTTGTATGTATACTTGATACCTTTTCTGTTTTCCTGTTTGATTCGTTTTATTGTCGTTAATTGTTGTTAATCCTAATTAATTTTCAGGATGACACTACATTTGAGAAACAAAGTGCCCTCTTTGCTCTTGCTGTTGCTGATATTGTTCTCATTAACATGTGAGTATCTGTAATTTTCTTGCCCTTCTTCTAATAATCGTGGCTGATGGCATATGTTACATGAAAGCAGAAAGTTTACGGTCATTTGTTATCAGAAGGTAGATATAATTTCAGATTGATCACTCCACTTGGTACTTTTACATCCTTTCTGAATCTTAACTCTTAAGTACTGTGTTAAAAATTCGATTTGAGAACTTAGTAAGGATCTACCAACACAATTGGGACACAGATAACATTTTTGTTAGATTATTAATGATATAATGAACTCCATAGGTGGTGCCATGACATCGGAAGGGAACAGGCTGCCAACAAACCATTACTGAAGACAGTTTTCCAGGTATCATGATGTGCTTACATTTGGAACTTTATGTTCAATCAATGGCTTCTATAACATTGTCTTTATCGCTTTTGTAGGTCATGCTGCGACTGTTTAGCCCTCGGAAAACAACTCTTCTTTTTGTCATACGTGATAAAACAAAGGTTTAGATTTTGCAATTGAATTTTATTCTTTATGGTCAAGTCATACTTCTTTGATTAACATATCCTATTTTTTTCTTAGACTCCAATGGAGCTTCTTGAACCTGTTCTTAGAGAAGATATTCAGAAGGTAACACATATACTCGCTCTCTCTCTTTCTCTCAGTTTCCTTTTCTTTATTGTTTCATCTTCTTTCATGTGGGTACCGATTATGCTCTGCAGATATGGGATCTAGTTCGCAAGCCTGAATCACACAAGAATACACCTCTGAGTGAATTTTTCAATGTAAGGAGATAGTCTTCCCACATAGACGATGATTCTATCTAGTTGATGTTGTTTTGTTACCAAATTTTTCATGAATTGGTAAGTCTGTCTTTTATAATTGGTTCGATATGTGCTTATAGGTAGAGGTCGTTGCCTTATCCAGCTATGAAGATAAAGAAAAAGTGTTTAAGCAAGAGGTAATTTTCTTACATCTAAAACACGTCTCTTCTGAAGCATCAAAGTAAACCTAAGACCGATTCCCTTGATTCATGCGAACTTCTAAATAGGTTGCTGAGTTGAGGCAGAGGTTTTTTCATTCCATTTCACCTGGGGGACTTGCTGGTGATAGACGTGGTGTAGTTCCTGCTTCAGGGTTTTCTTTCAGCTCCCAGGAGATTTGGAAAGTTATTAAAGAGAATAGAGATTTGGACCTTCCTGCTCACAAGGTCTTCTAGTCACTTAATTCGATGTGGTTAAACCATGTTTTCTGGTCTTGTCACCTAATACTGTTTTTCTTATGATTTCAAGGTAATGGTTGCCACTGTTCGGTGTGAAGAGATAGCCAATGAGAAGCTACATCACTTGGCAACCGATGAGGTATGCTTCCATGGCCTCCTTACCTACGATACCTTTTCTTGCTGATTTAAATGGTTTGTGAGTCATAACGCGGTAGACACTATTTAGAGTTGGTTGGAGTTGCAAAAAGCCGCTGAAGATGGTCTGGTTCCTGGTTTCGGCAGAAAGCTTAGCTCCATCCTTGAAAAATACTTCTCAGAGTAAGCTCCTCTTTCTTTCTGGTTCGTGAAATACTTTATTCCCGTGCAAGGAGATTTGATGTACTCATGTTTCGCTTACTCCTTAGGTACGACGCAGAGGCAATATACTTTGATGAAGGAGTAAGAAAAGAAAAGCGTCTCCTGTTGAAATCTAAAGCTTTGGATGTAAGAGTTCCTCCGTATTTGGTTTTGCATTATTAGTGTTTGACTGACTCAAGATCTGGTTGCTTAATAATTGCTTTTCTCCAAATTTTCAGTTTGTGTACTCTGCTTATGCTACCATGTTGGGACATTTACGATCCAATGCACTGGAATCGTTCAAGATCCGGCTGGAACAGTCTCTGAATCAAGGAAAAGGATTCGCAAATGCTGTGCGGGACTCCCAGCAGGCTTGTCTGCTTGTGTTTGACAAAGGATGTGAAGGTGAGATATCCTATTTCAGGTTTTGCTTCGCAAGTAGTGTCTCCTTTTAAGAAACAAATTGACTACAGTAACTTCTTATAGACTAGACCTCCTTTTAAAAAATTGTGTTTCCCGTCAGATGCTGGGGTTAAACAAGCAACTTGGGATGCATCAAAAGTCAGAGAAAAACTTTGTCGTGATATTGATTCTCACGCATCTTCTGCACAGACTGCTAGACTATCTGAAATAACTGCCAACTACGAGGTTCTGCTTTGATTTTCTCTTCTTCGGACTTCTTAGCTGTCAAGAGCTCGTATTAATATTTGTTTTGCATCATGGTGTTTTTTTCAGAAACGGCTAACTCAAGCACTGAGTGAACCTGTCGCGTCTTTGTTGGAAGCTGGTGGAAAAGAGACGTGGCCTTCCATAAGGACGCTTCTCAAACGGGAGACTGAAGCAGCTGTTACAGATTTTCTGGATACGGTTACTGGTTTTGAGCTAGATCAAGCTACAACTGATGCTATGGTCCAGAATCTAAAGGACTATTCTCGGAATTTGGTGGAGAAAAAGGCTAGAGAAGAAGCTGCCAAAATTCTGATCCGAATGAAAGATAGGTAAGGCAAAGATAAGATTAGTCTCCTATTAACAGCTCTATTAATCAGTGATCTCTGCTTGATGTCAATTATTATAAACATATTGCAGGTTCTCAACAGTCTTTAGTCATGACAAAGACTCTATGCCACGGGTCTGGACTGGAAAAGAGGATATTAGAGCGATCACAAAAGATGCTCGCGCAGAGGTAATTTCTTAGAATTAATATCCAAGGGGGCTAAGTTGATGTCATGAAACTCACTCTATATGTTACTATTTTATAGGCATTAGGTCTTCTCTCTGTGATGGCTGCGATACGTTTAGATGATAGACCGGACAAAATTAAGAGTACACTTTTTTCTTCTCTCGTGGATGGAACTGTATCCGATACATCTTCCCACAACAGAAGCTTGGGAGCTTCTACTGATCCACTTGCGTCTAGCTCCTGGGAAAAGGTAAACAGCATGATACAGTTACCTCCTTTGCAGTCTGGTTGATGTAAATGATTATTATTGAGGCATCACACTAAATGAATACAGAATTGAACATATTAATTAGTCCACTTAACCAGAGATTTTTCCCATTGTGGCACATGAGATGGTAATACCAATGCCGCTTCCGGTTGTAGTCAAATAAATTAACCAATGTCTGGTTTTGTGGATGCAGGTTCCTCCAAAAGACGTGCTATTGACGCCAGTGCAGTGCAAGTCTCTTTGGAGACAGTTTAAATCTGAGACCGAGTATACCGTTACCCAGGCTATCTCGGCACAGGTGATTTTGCAAGTCTACCTCAGAATTTCTATATGTTCTATACACGATAATTAAATCAGGGGAACCTGTTTTCATTTCTATTCTACAGGAAGCCCACAAGCGGAATAACAACTGGCTTCCACCTGCTTGGGCGATCGTGTTGATGATTGTCCTTGGTTTCAATGAATTAATGATGCTCTTGAAGTAAAGTTCATTGTCTTTGTACTCCTTCACATTTTATTCCAGAATTTCTCCATAACAGTGCTTCAGCTAGTTAGATTCACTTGCCATTTTTCATTTTTGTGGAACAGGAATCCTTTGTACCTCTTAGGCTTGTTTGTGGCGTTTTTAGTCTGCAAAGCCTTATGGGTCCAGCTTGACATTCCCAGGGAGTTTCAACATGGCGCAGTAAGTTCTCATCACTTAATTCTCCATTTGTTTCATATCCTTAACAGCATGTTTCCTGTGTATCTTTAGCTTGCTGGAGTACTCTCTGTCACATCAAAGTTTCTTCCAACTATTATGAATCTTCTAAGAAAGCTTGCGGAAGAAGCTCAAGGAAAAACAACTCAAGGAGTACCAGAATACTCAGCTTCCCAAAGCTACAGACACCAATCTCCCTCACATTCCGTCTCAAACACAGTATGTGAATCTGTCTCATCAAACATATCATCATTGGCTGATGATGATGCAGAATACTCGAGCCCTGCACTTGTTCAGAGACGAAACACCAGCAACGTACGAGAAACAGAGATCACTGAAATGTAAACCAACTTAGAAGTGAAAGATTTACCATAGAAGAGTATGTGTCGGTACTGTATAAATAGGTGATATCTCGACTTTGAAACGGAATCGTACCTAATAAAACCTTGAAGAATAACTTAAGTTTTTTTAAATCTTGGTTAGCTATATGACGTACTTATGTTTCCTTGAGCTCACTTTGTGAATTCTCTGGCATTCTTAAGCTAGACAAGAAAAAAATCGCAGAGCTTTGCAACTTGAAATAGACATTAGTTTTAAAAGAAGATTGTTGATGTCTGGAAACTAACCAAAACAGTACATTACAAGGAATCAAATATGTTACAGCGTGTAGCAGCAATAGATAAAATATCATCAACCTGAAAATTTCACCAGAAATAAACGAACGCACTTTGAGACGGCTTTCTTGAAATTGTTTCTTCAAGGCTTGATCTTGTGCCTAAGTTTTTGAATGGTCAAGTCTGCACCTCCAAACCCATCCATTACACCTTTTGCTGATGGAAACTCACCTCTTGCAGTTAAACTAGCACACAAAGAGATGGCAAATGAACAATGCTTCAGCTAACAAACTTTGAGGAAGAATAAGCAACAAAAAATAAAAGAAACATCCAAAAATTAAATAGTAAACCTGCTTCTCATGACTACACAAGGCATGCCTATCATCTTTGCAGCGGAAACTCCAGCTTGACTACCAGCAACAAGTACACAGTTTCTAACAGGTAATCCGGTATATTCTGCAGCAGCACGCAAAGCAACAACAATTTTCTCCAATCTGGAAAACAAATAAATAAAGAAAACGAGCAAATATGTTACTGTTTAGGTTTGAGGTATTGAATTGATTTTTTGTAGAGAGAAAGAACAGAAAGTTCTACCTCTCAGATGAGCTTGTGTCAATGTCCACACTTAGTTTTAGCATCGATGCAACTTCTTCTGCTATCCTCTGTTTCTCAGCAGACGCTAGTCAGAAAAAAAAAGTTTAGTAGAATGAGAATTATACTGCACTAACAAGAGAATATCTTAGATCAAAATTACTTGCAAACTGTCTCCTAGTTCTATACCTGCCTTTTTGACTTCTTTCACTAGTTGCTCCTCTAGACTTGAAGAAACACCTTTGCCAAGAACAAGTTGTCCATACATACTCTGTTCCACCTCATTGTCTCCGATAACCTTCACATTGGGAAGTCTTTCTTCGCCAAGCATCTCAACAATGGATCTGTTAAAAACCCGCATCAAAGAGACAGAGGAGCAATCAACAAAAAAGAGAGAACTGGATTGTGTTTATGCTAATGGATTGCTTTGTAAAGAAGGATGATATGCATATTGTAATCTTTGAGAGCTTAGCTACTTACAAGGCTACTTTGTCTCCACTCTTGAAGTAGGCTGTTGCGATAGCAACAGCTACTTTCTCCGTGTATGCATTATCGATAAACCTACACCGCAAAGAGAAGTTAAGTCTCCAAATCTTTGTTTCAATCTGAAAAAGGCAATATCTAAAGAGACTCACTCTTGGACTCCAGATCTCAGAGGTAAGCTTTTCAACATCAGAAACTCATTCATGGCATTTTTCTGCCAGCAAAAGTAGTTGAAGTTAGCAAACCTTAAATTCAAAGAGAACACTAGTTAGCTGAAAGAAAAAAACGTCAAGTTCAAAGAATGAGTGCAACCTTTTCTCGCAATACACTTTTTACAAAAGTCCCTTTCTCATTGGTTGGCAAAGACGAAGGCCATCCAATCTGAAAAGAGGTAGTAGATATAAAAGAGAAAAGAAAGAAGGTCAGATTTTGATATTCATGCATTAGACTAATGATGCTTAAGCAAAAAGAAGTGATAACTTACCTGGTTGAAATACAAAACCAACATTTTCTCTTCATCAGCCGCACCTTTTCTGGATAATATCAATTATATTTAAGACAGGGAAATGCAAATGTAATCTAACCGTTTACGCACATAACATCAAAAGGAAAATAGAAGCAAAAGGAGTTTGAATACAGCACAATGATTCAGCTTAGTATCTATTAGACTTGTATAAGAACCAAAGACATTTTTAAAACCCCTAGAATCAGAATCTAAGATATAGAAACAGATATGAATGGAAACAACTTGGTGAATCTAAGATAACAGAAACCAATTGCAAGTATAGAATCAAAAGAAAACTTCAAGAAACCAAAAAGCCAAAAAGAGCACATATTATTACAAACTTAGATATTACATACCTCAACAAGTCTGCATAAACTGGTTCAGGCCAGTTGGCACAGTCAAGCCCAAGCTTTTTAAAAGCTGTAAAATTCACAAATTAGAAAAAAAACATCAAAAGAGAGAGAAATCATTACAGACCACAAAGAAAAATACTAGAAAAAAGAAATGGGTAGTTGAAGACGCACCTACATTGAAGGCCTGGCGATTACTAGACCATGTATCAATCATTACCCTAAGAACAAACAAGAACCCAACTGAATCAACTACCAAGAACTTAGCTCCAATTCATAGAATGACATCATAAAGTTTGAAGCTTTGCTTCTTCATCGGAACTTACCCATCAACCTCAAGAATCACGGCGAGTTCTTCAGATGGGTTTGCATCATCTCGGCTCGCTGATAAGCAACGCACGGAGGATCTCTGTCTATTCACTCGCAGGCATTTTCCGAGAGTCTGGGATCTTTCTGGGCAATCAAGAAAAACCAAGGAACTTCGTGGTCTTCTTCCAGTGTCGTGTGACGACGACAGGTTAGTCGAGTATCGAGTGAAAGGAGGAGACTTTGTGAAAGAAGAAAGCTGGAGGTTGTTAAAGATCGAACAAGAAGCGATTTCCATGGCTACCTTCTTCTGTCTCTGTGTTTCTGCTGATTCATTACCTGACAAAAGGCTTCGATTGATTATTATTATTCTTAGCATAAAATAAGTCACTGGTTTTTATTTTGTTTTATGATTATTATTCTTCTACTTTTTGGTGCGATGAGTCATTCCCTTATCTGATCGCCAAATCTAATTTAATTATGTGTCATTTCTTTCAACTTCACTTTACTAATTTCTCTACTAATAATGTCTTTTATCCGTTTTAGTCTAATGGACGTTCTGAGATGGATCCTTTTAGTTAGATGAGATCACAAGCAAGTACATATCAAACACAATATTGGTATAAGTTATACCGTATAACAGATGGAAGAAGATAGTGTAGAGAATGATACCGAAATTTAACAACGTGGTTCAAGTCGTCTTTGTTTACAAATAAACATGTATGTTCCTATTCAGAAGACATTTCAGATTTTAGAGAGTACATTAGCATTATAAGAACACAAGACAAAACATACATTTCAGATGTTATATGACAATTTATATTCAACCGTTTATTTTTATATTGGTTAAATTGGGTCGACAATCTATTTCCTCACGAAAACTATCATATAGCATCAAATCTCCACCAAACTATGACCTCGTGCTAGATCTCCACGAAATAAAAGTTCTAGATGTATTTCTCCCCGAATTGATAGTTTAGAACTTAATTACCCATAAACCAATGATTTTAATTGGTTTACTTGTTTTAATTGGCTTACTTTTAACCAAATGATTTAAAATAAATTAAACCAAAAAATTAAATTTTAAATATCTATATATATATAGATATATTATTTTCACTTAAAAAGATTATGTTTAAAAATAAAAAATTATTTGCAATTTTATAAAATATAAAAAATTAACTATATATAGATAAATAAATAATAAAATCATATACTACAAATTAATCTATATAACTTATTTAAAAATTGAAGTCCTTTATTTAGATACTACAGATTACTTAATATGTAACATATAAAAGAATCAATAACATGTCATTTTAATAATAATAAGTAGACTATTTTCACATCATTTAAATAAGAAATTATATAAATATAAATAAAATAAAAATATCAGTAAATTTAATAAGTAAATACAAAAATAAAAAATTAATTCATGTTTTGCACTTTTAATTTACATTTATTTTATTCTTTTACATGTTACATATTAATTAAACCATATTATCCAAATAAAGAACTTCATTTTTTTAAATGAGTTTTATTGATTAATTTGTAGTATATGATTTTATTATTTATTTATCTATATATAGTTAATTTCTTATAATATTTAGAAAATTTAATACAAACTTTTATTTTGTTTAAGTGGAAATAATATATCTATATATATATATGAAAAATTTAATTTTTTGGTTTAATTGATTTAAAATCATTTGGTTTAAAATAAACCAATTAAAATAAGTAAACCACTTAAAATCATTGGTTTATGGGTAATTAAGTTCTAAACTATCAGTTCGGGGAGAAATACATCTAGAACTTTTATTTCATGGAGATCTAGCACGAGGTCATAGTTTGGCGGGGATCTGATGTTATATGATAGTTCTCGTGGGGAAATAGATCGTCGACCCGGTTAAATTTAATGTTTTTTTCAACAGAAAAAAAACAAATTATCCTAATAAATTTCCAAATCCGAAAGACAACTCAATTTAATTTAACTAGTTGATGATATGTTTTGTTTACAAAATTATATAAAATTAAATATTTTTGAATGTGTATGTCTAAAAGGTAAGTTTGAAAGTATCAGGCATCCTAAAACTCTAAGGCTACTAAAAAACATACAACATATCATGTCCATGAGTAACGATATACTGCAGTAGATCCCTGGTTGACTAATGGTACCGAGTCAGACCGAACTCGAAGCATATCAGAAAAAAGTTGATAGATTCATTACATAACGCTTCCATTGCGTACAAATGTTTCTCTTTTACATTGAGAAATCACTTAAAAAGATACTGTAATAACAAAATCTTGGAGATGCTATCAAAAGTAAAATCAGTTAAACAACAAAGAAGTTAAGTGATTGTGGCTTTGACCACAACTTACACTTCATATGATAGGGTACCTCAGGCAATGACAACTCTCATCTTACCATAGGTGGAGGAAACTTCATCATCATGGCAAATATTTAAGCAAATGGAAGAATAAAGTTTACCAGCGGAAACAAACTATTTCCAAGTTAAAGATTAGGCGGCAAGAAAAAAGCAGGTGAAATAATGCATACTTTAAGTCCCCTAGCATGGAGTACTTATGAAAAGAAAGCTTTGATTAGCTTATCAACATCCTTTTAGGATGATGTGTTCTCGTTCAAGTCGTTGGATTGTGAAAAATGCCACAAATAGATATATAATTAAACATAACATACACCGACCACGGTTCCAACGACTGAACCGACCCATGTAGGGAAGTCAAGTTCACATGGTTGGGCATCAAAAGTCCCAATGTCTTAGAAAGACCATAAGATGATAGAGTTTTAGTTTTAATAATCATTACCTCTCTCTCTCTCATGAATGGTTGTTCTCTTGTGAGCGTCTTCTCTGCTCTCTATCACCATGATGACTGCTACCTCTGCTCGTCGTCTTGTGGCCTTCACCGTTCTCACTACTGTGACGTCTCTTTCCTTCTGACTGCTTTTCAGGAGAGCTTCCCATCTTTCTCTTTCTGCTATGCACTGGGGAGACATCGTTTACCATTTCACCTTCTTCTGCATTTTTAACTCCTTTAACATCTCGAATCTCACCATGTTCTGTACCCATGAGATCAGAGTTCTCGGCATTTGACCTGCTCTGTACATTCCTTTGCTTCGCCTTTTCATCTTCAACAGCTAGTTCCACATCTTCCAATTCTCTTTCAATCAAATCATCCTCATCCATCACATCCTTTTCCCTCGTTCTTTCAGCTAGCAACTTCTTAGCCTTTTCTCGCTTAGCCTTCACCTTATCCCGGAGCAATTTCAAGTCTTTTGGCGATTGGATGATTGGGGCATCACCTGTTTCAACCTTTCTAGGTTTAGGAACAGCGCCATCATCTTGAAGCTCTCCACTCTCTCTTTCTGAATTGTCCTTCCCAGGTCCCTCAACTAAAGGTATAGAGTTGTGGGGGACTTCTCTCGCATTGTCCTTGAGAGCTGGATGATTATCATGATCCGGGCCTTCTTTTGCTTCACTTTCTATCTCCTCTTTGTGATTGACTCTGGCATTAGCTGCCTCACCACCCCCATTATCATTGTTCTGACTCGATACGCCTTTTGATGAACCCCCATGATTCTCTGAATTTGAATGTTCATGGGTTGAACGTACTGATGTTTGCCTAGAACCAACATGATCATCGGTTGATGCACCATTTCTGGAGCCTGGCCGATGAGCTGACCCTCCAGCTACACTACTTTCGACTTCGTTTCCTTGAGAAGCAGGAACACGGTTTTGCTCATAAAGCTCAAGCATTTGGTTGCTAACATCTGAAATATACAAAAGGCGATCACTCTTGAAATCATATCCAAACAGGTCAAACAAGAGTAGTCATATCAATTTCATCATCTACATACCCTCTAATTGTCGAGGTGTGACATCAAATTCTTGCCACCAAACCTTCTCTCCATCTGATGGTAACTTCACTTTGAGGAACTTGGCCGCAAGAAAAATTGCACCAGCCGCAATGTGATGTGGCTTAAATTGCAGGCAGAGTGATGTCCGCAGACTGCAAGCCACTTTTCATTGTATGAAGAGGAAAATACACAGACACATAAAACTAATGGAAGCTTTAGAAAAAAATAGGACTTCAAACGTACCCATCGTTAACAAAATTCCATGCAACTTGGGCAAGAGCATTCTGCGCAACCTTAAATTTCTTTATTGCTTCTACAAGAGGTTTATAAGGATGATTAACATTGAAGTCAAAGCCTAGAGTAGAAAGTACTATCTTTTCTCCGTTTAATATAAGCTCTTTCTGTTGCTCATATACTTCCTGCAAAAATGATATACATAAGATATGGGGAAAACCAGATAGTTTTAGCTTAGCTAAACGAAGATCTGAGAAGGTTCATTAGTGTGATGACTACCTTTTGCTTGATTTTCTGTGCAGCGCCAGGATCCTTCTTGTTTATGATCTCATAGGATACAAAAATAACTTCTTTCAAGGGATGTGGAGTTTCCTCAACCTTTCCAGCAAGGAACATACATACGGTTGCAATTGTCTGTGAAACCATCACGACGAAATTGCTCAGTATCCAAGCTAAGTATTTTTTTCCTGCTCTAGTAAGTGTAAATCAGCACTGACAATAACAATTTAAAACCTTGCATAGAATAAGAATCAAGCTAAATCTGTATCGAAGTCACAGCCAAACTAACTATCTGTTCACAGAGAAGTGTACCCTCTAGAACTACCAAGAAAAAAGGGCAAGGACATGGAGCCAATACAGATAAAAGACTACAGCATAGTGATTTGACTAACACAAACTAAAGCCCCATTTTTTTCTAAAGTATTAAACTTGCCACAGGTGCAAAACAATAAACTCACCCTTCTGTCATTCTTAGCATGTGATTGGCGAAAGAAGAATCGATGACAGAAGATTATCGCTGTAGCTATTGTAACCTGGGGACTGTTCGGAAAACTATATCAGCCACTTCAATTGAGAAGCAAGTAATTGAAAGCCTTGAGCAGTAGAGAAATCATGACTACCGGAAGTAGAATTCAGACAATGTGACAGTAATGTTTTCACCATGTCAATGAAATAAACGTTAAAATAAAATAAACAATCAGAAAATGGCAATAATGCCCCGTTACCAAACCAATAGCGACTATCTCTTCCTTGTATTGTATTCATGTCAATCAAAGACATCAGCAGCACATCAAATTCAAATTATACCAAACTTGTATGTAAAGGGGTAAACTATATAATGTACACAACGATGATGGGACTAAAATGGAACAATGATAATGCAAGCAATTACCAAGCAGTTCAATGAAAAACAAAAGTAAGAGTCGGTGAAGAAAAAAAAGAGCACTTACACTTTCAATCTCATACCCAAGTCCTGGAGAAAAGTACAGTAGGATTTACGGAGGTAGGTTTCCTTCTTCAAGTCAATACCATCCAACCTTGAGGGTGAATTATCTTCAATTTCTTTCCTTCCAAAGTACCAGCGGGAACCCTCGTCTTGCTTTTCATGAGAGTTCCTCGAGTGAGACGAAACTCCACTCTCACTGTACGAACATTCCCCAGCTAGTAGTACTCCAGCCATTATGGTATCTCACCTGACCTAGCAAATATCATATGAGTGGTACTAGTTATGAGCTTCAGTAAAAACTCAAGCTTTGACTAACATAATGTGTAAAGAAAGTATATTTTTCAAACAGAAACATGGAAGAGACTCAAGTAAGTGCTTATGAAATAACCACATAATGTGTAAATCTTCAAGCTATGAAGATGAATCATGCAGAACGATCTACCATTTGGAAAGGAAGTTATCTAACAAAATTGGACAACTTGATTAGGCGATTCCACATTTGGGGAGGGACAATTAGATCCAAAGGGGTTTTGTAGAGAAATCGATCGAAAGGTTGAGAATTTCAATTGGGACGGACCTAGAAAGAAGAAAATCTATGAAAAATTTCAATACAGGAATGAAAGAGATGGTGATGGATACTTTACCTTTACCTGCGATGAAATTACTTGTCGAATTTCAGGAGTAGCGGCGAATTGAACTAACCCTAACCCTGGGAGTCGCGATATAAATGTATAAGGAAGAAGAGAAGGAGAAGGGGATAGAGATAGGGGTTGAAATCAAAGACTCTGAGCTGATACAGATTCACTCTTTACTTTTAGAGAATTAATGAAAATTAATTATCGTTTTCTTTTTCTTTCCGACAATATTACAGACTCATATAGACTATGTAAACCAAATGAGTTCTTCTGTATCCATATAGATAGTAAACGACGATTGTTGTCTGACACCACGTGCTAAGCTATCCGCCTTCTTGTTTTGTGTCTTTGGTATATGGATAATCTTCGAACTGTGAAAACTTCTCTTGAGACATCTGATGTCTTCTAAGTAACTTGCGAAAGCCAGCCATTCTTCTGATTTCGAAATCATCTTCACCAACTGAAAACAATCCGTTGCAAAAATAACATTATATTGCCGAAGGTTCCTCATACACTCCATAACCCATATAAATGCTTCGATCTCTGTGTAGGAGTGATTGATTTGCCCTTGTATTTCGAGCTCCCAAAAGACTGCTAATTATCGTTTTCTTTTCGGGTTTGCAACAAAGATAATGGTTAACTAGATTTTGACCTATATTTTTTGTTGTAAATCTTATTTTACGTAATAAAATTATGATTTTATAATAAATTGTAAATTTCAACTTTTTATTAAATTAATTTTAAATTTACTTATGGCTTATTTTTGTTATTTTTAAATATTACTAAATTTTTGAAAACTATAAATAAACGTGATATGATTTTATTTATTTAATCCGAAATTAAACTTATTTTACACTTATTTTTTTAATTTAAATAAAATATGTTATATCTTCAACATTCGCTGTACTGAAAAAAAATCATTTGTGCGTTTCGAAAAAAAATTTATAATTTTATTAAATTTAGCTTATGTTATTTGTTTTTTATTTTAAATAGAATTACTTTTAAGAAGTTGAGATAATTCACACACGTATCAGGATTTTTTTGATTTAATCATTTGTTATTTCAACTTGATTTTATTTTGAACCTTCATTTATAAATACTTTCAAATAATTAACAACGTGAAAGATTCTTGTAAAGATATGGTGCAAATATTTAGAAAATTATTTTAATTTTTCATTAAATTTATCTTAAATTTATTTATATCGCTTATTTTTGTTATTTAAAATATGACTAAATATTTGAAAATGCTAAATAATTTGAATCCGTAGTTTGATTTTATTTATTTAATCGGAGGCTAAACTTATTTTACAGTGATTATTTTAATAATGGTTATTGGAAATATTTTTAATAATGGTTATATATATTGAAAACATTTTTTAATAATTGTTATTGGAAAATATTTTAGTAAAAATAAAAGTTTGAATATATGCATATTTTAATCAATTTTTGATATAAATTAACTTTAAATTATTATTTTGATTTTAAATATCTATATAAAATTTCAATTATATTTTACGATTATTTTAGACAAAAAATGTTTTTATGTAATTACATTAGTCCATTTTTGTATATTTTAAAACTGACCCAAGTAGATAGTTTTTATAATATAATGAATTACCAATTTTTATTAATATCTTAATCCATTATTTTTTTCTTCTTGACATACTTTTATCCATGTTTAAAATTTTTAATTTTTTGCAGTAGTTTTCTATGATTTATTAGTAATTTTATGATATATTGTTTTTTTTTTGAAAATTGAACTCTTGAAATTTTATATTTGACTAAACTAAATAAAGTAATAATACTGTTTTTAAAAAAATATTTATATAATATACTATTTATTTCTCAGTTTTTGTTTTTATTTGCACCATAAAAAATTGTAAATAAAAAGAATTATAGATATAATGACAGAATTATAAATAAAAAATATATAGAAATGAGGCTGTTTAATTTATTTTAAAATAATAGCTAAATGTGTAAATAAAAATAAGTATTAAATATGTTATTCATGTTTTTAACAATTCTCATTTGTTATTAATTTATTAAAAATACAATGGCTAAATGTGTAAATAAAAGAAAGTACACATCTTTATTGCTATCCATTTTTTTAAGCATATCTCATTTACTTTACTATCATTGTTTCCAAACAATCCAATTGTGTACTTCAACTAAAATAATATAGATATTCTTTATTGACATCCACTGAATATTGTAACACAATTTTGATCATGGCTTATGATTTTTTGGGATAAAGATATTAAACTAGTACTAGATTATGACACGCCCTCAAAAGGTAAGTATATTTTTTTGTTTTAAATTTATTTTTTATATTTGTGTTTTTACTCATATTTGTCTTTACTATTAATTTAATTTAATTTTTGGTAACTTTAAATATGTCAATTTGCATAACTATACACTTGCACCATATGCACTTCAGTAACTACCTTAAAACTTATTAATAAAATTTGCAATATACTATATTTTTAGTAGTTATCTAACATAATTAATCAAGAATATTAGTTCAAATAAACGATTCGGAATCGACCCGAAAATAAAAGTCTCATACTCTATTAGACCTGACCTTTATGTCTGAATGGTTCTTATAGTGTTATATATGAAAATCAATACCAAATCCCAATCTGCACCGAAAATCGAACAAAACTTTCGAAAATGTTTTAATTTGGTTTATTATTTAAATAGATCACATGGGAAAAAAGTTATATCTTAAAAATTAAAATTACTTATCGTTCTAGAGTATTTTTTTTGTTTCAAAATAAATGTCGGTTTTTGTTACACAATAACCTTTATAGTTTTTTTTTCAAATACTCCATCTACAATCAAGTTAGGTTTAAATTTGTGATTCTCTTTTAATAGTATTGATAATTTTATCATATGATATTAAATTAGTAGCTCTAGGTTCTAGCTAAGAAACATGTATTATATTAAATTTGTAAAATTTTAATCACATTATTATTGTGTATTTGATTTTTCTTTTTTGGTCAAAATATTTCTTTCTTTAAAAGTTTTCTTCCAACCTTTGTTGTTTTTAGCTTCTTTATAACCTTTTTTTCATCACTCGAGCTAATAATTTTCATGTTTTGCTATTTAGACGTTGAAAGGTTTGAAAGTTTGTGATAAGCAAGCCAGAAACAACCAACAAATCAATCAAACCATTGGAAAATCCTGAAGTCTCGACAATTTATTTAGTGGTATTAGGGGATTTATGTCCTTAGTGATGTAAACGAAAATCAGAATTTGTTATAAGTAAGAAGAGAAGAATAGTGAATTGGTGTCTTGTTATACGAAAAATGAATCTCCTTTGACTTAGACGATAGTTTCTTGATCTATTTGGATTTCAAACCAAATTTCTTACATACAATCGTCTAGACATTCATCATACATACGAGTTATTCAACATTTGGATAATATGTCATTATCAAGAATGGTTCTGATGGTAAACATGAAACTATAAAGCTATATATTTTTCCAGCCAGCATTAGTCCAAACGAACTTAAACCCAAAATGTACAAAACCCAAATAAGATTAGTCCAAAAAATCCAATTTTTATTCTATATAATTAGTCCTAAACACAATAATTTATAGGATGGAACAGGTTTAGGTTTTGGGCTTTAACCATAATTGACATGTCTATTCCAATAGGGAAAAAGGTTCGTCTGCTGAATAAAAAGAAAAAGACAGTACACGCTTTATGAACTTAAGTTGCTGACTGAAATGAAAACAATATAAACCTGACTACCAGCAGAGTTGACAATGGTAGATAACTTTAAATGACAGTACACGCAGTTGGGATAACATCAAAGCATCCCAATTTTTCATTACTATGAAACATATTCTGTGCCCAAAACTTTACTGATTCAAACAGAATCAACAAGTCAAGCTTAGTTTTCTTTTTCCTTGACCTAATTGTGTTGTAGTGGTTAGTCTTATATAGCTTTATGACAAAAGGTTTTACAGAATATAATAATGTAGTTTTTCTATATAATAATGTTGTTGAAGTGAATTAAACAACCATTAGGATTTATTATAGAGTAGCTGAGATTTCTAAGATCTATTACAAATACCCTAAAAAACTATCAAAAAGTAGCAGTCAGAAGTAAAAGTGATCGGTAGAGGGCCAAGAGGCCATGATCGGCTGTGAATAGTAAGACATTTGAAAAGGATTCATTGAAAATTCAGTGACATTTCGCTGACGAAGTTAATTAGTGATTGCAGCCTCTCGCTTAGCTCAAGGAGCTGAGCCCTTAGTACGTTGTTCTGATACTCGATATCCATGTAAGCCTTGGAAAACTCAACAATCTGGTTTGAAATACTGGAGTTTTCGTGCAGCAGAACACTTTCTCTGGATAACTCCACCGGTTCTTGAGTGGATCCTAGGACGTGCATACATTGCCATCCTAGAGAATAAATATCTCTTCTTGTTCCTTGAAATGGAATGGCCACAGGATTAACTTGGAGTTGAAGCTCTTTCTCAACCTCCTTGACGATTATCCTAACAAATTTACTTTCATCACTGCCAGATAAACGAGGTAGCAAAATAAACATTTGTTAGACTGAATCTATTGGATTGTAGTATCTCCATGTAAATCTAACCTTAGTAATATTATAATTTTCTCTCATAATAAACACACAACAGAGAGAATCAATATCAGTGAAGAGATTTCTGTTTTGACCTTTTAGAAGATTTCTTACCTTCTCTTGTCAAATGTCAAGCCTGTTTTGCAAGAAACAGATGATAATGCCTCCTTCCACCTATCAGTTCTAGGTTTATCACACCGATATTCCCACTCCCGATCCCTGAACTGATCACCAAATGCTCCCCTGAGTTGTTTCACGTTGACTGGTTCCACATTGAAAAATATGGGAATAACCTGAAAAAAAAATGAAATCGGTGAGAATCTAATGTGAGAAAAACATGTGCCTATTTGTACTTGAGACGCAAGCAAACGAACCCTGAGCAAGCCTTGGTCTGCACGCTGCTTGATCTTCAAGAGCTCGTCTAAGCACCATATAGACTCTGTGTATCTCTCGGAGAATATGACCAAAGCTATGGTCGACTCCTCGATCCTAGCAAGGAGATTGTCGAGATCCTCACCTTTCCTCTCGAGAGTGTCTATGAAAATGTTGATCCCATGTCTCTGGAGAGCTTCCACGAGATGGCTTACGAAACCGCAACGCAGTTCTTCTCCCCGAAAATTGAGGAACACCTGATGTTCAAGCGGCGGCCCCAAACGGCGGCTGTGGACTTCCATTGTACAATAAACGGGAAGAGAGGTCGTTATCACTTGTAAAACTAGTGCAACGGTTGGTGACTTGGTGAGGGGACCTAAACACCTGTGTTAAATAAAATTGAAAGATGGGTACAAATGAATCCTAAGCGGTCTACTTTTAAAGGTTGACATCCCAGAGTAGACTATGGGTAGTTACCACCAGGTGGTATCAATTAGTGTGAGTGAAGTTCTAGGATATTGTCATATTGGGTTTGTCCAGCATTAATTGCGTCGCGTATAACTGTCTTCTTTACAAAATTTAGGTTCGAGGATAGAGAGTCCTTCGCATTCATTGTCAGCCACAACGTATTAGTCACACTGATCTGAAGTGTGAGATCGATGGTTACTTGGTCAATCTAGCACATAATATGAACCAACCACCAAAGAGGAAGTAATCGTAAATGGGTGCACAAAATCCACTCTCCGCTTTAGTTACCTTTCTTGTATTCAGGGTCTCTATCAAGCGGAGACTTCTATGGAATACCGAGTCATTTACTTTCATGTTTTTAATTATTTTTTTTTCTGTTGTGAGACCTAATCTTTAGAGCAAGCAATTTGTTTTTACAATTGATTATAACATTTAAAATTTCATTTTTAATGATATTTACTATTCAAAACTGGCTAAACAGGTACAAAAAATATTCACAACAAAGAGTTCTATTTCAATTTTAGCAAAAAAAAAAACAAAGAGTACGTTTTTTTTAACAAGGAGTTTTATTTATAAGATGATGCATTGAAACATGGACGTATGTCTGTCGAACAGAGTTCGAGTGTAAATTTTTTTTTAAAAATAAAAAATTTCAGATTATATATACATAAATTATTATCTAAAACTTTGAACTTAAGATATATTACTAATTAATTTAGAGTTTATATTTTTTAAGAAAACATTAAACATATATATATATATATATATATATATATATATATATGTGAATAGAACTATAAAATTTTATAAAAAAATTCATTTACATTTAAAAATATTTTTTAAATATTTTTTTTGAACAGGGTCCAAAAATCATTTGAGACAGCCCTGCATGGAA
This sequence comes from Hirschfeldia incana, assembly GCA_026261945.1. NCBI lineage: Eukaryota > Viridiplantae > Streptophyta > Magnoliopsida > Brassicales > Brassicaceae > Hirschfeldia > Hirschfeldia incana. The sequence goes on from JABCMI010000006.1 coordinate 3,554,191, forward strand.
ATATAGATTTTGTAAACTACCAATTTACCAAATAACTAATTTGATGTATTCAAAGAGCATTTTCTGTCATTAATGTAAATATGAATTGTTTGAAATACGGTATAACGTAAGATTAACGGAAAAGAAATTAAAGTAAGAGTCTCGTGTTTGCCAAAGGAAAAGATATGAACGGGGTGAAACCATGCAAACAAAAGATTAAAACATGCATTCAATGTTACTGTTAATGTGAACTGGACGAAGGAATTTACTCCATTACGTTTCATATTTGATCTAATGGTCGGAGATTCATATTATGTACAATTTCGAAGATTTTTCTTCAAGTTGAAGGCTTCAACACGGTTTGCAGGTCTGAATGAAAATGAACAAATCCAAAAGATTCGAAATATAATTCGTTGGCACATTTAACTTTAGAGATCCAAAGGAAAACTGGGTCGCGACTCGCAATAGCAACTGCGCGTTCATAGAAAGCAAAACACAACACATATAAAATAAAGGGATTGAGCCGTTAGGCTTTTGTATATTAGAGTGAAGATGGATATCACTAGAATTATAAGGCTCCGACCGCCATTGTCGCATGCCTGTTTTCTTGGTTCTTGGGCCGCACTCCTTTCCAAGAAGTCGGTGTATTAGAACAGCTCCAACTATGGAGAACTCTATATAGACATATTAGTGACGATAAAATATTATATACTCATAGTTGAATAACAATTTAGTTTTAAATTTAGTTTACCTTTTTTTTGAGCAATCATAAAAGGTCACCTACGCATACTATCTTGTGAAAGTTATTGTGGAATTAATTCATTGTTTTGAGAAATTTTTATGCTTCTCTTTTTTTGTTTTCTTTTATTTCTAATTTTCTAAAAGATCAGCTATTTATAGAGAAATAGCCTATAAAACTACGGGAAATCAATCAATTTATATATCAACACATGGTTGTGGTCCTGATCACTACGTATACTCAACACATATGTGATTTTCATACATCAACACAATTTATATTCAGATTTCATACATCAAACAACAATTTTAGATTAATTCATGCTGTGACCGTGTCTCCGTTAGTCAAACAATAATTTTAGATTAATTCCACATATACCTATGTGGAATTAACGGTGTTTAAATGGTTTTTATATTTTAAATAATTAATAAATTTTTTTTTTAATATGTAATCAGGAGGCATCAAACCTAGGTTCAGATCACATTGAGCTATATACCACTATGCCTAACCATATTATTGGCAATGTTATCTATTGTGTCTTATTTATATCTAATATGTTAAATTCATATGTTTCTAGTTATCTAAAATGAGTTCCACAAAACATATAAAGTATAGCAATTGTGTTTAATTAACTTATTATTTTTTGTGTTTAAAAAACATAATTGTAAAATAAAAAATTTTAAAATCAAAAGGCATTTTCGAAATTTAAAAATAAAATATGTTTTTTTTAGAAAAAAAGGATTTTGTTTTTTGAAAATTGTTAAAAAGTTTAAATTTGCAAAACAAAATAAAAAATATTCAAAATATCTTTATTTTTATATTCATTATTTATTTAAATAATTTTAAATAATGATTTAAATATAAATATTTATTTAAATAAATATAATTATATGAATATAAATAATTATTATTAAATCATAAAACATTTTGAAATAGTTATGAATTATAGGCTTTGAAATGTCTTTTATAATATTATTTTCGAATTTTTTCAATTGTCTCTTTTATATTTCCTTTTTTTAATTTAGAAATGATTTTTGATTTTTTAAAATTATATTTTAAAAACGCAATAACAATAATTAAATAATTAAACACAACTTCTTAGAATTTATATATTTTGTGGAGCTAATTTTAGATAAGTAGAAATATATTAAGAGAATATATTAGATATTAATAAGATACAATAGATAGCACAACCAATAATTTAGTTGTCACAGTGGTTGAATGTATGGTTCAATATTGTTTGACCCAGGTTCAGTAGCCCCAACTAGAAATTATAAAATATTTTTAATTAATTATTTAAAAATGTAAAAGCAAGGTAAGCAGTGGCAGATCTAAAATATTTTAATGGTGAGAGAAAAAAGTATTTAAAATGTAATTTTCATTAGATAGATATTAAATTTACACTATCAATTTTTTTAAAATAAAAAATATATCAAATATATTTAAAAACATATAGATATTAAAATGAAAACGATTTCTCCATTATACCAAATGGGTTTACTCTTTTTGAATAATCATTTCGAATATTAATTATAATAGTTCTATAAAATAATTTTAAAAAATGGATACTCAAGCGTATAGCGTATAGAAGAATGGTTGACGAATACTCAAGAGTATAGTGTGTTTGAGCCGGGTGGGGTTTCAGATCATTTAAGATGTAGAGTGCATTTTAAAGAAGAGATAAGGAGGAAAAGGAAACCTTTCAAGTTCACGAATGCTATTGCAAGTATGCCGGAGTTTGAAAGGTTACTAAAGGAGAAATGGAGATATAGAGAAAAGCTATTTCACTCTACGTCTGCTATGTTCATGCTCTCTAAATGGCTTAAGGAGCTAAACTGCTAAAGCAGCCTCTGAGATCTTTGAGTAAGGTAAAGCTAGGTGACTTGCCGCGAAAAAAAAAAGGAAGCTTTCCAGGATCTTTGTATTAAGCAGCAAGCTACTCTGGTTGATCCATCTCAGGTGAAAATCCATGATGAATTACAAGCTTACGAGAAATGGAAGAGGTTAGCGGATTTAGAAGAAGAGTTCTTGAAAAAAAAAAGATCAAAGCTACACTGGTTGGATGTAGGTGATGGGAATAATAAGTTTTTCCATTGTTCGGTGAAGATAAGAGAAATAAGGAATGCGATTCATGAAATCTATTGTGCTGATGGATCAATTGCCAAGTCTGAAGAAGAAATTAAAAAGGAAGCTGAGAGATACTTCACAGAGTTTATGACTTTCAAGCCTCCGGAGTTTGAAGGAGCTGAGGTTGGTTATTTAAGGGAGCTGTTGGGGTTTCAGTGTAGTGCAGAGGACTGTGTGAAACTTGAAATGGAAGTTACTAAAGAAGAGATAAAAAGTGTAATCTTCAAAATGACTGGAAGTAAAGCTCCGGGACCTGATGGTTTTAATTCAGATTTCTTCAAGCAATCGTGGTCATTGATAGGTGATGATGTTACAGTGGCAGTTCAATCCTTCTTCTTGAAAGGTTTTCTCCCAAAAGGTGTGAATTCAACAATCCTTGCATTGATTCCAAAGAAAGAAGAAGCAAAGGAGATGAAAGATTATTGTCCCATATCATGCTGCAATGTTCTTTATAAAATCATATCGAAGATCATTGCTAAGAGGCTTAAGATTATTCTGCCTAAGTGTATTGCTGTTAACCAGTCGGCGTTTATTAAGGAAAGATTGCTAATGGAGAATGTGTTACTAGCTACCGAATTGGTGAAATATTATCATAAGGAATCGGTTTCTCCTAGAAGTTTTATGAAGATTGACATCTCCAAAGCTTTTGATTCAGTTCAGTAGTCATTTCTGATAAATACTCTAAAGGCAATGGGATTACCAGATAAATTCATTCATTGGATTACCATCTGCATATCAACAGCTTCTTTTTCGGTTCAAATAAATGGAGAGCTAGCTGGTTATTTTCAGAGCACTAGAGGTTTGAGACAAGGATGTTCTCTCTCACCTTACCTCTTTGTGATTAGTATGAATGTTTTATCAAAAATGATTGATAAAGCAGCTAAGGAGGAGAAGATTGGATACCATCCAAGATGTAAAAATATTGATCTCACTCACTTATATATGTTTTGCTGATGACTTGATGGTGTTTTCTGATGGTACAAAGAGATCAGTAGAGGGTATTTTGAAAGTGTTTGAGGTATTTGACAAGATGACGGGGCTGAAGATTAGTATGGAGAAGTCGACTTTGTTTATGGCGGGTGTTTCAAAGCTAAAGCAGGAGGAAATCCTTCATCATTTTCCCTTTGGGACTGGATCATTACCGGTACACTATTTAGGTCTTCCCCTGCTTACTAAGAGTATGACATTATCAGATTTTCTTCTTCTCATCGAAAAAATAAGGAACAGGATCAGCTCATGGACCAATAGATTTTTATCATATGCGGGGAGATTGCAATTGATTAAGTCGGTGATAATGAGTCTCTCGAATTTCTGGATGTCAGCTTTCAGGCTTCCTAGTGCTTGTATTAAGGAAGTAGAAAAGTTGTGCTCTGCATTTCTGTGGTCTGGTCCGGAGTTAAATGGGAGGAAGGCTAAAGTATCATGGGTTGATATTTGTAAGCCTAGGCAAGAAGGAGGCTTGGGAGTGAGAAAACTGAAAGATGTTAATCTGGTTTGCGGTTTGAAACTGATTTGGAGGATTCTATCTGCTGATACACTCTGGGTTAATTGGATCAAGATGTACTTGATTCGAAAAGGCTCTATTTGGTCAATCAAAGAGAATACTCAAGCATGTTCCTGGATGTAGAAGAAAATCCTAAAATGCAGAGAGGTTGCAAAACAGTTATACAAAGTGGAGATTAAGAATGGAAGGAAGACTTCGTTTTGGTATGAATCATGGTCATCTCTAGGCTGTTTAGAAGATAGATTAAGAGACAGAGGATACATTGATATGGGCATCTCTGTGAACGCCAGAGTTGTTGACTGCAGTCGTCATAGAAGGAGGCATCACAGAGTTACCATCTTTAACAGGGTAGAGATGGAGATAGAAAGGTTCAAAACAAACCGAACAGAAAAAGAAGATGTATCGCTTTGGAAAAATAGCAAAGGTATGTACAAAAATGCTTTCTCGTCAAAGGAGACTTGGCAAGAAGTCAGAATGAAGCATCAGGTTTGGGTTTGGCATAAGATGATCTGGTTCAAACATGCAACACCAAAGTTCTCGTTCATTTTATGGATGGCTATGCATGAGAGGTTATCTACGGGTGAGAGGATGAGTAGATGGGGTGGAAATGTTGATACTGCGTGTGTTTTCTGTCAAGAACCGTTTGAAACTTTAACTCATCTTTTCTTTGAGTGTCCTTATACTGCAAAGATATGAGAAACTTTAATGAAAGGAGTGATGGGAATAAGTTACACATCGATCTGGAGAGGGATTATAAGAGTGGCTATGGATCATACTCAAGGAAAGCTAAAGCTTTTCATTGTAAGGTATGCTTTTCAAGCTGCAATACATATGATTTGAAGGGAAAGGAATAGAAGAAGGCATGGTGAAGGGCCGGCGCCTATTAACTTGCTGATTAGAATGATTGACAAAGTCATGAGGAATAAGTTCTCTGTCATAAGGAAGAGAGGTGATACAGATTTTGAGATGGGATTAAGGTTTTGGTTCAGCACAAGATAAAGGTTGGATTGTAGGTTTGTTTGGAAGTGAAGTTTGGCATTGGTTTGAAAAAGTCCTAGTAGGAGTGAGAGCTAGGTTCTCAGTAGGAGTGAGTGCTGAGAGAGTAAAAGCCAGTAGGAGTGAGAGCTGGTTATTCAGTAGGAGTGAGAGCTGAATAAGTAGTTGGAAGGGGAAGAGGAAGTTGTTGAAATTTTGAAGCAAGAGTTCCATTTTGGTCTGATTTTTTTCTATTCAAAATGTGTATAGAAAAGCTAGGAAAAGTCATATATAAGTTGTAAAAAAGAATTTTCTTTTTGAATTAAATTTAACATTCAATTCAAAAAAAAATATAATAATAATTTAAGAAAAAAGATAAAAGTAAAAAAAAATAAATAATAATAATAGCATGAAGTTAGAACAAAAAAACCAAAAATTTCAAATCAGATATCATTTAACTTAAAAAAGAAGTTTTCCGGTCTAATTCCAATTTGCTTATTTAGAAATTCATGAAATCAAAATTCAAAAGTCGATATGTCTCTGTGGATGTTTAAAAGTTAATTAGATTATGATCCGTCCTAAAAAGGCAGATATGTTTTGTGTTTTTTTTGAAACATTTAATTCTAATATTTGAATTTTTTTAACTATTTTTATGTTTAGTATTAATTTAATTTGGTAGAATAGTCCTTTGAATGAATGAATACATAGTTGAACATAACATTTATCAATAGGTTATATTTTTGTATATATATATATATATATATGTATTCATAACATGATATTCGATGTACATTGTGTTGTAATATTAGTCTTAATTTTTTAGTAGTCATTCATGTAAAATCAGTTCTTAAGTAGGGCCAATGGCAAAAAAAGTAATATTCCAAGCAGTGATAAGGGTAAAAGTTAAGAGTGATTCTGTTTTACTAAACTTGATATCTGTAGAAGTAATTATCATTCTTAGAATTAGTTACTCGACACATAGCTAAAATAGATATGATTAAATAATAGAAATAAGGTATGGTGGAAAGAATATATCATAAATTCACAAATTAACTCACAGAATAACGAAAACTAAATTATGCTGTATACGAGAGGTAGATTAGAAATAGTTTGTAGTTTATGCTAGAATTAAAATAACTTAACTTTGAATAAATATAAACAGAAAGACGTGATTATAATATAATTTAACGGGGGAAGACTTTCGTTTACTGGGAGCAATAAACCAACATAGTCAGCATTATCTTCTTATTATGGTTGTATTTTAAATATTTTCAAAACTTTAGTGGGGGCAGCTGCACCCTTTCTACGTTAAGTAGATCCGCATCCGCCCATGAATATAAGCATTCTTAACACCACGTAAACATTTATCGTTTGACTAACAAAAACACGGTTAAGACATAAATTGACTAAAATTGTTGGTTAATATATATATATATATATATATATAATCTGAATATAAATTATGTTGATGTATGAATTAGTATATATATCGAGGATATGTACTGATCAGAATTGTAATTTTCTATTGATGTATGAATTTGTCGATTTCTCGTAGAACCACTCTTAAATTCTTGGAGAATTCAAAGATGTACTAACTTTTAAATTACTAAAGAATAAAAGAACTTTTCTTTGTATTTTATGTTTACACACACAAATACGAAATCACTTGCCGATAAATATTTTATCATTTAATTTTTGTAAGATATTAACTGAAATGGTATTTTAGTGACACAAATAATGAAATCAGTTATGTTAAACTTTTTTCTAAATACACCTAAAATTACTAGAAATCGGATATCACAACTTGATTACAATCACTTCCAAAGTATAACGTTTTCACTGTGCATCAGTACTATCATCCCAGATTGTGTGAACCCATTCGACTCCATACACATTTGAGTTTACCTCTGATACCATTTTATAAACCCCTTGGCAGCCACCACATGTGGTTTCATGTCCATTCTCTTGGTCCGTAGATTCTACCTGCTAAACGATTAATACTTTCGTTTTGGCGGGTTCGAAAGGTTTTTTTACTTACCATACAATTATCACGTGATCTTTTATTTTGTTTCGTCTTCATTCACACAATATTAGTATTCAATTTCTGATATGTCACTGATCATTCTACTACTCTACTTTAAACACACTAAACTCTAAAGTTCTGTATAAACAAAGTGATAGCAAACACATGAATTTTGTTAACATATATATCAACCACATCAATTTGTAATCACCTCCAAAAATACAATTATTTACCAGAATCGATAATGTTACAGGAATTGAAATACATAAGAAGCGATTCCCACGTAGTACTTTTTACCAGCACAAAAGTAAAAAAGAAGTCTGTAAAGATTTTGTTGTTAACTTACATAATCAGTGAAGAAAAATAGCCAAATCGTATATAGACTATTATATGTTTAATTTATAGATAAAGTATACTGATGCTTAATATATAACTAAACTTTGAAAAGGTTCAAATAACATACATTTCATTTAATTTTTTGGGGAAATCATACTTGAATCTCTACATTGATTCACATTATCTAATATTCTTAACATGGATGCCACACTACGTATACAACGACATGGATTTTTTCATTATACTTTTCTAAAAAATGAAATGATCATTTTAAAAAAGAAAAGATTAAACAAAATATACACACTGATATAATTTAGATCTACATATAATAACTTTTTGTTAGAACAAACTAGCTGCATCTAGCAAGCCCTTTATCAACAAAAAACAAACAAACTAGCTGCATGGATAAACAGATGATCTAAATGTCTTTTATGCAAATAATATAATTAAGATTAATTGAGAACAACAACACACGAGTATAATGGCTGGGAATGAGATTTTTGGACAGGTTGAAAACAGTTTATAAAGAGAATCATAAAAGTGAGTCATTAACAAAACGTGATTGATTATGCAAGAGTGCAAGACCCAGACAACCAAATAATAAGATCAGTAAAACATTTCAGCAGAAGCCATGACCGGCTGTAAAGAGCAAGACATTTGCCAAGGGTTCATCAGAAAATCTGGAATCTCAGGAATCTCTACGACTCCTTCCACCACTTCGATGATAGAGTTTAATGAACTCAGCCTCTCCGTCAGCACAACGCACTGAGCCCTTAGAATGCTGTTCTGACTTTCGATGTCTGTGTAACACTTGGAAACCACATGAACTTGGTTTGCAATGTTAGAGTTTGCTTGCACTAGACTAATGCTCTCTCTGTATAGGTCAACTGATTCTTGAGTTGATACTTGGCTGGATGTCTGACCTCCTAGATAAGCAGTATCTCTAATTCCTCCTGATAATGGACAATCCCCAAGATTCCCTTGTAGCATTTTCTTGACCTCCTTGACAATTTTCCTGACGAATTTACTTTCATTACTGCTAAAAACCATACCAACAAAATAAAACATAGTCCAAAAAAATAATATTGTCAGGAACTTTACATTGTCTTGTCGTAAAGTAAGGTTGAAAAGAGACATTACCTTTTCTTTTCAAAGGTCAGACCAATCTTACGGGACACAGATGCTAAAGCTTCTTTCCATCTATCGGTTCTTGGTTTATCACACCGATATTCCCACTCTCGATCCCTGAACTGATCACCGAATGCTCCCCTGAGCTGTTTCACGGTGATTGGTTCTACTTTGAAAAAGATAGGAATGACCTGGATACGACAGTAAATCTTAATGTAAACAAATCTCATATTGGCCCAATCTATAGTTTAGGCAATCACACCTTAAGCAGTCTTTGATCTGTTCGTTCCTTGATTTTAACAAGCTCGTCTAAACACCATCTGGACTCCGTGTACCTCCTGGAGAATATGACTAATGCTATGGTCGACTCCTCGATCCTCCCGAAGAGATTGGTGAGATCTTCGCCGATTCTCTCGTGTTTGTCTATGAAAAAATTGATCCCATGTCTCCGGAGAGCTTCCACGAGATGGCTGACGAAACCGCACCGCAGCTCCTCGCCACGGAAATTGACGAACACTTGGTGGTTCAACTGGCGGCTGTGGGCATCCATTGAAGGAGCTCTAAGTTTTACAAAGAAACGGTTTACAAGTTTACTACGACCAAAATCCTTAACTCATGTCTGCGATGAGTCAAACAAATTAGTTAATAAGGGAGAGAGAGAAAGACATAAGAGTGACTCGGATTACCATTATGTCGACTGGTTATGCATGTGATACGATATCTAAAATAACATTAAGGCATTGTACTGTGTCGATAGAATAATATTTTTTTGCACAATGTTTACGACAAGTCGGCGCAAAAGAAAGAGTAAAGCATATAATTATTTAAAGGGAACAATTCTGTAAAACCTTCGAAGCAGTGTTCTAAAATACATACCGACTGGTATATATAGTGTATATACGCTACAAATTAGTGCACTATACTGTTTCTTTTTGGTATACAATAGAACTAGGGGTTTCTATGCACATGGTGCAGAAAGAAATATTTTAAATTTAATTTATATTTAAAAATATATATTTTTATTAAATATTATAAATTTTCTTGTTTTTACCAATATTTAACATATATATGATTTAGTTAAATACTAAATTAAGATAAAATAATTTTGTTTATTTCCTGATAATTTTCGTGTCTGTTTTGTAACTCCATTTGAAGAAGGCACGATGGTAGATGATCCGCGAGCTTCCCTGGTTCAACAAATAAAACAACATGCGTGATATCAATTTGCTTTTTTTTTCTCTGGCATGTGTAGTTTTGTCAGAAACAAAGATAGTTATTATCACCCCATAAACAAAGATAGTTATTATCACCCCATAGTCTAGCTTCCCTACTCCGAGTAATTGTGTTACTTTCCGTGTTAGGACTCATAAAACATAGATAACCGACCCCGACCAATGCTGAAAAGTTTAATATGCAAGCACAGTTCTGTCTCTGAATGAGGCTCAACTCATTCTTGATTTAACTATTGTGCAAACGAACATACTTCAGAGGGTTTGCCAAGATTCTTTAGCCAATTGTCACGAAGCTACTTTCCTGATTGGACATGAACCAGGCTAATGAAGAAACACTATACCAAGAAGGGGAGAAACATAAGAACCAGAAACATGCACATAGTTGATACTTCCATGATTAGACATGTTTTAGAAACTGATATCTTGCAAGGAGGTTGTACCTTCCGGTAATATATGTTCTCTGAGACCCAAAATCGTTGGCTTGCGGCTATGAACACGCTCCTTTTCAAATTCCGCCGACATATTTCTTAACTTGAAAGCTTTTTCAAAGTAGTTGTCCTGCAGAGAGACTAGCCATGAGGATACTATACTTAAATATTCTGTTATGATAATGAAGATGAATTATTTACTTGATTCATATCTATAGTCTGCAACCTTCACCACACGTAAATATGATAGGTTTTGATTCTCAGGCTCTCCTTCACCAATCTCAGTTGATAGACCAGGAAGCTTGATACGGTAGATTTCCTAACGATGAAAGAATATTCATGTCAAGAAGAGTGACCTATATACAAAACTATAACCAGCACGCAAGTTTATTGTACTTCATCAACTTGCCACCTCCTTTGTGAAGAAGAGAGTAGAAGACCTTAGGAGATTTAGCATTTGCTGTCTCTTCCCTCTCGTCTACAAAAGCAACCCGTAGTGATGGATATCTAGAAAACATTCACATAGTCAGAGAACATAAATCAAATGATAACTTTCATTGTAATGTATCAAAATCTATCATACTTCAGCATGAGCTGCAGAATATTTGTGTAGCAACTCCTGTTGTGGATATCACCAACTATTTCTGATTTCCATAGACCTGACAAGAAACAACATAAGTGAGCTTGAGATCTGCTAGGGCTTTAGCACGTTCCAAGAAAGCCTTCTGATGCTCATCATTGGATGCCATGACCTGATGTACACTGAACTTGGCTGCAAGAAGTAACAAAAAATAGTAAGTTCGAAGAATCTCATGTTTTACTTCTAAATTAGCAACCACAAACTGTTTTTCCCTGCAACTTCCTGGTAGCATTGAAGCTCCAGAGCCTGCCTAAACACTTTTAAAACTTTCTTAGATCCGGGAATATTAGCTGCTCGTCAGAATTGGAAACAGACTTGTTTAGCTCTCTTATTGAGAGACCTTCCTTCTTTTTTATCCCTTCTTTGGTATCGGTACAGGGGAAAGCTTCACCTATTGGGCCTTCTAAGCTGGAACCAGATGGTATAATATGATAAGCTAGCACAACATTAAAATTTTGGTTCAAACCGAAACGTCTACTGAGTTCATACCTGGCTGTGAACTCTTGAAGGTTGGGGTCGAAACAAAACTTCTTTGCTGGCGTGGAGTTGAGGTATAGGTTACCTTGGGAATGAAGGGTGTTTCGTAGATCATATGTTAGACGAAGATTTTATCTGGCAAAAAATATATGAACGGGGAAACCCTGCTCAATATGATGTCTACGTTTAAAGTTAACAAACCTTCAAATATTTTGGGATTAACTGTGGTGACAGCCATGACAGACTTTGTCCTGTCACATGAGTTGATAAATCTTCTACGCTTAATAAAATGAAAATCTGAAAGTGGTTCCGAGCATCCGTGTCAGAAGAGATAGCGACTGGAGAGTCAAAGAGATGAGATTGTGTAAAGCGGAGACAGCGAGGTTCATTTCTGGAAGGAGGATAACAGAGAAGCCCTAATCGGGTGAAGCACAAAACGCGACTTCACTAATTTATCAGTCGATTCAAAAGATGATTGGTCGGTTACTGGTATCTCGCGCGACGAAGGAGACGTAAAATCGGTTGCGCGTTTCATCACGACGACGCTAATTTCATCACGCCATGGGCTTTGCAGTGGGACGGCCCAACGAATCAACACACCCGGATGAGACAGAAAATAATTTATGCGCTGCGTTTTGTAAATGGGACAGGTGTCACCACCTCCCTGCCCTATTTTATGAGGTGGCAAGAGGAGAAGAGAATCATCATTTTCTATAAGAAGTACTAGATTTTGATCCGCGCTTTCAAAATACGAATTTGTTTCTTTTGTCATTTTTTTGTAACGAATGTATTTCAACATAAAATATATCAACTGTTTTAATTATTTTTCTAAGATTTGTATTGTTTAGGTTCATCGGTAGTTAAGATTGAAACCATAATTTGATTGATTGATTTGGTGTAAACAAATCCAAAAGAAAGGATACTGTAAATATATATGTTGCTTCTTATTATGTATTTTAATTTTTTGTATTGAATTGGATTTTGATTCTTAAACCAATATTTATGCATGAAATAGCATACTTGAGAATTATTTTGTATTTAATTTATTATGATCCCGACCCGTTATTCAAAGCGCTAGATTTCTTTGAAAAAATTGATTTGTGTTTTCAGTTTATATAACAAATTATTGTATATATAAAAGTTTAGGATAAATTAATTTTATACATGTATTATTCCTTCTCCAATCCTTTCATTTAGAACGCAAATGTACAATATTTTTATATTGATATTTTGTTTTGTGTAGTTTGTTGTTAAAAAATGATTTTGGATCAAAATGTACAGTACTTTTATATTGATTATTTGATCCCAAAAACCCGAAACACAAACCGATCAGAACCAAACCCGTTTGGGTACCCGAAAACCAATCCCTAGTCATTATTATATATTTATGTATCATCATCATGTAATCATCGTGATCAATGGTCAAATTCATGTATATTTTAATGTTTTGTAGTTTACATATAGAGTTGAATATTTTTAATTAAGCATTGGAAACTTTTCCGATTAGCTCAGAGCACTCTCTTAATATTATAAATAAGAATATCTCCATCTATATTTTGAAAACAAATAATTATTTTATGTTGATAAAATTATTAACCCGTTTGTAAGATCACAACATAAATAATAAATGCATTTGTAAGACCCGTTTGTAATTGATACCTATTTTACATATTTAATGGAAAAATCTGTATTGTAAAAATTTATACTCAGTAATTGTATATTAATTTTGGAGAGTCAGCTTTATTTTGAAATTTAAATATTGATTTTAAAAATAGGTAAAATTTATGTGAAATTATAAATTTAAATCGTATATATTTAGTAAATTTATGTCATATTGATTTAGAAAATAAATATTTCTATAATTTTAAAATATTTTAAAATAAATATTTTATTACGTAGTTAATTTTCCTAAAATTAAGATTTATTATTAAAAAGAAACAAAATCGTGATTTACATAAAATATAAAATGATATGGTATTAAATAGAGTATTACTTGTGGACTCATCCGCGAGAATACTCTTTCCGGGTGTGCTGATGTAAGCGGCGTTAGCCATCAACGAATCTGAAAACGATTAAAAACACAATTATGAAACCTAATAAAACAACAACATAACACTTCAGATCGGATAAAACCAAACCAAGCTAAAACTTATGAACAAATGAATCAGTTTTGTCAACATGAGACTCAATCCGCCCACTAATCTGGATCTTATGTTTACCTTTAAAATTTTTTGTCGTACTCTTTCAAAACTTCTTATCATACTCTTTCAAAACTTCTTATCATACTGTTGTTAAAATTTTGAAAGTAAGAAGATTCTCTTATTTAATAAAAAAACTACATATCTCAGAAAAAAAACGAAAACATGTAAGAACTACAAAACAAAAGACTGTGATTTACCCACAGTGTTGATTTTTAAAGCATTGATTGAGAAACACCATATTTCATTACTTTAAACCGTATGAGAAATTTCATTAACTTGTTAAGCATAAACCTGCACATGATCACAAATGATAAACTTAGTTTACAGGAAACCAAAACCATATAAAAGACAAAAAAAACCGATACTAAAAGCTTGATGTCGACTATGGACTAATGGGATGACACGAACTTATATAATGGGAGAAGAAGTGTCGATAAGATTGTTACATAATTTTAGGCAATCAATTGTTATTGGTATTTAATTCTTAGATTGATTGTAAGATATTGCTTGATTGTTAGGCATAATGTAATTAAAAGTAATCATTTTTAAAAGAATAACCGATTGCTATATAACAGAAACATAAAGTAAGGAATGGTTGATTTTGTGGGGATTTAACATTTAATTAGGCACTATTATTTAGATATTTCTTGATTTGACCCGATCACAATATATGTACCTAGGAATTATGTACAATCAAACATTATTAAAGCCCCGATTTACTAATAAGTGGTTGATATATTTATTCAAATTAAAGCAAGGAAATCTCTTAAATTAAAGCATCGATTAACCAAAAAGAAATAAAACATTTAAATAAAAACTTAGATTAAAATAAAGCTAATGGCATTTCATTGTAAATACTTTAAAAGTTCAGTGTGGCTTCAAAAAAACCTCTTGTGTTTTAATAGTATTGATTTGTTTTGATATCACCCCGAAAATATGTGAATTTAAACAGAATATATAGTTAATAATAAATATAATCGATACATTTATTGTATCAATTCAAGAGAATACTCTTTTTTAGAAATATCTATCGATGGCATTAGGAAAATATAGATTTATGTTTCTGTTTGTACCAATTCAAGAAAATATACTCAATACCAACTAATATGTTGATTTTGATTTTGAATTTATGTTTCCATAAAAGATTCCATCAAAATCTAAATGGGTTAGTAAACATATTTGGAAACCCATTTGGTGTGAAAATAGATTTAAATTATTGGGCTTGCAATTCAAATTAACAGAAATATCTTGGGCCTGCAATTTTAGTTGTTACTAAATGAAAAGCCAAGTTTTGTAATTAACTTAAAGATGTTAATGAAAAGTCCTATTTTGTAAATAATTTTGAGAATGTTTTCTAATTTCGCTGAAATTCCAGGGACAGGTTCACAAACAGTCAGCTGCTTTAATAACAAATACCATATGAAATTGGACTAAAACGAATTTATAGGCTATCCAATAATACTAGATTTTGACCCGCGCTTTCAAAACGCGGGTTTGTTTCATTTGTCAATTTTTGTTGTAACGAATGTATTTCAACATAAAATATGTATCAACTGTTTTAATGGTTTTTTAAGATTTGTATTTTTTAGATTTATTGGTTGTAAAGATTGAAACCGGAGTTTGATTGATTGATTTGGTGTTATTATATATAAATAGAAGAATTATATTGCTTTCAAATTCGTGTTAGAAATAATAGAGATAAATAGTCCATAAATTATTGAAAGCAAAAAAATCATGCATAAAAAGTGCTCTAAACAAAATAATAGGATAAATTTAAAAAAAAAATCAAGAATGATACTCAAGAATGATACTCAAGAATGATACATATATATTAATTATTCTTAGACTTAACGTATATAAAACATCAAGAATGATAATTTTAAATTGATTTAAAATACTTGAAAATATATATAGATAGTCAAAAACAAATATATGAAATAGTTAAAGTATACTCAAAAGACCAAAAATACTTGAAATATTTATTGATTCCCTATCCAGAATTTTAAATCAAACCAATTGATACGTTAAACTTAGGTATTCTGACATATGTTATTTAAATTTATAGGTAAGATATTATTTTATTTAAAGATTTTGAGAAATTTGAAATATATAGTGAATTAAAACTTTAAAAATAATTTAATTGGGTTGTCCAAACCCGAACCCAACCCGCAAAGATCCGAATCAAACTCAAAGAAAAATTTAGAAACATCCTAATAGGACTGAAATCTTTGACCTTGAAAACCTGAAACACAAACCGATCTGAACCAAACCCGTATGGGTACCCGGAAAACCATCCTTAATCATTATTTTTCCGGATCGAAAATGGCCAACTAAAATACATTAAAAGTAAATTTCAAGATTTTACAAAATGGTTAACTAAAATAAAGCATACCTCAGTTATGCATATCTCGTCTATGATTTAAAAATTTTAGACACACCGTTTACAACACCAACTGTCACACTCAACAACATAAAAATTCACGAGTTCTTCATATGTTAATCCTGTTAGTACCTGCATGAATATTCACCAAAAATTATTAAAATATAATTACAAATATATCTTTAATTATGATCCAAACAAACCCAAAATATAAACTCACAAAGAAAAAGCAATTGAGTTTCACAAAAATAATTAAAAATCAAATCTTTTCATGGATTTTCCTTCCTCATACGGTTCAAGACATGGATACAAATGTCCTTTAAGCTTAAACCTTTTACTGAAAATGAAAATTCACCATGAATATTAGATCTATATAGAAAGACTAATCAATCGGGAGAAGATTAAAAATGAGAGATAAATGTATATATAAGCTAGAGAGTACTGTTACAGAGATGATCACATGGTGAGACTACGGTGCTCGGAAAATAATACATGAAGGTTTATCGATCTGCCTTATGCTACCCCAGTTCCGATGAGCTCGTCACTGTCCGGTGATGAACATAACAACGCTATTAAAATTAATATTAAACCAATCAAATAAGAAAATTTAAGGTTAATTAATCAAAAGACTAAAAAAACTTATAAAATACCTTACATATAAGTCAGAAAATATTTCAGTTGTAGCCATCATTCCAGGATCTATTAGACCTGCATAAGAAATGAAATTTAAATTAGAACACTAATTCGTTAAGAAGATAAAACACTAAAACCATATGAAAACGAAAAGTCTATGTGTATTTTACAAAAAAAAAAGAAGTGTATGTGTCAACTAATGAATCGAGAATACCATTATATAATGAATTGAGAATGTATGTTTAGGGTTTTAATGCCGAGATATTGTTTAGCTTGCAGCATAATTTTCGATGCTAATTGCATTTGGAAACTAAATTAAATACCACAATATTATTAGAATATATGCTGCAACATGTTTAAATTTATTGTATCAATTCAAGAACACATTATATGATGTGGTATTTATTATCGGATCTTACTAATAAGTTAAGATTGCTATTTGAAAAATCTTATTTAAATCACAAAATCTTATTTCTATATACTGTCATTCACATTTATTGTTAAGAATATTCATGGATTTGTTTTGATCCCACCCCAAAATATGTGCGATTAAACAAAATATATAGTTGAAACTTGGAGATAAAGTTGGGGACAATATTTTTATTATCAGATCTTACTAATAAATTAGGATTATTATTTAGAAAATCTTATTTAAATCACATCTTATGTCTATCCCGTTGCCATTTCAATACCAACTAATATGTTGATTTTAATTTTGAATTTCTGTTTCTATAAAATATTTCATCGAAAATTGACTGCCTAAATATAATTCAGTGACACATTATGGTAAATACTCTTTTTACCCATATCTATCAATAGAATTTGGAAAATATAGATTTCTGTTTCTGTTTGTAACAATTCAAGAGAATATAATCAATACCAACTAATATGTCAGATATTAATATGTCGATTTTGAATTAATGTTTCCATAAAACATTCCATTGAGTTTAGATGGATTAGTAAAGAGATTGGAAGCTCATTCGATGTGAAAATAGATTGTGTTTATTAGACTTGCAATTTAAACTAAACAGAAATATCTTGGGTATGCGGTTTTAGTTTAAAAAAAATAAAAAGCCATGTTTTGTAATTATCTTAAGAATGTTTTGTAATTTCTTTAAAAGTGAGAGATTTTTTTGTGGACCTCTTAATATTATAAATAAGAATATCTCCATCTATATTTTTGAAAACAAAAAAATATTTTATGTTGATAAAATTATTAACCCGTTTGTTAGATCACAATAGAAATAATAAACGCATTTGTAAAACCCGTTTGTAATTGATACATTTTTTACATATATTGAACAGAAAAACCTGTATTGTAAAAATTTATACTCATTAATTGTATATTGATTTTGGATAGTCGACTTTATTTTAAAATTTAAATATTGATTTTGAATTTCTGTTTCTATAAAATATTTCATCAAAATCTAAATGGGCTAGTAAAGATATTTGGAAGCCCATTCTGTGTGAAAATAGATTTAAATTATTGGGCTTGCAATTCAAATTAAACAGAAATATCTTGGACCTGCGATTTTTGTTGTTAGTAAATGAGAAGCCATGTTTTGTAAATACCTTGAAGATGTTAATCGAAAAGCCCTGTTTTGCAAATATTTTTTAGAACTTTTGGTAATTCAGCTGAAATTTCAGGGACATGTTCACAAACTGTCAGCTGCTTTAATAGTATAGATAAGATATTAAATAATAAAAAACATAAATTACAATAATACCTTTTTTGTTTACCTTAACAATTGATGTTCCAACTTCTCTTTTTCAACCTTCTTCTTTATTTTTCTCTACCTATCAATCATATACTCCATCATCTCTGAATCAGTTTTAGTTTTTTTTTTCTTTTGTTTTCGTTAAATATTTATTATAATTTACTTGTTTTATGTTCTAGCATATGTAATCTATTGGTGTCTATTATCTAAATCATGTTTTTCTTTTTAATGTTTTGAATTGTGGTCTATAGAGAATGCTTTCAGGAAATATAATAAGAAATCAACCAAGTGGAGCTCAAAATAGGAGCAAAAAAGCTAGACAAGATGAAGTGATCAAATCTCAAGACAATGATATGCTTAAGTATGTCACAAGAACTAAAAGTTCTAAAACTGATGAAACCTCTAAAACTGAAAAGGAAAAAGAAGATGAAAAGTTTGTTATTGAAAAAGATGTTCATGAGAAGAGTGAAGGAGAAACTGTTCGGGATGATGCAGATTGTATGAATGTGGACAAAAAACAATCTAAGAATGAACATAGAATCCTAAGAGAAAGTTGATGAAATTAGAAGCTCCCATGAAGATGTTGATATGGATGATCTTGGAAATTGGAAGAACATTGAATAGAGAATGAGAGATTATTTGGTTGAGAGAGGTCCACCTACAAGACCTCCGGTTGATTATCCTTTTGGTCAAGATGCTGAAAAAGTTGATGATAGTAACCAGCTAAACGCGGAAGAGAGTTTTAGGATCGATTATTTTATCAACATAGTGGATCAAGCTATAGTTTTACTTGGGGTTAGATTTGAGCAGTTTCAGCGGTATGAAGAAATCTTTGGATTTTTGTTTGGTCTGAAAAGGCTAAAATCAGCAAAAGATGATGAATTGATGATATTTTGTGTCAAGCTTGAAGCTTCTCTAGAGCATGATGGACATTTTGATGTTGATGGAAAACACCTGTTTTGGAACTTCAGTATCTAAGGGGAATGTTGACAAAAGAAATTACAAAGGCGATCCAGATATTAGAATTTCTAAAAAGAATGGATGGCTGTTATCCTGACACGGAGATTGCTTATCGTATATTACTAACAATTCTGATTTCAGTTGCTTCTGCAGAAAGAAGTTTTTCAAAGTTGAAGCTCATTAAGAAGATCTGCGTTCGACTATGTCTCAGAAGCGTTTGAATGGATTGTCGATGATATCCATAGAGCATGAGTTAGCGGAAAAACTTGATTACTCAAATCTGATAAATGATTTTGCAGGAAAAAAAAAGCAAGGAGAGTTATCTTTCATAAATAAAGTATTATTTTTTTCTTACTTTATATTCTATGCAAACAAATTAAACTTAATAATATTTTACATTATCTGATTATATATTCATATTACAAAGAAAAAAAATTAGTTAGGGACATCATATTGGCAGTGTGCTTTAGGAGCCACGTGTGTCCGGACCGGCACTGCTCCAAATATACATAAGAAGAAAGCAATCCATATATGATCGATGAGGATGATGAAACGAACGATGAACATAGTGAAGACGATGAGGAACAAACACAGTTAAGGCGATCAACTAAAGTAAGCACAAAGCCTACATATCTAGACGACTATATTCTTCTTGCAGAGGTAGAAGGAGAAAATGGTGCTGATAAACTAAGAACCTTGGGACTACAATGAAGCAAAAAAAACATAAAGTATTGATCAATGCATGCAAGGATGAGATCTTCTCGATAGAAAAGAATGATACATGGATCCTCATCGACCTTCCTATAGGAGTAAAAGCAATAGGTTTGAAGTGGGTGTTTAAAATAAAGAAGAACGCTGATGGGAGTATCAGTAAATACAAAGCACGGCTGGTGGCAAAAAGATATGTTCAACGACACAGAGTTGATAATGATGAAGTCTTTGTACTAGTGGCCCGTATTGAAACAATTCGTTTGCTTATCGCTTTGGCAGCTTCAAATGGGTGGGAGATACACCATCTTGACATCAAGACTGTGTTCCTTCTTAGAGAATTCAAAGAGGAAGTATATGTAACTCAACCAGAAGGGTTTGTGATCAAAGGAAAATAAGGAAAAGTAGATAAACTAAGAAGGCTCTATATGGCTTCAGACAGGAACCTAGAGCCTGGAATGTAAGCTCACTGCGATTCTTTGAGAATTCATTTTAAGCGATGTTCTAAGCAGCCATCACTTTATCAGAAGTAAGAGGAGAAGGGTTTCCTTACTGTGGTTGTGTATGTGGATGATCTACTCGTTAGGGGGTCTTCATACACATCTATACTTTAGTTTAAAACAGAGATGGCAATTAATTTTGAGATGAGTGATCTGGGAAGGTTAACATATTATTTGGGAATCGAGGTTCATCAACAGGAAGATTGTATATATTACCTTCTCTCCATCCCAAACTTGTTCAATACGACTGTAAGGCAGGTTGAGGTCTATAAGATTCTTCGGGTTAAAATCTTCTGGTAGCTTCTTCAGTGGAAATTTCAGCCAGTGAAGATACCGAATCTCCTCCAACTGAAACTTAAGTCCGTCGCGGAAATACAAGTTGCATGTCGCTTCGCCTTCTTTTGGAAAACTTGAGTTGAAAATTTTCAAATATCTGAGATCTCCCATATAGTTGAATGTGTCACTACCTAGACTCATTTTCCTTGGTACCTCAGACATATCAAGAAAAATTCCTCGGACCTTAGTTGCTTTCTGCAAAGTCACGTAACAAGTTAAAAATGTAAGATTAATTCAGAAAATAACTTCAAATGTTATTTAGCAAAAAAAAAGACTTCAAATATGTGTAACAGAATTTAATATCACTCACTGCTTTGTTTAAGAGAATAGCAATGATCTCGCCATGGTTGAACAACCTACGCCCACCAGCTGAATTTTGAGACAATGATTGTGACTCTAGTCCCATTGCGAATCTGCACATCAGATCATTCACCTCTAGTCGACCGCCGCAAATGTTTATTAAGAGCTTGTCCGCAAGATGTCTTATCTAACTCACATTCGCTTGCACCGATGAATCCAGCAAACAGCTCACCTGATACTCCTCTTCAGACCTGAAGAAACATGCCACATCAAGGAACAAATCCTTATGGTGCTTGCTAAGATCATCATAAGAACTTCTCAACACATTATGAATTGAGTTGCTAATCGGGCTTTTTGCAAACTCCCCAAGCTTTGATTCCCAGTACGGCTCGTCCTTTCACCACCAAGTACTTTAAGAGCTAATGGATGTCCCCTAGAGTAATCCACAAACTCTCTTGCAAGCCTCATGAACCTTTGCTCGCAAGAACCGGTCGTGAATGCGTGTTTTTCGAAGTATTTAAACCCATCCTCATCGCTCAGGCCCGGCACTAGATAAGTTTCATCCACCATTCCTGTGATTGCGGACTTGCTGCTCGTAGTGATGACAACTCTGCTTTCTCTTAACCATTTTCGTCCACCAAGAATCATATCTATCTGACTCTTTTCACTCACATCATCGAGAACAATTAATACTTTGGTTTCTCTTAGCTCAGCCTTTAATGTAGGCCTGGGCATTTGGGTATCCGTTGGCGTTCGGATCGGATTTTTCGGATTTTCGGATTTTTGGGTTGACGCTCCTAGGTCCCATAGTAAAAATTTATTAGTACGGATCGGATTCGGATAATAACATTTCGGGTTCTGTTCCAAATAACCATAAAGTAACTATGTATATATCGTACGGATTCGGGTTATATCGGTTTGGTTCGGATATAACCGAAGAAAAATCAATTTTTTTGAAGGAAAACATAAAGAAATACATCTAAATTAAATAAAAATTAATTTATTACACTTAAAATCGATAAAATAACAAGAAAGTGTTAAATCAAACATGAAAATAAACATCATTTGTAAACAATATGTATTGCCGTATAGAGACTAGACTTTTTATTTCAATTAGCAAACTATAAAATACTTTTTTATAACTAATTGTGTACTTAAAATATTTATTAAAATTTTAATATTTATTATTATATATCATATTACTACAAATATTGAATTTTATAATTAAAATACTTATATATATTTCAGAATATTTATATTGACTATTAATTTCTGATTTTTCGGGTTACCCGTTCGGGTTCGGTTAATAACATTTCGGATTCGGATTTTTTATACCACCTTACAAGACCCATTCGGGTAATTTTATATTTCGGCTCGGATTTTTCGGTTTAGATTCTGTTTAGATTCGGTTCGGATTTCGGGTTTCAGATTTTATGCCATGCCTACTTTAAAGATTCAAGTGTAAAATCAGCATAGGCCTGTTCCACTAAATAGATAAATAATACAAGATCTTTTTAAAGATTATTCCACTAAATACAATATGCCAAGAAAAAGGTATAAACAAATGAGACGTTAAAAATTAAAAAAAAATAATTTTAATATTTAAAATTAGCATTTTTAAATATTTTAATTAAATTGTGTTTGCGTTCCCATTAGCATTTGCGTTGCGGAAAGTTACGGGTGGATACATTTTTATTTTTAAATATTTAATATTTAAAATTTAAAGTTTAACAATGAGATATTATAAATAAGCAAACAAAAATAATTTTAATAATTAAATTTATATTCACCAACATTATCATGTATAAAAACCTTAAACCAAAAAAATTCACTAAGACTTTAAGCATTAATATATATGTATATATATACACACACACATATATAAACCAAATAATGTTTTTTTTTTGATGTCAAAATGCTGTTCTATTACTCAAGCTTGAGGTGATCTGGGTAACCAGACCAGAATAGAACAACCAATAAAATAAAGCTCTCTATGAAATGATCTAGCAGTCTTAGCAAGAAAATCTGAAAACTGATTGTGCGCTCGTGGAACATAGCTGATGTTGAAATCCGGGAAGCAAATCTTCAGTGTCTCTATCCTCTCAAATTCCATTGCGAAGTTCGGCCAGGCTTGAGGTTCTTTGATCATTGCAATCAGGTCTTTGCAGTCTGTTCCAAAGTTCTGTCAGGATGAATGTTGAAGCATATTCTCCATCGCCCATCGCAGTGCTTCTACTTCCGAGTGCAAAGCTGATTCTCGTCTGGCTATATTCCGCGTCCCCATCAACTGTGCTTGTCCATCATTGTCCTTCCAAACCCATCCACATCAATCCTTTTTAAAAAGAATATAAATCAAATAATGTTTAAAAATTAAAATATAAATCTTCATAACTTTTTTAAAAACATTGTAACTCTCATATGAACTAAAAATAGTTAATAAATAAAAAGAGTATTTTTAATTGTAGTAAATTAATAAGTTTATATTTTATCATGATAATATGTTTTTTTATATATTTATAATGTTATAAGTTAATATTGATAATATATTATCAAACAGTTGCAATATCTAGTAACGAACGAGTCATAAGTATCTCTACGTGCACGTTTTTACCAGTAATAATGTTTGAAACCTCATTCATTTACATCGCAAACTCTAAAACCTCACCTATAACTAGGTCTGGGCATTTTACCCGGATCCGAATATCCAACCCGAAACCGACCGAAAAAATCCAGTCTGAATAAGAACCGACCCGATGAAATTACCCTATCGGGTCCTGTTGCAGAGGACCCGCGGGTCTTGGACCCGACCCGACCCGAAACCGGACCGGTACCCGAATTAATAATATTAATTAAATAAAATGCATTGAAAGGGAATCAAAAACAGATTATTTGTTTAGAAAGTAAAATGGTGAACACCTAAGAAACACCAAATTGTTGTTATATCTTGTATAGTTTAATAATATATATATCCAATTTAATATAATAAAAACACAAATTTTGAATAAATAAATATTTTCAGATACTTTTTTGTATTTTTACGTATTTTTTAGGTCGAACCCGAACCAAATCCGACTCAAAATCGTACAGAATCCGAACCGATAAATTCTAGTTACCCGAATGGGTTCAACTATCTAAGACCAGACTCGACCCGAATTCGAAACAACCCAAACCGACCCAAGACCAAAATTTTCAAATTACCCGATCGGATCCTAACCTCTGGTACCCGAAAGACCCAGATCCGAGACTTCCGGACCCGAGACTTCCTGACCCGAACTCGATCTGCGTACCCGAATGCCTAGGCCTACCAATAACTGTTGTGTTTCAACTAGTTATGCGCTTATTCGTAATGTTTTTAGATCTTTTTACTGTTAATCTCATCCAATTTCATAATAATAACATAAAGAAGAAAATAGAAACGGTAAGAATGAGAATGATACAGAAGACTTCTATTTAATTAAGAGGCATTTACATAATGGGTCACTTATTGACTTTGCCCACCACTCTCAGTCACTTTGAGCTACACAAGCACTTTTTATGTGGCTTTATACATTAATACCCCTAAGGAAGCCTAACTAAATTGGGTCTGGTTACTTACTCGTTTTTCTCGGTTGAGAATTTGAAATTCAAAAATATCAGATGGGCCCAAGCCTTATTGCTAAGATTCACTACGCATTAATTTACTAGGGTTAGAGGAGTCTTACCTTTTCACGTTTTCACCGACGGCTCCGAAAGCGACCTTGTGCGATTTACTTTCGAAACTCGCAGATGTCGACACGACGGAAACACGAGGGTAAAGAGAATTCTGATGGTTAGTTTACCCCTCTCTGGATCATGTGGATAGGTTCTATGTGGATGTACTTTTCTGATTGTTTTCCCCCCATTAAGAACAGTATAGCCCCCCAGTTTCTCACTCGACTGTTTCACTTTTCCAGGAGATGGTGAGCAAGAGAAGTCGAAGGCGAGAAAGCGTTTGGGGAAAGATTTCGCCTTTGGTAGTCTTTTTTGTTCCGCCTCAATCCTCTTTTTTTCCCCTGATTCTGTGTGGTCTTCCTCATTAGTTAATGTAAAGGATTTGGATTTGTCAGGTGATGGTAGCACCAGGGAAGTAAATGATGACATTAACGATCATAAGGTGGAATATATGGTTGGGTTTATTGAAGGCATGAAGAAGTTCAAGAAGTTGGATTGTGAGGGGTGATGCTGCGGAGGTTTTTTGCGACCACAAGAAGCATAAGGTAACAAAGAAAAGAAAAGGCAGTGTGCTGGATCGAGTAGTAATGTGGGAAAAAGGCTCTGTGGGTAGAATTTTTTCATGTACTTAGTAGAACCAGATGAATCTCTGTACATGTGTACACTGTAAGATGAATAGAATTGGTCATGAGGCTTAAACATTTTGTAAAAAAAATATGTAAACAATATTAGACTTTGTACATGCGGAATGTAGACTAATGGACAAATTAATCTTTGTAAATGCACAATTTTGACTTTGTACATGCAGAATGTAATCTATGGACATATGCATGATATAGACATTGGACATGCACATATGTGAACATGTGGATAATAAAAAAATCCAGAAAAGTCATTGAACATGTGTAAAAAATAAGAAAAATAGAAATGGACCTTGGCCTTTAATATTAAAAAAAATGTAAACAAGATTTTGATGGTTTGTCAAGTTTGCAAGAAAACTAGGTTTGATAGTTTATTGATCAAATGCATAAGACATATCATTAGAAAACTCTCACAATGTAAAGCTTTAACTGGCTAAAAGGGTTTTGTACATGCACAAAAGTGAACTTGTGGATATGCAAATAGGTATTAAAGGCGTACATGGAGAGAATTGTACATGTGTACATATGATAATGTTAAGGGAAGCAAGTACGGCAAGTTGAGGTGGCCAGCCTGCTAATGCACTTTGTCCATGTAGATCGTATATCCATGTACACTGGTTACTTAACATATATACATGTACACCAGCTACTAAATTTTTTGATCGGTCACATGTACATCGTGTGCTTATACTTGCGCTTGCTAATGTCTATCATGAGCAAGAAATGATAAGATTTATAGAAAAAACACAATAATGCTTAGCTAAAACAAATATCAAAACTTTTCAATGTTCAATAATTCAAAGCTCGAAATTCACTTATATTTTCGTAGCTTTGTTAGTGTACCAAGTCACAAAAACAATTGAATTTTTTTATAAGATTAGTGTTATGTTTTGATAACGTCAACATGTACACATAATTTTGATTATCCATATGTACACATAATTTTGAATGTCCACATGTACACTAATTCACAAAAGCTTTTGCATAAACACATTCTAGATGAAGAATTTGTCTCTTTACCAATACGACCAGTTTTCATGCCATAACTATCTGTACATATTGGTGTTATCAAAATAGAACACTACTTTTATAAAAAAGTTCAATTGTCTGTGAGATTTGATACACATAATTATGACAGTGTGCTTGAAACATTCAAATGGAAGAATGCACATTAGAATGCAGTGTGCTTGAAACATTCAAAAGCTAAAAACTCAAAAGCTCAAAACTTTATCACTAGGTTACATAAAATTAATTCATATTAGAAATTAACCATGATCTAAACCCCAAAGAGATAAACTTTAGAAGATTTAAAGACGAATTGCATGCTAGTAGAACAGATTACAGAGAAAAAAAACTTAAACTTATCATGAGTTCTTTGTTAAAACTTGCGGATGTTCAAAATCCTAAGAGCTCTCTCTCTCTCTCTCTCTGTAAAACAAATAAATCAAAATTTCTTTAAAAAAAATTCTCTCCTCTGTTTGATGCAAAAGACGCGAGTTTCTCGTTGGGTGAGGAGCTTCGGTCTTGACACAAGCAAAGTTGCTACAATGGTGGTGATAATGCGACGTCTGACAGATTGGTGGTGAGCAACAATAATGATTTTGGCGAATTTGGCCAATAAATTAGATTCAACAATTTTCCAGCACATGAAGTCAGATCTGAATCTGAAAAGGGAAGAAAGAGAAAGAAATAAAAAAAGATGAGAAAGATAGTAACTTTTGTTGATAATTGGAAAAGTGGGATACAAGAGAAGAGATGAGATGTGAGAGAGGAGAGAGAAGAGAGGAGAAGAAGAAACTAAGTTTTGGTTTATTGGTTAGCATATAACTAGAAGATAACTAAACGTGAATCACATTAAGAAAAAGTGTCTCTATAGCAATAAGTGACCTATGATGTTAATATAAACTCATAAAGTGACTCTAGATGTAATTTTCTCTTTAATTAATTCTTTATTTTTGGGAAACTTTACTTTGAAAACAGATATTTTTGATCACTTATCAACTATTTTTATATAAATTTTATTTATTTTATGTTATCTATTTATATATAATTCAGTTCTCTTCTCTTCTGTTGCGTCACATATGAATCCTGGTCAGAAAGTCGCTGCACGAGGAGACGACACGTGTCCGGCCAAATAAAACGCATCATTCCATTCTGGGACTGATGTGTGACTGCTCAGAATCTGGGAAGGAGAAATGTGAAACGGTGGTGAGCTGATGGGTGTGGACATACTTCTCTTTGATGCAACTGTTATTCTGTTCTTGGAAAGTCATGTTCGCAGCAGTTTTAAACCTTCTGGTGTTTAAACTCATAATCATCAAACTTTTGTGTTCGGATATTTATGGAAACTCTTTTGAATAGGAAATTTTGGAAACCGTTTGTTGATTTTGCTTTCTTTCTCACATGTGTTTCAGTCGACTCTCTTGCTATCCACCGTGAATGTCAACCGTCTCGCCACCTGCAGACACCGGCTCAAGGCGGGTTCAAAAATGTTCGGTGCATTTAGAGCTTCATAAGAATTTTTGGTTCCAAATCCTGAAACTGTAAGTTTTGATTCCCTTACTGAAAGCTTTGCTTAAATCTCTTTATTTCATAGCTGGTGATTTTTTAGATGTATTACATGTTTAAAGAACAGCAGCTCGAAAGAATATATAAACTCTACAATAGTTGACCAATCATATCTTTTTTATTTACTGTCAAATACACTCTTTCCATCACTGTCCTGGATTATTTGGAAGGACTATACAGTATGGATAATCTTCCAATTCAAAGCATTACATCACATAGTTCTCAAGTGAAATTGTTCGCAGTTTATCTTTTCATCTCAATTTGCAAACTATGATAAATGTAGTCTTTCTCTCTTCTATTTTCAGCAAATTACAATTGCTGAAATCAGGAAAGATGAGTAGTTCCTAAAATATTACACTCCTGTACAAGTTATTGATTACGAACATGTAAACCTGGGTTATGTATACGCTGCTGTTGATGATTCTGACGTACTGATATGTTGATCGGTATTGTTGAAGGTACGGATTGTCTATCAATTTCTCTCCACAGTTGGTTCCTTGCTTCCTTGGTTAATATTTTAAACATTATATGATTATTTTGATCCTAACACTGTTTTACTTTAGGAAAATTGTCACTAATACCACATTCAAAGTAATATTTTTCATCTTTACACTAATCTTTTACCACTAAAATTTAAAAAGGTAAAATACAGTTCTACCCATATCTAATTAAACCTAAAGCTACTATCTTCTTCTCCACAATTTCTTAAAATTTCAGATCCACCAAATTGAACGATAATCAAATCCGACGAAATCCGGCGATTCTGACGAGTTTTCCGGGGAGCTTTGAGAACGATGATGAGTCCTCCAGCGAAACCTGACAATGATGATGAGTTCTCCAGTAAAAAACGAACGAGGCGAACCGACGAGTTCTACGGTAAGATTTGATGAACCTGGCGAGTTTCCAGCGAGATTTGACAAGGTGGCGAGATTCCGGCGAGATTTAATGAAGCTGAGGAAGCGAGATTTGTCGAAGCTGACGAGATTTAGCAAACGTCGCGATATCTAGCGACTTTGACGAGATCTAGACGTGACTTGGAAAACAAAGGAAAGAAGATCAGCAAAGGTTTCCAGATATTTTGAGAAGGAAGCATCAAAAAGGTGATTTTTATCATTTACTCATGCTTTTTTGAAAACAAGTTTGTAAATTAATTTTTGGCTGAAATTTTTCAAAAAATGATCTGTTTATATGATGTTGATGAAGCGTCAAGTTGAAAGTATACTTTGTGATATGTATTTATAAGCTTTTATAAATTTCATATTATAGAAACGAGATTCAGAGAGTTCAAGAAGTATCTAGTATACAACATACTCGTATAAGAGATAGTCTTATTTCTCCTTCAAGTGGTCTTGTTAGCAATAAATTCTATTTTCTAATGTACATGTTTCACGTTTTCATGTTCCATCTCCCAAGTCTACTGATTGTTTGAAGAGCTCATCAACTTGGTGCTCCCCAATCCGCCATGGCTCTATGATGATGATGCCTTCTACTCCTCTTGCTTGGTGGTTTGATTCAGCTGAATTCACACTCAAAGAAGACTATAACGATTTCTTTCTGAATGTCTGTTTCTTAATGTCTCTAGAAGCATTCATCCTTCAGATGAAGTAGTAGTAACAATCAAATATCTTTTAACAATGCTTCAGTTATTAATGTACTTACAACGCTTTGTGATACACTCTTTAGCATATTTCATGAAATAAAACGTTGCAACACTTCAAAATACCACTAATCTCATTCTTCTGATATATTTTCTAGTTGAATAGATATTTCTCTAACAGCTTATAAAAACTCTCTAAACTATTTATAAATCTTCTGATAAAGTTTTAAAAAACCTTTATATTTTTTTGTAAACCCTATACAAACTCTTCAAAAGCCGTTAAAATATTTTATAAACCTTTAGAAATCTGCTTTTGTCAACATTCTTTTCATTTAAGCTCATGGGCTGAAATTATGGGTACAATTATTTTGGCTTAAAATCAATACTTTGATACACAAGATTAAATTCATAAAAATAAAGACACGTGCATGCTTTGTAAAGGGATGATGATACATGGTAGATTATGTGGCACATGGAGACAACAAACAATGTTCCACCGCTTCAAACCCACTGCCTTCAGCTCCACGAACGACGAAACCTCTTTTGTCGGACTTATCTTATATGCCTTTATAAATGTTTTATAGACTTTTAAAAATAATTTTACATACCCTTATAAATGGTTTTATAATCCTTTATAATGGTGTATAAACTTTTTTAAATTTTCTTATAACCCTTATAAATTATTTACATACCATTATAAACCTTTATAAAATATTATACAAACCATTATAAATTATTTTATAAAGCTTTCTAAATGGTTATAGACTATTTTAGTTGATTTATAAACCTATACGATCCATATAATACCCCTTATAAATTGAATATATGCTTTCATTACGTTTTTATAAACTATTATAAATGGTTTATAAATTGGTTTTGCAAACCCTTATAAATTATTTTCATTCACCAATAATCTCCCTTTATAAGTGCTAGAGAGGTCTGTTACAAAAAAAAAAAAAAAAAAAAAAAAAAAGTGCTAGAGAGGTCATCTTGAATCCGTACTCTTATTTTTTCGTGTCAAGTTCTCAAAGAAGGATTTCATACTGCCTTGCTTCTTTAGGTTCGTGGAGCTTAAATCATATTTGGATCAAACTTGTAATGTGGTAGCCTCTGTCGTTGCTAACAGTGTTACCAGGGAGCGTCTATCCTTCCTATGTATCTCGTGGATCTTCAAACTGGTTAAAGAGTATTCTGGTCAGAGAAGCTCGCCGCTGTTTCTAAATAATATTCAATGCGCTGGAGCTCATTGCTTTTGGACGTGATGTGTAAGATTCAGGGGCTGTTTCCAAGTTCGTAAGTAGGGTCATCTTATATCTACTGATAGGTGATCTTTCTCTCTTACGTTTGGTTGTTGTCTTTGTCCTTCTCCCTGTTTTGCTTTAGATTCCGTCTTTCATTTCTGTTTCGAATCCTCTCTGTAGTGGAGGAAATCACTTATAAATAAATGTATAAACTCTTATAAATAGATTATATGTTCTTGTAAATAGCTGCAGATCAATTGGTGACAGCTTGTCTTGTGGAATGCTGTTAAAAAGTAAGGACATGGGTTCGAGTCTCACCAACAACCTAATTATAGAGATAGTGAGATCTCATAATGGAGGGGTTGGGGTCGGTGTGCTGCAGCACTGTAAGTCTGGGGTCTAGGGACAGTGAGATCTACGGGACAGGTTGTTACAAGAACTTGACACTTTTCTTTGAAATGAATCCGAATTTCCTCCTCTGCATAATGATTGAGTGCAGTCCTGGATCTAATGATGCTGGATCCTGGTTTAAATTGATCAAACCATTTCTAATACAAGATCGGATTCTAGTTTATTCCAAGAAGTGGAATCGATGCTCCAAGAAAGCGGAAATCATGTTACCCTTTTAGGTTTTTTTTAGATCTAACGATGCTGTTTTTTCGTCTATTGTGCCATGCTCATATAAAGAGTTGTGTGGAGGCTTGAGGTAAAGTAGATGATGGTTGAGGAATCAGTTATGATTTTTTTTTTTTCTTTGATACAGAAGAACTCGATATGAGTTTCAAACTGAACCACATGAGGACGTTACGCTAATATAATGGATAGATGAAATAGATGTCGTCATTCAATGTTATCTGCAGTAAGCCTAGGCAAGACATTAAGGCAAAGTATTACTGCTGGCTTTATCTGGTTGGATTTGGATTTTCTCAAGAGCGACAAACATTTCAATGCTTTTGATTTAGACACTCAAACAAGATTTTAAACAACAAACTTTTAATTTTATTCATATCATACTAAGATAAATATATCAAGAATCTATTGAGCTTATATTACTGACGGTGAAAGTTATTTCCTTCCCCATTGATATTATCGTCATTCGATGCTAATGCAGTTACATTTTTTTAATCATAAATTTTAAAACCATCCTCTTTGATCAAAAAAAAAAAAAAAAAAAAAAAAATTTAAAACCATCCTCTTCTTCTCCAGAGACCCAAAAATCCACCTCCACATTGTATTTCTCCCTCCGCCACTGGATTTGCATCCGAAAAAACAGTATTAGATTCAAATATCACTGGACTTGCGTCAGCGTTTGCATCCAAAGCACCATCATTAGATTCATAAATCATTGGATTTACGTCAGCGTTTGCATTCCAAGAACCATTATCAGATTCACAAACGAAACTAAAACCGCACTTTAATACCTCACAGTTTGCAGCCTCACAAGTACCATCTGTGACCTTAAATTCAACGGAAGCCTTAGTAGGAAGACACCCTTCCTTAAGGCGAACTTCTTTACATTTGTTGGTATTCAACCAACTAGTGAAGCCAATAAAAACATGAGTAGATTTGACTGTGCGTTGCTCATTGCCTGCCTCGGATAAACCTCCAACATCGCAGTTGAAAAAGCTAGTAGAGGATGTTCCGATGCCATATTTGAAGTCACATATGCATTTCACCATGAGGTTGTTGTTTTGGATTTTGTAGTCATGAAATGAGACAATAGCACATAGAGCTATTCCAATAAACCCACTTTCACTCCAATGTCTTGGCAGTTCTGGCTTTATGACTGCTCCAGAAGCTTTGTGATTGAACCATGCCGGAACTTCAATTCCGGGAAAGCAAGTGCCTACCAAAGCTTCAAAAGCAAGTCCCTGTAACGTAAAACCAAAGATAAGTAATACATTCACTGTATTAGTGATGCTTTTCACTTAATACACACGTACTAAGAATTTTATTCTGCATATGTAACACACCCTACTTATTGTTAGGTTAGTTAGAAAAAAGGAAATACCTTATTTTGGCGGTTCAGTGCATCTGAAATCAGACGACTCTTATTGTGAGCATAGCACATTATATCGTTCTTTGCAACGTGCTCCAATTTTTCACAGTTGGTGAAAATAAATGAGGATGGGGCCTGCTCTGTTGACGGCAAGAGACTGGCCAGAGGACTGGAAACTGTTCTTAGTGAGGTGCAACCATGTGCATCTAAGCATTGTAGATTCGGTGGGAGCGTTGAAAGAGATGTAAGATTATTGCAATACTTCAAGTCAATCCATTTCAGATGATAGAGTTGACTGATGCTTGATTGCAAGCTGCTGATCTCGTCATTTCTACTTAAGCATAGACGCCGCAACAAGGATAATCCAGTCATCCGGATTTGTATCCGTTGTAAAGGCGCCACTCGGTCGATGGAGTTATTACCAGAATGTAATAATGTACTAGGAAGTTCTTTGATCGACGTCCCATCGAGTAATAAAATTTGAAGATTCTCCATAATTTCCTCAACATGGGGAAAATGTGTAAGCCTTGAACAACCAGAGAGTATCAGTTCTTCAAGAGCTTTAAGCTTGTCAAGACGGTCTGGTAGAGACTCAAGTTTATCGCAGTTTTTCAGATTCAAGACAATAAGTTTTGCGAGGTTTTGGATGGACGAAGGGAGTCCCTTAATCGCAGTACCATCTAAATGTAGATATTCAAGATTTTCAGAAATTACCTGAAATTCGTTAAACTTTGAGCAGCCACTGAGGATGAGAGTCTTGAGAGTGATTAAGTTATTCATCTCTGGAAAAGACGAGAGACTTGTGCATCCTCTGAGATTCAAGAAAGCAAGACTCTTCATATTTTCTATACCTTCTGGCAACTTTTCAAGCTTAGTGCAACCTTCAAGACTCAGCCGTCTAAGAGATATAGCATTTGACAAAGCTGAAATGTCGGTCAAATTAGTCGAATGAGTTAGATCCACCCACTTTAAATTTGGTGTATCCTGTGACAAGCATTCAACACATAATGCGATCAACTAATATACATATGTTTTTTTGCTATTGAATTCAATATTAAAAGTATATATAAAATACCTTAGTCTCTCTCCAAACCCGTTGAATCTTGCTGTAAGGCAGCCTAAGGTCAATAAGATTCTCCGGGTTGAAGTCTGGTGGAAGTTCCTCCAATGGAAATTTCAGCCAGTGGAGATATCTGACCTCTTTCAATGGCAACTCAAGTTTGTCAGGCAAGTTTACTTTGCTGTCAACAGGGTCACACTGCCGAGGACAGCCAGAGTCAAAGAATTTGAGGTACCGCAGATTCGGCATCTTGATTAAAGCTTTACTTTCTAAGGCCATTCCCTTGCCTATTTTTGACATATCTAGGAATATACCTCTTGCACTAACAGTTCCCTGCTAGCAAGTTAAAAGTAGATATAATATATTAGAGCAAAGCTTTACGTTCTAATGCTATTCCCTTGCACATTCTCAATGTAGGTTTCTTATTTTCTTTATCTTAAAACGGAATTTGAAGTTCAAAATAGCAATGATTGGAAAGGCTTATCAACAACCAAATGAAATTTAATCTAAACAAAAAATATAAATATTAATGAGGAAGAATTGTATGTTGAGAATTCTTTTGCTTACCTTTTTGAGGACCAGAGCCTCACGAGCATCTTCATGATTCCACAATCTGCTTTTCCCAAAATTTTTTTCGACAGATGAACCAATTTCTTTTCCCAGTGTACAGAAGAGATTATGCATCTCTACTCGCCCTGCACAGATATTTATCATGAACTTGTCGGCGAGATCTCTAACTTCCCTCCCAGCTTCACCAGAGTTAGTGTCCAATAGATGTTTTACATAATCTTCTTCCTCGGATCTAAAGAAACAAGCTATGTCGAGAAATGCATGTTTCTGCATCTCAGTCAGGTCTTCATAACTGTTTCTTAGCTCTCTTCTGATGTTTTCATTGCAACAATGTGGCAGCGTTTCTAGTCTCATTCTCCAGTGAGCCTCTTTTTCCCCACAAAGCTCATTTCCCAATTCCCGGAGAGCTAGTGGATTGCCTCCAGCATA
Source organism: Hirschfeldia incana (assembly GCA_026261945.1). Lineage (NCBI taxonomy): Eukaryota > Viridiplantae > Streptophyta > Magnoliopsida > Brassicales > Brassicaceae > Hirschfeldia > Hirschfeldia incana. The sequence goes on from JABCMI010000006.1 coordinate 3,589,310, forward strand.
TTCCACAAACCTTTTTGACATTTCTATGAACTTCTCTGGGGGATGATCATAGTCTTGACCAATGAAGGCATGATAGTTGAAGAGCTGTAAAGCTTCTTTGTCGTCTAATCCAGGGACCACGTATGTATCTTCAGCTAAATCTTCTATCAATCCTTTGTCGCGCGTTGTTATCACAATCTTGCTTCCCTTTTTAATAAGTCCAGGATTCGTTAGAAGGAACTCGAGTTGTTTCTTGTCGCTCACGTCATCTAGAATGACATAAATCTTGACCATATCATAGCTTGCCCTTTGGAGTTGAGCATTCAGAAGCGTGTTCTTCACCCAATCATAGTCTGTGGAATTTTCTCGGAATCCCCGGAAAAATTCATTGAACACAAACTTGTTCTCCCACTCTTCATGATGCATTTCCGCGAGGGCTGTTTTACCAATCCCAGGCATTCCAACAATTCCAACGATTTGAGTTTCTTCGGATTTGAAATCTATCTTTTCTTCCAATTGCTTCAGGAATTCTTTCATCCCATGGCGGGGGAAAGGCGCTAGTGGCTGTATGATGTCTCCAGATGAAGCATTTCCAATAGAACTCATAGAGGATATATTAGTAGAAACCATGTTGGTTCCTTCCTCTCTTTCAATCAAGGCTATCACGTTCTTCAGTTTCGCAACGACCTCTCTGATAAAATCGCTCTCGTTCCTGCATGCAACATGAATGCATATAATCAATCAGGTCAGGTCACTTGCGCTAAGTAGGATTGAGATGATCATATAATTTTGCTATTACCTGCCAGCCACCAAACGCAAAGATACCATTCCAGAAACTGACTGCAAAGCTGTCTTCCATTTATCCATATTAGAAAGGTCACGGCCTGCTCCTTTTGTTAAGTTTTCACCAAATTTCCCTGTCTGGTTTTTCACATCTCCTACCTTCACATGGAAGCAGATGGGGAAGATTCTAAGCTTCTTCTCATCGACCCTCTCCATAATCTTCACCAGCTCGTTCAGACACCAGTTTGATTCTGAGTACCCTTCAGAAAAAATCGCAAGTGCGACTTTCGACTCCTCAATGTGGTTGAAAAGGTTAATCATCTTGTCGCCTGGATCTGCCATCGTGTCAATAAAGTAGTTGATGTCCTCATGCTTCAAGGCATCCTCCAAGTAGCAGACGAAGCTGTTGCGTAGGTCTCCTCGGAAGTTGATGAACACTTTAGGACGCGCTTGAGGGTGTCCGTTGACCATGGGAGTTGGGGAAGAAGCCATGAAAGAGTTTGTGTTCCATTGTTACGAGGGTTTGGCAATTATATGGACCAAGTCAACGTGCGAATAATTAGGTCAAAGTCAATTAATTTATCATCCATATTACAACAATTTGCTTAGTCATATACTCAACCACCAAACGCGCCATTTTGTATTAGTTTACATTAAAACTAGCTAGTCCATCTATCGTACCATCCATAATTTATACATTAAGTATATAATTAGTTGGTCTGATTTTCTTTTAAAGTTAAACTAGATTTTGACCCGCCTTTTTTTAAAGCGGGTATATTTTTTGTTGAAAAATATATTTTACGTAATAAAATTATGATTTTTTATAAATTATCTATTTTAATATTTTATGAAATTTATCTTAAATTTACTTATATGGCTTATTTTGTTATTTTAAATATAACTAAATTTTTGAAGACTCTAAATAATTCTAACCCGTAATATGATTTTATATATTTAACCCAAAATTAAATTTATTTACAATGATTTTTTATTAAAATAGAATATTTTATATCTTCAACACTATGTACTGAAAAATTCACTTGTGCGTTTCAATTTTTTTTATTATTTTATTAAATTTAGTTTATGTGATTAAGTGTTTATTTTAAAATTTTAAGGAGTTGAGATTCAGATTCATATTATGATTTGTTGATTTAATCATTTGTTATTTCAACTTGATTTTATTTTGAGGTTTCATTTAATTTTATTCAGATAATTTTGTAATTAATTGGAAAATTCAGAGGCATAATCATAAGTATTATTATGCTTTAATAATATAAATACATTTATCATGGGCTTTATATTAACCCATTTACTAAACCCAAACGATCATACAAGTAAATTAAATGAGTAATTATGACATAAGCAAACATGGTGATTCCATTCATAATATATTTGTAAGATAAAAAGATTTACGTTGGGTTTCTGGCATAATAGAAAGAATATTGGTTTAACAGATATCATTATAAATATGTGGAACCTTTTTGTTTTGGAGAAATTGGAATTATTATTTTTAAAAAAAATTGATATCGATTAAGGAAATATGACAGCTTAAAATAGGAAGTGTTAAGTAAATATTGATATGTAATATTACTTCACATGATTGCTTAAAATTAGGAGTTGCTATGGAAAATATTATTTATCTTAGTAATACGATTAATTTTTTCCCATTTAATTAGGGTGGTTTAGTAATGTTTTAAATAAATTGTATTTAAGGCTAATCGCATGCTATTGTAAATATTAGAGAAAAGTTAGGGTTAATTATAAATTGTACTTCTGCTTTAATAGTTTAGACTAGATTTTGACCCGCGGTTTTAAACCGCGGGATAATTTTTCGAAATATTCCAAATTTATTTGATATTAATTTGTATATTGTATTTACATTTATTATAAATGAAACGTTATATTGAGTATTTTAAAATCCGTCCCGACCCGCTGCTAAATCGGCAAATTATGTGGTTTCATATGTAATTCAGTTTAGTTTTTAATAAAATATTATTTAAAAATCCTATAAAACTCTTAATTACAGCTAGTACCTGAGATCCTGGCTATCGGTTGAAGTGATCCAATATGCAATTCGGCTTGACTTAAATTATTATAGTTAAAGTATTCTTATATATATTCATGAATGTTTATATGAAGTGGATATATAATGAAAGCGGTGTTTCAATTTTAATACAATTCTTTTGTCAAACTAAATTTTCATCTTATTGTAAGTGTAATGAATCAATATTTGAGAGGATGAATACTAAAAATGAAATATACAATATTTAAGGATCAACAATTTATATATGTCTATTATAATTTAATGATTTATGTTTGTAAATATAATTTTCATTTATTTAGTAAGCTTACTTTTGTTATTCACATGTTATTATATTTTTTGATGTTTTGTTTATGACTTATTTTAAATTTTAAAGTTAATTTCATTAATTGCATTAGAAATGTAAATATTTATTAATTTTAATTTTGGTTTATATTTTTATATTATATATATATATATATAATTATATTTTACAACTAATTAAACTATTGATTCATACTCTCTTGCATCAATTTATGTTTTAACGTAGTGTTTTATGATATAATTGTGTTAATATATTTATTGAATTAGTTAATATTTGATAAATATATTATATGTGTTTGAAGAACCCATAAAACTATGTTCATAAAAATATCAATAGTAACATGTTTCATCGTATACTAAATATTAATAGTATCGAACTATTACTACTTTTATCATATATTTATATATATATATATGTATATCTAATTTTAATACTTTAACTATAAGAATTATATTTTTTTTATATTTAGTGAGGGTTTTGAAGAAATTGTTTTTTTTTTGCATTTGAATTAATATATAGCTGTATATATACAAATTAATAGACATATATCATTATTTATTACATTAATAGCTAAAATATAATTAATTTATTATTAAATTTCGTATTAATATTATTTAAATTCATTAGTTTAAGAAAATAGTAGATTAGTCAGTTAGCTCCTTAATTTTAGGCATGATTTATATTTAATAGTGTTAAGTTAAATGTAATTAGAAATAATAGGGAAACTAAATATAAAGAAATAAAAAAATAAATGACATGGAGCAACCTAGACTACTTGTAAGTAGATAAAAATTGCTCATATTTTAATAGTATTGATTAAAGGTTGTCGCCCCACCTAAACCTCCCTTGGCAGTTAAAAAATAACTAATCACCTTTTTATGATGCGCTTAGAAAGTGCAAATTTAATTTTTCATTTATTGATCCAAAATTAATTTAAACTTATTTTTTTTTTGAATTTTAACGATTGAGTTTTGATTTTTTTATCAATTTTCATAAGTTTAGCATTTGTTGCAATATATTATTTAGAGGGTGTATTCAACTGGAAATTTAAGGAGATTTTATATAAAATGATAAATCCACTGTTATTTAAACATGAATTTTAAAAGTCACTTTAAAATCTGGTGTTATTGAACTTGTCATTTCATAAAACACTCTTAAAATTCACAGTTATTGGAAAAAATAAGTTGAAAGTATTAGAATGTTTTAACTTTTAAGTCTTTTTAGAGTGTTTGAGAGAATTTTTGCTGTTATAAAAACAAAAGTTCAAATCCTATGGTTTTCGACGAGATTCTAGAATTGTGTAATTCAAGTTTCACCAAATTTTAAAATTCTCCTACAATCATTTAAAACTTAATTAAAAATCAAATCATTTTAAATTTCAAATGATATGTGTGATTTAATAGGATTGAGATTCTATATCGAAGAATAACGTGTTTTCACCAACACAGACAACTACCCAACACATTTATTTTTCCCAAAACATTCATCATCTCCTTGTGTCTTTTCCGGAGTGGAGATTGGATCATGTTGGTGAATGAAGGAGTGAGGTCGCTCAACTCATTGATACTAGTGTTACTACGGAACATTGCTTCAAATCGTACATACATCATGAGGTCCGAGATGGCTACAAGAGATTATCTCTCAGGAGTTTATCTCGATCGATCTTGTGACTCGATTAGGCTACAAAGATTTCTCCGGGACTTGTTGTACATCATCTCTGACCACGTACATCATAGGCTACAAAGATTTCTCCGGGACTTGTTGTACATCATCTCTGACCATGTACATCATCTCTAATCATCGTCACTAGGGGTGGGCACTTCGGTTATTTTATTGGTTCGGTTTGGTTAATTCGGTTTTATAATTTTTTTACTGAAGGAAACCATAATTAGTTTCGATCGTATCGGTTTTGGTTCGGCTTGTATTCGGTTCGGTTTGTATCTAGTTCGGTTTGTGTTCAGTTCAGCTTAATCGGTTTCTCCTAATTTAGTTCTTTTGAGAGATGTCATGTTTTAAAACATAAACACATGGTCATCAGTGCTTTTAAAACCAGACCGGAGACTGAACCTGAATTTTTTTGGGTCACGGTTTAATATGGTTCGACCGGGTCTAACCTGGTTCAATAATCTGATTTAATATATTTTTAATATATACATTTTAAAATAATGTTAATAAATATGATACATAATTAAAATATAAATAAATTTTAAACATAAACATTATAAATATAAACTATAATTATGTTTATATGGAGGATTTATAGATTTTGATACTTTTAGTGTTTTTATCAGTTTAATAATTTGATATCCAATCCGGCTACATAACCGGTTCATGGTCAAACCAATTTTAGACCCAACCCGGCTATGTGATCGGTTCGTGGTCAAACCCAGTCCAACAATCGGGTCGGTCCGGTTTTAAAAACCCTAATGGTCAGTCATCATGTTAGTGACTACGAAAAAATAAATTATGTAAACTAAATACTATATAAAACTGTAACAAAAACTTTAAAAAAAACACAAAAAATTATAAGAGCACAATCAAATCAAAGCTAACTAAAAGTAAACAGAAAAAATATTGTTAATAATGCATCTTAAAAATAAACTATGTAAATTGAATCTAATATAAAACTGAAAAAAGCCTTTCAAACCCAAAAAATTAAGAACACAATGACACAAAAGTTAGCTTATGTACATAACTTTTTTACAAAAAATTAACATTGTTAAAAAAGTTAACAGTGACTTTAGTTTTAGTATTTTAGTATATATTGTATATCTTCAGTATGCTTTTAATTCAAATAATATCAAAAACACATTGTTTTATCAGTATGGTTTGATTTGGATCAGGTTCGGTTTAGTTAGTTCGGGTTTGTAAAATATTAAACCAAACTACTTTTGTTTGGTTTGTATCAGTTTCGATTTGGCTGGTTCGTTTAAATGGTTCGGTACACATTTTTTTGCCGACCCCTTTCGTTCACTACTTAAGAGAGTTATTTTATAAAAAAATGGAAAGTGTTCTTATAATAATTTTTATATATTACTTTAGAAGGATATATTTTTGAAAAAAGTATGCAAATTTATGAAGTTCAATAACAATCAATGGAAATACATCGATGTTAATTTTACTTAACTTTTGAAATTTCATCAACATTTAAAATCACTAGATCTTATTATATAAAGCTTAGTTCTTCAAAGTTACTAATTTACATGATTTTGACACATAACAATTATATATTTAAGATTGTGACAGTGTTAAATAATAATTTTTATATAAATAGTTAACTAATAATATTTTTCCTTTTTAAGTTTAAGTTACTAATTAATAAAAATTATTACCATTGGATCTGTGCGTTGCACGGGTTTTGATTAATTTTTTAATTTTATTGTATTGATTTTGTATATATTGTGTGAAAATTATTCTAGGTATAAAAATTATTTTTCTCACATGAGTTTGGGCTAGTACTCCTATTTCAAAAATCATGGCGCATAAGTGAAATGAGTTATTAGCAATTTTATACATAAGTTTAGAGGAAAAAACTATTATCGAAAATTCAAATCAAATTCAACAAAAAGATAAGAAATAAAACAAAATACAAAGAATTTAAAAGTTGAATCAATATTTAACACATGTCACATTCCTAAATATAAAATTGTCATGTGTAAAAACATTTAGTCAAACATGGATTATTGGAACTTCCATATAAACTTAGTTAATTATCGAAAAATAAAAACATTTTTTACAACTCTTTTAATTATAATTCTAATCAGGGAAAATATTTAGAATTGTTTTTTTTTGTATTTTTAGGTTCTTATAATTCGTTTTAAATGATGAAAACAGAATAGTAGTTTAAAAATTTTAAAACGAATTATAAGAACCTAAAAATACAAAAAAAAATTAAAATAATTCTAAATATTTTCCCTGATTAAAATTATAAGCAAAAGAGAGTTGTAAAAAATCTTTTTATTTTTCGATAATTAACTAAGTTTATATGGAAGCTCCAATATTCCATGTTTGACTAAATGATTTTACACCTGACAATTGTATATTTAGGAATGTGACATGTGTTAACTAATAAATTTATATAAATAGTTAATTAATAGTATTTTCCTTTTTAAGTTTTAAACAAAATATTGCAAACAAAAAACATTTTCATACAAATAATTATTTAATATTATTTTCCTTTTAACATAAAAATTGTTAAAGCTATACGAAAATAATTTTTAAGTTTAAGTTACTGATTTTGACACATGTCACAATCTTAAATATATAATTTCCTTGTGTCACAATATATTAATTAGTAACTTAAACTTAAAAAGGAAAAATATTATTAGTTAACTATTTATATAAAAAAATATTATTTGACACATGTCACAATCTTAAATGATAATTTGTCATGTGTCGCAATCGTGTTAATTAGTAATTTTGAAAACCAAAATTTATATAATAAGATTGTGACATGTGTCAAATAATATTTTTTATATAAGTAGCTAATTTATAGTATTTTTCCATTTAATTTTTAAACATGTATTGTAAACAAAAAACTATTTCATAAAAAAATATTTATTTTATATTATTTTCCTTTTTTATATCCAAAAAAAATTGTAAAATTTGTATGAAAAAAATTTTCATTTTTAAAAAAAATCAAGAACAAATAGAATTATAATATTTATTTAATATTATTTTTCATTTTTAAGTTTTTTTATAAAATATTTTTAACGAAAAAAATACTAATAATTATTTGATAATAATATCCTTTTTTATATAAAAATAAAATTGTATAAGCTATATGAAAATACTTTACCTTTTTAAGAAATTATAATTTTACTTTTTGAAATATCATGAAAAACAGAATTATGAAAGGAAATAGTAGTTTAAAATGTTTTAAAATGAATTATAAGAACATGAGAATACAAAATATTATTTAAAAAAACGAATTATAAAAACCTGAGAAGAAAAAAAAAATATAACAAATCTAAATATTTTCAATTTTTAAAATTCTAAGCAAAAGAAAGTCGTAAAAAAATCTTATTATTTTTCTATAATTAACTAATTTTCTGTGGAAGCTTCAATAATATTTTGATTAATAGTTAATGTTTTTACACTATGTGGTCTAGGTTTCAAGTTTTAGAGAAGGCAAGTTATTAGTTTATAGGCGAAAAGGTTTATAGGATATGCTCAGCATTATATTAAATCATGAACAAATAGAATGATAATAGTTATTTAATAGTATTTTTTTTCTTTTTAAGTTTAAACACAATATTGTAAAAGAAAAATAATTCTATACCAATAATTATTTAATAGTGAGTTTCATTTTTAAAATAATAAACAACTAAAATTGTATAAGCTGTACATGAGCATAGTTTCCTTTTATAAGCAATTCTAATTTCCTTTTTAAAATCAGGACAAAACAGAATTATGAAAAAAAATAGTAGTTTAATTTTTTAAAATGGATTATAAAAACCTAAGAATATACCTGATTATTTTATTATAAATCTATGTATTTTTCCTTATTAAAATTCTAAGTAAAAACGAGTTGTAAAAATAATTTTATTATTTTCCAATAATTAGCTAATTTTCTACGAAAGTCCCAGTAGTCATGTTTAACTAAAGATTAATGTTCTTACACTATGTGGTCTAGGTTTCGAGTTTCAGAGAAAGTGAATTATTTGGTTATTGGCAAAAAAGTTTATAGAATATGTTCATTATACGATGTTTGGCTTCGTATAGGCAAGCTCATTAATATAGCTGGAGCTACTGGCATGCGCTATCTCGGGGTATCAAGAAATGCTAAAGTGAGTGACGCTGTCTCTGATGGTCAGTGGAGGATACGGGGTAATAAAAGCTGACATTTCCACAACTTGCATCAAAAAATCCGGAATGAACCAGTTCCTAGTGGTCTGCAGGAATCTGATAAGTATCTGTGGAGGTTGGATGAAGGGGTTTATAAAGGCAGTTTCATTGCAACAAAAACTTGGGACCAGATTCGTTGCAAGCGTAATGAAGTTAGCTGGAGCAGCAGTGTGTGGTTTACGCAAGGGATACCAAGGTATGCGTTCCTAGTTTGGCTAGCAATTCAAAACAAGAGTTCTATAGGAGATCGAATGAGAAAGTGTGGAATTCATCAGAGCTGTGTTTTCTGCGGTGAAAGGGATGAGGCACAAGACCACTTGTTTTTTGCCTGCCCGTATTCTTATACTGTTTGGGATCGTCTTGCGAGCAGACTGGTTGGAAGAAGGATAAACCCGGACTGGCATGACATGCTTCACTTTATTCAAGTAGGCACGTTGGATAAGATGGATATGATACTCACTCGACTGGTGTCCCAGGCTGTCGTCTATAATGTTTGGCTCAAACGGAACACACGAAGGCACCAACAAGGTTACCAGAGCACTGAGGAAATGATCAAAGCAATCAATAGAGGAATTAAGAACAGGATTGTGTCCCTTGGATATAAAGCGGATCACAAGTTCAATGGTCTTCTTAGGCGATGGTTTGAAGTTTTTGGTTAGAGTTTTACAATATTATGCTAGTAGAGAGCTTTTATTCTTTTATAGCCTATTTCCTTTAGCTAGTATATTCTTTGTAAATGGCTTTTTCTAAGTGATCAATAAATTGCAAATTTCATCAAAAAAAATATGTTCATTATTATGTAAGGAATACCGCCCGGTGTAGATTTTATAAAACAACTCATGATAATGTAGTCAGACGCACATCTTCATAAAACATATAGAATTGTTAACTGTAGATATGTCTATGTAATGTTTCTCATAATTTATATTAACATAATTAATCAGCGCTAACAAAAAAAAATTATATTATCGATACCTCAATAAGTTAAAAACTAATAGTTACAAAAAAATATAATTAGTTTTTGTTTTCTTTATTAAAAATCTTAAATATGTATAATTATGTAATTAGTTTGCTCTATACAGAAAATTATAATTTAGGGTTATATGCATATTTATTTTTTGGAAATTTTTGTTACTATAACTGCACATCCAAAAGTGAGAAAAATTAAGTAATCATTAAAAAAAAAAAGTTTACTTTTTATGGATTCGATCTTAACCATGATTGCATCAAAACGATGCTAGTCCACAGTTTTGTACGCTTCCCATAGTAGGCCACCATCGTCAAACCTTTCTCGACAATTCACGAGTTCTGTTTTAAGTTTCTGAACTCTTTTGACCATTTTTCAGATTCTAGTTGGATATGCATTAACAGTTCAGTTTTTTTTTATGGATTAAACATAGGTATACATAAGTGAGTCCAAACCATCCACGTATTAGCAGCCTACATTTTCGGTTCACGTGTTGATCTCTTGTCCTTGGCAGTGACAAAATATTAATTATCCAGTCGTCGAGACTCGATCCTTAGTGGCTTCACCATATTGGGCTTTGTCTTCAAGTTAATCACCAGTGGATCACAAGCGCGGTTGTTCATATAACTTTTACTGTGTGATATAGAAAATCATAGTGTCTTTGCAATGGTAAGTTTTATCCATGATATTACAAATACATAATTCGCACACTAAGGGCATTAATATTCTGAATCATGTTTTGGAACGAATAATAGTTCCATCTGCCAACGTTTACAGCTTGAAGTATCAGCAGTAGATTTGTAGACCATTCACGTAATTTGCCTTTCAACAGCGGCTGAGACCTGAGAGGTTAGTTTTCATGGGTTACCATCAGAGGCAATGTAATATTGTGAAATTATTGGCCTTACTCAGCTTTTAACTTTGATTTTGACGTACATCCTGAAAGATCAAATGCTCTGTAAAATGTATGAATAATACTCTGCTTTATTGAATAAAGATTAATTGCTATATATTGCCTTACAAACTTCAACGGAAATGCTTAACGTACTACTAAAGTTACGCTAAAAACTAAGACCATATTTGAACCAAAACGAAGAACAAGACTTAATCAAGACAGACTACTCCAATGGCTCCTTTATTCTCGGCTCTGACTTTTCTCCAATAAATCCTCCGTAATTTAAGCTTGGTGAAAGCTTAGCTTATCTTCAACTGAGAAAATTCCGACCCTGCTCCTCAACTTCTAAAATTCTTCACGACACAATGCCTTAGTAAAAATATCCACCACTTGTTCTCGTGAACGACAATTCTCAAGACTAATCTCTCCATTGTTGACTAGATCTCTCAGAAAATGAAAACGGACACCAATGTTTGCACCTCACATGAAACACATGATTCTTAGAAAGCTTAATAGTTGATGTATTGTCACACATGATCCTCGTACTTCAACTGACTTTCATATCCCAACTTTTCTTGTATTATTTTGAACCAAATTGCTTGACTAGGACACACTGATGCAGCAACATATTCAGCCTCATGATCCTCAGACTTCAACTGACTTCATATCCCAACTTTTCTTGTATTATTTTGAACGAAATTGCTTAACTAGGACACACTGATGCAGCAACATATTCAGCCTCTAGTGGAGAGTGTGGCTATTGGTTGCTTCTTGGGTAACCAAGCAACCACAGCTTCATCCATGAGAAATACATAACTGGAAATACTCTTCCTACTGTCGATGTCACCAGAAAAATCACTGCTGGGGTTAAAATGGTCATGGCGAAATCAATGGCTAAAATCTTCGAGAAATTGTGCTTTAAGAAAATATGAGCTGGAAATTTCAAAGAAACTATATGGCATAATCCAAACCAATTTGCAAAGGGTGCAAGAACAAACTTTGTATATTTAATCCTGGACAAGGAACAAAATAATTATTTTCCAAGCATGAATATCGGAAAAACATTGTTACGGAAGGGTTTTACGATAAATGAAGACTGACCTTGTTAGCAAGCGACAAGACTCGCCAGCAGGCGAGTTGGGTCAGTTCCATACAAATCACCGGCATGCGAGTTGGGTCGGCTTTGTCCATTGATATATTGTGTTTTATACATCATTGTATATATGTTTTCTAATTGATTTTCAAGTCTTTATCGAGTCTTTCTAGTCTTTTTAGAGTCATTACAGGTTTAGAGTTGCATTGGATGGGATATGGACCAGTATGAGCAAAAGAGGCAGAAAACAGTGCAGTTTGGCGATTTTCACGCAGAACAGTCTGATGACTGTTCTCGATCGAGCAGAACAGTCTGGTGACTGTTCCAAGTGCTTGTTCCGCGGCAGAGATTTTTAAGGAAACTACAAGTCATTACGGGATTTGCCCTGGAGTAGACTGGAAATACCGAAGTTCTATGAACTCTGCGAGCAATGGAGATTTCATGACTCAGACCATTGCTGGAGCCTTTGAGTTGATTGAGAACATGGCTGCTAGCTCTGCTGATGAGAAGAATAAGAGTAATCGCTCCAAGGTAATATACAGTGCTGGAACCCAAAAGATCGATGAGCTGACAGCTAAGATTGATCATCTACTGAGGAACAATCAGCAAGAGGTTTGCTACACCAACGGAACATGGTATGTACAGAACAACCAGGCACAAAGATCTGGATATCAGCAAGGCTTCCCGCAGAACTTTCAGGGTAAAACCATCATCTTCAGTGAGGCAGAGAACAGTTTCGTAGCTCAGAATCAGAATTTGAATCAGCAACAGTTGCAGAACAACCAGCAACAGTCGCAGAACAACCAGCAGACTACTCCAGCGACTGTTCCGTCAGATGAGCTAAAAAATCTCAACTCTATGATGCAGCAGATGCTCCAGAGCCAGCAACTTCAGGTCAAGGCACTGAATCAGGTTACCACAGACATCAACACCAGGATGGACAGCATGTTCACTGATCTAAATACAAAATATGATGATGTGAACAACCATATAAAGAGGATTGATGGTCAGCTTGCTCAAACCTCTGAAAATGTTAAGAGGTAGCAAGAAATCCTTCGTGGAAAGAGTGTGATGCACTGTAATGCAACAGAGCATAGGTGTGAGAAAGCTTTGGAAAAAGAAACAGAGCAGTTGTTCCCTGAGATTGTTTCAGGTGCAGAAGAGAGAACATAACAACCTGCTAGCTCAGAAACGAATGTTCCTGGCAAATCTGCTGAGACTCCATTAGTGCGAGTCTATGTTCCTAAGATTCCCTATCCAATTCCACCACCACTGAAGGTATTGCCTAAGGTTGATGATCATGGAAAGTTTGTTTTCCCATGTTCCATTGCTGGAGTAGAATTTAATGATGCTCTTTGTGACTCCGGATCATGTGTGAATCTTGTCTCAAAGGCGATTGTAGACAAGCTGGGCATTGCTGATGTTGAGCCTTCTCAGGTGACTCTGACTTTTGCAAACTCTTCAAGAGCAGTCCCTTATGGGTCCATTCGCAACCTTTCTGTCAAAGTAGGAGACTGTATGCTCCACACCGAATTTCAGATCGTTGATATGAGCAAGGAACATGAGATGCCTGTATTCTTTGGAAGGTCATTTATGGGTATAGTGGGAGCAATTGTCGACATGCCTAATAAGCGAGTCTCCTTTTCCAATATCAACAAGAGGGTTTTCTACAAGCTGTCCTAACTAGATCACAAATTCGAACAACTGGAAAATATTCCTAAGAAAGAGTTTGGTTATGAGAGTGAGATTGGACGAGTCCTGGATGGAGATCCTCATGGTGATACCAAGAAACTCAGCGGAAATGCAAAGGTGAAGGAAAAAGTCCAGAAGAAAAGGGTCAAAGATGATCCTACAATGACTTTGATACCTCGCATGTGTGATGAGAAATCCATTGAGTATGAGGTAAAGTGTATGGGTACCTCTAAACCTTTCTCTAAAGTCAGAGTTGTTCTCACTGATGAGTTGAAAGAGAAAGGAGAAGCTGCTATGAAAGGGTTGTTGAGCAGATTTTTGAAGTTGAACATGTCTAATTGTGGAGCTTGTTTTGGAACAAGCCCGGATGTTCAACCTGACTGATTCATGTCACCAAGTCAAGCTAGTGACTTAAACCAAGCACTTGGTGGGAGGCAACCCGCTGGTACGTGTAAATATAACTTGGTTTGTTTTTGTTTTGCTTATTTTTTTTTAGTTATTGAGTCTCAGGTCATAAAACAAAAAAAAAAAATCTGAGATACTGCAGCGGAACATTCTGGCGCATGTTCCACCCGACTGTTCCAGAAACGGAACACCCAGAATATGTCGGAGCACCAGTTCCAGGTAAGTATCTCAACAAAAAAAAATTATTATTGTTTTCACATTCTCTCTGATTTATTTTCACACTGAGACGTTGTGAAGTAAGTCTGGGGGAGGGTTTCGTCGTTTACTGACTCGTTTCTTTCTTTTGTTTATCTTTTGAGTCATTTTGAGTAAGTTTTTAAGATCGAGTCAGTTAAAACTTTGTGGGAATTAGGACCTTATTATGTGTTGATCACTAACCACCTTGTGCTTTAGTTATCTTATTCAGTGACCTTAGCAGTGGCGAAAGATACACATGTGGACCTAGAACACCCTGGCATATTTCACTTGATTCTCCAGAAGTTCTCAGCCGATCAGGTTACACTGGGTAGACTTAACTCCACCTAACTTGAACCTAATCTCGACTGAAATTTTTCTTGTTATGGGCACTAAATCAGGGAAACGAGACATACACTCAGGACTTCTTATCCTTTATATCCATCTTTTGTTATTTCTGAGTGGCTAGCTCATCTTTAGCTAGTTCCCACCCTGCACCTTAGCCTTTATTCTACCTTCATTCAGTTGTTTTTCAGTGTTATATGTGCAGATATGTGCAAAAAGGTCGGAGAGGAAAGGATCGACGCATCCTCTTACTCGTTACTACTGCAAGTGTTAATCAGTCAGGGAGAACAAGCAGATTAAAGGAATAGTTACTTCCTAAGCAAACACATGTGCAAGAATAGAGGTGGAGAACCAAAATGGTGCGAATCAGAACCACCAGTGGCATCCTCAACATCACATGTTACCTCCTTCTTCGTCACCTCACCATCTATTTATGTACTATTCAAATATATATATATATATATATATATATATATTTTGTTTCATTTAGTATTTGGTGATGGAGAAGGAGGAGAATTCATGAAACATGAGCCACTGGAAGGGTGAACAGAAGAGTGTGTATCAATATGAAAGGATGAGGAGCATGCATATGAGCAGAACAGTTGTTCCAGAGAAAGCAGAAACGAGTAGAGGCTGTGGACATCAATGGATCCGTCCTCTCTTACAATTTTGCGCGATATCCTGCATCCACCTCAAAAATTGGTAACCTCTAAACACTTGAAACTCCACCACTGAAACACCGAAATAGTCTGTTTAACACCTAGCCCGTCTACCCTGAATAATGCATGTGATGAGAAGCTCACGCAAATCTTAAATGAATGTAGGGAGTTCTGTCTCGATAGTGTTGCTTTTTCAGGTTTGAGATGTAGCGTATGGAGCCGATTTTTGAACAGTAGTCAGTGGGGTTCCGGTAAGAATGTGTTGTCCTAGTTTACTGCTTGTATGGTTCAGAGATTCGTGGTTAAGGTATGGTTGCTGAGAATATGAGAGTTCCCACACTTTTAATCATTTCTTCATGTTCTTGATACTTGGTCTTGTTCGAGGATAAACAAGGATCTAAGTCTGGGGAAATTGATATATGGTGTTTTATACATCATTGTATATATGTTTTCTAATTGGTTTTCAAGTATTTCTCGAGTCTTTCTCGAGTCTTTCTAGTCTTTTTCGAGTCATTACAGGTTTAGAGTTGCACTGGATGAGATATGGACCAGTAGGAGCAAAAGAGGCAGAAAATAGTGCAGTTTGGCGATTTTCACGCAGAACAGTCTGATGACTGTTCCCGATCGAGCAGAACAGTCTGGTGATTGTTCCAAGTGCTTGTTCCGCGACAGATATTTTTAAGGAAACTACAAGTCATTACGGGATTTGCCCTAATTATCCCAATTTTTCTCTCTGGCCGCCAGCAACATCCATATATCATATTTTTCATATTTTATATTATATTCTACGCTACCTTTTACAGAGAAACCAGACTCTATAGCTTTTCATATTGTGATTTGAGACTTTGTAAATGGAGACGGCTCCATCTCTCTCACCATAGAGAAGATTATCAAGAACCCTCTCTTTGTTTCTGCTATTTTAATGAAGTATTATTCAGTATTGATGCTTGTGTTTTCTTGTGTCATGGCTGAGTAGTCGGCTAGCTTGTCTAGGGTTCTAGGGTGTTAGATCGTGAGCTAAACATAGATAAGTGAATCCATTAATTGTCTTTGTTCATAAATGTTCTCATTGCTTGCAGTAAACTGGCCGCTTATTGTTAGATCCTAGGTTTAACCTGTTCATTAACCGTGTAATAGGTTGCTAGATCTGTTATGAATGAGCATTGCATCCCTAATCAGCGAAAGTAGATATTATGGTGTTTTGTGAACCTATCAGACCTGATCTCTACTTCTTGCGATCGCTTCTCACCTCAACGACAGTTAGACGGTGAGATCGATCAGCAAAGGGAGCAGTACCACGACAGTGGACTGTTCTACTTGAGTGATCCGAGTTCTAGACATGTTCTTATTAGCACTTGAATAATTGTTTAGCTCACAAGTATTAGCACCGAATGAAGTAACCCTAGGCTGGCTTCTTTTTAATTTGAATTTACATTTACATTATTTATGCTGCTAGTTACATTACCTTAACCTCCAAACCCCCAATTTGTTTTAGCTTAATATCGATCCCATAGAAGTAAAGTGTAATAGTTGGTCTCTGTGGATTCGATCCTAAAGTGCTACATCGACATACCATTCGATTGTGGTAGTGTGCACATTAGGTTAATTGGTGTGCGTGTACACGAATATCCCCGCCCTTAGGCAACCAAGTTCTCCTTTGGGCCTTGATTGAACTGTCCCCTGTTTGGTCTTGATTAGAGTTACCGTTGAAATTTTACGATAAAATTAACGAAGAATGGTTTTCTTGTATAAATTCAAATCAATCTTAAAAAACAATACCAGTAAAATTAACACCATAGTTATCTCGGCTATATGATTGGTTTGCATTATTTCATAAAACCGATGCCGTACCGAAGGTGATTTTCAAGGAAATCGCAAGAACACTCAAGTCATGAAACGGCCTGGAAAGGTCTAAACATGGCAAAATACCAGTTACGTTTTTGGACGACAATGAGCCCAAAACTACTATGACGCTTTATCAGAAGAATAAATGTCAAGTTTCAAAGGATAAACATGAAGGTCGAATAAAAATGTAATATTTGTCCGAAGTGATAAACTGGACATTGGGACAGAAAACGAAAGGGAAAACCGACTTAGGAGGAGTATATAAGGGATGTCAAGGCGAGAGACGCAAGAGAGAACAATTTTCAGAGCTCTTAGAATCTCTGCACTTCGAAACCTTAGGCATTATTTTCTACATGTATGTTTCTATGACATGCACTCATACTAGAGGAACTGCACATGAAGTTCAATCTCTTGTTCAATTATTTTTAACTGAACATGTTCGGCTTCATCTTCGAAAATGATACGTAGGCAGCCTTTCATAAGGTCCAGTCTGAAATCAATAAAAACTTTTTCATATTTTTTTTTGTCTTTTGTTATCGAGCTGCGACTCAATTAGATTTAATGTTTTAGATGGCTAGAAATAGGGAGCTCGCTGACAGATCTTGCAGCAAAGCTTTTATAATCTTTTGTAATGACACAATGCTCCTACGCGGATTTGAAATAAAGATCTACTTTTCCTAAACTCGTTTCCTTATCTTTCTATATTTTCCATATTTATTTGGTCACTTGTCGTTGTATCTCGGAGAGAATCTGGACCTCAAGGAAAGTAGGATTTTTTTGACTTTCCTCCATTAACTAAAATCAACAGTGCGAATTTCGGTTTCCACAATCACTATCTATGTAAACCACAACGTCTTCAGCTCCTCTCTTATACCAGATTCAAAAATTCATTGTTACTTTTAGTATCTCTGAACAATATTAGTTGCTTGCATGTGTACTTTTTGTGACAAGACATAAAACAACTCAAGAGACTTACAGAAAATTGCAATTCTGGTCTTGTGGGTGTGATGTACATAAGGCTCCCAATGATTTGTTTGTAGAGTGTCTCATCCACCGGTTCTCATTCTGTCCATATCAAGCTTGTCTCCTGGAACCATTGGATTACAAACTGCATTGCATCCCTCCATGTCAATACGTCTCAAGATTTCAAGTGCATATTTCAACTGAGATATGTGAGTTCCTTGTGATGTCGGCAAAACTTCAGTCCCCAAGAAATATCTCATTTTCCCCAAGTCTGTCATGTCATACTCATGCTGCATTGATCTTTTGAACTCTCCATCATCGACATGCTATCTCATGTGTATATGAGATCATCAACATAGACACTGACCATTGATCTCTTGAACTCTTCATGAATATAGTTTCTTCATTATGAGACTTGACAAAACCGGATTTGATGAAGTACTCCTCATTACGGCTGAATCATTCCCATGGTACTGGTTTTAAGCCATACAAAGCCTTGTGAAGCTTGTAGACTTTATCTTCATGACCTTCAGCTTCATATCCATTTCGTCGTTGAACATACACGTCTTCTCCGAGTACTCCATGTAGAGATGCAGACTTTACATCCAGCTGATAAACATCCCATCCCTTTTGAGAAGCTCTCACTAGTAGTTCTGATTGTATCCATTCTAGAAAATGAAGCATAGACCTCAGTGTAGTTTATACCGTGTTTCTGAGAGTAAGCTTTGGCCACTAAACGAGTTTTGAACCTACTTCTCCATGATCATTATTCGTTTTATAAATCCACTTCACATCAATGTACTTGGCTCCATCTTGTAGATCAGTGAGTTCCTAGGTTTTATTCTTCTCGATGGAGTTCATCACATCATCCATAGCTTCTCTCTACTTCAGACTCTTTTGTGCTTCTTCAAAAGTTGTAGGATCAGATGAGTTTACTTCCACCATGTCAGCTATGTATGCCTCTGCTTTTTCATTTATGACTGCAAAACCAATGATGTAGTCATTGAGATATTGTGGGGGTCTTTTCATTGTGAGCATCGTCTGCAGCTCCCACTGGTTCCTAGGTTCTTCATGTTCTGCTTCACCAGTCTGTCCCTCATCTTCAGTGCCTTCCGCTTCACTTCCTTCCCAAACTGTGTCATCATCATTCCAGGTCAACACAATGTCTAGAGTTGTGATCTTGATCTCCTTCCCAATCCCAACCTTTTCCTTCTTCAAAACAACATCTCGGCTTATGATGACCTTCTTAGTCTTCTGATTGTATAACTTGTAATTCCTAGACTCTTAAGAGAAACAATTAGAACACATGCAGTAGTACTCTTATCATCCAGCTTGTTTCTCTTCTCATCTGAAATGTGAGCTTGTGCAAGATTTCTCCATACACAAAAGTACTCCCATTTGGTTTTGCACCGCCCCAAGCTTCTTGTGGTGTAATGTCCTTAACAGCATGCGTAGGACATCTATTGAGTATGTGGAAAGTACACATCACTGCATCTAGCCAGAGGAATCTTGGAACTTTTCTAGTTGAGAGCAGAGACCTCACCATGTTCATGACTGTGTGATTTTTTTCTTTCAGCAATATCATTCTGTTGCGGAGGGTAAGCAGTGGTGAGTTGCCTTTGAATCACATGCTCTTTGCAGTAGTCAGAAAACTCTAGTGAAGTGTACTCCTCTCCTCTATCATTTATCAAACACTTTTTGTTTCTTCCTGTCTCAACCTGTACCTTCTACCTAAACATTTTAAAGAGATTAAACGCCTCTGATTTCTCTTTTAAGAAATAAACCCAAGCCTTTCTGCTATGATCATTAATAAAACATAGGATGTACCTCTTCTCGGTTGTAGACTTTTGATTGATCGGTCCACATATGTCATATTATATGAGTTTTACCACTTTCTTAGCTCTCCATGTGTTCTTCTTTGGAATAGCAGTCCTTGGTTGCTTGCTAACAAGAAAATCTGAGAAGGTGAAGGCCCGAGCTTCAAACTCTGGGAGTCCATGCACCATTTCCTTTCTTTTTCATGTTTTCATTCCACGGTGGCTGAGATGTCAGTACCTTTCATGTCACAGTCTTGGTATATTTTCTGCAGTTATGTGTAGGCATTGTTGGTGTCTGGATATATTATCTTTGGCTTGATCAAACACCACAAACATCATGTTTGTACTCATTCTGCTCTCAGCTATCAGACCTCTCTAATCGTGAAAGATTTTGCAGGTTCCCTTTAGTATGATGATTGTCAAGTCCTTCTCTTGAAGCCATCCAAGACTCAGCAAGTTGTTCCTCAGCTCTGGTACGTAATAGACGTTGCTGATCGTGTATGTTGAACCATACATTAAGAACAAGCTTGACACTCCCTTTGCCATTGACTTCCATTCTTTTGTTGTTTTCCTGCTTCACAGAATGCTTGAACTCCATGTCAACGCTTGAGAATAACTCTTTATCTCCACCCATGTGATTTGAGTACCCTGAGTCAAGGAACCAAGCTTGTCTTCTCCCACTTCCATGTTCTTCAGATTGAGCCATCAACGCTCAATTAAAGCTTTCTCCACCTCTAAAACTTCATAATCTTCATCCTCAATGTATGACATCAGCAACATCTCTTCAGCTTAAAAATCAGTTTAGTTTTCTTCTTTATCCCATTTGGGACACTCGTTTTGAAAATATCCCCAGCTTGTGGCACTTGTAAAACTCAACAGTGCTCTTGTTGAATGTTCTGCCTCGATCACGTCCCATGCCTCTTCCTACAGATCCTCTTCCTCTAGTGCCAGTTCCTCTCCCGTAAGTCACCTTCAACAATTTGATCATATCTCTTTCCCATCTTCTTGAACTTCTACTCATGAACTGCAAGGTAGCTTTGCAACTCATCTAAAGTAGTGCTCTCAGTGTCTTTTGATTCCTCTATCGAGACCACAACATACATAAACTTCTCACTGAGGGTCATGAGGATCTTCCCCACGACTTTGGTGTCATTCAAAGTCTCTCCATTGCTTCTCATCTGGTTCATGATTGCCAACACGCGAGAGAAGTACTCTTCAATGTTCTCTGATTCCTTCATCTCTAACACTTCGAAATCTTTTCTCAGCTTCTGGTAAAGTGACCTCTTCATTTGTGCATTCCACCGAACTTTGCCTTCATTGATTCCCAAATTATCTTGGATATTTTCCTGTCCAAAATCTTCTCAAAGTTGACTCTATCGATACTCTGATAGAGTCCTCACTTTAGTGATCCCAATGCCTATCGAACTGAGGAAACTTCATCTTGTCGTCTCCCATCTTTTCTCTCAATTATGATCGTATAGAGCTCTGATACCAATTTGAAAGATCAAATGCTCTGTAAATGTCTGAAAAATACTCTTCTTTACAAAGTTCAACGGAAATTCTTAACGTACGGCTAAACTTACGCTAACAACTAAGACCATAAGACTCGGTCTTTATTAGAACCAAAACGAAGAACAAGACTTAATCAAGACAAAGTACTCCAACGACTCCTTTATTCTCGGCTCTGAATTTGCTCCAATACATCCTTCTTTTGACTTGGAAACTTCATCGCTAGACATCAAAGAAGTGCAGTCGTGAAAAAAATAGAAAAATGCAGTAAGATCGTTTAACCGATAAACTTTATAACTCTGATATCATCTCAAGAAAGCTTAAAAGATATAAAAGGTTTCTCAATCTTATTTCATTTGGAGACAGCTCCTTATATGTTGTCATATACATTCATTTAACCTAACATACAAATAACATATTTACATACGGAGGACCGTAGGGTAGGACCGTAGGGTAGGACCGTAGGGTTCAATACTCTTAGTTCTATCGTGTGTGTGTATGCACTTGATTTTTTCCGTGTCTTTTCTGTACAACATGCAGAACTACATAAAGCTACAGTTTGGAATTAAAGTAGAGTAAGAAGACTTAAAAAGAATATTCTAATGGACTCTGCATCACATTAGTTCATTTCCCTCCTCGGGATTCGACTATAATAAGGCTGATACTTGATATCATGATTCTTTCGGGTCTTCCCAAAATGAGTGACTTCGCCCAGGACGTTCTTGGCCCTCTCTGGATTTAGAGTGTTGTAAGACTGATATGGGACATTATCATCCATTCCAAAAGATTTTCCTTTAGCTAGACATGTATAAGGTTGATACCTGATACCATTATTCTCACGTGTTTTTCCAAAAGGATTGACTTCACCTTGAGCTTTCTTGACCCTCTTTGGGTTTAAATACTGGGAAGACTGATACATGACATTATCCTCCCTCCTCAAGCCTACATAAGATGTTCCTTCCGGTAGACGAGAGTATGATTGATACTGGATATCAGTATCTCTCCGAGACTTTTCAGGCAATTTTGATACTTCACCCTGGACGTTGACAACAGTTTTTGCATCCCAACATATGTTTTCTCTTTCATCGGGTGCATATACCAAATCAAAGCCACAGTTAACTACTTCACAACCTACTACTACCTCTCCCGTACCATCTGTGACTTGAAACTCAAGTGAGGTTTCACTAAATGCGCATCTTTGCTCTTGTGTTTTGACATCCAGTCTACGAACATAGCCAATAAAGACGTGAGACGAGTCCATTTTCTGCGTCATGTTACTTGATTCTCTCCAAACTATGGTAGTGCACCTAAGGGGAATATGAGTTCCGTCTTCATTCTTGAATACACCGGTACATTTCACCGAGAGATTACTGTGGTTATTATAACATGGAAACTGGATTACAGCGCATATAGCTATCCCAGTAAGCCTGTTGTCACAGTATGGACGCAGCTTTGACTTTAACAATGATCCAGATGCTCGGTGACTAAACCATGCGGGTACTTCCCAGCCAGGAAAACACGTTCCAATCAAAACTTCCGAAGTAATCCCCTACCAAACAAATGTCAAAACAAATTCATATATATACCACACATAATGCAAAAGAGAGAGCATATAGACATAGAGAAAGAAACACACCCCATGGTATCGAGAAAGTGCTTCTAGCACTAACTGAATCTTCCGCCGAGTATAGGAGATGATACTATTTGTTGCGTCTTGATTAAGATTTCTGCAGTTGGAAAAAATGAACGTGGAATGGATCTGCTCCGTCGCCACCAGTGGAAGAGTCAACGGATTTGCAACTTTTTCCAGAGAATCACAGCCATGTGCATCAAAGTATTCAAGTCTTGGAGGAAGCACTGGAACCGATCTTAGCTTCTTGCAGTGTTTCACATCAAGCCATTTCAGGTGATGGAGTTGTGAGATGTCAGCTTGCAAGCTGACGAAACTATTTCCACTCAAACATAAACGATGAAGTAAGGATACCCTACTAACACTATTGAAGTATGACACTTGTGGCATCTCTTCTGCTCTTGTCTCATCAAAAAGTAATATATGTAGATGTGTCAGACTATGCTTGATATATGGAAAGATTCTAAGCATTGAACAACCAGAGAGAATTAGCTCCTCCAGAAGTTTCAACTCGCAAATACAGTCTGGCAGGAACTCCAACATTTTGCAGTTTCTCATGTTCAACATGACAAGTCTTCGGAGGTTTCTTATGGCCGGTGGAAGTGTCTTGATTGAAGTTCCATCTAAATGCAACAATTCTAAACATTCAGAAATCAACTGAAATTCGCCTAGACTTGAACATCCACTGAGAATGAGAAATTTAAGAGAGATTAAATTTATCTGTGGAAGAGAATGCAGACGTATGCACCCTCTCATATTTAGGTAAACGAGGCACTTCAGGTTCTGAGTCTCCAAAGGTAACTCACACAGGCTCGTGCAGCCTTCTAAGTTTAATCTCTGAAGATTTTCTGCCTTTGATAATGCTGATAAGCTGAGCAACTTACTTGAATGGCTTAGATCTACCCACCTCAGCTGTGGTGTCTCCTGTGATAATTCATTAGAATTAAACTTCCAATAAGGAAAAAATAAATACACTTGCCAATAGTTTAGTAAAAATTCACTAGAGAACTTACCTTAATTCCTTCCCAAACATGTGAAATTTTGCTGAAAGGAAGCCTAAGGTCAACAAGATTTTCTGGTTTGAAGTCTGATGGAAGTTCCTTCAGTGGAAATTTTAACCAGTGAAGATATCTGATCTCTTCCAATGGGAGACCAAGCCCATCCGGAAAGTATAATTTACTGTCAGATTTACACTGCCGTGGACAACAAGAATCATATACCTTGAGGTATCGAAGATTGCTCATATTGGTGAAGGTCATCCGTTCCAATGCAATGCTTTTTGATACTTCAGACTGGTCTAAAAATATACCTCTCACATTATTAGCTTCCTGAGCATGTTGAAAGAAAATAATTTAGGAAACATATGATGTCTCTGTCTTCATCTAACAATATAATCAGAAAAAAATTGCAATGAATTCGTATCCATACTTAAATTTCAATGCAAAAATTGTCACACATGTACTCCAAACTATGTATATGCTTACATTTCCAAAGTAAAAATGTTCCTAGCAGCACTCTTGTCAACAGCAAGAGGAATATTTCACTGAACAAAAAGAGTGACATGCATCTTGTCGGGGGTCTTTTCATGTAGACTATGATGATATGCACATATATTGATCAAACTTAATATGTATTTAGGGTTGTAATTTGGTGGTGAAAACATTTAGAAGTTTGTTTTGGAACGAGCAACAAATATTGTAAGTATATGTTAGGTTTTCTCTAATGCAAAAATAAACTAATCATGAATAATATTAATAGAGAATAGACTTACCACATTTCCAATATTCTTGAGCTTTTCATTGATGTCTTTGTAGTTCAACAGCGTATATCGTCCATGAGAACTAGGGTCCTTAGCGAATGTATAAACTTCCCCATCCATATCTACACGGCCATTAGAGATATCAACCAGGAACTTATCAATGAGATTCCTGACTTCACTAATAGAATACAAATCTCCAGAATCCAATAGACTCCTAACTAGGCACTCCTCCTCTGATCTGAAAAACAATATAATGTCTAGGAACACATCTTTGTGTTGTTGATTGAGTTGATCCATATATGATCTCTTGAATTCTTGGATCTTCGTATTGGAAATGCGTGTCAATGTTTGCATCTTATTTTCCCAGTGAGTCTTGTCTTTCCCATGAAGTTCACTACCCAATAACTTCAGAGCTTGTGGGTTACCTCCATTTTTATCCACAAATATTCTGGACAGTGTCAAGAAGGTCCTTGTGGGACTGCATATCTGATCCTCAAATGCATAATAACAGAAAAGTTGAAAGGCCTCTATGTTGTCCAATTTTGGAATCATGTAAGTATCATGAGCAAATCCCTCAAGGGACGACATGTTACGTGTAGTAATTACAATCTTGCTTCCCTTCTTGATCCAGTTGAGGTTGCCCAGGAGAAACTCTAACTGCTTCTTGTCACCCACGTCATCCAGAACGATAAAAGATTTAGCTTGTAGCAGGCTATCCTTCACATTTTCATGTGTTGTCTCGCCGCTTATGGTTTGATTCACATGCTTTAGTAGATTGACCAGAAACGTGCTTCTCAAACTCTCTGGTCTGTGAGCTCTTGAGATCTTTAAGAACAAGGTTTGTGGGAACCCACACCCACGCTTTTTAAACAAAGCCTTTGCAAGAGTTGTTTTGCCAATACCTGGTTCCCCCACAACTCCAATTATACGAGTTTCTCCAGGCGTAGAGTACAACAGTTTCTCCAGTTGCTTGAGCCGTAGATCAACTCCAACAGAAGAAAACAGTTTAGGCTTCTCAACCCTCTCCGGAAGTACATAATTCTTTTCATCAGATGCATATACCAAACTAAACCCGCAATTCAACACCTTGCAACGTACTAACTCTTTAATACCATCTGTCACTTGAAACTCAAGGGAAGCTTCAGTCCAGTTACATCCCTCTTTAATTCCAGCACCATGTTTATTGATATCCATTCTACTGATATAGCCAATGAAGACATGAGAGGACTCAATCATCATTGGTGTGTTTCCAGGTTCGTTCCATCCCCCAACCGTAAAACTGAAGCTGATAGGTGATCCGTCTTCATTCTTGAACTCACAACCACATTTCACCAAGAGATGGCTCGTATGGTCATGGTTTCCAGCAGAGATAACAGCACATAGAGCTATCCCTGTGAAATTATTGTCGCGCCAGTGTGCAGGCAGCTTTTGCTTTAACACTGATGCAGACGCTCGGTAACTGAACCATGCTGGTACTTCGCATCCAGGAAAGCAAGTACCAATCAGACCTTCCAAAGCAAAACCCTACAATTACAAAGAAAAAAAATACCAATACATATTACACAATAGCTGTGATACTAAGAATAAATTAATCTAATAGAGATATAAATAAACATACCCCGTCATATCTAGTGAGTGCATCTAGTACTAGCTCGCTCTCCCAACGAGTATAAGAGATGATACTATCCTTTGCGTCTAGATCAAGACTGTTGCAGTTCGAGAAATTAAAGATGGCATGAATATGCCCTGTTAGCACTTGAAGAGCAAGAGGATTTGACACTCTTTCCAAGGAGGCACACCCATGAGCATCAAAATACTGAAGTCTTGGTGGAAGCATCGGAATAGATCTCAGCTTTTTGCACTGCTTCACGTCTAGCCATCTCAGGTTGTAGAGCTTACATATGTCAGCTTGCAAGCTAACGAAATCATTTCCGCTTAAACATAGACGTCCTAGTGAAGAAATGTCATTAACACCATGTGGCCATTCCCTTGGGTTGCAATACGACCCAGAAGCTTGGCCTTCAAATCTAATGAAGGTCGATATGTTAGGCATCTCTTTTGCTCCTACTCCATCAAGACGTAAGATTTTGATATGCTTCATGCTATGCTTGACATCTGGAAGTTTCTTTAGCCTTGAACAACCAGAAAGTATTAGCTCCTCAAGATCTTTTAGCTTGCTGAGACTGTTCGGAATACACTCCAACGATTTGCAATTTTTCAGATTTAACAAAACAAGTTTTTGAAGATTCTCGATAGTTGGAGGAAGTTTGTTGATTGCAGTGCCATCTAAATGTAGAAATTCTATACTTTTGGAAATAAGCTGAAATTCCTTGAGATTTGAGCAGTCGCTGAGGATGAGAATCTTAAGGGATGCCAGGTTCATTTTTGGAAGAGACCAAAGGCGTATGCATCCTTTCATATTAAGGAACACCAGAGATTTCATAATTTGAATCTCTGATGGCAATTTCTCCAAAACTGTGCAGCCTTCCAGATTTAGTCTTTGGATACATTTAGCCTTTGATAATCCTGATAAACTGACCAACTTACGCGAGTAACTTAGATCCACCCACTTCAACCTTGGCGTGTCCTGTGAAAAATCAAATTCAAACAAAGATTAGAAATAAATAAAACTACACAATGTTACATTAGCCATCTGATTAATAATATTGTGGCTTATGAAAACACACCTTGACACCTTCCCAAAGACTTGCAATATTGCTGTAAGGAAGCCGAAGGTCAACAAGACTATCCGGCCAGAAGTCTGATGGAAGTTCATCGAATGGATATTTTACCCAATGGAGATATCGAAGCTTTTTTAAAGGGAACTTGAGCCCCTGAAGGAAGTTTAAATTGAAGTCTGGTTTACATTTTCGAGGATCATTAGAATCATATATCTTGAGGTATCGGATATTGGACAAACTGGTGAAGGTGCTCGGCTTCAAGGCGATGTTATTCGACACTTTTGACATGTCTAAGAAAATACCTCTGTCCTGAAAGTTATAAGAAAACATGTTAGCAAAGCTAAAAAAAAAAAAAAAAAAAAAGATTTTTTTGTCAAATGATTTTAGGCAGGGCCGAGAAAGCAATAACAATTTAAGAAAAACTAGAAATTGACCGGCCCTCAAAAGAGCGGGTATATGTTTTGTTTTTAATTTTTTTGCCTAATATGTTGTGTGTTTGTATAATCATATTTTGTATGATATGAATTTAATAGAATATATAATTTTGTAAGTATATTAAATAAATCAAGTTTCATAATCGTATATTTGTGTCATATACGTTTGGGAAATTATTTTTAATTGTTATTCATAAAGTTTGCAATGTGTGATATTTTTTGTAGTTTCATATATGACAAAGTTTTAATTTCTCAGATGTTATTTCTAAACTTAAGTAGGTGTTTTATTAAAGATATAAAAAAATATATAATTTGTTTCTTTAAAAGGGTGGGTCTATTTTTTTACATTTTCTTAAGAAAATTAATTTTTATATTTGTATTTTTATAATTTTCTGTATTTATTAAATATGTCAAGTTGCATAACTATACACATAAGTCATATGCATTTTAGAAATTATTTTAAATGCTTTTCTAAAAGTTGCAACATATTATATTTTTTTTTAATAATTACCTAATATAATATTAGTCAACAATATTTGTACCCAAAACACCTGATATTGGATAGACCCGAAAATCAAAATATTACTCTAGTAGATTTGGTTTACGTATTCGAACGCTTCTTAAAATGTTGTATCTGAAAAATAAAATCAAACTCAATCTGCAGCAAAAATTGAACAAATTAAAAAAAAAAATTAAAACTATTAATTCTTAGTATATTCTATTAAATATATGTATATATGTAAATGAGTTAATATCGTTTTCACTAACTTTAAGTAAAATCACATTAAATAATTATTTTTTAATCGGATAACATATGTTACCCGCTAAAGTGAATGAGTAAATATAAATATTTTTTGTTCTATTAACAGTCTACTTAAACCCCAAAAACACTATTTTTAACATCATTTTTTTTTTGTTAATTGATAAACTTAACGTTTGTGTAAAATATTTAAAGTTTAAATAAATTAATGTCTGATTGAATAAATTATATTTTCTTGAATTGAGATGTCAATTATGTTGTTATAGTGTAAATTTTAATAAATGTATTAGTAGGTTATTGGACAAAAAAACGAAACAATTATATATCTGAAAATGAGGAAGAGTAATATAACAACTGACACAAATGTTAAACTATTATTTTTATCATAATAGATAAAACCATTGCATTGCCATTTGGTATGAATTTTAAAAAAAAATAGTATCAATATATCTAACCGTGGTTGAATATATTTTTTTGGAAGTGGGTGCCTACAAATTTGGAACTAAAAGTAGAGGTTGCAAAGGTTATTTTATTGGAAAAATTAGTTATGGTTACAATTAACGTTAATTACCGTTTTTTATTTTAATTTTTTTCGAGTTTGTTTATGAAAAAAATTATTTTTGTTTAATTTTATTTTCAAGTTTTAATTTTCATATTTTTATTTTTTTAATTATATTTGTGTTACAATTTCGTTTAAATATAATCATCCTAGGGACAGCTCATATTAATGTGGACTTTAGTTAAGAAAATAGAAAAACAAATGTACCATTTTCCCTAATATAATCATCCTAGGAAATTTAGTTACAATTTCGTTTAGTAATTAAATACAATTATACTTGTGTTACAATTTCGTTTTTTTTATTATATTTGTGTTACAATTTCATTTTAAATATTTAAATACAATTATATTTGTGTTACAATTTCGTTTTAAATATTTACACTCTCTAGATCAATTTCCCTAATATAATCATCCTAGGGAATTTAGTTACAATTTTGTTTAGTAATTAAACAGATTAAATTATATATATTTCATTAAATTTTCATGATTGATTATATATATAATGATTTATTTAACATTATTATTAGATACCATTTAAAATTATACTATATTTAAAACCCATTTCAGTATAAATTTGTGGATTCATAAAAAAGTCCAACACGTTGATATAAACCAAAAAAGAAGGAATACTTGTTAATATATATATATATATATATATGAAGGAACATAATAATAATAATGATTAATAAGTATCGACAGTTAATATATATATATATATATATATATATATATATATATATATTAACTGTCGATACTTATTAATCATTATTATTATTATGTTCCTTCATGTATTGTTTCTCAAATTCACATGGATTATTTGGTTTTCACTTTTCAATTAATAATATTCAAATGTCGTTTACAAAAATATATATAACTGTCGATACAATATTTTTTCAAAAAAATAGACGTTATCTGTAATATACCGTGTGGATACTGAAAATTATGTGGTGGAAGTACAAATTATGTGTTGATTAATGAAAAGTTAATTACTGTTATATAATTGGACCTAATATATATCAATTGGTCATACAAGAGAATTAATAGAATAGGTTAGTTTACAACAAAAAAAAAAACAATTTAAGAAAAATCTTACGGATTTTTTAAAGATAATTTGGAAACCGTATGACCGTCTAGTCGGCACTAAGTTGGTTAAATCCAAAATAATTTTCTTAAAATCTGATTTATATGATTCAAATTGATTTAGATAGGTCTAGCTTTGTTAAAATCAATTCAAATTGATCTAAATTAGTCTAAATTTGATAATTTAAACAATATGTTATTACAAATCCACAAATTGTTTAATCTTTTTTTGTAAAATTTTGATAATTCATCAAAGTAATTTTAAACTATACTCGAAATTAAATTATTTATATAAATGCAAATTATAATTGCGTAAGTCTGGTCCGAATAATCAGCCTAGTTGTTACTCTTCTACAAAACACTTAGCCTAGCGATTTCTTGAAATTTGAAAATAATTCTAAATTTAAGGATTAAGACAAATGTTTCATCTGGTTGTTCTAAAACTGGCTCTGATTTTAGGTTATTCTCGTTAGAAAAAATAAAGATAAATAGACTTACAGTTTCTTCGAGATTTTCCAGTTTGTTAATGATATATTTTGATTCCGACAGCTTATGTCGGCCCGCAGAACAAATGTGCTTCCCGAGTGTCTGCAACAGATCATCCATATGTACCCGGCTGTCGGAGAATGTAATTAGGAACTTGTTAGCGAGATCCGTTACTTCACTTACTGCATCAATAGAATCAGGATCTCCTGAATCTAGTATACTCCTAACAAAATACTCATCCTCTGATTTGAAAAACCACACAATGTCAAGAAACGCATCTTTTTGCTGCTTATTAAGTTGATCAATATAAAATTTCCAGACATCTAGGATCTTCGTATTGAAACTTTGTGTTGATATTTTCAGTTTATGTTCTACGTCATGATACTTGTCTTCCCCACGAAGTTCGGTGCCCATTAGCTTGAGGGCTAGTGGGTTTCCTCCAGAACTCTCCACGGATTTTGTGAACCGAGTCAATAGTGTCTCCTGAGGACTAGAGTCTTGACCATCAAGGGCATGATAACTTAAGAGTTGAAAGGCCTCATTATTGTCCAGTTGTGGAACAAAATATGTATCATCAGCCAATCCCTCCACCAAAGATTTGTCACGCGCTGTGATAACAATTTTGCTTCCCTTCTTAATCCATTTGAGGTCACCAAGTAGAAACTCAATCTGTTTCTTGTCACTCACGTCATCAAGAATGATAAAGACTTTGGTCTGAAGCAATTCCTTCTTCACGGATTCATGCGTTGTCTTGTCATTTATGTTTGGAATCTCCGCACCGAGTAATACTTTTAAGAGTGTTGTCCTTAGCCACACTAGCCCATATTCTTCCGACTTCTTACGGATACACAGAAGAGGCACACACCGCACGAACTTGCAGTTCCAGTTTTCATACAACCACATTGCGAGAGTGGTTTTTCCAATGCCAGGCATCCCAGCAACTCCAACAATCCTAGTTTCGTCCCAGTCAAACTCTAACTTCTTCCCCAGTTGCTCCACACGTCTTTCAATGCCATAGAGCGGGAGTTTGTTGAGATAAGTTATAGATTTTTCTTCTCTTCCTTCGTGAAATTCTGTAGTTTCAAGACTGTATCCTTCCTGTATAGTAATCTCGCTAAGAGCTTTACTGACATGCTCGACAATGGAAGTCACAAACATGCTCTCTAATCTGCAAAACAAGTAAAGTAAAAAGGCAGCAAATCAATAAGACCCCTCGACCAATATTCTATTAACGGATAAAATACATGATAAAGGTGTATTACCTGTCCTCCATGGATGAGAGGTGCATCATATCCTCAAGGCTCGCAATAGACTCCAGTGCTTCCACCCATTTAATGATATTGTGGTCGCGATGAAGCCTCCAAAAATTCCAAAGCTTACAACCAAAATCTCTATTCAGTTGTTGCACATGCGATGGCTCCACCTTGTAGAAAATCGGAATGACTTTGAGTTTGCCGTCGTCCATGCATTCTTTAATCTTCACCAGCTCGTTTAAGCAACATGTTGAATCTGGATAGCTGGTCGAAAAAACTATGAGCGCGATTTTAGCATCCTCGATCCTCTTGAAAAGTCTGCCAACATCCTCATCACCTTTTTTCTCATATTTTTCTATTAAAACACTGACCTCTTTCCTTACCAAGGCAGAAACCAAATGGCTTACAAAGCTGAAACCGACATCTTCCCTTTGAAAATTGATGAAAACCTGATGTGGTGGTGCATATTTTTCGCTGTTCACCATGATAGAGCTTTGCTTGCCCTCAAGGCTAATCTGTAAATTAGGGATTGTATCAGAGATTTCTTCACCAAGGAACATGTCATCCTCACTTCTTGATTTGCTATACATGTTTGCTTCACCTCCCACACTCTCGTCAACTTCTTCTAGATTTGCATCATTTTCACTATCCACCAGCTTCAACTTCTCTGATCTGTAGAAACCAGGATCCAGTTGCTCCTCTAAATTCCGGTTCACTCTCTTGACTTCCTTGGTGATTCTTATGATGAACTCATTCTCATCACTAGAAATGGATGTAAGAACAAAAACAGAGAGAATGATTAACAGATTCTTTTTCTATACTTTAGAGTTCATAATTTGTCATGTTAATACTGTAATACTTTAATGAAGGTTTAGGTAGGTTTTACTGGTTTAGAATCAAAATCAATATAGACCCAGTTAAACTGACCAAACCAGTTGGTATCAAACTGAAATTTAAACCCGACCCAACCTGATATTCAAAGAGTATAGATACCTTTTTTTATCAAGACAAACATGAAAGATTGTGTAATTTATTTTGATATAAATTAAATTTTTCTTAAAAATATACATGGTAACTAGGTTGTTCGCCCGCACTTGCGGGCTTAATAATTTTACAAAACAAATTGTAAATAGATATATTTTAAACACAAAAAATATTAGAACAAATTATTTTCATGCTTTTTAAATATTTAATAACTAATTAAATATTAAAAAGATAATATACGATAAAGTTTCTTATTTTATTATTATAAACTTTATTAAGTAAAATAAATTTAAAAGATACATACATACATAAAACTATATTCATGTATTTAAGTTAATTTCAAAAATATTATATGTAAAATATTTTTTTATTTAAATTTATTTTAAAAATATTATATGTAGAATATTTTTGAATAACACAATATTTAACCTTTTTAGATATGATGATTATCAAATTAATAAAATTTATTTTAATTTAAGGATAACCATATATTACAAATTCTAACATAATTATCTATTAAGGGTAGTAAAGACTTTAAAAGCTTATTTTAATGTAAAAGCGAAAAATCACTTCTACAATTATTATATGTATTTATAAATTTCTCGCCAACTTTCCAGAAATTATTACAATGAGTAATTTTGAGTATCCTAAAAACATTATCTTAAAAGATATGACTGATTTATGCTATAATAAAATAGAGCAAGTCTAATATTACTAAATAAAATAAAATATAAAAGTAAATATAGTATTTTAATATTATTAAAGCAAATATAATATGAATCTAAGATGATACTAACTTTGAAATTTTAGTTATTATTAAAATAATGATAAATTATCATCTAAATCATTAAATTTTTTTATTAAAACTAATAATTGAGTATGAATATGACTAAGCCTAAAATCATGGAGAACATGACAAATAAGCAAATTCACTTCTCAAATAATAGTATAGATTTGAATATTAATTTTATATATGTCAATAATTTAAGTTCATATAGTATTGATACTTTTAGAAACAACGTATTTTAGATTTTGAACGTGCTCATAAAACAATTATGAGTATTAACCAAAAGTCAAAATACACACACACACAATCATATATATATACTTTTGGAGGCTTTTATTTATTAGAGTCTATAATTTGTGTTGATAAAAAAAGAGTCCATAATTTGTTATGTTAATAATACCATATATATATATATATACTTTTGGAGGTTTTTATTAATTAGAGTCTATAATTTGTTTCATAAAAAAAGAGCCCATAATTTTTTATGTTAATAATACGTTCAGAAACATGGTACTTAAGATTTTGAACATGCTTATAAAACTTTTTTTAGTATCGAAAGTCAAAATACAGACACACACACGTATATATATATATATACTTTAAGAGTTTTGTAGCCTGTTGACCTAAACTAAATCTAAGAATAAAGTGATTTTTGCATCACAAATTTATGAGTAGGGCTAGAATCTGTACCTGTTCTCAGTCAAAACCAAGGCCGCCTTTTGAGAAACGAAATCCAGAGCCTCTTTCCATTTCTTGAGCTTGTCAAATTCAGAAGTATGCTTCACGTGATTCCACAACTTGAAGCCAAAATCACCTTCAAGCCCTTTGACATCAGATGGATTCAGCTTGTAGAATATGGGAACCAGAACGAGTGTGCCTTCCTCCACACGTTCCCTGATTTTCACAAGCTCATCCAAACACCATGATGATTCAGCGTACTTGTTCGAGAAGATAGTCAGCGCCATCCTCGACTCTTCAATCCTCTTGAAAAGTAAGTTTAAATGATCGCCACCCCTAAAGTAATCTTGGTCAATGAAGGCGTTGAATCCTTCCATTTTCAAGGCGCTCTCCAGGTGAGCTATAAAGTTATGGCGCAGCTCCGCGCCTCGAAAATTGATGAACACGTTATGATGCTGTGACGGTCTTTTTGCGTCCGATGCCATGGTTTTCGAGAGATAAAATTTGAAAACCTGACGAAATGATATGGATGACTATGGTTGCAATTTAATGATACGATCATCTACGTCAACGTCGGGTGACAAACACTTGCCAGTTTTTTAAGAATTGGCAATTTCCACACATAATCAAGTTTTATATCACAAGTTTTCATGACTAACTTGGAAGAAGACATTTCTAGTTAACCTGTCTTTGGTCTTCTTCTTCTTGTACCAAATGAGAAAATATAAATTTGTAAAGATCGCATTATTTTAGGAAATCATTTCAAACCTTGTACTTTACTTAAACTTTTGGGTCAACCAATAGAGGAGGGCTGTTTCTTTGCTCTTTCTTGTTAAACAAAACATATTACATCAGTGTTATTTTTTTTTATT
This sequence comes from Hirschfeldia incana, assembly GCA_026261945.1. NCBI lineage: Eukaryota > Viridiplantae > Streptophyta > Magnoliopsida > Brassicales > Brassicaceae > Hirschfeldia > Hirschfeldia incana. The sequence goes on from JABCMI010000006.1 coordinate 3,624,651, forward strand.
ATTTTACGACAAAAATTACAATGAAGTCCTCGGATTACTTCTTTTTAAAACCTTTATTTTAAAATTGTCTTATTTTATAGCATCCCAATGATGATACGTATATACACGTATGTATGCATTAAAATTAGTATTTAACTGTGTGGTTCTTTAAACTATGGAAAACCCAATCAATAATATCTTAAATGAGGCACTAAACCATCCGGATATCTTAAATAATATCTTAAATGAGGCACTAAACCATCCGGATATCTTAAACAATATCTTAAATGAGGCACTAAACCATCCGGATATCTTAAACACTCGTCATGCTCATTTCCAAAGGGAAGAGAGGAGGCATGAATAACTTGGAAGTTACTCAGTGAGATATGCGATACTCAACACGTCAACCATTGACTCTTTACATAGCACTATGACTATGTAGGTTTAGCTCAAGCATATAAACACATACGATGCCTATAGCATTACAGGAAACAAACAATATGCTGATAGTGTTTAACTAGCCTATACACCATGCATTCTCATCATACCTGGATATACATACTTTGCATCGATAGTACATAAATCTGTCTAGTATGGCATATTCAGTGGCGGAGCCATATAAAACAAAGTGGGGTCATTGAACCCAACAAGATTTAAGAAATTAGTGTAAGTTATTAAGCATAATCTATATGCTCCCGCTGTAAATATTTTAGATTAATATAGATGTTTCCAAGAAATTTTTTTTTTGCCTCCGCCACTGGGCATATTAGACAACTTGGCCAAAATCGAGGAAAAAGGATCTGAAAGCAAAATCGATTCAACAACAAAACATTAAATCGAAATAAATAATATAAAACAGAATGCAAAACTAATATATATATATATATATATATATATATATATATATATATATATATGCCTTTTCTCAAAAAAAAAATATATATAATTAAATCAAGGGTTTATGATTAGAATGGTTACTTGTATCACAAGAAAAAGAGGAATAAGAGGCACTAGACTTATCATATTTGATCACGTGTTCCATATCACCAACAAATGCGAAACCTCAACGGCGTAGTAGCATCAACTACGGTGACCAAGGGATCATGGCGACGTGTGACCGCTGGTGGTTGGTGGTGGGGTAAGTCGTGGCACCTGCCTGTCGCCTGTCACCTCATCTCGGTCCAAGGCCCCAACAACGATAAGACATAAATATTGCTCCGGGGCTGCACGATCAAGGACTCATCTCGGTGACAGTGGCTTCCTCTCCGGTGAAGAAAGATGCTCTGGTGGTGGTCAGATCGAGAGGCCTTGCGGTGGTAGTTGGTCACATCTTCTCCGATGGCAAAGCGTATGAGCTCGAAAATAGGGATTAAGAGAAGAAGAGAAGAGACTCAAATTAAAAGAGGTGGCGTAAGCTTTACGAAGGAGGTATATATAGATAAATATATTTAGGTTAAACACACCCACCCACCACGACAAAGAAAAATGAGAAGGGTTTGGTTCAAAAGATATTAGTGAAAAGAAAATCAAACCGGTTGTAGAATAGAAACCCGGTTACGGTCGTTACACAATACTCCTCGCCGCAAACAGAATATTGTCCTCAAGGTTCAGTTCTCCACCTTCATCACAACTAAAACACAGATCCAGGCAACGTTCCATCTTCAGCTCCTCCCAACTAAGTTTTTTGGTCTTTGTGTGTTTTGTTGATGGTTCACCTGTCAATGATGACGAACTGTGGTATCTCTACCCAGTCCATCTATTCTCCAATTGTAACTGATCATCTCTTAACCTTGCCAAGTTAATGATCTCTCTCAGAGTCTTTGGCTTTAAGATTCGGATCCCGCCGAGATTGAAGAGTGTAAGCCACCAATATAAGTGCCTACTAGTGCTTTCTCTGTCCAACCTTGGACCTTGTTTTGCAATCGTTTGAGCTCGCGCTGGTATTCAATCAATGACCCTTTTTCTTGGATGTGCGAGAATGATTCATCAAATCTTTTTCCATACATCGGGACAAATATAGTCCACAGCTCTGTTTCAAACGCCTCCCAAAGAATCTGGTGTTGATCAAATCCTCGAGCCTTTGAAAAAGGTTGCATTTGTTGGCTTTTTTTGCGAGATGGTATGATGCGAAACGGACCCTCTGAGTCTCGGGCACTTCATGATAACCAATCTGCGTCACACCAAGCACTAAGTCTAAGTTCAGCGTTGGCACGCAGCAAAGTACCCTGGCCTGGGCTTTGCTTCAAGTACCGGACAATGCAGAGAGCTGCATCTCAGTGCTCTGTTCGTGGATTACTCATAAACTAAGAGAGTATATGGATGTAGCAAGCGAGTTCTGGTCTAGATATATCAACTTCCCACTAGATGACGATATGATGTAGGGTCTGAGAGAAGAGTACCAACTGGAAGTGCCAGCATGTGATTCTGCTCTAGAGGGAAGGAGACACGTTTATGATAAGACTCTAAGATGTAAAACACGACATTATTGCTTATCGTACGAACCAATTACAATCTCAAGATCTCCAATGTGATCTTGAGCCTTCAAATGCAGAGAACAACCTCTCTGATTTGCCTAACGATCCGAAGATCACTTTCCTAGAAACTGGCCACCCTTACAATTGAGTTAACCTCCACTATTTATACTACTCTTCTTTAGCTTCATAGTAACAAACTCCAACGGCCTCACTGCTTAACCTCCATAACGGCTCAACAGCCACAGCTCTCTCATGCCACGTCATCACCGCTTCTTGATTGGATCAGCTCAACCATAGCACTTATCAATACTCCCCTCGCTAAAGAAGCTTGTCCTCAAGCTTCGGAAAATGATCTGACAACTCCATGTCCTTCGTGATTGCAGGAACAGAGGAGCATCATCAAGGAATTCTCAAAGAAAGGCAGCTGCTCAATGGTAGAGTCTCTGACGTGACTTCACATAATCACATAGCTTCTTCCTCTGTTCTGACGTGGTGCTCAATCAACACAGCTTCTTCACTGGTTCAGTTCAATCATTGGCCACTTATCAATACCCCCTTCGCTAAAGAAGCTTGTCCTCAAGCTTCAACACAAGGAAGTAATGGCTTGAGCTCAAACTAGTACGCAACGCCGCTACGTTGCTCCTCATAACCACGTCACTGTTCAGCTTCTCCACTAGTAGAATACACCGAAACTTCTCAATTTGCATACAAGGAAGGCAGTGACTCAGCACGAAGTTGCCACTATGAAGAATAACATCACACTCTTGATCTGCGGTACAAGTAGTGTGAACATCAATGTGCTTTGTCATGTCCTTTAGGTTACTCCAAACAAGGACCACGTTGCTCAACCTCCTTTGCTTAATCAGAAACTGCTCGTTGTAGCATGTTTCCTTGTAATATTGTGATCGAAAAGCTTCTTTAACCCTTGTACTCTGTTTGAACTTAAACCGCCAGTCCTTGCATAACTTCTGGTTCATGAGATGGTGCATCATCACTTTCACACGCATCACTACTTCAGAAAAATCCAAGCTTTTGAAAGTCAGTACAGAGTAACTCAACCGCACGAGCCACACATAGCAACCACTCAATCTTAGGCTCTGGAATATGATTCTCTTCTCCTTATATCTTTCTTGAAATATCTGATCATTGTTAGTCAGAATCACCAATTCTGATTGTTTGAATGCAATTTGCATCAGAATCACCCACTCAAGTCTCTGCAGGAAGACATTGTAACGTTGTGTCCCATGTTCAAGTGTAACCGGAGATGTATAACACAAGTCTGAACACCATAAACGATTGGCAGAGAAACCATGTAATCCCAACTTCCCAAACACACTGAAAATCTGCAGTTTCTGCTCTCTACTGCCACGCTGTTTAATCTCATTCACATTTTTTTCCCATGAGAACACCATCTTCTTCAATGAGTTCAACAAACAAGACCTATGTGATTGGTCCAGCATCATCCCTTGCTGAGATCTTTCACGAGACTTCCCTTGAGACTTCTTATCACCCTCAAAATACTGTCTCTTGTTCCAAGCATCGATAACATCCATACCAAGTGACAGCAACAGCATCATGAAACACGGCATACACATAACAAGCGATCTCTTCAGTCTCGTTTCTGCATGAATGAGATACACTTGCTGCCCCAAAATATCAGGAATCAATCGCTCCACTTCAGTATCTTTTGTATCACCAACAACATTATACCAAAGATTAACATCTCCTGTGGCTTTGCTTTTATACTTGAAGTGCCATGATTTGGAGAGTTTGAGCAGTTGAATATGTTGACTCTCTCTTCTAACTCTGAGAAGCATTTTATCGAACAACTGGTATTCAAGGTGCCTCACGTTGACGGGTGGTGGCTGATGATTGAGAATCGTTCTCTGTTGGTGAAAACAATCCATCGCCATGGTGTAATATCGTCCTTTGTCCTCTGGCTTCGATTCTACCTCCTCCTCGGGTTTCGATTATATCATCAGTGCGGACTCTGATCTGTCAATGAGCTCTATTTCAACAATCGTTTCTTCATAGTGTAGAGCTTTTTGCACCAAAATAGAATCTTCATGATCATTATCCTCGTCGTCATGATCACCATCAGTCACCAAACATGAATTTGTTTCTTCTGTGTTAGTAGCCTCAGCCGCTGGAATCGAACCAGTTACCAAGAGCGATGGAGATGGCGTCATCATCTCTGTTTCCTGCCACCTTCTTTCCATCTCCAAACAGAAAGCAATTCTCTCTGGGTCGTTATGGTTTCCATACCGCAGCAACATCGTATCCTTGAGATCTTTCCAGTTTTGAGAAGGACACCGTGATACTCGATTGTGGTACCAAGACCCAGCCTCGCCTCTGATGACAGCGTAAGCCAACGCCATCTTCTGATCATCTGTGAAGTCTTCAGACGCAAATCGATTCTCCAACCGATCGATCCAAGATCTCAAATCATCATCACCAGAAAATACAGGAATCTCTATGAATCTTTCCTCTTCATGATTATCAAGATTCTCAGCTACTTCCCGATAACCTAGCTCGTTCATATTCTGGTTTGATTCCGAAGGAGAGATCTGTACCTGAGTTGTATTCGGAGAGACTCCAACCGAATCCGCTTGAGGTGATCGTTGTTGTATCGTCGCTATGAGTGTGTGAAGTGTTGCTTCTAGCCGATCGCAAGATGCCTCCCATGAATGATACGCCATTGTCGTCTTCACCAAAAGCTCGAGCTGCTCATCGTCGTTATGATCGAACTCACCGTCGTCGCAGTGATTGAACTGCTTCACCGTCGCGATGCTTCGAGGCGCTCACCGCACCAATTGATAAGACTCTAAGATGTAAAACACGACCTTATTGCTTATCGTACGAACCAATTACAATCTCAAGATCTCCAATGTGATCTTGAGCCTTCAAATGCAGAGAACAACCTCTCTGATTTGCCTAACGATCCGAAGATCACTTTCCTAGAAACTGGCCACCCTTACAATTGAGTTAACCTCCACTATTTATACTACTCTTCTTTAGCTTCATAGTAACAAACTCCAACGGCCTCACTGCTTAACCTCCATAACGGCTCAACAGCCACAGCTCTCTCATGCCACGTCATCACCGCTTCTTGATTGGATCAGCTCAACCATAGCACTTATCAGTTTAGCTCCAAGTAAACCGGTTTAAGAGATGATTTCTAACATGTATTTGTGATGACAGAGATATCCCTGAAGGATTCCTTTGCAAACTAGATACCCAGAAAATAGCAAGGTCTTTCATGTGAAAGCAGGAGCTCAAGTAAGGCTTAAAAGTGTTGATAGCAGCGACTGAGTTTCCCGTAATTATTAAATCGTACAAATACACAGGTACATGAAGTGTTGTATGTGTTTTGTCGTAGACAAAGTGACTGTAATCCGAGATATTTTGCTCGATGAAGTGTTGTATGTGTTGTGTCGTAGACAAAGTGATAGTTACTCGAAAACTGTCTGCTTGAGATGTAAGGGATATGGGGTTGCTAAAGGATATGGCGTCTGCAGTGTCGTCGTAATGTAATCAGCGAGCTTTGTCGAGGGTTTCTTGTGTCGCTGTCCATGGCCTAGTTGCACAACTCATGTGGTAGTGTTGACATTGGATAAAAGTATAGTCGGTGTCACAGTACGAGAAATACGAACACGACCAAGGTATACTACATCGTGAGGCGTTGGAACAGTTTCACCGATGGAGGTGTGTGGGTCAGCTGGTACCGGTTCTAACTCAGATGTTTCCTCAACAAGAGCGTCATTTGTATCCTCTCGTGTATTGTCTGCACTCTGCAGCCTCAGCAGTATAAGGTGTTGCCTAAGTAGTTGTAGGTTTTGCCTCAGCAGCAGTAGACGTAATATCTGCGAACGTCAACCAGCGCCGTACTTTCACGTAAAGAAGAGAAATATGAATAGCTAAGCTTCTTTTAACCCTAAGCTCTCTTGGAGATTAAGGTTAATTGTTGGAAGTTGAATCTTTATTAATCATAGAAAACCATTATATAGGTTATGACATATCATAACCTAAATAAAAAAGAAAAATACTTATAAGCTTAATTAAAAGAAAACCACCTAAATCTTAATCTAATGTAAAACATAAAATCATTAAAACCATAACTCTTGTTCTAAACCATATGCCATATCATTACTCCTCCCCTCGACTAGGAGCTTGTCCTCAAGCTCTAGGTATGCCTCTAGCAGCTTTTCTTCTTCCTCCCACATATTCAGCAAACTCTTCTTCTTCGAATAGTTCATCCTTTTGATCATCCCATCCATGACAGGCATTATATGAAAAAGGACAGGGTTACAAACATGATCTCTAGTGTAGAGTTCATCGCAATTGAAACAAAGTCTTTTTGCTCGACGTTCCGCCATTTCTCCTGCAGTCAGTTTCTTCCAATATGGATTTTGTAGAGCTTGTTTAGCTTCCTCCTTTCGGATCTGATGAGCTATTTGTCATGCTCTTTCTTCTCTAGCATTTTTGGTGCAGTGTTTTGGACTAAATGTCTGGAGCCATATGTCCTCCATACGTTATAGCTCGCTTATCACCATCAATCTTATATTCATTGTCTCGAGCATATTCCATTGCTTCAAAAATTGTCTCTGGTCTAAGATACTCCACTTCTTTTTTCAAGTTATCGATCAAACCAGCACAGAACTTCCACAACTGTTGATCACCCGAGAGTCTTGTTTGTCGGCTTAGACATTCTTCAAACTGACTGCAGTATTCATCCACTATTCCAATGTGTCTAAGATTTGACAATTCTTCTATTGAGTTTACTGCATCTGCCTTTCCAAATCGACTTTTGCAGATCCTTTTAAACTCCTCTCATCCAAGCCTATGTGTAACCAATCGTCGCAAGTTGAGGTTCCAGTGGTACGCTTGTCCGGTTAAAACAAAAGTTGCTTGTCTAACTTTCGCATCTTCACTGAATATTCTTTGGTCCGCAAAGAATTCATCACACTTTTGTAACCACTCCATAGCATCAGTTGTCCCATCAAATGATGGAAACTCTATTTTGGCTGCTTTCACACATCTTCTTTTGAAGTTGTTATTTCTGTCGTCACGAGTTTCGTAGTATCCTCCCTCCATCAACCTTTCCGAGTTTCAAAAATATCCAAAATTTGGATGAGAGTCATGTGGTGCCGCTCCAATAGGTCTGACATTCCAGTCTCCTCCTCCACGTTCTCTTCCTACAGCTCGGTTTGGCCACGGTCCCCCGGACAATCCAGGTTGTCGGCCTCCTCCATGTGCAAGGGTGTTCTTACCCGAGTTAATTGGTGCCTGAGAGGTACCAGCAGCTTCAACTGCTTGTAACGAGACCCCTTTACTTCCATTGATCCCACTAAAAATTTCAACTTCGGACAGCTCCTTTGTTGAGAACTTGACTGTAGATCTGTGTTCCTGAAGAACTCCCTTCTTCTTGTCATCCAGCGCTTTTGGTGACGAAGGCCATGCTTCAAGAATAGTGGTATGACTCTCTACTGTTTCCGTCAACGAACTCAACTTTGCATCAATCTTTTCCATCATGCTCACTAGCTGCTTCAATATGTTGCTATCGTCTCCCATTGGTTCGTTCGGCTCTGATACCAAATTGATAGGAGCCAACTGTGATCTCGTAACCGGTGCCGTACTTTCACGTAAAGAAGAGAAAGATGAATAGCTAAGCTTCCTTTAACCCTAAGCTCTCTTGGAGATTAAGGTTAATTGTTGGAAGTTGAATCTTTATTAATCATAGAAAACCATTATATAGGTTATGACATATCATAACCTAAATAAAAAAGAAAAATACTTATAAGCTTAATTAAAAGGAAAACACCTAAATCTTAATCTAACGTAAAACATAAAATCATTAAAACCATAACTCTTGTTCTAAACCATATGCCATATCAATTTACTATAGATGGTGGCGACGGATTGTACCAGCTTCAATCGTTGATGGTTCTTCATTCGATGGTGATGGAGTTTTTGCTGCAAACTATGGTTACTTCGACAGACAGCATGAGTTATATGGAACGGTAATCTCTTTGACTCTGTTAATAGATCAAATTAGAGAATTGTCTTATTTTGGTGGCTCCTACTGAAGTATTAACAAGAGAATGACAATCGTTTTCAACTCACTCTGAAACGTGATGCTTTTGGATTAATATTAAGATTTTTTCCTTTGAGATTCATCTATTCTATTCATCTATTCTAGAAGCAAATATGATGCTCTTATACGAAGATCTTTAGTCATCCATACGCAAAATAGATGTGTTAATTTATTTTGGATCGCTACTGGTGTATTACTTTTCTATGTTGTTTTGTTGATTCTCATTGTTTAGAAAAAAAAAGAACTCAATATCCCTTTTTCTTGAATGGATAACCTACAAAAAAGGCTGGTGTTCTAGTACTGTCAAATGGTATGTCCAAAGCCCATTTGGGCATCACCTTGGACCATTTCTGTTTTGGACATTAATAGGCGGCCTATATTGGGCTATGGTCTATAAAAACGCCCATGGACACCCAATAAATTTTGAATTAACATATGTATACAATAGTTAATAATGTTCATATTAATATTATTCACAATGATTTTTATAAAATCTCATAAAATCTTTACTTTATTTATTTGTACATATTTAAATATATAAAATCTGTCATTATTTATTTGTACTTATTTAAATTTTATAAAATATGTAGTTATCATTTTTTTTTGTTAAAACAAAGTACAAAACCAGCACATGAATAGAGAACAATGAGTTTTTGAAAAAAATGATTTTTCCGGCCAAAACTGAGAAATTACGTTTTTCCGCCAAAATCGAGAAATTGTGTTTTCTGCCAAAACCGAGATATCGTGTTTTTTCGTCAAAAAAAAAATATTATGTCTTCCTGCCAAAACCGAGAAATTGTTTTTTCCTCCAAAATCGAGAAATTGTGTTCTCGCCAAAACTGAAAATCGTATTTTCCCGTCAAAACCGAGAAATTACGTTTTCCTGCAAAAATTGAGAAATAATGTTTTTCTGCCAACCGAGAAATCATGTTTCCGTCAAAATAAAAAATTACATTTTCCCACCAAAACTAAGAAATTACATTTTTCATCAAAACTGAGAATCTTTTTTTGCCTCTAAAACCGGGAAATCGTGTTTTCTCACCAAAACAAAAAAAAAAGTGTTTTCAGCCAAAATTGAGAAATTGCATTGTATCGCCAAATCCGAGAAATCGAGAAAAAACCGAAAATTGTATTTTCCACTGAAACCGAAAAATATGTTTTCCGTCAAAATTGTTATAAATGTTTATTTTAATGATAAAACCGTATTTTTGATAATTTTTTAAAGTTATGTTTTCTTATTAAAATTATGAAAATATTTTTTAGAAAGCTCATGGACACCCATTGTCCATTTGGTCTTTTCCCAACTGGACCATGTACCAATTGGTCTTTTGTTCAATTGGACCATTTATTAATTAGGTGTGTCCATAGCCTGCCCAAATGAATTGGACTGGTCTAGCCCGCCCAGTTGACACATATACTGGTGTCCTCATTCTACAAATTTATCTCTACCATGTTTTTGGTTATGCACATAACATAGACAGCCAAAAACTCTAAAATGAGTCAATGGAGCAGAACTTTTGTAAATAATTTCATAAGGTGTTCGACCAGCCAGTAGTTTTGTTGGTTTTTTGTTAATCAAGTATCCAGCAGCAAGCGTACAGTAACCCAAACTCAACATGAAAATTAGTTTGAAACCTTAGTGGTCGAGCTGTGTTAAGAATATGCCGATATTTTAGTTCAACACATCCACTTTGCTGTAGAGTTCCAACGCATGAGGTTTCATGTATGATCCCCATCTCTGCAAAATAAGCCGTGAGACAAATAAAATCAGACCCATTATCACTCCTTAGAGTCTTAAACCGGGCTGCAAATTGTCTCTCTACAAGTGCCAAGAAATTTTTCAGATGCATTGGTGCTTCTTTCTTGGTCAAGAGTAAGTAAATACATACAGCCTGAGAGTAGCCATCAAGTATTGTAAGGAAATAACTCGAACCGCATAAGGATTCACTTTGATAAGGACCCCAAAGATTGCAGTGAATTAATTGAAAGGCAAATGTCGTCTTATTAATACTTGAAGAAAAATAATCACATGTTTGCTTCATACGAATACAAACATCGCAGGTTTTTGAATAAAAAACAGAAAAACTCCAATCAGAAATTTTAAACATCTCCAAAGCTTTAGAAGGAAGGTGGCCAAACCGACGATGCCAGCCATCAGCATGTAATTTAGGGAAGCCTTGAACTGCAGCAACAACCTCCATTCCTCTGAAAAATACGACCCATTCATCTCTTTACCCACTCCAATCAGCATAGATGTGATGAGATCTTGGTCAAGACAAAGTTTATCAGTAAGTTGAAACAAGCAGCCACTGTCTCTACCAAGATTAGATGACAATGAAGTCTGTCAACTAAATAAACATCCTTAAGACTCAAGAGTGATCCCAACTGAACACGGCCAGATTTTGTTTCCGTTTTAAATCGGCCATCAGATAATTTCATAAGAACTGGTACTATTGTGACGGATGTGAGAAGATACAAATTAACAGATGAATGAAAAGAAAAGAAAGACGCAAAGATTTAACGTGGTTCACCACTAACGGCTACAACCACGGACAAAGAGAATATTTTATTGATGGATGCGAGTTTTTTCATAGTACACATCGTGCTACAGAAATAGGGTAAAGCCTTAAAGATATATATATATATGAAAACGTTTAATGAAACTTTTCATATTTCTCGGATCGGGCTTGCGTATCGATCGATGCGACAACATGTCCGTCGATCGATATGTCCGCTCCGTATCAGAGATCGCCTGATCCATGACACTTGGATCGCCCAATCTATGTCAGCTCACAGATTCAAGGCACTATTTCAACAGTTGCTATGTTAGATACATCACTTAAGAAAGAAAGAATCCATGTCATGTGATTTGTGGTGCCAGATTCAATTATTTGTGATTCGAGAAAGGGCTTACCCAAAAGTTGATCAACTGGATTTTGTTGCTTCTCATCCAGCATGTGAACAAGAGTTCTACACTAAGCATCAATCAAACCACTGAGGCCTACATGATCTGCAGCAGACAGAGAGTTCTTGTGTACTGAAGACATATCGACATTGTTGACGAGAGCCGAGTCTGAGACTTTTGCTTTAGCTGGTCATGTCGTAGCATTTTTCATTCCACGACATGAGCTATCTTCAGAACCAAGAGTAGAGTTTTTACCTGAGTGTTCCCGCTGCTTCTCTTCCCATCAAGGTGGATGACCAATGAGGCAAAAACAGGTTTCAGCCACATGGCATGTACGACTGCAGTCGGTGCACATGACACGTCCTCCTCTGTTATCAGCATTGCAGTAACGTCTAGGGTTCGTCTGAACAGAAAAACTTACGCATTGGATTTTCATCTTGTGTCAAAGCATTGTACGCTTCATCGAGAGTAGCAAGTGGTTCATGAGAAAGAAGAGCAGATTTGATTGTCCTCTACTCTATCTCATCGAGTCCAATGAGGAATTTATGGAGTTCATATTCTTCTCATTACTTCCTAACCTCTTCCATGGTCTTGCATGCAGGTAGTCAGCCATATTTCTCCAAAGTTGAGTCAAATTTCCATAGTATGCTTCAATAGCAAAGCTCTTTTCTCGACATGTTGCCAAATCTGTTTTGAGCCTTTGCACTCTCTGGCCATTTTTAACACCAAACCATCTCTGAATAAGGATCCAAAGTTCATGTGCATGAAATCTCGAAGTGGAGATGCTTTCATCAATGGTCAGCTTCATCCATGAGACCACAAGCACATTATTTGCGACCCAATATTTATAATCAGGATAGTTAACGGGTTGAGGAATCATTCCAGCAGCGAATCCAATTTTTTTTCTTACTTTCAAAGCCAGCCGCATATTTGCACGTAGCCCATTCATTGTAGTTAGGACCGCACAGCAATGGTTTTGAAATCAAGGTACCAAGATTGTTACTAGAAGTCAAGTCGAAAGGTGAAATCGTTCGACGAGTAGATTCGATCCGAGTCTTTGTCATCTTATCTTGAGATTTTTTTTTTGTCTCATAGGTTAAGCGAGATGAGAAAACAGAGAACACTGAACCGGAAACAATAATTTTTTTGTAGTTAGATTATTTTTCTCATAGCATGTCAAGATCCTATAGAAGTTGTGAAAAAGATGCTTGATATTAATCGAAAAAGGCAAAGCCTTATATACAAGTTGTACAACGTTATTTATGGCTTAACCTTATTACAAAGATAATTAGCTTAAGATAGACCTTGTCGGTTCAATAGTTTTGATTTACTCATCCGTTTTGTGGGATCTCCACCAGTGAATCGCGGAAACTCCAGCTTGATGTGTCTTAAATTGGATTCAGTAGGAATTGTCGCAAAACATTTATCTGGTCACCTCTGTTAATTGACTGTTCTAGTTCGTGGTGCACTCGTGATGCGCATGATCTACCCTCACGACCGCTGGTTAGCATCTCCATCATCTGTTTTAAGGATTCCTTGAGCATTTGGTTAAAAAAGTGCTCACCCACGGATTTTGGTTTGATGCTGGTGTTGGGTTTCTGGAGTTCGTCTTGTACCAGCCCAGGACCTGTTTCAAGGTCATCGAGCATTTCTTTGTTGCTAGTTAATGGACTTGTTCCCTGGATTTTGAGCATAACTGTTTTTCTGTTGAACTTTTTTTTGATTTTCTAGGCAGAATCGTGTCAAGGGGAAAGTACACAGAAATTAAATGATATTTGGGAACGTTGATTCAAAAGAGAATACCGTCAACATGAGATAATAAATTGAAAAATAGAGTTATTTTTTGCGGCAAGTCGATTCAAGGAATGCCGTCAACAATGGAGGATGAACTTTGTAACACCCTCTTCCCCCAACATTACCCGGGGTATATAACCAACGTCTTTGTGTGTCCAGTTATAGGTCTCAAGATATTCAGGTGTGTCCTTCTGTACAAATCCCTCACCACAACCAATTGTGACACCTATACTTAAAGTCTACAAAAAGAAAGGAAAATGGAGGGGTGAGTAAATAATATCAGTGAAACAATTCTAGACCAGCCTCCGCACATAAACCTCTATACTGCTCAATGCGAAACGAGAACCGACTAGCCACTACACTCAATTATTGAACACGACCTAACCAGCTACAACAGTTCCATTTCATACAAACAAACATTTCAATGATCTCAGTCATCACTCATAGCACATAAATAGATTTAAGACTCCAATCACCCTAGAACTCTAGGACCTATGCACGTCCAAGGAATCGCATTCCAGTCCTACATAACGTGCTCCTACGCAATCAGCCGCCCGACATGCGCAACATCCTAAGCAGATGAGGTTTCACCCCGCCAAGATTCGGCGTTGACTCGATCCGATATGGCGCAATGACACTGGACATACCCGTTCGTGGTCACTGTCTTTCCTGGCCGTAGTCTCGCTTCCTATTTTTCGCCGCAGTCAGCGTTCCTAGACTCCAACTTACCGGTGTCTAGATGTACAATTCATTTCCCTTAACATTTTCACCTTTCATTTCCTTTCTCATTACATTCATCCCATATGCCATCGGTTCTCGGTGTCACCACCCAATTCCTTACACATCCAATCACAGGGATCCTATTATTCATCTATCCAGTCCGGTTAACTGTTTTATATTAACCTATGTTTAATTGTTTCCACACATCCTAACTTCCACAAAAAATTCATGGCAAACATTTAAAAACATCATCATCATTACATCAACACAAGGCAGCCCATTAAATCCTTTAACAGTATGAACGTTCTTATACATCATGATCTATGCAGCTAGCATCCTAACATTCATCATGATCTAACAACCTAACATCAACTAGGGTCTAATCATTCCTAGCTCCTCATTCAACAATATAAACAAACATGAGAAAAGATCTGGTTTCGAAACACCTCACCTGAGATTATATCTGAGCAGCATATCTGAAACAAGGGACCAAGAGAGACGGTATCTGGGAAGAAAAACTCGCGGCCACCACCCCCACTCCCGACCACTACCTTGGATCCAGTGGGGAGGGAGAGAGAGTGGGGAGGAGAGATAGAGGACACATCGAGAGAGATAAGAGAGAGGTGCGGCAGAGAGAGAGAGAGAGAATGAGGAGAAAGATAAAGAGGAGAGAGAGAAGAGGGGAGCTGATGGCTATAGTTATTTTTATGTTATGATAACAATACTCGTTTTTCCAAAAAAAAATCAAGAACTTCAATAGGTTTAACTTCCACAAGTATTGATTCTCGAAAAATATTTAGTTTCATAAATAAACCATCATCAACTATGTTTGGGCATCAAAAATTTAACATAGGTTTCTAGTTTCTATAAAATATTGGCAGACAACAAATTAGTCATGTACAACAAAAATGATGAATTAAAAACCAATGCAGTGGAAAGTAAATTATATAATCAATAGGCAAGAAAGGAAATGGAAAAAAATGGACAAACAAAACGTACTGAATAACATAAAATGATGAATTGTAACAAGAAAAAAAACTATGTTATGGCTATTTTTTACTTGGCCATATATTTAAAACAAAAATATGCAATTTTTTATTAATATATATTCAACAAACTAATTATATAAATATTTTTGAGGAGTTCGCGAAATTTATTCTAGCTAATATTGATTAGTAAGTACTATTTAGCCTAATTTCTTTTACAAATATTATTTGTCTATAAACCCTTTTTCGAAAATTATACCCCTTTCATTTGGATGCCTTAAACGTCGGTTTCGGTGGCTTGCTCTCCGGACCGGCCCTGCCTAACTCCTAAATTTCTCTCCAGAGCTTTGTTTTTAAATTTCTGATAAGAGAAACGAAGAGGCTTTGTATTTATAGGGAAAAAGGCATGGAACCTTAGGGTATTAATCCTAACTAGATTTTGACCCGCCTTTGAAAGGGCGGGTATTATTTTTTACTTTTAAGAAATATATTATTTGTTTGTAATTATTGAATGTATTTATCTTACTAAAACCTTATTTATAATAAGTTCGACATATAGAGTCTCTCTGGTAGACCATGTGTTTTTTGGCTTTGTTTTATTTCCTATCTAATCAACATATTTATTTGGCTTGTTGTTACAATAAATGATTTTAAAACGCAATGCATAATACTTTTATATTTATATTTTGTTTAAACAATGTGACATATTTCTATATTAATTAAATATTTACATTGTAATTTATTTTTGTATACAAATCAACATATTTGTGTAGTCTGTTATTAAAAGAAATGATTTTGAATGCAAATGTACAGTATTTTTTTTTCTTATTTGCAGCCATTAATTTTGGTTCAAATATGAATCATTTTCAAATACTTTCGTTATTTGAAAATTTATATTTTCCTATACATCAGAAAAAAATTCATATAGATCCGGGGGATCCAACTTGAAACTTACACATAAATTTATATCTAAACATGACCTAATTTCAAAACCAAAAAAATCTATACCGAAAGAAATAACCAGTACCTAAATGGGTACCCAAATTTTTACTCCTAAAGGATTCCGTAAACAAATAAAAAATATATTTGTATGTGTTTGGGTAAATTAAGTGAAATATAAATTTTATTCAGTAATATTTGTAAATTATTAATAATGATAAATATATGAATATCGATTTGTTTAGATAAGTTTTGGAATTGTAATTAATGAATTTAAATTGATTTTAAATGCAGTGGTAGAATTTGTAAATAAAAAAATAAAAAAATAAAGTATCTAAAAAGAAATTTCAAAACCCAAAAATATATAGCCGAAAGAAACGATTCGTACCTAAATGGATACCCGAATGTCTATGCGTAACTGATTTGTAAACAAATAAAAATATTTTTATGTGTTTGGCTAAATGAAGTAAATAGAATTTTTTATTTACTAATATTAGTAATGATCAATGTATGAATAAAAATGTTTTTAGATAAATTTTGAAATTGTAATTATTTAATTTAAATAAGTACCTAAAAAGAAATTTCAAAACCCAAAAAATCTATACCCAAAAGAAACGACTCGTACCTAAATTGGTATCCAAATGTTTATGACTAACTGATTTTGTAAAAAAAAATTATGTGTTTGGCTAAATTAAGTGAAATATAATTTTTTTAGTAGTAATTTTACAATATTAATAATGATCAGTATATGGAGACATCAATTTGTTTAGATAAGTTTGGAAGTATGATTAATTAATTTAAATTGATTTTAAATATAGTGGTAGAATTTGTAAATAAAAAAATTACAAAAAGGAAATATCTAATTTATTATAAATGCAATGACTAATTTTGTTAATAAATGGAAGTAAATATACCGGTATCTATATTTCCAAACAATTCTCATTTAATATTGTTATCCATGTTTCCAAACAAACCTCCTTTTTAAACTGCAATTCATGTCTCAAAACACTCTAATTTTGTACTTCAACTTTAATAATATAGATATGGACTACAGGACGGGTATCTATATTATTAAAGTTGAAGTACAAAATCAGAGTGTTTGGAGACTTGGATAGAAGTATTAAAAAAATTAGAGTGTTTGAAAACATGGATTGTATTCTTTTTAAAAAGAAAAATTGTTTGGAAACAAAGATGGTAGTATTAAGCAAAAAAAGTGGAAACAAAGATGGTTATTAAGTCCATTATAAAAAAAATGTTGTCAATATATATATAAAAATACAATACAAAGCCCAATTTTAAATACCAACTCAAATTATGGTTTTTATATATTTTTTTTTGTCAACAAGATTACAGACTCATGTGGACTCTGTAAACCAAACTGGTTGCTCTGTATCCATATGGACAATAAACGACGTATGTTGCCTCACACTACGTGCTAAGCTATCCGCCTTTTTGTTTTTCGTCCTTGATATATGAATAATCTCTAAGCTGTGAAAACTTTTCTTGAGACTTCTGATGTCTTCTAAGTAGCTTGCAAACGCCGGCCATTCATCTGGTTCCGAAACCATCTTCACCAATTGAGAACAATCCGTTGCAAAAGTAACATTATACTGCCTTAAGTTCCGCATGCATAATAATTTATATTTCATATTAAGTTTTAAAAATATAATATATGTAATTATTTATATGATGGCACGTATAATATTAATTATATGATTACTTATATGATAGTACATATAAAATACGATTAAATATATGATGAAAATATACGATATATAATAATGACTAAGAATGAGTTTTCGGGTACCCATACGGGTTTGGCTCATATCGGTTTGCGTTTCGGGTTTTCGTGGTCAAAGATTTCAGCCCTATTAGAATGTTCTAAATTTTTGTTTGAGTATGATTCTGATCTTTGCGGGTTTGGATAACCCTTTTAATTTTTTTTAAGTTTTAAATCACTATATATTTTAAACTTCTCAAAATCTTTAAATAAAATAAAATATTACCTATAAATTTATATAACATATGTCAGAATACCTAAGCTTAACATATCAATCGGCTTGATTTAAATTTTTGGATATAGAATAAATAATTATTTTAAGTATTTTTGGTGATTTGAGTATACTTTAACTATTTCAGATATTTTTTTGACTATCTATATATATTTTCATGTATTTTAAACCAATTTAAAATATCATTCTTGATGTTTTATATATGTTAAATCTACAAATAATTAATATCTATGTAGATAAATATATTTCTAGATAAATTCAGGTACTCTAATACTTCGGTTCGGATCGGATTCGGTTCTCCAAATAACAAAATTTTGAATAATTTAAAATTTTAATCAATTTACGCTCGGATTTGGTACTATATTTTCGGATCAGTTCTGTTCCTCAGATCATTTTGCCAAACCCTAATAATTACATGAAAAACAAATATCATCATATTTTCAAAATATACATCCGCGCAGGTGCGCAGATCAAAGTCTATAATCATTTATTTTAACAACAAGCCAAAAAAATATGTTGATTGGAGAATTAATAAAATAAATCTAGAGAAATACATAGTTTACCTGAGACACTATATGTGTCGAATTTATTATAAAGAAAAATGTTATTAAGATTAATACATTCAATAATTACAAACAAATAATATATTTCATAAAAGTGAAAAATAATATCTGCGATTTAGAAGCGCCGGTCAAAATCCAGTTTCGCTTTAAACTACAAAAACTTTTTAGGCTTAAATTTTGGGATGTCACAGAAGGGGAAACAAATATAAAACTGTTCTGATACCACTGATAGATCCTAGTTTTAAAGTTATCAATGTTGATCATAAATACTTGCAAAAGAATGCACATAACTTTAGCCAAATTTATGTGCCTTTTCTTTTTGGCTTTTCATTGATATAAGAAGCAAATTGGACAAAAAAGGAAGCAAAGTTTAAACATTGGAATTGAAGAAAACGTGAAGATAAAACGTGAGACATGAATTGATTGATCGTAAAGTTTAGGAAGCAAACCACGTTTTGATTATTTGGTGAAACAAAGAATTGAACAAACTTTGAGTTTGGTTTGCTCACTCTGTTTGATCGCTGGTATAGCGCTGAACCATGTAGTGACTGATCAAAATACAACAAGGTGAGCATTTCTTATAGTTAAACAATACCGTAATTAGCTTTTTCATCTCTCCGGCGTCGGAGGCGCTCCCTCAACCTCCCCTCTTTTTATTTTTGCTTCAATTCGTCTGTCTCTGCTCTCCTCCAATATGCCAATCCTCTGACGATGCTTTGAAGCTGGAACCCTAGATCCTCCCAGGGGGGAGGGGGCGGGTAATAGATCCGGTGGTTAAGGCTCGATTTGGAGATGCGACGAGGTGGAGAGGGTTGCAGGTAGGTTGGAGTTGGCTTTTGAAGGTGAAGTCTCGACGGGATCTGTTTTCTCCTTTCTAGATCTGGTCGTTTCTTCGACGGTGATGGCGCGTGGATCGTGGTTTCGACTCTCCCAACTCTGTTCTGTTCGATTCGTCATGGATCGTTGATTCTGGGTGGTAAGGTGTAGCGGTCAAAGGCTCCTCTCCTCTGTCTCGGTGTCTCGGTGGGGGAGTCCCTTTGTATTTGCTCTCAAGGCGGACTTGGAGCCACTGTCTTCAAGACGCGATTCGGTGTGCTTCTCTATGGTGGTGTCATTAGATGAATCCCGATGGTGCGTGTGGTGGGTTGGTGCTGCTTCGGCGTGCGGAGAATGGTTCTCAGACATTGGCTTTCCACCCTACGCTCTGGTCTTTGTCTTCCTTTCCTACGGTTTTGTCTGATGGCGTTTTCCTCTCCGGTAGTGCGCACTTCTCGGTGTTGGACTTTGAGTATGGTTCTTATTGGTGAGTTGATTCGGTTTCTACCGCCGGGGTCTTCTATCTCTGCCTGTTTAAAGGAACCTGCTTTAGTTCTTAGAGCAGGAATGTGTGTGGTGTCTTCCATAGCTTCGCGAGTCGTCAAAGCTATCAGCTCCTCAGTGGTGGTGTATTTGGGTGTTCATCTATCCCAGTGGCTTAGCGGTCTGCTGATTGATCAGCCAAGATGACTCCTTTTCTTTTTAATTGCAGGTACTCAACGTCTCGTCAAGGCAGCCTCCACAGCAACTTAGTGGTGAAGTTGATGTTTGTGTCCGCGGTTGCTAGCCACGACCCGACTGTGTGCCTTTCGGATTCTTAACAATGAAGTTCGGTTGTACCAATTTTACTCAAATTTTAGTTGTAATGTTTGTTGTAAAATGCCCTATTGGGAAAGATATGAAATTATGTTTTAAAAAAAAATACAACAAGGTTGATGAGTGAGTTACCTTTTAGGACACATTTGTATCTTTTTTAACACTATAGGACACACTCCGCTGGAGGAACACTTTCCTTTAAAAGAGAAAGTTTTTGTGGACACTTTTGCCCTTCAGAAATCAAATCACGTGTTGGACTTTCTAGACATCTAACTATAATTGAAAGTTGGTTTATGGAAAGATGAGAATAATTGTGACCAGATAATTGAAATATAAAATAAAAATTAACCAAATGATTTAGAGCAATTGTGAGTTTACGGAATTATAGGCTTTTGTTTCTGGCCATTTGATTGAAAAGGAAAGTAAGATCTAAATGTTATAATTTTTTTCAACATACTTATTTTGTTATAATCTTATATTATAATATATAAAACCAATAGATAAGATATATAAAAATTAGAAAACCTTTTTATATATATTTTAAGATCCATATAAAAATATATTTATTTTAATTTTGTAAAATTGAATTAAGTGGACAAACTTCCATGGATATATATTATGGATGGACATATATTACGGATGGTCTAACTTGAAAGAATGTGTTGTGGATGTGGATGGTATAGCTTAAAAAATGAGTTATGGATGGTGTGTATTAAAGAACAGCCACAGCAAAAAACTTGAGTGCTTTATACATTTGTGAACACATTTATATATGAAAATGTTATGAACAAAATAAATTGTCGTCATATATTGTGGATGTGGATGGGGAGAAAGGATTTGTGAGCTATCACAAAAGTCTGAGGTGTGGATGTGGTTATCATCTAGATCAAGAAAACGTTTTGCACAAAACATTTATATATGAAAATGTTAAGAATCTTGGGTGAAAGCGTGAATAACCAAAACGTGAGGGACTATAGTTGCAAGAAATTGAAAAATCGCCATTGTTGCTCTTGCTCTCGGGCATGACTCAGCTCACCAACATCATCCGTGCCATAAACCTCTCCGATTCCAGCACTTCTCTGTGTTTGTCGTCGCATAGGTTCAGCCGTCCTCCGCTGACGTACGGAGGTGCCATCGTCACACATTTAAACACAACTTTCTTGTCTTCTTCTTCCTCTTGCTCCTCCACAACTCCTTTTCACTGTAACAAAACAAGCAACTATGAAATAGTTTTCAAACCAATATTTCGTGTCTTATGGCTCCAAACAGATCTTGTCCTCAACTCACTTCTACAAATGAATATTAAGTGAAAACATTAAAGATTCGATGAGGCAAACCTGTTCCTAACTCGAAAGATCGGCTGATTGTTGAGAAATTAAAGACCCCATCACCCAGCGGTGGTCACACATAATTGTTGAGATGTTTACGTTTCTATGATATGGTGAGCGGAAGGAATCGAGCTCAGAAATTGTGGGGTGGAATTGGTTTGAGGTTTTGGATATTAGTATTGACAAACGATGAAGGAAGAAGAAGAGAGTTTCCAAATTAGGGTTAGAGAATTTGAGAAAGTAAAAGTAGATCTGAGATTTGAATTTGAAATTAGAGAGAACTGATTTTAGAATTTACAGATTATTTTATTTGTAAAGTGATTGATCAGTTAAAATTAGAAAAAAAATATATCTGAGTATTATTAGAGGACATGATAGACATTGTATATCAATAAAGTGTGTCTCTAACCACATGTGTCTCTATGTGTAATTCATAAGTGAAAACGTGTTCTAGAGAGTTAAAAAATCATTATAATTCTATCCAGTGGCAGGTGTATGAGTTAATTACAATTCTCCAAAAAACAAGTCTAGTGAGATTTTGTTGACATTCTCGCTCTTGTTCTTTGGTTGGCCTCTCTATTCTCTAGTCTGACGGCCAGCCTCTCTCAATTTCATCTCTTGCACACTCTGTTTTGTACTCTCTGTTTTGTTTCATTGGCATACTTGTGTTCCTTACTCAAGTTTCATACTTGTGTTACAACTGAACACAAGCACTCAATTCTCTCTTTACTCTCTCACTGTCTTTGGTCTTGTTCTTGTAGAGAGAGAAGAGAGTATACTTTAGTTGTCTACATTGCTACTTTCTCCAACTCGTTTTCTTATTAGAATTGGATACTTTACAACACCATGCACACATACACTTTATAGTAGACTTCTCTACTTACTACACAACTTCTTCTACTTTATAGTAGACTTTTCTACTTACTACACAACTTCTTCTAGTTTATGTCCCTAAGACACTAGACTATTCTTACAAGCAATGCGTATCCTAGACATCAACAACTCTTCCCACTTCATCTTGACTTGGTTGGCTACAAACCAGCTTACTTAAGTCTTCTTCCTTGACCTCTTGTTTTTTTCCTTCCTTTCATGCTTCTTCTTCTTCTTCCACCGTTTCTTGCGCTCCAAGCTTCTTCTTCTTCTTCCATCGTTTCTTGCGCGCCAAGCTTCTTCGTCTTCTCTGTGACTCATTGGTCACTTCTCCATTCTTCTTTCCTTGTGTGGCAAGCTCTCTTGCTTCCACTTCTTCTCTTAACTTGATTCCATATTTTCTTTGTAGGTTTAATTAAAGGTTCAATTCCAACAGATTTTCTATGGACGATGGCGTTTCTCTTATACAGTTCAAGCTAGATATAACCCTTTCATGTTTGGTGAGAAATCCTGAATTTTCTATTGATCTGAGCAAACTGATACATCAAGAACTTCAAAAGATTCTAAATGAAGCAGACTTCCAGATTTAAGGAAATAGACTTATAGTTTTACTAAAACCAGTATAATTTATTTTTCTTACACTTCTCTCTCACACGCTCACTCCAATAGAACTCAAACAGTGGTACTGTGTTTCTAGTTTTTTACAGACAAAACAGAGTACGACTTAAGGCAAGAACATAAAGTATTGAAAGAGATGAAATGATTGAATTAATTGAGTAAAGTTTGTTACAATCTTGTATATATATAACCGGTATAACGAAAGGAAACTAAACCAGTTGGTTATCTAATTTAGTAGACCGGTATATCATAATACGCCCCGGTCAAGTCTCTGAAACCAAACGATCAGGTGGGGAGAAGAGACTTGAGATAGACATCCTGTTGAGAATGGAGTGAAATGGTCCAGCATGAAGAGGCTTAGTCATGATGTCTGCATGTTGATCAGCACTCCGTACATGCATCAATGTAATGAAGCTTTTCTTCACTTGATCTCGGACGGTATGACAATCTATCTCCACATGCTTTGTACCCTCGTGGAAAACCGGGTTGGTTGCTATGTTCATAGCAGACTTGTTGTCACAAAAGAGCTTGGCATTAGTCGATACCTTGATGTGAAGAATGGTCAAGAGTTGCTGCAGCCAAATCAATTCAAAGGTAGCGTGAGCCATACTTCGATATTCAGCTTCTGTGCTACTCCGACTAACCACATCCTGCTTCTTCGACTTCCACGTAATGAGAGAGTTGCCAAGATATACACAATATCCAGTGAGAGACCGTCGAGTATCCGGACATGTGCCCCAATTAGCATCAAAGAAGGCGTTGAGACACAGTCGAGAAGAAGCAGAGTAGAAGAGCCCCTGGCCTGGATTAGTCTTGATATAGCGTAGAATATTGTGGAAGCAAGTGTTTGCATGAACTGGCTCAAACAATGTACCGCAAAGGTGATATTAGGACGCGTGATCGTCAGATAAAGAAGACGACCAATCAAAGCTCGAAAGCTTCGAGGATCTTGAAGTGGCACACTTGAATCCTTACTCAACTTGACCAAAGGATCCATGGGAATAGAGCTTGGCTTACAAGCAAGAAGGCCAGTATCAGTAAGCAAGCTCAAGGCATACTTCCGTTGAGAGATCGAGATACCTTCAGAGGATCGTGCAATCTCCAATCCAAGAAAGAAACGTAGGGGTCCTAAGTCCTTGATCTTGAAGCGAGCACTCAACTTCGTCTTGAGGAGAGCAACATCATCATCATTGTTCCCAACAATCATGATGTCATCGACGTAGATGAGAGCAGCAGTGAAAACAAAACCTCGCTGCTTCACAAACAATGTATTGTCTGCTGGAGACTGAGTATAACCAGCAGATATAAAGACTTCGGAGAGACAGTGATACCACTGGCGTGAAGCTTGCTTCAAACCATACAGTGACTTATGAAGACGACACACTGGATTAGGAGGTAGAAAACAAGAAGCGGGCACATAGCCCTGAGGAAGACTCATGTAGATTTCCTCATCAAGATGACTATGCGAAAACGCATTAGAGATGTCCATTTGAGACATACTCCATCCCTGTATAGCAGCAAGACCAAGAAGAAGCTTGACACTAGCAAGTTTAGCCACCAGAGAGAATGTGTCCGTGAAGTCAACACCTTCTTGCTGTGTAAAGCCCTTTGCAACCAAGCGTGCTTTATACTGCTCAATGGTACCATCATCATTGTATTTGATGGTGTAAACCCATTTACAACCAACTACGTTCTTTCCAGGTGGAAGGAATTCAACTGTCCATGTCCTGTTAGCCTCCATTGCCTACAACTCATCAATCGTGGCTTTTCGAAAATTCGGAGACAACATGGCTTGCTTAAAGGACGTTGGCTCTGTCTCAAGAGAATAGGAAAAAACATAGGATTTATAAAGGGAGTTGAGTTTGTCATAAGCAAGAACAGAGGAAATTGGATATGTAACAGATGAGGAAGAAGATGAATAAGAAAATGATGAAGATGGTTTAAGATCGAGATTACTTTGAGTTAGAGCACAATGGTACTGAGGTAAGTAACCTGAAGCTCTAGTCTGACGCTTAGGTCTATAACCGAGTAGTCGTCCTTGACCTGTGGCTATTGGTACAGTCTCTCGAGAAGGGTTTGTGACATTAGGAACTATAATAGGAACCACGGAATCAAGAGCAACTGGAACAGGCATGGGATTATAGTTTTATCAAAGAAATCAACAGAAGGAGGAACAGAGAAAGATGTATCAAGAAAAGGAAATTGATCCTCATGAAAAACAATGTTCCTTGTAACGGTGATCCTATTAGTATCTAAATGCAACACCTTATAGCCTTTGTAACCACTCAGATAACCTAGGAAAACACACTTATCAGCTCTAGCAGAGAACTTATTTCGATCTTTAAGCAATGTTGAGGCATAGCACAAACAACCGAATGATTTAAGAAAAGAATAGTCAGGAACCTTGTTAAGCAATACCTCATAGGGTGATTTACCATTTAACAAATCAGAAGGAGTTCGATTTATTAGAAAGACAGCAGTACAAATGCAATCACTCCAATATGCAAGAGGAATATTGGACTGAAACAACAAGGCTCGAGCAACATTAAGAATATGTTGATGCTTTCTCTCAACAACAGAGTTCTGTTGTGGTGTATAAGCACAAGAATATTGATGAAAAATGCCATGGTTACGAAGAAGATTAGTGAAAGCTAACTCAGAGGCATTATCACTACGGATGGTTTTAATAACAGTCTGATATTGAGTCATAACATGCTTGATAAAGATGGGAAAAACTGTTAAAACATCTGATTTATTCTTAATCATATAAACCCAAGTTGCACGAGTACAATCATCAACAATCGTAAGAAAATATTTGTACCCTTCTACAGACTCAATACCAAAGGGTCCCCAAACATCGATATGAACTAAATCAAATGCAGACTTTGACATATTATTGTGAGAAACAAATGGCAATCTCTTTTGTTTAGCTAATGGACAGACATGACAGACTTCAGACTTATGTAAACTAGCAGTAGAAATTGGCAAGATACCCGTAAGCAACTTTAACTTGGAAGTAGAAGGATGTCCAAGGCGCTGGTGCCAGAGATGTCCATCAACTTGCAAGGATCCACAGAACGCCAGAGAAAACTCAATAGTATCATCAAGAACATAGAGATTTTGCACTAAACTTCCTTTACCAATCATCAAGCCCCGAATAGACTCCTGAAGCAAACCGTGATCAGGATAAAAGTGAGCAGAGAGATAATTATCACGCAAAAGAGTGCAAACACTAATAAGATTGAACTTAAATGATGGAACATGCAAAACATTTTTCAGGACAATAGAAGATTTCAAGTGAATAGTTCCAATATGAGATATAGATTCCCTAATGCCATTAGGAAGAGAGACTGTAACGCCAGTCACAGGAGAAGTCTGAGTAAACAGTGAAAGATCCGAGCATACATGAGTAGTAGCTCCACTGTCAATTATCCAAGCACCATTAGAGATTGTGTTTGAAAGAGAAGAAAGACAGTGATTTTGTAAGGTAAGAATGTGATTGTCAAAACGAAGGCTTGTAGAGGGAAAAAGAATAGTGATAGGATGAGATGGAATAGAGACAGTACCAGCCGTAGATTGAGCATCCATGTAACCATTTTCATTAACCGTAGATTGATTAGTTGTCACAACATTCACAGTAGGAGTCATGAAGGCTTGAAGTTGCTGTATGAGAGATTGTAGTTGATTTTGATCCCCTTGTCCTGAAGGCTGACTCACACGCTCATTAAGAACATTCGCAGCAACATTAGGATTAGCATATTGTTGTTGCTGAGGTACGTAATTGTTCTGAGCTGGTCGTGGTTGATGATAAGTATTATGTCCTCGTGGTGCATAGCCAGAACCTGAAGCAGGAGCTCTGCTGTTGTTGTTGTTGCGATGACCAGGAGGATAACCATGAAGACGGAAACACTTAGCAACCACATGACCCAGTTGACCACAATAAGTACAAAGAGGTCTGGACTTTGGGCGAAAACCACCAGTAGGATGAGTAGCAGGACAGGGTTTTCAGGGGAAGGAGCAGGGAGTAACAGAGGCTCACTAGGACCCGAGCTCTGAAACGCTGCAGCAGCCGGTGTAGATGGCTTGATAGACTTCTGTCTCTCATCTTGAATCACCAGATTGAATACATCTTCAATAGATGGAATCGGTTTGAGCATCAAAATGTGGCGACGTGTAGGTTCATACGCCTCATTAAGCCCCATCAAGAACTTAGTTACACGACTCCTTTGCTGAAGATTCTCCACAAACTTGCAGCATTACACTCACAACAGCCACAAGTACACACTGGTAGATCAACGTAGTTCTTGTATTCTTCCCATAGAGTGACCAAAGCAGTATAGTAGGCACTGATATCCATCGATCCTTGTTGCAAACAACTCAATTGCTGCTCAATCTCATACACACGCGGAGCATCTTCTTGTTTGAAACGCATCAGGATATTCTTATATATCGATTCAGCAGTTGACATGAATAAGAGACTCTGACCTATCTACTTTGACACTGAGTTCATCAACCAGGTAGCTACCATATCATTGCATCGAGACCAAGATCCAGAATCTCTATGACTATCCTGAGGTTTAGGGATTGTACCGTCGATGAATCCGAATTTGTTACGGACGTTGAGAGCCATACGCATCAAGCGACGCCAGGAATGGAACTCCGCACCAGAGGAAAGACGATCGGAAACAAGAACGAGTCCGGCGTGATCAGAACTGTGAAGATAGTACGGATTCTCGTACTGATCCAAGAACGAAGTTCGATCGGCAGCCATAACAACACAGAAGAGACGAAATAGGACTGAAGGGAGCTCGATTCGAAGAGATGACGAAGATGAAATCGAGAACAACGAATCTTGATTCAAAATGCGGAAGAGAGAATCAAGAGAAAGTAGATGAATGTGATGAAATCGAGTTCGAGAAAAATCAGTTCGAGAAAGGAGGAAACGAGAATCTGAGAAAGAGAAGCACTCATGATGAACACGAAATCACCATGAGTGTGAAGGTCTCAGCTCTTATACCATATTGAAAGAGATGAACTGATTGAATTAATTGAGTAAAGTTTGTTACAATCTTGTATATATATAACCGGTATAGCGAAAGGAAACTAAACCAGTTGGTTATCTAATTTAGTAGACCGGTATATCATAATATAAAGCAACAGTCAACTCAAGTTAATATCCCCTTTTATTGTCCAAGACTTCATTAATATCCCGAGAAGGCGACTTAGTTGCAGACATGTGTTCTCTGTCTTCTCCTGGTGTATCAAATCTCAAGTGGTCGGTTCTGAATTAAACACATGGGTTTGTAGTGGTTAAAACTTGCTTATAAACCCTTTATCTCATGCCGAGACTGCTAATTCTTTATCAGACGTGACCCTCACGTGTCTTCGGCTTTGAGAGACAGACCTTCTCATGTCTCGTCCATTCAAGTCGTAGCCTTGATCCTTGTAATCGAGCTTTACATTTCATTGTGGATTCAATATTACCTTAGCACTGCTCTTCTCAACTGATCAAAAAAACTCATTCTTCCCCAGAGACGAACAAATATACTTTCACCTGGTCTGAGTTCATCTCCCCTTGAACTTCCATCAGCGCCTGAACCACTGTCCTTAAGTATTGCATCAGCCTTTGCATCGCTAATACCATTATCCGGCTCACGGACCAGTTGACTTGCTTCAGAGTTTGCATGCCAAGAACCGTTATCAGATTCACAAACCAAACTGAAACCGCACTTCAGCACCTCACATTTTGCATCCTCAGAAGTACCGTCTGTGACTTCAAATCTGATGGAGGCTTTAGTAGGAACACGCCTCATCTCACCGTTGAACAAGCTGGTGAAGCTAATAAAGACGTGGGTAGACTTGATCGTGCATTGCTCTTGATTTTCTGTCTCGGATAAATCTCCGATATGGAAATTGAAGAAGCTAGAAGATGTCTCGGCATTGTTCAAAGCACATATGCATTTTACCATGAAGTTGTTGTTTTGGATTTTGTAGTTTTTAAATGAGACAACAGCACATAGAGCTATTCCAACAAACCCATTGTCACGCAGGTATGGAGGAAGCTCTCGCTCTAACACTGCTCCAGAAGCTTTGTTATCGAACCATGCAGGAACTACACTTCCAGGAAAGCAAGTGGCAGCCAAAGTTTCAAAAGCAAGACCCTTCATAATAAACCAAATAAAACATAATTATTGAAAGATTGCCACAATATAGACTCTATAAATTAATAAACGCAATAAATTAGTTATAATGTAAAGATAATAATTACAACATCAGAAATTTCCAAGTTAGAAATAAAAAAAGAAAAAAAGTAAAAGAGTGGAGCTAAAGCTGGAGGAATACCTTGCTGTGGCGATTCAATGCATCTGATGAGATCCGCGTCTTATTGTGAGCATAGCATATTATTTCATTTTTTGCGACGTGCTCCAGTTTCTCGCAGTTGGTGAAGATAAATGAGGAAGGACCCTTCTCCGAGAGTGATCATCCCGGGAATGGACCCTTCTCCGTTGGCAAAAGTAGAGCTAAAGGACTCGCTACTCTTTTTAGCGAGATGCAACCATGTGCATTTAAGTACTGAAGATTGGGTGGCAGCGTTAAAAGAGATGTAAGATTCTTGCAATACCTCAAGTCCATCCATTGCAAGTTATAGAGTTCACTGATGCAAGGTTGGAGGCTTTTGATCATATCATTCCTGCTTAAGCATAGACGACGCAACATGGATAGGCCATTCATTTGGAGTGGATCTTGAAATGGCTTTTCAACTGATGTCCCATCAAGTAGTAAAATCTGTAGATTTTCCATGGTCTCTGATAAGTTTCTTGGGCTTCCACTTAAAACCAATTGGCAATTACTGGAGTCCCCCAAGTCCCTTATATATTATTCATGTCCCTTACATCTTTCTGATGTGGGATCTTCTCTCCAATACCCTCCCTCGAGATAATGGTGGGTCTAACCATTGATCTCGCAGAATCCATCATACCCCTCCGAGATCATGCTTTATTTTCTAGCGATCTCGGAGAACTGAACCTTCTATGGGCCATCAGCTAATGGGTTGATCGGGCCACTGTCCGGGCCGAATTAAAGGGTCAGGGTATTGGGCCAGCTCTGATACCATGATAAGTTTCTTGGGCTTCCACTTAAAACCAATTGGCAATTAGTGGAGTCTCCCAAGTCCCTTATATATTATTCATGTCCCTTACATCTTTCCAATGTGGGATCTTCTCTCCAATATCCAATAGTCTCCTTAATTTTAGGAAAATTCCTAAGCCTTGAACAACCAGAGAGCATAAGTTCTTCAAGAGCCTTCAGCTTGTTGAGACAATCCGGAAGAGACTCTAACATTGTACAGTTTTTCAAGTTCAACAACACAAGTTTCTTGAAGTTCTGGATGGTCGGAGGAAGAGTAGAGATGATAGTGCCATCTAAATGAAGAAATTCAAGATTATCTGAAATCAGCTCAAATTTTTTAAAGCTTGAGCAACCACTGAGGATGATCGTCTTGAGGGAGATCAAGTTCAGTTTTTCTGGTAGAGAGGAGAGTGTTGTGCATTCTCTGAGGTTCAAGAAAACAAGTTTCTTCATATTTCCCATCTCTTCTGGCAACTTTTCCAAACTCGCGCAGCCTTTAAGACTCAGCCTTTGAAGATCATACGCCTTCGACAATGCTGACAGGTCAGTCAACTTAGTTGAATGACTTAGATCCACCCATTTCAACCGGGGCAGTTCCTGTAATAGTTTATAAAACAACAAAATAGCATAAAATCTAACATTTTACCAAAAAAAAAAAGTGAAAATGTTTTGTCAGCATATGCATTATGTAATGTATATGGGTTTGAACTCAATTATGACAGTAGGATACTGATGTTAAGAGTATATATACATGGATGTTAGTAGAGATTCCATAAATAAACGATAAGGGATATCAACAAATCATAACCAGTTTTCAAAAAGTTGCTAGGCCGTAGTTAGCGAGTATGATTAAGGAGGGGATTCTTAGGATCATAGTTATTAACGGAATATAAGAAATCGTCTATTAATTAAAAAAACTAATATACTTTTATCCCATTAAGAACTCCGTCTTAAGAATCCCCCATTTATCATACTTTTAGACCTCAATTAGTACAATAAAACAGTAGCAGTATACTATAGAGGCAGTATGCTGAATAAAATGATTGGTAGAGTAGTAGCAGTATACAATTTTAAAATTAACATATCAGTTGGTATATAATATATTTATAAATATTAAATTATAATATATAATATATTTTAAAATAAAATAATGAATCTTATTTAGTTATATAAACCAAATGTCAAATATTATTATTTAAAAAGAAATAGAGCAAAGTTTGTTTAAAGATATAAAAATTACTTTTGGATATAAAAATAATTTTTGATATTACTAAAAATAAAACAACATAATTTTTGTATTAATTATATTTAGTCATTTATTGGTAGAGCAATAAACGATTCATATATAATATTATCCTAAAAATTAATTTATGATATATATTTAGAGCTAATTTATTTATTTTAAATAATATATATATGTTTATTTTATAATATATAACATATACATATAAGTATTATGTTATGATTTGTTATTAAAAATATTGAATTGTATGTGTAATTATATAAACATGTTATATTTTAAATGTGTATTGTTTTTTTAAAAAGTTAAATATATATAATCGAAAATTTTATTTTTAAAATATTTTTTTTGTAAATATATTTTCTATATTATTAAAAATAAATAAACTTATCATATATAATTATTTTTAAAATTTTATATATTATAACTGCAAATGATATACAAAAAGTTCCAGATTAGAGCATTGAACAAAGAGCATTTAAAGAACATTAACATTTTCTAAATGTTTTTCTAAATGATGCTAATGCTCTGATGCCGTCCAAATTCGCCAAACACTGGGTCTTTTTAGAATCCTTTTAGAAAAAAAAATTGTTTCGATTATAAATATAATCGATCTGCAATCTAGACAGTTTTTTTAATAGTCATAAAAACTAATTACCATAGCGAAAGATATGTATCTATTCTAACAAAAATACTGGGCTACATGTTTTGGTTAAAAAGCTTAACAATTTTTTTTTAAAGACAAATTTATATGAGCATTTATTTGCTTCAAAGCATCCATGATCATATTCCAATGGAAGTAATGAAAAAATGCACATAAAGATACACACCTTAACAGCTTCCCAAACACGTTCAATCTTCTTATTATAGGGCAGCCTGAGATCAATAAGATTTTTTGGGTTGAAATCTGATGGAAGCTCCTTCAATTCAATGTTCTCCCAGTGAAGATATCGAATCTTTTCGAAAGGGAACTCAAGTCCGTCGGGCAAGTATACTTTACAGTTCTCTGGACAATGAGAGTCATAGATTTTGAGGTACCGCAGATTCATCGGGTTGAACTTTTCGGTAAATCTTTTACTGTCTACTGATATCCCTTTTGTTTCTGCGCATGTATCTAGAAAAATACCTCTCACATCTTTTGTTTCCTGGTAACAAGTGAAAGACAAAGAAGTTAACAGAGTGCATAAGAAGTATTTATAGGACTTGAGATCATTTCATTTACCTGATGGATGGCCTCTCTTAGAATTGAAGTAGTTCTCCTGTGATCACACATTCTTTCCCCCGAACTAAGTTCTTTGCCAAAAGCACATAATAGATTGTGCATCTCTATTTTCCCCCCAGAGATACAAATGAAAAACTTTTCAGCAAGCTTTTTAACAACATCATGACCACATTCAGAGTCTAATAAGCACTTAACATAATTTTCTTCCTCTGATCTGAAGAAACAAGCTATGTCGAGAAACGCATCCTTCTGCTGCTCAGTGAGTTCTTCATAACTGATTTTTAACTCCCTTTTGATATGACTATTGCACTTGTATGGCAGGTTTTCTAGCTTCTCCACCCATTCAGCCTCGTCTTTCCCATTAAGCTCCTTTCCAAGTTCTTCGAGGGCTCGTGGATTGCCTCCAGCATAATCCACAAACTTTCTGGTCAGCTTGGGGAAATTCCAGTCGGTACTAGAGACTCCACCTTTAAAGGCATGATCCTTAAAGAGTTGCCAGGCATCTGTATCGTTCAAAGAAGGGACAACATAAATTTCGGGAAACAATTCTGCTATGGATGACTTGTCACGCGTTGTAATGACAATCTTGCTTCCCTTCTTAATCCGTCTTCTGTTTTGGAGTAAAAACTCTATATGCTTCTTCTGGCTCACATCATCCAAAACAAGAAAAATTTTCTTTGAGAAAATTTTAGCCTCGTTATGTAACTCTCGACCTTCCAGAAGCTTGTACTCCAGATAATGATGCCCTCTCAGTTCGACCATCCCACGAATGTCCGAGATAAACTCGTTAAACACATACCTGTCGTTATACTCATAGAAATACTTTTTAGCTAGTGTGGTTTTACCAATCCCAGGCATCCCGACAATTCCAACAATTTGAGTTTGGTCGCAATTAAAATCTATCATTTCTGCCAGTTGCTTTATGCGGTGGTTCATTACATCGTCAAAGAAAGACTTTTCAGAGGAACTACTGCTACCAGAAGTTACCAGTGATATCTCCCTAGAAGGCACATTGAGTAAGCTCGGTAGTTGATCTAGCACTTTCTTAACCGAGGCAACGATCTCTTGAATGAGCAACCTCTCGTTACTACAATACAAGTGAGATAAACTAAAACGAGATTCTTGGATAAGAAACAAGATTAGATGATGCAAAAAAACAGTTTGTCTTGTATTTTATACCTAAACGTCTCCAAAAGCAAGCCAAGATTGCCTGTCGCAGACTTTAAAGCCGCAGTCCAAATGGGCAGAGAAGATGGATCATGTTGACTTTGTACATATACCTTACAGCCAAAACTTCCGTATGGACTTCCAACATCCTTTGGGGTCACGTTAAAGAAGATTGGGATGACTCTAAGTGTTCCTTGTTCCGCTTGTTTCATTACCTCAACAAGCTCGTTCAGACACCACTTCGACTCAGCGTACTGGCTTGAAAAGATTGGTAATGCGATTTGTGATTGCTTGATTCTAGTGAAAATGACATTTTGGCTTTCGCTCGGGGTCTCTTTGTTGTCTATGTAGTAGTTGATATCAGCCTGCTTGAAAGCTCCCTCCAGATGGCTAATGAAGTTGTTGCGCAGATCTTTCCCGCTAAAACTGATGAACACTTGCCATTGTTTAGAGACTACTTGGGAAGAGGAGGGAAAATCAGCCATTGCAAAGATTTTTTGGTTGCAAGATGCACTAACTCTGGATCAATACAATTAATCATATACTGTTTATGATGGTCAACTTCAACAAGTTTATATTTTCTTATTATCTCAACTGCGTTTCATCACGACCCAGTAATTAATGAATTATTTAAATAAACTTAATCAATCATCTATACCCGGTCTTTTAATACTGAATTTATTAGACTATGGTTAAGATCTAATCCGTTATACATAACACAATACATAGTTTATATTGAATAACGGAACCATGGTTAGATCTAGTTATCACTCAATTACGAAGACTGTTACCTATATAAATTACAGAATCGCATTTATTTCTGCTTATATTTTATTTATAACACGTATATCGACTTATGTATTATATATTTTTACGGACTAAAACATATTCTTTACCTAGATCAAGATATGTTAAATATATAAATATCTTCTATAAATAAATTTAACAAGTTCATCAAATTTTATAAGTTTTCTGATTTTTTTTTTCAGTTTTACTTGTTAAAAAGTGAAGAAATTTTGAATTTATAAAAGTTATAAGACCCACTTTTGAATTAATAAAAATGTTTGATGTTCTTACATAACATAGGTATATCTTTGAAGAACTAATAGAAAGTTGATATTTCAACTTAAATATATAATAAAGATTAAGTTATCTTGTGAATAAACATATAAATTTTATTTTTGAGTTAAATTTTTATCATTTTTTCAAGAAATAAAAAGTACTAAGTTTATCTGAGTCAAAGAATTATTTTCCCACTAAAACTATTATACATAATCAAATATCTCATGAATTATGACTGTGTTCTATATATCTTAAACCAATAGTTTCGACACTTCACCAAATTAGAACTCCAATTTTAGATTTAGTTACGAATCTAATTCAAGTCATTTTCATGCAAAATATTTTTATAGGTTTAATCCGGATCTTAATTTTAGTTTGTCGATTTATAGTAGTTAATATTTTAATATAAAAACTAGATTTCGATCCGCACAACCGTGCGGGTGATTATTTTTATTTTTATAAACATAATTATTTATTTATATTGTTAACTATAATATTTAATATATTACAATTTGTTTTAATATCACATTTTAACACACATCTATAAAAAAATTATAGTTCATATGCAGTAACTTAATTTATTTGTTTTAAAGTTTTAGTGATAACATATATTAAATCATATGATACAAAATTTTAATTCAAAAATCTTATTGATTAAGGATAAAAAAAATAACTGAAAGTTATTATATTAAATTAATATTGCAATTTGTAAAGTATTGTATATGAGATTAGTTAAAATGAAATATATATTTAATTTTCAAATAAACATGAAATTAATTAAAAGTTAAAAGTTTTTTAAAGTGAAAATGGAATATACATTTATTTTATACATATACGAAATTAATTAAATATTTAAAAGGTTTATTATAATGAACAAATGAAATATAGATTATATTGTAAAAAATATGAAAATATTTTTATTCAGTTACAATTCGAGAGAAAATATAGGAATATATATTGGATTTGTTTGTTATAGAAGTATAAGTATTTGTTTGTTTGTTTAATATCACATTTTAACACACATTAAATTTATAGTTCATGCAGAAATTTTTTTACAATATAATCTATATTTCATCTTTTTCATGAAAATAAACCTTTTAAATATTTAATTAATTTCGTGTATGTTTAAAATAAATGCATATTCCATTTCCACTTAAACAAAACTTTTAACTTTTAGTTCATTTCATGCTTATTTGAAAATTAAATATATATATTTCATTTTAACTTAATTTATTTATATGATAGCATATATATTAAATCATATGATACAAAATTTTAAATTGTCAAATCTTATTGATTAATATTGCAAATTTTGTAAAATATTGTAAATGAGATTAGTTAAAATGAAATATATATTTAATTTTCAAATAAACATGAAATTAATTAAAAGTTAAAAAATTTTTAAAGTGAAAATGGAATCTACATTTATTTTATAAATATACGAAATTAATTAAATATTTAAAAGGTTTATTTTAATGAAAAATGAAATATAGATTATATTGTAAAAATTATGAAAATATTTTTATTCAGTTACAATTGAGCGAAAATATAAGAATATATATTTGATTTGTCTGTTATAGAAGTATATGTGACATATTATAGTTTCATTTTTTAAGTAACAAATGAATAAGTTGTTATTTCTAGTAAGTGTCAATTTTTTAAATATCACACATGAATGGGAAGTCATGACTTCTGTTTTAATATAATAGATTAAATTTATAGTTCATGCAGAAATTTTTTTACAATATAATCTATATTTCATCTTTTTCATGAAAATAAACCTTTTAAATATTTAATTAATTTCGTGTATGTTTAAAATAAATGCATATTCCATTTCCACTTAAACAAAACTTTTAACTTTTAGTTCATTTCATGTTTATTTGAAAATTAAATATATATATTTCATTTTAACTTAATTTATTTATATGATAGCATATATATTAAATCATATGATACAAAATTTTAAATTGTCAAATCTTATTGATTAATATTGCAAATTTTGTAAAATATTGTAAATGAGATTAGTTAAAATGAAATATATATTTAATTTTCAAATAAACATGAAATTAATTAAAAGTTAAAAAATTTTTAAAGTGAAAATGGAATCTACATTTATTTTATAAATATACGAAATTAATTAAATATTTAAAAGGTTTATTTTAATGAAAAATGAAATATAGATTAATTGTAAAAATTATGAAAATATTTTTATTCAGTTACAATTGAGCGAAAATATAAGAATATATATTTGATTTGTCTGTTATAGAAGTATATGTGACATATTATAGTTTCATTTTTAAGTAACAAATGAATAAGTTGTTATTTCTAGTAAGGGTCCATTTTTTAAATATCACACATGAATAGGAAGTTATGACTTCTGTTTTAATATAATAGATAAAAACAATTATAATTATGATTCAAGTCATATTCATTCAAAAAAAAGGTTGTTTTTTGGAAGAGAAAGAAAGAAAAATGCGGTGCAGAACAAATTACTTTATTCTAAAGATATCAGTTGACTTTTTTTACTCAATATCTTAAGAACAAGATATGTACTCAATTTATATTAACAATAAAAACACATGTCATCCAGTTCATCTAGATTTTTTAAATACTATTTACATATTAATTCATATATATCGGCTGTTCTCGTAAATGGCAATAAAAAATTTTATGTTCCAAAACTAGCATTGAAAGAACAGCTATGATATCGAATAATATTGTATCACAAGCTATATGCTTGGGAAACATCTATTTGGTGGTTGGGTTATGGTCTTTCATATATCAATTTGGTGGATCCGGCTCAAATTTACAAAGATACTCCATGAACAACCAATTAATGGGACTGGGAGCGCAGAATTCAAGAAGAAGAAAATGAGCTTTGCTTTACATTCATAACCAGAAGCACTTACTTGGGCGTGGATAATATATAAAACAATATATAAAACGTTTCTGCATGTCAGAATTTTGGAACAATTTGAATGGACCTGATTAACATGATTAGAGAACCTGAAACATAGCCAAATTTCTCAACAAAGTTGGAAGAGAAAAAAGAACCTACAATCAAGATTCAAAGATTTCAAGATTTGTCATATTCCTTGAAGACATAGTGCAGTTTCTGATTTATTAGGTAGAACTACAAGATCCTTTCATAGGAAACTCATGTTTATTTCTTATTCTATTATAGTATGGTAATCATGACCACCTAAAATTTGAGTAATATAATAGATGTTTTCCGTAGCAAAATTTTAAAACTAACATCTATTAACAGTTGTATCTTTATTAATTTTTTTTGTTGGATTATGTATTACGTATATTAAAATAACCATAAATATTTTTTTGAAAAATATTAAAATTGAAAATGACATTTTCAACTTTTTAAAAACAGTTTTCAAATTGAGAAGTCTTCGTAAATTATTTTTTGAATGTAAATTATTTGTATATTTAGTAGATTCTTCCTAAATATTTTAACATCTTTCAAAATATTAAAAACTATATATTAGAAATTTTGATATTCACTACTACAACATTTATTAAGGCTTTCTAATTTTAATAAAGATAGTATACGTATTTAGAAATATATTTTTGTTTGTCCAAAAAAATTATTAAACTTAAAAAAATTATAAATATTTAGTAATTCTTCAAAAATATTATATACAAGTCAAATTTACGAAAATTTCATATACATTTAGGAGTTTTACTGAACTTTCAGAAGGTCATTAATTATAAACTATAGAAAGATGTTATATATATATATATATATATTCATAAATGTATTCCAAGACCTAAATGAGATGTTATACATATTCTGAAATGTTTTTTCTAAATATTTATGTAATTCAAATTTAGTAAGATCCTTATAAGTAGACATGCAAATTGTTTTCTCATAAATACACATTTTAATGAATATATAAAAGGTTTTCTAAATTTTGAAATGGATTATACACATTTAGCAACACCTTCTTTAATTTTAAAAAGAAGTTATACATACTTAAGATTTTTTTCTTAAATTAATATATAAATTAAAATTTTGAAAGACTAAATACATATTTAAGAAGGGTTTCCAAAATTTTAGGAAGATGTTATACTTATTCACTGTGTTTTGAAACACGACCCGAACATGCGGTTGAACCGGTAAACCCGGTGACCCAAGACAAATCCGGTTTGGACTTTGTTACAAAACTAATATTTAAAAACCCAGTAAAACCTGCAAAAACCAACAAAAACCAAGAACCTGATTACCGGTTGAACCAATAACTAAACCGATAAATAACTTTTATTTATTATTTTTATAGTTTTTAATTGAAAAATTAAGTGAACGATGATACAAAGAACCAAAATTAGTTGATTTGATTTTGTGTTAGTTAATTTTTGTTATCAATGATTTATTAATGATGTTTTACTTTTGGTTTATTTTAGATCTGAATTTTAATTTTATGATTCACATTAAAATTTGTAAAAATATAATTTTTAATTTTTGATATTTGTTTCTTAGATGACTTGTTACAACTGTTTTTATATAGTCTAATTTGTTTTTTTTTATACTTTGTATGTCAAATGAAAATAAAATATAAAAACTAAATTTAAGTATATTCTAAATATTCAAACTATTATTTTATGTTTTATAAAACATTTAGAAAATACTTAAATTTATCTTCTATATATTTTTTCATAGCTAATATTTTATTATATAATAAAACATTAAAACTAATTCATTTATTAACCTGCGGTCCATCCGTGGTCGATGTCCGGATCGGGTTGAAAAACATTTCTTATTCGGGAATGTTTCTAAACTTGAGGAAGATGTTACACATATTCATGAATATCTTGCTAACTATACATATAATTCATATTCAATAAGGTCTCTGTAAATATACATTCATGAAAATCTTCCTAAATATACATTTAAGATTGTTTTTAAATACAGTACTTTTATGAAATTATTTCTAAAATTTATGAAGATGTTATACAATCATGAAGGTATCTCTCTTTTTTTTGGAGATTTTCCTAAATATGCATATAATTCAAATACAAGAAGATGGCATATAAGGAAGATCTTGTAGGAGAGAGAGAGAGAGAGAGAGAGAGAGAGAGAGAGAGAGAGAGAGAGAGAGAGAGAGAGAGAGAGAGAGAGAGAGAGAGAGAGAGAGAGAGAGAGAACTTTTGGGCTAGGTTAGAAGGTTTAGCTTAGGTTGGATTGTAATATAGATAATGATTTTTTTACTCTCTAACACACTTTATGTCTTTGGATTTACTCTCCAAGACACATTGCACATGTAACATAGTTTTTTCTTAGTTATTGTTTTCAATACCCTTATAGTAGAAAACCCAAACCGACAAAAATCCTATACCTCGGTTTACCAATTATACCAATCTTATCTCTAATTCAAATTGACACATTTATTTCTCTCTCTCTCTCTTTTACGATTCATCTCTCCTCTGACTTTCCCCTCTACCAAATCATGAACCCTATTTCTGGATAAAAATCTCAATTTCAGATTCTCGTCTCAGAGACACGAAGACTAAGAACCCTAAGATAAAACCAGCTCACCTTTTCTCTGTCCACAACCACCATCACCATGCTCAGAGTTGCTTTCTCATATGGTCCTTCTTCCGATCTGGGTTTTTCTTCTTCGACTCCACAGGCTTTTCCCCTTGTATCCAAGCCTCGCTCTCATCTCCATCTCCCTTCTCTTCTAGTTCAGTCTCGAGTTTCTCCAAGCCATTGTACTCAATGCACGTTCGTTCTCTCTTCTCTTTGTTTCTCTCTCACGACAGCTCTCATTATCTTTGTTTCTTACTATTGTTATGTGGATAAGGTGAACGTGTACAGTGAAAATCTTGTCCCTTTTTTGATTTTTCATCTTCTAGATGAAGTTTTCATATGGGTTTCGATTGAACAGGATCAGTGGCTCTGGCATGGACATTAGAAGAAAATCCAGAGTAAACTGATACTATGTTTCATCTAAACCAATATAGACGCTGATGGTTCTGCTCCTTCGAAGGCGTGAACAGATTCCATTTGACTGTCGTGTGGTAGTCAGATTGGCTCTAGTATCGTGTGTTCTTTGCATCCATGTTTCTGTAAATGCAACCTTGTCCACAAATCTTTGTCCAAGCAATCTTAAAGTGGCGACAGCTATGGCGATAACAAGTCAACAATGGTGAACCCGTCACGCTTCTTCCGACCACGCTTTTTCTGTCCACGCTTCACCCATCCACG
The DNA here is from genome assembly GCA_026261945.1 of Hirschfeldia incana. NCBI lineage: Eukaryota > Viridiplantae > Streptophyta > Magnoliopsida > Brassicales > Brassicaceae > Hirschfeldia > Hirschfeldia incana. The sequence goes on from JABCMI010000006.1 coordinate 3,665,604, forward strand.
CCTCATCCACAACCAATCTATTTTCTTTTCTAACATTTTTGTGGATGGAATACATTGGGGAAAAACTATTGTGGATGATACCCACAAACAGTCTTTTTTTTCTTTTTGAATGTAAAAAAAATTGTTGTGGACAGTGTAAAAGTATTATCGTTTTGTGGACAAAGTACTTAGACCAAACAGTTTCTTTTCAATTTTATTGATTGAAACCACAAAATCCATATCTGACGGTCAAGATTAAGGCAATTCACTAAATAAACCTAACCAATAAATTATTGTTTTTCCTAGTACCAATCCACAAACCAAACCGGTTTTCCTTACCACAACACAAATCAAGCGAAAGATTCATTAAGGGTAGCAGAGTTATAACACCCACTAGCTGCCAAGGAGAAAGTGTGTCACATGACATATGTGTCTTAGGGTGTAAGAGAAAGACATATTGTGTCTTTAGGTGTAATCGACTCATAATGAATTCATTGACAGTATTACAGTATTTAGCCACGTTTTTTTAACTAAAAGAAAATAAAATATCCCCCTATACATTAAAAGAGAAGTCATTTTAGTGATTTCTGCTTGCGTGCACTCATAGAAGACACTCTCTGAATAATTCTCTTAATTCTATTGATTGCTTTTTGCTAATTTCTTTTTGATTTATTTTTAAATCGGCAGGGAAGAGTTAACCTAGAACCACTTAATTTAGACTTCCAAACACTCTCAACGATAGAGTTAACCTAGAACCACTAAACTTTCAAACACTCTCAACCACTTATACATATTTATCTCTTTAGAACATTAGTACACACACACACACACACACACACACACACATATATATATATATATATATATAAATTTATTATAAAATATTATTTTGTTTTCAACCAGCGATAATATATTTTCATAAATCTAAATTGCATGTGATTTCTTATCCTGGTAAGAAAAACACACATACATTTTATACTTAAATATGTTAAAAATAGTAATAATTTCTTATCCTTTATATAATTATTGTTAGAAAAACACACACATACATTTTATACTAAAAATAAGTTAAAAAATCACGAAATACTACATAAAGGCTATTTCAGAATTTAAGTATTACTAAATAATATATGTTTACTAATAAATTAGCCACCAAAATTCAACATTCATTTTAAAAATATTTAAATACATTATCACAGGTCGCAAACAGAAAATATATTTTTTTAAAATATATAAAAAAAATTAAAAATACTACATAAAGACTATTTAAGAATTGAAGGATTAATAAATTATATTTATTTATTAAATATTTACCCACCAAAAATCCGCATTCAATTTATAACTATTTAAATACAATCGTTGCTAAAATCTTACCTTATTACAATATGTGATTTCTAAAAAAAAAGAAATAGAAACAACATTTAATATAGAGAAACATGAGACAATATAAAGTTTTCTTATTGAGAATATACATTTCTTGCGCATGTAAACGTATCTAATTTATTAGATTATTAAATTTATCAAATTTTTTATTTTCTTTTAATGACTTACCTTATTTTAATTATACATACCTTGCACAAGTTGTTACTTTTTTAATCTATTTGAATTAATTTTTAGTCTATCAAATTTAATAATTTGTATTAAATGTCTTACCTTATTTAAAATACACACTACTTGCGCAAGTTATTGATATGACAATACAAGTTTAAGCTTTGTATGTTTGTAATGATGATTTTTTATGACAATACAAAATTGTATTGATTGAAATAAATAGTAAATAAAATAATTAATAGATTATAATTATTTATTTATAAAACAGTTGTCTAATTTAATAGTGGAGATTTTTTTAATACCGGTATTTAACAAGTTATTTGTAATGATGATTCTGATATGACAATACTAAATTGTATTGATTGAAATAAATTTTAATTTCACAAATCTCTCTATATATTAAAAGAGAAGTCATTTTGCAACATGACACTCATACAAAGCTTCTCAGAAGAATTCTTTTAATCTTATTAGTTAATTTTTTAGAATTTCATTTTTTATTTATTTTAATCATCGAGATCTCCTATCAAGAAAGTAAAACTAAATACTTACCTTATGTGTTTTCTCGATTCAATGAGGTAATTAATATGCAATTCTCTGTTTAATTCATTAAATTCTCAATAAATATTTTTGATTTCAGAGAAAGAAAATTAATTGAGAGAAATTATAACTGATAGGAGATAATAATTACCTTATGTGTTTTCTCGATTCAATGAGGTAATTAATATGCAATTCTCTGTTTAATTCATTAAATTCTCAATAAATATTTTTGATTTCAGAGAAAGAAAATTAATTGAGAGAAATTATAATAGATAGAAGATAATAATTATCTTATTATATATTACTTGCGCAAGAATATCATTAAACTCAAAGAGGTCATTAATATGCAATATTTTCTCTGTTTAATTCATTAAATTCTCCCAAGATATTCCAAAAATAATATTATCTTATAAGTATAAGATTTATTGAGAATTGATTAGAGAATATTCTACTTCTTAGCTAAATCATTGAGAAACATCCACCAATTTACTATAAATAAGAATTCACAGTAGAAGAAACGAAATCACTGAACTTTGTATTCTGAACTTTTTTTTTCTTCTTATTTTAGAATATTAAGCTTTTATATTTCATGAGAGCTGATTTTTATTTTGGTTTATATGCAAATACCATATTATGACGATTTCTCCACTGGAGCTATATATTATTTGATTGTATACCTCTTTGATATATCATTTCGATAACATTTTTGTTCCACAATCTGGTAAAAACTATTTTCTCAATTTGAACATCTTTCAGCCATATCATTTCAATACCATCTTTTTGTGCTGCAAATACTTTTCTTTTTTTTTATATTAGTAGATTTATATTATTCTTTAGAATTATAAGCTTATTGTAATTTTGTTTTATATTTTTTCAGAGATGATTTGAGGGAAGTGTTCATATTTCAGACCTCTAAGAGTTCACTATTTCGATCATGCAAAAGATATGCGCTTAGAATGGTATTTTCTCTATTGTACAACAAAATTAGATAATCACATTATATTTTTAAAATAGATGGTATTTTCTCTACTGCCGTAATATCTTATTTTTTAATCTCATGCTTTAATATTAAAATTTTAATGGCAATAATTTTTAATTAAATCATTAGTGTAAACTATTCCACATATTTTCACTTTCTTATTTTTAAAATGTAATTTTAGTAACAATATATTCCATAAAAAATCCTAACTTATGGGTAGATAAATTCTTAAAATTAATCTGAGAACATTCTTTTACATAGCTTATTGTGAAAGCTAAATATTTAAGTAAATTCTACCATTATTCTATATAAACGAGGCATTCTGAATTGAAACGAAGCCATTAATTTTGTTTATGCTGTAAAAATTTTGTTGCATATTTCAACATAATCAATTTGATAAAAGAGAACAGTTGATTGAAGAACCCAAAACTATTTGGTCTTGCTTTTGTATTATATTACAACTTTTTTTATTTATAGTTTTTAAAAAACTGATAATTCTTTTTTACAATATATCAAAATCAAAACTATTTATTATTCTTTAATTTTATACCCATATTATGGTATTATAAAATATATACATTGTTGATAAAGGCTTTTAATTAGTTAATTTGTTTATTAATAACTTGCTTATTTTGTTATCAATTACTTGCGCAAATTGATATGATGATTACCTTATTTTACCATCAATTACTTGTCTTAAATGGTATGTTAATCATTACAAATTTATGACATTCAATTTTTAATATCAATACTATTAAAACATGAGCAATTTTTATCTACTTACAAGTAGTCTAGGTTGAACCATTATATTTAATTATCTTTCATATTATTTATACTTATATCTAATTTAATTAATATTAAATATACATTATGCCTAAAATTAAGGAACTAACTAACTAATCCATTATTTGTTAAACTAATGAATTCAAATAATATTAAAACGAAATTTAATAATAATTTAATAATATTTTAGTTATTAATGCAATAAATAATTATATATATCTATTAATTTGTATATATACAACTATATATTCATCCAAATGCAAAAAAAAAAAAAAATCTTCAAAACCCTCACTAAATATATAAAATATAATTCTTATATTTAGAGTATTAAAATTAGATATACATAGACATAATATATATATGTATATGACAAAAATAGTAATAGTTCGATAATATTAATATTTAGTATACAGTTAAACATGTTACTATTGATATTTTTATGAACATAGTTTTACGGGTTATTCAAACACATGTAATATATTGATCAAATATTAACTAATTCAACAAATATATTAACACAATTATATTATAAAACACTACATGAAAACATAAATTGATGCAAGAGATTATGTGTCAATAATTTAATTAGTTGTAAAATATAATTACATATATAATAAAAAAAATATAAAACAAAATTAATATATGATAAAAACATCAATCAAAATTAAAATTAATAAATATTTACATTTCTAATGCGATTAATGAAATTAACTTTTAAATTTAAAATAATTCATAAACAAAATATCAAAAAAACCTAATAGCATGTGAATGACAAAAGTAAACTTACTAAATAAATGAAAATTATATTTACAAACACAAATCATTAAATTGTAATAGACATATAAATTGTTGATGCTCAAATATATTTTATTTTTAGTATGCATCCTCTCAAATATTGATTTATTACGCTTACAACAAGATAAAAATTTAGTTTGTGCTTGACTAAAATTGTATTAAAATTGGAACATCACTTTCATGATATATCCACCATTCATCTATTCATTCATGAATATATATTAGAATACTCTAACTATAATAATTTAAGTCATACCGGACTGCATACTGGATCATTTATTAATACAACCGATAGCCAGATTCCGAGTATTATTTCTTATTATGGGTTTTATAGTATTTATAAAAAATATGTAGTGAAAATTAATACGGATTACATATGAGACCATTAAATTTGCCGATTTAACAGCGGGTCGGGATGGATTTTAAAATACTCAATATAACGTTTTATTTTAAAATACATGTTTATATCAAATAAATTTGGAATGTTTCGAAAAATTATCTCGCGGTTTGAAACCGCGGGTCAAAATCTAGTCTATTATATTAAAAGAGAAGTCATGACTTCTAATTCATGTGTGATTTTTAATAAATGGACTATCTACTAGAGTTGGTCACATCATATATTAATCAACATTAATTTTCATATTAGATAAAATACATTACATTATTCAATCACTAATAACTTTAATATTATACAAAAGATAATAAATTCTCAATATTTTTAGGGATTTCATAAACAAAACTAACAATATACTGAATCAAACTTATATTTAAATCATATATATATATATATATATATATATATATATATATATATATTAAAATTTTGAAAAAATATGTTTAAAAAGATTTTAACAGATATTATTTTTTCAAAAATTATATGTAAATATGTTAATCAGTTTCGTGATTAGTTTTGAATATACTATACGCTAATATATTCAGTTATTGTTTACAAAATGGAAAATAATTATTCTATCTTTTTTATCAACTATATAATCAAAATAAATCATATTAAAAGAAAATTATTATGTTGACCTAAATATTTTAACAATATATTAATTTTCAAAAATGTATGTAAATATTTCACTATTTTTTTAATTAACAATGAAATATTATGCTGCAATAATATATATTATATATATATATTTAATATTTATAAAATTTTAAATAAAAATTCAATCATACACTTATCTATTTTATAATCATAACTATACATGTTAAAATAAAATTATTATATTGAACTACATATGAAAAAGTTATATTAAAGTGATAGATTATAAATTTTATTGTTATACATTTAAAATATTTATGTTAACATAATAATTTGATGAAAGACTACAATACATGTATAAAAACAAAATATATTAGATTTTTTATATACAATAATGTATTATGTAAATGAAGAAATGTAAAATATTACTAAAATAAAATCCAATTTTAAAAGACGGGTAAAAATTTAACATAAGTTAAATACAAAATAATTCTCAAATATGTTTTTCATGCCATATTAATTTGTTTAATAATTAAATACAGATACAATAATATAAATATATAATAAAAAAAACTAATGTGGTGGTTTTTTTGTCATCAACACATGTGATGGTTTTAAACAGTTTACAACATATAAACTAAAAATTATTATATTTGAAATTTTTAAAGAAACATTTAGTATTAGACTAAAACTAAATAATGATCTAAAATAAATATATATACATATAAAATTAAATGTTTAATTAAAGTAAAAATAATACCCGCACGGTTGTGCGGGTCGAAATCTAGTCTTTCTAAATTGCTTCATGGATTATTAAAGAGGTACAAATATTACAAGAACCATAACACTTTATATATCTTAAGAAATGTCTTTACAAGAGTTTTTATAACAAATATTTCAGGAACCATAAGATTTAATGATAAAATGTTTTTATAAAATATGATTATTAATTCAGAACAATTACTTTAATTTGAAATATTCTAAATTTTTTTTATTATATATAATTATAAACAAAATTTTCTCTTTATGAAGTATTTTTTTAATATACATTTAATTGACAAATTTAAAAATATAATTTTTGTGAAAATATATGTCTATTAAGTAAATTTCTTGTTCTTTTATGATGTCATTTATTGGTATATACATGTGATATTGCATCAAATGTGTATGTTCTTTATTTTCCTAATTAGTTGATTCGTTTATTAATAACTTGCTTTATTTTACTATCAATTACTTGCACATGTTTATATGATAATGATGATTTGAGTTAGAAAAACCCAAAATTATTATCTATTTAGAAAACCACAAATATAATGGTGATTTGAGATTTAGAAAAGCCCAAAACTATTATCTTTATTATATATATATATATATATATATATATATATATATATATATATATATATATATATATATATATATATATATATATATATATTAAAAATGTAATTTACCTTGATGTTTCTAATTAGTTAATTCACGTAAATTAACTTCTTTTATTTATGATTACTTGTCCAAATTGATTTTTATCACATTTTATTTTCAGGTTTCTATGGGATTGTGATACCTATGAGATTTTTATCACATTTTTTAATACGTCACTGTCTCATGTATATTTTTCTTACATTTTTTTTATTAGTTAAATTTTATTAAAAACATTCTAATGATGTTGATTTTTTTTACTTTAGTTAATATTCATTTGTTTTATTCTTATATATTTTTTGTGACTTTTTAATTTTTGTTGGGAATTTGTGGTGGATATATGCAAAATGGAAACTATTTAGGAGAAAGGAAATCATCATGTTTAATTAATTAATATGGCGAGAATGCCCATATCACTCTGTATGCTTCCTAATATGTAGACATCTGACAGCATAAGATCTTACGTATCCAAACATTTCTCTCTCATTTTATTTTCTTCTTTTCTTAAACATTTTTTAATTTCTCAAATTCTTTTCATCTCAAAATACATGCAGTTCTGTTTTCATCTTTCTATCTTCGTCTTAACACTAGTCTCGAAACGAGTACAAAATAGCAAATCCAGAACTGTATCAATCCCGCCGATAAGAATGATTCCAAAGCTCTTCTCGAAGGATTCATCTTCGAAAATTGGCATAATCGGAGCTGCAATTACAGAGCAACTTTATATGGTAACCAAGACCATATAGACTCAGATTTGTAATCAGACTTTGTGGATTTTGTTAGTTCATATTTAAATCTCAGATTGAGACATTTCTTTGGTGATGATCAGGTCAAAGTTGAAACTTTTTTATTCGATGGTTCTTTACAAAGTATATTGATCTCCTGGGAATGTTCTTCTTACATGTTTTGATATAAATCAATTTCAAAAGGATATTGCAAGCATTTACAGATTGTATCTGAATTAATTTTGTGTTATCCGGTTAAGACTTTGCTTACATAGTATTTCGTCTCTTATATTAACTCAACGTGAACCCAGTATGCATTATCTGGTTATCATAAACATTCAAATTACAGTTAAAAATCATTTTAAAGCAATTACAGTCATATTACAGATTTTATATTTTACACCTGGTTATTCTATACATTCATAGGTCTTACTGCAAGTATTGTAACACCAAGCTAAACACGCATTATCAAAAATAATGTTTAAACAAGAGATGCTCAAAGTTTCAAAAAAAAGAAAAGAGATGCTCAGGCTCACTCGACATCAATTTGATAGAAAAGGGATTCATTATTTATTCATAGTCGGTCTTATAATACATATCTTCCTCAAACCACAAACCACAACTGGTACATTAAACCACACGGTCTTATAATACACATCATAATTAGTTTTTATTTTTTCTGCCCAGTAACAGCTGCCACCTTCTTTTCTTACACCTTTATCAACCGAAGATCCCTTTCCTATGTTAATCTTTTCAAATAGACATTTTGCATGTTGCGCGATTGTGGCCACATCCTTTGCAGCGGCTGCACATTGTCCTCTTCCGTGGTGTCTTCATCTTTGAAGCAAAAAATTAAAAGAGAATTTATTATATATTTAGAAATTATCAAGGTGTTTTGTATGAATTATCACTTACCCTTATCTCACCCCTTGAGAAGTACCGATTCTTTCTTGGCCTACCTGGTGGACGTCTACTTGATGGTGGAACCATGTTCATGCTTGACATGTCTGCAACATGTCCGGATATATACTCTCCGACCGTTACTGGTGCAATACTGTTCTCATAAGCAGCAACCATACTTGCTACACTGTACTCAACAGCTACCAAAGAATCAACCCGCACGTTGCTTCGGACTGCGGCAGCGACTGCATGTGAGCAAGGAATTTTTAACATTTGAAATATGAAGCAACTACAAATTTTCCTAGCAAGATCAACATGGTAGGAGCCCCCTGATTTGTCACGCACAACATAACTTCCACTACTTTCAAAGTTCACAGATAGTATCTCCAAAACTCGTGGTGTCAAACTCTCCCGACCACTCGTTCCCTCAGCCCGCCTAGTTTCAAACCAGCTCATTAGTTTTGCCCATATGTATTCCACAAGTTTCAGAATTGGATATTCCCTCGCCTCTCGCAGCACTGAATTCAAGGTTTCTGCCACATTACTAGTCATAATATTGTAGCGATTTCATGGAAAATGAGACCTTGTCCAATGTTCAAATCAAATTCCTATAAGATATTCTGCACACGATGAATTTATCCTTTTAATCTCATTGAAGACTGAGTAGAACTCTGAAACTTTTAACGCCCTTGCTGCTTTACCCACCAAGTATCCTAGATGTCTATCCTTAAAATTTGTTCTTATATTCCTCTTCAAATGCAAGATGCAAGCACAATGTCTAGCATTTGGAAACACCTGATTATTACATTATGAAAAGTGTGACATTAGTTAAAAAATATATATATCTGGAATTTTAAACAATTATCAGTGTTATATATCATGAAAACCGTAAGCTAACGAAAAATTTATGGTTTCTCATTTTAATAGACAGATTTAGATACATATAATGGTTTTGTTCTAAATTATCGGTTACTTGTACAATAAGAACTATATGGTACTTTAAAGTTAAAAAAATCATTAAAATAAATGATACCTTAGCCAACTCGTAGTAGATAGATGCATGTCGGTCCGACACAAAAACAGTTTCTTTGTTATTTGGTACAATTGCCTTCAGCTTTTCAAAAAACCATTCCCATGCCTTATCATTCTCTCCGTCCACAATGCCAATAGCCAGTGGGAACACCCAAAAATTCCCATCCTGTGCAGAGGCTGTCAACAAGCTACCAGCATATTTTCCTCTCAAATGTGTGCCGTCAATGACAACTACTTTCCGCATGTACTGATAACCCTTGATGGAAGCCCCCATTGCCAGGAAAATGTATTTGAATTGGTTCCCCAAATTTTCATGGTGATCTGTATGAATATCAGAAATAGTACTAGGGTTAGCGCTCACCAACTTGTTAAGATAGTCAGGTAAAAGATTGTAAGAAGCCCCTGCTCCTTTCGCGTAGTCAAGTGCCACTTCTCTTGCTCGCTAAGCTTTCCAATAAGAGGTATGAACATCATGGTCTCCTCGCATAACCTGGATTATTTCATTCGGTCGGGGGCCTCCTCCGGGTCCAGCATATCTAGTTCTCATCATCTCACCAATAACTGCATGTGTTGCTTGTCTTTGGTAGCCAGAACGATCATCTACCGAACAAGTGTGCACAAGCTCTACCGTTCGTATTTCAAATAAATCTGAGTTCTTAAGATGCACAGCATACACTCTCCACTTGCATTTCGTACTGATGCAATTGAGAACCATCCCACCAGGTGCAGACTTTCTGGTTCGAAACCGGAACTTATTGTTGATTGCATGCAAGGCCATATGTTGCTTAAAAGCCACACGGTCCTTAAAGACCATTCCAATGTACAAATCATTCGCTTTATTCGATATATCTCCTACATTTTTACCAATTTTAGATGATTAGAAAAAAGAGATTGTACGAAACTAAACGCATAAGCCGTAATATGTTATATAATATAAAAAGTAGTTAAACAATGTTAGACATATTCAGAATCCGATTGACAAATATTGTTAACTACTGAAACATCTCCGGACTCTAAATTACATGAAAATATAGATTCACGTTAACATATAGATATCCTTTTTACTATTAGATATATAGAAACTTATTAAAATAACCAGTTAATGATTATATATCCACAAACATAATTGCTTACCCAGAATATCGATTTCCTCAATAATGTCCATATTGTCATCCTCATTAGGAGGTCGCTCAACTTCATCAGTACCAACATCGTCCACAAAATTTATAGGAAAATCAAATCTGCAAATGGATTGATGCACAGCAACTCCTTGTGGATCTGATGTCACATACAAAGTGAGTTCAGGGTTCCCCACCCTCACACAGTCACACTCATCATCTTTTCCACATCTAGTGAGGATATGATGTTGTGTGGTGGTGTTTTGTGACCATCGATCTCCATCATCCATTGTGGTAGTTGATATGTCAAAGCTATGGGAGTTTTGTCACCAAGGGCATATCTTTCCCGAACTAAATTCGTTAAAGATTCAAAACTTTCGTTTTCTCGAACATAAAGCCCTAATCCCATGTAGCTAGAATTTCCATCAAATTGCCATTCACCGATTGGATATTTCGACCACACCCCATGTAATACACGGATCAGTCGACTCATCTACAAAGAAAAGAGGTAATTTGTTGGAAAACCATAATAGATAGTGATATTAGCTAAATACCAATAACAGTACAACTTTGACAATTGTTATAGATAAAGTATGTCAAAATGACGACGATGCCCTTTGAAATGGACAAAACAGCTACTTGTTGAACTTTGAGCAACTAGCTAGTATCTGTCAGAGAATATGCAGAAGATAACAACAGATATTGCGAAGATTCTGTTTAAGATTTGTTTTGATTTTTTAAAATAAAAAATATTATTTTTTCCTTGTCGCCATCTTCTTTCACTGTCTTCTTCCTCTGTTTCTTTTTTTTTTGTTTTCCTTAACGAATCTAAACAAAACAGAAGAACATGTTCGACTATAATAATCTACATAATCAACTAATTACAACCATTCATTCATCAACACAGAACAATTTCATAAGTTCCCTCTCGCGGAGTTGGCTCCTCTTTCTTTGAAGATTCTCAGGTTCACACCTCAAACAATCAAGGACACCTTGTCTCAAAACTAGTTTACGCAGAAAATGAGCAAAACTGTTATGATGATGTTATCACAAACATAAATGTCTCTGTGTTACGTAATTCAAATAAATATGGTAAAATATTTATATGTGTATAAATTTTAGCCGGTTAATATGAGTTCTAGAGATGTTAAGAATAATTGTAGCAGCTAACTAATATCATAGTCCGTTAAGTATGCCATCGTTTCACTAAATTATGTACTGTTCAATAAATTATGTAACCGTCTGTTACCTAAGTAACCAATCATTATAGATTCATTATCACCACAGTGCATATTGAGATTTCTAATGCATCGTGAATACTTTACTTAATTACCAGTAATTTTATCCATAATATGTTTTTAAATGTTTTTAGCCGGCTAACAATGTTGATTATCCCGTCTAATAAATTACCGTTATCCATTTATTATTTTTAGTTTGTTACAATGCATCAAAAAGGATAATTTTAGCCGTCTAACACAAGTTACAGCACAATTCCATGTAAAAATGATATGTTTACAAAATGTTTTAGCCGGCTAAAAACATAAGTATCTTGACTAATAAAATATGTAGCCCTCTATTATTTTTGGTTATGTATCCTAAATATATTGTAGCCATCTAACACAATTTACATTTCTGTTTCCTTATTTATAACTGTGTAAATGAAATGAAAAGACACACTTTTTCAAAACTAATTTACGCAGAAAATGAGCTAAAATATCATGATGATGTTATCACAAAGATAAATGTCTCTGTATTACATAATTCAAGTTAATATGGTAAAATGTTTATATATGTATAATCTTGAGCTGGTATATGAGTACTAGAGATGTTAATAATAATTGTAGCAGCTAACTAATATCATAGAATGCTAAATATGCCATCCTTTTGCTAAATTATGTACCGTTCATAAATTATGTAACTGTTTGTTATCTGAATAAACAATGATTAGAGATTCATTATCACCACAGTGCACATTGAGATTTCTAAAGTATCGGGAATACTTTACTTATTTACCAGTAATTTTATCCATAATATGTTTTTATAGGTTGTTAGCCGGCTAACAATGCTGATTATCCCGTCTAATAAATTATGCAACCATCTATTATTTTTAGGGGGATGTATTCAACTAGGAATTTTAAGTGATTTGTTTTAAAATGACAAATCCACTGTTATTCAAACATGAATTTTAAAAAACACTTTAAAATCCAGTGTTATTGAACTTGTCATTTCACAAAACACTCTGAAATCCACTGTTATTGAACAAAATTTAAGTAGGTGATTTTAAAGTACTTTAAGTGTTTCTAGAGTATTTGAAGAGAGTTTCTTAGTTATAAAAATAAAAATCCAAATCCCACTGTTTTAGATGAGATTCTAAAGTGTTTTAATCAAAATCATTTCAAATTCTCGAATTCTCCTGCAATCATCTACAAACTCATTGAAAATCAAATCACTTTAAATTTCAGATTCAATACACCCCCCTTAGTTTGTTACAATGCATCAAAAAATTAATTTTTTAGCTATCTAACACAAGTTACAGCAGATTCCGTGTAAAAATTATATGTTTACAAAATGTTTTAGCCGGCTAAAAACACCAGTATCTTGACTAATAAAATATGTAACCTTCTATTATTTTTGGTTGATGACGATGTATCCAAAAATTATTGTAGGCGTCTAACACAATTTACATTTCTGTTTCCTTATCTATAACCTTGTAAATGAAATAATATCTGGTTAAATTTTCTATTGTCTCAAAAATATATGTATTGTCTATCTAACAAGAGTTATATCTATCAGAAAATCACTTTCGTCAGATCCCTTTTGATCCATTTTATTCTTCTTCAACCTCTTTACAGTTCTCCAGCAATGAAGAACTCAAACCAGTCTATCTCTCTCAAATATTTTGCTCTTGATTCTGTCCTCGGATAACAAACCGGAAACTACTTTCGTCACAAACTCTTCTTCTTCTCCAGCTACAGAGAGCAGCCACCATCAAAACGCAGCATCCTCTGCACTTTAATCACAAGAACGAGCAACCAACAATCATTGTTGGCATACAATCTCTTACTAAATTAATTCCCTTGTCCTGTTCGGGTGACCATACGAACACAGATTCTGCATTTCTAAGAGCAGACAAAAAATATTCAATACATAAAAAGACACAATGGTGTAACCATTTGTTATGAAACTTGTCCATGAGAAAACACTACAGAGAAGCCTCATTTACCAGGATCGCATAAAGAGTAGAACTTGTCAACATCGGGTTAAAAAGGAAAGAAATTACGTACGTAAATAAATCGCTAAAGAAATTATCAAACAAACATAGGAGGGAGTTTAAGAGTTTCAAAAAAAAAGAGTTTAAGCAAAAGAAAAAATAGGAGGGAGAGAGAATCTGAGTTTATGTGTCTACATGTGAAGAGAGCTTGAAGAAAAGCAGAATGGTTGTTGAATTGTCTCTGATTCCATTGTCTCCGGTAAATCCATCAGTGATATTTGAAAAATACGATCTAGAAATAAAATAGAAGATAAATGGTGTGACTGGTAAAATACTGGAGTAAATAATATAGAGTAATACAGAGTAAATGAAAGGTAAGAAGAAACAAAAAATTGGAGTAAACAAAAGAGAAAAATATTATATTTATAATATTTTGTGTTACACTCAGTTCTGCTGCTTTAAAGAAGAGAAAAAGTATTAGTGTAAAATCAGAAAAGACAAAACAAAAAGAGTCACTTTCAGCGATAATGGAAGTAAACAATGTTTTTACATTTTCCACTTGATTGGCAAGAGATAGCGAGAATGGGAGTAACTATTATGTTTTACTCTATAAATTTACTCCAAAAGTGCTTTACAGTCACACTCAAAATATGAAATCAATGAAAGAAATGCAAAAGAAAGACATGAAGAAGAGAAATGAAGATGTCGAAATTGGAACTCTGTTTAGAAAACATAGAAGATGTGTTTTTTCTTCTCTGACAACAAAATATGCAGAAGATTTTCTGATAGCTTGTAAAATCCGTTTAGAATCTTCGAGTAAGATTTGACCTATCAAGATTGTCAGTTGGATAAGTGTAAGGGTAGGGGCATTTACGTATTAAAGAAAAATGTGCAGTGTGTGAACGCTTGAGATTGGCAATCTGCTAAATACACTATATTCCTTTGGTAGGAACGCAAAATTTTCAAGAAAATAATATTAATTTACAATTAATAAAGCTATAATAACATAAATGTTTTTTCTATGTAAAGTGAAACGCAAGAATGAGTTATGATATCATTAGTGGTGACTGATACACCTTCTTACCTGTCGTTATGTCTCAGAAATCCAAACCAACACTTTTTGTTCCTCCGTATGAAAGTGATGATGAAAAGTATATGCAAGTTCTCAAAATTTATAGATTTTCTCTCTGTAATAAACTCATATTTGCAAGAAACCAGAGAAGCTTACACATGTATCTCTATATACCACAAAATCTACATGTATCTCAAACATTTAATGCTCGCTGGCATACCTAGCTATAGCTATAAGCCTATGATCATTTCCGACACCTAAATCCTATATATTTCTTTATTTATTTTTGTTTAATTAATTTTACAGATTTGAGGGTTACGTTAGTCATTTTCCAACATTCTCTACATCTATTTACCTAAATAATTGCCGGTTTTCCTACTCTCCTAGTTTCCACTCATATTTTATATATTAAGCTAATTAAGCCATTTTTGTTTCTGTTATATATTGAATTTAGTTCACATAGTTTAGGTGTACATAATTTATGTTTTAAAACATAATTTTTCTTTTAAAAAATTAAGCGATAAAGA
This sequence comes from Hirschfeldia incana, assembly GCA_026261945.1. NCBI lineage: Eukaryota > Viridiplantae > Streptophyta > Magnoliopsida > Brassicales > Brassicaceae > Hirschfeldia > Hirschfeldia incana. The sequence continues at coordinate 3,681,223 of JABCMI010000006.1, forward strand.
GCCTAATTAAACGGATCCAAAAAACAAACCGAACCGAATATAAACTAAACTGGACATAAACCACACCAAACCAGACTAAATATGGTTTACTTCAGTTGAAAAAAAATATTAAAATCGAACTAAACAAACCAACTGAACCGAAAAAGTAATGAATTTCACCCCTACTGAATCCTGGAAATTTGCGTAAATCATGTCTCTGCATTGAAACTCTCACTTGTTCCACCTTCTCTTACATTTGAACTCAATTGATATTATACTATATTTTTATATCCGTAGAGGGTGCGGATCAGTCACCTAGTAGATGATTAATTAAGAGGAGACAAAGTAGAATAGAACTTGGAGCTTCTAGGACGAATTACAAAATATAGTAATGTGAATATACAAAAACATAACATGTAGTATGGTGGTATACTCCTTATTCGTTATCAATACAGCCCGAGTTTGATACTTTCTTCCCATTAGATTAATGAAAGATATCCCCTATAGGATTTGATACGACCAACAAAAACAATTTTGTTTTACTGGGAATTATTAAATGTGTGTTTCTACTATTCATGTGTGTTACTATTCACTTAAGCCTTGTCAGCTTCATCTTTAGAAGCCCTTGTTAGACTATTCTCTCTTCAGTTCAATACTTCTCCTCAAGATGGCTGGTTGGCGAAGAACCCGCAAGCCCATCTTGCAGTAAAGATCCTTACATGCATTTTAGGATGTCATTTTGGTGAGACATCTGGTACTTGATCAGAGAATTCCTAATATAAGAGGGAAGGATGATTCCTTGTTGAACCTTCTTTCTAATTTAGTGGCAGTCTATTTCTATGTATTTCGTTATTTCTTGGAAGACCGAGAGACTCCATCCTGCTAAGGAGCATAAGTGTATGACGTCCGTTGAAATATCCCCTTCTTCTCTAAAGACTCTTTCAACTGCATGCTCATATACTTCTCGCCATTGTCAATTTTGTAAGTCTTTTTCTGTGCTCGGAGTTGTGTTTAAACATAGGTATCAAACTTAATAAAAGCTTCCAAAATGCAACTCTTTGCTAGCATGAGGGTTACCCATGCATACTTAGACCTCCCATCAATGAATGAAACAAAAATTGATCTCGGCAAGTACATGGGGTTGTCCATACATCAGAATGAACTATATCAAAACATTCATCAAAAGATTTAGATGAATCAGGACATAATTTCAACAAAGCTTCCCTAAGATACATGCTTCACATTCATGATTAATTTGATTTACATCTGGAAAAATAAGCTGCAGAGTTTGAGAGTGAGGATGATCCAGCCGAGCATGCCATCAAGGTTTAGTGCAACCAGAACCGAGAGCAGATATGTAGAGTCTTATGGTTTAGTCTTTCTAGAAGAGACCATCATTTTCATAGCCTCCTGTATAATCTTCCAACATGTATTCTCCTGAAACCACACATCATTAGAACTTAAAGCAGCCAAAAACTTAAGTTCCTTAGCTGCCTTCTGAACTGACAACAAATTAGAATCAAACTCACGCATATACAACGCCTTTGTGTTTTTTTTTTCTAAACAACTCCATGTCACCAATTCTTCTAATAGCAACATAATGTCCATTAGAAATGGTGACCTTTCCATGGTATGGTTTAACATTAGTCAATAGTTATGAGTCCTTAATCATGTGATGAGAATCTCCTAGATAATCTATGATGATATCCTTAGGAGATTTAGAGGAGAGAAACTATTGTCTGATTCAGCCAGTTTTGAGATGCTTTTGATAAGAGCATCAAAGTCTGACTTCCTTACTATGTCGCCACCATCATCCATCTCCCTAAATCGCTGGCATGCTCCTTTAGCCTCCTTAGGGTTCAGGTGAGAATAAAACTTACAATATCTATCCTTGTTATGTCATTTTATCTTGTAGTAGTCATAATTAACATTCTTCTAGTCTTTTTGTTGAGAGACTTCGCGGGCCACATAAGCAGTCTCACTGGTCCCTTCGAAGAGACCTCTTAATTCTTCTTATATTTCAATCATCATGCATACTTTATTCAAGTTTGGAAACTTTTCAAACCTTAGAATGTGGTGGATCAATCCTTCGAATGATTCATTAAAAGTGAAAAGCAGACCAAAGAATTAATCTTGCTCTCTCGTCTCCATCATCTCTTTCAGATCTGTGGTGGGTGGTTTGAGCATCCACAACTCTCTAAAATCCCCAAAGAAAGGTAGTGAATGACCTCTTCTCCCAATGAAGATCATTCAACACTTGTGCTTGTGTTGAATGATCTTCATTGGGAGAATTTTGGGATTCCAGAATCCTCTTTTCTGGTGCTGGATTTTGGAATCCTCTTTTCTGGTGCTGGATTTTGTCTAAGGATACTTCAATGCTCCTTCATATTTTCCAAAATCCTTCTTGTCTTTTAGATAATTCTTGAGAGCTCTCAATATATATACTCTCACAAACTTATGTTTCTAAGATCCGTCTTTGTGATTCTAGATCACATAAGATAGTTATCCCTTTTAAGAAAAACTGGTATTAGTTAGGATACCTGATACCCATACGATCGAGCACCGATTTTGTTGTGTTCTTGGGTCAAAATCTGATCTCATGGAATTTGAAAGTAATATGTATGAGATGAAGTTAAGAGCGAGGTTCAAACGAGGAAAGAATTACGGTGGATACCACGACACCAAGAGAAACTAGAAAAGACGTATTAAAATTGAAAATGCTTTGCGAAAGTTGTGTGTTTTCAGATTTTAGTGCACTGGTACCACTTAGGAAAATATAGTTTAAGTATGAAAAAAATAAAAGAAAGGACAAAAGAAAGAGAATGACGCAGTTAGAGAGATAGTGAATGACTAAATAATTTGGTATATTCATTTTTACCCTTGTGTTTACAGTTTAAAAATAGATTGGCTTCCCTAATTCTTACTAAAACTTATATGGCTTCCTAAACAAGTTAAATACAATCCTTTATATATTAACTAGGATAAACCCGCCCTACGGGCGGGCGATTAAATAAAACAATAATAAAATTTTATTTAAACTAATTTAATTTAACTAAAATTATCATTAAGATTCATAATTATCTATCTATTTATGAACTTATTTTAGATATTATAAACTTGTCGAACTATAATAAAATTTGAAAAAAAAATATCTAATTTCTCTTAATATTTATTTTAGTTTAAATATACCACAACGATATATAGATTTTTTTAAAAAAATTATGTTTATTAATAATAAACTGATTATATTATTCAAATAAATATATTTAAAATTAGTTTTGTTTTTTATCTGCAAAAAACTATTGACGAAAATTACGATTTTTTGTTTTGGATTTGGGCGGGAAAACGCGATTTCCGTTTATGGAAGGAAAAGCCCGATTTCCAGTTTTAGCAGAAATCATATTTTTGATTCTAACAGAAAAACACAATTTTCTTGTTTTGGCAGGAATGTTCATGTGGATATAAATATTTTATCTCTTTATATCATAAAATCTAGTTTGTCGATTTATTGTAGTATTAGAGGGTGTTATTTGCTAATCATATACTTATTTTACTATTAAGGGTTCCATTAAAATATAATAATTTCATGTTGATTTTTAGATTCCTCACATTTTTATTGTGCGACATTTTATATTTTTCTCTCCTAAATTATTTTGTGTAAGTGTGTTAATTTTACTGCACGTGATTTGATTTTTTTCATAAGAAACTAATATAAATATTAATATTAATTTACGTGATGAGATTGTAAGTGTTTAAAATCATAAAAACATGTTAGTAAATAAATATTTTGTCACTAAAACACACAGATTAAAGATCCTTATTCATTAAAAATTTCTGTGATATAATTTACTTTAGTGTTGGATATTATTGGCATTGAATAAATTTAATTTAATGTTGTTTTGTTTTGTTTCTATATTAGCTTTTCATATATGGTTCAGTAATTTGTTTTTATTTTTACATTAGAATGATTTTGGCTTTTTTATATTTTGTCAAATTTTGTTGCTCTTTTTGTGGAGATAAATTTTTAATTTTTCTAAAATCCCGACAACTTAATTTCAAATAGATCTATGCTTTATTCATCTCTTGGAAAATTATTACCATTGAAAATGATACAAAAGCAATACAAATCTTTAGAAAAACATGTAAAACCACTGATGCAACTACTGTGATTCCTCTAGCTCGTGACCACAGATAGCCCGTCCATGGCTCATGGATATTATTCCCTTTGCTAACAATGTCGACAATCACAGTAGTTATTCCAAACCAAGAGTAAATATCCCCTATACTGGCCACAGATTTTAAAAGCATGTTTGACAACTTTTATGCATGCAAATTGCAGAATCTATCTTAATCGAAACTAAAACATTTGCTTGTACATACCAAAAAAAATCTTTTGTTTCAATATGTAACATACATGCAAAATCAAGAAGAAATTTGAAACTTTTTATTTCCAGTGACTGAGAAATACAAAAGTAAAGGCTTCATCAACATCAAAGGAAGCTATTAGACGATAGGATCAAATTGTTAATGCAAAAAAGAACAAAAGAAAGAAACATAAACCTGATAGTCTTGTCTTTAAAAAAAAAAAACTACATTTAACGGGTGGAAACTTCGTTGGACGAATTGCTGGTCCAAGCTTTAGAGTTTCCTCTTTTTCTAGGTCCAATAATGGAGTTAGATCTTCCATGACCTTCCATAATCATCTTTTTCTCCTCTGGTTTCTTAGCCAGAGTAAAATTCCTTGCACCAAGCGATCCAATTGCATTGCACGCGCTTAAAGATATCACAACAAAACCATAACGCAGTTTAGAAATCCAATTTTATTAGAGGAAAACAATTCGGATGGTTAAAGATTGATTCCGTTAACCTTCATGTCCAACCAGAACAGAACATTAAGGTTTCCCTTAGAGTTCTTCTTCTGCTTGTTTAGAACCAAATCAAGAAGCATGGAAACGACGTTTCCTGCTCTGTTAAAGAACAAAGAAAGCTTTAAAATAAAGATGAAGCCATGTGAAGAAATAAACTTGCAATAATAACTCAACGTGATGCTAAAATACTATTTAAAAAATCGAATGTAGTATGTTCTGCATTTCCAGTCTCATCTGAATCATGTGTCTATTCAAGGGATAACGAAAGACGGTGGTTGTTACCTAGGCGGTGATGAGAAACATGTCGATCCCATGAGGTGGCCGGCATAAGGGTTGCCTGAACATACATGGAAGAGAAACAACAATCATCAGAATTTGCAAAGTGGCTTAGTGAAAAAACGTAAGAATTGAAAAAAAACACTAATTACGACTAACAAAAACTTTAAAAATGAGAAAATAAATTGTACTACTGATTCAACACAACAGAGACGGCAAAAAATTATGCCGGCAAGGCTTAAGAACTAACCGGTGAAATATTATGGCGGATGTAAACAACATACCTGGGAGTCCAGTAGGAGGATATCGACACTCATCAGCTCTTCACCACGGCGGACATTCCTAGCCTCCAAGAAACAAAGCAAACGGACATGAACAGCGGAGGAGGAGCGACCAGTCTGCAAATTGGAGTGCAAATCGGAATACTTGTTTACTGGTTAGATTTGAAGAATGATAGGATGATTATTGAAAGCGAAAAGCATAACCTTTTATAGGTTAACCTCCACCGCCTTGCAGATCCATAATTCACATTGAATACGGATTGTGTGGGAGAGAGTAATGGAGGATTTTAAGATGATAAATGGCCTAATCGTAACATTATATTACTCTGAGGAAGAAGATAGAGGTCATTTTAGAAAACCTAATCAACATGGTTGTTCTTGACCGGCGAAGAATAAGGTAAAATGGAGAAACCCTAAACGATAAGTGTCACTCTGTTCCTTTGGTATCCACAAAGTGCCGTTACTTAGAAAAGCCCAACAAACTCCACAGAGTGATAGTGTAACACAAAGGCCAGCGAAAATCTTAAAGCCCGATCGAAAAGAACAAACGATTTAATGAAGCGCATCGTTTAAGTCAAGATGACACGTGTTGACTCCAAACAAATCTATTTAGTGACGTGGCTCAAGGAGGAGAGAGTGAACATTTCTTTATAGTATAAGATCTGAGAGTATTACAACGTAACCACGTCCAATCAATAGATGATTATCAGAACTTTTGAGAAAAATAAATTGGTTCATATAAATATATTAGGTTAAGATTTGTGCATTGCACAAGGTGAACATTGTATAGATAAATTATTTTTACATATTATTATTTATTTTGTATTCATTTACTTATTAAATATGTTTAATAATTGAAAAGCGCGTAAATATTATGTCTATAATTAAACTGAAGTAAGTAGTCAAATCAAAGTAAATAAATCACAGTATTCATTTTATTTATTTTGTATGGTATATAATTAAAATTAAATGATATTGACATAGATATATATATATATATATATATTATATTTCCGTACTAATATTTAATAGAACCTCCATAATTCATACTCATATGATTTTATTAACATTCTTATATTGGATGTAACAAAACAGTTAAAACCATTAGTCACAAAATTTTTAATGTGAGATTTTCAATAGTTAATTTCAAAATATAAATATTCAGGTCTTATTACCTTTTCAATGAAAAATTTTAAATTAACATATTTATTTATTTTATAGGGTTTATAGTTTAATTAAACAATATTAATATATATATATATATATATATATTAATAATCTGAATATCTATAAAATGATACTTCATATTCATATAATTTTATGATCATTTTTATCCTTTTATATAAAAAAGTAAAATCATTGTTCACAAAATTTTCATTGCAAAACTTTTAACAGTTTTAGTAATTTATATTCTTTTTAAAAAGTTCAAAATATAGGATATAAGAAAAAAAACAGATTCTTTATTATATGGTTAACTTAATTGTTTTTTTTAATAGTATCAATTAAACAAAAAAATGATGGATGATACAAAAACTATTATCAAATATTTATTATTCAAATTCATTTAATATTGATATCACTCAAATTACCCTAATGAGTGATTTTTACTCTCTCAGATAAGAAGTTGAGCTGTAGTACTTAGTGTTCGAATGCACATGGAGTGTGGACACACTCAGTCGCGGTTAAGCTAGGCTAATAAAATTAATATGCAATAAATAAAGTAAAACTGGTCGAACAAGGTAGTTGTTCTAAAGTGATTGATTGATGAGTTGATGGAAAGATGATTTGCTATACTTAGGATTTAGGTTATCAGAGCTATAGTTTATATATGCTAATGTTTGATCCTAAAACTCAAACATAAGTAACAATCTATCAACTCCCGTTTGGTTAGATTATCTATTGTCTAGATCTAAGATCTCAACTGTCGTTTATTGATCTTGAAAAAGTGTTGATCAATACTATATATTAAGAATCGATCGATACACCTATCAAAACGTCGATCGATACACCCATAGGATTGTCAATCAATGTTTCTTCTAGCAAGCTTTAGCGAATGGGTTCGATGTGTTCGCTAAGTTAACTAAATCGGCTGTCGCTTGTTTTTAGAAATCTTAGCTCAAGAGAATTAATTCAGGTAATAGACCATGCTGTCACGTGCGCCTAATTATCTAAGTTCGGGGTTCTAGTTTGCGATTCTAGAACACAAACAGTAAAAAAAAATCAAGTGAGTGAAATCTAATTATCACCCTAGAAATTCTATAGTTTTGGCTAATCCATCAAGAACCCTAATTAACCCTAAACTTAGCAGATCGATCTATTCAGATATGAAGTTTGTCACATAAATCATAGATGAAAAGATGAAATAGCAATAGATAAAAATTATAAAATTAACTGATTTCCAATATGACTCTGAAGGAGTAAATATTTTCTCTCCTAACCTAAAAGAAACAATTGAATAAATTGTGTAGCCGTCAACAATAGTTTAGAAAACAAATAAATAGAGTTTAAATCGTACAGGGTCATTCTGGTAATTTGCGGTGGCTTCTGGGTTTAAGCCGGTCTTCAGATATATTTGCCCCGCGTTCTGGCATCACCGTCGATACACACCAAGGGTGTGTCGTCGATCGACGTTCCTTCATCTCCTTGACATCATCCTCTCGCAATGCAGACTGACTACTTTTCAGTAAAATAGACATAACTTCTGGTATAGGATGCCGATTGACCTCAAACCGGTGACATTTGAAAGGTAACTCAAAGATCTATCGTGTATCAGAATATTGGCTCAATAACACTGTGGGAAGATCTCCATACATATCTAAACATCTGATGCGTTTGTTCAGTTCTGCACCTCAGAGGCTCCAAAATCACCATATTTCTCCAAAGCGTATATAAACATGAAAACATTCTAAATCATACTCCAAACCCAAACATACTCCTAAAACACTCAGTGGGTAAAATTCATGATATATCAAGTGTCATATATATGTGATCAATGGTTTATTTTATTTTTTTGTTCAAACAAAATACAAGTGATCATAAGTCGTATGAAATATCATAACAAATTCCAATGACATCTGAGTTTGTTCGAAGAATGAGAGATTTGACCATTCGTCTAATACTTGTTTTCTCCCTATTACCCCATTCTAGCTATTATAATTGTAGAATAAGAGATTTAAACTATTTATTATAAATTTTCTGGTTTATCATTTTATAAATCAAGTATTAGACGGTAATATATATATACAATAGTTTATACAATAGTTTACACATACTAGAACGGTAATATATATATATATACTTTTATCAGTATAGTCTTATGTAACTAAACTTCAAAAGTGTAGGTAAATAAAATAAGTAATTTGTTTAGTTGTTCCAGAATTAGATTATTTTTGAACCGAACTGGTGAATATATACTAGACAAACATTTATTTTTAAGTTTGCACTTATATTCTATACCACCTTGATATATTAGATTTAAACACTAACATGTGAATACATTTTGTCGTTGATTTTCTTAAGAAATTTGATTCTTAGATGTGTATCTGGAGTGGAATTAATTTTTACAGACGTACATCTTTTTAAATTGACACTTAAATATGTATCTGGAGTGGAACTAATTTAACTCATATTTTTATAGAAGTAAAAAATGAAATAACTTATAGAAAATCAATAGTAAACAAATCAAGAGGAGAAAACATAATCTCCTTTCGTGATTTAACATTATCTATCTGGTCTTGGTGACTTGTGTTTGCCACAAAACTTAATTTTTTTTGTGCATATAAAATATTTAAATAATTAAAATGAGTTGTAATAGATTAAATCTTGAACAAAGATGATATATTTAAGAGACCAACATTTGTATTCGTCATTTCACAATCGAATAAGATTGTACTGTTACAAATTTTTTAAACCATTTAATGAACAAACATCAATATAAAAACTTACTCTGTGCATGCGCGCAGCATGTTATCATCTAGTAATCTTACTAAAAAATGTAAACTCATCGCTGTAGTTTTGCTAATTTATTATTAACGTATAATGTGTGATCTAGGTTCTTTGCAGTTCTCTTCAAGCGTTGGGATGATGGAAAATTTTACTCGCGGAGTTCTAAACTAATTCCATACACGACATTTATGTTCACAAAGCTTGTGGGCAGCCATAAGAGAATTCTATTTCCTTAATTTGTTTTATTAAATAGATTATAAATTAAGTAGGTTTGATTTCTGGTGATCATCAGCAATGGAAACACGTGAAGTGATGATTAACAACAACAAATATAACTGAGAAGTGAGAACAATATGTGTTTATACCAATGAAGAAGCAAAGAGTTACCTGTCCAAGAAAATGTCTTCTCAAAAACCAAGTAATACAAGACATTTGTTTAGTAAGTCGTTTAAACATACACGTACCAGACACCGCAAACAGCACAGCCAAACCGCTACCAGCATATCTGGCCTTTTTCGCTGCAAATATTCCGAAAAACAGACCACAACACCAACCAACACAACTAGAAAACCCACTAAAAACTTACCAGAAGGTAGCCAATTTCGCATCAGTGAAGAGTAGAGGAGATACGAAGAGACTAAAGAGGAGAGCCACAAACAAGGCAAAAATGAACACTTGTGCACTTAAGATAACTCTTCTTCCGAGGAGCTTAAATTTTCCTCCAGCTATCTTTGCTAGCTCTCTGTGAACCGCCTTAACAGTCGCTTTAACAAGAGCGGCATCTATGCTGCAAAATTTAGTTACAGAAACTTATGAAGATCAAAATACAAAGTGACGATGCTGTTACCTACAAACAAGAAAGAACTGCCTTGATGTGCGTTTAATCTGAAACTAACAATAGTCTTTTTTTTAAACCCAACACTGCTTTTCAGAATTCTTTTTCAACTGATATCTCTCAACGAAAAACTAATATAACTGAACTTGCGATATTCATAAATAAGGACTATCAGGAAATGAATACCCGTGTATTTCCGAGTGTACGCCGATTGTCTCTGCCATTGACATCAAGGAAGTCTCCCATTTCCGGACATTATTGGGTTCGTCCTCGTGTCTCTTTCTCATCTCCCTGAAACATCGTCCACACTCTCCCTTAAGGTATTTCATATCGCTAGATATCACCTGGTAGAAGACGGGAATTACAAAGAGTTTTCCTTCCTTTGCGAGCTCGTCCATCTTCGCAAGCTCGTTCAAGCACAACCCTGAAGCTAGATACCTCTTGGAGAAGATAACAACTGCGATCCTTGAATCCTCGATCCAACTGTAGAGTTGTAGCATTTTAATCCACATTCTCTCGTCGTTGTCTATGAAGACGTTGACCCCAGCATTTGTCAAAGTTTTCACGAGATGTTTGACAAAGGTGATGCACAGATCACTTCCATGGCAACTGATGTAAACCCGAGGTTTCCCGGTCAACCGAACAGACAATGCTCGAACGTGTGTCTCTCTTCTTAATTGCTTCAATATGGTTTCATAGTCAGGGGGGGCTACAGGAGACTTAGTTTGACGTGGTTGGGTAGTGTTAGCCTGCGAGAACGTAAACAGAAAGATATATAAGTTGATGATCATCGTACAACCCATCAACATGTTGTGATCAAACTTACGATTCCATGTGCTATCATTTTATTTGGCAATTCAACTATGTCATGCCCACCATCCAGCCGTTTTTCCGTTGTTTCCGTTTCCCTCCTTACATTAGAGATTCCCACTAAGAAGGAAGACAAACAAGAAAGTACATGCAGTCAGCCAATTGTAAGCCTCCAGATATACTAGGAGCGAACCCAATCACTCAGAAAAGCTAAAAATATGTTAGCAAAGAAATCTTAGATCCACCCACCATTTTTTGAATATGCTCCATAATGATTTGCTCCGTGTATACTAGACTGGACCCGGAATTCACCAGATGCATATACCAAACTAAAGCCACACTTCAGCACCTCGTAACCATGTAACACTTCCGTACCATCTGTTACTTGAAATTCAAAATGAGTCTTGGTATGACTACAACCCTTTTCACTTTCTTCGTCACCAAGTTTCTTGTTATCCAACATAGATGCATATCCAATAAAGACATGAGATGGTACAATCTTCCCAGCTGTTTTACCTGGATCACTCCAACTGCCAATAGTGCAACTAAAGCGGATATAAGACCCGTCTTCATTATTAAACTCACAGTTACATTTCACTACAAGGCGGGCCCTCTGCTCATGGTAGTCAGGAAACAGGACAACAGCGCATAGAGCTATTCCAATAAAGTTGTTATCTCTCCAGTGTGGAGACAGCTTTCCCTCTAACACATTTCCAGATGCTTGATGACTAAATCGTGCGGGAACTTCCCATCCAGGAAAGCATGCTCCAGAGAAATTTTCCAAAGCAGAATCCTGCAACAAAAATAAAAAAGCAAATGAGATCAGATACCAAAAGATGCTGCAGGGAATACTAGAAACTGACAGATAAAAACAAGGATACCCCGTTGTTGTATCGAGAGAGTGCATCTAACACTAACTCACTTTTCCACCGGGTATAAGATACGATACTATCCTTTGCATCTTGATCCAACTTGCTACAGTTAGAAAAATTAAATCTGGCATGGCTCTGCTCCAGCCGCACCGGAAAGGCAAGAGGATGTGAAACTCTTTCCAGTGAATCACAGCCATGAGCATCAAAGTACTCAAGTCTTGGTGGAAGCATCGGAATAGACCTAAGTTTCTTGCAATCCTTCACGTCAAGCCATTTTAGATTGAAAAGTTTCCAAATGTCGGTTTGCAGACTGGCAAAATCATTTCCACTTAGCGATAGACGTCGCAGAGAGAATACTCCATTCACACCCTGTGGCCATCCGCTTGGGCCGTGTACGAACTTATCTTGAGAATCTTGGCCCTTGGATGTAATGATGTTTGGCATCTCTTTTGCTCCGATCCTGTCAATAAGTAAGCTCTGGAGATGTTTCATGCTCTCCCTTACATCGGAAAGATTCTTAAGCCTTGAACAACCAGAAAGTATTAATTCTTCAAGAGCTTTCAGCTCTCCGAGACAGTTGGGAAGGCACTCCAGCATTTCACAGTTTTTCAAATTCAACACAACAAGCCTCTGGAGGCTATGGATTGCATGAGGAAGACCTGTGATTGCTGTGCCATCTAAATGAAGAAACTCTATACTTTCAGAAATCAGTTGAAAGTCCTTCAGGTTTGAGCAGCCACTGAGTATGAGGGTTTTCAGAGAGATTAAATTAATATCTGGCAGAGACCAAAGACGTATGCATCCTCGCAAGTTCAGGAAAACCAGAGACTTCATATTTTGAATCTCCGCCGGCAACTCATCCAAAACCGTGCAGCCTTCCAAGTTTAATCTTTGAAGATTTTCAGCCTTTGACAATGCAGACAAGTTTCGCAACTTACTGGAATGACGTAGATCTACCCACTTCAATCGTGGTGTGTCCTGTGACAACCCACCAGAATTCAATAGTCAATAACCAATATTATTCAGGTTACTTTATCCATAAATAAAAATATACATTTACCTTAACACCTTCCCATACACGTTCAATTTTGCTGTAAGGCAGCCTAAAGTCAACCAAATTTTCTGGTCTGAAATCTGGTGGAAGTTCCTCCAACGGGAATTTCACCCAATGGAGATATCGAATCTCTTCCAAGGGAAATAAAAGTCCATCGGGGAAGCATAATCTGCAGTCAGATTTACATTGTCGAGGACAAGATGAATCATAAATCTTGAGGTATCGGAGATTGCGCATATTGATGAAGGTCATTCTTTCCAAGGGAATGTTCTTTGTTGCTTCAGACATGTCTAAGAAAATACCTCTCACATCATCAGTTCCCTAGTAGCAAGTTAAAAAAAAAACAAACAACAAGTTAGAAAATTACATGCGATCCCAAGTTTTTGTTGACAGTGTCTTAATTCTCTACTTATGTATCAACAAGTTCCATGTTTTCTTATAAGTTAAAGATGCAAGTGTATAAGTTTATATCACTGTTTGTGTTTCACGGCAGGCTATCTCTCCTTAGTTCTTATAAAAAATAAGCTGAAGTTTGAGTTAGACAAGCCAACAAATGTAGCAAGCGTGATTGGATTCCTTTTGCAAGAAAAAAGTGAACGTACCGATTGTTTATTTTTTTTCATATAGCCGATGATATCTTTGTATTTCCACAGCTTACGCTCCCCAGGGGAACCAAGGTCCTTGCTCAATGCATACAGTTGATCATGCATCTCTACTCGCCCACCAGAAATTGTAATAAGCAACTTATCGGCTAGATTTCTTACTTCACTCATAGCTTCAGGATTTCCAGAATCCAGTAAACGTCTAACAAAATACTCTTCCTCTGATTTGAAAAAATACACTATGTCCAGAAACATATCCTTCTGCCCCTCATTAAGTTGGTCATAATATAATGTCCAAACGTCCCTCATCTTCATATTGAAACTTTGTCTCACTTTTTGCAGTTCTTGTTGCCAGTAAGCCTCGTCTTTCCCACAGAGGAGGCTTCCCATTGACTCCAGGTCCAGTGGGTTGCCTGTAGAATGATCCACAAACATTCTTGACAGCGAAAGGAAGGTTTCTGAGGGGCAGATTTGTTTATAGAAGGCATGATGAGCAAAAAGTTGAACAACCTCTCTGTTTTTCAATGGCGGGACGAAATAAGTACCATGAACAAATCCCTCTAGCAATGACTTGTCACAAGTTGTAATAACAATCTTGCTTCCCTTCTTAATCCAGGCGAGGTTGCCAAGGAGAATCTGTAACTGTTTCTTGTCACTGATGTCATCAAGAACAGCGAAAACTTTGGTCTGAAGCAGTTCAGCTTTCACGCATTCATGCGTTGTCTTGTCGCTTATGTTTACATGCAAGTGTTCGAGTAACTTTTTCAGGAACATGCTCCGCAACTGCTCAGGTTCGCACTCCTTAGGCACTGTCAAAAACAAGTGTCTTGGAAACTTCGACCCACGCTTTTCAAACAACATTGTTGCGAGAGTTGTTTTACCAATGCCAGACATCCCAACAACTCCAACAATAAAAGTTTCTCCAGGCATTGAGTACAACACTTTTTCCATTTGCTTGAGTCGTAGATCAACTCCAAAGTAACACTTTTGATCTCCAGACGATGTGGTGTCATGGTTAGAGCTTACGGTAATTTCCACTCCTGCGTCATTTTCTACTTTTGGAATGTTATCTATCTTGGTTTCCAAGCTCTTCCACAAATCAGGTTCAGTATCAGATTTTGTTTCACTTACAAAATTTTCATTGGCTCCCAGAGTTGGATCATAGGAAGACTCAGATTGGATTTCATCATGGCTTTGAACATTTTCATGAGATTTTTCTTCATCTTGGACGTCCTCGATCCTCTCCGGTATTACAGCAGTCACTGGATCCCGACATGTATTTTCCATTTCATCAGATGCATATGTCAATCTAAAGCCACAGTTCCGAACCTTGAAACTTCCAACCACTTCTGTACCATCTGTCACTTGAAACTCAAGGGAAGCTTCAGTAAGACTACAACCCTCTTCACTATCCTCCACACCATGTTTTTTGCTATCTAGCATAGTGGTATAGCCAATAAATATATGAGACGACTCATATTTCAGTGATGTGTTACGTGCTTTGCTCCAACTGCCAACGGTGCAACCAAAGCGGACAGTAGACCCGTCTTTATTATTAAACACACAATTACATTTCACTACGAGGCGGTCCCTCTGCTCGTGGTAGTCGGGAAATTGAACAACAGCGCATATAGCCATTCCAGTAAACTTGTTGTCACTCCAATGTAGAGGCAGCTTTGACTCTAACACCGATCCAAATGCTCGATGGCTGAACCATGCCGGTACTTGCCATCCAGGAAAGGATGTTCCAATTAAAGCTTCCAAAACAGAATCCTGCACAAGAAAAAAAAGAATACCAAACAAGATTAGATACTGACAGATGCAGCCTGGAATACTTTAAACTATGGAGAGAAATACTCATACCTCGCTGTATCTAGAGAGTGCGTCTAACACTAATTGAAATTTCCAACTAGTATACGATATAATACTATCCTTTGCATCTTGATCCAGCTTGTTACAGTTGGAAAAATTGAAAGTGGCATGATTCTGATGCGTCAGAACAGGAATGGCCAAAGGATGTGAAACTGTTTCGAGTGAATCACAGCCATGAGCATCAAAGTACTGAAGTCTTGGTGGAAGCATCGGAATAGACCTCAGCATCTTACAATTTTTCACGTCAAGCCAGTTAAGATTGTAAAGTTTCCAAATGTCAGTTTGCAGGCTGACAAAATCATTTCCACTTAACGATAGACGTCGTAGAGAGGACACTCCATTAACACCCTGCGGCCATCCGCTTGGGCCGTGTACGAACTTATCTTGAGAAGCTTGGCCCTTGGATGTAATGATGTTTGGCATCTCTTTTGCTCCGATCCTGTCAATAAGTAAGCTCTGGAGATGTTTCATGCTCTCCCTTACATCGGAAAGATTCTTAAGCCTTGAACAACCCGAAAGTATTAATTCTTCAAGAGCTTTCAGCTCTCCGAGACAGTTGGGAAGGCACTCCAGCATTCCACAGTTTTTCAAATTCAACACAACAAGCCTCAAGAGGCTATTGATTGCAAGAGGAAGACCTGTGATTGCTGTGCCATCCAAATGAAGAAACTCTATACTTTCAGAAACTAGTTGAAAGTCTTTCAGGTTTGAGCAGCCACTGAGTATGAGGGTTTTCAGAGAGATTAAATTAATCTTTGGCAGAGACCCAAGACCAATGCATCCTCTCAAGTTCAGGAAAACCAGAGACTTCATGTTTTGTATCTCCAATGGCAATTCCTTCAAAGCCGTGCAGCCTTCCAGATTTAAACTTTGAAGGTTCTCAGCCGTTGACAATGCTGACAAGTCGAACAACTGACTGGAGTGGCATAGATCTACCCATTTTAATCGTGGTGTGTCCTACGAAAAGTCATCAGAACTCATTCAACCGCCAATCAGGAAACTATTCGAGTTTTGTCAGCCAAATGAAGAAAAAAAACTGCAAATAAATGGGACAAGAAAACACACCTTAACATCTTCCCAAATACGTTGAACTTTGCTGTAAGGCAGCCTAAGGTCAATAAGATTTTCCGGTCTGAAATCTGGTGGAAGTTCCTTCAAAGGGAATTTGACGAAATGAAGATACCGGATCTCTTCTAAGGGGAGTGAAAGACCATCTGGAAAGTTCAATTCCCATTTTGATTTACATTGCCGAGGACAATAAGAATCATATATCTTGAGGTATCGAAGATTGAGCATATTGGTGAAGGTCATTCTTTCCAAGGCAAAATTCTTTGTTTCTTCAGACATGTCCAAGAAAATACCTCTCATAATATTAGTTCCCTGGTAGCAATTAAAAAGAAAACACCTTAGCAAATCCTATATGGAATTTAATTCTAACATGTCAGCAAATCATACAAGAAATTATTTTGAATATCCTAAAATTTATGGATATAAAAAAAAGTTTCACAGCTACCATTGATATTCCAACATCGCTTTAAACATGGAAGGTGCCGTTAAGAGCAAGAAGTAAGTAATCAGCACAACTACAACCTACCATTCAAAAGATAAGCTATGAAATTAAAACCCATACAAAAAACGTTCCTGGTAGCACTCCTATAAGAACTGGAAACCAAAATATTGAAAACATAAGGAAGACTTTGATTTCATATTAAAAGCATTTTGCAGGGTTTGATTTCATATGAAAGCATTTGTTGTCTCAGCTATATGCCATAAGCAGTGTCATCCGCTACATATATGGTCTTATTTATTCTAAACTCCATTCATTAGTGTCGTTTCATGTTTCCATATTATCGAAAAAGACTCATAATCCATTCCAACAATTTACACTTGCGGATAAATATATTTGATTGTGTTCAATGACAGAGTAAAAGTTTTATTTCATAAACTACTATCAAAGTTCTAGAAGTTAGGTAAGAAGTGTTGGAAGTATGAAAGAAATACGTACCGTTTCGGTGTAAATATCTTTGTAGTTCCACATCCCATGCACCATAGAGGAACCAAGACGCTTGCCGAACTTATACAATAGATCATTCATCTCTACTCGCCCGTCGGAGACTGTAATCAGGAACTTGTCGGCGAGATCTCTTACTTCACTCACGGCATCAGTAGCGTCAGGATCTCCTGAATCCAGTAAACTCCGAACAAAATACTCATCCTCTGACTTGAAAAAATGCACAATGTCTAGAAACACATCTTTTTGCCGCTCATTAAGTTGATCAGTAGAGAATTTCCAGATATCTTGGATCGTCGTACTGTCACGATCTGTTACTGTTGCTAGTCTCTGATCCCAGTAATCCTCATCTTTCCCACGAAGTTCAGTACCTAGTGATATGAGGGCCTGCGGGTGCCCTTGGGCGTAATCCACAAACTTTCTTGAGAGAATCACGAAGTTCTGAGAAGGACTATAGGTTTGATCATCAAAGGCATGATAAGTGAAGAGTTGAAAGGCCTCTTCGTCGTTCAGTAGAGGGACTACATAAATATCATCAACGAAACCCTTGAGCAATGACCTGTCACCCGTTGTGATAACAATCTTGCTTCCCTTCTTAACCCAATCTAGGTTTCCAAGGAGAAAATCCAACTGCTTTCTGTCACTCACGTCACTGAGGACAACAAAGACTTTAGTCTGGAGCAGGATGTCCTTTACGGATTCATGTGTTATCTCGTTTTGTTTCTCTGGAAACTTACCCTCAAGTAAAACTTCCAGTAAGGTCTTCCGCAGCCAGACTAGCTCATGGTCCTTTGACTTATTACAGATACCAAGAAGAGGCATGCAATGTACAAATTTGCTGTTCCACTCTTCGTACAACCTCATTGCAAGAGTAGTTTTACCAATACCAGGCATCCCAACAACTCCAATAATTCGAGTTTCGTCGCAATCGAACTCTAACTTCTGCTCCAATTGCTCCATGCGTAGCTTGATTCCAAAGAGGCGATGGCTGGTGAGATACGTTTCAACGTTTTTTTTCCTTTTCTTGTGGCCAATTCAGTGTTTTCTCCTCTCACTGTAAAAGGAAAAGCAGGTGGATTTTTTCTTTCCTGCAACGAAATCTCGATCTTCTTCTCAATGTCCTTGACGATGGATGTAATGAGCTCGCTCTCAAGTCTATCAACCAAGAGAAAGAAACAAACCAATGTGACCCATTGTTTTTGTTAGCCCAATGATTTAGTAGTTTCAGTATCAAATTTATGTAATAAAGTTGTATTACCGATCCTCCTCAAATACTAAACCCTTCAAGCCTCCAACACGCTCCAAGGCTTCCTTCCATTTAATGACACGGTACTCTCTGCTCCTCCTCCAAAAATTCCAAATCCTGATACCGAAATTTCCCTCCAGTTGCGTAACCTGCAATTGCTTCACCTTGTAGAAGATTGGAACCACCTCAAGTTTTCCTTCATCCATGCGTTCCTTGATCTTCACCAGCTTATCTAAGCACCAAGTTGATTCAGTGTACCTGCTTGAGAAAATTACTATAGCAATCCTCGACTCCTCGATCCTCTTGAACAGAAGCTCAGTAGGATCTCCAGGTTGCAACTCATCGTCATCTATATAGACGTCGAATCCAACTCTTTCACAGGCCTCCACGATGTGGCCGACAAAGCCGTCGAGCAGGTCCGTTCCCCGGAAATTGATGAACACTTTATGCTCTGGCGGGGGTTTGTAGGAGGTCAATAAGGTCCTAACTTCTTCTTCATTGACTGCTTCAACTTTCTCGTTTGCTTCACAAAAGAAAATGTCATCCTTTACTGATTCTGCTTCACCACCAACCACCGTCTCTGATTTGGAGGAGTCATCTCTCTTCTGTTCACTCAGTGAATCATGTGACTCGCCATCATCTTGCTCCTCTTTCGGAAGCTGGATCAATATTCTCCTCACATCCTTGACAATGCGAGTGATAAACTTGGACTCATCACTGCCAATGGATAGTAATAAAAACAATGAGAAACTTTGACAGTGCAAGGAATCGTTTTTTTCTAAGAAACTTCTTCTAAAACAGTACATAAAAACTCTTTTTTTTCTCATGTTTAATTGATACCACCACTAAAGTGTCTATAGCTCACTGATTCAAATACGTTATTAGGTCACAATCACGAAACTTAAATCGGCTATAGAGTCTTTACCTGTTCTTATACAAGTGATATCCCATCATGCACGAAACTGAATCCAAAGCTTCGTTCCAAATCTTGACTTTTTCAGGATCAAACTCACGCATGCTGGGATTCAACAAGTTGAGACCGGAGCCACCTTCTAGCTCTGCAGATGAATCCAGCTTGTAAAAGATCGGAACCACCTCGAGTTCGCCTAGTTCCATCCGTTCTTTGATCTTGACGAGCTCCTCTAAGCACCATCTTGATTCGGTGTACCTGCTCGAGAACACCACGATCGCAATCCTCGACTTCTCGATCTTATCCAAAACTTCTTGTGTAAGATTATCTTCTTCGACGACCGTCTCATCAGCGTAGGCGTTGACTTCGATACTGTTCAAGGCGGTCCCGATTTTGTCAACGAAACCGCCACTGAGCAGCTCCGCTCCGTGGGAATTGATGAATACGTTATGCGGTGGCGGGAATTTGTGGTTGGTTGGTTTCCCCATGGACGCATTTGAGTGAGGTTTTGTTTGAAAAGAGTTGAAGTTTTGGGGGAAATGGTATACAAGAAGGGATTGGGGGTTAAGCAAGTGAGCATCTTCGTCAACGGTTCGCAATTTTTAAATGACTGACAAATTTTCCATGAGAGAATCGCCATTGTTTTTTTAAGAATTGTTTTCTTCTCACACAAATCTGGATCTAAAACACTTCCGTAGACGTCTTCATCTTTTAGCTTAATAATATAATAGCTTTTACTTAACTACAGTACTACGTTTCGTAAATGTACTTTATATGGGCCAGGCCCAATGGATAGAAGAAGCGGTATTAATTTTCTTTATACGTCGAGCCTACCACCGGTTCAATAGCTTCGTACAATGGGTTTTGTAGACTCGTTGTTTTAATACAGGTCACAAGGTGACGGTTGGTTGCAGACCTGCAGCAATTTGATGCAATGGTGGGGAAGCAGTGTGAATTAGCGATCTCTTTCTTTTTTTAGTCAAGTATCCCTGCAGAGTCTATTCTCTTTACCAGTAACAACCGTACAATTTTTTCAATCATTTGGAATATCAATACTATTAAAAAAGAATCATTTCCAAATTATACCCTTAATAAAATGTTCAAATTTTTCAAAAATATCCTTAATAAATGACTAACTAAAAAAAATTCATTAATAATATTGTTGTATTTTAGTTTTATCGGCATATTTCTTATTCTAGCATATGTTTCTAAATAAATTAGATATAACTCAAATCTGTTAACTATAATGATTTATGTTTTTATATTATCAATTTCATATTCTATAAAATTTTTAATATTAATAACATAAATTAAAGTCTGCAATAATTTTAAAAAGTTGATATTAAAATTGGAATTTTGTAACTACACAAAGATAAAATTTAAACAAAAATATTATTGGCCACTTTGTATGTTTAGCAATATTTTATATAATTTTTAAAAAATTATATAATAGTCTAAGTACGAATTTTGGATACAACCATTGTTTAACTAATTTACAAACATAAAATGGTTGTATGACGCATTTTAAATTTCAGGCACACAGACCAGAGAAGTACCTAATGGCTCAAACTAACTTCTTGGACCAAGAAGTACGCAATTTCTGAAGATTGGCCAATCTCCCACTTAACAAATTAGTATGAAGACATAGAGTGACACAATTTTGAATGTGTTAACACAAATTACCAATGTACTTTTGTCCAAAATGTAACAAGTCTACAACAAAATAGAAACCACTTAGGCCCCACAGGTTAATTCAGCAAGTGTTACAGGTCGCCTCCGATGTCCTCAAAGTTACAATTCCCCGTTCCAACTTACCGATTCACTGCCACAAAATGCAAAACTGAAAGCCTTATGTCCTTTAGATCTTCTCTCTTTCTTTTTATTGCTGCGAAAATTAAAAAAAATATATATATATATCAAAACTTTTGTGCACTGACAAAGCTCTGAACAAGATTTTGTCGTCATTTTCAGCTTTTCCTTCAATACAACACGGTTGAAGTCAAATTTTCAAGAATAGAGCATGCTTGAAGCTATCCGATCTTGTTCAAAACGTTGATAAGCTCTTCTAGTTCTCAGAAACAAGACAACACTTGAACCAAGCCCAATCACCGACAAGCATCCCCACCACACAAACGTTAGGAAATAACAGTCTCGTCCCATACATACAACCGACCCGGTCTTTGACCCAGCCGTGCTATGGGATTCATAGACCAAAGCAGCTAAGAAACCGTACACCAACGATCCAATCGGTATGTTTGTGATGAGGATGTTGTGGTTAACCCCGACGCTGTTTGGTCCAAAGAGCTCAGACGTTATGGAAACCGCTGCTGCGAATATGAAACCCGAGCTTAGACCGATAAGAGCTGTTCCTGCTTGTAAAGCTGACAAACTTCCAGATGATGCCAGCAAGAAAAGAGCGACTGTGGTTGGGAAAAGAGCAACGGCTAGCCACCCGGTTCTAGCGAAATAAAACTTCCTGCACAATTGACAATTCAATAAGATCATAATCTTAACAAAGGTTTGTGCAAGAGGGACTTACGCTCTGATATAATCTGGTGTTGCTGAAAGCAACCGACCGAAGAATGAAAAGGACGAATAAAGCGTGACAAGAGTTGTTGTCTCAGAGCTTTGTCCTAAAGATTGTGCAATCTGTCCGAGGTTGTTGCTGTAGACAAGCCCAATCGTACCACCGCAAAAATAAGCTATATAATAAAGCCAGAAGTCTGATCTGCAAAGGAGCAAAAACAGAGGATGTTCTTCTCCAAGCATTCCAAGTTGATTTCTTGTAATGAGCTTACTGCAACAAGATCTGTTGTTGTCATCTTCAATGAAACTCTTCTGAACAGGAGTAATGGGCGTTCGCAGTACTACATCATCGTTCATCAGCTGATAGCCGTCGAAGCTAGCTTCACGAGTGACCATTCCTTTATGTATCTCAAGCTCATCGACATCAACAAGAATGAAACCGGAACCTTCTAAACGGAAACTGGAGTGGACTTTGTGCAGATACCAGTTACGAGCGTAGACTAGACCGGGAAGGCATAAAGGGAGAATCAAGAGAAGAATTGATCCACCAAAGAGGAGACGAGCCGAGGTTACACCAGAGGTCTTTGAACCAAAGAGGAGCAGATAAACACCGTTCAAAACAGCTAATATGTTGAGCAATAGAAACATGAAAGAGTCTCTACGAACTCCGTCTGGTGGGAGAGGCTCAAGAGGCGGTTGGCGAAGAATAGGGATGAGAGCAGCGAAGGAGACGATGAGAGGGATAAGGGCGTTTAAGAGAAGGTATAGCTGTGTGGATATAGGGTTGATTGCGTTGTAAGCAAGAGTGTATAAGGCAGCACTAACGCCATTGAAACTGACTGTGAGAGAAAGTGCAAGTGATCTGTTTGCAGGGAAGTTTCTGATGCAGAGCACAAAGCAGACTGTGTTAAACCAGCAGATACTTAGCCCGGCTAGTAAACAACACAGGAACACCTACCACAACATCACAGAAACCATACTTAGCCACAAGTTTAATACCAAGGAGTATCTGAGACCATGTCACAAAGTTAAATGATTTCTCCCAAGAAAGTAAAAAGTTTTTAAATTGGCTAGGCTTACTGCTATATGATTCAAATAGTTTCCTACAGCAATAATATTTTTTATGTGAATTCACTATTATAATAATCACATGACAGAGATCCTCCACTGCGTGCCTACTGAATAGTTCAGAACGCAAAGAGAAAAGAAAATATTAATATATACACAGAACAAAACTATAAGATCCGATCACAGGAAAGAATAAAGATTCTCTATGTAGTCATCAAATCAACGTTTAAGCCGAAAGATGCCAAAGAGAATCACGTGCCAGCAAACAGTCAAATGAAACTTCTCTTCTAAACTACCAATCCACCAGTCAACTATCAACAACCCTTCAAAAATTTCCAAATCTTGTTTTCGTCTCCTTTGCAACAAATAAAAAACATTTTTAATATAAAAATATGAATACTTTAATAATACGTAGGTTAACATCAAGTAAAATACTAAAACACTACTCTGCACTGAAACAAAATGGAAGGTATACAGAAGAATTTCAAAGATATATGACGTTCTTAAACATTTTCGTTATCAAACTTTTTCAAACTGTGAAAATACAAAGGCTTATAATTTCTAGTATATTAACCTAATAAGAGTCTTCCATCCATCAACATGGTTTATATTAATTATTTATCCTCCGTTTGATAAATTTTGTTATATTGTCAAAAAATATGGTGTTCTTAGTTAATTTTATTACAGAAACTACATAAGTTAATCATCTATAAAACTATAAAGAAAAGGCTTGTATGAGTTACTAGCGTTTATTAAAGCCATGAAGTATTAAAGCTACATTACTTAAACCTGAAGGATCGAATATATGTTTTACCAATCAAGATTAGCATACTAATAAACTAGTCATTATTTTTTTAAAAAATCGAATTGATTCACCGATTAAACAACAGAGACACAGAATATGCTCAAGAAATCAAAATGTGTAAAGAAGAAATGATAATACCAGGATGTACGGCAAAGCGATAACGTTAGTGATGACGAGCCACTGAACGCCGTAACCAACGAATCCCATTATCGCCGCCGCGAAGAGAACCGTCCAGAGAGGGAAATACAAGAGCGCGAGCCCCGATGACCATCCGAAAACCTTCCCGAGATCGGAGGCGACTGCGAGGTAGTTCAGCTGAACCTGAGATATCCCGAGAACCGATTTCAAATCCGACGAGTACGTGGAGAAATCGAAATTGGTACCAGTGAAGGCTTGAATCCAGATCGTCGCCACCAGAATCATCCATTTTCGCGACTGACCAGCCATCTCTTTCTTGGTAATCTCCGACGTTGGTTCCTTGAGATATTATTATTCTTTTTTTCTCTCTCTCTCTCTCTGGGGGTTCGAAGTGTTTTGTTTGTGTAAGCGAAACCTTGCTGGTTTATAGAATCTGAGAAAAACGGTTCAAATATAACAAAACTAAACAAAGAAAGAGATCATACAGTTTTGACCCAAAAAAAAAAAAAAAAGAAAGAGATCATACAGTGTGTTATTGGTTTACGAGGAGGCGGGTTCATATGAGGTGTAAACCGAGTTGGAATCAGTTTTATTCGGTTAATTTTCTGTCGGCAGTCAATTTTATTTGGTTATGATTTTTGGTTCAAAAATGTCTATTGTGATTTCCGTATGATATTTTGATACAAAAATAATAAGTTATTATATGTTTTTGTGCAAATATTATATCTTATTATACAAAATATGTGTTACAAACTTAGTAATTATATTTTATTATATAAATTTAATAAAATATAAGTTTAATTTAATTAAATATAAATCATTCTTTAGATAGATTTTGACAAAATATTAATATAAAAAAGGAAAACTTTAAAAAAAAAAATTATGACTAAATATATGATTAGAAAAGATATATTTTAGAATCACGTTTACATCTCTCAATAAAATGTTTCACATATTACATTGTTATAAGTATTAGTAATGGATCCAACCAAAATGTAACTGGGTTCAAAAATTATGAAAAGATTAATAGACGTTTTATATTTGGGTTTACTAGGGTGGGCACGTTTTGGATTCCATGTTTCTATAGGTATTCGTAATCCAATATGTTTTGTTAAAATTTTAATAAATGTATAAGAAAATATAGAGAGACCATATCAGTTTCTTTGGGGTATATGATTTTGGGTTTTAAGATTTTTTACCACTAAAATTGAGTTTTTGGATGCTTGAAAAGAAGATTGTTCATGGGTTCGACATCAGTGAAGCTAGACTGGCTGGCTCTGAAGAAGCATGTCATCGACTTCGTTAGCTGACTCGTTATCAGATTCTTCGGACAAAATTCTGAGATGGACCAAATGGCCAAAACGAAATCTTCTACATCCAAATTTATTCTACATGGACCAAGTGAATGAAAATTACAATAATTGGTGTATGATGACAAAATTTCATATATTTTGTTTGAGATTTTCCAAAATTTTTTTATTACATTACACTCTTAATTTAATTTTACATTATATACTTTATAATTAAAATTTTTTAATTATATTATCCACATTATTATGATAAATAAACATCAAATAAATTTGTTACAAAGCTATGATGTGAAAATATTGGTACAACCCCTAAAACAAGAAATATAAACAGTTGATATAATTTTTATTATATATTAAACGAATATTACTGGTTCAACTAGCAAGACTTTGACATTTCAAAATTCGACAAAACCAATTTAGTATTTCATATAGAAAACAATTAAATATCCCAAATGGTACATACTCAGAAAGTTTTCTGAACTTTTTTGCAGTTTTTGGAAAAAAAAAGTTATTCTATAATTCTATAAGTTTACGTGATCTATTTTATACTTTTAAGGTTTGTTAACTTGTTTGTTTGTGTAATATTTGGAAAACATATATGGAATGTATTTTAACAAAATGAATTATTTCATTTTATTAGGGTAAAGACATGTACACATAATTAAATGGTACAACTGAGGTAGTTTAAAACTCAACAACTAATATAACTATGTACAAACCAGTGCCACCCAAATGATACTACAACTATATTATTTCACTCTCTGTGTTCGATGTGTTTGTTTATGTAAGTGGAACTTTGCTGTTTTAGAATATGAGATAAACAGTTGAAAAAAAACAGAGAATAACTTCATTAGTTTCTCCAATAGGGGTTAATGAAGTTATTCTCTTACATATATAACTCTTCATTAGTTTATTATATCTCATTCCTCATCACAAATCTATCGATTTCTCCAATTAAATTAATCAACCATAATTCATCTATCATCATGTGGTCCACATATTAACTTTAACCAATAAGATCTCATCTGGCCCATTTCATCTTCCAACGTGAAAGTTCATCATCTCCACCATTCATTGATGATTTTAAAGCTTGAAGAAGAGATTATTTTCTTCCGGTGAAATTTTTTTCTGAAATATCATTTAAATTTTGTTTATATTATGGGTAACATTAAAAGTAAAAATTGATGAAAATATTGTGAGATTAAAAAACAATTTTGAAAACTGTGTTTATGGATTTGAAGTATATTTTATGTCTGTTTTCGATGAAATTTTTGTTGGGATACTTATAAAAAGTGTATATATCTCGTCTGGTGTAAAAAAAAAAGATTCGATGTAAATTTTAAAAGCTTAAATATGATTACTGATATTATGTTCATGTTCATGTTTACAAGTTTGACTAGTATTACTATGTATAGTACTGAAATAAATTGGGGGGGGGGGGGTTATTGGCATGTAAATTTTGAAGAAGTTATAAAATTTAGAGATTACATTGTAATTGGTTTATGAATTCTTAAAATTTTATTAGAATCTTTTGCTATTTGTTTATGGACTTTTAAATTCTATGGAAATCTCTTGTTATTCAAAAAGTTTAGTTTTTATTGACTTTGTAATTCTATTGAACTTTTTTGTTATTGAGACATAAATTCTCTCTTGTTTTACTCATAACACTCAACTTTACAAATATCACATATACCCATAAGATTCTCAACATCTATGTAACAAAAACACAAATATACAAACACAACAAGATTTGTTTTTACATTTTAGGGGGGGGGGGGGTTACTGGTGGTTGAAGTTTAATTGATTTAGAAAATTTAGAAAATCCATTATTATTGGTATATGGATTTTAAAAATCTTATTAAAATCCTTTGTTATTGGTTTATGGACTTTTAAATTCTATGTAAATCTCTTGTTATTCAAAAAATTTAGTTTTTATAGATTTTGTAATTATATTAAAGTCTTTTGTTATTGGGACATAGATTTTCATTAGTTTTACTCATAATACTAAACTTTGGAAATACCATGTACACTCATAAGATTCTTAAAATCTATGAAACAAAAACACACATACACACATACATAAAAGTTTTGTATACATTTTTACTGTTAAGTGAATGATAGTAAAAGAAAGAAAATTATAACAAAATCATTTCAGACAACATTATGAGAAAATTCATAGTCTTGTATTAAACATAAGCATATAAATAAAATTAAGCAAGAAAATCATTATTAAAAAGCAAAAAGTTACTTTAGTATCAAATAATTTCACGAAAAAATTGTTTTTAGAAAACATATATATATTAAACATAAATAATATAAAAAAAAATTAGGCAACACTACCATTATTATAAAGAAAAAAAAATTTTAAATAAAACTTCGTATCAAATTGGAGAAAGAAAGTTATATATGGAAATTCATGATAATCAATAAAAATCAATGATAACTTATACAAAATCTTTGGCACCAATTCATCAAATCTACTCAACTTTAAAAAACCTCTTAACTTGTAAAATTCTAAAACTCCATGCAAATTTTAGTTTCAATAACCCCCCCCCCCTTAATGTCAGTCAAGTGAAAGATAGTAAAAAGAAAATTAAAGATAAAAAAATTATCAAAAATAACATTAAAAAAATCTTACATGAAGTATATCAATTTGATATTAAAATAAAATCATGAGAAAATTCATCGGTTGATGTTAACATCTTTATAACAAAAATCAAACAAGACAAATCAAAATGTCAAAATATCAAAAAAAACCAAAATTTTTATTTCAATATCAAATAGCTATATTTCATGAAAGATTTTTTTTAAAAAAATTAATAGAAAGATAAGTTTGGAAAGAAAAGTATATATGGAAATTTGTAATAGTCAATAATAATCAATGACAATTTATACAATCATTGGGTAAGAATTCATCAAACCTATTTAAGTTTTAAAAATCTATTAACTCTTGAAATTTTCAAATTCCACACAAATTTTATTTCCAATAGGCCCTCGTTAGTATTAGTAGGATAATATTGTACGGTGTGAGAATTAATTAATTTTAAGATTGTTAATGATGCTAATGGTAATTATAATTCCATTTTATTTTATGAAAAATGCAAAATCTTCCTTGCACAATATTTTTTTATTACGAGGGATATTATATGAAGGATGATGAAATAAAATGGATATCGGGAAATGGTGGAGGAGAAGATGGAATTCATACAATTTTGTTGAAAAATCAGTGGAGGAAGTCACATACTATGCTTTTTCGAGCGTATTTTCAGAAAGATAAACATAAATGAATCTAAGATTGAAGCAATGCTTAGTTACTTCCAATGGTATTTTATTCGAACAAGCCATCATATATTTGAAATGATGAAAACATTTTTGATTATCTACTGCAAGTTAATCATGAGAAGTGTAGAAGTGTTCTACATGTGAAGTTCAATAATGTAAAAGTGCAACTTTCAGAGGAGGAATGAAAGTACTTCCTCCAGATTTTGAAGTCAAAAAAGGAAAACTAAAACAAACAAGATTTCTATAAGCAGGAAAATCTCATGGAAGAGGAAAAACATGCAGACGGAGTGGCAGAGGAAGAGGAAGAGGGAGGTATGACAACAACTTTTGAATGTGGAAGTGGGTCGGGTTAAGGTATTTAATCGCTGAATTTTTTTTATTATGTGTTATTCGGAGTAATAGGATTTCTGGTATTATTATGTGTTATTTGGATTACTAGGATTATTGGTATTATTATGTATTATTTGGATTACTAGGATTAGTGGTATTATTATGTGTTATTTGACAACATATATATTAGTAGGAATATTTATATTTAGTATATAGAACAAATATATTTTGATGATTATTATAAATTCTTAGACTAATTATTATGTAGATTAAAAACCTATTCAGTTTCTCAAAAAAAAACATGGTATCTGAACAAAGGATCCAACAAAGCACAAGAAGAGGCACAAGAAAATCATAGTCAAGTATTGTCTAAACCGAAACAAAGCAGAAGAAACAACAACAACAATGGTATTTTTCTTCTTTCTCTCAAGTCTCAACTCAATCCATAAATAAGCTTACGTGATCAAACACTTGAAGAGGCTACAAGCAGAACAATGGACAAAGGATCCAATACAAAAAAGCATAAGAAGATGCACAAGAAAATCATAACCAAGTTATCACCTAAACCGAAAAAATGGAGAAGAACATATGTATCTTAGTGAATTTGAAACAAGGTTGGAACATAGGTGAGGACAAGCGGACAGCTGAGACGAGATCACTTTACGGTAGTGTTATGAACTCTTTTACATATCTTCTCCAACAATGTAGATGGTCATCCTTTCAAAGACACACCACGTCAAAACAAGGAGTAGTCAAGAGTGAAGGATTCAAAGACCCTTCAAGAAACAGAGCAAAGCTCATACATCTCAGTCGCAGCAACAATAACTTTCTGGTCATCGTTTTGATGATAGCAACACGTCAAGATCTTCACAACTTTATATTTGGTATTGTTTCCTTGGTTTAATTTTTCTCTAATTCTGAAACATTTATTTTTATCAATCTATTTTTTTATGAAAAATATATAAAGTTGATGACATAAGATTATATCATAGAAATAGTTTTTATATTTCTATTTTATTCAAGAAAATAGTTCAAAACAAGAACCAGTTTAAACCTTATTGAAGCTTAATATAAAACTGCATTATGAAACATGAACAACATCATTTAGTAGATTATCCAACCATAGGATGATTAAGGACCGGACCGTTGGGGCAATTGTTGCTTGGAACTTTGAGGATAACACGGTTACAACAATTGATGGCTGGTAGATAGACATTCTGAGGATATATAAAAGCAGTCACATGTGGGTTGTCCCTTTCAATCTTTCTCTTCGCTTCGACTCCACTTACTCCTTTCAGCTCTGGCCACTCCACTTTGAGTCCTACACACACAAACTACAAATGCTTAATTTTCGGTATTACATATGGTAAAGTTTGTAGAGACATGTTTGGTCAATTGTGGTAATGCACTTGATCACAAATTCAATTTTCTTAGTTTGGCTTCAAATGATCAACTTATTCTCTAATTATGTTTTAAAAAGTAACATTTATCATCTAATATTTTATAACTTATTCTTTAATTAGTTATAAATCCATATTATGAATTATTACAAAGATTGCTCAACAAAAAATGTTCAATATAATCTAAATCTAATAAAATTACACATTTATAAGTTAAACTATGGTGTGTATAGGGTAAAAATATTTTTATTTCATGAAGCTGAATCCAACAAAGTGAAAAAATAATATATTTTAATTAACTTTAAGTATATTAAAATATAGAGGGAATAAAACAGAAAAGGACATTACAAATCTTATTTATTCTTAATTTAGTTTCATATATAATAGAACTTTCAATCTATTATCTATGTCACAGTCACATTTAAAATATTAATATGCCACTATTAGTGTTATTGTATTATTATATACAGTCAAATATTTTGCCAAAATTGTATAAGAAAAATTTAATACCCCAAATGAAACTAAATCAATTTTTTATGAAATATTAAATTATTTAGTAGATTATCATCAGTAAAAATCATATAAAAAGACTAATGAACATTACCTGGAAATTGAGACTGACATCCATTACCTGTGCACTCACAGAAATCACATTGAGGACCAACAATTGGACAATTCTTTTGCATTTTGTGTTTTTCCTCTCGTTTATTTCTTCCAAGATAATTGATAATCTTTCAAATACTAACACTATATATATAACAAGTACACATTACCAAACTTTGAAACAGTGAAAAATTGATAAGCTTATATGTGGCATAAGATATTTGGTAATGGTAATATACCTCAATTCAAAGATATGATTTCTATTTTCCACTATGTTTGGATTCAAATCAAAACGTTGATATTCGTTTTTATGGTACAATAAATTTATATGTCTTGTGAATTATTTTGAGTAATAGTAATTAATCAATCGTTTCACAAAAAAAAGTAATTAATCAATCTCTCTAAGATGATTCTCATACAATTTTTGGTTGATCCCTTTCGGCCAATAATTTGATTTGTTTGATTGGAAAATGTGGTATCATATCTTCATTCATTTTGAGTGGAACTGGAAATTAAAATAGTAGAAAATCATATAATTGAGTTTTTCCAAAAGTACTATTAATATCTTACAATTTGATTTACAATAATCTTCTAGTATAGCAATTTTGTATTACCTTAAACTATCTCTTATGGAGAGGTGGATGGAAAATAAATTGTTTATACTATAGATAAAAAGTTTAATTAAAAATATTCATTCACACATAACACATATCATCCCCTACTTTTTGACCATTTGTTCTTTTCTAATTAGAAAAAATAGTTAAATAAATATTATTTTAGACATTCTATTTTGGATAACGTTGAACAATTCTTTAAATAAACAATTATATGTTGTACATTTGATCTGATGTTGTTCAAATAGTTTATAAACACACTCTTCATTTTACTTTATGAAATCAAATATATCCACATATTACACATCCAATATAACTTTTATTTTATTACAATTATTTTTAATATTTATCTTGGATATATGAGGATGAATACATATTATCTTGGATATATGAGGATATGAACAAAAAAAACTAAAAGGTATGTGTACTATGGGTGTAATATAATTAAATGTATTTTCATTATCTTCTTAACAAATATGTAGTTTTAAGGGTTGTAAGTTAAATAAGGTACATTCTGAACGGATAAACATTTGTACAGGCTATGATTATAAACGTTAATGTTCGGCTAGCTTTACCCAACCTAAAAAAATTATCCTACATCTCTACGTCGCTTACCACAAAACCATGCTTCTTTTGGCACTTCATCAAACATCTTCACTGCAAAATTTCTACCTCAACACTATGCATCCACAAATCAAGTGGAGATTGTAGTATGTAAAATTAATATTTGGATGTAGCTCCAAAAATATTCATAAGTGATTTTATGCTTATCTTTTGTGAAATACATAAGTTACTACTGACCATGAGTGCTTCAGCCACATCAGCTGTTGTGGATCAAAGCCTTATTTTGTATTTTTATCGAGAAAGTAGCTTAAGTAGAGCTAATAATTGTTGGTTGGAGTGTTAGTGGCTATTGTTGCAATAAAGCTTGTTTCTAGATACTTTAACAAAAACCTAGTCTGAGACTATGCTGGTGAAGTGATTACACTGAAAAACATATCATTGTTTATTATTATCAATCTTATGGACTTTGTTCGCGGGTAAGACATACTTCAAGACTTTATATTTGGTATTGTTTCCTTGGTATAAATTTTCTCTTGTTTTTAACTATTTATTGTTATCAATTTAGTTTGGTATGAAAAATATATAAAGTTGATGACATAAGATTTTATATCATAGAAATAGTATTTATACTTCTCTTTTATTCCAGAAAATAGTTCAAAATAAGAAGTAGTTTAAACTTAATTGAAGCTTAATATAAAACTGCATTATGAAAAATGAACAACATCACATAGTAGATCATCCGAAATAGGATAATTGAGGACCAGAACGTTGGGGCAATTGTTGCTTGGAACTTTGAGGATAACACGGTTACAATAATTGATGGCTGGTAGATAGACATTCTGAGGATATATAAAAGCAGTCTTATGTGGGTTACCCCATTCAATCTTTCTCTTCGCTTCGACTCCAATTACTCTTTTAAGCTCTGGCCACTCCCCTTTGAGTCCAACATACATAAATTACAAATGCTTAATTTTCAGTATTACTTATAGTAAAGTTTGTAGAAACATGTTTGGTCAATTGTGGTAATGCAGTTGATCACAAATTCAATTTTCTTAGTTTGGCTTTTAATGATCAACTTATTCTCTAATTAATTTTTAAAAGTAACATTTTATCATGTAACATTTTATAACTTATTCTTTAATTAGTTATAAATCCATATTATGAACTATTAGAACGATTGCTCTACAAAAAATGATTCACTATAATCTAAATCTAATAAAATTATACATTTAGAAGTTAAAATAATAATAAAAAATAAAACCCTTAAAGAAAAAACTCTCTGAAGCTCTGGCGACGGCGACGATATTGCGACCTAGGGTTCTAAATGAAATCGGAATGGTGGGATCCGAGAATTGAAATTGGGGTATCACGAAGAGAGGTGTATCAATTTTCTTTGGATCTAGATGCGAACGATATCAGATCTCCTCTCAATCTCAAGGGATAAAATGGGACTTGGGGAAAGGAAATCGAAAGGCTTTATGGCAAGATTGAAGTGGCGAAGCTGGGAATGATGTGGAAATCGATACAGAATCAAGGTATTACCTTTGTCTCTCATCTTCTCATAATGGGAGTAATGGGCTCCAATGGATGGAGATCTTCGGGGATATGGATCTCAAAGTTTAATGGGGATTGGAGGATTCACGATTCAAAAATATTTTTTTTTCGATTTGATCGATTTCAAAAAGATATTCTCTTCCCGATTTGGTATTCATGGGAAATCTCTTGCTGCCTATGTTACGGAAACAGTGGGGTTCTATAAAAGTGTTGAGGGGCTGGGTTCTTTCTACATCAGTTTCAAATTATTTTCTTCTATAACGAAACTTGGTAACAATGGTCTTATCTTTATTTGGTTCACTATGACGCAGAGTAAACTATTGGAATCCTCGGGTGATAACAGGAATGGTGAGGGAATGCGTAAGAAGCTGAAGATTACGGTGGCTCATTTCGATAATACAGCTCTTGTCAAGTCATGCTCCAAGGTGTTACTTGGGAGGTGTATGAACCCAGTGAAGCAGCAGATGCAAGCACTTCTCACAAACTTGCAAAACATTTGGAATTTTGTGGGACATGTCACGGGGAAAGGCTTAGGTCTTGGTATGTTTCAGTTTGATTTTGATAAGGAAGAGGATATGGAGGGTGTTTTGAAGCTTCAGCCCTATCATTTCGATTTTTGGATGATCGCCATCGCTAAATGGCAACCAAAAAGATCACCGAACTTCCCCGCGGAGATACCATTTTGGGTTCGAGTTCTAGGCGTTTCGAAGGAGTTCAGAACGGCTGAAACCTTTGAAAGTATTGGTGATGCTATCGGAAAGACACGTGAGGTGGACTTTGAGCAGATGCGTGTCTTGGTGGTGGTTGATGATTTCACGGAGCTTTGCTTTGAAACATCTATAGATTTCAAAGGAGGGGAATACTACGATGGAATGGACGTGGCCATCTCTTTGAGATATGAGAAATTTTTTGGGTATTGCTCTCACTGTGGCAGCCTCTGCCATGAAGACTTGAAGTGCCCTTTGGTTAAGGGACAGACTAAGCAACGCAATGAGGAGAACAAGGTGATTCAAAATGGAAATGGTGGCTGGTATGAAGGTGGAGCACACGATGATCGTGCTAGGAGCTACAAGGGAGTGGTTCTCAATGGGAATGGTAATCCACAGAACCGAGAAAGGGAAGGAAAAGAATACTATGGTAAAGGCAAAGGAAAAATGCATGAGGATTCAGAGTCTCGATGGGTGAAGGTTTCAGGCAGATCAAACAAGAAGCACCCGGCGTCTGGGAATCTCCATGGTGGAGATAGAGGAACAACTCATCACGGTCCTTCTCGTGAAGGAACACAATCAGGAGGACATGTGATCTCTCAAGGAGCTGGACCAGTCTCAGGAAGTTCTCAGCAGGAGCAGCGACGTCCACTAGACGAACCGCATGAGGAAGGGGAGATATTGGAAGTTAAGGAGGATCAGGGGGTGCCTCCTTCCCGCGAATTTCAGGAGCAACTGGCTGAGACCCAAGCGTCTGGAGAAATAGTGGTCTCAAACTCGGTTGATATGGAGATGAGGAAGTGATGGAGTGGGAAGAGATTATGGCCTCCTGTCGAGCAGAGGGGTTTGATGTGGATGCAGGGGATGCTCTTCCAGATCTAACTGAGGAGAGGAGGCAGCTCTAAACCAAGAGTTGGAGGCTAATGCAGTACTTCAAGACAAGATGGGGGAGAGCGAGATTATGGATAGGGCGGAGGAGATAGGTGATGAGGAAACCAAAAAACAAAGCGAGACAAGAAATGGCTCTTTAAGGCGCCACCGAACGGAGCAGCCAGCAATAAGTTGAGAGTGGTCAATGCAATTGCTTCCCCCCGCAAAAAAGCTATGGCCAAGACAGGTACACGTACTTGAGAAGGCAGGAACCACCGGGAAGGAAAAGGCTCTTCACACCCAAATCCTAGTCATCCAATCCCATAACTTTATGGATAGAGATTCTTTGAAGAAGCTCACCCCGTTACAGCAGGAGGTCTCTGTTTGTGGGGATTTTATTTTAACTATTATGTTTCAAATAAGCTCTATGAGCATAGGTTGTTTAGCTGAGAGTTTGGTCTTGGCTTGGTTGTGTTTTAATTGTTTCCCTCTTGGTATCAAGGACAGTCGAGCTGTTCGTTTTCAATATTGGAATAAATCTGGTTCGTTTGGTTACTGGTTCCGATGGTGTTTTGGACAGTTGATGAACTCATATTTCTTATTTGTTTATGTTCTCTTGCAAAATCATAGGAGTAAATATTGTATCTGAAGGTGTTGGAAGGTGATTCTTATAGTCAGAGAAGACCTACTATTTTTTATGGTTTCAAATGGTGCTACGGTGGATATGGAAGGACGTTGGGTCTTTGGTGTTTCTTATAGTCAGAGAGGTGTTACTCTGGGACAGGTTAACGCCCACGGGTCCGAAGTACACAACCATTGTTATTATTCTTTCGTTTCTAGATGTGAGTGAGAATCAATTTTATTGTGCTGGGTTTCGACTTGGTTTGCGGTTTTGAGTAAACCAATACCTATTGGGGGAACAATTGAGTTACTGGGCATTTGGTTTGTTTATGATCATGGATTTTCTATTGGATTTTCGATGCTACTGGTTTTCTATATAATGTTGATTTGTCTGTTTTTTTATAGTTATGGGATTGGGCCTTCAATTAGTTTGTGGATTGTTATTATATGGGTTTCTTGAGGTTTATGGAAGATATGGATGTGGCAGGCTGGAGTAACATATACGAATTTTCATCGTATGATCTGGTTTCCGGTTGATTATTACACGGGTTGTCTCTTCTCTTATAGTTATGCAGTGTACTTGGAAAAACGTTGAACTATAGGTTATATATACGTATGAATTTTCACTTTCAAAAGGAACAAAACAGAATTTACTCTTCGAATGGTTGTTTTCTAATGGCTGAGACTGGATGTGTTCATTACAACACAGAGAGGACATTTCCTTATAGGGTTTCTTCAGACCCGCTTCTTAGCTCAAAAAAGCATTCTAAGTTAATTATTTTATGAAGATCTTAAGTTTGAATTGTAGAGTATGAGAAGCAAATGGACTATTAGTTATCTTCGGGAGATATGGCACCAACACAAACCAGATTTTTTTATTTTTATCGAGATGAAACAAGATTTCAATTTTGTACAAGAGTTTCAGTCACATTTTGGATATGGCAATTTAAGAACGGTGGACCCAAATGGATCGACCGGAGGGCTGGCATTATATTATAATAATGAGTTCCAAGTTAATATTTTATTTTCCAGTGATAGAATGATAGATGTGGAAGCTGAGACATTGGAGAAGAAAATTTATATGATTTTTGTATACGGAGACCCAATACAGAAGCTTAGGGATCAGGTTTGGGAACGGTTAACAAGATATGGTATCTCAAGGGACGATCCATGGTTTATTATTGGCGATCTTAATGAGATCACCGGGAATCATGAAAAAGAAGGGGGACCGTTGCGTGGTGCAGATTCTTTTGTATCGTTTAATAATATGATACGTAACAGTGGACTCTTGGAATTTTCGGCACGGGGAAATAAATTATCCTGGCAATGAAGAAGGAAAGTTAATGGCAAAGCGACAATGATCCGGTGTCGCCTCGATCGCGCTTTGGCAAACGAATAGTGGCATTCAATGTTCCCAAAT
This sequence comes from Hirschfeldia incana, assembly GCA_026261945.1. Taxonomy (NCBI): domain Eukaryota; kingdom Viridiplantae; phylum Streptophyta; class Magnoliopsida; order Brassicales; family Brassicaceae; genus Hirschfeldia; species Hirschfeldia incana. Next base: position 3,718,596 of record JABCMI010000006.1, read on the forward strand.
TCATATACAGAATATTTAAAACTAGTGGGTTCGAATCACCGACCGATTGTGGCATATTTGGAAGATAAGGTAGTTAAGCGCAAAGGACAGTTTCGATTTGATAAACGGTGGCTTGGAAGGGAAGGTTTTATGGAGTCCATTACCATAGGTTGGACAAGGGAAATGCAGAACTCAGAGGTTACTAGGGGAGATGTCGTGTCAAGAATAATTAATTGTAGACACGAGATCTCTACCTGGAACAAAAATAATCCCCCATATGTAAAAGAGAAAATTGCAGAGCTTCAAAAGGTTTTGGAAGAAGTCCAAACAGATGATAATAGATCACAGGAGAATATTCTTGAGGTGTCTAGGAAATTACAAGAGGCATACAAGGATGAAGAGGAATACTGGCATCAGAAAAGTCGAAATACTTGGAATACGGCAGGGGATCTTAGTACAAAATTTTTTCATGCTTTAACAAAACAACGGCGAACGTGCAATCATATAGAGGGATTATACGATAATAATGGAAACTGGGTTGTGGAGGAAAATGAAATTGAGCGGATCGCAGTGGATTACTTTGATGATCACTTTAGTACAACATCGCCTTCGGAATTTGATGAGTTTTTAGATGAAATTCAACCATCTATCGCTCAGCAAATGAACCAGCGATTGGTACAGCTTGCTACAAAGGAAGAAGTGCGTCAAGCATTATTTATGATGCACCCGGAAAAAGGCTCCGGGACCAAATGGAATGTCGGCACTTTTTTTCCAACATTCGTGGCATTTCATTAAACAAGATATTTTGGAATTGGTCAATAATTTTTTGACTACGGGAAAGATGGATGAGCGATTAAATTTTACAAATATTTGTTTGATCCCTAAAACGGAGAGGCCGACAAGGATGACAGAGCTTAGACCAATAAGTCTTTGTAATGTAGGATATAAAATTATTTCCAAGGTATTGTGCCAACGGCTCAAGGCTTGTCTTCCGACCCTGATATCGGAAACACAGTTGGCATTTGTAGCTGGGAGCTTGATATCAGATAATATTCTTATTGCACAAGAAATCTTTCATGGACTAAGAACAAATAAGGCTTGTAGGAACAAATTTATGGCTATAAAGACGGATATGAGTAAGGCTTACGATCGAGTGGAATGGAGCTTTATCCAGGTCTTACTTCAAAAAATGGGATTTGATCATCACTGGATCCAATTGATGATGAAGTGTATTTCTTCGGTCCAATACAGGATCCTTTTAAATGGCCAACCTCGCGGACACATAGTCCCGAATAGAGGATTACGCCAGGGAGATCCACTATCTCCTTATTTATTCATTATGTGTACGGAAGCTTTAATAGCAAATATTAAAAAGGCGGAGAATGCAAAACAATTGACAGGAATAAAAGTGGCAAGGGCTTGTCCTCCAATATCTTATCTGCTCTTTCGATAACCTGTTCTTTTGTAGAGCGCAAAAAGAGGAGTGTCAGGCAATTTTGGCAATTCTTAAAGAGTACGAAAAAGTTTCGGGTCAACAAATAAATTTTCAAAAGTCTTCGATTCAGTTTGGACATACGATTGATGAGGATATTCGGCAGGAGCTTAGGGATGTTCTGGGAATCCAAAACCGGGGAGGAATGAGAACATATTTAGGAAACCCAGAGAGTTTAGGTGGTTCAAAAGTCCAAGTTTTTGGCTTCGTTCAAGAACGATTAAATAATAGAGTAAATAGATGGACTTTTAAATTCTTTACGAAAAGAGGGAAAGAGGTAATATAAAATCGGTGCTAACTGTTCTACCCAACCACATTATGTCCTGCTTCTGAATTCCAAAAACGGTGATGAAGAAACTTACGAGCGCGGTAGCTCAATTTTGGTAGAGTCCTAGCGGGAACACCAAAGGACTACACTGGAAATCGTGGGATAAGGTTTCTTTACATAAGGATGATGGAGGATTGGGTTTTCGAGATTTGACGGATGTCAACACAACCATGCTTGGAAAGCAGCTTTGGAGATTTATAGAGAAACCAAGTTCTCTATTTTCTTGTGTTTTTAAAGGTCGGTATTTCAGGAATACTTCACCCCTGGAACCAGCTAGATCGTAATCGTCCTCCTATGGATGGCGCAGTATAATTTCTGCTAGATCTCTAGTTAGCAAAGGACTAATCAAAAGGGTGGGAACATGATCTTCTATATCAGCATGGAATGATCTCTGGCTCCCAACCAACCGCCCGAGACTAGCAAACAAAAAACAAAATGTTCTCTTACCAGATCTTACGGTCGACTCTCTCATTGATAGTTTGTCGCATACTTGGAATTCACTTGCTTTACAGGAAATGGAACCGGCAGATGTTAAGATTGTGGAAAGTATACCTTTGAGTAGGGTGCAACTAGCAGACCAGGATGGCTGGCATTTTATAAAGAATGGAAAATATACGGTCAAATCAGGATATCAAATAGAAAGAGCATATCCAGACAGGGAGACTGGGATAACCGAGTTTGGTCCAACAGTTACGGATCTTAAAGCACATTGCTGGAAAGTGCGTTGTCCACCAAAGATGAAGCACTTTCTATGGCAGTTGTTGTCAGGATGCATAGCTGTTAGGAAAAATCTCAAATCTCGGGGCCTTAAAGGAGATATTGGTTGTGACAGATGTGGTGCGCTGAAGAATCCATAAACCACGTATTCTTTGAATGTCCACCGGCAGTCCAGGTTTGGGCTTTATCGAGGATTCCTTCACATCCGGATTTTTTTCCAGGACAGTCATTGTTTACGAATATGGATTACTTATTCTGGAGAATCAAACCAGCAATGGATGACCATGTTTTTGCATGGATAATGTGGTACATATGGAAAGGACGAAATAATAAGGTATTTAGTAATTTGGATATAGACCCAAGGGATACACTAAATTTGGCTATGACTGAATCTTTACTATGGTCAGAGGCACAACAAACTATCCTTCAGAAGACTCAGGTTTTAGAATCATCTGAGACAGTTTTACCGCTTAGACCGGGACGGTGGTGCTTTACGGATGGATCTTGAAAAATGGGAGACGCCTTTTCTGGTCATGGCTGGTATAGCACTTTAGCAAGATTTGAAGGTTTAATGGGGGCGCGAAATACAAGGGAAAGTCAATCACCTTTACATACGAATGTGGAGGCTCTCATATGGGCAATAGAATGTATGAGGAATTTAAGGCAGTATAGTGTTACCTTTGCAACGGATTGTTCTCAATTGGTGAAGATGGTTTCGGAACCAGAAGAATGGTCGGCTTTTGCAAGCTACTTAGAGGACATCAAAAGTCTCAAGAGAAGTTTTCACAGCTCGGAGATTATCCATATATCAAAGACGTAAAATAAAAAGGTGGATAGCTTAGCACGTGGTGTGAGACAACAGACGTCGTTTACGGTCCATATGGATACGGAGCAACCAGTTTGGTTTACAAAGTCCCCATGAGTCTGTAATCTTGCCGACAAAAAAAAAGAAGTTAAAATAAGATGTGTATAGGGTAAAATATTTTTATTTCATGAAACTGAATCCATAAAAATGAAAAATATTATTTTTTGTTAACTTTAAGTATATTAAAATATAGGGATTAAAACAGAAAAGAACATTACAAATCTTAGTTATTCTTAATTTAGTTTCTTATATAACAGAACTTTCTAAATATATTATCTATGTCACGATCACATTTAAAATATTAATTTGTCACTATTAGTGTTATTGTATTGTTATATAAAATCAACATTTTGTTAAAATTGTATAAATTTAATACCCCAATTGAAACTAACTCAATTTTTTATGAAGTATTAAATTGTTTAGTACATTATCATGAGTAAAAATGATATAAAAGACTAATAAACATTACCTGAAAATTGAGATTGACATCCATTACATGTGCACTCACATAAATCCCATTGAGAACCAACAATTCGACAGTTTTTCTGCTTTTTATGTTTTCGCTCTCGTTAATTTCTGGCACGATAATTGATAATCTTTCAAATACCAACACTATATATATAACAAGTACACATTGCCAAATTTTGAGTCAGTGAAAAATTGATAAGCTTATTTGTGGTATAAGATATTACGTAATGGTAACATACCTCAAACCAAAGATATAATTTCTCTTTTCCACTATTTTTAGACTCAAATCATAACATAAATATTCGATTTCATGGGACGATAAATTTATATGCCTTGTAAATTATTTTGATTAATACTCCCTCTGTTTCTGAATAAGTGTCATTCTGACATTATTCACGCAGATTAAGAAATCATTTAATTTTGCATGTTTTCCATATAAAAACATTATTACCCATACACTTACTCTTATTTCAACCAATAGAAAAATAATCTGCAGAATAAAATCAATAAATTTTGCATCGAAAACCTAAAACGACACTTATTTTGCAACGAAAAATTTCCTCTACAATGACACTTATTAAGAAACGGAGGGAGTAGCAATCAATGAATTCTCTCTAAGATGATGACATAAGATTATATCACAGAAATAGTTTTTATACTTCTATTTTATTCAAGAAAATAGTTTAAAACAAGAAGTTATTTAAACCTTATTGAAAATTAATATAAAACTACATTATGAAAAAGGAACATCATATAGCAGATCATCCGATCAGACCATAGGAAGATATATGAGCTGACCGTTGGGGCAATTGTTGCTTGAAACTTTGAGGATAATACCATAACAACAATTGATGGCTGGTAGATAGATATTCTGACGATATATAAAAGCAGTTACGTCTAGGTTATCCCTTTCAATCTTTCTATTCGATTCGACTCCACTTACTCATTTTAATCTGGCCACTCCACTTTGAGTCCTACACGCACAAACTATAAATGCTTAATTTTTTTTTGTATGGTAAAATATGTCGATAATTCAATTTTTCTAGTTTGGATCAAATGATCAACTTCTTCTTTATTTATTTTTTTAAAGTAACATTTTATAATTTCATAAATCATCATGTTTAGTTGTAAATCCATATTTCAAATGATTAGAACTATTACTCTACAAAACAAATTATACATGATAATATAAATCTAATAAAATTACAGATTTAGAAGTTAAACTAAGATGTGTATATGATAAAATATTATTATTTAATGAAATTAAATAAAAAATTGAGGAAAATAACATTTTTTATTAACTCTGAGTATATTAAAATAAAAATATATAAACAGAATACTACAAATCTTATCTATTCTTAATTTAGTTTCATATATAACAAAACTTTCAAAATTGATTATCTATGTCATGATCACATTTAAAATATTAAAATATCTAAAATTATTAGATTCGAAATATTTATTTTATTTTATCAATTTTTATTTTTATAATTCGAAAAAATACTTTTTGAAAATATTTTTCATATTTTTATTTTCAAATTTTTTATTTTTTATTTTATAAAATATTAAACCTTAATCTCAAAACTCCACCCCTTAAATCTAAACTCTAAGGTTTGAATAAATTAACCCAATGGGTATAAGTGTATATTTACCTTTTTAATGAAACTTTTTGGTCATTTTCATCCTTGGATATTATATTTGTGACAAAAAAAATCTTAGTGTTATCCTAGGGCATTTCTCTTTTTATAACACTATTTTCACCTTAGATAAAAAGTGCAAGTGGGTCTCTGATGTAATTTAGAACTTTATAATCGATGCTTGGGTCTTAATTAGTAGTATAATGCGTTGGAGGCCCAATTGATTTTCCAAATAATTTACAATTTATTAATGTTTTATTTTAAAGATTTGCAAAACTGCAAATACTTCTTCTTCTTCAATAGGTACCGATTAAGCTTTCTGCAATTTCTGTCATGGTTTATAACACAAATCTGACATGTTTCACACTCAAATGTTGCTTTTTCTTATTGTTTATTCATTAAACATGTAAATCTCACTTCTAATTTTCGAGTACAACGCTTAAACCTTAAAATCGTCATTTTCAATTACCTTTTTCTTTAAAAGAAACCCATAGGATACCCAAAACCCGATAGGATGAAACCCGAACGAGAAATCTATAAATCATGACCTGCCAACATGAATCCGCAAAATTTGAAAACAAGTTTACGGGTTTTAGGTTTTAAATTTCAACCGGGTTTTGGGTACCCTATGAGTAAAAAATCCATAGTTAACATCCTTAGTTACCAGTAAATTGAGATTAACATCCACTACCTTAGCACTCACCAAAATTCACTGAAGACCAACAATTGGACAACTTTTTGCATTTTGTGTTTTCTCTTTTGTTAATTTCTGACAAGATAATTGATAATCTTTTAAATACTACAATATATATATATAGAACAAGTATACATTTCCTATCTGTGAGTCAATAAAAAATTGACAAGTCTATATGTGGTATATGATATTAGGTAGTATTAATGTACCTCAATTCAAATATGTAATTTCTGTTTTCCTCTATTTTAGACTCAAACCAAAACATGGATATTCGATTTCATGATACAATAATTTTATATTCCTTTTGAATTATATTGACTCAAAGTACTCAATGAATTCTCTCTAAGATGATTCTCATACAAATTTTCATTAATACCTTTTGGTTAATAATTAGATTTGTTTATTTAGAAAATGTCCAATACCTTTTTGGCATCATATCTTCATTCTTTTTTGTGGAATAAGGATATCAAAATATTTGAAAATCATATAATTTGGGTTTTCCAATAGTACTATTAATATCTTACATTTTGAATTACGATAATTTTCCACTATAGAAAATTTGTATTATCCTGAAATGTTTCTCATGGAGACGTAAATAGGATATGAATTGCAGTAGACTATAGACAAAACGTATTGATTAAAATTATTTATTCACACAAATGATCCCCTAGTTTTTTAACCATTTGTTCATTTTTCGGTGGAAACAAAAATGGTCAAATAAATATCATTCTAAACAATCCATTTTGGATAACTTTGAACAATTCTTTAAATAAATAATTATATATTTTACATTTGATCTGATGTTGTTAAAATAGTTTATAAACACCATTTTCATTTTATTTTACGAAGTCAAATATATCCACATATATATATCCATTATAAATTTTATATTTTTACAGTTTTTTAGTATGCATATCCAACCAATGATTCAGTGAACATATTATCGTGAATATATATTATCTTAGATATATGAGGATATGATCATAAAAAAAAACTAAAAGGTGTTAGTACCACTGATATAATATTATAAAATATAATCTCAATTTGCTCTATAAAAATATGTATTTTTAAATATTGTAAGTTAAATAAGAGACATTTTGAACATATAAGCATTTGTACAGACTGTGATTACAAACATAAATGTTTGATAAACTTTACCCAACCTAAAATATTTATTCTACCTCTCTACATCGTTTACCACAAAATCAAGCTTCTCTTTGCACTTCATCAAACATCTTCACTGCAAAGTTTATATCTCAACACTATGCATCCACATATCAAGTGAATATTTTATTTTGTACAGTTAATTTTTGGATGTAGCTCCACAAGTATTCATAAGTAATTTTGTGTTTACCTTTTGTGGAACAAAGTCGTGTCTTATATTTTTTTGAAAAGGTAACTTTAGTAAATCTAATAAATGTTGGTTGGATTGTTAATAGCTACTGTTGCAACTGAGTTTGTCTCCTTATATTTTAACAAAATATAGTTTGGGACTATGCTGATGGATCGTTTTCATTGAAAGCAACACATCACGAACTGCTAAAGCAGGTTTTGCTACCGTCTTTCAATAAAGACAATTTGTTTTGTGTATGTTTTTTCTTGGTCGGATATCATTTTTGTTACACCATATAAAATTAAAAGGCTAGATAACTAATATCATTATCCATTGTCTTCTCTCATTCATATTCACCGTAATTAAGATTCATTTGGGTTAGCAAAGACAACATGTAAATTAATGATCTACTAATGTTCTGATTCATTCATATTCACCGTAATTAAAATTCATTTGGGTTAGCAAAAACAACATGTAAATTAATGATCTACTAATGTTCTGATTATCAATGTATTTATAGATACATGTGTATTGATTATTATCTTCTTAATGTAATCACTAAGCCCTAAATAGTAATTAAATTTTAAATATTAAACTCTAAATCTTTGGATAAACTATAAATCTTAGGGTTTAAGATTTATCCAAGGGTCTAATAGTTAAAATGAAGGGTTTAGTATTTAGCGTTTTTGATTTAGGATTTCAGATTTATCTAAAGGTTTAGGATTTAGGATTTAGGATTTAGGATTTAGGATTTATGATTTAAGATTTAGGATTTAGGATTTATGATTTTTGATTTAGGATTTAGGATTTATCTAAAGGTTTAGGGTTTATCCAAAGTTTAAGGTTTAAGATTTATAGTTCAGGATTTAATGTTTTGTTGATGGTGCTAAAAAATATATTTTTTAAAAAATTATTTTTTTGCGACAACTATTATTTTTATCTTTTTATTTTAAATATTAAATAACAAAATACTATTGGTTGGTAAATCCAAAAATAATTGTATCTTATTTATGTGTGTGTTAATACATCTATCTAATAGTATTCATACTAATACAATGAATATGGCCAATGAAAGTGTGTTTGTGATTCTTTCAAAAAAAGAAAGTGTGTTTGTGTATATAAAAAATATAAATCCTAAATGAAATAGTACATGGTAATATTATTATTCTATTGACCGATGTAGGATAATGAAAATGGCCAAATATACATTATTAAGAATATAAGATATAAAATGTATGCATTCATATATATATTCACCACAAGGATAATATAATGGAATATGGCCAAACAAAGGAATTGTATTAAAGGAAATATATAGATAAAAGGTTCGGCTATGGTACGACAAATTCTAATATGAACCTTTAATACCACCTAGAAGTTGTGATGTGTTTAATTTAATAACATAGATTATATTTGGTTTGGTACCCACGGAAAGAGAGATTGAAATGTGCTAAGCATAGATATATAACAATAACCAAAGTCGAACAAGTTTACCAAACAAACAAGGATGCTAATGAATCGATTCCCCTTTGATGGGTCTTAAGATCTAGTACAAACTAGTAATCTACTACATCATTTTGTGCCTAGTAGCCTTTTAAACATACCGAGTATCTGACATCAGTAACTAAAATTGGTTGATGGGTTCACGAAGGGTTTTGTTTCACGTTTAGGGACCAGAAGATCAACACCTGAACTTGTCGCTTCTGCTACTTCAACAGAGCATTGAAGCTCAGGTGGTGTTGAGTTCTCTCTCAGGAACATGAGTTTGGCAATAAGTTCCCCTGGAAGATCAATGTCAAGCTTATAATCTGCTACAAGCTCAACGATGGCTCTCAATCTTCCAACATCTTTGTTTTTAACCTAGAAACATAAGATAGGCAATGTCTAAATCATAACCAAAATGAACAAGATTAAAACACATGGGAAGAACCAGCTCTTACTTTTCCCATGGCAGAGTGTCTCAAAATGGTGATCTCTTTCATTAAGAGAGTTGTGGCTGAGAAGTCTTTAAGCTTGAGCAAACATATGATCCGGACCGCAGGTATGTACTGATGATCGTTTATGAGATCTCTAACCAATTCTGCAAAAGATGAAAGTGTGATAAGGCCTTAACAAATCCTCTATAAGAACTCTCTACCAAATGTTTTTCAGAACCTCACCTGGGATTTTACGTTTGAGACCAAAGAACTGAAACAGTTTTGGACCTTGTGTGTAATGAAAAACAGAGGAGACAAGTAGCGCAGTCTCTTCTTCATTGATCAAGCTATTCAATCCAAAAGCCAAAATGAATAACAAGAAAGCCAATGCCTCAAGAGATGAACTTGGAGCTTCGATTGCTATATTTTCTTTCCACATACTTGCCAACTCTTTGGCCTTTAACTGCAGCTGAGGCGCTTCTGATCTTCCAATTCTTGCCAGCTCCTCAAAAAAGAGGACCATGTTCTCCACGACTGACTCTTGTAACCCCAGCTTTTGTCTTCGGTAAGCAGTTCTAAGCTGTCTGTCCACAAGATCCAGAACGAATTTCGCTGGAGTAGATATAGCTCTAAGAAAACTGGACACTTCAAGACGACCGACAGTAACTGATGAGAGTTGATGAAACAGGGTTGCATCTCCAGTAGACAAAAACTCAGGCTCTGCTGCAATGGGCTGTGGCTCTTGCTTAACAAACACACTGCTCTTCAGTCTCAACTCTGTGTTCTTCAGCTCTGTCTTCTTAAGCTCTCCCTTCATCAGCTCAAGTTCGTTTCCAGTCTTCTTCAGATCTTCCTTCTTCAGCTCAAGTTCGTTTCCAGTGTTCTGCAGTGATGTCCTAAGCTCAGTGAGTGTTTCCCCTTCGGACTTGATCTGGTTCTTTATCAGACCAAGTGCCTTTTCTTTGTCCCTTGCTTCAACCTCTGTTGCTTTGAGTTCACCTGTCTGTTGCTCGATCTGCTTCTGGATCTCCACCAGCTTTAAACTCAGAACTTGAAGCTGATTCTCACTCAGCGCAACCTCCTCAGCGACCATGTCCAGATGGTCATGCAGCGTCTTCAACATCTGAGAAGAATCAGTTTTTAGTTTCTTAGCACCAGTAAGTGCTGGCTCATCTTCAACTCTTCTTTTCTCCATCACAACTAACCAAATGGTTTCAACAGCAACAGAGAACCTGCAAATCCAATTCCAAGACACGTTGTAGCAACAGTAAATGCATTGTAAGAAAAACCCACCAGACAGGTCAGATAAAAAAAAGCATTCTTTAGGTTTAGATAGGAAAAACCCAACAAATAGAAACATGTACAGAAGCTAAAGCTTTCCCAAATATCACAAAAACCCTAAAATTTGAATTAAAAAAAGGCAAGATTTTTCAAAAAATTCTAATGTATATTGCAGGAAACAGTAACTCCCAAAGAAAGAGCTCTCCGGAAACAAAAACCCATTTTTATATTAGATGAAAGACGGAAGCTTTATTCAAATTCAGAGAGGAAGAACAGAGAAACCAAACCCTAGAAGAAAATTTAACAAGAAACTGAAGTGACCCAGAAGCATAAAGTTGGGGAAAGCCTCAGAGAAATGCGGAGATAATCAGAGAGGAATGTAAAGAGACAAACAAAAAACCCTAAATTTACATGAAAGGAAAGAAAAGAAAACATAGTTAGAGAAGACATGAGACGTACAAGAGAAAGCGTAGCAGTTTCCCGCGGAGTAGTTACAGTGTGATTCTGGAGGAAGAAGAAGACCAGAGACTGAAGTGAGGGACGAACAGTGAATGGAGCGAAGAGAAAAATGTCTCCTTTATTGACCACCAAACTGTAGCCGTTTCCATTGGGCTTTCTTAAAAGAGACGAAAGCCCATTCGAATCTCATTGGTGTCTGTTTTCGTTTGCCCTTGTTCTTGTTCAGTATATATCTTTAAACTTTTGATATTATTTCAGGTAATAAATTTTGTAAATACAGTAAAGACTCTATAAGTTAATAAATATATGATAAATTAATAAACTTTTCTATTTCCAAATTAGACTATTCGACTTAAAAATAACATATAGTCCCATTAAAACTACAAAACAATAATATATAACTACAAACAAACAATTATATTGTTTATTTATAGTTATAACAGAACTATGTCGTTTTCTGCACTACGCGTGGATATTTTCTATTATAGAGTCCGTCTGATTTTTTCATGTGTTTATAAACTATTTAGTATGAGGATATTGTATAAAAAAGAGTCATGCTCGATCTGGGGCTTTTGTTATATAATATCGCATATAGGTTTTCTTCATCACATTTTTTGTAATGACTTTTTTTTGGTTAGTTGGGCCAAAATATAAAAACTGAATTCAGAATACATAAACAGTTCTCTAAATGTCGGTAAGTTATTCTTAATAATGTTTCTATAATCTTATGAGCTAGAGATTGGAACTTAAATATGTTAACTCTAACACATGTATTGAACTTTACTCTTATTTTCCTTTTGAAGTCTTTAATGTTTTTATTGTTGTGTCAAAGTAAACTGATGGGCTGATAATGAATCGAATAGTTTTCATGCAAATAAGAATTATATATTAATTAGTACGTATCAAATCTTTGGGTTTATATTTTTTTTTAGTTTTAAAATATTTTAGGGATATATTTGCTACCATGACAACTTTACATCTCCGATTACTTATGATTTGCAGCTCATTAAACACAAATTCTCACATCTTGATGATTAGTGCCAACACTGAATTAGTGTTATGTCAAAAGAGAATAATCTGAGAGCTTAAGAAACAACCTATTTACTTTAAGTTCTAAGCTTGCTTCTTAGAAAGCGATCAAAAGATTTTAAAATCAGAACAATTTGTTTGAGATTGGATCATTGAGTGACTATAAAAATTGCTTATGCATCAAAGTTGACTATAAAAGTTACTACAAATGTTTTTGACCAAAAAAGATTGCTACAAATGCAAAAGGATTTCCAGAATGGTTTTAGACTCTTGTAGCCATTCCTAGCTATGAGCTATATCACCATATTACTAAATGAATTTTATTTATGTATATATGCGTAGCAAATTAAATATGTTTTGAATATTAGTTTCATAATCCAAATGAAAACAAAGTAAGTACTTTTTTGTTCTTACTTTCTATAATATTCTAGCTAATTACTATATTTGAAACTTGAAATTTTTATTAAACCTTAAATATCCTTCAACTTTCAGAATGATACAAACACAGATGAGAAAAATACGTAAATTTCAAAGAAATACTAAATATAGTATTTATGATTAGAAAAACAAATTATGTGTTTGTATGTTAGTTGGACTCTAAATATTTTGTAATACATGCCTAGAAAATTGTATATATTTAAGAATGTTAGTTTAATAATGCAGTGATGAATAGAAAATCATCATAATTTGTTCTCTCTGTTATCATTATTCAAAGGGTGTGCTTATATTTCAGAGATACATCGTTCAACATATTTAGCTTATTTAGACCTTACTTTTAACTTCAAAATTACAACCCTAAATAGCAGACAAAATAAGTTATTTTGTCTGCTATTTAGGGTTGTAATTTTGAAGTTAAAATTAAGGTCTAAATTATTTTCTATTGCTAAGATACATGGTTCAACATATTTAGCTAATTTTCTCTGCTATTTAGGGCTTTGGATTTGAATTTAAAATTAAGGATTCAACAACTGTATATATATATATATATATATATATGTTTTTAAAAAAATTAGAGTTCTAAATTCTGAAATTCTTATAAATTAATGGTTCAAATTTTAGATCCACTCAATAATTTAGAAAGAATTCAATATGGCAAGGGTCCCTCTATTTTTTTAGCCAGGCATGTCTATATAACAGAAAAGACCGCATTGGCTTTCAATAAATCTAAAGCTTAACTTTGAAGACTCCTCGTTTACACATTTCTCTACGTGAATAAAAAATATCTGAAGAGCCAATTTCTCAAGGTAAAGCCTATTTTTAAGTAATTTATTTTTCTTACTTCATTATAGGTTGGAAATGTAGTATATTAAATTTGTTTTGAAATGAAGATTAGAATGTAAAGAAATGCCTTATTTAAACAAAAAAAATGCTTTATCATTATTTTTGAAAAGAATGCTTTTATCATTTCTTACGAAAAGATTTGATTTCAAGATACTATACCCCTAGATGATCCAATAAATTGTATTCTTTTTTTCGTTCTTTTCGTATTGGCGATATTTTTTCCAATTTCCTATTTAATAAATACATTATCGAGTTCTCATTTTTTCCATGCTTCTCATTTTTGCACTTGGCGATGCCATGAATTCCGTTCTGTTAAAAAATTATTAAAAAATATAGTTTCATTAATATTTATTTTATATTTTATGTTATGTTATAGATATTTTTTGGAAAAAAACTTATATGGGTTTTCGTTGTATTGAACATGTATCCGAAAATATTTGTAAATATCTATAAATTTTCTGAATATCCAAAAAAAATATATGCATTTTTCAAAGTAAAGCAAATCGGAAAATTAAATATTCTTAAAATAAGAATTAAATCTCAAATACTAAAAGTTACTAATTACCGTAGTAGTCGATCCGCACTCACCCCTATCTTTAAGCTTTTGTTAAGAACTATTCTCCGTAGTACTTGCGAGAGAGACGACATGCTAATCGGATTAATTACCACTGTAACCACTAACGACAGTTATTTGGGATAAATTTGTGTTAATTAAATCGTGGGTTATTTATTTACTTCTTTTCTACAGGATGGTTTGGCTAAAACAACTATGGTCAAGTGTTATGGTATTAGCTGTAGTGGTGGTTGGAGCCCGAGATGTTCCCATAACATATCTTGAATCTGCTGCGGCAAAAGGAGCCGGTACACAAATTTCATTTTCAGTATATTCAATTTCATATAATAGCATCTTTTTATTTATATTTTTCTTTATTGTGTTACAAAAAAAGAGTATTTTTATTTTATTATCATTTTATAATTCGGTATAATATTCTGTATAGTGTGTTTGGATGGTAGCACACCAGCTTACCATTTCGATAAAGGATCTGGCTCAGGAGTGAACAACTGGATCGTTCATGTGGAGGTTAGTTGAATTTACTTCTAAGTTATATGTTTAACTGAATATTCTCATCACAAATCATGATGCAAGAAAGTATCTAAGTTCACTTTATATACATGTGTCTATATATATATTAGGGAGGAGGATGGTGCACTGATGTAGAAACATGCCTAAAACGTAAGAGTTTGATGAAAGGTTCGTCTGAGCTCATGAACAAAGACTACGGTTTCTCTGGTATCTTGGGTGGCAGCCAAAACAGCAATCCAGGTTTCAACTTGAAAATATTTATCTCGTTTAATTTCGTTAGATACTTATCATGTTCTTGATGCAATGAGATTGATTTGTATTTTATTTCATTTGCAGACTTTTATAACTGGAACAGAATCAAAGTTCGGTATTGCGATGGTTCATCTTTCACTGGTGATATAGAAGCCGTTGATCCGGTAAATCATCCAAATGTCACCGTTAAAAATTTGCTACTTGAAATCATTAATTCATTTAAAAACCATTTTTAAGAACAATATAGTTGGATTAGTGTGGCCACAATTTGAAAATTTTAATTTCAGACACACAAGCTCTACTTCCGCGGTGCTAGGATTTGGCAAGCTGTGATCGATGATCTTATGGCAAGGGGAATGAGTAACGCTCAAAACGTATGAACATTTAAAATTTTTAAAAATGTTCAAGTTGAACTAGTGATCTCTTTTGATTTTATTTTTTTTTTTGGAATTGAGAAATATGGTAACATCTATTTTCAGGCGATACTCTCGGGTTGTTCAGCCGGAGCATTGGCTGCTATTCTACATTGTGACCAATTCAAGTCCATTCTCCCCAAAACAGCCAATGTCAAATGCGTTGCTGACGCCGGTTTCTTTATCAACGGGTAACATGCATACTCCCTAGAAACTCAACCCAAAAAATGCTACTCCCATCGTTTTGAACTTGTGTTTTTACATTTTCAATGATAATGATTGGTTGAACCGTAGATGTAGAAGCTCTGCCAAGAGATTTAGTCTGTAATATTGTTGTTGTAGTTGTATATCTTATTGCTCTAGAAAAACTACAACTTTTAAAGCATTTTAATATGCGCTTTAAGAAGGAAAAAAAAAACATGAACAAATAAAAGAATTAAATTTCTAAATGGTGTAGCTTTTATTTAGGATTTATTAAATTATTAAAGATTCATTGGAAAATAAATGCTGTAAGAATGTTGTAGGTCGTTGTAATTTTGAAAATAAAACTACATCATAATTAGTTAGAAATAATGGCTTTCAGTCTTACCCTTGTTTTCTATATTTAATTATCTGATAAAATCAAAAAATGTATTAATCTAAATAAAATAAAATTTTAATAATTTTCCTTAACAAATACGAAAACTCTTTAAAAGAGGCCTAATAATATGAAAAGGATGGAGTACATAGCCAAATAATTCTTACAAAACAAAATAAGTTACTCGTGTTGTTACATTTTCTGTCTTATAAACAGTAAGGATATCAATGGAGGATCTTTCATCGAATCATATTTCAGTAAACTCGTAGCTACCCACGTAGGGTCTCTCTCTTTCTCGACAACATTTCTCTAAGACATTTGATTATTTTTGTAGCGGCTAATCTTGATCACTATGTTTAGGGATCTGCAAAGAGTCTTCCTGTTTCTTGCACCTCAAGTATGAAGCCAGAATTGGTATATAGCTATTAAGATCCTGATATGTAGACCTTCTTTTTTTTTAAAACATTATATAGACTTTCTTGCCGGTCGGTTATATTGTATAAACGCTATGTTTGATCGTTTTTGCAGTGTTTCTTCCCGGAAAATGTTGTTAAGACTATGCAAACACCCCTTTTTGTAATCAATGCCGCCTTTGATTCTTGGCAGGTTCAATTGTTATTTGATTATTTTCCAATATATATTAACCCAAAATTTTAGATTTGATTCATGTTTGATTTATTTTGCAGATCATGAACGTTTTGGCCCCAACCGCAGTTGATAAACACAAAGAGTGGAATAATTGTAAGCTTGATTTTAGGAATTGTACACCCACTCAGCTCCAAACCATTCAGGGTATGTATATATATACTATACGAAGAAAATTAACTATACGGGCTCTGGTTTAGTTGCTAAACCGATTGGGTTTAATAACTCAGGGTACAGAGACCAAATGTTGGCCGCATTAGCACCAGTTCGAGCAAAGAACACGACTGGATTATTCTTAGCTTCGTGTCACGCTCATTGCCAAGGTGGAAATGCCGAGAGTTGGTCCGGTTCTAAAAGCCCTCAAGTCGGGAATACGGTAATTAATAACTCGGTCTTATTAATTTTCGAAAATAAAACATATATACAAAAAAAAATGTTCTGATTATAATCATTATTTTTAATAATGTTTTGGCATTTATTATTCAGAAAATGGCGAAAGCAGTTGGAGACTGGTTCTACGAGCGGAGTACGTTTCAGAACGTAGATTGTCCATCGTTGAATTGCAACCCTACTTGTCCTGCAGAAATACCTGCTCAAGAATAAAATTTATATTGCCGTTTCATAATTAACAGAAATTTATAAATTTTTGAAATACTGTTTGTAAATTGTAAATAAAATGTATAACAGATGTAATTGAATACAATCAAATAATATATAAATCTTTTTGTATAATGGCCATAACTGTGTTTACATAAAAATTATAACATTTGTAAAAAAACAATCTTACTAGGGTTAAAGCCAGAAATCAAAAGAAAATATATTAATTTGAATATGTTTAAATACTTAACTGCTCATAAGATTTTTCTTTTTGATTATTGAATCATTTTCCACTATAACTAATGTTTAATCTACATTTATCATAAAAGTAAGCAAAATAAAATCATTTGAAACTAGAGTTGAGAAAATAATACATAAAACTATATTATTATTTTTGTCGACGCCCCGCTTCTTAGATCAAGTGGTCGTTGGTCTTGAGTTGTTCAGAAGGAACACTCTATCCGGCTGGATCTCATATAAATCTATTTTTTTTTTATACATCAAAACTATTAAAACATGAGAATTTTTTATCGACTATGTTTTGGACTACCAAAACATGTTACTATTGATATTTTATGAATATACTTTTAATGGAGTATTTAAACATACATGAGAACTTCTTATCTACTTACAAGTAATTTAGATTGGACAATTTCATTTATTTAACCTCCTATTTTTTCTATTACAACTAACTTAATTATTGTTAAATATATATTATATTCAATCTAATATTTTAAAGTTTTCAAAATAAGATATCTAAAAAGATATTCTCATGTATCCATTTCCAAGATTTCATTCTACTAATATCTTCTAAGATGTAATAAATTTACTTTTTAATATTTAGTTTTAAATAATAAAATTTGTAATTAATATTAAATAAAATTATTAACAAATATCAATTCTTTCATTAAAAATAAGAAAATAATATTCCCATAATATTTATTCATAATTAAATTAATACATCAACTAATAAATATAAAGTAACTTAATTTATTTATTAAATATTTTATAAATCATAAAACTAAAGAATAACGCATATTAATGAATTTTACCCCATACTTCATCGTATTAAAACAAAATAGTAAATTAATTTATATAAAATAATAAAATATAGTATGATATGGGTTGAATGAAATATAGTTAATTTATATAATATGAAAGTAAATTTTGACCGATATAAAAATTAAAAATATTTTATTTACTATAATTTATAGTTTTAAAATATAAGTAAAATTTATAAGGACGGGTTATATAAA
Source organism: Hirschfeldia incana (assembly GCA_026261945.1). NCBI lineage: Eukaryota > Viridiplantae > Streptophyta > Magnoliopsida > Brassicales > Brassicaceae > Hirschfeldia > Hirschfeldia incana. The sequence goes on from JABCMI010000006.1 coordinate 3,736,899, forward strand.
TGAACTATGTTAGCTTCATAAAATTATATTTATTAATTTTAATTTAATTATATATAAATACAATTTTTAATAAAATACATGTATGGAATTTCTAATTTTCAGTAAATAAATTGTTGAAAAAAAATTGATTTTGTATATCCGGATCGGGAAACACAAGTATAAATATATTAAGTTATTTTAAAAATAACTGAATGGTTTACATATCTCTTGAACTAAAAAGAGGAAAAATCATAATTGAACTGAAACCGAAATCCAAAAGAAAAACAACCTAAAATCAAAACTGAAAACCGAACATCATATTTAAACATATTGGTAAACATAAAGAAGGGTTAAATAAATTTGTCAATATATATATATATATATATCTTATGTCTCAACGAGAATCATCAAAATGCAAACTTTTAAAATTGATAAATAATCTCAGACATTTAACAAATCCGGAAGATCAATGCATATAATGATGATAAAAAAAACATTATTGTCTGCCCTTTGAATGGACGGATCCAACTCTAGTCTTTTTTTGAGAAGTATCATTTTATCTACCATAAGAAGTCATAGTAGGTCAATTTTATCAATTACATCTATTTAAATATTTACATTATCAAAATTTACTGAGAAAAATCTAACAAAATTTACTAAATATTCTAAATATCTAATCTATTTTCACAAATTTGGACTTACCCTTAAACTTGCTAAATATTTCTTACTCAATGCCATTGAGAATACCACTAAAAATTAATTAAGCTTATTATATAGTTATGCTTGTCTTTGTCGAGTATTTATTAATTTCCTAATATAATTACAATTGCAAAAGATTACATTACCAAACTGATTCCCGTACAATATCGAATAAGTTTCTTATAATATGCATGTTATCCTTAGCTTATCTAACATGCACGAAACTCAAATTATATATACTCATAGAAAAAGAAAAACTAACAGTCATTCTTCATAACAGTTGAACAATTTAATTTCAAACTTTATTTTAATCAATCCTTATAATATTTGTAACCACCTTATTATATTCCCCTCGACTATATACAATCATTAGCTTCTTTGATCGAGTTCCAAATGTCCTATTATTTATCCTATTAAAACAATGTCATAGCCGAATTATACAGATGTGGTCTAACTATTTTAATACAATAACTAAAACTTCTTATTAATCATTTAAAAAACTATTATACAGATAAAACCATAAATATAATTACAAAAACAATTATAAAATTAAGTTGTCTAAAAATAAGAAAACAAAAAAAATACCAGCCCTTTTAATGGCGGATCATAATATAATCTAGGTATCTATTAAATGAAAATATCATTTCATCTACTTTAAAAATGTCATATTAGATCAATTTTATCAATTACATCTATTTAACTATTTATATTATCAAAATTTGTTGAGAAAAATCTAAACAAATCTTACAAACATCTTCTAAATATTGGTTTAAATTAGTGTGTTGGTTAATTCTGTAATAATAATTTAATGTTAAATAAAAATTTATGTTAAACAAAAAATAATAGTGTGCTATTTTTATTAATTTTATTTTTATAATAAATATTATATGAATTTATAAAATAAAAATTACCCGCGCGGATGTGCGGGTCAAAGTCTAGTATGTTTTAAATCCATATGAACTTTTTTTCTTATAAAGCTACTAGGTGTTTTCCTACACCATGTGCAAAAGATTTTTTTTAATTAAATTATATTAAAAACTAAATTTTGTTAATATTCTAGATTTTTATTTTAATTTTAACTTAGTTAAACATAAAAACTAAGATAAAATAATTTATATAAATGTAAATTATACTTAAGTATATATATATATATATATATATATATTATAATTTTAGATAAAATTTCATTTATTTCATTTGGTTAATATATATTGAATCAATTTGTATAAATTTTCTTTAAAATAAAATTTATAAAACTTACATTAATGTGTTTTACTTAATGTGTTTTTATAATATAAATTTTTTTTGTTCTGAAAGTCACGTAGAAGTACTGTAGAAAAATTAGTATAAAAAAAAGAGAGAGAAATAAGAAAGGATTTTGAGAACTTTAGAATCACTAAAATTAGAAAAGCTTGATTTAAAAAAAAAGGGTTTTAGAAACTGTTTAATCCCACAAAGCCTTGATGATAGCCACAACTTCAATCAGTGCCTTATACACCCAGATCACCGATTTGACTAGGCTCTGAATGGTAACAGAAGATTGAACGGTATAGAACAAACATATTATATATACGGTACGTTTTAACTGCAGTTTGTATAGGTGAAATACATGATGCGGTTTAAAATAAGTGCTTCAAAATAAAGTATAAATGGTGACAAGTACAATAATGAACAGTGTAACTGCGGGATACATTTAATATATTTATATTTACAAACTAATAATCAGTAACACTAATGTAATTTTAAAAAATCTATTTTTCGAAAAAATATTGTATATATCTGAAATAATAAATTAAATGTGTTAGTGCTGAGGTTTATAGCCACAGTTATTTTTATTAAAATAATTATAATTGCAGTAGTTATCTTTGAAAATGTATAATGAAATGTGTAATTGCGGAAACATATACCATATTTATATTGAAGCCTGTGAAAATAAGTTCTATTCACTTTTTTTGTTCTATAAACTATTTGGATTTTTTAAATTATTTTATTTATCAAAATAATTTGAAATAAAATTGTTATAAATTATTAAAAGATAAGATCCAATATTCTTAATTGTTTGGATACAAAATTAATTATCGTGTACTTTGAAAACATTAATAGTAGTATAAAGAAAGAAGTGTATTGTTTGGAAACATATATATATATTAATATAAAAAAATATTAGTGATTTAATGTAGGTTTAAAATTTAAAGTAGAAATGTATATTTTATTTAAAAACTTACAAAATAAAGGTGTTGGAATGGATTTATATCCTTCTCAAGATCCATTAGACAATGAGCTAGGCCTATATTGCTAGGTAGCCATAGACTTTATCATTGTATAAATAAGGAGTCACCACCTCCTTCACAAATGATCTTTTTCACTACTTTAAAATCTAGAACACTTCTTATAAGAGTTTTATTGATTCTTGGATTCACTTTACTATTCAAATCATTTGTAATGCAATCTTTGATCATTAAAATATCTTGAATGATCACTTCTCATTTTGATTTCTTTGATGATTTTTTCTAAGCCTCAAAAATCTAAGGAATTCTTACATTATTTATTGTTATGATTCCAACAAACACACCATTTTTAGATCAAATAGTTGGCGCTAGAAGGAGGGGGCCAAGGAGAACTATCATCAAAACAAATCAAACTTGAAAAATCAAGATCTACAAAAAAAAAGAATAATCAAGATCGACATGTTTGACAAGCTTTAGACTCATAGGTATGTGACAATCTCATTGTCTTTCTGAGTTTCCATCACCTTCATCTAGTGTCTTCAGTTGTGAACCCAATTGCTACACTCCAAGTGTCAAGCTAAACTCCTCATTGATGTCGTGTTACTTCATATCTTACTCCTCGTGAACTTATCAACAACACAACTTTGCTGTCAAAATCACGAACCTGTTCAAGTGCTTGAACAGACATGAACATCTTTCTGCAAGTTGATTTTCTCCTTTGGCCTTTTCGATTCCACCCATGTGCACTGAGCCTCGAAACAAATTTTCTGAATTCTGTGTAGCTACCTTCGAACCATATATGCTTCAAACCTGAAACAACCTCTGATTCTCTACTTGTTTAACAAACTCCACCTCTGGACACGTTTTGTACCGCTGCTACTCTGAACATGACCTGCCATCCAACCATCACTGCTGGACAGACTTTCGACACAACCTTGGTTCACCCTTCATGTTGTTAACAGAAATTGCTTCCACATAATTTTCCTTGAATCAACCACAAATCTTGAAGTCACTCATGCTTCAAATCTCTGAAACAATCTTTGACTTACCCTTGATGTTCTTGAACAGATTATACTTGAGCATCACTTTGTACCGCTACTATCACACGTAGGTCACGCTGCCTAAAACCCAATGATTAACCTGATATCTTTCCTCCACCATCTGATCAACCTGTTCTGCAATAACAGAACTCCACTAACAGGTGTAGACCCTACTGCTAGTTAAGTGAACTGAGCCTCATACATATAATCCCTGGTACGCCTGAGCTCTCCTCACGAGATGCATGTGATATTTTGTCTATAATCCTTGATATCCCTCCTTTACTCAGCTGTGAATTCCTTTCCTTAATACCCTTCTTGTATTAAGATGTCTTCAATACCGAAAACATGTGCATCACCATCAACGACTTGAACACGCTTATAAGTCATTAAACATGCCATTAGCCAATAGACTTCCTCGAGAAACCCTCCTCAGTACTACCTGTGATGCGACTATATCTAGAACAACGCTTGTTCTGCTCCCTTAAATGCAATCGGATTTTCCTTGCATTTAAACCTTCATGAAGCTTCTTTAGTTCCATGACTTGAGCTTAAGATGAGCCTGCTTGTGGAGACAAGTCTTACCCTTCCTGAGATGGACAAACTGTAAGATGATTCCCTGCAATCTCTACAATGTCTTCCAACAGTTTCTTACTTTGCTTCATCTCACCATTCTGCATCTTCACTGCTCAATACCTCAGTTTAACCAAGTACCCCACCACGTTTACCTTGCATCATACTCAGCTCCCCTGTATCAACTTCACTGCAGTGTATTTTTGATATTATGTCGAATTACTTGTCTCGCCTACAAGTAACCTTATGTAAGACTCCTCTTACAAATCTCTTTAGAATGTACCTTGTACTTATTAACAGAGCTAGGCACGTCTGGCCTTGACACACTGAACATATCCACGACCGCTTATCATGGAATACCATTCCCTTTTAGCTCTTACTCCCTTGAACTGACCAAGTTGCTAACCGAAACTTTTACCCTTCAGCTGAACCAATCAAGACATCTTCTAACAGAAAACATGTGACTCACTCCATCTGAAATCAGATTATATATCCTTGATGCATCAATCCCCATATAATCTTAATGGCTCCACCTGAATCAAATAACCATGTAGAAGTACCATGTCTCTGCAAAGTTTCTGCAACTGTATGTGGTATATGTGTCCTTTAAACATATCTCTCAGCACTCAATCATGTGATGCCTCTGAGATACTCCCTTACAACTTCCTCACTCAAATATCGAACACATGGTGAGCTTCTCTTTCTGTAACTTTACTCGAACCGTGACTTGTTCAAGCATGAAGTTCCGACCTGGTCAAGTCCGCAAATTTTCCTTTTTACCTTTGAGCTTCAATTCTCATCTGAGAGCACCACCTTGACCACTGTGGTCGTGACACCAAAACCGACATCCTTAACTTCTCCTCTGAGTCTATTCATCTGGAATTGCCGACTCAGACATTCTTGACAATTTCTCTAAGGTATAACTCACACACACACGCTTCTACTAGCTGTGGTAGCAACTTCCTGCTTCTTGAACAAGTGTTGAAGATTGTTGTCTCATACCTTTTATCCTCAGGATTACAATCAGTCGTAACAACATGTTCAACCCGATTTCGCATGCGCATTTTCCTCTACCTTTGACCAGAATCTTCAAGCTAAGTCTAAATTTTAATCGCCTCTTTCTTTACGTTTCTTCTTGTCACTCACACGACCTCATTAAAGCTGCTACATGCTGTTACCACAAATATTCATTGGCTCTAGCATATACTTGTGTAGACTTTTACACACTTTCCTTTGCTCTAGTCTCTTCTTCGTGGAGGTACAACCTGTTTCAGTCACACTAACTTGGCGACACCTCTGGCTTTCCTCATACAGCCTGACACCTTTTCTCGCATGCACTTACGGGCTTGACTTGAACTGACCCCAAACAAAATCACCTCTGTTTCGTCATATTGTTGTCACACAACAACCAACATGTGCAATGGCAAGATCCGTTGGTCATTTTTCGCTAAGATAACATGTATTCCTTGTGATCTCTAAAAAATCTTCAGTCTATGCGAGATTGACGACCTTTGATTCTGTCTCTTTAATCTTAACATTGTCTTAATAAGAGTCTGACTTCTCTTGAGATATCCTCCATCCCAAATAACTCAAATCAATCTCCAATACTCCTGATCATGAACACGCTCACCTGTGCAGCTGTTCTGCTGCAGCTTGCGCTTGTCTTCCCTTTCTTGCAAACAACTGCTGCATTCCTTGCAAGTCTCTCATCATGATTTCACCAAGCTGAAACCATCACGTGCATTGAGATATTCCACTGTGAACGTTTATTCCTTTGTCCCTGGCATCTTTTTGTGTACAACAAAGTAACACCATCTGCTTCCTTCTCTGACGCTGACTATTCTTCAGCATCAAAACTGGTTTGTCACCCTGAAAGTAGTGATATGGTTGTGCCTACAAATCTATTGATTCTCCTCCTCCAGAATTTTTAACTGATGTCGATGTTAACTTGAAGTTCATGCAGAACCAAAATCACCACTACCTCAAACCAGAAGCCTTCTGAATCATTCCTAACCAACTTCAACATCATGTAGACACCAAACTCTTCATCCTGAGAATTTTCTTTTGTACCAACCTGAATAAACACCTTATCTTGATCATCACAATGAACCGATGTTGTTGCCAACAGAACCCGCCGCTTAGCACAACTTGCTAAGAAGACTTTCGACGTAAAGAATCTCTGCTTAACCTCTGCTCAAACATATTACTACCTCTGCAAGTGTGATATCCTGTAGACCCATTTGTTTTCTCCTCATATGCCCTGAGAAGCCAAAACAAACTACTACTGAATCTCATGCAGAAAACCTGAAACATACATGTTTCAATCCTGAATCAATCTTGATTTGATACCGGCACATGTTCAGCGAAACTATGCCTTGAACAAGTAACTCTTCGTTCTCGCAGATTCATCCTAGCAGAAAACTATGTGTTACGCCAAACACATATATGCTTAGAAATCTACACTGCATTCCCTCTGAACATAAAAGTCTTGTAATATCTTATTCTCTGAACCTTTACCTAACTGTAGACTCTAATAATCACACATAGACAAACCTTGCATCAGCCGATTTACTTCAACCCTTCTGCAACATCCTTCACACTGAATCAAGAATACCATCTGAACAGCCATGAAACACTCATATCATTCAAGGTTCTAAGACGTCTGTTAGTTCCAAGAATTCCATGAGATACCGAGCTGAAATACCCACATAGATTTAACACCACATGCAACTGATATACCATGTAGATCAATCCAAGAACACCGTGCAAACCTTCACTGAATCTTCAGACATCCCCCTACAAAACCAGTGCAAAATCCCTTGTGTTCCACTATGCTTTCAGTTCCAATAACTTGCAGAATATGAAGAAACCCACGACTCCGATGCATATAGTCACACACAATTTTTTACTGTCACACACTCCTTGTGACTGCAGATCCAAGACAACTCTGAAGACGTATGTTTCTTGTGCTAGCAGCCTGCCACCATCTTGACTTGTGAGTAACATGAAATCCTTCTCACATAGTAGTTGATTCGTACACCCTTGGAGAACTTAGAGAAATCATGATTTCATAACCTCGAAATCATCTCAGCCGATTCAACAGACTTGTGAATCCTTCCTCCGTAAACTTGTGCAACTGCAGCGAAGAACGTTCAACAGGTTTCCTTCTTCTCTTGTAAACCAAAAAATCTCTTTAACCTGATCTGATCTCAGTGTATTACTCTGATTAGGTTAAGACCACGTGACCACCACCTTCCATTAAACATTGCGAGTTTCGTTTGCCTCGCTTGGAAGCTTCTTCATATGTCTCTCCTCCTCGAGACATGGAATCCGTGAATCAATGAGCATGTGCTCTGATACCACTTGTTGGAAAATCCATCATATCTAATACCATTTTTTGGGTATTCCTACTATCTGATACTGCTTGTTGAGTCAACCAAAACTCTAGCAAGAATTGTTGTCCCCTTGATCTTTCCCATTGATTCAATCCTTGTTCATGACTCAATAATTTTTCACCCAATTCACGGCAGCAACACGCTACATCTGGGGTGGATCCAGGATCCACAACATCCACTATGAAGTATCGGAAAACACATCTCATGTGGTTTACAATATCATAGACTCTCTATGTTTCTGGGTATGTAAACCCTAGAGAGTATAAAAGAGATTGCAAGAGATTACATGGCTAAGAGCTAAGCCTAGAATAACGTATGTATCTCTAGCTTACTCTATCTTTCTAAGAGACGCCATGGAAGCCTTCCTGGATGCTTGAGGCTCGTGCCTCCCAGAAGCTTGGCTTAGAGATCTCTGTCGTGATTTCTCCTTCTTTTGTATGTCAGCAGTTAACCTAATGGGCTTATTCGATTTGGCTCATATGTTGTATGCGCGTGACTTGTGCAATCTGGTCCAGCCGATGAACAAGTCTGATGTGCTTGACCAAATATTCAATATCTTTGTCTCAGTATCTAGGCATTTGGTCGCACAAAGAGGAGCTTTCGGAGGAGAGAGGTATGAAATCTCCATCTCCAGCGTTCACCAAACATCCAACATGTGGGTCATCTCCAGACCAGAGAACTTCAAAGCTTGTGGTTTCGATCAGTGAGGTTAGAAGAATGGAGGGTCACGACCAAGAGCTCGCCATGGTAGTATGAGGGACATCTCGTCACAAGCTTGTCATCTCGGCACGAGCTTGTCGTCTCATCCTTTCACTTGAAAATTGCAACTGAGCTCACAAGGTCGATCTCGGCAGAGCTCACGAGCTTGATCTCGCCCAATGCTATCTACGTGATCAAGAGTTATGTGCATAACTTCATCAAGCTCTTTCTTCTACGTCAAGAGAGCTCTCACGATAAGCTTTCCACAACCAAGCTCCTTGTCAAGAAGGAACATCACATGAGATATGACCTTATCTTCGGATCATCTCTCCAAGAAGCCTTCTCGTCATGTTGATCTCGACGTAACAACACGAAGTATCATCTCGGCAACAAAGGATATTCTTCACAAGTTTGCCATCTCAGTCGCGTTTCACCGCATTGGTCATGTTCTCTGTTATCTTTTATTCCTTTTGGAGCTTAAATCAGGCTTGAAGCTGTTGACACGTACAACTTTGCATCAGTCTGATACGAGAACGCCGAGGTGGACAACTTGCCACCTATTCTACAAGACGTCATCATCAACCAGTGCAGCGTCTCTTCTCGATCACTCATGGTCATCTACTTTTAAAAAAAAAAGAAGAAAAAACCCTCATCTCCAACAGCTAACAACAACTCATTCTCAAAAGATAAGTGTTTGTTGCTCTTACTAGATACTTGTCGATACTTGCCTTATTGTTTGCTGTCTGTGCATATTGTTTAGTAATTAATAAATTACTACTATCATATCATCTCGTGAACATTTGAAACAAGGTCGGTTCCTTATCAATTATACGGTACTTGGATATTTCGTTTAGTTAACTCTATCTGATAATCATCATGTTTTTTGTGAGACAGAGCCAACTGCCATTGTTGAACCAAAGATAAAAATTAGGACCGAGAGGCAGACATGTGACATGCTCGGATCAGTCTCTTGTCATCACGTCAAGAATGACAAGCTCAGATTCTGATTCTCACGAAGTGCTTATCATAGGTGGTACAAGCTCTAGTCAGACCCGTTATGAACGCGATTCTCGTACCAGTCAAGTACGACCGCCTCAACCTGAGATCAAGTTCGTAGTATGAATACATCCCGGCATCACAAGCTACTGGCTGCTAACATAACACACAACAATCTCAACACGACACTTCGGGTCAGCAAGTTAATCACTCGGATTGTTCACAAGTCTTGAGCATGACGTGATACAGCGAGAGCATATCTATCTATGGCGATTTGATTGTGACAGTTCTTATGGCGGTACATTCATGATGATGTCTATGGCGATTTGTCTTTGGCAGTTAGTTGATTGATGCATCATCCATAGCGACTTGCTCCGGTGGTTCCGAACACTGTTCTAACAGATCGTTCGCGCAACCATCCCCGGAGTAAAAAGTCTGATTGGAATCAGAAGTATGTCAACGATGGCTCGCCCGGGACATTCTGTCTGCGATACTTTATTTATGACAACCTAACCATAACAACCTGCTCATGATGATGCGTCTACGGTATGAATATGTGCCTAGTTCATTATTTCATAAATCCTATTCGTAAAATTCACAGAGATCAACTTCATATCTCTCTACGAATTTGGGGGGACCTACTGTTAGGAGTGGATTTACATCCTCCTCAAAGTCCATTACACAATGAGCTAGACCCATATTGCTAGGTAGCCCTAGGCTTTATCTTTGTATAAATAAGGAGTCACCACCTTTTTAACAAATGATATTTTTCACTATTTTTTAGATCTAAAACATTTCTTATAAGGATTATATTGATTCTTAGATTCACTTTACTATTCAAATCATTTGTAATGTAATCTTTGATCAATAAAATATCTTGAATGTTCATTTATCATTTAATTTCTTTGATGATTTTTTTAAGCCTCATGAATCTAAGAAATATAAGTCTTACATTATTTATTGTTATGATTCCAACAAACACACCAATTTTGGATCAAACAAAAGGTTAGGTTCAACACAATGTTTATGTTTTAGTAAGATAGATTTGGTCTGCACGTCCATTTAATATTTCAAACTCATAGTATCTACGCAATTAAAAACTAAGTTGTTCAACAAAAAGTAATTAAAACAAAAAAAAACTAAAAAAAACAGGAGAGAAAGAAACGAAATAAATAAACACTAAAGTTTTTTTTGACATCCACTAAAGTTTTTGTTTGAGATACTTAACAAAAAAAAATGGTGAAATACTATCATTAGACCGATTGCATTATCAGAGGCTTGATTTTTCCAGTATTAAATTTTAATTGGAAAAAATGTCACTAAAATTATCTAACTTTCAAATTTGTTTGAAATCAAACACTAATTTTTCGGTAAGCCAAAAACACACTCGATTTTTATTAAAGAGCTATTTTAATCAAAAATTTAGTTTATTTTAGGCATATCGTTTATGCAAAAATTTAGTTTTTTTCGGTAGGTGTGCAAAAATTTAGTTGATCATATCATTCTACGCTTACCGTAAAGTTAGTGTTTTATTTCAACCAAATTTGAAAATTGATTATTTAAATGACATTTTCCCAATTTTAATTCAATAATTACACAATAATTTTGTTTTTTTATCAACTCACTAATATTTTGTTTCGAATCCCATCTTGAGAACTTCAAGGTAGGTGCTCTTATAGATATCGACAAAAGTTGCAATCTGAGGCAAAGATGCTCGTGAAACACAACAACATGCGTAGATTTTATCAATTAAATACAGATGTTCAAAATACAGGAAGTTTGAATTTTGTTGTTTTTTTTGTTTTCAATTGAAAGCCAAAAACAACAAGCAAAAATACAACATTTTGATTCAGTTCCAGACAAAAACCAATCAAATGTTTTTGGTCTTATGCAGGATCTGAAACTCTCATACTGTAATCAGTTAAATTCAGGTGATGGATCATGTCTACAAATGTCACCACGACATAGCGGACATACTCTGCATTGCCATGAAAGCATCATCAGATCTCATCTATACACGAAAAAGTCAAAAATATTGTCATCACAAATCCAGATTTCATACCTGTGAATCTCCTTAAGCCATTTATCCACACATGTTCTATGGAATTCATGATGACAAGGAAGTGTCCTTATTGTGTCTCCTTCTTCATACTCCACAAGACATATATAACATCTGAAAGATTACAGCAAGAAAATATTTTAACCATAATGGGTTGACATATTTGTAAGTAAAATAATCAATTAGTAGAAGGCATTACTGTGAAGAATCTTCGCTTTGTGATTTAGTATACTGTTTTATAGGTAATAAATCCACAACGTCGTTAGGTGCAGGAACAGATCCTATCGATGATACTGATGGTTGTTGAGAGGACAATACAACAGATTGCTGATGAATTTCATCAAGAACCTAAAAATGAATACACTATACACCCTTAGCATACAAAGAGAAAAGCACGTGTGGCAAATATTGTTAATGTCAACACAGTGAATATACCTCAAAGAGAGCTTCAGCTAGCAATACTATCCTTGAGATGCTAGCTCTAGCATTTGTTTCATCGGTTGTTGGTGTCGTTGTTGCTGTTGCTGTTGCTGTTGTGGAACCACGGTTAGTACCTGCACGGCATGTGCAACGACCTGCTTGGTCTAGACCTGATAAGACACAAGCCCTATCATGATGGCCTGTGACGCTCTCAAACCGACTTCCCAATCTTTGAAGAGCACGAACCTGTTATCATCATCAGTTTATAAGATATTTAGCTGAAACAGGAGAACAGAATGAAAACAATAAAACCAGTTTTCAAACCTGAGATCTTATTCTCCTCCTTCTTTCAAGAAAATCTGATCTGTGTTCTAATAAACCTTGATACCTCCCTTCTCTAACAAGAGGACTCGGCGTCTGCTGATCTTGGACTCCGAATAAGGTCCTTCTGATGCTAGAAGCAGAACGGTTTAGTAGAGAGGTTGAAGTGACAGGAGTGTCCTCTGCTGCTGCGGTGTTATCAGCAGAAGAGAAGAGATCAGTATCATCTTCTCCTTGGTGTGAAGGACGGAATGTGAAATCAGAGAGTGAAGAGCGGCGAAGAACTCTGTCACGAAGTCTTCCAACACTCAGGGTTCTGCTAAAACTAACATTCCGTTCAATGGAAGGTTCACGAACAACTTGTCTTTCCATACCATTAACTACTCTCATGGCATCAATGTCTCTAACTACATTGTCAATCGCAGGAGACTCAAGCCTAAGAGCAGGTTGTGAAGGTGAAGTGATGTCAGCTACTTCTCGAGAGGAAGAGAGTGGATAAGTAGTGTTGAAGGATCTTGAGCTCGAAGCTCTGCTGAGTCTAGAGCTTATGTTACCAGGAAGGAATTTGAAATGGGAGAAAACTCGACTTGGAGTTGATGATTCTTGAACCGAACCGCCAACGTTGCTTACAATTACTTCTTCTTCTTCTTCTTCAGATTCTTGAAGCTCATTTTCAGATTTCATCTTATCTTTCAGTTCCTCATCAACATAGCAATCTTGTTCATCTCCTTGATTCATAGATTCCATTCTTCTCCTTCCGTTACATACCTGAAGAGAGATCAAAGACTCATCAGTTTGACCTAATTTCAGATTTTGTTATAAATTTAAAAGATTTGAAAACGAAACCTGTTCGTCATCGTCGTCACTGTCGTGAGAAGTGGAAGAAGAAGAAGCAAGGCAAGAAGAGTGAAGAGAACAAAGGAGGCGCATCGGTTTCTTCCTCTTTCCACCATCCCTCGGAGGTTCGGAATCTTCCCTCGCCGTCGTCGACGTTAGCGAAGAGCCTCCTCGGCATGATTTGCTCCGCCCAGATCCCATCTTCTTTCTCTCAAATGGAACAAGCTGAAATTACATCATTGCCACAAGAGCCCCCAATCTTCCAAAATCTAAAACCAGCCAATCAAAATCCAATTAAAATCGAAACTTTGTCCACATCAAAGCATTGAGAATGGGAGGATCGAAAGCCCTAATTATTGAATTTTTTTAGATCTGAATCTCGATCGAGAATGGGGGAAATAATGCGAAGAGTATTATACCTCGAAATGCAGCAAATGATAATAAGCTATTGATTGTTGTAATGTTTCTCTGTCGAAGAGAAAGATGCTTTGAACGAAAGGAAACGGTTTTTAGGTGATCGGAGTAATCGAAGAAGGAGACAGAGCACCTATCTGCGATTGTGAGAGAGACTTTTACGGGGCGAGTGTGTTGTTGTTGTTCGAACGAGAGGGAACACAAAACCAAACTCCACTTTTCTTTATTTCTTTTATTTTTTATTTTTAATCCTTTTCAAATGATTTTTTACCGTTTTTTGGCTTTTGAATTTTGAGTGAATGTGTGATATACCCCAACAGAGATTCAAATTAGAGAAATGTCCATGACATGACGTAAAGGTAAAACATGATGACTTTTGTGATTTGAATGGACAAAATTGCCCTTACTTCGTTATACAAAATTTGTTAACGAGTTAACATATTTTTAACATGATATAAAAATTGTTAGCAAGTTAACAAAATTTTAACATGCTACAAATTTTGTTATCGGATTACGTCTATTTATTAACGTGGTTACCAAATCGTTAACAAACAGGTTAGCATGTTAACAATACTATTATCATAAAATACATATATTAACTGTTAATCAATTATCTATCAAATAGCTGTAAACATATTTATAACAGCTAACACTCTATGTATCTGTTACAAATTTATTAAAATATAATAATAATGGGTAAATAATGAAATAGCTGCTAACTTACATATTATCTAAATAAAAGAATGTATATTTCAAGATATGAAATTGAAAATAATAGAATTAGTGTGAGATAATAACATTAGCAATATGGATGTCAAAAGAATCAGAGTTAAAAATAGAGATTTATGATGAAAAAATGAAAACATAAATATAACATGTGTGAGAGATAAAGAGATTAGAAGATATAGAAGAGAAGAGGGAGAGAATGATATAAGGGTAAAATGGTCCGGTTTTTAGCTCTTGAAAACTGAGGGTGAATCGCCAATTATGGCTCGTTTAGGGACAATTCCACTAATTTCTGTTGAATTTTTATCATTTTTTACTATCATGATTGGACTCGATTAGCGACTATAATTATGAAAAGTTTTTTTTAACGGTCGTAGTGATCTGATCACTAGCGGTGGAAACAAAAACTTAGCTACAAGACCAGACCAAAGCAAAACTAGCTTGAACTTCTCGGAGACCAAAATATCGGTCAAAGAACACAACAAGACATAAACTAACGGATATCTACCATTTACTATAGAAAAATAAAAGCCAACACTCGAAATTAACGACGAGTGGGAACAAAAGCAGCAGACGTGGGACTACGAAACTCATAAACCACCATAACCACACGGAAATACAGCTGGTAAACTTTTCCTGCGAAGAAATAATCCCTACTAGGATCAGCAAAATAGAAAAACGCAAACGCGAGTTTTAAAATAAATGACTTTCCAACGCCAAAAGAAAATGAACTTCTACTTCAATAGGTTATAAGGTAGCGATGTTCATCGAGATGGCCTCGCTGATACAGTCCAAAACCCATATAATTTCTTAATATTGAGTTGGTCCGGTCCAACCCCAAATTCACAAAATCTGTTAATAGGTTTAGAATTCATAATATAAACTTTTTAGGTTTTTCAACTTTTCACAACATTTCACTATCTATTCTATTTAATTAGACTTTTATTGAATTTCTATTGAACTAGTATTAAAGTTTTAATGGTCCACTTAAATATATATTTTAATATTTAACAAAATCTTATTTAATTTTCAGTATATAATTTAACTGTATATTTTGTCATAAAAAATATTTTGAATTACATAATCACTTTGTAAATGAATATCAACAAACTTCAGTTTTCTAAAATATTCTTCAATGATTTTCTAATAAATCAAATTTTCATGAATATATTCAATAATAAATATATTATTATTATTATTTACTAAAACATAGATGAAATCTTATTATATAAATTTTGTTCTTCAAAGCTAGTAATTAACATGATTCTGATACATGAAAAATATATATTTAAGATTGTGACATGAATTAAATTATCACTTAATTGAAAATATCTAAGATAATGAAAAAATGAATTTTGTTAAAACATTAATTATAAATATTATTTAATAGTAATTTACCATTTTAAAATCCTAAACAAAAGATAATTGTAAAAATTTATTTGGTAGTAATCTTCCTTTTACTATTTTACATGTATTAAAATCTTATTATATAATGTTTGGTCCTTCAAAGTTAGTAAATAATATGATTGTGACACATGAAAAATATATATTTAAGATTGTGACATGTATTAAATTATCACATAATTAAAAATATATATACTAAGATAATGAAACAACGAATTTTGTTAAAAGAGTAATTATAAATATTATTTAATATTAATTTACCACTTTAAAATACTAAACAAAAGATAACTGAAAAGGGTTATTTGGTTTTAATCTTCCCTTACTATTTTGACATGTATTAAAATATCTCATGATTAAAAAAACAAACATACTAAGATAATAAAATGAATTTTAAAAAGTAACTAAAAAATTATTTAATGGTAAAAGTAATTTTAAAAGTATTTAATAGTAAAAGTAATTTTAAAATTTATTTAATAGTAAAAATCTCTAGAAAGTTTTTTTCAAGACTTAAAAAAATTATAAATAATTATTTAATGTGAATTTATTTTTCTAAAATTCTAAAAAGATATACGTGTGAGAGATTATTTAATAGTAATTTTTATTTAAAATGGTTAACATGTTGTAAGATATCTCATTATTAATAAAATATGTAAAATATATAAGATAAGATAATAAAAACAATTAATAAAAAATAGTAATTTTTAGTAAGTTTTTTTTTTCTTTTTTTAATTATAAAAAGATTTACAAAAATAATTGATTTAATACTTATTTTCCTTTTCTAAAATCCTTAAAAAAATGGGAAACCAATTTGTTAGTAATTGTCCTTTTAAAAGATCTCAAACACAAGAAAACTGTAAACAAATTATTAATAGTAGCTTCCTTTCTTCAAATCCTAAAAGGAAAGATTTCAGAATAATTATTTTGAATAATTTTTATTCGACAACTTTCCTATGTGAATAGTTATTTTATGTTTTGAAATCATTGAGCAAAAAAGAACTACAATGTTCACATCTATATATTGGATCAAGCAATCTCAAGAAAAAAAACCAAGCTAAAAAATTCAGAAAAACACATACTTGGGTTCTATTGATTTTTAATATATAAATTTTAGGTTTTTCAATATTATATTTAATTATTTTCATATTTGAGAACAATATTTACTTTGTTCAAAAAATCTGAATACAACTATTGTGTTCTTTATAAAACTAGCTAACATAGTAGCAAATGTTGATCGAATACTTGGAGATTCATAGTATTTGAGATTGTTGCTAAATATACTCAAAGGTCCAATAAAATTTGATGATATGAAAACAGACGACAATGTCAAATACAAGTCATTCAAAGAAGCATATTATGCAAGATGATTAGATTCATAATGAAAATAAGCTATGGATGAAGTAGCACAATATGCATATACTTTCAAGCTTCGCCATTTTCTGTAACATTGTTACTTTTTTGTAAATTAAATAGTTTTCTTATTTTATGGGAGCATTGCTCACATCATTTATCTGAAGATATACCTAATAAACAAAGACATACTTTCAACTTTAAAGACCAAAAATTTACTAGGGAAGAGCTATAAAATTATATACTTACAGAAATAGAGAGGATACTAGCACAAAATTAGATATCACTAACTGATTTTGAAAACATGTCAAATTCATACAGTAAACTGTTAAAAATGAAAAACTTAATATATAAAGATGAAACAGGTTAAAATATGCTTGAACAAGAAGAATAGAATATAATGTTACTAGAAACATTAAATGACAAGCAAAAGAGTGTATGAAATTGTTTTTGACTCAATTAACTACAACTAATATTATTTTTAAAATAATTATTGTGAAGTATTTATAAAAATACGCAAAATTAGGTACTATTTAAAAACACCATGATTATTGAACTAAAAATACTAATCAAATAAAATACTGAAAATTTTAAGAAATAATGTAAAAATATTTTAAGCTATTTTATGTTTTCTTGAAATTAAAATATCAAATAAAACTTGTGCGTTGCACGGGTCCAAATCTAGGATCTAATAAACCAAAGCTAATACGAAGTAGTAAGATTCATTATTTTTTAGTAAATATATCTATTTATTATACTATTATTTATGAAGTGATTTGGCTTATGTGTCAGCATCTCCATAGTTTTAGATTTTTTTGTTTATTTTCAATGTTTTCAATCATTTTAATTAGTATTTTTATTTATTTATTATGTTTTAATTGTTTTTATTTAGTAATTTTACCTATCTGTTATTTTAAACACTATTATTTATGAAATGATTTAGCTTATGTGTCAGCTTCTCCATAGTGTTAGATTTTTTTTGCTTATTTTTCAATGTTTTCAATAATTTTAATTAGTATTTTTATTTATTTATTATGTTTTAATTTTTTTTATTTAGTAATTTTACCTATCCTTTATTTTAAACTTATATGTTATATTTGGTTAGTATTAATTCTACTTATATATCATGAAAAACGAATTTTATTTTACTAATATTATATTTATATGTTATATTAGATAATTAGTTATAATTTTATATAACAAACTGTCAAATATATATTTTGAAAAGAAAGATAATTATTGGATATATTGTGTTATTATCTGAAAATAATAATTTTTATTATAAAATCTCATGTTAAAAGTTAGAGTGGTTCCTATCAATATTACCCTAATTAATTTTTATATTTAATTTATTAATTAATTAAAAACGAATTTTATATTACTTATATTATACTACTTGTTATATTAGATAATAATTATAACTTAATAGAATAAATTGTCAAAGGTATATTTTAAAAGTAAGATAATTCTTAGATGTACTTTTTTATTATCTGAAAATAATATTTTCGAATTTAAAATATCAAAAATTAAGTTAGATATTTTCTAAAATATGTTTCATATGTTAGTTTTTTAAAATTTGAACACAGTAATAATCATATATATTTTGATAGATGAAAATATTTTCATATATAAATATTTTGATGTTTAATTTTTTAAACAAAAATAATATCTTATCATGCTGATTTTTGAATTTGTATATAAACTATAAAATCTACAGGTTAAATTTTAATAATATTTAATATACTTATCTTTTGAAAAGTATAACCCACTTTTAACACGCATAACAGACTGGTATAATATTATGTATGACATTTTTACCATTCTAAACATGTAAATCTTTGTAATCTCAAGTTGTACTTTCCGGAATTCGAGATTTGCTATATTCCAAGGACACGAAATAGGATAGCAGATTCGCTAGCTAGGAGTGCTCGTAATTTTCATAGATCTTTTTGTTACTTTGGTTGTTCTATTCCGGTCTTGTTACCCAAGCCACCTCAAGGTTGAATAATAGAATAGCTTTTTGATGCAAAAAAAATCATGTAAATCTTCGTAAAAGTAATTCTAAACTATTTTCTATATAAAATTAATCTAAGCTTTACTTGTTTGACAAAAGGGGTACTTATAAGTTTTGTAATCGTCTTATAACCAACTTATTTAATGAAATAAAGACATTCCTGCTGCTAAACTAACTGCAGGATCCTATAACCCATCAAACGGTGATGGGTACTCTCTTATTTCTGAAACTTTGAAGAAATATTCAGTGACTGTGAATTTTGTGAGCCCTGTCCACAAATGTCTTCAAATGAGCATGTAGAAGCACTAGCTAATCCTGAAGGTCTGAGTTGGCAGGTAATGGCAGTTTTTGTTGATGACTTAACTTTCTTATTTCTGTGCAAATGTTGTTTCTTTATGTGTGGGCAGGTGGTCAATGCACCTTGGGATAAGGGACTTCTTATTGGTGGGGAGAATACCATAACTCTTTAGATAGGGAAGATTGTATGAGACTAATTGGAATGGCTAAACCAAAAAACCTCCGGATAACTGTCGCTTCTCTTTCTTCACTTAGAGCCAACCTTTTCCTCGTGTTCAAGGATCTATTTGCTTTACAGATTTGGACTACTTTATAAAACGCATACATGGTGAGATTTCACGTACAATCAATGTTGCATGTCTACATTGCTAAAGCTGTGGTTCTTAAAAAAAATTGTATGTTTTTGCAGGTGACATACATAGATAAATAGTGGCTGGAAATCAAAACTGAGTGTTAGAAGTTGCAGGGCTTTTGGGGATTTAAAGCAAGTGGTTGCTCGAACTTTGAAACATCAAACTTTGTTTTTAACCTCTTCTTCAAAGGGATTAAATTTGATATTAGGTATGTAAACCCCTACACTTTTTACTGTTAACTAATTAACACATTTTCCTTGGCAAATATGTAGGTCTAAACTCTAAACCTCATCCATTATATATTTACTTCTAAATTATATACATGCGAGTTTTGTAATGGATTTGTTTTTAAATAGTTAAATGCAATTATTCTGAACCCACTGAAGTAGAGCATCTACTTTTTTCAGATTTATTTTGGCAACTTATGCTTACAAGTAGTCAGTCATTGGTAGGTACAGACTATAGAGAGCCCACTTTTAAATAAGATGCTTTCTTGCACACGTTTTTTGTTTATTAAAAATAATAACATTTTTTACATCAAAAATAATTAAACGGTAAAGAGGAGAAAGAAAACAGTGTAATAAATACTGGCCTTTAGGTTTGAGTTCAGTCCTCTCCTTGAATATCATTTTCTGTACATAACCACAACTAAGGGATTAACCGAATTTAGTAAGTAGGAAAGTATATTTTGAAAAACAAAGATATAGTTAATGTGTAATTGACGGAGCAGAAAGTGTTGCACCTAAAACCTTTTGACTAAATTGCTCGAATCCGATTTCAATGATGTCATTAGACTTTGGTCCAAAGTATATTTTTCTTGTACTATTGCAGAAGTATTCTGATTAGATCCACATATCTCAGCATTGTATTCTGATAAGTTAGAAGAGCATAGAAGGACGTCTTTAAACAGGTTACTAATATACAGACGAACTATAGAGGAACGAACATCAAAAAACATTGGTAGTTAGTAAACTAAAAAATTGTGCGCTGTTAACTCCGATCAGGCAAGAACTCCAAAGCCACAATTGTGGTCAAAGCAACACCAGAAGATTATTCAAATTATAGGAAATTCTGATACCAACGTGTGTGGACATAAGATAAGAGTACATAAATGAAACCAAGGTTTTGGAGGATTAAAGCCTTTAGCCATGCGAGACTTTTAAAACCAAGGTTTAAAGTAATTTTAGTGTAAAGGAAAAAAAATCAGATTGACAATTATAAACCCATATTCTCTCAACTATTTTCAAATAAAGTATTTCTGAGTGCTACACCTTTCTCCATGTCTGTTCAATCCAGCTTTATTATATGTCATTCACCAAAACAGATTCTCTCGGTCATACATTGGCAATAATCATAATCATTCACGATAATCAATATATAGTTATAGACACGTTAATATATGCTTCTGTGCATTACTTTGTTTCTATATATACAATATCCAAAAATGACACAACACAATATTTTTTTTTGTTTGAATAATAAAACAATATCCAAAAGGGAAAACCATTAATATTATTCGAATAAACAATTATCAAACCAAAAGGAATCCGAAAAAAAAATGGAAATCAACTTCAGTTTCTTTTAAAATTTCCTTCAAAAACTTGCTAAAATTCCTATTCGGAACCATAATAATAAACTCGAAACAAAAACCTTACCCAAAGAGATTAAATTTGGATGGTTTCTAAACAAACCATGAAAACAGAAAATCAAATCGACATGACCAAGTTAAACTCAGAGATTCAACAGAAGACACTTACTTGCGACACTGATCCCGTCATCACCAACCTATGCCAAAGTAGCAACAGCATAAACCCTGAATTCTCTCAACACCCCATTAAAAACATAAGGCTTCGAGATTTACAGAGGTTTCCATCAGAATCAACACATCTACAACCGAGTGGGAATCACACAAATCTAACTCAATGACCCAGTGAATATCTTTAACCTAATGAAAAATTCAAACACAAAGATCTATAGCTAAGAAACCCTTAGATCCTGATAACTAATTAGAAAAATTGAAAAAGAATAATAAAGCCCATACGAGATATTTGAGGAGTGTGCAGATCTGAAAGCTGGAGACCTTTTCTTTCACGTCGGACTCGGATTCACTTGATACAAGGCGGGATCCGATCCCTGCTCACAAGCCAATCATGAAAACCCACGTGGCTGTGTCAGCCAATCAGTTCCCGACCTGCACCAAGCGAATCAGAGGCCGCCGTAACATGTTTTGTCATCCTACTTCTCCTCCTCGGACGTTGTACTCTCTCTCTCGATGGAAAAGCTCTAAAGAAAGAGAGAGAGAGAGAGAACAGTTGCCATATCTGGTAAAGATTTGTTCTCTATCTAAAATATCGTGGGTAGGTTAGCTTCCTTCGATGTGTATTTAATGAGAATTACAGACCATTCATGTATAGACGCGTGTCTACTTGGAAAAGTCTTCTCCTTTCGCAAGTCGTGTTTCCCGAGATCCTAACTAGATTTAGTTTGAGTGAAAATAAAAGTAAGTGCTTTTATTACGCGACTCTCATGTTACTCACGTGGAACGGGTGTTCGGTCTATGTTTCTGGTTTATTTAGGCTTGTAATCTTGTTTTGTATAATGTTAAGTTAAAATAATAATCCGGTGAAAAAGTTAATCATGACCAAGATGCATATATTCAAAGCAATTAGTTCAGGTTGCTCCCACAAGAAATAAATTGTGATCATGCCAAACCTTAGCCCCTCGGCTCTGATCCAGGCCCAAAACTTCGTTAAGTCCAAGAGACAATCAAACCTCCTAATTACCTCCCCAAAAAGTGGTTAGTAGGTAAGTGCCGTGACGCAAGTGGTTATGCTTTCCACGGCTAAAAGAATATAAAGTTTCGATATAAAGTAGCTTTGTGTTGTAGGATGAAAAATAAGCTTCCTTCGTGACAAGAAATCTCGAATGTGATGATTTTTCTTTTATGTTCTGCATCTTTGGGAGAGGGGGCAAGAATGTTCATTTAATAATATTATGAAACAATTTATTACATTTAAACAAAAAAACCTGCCCCAAATATATTTTAAAAAACTAATTAACTAATTTTAAAAACAAATAAGGGCAAAGAGTCCCTAATGATTATGAGCGGAAGTGCAACGAGATGGGATGTAATTATGATCAGACAGTCTAAACCTAAGCTCACAGCTAAGGTTACATTCGAACTTGACCGATCCTACTGGCCCGACTCGCCATCGAGCCTTTGACCCACCTTCGAGTTCGAAAACAATCACATCTTGTTTAAACGCATAATCTATAGCTTCCCTCATTGATGGACTCATTGGTATTGGAGATGACTGAACCAAGTAATGATAAGATACTGATTTCTCTTTAGCAACTTCGAACTCGTGCAGTTTTAAATACGCGATTATTTTACCTTCATAGCTTAGCTTAAAATTGGTTTCATCAAACAAAGCAGGAGCCTTCCCATTATCGTTCTCTGCACGAATCACAATCGCTAACTGCGTCTGCATGACTCCAACTATATCATACCTGGTTCAATAAAAGCGAAGAACACAAGAAACCGATCGCTAATGCTCAAGATTTCAAGAAAAAAAAAATAGAAAAGAAGGAAGAGTTGTGGAAACCCGTTACTTGAAGAGGTCGAGGTGAGCAGACTCAACACTAATGATGGGAACTCGCGGGTGAATGACCATGTAAGCAGCAAAGATTACGACGCCACCAATTATCACAGCTATAGAGATGATGGCACAGATGATGCCTGCACACCAAATGAAAGGGCTTGTAGCATGGGTAGATGACAATCTGGGCATTATTATGTGGCTCTTGGACTTGGGTTTTGTTTAAGGATTGATGAGAAAGCATCAAGGCTGGGACCAAGTTTTTGGCTTTTTGGTGAGAGGTTTCAGAGAGGATATAGGAACTTAACACTAATTGGTGGGGAAAGCCTTGGTATCTTTCTTTCCCTTGGTGTAAAGGCGAAGATGGGTTATGCAAGTAACTTTCATCATTGTATAAAGCTTGTAGACATCATAGAGTTTAAGGAATCTCTTAATATAGTGCCTAATGTGCTTTTTTCGTTATATATAAAAAGAGAAATTCTTAACTTGTAAGTGTTAAAAATTTGCTTTATGTTTATATGTATATTTAGAATATTAAATAACAAAGCATATGAAGTATTTATCTATATTTAAATGGTTTGCATATACCAAAAGGTTCATGTTACTTTTGTGTTTCTCTACATGGAGAACCAACATTCTCTCCTGAAGCTTATGCAAGGAACTTCGAACTAGCCAATTTGATAATGCTACAAATCTTGAGATATTGGTTACCATAAAGCTGTTCTTTCCCCAAAAGAATTGAACTCCGAAACAGAGTGCTAGAAGTGCGAGTGACCAACAAAGCCATTTTCAGGAAGACAGAACTTCAGATCAGAAACGTGTGTTTCTTCATCGGCCTCTCCCACCACAGTAACCATAATCCAAGTTTGGTACGGTTGTTATTATTTACTACATCCACCTCTGTAGTTGGTTTGTGCACCGAGATATGCACCCTGATCCGGTTATTGTTGAAGTGGCCTTCGGAAATGGTTAGCAAATGCCTGAAATAAGGATGAACAGAACAGAAAGGTCCATAAAATGAATGAATACTGTTTGCAATATGAGGAAGAAAAGTTATACAATTTTGGGTTGGTGGACATAGAAAGGATAGAACAAACCTCAGTATCAAATGAATGAAGTAGAGTTAATTAGCTTTGGGAACTAGAAAATAGATATTGGGAGGTCAATGATTTGGAGATGGAAAACTTAGAGGGTTTAGTCAAAATATTATGTATTAATATGTTAGGTATAAAAAGAGATCACTACTTTTTAACTTACTATTCCCTCTGTTCAAAAATAATGTCACTTCAACATGTTTCATCTCCCTTGCTTCCACTGGATATGTGTTGTACGAGGGAACACTTGGTAGAGTCAAGAACCACAAGCGATATTTTCTCGGTTAAGTGGTTTAGGAAGACCAGCAAGCGTATTGTTGATAACTAAAGCTTTACTCCTCTTCAAAATATAGACCAATTCTAGGGTCTTCTCTTAATCATTTATACCCGTTCAAGTGTCTTTCTGAACATGCTACTCTACGAGATCTTTGTTTTGTTGGCAAGAAACTAATTTACATGTGCTCTGGAAACGGGATGTGTTGGTCAAGTGAACTGAATGAGATTGTATTGAAAAGTCACCTTTGTTATTAGCAGACTGCAACAAGTATGTAATGATGTTGACTGCTGCTTGAGGATAATAACTAAGATAATGTCAAGAGCTTGAGAAGCTGATCTTCTTAGAAATGAATACTTATTCCTTCCCTTCTTCACTAAACTCAACTCCATTATTTCCCTGTGATTAATTTGATTGTTGTTTTTTCTCCGAGAAACCCCCATAGTTTACTCTTCTAGAACTTTTCATTGACTGAACTTAATGCTAGAACTAGGGATCCGAGATTGCATTGCTAAAAAAAACTAAAGCATGTGTTGTAAAAGAAGTAGGGATTCTTCAGTGATCATATAGCCACATATCAGTCAGCGCAACACATTTAGAGCGAGAAAAGAACCAAATTAGAAACTAGAGCACTGTGGTGCACAAAAAGATACAAACAGCAAGGGCCTTGATATGTGGCTAGTGAGATCATGAATCTAAGTACTGATGTAGTCAAGAAAAGGTGTCACAATAACCATGAGAAACCATGCATAGGTGTGATAATTTACGAAAACACATCAGAGACAAAATATAAATAAAAGAGACCTCATGAGCTGAACAAGAAGAGGCAACTGTTCTGAATATATGGAGCAGAAAGCTGAAAAACATAGCCACTATGATTCTCTTCGAAAACATATTTGAAAACATATTTATGTAAGAAACCACATTCAGTTATTTTTTGGAAACTCATCCTGAAAGTGAAAACTATCCTTTATATTGAAACAAGGATACACAAATAATCAAAATATACACTTGCTATTAGTGAACAAATTTTCAACTATGATTTTAGTTTTTTTTTTGCTTATTTTTTTAATATTTTAATTAACAAATTTTCTTATTAATTTTAGGGGAATTTACAAGATATGACCCACAACTTGATCTTAACCTCAAAACCAAACCTCAACTTGAATCAAATAGAAAACTAACTTCAAGGCCATGTGAAATTACAGCCAGCCCCTTGTGACCAAACAAAAAAATCGATGACATTTTTACGAATATAACCCTATTAAGTCGTCTATGTCGTCTGAGATTCTAGAAGTCCATGGAAGTCGTCTGGAGTTATTGATCTTAAAAAAAAATTTTTAAAAAAATAAAAATATTTTGACAATTGAAAAGTTAAAATCATGTAATTATAAACATTTGTAAGTGATGTAAATTAAAAAATAATAAATTTGAATAGTTTTCAACATAGATGAGTGAAAGTGGTTAATCATGATATTCTTTGGTTTTAAGGTTTGAGAACATATGTAGTAGTATTGTATGTTTTGTTAGAGTTAGATTTTGGAAAGCTTGGATGATTTTTTGAAAATGTAAATTTTTACCTATTTGTGCTTGTTTCAGTGTATAGTAAACACTTTTTAAATTTAATTTGATTTTTTAAAGTGTTTAGTTAGTTAAATTAGTTTAGGGATTGTGTTTAGGGTCTAGATGACTTAAAATTAAGTCGTCTGTTGAATTGTTAAAGTTGAATGACTTTAGATGACTTTAGACGACTTTCTTTTCCCGCTTAAATATTTTAAACCAGACGACTCCCTATCTAGAAAGTCTTCTGTTTTAGTTTCTCGCTAAAAGTATTTTAGTTTCCCGCTAAATATATTAAAGTCTTCTAGACGACTTACAGTTAAGTCGTCTAAAGTCGTCCAAAGTCGTCTGAATAGAATATATTTAACCTAATTAGATTTTGTGTCTCCATATATAAAGAAAATTTTACACATTCTCTCTCTTTCTCTCAAATGGCTGCAACAAAAATGTAATGTTAATCATTCTAAAACTCTCTAACCTCTCTCTAATCTTTTGAACTTATAAACACCAAACTTTATATCAATATATTATTTTTGTCTCATATTTTTCTCACTAATTTATCTTGTTTTTGCAGGTTTTTCATCACATATTTTCCATATTCCACTCATTGAAAGGTAGATCTACTAATTTTAGAAATATATTTTTGTGTGTTTTATAAACATAGATTTATCTAATCTTCCACTTATTTTCTCTGTTCTATGCCATATGAACGTTTATGGATATGCATGTTTTTCAGATCTGGATTTGGATATGCATGTTTTTTTAGATCTGAATTTGTATATGCATGTTTTTCTGATATGGATTTGAAAGATTTCTGGGATGACTTACCTGGAAGTCATTTGGACGACTTATTTAGAAGTCGTATGGGCTTCCTGGAAGTCGTCTGGACTTCCTGGAAGTCGTCTGACGAAGTATTCTCTCATGTCTATCCTTTTAATAACAGATCTGAGCATTTTGGTAAGTTTTTGTGTCTGATTTTTCTTTATTTGGTCACCTCATGTTGTATAAAGTTCTTATATTTTTCATGAACTAAAACTCTCCAAACCCACTTTAATCTCATTGACTTCAATACAATAAATTTTAGATGAATTTTTCAGTTTTGTCTCATGTCTTTCTCACTAATATATTTTTATTTTTTTGCAGATTTTTTATCACATGGTTCTCACCTTCCACTCATTTAAAGGTAAATCCATTAATTTTATATATGTATTTTTGTGTGTTATATAAATGTAGATTTGTCTAATCTTCCACTCATTTTATCTATTTAAAGCTATTTTAACGTTTTTGGATATGCGGATTTTTCAGATATGGATTTGGAAGACTTCTGTGACAAATTACGTGGAAGTCGTCTGGACTTCCTGAAAGTTGTCTGAGCTTCCTAGAAGTCGACTGAACTTTCTGGAAGTCGTCTGACGGAGTCTTCTCTCATGTCTCTCATTTTTAAAACAGATCTGAGCATTTTGGTAAGTTTTTATGTCTGATTTTTCTTTATTTGGTCACCTAATGTTGTATAAAGTTATAATATTTTTCCCAAACTAAAACTCTCCAAACCTACTCTAATTTTTTTGACTTCAATACACCAAATTTTAGATGAATTTTTCAGTTTTTTCTCATATATTTCTCGCTAATTTATCTTTTTTTGCAGATTTTTTATCACATGGTTCTCACTTTTCACCCATTTAAAGGTACATCTATAAATTTTAGATATGTATTTTTGTGTGTTTTATAAAGGTATATTTGTCTAATCTTCCACTTATTTTCTCTATTTTAAGCCAATTGAACGTTTTTGGATATGCAGGTTTTCCAGATCTGGATATGAAAGACTTCTGAGACGACTTACTTAGAAGTCGTCTGGACTTCCTGGAAGTCGTCTGGACTTCTTGGAAGTCGTCTGGGTTTTCCGGAAGTCTTCTGACTAAGTCTTCTTTCATATAAAGTGGAGTCCAAGCTTGTTTACTCATTTAGTTGTATTTTTTTTTGTATAATCAGTAAAATTGTTTCCCAAGATGTAATATATGTGCTAAAAATCAAAGAAATTAATTATTTCAATAGTTTTTATCTTATCTTTGGATTTCCCAAATGCAATAGTAAAGTCTAAATATCTTTTTCTCATCTTAATAAAGAATGTTGGTAGTCTTATATTGATACAACATTTGAAGAAGCATTTTAACATTTCTTTCAACTCATAAAAATAATACTTAAGAGATGGAACTAAACAATAGTAACTAGTCAAAGCATATCATATTTTTTACAAGTTTGTATTGAAAATATAAGTTTTACATATCTTGAAGTTTGTGTTGATCAACCACAAAATTTCAACATCCATCTTGCAACAACCATTCTCCATACAATGCATGTAACTTACACCTCATCTGCAAAAAAAAAACATACACATTAGCAAACATTGAACATGTATGATTTTTCTCAGACGACTTTCCTGGAAGTCTTCTACGTTAGCTAGAAGCTTTAATTAACATGAATGTTGGCAACCTCATAATTATCATCAATAAAGTTAAAAATTTCATTCAGTAGCCCTAATATAGTCTAATATACATGAATTAACAAGAAAATGTTAAAAAGTCTTTATGATTTTAGAGAAAATACAAGTTTATTAAACATTCGCTCAGACGACGTCTAGAGAGGTCGCCATATAGGTCATTTTTGTGATTAAATTTTTGCAAAGACGACTTACATGGAAGTCGTCCGTCCAGACGACTTCCCTAGAATTCGTCCTTTGTTAAAAATAATGGAAGTCGTCCGTCCAGACAAACATGTTAGTTTTGCGTTTGACCAAAATGTGTCAGAAATTTGACTTTTCCCAGACATCTTCCATGGAAGTCGTCTATGAAAAAACTAAAAAATCAATATTTTATTATTTCTAGATGTCTCAGGTTAGTTATAGAGTTGGAATATCAAAACAAAAAAAAAACTTTTTTTTTGTTTTAGACGACTTCTGTGGAAGTCGTCTACCCGAACGACTTCCAGGGAAGTCATCCATGATAACCAAGGTTTGACCAGAATGTCGGAATAAAATCTTGGACGACTTCCACAGAAGTCGTCTAGAATTTTTTGTTTTGTTTTGTTATTCCAACTCTAAAACTAACCTGAGACGACTTCTGTGGAAGTCGTCTAATTATAATAAAATATTGATTTTTTAGGTTTCTCGTAGACGACTTCCGTGGAAGTTGTCTGGGAAAAGTCAAATTTCTGACATATTTCGGTCAAACGTAAAATTAACATGTTTATCTTAGACGACTTCCACGGAAGTCGTCTGGAATTTTATTTTTAACAAAGAAAGTCGGACGACTTCCTTGGAAGTCGTCCAACAAAACACATTTTAAAAGTCAATTGCAAAACTAACCTCTGCTTTTACCAGACGACTTCCAGTCTGGACGAACAGATCTGGGAAAAAAACTCGATTTCATAGTTTCAACCAACAAGATTACTTGATTAGCTTCCAGAAGTCTTCTCCAAGCACCCAAAATCTCAAAAGAAAGTGACCCAACGAGAATCGTAAGCTTCAATGGCTCAATGAACCATACAAATTTTAGAATCAAAATCTATGGTTTGTATGGATGAATATGAAGAGAAATTAAAAGATACGTTGTTTTTAGATGATAGAAATAGAGAAAGAATGGGTGTTTAATCGATTTTTGAGCATTAAGAGCTTGAAAGTGGTTGTTCATGGTGGTTGGTATATTGATGGCAATGGCAATCTTGTAAATAAGTGAAGAAGATGAGGTTGTGAGAGCAAACGTGTATTTTCGAAAAAAAAAATCAATGGCATTTTCGTGAATATTGTGAACTTATTTTTTTGATTAAATTTTATATTTATTAATCAAAGAATGAATGGCCATTTACAAGGATTTAGAAATGTAACTCAAAGAATTGAAAAATATTTCATCAATGAAAAAGAAAAAGACCCGAGAACCAAGCTCATTATCCTGCGTAAACCTGCAATCACCGGCGAAGGAGCCCCTCTAGTTTATGGCTACCCGTGTATCTCAAGGAAAGGATTCTGTTACGAATGAATCTATCAATGCGTCTAGCTAATATCTCCACATTCATATGCGCTCCTTGATGACGTCTTGAGTTTCTCTCCCTCCAAATGAAATATATAGCAGTTTGAAAGATAAGTTTGAGTAGAGTACCATCCAACTTATCGCGCCGAGGACGAAGCAGGGTTGTTACCGTTGTGGCCCAATCCAGAGATACTGAGTTCCCCAGCAGATGAGATGTTAGCTTGATCCAGAAGGTATAAGTAAAAGGGCATGCAAAGTACAGATGATCCCGGTCCTCATTATGCTCCCCACAAAACATACATCCTTGAGTGATCCCCCATTGCCTCATACGAACTCCAGTGGAAAGCCTGTCTCGAAACGCCAACCAGACCATGAAAGACTGTCTAGGTACCCCCTGAGGAAACCAAACAAGATGGCGCCAAGGAACTTCCTGACCCCTGACCCTAATCTGATCCCATGTTCTACGGGTGGAGAAATTTTTTTTTAAAGTCATCGTCATCATGTTTCCAGAGTAACACATCCCTCCCTGCATCTGTTACTGGCACCTTGGCTTTCTTTATCTCCTCATAAATCTCCCCATACACTCGTCTGCCCCGTCTTTTTATGCACCAACTCCCATCAATATAAGCCTCAGAGAGTAGTGCCTGCCTAGATATTCCAAGGTAGGAAATTCCCAACTCTCCTGTTTGATCAATAAGTCGACCAGTGCCCAGCCAGTTATCATACCAAGAGGAGACAGACTCCATTCTGAACATCAAAGCGCATGAACCCAGATATCATAGGCCGCATATTGTGAACTTCTAGGGTGAATAGGTCAAACACAATTTCCAAAAAAAATCAGAGATTACTTTTAGGGTTGACTTTAAATTTTAGGCCATATTAGAAAAATTCCCTTAATTTTATTATAATTATAATCATTTTTAGTTGCTAATTTTACTTCTGTTATATTTAAAACCAATCTGTTATATTTTAGTTGGTTATTCTAAACTATTAATTAATATAAACCTGCTATAAAAACTATGTTTGACCAAAAGCATAGATTCATTGAATAATTATGTGTTTTAACTCCACACACGGACTTAAACATGTAATAATTATTTATAATAGAAAAAATATAATTTTTTTACGTAAATTCATTAATAGAATTATAAATCTTGAAAGAATCAATATTTTCATTTTAAAATGATAAAACAATTTAAGATGTTTCATAAGTTTTAATAAACAATTTTAGTTAGATTTATTTAAACTTTGATATCTTTAATGAATAATTATATAATTCATTATTTAACTAATTACAAAATAATATTATTAAAACAATTTCAAGAAATTAAATATAAAACGTGTTTGAAAAAAGATAATTCCATGTATTTATTTTGGTGTTTATCTAAATAATTCTTTCTTATTTGTTAATTTTTATAATTAATAGTATATATGCACATATAATAATTAGATTTTTCTTTATACTAAAATATTTAAAACATATTTATGAAAATAATAAAAAATTGTAGTTATAATATGTCATACGAAAATATCTTTAAACTATTAAATTATTTTTGTATTAAAATAGTAAAAAGAGGTATAGAAGCAAAAATAATAATTTTGATGTATATTTGTTTGTTAATGATTTTCATGGTATTTTTGTTTATATTATAATTACTCAGTTGCAAGAAAAAAACAATTATTTGTTATTTAATAAGAAAATTTTGATATTTATTTGGTTTTATTTTTTGAAATATACTTATTGAGAATGGATTCTCTTTTTAAAAATATTTTCAAATTTTTAATTTTTTATTTACAACAAGTACCTTATATTTATAAAAAATAAATTTATGTACTTTTATTGTTTTCAATAGTTTCACAGAATTTTTATTTTTTAACAAAATAATTATACATATATCAATAATTTATTTGCTTTGATTAATACAATACATAAACTTGAGTTTGGTTTAACATTTTTGTGATTTTGATTTATATTGAGATTCTGTAGGTTTTGATAATTCTAAGAATTTAGTTTAATAACATCATTTTATATTAACAATTTATATATATATTTGTTTAACGTCCAAGTAGGTCATTGTTAATAAACTAATATAATAAATTTGGTTAAAGATAATAATATATTTTTAAATAAAAATTGAAGTTGTTATCAAAAATAATTTTTTAATTAAGTAAAATTTAAAAATTAAAAATTGAACGATTCAAAAAAATTGCATAAATTTTATTTTTTATTTAATTTTTTAATTTAAACAAATAGTATATTTAATAATAAATATTTGTAAAAGAATTAGGAAATCACCTAGTATTTAATATTACAAAACTTATAAACCACGTACTAAAAGTATATATAAACAGTGAAACCACAGATCATTAAACCGTCCAATTATAATTCTACAAGAATATTGCTGTAGTTTCCCTTCTTTTCTAGAATTTCTTATTATCTTTTTTTTTGTAGAATTTATTGTTATTATCAAATGAAGGAAATCAAAATTACTGGAAAAAGGAAAATATAACAAATTAAATAAAATTAAACAAAATGGAAAACCAAGAGACGATTTGTGTTCTGTATAAAGAGAGAGGAAGCGGAGAAGCCAAAAGTCAGAATCAAACCCCAAAATCTCCAAAGACTTAAAACCCTTAAAAAAAAGTGATGAGTGGAAAGCTTCTCAAGAAGTCGGAAGAGCCGCCAACGGCATCTTCTTATTCAAGCGAAGAAGAAGAAGACGAAGATGCGGTAGCCAACTCTTCCTCTGAAGAAGAAGAAGAAGAAGAAGAGACCGATTCCGAATCCGAAGCCGAGCCCGTCGCGAATCCACCTGTGAAACCTCCAGCAGATTCCAGAAAAGCTGAAACTTCCTCCAAGAAGCCCGAGGCCAAGAAGCGATCTTGTGATACTACTAATGAAGGCAGTGCAAAGAGGGTCAAGAGGGTTCCAGGAGAAGACGACAACAAAAAGAGTATCGGAGAAGAGAGTAAGAAAAACTGTTTCCAAAGAGTTTGGTCCGAGGAAGACGAGATTGCTGTTTTGCAAGGGATTATCGACTTCAAAACCGAAACTGGGTCAAGCCCTTACGATGACAAGAACGCTCTTTATGATCTCGTCAAGAAATCAGTAAGTTTCGATGTTACCAAAACTCAGTTTATGGAGAAGATTAGGGCTTTGAAGAAGAAGTTTGAGAACAATCTTGGTAGAGGCAGGAAGAAAGGAAAAGATCCGTCTTTTTCTAAAGATCACGATCGCAAGGCGTTTGATTTGGCGAAGCTTGTTTGGGGAGATAACGGGATCATGGCTATTGAATCGTCAGCTCGCAAGTCGAAGAAAGTTGAGCCTGCTGTGAAGAAGGAAGAGGAGGAGCCTGCTGCTGTGATGATGAGGCAAGAGTTTGTTCCCATTGTTGAATCGGTTATTCGTTTTGGTGTTGATGGTATTGCTGCTAAACAAGGTTGGAGTAGGCTTTCGTCAGAGGAAAGGAAGAGTTTCGAGGAGCAATGGAAAGCCTTGCAGCTTGAGGAATTCATGTTCTACTCTCGGAAGAGCGGTATCATTCATAAATTGGTAACAAAGATGGCTCAAGTGTTTGGACCAAACCATTAGATTTTTATGTTTTGTTGCTTTTGTGTTTTTTTTTTCTTTCTCTTTTGTCTGAACTGGCCTTTGTAGTTCT
Organism: Hirschfeldia incana; assembly: GCA_026261945.1. Lineage (NCBI taxonomy): Eukaryota > Viridiplantae > Streptophyta > Magnoliopsida > Brassicales > Brassicaceae > Hirschfeldia > Hirschfeldia incana. The sequence continues at coordinate 3,770,908 of JABCMI010000006.1, forward strand.
ACCTTCTCTATTGACTTATTGAAGTGAAATTTTTAAATTAAAATGAAGCAATGTTGTCCACTTTTATACAAAACACGAACCATATTTGTTCAAGCATTTTGTCTATCCTTCATATTAATCTTCGAAACTGGAGATAGGTTGGAGGGTGAAGAAGCAAGGCCAGGTGGAGTATAGCGATGTGCTTGGCCAAGAGGGGAAGGATGAGAAGAGTATGATTAAGTAGAAGCAACGTCGGGTGTACAAGTAACAACCTGTGATTTATCATCTCCTCCCATAACTGGTGAAGCAAACGTATTTACAATCTTTGGAGCATTGTGCATTTTGGAGAATGATGAAACTGCCTAGTGCATCATACAAAGAGGGACACCAGTTAAATATTGTTTGTTTCCTTTGACAAAGGAAGGCACCAGTGGACAAGCATTGCTTTTGTCGATCCAATCAGGCTTGCTGGTAATTCTGTCAAGCTTCCAGCGTTGAAGGCTGGAAGCCTAAAGGGACCGGTAACTGTGTTGTTGCAGGAACCGGTTTTAGTATTTAAAGCAGGTGTATGGCCTGTATGACCGAGAAAATTCTGATAGAAAAATTACGGTTCCAACTCGGTCACCCATTGTGCTCTTCTCCCTAAACCATACCAACATCATTTACAGTAGACAAATAGCTCATAGCTGGCCTAGCATGAGGACTGTAAACAAGTAAAATGGATTAAAACAATGTAAAAGTCATGCAATCTGGGTGCTGTTCGTTTGCTCAGTCAACTGATCCATCTGGGTGAAGATGAATTTTGATGTTTGTTTAGTCGACTTATTTGGTACATCCAGATGGATCACCTGGATGAGTTTTGAAAATTCAGCTGAACTTTTTAAAAAAAGCTGGCTGAGTCTTCAGCATGCATGCATCCAGCTGCAGCTGATCCAGTTAAAAACGGTCAATGACGAAAATATCCGTGCTACACATAACCTTAAAATTGGCTGTCTCTCTCTCGCTTCTCCTCCTGCGATATTTCTCCGGTGACCTCTCTCCGGCGACCTCTCTCTCAGGCTCTCTCTCCGGTGGCCTCTCTCTCTGTCTCAGGCGCTTTCTGGTGGCTTCTTTCTCTCTATCACTCTCTCAGGCGATCTCTCTCTCTCTCTCTCAGTCTATCTCCGGCCCGATCTCGCTCTCTCCGGCGACCTCGTTCTCCAGCGACCTCTGTCCGGCTCTCTCGCTCTCTATCCGGCTCTCTCTCTCCGTCTCTATCTGGCGACATCTCTCTCTCAAGTAAGAGTCTTTGGGGTCTAAATGTTGTGGGTTTTTTCTTAGGAATCAAGATGTTCAGTGTTCTGTGTTTGCCTTTTGTATTTCTGATTCCTTATGGAGTTCTTGCGAACTCTGTGCTTCCACATTAGTTTATGGAGCACAGAAACTTGGAATCTTAGAGAGGTTAGGGGTGTGTGTTTGCGTGCTTGTTCTCTATCCTTGGTCTCGTAGTAGATTTGTTAAAACTAGAATAATCTTTGTGTAGTTTGGTGCTCTGTCTCCAGTGTTGAAGAAATGCTTTTGCAGAGTTGCAGATTCTATCTTTGTGCTCTGTAAGATAGGAAAGCTGCAGATATTTTTTTTTCTATTTCAAATAGGCTTGTCTAAGTTTACTCTTTTCTGAGAATGTGTTTGCTTTCTCTGATTCATGTCTAAAAGTCTGGTCTTGCGTTTTCATTGCAAAGTCTGGTTAGTGGTTCTGTTTCTATGCACGCTCTGTTGTACGTGCTAATCTAGATGTATTGGAAGGACTTGACGGTCAACTTGAAATAAATCCTGTTTAAGTTTGATTGATCTCATAACTAGGGTTACTCAGATGGTGAAAATATCATGTTTTGGTGCAGAGAAAGAGAAAGTAGAAGGTGAAGATTTGCACAAGTGGTTAAGTATGGTTGTGGCACCTGAAGAACTCGCAGTCTTTGTCAATAGGAAGCAAGAGGCTTTGCTCCCGGCAAAAGCTAACTCCAGTTAATAGCAACAATGCGCTGTCATCAAGTATTAGCCATAAAGACAGTTTCTAACACAGATCATGGTATCTTCAAGGTCAGATATGGTTATCATCATTGCCTATGAAGCCATAGCATACATATAGCACTTCGAATATACATTCTGGTGATAGGTTAGAAGATTTACTGGCTCTGTGTTGTAACATTTGGTGTTTTTGATTGATACAGTCTCTTAAAAGAGATGGCAATATTGTATCATTGACTTGGATCATGTATAAAAAGCCATATCATATTTTTGCTCTGTTCTTCGTGTATACATTACTCCTTTTATTAAAATATATTATTCTCATGTTTCTCAAAGTGATGCGATGAGTCTTGAAAATGGGATTGTGATAGAAGAAAAGAGCAGTTTTTATATAGATCATGTTTAGTATAAAGTTTTGGATCATGTTTAAGACTCGTTATGTTTATGACTTTTGTTTTATGTTTATGACTTTTTTTAATGTTTATATGCGTGTGAAAATTGAATTAAGTTATCTTCAAATCATTGTTGGATTTTAGTTTAAATATTTTATAAAATGTCAATTATTTTATGATTTCATTGTTTTATTTTCATGAAAATAAATTCATGAATGTTAAATTAAAAATTTTAAAATTATTTTGTTGTAGATAGAATTTAGATAAGATATTAAAATTAATGGGATTAATATAAAAATAATAAATATGAGTTAAGAGTAAGATATAGTTAAAATAAAAAACATGTACATTTTAGTCATTTTGTCATCAAATACAGCTGAATGCAAATGTAAGTTCAAAAAAAAGATCAAACGAACACATCTGCATTTGAATGCTTCATCTAGATGTATCTTTCAAATGTACAAACAAACAACATCCAGGTGGAACATCTGGCTTAGATATCCAGATGGATCATCTAGATGCATCTTCCAGATGTACAAACGAACAGAGCCCTGATCGTTTGAACTGACAGTTATAAGTTATCCATGTTTTGCATGAATGTCTTTACCTGATTGATGTCCTTTTCACTTTGAATTTCCTGTCTTGATTGTGCAGATGGAGAAGGGTTAGCTTGCAGATCCTGAAAACACCATACAAGCATCGTCACAAATCATTCATAACTAATTGTACCAAAAAGGCTTGAACACTAACCTTGCTGTCACTTCCACGAAAAAGAATGTAATCGTACTGTATCACAATATAATTAAGAAAAAACAAAAAGAATATAGAATCGGATGAATTTCATAATCCTGCTTTCCTTCTTAAGTTCTTATCCTGATGAATTAAATATATTTCTAGTTGTTTAATCTATTTTAGATATTTTAATTTTTCCTTGGCTAATCGCTTTATCTATTCAACTAATTATTAAACCGTGGGTTACAGCCAACTAATCAACCAACACAGTAACGTACAGTCACATATGCACTTAGACAGACTGTTTATTCTTCACATCCAATTAAACTAAAATTTAAAATGGTACACAGTAATGAAGAGTTCTCTTACATGAGGAAATTTCAAATAAATATTTTTCATAAAGTCAGATACGTAGATTTTAATTTACTCCGAAATATGGTTATTTAGTTGAGTCAATAACTATAATACTCCCTTCGTTCCACCAAAATTGTTGTTTTCAAAATTTTATTTGTTTTATAACAACTTGTCGTGATCTAACACATATAACAAACCTCTATATACTTGCTCGCCTCAAACTAGAATGAATTAGATCCGCTATACTAGTCTAATAGTAGCATTTGCTTGGATCCGCTAGTAAAGAGGTGACGTTATCATCTCAACAATTTATATGAACACGAGAATTTGATTGGTAAATATCTTTGTGAAAAGATTAAAAAAAGTCCTTAGTGATCCTTTTGATTAAAGAACAAAGTTACAGCTGTATATTTTTAAGAAATAAGTATTTTTAAAATTATTTTTGTGATCACTGATTATAATTAGTCATCTAAACGAGAATATCCGCGTTCTTGTAAGTTGTAACAAAATATAATCACATTTGACCGGGTTGGCTCACAATTCACGACTTACGGTCAAAGTCGCCTCTGAAAAGATTAGAATGAATTCGACTTTTAGCAATTCTTACGCTATTTAATACATTTATTTCAAAATTATTTACTCCAACTGTCCAACTGTCGTTGATTTTGTATTTACTTTTCATAAAAGGTACGTAGATTATTTTGAACTATTTATATTAGTAGTCAAAGACTCAAAGTAACACAAGTAACCATGTGAAATGGTAGAACCAAAATAAAAGTAAAAAAGTGAACGGTGGAAGTGTAGAACCAAAAAAATAACCAAGTGAATGGTAGAACAAAAAAAGTAACCAAGTCAATGGTAGACTAGAAATGTAACAAGAGAGTGGCTAAACAATTAGCCATGACTATTGGTTGATGCTTTTAGACTGCAAATTTCAAAAGTTGATTACATGCTCCAAAGGTATTTATGTGTCAATTAACATCAACCTAAACTACCTACGACGTTGATCATCAGATTCAAATACGCGCAATATCCAATTTCTTATTGTTGGTGCAGGAAAATTGTTTATTTACAGTTGATAAAGTTTTACTTACACTAGTACTACAATTTCAATAAAATGTACTTTTTAAAACTAAATTTCAGTGATATACTTCACGGTTTCTTTAATTATTCTGTACACAAAATATCATACATATCTAGTTAGTGTTTTGATATAAGCATGATAAAATAAGTTCAAAAAATTAGTTATTAAGCAATAATTTGTTAGAGTTCCAAAAAAAAAAGCAATAATTTGTTGACAACTGCAAATTTTGTTGGAAACTTGCTTTGAGCATTCCATAAATCGATATACAGTTCATCAATAACAGAGGATTTTACAATTTGAGAGATGACACAGAAAAGAACAAAAAAAAACATTAAACTTCTCTATATAGCCTGTTTAATTTTCTACATTTCTAAACCTAAACTAAAATTTCTATAAAAATAAAATATAAATGACATCTATGTACACTTGAGAGTTCCGTCTGTCTTTTTTTCCTTCTTGTTCCCTCTTCATTTTGTATATTTTGTCTCTTGAAATGGTAAGAATTCATTACTTTCTATTTTTAGAAGACTAAATGGTATTTTGTAATTATTTTCATACGTCAACCTCTGGTTTTCGTTCCAAAGTAATAGGCAGTCCGTTCTGAGGAAGAGCAAACGGTCCATACTGAATTCCGTCACTTGGTCCTATGATTGACCACCTGAAAATTACCAAAAAACTATCTATTAGAAAAAACTTTCCAAACGAAGATTGATCCAACTTTGTGACTATTGTGATTTGCAACTAACCTATACTTAGTTGTGAGGTGATGGATTAGAATGGAGATTTCAAGTTTAGCTAACTCATTGCCCGGACAGGAATGAATCCCATTCCCAAATGGCATGAATGTATTAGGCTTAGGTGCAACTTCAAATCTCGATGGATCAAATTTTCCGGGATCCGAAAAGAAATCAGCATTGTGATGAATGTTTCTGAATAGCGGCAACACTTTCCATCCCTTTGGTATCAAGTATCCTGTAGAAAACATGTTACTTAGCATAATTCATATGTAACATATTGATATAGACATGATCTATTATTGGTATGTTTGTACATACCTTCATATTCGACATCTTCTACAGCTTCTCTAAATGTGAAAGATAAGATTGTAGCAACTCTCATTGTCTCTTGGACGACTCTAGAAGTAAGTGTCATCTTCCTTGTGTCTTCCCAATTGAGACCTTCTCCTTCCTTTTTCCCTTTCTTTATTGCCACTTGTTCTTCCTGTTTTACCCAACAAAACCTCATTAATTTACGAAACTGCCATCCCTTTATAAAGATCTCAAGTGTCCTTTTTTAAAAAGCCATGTACTTACAGTGACAGCTTCTAGGACAGTTGGATTATCTGCTAAGTACTTGAGGATCCACGTCAGCACACTCGCGGTCGTGTCTCTTGCGGCGAAAATAACTCCGATTATGTTGTCGGCGATTTGCTCATCGGTTAATCCTTCTTTGTCTTCCATGAATGATCCGAGAAGATCTTTGTGCGTAGTTTGGTTTTGTCTTCTTTTAGATAAGATGCTAGCGAGGATCTGAGCTAGCTCCTTGCGAGCTTTCATGGCTTTGTGGAATAGTGTTCCCGGGAGATTGATCGGCATCGAGTTGTAACCTTTCTCGAGAATGTAGTAGCATCGCTTTAGATCTTCTCTGTACAAAACTGCGTCTTCTCCGAGTATTGAGATCAACGCCACGTTGAAAGTGTACTGTTGATTAAGAAAAAGATCGAGTCAGAGACTGACGCAGAAACAGAAACAGAGGATAACAAAAGATGTGTGGGGCTTACTGTTTTCATTTCTTGGTAAGTGTTGAGCTGAGTTCCATCCCAAGAACTGAGGGATTCTTGAGCGATTGATTCAATGTTAGGGACCATGTTTCTGACTGAATCAGGCATGAAAGCTCTCAAGACGAGCTTTCTAAGTTTAGCATGATAATCTCCTTGGTGGAAGAAGATTGATTGCTTTCCGAGCATCCTCTCTTTGCTCGCCGGGAAAGTTGGTTTAAACAAGTGAGACTTGGTAACCAAGACGAATTTCGCTGCCTCAGGGCTCGAGATCATCACACATGGACATCCTAGTACATGAGTCTTGAACACCGATCCATATCTGTTTTTTTACCACATTAATAAAGTATAAAAAAGTCAACTTTTCTGTTTCAGACAACAAATTTTCAAATTTAGTTTCTTTTTTTTTCTTTCGGTTTGCAGATTAAGACCTTCTCTGTTTTGATGCGAAGAAGACATTAGGGTCTTGTGAGTAAAGCTGAAACGTTTCGCCGACGTAAGGATAGCCCATTGTTCCCGGAGGAAGTGGGAGTTTCGAGGAGGAGGTACGGCGGAATCCGGCGGTGGAGGCTATGAGCCGGAGTAAACAGAGAAAGAGAGCCACCGCACAGAAAGTGAGAAACATGCCGGAGAAATCCATTAATTTAAGTTTATAATCAAAACCCAATTCGTCACTTGAAGTATCTTTGTGAATTCTCTCAAGTGGAGGTTTGTTTTGTTCGAGATGGAGATCAAGTGGGAGACATGAATCGGTTTTATAGGCCGTTGGAGGGGAGATATGAGGGAGTTTCCTAGCCAGCTAATTTGAGCAGAGAGTGACCAGCGCACGTGTCGAAGAGGAGCATGCAGGGGAAGAAAAAAAAATCGTGTGAGATTTTGACCACAATTAGCCATCGTTAATTACTTCTATTAGTATAATATGTCTTTTAAAATTAGAATGAAGCCAAAGGAAAGAGGCAAGTGTGGCTCTTAAGTAGAGACAAAGCCAAAGGATAAGTAATGGGCGGTTTTAATTAAATGTTTGCTATGTTAATTGAAGGCTACACTTCCAGGATTATATCAGTAGTTTAATTTTGTAGCCTCCTACACCTCTTGTGTTTATCTGTATTTACGATATTTTCTTTAAATAATAATACCTTGGAAATAAGAATAGAGATTAGAAAGGGTTGATGAATTTGTACTTCTAATGTTTGGTTTTAGTAAAGTTATTCTTTTATTCATTTGAAGATGGTATCTGCAAATAACCACGGGCTACGTACACGCATACTAGTTAAGTTTGATAAAGCTCATAAACTGCCTTTGGATCAGTTACTAAAAGTACTTGACATACAAGGATAACGTTAAACATATTCTTGTAAGTTCAAATATTTGTATCATTCAATATAGCATAAGACTTATAGCAAAAAAATGTTGTTGTTTTGATATACTGTATCTCTTTTGAATATAAATATATAACTCATATAAATCAATCAACTGTGAATTATGGTTTTAGCAAAAATATAAATATAGGAATGATAAAATAAAACTTGATTACCAATGATTAAAAAAATAAAAAAAGCAACTTATGAACAATATAAAAAATGTATATGTATATATATATTGACGAGAAAACAATGTATTTGGTCAAAATCAAACTAAAAATAAGTTAAACAACCTAAATTGAACTAGAATTTGGTCCATGTTAATTAGGGTTTCATTGACAAAACATTTAAAAAGCATTATGTTTTGTTTATTATCCAATCAAAACGTTTAGAAAAGGATTTCGAAAATATCAAAATACAAATACTTTTCAAATTATCTTTGCTCGATGTCTTTATATGGATTTTGGGTAGAACATTTATATTCAGAATATATAGTTTTAAAAAATGATTTAACATGATAAATTTATTGTATTTTATAATATCAAAATTTATGCTTAAATGCAATTAAATTAATATTTTTTAAACTAAATATATAATGAAAATATTTTTATTTTTGATAAGAATAATTTTCAAATTATAAATTTAATTTAATATATGTATATATATATATATATATATATATATAATTGAATATGATATACTATTTTCAATAGAAAATAATAAAATCATATTTAGGGGTTCATTCAAAAATAACTCAAAATTTCAAGTCAAACACATAAGTAACCAATGTTTTTTTTTTAAAAAAATTGTTTTGTTTTATCCACCATAGAAGTTCTAGTTATTCACCAAAATGTCATTATTATTTTTTTTCTTTTTTTCAAAAATACATACTTTTACTTTACCATTTTTATCTTCTCCAAATATTTACTACTTTGCCATTGACATCAATACCTCAACAACCATGAACTACCAAATTGAAAGTGTTAATGTTCTAATGTTTCAATTTTTTTTCATTTTCTATCCACACAAACCACATATCTTACACTTTCTCTCAAAATCCATTAAAAACTGGATATTTTGATTACAAATTATGTAGGGTTCATAAGCTCACGATTCTTGGTGTTTAACGAGTAGGTAGCTGTTGTGGCAAAGTTTTGGGTGATTAGAGAAGCCACACAAGTCATCTCACGAGTTCCAGATATGAAATCGCGAACCACATTTTATTTTTCAGATATGTTCGACGAAGAAGACTTCTAAAGAAGTTTTAGAAGTCTTCTCCATCGAGAAGACTTTTTTACAAGTCTTCTAAAAATTTTATGGTCAATGCATATGTTAGTTTTGCAATTTATCTTTTGTGTGTGTTTTAATAGAAGACTTCTTCTAACATTTCTTTCTTAACAAAAAAAATTGAAATGTTCAGAGAAGACTTAAAAAAAGTATTTTCGGATAAACATGTTAGTTCTGAATTTGACCGAAGTTGGTCAGACATATGGCTTTTTGTAGAAGATTTCTCAGAAAGTCTTCTTGGAAAAACATTCTACAAAAGTCTTTCGAAAGTCTTCTAACTGCCGCAAGATGTCTGTGTAGGTTACTTTTGCAATTGGAAAATAATATTAAGAAATTTAATATTAATGAGAAGCAATAGAAGACTTTTTAGAAGTCTTCTCGAGTTTAATTTTGGGTTTTGGTCAAACTTTTGCCCACGATAGAAGACTTCCAGAGAAGATGTAGAAGACTTCTCTATTAAAGCCAAATATAATCAATTGCAAAAGTAACCCAACAGACTTCTTGCGACATTGAGAAGACTAACGGAAGACTTAGAGAAGACTTCTTTGGAAGTATTCCCCAAGAAGACTTTGAGGAAGTATTCTACAAAAAGTCAAAATTCTGACCAATTTCTGTCAAATTGAAAACTAACATGTTTATCCGCAAAGACTTCAAAAGAAGTTTTCTCTCGGAATTTTGATTTTTTTCAATTTCAAAAGTAAGCAAGTATTTACAAAAGAAGACTTCCCAAAATGTTTCATGTAGAGTAGACTTCTTATGCAGTCTTCTTTCATAAATTTGCAATTGCAAAAATGATTTAAATGGAAAACTTCTTTTGAAGTCTACTCAGATGACTTAGATGACTTCAAAAGAAGTCTTCTACGTAAATCTGTAATAAACTTCAAGTTTATCCAAAATTAAAATGAATTTTTGATATTTTTTGGCTAATTCATGTTTATTAGTCAATATCGAGACTGCTAAGTGGAATTTATAACTTAATTGGTGATAATTATGAAGTTACAAACATTGATGTTTAATAATGTTTCTAGCTAAACGGAGATGTCTTCTGTAAGTCTTTTTCATAGAAGACTTCATAAGAAGTCTTTTCCGGTAATTTTTTTATTAAGTTGACGTTCTGATGTGTTGTGATCTGATCATTATTGTAGATGATTCGGCTGTTAACTGTAGTTTATGGACAATGATTGTTCAAAGATATAATTTTAACTTCCATGAGATTTAAAATTTCACGTTCACTTAAAATTCAATTTTGATCTTTTGTGAATTTGCCTAAGGTTTCTTAAGAAGTTTTTTTCTCTTAGTTTTAGCAATTTTTCACTAATCTTTTGTGTTGATGTGTTTTTTTATGTGTGAGAAAAATGATTAAAATATTTTATAGTATGTTGCATCAATAACTTTAATGAAGTCAAGTACTTTTAGTAAAACATGAACATATTTACCATTCTTTTGGTTAACATTTATTAAAGCTTACAAAATAATTCACAACTAAATATTACACATACAAATCATAAAAAGACCATAAATCAAATTATTACACAGCTAGATATTATTCATCAGCATTGATAAACTTAGACTCCACTTCACATTATCTCTTTGTACCATTTTGCGCAGAAGACTTTGGAAGACTTTCTGAAGATTTCGTGTGAAGTCTTCTAGCATAAAATACATTAGAAGATTTTCCAAGCAGATCTGAAAAATGTGCATTTTCAAAAGCATTCAAAATGACTTTAAAATAGAGAAGACTTCAAAAGTAAATTTTTAGATAATAAACAAAACAGTCACATTAGGTTGACTCTATAACTTTTTAGAATCTAATGTATAAAACACACAAAATACATTTCCAAAATTTATATCACTTTAGGCAGAAGACTTCAGAAGAATTTCCACGAAGTCTTCTGAGAGTCTTTCAAAGTCTCTCAGATCTTGAAAAACCTGCAAATTCAAAGACATTCAAATGACTTTAAAACTGAGAAAAACTTCAAAAATAAAAATTTTATGCTTACAAAATAAACAAGACAGTCACACTATGTTCAATCTATAGCTTTTTTAGAATCTAACATATAAACACACACATAAATTCATATAAAAAAAATTGGAGATCTGTCTTTGAAAGAGTGAAAGATGAGAACATGTAATGAAAAATCTGAAAAAAAAAGATAAATTAGTGAGAAGTATAAGAAAAAGAGAGAAATAGATATAAAGTTTGGTGTTTTAATGTTCAAAGAGATTAAGGTTGGAGAGTTTTAGAGTGAGAAACATTACGTGGGATGTATTAAAATTAACATTTGAGGTGATTTGATTTTTAATTGAATTTCAGATGATTTCAGTAAGTTGCAGAGATTTTGGTGATTTTTTGTTAAAACACTCTATAATATCACCTAAAACCATAAGATTTGTGTTTCAACTTTTTTAACTAAGAAATTCCATCCAAACACCCTAAAATCACCTACTGACTTTAAAACTCCACAACTTAAAATATTTTTAATAACAGTGGATTTCAGAGTACTTTACGAAATGTCAAATTCAATAACAGTGGATTTTAAATGAGTTTTTGAAATTCATGTTTCAATAACAGTGGATTTGTAATATAAATCACCTAAAACTCTCAGTTGAATACACCCCTACATTTTTGTTGTAGTCTTTTGAGAGGAAGAAAGAGAATGTGTAAATTTTCTTTATATATGGAGACAAAAATTCTAATTAGTTTTAAATTTTTCTCGACCCAGAATACTTTTGGAAGACTTATGTAAGACTAGAAGACTTATGGAAGATTCATGGAAAACTTATGGAAGACGTTGATTTAGGCGGGAAGCCTAAATTATTTCAAAATTTAGGCGGGAACCTAAAATTTACTAAAATTTAAGCGGATGTCTTGGAAGACTTCTTTTAAATCTTGTGTGAGTCTTCTAGACCCTAAAATCAAATAATTATGCAAAAATAAATTAACTTAAAAAGTGTTTAAATCAAATTATTAGATAGTTATTAAACATATATAGGTAAATTTGAAAAAAAAATGAAAGTACGATTTTAAATCTAACCCTAATGATACCAACAATACTATAACATATGTTACCAAACCATAAACCAATGTCTCATGAACCAATCTACATTCACTCATCTATGTTGAAAATAATAAATTTCAGATAAACTAAATTTACATCATTGAGAAATATTTATTATTACATTATTTCAAGTTGTTACCCATGAATATATTTTTTTAAATAAAATTAATTACCTTTAAGATTTAATCCATGAGAAGACTTTCTCTAGAAGACTCCTCGAAGACTTATGGAATACTTTGATTTAGACGGGAAACCTAAATTATTTTAAAATTTAGACGGGAATCATGAACTCTACTAAAATGTAGGTGGGATGTGTTGGAAGACTTGTTTTTAAGTCTTTTGTGAGTCTTCCAGACCCTAAAATCAAATAACTATGCAAAAAACATTTTTAAACTTAAAAAAACGTAGAAAATGTTTACATCAAATTATTAGATAGTTACTAAACATATATAAGTCAATTTGAAAAAGAAAAAAAAAGGTAATATTTGAGAATCGAACCCTAAAGATATCAACAATACTATAACATATGTTACTAAACCCTAGACTAATAACTCATGAACCAATCTACATTTATTCATCTATGTTGAAAATAATTCAATTTCAGATAAATTAAATTTACATCATTGAAAAGTGTTTATTATAACATGATTTCAAGTTTTTACCTATCAAACTTCTTTTAAGTATTCTCTAACAGAGGGTTATAATGGCAAAATGGACACATGTTTTTTGTTTGTTCATAAAGAGCTGTTGTAATTTCACTAAAATTTCATGTTACTTTTGCATTTGTATTCAAAATTAAGTTTTGAGTCATATTTGACAATCCCCTTAATATATATCATAAATACACATATCTATTTTATATTAATTAGATATAAGCAACTTACAAATCATATTTTAATTTTATATAATAATCTTATATATAAATTATTTATTGTTTTACCAATCACATTAATATAATTGTATAGTTTCTTCAATATATTGTTTATATAGCGTACTGCTACATCTTTGCAATTAATTAGTTCTACAAATCAAAACCTTGATACTAATAATATTTATAATAAAAAAAACAAAAACAAAAACTAATTAAAACGTAAACACTTCTATACAGTAAAACAAATCTTGTGAAATGTCTCAAATAGTACATATATTATTTTTGTCCCAAATCTATAATATAATTTAGCATTTTAAATAATATAAATTATTTTATTAAATATTTTTTAATTTTTAAAAAAATATTAAAAAATTAAACCCTTTATGTTTTTTTTTACAAATTTAAGTTTAGATTTTTGTCATTGAGACATCAATATGCAATATATGCTATTGAAAGAATGAAGAGTGATGCTATGTTTTTTTTTTGTAAATGAAGAGTGGTGCGGTTTTATGAACAACATCAAAACCCTAATATTCTCTCAACCGCCAAAAGTCTTTGGTCGCATCTCTTTTGCTTTTTGTGGCTTCTCCGGTGACCGGTGCTCCTTGCCGCCGCCGGGGAGGTTCTCTCCTGTTATGCTCTTTTTCTCTCCTTTCTTTGTCGTTCGTTTTGGGTTAGACATAATATTTTTATGATGCTGATATCTCTTGGCGATTGTCGTGGTACAAAGCTTCAGTTTCTTGTATGGTTATCCAGTCTAGTGTGTTGTGTGTGGCATCTCTGTTCCTCTTCCTGCGAAGATGAGATCTTAGATCTGATATTTGTGGTGGTTTGTTATTGGATTCCGGTTGTACTGAGATGGATCATGTTGGTGGGGCGGCATGTTCGTAGTGTCGAGTCGCAACAGAGGCGTGAAGAGAGCCCATTCACAGGGGTAGCTCTGCTACCGGAGAAGTGGTGCTTCTTTTGGCATGGTCGAGGGTGTGGTCTCACTCGATGAACATGGATACATGGATAGCCCATTCACAGTCTATTGGCATATCTTGTTTAGTTTGGAAAATTACGCTTGGATTATAGCAGTTTTTGAGTGGTTCTCAGTTCTCATTGCTTCAGTAGATTGGAAGCTTAAACTGCACAAATCAATATTCCTTTAGTTGATTGGAAAGAGTGGATGGATCATGTGGTGATAAGTTTATTATTGGAGGCTTCAAATAGCGTTGCTAGGAAGATTGCTAAGAGCGTGTTAAGAGATGAGAGTTTTCACTCGTATTTGGTATTTGGCGTTGGGCGGTCGGGCGTGGCTTTATCCGCAGATTCAAAGAGATGCAGCTTTTATTCACTCGTATATCTTTTACTTAAGGTTGAGTGTACATTGTTGTTTTCTCTGTTTTATTTTGTTCATATTTACCCTTTGGGATACATTAATCCGATTTGCAGACGTTTAAAAAAATGAAGAGTGATGCTATGTTTATAAAAAAATAAAAATAAAAAAATGTTTTATTTTTAACAAAAAAAAATGTTTTATCAACTTTATGTTTATGTAAAGGAAAATCTACTTCCAATATGCAATAATAATTTCTTTTTGGTACTATGAAAAAATTGAATCTGACAAAAGAGCGGAAAAACCACGCGGTCATGAAAACAAATGACACACGATACAAAACGTTCAGGATTTGAGTATTCATGATTATATATGTCACTGGTACTAAACCCACTTGTTACTAATTTAATTATTCATAAATACTAATCGCTTCCCACGTTCACCGTGCATTACAGCAACATATTATTAGTTTATTAATAGCTTATACGAATTAATCAAAACCTACGTGGTTGACATACAATACAATATATATATTCAAAACCTATATGATTCGAACCTAATTATATTATATGAAAATTAAGTTTTGACTTTTATATTTCTCATCATACAAGTACGTTTAAAGTTTAACTATAAATATGATCAACTTATTAAGTACTATTAAGTATTTCAGGCTTGCGAATGTTTTAATATACATTGACTATTGTTTTGTAATTTAATGTGAATTGACTTGTGCCTGTAAAATGAAAACATTACTATTTTCTTGCAGGATCTACGACCAAAGACTCGAGTACTTATTCGCCTACCTTTTAATTTTAAAACTTAGGGTCTTAACTATCGCCAAATATCTTGTAAGATTAGTACATGCATCATAAGCAGTATCATTTTTAATAACGATTGTAGCTATATGTTTCTTGAAACATTCTGGTTACACCATATATATATATATATATATATATGTCCTCCGCCCGCCAAGGATAACAGTTTGATAGACCAGATATTGTGTGAATCACGAGTTTTTTTTTACTTTGTTAGTTAAATTCTTTGTAACTTTTATCATGGTTTGTGTAACGTGTTTGTTTAACAAATTTACAAGCACTTGCTGTTCCTGATGCGATGCGGCATTGGGACTTTCTCAAAAAAAAAAAGAAAAACTTTTATCAGTAGGTTATTAATATCTAACTAACGTGTTATCAAAAATTATAATCGATAAATAAAACATAAGCCTAAATTTCACTTGAAAATCAGCATTGAACGAACACTATATATAGTTATATTATCTAGAGCTACACACACTTTGACACCAAAAAGAAAAAAATAAGTTGAATTTGAGACAGTCAAAATTGGTCAGAGATCAATAAACTTATGATCAAGACAGAGTTGGCATTTGTCTTATCAAATATCAAGTTTTTTTTTTTACCAAAAACAAATCAAGGTTTTTCTTTTCGAACTTTATTGTCTGTCTTATCAAGGTTTTAGACTTGTAGCCTCCTCACAATCCTCTTATAAGATAAGAATATGTGACTGTTTCATGTCGTTCAAAATAAAAAAAAATGTGGCTGTTTCATAATGAAGAAACATCTACATCACCACGTATCGTTTAATAATTACAAAACTCATAAACTCTAAAAGTAGAGTAGGGACTATATGGTTGGAGAAGTTGATCATAGACCGATTCCAAATTTAATGCACTTCAACAAGAAACATAAACGCGGTCGAATAATGTGATGCATCGTTACGCGGCCGTAGATTGCGTCCTTCGCTGCTCGTTGGTACGTAGTCGTGGTACGACTTCTTCAATTTAATTAAAATTATAATCATATACTAAACAGTTATATGAAATGAGAAATCTACTGAATTTAATTAGGATCTAACATGGCGTGCAATCATGCTGTGATAATTACATCGTAAATGAGAATATTCTTCTTCTTTTTAGCATCTATATATCTTATTAAAATAGAAATACAAGTCTATAATATCTATATATCTATATATCTTATTAAAATAAAACTACAAATAAGAATTACGGGAAAGAGCCGCTATAACCCCATCAATCTATATATCGTTGTAGAATGGAGGAAATTTTGAAAAATTTACACTTGCTGAGAATTAAACTTTGATCCTGCGAATATAATACAAATATACTTATCACTGTGTTACAACAATTGCTTTTTTTTTCCAATTCTACTTGATACAAATTATAACTGCATCAATAATTTATATTTTTAACACTTTTACACATGTAATAAAACTAAAAATGACAGTTCATAAATTATCCAATCTAATTTTAAAATACCATTGCTCAAATAATTATCTAATTTAAATATTTAAAATTTTAAAATCTATGTATTACAGTGATTATATTTTTTTCTTAAAAATCAGAACCTAAGTCTTAAAATAAAGCAAGTTGTACAAAAATCTAAATAAACTATAAAAAGTTAAAATACATAGTCACTATTATACACATAAGCGTTATATAATTTTTCTTTAGATTTCTGTACATTGTTCATTTTAAGAGATAAGTTTTGATTTTTAAGAAATTATTATGATCACTGTTATATATAAATTTTTTAAAATCAAATATTTAAAATTAAAAAGCTATCTGATAAATGTCATAATCTACTTTTCTGGCAAATAATGTCATAATCTACTTATGTATTAAATCTAACTAGATCGCACGGGTACATATTTTACAGTATATACAAATTTTAAAAAACAAAAAATGTAACGGTTCCTTAACTACTTACTACATTGTTTATTGTTTAAACTATGTATTTCATCACTGTGTCATGTAACATGAGTGTCCGTAAAATGTTGTGCGCCATAGATATTGTAGTAAGAATTTTAAGGTGAGCGGTAAAATCAATGGCATTTCAAATTTTTTGATCAATTGAATAATCAATATAACAATGACCGGCTTGATAGTCAATAAAAAATTAAAGTTTGTATGTTGGGTAATTCTATTTATAGTATTGTATATCTATAAATAACTCTAGTGAATTTATATGGTTTTGGGTTTGTATGAAATGATATTCTTATGAACAATTATGGTTTTGGTGTGTATGACTTGGTTTGATCTCTAATTTCACGTTTACATTTTGTATGCATGTCATATTTCTTGTTTGATTAGCATTGGACCAACACTAAAACATGTCTAAGGATATTACAAAATTACATGCCCATTTGTGTAAGTTTGTTTTTTTATATAAGCTCATTCATATATTATATTTAGATTTAGGAAGTTAATTATAAGATATAAATTATTACATTGCTATCAATGTTTCAAAAGAAAAATTTATTCTTTTTTAATTTCTTAGTACTATCTATGTTTCCAAACATATTTAAACAATACTTCTACTTAATAAGATAGATAAACAAACAAAAGTATTGTTGTAGCACAGTTTCGGTTCTAAAAAATGAAATTTTCAAAATTTTCTCCATTACAAGACGACGTCGTTCTGTCTTCAACTAACACGATGTTAGTCAAGGTAAGTTTTATGTACAGGGTTAGAATTCAAATTAATTAGTTTTTATTTTATGTTGTAATTAGCACTTATCATTTGTTTGAGTCTGAAAACAACATGAATAGTAGGGTCAAAAAAGACCTTTAGAACAGCTTATTTACAGCCATATCCACTAAAATAATTAATAAGCCTACATTTAAACATTCTTTGTCTTTCTTAATAAATAATTTCATAAATTAATTTACTTCTTACAACCTAAATCAATTTTAAACTAAAAATATTATTTAATTACAGTTTAATGCCACTGAGAAACTACATAATCCTAAATTTTAGCATTTATTATATTTTTTATCAAATTAAACAACCATAAAACATACCTAAATTGTTTCTAAACTAATTAATGTTATAATATAAACTTAAAATAACTAATTAATAAACCTGAAAAAACATATGATATATTGATTAGGTAAATAGCCTTAAAATCATGACATAATTGACTTAGATACATTAATGCTATATTATTAATAATTAATTAATGAATATGACAAAAAACAATCATAAATATACAACCTAAATCGATTTAGGTATCCATTTACTAAATTTAAAATATAATATAGTTTTTAATTTATATATTTATATTTTTCATAATTTATTAGTAATAACTAAATATAAAAGCCACATAAAATAATGTATCTTATATATAAATACATTATTATATGTTTATTTTCATATAAAATAACTTAATGTAAACTAAATATGATAAATTTTGAATATAAAATATATAGTTCCAGAAGTATATAAAATAACTTTTCTATACATTATCATAAACTTTTGAAACACAAGAAACAAAACAAAAATACATTTGTGTGGATGCATGAGTCATATTTTAAAAATGTAGGTGATACAATGATTGTTTACAAGACACAAAAAAATACTAAATAAAAACTATAAAATTTAAATTTCATATTAAGTAATTATTTAATACACATAAATTTTAAGTAACATATGTTATCACTTAGACAGAATGAATTTTTATTTATAAAAAAAATATAAACAAGCAGATTTAATTCTATTTTAAAAACAGAGTATAAGATGTGATTTGTTAGATCAGATAGCTTGGGAAAGTTAGTAACATAAAGTAAATAATGATGGACCTAAGAAGGACTTAGTAAAAACGAAGCTAGATTTTAAAAATTGAATGACTACAATGAACCTTTTTGAAAATGAAATATGATGATGTGGATTATTCGAATAAAAAGAAAGTGTAGATCACTGATGACACATACCGCTTTTTAGAGATTTTTAATATTTTCATATCCTCCTAATTATTTAAAACTAATAAATTCATTATAAATTAAAAGAATACTTTTATTATTTTAAATTATCAGTAAATTGAGCCTAAGTTTATTTAATTCGGGCACATAAAAAATAATTGTTAATTAGTAAAATAGGATATTGACTATTATTAAACAAAGACATTGTAATTTGTAAGAGATTAAATATGTGTTAATTGATGACGTTAAGAAATGATGTGGAAAATTAAAGAAAAAATGAGGGTGTTGAATCTTGAAACCATTGTACATGATCTAACATGTCTTGCACTTGTCAAATTTTCTTTGTAAAAATATTTTAATATAAATGAGTTAATATGCTTATTAAAATCATCTTGTATTTTACTAATATATTGTATCATTTATTAAATAAATTGGGAAAATCTGTAATCGTAAAATATCAATCGTAGAAGTATAAACTGAATTAAATATTTGAAAATGTACTTCAAAACAATAAATTTGTTCATTTGTTCTCGTGTAAAGCTATTGAAGGAAGCAAAAGATGCATCTTCAGATAGTGTAGCTTGAGATTTTTTCTTGTCAAATGTCCATCTAAACTAGATTAAGTAGTGGCAGATGAGCCAAATCTCGGAGGAATACCTCTGTCAATCAGAGTCTGAGAACTTCATCTTTTATACAGAGATTGCTTACATTTCATTTTGGCAATGACATGAGCTATAGCTCTTCTTCTTTCTCATTTTCCGAGAGTTAATTCGAAGTTAACTCAAAGCCAAGTGTGAGCATCGTGAAAGAAGATGTGCAAGGATTCGGAGTGGCCAAGATGTTGTACATTGATATAGTATCTACCATAAACTATTTCTAAATTAAGATATATACAAATTTATGATATAGCAAAATAATGGTTTAGCAAAATTAGATTAAACAATTGTGTTTTGGTCAGTGACAGTAAATTATAAATATTTAAGAAAAGTCAGGGTCAATGTAAGTTTATACTCCTGTTTTAATTGTATAAACTAGACTTTGATCTGCGTCTGTCGTTAATGTATTTTATAAAAAAAGTATGTTGTTATTTGTTTTTCACTATTATATGTCATATATATCATTTTATATTTAATAATATTTTATATGTCTCATCGTATAAATTATCATATAATTAATAGTACATTATACGTACCATCATATAAATAATTACATATATTATATTTTTAAAAATATAATATGAAATCTAAAAATTATAATTTACGTTGGTGTTTGAAATTGGATTTTGTATTGTATTTTTTATATATAGTGAAACAGTTTATATAATGGTTATTGGAGAATATTTTAGTAAAAACCAATTTTTGAATATATGTATATTTTTGAATCAATTTTTGATATAAATCAATTTTAAATTATTATATTAATTAAATATATATGTATATATTAAATTGTGTTTTATGATTGTTTTAGACAAAATATATTTTTAAATAATTAGATTGGACCAAATAGATAATTTTTCATAATATAATGTACTTCCAAATATTTTTTAATAACATATACCTATTTTTTAATATAGTGTTATCTATGTTTTCAAACAACATAATACTTCTTTTTATACTACTATTTATGTTTCTAAATAATTTTCAAATGTGTTTTTATTTTAATAATATAGATATAGTTATCTTTTTAATAATATAGATATCGTTATTTTTTAGTCATTTGTTATTTAAATTGAACGTAAAAATGTGGAAATAAATAAAGTAAAAAAGAACAATGGGCTTGTCAAAGCGGTATTGATCGAAATTAGGGACTTAGACCACCTCCATTGGTTAGAGCTTTTAATGGGGTTTTAAAAATTATTTTAATTATTAATTGTGTACTTTGGATTGGTTAGAACCTTTAATAATATTGTAATTAGTTTTGAGAAGGTCCAATGGGAGAACCCATATGAGGTTCTTAATTTTTTTTGGCTGCTCCATGCTGCTCATTGGATGGTTTGAAGGTGGTGTTCCAACTTGATGGTGATGATTATGATGTTTCCCACCCTACCAAGGAGGCAATGATCCTTTCAAGACAAGTGTGAAGGTCTCTTTTCATAGACTGATTCCCAAATTGGAAGAAACCTAGCTAAATTCCCAAATCAGAAAGTCAAAATCCTTAAATTGAGATAACACCCACGAAATCAAACATGATAGAGAAGAGATAATCAAAATTTGGGAGCTGTGTAGAAGAATGTTTTACCAGACAGATTAGAAAGAGAGAGACACGACCAAAGAGAAGAAGAGGAGAGAGAGACAAGAGGAGTTAATAAAAAACAGACACGTTAGAGGTTTTTAACAATTCTACATCCTCTTTATAAGGAACCGGTTGTTGTCATTTTTTTTTCTTTTTGATTTATTTTTGGGGTTTTTCTCCAGAATTCTTGCTTAACAACCTCCAATGGAAGTGCTCTTAGTAATTGTGGCTCATGAGATGCCAGTTGTCAAGCTAAGTATTATCTCTAATGTATTTCAGGAAAGAAGTATATTATTTAAATATATCGAATCATAATATTCATATGCACATATGCTATTTTTAGTCAATGTCTGGTTGTAGTCGAGTTTCTATTTAATAGACAAATTGCATTGGGACGCATACTCCACTGGGACTTCATTTGTAGTTGTAGATAAGAAAAAGGATGAAAAATGTAAATAGCCTATTATGAATTCAAAAAGCCTATTACATGCTAACAAAAATAAAATAACCTATTACATTTTACTCTATTTTTTATACAATGAAATACTTTATTTTTAAAAACTAGAAAAAAACAGAATTTAAGGCCATGAAATGTAGTTAGATTCTTACAAACTTATATCAGCTGGTCCATTTACAGAGCGAGGAATAAAAAAAACGATACAATACGAAAAGAGAAATAAAAAAAACAAAAGAATCAATATCAGATAGAATTCTGACGAGCACTATAGTCCATTTCTTAGTAAAATTTCTCGAACAAGATCAAATACAAATGTGGATTAAGTTGAGGAAGGCTGCATAGATCAAGGCTAGTTCTTCTGATAGCAAAGGCTTCTGCCATGCATGGGGAAGAGACGTGATCATGAATAGCTGAGGCTTAGAGGCTTGATCCAAGAAGATGCACTCTTGTTTCTAGGCCGCATTCGTGTTGCAGAAGATGGTAGATTTGGAAATGTCCTAAGATCACCACACATGTATCAGTTTTGGAACAGCAAGTTGACAAAGGGGTTTGGCCTATTCCTATTCCTACCTATTCCTTTAATGCGCAGATAGATTAAGGAAACACAACATGTGGTGTAGATGATTGATTATCGAACATGAGTTTGTTCCATAAAGCCCATGAAATCCAGAAGATCTAAGGGAAGATATCACATGTGATACCGAATGGGAGGGAGGTTTAGCTCTAATACTCAAATATACGTAAACTTAGTAACGATATATGTGATTAAATTAATAGCTTGTTCTTAGCAATCGATAAATAATGGTTGAAATTTCTGTATATTAATGACATTACTATGAAAGTTTATATTTGGACAAAATGATAACTATCTGATTCCTCCATTAAAATATTTTTTTTTGTGATTAACCTTAATACTTCAATATATGAATGGATTAGTGAGAGTAAATCAATAATTTGATTATTTTCATCAATTTAACTCATGTTATCGTAGATATTATTGTTTAATTTTATGTCAAAATCATGTGTTTCAAATAAATATTTTTATGAGCCATATATTAGGCAGTAGAGGTCCACACTAGAACCTGAAACATGTAACTAGGTATATGAGACCTTGGTTGTATAGTTTGTATAAAGGTGTTGCATGTCTTACGTATTGAATAAGTATCTCCTTTATAACTACAATAATTTCTTGACATGGTATCAGATCTCGAACACACCCTATCCAACCAAAATTGATCCAGCCCATCAAAGATGTCCGATTGATCCTAAACAGACGTGAACCAAGTGGTCTGGCGGTCGACCGATCCAAATCCTAGGCTGGGATATTGTCGAGATTAATGGTTATACAAACAACTAAATCGAGGGAAAGTGTAAGAATATAAAGTTCCCACATGGGGAGTTTCACTTAGACGTGAATAATATATAAAGGGTTATAGTCAATCAGCTTATCACCAATTGATTTTAAGTCGGAAGCCCATGATAAGTTTGATTAGCATGATATCAGAGAAATTAGCCCATCTACAAAAAGGCTGTTGTTTTGAACCCCATCCCAAGAACCTTCCATAAACCATATGTTCTAAGATCTGATTTTCTGAAATCTATTGTTTTACACCGTGATGTGTTCCTTTTTCTGAAAATGCGGAAAGGTTGAAAAATAAATTTACATGTAAATGATTTCTAATACATTATCTTTTAGCAGATTTCATATATGGCACAACACCAATGGTCATCTAAAGATGTTGCAATAGACCAATTTGATTGGATCCTATTTGGCTGGCTCTCTCGTTTGTTCAACCGCTTTCTGAACAGGGGAGGACGGAGAGCATGAACAACGGAGCCCGTAATTTCCTTAACAATAAGCTTAATATTTTAAACAAATGCCCCCAATCCAAAAAGTATGTATAGTGAAAATTTGTGTGTATGCCCCCAGCTAAATTTGATCCTGCCTCTCCCCTGTTTCTGCATGTCCATCTTTTTTTTGACAACTCATTTTAGGAGCTGTGTATACTTTGTTGCCAGCGTGAGGTGCTTTGGCTTATACATGTTCCGGTGTTTCTCCTCCCGGCAATGCTTCATTGTTATACTGCTTTGTTATTATACTGATCATCTCGGTTACCCGTCAGTCTCACATTCTTCTATTGTGACACAATAGGCCAGGCAATGGATTTCACATATTGAGCTTCGGCTCCAAATTTCTGGCGTTTCAAACCTGTTTATATTGGGCTTCGGCTTAGTAGGTATTTCACTGGGAGTGTAACCAATTCTTATCAATCAATGGGCAAGTCAATTTCCCCATTCAAGAAGAAATCTCATTATTCAGTTACTTCTTTTCTGTACAGATCATTTTCACCCTATTTCTTTTTCGTTTTTCATGGCAGAAGAACTGAAGATCAATTCTAAAACCTTTCTACAAAATCTAATTTTATCTTAGAATTGACTCTATAACTTATCTACTAATATACTGTATTCCAGTTACGTAATAAACGAAAAAACATATGCTTGTGTCTGTTGTTGTAACTTGTGATCGATCGGAATCAAAAAATGACATCATGGACTTACTCCCCCCCCCCCTCAAACCACATTAATGTGTGCAAAAACCCACTAGGTAGACTATCTCCAATGGTTTTCCTTAAATAAATTCAAAATGAGTTTTGATTTGTTCCAATAGTTTCCTTCATTTTCTCCCTCAATTCTTAATATATTCAATTTCAACTTATTATTTTTACGAATAACACATTTTATTTGATAAAACTAAAAGTATGTTCACGTATTTTAAATTTTTAGATTTATTTTATAACTAAAATCTATGTTAACCAGTGGGGTTAGCCTAGTGGTACTTGAGGGAGCTTTGGCTCCAATACAGTCTCAGGTTCGATTCCCACTGGCCACCACCAATTAACATGGGGTGAAATCGGCGGTCCTCCTGGATGACCTTTGGCGGGCTCCCCGGCTTACACCGGTGGCCGGTCATTAGGCACTAGTCGAATTGCTCTTGCCCCATCCGAATACCAGGATCATCAAAAATAAAATAAAAACTAAAATCTATGTTTATTAGAACACACTATTTATTGTATTAATAAAACTACATAATCACATACAATATAATAGCAGAATTTTATTTAAACAATAGTATTAATATATTTTCCCCACAAATAGTCAGTCAAAACATGTTCTAAGGATTTAAGGATTTTATCAGGATTAACATGTTTATTGCCGGATAAACCGATTAAGGATTTAAGGATTTTAAGGTAAACCCCTGATAGTATTAACATGTTTATTGCGGGGTTTAAGGATTTTATCAGGGGTTTAATTAGCATACATTTCTTAAAATCCGAAATCGGTTAACTTAGCCAGTAATCTGGTTTGCCAGTTCGGTCGGGCGTAAAAATACTGGTACAAACCAAAGTAAACAAGCGAACCAACCAAAATTTACAGCTTTTTTCTTTAACATCTTGTTGAAACTATAAAAACAGACAATATTAAAAATTTAATTTGCAAGCAAGAACCGATTAGTTTAGGACATATCATCCAGCTAAACTGAATACACCGAAATAATCAAAATGAACCAAATAAACAGAAGTTTACACATTTGAACTTTAAGTTTTTTTTTTTCTCAAAATAACCGAATTTATTTTTTCTCAGCACAAAAATAACCAAATAAACAGATATATAAACCAATTTCAATTCAAATCTGATTTTTATTAAAAATACCAATATAAATAAGTTAAATAATTTCATTATTAGTTAAAATAAATTAAATAACCAAATAAACAGATATATAAACCAATTTCAATTCAAATCTGATTTTTATTAAAGAATACCAATATAAATAAGTTACCAAAATAACCAAATAAACAGATATTTAAACCAATTTCAATTCAAATCTGATTTTTATTAAAGAATACCAATATAAATAAGTTAAATAATTTCATTATTAGTTAAAATAAATTAAATATTTAATTTAAAAAAAAAATGGCCGGCGGGTTTACCACTAGTCTTATTATCTAAAGCTTGGTTTTCAAAGTTACTAATTAACATGATTGTGACATATGACAAGTGTATATTTAAGATTTTGACATGTGTTAAAAATATAATATATTTTTTATTTTACAATTTTAAAAAGGAAATTTATTATTTGAAAAATTTATGCTTTACAGTTTCTTTTTAGGATTTCAAAAAAGAAAAAAATACTATTACTTTTACAAAGGGAATAACAACTTTTAAAAATAGCAACTTTACATTGAAAAAAAGAATTTTGAAAATAGAAATTTTTTAAAATAGTTATTATTAACTAAAAATAATTATCTGATAGTAATTTGTTTAAACCAAGAAAAAATATAACTGAAAAAACCTTATGTAATATTAGTTTTTATTTTTTAAGATCTTATTTTATAAAGCTTAGTTTTCAAAGTTTATAATTAACATGATTGCGACACATGGAGATTATATATCTAAGATTATGACATGTGTTAATCCATCTCATAATTAAAAACATATATATTAAGATAATAACAAAAACATTTTTTGTTAAAAAGTAAATATAAATATCATTAATAGTAATATTTCCGTTTTTAAATTCCTAAACAAAATATTATTTGATAGTAATATTTCTTCAAATAGTTTACATGTATTTAATTAAATAATGATTAAAAATATATATTTAGATAATAAAAAAGAATTATGAAAAAATAAAATTAGCATATATTTTTTTTTCAATTTTTGGTTATAATACAAAAATAAAATTACTATATAATCATTTATTTGAACTTTTAAAAATATTTTTTGGTTTTATTATAATTATAATCATTTATTTTAGATAATTTTAATATTTTTTTCATTTTATTTGTATTGACACCATTTTAATTAAATAAGTTATAATATGATGTTCATTACCAAAAAAAAGTAAATAAGGAAAATATCTGAAAAAATATAAGGAAAATTTTGTATTTGTTAATTAAATAAATTATAGTATCATGTTTATCACCAGATTCTTCTAAAAAGGAAAATTACCATATAAATTTAATAAGGAAAATTTGTATTTGATAAGAGAGGATTTTTAAAGTAATTTTAAAATTGTTTAATACTATTTTTCAATTTCTTATTTTAAAATTTGAAACTAAAAAATTTGTCAAATAATTTATTTAATTTTAATTTTACTTTTCTTAATTTATAAAGAAAATATAATTTTAAAAAATATTTGATAGTAGTTGTCCTTCTATATAATCTTGAACGGAAGAAAGTTGTAAAAAAATATTTAATAGTAGTTTTACTTTCTTCAAATCCCAATCAAAAGAAATATTTGTAGAATAATTATTTCAAATAGATTCTTATAAATAATCAAATTTCTTATTTAAGTAGTTAATTTTCTTTTAATAAAACTTACAAACCAAAATAGTCTACAATAAAAAACAAAATTGTAAAAAATATTTGATAGTAGTTGTTCTTCTCTGTAATCTTGAACAGAAGAAAATTGTAAAATATTGTTTAATAGTAGTTTTTATTTCTTCAAATCCTAATCAATCAAAAAATATTTGTAGAATAATAATTTCAAATAATTTTTATAAATAGTCAAATTTCTTATTTAAATAGTTAATTTCCTTTTTAAGAAATCTTAAACACAAAAGAAACTACAATTATTCACATCAAATATAAGATTACTTATATATATATATATAAGATTACTAATTATTGAAGCATAAATCTTAACCGAAAGATACATAGAAAAATAGATTTTTCTATGCTACTAAGAAAATTGGTTATATTATTGTAGGTCAACTATTAGAGAATTTAAATCAAAGAGAAGACCTAGGTAATTGAAACAGAAATCCTAATTGTGAGTTATGTGCGAAAATAAATTTTTATTCCTAGACCAACATATGCAAGATGGTATTTCAAACTGAAAATATTTATTCCATGTATGAGTTAGCTATCTAATGTCAACAAGAGTAAATGTTAAAACTTAAAAGAGGTTGTCTATATTTGTCAAGTCATGTTTTACAATTATAGGCTACACTATCAAAAATCACTATAACTTCATAGCACTAGATTTTTAAAGCATAACGACAATGGTTTTCTACAAAATATTACATATTAAGAAGTTTTCGGTAATATATGATATATAGAAAAATAAGTTAAAATCACACTATCGATGCTAAATCAATCAAATTTGATATTTATCTAGCAATATATTTGATATTTAACTAACTATCAATAATACATATTGATTGATGTTGTGTAACATTAATCTTAAACAATATAGAGAGAGTTCGCAGTTTTATATGTTTTAATTAACTATAACTAATATTTTTATGAAAAATAATTAAAATATGAAGTATTTGTTAAAAAACAAAGAAAAACTAATAAAATGTTTAAAATACTGTGAAATAGAATCAAAATTTATGGAAGACAACATATTACCATTCTTAAAATAAGCCATCAATATAATGAAAAATCCAAAAACTATCGTGAAATAGATTTTTTTCCTATTTATGTGCCAAAAAGGGATTTTACTCATTAGACTGGTTTGATTATAATGCTGAATCTGAACTATGTAATCGTTAGCTCTTTACCAATGGCGGTATGTTTGACACCAGCATCAGTGAAGTTTGGGTATCTGACTGCTGAGTTGTTGTTGTTGTGTACGATGCATTTAAGAAGCTTTTTTTACATATGTAATTGACTCAATTGATGTTATTTGACTTTCAATTTTTTTTTCATAAGAAAGTGTATAGTTTTTCTCTAATCTAAGTATAAATTTAATAGCAATTCATCTATGAACCATGATATATAAAATACATGTATTAACTTAATTTTATGTAGAACAATTGTTTTTATTTATAAAATAAATTTTCACAACTTCTATAAAAAACAATCATAAAATTATAATAAAATAGTTTATTATGTTATGTTTTTATTAAATTTAAATATCAAAAAAACTCGTTGCAACGCAACGGGCTCATATCTAGTTAGTAATAAATTATGAAAATTTTCTTTATAAAATCACCCAAATTATGACAATTTTCTTTAAAAGGCAACCCAAATTATCTACGTATCGAAATTCATATTTTTAAATGACTGATTGAAAACACCCATATTGATTAAGATATCAGAAACTGGTATTATATAGGTCACCTGACCTGGCGGACCATACTCATGACTTCTACTATAGCTTAAGCAAAGTCAAACCCAAACCAATATAACAAGATCCCAATATATACAATATTTAAAAACAGAATATGCCATTATAAAAGCCATAGACAGCTTGATAGTACACCCCCATGTTATATTCTTTATTAAGTCTGAGTTATTCCAATTCGAACCAGCGATCTCTAGACCGACGAAAGTTAACTTATAATGTTTGTGATTTATTTGAAACATCTGGTCAGCCCAGATAGACATATCAAAAGAGGCTTTTGCATTACTTCCACTTCTTGAACTTACCTCCTCCAAACATCCCATGCCCACGTTTAAACTTGCCTCCGTGATGCTTAAACTTCCCGTGCTTCCCGTGCTTGAACTTACCATGACCATAACCATAGCCATGACCGTGACCATGGCCATATCCGTGACCATATGCGGCGTGTCCGTAAGGACTGTGAGAGCTATGAGCTATGTGGTGAGCTCCATAGGCTGCTGCAGCACCAGCAATCATACCCCCGATTCCTCCTGCATGTCCTGAAACAAGTAAAGGCAAACCACAGTGAAGTAAGCGTAATAGAATCTACAGAGCTATCTTTACGAAAACAATACAATAAAAATAAAAATACATACAATATAAGCAAATCCTTTGTTTCAATTTCTTTCTAAAATAACATCTAACGCCAGATATGACACTAAATCTTGGTTTATCGTAACGAAGATATATAGAAACTCTCATTTTCAACATCTTCTTGTGTTAAAATCTACCACATATATGATACCAAATTCCAGTTTAAGCAGCAACCTATAGACGACTCCAATCACTTTTAAACTTTAACAAGGAGGCATTTACAACATTTAAGATACTGCCAAGCTACAGTGGAGGACAAGAAAGGTAGTTAGCAGGTGGCAATACAGACAATACAGTACCTGAGTGATGAGCAGGATAACCAGCATGAGCAGGTGCAGGAGGATAACCTCCATAACCATGAGCTGGAGGGTAGGCACCAGGTGGTGGAGAGTAACCTTGATGTGGTGGGTATCCGGATTGTGGGTAAGCCCCATGACCGGACGGGTATCCAGCGGGTGGATACCCATGAAACCCTCTGTCTTGGTCACCTCCCATGTTTTCTCAATCAACAAACAAAACCTGCACAAAAGGACAATAAACACCACTTGGTTTAGGCCAAACACATAAACATGATCCAGCCCAATTTAGCTTGCACAAACCAAGCGTGAACTTCAAGCGTTCAGCAAGCGATCACGTCGAAAAACAAGATTCATGTAACGAGCTAAACCATGAATTAATGTGATGAGTCATTAGCTTAGAGATCAACGTCAGTATTCCCAATCAAATTGCATATAAACAAGCATTAACGTCAAGCTTTTCAATGGGATCAAACAGATACATCAGAGTAATAAGTAGACATAAATCTGGAAAGAGATGAGAGCTTTTTTACCCTTGACGAATAGCGAGAAATGTTGAAACTGAATTGGAAGATAGAAAAAGTAACGAAGGTGTTTGAGGATATATATTGATGATGAGTTTGCTTTACACACGTACAAAATATTTCTTTACGCGGCAAGGTTTCTAGAAAAGGTATATTTCATATATAGTCCTCGTACTTTGAGGATGAATCATAATCTGCCAATTATTTGTTATAATTTATAAATAATGATGAGTTACAGATTTTCAACAAGAATAACGAAACGTATTGATGTTATTAATGAATATTTGGAAAATATATTGAAATATCAAAGTGAAATGAATGGCTAACTGACCAGTTGATTTTCAATTCGAGCGATTGTTCAGTACTTACAAGTTACAACGGCGTTTGTGAAATATACTAAAATATAGGGATAAAAGAGAGAGAGAGATATAAGAATATTTTTGTTACGTGCTATTTTAGCGTTGCGAGAACGCGTAATGGATCCGTGATTCTACAAACATACATACGTAGGGAGAATAAATGCCTTTTAGTTGCGCTTTAATGGCAAAATGCCAAAAGGATCGAATCGACACGAAATTAATTATTTTTTCATATTTTTTTGTAACAAACTAACAATAGCCACATGAGGCGATGATATACTCATTCCCTAATTTGTACTCAAATATACATTTTTTTGGCAAAATTATAAAGCGTTAAAACATTTTCAAACTTGATTTATGGCCTTTGCTTATATTTTTATTCTTTGGACTTTTGTTTTATAACAAACCATGATAAGAAAAAATTAAACATGTAACACAAGAAATTTATGAAAAGATAGAAAATAGGTCCAGCGCCATTAACCCATCCACAACACACACCTGATGCATTTTCCGTCAAGGAGTAGCTGGAAAGCATCATTGATGTCCTCAAATTTCATCTCATGAGTCACAAATTTATCCAACTCAAGCTCCTTGCTCATGTAGCGTTTAAGAAGAAGAGGAATGTGTGATTTAGCCTTTAAACCACCGAACAACGAGCCCATTAGAGTCTTCCCGTTGTGTAGAACATCGGACGAGTTTAAACAAATTTCTGAACCTGGCCTGTCCACCCCTAAGGTTATCGTCTTTC
Organism: Hirschfeldia incana; assembly: GCA_026261945.1. NCBI lineage: Eukaryota > Viridiplantae > Streptophyta > Magnoliopsida > Brassicales > Brassicaceae > Hirschfeldia > Hirschfeldia incana. Next base: position 3,802,251 of record JABCMI010000006.1, read on the forward strand.
CCCATCCCTAAACGTTGTAACAACCAAAAATCAAAATTGTGAACCTTATGATTTGTTTCTAGACGTATATCAGTGCGATCATACCTTTCTGCAGCAAGCATAAGCTTCTTGAACCAAACAACTGCTTCCAACACACTCGAAACAATAATCTGCTCCCCCACCAGTCATCTCATTTATCACCTATACCCAAAGATGTAAATCAATCATATAGTATATAGACGTTTATCCATTTCTATTGACGCAACTTGCAAAGTGTCAGTACCTCGCTCACAGGTTTGTTATCGCATGTCATCGAGTTTACAAATTCAGTTACTCCAAATTTTTGGCCTACAAAAATATGATGATTTATAATTTATGATTAGTTTACTATACAAAAGAAATGATGAGATAATGATTTTTTGCAAGATATATAGCTATGGATTAAAAAAGATCTCACTAACCAACTTCGAATTTTGCAGGATTTATATCGACACCAATGATTCGAGAGGCACCACAAAGTCTTGCACCCTCAGCAACCTAAAATTGCATAAACCTTAACCAAACCCAGCATCTCAAAAGTAAAATAACTTTTCATTGAAAATTGTGACTCTACCGCTAGACCAATAGAACCAAGTCCAAAAATCACAACAGTTGATCCTTGTTCAACTTGGGCAGTCTTCCAAGCAGCACCAACACCTAAGTAAAAAAAAAAAAATCATTAGAAATCACACAAGTGCCAAATCTTTCTTACGATGTTATCGATTTACCAGTGGAGACTCCGCAGCTGAGGAGACAAGCACGGCTAGGAGGAATAGAAGAATCGATCTTAACCACGTTGGCGACATCAAGAACAGTGTATTCACTGAAGCTCGAGACATTTAAGAAATGGAACAGAGTGTTGCCATTCAGGTCAGTGAATCTACTCGAGTTTTCGGATCTTGGCATCCATGGTGATACCTTGAAGGGAAGCCTGCTGCATAAATTGCTCTTTGGAGATTTGCAGTCAACACAGTCACCGCAGTCAGACATAAATGTCGGCAGTACGGTGTCTCCTTCTACTACGTCAGTGACGTTTTCACCCACACTCTCCACAACTCTGTATATTCAGGTTTTAGTTTCACGACATAAATTTCCTTAAACTAAAGTTTCGTTCCATTTCAAAAAACATAAAAAATAAAAGTTACGTTTTTTGACCTTTCGAAGCGCAATTTTGGAAGAAACCAGAAAACTTTGCAACAATTGGTTAGGTAATTTAATCAAGATGTAGCCCAAAAAAGTAATGTCACTAAATCTTTGATTAAAATCCGGGTCATAACCATAGAGCCCTTGGTGCGTCCATTTCTTGTTTTTCTTCGGCTAATGTGGTATAAAAAACCATAGAGCCCTTGGTGCGTCAATTTCTTGTTTTTCTGGCTAATGTGGTATAAGTGTGAAAATATGATGATTTATGATAGGCATGGGCGTTCGGGTATCCGTTGGCGTTCGGGTCGGGTTTTTGGGTTTTTGAATTTTCGGGTTTACGCTCTTAGGTCCCATACTAAAAATTTATTAGTACGGGCCGGGTTCGGATAATAACATTTTGGGTTTGGTTCAAAATGGTATTGCGTCCTAAAACCCATAAAACAACCATATATCGTATGGGTTCGAGTTATATCGGTTCGGTTCGGATATAACCGAATTAAAAGCAAAATTTTTGAAGCAAAACATAAAGAAAAACATCTAAATTTAATAAAAATAATATATTACACTTAAAATCGATAAAATAACAATAAAATGTTAAATCAAACATGAAATCAAGCCTCATTTGTAAATAAATGTATTGGCTTACAGAAAATAGACTTTTTATTTCAATTAGCAAATTATAAAATACTTATTTATAACTAATTGTGCACTTAAAGCATTTATTAAAATTTTAATATTTATTATTATATATCATATTACCACAAATATTGAATTTAATAACTGAAATAATTATATATATTTCAAAATATTTATATTGACTATTAATTTCGGATTTTTCAGGTTACCGGTTCGGGTTCGGTTAATAACATTTTGGGTTCCGATTTTTTTATATCATCCTACAAGATCCATTCGGATATTTTTATATTTCGGATCGGATAACGGGTCGGGTATTTTGGTTTGGGTTGGGTTCGGATTTCGGATTTTGGATTTTATGCCCAGGCCTAATTTAGGAGCTGTGATCTAAACAATACGCAAGTCTTCAAGTGAAGTGTAACATGTTAAATATTTGGTTGATACTGATAACATGATTATCATGCCCTATGGAAACTGACTTATTGTTTTGTGCTTCTGACTGAATAATTGTTTTTAAACATGAAACTATGAGTAACTGGGAATATAATCCGTAAAATATACGGGAGTGATTGCGGTTGGAGTTGAAGTCTAGGTGGTATGATGTCAAGGAAGATCGGTTGAGTGTACTGTTGGTGTATTTATATTATGGATATCTGTTAAAGAAAACATACTTGGTTTGATTGGGTTGTGTGTGGGGTCTAGTTGTCTCAACTTGCCTCAATAATTTTTGGAAACCTCCTGTCTTTTTTTTTCGAACAAGTTTTATATTGATAAAAGGCCAAACCTATAACACGGTCGAAGTCCACGCTTACAACAACATGCTAAAGCCCAAAGCCCATCAGGTTAAAACTCAAAATACTAAACGACCTATCGGCCCACCCCAAAGAAACCGGTCGATTTTAATCGATCCACGCGTCAGAGAAGGGAGACACGTAGGTGAATCCTTACCGTCAGCACGCAAACGCGTTGTCTTTGCCTCGATCTGACCGTGACCGCCACAAACCCCGCCGGAACACCACGAACCACCTATGATCTCAATCGCCAGAGCTCAGGACCGCCAAGCCTCCAAACGACCCAACACCGTTCTTCACCGCTGTCTTCATGCCGGAGAGTTCAATCGAACCTCGAGATCTCCTCCTCGAGATCTCCTCGACTTTGCATCACATCACACCTTAGACCCGTGGATCTAGAACCATGCTTACTCTCCTTTAAACTCATCACCTCACCGGAGCGTTTCCTCGTCTTACGAGATCTTCTCCACCGCGACCAAACTTAAACTAAACGGCATAATCGCCGATCTTTACCCAAAACGAAACCTAATAACTTTCACCCAGCGAACACTGGGTTCCAAAGCGGTAGCGCAGAGCTTTGGTAACCTCCGTTCTCCGTAACCAAGAGCCGGCGAAGGCGGATCTGACGAAAACCCCTTTTCGGAAACTAGAGCTGGCGACTATGGAGCTGGATGAGCCTCCACATCCCCGAGGAAACAACACCGAACATGCATGCCACTCTCTCTCTCTACCTAGACCTCGAGACAACAGCGTCTTTGTTCCAAAACCGAACCACCGTAAGAGGTGAGATCGGAATCAGAACTCGGACAAAGCAGTCGTTGAACGGACGGTAGAGAAGAAGCAGAGGAGAACAAGAAAACGAATTTGAAATCGTTTCCGGTGCTGGTACGGACGCTTACGCGCCGACCAAGCACCGGATTCGAAAGTAGATCTCACTTCTCTCTCTTCTCTATGACAAGTTGTGCTAAACCTCCTGTCTATTCTTGCTAGAATGGTTATCAACAAATATTTAAAAAAAAAAAAAAAAATCTATGTTTACGTTAATTGAATAGCAATAATAGATGTCTACATACATCTTTATCGCAGTCAACGAAAGTTTCTTAACGTTAACACCCTAGTACCAAAAGTCCAAAAAGCCACTTGTTGTGACCTCTCGTGTGAGGTTTGAAATGAAGCACCGTATTTGATTGACATGGAGAATTTTCTTTTTGCTGTTTGTTCTTTATTAATTTTATTTTGGAAGAGGAGTTGACCTAAATTCTTTTGGTGGAGGGTAAAAGACCGAATATATGTTTTCATAAACAGGATTGCAAATATTTTTTGTTTGTTTCTGTAAAAACTTGAAATCTGGCGCTCATAAAATATGCGTTTATGCAGTAGTACATATACATCTCAATAAGATATTAAAAAAGTTCTCGATCACTGACATATTTAAAAGGTTTATGATAAAATTTGGATGGACGGACATAGACTAACCCAATTGCTTCGTGGCCCAGAATCCTTGGAAAGCAGGCTGGAGGAACCTGCGTAAACAGCCAATAACAAAAGGTTGTAACTCCGATTGTAAAGTATCAACAACCACAATATATTAATCCGATTATATTTTACTCAATAAAAATTAAAAATACTATCAATGGTCATTGGGTCAATACTTGAGTCTGATACAGACGTTAAAGAACTAATTTTGAATCTACCTAAAGACGTGAAAAAAAACATTTTATCAAGGAATTAAAAACATCATGTAAATTCATTTTACCGTTTTTGATGTCTATCGTTTATCAATGATTTTAGATGAAAGATTTCATATAAATTTTAAAATAGATATATAATAGATGGTAAAAGAGAAAGAGTATACTTGGAGTTTCCAGAAGGTGATGTCACTGTGACACAGAGCTGTACAAATGACTCGGATCCGAACCTCATAAGACTGCGGCGGAGCAACGAGGATTTCTTCCATCACAAGCGGCTCTCCGGCCTTCCTACAAACCGCCGCTGCCATAGAAACATAAAAGTCAACGCTAGTCAATCAACGACACTTATAGACAGAGGACCGTTTCCTCTTCACTAACCTTTGCAACGGATCGGTTTAAGTGAAGACTTGTCGCCGGCGGACTTGCCGTTTTCCATCTCTCTTCCTAGTTTTGCAGCTGTGGCTTTTGTGAGTCAAGTCTGTTGCTGTATTATGTTTGTATATAAACTTGTTCTCTAGATTTATTGCCATTTTTGTCGTTGTAATATTTAATTTTTTTTGTCAACTAATATTTAATATATTTCTTGCTGTGTTTGTGTTATCTGCGTTCGGTGCATCTGAAACTTTTTCTATATTGTTTATAAATTATATTGGTTATAAAATATAACACTGTATTTGTAAATATAATATTTATGTTATATATATATGTACTGTTTTATTCTTATTGCATTAATTTCTAGATACATAATGACATTTAAGGTTTTTACACAAAGATAGATTAAGAAAATACAAAATTTTATGTAGTTTATTTTGATAGCATAAAATAATATTAAATACAACTAATTCAACCAATAAAAAGATATAGTATTTTATAATTGATCACATATTTCAAATCATATTAAATTTATTTAAAATTATGAAAACATCACTAGTCATAAAACAAAATAAAAATGGTTAAACACTAATTATAATGATACATAAAGAGTATATCGTTATTTAAGTGACACAAGAAATTAATTTATATGTTTAATTAGTATTTATATATTTTGTACTTAATATAGTGAATGTATAATTGTTATTTTTTTGACATATTTGTTATTTATTTTGTAGAAACATATTCGTATCTGAATGACTTTGTGCTTTTCTTTTCCTATATCTATATAAGATAATAGAACATTAATATTTTAAAAAACATTGTAAACACTTGATGAATTTTGACTAATATCAAATAGTGTTTAGATAATAGGTACAATAAAATTAATATGATGATTTATACTAAAGTTAAATCATATCTGATCTAAAAAATAATAATTCTAAACTTTCATAATATTTGATTTAATTAACTATAATATGTAGTACTGAAGCTGATATGGGTGTATAATACATGCAAAAAAAATTATGAGGAAGCTTTTAAATATCATTTATAGTAAATTAAATAATTTCAAAAATTTAAGTAATAATTTTCATTTAACTTTTCTTTGTTACATGAAAATTTATAAGAATATTTGAGACATGGTACAAAATTTTATATAATTGGTTACAATTTTTTATTAGATTTCGTGCATAATATATATATATATATATATATATATATATATATATATATATATATAATTTCTTTTATCTTTAACTGTTATATATTTTGGGCATACCATAAGAATTTACATCAAAAAATTTAAGAACATTCGAAATATTGTAAAAACTGATATAATTGATTCTGAAACATTTTATGCACTTAATAATTTATAATCTATTTTTAATTTTAATTCTTAGAAATTTGTTAAAATTTCATTGTTTGTTAACTTTTCCAAAAAAGTATGTTTTATAATCTTTATTCATTAAAAATATGAAATTTTGATAGTGATGCATTATTTTTTGCAGCTAATTATTTTCCATATTTTAACCAATAGAACTGCAGTAACAAAAATTATTATTTTATTTTACTATTTATTATTATTTATATATTGAAATATAAAAAAAAATTGATTCCGAAACATGGATATTTTTGGAACAGAGGGAGTATTTATTTATGAATATCTTTTAAGGTGTATTTTGATGATGAATGTGTATTGACTATTGACAAAAAAAAATGTATTGACTATTATTCATATTATTTCTCTATACCATATAGATGTTCAACAAGATGGTTCTAAAAAATTATGATTTACCATTTAGTACATCATGTTCTATAGAAGTCAGATCTCATAATATTTAAGAAGATGGGAAAGAGATCACTTATTATGACTATGTTTATTAGGATATAGTACAATATTGTAAAATAAGATTCCAATTGGATCGAGATAAATAAATACAAAGCTAAAGAGTTATGTACACCCTCTCAAGTCTCAACTAACTAATCCCACATTAAAGTCCTTCAAACTTTTGAGCACTTTAAGAACAATTCCTATAGATACCCGACTAATCAATTGTCCCCACCAACTTTTTAATCCTACTAAATTCCAGAAACTTTTAATTGTTTCGTAGTTGTGATCTAGTATAAAAGTAGCCTAACTTTGAAATTGTTTGTTTACAAAAATTATAGATTCATGTACATTTAATCAAAATGATCACCAGAAAATGTATGTGTTTTTAAAACTCAGATCAAATCTAGTTTACAAATAAAAGTGCATTTAGCTATTTAAGTTAGTCATGTTTACTGTAATTATAACCTGAAAAATACCAACCCGACCCAGCAACCCATAAACAAATACAAAATGTGTTTCACAAAAAAAAACAAATACAAAATGTATTACAAAAAAAAGGAAAGTATGACACTTATTTAGGGTTACATGTTATTGCAATTAGTTATGGTTATGTTAATTGCGAGCCGAAAAAAACAATTCACGACAAAATAGAAAAGGGAGTTCAATCCCTATTATGTATGTCAAATGTTAGATGATTATCGTCCTACGTATGATTTAAAAAGGACGTATGTCAAATTTTCAATTGCTGAACAATTCCTGAAAATGAAGGTAGGAAATGGAAACCAAGCCTCCTTTTGGTATGAATCTTCGTCTCCATTGGGATGCTTATATGATATCAATGGTGTTCGTGGATGTATTGACTTGGATATTAGAGCGAATGCAACAGTTTCCTCAGCTCTACTTATGAGAAGAAGAAGAAGGAACCATAGGCAAGATACACTGAATTTTATTGAAACTGTTATGGAAGAGCAGAGAACAAAACTGTCAAATGAAGAGGATTGCGCTGTCTGGAAGAGTTCTATTGATATATAAACCAGTTTTCAATACCAAAAACACTTGGAATTTACTTCACCAGCAAACTCCAACTGTTGACTGGCATAAGAGTTTAAGGTTCCAACATCACACTCCGAAACTAGCTTTCTTGACTTGGTTAGCTTTTCAGAACTGGTTATCGACTGGAGACCGAATGCTCTTCTGGTCCTCTAATATAAATCCATTTGTGTGTTCTGCAACCAGCTGGAAACTAGGGATCACTTGTTCTTCTCCTTCCCTTTTGCTGCAGAGCTATGGTTGAAGCTAACCAAAGATCTTCTTGGTGGAAGTTTCACAACAATCTAGGTGGATATTGTGGAGATTATCAAAGTCATGACCTCCTCACCAAGTTCCTCATACGATATGTTTTTCAACCCTCAATACATTTCTTATGGCGTGAAAGGAATGAACGACGGCACGAAACTCCTCCAAACACAGTCACGGTCTTGGTGAGTATGTTGGATAGGCAAGTCAGAGACAAATGTCTCTCCTTCAGGAAGATGCGCAACTTCACATTCGTTGCGGTCTTAGGGGTGTGGCTGTCTACAAAATAGTGTAAGGTTCAATAATAGGAGCTTTCATTCAAAAATGTAGCACTTGATGCAATAACAGTGTATTTTCTTTTTGAGTAAATTTAACATATATTCAAAAGAAAAAATAAATTGTCAATTGCAGAATCGTTTGTTGTATATTTGACTTTGGTTTTGTTTCAAGTTTGATTTTCTTATGATTGTTTCGTTTATGGACACTGAGTATAATGGAGAAGGTGAAAAAGAAAGAGGAGAGGACAACAAATATTACAACTACAACATCAGTAAGCACAACGAAAATGGTGAAGAGGAAGAAGAGTTTGTTGATCGATATCACTATCAGTATGAGACAGAGCAATCAATTACGAATATTTTTAAAAGTTTCATGTTCGTGTTTTTGATACAGTTTCAGGGTTTCTGGTAGATCTTCAGAATTTTAGAAAGATAAAATTTAGGATATTTTTTAGATTTTGAGGTTTTTCAAATTCCAAGTATTATTTCGGGTTTTGCGATTCATTTCGAGCTTCGGATCCTAAATACTCTAACTAGTTTCAGGACTTGAAAGAACCCAACCCAAATTCAAACCACAATCTATATATATAAATGAGACTTTTCTCTTTTTGTTTTGACATGCGGAAGGAGAGTTTGCTGATATGTGTCCTCATTTTTCATATTTTTATATTTTAGATCTTCATTTTTTATATTACTTACAATTTGGTTCACCACTTTTTAATTATGCACTTTCTAAATTTTTTCATACTAGCTATTTTTATAAAGTATGATAATCCATTTTATTGATTACAAAACACAAATGAATAAAAAATAAATAAAATATTATATAAAAATATTTTTTATTTTTTAATTTATTCACGAGTAAAAATAATATAGACACTCATTATTTTATTAATTTTTACTATTTTATATTATTCATTTATAAATTATATATTTATTTTAATATTAACCAAACTAAGAAAAATAAACTAGAGCACAACTCATATTCGAAACATAAAATCTCTATAATCATAGAGAAAAGCAAAATATCAAAGACACACTAACTAAGTAAAAGTTTAGAGCTGAAATGAGATCAAGAACAAAGACTAACTTAGCTCACTTTATCATATAATATTTTGGCCATAACAAAGAGATGTAAGAAAAGAGTAAAAAGATAAACTCTTAGACAAAGCGTCTCTCGAATACAAAAAAAAAGCGAACAAGGACCAACACAAAAAATAAAAATAGCGTGTTAAAACAAGAATATTCAACAGAAGGCAAAAATCACCACGAAAAAAAAGACAAATACTTAACACACCATTAGCACAACCACCAGTTAAGTGGTAAAAAGCACCTCACAAATTAAACAATCACAAAAGACGTCCATACCAACAGATAACCACAAAACTCTAGATAGAAGAGACCAAAATTCCAAAAAACTAACTTTGCACACTTATACTAACAAAAACAGGGGAATGAGACTTACAATCTGAAGGAAGGAGAATGAAATTTAACCACAGAAAAATAGAGCCCAAAGCTTGAGACCAGAAACTACATTATAAATCTACAAAGCACATACACAGAAGAAAACACTATCTAAATCTCGAGTCGCAAATTTGGCGAAATAGAGACACTGGAGACTCAAGCAGTGATGAAAACTGCAACAAGATGATAGAATATACATGAAAGGGTAGACGAAACGAAATTAGCAAACCGTAGAGTCATATCCTCAAACTATAAAATAGAACATAGAAGTTAGATGATCAAAAATCAGATCTTGAAAACCAAACCGAGTAGAGATTATCGACTCTAAGTTAAAAAAAATAAAGCAACATAAAAATCGACTAAACTCTGACCTAACCCAAAGAGATGCACTTCCCAACATCAACAAAAATATAACTAAGAAAATGAACATCCAATATTGACTGGAACAACTTATAAAAGTGTGAGAAACAACCACACAACATGAAACATATAAACCCAATCTATAATAAATACCAGATAATCTGAGGAAGAATAAACACACAAAAGTAAGTATTTTTTCCGTGAAGATAAGAAGCAAAAACACACCGAAAAAATATAGATTGTGACAGCTTAATGTCAGAATATCAAGAAATGACACCAAACCTTTTAAAAATTAATGTTCAACTAATTCAAATATATATATATATATATACATATATATATATATAAATGAGACTTTTCTCTTTTGGGCTGTTTGATTTCTATTTGATTTCTCAATCCAAAATTCATTATAAATTATACTCTTGATTTAGATGCGTAAATCTATTATGTTATAGTTTAAGTGTAAATTTACCCGCCCGTAGGATGGACCAACCACTAGTTTTAAATGTTCAGAATTAGAATTCAATAAAAACCGACCAAAATCCAATCCCTACGCCTATGACAGCAAATCCCTTGGCACAATCTGCTCTGGATAATCCTTTTTATTGGTTGAACTAAACTATGTTTTCAATCTTACTATGCCAATCAAAAACCAAAAAAGGTTATAATGGATAAAGATGAAGTTTAAGAGTCAAACTAAAATCAGAAAATTAAGTTAATGTCAAATATACAAAAACTGAATTATTAAAACGATAATAGAAATTTAGATATAACACATTATTATGGAATCAATCAGCTAAGTACCAAATATCATACACTGAAAGAAAATAGAACTTAACTACTACATGTAAACATTTTAGTAAGGGCGATTGTATATAGCAAATTACAGACAAAGATATGGCATAAATTACAAAGAAACATTAAGACTACTAAAACAACAAGCTCTACATTTGATTCACTGCACTCCACAGATGTTTAACCCTGAAGAACTCATGCAGACTCGGTATTCGAGACAGTAAAGATTTTGAAATTGAACGAAAAGGCTGAGACTTCTGATCAGCAGAACCCAAAGGAGCGATCTAGCTCCTTTTCACTCTCGCAGTTGTATCCAAATTCAAAGGCTCGACCTAAGAAAATACAACATCACCGTTCACTTATATGTTGGAGATAAGTGTATAAACGGAAAAAGAAACAAAAAGAGAGAGATATATATGTACCAAAACGGCCTCTTCCTGTTAAAACTTCAGCTTCTTGTTCGGCTTCTTCCTCATCTGCGTCTGAATCATCTTGTACGAGCAAACTTTCAGAACAAAGCCCCGAGATAGTACACACCATGTTCCCACTCTCCCGACAAAATATTACTTCCTTGCAGTTTTCATCACATACTGTTTATAAGACCATAACACACGAAAAGTTAAGTTCAAACAACACAAGCAAAATTCACATTTTATTTACAGCGTTGTTTTCATTTCGTACCATGAACATTTCCAGTCTCTTGGCATATGAAAACGTCGTCGATCTGATGGTAATCACATTTTGTTCCCAAACAAAGATGGCCAACAGCAGCCTTATCGGGAAGTCCTTTGCTTTTCTTCCAGAGAGATACTTTGTCAAGTACAGTTTTGTCAAGAACTATCTGGTCATCCACCATCTAAGGAATGGCAACCAAGAACGTGTGAGAATACATCAAACGATGATTCGTAGTCCGAGAAAGAAAAAAACAACTATGAGAAGATGCACATGTTACCTGGGCCGCAAGAGGTGCTTGGCTTCGCTTTGCTGCTTGCATCTGAATGTAATACTCTTTGAAATCCGTTGGACAGCTTCTTACAAGTTCAATCATGTCCTTCTCGTCACGCTAAAATTCAACAATGAGAAAAGAATGACACCTCTAATAGCAACTCACAGTACCAGTTATGTTATGTACTATTCAACAATGTCATGTCACAAACAAAATGTATATAAAACAACTCACATCGATATAAAGCTTCTTCCAAGCACATTCACGCAACATTCTAGTTGAAGGCATTAGACCCCACCGGATACAGTACCTGCAGACAAAACCAATCAAAAGAGAATCGCTTCATTTTGAGTACAAAGTACTGATTTTGAAATTAGATTCTGAGAAGAGATCTTACAGGCGACGCCATAAGGATTCATCAGAGGCAGCAAAGTTGAGAAATTTACACACTAAAGAACATGATAAAAGATCCTGTAATAGTCACATTCAAACAATTTAGACTAAACGCAATACTCAAGTTTATCAAGACAACAATTACAAAACTTTAGCCTGAGAATGCAGATGAATAATAATACCTCAGAGGATAAGAACTTGAAGATATGACGAAACAGCTCTGTAGGAACTGTGCTGAAAACTCCACTCTCTATTCTCTTTACAACATTTCTATCTTTGTTGTTATTACCATCTTCCTTTTGATCTCCATCCTTGTCTACAACTTTTGTTTTGTCCTTATCAAGACGCTGTCGTTTTAGTTCAGGTTCTTTCGTTTTTTCTTCATCCTCTACCTATTAAAAAACACAAAGGCATAATCAATGAAAGATTCAACCTTTTGCAGGAAAACATGAACAACGAGGTAAATCACAATTCATAATGGACATAAATCGAAAAAAAAACATGAACCAGATGTATCTGATCTTGATTGAGATTTAAGACAGAACAAAACCAGATACGATGTAATAAAATAAAAAATATGTATGAATTACAAGAAAACATCAGATTTACAATCTTTATTACAGGATAATGAAGAACCTAAACCACCTAAATGAAACTGGATAAAAAAAAGAAGAAAGTACCGATGAGACTTCTGATTCGAGGAAGCGAGCGAAGCACTCGTCTTCATCATCGGAAAGAGACATACTGTCGAATGGCGAAGATCGGAGCTCCGGTGACGACGGTTGGTTTTTATGTGGCCAGGGAAGGGACAGAGAGATGAGAAGGTTGGCGATGAGATTGGAGATGACTTCGGGCCGAGCGGGCTTTCATCAATGGGCCTCATAACCTTTGATTGACAAAATAAATTTATAATAAAAATAACAAAGTCCTGATATAGCCCAAAGCTGCCAATGGCAGCCTGCCATACTAATCATAATCACTAATCCAAGAAACAAGACTGTGATTTATATTACCAAGAAACAAAATGTGGGAAAAAGAGTAGTTTTAATTACTTAGCCTAAACATTAGAGATAAATTTGTTGTTCTGAACACAAAGTTGTCATTACTAACATAATGTGAGAACATCAAGGTTTCTCCACATTCTATTCTTCTGTAGAAAAATATTGTATGCACCAGGATTAATATATAGGAGATTGAACAAAACATTTTAATGATTATGCTTATGTTTTTTTTTTCAGAAGGTGACGAACACAATGAAGTTAGTAAAAGGATCTTCTAATTAATCTTCAATGTAGTTCATTATAGAACAAATAAAGAAGAAGCTGAAATTGGCTTTGGAAGATGGCTAAAAATTACATGACAAAATGGTTGGGACCCGGATACAAAAAAACCGACCCAGAAGTACACCGGGTCCATAAGTCGCGTGTTTCTTTCATCCTCGGGAGTTTTATCAAATCTACTTTCCTCAATTTCTCATCCCAAACTCTCTCGCTTCTTCACTTCAGCCATGGGAACCCTATCTCTCTCATCCTCCCTCAAACCTTCCCTCGTCTCGTCAAGACTCAGCTCCTCTCCCTCCCCTTCTTCTTCTTCTTTCCCTAAACCCAACAACCTCTCCCTCAAACCCACCAAACTCATTTCACCTCCCTTGAGAACTTCTTCCCCTTCACCACTGAGATTCGCAAACGCTTCGATCGAGATGTCGCAGACCCAGGAGTCAGCTATCCGCGGCGCCGAATCCGACGTCATGGGTCTTCTCCTCAGGGAACGAATCGTCTTCCTCGGCAGCAGTATCGACGATTTCGTCGCCGACGCAATCATGAGCCAGTTGCTTCTCTTGGATGCTAAAGATTCTAAGAAGGACATCAAACTCTTCATCAATTCCTCTGGTGGTTCCCTCAGGTTAATAATTCTCGATCTGGGTTTCTCCCTTAGTCGCAAAAGTTTCAGTCTTTTCACTTCTAATCACAAAAAGTTTCAGTCTTTTAACTTCTAAGCTCTGCCCTCGCAAATTAGGTCAGAACTAGGGTTTTGGTTGGTATTGTTAAGTAATTCAAAGTTTGTTAATGGAAGTGTCTCTCCTAAGTATAAACTAACTAGTGTTTGATTGCGTTTAGTTCTGCTTCAAATGATCTAACTTTATGTCCCTTTGTTACCTGTTTAGTGCAACCATGGCTATATACGATGTGGTTCAACTTGTGAGAGCTGATGTTTCCACAATTGCCCTTGGCATCGCTGCCTCAACAGCTTCCATCATTCTCGGTGCGGGGACTAAAGGGAAGCGCTTTGCGATGCCCAACACGAGGATAATGATGCATCAGCCTCTTGGAGGTGCGAGCGGTCAAGCTATAGATGTTGAGATCCAAGCTAAAGAAGTTATGCACAACAAGAACAATGTCACCAGCATTATCGCTGGATGCACTGGCCGTTCGTTTGAGCAGGTCTTGAAGGATATCGACAGGGACCGGTACATGTCTCCGATTGAAGCGGTTGAGTATGGTTTGATTGATGGGGTTATCGATGGGGACAGCATCATTCCTCTGGAGCCTGTTCCTGATAGGGTGAAGCCGAGGGTGAACTATGAGGAAATTAGCAAAGATCCGATGAAGTTCTTGACTCCTGAGATACCTGATGATGAGATTTACTAAAACTCGAGCCTCATCTAGAACCAGGTGATTATTTGTATAAGACTATAGCTAGTTTCTGGTTAATGTTTTTGTAACATTTAATATGCTTGAATCTTGTTTGTTAAGATGAGTAAAATCTAAAACCAGTTAGACTAGGATGAGTAAAAGCTTTTTGGGTTTTTACTGTAGTGTAATCTTAAGTTTCTTCATTTTTTTCTATCTCCAGGGATCTTCCAATGCGACTGAGAGTTGTAAGTTTAGTGGAAAAAGCTTGACAACTTCATCAGGATTTGCGAAATCGAAGTTGATAAACATTGCTTGCCTTTGTATCTCATATTTTTGCTTGTTCAGAAAAGATATTTTGTTGTTAAAATTACTCTCTTGCAATTATAAGATAGTGTTACTGGGAATTTATTCAGAAAACAGGGTAAAAACGAAACCATGATTATGGTTTTTACTGAATTACAAAACCTTCCCACGTACAATCCGCACGTAAGAGTAAGTAATATGTAGTTTGAATTAACATATATCAATAGCAGAGTTCAGTTGAATTAGCAGATTCTCCAACATTCACATTGTAATAGACCTCCTTCACTCCTTCCCCTGCTCCACAATGTCCTTTGGCATAGCCTAAATCATTAAAGATCTCGTTGTATCCAGAACCAGCCGTAACAGTAGATGTTTCAGCGACTGTAACAGTATATCTTTCAGCGACTGTGGTCGCACGCTCTGAGACGTTACAGCGTTCAGCTCTTCAAAAGATGGCTTAGTAATGTCCTAGTAACAGCTTCGGCCAACCTGCACGACCAATGGGATACAAGAAAGGACTTACAACAGTGCTCATTTGTCCTGAAATTTTTAACCTACAGCTAGTTATCACAGCTAGACAGGAGGAATATATAGTACATAAACAATTCAAATTTCGATAAAGGGATATGAAAGACGAGAGTTAATACAAATTGCCTTTCCTTTTCAATCATTCTTAATAGAGCAGTAACTGTCCTCTGCTCAACATCATCAGGAGACAGAGAAAGATGTTTCTGAAAAAGCTGCAGGCCCATCTCCCACAATGAACGTACATTTGTGTTTGGGATCACATACTACTTCCTATCCAGAGACAAGGCTATACTACGAATCATCAGGCCTCTGGTCACACCAGCATTTCTCAACGAGCAACAAAAGAAAACAGATAGATCTGTGCGCCAACAAAAGATTTTAAAGCTGAAGAGGTGTGTTCTTCACACTCCTTCCAGCTTGTGCAAGCAAAGGTCATCAACCGCCTGACAAACCAATTAAGTTTCTAAACAACTTTTGAAGATTAAAGAAAAGCAATCAAGAATTTAGAGAAAGAAATTGTTAGTATTAGTAGTAAGATAAATCCATTCATGTTACAACCTTGAACCGTGAGACAACTAAGTGATACGTGAAGCACCTTTGATTAATCAACTTCATCTAATACAAAAATATTACAAAAAAAACACGTAAAAAAATCAAGAATCTTCAAAATTTCCGCTTCTTGAAAATAGCTTCTGTTGCCATCGGCTCATCACTTGTGCTAGCGCATGTTGCTTGAGGAGGAGGAGGAGGAGGAGCGAATCTGATGAAAGGCTTCCCATTGACCATCTCTGTAAAGCTCTCTGTAGCGAGGAAAAGTCCATGGCAGTAGGGACAAGGCAAAGTCTTGTCGAGATGAGCAGCTCTGACATGTTCAGAGTATGCCAAGCAATGAGTGCACATTGTCCAGAATGTACTACTGATAACTTTCTCCTCCTTCTTCGGTGAAGGTGAAGAGGCTTTTTCTTCTTCTTTCGCCTTACCTGCCTCCTCCTGCCGTGCCCTCCTTTCCGTTTTCAATTTGTAACGCCTCACTGGCCTCCTTGGAGGATGATGATTTTCTCTAGCAGCAGCAGGAGCAGGAGCAGGAGCAGGCTCGGGTTCACTCTTTTTCTCTGTAGAGTCTTCTTCCCTTTTCCTCTTCTTCTGATGATCATAGGCAACTCTCTTAGACTTGTCAGATAACAGAGACCAAGCATCTAAAACCAGCTTAAACGCGTCTTCGGCTCCGTTAAACATGTTCTTGTCGGGATGAAGCAAAAGGGCTAACTTCTTGTACTGTTTCTTCAGTGCCACGTCATCAGCGAAAGGATCCACACCCAGGATTCCGTACAAATCAGACTCGACTCCGCCTCCATTGGCGTAAACGTCTATCATGGTGGAAACTTGTACCAAACCATCAAGATTTGGATACAATCTCTGAGCCTTGCTAAGGAATTTTTTGGCTCCCTTGTAATCCTTCTCTAACAGTTTCTTCTCTGCGACATCCAAAGCTCTTCTCGCTTCGCCTTCCTCCATGTTTGACTGATAATTGAGAAAACAAATTGACTGAGAATTATTCCAAGAGACGACAACGAGAGAGAGAGAGAGAGAGAGAAGAGGAGTGAAGAGAGAAGTGATAGTGGTAGTAGCGACTTACGTATATTTATAGAGAGATGGATTTTCCTTTTTCATTTGTGTTCGTACAATCAACGCTACGTGTTTGGGTAAAAAAAAGGAAATTGGATTAATTATTGACAGAGAATTGTTCTAACAGACAGACAACGCGAGAGGGAGAAGAGGAACGAAGAGAGAATTGATGGTGGCAGCCACTTACAATTTGTGACTTTCCTTTTTTCTTCTGCGTAAAGTCAACGCGACGCGTTTTCCAGGTTGAAGGTCGAGAGATAGAAGATGGACTGATCAATTACCATTTTGCCCTTCATTAATGAAAATAATAAGGAAAAAATGAAAACTACTCTCTGTTCTTCGTACCCGCGACTCGTCCATCAATTATCCCTTACGCTAACCACTCACCACTGGAATAACCTACTCGTGTGTTCACTAGCGCAAAACGTCAATATAGTTTATTTACGACTATCTCAATTTCTTTTTACAAAAAGTGTACGGAAAATTGTCATCAGATTGTTGCAAAGTGAGTAACTTTTATGTTTTTTCTTTTAGGACACATCCTATATGTTTTTATTGACAAAGAGAGAGTCTTCTACAAAACTGTGTATAGTAAAAACAGTTTACTAGTGGTGCTTTTGGGGAGCATATTAAAATGGAAATAAATTCTTCTCTTTTTTTCTAGGTTCAGATAAGTTTTGGACTCACAGCATGTGAAGAAGATTTTTTAACGACATGCAGCTTCCCAATCTTGACATAGCTATTGTTGCTGCAACTTTCAATGTTCCTGACTCTGCATATTTTCTGTAAAATACACCATCATTTAGTTTTGTGATTTTTTTCATTGCAGGATTTTCTAGCCACAAGTTTACAATTGTCGAGATTCTCAGACGAATTTTTTTTATTTAGTATTTTTTGTTGTTTGAAATTTTGTTTACGTTTGGACTACTAGACTAATAGGTATTATTGTTGAACAAAAAAAGACGGATAGGTATTACTATGTGTAAAAAAAATATTAAAACCATGTCTATAGTTGTATTATTAAGAAAACCATGTCTATAATGTAAAACATGTTGAAATTTGGACAATTAGGGCATCTTTATTGGGATATCTAAACCCAAGTCCTTGGTTTTGTTGGGCTTAAAGAAAAATCAAAAATGAAATAAATGGTAAGATATTTGGACCGAAGTCCCAACTTAAGATGTTTTTGGGGCTGGTCCTCCGAGAGACGTGGCAGCGTCTGGTTGGATAGAGGAAATTAGGGCATTGAGTCGATGTTTCCATTTCGTCTCTGAGAAAATCTCGTCTCTCTCGTCTCTTTCTGAACGGCGATCGATTTTGCGATCTCTCCTCCGATTCATCGATCTCGTGGCTGTCGTCTCTCCCGTCTGTATCGTCTCTCCCAACTCTCTCGTCTCTCCCAGCTATGTCGTCTCTCCCGATTATCTCGCCTCTCCCGATTTTTGCAACTCCGTCTCGTCTCTCCCAACTCTCTCTATCGACTCCGAAACCGAGGGCATTTGATTAACTCCGGATTTCATCCCGATTAGAAGAATCAGAGGGTAAAATCGTTCCTCAACACCGATCTAATCTCCGATCCAAAAAGGTATGTCGATTTATCTCCTCTGCATGTGTGTCTTGTTGGGGTGATCAAATGATGATTTTTTAGTGATCAAATATGTTCAAATATTTATTGATTGTTTAGATTTTTTAGTTGATTGAGTTCAAATATTCATTAAGGTATGTCGAAACTCTCCTGTTGATAATTTTTTAGTGATCAATTGATGAGGATACCTCAAATATGTTCAAACATGATCTGAAACAAACATAGAAAAATAGAAAAATTCGATTAAAACTTAAAAATATCGAAATCCGATTTATGATTATAAACTGAAGAATTGATAAACCAAACCGAGACTCACATTCCGAACCTGATAGCTCTCATAACAATTGAGTTTGTTTTTGAAAATGTTTTTATTGACTGCAAATCAAAGGGATCGAATATACTTAATGGTTGTTTCATTTGCCGTATGTATGTCCATAGTTTCATGAAATGTTACTGTTAAATGATTATAGGCACCTATATTTAGTGTATGATTTGACGATTGTAGGTTGTGGTTAGTAGTCGTTTCATGTCAGTGTTGTTGTAAATGCAAACTTGAATGTAGAATGGTAGCAGATACAGTTTTGTTCAACGAGATGGTAAAATTAATTGAGTAGACAATTAGTTAAGTTTGTTTACAACGAAATGGACCTTCTTCTGTTTTGTTGTGAACCATTCTGTTTTGTTTACAACGATATGGACCTTGTTTCGATTGTTTCTAGCTATGTAGGTGTTAGATAGGTAATAACTCATGATTAGACTTTGGTAGATAATGGTTAGGTGTTTCACAGTTATTACTTGTTACCTTTTGTACCATAAAATCACATCCTCTTCTCCCTTTGCTTAACACCAATCTCTTCTTTCTCCCCTCTATTTCGAGCCATGGATTCAACGAACCCTGATATGGATTCAACGAATCCATATAGTCAGTATCGTAGTTACGTAGGCCTTCTTAATAGTCAGAGAGAAAATGTAGGTCATCAAAACTTTCGATATGAAAGTATTTCCTCTAGTGTCAACTTTGGAGAACCCGACATCGACATCCCTCCTTTCAGTTCCCAAAACTCCGAGGCTACACCTGTGACTGAAAACACACCCTCGTCGGGCTGTCGGGAGAGAAAGAAATGGAACCCCGCTGATGACGAGGTCCTGATTAGCGCCTGGCTTAATACTTCAAAGGACGATGTTGTTTCAAACGACCAGAAGTTTGACACCTTCTGGAAACGAGTTGAAGCATACTACGCAGCAAGTCCTCTTGTTATAGAGCGTGGCAGTGGGAGCTCTCATAACAATTGTAAGCAGAGGTGGTCAAAGATCAATGAGTAGACTAACAAGTTTTGTGGAGCATACGCTGCTGCAGAGAGACAGCAGACGAGCGGCCATAATGAGACCGACGTTCTAAAAAAGGCTGATGAAATCTACTTCTCTGACCTTAATAAAAAGTTTACCCTAGAGCATGCTTGGTGCATCTTGAGATATGAACAAAAATGGTTAAGTCTCAACGATGCTACAACTACTGCTGCTGGGAAGAGAAAAACAACTGAGCCACTCAATCAAGCCTCGAGCGCCAGTGTTGGTGAAACTGAGATGCGGCCAGAAGGTATCAAAGCTGCAAAGGCAAGCAAAAAAAAGGGTAAAGGGAAGTCATTTGAAGAGTACAAGAGCATGTGTGAGCTGAAAATGGACGATTTGGTACAGAAGGAGAAAATGTGCAAGCTCTCCATACTTGACACACTCCTTTCTAAGAAGGAGCCCCTTAGTGAGAGAGAAAAAATTGTTAAGGATCAACTCATAGCCAAGTATTTTGATGTTTAAACTTGTTGTTTGGTTTCAATTTTATGTTTGCATTTCCTTGTGTTCTCGGTTTGAACTTGTTGTCTCTGTTTTTAATTATAATGAAATTTGTGTGTTATGTTTGCATTTCCTAGCCAAGAAAATGTGTGCTCTGTTTTGTAGAAATGGAATTATATGTTATGTTATCGAATTAAATGTTTCCTCTCGGTTTTGATTTCTCATTTTTAAAAATTCCGCAGGTTAAGGACATCTTGGGACGGTACAGCTACACGCAGCCATCGCAATCGGATGACTATGGTTTAGGCTCAGCCGGCAGTGGCTACAGCAAAACAGAGGCACTAATCGCGCGGGACCAACCTGAGATCGAAGAAACGAGGCTTCAGTACCCAGCGGAATGTTACTCGATCCTTCCATCTCAGCGTCAGTACCCACCGCAACCTGAAGTGGAGTTTGGCTTTCCACAGAAATGTTACTGTGGTGGAGTTCCCCTTGTTGCCACATGTTACACAAAAAATGACCCAGGAAGGAGGTACTACTGAGGAGATCAGAAACATTTCGACACAGGCTCGCCAGCTCAGTGACAAGGTTGATTATCTCTCCTTTGTTAGTGACTACGAGATACAACTTCAGCAGGTAAAGGCACTGCATAACGAGACAGAGAAGAAATTGGTTAGGCTAGCAAGAATTGGCAAGCGCTTTGAACTCGTTGTAGGTGTTATGGTTGTTGTGTTAGTGATTTTAGGCATCATCATCTTGTTTAAGTAATGGTTAAATGCACTTGTTTCTATTGTTTAAGTAACCTATGTATGTTGTTTCTCTTGTTAAAGCCAAGGAACTATGACCTATGTATGTTTATTTTATGAACTTATTATGTATGTTTAACTTATGTATGACCTATCTCGAATTTGTGTAATGACCAATGTATGTTTTTGTGAACTGAAATATGTATGTTTAAACTTTTTTTTCTCGAACTATGACTGGTTGGTACACGAGTTTGTTGTGCTTTACACATGACTGGTTGGTAGCATCACGGAGTTTCCCAACATCACAAGCCAAACAATAACATTACTTTTAAAGTTATAAATATGAGAATGGTGTGAGAGAGACAAACCACACGCTCCTCTTCTACTCATAGTTCTTCACCAATTTCATTCTTCTTTTTCACTTTAATGGCATCTTCTTCTCATTATCATTATCATTATCATGTAGATGATGATGAAGATTTAGAAGCTCCTTTTGAAGAATATTTTAACATCAACTTTCCTATTTCAGAACCAAAAGAGCGAAAACAACGTATTTTTATCGAGAGAAAACGGGAAGAGGGCCACAAAAAACTATGGAATGATTATTTTAGCGAAACTCCAACATATCCACACAATTTATTCCGGTGCCGGTTTCGAATGAATAAGTCTTTGTTCGTCCGTATTGTGCATTGTCTATCTACAGAAGTAGAGTATTTTCGCGCAAGACAAGATGCAGTTGGACGGTCAAGTCTATCTCCCCTCCAGAAATGTACCGCAGCAATTCGTCAATTGGCGTATGGTGGTGCAGCTGATACTGTTGACGAATATATACGACTGGCTGAAACAACAGGTCATCAAAGTTTGCACGAATTTACCGCCGGAATAATCAACCTGTTTGGCGATCAATACCTCAGACATCCTACACCGGAGGATTTACAAAAACTACTCGTTGTTGGTGAAGAACGTGGATTTCCCAGGATGGTGGGAAGCATGACAGTATGCATTGGCAGTGGAAGAATTGTCCCACTGCTTGGAAAGGAATGTATGCACGTGGAACCGGATACCAACAATTGTGTTGGAGGCGGTTGCTTCGTATGACCTCTAGATATGGCACACATTTTTTGGAGCTCCAGGTACTATGAACGATCTAAATATTCTTGATCGATCACCTGTTTTTGATGATATTATTAACGGGAAAGCTCCAGAAGTAAATTTTTATGTCAACGGACGGGAGTATAATCTCGCTTACTATCTGGCGGATGGAATTTATCCAAACTGGGCGACTTTTATTAAATCTATCACGCTGCCACAGGGGGATAAAAATTCTTTATTTGCTACATACCAAGAAGCCTTTAGAAAAGATGTTGAGCGTGCCTTTGGGGTCCTGCAAGTTAGGTTCGCCGTTGTTAGAAATCCATCGCGGTTATGGGATAAGAACAAAATTACAAATATTATGAAAGCATGTCTCATACTTCATAATATGATTGTCGAAGATGAACGAGATGCAAACACGGTTGAGGAATTTCGAAATGACGCTTTTACATTTACCGTAAAATGGTCAACAAAACGCTCCAATCCAATTGGTCGTCGCAAAGAAGTTCGGGATCCACAAAGTGATCTCCATTTAAAGGAAGATTTGATTGAACATATATGAGAAAAATATGGCCATCTTCCGAGATAATTTTTTTTCACTAAAATGAGTGTCTGTTTTTTTTTCTTATTTTTGTATTTCAAGTTTGTAATTTTTAAGTTTTTAAAATATCAATAAAATGTTTAATATTAATTAAAAAAATTATCATATATAAGTCATTATAGAAATAAATTATTACTAAGATACAACTACAAATTCCTAGCAATAAACTTCTATTTTGCTCATGTTTCTTTCCTTTGTTTCTTAAGACCCTAATCTATATATATAAAGTTAAGTTTTCTCTCTTCTTCTTCCATGTGGCAGGGGGTTTTTGCGACAAGTGTCTTCATATTTTTTTTTACATTTTATATCTTTTTCTTTTAAGATTTTTACAATTTAGTCAAACATTTTCTAATTGTTTATTTTTCTTCATGAATTGACCCCCAAAATTTCTAATCGTGATTTTAATCTCTAATGCACACAAATGACTTCTATATGCAACTCATCATATTTAATCTTTGTCACATTAACCATCATAATATGAATAATCTATTATATTACTCACTAAAATTCAAAATAATAAAAATTAATAAAATAATATAAATATATTTTAAATTTTAATTTATTACAAACTAAAAATTGCATAAGCTTTCACTATATTATTATTTTAATTATTATTTTATTTACAAATTTTATATTTATTTTACTATTAAAATTATAAAATAATCAAATTAAAAAAGAAGAAACTAAAGCACAACACAAATCTAAACCTAAAACCTCAACAATTATAGAAAAAAATATCATAATAACACTAATTCAATAAAGGCCTGAACGTGAAAGGTGACCAGGAACAAAGACTACACACCTCACATTACCTTATAGTGTTTTGACCAGAATAAACATAGGTCAGAAAAGAGTAAAAATGTAAAGTCGAGATCAATTAATCATTTAATCATCTGAACACAAAATAGTGCAATTAAAAACCAAAGCAAAGAACTAAGATCAGCAGGTCAAAGAAAGAATAATCACTGAAAAGTCAAAGTCACCACGAAATATGAAGGCAATGCCTTAAGCACCAGAAGCACAACTATTATCTAATAGGTAATAAGTACTTCACAAACTAAACAAGCACAAAGCACTCATACCAACGAAGAACCATAAAGTTCTAGATAGAAGGGACCAAAGTCCCAAGAGACTAACTTTGCACAAGTATACCGAGAGACGCGGAGAAAGAAGAAAACAATCAAAGGGAGAAAAAATGGAAGCCACAGAGAAACTAGACTTCAGACCATAAATAATTTTCAATGCCCACAAAGCATATACAGAGAAAAATACTATCTAAATAAGACATAGTAAACTTGGCGAAAGGGAAAACAACCAGAGACGCAAGCAACGATGATAGCTACAACAAGATTAAAGTTAAAGAGAGAAGGGGAGACAAAAACGACATCAGCAAACTGTGGAACCATCCTCGAGTTATGAAAGAGAGCATAAAAGTAAGATAAGAAAAATCAGGTCTTGAAAACCAAGACGAACATGGACTATCAATAGCAAGCCAAAGACAAAGAAGACAACATCAAAGACGACTTAACTCTGACCCAACCAAAGAAACATCAGCTGAAATCTTAAAAAGAAGAGGAAGAGTCAATATTGACTCGAACGGTCTATAATGTTGTGAGAAACAACCTCATAACTTAGAAATCATATGTTCGATTTACAACAAATATCATTGAAGAGAAGAATGCGAGGAAGAATAAGAGCACAGAGGTGACGGTAATGGTGAAAACACTACACACAAAAAGGTAAACAAAATACATAGATGGTGACGACTTAATGTCAAAATATGGGGAGAGGAAAAAAATATCTTAAAAGAATAATTTTCAAAAAGTACTACACAATATTGAAAAAATGTAATGTTATTGAAATTTATTATGATTTACACTATATATTCACTCCATCATTAATAAGTACTACACAATATTGAAAAAAATAAACACAAAATATATTAACGTATTACCTATTACTACATAACACAATGAAAATATCAAATAATACTTTTAACAAATAAAAACGATCAAATAACTACATCATATAGATCATACTTAAAACCAATGAAACACAATATTCAGCTCGAAACGCGGATACACCCCTATTAATGTAGGAAAAAAAATGTTAGTGATATTTTCCATCCAAAACAGCAAAATTTAATAAATTAACTTACAATATGATCTTAGAATAAAAAAGTATATTATTATTTCAATACGAAGTAAAATTTTAAATATTTTATAAAATTAAAATATTTCAATATAAAAAAATTGAGCGTAAACTTATCCGCCCGAAGGGGGGCAACTCCTAGTATTAATTAAAAATACAGAGGACCAACTAATGGAGGACCAGCAATGAGGATGGCCTTAGGTTTATTAAGTATCACTGAACAAATAAGACGCTTTAAACGTAAAAATATATTTAACGCATATTTTAAACGTGTAAAACATATTTAACAGTCAACACTATGAACCAAAAAACATATTCAGCATGTCTGAAAAATAATTAAAATAATATTAGATTTACACTTATTAGTATCTAAGTAGTAGTTATACTACCTTATTCATAGTAATTAACGTCTTTGCAAATTTTAACTTTTATTAATAATACTATGTATTACTAAGATAAATAAACTTCCAAGCATGTCTAAGAAGTAGGACGCAGGCCTGCTAAGAAGGTTTGATATGTTTTACTAAGAAAACAATGTTTTTTGTTAAAGTGTGTTAAAAAATTTCAACCAAAAACAAACTTGTCTAAAATGTGTTAAACGTTTAAAAACATGTCTAAAACGTGTTAGGAAATAAAGAACACATATTTGAATATTTACATTTAGTATTATTCAATCTTCATAGTAATACTTTTTCAAGTTACAACAATTTTTAGTAATACCACATCAAAAAATTAAATTTATTAGCAATATCAATCAATTTAGACAGTTTTAGATTGTATATAACATATTGGCAGAAAAAAAAATTAAAAAATATGTGTGTGTTTTTTTTTTGACAGTTTGACACAAGAACACCCAATGATTTCTGTATTAACATGGCACTATAATCCTGAGCACAGAGTGGTGTGTATGTTTGTATTTCATTATGATTGGGCCGGTGAAATTTGCACGTGTTTCGTTTAAAAATAACCGGGGATCGCCGGTTGTTAAAGTATTTTGTGACTTTGTATGAAGAGCGATTGTATTCGGCGAGAAACCGAAATACCGTGACTATTTTGGTAACGGAGGTGGATCTGATGCCGTTTTGTCGTTATGATCATCTGATCTAACGATACATATTGCTGGAGTAGCTTAGTGAATAATATTTATATTTGTTTTATAAATTGGGTTGTTAAATTGTAGAGTTTTCCTATTGTTTGGAAGGAAATACTCCATACAAAAATTTGAAAATAAAGAGATAAAGTCGATTGTGTAAAGACATTGAGATAAAATCCGTATACTAAATGTGTTACTTAGAAGATGAATTCCATCTTATGCATACCGAAATAAGCAGAAACCCACGAGAAGATGCAGAAATGTTTCTTCCCCTAAAGATCCAAGCTTACATGACTGAGGATCCCGAGATTATACAACAATGTACTTGGAGGCTTTATAGTAATTCTTCAGGTGAACCGATAATTCAGCCTAATAATAGATTTATTCTACCAATGATATATATTCTACTAGGAATACACACTCATAAACCGAAAATAATTAAGAACACCTGAACAACCCCTTTACACTCTCACCAAATCCATTATATGCATTTTGCATTAAATTCACAATAAAATTTGACCGGAAACCAAAGCACTCTTTTGATGAAAAGCGATGGGATTAGTTTTGACATGATGAAAGAAAAAAAAATGACTCAAGTCACTTTTACCAACCATCAATTCATACAACCGGTGGATGAAATTGAAAACACTTTCCAACATCAAGAACATGAGCAATGACCTAATGAGTAGGTTCACTAGTGCTACAACTTCTCCCAATTCTCAAAGTACTCATAATTCTAGATAAGTAGATAACGTTATGCAACCTAACTGATCCGTAACTCACATTCAATGGAGAGATCAAGATTATTCAGAAAACATCTAGGTAACAACTACAATGGAGAAAGACAGATAGATCCTCTTTGCGGGTTTATGTTTGTTTATCTAAAGACTTGGGTGGGTCTCCTCTCCGAAGCTAATTGGCTCCAGACTTGGAACTCCTAAACCCTTTCTTAAGCTCAGTAACTCTCTTCATACAAGCAGCCTTGGACTTCCCAGGCACTGCAGCTGCAACCTTCTCCCATCTCATAGCCGCTTCTTTCGGAAAAGCTTTAAGAGCATTGAGCAGTGCGATGTCTTCTCCATTACTCCAAGTCTCGTCATCATTCTTCTCCGCGTCGTCTTCTTCTTCAGCCAATCTAGGATGATCCGAAGAAGCTTTCCTGTTCTTGAGAAACTGAGCGTAATCGTCACTCTCGTAGACTTTCTTCTCCCCAATCTCTTTCGCCTTCTTGATCACATTCTCCGTCTTGTACTTCCCTCCAAACGCAGCCGCCACCGCTTCCCACCGCCCAGGCTTCCCCGCCGGATGCTTTACAAGCTGCTTCTTCAGAATCTCGATCTCTTCTCCACTCCATTCCTTCACAGATCCATTTGGATCCACTTTTCTCGGAACTTCCTTTGTCACCGGAGGTGGATTCTCCGGCGGTTTCTCGTTCTTCGTCACTTTATTAGATCGCTTGTTCCTCCTCGATTCGCGTTCGTTATCCGTCGAAGAGTGTTCGTCGTTGATCTGCTCCGGCTCCAGGATCTGGCCGTAACCGACGCGGATTCTGCCGCCGGTGAGAGAAGATGGCGCGAAAGGACCGACGAGGAAGGAGATCGCGAGCCATAAAAGGAGCGATTGGGCGGGCTCGGATTCGAAGTAGAAGAAGGAGAGTGATAGACTGAGGAGAGAGATGACGACGGAGATCGAGATGGAGATCTTGTTAGGGGTTTTAGGATCGTCGTCTTCCGTACTGCGAGAAGAGGAAGGACGAGATTGGAAGACGATTCTCGGCTTGTCTTCGTCGTAAAACTCCATTGCTCTCTCCCGATTTGTCCGTACTCTTCTGTGTAGAAGAAGCTGAAATAATCGTGATGGAAATTAGTATTGGGCCGTTTTCTAGGTTGGGCTTTCGTATACTGTAAAGCCTATATAGTTTGAGGAAATGAACGAACAGCTGTAATGTTGAAGGATACTCAAGGTTTCATGTTTATCACGTGTAAACAACTTAGGAATGGAAATCAGAGAATAATAAAAAGGATAAAGGTTTGGAGAAGACGGTCATCAAAATTTCAAAATCATACGGTTCATATTAGTCACCGGTTAAATCAACGGTTTATACGTAGGGTCGAGATAAGCTAGCATCCACAAGACACAACACGACCATAATATTTTCTAAGTAACGATAATATATTCCTTTATCGGTGAGAGATAATTGTAAAAAGTAGGTTTCCTTTTGTTTATTATCACGAGAGAACCTCACGAAAATACGCGGCAAGGAGATAGCGATAGAGATAGAGCGGTGGAATCGGGGAAGGAGAAGTTTTTTGGATAACGTCTTTTCCCCGTCGTCGGTGACGGAGCTTATACCTATTGTCCCTTGAGGTTAATCAAAGATCTTCGTGATTACGATTTTAGTCTGTCTTTTCTTCGTTCTAATTTTCTCTTTTGTTTATTCTTGCGCTCAATCGGATCGTTGTGTGATTTGGCGTCACGTTCCTGAGATCTGATTGAGTCGAATTTGATGTGTCGGAATTGTTTTTGTTAGAATTTAAGGTTTACGATTATGTGGAATCATTGGTTGCAATTTGGGGGTTTGTTAGGGGTTTTGTTATTGCGTTTCCTTGTACTCTTAGGAGTCTATTGGAACTGGATTTCATTTCCCCCCGTGATAATACCTTGAATTGTTATGCTTCTAATATTGACTCTCTCTTACTGCTTATTATCAGGTTATAACTAAGCTTTCATTTGTAGAGGATTTGCTTCTTTTGAGATATGGAACTAGATTACATATGCTCTGGCTGCTACCACTTTCGGGTTTTCTCACTGCAAGAAGCACTCGATTTACGGTTTCTTGCTCGTTCAGACTCCCTTGTTGGCTCTTTCGCTAACTGCACTTAGCGTTCTCTGCCCTTCCTCCGCAATCTTTATGGAAGGTCCGTCCGAGTCAGGTATATGGTTTTCCTTAGTTTACAAAATTGTCTTTCCCCTCCGTTTTTCTTTTTATATTTTGTAAATTGAATAATAGTTAAGGAAATAAGAGGTGTTTATAAACTGTTGTTAAAAAAAAATGGAAATTCAGAGAAAAAGGAAATAAAAAAACTGCTATGAAGAATATAGGAAATCTCAAAAAGAAATACTATATGAAAGGGAGTTTAAATATACTCTCCATACTTGCATCTTATATCACTGCTGGATTTTCTTTCAAGCTATATTTGCTGAAACATATGATTGTGTGTGCAGGACTGATGTCTGCAAGTTATCATTCCTTCGCATAGGCTTAGAGTCAGTTTCTTTTCAAGTTTTGTCATGTCGTGGCTATGTTAGTGTTTCCCTCGATGGTCAACCAATTTGTTTTCATAGTGAATAACGGTCAGCCTACCCAGCGGGAGAGTCTTTGAGTTTTACTGGCATACTAAGTAGTGAAAGATTGACGTTATAGTGACACTTCAGTTCTCTAAACACAAAAACCAAAGGAGATACTTTACTTTACTGTAAAGGCGATGGAGAGGTGGGTTTTATTTCTAGCATGTTTTTTCTCTCTTATATATGGCTGCAGATCCCTTGATTTATATGTTTCCTGTTTACTTTTCGATGCCTTATGCAACCGTAGGTATAATTTAATCAAAGAAGTTGGTGATGGAACTTTTGGGAATGTTTGGCGAGCCGTCTATAAACAGACTGGTGAAGTTGTAAGTTGATTTTTTCAAAGATATCTAAGGCTTCTTTACGATTTGTACTTGTTTTTTATGGTACTCAAGTTTTCTATGGACAGGTTGCAATTAAAAAGATGAAGAAAAAGTATTACTCTTGGGAAGAATGTATTAATCTGAGAGAAGTGAAGGTATTGTTTCTCCTTCACTGAAAATGTTCTCAGTCTTTCTTGTTGTATGTTTACTGATTCCTCTCTTTTCTCATATTAGTCGCTTAGCAAGATGAACCATCCAAACATTGTGAAGCTGAAGGAAGTCATCCGGGAAAATGATATTCTATACTTTGTTTTCGAGTACATGGTATGCTTCTGCTACTTTTTGCTTAATCTGTTTGCCGTAGCTTTTCATTTTCCATTGCCTAAACATTCTTTCCGTTCTTACTCCATCAGGAGTGCAATCTTTACCAGCTTATGAAGGATCGCCCTAAGCTATTTGCCGAATCTGATATCCGAAATTGGTGCTTTCAAGTCTTTCAAGGCCTTTCTTACATGCATCAGCGTGGATACTTCCACCGTGATCTTAAGCCAGGTAATTGATAGCCTTGAGTTACCAATTAACATCACCACTTTGTTGACTTTTTAAAATGAAAATTGTTCTACTGCAGTCGTAGTTCAATACTTCGTCAATGAAACATGTGTATTTTTCTGATGCAGAAAATCTATTAGTCTCTAAAGATGTTATTAAGATTGCTGATCTTGGCCTGGCCCGTGAGATTAACTCAAGTCCACCTTATACAGAGTATGTCTCTACACGCTGGTAAGATCCACTTCCCTGCTCTGTTGAAATGCTTTTCTAAGAAAATCGGTCTGTTTGTAGTTTCAATGATAGATTAAGCTAAAGTCTATGTTTCTAACAGGTACAGGGCACCTGAAGTACTGCTACGGTCATATGTTTACACGTCAAAAGTTGGTTAGTGTTAATGGAGTTTTCCCATATGTTATTGGTCCATTTCTTAACAATTGGGTATTATTTGTGTTTCAGATATGTGGGGAATGGGCGCTATTCTGGCTGAGCTGTTGTCTCTTCGCCCTCTTTTTCCTGGAGCTAGGTACTGTTATTGTTGTTTGATTACAGTTTTCTTGAATAAACAATGTCGCGGATGTGATGCTAAGCTACCAAAATCTCTTCTTATGTATGCAGTGAAGCAGATGAGATATATAAAATCTGCAGTGTGATAGGTAGCCCAACTGAACATTCATGGTTGGAGGGGCTTAATCTTGCTAGCGTTATCAATTACCAATTCCCTCAGGTAAACGCTCGCTCAAATCTTCAGGGGTCATGGATATTATTATCTTTAGATACTAGTAACGATTTGTTTGTTTATCTTGCAGCTTCCCGGTGTACCCTTATCAAGCTTGATGCCGTATGCTAGTTCAGAGGCGGTTGACCTTGTTCAGCGCCTCTGCTCATGGGATCCCAGCAATAGGGCGACGGCTGCAGAGGCTTTGCAGCATCCGTTCTTCCAGAGTTGCTACTATGTTCCACCGTCTCTCCGTGCCAAACAGTCTGTTGGACAGAGAGGGCCTCTCGAACATCAGCAGCAATCCGTCAAGAAGTTGCCAGCGACTTTGAACAATACTGCCGATCATAAGCCATTCAACAGTTATGCTGCTCCAAAGGCGAATGCTCCTCCTTTTGGCGCTTTTCAGACGCAGCGGAAGCTGGAGATGTCTAATAAGATTAACCAGGACACAACATGGAACAACAAACCTGTGGGAAGTTATCATGTCAGAGATGCTAAGTATATTCCACCGCCTGGAAGAATGAGTCCTTGTAAGTAACAATCACGAGCTTTTGTTCTTTTGTTCGCATAGTTTGATTACTCAACTGAAGGGAAATCGAATGATGCACGTTTGCAGCAGCTACCAACAAGAATTGGGTCTTTCCTCGAGGGCCATCAGAGACTGCAAATAAACAGGCAAATGCAGCGGTGGGCGGAGGAAGATGGAGTCAAAGTCAAAGGCAGATGCAACAGCCAGCGATGAAGGCAGGGTGGATGGGAGAAAGTGGTGACATGTTCCTCAGGCCTACACAGCCTGCCAGTCCCTACTATAGGAGAATCGCTGGTTAAAGCCGAAGGTCTCTTTCTTATTGACTCACTCATAAGTTAATCTTCTGAGTCATCGTTTTACTTTTGATTATCATCATCGTCTACTACCCCAGAGTCCAAAGTCATTTGAAGACTGTTTAATATCCTTAAAGGAAAAACTCTTTTACTTGTCCATGGAGCTTATTTCGTCTGTACTGCCTTTGATGTTTCGGTCATGGCTCCAACATTCTGTATGATGTTTGATATGATTTCCTTCGTTTCGATACTCTCGTGAGTGTTTAGTTGCTGATAAA
The DNA here is from genome assembly GCA_026261945.1 of Hirschfeldia incana. NCBI lineage: Eukaryota > Viridiplantae > Streptophyta > Magnoliopsida > Brassicales > Brassicaceae > Hirschfeldia > Hirschfeldia incana. The sequence goes on from JABCMI010000006.1 coordinate 3,834,446, forward strand.
GTGGGTTTTGGCAAACTTAAAAAGACGTAGGATTTTGTCTCCACTAGTTCCGTCAAATATTTAGTACCTTTTCATAATTTTGGCTTAAAGTTGATTAACAATCAGTTTTATTCTATTATAATGCTAAATGTTCTCTTTAGGTTTTAAGATATAAATGTTTTATCTTTGCATTTGATTCAAAGTTTGAACATCTCAATTTAGCTTCACGATGTTATATCTGTTTCATTAAGTAGCAAAAACAGTGGCGAAGTTTCATTTTTTGAATAGTTCATATTTGTAATTTTCAGGAAATTCGCTTCACGAAATACATCTTTTAGCTCAAGTTGCGACATAAAATGTATCAAAACAAAAGTAATAATGGACACTGATACTTCCCTTGCATCCATATTAGCTTCACTGTCTCTTTGCTGTTGAACACAATTCATCTCCAAGGTCAAGGTGAGCCACTACTAGCCAACAAAGTTGATAAGCTCTCCTCCTTTTCTAAGCGGCTCCATATGCGGCTATAGCGTTATATTTGCATTCTGCGTGGAATAGCCTCCATCTACACTGTTCACTATCTTCCACTCGTGTTAAAGTTATTTCGCCAGTGCTGCTGCTTCAAACAACATCATTTTATTTTTGTTTCCTCTGAAGCCATCGAAGAACTGTTAATGAACCACACAGTATTGTGATCAAGAACACAGATTACAATCAATATCCTATGGGTCGACAAAGAGTCTCTATCTCTTTTAAAAACATCATTTACCTTCCCATAAGCTGCATAAACCCAAGTACAATCCTTTCCTCTCAATACATAGTATTCTACTCTTTACAAGTCTGTTTCCTCCTAACTAACTAATTTTTATTTGTTATATTAGTTTCAGCTATGATGATGGTTGTTTGGTTAATCTTGGCTATATGGTTGAAAATCCTTCAATAAATAATGAGATTTCTGAAGTCCAACATTCTATTGATGATATTTGGGATTTCATCTGATATTCCTCAAGTAATATAACTATATCTAAATAACTCTTCATCATTAAATTTTTATGATATCAAATTATTTATGATATCAAATTATTTCTAATATCTTATAAACCTATAAACTGCAGAAAAAAGACATTGTTGTGTATGACAACCACTACTAATATTGTCTCACATAGTGATTGGAATTTTATATCATGTCAACTTACTCAACAAAGTTAAGAAAAATTTGAATCGTCACTTTACTGCAAAAAGTGTGTTAAATCACAACATGTTGGAGTTTTGAGGAATTATTCACTATTTTATATTCCCTTAGCTTTTTAATATAAGTCGTTTTAGAAACAAAATTATTCCAAATTATAAAACGTTTTCGTTTTCTATGTAAAATTTATTAACAGTTAATGCAGTATGACCAATAATAATATATCTTCTATTTTTGTATTGGTAGAATTGTGGTTAGGTAAATATTTAATGATATTTTTATTTAAAAAATCTAAGAAATTAATGATCTTCTTAATCCATGTGGATAGTTCTAAGACGACTTATTAAAAAAAAACAGAGGAAGTATATTTTAGTTACAAAAATAAATATTATACATATATATATATATATATATATATATATATATTTACTATTAAATTTAAAAGTTAAATCAAATTTCTTCAGTTTCAGAATTCAAGTATTAGTGGATGGTGGAAATGATTCAGCAACATTTACTATATTTGATGAAGATGGTTCAAAAATAACTGGAACAACCGCTATTAGACTGATGGTCACGCTTCTTCCCGTGTTTCTTGACACTGAAAGTACTACACAGGATGGTCCTTCTACTTCATAAGAGAACATGCTTCTTCCCGTGTTTCTTGACACTGAAAGTACTACACAGGATGGTCCTTCTACTTCATAAGAGAACATAGCTACCCCACTTCTGCAGACTTGATCTTTTATTTGTTTTCTTGATTTCTTGTATGATGTTTTTCTTTCTGTTATATCTCCATGTGGAACTTCTCAAATGTCAACAATGTTTCTTGAGTTAGTATCTGAAAGTGTTTTGAATTATTAACTGAACAAACCAAAAGATATACATAGTTCTCATCTACCTACTTTTGCATCTGCAGTTTATCAAAGTTTGTTACTCTTAGCCTCTCTCCACATGTAAGATAGAGACATTCTTAATCATAAAACATTTATAAATAAGCAAAGCAAACATTCCAAGCTCTTTTAAACGGTTCAGAAACAACAACACTTGAAAGTAAAACATCAAAATACAAAATGAGAAGCAAATACACACAACAACAATACGAACGAAAAGGAACAGAACACAATAGCAGAGAAGAAGGCTTATGAAAGATGAGAACTCTTTGTCTAGAGTTGCTTAGACTTGAGGTTTTTCGCGCCAGATTCCAGTTCCATCGCAGGGACAGAAACTAACTTGAGGAGACTGATACGTATCCAATAACTTTTTCTTGATATATTGTACGATGTTTGTCTTTCTGTTGTATCTATATGTGGAGCTTCTCAGTGTCAACAATCTTTCTGAAAGTGTTGAGTTTCTAACTGAACAAACCATAAGATATACATAGTTCTCGTCTACCTACCCTTGCATCTGCAGTTCATCAGAGTTTGTTACATGTAGATAGAGACATTCTTAATCATAACACATTTATAAATAAGCAAAGCAAACATTCCAAGCTCTTTTATTGAAAGGTTCACAAACAACAACACTTGAAAGCAAAACATCAAATTGCAAAATGAGAAGCAAACACACACAACAACAATAAAAATGAAAAGGAACAGAAACAATAGCAGAGAAGGAAGGCTTGTGAAAGCTGAGAACTCTTTGTCTAGAGTTGCTTAGACTTAGGTTTTTCACGCCAGATTCCAATTCCATCGCAGGGGCAGAAACTAACTTGAGGAGACTGATACTTATCCAAGAACTCAAGTTTTGGAAAGAGTTCCCTCAGCTCTCTCCACTCCACTTTAAACCTGGGAAGAAATTTCAGACGTAAGACAGTGACTTCACACTTCTCTGTCCAATTAGGGTCAAACTCTCCGAATCCAGTAAGTTCGGTTCCTCCTTTAATGTAGAGTTTCTCCAGACCACCAAGATTATATGGCTTGAGCCATTTGGGAAGCTCCCGATCAGGAAAACATTGCAAGTCCAGTTTCTTCAGCTTCTTAGGAAGCTTAGGAAGCTTTCCTTCTTGGGAAGCTGGGCCCTTAGAAACCATTGTTATCTGTCTTATGAACTGTTTTACCCCTCCACCAGTAGTTTCCACTTTTTTATGTTCATTAATACCTCCCCAAGCCACTTTAAACTTCTCAAGACTTTTGAATTCCTCAACAGCCCGGAAGAGATCATTCACGCTGAAATCACCTTTGTTTATTGTAATGCTCAGCTTCCTCAGCTTCTCCAAATGCACCAACTCAGCCAACGTGCAGACCTTCTCCTCATCATTAGCATCACTCACAACAAAGCCCTTGAGAACCACCAAGTTATTCAGCCACGACAGCCTCTTGGGCATGCGGTCTATCATGTAGCAATCCGTAATGTCCAAGTAAGTCAGCGCCTTGAGCGAATCTATCTTCTCCGGAAGCTTCTCCAAGTTATAGCAAGCTCTAAGGTCCAAGATGATCAGCTCACGGAGCTTACAGACAGCGTCGTCGAGCCTTTCGATTCTCGAGATCCCTTGGAAACTCAGAAGTCTTAGTTTAGTCATATGCTTCAAGTGTCTCATGAGCTCTGGATTCTCTACCTCGATGTGGCGCTTGGCGGTTCTCTCCCATCTACCCAAGTAAAACACTTTGAGTGACTTAAACACAGTTTTTGACATAGGACCAAACTTCTTCTTCGCTGCTGGTTGATCATCAGAGAACCATTTGAACGCGAAATCGGGAAACCGCTCGGAGACATTGAACACCGTCTCGATGAGATTCACGTCTTTCATTTTTGTAGCTTTTGCTTCTGCTTGGCTTGAAGAACCTTCCACAAGGCAGACCTTGTTAAGTTCTGATTTGTGCATGGTTGGCTTCTTCCCTTTGTGATACATATCAAAGAGTTTAATCTCCTTTGAGATGAGAACCACTGAAGAATGCACAAAGGGTGTCATCTTGTAGCTGTTCGGGTCCACTTTGCGTTTGTTTTCAACAGGTTCGATCAACTTTTTCTCAACGAATTCATCAAGAATGGCCTCAACAACATCTTCAGGTTTGCCTTCATTATTCAGAATGCCTTCCCCGATCCACCAATACATCAGCATTGTTCTGTTTACCTCTTGATTCTCAGGGAAAACAGCAAAGCTCAGCAGACAAATCTTCTTGTGGTCAGTAAGTTTAATGAATTTGTCTCTTACATCTCTGAAAACCGCGAGTCTTTTGAGATCCTCTTCATTGGCATGGATACCAGGCAAGCACTCAATCCCTTTGCCATTGTTCTCTCCATCGCCACCCTCGGAGTCTAACCCACCAGGCTTTCTGCGTTTGTTGGGCAGCAAAGGGACCTGACACATCAAGTTAAAGATCTTCTTGTTGATATCCTCAAGATCTTTCTTCATACCCTTGGTCAACACAGCTGCTGAAGCATCCTTTTCCACTTTCTTAAGCAGCTTTTCAAGTGGAGTGATATGTTTCCCGACTTCATCTGCGACTTCGCAGCGAAGATCTTGCAGCTTCACCACGTCTTCCTTGAGCAGACGTAGGTTACGTCTCAGCTTTGGAATGTAACGCTCGGTATCATCCTGCTCGGTTGGAGAAGGTACAGGGAGACTGGTCGTAGGCCTCAGATGCCCATTCTCAGGGGCTTTTGGGGAGATAGTGGGATTAGCACTCATGCTTCTAGGGAGTGTTTCTTTTTGGGGTGGAGGGACAAACTTGTTATGCAACTTATCCACGATTTCGAGGATGTCTCTGATGGCTGGTGTTGGATCCTCTTTTAGCTTCGGTGGTAATATCTCCGTCTGCTGTTTCGACGGTTCCTCAGAAGAAGCCATGAGAACTTACGTAGTGGTCAACGACCTTTCCTCTCAGCTACAAATCAAACAGACATAATAAAGAAAAAGTCAATCATCTTTTCAAGAATTCAAGAACTCATATCTGAAACTTCACAGGACTCTTACTTTTCTCTTATTAGGGTCTGTCTAAACGCAAACTACTATGTCTCTCTCTCTTTATGTTTTATCTTTCTAAAATCAACTCAGGCTATGGGACAAAAAAAAAACCAAGAAGCAAAATCAAGAAAGAAAAAAAGTGTGTTAGACAGTAATGTATTTTTCTAGATTCCTGTAGATCGAAGCCATTCCATAACCAAATTAGGGATTGATAGGATAAATAAGGTTAAATATTTTCTGCAGAAAGCCCTTGGAACAGAAGCTCACCTGTTTCCTCGGAGGAGAAGCGACTTTGCGTCTCCTTTGCAACTTCAGGTCAACTGTCAAAACAGACGGAGAAAAAAAATATGAAACTTGTGGACTTGAGATGTGGCTCAATTATTTCAGTTAAGTTACCATAACCGGGTCCAATATAAGTATTTGGTTTAAGGGGTTTTAGTTGAACTTTTATGTTGTGCACAAAATAAAATATTTGAAACTTTTATTTTCTGATCTTTCACTTCCCTGCTGTTTTGTAAGTTGTAACTAAAAAAAATAAAAAAATTAACCTGATCCTAACAACACTGAACCAGATTTCTTCTTAAATTAGTGTATGACCGAAACGACTGTAATTGAACCGTTGATCAATAAATTAACATATTTTAATATATAATTTTATTAATATATATTATTTACCATTGGAAATACGATAGTATTAAAAATGTTTTATTAACAAATACAATTGATTTTGTTGATAAAAAATCTATTTCAGTCTCAATTCTTCACTTGCTATGAAAAAGCAAGTTATTTGACTAATTTTTAAGCTAGGACTTTGGTCAAAAATTAAAATGATAAATAGCTAACTCACAGTTTTTATAAAATTAGTTATAAGTCTAATAGAAATGAAGAAAAATATTACAATATATCACCAGAGAAAAAATATACTGACATTGAATCATATCAATAAATTTTCTCTATCAATGTTCTCTTCATTTTCGTAATAGCATAGCATTTATATCGAAATCAAAATAATCATATAAAATATTTAGTTTAATTTAATGTAATATACAATTAAAAATATATCAAAAGTTAAATCAGTTTATTTAAATAATATTGTTTGGGGTGAGATTGGTCTCAAGCGAGTAAACAATACTAAAAATGGGTTGAACAAATGTATTTATTAGATTTCGGAATGAGATTACAAAGGTGGAGAAAAAAGAAAACAAGCCGGAGCTCGGAGAGCTTTAACCGGAAAAGTACAACAAGCGGAGAGATAACTCGTACGGACTAAAACCCTAATCTCGCCGCTCTGCGTGTGTGTCTAAGTGTCGATCTCTTCTACTTTGCTCTTCCCCCTCCTTTTATACCACTGCTCGGGAGATTAAACCTAATCCCCTTTACCAATTGATTGGGCCTTATCAGCTTATCGGGCTTGCTAGCGAGCTACGAACTGTTGTTCGCTAGCTGCTTCCTGCTCGGCTAGTCGTTCCCTGCTCGGCTGAAAGCAGTCTGTAGCTGAGCCGTAACACCGAGCTGTGGATTCTCAGCTTCGAGCCGACTTGCCAATCTGGTTGGGCCTTTGTTCGATGGGCTTTGAGGATGGGTACAATCCATCCCCAACAGTAAGTCCCCCCAGTCTATTGAGGAATCGAATGATCGGTTCATCGATAGATTTGGTTTTGTTAGCTCGGAGGACAAAGGGGATATACCGAGCATTCTGAATGATTCCTTTTCCACAAGTTTCTTGGATCGTTATCGCGGAGGTATTTCATTGGTGAGACAATGAACCGGCGCGATCGGAGATCTTTCTGGGAATTGGACCGAGGATTCGGACCGGATCAATCGATGGGTTTAAAAAAAACCGCAACCGAGTAAACGAACCGGCGCGATTGCACGCTACGCGCAAACAGTAACCAGGCCCATTTAGGCCTTTTTAGGCGTAATAATGGCGCCTTGGTCCGAGAGCCCGTCTCTCCTTATAAATAGCCCCCCCCTTTTCTATTTCCTCATTTTGCTCCGCATCGATCAGGTACTTTCTCTCTCTACCTTGTCTATCTCTCTTAATTTCTGCTTTTAAGGTTTCGATCATCCGAGATGTCGTCTTCTCGACGTTTGTCGCGAGAGCAAAAGGGGAAACAAGTGGCTTCTGTTCGGAGTTCTTCCGAGGATCCCGCGGAGGAAGCTCGTCATGAAGCGATGATGGACACCCAGAACTTAGACTTAGCTCAGCGTTTGCTCGTCGCGGATGCGGAGGCTCAGTTCCGAGGAGACGATGACGGTCAAGATGCAGTCGACGCTACGATGGTCCCGAGGAGTTTTTATCCCGGGAATATATTTACTGATGAGCGTCCTCTGGAAAGGTCAAGGGTCCGTCGATCGATCGTTGCTGGGCAAGATTGGGGGAACGTCGAGAAAACCCGATCAACGACTAAATCAGTGGAGGCGCTTCTTCGGAGTTTGAGTGCGGTTGGAGTGACTTTCATTATTCCGAGAGAAGACCAAAGACCTTGGTCCCCTCCGAAAGGATACCAGTGCGTCTACGAGGCGTACTTTGAGAAGGACACCAAGCTCTGGTTCCCGATCCCTCGGATTGTTACGTCGTATGCTTTCAGGCGAGGAATCGCCATAAGTCAACTTATTAACGGCGCAGTTCGTCTGATGGTCGCGACGTCTGTTGTTGCGGCGGAGGGTGGGACGTCGTTGAGCGTCAGAGCCTTCGAGGAGCTGACTTCAATGTCCATCTCCAAGGACGGCATTGTCTCGATAAGGCAGCGACCGAGCTATAATGTCATCGCCGGGGGTCCGTCGAAGACTACTGACTGGCAGAGATTTTATTTCTACGTCAAGTCCAACAGATCGGCCTTCGAGGAACCACCGCGTTCCGGATATCGCGTTTTGTGGAACGCAGATTTTGGTATATACTTGCTCATTGACCTTCTCACCTCAGGTTTATCTGACCTTATGTTTTTCTGTTCTTCTTTGTTTTGCAGTTGCTCACCCAAACGTCAGCACTTACTCGGAGGATTGGGAAAATCGTGTCCGAACAATTGTCTTGCAGAAACAAGACCATTGGAACAATTTTTCTCGGGACAGGATTCGGAGAGCAGTTGATCGGATCGCTAATCGTGAGTTCCTCGTCCACCTCGTTTCTTTTCATTCATAGTTTGTAAACTACGAGTCTAATATTCGTCTCTTGTTTGCAGAGGACTGGATCACGGATTCCGTCCCTTACGTCAAACAACCGGCCAACAAGAGATTGACGATTTTTACTCCCGCCGAGCAGAAAGAAATCAATCGAGCCAGACAGATGAAAGAGCTACCAGATCTATCCCAAATCATTGCTGCCGAAGTGAGCGCCAAAAAGGCGAAGCCCGGAGCCGGCGCCGCGTCAGCAGGGACGCGAGACGTCGTTGCTTCTGGGGAAACCGCAAGGGTTCCTCCCGGTGGAAGTACCAAGAAGAAAACTTCCAAAAAGAAGAAGTCATCAGCTTCCTCAGCACGGGAGGAAGAAGTGGAAATCCCCGAGCAGCTGGAGGACGCAGGGGAACTTCCCGAGGAGACACCTGCAGAGCGCTCCTCGAAGACAAGGATGAAAAAAAGGAAGAACAAGGACTCCGGAGCTCGGGAGTTGAATATCGCTACTCCGGACAACGAGGATCCATCTCCGGAAGAAGTTCCACTGAGAAAAAGGAGGAAGAAGTCTGGTGGTAGGACCCGTGCATCCTCTGTTAGCGAGGACGAGCTTCAGGTCCTTGCTCCGAGGGCTTCGTCAGAGGTCTTGGGTTCGGAGGACTTGGACAATCTGACGCTGGCCGACAGGGCCAGGGAGCTGAGGAGGCGATCGAATGCGAACGATCCACCCGAGTCTCCGATCAACGAGAATGCGTCTGGTGGGGGATCGGGAAGTCCAGCTTCTCCCGGAGGAGGACGAGATCTGCTGCCTGAGATATCGGGAGCTCGGGTTACTGATCGTCTCGGGGGTCCTCCTCCGATAAGTTCCATTTTGAATTTAATCGGGAGTTGCCTTTGTCCTTCTATCCCGAGGATTGCGGTCGATTGATGTTGTCGCTTAAGGGCGGCCCTGATCTGATGCCTAGCGCCAAAGACCTGATCTTCAGGAACGAGTACGAGCAGGCTTCCAGTTCTTCGGTGAAGGTAATCTCTCCTTTATTCTTCTTACATCTTATCTTGTTTGAACGTACATAAGTTTTCCCTTGTGTTAATCTTTTGGTCCCTGAGTAGAATCACGGCGACTGGAACTTGCTCGTAGACAAGTACAATTCCGCTCTGAGGGAAGCTCGGGAACAGCTCCGCAAGAACGAAGAGGAGAAGAAGAGGGTTGAACTGAAGAACAAGGAAGCCCCTCAGGCCGTCATTCGGCAGAAGGAGGAGGCGGTTGCTCAAGCTAAAGAGCTTAAGAGACAGTATGACTTGACGAGGACCTCCGACTTGGAGGAGCTCGAGATGTGTAAAGGCTCCATAAAGGACCTGGAAACTGTCGTGGACAAGCTCAAAGGGGAGAACGCCGAGCTTGTTAAATCCAGGGACGCGGCGTTACTACAGCATTCTGAAGATGTTGCTCGTCTCCGATCATCCCGCAAGTATGAGGTCACTCACGAGAGGATTTGGGTGATGATCGCCATGATCGCTAAGGCCGGGAAATGCTTCCACCAGATTCAACTCCGCGAGACCCAAAGAGACGCGTACGACGATGCTCGGTGTCTGTACAGCCAAGCGTACGGGACGAGAAAGTGCTTCGAGCAGGTTAGGGATTCGGGGATAGATGTTCCCCAGGAGACCATCGACACCTATGCCGAGCAAGAGGAGCGTTTTAAAGCTCAAGCAACTCGCCTGGAGGTGAAGGAGATTCCCGAGGACTTCCTGCGCCTTTCTCCTCTGAAACTGGATTCTCAGTTCCTCGTCGAGGACGTCTGGAGAGCAGTTAATCCTTACGGGTCGAACATTCATTTGATCGACTCGGTGGCTGCTGAAGCTTTAAGGACCCCTCGTGTTGAAAGGGTTCCTCGCGCGGAGGATCTCACTGATGGTCGTATTCTCTCGGTCGGATCTTCGAGTCAGCATCCTGACCAAGACCCTGCTCTCTAGACTCAAGTTCCTCCAGAGGCGGTCCCTCAACCCGATCGAGTGGAGAAGCCCACGATCGTCCTTACCGACTCTCCTTCCAGGGCTGCGCTTAAGGCTGCTGGTCTGACGGACTCCAGTTCCGATGGTCCTGAGGTAAGACCGAGGGTTGATGGCGAGAATCCGGCAGGCGACCCCGCGCCTTCGCTCGTTCAAGTTCAGGGAGCAGATCCCGAGGTGTCCAATCGGCCGTTCGGACGTGTTTCGGGTCCCGAAGTGAGAGACGGTGGGAACAAGGATTCGGCTCCAGCTCAAGGATGATTGCTTTATCTCGTTTTCTTTTGTTGTATTTGCCCGAAGGGGTTTTCTTGTTGTAACCTTAGGGGTTATATTCCCCTTTATCTCTTTTTGGAACCTTTAGGTTTTTGCCCGGGTGGGCTTTTGTTGTTGTCATTAACTCGGGATTTCATCCCATTATCATTTATTCGGCGTTCATTTCTCTTATCTTTTATGCTTAAGTTCCCTTGAAATTTCTTTCAAGTTCTTTTTCCTTAGGCAATTCCAGGATGATAATGAGTTTTCTTTCCCGCCGACCAAATGTTTATGAATCCGATTAACCGTAAGAGATTTAATGGAATAAACGGCGGCAAGAATTTTATTCAAAGATAATTTTATCGAGAAAATGTATTCGAACGCTACACAATGAATAGAAGAAACTTGGTTGGCCAACTCTTAGTTCTTTATTCGTGATTAGGTTCGAAGATTTCTTGATGAGCCGGTCAATGCGGATAGCATCGGTGACACGGGTCTCCGTTTCCCTTTGCTCTGATCTGATCAGGATCCAAGCAATCGATTGGGACGAGTACCGGTGCGCCGCTTGTTAGGTAAGGGGCTGGCATCGTTTGCTCGAGATAATTCCCTCGGTGTTCGTCTTGATAGAGCAAACGGGAGTGATCGTCGAGTCAAAATTTTTGGTTTTTGTTTTTGTTGGGGCTGGACCCTGTAAAGGGGATGCCTATGTACCTCCGAGGAGGATCAAGCCTTTCGTAGTTCGGTTTGCCCGAGCAAAAGTGACGTATGTCATTGCTCGGACGTGTAGAAGTGACCGTAGGGTGCATCTACTCGGTTTTTTTTTGTTGGGGCTGGTCCCTGTAAATGGGATGCCTACGTACCTCCGAGGAGGATCAAGCCTTTCGTAGTTCGGTTTGCCCGAGCAAAAGTGACGTATGTCATTGCTCGGACGTGTAGAAGTGACCGTAGGGTGCATCTACTCGGTTTTTTTTTTTTTTTTTTTTTTTTTTTTTTTTTTTTTTTTTTTTTTACGAACAAACTGTGACTGCTGTCATCTGCTCGGTGAGGTAAACTTTAAGAATAAAAACGACGGAGGTGCATCGAGTTCCAGGCTCGTGGGACTGCCTCTCCCCGGGAAGTCGCAAGTCGGTAAACACCTGGTTTCACGACTTGGGTGATCTTATAAGGTCCTTCCCAGTTTGCTCCGAGCTTTCCAGCGTTCAGCTCCTTGGTGTTCTCAAAGACTTTTCTTAGGACTAAGTCTCCGAGTTCGAGGGGTCTTGCTCGAACCTTCTTGTTATAGTAGCACTCGATCTGATTCTGATAGTTTTGAATTCGGAGTAAGGCTTGGTCTCTCTTTTCCTCAAGCTCATCGAGAGCATCCAGCAGCATCTCGCGGTTTAACTCGACGTACTGTGGCATCTTTGCTCGTCGAAGACTTGTCATGTTGACTTCCGCAGGGGCCATCGCTTCCATTCCGTAAGCGAGGGAGAAGGGGGTGGATTTGGTCGCGCCTCTTGGGGTTGTTCGGTGCGACCAGAGGACGCCGTCGAGTTCGTCGGCCCAATGTCCCTTCTTCAGGTCGAGACGTTTCTTGATGCCATCGATGATGATCTTATTGGATGACTCGGCCTGACCGTTATCCTGAGGGTATCTCGGCGTTGAAGTACTTAGCCTGATATCCCACTTTCTGCAGAAATCCTTGAATCCTCCCGAGATGAACTGCGAGCCGTTGTCCGTCACAAATTATGTTTTTTCACACGAAACCTCGGACTTCCTTCTCGGTTACTTGAGCAAAAGCTTCTGCTTCGATCCACTTTGTGAAGTAATCGGTTAAGACCAAAACGAAACGACGCTGGCGGGAGTTCGGCATCGGGCCGATGATATCCATTCCCCATCTCATGAATGGGTAAGGGGCTGCCGAAGTTCTTAATAGCTCGGTTGGGCTATGGATGCTCGGAGAATGCCTTTGGCATTTGTCGCACTTCCGGGCATATGCTTCGCAGTCTGTGTTCATCGTCGGCCAAAAGAATCCTACGTTTCGGATTTTTAAAGCGAGTGCTCGTCCTCCGGAATGATTTCCACCTGCTCCTTCGTGAGTCTCAGTCATGACAAGCCTCGTTTGCTCGCCGTAAATGCACTTGAGTAGGACCTTGCTAGTGTTTACTCGGTGGAGCTCGCCTTCCATGATGACATAGTGTGCGCTACGTCTCTTGAGGCGTCTTGCGGCCCACTTATCAGTCGGGACTGTTCCGTTGGTAAGGTAGTTGATGAACTCTGTTCTCCAATCACTCGGTGCTTGATCGGTCATCTCGATGTCGCCGTCAGCCTCTGCTCGGGATGTTCTCTCAGAAACTGTGGTGATGATGTCCATTGCCTCCCCCGAGATGTCGATGCTCGGTTTCTCAATCCGATGGATCGGGATGGTTCTCTTGACTTGATCTCGAAGTTTGCTTCCGAGTGCTGTCAGTGCATCTGCGCATACGTTCTCTCCGCGGGGGACCTTTGTTAGCTCGAAGAATTCGAACTCCTTTGCTAGATCTTGGACAACTCGGAGATAGGCGTCCATCCTGTCGTTTCGTGCATCATACTCCCCGCTAAATTGACTTGCAACTAGTTGCGAGTCACAGTATGCGCTTAGTCTCTTGGCCTTAACTGCTTTCGCGAGGCGAAGCCCTGCGATTAGCGACTCGTATTCTGCTTCGTTATTGGACGCCGGGAAACCGAAGCTGAATGATTGCCTGATTAGTTCCCCGGTTGGAGACTGGAGCTGGACTCCCGCTCCCGAGCCTTTGTTCGTCGAGGAACCGTCGACGTGGAGAATCCAGTTTGCATCGTGCACTTCGAGGTCTTGAGCCAACTCAGGTGACAGTTCTACAAGGAAATCTGTGAGAACCTGAGCTTTGGCCGCTGTTCGGCACTTGTAAGTGATATCGAGCTCCCCAAGCTCGATAGCCCACTTGTTTAGTCGGCCGGCTCTAGTCGTGTTTTGTAACACGGTTCTTAGCGGTTGATCGGTAAGGACTTCTACCGAATGAGACTGAAAATAAGGACGTAGTTTTCTTGCTGATTCCACCACTGCCAAAGCCATTTTTTCGAGTGTTGGATACCGAGTCTCGGGTCCGGTCATCCTTCTGCTCATATAGAATACTGGTCTTTGCTCACCGCGGTCCTCTTTAATCAATACACTGCTAATGGCAGCGGAAGACACAGCGATGTACAGAGACAAGACGTCTCCTACGTCTGGTTTGGCTAGGATTGGGGGAGTTGTAAGGTACTGCTTGAGCTGGGAAAATGCTTCCTCGCACTTTTCGTCCCAGAGGAACTTCTTGTTTCCTCGGAGGAGATCATAGAAGGGAAGGCATTTATCGGTTGATCGTGAGATAAACCTGTTGAGAGCTGCGATTCTGCCGGTGAGCCGTTGGACTTCTCGGCAGTTTCTTGGACTCGGAAGATCGAGGACTGCTGAAATCTGTTTGGGATTTGCTTCGATTCCTCGTTGCGTCACGATGTATCCGAGAAACTCGCCAGATGAGACGCCAAAAGTGCATTTGGCCGGGTTTAACTTCATCTTATACGCGTTGAGGATCTCGAAGCATTCCTGCAGATGCGTCAGATGTTCGTTTGCTCGGAGTGACTTGACCAGCATGTCATCGATGTAAACCTCCATCATTTTTCCGAGTTGCTTGGCGAACATGCGGTTAACCAAACGTTGATAAGTCGCTCCTGCGTTCTTCAATCAGAAGGGCATTACTTTGTAGCAGTAAGTCCCTCGGTCGGTGATGAACGAAGTCTTCTCTCGATCCTCGGGGTGCATCAGGATCTGGTTGTACCCCGAGAAAGCATCCATGAAGGTAAGCATCTCGTTTCCAGCGGTCGAATCGACGAGTCGATCAATATTTGGCAACGGGTAACTATCCTTCGGGCATGCCTTGTTGAGATCCGTGAAATCAACGCACATGCGCCATTTGCCGTTCTTCTTCTTTACTACGACCGGGTTGGCTAGCCACTCCGGGTACTTGACCTCAGTAATTGATCCGGCATTGAGTAGTCGTTCCACTTCTTCAACGACTGCTTTCGATCTCTCGGGACCTAGCTTCCGCCTCTTCTGACGAATTGGCTTGACATTAGGATCTACGTTGAGCTCATGTGTAGTGATCGCGGGATCGATTCCTTGCATGTCGGACATCGACCACGCAAATGTTGATAGGTTCTTCTTCAGGAAATCAATGATCTTGAGTTTCATTTCATCGGAGAGGTATGCGCCGATACGAAGAACTTTGCTCGGGTCCGACTCATCCACTGGAACTTCGAGCACTTCCTCCTTCTGAGGGCATACCTTGCTTACTGGTGGTGATACCGAATTAACATGGGACTGTGCGCGCTGCAGCTTAACGGTCGCGATCAAGAGTTCTCGGGCAGCATGTTGATCACCACGAATAGACTTGATGGTTCCGTCGATTCCGGGGAACTTGACACACTGGTGATAGGTTGATGCGATTGCTCGCATGGAATGTAGCCATGGGGTTCCGAGGATCACGTGATAGGGGGTCTTTGTGCTGACTACCGAGAATTTGACCACTCTGGTCACTCCTTCCGCTTGGACTGTTAGGCGGATTGTTCCGAGAGTTACTTCGGAGGATCCGTTGAAACCAGTTAATGTTCTCGATGATGGCTTCACGTCCTTTAAATCAATTCCCATCTTGATCAGAGTCTCTTGAAAAATAATGTCCACCGAGCTTCCTGTATCGATAAGCACCTTGGTGACGTCGTACTTATCGATTGCTAAGACGACGAGCAATGGATCGTTGTGAGGTAGACTGACTCCGAACAGATCATGCGGAGAGAAATAAATCTCGGGATCGCTGGGAGGTTTCTGTGGCCAACGCTGAGATGTTTCGGCTTGCCGGCGATGACCCTTCACAGATCTTACCGAATCTCTGCAAGGGGGTGATCCTCCCATGATCACATTAATCCGTGGCCTCATGGTTGATCGCTTCTTGATAAGGACGTCACGGAGATCTTTACTCTCCTCCTGTTGGTCGGTCTTACTGCGGTTTAGCTTCTCGCGTAAGTCGCCTATTTTGGCGTTTAATCTCTCTCTCAGATCAGAAACGGGAGCTTCGTCTGGAGGCGCATGCTTCAACCGTTTAGCATCCAGCTTCGATCTGAGATCAGAAGTGCCAGGTGGTTTCCCGACCTCGGGAGTTGCCTTTCTCTTGAGGAATTCGCGCAGGTCCGATGTCTCGAGGGATTCTTCTGGAGGGCTTTCATCGTCCGATGATGACTCGGGTTGGGCGCGAATAACTTTTATCCTCTGCCTGACTGCTGGTTGATCTTCGTCTCCCGAGACGTCGTCATCATCATCCCTCTCGGGCGCCTGCTCGGAATCCTTCGGTTTCAGGTTATCCTGTTTAGGCTTGCCCTGATTCTTCCTATGGTTTTTTCTGTCCTTGTTCCTGCTCCAACTGCTTTCGCTCTTAGGTTTTGGAGAGGGGATCTTAAGCTCACCGCTTTCGATAGAGGAAAGAAACTGCGCGAAGAGCGTCTTGCACTCCGAAGTGTCATGGCCTTTGACTCAGTGTAACTTGCATGACTTGGTGAGGCCTGGGGGAGTTTTGGATGATCCTGCCACAGCATCAACTTGAGCTGGTGCAGTAGTCGCGGTTGCTCGGGGCGTTTCTTCCGGGGAATCCGTTTCTCGGTGAAACGTGTTCCACTTCTTCCCGTTCTCGTCAACCACGTAAAGGAGACCACCTCTCTGGTTGCTTTTGCTCGAAGAAGCATGCTGACGCGGTTTGACGTGAGTGCTGGCGGCGTTCTTGGTTGCCGTTTGCTTCGCAGCGTTATGTTTGCTCAGAATGGCCTTGGTGTCTTCTTCCATTCGGATGAAGTTATGGGACCGAGCAATGGCATCCTGTAGGGACAGAGTAGGGCTCCGATATAGGTCTTCTCGGAACTTGCAGTCTACTTGGAGAGTATTCATCAATGCGTCGATAGCAATGTTATCGGGGATGTTGATTCTTGACACGATCGACTTGAATTTCTCCATGTAGTCGCGGAGACTCTGGTCGTTCTTCTGCTTCAAGTTCCAGAGACTTGAAGCTGTGGCCTCTCGCTTTGTAAACATGATGTAAGTCTTTAAGAACGCCGAGGAAAGCTCCTTGAAACTACCGATCGACTCCTCGTCGAGCCCGGAGAACCACGTTAGAGCTTGCTCGTTCAATGTCTCAACGAAGAGTTGGCAATAGCCCGCTTCCTTCTCTTCTGCAGAGAGCCGAGCTCTCGCCATAGCTATGTTGAAGGCTGTCAAGTGCTCGACTGGATCTCCTCCAGGCTTGTAATCGGGCAGCTTTATCTTGTCCATCTTCCTGAGTTTTACTCGGGTCAACTCCTCGGTGAATGGGGTCCGCGAAGTTGAGGCGATAACGCTATCTATTTCAGGAGCTGCGCTTGTCGCTTGGTGGATCTTTGAGCTCATTTGCCGAAGGTTAAGCCTTAACTCGGCGATTTCTCGGATAGTCGTTTGGTCGGACATCGCCGGTGGGGTCTCAGCTGCTAGGGTTCTGAGCCGCTCTGCTTCGTTTGCCGCTGCGCCTTCCGTCGGAGTCGGAGGGTTTGTGTCGAAGAGATGTCGTCGGAATCGGAGTCCGCTGGTAGGTGGTGTGCTGAGGGCAGCAACGATGGCAGCGAGCCGTTCGTTCGTTGCTTTCTGGATCTCTTCCTGCTGAGCGAGTCGGGCCATGACCGAGCTCATGAAATCCGACGAGGGAATGGGAGGAGGCGGAGGAGGAGTGAGTTCCGGCTCCTCTCCAGAGGTGTTAGGGTTTGGACCTGTGGACGTCATACCGAACTAAAAACACTGAATCTGTTCTGCCCCACGGTGGGCGCCAATTGTTTAGGGTGAGATTGGTCTCAAGCGAGTAAACAATACTAAAAATGGATTGAACAGAGGTATTTATTAGATTTCGGAATGAGATTACAAAGGTGGAGAAAAAAGAAAACAAGCCGGAGGTCGGAGAGCTTTAACCGGAAAAGTACAACAAGCGGAGAGATAACTCGTACGGACTAAAACCCTAATCTCGCCGCTCTGCGTGTGTGTCTAAGTGTCGATCCCTTCTCCTTTGCTCTTCCCCCTTCTTTTATACCCCTGCTCGGGAGATTAAACCTAATCCCCTTTACCAATTGATTGGGCCTTATCAGCTTATCGGGCTTGCTAGCGAGCTACGAACTATTGTTCGCTAGCTGCTTCCTGTTCGGCTAGTTGTTCCCTGCTCGGCTGAAAGCAGTCTGTAGCTGAGCCGTAACACCGAGCTGTGGATTCTCGGCTTCGAGCCGACTTGCCAATCTGGTTGGGCCTTTGTTCGATGGGCTTTGAGGATGGGTACCCATCCCCAACAAATATCATCAGGTTTTGATAGGTTTTATATCGGGTCAACCTGTGTTGCATCTCATGTAACTCGTTGATTGTTGAGTTTTACTGAATTTTTAAAATTAACTGCAGTTTTATTATATCAACACCAAATTATATATGAGCTACATGGTTTTGTCGATTCAACCACAGGTTTTGAACAATATGAAAACATTCCAAAGAAACAAAACCTATATTCCATTCGAAATCTCGTTGACAAAAGTCTGGTTCCCTCTTATTACCGTTAGTCAGACTATGCACAATGGTTGTATTATTTAACATCCACCTCTCTTACCCTTTTACAGTCCACATGACCATATAATATTTTTCATTCCACATTATCACTCAAATTTATTTAATTTTAACGGTATACAATGATTTGTTTAAGAATTCAACATTATACCCTTTTCCTAACAAATATATTTTTTTCAGTTTTCAATTTTTAAATTTTAACTTAATGAATTTTTGTTTATTTATATAAATAATAATTTCCTTGTAAATAATATCATTATTATGATAAAAATATTTATCCAAATTAAGTAAACCAAATCTATGTTTATAGAACATAAAATGATGAATTTTGATATAAAAACATATATTTCAAAATATATTTCCTACAAAATAAGTCACTTGAAACAAATAAGATTAATAAAAATTTAAGTTATTAAGACAACCAATTAAAATTTAACAGATATGTTATTTTATTTATTTGATTTACAAAATAGAGCGTGCAATACACATATGAAATTTGATTGGTCCATGTGGACTCCGCATACATATTCTTGAACTAGTTGAATAGATTCACGTTTTCCATCTTGCACGAGTTATACAGTTTTATCCCAAGTTTGAAAACTCGTTAAGCGCAACGCGTGCGGTTGACCCCGACCTAACGATTGAATAGAAAATCGGGAAAAAGTCGGAGAGTACTCGAAGATTTTATTTTAGGACTATTCTCGAGTTTAGGTTGTATAAAATTAATTTTCATGTAACAACAAGTTGTTTCTCATAGTCCAGTGGTTAGACAAGCATTGAAATGTCCCAAATTCTCACGATTTTGAAGTCCAAAACATTATTTTTTTGATTTTTTTTCATTTTTTAAATTAGGGATAAAATTGTCATTTGCTTTTCATCTTCTTCTACGTCTCTCTAGCCCTAATTTACAGCCGTCCTTTATTTTTGTTAACGTAAAGCATCAGTTTTTTTTTTACCGAACCAAAACAAGCAGCCCAGAACAAACCTAACCGGTCGAGCAAAACGAAAGCCTACCACTTCAATTACCAAAAAAAGCATACCTGCAACTTACTAACAACCTGCAATACTCAAGGAATTAGAAAAACGACGGCCAAACTCCAAGAACTGAAACTTGACCCCTTGCTAATAACTGCCTTTTAAGGGTCTAATCTGAGCCTCAAAGTCTGCTTGATCTCTGCTACAATAGCCCCTGGCAGTTTCTCCACACCAGCATGAATTTTTTTGTTTCTTTCCTTCCAAACTGATTACAAAGCGCCTTGATATATGAGCTTCACTATCAGAGTGATATTACTATCTCTAGATGGAGCTTTCAACCATCTGAGCAAAACATCAAAATCTTGAGGAGGAGAGAGGTTCAGGCGTGACACGAAGAATAACCACACCTGCCTACTAAATGCACATTTAAAAAACAGATGCTGGCGCATTTCATCATGTCCAGAGCACAAAACATAATTTGAGGGAAGTGGCAGACCCCAGCTTCGCTGTCTATCTCGTGTCACCATCCTATTCCTAGCAGCAACCCAAGCAATGAATGCGTGCTTCGGAATTCTGCCAGAAAACCATATAGCTTTATGCGAATAAACTTCCGTAGGTGATGGATGTAAGGCTCTCCATGTATCACTTGCTGAAAAAATCCTTGTACCTTGACCAGGAACTGGATACCACAGATACCGATCATCCACTTCTGAGTTTATAATCTCTTGAGCATTAGGAAGGCAATCCTTTAACAAAACAATCAAAGGATTCCGGCTTCTGTTACGATCCAACCACCAACCTCCATTGGAGAGAGCATCAGCCACCACTGCATCAATATTAAATCCGGTAACCTGAGGACCTCTATCTCCAACAATTTCAATGAGGGGACCAAGAGATGTCCAGTTATCATGCCAGAATCTAGCTGTGATTCCACAACCAACTTCAAAGAACACCGTTGGTCTAGCCAAGGGTCTCAGTTTTCAAATGGCCTTCCAAATCTAGCTTCCCCTTCTCGATGGGTCTAGCTCCCAGAAATTCTCTTCCCTCATCAAGTTTCTTCTCACACACGATACCCAAAGTGAACCTCCTGCAGTGAAAAGGAGCCATATCAGGTTCAGACCAAGAACTTTGTTCCAATCTGCTAACCGCCTTAGACCCAAACCCCCTGCCTCCTTCTGAGTACACATAGAGTTCCACGCAATCTTTGCTCCCCGAGCTGAATTTGGAGCACCGTTCCAAAGGAATGAGCCACACATACGTTCCAAAATACTTACACATTCCGAAGGGGTGATAAACATGGATGTCCAAAAGGATATAGTGGAGTAGATCACCGCTTGTATTAACTGAAACCTCCCCACAAAAGACAAATGCTTGACTGTCCATGAGTTGAAACAAGCTGCGATCTTATCCAGCAGAGGTTGAAAGTCGGTTATGGTCATCTTTTTGGGAGAGAGAGGAACCCCTAGATATCGTAAGGGGAGAGCTCCTTGAGCAATACCCATCTCCCGAGCCAAATCTCTACATCTGCTCGGACTTCCCCTATTAAGCAACAATTTCAACTTCTGTCTGTTGATCCGCAAACCGGAGATCAACCTAAAATCCTCCAAGATTTGAAGAATAACCCTAAGAGACTCTTCCTTACCATCAAAGAAAATCAGCACATCTTCGGCAAAGCTAAGATGTGTGATTAAAGGTGCTTCACACTCAGGATGAATTCCAAAACGACCGTCAATTTCTCCTTTATCCAGCATTTTTGAAAAGACGTCCATAGCAATCACAAATAAAAGAGAAGAGATTGGATCCCCTTGTCTCAGACCTTTCTTTCCAGGGAAGAAGCTTTGAAGCTCTCCATTAAACGCAATGCTATATGACGGAGTTGTGATGCACTCTTTAACCCAATGAATAAATCTGACTGGTAGATCAATGGCCTGTAGTACCTTGATCAAAAAATCCCAGCTGAGGTTATCATAAGCTTTGGATATATCAATCTTAAGGCATCCTCTTGTTGTAGGTCCAGGATCATTGAAGTCTTTAACTAGTTCGGACGCTAACAGAACGTTCTCACATAGCAGCCTGTCTTGAACAAATCCTACTTGATTTCTTTGAACAATATCTGAGACGCACAGCTTCAGTTTCTTCTTAAGAAGCCTGGCTATGACCTTATAGATCGTGGAGCATAACGAGATCGGCCTGAAATGAGAAAGATGATCAGCTCCAACCACCTTAGGGATGAGAGCTATAGTTTTCGTATTGAATTGTCTTAAAATACGGCCTACCATAAAAAAAACTCCTTCACAGCTTCAATTGAATCTCTGCCTACAGTCTCTCATGCCTCCCAAAAGAACTCCGCTGAATAACCATCCGATCATGGGGCTTTGTTCTCAGGCATGGCAAACTGAGTAGATTTTATTTCTTCATTTGAAGGAATAGTAACAAGCTGATCAGAAACTTCCATCGGACATGGGTTTTCTTGATGATTCACGATGTTTCAACAATTTTTCTTTGTTATTAGTGACTAAACATGATAAATCTATGACTGTCGATTTTGAACATGAAAAAGCCAAATTCGTTTTTCCCCGAGTTTATGAACACATAGGGTGTATTCGCGGCAGAGCTTTACTGTCGAACGTTTAACCGCCGCGGAATCAGCCAATTCGGGCGCATTTTTGAACATGGGTTCTACCACTCATATGAGTGGAGGGTGGGAAACACGTTTTCCATCGTGCAAATATAGCTCTACTAAGTGCTACCTATATGAGTAAGATAAAGTTTTGTCACTATACAAGTGACGAGGCCATTCATTATTTGTAGAATCATTGATTGACTTAAGAGCATCTCCAACCATACTTCATAATTTATTGCAAAATTGAGTGGTAAATGGAGTGATGAAGAAACAAGAATCTCATTACTGGAGTAATCACTTTTTTGTTTCTTCGTTATTCCATTTTACAGTAAATTATGAAGTGAGGTTAGAGATGCTCGCTAATAACAAGTGAGACGTTGTGAAATAAATACATGTAAGACCATAAATACTAACTGTTCATGTCAAACTAATTTAAGTATAAGAGTAATAATATGTGAAATAGCAAGGACTATTATTTATTAAAAGAAATAGCAAGAACGATGATATGCATTATGCATGAAAGGTTAAATCTGAATTTATTAAAAGTACAGACTTAATTTCTGGATGAAAAATGAGATCCTTTCCCAGATTTTTTAACTTTGTAAAACCATAATTGCTTGAGTTGAGTAGTTTAGAAAAAAAATGTTGACACTCATAAGCTAAAAAGGTTTAATTTTGTTTAACAAATTAATACGGAAAACAAATTTTCCAATAAACGTATTCTGAAGATTACACTCATTCTTATTATTGACTTGATACATCTTGAAAGTCCATTGAAAATACTATCCGAGCAAAATTATTTAATTAACTTTTATAAAAAATCATAGTATTATCACGTCTTGATCTTAACCGTTGGCAAAATACCAAATCTAGGGTAAAGAAGACGTAATCTTATCTATTACTCTGCATCTGACTTTCACTCTGCTTACGCGAACCTAGAAATGTTCAAGTAGTTCGATTTCTAGTCGTTAGTCGTTAATTTGCACGACTTTAATTATAGCTAGATTATGATATGCTCTTTGAAAGGACGAGTATATAATTTTGTTTAAATATTTTTGAAAATATACTTTTTATCTGTAATTTTTTTGTAATCATATTTTTATTTAATATTAATTTCTTAACTAAATGAAATACATTATTAGATATAACATTTCAATATAAGAAATTTTAAATGTAGTGGCAGATTATGTAGATAAGAAAATATAAATGAAAATACTTAATTTATTGAAAATACAATGACGAATTATGTAAATAAAAAAAAATATTTAATATGTTATCCATGTTTTCAAACAATACTCATTTATTCTTGCTATCTATGTTTCCAAACAAAACCAAAATGTATTTCAACTTTAATAATATAGATTTATCACAATATTTTAAAACCAAAATTAATTTGAAGTAAATAAGACCTGTTCATTTTAAATTACTTAAGCTGTTAAAAGCTAACTGGGAAAAAACCAATTTCAACCTCGACAATCGTTCCAAATTCGATCTCGAACTTAATTTTTTTTTGGTTCTAAAATTTCAAACTTTTTAAATCATGTCTAAATCTATATTGATTCTAAAATAAATAAATTAATTGTTTTTTGGTAAAAAATTAATTAATTATTAACAAGCTAAAACAACTTGAATTCATGCCTTGTTACCCATTAAAAGAGGCACACTAACCACTAGACTAAAGTAATTTTTTGAAATATTATTACAAATTTGAAATTATATAAACTACTATACTTATTCATATTATCTAATTACAACTTTGGTGACTATTGTTTCTTATTTAAATAAATCCATTACATGTTCTTAACTATCATATATTTAATAAAATCTTATCCTACCAAAGTAAAAAAAAAATATTTATACGAAATTAAATATGCTTAAGACTTTGAAACAGTTTATAAATTTTTATATAAACTTAAAAAAAAACTAAACCTTGAATGGTAATCTTTTTTCTTCAAAATTAATATAATATACTTTATAGATAAATTTTAGTTATTGTTTAATATGCCTAGTATTTTGAACAAAATATATTAGTGAAAGAAAGGTAAAGGGCCTCTTAACATTTTGAAAACAATATCACAGATATATAATAGTAACTTTGAAAAACAAAATCCACTAAGTTTAAAAATTAAAAATAATTTATATAAGGAAAAATTATAAATAGCTTCAAAGTTTCAAGTATATTTAATTTTATATAATTATTAAAAGTTTATTATTTATATGTTATTAAGATATAAATAGATAAAAGAGATGTTAAGTTGAACATGTTAATATATTTATATAAATCAGAAAAATTCATCGTCAAAGTTTTAATTGGATAAGGTGAAGAAATATAGTACTTTATAGAATTTCCAATTTGTAATAAATTTTCAAAATGTTACTTTAAATCTAGTGGTTCGTGTGTCCATTTAAAAGGTATCAAAACACGAGTTTGAGTCCATTTAAAAAATATATAACAAAACAGTATCGTTTTATCGTATTAATGGTTGACTAATTTCTGTTAGAATCAATGTAGATTTATGCAAATTTTAAGAAGTTTGAGTAGTGTTTTGAATTATAATTGAGTTAATATCGTATTTGACACTGATTATTTGCTTGGGTTGTATTTGGCACAACTAAAATTGTTGGAGTTGAAATTGACCATTTTCTAAAAGTTTTCTACAATAGTTCGGAACACATGTATTTTGTTTATTGGTAATAGGGGTGTCAAAATGGCTGGCTAGCTATACCTAATTCAGCTTACGGTGAGCGTGAATCTTTCAAGAGTTAGCTCAACTCAGCTCATTTATAATATGAGATTTATTATGCAAACTCGAACTCAGATAATCAAAATCATGAGTTAAATTAGTTAACTCGCGCTCAAATATAAAAAAAAACAAATCACAAAATTATTAAAAATAAAATATAGAATCTATTTTTTATAATATAATTTAAAATTTTAAAATCCAAAGAATTAATATTAAATACTGAATAAATTCAAGAACTAATAATATCTATTATATTAAAAAATAAGTCATGACTTCTCATTCATGTGTAATTTTTTATAAAATAGACTATCTACTAGAGTTGGTCCTATTATATTTTAAATCATCACTAATTTTCATATTAGATAGAATACATTACATTATCATACATTAATAACTTTAATATTATATAAAAGACAATAACTTTCCAATATTTTAGGAATTTTATAAATAAAAGTAACAATATATTGAGTCCAACTTATATTTAAATCGTAAATATATTTAAATTTCGAACAAATCTGTTTCAAAAGATTTTAACAGAAATTAATTTTCAAACATTATATGTAAATATTTTAAATAATATTGTGATTAATTTTTAAATATTATTATAATATATTTAGTTATTGTTAACAAAATGAAAAAAAAATATTCTATATTTTTCTATAAATTATATAATCTAAATAAATCATATTAGAAGAAAATTATTATGTTGATCTAAATATTTTAACAATATTTAATTTTCAAAAAAAATGTATTTAAATATTTCACTAATTTCTTAATTAGCAATGCAATATTATTATACAGTAATATATATATATATATATCTATATATTGATAGGTCATGGATTTTACCCACTTTTTACCATGATTTATATATGTTTTTGGAAACATAAGAATAATTTTAGTGCATTTCTAGAGCTTTTTCAGGTTCAGGTACTCATTGGTGTAAAATAGCCGAATTGGAGCTAAAATAGAGACTTTATGAAGATATATTAGCCAAGCGACCGTTTATACCATCGACCGATACAAGTTGAAGATATCGACCGATAGAAGTTAATCAAGATCGATCGATAGAAGCATTTCAACATCGATCGATACTGAAGTCTCCCGAGTCATTAATTACAAATTATACGCCCTAATTGCTTCTAATAGTTTTGCTAATTACATCTTAAGTCCATGGCCGCCTGTTAGGCTATAATAGAGGGTTTTGTATTAGTTTAGGGCAGACTTGCCTAGAGACCTTTTGAAGACGTAAGATTTGAGAGAAGCACTTTGTCATACCATTGAGAGAGCTTAGGATTGGAAAGAGAGATCTGAACTGCAATCACAGAGAAGATCTTGAACTCCCTTTGCTTACTTATTTACTATTTCTCATTTTATTTCTATTCAAAAGCATTATTCAAACCATCATGATTTTGTCTCCCATGAATATGTTTGAGTAGTCTCACTGTTAGATTTAGGTTTCTCACCAGGATTAACTCATGTATTGATTAATTCATTGTTAAGGTGTTTAAAATATAATTCTTCTTCTAGTTGTTCTTAATGCTATGCTAAGGAATTGATCACCCTTAACCTAGATCCTAAGATTAATTTGTCCAAGTGAGAACTTGACAAATACCTGAACCCAAACTAGTTAGATCTATTTCTGCTAAGCTTAAACGAGAGTTTCAGTTTAGTAAGGATTAGAGGACCTAATCAAATTCGTTCTTAAGATTCTCTAGAAACTATATCGATCGATAAGGCATCCGCTTGATCGACCGATATAGCGAAAGGTTAATCGATCGATATCTCTATCCGAGTATCGATCGATACTTTCTTGCGGTTATCGTACGATAGTACATGACCCGAGATCTAGTTGAAGACAACCCCTTAAGTTTGAGTTCAGAATTATGAACACTAAAAACCTTAACACCCTAAATACATGTTAAACCTGAGAAACACCTAAATCTAGCTACCCCTTAACCCTTAAAACAAACACAAGTTTTCAACCAAGCAATAACTTGCTTACCATTTAATTTACTGTTTTAAACCATTGTAGTCTAGCTTTACTTCGAAAACTAAACAATCTGTTGTGTAGTCCTAGAGTCTCTGTGGATTCGATCCCTAAGTACTACACTCGAACCTCTTTTGATGAGAGTAATTCACTCCTTATGGTAATTTGAGTGATATCAAATTTGGCGCCGTTACCGGGGACTCTTTTCCCATTACCATCAGATTTAGTTTAGAATATAGTCTAGACCTTACATTCGTGTTACTTAATTACTTTTCCTTTTCTCTGCTATTTACAGGGAACTCAAGATGGAAAAGACAGATTTCGGCGTAGCATCGATCAATAACGAACCACGCACATCGAGCGATATGACGAGCGAAGAATCGATCGACATGAATCGATTAACATCGATCGATACCAACCAGCCGGAAGCAGGTAAGTCCCCACTTACCAATCTTAATAATGAGGAAGTAGTCCAAACCGAACCTTTGGGTAAATCACGCAACCAATCAAACGAATTAATAAATGAACAGGGGACTGCAATCCCTATTCCTCTTCCGTCTTCAATCAAAGACGATGATAACTTGCAAGACTACTCATATCCCATTAAGGCCTATTCCAATAGGTCAGCCATTAAGCTACCAGAGGATGATAAAAACAGATCAACACTTCATTTTGAATATATCCATCTGGTACAAGCAAACCCATTCCGAGGATCTACCTCAGAACACCCTTATGATCACATCGATTACCTAGAAGATCTAGAACTCAGTGACAACGATCGCGCTAGACTTTTTCCTTTCTCTTTAGGGAGAGAGGCTAAGAGTTGGCTAAATCAGTTACCAGCAGGCTCCTTAACCTGCTGGAGAGAGATCCGGAATGCATTCATAAACCACTTCTTTAATGAGACTCGATACTGGGACACGAGACGAAAGCTTTCAACTTTCTTCCAAGAACCACGAGAATCATTTAGGAATGCTTGGTCAAGATTTAAGCATTATCAGCGAGATTGTACCCACCACGGGTATTCAGAACCAGAACTCCTTAAATTTTTTTACGGAGGCCTCAAATTGGATTACCAAATCACGCTTGATAACGCAAGTAAAGTAATGGGAGCTTTAGTTCCAGGAACTTCGAAGATGCTAAGCATCTGATTGAAAACATAGCCATGAGAAAATCTTATGAAAATAAAGATAAAGAAAAAGATGCTAGATCCAAGAACGATCTTCAAATGCAAGAAATAAAGCGATCTTTGGATTCACTTCATTCCCTAATGAAGGAAAAGCCTAAAACAATCCAAAATACTGAGGACATCCAATCCATCGAACAAATGTTCCTTGGACAGGAACCCCAACAAGAAAGCATCTTAAACATAGACAATTTTGCCCATGACTATGACGCCCTAATCAGATTTTACCAAGGAATGGATAGAGCTAAATTGGATCACGCTTCTACAGGACCTCAGAAATTGAGCAACAACCTAAATTTCAGATTAAATCGCATTATCAACACCATGTCAAGAAAAATCGAAATCTTGACTGATCAGGTTAGTTCTCTAGAGGGTAATACAGTCAATCATGCTATATCCATAAAAAGGGAAGTCGGATGTCTTCCGGGAATGACTGATACAAACCCGAGACGCCAGGTAACTGCTGCAGTACTGAGAAGTGGGAAACAACTAACTCCAAACACTGCACCGAATAAGACCTCTGTGAATCGAGGAACATAAATACCCAAACCCACCCTAAACCCCGTGCTCCTCTTATCCGAGGAACGGATCACCTCAGCATAAAGAAATAAACGCTAATAATCAAGAAACTGGGACAGAGGTGACCAATATCGATGAGGATGAAGAGAGTGTAGCAGAACCAATTGATATCGATCGATCTGCAACAACTAATATCGATCGACAGTTACCAACAAGTTCTGAAGAAAAATCGAAGCCCGCTGAGCCAACTATAGAACGGGTATACATCACAAAACCTCCTTTCCCTCCCAAAACGAATAACAAACGCGATAGAGAACAAGAACTCTGTCGACGAAATTTCGAGGACATTGAGATAAAAATGCCACTCAGAGACGCTGTCATACTTTCGCCTGCAATAAATCAGTTTTTCAAAGGGCTGACAACAAAAAACTTTTCAGCAAGTAAGCGTAGTACAATGATGGTCTCTGAGGAAGTTAGCGCTATTATACAAAGCGACACTCTTGAGAAAGTACCCGACCCTGGAAGTTTTGTTCTTCGTTGCAGGATTAGAAATCAGCTTTTCCCAAGAGCACTCTGCGATCTAGGCTCTAGTGTAAATTTAATGCCGCACTCAGTTGCAATATTTCTTGGATACACTGAATTTACACCAGCCAACATCTAATTACTTCTTACGGATCGCTCTGTACGAATCCCGGAAGGAGTACTTGAAGATGTACCTGTAGAAATAAACGGATTATCCGTACCTACGGATTTTGTCGTTCTCCATTATAAGAACGAACCAACAGATCCAATACTACTAGGTAGGCCATTCCTTGCAACTGCGAATGCCATTATTGATGTCAAAGGGGGACGAATAAATCTCAAAATAGGAGACATCCACATGAAATTTGACATGGAAAAATCGCCACACTCCCCCTAATAGACAAACCATCCTCCTATGTAGACGAAATTGAGAAATTAACTCAAGACCTCCTGGAAGAATCATTTTCGGATGATCATCTCGAAAATGAGCTTCTAGTTGTCCAAAACGAAATTTTCAGCATAGATAACAGAGCAGACGATTATGATCATCTCATGGACTCTAGTCCAAAATGGACTGATAGCGGAACCAATGATGATGATCCGAAAATCGATATCGCCCGATATATAAATCCCGATATCGATCGACAAACGTCATCACTAGGTGACCTCTCGAAAGAGAAAGCACCAAAGGTAGAGTTTAAACCTTTACCCGCTGGCCTCAAATATGCTTTTCTAAAAGAAAATGACTATCCAGTCATAGTTAACGCAAACCTCACAAACGGCGAACTTGCGCTATTGCTGAATAAACTGCGAAAGCATAGGAAAGCCCTTGGATACTCCTTGGATGATATACCAGGAATCTCGCCAGATCTTTGTATGCATCGGATTCATCTGGAAGACGAATCCAAATCATCCATAGAGCACCAAAGACGACTCAACCCAAACCTCAAAGAAGTCGTGAAAAAGGAAATAATCAAATTGCTTGACGCATGAATAATTTATCCTATTTTCGATAGTAATTGGGTAAGCCCAGTACATGTGGTACCAAAGAAGGGAGGTATTACAGTGGTTAAAAACGAAAAAGATGAACTCATTCCAACGCGTAGTGTCACTGGACACCGCATGTGTATTGATTACAGGAAATTAAATTCCGCAACCCGGAAAGATCATTTCCCTCTTCCATTCATTGATCAAATGCTGGAACGACTAGCAAATCATCAATACTATTGTTTTCTTGATGGATATTCTGGATTCTTCCAAATTCCAATACATCCAGATGATCAAGCAACATTTACATGCCCCTATGGAACTTTTGCATATCGAAGAATGCCATTTGGTCTATGTAATGCACCAGCCACCTTCCAACGTTACATGATGTCAATTTTTACCGATATGATTGAAGATTTCATGGAAGTATTTATGGATGACTTCTCAGTATATGGATCGAGTTTCAAAGATTGTCTCGATAACCTATGTAAGGTATTGGAGAGATGCGAAGAAAAGAATCTAGTCCTTAACTGGGAAATATGTCATTTCATGGTTAACGACGGAATCGTACTCGGACATAAAGTGTTCGCGGCTGGAATTGAAGTAGACAAAGCGAAAATTGAGGTAATAACTAGTCTCCCACCACCCACCAACATTAAAGACATCAAGAGTTTCCTGGGTCATGCTGGTTTTTATAGGAGATCTATTGAGCATTTCAGTAAGATAGCCAGACCCCTCACCACACTCCTTTGCAAAGATATTAAATTTGACTTTACACCAGAATGTCAAAAAGCCTTTGAAAAGATCAAAGAAACCCTTATAACTGCCCATGTCGTACAGGCACCAGATTGGAATCTTCCATTCGAAGTAATGTGCGATGCGAGTGACTTCGCTGTAGGCGCAGTTCTAGGACAACGTAAAGACAATAAGCTGCATGTCATTTATTATTCTAGCCGGACACTAGATGAAGCTTAGAGAAAATACGGCACGACTGAAAAGGAACTACTTGCAGTCGTGTACGCTTTTGAGAAATTCCATAACTATCTAGTAGGTTCAAAAGTCATTGTTCACACTGATCATGCAGCTATTAAATATCTTATGCAAAAGAAAGACGCGAAACCACGCCTTATCCGTTGGATACTACTCCTCCAAGAATTCGATATGGAAATCAACGATAAGAGAGGAGTCGACAATAGTGTCGCAGATCATCTTTCCCGAATACACGTTGATCTCACTCAAATTACCCTAGGAGTGAATTACTCTCTCAAATAAGAGGTTCAGATGTAGTACTTAGGGATCGAATTCACAGGGAGCGAAGGAACACAAAAGATAGTAATTCTTAGTGACTAAGCTAGGTTGAAATGGTTTAAATGTAAATTGCAGTTGTGAGCAATGTTTAATTGCTCAAGAGAATGTTTTAGAGTTGTAAGTAATAAGAGAAATAGTTAGATTTAAGGTTACTATTCAGTTAATTCAGGATTATAATGCTATGGATGTTTTAATGAGTTGCTTGCATATACTAAAGAACTTCGATTCTTTAGATTTGGCTAATAACTGTCGTTACTAGACTCGTCTATTGACCTGTCCGCCGACAATATCGATCGATGTTTGACAGCTTGTATAAATCGATATGTGTGTCGTCGATCGATTACTCTATTTGAGTATCGATCGATATAGCTCTAGATCGAATCGAATATGTGTTCACCAAGATCATAGACCGGCTCTCGCTTATCCCTAGAGGATCTTAGCTTATTCAAGATGATGTCAGGAGAATGATTTATGGATTAAATCATTTCCAAGATCATATTCTAGTTAGCTACTCTAGAATAAGCATTAGGGTTCATCAGGATAATGAGTATACAACTCAACAGTCCATAGTTGGGGCTAATCCCTCATAACTATTTGAACCCTAAATCTAACAACGGAATCTACTCAGACATGACTGAGTGATTCATAGCATCTAGGTAATAATAGAGATTCATTTAGAAAACCGAACAATCAAGTTCCTCGTGATAACAAATCTCTTTGTATCTTTCTTCTAAACTTGGAATCCTATAACCTTAGATGAGAACAGAAATGAAAATAATACTTTATTGATAAGTAAGAAGTACTAGAACAATGATATGTTGTAAAAGCTTACTTTGCTAAAATACATAGGCAAAGGTATAAATATTAAGTACAATTAGGTTAAAAACTCGTCAGGGGCATTATAGTAATATTGAGACATCTTGGGCTTTAAGTCGATTGAGAATATTCTTCCTTCTTCTGCACGCTCGATATCGATCGATGTTACTATGTGTACATCAATCGATGGAGTATCTCGTCGTCATTTCTTCAAATGCGTCATCGATCGATTACACGTAAGGTGTATCGATCGGTATGTATCTCTGGATATCGACCTCGACGTCTAATCTTCAAGTCATCTCGGGAAAACTCTCCTTTAAGCTCCAAATGGCACCTAAAACGTCACTTTACTCCAAAATGCCCTTGAACCTGAAAACATACCTAAAAGACTCCAAACCATAGATATATATATAGTAAAATCATAGAAATACCATGAGTAAAAGTGGGTCAAAATCATGGTATATCAACTCCCCCAGACTTAACATTTTGCTTGTCCTCAAGCAAACACACAGGTAGTCTTAGAAAGAAGTTTGAAAATAGCAGGGACTCAATTTAAATTTTAACTCTAGGATCATCACCTTTACTTTGTTGCAAGCCACATCTTATGCCTATAAATCACATGAGTACATTATACCATATCCTAGCTTAGCAACCAAATCTCCTAGCTAAACACTTAACAATCCTGTCTGTTTATCCCCTCTACTGATCTCATTTATGCATAAAAATAAAAGTGCAGGCTCTACCTTTGGGATATCGATCAAGAAACACATGGACTCAACTCAAACAAGTTTCTGAACACACAGGCAAGTCTTCTCTGATTCCTTTCTTCCCCCTTTTATTTTCTCTTCTCTCGATCCTCATAGTTTCAAATTTTGATGAACACTAATTGCCACAAAGGCCATCTTTGCGTTATCTCATTGACATATATCTTTGAATAAGCGAATAATGGGGTCGCAGGAATCACTTCTACCCCTCGCATTGATCAATCTTTTAAAGTAGAATAGTGGGGTCGCAGGAATCACTCATACCCCTCTACTTCGCAAGATATCATATCACATCTTTATACAAATAATTTCTCTCTTTCCTTAGGATGCTGAAGAGAGAGAAGGAAGGGAATCAAAAGCACACAGACTATTACCTTCCAGACTTGCAGGAGGATTCTGATCCCTTGTATACCAAGCCCCAAAACAAGCAATAACTTGTCAGGTTATGTTGGAGATCAGCTTTGGTTCTTCCAAACAATCATGAGAAGTGTTGTTATAGGTGATTGTTGATTCCACTTTAGCATCTATAGTACTTTCTGCAATCAACAGATCTAGGAATGGTGCTAAAGAGTGGTTAGATAAAAAGAAAATTTTTGAAAAATATCCTAGTCCCTTTCTTGACTCAATAAAACCAATTTTGAAAACATTTTGGTGAAATCAAAAAGGTAAGGTAGCATCAGTAATCTCCCCCCCAGACTTAAATCATACACTGTCCTCAGTGTATAATAGTCGGATTAGGGTATAAATAAATCATAAGGAATGTACTGATATCGAAAGTTAGAACAATATACCTGACCGTGGTTACGTATCGAGCGATAGCGAGTCGTCTATGTCGATCAATGAAAATAGGGATATGTCGAGCGATGTCGACAGGATCGTATCGTTCGATAGTTATCGCAATCGTCTATAGTCTGAAAATCTTAAAAAACAAAACGAAAAACGAAAAAAATGAAAAGCATAATTCAGATTTAACTAAGTAAGAAATTACCTAACAGTGGGTTGCCTCCCACTCAGCGCTTTATTATAGTCTTTTAGCTTGACTATGGTAGTGTTGAGGCTAGTGAGTTGTGTTCATGACACTTGCTGAATAGCAAGCCTCATCCGTGTTCTCTCCATGTTTCTCTCCAAACCAAGTGGTGAAGAAGCTTCTTGTGGCTTTATCTCCTCTGGTTAGTTTCTCCCTTAATTCATTTACCTCGTTGCGCAGACGTTGTAGACCTTCTGCATTGCTCTCAATGTGGAACTGGTGGTTTCTGAATGTTGGATAGATGTGTTGGGATAGATCACCGAGTTCTTCTTGTATGTCATTGAGCCTCTCAAATGTTCTCCTTCGTATCATGAGCTTATCGATCGATCTCGGGTAATCCATATCGATCGACACTCGTGTAGGCCTGTCGGTCGATGTCTTTTCTGGTATATCGGTCGATACTAATGGTGCTGGTCTATCCGCGAGTTGTCTGGAGATGGTCTTGATTTCCTTCTGGATGTTCTCTATAGTGTTCTCCATGCTCTTGACGTCGCTTTGCACTGGAAACCATAGTTCCTCAAAGCTTTGGTAGGAATAATCTCCAACCTCTTGGATCATGGTGAAGAGATCTTGAACTGTCTTCTCCATATCAGTTTTAGTGCAGAACTCGCTATAGTTCATATCGGGCGATGGATTGGGTATCTCATCGGTCGATGCTGAGCGTCTGTAATCATTGCAAAGTTCTCTCAATGTGTCTTCAACCTCCTGCAGTCAACTTTCTATCGTTGGGATCATCTCATCAGTTATTTTCTTCTTGCTGGTGTAGAAGGATTTCATCGTTTGGTGTGTGTGGGGTAGAGCCTTGATGATGTGATCCATGGTATTTTCCATTGTTGATGTGCGTTCCTTGAATGAGGTGAAGTTGTTGCTGAGCTGCTGATATTTGTCTTATAGATCCTTGGTGGTGGTTGCCTCTTCTCGTTTGATGTCGTGATAGATGTTGCTGATGAGAGTAGTGATTTCTTTTTTGCTGTAGGTGTTCTGCAAACGTCTATCGTTCGATGTGCGTAGGCCTGCATCGATCGACGGTGTATGATCAGTATCGGTCGATGTATTGTGTCCAGCATCGGTCGATGGCGTCTTGTAGGTTTCCAACTTTAAGCGGAGAGCGGATACTTCTTCCTCTAGGGCGTCCTTCTTCTGTTGTTGAATGTCATAAGTGCTATGAATCCAGTCAATTTGAGATTGGAGATCTGATCGAACTTTCTCGATTTCATATGGAAAGTAGGTGTGCCAGATGTAGGGACTTGTAGCCTCATAGATCTTTTTTTGGACTTCAGCTTCTGTGTAGAGCTTCTCTGTAGGTTCTGCCTTGTTGAAGTGATCGGCATGTATGGGTAAGCAAAAGCAAGACCTATCGAATAATGATGCTCTACTAAGTAACTCCTCAATGGCTTCCTTTGAAACATGGATGATGTCTCCATTGACTCCTCTAGCATACCCAGATTCATCTCTGAAAACTCCAAATTCGTCCTTCTTCTCCCAGAAGAAACGGCGAATGCCAAATTTGAAAGCTCGTCTGACCATCTCACGGTGCATATCGAACGATATACGGTTGTGTCTATCGATCGATATGTTCTGAAATTCTGAATCCTCCGTGTTGAGATGATCAGCTATAGCTCCGTCTTGAATGGATGTTGTGGTTGTGCTGATATGCTGATTGTGCTGATGGACAAGGGTGTGAGGTAGTTGTTTGAAGAGGTTTATGGATCCGTTGGCGGTTTGAAGGATGTCTCCTATGTCCTTCCTTGTGATTGGGATGATTCTCCCATCCATTGCTCGTGCATTGCCTTCTGGATCTCTGAAAATACCAAACTCATCCGGAGTTAGATAACCAAAATCAATATTATTTATTTGTACCTCGGATGGTGTAGTGGTAGTATCGGGCAATGGTGTAGCAGGTGCATTGGACGATGTGGGCTAACGGTTGTCAATCGATTGTTGTTGAAACGTATCGGTCGAAGGGACTTCCTCAGGCTGAATTGCATATTCCAGTGGAATTGCCTCTACTGCAAAACTCTCGTTATAGTCGCTTGCCCAACTTCCAATTGAGTAGTCTCCGTCTCTTATATCCTTACATGGTGTGTAAATGGATATAAAGTCGATAGGATCGCTTGATGGTTAAAAGGGTCGTTTGAGCGATCTTCTTGGTGGCATATCGGTCGATGAAGGCTGGCTTCCATCGGTCGATGTGTTAAATCTGAAGGTGTGGCAAGTGTGTCCATCTTCTTCTTCACGAATGAATCTGTACTCTGTAGCTCGTTCTTCCTCGTAATCTTCATCATATTCCTCCTCTAAAGGTATGTAGTCGTCCGGTTCTGATGTAGCTGGCTCGAAATCTCTATCTGGAAACTCCACAATAAGTCTGTCTGTTGAGGCCAGGGTTTCAGCGTTGTTCCTCCAAAAGGGTTGTCTATCGGTCGATGAAATGGTACGGGTGTCGGGCGATGGAATGTTGCTCTCATCGGTCGATGTATCCGGATCGGTTTCGTACTCAGCCATGGAATCGTACTCATGGGAACAGAAGCAAGCTGCTACGACTTTTGTGGTCTCCTTGCCTGGTAACTTGATGACCTGGACGGGATCATAGAGGGTGGTGGAATCTATTAGGGTTAGACATAGCTTGTTGAACTTTAGGTCACAAACGGCTCCGACGGTGGCTAGGAAAGCTCTTCCAAGCAGTAGGGATGTTTTGAAGTTCAGCTTGACATCCAGGACGTGGAAGTCTGTAGCGATGATGGCGTCTCCAATTTGTACCTCAAGATTTCGAATTATGCCTCCAGAGTTCTGTTGAGAACAATCCACAAAGATGAATGTCTCATCAGTAGGCTATATCTTCAGATGTAGGTGGTCTGCCATGATCTTAGGTATGATACTGACTCCTGATCATGTATCACATAAGGCACGAGGAAATTCAATGCCCCTGATGGAACATGGTACTGTGAACTTCCCTGGATCGCTCCTCTTTGTCAGTGTGATCCTATTCTTCAAGCTGTCACGAACTTGGTGAAACATCCTCTTGATGTCTTCTTCTGTCTCCTTGGTCTCTCTGAAGAACATCCACAATCTGTGTGAAAAGTAGGCTTCTTCAAAGGGTTTCTCTGCAGGGATCCTTAGAACTCGTTTCCTGAAGTTTTCCATCTCTGCTTCATTAGCTCCCCTTTTAAGGTGCTTAGCAATCTTTTCTTTCCTTTTTCGTAAGATTCTTCCTAGGTTTTCCTTTTCTGGCTCCATGGGTTCAATGATGTCCGTGGGTTTCTTTAATATGGCTGTAGGAAGGGATTTGGAAAGTTTGGATTGCTCCCGGAGTGCATTAAGTCGTGCTACATCGATTTTCGGTAGTTGCACTCGGTGGTGGGGGATAGTATATCGATCGATAGCTACTGCTGTGTGTCGGTCGATATTGGTGTCTCCGGATCGGTCGATGGAAAGGTCTCTGTATCGATCGATGGGGTCCGTAGATCGGTTGACGTCAATACGGGTGGGCGATTTTGGGTGTTTGGCTGCAAAGGCTTCGTGTGACATGATTTTGATTGAATTGCACTCGTTGGAGGGTTCCTCGAAGTCTATCGATCGATAATCGTCAAAGTTTATCGATCGCTTTGCTTTTGGTGATATCGATCGATGTCGAGCCGATGATGTCGATCCATATGAATCAAATCCGGCTTCGGGCGAGGCTTCATCTGTCGAATTTTGCAGCTTATCCTGGGGAACTTCTTCCCAGAAATCATTATCTATGATGGCATTGACGTGGTGGTGAGTAGTAGGCTCTCCTGGTGCTCTTGCCAAGGCTTCTTGTTTCTTTAAAGCTTCTCCTGTCTAAACTACTTGAGTCTCCACTTTCTTCACATAGGTATTCAAAGTATCAAGCTTTGAATTCAGAGTAGTGTAGACAGAGTCAATCTTCCCGTTGAAATCCACCTGGAGTTTCTGTTGTGTCTCTAGAACTCTTTCTAGCATTTTTCTAGCTTGCTTTCCTGGGTGGGTGGGGGTGGATTGGTGTAAAATGAGTTTCCGTAACTCCTATTATTGTTGGGGTTGCTGCTGTTGTAGGAAGGTTTCTGCGAACTGTAGTTGCTCCTCTGTCCTGAGAAGTTTTTGTTTCCTCTTTGGTTTCCAGATCTCTGAAATCCAGCTCCACTGATCCAGTTCACATCTTCGTATATTTGATCCTCTGCGGTTTCTGCATCCTCAACTGAGCAAATCTGCTTGTTAAACAGCTTCTGAACATTATCCAGCTGTGATTGAAATTCATTAATCTGTTCCTTCCCAAGGAATGATATAGATTTTGCTTTGACGGTGTTCTTCGTGCTGTTACTTGAAGCCAAGTTATCAATTAACTTCACAGCGTCTTGTGGATTCCTTGTGCTGAAATTTCCCTCACTAGCAGTGTCCAGAGCCATTTGATATTTTAGAGCGATGCCTCTGTAGAAGGTGCAGAGTAGTTGCACGTTGTTGTATCCATGATGTGGGCAGTCGCGCTGGTAGGACTTGAATCTGTTCCAGGTATCCTTGAAAGATTCTCCAGGTTCCTGAGTGAATGTAGCAATTTTCCTTCTCCAGTCCTCAGCACGTGACTCATAAAAGAAGTTACGCAGGAATGCGTTTTTGATGTCCTTCCAGGTGGTGAGGGAAAAGCTTGCAGAAAAGATAGTCTTCTGGGACTCCGTTAGCTTTGATGGAAGATATAATATCTTCGTATCTTTCCAGATGGTCCATATGATGCTCATAAGATAACCCACAGAAGGGTATATGTCCTACGAGACCGTAGTATTGCGGTTTGAGCTCGAAATCTCCTCTCTGAATAGCAGGAGGGCGGATGGCTGATCGGTTGGTATAGAACTGATCTGGACGGTTGTAATCAGCTAAGGTTCTAGCTCCGTTGGCTTCATCTGCAGGTTGGATGAAGTCTGTAGTGTCTTGCTCAGGAATGATTTCCTTTTGAGCATTTAGCTTCTGACCTGCTGCGTTACGCATGTGACCATCTTGATCACGCAGGTCTCCATTCTCATCGGTTCTGAGAATAATAGGCGCTACCATAGTTCGTCGGGTGGTATCGATCGATGTTAGGTGATATATATCAATCGATGTCGGATAAAGACTATCGGTCGACGGTCGGTGGTCGAGCGATGAAGTGCGGCGAGTATCGGTCGACAAAGAAGGTGTCTCGGTCGACTGTGGTAGAGCAGTATCGTTCGACGAACGGGTGTTGATGTCGATCGATGTAGGTGTATCAGTCGACAAAGTAAAGGTAATGTCGATCGATGTGGAACGTAAATTCTTGCGGATGCTACGCTCCAAACTGTGGGGGTCTTCTGAGTACACAAGTTGATGATTCTTGTTGCTTCTGGTATTGCTGGGCATGTACCTGAAAATCAAGAAAAAAAAAATTTTGCGTCAGAAGGTGATTTAGCAGAAATTTAAATAACCTAGACCTAATCAGATTAAATCTAATGGCGATCTTAGCTCCCCGGCAATGGCGCCAAATTTGATCTCACTCAAATTACCCTAAGAGTGAATTACTCTCTCAAATAAGAGGTTCAGATGTAGTACTTAGGGATCGAATTCACGGGGAGCGAAGGAACACAAAAGATAGTAATCCTTAGTGACTAAGCTAGGTTGAAATGGTTTAAATGTAAATTGCAGTTGTGAGCAATGTTTAATTGCTCAAGAGAATGTTTTAGAGTTGTAAGTAATAAGAGAAATAGTTAGATTTAAGGTTACTATTCAGTTAATTCAGGATTATAATGTTATGGATGTTTTAATGAGTTGCTTGCATATACTAAAGAACTTCGATTCTTTAGATTTGGCTAATAACTGTCGTTACTAGACTCGTCTATTGACCTGTCCGCCGACAATATCGATCGTTGTTTGACAGCTTGTATCGATCGATATGTGTGTCGTCGATCGATTACTCTATTTGAGTATCTATCGATATAGCTCTAGATCGAATCGAATATGTGTTCACCAAGATCATAGACCGGCTCTCGCTTATCCCTAGAGGATCTTAGCTTATTCAAGATGATGTCAGGAGAATGATTTATGGATTAAATCATTTCCAAGATCATATTCTAGTTAGCTACTCTAGAATAAGCATTAGGGTTCATCAGGATAATGAGTTGACAACTCAACAGTCCATAGTTGGGGCTAATCCCTCATAACTATTTGAACCCTAAATCTAACAACAGAATCTACTCAGGCATGACTGAGTGATTCATAGCATCTAGGTAATAATAGAGATTCATTTAGAAGACCGAACAATCAAGTTCCTCGTGATAACAAATCTCTTTGTATCTTTCTTCTAAACTTGGAATTCTATAACCTTAGATGAGAACAGAAATGAAAAGAATACTTTATTAATAAGTAAGAAGTACAAGAACAATGATATGTTGTAAAAGCTTACTTTGCCAAAACACATAGGCAAAGGTATAAATATTGAGTACAATTAGGTTAAAAACTCGTCAGGGGCATTATAGTAATATTGAGACATCTTGGGCTTCAAGTCGATTGAGAATATTCTTCCTTCTTTTGCACGCTCGATATCGATCGATGTTACTATGTGTACATCGATCGATGGAGTATCTCGTCGTCATTTCTTCAAATGCGTCATCGATCGATTACACGTAAGGTGTATCGATCGATATGTATCTCTGGATATCGACCTCGACGTCTAATCTTCAAGTCATCTCGGAAAAACTCTCCTTTAAGCTCCAAATGGCACCTAAAACGTCACTTTACTCCAAAATGCCCTTGAACCTGAAAACATACCTAAAAGACTCCAAAACTTAGATATATATATAGTAAAATCATAGAAATACCATGAGTAAAAGTGGGTCAAAATCATGGTATATCACGCGTGGACGACGATGTCCCCATTAATGACTCTCTTCCAGACGAAAATGTGTACTTCACAGACTCTTCATTCATCGGTCATATAGGACTCCTATCCAAAAATTCCTTAGCTGACGATCTCGATACGTTTGACTTCGGAGATCCTATGTCAATCGATGGATACGACAACGTATCGGTCGATACTGATGATCCTATGTCGATCGACAAAATCATTGAGGAATCGATCGATCCCACAAATGAAATATCGGTCGATAGGCCACACGATGTCGATTTGCGTAATGTTTCTATTACTGTCAGAATAGATACCACTGTCACAGTGGCACATAACGTGACTTTCGACACGCACACTATCCCTAAGGATGGGGATACGTTGCACGAAACACAAGCCGTGGATAAACAATCCCGCGAAAGACCCTGGTACGCTGACATAGTTAACTATCTAGCAGCCGATGTCGAACCAGAGGATCTGAAGCGATACGACAGAAATAAATTCTTTAGAGAAGTAAGGAGATACCATTGGGATGAACCTTACCTACACAAACAATGTGCCGACGGCATATTTAGGCGCTGCGTTGCTGAAACTGAAATTCCAAACATCATTTATCACTGCCATGGATCCGAATATGCCGGACATTTTGCAACCTTTAAAACAGTTTCCAAAATTCTCCAAGGAGGATTTTGGTGGCCAACAATGTTCTGCGATGTTCATACCTACATTGTTCAATGTGATAGATGTCAGCGCCTGGGCAAAATCAGCAAAAGACATGAGATGGAACAAAAATTCATTCTTGAAATCGAAGTCTTTGACTGCTGGGGAATTGACTTTATGGGACCCTTCCCGTCTTCTTACGGAAACAAATATATCCTGGTTGCTGTTGATTATGTTTCCAAATGGGTAGAAGCAATAGCTTCACCAACGAAAGATGCATCTGTAGTCGTTAAACTTTTCAAGAGCATCATTTTTCCAAGATTTGGAGTACCTCGGATAGTCATAAGCGATGGTGGAACTCATTTTACAAACAAAATCTTTGAGAACTTACTCAAAAAGAACGGAGTGCACCATCGGGTGGCAACACCTTACCATCCGCAGACCAGTGGACAAGTAGAAGTTTCCAGACAAATCAAACTGATTTTGGAAAAACCTGTCGGAGCCACGAGGAAGGATTGGTCTACGAAATTAGATAATGCACTCTGGGCTTATCGAACTGCATTCAAAACTCCACTTGGAACTACCCCATTTCACCTACTCTATGGCAAATCATGTCACTTACCAGTCGAGTTAGAGCATAAAGCCGCCTGGGCAACCAAACTGTTAAACTTTGACATAAAGCCAGCTGCCGAAAGAAGACTAATCCAACTTAACGAACTGGACAAAATAAAACACATGGCTTACGAGAACTCTAAGATGTATAAGGAAAGAACAAAAGCTTATCATGACAAAAAAATCATTTCGCGGCATTTCGCCACCAATGATCAGATTCTTCTATATAATTCTCGTTTGACATTATTTACCGGAAAACTCTGTTCTCGTTGGTCTGGCCCTTTCACCGTAACCAAGGTCCATCCAAGTGGTGCTATCACTCTTACTAATGGAAAATGAGAGGAATTTACCGTAAACGGCCAACGAGTGAAACACTATTTGGTTAAACCCCCAAAGGAGCACCCTTTAGAGTTAGGTATGCCTAACTCCCATTAGAGTTTCATACCAGAAAAGTCAAGCTACTGACTTTAACTAAGCGCTGAGTGGGAGACAACCCACTGATTAGATTTATAATTTTCATATTTCAATAGAGTTCTTTAGCTTTTAATTTGTTAGTTAAAATTAATTCAGCAAATTAGGAAAACATCGTAGCCAAATTGGGATAATATCGATCGATATAGGTATACCCTTATCGATTGATATGGACATATCGAAGGCGAACCCCGTTTTTAACTCGATACGCGTCGTCTCTCCCTCATAATCGCAAAACAACCCGAAAATCTCAAAACCCTTTTTCTCTCTCGATTCTACACGAAATCCCTTCGTTTTTTGCCTCAATCAACTCGAATTTCATCCTTCTTCTCGGTTTCAATCTCTATTTCACTATCCTTCAAGGTATATTCACTCGAATTTCTAGATTTCATGAACCCTAGGTTCAAAATATCCTTGACTTGAAAACCGGTAGAAACATTTATTTTTCTTTGATTGAAGTTGCTAGGATTGATAGAATTGAGGTTTATGAGTATTAGAACTAGGATTTACATTGTTCTATTGCGATTTGGATTGCAGAGATTTTTGCAGGTTTCGGAACCCGATATCGATCGATATGCGTTCTATATGAGAGATAGGGAGATCCAATATCGATCGATATACATTAGTATCTATCGATCGATATGAGCTTATATAGCGAATACTAATGACCTATTTTTCATGATTTCTGCAGATGAG
Organism: Hirschfeldia incana; assembly: GCA_026261945.1. Taxonomy (NCBI): domain Eukaryota; kingdom Viridiplantae; phylum Streptophyta; class Magnoliopsida; order Brassicales; family Brassicaceae; genus Hirschfeldia; species Hirschfeldia incana. The sequence goes on from JABCMI010000006.1 coordinate 3,877,274, forward strand.
CTCTCCAGACGAACACCGAGAGAGGAGAACCAAGCGTCCTCTCGACCCTAGAAGCACCACCAGTTCACGTCCATCTACTTCCACCTCATCACCACGAGGTGACGAGCGCGCTCCTTGACCCATTGCAGATGGGCAACCTGTCCGAATCCGCAGAGTTTTCGAGGATCCGGCAAAGGTTGCCAAGAGCAACGCATGTCTGCACAACACAATGTCTGACGACTGGGACGACTATGACAGCCTGCTCTACAATGCTTGGCTGGATGTAGAGATCGCCCCGACACGGTTCATTGATCCTGACATTTTCCGGAGCCTCGGGATCAGGCATGACCTCAGAGACATGCTCGTTCAGCTCGGTCTTGGGACTATGGCCTCCCAAACCTACGACCTCTACCCCACTCTTGTCAGGCAGTTCATGGCTACAATCCGTTTCGAGTACAACAACTACCCCAACAGTGTGGCTTGTGATGGAGTTCTCTCCTTCTTCGCCCGAGGCATCAGGTACTACATCACAGTCTCTCAGCTTGCGACATCTACGGATTCCAGAACTCTACGGCTACACACAGCAGTCTCTCATCCTTCCCAGGGGTGAAGGAGTTCTGGGAGATCTTTGGTACCAGTACCTGGAGCTCGACCACAGCCATTCAGACTTAGATCTGTCACCCTACTCTGCGCTACTTCATGAGGATACTTGCCTCCACTCTACTGTGCAAGATGGAGCCTAACAAGGTAAGGATTCACGAGCTTACACTCCTCTACCACGCACTTGACGGAGTGGTCGATCTGACCTTTGTGGATCCTGATCATGACCTGACACCACCAAACCTTGGAACTGTTTTTGCTGAGCACCTTGTTGGTTTGAAGATTAAGCCTTTCACTGGGACCACGAGGAAGCAGGAGCGGATAGGGAGCCTCCTCACACCGATCTTCCAGTATCTACAGATTCGTTTGGACGAGGGCAGCGCTATCACGTCTCGCGCATACTTGGACGCAGCTCACCTACGCAGCAGCCTATGGCTATACAGACAGCTCACCTGGACCTTCAGGACTGTCGCCGGAGAGCGTAGGATCACCTTGCCACGCCGTGAGTTGACTTACTTCAACGGTGACTTTGAGAGACTCAGGTTCCAGCCTGACATGCGCATGATCAGAGATCCCACCGCTCATCGTCGTCCGACAGGAGCCCGCAGCACAGACACCCCCAGAGCTACACCAGTGACACGCCTTCCATCCTTCCCAGACCTCGCAGGCTTGGAAGATAGCGATGAGAGGGTTTACAGGAGAAGAGTGCTACGTGCCCTTCAGGCTATCTGGTCCCGCGTATCGTATTTCAGCTGCTCGAGCCGTACCAGCACTTCTGCCCATGATCCATCAGCACCTGGACCATCTCACCAGTACCGTGAGGACGACGAGGAGGACGACGATGAAAAAGGCAGTGAGGAGTGATCCCATTGCCCATCTCTATCCCTTATCTTATGCTACTATGTTTTTTATTTCAGACTTGTAGGATTTATTTTTGTACTTTACTATGACTCTGCTTGCTATTATTTATAATCTAACTATTCATGTGTGTTGAGACTATCTAACAGAGCTAACATAGAGATATAAAAACTCATAGAGGATGAGTTGGATGGAATAACAACACCATTGATGAGGAGAATTCTGCAGGGAGTTCTATATCGATCGACAATTATATTGTCGATCGATGTACTTACATATATATCGGTCGATATCATTTACACCGTATCGATCGATATCTCCGATGAGAGGTACGACATATCCTGCTAACATGAACAACTTTGTTACATTACTTTTCTCACCTCTTAGACAAAATAACACTGGGGACAGTGTCGTTTGAGTCTGGGGGGGGGGGGTATCCACTAACATTTCTTGTTTTATGACATTCATTCTCGTTTTATAAAAAAAATTCAAATTAATTTTTAAAGAAAGAAGCAATGATTTGTTTGATCTAGATTTTCTATATAACCACTCTTTAGCACCTTTTTAGATCTGTTGACTGCAGAAAGTATTATAGATGCTAAAGTGGAGCACCTGTCACCCTGAGGACACTTTTTATGATTATTTGCAAGAACCAAAGCTGATTTCCAACCTAACCTGATATTCTATTGCTTGTCTTGGGGCTTGGTATACAAAGGATCGGAATCCTCCTGCGAGTCTGGAAGGTAATAGTCTGTGTGTTTTTGATTCCCTTCCTTCTCTCTCTTCAGCACCCTATCTAAGGAAAGAGAGAATTAATTTGTATAAAGATGTGATATGATATCTTGAGGAGTAGAGGGGTAGGAGTGATTCCTCCGACCCCATTATTTTATTTTAAAAGATTGATCAAAGCGAGGGGTAGGAGTGATTCTTGCGACCCCACTATTCGCTTATTCTGAAAGATATATATGTTGCTAAGGCAACGAAATGAGAAAGATAGCCTTTGTGGCTGTCAAAGTTCATTTAAATCTGAAACTATGAGGGTTTAGAGAAGAGAGAAAAAGGAGGAAGAAATGAATCAGAGAAGACTACCTGTGTGTTCAGAAACTTGCTTGAATTGAGTCCATGTGTTCCTTGATCGATACTCCCAAGGTAAAGCCTGCACTTTTATTTTATGCATAAATGAAATCAGTAGAGGGGAAGACAAACAGGATTGCTAAGTTGTTGGCTAGATGAACTGTTGCTAAGCTAGGATATGGCATAATGTACTTCTAAGGTTGATAGATATACGATGTGGTTTGCGACAAATGAGAGGTGATGATTTCGAGTTTAAGATCACATGAGCTTCCGCTTTTCAAACCTTTTCTAGACCAATGTTCTGTTATTTGCTTGAGGACAAGCAAAAGGATAAGTCTGGGGGAGTTGATAGGTCATGGATTCTACCCACTTTTTACCATGATTTATATATGTTTTTGGAAACAAAAGAATACTTTTAGTGCCTTTCTAGAGCTTTTTCAGGTTCAGGTACTCATTGGTGTAAAATAGCTGAATTGGAGCTAAATTGGAGACTTTATGAAGATATTAGCCAAGCGTCCGTTTATACCATCGACTGATACAAGTTGAGGATATCGACCGATAGAAGTTAATCAAGATCGATCGATAGAAGCATTTCAACATCGATCGATACTGAAGTCTCCCGAGTCATTAATTACAAATTATAAGCCCTAATTGCTTCTAATAGTTTTGCTAATTACATCTTAAGTCCCTGGCCGCCTGTTAGGCTATAATAGAGGATTTTGTATTAGTTTAGGGCAGACTTGCCTAGAGACCTTTTGAAGACCTAAGATTTGAGAGAAGCACTTTGTCATACCATTGAGAGAGTTTAGGATTGGAGAGAGAGATCTGAACTGCAATCACAGAGAAGATCTTGAACTCCCTTTGATTACTTTTTTACTATTTCTCATTTTATTTCTATTCAAAAGCATTATTCAAACCATCATGATTTTGTCTCCCATGAATATGTTTGAGTAGTCTCACAGTTAGATTTAGGTTTCTCACCAGGGTTAACTCATGTATTGATTAATTCATTGTTAGGATGTTTAAAATATAATTCTTCTTCTAGTTGTTCTTAATGCTATGCTAAGGAATTGATCACCCTTAACCTAGATCCTAGGATTAATTTGTCCAAGTGAGAACTTGACGAATACCTGAACCCAAACTAGTTAGATCTATTTCTGCTAAGCTTAAACGAGAGTTTCAGTTTAGTAAGGATTAGAGGACCTAATCAAACTTGTCCTTAAGATTCTCTAGAAACTATATCGATCGATAAGGCATCTGCTTGATCGGCCGATATAGCGAAAGGTTAATCGATCGATATCTCTATCCGAGTATCGATCGATACTTTCTTGCGGTTATCGTACAATAGTACATGACCCGAGATCTAGTTGAAGACAACCCCTTAAGTTTGAGTTCAGAATTATGAACACTAGAAACCTTAACACCCTAAATACATGTTAAACCTGAGAAACACCTAAATCTAGCTACCCCTTAACCCTTAAAACAAACACAAGTTTTCAACCAAGCAATAACTTGCTTACCATTTAATTTACTGTTTTAAACCATTATAGTCTAGCTTTACTTCGAAAACTAAACAATTTGTTGTGTAATCCTAGAGTCTATGTGGATTCGATCACTAAGTAATACAATCGAACCTCTTTTGATGAGAGTAATTCACTCCTTAGGGTAATTTGAGTGATATATATATATATATATATATATATATGTATATACAGTTAGGATTTTGTATAATTTAAAATAAAAATTCTATCATTGACTTATCTATTTTATAATCATAATTATACATGTTAAAATAAAATTATTATACTGAACTACATATGATACAATATTAAATTGATAGATTATAAATTTTATTTTCATACATATAAAATATTTATGTTAAAAATGTAATATGATAACAGACTACAATACATGTATAAAAAACAACATATCTTAGATTTTTTTATATACAATAATGTATTATGTAAAATGAAGAATTGTAAAAATATTACTAAAATGTAAAAGGGCAGGTAAAAATTGAACTTAAATTAAAAACAAAATAATTATCAAATATGATTTTTCATGCACATATTAATTTGTTTAATAACTAAATACAAATACAATAATATAAATACATAATAAGAAGAAACAAATACATGAGATGTTTTTAAACATTTTACAACATTTAAAATATAAAATATTATATTTAAAATATTTAAAGAAACGCTTAAATAAATGATTAAAATTAAATGATGATCTAAAATAAATATATATATATATATATATATATATATTAATATAAATTAAATGCTTAAAAAATCTTTATAATATTAGTATATGAAGCTATAAGTTTATTTTTAACTATCTTATTTTGTGAAATATTACATTATGTTTGCAGATGATAATATTTTAATATTTTATCAAGTTTTATTTCTATTTATTTATACGATAATGAAATACTAATGTAACAAATAAATAAACAAAGAAGAAGAAACAAACATATAAGAAAGTTTGAAACAATCTATTTGATAAAAACAAGTATACTCAAAATATTATTATGTTTGAAAAACAGTAAATTTACAATCTTATATATGTGATTATTATAATATATAACTATAAACGTAAACAAACATCCGCGCGGTTGCGCGGGTTCAAATCTAGTATTAAATTAAAGCTAGATCAGTGATCCTAAAAATGTCTCGCATAATACTTTTGTGATGATTTATGTTCAAACTCTTAATCTGTTAAAACCGTAAAGATATATTTAAATCGTAAAGATATATATTCCGCATGAAAGTCTTATGAATATATTTTAATTATAAAGATATATGATGTGAGGATTGATATCAATATTTTTTCATTTATATATATATATATATATATATATATATATATATATATATTTATTACTTTTGGGTTTTATATTTTAATATTATAAGATAAATATGAATAATATAAACTATATTTTCTTATATAAAAATAATAGAAGTAATATATATGTATATATATATAATGTAAAAACGACCAAATTTATTAGTTACCTCATTCATATTATTAAAACTAAAGTACAATTTGGTATTGTTTGGTAACTTGAATAACAACATTTTTGATATTTTTCTTATTTACACATTTAACTATTGCATTTACAATAAATTCGGTACTTCTGTTTGATATTTTTATTTATTTACAGTTTCTGTCACTGCCTCTATAATCAATCTATATTATTAAACTAAAGTATCATTTGGTACTGTTTGAAATCATGAATAACAATTTAAACGAGAATTGTTTGGTAACTTAAATTAGTATTTTTGGTATTTTCTTTTATTTACACATTTAGATATTGCATTTAAAATAAATTAAGTATTTGTTTTTATTTTTATTTTTTTAAATTACAGTTTCTATCACTACATTTATAATCAATTTATCTAACTAAATTGATATTCATGCATTGACTATTATTTATATTGTACGAATATTAACTAAATTGCATGTATTAAAGGGAGATAACTTTTTCATATGAGTAACTAAATCATCAAATTACAAAATTTAAAAATATAAATGAGATTTTTTTATAAAGCTGACGGTTTAAGAATTAACGTTGAACATAAATTACATCAAACACTCGCACGGGCGGTGCGGATCAAGTTCTAGTGTTCATTAAAGATCGTCCATATAACTTGTGGTCTAAACTAAATTTGATCATTTAACTTATTTATCAAATGAGCTTAAAAGTTAAGATCATACTCATGAAAAATCGAGATGAGATGAAACAGCTCATAAGTTATAATTCATTTTGACATCCTTAAGAACATATTCAACCCAACTGCATAATTTACTGCAACATCTCCAGTCCCACTCCAGCCTCCATTTTGTAGTAAAATCATCTCCAATTCCACTCCAAAATCCTCTCCAAAATATAGTAAAAAAAAATGATTACTCTAAATATTGAATAAACCAACTCATTACTCCAAAATAGAGTTGAACTTTTTTATTTATAAAATGATTCTCCACATTTAAATATTTTCGTTTTAACAAAATGTTATTATAAACAAAATATATTAATATTATTTTACTATATATTATAAAATTTAATATTAATCTTTCTTAATTATATAAATAGCCATCTAGTGAACTATTTTATGCAACAAAATATATAATATAAAACATAAAAGCTCATTCATATAATTTGAGATTCCAATAGTAGGAAATAATAATGTGAGATTCCAAGAGTTTCTTTCCTGTTTTAGAAAAATCAAAGATAAAGAAGATATTAATATTTTACTTCGGAATGCATTAATTAGTTGATCATTTTTGGGAAAAATATACTAATTCTAATGAATAATTTAAGTTGAGGTATTATGCTTATGCTATGTAATGTAATTTTTAATTTAATAAATGTTTATTTTTTTAAACCTTGACGAATAATTTTATTTATGTAAACTACTTGTGATTAATATTGTATTTAATAGAGATGTTACAAATTGAAAATAGATTGTTTTGTAAATAGTATAAATGAAAGGTGATATTAATAATTTAAAATAAATATAAAAATAATATATTAGAAATATACTTTGAAGTAGAAAACAAAGTAATATATCAGAGCAAAATTGAACGAAATTGAATTATTTCATTTTGGAGTAGAAAATAGAGTAATACATTAGAGATATGTTTTTAAGTTGTTAGGAAGTATGATGGTAAAACTTTTCAATGCATTGTTCATGCATACATATTTCCATTTGATGTGATTTGAATTTTGGTGAATATGAGATTATCTCATTAAATTTCTGTTTACTGAGGACTATAAAAGAATTTACATATATCAACTAATTTTAATTTTTCATGTAAAATCATATGTATGCATAATAAAATAATTTTTAATATAAAATAAATTTTATGATCAATAAATTGACATCAATAAGTTTATGATTAGTAATTTATCAAAATTATATTTTACAATATTTTCAAATAAAGTTATCCACACTAAAGCATATAAACATATAACACTAATATATATGTATATTAAAATAAATGAATCATTGGTACAAATATAATATATATATATATATATATATATATATATATATATATATATATTGTTAAAAAAATCATGATGTAAATTTTATAAAAAAATTTAAAAATTAAAAATTAAAATTATATAATTTTTTATATATAGTTTTGTAGTTATTGTAAATACATCCTTATATAAATTATAGAATACTATTATTAATACTAAAATAATTTTTAAATATTTCAATTTTGAAATTTATTAATAAATTTAATCTCTTATAAAACAGAAATATGTATAAATATATTTATTTAAATTAAATTAAATTTATAAGTGATTAATTTCTCGAATTGTTGAATATCTTTTTTGAAATGTAAGAAGATGAGTAGTTGAATATTTTTTTAAAAAAAATAAAAATATTTAGTGTTTAAATCATGTGAAAATCTAATTCAAAACATCAGTTTTTTTTTGTCAACCAAAACATCAGTTTTATATATATATATATATATATATATATATATATATATATATGATAAAGTTGACTTGGCTTTGTGAAGAAGGTCAAAGGGTCAAGAGCGAACACTAACTCACCACCAAAGAAACCTCATATTCATCATGGCGGAGAGTCGTCACTCAGGTTACTTCGATATTTTATTTGACTGATATATTTTAAATGGATTTGTGTGTCTATGGGGGTGATTTCATCGAGCTTATGTGTACGGATTGATAATCATCCTTTTTAAGGGTGCTCATTACGGATGTGCATGGATACAAAAGACCTTTTCTTTGTAGTGGATGTCGGAAAGTTTGGACCACTGGTGACTATCTGCTGGGAAGGTAACTTCAAGAATCTGAAGAAGCTAAGCATAAATTGCTGCCCGAAAATAAAAACTCTTTTCCCAGAAGTATCACAGACTCAGTTGCCTAGCAGCCTAGATGAGCTGAACATAAACTATTGTGAGAAGCTAGAGAGATTTGTTGAAGGACAAGTAGCCTGAAACTGCAAGTCAAGAATTGCCCAAAACTGCCGGAAACTTCAGAAGGCTTGGTAAGTTGCCACTCTCTACTCTGATAATCTCTCCAATGAACATTTAGGACCAAGGACCATCAATGCTCTCTTGCCCCTTTTTTATTTGTCCTTTTCTTGATAAATTAACTTTTGTAGCTATCTTTTGCATGACTAAAGTTGTAGCATATGTTAAAACTCATCAGGAAAGGGATAGTTTTGAATCCAAATAGTCAAAAATAAGTTGCATCATTCTTTACAATGTTTTTACACAAAATGTTTTCACTTTTCAGGTTCACTCAATATTTTTGCACTACTTGTAATTGAAGGACTGGTTTATGGTAGACCCCCCCCCCCCCCCCCCCCCCCTGAAGTATCACCACAAGAATGAAAGTTCACAGAAGTATATGGAGTCAACATTGTCTACTTTGCTCTGCGCTAAGCATCTGTGTCGTTGTTGCATGTAATGATTTAATTAATTTTTTTCTGTGCGTGTCTGAATAACGACCTGCTTTGAAACATCATCTTACCGGCCTTGGTCCGTCTATTTTGTAAGATATTTTCTGCAATAGAGTCAGATGAATGGTGTTTTCTTTTCGTCTGGGTGAATAAGACCTTTGCTTTCTCAAACACTAGTATAATAGTCATGTTTTGGAAGACATTTATTTGATTACATAAATAGAAATGTTTATTTATTCAGTGTTATACACATGCTCTAAAGAAGTTGCCAAGGCTTTTGCCCTTAATGAAACATGAGAAATAAATTAAGTGTTAGTGGAATACTTAGTGATGTCTATCGCTGTGATCTCCAGACTCCGTTACCATCTGTAGGACAGAATGCAACTTCTGGGCATTTATATTTCTCCAACAGTATCAGTCGTGGAAACAGTGCCTTCAGACCTTTCCACTCAGCCTTGAATTCATGCAAGTACTTCAACCGTAAGATCTCAACGCCACATTTGTTTTCTGCATTTAAAGGTTCATCACTGAATCTGCTGAGTTTTCCTCCTTTGATTGAGAGCTTTGTAAGATTGTCAAGTGTTTTGGGATTTAGCCAAACTGGGGGCTCTTTCTCAGGGTAACATTCTAGCTCCAGCTTCTTCAAGCTGGAAGGAAGCTTAGAGGTTTCTATTATCGAATCTTCTTGCCTTCCTTTCCCCAGTTTCTTTGTTGTGGTTCTTGTCATAGTGAACAGTTTTGGTATTCTTGGTCCAGATTCCTTGGTAGCTGGCTTCTTCTGCACATGAGCTCTCGGTTCTTCTGAAAAGCTTACTTTCTTATGAAGCTTGTTCTTTTCTAACTTCTGAGTCTTTGCTTCTCCTCCATCATCAGGCTTCTTTAAAGCAGTCTTGATATTTTCTCCATCTTTAATGTTTTCTTTGTGATCATCTTCCTTGCTGTGGATCGTGTCTTTGGATTGTTGCGCTGGACTTGTCTTCTCATCTACCTTCTCTGGTTTTGAGTTCTCTGACTTTACCCCATGTTTCTTGTTTCCTTCTTCTATTATATCCTTCTTCTCTTCTTGTATGTCACCTCTTTGATTATCATCTGGATTGCTCGTGACAGTGTCCTTGGATTTTTGTGGTGGACTTGTCTTCTTATCTACCTTGCCAGGTTCAGAGTTCTCTGCTTTTAACTCATCTTTCTTCTCTCCTTCTGTATTATCCTTTTCTCCGTCTCTTTTTTCTTCTTGTTTATCACCTTCATCTGGCTTGCTCTTTACAGTTTCTTTGGATTCTTGTGGTGGACTTGTTTTCTCATCTTCTGCTTTCGAGGTCACTTCTTTCACCTCATCTTTCTTCTTTTCTTCTTCTTCTGGATTAACCTTCTCCTTTTCACCATCTCTTTTCTCTTCTTGTTTGTCACTTGTTTTCTTGTTCTCTATTGTGTATGTTGATTCCGAGGATGGACTCCCCTTTTTAACTCCTTCAACACCATCTTCTGATCTTGATTTCTCTGCATCAACCTTATCTTCTTCTGTAGCAGCCTTCCCCTTATCTGCCTTTATTTTCTTTCCTTCCTCTTGATCAGCATTCCCCTTGTCTCCCTCAACGACCTCATCAGACTTTAAGCTCTCTGCATTAACCTCATGGTGCTTCTTTCCTTCTTCTATATTATCTTTCTTATTTCCATCTTCGTTATTCTTTTCCTCGCTTGTCTGTCCCTTCTTATGCGCTTGATCATCTTGTCCTTCCTTTGGATCTTTATGTTTCCGAGTCTTTCCTTTATCATTTTGTTCCATCCTTCCTCTTTTAACGCCATCTTCATCCCGGAACCGAGCTCCCCATGCTATTTTCAGGCTCTCAAGTTTCGTGAGGTCTTTCAACGAATCCATGAAACTGTCCACCTCGAATTGGTATCTGTTTACGGTAATGCTTAGCTTCCTTAGATTCTTAAGGTGTTTAACTGCACAATCTTTTTCATTATCGGATTGACTAATCACAAAGCCTTTGAGAACTTGTAGTCTCTCAAGACGTGAAATCTCTGGAGGCATGCGATCTAGCATATAGCACTCTGACACATCCAAGTAAACAAGACTCGAGAGCGAGTCTATGTCTTTAGGAAGACCCTCTAGATTGTAGCATGCTCTAAGATCCAAGATGACTAGATTCGGAAGCGAGCAAGTGAGATCTTTGAGGTTTTCTATCCTCGAGATCCCTTGAAAACTTGCGAGCCTGAGATTCCTGAGAAACTTTATATCCTTGAGAAACTCTGTGCTCTCAACTTCAATGTGACGCGTTGCGGTGCGTTCCCACCTTCCTAAATAAAGCACCTTAAGCGATTCCATCTCTGGGAACCACTTGAACGTGAAATCAGGGAACCGTTCAGAGGAATTGAAAATTGAGTTCAAACCTTTCGGTTGCATTTTGGATGCTTTGGCCTCTGGCTGCAACGACGAACGTTTTACTAGGCAGACGTTATTCCTCTCTGGACGTTTCATCTTAAGCTTCCCTTTGTAATAGAGATCAAATAGCTCCATAAACCTGGCTAGGTAGACAACCGCAGCGTGCACATGAGGATCCATCTTATAACCACTTGGTTTTACTTTCGTCTCGTCTTCGACTGGTTCAAGCAATCCTTTTCTTGAAAACTCATCAAGAATTCTCGTTACCTTGTTTTCAGAATCTTCGTGGCCGATGAAACCTTCTCCGATCCACCAGTACATCAGCATTGTCTTTTTCACCTCTTTGTTCTCTGGGAACACGGCGAAAGACAGCAAGCATAGCTGGTGTTTAAACTCAAGGTCTTCAAACGTATCCACAACTTCTTCAAAGGCTGGCGAATGTTTGAAATCGATGGATATGTCGGTCCCTGTCGTCTCAGCGTGAAGGGCAGGCAGCAATATGTCGATCCCTGTCTCAACGATCTCATTGTTTTCCTCAGCGGTTTGAGAATCTGTGATGCTTAAACCTATGGATGATTGTTTCTTGAGCAATGATGGGATCTGACCCTTCAAGTTGAGAACCTTTCTTCTGATTTCCTTGAGATCCCGAGCTTGGGACTTGACTGAATCAGTCTTCAACAGTATTGCTTTTAGTTTAGTTAAGGGTACTTCAGTCTTCAACAACTTGCTGATATCGCTTTGGAAATGATCCAGTTTATCAAATGCAGCCTTCATCTGGCGAATGTCATTCTGCAGTTTCGAGATCTCGAGGTTTGCATCCTCTTGATCTTGGCGGGAGGTTCTCTTGCTCTTTCTGCTTCCGCCTTGACTGCCTTCGCGGCTGTCACTTGCATGGGTGGACTTCACTTTTAAACCTTTTATGACTGTTTCTCTGATCCGTCCCCACCAAGAAGATGATTGTCTCTTCTCCTCATTAGCTTTCTTGGATTGAATTGTAGCATCCAACTCAGACTGTGATCCGATTTCTTCCTTGGATTCTTTTATTTCATCTAACTGAGACTGCAAGCCAGTCAGACTGTTTTTAATCTGATCGATATTACACTTTTGCGCCATGGTCAGAATGGCAATGACAGTGGGGAGCAAACGCCTGCAAATTCACTAGAAAGAATGTAGAATTTGATGTATATGATTCAGCTTTTGATGAAGCAATAAGAAATAATGGAGTTTTCTTTTTTTATGGTGCAAGAGAGACAATGGAGTTATAAGTTGATTTCAAAATTTTCTCTATTTGCGAGCCATGTATTTAAATAACAAAGACTCTTGTCTCAATCAAGCATATACACAAACATTTTTTTTTCTTTTTTTTGCTAAAGATATGCGGCACAAACCATTGGAAAAAAAAAACAAACGGTTACTATTAAAAAGCCCTGTTCGGCAAGGGAACGTCGCATCAGCCGCGACCCGCGAGCGACTGAAAATCAGCCCTAAATTCATGCTACTGGAAGCTTAAGTATGTGGAGGGTACAACACTATTCCGATGATCGCTGGTTTTCCCAGCGGTACAAACAACACCGGGAATTCCTAATAAATTAACCGCAGCGGCACCGGAAACTATGCGTTATGGTGCTTTATTAGTTTTTTTTTGTGTCAAAGGCTGTGCTTTATTGTAATAGATAGATAGATAGCCACTAGGTAATAATTTGCTTTTGGCTACTAATAAAATATTTTTTAAACTTACATAAATAAATTTTAAATAAAAATCAAAAATATATAAAATGATTTGATCAAATGAAAATTGTAAAACAAGTTTTTTTATCAGTTATGTTATATATTTCTAAAATTTAAAAATTAAAATATTTATGTATTTTTATATGTATGTAATTTAATTTTAAAGATATTATATATATATATATATATATATATATATATATATATATATATATATATATATATATATATATATTACTTTAATTTGAATATATATGATATGAGACTTCTTAATCATATGATTTTATGATCAAATTATATTTTTTATAACAAAAGTTTAAACCAATGATCACAAAATTGTCAAATAGTTTTGTTAATATATAATCAATTTAAATGTTCAAATGTAGCATATATAAAAGATCTAAATTTTTATTAGATGGTTAATGTGTAATTTAATTTATTTTAAATAATATAATAGATGATACATGATAATAAAAATTTAGATTTTTTCTAAGTTATATTTTGAATTTTTAAAACGATGATAGATGATACACAAATTGTTTCAAAATATTTATTCATAATTGTACATATATATATATATATATATATATATATATATTAATCACATTAGGTAAATAATAAATGACATATATTGTAATTATTTTACTAATTTAAATACATTTCTCCAAAGACTCCAAGTAACATTCTATTGATGACACATGTCACATGTTGTATACTTCTCAACGGGTTTAAGCTAGTTTTGTGCAGGTAAAGAAAATGAAATAAATCCTAGTTTATGGGTCTGATACATTTTTAACTACCAAACTCGAATCGGTACTCCATAGTTTGTATGTGAAAAGAATGTACAATCTCTAATTTGGTATAAAATATAGAGAAAAACAAAAGGAAAAGAACATTGTACCTTACAAAGTCTTTTGTCTAGGAGTGACGTTCAGGTATGATTGTATCCAACACCTTATGAAGTGATCCTCTGTTTCTGAATAAACAAAGCTAAAGAGAAATTTTGCTTTATATAACTACTTCATGGCATCGAAGCTGGCTTGCAGGTTGAAATAAGAAACAATAAAGAAAGCATCTGATACAGTTGTTCTTTGTTTCCAAGAAAAGGAACAGAAGAAATTCATTATGTGGAAAAAGCAAAGTATCCATATCCATGCAAAACACAAGGTTTTAATTAACCTCACATAACCCCATGGTTAAACCAAAACTTTAATCTATCGTATCGAATTCTTACCAATTTCTTCAAAAAGCTTATAAAAATCTCCCGTACTACTTTTTTGAAGCCATAAGTTAATATGAAACCCAAGATTGTCTCGTGTAGGTCAAGGAAGGTTCACGCGAATCACACGAGGGAAGGTGGACATTGTCAAGTTTTCTGGGCTTCCACTTAAAACTAATTGGCAATTAGTGGAGTTACCCAAATCCCTTATATATTATTAATGTCCCTTTCATATTTCCAATGTGAGATCTTCTCTCCAATACCCTCTCTCGAAATAATGGTGGGTCTAACCATTGATCTCGCAGAATCCATCATACCCCTCCGAGATCATGCTTTATCTTCTAGCGATCTCGGAGAACTGAGCCTTCTATGGACCATCAGCTAATGGGTTGATCGGGCTACTGTCCGGACCGGATTAATAAATGGGTCAGGGTATTGGGCCTGCTCTGATACCATGTCAAGTTTCTTGGGCTTCCACTTAAAACCAATTGGCAATTAGTGGAGTTACCCAAGTCCCTTATATATTATTAATGTCCCTTTCATATTTCCAATGTGGGATCTTCTCTCCAATACTCTCCCTCGAAATAATGGTGGGTCTAACCATTGATATATTGATGAGAAACATCCCACATCGGTAATATAAGAAATAATCTACTACTATATAAAGGGTTAGAGCCAATCCACTAATTGCCAACTGGTTTTAGGTTGGAAGTCCATCTAGCTTAACATGATATCAGAGCGATAAGATCCTTTGACCTAATTTACTTCTACTACTCTACTATACCGATGTTGGGCCCTCTGTGGATGTTATTCCCACTTTGTCCACGCTTCAGACCTAGATGGCTGAGCATGAGGGAGGGTATTGATGAGAAACATCCCACATCGGTAATATAAGAAATAATTTACTACTATATAAAGGGTTAGGGCCAATCCAATAATTACCAATTGGTTTTAGGTTGAAAGTCCATCTAGCTTAACAGGCATTTGATGGGGGCATGGTTACCCAAGATTGTCAGGGGGGGGGGGGGGGAGCAATCGAACTGAAATTGGAATTTATCAACCTTCAACTCAACCAGATCTGACTCAAACGCTGAAGAAATTATTATATCAAAGTTAACTGAGCTGAACTAAAATCAGAAACCAAATTTTATTCAACCGAATGAAACAAACCAATATCTGAAAATCCAGTTTACTGTACTAAGAGAATTAATTAACTAGAGTTAACTAATTTTCTTAACAAATAGTTAACAATTGAACTGAAATTTATCAACCATAAACTCAACCAGATTTGTAATAACCCGAACGTTGAAGAAATTATTATATCAAAGTTATAACTGAGCTGAACTAAAATCAGAAACCAATTTTTTTCAACCAAATGAAACAAACAAATATCTCAAAATCCAGTTTACTGTACTAAAAGAATTAACTAGGGTTAACTAATTGTCTTAACAAATTTTAACTCTGATTTATCGGGTATATCAGAATTATTACAAAACAACTGTACAATCAAATTTTTTTTATTTATTTTATGAAAATTCATATCTGATGGTTTTATAGATATTACACTAATTACATTGTATTCAGTGCCGGTTTTATGGATGTGAGGACAGTGCATTTTGTACCGAATCTCAAATTTTTAGATAACTTTTCTTTTCTATTAAGGTCTATTTTTTTCAAAAATTTACAAAATAGGTCCAAAATTTTCAAAAGTGATTTATACACAAACACTTTGTTTCTGTTGTATATATATAAGAAGAATTTGGCAAATGACTAAAATCTCAAGTGTAATTAAGTGAATGACGTTGATTTTGACATAATTGAATAACTAACATTTATGCTCCAATTCATCCGGTTAGCTCTTCTTGATTACAAATCACCGGTAAGAAAAGAAGAAGGAGATAGCATTGACGCTTTAAGGTGTGGACACAACATATAACTGTTCAGAATGGAAGATGTGGAAGACATCCACGTCACTTATATTATTTTACCGCATACAGTTTTAGATTGAGTTAGTGATGTGGTTCGATTAAGTAAAAGTATAAATAAATTAATGGTGTGGTGACTGAAATGAATTTAGTGCATAGTGAAGATAAAAGAATGGTTCCATCTCACATGAGGAATAGCATAGTTTCATGCTATATGAAGTCAGATTGAGTGCTTCTCAAAAAAACAGGAATGCATATTCCCATGCTTTGAAAGTTTACAGGTGATCTTTTTCATTTTGAAAACATAGAACACCAACCTGAAATTTAATCCCTACATATTAGACCTTCCCACATCAGCTAAATAGTATATCAAACCCTAATTACAAAAGCTAAATCCTAATCAGTTAAATATAAACCAAATATAATCTATAAACGTTGGTCCTCTATTATTTTAAATGTAACAGCTATAATATGGACTGTATATATTACTTTACACACCGCATAAGAACTACAACCAAAAACAAATCCCTAATTACTAAATTGTTCCAGAAACAACCAGGAATGCACATTCCCTTGGCTTGAAAGGTTACGTATGCTCTATTCCACATCGCTGAAGTAGTATAGGAGCCCGACCTGACCTTTAACCACCCTACATCTTGATCCTTCCGACAACTGCTAAATACTACACCCAAATCCCTAAAGAGTAAATCTAAACCCTAATCTGTAAACTATAAACCCAAATATAATCTATAACTGTTTTACTATATTTTTCAAATTTATCAGCCATAATATGGAACAAAATATTAAACCCTATCCACCAACTTAAATACTAAAACCCTCGATAAACTTCCTAGTTACTAAATCTAACAAATAACTGAACTATAAACCCAAACATAATCTATATAATATGCTGCAAATTTTCTCAATGTCAGCAACATAATATGGAACCTCTACAAATAGTTTGGAAGGACTGGTCACTCCATTTGCCTTCAGCACACATCTCCAAAACAGTATGTGAAATTAGGTCGTTTTCCGATGTTACAAATAGAATAAAAACATAATATATTACATATTGTCTTGCGTTTCTATTTTATATGTGTCTAATAGAATAGAACACACAAAAACCAAATAGTTTCATCTTCAGTTGCTTTTAGTAGCAAATGGTAACATAATGAAAGATATATTTCACAGCGACAGAGGCGAAGATGAATCTCTAAGTGGAAGCAGATGAAGAAATTTTGTTGTTCGTACAGTAAGAGTGGGTGAAATAGAATAAGAAACCGTGGAAGGATACAATGAAAAGATGACGAGTTGTGATGGTATTGAAAGAAAATAAATTAGTGGCGGTGCTTGTACTGTTTGTACAGATGGAGGTGATTGAGAAAGAGTGACGGGAGGTTGAGTCGATTAAATATTGAAAGAGAAAAATCATGTGGCAGATGAGAAGATATGATTTTGTTGACCGAAGAGGATCTAAACCACCGTAAAATCTGAAGAAGTAAAAGAGACGGATGAAAGAGATGATGGAGTAGAAAACGTAGCTAAAAATATATTTATATTATCTTTGCTAACAGGTTTCACCGGTTGTATGAAAGGATAAAATGACATTATTATATAAAAGAATCTTTTATGCAGTCTTTTAAAAAGACACAATATATAATTATAGCTTGTTCTACATGAATTATGATTTGTTTGAAGATTATAGGATACAATTTTCCTAATATATAATCATACAAGGCTCAAACAATTTTTGTGGTGAACATGATTGAGTTGACTAGCGAAGATCCATATCAAGCGGTTTTGCTTGCACCATATCGGAAAATCTTATATAAGTTTTTTTCTCTTAAAATGGATAATTGATGCTTAATCGTATTTTTGTGACTCGAAAACCCAAATATGTGATACGGAAATATTACTAGCTTCTTAACCACACTACTGGAATAGTGAGGTTCCACTACTTATTTTTCTTTGGTTTTGTCATTTTAATCAAGTCAAAGCATAACCAAGTTTTGAAACAAAATTGAAGTAGAATTTTGGTGTGGTTCATACCTATTTCTCGAACACCTATACAATTCTATAACGGAAACCAAACCTGAAATGATAGGAGAATTTTTACTAACCACTTTTTAACTAAAACATAAAAATATATATAAATATAAATGTTTCGTTTTAGCAACATACCCATAATGAACGAGATAGCTTCAGTCACTTGGGAGATTATATATGCTCCTCCAACTCAGAATACAAGTGTGGGTAAATTTCCAACGCAGTAGTAGAAATCAATTGTCCTGCGTTGTTCATTTGGGCATAGAATTAGCATTTTGGTATACAGAACTTTAATTGAATCTTTTTAAGTTGATAACAGAAAAAAGCGTTTCGTTTTTATAGTGGATATAATTCTAGTTTCAAACAAAATTTCAAAAATTTGAGAGAGGTTTTTCAATCTCTTCGAACCACCCCCATCCCCCTCTCTTCGAATTGAAGTCTTAATCGAGGTTTAAATCCAAATATACCAAAGAACATTTCTTGAAATTTGAAATAGAGCAAAAGAGACTACACACACATTTTTTTTGGATCAAAGCACACACATTCTTTATTTAGAAAAAGAAAAAAGAAGAAGCTATCACTCGCCCACAACGAGTTTAGCTCTAGCATCTCCTTTATTTATCTGAAACTGATCAGCTAAACCAAAGTGAGCCATCAACAACCAAACAAAGTTAAGAAGCTCTCCACCTCTGCTAAGTTGGGCTACCTGCTCCGTAGCTTTACAGTGACTTGCTGCATAAGATAGCAACTCAACCCACACCTTGCTCAACACTCTCCATTTCCCATCTCCATGACTACTACTCCCGTCCAGTCTCTTCAGCTCTTTTGCCAACATACTGGCATCGAAAAGAACCGATTTGCTTCGGTCTCCCTTCACATGCATCGGCTCGATATCGTTACTAACAGATAAAACCATATTGCTCCCTACTTCCATATCTCTCAGGTTCTTGCAGTGTCTTCCTTTGAAGAACCTCTTAGCTTCATCTAAAGTGTCTCTAAATCTTATATTCCCGATTCCCGCAACTTCCGACATCAACTTAGGTTGCATTATCAACAGATACATCATGTAATCAGATATAATCTTGCTGAACTCGCGGTCATCGCAACTCTCTCCACTCGTATTCTCCACTTCCTTATATTCTTCCTCTTGAAAACATAGCTCAGTAGCGATATGCCAAAGGAGAAGACTTTGATCATAATCAACATTGGTTATGTAACGCATCAATCTATCAACCTCCTCCAACTTGCTATCCTGTAAAGCCCATTCTCCTCTTGCGGAAGACACTTTCTTTGCACATTCAGGTGTTTCCGCGAACTCGGACTTATGTTTCAGCTCACTGAATATAAACTCCCATTGCTTCCTAGTCAGTGGCTCGCTCGATACGAATCTGATCTCGTCTAGAAGAGATTTGACACTGAAGATTCGATCAACGTAACTCCAAAGCCTTCTGAACACCCAAGGAATCACTGCGAAGAACACGAGGTACAACGGATAAATCGTGTAATAAATCATCTGATTCTTCTTTGACCATCTCCTGATGAAGATTCTAACTGAACTTTCAATATCCTTGACACATACAGACAAGCCCTGGAAGCTTCTGATTACGCAATCGAACATGGACACCACAAACTCACACACAGACTCGCTCCTCCGGTGGATTGGTGAGACTTTAGCTTTCAGACAATACGCAATGAAGTTGAAACCATAGATCATACCTGACCATCTCCGCAACAAAAACGGCGTCGTAAGCACCTCGTCCGTACGGTTTCCTTTGCATGCAGGCATCGGCGTCCACCGTGGTTTCCTAAACGCGAGCAGACGGTTGAGAAAAGAGTCGATATAACTCCTCTTGTCTTTCACTTGATCATCCTTAAGCTTGCTCGATACCGCGAGCAAACGGTTGAGAAAAGAGTAGATATAACCCCTCTTGTTTTTCACTTGATCATCCTCAAGCTTGCTCGATGCTGCGAACATCCAATCAGAGAGCAAGAACATGAAAAGCGAGGAGAGTTCAAGAGCGATACCGACGATGAACAAAGTGTAAGTAATCACAATGTCCGCTCCATGGAAATCCACTGATTTTTTAGGTCTAAAATGGAAGACAAGGAAGGAAGCAAGAAGCGATCCAAACGCAATAACGCGAAAAAAAGTACCCTCATACGTGTGAAGAATTGCGGTTTTGGTATACATGGACTCGTATAGAAACCCTAGCTCCGATTCAATAATCCTAAGAGCTTCCTCGGGAGACAACTCTTTGAAGAAGTCTCTGCTTTCGTCTCGCTCATGGAAACTAAAAATTAGGTCAACAACGAGTCCTTTAAAAGTGTTGAAGAATTTGAAACCGTACTGAACGATTTCGAGATGGTTTAAGGGATTTGGTCCCGGTTTAAGTGTCGGGGGTCTATCGTGCTTGTCTGGTTCCTCGATGAGGACGATGTCCGTTGGGAGGTTGGACTCTTTTCTTGAATCGTATTCTTCCATGAGCTTAGCGTAGTTAGGACCAGTGTCTGCTGGTCTAAGCATTTGGTCTCTGAACTTGTCTAAACTCGCAGTATACAGAGCACGTGTCCTCTCGATGTATTTTATGACTGCGGTGATAAATAGTAACGCTATTGGTGGCCATAAAGGGTTATCCATTGATTGCACCACCGCATAAACACCTAGGAATCATAAAACAGAATTAACAAGAAACTTATATATAAGACATAACTAAGCAATTGTTTGTTTAGTATCATCCATATTTTTATCATGTTATGTTGATTGTGAGTTTTGATAATTTATTACTATCTGATGCGTCCACGTGAGTAATTCAGATAGAAGTTGCATGTGACATGTCTCACCATTGGTCTCGAGCTTTGGATCATTTTGTAAATTTAGTACCAGAAGACCACAACATTTTTGAAATGTCTCAAATAATAGCACAAACTTAGGGTGTAACTGTAAGAGAAGTCTTTATAAAAGCTTACTTAACAAAACTAATTATCACATTCCGCTCAAGACTCGAATTATTACCTAGTTTAAAAATATAAAGTAACTGAAATAGATTATGCAAGGAAAAAAATATCTCTTGTGAAAAAAATAATCACCAAATCTCCCATCAATTGTGTTAATATCTAGTTGGCAAGTCTTCAAAACAAAAAAGTCATACCAGAATCATTTATTTAAAAGATTTTAACACAATTCCTTCAGGTTTTCTTAATAAATGATTCTGCTATGAATCTATCACTTGTTTGAGAGACTTGCCACCTAAATATCAACATGGATAGTCTTTTAACTTTTAATTACATTTGCCAACTAAATATTAATATGGTAAGTGTATTTATCAACTTTAATTACCGCTAGGTCATTAATTTTATAAAATCATTTACGTAAAATTCTATATATTTACCATATCCATAATCTTATATACTTTTCGTCATATTATATAAATAAAATTATATTATTAACATGTTATTTTCTATCATATATAACATTACACTAATAGAGAAACATGCATATTATATTTTTTTATAATAAGTAATATAATTTAAAATAAGTAATATTTTTATAAATTGTTATTTTATAATATTTCCCATACCTTAGTTTAATAATTTCATATATGTTATTTGGTCATTTATATTTTTATTTATAATTAAGAACTTGTAACTTAGTTTATATATTTAATTTAAACTGGAGATTGACTCGCACGCCCGTGCGGGTGTTTAAGTTTTAATTTCTTATAAATTGTTTCTCTTTCATTATTAGTATTATATATTTTATATGTGTCATAGTATAATTAGTTGTATAAATATTTGAATACTTTTAGGTTTCTATACATCAAAATCAAACCCGAATCAAATAGAATAATATAGTTACTTTTGGTCATTGGTTATCTTTAGTTTAAATTTAGATTGAATTCAGAATATCTGAATGAACCAGTTAATATTGTTACTTTTGGTACAAAATCAGAACATGCATCAGATATATTATTTTTTTGAATATTTGTAGGTTTCTATACATCAAAACTAAAGTCATCTGGACTTGGAAAAACACAATTCAAAACTTATATGCAAATTTATAATACCTGAATGAAGTCTAGTTTCAAAAAAAAACCTGATATCCAAAAGAGTTACCTTGTAGCTGAACAGGTATCCGAATGTTTATGTTTAACTGATTATGTAAACAAATTAAAAAAAATAACCAGTTTGAATTATTGTCACAAATAGAGTAATTTCATTCATATATGTCGAATTATTATAGTTAGAAATAAATGATGTCAAATTATTATGATAAATATAATTGATGATGTAGTTAGTATGTGAGAAAATGAATGGATAAAATAAAAAATTGAAAATGAATAAGTTTTGTTTTCTATGTCGTTATTATATATCATACATGTGTCATCATATAATTAATCATATTTATATGTACTATCGTATAAGTAATCATATAATTAATAGTATTTATACGTGCCATCATGTAAATAATCATGTATGTTATATTTTAAAAAGTTAATGTGAAATATAAAAATCATAATTTAAGTTGGTGTTTGGAATAGGGTTTTGTGTTTTATTTTTATTATATACTCCCTCTGTTCCATAATATTTGATGTTTTGCATTAATGCACAAAAATTAAGAAAACTAGATTTCTCTAAAAAATATACTTTAAAGATATTGTTTTAAAATTAGTTAACCAATGATAAAAAAGAATCTAAAATCTAATTGGTTGAACAGTTTCCAATAAAGTTAAAGTTGATCTTAAAATCTCAAAACTTCATCTAATTTGAAACAAATTATCTTTCTAAAACATCATCTATATTGAAACAGAGGGAGTACATTGAAATTCTTTTTCTAGTGATTTATTAGAAAATATTTTAGTAAAATTTTAATTTTGAATATATATATTTTGAATCAATTTTTGATACAAATTAATTTTAAATTGTTATTTTGATTTAAATATGTATAAAGTAGCTAAAAATGAGAAAATGGATGTAAAAGATCAAAGAAAAAATTGGCAATAAATTTTGTTTTGTACTTTTGTAGTAAATGATATCGACTTATTTAGTGAACATAATAAATAAAATAGTTAAAATGATTAAAAATAGAAAGAAAATCTGTACAAAATCACTTAAAAATAGGCAAGTCTTATTTTGTACAGCTATTCATGTTTCTAAACAAATCTAACTTATAATATGATATCTATATTGTCAAACAATCTCAATGTGTACTTCAACTTTAATAATATATTTTTTTTATTTTTTCTAACAGTCTTTCAAATATGATAATTAATATATTTAATTTATAAATAAAAATATATGTTTTGTATAATTTAGTTAATTTTCATTTGATCTGCATTATTAGTCTGATTTGCGTTTGATATGATTGACTCACATTTTTTTATCTGCGTCATTAGTCATAAATTATTTATGCGTCACCATTTAAAATGGAGATATTACACTACTAATGATGTTCTTATGAGTAATAATGCTTTAAGATCCCAATAAAAACTACCCTAAAAACTAACTATAGATTTGGGACATTATTAGTTTTCTTAGTCAATGAATGTGCGTTTTTTTTAGCAACTTAGTCAATGTACCTAAAACATGATTCTGCAGAATATTAAAAGTGAAATCTCACAATACGTACACTATTACATGATATAATACTATTGTAACTGTGCACGCCTATTTTGTAGTTGTGATTTGTTATTGTTACTTGTCTGCTTGGTAACTATTGCTATATATCTTCAATATGCATGGACATATACAATTTTATATTTAGATATTCAAATCGTATTCAACCATACATACCAGCAAGTGCTTGAGATACGAGGCCAAACAAATGACGAGCCCATAAGGCATTATCCTCTAGGGCCAGAGCAGTTATCGTGTCCGGACCACCAAGATGCAACAACAAGAACGGTGCCCACAGAGCAAGTAGCTTCTTGTTCTTCGGAGGATCATTATCGTTTTTTTTTGGTTCCTTTCCTTGGTTCTTCGTGATCTGAGCCACCGCATAATTAGCTGTCCAGTCCGCTAAAAGATATGCTGTCCATAGAATCATAGCGAGCAGCTTCTTCGATGTACGTTTTCGCAGCGGTGCAAGGAAAATAAGAGACGTTTGGAACACCAGAGACAGTATTACAAGTCCCCTGATGTTCCATTTGTCTAAGATCTCTTTGACTGGTGGTGGTATCACTCGCATACTGTTCGTACTCTCTTTTTTGTTTTTTTTTTTTGTTTGGGTGCAAACTCTCTTTGTTGTTGTCTGAAAATACTTAAGCTCGTTAAGTATCAAATTTAAGTTCCATGTTTCTCACTCAGGATACATAATATATACTAGAGGATTAGAGTAATTGTTAGTAAATATTTAAATATTTGACTGGAGATTTTTAAATGAAGCTATTCAATACCACGTGAATTATTTTCTCCCGTTTTGCATTCCTTTCTTATATTCCACGCTAACTTTAATCATTGTTATTTTTTGTGTCAGAATAAAATATTCTTTCCTTGTTGATAATACAATCAAGAAATTTACACTTTAGTCTTGCACACACGTTACTTATAATGGTGCAATAGTTTTCTTTGTTTAACAACTAAGCTTTTACGCATGAGCGAAGTGAAAAATGTTCTTAAAACATAATCAGAATGATTCTAATAAAAATAAAGAAATAGTCTCTCCATTTCAATATAAATAGTATTTTAGGAGAGTTATTTTATTTCAATTTACATGAATTTTTGAAATTTTAAAGTTAGTCTAACTTTATTAGAAACAGTTCTACCAATTAGATTTTACTGTTTTTATTATAATTAGTTAATTGATTTTCAAACTATAATTAAAATGTTCTTTTTGAGAAAGGTTAATTTTCAATCTTTATACACCAACATAAAACATCAAATAATATGAAATAGAGGAATTGTTATTATTTTGAATGTATTCAAAGTAATCACTAAACTAATTAATAATAACTAAATCTTGATCTGCACACATGTGCAGGCGTAAGTTTCACAATATATACCTAATATATACAAACTTTAGAAATTTTAAATTTTTTATGTTTTCAGTTTTACAATTTTTTTTTAATTTTAATGCTATGTATTTTATGTCGTGTAATAGGAGCGTCCGTAGTATAATGCAAACCGTAAATACTGTGGTAGAATTTTACAAATATATATACTTTATGCAATTTAATATTTTTAACTTAATAATAATGTACCATTCTTAAATACAAATAATAACTCATAAGTGAATAACTTATAGCTGTAATAATGTATTTGTTAAATTATATATCAAAATTTTTTGGGGAAGATATTTAAATATATGAAAACAGAAAGTAACAATACGAAATATATATTATATTTTGTTATTTATTTATTCAAAAAAACCTTAAAATGAAACTATAAATAATTCTAATAATTTTCTTTAACAAATTAATAACAATCATAAAAAACCTAAGAATAAATATTAATTGTATTTTTTGTGGAAGCCCCCTTGGTCCAGTGGTTTGACAAAGGGTTCATTAATGCTTCTACACTAGGAGGTCTGGGTTTCAAATCACAGTGAAGACATAATTATGCGAATTAAGGGAGAGAAGGCTTACAAGAGATTCTGCAGCATGACGCAAGGAGTACCGTTAGGCATGAATCCGATAGGGTGGTTCAGGTGAGGTGATGCAGTCAGTAACGGGTAGAATTGTCGGCTGTAAAATCGTCTGTAACATTCTCATAGTTTGTAATAGCATAATTATCCAGAGTTAAAAAAAAAAGATCTATGATTCAAGTTAAGTCCATTATTTATTTTGGTATTGTGTTATCTATGTTTCCAAACAACATTGTATTTTTTATTACTATCTTTGTTTTCAAACAACTCTAAAGTATACTTCAACTTTAATAAGATAGATAGATGTATTCGTTAAATTATATATCAAGAAATTTTAGGAAAATATTTAAAATATATGAAACCATAAAGTAACAATATGAAATATATATATTATATTTTGTTCTTTATTTATTCAAAAACTCTTAAAATGAAACTATAAATAATTCTAATTGTTTTCTTTAACAAATTAATAACAATCATACAAAATCTAAAAATAAATATTAATTATTTTTTGGACCATAATGATCTATGATTCAAGTTAATCCCAATATTTTTTTCTTTAGTATAGTGTTCTCTATGTTTCCAAACAACATTATAATGTTTTTATTACTATCTTTTTTTCTAAACAGCTCTAAAATGTACTTCAGCTTTAATAAGATAGAATATAAGACTAATAATAGTACCAACTTTTTTGCCACTTCTAATAATTTTATGTATACCAATGATTTTGATAACAAATACACATACACTTTTTGAAAAACTACTAATTATAACTAAAACTAGATCTTGATCTGCGCAATCGACGGGTGTTTGTTTTCATTTATTTTTATTTAAACATTTTATTTTCAATCCTAAATGGGCATTTATTATAATATATATAAGAAGTGTCTACGACTTCTTAAAATATAAGAATTTTACAGTATATTTTTATTGAAATGGTTGTTTCAAACTTTCACATATCTTTGTATCTTCTTCTATATATATATATATATGAAATATTATTTCATTATTTAACTCATATATATATATATATAAATTGGTAAAATATTTTTATATTGCAACCTCCAAAGATATTGCAACATTTCACAAATTTAGAAATTTTTTGAAAATTTAAAATTTATATTATCGAGTATGTGTAAGGTTTTTCAAACATAACAATATTAGAGTAAACTTGTCCTCCATCAAATAGATTGTTTTATGTTTGTTTCTTCTTATATATATTTTTTTTGTTGGATTAGTATTTCATTATTAAATAAATAAATAGAAATAGAATTTGGAAATATTAAAATATTATCACCTTCAAAGATAATCAAACATTTCACAAAATAAGAAAATTAGCAAAAATTAAACCGAAAGCTTCATTTATTATTTATAAAGAATTTAATTTATTTTTTAAATTAACTATATAACTTTAAAAGCTAAGATAGAAAAGATTTAAATAGTATACATATGGGTCAAGTAACTATTGCAAATAAGATTTAAATAAGAAATAGAAAAATATATTCTTAAGTATATTTTTCCTAATATTATATTTTAATAATATTTTTATTTAATATATAAATATACATTTACTTATAATATTTACGTTTAAATAATAAAAGATAATTAATATTAAATAACCTAAAAACGTATACTAATTCATTTTTAATTTATATAAGAAGAAATAAATTTTATATAATATTCATATATACATAATTCATATTCGTAATTAAATTACTTCATTATTTAATGAAAATAAAGTAGTTGACAAAAAATAAAAATAAAGTAATATAGTCCAATTAACTATTTCTAAATTATAAAATAAAAAAACAAAATATATTCATGAATTTTACAACATACTTCAACTTATTAAAACAATACTACAGTACAATACATAAAATAATAAAAAAATTCATAAGTCAATATTTAAATTTAAATTAAAAATAATTAATATATATACCAAGTATGAGACTAGTAAAATGACTATAGTTAATTTGTATAATAATGCTGACGAAAAAAAATACAATAATTAAATATTTTTACCAATATAAAATATTTTTAAAAATTGTACTATAACTTCAAGTTTTAAAATGTAAGTAAAATTTATACGAGTAATGTTATATAAATAAGTTATCTTATTTCATAAGTTATATTCTGTAAATTTTATTTTTTATTATATATAACTAAAAATTATAAAAAGATACAAATGTATATGATTTCTAATCTTTAGTAAATAAATTGTGAATAAAAATCCATCTCGGGCTTTAACGTGTGGAATAAAATTTAATAATAAACATTATTATCAGATATATAATAAAAATATAGAAAAATGAACAATTCAAAAATATTAAATGTATAATATAAATAATTAAATTTAACTAAAATTTTAAAATAAACCAAAAACAAAACATTGAAAAATATATAATAACATTGAAGCAATAAAAGTAAACTAAATAAATAATAAGCAATTGTATTATTAAAAACTTAAATCACTAAATAATCAAATATTTTCTATTTTATTATGTATCCTCTTATATATTGATTCACTATGCTTACAACAAAACAATAAATTATTTTGTCTAAAGATTTGTATGGCTAAATTTTGTAAAAATTAGAGCATCACATTCATAATATATCCACCGATCATCTAAATGTTCATAAATAAAAATACTTTAAATATAAGAACTTAAGTCAAAATTGTATTACATAATGGGTCGGTTTAACCGTGGATCCGGGTCGAAATTAAAAATATTGAATAGAATGTTTCTTGTGTAATATCTAAATGTAGATATATAAGCAAAAATGCAAATTTATATCATATAAATTTGGTTTCTTTCGAAATAATCTCGCTTTTGAAAACGCAGATCAATATCTAGTTAATTTTTAATATAATAGTTTTTATAATTTAAACAAAAAATTAAAAAATTTAAACATTTTAATACATCAATAGTTCTTCAGATTTATAATAGTTAGTATTAATACTAAAGGAAGCATTTTTTCAGGAGGATTATCTTCTGAAAAACATCGCACTCCACTAGTGACGTACAATATCAGATCAAGTGAGAGATGGCGTTTATTTAGAACAGCTCTTACTGGGATGCCAATGAAAATAAAAGATCTTGGATTTCGCGTAAGCTATTAAAGATGTGACCCATTGCTTATATGAGTGCATTCGTTATGAGGTAGGATGGTAAATCCATCTGTTTTTGGTTTGATAAATGGTTGAAGATGGGAAAGCTGTTGAATATAACATGGGAGTAAGGGATCCACTTATTGGAGTGAGCAGGTCTGTCTGCTACTCTGGCTGAAGCGAGTAACAGATGGAACATGATCACAATGACTTTAAACTAACATTTTTCAGCTGCAAGGACTTGGGACTTCTTGCACAACAAGAAGAGCAAACTTCCATGTCACTGTCTGGTTTGGTTTCCTCAGGCCATTTCTAGACAGTCTTCCATGGTTTGGCTAGCACTCAAGGATAGATTATCCACTTGAGTAATTATGGATGAGAGTTGGGAAATTGACAAGGATGTGTTTATTGTGGACAGAGGAATTAATGAAGATAGAGATCATCTGTTTTTTCCCTATACCTTTACAGTATGGATGAATCTAGGAGAAGGGTTGCTTGGCGCAAAGATCATGCCGTATTGGGAATGTACTATCACCAACTCACTTGCACTCGACTCGGAACAGACTAGACTCAGTCCTTATCAGACTTGTGCATGTTTCAGACTTTATGTTTTATGGAAGGAAAGGAATTCAAGAAGACATGAGAGTGCTTGTACTTCAGTGGACATGACAACTCGGGTTATTGGAAAGCTGGTGAAGAATTTCATTTCTTCTCTTAAGTACGTGGGGAATCTCAGTTCAAAAAAAAAAAAAAAAGTACGTGGGGAATCATAAGTTGGAGGGCCTTCAGGCAATGGTTTGCTGTTTACCCATTTAAAACTTCATATTTTCTTACTCTTTATACTAAAGAACAAGATCCACAATTTGGTAAATCTCTGTTCATCATTTGATCAATAAATTTGATATTTCATTAAAAAAAAGCTTCACTAATTTTCAATTTTATTTTATAAATCTTAGATGTTCATGTATTTTTGGTAAAGTGTATATATATACAGAATGTTAGTTTTGTCATATTCTTGAGACTTGTTACTATTTACCTAATTTAGCGTAAGAGCATGCATCCAACTATTTCTTATTCTAGGTATATACATTTAATTAAGCCAAGACAATTATTAACAATTAATATAATAATATTCAAATGTTGCAAAGCACAAAAAAAACACAATAAGTAATGATATATTACATCTTCTTACCATATCAATATAAATGTGACTACATATATTTGAATTTATTTGAGTTAGATTATGTTAATCTAACTGATCAAAACGCTACTACAATAGAAATTTTATAAATCAATACTCGGTAAGTTAATAAACATGATAAAATAATATATTTATTGGTTTTGAGTAAACCAATTCAAAATATGACACAGAGTGATAAACAATACAATAATAATTTTAGAAAATTATTTTTTAGTACATAGCCCAGCCCCACTATATAAAAATTATAAATTAATAATGTATATACTGTTTATATAAGTATAAACACATCACTGTAACTTTTGTTATATATATATATATATATATATTTTGAAGAATGTTAAATTTATTCACTCAAAAAAGACCCTTTTACACATGTGTAACCCATGATTTAGAATTTTGAAAGATAAAAGTTTGCTAAATGAAACAGAGGACATCACTGCTAGACAACTGCAGGACTTCAGTTTCTCGAACCAAACCATGCTGTCATGGCCTTATCAAAACGATGACCTCCACGTCGAGTGAGTGATGATATTTTATGTCCTGGTCGTACCAGTTTATCTATGAATCTTATGATGGTAACCCAAGTCTTGTGCGCCTCACCATGTCGCCTCCCATTCATTTCCCTCCATATCGTGTGTACTTGGACTTGAAATATATATTAGTAAAAACAAATCAGTACTGTCTCTCCTTTTGTTCAGCAGAACTTCAAGAACTCTGCTCCAGTTGTGTGAATAAGAAACTCCGAGCAGCTTTCCCGTTAGGTTCAGCCAAATTTTTTGAGTATATATATTGAGAGCTAAAGAAAAGGTGTTCCCTAGTTTCCATCTGAACCTTACACAGAACACAATGGGCATCTGTATGTTTTTTTTTTGTTTTATATTTTTACAATAGAGTTTATTTCTATTTTTCTTACCATTTCAAAATATTTAGTAATACTATACCTAAAAGTATGATACATCTCTCATATACACTAAATATTTCTATGAAAGTCTAATCTAATCCGGAAAGCAGATAGGCCTCAGAAACCGCACGCAAAAAATGGCAAGTTCATTATCAGTGGCAATAAACTAACAAAATATAATTAAAAAAAAACTAACAAAATATATTATTTTTATATTCAATGAACATCGAATAAGTTGAGTAACAAGTGCAGATTATTTAAGGAAGTAAAAATTTCAAAACACACGCAAAGAAACTAATTTATTGATGATTTTTGTGTAGTTTCTTTTTGGAGTAATCACTTGGCCACGATCAGCTTGGCTCTAGCATCATCCCTGTTTATTTGGAACTGGTCTCCGAGTCCAAAATGAGCCATTAACAACCAGACAAAGTTAATAAGCTCACCACCTTTGCTGAGCTGAGAGGCATGTTCTTTAGAGTCACAATGAGTTGCTGCAAAGCAAAGCATCTCAACCCACACTTTGCTCACTACCTCCCACATGCTCTCTCTCCCATTCTTTAACTTCTTCAGCTCGTTTGCAAGCACGCTTCCATCAAACAGCACAGATTTGCTTCTGTCTCCTTTCACAGCCATAGGCTCGGCATATGTTTTGACAGAGAGAATAGCCTGGCTAGCTTCTTTCACCAGGTTCTCTTTCTCATGCCTTGTTTTATTTATATGCCTCCTCTCGAAAAACTCTTTTGCCTCTTCGCATGTGTCCAGGAAACGTATCTTTGCTATTCCGGAAACAGCTGACATGAGTGCTGGCTGCATGATAAGGAGGTACATCATGTAGTCAGATAAGATTTTGCTGAACTCTCGGTTAGTGTATTCCTCTTCCTTCCTAGTGACTTCTTCTTCTTCAGGGCTTTGGTACAAGAGTTCTGTAGCGATATGCCACATGAGGATGCTCTGGTCGTAATCCTTTTCCGTCACATATCTCAGAAGCTTCGAGTGGTCTGGTCCTCCTTCTGTCGCTTTGCTTGATGTCTCAACTAGAGTCCAGTCTCCTCTAGCTGAAGATATACTCTTGGCGCTCTCTGGATCTTCAGCAAAACGGTGTTTGTGTTTCACCTGTGTGAATATGAACTCCCACAGCTCTTTCGTGAGTCGGTCACTGGTTGTGAATCTTATCTCTTCAACCAAATCTTTGAGACCGAAATTTTTTAGGACTTCGGTGATTAAACGTCCAAGTTGTTGAGTAACTGGACGGATGGTCCATTTACACTTGCTCAAATCGCTTAAAGTACGGTGAGGATGGCGAGTTACGGAACATGGAATGAAACTGTCTAGCAAACCCTTGGTAGGATGGATTCTCATGGGGCGTATCTTCAAGCAGTAACCAATCAAGTTGTAAGCATGAACATACTCAGACCATCTTCGAAACATGAAGTTCCTGTCGAGGACTTGATGTCCGAGGACTTGATCTCCATCCTTGAAACATATGGATCTTTTCCACCTTAACATCCTGAAACCGAGGATCCAGTTGAGAACACTGTCTGTCCAAGCCCAAGGGTCTTTCTCGTCCGGGTCGTCCTTTAGTTTCCTCAGTGTAGCGATGGTCCAGTCAGAGACGCAGAACATGAGAAGAGCAATGGTATCAAGAGCTATTCCACATATGAGCAACGCGTAAGTAAGAGCAACATCGAATCCTTCGTATTGAGCTTCGTTTTTAAGACTAAAGATACAGAGGGAGGAGACAAGGCACGCTAGAGCTATGATCCGGAACACAGCTCCTGTCCAGTCATGAAGAATCTCTGCTTTTGTGAAGAGGCTTTCGTAGATGAGGCTGAGCTCAACTTCGATGATTCTTAGAGCTTCTTGTGGGTTGAGAGAGTCGAAGAACTTTCTGCTCTTGTCGCGTTGCTCGTTAGTGAAGATAAGATCAACAATAAGACCTTTGAAGATGTTAAAGTACTTGAAAGCATACTGAACTACTTGAAGGTCGGTCAGTTTATCGTCGGGTCTAACAGGAGTATTGTCTTCACGCCCTCTCTCTGGATCCTCCTCCACAATGACCGTAGTTGGCATATTCATATCCCTTTTATTAGCATATTCCTCCATGAGCTTCGCGTAGTTAGCACCAGGATCAGGATCCTTGAGCATAGAGTCCTTAAACTTGTCAAGACTCGCTGAGAACAAGGCTGATGTTCTCTCCACATACTTGATCACTCCGCCGAAAAGCATGATAACCGTCGGAATCAGAAGCCTGTTCGGTGTCGACAACAAGATCACGTAGACAGTAGCAACCGCTTGGCAGACAAGGCTGAACAAATGTCTGTTCCAAAGCTCATTATCCTCAAGGGCAAGTGCTGTAATGGTGTCTGGACCTCCAAGGTGCAAGAGAAGGAACGGTGACCAAAAAGCTAGCAGCTCACGGGTCTTGTCATGTTCGTCAGCAGCTTCGTCTTGACTGTCTGAGATTTGTCCCACCGCGTAATCGGCCGCCCAATCAGCAAGGAGGTAAGCTGACCATATGAGCACGAGGAAGAGCTTCTTTGCTGTGCGTTTTCGGCTCGGTGCAAAGAAGATAAGGATTGTTTGGAGGAAGAGACTGAGCATTATGACTCCACGAATGTTCCATTTGTCCCAAAACTTCTTCAAACCTGATGAAAACATTTCACCCATCTTGTCTTCTTCAGTTGAAGCTTTCGATTCACGTGTGAATCGAAACTAGTATGGAACAGTTCTAGGCTAGTGAACGTTCCTCCACAAAGTTTTGTTTTAAGTATATGTGGTCTTGATATAGAAAGACGACTACCAAGTGTATACTGTTATACCACAGTTTGTTATACCTTGCTTATAATCAAATATATTATCTTTCTCCTTTTTTTCTTTTCTTTATTCCTCGCTCGTCTTTGTTCTTTTCTTTTGAGCATAAGTAACTACTAAGAAAGGAAAATTAGACTTCCTGATTTCTGAGCATATGTAACTTTAGCTTTAACATTAACAATTCTAAAGTTAAAGCAAGAAGCTTTACTTGAAACTATCTACACTTTTCTTAACATTCATATAGAAAAGTTAATGTAGGAGCTCAAACACAATTAGGATTGAATAAAGTTAGGTTTAAAGAAACGGTAGGAATGATCTTTGTTAGGAGATTTGTAAAATAGTTAGCTCGAACTTGAGTAACATTATTTACAACGGATGTGATGAATACTAAAGAGAAATGCCTAAGATAATACAATTCCAAGACTATTCTTGATATCAAGTAAGTAAAACCCATACATGAAATAATGGTTTTTTATTTTCCTCAACTCGTTCCAACTACTCCGTGTATCTAAGACGTATATGCCTTGGCCGTGTCTTCCTTCCGAGAATTCGGACTGTTATGTAACCTCTTGACTCTGTTTATCTTGAGCTAGCTATGTCGAGCCGCGTGTTAACCTTATGTACGGTATAGTTGGAACCGGCTGATGGGCCACACAAATGTTGTCAATTCAGTCTGTTTTGATAGTCGAAGCTTAAGTAGTCTTGCTTTATTTTACCACTGCAATACAATTTGTCGCAAATGTCACATGGAAATGGTATAAAGTTATCATGTTTTCGTATATCTTAATTGGCTATTCTCTTGCAAATTTCTACAATCACACTGTCTGTATTATTATTATTATTATTATGAGACTAACGTTTATATTATAGTTTGCAGTAGTAAAGTTCAGGATAAACCATGTTCACTGGATATTATGAATTGAAATGCATAATCTGAGAATCCAATCTAATGGACTTTTTGTGGTAGGCACGTAGCTAGTTTTAACATTAGAGCTACTACAATATCCGTACTCAACTCCAATTGCAGTGTTAAGAAATAAACAAATCAAAGTCCCTTTAACTAATGCTAAAATGATCAATCAGAGATCAACAGTGGGCCCTCTATGAGAAAAGCTTGATCTGAGCATTTTCTTCAATCGCTCTTACCTTGCTGCGATCCAATCTCCTGTAAGTAGTGCTCCGCATCCAACGCTGCCATGCATCCTATACACACAAAAAAACAACCAAGTTCAAATGAAAATTAAGGGTCTAATAAACAGAACCGAACAGTGATATTCGAACATTGTGAAAACAAGGCTCTAAAGTCTTGCGACTGTTAAAAGAATTGAAAGATCTCTAATAATACTATTACTACAAAAACTAACCATAAGACTAACTAGATAGAAAAAAACCTTGGCTTGCATCAGTCTATTAATGCTTTATAGACAAAGCAAAAGAGAGAGAATGAAACAAGGATTAACAATATTTACTACATAATGTAGCAAAACACTCAGGGAGACAGGAGGACTAACTCAAATAGCTTGGATCAGTTATTGATGCTTTATAAACAAAGCTAAATAGAGTGGGAGTGGAAGTATTAAAAATATCTCTAATAACTACAAAGCAATGTAGCACACACACTCAGCCAAGACTTGAATCCACCACAAAACCTTAGCTTGCATCAATTGTCAATTTAACTACTTAAATTGTCTTTTACAAACACTAATTCCAAGTTCCAACCAACCTTTGAAGATATATAAAGCCAAAGGAAATGGTAGAGAGAACTAACCAGTTCCTGCAGCTGTAACGGCCTGCCTATACTTGTTATCCTGAACATCACCAGCGGCAAAAACTCCAGCAACGCTAGTCTCCGTAGTACCAGGCTTAGTCACCACATAACCACCCGAATCCAACTCAACCGCACCATCCAAAAACCTAGTAGCCGGTTCATGACCAATAGCAAAGAACAACCCATTCACTTTCAAATCCTTGACCTCTCCAGTAACCACATTCTTCACCTTCAACCCTCCAAGCACACCATCTCCATAAGCCTCCACAACCGTCGAGTTCCAAACCACATCAATCTTAGGATTCGCCAACGCTCTCTGCTGCATAATCTTAGACGCTCTGAACGCATCCCTCCTGTGGATAATACTCACGCTGGATCCGTACTTGGTCAAAAAGATCGCCTCCTCCATCGCCGAGTCGCCTCCCCCGATCACCGCGAGAGGTTTCCCGCGGAATATCGGAGCGGCTCCGTCGCATACGGCGCACGCCGAGATCCCGCGGTTCCAGAAACCTCCGGAGCCATCGCCGGAGCCAGGGAACGCGAGGCGTCTCGCCACGGCTCCCGTGGCGAGGATCACTGCGTCGGCGATCACGGCTCTGGAGTCCGTGAAGAGCTTGAACGGCTTCGATGAGAAGTCGACTTTGGTGACCGTCTCGGTGAAGATTTTGGCGCCGAACCGCTCCGATTGGCGGCGGAAGTTGTCGGTTAGGTCGGAGCCGAGGATGCCGTCCGGGAAACCGGGGAAGTTCTCGACGTCGGTGGTGGTTGTTAGCTGGCCTCCCGGAGCGATGTCGTTGGCCATCCATCCTTCGAAGAGGAGAGGCTTTAGCTCCGCCCTGGATGCGTAGATCGCTGCCGTGTGCGCCGCGGGGCCGCTTCCGACGATGCACAGCTTCGTGCTGTGAGTTTCGAGTCCGTTCGTGGCGGCGGAGGAGAGGGTGGAGCTGAGCCGTGATAGGGACTTGATCAGTAATCGCGAACGGTGGAGCCAACTCATCGTGAACGACGACGTTTCAAAGCCAGAGAAGAGGAAGATATTGGTCTTTACTTAAATAAGAATAAATTTTAATTATATAAGAGAGTAATTTAAATTAAATAAACACGATTAAATCAGAAAAAAAATGAACAAGTATACAAAAGTCTGTGAACTGGTTCACACAACACAAGACAACATGATCATAGAGCTAAGCTCAAAGGAAAGCATCTTTCTCGAGCAGCTTCACAACCTCGACTTGGTTGTTGAGCTTGGCTACATCAATGGGTGTCTTCTCGTCTTGGTTTTGGAGAGTCCTGCGACCACACACGCATACACAGAAAGCGTCATATAACTCGAGTCTTGAAGAAAAAGTCTTTAAGTGTTGTGTGTCGTAAGACTTACACTGCAGCACCATTCTCTAGGAGAAGGCTCACGCACTCTTTCCTTCCGTAACCAGCAGCGTAATGAAGCGGTGTGTTCTTGTTTTTGTCAACTGCGTTCACTCTTGCTCCAGCGTCGATAAGAACTTGAGCGCATTTCAACTGTCGAGTGGAAAGTGTCAAAAATCTCGGTTTAGTTATGTCATAAAAACTCTCTGTAGGCGCAGTAAAGTTACTTCTCTACCAAGTGAATGATGATACTTAACTTCAAAAGAGACCCAACTAAACCCAAATATTAAATTGCCATGAACTGATAAGAGAATAATTGCATACCTCGCCGTATCCACACGCAAAATGCAATGCTGTCCTTCCTTCAGAATCTTCTTCATCTTTGTTACCACCAGATGCCAAAGCTTTTTTGAGACCCTAATTGAATTAACAACATATTAATCCAATAAAAGAGACAATGGCCAAATGGTCAAGTATATGAACGTTTAACAGAGTAGGAAGCAGCCTAACCTCAACATCACCAAGACTGGCAGTTTGATGAACAATAGACTCTTCTTCCTCCTCGCCTTCTTCAGCTGCTACATCGGGTACAGCTGAAGCAGTCTGGTCTGGAAAGCCAGCAATAGGCATACCCATTGCTTCACCAAGCTTTTTCAGCACATCTTTATCATTCCAGTACCTAAAAATACCAGATAACAATTTTCTCCTCCATAAGCAAGAAAACAAATCACATGAGGAAACAAAAATATTTACAACTTGTATAAAAAAAGATTGTAGTGTATGACTGACTGACTTCATCATAGCAGAAGGACCACCAGCATCAATCTCATCAAGTATAGGTTTCAACTCCGGATCCTCCTTTATCCTCGCCATACGCTCAGTAAAATGCTCTGCTGTTTCAGGATTTGAGAACGCTTCCAAAAAGGGAGACATTTGTGGATCCTACAGCCACAAAAAAAAAACATTCACTCATTCATTCAAAAGCCACACACGCCTACCAAGAAAGTTAATATTTACTTTACCTGCACTAAGGCTTTACCAAGACGCTCAGCCATAGTCAAAAACTCAGGGTTATGCATAACCTGCTGCATTGTGCTGACGTACTGTTGGGGATCAATGTTAGGGAAACCTCCTTCTCCTACTCCACCTCCCTGAGCTGCGTTTGGGATAGATCTCTGAAGCTGCTCAGCCATTTGGGTAAAGGCAGGATCTTTAGCAATCTGCTCGGCCAATTCTCTGATGCTTGGGTCCTGAACACAAAACCCTCATCACTAGAAAGCTCCAAAAAAAATTAAAAAAAAAAACATTCAGTTTTTGAATTTCGGTATCACACTTACGTTGAGGATACCAGCCATGTTGGAGAAATCAAAAGCATTGAAATTCAAGGCAGGAGGGATAGCTGAAGATGGTGAACTCCCAGAAGGTGTTGATTCCGGTTTAGTACCGGGTTTCTCATCTTAACACAGAACCAAGATCACCGAATATGATTAGAGATGATTCAATTCGTGATTGAAGAAATAAAACATAGCTGATCAGATTGCATACCTGAAGGAGACAGATTCTTGTCTGGATTGGAAGCCATTAGATACAAACTTAAACCCTTGAGAGAAGAAAAAAACACACACAATAGATTATTCAGACACAAGAGACGGAGGCGAGACCAATCAAAGAGCAAATGAGTAAAACCAGAAGAGGAGACAACGGTGTGGTGGCAAACGCACAAGCAAAGACAAGACAACAGATAAATAAAAAAAAAATATTTTATATTTTTATTTTAGGAATAAATTTTAATACTTTTAGTTTTGTTTGGGTCCAGCCTTCTTCGTAACCACGAGATGACGATTTTGGTAAGGATTGTAAAATTCGATTAAACCTAAACCGAAATTTTGTACAGTATTTTAGGCTGCCGCCAACGGTTTTTGATGCGAACCGGAGTTAATAAACTGAATATGCTTTTCAAACCGGACCGAAAACTAAACCAGATAATTATTTAGATACAATTCAATATGGTTCGATCGGATCAAATCTAATTTAATAATATGATTTAATGTTTTTTAAATATTAAAATTTAAAACTAAAATTAGTAAATATGATTATAAAATTATAAATAGATAACAAAAATAAAACAATATACTTAGGGGGATGTATTCAACTGAGAGTTTTATGTGATTTGTATTAAAAATAAAAATCTACTGTTATTCAAATATGAATTTTAAAAATTCATTTAAAATCCATTGCTATTGAACTTGACATTTCTTAAAGTATTCTGAAATCCACTGTTATTGAAAATATTTTGAGTTCCGGAGTTTTAAAGTTATTAGGTGATTTTAGGGTGTTTGGGTGGAGTTTCTTATTAAAAAATTTAAAACACAAATCTCATAGTTTTAGGTGATATTCTAGGGTGGTTTAACAAATATCACCTAAATCTCTACAACTTATTGGAATCATCTAAAACTCCATTAAAAATCAAATCAGCTCGAATGTTAATTTGAATACCCTCCATATAAAATGTTCATATGGTTACTTTTTATATTTTTAATAGCTTTAATAGGTTAAATATATAGATCATAATTGAAAAACCCATAAAATCAATTTATGTTGGTTTATTGCTTTTAAGAAAAAAATTCGGACATTTTTAAAAATGAAAATTTCCCCTATTTAAAAGTTTGCCTTTACTAAAAGTTTCTGGCTGTTTGATACCACACTTGAACGGATACATCAGTCTCAATGAGCAGCACAAAGCGAAGCTTGATCAGGAGAAAGAGACGCGTGTTCAAAATCTATTGCAGAATGGTTGCTTCTACTTGTCAACCAAATTACATTTGGCGTCTCTCCTTCAGGTAACTACTACTACTTACTTTTTTTTGGGTTATTCCAAACTGGATTGCTCACTATGTTAGTTTGTCTTGACATTCATTGTCTGATTTAGAGACAGTTGATATCATACATCATGGTTTTGCAATCTGTGTAGTAAGTAAAGTTTCTTTGTTGTGCCAGACTTGGTTTATTTTGTATACAGAGAGACTTCTAATTTTCGAAGATGAGATAGATAGAAAACTACCTCATTTTTTTTTTGCAAAAGAAGAATTACTTCATCTTACTTGACTTTTTTTAGCGCACGTCACACCTAGTCTCATACCAGCATCATTGCTAGAAACAACAGAGTTGGGAATTTTACAGCAGTCAGAGTCTATAACCAAAAAAGCAAAAGGAGTCAGAGCATACGCAACGGTCGGTTCATCACCGAGTTCGTGCGAATTCCCAGAAAAAAAAACCATTTTAATAATGAAAAGCAACGAACCAGTATCGTCGTTATGAACTCGTATCGTGACTATTACGCGGGCCCCACGACACGTGGTGGCCCGCGACTGGCCCGCTTTTTCTTTTTTTTCTTTTTTTTTTTTTAATTCAAACCAAAAAAGTTAAAAAAAAAATTAATAAAAAAATTGGTTCACGAACCCGAGCATCGCATTACCTTTGCGTATGCTCTCATGGTCCTTCTGTTTCTAATAAAGGTCCCCCTTGTACCAAAGTTTTATTCTTTCATTTTATGTTGATACCCTTTATTATTTTTAAGTCCCTAACTAAATCTTGTTTTGTGTCTTCTTTTCTTTGTTAGAGGGAGGAAGAAGATTTAACGAACTGCTAACTACTTGACGTTTCAAACATAACCTCGAACAGTGTAGCTAGTGATCTGAAATCAAAGTGGCAAAGTGTTTGTTTACAAGTTCAGAAGTGTCACCACTGAGTATATGTATATTCATCTCTTGTCTTCCTAATCCTGACCATTCAAATTTTTTGCTGCCATCTATCTAACTTATCAGATCCAATTCTGAAACACAGGTCATTTCTTGAATCAATGGAACGGGAATCAGGAATCTTATGCCCTGACCAGGTAGTCTCAGAGTTACGGAAATGATTCAAGAAAAAGACATCAATACGCAAGGTGGGTTTAGATTCAGCCTTCACTCTATTATATCTTACATAGTATAATGCTACAGCGGTTTTCACTTACACTCTTTACTGTTTCAATTTGCAGAATCCGACTCCCATGACTTCGTTGTAAGTCCAAATGTTTTTCTCGTCTTGAATTTTTATTTCATTTTTTTAAATAGAAATTATAAAGTTTCTCAAAACAAGGTTATTAAGAAATTCTTAATGTAACTAGATTGATATTGAAAACATGTTTATAAATCTGAAAACAAATAGAATATATATTATCATGTCTTTAAGATCTCTTAATCAGTCAAGCATCATTATAAAACATTCCTTTTGTTTTATTTGTTTTTTGTTTTAATATTTTTTGTCAACATTTTTAAAAAACGTAGAAAATACAATGTTTTTTTATTTTTTAAGTTTATCCCATTTTTATTTTTTTCAAAGTTTTTAAATTTTTTTTTATATAATTAGATTGTTTTTGGAAACTTATGTGTAAATTTGTGATAACAAATAGTATAATCATGTCGATCATTAGATGTAAACATGTTTTGTTTGCTTTTTTTTTCTAGCCTGAGGTATTCTAGACTCATAGAGAGGTCTAGACTAATCTCTTAGGAGAAGTGCAGTCCATGGATTGACCATCTCTCAGGACATTTAAATAAGCTTTATGTATCCATATCCGTGTTAGATGATCAGTATAATTGTGAATTAGTTTCGCATAGTAGATGGATCGAACCTGAAATGTGTTAGTTTTCCAACCCCACCTTCTTACCACCCAACCATAATCACCCAGTCATGTTTTGTTTGCTTTTACATTTACAATCACTAATTTTTCCTAAACAATCTAACTATTATAAATTTTATTTTTGTCAACATTTTCTTTAAAAATATAAAATAGATTGTTTTCCCCCAAAAATTTTAAGTTTCTCAAAACTTTAACAATTTTTTTTATATAATTAGAGTGATTATCAAAATTTATATATAAATTTGTGACAGGAAATATGATATATTATCCTGTCATCATGATAATATGTTTTGTTTGCTTTAACATTTATAATCACTAATTTTTTTCCTAAACAATCTAACTATTATAATTTCCTAAACAATCTAACTATTATAAAAATTCTTTTTATTATTGTTTGTTTTTTGGTTCAAAATCACATCGTTTTTTTTTGTTTTGATTTTTTGTCAACAAATAAAAGAATATTTTGAAAGGACGGCACTTTTTTTTCAACACTCTTGGCACATTATCAAGCATGATATTTTGGAATTGGTCAATAATTTTTTAACTATGGGAAAGTTGGATGCGCGTTTAAACGTCAAAAATATTTGTTTGATTCCTAAGACGGAAAGACCAATAAGGATGACAGAGCTTAGACCAATAAGTTTATGTAATGTGGGTTATAAAATTATTTCAAAGGTCTTGTGTCAACAGTTAAAGGCTTGTCTCCCTGCTCTCATCTCGGAAACACAGTCGGCTTTTGTGGCTGGGTTTTTGTCCTTCAATATCTCATTTGCTTTTTATAGATGATAGTATTTTTTTCTGGAGAGCGCAAAAAGAGGAGTGCGATGCTATTTTGGTAATTCTTAAGGAATATGAAAAGGTCTCAAGACCGTAGATAAACTTTCAAAAATCTTCAAT
The DNA here is from genome assembly GCA_026261945.1 of Hirschfeldia incana. NCBI lineage: Eukaryota > Viridiplantae > Streptophyta > Magnoliopsida > Brassicales > Brassicaceae > Hirschfeldia > Hirschfeldia incana. The sequence goes on from JABCMI010000006.1 coordinate 3,919,853, forward strand.
TCAGTTTGGCCACAAAGTTAATGAAGCTACCTGTCAAGAACTTAGGAACATTTTGGAATTCAAAATCTGGGAAGAATGAGAACATATTTGTGGATCCCATAAAGTCTGGGAGGATCCAAAGTCCAAGTTTTTGCCTTTATTCAGGAAAGGTTAAACAATAAATGGATGGACTTTTAAATTTTTCACAAAAAAAGGAAATGAGGTAATTATAAAGTCGGTGATAACTGCCATGTTCAATTATATTATGTCTTGTTATCGAATCCCAAAAACAGTGGCAAAAAAACTTACCAGTGCGGTGGCACAATTCTGGTGGAGTCTTAGTGGAAATACAAAAGGATTACACTGGAAATCATGGGATAAGGTATGTGTCGCAAAGGAAGATGGTGGACTTGGGTTTAGAGACTTTACAGATTTTAACACAGTTATGCTTGGAAAGCAATTGTGGAGATTAATAGAGAGACCAAATACTCTATTTTTTCGTGTCTTTAAAGGTCGATATTTCAGAAACGCTTCACCCCTGGAACCGATCAGATCGTACTCGGCCTCCTATGGTTGGCGCAGTATAATCTATGCTAGATCTCTGGTTAGCAAAGGACTAATCAAAAGGGTGGGATCAGGATCATCCCTATCAGTATGGAATGATCTCTGGCTCCCAACCAACCGCCCGAGACCAGCAAATAAAAAATAAAATATTCTTTTACTAGATCTTACAGTTGACTCTCTCATTAATGACTCATCGAGATCATGGAACTTAACGGCTTTACAGGAATTATTGGACCCCGAGGATGTTGAGATTGTAGAGAGTATACCTTTAAGCAGGATACAAACGATTGATCGGGATGGCTGGCATTTTACAAAAAAATGGAAAACATACGGTTAAATCAGGATACCAGTTGGAACGAGTATATCCAGACCGAGGAAGTGGGGTAGTAGAATTTAGACCCACAATTACTGAGCTAAAAGCTTATTGCTTGAAAGTGTGTTGCCCTCCGAAGATGAAACATTTTCTATGGCAATTGTTGTCAGTATGTATAGCAGTTAATAATAACTGAAAGCAAGAGGTCTTAAAGGCGATACTGGTTGTGATAGATGTGGAGCATCTGAGAAATCCATAAATCATGTTTTCTTTAAATGTCCACCAGCGATTCAAGTTTGAGCTCTGTCAAGTATTCCAACCCACCCAAACCACTTTCCAGGACAAACCTTGTTTGTGAACATGGACTATTTATTCTGGAGGATAAAAACAACAATGGAAGATCATATTTTGTGTGAATACTTTGGTACATATGGAAAGGGAAAAATAATAAAGTATTTAGTAATTTGGACATGGATCCAAGGGATACTCTTAAACTAGCTATGAATGAGGCGTTACTTTGGACAGAAGCCCAGCAAGCAATGAACCAGAAGCAGAATCATGTTATACAAACACCTGCTATAGTCTTACCGAATAGACAAGATCGTTGGTGTTTCACGGATGGATCATGAAAAGCGAATGATACTTTTTCAGGACAAGGATGGTATAGTACCTTGGAAGGTTTTGAAGGATTATTGGGAGCCAGAAATACAAGGGCTAGTCAATCCATTTTACATACAGAAGTCGAAGCTCTTATATGGGCAATGGAATGCATAAGGAATTTAAGGCAATATAATGTTACATTTGCAACGGATTGTTCTCAATTGGTGAAGATGGTTTCAAAACCAGAAGAATGACCGGCTTTCGCAAGTTATTTAGAAGACATCAGGAGTCTCAAGCGAAGTTTTCACAGCTCGGAGATTATTCATATATCAAGGACGAAAAACGATAAGGCGGATAGCTTAGCATGTGGTGTGAGACAACAGACGTCGTTTACTGTCCATATGGATACAGAGCACCCAGTTTGGTTTACAGAGTCTTTATGAGTCTGTAAGATGGTCGACAAAAAAAATGATATATCGGGGTCAAAAATATTTGTCATATACATTGTATAGTATATTTGTTATGAATAGTATATTTGAAAAGTTGTGATAATCTTTAATTCTTTAAAAAGCATGGTATATCGTCAAAAACAGTTAGTCTAAAATTAAATGATGGCAATTTTTAGTCAACCATGATGATACATACATGGCTGTGTTTTTGCACGTGCAAATGGTGCGGTCGAACATGATCCATAATTTTTTCGTTTTAGTAATAGTTACAACTATAAAATCATATATTTATAAAAAAATCAAATAGCTATATTTAAATTTATTTTTCGTATTTATTAACAAGTAAATATACATATAATTAAAATTTTGATTTTGTTAACATAACCAACGAAAAATGCAATAAGTTAGGAAGTAATTAGCATTTATATCAAAAAAATTGGAAAGTAAAAAATATATGTTCGTGATTTTTTTAATATTTGATGTAAGTTTAGAAAGTTAATATTCCAATTTAATTATGTTTTAGGGAATTATTATTAATTAGTGGTTATAGAAAGACAAATATATAATTTATTCACCAACTTTTCTAAAAAAGAAATTGTAAACACATAGAAGAACTAAGCAGCTTTTGTCGAGAAGAGAAGAAGAAGAATCTCCAAGTTTCTGTAAAATTAAATCATGAGTCTACAGCTTTTTGTCTAACCACTATCCAGATTCTATTGTTCTATTATTATTCATTAGATTAGGGCTCCTGATTGTGGATATAAAAATCGTCAAAAGAAAAGAGAAATTGAAAAATTCATAGTCTCAAAGAGGTGCTTTTCATAAGTTTTTAATTAAAAAAACAAATGATGTTTCTTCTACTCAAAACAATGAAAATGAAAATATAGAAGATGTGAATAAAAATGATGACAGTGTTGATGTTTGTGTGCTAGAGATGATAATGATTGTGATGATTCTCGTGAGAGTGATCTTAAAAATGCTGATTGTGTGAATTCAAATGATGATGTTCGTTAAGTTATTAAAAAGGGCCTTTATTTTTATTTTTTGAACATGGTCTCTTTATAGTTTGAGACGTCCCTGGATACATACACTCTTATGGATTATTGTTTTGTTTGAATACTTTCTTTTGAGTGGTGGTGAAGTGATCGGACGAGTAAATCTCATCTAAGACGTGTATGTTATGACTTATGAGTAGAAGATTACAATTGATTGTTATTATGAAAAGAATGATGGATCTTTTTGTGAGTAAACACATGATGGCATTTTGCTTTTTAATGGTTAAATATTAAGATTGTTAAAACTTTACACATGTAATATGTTTTGTGTTCCAAACAAAGGACCTGGGGAAAAATAATATGACGTTGATAGGAGAAATTATAGACTTTAACTCAAAAAAAAGGTTAAAACAGTAGAATGCAAGAAAATATCATATCTTTCATTATAAGTTAAATAGCCAAAGACACCCAAATCTCAACATTGATACAACGCGTCCAATGCCACATATCGAAGTAAAATAAATAAATAAATAAATACAACTCTTCCAAGCTTAATAAATCAGCAAGATGTTCCACATGAAGAAGGACGAGGAGAAATAAGATCAGGAAGACTAGAATCTTTCTGGACGTTTAAGCCATATTTACTTTTACTACAATAATAGAGACATGTGTCGAAGCAAAGTTTAAAATTGTGATACCTTGGAAGGCATTTACTCCTCATACAATGTTTGATGCATGAATCTCTATCTAGTGAACTACGCATGAGCGATAACTTTCCATCGGACTTCTTAGAAAACATGTCTTCACTGTTCAAGCACCAAGTCGTACTTATTAACGTAGCCACCACTATGATCAACAGTATCATCTTCTGGTTAATTCCTTTTCCATCCATTTTCTTGTTTGAACAATTGATTTTTGTTTTTTGATTTTTGTTTTTGTTTTGTAGTTTTGATGAGTAAGAATTGATTGTGGGTTGATTTGGTGAGGATTTACGAGAATTTATATAAGTTTATTTTAACTACTTTATCAACTCTCTATTTTTGTGTATGGCTAACAAACGGCTAAGTATAGCTTTTTCTTTCTGGTTTTATAATTTAATTTGCTGTCTATGACTTACTGTATTATTGTTTTTCTTTCTTGACTTATACAGAGTGTTACAGAGGTTACAATGATTGACTTATTTTTGTTTGTTTTCTTTTCCAATATTAATTTACTTATTGTTGATTTTATGACAATGTTGATTCGCTGGTTAACACTTAACTGTGTTAGACCATGCGCATCTGACAGGTTTACGGACAGAGTTCGCTCGTTTTCCCAGAAAATATATTAAAGTAATTAAAAAATTATGAACCCGGATCACATAATCTCTTCTCCACGAAATTTGTGGGCTTCATACCACGTGGTGGTCCGCGATTGGTCCGTCTTTTATTTTTTTTTTTAAAGTCAAAGAAAAAAGATATAATAAAAAATGAAAATGATGAACATCAATCGCGCTTCAGCGGTGCACATGCTCTTATGCTTTTACCTTTGTTCGATACCAAGATCATGACCTGTTACAGCTATAATTGGTATATGCACACCATTTTTTATCTCCACTTCTCTAATCTCTCTGGTTGCTCCTTATCCATTCATCTCTGGCATCTGTGCAAAAAAAAAAGATGTTCATATACCTGGCATGCAGTGAACCAATATGATATATCTCCTGAAAAAACAAAAATCTAACCAGAATCAAACTGAAAACAAAAGAAAATAATCTGGAACCAAATGAAAAACCAAAATGTTTAGGTCTAAACATATTATAATCAAAGATACGGATTAATAAATATATCAATATAAATAATTCCGGGATTTGAAATCCCAGATCAAAATCTAATAAGTGTTTATTGTGGATGGATTTATCATTATATTACCTGACAGTCCATGAATATATAGTCAAATGGAAGCATTTTTGTTGAACCACCTTCTGATTCTTCTTGCTCTCTTTATGTTAGAAGAAATTGTCAAAAATACTACAAGTTAAGTACTATTTTTCAAAAATATCTTTAACCAAAAATATACAAACATATGAATTTAAGTTTTAGTGATTAGTGTTTTGGGTTTAGTATTAAGGGGTTTGGGTTGGGTTTATATATCTTTTATAAATATTTTGAAAAATTAGTTTAGTGTTATTTTATCACAAATTTATGGTATTTTGAAAGAGAAAAAGACTAGAATAGCACCAAACCAAGTTTTTGTCACAAATATAAATCTCACAGATCAAAATGACCAAATTGTTTCATTAAAGAGGTAAACATACACTTATATCTGTAGGTTAATTAATCCAAACATTAGGGTTTAGAGTTCAGGTTGAGGTTTTGGGATTAAGGTATAAAATAAGAAATAACTACTAAAATTTGAAAAATAAAAAATTTGAAAAATAGTTTCAAAAGTATTTTTGAATTATAAAAAGAAAATTTGAAAAAAAAAATTATAAAAATTTGAAAAAAACAGATTTTCAAAAAAAAAATTATAAAAAATTCTGAAAACATATAATCTGAAACTATAATTTTTTTTTTCTTATGGAAGCACCGTAGCCTACTGGTTAAAGTTTAAAGGCTTCTACACTCAGGTCTGGGGTTCAAACCCTAGATTATCCAATTTCTTGCAGATTACAAGAAATTCAAGTTTAAAGTCCCGGAGAAAGCGGTTTATTAATGAAGACTACAAGAAGAAAGGCGTACAAGAGATCTTCAACATGGTGCAAGTAAATCTGGTCAGGAGATCTTCATAGGACGGCTCAGATGATGTAATTAGGCGTAGATCCTCATAAGACAGGTAGTATTGTCGGTTGTCGAATCGTCTATATGAACTTTCTAATATGTAATATCATAATAAATCAGCGTTAACAAAAAAAAAGACAATTGCCCTTTTTGAAAATAGTTATTTATTAATGGTAAATATGAAAAAAATGATATCATATTTGTGGTATAATTGAATTTTACACGTGTTAGCAGCCATTCACTGACTTAATCCTAATCTTCTTTTCCATTGACGTCGCATTGTCTGACCTCTGACACTCCCATAATATTCTTCAGCTTTTTTGCTGCAACCGTACATGCTATAAGATTGTCATCAACAACCATAACTCTTTTTCCTTTTAAGAGTGCTGCATTGAATACGTTATTGTTCCTTCTGAGTTCCCAATAGGCTTTGGAACGATTCCTCCAAGTTCAGGCAACATCTTCAGCACTCGGTTAAGACGTGATCCGTGCAAAGGTTTCAAACAAAAAAATCTCCCCTCTCTCGCTTCCACGGCCGGTAGTAGGATCGTTAAGCCAAACAAATTTACAGACTATGCCATCACGGTGCAAGCAGCCTCTACGAAACCGTTCAACAACGTAGTTCATCTCGGAGAATGATGGTCCATCATTTGCATCAATCATCAGAAGGACGAATGCAGCAGAGAAACTAGTGTAGTTTTCAATTAAGTCTCTCCAAGACCTGATTCAGATGCTCCCATTTTTCCACCACTGTGACTTTGATCCGTAGAATCTTTATGCTCTTCTCTGTGACTCTTCTGTGTTCTTCATCTTTGATAAGGATAACCACTCGAGAAGCTTCCTGCTTTGGACTGGAGTTGAGGCAGCTGTTGAATCTAGGGCTCATGTGACGTATGTTCATCATGCTACCTCCTCCCAAAGAAGTGTTTATAGTCAGACCGAGGTTTGGCATGGATACGTAATCTCTTCCTCCTCCTGCACCAATGTCCTCATCTCTAACTTTCGTGTCTGAGGTTGTCAACAAAACAGTGAACTGGAAACAGGTTCCCTTCTCTACCATCGCCTTCTTAGTGATTCTTATCTCTCCTCCCATTAACCTTACCAGAGACTGCACAATGCCAAGTCCTAGGTCAGTTCCTTGTTGTCCTTTAGTTGTCTCTCTTACCTGTTGAACGTAGTTTTCAAACACTAACTTCACATCTCAACAAGTATCTCTTTCCCCGTGTCGTCCACTTCAAACACAAAATCCAGAATCTTCGCATTGTTTCTTACGGAATTTGATATTCCATCTCATAGTTTGTTGATGAAGACTGGTCTTATTTGTTCACACACAACGTAAACTTTGAAAACATGGCTTTAGGTTCAAATGCTAAGGCAACAGAGCTCTTTGGACCTGGCTTCTGAGCCCAAGCTCTGATAGAAATTTGTACGTCCATTGTGAACTTGACCGCATTGATCACAAGATTGTTCAGGATTTGCTTGAGCTTGCCACTATCCCCTCTCACGTTCGAGAATTTTAAGATTGAACCGTCGTGAAGATCCAAAACCATGTCAACCCTTTTTTTCATCACCACAGATGGAAGAAGTCGACCACGTCTTCAAGAAGCTTGGCTAGGTTCTGCATCTTCCTGCTTTCGATTTTGCTCATGTCCAAGACAGAGTTAAGCAGAGCTGTTACAACAGCATGACAAGAAGAGTGAGGGATACAGTGACAAAATGCATAAACAAACAGCCGCTTGAAACATTAGCCTAGCCCCCAAAATTTTTGAAAGCTTTTTTATCTCCCATTTTTTATTAATTTAAAAAAAATAGAGATCATTTTTAAACAGAAAAGAGTATATTATCTTCTGTTAATGTATTTTTTAATAATAAATAAAAAATCTCCACCAATATCTTTTAGGTAGGCCTAATTTGCATAAGAGTGCTACAGTATTGAATGCGGATTTACCCTATTTCTGTTTACATGAAATACAAAATCACAATTGTCAAAAGAAAAAAAAGCTTTATCTCTCTGTGCTAGAATAATGGAAAGACTTTTCTTTTGGCAGAGCTCAAGTACTAGATCCTTCTTTGCTTGCTATCATCGTAGCTTCCCAGCTGAATGCAAATATACTGAAACAGAGACGACCCTGGCAAAAGTGTAAAACACGGTAAACATCAGCTCCTCTAATGTGGGTATGGTTTTGTATTGGCAGAGGCAATATGCGGTTAAGTACTTACGTTGAACCAAGGAAGAAAGCTAAGGAAAGATGAAAATTGAATAGGAATACAGAGACAACTGCGGTGAGAAGCATTGCCACTGATGTCGAATAAACCTACATACATATTGATGATAATGGTTAAACAAACCCCATGTTTCAAAAGTGACTACTACTTATGCTGGCGTGCAATTTATTATTATTTACCTTTACAATATTGTCTGCATATTTCATCACCATCGACACAGCAATACCACTGCAAAACAAACAGGAGAACAACGTTTTAACGTGTTCACTACACATAAAACTGAGATGAGAGTTAAGAGAAGAATATGGCCTCAAAAGCGGATTTTACCTGAGAGCATGGTTAAGAATCATGAGTACTGTGATAAATGAGTAACCATGGAAGAATCCCCTGAAAATGGAAAACCGACCCCTTTAATACCAGAGCATAACAGCATAATAGTTCAGCGAGCTAATTAATAATAATGAACTCTCTGACACCAACACTATAAATAAGTGGCATCTTCTTGAGGGTAATAAATGGTTACTGAATGTGGAAGGAGATGAGTTTAGGAATTTTACTTATTTGCAACGGCATCAAAATCTTGGATCACTATAGCAACAGCATTGAAAGCCATCCCAAAGACGTATAGCCAGAAGTTCTGTACATTTATATTCCTTGATGGCCTCTTTTTTATTATAGCCTGCCAAAATGGGAAACAAAACCTTTAAGTCATCAGTGAACTGATCATATTCTACTATTAAGCAAATTCGTAATAAGCTCTCTCACCTCTGTGTACACTCCGGCGAAACCACTTAAAAGAGCCATAACCTAGAAAGAACAACGAAAGAACAATTATATAAATATTGGTGTGGACGTGGGAGAAGCTTCAAAACTCTGGTATTAAGGTGGGTAACAACTTACAATTGCCATAATCCAGCCGGGAAGAGATGTCTGAAGTACACGATCAGAACTAAATTCAATAAGAGATCATGTTGTAAAAAATGAGTAGTGACTAACCATGTATCAGCATATGAAAGAATGAGTGAAATCTATGTTGATCGTATTTAATTTAATAAAAAAAAAGTGTCAAGACATATTTACTTTGAATTCAACTGAGCAGTGGTGCACCCACAACACAAAAGAATGAATCCCGCCCACTGAATCTCGCTCAGCCTGTTAAAAAAGAAAGTTAGCAAACTGAATAAACAAAGTCTGTTATGAACAACTATTCAGTGAAATGAATAAATAAGCAACCTACTTACTTTTTCTTGAGGATAATTCTGTACAAGACACCAGTACTTATGATGTTCAAGTTCTTCAATATCTGATAGCCTGGGGCGTCAACGTATGCAAATATATAGTACTGCCACATAAAAAAAGTTACACCGCACACAAGAAGTTACAAATTTAGTAGTTACATGATGCTAAAAACAAACATTGACGACCTAAGGAGGCAAAAGAGAGGTCAGGAAAGCCAAACCTGTAAAAGATTCTTGAAAAGATACAGAGCAGCAGGAATGGGAAAGACTTTAACTTCGTCATATGTTGTGCTTAACCTAAAATTCAGAGACAAAGATTTTTAGGTATCTCAATGAGTAATCCCAGCACGACTATCATCAAAAAGATGCAGGGTCAGTCCTCTAAGAAAGCAGAGATAATACGTGAGTCTAAGCAACACCAAAGCCTTTATCAAGGGACAGATATGAGCTTAAAGGGAACTAACTAACTATGATGCTAGTGGGGGGAAACCTTTCTAACAAATAGAGTAGCAGGCAGAAGAGAATAGGATTGATTGATTTTACCTATTGTCGTCAGTAACACCTTCGTTCTTCCATATTCTTGTCAATGCAAGAAGAGACAAGGCACACTTGAGGGTCTCAACCTAACGTTCAAAGCATTAAACATTCACACTATTTCAGCCTTAGTTGCTCTCGCTTGTAGTATACCAAATACAATACATTAAGTTAACTCACTAACCAAGAAGTTGGCGGTGGTAACACTGTACTCATACTTGCCAGCTCGTTTAGACCAAACAATGAGTATAGCTTGTGAGCTCGTGAGGATAGTCAGGGCACATGTCACTACACCCCTGCCTCAACACACACAATTTTTTAACTTAATAACCCAAAAAAAGATAAGATTTTCCGACAAGAAAATCAAACTAAAGGAACTTACTTTCGTTTCCAGTTAGTTCTTTCGTTCGATCCAGCACCAACGAGAGCAACGTTACTCGAAGCTGCAACGTGAGATTTGCCCTTCAAATTCTCGAGATCAGAAGCGACGTCATGATCATCATCATCCTCGTCTTTGATTTTACGGTACTCCATTTTGTTCTACTCCAATCTTCTCTCAGATCTCTGTTCTCTCTCTGCTCCGACCACACTCAAAGCTCAATTATATGTGATTACAATATAGCTAAGCGCGTAATACTTTTTTGTTGGGCTTTAAATTTAATGGGCCCTAATCCACTACAAAATGGGCCCTAATCCACTACATAGTGGGTCTCTTCGGACAAATCATTTTAGTTGTACTGTAATTGGCTGGACATAAAGGTAAATGGACCCCACACTGAGAGAGAGAGAGAGAGAGAGAGAGAGAGAGAGAGAGAGAGAGAGAGAGAGAGAGAGAGAGAGAGAGAGAGAGAGAGAGAGAGAGAGAAAAAGCGAAATAAAAACACAGAGTCTGTGTTTAGAGAGGCTTAATTACCACCACTTCTCACAAACCTCTCTTTCTCTGTAAGAAAGCAAATATGAGCTCAATGATGGAAACTCTCCAGATTCGCAAACAAGTTTCTCTCCCCGTTTCTCAGCGTCATACTTCCTCCAACACCGATGATGATGATAACAAGCCTGGTATCATCCGACGTAGCCTTTCTTCACTCTCACTCAATCTCTCAAACAAACCAAAGGAGATAGGAGAACAAGCAAGAAGCCTGTGGGAATGGAGCTGTTCATGGATCCTTTCCAAGAAGCTAGATCAATCGGCTCACAACATTACAGAGGAAGTAGTATAATGCACGTCTTCTTGAAAACCCCGATCTCAGATCCGCAATCTCGTGGACTCTCTTTTCTTCTGATATTATTCCTCTCTCTCTCTCATGCAAATATAAACGGTTAAGCTTTTTGTAATTTGTCTCTAAGAAAATATGATCTTCGTTCAAATCAATTGGATTATAATAGTCAACCATAAGGGAATTAATGTGTTTTGATGTTGTATTTTGTTGCTATAGTTACTCTCAAATGATTCATGCGATTTGTGTTATATTTTTGTATTTAATAACCATGAAATTACTTAGAAACATGTTATTCTGTTTCAGTTATTTTTATGCGCCAATTTTTGTGGTTATCATCATTATAGTAACAATGATAATACGCTCAATAACTTTTATAACCAACTACGATACAAGTTAAATCTAAAAAGCATATATCAAACCCTAGCATAACATTTGTCGGTTGAACACTGAAATGTTAAAAAGAAAAAGAGGTATTAACGAGACCGATTGCAGATATTACTGAGATGTGTCATGTGTGTGGCCTGTGGCCGACATAACATTTGTCGGTGGATGCAATATCGTCGGTGGCTTACGGAGGCGGATCCAGCCACTTATTTAGTATGTGGCATACATTATAAAAAAAAATCTTTAGATTAGAGACATTACATAAATTTTATGTTAACTATTGAAGGGAAAATAAAATTTGTGTGGGGGCACATGACACGCCTTAGGCCTTGCTGCGTCCGCCCCGGTGACTTAGTGTTATGTTTTTAAACTATTTAACGATTATGGTTATACGATGTTTGCTAAAGTTTGACTTGAGTAACAATGAATGGTTTTAACTTTGGTTTAGGTAAGAATGTGCTGATTGAAAAATTGACAAAAGAATCATACCAAACATTACATTAATAAAAATAACTTATGCTAGAGGTTGCCGCGTTACAAAGCATGTGAATATGTTTGTATAAACATATAAAATGGGTTTTTGGTAAATAATGTTCCAAATTACAGACTAGTGCCTATGTATGATTGGTTTCGAACAGCCTTGAGTTTTTCGTTTTATTTGAGAATTAAAAGGGACATATACTTAGAAAAGCAACTTTGATTACATGATTGAGACTTGCTAGCTCATCAAACGCCACTGGCATTTACATACTTTATTTATATATTTTACATTTAAACCGAGTTGTGTAGTCTGATATGAATGAAAGGTCATGATCCTCTAGAAAGAAACAGAGCTTTTCAAAGTTTATAAAAAAAGCTTAGAAAACACACAAACAATTGATGACAATTTTTTTTTGTTTTTTTTTTGTAAAAACATTGAACAACGGAAGAAGATAAAACAAAGCTTACTAACTTCAACAATTGCCATAACAAACAACCACAAAGATGTAAAGAAAAAAACCTCCAAGGCTACTTCTATGTGGTGAACATTGGGCTTGTTGATCCCATGAAGTCGCAAACCACCAGGGAAAAAGCATCAACATCTAAGCGTCTCTCATGCTAATGTTCAGACTGTTTCTCATGGTCCTTCTTCCAACACCAGCGTTTCCCTTTTGCATCATCTCCACAAACTCACCATAATCAATCTGTCCATCCTGTAACATCACAAAAAAAAATTATATTCAGAAACTTTTCTTAATCATCCCACTACGCCTCAGCCATGGTAATAAGATTTTACATTGTTTTGATCAACTTCTTTGATGATGTCTTCAAGGAAAACATCAGTCATACTATGTTCAACACACGCTTGTTGCAGCTCGTCTATCGTTATGTAACCACTTCCATCTTTGTCAAAGTATCGAAACGCAGCTACAAGATGTTCTTCACGTTCCAGTTTGTTGAGATGTATCGTCGCTGCAATGAACTCGCTGTAATCTATTGTCCCACTGTTGTCCACATCAGCCTGTCAAATACAAGAACACTCCCATGTTAGAACAGACAACAACACTACACTGTATGTGTATGCAGCCACATGAGATTAGATTTGTACCGCTTCCATAAGATCATGGATCTCTGTGTCTTTCAGAGTAGATCCGTATTTCCTCAGACCAGCTTTGAGTTCATCAAAGGTGATTGCACCGCTGTTATCAGTATCCATTGCTTGAAACATTTCTCTTAGACCAGCAATCTCTTCTTCAGAGAGACTCTCAGCTATCACCTGATGACCCCAAAAAAAAACAAACAACTTCAAGAGAAGTGATGCAGAGACAATATAAGATAAACAAACTCACCTTCAAAGCCATCTTCTTTAGTTTATTCATTGCAGAGAACTGCTTGATTCGTGACAGAACAGCCGGATCAAGTGGTCTATCAGGTGCAACACCGTTCTCACAGATCCATGGATGACCTGCAAACAAGTAGATGTAAGCCTAGTGCTTCTTGTTAAAAAAAAGTAACCATTTTCTATGTGAATACATACGCAAGACTTCATGAGCTGTCAAGCGTTCTGCAGGCTTGGAGGATAACATTCTGCGGATCAAGTCTTTAGCACTGTCAGATATCACAGGCCAAGGGTCCGAATCAAAGTCAATGTATCCCTTCAACACAGCATCAAATATCCCTTGCTGAGTTTCTGTTTCCACAACAAAACAAAACGCAACATCTCAGGTGAATCAGACTTTCTAAAAGGGCTACCAAACATAGGCGTTACATGAACCACACTTACCTGCCCAAAACGGTGGAACTCCGCTTAGCAATATATACAGTATAACACCAGCAGTCCATACATCAGCTTCAGGCCCATACCGTTTGAGCAAAACCTCAGGAGCAACATAGTATGGACTCCCAACAACATCAGTGAATATTTGACCTGAATGTCAGAAGAACATCAAAGCTAATCAAATAAATATTCAAGAAAAATCCGTAGGCGGTAGCTAGGCCGTTTATAAAGGAGATTATTGATTAGGCGGGTGTCTAGACCGACTTTTTTTTAAAGAAAATATATTTGTTTAGAAACTATTTACCATCTAGGCCGATTTTTAGAACACTATTAACTAAGACATTAGGATTCGTTTACCTGGTTTGAAAAAGACAGAGAGACCAAAGTCAATAGCCTTGAGAGAAAAATCATCATCCTTATTAACCAACAAGAAATTCTCAGGCTTCAAGTCTCTATGCATAACACCAAGCGAATGACACGCTTCAACAACTCCCACAATGATCTTAGTAAGCTCAGCAGCTTTCCTCTCGCTGTAATGCCCTCTCTGGATAATCCTATCAAACAGCTCACCTCCAGCGCAAAGCTCCATCACAATGTGGACATACAGAGAGTCCTCATAAGCTCCTTTGATCGTCACGATGTTACCGTGACCAGCTAAGTGGTGCATGATCTGAATCTCCCTTCTGACATCCTCAACGTCTTCTTTAGAGATCAGCTTCCTCTTGGATATCGACTTGCAAGCGTAGTCAACCCCAGTGGCGACTTCTGTGCAGAGATACGTTATCCCGAACTGGCCTTGTCCTAGCTTGCGGCTGAGCGTGTAGAGATCACGAATGTTTGGTGTCTTGTGACCGAGGACGTAGTAAGCTTGGTTGTCCATGTTACGCCTCATGACTGGTTCTTTTAAAGGAATCACAAGAGGTGAGTTTTTGCTGTTGTTGTCCTTCTTGGGAGAGGAAAGCTCTTGAGTGGTGTTGATCTCTGAGTTGCTGGTGGAAGAACTAGAGCGGTTTGAAGAGACGTTGGTAGAGGTTTTGGAGTTATCTTCAAGCTTACTGTTATTGCCCTGGAAGATTTTGTCCTTGAAAGATCCACGGCATGAATTGCCCATGAAACAATGGTAAATACTCTCAAGACACAGAGCACATCCAAGAAGCTAAAACAAGAAAGTAACAGAACCAACATCAGATCAAGCAATTTAAAATATATAAACTTTTTAGTAATGTTCATTATCCAAAGAACCGTTCAGACATAATTTGAAACTCAGAAGCAAACAAGTCAAAACTCATTTGATCAAATCCAAGAAGCTTATAGAGTAACGAACTTTAACACTCACAAAGAATAAAGACACAAAACCCACATCAGATCAACCATTAGAAAGACAAACCACACGAGCTGCTACAAAAGAGTCAAATCTAAGTTTACTTTAAAGTTTCAAACTTTCAATAGATCCTACAAAGGAATCAGAAACAGAGGAATGAAATAAAGCAAAAAGAGGATCTAGTTACATACCAGTAATCCGAGAACGGTGGTGACTCAGAAGACTGACTGAGAATGAATCTGATTTAAAAGAGAACTTTGATAGACAAAAGATAGTCACATGTAGAGGAAAGCTACAATATTTAATGTTATTTCCACCAAAGGAAAGCTGCTCCCAGTTTAATACTATATAGTATAACATGTTTTATTCGAATCTTTGTAAATAAAAAAATAGATTTATGAGTTTGTGTTTGGTGTGAGACTGGTCGGATAATTAGATTCGTTGGATGAGAGAATGTGTTTTGTTTATTTAACGGCGACGATTGTGGGGAAGAAAGTTCTTTGAGGCTTTGCTTTGAGTTGCTCAACAGCTACATTTCTTTGACCATAACCGGTTTCCTCTCACCTTCTTCCCTCTATGTCGTTTGCATTATTAAATCACTTCCTCTTTTATACTTACTACTCTTTTGGTAGATGAGAACATTCTTTTCTTTGACAAGTCTTGAATATTCGGACTATTAGTTGATGACCATTCAGTGCCGGTCCGGAGTCGGTTGGCGCCTAAAGCGCACCCAAAAAATGTTGCCCCTTAGTTACATTTTTTTTTTTGCATTTTAACATTATTAAAATTTTAATTAAAGTTCAGAAATATCAACAAAATTCTTTGCAAATTTTCTTTCAGTGTTATTCATAAATTTTGAATAGTCAAGTGTTTTAACTTTTTTTTTTATTTTCTATTAATATTATCGACAATGCGCTTAATAATATTGACAATACTCTTAATAACATATGAGAAATATTCTAACGTTAATTAAAAAGAAACTGTTATACGGATATACAATATAACATTCATTTTCTTTAAAAAATAACATTTCATAGTTTTTCTGAATTTTTTATCAAATAGTAAAGTTCTATATACATGTTTTGTTAATTTTGAAGAATAATTATAATTTAATCAAATCATTTTAAATTAAATCCAATTTATAAAATGATACTGAGTATTTTTGTGAGAATTTCAAAGAGAAAACATAATTTATTCTGATTTTATGTTTGTTTACATTTTATATTATAAAACAAATTTAAAAAAAAAAAAATTAACATTTTATAAAATTTATGACAAAAGATAATAGAATACAGTAAATAATTGGAGAGCATAGACAAGATTTTTATATATTTCGTCTTTATACTTTATATTTAATGTTCTATATACTAAAAATTGATAAAGATTCTTTTAAATGCAATCGTATCTTTGCAGTCATTATTGTTTAAAGAAAGATTTGACCGAACTCATTTATTACTGAGATACAAAAGGAATTTTGATCGAACTCGCCACCTGTAGAAATGCAAGACATTTTAAATAACCACCATGCCAAAGAGATTTTACAAATTTGGTGCCCCTAAAATATTAATAATCTTTGGCGCCTAAAGCTTGGGCTTTATGAGCTTTAGTCCAGGGCCGGGCCTGTGACCATTGACAAAGCCGAAGTCTTTGTTTATGGTCAACACACTCAGTCCACGTCAAGAAGTTTTGATTATCCAGACGACGCCGGTTCAAGTCTATCGGATTAGTTGGTTAAGAGAGGTATGTATGTATCCATGTGCGTTGACTATGAACGTGACATCTGCTGCTTCTTAGTCTTAGTTACTTGAACCATATCTATTTTGAGAAATGAGAAGATATGTTTAATGTAAAAAAAATATATAGAGATATAAAGTTATATATAATTTTATATATACATGTATATCTACATAAGTATATTACGGATCAGATCAAATATCCAGTTTTTTTTTTAAATGAGTATTTGTGATTTGATTCACCTCTGACAGATATTGAATTTTAGTATTTGCTTCGATTTATAAAGTTCTGAATATCCGATTTTTTGGATCGAATTGAAACGAATAACGGATCGAATAAGTTTACAGATATTTTGTTTACCCCTAGCTTTTATCCACTATATTAATTATTTGGTTATTAAACTTTAAAAGTATATAGTTTTAAAATAATTTGTAATGAAAAATTATTATTTTTTATGAATTTTTTGTTCTTTTTAATTTTTTTTTTTAAAATGAAATTTTTATATTTTTACAAGATATCCGTAACAATGAATATCCAAAATCTTACGGATTGAATCGAGTCAAAAAATCCTTTATCTGTACGAAGAAGATCGGATTATAAGGCCCATAAAGTTGGCCCAACAAACAAAAAAACCTCGACAACGTCGTTTCAAACTGCAAAAGTGATAAGTCTTTCCTTACAAAGTAAACCGCTATGTTCCTCAACTGAAGTTAACTGTCTCCCTGTCCCTCCATAACTTCCTCCCCACGTAACTGTCTCTTCTTCTTCCTACTCGTCTACTTAAGCCACCCTTTCTCCAACTTCCATCCTTTTTCTTTCTCCTTTCCTCCATGACTTCTTCTACGTGATCACAATGACCACCAATAATTCCGATTCTGATCCCAATTATCACACTCCATTTACCCCTACTTGTAACGCAATCATCCCTATATACCCTAATCCAAATCTCCAGCTTGCTTTATCTACAAGTTACGATCAGAGCCCTAGAAAGAAACGCACCAAAACCGTTACGCTACCCTCTAGTTCTTCACCAAAACCAAAACCAAAATACCCTAGAAAGCCAGACCCAAATGCCCCCAAAATCACACGTCCCTGTACCGAATGTGGCAAAAGGTTTTGGTCTTGGAAAGCTCTTTTTGGTCACATGAGATGTCACCCTGAGCGTCAATGGCGTGGTATCAACCCTCCTCCTACCCACCGTGGCCCCACCCCTGCTTCATTTTCAAACCAGAACCAGAGATTACCAAATTGGGTCTCCCTTATGACCGAGGAAGATCATGAAGTCGCTTCTTATCTCTTAATGCTGGCTAATTCCACTCCATCATCATCAAGTTGTGGTGAGCAGTTCGAGTGTGGAGGCTGTAAGAAAGTGTTTGGATCACATCAGGCTTTAGGAGGACATAGAGCTACTCACAAGAACGTTAAAGGATGCTTCGCTATAACGAACGTGGCCGATGATCCTATGACGGTTACTACCACTACTCCTAGTGATCTAGATCACCAGGGTAAGATCGTTACGTTTATGGGGTATCATAAGTGTAATATATGTTTCAGAGTGTTCTCCAGTGGCCAGGCTTTAGGAGGTCACATGAGATGTCACTGGGAGAAAGGAGAGGAGACAACGGTCGGTGGTGCGTTCGATCTGAATGTTCCTGCAACAACACAGGATCTTTCTACTTCTGAAACACCAGGGTGTTCATTAGATCTTAGGTTAGGACTTTAATTAGTAAAATATAATTATAGTTACATATTGGATGTTGGCTTCTAATATATCTAGGATAATGTTGTTAATGTTGTGATTGAATGATCTGGATAATGTATGTCGCTAGGATGTTGGTGTGTTTGGTGTATTCTTATATATTTATATGCTTAATAATGAAATGTGTTAAAACTGGATACAAGTGATTGTATCAAACTTTCATTATCTTTTTTAAAGATATTTACAATTTTCGCAACGACAAAAAAATGAAATGTGCAATCAATTCTTCATTTCCTGTTTTCAGTGTACTATTTTGAAACCAATACCACAATATACAGAAAAAGTTACAACAAAATAAAATAAATTAAGTAGAACGAGAAATAAGAAAATTCTAATTAAAACAAATTGAACTAATACACTGACAAATTTTATTTGTTGGGATCTTTATATGGAGTAATAGAATTGAAAATTCTTTAGCTGTAAAAGAAACCCTCAAATGTATAGCTAACCAATAGTAACAAAGAGTTCTTTTAGAAGCACATTGAGCCGTTTTGATAAAATTAAACCTACTGTTGGAGCCAGTTAATTTTACAAAAGATTTTCTTTGGTATGATTCTTGCCAAGTTTCGTTATTTGACCTGATCTCAAACTCACCACGATCTTATTCTACAGTACATACATCGATTAGATTAAAATCTTATTCCGCTGAAGAATCTTAGTGTTATATCTAATCCAAGATAGCCAGCTAGCTTTTACATATATAATAACTAAGATCGAATCTTTAAAACACTATATTAATAATCTAAAGATTCAGATGCATTATAGGTAAGCACGCGGAACTACTTACAACATGCACGAACCCTAATCCGAGACAGTTTTTTCAATTAATCTTCTCGACTTTATTAAACAATGATATAATCAGTTGTCCTTCAAACATTAGCAAACGAGTGCGACACACAACCTTCGTGAATATTCAACTAGTGACTCTTTTTAATAACAATAGTTATCGTTTACAGCGATGTCTGTTAGTATATAAATGCATCAAAAACAACAAGACGAATCTTCTTTCGAAGATTTTCTATTAAAAATTTATGTTAAATTGCAATATTTTCAAAACGAAACGAAATTTCATTGCTCTTGTTTATTTCGCTGACTCGTGTCATTTACACGCGAGTGAGATAAATATCGCAAAATTGTTCATGTACATATTTGATTCAAAGTTCATATCTACAACATGTTAACATAATTAAAGATAACAATAATAACACCTGCATCATAAATATTTTAAATATGTTGTTGTCTTGTTGATTTGTTGATGTAAAATGTTACTTTCTCGGTTTCAATTTATTCGATGTTTTAGGTGTTTTACAATAAATGATGTTTTTACATATCTAGACAATTTTATCTTTATCAAAAACAGTATAACCAATTATATTTTTAATATTTATTTTTATAATTAAATAAATTTATATTATAATGTTATTTTGAGGAAAAATAGATTTTTTAATATGTGTGCATTGATGTAAAATATCATCTAATATGAAACAGAGGGAGTAGATACGAAGGACTTACGTAAGATGAAGTTGACCGATTTATCTCGTTACACGTTCTTTGCATCAGGAGAGTGGTGAAGTATTCGTGAGTTTCTTTTTTTTTTCTGCCAACATGCTCAAAGGTAGTTTAAATAGAGGAATTCGGCTAAATTTTATCAATTAAATATATTTATTTAGTAGTATTGAATAGTTTGACATGCATGAATGTATAGCAGTGACTTCAGAAGTTGGAACTTCCTACGTTTGACTTTAACTAGCTATATACATTTTTTTTTGTTCAAGTATTCAAAAGATATTCTTTTGAGATATCCCACAATATGCATGCTTGTTTGCTGATTAAAGTATATAGAAGACTGATTTATAAACATTATATGCTGATGCTTACTGACTCTGGCATCATGATTTATTAACATTTATTGGGGTGAAGTCATAAGAGAATGTCAGAAAGATATCCAACAAACATATGAATTTGACGGTTTCTGATTGCTTATGCTTGCTGATTCTGCAATACGATGTTGTTTTATTTTAAATTGTAACCTACTAATTAATACATCCCGATACAAAATGGAATAACCAATCAAGGTGATATTAGAAACCTGTCAGTACAAGTGTACAACATACATTTGGTTAGATTTATATGTATTTTAATAGTGTACTGTATATATAACTAGATCTGATTATGTGGGAAGCACGTCAATGTGACTTGTATAGAGATAAAACATATATAACTTTTAATATGCATATATTGAACGATAATTAACTAGACGAATCAAATCACATATATATATATATATATATATATTTTTATGATCTTGGTATCCGAAGCCAATGACTGTCCGTCAGAGCACAGCCAAAAAGTCCGTCGAAGTATGAATAGGGCTGGTGATCACCTCATGAAAATTTCACCAGTGGCCGGGTGTTAGCAGACTTCTCTGTTAAGTGAATTCTTGAGATGAATTAACTTATATTTTAGTCCAGTCTTTACACCTAACCAAACAATTTTTCAAAAATAAGAATAACAAATTGTTATTGTAGAACGGTGCTCTTTGACTTCTAGTGTGATGCCACAAGGGATGGCAACAAGAAGCAAATATTCCATCTGTTTATTATAAGTGTCAATCTAAGCTCATGCACACGGATTAATAAATCGTTTAATTTTGTATATTATATATATAAAAACATCATTACCCATAAATCTCAACCAATAGAAAAATAAAATAGACAATAAAAATAAAAAATTCTACACTGAAATGCGAAAATGACACTTATTTTGTAACGAAAAAATTTCTCTAAAACGACACTTAATATGAAACGGATGGAGTATTTAATAACTTGGCTTTCATTTAAAAAGTCATTAAAAGACGTGACATCATCTTCCATTATCCTGGGATTACCTTCAAAAAAGTTATTTATTCATGTTTAATTATTATCTATAAAACAAGCAGTACTTCTGAGATAATTAGCATACACTATACTAGTTAACATTTTCCTTAATAGATTCAGCGCCACTTAGCTAATTTATCTTAACACACACCAAAAGAATAAAAAAACTATCCTACCAAAAAAAGGAAAAAGAAAAACTAATGAGATTGAAATCATGTAATTAGTAGTGAAACTAGTGTCTCCAGAAAAGCGACATGTGAGGGCCTGCCGGATTCAGATAAATAATTCCAGTAAGATATTTTGGTGCTATTTTGTTTCATAGATAAAATCAGAGAGTTGATATAAAAAAGAGATAAAATTAGAGAGAGGTATCGTGCACGATATATTTCCTATAAGTCAATTAATTTCTATGAATAGACGAGAGAGCTTATAAGCTATTATAAACACAAGGATCATAGTAAGAGACTATACTTAATGACCATTTATTAAGTCAGGTCTTGGATGCGGCGAGTCGGGGATCAGGCGATGAGGAAGGGACCATGGCTCCTCAGATCACTCAGAGCCGTTTGATCCTGACTTTTTGGAGAAAAGTGGCTAGCTTAACCCGTCTTTCTCCACTCCCAAAGCCTGGCCCTTTGGAGATTATTTTATTAATACACACTCATCATTCTCTAATGTATGATTTTCAAATTAACAGATTGAGAAAAACATGTGTACAAGACTGGATTGGATGATGGATTTGCCGTATAGAAACTAATATTGAACTTCTCAACGTACATCTTGAAGTCGCAGGGAGAACGTATACGTACATCACCCAAAGCGTATATATACCTACATTGTTGATTTACTAGAGTTCTGCAATTAATCAAGATATCACGCATTAGAAATCAAAATGTAAAATTTTGAAAAACGAACGACACCAGAAAAAAAAAAAAAAAAATCACCAAGTCACACATAACGTACGATTTATAATTTATAACATACCCATAATAGAGTCTCATTTGTTATCACAAGTTGCACAGAGATTAAAAGCATCTTTTCAGAGAAGTTAGTTTGTTGTCAAATATCAAAAATGATTTTTATTCATATATGGAAATATGTGTTTGATTACTAACTGAATACACAATTTTTCCAATGATTTTTTCGTCACACTATTACACTAATTAGAGTTAGCTCCTTTGTTTATGGTAAGGAGCAAAAGTAAAACCCCATTTCATTATTTTGCAATGAAACATGGCATCTCTTTTATTTCGACAAATATACATTTAGGATTTAATTTCTAACATTGGATGGTGATTTAACTGACCCGGTAACAATTTTCACTTCCACTGTGAATATTTTGAAATTTTAATTTGTTTCGGTCTTTCTTGGATCCGTATCTGTATATAGTAATTCGAAATTTTGCACGTCTCTTAAAGTCATTCTATTTCAAGTAAAGATGTGTAAAATTTTCTAAGAGCTTTGTTAATTTCTCAACAACAATATCACCTAGTTATTGAAGTATTTCAATAACTCGAGTAATTCATAAATGATTACACTTTATAGTTATCATGAAAAAAGTACGTATTACTGTAAAAATAAAATAAAAAGAGTTTATTCAATAATTAACCAGTGTGAACATTGAAAAAAATTCAATCAGCTAATGAACGAATCATTATATAATTCGAAAACTATTTCATTATCTTCTTCCATTAATCGAACTCACATGGATGCCATTTGAAAGTATTGAAATAACTTTCAGAAAGCTTTAAAGCTTACAAATTCATTGAATATAAATACCTTTTTGTACTGAAAGCAATACAAAATTCAATCTTAAAGAAGAAGAGAATGATCACTATTGGATAATTAATTTAATCTGCATCCTTCAGTATTAAATCTTTCTGTATCCATATATAAATGACATTCAGAGAGATTTAACCATTGTTTATGCAAAGTGGCATTTTTATACCCATTGTTTATGCAAAGTGGCATTTTAAGAAAACTTCAAACTATTAACAAACAAATAAAAAACTTTAAACCTAGGGCTGAGGTCACAAAAGGATTATTGTATTAATGAGCAGTTAAACAAAGAATCTTGAAGGTCAAATAATTAATGTAGCCTGTTCAACATGACAGACATTGTCTCTGCAAGAATCTTTCTTCCTCTTCATTGATACAAATTACAGTTTAGCCAACGAAACAGAACAAAGTACATAACTGCTTACGTAATCATAAATATTTATATCTATTAATACTATATATTAAACTAAGAGATCATCAACTACATCATCAAGAGAGAACAAACATCTCAGCTCTTCCGCAACGTCAACTTCCTTTTCTCTTCTCATCTCTATTACCATCTTTGTTTCTTTTTGCAGAAGAAAACAGAGAAACAAAAGATCTTTATTTCTTCTTTTAACTGCAGGTGGGTTTTTTTCCTTTTAAAATTTAAGTTTGTAAATCTAAGAACAGTAGATAGATCTTATTGGCTGGTATAAAACGGGTCCACTTTGTTCTTGGGGAAAGATTCTGCACGCCCACATGGTGGAGATTAAAATAGAGTAGCATTACCCTTCATCACCTACTTGTGCCCAGAAAGAAGTGGTGATGATAATAGATCATCTACTTGAGCAAAAGACTTTTTTCATAGCTTTTTTTTTTTGTTTTTTTCTCCCGGAATCTTTCTATCAGTTATGTGCTTCTGTACCAATAAAAATAGACCAAACAAACCTCTTTCTAACTGAAAACAGAGCAAAATCTTTTGTTTTCTGTTAGCTTATTTACATCTTCTGAGTGTTTGATACTTAAAGTCAATTATGCTCTTTATTTCCTGAAAATTCTCTCAACTTGCTCAATGAATCTTGATAAAAGTAAGTAATCTATTTTTGTTCTTTGGAAACTGATGTCATAGAGCATCAGGTTCTTAATTATGAATCTCATTCTTTCTTTTTTCTTCTTCTGTGTTGCATTTATTTTCTGCTGGAGATTTCTTTGAATTTACTTTAAAAGTCTCAATAATTGCCCCTCCTGGAGTTTCCATGTCCGTTAGTGTTATTGGAGTTCAATGTTTTCAAGTCAACTCTCTCTAGCTTTTATATCTCACTATGATCTCCCAACCTCTCTTTTTTTATAAAAAAGAAATACATGTTGAAATGCACCTTTGATCTTACGGTTGACAAGGACTGAGTTTTGCTCTTCTCTTCACTTGTTCTTGTTTGGGGTTTGTGATCATGTTCATGCAACCTTTGATTGCAGATAGATTATATAGACACCGAGGAAAGGAACCATAAGGAGACCTCAAAGGCAACTTGTTCTCACAAGTTCATGAAGAAATAGTCCTTGAGAAAATTGAGAGTTTTGCTAGGCTTCTGGTGGATGCAAGATTGAGTTGGAAAAAGAAAAGAAAGAGTACTTTCTATATGGAAGGTGGTAGTGGCGGTGGAAATAGCGGCTTCATACCCAATTCTAGCTTTGGTGCATTCTCTGAGACGGCTACAAATATGGACTTCATGGACGAGCTCTTCTTTGATGGATGTTGGCTTGAGACAACAGATAGTAAGAGCTTGAAGCAGATAACTTCTACCAACATGAATGATAATAACAACAACTCTTTCCTTTATGGTTATAAATTTGCTGGGAACCCTTCAAAGGATCATATCTCCAACGTAGAGTCAGGGAGAAAGTTTCCTCCAATAACACCAGGTTCTCTCAAGATCGAAGATCTCACAAATCAGCCTATGAATCAAGTACCTTCTGAACAGTCTGCAGATATGAGTTCTACACAAGCAGAGAAGTTTCTCCTTGAAGAAACTGAGAGAGGCAAAAGATGGTGGATAGCTCCAAGAGCAAGCCAAGGCCCTTCTTCATCAGTGAAAGAAAGACTAGTACAAGCTATCAAGGGTCTTCACGAGGCGGTTCAGGATAAAGACTCCCTTATACAGATATGGGTGCCAATCCAACAAGAAGGAAAGAACTTCCTCACCACTTTGGAGCAGCCACACTCCTTCAACCCAAAACACTTAAGTCTTAAAAGATACAGAGATGCCTCAGTGGAATACAACTTCCTGGCTGATGAGGATTCAAAGGAGTCTGTAGGTCTCCCTGGCCGTGTGTTCCTTGGGAAGTTACCTGAGTGGACACCTGATGTGCGGTTCTTCAGAAGTGAAGAGTATCCACGCATCAAAGAAGCTCAGAGATGTGACGTACGTGGATCATTAGCTCTTCCTGTGTTTGAAAGAGGTAGTGGGATTTGTCTAGGTGTTGTTGAGATTGTCAGAACAACTCAAAAGATGAATTACAAGCCGGAACTTGAGAATATCTGTAAAGCTCTAGAGGTTTTCTCTCTACCCCTTTGGATCATAAGTTTTGTTTGTGTACTTGTATAAGCCTAAAGAGGTTTCTGTTCTTTGTAGGCTGTTAATCTAAGAAGTTCAGAAAACTTGAAATCTCCAAGCAGTGAGGTGTGTCAAAAATGTTCTCCCTAAACCAAAATCATTTGATAAACAATGACTTTGCAAAGTGTCATTTACAGTTTCTGCAGGTCTATGATCAATTCTACTATGCAGCATTACCTGAGGTTTCAGTCTTTTTGACATCAGTCTGCAAATCATATGATCTGCCTCTGGCTTTAACATGGGCACCGTGTGCTAGGCAAGGCAGAGGTGGATCCAGACATTCAGATGAGAACTTCTCAGAGTGTGTTTCAACTGTAGATTCTGCTTGCTTTGTCCTGGACCAACAGAGCTATCATTTCCAAGTTGCATGCTCTGAGCACCATCTTCTTCAAGGGGAAGGCATTGTGGGAAAGGCATTTAAAGCGACCAAGCTGTTCTTTGTCCCTGAAGTAACCACTTTTAGCAAGACCAACTACTCTCTTGCGCACCACGCTAAGATCTCTGGTCTACATGCCGCTTTAGCTGTCCCTTTGAAAAACAAATTCAATGGTTCTGTTGAGTTTGTGTTGGAGTTTTTCTTCCCAAAAGCTTGCCTTGACACAGAAGCGCAACAAGAAACGCTCAAGTCACTATCTGTGACACTGCAGAATGATTTTAGGAGCTTGAATCTTGTCATTGACAAAGAGCTGGAGCTTGAAGTGGTGTTTCCCGTTAGAGAGGAACTGCTTTTCTCAGAGAACCCTTTGCCTCTGGAACATTTGCCTTTGGAAGAGATCTCTCAAGAAGATTCCTCATGGATATCTCACATGATAAAGGCTAACGAGAAGGGTAAAGGCGTATCCCTTTCATGGGAGTATCAGAAAGAAGAGCCAAAAGAAGAGTTCATGCTGACATCTGGCTGGGACAGCAACAATCAGATTGGCCTTGGCCATGACCACAGTAGCTTTGATTCAGCTTCCTTTGGTGTGGGACAACCTTTGTTAGGAAGTAGAAGACAAGGTGAAAAGAGAAGAACAAAAACAGAAAAGACAATTGGTTTAGAAGTTCTTAGACAGTACTTTGCTGGAAGCCTCAAAGATGCAGCCAAGAACATTGGTGGTAAGAAAAATTCTTGTTATTTAATTATGTCTATTATCATTAATTTCTCAGACAGTGATGAAAAATTTTTTTTATGTGGTTGCAGTTTGTCCAACTACATTGAAAAGAATATGTAGGCAGCATGGGATAACAAGATGGCCTTCCAGGAAGATCAAAAAAGTGGGACACTCTCTAAAGAAACTGCAACTTGTGATAGACTCTGTTCAAGGTGTTCAAGGGTCTATCCAACTTGATTCTTTCTACACAAGTTTCCCAGAGTTAAGCTCTCAGAATGCATCTGGCACTTCCTTCAAGAATAGTGACCAGTCAAGACACTTGAATGCTCAAACGGAGAACGGTATTTCAGCTCAGGGAGTTGCTTCAAAGTCACCACCAACATCTTCTTGTAGCCACAGCTCCGGTTCAAGCACATGCTGCTCAACTGAAGCTAATCAAAGAACCAATACTACAAACACCTTAACCACTCTGATGGCTGAAAATGCTGGTGAAATATTGAAAAGAGCTCGTAGCGAGGTAAAACTTCACTCAGCGAACATGGAGGAATCAAAGTCTCTCTCAAGAACACTGAGCCACAAAACAATCAGCGAGCATCCTCTTTTCAAGAGTTTACCAGAGAGTCGTAGTAGGAGCTTGAAAGCTGGAGGCGCCTCTAAAGTGAAAGCCACGTTCGGTGAGGCCAAAGCAAGGTTTACTTTGCTCCCAACATGGGGCTTCGCAGAGTTGCGGCAAGAGATTGCTAGGCGTTTTAACATAGATAATCATAATAATAGTGCAACCTTTGATCTTAAGTACTTGGATGATGACAAGGAGTGGGTTCTTCTGACGTGTGAAGCGGATCTCGAGGAGTGTATCGACATTTATAGATCATCACAGAGCCGCACTATCAAGATCAGTGTTCATGAAGCTTCTCAAGTCAAGCTGAGAGGCTCTTTTGGTAGTACTGGTCCTTCGTTATAAGCCATATGGAAAGGTTGCTACATGCATGAAAGGACAAGGAGATTCGTATAGTAATTTAATAGTTTGTTAGAAACAAAATATTACTCACAAATTTATAGACTTAGGACATCATTTGTATACACATTTTCAGTGCCTTGGATCAATACTATATTGCAAGCAGTAGTAGTCGACTCGAGATTGATTTTCTGCATCGGCTTAGCATTTTTTTGTATAATAAGACGATTGCATACCAGGAACACATGCTTATTTGTATTTTATTTTATGTACATCATTTGTCATCTGGATTCTACTAAGCTCTACGCTAGTATGTTGTATTGACATGTTTTCTATTTATATCTACACATGAAAACATTGATGCAGTTTCCCTTTTTTCTATTCTTCATAAGCAAGAAAAAGGCAGAACTAAAGCTACCATTATCTAGCGCCTAGTGGCCATCCAAGTTCTCATCTTTGATCTCTCCTCAGATCCTTTATATTCTTTCTAAGGAAAAGCAAGCCTCCAGACAAAAAGTAGAAGAAAGATTATTTCTTGGAATCTATCACTACCACCTTACCTTCAAAGACAAGAGACAACAGCATGCAAATGTGCGACCATAAAATACAATTGATTTTTAGGAAGAAAAGATGGTGTGAGCTCACTCAACGTGCAGCTAAGGAAGGACGTGCAGCAGAGGAAGGAGCTTGACCTTTTTGCAAAGGGAGCTCAATAAATTTGGGCCTATTTATAATAATGGGCCTATAAAGCTTAATGTAGTCTCGAGTCCATTATAAATAAAGACAAA
This sequence comes from Hirschfeldia incana, assembly GCA_026261945.1. Taxonomy (NCBI): domain Eukaryota; kingdom Viridiplantae; phylum Streptophyta; class Magnoliopsida; order Brassicales; family Brassicaceae; genus Hirschfeldia; species Hirschfeldia incana. The sequence goes on from JABCMI010000006.1 coordinate 3,948,271, forward strand.
TCTATTTCTTCGGAAAGAAAAACAAAGCTACAATTAGTAGCCCTAACCGATTCAGCAGGTTGGAACATGATGATGAAGCACACGCAATCGATTTTCGCAAACGTAAGCAATTATTATTCCTTTAATCCGGATTCCCTCTCAGCTTTAGCTACTGGTAATCGTATTGGTTTGTATCGTGATCTGCAGTATTGGCGTAGAGGGTTTTCATCATTCACCTTGACGGCCAAGCAGGGGTGGGCGAAGCAGGATGGCTTGGCTCTTTTTGGAGCATTTTACGGTGGTTGGTGTATGAAAGCTTTCATAAGTATGTGTATGATAGATGCTTCTTGTACTTAAGATTTGCGCCAAAATCCTCAAGAATGTAACTATTTTTTCCAATCAATTCAATGTTTTCAGATGTTTACTAGAGAAGAGAGCATTGGTACAGAGTGGGACAGATTGTCCAAAGAGAACGACGAGCGTTTTGTTGATCTGTCGACTACCAGCTCACAATGGTAAGGAATCCTTTTATATATTTTTGTTATCTTCCAGCCAATGTTGAACCATTCTATTTTCTTGGCAATGAATGAAGCCACTCACAAAAGTTTGATGGATATGAAAAACAGAGTCGATTCTGACTAGTCTCTTCCCCGATGGCAATGTTTATCTGTAGTTGTCTTTCTCCTCCTCATCTTGTGCTTCCTTTTTATCCTTTTTAGTGTTTTATTTTGGAGTATAAATGCATTTGTGTAATAAATATTGTGGTTTGTTTATGTATACCTCTGGAACATGCTTGTTGGAGTTGTTTGGAGGAAATTTTATGTTGTGCTTTGTCAGTATTTGGAAAAAAATATGTGTCAAATGATCTTAGAACAACCACTGATTCTGACAATAAAAGCTTATTAACATTAATCCCATTTAAATCTACAAGGGGGGGGGGGGGGACTTTGTTTGGGTGTTTGTTTACAATATAATCTGCGGCTAAGAACACCACATATTCTTAAATCTGGTAGCTAATTACAACCCCCTGATCCTTGACATTTATTCTTGTTCACCTATCTCATTTTAGTATTGTATCGGAGAAGACAACTTGAGGATATTTTTGTATCATATTTACAATATCTTAACAAAATTTTATGTATAGCAAAAGCTGAGACATAATGAAACATTATATAAGTATTGCTGTTGATGATTACAATGAAAAGGACGGACAGTAACAACTTGTTCTACAACTAACCATTTGAAACCAATTCTTTGATAATTCGATATTACAGAGACACACAAAAGTAATTAGATATTCTTCATTCGTGCCTCCAAACTGGCTTCATTTTCATCCCAGCGTTTCGATACTTCCATCTGTCTCTAAAACAACAAGAGAAAAAGAATAAGGATCATCATTATGTAGCAAGAATCATAAGAAAAAGAGAGATCTAAATGCAAATCCCTACCTCCTCAACTTCCTGAACTTGCTTTGAGACGGAGTTTGTTGTCAAGCTACCTTGAAGAAACCAAACGAACATGTTAAAAAGGAACAAGATTGTAACCAATTAAAAAAAAATTATAAAAAGCTAACAAATCACATACCAATCACCTATCCAATACCACAAAACGCCCCTTTATAAGCGTATCCAACAATTTTTAAGCCCCGGCTAGTCACAACTAATACGCACACACGAATACGATTTACAAATTGATTGAAGTAGAGAGAGATAATGCTCTGCAAATTAACAAATGAGATACCTTTCTCACTAACGCATGAAAAATCACGACACTGCAGCCTCCCCTTGCCACAAGACTGCAAATTTTGTTCCTTTTCAATCTCGGTGAACAGCGACAAAAAGAAAAACAATCAAACACAAAATCTCTATATTACCTTAGCCAACCTGTTTCCGAGGAACCGCATCATTTTCTTCTTCTGCCCTCCTCGTCTTGCTCCGGCAGTTCCAAATTTATTACTATACAGAATCAAATTTGGGCCGTTAATAGATTTAATTTGGGCTTGTTTATAGTGATGGGCCTTTCGCCTACACCTCATCGTTGGTATTTACTATGTATAGCTGTTTTTCACATTCTAGATAACTTGTATTTTGTCATAAAATTAAGTGAAAATGTAAATTTATGTGGTAAGTTTGTTTTCAAAATAAAAATTATCATTTGTCAAAATAAGATTGACAACTTTTATATTGTATAAGTGGCAGAAAATGTTAAAAAACATTATTGTCTAGAAATATTTTAAAAAAAACATTGAATTACCAAAAAAATAAAAACGAGTTATTTAAAGTATTATTAGTTTAATAAGTAATCCTTGTTGAAAATAGTGTAATTATCTAATTACTAAAAATTAACAAGTTAAAAACAAAAACATAATTGAGAAAATTATGATTCTGCTTCTAAATCATCCTTCTTACATTAATTTTTTAGTTAGTAATTTTACAAGTGACATAGCTCAACATTCTAAATCAACCATTTATTCATTCTAATTCAAAAAGCTTATAAAATACTACTTATTCATCAACATTGATTGATGAAAAAATCTTCTCAAAAGCATTAACCATCTTTGAAGTATATATCATGACCCTGATTTGAAAATTTTATTTAACTTCCATTTTCACTTCTCTCTCTCTCTTCGGTTCTGGATTTCACAAAATTTGCTTATGTTTTCCAAGAAGTTCCATGATAACGATTTACGCAATTTCAAAAAGGGGAAAAAAATCTTATTAAGTTCAATATCAAAAACAGAAACAATCAAGCAAGTAATTGACAACGATTTGTCACAAATAACATGGAAAATTGGAAAGTTGAACAATAAAATTGATTTATGAAATGTACAATATCTAAAACGTGAAAGTGGAATTCAACTTACCATAACTAGATTCCAAATTATATCTTGAAAGTGATTTTGTTTGCGCGCGAAGAGTTACAGAGTTCTTTTTTTTTTAACACTAGAAATACTTCATTGAATTAAAAAGATCTCTAAGACAAGGAGGGGAGTTCAAACCAAAAAAGAGAGAAACAAGACGGAAACAATAGCAAACAAAAGAGGAAAAAAAACAGATGCCAGTAGGCACCACAACACTTAGACGAGAAAGGACAGCAGGCGAAGACCCCACTAGTGAAACCTTCTGAAGATTGCAGAAAGAGAAATTAGTTGCCTGCTTCTTGCTGAATCACATGATTAAGCCACATGGGGCCACCGGATCCAACATAGGACTGAACGCGATTGCCTGAGATCACACTTTCTGCAATGGCATTTGCTATACTGTTTTTTGGGTTAGAGACATAGCATATACTCCAATCTTCAAAGCGGTGCAACAGGAAGAGAATTTGTTGAATCAGTGGGAGAAGGTCCATATACTGGTAGGGATTTAAGAGCGATTGTCTGACCTCCAAGGAAGAGGCTTCAAAAATCACTTTCTTCTGCCTCAAACTACCCATCGCTTCTATAGCCCAAAGTAAGGATTTCAAGTCTGATTCTCTTTTGTAGGGGGAGCAGCGAAAGGCACATCGACTATGATGAACAGGACGTCCATGGTTATCACGCGTTATCCAGCTAGCACCGGTAAGAGGCCCGGATCCCACCCAAGCCATTCCAATGTTACATTTAATGAAATCTGGTGGAGGCTTCACCCACCCACTCTGATCCTGAGAGGGCACTTGGACTTGTACATGATGTGGAGGAGTCAAATTCACCTCAAACCAAATCTCTGTTTCTTCTAGGGCCCTAGATACGATTGATGAAGCAGATAACCGACTCTTCTCAAACATTAGAGCGTTCCTCCCCTTCCATAGATTCCAGACGATCCAAGGAAAAGCTTTGACGTTACTCTGCGACAAACTCTGTTTTTTCGAAACAGCCACCAGATAATGGAGATTGAGGAAAACAGAGGAGGGAGAGAACCCTGAAGGTGGCGGATCAATACCAGCTAATCTCCAAGCCTCTTGTGCTGTAGAACATGAGAACAATACATGGCAGATTGTTTCAGACTGTTGACCACAACCTAGACAAGTAGGATCAACTTGTAATCCTCTAGACTGAAGACGTTCTCCCACTGCCAAGGCACCAGATAACGCTCTCCAGAGGAAGTGTTGGATCTTAGGTGCAGTCTTAAGTTTCCAAATACTCTTCCATAATTGTTTTTCCACAGGGGGAAGGGGACGAAACGACGGAGACTTTGCGTTATGAATCTCTGATAGCATTCGATAACCACTTCTCGTCGTGTAAATACCATCTTTTGTAAAACCCCACACATCCATGTCTTGTTTGTCCAAAGAAAGCTTGATCTTGATAATCCGAGCCGCATCTTCAGTCGTAAAAGTGTCAAACACTTTCTGAATATCCCACGAGGAAGAGTTGGGAAGCCGAAGATCACTAACTTTCAAAGTAAGGTCAACTATACTATTCTCACGATAGATAGGAGGCCTTGCCTCATTGTCGAGAAGCCAGTTAGAAGTCCAGACATAAGTTTGATCCCCTGAGCCAATCGTCCTGAGCAGACCAGCTTTCAAAGCTTCTCTTCCATGAAGAATGCTCCTCCATATGTAGGAAGGGCGTGATCCGATACTTGCCTCCAGGAAGGACCCATTCTTAAAATACCTACTCTTCAAAACTCTTGCCATCAAGGAATCAGGTCTCGAGAAAACTCTCCATGCCTGCTTACCAAGCAAAGCTTGATTAAATCTCTCTAAGTCATGAAAGCCCAGACCACCCTCTTCTTTGCTCTTACACATAGTGTCCCAAGCAACCCAGGGGAGTTTCCTTCTAGAGCCACCATTACCCCACCAGAAATCCCTCATCGCAGTTGTCAGCTTTGCACAAAGGTCTTTAGGTAGTTTGAAGACAGACATCGCATAAACAGGTAGAGCCATTCCTATAGATTTCAACAGAATTTCCTTGCCTCCCTGTGATAACGTACGTGCAAACCAGCCATGAAGTCTATGTTGTAGCTTCTCACGGATGTAGTTAAGAATATTCTTTTTAGATCCTTTAAAGACTTCAGGTAAACCTAGGTAGGTCCCCTCACCTCCTTCTTGATCAATCTTCAGTATATGTTTGATATCTTCCTTTAATCCCGCCTCCACAAGTTCACCAAAAATGATAGATGATTTGGATGGATTAATTTGTTGGCCAGAGGCTTCCCCGTATAATTTCAAACATCTGAGAATCTCCATGCTCTCCAACATATCAGCTCTACACATCAGTAAGCTGTCTGAGATAGTGAAACACCGGCTCTTGTTTTACAGCCAAGGGAAGAACTCTTCCAAGCCGATTCTGTTCACTCACAAGGTGGAAAAGTCAGTGGATCTTGCATGTCGTCACTTTGAAACTACATTCACACCACTCATTGTTACTTCACTGTTTGCCTTCATTGGTGGTGGTTTCTCTGATGCAAAGTATATGTATGTGAGAAAGCGGTTGAATAAGAAGTTTGAGATAATCAATGCTAGAGTTGGAAAAGGTTGCTACCTGAAAGGACAAGGAGGTTCTTATACTAATTTAATAGCGTGTTAGAAACAAAAAAAAATATTACTCACAAATTTTTAGACTTAGGACATCGTTTGTATACATATTTTCAATGCCTTGGATCATACTATTTTGCAAGCAGTAGTAGTGGACTCAAGACTGGTTTTCTGCATCGGCTTTAGCATGTTTTTTTGTATAGTAAGGCGATTGCATACCAGGAACACATGCTTAATTATTTGTATTTTATTTTATGTACATCATTTGTCATCTAGATTCTACTAACCTCTATGCTAGTATGTTGTATTGAAATGTTTTCTATATCTACACATGAAAACATTCATGCAGTTTTCCTCTTTTATTTTCTTCAGAAGCAAGAAGAAAACAGAACTAAAGCTTGACCTCTTTGCAAAAAGGGAGCTCAGAAAGTTGGTCTATTTATACTAATGGGCCTACAAGACTTAATGTATCCTCAAACCCATTATAAATAAGATAAATCTATCCTCCATCAGAAAGAAAAACAAAGCTACAATTAGAAGTCCTAAGAGCATGTTCACTAAGGGTTCATATCCAAAATCTTCACGGAATCCAAAAAAAAATATTATTATGATATTTGCGAGTCTCAGTGTTTTGATGATATTGTCTCTCATGAGTTCGCTGGTAAGAGGCGGGTTTAACATTGTTCGCAGACCCCACTGATACGTGGCGGCCCGCGATTAGTTCTTTTAAAAAAACTTCAAAAAAAAAAATTAAAACAAAAAGGTTAATCTAAGATTCTGTGCCCGAGTTTACTAATGGAGATGTTCTAACAGATTTACCAGTTTCAAACATGATGGTGAAGCACACGCAATCGATTTTTTCAAACGTAAACAATTATTATTCCTTTAATTTGGATTCTCTCTCAGCTTTAGCTACTCGTAATCGTATTGGTTTGTATCGAGAACTCTGCAGTATTGGCGTAGAGAGTTTTCATCATTCACCTTGACGGCCAAGCACGGGTGGGCAAAGCAGAATGGCTTGGCTCTTTTTGGAGCATTTTACGGTGGTTGGTGTATCAAAGCGTGCATAAGTATGTATATGATAAGATAGTTCTTTTACTTTAGATACCCTCCAAAATCCTAACTATTTTTTGTCAATCAATTCAATGTTTTCAGATATTTACAAGAGAAGAAAGCAAGCCAGATTTGATTTCCATATGGGTCATAACTCATTTATTATAGATAAAAGAATACATTAGTGAGGTTTGAATCTATGACATGTGGGTCAAAAGGAGAAATCTTAACCAATTTACCACAACAATAGCATGCAAACTAGACCTACAAACTTAAATTTATAAATTTCACATGGGTCAGTTGACCACCGTGACTATTAAGTGGCTCCGCCATACAAAGTCGAGATTTGGCCAAAGAGAACGACAAGCGTGTTGATGAGGTGATGGACAAAACTTTCCAGTGGATGAGGGTAAGGAATCTGACTGGTATTTATTTGCTTATTTGTTTTGGTATATATGCCAGCAAATGTTACCATTCCATTTTCTTCCCAATGTTTTAGGCAATGGATGAAGCCTCTCGCAAAAGGAGGCTGGATAGGAAAAACAGATTCAAATCTGCCTGTCTCTTCCCCGATGGCAATATCTATCCATCTATACTTGTCTTCCTCCTCCTCTTGGCTTGTATGTATAATCTGGAACATGGTGTTGAGTTGTTTGGAGAAAGTGTATGTTGGTATTTATAAATAATCTGTGCCTAATGGTATAGTACAACCAAGCTTAAATAACATTAATCATCATATGTTTGGAGAAAGTTTATGTTGTGCTTTGTAAGTAGTCTGTGTCATGACACTACAGATTCTTAAACAGGTAGCTAATCACAACAACTGATTAACTAGATGAAGACTTGAGCTTAAATTACATTACTAAACTTGTATTTAACAATTTAATCTACAACTGTTTGATCTTGGAGAAAGACAAACTTGAATATATCGTTATGTACTGATCATACTTCACTATTTTTTTAATCTATAACAAAGCCGAGGCAGAAAGAAACATTACAAAGACTTTTGTTGTTGATGATTAAAATAAAAGACAAGACGATAACCACTTTGTTCCACAACCATTTGAAACCAATTACTCTTTCATAATTAGATATTTGACCCATCCTATTCATTCTAGCTTCCAACCTGGCTTCGCGTTCATCCCAACATTTCAAATGTTCCGTCAGAAACTGAACCAACATGAGAATAAGAATCATTTATCATTATGTAGGAAGAATGATGAGAAAGAAAAAAGAGAGCTAAATGGAAGCAAATCCCTACCTCCTCATCTTCCTGAACATGCTTTGAGACAGGGCTTGTTGTCAAGGCACCTTAAAGAAACCAAATGTACATGTTAAAAAGGAACGAGCTTGTCAACAATTTTTTTTTTTTTATAAAAGCTTACAAATCAACATACCAATCACGTATCCAATACCACAAAACGCCCCTTTATAGGCATATCCATCGAACCGCGGCTAGTCAGAACTAACACACACACACGAACCAATTTACAAATTGATTGAAGTAGAGAGAGGTATTGCTATGCAAATTAACTAAATGTCAAATAAAGACAAGTGAAACATTGATTTTCCAATATATTTCATGATACTGATTTATGCAATTTCAGAAAGAGGAAAATATCATAATACAGTACAACCTTTATAAATTAATAATCTATAAATTAATAATCTTTATAAATTAATAAATTTTATCGGTCTCAAGTTGGGCCGGTGTTAAATTTAAAACAAATCGATAAAATAATAAGATAATAATATTTTTAAAATTTCTATGTAAATATATAATCCCCTTAAAATCATAAATTAATAATTTATCTATGTATAATTTTTATATAAGTATAAGTTAAATATTATATTGTTGGTTTTATATTCACAATAAAAATTCTTTATATTTCTTAATATTTCAATATATTTTGATAATATTTAATAAGATTATACTGAAAACCACTTAACAATTTTATGAAACATAAAATTATACATAAAATAAGATAATAAAACAATATAGAAGTAAAATTTCTAAAATTTAAAATAATGTAAATACGATAAAATAAAATATTTTTCTTTTTTTATATAAATAAAAATATTCAAAAATAGAAAAAAATCTAAATAAAGAAACTTTTGTAAATTAATATCTCTATAAATTAATAAAATTTCAAAGTCCCAACATTATTAATTTATAGAGGTTTTATTGTAAGTTCAATATCAAAAACAAAAAACAATCAAGCAAGTGCTTATTGATAACGATTTGTCACAAATAACATGGAAAATTGGTTGCTTATTGCTGTGAAGGAAGATACGAAGAAAGAAATTGCCCTTGTCCAGCTGGAAGTGCAGAAAGAAATTGGTGTTTGAAGTAGAAAATTGATCTTCTTGGTGTGGAAGGGAAGAAGAAAAAGTGAAGGGGTCTGCCAGAGACTATTAGGTACCAAGTCAAGTTCTAGTGTGAAACAGGAACGACTTCCGCCAGGCAGATTGAATACACTTCTCTGGATCATGCATGCAGCGACTTTGCTAAGGCTTACACGTACCAGGGATCTTCGCATTAGTGTTTGATTTCCTTGGGGGCTTTGTAACCGTGGGGAACTTCCTGTACCAGAGTAATCAGTTGAAGAAGAAGCTTGGCGTCATCACAAGTGAACTTTGTGTGGTTAACGATCGGCTGGAGGTTCACTTTGAGAAGTTGAACGCTCTTGAGAGTCGTTTTGTCGAGTAAAATGAAACTTCAGAGAACCAAATGAGGAAGGTTGTTGCTTGTGTGAAGGAGGATCTGATGAAAGAAGTAGCACTTGTGCAGCTTGAAGTGCAGAAAGAAGTGGCTGTGTTGATATTCTTGGTGAGGAAGGGAAGAAGAAGAAGTAGAAGAGAAGAAGATGGGTCTGCCAAGAGATTTTAAAACGCTTTTGAATGTTCTGTAATGTTTATGGAGACTGAAACTCTGATGGAATTTGGTGTGTTCTGTAATAAGTTTTTGATCTTAAGCCAAAAGCACAAGGATCAGTTTTTGATCTCTTCTTAGGTGGAGGGACCACCTCTCATACCCCTATATCTCATAACACAATCTTCAAAAGACCCGTTTTTTAAAAAAAAAATTATATGTCAAACGAAAAATCATAAAATTAATTTGGAAAAGTGAATATTTTTTATTTGATTAATAAAATTAGATAAAAATATTTCAAAAATCGAAAAACTTTGTTTTCCATATTTTCGCGAAAATTATCAAAATATGATTAAAAACAATTTTAAAATATTATTTTTTCGAATTTGAAAGATATAGAAACTAAATGTATATTCTCATTTAGAGGTATTCACATTTCCTTTTCTACAAAAATTTGTAGGCTCAGTGACCTAAAGAATGTTCAGAATTGAGACTCTGTATTTGATCAAGGACTTAGAGAGTGATTCAAGTCCATCTTCAAGATCTTGAATACATGACTCTAGTATCTGCGAATCCTCAATCTTCACTGACTTCTCAGACTGAAACTCCAAATCCACCACTGTGAATTCATTTGCTTCTTCTTCAAATGTAATTTTGTTCTGGTTCATCAGCGTTGAGACCAAAGACCATTTGGCACAAGCCTTTGATCCGAACATGAAGTTAAACAGAGACTGAAACAGCGCAACTGTTACAGCTTTTGCTTCTCCGAACACATCCAAAGACTCTTGGCTCTCTTTGTTTTGTCCCATTTTCAAGTTCTTGACTACTTTTTGAAATGATTTCTTGAGAGACTTTCTTGTGGCTAAGTATTTCTTGACCTCGCTTGATAGATCTGTGACAGCGATAATGGTCTGTGACAGCGATAAATATCTCTCTAATGCATCCAGCAATAATATTAATAATCGAAAAAGATATGATTCAGATTTATACACATGGATTATCTTATTAAATAATGTTGTTGCGATAACGATTCTGCATCTTATTGGTTTAGGTACATGCAAAATGCCAAAACCAGCAAGGCATGTCTCACTCAAAGAATATGATATTAGCGCCGCTCGTGGATGCATTCATGTGCACCATCTTAGTTATCTTAAATCTTCGTTGGTTAATGCAGATATTGTCTGCCTCCTACTTTGCAAGATTTGATTTCTCCAACTTTTAAAAGGCTCATTATTGTAATGACACGAAGTGGAATTATATATATTCATGAATAGTTCTGTTTAAATATAAGCCATGCTGGATTTTTCTTCAAACAATGACAATAAGATGCAGAGCCTCTCGTGCACATTCAATTATTTTATTGTGGTTAATTATTTGAGAAGCTAGAAAGAAGGAGGCTTAAACCTTTACAACTTTAGTCGTTGACAAAGTCCTTCAGAAAATATTTACATTAGTGTTAAAACTAACGAACCAAAACAGAGAAACAGAGTAACAATATAAGACAAAGCTTTACAGAGTACATATAAATAAACAAAGAAAAGTAAAAGTGTCAGTTACATAAAGGAATTTCTGTTGAATTTATTTGTAGAAAAAGAACTGCATAATATCTTCATTAGTAACACTTTAGAAATAGACGATACAGCCCGAAAGGAGATTAAACTAAGTCCAGTTTCTTGCGGTGAAAGTAACAACTAACAAGTCCAGTTTCTATACTTTTTAGTTGATTTACCACTTGTTTCTTGAAGGTTGTTTGTTGAGTTAAATTCAGACAAAAAAAGTAAGAATTATAAAGATAGAAAAGACTATAAAAGGTTTGTTTGTCTCATTTATTAGTATATTAACATTTTCATCTCTGTACAAAATTTTTTTAGGCGCAATGACCTAGAAGATGTTGAGAAGTGAGACTCTGTATTTGATCATTGACTTTGAGAGTGACTCAATCCCATCTTCAAGATCTTGAATGCACGACTCTAGCATCTGCACATCTTCCATCTTCAATGATTTCTCGGATTGAAACAGAGAATCCACTTTCGTGAATTCATTTGCTTCAGCTTCACATGTAGCTTTGTTCTGGCTCATAAGCTTTGAGACCAATGACCATTTTCCACAAGCCTTTGACCCGGACATGAAGCTAAACAGAGATTCAAACAGAGAAATTGTTACTCCTTCTGTTTCTCCAAATACAACCAATGATTTATTCGTGCTCTCTTTGTTCTGTCCCACTCTCAACTTCTTGAGTACTTTTTGGAATGACTTCTTGAGAGACTTTCTTGTGGCAAAGTATTTCCTGACCTCTGCTGATAGATCTCCACGCTTTCTTCGTAGAATAGATTGGATCTCTTTGAGACCTTCTTTCATCTGTGACAAAGCATCCTTGGCGACGTTGCACAAATCCAAGATCATGAGCGATCCATCAATAAGCTTCTCAATCTGATCTTGGGATAAAGCCTGGTTGGTGATAGATAGGCGAATCATCTTGTCAAGAGAATCATATAAGTCTTGAAGGTTGCTTAGTCTTTGGTAAATAGAAGAGCTGGAAGATGAAGAGACCACCTCAGATGATCTCAATCTGATCAACTGCTCATCGACATAAGCAGCTTGTGGGTGTTGTAAAGAGGGGACGCTGTTAGAACGTGCATGAAAAGAAACAGCCATTTTTGTTTGAGCTTTTTTTTTCTCTGCTTTGAGATGTTGAAAATGATTTGGTGTTTGTTCTGTTTTTGATTGGCTCTCTGGTCAATTACATATATACAACACTAAGGAAGAGAGTCGTGAGGAATCTTTTGGTAGTTCAAAATCTTGATTCTGATTTGATCACATGAAACCATTTTATAAGAGACTGTTATGCAGAACCAGCAGAGGTTGTCTCCTTGATGCATATGGTATCAGCACCACTCGCGGATACATTCATGTGCACTAGATTATATCGTAATATTATGAAGGTTGTTGAAAATCTTGTCTTCCTCCTACACTACAGAATTTGATCTCTTTCAAGTATTTTTAAAGCTCTTGTAGCTGTGTCATGAACTGTAATATACTAATATCTGTTGGTTGCACATGAGATTTTGAGAGTGAATATATGCATGAGTGGTGCTTTTATCATCAACTCCAAGGAGACAAGCTTTACTTGGATTTTCTTTAAACAAAGACAACTCCATCAATGCATAAACATCTCTAATAATGTTAAAAAATGCCTGAGGTTTTCCATATATATGAAAGGACTGAAAATGTGATAAATGCAGAAGATATAAATGATAAATCTGTTAAAGAGGAAGTTTCTCTCGAGATAATTAATATTTAAAAAGTAATAATAAGTATTTGCAAGCTTTGATTCTCTGTTGTGTAAGAAGAGCTCACCGAGGACATACAAATCTCAGAGCCGATAATCCACACATTGATCAAACAAATGAGAGTCTCATAACAAGTCGTCTAAACTTTTTAATGTTTGTGGTAAGGAAAAAAAGGGTATATAATATGAGTTTATGTATTTGAGGCATCTCTGCAAACTCACATGTTGTTACAATAATAACTCTGAACAATGGTTGCGTGATTTTGACTTGAGATTAGCGCGTGTCAGAATCGATGAATAAGGAAGGATCTCACCTTCACTTTCTCAAAAAAAAAATGAGCGCGTTACCTCCGCTGCGACGTCGTATCAAAGCTTTTGCTATTATTCAAAGCTTAATTTTGTCCTCGCTTTTGATTGGTGCCTTTTGATCCATTGTAATGACGCGTCATATTAAGGCGACGGTTTAAAGATACCTGTTATTTATTTTTTTTTTTTTGACAAAGGATAGATACCTGTTATTTTTGAAGTATATGCCTGCAAGCTAAGTAAGAGTTAACTGTTAAGAGAGAGTTGCGTTTTACTTTTTTTTTCATTTTTCATTTTTCATTTTATACACTTTTCCTTATTGTTTATGCGTTAAGATAGGTGGTTTTAGTGAGAATCGATAAGATACGAAACCCTAAACTTATTCAGCTCTCTGAACGTTCATTCATTGAAGAAAGAGACAAATTCTTGTTAGTTAACTTTGGACTCAGCTCTGACGGGCTTTGGCCTTGGGCTTGGGGTTTTAAGTATTATTGAGTTTGCAAAACTCGGTATGAGGACGAACAAACATTGACTGAGCTCAGTGAACATCCAGTTTTCTATATAAAACATTACACATACAGCTGCGGCTTGGAAGTACTGATTTTAAGAACTTTCTTTGTGGGTCCTGAGATCTTTAGGCTGCCAAGGGAGAACTGAAGATTGGTAAAAGCAACTAGAATCAGCAGAAGAAACCCTAATTTATCTTTGACTTCTTCTGAAGCTGCAGTGTTATGGCAGAAGCGTTCATGAAAACATTTATTTATTTTCCATATTTTCTTTTATTAAGTTTTGGATAGCATTATAAACATTTGTTTTTTTTTTTTTTTTTTTTGAACATACATTATAAACATTTGTTTTGGAATGTAGTTGGTGTGATCTGATATAGCGATACTTGTGTCCACTGAGGTGTCGGACCACCTTACTTATTGGCTACTCCTACTTTTGGAACTTTGGCTCCTCAGAGTAAAGCGTCGACAACCACTAGTGGCATTGTTTTATCTTTCTTTTTGCATTACACACTAGTTGTATTATTGTTGAATTCATATTTCATTTTTGAAAATAAATAAAAAACTCAACTTCTTTTCAGAAGAAAAATGACGAGTCAAAAGTACTTCCAACTAGTATTTCGATCGACCGACATCTAAGGCCAACTCCATCGGTTGAATTCCTATTTGGGTATGTAAGAAAGTAAAATAATAGTATTATAATAATTTTGGTTTAAATAATTAGACTGCTTTTCTTTTTTTTTTAATATCTGTGCAATAAAAAGAAGCCATTTGACATTTGAGTTTTAGAACCCGTTCCTAAAGTCTCTCTGCAACCAACCGGTCCTGACTTTCTCTTTCATGTTTCAATTTTTTTTTAATATTTATAATAGCTAGATAATCTATAAGAACTCCTTGATGGAGGTGGTCTAAAATCTTGTAATGCCAAAGCTGACTTATATCATCAAAAATCAAACATACAGTATATCACAAACCACCATGTTTTTGACTTGAGATTAGCGTCCCAAAATCAGATAAAACCATTTGTATCATTTATTCAAATCTATAAGAGGAACATACGGTTATAAATAATAGCAATGGATTTTTGAAGATGACACTATTTGCGACACATCTTTCCGTTCATAAATGCTACAAGACACAAACTAATTTCAATCCGAGGCAGGATCGATCCACGTGGAAAAACACTACATAAAGCGTCTGTCTGGTAAAACTTCTTTTTGGTTTAGAGAGTTGTCTGGTGAGACTTTAAAAAGAAAAAAATAGTTTATGTGTGTAGCTAAATCCATTAAGTCGCGTCGTTATCAATGTATGTCCCCTCGTTTGAACTCTGAAGAATTAGGTGATGTCTTTGTAGATGTTTACATCGTCCTAGTCCCGTATTCAGAATTAATGACCAAGTTTGGAGGAAATCTCCACTTAAACCAAACGTTCCGAAATCTGAACAGACGAGATCAGTCATAAAGCGTCATACTTATGGATCATTTGTTAAGCGACTTTCTCTTAATACTTAAGTTACTAATACGATTTTGATCCGTACTTTAAAAACGCAGAATATTATACATTGTAAAAATTAATAAAAATTCTTCAATTACTTTGTTAAAAACGTTAAAATATGGTATCCACCTTATTTAAATTCGTCTTTTTTTGGCGAATACATTTACATTTCGACCGTTTGAACTCATTTACTTTTCAGTGCTCAATATTTTTATCATTTAAATTCATGTAATTGTAGTGATCGTCTATTCATACCGGTTTGAGTTTATTTTGAGTGACTAAAATCATTTAATTTTTACAAAAATGCATTTGTATTTTATTTTTCTTAAATAGTGTTTAATTCATTTCTAAAATTTGAACACACTGTTTAGATTTATTATTTGAACATAATAGAAAATTAAATCAATGTAGTTCATGTATAAATATCGTAGTGTCTACGGTTGTAGTGTGTTCAAAATAGTGTATATTTAGTTAAACACCATAAAAGAAAAATTAGTAAAATAAATTGATACACGTGGAAATTTACATTGTGAAAGTGAAACACCCTTTACATAAAAAATCAAAAATTTATAAAAAAAAATAATTTCAAACCTATATTTGAGAATATTTAATGAATTTAAAATTAGATATGAATATATATAATATTATATATATGCTATTTATAAAATCATTTTTGTTAAGTATTAAATAATTGAAATATTTAATCTTCTTAATTAACTAAATATTAGGTAATTTAATGCAATACCTAAGATTTATAAGGAAACTTATATTTATCATATTTTTGTAAATTTATTTATTAAAATTAATTGTCTTTATTAAAGAAAAAAATAACATTAGATGTAATTAAAAGGTTATTTCAAGTTTTAATTCATATTGATACTTCAACTTTAATAATATAGATAAAAAACATTTTTAGCTATATAAGTATTTATGTTGTTAGTATTTTTAGGAGAATAGCTTGGAGCATTCTGAATTCTATAAGGATTTTCAAAATTAAAATATGCTTTATATTTTTAATTGTATAATGAAATTTGTTTAAAATATATTTATATTTTTTTAAATCTCTTCAAATGATAATAATTTTTGTCAAAATTAATAATCCTATGATTAACTAAAATCTTACAGAATAATCGACATGCCATATATATAGTATTCCATATATGTTGTATTTTTATATAGCAATTTTTTTAATATTTTATATTAAATAATATTGATTGGTGGCCAAATTGAAAAAAAAGTGGTATTATTTTGTAAAGAAAACAAATATCCAATGCGAGAATCCTAAATTCTTATAATAGGATTCTGCTTTAATAGTATAGACTATATTTTGATTTGTGCTTTCAAAACACGAGATTATTTAAAGATGATAAATTTATCAATCCGTCTTTTGTTCACTAATATACATAGGCATAGATGGTTCGGTTCTTTTTTTGTTGTTGTTCGTTTGGTTCCAGTTCTAGTTTTTGTTTTTTTTTCGGTATAAAATATATAAATATTGTCAGTTATTTATGAGTCTCGATCTGGTTTGAATGGTTATTTTGGTTTTTTATTAGGTTTGAATAAAAAAATTAAGAATCAGTTTTCAGTTCAATTCAGTTTTGGTTAATTTAGAAAATTTGGGTAAAAAATACTTTTTTAGATTTTTGGGGAAAATATCGGATAATTCTTATAGATTTAAATATTTCAGATGAAAATATTCAACTAATTTATTTTTATCGAGAAATTAAATAATATATATGAAATCATCTATTTTTTAAAAGAAAAGATGAAACTGTATGACATAACTAATTGATGTATGTATATAAATTTTATAAAGAAGTAGATATGCACGTTAAAATGCAAGTAAATATTTAGTTGTGATATTGTATAGTAAATATATATTAATAAATCCAAATGTGTATTTACATTTACTGAATTATCAAAAAAAGTTTAAATTTTGTTTTAAACTATTATAATATTTAGAGATTTTTTTTGCGGTGCATGTTTTGTTAGATAAATGTTCTATATGATTTCACCATAGGCTAATCTGATATATATATATAGGACCATGCTAATCCTCGTGATGCATGTAGGTATATATGATGGTTGGTTTTCTATGCATTTTGTTGTAGAAAGATGACTATTTATGTAGCATATGTAAATATATTTGATTAACATATGTTCACTGTGATATGATATATACATTTTGAAATGGTTGAATGATTTGCTGTAAAATGTAAGAATGCCACAAATTTGTATATTTGTTTGTTGTAGATTATAGTAAATATTGGTATATGGGAGAAAATATAGTTGACACATTTTTAGTATTTTATAACATATAACTATTATCTATTTTATATAAGTAAAGTTATTATAGATGAGTCACTGTTTACTATAGTAAATTATCAAGAAAACACTAAATATAATATGGGTCACTAACGTAGGATACGGCCAGTAAATTATATAATGTGGGATTTAGAGGTAAAACATTTGATATTCATATACGTAAATGACATATACATGTTTGATTAATTTATATATTATGAATATTCCGTTAAAAAATGCTAAGGATTTTGAAATGGTACGAATATGCTTAAATATGGTATGTATAGTTACTATGTTTTCTGGATTTATTTTAGGAAATAGCATAACTTGTAATATTATTGTAAAATTAAGGACAAAATCTTAAATTTTCAAAATAGGATTCTGCTTTAATAATATATACTAGATTTGATCCGCGATTTGAAAGTGTGAGATATGTTATTATAAAAATCTCATTATTAAAATGAAAAATATTTTATTTATAAGAATTTTATCTATTTAAAATGGTTTTGTATTTAAATCAGCACTCTAAATCCAATTCGGATCCGCATTAAACCGCTATATCAGATGATCTGATATATAATCTGGTTTGGATT
The DNA here is from genome assembly GCA_026261945.1 of Hirschfeldia incana. Lineage (NCBI taxonomy): Eukaryota > Viridiplantae > Streptophyta > Magnoliopsida > Brassicales > Brassicaceae > Hirschfeldia > Hirschfeldia incana. The sequence continues at coordinate 3,966,124 of JABCMI010000006.1, forward strand.
TTAAGAAATATTCATGATTTAAATACTTCATAAAATCCGGAAAATCGTTAAACTCCAAAGCTAACCTACTGAACCGATGGGAGATTAATATGTAAACTAAGTTGATTTAATCTAATTTTGATATGCGCTTTAAAAGCGTGAAAATATTTTTGTTTCACAATTTTTTTAATAAAAATTATTATTCTAAATATTATATATATATATATATATATATATATATATATATATATTTGCTTTTACGGTGTGCTAAATTACTGAGATTGGAAAAAAAATTATAATCCACCCCTATACTATACTAGTTAAATAATTAAAAATAATATGAGAAATATTTTATTATGATTTGTAATTTAATTTTGTTATAGTTTAATAGTTTTTTCTTATATCTTAAATTTATGAATAGAAGATGATACTTTTGATATCGGTTTGTGTTTGTTAAAATAATTTGAAATGCATATGTCTAAATTCTATTTATATTTTTGTTAGGTTCCAACTTATTATATGACGTTAGAATAAAGAAATCTATAATATATTTTTAATAAGTTTGCATTGGTTATGTTTTTATAATAATTTTATAATTTTCTAATATTTTTGCTAAACCTGTTGTATTTTATTAAATATTTTTATATTAAATAATCTATATAAATTATTATAAAAAAATATCCATTCTTAAACTCATTAGGTAAAAAGGTACTTTGTGATACTTATAGAATAAAAACAATTTGTCAAAGATATCCACTATTAATTAGGAATGATTTTGTTGATTTCAGCAAAAAATGATTTCTTTGATTCTTTAACATTAATATACAACCTCATATATAATTGCACGGAAATTACCATAATTATAAACTTCAAATTGCTCGGATTGTATAATAAGGGGGGTTATTGGTTTGAGAATTCTTAAGGAATTCTAAAATTTTAAGAATCCATTGTCATTGGTTTATGGATTTTTAAAATCTTACCAAAATCTGTTGTTATTGGTTTGAAGACATATAAATTTCATTCAAATCTTTTCTTATTCATAAAGTCTTGTTATTATTGATTTGTTATTCTATTAGATTCTATTGTTATTTGGAAGTAATTTTCTTACATTTTTACTCATAAAACCAAACTTTGAAAATCTTATGTGTACTCATAAGATTTTTGAAATTTATGTAATAATAAAAACATACATACATGATAATCATTTACTCTGTTTAATCACGTAAGAGGACTATAGATAGATTCAAACACTTTCAGAGCTTGGAACCTTAAATGTCTCATCTAAAAACATTGCTGGAGATATCCCTTCTGAAATCTTTGAATGAAAAATGCTTCAACGTCTTGACATGTGCTGCAATAATAACTTTACCAATAGATGTTCATTTCTCTGGGGCTTTACCAAGCGATGTTCATTTCCGAGAGAGTTGGGAAGTCTGACCGTTTTGCAGATAGCATTGAACCTCAGTTTCAACAAGCTTACCGCAGAGATACCTTCTCCTCAACAACAACGATTTGTTTGGTGAAATACCAAGCTCTTTTTGCTAATCTCTCCAGCTTGTTGGGTTAAAATTTCTTATGCAACTTGACTGGCCATATTTGCTTCTCCATAACATGTCCATTTCTAGTTTCATTGGCAATAAAGGTCTTTGAAATAGTGGATGGTGGAATCCTTTACGACTTTTCATAATAAGATGAAACTTTTGAGGTTAAATCCATATGCTATTTTAAGACATAATAGTGTAGAAGAAGTAGAGTACCTGTTAGCTGGACGGAGAAAAATTGTTTCTCAATGCACCAAGTAGGTGATGTTATTGTATATATTACCTTATAAGGAAAATTGTTTTTGGAAAATTTCTAGAAATATTATTGTATATTACCTTATAAGGAATTTTTTTTGGAAAGTTATACTGTGCAAATCCATAATAATTAATACCATTCTATTGAAATCAAAAAGAAAATTAAATAGAATTTTTGTCTAATCTTTTGAACTTTTAAAAGTCTGTCAACTTTTGAAATCACTAAACTATTTTGAAATTCTTGTTCCAATAACCCCTTAAGTGAATTGTGCCCATAGTGGCCGAAGGTGGATTATGATGCTTGAATATAATTATTTATCAAAAAAAAATTTTTGAATGTAATTTGCTTGGAAAAAAATTGACAAAAAAGGAAGTACATTAAATTTTTGAAGTATAGTATTAAATACTGCTCTAATGTTATTGACTTATATTAAAGGTGAATTCTGATTGGTTATATTTAATGTTGGCGTTTTTTTTCTTTCAGAATTGGTAGTGGTATTCTTTTGTAATTAACTTGAAAAATTAAAGACATAATCCTACGAGAGATTATGCTATAATAGTATAGATATCATCTGCATGCGATAATTACTAAAGATTACTTATAAAGCAACTTTAAATTAAATTGAAATAACAAGCATGCATATGGGCTCACAACAACATATATTTTTTTATTTTTTTTGCTTTAATTTCCTCCAATAAGATACGATTAAAAAATATACATTTAGCTATGAATTTTCAATACTTTGATCTAGAATCACGAGGAAACAACTTAATTGAGAAGTATTTTAGAATCATGGACTGTTATTGTAACCTGAACAAAAAATATTACTCCAATAGGCTATAAATATTATATTCATTTTATTAAAATGAACGTAATTATCATTTTGAGTATACGTAAACTCGTAAGTTGGTTACATTTTTGTATATCTATATATATTTAAACTGCATCATTTTGTTTTATTCAGTCTTTTGTGTAGATACAGAAAACATATTTTTTTAGAAAGAGAAAAAAATTGGATGTATGGACTCGAAACTGGAAGTTGTTTGGAAAGGATAGGAAAGACGGCATATTTCTCAATCAGAACTATGAGTATAACAGTCTCATTCCACATACGATAAAAGTTCGAAACCCGTTTCTCCCTAAATTTTGAAAATCAAACTAATACTAACAAATAGCAGTTCAAAGGTGGTTAGTGTTTCCTAAACCTAAATTTAACCAATGAATAACTTACCTAAACCAAAAACGACCTGATTATGACCCGTTTACAAAATAAAAACCTGATTAAATAAACTAACCAATGATCCGAGTTAAACAAATTAGAAACCCAAAAACATCAATTTCTCTTGCGTAGAAGAACGTCATTGCTCCTCCACATGGTTGCTGCGATTGTCTCCGATTGTCTTCAGTCAAGTAATTTCGACAACTCTGTGTTTGTCTCTGTCTCTCTCTATCTCTCGTTATTGTACCGTTTCTTTGTCTCTCTGTTTTTGACTTTGTCTCTCTCTGTTTTGCAGGAATCAGCAATTGAGTCATGGACTGATGTGAATATAGAGTGGAATGGTGTAACCTGATTTCAGATCGGTTTAAATTGATCCATAGTCGGATCTTTATTTGGGCCGACTTGTACCGATACGAACTAGTTTACTATCGGTTGATGTAATAAACCATTAAAACCAAGACAAATCTTGGATGTGTGGATATGAGTTTCGAACTTTCATCGTATATGGAAATGGGTTGTTATATTTTTGTGGTGTGCAATTAGGACGAAGTCAAAACTTTTTGTACATTTATTACTATGTCATAGTTCTGGTGTGGAAATATGACGTCTTCCTCGAAAGGATATTGCAAACTCTATTTGATTAAAAGTACATAATATTTTTCGTACTGTATTAATTTTTTTTGTTATACTGTATTAATATTTAGTATTTACATATAAATCAGATTAAATATCCCAAGTTTAACGGATATTCAGATATCAATTACTAGCTTAAATACATATAATGGGTGGAAACCCTCTTGGTTCAGTGGTTTAACCAAAGGTTCATTAATGCTCCTACATCTCCAGATCTGAGTTTCAATTCCCAGTAAAAACGAAATTATGCGAATTAATAAGAAACAGCTTACAAGAGATTTGTGGCATGAAGAATCATCTGTAACATTTCTTCGAGTTTATAATAGCATAATATATCATGTGTTAAAAACAAATACAGATTACTGATGACATATACCCCAAAAAGCAAAAAATGCGCTTCCTACCAAGCCTAACTTCTATATACCGATAGTAAAAATGAATTGCTCCTCATTTAATTTTTGGAAAAAAATCCGCCATTTTAATTGGTGGCCAATTAGACGTAAAGCTACTTTCAAATATTTCGTTCACATAATTAATGTGCATTTAATCCTCACTTGATAAGTGTTGTAAAATAAGTATATGACTAGATGCCGACCCTTTAGATAAAAGTAGAGTCAAATTTTTGTTTCGTAACCAAAACTATTGGATGTATTAAACATTTAAATCGTGTAACCACCAAAGAAACAATTAAGTTCGGCTCAATATTGACGCCTGTTTTGTTCAAAAAAGATATATATTGACGCCTGTTTGACAAGAAGGTCAGCAATCTAAACGCAAACCAGTTTAGAAACTTTTTGCACCCGACCAGACCCACTTGAGTTATAAAGCCACAACCCAACAAAATCAGAAGACTTCGATTTATGCACGTGGGTCTCACTTTTGAGTATATGAAAGTGACATAACTGAATACGTCATTTTGCTTATGTTATATATGACTCATATCTTATCACTCCCAAGTCCAATGTTTATAATTGATTTCTTGCTTCAAACTAGCACACACTCAGCATGTTGTATATAACTATATGAATTAATGATAATGTAAGTGCAAAGATAACACAACAATAGGTAATGCAGAAGATAGATCAGAGAGACAAATACACAAGTACACCAAATAGTTTTATTAGAAATCACCTTGTACAACTCAATTACAAGTTCTGCTTAATTAGCTTCGCTAGCCTGTTAACACTCTAACAGCTGCTACTGAACAATTCCTAAGCTACCCACTTATGTCTCTCCACCGTCAAGTACTTCAGCCACTGCTTCAGCACGACCTAGAACACCTCCAAGAGCTTCTCTCTCTTTCTATAAGATCAGCCTCTGTGTCTCTGTCTCTCTACAGACGACCACATAGCTATCTTATACTAACTCCACGTTCCCGAAACCTTAGTCTCCAAGGAACCACAATATGGACATCTTCCACAACAATAAGTGCAACTTTCCTTTTCTTGGAATGCACTTATTCCTCTTTCCTTTAGGTCATAAACTTGCTCCTCAAGTTTATTCCTCTTTGCCTTTTCTTCAAGATACTCCTTTGCTCTTCAAGTCCACACGACTCCAGCACAGCATCTCGACTCCACAAGGTCTTCACCACTCAACACGACGTCTGCCTCAGCAACTACGTCAGCGACTGCTTCAGGGGGGACATCTTACATCAACAATCTCTCCCTTTTAGCTTTGTGTGCCTATCAAGCACATCTTTCTTATGGTTCAACAACCACGTTCCCCACCTGGAAACTTCCACGCTACATGTGCTCTTCTTCCCCACGAGATGTGCACCACACCATGTTTTTCTCCCCCATGAGACAAGCATCATCTACTTCAAGACGTCTATCACTATGCTATTCTCCCCCACGAGATGTGCACTCCTTGGACTAGAACGTCACCATTCCATTCTCCCCCTGCTTGATTGCAAACCAAGCTAAAACAAATGCTTAGATGTCAAGACTTACAGACACACCCGTCTGCTACTGCATCACGATCTGACGCACTTGTCGAGTTACCTCTCGACCCACTTCTGTTGAGAACCAGGCTTCCTTCATGCGTCGTCTCCTTGACCATGAGCCTCTTCTCAACCCCACCGAGTGCCCTCTGCACTCGTTGCTATAGCCTTGGAGTGATTTCTCTATCACCATCCTGAAGATCTTCTCGTATCACTTCCTGACGCACTTCGATCTCCTTCTCCTTTGTGTCACAAACAACTTCGTGTTCTGACTCCTCACTTGATGCTTCTTGATCTTCCTCAAGATCACTCCTACCAGAGCTGCATCCATCTTCTGATGTTTCTTTCTTGACCTCATCAAGTAAGCCACTCTTGGCTATAGACACCTCTTCAACCCTCTTTGATTTAGTGAACGTCTTGTTCACCTTCTTGGCCATGTTTCTGCTCTTCTCATGAGAAAAACACTCCATCTTCTTGTGTCCAACCTTCCTACAGAATCAGCAGCACATCCGATGTTGCTTCTTCTTTGGCATGACATAGTTACTGATGCACCGATCAGTCTCCTTCTTTGTATCAGCTGCACAACCATGCTTCAGAACCCCGTGTCTAACCTTCATGATGCTGCACTGATGTACTATCTTCGACTTGTTGCTCACAGCCACGCGTTGTAACACTTCCTGCCGCACTTCTTGTCTTACTGATGCTAGGAATTTTCAAGGCTCCTAAGTCAAATAATAGTAAAGTTGAAGTAAGTTGTCGAACCAGAGGGACTCAAAGAAATGAGAATGCAAATATTTGCCTAATCTAAGTGCAGCCAGTGAATTGATGATTTCTAAACTAATGATTAAAGATAATGCAAAACAATAAAATGATACTTTTAAGCTATTGGAAATGAGAACTCATGGGTATAGGGATTTAGACCTTGGGTGATCAGGTTTCGAACTAAGGAATGCAAATGATAAATCAAACAATCAACCTTAAGCCTAGACACAATTCTAAGCAAGCTCTATATCTAGATGAATGCTCATTTGCTAACATGTCTCAAACATCAAATGTCTTTGGTTGAATAACATGCAAACAATCATTACTAACAAGTCTATTAGCTATCTTAGCATCTTTAACAACAAATGTTTTTGGCAAAGTACACTAAAAGCCAAGGAGAGTTGACTCAAGCATTTCATCAAACACCTTTTGGGTGGAAAATGCCTAGAGATCACCAGTTGAGTGGCCTACTCAAATGATGCATTAAGATCACTCTACTAGCAAGGAACAAGCATGATCTATACCTAAAACATCCTAGAACTAACATAACACCCTCAATCACACTAACCCATGAATCCAAAAGGTGATTACTCACTAATCTCCATGATTCCTCTTAAACCCATGATGGATTTCAGATTAATCATGTAGAGGAATAGATGAGAGATCACAAGAACAATAACAAATCAAGCCAAATTCTTGAGAGAGTTTGTGTTCTTCAATAGATAAAATATAATCTGCCAAAAGGTGGCTACAACATACTTAAACATTAGGTTTTTCAGAGTAAAAACGTGCATAAGAAATTGCAAAAAGGTCCTTGAAAAATCATAAAATCGGGTAGCATAAAGGGGTGGAGCGACCAGGATGGGTCGCTCCAGGAGGTCGCTGTGGTCTGGACAGGAAAGACGAGCGACCGGTGAGACTCACTGCGCCGGGGTCGCTCCAGGCTGGCGGTGGCACAGCGACCAGGCAGGGTCGCTGTGGGAGGTCGCTCTGGTTCGTATGCCTCTAGTAAATTGGTCATAACTTCTTCATTACATTTCCAAATGACTTGAAACCACTTCCATTAGAGAGATAACTCAATTTCCTATGGCTCCACCAAATAATAGCAACATAAAGTTTCTCTAAGGCCTTCATCCATGCTCATCTTTCACCCCCTTTTATGATCACATTGCTTTCAAATGCTTCCAAATGTCTCCAATAACTTCATTTGGCACTCAAGTACCTAATAGGGACTCATGTATGCGAAATGAAACATAAACATTTCTAAATCCTAATCTATGTGATGAAAATGCATATGAATGAATAGCTAAAACCATGCAAATATGCAAGATATTAACTCCCCCACACTAGTCCTTTACTTGTACACAAGTAAACTTTCAAGAACCAAGGGGAAGAGGTTTGAAGGAGTAGACTCATAATCAATAGAAGCTCTTTTTAGTTCTCAACCTAACAACCTTGCATAATCATACCAAATAGCGAGAGCAAAGATTTTATCCATCTCTAACTTCTCTAGGCTTATCCCAGCTCTTTTGATCTCTACACTCATTAGTCATGCATCCACAAACCAAAAATCCACATACTCTAATATTCATGAAGCTAACTCAATAGAAATCTCACAAATGGTCAGATGGTCCAAGTCATTTGGTTTGGTAAGAAAAAGGCTTAGTACAAAGTGAATCAAGAGGTTCAAAATGATCTTTTGAGGTGGTTTACTCTCAAAACAAAATAGCTTTGACATTACACATAATATATCTAAGAAAGGGATCAACTCATGCAAACAATGCTCAATCTCCATTGTTCTACCCCTTCGCAAACATACAAGATATTCAATTATTCTTCAATGTCAAACCCAACTCACATCTCTCACCAAAAGATTCCAAGAAAATTTTTCACATCAAACTCTATCTTTTTGAAATCAATAAAAGATTTTTCACAACTTTTAAACAAATCTTAGCTCCTAACAACTTTACTAGCCCCATTTTTCTTTCTTTTCTCTTTTTTTTTTGGGGGGGGGGGGGGCAAGACTTTTCACACAAAGAGCTAAATACTTCTCTACTAATCTAGCAATAATGGAGACTAAGCATTGTCGTTCCCAATACTCTCAACATTATGCACATGTAAAGCTTTTCAAAAAGGCCTCACTCAACAAATAATGATGGTTTAAAAAGGAGGTATGGGTTTAGGGAGTGGAGTACCACTTGAGTTTGTCAAAAAGATTGGTAAAACAGATGGGACAACTCAAGTGTGTATATCCATGACTTAGTACACAAAAGACCATAAGCAAGAGACACCATGTTTAGTTAAAACAGGAGCTTGCTTCAAAGAGAGAGTATCAACGGTCAAATGAGTTTCAAGAGGAACATTCAAGGCGCGAAGTTTACAAGCTTTCCAAAGAATGTTCAAGCTACTTGTCATGATTACAAATGTCATCAAATTCAGTACTTAGCATGAGCTCTTTACCAGGTTGAAGTCCCCTAATGCATGAATGCAACCTATATGCTTCTAGACTCAATCCCAAAGATGCAAATGATGCAACTAAATGATTCTTTTTGTGTTTTTCAAAATTTTAATTTTTTTTTTGGTTTTTCTATGCAAATAAGAATATAATATGCAATGCATGAGACTCAAAATCATCAAAACAAACATGATCAAATGCTTGGCACCTCCCCCACACTTAAATCACACAGTCTCTGTGTGAGTGAGGTGCCCAATGAAATTCTAAAATGCAAAGAAAAATTGGGAGAAGAGAAGTTTCCAGTTACCTGAGACGGGAGCGGGTGATGGCTTCACAGCGACCAGGTAGACCCGCTCCAGGTGGTCGCTGCCGAAGAAGACGAGCGACTGGGACGAGCCGATGTGTTTCAGCCGCTGCGGGTTTTGGCGTCACAGCGACCTCCACGAGCCGCTGTGGGAGGTCGCTCCAGAAAGTAACGAGCGACGGGGAGGGGTCGCTGCGCCTAGGCCGCTCCGTGCTGATGGAGTCACAGCGGCCAGGCAGGGCCGCTGTGACAGGTCGCTGTGGCTCTGCTCGTTCTTGGTTCACTCATTTTGTCTCTTTTGACCTGCACACAACTTCATTTTCCCTTTTTTATGCAGTAAGATGAAAATGTAAATACTAATGCAATATATACAAGGATACTCATGGGACTTCCTCCCAAGTGAGCTTGTTTTAAGTCTCTAGCTTGACTTTGCCTCCTTTAGATCAGACTGGTGTAGGTGCAGAAAGTGGAGTTGACACCCCATCTTCCTCAGGTGGTAGCTCATCAAAGTGATCATCAGGAGGAGAGCCCATTTCTTCAATGATGAAGGCTTGTCCAAACACAGTGGGGTTCCTCATTTTCTCCTTGATATCAAAGTGGAGGATGTTCTCCTTGCCCAAATGGAGGTCAATCTTGCCTTCCTTCACATTCACAATGGCTCCTGCAGTAGCTAAGAATGGCATTCCAAGAATCAATGGGTCTTGAGCCTCCTCACCCATCTCAAGCACCACAAAGTCTGTAGGTATCTCATACCTTCCAATCACCCTAACCCATGAATCCAAAAGGTGATTACTCACTAATCTCCATGATTCCTCTTAAACCCATGATGGATTTCAAATTAATCATGTAGAGAAATAGATGAGAGATCACAAGAACAATAACAAATCAAGCCAAATTCTTGAGAGAGTTGGTGTTCTTCAATAGATAAAAGATAATCTGCCAAAAGGTGGCTACAACATACTTAAACATTAGGTTTTTCAGAGTAAAAACGTGCATAAGAAATTGCAAAAAGGTCCTTGAAAAATCATAAAATCGGGTATCATAAATGGGTGGAGCGACCAGGAAGGATCGCTCTGGGAGGTCGCTGTGGTCTGGACAGGAAAGACGAGCGACCGGTGAGACTCACTGCGCCGGGGTCGCTCCAGGCTGGCGGTGGCACAGCGACCAGGCAGGGTCGCTGTGGGAGGTCGCTCTGGTTTGTATGTCTCTAGTAAATTGGTCATAACTTCTTCATTACTTCTCCAAATGACTTGAAATCACTTCTATTAGAAAGCTAACTCAATTTCCTATGTCTCCACCAAATATTAGCAACCGAAGGTTTCTCTTGGGCCTTCATCCATTCTCATATTTCACCCCCTTTTATGATCACATTGCTTCCAAATGCATCCAAATGTCTCCAATAACTTCATTTGGCACTGCAGTACCTAATAGGGACTCATGTATGCGAAATGCAACATAAAAATATCTAAATCCTAATCTATGTGATGAAAATGCATATGAATGAATAGCTAAAACCATGCAAATATGCAATATATCACTTACGTCCCGACGTACTTCCTGACAAGCTCTTTTAGCTCTACCTTTTGATGTGCTACCATGCACGAAGTGTGACTGCCCCTTCTGTACTCCCTTAGTACTCTCAACTCCTCGATATCCCAGACCCCATTTCACTTTAGCTGGCTGTCCCATCGAAAGTATCTTATCCAACTCCTTGGATCCACCGTTGAGTATCCTGATCTGTTTGTGATTCTCAACTAAATCACGTTTCAGCATCCTTGCTCTCTCTCGTTCACCAATGGAAACTTCCCTCAACTTGCTAACCTCCTGCTCCAGAGACTCATTTTTCTCTTTTACAGCAACAAGTTCCTCACGAAGTTCCTCAAGCAGCTCGTTTTGCTTCTGTGCCACATTTTCCAATCTTATATTCTGATCCTTGACCCTCAATCACTTGTTAAGCAGCACGTGATACTCCTCATCATCTGTGCTGAGATCTGAATCAGAAAATTCAAAAGATCCCTCCTTGTGTGGACCAAATGCAACCATATTTTTCAACACCTTTTCATCTTCTTCAGACTCTGACTCATCAGACGACTGTGATGAAACTCCTTTTCTCTTCCTTGAGTTTAAACATTCACGCCTTGTGTGTCCAACACCTCTGCACTCAGAGCACTTGAGCTCCTTTCGTTGTGTAGCAGGACAATTAGCCCTTACATGACCAACTTCATCACACTCGTAGCACTTGAGACCTTCTCTTCTTCTGCTACTATCACGATCACCTCCCTGGCAACCAAACTGCTTCTTCCGACTTGAGAAATTCATCCCTTTGCCAAAATTCCTAGCCAACATGCCCACAGCATCTTCAAGCTCCTGAATTTTCTTTGCATCCTTGTCAACCACAAGGGCTATACTCCCTGGCTTACCTCCTGATGTAGACACTGAGCCACTGTCTGTCTCCATCTCTTCCGCCTTCAGCATACTTACAACCTTGTCAAATTTGAGCTCATCCGTGTTTGCAGTCATATTCAGGACCGCCTTTTGAGCTCCAAACTTTGCTGGAAGACAACATAGCAACTTCTTCACCAGCTTCTTCTCCTTGTACTTCTTTCCAAGTACACATGCTTCATGCGCCATAGCACTGAGTTTGGCACTGAAGCTCGCCACCGTATCACTGTCTGACCACTTGAGGTTCTCAAACTGCGAACCAAGATGATCTAGACGTTGTGAGAGACAAGGTTTCACCCTCAGATTCTAGGTTAGGTCAAAAAGAAGGTACAAGGAAATGCGTGGGCTGAATCCCGTAGAGAGCTTTAAAGATGAATAAGTGCTTTTTATTGATGACTTTGATAAGAAAACGTTACAAGAGATATTTTTGATGATTACAAGGGGAAAAATATGAGAAGTTTGTGTTTATGATCAATGAATGAATAATCTACTTGATGTCTAAAAAATGGAAGAGGATCCCCCTCTTGTGATCTTCGAGGTCCTCTTTTATAGCTTTCAACCTTCCTCCGATCACGTGCAACTAATCTCCGAGATCTTCTCCTTCTGTTGAGGAACTCGCAACAGCTTCCTGTTTGACCGGGTCCTTCGCTCTTTCTACTTATGGTGTTAGCCTCCGCTTCGAGGTAGCCTCTAGAATCTATGATCAGCTTCCTATCCTCGGCTCCATGCTGAGCTCCAACTAAAGTTGCTGATTCGCAATGGGCTTTAGCCCAAAACTCGTTCAGGCTCCGTCGCTAGCTAATGGGCTATATTTGGGCCCAACAGTTGCCCCCAAGCTTTTGAGATAAGATCTCTCTTACTCGGAAGCTTATCCTAAGTCGCCGACCTAGATTTTACTGTTGAGATCATGATTACAGGATATCAGATTAAAGATATTATTCGTTTAATTCGACGGTCTAGATCTTTCTTGTTTGAAATCGACGGTTCGGATGAAAGAAGCTTTTGATTGATTTACTCCGAGACTCGAGACGGGACGTGATATAAAGTGATGGGCATTAACTGCCTCGTTCCATATTCTCCACGCCTCCACTCGTTTCCCAAGGTAACTTCTCCTCCACTCCTTTATTTTTACTGCGTTAGTTTTTTTTTTTTTATTTTCATCTCTCTGTTTCGCCATTGTTCTTCTTCGAATCTCTTAGAATTCCTTGAAGCTTTTAGAACTATTTCGATCCTCCCCTTTTCTCCTTTCAATCCTTTCAACCTTACCCCTCTTTTTAATGGACCCTCCGAAAGAAGGCTCCGGTGAAACCGGGATTCCTCCTGCCAGCAAACGCTTAATGAAGGTCAAGCAGGAGATAGGCGAGAAAGCCAAAAGAGAGACGAAAAAGACGAAGGATTTGGTCGCGACAAGAGCTTCCAAACGCATGAAGAAGAAGGATGGTTCCGGCGGGAGTTCCTCTTTGGGATCTCACTCGCCTTCCCTGTTGACGACTCAAGAGGTCATCAACTTAATGGTTCAGGCTCATGGCCGAAAGGAGTTAGCCAAGGCCTGTTCCTCCGATGATATTCCGGAATCTGCCCCCGAGGGCTGGTTTTGCATCCACGAGAAGTATATCTCGAAATGCCACCTCAGATTCCCGCTCCCGGACCTCTTGCTGGATCTTCTAGATCATTATCAGTTAGCTCTCTCTCAGCTCTGTCCCTCGGTCATTCGAGTAATAAACGGGTTTATTACCCGGGCCAGGGAGGAAGGAATCTTTGTCGGTTTAACCGAGTTAATGAGTCTCTACACGATCAAAGAGAGCTCTACTAAGGAGGGTGGTAGCAGTACTTACTATCTCCCTTGTCGCCCTGGATTTAGTCTTTTTAAATCCTCGGGTAGTGATGATGATTGGAGGAAAAAGTACTTCTTTGTTAAGATCGATCCCTCAACCGTCCCGATCGGTCGTGCTCTCTCAGTCGTTTGGTCTGATATATCTGGTTAGGATTTTTAGGATCCTGTTTTGCTCATTTCTGAGTACCGCTACTTGCTGATATCTTGGTTTTATATGTAGGTATCGACGATCCTCCCAAGCTCTCTGACAAGCAGTCCAGGGCTCTCTTTAGGAGGTTACATCAAAGTTCCATTGCTTGGTCACTTTTCACATCTTCTCGTATTGGATCGGCCAGGTTCCCAGAACGATACAACGCCCAGCTTCCTGACCCGATCCCTGTCGAAGACTTAGAAGGTAATCTCGTGTCTTTGCTATGTTCATCTCTACTTAAAGAGATAACTAAAAGGATTCTTGTTGTTTGTTCAGTTTCCGAAGGTCCCAACGTAGTCGAGATTTCAACCGGAGCCAGTACTTCCGAGACCGAGAAGACTCCAGCTCTTAAGATGAGGCCTTCCTTCCGTAACCGAAACAGATCTACCGCGGCTGCCGGCGCTTCGCGGGGCAGCGACAGATCTCAGGGAGGTGTTTTTATTAACACGCTGAAGGACGTCCTTGATGATGGAACCTCGGCTCCCGTCGCGGATGTTGGTCCTGTTGAGACTGGAGCTCGAGATGTGGTTCCTCACCCTGAGGTCTCGCCAGCCCTAGATAATCCTCGTGCTGCAGGAGGTTCCCTTGAACTTGAGCCTCCGAGACCTAAGAGGTCCCGGACTGAGGCGGGAGATAGGCCCGCCAGGTCTACTTCCTCATCCTCGCGAGGTGGAACCATTGGTTGGAGCTTCACCCACTCTAGGCCAGGGTCAATCTTGGACGACTCTTGGGGTCTAGCGACCATCCTGAGGCATCTGAAGATGGTGGGGTGTTCTATGCCCTCTCTCAACAGTTTGACTAACAAGGACGAATATGTGGATATAGCTCATCACTTGGGTCAGGTATATAACTAAGATTTTCTTGATTTTCTTTTTTCAGGTTTAGGTTTTTCGTGACCTAAAAGATTTTTTTTTTACACATTTTTGTAGCTAGCCGGGGCCATCAACAGAGCTCAACTAAAGTTCGAGGAGACCGTGCGTGGTGCTCCTACTGCTGCGGAGTTGACCCAGGCTACTGATATGTTCAAGGCTACTAAGACGGAGCTCGACCAGGCTCGTGCTCAGGTTTCCGAGCTTCAAGCTGAGGTCAAGAGGCTCGGACTGAAGGCTGATACTCAACAGGGGAAGATCGAGAGCCAAGCCATTGACATCCAGGTGAAGGGCAGGAAGATCAACGACCTAGAGGCCGCTCGCAAGATAGCCGAGCATCAGGTTCAAGAGATGATTGCTTCGTCTCAAAACAGTCAAAGGAATAAGGAAGCCGAGATCAAATTTGCTGTTAGGAGAGGCAAGAGGGAGGTAGCTGATGCTTACAACAAGATCCTGACTTCGGTGAAAGAGAAGTTTGTCAAGAAGAAAGACGAAACCGATGCCCTGATCTATGCCCAGGAGCTTCAGGCGAACACTGAGCTTTTGAAGGCTTTGCTGACTAAGGAGGTGGAGGATGCAGAGGAAGAGTACAACCGCCTTATGGCCATGATCCCGGACGCAGCTGCTGCTTGCGATAAGGCTCAAGTTTCCGACTTCTCGGTCAGCAAGCTTCCTATCCCTCAACTCTCTGAGAGCTCAGGTACTCTTGAGATTAATATGTTTAATCCGACATTTTCCGGCGAGTACGGTTCTAACTTGGATTCGGTGTTTCCTGAACTAGCTCCAGTCGAAGCACATCCTGGAGGTGTTAATCAAGAAGTCGATGCGGAGGTTCCTACCGAGGGTGGAGGTCCCGTCGAGGAGGCTGATGGTGGTCCCGGAGTCGACGCTGGTCCCGGAACCGAAGAAGTTTAAGAGCTGATGCTCTTTTGTTTTTAAGACTGTTTTGCCCAAGGGGCTTTTGCTTGTTTTTCCCAAACTTGTTAGCCTGAGGAGGCTTTTAAACCTTTACTTGTTTCTAGGATTTATTGCCCGAGGGGGCTTCTAAACCTTTATATGTTCTTAAGATTTATAGCCTGGAAAGGCTTTTAAACCTTTGTCTTTAACTTTAATCTTAGCTGTTTCGGATTTTATCCTTTGGTTACGATATCGACTTATAGTCGAGCTTGATTTAGCTTCAGGTTCCGCGGAACCTGAGCCTGTTTCGTATTGGGGGATCGAGTTCCTTTGAAGGGATTCAAGATCTCGTGGTTTTTTTTTTTTTAAAAACCTTAGGATTTCGTTAAGGGCTTCCAGACCTTAGCAGCTTGATACGGATTTTAAGACCTTTATGATTTTGTTGAGGATTTTAAGACCTTACGAGTTTGACAAGGGTTTCAAGACCTTTGAAATGAGTTAAGGGTTTTAGGACCTTATGATTTGATAAGGATTTCAAGACCTTTGGAATTAGTTAAGGGTTTTAGGACCTTAGTTCAGGATTTTCAGGGACCTGAACGCGTTCGAAATCGTTTATGAGATTAGGTTCCGATTTTAGGGAGCCTGCGTTTCTCCGGAGGGTTTTAGGACCTCGATGATTGTTAGGGGTTTTAAGACCTTAGGTCCAGGATTTTAGGTTCCTGGATATGTTCATAGTTAGGTCTCGACTCGATGAGACCTAAGTTTTCTTAGAAAGTTCTGTAATTTTTTGGAGTATAGGCACGAAATAAATCGTTTCACTGATAATCATATAGCGACTGATACATGATTCGAATTATTCCATCACCAACTGCTTTTGGACTATGTGTTTTTGGTAACACGCGTCCTCTTTGCTTGGATGAGAAGTTCGATTGAGGAGAAAGGTTGGGACTGCACTCGTAACGGAGTTGCCTACGTACCCAGTCAAGGGATCAAGCCAAACGTAGTTCAAGGATTTGGGTACCTAGTGATAGTATCTCTTGAGATTAGTGGCGTTCCACGATCGAATCTCAGGTACCCCGGTTCGTACCTTCTGGAGTTTGTAGACTCCGGGTCGCACTATATGGATAATTCGGTAGGGTCCTTCCCAGTTGGTCCCTAGCTTTCCAGCTCCTGGTTCCTTTGTTCCTTCGAACACTTTCCTAAGCACTAGGTCCCCTACGGTGAATTGTCGGGGTCTTACTTTGGAATTATAGTGTCGTGCCATTGCTTGCTGATAATTCTGAATGCGAAGCAAGGCTTGGTCTCGCCTTTCTTCGATCAAGTCGAGGCTATCCATTAGGAGCTGGTTGTTAGCTGCAGGGTTCGAGGTGCAGAGGTCCCGACGTAGGCTACCTGCGGTAGTTTCCGCTGGAACGACTGCTTCCATCCCGTAAGCTAAAGAGAAAAGAGTTTCGTCTGTAGCTTTACGTGGGGTAGTTCGGCAGGCCCATAGTACTTCGGGTAACTTTTCTGATCAGAGCTCCTTTTGGGCTCCTAGGCGTTTCTTGAGGTTTGCTAAAATCGACTTATTAGCAGCCTCCGCCTGGCCATTACCTTGAGGTCGCCGAGGTGTTGAAAAGGTGAGGCGGATGTTCCATTTATCACAGAAACTTTTGAAGTCGTGGGATATGAACTGTCCTCCATTGTCGGTTACTATTTCGTACGGGACGCCATGTCTGCATACGATATTTTTCCATACAAATCCCTCAACGTTAAATCTGTTAATTTGTTGAAAGGCTTCGGCTTCGATCCATTTCGTGAAGTAATCGGTTAGGACCAGGAGGTTTAGTAATTTTTTCCCTTTGCCTGATGGTACTAGTGGACCTACGATATCCATGGACCACCTCATGAATGGATAGGGGGCTGATATGTTAGACAGCTTTTCCGCAGGCTGATGTATGATCGGTGCGTGCCTTTGGCATTTGTCGCAGGATGAGGAGTAGACCTCGCAATCTGCAATGATGGTAGGCCAGAAGTAGCCTTGTCTTTTAATTCGGATGGCTAGAGCTCTGCCCCCGGAATGGTTTCCACAAGAACCGTCATGCATTTCTTTCATAAGTTTCATAGCTACTATGCCGTGAACGCACTTTAGGTAAGGTCCGGAGACACTTCGTTTGTGGAGGGCTGACTCGATTATACAGTATCTTGCTGCT
The DNA here is from genome assembly GCA_026261945.1 of Hirschfeldia incana. NCBI lineage: Eukaryota > Viridiplantae > Streptophyta > Magnoliopsida > Brassicales > Brassicaceae > Hirschfeldia > Hirschfeldia incana. The sequence goes on from JABCMI010000006.1 coordinate 3,983,636, forward strand.
AGAGCTTTGAGTTTTCGAGCCTCCCACTTATTGGGTGGAATTTTTCCTTCCAGGATGTAATCTATGATTGGTATTCTCCAGTCTTCTCTCCCTACGACTTTACTGTGAAGCGAGGAGGGAGGTTCCTGTGCGGGACCTGGTGTCGTGGTGCCCCCGGGGATATTCGTTGGGATAGGCCCCAAGGGGTCTGGGTTCTGAAGAATATCTCCAATTCCCTCGTTGTCCCCTGTGGTTCGTGTAGTGTTTCTTTCTGCGTTTTTACGAGCCGTACGGCTTCTTGTCTGTACTTTAAGGACAAGTGGTTCCGAGGTTTGGATGGTGCCCCCGGAGGTATTTGCTAAGTTGGGCTCCGATGAGTCTGGGCTTTGGCTAATACCTTCACTTTGGTCGTTATTTTCTGGGTTCTGCGTTGCCTTCCCAAAGGTGTTTTTCTTATAGCTGCGTGTTTTGGTTCTAGGGAACCAGAATGTCGTGAAGACTTGGGTAGCTATCGGCGGAAGGATGTTGTCCTCGACTTCCTTTGGTTTGCTACCCAACTCGGCTTTGGTAGCTATATCGATGCTTGGTTTCTCGATTCCTTCCACGGGTATGATTCGTTTCACGAGGGGGTCTGACGTGGAGGCTAACGCGGCGAGGGCGTCTGCCGATGAGTTCTCCCCTCGCGGGATCCTCGTTAACTCGAACTTATCGAACTGCTTTGTGAGGTTTGAGACGACTTCGAGGTATGCCCCCATTCTCTCGTCTCTTGTTTCGTATTCCCCGTGAAATTGGCTGGCTACCAGTTGAGAATCGGTATAGGCATTCAATTCTCGGATTCCGAGGCTCAGGGCGAGCTTTAGGCCGGCGATTAGTGCTTCGTACTCAGCCTCATTATTAGAAGCGTTGAACCCGAGTCTATAGGATTGTTCGATGGTTTCTCCAGCAGAGGAAGTTAGTCTTAAACCGACGCCGGAGCCTTGCCTCGACGAGGCTCCGTCCATGTACAGGCTCCATTTCGGGACTTCTATTTCTTGGTCTAGACGTTCGGATGCCAGTTCGATGATAAAATCGGCGAGGACTTGAGCTTTCGCTGCTGCTCGAGGTCTGTACTCGATATCGTACTCGCTGAGTTCTATAGCCCATTTAGCTAATCGTCCGGATTGGCTGGGGCTGTGCAGGATTGTTCGTAATGGTTGTGATGTCATTACGACAATTGAGTGTGATTGGAAATAAGGTCGTAGTTTCCTAGCAGCTGTGACAACTGCCAGGGCTAGTTTTTCCATAGTCGGGTACCTTGTCTCAGCGTCTAGTAGGCTTTTACTAGTGTAGTAGACAGGTCTTTGTTCGTTTTGCTCTTCTCGTACCAGCACTCCGCTGACTGCGGCTTCTTCACACTAGGTTCCGAGAGATAGGTTTTTAGCTGTTTGAAGGCTTCTTCACACCTCTCGTCCCATAGGAACTTCTTATTATTCTTCAGAAGTTTGTAGAATGGGAGGCATTTGTCGGTGGACCTGGATATGAATCGATTTAATGCTGCGATTCGTCCGGTCAATCTTTGTACCTCTCTAGTTGTTTTAGGCGATGGCATTTCTAGGAATGTCGCTATTTGTTTCGGGTTGGCTTCGATACCTCTTTCGGTTACCAGATAACCTAGGAATTCGCCGGAGGGTACTCCGAAGGTGCATTTAGCAGGATTTAGCTTCATGTCGTATTTGTTGAGGATGTCGAAGCATTCCCTAAGGTGGGAGATGTGGTCTTCTGCGATCGAAGACTTGACTAACATGTCGTCGATATAGACTTCCATAGTTTTTCCGAGTTGTCCAGCGAACATCTTGTTCACTAACCTTTGATAGGTAGCTCCTGCGTTTTTCAGACCAAATGGCATAACCTTATAACAGTAGGTTCCGCGCTCGGTTATGAATGCGGTTTTTTCTTGATCTTCAGGATCCATCATAATCTGGTTGTATCCTGAGAAGGCGTCCATAAATGACAGGAGCTGGTGTCCAGCCGTTGCTTCGACCAAGCGGTCGATGTGAGGTAATGGGAAGCTGTCCTTGGGACAGGCCTTGTTTAAATCAGTGAAATCTACACAGATCCTCCATTTCCCATTCTTCTTTTTTACTACGACTGGGTTTGCTAACCAATCAGGGTATTGGACCTCTCGGATTGACCCGGCTTTCGTTAGTCGGTCGACCTCGTCGTTGACGGCTTGGGCTTTCTCGAGACCTAGCTTACGACGCTTTTGTTTGATCGGTTTGAACGTGGTGTCTACATTGAGCTTGTGGGCGGTGACGTTTGGATCTATGCCCTTCATGTCGCTAGTAGACCACGCGAAGGTTTTGACATTCTGTTTTAAGAATTCGATGAGCTCTTTTTTGGTTTCGGGAGGTAGCTCTGACCCGATACTCACCTGTTTTTCAGGGTTTGAGTCGTCGATGCTAACTTTTTCGGTGAGGTTCTTAGGGGGACCTCAGATATTTTGTTGCATTTCGCGACTCTCCTGGATCTGTAATTGCTATTGGAGGGATTCTTTTATGATTTCAAATCCTCCCAAGTAACAGATCCTTGAAATTTTTTGGCTACCATGAATGGTGGCTATTCCGTCGGTTGTTGGAAATTTCACGCATTGGTGATATGTTGAAGCTACTGCTTTCATCTTATGAATCCAGGGTCTTCCGAGGATTGCATGGAAAGGGGATGGTTTGTCGACAACTATGAAGTTGGTCATTTTCATGACTCCGCCAGCTATGATTGGAAGTTTAATTGTTCCCAATGAGGTAGCTGTTTCTCCGGAGAAACCTACGAGGTTGGATTTCTGGTCGACGATTTCGTAGTCGTCAATTTCCATTTCTTTTAATGCGTTATAGAAAATGAGATCGACGGAGCTTCCGGTATCGATCATGAGCTTAGGTACCTCGTACCCTGCTATGTTTAATGTTACGACGAGGGCATCGTCGTGAGGTCTGTCAAGACTTGACGTCTCGCTTTCCCAAAAGGAGATTTTGGTGTTGGACTCGGGTTTGGTCGGTTTGGGCTGTGTGTTTGACACAGCCTTCCGTACGTGACTTTTAATGGAGTTAACGGAGTCTCGACACACATCGGACCCTCCGAGGATGTAATCGACCCTTGAGCCAGGGCTCGATTGGGGAGGTGTTTTGCTCAAGAGGGCTTCGATTTGAAGGCTTTTCCCCTGGGGGAACTTGCCAAGGATCATCTCGACTCTCTTTTTGGGAGCTGGAGGTGGTGAATCTGTTTCTTTTTCAGGCGACCTCTCGCGCTTTGGAGAGTTGTCGCGGGGATTTTTCTTTTGATACGGTGGTGGTTTTTTAAGGTCCACGTCTTTGATTTCTCCGGCTGCGAATTTGGCAGCCAGTTGTCGTTGGAGATCCCAACATTCTTCGGTCGAGTGTCCCTTTCGATCGTGGTAAGAGCAATGTTTGCTTTCATCGTAGTCTTTGGACCAGGGGGCTTTGGCTGTTGCGGCGACAGGTTTTTCATCCTTATCGTCTTCGATTACATAGGAGTGCTCCCCCTGAGTCTGATTATTTCGGGAGCTCCCTCTTTTGTGGGGTCCCTTCCCCTCGGAGGCTTCGCCTTTTGGATGATTCTGGGATTTTCTGTGGAGCTTATCTAGCGCTGCTCTTTCTTCTTCCAGAGTAATGTATCTAGAAGCCTTGTGGAGGGCGTCGTCGATAGTTGGAGGAGGATTTAAGGTCAACTCCTCGAAGAAGCCCGATTGATACCAGAGACCTCTCCTAAGGGCTTCAATAGCTACTTGATCGTTAGGGTTCGAGAGCTTAGTTCTTACTGCCCTAAATTTCTCGATGTAGACTCGCAGTGAGTCTCCCAATCCTTGTTTGATCTTCCAGAGATCGGCCTCAGAGGCTTGCTTCAGGATGTGGGTTGAATATTGCTTCATAAAGGCGTTAGCTAGCTGATCAAAGCTATCTATAGAGTTTGGTTCGAGGCCGGAAAACCATTCCAGAGCTGTTCCGGTCAAATTTTCAGCAAATGTTCTGCAATATCCGGCATCGCATTCTTCCATCGTGAAGTGAGCTTTAACGATAGCTAGCTGGAAGGCTCTTAAATAAGCCTTTGGGTCTGCGTTCCCATCGTACTCGGGAATCTTAATTTTTCGAGTGTCTCTTATGTAAGAGTTAGCAATTCTGTCAGTGAATGGAGTTCCACGAGTTTCCTTGATCAGGCTTTCGATTTCGGGAGCTGAACTCGTTGCTTTGTGAACTTGAGCTCCCAATTTTTGGAGAGCTGCGTGGGTTCGCTCCATGTATCTGCGAATTGCGTCAGGTCCTTCGAAGGGAAGGACATTCGGATCATTCTCGGGTACTCGGCGCATAGGTTCCTGGCGGAATCTAGCTCGATCGTTTTCCCAGCTAGTTGGTGAAACGGATCGTTCATTTGCCCTTAGGTTCCGAGCGAGGTTAGTGCTGATAGTTGCAGGATCAGCATCCGTTCTTTGAAGTCCGTCGGTATTTGGGGTTGAAACCCTAGTTTGAAATACCGGAGCTGATGTTCTGCCCCCGGACGGAATGTTGGTTCCGGCTCCAGATCCCGAAGGAGGTGGCAGTGGAGGTAATCATGTGCCCCCAGCGGTGTTTCGATCGGGCGCGGAGCTCGTTGTCGCTACGTTGCTCCCCATTGTGCTGATGACTGGTGGGACAAACGCAGGAGCTGTCCTGGCGCGAGGCGTTTGGAAAGCAGGTTCCTGACCGTCTGGTCCAGAATTATCAAGGGAGAAATTCAGACGCTCTCGGGGGAAAGAGGGGTCAGCTATTCGTTCATGGAACGTGATCCCTCTTCCCTGGTGGACAGACGGTTGGGTCGTTGCGGATTGAGATCTGGTTATCTCTTCGAATTGTTGCTGCCGTTCGGCCAGCTGTTGCACTGTTCGCTCGGTTTGTTGAGCTTTGTCCACTAACTGGAGCATCATCTGCCGGATCTCAGAAAGCTGAGCTTCCGTTTGGTTCAGAGCGGATTGATGCGATGTGTTATTGAGGGCTGAGGACCCAGAGTTGGTCCCTCCGAGGGTTCTCGGGTTATTTGCCCCCGAAGTAGTGCGATTCGGTGAGCTATTGCTCAGGTTCGACTGATCGAGGTTAGATGGATTGGTTCCATCGAGTGGATTCATCTTTAAGCTTTGGAGAAAGGGATTCGATTAATTGTCCCCACAGGCGGCGCCAATTGTGAGAGACAAGGTTTCACCCTCAGATTCTAGGTTAGGTCAAAAAGAAGGTACAAGGAAATGCGTGGGCTGAATCCCGTAGAGAGCTTTAAAGATGAATAAGTGCTTTTTATTGATGACTTTGATAAGAAAACGTTACAAGAGATATTTTTGATGATTACAAGGGGAAAAATATGAGAAGTTTGTGTTTATGATCAATGAATGAATAATCTACTTGATGTCTAAAAAATGGAAGAGGATCCCCCTCTTGTGATCTTCGAGGTCCTCTTTTATAGCTTTCAACCTTCCTCCGATCACGTGCAACTAATCTCCGAGATCTTCTCCTTCTGTTGAGGAACTCGCAACAGCTTCCTGTTTGACCGGGTCCTTCGCTCTTTCTACTTATGGTGTTAGCCTCCGCTTCGAGGTAGCCTCTAGAATCTATGATCAGCTTCCTATCCTCGGCTCCATGCTGAGCTCCAACTAAAGTTGCTGATTCGCAATGGGCTTTAGCCCAAAACTCGTTCAGGCTCCGTCGCTAACAGACGTGTCCTCTTGACACTATCATCTCCTTCAAACAAATTCAGCATGATCTCCCACGCCTCTTTAGCTGAAGTACTCCCCTGAATAAGCTGGAACTGCTCCACTTCAACAGCTCCAAAAATCGCCGATAGCGCCTTTGCATTAAACTTTGCTGCATTGCGCTCTGCCTCTGTCCCATCCACCTTTGACTTAGGCTTCTTCTCACCTGCTGTGACTATGGTAGGCTCCTCCCAACCAGTCTCCACTGCTGTCCACGCATCTTCATTGATTCCTCGAATCATCTGCTTCATGCGAGCCTTCCAATGACCATACTGGTCCGCCTTCAACATGATTGCCTTATGCATCGTAACAATCGTGTCCATCTTCACTTCAAGATCACTCGAAACTAGCCCTTAAATCTATCGAGCCCTGCTATGATACCAATTGTAAGTGCAAAGATAACACAACAATAGGAAATACAGAAGATAGATCAGAGAGACAAATACACAAGCACACCAAATAGCTTTATTAGAAATCGCTTTGTACAACTCAATTACAAGTTCTGTTTAATCAGCTTCTCTAGCCTGTTAACACCATAACAGCTGCTACTGAACAATTTCTAAGCTACCCACTTATGTCTCTCCACCGTCAAGTACTTCAGCCACTGCTTCAGCACGACCAGAACACCTCCAAGAGCTTCTCTCTCTTTTTCTATAAGATCAGCCTATGTGTCTCTGTCTCTCTACAGACGACCACATAGCTAGGAACCACAATATGGACATCTTCCATAATAATAAGTGCAACTTTCCTTTCCTTGGAATGCACTTATTTCTCTTTCCTTTAGGTCATAAACTTGCTCCTTAAGTTTTTTCCTCTTTGCCTTTTTTTTCAAGATACTCCCTTGCTCTTCAAGTCCACACGACTCCAGCTCAGCATCTCGACTCCACAAGGTCTTCACCACTCAACACGACGTCTGCGTCAGCAACTACGTCAGCGACTGCTTTACGGCAGACATCTTACATCAACAGATAATATGTTATCAATTATAGATGTCAATGTGCCCCAATATTTTTTGGGTATCACTGCTTTTATTTAATTTTATATGATAAGAGTTCGACCTAAGAAAAATATATACAATAATGAAAATGTTGTTAAGAATTTTTTTATAAAGCTAAATGTACTTAAAGTTACGAAATTTTAAAAGACTTCTATAAAATACTCAAGTAAATTTAATAACGCAGCTTCCCAGTTACGCACGTTCCCGATAATTTAACTATATAATCCACTGAATGGAGAGGAAGAAAGCATATCATTCAATTTGTGGCTGTACGTTGAATCCTCGAGAGAGAGAAAACAAAGGTTTTACAGCTTTTATACAATGTCAAACAAAGCATTGGCCATATTGTTTGATTTAGAATCACAGGAACGTGGTGGTTCTCCTTCATTTATGTCACAATCACTCTCCAAGGATCCACAGCCAACCTCCGACGGAGACGGTGGGCGGATTCCGTTAGAAGAGTGGCTGCCGATCACAGAATCAAGAAAAGGGAATGTTTATACGGCGACGTTTCATCTTTTCTGCTCAGGACTTGGTTTACAAGTTCTTCTTCTTCCTGCAGCTTTCGCAGCACTCGGATGGTAAAATTTCATTTGAATTAAAACTTTTTATTTTTTTCATTAACTTCTCTTTCACATCTTACCATAATTAAAAGGGTTTTTCTTACAGGGTATGGGGAGTGATAATTTTAACGGTGGGGTTTGCATGGAAGCTTTACACGGTATGGCTTCTTGTTCATCTCCACGAAGCCGTACACGGAATACGTTTCAGCAGATACTTGAGACTCGCAATTGCTTCATTCGGTAATATTACATTCTATAGAACTTTGTCGTTTTTGTCATGCAACAATTTTAACGTGCTATAACGATAACGATAAACTAGGTGTGAAGCTAGGGAAACTTCTTGGAATATTCCCTGTGATGTATCTCTCAGGAGGAGCTTGTTCGATTCTGGTTATAACGGGTGGAAAATCAATAAAACAACTTCTACACATTATGTACGAAGATGACAAAGTACCACTTAGTACTTTGCAATGCTTTGTGATCTTCAGCTGCCTCGCGGTGGTCATGTGTCAGTTTCCGAATCTAAATTCTCTTTCTGGACTCTCGTTGATCGGCGGTGTTATGGCCATAGCATACTCCACCGCAGTCTGGAGTTTACCTCTAGCTAGTATTCCGCATAGGGATCAAAACAATGTCTCTTATGCTACAAAAGATACAAGTTTCGATACCATTTTCAACGCCATTGGATTGATAGCTATTTCATTTCGCGGGAACAACCTCATCCTCGAAATACAGGTCTTAAGATAAAACGTAGAAAATTTGCATTAGAAAACTTATTTATATACCTTTTCAACTTAAATTTTATCTGTAGTGACAAGGTTTTCTTGTGATATTAATTTGTAGGGTACTCTTCCTTCCGATTCAAAGAATCCTTCAAGGAAGACAATGTGGAAAGCTGTGGTGATCTCTCATTTGTTCATCGCCGTTTGTATGTTTCTCGTAGCGATTGTTGTATATTGGGCATATGGTGACAAGGTTTGTAGAAATCCAACACTAATATATTTTATTATTAATGATTTTAACTTTAATATTAATTCTTATGTATGATAGATTCCGGCCACAGGAGGACCAATAGGCAACTACTTGGAACTTTACGAACAAGACTACTCAAAGCGAGCCGCTTGTTTCATACACATCACGTTCATCATCAACTGCTTATGTTCATATCCCATAAACTTAATGCCGGCTTGTGACAACGCAGAGATGGTGTACACGACCAAGAGACACAAGCCTTGCTCTGTCTTTGTCCGGATGATGTTTCGTGTGTTCTTGTGTTTAGTTTGTTTCTTTGTAGCCGTTGGATTCACGTTCTTGCCTTATCTGGCGGTTCTTATTGGAGCTATAGGCTTGCTGGTTACGTTTACGTACCCGTGTTTCATGTGGATCTCTATTAAACAGCTCCAAAGGGAAAACCTGATGTGGTGGTTTAACGTATTAGTGGGAAGCATCGGTGTGTCTTTCAGTGTTTTGTTTGTGGTTGCCTCGGCTCTGCACTTGGCTGATAAGGGTCTACATGCAAACTTCTTCAACCCCTGATTAAAGCATTAATGTCACAACTCACAAGACGTTTAACTAGGAAGCAATTATACATAATGACCTAGTCATGGAGTTTACGAGCGAATTGAATCTCCACCAACATCTCGGCTCATTATTTTCTTTATGGATAAAATTGGAAATATTAGAATTTTGTAATTATAATTATTCAACGATTTCTATCAGAGAAAAGGAAAGCATGATTTATCGATCAAATATCTTGTGGTATAAGGAAATTAATGACAACTTTATTTTTGTTGGTCAAAAACTTTTACATGTAACTAGTTGTTTTCCTAGTAAAAATATGTTGTATTTAAATATTACAATTAGTATATATTTTGTTATTTTATTTTTTATTTTACATTTGATTTAGGGTGGACATTCGGATACCATTTGATACAATTAGGTTCACTTATGTTTCGATTTTTTGTGAGTTCGATCCGGTTCGGATCTGCGGGTTCGTTTTGATCGGGTTCCGTATTTGATATATGGTGTTTTATACATCATTATACATATGTTTTATAATTGGTTTTCAAATCTTTATCGATTCTTTCTAGTCCTTTTCGAGTCATTACAGGGTTAGAGTTGCATTGGATGTAATATGGACCTGTTGGAGCAAAAGAGGCAGAAAACAATGCAGTTTGGTGATTTTCACGCAGAACAGTCTGATGACTGTTCCTGATCGAGCAGAACACCCAAGTGATTGTTCCAGCGGCAGAGATTTTTAACGAAACTACACTTATTTCGGGATTTGCCCTAATTATCCTCTTTTTCTTTTCCAGCCGCCTGTGGCTTTGATATATCATATTTTTCTGTTTCTCATTATCATTCTACGCTATTGGATACTGAAGAAAACCATTGGAGACTTTTGTGCTTTTGGATTGTAAAGGGAGAAGGCTTCATCTCTCTCTTTTTGGAGAAGAATCCCTGAACCCTCTCTTTGTTTTCTATTATATTTATGCAGTATTATTTAGAAATCATGTCTCTTGTCTCCTGTGATATGTCTGAGTAGTCGGCTAGCTTGTCTAGGGTTCTAGGGTGTTGATTTCGTGAGCTAAACATAGATAAGTGAATCCATTAATTGTCTTCATTCATAACTGTTCTTACTGCTTTCATTAAACTGGCCGCTTACTGTTAGATCATAGGTTTAACCTCTTCATTAACCGTGTAATAGGTTGCTAGATCTGTTTTGAATGAGCATTGCATCCCTAATCAGCGAAAGTAGATATTAGGGTGTTTTGTGAACCTATCGGACCTGATCTCTATTGCTTGCGATCGATTCTCACCTCAACGACAGTTAGATGGTGAGATCGATCAGCATAGGGAGCAGTACCACGACAGTGGACTATTTTACTTGAGTGATCCGAGTTCTAGACCTGTTTTTATTAGCACTTGAATAATTGTTTGGCTTACATTTGTTTAACACCCGATGAAGTAACCCTATGCTGCATTCTCTTTAATTTGAATTTAATCTTCGTTATCATTTAATTTACTTGCACGTCACTACTTAAATCAAACCCCCATATTGTTTTAGCTAAGTATTGATCCAATAGAAATAAAGTGTAATAGTGGTCTCTGTGGATTCGATCCTAAAGTGCTACATCGACATACCATTCAATTATGGTAGTGTGCACATTAGGTTCATTGGTGTGCGTGAACACGAATATCAATTTGGAGCCGTTGCCGGAGACCATCTTTTTTACCTTTATTTTTCGGTTATTTATTTAGTATAAGACCTCTAACTTGCTCTTTTCTCTTTGTTGCAGGAGATCGCAAGGTTTAGAAAAACAGAACATACAACAACAAGGCCTTCCAACACCATCATGGGTGATCACGGCCAACATGAGGATCTCGCTGCTGCAATGGCACTGATGCAACAACAGATGCAGCAAATGCAGCAGACCATCCAAGCTCAGCAAGCAGCTGCGGAACAAGCTGCTCAACAGACTGCTCTAGCGCAGCAGGAACAGGCGGCGCAGACTGTTCCGATCGGGCAGAAAAACCTTCCGTGTAACCTTCCTACTACGCACTCTGCCATTGTTCCTCCAACCTGTACTAATCAGGACTTCGAGATCAAGCCTGCTTTGATCGCTTTAGTGCATAGTAAGGTGTTTTCTGGTCTCTCTGCAGAAATTCCAATGGAACATATTGAGAGCTTCGAGAGAGTCTGCAACTTTTCTCGCGCAAATGGTGTTCCACCAGACTACATCAAGTGCATGCTATTCCCATTCTCTCTTGATGGAAAAGCTGCACGGTGGCTGAACTCACTCCCTACAGGTTCTCTCACTTCATGGGAACAGGTCCGATCAGCGTTCCTGAGCTACTTCTACACTAAGGCGAGAGCTGCAACATTGAGGAACAAGATCACCTCATTCAGACAACTCTCTGATGAGCCTTTTTGTGACGCATGGGAGCGTTTCAATATCTATTGCAGAGAGTGCCCTCACTATGGATTTGATGATGATTACCTCCTGGGCATTTTCTATGATGGACTAGACTGGAAATACCGAAGTTCTATGAACTCTGCGAGCAATGGAGATTTCATGACTCAGACCACTGCTGGAGCGTTTGAGTTGATTGAGAACATGGCTGCTAGCTCTGCTGACGAGAACAATGAGAGCGATCGTTCCAAGGTTGTGAACAGTGCTGAAACCCAGAAGATTGATGAGCTGACAGCCAAGATTGATCATCTGCTGAAAAATAACCAAGGAAAAAGCTTCATGATGGATGGAGCTACTACTGGGCAGATTCAGAATAATCAGGCACAAGGATCTGGGTATCAGCAAGGCTTCCCACAGAACTTCCAGGGTAAAACCTTTGAGGCAGAGAACAAGTTCGTTGCTCAGAATCAGAATTTGAATCAGCAACATGTGCAGAACAACCAGCAACAGTCGCAGAACATCCAGCAGACTGCTCCAGCGACTGTTCCGCCAGATGAGCTGAAAAATCTCAACTCTATGATGCAGCAGATGCTCCAGAGCCAGCAACTTCAGGTCAAGATACTGAATCAGGTTACCACAGACATCAACACCAGGATGGACAGCATGTTCACTGATCTGAATACAAAATATGATGTTGTGAACAGCTACATAAAGAGGATTGATGGTCAGCTTGCTCAAACCTCTGAAATTGTTAAAAGACAGCCAGAAATCCTTCGTGGAAAGAGTGTGATGTACTGTAATGCAACATAACATAGGTGTGAGAAAGCTGTGGAAAAAGAAACAGAGCAGTTGTTCTTTGAAACTGTCTCAGGCGCAGAAAAGAGAACAAAACAACCTGCTAGCTGTGTAGTGACTGCTCCTGACGAATCTGCTGAGACTCCACCAGTGCGAGTCTATGTTTCTAAGGTTTCCTATCCAACTCCACCACCACTGAAGGTATTGCCTAAGGTTGATGATCCTGAAAAGTTTGTTTTCCCATGTTCCATTGCTGGAGTAGAATTTAAGGATGCTCTTTGTGACTCTGGATCATGCGTGAATCTTGTCTCAAAGGCGATTTTAGACAAGCTGGGCATTGCTGATGTTGAGCCTTCTTAGGTGACTCTGGCGTTTGCAAACTCCTCCACAGAAATCCCTTATGGCACCATTCGCAACCTTCCTGTCCAAGTAGGGGATTATGTGCTTCATGATGAATTTCAGGTTGTTGAGATGAAAAAGAAACATGAGATGTCTTTGATTTTTGGAAGATCATTTATGGCTACAGTGGGAGCAATCGTCGACATGCCTAATAAGAGAGTCTTCTTTTCCAACATCAACAAGAAGGTTTTCTACATGGCTGTCCCAACCAGATCAAAAATTCGACACGCTTCCAGCATCTCAATGGTTAGTGGAGAACAGCTGAAATTTTTTCCAAAGAAAGAGTCTGGTGATGAGAGTGAGATTAGACGAGTCTTGGATGGAGATCCTCACGGTGTTACCAAGAAATTCAGTGGGAATGCAAAGGTGAAGGAAAAAGTCCAGAAGAAAAGGGTCAAGGATGATCCTACAATGACTTTGATACCTCACATGTGTGATGAGAAATCCATTGAGTATGAGGTAAAGTGTAAGGATACCTCTAAACCTTTCTCTAAAGTCAGAGTTATACTCACTGATGAGCTGAAGGAGAAAGGAGAAGCTGCTGTGAAAGAGTTGTTGACCAGAGTTTTGAAGCTGAACATGTCTGATTGTGGAGCTTGTTTTGGAACAAGCCTGTATGCTCAACCTGACTGATCTATGCCACCAAGTCAAGCTAGTGACTTAAACCAAGCGCTTAGTGGGAGGCAACCCACTGGTATGTGTAAATATAACTTGGCTTTATTTTTGTTTTGCTTATTTTTCGTTTTAGTTATTGAGTCTCAGGTCAAAAAGCAGAAAAATCCGAGATACAGTAGAAGAACATTCTGGCGCTTGTTCCACCCGACTGTTCTAGAAACGGAGCATCCTGTTCTCCAGAAGAGAGAGCGGCGACTCCAAGTGAAAATCTGGCAACAAAACAAGTCTGGGGGATCACCAGTTCCAGGTAAGTATCTCAACAAAAAAAAATATTTTTATTATTGTTTTCACCTTCTCTCTGATTTATTTTCACACCGAGACGTTGTGAAGTAAGTCTGGGGGAGGGTTTCATCGTTTAGTAACTCATTTCTTTCTTTTGTTTATCTTTTGAGTCATTTTGAGTAAGTTTTTAAGATCGAGTCAGTCAAAACTTTGTGGAAATTAGGACCTTATTCTGTGTTGATCACTAACCACCTCGTGCTTTAGTTATCTTATTCAGTGACTTTAGCAGTGGCGAAAGACACACATGTGGACCTGGAACACCCTGACATATCTCACTTGATTCTTCAGAAGTTCTCAGCCGATCAAGTTACACTGGGTAGACTTAACTCCACATAACTTGAACCTAATATTGACTGAAATTCTTCTTGTTATGGGCACTAGATCAGGGAAACAAGACATACACTCAGGAATTCTTATCCTTTATACCCATCTTTTGTTGTTCCTGAGTGGCTAGCTCATCTTTAGCTAGTTCCCACCTTGCACCTTAGCCTTTATTCCACATTCATGCATTTGTTTTTCAGTGTCATATGTGCAGATATGTGCAAAAAGGTCGGAGATGAAAGGATCGACGCAGCCTCTTACTCGTTACTGCTGCAAGTGTCAATCAGACAGGGAGAACAAGAAGATTAAGGGAACAATCACTCCCTAAGCAAACTTGTGCGCAAGAACAGGGGTGGAGAACGAGAATGGTGAGAATCAAAACTACCAGTGGCATCCTTATATCATATGTTACCTCCTTCTTCGTCACCCCACCATCTATTTATGTACTAGTATCAGAAGAAAAAAGGAAAAAAAAAGAAAAAAAAGAAAAAAAAAAAGAAAAAAAGGAAAAAAATCTGTATTTTGTTTTATTTAGTATTTGATGATGGAGAAGGGGAAGAATTCAGGAAACATGAGCCACTGGAAAGGTTGAGCAGAAGAGTGGATATCAATATGAAGGGTTGAAGAACATACAAATGAGGAGAGCAGTCTGATGACTGATCCGGAGCAGAACAGAGGAGTCGTTCCAGGGAGAGCAAAAATGAGTAGGGGCTGTAGACATCAATGGATCCGTCCTCTCTTGCAGTTTTGCGCGATATCCTGCATCCACCTCAAAAATTGGTAACCCCTAAACACTTTAAACTCTACCACTGAAACACTTAAATAGCTTTTTCCACACCTAGACCGTCTACCCTGAATAGTGCCTGTGATGAGAAGCTCACGCAACTCTTAAATGAATGTACGGAGTTCTGTCTCGATAGTGTTGCTTTTTCAGGTTTGAGATGTAGAGTATGGAGCCGATTTTTGAACAGCAGTCAGTGGGGTTCTGGTAAGGATGTGCTGTCTTAGTTTACTGCTTGTATGGTTCAGAGATTCATGGTTAAGGTATGATTGCTGAGAATAGGAGAGTTCCAACACTTTCAAACCTTTCTTCCTGTTCTTGATACTTGGTCTTGTTCGAGGACAAACAAGGATCTAAGTCTGGGGGAATTGATATATGATGTTTTATACATCATTATACATATGTTTTATAATTGGTTTTCAAGTCTTTATCGAGTCTTTCTAGTCCTTTTCGAGTCATTACAGGGTTAGAGTTGCATTGGATGGAATATGGACCTGTTGGAGCAAAAGAGGCAGAAAACAATGCAGTTTGGTGATTTTCACGCAGAACAGTCTGATGACTGTTCCTGATCGAGCAGAACACCCAAGTGATTGTTCCAGCGGCAGAGATTTTTAACGAAACTACACTTATTTCGGGATTTGCCCTAATTATCCTCTTTTTCTTTTCCAGCCGCCTGTGGCTTTGATATATCATATTTTTCTGTTTCTCATTATCATTCTACGCTATTGGATACTGAAGAAAACCATTGGAGACTTTTGTGCTTTTGGATTGTAAAGGGAGAAGGCTTCATCTCTCTTTTTTTGGAGAAGAATCCCTGAACCCTCTCTTTGTTTTCTATTATATTTATGCAGTATTATTTAGAAATCATGTCTCTTGTCTCCTGTGATATGTCTGAGTAGTCGGCTAGCTTGTCTAGGGTTCTAGGGTGTTGATTTCGTGAGCTAAACATAGATAAGTGAATCCATTAATTGTCTTCATTCATAACTGTTCTTACTGCTTTCATTAAACTGGCCGCTTACTGTTAGATCATAGGTTTAACCTCTTCATTAACCGTGTAATAGGTTGCTAGATCTGTTTTGAATGAGCATTGCATCCCTAATCAGCGAAAGTAGATATTAGGGTGTTTTGTGAACCTATCGGACCTGATCTCTATTGCTTGCGATCGATTCTCACCTCAACGACAGTTAGATGGTGAGATCGATCAGCATAGGGAGCAGTACCACGACAGTGGACTGTTCTACTTGAGTGATCCGAGTTCTAGACCTGTTTTTATTAGCACTTGAATAATTGTTTGGCTTACATTTGTTTAACACCCGATGAAGTAATCCTAGGCTGCCTTCTCTTTAATTTGAATTTAATCTTTGTTATCATTTAATTTACTTGCACGTCACTACTTAAATCAAACCCCCATATTGTTTTAGCTAAGTATTGATCCAATTGAAATAAAGTGTAATAGTGGTCTTTGTGGATTTGATCTTAAAGTGCTACATCGACATACCATTCGATTATGGTAGTGTGCACATTAGGTTAATCATGAATATCAGTATTAGTTCTCTAGATTCCAAAATTTTGAAGCCATTCAGATATCTAACCAATTTATATTAAGGTTTTATACTAATTTTTAGATTATATTTGGTTTGGTTTCTTTTTCTATTAATTTTTGCCAACGCCTATATTTTTGATTGTAACAATATACATATATATATATATATCTGTACTTAAATATTTATATTTTTATATATTAGATAATTTAATTTAAATGATATATATATATATAATAAAATTTCATATTCATACGATCTGGGATCAATTGTCCCTTGTTTGAACAAAAAAATAAATAAACCATTGATCACAATTTTTTTAGTATGAGACTTTTACCATTTTTCGTAATTTATAAACGTTTTACAAAATTCAAAAAATAACATATATGAAAAAATCTTTTTTTAACATACGCTTAATGTGTTTTTAAAATTTTTAATAATATAACATTAAATAAAAAAAGATGGAGGAAAAATTATTTTTATCAAATATCTATGATTTATAATCATTAATTAGCATATATACGTTAATCATATTAGGTGATTTCGTAATTTTTATTTAAGAAAATAAACTTACTACATTTTATTTAGAGAAATAATTTAAGACTATATGGTTAAAAGTTATTGTGAATGCTAATTAGATGACATGTGGAATAAATAGATCTCATATCACTTTTTTTTTTTTAAAAAATCACTTGGCAGTCTAGGCGATATCTCTCATAAAAATAATGATAATAAGGAACTGATTTAGCTGCTGTTATCCTATCAATGATCAGAGCAAGACTTCAAGAAATCAATTGTCTTGCCAAGTTTATCACCATGAAAAGTGATGCTGCATCTGATGCTCGTGTAGAACTTAGTCTTGACCAAACGGCCGAGAACATAGGCCCCCGTGATCGCAACGTAAAAGTTAAATTCAAAGGCAAAACAACTTGGTCCGGTTTAGCTCGTTGCGCGTATAGAGCCGGTACGCCTCCGTACAAAGGAATTTGAATGCCTACTACTTTGGTCTCAATGATTCTCTCGGTCTTCCTTCGCTGAGAGAATTTTTCCATCTTTTTTTTTTCACAACCAAGAAAACGAAATCAGTTCATGAATCATAACCGGACCGGTTTAATCAGTAAGATGTGAATTTGTTTACCTGACCAGAGGCGAGAATGAGCTGGGAATAGCTGAGCTGGAGGGGAGAGGAGGTGTCATGGACGGTGAAAAAAGTTGCAGGGTTTTTGAATAACATCGTGACCGTTGAATTTAGAGTGAGCGTATCTGTGAGCACTCCCGATGCGTCGTTCCCTGATTGCACGTTCAAGCTCTCAATTACCATCCCCTGGATATTTTTGTGAATTTACAGTAAGCATTACTTAAACCGATTTTTAATTAGAGTATTGTGATAGAAAAGCAATTCTACACAAAATGATTTGTTAACTTAAACACACATATATCTATTACTAGTGGTTGGCCCGCCCTACGGGCGGGTGATTTTACATTAAAACCATAACATGATTGATTTACACGTCTAAACCGAGAGTATCAGAATAATTTGGAATTTGAGAATTCAATTAGAACAAAAAATCCCAATATGCATTATTACGTTTGGAGATACGATGGATGTTTAAAATTAAGCTTAGGTTTTGGTATTCAGAAGAAGAAGAAACAAAGATTGTAAGAAGAATGTTCTCGTAGGTTGAGCCATTGATAAAGAATGAGAGATTTAGAAGAAGACGAAGTGGAGACTGCATGGATATTTTTTACGGAGGTCGAGCAACGAAAATTTTGATTACGGCAATGATTTATGTTTCCAACGCCTTCATCTCTTATGGTGGTCTTGAGCTGTCTAACCAGCCATTCATTTTCTGGGCTTCTTCTAGGCCTGGATCACTGAGCCACATTTATATTAGTTTTGTTATGAACCTCATCTTACTTTACAGTATTTATGTTAGTATAAAAACAACATGTAGTTACATTATTTATATTAGACATAAATGCAACATGTAATTTTTAAGTTAAATAGACAGAAAAGCAACGTTAGATGTTAAATTTTAATACTGGACAGGTGTCGCAATCCCCCCTAGGTGGCAGAAGAAGAGAGAGAAGTATTTAGACATTTGTTGATTCTAAGATTGAAGATTGTAGTATTAAAAAGTTGTATTTTATATTTTTTTTCAATTATCTGAACATTATTCTTTTAAGATGTTTTTTTTTCATTATTCTCATATTTTGATATTGAGCCCTCATAATCTGCATATTTCATATACCTTTCTGGTATGATGTGCTTCTCACCATCATTGAAAAAGACTCACCTCCATGCTCTTCTTCTTCATCACGTTGTTTCTGTAAGATTATCTGGTATTTGATATATAAATCAGATTTATAAGTTACCAATTGTGTCATTGTTTTTCATGGTGTTATAGGCTATTCCAGTCAGTATTAACTGTGTGTTTGTTCTTCCTCAGATTTTATGGTATTTGTTATATATTATATTTCTTAGTTTCATGTTGTGTCGTTGTTTCTCACAAGGTATAGGTTGTTCCGGTCAATATTGGTTATTTTTTTTCTTATTAAGATTTTTGTTGATGTTAGGAAGTGCATCTATTTGGGTTGGGTCAGAGTTTAGTCGTCTTTAATGTTGCCTTCTTCTTCGTTACCTTACCGTCGATAATCCCTACTCGGTTTGGTTTTCAAAATCTGGTTTTTGATCATTTATGCCTTCTATGCTCTCTTTCATAGTTTGAAGATGGCTCCACGGTTTACTGCTTTCGTTTCGTATACCTTTTCATGTATGTTCTATCATTTTGTTACGGTTTTCATCACTGCTCATGTCTTTAGTGACTCTCTATTTTGCTGAATTTACGACTCCACGTTTAGATAGTGTTTTTTCCGTGTATGCTCTGTAGATTTATAATGTTGTTTTTGGTCTCAAGTTTGGGCTCTGTTTTTTTTGTGGTTAACTTTCATTCTCCCTTCTTCAGGGTATATGTCTTTTTCTTATGCTTTTCTTAGTATAAGTGTATGAAGTTAGTTTCTTGAAATTTCGATCTTTTCTATCTAGAGTTTTGTGGTTTCTTGCTGGTGGATGTGCTTTTGGTGTGCTGAGTATTTGTCTTTTTGGTTGGTAGCGATTTTTTCCTTCTGTTGAATATTCTTACTCTAACACGCTTTCTTGGTTTTTTGTGTTAGTTTTTTATCACGTTTCTTTGTATTCGAGAAATGCTTTGTCTCAGAGTTTCTTTTTCTACTTTTTTTGACATCTCCTTGTTATGACCAAAATATTTTATGATAAAGTGAGATAAGTTAGTTTTTGATCACGTTTCAGTGCTAAACCATTACTTAGTTAGTGTGTCTTTGACATTTTGTATTTTTCTACAATTGTAGAGATTTCATGTTTCGATTATGAATCGTGCTATTTTTCTTAATTTGGTCAATATTAAAATAAATATATTATTTGTAAATGAAATAATAGAGAATATAAAAATAATAATATAGTGAAAGTTTATCTTTTTTTAGCCTCATGTTAGGTTTTTCCTTCTGCTATGCTTTATGTCGATTTTATGTCTCCGGTTTGGTTCGCTGAACCACACTAACATAGATCATAGTTTAACATAGATCATAATTTAGTTTTTTTTGTTGTATAACTATGTTAATTTTAGCTGTGAATAAATTAAAAATTAAAACTATATTTATACTATTTTAATTATTTTTATTCATATTATATTTTTTAATCAATAAAATGGATTATAAAACTTTTAAAAATGTTGGTTAGTGTGAAAAATATTTGATAGTGCACAATTAGAAATGGTTGAACCAAATTATAATAATCTAAGAAACAATGATTAAAATATAAAAAGATAGAAAAATGAGACACATGTCATCAAACCCCCATTTCACATGTTCTAAGAAGAGAGAAAAGTCTACTTTATATCTTATTATATAAAGCTTAGTTTTCAAAGTTACTAATTAACACGATCGTGACACATGGCGATTATATATTTAAGATTATGACATGTGTACAATATATTTAACATTTATATAATAATACTGATTTTCCTATTTTCATATCTTATTATATAAAACTAAAGATAATGTTCCTATTTTCCTACTCAATCTTATTAAATACAATATATTTAACATTTATATAATAATATTGATTTTCCTATTTTTCCTATCTTATTATATAAAGCTAAAGATAATTTTCTTATTTTCCTACTCAATCTTATTAAAATAATTATTTCATAATTATCCTTTTACATTGATTTTCCTATTTTCCTATCTTATTATATAAAGAAAAAATAATCTTCTTAAACATATTTCGTATAGATTTTTTAAAAATAGTAACCTTTTAGAACTTTTACTTTTTAAAAATCTATAACAAAAAAAAATTTGAATTTTTTTTTGTAAAAGACTATATTGATCTTGGTTCTTCAAAGTTGTTAATTAACATGGTCGTGACACATGGTAGTTAAATATTTATAATTTTGATATGTGCTAAACTATATCATAATTGAAAATAAAAATGCTAAGATAATAAAAACGATTTTTAAGAGAAATAATTATAAATATTATTTAATAGTAATTTTCCATTTTTAAAATCTTAAAAGAAATTATTAACGATTATTTGATAGTAATTTTCTTTTTAATATTCTGACATGTGCTAGAATATCTCATGATCAATATATATAGATCCTATCTTATTATATAAAGCTAAAGACAATTTTCCTAGTTTCCTACTTAATCTTATTAAAATAATTATTTCGTAATTATCCTTTTACATTGATTTTTCTATTTTCCTATCTTATTATATAAAGAAAAAATAATCTTCTTAAAAAAAAATTCATATAGATTTTTTTTTTAAAATAGTAACTTTTTAGAACTTTTACTTTTTAAAAATCTATAACAAAAAAAATTGAAATTGTTTTTTGTAAAAGACTATATTGATCTTGGTTCTTCAAAGTTGTTAATTAACATGGTCGTGATTGAAAATAAAAATGCTAAGATAATAAAAACGATTTTAAGAGAAATAATTATAAATATTATTTAATAGTAATTTTCCATTTTTAAAATCTGAAAAATAATTTATTAACGATTATTTGATAGTAATTTTCTTTTTAATATTGTACTAGAATATCTCATGATCAATATATATTAAGAAAATAGAAAAGAAAATGTGATTAAATAATTTAATAAGGAATTTTGAGAAAATTCCCTTTTTAAAAATCCTAAAGAAAAAGGGTTGTAAAATGATTTATTAAATATTCGTTTTCCTTTTCTACAATCCTAAAGAAAAGATAATTGTAAGAGATTGTTTGATAGTAATTTTCCTCTTAAAAATTTGACATGTATTAAAATATCTCATGATTAATATAATATATAATAAGACGGTAAAACCAATTTAAAATAAAAACTAATTATTTAGAAGCATTTTTTTCTACTTTTCTTTATATAGATTTAAACAAAAAATATTAGTCAAATAATTTATCTAATACTAAGTTTTCCTTTTCTAAATTCTAAAGAAAATATAATTGTAAAAGAATATTTGATAGTAATTGTTCTTTTCTATAATTTTAAACATAAGAAAATTGCAAAATAGTGTTTAATAGTAGTTGTTCTGTCTTCAAATCCGAATCAAAAAATATTTGTAGCATAATTATTTCAATTATTTTTATGAATAATCATATTTCTTTTTTAAATAATTAATATTCTTAATTTAAAATCATAACCTAAAAGGAACTACCATTATTCACATTTATATATGTGATTAAGCTATCTTATATAGTGTCACTTCTCAGACTTCAACACCAAACATATTAAAAGATAAAATAAAAATATTAAATGAGTTTTTCTGCATGTTCTTTCACATTTTCGCGTGTTATACTTTTTTTTGGTGTTGCATGTTGAGGAGCTAACTAAATATCATGATTTTTACATTTAACTGATCTTGATTTTTTTAAAAAAAAAATATATATATATATAATTGTCATGCTGGTGTACATTAGTTATTGTCACATTTATATTTAAGCATTTGTACAACAATACGTAAGTTAATAGGAAAGTTAATGCGACAATTTTGCTTATATGTGATTATGTTTATGTGTATTTATTCTTATCGACATATCAATTTGGTTATGCTATTGTATGTCATGCTACTAAAGAGTTAAATATAAGAGAATGACTTTGCAATGTTATGTTGTAGGTCATGCTATTTAGGAATTTAAATCAAAGAGAAAGACTTTGCAATGGACAATGTTATTAATAGTTTGACCTAGGTAATATGATTACTGAAGTAGAAATTCTGACTGAAAGTTATTTGGAAAAACAGATTTTTATTCATAAAATAAGTTTCATACCAGCAGATGTAAAATGTCCTTTCAGATTGAATGATGTTAATTTTCTATACATATTTGCTATTCAATGATTATCAACAAGAGATAAAATCAAACCTTAAAAGGTTGGACTATATTTTCCAAGTCCAGTCTGACAATTATACACCACGCTATCAAATATCACTACAACTGCATTAGCTTAAAATTTTTAGAACATAACGACAACAAGTCTATTTCAAAATTTTATATCAAAAAGTTTCAATAATATATAATATATAAAAGAAAGTTAAAGTCACACCATAGATATTTACCTGACTATCAATAACACATATTGAATGGTGTTGTGTAATTTTAATATTTTGAATTATGTTATTTTTAATTTGTCTGAAACAATATGAATAATATATATAGTTCATAATTATTGAAATAGAATATCAATACAAATTTAAGTAAGAAACAAATTATTGAAATATAATATCAACTCATATTAATTTTTAATAATTCAAAATAAAAATATTAATATAATATTTAAAACACCATGATTATTGAAATAGAATATCAATACAAATTTAAGTAATAAACAAATTAATATTACTAAAATAAGACCAATATATTAAGAAATTCCAAAAATTAATATGAAAAAAATATTTTCATTATTTTTATATGTTCGTGAAATTAAAAAATCAAATAAAATCCGTGCAACGCACGGCTCCATATCTAGTAGATTATAAAGTTGGCTTATCTGCCCTCTCAGGGCGCCACGTCATCAAGGGGGAATTTTGACACGTATGCGCTCAACAAATCCGTCACATTTCTTTTTTGTAATTAACGTCACGAATTGGACCTCTTAGGTTAACAAATAACCCAAAGTCTTACTCTTATAAATGCATTTGGCCCAACTCAGCATAAATATTGCTCCTTCTTCGCCGGTCTTCGTTTCATCAAATCCCGAGATTAGCACCATCTATCTCATTCAATCCTGTAACGTTTTATTTTCTGTAACGTTTTCTTGCTCATTCAATCCTATCCATAAAGAATCGCCATTAACTCTATCCTTCAAGCTCTCCCATCGCAAATCCCTAAATACTATAAATTCAGATGAAGACTGTTCCACATCACAGTTTTTCACCATCGTCTATGAATAGAAACATCAGAGCTTGATGGTTTGCTCAAAGAGTTTGGATGGTTTCCGGGGGTGTCGTTCAGACCGAGGTTAGCTCTTGAGATTGACGGGATTCATTGCTTGAACACAATTTCTATAGTCTTGAGCTGGGTGTTTTGTGTTTATAACCAGCTCCAGTTATGGGGTAATTGTGAAAGAGCATTGCTTCAGTGTTGTTTTCTGCTGTCTACATGCCTTACTTACATCTTACATAATATTTTTTTCAAGGACAGTGATGCTTGTGGTGAAGATCTTGAGCCTGCTGGTGGCAGTCTCTACCTTTAGGATTGCTCTTTTGTTGACTGCAGTTACTGGGCAAACTCATACATGGTTGGTGAGTAAACGAAGCTGCTGATTTTTCTTATTTTTGCTAATTATTGTTCTCAACCAGCTACTATTGTTTAGATGTAACCATGTTTTTGTTTGCACAAGATAGCGATATGTTTTGTTGTATCTATTACCGGTTGGAATCGTGATGATACCGTTTTCCACCTGTTCTCAAGAATCAGTTTGCAGCATGTACTTCACTGATCTTTCTTTTGTTGATAATGTTGAATTTTATAACTAATATCTTTTAGATGTAATGCAGGTATTGCAGAGTATTCAATCTTTCCATGTTTGATTTCTTGAATACAAGTTGACGATGTTCCTGTTCTTGATGGGAAACTCCAATGGAGGTTTACCGTGGTTTGCAAGAGCTGCAACTCTGCTTTCTCATATAACATGAATAACATTATCAAAGTATTGTATCTGTCATTGCTTTGCACTTGCATTTTCAGTTTGTTCCCTCTGGTTTTATTTTCTGACTTTTTGTTCATAAGATTTTCAGAGAATCAAATTTGGTTTGGAACCAGACGGGATGATAAAATTTCCTTCTCATCAACACGAAGCACACATGCTTTCCTCGCTTAGACAGTATGCTAGATCCACATGAAATCTGCTTTGGGGACTTGGTGGTCCACACAATGCCCCTGCCTACGATCAACAGCCTCATTTCACTTTTTTCTTCTCAGTATGGCGATTTTTTCTTGAGTTGGTATTCGTCTATTCTCAGCTCCCATGCAAACCAAGTCCTCTATGTTGCTTCCTCCACATTTAGCGGAAGTTGGGTGTTTCTATGTGGGAAATTTCCTCTCTTACAGCAATTACACAAGCTAAGATCTCAGCCTTCTTAGTTAACACCTGGGTTATACAGTGCTAATAGCCATGACAAGTGCGAGGCAATCACAAAGATCTTTGCAAATCAATAAAAAATATCTCATTTAGAAAACCCTCACTATCAAGTGAGGGTTTAGGATTTGATTTAGGAGGCAAAATTTGGGGCTTACGATGATCCCTGTATTGTTTAGCATGAACATCATAATAACACTTATCATCATCCATCATAATAACACTTATCATCAGCCATGACCAAGTGTTATTATGATGTCCCTGAATTTGGGGCAGTCGTGCGATTGCCTGCTTGCCCCTTCACCCCACAATATGCACACGTCTTTAAACAAATCTTTATGCATAGAACTTTCTTGAACCGTTTACCTATTTAAATATCTACATTTGAAAGTGTCTAATACCATTAGGCAAAGTCTGTTTAATAAATGAATGTCTAATAACAAAAATAATAACCACACTCTATAGATATTTACTTTCCATGTCAATCAAATATCTCTATTATTAAAATAGAAATACACTTATAAATTACCCCTGAAGTAATTAAATGAACCATTACATGAACTTATATTTAAGGAATTATTGTCTTTTTATATTTATTAAACAGTTTTCTAAATCAATTTAACTTAATTTCGTATTTAATATATTTCTTAAAATAAATTAGCTGATTTTTAGGAATATTCATATTTAAAATTTATTTTAACAATATTAAAATTGGATAATGTTACGATTAGTTATTTTGAACAAAATTCAAGTTTAAATTCGATATTTAACAATATTTTGAGTATTCCTAAAATATATGTTTAACTTACCATTAATTATTTTAAATAATAAAATCTATATATGCTAATATTTTAAATATTTTAAACTACTTATAAAACAAGATGAAATATTTGTAACTCAATATTATTTTAATATAATTAAATTTCACCTAAGATTATATATTTTTCAAGAATTTTTAAGTATATGTTTAACTATTTTGGTTGCTATTAATTATTTTCAACAAAAAATTAATACTGAAATTTAAATATATTTTAATTATTTGTAAATCAATGTTTCATGTTTATAACCAAATACATTTTTGTCTAATGTATCTAAATCTTACCATATTATTCATATTTGATCAAAATATTTATTTATTTTACATTTGACAAATAATTTCATGTTACAAGAAATATTATTCAAACTATCAATAGGTCAGTATTATTTTTTCAAAAATTAATAGCAAGCACCGGAATACTATTTTTACAGCACATAAACTATTCGACTGTTGTGTTTATAAAAATTTAGAAATATGTAAATATTTGAAAATATAAACTGACAAACATTTAAATAATATTTATTTATATAAAAATGAAAATAAATACTCATCCGGTCGGACGGGTCCAGCTCTAGTTTTAAATTATAATGTATTATAGATAGTTTTTTTTTAAATTTGTAGCTATAATTTATTTTTCATTTTCTATAATTTAGCTCACATCTATTGACAAAATACTGAATAACCATAAAATTTCTATAATTGTTAATTTTTTATACAACCGAATGTATGGCATAAAATTTTCTGTTAACATACAGTAATTCAATAAGAATACATAATTAATTTAAAATAAATCAATTTCAACTAAAATTAAAAAATAAGAAAAATATGTTTCTTTTCACGTTTATCAAATCCATATAAAAGTGAATCTAACCTAAGCTTAGAAAATTTAATTAAAAACAATAATCAAATATTATTACATAATCAAAAAACTTTAAAAAAATTATTTGTTCGGAAAACAAAATAACAAATTATAACAAAGAAAAGAAATTAATAAGATAAAAGTTGGATAACCATAGTTAAAGATTGATATATTATCAAAATATATGATATAAAAAACAGTAAATATAAAATAAAATATAATTCAAAGTATATAAAATTTCTAAAATCAACACAGTAAAAGCACAAAGTTCTTTCCTGTGAGTGACATATAGGATTTTTGAAGTGTTTTATGATTGACATGTCATTAACTGAAAAAAATTGAAGATCCAATTAAATCATTTCGTGGCTACAGGTCATTGCTCTGCTGTCATGTTTTTCTTTTTGTGTTGTTCTCCGTTTATCTGTTGAGAAAGAGAAGAGATAGACATTTAACCAAGTCATGCTTTGAGATTCTTCTTTTTCGATCTCTCCCTCTCCCTCTCCCTCTCTCTCTCTCTCTCTCTCTCTCTCTCTCTCTCTCTCCCTCTCTCTCTCTCTCTCTCTCCCCCTCTCTCTCTCTCTCTCTCTCTCTCTCTCTCTCTCTCTCTCTCTCTCTCTCTCTCTCTCTCCCTCTCCCTCTCCCTCTCCCTCTCCCTCTCCCTCTCCCTCTCCCTCTCCCTCTCCCTCTCTCTCTCTCTCTCTCTCTCTCTCTCTCTCTCTCTCTCTCTCTCTCTCTCTCTCTCTCTCTCTCGAAGCATTTCCAAATCTGTGTTCTTGAGATTCAGATGTATCCTTATCTTAACGATGACGATTTCGTCTCTGATATCTTTTGTTTCGATCAAAGGTTCTTCCTTTCCTCTGTTCTCTATCTCTATTTTTCGTATCTGTCTTTTTCTATATTGATTTATCGAATTCTCAGACGTTAATTCAATTTCTGTGAGATTATGTTTTTCCCAAGGAAATTAATTGTGTATTTTCATGTTAATTTGACGAACCCTAATCTATTTTTTATTCCATAACATAGATGAATGAGAGAGATGACTGTTTTTTTAAACCTCGGCAGCAATGGAGCATAACTGGATGATTACACACAGTTTGGTGTAGATTTGCAGCCTGGTCAAGAAGATACCTTCCCAGATTTTGGGTCATACGGTGTCAATTTACAGAGCGATCCAGAACAAGTTTTCAGCATAGGAGACTTGACATCGTACAGTGGAGTTTTAACGCAAGAGCCAGGGTAATTTCATAACTCTGGTGGGACTGTGCAGGAAGATGAAGTAGTTGTTAATTCTGGCTCATCTGGTGGAGCTGTTAAGCAAGAAATTGAACATGTAGATGAGGAAAGCTCCAGAAAGCGGTTAGCTTTATAAATTTTCTGAACTTTGTGTGCTCTTGGTTGTGTTTGATAGAATCTGTGGTGGTTGTTGATAGGGGAAGGACTGGATCTTGTGTATGACCAAGAGGGACCAAAGCTTGTCGTGAGAGATTGAGGAGGGAGAAGCTAAATGAGAATTTGTAGTTTGAGTTGTCTATAAAATGGGTTTGTGTCTTTAGGTTAATGGATTTGAGCCTGGGAGGACTCCAAAGACCGATAAACCGGCTATACTCGATGATGCAATCCGTGTCTTGAATTAACGCAGAGATGAAGCTCATGAGCTTGAAGAAACTAATCAGAAGCTTTTAGAGGAGATCAAGAGTCTCAAGGTTTGTTCTTCACTTTCTCCTGATACATCTCTGATATGCAACAATTGTACTCAAAAGACAATAATTGGCGTTGCAAGGCATGCTTTCCATTGCATCATGTTTACATTATTATTTAAAACACATATTTAGTTGTCTAAGTATTATTTATCTACATCAGGTTCAGAACAGAATTAGTAGTTGAAAGTGGTGACAGAACAACTACGTTCGTCTTGTTTGACCGGGATGCAAAAAAGATTACACAAACCACAACTGAAGAAATAACTGCATTAGAGGTTCGTTCTTATATATTGTAATCAACAGTTTATTAATCATAGATTCAAAAAATTACTTTACCATATAAAATTGTGCCATATACAGGAAAGAGAAGAAGGAGACAATCGCGACCATCAAAAAGTACCGAATTGTCTTCTAGACATTATTGGGAAGACAATGGACTTCCAAGTTGTTGATCAAAAAAAGACTTCCAAGTTGTTGGAGATAAGTATTGTGTAATATTTATTTGTAGATAAACATGTAAGTAGTTGGGGATAACAACAAATAGGTCGGCTCAGTATGTTGAGCTTTATCGACAATCTTATGTAATGTATATAAGAGGACGTTCTGTCTCACGAGTAAAGACACAGAAATATTCACCTAAACAATATTTACATGGTATCAGAGCAATAGATTCAATCAACGATTTATTGATTTTTTTTGATATTTGCGACTTGTGTTGAGTTATGGGAGATGATAACAAGTCAATGATTGCCGGCGTGACCGGAGAGAAAGGTGGTAGCTCTCCTTACTCGTTATTTTCGTCAGATAACCAAGGGGCACTTATCACTTCCGTGCAGTTGAAGGGAGAGAACTACAACGAATGGGCAACAGAGATGAGGAATGCTCTTCAAGCAAAGAGAAAGATGGGTTTCATTGATGGTTCACTGAAGAAACCGCCGGAAGGACACGCTGATTTGCAGAGTTGGCTAAGCGTGAATTCAATGATAGTTGGGTGGTTAAGAACGTCGATTGAGCCACGAGTTCGTTCGACCGTGACGTTTATTACAGACTCTCAGAAGCTTTGGGAGAATCTCAAAGAAAGGTTCTCTGTAGGGAACAAAGTGAGAATACATCAGTTGATGTGTAAATTGGCCTCGTGTAGGCAAGATGGTGAAGCAGTAATTGATTACTATGGTCGACTTGCCAAGATGTGGGAAGAGCTGCAAACCTATAAACCGATTCCGGTCTGTACTTGTGATGCTGCAGCAGTATATGAGAAGGAGAGAGAAGATGAGCGAGTCCACCAGTTTGTAATGGGGCTTGACGAAGCTAGATTTGGTCACATCGTGACAGCCATCATCGAGGCTGATGTTTTGCCAGATCTGGGTAAAGTATACAATAAGGTGGTTCGAGAAGAAGATCGTCTGAATTCTGCAAAGAGTCGTGAACAGCAGCAGGATGCAGTCGGCTTTGTAACTCGACGGGAAGGAACTAATGGTGATTCAGGAGGAGGACGAAACAGTTCAGGTGAAGAGTTTGATTCAAAGTCATCACAAAACAGAGGGAGAGACCAGAATTGTTCGAACTGTGGAAGGAGTGGACACGATAAGAGTGCTTGCTGGCAGCTTATTGGTTATCCAGAATGGTTCACTGAGAGAGGAGGTAGAGGTGCGCGAGGTGCTGGTCGAGGTGGAGGACGTGGTGGTCTTTCACGTGGAAGAGGTCAGGCGAATGCAGCGTACGCTACCAACGCTAATCCAGGTGGAGAACGTTCAGTGGAACGTTCAGTTGGAGATCTCACAATGGAGCAGTGGCGCGCCATATCACAGATCCTAAATGAGAAACCACCTACCTCCGATAAGATGTCTGGTAAGATTTTGGGAGATATGATTCTCGATACCGGGGCATCACATCATATGACAGGGGACTTGAGTCTTCTGATTAATCTTAGAGATACAGCTCTTTGTAAGATCGGTTTTGCCGATGGGAGTACAACTGTCTCAAGAAGAATTGGCGTTTTGCCATTGTCGGATCGTATATCTTTATACGATGTACTTTATGTGCCGAATTTAAACTGTTCCCTGATATCGGTGTCCAAGCTTTTGAAGCATTCAGATTGTTTTGCGTTTTTCACCGACACCTTGTGTATTTTACAGGACCGATGTTCGAAGACGCTGATTGGAGCCGGTGAGGAACGTGATGGGGTGTATTATTTTACGGATGTCAAAGCTGTTCGAGTAAACAAAGCTGTGAAGATCGATGATACAGTTCTATGGCATCAGCGGTTGGGGCATCCTGCTTTCTCAGTTTTATCTAATTTGTCTGAGCTTTCTGGTGTTGGTGTTTCTGAAAATTCAGTTTCTTGTGAAGTCTGTTTTGAGGCTAAACAAACTAGAGAAAAATTTCCTACAAGTTTTAATAAAAGCAGTGAATGTTTTGAGTTGATTCATCTTGATGTATGGGGACCTTATCGTGTTAAGTCTTCAATTGGAGCATCGTATTTTTTAACCGTATTGGATGACTACTCACGTACTGTGTGGACATTCTTACTACTTGAAAAGTCAGAGGTAAAAAGAGTAGTTGAGGAGTTTGTTGCATACGCTGCAACACAGTTTGGTAAGACAATCAAGATGGTCAGAAGTGACAATGGAACAGAATTTCTTCCTCTGACTACGTTTTTCAAAACAAAAGGGATAGTTTATCAAACTTCCTGTGTAGGAACACCTCAACATAATGGTAGAGTGGAGAGAAAGCACCGTCATTTGCTGAATGTAGCTCGATCTTTGATGTTTCAGGCAAGTATGCCAATTGAGTTTTGGGGCGAGGCAGTACTCACTGCAGCTCACCTGATTAATCTTACTACCACTAGAGTGTTGTGTGGAAAGTGCCCTAGTGAAATGCTATTTGGTAAAGCTCCATCTTACTCAGCATTGAGAGTATTTGGATCTCTGTGTTATGCGCATAAGCAACTCAGAGACAAGAACAAGTTTATGCCACGTAGTAGGAAGTGTGTGTTTGTCGGATATCCTCATGGAAAGAAAGGATGGAAGTTATATGACTTAGATACAAATGAGTTTTTTGTGTCTCGTGATGTTGTATTTAAAGAAAATGAGTTTCCGTTTTCAGTTTCAGCTGAGAAACTCACTACTCCCAGTGTTTCAGAGTATTTAAATGTTGGAGAAGGTGAGGTGATAACCAGTGAAGTCCCTAGTATAGAAAACAGGGGGAGTAGTGATATCACGGGTTCTAGTGACGAGATCGTGGGGTCTGGTGTGGAGGATGATCCTGCGATAATGGAGATTGGACCCGAGATAAAACAACAGGAGGGAACTGTCGTTACACCTGTTAGTGAATCTACTGTTTCAGAGGAAGTTAGGATGGAGGAGTCGACTGGAGCTGAGACAGAGGTAATGGGAAGAGGACAAAGAGTCAAGACACCGTCTGTGAGACTTAATGACTACGTAACGTATACTGCGGTTTGCAAGAAAAATAGTACCCCTCACGTTCTCTCCACCAGCGTCTTCTTCGAACCGGTTTCAGGTAATACACTGTATCCTCTAACTGAGTATATTTCTGACGAACGATTTTCTGCAGAACACAAAGTTTTCTTAGCTTCAGTGTGCGCAGAAAGAGAGCGTAAGAATTTTCACGAGGCGATGAGTGACCAACGATGGACAAAATCAGTGTATAAGGAAATAACTGCACTCGAGGTTGCAGACACTTGGAGCGTTGTTGATTTACCACCAGGGCGTGTAGCCTTGGGGACGATGTGGGTGTTTAAGATCAAGTACAATGCGGATGGAACAGTGGAACGCCTCAAATCGAGGCTGGTAGTTCTTGGAAATCGACAGAAAGAGGGTTGTGATTACTCTGAAACATTTGCGCCAGTGGCGAAGATGACGACAATCCGCAGCTTACTAAAAATAGTTGCTGCACAGAACTGGGAAGTGCATCAGATGGATGTGCATAATGCTTTCTTACATGGTGACTTGCAAGAAGAAGTATACATCAAGCTTCCGCAGGGCGTCACTCATTCGGACCCCAACAAGGTGTGTAGATTACACAAATCACTTTATGGACTGAAGCAAGCTCCTAGGTGTTGGTTTGAGAAGCTTACGACAGCACTTACCAAAGCAGGGTTCTCTCAGTCATACTCAGATTATTCTTTGTTCGTATATTCGCGAAATGGAGTGGAGATAAGAGTGTTGATTTATGTGGATGACCTGATTATTTGTGGTAACAACAGTGAAGCCATTCAGAAGTTTAAGAAGTACCTTGGCGACTGTTTTCGCATGAAAGATTTAGGAAAGTTGAAATATTTCCTTGGGATAGAGATTGCTCGGAACAAGGAGGGGTTTGTGTTAACGCAAAGAAAATATGCTTTGGATATAGTACAAGATACGGGGCTGCTTGGATCGAAACCAGCTGAAACACCGATGGAACAGAACCACCAGTTAGCTTCAGATAAGAGTCCTTTTCTCTCTGATCCAGCGAGGTACAGGCGACTAGTTGGGCGTCTTATTTATTTGACAAATACCAGACCCGATATCTCTTATTCAGTACACATCTTGTCACAATTTATGAAGAAGCCACGAGAGAGACAATTTGAGGCTGCATTGCGTGTGGTCAGATTTCTTAAAGGCTCTACTGGGCAGGGTATCTTAGTGACAGCTGAATCAAATTTACAGTTGTCGATTTACTGCGATGCAGACTGGGCAGCTTGCCCGCTGACGAGGCGTTCTCTAACTGCATTTGTAGCTATGATTGGAGGTTCGCCAGTGTCATGGAAGACAAAGAAGCAGAATGTGGTATCTCATTCTTCAGCTGAAGTAGAGTATAGGGCGATGTCTATTGCTACACGGGAGGTTACTTGGCTGAGGCAACTACTTACTGATTTGGGTTTCAGACCAAAGACGCCTGCTCGATTGTATTGTGACAGTAAGTCAGCTTTGTACATTGCTTCTAATCCTGTATTTCACGAACGGACCAAACATGTGGAGATCGACTGTCATCGCGTACGTGATGCACTCAAAGCAGGACTTATCATAGCAGCTTACATTGGGACTAAGGAGCAGCTTGCGGATGTTCTAACTAAGGCGTTGGGGAAGTTACAGTTCACTAATCTTATGTCCAAGTTGGGCATTTGTAATCCCCATGCTCCTACTTGAGGGGGAGTGTTGGAGATAAGTATTGTGTAATATTTATTTGTAGATAAACATGTAAGTAGTTGGGGATAACAACAAATAGGTCGGCTCAGTATGTTGAGCTTTATCGACAATCTTATGTAATGTATATAAGAGGACGTTCTGCCTCACGAGTAAAGACACAGAAATATTCACCTAAACAATATTTACACAAGTCAAGATTGCAGAGTACAAATTCGAAGCTTCTTTCCAGATTTTTACTGTTACCAAAAAAAATTCAATCCTTCAAGCGAACGATGATCCCATGACAGCAAAGTGATGTTTGTATAAACCCATCATCCACTATATGTAATGACAGTAATATTAATTATTATTAAAAAAAACTATAGGACAAAACAACCAAAAAAAATGAACCAGAGATGTATGACAATATCAAAAAAGATGGAGAAGCTCGTCCTACTTTCCAGACTTTAAGTTTTGGTTCTGAAACTGCCCAGGAAAGGAAAAAATGAAACAGAAAATGTAAAGAAACAAGCTATGGATGAAGTTACTACTGAGAACGAAACCAAGAAGTGACGGATCATTTGACCATCGGTTAAAAACTTAATATTTATATTAAGATGATATTTAACACATAGACCCCTTACGTTTGAGTTTTTTTTTGGAATAAAACTTTTCCATTATTAACAAGGATAATTGCGCTGCATATACACAGAAAAAAATATATTTAGCTGGGAGGATATTTACTGTTTCATTTTATAATATCCCGAGAAATGGCCTATAACGTAGACTCGTTGCCTCCCCTAAGCTACAGTTACCCTATAGCTATAGCTGTGTCTGTAATTATGACCATATATGAGAGTGTAAATCACGCAATTCCATTTATACCACTTATTTCTCTTCTGGAAGTTTTGGTCTCGTCCTTTGGTACGTTCAAATGGTCAAATTGATACAATGATTTCATTTGAATATTGAGATTAGTATATTGTACACCGGTTTGGTTATCGATTGTGTATACCACTTATTTCTCTTCTGCTTCGTACAAGTTGTCGAACATCTAAAAACACGTGTCATCAATACACTTGTTTGTGGTTTATACTAAAATATTTTAATCATTTCTGCAATCTCAAGATTACGGTTTTGCATGTATTCTTCTTCGTATTTTTCCTCTGTTTCGATTGCTTTCTCTACTTCTATAGCTGCTTTACTCTTTTTTTTTTTTTTCCTACGTTTGTTAAATCTGAGGACCATGTCTTATTCAATTTTCATAGAAGAAGTTTTCCATATGGATTGCGTCATAGATGTACAATGCTGAATCGTTGTAATATATACATAAATCATTTGTTAATTTTCCCTAATTATTCATCTCAATATCGTTCTTAACATTTTCTAATTTGTTCTTATTCGAGATTTGTCAACAGGGGCCACTGGTTTTCAGTAAAAACGTTTGTGATTTCGTTGTAATATCCTATCTAGAGGGACCAGTTGTATAAAATGTTACACTATTACAAAGCTATTGATTCACTATATTTGTTTTGCGTTTTTGGATTTCGTTAACGTCGGAGTTTAGATGAGACAAACTGTCACCTCGACTGACAAACCTGACAGGTATACATCCTATAAAACCTATTTGGCGAGTGATACAGGTTAAGTGTGTAATTTCACACATCCAGCTTTATCCAACTAACTAATTTAATTTTTCGTTGCAAGTTCAGCTAATTAACTTCCCATTCTTGTTTTTCCAGCCAATTCACCCTATTAACAATTCAGTGAGTTTCTATTGAATTAAAAAAAAAATTATTTTGAAAATAAAATTTTCTGTCCATTACTAATACTCACATTTCAAATCAAACATATAGAGAGTTCCTATAAGTTCAGTGTTTTATTTAATTATATCTATATTTAAAATGAAATTTGAAGTAGAAAATAAATGGAGGGAGATAAGTTCTGGAATTTATATTAAATTGAGTTCAAAAAGGTTTTCCTAATCTTTAAAAAAATAGTTGCAATCATTAAAAAACTTGATATTTCTATTTCGAATAAGATTTGAAGATTATAAATCATTTAGAGATTTAAAATATAAAATTCTTTAT
Source organism: Hirschfeldia incana (assembly GCA_026261945.1). Classification (NCBI taxonomy): domain Eukaryota; kingdom Viridiplantae; phylum Streptophyta; class Magnoliopsida; order Brassicales; family Brassicaceae; genus Hirschfeldia; species Hirschfeldia incana. The sequence continues at coordinate 4,018,882 of JABCMI010000006.1, forward strand.
TAAAATATCTTCAAACATTTACTAATTCAAATAGTTTATAATTTAAGGCTATAGCTAAAATATTGTTTATTTTAAATAAAAAATCAGAAATTTTATTATAAATAAAGTAACATAAAATTACAAGTAAAAAAAAATTGTATTAATTCAACCTGCGGACTATAACAGAGCCTGACGGACTATCGTTTATAGAAGATCAGTTTTTCATATTTTTGCAGACAGACTATCGTTCACAACCACCCACAAAATTGTGCGTTAGACCCAATTTCCTGAAGTAAAAACTTACTACAGAACCAACTATTGACTCTGACCTTTGCTGTGAATAAATACATCGGATAGATGTAGAGCGGTGAAGATGCCTGCTTGCAGCAAACAAAAAAAATGATATCTACTGATGTGAAGAAGATAGTGAGAGGTTCATAGCATTGTTTGCTTGTTTTTTTATGTTCTAATCAACCTTTGGATTCCTCTTTACGAGTTTCTTAGTTTGAAAACACTCTTGATTTGACTTCAGGCCAGGTTGGTGGGGAAGAACTTGATAGCAATATTTTACATTTATGTACTATCAACAAGAATGAGAAAAGCCCACTTATAGAACAAGAGTTTTCAAACCGATGCAAGTAACATGTAAAAACAAAGATTCTCTTTTTAATGGGTTAGCTAAATATGATAGGGAAATACTGCAAGTCTGAGGATTCTTTCTTTCTTGGAGTCGTTCTATTACAAAGGCAAAGCTCTTATGTCTTAGGAAGAATTTAATAACTTTAAAGAAGAGTTGATACGGGAACGAAGCAGTTTTTCCATGCTAAGTGATGAAACTGTAGCTTCTTCTTTCTCCATTTTGGTCACCGAGAATTCACGATCTGTGATTTTTTTAGGTTCCAATGAACAAAGATTCCTTGAAGCTTGAGTCTTATGTCTCTGGAAATCCAACCATGAGTGAAAAAAATATGATAAGATGAAAAATGAAACTAAATGTATAGGCTTTGAAGAAATGTTTTTACACGATTGTGATAATACATTTTTTTTTTTGGGAAAATTGCTAATGTGATATCAAAGATGATAAGAAAAGTTTACCGTAAGATCTTAATAAAAACCATATGTTTGTCATAGTGATGTAAATAAGAGAATTATACTGACAAAACTTCAAGCTAATGACATAATTAAAACCATAACTAATAAAAAAATACAAAACAAAAACTTCAACCAAAAAAAAAAAAGTGAGACAAAAATTATTATAGAATACATAAATGGAAACAGTTTATACAACATAGTAAAACATAAATAGTGAAAAATATTTAAGAATTTTATATAATAAAATAATATTTTAAAAATATATTAATTTAATGATTTATCGTTGTTAACAAAGCTAAAACTGTATAAATAAAATAAACACATTGTCTGAATTTTGATGTAGATTTTTAGTGTGTAGCATTTCAATTAATATATTTTCTTTTAAAACTAAAAGTATAAAAATAATTTATAAAACTATTGTACAAACAAAAATTTTGAACTAACGAAAGATAAACAAAAATAAAATATGTATTTCTTTATTTGAAAATAAATAGAAATTCTTTAAATGGAATGATATCTATCTAAAATGTAAAAGCTATTTTGTAAAATATTTATATTAGAGTTATCTATAATTTGAAAACATCACTTTTACACTTTACAAACAACAGAGTTTATATAATGTCATCCGGAAAACATCAACAAGCAGTACAAGAATCCTGCCGTTCACGAATCCTTATATTATTTACCCGGACCTCGTAGTCCAGTGGTACCTGCCTACCTGCCTCGGAACCATAGGAGGAGGAGGACCCGAGTTCGACTCGCGGGGAGGGGAGGCGTGCTTTAGGCCCTAACCGGGTACAAGCGAAGGCTGGCGCCGGGCCTAGGTGGGTGGGCCGGACCGTAAGGGCTGGTCAACCACCTGGTTAAACAAAAAAAAAAAAAAAAAAAAAAAAAAAAAAAAAAAAAAAAAAAAAAAAAAAACAAGCAGTACAAGAAATGTTATTTCTATAAACAAATCTCATCCACTTCAACAATACGCGGTGAACCACTTTTTATTGTTTAACATTGAACATCATATCGCAATTACCTTTATGTATTTTAAAATTATTTATGAATTTATGTTGGCCACAAATATTAAAATATGATAACCCTTTTACAGTTACTATTCATAGTTGCTTAAAATCTTAAGATCTTTGTCTGAAAGCTTCACATGGTTATTACGTTTCTCCTGATGCAGTGTCTAGAAAATTGCCTTCTGTATGAATTTAGCAAGGCCAGGGCTAAACTTATGATAGTATTGATATGTCCAAAATCTATTTTACTCCTGTGTTTTCTTATCTCAAAAATCTATTTGTGATGCTTAGATCTATGGAGTGCATCACTAAAAACATGTGGAGAAAGGGTCAGGAATTTTTCGGCTTCAGCAAGTCCGGGCCGAGCATTGTCTCAAAGTGATGGTTGTCAACAGCTGTTTTATTATGTTGGAAAATCATTGATTAATAAGTCTCAAGGTATAATTCTCCAAGTCATACTCGAAACACATTTCCTTATATATTTACTCTTTTTATTTCATACTTTAACATGCAGCAAGGAGAGTCTGGTGGAGTTGCTGGGTTTAGAATCGCAGATCTCTGGCAGTCTTGATTTTCTTTACAAGTATTAGTCATCGATCATCTACTTTCTGTGATAATTATTTTCGGTTCTGAAATAACATTTTCTACTTTTATTTGCTGCCCTAGACTCAATGTAACTTATGATTCTAATGATTTTAATGCCAGTCAGCTTATAACACCACCTTCATGTTATTTAACGATGACCACTTACATCAACAAGTTTCCAACTTCTACAAAAATCTCCTCGTCTTCAGCTACAAACTATTGCTCTGTTCCTTATCTCTTATAAATCTTGCATTACAATTTATCAAGGGAAAGAAAACATGAGACTGGTTGTGGATCAAAAAATATTTTTAATAGGGATTTTTTTTTGTTATTGTTATAATAATGTATATGTAAATAAATCATATTTATAATTAATAATTATTTATATTGCATTATATAAATTAATAAAGTAAATACTTTGAAGCAAAAAATAATTTTTGTCACAAATATGTATAGTTTTTTTTTGTCACAAATATATATAGTTTTTTGTTTGTTAAAACGAACCAAATAAGCTACATATATTATAAACGAGTATTCAAAAAACACAAAAATACAATTGGATAACTAAATAAATATAATTCCAATACAAAACCATGATTATCAGTTTTAGAGAATTTAATCAGCTTTATCGGTTCATCTGAATCCGCTTTATAGTACGCAAAAAAAAAAATCAGATCCTATTAAAAAGCTGACTGGATCGGTTTTTGAAAAACTATGTAACATATAAATATTTTTTAAAAAATTAAAAGAGTGTGTCAAAAAAATATCAAATTATCAAATTAAAAAACAAACAGGTGAAAAAATGAAAAAGGTTACACTAAATACAAAAGTTCAAAGAAAACACAGGAATGTTTTAACAATCATTTAGATCATATTATGACTCTAAAACAAGAATGTCTTAACAATCATTTAGATCAGATTCTAGCTCTAAAACAAGATTGTCTTAATAACACCTTCAAGTTTCACCATTTAGATCATATGTGAAATTAATAAAAAGGCAGCAACTAACATCTGAATAACCAATTGTTAGGTTTGGGTTAGTGTTCTTTGGAAATACCACTCTTCAAATTATCTGACAGCATAATTATAGAAAATAGTTTACAAATAAATATTAAATAATTAGAAATCAATATCCAATGTGAAGTATATACAAACCACTAGCGATTTTTTGTCACATATTTCTCACATAGCAATCAAATTATATAGTTAAATTATTACATCAAAAAAATGTTGCAAAACCGGCGCGTAACACCGGAACACCACTATTATATATATATATATATAAACGGTATGAGAGGAATAATACTTATTCTTTTATAATACCTTTTTAGCATTTTGATAATATTTATCTGCATTAAGTCTATACATATATCCCTTATATATATTATTTGAGAAGTGATTTGTACACATGTCATCTCTAAATTCATTCTTAACAAAAAAATAATGACATGGCTTAAAAGAAATATGACATGCATTAATATAAATGTGACATGTAAAACTTGCTATATTAAAATTTATGTTTTTTATAAAATTTCTTAAATATGGTGATGAGATTTTAAGCAAAGTCTCATAATCCCTTATATATTAAAAGGGGAGCATTTTAAAATTATAACCTTTCTTTGATAGTTTATTCACTAATTTGCCACTTTGATGATGTGTCATCACCATAGTTCTCCTAAGCCCATCCTTAAAACCACCCTTTAATTACTAGACATATTACAAAAAAAGCCATTGGTATCACTAATCACATTAATACATGTTATAGTTTTGTGCAATTCTACTGTTCGAGATATTACAAACAAATGGAAATACCTATAACGTATACCCTCATCATTTTCCTCTTACTATGCATAATTAATAAATATAAACGTGGCCACCTAAGGGAATTAGGAGAGAATTACTCTTAACAACCTCAAAAAGTCAATGAGAAATTAAAATCTAATCAATCACAATTGTCAACATTTTTCAAAAGTTGCTAAGTTTTACTTATATCTATAGTAGGCCTAGATACGTATCGAATATCCAGATTTTTTAAAATATTTATGATTGCTTCGTATGTTACGGATATCTAATTTTTGATTTGTTTTATTTCAGAGAAATACGAATATTCGAAAAAACGAATATACGAAAAATAAAATATTTGTGAATATTTATGACTTCTTACGGATATCTCATATGTTTTGATTAGAACAAATAATCTTAATAATTCAATACAAATTTATTTTATAAAATATATAATTGCATGATATGTAAGACAAAATTAAAAAAAAAATAGTGAACCGACGACATATTTTATGAAAAAAATTAAATTTAGTTAACAATTATAATAATACAAAACTTTTTAAAAAAATTATAAATGTCAAATATATTTTCTCTTCTTTATATTTAATAATTTATATAAATAAGAACGTGAATATAATTTTCCAAATCATATATTAGAATAATAATTATATATTTTAATTAATTTAAAACTTTAAATCAAGATATACATGTATTTATATATTTTTTGATTAGATCAGATATCCGCTTCCCAATTTTTGAATATTTGTGATTTGCTTCGATTTTAATGAATATTGATTTTTAGTGTTTGTTTGCTTCACAAGTTTATGGATATCCAAAATTTTCAGATCGAATCAAAGCGAATAACAAATCAAATCAAAATTAATGGATTAAATGGTCAGCCCTAACCTATAGTTAGTATAATTGTTGTTTTCCCTAATAATTGCAACAATAAATACAATACAACTTCTATAAATTAATATACAATAAATTAAATTTTATCGGTTCCAACTTGGACCGGTGTAAAATATGACAAAAATCGATATAATAACAAGATAAGAATATTTTAAAAAATCTCATGTAAATATATAGTTTCATTAAAATCATAAATTAATATTATATATATATATATTACATATATAAATACAAACTAAAAATTATATTGTTGGTTTTATGTTCTCAATAAAAATATTTATATTTTTCTTAAGATTTTAATGAATATTGATTTTTAGTATTTGTTTGCTTCAAAAGTTTATGGATATCCAAAATTTTCAGATCGAATCAAAGCCAATAACAAATAAAATCAAATTTAATGGATTAAATGATCAGCCCTAACCTATAGTTAGTATAATTGTTGGTTTCCCTAATAATTGCAACAATAAATACAATATAACTTCGATAAATTAATATACGATATATTAAATTTTATCGGTTCCAACTTGGACCGGTGTAAAATGTGACAAAAATTGATATAATAATAAGATAAGAATATTTTTAAAAATCTCATGTAAATATATAGTCTCATTAAAATAATATATATATATATATATATATATATATATATATATATATATATATATATATATATATATATATATATATATATATATATATATATATATATATATTACATATATAAGTACAAACTAAAAATTATATTGTTGGTTTTATGTTCTCAATGAAAATACTTATATTTTTCTTAAGATTTCAAAATATTTTGATAATATTTAGTAAAATTTATCGACCACCACATAGCAAATCTATGAAACATAAAATTATACAAAAAAAAAATAATTTAAAAAATGAAATTCAAATTTCTAAAATTTAAATAGTGTATATAAGGTAAAATAAAATACTTTCTTACTTTAAAAATATAATATTTTGAAACTGAAAAAATCTAAAAAATAAATTTTTGTAAATTAATATCTATATAAGTTGATAATTTTAAAGTTTTAACATTTTTAATTTATAAAAGTTCTACTGTTTGTCTATCATATATGTGTAGAGGCAAAGCTTTTACATAAGACAATTCTGCTTATATTAGATTCCCTATTACCTGAATAGTAATTTTCATTATTCTACACCACATACACTTATCAAGCCTTTAACCTATGAGAGAATTGCTAAATTTTCAATTAGATATAATAAGTCACGGGTAGCCTCATCACGTGCAAAGCACGGGTCTTCACCTAGTATAGTAATAACTAACAAATTCATTTTGGTAAGATTTGACAAGTATGGTAATAGCTAATAAAATTTCTACATCTATTGAATTAATATATTTTTTTATATATAAACAATATTTACAAATATAATATTCTTACATCAATTTATGTATCATATTTTTACTTCTAAAATAAGTGTTGTTATAATTATATATTTTATTAACTTATATATATATATATTAGTTATTTTAATGTATATATTTATTAAACTAACTTATATTTTACAATACACATATTTAAAGTAAAAGTAACTAAATAAATTATAAGATGAAATACAAAAATTTATAAAATTCAATTATTTTTATTAAATTTGAACAAAATAAATTAAAAAAATGTAAACTTGAATAAATTAAACTAGAAACAATTAAATTTGTACACATGTCATCCCCAAATTCATTCTTAACAAAAAAATGATGATATGACTTAAAAGAAATATGACATGACATTAATATAAATGTGACATGTAAAACTTGCTATATTAAGATTAATGTTTTTGGTAAGATTTTTTTTAAATATGGTGATGACTATTTTCTATATAAGGATTTATATTTTAAGAAAGTTTTCATAATATAGTAATAACTAATAAATTTATTATGGTAAGATTTTACAAATATGGTAATAGCTAATAACATTGCTACATCTATAGAATTAATATTGTTTTTATATATCAACATTATTTACAAATATAACATTCTTACATCAATTTATTAATCATATTTTTATTACTAAATAAGTATAGTTACAATTATATATTTTATCAACTTATATATATTATTTAGTTTAATGTATATATTTATTAGAACTAACTTATATATTACAGTACACATATTTAAAATAAAAGTTACTAAATAAATTATAAGATGAATAAAATAATTTTATAAAATTCAATTATTTTTATTAAATTTGAAAAAAAAAATAAATTAAAAAAGTATATACTTGAATAAATCAAACTAGAAACAATTACATTATGTTTTTTTTATTTTTAACTAATAAAATATAAAATTGAAAAAATATCATTTTATAAGATAATAATATTTTAAATTTTTTATATCTGTGCATGGCGCAAGAGAACTCCTAATATACCAATATACATATTCACTTCCCCGCAAATTTAATTATTTATATAATTCTAAATATTAAATTATCAAAAATTTAATTATTACTCACATCATCGTCAATTGATTATTGGATTTTTTTTAAATGTTTTTGATTCAGTTTTTGAAAGCTATACCTGATATGAAAAACACAATGAAAACGTAAGAAATAATTTTGCTTTCACACCTCACAAAATATAATTTCGAAAACAGAAAAAAAAATATTTCTAGAGAAAGTAATAATTTTCACATATGTTCGCAACTGTCAAAAGTTCTATCAATTACCTTCAAAGTGACAAAATGAGACAGAAGATAGTGAAGGCCAGCATAAACGTAAACAACAAGCAAGAGTAAAACCTTATTTTCCTTCCTCTTTTCTCATCGGAACCGTCTATTTCATCGTCATCATCATCATCCTCGCCGATTGGATGGTCATGATCATGAACTTGGATACTACTGTATCCGTTTCTCACTGGCCCTGATGATCGTAGAGTCGAAGGTGACTCGGCCACTGACTCATGGTTGTAGTGACTGACCTGGCCTTGTCGGCTAACGGGTGATCTGAACGGACTAAGACCCGACCCGGTCGATATCTTGTCTACGTCTGTGTTCGGTGGGCTCTGCACAAAGTAGATCGGACTTTCCGTCTGTGGCAGAGAAGATTTAGCCGGGCAAGTCGTCATCTCTTCTGATTAATTATAGGTCTTGCTTCCCAGTAAAACTTCTGATTTGTTTTAGGAAATTTATACTATTTTGGTGATGACCTTGTATTTAGAAGGTTGGAAAATGCAATGGGAGATAGGTGCAAGGTACAAATTTCTTTTGAGAGTAACGGATGATGCTGACCAAGAAAAGAAAACTATAATCAAGGAAACTACAATTCAAACTTAAATTTGAAAATTAAATGGCCAATTAAAGTGTTCTTTTGTTACAAATAAACTATTTTATATTTTTTTCTCTAATAAGCTACATTAAAAAGTATATATTTAGTATCGAACTATGACATAGTATTCGATAGTATTGTTTAGTCTACCATTATATAATACGCGAAAATGTTACATATTTTGGCGTGTCTCAAAATGCAAATTAGATCATATACAAAGCTTAAATTTTATATTATTTGGTCAAAATTGTGGTAGGAAACGAAACGGTCGACTGCAACGTTCTATGTTTAATATAGATATTTTTTTTTGACATCAAACTCCATATTTCATTAAACTGGTTCGAGAGGGTTAGGCTGGAAAGCTAACCCAGGTGAAACCAAACTGTTTACATGAGAAAATACGAGAGCTTTCACTCGGGCTTCTTTCGCAAGGAAATCAGCTCTTACATTCAGAGTAGAAGAAATAAATGTCAGAGAAAAAGTTGAAAACAAAGAACGAATTCGAATAAATTCTTCCCATTCAGAAGCCAGAGATGGCCAAACTTCTTCTTCTTCGATCAAATTAACCAGTTGTAGACAGTCTGATACGAAATGCATTGAAACTTGCCCCAGTTGTGCTGAACTACGTATCGCCCAAAGAAACGCTTGAAACTCAGCATGAATGGGGGAGAGGACTTGATTTCCCCCAAAAGATCCCGAGTACATTAACTCGTCATCCACTTCCATCACAAAAGCCCTGCCAAAAGTCGACTGATTGGTTGCCCAAGATGCATCCACTTGACATCTCGGACGTTGCAACCTATTAGTCTCCTCCGCTTGTAGCGAAACCTGTGATCCCTTCGGCGTTTTATTGACCTGCTGCGCCACCACCCATTACTCACCTTCTTGATTAGCTTTGTTCACAATATCCATAGGTGAGATCTCCACATCATTGAAAAGCTTATCGTTTCGAGCTTTCCAAACATACCATAAGAGCCATAGGAGTTTGTCTAAACTCTGTTTCGATACTCCTCTTAATAATGATCTGTAAATGACAAAGTCAAAATTCTCATATATCGAAGTATTCGGGAACTGTCCCGAACTGTTTAAAAAGTCTGTCAGGCCCCATACTTGCGTTGATACTGGGCATTCGAAGAGCAGGTGATTTGGAGTCTCATCCTCACCTCCACACCTCGGACATGTGCTGTTATTACCGCAGTGCCGTTCTGACAGACGACTACGAACTGCCACACAACCTGTAAGGCATTGCCAGAGAAAATGCTTGATCTTTCTAGGTGCTTGCAGCCCCCACACCTTAGCTAGTAAGGGATTTATGCTGGGTTCCAGTATCTGCTGTTCATTTCGCTCCTCCTGCAGTGAAAAGGCTAGCTCATATCCCGACTTAACCGAGTAAAGTCCAGATTTTGTGCGAACCCAACAGAAACCATCTGGCTTGAGTCGCCGACTGGGCTTGATGCTCTGGATCAAGCGCGCATCCTCAGGATCACAGATATTATTTATCAGGTTCATCTCCCACTCCCCTGTTTCATGGTTGATAAGATGATTGACATAAAGCTTCGGGTCTCTCCAGGTCTCGTTATCCCGTGTAAGCCGTGGGAGCTCTGTTGGTAGCCATGCATCAAACCAAACACGGGTGTTAAAACCAGAGCCAATAGTTCGTCTGAGACCCATTTACAGGAGTTCTCTTGCTGCCAACATGCTTTTCCAGCCATACGAAGCCGAGTTCGAGCTAGCAATCTCCAGCGGGTTCGTATACCTATAATATCTTCTTTTCAATACACGAGCCAATAGGGAGTTTGGGAAGTGTAGTAGACGCCAAATTTGCTTGGCAAGCAATGCCAGATTAAAGTTCTTGAGATCTCGGAACCCCCAAGCCTCCTTTCTCAGTGGGTTTACATACCTTGTCCCACGCCATCCAATGTAAACCCCTGTTGTTTTGCTTGGTACTCCACCAGAATTTCGCGATTGCACTCTTTATCTTATTTAAGATTTCTCGAGGCAGTAAAAAGCATGACATAACATATGTCGGAAGTTCTTGTGCCACTGATTTTATCAGGATCTCTTTTCCACCTTTTGTTAGAAACTTCGCATTCCACGAGTTGATACGATCATTTAACCGATATCTGATATATGCAAAGACCTGTCTTTTGGAGCCGCAAATCTTCTCAGAGAAACCTAGATAGGTCCCCATGCCCCCTTCTCTTTGTATTCCCATCGCTGCTCTAATCTATTGCTTCAGTTCCGTGGCAAATTTGCTTCCAAATAATATCGAGGACTTAGCTGTATTGAGCTGTTGTCCCGATACCATTCCATAGTTATTAATTATACTCATCAACTCAGCACATTGCTTGACTTCCGCTTTGCAAAAGAATAAGCTATCATCGGCGAATAGTTGATGAGAGACAGCCGGACTAGCTTGAGCTACCTTTAAGCCCGTCAGTCTTCCCTCTGCTTCCGCACCCTTTATCTGAGAAATAAGAGCTTCAGTGAGTATTATGAATAGGAAAGGAGATAAGGGATCGCCTTGTCGAAGCCCACGAGTTGGAGAGATGTTTCCTTTTGGTTCTCCATTTATGAGGACCTGATACGAGACCGAGGAAATACACCATTTGATCCATGCCACCCATTTCCTATCGAACCCTAACTTAAGCATGAGAGCTTCCAGAAAATTCCATTCTACTCTGTCGTACGCCTTGCTCATATCCGTTTTGATGGCCACATATTTAGCTTTGCAGATCGGGTTCGTTCTCAGGGCATCAAAGAGTTCTTGTGCCGCCAAAATATTGTCTGATATAAGACGTCTAGCCACAAAGGCTGATTGGGTCTCCGTAATCAAAGTCGGGAGGAATTTCTTTAGCCGTGAGTACAAGATCTTTGAGATGATCTAATAACTAACGTTGCACAAACTAATTGGCCGAAACTCCGTCATTTCCTGTGGTCGATCCGCCTTAGGGATGAGGCAAATGTTGGTCTGATTAAGCCGGGCATCAAAGATCTCCTTACTGAAAAAGTTCTTCACCGTATGGATGATCTCTCCTGCCACTATGTCTCCAAAGGCGTGGTAGAAGCTACCCGTCATACCGTCCGGTCCTGGAGCTTTATCCGGATGAATGTCAGATATTGCTTTCTTTATCTCCACATCCGTAACAGGTCGTATAAGAGAGATGTTCATATCCGGAGTAACTCTGTCATTTCCTGTGGTCGATCCGTCTTAGGGATGAGGCAAATGTTGGTCTGATTAAGCCGGGCATCAAATATCTCCTTACTGAAAAAGTTCTTCACCGTATGGATGATCTCTCCTGCCACTATGTCTCCAAAGGCGTGGTAGAAGCTACCCGTCATACCGTCCGGTCCTGGAGCTTTATCCGGATGAATGTCAGATATTGCTTTCTTTATCTCCGCATCCGTAACAGGTTGTATAAGAGAGATGTTCATATCCGGAGTAACTCCGTCATTTCCTGTGGTCGATCCGTCTTAGGGATGAGGCAAATGTTGGTCTGATTAAGCCGGGCATCAAAGATCTCCTTACTGAAAAAGTTCTTCACCGTATGATGATCTCTCCTGCCACTATGTCTCAAAAGGCGTGGTAGAAGCTATCCGTCATACCGTCCGATCCTGGAGCTTTATCCGGATGAATGTCAGATATTGCTTTCTTTATCTCCGCATCCGTAAAAGGTCGTATAAGAGAGATGTTTTATGTTTAATATATAGGTGGGAGAAAATTGGTATTTCTTAGTTTGTTCTAACATGTAAAATACGAACTGTCAAATAAGCCTTTCACCGATTTGAACAAATATGTGTTTCAACAAAATATGTATTTTAAATTAATTTCCTTACATCAAATGTGAATATTATCGTCCTTCATGTTCACCATTAAAGTCGTTGTTTTATTTTGAAATTAAAGATACTAGATTGTTTTCCGCGCTACGGGCGGATAATTGCTTTAATATTGATTTTAATTTGAGAATATCAAATATTTTGGAATTTTATGTAAACTGTTTAGAGTGTTTAAACAACATTGTGTGTAAGAATACAATATAAAAGATGAGACATGCTCTGATTTTTGTTGTTGGAATGCTACGTATAGGTTTTTCTCACACTATGTTGGAATGCTGCGTAAAGGTTTTTCTCACACTTTTTGTAATAAAATCTTTTTATTAGTTGGCAAAAATACTAAGACTGATTCTCAACGCTTTGGGAAGTTGGTTTTAGTCATTGTTTTCAAAACCGGACTGGTGAACAAACCAAAAATATTTTAGGTCACATGTCATTGTGGTTCGACCTGGTTCGAGCGGATTCGATCGAGTTCGATTAGATTAAACTGAATTTATTATTTTGTAAATACTATATATATTTTTTTTCAAAAATAGATCATATTAAATAAAATGTTTCAATAGCCATAATGTTTTAAAAACTTTCAAAATAACAAATTGAAATGTGATAAAAAATTAATAGTTCAAATCTAAAGTTAATAGGAAAAAAATATTTAAAGTTTATTCTCCAAATCTTTGTCATTCTAAATCTTCATCACCTATAAAAAATTATATAGACATTAGTTAAAAAAAACTATATTTTGGTTGCAATTTGTGACAAACAAAATAGTATATATGTTAAAAAGAAAAAAGAAACTATTATTTTATTAACAAATTTTGATTTTATATGAACCAGAGTTTCGCCGGTTCGTTGAGTCACTCGGTTCCTGTGTTTTTAACGGTTCAATATAGGTTTTTAACCGGTTCAACTTTAGTTGAGTTTTGGCATTAACCCAACCCGGATAGGTGTCCGGTTCACGGTTGAACCCGGTCCGACCGCCGGTCCGGTCCGGATTTAACAACACTGGTCTTAGTTGTGTTTTTTTCCTATTATAATCTTCTGAATTTTACACCAGAGATTTTTTAAAATATAAATTCAGGTTTTTAAATATTATTTCGGTTTAAACGGGTACCCGATCGGATCCAGATAAATACCCGAACCGACCCGATACCTGCAGATATTCATAAACATTACCATCGGTTAAATGTGCCTTATCCGAAGCTGATCCGAACTGGTCCATTTCGGGTCGGATCCGGTTCTGTATTCGGTTCCGGTTAAAAAACCACAGACCTAGTATCCTTCATTTGAAGTCTTGGATGATTTTATTATTTTGTCAAAATAAAGTTATGCGGCTATAGGTGATAAAGCTGAGTAATACCTTTCATGTAAATAAAATTATTAATCAAACTAATACTAAAAGGTAAATATAATCAAAGGAGAGAGTGTCCACGTAGGTTAAAAAAATCAGCAAATCAAAAGGTGCCACATCAGCTTGAATTCTACGTGTATAACAGAGAAAAGAACATTCATCGCTTCAACTTTTCATATGAGCTTTACCCTTTAGTAGTTTGAATTCGCGATCATCTTTACTCCAGTGCGGTCAGCCAATAAGTCATTTTTAAAACAATAAATTAGTAAATGATATAGCACATAATTATGGAAAAAAATAGAATCAACGAAAAATATAAGCAAAAGAAGAAGAATTACACACAAAAAAGAGAATTACACACAAAAATAGCGACACTGCTTATAATCAAATGTGCCTTTTCTCTGAAAGTTAAAATGCGTTGCCAAACTGCAAACTCCATCACGATGTCTGCATACTTATTTTGTGCATAAATCCTTGGAACAGATCAATCCGCCCAACCACAAAAACAGAGTTTGTCAATATACATGTGTAATCTATTTATTGCTCATGTCACTGTAAAATATTTTACAGTCAGAAGTTATACACATAGCAAGTCGATAAGAGGACACTGAGAGACTTTGAAAATACAGTGATAAGACCTAACAGTTCAAAATATTAGCTCCAGCATGCCCTTGCATGACTCCCCTCCAGTGAGCACCCGACCCTAATCCATTGTCTTGAGGTCCAGAGCTAGTGGCAGTGGGATAAAACAGTTCAACATCATGTAGAACCATACCTCGAGTTGCCTCGGTAGCCATTGATCCCAACGTATAGCTGAACATATAAGACACTGCACCAATTATGAGTTCATCTACTTAAAATTCATACAGAAAAGCTACACAAAAAAATCTCGAGCAACTTACCTATTCCAATTTTTGCGAACTTTAGTTTGGGAATCCTGCTGCTCAAGACTACCTTAAAGCCAATGAAATGAAATTTCTCTTTGATAATTTTTTTTTCTCTCTTGATAACTTGAAGTAAACAAAAGGTATCAGCAAAAGAAGGTTGAGCTATTTCCAACTCCAAACTTGACTCACCTGCTCCGTCGGGAATATGTGACTTCTTATAAACCCCGAGGTCAGTTCCATCAGCTTCAATAATGGCAATTGAGCTGTAATGGGCATTATTTACCTTCTCAGAGAAGCTGACCGGCATTGCTACACTAAAATCCCTAGTCAGCTTCTGCATCATGTGTTAGAAACATATCAAACCATTGAAGCACAGCTATATAACAGATACATGTCGAAATGACATCTCACTGTGTTGATGAACGTACAAAAACAACTATTTAAGTATCAAAAGGGGATCGAGATGAAAAAAGGTCACCTTGCAATTGTACGATGGTCCTTGTAAGGCTTGGCTCGATGAAAGTTGTAAATATCCATCAAAAAGTTCATGTATTCATGGATGTAAAAGACAAATGATTGGAGATACTTTCATATTGTATGGTAATCATTTTGTAATACTCCAATAGTCAGATGAAGACAACATAAATCGCTATAGAACATGACTCTACTTGACTCCGGAGTCCGGATAGAGCATCATGTCAATACTTAAGGCAAGTGATGACAGTCTAAATCGAAACACTATACCAGATACAGAAACAAAATCTGAGAAGCATTTAAAAGAAAGAAATGACCTGAATAAGAATGATCTTTGCTTCTCTGACCAGAAACCAAAACCAAGAAACAAAAGCTCCACCTCATTCTCTCCATTTTCTTGTCCGCTTCCTTAAAACTTGTTGTACAATTAGTTGCTCTCTCTCTTCACACTCTCCGTCGCTTGCTCCAATTAAGTCCCGGAGTGAGCTACCGTAAACGTACACAATTAAATAGCTACGGAAATAAAAAAGGGAAAAACTTACCTGAGATGTGACCAGATAAACGTATAACACTAAGCATCTTTGTGCTGTAAACTGACACTGATTGATGTAGATGTTTGGTTTGCCATGGATTGCAGAGGATTTACTTTGGCTACGTAATATCCTGCGAATAGTTTAACCACGGAGTTGGAAATTAATTAGAAGCTCTGACTTAATCAAGATACGTTGAATGCATGAATTAGTCCTATAGCTTTGAGCATAATATAACTTGGTGGATTAACTATGAAATACCATAGAATAATAATTTTATAATGTTCACCTTGTCTTTGTTTCATAAGATAGTGTTCTTGATTCTTACATAAACAGCGAGTCAAATCTGCGTGGACACTCACCTATCAGTCAAGCTTCCGTTACTAAACCTGCTTAAATTTCGTGAACACGGCAATGAGTTTTTATCTTTAGAATGGTTCTATGAATAACAAAAAAAATAAGATCAGAGAGATTTTTGCTAGTGAATGGGGCGAAAGAGAGATATAGTGCAAGAGGGTCAAACCATGTGATCATACTATCACTGTTAAGCTTTCCGCTGTGATGCATATCAGTATTACACGCTGGCCAAACACCTGAACAAGATTTAATTCTGGAACGTCACTTTTCTTGAAACAACTGATTCATAACTTCACATTACCCCAGAGACATGATGGAAAAAGTTTAAAACCTTAAAATATCCAAAACGAAAAAAAATGATTAGTTTTTACCTTTTGTCTTCTCACTAACTGAAGCTGTTAAATATAGCAGTGCTTCTCTTATCCTATATTACCACTTTATTCTTTCGTTCTTGTTCTAATCCAAAGAGCGAGATTGTCGTGACTCACTTATCTATGTGGTGGCAGGAGGAGGAGAACCGGTGTAGCACGCAGGGGCTTTTGCGGCGGAAACCACGGTGACATCAAAATTTAGACACTTTGATGTGAGATAGAAAGCAACAATTAAAAGCACCAACTTATTTGAAGAACAATTATTCAAACTCAAACATAAGGACATTGAATGAATACATCATCAATTTGACAGCGAGCAAGGAATAAAAATCATCAAACCAAGATAAGGTATATGATATACGTATCTTAGAATGTAAAAATGTGTATTAGGCTAGTGAAATCCATTGTCCAAAAGATGAACCCAAAATTTTTGATTGTCACCCCAGATGAAACTCCAAGAAACATTACAAATTTTCAGGGGAAGCTGGGATTAGATGAACGTAGTTACCGTGTGAGATGGATGCTTTTTGAATGGTTTTATTTAAAATATATCTCATCTCCGATCTAAAACAGTCAAATCATAAACACATAAAGTAAAACAAATATCACAAAATGTGGAGCCGCAGAGAGATTATAATCTCTAAGAAAAAATACCCTAACTCAAAGAGAGTAATGAATCGCTCAAGCCTAGCTGCATCGTTGGAGAATGAACTTCAGTGTTTCAGACCTCAATCAGTTGCGGGGCTTTAATTTGAGAAGAATATAGGAAAACTACAATTCAATTCAAGTATATTTACTGAAAACAAATTCATAATCAAACTGTACCTTTCTCTTCAACTTTTCTTTAGAGCTTGACGTTTGAAAAATCTTTCGGTTTGCTAAAATTTTCTGGTTAATCAAACGATTGAATTAGTTCTCTGAAGTAGATGGACTACATAGAGCAAATACATTAATTTCTCAGTTTTGATCGGAAAGACGAAGAGACCGAGGCTAATGGGTAAAGCTCATATGAAAAGTTGAAGCGATGAATGTTCGTTTCTCTATTATACACGTAGAATTCAAGCTGATGTGGCACCTTTTGATTTGCTGATTCAGATGGGCTCAAACTGAAGAAATGGAGAAAAGAGTATCATGGGCTGCGGTGGGCTGGGTATATGTTTTTAAAGAAGATTAAGCCCAGTTCGACATGTCAGCAGTGACATGGAGATTTGAAGCCTTCTGATTGGATGATTTTCCAGTCCTAGGTGGACACACTATAAAGCTTCAAATAAGAGCTATTAATAGAGTAAGATTGCTAAAATTTTCTGGTTAATCAAACGATTGAATTAGTTCTCTGAAGTAGATGGACTACATAGAGCAAATACATTAATTTCTCAGTTTTGATCGGAAAGACGAAGAGACCGAGGCTAATGGGTAAAGCTCATATGAAAAGTTGAAGCGATGAATGTTCGTTTCTCTGTTATACACGTAGAATTCAAGCTGATGTGGCACCTTTTGATTTGCTGATTCAGATGGGCTCAAACTGAAGAAATAGAGAAAAGAGTATCATGGGCTGCGGTGGGCTGGGTATATGTTTTTAAAGAAGATTAAGCCCAGTTCGACATGTCAGCAGTGACATAGAGATTTGAAACCTTCTGATTGGATGATTTTCCAGTCCTAGGTGGACACACTATAAAGCTTCAAATAAGAGCTATTAATAGAGTAAGATAAGATAGTCAATTTTAATAATCAGAAATATCTTTAGTGGTCCAGAACATTTGGTTTATTGTCAATTTTAGACACTTTGAGATATTTCATGCAAAGAGTTGGTTTTGATTCTAGTCTGGCTATCGGACACAGTTTAGCAACTTGATATATTCAGTTTTTAAGAAGTCTTTTTGCGTTGCCCAAAAAAAAGAAGTCTTTTTGCAAGTTAGCTCAGGAGCAAATGTAATTTCCAGAATTTCCCAAGGAGCTATTTACAAATCTGGCTGGACCGTTTGGTTGATGCACAAAAATTCAGATCAATACTGGTGATATACTAAATGGTCTGTGTCTGTGTTTTAAAAATACATAAAGTCTGGATTCTGTATGACAAAGGCCTTGAATAATGGATATTCCATTTTATTGCACCATCTTGCACCAGTTAAACCTGATATGAAGAGTGGAGACTGTTAATTTTCCAACTACTATGCCTACATCGACTTAGTTTTCGGTGTTCCAGTTGCTCTTTTCTTCTTAGCTGGCTTTTTATATCCACATTAATTAATGCCCAAATTAGTAACCATGAGGGGAATTCGTATCCAGTTCATTAATGGAAAGTAAACGCTATATATCGGTGCATAGATGTAAGTGCGGACAATTTTCAATATTCCGAGGCAATAACAATACTTAAGTTCACCCAGATGGTTAATTTTCAAATTCGCATAGACTCTTACCACCAATCAAAGTGTCGTATAAGATTAGTAAAAATAAAAATAAAATTAAAAGAAAAAAAAACAAAAACAAAAACGTCAACTTGTTTTCTTAAAGTTGTTCATGGTTTCTTCATCTTCATCATCCACAAGAAATATTAAAAGACTAGGATAAGATCCGCGCCTTGCGCGGAATGAAATTGTTATTTTTATTATGTTTTGTAGAATGAAACAATAGTTTGGTTTCATATAGGTTATGAGTGTTCAATCCGAATATAGGATTGGTTTCGGTTTGGTTCATTTTTTTCGGTATTTCAGTTTATAAAATATAATTAATATTCCAAATCTATCTTTACTTTGGTCCAATTTGGTGTATATACCGTCGGTTTTTAGTTTATTCGGTTTTACACCAAAAAGTCATTTATTAAAAGAATATTATATATTTAAATAAAAGAATTAAAAAGTTTATATAATCTAATAAAATAATCAAATCTAGAATTAATATCAAAGCTCTAAATTTAAAAAAAAAACAAAAAGAAGCAGAAAGAAAAGTTTTTATATTCTTTCATATTTAGTGTTCATCAAATTAATGTCTTCGACTGAACACAATTTTGTTTGTTTAATGATAAAAAAATTGTAAAGGATTTCAACTAATTGTTATCAATCAAATTGATAATTTTTACTTCAATTTAGTTACTCTTAAAATAAAGCAAAATAAAACAGAAAAAAAATAAAAAAAGAATGACTTAAAAAATAAGAAGACTCTATTGCAGTAAATTGTTAGTTAATTATTGTTCAAGTGACTCAAATGATTTAATATATATGGTATATGTTCAGCAGAAAATTTATAATTGTAATTGTGGACCGAAATCTATTCTGAGTATATGATGAGCTAGATCGATTTGGACTTAGAAAAGTTGTAAAGAATTTCATCCATCTAATTTGAATATCTATTAAATAAAAATTCAAATTTATACAATTTTATGATCATTGGTATCTTAATATAACAAAAAAATTAAGTTATTGATCACAAAATTTTTAATGTGGGATCTTAAGAATTTGATAATTTATAGACGTTTTGAAAAATTCAAAATATAACATATAGGAAAAAAATTAAATGTTTTTATTATATAGTTAATGTGATTGTTTAATATCTTTTAATAATATAAATCAAATAAAAAGAAATAATATACAATAATTGTGATCAAATATTTATTATTCATGATAATTAACTTTCAAATATATGTTAATCATATTAGGTAATTTCGTAGCTTTTATTTAAGGAAAGTGCGGGATTGTTTTTTGTACATTACTTATCAATTCGATAGTTGGTTTAATAAATATTGTAATATAAGTTAAGATGGACCAACCTATTTTTTTTTTAAGAATACTATATTTTATATATGTATTTATTAAATGAGACATCATAATCATACGTTTCTATGATCATTCATGTCGTTTTATAAAAAAATATTTAAGTCACTGATAACAAAATTTTCACTGTGAAAAAATTAATACGTTTATAATTTATAAATGTTCTTGAAAATTCATTGAAAGTTTTAATAGTAAAATATTTATGTAATCTCATATTGTATATATTTTAATCTATATATATATATATTTGTTTTACTATTTTTATAACATATATTTTTATTATTAAATGGTTTTTTTCCTCATATGATTTTAAAATAATGTGTATTTTTTATAATAAAAATGTTAAACCTTTGATCCTTATATTTAACATAATAATTTCAATAGTTTTAGTCATTTATTGTAGTTTTTTTTTAAATTCAAAATAGAACATATACGAAAAATATAAATTTTAAATTTGTAGTTAATTTGGTTGTTTAATTTATTTTAATAATATAAAATTAAAAAAATGATGGAGGAGAAATATTTTTTTATCAAATCTATAATTAAAATCATTAATTGTCATATATATATTAGTCATTTATGGTAATTCCGTAGGTTTTATTTAAGGAAACTAAAGATATCAATTAAATTGGATGATTCAATTTTTCAATTAGTATGCCAATTGAGTGACATGTGTCCAATGGGGCCTTTTTTAATTACATCAAAGTTAAAATAATTATTGTCAAAATGCTTCTCCTTTTATATATATGGGATTTGTTTATCAAACTGGAATCTTCAATCCTTTGTTCTTATACTCTAAATCTAAATTTTATGCCATAAATCTAAACCCAAATCCTATTAGTTCCAACCCCAAACCCTAGATTGTAACACTAAATCCTAAATTCTAAACCTAAATCCTAAACTCAAACTTTAGATCTTGAATCCAAACCTGAAATCTTAAAGAAATGTTTTCAATTATCAGTGGGTGATGGGAGAAGAAGAATCCATGGAAGGTATCGACTTTTTTTCACGTTTTTATTTTATTTATTTTTACTAATCTTATATGGCGTTTTGATTGAGGCTAAGAGTTGAGGTAAATTTAAGAATTCACCATAAGAGGTAAACTCAAATTTTGTTCTTTATGTTTCCACTAATATCATATATTTAACCAATAAAATTTTAGATAAATAGTTTTATTTATAAGATCAATATATTTTGCAATTAATATTGAACTAAAAGTAAGTATAAATTGCATTTGATTGTAAAACAATACTTTTTATGCAACAAGACAAAAATGATAGAATAGAATGACACTTTATATAAAACTAGGGATGTGTCCGCGCTTCGCGCAGAGTTGGTGAATTTGGTTTTGTTGGTTTGTGAGACCTGTGTTGCAACGTTACTTTGGCTTTGTTCGTTCGTGAGACCTGTGTTGCAACGTCGTTTGAATTACGATTAAAACTTAAAAGTTGTCTCTGTTATGTTTCTCTAAATCTTAAGCCTAGTTGGAAGTCAGATTTTTTGTTACTGAACCGGTGATACGTTTTGGGTTTGTTTCAAACTTGTGAAGTGGTTGTTGGGACGGGCAGTTCTGATTTGTTTTACTGTTTTGGCATGGACAAGGTTTTGTTTGTGTGCATTGATGTTTGTTTTCGTATATTACAATGTAGTGGGCAGCAATATTATTGGATGGTGGCATCGTGCTGAAAACGTAATAGGACAAAGCAGCAAAACGTTAATTAACGATTCTTATATGAGAAGTATAACGAACACTTTGTCAAGAAAAAGTATGACGAACGTTACAAACATGAAAGTTAGTTAACGAATGTATTAGAGATATAATGGATCGGAAGATATGTATCTTACGGACCAAGACTGTGAAGCCCGTGAACCCATGAAACCATCAAGACTAAGAGAAAAAACTTGAAAAAGAAATTAATCTCAAGATATTCTTAGCATATTAACATTAAGTGTTTAAGAAAGTTAACATTATTTATTGTTAATATTATGTTAATGTTAACAATATATATATGCATCTTTTAAGTAGAAGGTTTCGATTAAATTATTATGTTATAGTTTGGTTCTCGGTGAGTGCAAGAATATCAGAGAGAGATTTAGTGGTGTTTAAAGATAATGAGTTTCACAAGGGTTATTTTTATCTAAGATTTTCTATAGTTTAGAATTTCTTAAGAAGTTTATAATTTCATAATTTGGAAAGTGTTGGTTATAGTTTAACCATTACAGGGGAGTTTTAGTTATGCTCAAATTTTTGTAGATTAATTTGTTTAGTCCAAGTTACGGACTGTCCGAGATAAGACGATTTTTTTTTGGAGCTGCAGTTGCGCCCAGGAGAAATATTCCCATTGTCAAAAGTCAAGATTAAAAGAAGAGCTGAAATTTTCATCCCCCTTATCTTTTTTTTTTAACTCTGAGACAAAGTACGTGGTTTGCTGAAGCAAAACCAAAGTTTAAGAAAGAACAAACACCGAAAAGCAAACAACCACCGGAACCACATGCGGAAGCAAAAGAAAACAAAATAAAATCCGAGCACAGCCTGAAACTAGAACTCTATAAACGTCACCCTCCACAAAACATCACCACCTGATGACACCCTACGAGGACATGTGCCTTCGAAATTCCTCTGCCAGTAGACTCCTCAACCAAGCATGACTTCCTTGAGCTACATAGGATTGATACCTCCTCTCTCTTGTCACACTCCTAGCTATCATAAAAGCCGCTTTTATTCGCTTCTCGCCGAACAACATCTAACCTCCCCTCCATAATCGTGTTCAAAGCCTCACTAATCTCCTCAGCATAAAGCCCGAAAGGCAGGCCAAACCTTTGGTCTCGTCACAGCACCTACCAACTCACAAGCCTCCATTTCAAAAGTCACCTTCTGAAGTTTATGAGAAGCCATACTCTCGATCGCCCAAATCAGACCCAGACGTTGCGCCTCTATCAACGAAGATACTCCATTAAAAGCTCTTCTGCTATGTAACAAGGCAGTGCCTTCATTATCTATAACAATCCACCCCATAGCAGCCAAGCTCGTCTTATTAGACCAAGATACACCTAAATTACACTTCGCCTTCCCCTCTCTGGTCCCTTCCACACTTTAGCAGCATTTCTCCTCTGTTTCCTATCATCTTCTTCTCTCTTCGCTGCCTCCAAAGTAGCAAACCAGCGCTTATATTCTTCTCGACATTTATCAGCCGTATCCTCTGCAGTGTACTCCTTCCCTTCGAAACATAACGCATTCTTATTCTTCCACAACGTCCACAAAATCCACGGGAAGCTACAACTAAACTCTTTAGGAACTCTACTGTCTTGACCAATAGACAGCAAGTAGCTAAAATTTTCAAATAAATTTCGATGCTCAAAGCCTCGTGGAGGAAACATCCCCCTTGTCTAAGTTGAAGTTTATTCTAGAAGAAATTTACTGATTTTGTTTCCCTCGACATAGTGTCCACGACATACATGGTCTGCTTTATGATTGCAGATTTGTGTATTGCATCCCACGTTAGTCGTGCAGGGGAGTATTACAGATATAATGGACCGGAAGATATGTATCTTACGGACCAAGACTGTGAAGCCCGTGAACCCATGAAACGGTCAAGACAAAAAGAAAAGACTTGAAGACGAAGTTAATCTCAAATTATTCTTAGCATATTAACATTAAGTGTTTATGAAAGTTAGCATTATTTATTGTTAATATTATGTTAATGTTAGCAATATATATATATATATATATATATATATATATATATATATATATGCATCTTGTATTCTTATATTGATCACAACACAATAATAAATTCATTCTATTATATTTTACAGAATGCATTGGGCTCCGATAAAAAAATATAAGTAGGTGTGGGAGTATTAAGTAAGATGTGTGACACCCTATGTTATGAAAATGGTTCTACAATCCAGCTTACTTGCATCACAACTTGTAGAACATGAAGGCGAAAACGGAGGTTGTTGACGCGAGTCTGGAGAGAAAGAGATGTGGTCCTCTTTAAAAAATGAGTAGCAATAGGTGAAAAGATAATTAGATGTTGCAGAGACTAAAAGATTTTGTGACATTAACCATTTAGAGTTAGGCTACTAAAAAGTTAGTTATCTTAAAAGTTAAATATTGTGTGCTGCTGATACATATCCTTCTTTCCGCCTTCGCCAAAAGTCAGAAAATCAATAATTAGATGGTGGACTAAGTGTCCTAACCCTTATTATAAAATAGTATATTTCATCCGTGCTACGCCTGGGTATACTTTAATTACTTTTAAAAGAATCAATGTTTATTTAACATGAAATTAAATTTGAACAACTGTTTAGTAGAAGATTTTTTGATGAAAAGTGACATTTTAGTGGTATTTATTTGTATTAATCAAATACGGGAAAATGGTCATTTAAATCATGAACTTTTTAAAATGGTTGAATTAAATCATGAATTTTGCCTTGGACCATTTAAAGCATCAATTTCTCTTGACCAGCAACTTAAGACATCAACTAAGTTTGACGAAGCCAATATTGATATGTCGTTAAGTCGATTAACAGAGCTATTAGACGGGGTTAATCACCGTTTATTATATCTGTTAAAACACAAACGATGTCGTTTTGACAATAGAAAACCCCCAATTCATATATTTCCAAAACGAAATCCCTAATTCTCAAAACTTCAAATCGAAATTTCTTCACATCTTTGTCTCGATTTTATGATGAGTTCGTCTTCAGATATACAGCATGGGGGAGAAATTCGTGGGTTTCCCGTGAAATGCGAGTGTGGTTTACGTGTGAAGACATATCTATCAAAGACAAAAGAAAATCCAGGAAGACCTTTTTATCGTTGCATATCGAGAAAAGATGTAAGCTTTTTAGATGTTTTCGTAATTAAACAGCTCCTGATATGTTCTTTATGTTATTTAGACAGTATAACATCTAATTTGATCATGAATTAGGAACATTTATTCAAGTGGGTTGAGGAGGCTGTGTGTGAAGAGGTTGAAGATGCTATTCCTAAAATCGAAATCATTAGTAGGAAGCTTACTGATACCATAAGCGAGGTAGCCGAGCTAAAGACATTGCTTGAAGATTTGAAAGAAAATGTTTCAAGGAGCAAGATGGAAGTGAAGAAGTGGAAAGCGTTGGTGATGTTGTTCTTTGTGTGTGTTTGCTTTGTGGTGACCATTTGCATTGTTTTCTTAGTGCTTGGTAATGCTAAAAAACAAGTTTCTTACTTCTATGTAGCTTCAATATATCCTATGTTGACATTGTTGTTGTCTTTGAGCTTGCATTTGAAATTGTAGTTGTGTTTCAGTGTGCATTTGGTATTGTAATGAGACATTCATGTTTCTTTTATGGTTTTGTTGTGGCTAGAGTAAGTATCCAAAATAACAACAAAACAAGATAGCAACAACAAACCATTCAGTTTAAAACAACAACGACAACATAGTAAGTATCCAACGCATGATCCACAACCAAGCAACATAGCAAATTCCACCGAAATAAAACAACAAACCATGATCCACAACAACAAACCATTCAGTTTAAAACAACATAGCAAGTTCCACCGAAATTAAACAACAAACCATGATCCACAACCAAAGTTCTTCAACTGAGCCAAGAAGTCCAGCCTTGTGAACCTTGTCCTTGTACTTGACCTTGAGACAACCCTTGTCCTTGTACTTGACCTTGAGACAACCCTTGTGTTCTTGAACTTGAGACAATCCATCATGTATAAAGAGAGTAAAGATTTGAACACCCCAACAATAACAATGCAATTTTAGTAGAAGAAGTAAAGAAACTAACCTGATTTTTTCTTGGTCGGCTTCTTGGTCGTTTTGCTTCAGGAGCAGCAGTCTCATTTGGACACCTTTTCTTATTGTGTCCTTCTTGCTTGCAGTTCGAACAAGTCGTCACTCTCAAGGCACGTGATAACCTTGTGTTACTCGAAGAAGCCGCTGTCTCATATCTCCCTTTCTTCCTTGCATAGTTACTTGGCCTTCCTGGATCACCATTTCGCCAAGGTGGAGGCAAGATAGGTAGCCTATTCAATCTAGGCCACAACAGCATGCCTTGGACAGGTCTTATTCCAGTTTTGTAAGTTTCCTGCCAGGTTTTCGTTTTGTAGTAATCTGAGACGTAATCTCCAACCTGTTGTCTTCTCCCTATAATCACTGCTGCAGCATGAACACATGGTATCCCAACCATCGCCCACTTTCTACAGCCACACGACCACGAGGTCATATCAACAGAATAAGCAAAATCATTCAGCTCAACCTCATGGAAATTGTTCCTAGCCATGTGTCTGATGCAGTGTTGTGTTCCTGCTATCATCTTTTCTATCTCAGCATGAGCTCTCTTCGTGAACTTAGTCTTCAATCTCTCCGCAATAATAGACCTCTTTGCATTACGCACCATACACTGTCTTCTGATATCCTCTAACATGTCTAGTAATGGTTTTCTTCTTGCTTGACGAATAGTTCGGTTAAAAGACTCACTCAGGTTGTTAAGGTTGTCATTGCAGTAATAACCAGTCCTGAAGTAAGCTCTAGACCACGATGGAGGATTTGTTTTCTGTAGCGAAGTGAAAGCATTTGGATTGTACTTCTGCAAAGCTTCCATATTGGCATCATATTCCCCTCTTGTGTAGCTGCGAGCAATCTTCCAAAATAGACGCTTTAGTTGCAGATTGTTACTGTCTTTCTTCCAATTATCCATGATATGCTTGCAACATTGGCGATGCTCAGCACTTGGTAGGACGTTGTGAATAGCTTTCACTAAACCCTGCAAAAGCAATGCAATGTTATAATATATTGAAAGACACAATGAAGACCAAAAAATAAAGATGAGAGGCGTTACCTTCTGTTTATCTGAAATTATTGCTACATTTCTTCCATCATCAAGCCCCAAAGTATGAGAGAGACGTTTGACAAACCAGTCCCAGTTATCGTCATTCTCAATCTCAACTACTGCCCATGCAATAGGAACTATCCTATTATCTCCATCCCTACCTACTGCAGCTAACAAATGACCCTTAATGTCCCACTTAAGAAAGGCGCCATCTAAACCTATGATGGGTCGACATGTTTTCTTCCAAGACTCTCTTTGTGAAGTGAAACAAATAAAAAGACGATAGAACCTTTGTTTGCTTCCAACAGTCGGTCCAGGGATTGTCTCAATCTCAAACTTGGTGCCTTTGTTAGTTTGAAGTACCTCAGCTTGATAATCCCAAATCCGAGCAAAATGGTTTTCATGACTTGCATTCCTTTCTCTCAAGACCTTTGTCTTCGCCTTACCACATTGCTCATCGGTTACAGACAGATTGTATTCTCTCACAGATTGTATTCTCTCATAATCTCTGATGCCATCTCTTGCTTTGTTAGTTTCGGATTGAGTCTCAACCTTTCTGAAAAGAGCCATGCTACAGTCGACCGCTTCAACATCTTCGAATAACCTGATCTGACACATGTATGCTCATTGATATAAACTTTCACTTGCATCTTATGTTTTCTCTTTTCATAAGAACAATAGATCCTCCACCCACAAGGAACATCAGTATCTGAACACTTAGCACCAACCCTCATTGTTTGCGACCTGTAAAGCTTGATGTCGTATCTGGTCTTTAGAGAATACCTCAAAACAGCAAGTTTGAAATCATCTGCAGAGTTAAATGTTTTCCCCAAAGCTAGTAGTTCGTCCGGATCTTCATGGTCTCTACGAATTTGCGCTTCCTCATCTTCCTCGTCATCAGAAGACAAAGGATCAGGAATCTTCTCATCGTCCCAGATATCATCTCCACTGTCAGCATCACTATCATCTCCTTGATTTCCCGCAGCTTCTCCATCCATATTTTCTTCATCAATCTCATCTTTGACATCTTCCTCAATATCATCATGTCCTTGCTCATCATCTTCCTCTTCATCTTCCGCATTGTGTGCTTGCTCATTTTCATCTTCAATACCATCACAATCATCATCACCGACAACAGGACAATCGTCTTCACTTAAATCCTCTTCTAGGCGGGTTTCTTCTCTACAAGCCTCTGCTCGAGCCTTAGCTTCATGAAGCCTAGCTTCACGAGCCCTTTCTTCAGGATTCTCTACTTCGTTTGCATCTACACGACCTCTTGCTTCACGAGCCATTGCTTCACGCTTCTCTGCTTCAATCATCTCTGCTTCATGAGCCATTGCTTCACGCTTCTCTGCTTCACGCTTCTCTGCTTCACGTTTCTCTGCTTCACACCTCTCTGCTTCACGCCTCTCTGCTTCACGCTTCTCTGCTTCACGAGCCCTTTCTTCACGAGCAGCTGCTCGGGCTTCACGAGATTCTACTTCACTTCAAACATTCGATGATTCATCGTTCTTCCCCTTCCCTCGTCGAAATGGTATCTTATCTCTTGGAATCCCCTTGTTTCTTAGCATTTTCGATTTCGATTTGAAGTTTTGAGAATTAGGGATTTCGATTTGAAGTTTTGAGAATTAGGGATTTTGTTTTGGAGATATATGAATTGGGGGTTTTCTATTGTCAAAACGACGTCGTTTGTGTTTTAACAGATATAATAAACGGTGATTAACCCCGTCTAATAGCTCTGTTAATCGATTAAACGACATATCAATATTGGCTTCGTCAAACTTAGTTGATGTCTTAAGTTGCTGGTCAAAAGAAATTGATGCTTCCAAGGCAAAGTTCATGATTTAATTCAACCATTTTAAAAAGTTCATGATTTAAATGACCATTTTCCCAATCAAATACCGTGTATCTATTTAAAAAAATATAATAATAAGAGAAAATTGCATTATTTAGATATTTTTTTACTTTGCAGACCAGAATATAGGATAATAGACATAATACTCTAGATGTGAACACATTGAATAAAATATTTATTTTATTTTATTTTTGTTTTCACCTGATTTTTATTTTAGTTATGATAAGACAATGATATGCGTTACAGAAAATGATGTTCAGAATTCATCATTTAGGGGACGCACAATTTCGATATTTAAGAATTTGTGAAGCGCAAATTGTTTTCAAAATTAGTTGACGGTTAATGAGAAAAATAGAAAAGAAAATTAATTTGGTGGTCAAGGTTTTTCTTCTGACCTATTGATCACGACATGAGCAGTGGGCTATGAGTCTATTGGTAAGTTGGAGTTCATCTTCTCTTCTATCCTTCATTAACGTGTGTGGTCTTTAATCTTAACAAAACTTATCTCTTCCTCCACCTAAGAAGAAAATCTGTTTTACCAAAAAAAAGACGAAGAAAATAATCTTTGTGAAAGTTGAAGTCTCTTCTTCACTTTTCATATATTTTCTTCAGTCTGCTTCGATTTTTGCGATAATCATATCTCTTTCTTTCACTCTTCTTCTTTAGTTAAAATTTTGTTCCCAGCTTGTTGCCTTTTGATTTTCAAAGGAGCCGCTTAAGGTCGAAGAAGAGTCATTCCTCTGTAGAAAAGGAAAACAAAGAAGTTCCATAAGTTCTTAGTTTGGAGAGTTAAAAATTATTACTTACCCTTTTAATAAATAAGAAACACTATAATATAACTCCACCACTAACCAATGGATACCGACATATTCTCCAAAGCCATCTGTAACTTTCGCTTAATCATTTTCAAAATCACTCTGCTGTACACAATATCAATCGCTCTTGCCACTTCGAAGCCACCATCAAATTGAAGATTCTTCTTTCTTCAGAGAAAAAAAAAATGAAAGCATCTGCTGTGCTATTTTATCGAATAAATTAAACTGTTTGGATTTTCTAAATAAATTTGTTGAGAAGTCGATGCATGGAGTTGATATAATGTATATGAGAAGGAGGTGGGGATCGTGGTTGAAACTGTTAAAACAGTTTTTTTTTGTTGCTATCTTTCGTTTTTTGTCACTTTATCTCTCTTTAAATGGCAGAATATGTTTCAAATTGTTTTTTTCTAATATTTTTTTTAAAAAAATTGAAGGGTTTACAGATGTCAAAATATGATTGATTGAGTGACTTGTGCTTTAATATATAAAAGATGTAACGATAGATATGATTGATTGAGTGACTCCATGCAGGTAACTAAACATTCGAGCCCTTCTTGGATGGGTTCCTTGGTTGTGACCCCTGTGGATCATCTACATTCTCACCGATGATGTGTTCCAGCATGTCAATGTTTGATGTTGGTTGCACAGCCTCTGCAGGTACAATCGTCTCATCAACAACTTCAGGGGGATTACTACCGTTGAGGAGGAAGTACTAAGATGGTACTTGCAGGAGCACAATTTTCTCCATGCATATTGTCATCAAGTTAGTATTTAGTTGTATGAGGATCGAGGAGGCCAAGGAGGGTATTTGCGATAACTTATTGTGGTGCAAAGGCAGGCCATGGAATACTCTGATCATGTTCAAAGATTCGGGAGACAGTGAAGGTCTTATGGTAAGAGGAGAAATAGAGCTCAGTAAGCTTGAGATGGAATATATAGCTCTTTCCAACAATATTTCGTAGGATTTGTTGGGGTCAAAAACGGTTCTCTCGAAATCAACGGCTAAAACTATTTATCATGCGCGGACTTTCCATAAAACAAGCGTCGAAAGCAAGACAAGTCGTATAGCTTAAAGAACCTATGTTAAAGTCGATCGTTCTTGATTTACACGATAAACTTTACGAGAAAACCAAATAAGATTTAGTCGTAAAACTTCGATGATACAATCAGGAAGAACCGAGAGACATTAGGTCCGGAGCTAAGATGACACGAACATACGAAAGTATACGGAAGAAACGGGAAGTAATCTAAGTTTGGACAGGCCGAACGACAAAGAATCCGCCTTGAAACTTCAAAGAGCCCGTTCTCTCAAATCGTGAGGACCCAGAAAACGAGTAAGATATCAAATCGAAGCCCTCGCAGAGACGCATGTGATGCCTCTAGGCGCCGGGCGCCTAGCGCCCGTGCTGCCTCTAGGCGCCGGGCGCCTAGCGCCCGTGCTGTCTCTAGGCGCCGGGCGCCTAGCGCCCGTGCTGCCTCTAGGCGCCGGGCGCCTAGCGCCCGTGCTGCCTCTAGGCGCCGGGGGCCTAGCGCCCGTGCTGCCTATAGGCGCCGGGCGCCTAGCGCCCGTGCTGCCTCTAGGCGCCGGGCGCCTAGCGCCCGTGCTGCCTCTAGGCGCCGGGCGCCTAGCGCCCGTGCTGCCTCTAGGCGCCGGGCGCCTAGCGCCCGTGCTGCCTTTAGGCGCCGGGCGCCTAGCGTCCGTGCGGCCTCTAGGCGCCGGGCGCCTAGCGCCCGTGCTGCCTATAGGCGCCGGGCGCCTAGCGGCCGTGCTGCCTCTAGGCGCCGGACGCCTAGCGCCCGTGCTGCCTCTAGGCGCCGGGCGCCTAGCGCCCGTGCTGCCTCTAGGCGCCGGGCGCCTAGCGCCCGTGCTGGTCCTAGCCGCCCGTGATGGTCCTAGCCGCCCGTGATGGTCCTAGCCGCCGGGAAACTTCAAAGAGCCCGTTCTCTCAAACCGTGAGGACCCAGAAAACGAGTAAGATATCAAATCGAAGCCCTCGCCGAGACGCACGTGATGCCTCTAGGCGCCAGGCGCCTAGCGCCCGTGCTGCCTCTAGGCGCCGGGCGCCTAGCGCCCGTGCTGCCTCTAGGCGACGGGCGCCTAGCGTCCGTGCTGCCTCTAGGCGCCGGGCGCCTAGCGCCCGTGCTGCCTCTAGGCGCCGGGCGCCTAGAGCCCGTGCTGCCTCTAGGCGCCGGGCGCCTAGCGCCCGTGCTGCCCGTAGGCGCCAGGCGCCTAGCGCCCGTGCTGGCTCGGATCTTCGAGCGACAATCTTCTGTGCACAAGTCCCAGGCCCCGGCCGTCAGAAGTCTGTACTTTGAATCTTTCCCAAGTCCTCACGGAATGAATCATTGAGATTCCGCGTACGAAACTCCCGTTCTTACTCCAAACTAAGATCGTCGGAAACACTTCGGAAACTCGTAAGATATCAACGGAAAGGAAGATCTTAAATTCTTCGTACGAAACAGTGATGGTTATCCTAAGACACCACTCATCTCAACTCTACGAAGGAATGTAGATCTTCCGAAGAAATCGTAGGAAACAGCGGAAGTCCTAGAGACGGCCCGAAAGGGACCAAACGCGATCGGACAGTCCGCTTACGATTATCTAAGATAGATACGACGATTTACGTTTATCTTTACGTAACAAGATAAATGCTAAATTGCCGGAAGGATAAACGTCAAGTTTCCCGAAGATAAATGTCAAGTTTCCCGATAAACATGAAGGCCGACGAAAATGGAAAAAGCCCGCTTCGCGGCCCAAAAGGAGAATAGACCGTCATAAGAGGGAGTATATAAAGGAGCTTTGGGAGAGAAGGAAAAGGGGGCGAAATTGATCAAGAGCGAAAATCATTGAGAGACTTAGAGAGCAGATCCGAGATTTTAGACTGAGGGAACTTAGAATTTAGGTGGTCAGACTTGCAAGGCATGACCTAGGACGTCTGGCCGCCTCCCGTTCTACCTTCATCTTGTCCGCAGACTTCTGTTCCTTCGCAAGAATCTAACAATCCCCTTACTCAGAGTTCCGCACATAGAAACCCTTGGCGTTATTCTCGACACGCCCGTTTCTATGACAAACGCTCGTACTAGACGAACTCCGCCAGGCAGTTCGATCTCTTGTCCAAATCTTTCTAACTGAACTACGTCCGACTTGATCCTCGAAAGGGGTACGTAGGCAGCCTTTCTCAAGGTCCAGTCCCAACTCTTAACAAAACCCTTTTTGTACGATTTTCGTCTTTTGTTATCTTTCCATATTTTCCGTACTTGTTCGGTCACTTGTCGTTGGCTGTCGCAGAGAATCCGGGCCTTCAGGGAAAACTAGGTTTACTTAGTTTTCCTCCGATAAAACTTAACTAAAATCGACAGTGCGAATTTCGGTTCCCACAGTTTGGCACTAGAAGGAGGGGAGGAAGGATTACTCTTACTCTTACGGCCGCAAAACGCTTGATCAAAGCAATGTCTGGAAAAGTGAAAGACAAACTCGCAGCTCACATCGACGCTGGTAAAACAACTTCAGCAGTGACTGCTCCTACGACCAACGCTTATGCAAACGGTTATCTAAGATTATCATCTTACGGACAAACGTCCCGAGAGCGGACCATCCCGACCAAGTTCGGGTCCTATCAACCATGCGCCCCCGTCCAAGTTCCTGCAACACGGTCCTCGGGTCCATGGACACAACCCCCCTCGCTCGGAAAAATTCAAAAAATGACTTGGTAGTCGAGACGGATTCCTGCCTGCCGTATACAACAGCTATGGTTAGCTTGAACACCAGTTGCCTTAACTATACGGGGAATCGAAATCCCTTCGGAAAAACCAGCGTCACATCAACGGCTTTTTCTAAAGAAAAATCGTAAAAACGTCTAAGTCCCAAGACGGCCCAAAAGAGGCCCGAATCACGGCTAAACGACCACATACGATTTTAGAGTAGGATCGAGCCCAAGGCTGATATGACGGTATGATTACCGAGCAGAGTTTCGACTGAAAATGTTTCTTAGAATAAATTCTCGAAATATTTCACGAGATAGCTTTTGCACGATTAAACTCGACAACATTTTACAAAACAGTTTCCGTAAAGTTACCTCGACAACATTTTGTGAAATAACTCTCGTAAAATAAAAGGTCAACAACGTTCTAAGAAACAATTCCTTGCTGGGATCATGATGAAATCGATGTCCAAAAGTCTCGGAAAAACAATTAAAGAAACCTCGAGAGATTAAGTGTCGATCGAGAAACCTTTAAAAAAAAAAAAAAAAAAAAAATCGGGAAAAACAGGCAGTTCCCGCAAGGAAGCACAGTCCCGGGCTGCTAGCACGCCCGTGCTGTCCCTAGGCGCCGGGCGGCTAGCACGCCCGTGCTGTCCCTAGGCGCCGGGCGGCTAGCACGCCCGTGCTGCCTCTAGGCGCCGGGCGGCTAGGACGCCCGTGCCGTCCCTAGGCGCCGGGCGGCTAACGCGCCCGCCCTGCGCTGGTCGCTGGACAACAAAACATTCGGCGAACGCGGCAAGTCCTCGCGAAACCATCCCGACGATAGTCCAACCAAATACTTTGCACCTTTCGTAAAATAATTCTAGACAATACTTCACAAGACAGCTTCTGCACGATTAAACTCGACAACATTTTACGGAACAGTTTCCGTAAAATTAACTCGACAACATTTTGTTGAATAAATCTCGTTAAATAAAAGCTCGGCAATATTTTACGAAACATCATTCGCGAAGTATAACAAGATCGCAAGCTTCTTGACCTGACCAGTTCGCTCATAGCTTGACAAAACAAGAAGCCCCACTCAAGTGACATCTTGCCGTTCGTTTTCACTTGTCTACCCACCTTAGCCTTCTTCGAGTTTTGCATACTTCTCCTCCCTTTGCTTCAACGATTCTGCAACGATTCTGTACTGTTCCTTCGGGTTTCATCAAAAATCGATTCTCGATTCAGTGTCAGACTTCTCGAAGACCTTTGACAATGAAACGTTAGAAGACAAAGAGGAACGGACATGAGGCAATCTCGAATAATCAATGAGACTAAGGTACGTCCGACTTAGAAAATTATATCAAGGTTTTAATCTTTTCGTAGGATAGGAATGAGAACGTCTTGTAAACTGCCGTAAAATTTAGGGAACTTAGAACCTAGGTGGATAGTCTAGCAAGCTAAGTCTTAGGCATTTTCTTCCAGTTTCGTTCTATTGTTCCTTGACTGTCTAGACAGAACACGCAAACCGATCTAATCTCTCGAAAAACCGAGAAACGATCGTCACGCATCCTTGGCATACTCATTCTACTTCATAAAGAAAAAATTCCTTTCAAAAGGCAAACAGCACTCTAAGATTCGTCTGAAACGCTAGCGGCATAACGGCGTGGTCAAACCGTTACAAACATAGTCTTGAAAACTCTACACCGTCTCTTGTTGCAATCTCGCGACAAGAAACTCGTACAACGTCAGACTGATAGCACGACGGTGAGCTACAAAATTAACGGAATAACCTTCGGCAAAACTCCATGAGTAATTCGAAGCAACTTTCGCCAAAAGACGAAATCAAAGCGGAAACATTTCCCGTGTAACCCATAACTCGGAAAACTCCGCTAAGATTTGCATGTCTATCTCAACGAACGCTATTCGGCCATCGGCCAACTACGCCTTTCCATAAAGCCCGAACCTGAATTCGGCATCACCATTAAGGACAATCGTGAACCAATATGACCTTAATGCGAAAGGATCGCAGTCTGATCGTTTACCAACTCCTTGGTTAAACGGCTGAACACAGCCTTCACGCCAAGACAAAACAGCTGAACGATCGCCGCTCCAATCACTTAAGGGCCAAACGATAATCCACGATTTCTCATAAAACTCCAAGTGACCATTTACGTGAGCAACTCTGTCGCATAGCCCAAAAGCGGAAATCATGAGATGAATTTCTCGTAATAAAATCAGTCCTAACAGCCATACGGTTAACGGAAAAAATTGAACTTAACATCGACTGATTAAGCTCTATACGCCCCGTAAACAAAGCATGAAAATAAACACTCGTGACAAAGCTCCAAGAGTTATACGAGTCGTCCTTAAAATCCCGAAAGGCCAACACTTCGCAAAACAAAGCGAAGGTAGACGCTTCTCCCTGGGTCAAATATACACGACCCCTGGTCCTAATTCCTCGATCAAAATTTTATAACTTGCACGTTCAAACTGAAACAACAGTTTCTGACTACGGACGTTCGCAAAAAATCTCCAAGCCCGCGAACATTTGAAGTGCGGCACAAAGGAAAATTAACTCGTACACATTTAAAATGTGTATGCTTGTATAATCCCACGTTTTTTGAAGAAACCGGATTTTCGAAACTCTATACAAACACAGAAACCGAATTTCCAAAACTCTTCGCAAACAAACTCGCCAATCGCTAAACGGCCTCAACAATGGATCCAGTATCCACCAAATAAATCATAAACTATCGCCCGGAAACATTCCGCAATTTCTAAAAGCCCATAGTCCTTTATGGCATAAGAAAAACAAACTTCAAAGCACTACGAGACGTCGCTTCGTGC
Organism: Hirschfeldia incana; assembly: GCA_026261945.1. Taxonomy (NCBI): domain Eukaryota; kingdom Viridiplantae; phylum Streptophyta; class Magnoliopsida; order Brassicales; family Brassicaceae; genus Hirschfeldia; species Hirschfeldia incana. Next base: position 4,055,134 of record JABCMI010000006.1, read on the forward strand.
CTGAATATTCGTTTTTCGATTAAAACCTTCATACGCCTTCTAAACGGCATCATATCGTTGTTGATGATCACAACAAACGAACTCTAACGTCCTAAACAGACAAGCCACCTAAGGGTAGGCTCTTTTACATCCGACAAGGATCCCATAGCGCGCTATACAAAAAATCCAAATTTGGTTCAGCACTTCGTAAAGGAAGTAGCTCGATTCGTGCCCAGACAAATCATATAAGCCGATACCACTTCGCGGATTTTAAAACGGTACGAATCAGGTTAAAATCACAAACAGGCAAAACGAAAGCCGATTTGTCATCGCACAGCCTCAGTCTGAGAGTAAACCTAGGTCTTGCCCTAAACCCAGCCTTGCTGGTATCTTAACATCTCATAGGCAAAGCGTCAACGACGCGAGATCCCAAAACTTGTCTCTTCACTCAAGTCTGAACGTTTCCACGAATTTTCGCGTAAATCGTAAACCGCAGAAAAATCTCGCTTTGTACAAACGACGGATACGGTGATCATCAGGGAGGCAGGAATGAGACGACAACTCACACCCTGTCCCTCTAACTTCGATATACAGAAGTTCTGAAAACGCAACATTAATATTTTATAAAGATTGAGCCGCAGAGTTCAACAGATGCCCTGAAAAAGGCCGGGATTCGAAGCCACCAACGGCCAGTCCCACAAATGTACATCATGGCCTCTTAACGGCCGAAACACAATCAAAATAAAAATCTCTGAAAGGATTGATAAATCTAGACGCTCCCCGGAGCATCACCTTCATCCTCAAAACTCACCCAAGGTAGGAACGGTCTCACCGTCGCCTCCATTGGTCGCACCACCGCTGCATGTTTCATATGCGCCGGCTTCACGATCCTTGACTGCGTAGTCCTGGTCCTCCGAACCCTCCGAATCCGGGACAAGGGTGCACACGGGTTTCCGACCAGCGAGAATCGAGTCGAAGTCCTCTCCGTCAAACTTGCGAGTCCCCGTCTCCTCAAGATTCTGAATCTTCTCTTGAAGACGACGGACTTTCGAGGACATATGTTCTTCTCTTTGTTCACATTGAGCAACGAACTCACGGTCTTTCCGACGTCACGTTAAAGATCGCCAATCAAAGGTGATGTGGATGTCCGCAATGAAATATTCTTAGCCACAAATTTCGACTTTCAACTCATAATCTTCCGCCCGCAAGATCGTCCCTGCGTCTTACAGGCTGGGGGGCTAACTGTTGGGGTCAAAAACGGTTCTCTCGAAATCAACGGCTAAAACTATTTATCATGCGTGGACTTTCCATAAAACAAGCGTCGAAAGCAAGACAAGTCGTATAGCTTAAAGAACCTATGTTAAAGTCGATCGTTCTTGATTTACACGATAAACTTTACGAGAAAACCAAATAAGATTTAGTCGTAAAACTTCGATGATGCAATCAGGAAGAACCGAGAGACATTAGGTCCGTAGCTAAGATGACACGAACATACGAAAGTATACGGAAGAAACGGGAAGTAATCTAAGTTTGGACAGGCCGAACGACAAAGAATCCGCCTTGAAACTTCAAAGAGCCCGTTCTCTCAAACCGTGAGGACCCAGAAAACGAGTAAGATATCAAATCGAAGCCCTCGCCGAGACGCATGTGATGCCTCTAGGCGCCGGGCGCCTAGCGCCCGTGCTGCCTCTAGGCGCCGGGCGCCTAGCGCCCGTGCTGCCTCTAGGCGCCGGGCGCCTAGCGCCCGTGCTGCCTCTAGGCGCCGGGCGCCTAGCGCCCGTGCTGCCTCTAGGCGCCGGGCGCCTAGCGCCCGTGCTGCCTCTAGGCGCCGGGCGCCTAGCGCCCGTGCTGTCTCTAGGCGCCGGGCGCCTAGCGTCCGTGCGGCCTCTAGGCGCCGGGCGCCTAGCGTCCGTGCGGCCTCTAGGCGCCGGGCGCCTAGCGCCCGTGCTGCCTCTAGGCGCCGGGCGCCTAGAGCCCGTGCTGCCTCTAGGCGCCGGGCGCCTAGCGCCCGTGCTGCCTCTAGGCGCCGGACGCCTAGCGCCCGTGCTGGTCCTAGCCGCCCGTGATGGTCCTAGCCGCCGGGAAACTTCAAAGAGCCCGTTCTCTCAAACCGTGAGGACCCAGAAAACGAGTAAGATATCAAATCGAAGCCCTCGCCGAGACGCACGTGATGCCTCTAGGCGCCAGGCGCCTAGCGCCCGTGCTGCCTCTAGGCGCCGGGCGCCTAGCGCCCGTGCTGCCTCTAGGCGACGGGCGCCTAGCGTCCGTGCTGCCTCTAGGCGCCGGGCGCCTAGCGGCCGTGCTGCCTCTAGGCGCCGGGCGCCTAGCGCCCGTGCTGCCTCTAGGCGCCGGGCGCCTAGCGCCCGTGCTGCCTCTAGGCGCCAGGCGCCTAGCGCCCGTGCTGCCCGTAGGCGCCAGGCGCCTAGCGCCCGTGCTGGCTCGGATCTTCGAGCGACAATCTTCTGTGCACAAGTCCCAGGCCCCGGCCGTCAGAAGTCTGTACTTTGAATCTTTCCCAAGTCCTCGCGGAATGAATCATTGAGATTCCGCGTACGAAACTCCCGTTCTTACTCCAAACTAAGATCGTCGGAAACACTTCGGAAACTCGTAAGATATCAACGGAAAGGAAGATCTTAAATTCTTCGTACAAAACAGTGATGGTTATCCTAAGACCCCACTCATCAAAACTCTACGAAGGAATGTAGATCTTCCGAAGAAATCGTAGGAAACAGCGGAAGTCCTAGAGACGGCCCGAAAGGGACCAAACGCGATCGGACAGTCCGCTTACGATTATCTAAGATAGATACGACGATTTACGTTTATCTTTACGTAACAAGATAAATGCTAAATTGCCGGAAGGATAAACGTCAAGTTTCCCGAAGATAAATGTCAAGTTTCCCGATAAACATGAAGGCCGACGAAAATGGAAAAAGCCCGCTTCGCGGCCCAAAAGGAGAATAGACCGTCATAAGAGGGAGTATATAAAGGAGCTTTGGGAGAGAAGGAAAAGGGGGCGAAATTGATCAAGAGCGAAAATCATTGAGAGACTTAGAGAGCAGATCCGAGATTTTAGACTGAGGGAACTTAGAATTTAGGTGGTCAGACTTGCAAGGCATGACCTAGGACGTCTGGCCGCCTCCCGTTCTACCTTCATCTTGTCCGCAGACTTCTGTTCCTTCGCAAGAATCTAACAATCCCCTTACTCAGAGTTCCGCACATAGAAACCCTTGGCGTTATTCTCGACACGCCCGTTTCTATGACAAACGCTCGTACTAGACGAACTCCGCCAGGCAGTTCGATCTCTTGTCCAAATCTTTCTAACTGAACTACGTCCGACTTGATCCTCGAAAGGGGTACGTAGGCAGCCTTTCTCAAGGTCCAGTCCCAACTCTTAACAAAACCCTTTTTGTACGATTTTCGTCTTTTGTTATCTTTCCATATTTTCCGTACTTGTTCGGTCACTTGTCGTTGGCTGTCGCAGAGAATCCGGACCTTCAGGGAAAACTAGGTTTACTTAGTTTTCCTCCGATAAAATTTAACTAAAATCGACAGTGCGAATTTCGGTTCCCACAGGATTTGAGGGAGATCGTATCATGTTGGGTCTTTGCTCACCATGTCCCTAAAGTTGATCAAAGCACACATTACTAACTCCAATTAAATAACCTGAAACTCTAGTATATTTTTTTTTATTATGGTGAGGTAATACACCATTGGATTAACAACCTCTGCGGCCATGACATTTTCTCTGTATCAACACTTTTTGTCACCTATTAAATAAAAGCTCATAAAGTACCTCTATAATTGTCTGGTAATGCTTATAATCGCACTTAAGTTCCAGTTTCTACACAGCTTTCTATACCTGTCCATCAGCGATTATGAGAAGAACAGGGTACTGGCCTCCATTTTCTTCCACAATCTCATGGCTCTTTCGATGATGGGTGCAAAAGATGTCGGACCTGTTAACAAAACCAGAAAAAGAAAATCAAGGAAAAGTAGAGAAAGTGTATGAACACAGAAAGTAGAAAATGGTTTCTTAATATCAGTCAAACTGCAAGGCGCAGCTGGGGGGTTAATATCTCTGTATAACATGAGAATTTCAAACCCGTTGCAAATATGTATTATTGGAATTGAAACTAAAGACATCATGTATTGTAGCTGAACCAAAGAAACTAACGTTTCTGTAACCACATACCAAATAACAAACTTAGCAGTTTGATGATAAAAGACCAGATCTTTGAGGTTATTACCATCTCCAAATCCATAACATGGAATCAGGTCAACTTCATTGAAAATCTATAAAGTCATTCCAATGATGGAAGTAGCTTGTTGATAAGGGTTTGGAGTTGTTTCAATGTATTGCAGGCGCTTCATCCAAATGATATCGCCCCTATATGAAATCACCAGCCAGCTTTCAGATCAGAGCGGCATTTACTTAAAACACTTCAAAGTTTATGCATAAAGATTATAACTTGTATAACCTGTCCACTCGTTGCTCCTGGTGACATCAAAACCAACAATCAGATTCGAGGACACCAAACCAGTATGTGAAAGAGCAGAAGTAACTTGCCAAGAAAAAGAACATCAAACAAAACACCAATATACATAAACTCACACACAGTAAGACAAAAGAACTTTGTGTGATTCAAACCTCGTCAATGGATCACCCATCCATGAATACTTGCTCTCAATATTCTTCTCAGGGGATAATAGGAGGGTGAATGACTTGCACACGGATGACTTGGAGTGTTATAAGAGCTGTACTGGTCTCCATATCTCCCCCGAAGAAGAAGCAGATTAGCTCGCAGACTGTCTAATAAGAAGAATTTTCACCTTTTGAATGATAATTTTGATAAACAATAGATGGACAAACGGAAACAAAATCAACAAACAAAATATAGAGTACCTACAGCCGGAGGTTACATATGAAGAGGCTCAGGTCTATTCAATGCTACAGACTGGGGGAGTAGGATGAAGCATGTTAATGTCGTACTTAAGAGCAGATAAATGGAAGCGGAAGGCGTTCCAGGAAGAAATTGCTTGGTTTCAAAAATGGTTTGAGTTCGACTTCGCATGGTAGAAGGTCCAATATTTAAAGTTCGTGATCCAGATCGTTTCAGTGGAACCGAAGAGGTAGATCTAAATCTTAATGAAGGAGAAGTGGATTACTAAAGGGAACACTCAAAATAAATGATGGATTTAAGGAGGAGTGAGACGTTACGGTCTCCAAAGGCGTGTTTAATTTCTCGTCGGAGAAGACTCAACCGCAAGAGGAAGATGGATGAAGAACCCTGATACCATGTGGACCACAAACAATGATAAGTTTCTGGGAGTAAGTGTGACAAATGACTATTCAAGGTCCTAATGCTCAAATCCTTATAGTACTTAAGGTATCAATCCATTCCTACGTGATTTCAAATCAAAGAGAATGCAAGCCCATGCTAAATCTAAGTGCAATCAGGTTATAAAAGTGATTATGAAATATAACTATTCTAGAAATGCAATAAATGATCAAGCTTTCTCAATATGAAGCAAGAGGACTCATGGGGCTAGGCATTTGATCTTGGGTGATGTAGATCCAATCTAAAGGTGGCAAGCTATCAATTAAACACTTTCCTTATGCATAGACACAATACTAAACAAGCTCTATCTTTAGATGAATGTTTTTTTGCTAAACCAACTCAAGCATCTAATATCTTAGGTTGAATGTTACTAAAGCAAACATGGAGAACAAGTCTAATAGCAATTTTAACTCCTTTAACAACTAATCTCTTAGGTAAAGCAAGGTAAAAGCATTGAAGAGTTGGTTCAGGCATTTCATCATACACCTTGTGGGCAGGAGATGCCTAAGGATCTATTTTGATATGATCAATATCAAAATAGCATTATGAACCCTCAACAATCAAGGAAACAAGTAAATCTAACACTAAACACCCTAGATCCTCACTAATCACCCTTAATCACCATAGCCCATAAATCCTAGATTAGTCTACTCACTAATAAACATGAAAAACTCCAAAACCAAGGATGATTCAAGGTTAAACATGATTAGAGAGCAAGATAATCACACACACACAATGAATAAAGATGGAAATAGATTAAAGATCCAATCTTTCTTAAAAGAGGTCTATGTGTTCTTCAGAGAAAAGAAGATAAGTCCCAAAGTGGGATTACAAGAGTATTTATACTTAGGTTTAGGAAGGAAGAAACATCAAGGAAAATGACTAAAATGGCCCTTGGAACAGTGAATTTTCGACCAAATAAAGACTCAGAACCAGCTTGCATTTCACTGCACTTTGTTGTACTTGACTGCATTTGGCTGCGCTTTGCTGCACTTGGCTGCATTTTGCTGCACTTGGCTGCATTTTGCTGCACTTGACTGCACTTGGCTGCTTTTGTCTCAAAACACCCAGTTACCTTCAAACTCATCAATAGTGCTCTTCAACACCTGATTCAGACTTATGTATGCAAAATGGAACTTAAAGATACTTACATCCTAATCTATAAGATCAAAATGTGCAAGAATGTATGGCTAAAAACATATAAATATGCAAGATATCAAAGGAATTTATTGTCTAAGTGGGTCACTTTCAAGTTTATAATTCGGACTTTGGGCCGCAGGTAGTTTTTATTCAGCAAATGGGTCGCTTGATTTCGTGACCCGGGGAAAGTTGCGCGTAAAAGACGAGACGATCCTTTGTCGAGCTGCCGAATTACACAAACCTGCCACTCCCGTCTCGCACGTGAGTGTCTCGACGACTTACCCGGTTCCCGAAAACGCGGGTCATTAACTTCGTCTCCTTACCTACATTAGGCGGTAAACGACCTTCTAGTAAAAACCTTTTAATGTGAAGACTGTTCGACTGTAGACCTAGATCCACCGATATTGTCTAGCCGGTCACAGCCCCACCTGTATTCTCTACCCCGTCGCATCCGTTGGAGAAGCTAAGCCGGCGATAATTAGACCCCAGACGACGACTACAGTGATGACGAAGTCGAAGGAAAGGGAAACAACTGTTCGTCGGCGCACCAGATCGAATTGCGAGGAGCTCCGGGAGTGCCCTCCTGCGAAACAGCAGCGCTATCCGGGTAAGCTTTTCGTCCACCGACGTGGTTTGTTGATTCCGTCTTTGCATGTCATCGGACAGATTTTTTATGCCGTCGCTCCGATCAGCTATTGTTTTCATTTTAGTCGACTCCGTTTTTTTGGTTTAAAGCCATTGATTTTGGTAATATTTTTTTCGATTAGTATCTTCTGGATCTGAGGACGGCGACGGTGGTGGTGATTACTCGGGGGGACAATTTTCTGATGGAGTGCCAGCATCGGTGTTGCCCCGGAGGCTGTTCGCATATGGTGCGTACCCGAGAAAGTTGCGAGTAAACATCTACTCAAAATCACACGTCATCGGTTCTGTCGCGGCTGCTTTAGAGGGAAAGGATGCGATGGATACTTTGATGGATTCCCAGTTTCAGAGGCTGTTTGAGCTTCCGGTTGTACGCTGCCAGAACTCAACGAAGCTGATCGGATGCCTCCTTAGCCGGCAGCTTGTTACGACTCGCAGGAACGAGTTCTAGTTCACTTTCGGGCCCCATCCACTCCGTTTATCGCTTGATGAATTCCGAGACGTTACAGGTTTGAACTGCGGAGCTTTCGACGTTCAGGATTCGGAAGCATCTGAATGTGTTCCTCCGACGATGTGGAACAAGCTATTTGACACGGCTGTGGGTAAGATAACAGTTCACAGTGTGCTGCGGATGTTGGAAAATAAATATCTAGCTCCGGAGAAACGGCTACCATTGGCTCTGATCGCGTTGGTTGATGGTGTTCTGTGCCCAAGTAGCAAAGATCTAAAACTAACGCCCAGGTACGTGGAGATGCTCGCAGACGTTGGTAGCTTTTTGGCGTATCCGTGGGGTCGAGAGTCGTACTTGAAGACCGTCCCACATTTCCTGCCTCCCCTTGTCGTCGAACCAGGTCAGACCCCAGTGCAAGTGATGCGCGAGCGGCTAGCGCAACAGACGACGGTTTGTTATGGGTTTCCACTAGCTCTGCAGTTGTTCCTATTTGATGTTGTGCCTCTGCTAGTGGAGAAAATCCCAGGCGTAGGGAACACCGACACTTTCATTGATTCCCCCGGAGCGCTCTCATCGCCTTCAGTTATTCTCACCGGAAACGAAATAGTTGCTGTAGAGGAAGACCCAGACGTAAGTTTGTTTTCCCTCTGTTTTTAATACAGTAGATGAAAAACAAAACCGGGGAGTAAAACGGTTACGGCCATTGGTATATAACGTATTTTACCTTGCTTATTGCCTGTCTACAGCTCTATGTAAACTACACCGTGATTCCTAATGAAGAGCGGCTGATGTTGGTGGACCAGAATGAAGATATGCAAGTAACTGCTTTGGTGCAGAAGTTGCTTTGTGGGGAAACATTCAAACCTGAGGATTTCCCTGGTGGTGACGAGTCATTTTCCCCCAAGTCAAAGGTTCATGACGCTGCGGAGGAGGCGGAAGCTTGTCCTACTCCCGTACACCAGAGAAATTTGCGACCGCGAAATCCAGCTCCCATTGAGGTTGAAGAAATTTCTTCTTCTGGAGACAGCGGAGAAGGGAATCGTGAATGCTCGGAGAGGTGTACGCATGAACATTTAAAACAGTGGATATCCCGGGGGTTAGAGAGGGTGGAGAACAATATTGAAGAGCTGCGGACACTGATTTGCAAGAGTTTGGGTATGGTCGAGGGGAGGAAAGGCAACCCTAGGAAGAGGAAAACGATAGCTGATCCAGCTAGTGCGTCTCGTGATAGTATTGGGAGTGAAAGCGCGGAGAAAAACGTGAAGGCGAAAAAAAGGAAAACCGTTGCCCCTCGTCCGGTTGTGAAAAAAAACGTTGCCTAGGCGTCGATCTTTAGGTGGAAAGGAGTTGACAAAGGTTGTACGCCGAAGTTATTTATTTCGAATAATTAACTAAAGCGTGGTAATTATCGCTTTCCTGACACATTTTCCATTTTCCAGTAAGCGAGTAGAAACAACCCACCCTCACCAGATCTAGATTGTGATGATCATGGAGAAGAAAACGAGTTTGACAATGCTCCTCTTCCACCATCCGGCGGAAACCAAGGCGATCAGGTAATGTGATAGATAGTTTTATTGTTGTGTTATTGCTTAGACTTCTAACCCATCGCTGAGGGGGGGGGGGGATGGTCAGCAGCTTGAAAGACAATCGGATGCCCTCGTCGTGTTTAAAGGTGTATTAAAAGTTGTGCCTGAGTCCTATGTGTTACCAGCAAAGGTTTGTTTGCATCTAAATTAGTTGTGTGGTGTTTGGCTAAGTAGTGGTAATAACATTAGTTGTGAATATTTGCGGGTTCCGTCTACCTTCCAGCATGCGTTTACAGTTGACCAAAGAAACCCAACGTACCTGTCTGAGCAAGGGTCCCCAGTCGCATGGGAGAAAACAAAGCTGAACTGTTACAGTTCGGTTGCTAGTGTACGCTCCTTTCATCCGTCATGGGATGGAAACCCCTCATGGAAATCTAAGGTTGCATCCACCGGGATTGAAACATGTCCGCTCGAGTTTATATCATAGACAGTACTTATATCTGTCACATAAAGTTTGGGCTGTTATTGTTGTACAGTAGTTGAAGTTCGTTAGTAACGGATTTGATGCAGGGAAGAAGTGCTCCAAAAGTTGGGGAGGGGCTTAAAGATTGGGAAGGTGCTCAACCTATGGAGTTTGTAGAGTCACTTGTGAAGGACATCAACTCTGAAAGCCATGGAGCCGAAGAGGTTGTTATATCATACTTTGTTCCACATATTTTAGAGCGCGTGATAAACCGATTTGAAATTACAGGAAACAAGGGAACCGATGGGTGGTGAGGGTGCACAGGGGAAACGAAAGGAGCTGGTGGAGACCCCCCACGACACCACATGTCGGGATTGGCTCGGCGCAGGTGATGTGCAATTTATTTTTTGTGGCATACCTCCACATTTTTTTTGGTGTACACCAGTTGACATAGGTTACTGACTTTATATAGCAAACGGGTGCCGACGACGGTGGTGTGTTCGTTGAGGAGGATCGAAAAGGTTGTGAAGAAGCGAGGACGGCAGACAAACAGCCCCAATCTGCTGACTCGGTTGAAACACAAAATATTGAGAACCCTGTGGAGGCGGTGGGAAAAGTTGCTCGTCCGAACGTGGTTGTTGAGGAAACGGTTAAGGAGATCAACGTTGAATTACAGGGTACGGAGGACGAAGAGAGATATGACAGTTGTCAAGATGACATGTCCACTGATAGCCAGAAACAAGAGAACCGAGTAGATCTGTGTGCGCAGACGAATGCGGACTCTGAAGATGTGGGAAGTGGTGGTAAACGGCATCGCATGAGATCCAGCAAGATATCCGGAGTGTACACCCCTGACCCAAGGGTGAAAAAGTTGTTTAAGAGCGAGGAGAAGGTTGAGTATAAGCCCATTGCGAAAACGAATCGAGCACAGTTTAAGAAGTTTGCCGATATTTTGAAGGAGAACCCCGCGCAGTAAGTTCTCACTCTTTTTAAGGCTATATACATACACTGTTGCATAAGGTCCTGACTGTTGGTTAAATTTTCAGGATGTGGGATATCGCAACCGGTCACTCTGTTTGTAATGACTTCTTCCTTGAAATTGCTGAACCGAAGAAATAGTTGTCTGACGAGGTACTATCAAGCTATGCATTGTCGGCACATTATACCTTTCACAGTCAACTAATGCTTAAAATATTTGTATCCTTTTTTTTGGGACAGCACATGCATGTGATAATGAATATGTTGTGGAGGCGTCGCGGGATATTTCTACAGAAGGAGAGGATGGTGTTCTTCGATCAGTACTTTATAAAAACCATTCAGTCAAACTGGAGTGTCTTTAGCGCAGAGACTGATAAGCTGCAGTTCGAATGGGGGAAAAACGTAGCACAGTATGTGACAGGAAAGAGCAAGGGGCAGAAAATGAAGTTGGGACTTGGTCGCGATGTTGACACCGTGTACACCCCGATGAATTGGGGTGGGTATCACTGGGTTGGTCTCTGCATTAAGCTCAATGAAGGTCATGTGACGGTCTTTGATTCATATGTTCCGCATACTGAGATCGAGGATGCTGAAGGACAAATGTGCTCGGTTGTACAGTCGTTGCCTTATATATTAGAAAAATATGCAGGGCATAAATGCTATAAGGTGAAGGAAGGTCTTAGAATTTACTCTTGGGACCGCGCCGAAGGCATTTATCACAACGAAAGGGGAGGCGACTGTGGGCCATGTGCTGCGAAGTTCATAGAGATGCATGCTGCCGGCTCGACGGAGCAAATGAGTAGGATTACCGACAAAGAAGTTGACATGTTTCGAGAGCATTATGCAATGGACTGCTATGAAGAATTCGTGGAAGATGCTAAAGTAAACAATGAGTAAAGATTTGACAGTTGTTTATCTTCCTCAGAAACTTGTTCGAACCCAATGGTACTTATGTTTGTGTGAACCTAATGGAACATGTTTATTTATTGTCTGTTTGTGTGATTTTGTTTTTATAATTCTCCGGAACCCAACAAAATAACGATATGTACACCGCTGTTAGAAAGATGCACACCAAAAACATGTGCTGACTTTAGTAGACCTTGTAACGGTTTTTGCACTTATAAAGTGAAATAATGTGTTTGCTGTTCGAACCACGTACACCGTTGTCGTAAAGTTGCAGACGAAGTCTTAGATTTGCAGGATTGATTTTATCATTTAAAGTGGATCAATGAACTGAACAAAACAAACTACATTTATGTTTGGTGCTAGATCTTGTGACCTTCGGTGTACAATATAAAGTGAAACGTTATGTTTGGACTTCCATCATAGTACACCATTGTCATAAAGATGCACACCATGTCTTATGTTTAACGCCAACCATAATCACTGATTTTCGTAGATATTTTGAAGTTTGAAGTGTTACACTACAACACTAACTACTGGAAACTATGTCATAAAGATGCACACAATGTTGATAAAGATGCACACCATGTCTTATGTTTAACGCGAACCATAATTACTGGAAACTGAGGAATTAGAACGACGCTTAAACTAAGGAAGAGTGCTGCATTACATCAAATAATTATTATTCCCAAGTTTGGAAGGGCGGAAAACTCGTGGCGCAACGAAAATCCCAGAGGAAAAGACCAACCTCTTTAATCCAGAAGCATCTGCCACACATGTCTTCAGGCTTGATAAACTCCATATGCCAGAGATCCCAATCGAAATCCAACGTAGGTACACAGGGGCAATTATAAAATAAGGGTCGATCTGTTGACATGAACATGAATTTCTTTGATTTGAAGCCCTGGTTATCCACCCCGACCCACGGCTCATCGTCCTTTCTTACATCCCATCCAATTTCACTAACAGCTTCTCTCGTAAAACGAGCGAAGCATCTCTCATCACCCCAGTAGAGTTTGCGAGTCATTGCATAGGAATACAACGCTCGTGGGTATCCTGCATCCGCTGCTTGCTTCATCAAAGCAATACCTTCGTCGTGGCGTTGTAGGCCGTAGAAATACTCAACACCCTTGATGTAAAGCGTACTTGGGTTGCCGACATCGTAGCATCTTCGCAACAGCGTATTGCGCAAGCCTGTCCACCAAGGGTATTCATAGAGATCGAACGAATTGTAGACGGCAGGCGTGTCTGCCAACGCACGCATTGACTTACAAGTAGATCTGAGTCTGTATAGATCTTTAAAGAATTTTTTTGCGACGCAGAAGACAATCAATAGTTGGATTTCTGAAGGCAAATCTTGAAAGGTGGTCTCTTCCATTAAATCCCGATTTTTTTTAGCGTTGTGCAAATGATGTCTTAAGATTCAGTTTATATAATGAGTGGACCGAGGCAAACGAAGGGTTGTCTTTTTTCACTGGTCAAACCGTTAGCTATCCGGAGCAGCGAGGGGTCGCATTCACCCTGTACCGAGTAAAAATAAAAAATGGATTTTTAAACGTTTGTTAAATGTACATAATGGCCCCTTTAAAACATGATTTGACAGTGTTAGGTTTCAAATGTGGTTGGGACAATAACTTCTGGTATCAACTTCACATGTTTTCTCTACAAACCTCTTTATTAAATTTCCATAATCCCTCTCGTACCTACCAAAACAAACCACCAAAAATCACCAACAAGCGATACCAAAGTAATGGAAGCTCACGTACTCCCAAATCTCCCCGACGAAGTAATGATCAAAATCATTGAGATTCTCGGAGATGAATCATTTTACAGTCTTGGCCCTTTTTTGCGGGCTGGAAAACGGGGTTACGCCCTTGCACACGAGCCCTCAGTCTTGAAGAAGTGCGATGTTAGTGAAATGGAGGAAAGGTTCTGGACATGTCAAATACGCAAAGGCTGTCAGTTTCGGGAGTTTCATCTAAAGTGTGTCGCTGCTGGCAACATCAAAGCAATATACTCCGAAGGTCTCCTTACAGCACCGAGCATAGGACTTGAGGAGAGTATTAAAATATTGAAACCAAATGTCCCAATGCATGAATTCTCATGTCTAGCTGTGGCCATATTCAATGTTTGTCTTGGGGAGGACAAGGAAGCGAGCATGGTGTTTCAGCAGTTCGCAGTATATCACCATGACCTTCAATCGGATGAAACTTCAGAAATCGCAGAATTCATAGAGAACAAATTGATGTTATTTGGAGCGGAAAACCTGAACCAGCACAAATATGGGGAAACTTTCAAGTACCCGGATGATGGCATAGTTAAGACACCCAGGTGCGTGTATGGCCATGATCACGAAGACAACTTAGAAGGGGTTTGCAAAAAATGCCGTCTCTTTTGGATTTGCGTCGACATTTCTCACATCCTTTAAATGTTACCAACCGGTAAATCTCCCTGGTTGTCTACTATGTCATTTATGTATTAGTTTCTGCCAATTCCTCGTAAATGTTGTTCCTCGTTCTGCATCTAATTAGTGTTGGAATAAAAACTTTGCAAATCTAAATAACATACAAGCTTGTAGTTCAAAACGTTTGTAAGAGATTTACAGATACATCAATACAAGGTTGCAGTTCAAATTAAACATCTCTTCACAGCTTTAGAAACCCGTTAATGATGTCTTCTTCCATTTCTTTACTTTTGCCAAAATCACTCTGGAGGCAGGAGATGGTCTTCTTCAATTCCATGATAGTCCGCTTCTTTTGGGCAATTTCGTCTCTAGCTTCAATCAGAGCCTGCTTTTGCCATCCGAAAGGTTCTTCGACATCGATCCATTTGAAAAACCCACAATCTAGTGGAGTCTACAAAAAAAGGAAATGATAACCCATTCGAGAAATTACAAAACTATATTACGATATATACCTTCCACCGTTCACAGCCGTAGAACCTCCGAGCAGGATTTTTGTCTGTCCAAGATTTGCATTTCTTCGCCGGCAACGCACAGAAACATTGCACATCGGTTTCAGGGAACTTCCCCTTTCCCTGACACTTTGCCTTTCCCTTATTGATCGATCTGCCATCGAACTCCATATCTGTGCCCAGGCCTATCAAATTTGTGAACACCAAAAAAAGCAAGAATCGAATTGACAAAAAGAAGAACTAATCTTAATACCTTAGTCGGGTTAAGGGTTTCGAATGGGCCGGGTTATTTTGGAAACCCGGACCAGTATTTCAAATAAATTTAATTAGAATTTTGAAATAAAGTGCACAGTGAGGGGGCGTTGAGAATAATTGAATGGCTTCGCTGGTGACACCTATTCTTTCCAAATAAATATTACATGCCCTCTCTTCTTTCTCCAACTTCGACCTAATAACATCTCTCTTTAAACTTAAGCAAAAAAATTCCGCCGATGTCGACTTCCAGCAGCTCAGATGGTTACGAGTACTGTTTTAACTGGTGCCTATCTGTATTAGTAGTATCTTCTTCCCCCTGCTCTATGTCTTTTTACTTTTTAAGTTTGTTATTTGACAAGTAGATAGGTTATCCTGGTCGGATGTACGTCTTCTGGTTGCGTGTCTGCTAATTTATAAATTGGTTCTCGACTTTTCCTGCTATTTGATTATATAAAAGCAACCATAAAAAATGTAATATGAAAGGTGTACATAAAATTCATATCGGTGTACAATATACAATACATGCATAATTATAATACATCAATTAAGTTGATATTAATCTATTGCCAATTGTTCAGCTCACTTTGATTCTCGACTTGACTCGGACTCGCTCCGGTGGTGTTCGTCAAGGTACTCCTTGTAGTCTTCAAGATCAACCTTACTATCGGATTCCTCATCGCTCCCTCCTACCCCCTCCGGAGTAGACCCCTCACTGTTGTAAAAAGCATCATTGTAAGCAGGATAATCATTTTTGTCACCACCCTGATCGGTATCTTCTGGATCCCCGCATAAGTTCCTACCGGAATCTTCTCCGGTTCAGCCTTTCTTCTTCGGGTGGTTCCCCGTTTCGTCAGATTCGGTTGTCGAGCCATAGGTATCTTCTGGATCTCCGCACAAGTTCCTACCGGAATCTCCTCCGGTTCGGGCTTTCTTCTTCGGGCGGTTCCCCGATGAGTCAGATTCGGTTGTCGAGCCATCGGTATCACCCAACGTCTCGCACTTTCCGCTTCGGGATCTTTTCTTTCGCTGGTTGCCTGTTTCATCAGATTCATCACCCTCTTCAACATGTAAAGCTGCCTGCATTATGTCGTCAATGTTTGAGAACACGTGATCCCCAAGCTCTGCCCGTATCTCCTCGCGTAATCCATCTCGATACATCCTTACCAGGGTCTCCTGTTGTAAGGTTTCAAGGAGTCCAGCTTTTAGGAACAATGTATTGTATTCTCTAACTGTAGAACTTTCTTGCTTCATTTTAAAGTTGTGTGTGCAAAAACAATCGAACCATTCGTTCTATTTATAGGTTTGTGGGCAATAACTTAAACATCGCTACGCACCCTTTCTCTGTTATACAACCGTTGTTTAGTGGGACGATGCAACCGTTCAACCGTCCCTAAGTTACTTAACATCATCCATAGATAAAACAATTGGTCCCATAAACGATCCAACATACATTACAAAAGATATTAAATAACATTACACAGAACAGGGTGAAATTTGAATACATTAAACATAACATTTGATCAGACATAAGATTCGATCAGACATTAGATCACATCAACGACCCCTCATCAATAAATGCTTAAGCTCTTCGATATCCTTACGCATTGCCTCCAACTCATACTGCAGCTTACGGTGGAGCGAGACCTCCTCGCGGAATTCACCTTTCATCACATCAAACTCTTCCTCGACTGCGTGAAGACAGGCATGTCGGATGTGCAAACCATCGTCCTAGAAGGGAAAGAATATTGATGTGATTGAAGGTTGTTAAAATAATTTCTAACAACTAATTAACTAATTACCCCAACAACCATTCTAACCTAAAAAACCTTGCATACATAGTAGTCCGTTCCTCTGTCGTCGGTTTCGACCGTTATAGCGCCACCGCACGTACATTTCTTAGGAATGCAGTAGTTGGCATACAAGCAAGCAAAGCGCCAGTCAGCGTCTCGTTTGTGCTCCTTCATCTCCGCATAGTAAGGATCCGCCATATCCGCCATATACGAATCAGTAGATTTGTTTGTGGATTACAAACAATTTTGGATGTGTTGCGAGAAGAGTGCGAGGTAGACACAGCTGCTTAAATAGGAATTATTACTTAAAGTAATCCATAGACAACGGCTATATTCGTTTAAAATCACTCACAACGGCTATGTTGACTTTTACAATATTCTTTGTAGCCGTTATAATCTTAGTTTTAGTTTATCATTGTACACCGGTTCTTAAATCAATCCCCCGTTGCTGGTCTCGGTGTTGGGCCTAACGTCGATACGAATATAAACAGTTATGGCCCAAATATTATGTTTTGGTGGTTACTTCATCAACCTTTTTCATTAATGACTTAGACAGTTGGATTGACGGTTGCGCTTCTCCAAATCTTCTATATCCTCTCGGAAACTGTAATTGTTTCGTCTTTGTGCTCATCCTGTGGATCTAATTGCAACAAAAAAAAAATTGAAACCCTGAAAATGTCGTCTTCCTCATCTGCCTCCAACCATCGCCGCCGTCTTCAATACAGCACCACAAGTTCCGACGAACGTTCAAGTTCCTCACCTGAGCTTGTCGAGGAACAACCGCGTTTTATGACATTTCAAGGGCGGCGACAAGCCAGTCGGGGGTTCTTTATCGCCGGCCCACCGGTGCCAAACCCATGGTCTAATCGTCATCTAAGCGAAGAAAGTTTCCGTAAGTACCAACAACTTTGCATACGAGGGTTTCAAGTTCAGGGGTTGTTAGTTTTAGATGATCCGGGTTTTGCTGAGGCTCGCTCAATCGTTGAAAATGTGGGGTGGATGTACACTGTCTTGCATGTGCGGCCTTTCTGTCCAAGGGTGGTTAGGGAATGCATCTCCAACCTATACGGTTCGGACGCGGGCGTTTTTATCAGGGGTAGCCGTTTCGATTTCGACCCTGTCGTGATTAATCAACTATTCATGACTCCAATTGTGGAACAAGGTCACACATGGGAGGATGATGATCTCTCGCGTGCAATAACCTTCCTCACTGGTGGTCGCTGTACTCACTGGGAGCCATTCTCCCTAACACACCTCCTCCCCCAGTACCTTTGCCTCTACAGACTCTGTGAGTTAAACTGGCTACCTGGATTCCATGTAGATGCAATGCTAAAGAAGCGGCTTCGTTTCCTCTTCGCGTTTGTAAGAAATAAGCCGATAGACTTTGGTCGATTGGCTTATGACCAGGTTGTCGAGATGTCTCGTCAGAGTGATGCCGACAGGAAAATTGTTCTCCCCAGCTTGATCTATCAGACTCTCATTCTTCAGAGGGACGTATTGGCTCTTCCAGGTGATGAACGCCTAATTGGTCAGCCTCAATTGGTTAGCGGAGTCGAGGCGGATCTTGCACAACGTAGGGGGAGAAGGGGTCGTATCCATTCCGACGATTGATATGAAAGGTTTACAAGTAAACGCATCGGTTTCTCACTGCATTTTGTTGTGTTGTTTTGTTGTGCAAACTCTATGCTACTCTAAGTTCTGTAATCGGCTAGTAAAGTAAGTACCTTATTCGGATGTAATATCTACTCTTGTTATTAGTATTATGCATGCTTTGTTTAACTAATTGGTGTACAACAAATTTCCACTACAACCATAATATATTGAGTACCAAATTATCTGTACTTAGCAAATATCACGTACACCGCAACAAATATCACGTACACCGCAACAATTATCCC
The DNA here is from genome assembly GCA_026261945.1 of Hirschfeldia incana. NCBI lineage: Eukaryota > Viridiplantae > Streptophyta > Magnoliopsida > Brassicales > Brassicaceae > Hirschfeldia > Hirschfeldia incana. The sequence continues at coordinate 4,073,411 of JABCMI010000006.1, forward strand.
GTACACCACAATACGCTGTGGACTTACGCATCGTCTAGATCCAAAAAAATACATTCCGCAACAAATATCACGTACACCGCAACAATTATCCCGTACACCACAATATTTTGTGGACTTGCGCATCGGCTAGATCCAAAACAATACATTAGCGAACCGGTGCTCACGTTATTTATCAAAACCAAACATTTCTTCATCCTCTATTCAGGGCTTCTCTTCCTTGCAAGTGGTCTTCTTGTGACCTTCCTTAAAACAATTTGAGCACTTGTTCGGCTTATGGTTTTTGCTCCCCCCCCCCCCCTGATATAAACAATAAAGTTGTTATAATTACAAAATTTACAGTACGTAACTGAATTGTTTTTCACAGTACACAAAACAGTCTTACAGGTATCTCTCCTGGGGACAGTTTACGTTTGACTCCAGGTCTTCCCTTCGTTCGTTTGGTCGTTGGTGAATAAAGATGTACCGTTAGTATTTCGGCCGGCACTTGAACATCCTTTGGATCCTGAACAGGAAGTATGATACCCTTAACTGTTTCAGCCCATGTCTCTTTCTGATGTTCTTTGCAAACAAACGCGGTGTACTGCATATTACGGTAAGACGCACAAGCAATGGCGTGCCGACATGGCAAACCAAGCTTTTGGAATTCGAGGCAAGTGCAAGTTCGTTTATCCAAATCAACTGTGAAACCAAAACCAGTTGGCTTGTGCGTGACTTCGAATTGCCAAGTTGAACATGGCAGTACTAGAAGGCCCGCTGACAGTACCAGCTGTTCGACGAGTATCTTTTGGATATTATCTGGAACATTCCCCTTCATCTTACTGATCTCCGTTTGTCTGCTAATACACCATGTACACAGCTTCCGGCGTATAAACTCGAACAATGACATTATAGGACTATCACGCGCGGGCAACAGAGCATTATTCAACGATTCAGCAACGTTAGAGGTCAACACGTTAAATCTGTCCCCTTCAAAATGTGAACGTGTCCATAGCTTCTTGTCGATCTTCTCCAAATAATCCCAGCACCTCCAATCCGTCAGTTTTAGAAGCTCCATTATCTCATTAAACTCGGATACCCTAAAGGCTTCACCTGCCCGACCAACCATTGCTTTCTGCTGCAGCCCCTTGTACTTCTCCTGAACGTTTCGCTGGAGGTGTACGAGGCAAATACCGTGGTGTGCGCGGAGGTACCATTTATCTATCGCAGCGAAAATTGATGCGCATCTGTCTGATATTATACTTAAATCTGAACCATCCTTTACTATAGTGGATAATTGATATACCATGATTTTGACCCACTTTTACTCATGGTATTTATATGATTTTACTATATATATATCTATGTTTTGGAGTCTTTTAGCTATGTTTTCAGGTTCAAGGGCATTTTGGAGTAAAGTGGCGTTTTAGGTGCAATTTGGAGCTTAAAGGAGAGTTTTCCCGAGATGACTTGAAGATCAGACATCGAGGTCGATATCTAGAGTTACATATCGATCGATACACATCTCGTGTAATCGATCGATGACGCATTTGAAGAAATGACGACGAGATACTCCATCGATCGATGTACACTTAGTACCATCGATCGATATCGAGCGTGCAGAAGAAGGAAGAATATTCTCAATCGACTTGAAGCCCAAGATGTCTCAATATTACTATAATGCCCCTGACGAGTTTTTAACCTAATTGTACTCAATATTTATACCTTTGCCTATGTGTTTTGGCAAAGTAAGCTTTAACAACATATCATTGTTCTAGTACTTCTACTTATCAATAAAGTATTCTTTTCATCTTAATTCTGTTCTCATCTAAGGTTATAGGATTCTAGGTTTAGAAGAAAGATACAAAGAGATTTGTTATCACGAGGAACTTGATTGCTCGGTCTTCTAAATGAATCTCTATTATTACCTAGATGCTATGAATCTCTCAGTCATGTCTGAGTAGATTCCCTTGTTAGATTTAGGGTTCAAATAGTTATGAGGGATTATCCCCAACTATAGACTGTTGAGTTGTATACTCATTATCCTGATGAACCCTAATGCTTATTCTAGAATAGCTAACTAGAATATGATCTTGGAATTGATTTAATCCATAAATCAATCTCCTGACATCATCTTGAATAAGCTAAGATCCTCTAGGGATAAGCGAGAGCCGGTCTATGATCTTGGTGAACATATATTCGATTCGGTCTAGAGCTATATCGACTGATACTCCGATAGAGTAATCGATCGACGACATACATATCGATCGATACAAGCTGTCAAACATCGACCGATATTGTCGGCAGACAGATCAATAGACGAGACTAGTAACGATAGTTATTAGACAACTCTAAAGAGTCGAAGTTCTTTAGTATATGCAAGCAACTCATTAAAACATCCATAACATTATAATCCTGAACTAGCTGAATAGTAACCTTGAATCTAACTATTTCTCTTATTGATTACAACCGTCAAACACTCTCTTGAGCAATTAATCATTGCTCACAACTTGCAATTTACATTTAAACCATTTCAACCTAGTTTAGTCACTAAGGATTAAACATCTTTTGTGTTCCTTCGCTCCCCGTGAAATCGATCCCTAAGTACTACATCTGAACCTCTTATTTGAGATAGTAATTCACTCCTAGGGTAATTTGAGTGAGATCAAATTTGGCGCCGTTGCCGGGGAGCTAAGATCGCCATTAGATTTAATCTGATTAAGTTTAGGTTATTTAAATTTCTGCTAAATCACCTTCTGACGCAAATTTGTTTCTTGATTTTCAGGTACATGCCCAGCAATACCAGAAGCAACAAGAATCATCAACTTGTGTACTCAGAAGACCTCCACAGCTTGGAGCGTAGCATCCACAAGAACTTACGTTCCACATCGATCGACATAACCTCTACATTGTCGACCGATACACCGACATCGAACGACATCACAAACCGTTCGTCGACCGATACCGCTCTACCACAGTCGACCGAGACACCTTCTCCGTCGACCGATACTCGCCGCACTCCATCGCTCGACAACCAACCGTCGACCGATACTCTTTACCATACATCGATCGATATAGATCATCTTACATCGATCGATACCACCCGACGAGCCATGGTAGCGCCTATTATTCTCAGAACCGATGAGAATGGAGACCTGCGTGATCAAGATGGTCACCTGCGTAACGCAGCAGGTCAGAAGCTGAATGCTCAAAAGGAAATCATTCCTGAGCAAGACACTACAGACTTCATCCAACCTGCAGATGAAGCCAACGGAGCTAGAACCCTGGCAGATTACAACCGTCCAGATCAGTTATATACCAACAGATCCGCCATCCGCCCTCCTGCTATTCAGAGAGGAGATTTCGAGCTCAAGCCGCAGTACTACGGTCTCGTAGGACAGATACCCTTCTGTGGGTTATCTCATGAGCATCCTATGGATCATCTGGAGAGATACGAAGATATTATATCTTCCATCAAAGCCAACGGAGTCCCTGAAGACTATCTTTTCTGCAAGCTTTTCAAATACTCTCTATCAGGAGAAGCCTTGCAGTGGCTGCGACAATTACCACCAGGTTCTCTAACTACCTGGAAGGACATCAAAAACGCATTCTTGCGTAACTTCTTTGATGAGTCACGTGCTGAAGAATGGAGGAGAAAAATTGCTACATTTACTCAGGAACCTGGAGAATCTTTCAAAATGCCTGGAACAGATTCAAGTCCTACCAGCGCGACTGTCCACATCATGGATACAACAACGTGCAACTACTCTGCACCTTCTACAGAGGCATCGCTCTAAAGTATCAAATGGCTCTGGACACTGCCAGTGAAGGAAATTTCAGCACAAGGAATCCACATGACGCTGTGAAGTTAATTGATAATTTGGCTTCAAGCAACAGTACGAAGAACATCGTCAAAGCAAAATCTGTCTCATTCCTTGGGAAGGAACAGATTAGTGAATTCCAATCACAGCTGGATAATGTTCAGAAGCTACTTAACAAGCAAATTTGCTCAGTTGAGAATGCAGAAACCGCAGAGGATCAAGTAGACGAAGATGTGAATTGGATCAGTGGAGCTGGATTTCAGAGATCTGGAAACCAGGGAGGAAACAGAAACTTCTCAGTACAGAGAAGCAACTACAGTCCACAGAAACCCTCCTACAACAGCAGCAACCCCAACAACAACAGGAGTTACGAAAACTCATTCTACACCAATCCACCCCCACCCACCCAGGAAAGCAAGCTAGAAGAAATGCTGGAAAGAGTTCTACAGACACAACAGAAGCTCCAGGTGGATTTCAATGGGAAGAATGACTCTGTCTACACCACTCTAAGTTCAAAGCTTGATACTTTGAATACCTATGTGAAGAAAGTGGAGACTCAAGTAGTTCAAACAGGAGAGGCTTTGAAGAAACAAGAAGCCTTAGCAAGAGCACCAGGAGAGCCTACTACTCACCACCACGTCAATGCCATCATAGAAGATGATTTCTGGGAGGAAGTCCCCAAGGATGAGCTGCACAAATCGACAGAAGAAACCTCGCCCCTGGCCGGATTTGAATCATATCGATCGATGTTATCAGCTCGACGTCGATCGATATCACCAAAAGCAAAGCGATTGATAAACTTCGATGAGTATCGATCGATAGACTTCGAGGAACCCTCCAAAGAGTGCAATTCAATCAACATCATGTCACACGAAGCCTTTGCAGCCAAAAACCCACGACCACCCACCGGTATGGACGTAAACCGATCTTCAGACCCCATCGATCGATACATGAACCTTTCCATCGACCGATCTGGAGACAGCGATATCGACCGACACACAGCAGTGGCCATCGATCGATATACTATCCCACACCGCCGAGTGCAACTACCCAAAATCGATGTAGCACGACTTAATGCACTCCGGGAGCAGTCCAAACTTTCCAAATCCCTTCCTACAGCAATATTGAAGAAACCCACGGACATCATTGAACCCATGGAGCCAGAAAAGGAAAACCTAGGAAGAGTCTTACGAAAAAGGAAAGAGAAGACTGCAAAGCACCTTAAAAGGGAAGCTAATGAAGCAGAGATGGAAAACTTCAGGAAACGAGTTCTAAGGATCCCTGCAGAGAAACCCTTTGAAGAAGCCTACCTTTCCCATAGGTTGTGGATGTTCTTCAGAGAGACCAAGGAGACAGAAGAGGACATCAAGAGGATGTTTCACCAAGTTCGTGACAGCATGAAGAAGAGGATCACACTACCAAAGAGGAGCGATCCAGGGAAGTTCACAGTACCATGTTCCATCAGGGGCATTGATTCTCTCGTGCCTTATGTGATACAGGATCAGGAGTCAGCATCATACCTAAGATCATGGCAGATCACCTACGTCTGAAGATAGAGCCTACTGATGAAACATTCATCTTTGTGGATTGTTCTCAGCAGAACTCTGGAGGCATAATTCGAAATCTTGAGGTACAGATTGGAGATGCCATCATCCCTACAGACTTCCACGTCCTGGATGTCAAGCTTAATTTCAAGACATCAGTATTACTTGGAAGAGCATTCCTAGCCACCGTCGGAGCCGTTTGTGACCTAAAGTTCAACAAGCTCTGCCTAACCCTAATAAGTCCCACCACCCTCTATGATCTCGTCCAAGTGATCAAGCTACCAGCTAAGGAGACCACACAAGTCGTAGCAGCTTGTTTCTGTTCCCATGAGTACAATTCCATGGCTGAATAGGACACCAATCCGGCTACATCGACCGATGAGAGCAACATCCCATCGCCCGATACCAATTCCAACACATCGACCGACGTAGCTAACACCACATCGATCGATAGACAGCCCTTTTGGAGGAACAACGCTGAAACCCTAGCATCAACACCCGATTTTGAACCAACTACATCAGAACCGGACGACTACATACCTCTAGAGGAGGAATATGATGAAGATTACGAGGAAGAACGAGCTACAGAGTACAGATTCATTCATGAAGAAGAAGACGGACACTCTTCCCACACCTTCAGATTCAACGCATCGACCGATGTAAGCAAGCCTTCATCGACCGATATGCAACCAAGACGATCGCTCAAACGACCCTATGAACCATCAAGCGATCCTATCGACTTTATATCTATATACACACCATCTAAGGATATAAGAGACGGAGACTACTCAATTGGAAGTTGGGCAAGCGACTACAATGAGAGTTTTGCAGTAGAAGCAGTTCCACTACAATATGCAATTCCACCCGAGGAAGTCCCATCGACCGATACGTTACAACAACAATCGATCGATAACTGTCAGCCAACATCGACCGATGCACCTGATACAGCATCGCCCGATACGACCACTACACCATCCGAGGTACAAATAAATAATATTGATTTTGGTTATCTAACTCTGGATGAGTTTGGTATTTTCAGAGATCCAGAAGGCAATGCACGAGCAATGGATGGGAGAATCATCCCAATCACAAAGAAGGACATAGGAGACATCCTTCAAACCGCCAACGGATCCACACACCTCTTCAAACAACTACCTCACACCTCTGTCAATCAGCAGCATCAGCACATCAGTACAACAACAGAATCAAATCAAGACGGAGCTACAGCTGATCATCTCAACACGGAGGATTCGGAATTTCAGCACATATCGATCGATAAACACAACCGTATATCGTTCGATATGCACCGAGAAATGGGGAAACGAGCTTTCAAAGATGGAATTCGACGCTTCTTGTGGGAGAAGAAGGAAGAATTTGGAGTTTTCAGAGACAAATCTGGGTTTGCTAGAGGAGTAAATGGAGACATCATCCATGTTTCCAAGGAAGCTATTGGAGAGCTACTTAACAGAGCATCACTATTTGATTGGTCTTGCTTTTGTTTACCCATACATGCAGATCACTTCAACAGAGCAGAACCTAAAGAGAAGCTTTACACAGAAGCTGAAGTCCAAGAAAGGATCTATGAAGCTACAAGTCCTTACATTTGGAAAACCTCCTACTTTCCATATGAAATCGAGAAAGCACGATCAGAACTCCAATCTGAAATCAACTGGATTCAGAGCGCTTATAATCTTCAACAACAAAAGAAAGACGCCCTTGCAGAAGAAGTATCCACTCTCCGTTCACAACTGAAAACTGACGTGCCACCGTCGACCGATGCAGACCAACGCACATCGATCGATAGACGTTTGCAGAACACCTACAGCAAAGAAGAAATCTCTAATCTCATCCGCAGCATCTATCAGGACATCAAACGAGAAGAGGCAACCACGACCAAAGATCTAGAAGACAAATATCAGCAGCTCAGCAACAACTTCACCTCATTCAAGGAACGCACATCAACAATGACAGATACCATGGATCACATCATCAAGGCTCTACACCACACACATCAAACGATGAAATCCTTCTACACCAGCAAGAAGAAAATAACTGATGAGATGATCCCAACAATGGAAGATCGACTGCACGAGGTTGAAGATACATTGAGAGCATTCTGCGAGAACTACAGACGCGAAGCATCGATCGGTATGACATCTCGTCCATCGCCCGATATGAACTCCAGCGAGTTTTGCACCAGAGCTGATATGGAGGAGACAGTTCAAGATCTCTTCACCATAGTCCAAGAGGTTGGAGATTCTACCTACCAAAGCTTTGAGCAACTATGGTTTCCAGTGCAAATCGACTTCAAGAGCATGGAGTACACTATAGAGAACATCCAGAAGGAAATCAAGACTATCTCAAGACAACTCGCGGATAGACCAGCACCATTAGCATCGACCGATATACCAGCCAGGGAATCGACCAACAGACCTATACCGGTGTCGATCGATATTGACTACCCGAGATCGATCGATAGGCTCATGGTACGAAGGAGAACGTTTGAGAGGCTCAATGACATACAAGAAGAACTCGGTGAACTATCCCAACACACCTATCCAACATTCAGAAACCACCAGTTCCACATTGAAAGCAATGCAGAAGATATACAACGTCTACGCACCGAGGTTATTGAATTAAGGGAGAAACTAACCAGAGGAGATAAAGCCACAAGAAGCTTCTTCACCACTTGGTTTGGAGAAAAACATGGAGAGAACACGGATGAGGCTTGCTTCTCAGCAAGTGTCATGAATTCACCTCACTAGCCTCATTATATCCATAGTCAAGCTAAAAGACTATAATAAAGCGCTGAGTGGGAGGCAACCCACTATTAGGTATTTTCTTACTTAGTTAAATCTGATTTATGTTTTTATTTTTCGTTTTTCGTTTTTTGTTTTTAAGTTTATCAGATTCTAGACGATTACCATTCACATCGACCGATACGATCCTGTCTACATCGCTCGACATATTCCTATCCTTATCGATCGACATAGACGACTCACTATCGCTCGATACGCATCCACGGTCCGGTATATCGTTCTAATTTTCGATATCAGTACATTCCTTATGATTTATTTATGCCCTAATCCGACTATTATACACTGAGGACAGTGTATGGTTTAAGTCTGGGGGGAGATTACTGATGCTACCTTACCTTTTTGATTTCACCAAAATGTTTTCAAAATTGGTTTTATTGAGTCAAGAAAGGGACTAGGATATTTTTCAAAATTTTTCTTTTTATCTAACCACTCTTTAGCACCATTCTTAGATTTGTTGATTACAGAAAGTACTAAAGATGCTAAAGTGGATCAACTGTCACCTACGACAATACTTCTCATGATTGTTTGGAAGAACCAAAGCTGATCTCCAACCTAACCTGACAATCTATTGCTTGTCTTGGGGCTTGGTATACAAGGGATCGGAATCCTCCTGCAAGTCTGGAAGGTAATAGTCTGTGTGCTTCTGATTCCCTTCTCTCTCTCTCTTCAGCATCCTAAGGAAAGAGAGATTATTTGTATAAAGATGTGATATGATATCTTGAGAAGTAGAGGGGTAGGAGTGATTCCTGCGACCCCATTATTCTACTTTAAAAGATTGATCAAAGCGAGGGGTAGGAGTGATTCCTGCGACCCCATTATTCGCTTATTCAAAAGTATGTGTTACTAAGTCAATGAGATAACGCAAAGATAGCCTTTGTGGCAATCAGTGTTCATCAAAATTTGAAACTATGAGGATCCAGAGAAGAGAGATAAAAAGGGGGAAGAAAGGGATCAGAGAAGACTTGCCTGTGTGTTCAGAAACTTGCTTGAGTTGAATCTATGTGTTTCTTGATCGATATCCCCAAGGTAAAGCCTGCACTTTTATTTTCTTATGCACAAATGAGATCAGTAGAGGGGATAGACAGACAGGATTGTTAAGATATTTGGTTAGGAGATTTAGTTGCTAAGCTAGGATATGACATAGTGTACTCATGTGATTAATAGGCATAAGATGTGGCTTGCAACAAAGTAGAGGTGATGATCCTAAGTTAAGATTTAAATTGAGTCCTGCTATTTTCAAACTTCTTTCTAAGACTACCTGTGTGTTTGCTTGAGGACAAGCAAAAGGTTAAGTCTGGGGGAGTTGATATACCATGATTTTGACCCACTTTTACTCATGGTATTTATATGATTTTACTATATATATCTATGTTTTGGAGTCTTTTAGGTATGTTTTCGGGTTCAAGAGCATTTTGGAGTAAAGTGGCGTTTTAGGTGCCATTTGGAGCTTAAAGGAGAGTTTTCCCGAGATGACTTGAAGATCAGACATCGAGGTCGATATCCAGAGTTACATATCGATCGATACACATCTCGTGTAATCGATCGATGACGCATTTGAAGAAATGACGACGAGATACTCCATCGATCGATGTACACTTAGTACCATCGATCGATATCGAGCGTGCAGAAGAAGGAAGAATATTCTCAATCGACTTGAAGCCCAAGATGTCTCAATATTACTATAATGCCCCTGACGAGTTTTTAACCTAATTGTACTCAATATTTATGTTGGGGTCAAAAACGGTTCTCTCGAAATCAAACGGCTAAAACTATTTATCATGCGCAGACTTTCCATAAAACAAGCGTCGAAAGCAAGACAAGTCGTATAGCTTAAAGAATTTATGTTAAAGTCGATCGTTCTTGATTTACACGATAAACTTTACGAGAAAACCAAATAAGATTAGTCGTAAAACTTCGATGATACAATCAAGAAGAACCGAGAGACATTAGGTCCGTAGCTAAGATGACACGACCATACGAATGTATACGGAAGAAACGAGAAGATATCTAAGTTTGGACAGGCCGAACGACAAAGAATCCGCCTTGAAACTTATAATAGCCCGTTCTCTCAAACCGTGACGACCCAGAAAACGAGTAATATATCAAATCGAAGCCCTTGCCGAAACGCACGTGATGCCTCTAGGAGCCTGGCGCCTAGCGCCCGTGCTGTCTCTAGGCGCCGGGCGCCTAGCGCTTGTGCTGCCTCTAGGCGACGGGCGCCTAGCGCCCGTGCTGCCTCTAGGCGACGGGCGCCTAGCGTCCGTGCTGCCTCTAGGCTCCGGGCGCCTAGCGCCCGTGCTGCCTCTAGGCGCCAGGCCCCGGCCGTCAGAAGTCTGTACTTTGAATCTTTCCCAAGTCCTCGCGGAATGAATCATTGAGATTCCGCGTACAAAACTCCCGTTCTTACTCCAAACTAAGATCGTCGGTAACACTTCGGAAACTCGTAAGATATCAACGGGAAGGAAGATCTTAAATTCTTCGTACGAAACAGTGATGGTTATCTTGAGACACCACTCATCTCAACTCTACGAAGGAATGAAGATCTTCCGAAGAAATCGTCGAAAATAACGGAAGTCCTAGAGACGGCCCGAAAGGGACCAAACGCGATCGGACAGTCTGTTTACGATTATCTGAGATAGATACGACGATTTACGTTTATCTTTACATAACAAGATAAATGCTAAATTTCCAGAAGGATAAATGTCAAGTTTCCCGAAGATAAATGTCAAGTTTCCCGATAAACATGAAGGCCGACGAAAATGAAAAAAAGCCCGCTTCGCGGCCCAAAAGGAGAATAGACCGTCATAAGAAGGAGTATATAAAGGAGCTTTGGGAGAGAAGGAAGGAGGAGAGAAAAAAATCATTAAGAGACTTAGAGAGTAGATCCGAGATTTTAGACAGAGGGAACTTAGAACTTAGATGGTTAGACTAGCAAAGCATGACCTAGGACGTCTGGCCGCCTCTCGTTTTACCTTCATCTTGTCCGCAGACTTCTGTTCCTTCGGAAGAAACTAACAAACCTTTTACTCAGAGTTCCGCACATAGAAACCATGGGCGTTATTCTCGACACGCCTGTTTCTATGGCAAACGCTCGTACTAGACAAACTCCGCCAGGCAGTTCGATCTCTTGTTCAAACCCTTCCAACTGAAATACGTCCGACTTGATCCTCGAAAGGGGTACGTAGGCAGCCTTCCTTAAGGTCCAGTCTCAAATCTTAATAAAAACTTTCCGCATTTATTTGATCCCTTGTCGTTGGCTGTCGCAGAGAATCCGGGCCTTCAGGGAAAGTTGGGTTAACTTGGCTTTCCTCCGTTTTTACTTATCAAAATCGACAGTGCAAATTTCGGTTCCCACAATTTATACCTTTGCCTATGTGTTTTGGCAAAGTAAGCTTTAACAACATATCATTGTTCTAGTACTTCTACTTATCAATAAAATATTCTTTTCATCTTAATTCTGTTCTCATCTAAGGTTATAGGATTCTAGGTTTAGAAGAAAGATACAAAGAGATTTGTTATCACGAGGAACTTGATTGTTCGGTCTTCTAAATGAATCTCTATTATTACCTAGATGCTATGAATCTCTCAGTCATGTCTGAGTAGATTCCCTTGTTAGATTTAGGGTTCAAATAGTTATGAGGGATTAGCCCCAACTATGGACTGTTGAGTTGTATACTCATTATCCTGATGAACCCTAATGCTTATTCTAGAATAGCTAACTAGAATATGATCTTGGAATTGATTTAATCCATAAATCAATCTCCTGACATCATCTTGAATAAGCTAAGATCCTCTAGGGATAAGCGAGAGCCGGTCTATGATCTTGGTGAACATATATTCGATTCGATCTAGAGCTATATCGACCGATACTCCAATAGAGTAATCGATCGACGACACACATATCGATCGATACAAGCTGTTAAACATCGATCGATATTGTCGGCAGACAGATCAATAGACGAGACTAGTAACGATAGTTATTAGCCAACTCTAAAGAGTCGAAGTTCTTTAGTATATGCAAGCAACTCATTAAAACATCCATAGCATTATAATCCTGAACTAACTGAATAGTAACCTTGAATCTAACTATTTCTCTTATTGATTACAACCCTCAAACACTCTCTTGAGCAACTAATCATTGCTCACAACTTGCAATTTACATTTAAACCATTTCAACCTAGCTTAGTCACTAAGGATTAAACATCTTTTGTGTTCCTTCGCTCCCCGTGAAATCGATCCCTAAGTACTACATCTGAACCTCTTATTTGAGAGAGTAATTCACTCCTAAGGTAATTTGAGTGAGATCAAGTTGATTTGGGACATGATAGCTTAGTCGGAGTGGGCCTCAGGGGAAATAAGGATCGCGGCCCGCTTGTGATGGCGCTAGGTCGGCGAAGTATCTTGGAGGCAATTTTGGAAATTTGTCGAGAATCGCGAGTATCTTCCAAAATTTTATTGTCTTTCCTCTTTCTTTCCTTCCTTCCCTTTGCCAAAAATGGAAAGTCTCTCCAGGTATAAAATCGGATATTTCGATGCCTTTTGACAACACGAATTTAGGTTTTCCCCTGTCCTTCTTATTGGAAGTAGATGTCGAACACTCCGATCTTTATGAAGTCGTTCCCTACCCCTGGTGTTGGCGGACGTATCAGACCCCGTCGCTTGTTTGGTGATCCTTTTGATTCCCCCATTCTGACACCTAGCGTGGTTTCGGGGACCGAGGATGGAAGAGTTCCCGTGGCCCATGTTCGCCCTCGTCGTTTATGTTCTTTCGATGCTTCGAGCGAAGACGAAGATGGCCCGAGGTCTGACATCAAGGAAGGCGATCTGGCGGGGCTCCGCCGTAGGTATTCCTTGCCTGATACAATGGGGATCAGGTGTGCGGGAGAGTTCGAGCGAGCTCCTGATGGAGGAAGGGGCGAGATAGCGATTTTTGAGGCTTATTTGGAGGCCGGCTTTAGAGGAGGGGTTCCTTCTTTGATCGCGGAGGTGGCGTCGTACTTTGGATGTTCCCCTTCGCAGTTTACGCCTGCTACATGGCGTACTCTGATGGCTATCAAGGTGTTAGGAGAGCTCCACAGTATTCCTTTCGGGTTGTCTGAAGTCTTGTATTCCTACTCCTTTGTTCCCTTGCCAAGTAAGGGAGGTTTTTACCAAATATGGTCCCGAGATGGTGAACCTTTGGTGGATGAGCCCCCTCGAGGTCTCAGAGGTAGCTTCCCTTCGAACGATTCCTGGGACAGGAGGTATGTGTTTATGAAGGTGGAAGGTGTTCCTGGATATCCATGTTTCTGGCGTTCCGTGGGTAAGTCGCTTCTGTTTCCTTGGACACGGGTATTGTGTTTGCTGGATTATGTTGAATTTTTCTTCTTGCAGAGGTGATCCGACCGGTTATCCAGGCTGGTGAGACTTTGGTGAAGTTGGTGCGAGGTATTCTTAGGCGCTTTCGTTGGATTCTATTCTTGATGCATCCGATATCGCTACGTCATAGCCGCATTTGGGGTAATGGAATTTCTCTTACTTGGTTCTCTCGTTCTAGCAGTAGTTTGATGGAGTCTTTGTTTTCCAGGTGGGATCCCTACGGCTTCGATATTGTCAGTGTATGAGGAATACTGTAGGACTCGGCACCAAAGGAGGAGATCTCGTAACTCGTTTCCTTCCGTCCCTCCGGTGGTGGCTTCTTTGGCTTCGAGGGATGTTGACAGGGATCGCTTCCCCAGTTTAGGTCGGCGTGTTCCTCCACATGAAGAGATTCTTTTCCTCCAGAGGCAGCTTCGAGAAGTGATTTCCAACCAGGCTCTTATCGTGCAGAGGGCTCGAGAGTATTCTCGTCAGGATCTTGTTAGAGAGTGGTCGATGAGGAGTGCAGGTCAGCGTGAGCTGTTCGGGGGATCTGGCCGATGGGGACCTGTTGGAGGTCCAATCCGAAATTCGGAGAGCGGTGAAGGTGGTCATGGTGTTTTCCTTTTTCTCGCCGGGAGCCGAATCTCTGAATATTTCTTCAATGCTTTTTCTCGCTTTATGTTGTCGTTTTTTGGATTTTTTGTAGCTTTCTCCCCTCCGAATAAGGATTAATAATATCTACCGGTTTTTGCTTTTACTTCGTCCTTTCTTTGATCCTTGCACTGCTTTATGGTTTTGATCTCCAGTTACTTGGTCAGATGACTCGGTAGGTTTTAGGCTTTCCGGAGGAGATCAATCTTTGCGGAGAGTCGTTGTCGGGAACTGATGGGTTCCGATCTGATTTGAACCCTTAGGTTCTTGTTGCTTCGAACTTGGAAGTTTCCAAGGTGAAGGTCCTCTGAGTTTCTTTATTTGGGCCCTGGGGCCTTGGGAACCTAGAGGTTCTTCGGACCCTTAGGTCTTAGGACCCTTGAGGTTCTTTGGACCCTTAGGTCTTGGGAACCTAGAGGTTCTTCGGACCCTTAGGTCTTTGGAACCTTGAGGTTCTTTGGAACCTTGAGGTTCTTTGGACCCTTAGGTCTTACCCTTAGGTCTTGGGAACCTTGAGGTTCTTCGGACCCTTAGATCTTGGGAACCTTGAGGTTCTTTGGGCCCTTAGGCCTTTGGACCCGAAGGTCTTTGGAACCTTGAGGTTCTTTGGAACCTTGAGGTTCTTTGGACCCTTAGGTCTTTGGAACCTTGAGGTTCTTTGGGCCCTTAGGCCTTGGGAACCTAGAGGTTCTTCGGACCCTTAGGTCTTGGGAACCTCGATGTTCTTCGGACCCTTAGATCTTGGGAACCTTGAGGTTCTTTGGGCCCTTAGGCCTTTGGACCCGAAGGTCTTTGGACCCGAAGGTCTTTGGAACCTTGAGGTTCTTTGGACCCGAAGGTCTTTGGACCCGAAGGTCTTTGGACCCGAAGGTCTTTGGACCCGAAGGTCTTTGGACCCGAAGGTCTTTGGACCCGAAGGTCTTTGGACCCGAAGGTCTTTGGACCCGAAGGTCTTTGGACCCGAAGGTCTTTGGACCCGAAGGTCTTTGGACCCGAAGGTATTTGGACCCGAAGGTCTTTGGACCCGAAGGTCTTTGGACCCGAAGGTCTTTGGACCCGAAGTTCTTTGGAACCTTGAGGTTCTTTGGACCCGAAGGTCTTTGGACCCGAAGGTCTTTGGACCCGAAGGTCTTTGGACCCGAAGGTCTCTGGACTTTTATGCTTTTGGGGAGTCTTTTTGATCGCTCTCTGCTGCCCGGAGGCGAGCCACTCTCGATCTAAATTGAGAATTCGCACTGTGCTACCCGTGGGCATAGGCCATTCTCGAAATTCTCATTGCTGCACTCTACCTTTCTGCAGAAAGGTCACTCTCAGACTTATTGTGGTCTGGGGTGGGTCCCCCCGCAAGGTTCTGTCAACCCAGACACACTACCTTCCACGTCTGGATAGGTATTAAATTGTTTGTGCTTAACCGGTTATTTGCACTTTGCTCCCTGCATATCAGCCGCCAGAATCTGATTACAGTACTTGGCTGTGTACGTCATGCCCCCAGCGTGCGTTTAGCTTACAGCGTATTTCACTAGGGTTTGAGTGGCACTAGTACGTAGTCCCCGCATAACTCTTGGCTATAGGCCTTTACGCGGGGCCCTATCGCACAGACATCGGCTCAGGACTGATCAGACCCCTTCCATATCTGTCTGTACCTATGGTGAGTAGCCTCACCAGCTAGGGGGCTAGCTAAGTTCTGAGGTCCCGAAGGTCCTGATCCAGCTAATATGCCCCTTTAAGTATATTGGTGTTTCCTTAACTCCTTTTAGTCGAAACCAAATGTATTTTATAAGCCTAGTCCGAGGACGTTCTCGTTATACATAGGAGTAGGAAAACCAAAATACTTAAATATATAATAGTATATATAGAGCTCGACCCGAAGATCTTGCCTTTAGAAATGATAGAATTTGAGGTGCAAGGCGTTCCAGCAGTTGGGTTGTACCTTGCATGTGCTGTCTTGCAGCTTGTAGGCTCCTGCCCCTTGCACCCCTATTACCTGATAGGGCCCTTCCCATCCGGGGGCGAGTTTTCCGGCTGATTTGTCTTTTGTGTGGTTACAGACTCGCCTTAGGACCCAGTCCCCTTCTTGGAAGGTTCTGGATCTCACCTTCTTGTTGTAACTCTTGGCTACCTTTATTTGGTACGACGCGTTCCTTAGGCGGGCTGCTTCCCTTTTTTCGTCTAGGAGGTCTAGGCTTAGGTACATCAGCTCATCGTTTTCCTTGGGGGTTAGGATGTTGGAGATTGTGGTCTTGACATGTACCTCGGTTGGTATTGCTGACTCGGTGCCGTAGACGAGTGAGAAAGGGGTTTCTTGGGTAGCTGTCTTTGGAGTTGTTCGGTAGGCCCAGAGGACTCCGTGTAACTCTTCTGCCCATCGCCCATGAGCCTTTTCCAAGCGCTTTTTGAGCATGTTCACCACCTTTTTGTTGGTTGACTCTGCTTGTCCGTTTGATTGCGGGTGCCTTGGTGCTGAATATGAGAGTTTGATATCTCAATCTTTACAAAAGTCCTGGAAGTCGCTGCTGGTGAATTGGGGTCCATTGTCTGTGACAATTTCCTGGGGTGCTCCGAAGCGGGTTATTATGTTTGTCCAGATGAATTTCCTGATCTGGAGGTCTGTGATTTTTGCCAAGGCTTTGGCTTCTACCCACTTCGTGGAGTAATCGGTCATTACTAAGAGGAAGACCTTCTGCCCCGGCGCCATTGGGAATTTCCCCACGATGTCCATGCCCCATTTACGAAAGGGCCATGGGGAACTTAAGGACTTCAGGTTCTCTGGTGGTAAGTTAGAGATTGGGGCATGCTTCTGGCATTGGCTACAGGTTTTGGCTTGTTTGAGGGAGTCCTTTGCCATAGTAGGCCAGTAATAACCAGCCCTTCTCGCCCTGAGAACCAGGCTCCGTCCGCTGGAGTGTGAACCGCATTCCCCATCATGGAGTTCCTCCAATATTCGTGTAGCTTCTCAAGGGGATAGACATCGCAGGTAGGGTCCTGAGAAGGACCTTCTATATAGTTTTCCCTCCGAAATGCAGTATCTGGCTGCTTGTCTCTTGATCTTCCGGCTCTCCTCTCGGTTTTCGGGTAGGACGTCGTTTCTTAGATAGTCGGTGATAGGGGTCATCCAGATTTCTCCTTCGTCTACTACCGTCACTTCTTCCGGTTCAACCTCTTTCTGGGTTGCTGGCCATTGCAGGACTAACAACGGAATACTCATATGTTCCTTGGTTTCTAATGCGGAGCCCAGGTTTGCTAGAGCATCGGCTTGGGAGTTCTGTTCCCTAGGTATTTGGGTAAGCTTATAGCTTGCGAATTGGTCTAGGAGACGTTTGGCCACAGATAAATACCTGATCATGCTAGGGTCCTTGGCTTCATAATCCCCTTGAGCTTGACTGATGATGAGCTGCGAATCACTGAAAACCTGGATGTCTTTTACTCCCATTTCCTTGGCTAGTTCTAGGCCTGCTATTAAAGCTTCGTATTCTGCCTCGTTGTTCGTTGCTTTGAGGTTACAGCGTACAGCCCTTGAGGCCGATTCTCCCGTAGGGGAGGTCAGGACCAGTCCTACCCCTGCGCCTCTTATATTGCTGGAGCCATCCACGTGCAGGGTCCATTGACCTTCTTCCGCTTCTTTTCCCTGGAGAGTAGTTTCTAGACCTGGGTCTGGAAGCACAGAGGGAGAGAACTCAGCCACGAAATCAGCTAGGACTTGGGACTTGATAGCGGCAGCTGGGCTGAAGATCATGTCGTATTCTCCTAATTCCACGGCCCATTTCGCCAATCGTCCTGATACCTCGGGTTTATGAAGGACTGCTTTGATAGGGAAGGAGGTGACTACCACGACTTGGTGGGACTGGAAGTAGGGACGTAACTTCTGGGCCGCGACCACTAGGGCGAGGGCTAGTTTCTCTAGCTGGCTGTAGCGAGTTTCTGCGTCTAGCATGGATTTACTGACGTAGTATATGGGATGCTGCCTTCTTTCCTCCTCCCTTACGAGGACCGCGCTAACTGCATGTTCGGACACGGCGAGGTAAAGCAGTAGGGTTTCCCCTTCTAGAGGTTTGGACAGGAGTGGTGGAGTAGTGAGATAGGCCTTGAGGTCGGATAATGCGGTTTCGCACTTCTCTGTCCATTGAAAGTCCTTAGGGTTCTTTAGTGTTTCGAAAAAGGCATGGGACTTGTCAGAAAGCCTGGAGATGAATCTGCTGAGGGCTGCCATTCTTCCCGTGAGTTTTTGAATCTCTTTGACGTTCTGTGGGGGAGGAATCGCCTGGATGGCCCTTATCTGCTCCGGATTTGCTTATATGCCCCTGTGAGTGACTATGTATCCCAGGAATTTCCCGGAGCTTACTCCAAAGGAACATTTAGAGGGGTTAAGTTTCATGTTGTATTTCCTCAGGGTGGTGAACGCTTGCTGGAGATGTGAGATATGGTCCTCCGAGTCCAGAGATTTCACCAGCATGTCGTCGATGTAGACTTCCATGGTTTGGCCTATCTGATCGGCAAACATCGTGTTGACCAGCCTCTGATAGGTGGATCCAGCATTCTTCAGACCAAATGGCATGACCTTATAGCAGTAGATGCCCCTAGAAGTCATAAAGGAGGTCTTTTCTTGGTCGTCGGGATGCATCAGGATTTGGTTGTATCCCGAGAAGGCGTCCATGAAGCTCATTAGTTGGTGCCCAGCGGTGGCATCCACTAGCTTGTCTATATGAGGCAAGGGGAATGGATCCTTCAGGCAGGACTTATTGAGGTCCGTGAAATCGATGCAGACCCTCCATTTTCCATTTTTCTTTTTCACAACCACCACATTGGCGAGCCAGTCGGGATATTGCACTTCTCTTATGAACCCTACGTCGAGCAGGTTCTTGACCTCTTCGTTAATGATTTCGTCCCTTTCGGGGGCGAACTTCCTTCTCTTTTGTCTAACAGGAGGGTGCTCGGGATTCACTTGGAGCTGATGCATGATGACGCTGGGGTCGATTCCGGGCATGTCTTCGTGTGACCATGCGAAGCAATCGGAGTTAGATCTTAGGAAATCGATCAGCCTCCGTCTCAGATCCTTGGGCAGCTTGGAGCCTATCTTGAGGTTCCGCTCCGGGTTTCCTTCTATCAGGGGGACTTCGTCCATGTCTTCAACCTCCGGTTCTTCGGCGTGAGGAACGAGAGGCTGCTTCTGTAATTGCTATAAAGCTTGGGTCCTTCCCTTCAGGGTGGTTTGATAGCATGATCTAGAATTCTCTTGATCCCCTCTAATGACCTTCACGCCCCAGGGGGTAGGAAATTTTACCAACTGGTGGAGGGTTGATGGTACGGCTCCCATGTCGTGGATCCAGGGCCTCCCTAGTATTACGTTGTAAGACGATGGACAGTCGACTACCAAGAACTTGGTGGTCTTGTTTATTCCCTCGGTGTAGACTGGGAGAAGGACTTCTCCCTCGGTTTGCTTCACCTCTCCGCTAAACCCCACGAGCGGGACTGCTTTTTTGGTTAATGTTTTAGGGTCTAGCCCTAAATCCATATAGGCTGAGTGGAAGATAATGTTGCTGGAGCTGCCATTGTCCACCAATATTCGTTTGACTAGGCAGTTGGCTATAACAAGCGAGATAACGAGGGCGTCATGATGGGGAGCAAGGACTTGTTCCTGCTCCCTCGCAGTGAAGCTGATTTCATCCGTTCCCAAGAGTGGGCGCTTGGGAGTCTCAGTCTGCTGACCGTTTCTAGCGTTGCGAGTACTTCGTTTGGCTGCGGCGCTGCTGATCCCACTTACTTCTGATCCTCCAGAGATGACGTGGATCACTCGTTCTTGTGGTGGAGGTAGCGCAGGGACCGCTTCGTTGGGGAGAGCAGGGCCCTCTCTGTTAAGGAGATCCTTGGCCTTGTCCGAGAGGAATTCCCTTAGGTAACCCTTCTTGAGGAGTTCGGCTACTTCCAATCTTAAACTACGCAATCCTCCGTGGTATGGCCGTGATCGTTGTGGAACCCACACCATCTTTTAGGGTTCCGGGTAGCGTCAGGGGACCTCATTTTAGGTGGCCACTTGACTTGCGGGCCCATCTGCCTCAGGACTCCAATGAGCTCCGGTTTGGATATCGCTAGGTGGGAAATGCTGGGCCAAGTCGAAACCATCATTCCTTCGGACCGAGGTAAGGGGCGATGTTGGTATCTGCCCCTGCTCTGATTGGTGGATTCCCGGGAAGGTCTGGATCGGATGGTCTCCTCACGCTCGTCTTTCGATGGTTTGGAGGACTTTTGATCGTACTTGGAGGAAACCTTAGCCCTGCTTACGACGTCTTCTTCCCACCTTACTTGGGCCCAGGAGCGGGATAGTACATCCGCCATGTCTCCACATCTGTACTTGGTTAGCTCCTTGTAGAGTTCTCCCTCCGGGAGTAGGCCCTTTTTGAAGGCTGAGATTGCTGTATCGGCGTTACACTCGGGTATGGAGACCTTCTCTTGGTTGAAACGAGCTGTGTAGGAGCGTAGGGATTCGTTTCTATATTGCTGGATCTCGTAGAGGTCATCTGATCTCTTCTCCAGGTGGCGGCTACTAGCGAACTGTTCCACGAACTTGTCGTTGAGGGTGGCGAAGGATGCTATGGACCCCGTGGGGAGGTTGATGTACCACTGGAGGGCAGGACCGGTTAGGGTTGATCCGAAGCCCTTGCACATGGTGGCTTCCCTTGTGTCTTTCGGAATAGCCACGGCTACCATGCGTTGCTTGTACTGGGCGATGTGGTTGTCGGGATCTCCAGTTCCCTCGTACATCTTGATGCTCGGGAAAGAGAACTTTCGAGGCATCTCGATCGAAGCAATCTCCTTCACGAAAGGCGTGTCGGAGTACGACCTCGGATCACTTCTACGGATGGGGGGAGCTACTCTGGGAAGCCTTTCCACCATGGATTGGATGGTGCCGAATTTTTCGGATACTATCTTCTCTAGGTAAGCGGCTAAAGCTGGATCCGAGATCTCGGGATGATCAGGCGAGTACTCTTCGTCCTCTGTATCAGATTCGTCTTCTTCTTCTTCTCGGGTTGCGTCTCGAACGTTTTCTTGACCGCCGGGTTCGTCTCCGGGCTGCTGAGGCGTTTCCTCGTCGTCGCGCGGGGTGTTGAGCGAAGCCATAGGTCGAACTTTGGTTCTGAACCGTTTTCGTTTGTTCCCTACTGCCCCGAGGAATTGATTTTCTCGTATGAGAGCGTTGTTCTCGGCTTCCATGGCGTCCAGCTTCTCGGCGCTTTGCTGGAGTTGCTTGGAGTGTTCTCCAAGTTGGTCTTTTAGGTATTGAACTTCCTGGACGAGTTCCAGACCTGCAGGTGCGGTTTCCTGAGCCTTGTGAAGGTCGGTAATTTGACTCTGAAGGGTTTCGAGTCGGCTCAGAAGCTCCTTCTCCTTCGGGGTCAGATTGGCTTGATTGGACTCGTCTTCCGATGCCATCGTCACGTAGTTGAGTTACTCCCCTCTTTCTAGCGCCAAACTGTTGTGATATTTTTGTGTAGGGTCGTTTTAGTACTACGGAACACTGGAAGACTATCAAGATTTATGTTTGTATGTATGTTTTGAGAAGAGAAATTGAGGCAAAGAGATGTATTATTGAGTGTTTTTGGGCGTTACAACGTATTGGGTGTATAAACCCTAGTTTTCTAGCCTAACTCTATAATCTCTAAGCCCCAAAGTGTCGATCCCTTGTTCTAGGGTTTGGGTTCCCCTTTTATAGTTGATGTAAGTCGGTCAATCTTGGGCGGCTTCTCCAATATTCGGGAATATGTTAGTTTCCCCTTGATTTGGGAAACTTCCATATTCATGCGGAGGAATGGTTCCTTGATCCTCACGGCAAGGGCTGGGCCTTGGTTCCTCGATGCGGGGGTTGGACCCTGGGTACTTGTCGAATGGAGATCGGGCCCTGGTGCCACCTGGTGAAAATGGGTCCTCTAAGTTGAGGAGGGACCCTGGGTCCTTTCCAAACGAGGGCCCAGAAGTCGAGGCCCCTTCGGAGGCTGGAGGAAACTCTAGCCTTGGATATTTTTCCCCAACAGTAGCTAACACCACATCGATCGATATACAGCCCTTTTGGAGGAACAACGCTGAAACCCTAGCATCAACACCCGATTTTGAACCAGCTACATAGAAACCGGACGACTACATACCTCTAGAGGAGGAATACGATGAAGATTACGAGGAAGAACGAGCTACAGAGTCCAGATTCATTCGTGAAGAAGAAGACGGACACCCTTCCCACACCTTCAGATTCAACGCATCGACCGATGTAAGCAAGCCTTCATCGACCGATATGCAACCAAGACGATCGCTCAAACGACCCTATGAACCATCAAGCGATCCTATCGACTTTATATCCATATACACACCATCTAAGGATATAAGAGACGGAGACTACTCAATTGGAAGTTGGGCAAGCGACTACAATGAGAGTTTTGCAGTAGAAGCAGTTCCACTACAATATGCAATTCCACCCGAGGAAGTCCCATCGACCGATACGTTACAACAACAATCGATCGATAACCGTCAGCCAACATCGACCGATGCACCTGATACAGCATCGCCCGATACGACCACTACACCATCCGAGGTACAAATAAATAATATTGATTTTGGTTATCTAACTCCGGATGAGTTTGGTATTTTCAGAGATCCAGAAGGCAATGCACGAGCAATGGATGGGAGAATCATCCCAATCACAAAGAAGGACATAGGAGACATCCTTCAAACCGCCAACGGATCCACACACCTCTTCAAACAACTACCTCACACCTCTGTCAATCAGCAGCATCAGCACATCAGTACAACAACAAAATCCAATCAAGACGGAGCTACAGCTGATCATCTCAACACGGAGGATTCGGAATTTCAGCACATATCGATCGATAAACACAACCGTATATCGTTCGATATGCACCGAGAAATGGGGAAACGAGCTTTCAAAGATGGAATTCGACGCTTCTTGTGGGAGAAGAAGGACGAATTTGGAGTTTTCAGAGACGAATCTGGGTTTGCTAGAGGAGTAAATGGAGACATCATCCATGTTTCCAAGGAAGCTATTGGAGAGCTACTTAACAGAGCATCACTATTTGATTGGTCTTGCTTTTGTTAACCCATACATGCAGATCACTTCAACAGAGCAGAACCTAAAGAGAAGCTCTACACAGAAGCTGAAGTCCAAGAAAGGATTTATGAAGCTACAAGTCCTTACATTTGGAAAACCTCCTACTTTCCATATGAAATCGAGAAAGCACGATCAGAACTCCAATCTGAAATCAACTGGATTCAGAGCGCTTATAATCTTCACCAACCAAAGAAAGACGCCCTTGCAGAAGAAGTATCCACTCTCCGTTCACAACTGAAAACCGACGTGCCACCGTCGACCGATGCAGACCAACGCACATCGACCGATAGACGTTTGCAGAACACCTACAGCAAAGAAGAAATCTCTAATCTCATCCGCAGCATCTATCAGGACATCAAACGAGAAGAGGCAACCACAACCAAAGATCTAGAAGACAAATATCAGCAGCTCAGCAACAACTTCACCTCATTCAAGGAACGCACATCAACAATGACAGATACCATGGATCACATCATCAAGGCTCTACACCACACACATCAAATGATGAAATCCTTCTACACCAGCAAGAAGAAAATAACTGATGAGATGATCCCAACAATGGAAGATCGACTGCACGAGGTTGAAGATACATTGAGAGCATTCAGCGAGAACTACAGACGCGAAGCATCGACTGATATGACATCTCGTCCATCGCCCGATATGAACTCCAACGAGTTTTGCACCAGAGCTGATATGGAGGAGACAGTTCAAGTTCTCTTCACCATAGTCCAAGAGGTTGGAGATTCTACCTACCAAAGCTTTGAGCAACTGTGGTTTCCAGTGCAAAGCGACGTCAAGAGCTTGGAGTACACTATAGAGAACATCCAGAAGGAAATCAAGACTATCTCAAGACAACTCGCGGATAGACCAGCACCATTAGCATCGACCGATATACCAGCCAGGGAATCGACCGACAGACCTATACCGGTGTCGATCGATATTGACTACCCGAGATCGATCGATAGGCTCATGGTACGAAGGAGAACGTTTGAGAGGCTCAATGACATACAAGAAGAACTCGGTGATCTATCCCAACACACCTATCCAACATTCAGAAACCACCAGTTCCACATTGAAAGCAATGCAGAAGATATACAACGTCTGCGCACCGAGGTTATTGAATTAAGGGAGAAACTAACCAGAGGAGATAAAGCCACAAGAAGCTTCTTCACCACTTGGTTTGGAGAAAAACATGGAGAGAACACGGATGAGGCTTGCTTCTCAGCAAGTTTCATTAATTCACCTCACTAGCCTCATTATATCCATAGTCAAGCTAAAAGACTATAATAAAGCGCTGAGTGGGAGGCAACCCACTATTAGGTATTTTCTTACTTAGTTAAATCTGATTTATGTTTTTATTTTTCGTTTTTTGTTTTTAAGTTTATCAGATTCTAGACGATTGCCATTCACATCGACCGATACGATCCTGTCGACATCGCTCGACATATTCATATCCTTATCGATCGACATAGACGACTCACTATCGCTCGATACGCATCCACGGTCCGGTATATCGTTCTAATTTTCGATATCAGTACATTCTTTATGATTTATTTATGCCCTAATCCGACTATTATACACTGAGGACAGTGTATGATTTAAGTCTGGGGGGAGATTACTGATGCTACCTTACCTTTTTGATTTCACCAAAATGTTTTCAAAATTGGTTTTATTGAGTCAAGAAAGGGACTAGGATATTTTTCAAAAATTTTCTTTTTATCTAACCACTCTTTAGCACCATTCTTAGATTTGTTGATTACAGAAAGTACTAAAGATGCTAAAGTGGATCAACTGTCACCTACGACAATACTTCTCATGATTGTTTTGAAGAACCAAAGCTGATCTCCAACCTAACCTGACAATCTATTGCTTGTCTTGGCGCTTGGTATACAAGGGATCGGAATCCTCCTGCAAGTCTGGAAGGTAATAGTATGTGTGCTTCTGATTCCCTTCTCTCTCTCTCCTCAGCATCCTAAGGAAAGAGAGATTATTTGTATAAAGATGTGATATGATATCTTGAGAAGTAGAGGGGTAGGAGTGATTCATGCGACCCCATTATTCTACTTTAAAAGATTGATCAAAGCGAGGGGTAGGAGTGATTCCTGCGACCCCATTATTCGCTTATTCAAAAGTATGTGTTACTAAGTCAATGAGATAACGCAAAGATAGCCTTTGTGGCAATCAGTGTTCATCAAAATTTGAAACTATGAGGATCCAGAGAAGAGAGATAAAAAGGGGGAAGAAAGGGATCAGAGAAGACTTGCCTGTGTGTTCAGAAACTTGCTTGAGTTGAATCCATGTGTTTCTTGATCGATATCCCCAAGGTAAAGCCTGCACTTTTATTTTTTTATGCACAAATGAGATCAGTAGAGGGGATAGACAGACAGGATTGTTAAGATATTTAGTTAGGAGATTTAGTTGCTAAGCTAGGATATGGCATAGTGTACTCATGTGATTAATAGGCATAAGATGTGGCTTGCAACAAAGTAGAGGTGATGATCCTAAGTTAAGATTTAAATTGAGTCCCTGCTATTTTCAAACTTCTTTCTAAGACTACCTGTGTGTTTGCTTGAGGACAAGCAAAAGGTTAAGTCTGGGGGAGTTGATATACCATGATTTTGACCCACTTTTACTCATGGTATTTATATGATTTTACTATATATATATCTATGTTTTGGAGTCTTTTATGTATGTTTTCAGGTTCAAGGGCATTTTGGAGTAAAGTGGCGTTTTAGGTGCCATTTGGAGCTTAAAGGAGAGTTTTCCCGAGATGACTTGAAGATCAGACATCGAGGTCGATATCCAGAGTTACATATCGATCGATACACATCTCGTGTAATCGATCGATGACGCATTTGAAGAAATGACGACGAGATACTCCATCGATCGATGTACACTTAGTACCATCGATCGATATCGAGCGTGCAGAAGAAGGAAGAATATTCTCAATCGACTTGAAGCCCAAGATGTCTCAATATTACTATAATGCCCCTGACGAGTTTTTAACCTAATTGTACTCAATATTTATACATTTGCCTATGTGTTTTGGCAAAGTAAGCTTTAACAACATATCATTGTTCTAGTACTTCTACTTATCAATAAAGTATTCTTTTCATCTTAATTCTGTTCTCATCTAAGGTTATAGGATTCTAGGTTTAGAAGAAAGATACAAAGAGATTTGTTATCACGAGGAACTTGATTGTTCGGTCTTCTAAATGAATCTCTATTATTACCTAGATGCTATGAATCTCTCAGTCATGTCTGAGTAGATTCTCTTGTTAAATTTAGGGTTCAAATAGTTATGAGGGATTAGCCCCAACTATGGACTGTTGAGTTGTATACTCATTATCCTGATGAACCCTAATGCTTATTCTAGAATAGCTAACTAGAATATGATCTTGGAATTGATTTAATCCATAAATCAATCTCCTGACATCATCTTGAATAAGCTAAGATCCTCTAGGGATAAGCGAGAGCCGGTCTATGATCTTGGTGAACATATATTTGATTCGGTCTAGAGCTATATCGACCGATACTCCGATAGAGTAATCGATCGACGACATACATATCGATCGATATAAGCTGTCAAACATCGACCGATATTGTCGGCAGACAGATCAATAGACGAGACTAGTAACGATAGTTATTAGCCAACTCTAAAGAGTCGAAGTTCTTTAGTATATGCAAGCAACTCATTAAAACATCCATAGCATTATAATCCTGAACTAGCTGAATAGTAACCTTGAATCTAACTATTTCTCTTATTGATTACAACCCTCAAACACTCTCTTGAGCAATTAATCATTGCTCACAACTTGCAATTTACATTTAAACCATTTCAACCTAGCTTAGTCACTAAGGATTAAACATCTTTTGTGTTCCTTCGCTCCCCGTGAAATCGATCCCTAAGTACTACATCGGAACCTCTTATTTGAGAGAGTAATTCACTCCTAGGGTAATTTGAGTGAGATCAATAATCTCTCGAAAAACCATGACCAAGCTTCTGTGTTCTCGCTTTCCACAACTGCGAAAGCAATCGGGAATACCCGGCTGTTAGCATCTTGTCCGCTGGCACTTAATAAAACACCTTTGTACTTTCCAAACATGTGGGTGCCGTCCACCACTAGCACCTTACGCAGATGTTGCCAACCATCGATGCATGCTTTGAGAGACATAAACGCATACTTAAACCTTGTTTTTCCTTCTTTGTCTTTTTCGGTCTTAATATCGGTGATAGTTCCAGGATTTGCTAGCTTCAGTACATGGAAGTATTGTGGTAGCATCTTGTATGATTCCTCCTCTGTTCCTTGCGCCGATGCAATCGCTAGTTCTTTCGCTTTCCAGGCTTTCCAGTACGAGCATGTATAGTTGAATTCCGTTCGCAACATTTCCGGGAGTTCCATAGCACGCGGCCCAGCGTAGAGCCTCTCGTATTTCGAACGCAATAGAGCTGCAAGCACTTTGGATGTACCAGGTTTTTTATACTTCCCTCTAACGCCGGCTACGCAAACATGATCCAGAATGGCCTTTTTTACCAGATAAGTTGGAGATTCACCGAGTTGAACAGCCACTACTCTCCAGTTGCAATTTTTTCGTAACATTTCGCCGTAAGTCGACGTTTGCAATGCCGGAGCTTAAACGTGCACACCTTCGCGATTGCGTAGATAGCCAACGTCAACTTGCACTCCGCTTTGTCTTTGAACCTCCTCCCCACGAATATGGCGGAGTCCTCCTTGCTGAAGTCAATATCAAGCGGGTTGCAGCTGCTTCCCTTCATTTCATTATACACACCATCTACATCATTATATCCATACATTTCTGGTACTTGTATGCCTTTCATAAATGCTTCTCCACCCTGAATTTGTGTAGTATCGCTGACAGGAGGATCAACATCGTCCTCATCTACTAGCTCGGGGATGTGCGTGTTAAATTGCTTTGGGGGAGTTTCGAGACATATGTCACCACTTTCAACGGCCTCAGGTGCTTCCTTGGAGGCACATTCAACGTCTGTGGGGTTACCAGTCACATTATCTCCAGCTTTAGTAATTACTTCAGCAACAGCATCATCATCATTATCTTCAGTCACTCGGGTGTGTTTGTTTTTAGTTTGAGGGGGCGTCACAAGAACAACATCAACATCTACCTCGGTCTCCATTACTTATGTGTCCAATTTGGAGGGCGATCCAAGGTCTCTTGCTAGATCGGTGATTTCCACAGATGAATCGTTATTTTTGGATATATATCCACCTCCACGTGCTACTTGCTTCTTACCACACCCCGCTTTTGCAGACCCTCTGCGACCAGTACCGCCAGGACGCCGAATACGCTGTCCACCACTTCTTCCTTTGCCCGGACCTTCTACAAAATCGTCGTCGTCGTCCGTCACGCAATCGTTTCTGCAATAATCATGCCAGCCATTGTAGTCGTATTCCCCATCATCTCCATCATCTTCTGCAGCAAAATCTTCGGCAGCTCCTCCATTATTTTCATTCCCCATTGAAAGCTGTTCAACACTTGCTGTTCTTGTCTCTCCTATAAGACTGATTTGCTGAGGCGGATCATCTGAATTGCTTTTGACTGCGTCTCCTTCTTCGACTTTGCCTTCCTTATTCTCTACATTATCCACTGCCAAGTCAGCTCCGCAAACGTTCCCATTTTTCTCTCCATTAGCCACTGCCAATTCATCTCCACAATCGTCACCCTTTTCTTCCTCGCAATTCTCTGCAACTGCCCCACTCGCATCGTCACGAGTTTCTCCGCTTTTCTGATGTTCCTTTTCACTCCCTTCCATTCTACCAGACTGCGAGTTGCGTTTGTAACGATCTTCAAATTGCTGAACTTCCATCAAAAAGGCAACATTTTCATCAGGGGGTGGAACGGGTGCATTCGTTTGGTTTCGTATTGCATATTCCGACCTTAGAAATATCATGACTCCTCCAACACTTTCCCTGAATGTTACGAAGAGATTAACGGATTTGTCTGCCCGGTGAAACGCCTTGAAAATCCTGAAATCTTTGTCTGTTGCTATCTCAACGGGAGCAGCCTGTAGGCCCACCATTTCACCCTCTCCATCATTCAGCCAATACGACACCTCCGCTAACACTTCCCTTCCCAAAAGCCCATACGCAGTTAAAATAGACCCTTGCAAGTCCTCAGCCCCTCTAATTCTGGACGAATCGACTGCTCTACCCAATCTATCGTTGTCTATCTTGAAATCCCAAACTCCGGTGTCAAACATTATCCACCTCCCAACCATAACAACAAAGCAAGAATTACACAGACCTACAGTCCAAGCATGAACACCCGTTAGGGTTGTTTACCAAACATAGGAACCACACAATTTTAAAAAATAATACACAAACTTATAGCTCAAAGTCTGTACCTTCGCCGGTGTTGGTCCTGATTTCCTTACTGACCGTTCCACCGCTTCTTGACCCGACATTCCGACCACCGCTAATTGTTTCCATCCTTTTCAGTAGAGGTGGATGAGCATCCAGGGCCTCAGATGATTGGATTATCTTCTACTCCTAGGGTTGCTTCTTTTAGTTGTACACCAGTTTTTAGCTGCTTCTCACCATTACCGAGTTAGCGATTTCTTACACATTAATTTAACTAGAGTCTTGTCCGCGCTACGCGCGGATTATGTGCTATAAATTTTTGATGATAAATTTAATTTGTGTTTTTGGAATTTTCTTTTTTTTGAATTTATATTTTATTCTAAAATATTTTCTTAGACGGTTTCAAAATATGTAATTTCATTAAATGATTTTTGTTATTTTTTGTTCCAGATGACGTGATTGGTAGATTTATAATAATTTTTACTTTTGTAACACACTTAAAAAAAATATTAAGATTGGTTTTTTCTAGAAATATGAAATTTTCATTTTATCATCTTAAAATTATTAGTTTTATGAATGATTTTCAGGTAACTATCTTTCTATTAAAAATGAAATTTATTACAGTCTATACATATTTTATTTAAATATAGATGCACCTAGTAATTTTAGAAAATTAATTCATATATATTTTGTCACTCTATATTTAATATTATTTATTATTAATTATTTCTCCTTTGTTAATAATTTTATATCAAACAAAAAAAATTATACACAAAGAATATATTTATATTTCAAATATATATTTTAATATGATACTGGATTTTATTCTAGTTTTTTATATCTTACGTAAGTATTATAAAAAATTTAAATTATAATTCATATTTATATTTAAATTTTCATTATTTTTAAGTAAGTTCCATTTTCAATATATAAATTATAGCTCTTTTATATTTTAAAACCACAACACATTCCAAAATTTTACATAGTGTGCTGGTTAAAAATCATACTAAAGTTTTAGAGTATATTTATATTTCAAATATAAATGTTAATGTGATACTGGATTCTATAATAGTTTTTATATCTTAATTTATTATAAATTTTAAAATAATAATTATATTTATATTAAAATTTAAGTATTTTTAAATAGGTACCATTTTTCATTATATTAGGTATAATTATTTTATATTTTTAAAAATTTAAATAGTGTGCTGATTAAAAATCAATCTAAATATATTTTTTGCTAAAGATGTTTCAATACTTCATACCTAATATATTTTATTATTTATTAAATTTTTTCATGTTTGTATATTCAATTTTGATTGATTTTTTTTTAGTTTGTATATTTAATTTATTCAAATTTATTAAATGATTTAGTTTATTATTTATTTTAGATTTTGATGATGGACAAAATAAAACTAATTATATAATAGATCCATGCATTTTCTAAAAGTTAATGAGAAAACAAATATGATAAGTAGGAATACTATAAATTCGATATCTGCTAGCTTAATACATTCGGATAAAACCAACATCAACAATAATACCATCAGCCAACATGATCACAATTTACATGTTCATATGGAGAGAATATAAGTTGAAAGTAAAAGGAGATGTTTAAGCATAGACGCAGAATTAGTGTATATCCATGTTCTCTCACCATCGGACATTTCTAGTTCCGTCACTGACACTTTGTTTTTGATCTCCATGAATCTGCTTCTCCTTTTTTTTCCTCTTTTTGTATGAGTTGTGACTAAACCAACAAAAACAAATGAATTGAATCTTATCGAATCCAAGCGAAAAGTAAAATGTCTACCACACTGAATACTAAACTGGTCGTAAAGTTTTTATACGCTTTGTTCAAACAAACGCAGAAGTTTTTATGTGATTATATAAAAGAACAAAAATTCACACCAAACAATTGATATAGTGTGACATTGCTATTTTTGACCCATGAGATTCTAAGTGGGGAGTCCATAGTTGGCATGGTTTCTTTCTACGGGTTTCCATTCTCTAATATTCGCCATGTCTTCTCCACTTTCATTATACATGTTTCTAGAGTCAATGCTCCTCTATTGCAATATTTATTTGCTTCAAACTTTCATCATCATCATCATCATCATCTTTTCTCAGTGGATCTCTGGTTTTTCCACCTTCATAGACAAAACACTCTGCTTCCATGTTTCCATCAGCAATATAACCTTCTTTTTCTCAGCCTTGATTTCATTTGTATCAACCTCATCATCACAGTTTTGGCTTGCCTCGAATGGTGACAATGTCACCTATTCCTCCATTAACACCGGAAAGAGGATCTGAAGAGTAATTTTCCTAAGATAAGCTCAGAACCATTTCCTTCTATGATTTGCTTCAGGTTTTTTTCTTCGTCTTCACTGCCTAAATAGCTGACGTTGTTGTCATAAAACCAAGTTTTGAACTCCAGGTCCTGAAAATATTGTATGCAAGGAAGCAAGTAAGTTTTATATGATTTTTGTTAAAACAAAGTTCATCAGAGATAAGATCGTGGAATGACCCCAAGTTTCTTCTACAGTTATTAACTTACACAACAACTCAGTTACAACTGCCAAAACATTCACCAAAGGCTTGATCAGCTAATTAGAGATAATCGACTAAAAAGTATGTTATTAAATTCTGCGAAAGACTTTGTCCACTCATTCATACACATGGATATGCATTTTTTTGTCAAACACACATGGATATGCATACTGTTAAGAACTACGAAAAAATAGCTCAAACTTCAGTGTTTTCTTATGTGATCAACTCAATCAAAGACTAAAATCAACAACTCTTGATGGATTATGACACATGACATCAAAGAACATGATCATTTGATAAGCAACTTATAAAGATGGACAATAGTGTTGATAATAATACCTGTGATTCTTTGAACTCTTGAGCAACATAAGAATCGGAAGCAGAAAGATAACACTAAGAAGCTGCAAGAAGCATGGCATATTTTCATGTCGCTTACTGATTCTAAACACATCCAAAGATCAAATTTTATGTTTGTAAAAAAATAAAGATTACCTTCCAGTTTGTTTGATGTTTCCTAATCGTTCTCACAAACAAACCAAAAATACGTCTCACGCGATTTTTTTTTGTATTAGCTTCTTCCTCACTGATAAACGGAACGACATTCACATGGTGCGTGATGCTTATTAAAAGAAAAGGGAAATAAAAAGCTTACCTGCTGACAATTTTGGCTAGGGTTTGAAATAGGAGTTGATCATTTGCTTTCCATTCGATTTCCATGACTTGACATCTTAATAAGCTTGACAACAAAAATAAAGACAGTAAGTATAAAGCGAGAAATATTTGCCAAACAACAAACACATAAACGACATATAACTAAAACAAAGACACTTGAAACGCCTCGATAATTTCTGATTGGCAATCATGGAGCTGAGACGATCGAATCAGAGATGAAACCTGACTTGAGGCTCGAAGATCTGAAGCTTGAATTTCTCCCATTCTCCTCGTATGCTGCGAGAAGATGATTCCTCCGCAGGAGCAAAAAAATTGAGGAATCTGAAACACGTTTTTGGGAATAAGAATCTGGTGAAATGATGGTTGATATTAGATATTTGTCGCTGTTACCGTATAAGTCATCCCTCCTGTGTCAAGTTCGCTTCGAAATCTTCATATAAATGGAGCCATAACAGCGCAAGTATTGTCGTGTGGGAGAGATGACGATGGCTCATCTGTTAGCTGGGTGCGGCCAATATATAGAGAGATGAAGCCATGAAGGATAAGGGGAAGAGTGAATCGTCATGGGTTATATTACGACAGTCATAAATGTAGATCGTGAGGAAGAAATTATGGGGCGTAGATTAATTAGAGAAGCGGAGGAGTAGCAATAGGTGGAATGACATAGGTATTTGGGTTTGTAGTAATGGACTTTAATATTAGAACATGAGAATTGGACATTTTTTCGGGAAAACCCACAACTTTTATAAAATATGAAACTGATGATGTGGCAGTTTGATTGGGTGTGAATATTTCATCCTATATGGACAACTTAAGAATGCTTGAAATTAGTCCATTTTATATAGTAGTGATTAATATTACCACAAATATCAGAAAACAGTAAACGGCGGGAAAGGTTAATATTACCTTCAACTTTTGTGACCGGTCACCCTGAAAAAAAAAAGAAATAAAAAATATCACCCTTACACGTGCGAAACCTCCTGGGCCGATAGGTCACCGCAAGTCTTAGGGTCGTTTTGCTGGGTCGATCTCGAAAGTTTCATGGGTCACGGTCCAAACCATTACGGGTCATAAGGCCAAAATCGTCACCGATTTATTTCTCTCCCCCCCCCTACCGGCCCGCTTCCACAATTAAAACTTTCGGAGACCCGAAATCCAATTTAAAAACTTAAAGTGACCCACAACACTAATGAACCCGATATCAAAGTGGGTTTAATGTTGAAACATAAATGAAACCCAAAGTGAGTAGTCATCGATATAGAACCAATACGCGCCAAACAATACATTTTCGCGTGAGACACACAGATACCAGAACCAATACACGCTTTTAAAATCCTTTCTGGGTGACATACACAGACAACTCAGCGTTCGACACGTGGCGCAGTTCCCCCCTCCACCAGAGTGACGTGGACGCAGGAGAAGGCAGATGAGCCTGCTTTATTTTATTAGATAGAGAGAGTAACATTTTTATTCATCTTTTAGTTCTACTAACTAAGATTTTTTCTTTTGTAATGGAATGCAGAGATATATTGCATTTGATGAAATGTAGTGTAAGTTAAAAAAAAAAAAAAACCTTTCTTAAGTCTTACGACAAAAGACAAAAAGAAACACTATAAAACTTCTGAAATCTGATTTATAGCAAAATTTGAGACACATATTTACCTTAGATTGGTCCTGCATTATAAATACACTACGTACTGCAGTTTTCACGAATAGTTTTCAGGTTAATCTTAAACGACTAGCTGTGACGAATCTAATGGTCCTAAATTTTCATCCAATCATCCTACGTTATCTTACCAGTCAAAAGTAGACCACACAAAATAACTAATTAGCGCAATTTTAGTCTTTTAATTGTGGGAAATATGCATTGAACATAAAAAAAAATGTGGGTTATATTAATAACTAGATTTTGATCTGTACATCTGTGCGGGTATTTGTTTTTGACTTGTAAAAACATAGATATTGTTATATTATTGTTGAATTATCTTTATATTTAATTTTTTTTTCTTTTTAATATATATTTTATCCGTATTGATTGTTGTTTTGCATTAAATATATTTTAGCAAATAAAAAGTTATCAGTAATTTACTAAATAATTAAATATTTGAAGTTTTATTTATTGTATGTCAATTTTATATTATTTATGTATAGGGCTGGGTAAAAAATATGAATCTGAATAACTGAACCGAATCAGAACAGAAAATGATTCCGAACCCGAACCGAAATTGATTAGATATCCGAAAGGTTCAAAATTTTGGTATTTATAAAACCAAAACCAAAACCGATCCATATCAAAATTATTTGGATACCCAAAAATGTACGAAATAGATTTATATAGCTATATATTATAATTACTAGTTATCTTGCCCGCACTTGCGAGCTTAATTATTTGTAAATATATAAATTACAGCATATAAAAATCACTATATTAATTATTTTTTATGTTTTAGTCATTTTAAATTTCTCCTAATTTTTTCTTGTATTTTATCTTCATTTTAAAAAATCATTAAATTTATAAGATTGTGAAAAACTACACATCAAACATGAAATGAAGTAAAACAATAGAGCAAACTTTCATATTTTTTAAACTTTCGTTATCTTTGTAAATCATCTCTCTAACAATATAGATAAAACTAATAAAAAAAATTGAAAACTCAAAATTAAAAGAAAAAAAAAAGAAAAACATAAATTAAAACTTTATTATAACTTTATTCTAACTTTTAAAAAGAAAACAAATCTGAGATAAGGATAAATTGATTTACTCGATTGATCATATACAAAGACTTGTCCTACTGTTTCACAGATTTTATTTTTATAAAAATAAATAAATAATGATTATCATTAAGTAACAAAAAACATGATTTTAAACAAGACTTTAAGAAAATTATATAATAAATAATGAATAAAAATATTAATTCGTTAAGGGTGTAAACGATATTAACTGCTCTAGCTCTTTACGTGAGAACTCTCTATATAATATCATTATATTATTTGTGATATCTAGGTATCTTGTCCGACGTGCGGACATAATAATTTTCAGATATATATATATAAAAGATACAATATCGCTTATATATATATATATATATATATATATATATATTCAAATACTATTACAATTCGTTATATATACAAAATATTTCATCATAATAGAAATATATTTTATTATGTAAAAAAATTAAAAAAAAAAATTAATTAAGAAATTTTAATATTTAGTAATTATTTTTTTGTCAACAATTAGTAATTAATTAAATATCGGATTCTTTATATATGATAATTATTTTCAGTATAATAAAACTATTTTATTGCATAAAATAAAATGAAAAACACTCATGTGTACATAAAATCATAATATATATATATATATATATATATGTGGATTTATTTTTAGGTTTTTTTAAAGAAAATTTATACTGTAAAATAATTGTTCGATAATACAATATAAATTATTTTAGGAATAATTATTAAATCAATGAATTTCGTTTTTACCTTATGGTTAATTATATATTTTAGATAAGGATAGTTATTAAATCAATGTTGGATCTCTCAAACATAGTTCATCAGATATAAGCTATGATTGGTAAATATGAGCTAGATGGAGAGTAAATTATTTAAAGGCAGTGGGAGTAATTTAATAGAGTTACTGTGAGGAAAATATAATATAAATTAAATAAAAAATAAAACAAAGTTAAAATCAGCTTCAGTAACAATGTAGTTTTCTGAAGGTCTGAGAGAATGAAGAGGTACATTTACCTTTATTCAAACAGTGCTCAGCGTAAAAATAACAAATTATGTTTTCACCTGATTGGCAGCTTATCAGCTGAATTGAAAGAAAAAGACTTTTTCACTAAATATTTAGAGATAATTGGCATATGTGTCCATAGAATGAGTCCATTTTTGGGACTTACCCATTGCAAATTTAACATTTTTTCCTTCTAGTTTTACCCCTGCACTGCGCTTACACCATAGCTATATCATTTGTGTCAGGTTGTCAGTAAACTCTAGCATTTGTTAGACAACTTGCAAGTTTTTGGCGTAAGTAGCCTTTGGTTTATTTGATAAATCCATTTAATAACTTCTCTCCTTGACATCCTTTTTATTATATTAAAACTAAATAGATGTTTTTAATTTCAAACCCAAATCAAAGATAATAAACCTCCAACAGTTGACGAAAAAAATTCATCCACTGTAACTGAACCATTCTTTCGATCTCTTTTTCCATTCTACCAAAGTCTATTTTGTTGTGAGTTTTGACAATATGTTTTTATTGTGAAGGTCAAATGGAAGAATCCAATTTACCCATGACGATGTTCGCTGCCGGTGACGAACCCCTCGGTGATATAGTAAATTCCCACCATAAGATCAGGAAGTCTATATTGACGCTTTAGAGCCGGATGAGTTATAATTTTTCGTAAGTTCTTATTTTGCTAGATTATAGTTCTTGACGAAAACCCTTCATTTAGTGTTTTTGGACAATTTATGGTTGTACACATTCTGAAGTGAACAAGAAGTCAAGAAGTATGAGATACGTTTTTTTTTTGCTTGGAGTGGAGGTTGAACCTGCTGGATTAGGTGGTAAGCCACAACAACCACTGAAATTCGTGTCAAACATCGACACACTCGTGATCTTGATAGTGAATGACAGGTGTGTCTTCACATATTACTCCTTAAAGCCTAGCGAATTTTCTAGCCATTAATATTTTGGTGTATTAGTTCAACAGTTATTTTTATTAAGTTTAGATTAGTTAGCTTCTAGTTATTATTTCATCTATGTAGAATGGTTGTTAATGATCAGATGTTGTATCTGTAATATTAAACCATAAATCCTAGTTTAGATTGATAATGTGTTGTGTAGACGTTATATTTTTTTGTACACACAAATTTTTCTGATATCAATATGGTAGACTAGTCGGTTATCCCAATAATGCTTAGCTGTTTAACATTGCTATATTTTTTCTTAGCGGTTAACATAATATAATAACAGCTAACACACTTGCTTAAACCTTCATATGTATATGTGTAATCTATGTGACTATTACAGGTTTTTGTGGTAATTATCAAATACGTTAACTGTCCCACTGTTGAAGCTTTTTACTGTCTCAAGGTGCAAAGAAATTCCTCAAATCTCCAATCCAGTCAATGTGGCAGAATGATTGTGCTCCTTCTTGAGGTGCATGCATTACTTGGCATCGATGGGTGTAAAGCAATAGTGAATTGTGTTTTACTTGAAGCATCGAAGCAGTTGCTAGTCAAGTTCTCCAAAGACTTCAATCTTCCACCTTAGCAACATTTTCCTATCTAATTTAAATTCTACGAAGATGTAATGATGCAATCTGTTATTTGGCACTTTTTTTACCAAATTTCATTTATGCATGTGATTATTTTAAAATGTGACAGTGTACCTTTATAATTATTCGTCTCTTAACTATTTTATTAGACCTTTACAAAGTATGTTAAAGTATATCAGCATAGTCAAGCATCTCCCTTAATTGTTAACTTAATTTTTGAGTGGTACAATTTCTTTTGAACGTATTTAATTTATGTTTCCTATTTTTGTTTCATTTATGTTTATTAATTTTCCCCTATATTAATTTATTTTAAGAACATACCCCAAGTACAGTGTTGGCTAATCGCATTTGTTATTTGATAACTTTATTTGTACACGTTAACATTTTTTTAACGGATACACCTTCAATAAACAATATTATCTTGCTTTTACTATTAATCCTTATGTATTTATATTAAGTCATGTTCCCGATGTGTTTTTATCCATATTTTCATTCACAAGTAACAAGACTTGTGTAATCGTAGCAATCTGTTATATGTTATTTTTGAAAATAGTAATTTTCTAACATATCTCAAGTTCAGTTATGATTAATCATATTTTCGTTTTCACAATTTGGGTAATATTTTAACAATATGTTAGTTGATATTTCTACGCGTAAATGTTAACATTTTATTTAGCAACTACACATTAACCTAACTATGTTATTTTATATTTACTAATAAATTTTATGTCTTTATACTAAAATACCATATTGTCCTCATCTTCTTCATCAATCGGAGATCTAAAAATATACATTTTATCTCAGACATTCTTTCACGATAATACTCTTTTTTACTTGTTTTCTTTAATCTTTTATTCATTAATACACCTCTAGATCTAAGCATATGATTCTAGAACCAAATTATACAAGTTCTCTGCAACTCCAATAATGGGATTTCTTTAGTTTTATATTTAAGTTTTCTACAACTCAAGTTTTCTGCAATCCAAATTATATTTAATTTTTATAAAGAAGATATTATCCAATTACTCTACTCAGAAGGACTAAACGTGTGGATAGGAACTCACTTATAGTCTAACTTATAATTTCTCACAGTTCCCTACCAAACACAAAGTCTTCTCAATCTGCTGTGTCAGTTCTGCAGTGATTCGTGTGTCAGGCTTGAAGGGGCATTTTCGGTAATCCTATACCGAGAAGGCATTACGTGGGTCAATTATTTCACATCAGGGACAATCCTATAATTTGAGTCTTTGTGGAAGGTATTTAACAAAATCACCCAAATATTTATCGCTATTGATACTATACAATCACACCTATAATATATCAATAATTTAATATAATTTAGGTATATAATTAAATATTTAATGATTAAAGAAAGTTGTATCATTAAGAAAATGACAAATGTAGAACTGGTTTCTCAAGCTTCTCTAGACATAAGCTATAGAAAATGAATATCACTGAAAATGCATATATTATATTTGGTTAAAGAGCTATTTGAAGTTTTCATGGATGTTGAATGTATATCATCTTCTTTCTACTTTGTTTCTTTCTTGTTTGTCCTTAGGAATCAAAACTCGGACTGTTTGGCAAAGTCTGCTCTCTACTCTACCTCATTTTTTTGTCAGCAATAACTACATATTCATATAGATTCTGCAAGCCAAACCGGTAGCACAATATTCATATGGACAACAAAAAACGATTGCGTTTGTGCATTACGTGTTAAATTGTTCGTCATATTATTTTGCGTCCGGAGTATATGAACAAGCTCTGAATTATTAAAGCTCCTCTTCAAAATGCGATGTCTTCCAAATAACTTGCAAAATCTGATCATTCATCTGGATACGAAATCATCTTCACCAACTGAGAACAATCCGTTGTAAATGTAACAGAAAACTGTCTTAAAATTTTTATGCATTCCATTGTCCAAATGAGTCCTTCCACTTCCGAATGAAGTGGTGATTGACTCGCCCTAACATTCCTGAACCTCATTAAGCCATCAAATCCTTCAAGTGTACTATATCATCTCTGACCCGAAAAAATATCCTTATCCTTCCATGATCCATCTACATAGCATTATCTTCCTGGAATAGTCGGAACTATCATTGTCGCTGATGACCGTGTAATCTATGTTTCTCGTAGAAGTGAATTTTGTGAATTAGCCCAAAATACAGCCTTTGTTTCTGCCATTTTTAGAGTGTTTCTCAGATCAGTATCCATATTATTAAAAACTTTGAGATTTATGAAAAACTAATTTTTATTGAACGAATCATTTTATTTTCCATAAAAAAGATTCGGTTAAGAGTCAAACAGTCTTTGGCAGAACACACACACAACAATAATATCTCAAATCGTCCTCCAAAATTTTGAAATTTTATGTTTCTACGGCTTCTAGAATATTATTTGTATATATTTATTTATGATTTTCCCAATTATTGGTATGGTCTTAAAACATGAATAAAACGATAAAATGATGATGTAAAAGTCTGTTTTGATTTCAACAAACTTTTTTGTTTTCTACCCGGTATTTTCAACATCTGTTCTAAGTAATACGTTATTTTATAGTATGATTTACGGTTTTACACTAACAGAGGCGGGAGTAAATTAGTTATGCAATATTGCACGAAGAAATCATTAAAAATGGAAGAAAGCAACACTAAACACAACATTTCCGACCCTTCACCACGGGGTAATATTATATTTAGACATACAGTGCGTTGGTTGTTCCTATATTAACAATTAATATGAATTTTAACAGATTTAATATGTGTGGTGATACAATGACAACCCTATAAAGTTAGCAATATATATATATATATATATATATATATATATATATATATATATATATATATATATATATATACATACTATTATTTATAAAGTGATTTTGCTTAGTTGTTTTGTTTTCCGTAATTTTTAGATAATTTTGTTTATTTGTCTTGTTTTTCATAATTTTAGGTAATTTACTTATTTATTATATTTTTAATAATTTTAGTTTTTATTATTTGCCATATTCTCCATAGTACATGTTCTTAATAGCTCTAATTAGTAATTCTATTTATTTGTTTTATTTTAAAAAACTTTAAGTTGTAATTTTAGTTTTGCTTACTTGTCATATGTTTATGATTTTAGGATATTTTGCTTATTTGTCATTTTTTATTATTTTGAAGCTTATTTGTCATATTTTTTATTTAAGTTGAGTCATTAATTTTAATACGTAACTTTTTGAATTGTTAGTTTTTAAACATTGTACTGATGATTTAATAAATATTTTCATTATATTCTGAGATAATTATTATTAAAAAATATCATCAAACTTTAGAAATAATTTTATAGTTTTATTAATATGTTCAATTTAATAATATTAAATTAATATTTTTCTATTTTTTTATTTTAGAAAGAAAATTTACTTTACTTTTATGCCACTAAATTACTCACCAATCAAAAAATAGTTATGATTTCATAAGTTACATTGATAATTGCTAATGGTATATTTTGTAATTTGTCTTTTTGTTATTTTAAAGTATTAGATTATTAGGATAACAATATGTTTTTCATGTGTAATAACAAGAATTATATCTTCTGATTAATTTAATATTTAAAACTAATTAAATAATATGGGTTGAAATTAAAAAAGAATAGTAAAATTTGAATTAGTTCGATATATATAATTAGTTATATATATATATATATATGGACGTTAATCTCTAATTGCAAATATTTAACTACATTATATTATTTATTAATTAGTGATCTAATTAAATATGCATATCATTAGTGAGAATAAACACGGTTAAAGACAAACATTTACTAACAAACCCAATTTTTTTTCTTTTGATAACTTTGAAGATTCCAAAAAGAAAAGATTCAAAAACTAATTTCACGAGACCTTATATCCGAGTATACAGAGACGATTAGATCCATTTAAAGCGTGGTTAACTAGATGGTCAATGCTAATCGATTTCAAGGGGAAAACTCCAACAGGTGTTTCTTTACCATTAGAAAAAAAGCGACTTGGTTAACAAAGCCAAGTTTTGTAAGGAGTTTTATTTTTTTGCACCAGAAATCGATTCACATTGGAGGAAATCAAAACACGCAACTCGTATTTATAGTCGCACTTTTCTGAGTTGTCGTTGCAGTATTTCTTAACTTTTTGAAAAAAATAAACTTAAAAATTACATTATTCTAGAACGTTTAAAGAATTAAAAGAAGGGATTCAGTTTCGATTTGGTCATAACATCTTGTGAACTAGAATTTTCGTAAATACCAACCCCAATATATAATTCAGAAAATTTCTTATACATTATTTGCGATGTGATTTTGCCACATATCGTCGTTACAATTATTCTCGCCAAAAAATGATGACATAGCTACTAAAAAATATGAAATGTCTTCCGAAAAATATGACATAGACAATTACATTTAATATTAATTTATTTTTTTAGTAAACTTTTCAAAATATATCAATAGCCCATATATTGCATTTAGTGTCGATTTATATTTTTAGATTTTTTTTAAATATGGTAATAACTCATACATCATCTATAAAAATAAATATATTCATATATAACATTTTAAATTCGAAATATTGTTTTCTTTTCTTTTTCTTTTTCTTTTCATAATTATACAATTTGTATTACTAAACCTTCCAAAAATTGCTACTATTTAAAAAAACAATTCTAATCATAAGATCATTAGTTTGTTATATATATATATATATATATATATATATATATATATATATATATATATATATATATATATATATATATATATATATATATATATATATATATATATATATATATATATATATATATATATATATATAATAAGTATTGTTTAATTTAATAAGTATTGTTTAATTTAAATTTAATAAGTATTGTTTAATTTAAATTTAATAAGTATTGTTTAATTTAAATTTTTGATAATTATATAATTTTACATCATTTTTATTAGTTTTATACAAATCAATTTAATATATTTAAATAATAAAAATAAATTGAAAATTTTATCTAAGATTATAATTTAAATATTTACATATATAATTTTAAATATAATTTTAAATAAACAAAATTATTTTATCTTAATTTATTATTTAACAAAATTATATCTATATTAAATATTGGTAAAAACAATAAAATCTATAATATTTAATAAAATATATATTTTTAAATATAAATTAAATTTCAAAATTTTATTTATGCACATGGTGCAGGGAAACACCTAGTAATATAGTAATGTGTTAACATGTGACTTTCTTTTTTGTGAATATAGGATAAAAACTGACATGCTAGAAAATTATGGAAAGAAGAAAAGAAATTTGGATTTTCATAAATCAACTTGCATTAGAAGAAACCTCTTCGACATGTAGATGTGTATAACAGAAGTCATTCATCCCTTA
The DNA here is from genome assembly GCA_026261945.1 of Hirschfeldia incana. Classification (NCBI taxonomy): domain Eukaryota; kingdom Viridiplantae; phylum Streptophyta; class Magnoliopsida; order Brassicales; family Brassicaceae; genus Hirschfeldia; species Hirschfeldia incana. The sequence goes on from JABCMI010000006.1 coordinate 4,116,920, forward strand.
CATTTATATGAAGTTAAACGTGTCAAAATATATTTGACAGCTACGCTGATATGTGTTCGTTTGGTTGATAGACCTTGAGAATGGTTTGCTGGGAATATTGGTATTAAGAGGTTTGTTTTTGTATTAAGAGGTAGTGAAAAGTTAAAGCTTAAATCAGATAAAATAACTCATAATCTGGTCTTAAAAAAACTCATAATCATTAGTGTTATATCTTTAAGTTTGGTGCGTAAACTAAACCACCGATCGGTTTCCGACCAATTTCCTGATCAAAGTGATGGTCGTAAACTGAGCAGTTCACTGGCTTCGGGAAACTCATGTTGAATTTCAACCCGACTAGTATGGTAAGTTTGTCAGGAGTCCACACACAAAAATAAATAAATCGATATTATTACTCATCACGGGCTAACATCTCATTTTTACAGTTTTAGCAGAAACTAAAAACAAAGACTGAAAGACAAATAATTCAGCTGTAATAATATTCGACAATCGACAGTGATAATAAACTAAGAAATCAACAAACAAGTTGTCAGATCTTCTGTCAATACCGATCGGAAGATTCGGAACATATTAAATCCATTTTAAACATGTTCGTTCTTTTTATGTGGTCCCGATATTACTATTCTCTTTGTTCTTGCCTTTTTAGATTTATACACACAAATTAATAAAACATATGATTTTTTATATTTCCAAAATAAAAATACAATTATTTATACATTTAATCATATTTTAACCAATAAAAAAATAAATTGGAGATTTGTTAATAAATTTTGCATTAAAATTTTAAAACGACACTTATTTTAAATCGAAAATTTTACTCCAAAGTTAAATCCGGTTATTAGAAAAAGTTAAAACTTAAAATTATCTATAACATTTTAAAGCTCAAATAAATCTCTGTAAAATGTTAATGTAATTTACACTTTGATTTTTAAATTTAGGATTGAACTATGCGATGTATTAGAAAATATGGTTTCGTATGTTGCCATTAGAAGCTACTGTTACATTACAAGGGCCACAGGAAAAACCACAACAAATATTAATAAATAATCAAAAAAATATTTGCACATAAGATAATGTTGAGACTACACCAACATTATTATTTTTATTAATTTATAGAGATATTAATTTATCGATATACTAATTGAACCAAAAATTTAATTTGGGATTAGAAAATGATATGGTTTTATAGAGATTTTTAGTGTATATTAATTTATAGAGTATTAATTTAAAGAATTTATACTGTATATATATCTATATATATATATATATATATATCTATACATAAATATTAAATTTGATGAAAATATATAATATAACCCTAAATACGTAAAATAACAAAAGCACATAAATATCTAAAATAAATAGGCAACTTAGAATACAAATTAGGAAAAAAATATGATATTGTTTTTTCATGTTTCATTAAATGGAATTAAAGAAAATTAACAAGAAACTGATGAAAAACCAAAACTAAAAGTAACACATAATCAAATAATTTTTTTTTATAAAAGTACTCAAAAAGAAAAAGATATACTCTCTCTGTTTATTGTAAGTTTCAATTTTTAAAACCTATTAAGAAAACATGTTAAATATTGAACATTGATACATTAATTTGTTGTTGAATATATCTCACAACATTTAACCAATAAAATATTGAAAACCCAATTCGTTTTTAAGTTTATGATTTACCAGTAAGCAATATATAAAATTTATCTTATTGAAATAAATATTTATTTTTAAAACCGTGGATCTTTTTTAAACGTAAAAAATATATATCTAAAACATTAAACAAAAGAAAAAAATATTAAAAAATGTGTCAAATTAAAAAAACAATTATCCCATGAATTCAAAAATTTGCTTACTTGTCATATGTTTATGATTTTAGGATATTTTGCTTATTTGTCATTTTTTATTATTTTGAAGCTTATTTGTCATATTTTTTATTTAAGTTGAGTCATTAATTTTAATACGTAACTTTTTGAATTGTTAGTTTTTAAACATTGTACTGATGATTTAATAAATATTTTCATTATATTCTGAGATAATTATTATTAAAAAATATCATCAAACTTTAGAAATAATTTTATAGTTTTATTAATATGTTCAATTTAATAATATTAAATTAATATTTTTCTATTTTTTTATTTTAGAAAGAAAATTTACTTTACTTTTATGCCACTAAATTACTCACCAATCAAAAATAGTTATGATTTCATAAGTTACATTGATAATTGCTAATGGTATATTTTGTAATTTGTCTTTTTGTTATTTTAAAGTATTAGATTATTAGGATAACAATATGTTTTTCATGTGTAATAACAAGAATTATATCTTCTGATTAATTTAATATTTAAAACTAATTAAATAATATGGGTTGAAATTAAAAAAGAATAGTAAAATTTGAATTAGTTCGATATATATAATTAGTTATATATATATATATGGACGTTAATCTCTAATTGCAAATATTTAACTACATTATATTATTTATTAATTAGTGATCTAATTAAATATGCATATCATTAGTGAGAATAAACACGGTTAAAGACAAACATTTACTAACAAACCCAATTTTTTTTCTTTTGATAACTTTGAAGATTCCAAAAAGAAAAGATTCAAAAACTAATTTCACGAGACCTTATATCCGAGTATACAGAGACGATTAGATCCATTTAAAGCGTGGTTAACTAGATGGTCAATGCTAATCGATTTCAAGGGGAAAACTCCAACAGGTGTTTCTTTACCATTAGAAAAAAAGCGACTTGGTTAACAAAGCCAAGTTTTGTAAGGAGTTTTATTTTTTTGCACCAGAAATCGATTCACATTGGAGGAAATCAAAACACGCAACTCGTATTTATAGTCGCACTTTTCTGAGTTGTCGTTGCAGTTCATATTTCTTAACTTTTTGAAAAAAATAAACTTAAAAATTACATTATTCTAGAACGTTTAAAGAATTAAAAGAAGGGATTCAGTTTCGATTTGGTCATAACATCTTGTGAACTAGAATTTTCGTAAATACCAACCCCAATATATAATTCAGAAAATTTCTTATACATTATTTGCGATGTGATTTTGCCACATATCGTCGTTACAATTATTCTCGCCAAAAAATGATGACATAGCTACTAAAAAATATGAAATGTCTTCCGAAAAATATGACATAGACAATTACATTTAATATTAATTTATTTTTTTAGTAAACTTTTCAAAATATATCAATAGCCCATATATTGCATTTAGTGTCGATTTATATTTTTAGATTTTTTTTAAATATGGTAATAACTCATACATCATCTATAAAAATAAATATATTCATATATAACATTTTAAATTCGAAATATTGTTTTCTTTTCTTTTTCTTTTTCTTTTCATAATTATACAATTTGTATTACTAAACCTTCCAAAAATTGCTACTATTTAAAAAAACAATTCTAATCATAAGATCATTAGTTTGTTATATATATATATATATATATATATATATATATATATATATATATATATAATAAGTATTGTTTAATTTAATAAGTATTGTTTAATTTAAATTTAATAAGTATTGTTTAATTTAAATTTAATAAGTATTGTTTAATTTAAATTTTTGATAATTATATAATTTTACATCATTTTTATTAGTTTTATACAAATCAATTTAATATATTTAAATAATAAAAATAAATTGAAAATTTTATCTAAGATTATAATTTAAATATTTACATATATAATTTTAAATATAATTTTAAATAAACAAAATTATTTTATCTTAATTTATTATTTAACAAAATTATATCTATATTAAATATTGGTAAAAACAATAAAATCTATAATATTTAATAAAATATATATTTTTAAATATAAATTAAATTTCAAAATTTTATTTATGCACATGGTGCAGGGAAACACCTAGTAATATAGTAATGTGTTAACATGTGACTTTCTTTTTTGTGAATATAGGATAAAAACTGACATGCTAGAAAATTATGGAAAGAAGAAAAGAAATTTGGATTTTCATAAATCAACTTGCATTAGAAGAAACCTCTTCGACATGTAGATGTGTATAACAGAAGTCATTCATCCCTTACATTTATATGAAGTTAAACGTGTCAAAATATATTTGACAGCTACGCTGATATGTGTTCGTTTGGTTGATAGACCTTGAGAATGGTTTGCTGGGAATATTGGTATTAAGAGGTTTGTTTTTGTATTAAGAGGTAGTGAAAAGTTAAAGCTTAAATCAGATAAAATAACTCATAATCTGGTCTTAAAAAAACTCATAATCATTAGTGTTATATCTTTAAGTTTGGTGCGTAAACTAAACCACCGATCGGTTTCCGACCAATTTCCTGATCAAAGTGATGGTCGTAAACTGAGCAGTTCACTGGCTTCGGGAAACTCATGTTGAATTTCAACCCGACTAGTATGGTAAGTTTGTCAGGAGTCCACACACAAAAATAAATAAATCGATATTATTACTCATCACGGGCTAACATCTCATTTTTACAGTTTTAGCAGAAACTAAAAACAAAGACTGAAAGACAAATAATTCAGCTGTAATAATATTCGACAATCGACAGTGATAATAAACTAAGAAATCAACAAACAAGTTGTCAGATCTTCTGTCAATACCGATCGGAAGATTCGGAACATATTAAATCCATTTTAAACATGTTCGTTCTTTTTATGTGGTCCCGATATTACTATTTTCTTTGTTCTTGCCTTTTTAGATTTATACACACAAATTAATAAAACATATGATTTTTTATATTTCCAAAATAAAAATACAATTATTTATACATTTAATCATATTTTAACCAATAAAAAAATAAATTGGAGATTTGTTAATAAATTTTGCATTAAAATTTTAAAACGACACTTATTTTAAATCGAAAATTTTACTCCAAAGTTAAATCCGGTTATTAGAAAAAGTTAAAACTTAAAATTATCTATAACATTTTAAAGCTCAAATAAATCTCTGTAAAATGTTAATGTAATTTACACTTTGATTTTTAAATTTAGGATTGAACTATGCGATGTATTAGAAAATATGGTTTCGTATGTTGCCATTAGAAGCTACTGTTACATTACAAGGGCCACAGGAAAAACCACAACAAATATTAATAAATAATCAAAAAAATATTTGCACATAAGATAATGTTGAGACTACACCAACATTATTATTTTTATTAATTTATAGAGATATTAATTTATCGATATACTAATTGAACCAAAAATTTAATTTGGGATTAGAAAATGATATGGTTTTATAGAGATTTTTAGTGTATATTAATTTATAGAGTATTAATTTAAAGAATTTATACTGTATATATATATCTATATATATATATATATATATCTATACATAAATATTAAATTTGATGAAAATATATAATATAACCCTAAATACGTAAAATAACAAAAGCACATAAATATCTAAAATAAATAGGCAACTTAGAATACAAATTAGGAAAAAAATATGATATTGTTTTTTCATGTTTCATTAAATGGAATTAAAGAAAATTAACAAGAAACTGATGAAAAACCAAAACTAAAAGTAACACATAATCAAATAATTTTTTTTTATAAAAGTACTCAAAAAGAAAAAGATATACTCTCTCTGTTTATTGTAAGTTTCAATTTTTAAAACCTATTAAGAAAACATGTTAAATATTGAACATTGATACATTAATTTGTTGTTGAATATATCTCACAACATTTAACCAATAAAATATTGAAAACCCAATTCGTTTTTAAGTTTATGATTTACCAGTAAGCAATATATAAAATTTATCTTATTGAAATAAATATTTATTTTTAAAACCGTGGATCTTTTTTAAACGTAAAAAATATATATCTAAAACATTAAACAAAAGAAAAAAATATTAAAAAATGTGTCAAATTAAAAAAACAATTATCCCATGAATTCAAAAATTTGCTTACTTGTCATATGTTTATGATTTTAGGATATTTTGCTTATTTGTCATTTTTTATTATTTTGAAGCTTATTTGTCATATTTTTTATTTAAGTTGAGTCATTAATTTTAATACGTAACTTTTTGAATTGTTAGTTTTTAAACATTGTACTGATGATTTAATAAATATTTTCATTATATTCTGAGATAATTATTATTAAAAAATATCATCAAACTTTAGAAATAATTTTATAGTTTTATTAATATGTTCAATTTAATAATATTAAATTAATATTTTTCTATTTTTTTATTTTAGAAAGAAAATTTACTTTACTTTTATGCCACTAAATTACTCACCAATCAAAAATAGTTATGATTTCATAAGTTACATTGATAATTGCTAATGGTATATTTTGTAATTTGTCTTTTTGTTATTTTAAAGTATTAGATTATTAGGATAACAATATGTTTTTCATGTGTAATAACAAGAATTATATCTTCTGATTAATTTAATATTTAAAACTAATTAAATAATATGGGTTGAAATTAAAAAAGAATAGTAAAATTTGAATTAGTTCGATATATATAATTAGTTATATATATATATATGGACGTTAATCTCTAATTGCAAATATTTAACTACATTATATTATTTATTAATTAGTGATCTAATTAAATATGCATATCATTAGTGAGAATAAACACGGTTAAAGACAAACATTTACTAACAAACCCAATTTTTTTTCTTTTGATAACTTTGAAGATTCCAAAAAGAAAAGATTCAAAAACTAATTTCACGAGACCTTATATCCGAGTATACAGAGACGATTAGATCCATTTAAAGCGTGGTTAACTAGATGGTCAATGCTAATCGATTTCAAGGGGAAAACTCCAACAGGTGTTTCTTTACCATTAGAAAAAAAGCGACTTGGTTAACAAAGCCAAGTTTTGTAAGGAGTTTTATTTTTTTGCACCAGAAATCGATTCACATTGGAGGAAATCAAAACACGCAACTCGTATTTATAGTCGCACTTTTCTGAGTTGTCGTTGCAGTTCATATTTCTTAACTTTTTGAAAAAAATAAACTTAAAAATTACATTATTCTAGAACGTTTAAAGAATTAAAAGAAGGGATTCAGTTTCGATTTGGTCATAACATCTTGTGAACTAGAATTTTCGTAAATACCAACCCCAATATATAATTCAGAAAATTTCTTATACATTATTTGCGATGTGATTTTGCCACATATCGTCGTTACAATTATTCTCGCCAAAAAATGATGACATAGCTACTAAAAATATGAAATGTCTTCCGAAAAATATGACATAGACAATTACATTTAATATTAATTTATTTTTTTAGTAAACTTTTCAAAATATATCAATAGCCCATATATTGCATTTAGTGTCGATTTATATTTTTAGATTTTTTTTAAATATGGTAATAACTCATACATCATCTATAAAAATAAATATATTCATATATAACATTTTAAATTCGAAATATTGTTTTCTTTTCTTTTTCTTTTTCTTTTCATAATTATACAATTTGTATTACTAAACCTTCCAAAAATTGCTACTATTTAAAAAAACAATTCTAATCATAAGATCATTAGTTTGTTATATATATATATATATATATATATATATATATATATATATATATATAATAAGTATTGTTTAATTTAATAAGTATTGTTTAATTTAAATTTAATAAGTATTGTTTAATTTAAATTTAATAAGTATTGTTTAATTTAAATTTTTGATAATTATATAATTTTACATCATTTTTATTAGTTTTATACAAATCAATTTAATATATTTAAATAATAAAAATAAATTGAAAATTTTATCTAAGATTATAATTTAAATATTTACATATATAATTTTAAATATAATTTTAAATAAACAAAATTATTTTATCTTAATTTATTATTTAACAAAATTATATCTATATTAAATATTGGTAAAAACAATAAAATCTATAATATTTAATAAAATATATATTTTTAAATATAAATTAAATTTCAAAATTTTATTTATGCACATGGTGCAGGGAAACACCTAGTAATATAGTAATGTGTTAACATGTGACTTTCTTTTTTGTGAATATAGGATAAAAACTGACATGCTAGAAAATTATGGAAAGAAGAAAAGAAATTTGGATTTTCATAAATCAACTTGCATTAGAAGAAACCTCTTCGACATGTAGATGTGTATAACAGAAGTCATTCATCCCTTACATTTATATGAAGTTAAACGTGTCAAAATATATTTGACAGCTACGCTGATATGTGTTCGTTTGGTTGATAGACCTTGAGAATGGTTTGCTGGGAATATTGGTATTAAGAGGTTTGTTTTTGTATTAAGAGGTAGTGAAAAGTTAAAGCTTAAATCAGATAAAATAACTCATAATCTGGTCTTAAAAAAACTCATAATCATTAGTGTTATATCTTTAAGTTTGGTGCGTAAACTAAACCACCGATCGGTTTCCGACCAATTTCCTGATCAAAGTGATGGTCGTAAACTGAGCAGTTCACTGGCTTCGGGAAACTCATGTTGAATTTCAACCCGACTAGTATGGTAAGTTTGTCAGGAGTCCACACACAAAAATAAATAAATCGATATTATTACTCATCACGGGCTAACATCTCATTTTTACAGTTTTAGCAGAAACTAAAAACAAAGACTGAAAGACAAATAATTCAGCTGTAATAATATTCGACAATCGACAGTGATAATAAACTAAGAAATCAACAAACAAGTTGTCAGATCTTCTGTCAATACCGATCGGAAGATTCGGAACATATTAAATCCATTTTAAACATGTTCGTTCTTTTTATGTGGTCCCGATATTACTATTCTCTTTGTTCTTGCCTTTTTAGATTTATACACACAAATTAATAAAACATATGATTTTTTATATTTCCAAAATAAAAATACAATTATTTATACATTTAATCATATTTTAACCAATAAAAAAATAAATTGGAGATTTGTTAATAAATTTTGCATTAAAATTTTAAAACGACACTTATTTTAAATCGAAAATTTTACTCCATACGACAATTAAATAGAAACGGATTGAATATTGTTTTTACAAACCAAAATTACCATTCTCTTACAAACCAAAATCACTATTTTACCCTCATTCTATAAACACTATAAAAAACCATAACCCCTCAACCACAAATCACTTGTATTAGAAACGAAATGGAAATAAGTAAAAGAAACTTATTAGACGAAGAAGCTAAAGCTTCTCTAGACATCTGGAGATATGTCTTTGGCTTCGCAGATATAGCAGCTGCGAAGTGTGCCATCGATCTTAAGATACCAGAAGCCATTGAAAACCACCCGTCGTCACTTCCCGTCACACTAGCCGAGCTCTCCTCGGCAGTCTCTGCCTCTCCGTCACATCTCCACCGTATAATGAGGTTTCTTGTGCACCAAGGAATCTTCAAAGAAGTCACCACAAAAGATGGTCTAGCCACAGGCTACACTAACACGCCACTCTCTCGCCGTATGATGATAACAAAACGTGACGGCAAGTCTCTGGCTCCTTTCGTTCTCTTCGAAACAAGTCCCGAGATGCTAGCTCCATGGTTAAGACTGAGCTCAGTTGTCTCTTCTCCAGTCAACGGTTCACATCCACCACCGTTTGATGCGGTGCATGGTAAGGATGTGTGGGCTTTAGCAGAGGATAATCCATGCCTCAGCCATATGATCAATGAGGCCATGGCTTGTGACACAAGGCTCGTGATGCCACGTGTCGCCAAAGCTTGTCACGACTTGTTTGAAGGCCTGGCTACGGTGGTGGACGTAGGAGGCTGTACCGGAGAGACGACGGGGATATTGGTTAAAGACTTTCCTTGGATCAAAGGATTTAACTTTGATCTTCCTCATGTTATCAAAGTTGCTCAAGTCATGGATGGTGTTGAGAATGTCGGAGGCGATATGTTTGATTATGTTCCCAAATGTGACGCCGTTTTCATCAAGGTTAAGTTCACTTACATACTCTTTGTTCTTTCTTTTTTTTTTTTGAATATTATACTCTCTGTTCTTTTGATTACTATAGTCTATTATTATTCAGCCTTTTCTTCTTACATCTTTAATTTCGTTCTCTAAATCAAACTTTCAACATATAATAAAAAAATAGAATGCATATTTAAGAACTAATATTATTTTGAGTATAATATGTGAAATATCATCATTCTTTCCACTTTGCAATAGGCCTCGTTCGAATTAAGCAATATATAGATTATGTATGATTTTTTATTTTGTATGTCGTATAACCTTTGTGTGTACATTCTATTGTTGTGATTGTAATTTTCACTGTCTGTTTGATTTAATATGAGTGTATTATTATGCATTATTTAAATTTATTAATGTTTTACAGCATGAGATAACAAACAATGTGTTTAAAAGAGAGGTTTTGTTATGTTTTGAAGAAACTTAAAGCACATGCAGAAACAGAAGTATTCTCTTACAATAAGGACTGTATTACATGCTTGAAATTTTGTTGTTTCATATATATTTTGGTGCAAGCTTAAATCATATTTTAAAGCATGATATTGACTTGTTACATCTGTACTTAAACTGTTGAAAAATGATGACAGTGGGTGTTACATGATTGGGGAGACAAAGATTGCATCAGAATATTGAAGAATTGCAAAGAAGCTGTCCCACCAAATATCGGGAAAGTGTTGATAGTTGAATCCGTCATCAGAGAGAAGAAAAAGACGATGATAGTGGAAGACAGAGATGAGAAGTTAGAGCATGTGAGATTGATGCTTGATATGGTGATGATGGCTCACACAAGCACAGGCAAAGAACGGACACTGAAAGAGTGGGACTTTGTTCTTAACGAAGCTGGTTTTGCTCGATATGAAATTAGGGATATTGATGATGTTCAGTGTGTTATCATCGCATATCGGTGATAAAAGGAAGATATGAAAGGGTTAATCCAAGCTGAAGAAGAGTTAAACCAAAATTTACTTCGAGAAAACTGAATCTATTTGCGGTTATCGGTTAAGTAGTACGCGTGAGAAGTTATAGCTAAGTGTGAATGATTGTGTCATGTCAGAATAATCAACGCTTGTTTCAGTATCAGCTACGTTGTGTCGTAATATCAAGGCCTGTTTTAGTACCAGCCATGTTGTTTTGTGTGTTGTTCTTTTCTTTTTGTAACTGAATTGTTGTGTGGTGTTCTTTTCACTTGCTTTTATTAATCTCGTTGATTAAGGAGGTGCTATTGAATGTGGTATACTGACTTGCACTTATAACTTTGTTCATGTGAACTTTTTAGTATATTGGTCATCTATAATAGAAAAAAAAATTATATCCAACAAAGCCACTGTAAAAGAATCTGATCGCATACGGAAAATGAAGAAAGTGAAACCTAGACTGACAGATAATTAAAATAAAATAAAAATAGAAAGAAAGGATAATGGTGGAATTAGAAAATGAAATTGATATTTGATAGTGAGATTATTGAAGGATACCAAGATTTAAATATTAGCCACTAGAGCATTTTAGATTTTACTCGATCTGTTTCTCCGCCTTAAAACTTAAACCCAAATCACTAAAAGCTTCTTAAAAATCATATTAGCCATATAACGTCCTTTAGCTCATATATATCACTCAATTCTCGACCCCCTCCTCCATTGGTACTCTGGATATAAGCCAAGAAGCACTAACCCATGGAAACTGCTTATATATAAGACATTGAAACCACAAATATTCACTACGTGGAAGAAGAAATACACAATAATATTTACGCATCGACGAAGTGGAGCTTATGAACAAATCAGGTAAGCAACTACAAACTAAAACAAACCAAAAAAAAAAAAAAAAAAAACTAAAACAAACCACGAACGACAATTAAACTGCAACACCCCTTTCATACACCAGAAGCTGTGAATTTTGCTGATAATGGAAAGGCGAAAGGCTTTTCTACATCAATATTATTATTATCTCATATTGTTCATCTTATAGATTACAAACTAGAGATGCAGTTATAAGCCCGCAGGTTCAGTTTTAGTAGATGGATCAGTTTACACGAGTTTGGGGAGAAGGTATGCAGTTCTGATTTCAGTGACATATTACAGGTTCTCAACATGGGATCACACTTCATGCGGACGGGTCATGTTCCATACGTATTAATAATTATGGGTAGTCATTGTGCCAATGAAGTAGCAAAATGGGCATTTTTTTGAACAAACCTCTTATAAAAGATCAAGCTCAAACTGAGTTAAGGTTCAACAAACCTAGCTTAGCTAAAGCATCAGCATCGGTGTTGTTCAGCCTTGGTACAAAACGGAAAGAAACAGAGGAAAAAAACGAACAAAGGTGCTCAATATCAAATAAAATTCTGTGCGCTTCAATGGACTTCTTCTTTGTCTTGATGGTGGTGATAAGAGACTGTGAATCTGACCAGACAGTAAGCGTTCGTAATCCCAAGCTGATGGCCTCCATAAGGCCATTCTTGACCGCTATAGCTTCTACTATAAAAGCAGAGCCGCCGATGCAGCGGTTTGAAACTTTTTGGTGAAGGGTGTTAATGTTGAAAGGATCCTTGAAGATGCAACCGAAGCCTCCTCAACTTGTGGTTGCATTCCAAGCAGCATCAAGATAACAGTTATTAGGTCCTATCTCTCCACATGGCAGTGGTACATTGCTTACTGATAAGGTACTTGGTGGGCATGTTGTTCCTGTTTGTGCTGCTTGCCAAGTCCTTGCTTCCTTAAGCGCTAGAGTAGCTACTTCCTGTTCAGAGAGGGTCAAATTTTCGAACAATGGTGAACTGTATATAGTCTGTAGAACCGGACAATGCCAATTTGCATAACTTTAAAAATATATTTTATCCAAATAAATATAAAAAATAAACACCTTTAGTATTTAATGAATAAAAATTAGGCTCTTCATCAACCACATTAGTAAAGAACTAATATCATTAAAAATACACTATATACCACTGCCATTAAAAATACACTATATATATATACATAAGCAATATAAGATCACATGAAAAAAGAAATGACAAGAGACCAAGATAAATATATGAAATGAAACATGCTTAAGCAAAGAGGACAATACTATCACTTTATATAGAGAAAAGATAATTAATGACACTAAAGATATATTTCTATTAGTCAAATAAACACTATATAAAAGAACTAGACTAAACTAAAATACAGTGTCTTTAAACTCGGACCGAACCGGCGGCTGGACCAGGTTCAACCGTGAACCGGACACAAATCTGAGTTGGGTTAGTGCCGAAATCAACTAAACTGAACCGGTTAAAAATCTGTATTGAACTGTTAAAAATCCGGGGAACCGGTGACCCAACAAACCGATCAAACTCTGGTTCTTAGATAAACCAAAATTTTATTAATAAAACAATTAAAATTTTCTTTTCAAAAATTAAATAGGGCTTCAGATTAAAGAGGAAAAAGAAGAAGAACTTGATTTTTCCGAATTAGAAGAGAAATTTCATGAAGAATATCCTAAAATGGCGAAAAACTTGATCACGGTATAATTTGAATTTATTTCAAAATATAATTTTTATTACTTTTATTACATTTTCAGTTTGTTACTTTTTATTTTTTTTTCTAATCATTATGGTTATTGAAATTTTTTTTTGATATGATCTATCTTTATAAGAATATGCAAATTTAAAATAGTATTAAATTGATTTTAATCAATCAACCCGATTCGAATCCGATCGAACCCGGTCGAACCACAATGACCCATGACCCCAAATATATAAAAAACACTGCTAGCCGGTCCAGTTTTAAAAACACTGCTAAAATATGATACAAAAAAACAAAAACAAAAAAACTCTTGACACAAAAATAATTCTCAGTCGACACCCTAGTTTTTAAAATAAAAATGTTTTTGCTTGCACAACCCTTAGAACACATTCCTCTTATTTATAATGAAGAAAAGAAAACCAAAGCAAAAAAAAAAACAAAACTAACACTATGTATACATATATAGAGCTGAATTGACAATTGATACATTATATATTATTTAGCTCAGGTAAATTGTATTAAGTGTTTTTTTTTTCTCAAAGATCAAATTTCCTTTTGTGGTTCCAGTTCTTTGATTGTCAGACATTAAATCGGGAAACAAATCCGAATTAAACAAGTGGGTTCTGTGAGATAACAAACTAAGTCTATATTGGAGATTTAGATTAAAAAAATTTAATATATAAAAAGATGTCGAACTTTAATAGTACTAGGTTTTTAGGGAACTGAGTTCCTGAAACAAATCCAACAGGCTCTTCCCATGCTGTCCAAATTGTAGTTGTCTTTTACTTGCCGATACTACTACTATCGTGCCCTCACTTTATAAGCACTATAAAAAGCCTGATCCCTCAAACCACAAAACCACTCCTCAAATAAACGAAATGGAAGAAAGTAAAAGAAACTTAATGGATGAAGAAGCTAAAGCTTCTCTAGACATTTTGAGATATGTCTTCGGCTTTGCAGATATAGCAGCAGCAAAGTGTGCCATCGATCTTAAGATACCAGAAGCCATTAAAAACCACCCGTCACAGCCAGTGACCCTACCCGAGCTCTCCTTCGCAATCTCTGCCTCTCCGTCACATCTCCACCGCATAATGAGGTTTCTTGTGCACCAAGGAGTCTTCAAAGAAGTCCCCACAAAAGATGGTCTAGCCTGAGGCTACACTAACACGCCACTCTCTCGCCGTAGGATGATCACAAAACGTGACGGCAAGTCTTTTGCTCCTTTCGTTCTCTTCGAAACAAGTCCCGAGCTGCTAGCTCCATGGTTAAGGATGAGTTCAGTTGTCTCTTCTCCGGCCAACGGCTCACATCCACCACCGTTTGATACCGTGCACGGTAAGGATCTGTGGGCTTTAGCAGAGGGTAACCCGTGCTTCAACGATGTGATCAATGAGGCCATGGCTTGTCACACAAGGCTCGCCGTACCACGTGTCAAGGCGTGGCTACGGTGGTGGACGTAGGAGGCTGTACCGGACAGACGATGGGAATATTGGTTAAGGAGTTTCCTTTGATCAAAGGGTTTAACTTTGATCTTCCTCACGTTACCAAAGTTGCTCAAGTCTTGGATGGTGTTGAGAATGTTGGAGGCGACATGTTTGATTCTGTTCCTAAATGTGACGCGTTCTCATCACGGTTAAGTTCATTTACACACTATATTCCTTTGTTATACTATTAGTCTATTACTATTATTCAGTGGTTTCTTTCTTTCTTAATTACATCTTTCATTTAGTCTCAAAATAAAATTGTCACATAACAGACAAGACTTGAATAAATATTTGTAAACTAATATTATCTGACATATAATATCATTTCCAACATCACTTCATAATTCATTTCAAAATGGAGTTTAACACAAAAAATGCTCCGATACTTTTCTATATTATAATAAAGTAAAAATACAGTTAATCCATAAATGGAGTTAAGCTTTTTTCCACTACTTTATTTTTCGCTTCATATGATTTTAGCAAAATTCAACTTCATTTTAGGAGAAAAAAATAGAATATACATTACTTTACATTAAAGATCTCAATACTCAAAAAAAACTATTTTGACAGGCTTTTCCCCCCAAAAAAAAATATATATATATATATATATATTTTTTTGTCTGCGCCCATCATCTAAGATCAAGTGGTAGCCGGGCTTGAGTCGCTCCTAGGAAACGGTATGTCCGACCGGGTCTGATCTATATGGGAAAAGAGAACTATGCTGCTTCGCGCCTCCTTAGCAAGAGAATTTGCATGCAAATTTCTGGTTCTAGTTATGCGGGCAATGCTGAACTTCGAGAATCCGGCATGTATTTGTTTAAATGAGACTAGCTCGGAAGCAAACACCGGCCAGTCAGAGGAGTTTGCAATCATATCCACGAGGTCAGAATAATCCGTCTCTATATGGATCATGGTGCAAACTAATTCCCGTAAACATGACATTGCCCATAAGAATCCTTCCATCTCAGCATGAAGAGGTGAAAGGCTTTTCCGGCATCCCTGAAGTCCAAATCTCTCAACTCCTATTTGATCCTTGTAGAACCACCCTAGACCACTGACTGTGCCATTCTCAATCCATGATGCATCGATTTGGCTAGTCGGACGTTGGGGGTCCGCAGGGAGAGTCAAGATAACCGAACGAGCCATATGTGGCTCCTCTTCCTCGCTGTAGATTGGCTTTTCTCCAGCATTCAGCTTCGATAGAAGCTAGTTGGAGAGTGTCCAATGGTGATACTTCCTTTCCATTGAAAAATTTATCGTTGTGTGCCTTCCAATTGTACCATAAGATCCAGGGAAAAGTTTTAATAAGTGGTTCCACATAGGCCACATCTTTCTTCTTCCAGAAGAGGAAGTTCATGTTTTGGTAAACAGAAGTATTCGGGAAGTAACCCGGAAGGTACAGATAGTCCGATAAAACCCACACCTCAAGGGCGGGTGAACACTCAAAAAGAAGATGGTTAATGGTTTCCTCAGGATCACCGCATCTAGGACAGCTCCTATCAGCGCCCAGATGTCTATTGGCAAGTCTTTCTGTCGTTGCAATGCATCCTGTCAAAGTTTGCCACATAAAATGTTTCATCTTTCTAGGAGCATGAAAACTCCACACATGGTTCTGTAAAACAGTGATACTGGGTTGTACAATTTGAACTTCAGCATCACACACTTTAATCTTCTGTAATCGGTCATATCCAGATTTGACAGAGTAAACGCCTGATTTTGTATAATTCCATGCATAGTCGTCCATGGATCATGCAATGGCAGATCCATAAATATTTTTTACCGGTGTCATAAAATAAATTATTTATTTAATTTAAAATATATTTAAATAATAATAATTTCAATTTTGTTAAATTTTGATTATATATAATATTGTGTTATTAAATATTAATTACATAGAATATTAGCTTGACTGTTAACAAAAAAAAACTTGTCAAATTATAGATGGCCTTAGAAACCCAAATAAATTAAAACAGTATCTAAATAAACTTTTCAGTCAAAAATATAATATAGATCCAAATAAAACGTAAAACAGTATTGGGCTTGTGGCCTCTGTAACTAATAAAATTTGGAGAAAGGGTGCAGCATATGGCATCGAACTCGGGTTTGGGAATTTAAGGGGTGTCAAAGGACTAAACTATAACCAACTGAACCAAGAAACAACGTTGAACACAGCTTACAAAGAAGCTATTTATTATTTAAGGGGTGTCAGCTGACACCCCTTCTCCCCATGTAGATCCGCCTCGGAGACCACGTGTTGCTCGGTCGCAGTTTGAGGATAAGCGGGATATCTTCAGGATTGAAAAAATCAAATAAAAGGTCAGTATCCCAACCCCTTGTATCACGCTTACTAAAAGAATGAACAAGGAATTTTGGGTGTCTATAAGTAACACGAGGTCTCGGAGGCCGAGCATCAATATCAGAGATCCAAGGTTCAGTCCAAACACAAGTGTTGAGCCCCGCTCCTATAGTCTTTCGCAGGCCCGATTGTAGGAGTGGTTTTGCTGCCATAATACTTCTCCAACCATATATATATATATATATATATATTTAACAACTGATGAACTTATTTAGTTCTTCATTTCCTTGTAGTACTCCTTGAAACAAGAGAGCCATAAAAAGTTTATGTGTTAATATACAAGCTCTAAGGATTTTGCAAAGCTCGATATTGACTGTTTATATCTGATTCGTAAAATGTGAAAAATGATGACAGTGGGTGTTACATGATTGAGACTAAGATTGTATAAGAATATTGAAGAATTGCAAAGAAGCTGTTCCACCAAATATCGGGAAAGTGTTGATAGTGGAATCCGTAATCAGAGAGAAGAAAAATACGATTATAGTGGAAGACAGAGATGATAAAATAGAGCATGTGAGATTGATGCTTGATATGGGGATGATGGTTCACACAAGCACAGGCAAAGAACGAACTTTGAAAGAGTGGGAATTTGTTCTTAACGAAGCTGGTTTTGCTCGATATGAAGTTAGGGATATTGATGATGTTCAGTGTGTTATCATCGCATATCGGTAATAAAAAAAGATATGAAAGGGGTGAAGCCAAACTGAGGAAGAGAGAAAAACTGAATCTGGTTTCCATTATCGGTTAAAGTAGTACGAGTCAGAAGTTATAGATAAGGGTCAAAAATCGTGTTTCAGAATAATCAAGATTCACTTGACAAAAAAAAAGAATAATCAAGATTCAAGGTTTGTATCATTACCTGCGGTGTTGTGTTTGTTCTTTGTTTTTTCTTTTGTCAATGCCCATCTTCTTAGATCAAGTGGTGGTTGCAGTGTTTGTTCTTTGTATTTCACATGCTTTTGTATTTTTTTTTTACATATTATTTGTGTTCTAATAAACCACAACCTTTTTATCGTTTGAAACTGTAAAAAGTAAAAACAAAAACGGGCATTCGTGTTTACGTTTTGCACTGATCAAGACAGGAAGAGCTAACCCAATACTATCCCCGTTGTCTTGTGGAATGCTGTTAAAGGGTGAGGACATGTGTTCGAACTCACTAACAACCTAATTATTGAGATAGTGAGATCTCATAATGGAGGGATTGGGGTCGGTGCGCTGCAGCACTTTGAGCCTGGGGTCCATGGACAGGTGTTCCACAGGACGGGTTGTCACATAAAAAGTTGACTTTTTATTGTGACAACCCGTCCCGTGGACCTCACTGTCCTTAGACCCCAGGCTCACAGAGCTGCAGCGCACCGACCCCAACCCCTCCCTTATGAGATCTCACTATCTCTATTATTAGGTTATTGGTGAGATTCGAACCTAGGTCCTCACCCTTTAACAGCATTCTAAATCTCTTGCTTCAAACCACAAAGATATATAACAATATGGTCACATTATATAGAATGTTAGTTTGGTAAAACAATTATACAGAATGTCAGTTTGGTAAAATGGTTAACTTGTTAACATTTGAGTTAGCAGACCCTTGTTCGATTCTTTTCTTTTCCAGCATACTTTCTATTTTACCAAATTCAATGATATTAAGCACTTTTGTAATCCCCTTATTATTAATCCAGAAGCAATTTTAAAAATTTAACCTATAAAGAGTAAACTAATTTCATTGTTGTCATTATATCTATGTGTCATCCTCACAATCCTCCTCAGCCATCATTTAAAATTATCATTAATTTACTAAAGTAATTAAATACAATGCCATTGGTCCTATTATGTTTGTTATATTCTCATTCCCAACATATTATTTGGCTCTTTCTTTATATTATTTGACACATATGCATTGCAAACAGGTTATATAAATTGTGTTGTCGAATCCAAGGACACATATGCATTTCGAGTTATTTTATTACATTTTTCCTTTGCATTTTTACGGATCATATTTTTTTGTTTGCTGATTATCACATGTTTTGCTGATTTTGCTATCATATATGTGTACATAACTTATACATTCTTTTATATATTCTTAAACTTATACATTCTTTTATATATTTTTTATTCTTACTGACATTCTTTTAGATATTCTTGAACTTATACATTCTTTATATATTCTTGAACTTATACATTCTTATATATATATATATATATTTTTTATCCTTACTAACATTCTTTTATATATTCTTGAATTTATACATTCTTTTATATATTCTTGAACTTATACATTCTTTTATATATTCTTGAACTTATACATTCTTATATATATATATTTTTTATCCTTACTGACATTCTTTTATATATTCTTGAACTTATACATTTTTTTATATATTCTTGAACTTATACATTCTTTTATATATTCTTGAACTTATACATTCTTATATATATATATATGTATGCTTACTGCAATATGAAATATGTAAAAAATGCATATATGTATACATCTACTTATACATTCTTTTATATATTCTTTTAATTATATATTCTTTTATATATGTGTGCTTGTTTTTTTTCAATATTTCCAGTTTCGAAAATATGAACCACATACAACATTATTGCATGTTTTGGAATATGGGAATCATATAAAATTAGGAACCAAATTTATAGTGATTTGGGGGTGACTGATATTATTTGAGCCAAATATCTATAATTTCGAGGATAATTTTATCAATCTTGACCATGATATTTATGCATTTCCTAAATTATGAAAAGATGATCCACAGTAAATATAAACTTGCTAAAATTTTGGTCGTTAATAATGGAAATTGGAAAAATATATTAATTAGAATTTGTTGGATAGTTGTGTTGCTCACCAAAATTATGATTGTGTATGACACATGTATCCATACTATTAAAGCAGAAGCATTTTAGCTTTTTTACTCTATTTACCCTTATTGAGAAATCTTTTATTTGTATTCATTAAGGGTATTCTGGATTTTCTGCGATTTTTTCTAAATTGTTTTTTGGTTTGTCATTAACCACCGGTTTCCTAATTCAATTTCGGTCTGCAATTATTTCCATGTTTGATACTGCATCGATTATTTCCATATTTGATACTGTCATTAACCACCGGTTTCCTAATTCTAAAATTATTAATTTTGACAACAATTATTATCATTTAAAACAATTTTGAAAAATATAAGTATATATTTTAAACAAATTTTCAACTTATGATCACCGAATTTGTCTTATCATTAAAAAAATCACAATATTAAAAATACCGGGTTACCAACCGGTAACCCGTTCAACCGCAGGTCTGAGTCAGATTTTGAAACACCAAAACTATAAAATTGTTATATTGATTTATATTTAAAATATCTAATTCAAAATTGAAAACCTAAAATACAGGTACAATATAGTTAAAACCGAACATAAACTCGGATATAAAATAAATATATGAGACGGGTTATATAAATGCATATACAAGACAGATTATATAAAACAATTTTCCTAATTCTAAACTAATTAATTTTTACAACAACTATATCATTTAAAACAATTTGGAAAAATATAAGTATATTTTAAACAAATTTCCAACTTATGATCACCGAATTTGTCTTATCATTAAAAAATTACAATGTTAAAAATACAGTAACCCGTTCAACCGAAGGTCCGAGTCGGGTTTCAAAACACCGATCAAACTATAAAACTGTTATATTGTTTCACATTTAAAATATCTAATTCAAAATTAAAAACCTCAAAATATATGAACAATATAGTTTTAATCCAATATAAACCAGGATATAAAATACATATATGAAACGGGTTATATAAATGCATATACAAAACGGATTATATAAATGTGATTATATAAAGTTTTTACCAAACATAAACCCACGCTTTGAAAGCGCGGATCAAAATCTAGTTAATGTTTATAATTGCATACACTCATTGCTATTTGGTATGGTTCGGTATATAAGTGGACCATTATTTTTTTAAAGAGATGCAGTGACAACCAACTATTTTAGCACAAGACCGGAACATATACTTTAAAGTCTAAGATATATTATTTTACTAATAATGTTAACCCTTATATATTATTACTCATACCATTTTGACAATTTTTACATATAGAATATGTAATGTTCCCTAATTCTTTTTTGAGCATTTTCACGCAGGTCATATCCTAGTTAGTATTGTTTGTGTTACTGCCAAAAATCACCAGCAATTTAAAGATCATCATCCGTGATCTTTAAGGAAAAAAAGGGATGAACAGTTGAATTTTAGACACTTTCTCCTTATCACGAAGCTGGATAAGACAGGACAAGAACTTAAGTTCTAAACCAAATCAGGAAGTGACAGAAGATTCATCAATTTTACAAATTTTCTTTCAATACTCAAAAAGGCGGAAAAGACTATATCTTTGAATCCAAGGAGGGTAAAGCAAAAACTTATCAACGGCAACACTAGTAAGTTGAGGCCTGTCTTGGAATTGGAAGCTTGCATATTACTAGCGAAGTGCACAAAGACATCAAGAACCAGAGAAAGAAGCAAAGTTATATAGCATCCAACAGGTGAAAACACAGGAAAGAAAGATCAACTCTGACTTACCCGCGTATCTCCGAGTAGGGGATGTAAAATGAGTATATAAGGGTGCCGCAAGCCCATAATGAAGATACATATTCTGGAGGAGAGAGATCCCCACTACAGAATTACACAGCCCGAGTATTAATAAGTTAAAATTGATTAGATATGGTGATATACTCCCAAAAATCACCAGAAATTTTAACTATTCAGTCAACACAGAAGCATTAATTTTGTCATGCCCCTAGTTGCCAGTATCCTGATCAGCTTATTGAAATATGGATCACCCTGAAGAATAACGATTTTGGTTAAGAGTGAGCGGAGAGAAAGCTAGCTATTTGGAACAAGGAAGCAAGTTGCTTACTAAAAGACATGTAGCATTCCAAATTCACTTAAAACGTTACAATTAAATTTAAATATGAGAGCCCTAGCTGTAGAAATGGAACTATTCAAAATGGCTAAACAGTGGCTGTGCAAATAAGACAATGCAGACAAAAAAAATCACCACAGTTCGGTCTAGTGAATCAGTCAAGGCTTTAGATTAAGAGACATCTAAGCTAAGCCCAATAGCTGCAGCAGTACGCAACAGCGGTTCAAGCATTTCTCTTGTTGGAGTAGGATGACGCCTGCATTGAAGAACCAAAACCAGAGATATGATGAACAGCTATTGAGAATAAAAATGAGAAGTTATATGCAGCAAATGGCCATAAAAGATATACAGCTACTTGCGATCTCATAATATGCATTATGCTAATCGCTAAATAAGCACAACACTATCCAATCTAATCACTTATGGTCAAATTTTACAGGAATACAGTTGTTAAGCAATTCAGCAGTATAGGCATCTATGGCAACAAATTGAAAGTAATTTGGTCACACCTTGGAAAAAATTGCAATAAGTTTTACGCAGAGAAACACTTCAAGACATAATGATTGCCATATTTGAGAAGCAGGCAGGCCACAGATGTAAGAGCAGCAAGCCAGAAACCTTATAGACCTATCGCAAATTTTACCTGAATAGTGAACAAGAAGGGAATTGTTTAATGATTTATTCAGAGACTGTAACATTTGCAGCAAGCATGATTTCCTCAACCATTTGGTTTGCTTCCCTAATCTGATACATGCCTGTGCAAAACACAGTCACAAAAACGGATGAGTACATCCTTAAAAAGGCTAAAGGTTTGGGTGAAAACGACTAAGAAACTATTGTTCATATTAATCAAGAAGAGCTTTTTTTCTCTGCGGCAAACATACCAATGTAAAGAGGATCATATGAGTCTCAGTATCAATCTGAAATTTAACTTCAGCAGAAGCGAGAGTTAAGGCTCGCCTATCGATACGCCTTTGTCTCATTATCTACAGAATTCAAAAGCACATAGCAGTTAAAATTGTCTTATCCTTTTTATCATTTGGGAACATAAACAAACTTCTCGCCTCCGACATTCTCAACACCATCCAGGACTTGAGCAACATTGATAACGTGAGGAAGATCAAAGCTAAACCCTTTGATACAAGGAGACTCCTTAATCAATATTCCCATTGTCTGTCCGGTACAGCCTCCTACGTCCACCACCGAAGCCACGCCTTCGAACAAGTCGTGACAAGCTCCGGCTGACACGTGGCACCATGAGCCTTGTGTCCCACTACGGGTCTTGTATCTTGTGTTCTTCCTCTTTCACAGTTCTTACTCGTATCTACCTGCCGTTCAAAAAAAAAAAACCTTATACCACCACATCTACTTAGAATGATTTGGTCCATGCGAACTGGTGTAGACTTTTCCAAGTATGTGGTAAACTATAAAAGCTAACACAGTGAGAAATCAAATGCGAAATGAAACACTGAGAAAACAAATGCAAAATGAAATAATTACTCTGAAAATTCCACAAAATGATGCTATACCTAGTCTTTTGTCTTATGCAAACAGCAAAATGATTTTTCTCCTTCACAAAAGACAATCAAAAAGAGTTAAGAGTCATAACTTTTCAAGTTTAATACATTGATAATTTGTTCGTCAGAGCAACACAACACAAATTAACTTATGGAAAACATACAATATTCATGTTAAGCGTATGAGGACAACATGATTAAACAAACACAAGATAATAGCACACTAATAGCTGGAAAAATCAGCACTTGTGAATTCTTGACAGTGAGATCGAAATAGCTGGAAAGTGCTGAGAGGGAAAATTTTTACAGAACTTGGAGCCTCAGGAGCCAGTGGAATTACACGTGAAAAAAAGCGGGTTAGAAAATGAACACTTGGCTCTTCTCTAGTCTGAGAGGAACGTCGACAAAACCTAACAAACATTTCTTCCTATCAATCTATCAAGTTTCATTTAAGGTTCCAGATGCTTACAGATATAAGGATCAAGGGTGCATCCACTTGTCGAACTCCTCTGCTTCACCACGAGCAATCAGTTTGTCGATTCCGTCAACATCCTCCTACAAAGAACCCCCACAATCAAAGATGATACACTCAAAAAGGTAAATACACGCAACCACTGATGTTGTTATCTAGTTAGTAGCTGGAAGAACAAATAATTTTACTATAAGCTTAAGTAGATAACAATAACACAGAAACATTAAATAATAAGCTGATGCATCGCAGAAAACAGAGTTGTTTCTACTCGAATAGATAAAAAAAAAACACCAACTCAACACAAGAACTCTGCAACACACCATTTCAAGTGACGAGTGAAACAAGCTCACACATTTCAAGTATATGATGATAAAAAGAACCTCAGCAACTAAGTCCAGCAAATGAATAATCAAAACACTCTTCCCACAGAAAAAGTTCCCAACTTTCCCATTAAAATACTCTTTCCAGATCTAAAGTCTCCAACTTTCTACGGAACTTCATGGAACTACAAAATGAAAAAGTGGGTTCTAAAGTCTTCTCTAGCCTGAGAGGAGAGGCAACCTAGGACGTTTCATTATGGGTCGAGAGATGCTTACCAATATAAAGATCAGGGTTCCGGCACTTGTCGTACTCCTCTGCTTCACCATGAGCAATCAGTTTGTCAACATCCTCCTACAAGAACCCCACAATCAAAGGATCAAACCAAGGAACAAACAATTAGAAACAAAGATGATACACTCATAATGGTTAATTCCCAATCACCAATGTTTTGTGATCTAGTCAGGAGGTAGCTGGAAGAATAAAGAGTTATATCACTATAAGCTTACGCAGATGAAAGAGACATTAAATCATAAGCAGAGCTCTTTTCTACATTGAAGTAACAATGAATGAATGAATGAATGAATATACACTAACTCAAACACAAGAAGTCATCATTATGCAACACAGATATGGTGTAGCAGAAACCTAAACACTGAAGTGAGTCTAGCAAAACAGTAACCAAAACAAAACACACACTCAACAGCAAAGTCTCCCCACCCAACCTTTCTCATTGAAACAATGTACACGAGTGGAACAAGCTCGCACATTTGATAACAGAAAGGAACCCTGAACACCCAAGTCATCAAAAATACACTTGGTACATGGAAAGTCCCCAACTTTCTCATCAAAACACTCTTTACATAGAGCTCTAAAGTCTCTAAGATGAGAAGAGAACAATACCACATCTTGGTTGGCGTTGAACAAGAAGACTGGAAAGAGGAACGAAGATCAATGAACACCAAAATCCAACATTCAAGCAAAAAGAGTCCAACTTTGATTCGGAAGAGATCTGGGGAATGAATGAAGTGAGAGTATCCTTAAGGTCGCGTCGATAGAGGATTCGAACCCTCTCCTCTGCCCTCTCCTCCTGTTTCATTTAGAGGGGCAATGAAAAGAAAATATTTCCAGGTGACCCATCACAACAGAAACCTCTTGTTGGTTTCAATGTAATGGCCCACACAAAAAATATATACCTATTTATAAAGAGTTTCAATGAAAAACGAAAGCACCAAAGAAAAAAAACCTAGTAGCCCTTAAGATGAAGAATTCTACGAGTCCTCCTCCTTTTTTTCTTATTGGTGCCATGAGCCATCATCATCTCCATCGTTCTCATCGGTTCCAGATGAAATCGCTGCGAATTGTTTTGCCCGCGTCTCGAAATCTCAATACCCTTCCCTCAGCTCAGTCTCCAAGAGCTTCCACTCTCTCCTCTCTTCTCCGGAGATACACGCAGCTCGAGCTGAAATCGGAGCCACAGAGCCTCGCCTCTATTTGTGTTGTGAAAGTTTAAAGACGGACACCCGCTGGTACAATCTCATGAGTCTCAGCAACTGCGACGATGATGAGATAATCAAAAAAGGAGACGGGGCTGAAATTAAGATGAAGACTGAGTTGAGGTTAGTACCTGTAAAAAAAGACTATTCCTTTCAATTATCAAAAGAAGCAAATTTAGCTGTTGGTCCCGACATCTACCAAATCGGCGGAATCAACAAGAAGGGCAAGCAATCTAGATCCGTCTGTGTGCTTGATTGTCGGAGTCACACGCAACGTCGAGCTCCTAGGATGAGGGTTGCCAGGCAAGGCTCCAAAGCTTGTCTTTTATATGGGAGTATTTATGTAATGGGAGGATGCGGAGAAAGAGAGTGTTGGGGTGAAGTTTTCGACCTAAAGTCTCAGACTTGGAAGGAAGAGATACTTCCAAGGCCTAGTGGTGGTGAAGAATTTGATTGTAAATTCGAAGTTTTAGTCCTCGGAGCAAAGATATATGTTATCACGGAGGGTAAAAAGTATGCTTATGATCCCAAACAAGGAAGATGGCTGCTGCTAGAGATGGGTTTTACGGCTTTAGAATTGATATTAGAAACATGTGGGATTTGGTGCGTTCTAGATAATCTTGTGTTTAAGGAGTTTGGCGATGATTTGTTCTGGTATGACGTGAGCAGCTTTGGAAAGTGGTCAATTGTTCAGGGTTTGGAAGCTCTGCGCTATACCAAGGTTTGTTGTAGTTACCGTATGATTCAATTAGTTAACTATGGTGGGAAACTGGTGATTGTATGGCTAGTGTTGCCTGAACCTTTATTCAGGAGGAATAAGCCGCCTGTCGTTCACGAAGAGAAAACTTGCTTCGCCGTGATTAGGTTGGAGAAGCGTCTGACTTCTTCTGGACTTGCCATTTGGGGAGAAATTGAACGTTTGAGCTTCTCTCTTGTTCACGGGTCATATAATCCATTGACCTGTCTATCCGTCTCGCTTTGATTATATCAAAAGGATCCTCTCTTGCTTCAAATTTGGAGTTGAGTGAAATTTATTTCACTTTCGCTGTACCTGTAACTGGTTACCAATTTTATTATGAATAAATGGAATTGAAAAAGATGGAACGTAGTTGAATGGAATAGTGGTAGTTGTGAAACAAAAAAAAAACTAGAATTATATTCTACTTATTCTACTCATGAATCAATTTTATCATTAATGTTTTATAACTACATTCTATTTAATTTCATCCATTCCACAAAAAATTATTGGAATTATATTTGTTTTTTTTTTTCCATTCAAATGACAAACAATTTGGAATCTATAAGAATAAGTCATTTCATTCCAAAAAATTACAATCCAGTTACATTCTTTGTATTGTAATCTTTTCTTTTGATGTCTTTGTTTTTTTCTGACTTCATCTTTGTGTACGCTTATACTCTTTTCGTTATCAAATAAGTGTCGTTGTAGAGAATTTTTGTTGTTGCAAAATAAGTGTCATTTTCAAATTTCATGCAAAATTTATTAATTTTATGGTGTCATTTATTTTTCTATTGGTTAAAATATAATTAGATGTATAGGTAATTATGTTTTTATATAGAAAATATGTAATATTAATTCTTTTATTAATATGTGTGCACAAATATAAAATGACATTTATTTGAAAACAGATGGAGTATAGATTTGTGTTTACTTAAATCATATTAATAAAGTTTTTGAGCGTGATTTATTTGCAAACCTTTTTTGAAGATTCGGTCAAGTGAAGGATTACCCAATAATAATAAAAAGTTACACTATATATATATACAGGATTTCAAAGGGGTTTGATTAAGAAGTATGGAATCACAAGTTCAATCAATTCGGACAAATTTGAAAGCAAAGATGAGTTTCAGATCGAATCCTTTGGCAGCTTGTGAGTTCCAGACGACTTTTGCTTATATTCATCCTTTTTACATAATTAAACGTGTGAAGAACAATAAATTTTGAGTTCGGATTGTTTGATATCACAAATTAACTGGGATGTAGGGAGAACAAGGGAAGAGAAGAGTAAACTAACTACTAAATGAAAAAAAAAGGAAAGAGATAACAGACACATTTCTTGATTAACACAATCCATCCACCAGCTTAAAGTTCTCTCTCACAAACACACAAATAAATAATCATACATAATAAAAAGCACATAAATCTTAAGTTGCCTTCATCACTAAGTGGGGGAAATTAAACATCTTCATCAGTTGGTTGCATTGCTTCGGAATGAGGCTAATGCCTTAACTGCTCCAGCTCTCAAAATGTATTGATGGTAAGCTGCTGCTGCTAGTGCTCCCACGAATGGACCGACCCAGAAGATCCACTACCAAAAGGTTGATTAACAAACAATTATTTAGTCAAAATTTGAGAAATGAATCATTATTTATCCCAACCAATATTCTGTATGACAACTAAAGACTTACATGGTCATCCCAAGCCTTCTCGTTGTTGTAGATAACAGCAGCCCCAAAGCTTCTGGCTGGGTTGATTCCAGTTCCAGTAATGGGGATAGTAGCCAAATGTACCATGAACACAGCGAATCCAATTGGAAGTGGGGCCAAGACCTAATCAGAAAAATAAAATAAAAAGAGTAAACTTTATCAAAATCTAGACATATCCATTAATTTGAGCCTGAAACCAAACAAGATTCAACTCAAACACACAAAATTCAAACTCTATCGGAATCTAAACAGACTACTTGACTTGAGATTATTTTTTTTTTTATCACTAACCCCAAAAGATTCTAACTTTATTCAGAATCTACACAACCCCATTTGAGACAAAACCAAAACTTTATCATAAAGTCCAAAGAGTCAAACTTTATTCAGAATCTACACAACCCCATTTGAGATTAACAAAAGCTTTATCATTAAACCCAAAGATTCAAACTTTATCTAGATTCTACACAGACTACAAATTATCACAAGATTTAGCATTGGAATTATACCAAACTTAATCATAAACAGAACACTTACGGGGATGTGAGAGTCACGAGCGCTCCTCTTGGGGTCAGTTGCAGAGAAAACGGTGTAGACAAGTACGAAAGTTCCGATAATCTCAGCTCCGAGAGCTGTTCCGTTACTGTAACCGTCGGCTACGGTGTTAGCTCCGCCTCCGAGAGTGTTGTAAGGAGTTTTCATGAAAGCTTTCACGAAACCCACACCACAAACGGCTCCAAGACACTGAGCTATCATGTAACCAACAGCTCGCACCAAAGACACCTTACGTGCCAAGAACAGACCGAAAGTCACAGCTGGGTTAATGTGACCACCTGCGAACAAAACATAACTAATTAAAAAAACATAACTAATTTTAAAAAAAAAAAGTAAAGGAAGGGTTTTAAAACTTACCAGAGATACCGGCGGTGCAGTAAACGAGGACGAAGATCATACCACCGAAAGCCCAAGCGATACCGAGCAAACCAACGCCATCACAAGGACCGGTTTGCTTCTTGTGGCCAATGACGGTGGCTACGGTGACGTAGAGGAAGAGGAGTGTGGCGACGAACTCGGCGATGAGAGCTCTGTAGAAAGACCACTTCCCGAGCTCTGACATGTCGAGGAGCGGAGCTGGTGGAGGGTCAACGTAGTCTTTGCCATGGTGGTGGGTTTGTCCCTCTTCGCTCACTTCTTTAGACATCGTTAACCTTTGTTTCTCTCTCTAGATTAGCTATGGAGTTTGGTCGAATTGAGTGGTGCTGTGTAATGACGACAGTGTCTCCTTTTAAAAGGAAAGGGCACCGATAAGCCAAGGGTGTTTCCGGTATTTCGTGATTATTTAAACAGCTCTGCTAAAGATAAAGAAACATTATTGGCACGGTTAATAAATGTGTTAATGTCTTTAATGTGAAAGCTTCTTGAGGTTTTCGAGAATCTAAATGTCAGTTGATTAACTCTAAACTATAATTAAGCTAAATTTTCCCTTAGAACTTTCTCCTTCTAGCTAATAACGAAGATCAAGGCATAAGATATTATTCATTTATAAATCACAACGGAGACAAAAAAAATATCTTATGGGTTTTCTTTTGTTATGAGTTATGACCAGTAGTTTTGTACATTATTACAGGCACACAATAGTGAAATATTTAAATTTAGTATTGTATGATAGTGATGATACGAAATAAACAATCAAAGGTGGGCTCTACGTGCATGGACACAATCTTCTGCTGTTCTGGACTTGTGAATATTTTTCTTGTTAATATGGAACAGTAAGATTATAAACAAACAAAGGCATGTGTTGACAAAAGAATAGTAGTATATAATGAATAAAGCCATGTGTTTGTAGTTTCGCTAAACATTTTTGGGTATTATACAATATGAAACAAGTGGACATAAAAGAATAGGTGATGCGACCCAAGTGTACAGAGAAGCCATGTGAGGGTTTGTGACAGAAACGAGGTGCAAGGTTTTCTCGTCAGCCTGTCATCCCCAACTCTTCTTTCGCTCTCCTTTTACTCAACGGTTATATCGATATCTTTGTCTATTTTTGTTCCATCTATTTTTGGCAACTTTCCTTTTAAATTTATTCATTTATTCATTTAACATCATATTTCGGATTTTACGTCAAGATGGATTTCAAACTGATTAGTATTTAGCTTATTTTTATAAGGACACCCTACAGTTGTTACAAAAAAAAAGGACACCCTACAATTAGCTATAGAAAGTAGTTTCTTTCCCCTATAGTGAGTTTGTTGGTTTAGTTATCAAAGTGTCAAAGATTATGTATGTATGCATTATGAAAAACAAGTGTTGGGACGAAAGCCCTACCTAGCGGTCGATCTGTTTAAAAAATCATATACTTGCAACTTGTTTTAAAAAACATATATAGTTGAAACTAGAAACTTGTTACTTATAAATATGATTAGTGTATGAGCTGGGAAACAACTATCATAGATAATTCTAAATTAAGCCGGATATTTTGTTTGCGTTACACATTTATATTTTCCATGAATATGTAATGAAAAATAATGATTGCATAAACAGAAACATCACTAGCGCAAGAACTAGCAAGTTATGTTGAAAAAGTAAGTTATAAAAAAAAGAACAAGCAAGTTTAATATCCTTGAGCTAAAATAGGGGACCAACGGATACTGCGAGATGCTACAAAAAGAGGAAGCTCGTAACCACTACCAGTGATTATTATCGTTAGATCCGCATGCCAAAAACAAAATAACTTTAATTGTAATTATGTTTCCAAAGGCGACTATACGATACATTTGCTTTCGATTTTTTATACGTGAATACAACATTTGTCTTTATCCTCCATTCCTCCCAGCCCTAATCAACTTTCTTTTGTTAATATCCATTATTTATTAGTTCTGAATCACTTTCTATTTAAAATTATTGTTACTTACGCAAATGTGAATAATATATTAACGTGTAATGTTAATAATTAATACTTTTACTTTCTATAATGAATTTAGGTAGTACTCATCATGCAAGTACAAGTATATCAGAAATTTTGATCTGAAGTTATGCTGTCTTTGTGACCAATAAATGCCAGGTCGCTACACAATCATGGAAACCTGTATTGTGTTTCATCCTCTTCCATGAGTGTATGCGGTCTCGCATAATAAATATATTTGGAAACATAAATAAGCTTCATGTCCTTTTACCAAAAAAATAAAGAAATAATTATACTTAGAGACAGTTTCATGTTTTCAATATCATAATAAGGCAGTTTTTTATACTAAGACAGTTTTTTTTAACATCTCATCTTTTCGCTTGAGAACTAGTTAGGAGTCAACTAAGAAGCTAAATTAACCTAACTAATATAATAGCAGGAAACAATATCAGCCACACATCTAAGACATACATGAAAGGTTCAGATTAATTCTGAGATTTAAAACAAGACTGATATCTGCCTTTTTTTCTCAACCCTCAATTCCTAATTGTACTTTTTAATTGGACGGCTCAAATCATTCACAATTCATTTTCTCAACCTTTCTTCTCTCTTCTCATTTAACTACAACCAATTATTCTATCTTTTTTTCTCTTTCGCTTTCTTCTTCATACATTCTCATTTTCTTTAGAAAATTGATATCTGTTTCTTGAATTTATTTCTTCAATTTCTTTTTTCGAAATTATTTTCTCTATTATTCGATCTATCTTTTAAGATATGTGAAGGTATATTTTCGATGGTGGTGGACAACCATATGATATGTCCATGTGTACACACAAATTTCACTATCATGTCCACTAATCCATTTGTATAATATTGTACACATGTATACCGATGCATATATACTCACATGTAAGACGAATTTTTGTTTTTGAGCAAGAATAACAAAAGACATGTGTGTACACTTTGTGACATGTACACGTACAGAAACTTGAGCAAATTAGAAGTTTAAGACAAATGGACAAGTTATTTGTGTACATTGTGTAAAATGACAATAACAATAACCATATATATGTGTACATTTTGTGACGTCTACACGTGTTATTTTGTGTACACTTTGTAACGTGTACACATGTACATAAAAAATGAACAAATATATGTAATAAAGTTGTACATACAATGTTGAAACATGTTACAAATTTGTAAATTTCTAATTGAATGTGCACCATGGTAAAATATACATGTCGATATTAGTAAATAAGTGTACATGTAGATATGTTTTTTTCATGTAGATATATTTATCGTTTAACTACTTGTAATATTTCAAAATGTACATGTTGATATTGGTAAACAAGTGTACATGTGAATATTAAATCTTGGTGTACATGGTATGTACACATCACTCAATCTCATGAACTTTAGATATCATTTACAATTGTGTACATATATATAATTATAACAGTGTACAAAATGATATCCACGGAATCAAGCGGCCACAAAACAAAAAACAATAGCCCACATCCCTACGCCGTGGACAATAAACTACTCATAAACGTGGACACAGAACTAAAGGTGACCTCCTCAGCAAGATGTACAAGCCAAAAAATGAGGAACCACATGGCAACGTGTACAAGAAAAACCAATTGTAACGATAGCAGAAGCGTCCACGAAATCAAACGGCCCCAAAACAAAACACAAACAGAAGCGGTTAGTCGCGAACAATCTCGACATGAGTTATTCTAATCTTCGACGTTTCCCCCGACTCGTCGATGACCACTTTTTCCGGTTCCTCCGCCGCTCCGGAGCCTTTTACAAAAAACAGAAACAGTCAGCAGAGGTGGAGAACCTAAAAGAGACAAGAGGGGAGAAACAAAGAATGAACTCACCTTTGCTGTTCTCTTGAAGTCGCAGACTTCGCCTCCTCGACATCGTGCACAGACTCGCAGTGTGAAACTGAACCCTTTCACTCCTCTGGAACTCGCAACCGTCGGACCATTTTTCACCCTTCCCTCCGCCGTTGTGAAAATAGAATTAGATCTAGGTTAAAGTGAAAATGGTAATTAATAATCCACCCAACCACCTTTTTTTTGAATTTCGAAATCGAACCCACCAAATAAAATTAGAAATTATTATAATAAATTAATCCTAACTAAATCAAACAAACCGGTTACACTTTTGCAGGGTCAACTTGAGTCTTTTCACTCAAAAACTACTCCAGTAGCGGTAACTGCTCTTTTCTGTAAAAGAAAACATAAAACTGCCTCTCTGTGTTAATAACTCAAAAATAAATAAGCTTCAATATATTTCTAGTGGGAGTACGTAACATAAATACCAAGAGCAACATTATCGCGGTTAATTCATCCGCATCCTTAGCATTATTCGATTTAAAACAAATTGAAAATGATGAATTAAGCGTGGGACGTCCCTTAGTTAAGATGTGTTGGGGATGTCCTTAACACACACGTGTCGCGATGGGAATGACCGATGATTTTTAAGGCAAATTTCGTTGACTCCGTCTTCGTTTCTTTTCGGTTCTCTCTGCGGCGTGTTCTTCAAGGCAATCGAGAGTGTGATTTCTTCCATCTCTTCCGTCGATCTCTTCTAATTCTTCCGTCGATCTCTTCCAACTCTTCCGTCGATTTCTTCCATCTCTTCTGTTTATCTCTTACGCCATCTCTTCTGTTTATCTCGAGCCATCTCCATCGTTTGGTTCTCTCTCGCGAGTGCTTCGGTCTTAACGCTTCTTCTCCCCTTCGGATCTCTGACGGGGTCAATTGTCTCTCTCTGCGGCTTGTGTCTCCACGGCGCTTCGGTCTCGACGGTGCTTCGGTCTCGACGGTGCTTCGGTTCTCTCTTCCCGTCGACGGATCTATCTCCATGGCGATTGTCTCTCTCTGCGGCTTCTGTCTCCACGGCGGTTCTCTCTCCACAGCGATTGTCTCGCGTCTTTGCTTCTCTCTCGCGGCGGTTCCGTTGTCTCAACGACAGCGTTTCGGTTGAATATGCAGGAGAAGAAGGTCTGTGTTTCTCGAGCTTATATAGTATTTAAATTTTTTTTCTCGTTCTCGATCTACTGCCTTGGATTAGGATTGTTTTGATTCCTTGTAGCTATAGGGTATTCAAAAATTGGAATATTGTTTGTCAAATATGTTGTCGTTGTAGCTATAGGGTTTTTAAAATTCAAAATTGTGTTTGTGATACTAGTTGATCGTCTCATCGGCTCCGTGAACGTTGTTTCCTAAAGCATTACGGTTTTGTAGTGTGATGATTTTTGTTTGAATTTTTTATGCAAATATAATCTACTGTGTGCTTATAGTGTTACTGATTTTTTATTGAATGTTGAAACTGATACATGTTATTTTTGTTTGATTGTGAGTGAGCTATTAGGTTGGGTTGGAGGGGCTATCAATAACCCGCAAGATAGATAAGAGAGCAAGCATTTCATCCAAACTACAAGGTAATTCACTTTCTACGTATTTGAAATACTTACTAGTAGCCATGAATTGTTAAGTCGGATTTAATACTTGTAGGCATGAACTATGATTAGACTTTAGTAGGCTTGGTTGGTTCTGTGAGTTAATGCAATTGTAGGAAAGTTATTGAATTGAATTGTGTGATGTAGTGACTTGGTAATACTTGTCGAAAGTAATTGAATTGAATTGAACTATGTATGTTTGTCAAATGTCTGATGTAGTGAGATGATAATCTAGTTTGTTCTCAACGAAATCATGTTTTATTTTTTAGGAATTGAATTCACTTTCGTATAGTAGTTTATGATGAGATGTGTAATAACTATGATTTGACTTGCGTATAGTAGTCTATGGTTAGGTCATTATGGTAGAAACTTATTAGACTTCCTATTAAACACACACCATCCTTCAACCAATCCTTCAATCTCCATCATCTTCTTTCTCTGCTGCAACTTCCCTTCTCTATTCTTTCTTCCATGGATCCGAGGATTCCATATAGACATTCCTCTGGCTATATTGGCCTTCTTAATAGTCAACACGAAAGTGGTGTCAATGTAAACTACTACCACAAGAGTTTTATTTCCCAATCATCCCAAATCCTTGCTTACAGTTCACAACAGACCGAGGCTCCACCTGATGAGACACCCTCGGATCGTGGAAAGAGACAAAAGTGGACACCAGCTGATGATGAGGTTCTGATCACTGCCTGGCTTAATACATCGAAATATGATATTGTCGGCAGTGAACAAAAGTTACAGAACTTCTGGAAGAGAGTTGGTGAATACTTTGCAGCGAGTCTGCATGGTTCAGACGGTGGTGCAAAAGGGAGCATAAGCATCTGAAGCAGCAATGACACAAAATTGATGATTTTACCAGCAAGTTTTGTGGGGCATATGCAGCCGCAAAGAGACAAAATGCGAGTGGTCAAAACGAGAATGATGTTCTCAAGGCTGCTCACGACATATTGTACTCGGATCACAAGATCAAGTTTAATCTTGAGCATGCTTGGTGTGTGCTGAGGTATGACCAGAAATGGCTTAACCTTAACTCGCCTAAGGCTGCTGTGAGTTCAAAGAGAAAGGATTCTGTAGATGGTTCCTAAGATCCTGTCAATGTTGCCAATGAAGAGACCTGCCCTGAAGGAGTGAAGGAAGCAAAGGCAAGAAGAAACATGACTCAAGAGAAGAGTGTTGATGAGTATAAGACCATTTGGGAAATGAAAAAGAAGGATTTGGCGATGAAGGAGAAGCTGTCTAAGCTAGTCATACTAGACACACTCCTAGCAAAAAAAAGATCCACTCAGTGAGGCTGAAGAAATCGTGAAGAATAAGCTCATGGCCTTATATTTCTGATTCAATAATGTCCTTAGCTATGTCTGTGATAAGATCGACTCTTGTTTGCATCCCATGTTTAATATTATCTAATGTATGTCACTCTGTAATGACTTGTCTCTTTGGTATTTCAATAATAAAATCGTCTTTGCTTCTCATGTTTTTTTTCTATGTTTTTGATACAAGATTTATGTCATCTTAAAGCTTAAAATTTACTAGTATTTTTTTCAGGTTTAGCTGAACATGGGACTTGACTATAGCTATACTCAGCCTTCGGACTCAGAAGACTATGGTGGGTATACAACTGACAGTATCTACAGCGAGACAGAAGAGCTTATACGCCGTGACCAAGCTGAGATAAGCTACAATTATGGTGAGCAGGTACAATATCCGCCTCAACCCGAGGTGGAGTTTAATTTTTCTCAGACGTGCTACTGCGGCAGTCAACCTGTTCTAGCCACCTCTTATACTAGCAATGACCTAGGAAGAAGATACTACACTTGTGCTAATGTTGATGATGGTGAGTGCCACGTCTGGAAATGGTGAGATTTGGCGGTTATGGAGGAGATGAGATCCCGGGATGAACACAAGCTCTAGGCTTCTTGACTGACAGTGAGAGTCAGCAGAAACTGGATAGGTTAGAGAAGATGGTGTCTGATTTAGCTAACAACAAACGTAGGTTCAACCACAGCTTTGAGTACTTGCTTGGTTTAGTGGTTTTCGTGTTAGTCTTACTAGGAATGCTTCTCATGTTTAAGTAAATCAAGTGAGTAATGGTTTCAGAATCATGGTGTAATTTGTAATGGATTTGTTATCTTTCTCGGCTTGATTATGCTTTGTTTCAACTTTCTACTTTTGATTATGCTTTGTTTCAACTTTAATGTAATGGATTTGTTGGTTTTGAACTGACTTGTAATTTGTAATGGATTTGTAGTTCGTATGTTTTTAAAATAACAATTATACTTTGTATTTCAGAAGTTGTTTGTTTTGAGATTAAACATGAGATAAAACGTGAGAAAATGTATCACAAGTTTTTACATTTTGTTTTTAGTATCACAAGTTACACTATAGCATCACAAGATGTACTATGGGTCACATGGGTCACAAGAAAACAATATGGAGTCACAAGGATGTAATGAGAGCATATCACACGATACATTTACAAAGTGTTTATAAAATGGTGAACATCTTCTCTCATCTTATATATTCAAAATTCTCTTTCCGTATGCTTATTTAACAACATTTTCTAAAAAAATTCTACATGGCTTCTTCTTCCCATTATCATTACCACAAAGATGATGATGATGTTTTTGATTGGCTTCTTAGTATCACATGGCTTCTTAGATTGGATGTCCCTGAGCTTGTGAGACAAGAAAATGTGTTGTGACAGTAGTTGCATACACACTTGTTTCGATCTTCTGGTGTTCTTGTGAAATTGTTCCAAACGTCGGATCTTTTAGGAAGAACACGCTTCACTCTGTTTGTCCCTCCTCTAGCTGTCTCCGTCGAATTCACAGGAGGTGATTGAATGTTTCCAGAATCATCTCTGTTTTGAGTTTGTCGGTCTAAAGATGATGTTGAGTCCATCTGCAAAAATAAAAAAATAAAAACCAATTCGAGTACAGATCAATAAACAAACACACAAATCATAACTATTACGAACCAAAATCATAACCGTTTCGAGTTAATTCAACAGAGAACTTTTATTAGAAAAATAATAAGAATTGAAAAAAAAAGAGATACCTCCGATTGGATTATCGATTGCTCGTGTGGAGAAGAAGACGGACAGCGTAAGTGATTTATACTGGCCATT
The DNA here is from genome assembly GCA_026261945.1 of Hirschfeldia incana. Taxonomy (NCBI): domain Eukaryota; kingdom Viridiplantae; phylum Streptophyta; class Magnoliopsida; order Brassicales; family Brassicaceae; genus Hirschfeldia; species Hirschfeldia incana. The sequence goes on from JABCMI010000006.1 coordinate 4,154,891, forward strand.
TTGAGATTAAGATTGATGATGATCAATAATCGAAGAGTTTTTGATTTGGGAAATAGGGTTCGTCGGCATGCCTACGGGCTACGGCTCACGCGTATGTTCAAGAATCTCACTTTTTCTATATATGTATAAATAAATGTATGTATATGAGAAAAATATATAAATGCTCGGTCTGTTCGGTTAACTACGTGGACTTCAGTTTGAAACCGAGCCCGGCCCGTAGCCGAAATGTGTGGGCTTCAAAGTCAATTCGGTTATTTCCTTGGGTCCGTTACCGGTCCGAAACCGAAAGTTCGGTTCGGGTTACACTATGGGCTTCAGTTTGGGTTTATTACGCCCAGGCCTAGTCCCAAACATTCTTTATTTGCTAAAAACTAAGAATCCGTTCGAAAAGATGTTGAGCGTGTCTTTGGGGTTCTGCAAGCTAAGTTCGCCGTTGTTAACAATCTTTCTAATTTATGGTATAAAAAAATATCAAATATTATGAGAGCATGTCTTGTACTCAATAATATGATTGTCGAAGATGAACAAGATGCATACACTGTTGAGGAATTATAAGATGATGATTTTACATTTCGCGTTTAAAAATCTACAAAACACGGCGATACAATTCGTTGTCGCAAAAAAGTTCGGGATCCACATGTCCATAAACAATTAAAAAAAAGATTCGATCGAAAATTTATGAGAGAAATTTAGACATCTTTCAACTTAAATATAATGTTTATGCTTGTATGAATTCAATAAAATGTTTGTTTCCTATTTTTCTTATGATGTTTTTTTTTAAACTTTGTAGTTTCATGTGTTTGTGTTCTCTAATTTACATGTTTTATTGTTTTATAAAAAACTTATCCTTTATATGTCATTAAAATTTTGAAACTTATAAGCAAATAAATATAATTAACTAAGATACCATCATTATTGCAACGTCCTTGTCATTACGACTTGCAATAATAATGCGGCATCGTTTGTATCCTTCAGTCGTATAGGTCTAAGACTTTGAATCATTAGTTGTATCCATGCATAACATCAATTTAATCATAGCCAAAAATATGTGGAGCATGTATCCCTAACGCTAAGCTTAACCAATACACATTCTAAGTCATGTCATTTTTGAAGCTTAAAATGATTCATGTGGTATTGGGAAAAAACGACCCTCCTTAATTAGTAATCAAGCGCAATTGCATTCTAGTTTATATCTTCTAATATATATATATATATATTATCATTTGGATACAAAATAAATAATCAATTGGGTGGTTTTGTCATCTAAGATATTCCCTGATTCAAATCTCCGTGGTGAAGAAGAGGTTGGAATATTTCTTCAGACGATATCGTCGCATGTGAGAATGAGTCACACTAATCATCATATAATTACATTATTTCGCTGCCTGTCCCTTTTGATTATGTTTTTTCTCCAGAAAAGAACCGGAATTATATATGATTATACTTATACATCCTTACAAACTTCAGTTAAATAATTATAGTCCAATGAAATGACCTACCACAAGGGCAGCCTTGCATGCCTAATTTATCTCCAAAAGTTCCACGACACTGTTCCCACGTCAGTTTGGCAAAAGACAGGTCATATCTCTTCCTTTGTCCACACAAATTGTGACATGTGTATCGAATATGTAACGGCTAGATTAATCCAGAACATGTCTTTTTCCAACTCTTTACGAGATGGTCCTCGTTTTCCTAATTTTATTTTTAATTCATTTTTATCCAACGGCCACTACTTTCACGTTTTAGCCTAAATTTTAGGTCCTAAACAATTTTGAATTTTGATCAAATCATAATACGTAAAATTTGGTGTTGTCAATATTACAGATTTGCATCTGTTTTTTGTTCTGTCTGGTTATGGTCAATGGTTGTGGTTCCTAACTTAATATAATATAAAAAGAAAGTGTTGCCTTTTACAAAGGGAATTTTGTTTGAGCATTAAAACCTTTAGAAAACTCTAGCAAAAACTTTTAGAATTGAAGACAAAACCTGAAACAGTCTAACGGAGGAACTAACAAAAAGCTTTGTATCTTTTCTTTTAGAAGAACCTGAACCAAGTGAGAAAAGGTGAATCTTGTGAAGGTGTCGAATAGAGTCAATCATTTGGTATTTAAGCTATTTCCGTATCATGTATACTACAGAATGTAGCTGACGGTTTCCTAGACATCTTATCACAAAAGAGTAGCACAAAGCTTAGCAGTTTATTGACTCTCAAAGAACAAATCTGCTGCTTGCGGAACACATGCGGTCTATTTGATTTTAGGCTTAACAAAATTATTAACCAAAAGGTGCCTGTGGAAATCTCTTACCAAAAACCTTCTTACTTCAAGACCGGTTAGAAAATTCGAGAAACGAAGATTATAGAATCCAGTTCTCTAAACTAAAAGAATAATAGTATACCCTGCAAATGGGAAAGTTAACTACTAAAACTGGAAAATTTTGGCTGTTGAGCCAGTCAAATATTCCAGCCCATTTAGATAAGCGACATTTGATCTTGTAGCAACTTTGGGCTAAAGTCTACTCATGACGGGCTCAACTATCTCTTTCTTACTTCAGCCCACTGGATAAGTTTTATCGATAAGTAAGATCAAAAACTACGATGGAAGAATAGAAGATCGAACATAGTCTATAGACTCGTCGAAGTCCATAGCAAACATGGTTAATCGATTTATATCAGCTTGCTTAGCCCATAGTACACAATGCAGAACATCATCCGCCCATAGTACACATTGCAGAACATCATCTCTTCAAAATATCAAATCATACGTGCATGAATGTGTGTTACTTTTACGTTTGATTAAAATCTATAGTCCCTAATCATCTAAATTTCTGAAGCAGCAATAAGGTTCGGAGGCGGGCCCATATGGAAGTTGATAACTTCATCTCGACACATCTCCCAAGGGCCAAAATACAATCAATTCACGAGGGCATATTCTCTGGCCTATGGCGTTCACATTAACCAAGCCCACGTGGAAACCAACGAGTTATCCACGTCATCCAAAACCATACTAAACCACTTATAATCTTTAGGTAAAAGGCCAAGAGAACCGGATAAGGAACCACGACTCCATTGACGTCCCCATATACAGTATTCGTTTACTCCGTATTGGAAAATACAATATTTATTTACGTCTTTTGTCTCCATTTGTCCTTGATTTTGTTATATACAAAATATATTTGATAATATCCACCATCGTGGGTTCAGCTTATCTTGAACTTTCTTGGGAACCTAAATTCGGATGACATTGTTGCATAATTTATCATCTTGAGCTAAAAGTCGTGCGAGTTTTGAAAGTGTAGGTCGTGTTATACCACAGCCGGAGATCATAATGTTAAAAAGCTACTTGTAAATCGGATTTAAGTGAAAATTTATAAATGATAGATTTTAGCAATAAAATCTAACAATGCCATATTTTCATCTTCGATTCATATTAACATAGAATATTTGAATTCTAAGATAAGTTCTTCTCTTTTGAAGAGTTGACATTAGTTCAGCATTTGTCCACCTCTTTTTTTTTAAAAGGAGACATTATGTTAAAACTGGAAATGTGATGTTAATCAAAAGTGTAACCATTTGCATCGGATCTAATATTGTCACATATCCCATTAATTAATATATATAAGGTATAAAATAATCTATTACTCGAATAGCATTTGCCTCAATCATTTTTCTATGTATGAAATATTTTCAACAAATCATAACTATTCTTTCATATATTTAATAAATATGTGGTGCTTAGTTAAAGAAAAAAAATTATATATTCCTGAATTTATCATCACCATAAATCACTTTTGTAGTATTTGGTTTCAAATATTTATCTGAAGAAAATAAAAACAAATATAAGAAAAAACGATAACCTTTAAAATTCCCCCCAAATTATAAAAAGAGAGAAAAGGCTTAAAGCGCAAAGGCATAACAGAGGCCATTTATAAATAGACGAAGCGAATATTATAATTATCTTCATCGCCATCTCCTCGTTTTGTTAAATCTCTGAAGTCTCCTCTCTCTCTCTCTCTCTCTCAACTCTCATCTCATCAACCATGGATCCTTACAAGGTACGACTCTCTCCTTTATCTCTCACCTCTTCATCTGCGGTAGAACTGGTTTCAAAACGTTGTTCTAGCTTAGTTATTGCACCCGGATTTGTAGCCTTCGGTACTGTTTGATTGGTTTCCATGCCGGATCTTGGCTTTCTTCTAGTCGAATCTCTTAATCTTGATCCTGTTGGTGATGGTTTTGATCTTGTTTACAGTATCGTCCAGCGAGTTCTTACAACTCTCCGTTTTTCACCACCAACTCTGGTGCTCCTGTATGGAACAACAACTCCTCCATGACCGTTGGACCCAGAGGTATACATATCATCCTCTCTTTCTCTCTTCTCATAACGATGTCGTTTCGTTCATGAGTCTGTTTATTCTCTCTCTTATGTAAATGTTAAGTGTTACACTTCTGATTGTTGTGGCAGGTCCTATCCTTCTTGAGGACTACCATCTGGTCGAGAAGCTTGCTAACTTCGACAGGGAGCGTATTCCAGAGCGTGTGGTTCATGCTAGAGGAGCAAGTGCAAAGGGTTTCTTTGAGGTCACTCATGATATATCCAACCTCACGTGTGCTGACTTCCTCAGAGCTCCAGGTGTTCAGACTCCTGTCATTGTTCGTTTCTCCACTGTCATCCACGAGCGTGGAAGTCCCGAGACCTTGAGAGACCCTCGTGGTTTTGCAGTCAAATTCTACACCAGAGAGGCAAGTCACCACTACTCCCTTTAACATATTAAGTATTAACAATATACAATTTTAAGGCTATGGATAATTTAACAATATAGGCATCATGTTAATGTTTCACTAGCCTATGCTCAGGACCGCCCCGGCGATGTTGATATATACTAAAGCAAATGATCATTATTCATTTTGAGCAGGGAAACTTTGATCTTGTCGGAAACAACTTCCCTGTCTTCTTCATCCGCGACGGTATGAAGTTCCCTGACATGGTCCACGCTCTCAAGCCAAACCCAAAATCTCACATCCAAGAGAACTGGAGAGTCCTTGACTTCTTCTCCCACCACCCTGAGAGCTTGAACATGTTCACTTTCCTTTTCGATGACATCGGTATCCCACAAGACTACAGGCACATGGAAGGTTCAGGTGTCAACACATACATGTTGATCAACAAAGCTGGCAAAGCTCACTACGTGAAGTTCCACTGGAAACCAACTTGTGGAGTCAAGTCTCTGTTAGAAGAAGATGCGATCCGCGTTGGAGGAACCAACCACAGCCACGCGACTCAGGACTTGTACGACTCCATCGCTGCTGGTAACTACCCTGAGTGGAAGCTCTTTGTTCAGATAATCGATCCGGCTGATGAAGACAAGTTTGACTTTGACCCTCTCGATGTCACCAAGACCTGGCCTGAGGATATCTTGCCTCTCCAGCCAGTTGGACGTATGGTGTTGAACAAGAACATTGATAACTTCTTTGCGGAGAATGAACAGCTTGCTTTCTGTCCTGCTATCATTGTTCCGGGGATACACTACTCTGACGATAAGCTGCTTCAGACACGTGTCTTCTCATATGCTGACACTCAGAGACACCGTCTTGGACCTAACTACCTTCAGCTACCGGTTAATGCTCCAAAGTGTGCTCACCACAACAACCACCATGAGGGCTTCATGAATTTCATGCACAGGGACGAGGAGGTAATGTCTTTTTTTTTTGTAGTGAAACTTCAAGCTAGAATATCGTTTTCATACGAGAGGTGGTTTGGTACAGGTTAACTACTTCCCTTCGAGGTATGACCCGGTTCGCCATGCTGAGAAGTATCCAACTCCACCAGCAGTCTGCTCAGGAAAGCGTGAGAGGGTCAGTAATCAAATCATCTCTCTCTTTCAGTTTTCTCGTAAGAAACATATGATCTCAAGCTTCAAAATCTGTTTTGCAGTGTATTATTGAGAAGGAGAACAACTTCAAGGAGCCTGGAGAGAGATACCGTTCTTTCACACCAGAGAGGTACTCATTGTTCTTAATTTTTTTTGGTTGGTTATACTCAATACATTTACATCTTCTTATTGTTTTACTGTTGATTTTAACTTCAGGCAAGAACGTTTCATCGGTCGTTGGATTGATGCCCTATCAGACCCTCGCATCACACATGAAATCCGCAGCATCTGGATCTCTTACTGGTCTCAGGTATATAATTTGAAAATTTTCTTTTGCAGTCATTGTATGTTTCCTTGAGCCTTAAACAGTTAAATAAATGTTGTGAAGTTTTTTAACATTTTTGACACTGATTGGTTAAAAATGTGTGAAATAGGCTGATAAGTCATTGGGACAGAAGCTGGCAAGCCGTCTGAACGTGAGACCAAGCATCTAAAACGAGTGAACAAGATTCGTGATTGGTCGTTGTGTGGTTCTAATAGGCAAGAGAAGAAAGATGGGAAGAGATCAGATGTGCCATGATATAATCCTCATCATGTGGATCTTGTATGTTGTGTTGTAATATTATTTGTTTTAAGACCAAAACAAAAATCTTTTTGTTGTGTTGTGTAACCTTGGTTTTGTCTCATGTTCTTCACAAATAATAATACATCAAAGGTCTATAATAATAGTCGGTGTCATTTGATGAGAGCTTCTGTTTCCTTGAAATCTTCTTATGAAAATGTGACATCTTGGAATTTTAGATATATAAACACACTAAAAAGTAAGAACCACATGACTTATGGACAAAGACATGGTATTGGTACAAAAGTTCAGGACGAAAGGGCAGAGCAAGTATGAAACGAAAAAGACAGTAAAGGCCATAGAATCTTTTATTTGCTTTGTGTGGGTATAGAAGATTTAGAGCTGCTTTCAATATGTGCTGTAGATTTGGCCACATTAGATAAATGTTGTATCAAAGTTGGAGTAGTCTTGAATTCTGACATTATAAAATAAACTCGAATTTGACATTTTTGGTTTAAATTTTATGACATAAATCTATTCAACTTATTAAAATTAAAAAAAAAAAACCTAGCTATAAAAAGGCAAGTTTCTCTTTTGTTGTTACAAGGACTTTGTACTTGGAAGCAAGATGTAAAGCGTATTTCTTTGCATATACCAATACCAGATGATTTGGTTGACATCTGAGACATTGATAATGATGACCAAATATGCAACGATGGACTTGTGCTGAGAGGTAATGCTAATTTACTTGTGAGGCAAGAGTGTTCACTTTGGGATGAAAATTCGAAGGGAGATGTTTTTCGCTCTTGCTCAAATATTTTTCACTCTTGGATGAGAACATACATACATTAACATTAACACTACAGAGAAACGGTATTCACTTTCTCTATACAAAGACTCTTTGTATAAGGGTCCGGGTCCGGGTCTATTCGGGTAAAAGATATAGATCTAACAGGTACTTGTAAAATTTTGGGTCGGGTATTTTCGGACTGGTTCCGAGTCGGATCTTCGGGTCCAAGTTAAAATGCCCAGGCATAACAAAGAGTATGATTCCAGCAGTCACTCTGTTTCAATGGCTATTATTTTTCAGTTTCGGTATATAGAGTTTAAGAAGTAGTTATGATCTTCAAAACATCTTACACTAAGTTCAGAATTCAAGTTTCAGAAGTAGAACATCTCAGTTAATGACATCACACATTTCCGAATGTTTCAGATTATGAATTGTGCCCTATGCATATACAATACTATATGTAAACTGGATGGAGTTATAGGTTCAGAAAAAATAACACTAAAGCTTTAGTTTTTTTTTTAACACTGAAACAATCCAAGTAAAAGGTGAAGTTTGAGGGATCCCATCAAGGGATACCTTACAAAACCAAAAGATAGAAAGGGAAAATACAAAAGGTAGAATGAATTGCCAATAGGCAACATAAAAGGGGGAGGCTATCTAGCCTAATAAGTAAAGGAGCCACCAAATCATGAGCTGAAAGTAGAGTCATGGAGGAGCCACACCGGACCATTGGAGGCTACATACGAATAATATCTATGGCCAGTAGTGACTGAAGTAGCAATAGCTATAGCTGCAGAATTACACTCCACCGCTGCATGGTTCAAACTCCATCCCTCAATTGCCTGCAAAGTGATGATAATTGCAGAAACAATGTGATAGAGGTGAGGGACTTTGTGGGGAGCCATCATGATACTTCTTGTAGCCACATCTGAAGTTTCGAAGATGACGTTCTGTTTGTGGAGATGGCCTATGCTCTCCACGGCCCAGAGTAAACCATAGAGATTGGCTTCTTCTTTGGAACGAATGAAAGAATAAGCTCTTCTACTCTGTAGGATAGTAGTTCCAGAAGAATCACGCAGAATCCATGCGACTCCACAGGGTCTGTCTGAGCTAATCCATGAAGAGCCTATATTACATTTAAGAACCCCGACGGAAGGCTTAGACCATGTCTTCGAGACTACAGAGTCAGCTGAATCTGAAGGTTGAACCTGAGCATGTTTCCACACATCCGTTTCTTCAAAGGATAGAGCAACCGTATGGTGGGGAGCGATCATGTGCTTCTTGAAAATAAAGGAGTTCCTAGCCTTCCAAATTTGCCACATAAGCCAAGGGAAGACCGTACGGATGCGATCATCAGCTTGGTGATTCTTAGACAGAGCTAAGAGATGGAAGATATTCACTAAAGCTTTAGTTATGAACATGTAAATATAATATTTTGCATTACACTTTTCTCTTGACTTTAATTACATGTGGATGGAACAAGTTAAGTTTTTAAATTTGGAACAAGCCAATATGCAATATAAGCGAGACTAAAATATAAGCTACAGTTTAGTTGAAAAAATCAAATAAAAAATCTTTAAGGTGACAGCTACTTACACTTTAAACCCTGAAATTATTTCACAAACATTTAAAACATTCAAGTTGGCAAATTTAGCATATTACCTCCAATCTGACTTACCTGTATATCAAGTCAAAATGTAACCGGTACTGTTCAAAATTGATGATGTATCAGTTTTTTTAATTATTTTAATAATAAATAAATATCAAATACATAAAATATATAAAAATTCATAAGAATACAAAAATAATTATTTTATTTTATTAATAAAGTAATTATTAAATAAAAAAAATAAAATAAAACTGGAAAAAATCATAAAAATCCCCAAAAAATCAGAAAAATCATAAAAATCAAAAATTAAATTTAACTAAAATAAATTTCAATTTAAAATATAAATTCAAGAATAAATATTTATATTTTCTATAAAAAATAAGAAAACACTGTATTTTTGTGTTTTTGGGTCGAGAGTTTTCTGAATCAGAAAAATATTATTATCTTCAAAATGATTCTCGTAAACCAAATCAAAGCAAACAAAATAGCTACCAGTTACTATAAAACCAAGACATTCTTGACGTTGGACAAGAATCAAATTGTATCCTTTACCACATGGCCCCTTTACTCATAGTGGAGCTCTCATATTATTATTAGGCCTGGGACTTATAACCAGAACCGAAAAACTGGACCGGAACCGACTTGATTTTACCCGGTTCGGTTCGATTTATGTAAAGCCAAAAGTAACCAATGGATAATAATATAGAAATCTATGGATAACGGGTCGGATCCGGGTTCTACCCGAGCCGTATCGGATATCCGAGATGACCTGAATCATAAATGAGCTGTCTCACACGAGCTCCGAGCCTCCGACATATCCGTTAAGGCTTTAAGCATGTCTGCATGTGTATCAGCTCGAGAGTCTCGAGTCGAGACAAACCCCAATTCCCAAAACATGAACCTTAGCTTTTCGATTCAACTTCTCCATTATAGCAATTGAGAGATGTGAGGTTCGTGTACAAATAGAGCAACCCGTGTTATCAGAATGTTAAACCAAGAAACATCAGTCGATTGTCTTCTCTCTCCACCGACTGCAACTGCATCTTCAAGAATTCAATCGAATGTAAATAATTTCTTCGATTGTTTGATTTGATACTTTAACCACTTATTTATGTTATCGATTAAGCTATATTGATTGTCTGATGAACTATAACTTTGATTCCTCATTGGCTCATTAATGTATATGTAATATGTTTATATACATTAAAAAATTTCAATCGTATTTTATAAGTTTTGATTCGATGATGTTGATGTTTGATAATAGTCTTAGACTCTTAGTAGAGTATGATTACAATTTTGTTGTTTGATTGCTACTATATGATTATCAGTTCTTAACTTGTTCTTGTTTGTACTATGTAGATGGATTCTTCTCCAACTCATGAACAAGACGAAGTCAACCATCAAGTAATGGATGAAGATATTTCTTCAGATGAAGATGTACAAACACCGAGCTCGGGAAAAAGGAACGAGAGAGAAGAAGATGGTGGTTCTTGGTCAAAGAAAAAGACGAGGTCTGATGTCTGGAACCATTACATCAGGCTGCCAAGCAACTACAACAGATGCAAATGCCACTACTGTAAGAAAGACTTTAGCTGTCCAACCAAGTCTCGGACCTCTAATCTGAGGAAGCATAATAGCGGTTGCAAGGCGTACATGGCATGGAAGGCTGCAAATAAGTCCAGAAACCAGTCACAGATAGATCCTGATGAAGAAGGGAACATGAGTCTGTCAAAGGTGTCTGCGGAAGTGTTCAAAGAAGCTACCAATGAGATGATAGTCCTCGGCGAGTTGCCGTTATCCTTTGTGGAGAGCTTAGCGTGGAAACACTTCTGCAAGAAAGCCAAGATAGAGCCGCCGGTATGTAGGAAGACTTGCACAAAGGAGATTGCGGCAATGTATATGGCGAGGAAAGCAGAGATGAAGAAGGTTCTTGGACATAACAAGCAAAGACTCTCTCTCACCACCGATATCTGGACTGCTCCCTACACTGCAGTTAGTTACATGGTGATTACTGCTCACTTCATTAATTTAAGTTGGAAACTTAGAAAGTTTATAGTTAGTATAAATAAAATTATATAGTACCCCAGTTACCTGTTTGGGGGAAAACTCTTGTGGACAGAGAAAACAAAGGATTGATAATAGAGATGATTGATGATGATAAGATTGGAGATGCATGGGTTCAAGATAGGGAGAAAATCTCATAGTTTTCATCCACAGCAATCATTTTCTCGGGAATGAAGACGAGATCCTGAAGCTAATAGCACACATTTTATATGACTCAAATGGGGGTTGCCTGCGTCTCACTCTGTTTCTGACGTGCTTTAGTGTCAGTGGCCATTCGGAAGTGGAATGGAATACAGAACTAATCTTGTTCGATTCGAATTTTGAGATAAGAAGCTTTGGGGACTGATGACTTGTTTGTTGTTGATGGTGGAACAGCTGTATAAAACAAGGGACGACAAATATCTTCTGGATCTGCAGAGAGTACATGGTCCTCACTTCCTGTTCTTGGATCTCTGTGTTGCTTTTCTTGCTCAACAGCTCCGGGTCCTCTGAAGAATCAAACCGGTGTACCGCTTCAAGAATAATTCCCACTTCTCTTTGTTTCTCCTAAGAAATGTTCACAAAAAACATTAAACGCTGAACTTCTTTCAGTTTCTTTCTTCTTTTTTGTTTTGTCTTTTTTTTGGACTTGTCTAAAATACCTCGTTTAATTTTAAATGTAAGACCGAGCAATTCTAGTAAAATAAATAACCAGGAGCAGCTTTGTACATAATTTGTAGTTTTAAGTTTCTCGACTTATATTTTGATATATGTACATGATTTGTAGCCAATCTCTTTTATGAGGTCTCAAGAAAATAATAAATTCCCTTGTTTCATTCTCGCAATGAAAGAAAATAGGCTCTGATGAAATCATCGGTGCACAGATCAAAACCAATGTTGTTGAAATTGATTAAGAGGAGAAACCGTGGTAGTGAGTGAACATATATATATAATATATGCATGGAATCGTGGAACAATGCTAACGTATCTGACAATGTTGCAACTACATTCTTTAATGTTGAACCAATATTGTTAACCGTAAAACGTGGTGACCAGTTTGTCTTGTCTCCATCTCGGCTTCCTCTCCTCACATTCCGTGTATTCCACAGAGTGACAGAGTACATAATAACAGTTCTGTAACCAAAAAAAAAAAAAAAACAGTTCTGTAACGTTTTGCTTCATCGTTGAAATCACGTCTTTACTTTTTTTTTCATTAACCCTCTCCATTCAAGCTCTCCCACTACGATTAATTTAATTCTCTTCCACACACCTCCATATGAAATCCCTAATTTCTGATACTATAAATAGGGTTGCATAATTCTCCAAATCTCACAGCTTCTCAAGCTTCGAACCTTTTGCTTTCTTATAGCAGACCCTTAAACTATGGTATCGCCCCAAGTCTTCTCTCTGATGTATAGTCATGTTTTTCCCATTCTGGGAAACGCGGAACATGAAAGAGCTAGCGGTGTCAAACTTTATCATCCTCATCATTGATGAACAGGTATGATTGCTTTTCAAAGATTTTTCTTCCATGGAGTCTAAAATCATCTCCTTAACCCTGACTGATTGAGAAGTATTAGTATATATCCAACCATATTTATCTATTAGACTATATTTCCTTATTACGATTGTACTAGCTTTCCTTATGTCAAAAGGATTAGGATGATTTAGCTTGTATATAAGAAAGGCCTTGTGGTCATGAATGAATAACAGAAACGATTATCGAATTATAGAACTTCTCATGGTATCAGAGCCTCGACACTGATAACCTCGAAACAAAACACACGAACTCACGAACTCAATCTCTATAAATCTCAGAGATTATCGACCTCAACTTCGACCTAAACCATGGCAGGAACGCTTGCAACGACAAAACCAACACGAAGAACAATCTCTCCGTACGACCTATCTCCAAACGATAATCCTGGCGCAGTAATATCTCAACCCTTACTCAACGGACGAAATTATGACGAATGGGCTCAAAATCTTCGAGTAGCCTTAGGTGCTCGAAAGAATTTCGGTTTTATCGACAGTACTATACCAAAACCTGCAGCAGACTCGACAGATCTTGAAGACTGGACGGCTAATAATCATCTACTCGTCACATGGATCAAGCTAACGATCGATTCGAAGCTGCGATCAAATATATCTCATAAAGAAGTAGCTAAAGATTTGTGGGAACATATCAGAAAACGGTTTGCACTTAAAAGTGGGGCTCGTTATCAACAACTTCGAGCTTATCTTGCAAACTGTCGACAGGTTGGATCCACAGTTGAGGATTACTTCTGACGGTTAACAAAGATTTGGGATGCTATGGCGGAATGCTTATCAACCAAAACATGTAGCTGCGGAAAGTGTGAATGCGACCTGGTGAATGCTCATGACACGGAACGAGAAATAATTCGTGTCCATGATTTCCTATTTGGACTTGACGACGTCCACAGCTCCGTTCGATCTCAAATTTAAGCACAGATACCACTACCAGACCTTGATACAGCGTATCAGACGATCGTGCAAAACGAAACCGTGCAATCTAATGCAAAGACTGAAGCTCCAGCCGTGTTAAGCTTTGCTGCTCAAGCACCAACGCAACAACGCAACTCGGAGCAATCTCGATCTTCCTCGACACCTCGACAAACCGACAGTTACCGCCCACGCCCTCCAAACCCAGACGCAAATATTACATGTACTAGTTGTGGCAGGCTAGGACATCGAGCTACTGGATGTTTTCGCGTCATTGGTTTTCCAGAGTGGTGGGGCACCAGACCTCGAAGTCGCAACAATTATCAAGGAGAGCAAGCGAGTATGCAGTCTTCTGGACAGAACTCTGCTCCACGCGCAAACTCTTCTCAACTAGCTCGACCAACAACAAAACTTGGTGCGAATGTTACTCTAACAGACGCAGACAGACAGGGTTTAACAGGTTTCTCTGATGCTCAGTGGCAAACATTGGTGAAACTATTAAACACACCGAAAGCAAACTCAGACGGAAGTCGTCTAAGTGGTAAGACTAATGATCCTATTTAGGTCATCGATTCAGGCGCCACTCATCACATGACTGGTCGTCTTGATCTCTTAAAAGACATTGAGTTAGTTAACCCGATCTCGGTTAGATTACCTGCGGGTGCTAATGTGTTGACCACACAACGTGGCACGATACAACATTCTCTTGAAGAATGTGTATCATGTCGATGGATTTCACACAAACCTTATTTCTTTTGGCCAATTACTTACCGACAATCCTTTGGTTGGTCAAGTCACTGATAGACTTATTATTTTACAGGACCGCATCACGAGGACGCTGATTGGAGCGGGTGAACGAGAGAGAGAGGGACTGTATCTATTCCGAGGCTTCGAAACTGCAACAGCTTTCAATACTTCAACAAGTGATGAAGGTGTTTTGTGGCATCAACGTCTCGGTCATCCGTCTTCTCGAGTTGTCAACTTAATTCCTGGTGTTAAGCTTAAATCTAGCAGTGTTGCGTTTTATTTATCTACTTGTGACGTTTGTCTTCGTTCCAAACAAACCCGAAACCCTTTTCCCGATAGTTATAATAAAGCATCTCGAATTTTCGAACTAATTCATTGTGACCTTTGGGGGCCATATCGTACCTCTGCATTCTGTGGCTCTCGGTACTTCTTGACTATTGTCGACGATTATTCAAGAGCAGTTTGGCTATATCTTCTACCTAACAAAGTTGAAGTCTCAAATCGAATCCGTGATTTCCTTGCTCTCGTCCAACGTCAATTTGATTGCAACGTGAAGACTCTTCGAAGTGACAACGGTACAGAGTTTATGTGCTTAACCAAATTCTTTCAAGAACAAGGAATCATCCATGAAACCTCCTGCGTGGGAACACCTCAACAAAACGGTCGTGTCGAACGCAAGCATCGACATATCTTAAACGTAGCTCGAGCACTCAGATTTCAAGCAGGATTACCCATTGAGTTTTGGGCAGAATGCGCCCTTACAGCATGCTATCTTATCAATAGAACACCATCCAAGCTTCTCAGTGATAAGACGCCCTATGAGTTGCTCTACAAACGACCTCCAAATTTTGATCAAATCCGTGTCTTTGGCTGTTTATGTTATGCACATAACCAGAATCATGGAGGAGATAAATTTGTTTCCAGAAGTCGACGCTGCTTATTTCTGGGTTATACATATGGAAAAAAGGGATGGCGTTTATACGATCTTGACAACAAAGAAAATTTTACCTCACGTGACGTTTTGTTCCAGGAGACAGAATTTCCTTACCACAATAAAACCACTACTGCAATCGAACCACAGACCACAAACCCGACATTCGACTACATTACAGATGATGAAAACCCGATAACAACGACTATTGACAAAGAGTGACAGACACATCACCTTCTACTTCGACCTCCACTACCGAACAAACAACCGCATTAGGCCGTGGTTGCAGAACAAAAACGCCTTCCACACGCCTTGCTGATTTCGTCATTAATACAGTCTCTCTCACTCCTCTTCCCACTCGTTCCTCATCGGCTTTCTCAGGTACGGTTTTTCCTATCACTGATTATTATACATGCGAACGTTTTTCTGCGGCTCACTGCAGCTTCTTGACGGCTCTGAACACGATTAATGAGCCACGATCCTTTAAAGAAGCCATTCTCTATGATGTCTGGAGAAAATCGATGCGACAAGAGATCGATGCTCTAGAACTCAACCATACGTGGGATCTGGTTGACTTACCTCCTGGCAAGATTGCTCTTGGATGCAAGTGGATATATAAAATCAAACTTAAAGCTGATGGCTCACTTGAGCGCCATAAATCGCATCTGGTTGTTCTAGGAAATAACCAAATCGAAGGTATCGACTATGAAGAAACGTTTGCACCTGTCGCGAAGATGACCACGGTGCGTATATTTCTCGATATTGCAGCTAAACAAGATTATGAAGTACATCAAATGGATGTTCATAACGTGTTCCTTCACGGTGATCTCGACGAAGAAGTCTATATCAAACTTCCACCGGGTTTTAGGTCTGAATCAGAAACAAGAGTTTGCCATCTACAAAAATCCCTCTATGGATTACGACAGGCTCCGCGGTGCTGGTTTGCTAAACTCACCATGGCTCTTCGTGCCTATGGTTTTACACAGTCACGAAGCGACTACTCGTTTTTTGTATCTACAAAAGGTGGTGTTACTCTTCGCGTTCTTGTATATGTTGACGATCTTATCATCTCCGGTAACTCAACCTCCTTCATTGCCGAATTCAAGTCTTATCTCGCCTCGTGTTTTCGCATGAAGGATCTTGGCCATCTCAAATATTTTCTTGGACTTGAAGTTGCACACAACACCGACGGTTTCTATATATGTCAACGAAAATATTGCAGCGATGTTCTAACTGAGGTAGGCATGCTAGGGTGCAAGCCGGCTGGTTTCCCTATGGATCAAAAACACGGACTTTCTCTCGCCACTGGCTCACCCTATCCAGAACCAGGCCGTTATCGCCGTCTTATTGGACGACTAGTATATCTTTCAGCAACTCGACCTGACTTGGCCTACTCTATTCATGTCCTTACTCAGTTTATGCAGAAACCGGAAACAGCTCATTGGGATGCTGCAATACACGTGCTCCGGTATTTGAAAGGAACTCTTGGCCAAGGAATAATGTTACGTTCCACTCCACCGATTCATGTTACAGGATGGTCCGACTCTGATTGGGAAGGTTGCCCCCTTACACGACGATCTCTGATCGGTTGGCTGATGCAGATTGGAACGTCTATTGTGTCTTGGAAGACTCAGAAACTGGATACAGTTGCATTATCATCAACAGAGGCCGAATACAGAGCCTTGACAGAAGCACTCAAAGAACTTAAATGGATTAAGGGTCTCTTACGAGATTTCGGTATTGATCATTCTCAGCCAATGACTTTGATGTGTGACAACCAGTCTGCGATCTACTTGACGAAGAATCCGATCTTTCACGAACGAACAAAACATGTCGAAGCAGAGTGTCACTTCATTCGCGATCATATTATCAACAAGACAATTGTCACGGCTCATGTGACTACTAAAGAACAGCTGGCAGACATTTTGACCAAAGCTTTAGGCCGAAAGGAGTTCGAAATTTTCCTATACAAGTTGGGCATTCGAAATCTATATGCTCCAACTTGAGGGAGGGTATTAGGATATATCCAACCATATTTATCTATTAGACTATATTTCCTTATTACGATTGTACTAGCTTTCCTTATGTCAAAAGGATTAGGATCATTTAGCTTGTATATAAGAAAGGCCTTGTGGTCATGAATGAATAACAGAAACGATTATCGAATTATAGAACTTCTCAAGAAGATATCAGGCAGATCTGTAATGCTTCAAAGATGTACTCTGGTTTCCATGGAGAAGGTGTGTATTGGAGGGTTGGCGACTTTCCTCATCTAAAGAAAGGTTACCCAATAATTTTGACTTTTATATTTTTAGTCCCATTCAGTTTTTACGTACATGATGTGATGGCGCAATAGTTTTAGTACCTTTCAATCTGAACATGGTTGCCTAATAATTATTTTGCCAAGAGAGATGGCCAATACCAGACTAATTCTAAGGCCACCAACACTCAGACGCAGCCAAGTGTTTGGTGATAATGTTGTTAAAGTTGTTTCTGAACTCATGTCTAATACTAATTGTGCCTGAGTTAACAGTTCAATCATACGGTGTTCTTTGCTTATATTAGTTTGGGGTAGAAGTAGAACATGAACCTAATGTGTTAATCAAGCTCTAATGCTACAAAACATTGTGGGGTGAGGAAGGCAGAGTCGGTAGCTTTGGCTAAGCTTAATTCCTTTGTTTTGGACGCCTCCCCACAGGTAAACAGAAGAAGATAACCTTTGCCTCTCATAATTTACATCGTTGTAGACTGATGAGTTCCTATGCACTGGGGTAGTAAGTAGCATTGATACCACCTACTGATGGTGCTACATCTCGTGCACGAAGGGTTTTCGCATTCTACAAAGAGGCTTCTCCTCCTTCACTTGCGTTTCATGATTTTCATGTAATGAGGAGAACACACTTGGGGTTGCGAGGTAATGTTTTATCAACACAAAATCCTTCCTCCTTCCAGCTTTCTTGATAGTAAACTCTTAGACATCATATGTCACATTCTGAAATTGTTAATCTGACCGTCGCCGATGCATCTGATCTGACTCAGCTGAGTTTGTAGTTGACAAATACTAGGGCTGCAGAGGTCTCCCAACAAATGGTAACACTTACCAACTTATACACATTTCTCTGTCTGTATTTTATGTAAACTACATATTCAAGTAACTGAAATACTATACCTCACCAGGACGCAGGGCTCCAAGAACCCCGGAGTTCGACCCTTCTACAGTTCATCAAAAAGTTGTTCGCATCCTCACTTTCCAGTTGAATCTTTCTCGATTCAACTTCCCATACAAACATCAGAGTTTATTTACGGTTCTCACTATAGCCCATCCCAACCAAATTTTGAGAACCAAGTCTGTACATTAACTTCTTTATACTCTCTTGAGAAACTACTGATGTTTTTGATCATTATTGAAAATTGTTACTCAGCTAGGGTGGCAACGACACCCCAGTGATTACATGCCTGGTGGTGGAGCTGTGAAAAGAAGTCATCCATGTGAGAACATGGGGAGACATTAAAAACAGCTACTCCAAGTGAACCAAATGAGTCAGCTGTAGCTGACAAGAATACATGAGTGGATGCAGCAGTTCTGGAGGAAGGGCGCTCCACAAAGAAGAAGTGAAACAATGCTCACATGAACATTGCATTGAAGGTTTTTTTAAGAAAAAAACCACTTGCTGTGAACTAAGACAGTGCACTGCTTTTAATACGTTAACGTTAAGTTTGTCCGGCTAATCTATTACTACTCGGTTATCAATGTCAAGAAATATTTTTTAATTACAATGAATCTGCTACATCATACAAATCAGCAGGTTAAATAAAAATGTATAAAATAAAAGGTATAACAAACATATAAAAGTAAAAAAAATAGTATAAGCTAACACAATCGACCATAAATGCTTTTTTTTTTAAAAATATTATTCTTATTATCATATTAAATTAGAAGAACATTTTAAAATATTAAAACAAATTTATTTTCATGAAAAGCATTAATGGTCAAACAAATATATAATCTCTAAATGGAATTATAAAATAGATTGTTATTTTTTGAAAAAAAATAGTAAAATTTAATATTGTTTTAAATTAAAATAAAATAAAATTTCAAAATCTTTTAAAAACTTTATATAATATTTATATAATTTTATCATTTTCTCATCCGGCCGTAGGCACTATTTGGTAAATAAAATAAAATTTCAAAATGTGTGTTCCTTCTATATACAATCCAAATGTTACTTAACAGTACAAGTATGTTTTCTAAATAAAACATAAAATTTTATTTTATGTTTAAATTTCAACTAAATTAATTTTGTTACGACTATTAGTTTTTTATTCTACTTTTATGGAATCAATTAGTCACAACTACTGATGATATTCTACTTTGAACTAAACAACTTTAGAACAAAGTAATATTCTATAATCGGTAACAACTATCACATGGATCAAGAAAAGATATCATTCTCTTTCAACATGTTTTTATTGTCATATTTTTGAACATATTCTACTTACTAAGACCACAAAATAAATTATAAATTTATGTAAGAATAAAATATAAAAACGGCGCTATGCCGGAATACTATTAGTATATTTATATAAACATGTTGTAGACTGTACTTGTAATTTGATTGAAAATAAATTTTTGTTTAACGACAAATAAATGTGTTTAGAAAACTATATTTTTCAACAGCATTTTCAATAGTAAGAGCATCATAAAAGAGAGGTTCTAAAAATTATTGATATATAAATACTAGTTTTTTTTTGTTAAAGGGTTTTATATAAATACTAGTTGATATTCAAGAATTCATAACTCATCTCTTTTTTTCACATTCAAAATTCATCTATTAATTTCTCAATTTTGGTGTATATTTCACGAATGCATATCGGTTATTTCTGATATTAACCGAATTACATTTTGGTTCGGTTATCGGTTAATATTGGTTGTCACTTTTATTTCTAAAAATAACAGTTTTATTATTTTCGGATACAACTAGGTCTAATTTTCTTTAAAACAGATATTTTGGAGAAATTTGATTATTTCGGTTCTTTTCAGTTATTTTGGATTTGTTTGGTTATTTTTTTATTTTCATATTTTTATCTAAGAAAAAGAACAAAACCAGAAAAATACCAAACCCAAAACCAAACCATTTTTCAAAAGCTTAGGGAACTAGACCGCGCCGAGACAAAAATTGCATGGCTAATTATTATAAAGGGATGAGGAGAACAAAAAAATTTAAAGGTTTCTGAAAAGAAAATCAACATGTGAAATTCTAATATTTGCTTCTTTTTATTATATTTACTTTATTTTATTTTACGTTTGAGTGTATATAATTTAGATGCGGTTTAACTAGGATTTATGTTAAAATTAGGATTTTCCTTTTTTCATTATCTTTTTGGTTGTCTAATAGTCTATAAATAAAGGTGATTTCTCTCGAACAAACAATCCAAAGAAGAAGAAAAAACATGAGGAAGTTTGAACACGGGGGATACTGTCCAAGAACAATTACTCTCCAACGAAAAAAACGAAACCTCAAGCCGATGATGTCCAATCTCAAAAAGCGACGGTATAAGGAGGAGGAGGAGGAGACGTCTCCTTTTTCGTCGCTACCATATGACGTCGCTCTGAACTGCATGGCTCGAGTACGTAGATGTGACCACCCGGCCTTATCTCTCCTCTCTAAGAGTTTTCGATCTATAGTGACTTCCCCTGAGCTCCACAAGATCCGATCGATGATGGGTATCACCGACACAGAAGTCTACGTATGCTTACGCACCCCTCCCAAACCGAACCCAGTTTGGTATATCCTCCGCCGTGATAAAACCTCCTCCAATCTGATCCCGATCGCTACTTCCCCCTCTCAGCATCTGGAATCATCCGCGGTGGCACTGGGTTCGGCGATCTATGTGATAGGTGGAATGTTAAAGGGCATCCCAACTTCGGATGTCTTGCGCTTGGATTGTCAGACTCACACGTGGCATCGCGTTCCTTCCATGGGAGTTGCTCGAGCTTCCGCCGTTTCCGCAGTCGTAGACGGGAAGATTTACGTGGTGGGAGGCTGCGATGTGTTTGATTATTCTTTGAGCTGGGGAGAGGTGTTTGACCCAAAGACCCAAGTGTGGGAGTCTTTGCCTTTGCCGAGTACACGCTATGGTTATCTTCACGATTGTGTGGTGAGGGATGGGAAAATTTATGCAGTGACTGGAGTGGAGAAAACGCACTACTACTCGCCGAGGGAAGGTATATGGGGACTAGGGAGTCGTGGTGTAATTATTGGAGGGCCTAGAAGGGATTGGTGTATGATTGGTAATCTTATGTATTCTATTAATAAACATGGGAGAATATTTTGGTGTGACCAAAAGGAGTTGGATTGGCGCGAACCAGATGGTATTATGGATTGGTGGAATGAGGTTAAGGGTTTGGAGGCTCTCACTGGGAATCTCTCTCGTTCTAGGCTGATTCACTTTGGTGTGGAGATTATGAATCACTTCTTATCTGAAAACAAAGACTTGGCAGGTTTGTTTCCTGGGGCCAGGCTTTGCACTTCTGGTGGTGGGAAGAACATGTTGCTCTTCTGGGACGAGATAGTTGGTAATATTCAGAAGATTTGGTACGCTGAGATTTCTTTGGAGGGACGTCCAGGGCAGCAAGGAGAAGGCGAGATCTGGGGCAACGTTGAGTGGTCTCGTGCGGTCATGACCGTTGGTGATGATGATCCTTTCGCTCGTCCTGGTCGCTGTAAGGTTTTGCATTCTCTTTCCGTCACTCTTTGAGCCGAGCTTGCCTCACTGATCTCTCATATGATGAAGTATGTTATTAGTATAGTATCTATGCTCGTGAACCAATTAAGCCTGTCTCTTTTTTTTTTTTCCTCTTCTCTGAATTGCTTTTATTGTCATGACTTTTAGTCCTCTTGAGATACATTGAGATATGACTTTTAGAGGGTTCTACAAATCATGCTGTGCTTTATGTTTATACTGATATGATGCCTGTGCTTTATTGTTATCTGACTTATGTCAATGCTTCATCCACTCTGTTTTCCAGCTTTCAGTTTTCCTGGAATAAATAACTTTGTTCTTGACTTCCTGCATCTAGTTAAACTTAATTTAATTTGCTCTTTTGTAAAGTGCTTTCATGCTATTTTGAATAGTTTTTTATTTTTGCTACCCTTGTCTTTCTAAAGCAACTATGACAGGTTAAAGAAAATGTTAACTAAGAATCTCTGTAACTGTAAGTTTGGTTCAATTCTTTCAAACTTGGTCAATGAAAATATGTAAAATAGCCATACTTTGGTTGAAAGAAAAATTCGGTCAAAGAAAATATGTAAAAGAAAAATTTAACTATAAGTAATTATACTCGATGTGTATTTGTTGCGCAAAGATAAGCAACTCTTTAGAGCTGTAGAGACGTTGTGGCCTTGCTTAGAACATACTGTTTTTGGGACACATTTAAAACTTTAAAGTTTAAGATAACAAATTGTCTTCAGTAGTTATAGCATACAATACAATTGGATTGGCAGGGCTCGTACCTTTCCTAGGCTGTTTGCTTTAAGTTGATCTTTAAAGGCCCTTACTGCAACAAATTTTATTCGTCAAGATTACGTACGTAAGAGATGTGTAGATTATCAATCTTCCATTCGAAAACGCACACGAAGACATGTGTTATGTGTACAGCATGATAGAATACTACACCAAGCATATTTCACTTCCATTTATTTTTAAACACTTTCAGTATGCGACAGACCTTCCTGCTAAAATTTTCACCAAAGGAACTTGTGACAAACGAAAATCTCACATCCAAGAGAACTGGAGAGTCCTTTGACTTCTTCTCCCACCACCCTGAGAACCTCAACATGTTCACATTCCTCTTAGATGACATCGGCATCCCACAAAACTACACACATGGAAGGCTCAGGAGTTAACACATACATGTTGATCAACAAATCCGGCAAATCTCACTACCTGAAGTTCCACTGGAAACCAGCTTGTGGAGTTAAGTCTCTACTAGAAGAAGTTGCTATCCGCGTTGGAGGAACCAACCATAGCCACGCGACTCAGGACTTGTACGACTCCATTGCTGCTGGTAACTACCCTGAGTGGACGCTCTTTGTTCAGATAATCGATCCAGCTGATGAAGACAAGTTTGACTTTGGCCCTCTCGATGTGACCAAGACCTGGCCTGAGGATATTTTGCCTCTCCAGCCCGTTGGTCGTATGGTGCTAAACGAGAACATTGATAACTTCTTTGCGGAGAATGAGCAGCTTGCCTTTAGTCCTGCAATCATTGTTCCGGGGATACACTAGCTACTCTGATGATAAGCTGCTTCAGACACGTGTATTCTCCTATGCTGACACTCAGAGACACCGTCTTGGACCTAACTACCTTCAGCTACCAGTTAATGCCCCAAAATATGCTCACCACAACAACCACCATGAGGGCTTCATTAATTTCATGTACAGGGACGAGGAGGTAATGTCTTTTTTTTTGTAATGAAACTTCAAGCTAGAATATAGTTTTCATACGAGAGGTGGTTTGGTACAGGTTAACTACTTCCTTCGAGGTATGACCCGGTTCGCCATGCTGAGAAGTATCCAACTCCACCAGCAGTCAACTCAGGAAAGCGTGAGAGGGTCAGTAATCAACTCAAACCTATATTCAACTCTGTTTCAGTTTCCTTAGGATTGTCCTTAGGATTGTTCATACAAAAAAAACATATGATCTAAAAGTTCACATTTTGTTTTGCAGTGTATTATTGAGAAAGAGAACAACTTCAAAGAGCCTGGAGAATGATTCTGTTCCTTTACACCCGAGAGATACTCACTGTTGTTACTTTTTTATTTGGTTATACTCAATACATTTACATGTTCTTATTGTGTTACACTTAATTCAGGCAAGAACGTTTCATCGGTAGATGGATTGATGCCCTATCGGACCCTCGAATCACACATGAAATCCGCAGCATCTGGATTTCTTACTGGTCTCAGGTATAAAAATCTGACAATTTCTTTTACTGTCATTGTCTGTTTCCTTTAGCCTTTGTAAAGTTGTGGATAAAGAAAGTACTACGAAATAAGTTCACCCAATAAAGATCACAATCACTCGTGGTTGAATCACTCATTATCACTTCATCACCACACCATTCATCAATCACTTTATTCACTATCATGAAACTCATGATAGTGCATAAAGTGATTGATGAAGGGTGTGGTGATGAACTGATAATGATGATGAGTGTTTCAACCATGAGTGATTGTGATTTTGATTGAGTGAACTCATGATAGTGCATAAAGTGATTGATGAAGGGTGTGGTGATGAACTGATAATGATGATGAGTGTTTCAACCATGAATGATTGTGATTTTGATTGAGTGAACTTTCTTCGTAGTACTTTCTTTATCCCCAAGAAACCTTGGGAACTTAATGATGGTTCTCTTCTGTTCTACATTTTTAAATTTTTGTCAGAAAGACACTAAAATGTTGAAATATATATATTCTTGTGCTCTCTTGTCACTGTGTACTATATTGATTTATCTTTGTCAATACGCGTGTTTACTGGCTACTCCCACCTCTTTCCGCCATATCGCAATTTAAATGTCGACAGAAAAAAATAAATTGTTAAATAATACTTCCATTTTATTGAAAAATGATGTTGGTTTTTTTTTCATACCAAAATAATATTTTAGTCTTTAACGTAAACTTCATAACTATTAGTGAGAATTGTTAATTAGTTGAATTATGTTTAGGTAATAACTATTTTGAAAAAAATTTCAGATTTGTAATTATGAAAATATTCTATAAAACTGTTTTAACTCTCCAAAGTCATTTTTAATGAAAATCGCATAATTTTTTTACCCAAGTATTCATTAGACAGAGGAAAGTATGAATATGTTCTTTATATCCAGCTGGATTTTTCTTTCCATTGATGCAAAGGAAACAAAAAGACAAACAAAACAGGAATTTACTTCTGGATAACTTTCCTAGATCTTTTTTTGGTCAAAGATAAACTTCTAGAAAACACACCAAATCACCCTGCCACGTCATCCTCCCGGAGTAAAAATCTCTCCGTTCACCAGACTGAAAGGCTTTTCTACATCTGTATCAGAGAAAAAAGGAAACAACTGTTTCTACCTAGAAAACAAAGGCCTCGATTCTATTCTTCTTGGGCGTATTACAAATGGGACAAAGAACTTATTAGAGAACTCGAGCTGAGTGAAGAAGAGTTTGTTATCTTACTATATTAAAAGGAGGATATCAAGCCATCTTAGCATGTCCACGTCCTTTAATAAATTTAACCAATCAGAGAGCATTGTTTTGCCATGTCATATAAACTTCTTACGACTAGATTTTAAGCAGGCTATTTCTGTGGGCTAATAAAATTTCTCACTGGCCCATGAAAGACGCACCTTTATCATTTCCCAACCGTGATCTTCTTCGACCTTAACAACGACGATGATCGATCCTAATTATGTCGCTTCCACTCCTTGCAAATCACCGTTTCTTCTCTGAATTAATCACGAGCCACTCTCGATCATTTACTTATGTTCTTGATCCATTCTTAATGATTCGTTTCACCTCCTACCGTACCTTCTCCTAATTCAGTTCAACCCATAAATTCTAAATAGCCTAATTCATAAAGCCTTGCTTCTACTCCTCCATCTTTCGTCTTCTTCATTGTCTCTCATTCGGTGATATTTTATTTACAATCAGCCACGGTATCATCCTCTCTTCGGTGGAATTGAATAAAGAGATTGAAAAAGTTCAGTTTTTTTTTTTCCTCTGATGTTTATTTTCTTTCCTTTCTAAAATTCTATGTAGCAATAATGGCTGATGGAAATAATGAGACGAAGGAGGTGAAGGATGAATAAGAAGTAATTCTTATGTAAGACACTAAGATATCCTGTCATATTACGATAGCGCTCAAGTTAAAATTTGGTATTTCTAAATTTGTTATCTTACTATATTAAAAGGAGGATATCAAGCCATCTTAGCATGTCCACGTCCTTTAATAAATTTAACCAATCAGAGAGCATTGTTTTGCCATGTCATATAAACTTCTTACGACTAGATTTTAAGCAGGCTATTTCTGTGGGCTAATAAAATTTCTCACTGGCCCATGAAAGACGCACCTTTATCATTTCCCAACCGTGATCTTCTTCGACCTTAACAACGACGATGATCGATCCTAATTATGTCGCTTCCACTCCTTGCAAATCACCGTTTCTTCTCTGAATTAATCACGAGCCACTCTCGATCATTTACTTATGTTCTTGATCCATTCTTAATGATTCGTTTCACCTCCTACCGTACCTTCTCCTAATTCAGTTCAACCCATAAATTCTAAATAGCCTAATTCATAAAGCCTTGCTTCTACTCCTCCATCTTTCGTCTTCTTCATTGTCTCTCATTCGGTGATATTTTATTTACAATCAGCCACGGTATCATCCTCTCTTCGGTGGAATTGAATAAAGAGATTGAAAAAGTTCAGTTTTTTTTTTTCCTCTGATGTTTATTTTCTTTCCTTTCTAAAATTCTATGTAGCAATAATGGCTGATGGAAATAATGAGACGAAGGAGGTGAAGGATGAATAAGAAGTAATTCTTATGTAAGACACTAAGATATCCTGTCATATTACGATAGCGCTCAAGTTAAAATTTGGTATTTCTAAATTTGTTTGTCTGATTCCGTGGTTCTAATTGTTTGCTCATCCTCAGCTTGCACCATTTGACAAAGAAAAAAGTTGTCATTTTGGAACCTATCGAGGACTCTACTGAGTCACATGCGGAGAAATCCGATTCATTGCTTGGCATGTTGACGCGTATAGGTGCCATCAATCTCTTTTTGCTTTTCTCAATGGTATATATATGTTATTTTGTCTTATTTATTTCCCCTGCAGCTAACTGGGGTTTTGATAATTCACTTTCTACACTGAAGAAAAGAAGCCAATGCCTGTTTTAACGTTTTGTTGTCTTCTAAACTCTTTAAATGCTTTTAAAACTAATGTGTTGATGATTGTGTGCCTCACATTGTTTTTGTTTCTATGGATAGGTTGAATCACAATTCATTGAATGAAAAACAGGACCGCTGGTGCTGAAGATTTGGAAGGTACTTTATAATTCACTTCTTTACTAATTAACTGGTTTTTGCAGCATGCACTGGGATCAGTGGGCTTATGCTACTGCCTATATACTACAGATTCCAACGACATCATACCTTCACAGCCAAAAATGGGGAAGATAAACATGGCGACTTGAAGCCAGTCTTTATCGCTGATGATGGAAACTAAATCTAAGAAGGTGCTCGCATGTAAACACTAAATCCATTGTATTACTCTTCTTTGTTTTTTTTTTTGTTATTCTCCCTTTCTCTATATGGCATCTTACCAGATGTTTCCAAATGAAATTTGGTCGTTCATTACGACAGAAATTTCTTTATTTGATTACATGGATTCCAGTTTTATCCACTTAAAACTCTGATACATGCTTATGGAACAAAACATTTTTTAGCGACATTTGTATATACATAGAGAAGATGGGTCATTAGTCTTACTAGATAAATATATACATAGGAGTAATTTACATTTTTCTTTTGATGATTTTCAGATTCTTGATCTTTGCAACACAAGGAAGAAAGATCACTTAGAAATTGATAAGTGCACTCTGCGTGGACTGAGGTCCTTAGCTGTTGCAAGACGGACTGTGCCAGAGAAAACCCAAAAAAAAGCTCTGGTGGTCCATGGGAATTCGTTGGTGGGTTGCCTTTGTTTGATCCTCCGCGACATGATGCTGCATACACCATTAGAATAGCTTCAGACCTCGGTGTCAACATCAATGATCACTGGTTAATATCTATCTACATACTTTTTATCTTTGAGTTAATCTTCCTTTATGTTGTATTGGTTTTATTAAAGGTGATCAACTTGCTATTGCCAAAAAGACTCGACGTAAGCTCGGTATGGGATCAAACATCTATCCATAGCACCAGCTTCTCTACTTGGATAAGAAAGCCATCCTAGGGAGTCTAGGCAACCAAGTGAAGTTTTTCTAAACTCTTGATTTCAAGTAAGTTTTACGTAGTTCTACAAATTCTCGAAAGCAAACCCCACAGAGAAAGTTATCCTAATCTTTTAAAATTGTTCACTGTAGACTCTGAGCCATAGCATTCAGCAAGAATGCAGAGAAGTTGTAGAGAGGTGTGTGTGTTTACAGGTTTTGAATAGGGAATCTGTCTAACGTCTCAACTACTCCCACTAATAATTACTGATATATACTTTTGATTTTTAGGTGTTTTATTACTTCTTGACAATTGTAGTTACTCTTAACTAGCAGATGAAAAGGCAAGGACTTAAACCTCTGCCTTGCTCAGTTTAAATATATTAATTCTGTGTTAGTATTGAGTCCATGATGATCCTTTCATGTGTGTAGACGGTGGATAAATTGATTGAAACTGGAGACGGTGAGCATATTTTTCAGAAAGCAATCATGGAGCAAGGAAGAGGGCAGATTGGTATTTAGGTTTCGACAATAGCGTGACTACCTGTCCAACAAAACAATTATTACCTGTGCTTGAAGTTAGGTTTTTCTGCTTCCGTGCGTGCAGGTAATAAATATGATACTGGCTGAGATTCCAGATCGGCATGGCGCTTTTTTTCCCATTCCATTTTTGTCTCTTGGGCACAACATCTTTTGTAGTTAAAGTTTTTTTATGTGTGTTCACAGTCCAGGTGCTTGCTACGATTCAGAAGAGGTGGAAGAGTCTGAAAGCGAGTTGAAAGGTAACTCGGTCTACATATGTGTTCTTAGAAAACCTTGAACCGTTTTCATGGAATGATATTGTTCAATGAACATTAGTATCGAGAGAGTTTATTTGCGCTTCTGTGTATTTAGTCGTTCCCACGAACTAACATTTTATGTCGAGCCAATCTCTTGCCAAATGTTTTGCTGCCAACTTTACAGATTTAGCCATTCAAATATGACATAAACAAGTGATGATTTTTGTTTCTTAAAGGAATGGTCTATGAGCATCATGAAAAATTCCATACTACGTTTAGGACAAACATTTACGTTGTTGAATACAAGTTACGTTTGATCTGCAAAACGTCAATTAATTATTTGTTTACCTGGTAATGGTTTACCTGGTAACAGCCCATGTAGAGCAGCACTGCAATCACATCAACTACTGTGGCGCTGAAACGATGTAGTCTGACCCCAACCAGAATAGTGAGCCAACCTTTTCGGCCTTAAAATTTACAAGTGAAGAAATTGGGACCATTGAGTTCTCTATGTCATTGAGCTCAATATATAGTAAGCTTGATGTAAACGTACTGAACTTTTCTTGCAGTAGATGTAGACGAGACTCACTTATATCGACTAGAGAGAAGACAAGGGTAGCCACATTAGAGGATATACCATCTCACTAGCACCCCTAAAATGTAAAGGTGTCCTTCCACATCTATAGATTTCTGGCTCTAAACCCCTTCAAATACGTGACTACCACTCTTTATATTCACCAATAAAGTCTCTTACAATACTACCAAGAAAAAAGTTTGCTTTACCGTTTCCTTTTCGGGCTCGAGCACTACGGTCCTCACAGAATTTTTCAACACTAATAAAGGCTTCAGGAAAAAAATGCATGAATATCATTATTACCAGAAGTAACTACTTTTTGTTAACGTAGAAGTAACTACCTCTACCAGGTCAACAAATGTGAAATCCATCTATAGACCAAAGAGAACAAGAGATGAGTGGGAAACAAAGAGTAAAAGTCTGAAGTTGCAGATGGTTGAGAAAAGAATGATGAAAAGGCAATATTCAAGTGGACTTACTCATAAGTAGAAAGTAGAAATACGTCCCCTTTTGTGTTCTTCATCTGACTCTAGAGGTCAAAGTTCCTATCAAATAGCGGAAACTGACAAGGGTAATGTGAGATCTGAGTTGAGGTTGGTCTCATCTTCTACATGTCTCTGTGTTTTATGATGTTCTCATATATCTTACGCCATTCTTACATATACTTAATGTTTCTTTTAATTAAATAATATTATAATTCTCCACTCTTTAAAAAATATAATAGTCTAAAAGTTAATAGACAGTTTAAATTTTAAATTCAATTTATTAAAATTCATCCCTTTTTACATTCTTTTGTAAGATTACTAAAAACATTAATAAAATGGAGTATATTGTTTTACTAGGAAAATATATTTTCTTGCTACATTAATTCAACGGTATGATGTTATTAGTTGAGTTTACTGCTAACATACAATTACCACTAATTTATCGTTTTAGGCAAACAGAAAAATCATATTTCTAAGTTAGTAGTGCAATTTGTTTTTGAGTTTGCAGTGCAATTTTTATTATATTCTGTTTGAAACTAAAAACTAATATATATTACATAATACATTTTGTAATACTGCTTTTTTGAAGAGAAAAAACTGTATTACATAATATATCAATCCTATTTTTCGAAAATAGTCAACCAATGTAATTAATTTTCTAAACAGTAAATTCACATTTTCAAGTTACTGAACAGTTTAAATAATACTTTTTACTATAAAATTATATCCATTACACGTAAAATATTTTTAAATTATACATTTCATCTAAAAAGTCAATTTCAGTTATTAACCAAATAAAACATAAATGTAACAAATTAAAATATATAATCCGCGCGTAGCGCGGAAAAAAATTCTAGTTCATGTAAATGCTCAAGTTAGTTTACAATCTGTACAAGTGAAATGTATATATACATACGGTTTAGTGACTAAACCATTGGTTAGGCGAAAGGAAACCTAAACCAATTAAATCAATCTAAATCAATCTCGGTTAACTCTAATACCCTCCCCTCAAGATGGAAGGCATAGACTATGAATTCCCATCTTGACTAACAAACTCTTGAAGAGACCAGACTGAACTGCCTTAGTAAGGATGTCTGCAAGTTGAAGAGTAGACGTAACGTGTAGAGTTTTCAAGAAACCACTCTTCAAACGCTCTCGAACCACATGACAGTCGATCTCAACGTGTTTAGTACGTTCATGATAGACGGGATTAGAAGCAATATAGAGGGCAGACTGACTATCACAGAACAGAGTTGCAGGCGTCAATGGTGGACAATGTATCTCAGTCAACACCGTCGTTAACCAAATGAGCTCACAAGTGGCATCTGCCATAGCTCGATATTCAGCTTCGGAGCTGCTCCGTGATATCGTCTGCTGTTTCTTAGACCGCCATGAAACCAATGAATCTCCCAAGAACACGCAGTAACCAGTAATTGACTGTCGAGAATCAGGACAAGCTGCCCAATCTGCATCTGAATATGCAGTCAGTTTCATCTGAGACAAGGCTGAGTAGAAGAGACCCTGAGCCGGGTCATTCTTCAGATAACGAAGAACTCGATAAGCCGCCTGTAGATGCATATCTGTGGGAGTAGACATATATTGACTGAGCTTGTGAACCGCGTATGTTATATCAGGTCTCGTATGAGTTAGATATAACAACCGTCCAACAAGTCGTCGATAGACTGTAGCATCAGGTAAAGCAGTACCAGAAGTAGTAGAAAGTTTAACCGTCGGATCCATAGGAACAGAGAGTGGCTTACAACCAAGTAGTCCTGCATCTTCAATAAGTTCCAGAGCATACTTCCTTTGGTTAATGGATATTCCCGACGCATTTCTAGCAATCTCAAACCCCAAAAAATACTTTGCTGGACCCAGATCTCGAAGCTTGAAAGCTGACTGAAGCATAGTCTTGAATGTAGTCACAGCAGAGTCATCATTCCCAACGATAAGAATATCGTCAACGTATACGAGAACGGCTAGAAACTTCTTGTTCACGTACTTGACAAATAGGGAATGATCTGAATGTGTTTGAGTAAACCCATCACCAAGAATCACCTCAGAGAGCTTGTGATTCCACTGTCTTGATGCTTGTTTCAAGCCATATAACGACTTATGCAATCTGCAAACTGAGTTTGGAGGCACCTTCTTTCCCGTTAACTCTTCATATCCTTGCGGTAAGTGCATATATATCTCTTCATCGAGATCTCCATTCAAGAATGCATTACTGACATCTAGCTGGGTGATCGACCATCCTTTAGCAGCAGCTAATGCCATGAGAAGACGAAATGTGCCAATCTTAGCAACTGGAGAAAACGTATCCAGATAATCCAACCCCTCTAACTGAGTATAGCCTTTGGCCACAACACGAGACTTGTGACGTTCTATGGTTCCATCAGGATTATATTTGATGGTCTGAATCCACTTACAACCAACAGCTTGTTTTCCTTGAGGCAGCTCACACACAGACCAAGTTCCACTTTCCTCTAAATAATTCATTTCAGATCTCATTGAGTTTCTAAATTCTTCTGACAGCATAGCTTCTTTGAAGTTACGTGGGAGCTTGTGAGTAGAAATCGAAAGAATAAAGTTTTTGTGTTCTGCATCAAATTTATCATATGAGAGAAAGGAAGAAATTGGATAAGGAGTTGTGTGATTTTGCTGGACAGGAGGATGAGGTAATTGATCAAGAAGAAAACAATGATATTGATCAAGATACGTTGGAGGTCTAGTGTGACGTTTTGAACGAGTCGTGTTCTGAGAAGAAGATGAACTAGGAGGAGCTGAGACAGTAGGAACAGATTGTTCAGAAGAAGGGTCAACAAATAAACTCGAATCAGAGATATCATTACCCAAATCAAAGAATGCTGGAAATGGTGAATCAGGAACAGGTAGAGGTAAGACATCTTGATCGAAAAAATTCAAATGATCAATAGAAGAGTTCTGTTTTTGAAAAGGAAAAATGTTTTCATGGATGCAAGATGCAAGATTTTGTAACCTCTAAAACCATCCGGATAGCCAAGAAAAACACAAGGCGAAGCTCGTGGACTAAATTTATGTCTATCTTTGAGTAAAGTTGAAGCAAAACAGAGACATCCAAACACTTTCAAGTGATCATACGTGGGAATGTTCTTGGTTAAAAGTTCATAAGGAGATTTATCTTGAAGGAGTGGTGATGGTGTTCTATTGATTAAGTAAACTGCTGTTTGTACACACTCTCCCCAGTAAGATAAAGGCACATGAGATTGAAACATGAGTGCACGAGCCACATTCAAAATATGTTGATGTTTTCGTTCAACTACTGAGTTTTGTTGAGGTGTGTAAGGACATGAAAAGAAATGTACAATGCCATGAGTCTTAAGAAGAGAAGTGAAAGCTAATTCTGGTGCATTGTCAGAATGAATTGCCTTAATATGTGCATTGTACTGTGTTTGAACAAACTGAATAAACTCAGGAAACACTTTACCTACAGAACTTTTATCTTTTAACAAGTATAACCAAGTCACACGCGTGCAATCATCAACAAGAGTAAAGAAATATCTGTAATCATCATGAGTAGATTGTTGAAATGGACCCCAAACATCAATATGTATCAAATCAAAAGGTAACTTGGAAAGTTTTGGATTTGAAGGAAAAGACATACGCTTTTGTTTAGCCAAAGGGCAAATCTTACAAGAACGAGAATGATCATCTTTAACAACAGGAATATGTAAATGTTTTGAAAGAATATGAATCTTGCTATGTGAAGGATGTCCAAGTCTTTGATGCCAAATTTCGGAAGAAACAGTTGCAATGTGTTGATCTTGACAATGATGTTGAGCTAAAATACGATAAGACGCCAGAGAAGAACAATGTGATGAAGACAGAGCATGAACAGGTATATCAGGAGTGTCCAGTACATAGAGATTGTTGCGGAGGTTACCCTTCCCAATCATGCAACCCGGAATACGCTCCTGAAGCAGTGTGAATGGATTATCAGGAAAAATGAAACAATCAGTGGAAGAAAACAAAACAGTCATGTCACTATTATGGGTAAGAGCACTAATACTCAACAAATTGAATTTGAAATCTGAAATATACAAAACATTGTGCAATATTAGTCGTGGACTAAGTTGTATTGTTCCAGAAAGAGTAACTGATATACGAGTTCCATCAGGTAAGGTGACTACTGTATTACTAATTGAATCAGTATGGGAAAACATATTCAAATCAAAGCATACGTGACAGCTTGCACCAGTATCTATTATCCAGGCAGGATCTAAAATATTAAGGCCATTCTTCATTCCCGCAGAAACAAAATGAGAAGTTGTGTTATTACCTGAAGGTGGATGATCAGAAAGAGTATGAGCTATTATGTGAGGTTGCGGTTTAGAAGTGGAAGTTGTGCCATCAGATAGAGAGATAGTACTGCCAGAGATCTGAGAAGGATTGTCTAAGCGAGGAGCATTCTGAGTACTCAAGACATTGAGAAGTTGGTGAACTTGCTCCTGTGTGACTGTTCCCAAGTGAACGCCCTGTTGATTATGCATCGATATGCCACCATTATCCTGTAGAACCATGTTAGCCACAGCATCTTTGCGAGGTGGCCACTGCTGAATCGGTTTCTGAGAGGCTGAAGTCTGAGACAAATTCTGCTGTCGCTGCTTATATCCTTGAGGATATCCATGGAGCTTGTAACACTTGTTGACAGTGTGTCCTGCTAAGCCACAGTGAGAGCAGATAGGTCGAGGTCGGTTCTTGTTGTAAGCAGCATTATAAGCAGCAACAAGAGCTCCATCAGGTAACGGCTGAGAGACATTGAAAGCCACAGTGCTAGTACTCTTCATCGACCTCTGTCGTTCTTCTTGACACACCAGATTGAACACTTTGGAGATATTTGGACGAGGTTCCATCATCAATATCTGACCTCTAGTCGCCGTGAAAGTGTCATTCAATCCTGTGAGAAACTTCAAGATGTGATCTTGTTCATCACGCTCAATGATCCTCTTCATACTCTCACAGTTAGGACGACTACAGCAGCATGTATACGGAGTCTCATGATTCTTCAGTTCCTCCCAAAGTTGTTTCAGCTTCGTATAGTAATCACTCACAGATTGAGAACCCTGCGTCTCAGCAAAGATTTGTTGCTTGATTTCTGCAGTTCTTGGACCATCACTCTGCTTGAACTGATCGTTAATGTCTAGCCACATCTGTCGAGCAGTAGTCAGGTACATGATACTCTTTGCAATCGACTTCTCCACAGCATTATCAATCCAAGTACAGACTATATTATTGCAACGAGCCCAAGACGCATAATCAGGATGAGTCGGATCTACTTCTTGAAAGGTTCCATCAACAAACACAGCCTTATTTCGAGCTCCTAAAGCCATAAGCATTGATCTACGCCAAGTGCTAAAGTTCCCTAAACCAGCTAACTTCTCAGAGACTAGAGCAATACCAGCATGATCAGCACTGTGGACGTAGAGCGGATTTGAGTAAGGATCTTGCAGAGACGGAAGACGATTCTCTCCATTCTCCATTGGAATCGGAATAGAGCAATCCAAGAATCAGCAAGTAGATCACACTTAACAACAAATCACCAAGAAATCGATTGTGTAGAGAAGAAACACAAATCGAAGGTCAATGAGAGAGAGAAAGGAAAAACAGAACGCCAAAGATTCTCGAGAAAAGGATGTAAATGGCGAAGATCTCCTGAAACAAGATTCTGACGAAGACGATATGAGAAATCGAGAGACTCATGAGCTTGATAGAACGATCGTCGTCAGGAAAAGAAGAATCTCCGATCAATTTTCCGAGAAACGACGCGAGAAAGCGAGTTTTCACTCTGATACCATATTAGAGAACTCGAGCTGAGTGAAGAAGAGTTTGTTATTCATGTAAATGCTCAAGTTAGTTTACAATCTGTACAAGTGAAATGTATATATACATACGGTTTAGTGACTAAACCATTGGTTAGGCGAAAGGAAACCTAAACCAATTAAATCAATCTAAATCAATCTCGGTTAACTCTAATAGAACTAGACCAGTCTCGCAACCCGTGCAGCAACAGAGATGCCTACACGGCAGAAACAACACTCTCGTCTCCTCATTAGACCCACAGTTCAAGCAGCAACAACTACTCATCGGAAAACCATCTCCGTCGTCTCCTCCTCCGCAGAAAGACCCTTCGTCCCCCGCCGTTGCACCGTCGTCTTGACACGTGGCAACTCTCTCTCGAACCTGTTCAAGCGCCGATTTGAGCGTCGCGACCATCGCTTCGTTCTCACGAGCCGTTCCCTGCCACGTTTGGCTCTCCGTTTCCATCTTCCTCAGCAGATTCTCGAGTTCCATGTTCTTGCTCCACGCTCTCGACATCTCTTCTTCCTTCCGCGCCATCAAAACCAAAGCTTTCGCCTCCATCTTCCTCAAGATCGTCTCTGTTTCTTGCTTTCTCTGTTCTTGCAACACGTATCTCAACCTCTCGCTCTGTAAAAAGATCGAAACTTTATCAGTGCCCATGTTGTAAAAATCAAATCTTTTTGATGAGTCATGTGATTACGAACCTGTATTCTGATGAACTGATCGATCTCTTGCCTCTGTTTCTCCATTTGAACGTCTAAAAAGCTCTGAAAACGGTTTTGTTGATGATGAAACAGAGATTGTTGGTTGTAATCTGTCTGCGACTGGAGAGTGTTACTGTTCATATACGTCTGGTTGATTCCGATTCCGCCATCGCTGTTGATCAACGAAAGCTCGGAGCCACCAGTTCCGATGAATGGAGCGTTGTTGTAATTTAACTGCGCTTGTATTGCCATCTTTAACGCTAAAACAGAGAAGAAGAAAAGCTTTGTTT
This sequence comes from Hirschfeldia incana, assembly GCA_026261945.1. Lineage (NCBI taxonomy): Eukaryota > Viridiplantae > Streptophyta > Magnoliopsida > Brassicales > Brassicaceae > Hirschfeldia > Hirschfeldia incana. The sequence goes on from JABCMI010000006.1 coordinate 4,191,548, forward strand.
TTTAACAAGAACAGAGAAGGAAGTAATAAGGAAGAATCAAAAGGCTCTGATCCGTTTGTTTCTCGGGAAATAAACTTTGGGTTTCAATACAATGCATAACGTCTGCACAATTACCACCTTATCGATTTAATATGATATGAACGGTGAGAGTCAGAGACTTTTATGGGTTAATATTTATCTGACACGATTATTATTATATCGGCACTGAAGAAACGACGTACAGATTATGTGACTGAACTATACATCTTTTATCTTTCCAAGGTCAGAGATTTTGCCAGAGCCGTTTTGTCTTTTATTTAGTTTTTTTAGGTGATTTTTTCTTGGCTTTTTCGATGGTGTGTAAAAAAGACTTAAGTCCAAGTGGAATTATTGCTGGCCAGTGATTTTTTTCCTTTAATTTATTTAATTTCCCTGATTTTAAGATTTATTGGTGACTCTGATTTTGTCAGTTGGATATTTGGGAAAGCCTGAATTATATGATATTTTCTATTTCTTATCACTATTTTCAGTCATTCTATTTATGAAATTATGATCACTGTAAAAATTATTAGTCAAACGATGGCTATGTTCACCCATTCTTCTGTTCTAGAAAAGGGTAAAGCCATTGAAGGAAGAAAAAACAGGCATATAACACTATTTGCTACAAATTATTGACGATAAGTTTTTTGTTGTTGTCCACAACCATAGGCTTTAATTTAGATGTGCATAGAGAAACAAAAAAATGGGAAAACTATAACAATTTTAATTTACAGCTCATTATATTGACTCTTAAATTAATTATTTTACACAAACATAGACATTTTATATAGATAAATAGACATATTATATAATAAACATATATAATAGAAATATATATATGATGATATATATGAATAAATGTATAGTAAAATTCCATAGACATCTATTATATTAAAAGAGAAGTCATGACTTCTCATTCATGTGTGATTTTTTATAAAATGAACTATCTAATAAAGTTGATCACATTATATTTTTAATTATCATTAATCTTTATATTAAATAGAATACATTACATTATTCAATCATTAATAACCTTGATATTATATAAAACACAATCTCAATATTTTAGGGATTTCACAACAATATATTAAATCCAACTTATATTTAAATCATATATATATATATATATATATTAAAACTTCGAAAAATTATTTAAAAGGATTTTAACAGAACTTAATTTTCAAATATTATATAAAAATAGTTTATCTAATTTCGTGATTAGTTTTGAAATATTACTATAAACTAATATATTCAGTTAACATTTACAAAATGAAAAATAAATATTCTATTTTTTTATCAATCATATAATTAAAATAAATCATATTAAAAGAAAACTATTATGTTGATTTAAATATTTTTAAAATATATTAATTTTCAAAATATGCATGTAAATATTTCACTAATTTTGTAATTAGCAATGAAATATTATTATGCAATAAATATATATATATATATATACATAGTTAGTATTTATAAAATTTAAAATAAAACTTCTATCATACACTTATCTATTTTATAATCATAATTATTAATCATTTTAAAATAAAATTATTATATTGAACTACATATGATAAAGTTATATTAAATTGATAGATTTTAAATTTTATTTTCATACATATAAAATATTTATGTTAAAAATAATATAATGACAGAGTACATTACATTTATAAAAACAATATATCTTAGATTTCTGTATGTACACTAATATATTATGTAAAATGAAGAAATTTAAAGATATTACTAAAATGAAATCCAGTTTTAAAGGACGGGTAAAAATTTAACATAAATTAATTACAAAATAATTATCAAATATGTTTTTCTCTATGTACATATTAATTTGTTTAATAACTAAATACAAATACAATAATATAAATATATAATAAGAAGAAATAAATACATGTGATGGTTTTAAATATTTTCCAACATGTAACTATAAATTATTATAACTGAAATATTTAAATAAATATTTAAATATATGATTACAATTAAATAATGATCCAAATGAATATATATACATATATTAAATGTTTAATTAATTTTTATAATATTAATATATGAAGCTATCAATTTAGTTTTTTTTTTAACTATCTAATTTTGTGACATATTACATTGTCTTTGTAAATGATAATATTTTACTAAGTTCTATTTCTATTTATTTATTTAATAATGAAATATTAATCTAACAAATAAAAAAATAAAGAACAATAAACAAACACATGTGAAAATATGAAACAATCTATTTGATGAAACTAAGTATACTCTAATATTTTTATGTTTGAAAAACATTAAATTTACATATCTCATATATGTGATTACTATAGTATATAACTATAAACGAAAACAAACACCCGCACGGTTGTGCGGGTACAAATCTAGTCTACTATATTAAAAGAGAAGTCATGATTTCTCATTCATGTATGATTTTTTTAAAAAATGGACTACTTACTAGAATTGAACCCATTATATTTTTAATCATTAATAATTGTTACATCAAATAAATCAAGGATTATTAAATACACATATCCAACATTTTCTATAAATCTTATCTAAATCAAAATGAACTATTATATATCATCTTCACATATATAACATCGTCTACGAAAACATTTTGGGTTTTCGGAAAGAATTAATCTATGGTTTTTCAGTGACAGACATATTGGTCTATAACATATGAAAAAATCAAAAGTGCTTTTGTTTCTCAATATTAATCAATCTATTGTTTCTCAATGAAAGACGTACAGATATATAGCTCGATAAAACTTCATAGGTAGTCTATGATTTGTGATCAAAACGAAGTTCATGTCAAGTTTTGCATTCATAGAGTTATACTCATATTATCATACATCTTCTGTGTTCGTTGCATTCAATGAAATAGAAGATAATATTTAAAAAAGGTCGCTTTATACAATTACATATATTTTGTGATTCCCAATCTTTTACTGAAGATTATTTGATCATAAGCTCTGAACATATGTTGATAATTTACTGAACACATTGATCCACTTGAAGAAGATGAAGTTGCTGGGTTTTTACGTCATAAATAATTTAACCATATCTACATCTATTATATTAAAATACAAATTAATTAAAATTAATTTATATTCGGTTATAACTAATCATCTGAATATCTCCTTAATAGAAGATTTTTTTTTTTGAAAAATTAGAAGATATATTATTTCATGGTTTTTAATAAAATATTTTGGCATCTATTTAATGCCAAAAAGATCAAGCTTACATATTTATTGTTGCAATGAGACTAATAATATATAAATTTTTAAAATACTTTAAACATAATATCTTTTGATATCTTTTCATTTAAAATTTATATATATATATATATATATATTGAAAAATTCAAAAAATCTGTTAAAAAGATCTTAACAAGATCTTAATATTCAAAATTATATATAAATAGTTTAACTAATTCCATAATTCGTTTTGAAATATTATTATACATTAATATATTATGTTGTCTGTTATAAAATAAAAAATGAATATTATATCTTATTTTTATCTATTTTATAATCACAATCAATTATGTTAATTTTCATTATATTGAACTTAATATGATAAAATTATATTAAATTGATAAATTTAATTTTCATAAATATAAAATATTTATTTTAAAAGTATAATAAGATGACAGAGGGGGTTAACATTAGCAGACTATATACTACATGTATAAAATTAACATATCTTTCACTTTTGTATATATAATAATATGTTGTGTAAAATGAATAAACATATAAAATATTCCTAAAAAGAAATCTGGTTTTGAAAGGACGGGTAAAAATTTAACATAAGTTAAATACAAAATAATTGTCAAATATGTTTTCATGCATATATTAATATGTTTACTAACTAAATGCAAATATAATAAGATAAATATATAATAAGAAGCAAAAAATAAATACGACGGTTTAAACAGTTGATTATTTACAACATATAAACTATGCTTTATTATATTTGAAATAGCTTTGTAATATTTAAATATATGATTAATATTAAAAATGTATACTACTAATAATCTAAATAAATATATATGTATATAAAACTGAAAATAATACCCGCACGGTTGTGCGGGTCGAGATCTATTCTAACTTTATAAATTGTTTGGCTAATTACTTTAGAAAAACGGGGCAGATTTAAAATTTCATATTATTCGATGTAAATCAATATCCAAAACGTGAAAGTTGACCACTGGAAATTTTTCTGGTCAAATATGGCTTAGCAATTAAAATCCCCTTGTCTAAATAAATCTTCTTAGTCGGATGATGAAATATGCGATGAGTGAATGAAGTCTTATAGTTAACATAAATCTGTAATCTAATCGACAAAAAAAAGTTATAATCACATACGTTGGAACGTTACTTTTGGGGGGCACCACGAAAGTTTGAAATTTGAATATAATGTGTCTAGTGATCAATGGTCTTTTTTGGGGGGCAAACATTCATTAAAAGATTAAATAGAGTCTACAACCAGATAGAGTCCACAATGTTCTTGTAACAATTTATATATTTTAAAAAAAAATTATTGGAAAAAAATAGATAACAATTATGTATCATGTCTACGGAATATGCTGAAAAACTTATTTGTAGACAGCATTCAATGTTTTTGTCCCCGGCTTTCTTTCTTTACCAGTTATTAAGATTTTTAATCCAGAACTCGAGTTAACACTTGAAAGTGCAACATAGAACTGACCATGAGAGAACACTGGCCTAGGCAGAAACAAATCAACACTTTCTAGTAAGTATCTGGAGAAGATAAGTCAGCTTCGGTTTGTAGAGTGGAATATGATCTTCATATTTTTTTAAGGAAAAATGACATCGCCAAGAGACGACAGGCTTTTGTTGATTGCCTAAAAAAAGAAAGAAGATAAATCAGATGTTTTATAATCCAGAAATGCAAGAAGAACCTTGATCTTGTTTGATGTTAGTAAGGAACTAACCTGATTCTCTTTCGGCCTGTCTCCGGTTGATTCATTATTTGATAAACGCTTTCTGCCAGCAAGATCAATCAAATTCAATAAGAAGAATAAAAAAACAGGGGCCGTCAAAAGTTTTGAACAATGGTGAAGGTGTAGGTAAGACACGAGCATGCTTCTTTTTTAGTTTAATAGAAAAAAACAGTTTGGTATATTAAACAAACAGAAATCAAGCTTTATAAGAAAATAAACAAACAAAACCGATCTGGTTAATACGTACCTCGTTGACAACATAGATTCTTACAGTGAAAACAAAATAGCTTTTTGAGGATTACTTATTCATCTGAATCTTCCCTACCCATCTAAAGAAAAGAAAAGGAGAAACAACTTTTACAAAACCCACACCAAAACATAAGTATCCCAATAGGAAACCTCACAAGAGCTTTGATCAAGTTAAGGTAATTACGTACCAGAATATAAGTATCTGAATAATTTTTTTTATCAGAGGTTGTTGCTTCAGCCACGCCAGTAGGAGGTCCAAGAAAGCCCTCACACACCTTTCTTAGTCTTGACTCGTCTCCGGTACTATCTGGTAAGCTACAACAGATAACTTATTTTAAACTAAAGCTAAGGAATAAAAATAAAGCATGAACGTGCAAGGAGATGTACCAGAAAAAAATGTTTCATGGGATCCAGGTTGTTTTTTAACTTGATCTTCCTTGATAGAGCCCTTCAACTTCATGGAATATGAAAAGTATTCTGAAATCAAGAATATTCATATTGTCACATCAGTAAGGATACAAAAACAAAACGGTGCTGTGAATCCACCAGTTTCTGCATCCAATCGGCGTGTTCCATCTCTAAAACATGCATATATATTAGTTGTTTCCATTAAAATAAAAGATTTAAATATACTAACATTTTTAAATCAAAAAGAAAAAGATATGAGATCATTCAAGAGTTCCGATCATCTAATATTAATTTTAAAGAATATATTGGTATGAATCTGATTAATTATCTGGTTATTTGTTCTTGAAGACCAAGAGAAGGTTCAAGAGTATTATATCCGATTGGTCCAATATTCATTAGTCCGATGATCTTACATTAATTTGTAAAGAATAAATTCTTCCCTGGCTCTGCAAGACCAGTATCACCAAATTTAGTGACGTTGATAACAAAAAAAAATTGAAGATGTATAGTATCCCGAAACAAAAACCAAATTATATAGATGATAGGACAAACCCGATCAGATGCATCATGAATGGATGGAGTAAGCTATGTGGTTCGTAGCAAATATTTATAGAGAGACAATATGGAGAGCAAGAGAGCAAAATAATTGGAGAAGAAAAGTCTCGAATAAATTACCAGTAATGATGTTCGTCTATGAGCTACTTATTGATTATCATTTCTTGGATCATAAACCTGTGCAAGATAAAAATATTAGAATTTTAATTAGAACGATCAAAAACATAAGAAATCTTAAACAATAGTTGCGTGAGACTAAAGAGGTGGATTGGTATTTGTATAAAAATTAGTTTACGTTTCTAGATGACAACTTTCACGATAAGCTTTAACTAAATGATCTAGCTTTCACAATAAGCTATGTAACATAATATCCTCTTGTTAATATTAGTAGATTAGTAACATAATATTCTCCAGATTAATATTACAATAGATTAAAGAAAGTAAAAACTTGCGCAAGTAATGTATTTTTAAAACAATGTAAGTCAATTAAAACGAATTATTAAATTTTATAGGATTAATAATTAATTCAAATAGATTAAAGAAAATAACCACTTGTGCAAGTTATGTATAATTAAAAGGTAAGTGATTAAAAAGAATTAACAAATTTGATAAATTAATCGAATAAATGAGATATGTTTACATGCACAAGAAATATATATTCTCAATAGGGAAACTTTATATCATCTCCTCTTTCAGAAATAAATGCTGTTTCTATTAAATTTTCTCAGAAATTACATATTAATTATATTAAGAAATTAATCCACTATTATTTATTTTAGCGGGGGGTTTTATATTGTAATAAGGTAAGATTTTAGCAACGATTGTATTTAAATAATTTTAAATTGAATGTGGATTTTTGGTGGATAAATATTTAATAAACAAATATAATTTATTAATCCTTCAATTCTTAAATAGCTTTTATGTAGTATTTTTAAAATTTGTTACATATTTTAGAAAAATATATTTTCTGTTTGCGACCTGTGATAATGTATTTTAATATTTTTTTTAAATGAATGTGAAATTTTTGTGGCTAATTTATTATTAAACATATATTATTTAGTAATCCTTAAATTCTATAATAGCCTTTATGAAGTATTTAGTTAATTTTTTAACATATTTTAGTATAAAATATATTTTTAGTTTTCAACCTGCGATAATATATTTTCATAAATTTAAATTGTATGTGAATTTTTGGTAGCTAACTTTTTTCTTATCCTTTATATAATTATTGTTAGAAAAAAAAACACACACACACACACACATATATATATATATATATTCGTTTCGTTGAGAATGTTTGAAAACCTAAATTAAGTGGTTCTAGGTTAACTCTTCCCTGCAGATTTAAAAATAAATCAAAAAGAAATTATCAAAAAACAACAAATAGAATTTTTTCTGAGAGTGTATTTTATGATTATTACGTAAGCAGAAATCACTAAAGTGACTTCTCTTTAAATATATGGAAATACTTAAGTTCATCCCATGTGGTGAACTTATAAGTTCACCAACCAATATGATTCAATCATTTTAAATTTAATATCTTTTAAAAAATGAAACCAAATAATAAAGATTTTATGAAATAATCTTTTGTTTTTAAATAAATAAAAAATAGTAGTAATTACCAAAAAAAATAATATTGATAAATCCGTCAGCAAATACTAAGCCCAAAATCCTAAATTCTAAATAGTAAACCCTAAATCCTAAATTCTAAATACTAAACTCTAAATACTAAACTCTAAACCTTTGGGTAAATCATGAACCTTTGGGAAAATCGTAAACCCTAAACTTTGAATCCTAAACCATAAACCAAACCCTTATTCTAAACTATAATACCGAACCCTAAACCCTAAATTCTAAACCCTAAATCTAAAACCCTAAATCCGTGGACAAATCTTAAACTTTTAATCATAAACCATAAACTATTTTGGAATTTAGGATTTGGAGTTGGGTATTAGGGTTGAAAAAAAATTAACATGTGAATTCTAATCTTTGTTCTTTTTTTATTACATTTTATTTTATTTTACGTTTGAGTGTTTCTTTTTTATTTATGTTAAAATTCAGATTTTCCTTTTTCTAATATCTTTTTAGTTTTCTAGTAGTCTATAAATAAAGGTGGCTTCTTTTTCTCTGTATCTCTCTCAAAGAAACAATCCAAGAAGAAGAAAAAACATGAGGAAGGTTGACCACGGGGGATACTGTCCAAGAACAATTGCTCTCCAACGGAAAAAACGAAACCTTAAGCCGATGATGTCCAATCTCAAAAAGCGACGGTATAAGGAGGAGGAGGAGGAGACGTCTCCTTTATCGTCGCTACCATATGACGTGGCTCTGCTCTGCATGGCTCGAGTACGTAGATGTGACCACCCGGCCTTATCTCTCCTCTCCAAGAGTTTTCGCTCCCTAGTGGCTTCGCCTGAGCTCCACAAGATCCGATCGACGATGGGTATCAGCGACACAGAAGTCTACGTATGCTTACGCACCCCTCCCGACCCGAACCCAAGCTGGTATATCCAACGCCGCTCCTCCAGTCTGATCCCGATCGCAGCTTATAATTTCCCCTCTCAGCATCTGGAATCGTCCGTGGTGACGCTGGGCTCGGCGATCTATGTAATAGGTGGGAGGATGATAAACGGCATCCCGACTTCGGACGTCTCGCGCTTGGATTGCCGGACTCACACCTGGCGTCGCGTCCCTTCCATGGGAGTGGCTCGAGCTTCCGCCGTTGCCGCCGTCGTAGACGGGAAGATTTACGTGTTTGGAGGCCACAGTGTGTATGATCGCTCTTTGAGCTGGGGAGAGGCGTTTGACCCAAAGACCCAAGCGTGGGAGCCTTTGCCTTTGCTGAGAAGACGCTCTAGAATTGTTCACGACTGTGTGGTGAAGGACGGGAAAATTTATGCGGCGACTGGACTGGAAAACACGTGCTACTACTCGCCGAGTGAAGGTATATGGGGAAAAGGGAACAGTGGTATAGTGATTGGAGGGCCTAGAAGGGATTGGTGTATCATTGGTAATCTTATGTATTCTATTAATAAACATGGGATAATATTTTGGTGTGATCAAGAGGAGTTGGATTTGCGCGAACCAGAGGAGGGTATTATGGATTGGTCGAATGAGGTCAAGGGTTTGGAGGCTCTCACTGGGAATCTCTCTCGTTCTAAGCTGGTTCACTTTGGTGTGGAGATTGTGAGCGGTCCCTACAGATTTAAGCATCAGTTTCCTGAATACAAAGACTTGGCAAGTTTGCTTCCTGGGGCCAGGCTTTGCACTTCTGGTGGTGGGAAGGGGAACCTGTTGCTCTTCTGGGACGAGATTGTTGGCAATATTCAGAAGATTTGGTGCGCTGAGATTTCTTTGGAGAGACGTCGAGGGCTGCAAGGACAAGCCGAGATTTGGGGCAACCTTGAGTGGTCTCGTCCCGTCATGACCGTTCGTGATGATGATCCTTTCGCAGGTCCTGGTCGCTGTAAGGTTTTGCATTCTGTTTCCGTCACTCTTTGAACTTTTGCCTCACTCTCTATCATGCTTCAGTTTATGTATTAGTATCGTATCTATGCTGATGAACCAATATGTCTGTCATGACTTTTAGAGGCTTCAACAAATCATGTTGTGCTTTATGTTTATACTGATTATGCCCCTTGCTTGGTTATGTGACATTGTGTCAATGCTTCATCCACTCTGATTTCCCACCTTTCAGTTTTCCTGGAATAAATAACTTTGTTTCTAACTCCCTGCATCAAGTTAAACTTAATTTAATTTGCTCTTTTGTAAAGTCTTTCATACTATTTTGAATAGTTTTTTTTTGATGCATTCTCTAAAGTTTAACTATAAGTTTGATTCATTATCTAAAGTAGTTATACTCTATGTGTATTTGTTGCGCACAATATACTTTTGTTAGATAAGCAACTCTTTTAGAGTTGAGAGTTGTGGCCTTGCTTTAGAACAAATTGCTTTTGGGACACATTTAAAACTTTAAAGTTTAAGATAACAAATTGTCTTCAGTAGCTTTAGTATACAATACAATTGGATTGGCAGTACTCGTACCTTTCCTAGGGTGTTTGCTTTAAGTTGATCTTTATAGGCCTTATTCGTCAAGATTAAGAGATGTATAGATTATCAATCTTCCACTCGGAAACGCACACGAAGATATGTGTACAACATGATATGATAGAATACCACACTCAGCATATTTCACCTCCATTTATTTTTGAACACTTTCAGTATGCGACAGACCTTCCTGCTAAAATTTTCACCAAAGGAACTTGTGACAATAGTTTCCATCTCCTGCAACTCAGCTCCTACACAAACGGCCGTTTTTCACCAAAGGAACTTGTGACAATAGTTTCCATATCCTGCAACTCAGCTCCTACACAAACGGCCGTGAAAGGTGTTCTAACCGAATCAGTGTTGTTCAAGTCTAACATTTGAACCATCTTGACACTTCCCCCATGAAGTTGTCCATGCCCTTCGTCACCTCTTGAAACTCAATTAACAGCACAAATCATCCTGACTTCTTGCACTTTCCTCCCATACAAACTTCTAATCTCTTCAAAGGCAATCTAATAGCTGGAACAGCTTCTACCATCTCCCGCGTCTGGCCATGTTTAACAATTGAGGGAAAGTTTAGTAAACGGCAGCAGATCAAAGATTCAATGCTTCGCCCAGTGTTCTTGCAAGAATGAATGTGCATCTTCTTCGAGATTTTTAGGAATCAGGATCTTTTAGATTCTAGGAGGGGCTTCTACTCCATATTTTGGCAGTAACAGCTAAAAAATCAGTTTAACCTTGTTTCTGTATGAGCTCATGTCAACATATTTTCCTTTCCCGCAATCACTGTCACTTGATTCAGACGAAGAAGATAATTGAGTGTCCATTTCAGTCATCATCTTCATAGCTTTATCTTTTGCTTTCTTTTTCCTTCTCTGTTTTCATCTGATCCAGTTGCTTAAACATGATGTCTCTTCCTTCCTACGTAATTCAAAAATCATCAGATTCCACCACAAAATAGTCAAATTACAGAAGAGATCATTTCTATATTGATCACTATTATCGAGATTGGCTTTTATAGAATCTCGACAATCAAACCCTATGCTTGATAACAAGTTCAAGTTCTTATAAAGAGCTTTAAGAACCTTGACCTTCTTTTTTCTCCTTTTCTAATCTCAGTGACCTTTACCTTACCCACATGTTGTTTACAAACCCAAGTGATTTGAAGAATGGCCTAAGACAAAAAAAAAAGTCTTCAACAGATTATGCATAAGGACTCTATTCACATTTTGATTCAATCGTACACTAATATCAATCCCAGTCGTATCTAAAATTAACAGTTTATCATTAGTAAGATACATGAAACCTTGCTCAGAATAGATCACACAATATATTATAATAACAAGATATGTGGCTAAACCTAAACGTTCGAGTGCAACTGTATTCATATGCGAGAGTGTTTGAGCATATAGTAAAGAGACACAGAGATGTTTTTTTATCAAAGTTCGTTTCCTACATTTTTGGGACTATATCCAAAACTCATTTATTTGAAAAGACCGCAAAAGACTTGATATATGGCGTCCAGCACACATTCGTGCCTGAACACTCTATGTAGATTTAGAATGAATAGCAATTACTACTCATTGTCTTCTCCAACGAATATAGTTTTCTGTAACAAAACTACAACAACTATATGATAAGACACACATCCATGTGCATCTTCAATAAACTCTAGATGCGTAGTCGTTTCTTGTCATATTCTCGTTCTTTTTATACTCCAATCGAGTAAACTCTAAATCTCCTCAAGCCCACTATTCTTCGTGTCTTTTAATTAGTTGGGCTTCTGATAATAAAGTCCACGTGACCTCTTGTTAACTTGAAACTTCACGTGGCTTTTTTCCTCTTCGCCGTGTCAACAAGCTTGTATCAACATCAAGCATCTCCTAGACGTCGTCTCGTCTCAACACCTCACGTAGGTTGCGCCTTTGACGACACATCATCATCATAACAACACTTGCCGTGTCAGCTTCTGTGCCATGTCCGCTTCTATGCGTTATGGTAAGAGAGATTGGTGTTTGCCCTCATATTTGACGAGAATAGGGCTAAAACAAACTTTAAAAATAGAAAATCAAAAATCAAAAAAGGGAAAATAGGAGTTTGAAAGTTACGGTAGATTCTATTTCAGACCCGTAAAGATCTCTGAGACCTGAAACGTTGAGTTTGAAACATTTTCTTATATCATTGTCTTTTTTCAGAGCTTGTTATTTGAGCTCTCCTTGTTTCTTTTATTCCTCCAACAAGGGCGAGGTTCCAAAAGAACTTCTTCTTGTTCAACATCACAAAATTAACAAAAATAAGTACAAGAAAAAGAAAGTTCAATGAGAAAACCTTTTCATGATCGATGGCTCTTAGCGGCCTTTCTTGTGCTTTTCCTCTCGTCTTCTTGCGCATTCGCCTCGAAAAAGGAGGTGAAAAAGAAGACGAATAATAAGGAGGTGACTTATGATGGAACATCTCTGATCATCGATGGCAAAAGAGAGCTTCTTTATTCCGGCTCTATCCATTATCCTCGAAGCACCCCTGAAGTATATACATTTCAATCAAATTATCATCTATTTTTCTTATAAGATTCTTTTTATTTATATAGAGTTTTTTTTTTGGATATTGTCTAGATGTGGCCAAGTATCATCGAGAGAGCCAAACAAGGTGGTCTGAACACGATTCAAACATATGTTTTCTGGAACGTACATGAGCTTGAACAAGGGAAGGTAATTGCACGCTCAAATTGATTCATACAACATATAAAACATAAATATATAACTATATAAATTAAGAGTTTTAGTAAAGTTTTCGTTTGTTATGGTTGTTTTCATTAGTTCAACTTTTCGGGACGAACTGACTTGGTGAAGTTCATAAAGTTGATTGAGAAGAATGGTATGTATGTGACATTGAGGCTTGGACCATTCATCCAAGCTGAATGGACTCATGGGTAATAAATTTTGCTTCTTTTTATTTTGATTATTTCTTTCTTAAATGTTTTGCTTAATGTTTTACGTGATTTGTTTTTATATTAGAGGACTTCCTTATTGGCTTAGAGAAGTTCCTGGAATTTTCTTCCGTACAGATAATAAAGAATTTAAGGTATTATATCACATGTATACAAAATGTGAGCCCTTTTATAGTTAAAGAGGTTAACAAAAAAAAACAATTGCAGGAACATACAGAGAGGTATGTACGGACAGTACTCGACAAAATGAAGGAGGAAAAATTGTTTGCTTCACAAGGAGGCCCCATTATATTAGGACAGGTCTTAAACAAAAACCCTAACACATATACCTAATCATCTTACAAACATGAACGGTATTATAATGAATGAATATGAAATGCAGATAGAGAACGAGTATAGCGCGGTTCAACGAGCATATAAACAAGACGGAATTAACTACATTAAATGGGCATCTAAGTTGGTCGACTCAATGAATCTTGGGATCCCATGGGTTATGTGCAAGCATAACGATGCTCCTGATCCTATGGTAAAGTTATTATAATGTCTTATGTCTAAGCTATGTTTTGTATTAAATGGAAGAAAATGATTTGAGAAAAAAATAAAACATTGATAGTAGCATCCATTGACCTTGAAATAGATCAATGCTTGCAATGGAAGGCATTGTGGTGATACTTTCCCTGGTCCAAACAAAGAAAACAAACCGTCTTTATGGACCGAGAACTGGACTACTCAGTGAGTTTTTAATCTTGTTATCTTTAGTTAAACAATTAGAAACTTGAGAAAGTGAAAAGATCTTGCGTATTTCAAGATTCATCGCCACTTATATTTCATTGTTTTCAGGTTCCGTGTGTTTGGTGATTCACCAGTTAAGAGATCAGTAGAAGATATTGCTTTCTCAGTTGCTCGATTCTTCTCCAAGAATGGAACTCATGTGAACTACTACATGGTATAATAATAATCCCTTGAATTCTCTACACACTGCCTTTGAAAATATTACAAAAGAGTGTTTGTTGAAAATTTGAAAATGGATATTTATTGTGTTTTAAATCTTGCAGTACCATGGAGGAACCAACTTCGGAAGAAACGGTGCACATTATGTAACCACTCGATACTACGACGATGCACCTCTTGATGAATATGGTTTAGAAAGAGAGCCTAAGTATGGCCATCTTAAACATCTTCACAACGCTCTTAACCTTTGCAAGAAACCACTTCTTTGGGGTCAGCCTAGGACCGAGAAGCCTGGAAAAGATACCGAGGTATTACAATAGCATGTAATCATCAAGAAGTATTCAGTGCTTACAAATTACTCAACTATATATTATTTTAATTACAGATTAGATACTACGAAGAGCCTGGAACGAAATCTTGTGCAGCTTTCTTGGCTAACAACAACACCGAAGCTGCAGAAACCATTAAATTCAGGGGAAAAGAATACGTGATTGCACCTCGTTCCATTAGTATTCTTCCAGATTGTAAAACTGTTGTTTACAACACTGCACAGGTGAAGAAAACATTCAATGCCGTGTCATTCAAGCAAAAGCAGTAACAGAGTCTTTAACGCGTTGTTGTTTATATATTTGGACCAGATTGTTGCTCACCACACTTCAAGGAACTTTATGAAGTCTAAGAAGGCGAACAAGAAGTTTGATTTCAAGGTGTTCACTGAGCCATTGCCTCATAAGCTAAAGGGTGACTCTTACATTCCCGTTGAGCTTTACGGTTTGACTAAAGACAAGACAGACTATGGATGGTACACAACAAGGTAATTAAATACCCGCTTCATATGATTATATATATATATATATATATATATATATATATATATATATATATATATATATAAAACAAAGTTAAACGATGAAGGGAAAACATGAAACTAATTTTGGCTTTGCAGCTTCAAGATCGATAAGAATCAATTACCTAAGAAGAAAGGAGCTAAAACTGATGTGAGGGTTGCTAGTCTTGGACACGCATTGCACGTTTGGTTTAACGGAGAATACCTTGGTAAGAATGGTGCATATATGATACAGAATATGAAAGTGAGCTATGACGATGATGAAATTTTTCTCTACTACCAGGAAATGGACATGGAAGCCATGACGAGAAGAGTTTTGTTTTCCAGAAGCCGGTTACACTGAAAGAAGGAGAGAATCACCTTGTTATGCTTGGTGTTCTCACTGGATTTCCAGTAAGTAACAAATATAATTCAACGTTTTTTAAATCAATATATAGATGAAGATATGTTTCATAATTGGTTGGCTTATTTTCTGTTCTTACAGGATAGTGGAGCTTACTTGGAGCATAGATACACTGGTCCTCGTAGTGTTTCCATCTTAGGATTGAGTTCTGGAGTACTTGACCTCACTGAAAGTAGCAAATGGGGGAACAAGGTTTCAATTTCTTTAATTTCCTGTAAATTTATAAAGTTGGGAGAAATTATGAGATTAATTAAGGCCTGAACTTCCGGTGTTAAAAAACATTAAGAAAATATGTAATTTTTATTTGATCCCCCTTTTTAACAATCTTTAGGTCGGTATGGAAGGTGAGCGACTCGGAATCCATACCGAGGAAGGTTTGAAGAAGGTCAAATGGCAAAAATTCACCGGAAAAGCACCAGGACTTACATGGTACCAGGTATAATGAAAATAAGACTATATAGAATGTAACTGGCAAGAGATCTAAAGATTTTCTAATGATATACTGACACATTTTAATGAATGTGAAATATATCAGACCTACTTCGATGCACCAGAGAGTGAAAGCGCAGCAGCGGTTCGCATGAGTGGAATGGGAAAAGGTTTGATTTGGGTGAACGGAGAAGGCGTCGGAAGATATTGGATGTCTTTCTTGAATCCATTAGGCCAATCCACGCAAATAGAGTATCACATCCCTAGATCTTTCCTGAAGCCCAAGAAGAATCTTCTTGTTATATTCGAGGAAGAGCCTAACGTGAAGCCTGAGATTATAGACTTTGTTATCGTCAACAGAGACACTGTTTGTTCTTACGTCGGAGAAGACTACATTCCAAGTGTTAGGCACTGGACTAGGAAGCAAGACCAGGTCCAAGCCATCACCGATAACGTGAGTCTCACGGCTACTCTTAAATGCTCAGGCAACAAGAAGATCGCAGAAGTCGAGTTCGCTAGCTTCGGAAACCCTATCGGTACTTGTGGAAACTTCACACTTGGTACTTGTAGTGCTCCCATTTCAAAGCAAGTCGTTGAGAAGGTAAATACGATCGGATTCTGTTTCTTCTTGATGTATAATGTGTAGCGTGTTATAGAAGTAATTAACACAAGAAACTTGTATGCAGCACTGTTTGGGGAAGGGAGAGTGTGTGATTCCGGTGAACAAAAGCACATTCCAACAAGACAAGAAAGATTCATGCAAGAACGTTGTCAAGACGCTTGCCGTGCAAGTCAAGTGTGCTCGTGACAGGAAGAACTGAGGGTATTTTTTAATCCTAACTATCATATTGTTCATGTTCTGCTTTTAGTAGACCAATCTCAAAAGTGTTGTGTGGCAGTATTGTTTGTATATGTTTTCTTGAATTTAAACGTTGATATCCATATTGGCATATGATATGAATATGATCGTATCAAAAAAACAACTACATATTCAAAACATTATTTGATTGTTTATAAACCATATTATTGAATGTTTCCTTTTATTTTGTAGAAAGTAACACATGGAGAAGCTGGTCAAGAGCAAAAAAGAAAGAATATTTCATATTATTGTCATATTATTTTTTTTCTTTGATTCACTGTAAACTGATGACAAAAATTAAATGTACACATTCTTAAAAAAAAAATAACAAAAATTTCTCAAAGATAACATGCGTGCCGTTGTTTTTAAGATGTATATAAGACACGCATGCTGTTTATCACGAACAAAAATGACATGAAAGTCCCACGTGGACAAGCGTATCTTAACAACCAATGAGGTCCACCGAAAAGATGTGGCTGAGAAAAACAGCAGATAACTGACACCCGATCTGTTTCAGTTTGGTCCGAACAAAAATAAAAAATCTTAAACCCCAACCTTGACCATATTATTATTTTCCTCTCAATTTTCACCATTGACGATTAGGAAGAAGAGAGCTATGGCGGCACCGATTGTTAACGCTGAGTACCTCAAAGAGATCAACAAGGCTCGCCGTGATCTCCGCTCCATCATCTCGAGCAAGAACTGTGCTCCGATCATGCTTCGATTGGCGTAAGTCTCTCCAATTTTTATGGTTTCTCTTTCGCTTGATGTGGAAAAGGATCGATCTTTATTGCTGGGTATGATTGGTTTATATGTTTTTTTTTGTGAAGATGGCACGATGCTGGAACCTATGATGCACAGACGAAGACAGGGGGGCCTAATGGGTCTATAAGGAACGAGGAGGAGTACACTCATGGTGCTAATAGTGGTTTAAAGATCGCTCTCGAACTCTGTGGTATGTGTGTTTCTCTATTTCCCTAGTCCTGTGTGTTAGATTTCTCGTAAATCTTGGATAGGCAACTAAGTGTTCTCATGTTGGTGTAATCCTTTTTAATCTTATGGTTTAAGAACACTGTTTGATGTAATCCCGTCATGTTTTTTGGAATGGACTTCGAATGGTTTTAGTTAAGAGATGTTTTCTCTTATGTTTCAGAGGGGGTTAAAGCTAAACATCCCAAGATCACTTATGCAGACCTTTACCAGGTGATTATAATGTCCTTGTTGCTTTTTTATGCTCCGTTACTGTTTGCTGCTCGTGTCTCATATGCTCCTCCCATGTTTAAGCACGTTTGGTAGACTAGATTGATGGTTGAGATGTATAGTTATGGTCTCAGTTTAGTTTTGTTCCAGGAGATGTTGCTGATTGTGATTTGGTTGCATATGTCCCATGTTGTTCAAGTAGAACCTTTATCTCTTGCAGTAGAGACTAAACTTAAGTAAACCATACACATCAAGATTTCAAACAACCAAGAAGCATAAAGTAGGCAATTATCTGGTGTATCATAAAGCATAGTTTTCACACTGAGTTCCTGTGTTTGACAGTACCAAGCGTTTTGTAACTGTTTCAGTTAGGTTCTGGAAATTTGATTAACCCATTTGTGTTATTCACTTATACTTGGACTGATTAGATCGTATTCTAGTATTGTTCTCTGCCCATTTTATAGCTGGTCTTGCAAGGTCAAGACTAAAGGCATTGAAGTTTTGTATTTGGATAATTTACTTTTGTTTATACCATTTGTTACAGCTTGCTGGTGTGGTAGCAGTGGAGGTTACTGGTGGACCTGAAATCAGCTTCCAACCTGGGAGAAAAGTAGGTTCTCTCTTTCATATGACAGTTTTAAACACACTTAACCAAATTATAATAACTATGTGTTTCTCTCCCTTATAGGATTCAAATGTCTGTCCTACGGAAGGAAGACTTCCTGATGCTAAAAAAGGTACAATAGATATTTTCAGATTACGGAATATGATCATCTTTCTTTATAAGTTGACCATGTTTGTTTTGTTTGTCTGAAGATTTCAAACATCTTAGAGAAGTCTTCTACCGGATGGGATTATCTGATAAGGATATTGTAGCACTCTCAGGGGGTCACACTCTGGTAAACTCATCCGTTTTTCTTTTCTAAACAAATTAAAACTTTTCCATTTGCTTGAGACCAATTTTTGGGGCGTTATAGGGAAGGGCTCACCCAGAGAGGTCAGGCTTCGATGGTCCGTGGACTCAAGAGCCTCTCAAGTTTGATAACTCATACTTCGTGTAAGTTTTCATTTCTTTATCCTCTAAGAGCTTAAATCTTCTTGGTGTAATAACAAGCACCAAACAGCTACTTTATTACAAGGCCGATTAACCGATGATTTTTTTAATGTTTTGGTAACAGGGAACTGCTGAAAGGAGAATCAGAGGGCTTGTTGAAACTTCCATCTGACAAAACTTTATTGGAAGACCCAGAGTTCCGTCGTTATGTTGACCTTTATGCTAAGGTATAAACTGCAAATCTTCTTTGTCTCGAACCATTTACTTCTTGTGTTGGTATGATAAGTGCATAATTCAGTTTCCTGTATTGAGCAAAGTGATTTATTAGATTTGCATGTTCTTGGTGTTGTTAACTCTTATTTGACAAGTTCAATATTGTGATGGTAACAGGATGAAGATGCATTCTTCAGAGATTACGCAGAATCCCACAAGAAACTCTCTGAGCTTGGATTCAACCCCAACGCCTCGGCGGCCAAAGCTTGTTCTGACAGCACTGTTCTGGCTCAGGGAGCATTCGGTGTTGCTATTGCGGCTGCGGTCGTTGCTTTAAGTTACTTTTACGAGATCCGAAAGAAGATGAAGTAAAAGGAACAACGGAGCAAACGATTATCTTATCTTTTGCATTAAAGAAACTATCAATCATCTATAGAATGTGTACTTCTGCCACAAAGATGTTAAAACTCTTTTGATCCACGGTCATACTATGTTTTAGTAAGAAAAGACAAAGTCAATGGTTTGGTTCATGGATGCGTTTACGGTTCACTCAACGTTTGGGACATTGAATATGATTATATGCTAATAAATGATTGTGTGGATATCTACCAAAGACCGGTCGATATCAACAAAGTGGGGCATAGTTTGAAACTGAACCTAACATGTTATGTTAGGTTTTGTTAGGTAGGGAGCTTCTTTAAATGTTTTAGATTTATTGTTTGACAGTCACCAACTAGATTGGCTTCAGATGGCATCTAATGGACGTAAAGCGTTTTCTTGCGTCACCGAATAGCTTTATTCTAAATTTGTTTCTATTATATGTTTGTTTACCTACAAGAACTTTACTGTATGGAATGCGAAGATCTATATAACTAACAGAAATATATCAATGAACTAATAATAATAGACATTTTAATAATTATAATTTTGTTGCGGATAGTTGGGAGATATCTTAGTTAGAAAGTTGCACTCTGCACTGGTACCCACTAACCATTTTGGGTAATATATACGTATGAAAAGTCGTATATGTAATATGTAGCTTCAGTTTAAGATTTGTTTGGTGTGTGTGGGCAACAAATCACATGTATACTCTTTTTTTTTTAACCCAAATTGAGATATTATAATAGAACAGAAAGCGGGCCAAGCCCAATACATCCGACATTCAAAACAAAAAGCCCAAGCCAACAAACAAATGGGCCAAAACAACAAAGAAGGTGGCCTGAGGCTCAATCAATCGGGTTTCAACCGAAAAACCCAACACGGACCCTCGGCCCAAACCCACCCAAACCGCGTGACCGACAGGGGAGAGAGCGTGGGGGAGACTAGCTCGCCACGTGGCGAGATCTGCGCCCTAGACGCTGCACGCGTCGTCACTGCCTCGACTCCACCGCCTCCGCCTCGACGTCACCGGAACACACACATCTAGATCTGCGATCATCGGAGCTCCGAAACCGTCAAGCCTCCGACGAACCAACACTAAACTCCACGCTTTGACTTCTCGTCCGAAAGCTTCAAACACCATTCGTCGCTTCACTGTCTTCACGCCTGGAGAATCGATCGACAACACGAGATCTCCTCGGCCTATGACTCACTTCACACCCTAGATCAGTTAGACGCGAACCACCACCATCACCGGAGAGCCGAACCTCTCCTAAACAACAACCACCAGCGAAATAAACAAACCCGATCCAAAAAACGGATCGCAAACCCTAATCCATAGGAACCTATCAGAAACTCAAAACCGGCGGAGCAAGACAGAGGAGACCTCCACTCCCCGGGGACAGAAGCCGGCGACAGAGAAGTTGAAGAAACTTCCTCCTCCCGGTAGCAAGGGCCGGCGGCGACGGAGCTGTTAGAGCCTCCGCCTCCCGGAAAAATCAAAACATGCAAGGAGTGATTTCTCCCTCCGCAGCTTGCACACGACCGCGTCATAGATCCATACGCAGAGCCACCGCTTTACTCGGATGACTCACTGAGTCACCGACAGAAGAAAACCTGGAACAGAGCTCCGACAAGACAGTCGTGGCAAGGAGGTGAGAGAGAGACACGAGACGGTCGATTTGGCGGAAAGATTAGGGACTCCGGCGATGGCACGGGCGCTCACGCGCCGGCCGTACGCCGGAGCCCAAAGGAGATCTACTATCTGAGAGGTGAGAGAGAGACACAGCGGAATTTTGTGAATATATCAATGATTTTTGAAATCACATGTATACTCTATCCAACTTCTTTATTGGTAATTCATTAAATACTCTATTATGTCGGTAGGAGTTGAGAGTAAATGTACACCAGTAAATCTACCAAACTCTTTAAGATTGTCTTTCAGGTATCAAACAAACTCTTGCCAATATAGCTACTTTCTTGATTCTTGTTATTTAAAAAATAACTAAAAACAATTTTGAAAACCAATATTATTATTTGGCATTTTTTTGTCGATGCTTAATTTCGAAAATATCGTGATAAATATTTTGAAAACAAATTTGAAACATAATATATTGTTACAAAAGATCAATAATACCATATGATAAGATAACCTACGTACTGTACATAGCAACTTTACAAAGTTAAGAAGGTGATGTCATTCAATATTTGCTCTGGTAAATACGGGTATTTACAAATAAGCATATGCAATCATGTTATTTGATGTAGAGTTTCAATCGAATGATTTATTCCATGATAGGCTTGCGAAAATCGTTTTCTCAATAAACCATTTTCCTAAAAATTAGTTGGACGTTACTATAATAGGAAACCTTGAGTTAATGACGAAAACATGATGTAAAGGATTTGTATTTTGTAGTTGAGAAAGTAGAAAGGTTGCTTGTTCGGGTAAATCATTAACAGAAAAGGAGAAACCATGATGTAAACCAGTTCTCTGTTTTTCATCAACATTACAAACTCCACGTGAGGTTTCATCTTCCAAACTATTTCTTAATGATACTTTTAGTCTTCTAAAGATCATTTTGGTTCAGCTTGCTTATTCTTTTTTCAAGTATTAATGAAGGGTCAGATTGTTGGAGAATATGTACATTGTAGAAACTCCACAAGAAAATGAAAGACATCATCAACATGTTTTTTGGAACATTTTTAAAAACTATTGATTTGAATACTCTACTTTGGGTGCTCGACCTCTTTACCAAACTCACTATGACAATACTATTTTATATTATTGTAACATAAATACCCATAACTCGATGCAGTACGAAACCATCACACGTTGTCTTGTGCACTGTGATAAAATATGTTTACATAGGGTCAAATAATTAAAGTGGTAAACTACAACAAAACGCATGTCTCCATTTCAAATTTGAACATGTCTACTGTATATGATTAACTGTTTTCACTTTCACACACCTGCTTGACTTAAGCACAGTTTATATTCGGGTTTGTAAAACAAACATAAATGCGTTTTCCCACTGATATTGTGAACAAGATCATGTCAATATTATTTATATTTTATAGCTCTTATCTAAAAAGAGAATAAGGTGACAAAAACCAAAAAAAAAATCAGAAACAGAGCCCACTAGCCACTCCTTCAAACGTGTCTTACCAACTCTCTTCTAGAAAGAGTTTAGGTTTGTCCTCACCTTCCTCTTCCAACCTTTCTCTCTCTCTCTCTCTCTCTCTCTCTCTCTCTCTCTTCTTAAAACTATCTCCATAAAACCCTAGTTTCATCATCACAAGATCAACAATCATCAGAAGATATGGGGAGGTCTCCATGCTGCGAGAAAGACCACACCAACAAAGGAGCTTGGACTAAGGAAGAAGACCATAAGCTCATCTCTTACATCAAATCTCACGGTGAAGGTTGTTGGCGATCTCTCCCTGCATCCGCCGGCCTTCTCCGCTGCGGCAAAAGCTGCCGTCTCCGTTGGATTAACTACCTCCGTCCTGATCTCAAGAGGGGTAACTTCACCCTCGAAGAAGACGATCTCATCATCAAACTACATAGCCTCCTCGGCAACAAGTAAGAGCCATCCATCATCACAAACCTTTCAACAAATCCTCTGTTTTATGCTCTGTTTCTCATACTCTGTTTTTTTACTTCAGGTGGTCTCTTATTGCGACGAGGTTACCGGGAAGAACAGATAACGAGATTAAAAACTACTGGAATACACATGTAAAGAGGAAGCTTTTGAGAGGAGGGATTGATCCCACTACTCATAGGCCGATCAAAGCACGTCGAGATGCGTCTGCATCTAAAGAAACAGAGGACTCGCTTGAAAAGGTTCTCTCTTTCGGTAATCAGTTGGAGAAAGAGGGAACTTTTGGGGAGGATAGAAGTTGTCAAAAGGGTCTGACTTGCAAAAACGAGAGCTTGGATTTGAATCTTGAGCTCAGAATCAGCCCGCCATGGCAAGACCAACAGAACCGTGGTGAGACTAAACTCCAGTTTGGGAAAGAGAAGTATCGCTGCAGTGCGTGTCGTTTTGGGTTCGGAAACGCCGCGGAGTGTAGATGTGGTACTGTGAAATGTCAGATAGAGGATAGTAGTAGTAGCAGCTACTCTTCAAGCGACATTAGTAGTGTTGTTGGTTATGACTTCTTGGGTTTAAATACTAGTGCCTTGGATTTTACTAGCTTGGAAATGAACTGAAATGAACAATCTAATCTTAAAGAAGATTATTGAAAGCTGTGTTATTAACAATTTAAATTACTCTTCTCTTGTGCAATTTAATCTTTACTTCCCTAAATCTCCTTCATTTTTCAATGATAGTTGCCCAACGTGAATCAAAATATAACTGTAGGTAAATACAAATCTTGCATGGTTCTCAAGTTCAACGATACGTTAGCTTTTGACGTAGTTTTAACATCTTTTAGGACACTAGCATGCATTTAGCGGTCTTAGATTCATGCTAATCTATTCAAAGATGTGAAATTTTAGTCTATAGTCTACTACAAGATATGGAAATTGTAGACGTTTTTCTAAGTCGAATGTTAGGGTTTAATGTTTACCTGACAAGAGATATACACCTAGTGCTTTTTGACTCTAGATTGAAATCTCTTGGAGTAACTAGGTACACCTTAAAGGATGCTCAACCCATGCTTGACAATTGTCTTCGGTTATTATTCTCAAGAGATTTGACATTTCAAGAAAGAGGATAATCTATGTTTTTTTTTTTTTTTCCATCTAAAAGTTATTTCATTAAACGGGCTGAGCCCAAAAGGATTACAAAGCCCACCAACATAAAAGGCCAAACAGAAAGCCCACCACAAATCTAAAGCCCATTAACGGAAACCCTAGATACCGAGATTAGGTGACGACGGCCGCGCAGTTCACTGCTCCGATCCACAGCCTCACCTCCGCCTCGGTTCACCCCCGGAGAAAAACCCCGGAGCTCTTAAACTCCTCACCAACTTCACTGCAACCACCAACCTCTCAAACGTTTCTAATATCAGAGTGCATCAATCGCCTTTATGAGAGCTCCTCCACAATCATTCAGAACAGACGTCAAAGATGAGGCTTCGCATGAAACATCAGACCTTCCCACCAGATAGCTTCGTCATCCTCCGACGAGAGCTCATCCACCGACACCAAACCGCAAACGCATAAATAGATTAACAACACCAAACCCTAAAACGGAACTAAGGGATCTAAACCGGCGACGTAAGGCAAAGAACGCCTTCACCCCCCGGGAGCTTAGCCGGAGCCGTAGATCTGAGAAAGCCTCCACTGCCCGGAATCTTTAACGGCGACCGCAGAGCTATAAGAGCCTCTGCGTCCCGGAGAAAACAAAACTCGAACCGCAGATCTGTCTGTCCTTCCTCCTCGCCATGAATCCAGAAGAAGAAAAATTACCACCGGTTAAAGCTACGAACGAGCTCTTCTCGGAGCAAAGTTCTAACCCAGATCCACCGACATATCGGAGAGAGGCCACAGATCGGAGAACACCGCACGAAAATAAGACCGAAACGAGAAGGAGGAGAGCCACCGTCGCCGGCACGCGCGCGGACGCGCGGCCGGACGGCGGGGCTTCCGACCAAGCGACTTTCTCTCTCTTTTTCTCTCTAGAGGATAATCTATGTAAGGATGAGAATTTTGAGAACGATTGAAAGGGTGTTGCTATTATTAGTGCATGTTCCTATTCATTACAACCTTTCGTTTCATCAATGTCTTTACACATACAAGATACAAGATGTTCGTACAATGTCTTTACCAAATGAAACTTTGTTTCACTCTAATTAACAATGTAGAATTTAACGAGAAGGTTCACCATCGCCCTGTTTCCAAAAACAGTACGAATAATATCTAGGACATTGGTATATATGGTGCTGATTTTTTAAAAGATTTTTCAACTTTACAAGTAAATAGCGGCCACACAAATGAAAAGGTAGATAGACCCTAAACAGAACTGTGTGTATGTATAGTAGTTTGCATTATGCTTGTGATATTGATGCTTCTAAAAAGGTTTGTCATAGATATATAAGATACATGGAATATCGGAATTTGAGAAACACGTCAAAGATCAATCGATATAAAATGGATAAAGTATATTTTGTAATTTGAACTAATCGTTGATTATGTCAGAAATTTAAATCCATGAAACTTAACAGCATAGGTTAGTTAACAGTGTCGACAATAGCGAAAGTATTTCCCTTCGTTAACACTTGAATACACTACACGTTGAGACTTGAGACAAAAAGGAAATAGTCTTTCCCTTCGTTAACACTTGTATAGAGCACTCGTTGACACATAAACAAACATTCGTATTGTTTTTAAATCATGATTATAGAACTTTCATGGCTCGAGATATCAAACAAAACAACTTTTTTTGTTCAAATCAAACACAACATTTTAAACACTTAAACGAGCAAGAAAGTCATATGTTTTGGTTCGGCGGCCTACTACAAAGTAGTATAAACTAGCAGCCCAATGATAGCTCCTATGGGCTTTTATATTGGAACTTTCTGATGGGTTCGTGATCCTCTGTGTAACCTATAATCCTAGTGTCTTAAGTACAAATTAAATGATTGTGTAACCTATAATCCTAGGGTCTGAGTACAAATTAAATGATAGCAAAGCCAGAAGCTGGTGGTATGTATAGCCGTTGTGATTCACAGTCGACGAATATAGTAATATTAAGGATCGCAAAAGTTTTTGATGCCTTGCTTTTGTCAGAATGCAGCTACTCAGACCCTCTCTGCTCAAGTCCGCTCCTCTTCTTCACCCATCAATATAAAAATAGATATCCAAATATTTTCAAATACTGTAGATATTACAAGTCTTGCTAATAATAAAATGATTACAAAACTTTTTTGGTGATGAAATCAATGTTGGAGATAAACTTGAAATTAACTTGATTAGGAAGTTATCTAAATAATAGATAGATTTGGTGTTATCTAAATAATATGTAAGCCCTAATGCGATTAGGACTAGAGACTCCTATATATATGGATGTGCAAGAGTTTGCATAATGTGTGGAAGTTTTATGAGTTTGTGAGCTAGGAGGTTTTGAGGTATTTTCCTCTTTGAGTTTAATAAGAAGAGTTTCTTATCGAGATTTATACTTTTGTTCTTGAGATTTGATAACTACATTTGGTATCAGAGCTTACGGATACGATCTTGAACGCACGATCACAATGGGAGACATCATACCATTCACGAAACCGAAGGAAGGAACTTTTTCGATGAGTTGTCCGATGCTAAACTCAACAAACTATACAGTTTGGACCATGAGGATCAAAGTTGTACTCAAGGTTCATGAGGTGTGGGAGGTTGTCGAAGCAGAGTCAGACAACATCAAAAAGAATAACGTCGCATTGGGTTTGCTTTTCAGTGCAATACCGGAATCTGAAGTTCTGCAAGTTGGAGATTTAAAGACGGCAAAGGAAGTGTGGGATGCTATTAAATCACGACACATGTGAGCAGATAGAGTTAGAGAAGCACGTCTGCAAACCCTAAGTTCAGAGTTCGATCGTCTACGAATGAAGGAAACTGATAGCATCGACGAGTTTGTTGGAAAACTAGCAGAACTCTCATCACGATCATCTGCATTGGGTGAGGTCATTGCAGAAACCAAAATTGTCAAGAAGTTCCTCAAGAGTCTTCCCAGGAAGAAATACATACACATTGTGGCGGCTTTGGAGCAAGTACTTGATCTGAAGACTACAACGTTTGAGGATATTGTGGGTCGAATGAAAGCCTTTGAGGAACGTGTAGCTGAGGAAGAGGAAGATCCGCAAGACAACCAAACAAAGCTGATGTTCTCAAGCAATGAGTCTCAACAACAGAACCGTGACAACAACAATCGTGACAGTAGCAACTACAATCGAGAGAACAACAATTACAGAGGACGAGGCAGAGGATGACGTTTTTATGGCAGAGGAAGAGGTCGTGGACGTAGTAGTAACTACAATTACGGGGGTGATCTCTCCAAGATAACCTGTTTCAGGTGTGATAAGACTGGCCACTTTGCCATGGACTGCCCCGATCGATTGTTGAAATTGCAAGAGGCTCAAGAGACTAAGGATTCAGATACACAAGAAGCTGAAGATCTGATGATGCATGAAGTGATACTCTTGAACGAAAGGAACATGAATCCTGCAATCTTTGAGACAAACTTGGTTGGAGAAGACATATGGTATTTAGACAATGGCGCAAGCAACCACATGACTGGGAACCGGAGCTATTTTAGATGTCTCAATGATACAGTTAAAGGAAAGGTGCGTTTTGGTGATGATTCACGAATAAATATTGAAGGAAAAGGTTCGGTTCTGTTCGTTAGCGCAGATGGAGAGAAGAGGATTCTTGCTGATGTGTACTACATACCCAACTTGAGAAGCAATATTATAAGCCTGGGTCAGGCCACGGAGGCAGGCTGTGATGTTCGGATGCAAGGGGATTATCTTGTCTTACGTGACAAGGATGGGAAACTGATCTTCAGGTCCAAGAGATCAAAGAACAGATTGTACAAGGTGGTTATGGAAGGGGCTAAAGCAAAGTGTTTACAGAAAATAGTGCAAAGCGAAGGAGACAAATGGCATGCAAGGATGGGACACATTGGAAAGGACTCAATGAAGCTAATGATCAGTAGAGAGCTTGTGACAGGAATCCCAAACGTAGCCATCAGTCACGAGACGTGTTCCTCATGCTTGCTTGGGAAACAAGCGAGACATACATTCCCAAAGGCAACTTCCTATCGATCAACCCGTGTCCTAGAGCTCATCCATGGAGATCTCTGTGGACCTATTACACCATCCACTCCTGCAAGGAAGAGATACATATTTGTGTTGATTGACGATCATTCTCGCTACATGTGGTCAGTACTTCTCGAAGACAAGGGAGAAGCGTTTGATAAATTCAAGAATTTTAAGGAGATTGTTGAGAAAGAAACAGGAGTAAAGATCAAAACGCTCAGAACAGATCGTGGTGGAGAATTTTGTAGTCTGCATTTTGAAGAGTTTTGTGAGAGACATGGCATAACAAGGCACTTGACAGCTCCTTATTCTCCTCAGCAGAATGGAGTTGTCGAAAGGAGGAACAGAACTCTGTTAGGAATGACACGAACTCTCTTGAAACATATGAGCATGCCAAACTACTTGTGGGGAGAGGCTGTGAGGCATTCTACATATATTATAAACCGTGCAGCCACAAGAGTCTTGTCTCAGACGCCGTATCAGGTCTTCAAAGGGAAGAAGCCGAGTGTAGGACACATGCGAGTATTTGGATGCCTTGGGTATGCAAAGATAGATAGTGGGCATCTCCGAAAGCTAGATGACAGGTCTCGGAAACTAGTGCATCTTGGAACTGAGCCCGGATCCAAAGCTTACAGATTATATGATCCAGTGAAGAAAACGGTGGTGGTGAGTAGAGATGTTGTGTTCGATGAGAGTCAAGGATGGGACTGGAAGAAAATAGAGAAAGTAATGGGTAATGATCCTGGTATGTTTAAAATCACTTTTGGGGGCTCTGGAAACAGAGGCATAAGCGATGAAGAAGAAATCAAGAATGACGGAGATGACAGTAATACCAATGAGGAAGCCGAAGAAGTTGCCACTGAAAGTTGGAGTGAGGCTCACGTGGAGCCCAATGAGGTTGTGTTAAGAAGATCCAGTCGTGAAAGACATCCTCCGAGCTACCTTGATGATTACGTCTTAATGACAGAGGTTGATGATGAAGATCTATTGCTACTAGATGATGAACCTTGGAGTTACAGCGAAGCAAAAGAAGAGAAGGTTTGGAGAGATGCATGTGATGATGAGATTAAGTCTATAGAGAAGAATAGAACTTGGGATCTTGTGGAGCTTCCAAAGGGAGCTAAGGCAATCGGATTAAAATGGGTGTTTAAGATCAAGAGGAATCCTGATGGGAGTATTAACAAGTTCAAAGCTAGGCTAGTGGCGAAGGGATATATACAGAGGCATGGGATTGACTATGAGGAAGTTTTTGCCCCAGTCGCACGCATTGAGACCATCCGGTTCATTCTAGCACTAGCAGCATCGAGTGGGTGGGAAGTACACCACTTGGATGTGAAGACAGCTTTCCTCCATGGCGATCTTAAGGAAGTTGTCTACGTTGCTCAACCTGAAGGCTATGAGATTAAAGGAAAGGAAGAAAGAGTCTACAAGTTGAATAAGGCATTATATGGCCTGAAACAAGCACCAAGAGCTTGGAATGAGAAGCTAAATAAGGTGCTTGAGCAACTCGGGTTCATCAATTGTTCTAAGGAGCCTGCACTATATAGAAGCCAAGAAGCAAATCACTGGTGGCTGTATATGTGGACGATCTATTGGTCACATGAGCTAATATGGAGGCAATAGTTGAGTTCAAGAGGAGGATGTCGAGTAGATTCGAGATGAGTGACTTAGGAAAGTTAACTTATTATCTTGGAATTGAGGTTCGCCAACATGAACTGGGAATTACTCTGAATCAGGAGAGATATGCGAAGAAGATTCTAAGTGAAACAAAGATGGATGACTGCAATGCAGTACATGTGCCTATGGATCCTGGTTTGCGTTTGTCAAAAGGAGTTGATGAGAATAACATAGATGAGAAGGAGTACAGAAGACGTATTGGTTGCCTCAGGTATTTACTTCACTCACGACCTGATCTCTCCTACTCTGTTGGTGTCTTGAGTCGTTATATGCAACAACCTAAGGAGTCACACGGAGCGGCATTGAAACAGATACTGAGGTACCTGCAAGGATCTTCTACTTACGGGCTAGTTTTTAAAAGAGGGAACAAAGGTGAGTTAAGAGGTTTCAGTGACAGTTCTCATGCTGTTGATGAAGATGATGGTCGTAGTACAGCAGGACATGTGTTCTATCTTGATGATAGTCCTATAACTTGGTGTTCTCAAAAGCAGGATACAGTGGCATTGTCCTCTTGTGAGGCCGAGTTCATGGCAGCAACAGAAGCGGCCAAACAGGCAATCTGGCTTCGTGACTTGTATGAGGAGGTTACTGGACAGACACGTGAGAGGGTAGCAGTATTGGTGGACAACAAATCAGCTCTGGCTTTGACGAAGAACCCAGTGTTTCACGGGCGCAGCAAACACATACACAGACGCTATCATTTCATTAGAGAATGCGTTGAGAGTGACTTGATAGAGGTTCAACATATGCCAGGTGATGAACAGAGAGCTGACATTTTAACAAAAGCACTTGGAAGAGTCAAGTACAAGGAGATGAGGGAGCTAATAGGAGTTCGAGACGTTGATCAAGATAGTTTCAAATTTAAAGAGGAGATTGTTGGAGATAAACTTGAAATTAACTTGATTAGGAAGTTATCTAAATAATAGATAGATTTGGTGTTATCTAAATAATATGTAAACCCTAATGCGATTAGGACTAGTGACTCCTATATATATGGATGTGCAAGAGTTGCATAATGTGTAGAAGTTTTATGAGTTTGTGAGCTAGGAGATTTTGAGGTATTTTCCTCTTTGAGTTTAATATCGAGATTTATACTTTTGTTCTTGAGATTTGATAACTACAATCAACAGCTTTGCAACCTGTTAGCAGTAGCACAGAATGTGATGAATTTATTGGAAAAATCGACCGTTAGAAGTGGATCGTGTATTATTATTACGATGATCTCACATGCATGTGATCACCTCTTTTCTGGAGAAAAGAGCAAAAACAAGAAAAGGTAAACTTCCGCAGTTCCAATGTCCACAAAGATTAAATAAAAGAGAAATATACATTGAGTCCTACTACGGTATGACTCACTTTCGCAGTATCTCAGCAAAACACCGCCGTTTAAACAAGCACTGTGTGCCTACTGGCCAGTGTCCCACCCATCTCATTAAAGGTAAGTAAGAGATTAAACCAAAAGATTAGTTCTCCATCAATAAGAGATTAAACCAAAAGATTAGTTCTCCATCAAATCACATAACACACTCCTGTCAATTACACTTACACACCGATTTTGAAATTTCAAATTATTTTCCTGAAAAATAGAAATTAATTAAAACTGACTGTAATGATTTATTAAACTTATTTTTGTCCAGAATCATACAAGCGACATGGTACTAGGAATATATTTGCAGAAGGATTATCCATGGTGATTATTTAAGTAATTAGATTCAATTAATTAAATACAAAGAAAGGAAAATACTACTTTTTCCTTTATATCTAGTCAGACAAAGCACCAATGTCGGTAAAACCCCACTCACTTCACTCTCTCCACTTCTCCCATGGCTCCCTCTCTTCTCGCTCTCCTCTTCTTCTTTCTCTCATCTCCGTTCATTTCCTCCGCCGCCGACGCCTCTCAGGCCGCGAAAACTTTCATTTTCCGCGTCGATGGTGGATCTATGCCGTCTGTCTTCCCAACGCACTACCACTGGTACAGTTCCGAATTCACCCAAGAATCAAGCATCCTCCACGTGTACCACACCGTCTTCCACGGCTTCTCCGCGGTGGTCACTCCCGACGAAGCCGATAACCTCCGCAATCACCCATCCGTCCTCGCCGTCTTCGAAGACCGCCGCCGCGAGCTTCACACCACGCGCTCTCCTCAGTTCCTAGGCCTAGAGAACCAAAAGGGACTCTGGTCCAACTCCGACTACGGCTCAGACGTAATAATCGGCGTTCTAGACACCGGAATCTGGCCTGAGCGGAGGAGTTTCTCGGATCTCAACCTCGGCCCCGTCCCCAAGCGTTGGAGAGGCGTCTGCCAGGCTGGAGCCAGGTTCGGCCCAAAGAACTGTAACCGCAAAATCGTAGGAGCGAGATTCTTCGCTAAAGGACAGCAAGCGGCAGTTATCGGAGGAATCAACAAAACGGTTGAGTTTTTATCTCCACGTGACGCGGACGGACACGGGACCCACACAGCCTCAACCGCCGCTGGGCGTCACGCCTTCAAGGCCAGCATGTCCGGATACGCCTCCGGTATAGCTAAAGGCGTCGCTCCCAAAGCTCGCATCGCCGCGTACAAAGTCTGTTGGAAAGATTCCGGCTGCCTCGACTCCGATATCCTCGCTGCTTTCGACGCCGCGGTTGCAGACGGCGTCGACGTCATCTCGATTTCGATCGGCGGCGGAGACGGGATCACCTCGCCGTATTACCTCGATCCGATCGCGATCGGCTCGTACGGCGCCGCGTCGAGAGGGATATTCGTGTCTTCCTCCGCCGGGAATGAGGGGCCTAACGGCATGTCGGTTACGAACCTCGCGCCGTGGGTGACGACCGTCGGTGCGGGAACAATCGATCGGAATTTCCCTGCGGATGCGATTCTCGGAGACGGGCACAGGCTCGGAGGCGTGTCTCTCTACGCCGGAGTTCCTCTCGGAGGACGGATGTTCCCGGTGGTTTATCCCGGGAACGCCGGGATGTCGTCGGCGTCGTTATGCATGGAGAATTCGCTCGATCCGAAGCATGTGAGGGGTAAGATTGTAATTTGCGATAGAGGGAGCAGTCCTCGTGTGGCGAAAGGACTGGTGGTGAAGAAAGCAGGCGGCGTGGGGATGATTCTCGCTAACGGCGCATCTAACGGTGAAGGTTTGGTCGGTGATGCTCATTTGATACCCGCGTGCGCCGTTGGATCAAACGAAGGGGATAGGATCAAAGCCTACGCTTCGTCCCATCCTAATCCAGTTGCTTCGATTGATTTCAGAGGGACGATAACCGGAATCAAACCGGCTCCGGTTATTGCTTCTTTCTCCGGGAGAGGACCAAACGGGTTAAACCCGGAGATTCTAAAACCGGATTTGATCGCTCCGGGGGTTAACATCCTCGCCGCTTGGACAGACGCTGTGGGGCCTACCGGTTTACCTTCTGATCCACGCAAAACGGAGTTCAACATCCTCTCCGGTACATCGATGGCGTGCCCTCACGTCAGCGGCGCGGCGGCGTTGCTTAAATCCGCCCATCCTAATTGGAGCCCCGCCGCGATAAGATCCGCAATGATGACGACGACCAATCTCGTTGATAACTCTAACCGCTCGTTGATTGATGAATCCACGGGGAAGTCGGGTACGCCTTACGATTTCGGGTCGGGTCATCTCAATTTGGGCCGGGCGATGGATCCTGGTCTGGTCTACGATATAACCAACGACGATTACATCACCTTTCTCTGCTCAATCGGTTACGGTCCGAAGACGATTCAAGTAATCACGAGAACGCCGGTGAGATGTCCGGCGAAGAGGAAACCTTCGCCGGGAAATCTGAATTACCCGTCGATCACGGCGATGTTCCCCACTTCGAGAAGAGGAACGCTGAGCAAGACGATTATACGGACGGCGACGAATGTGGGGCAGCCCGAGGCAGTTTACCGGGCGAGGATAGAGTCACCGAGAGGAGTGACGATAACGGTGAAGCCGCCGAGGCTAGTGTTTAGTTCGGCCGTTAAGAGACGGAGCTATGCGGTGACAGTGACGGTGGATACGAGGAATGTGGTGTTGGGAGAAACGGGTGCTGCATTCGGGTCCGTCACGTGGTTTGATGGTGGGAAACACGTGGTTCGGAGCCCCGTTGTGGTGACCCAATTAGATGTGTTGTAAAAAAAAATCCGGGTCGGGTTTTTGGATGATCATGCGGTCATGATCGTATAACCCATATGAGGTGTAGCAATAACTGCAGAACTATATTGAGTTAGTGGGCTTTTTATTTTATTTTAATGTTTTGTGTTTCTCTTCTTTTTCTGAATGAGACTTTTATCTTATCTTTTTTTTTTTAACACACATGAAAATATCAGATGATGTCCAAAACTCATCGTTATCATTGTACTACAACGATTAAAGACCACAGATCTATAAATATGCAGACATTATGATAAAAGATGATTGAATACGACATGGGAAAGACAAAGATGATTGATTTGTGCAAAGTGGCATAACTAGATTGGAGATATACGTATGTGTACGCTTTGACGTTTATCTGAGTTCCCACTTAAAATTAAATAAAAAGAAAAGAAATGGGTAAGCCCCACTTCTTTGATTGGGTTTATTTGACTCTAGATTCTGCAGGATCTAACAATGTATATGACAAAAAGTTCCATAGGTTTTGTATATCTACCAGACCACAACAGTCACTACCACTACTCACTAGATTTATGTAATATGTACTTGATAAATCACAGATGTAATGTACATATTTACTTGCATGTTTATGAGATTGAGATGAAAAAAAATTATTCGTTTGCGAAGTGTAGGTTGATTTGCACCATCATCAAACGATTGGATGGAAAGTTACAACAGTAAACATCTCTTAATTAGTTAAAAGTAAGCTAGTAACACAAACTATAAAAATGATAATGACAAGTAGGTATAGCACGTTATTATTTTGTAGTTAGCGTGACAGAAAAAGTTGTTTCAGCTTATAGTATCTGCACATGTCGCATGAAGTTCATTCACATGTTTTTTTGAAAAAGAGTTCATTCACATGTTCAAATCTCAAAATCAAATCGGTAAAAAAATGGGGGTTTCAGTCGTTAGCGAATGGACTGAACACACTTATTGTGAAAAATTAAGTTGGTAAGCTCAATGTTTGCAGTCATTATGCTATCTACACTATATCGAATTGAAAGTTCGTCTTAGAAGTGGTAATAACTCGTGAACTGTTGAATACAAATTCATTTACCATGCGTGAGCAAAAAAAGAGATGTACGAGATATATAAATACACACACATTCCAGGATGGACCTAAATTTGTAGTCAATAAATGGAAACCTTGTTTCAATGAGTTTCCCATGACGATATCAACATCCAACTAACCATTTCATATTTTTGGTCATACAACAAATTACAATGTTAAAAGCCGTCTAGCCCATTTGTCTTTGAATTAAAATAAATAAGTCTCTAGACTGAAAGACATGGCCGAGCGGCCGAACCATTGTAAACACACACCTAGCTATTCTAAACTTATGACATCGGGTTCGGGATGGTGATCACATGGTTGAAAATCACTTCTTTGTAAGATGAAAACATGAAAGTTAATTCGTGGACATTTATTCTTGCAACCTTGGGGTAGTTGGGTCCATTGTGACAGCGGGTATCATCAACAAAATTATTATTCACATAATCACATATATACCCCCATATATAAAAACAGAACTTTTTCAACCATAAAAGTTGTAAGCTTTTAAAAAGAAGGGGACATTTCATATCACATGGTTTGTTTATCAAGCTAAAACCTACTATAAAGTAAAGTAAATTGATAACTAATACGGTTCATATTAACACTTTTCTTGATATAAATATCTAGTTATAATGTTGTGTCTCAACTCTCAACTGAATAAGAAAAGCTACCTAAGTTTGAAATCATTGAAGGGTGTTTGTATGTTGACTACTTATTTATTAAGGAAACAAAAAAAAATCTAAAATGATGGAGCGCATGAAAGGGTGAATTGGGATTAAAGACTTGGAAAAGTTAAAAGTCTCTCCGCAATCAACAACGGAAATTTCATCATATCGAGGTGAAACTCAGTTGGTCCCAGCAAATATGGCTAGATACCTTTCTAGATATTTTTGTCTGGTCAAAAGGGTAAAAAGTAATAATACAACAAATGCTTTCGTTGAGAGTTGAACTCAAGACCTCCCGCTTACTAAACGGGTGCTCTAACCAACTGAGCTACGAGAGCATTTTTGTTCACCCAAATACCTGGTTAAATATTTCAATAAATAAAATCGCTGATATTATTTTTTCTTGGGTTGGGTTTTAGTACGACTTGGAAGATCAATTAGAAGATTTGTTTTACCAGCTATCTTGTATTTGTCCATTCTTCACAAATATTTAAAGATCCATTAGAAGATTTGGATCATGTGAGATTGTGAGGTGGGTTTTACTAATACTCTATTCAGTCTGTCTAAGATCCATAAGTGAATTCGTAATTGGGTCTAACCCAATAGGAAAAAGTTTCAAAACTTAATACTGAAGCAAATACGACTGCAAATTCTATCATTCATACTCGCCAGTCGCCACTCATAATTCATGTTTTTCACTTAATCTCTTTCTGTAAGCGCCATCTCTAAAGAAAGTTAGTCTCACTCTCTTTCATATTATAAGACCATTTAGATTGTACTTCCGGTAAAATTGATCACACATGACGTTCAAGTTAAGCACTATCATGCTTTGCTTGAATGATCATAACACAATTCAGATAAACTTAGGTTTTTATTAGCATTAGCGACGAAAGACACATACAAAAAATTAAGACTGCTAGCAAACAGGAACCAGAAACAACAATATCCGATATATCTCTTGTCAGCAAAAGTAATGATATTCTTTTGTTTGACAACTAAAAGCAAATACGAAGTTACGCAATACTAAACATCAATAGCTAACATTATGAGATAAGTAATTTCTGCTAATGATTGTGGTTAATAGCAGCTAGTGATTTATTGACGCTCCGGTTAAATGGAATGTAAACTTATTTGGTCCGGTCCTGGATTTTGTCAAATCCCATCTCGGTTGGGTCAGTGGCTTGAAGCTCATAGTGAATGCCTTCCAACACTCTTCTCAGCCCACTCTTCGACATTGCGTACATCATCTTCTCCCTTATCCTCGACGCCTCCGGCGACCTATATATAACAACAAAAATATTACGTTCTGAGTCTTTGACCCTTGTCCGGGTTGGTTCTGGTTTCGGTTCAAATTGGTTTGGTAAGATTGTAAAAGATTAAGTTACCAGTTTGAGGATAAGTCTAAAACACTGACCAGGTGATAAGGAAGAGCTTGCTCATGCGGCAGTTATCAACGGTGACATAGTCGAAATCAAACACGGCGTAGCGACAGTCGTCCTCTGGCAACGAGGCGGCTAGATCATGATAGCTTTCGCCGGCAGAACCGACCTTGTCGACGGTGACTTTCTTGAATTTCTCCTCGATCTTGAAAACGATGTATCTGTGCACTTTCTTCCACTTCATCTCCATGAACGATCTCTTGCACTCCTCCGTCATCCACATACCGTTTGTCGACGCCTACATACCATATTTTTATATAAATTATTCAAATATGACGTCAACAATGATAAAGAAATAGTCGGTTGAATTGAAGCATGTATGATTATTACCGTCTTCAAAGCCATGGTGAGTGTTGCTGAGCTAAGTTGGTGTCTTCTTTAGTTCTTCTTCTTTTGTTAGTGTATTGAGTATAGAGAGCTTTGTTCTGATGTTTGTTGGGGAGAGTGTAGTTTGGAGACTTTATATAGAGAAAATTTTAAGTAAACGCCATTAGGGGTCTCTTTTATTACAGAATTACCACCTTATTAGACGGGCACTTGATGTATTTTATTTTTTGGAGAATTATTTGTTGTATTTATTTTAGTATATAAATAGTTTCAGTTTTAGTCTAGTATTCTACAGCCTTTTTATGAAAGTATAGTTATTTTTATAGTTAAAAATACCAATATATAGTTATTTTTTCTTTCACTAAAAGTAACTTTTAAATTTGAATTGTATGGGTTGACCAAAGCAACACATGAATGCTAGTTAATGTTTGCTGATGAGAATATCAACTGTGGATATAAACTTATCATTAGAAGATGATCAGAAACTGGGAAAGTCACCTATTAAATATTTTAAAGCATATGAAGTGTTCCAATATTTTTCTTCCATCCCAAAATAACGGCTTCAACTTTCATTAGCTATAATTTGCACTAGCTAGCTGTATATTCCCTTACATTAGCTATGAAGAAAACATAGCAACTATTATTACAGCCTTATTGGACGGGCACTTGATGTATTTTATTTTTTGGAGAATTATTTGCTGTATTTATTTTAGTATATAAATAGTTTCAGTTTTAGTCTAGTATTCTACAGCCTTTTTATGAAAGTTATAGTTAAGAATACCAATATATAGTTATTTTTTCTTTCACTAAAAGTAATTTTTAAATTTGAATTGTATGGGTTGACCAAAGCAACACATGAATGCTAGTTAATGTTTGCTGATGAGAATATCAACTGTAGATATAAACTTATCATTAGAAGATGATCAGAAACTGGGAAAGTCACCTATTAAATATTTTAAAGCATATGAAGTGTTCCTATATTTTTCTTCCATCCCAAAATTAACGGTTTCAACTTTCATTAGCTATAATTTGCACTAGCTAGCTGTATTTTCCCTTACATTAGCTATGAAGAAAACAGAGCAACTATTATTACATTGCATAGGGGTACATATGCTTTATTTCTTAACTAGATTCTGATCCGCCTTTTAGAGGGCGGATATATTTTTGTTTTTAATTTAACTTTTAGCAATTTTATTTTATATCTGTATTTTTAATCACATGTGTGTTTTTTTGTAATCATATTTGTGTATATTATTTTTAAAAAAAACTTTGTAAGAAGTTTTGATAATTGTATTGAATTTTTGATGTTGCATAACTATATACTTATATCCAATTTTTGTTTAAAGTTAAACTTATAAACCCAACAATCCGGTTTGTAATTTGGTTGTGTTTTAGGAAAAAAACTATTATTTAATAATCTGGTATAACTCAAAACCGGTTACCAGTTGAACTACTGGTTGAACCAATACATAATTTTTAATTATTAACGCATATGATTTTTAGTTGTATTTTTAGAATCTGTTTGTATTCTAATTAGGAAGTTAAACTTTTATTTTTTATAAAATATGATTATAAAATCTTGTGGACCAAAAATCTATTAACAAAGTTAATTGTTGTGATCTGGCATTAGTTTATTTTGTTATCAATTATCTATTTTAATATTTAGTTTTATATTTAGATTATTTTAGATTTTAAATATAATTTTCTTATTCACATTAGACATTAATAATTCTTAAAGATTTTCAGTTTAGGATATAACTCGTAAACACACATAAGATGCTGTTAGATTTTGATCCGCGTTTTCAAAGCGTGGAATTATTATCGAAACATTTCA
Organism: Hirschfeldia incana; assembly: GCA_026261945.1. Taxonomy (NCBI): domain Eukaryota; kingdom Viridiplantae; phylum Streptophyta; class Magnoliopsida; order Brassicales; family Brassicaceae; genus Hirschfeldia; species Hirschfeldia incana. The sequence goes on from JABCMI010000006.1 coordinate 4,230,961, forward strand.
AAATTTATTTGATATAAATATGTATTTTTATACATTTAGATTTATAAATGAAACGTTATATTGAGTATTTTAAAATCCGACCCGACCCGGAGTTAAATTGGCAAATTGTGTGGTCTCGTATGTAGTTCGGTTTAGTTTTAAAAAAAAATATTGAAAAATCCTATAAAACCCGTAAAACGAATTAAAACCCATGATCTGGCTAGCGGTTGAACTGGTAGATGATCCAATATGAAATTCAGTTTGACTTAAATTAATATAATCAAATTAAATTTCATCCTGTTGTAAGGGTAATAGATGAATATTCGAGAGGATGCATACTAAAAATGAAATATATTTGAGCATCAAAAGTTTGTATATGTCTATTGCAATTTAATGATTTATGTTTGTAAATATAATTTTCATTTATTTATTTAGTTTACTTTGGATTAATATATAGTTGTATATATATGAATTAATAGACATATATACTTATTTATTACATTGATAAAATAAAATATAATTTATTTTCATTGAAATTTTGTATTTATATAAATTAAATTCATTAGTTTGAAAAAATAATAGATTAGTTAGTTAGTTCCTTAATTTTAGGCATGATGTATATTTAATTACGGTTAAATTAGATATATGATATGAATAAAAAATTTATTTGATATAAATATGTATTTTTATACATTTAGATTTATAAATGAAACATTATATTGAGTATTTTAAAATCCGACCCGACCCGTAGTTAAATTGACAAATTGTGTGGTCTCGTATGTAGTTCGGTTTAGTTTATAAAAAAAAATATTATTTAAAAATCCTATAAAACCCCTAAAAACAATTAAAACCCGGGATCTGGCTACCAGTTGAACTGATAGATGATCCAATATGAAATTCAGTTTGACTTAAACTATTATAGTTTAAATTAATTTTCATCTTGTTGTAAGGGTAATAGATCAATATTCGAGAAGATGCATACTAAAAATGAAATATATTTGAGCATCAAAAATTTGTATATGTTTATTGCAATTTAATGATTGATGTTTGTAAATATAATTTTCATTTATTTATTTAGTTTTCTTTGGATTAATATATAGTTGTATATATACGTATTAATAGACATATATAATTATTTATTACATTGATAAAATAAAATATAATTTATTTTTATTGGAATTTTGTATTTATATAAATTAAATTCATTAGTTTGAAAATAATAGATTAGTTAGTTAGTTCCTTAATTTTAGGCATGATGTATATTAATTACAATTAAAATAGATATATGTTATGAAAAGAAATAATAGGACCAACCTAAATTTTTTTTATAGTCCAAAAAGTAGTCGATAAATATTGTTCATGTGTTTAATAGTATTGATAGTAAATTTATTTTATATACAAAATAATCACTTAACGAGCGAAAAGAAGAAGGACGCGAGGAATCGAGAGAAGCTGGTCCCAAATAATAGGGTTGGATTGGATCCAATGCCTACATCCTTCATTGGTCTCTCCAATTTTGTGTTACTCAAAACTCGAGCGACCCTTTGAGTGGTAGCTAGGGAATTATGAGACCCGAGATCTTTTTTATATATTACTAGAGGTGTGTCCGCGCTTCGCGCGGAGTATTTCAATTTGTTGTTAAGTATAATTTTTTCAATAATGTAATTATGTAGTCATCTTTATTTGTTAAGAATATTATTTGGTGTTTTATTGCATTATGTAGTAGTAGATGATAAATTAATATATTACATTTTTGTTTTTTAGTAATGTGTTCTTATGTGTATAGTAATATTTATTAGTGGTGAAGTGAACTTCTGATGTAAAGCACGTTGAATTTCAATAACTTTGCTTTTAAGCATTAGTTAGTTCTAAGATTAATGGTTTCAGCATAAAAATTATTTTTACTTTTTCAATTTTTTAACATTATTCTTTTAAGATATTTTTCTCTTCTCATGTATTTTGAACTTGAATCGTTACTATCTTCGTATTTCGTTTACTTTTTCGGTATTCTTGCACAATATTTCTTACATTCTTTTCTTGTGAGATTATCTGATATTTGTTATTGATCAAGTTTAAGAGTTTTCAGTTGTGTGGTTGTTTCTCACTGTGTTGTAGGCTCTTTCTGGTAAATATTGGTTGTTCATCTTTTTCCTTAGATTTTGGCTGATGTTAGTGACTGTCTTTCCTTGGGTTGGATCAAAGTAGTCGTCTTTGATGTTGTCTTCCTCGTCATTGCTTGCCGTCGATAGTTCATGTTTGCCTTGATTTTTCAAGATTTGGTTTTTAGTGATTTAACTTTTATACTCGCTTTCATAGCTCGATGACAGTTCCAAGATTTATTGATGTCATTTTATCTCCCTTTCACTCTCTGTTCTCTCATCTTGTTACAACTTTTATCGTTGTTACAATTTTCATCGCAGCTCGTGTCTCTGGTGGCTCCCCCTTTCGCCATGTTTTCCACTCCATGTTTGGATAGTGTTTCCTTTGTGTATGCTCTGTGGGTTTTGAAGGTTGTTTCAGCCTTCAAGATTAAGCTCTTATTTCTCGGCGATCGACTTTCATCCTCCCTCTTTCAGGTTGTTTCTTTTCGTCCCACTGCTTCATTTGGTATATGTGTGCAAAGTTAGTCTCTTAGAAATTTGGTGCCTTCTATCTAGAGCTTTGTGGTTCTTCACCGGTATGAGCTTCTTGCATGCGTTTTGTGTTCATGGTGCTTTAGGCATGTGTCTTTTTGCTTCGTGGTGATTTTGGACTTCTGGTGATTATTTTTTCTTTGATATGCTTTCTTGATTATTTGTGTTGGTGCTTGATCGTGTTTCTTTGTTTTGTCTCATATTTTATATTTCTATCCTTTTTCGACATCTGCTCGTTCTGGCTAAAACACTTTATTGTAAGGTGAGGTGAGTTAGTCTTCGTTCTTCGTCTTCTTCACAAAAATATGTTTCGTCCTCAAATATTTTTTCTCTACATATAGATTTGCGGGATTTATTTATAGGGGATTCAATGATGAAAAATTCAATTTAAAGACATTAATCTGATAGAAAATAGAGATACAACTATTTATATAATTTCTAGGCTTTTTTCCTTACGAAAAATTTGTGGATATCTATATATATGGAATTACTTTAGTTTCGAATGTAGAGATGGAGAAAGATGAAAGATTGTGTGTGATGTCCCAAATATTTTTTATCATTTTAGTGATCTAAGTTGTATTTAAGAGTCACTTGTATGTATGAAGGGTTAGGATGACGATTAAAAAAATATGACCAATCCAAAAAGAAAATACAATTAGAAAATTGGACCAAATTGTGATAATAAAAATGAATGATTTAAAATGTAAAATTCAAAAAACATTGGGACACATGTCGCAAAACCCTCCTGCCACTTGTCATGAGAAGAATAAAAAATCTACTTTATACATATAGATTTGGATCACAGTTTTTTTTTTTTTTTTGCTAAAAATCACATTTTCTTTTGCTCGTGGAAAATAAATCTGTTTGGAAAATTTAACTTGAAAAGAACTTATCTTTTTGGGCTGAACAACAAAAATGTGAAGCAATAATTTATAAACTTCAACTTGATCGTGATCAGTCTTGCATAGTTTTCAATTGAGTATCGATCCTAACATTTGGCATCGGTAAATAGGGGATTCACGTAATATAACCAAAATATACGTTCAAAGCCACTACACAGCTCCAAGAAGAATTCTGCAGTCCCGAAGTTTGTAGTCTTCCGATGATATTGTCCATAACATTGCATGGTATAAGCTAAGCAACTCATACCATTAATTGGATCATGCCATACGTGTGTGTGTGCATGTATATATAGATATGTCACATGTGTGGTATCTAATAATTACGTTTGATATAGTTACTAGATGGATTATGGATACATGATTATCACGTACATGAACCTGAGTTTGCTATAAAAGCCAATAACAAAACCCAAACACTAAAATTTAAAGCTATATATAGAATAATTATGGGCGCATAACTGCATAAGGTCGACGGCACTACCAGTTACTGCTCCCACTTGTTTTGTTTCAACCTAATTTAACAAGTATGTAATCAACTTCAGAAATAAATGTGGTTCATAAGGTTATACTAGTTTCAAACGCAGAATATACGTCTACATTTCCATTCACATTAAAAGATGTTCATTTTTTCATAAAAAAATCGCAGAATATAAAGACAAATACCAAACCTAAACGAATTTTCTTTATCTGTGCGAAAACACTATTTATAACGCGTAAAATGTTAGAAAAAACAAACACTCAAGGTCTAGATCATCAAAAAGTTATTAAACCAATCACACGCATTGAGGGGACATAACCATTAAGCATGTCTGTAAAGATTTGTGGATAACAATGGTCGATACATGAGTTTTGATGAGGTGTAAGTAGATAATAGCATTATCATGTGCCTATATCTACATAGATGTCTTATGATTTCTTTTGATTAATGTCTGGTTTGTAGTTGTTTTTGGGAAGTTTTGTTTGTAACATCTGGTGGGCTTTTGTTCAATAGTTAGGCTTTGACTTCTTGCGCCAATACTTGCGTTCGTTTCTTCCTTGGAAGTATCTCTTTCTGTCTTTCACCATACCATCCTTTCACTGTTTGTTATTGTTTCAGTATCGTCAATTCGATATGGAGAATATGAATATTAAGACTTGTGAAATATTAGGTCTTCATCTGAGTGTCTAAAAGTTCAACTTAACGGTCAATATAATTAGAGACATTTATAATCTTTTAAACCCTCTTTTCTGATATGCTAATGGACCTGAATAACGAGTAATGGGCTACTATTTTTTCAAGTACGATCAAATTTAATAGGCTTTTTATTTCAGCATATGTATGTAGGGACGTTCATTTTAATTGGCGGGAAAGCTATGGCGACTATGGGCGGAGCTGATTCTCAAACTCCGATTCATCATCCTCTGTCTTCTTCGTCTCTCTATCTTCTGTAACTTCCTCATGAAGATGTACATGCTGGGTCAGTTCATGAAGTACTACAGGAGGTAGTACACGTGTGTGTCATGAAGATGAGCTAGGATTGAGTTCGTGTTTTGTGATGTCGGTTGGCTTGCTAAGCTTGGAGAAGAGGTAATATATTTATTGGAAAGTTTACATTAAGTGTAAAGGATATTACTTGAAGAGGAAAAGACAAGAGGGTTATTCCTTAAGAGAAAAATGAAAGTTGCTTATGTTGTTTTGGAAAGAACTTGTGGAGCAAGTTCTGGTTATCTTTATATGGAGGACGTGCCTCTATGGAGAAAGGTGTCTCTGCTAATAAGAAAGAAGAGTTGAGAGATCGTTTGGTGTGTGCTTGTGTGATCAAGCCTTTGGTGTCATTGGTCTGCGTCAGGTGCTGATGTAGTTGGTGAAGTACTTCCGTGAAGTGGAAGATTGAAGCCTAGACTCAGGGGGAGTTTAGCTCGGGGTTTCGAGGATCCTGATAAACAGAAGTCTAGACTCTATGGTGAGTTTTAGCTTAGGATTGAGGCTAATCCTAAAGGATTCGTGTAATAGAAAAGATTGGTGTAAGAAACTTTCTTGTTCTAGTGAATTCGAAAAGATAAACTTGTGTGTTTTACTTTCTGCTATTATTTCTCTGCCCTCACTACATTAACAAGTGGTATCAGAGCGGGGCTCGATAGAGTTAACGACTTAGTTTCGAGTAGATCAAGGTGAGTGACAGAGACTGCGTCAGGAAGTAAGATAGAGTTTGTGATGGCGTCATATCAAGAGGGAACGTCTATGACAAAGCCACCTAGGCTTGATTCATCCAATTATGGATATTGGAAGGTTCGTATGCAAGCTTTTATCAGTGGGCTTGATGAGGATTGTTGGAGTTCTATTGAAGCTGGTTGGAGTCCTCCGGTGATGCTTGATGATGAGAAGGTGGAAGTTCTTAAGCCAAGAGATATGTGGACTGCTGCAGAGAAGAAGGCTTCAAGTTGCAACTCTAAGGCGAAGACTGCAATTTACAATGCTATTGATGCGAGCTACTTCAAGTTGATTTCTCAGTGTGCTTCAACTCAGAAGGCATGGAAGACTTTGGAGAATATGTTTGAAGGTACTACAAGTGTCAAGCGTACCAAGCTGGATATGTTAGCATCAAGCTTTGAGAATCTGAGGATGGAGGAAGAGGAAACCGTGGCTCAGTTTAGTGCTAAGTTGTGTGATATTTCCAATGAATGTTTTGCACTTGGAAAGCAGTACAAGGACAAGAAGCTGGTGAAGAAACTGAAGAGATCGTTGCCATCCAAGTTTGAGTCAAAGATCTCTGCTGTAGAAGAAGCTCACAATCTGGATGAGATGCCTTTTGATGAGTTTGTTGGGATTCTTCAAGATTTTGAGCTGAGTAGATTACATTGAGGAAAGGTGAAAAGCAAAGAAGATCCACATGGAATTGCTTTGAAGAGTTCATCTTCTGAAGATCCTATGATGATGCTGTCAAAAGACTTTGCTGGATATAGGAAGCTAAGAGAAGAGAGGATGAAGAATGCAAGGAGAAGTGATTCAGGCAGATCATCATCAAAGGTACAATGCTATGAGTGCAATGGATTTGGCCATGTTCGCAAGGATTGTGGGAATTTACTGAAGCTAAAGAAGAAGGATGACGTCAAGCATGAATCTGGTACTGATTCAGATGATGATAAGGAGGTGAAGAACATGGTGGCGTTCACAACTTTGGATTCTAGGTCTGAGACAAAATCTGCGACGGGATCTGCTACGAGATCTGCAACAGCGTCTGTGTCAGGAGGTTCATGTGGAAGTGATGATGATGATGTAGGTGATGACGATGATGAAGACTTTGATCTTGCTGGGAAGTATGAGAGGCTGTATGAGAATTGGCTCAAGCAGGTTGAGGCGAATTCAGAGTTTGCTAAGGAGAAGGTCAAGCTAGAAGCTCAAGTTGCTGAAGCACTTAAGTATGCCCCAGAGAAAGAAGAAGAAACACGACTGACTGGTGCTCAACTTTCAGAAACTCAGAAGGGTTTGAAGATGCTGAATAGTGGGACGAAGCAGCTAGATCATCTGCTCAGTATTGGAAAAAGTGATCGATGTGGTCTTGGATATCAAGGAGAATGTCCTACAGCTGAAGGTGTTTTTGTGTCAGAAGGAGAAACTGAGGTTTTAGCTACGTCTGTTATGAAGCCAGAGGTTAAGGTGTCTGCTGGGAATGCAATAAAGGGAAAGACTGCAGTGAAGGCAGTAACTGATGTGAGGGATGCAGTGCTACGCGTACTGCTACAACAACTGCTACGACGACTGCTCCAGAGAGGGTTTCTGGATTGAAGAGTGTACCTAGGCAAAAGTTTCGGCATGTTTGTCATCATTGTGGTGTTGTTGGACACATTAGGCCAAGATGTTTCAAGTTAATGAGGGAGAAGAATCAGATGAAGCAAGCTTATGGTACTTATGGTATGAAGTGTCATGGTCCAATATGTTATTCTTGTGGAGTTCAAGGGCATATGCGACGTGATTGTTTCAAGTCTGTTCAAGGAGCTAATCATGGAGGAGTTGGGCTCAAGAATACGTGGTATAGGAGATTTGATCATTATGGAGATGGTGGAATGGGATTTCCTCTTTACTTTGGAGGCTATAGATCTTCATATTAGTTTTTGACCATGATGTGACTCATAGGGGGAGATTGAAGACGTGGTATTCTGTCTTGAGGTGATGAGTTCACATGCATAGTCAAAAAGGGGGGGATTGAAGATGTATATGCTGGGTCAGTTTGTGAAGTACTACAGGAGGTAGTACATGTGTGTGTCATGAAGATGAGCTAGGGTTGAGTTTGTGTTTTGTGATGTCGGTTGGCTTGCTAAGCTTGGAGAAGAGGTAATATATTTATTGGGAAGTTTACATTAAGTGTAAAGGATATTACTTGAAGAGGAAAAGGCAAGAGGGTTATTCCTTAAGAGAAAAAGGAAAGTTGCTTATGTTGTTTTGGAAAGAACTTGTGGAGCAAGTTCTGGTTATCTTTATATGGAGGACGTGCCTCTATGGAGAAAGGTGTCTCTGCTAATAAGAAAGAAGAGTTGAGAGATCGTTTGGTGTGTGCTTGTGTGATCAAGCCTTTGGTGTCATTGGTCTGCGTCAGGTGCTGACGTAGTTGGTGAAGTACTTCCGTGAAGTGGAAGATTGAAGCCTAGACTCAGGGAGAGTTTAGCTCGGGGTTTGGAGGATCCTGATAAACAGAAGTCTAGACTCTAGAGTGAGTTTTAGTTTAGGATTGAGGCCAATCCTAAAGGATTCTTGTAATAGAAAAGATTGGTGTAAGAGACTTTCTTGTTCTAGTGAATTCGAAAAGATAAACTTGTGTGTTTTACTTTCTGCTATTATTTCTCTGCCCTCACTACATTAACACCTCATATCTCTCTCTCTCTCTCTCTCTCTCTCTTGTATTTTTTGAATTTGATCATAGTGATATTCAATGTAAAGTAAATCAAAACAGAGAAGACAACCGTTCGTTGTCGTCGATGTCGTCACAGATCAAGCGGAATCCGAAGAGAAAGCTTGAAGATTACTTGGATCCAGCTCTTCTTCGTACGATATAGTCTAGGATCTGTTTAACGGAGACGAAGGAGAAGAAGCAAATGGATAAGAAGGATGTCGTCGTGAGTTCGATTCAATTCGATTGACCTGTTGACCGATTAGATCCTCTAATCAACAATCCTAGTCGCGATTCAGGGATGGATTACGACGGATCACGGTTCTTTTCACCGATCATCCCGCAGTCGTTGAACAAACGCCGTTGAAGCGAACGGCAACAAATACGGCGCAAGATAGCAAAGTTCGTTACAGTGATAACGTGCGCCGAATGCCGTTCATAAACTATATGGACTTGTAAAAAACATTTTGAAAAAGAAAAGCTTTAAAGAAGAATGTAAAACAAGTTAAACTCAGAAATGGTTTGATATAATAACAATCTTGAGTCAATATATAGTAGTTTTGGCATACAACATAGTCTTTTCACTTACAACAATGTCTATGAGCATCACCAATGTATATATACATAGAGCTACATCAAACTTTGGAGAAGGCATCGATGACGAAATATAAACTGAAGCTTTGTCAAAAATCAATGAAATCCACTATAGTTTTAGTGACATAGTTCTTTGAAATACTTGATTTTTTTTTATTTTTTTTGCGAAGTATGTAAAAATCATTTCCAAAACTGAACCAAAAAGGTTTACAAAGAGTTTCTCACGATTTGCAGAACCTAAACTATCGGTTCCACGGCACAAAAGTAAAAAATATGGAACAGCATTTTAAACTTCTGTTTGTACGCATCCACATAGAGAGTTAGCGAGTATATAACACGGTCCAATGCAGAATCGAAAGAAGAAATAAGAGGTAAGTAATATACCACCGTTTAACCATAGTAGTATTTCAACAAAGTAGACGTTAAAAATAAATTAAGTATGGTATTTCAACCGATTAAGAGCTGAAGAGGATGCATGATCATGATTGTAATCACCATGCATGGCCCGTGGGGTTGTTGGATTGGAGTCTATTCCTCTATATCAAGAAGATTCGTTTTCGTACAATCTCATTGATGTTTTTCGTGATGTTCGGTTCACTATCGTTGACGCCGGCGATATAAACTTTGTTTTTTTGTCATGTTTATATTATTGTTCTCGGGTCACGAACACATTTCTCAATGCTGCATGTTTAATTATAAACAAAGTAATTTTTGAATTTTTTTTATGTGTGTATTAATGAACTAAAGATAATCCTAAGTCGTTTTAAAAAAAAGATAATCACAAACATCTTTGGAAAATTGTCACTTATACCATTTTTATGATACCACTTTTCAAAAATACACTAACCAACTATACCACCAAATTTTTAATGATCAAAATACCTATATACCCTTAAATAGTTAAATCTAAATTACTTCTTTCTCTCCCAATTCCAGATCTGAGAGTTCTCCGGGTTGATTTTGAATTCGATGGTGACCGGAGCGGACAAATTCTCCGGCAGATTTGACGGCTCTGGCCAGTGCTCCGGCAGATTTTACGGCGCTGGCGAGTTCTCCGACGAAGAAGCTCGGGAGGAAAATCCGACGAAGAAGCTTGGGAGGAAAAATACGATCTCTCACTTTCTCCTCCATTGACGGTGGTGACAGCCTTGATTCGCTTTTGGAGAAGCTCAAAGTGGAGGGGCCTTACCTTCCACCAAGCATCAGGAGAAATCCAGAGACAGTCTTTTGTAATAGGTCAGTTCAGCTTTTTTACTTGGCTGAATAGTGTTGATCTGAGATTCTGTTGCTTGATTTTTTATTGGTTAGGTGTTGCTGGAAGCGCAGCATTGGGAAAGACTACTGTTTGTGATATGATCATCCAGCAACTGCATGATCAGCGTGTTGTACTTATTAATCAGGTAACCTTTTGTTTGCTTTGTTTCATGATGTGAAATGATAACCACCAGCCTGATCTATGTTTCTAATTTGTATACTGGATGAAGTTTAATTGTCACTGTGGTTTATATATTTGTGCGTCAGTGTATGTTTCTAATTCTCAGACTTTCGTCATCATGATAAACCACAAATTGCTTCACTGAATTATCCAATGCTAAATAATTTGGCAGGGCTCATTCTATCATAGTCTAACTGAAGAAGAACTTGCTAGAGTTCATGAATACAACTTTGACCATCCGGTGAGAATGTATTTGGATTGGGAATGCTTTCTGTAATCTTCTTTTGTCTATTCATTATGTCTCTGAAGAATAATTGTTAAGGCATAACCAATATTCATATTCTCTAGTGACATCCAATGATTTAAAATTCAGTTCAGCTATTATACATTGCAATTTTTTTTCCTGTGCAGATTCTGACGTTCGTCTGGCAAGAAGGATAAGAAGAGATACTGTCGAGAACAGTTGAGATATTGGCACAGTCCTTGACTAAGTTAGGCTGTGTTGGTTTTGTTACTGCATTATATATATATATATATACACATATATATCATCCTCAGTAATAATGAGAAATGGTTTGGATACACTATGTGCATCTGTAACTGATGTTAATCAGGCTTTTGCTATTGTTGTGAGAAAGGTCCTAGAAGGCTATATATCTGGTTTGGATACATTATGTGCATCTATAGAACTGAGATGTTAATCTAACATTGTGTTTCGTAAACCATTTATAAATTCTTATAAACCATCATAAATATTTTAAAAACCCTTATAAACCTTTATAAAATGTTTATTATATATTTATAAGCTTTTATAAACTTTGTAAAATGATTTATATGAACTCTTATAAATGATTTTTGAAACGTTTTATAAACTCTTATAAATTGCTTAGCTACAAAAGTGTTTTATATATTTATATATTTGTATAATTGGTTCTATAAATCCTTATAAAGACACACAAATCTTCTTATATAGTGTACATATATCTTTTAGGTAAATGGTAAACTGAATACAACATCTAGGATGTACTAGTTGACACAATACACTAGATCTGTGTTTATATGAAAATATTTAACTTATTAACTTATTCAGTATAACTTGTGCATAAATGTTTCATGTTCATCAACATGCATGTTGTCTTCTATTAACTTATAATTTTTTAATCATCTCTTTAATTGTTTTATAATCCTTTATAAATTTATTTATAAGTTACGTTTATGCATATAATGGCGGCTCATGAGAAGAGAGACAATTTGGACGAGTTTTTGGAGTTGACAGAGAAGATGAAGTAGACAGAGTATCATCTCGATTATGATGTTTACAGTGTCATTATCAGCTTGGCGTGTAAGTTGGGGGAAGTAAAGGAAGCTGTTCGGTTATGGAAAGAGATGGAAGCGAATGGTTTGCATCCTGAAGCAGACACATTTGTTATTTTGATCAGTGGATTAACAAGACAAGGTTGTTTACTCGAAGCCTGCTGACACTTCAAAGAAATGGTAAGTCGTAGACTGTTCTCCTTGCCTCAACACGTAACTTTGAAGTCATTACTGAACTCTATTTTAAGAGAGGAGAAGCTCGAAATGACTGAAGATGTTTGGCTAATGTTGTTGAGTTTTTTTTTAATAAAATATTTGTTCTAACCTTTATAGTTTTATAAACCCTTTTATATAGTTTTATAAAATTTTATAAAATAGTTATATAAATATTTATAAGTTTTTTATAAACCTATAGATGGTTGAGACCAATTTTTATAAGCTCTTATAAAATTTAGAAATGGTTCATAAATGGTTTTATAAACCTTTATAAATGGTTAGATAAATACTTATATGGTTTTATAAACCTTTACAATGTTTAATAAACCCTATATAAACTCTTCAAAACCCATTAAAATCTTTTATAAACCCTTACAAATCTTATAAAAACTTTTTATAAACTTATTTAAACCCTTAATAAACCCTTATAAATTATATAAAATATTTCTAAACACCTGAAAGTGGTTTTGTGAACCCTTTATGAAATTTTAGAAACCATTATAAACATTTTAAACATTTTGTAATGACTTGAAAACAAAACTTATGGGAGCTACAAAACAGATTATTTGAATTGCTTGTTAATGGTCTTCCAGCTCGAGCTGAGATCACATATGCTGCAAATGGCAGAAGATCAGAAAATTTCACCAAATTCTTACTATTACACATATGTACATGATGTTTTTAAATTTTCTTAAGCAATTAAATGGTTTTGTACACCCTTCTAATTTTTTATAAACTCTTACAAAACTCTTAAAATGATTATATAAACACTTATAAATTGATTTATAAATCCTTATAAACTTATTTATAAACCCTTAGAAACTGATTTATAAACCCTTATGAATGACTTGTAAACTTATAAATAGTTTATATAATTTTATAAATGATATATAGAATCTTATAACGATATATAAATCTCTTATAATGATTATTTATAAACTCTTATAAGGAACAAAATTGGTGGAGAGTTGGTTAAATCTTGTGGTTTCAGAGAAGAATAATTTATAAACCAATGAAATAGTTTGTATGGTCTTATAAACAGTTTATATAATTTACCTTTACATATTAGTTTATATATATTCTTATAAATGTTTTATTAACCTTTATAAACAAGTTTATGTGTTTTAGAAACAAAATTCACAAACCCTACCTTGTGAAATTCTAAAAATCCTGATAAATGATTTTATAAGCCCTTATAAATAATTTTAAATATAAATGGTTTCTAAACTTTATAAAACCTTTTATGAATTTTATAAATGTTTTATAAACCCGTATAAAATATTTACATACCTTAATAAAACTTATAAATTATCTTATAAGTTTTATAATTTGTTTTATAAGTCTTTCTAAATGGTTATAGACTCTTGTAAATAATTTAAAGAAATTCTATCTGATTTCTTTTATAAACATTTATAAACGGTTTATAGACTTCATAAACGCCTTTATAAGACTTTATAAATGGTTTATATACTCTTACAAATAATTTATAAACCTTTATAAATGATTTACAAACTTTATAAATGATTTATAAAACCTTATAAATATTTTATAAGTATTTATAAATGATTTATAAATCTTCATAAATGATTGATAAACATTTATAAATTATTATAATCCTTATAGAAAAATAAGTTCAAGTTTGTTATACATATCCTTATAGACTGATTTTATAAACTCTTATAAATGAATTATACATCAATTTCATGGCCCAGACGGACAGCAAGCAAGGCTCCACCGCTTCAGAAATTTTACATACATTTATAAATTATTTTATAATCCTTTATAATGGTTTATAAAAATTATAAAGAGATTATGATACGTGGCAGATTCTGAGGCACATGCGGACAACAAGCAAGACTCCACCGCTTCAGAAAATTTTACTTACCTTTATTAATTATTTTATAATCCTTTATAATGGTTTATAAATTTTATAAAGAGATGATGATACGTGGCAGATTCTTTACTAATCCAACAAAAAGGGTTTTCAATTTGTACACACAAATCATCAAAACAGAGGCAAGAAACTCTTTTCAAAAAACCCAATCCCTAATTAACTAAAGCACAAAACTTTACTAATTTAACAAAGAAGGGTTTTCAATTTGAAGTCATTAAAATCTGATCATTGTGATTTACCAGCAAAGTATCGGCTGTTTCGCTTGAATCACCATGGACGCGGATGGCTTTGCTAGTCTCGGAGTAGAACTGGTGGATGGATCAGGCTGCTGCTGCAATACTTGATAGTACTGCCCAAAAAAATACGAACCCACCTGCTTCACTCCCGGGTAAGGAGACACCGTTATACGCCTTTATAAGTTTTGTTATATTGATTTATAAACCTTTGTAAATTATTTTAGGGTTCTTTGTAAATTATTTTATATAGATATATAAACCTTTGTAAATTATTTCATATGGATTTACAAGTATTTATAAAAATTTATAGAGCCTTATAAATCATTTTAGATAGTTTATAAGTCTTTGTAAATTATTTTATATAGTATAATACAACAAGACAATACTTCTTAGATACATAATACGTTTATAATATGCTATTCTGTTGGAATATACTATGAACTCTAGTTTAAAAAGTTTTTTTTTATAAAACCTTGCAAATCCTTGAGTTGTACTAACAACAATACCATTATACCCATATTTATAAACTAACTGATTAAGTTTTCTATGTTAATGTACAAAAACGTTATAAAAAGATTCATAATGGTTTATTTTATAAACGTTAAAAAGACATTCTTCTTGTCTTTTCTTGCTCTAGAAACTCTTCTAAATTGATTTATAAATACTTCTAAATTGATTTATAAACTCTTATAAATTGTTATGAAGATAATCAAATTCTTATATTCTTTTGAATAAACCCTTATAAATAGATTTATATTTCATATATATTTGATCAACTCTTATAAATATGTTCTAAACCCATCGACACACACGAAAAAGCTCTTATAAACCCTTATAGGATGATATAAATCAATACAAAATTTACAAATGGTTTAATAAGCCTTTATAAATAGTTATATAAATATTTAAATGGTTTTAGAAACCTTTATGTTTTTTTATAAACAATATATAAACTCTTCAAACCCCCATTAAAATCTTTTATAACCCTTAAAAATATTATATAAATTTATTTAAGCCTTATATAAACCCTTATAAATTCTATATAAAATCTTTATAAACATCTTTAAGCCCTTCCGGCTTAAAGCCCAACACATGGATACACAAGATTAAATTCATAAAACTAAAAAACACATTTAGTCTTTGTAAAGAGATGATGATACGTGGTAGATTCTGAGACACATTCTGACAACAAGCAAGGCTCCACCGCTTCAGAAATTTTACATACCTTTATAAATTATTTTATAATCCTTTGTAATGGTTTATAAATTTTATAAATTATTTTTATATACGCTTATAAATTATTTACATACCCTTATAAACCTTTATAAATTATTATACAAACCATTATAAATTTTAAGTTCAGTGACATGACCATGTTATGAATGTTCTGCAAATGAACAAAACTCAATCCTAATTAACTAAAGCACAAAAATTTACTAATCCAACAAAAAGGGTTTTCAATTTGTACAAACAAATCATCAAAACAGAGGCAAGAAACTCTTTTCAAAAAACCCAATCCCTAATTAACTAAAGCACAAAACTTTACTAATTTAACAAAGAAGGGTTTTCAATTTGAAGCATTAAAATCTGATCATTGTGATTTACCAGCAAAGTATCGGCTGTTTCGCTTGAATCACCATGGACGCGGATGGCTTTGCTAGTCTCGGAGTAGAACTGGTGGATGGATCAGGCTGCTGCTGCAATACTTGATAGTACTGCCCAAAAAAATACGAACCCACCTGCTTCACTCCAGGGTAAGGAGACACCGTTATACGCCTTTATAAGTTATCTTATATTGATTTATAAACCTTTGTAAATTATTTTAGGGTTCTTTGTAAAGTATTTTATATAGATATATAAACCTTTGTAAATTATTTCATACGGATTTACAAGTATTTATAAAAATTTATAGAGCCTTATAAATCATTTTATATAGTTTATAAGTCTTTCTAAATTATTTTATATAGTATAACACAACAAGACAAGACTTCTTGGATACATAATACGTTTATAATATGCTATTCTGTTGGAATATACTATACTAAAATTCTTGTCGACAAAAAAAAAAAAAAAATTCTGTTGGAATATACTATGAACTCTAGTTTAAAATTTTTTTTATAAAACCTTGTAAATCCTTGAGTTGTACTAACAACAGTACCATTATACCCATATTTATAAACTAACTGATTAAGTTTTCTATGTTAATGTACAAAAACGTTATAAAAAGATTCATAATGGTTTATTTTATAACGTTTATAACGTTATAAAAACATTCTTCTAGTCTTTTCTTGCTCTAGAAACTCTTCTAAATTGATTTATAAATACTTCTAAATTGATTTATAAACTCTTATAAATTGTTATGAAGATAATCAAATTCTTATATTCTTTTGAATAAACCCTTATAAATAGATTTATATTTCATATATATTTGATCAACTCTTATAAAAATGTTCTAAACCCATCGACACACACGAAAAAGCTCTTATAAACCCTTATAAGATGATATAAATCATTAAAAAAATTATAAATTGTTTAATAAGCCTTTATAAATAGTTATATAAATATCTAAATGGTTTTAGAAACCTTTATATTTTTTTATAAACAATATATAAACTCTTCAAACCCCCATTAAAATCTTTTATAACCTTAAAAATATTATATAAATTTATTTAAGCCTTATATAAACCTTTATAAATTCTATATAAAATATTTATAAACATCTTTAAGCCCTTCCGGCTTAAAGCCCAACACATGGATACACAAGATTAAATTCATAAAACTAAAAAACATTTAGTCTTTGTAAAGAGATGATGATACGTGGTAGATTCTGAGGCACATGCTGACAACAAGCAAGGCTTCAGAAATTTTACATACCTTTATAAATTATTTTATAATCCTTTGTAATGGTTTATAAATTTTATAAATTATCTTATATACCCTTATAAATTATTTACATACCCTTATAAACCTTTATAAATTATTATACAAACCATTATAAATTTTAAGTCCAGTGACATGACCATGTTATGAATGTTCTGCAAATGAACAAAACTCAATCCTAATTAACTAAAGCACAAAAATTTACTAATCCAACAAAAAGGGTTTTCAATTTGTACACACAAATCATCAAAACAGAGGCAAGAAACTCTTTTCAAAAAACCCAATCCCTAATTAACTAAAGCACAAAACTTTACTAATTTAACAAAGAAGGGTTTTCAATTTGAAGTCATTAAAATCTGATCATTGTGATTTACCAGCAAAGTATCGGCTGTTTCGCTTGAATCACCATGGACGCGGATGGCTTTGCTAGTCTCGGAGTAGAACTGGTGGATGGATCAGGCTGCTGCTGCAATACTTGATAGTACTGCCCAAAAAAATACGAACCCACCTGCTTCACTCCAGGGTAAGGAGACACCGTTATACGCCTTTATAAGTTATGTTATATTGATTTATAAACCTTTGTAAATTATTTTAGGGTTCTTTGTAAATTATTTTATATTAGATATATAAACCTTTGTAAATTATTTCATACGGATTTACAAGTATTTATAAAAATTTATAGACCCTTATAAATCATTTTATATAGTTTATAAGTCTTTGTAAATTATTTTATATAGTATAACACAACAAGACAAGACTTCTTGGATACATAATACGTTTATAATATGCTATTCTGTTGGAATATACTATGAACTCTAGTTTAAAAAGTTTTTTTTATAAAACCTTGTAAATCCTTGAGTTGTACTAACAACAATACCATTATACCCATATTTATAAACTAACTGATTAAGTTTTCTATGTTAATGTACAAAAACGTTATAAAAAGATTCATAGTGGTTTATTTCTTAACATTTATAACGTTATAAAAACATTCTTCTTGTCTTTTCTTGCTCTAGAAACTCTTCTAAATTGATTTGTAAATACTTCTAAATTGATTTATAAACTCTTATAAATTGTTATGAAGATAATCAAATTCTTATATTCTTTTTAATAAACCCTTATAAATAGATTTATATTTCATATATATTTGATCAACTCTTATAAATATGTTCTAAACCCATCGACACACACGAAAAATCTCTTATAAACCCTTATAAGATGATATAAATCAATACAAAATTTATAAATGGTTTAATAAGTCTTTATAAATAGTTATATAAATATCTAAATGGTTTTAGAAACCTTTCTGTTTTTTTTATAAACAATATATAAACTCTTCAAACCCCCATTAAAATCTTTTATAACCCTTAAAAATATTATATAAATTTATTTAAGCCTTATATAAACCCTTATAAATTCTATATAAAATCTTTATAAACATCTTTAAGCCCTTCCGGCTTAAAGCCCAACACATGGATACACAAAATTAAATTCATAAAACTAAAAAACACATTTAGTCTTTGTAAAGAGATGATGATACGTGGTAGATTCTGAGGCACATGCTGACAACAAGCAAGGCTCCACCGCTTCAGAAATTTTACATACCTTTATAAATTATTTTTATAATCCTTTGTAATGGTTTATAAATTTTATAAATTATTTTTATATACCCTTATAAATTATTTACATACCCTTATAAACCTTTATAAATTATTATACAAACCATTATAAATTTTAAGTTCAGTGACATGACCATGTTATGAATGTTCTGCAAATGAACAAAACTCAATCCTAATTAACTAAAGCACAAAAATTTACTAATCCAACAAAAAGGGTTTTCAATTTGTACACACAAATCATCAAAACAGAGGCAAGAAACTCTTTTCAAAAAACCCAATCCCTAATTAACTAAAGCACAAAACTTTACTAATTTAACAAAGAAGGGTTTTCAATTTGAAGTCATTAAAATCTGATCATTGTGATTTACCAGCAAAGTATCGGCTGTTTCGCTTGAATCACCATGGACGCGGATGGCTTTGCTAGTCTCGGAGTAGAACTGGTGGATGGATCAGGCTGCTGCTGCAATACTTGATAGTACTGCCCAAAAAAAATACGAACCCACCTGCTTCACTCCAGGGTAAGGAGACACCGTTATACGCTTTTATAAGTTATGTTATATTGATTTATAAACCTTTGTAAATTATTTTAGGGTTCTTTGTAAATTATTTTATATAGATATATAAACCTTTGTAAATTATTTCATACGGATTTACAAGTATTTATAAAAATTTATAGAGCCTTACAAAACATTTTATATAGTTTATAAGTCTTTGTAAATTATTTTATATAGTATAACACAACAAGACAAGACTTCTTGGATACATAATACGTTTATAATATGTTATTCTGTTGGAATATACTATGAACTCTAGTTTAAAAAGTTTTTTTTATAAAACCTTGTAAATCCTTGAGTTGTACTAACAACAATACCATTATACCCATATTTATAAACTAACTGATTAAGTTTTCTATGTTAATGTACAAAAACGATATAAAAAGATTCATAGTGGTTTATTTTTTAACGTTTATAACGTTATAAAAACATTCTTCTTGTCTTTTCTTGCTCTAGAAACTCTTCTAAATTGATTTGTAAATACTTCTAAATTGATTTATAAACTCTTATAAATTGTTATGAAGATAATCAAATTCTTATATTCTTTTGAATAAACCCTTATAAATAGATATATATTTCATATATATTTGATCAACTCTTATAAATATGTTCTAAACCCATCGACACACACGAAAAAGCTCTTATAAACCCTTATAAAGATGATATAAATCAATACAAAATTTATAAATGGTTTAATAAGTCTTTATAAATAGTTATATAAATATCTAAATGGTTTTAGAAACCTTTCTGTTTTTTTTATAAACAATATATAAACTCTTCAAACCCCCATTAAAATCTTTTATAACCCTTAAAAATATTATATAAATTTATTTAAGCCTTATATAAACCCTTATAAATTCTATATAAAATCTTTATAAACATCTTTAAGCCCTTCCGGCTTAAAGCCCAACACATGGATACACAAGATTAAATTCATAAAACTAAAAAACACATTTAGTCTTTGTAAAGAGATGATGATACGTGGTAGATTCTGAGGCACATGCTGACAACAAGCAAGGCTCCACCGCTTCAGAAATTTTACATACCTTTATAAATTATTTTATAATCCTTTGTAATGGTTTATAAATTTTATAAATTATTTTTATATACCCTTATAAATTATTTACATACCCTTATAAACCTTTATAAATTATTATACAAACCATTATAAATTTTAAGTTCAGTGACATGACCATGTTATGAATGTTCTGCAAATGAACAAAACTCAATCCTAATTAACTAAAGCACAAAAATTTACTAATCCAACAAAAAGGGTTTTCAATTTGTACACACAAATCATCAAAACAGAGGCAAGAAACTCTTTTCAAAAAACCCAATCCCTAATTAACTAAAGCACAAAACTTTACTAATTTAACAAAGAAGGGTTTTCAATTTGAAGTCATTAAAATCTGATCATTGTGATTTACCAGCAAAGTATCGGCTGTTTCGCTTGAATCACCATGGACGCGGATGGCTTTGCTAGTCTCGGAGTAGAACTGGTGGATGGATCAGGCTGCTGCTGCAATACTTGATAGTACTGCCCAAAAAAATACGAACCCACCTGCTTCACTCCAGGGTAAGGAGACACCGTTATACGCCTTTATAAGTTATGTTATATTGATTTATAAACCTTTGTAAATTATTTTAGGGTTCTTTGTAAATTATTTTATATAGATATATAAACCTTTGTAAATTATTTCATACGGATTTACAAGTATTTATAAAAATTTATAGAGCCTTATAAATCATTTTATATAGTTTATAAGTCTTTGTAAATTATTTTATATAGTATAACACAACAAGACAAGACTTCTTGGATACATAATACGTTTATAATATGCTATTCTGTTGGAATATACTATGAACTCTAGTTTAAATTTTTTTTTTTATAAAACCTTGTAAATCCTTGAGTTGTACTAACAACAATACCATTATACCCATATTTATAAACTAACTGATTAAGTTTTCTATGTTAATGTACAAAAACGTTATAAAAATATTCATAATGGTTTATTTTATAACGTTTATAACGTTATAAAAACATTCTTCTTGTCTTTTCTTGCTCTAGAAACTCTTCTAAATTGATTTATAAATACTTCTAAATTGATTTATAAACTCTTATAAATTGTTATGAAGATAATCAAATTCTTGTATTCTTTTGAATAAACCCATATAAATAGATTTATATTTCATATATATTTGATCTACTCTTATAAATATGTTCTAAACCCATCGACACACACGAAAAAGCTCTTATAAACCCTTATAAGATGATATAAATCAATACAAAATTTATAAATGGTTTAATAAGCCTTTATAAATAGTTATATAAATTTTTAAATGGTTTTAGAAACCTTTATGTTTTTTTATAAATAATATATAAAATCTTCAAACCCCCATTAAAATCTTTTATAACCCTTAAAAATATTATATAAATTTATTTAAGCCTTATATAAACCCTTACAAATTCTATATAAAATCTTTATAAACATCTTTAAGCCCTTCCGACTTAAAGCCCAACACATGGGATACACAAGATTAAATTCATAAAACTAAAAAAACACATTTAGTCTTTGTAAAGAGATGATGATACGTGGTAGATTCTGAGGCACATGCAGACAACAAGCAAGGCTCCACCGCTTCATAAATTTTACATACCTTTATAAATTATTTTATGATCATTTATAAAGGTCATGTATAAACTTTATAAATTATTTTTATAAACCGTTATAAATTATTTACATACCCTTATAAACCCTTATAAATTATTATACAAACTATTATAAATTGTTTTATAAGACTTTCTAAATGGTTATAGACTCTTTTAGATGATTTCTAAACTTATAAAAAATCTTATAATATCCATTATAAATTGAATATAAGCTTTCATAACATTTTTATAAACCCTTATAAATAGTGTACATACCCCTTATAAATTTTTTATAAAATTCATAACTTTCTTATAAGCATTTACTGCCTAGATGTCCGTCTCTCTTCTGAGTGGTTTCAGATATCAGAACATGGACAACCTCAAAGGAGTCACTGCTGAAATGGTGGAAAGTTGGTTAATTTTGTGAATTATAAACTTTTATAAATAGATTTATAAACCTTTTAAATTAATTTATAAACACTTATAAATAAATGTATAAACTCTTATAAATAGCTTATATGTTCTTGTAAATAGTTTTAGTGCAAATTTGCTCAAAACACACAAATTAGGTAAATAGCATTGGTTGGGCGAGAAATGGTAGAGTTGGGGGGATTTTGGATAGGGGATGCAAATATGGGAAAAGGTGTGTGCATGGTGTACAAATACTCATAGTTTTATACACCCTTTAAAATAGTTTTATAAACCTTTATAAATAGTTATATAATTTTATAAATAGTTATAAATAGATGATGATACGTGGTAGATTGTGAGGCACATGCGGACAGAAAGCAAGGCTCCACCGCTAAATTTTACATACTTTGATAAATTGTTTTATAATTCTTTATAATGGTTTATAAATTTTATAATTATTTTTATAAACTCTTATAAATTATTTACATACTCTTATAAACCCTTATATAATATTATACAAACCATTATAAATTGAATATAAGGCTTTCATAAAATTTTTCTAAACCCTTATTAATAGTATACATACCCCTTATAAATTATTTATAAGCTTTCATAACTTTCTTATAAAAATTTATAAATGGTCCATAGATTTTTAACTTGTTTTATATGTCTTTATTAATGGTTTATATACTCTTAAAAATAATTTTGCATACCCTTATAAGGCTTTGTAAAGCAATGATGATACGTGGCCGATTTTGAGGCACATGCGGACAACAAACAAGGCTCCACCGCTTCAGAAGTTTTACATACCCTTATAAATTGTTTTATAATCCTTTATAATGATGGTGTGTAAACTTTATAAATTATTTTTATAAACGCTTATAAATTATTTTCATACCTTTATAAACTCTTATAAATTATTATAAACCCTTATAAACCCTTATAATATATATATATATATATATATATATATATATATATTACTCAAATACTACTTATAGGAATATATATATAAACTATTGAAAAAGGTTTATAAATGATTTCTAAATATTTTAAAAAAATTTATAAACATTTATAAAGGGGAAATTATTTAATAATTTAGTTAGAAAGCCTTATATACTGATTTTGGTGGTTTCTATTGCTGGGAAAGAGGCTTCTATGAAGTTGTAGTCAACATTAATGATTCCAAGAGAGGAGATTGATGTGAGTGGCAAAGAAGTAAATGCTCCAAGGACACCTTCTTCATCAGCAGTTGTGTGTTGGTATTGCTAATACTCTGAGACAAGGTCGTTCATGTTGCTCTCAGCTTCTGTGAACTCCATCTCGTCCATCCCTTAAATAGTGTACCAATGCAAGAAAGCCTTCCTCCTGAACATAGCTGTGAACTGCTCACTCACACGCCTGAACATCTCTTGGATCGATTTTGAGTTTCCAATGAAAATGGATCCCATCTTCAGACCAGTTGGAGGGATGTCACAGACTGTTGATTTCACATTGTTGGGATCCATTCAACAAAGTAGGAAGAGTTCTTGTTCTGCACATTCAGCATCTGCTCGTCAACTTTCTTTGTGCTCATCTTGCCACCGAACATGGCGAACGTTGTGAGGTAACACATCATGTTTCTTGGAGTCCCACATTTGCTGGATGAGTTCAGGGACTGTGAGGGAACGGTACTGCTGAAATCCTCTTGAGGTGAGAGGAGCAAAAGCAACCATGAAAAAGTGAAGACGAGGGAATGAGATCTGATTGACAGCAAGCTTACGGAGGTCAGAGTTAAGCTGACCAGGGAATCTCAGACAGCATGTGACACTAGTCATTGTGGCAGATATCAAATGGATTAAATCACCAACTGCATAAAAAGAGAAAGATAGAACATGTATATGAGTTAACTCCTCGCTACATCAATTAGGCAGTCTATTATCGTACTCTTCTATACGAACACTGCTGGACTATAATATAAAATAAGAAGCACCATTTCAGAGAGGGACAATTTATATATGTGTCGATTAAATACATCTCTTAAGTCAACATATGTGTCCATTATATGCCCCGCTTGATCATTATATAAAGCCATTAAGTGCCATACAGAAGAGACAAAATTATTCTGATTCATTCTTCTCCTTCCCCATAATAAATTTCTGGAAGACAAAACATAGTAAAGTTTGGTAGGGTCTCCGTACGGTGTGTTGTACGGAGATCGATAGTTGTATCCTCTTAATAGACGTCCATGAACTACATACACCATTGTAGTTGTATCCTCTAGATAGGCTCAAGCAACCCTCTAACAAACTACAATCGATTAGATAGTGAAAGAAAGGTAATATTTATAAGGGTGTATAAACTTTATACAGGTTTATAAACTCAAGCGTATTGATTACGTTAGGATTTAGTTGCATCTGTACTTCGGAATAACAAACATTGGATTCTAAATAGCTCTTGTGTTAAATGAATACATACTATTTGTAAAAGAAAAAAACAGAAGCTAAATGATGTATTCTGCTAATGAAGTCAATACAAATAACCAGAGAATAATAAACAGAGCTAATAACATAAAACACCAGAGCATGCGTCTACATACAATAATGTATTCTAGTGTGATACGATCAATAGAGATATCCAGTGAATAACAAACAAAGCAAACAACAAAAAACACAAGAGGCATATATGCATACCTCTGCTGCCTCATCTCGCTGTTCTCCACCAATGAGGAGAATCTGACAATCTCTTCCTCCAAACAGGGATCCCGCACTCTGTCCGCTCTTCTGATTGCACAAATCGCAGATTTCACCAGATCATGATGCGGTAGCAGAACGAGAAGAGTCGATTGAGTTTGAGCTGGTCGGCAAGCACGGCGAGATTCGCGAGTCCTCCCGAGTAAACGGAGGAAGAGGAGGCATCATCGACGGTGGATTTCGACGGTAACGACGGAGACGTAGAGAGATGATCTCCAATTGAAAAAAGAGAAAAAAATCAACGATGGAGATGAAGAAGCTAAGGTAAGGATAGTATTGTCTTTTGTACATTAATGAACATGGTATTTTTGAAAATGTCTCTAGAGTGGTGGTAAAAGTGAAAAGTGGTATCAAACAAAGTGTAGTTGTGAAATTTCTCCCAACATCTTTGTAGCTTATTATTATTCAAAGGTTGACAATATCATAACCAAACTCGAACCGATCACAATTAGAAACTCAAAACACCAAACATAAACATCATTAGGGAAGAAGAAAAACATGAAAAACAAGAAAAACAATCTTCACAAGATTCAAGAACTTATAATCAAAGCTGACCACAATCAACAATGACCACGCGCTCCAAAGTCGTTCCGGATACAGACACAACTCTCTCTATCGCCTCCACCACATCGATACCTTCAACAACCTCTCAAAAAACAACGTGACTCCCATCTAGCCACGGGGTTACGATAGTGGTGATGAAGAACTGAGACCCATTGGTGTTGGGACCAGAGTTAGCCATAGAGAGCATATAAGTGTAACGACCCGGTTTTCTTAACCGGAATTAATTTGATTTTTCTCATTAATTAGTTTGGACCAAACCAGTTTTATTCCTTTTTGGTCTAACCAAACCGTGCATCTGTATATATATATATATAAAACGTATGTATCTCCTTCCTCAACCTAACCTAGTCGTCAAAATGAAAAGGAGTCTCCAGCCTTGTCGTTCACCACCAGCAGCTTCATCACCTTGTTCCTCATCTCTATTCTTTGCCATCTGTGTGCTATGTGTAATAGAGAAGCCGTGATGCAATTGCATCCACCAGTCACCATCCAAGGCGTCTCGTTTGTAATGAGAAGAAGCGCATGTAGCGGAGCCACCGTTACAACCACCTCCATCACCGATCTTCCCGTCGGGAGCTGTGAGTAACCAGAGATGACGTTGGTGACATCAAGGCCCATTACCCACCGTCTCGGTTCCAAGTCGAGAAGGTTATTGCATTCGTTTTTATTGTTCCTTGCATTGCAAGCAAGCTTGCAAAGTATAAACCCTAATTGCCTTGTCTTTTGAAAATATGCCATGTGATGTTTCGGACATGTTCTTTTGGTGTGCTGAGACGTGTAGCCGAGACCCAAGTGTAAAACCTTAGGTTTCTTGATGGTCAAGTCATCTCACCTTGTTTTTGATTTGCTTTCCGGCTCTCCGATCTTGGCTAAGGTGAGGGCTACTCCGTTAAATCCCGAACTAGTTTAGTACTACCATTTTGGAAAGTTTACTTTCGAAACATGATAAGTATGTGTGAGCTGAGTCTTGTTTGATTATTGTTTTATGGATCGATAAACCAGATTAGGATAATAGAGGATTCACCGGTTGAGTGAAATGATTGATGCTGAGCACTGTTATATATATATATATATATATGTATATACATAGTTATGAGTATGGACTATGTGATGGGGTGTGAGTTCGGAGATGTCCGGGCTTCGACGCTACGGTGTGTTATGGGCGTGAGTTCAGAGACGTTTGAGCTTCGACGCTACTGTGTGGGGCGTGGTGCAGAGACGTTTGCATTTCGACGCTACGGTGGGCGGGGGTACAGAGACAGACTGTACTAGCGACGCTTCGAGTATATATATATATATATATATATATATATTCTTATGAGGAAATGCGTGGTGCAGAGAATAGCTGTGTGCTATTAGCGCATTGATTGTTGTTGTGTGTGGTGTATAGACACTGTGTTTGCTTCATGTTAGTGCTAGGCCTACATCTTTGTAGTTCTATGAGCTGAGTCAGAGGTTTGCGGTTTAGCATCCCATACCTCACTGAGCGATTCCCCCGTCGTTCACCCTCTTTCTTTCCCTATTTCAAGTGATACCGTAAGACGTGAGTGATTGCTTTCGGAGGGGTGCTTTTGGGTGTTTTTCGTTATTTATTTTTCCAGACTTACAGATTTATGCTTTATCGATATTTTCGGTATTTATTCTACTTTTTGGATTTATGGTTATTTATTGGATTATGATGTTGGACCCATTTACGAGGAGTAATAAATGGAGACTTTCAGACATTATTATTATTATTATATTTTGAAAAATGCGGGTGTTACATTTTGGTATCAGAGCGGGTTTCGTCCCAGTTCCGACCTGGGACGGCGATTTATGAGACATGGATATTTCAGCAATTTTAAATGTTTTGGGATTGGGAGTTTTTGAGAAAAAAATAAAGCACTCTTCTGTCGTGTATCATTCGGTTAGTCGTTAAAGATTCTGATTTCTTTTCTTTTGCAGGGGAAGACCAAGTTTCTTTCGTTTTCATCGTCTACTTTCTTGTGTTTTTCTTTTCTTCATAGCTGTGGACGTTCTTTTTGACTCTTTGGAATTCAGGACGATTTCCGATTAAGGGAGGGGGAGAATTGTAACGACCCGGTTTTCTTAACCGGAATAAATTTGATTTTTCTCATTAATTAGTTTGGACTAAACCAGTTTTATTCCTTTTTGGTCTAACCAAACCGTGCATCTGTATATACAGATATAAAACGTATGCATCTCCTTCCTCAACCTAACCTAGTCGTCAAAATGAAAAGGAGTCTCCAGCCTTGTCGTTCACCACCACCAGCTTCATCACCTTGTTCCTCATCTCTATTCTTTGCCATCCGTGTGCTATGTGTAACAGAGCAGCCGTGATGCATCCACCAGTCACCATCCAAGGCGTCTCGTTTGTAATGAGAAGAAGTGCATGTAGCGGAGCCACCGTTACAACCACCCCCATCACTAATCTTCACCGTCGGGAGCTGTGAGTAACCAGAGATGACGTTGGTGACGTCAAGGCCCATTACCCACCGTCTCGGTTCCAAGTCGAGAAGGTTATTGCTTTCGTTTTTATCGTTCCTTGCATTGCAAGCAAGCTTGCAAAGTATAAACCCTAATTGCCTTGTCTTTTGAAAATATGCCATGTGATGTTTCGGACATGTTCTTTTGGTGTGCTGAGATGTGTAGCCGAGATCCAAGTGTAAAACCTTAGGTTTTTTGATGGTCAAGTCATCTCACCTTGTTTTTGATTTGCTTTCCGGCTCTCCGATCTTGGCTAAGGTGAGGGCTACTCCGTTAAATCCCGAACTAGTTTAGTACTACCATTTTGGAAAGTTTACTTTCGAAACATGATAAGTCTGTGTGAGCTGAGTCTTGTTTGATTATTGTTTTATGGATTGATAAACCGGATTAGGATAATAGAGGATTCACCGGTTGAGTGAAATGATTGATGCTGAGCACTGTTATATATATATATATATATATATATATATATATATGTATATACATAGTTATGAGTATGGACTATGTGATGGGGCGTGAGTTCAGAGATGTCTGGGCTTCGACGCTACGGTGTGTTATGGGTGTGAGTTCAGAGACTTTTGAGCTTCGACGCTACTGCGTGGGGCGTGGTGCAGAGACGTTTGATTTCGACGCTACGGTGGGCGGGGGTACAGAGACAGACTGTACTAGCGACGCTTCGAGTATATATATATATATATATATATATATCCTTATGAGGAAATGCGTGGTGCAGAGAATAGCTGTGTACTATTAGCGCATTGATTGTTGTTGTGTGTGGTGTATAGACACTGTGTTTGTTTCATGCTAGAGCTTACATCTTTGTAGTGCTATGAGCTGAGTCAGAGGTTTGCGGTTTAGCATCTCATACCTCACTGAGCGATTCCCCTGTCGTACACCCTCTTTCTTTTCCTATTTCAGGTGATACCGTCAGACGTGAGTGATTGCTTTCGGAGGGGTGCTTTTGGGTGTTTTCGTTATTTATTTTTCCAGACTTGCAGATTTATGCTTTATCGATATTTTCGGTATTTATTCTACTTTTTAGGTTTATGGTTATTATTGGATTATGATGTTAGACTCATTTACGAGGAGTAATAAATGAAGATTTTCAGATATTATTATCCCTTATATATTATTTACGAAGTGATTTGTACACGTGTCGTTACTACAATCACTCTCGCCAAAAAAATGATGACATGCCACTGAAAAAAGATGACATGTCTTTATAAAATAGAAAATTTCCTAATAAAAGATGACATGTCATATAATTTAATATGACATGGACAATCATTTAATGTTAGTTTATAATTTGGGTAAACTTTTTAAAAGATGGTAATAACTCATACATTACTTTAATATCGATTTATATTTTTGGAAATATTTTTAGAATATGGTAATAACTCATAAATCATAATTAAAATAGTTTTTTTTCAAACATGGCATTCTAATTTCGAAAATATCATTAAATTCTATATTTTAAATTATACAATTTTATTACTAATATTTTCAAAAATGTATACAATTTTGTTTAGAAAGTTATAAAAATATAATCGTTAAATAATTAGTTTCTTATATATATAATTTTTTATAAATATTGTTTATATTTTAATTTTTGATAAATGTATTTTTTTGCAAATTTATTTAAAATATTTAATTAAAACTAGGTGTTGGCCCATAGATGCGGGCATAAATATTTTATAACTACTGATTGAAAAGTTAAAATTCATTTTTCTTTTGTAGTTATTTTATTTATTAAGGATAATATTAGTATTAACCGCTCTAACTTTTAACGTGAGAGTTCCGTTGTAAAAAATAACTTCGTAAATAATAGTATAGATAAATAAATAGAAACATCCATCTAAATTATGATTTTAAATATATACATGCATATTCTTAAATATAATTAAAAATATCTTGATTTTATGTTTAATTTAATCAAATTATATTAAAATATTAATAAAAAAGAAAAATTACAATATTAATATAATTTTACTTTTAAATATAATTTATATTTATTTGTTAAATAAATATTTTAAATTCTTTTGCTGCACATGGTGCAGGAAACCACCTAGTTATTATTATATTTTGAGTAATGCGGGTGTTACAATAAGGCTCGGTGTGTTTACTGCGGAAATTCTCGTCCTTGAACGTGGGGCCGTAGATGGATTCGCCAACGGTTCCATCCCCGGCGGTGAATTCTCCTCCGTGGCACAAGTAACCAGGGATCACACGGTGGAATATCGAGCCCTTGTAGTGGAGTGGCTTACCTAGCGTTCCAACTCCTTTCTCACCGGTACAGAGAGCACATAATTTATTGGCCGTCATCGGTGTCTCCTCATCGTAAAGCACCATCACGATCCGACCTTCGGCTTCACCGCCAATAGTAATGTCGAAGAAAACTCTAGGGTTTGACATTATTAAGAGACTCAAGAGATATATCAAAGAAGAGATGCCAATAAAAACTTTTGGATGGCGTTCATATATATAGAGGCAGGACTCAAATATTTAAACACGTGAAGAGTACTTGAAGATTAATAACCGTGGTATATTCGAATCTGACTAGGTTTGAAGTTAAGTAAGTAGATTCGTGGCTGCACGTTATGCTAATAGAATTATTTGTTGTTAGATGAACACTACAAGATGATAGCGTTTTATAATATGTGGCCCGAGTCCAAAAGCAAAAGCTAACCTTTGCTGATGTAAAATGTTCATTGGTACAGACGTACGGTGCTGATATGGCTACTAATGACGGCTACTTGTATCAGAACTACGTCGAAGTAGCAAAAGTGACGCTTCATAAGGACCATTGGCCTGAATACGTATTATGATGGAAAGCTATGAAGGTACGTGGGGAAACATGCACGTAAATGCCACACCTGATTCATCGCGGAGCCAAGATTAGCTTGAAGTCGGAAGATCCGAAACATGTTTGCATGGTTATTTTGAGGAAGAAAAAAAATGAACCCCGTTATGAGATTGAGAAAACCCCCAACTCTTGTACTTGTTGAAAAAATTAGGTCAAGATAACGTAGGTACGAAGAAACTTCAAATCTTATTACGTTGTTTTGCTTTGTGAAATATTTTAGACTATGGAAGGTTTAAGCATTTTAAAATAATCCATCTCTTTTAGGTTCATATCTTATTATATGCATTTCTCTCTGCTGAAATGTGACAATTGAGCAAAAGAGGATTGTTTCTTGAGCATCAAGGTATAAAACAAAACCCTATTAATCTCCACTTCCTGCTCAAACATCAAGGTTACGAGCAATGATGCCTTCAAATGTAACACCAGGTCCAAAAGCCAGTATCAACCCCCATTCATTTTCGCCTTCTTTCATGCTCCTAGCTTTCCTGCTCTCCTCCAACATGTACTCCAACACATAAACAATCGAGTTGCTACTTGCGTTGCCATAGTCCATGAGAGCTCTTCTGCTTGGACTCAGCTTCTCTGGCGACAGGTTAAGCCGCTTCTCCATCCGGTTCAAGATGGCTGGTCCACCTGGATGAACCGCCCAAAACATCTGGTTATAGTCTTTATGAGCCAATCCTGCTTTTCCTATTAACTTCTTGCAGAAACTCTCCACATTGTCTTCTATTATTTGTGGAAGCTCTCTTGACAACGTGAAGTTTATCCCTGTTTCTGTTAGCCTCCCATCTATTGTCTTCTCCGTGTCTGTAGCACCATGCACGAAAGTATAGTCCAAGTCAATCTCTAAGCTTTGGTCTAAGATTTAGAAGGCCATAAACATTTTTAGGTTTAATTAACTAAAAAAGATTTTGACAATTTGGAGAATACTATTTATATGTATAATACTTATAAAATTTTTGAGAGTAAGTCAATGTTTCTTTAGGCTGTGCCTAGAACCGGCTTTGGTTTACCTGGCAGGAAATTCTGAATTGCGGTGTGAAGCTCAAAGAGTGGCTTCTCACTAACCGGGTCCGGATCTGACCCGATGATCATAGCTCCGGCTCCATCACCAAACAACGCAACCCCAACAAGATCATACGGTCTATCTTTACTCGGGGGTTTGAAACCAATGATGGTCGTCTCAGACGTGGCAAGCAAGACTCTACTACCCGGATTGTTCTCGGCTATGTCTTTCGCTACACGGAGACCAGCAACGCCTCCAGAGCAACCTACGAAGTAGAGCAGAACACGATGCGTCTCGGGGCTGAGATCAAGACCTTTGGCTAAGTACAGGTCGCCTCCAGGAAGACGAGCTTCGCTTGAAGAGACATAGACAAGGTGAGTTATCTCGGAAGCAGAGTGGCCCCAGTTCTTGATGCAGGATCTTGAAGCTTCCACTGCCATTTCAGTTACAGCGTCGTTGCATATGTCCAGACGCTGCGTCACGGTGGATCCTCCTTCGATGGCGAGTTCTGGATACTTTGTTAGTATCTCCTCTGACATTACAACGTACCTCGTCTTCACTGTGGTTGTCTTGCAGAGGCGTGTAAGCTTCTGTTTGAGTTCAGGGTCATCACAGTTGGTGGTTTTGAAGTAGCCATCGACCAAATACTCTTGCATCACAAGCTGGTGAGGAAAGGCTTTACCGATAGAAAGAATGGTCGCTTTCCCTGGGTTTGGTTTCTTCTCTGAAGACAACTCTTTGGCATCGATGCTCCCCATTACAATTTTGTTTCTCTTGTTGAAAAGATTCAAATATTGTTTCTGTCTGTTAAAAAGGAGTCAAAGTTAAGGCATATATATACAGTAACGCTTGTTCAGTTTATGACATGCGTCTTGTGCGGTGTGTGTTCTGTCTAGTTGATATTTGGTGAAGGTTAGGTTGTAAGATTTAGGAGCTTCATGTTTATTGCATTGCCTCTTGCTCGAATTCTGTGAAGATTTTCTCACTTAATACATAATCTTTAAGCTTATCTTAATTAAAATATATACAGCACATGAGCATGTGATTTTTACATTTCAAAAGAATGAACAAAGAAACTGAAAAAAAAACTAGCTTAAGCTTCGTAGTTTGAGTGGCACTGTGATTGTAGTAACTCAAGATCTCTTCGTTTATGCAAACCAGGCCCCGAAAATTTACGGGCTCAAACCAAATAAGTTTTGTATTTCAAAAAATAAAATGAGCCTATTAAATATTAATTAATCTATTACGCCCTGAAAATCCGTGGACCTATTAATTTGTATTATTATTTGAGAAATAAATTTGTTGATTTGTCATATTTATATTAGATTTTAATTAAATCTTTGATTTATTCTTTGTTTTCAGCTAATCACTAATTTATTAATTTTAAAAAATACTACTAATGAATCTTATATATATATAAACAAATTTTATTTTAATAATATTAAATTTATATATTATATTAAAATTTAGTTAGTTTTTTTTCATATTTTTATTAGGTTTTAGACTTTTAGCTAAGTTATTGATTTATTATTAGTTTTAATTGATTTGCTAATTTGTTAATTTAAACAATACCCTTACAGAATTTTATATATCATTAAAAAATATTTTAATCATATAAATTTTATATGTTATATTAATAATTAAATAATTGATTCTAAAATAATATACTAAATTATCAAGAAATATTTAAATAAGACAATTCTTATATATATTGTGTTCCTATCTAAAAACAATATTTTTACTGTAAAATTTTTAAAACTTAGGATACAAAAAAATATAACTAAATATTATTCAAGAAAAAACATTTATATAAAGATAGTTTTAAACTATTTCTAAGATACAAGTGTTTTAAAAAATTTAACGCAGTACAAAGTAAAAATTTTGAGAAAAATATTTGACATAGATAAATAATTGGGTATTTGATTTAACCATTTGAAAACATAAATAATAACTTATTATGCTGGTTTTAGATTAATAAGACATAAACTAATAAGTACTGATATAAACATTATATCCGCATGTGCAGATAAAATATTTAGAGTGTATAAAAAAGGTTATGATAGAAAATGCAACAAGGAAGTCAGTGACGTCAATTGTTTTGTATTGAATTATTGATGTAATAACCACAAACATAATCATCGTTAGCACGTCAGCAAAAAATATTTACAACTTTCATGTCTTAACGAATAAACCCACTTAAAAGTTGAAACATCAGTAAATACTCCAATACGAATTTTCATACATTTTTCTCGGAACATCTTTGCCACAGATTTAAACTTGTAATTGTTCTATTTATTTATCTAGGCAGCAAAGACAATAATCATCGTATTTGTTTTGATAAATAAATTCTTTTAGTTCTCCATGTTTTTTACAAAAAAGATATGTGAAGAAGATAATAAAAGATACATCCTCTATCTCAAAGACGAATTTTCAAGAATTCTATAAATACAATTCCACTAAAATGAATCGAACTTCTCTTATTGATACCGAGAAGCAATAAGATCAAGAAACACTTCTTCTCTACAAGGAATCGTCAAGCCTCCCATTGGATGATTGAATCCAAACTCTTCCTCTGCTCGATTAAGGAACTCTCTAAAGGAAGGATCGTTCAGAAACGTAATTGGAACCACAAATCTCTTCTTCTCCTTCTCAATCTGTTCTCCAACGTACACTGCCATATGCCCTTTAGGGACATGATCCGATGACGACGATGTCCGGTTTTTGTTTAGCTTCAATATATGTTTTGTTGCATTTGTGATCGCACAACGGCTCAAACCCATCTTTGTTTTTTGCTTTAGGACCAAAGGTGTTAAACGCTTTTTTCTATGAAAGTTTTTTTCTTAAGGTTTTTCACTTGGGATGAAGAAAGGTGGTGATAGACTGCCTCTATTTATAATAAATGGAGAATCTTTAAAAAGAACGATTCATTACGTCTTAATGATTTTAAGGGCATTTAATGAGTTTTTTTCTCTCATGTAAGTTGTTTGACTTATTATCTTGTCACATGGCTTAACTCGTTTATCAAGCTCTTCAAGAAAAAGTTTTCTCTTACTA
Source organism: Hirschfeldia incana (assembly GCA_026261945.1). Taxonomy (NCBI): domain Eukaryota; kingdom Viridiplantae; phylum Streptophyta; class Magnoliopsida; order Brassicales; family Brassicaceae; genus Hirschfeldia; species Hirschfeldia incana. The sequence continues at coordinate 4,265,849 of JABCMI010000006.1, forward strand.
CTTTATAAAATTGTAAAATTATGTTGAAATTTCAAAGATCTTAAGAAAACTATATTCTGCTTCGCTTCACGTTGAAATGTGTGCGTTTTAACAGATAATAACAAGTGGACATTGGTAGGACTTTTAAAGAAGACTGAGCGCAACTTGTCACATTGTACGAAAATAATGATGAACATGAAGCAAAATTCAGGATACATATAACCAATTTGACATTTCACATCTAAATATTGAAGAAATGCTCAATTTGGTCAATCACTGCACTGGTTTTCTTTTTATTAATGCGAATCTTCTTAGTGGCAAAGCATTAGATATCCTCGATGTCTTGAAGCTGCAAACAGCAATCAGTACCTTTTGATCTTTGATTTTCAATTCAGTCTCTAATCATATAGATGCGTCTTGGAATCATTCGTGATTTTCTAGTTGGAGCCTCCACATACCACATTTGTTATATATACCTGAAAAAAACAATGTTAGACCACGATAAATTATGACAATTTTTTGTGTACATACACAGAAACTATGGTTTCGTCGCATGTGTGCGTCTATGAGTTGAATTTCGGAACATGTTATAGCTAGTAATTCTCGATAGCACATAGTGTACATATTATTATAACGGCTTTTATACGACAAAGTATATACGGAATTTCATCATGAACTACACTGTAACATTGCTGTTATCTTGATTTGATATGCGCCTTGCGAATCCCAAGCTGTTACAGGGCATGTTGTGATTCTTTTGTTAAAGTGTCATTCTCTTTAACTTATAATTAATACAAGAAATAATTGACATGATCCTATCTACCATGTACTCTCAAACTGAAAATATTTGCAAATCACATACCTCTAATGACAATGACAAATTGACAATATACAGTAGTTAATGCATCACAATCAGAAAAAAAAGTGTAACTTATGACGAAGACCTATCATTTGCCCATAACATGGCCCGTTCAATTAATTAAAAAGCTATGCAAATTTGTTAACAATAAAAGTTCGGATCCCTTATCTATTATTTCTCAAAATTCGAAGTTTTCTTTTTAAATAAAGAATTTGGTTTGTTTAGAGAAAGGCTGATTTTTGCCACCGAGATATTAATTAAACTGATATTGTAATTCTTTGTTAAAGTCTACTGCAGACTTTCTCTTGCAAATGCTCCAGGTCGTCCTCCCTAGTGTTCCAAGAACTATGCAATAATTCAATAACGATGGTCTTTGGGTTTACCATTTGGCAACTAGTGGAAAACTTTATTGTTAATGAGTTTATACAACTGTTTCAAATAAAAAACGAGTTTCTACAATTTGATTAAATCAAAACAATTATTTATTCCACTCGTATGATCATGTAAATAATGGAATCGAAATAAATGGTAATGACTTCTAAAATACAGTCATTGGGTCTGGTTAATTCTTTTTTTTTTCTTTAATCACTGAAACCCTGTAATTCTTTTTATATTCTTTTTTATTACTGATTCTTCTACTTAGAAATCATCAATCAAGCTATATAAGTTACTTTGGATATTCCGAAACGAATTATATAATAAGATTATTTTGAAAACATGAAATGAGTTTCGTGTTCATCAATGTTTTGTGGAAGTACAAATAGTAGGCATGGGCATTCGGGGTACCAATCGGGTTTCGGTTTTATCCAACCGGGTTTCGGTTTTTCGGGTTTATCAAAATCAGCCCCATTCGGATTATATGAAAGTTCGGTTCGGGATCGGTTCGGATTCTATCGGGTTCGGGTCGGGGTTAGTAAATCTTCAAAAAACCGGTATAACCCGTTATACTTTCGGGTTCGGGTCCCAATCGGTTCTTCGGTTTAAAAATACATGATTTGTACTTTTTTTGTGACCAAAACATAAATGAAATCGGTTCTTCGGATTTAAAATATATGATTTGTACGTATTTTAATAGCCAAAAATATAAGTAAAATCGATTCAAAAATAAGAAAAGAACATCAATGTGATCATTCAAAATCAAATGAAAGATAAATATAGTTATTTATAGAAAGAAACCCAAATAAATGAAAGCATAAAACAAAAACTAGGTTCTCATGAAATGATAAACATTATTTAATGAACACAAAAACCAAAACTCTAAAAACAGTTCATATAATAGATAATTATTTTAGAAGTTCAATAATATCTTGAAGTATTTTGAATACATATTAGGATTAAGATCATATTTTAATAGAAGTTTTTTTGTGATTTTAAATGTTTCGGGTTCTATCGGATATCCATTTAAGTTCGGGTTCGGTTCGGATAATAACCATAACCCAATATACCAAAAAACAAGATCCATTCGGTAATTATATCGGGTTCGGATCGGTTCGGATTCATTTTTATCGGATCGGGTTCGGTTCGGATTTTCGGGTTCGGTTTATTTGCCCAGCCCTAACAAATAGTATAACCTGATTTAACTGTTTCACAACATATTTACATGCTGATCCTTTGCAGAAATAAACAAAGGGATACAACCAGAAAAAAAATCTATAAAATAGAGAAAAACGTAACTTTGGGGTTTCCCAAAAAAGAAAGATATCTCAAGTTGAAACAACACAGCCATAAGAATTCAAAAGACCCACGAATGTTTCCTCTCTGCAAGGAATCGTCAATCCACCAATCGGATGATTGAAACCAAACTCTTCCTCTGCTCGATTTAGCAAACCCTGAAAGGAAGGATGGTTCAAATATGAAATGGGAACCACAAATCTCTTCTTGTTCTCCATCTCTTCTCCGACATAAACGGCAACATGACCTTTTGGAACACGAGATTGCTGTTTCTGGGACTGTTTAGAGTTGATAACACGTGACAATATAGCCATGTCTAAAGCAAGAGTCTTAAAGAATCTATAAGAATGATCTGTTTTATGAAAGCGGAGAAAGATCAATGTTTTTGGTGGAGTTATGTTTCAGTTACTTGTTATTTATAGATTTCTTTAGAGGTAACGGAATCAAATTTGGAAGTTGTGTTTAATAATACAATAGATTTTTCTTGTATTTAATTATTAGGAGTTTGCAGGGTTTCACATGGGATCTGCTTAACAAAAATAGGGTTTACCTAGAAAAGCATCAAGCTGATTCTGATTTCTCTGGGTGGCTTAAGAATATAATCAGATAGGGACCCACCAAAGTTACATGACTCACATGCTCCTCTGATACTTATTAAAATCTCTGGCCATTACATGAAACAGGTTTGGTCCTATTGGTTATGATGAATAGACAACAGAAACAAGTGTCACTTGATGAAAATATACACTTTTGACAAGTCTCTTGTTGGCCCTTGAATATGGTGGCTTTTGGTCTTATATGTGTTACTCCTAGAACCAGTTAAGAAGGACCCTTTTGTGTCTTGTATAAGATTGACTCTACAAAACTTTAGATTTATATATTGTAATATCTATTATTTGATCTTCTTATGATTATTATTTAATCTGTAAGAGAACCTTCATGTGTAATACTAAGCTTGGAGTCATGAAAATGAGAAACATTGAACATGCATGGTTTCTCTGTGTTCTTGCAATGTAGAATCAACACGTTCAACATACCAGCTAGCCTGCTAGGTAGAAGTTGTATGTCTTAAAGAGTTTTTTATATAAATAAGATGAGTTTTCCGGCTCAACAATTGCAAACACCGTCATCACTAACATTATGATCTAAAAAAAACTGTATGTTTTTCTTTGACTAAATGTATTCACATATCCATGTTTGATCTCTAGGTATGATTAGAATATTTATTATAAGTCGCAAGTATTATGCTTGTATAATTAGTGTTATTATAGTTATTCTAAGAAAATTTCAGTTATTATTGAAAATATGGTCACGTTTCCTTTGCATTATTAATTATGATCAGAATTATCTCTTCCTAATAACAGAGACTAACATGTGCTTGACAATCTAAATATGCAATGATTAGTCATCGTTATGTTGTGTTACTTTTCACCATCAAATAAAATTGTGAAGTACTATTTCAATCATTTTCAATAAATATTATTTATTTGAAGAAAATATGTATTCTTTGAAGGGAAATTGCATTGAACATCAACCAAACAAAAGTTAATTCACTGAATAACTAAATAACCTAGCTCACAAATACACAGCATCAACATTATAAATAATAGCCATTTTGTCCTTGAAAAATGACCGGCAAACCGTCAACATTTTAAATTAATTTTTATCACTGTAACTGTTCATCATTATGTCGTGGCAATTTGATTTTCACTCATCACTCTTTATTACTTTACCTCTCTCCTTTACTTGGGTATCGTGCACATTGTTTTCTTCTTCACATTACTTCTTCGTCGTACTTCTTGATTCCGCTGACGGTCTTCGACATTACCAACGGCTGTTATCAAAATCGAAAGAAAGAGCAAATAAATTGTTGGGGGTTGTTCGATTGTGGTCTTTTATCCATTTCTTATATGCGCCAAAAGGCGACGACCACTTTCTTTTACAAAAGTAAGTTTTTCTCTTTCTTCGATTATCTAAGTTTTTCGTGTGGTAAATTTTCGAGGCGTACTGTTTGAAGATTTAACTTCTCTCGAGTAGTTAACTCACTGGAATTTAATTACTTAATTATGTTTTACGTCAATTCCCTCTGATAATGGCGGAAATAGAGTATGAAGTTGAGGATGGGTAACGGTCGGAGACGCTGGTAGTTTATGTATACATCTTCAAACACGTCTATTTTTCAGTTTTGTCCTCATCCATCAATTTCACCGAATGTTGTAAATTTTTTAATGGGAAGGTTTTCAGTGAAATAGAAGAATATTTCTTAATATGTACATTCTATTCTACGTGAAATATCTATGCAAAAAATAGTACAATTATATCAGATTCTATGTGTGTTCTTATAGTATACTATTTGGTTCGACAATGTTTGTACTGTGTCATATTCTACTCACTGTTCTAACTATACTAAACCATGTCTAATAATTGCAAATGTTGATGCTTTTACAGATAATTCATGGAGGATTTAGGCCTTCCTAGTAGACTGTTCGAGTCTGGATATGAACCTTACGGGCGTAAGCAGGTGAACAGCTACTTCCACCTCCGATGGATTGACATCGTCAAGACTGCGTTACATGATGGATTGGCATCAAATTTTTATACTCTTAACCCTTAGTAATTGACGCTTTTATATGGACATAACCTACAACTAATTATGTTGTATAATAACGAACCATATGTGAGTGTGAGATTGTACAATAAATGATTCAGTTGTACTGTCTAAAGCTTTCCATGTAGAATAGTACAATATTATAATATACTATCTCAACGAGTGTTTATGTAATTGTAATAATGTTGATCACATAGATTTGGGTTAACTTTTCCCAAATTATGGTATAATGTTTCCACATTCTAAACTGTTATGACATGTTATGTGTTTCAGATGAAGTGTAAAAATTTATGTGTGTTCAGTTATAGTATACTATTTGGTTCGACAATGTTTGTACTATATCATACACTACTCACTGTTCTAACTATACTAAATCATGTCTAATAATTACAAATGTTGATGCTTTTACAGATAATTCATGGAGGATTTAGGCCTTTCTAGTAGACTGTTCAAGTCTGGATATGAACCTTACGGGGGTAAGCAGGTGAACAGCTACTTCCACCTCCGATGGATTGACATCGTCAATACTGCGTTAGATGATGGATTGACATCAAACTTTTATACTCTTAACCCTTAGTAATTGACGCTTTCATATGGACATACCCTACAACCAATTATGTTGTATAATAACGAACCATATGTGAGATAGTACAATAAATGATTCAGTTGTACTGTCTAAAGCTTTCCATGTGGAATAGTACGCTATTATAGTATACTATCTCATCGACTGTTTATGTAATTGTAATACTGTTGATCAAATGGATTTGGGTTCACTTTTCCCAAATTAGGGTATAGTGTTTCCACATTCTAAACTGTTATGACATGTTATGTGTTTCAGATGAAGTGTAAAATTTAGCATTGGGGTTGTCATATACTAGTTAGGAAACAGTTTCTACTATATCATATTGTATTGAAAAGTTACCATGCTTCATTATTTGAAAATGGCGGAAACTGTTTATATCTCTGATGTGGATTGACATTTACGGGTTATGGTTTAGTGTTATCTTCTGGGTGGGGGTTTCACTAAAGTCCATTGAATTATTGAATGAGAACTAAAGTTTAGTTCCCGTACACTATACAAGTAATTTACTATATCCACCATGTAGTATAGTATTATGAACTTGGTGAATGTCATTATTTGAAAACAGAGAAACTGTTTATATCATGGATGTGGGTTGGCATTTCCGGATTAGGATTTATTGTTATCATCTGGATAGGGTTTCAATAACTCACCCTCGATGCTTCATTAATTGTATTAGTGATATGAACTCATCCATTTTGTATTGTCTGTTTATATCTCGGATGTGAGTTAATATTTACGGGTTAGGGTTCAATGTTATTATTTGGGTTGGAGTTTCATTAAAGTTTCTTGAATTATTGAACGAGAACTAAAGTTTAGTTCTCGGTACACTATACAAGTACTATACTATATCCACCATATAGTATAGTATTATGAACCTGGTGAATGTCATTATTTGAAAACATGGAAACTGTTTATATCTTGGATATGAGTTGACATTTCCGGATTAGATTTTATTCTATTCAGTAATATAGTTATATAACATATATTTTAATTTCCTACTAAAATCACATGAATTATTGAATGAGAAATAAATTTTACTTCATAGTGCACTGTAAACATAGTATACTATATCCACTATGTAGTATAGTTGTAAGAATTGTATGTGGTTTATTTGTATGTGATGTGGGCTCAGTTATCACTTTATATTATTTTGGTCAACTCATATCTATCCACTTATTTTATTGCATATAGTAAATAAATATGTTGTAAAAAAATCTGTGACATGAGTTATATCACGTGATGTGCTTGTAAACAATAGTAATTCATTATTTAATTTCTTTGGTGGATTAAATTGGTAAGTGGCTTTCGTTTTTTCCCTTTCTACGTATCTTTCTTTATGACTGAAGACTGGTTTGACTTGGGGGTAAACCGGATGAAATGAAACTCAATTGATAGTTACTTAATTGTGTCAACATCATTGTCATCCACTTAATTAACATTACAAACATAGCTATCTCGCAAATTCTCCCTTCTTTGAATTATTAACGATGTTGCACTATCATCACATACAACCCATTTTAGTTTTTTTTTAAGAGTGCATGTGAGCCACCATTCCTTTTATTAGTTTAAACTCCTGCAGGAAGTCTTTACTCATATTTTCAGGCTACTATTTTTATAATCCAAGTCAGAGTTGTTATTAAAATAAATAAATAAATGTATGTAATAGAGATTTCCCAATATATAAAAACTTTCCATTTTTAATAATAATTTTAATTTATTCGTACTATTAGAGGCAGTTATATATCATTGTGATCATGTCACGGTAAAAAGGCTCAAAATATATCTTCGGAATTCTAACTCAATCTTACATCTTTTAAAAATAGAGAGCAGAGCAAGTATTTGGTTATTAAATTTGTTTCAATATATATATATATATATATATATATATATATATATATTCCAATATATTAAGCATTACACAAACAAAAAAGAAATTTAAAGCTCCAATATAACTTTTCAAGCTTTAAATCAAACCCGCTACTAGCAAAACTTTACGATATAATCTTATTTCAGAACCCAAGTTTTAAACAGTCACAACAAGATTCATCAAAAACCCTTAAAACTATTTAATATAAACCATTGCGTTCCTCAATGCAGCTTATGAGAAGTAATGAGTTGAAGAAACGCTTCTTCTTGACAAGGAATCGTTAAACCACCCATTGGATGATGAAATCCGAAATCTTCCTCTGCATGATTAAGAAACTCTATGAACAAAGGATGGTTCAAGTATGATATTGGAACCACAAACCTCTTCTTCTCCAATCTTTCCCCAACGTAAACCGCTACATGACCTTTAGGAAGAAGCCCTGGAGGTGTTGTTAAATAATAAAAAAAACGAAAACACGAACTCCAAAAGCGGATTACCGCTGCGGATGCCCTAAGATGCGATCTCTTTTTTTTTTTTTTTTTCGGGCAACTCTATACTCACGAGAGTCTAGAACCCCAAAAGTTGTGGGCTGCTGGGCCCTCCCGTCATCCATCTGGCTCACATGGCCTAGCTCATCTTTATGTAAAATACGTATATAAAAGGAGAATGCACATAAAGTACTTTTTCATATGATTGCCAATATAAAAGTTGGGTATGTATATTTAATTAGAGCCTCGATGTGGTGAATGCTGTGACCTGGGACTAAATGGGTGTTCTTTAACCACTTTTAGTCTTGAAGTAGATTTTTCCTTCGCTCTCAAACTAGGGGCCGTACTGCTGAGACGAACTATGAGTAAAGAGATGGACCGTTTTATAAGATAAACTTAGTTTTTCTTTAATACAGCTAGCTCTATAAATAGTTTGATGAAGTTACTTTCCGATGGTGGTGGCCTAATGGCACTTGAGGGAAATAAAAATCCAATACGGCGAATCTGGGTTCAAACTCCACTAGCCACACGAATATGAGTTATTGCTTTCGGCTCATTTGAATATCTAAAAAAGGATCTATCCGTGGGCTGTACCTCCACCCGAAGATGAGGTCTGTGTCATCATTGATCCGGGTTTAACCCTTTTAGTTTCAAAAAAAAAAGTTACTTTCCGTTGGATAAGACCTGACTATCTTTGCATGTGGTATTGATGATAAGGATTGTGATTGTTGCTAGGGCTGAATTTTTCGAAATAGTCACCGATACTATAGCTATTTGCTGCCTATGGCCTACAACCTTTTTCCTTAGGTCAATTAGTTTGATTGCGCTATCTACTTCGCTTTTTGGATCTAAAAATAGTAATTTGATATATTAGTGATTGGTATCCTCTATATGCTGAAAGAGAAGAGTTGCAGATAGAAACTCGGAAACAAGAACAAAAAGAGCATGGAAGCAAATAAAAATTTTACGTACGCGTCACTGCCTGAATGATTAGAAGAAGTTTTAAGTTTGTTCTTGTTATACGCTCTTCTTAAATTTTGAATCAGTTTCAAGTTTCATTTATTTTATCAATTATAAAATAATCATAGGTTAACTTAAATTTTGAATCAAAATGAACCAAGAATCTTGTATTTGACACATAGTGTCCTACGTCAAATATTGAAATGGATCCTTAATAATATTCTATGCATAAATACATTCATAAATTTTGTAAAAATATTTAGGTTATGTAATATTTATAGATTTTTTGTATTAATTTGTATTTAAAAAATATATATTTTAAATTATTTTGACGGATCTGGATCCGAATCCGGATACTCGCAGATCTGAATCCGGATACTCACGGGTATCATGATATCTAGACGGATATCCGAAACACAGATATCCGGAAAACACAAATTCAAATCCGAATACTGAAAATACGGATCCGGATCCGGATACTCCGAATATCCCATATATCCAAATCCGTCCCAGACCTACATATAAATTACCCATTAGCTTTTAATATGATTTACAATGGCATGCCACTAAACTTATTTATTAGCATTTTTTAAAATATGTTTGTCTTAACCAATTTATTAAATGTGTATTTCTTTCTTTGTTTTTTTCCTTAAAAATCGCCTAAATAACTTCACATTAATCAACTTAAATATATATTTAAATATTTTGTTTGGTCGGCAAGTATTAACTTTCGAAGGTTTCACTAGATCTTGACAGTCAAATATAATCATGGTTTTCATTATGTAACTTCTATAACTCAGACAGCATCAATCGTATTATTATTGAGAATTTTAGTCTGAATATTTCTTCACGTAGAGCTTCGTATGCCTGTTTTTTTGTCGACCGTATGCATGTTCAGATACCAATGGATGATTAATATTTTTTTTTTACCAATACACAAAAAAACTCAATGTATTATATGTAACTATTAAAAATATATCATTTAGTATAAATAAAAAATAAAAAAATAAACACACACTCGACCGGCGGATCATAGTCTAGATAGTTTTAGGTTGGAAATCCATCTGTACGTAAACTATACGGGGTTTCAGTACTAGAGGTGGACCACAATAGATGTTCGTGGGTCTTATGAGTTCAGTGTCGAAATCATACGGATGATTGTTTATGATTATCTAATAAGAGCTTTTCCATTGGTAAGGTTTAGTGGGTATTTAATAATTAAAAATATAAAATATATAAAATTAGGAGAGAGAAGACATAAAAATTCGAGGAAATATATTTTCGTAACTTTTTCTTCATATTTCCTTCTCATTCATTGGTCAGCCTGTTTAAAAGTTGATTGGAATTAATAATAACAATTGAATATCATTATTTTTCGCGTTTTAGAAACTAAAACAGTATCTCACCGATAAGGTTATTCTAAGTTTAGGCGATTATTGATGCCACCGAGTGATTCTTATGTTTGAACCTGTCATAAGTGTAGGTGTAGCTTAACCATTACAGACATTTGATTATAACGGTATTTTTTTTTTCTGATATACTATTATTTCATGATTAATTTTGTTGTATTATCAATTTTTCTAGGAATTTAAATTGAATTATTAGTTCAATATATAATATTATTATTTCAGAGCATATGTTAATATATATATATATATATATTATTTTCAAGATGTTTGATATAATTAATAAATGGATATTAATTTTTTAGTAATATTTCTTTTCTATTTACTGTTTAATAATTTTAGGCTAAGTCACTAGTTCTAATAATAATTTAATAAGAAAATATTTGTCATATTATATTTGATTTTAGGATGAGTCCTTAGTTAAAATAATTCTATTATTACTATAAACTCTATCTTGATATATGTGTCTATATTTATCATAATATTTGAAATAATTAATAAAAAGATTAACAAAATTCTATTGATAATATCATAGGTATACTTATGTTATCTCTGGTTCTTATTAGATAAATATTTTTAAATAAACTATTTTAGTAATCTAGCTGATGATTTAATATTAATTTAATATATATATATATATATATATATATATTTAATTAAATAAATCTGATTTAAATAAAAATTAACATTTGATTATATATATTAGCTTACCTAGTCAATAAATAAAATGCAAGATCCACAGTGGAAGTCTAAATATAGCAACCGTGATACAGATTGTAATTGAGACATTTGTATTAAGTTAACATGTAAATATGAAGAAAATTTTGAAACCAAAATATTACTCCCTCTGTCCCAATATAAGTGGAGTTTAAGGTTTTTGTACATGGATTAAGAAAACACATATTTTTATGTAATTTATCTTGGTAACATAAAAATTTCATTAAATGAAACTAGTTTAACCAATAGTAAAAATATACAACATTTTATAATTGGTCACAAAATTCAAATGATATTAAATTTTATCTAGATTAATGAGAAAACCAACTATTTTAGGACAAAAAAAATATTTAAACTCCATTTAAAGTGGGACGGATGGAGTAATATATAAGATATACGGACTTCAATATAAGAATTGTGTTCTTAATAATATGGATAATTAGGAGCAAACCTTTAGTTTGAAGCCCATTTGAATTGCCTCCATAAAGTAACTTATGAAAAAACAATCCGATCTATCTAAAAGTAAATAAATCTACGTGAAAGTGTGGGTGATTGGTTCTCTTTATCTTCATATTTTAGTTTTATTTATTTTTAAAGCATTAAACTTTATAAATCATGTTGTAACTTTATTTTTGTTAGTCAAAGTCTATAAATTACAATTAACTTTTACCAATTATGTTTTAGCTTTATTTTTAAAGCTACAGAAATAATCTAAAGCAATTTTTTTTCTGGGTGAAATATTAAATTTATATTAAATAAAGAGAATGTTTTTCGGACTGCCTCTTACCACTAAGACAATGACATCATCGGACTATGAGCCTCTTATTGACCAGATTCGTACGCGACTGGTCTCCTGGTCGAATCGTTCTCTCTCGTATGCCGATCGTCTGCAGTTGGTTAAAACAGTAATTGGTAGCATTACTAATTTTTGGTGCTCTGTTTTTCGCCTTCCAAAGAGATGTTTGAACACTATCGAGGGAATGTGCGCCGCTTTCCTATGGTCGGGTTCACCGAATACGCATACAAACACAAAGATAGCTTGGGAGGACGTTTGTAGACCTATGGATGAGGGAGGTGTGGGTCTTAGACGTCTCACGGACACTTCTAGGGTCTTTGCACTTAGCCTCATCTAGCGTCTTCTTACAAACTCTGGATCTCTTTGGGTTGCTTGGACGAAGGCTTACCTCCTGTGTTCTCATAGCTTCTGGGACGTAAGTGATAAATACGCAGGCTCTTGGATATGGCGGAAGTTGTTGAAGCTTAGGGATCAAGCATCATCGTTTCTCCGGTCTGAGATTGGTAATGGCCACTCTGCTTTATTCTGGTTCGATAACTGGCTTACTGTAGGCCGCCTTTTAAATATCACAGGACCTATTGGAACGCAAGTCTTGGGCATCTCCCGCTATGCAACCGTCTCGGAAGCAGCCTCTGGTGGACAATGGAACTTACGTCGGTGTCGTGGCCATCACCTACGGGCGATGATGGCCTGCATCCACTCTGTTCCAGCTCCGGCGGAGGACGCGGACGATGACCGTTACCTATGGCATCACGGGGATGGAGATTACAAACACATTTTTTCGAGCACTGCGACTTGGGAGCAAATAAGGGCTCACTCCCCAAAACTTCCTTGGTGCAGAGTCGTCTGGTTTCCTCAGAGCATACCTTGGTTTGCTTTCATTACTTGGTTGGCGTTTCATGATCGATTGTCTACAGGAGCGCGCACCAGAGCCTGGGGATGCATCCAACACTGTCTCCTCTGTGGCGAACCGGATGAGACCCGTGATCATCTCTTCTTCGCCTGTCCATACTCATTCACAGTGTGGATCGATCTGGTGGGCTTCCTCCTTGGCTCACGTGTGAATCCAGATTGGACCATCACCATTACATCTCTTCTTTCCTCCCGCAGGAAGGAGATTGACTCATGTCTCCTCAAGCTTGCACTCCAAGCAAGCATTCATAGCTTGTGGCGTGAAAGAAACAACCGGCGCCACCAGAGAAGCTCGATCACTCCAGGGCAAATGGTCCGATACATAGACAAGACCATAAGGAACAGGTTATCTTCTCTTCGACATAGGAAACCAGACTTTTATGGCGCCATGCTACAGAGATGGTTTGCGAGGACCATCCCATCGGCTTCTTAAAGCTTCTATCTCTATATATTTGTTTGGTTTTTCTTATTTTCTTCTTATGAAAACATAAACCTCAGTGGCCTGTATTTTTTCTTTTGTTGATAATCAATTTAAAATTTCAACAAAAAAAATAAAAAAATAAAGAGAATGTTTATGTACAAGAAAAAATCGTAAAAGAAATATAGATATCTATTTGCTAGTGTCCTCTGAACCATCTTTGAAGCAGACCCAAAAGCTTGAGCTTCTCGAAATATCATGTGGACATAATCATGTTCTGTACTATTTTCTCTATAAGATTGGATACCTGGTTGACCGACTTTGGAGTTCCTGCGTGTCTCCTGTCATTTCTCTCTTTCCATAGATAGTAGATAGTGGTTTGAAAGACTAGTCGTAACAGTATAAAGGTAAGTTTCTCAAATCTGTGTTTCACTAGTCGAAACAGTGTAGCCTCCCAGTTTGGATCAGCCTCTGCTTCCAACAGATCACCTACAACCGCAAGCCATACAATGAATGTGTATGGACAGGCAAAAAAAAAGATGGTCTATGGATTCGTTAGATTCACCACATAATACACAACCTTGCACTACTCCCCACTATGCCATTCGTGTAACTGTTGCTAACCGGTCTCGGATCGCAAGCCAGGCGACGAAAGCGAAACAGGGAACTCCTTGTGTGAACCAGATAACCCTGCTCAAACTTTGTTTTTCTTTAGGTGTGTGCACTGAGTCCCAAGTCTTGGAGGAGGAGAACCTGATCTGAAACTCATCGGGTCCTGCTTTCCATAAAGCCACATCCTCATCACCTCCCACTATCAGGGGATCCATTTTGAAAATGGTGGATATAATTTGCCTCAAGGTACTGTCTCGGCATCTTCTAAACTGCCAGCCAGAGCCAGGAACAACGTCAGCAACCTTTGCGTACCTGCCAACACCCAATCTCTGAGGACCGGTCTCCCTTCACAATTCCAATTAGCCTCCCTAGAGGCAACCAGTTATCTTACCAGAACAATGTACTCTGCCCATTATTAACTTGCATTCAAAGAAAATGAGAGGCAAGCGGTCTTAACCTCAAGAGCTTTCTCCAGACCCACGAACCCTTTGTTGACTCGTTTATATCCCAAAAAGCCATTATTCCACAAGTTGTCTTTCACCCAAGCAACCCAAAGAGAATCCGAAGTAGTGAAGAGCTTCCAAATCAGTTTCAGAGCAAATACCATTGTCTACTGCTTTGTTTAGCATCAAGGAAAGAACATTGTTAACAATTACATACATGTAAGGGAATAGAGCACACCCTTGCCGAATACCTCTTTTACTAGTGAAAAATCTCTCGAGTTCTCCATTTACAGAAACAGAGAACCCAACAGTTTTAATACAACACATGATCCATGAGATAAACTGATCCAGATAATGCATTGCCCGCAGTGTTGCTTCAATGAAGCTCCATTTAATGGAGTCAAAATCAAAAGCCTTTGAGATATCCAGTTTGATGGCTGCCCGAGGAGTAAGCGAGGTATTGTGGTAATCCTTTTCGATCTCTGTTGCCAACAGCACATTTTTTAGAAGCAACCGGCCCTCTACAAAGGCACACTGATTCATTTCTATAGTTGATGGTAGATCTACTCAGAGTCTCCTTGCCAGAAGTTTCGAGATGACCTTATACACCACATTGCAGCACGAAATAGGTCGATATTCTGACATACATTCCGCCGCCTGAGTTTTTGGTATCAGAACTAGAAGAGTCGCATTTATACTTTTAAGCAGGAACACATAGAGAAAGAAAGATTGCACTGCAGTGACAAATTCAGCTCCACTAACAGGCTAAACTTCTTCATATAACTCTATTGGGTATCCATCTGGTCCAGAAACCTTATTTGACGGCATCGAGAATAGAACCTCCCTGATCTCAGCAGCTTGGACATGCCTGATCAACTTTGCAGCCTCCTCCCTGGTACACTTGAACTGAATAAAGTCAGATAGTGACTCCACATCATTTCCCACAAAACTTGGTGAAACAGTCTGCAGGAAATTTTGAAAGTAGCAAACAACCTACATCCTTGTTTTATAGGTTGTAAAAATTTTAAAATAAAAAAAATTATTTATGATATCAATTAAATTAGATAATCATAATAAAAACATTTATAAATATTTTAATTTAATTATGGGTGTTTTCAAAACTGTTGAAATATTTAAAATAACATAATATATTATTTATATATAACATCATAAATAACAATAAACTTTGATAATTTATAAAAACATTAATATAATTTATTTTAGTTGATAAAATATTTATTTTATATACACATCAAATATTTTATTTTGAAATATCTACAACATATATAGCCTAAGCTACAAAAAATTTAACTATGGTAACAATATCTGTAAAAAAAATCTACAGTAACATTTTTTTAGCTATAATCAAGCTTGTTGTGACGGATGTGAGAAGATATAGATTAACAGATGAATGAACAATAAAGAAAGACACATAAATTTAACGTGGTTCACCCCTAACGGCTACGTCCACGAGCAAAGAGATTATTTTATTGATGAATGCTAGTTTTTCAGAATACACTTCGTGCTACTCTTTACTTACAGAATAGGTTAAAACCCTAAAGGTATATATATATGAAAACGTTTAATGAAACTTTCCATATTTCTCGGATTGGACTTGCGTATCGATCGATACGACAACATATCTATTGATCGATTCTCCAGCCCGTCGATCGATGCAACAACCTGTCCATCGATCGATGATCCTGCTCCATGTTAGCAATCGCCTGATCCATGACACCTGGATCGTCCGATTTATGCCAACTCTCAGATTCAATGCACTATTTCAACAAATCTCCACCTTGACTTGAATCATCCATAATCAGATGTACCAGAATGCACTTCTATGTGCTCAGAAAAACAGATGTACTAGACTCTCTCTTTGCGTCAGATGTTCTGTCGAACTCAAATGTCAGATGTCCCGTCTGACTCAGATGCTCCTCAGAGCCAGATACCCCTTAGGGCCAGATGCCCCTTAGGGCCAGATGCCCCTTAGGGCCAGATGCTCCACCGGGCCAGACGCCCCTTAGGGCCAGATGCCCCTCAGGTCCAGACTTAACAGCTTGAGATATTCAGCAAATCAAGAAAATACTTGAACTTGCTGTGAGGAGCCACGTTAGTGAACATATCTGCAGGATTATGAGTTGTTCCTACATTCTTCACTTCAATCCTCTTCTCACATTCATAATTCAACAGCTCTTCTAGCTTCTGAACATCACACATTTTCTTGGCAGCTATCATCTTGTCATCTACATACAACACTGGACAGATACACAAAATATCCTCCACGTGGTTCATGTAAATACAACAGTCATAAACACTCATGTCGAAGTCCAAACTGACCATGTATCCATGACCAGATCCAATGTATGATTCGTTTCATGAGATCTGATCTCAGCTCCTATTGCATCAAACCATATGTAAGTGGATGACTCACAAGTATCCACTTCCTCTGCAATCTGTAGTGCATAATCCACCATATCTTCAACCAGATATCTTTCTGGTGGCATGACATCAACTCTCATTGGCATGTCTCTAGCAATACTGCGTTTTGCAGAACCATCATTTTGATCTCCAGAATTAGAAGACTCTAGCTGCTCGTCTATCAACAATCGCTCAATATCTTCTCCTCATATCAATCGATATTGACCATTCGACATCGATCGACACTGTTGATCGATCGTCGATCGACACGGTTCATCCGACTGCACTTCCTGCAACTCCACCTGTTTATCGAAACCCTCTGCTGGACCCCAGAACATCTTCTCCAAACCATCACTTGAAAGCATGCACCTCTATTTCTCATACAAGGTTTGGTTAACTCTCTCTGCTACACCATTTTTTTGTGGTGTATCCCTGACTGTAAGATGCTTAGTAGCTCTTGCATCTTTACAAAACCGATTGAACTTTGATGAACATAATTCAAAACTATTTGCTGAAATTGTAGACCCTTCGAGCAAATATATAGTACCATGAATGAAACCTTTCAGAACCATATCTGAACCCCTGTTGACACTCAGTACCCCATCTCCACCTGAATACTTGAAACCTCTGCTATCCAAAAGACTAACTGAGATCAAGTTCTTGGACATAGCTGGAACATGTCTAACTCCGGTTAATGTGCAAACTCTACCACCATGTGCCCTGAGTTTTATAGAACTGATTCCTGCAACATCGCAAGCAAAATCATTCGCTATCTCGATCTTGCCATCAGTCATTGCCTCAGACTCTGAGAACCATTCTCTCTTTGGACACATATGATAAGATGCTTCTGTGTCTAGAACCCACACATCCCTAGAATGTGTATTTCCATGAGCAACTAAAGCAATATCATCATCAAACTTAGCTTTATTCTCTGCTACAGCAGCGAAATCATCTTGCTTCTTCTTAGGAAAATCTGATTTCCAATGTCCCCTCTCTTTGCAGTAATTGTAAATATCAGTTGGTTTAGGACCCCTTGAAAACGGCTATTTGTCTTTGGACCTTTTTTTCTTTTCCAAAGTTCTTTCCACCACCTACAAACAACCCAAAAGCTTGGTCATTTGTACCAGAACCTGATGCCTTGTGTCGCAACTCCCTCCTGTGAAGTGCCGACCTGACTTCCTCCAAACTCACTGTATCCTTACTCCCTATGAAAGACTGAACAAAGTTCTCATAGGAGTTTGGTAGTGAAACTAACAAAATCAGTGCTGCATCCTCATCCTCCACCTTAACGTCAATATTCCTCAGATCCAGCATAATGGAATTTAGACTATCAAGGTGATCTTGAAGTTGTGTACCTTCCTGCATCCTCAGAGCGAAAAGACGTTGTTTCAAAAGTAGCTTCTTAGTCAGAGACTTTGTCATGTATAAAATCTCTAACTTCAACCACAAACCAGCTGTGGTATCAACACCAGAAACCTCGATGATGATCTCATCTGCTAGACACAACAAAATCGTTGTACGCATTTTCTTCAGTAACCTCCATCTCATCTGTAACAGGTTCAACCTTCTTCCCTGACAACGGTGCCCAAAGACCTTGTTGCTTCAGCAACGCCTTCACCTTGATCTGCCAGAGGCTGAAACTGTTCCTTCCAGTAAACTTGTCGATCTTAAAGTTCATCCCAGACATCTTCTCACCAGATTCAATCCGAAGCTCTGATACCAGTTTGTTGTGACAGATGTGAGAAGATATAGATTAACAGATGAATGAACAATAAAGAAAAATACAAAAATTTAACGTGGTTCACCCTTAACGGCTACGTCCACGGGCAAAGAGTGTATTTTATTGATGGAGGCGAGTTTTTCAGAATACAGTTCGTGCTACCCTTTACTTACATAATAAGTTAAAACCCTAAAGGTATATATATATATATATATATATATATGAAAATGTTTAATGAAACTTTCCATATTACTCGGATTGGACTTGCATATCGATCGATACGACAACATGTCTATCGATCGATTCTCCAGCCCATCGATCGATGCAACAACATGTCCATCGATCGATGATCCTGCTCCATGTTAGCAATCGCCTGATCCATGACACCTGGATCTCCCGATCTATGCCAACTCTCAAATTCAAAACACTATTTCAACAAACCTACTTAGATCTAAATTTTTACAGCCACGGTCAAACTAATCACCTCTGGTTTTAGATTTTTTTTTATTTTTTTGAGGAAGTAAATTATTTACAAATGAAATGGTTAGAACTTAGAACTCACAAGATCTTTCTAGATCCAAAATTAAAGACTCGCTTAGTATCTCAATCTCGAGTTATTTTCTTTCGACTTCCTTAAATACATTTAAAGAAAATACACAAATATGAATATTGTGATGAGTTGACAAAAAAAATGAATATTGTGATGACCAGTGATCTCTCTTATCACGAATCATTTAGAATAGAAGCTAGAGCAGTGAAGTTATCCGCAGTACAAGGGATGGTTAGACATCCTATGGGATGATCGAACCCAAACTCTTCTTCCGCAAGGTTCAACAAATCTTGGAACAATGGATGGTTTAAATGTGATATAGGTATCACAAATCTCTTCTTTCTTTGATAAGTCTCACCCACGTAAACGGCCACATGACCCTTTGGGACATTGTTACTACCTGACATGGCCAAAAAGCTCGCAATTTTTGCTGATAAGCTTCTTTGAAGCTTTTGCTTGGTGTTAGATAGTGCAATCAATTGAATACCCATCTTCGAGGGTTAATGCAAGTAACCAAAAGGAATATTGACAAGAAAAATCTGAACTGGTGAATATTTGAATGTTTTGGGATTCTATAGAAATGAATCAGGTTTAGTTTGTAAGCAAGTTTATCGAAGTGTCTAAAGAATATATAGGGAACTAAAAGATTTTGTTACCGCAAGTCACTGGAAGGTAGATAGTCTTGGGAACATATCAGGTGGAGCTAATGGATGACGTCTACATCCTTATGCCTTGTCTTTTCAAAAACCACTCTGTTTCTTTATTTCTTTTTTCGTGAAACATGTTTATAAGACACTACCATTCCCAAAGATGAATTATAACAATCAACCATCTCATATATGAATATAACCAAAAGAAGAAGGGAGAAACCTGTTACAATCAACTTGTATGAAATTATACTTTTAGTAAAGACGTTACATTCTATATTTTTTTGACGGCCTCGAATGTTTTGAACTGTCCCCACACTGAACTGCAGTTAACACTAACAAAAATCTCTTCATATATCATATATCTATATTTTTATAGCTGTTATAATCGCACCGCAGTTGAACCATTTGTCTCGGACCGCTCAATCCGATGTTACCATTCGGAACCTATAGTGTTTTTGATAAAAAAGCTTTGATAGATACTACACCTGAGTGATTTGACGTACAATATTAAGCAAACTCTTTCGAATTAGATCTTTTTGGTTTGTGCAGACGATCGATCAGAGTCCCGTATTTTCTAATAGGCCTCAGCCACATGCAAGAAGTAGAGAATAAATCACTTTGACGATAGAGTTATGAATTATGATGATCCCATCGTTTCCCTATACAAGATTTAATTATATCCACAAGTATTCGACTCATTTAAGACTACTCCTAAACCAGCTATGGATATGAGAGGACAAGGACAATTTGGCTGCTTGTCAAAAATTAAAGTTCCTAAAAAAAAAAAAAAGAAAAATTAAAGTTCCTGAATAATTAAAAGAAAATGAAAACAAAATCCACCAAATTATTTGGGAACAAAAACATCTGCATTTGTTGCAACCACTGTGGATAATGGCTGCATGTATATAGATGAACTGAACGTACCCGTAAAAGACAATAGCGAAGAAAGCTAAAGAACAAAATCCAAAATCTAGCTGTTTCTCATTATCAGCAAAAAGATTGTCCATGTATATGTACCACCTCATAGTCATATGTCACTTTCTCTTAAAAGTGGCAATCCTGCTGAAACTAAATAAAGTAGAACATATATACTTAAAATTCCATATGAATTAAGTCAAAAAAAGTCCATATGAATTAAGAAATACATGTTTTAATATTGTATCTAGTAACTTTTTCCAGCTATAACATAGATCACCGTCTCGAAGTTGTACGTAGTCTATGAATTTGAATTAACATATGAATTTAACAATACAAACGAGCAAATTCACTTGGATCACATCAGTTATCAAGATGCATCTCCAACTTAACAAATCATGAAAGCTCTCGAGAGCTCTCGCTTTATCCAAACATATATAAATAAATTTCATACAAATCTTTTTGATTAGAATAGAAAACGAAATGTCCAATTATAATTGTTGTTATATCATCGTGACCGTTTGACCGCATTTGTCATAAGGGAGGTTAAAAAGTCGAATAAATTATTGTGCTTAGCTTTATTAATTGGGTGGATTTGAGTATGTTAGTGTTTGGCAGCTACTGCATACAAGATTCAACACGAGGGGTTCATCATCAACTCACTGACTCTTGACGTTTGACCGAAAAGCGAAATGTTATTGGAAGATCCCTTGTGACAGTCCATTCATGGATATCCATGTTTCTGAGATTTCATTTTCGTGGCGCCATACATTAGGTTTGGGTACGGATCGGATATCCGGGTTTTTGAAGGTATTTGTGATTTGCTTCGTACGTTACGGATATCTAATTTTTGTATTTGCTTTGCTTCGAAGAAATACAGATATTCGGAAAAACGGATATCCAGAAAATAATTAGATATTTACGTATATTTGCGAGTACTTACGGATATCTCATATATTTTGATTAATAC
Organism: Hirschfeldia incana; assembly: GCA_026261945.1. Taxonomy (NCBI): domain Eukaryota; kingdom Viridiplantae; phylum Streptophyta; class Magnoliopsida; order Brassicales; family Brassicaceae; genus Hirschfeldia; species Hirschfeldia incana. Next base: position 4,287,394 of record JABCMI010000006.1, read on the forward strand.
AAATAATCTTAACATTTCGATGCAGATTTTTTTGTATAATATATTTTTACATGATATATAAGATAAAAATTAAAAGAATTAGTAAATCTAAATTTTTTGTAAAAAAATTAAATTTAGTTAACAATTATAATAACACAAAACTTAAGAAAAAATTATAATTATCATAAAATGTTTTTCTTCCTTTTATGTACTACTTTTATATAAGTAATAATTGGAATTTTTTTATCAAATCATATGTCAGAATAATAATTATATAATTTTATACATATAGAACTTTAAATATAATCAAGATATACATGTATTTATATATTGTCGGATCGAATCGGATATCCGCTTCCCAAAATTTTAATATTTGTGATTTGCTTCGTTTTTAACTGATATTGAATTTTAGTATTTGTTTCGATTTGTAAAGTTACGGATATCCGGATTTTTCGGATCGGATTGAAGCGAATAACGAATCGAATCAAAATTTGCGGATATTTTACCCACCCTTACCATACATATATCTATTCTTTCGGATAATGACTTCATATGAAATAATTAGAGAGCATGTGATGTGACCCACCAATTTATAGAGGGAGCATTTGGTATGACAGCTTTTGAAATAAATCAACAGATAAGTGACTTTTTATTGACTTTTTATTATTGTGTTATTCACCAATACCCAGTGACAAGAATTCGGAAATTCAGAGTGTGAAAAACAATAATGTTTTTTTTCTTACTTTGTTGGTTGTTAGTACCCCTGTTCTAAAATTCGCCCGAATTGGCGTTTAATCGGACGAGTATTCGCACCTCGACAACACACCGTGGCACATTCATCAAACTCGGTTGAAAAATAGGATCTGTCAAAAACAATTTTTTTTGGGTTTTCAATGCTTGAAATCGAATAAAACATGAAATAAATTTAATTTTATTGAAGAAACAAGTAGATAACAGCATAATTTAAGTGATTGGTGATAGATTTATTATGTTAGCTATGGTGGAAAAAGCAGAAAACAACAACGATGACAGTAGGAAAAGAAAGACATAATTACAATGTTACCATTGATTAAAAGAAAACATAAAAAACAAATAAAAAATAGGGGTTTTTACAAGTTATGACCCACAACTTGATCATAACCTCAAAACCAAACCCCAACTTGAATCAAATAGAAAACTAACCTCAAGGCCATGTGAAATTACAGCCAGCTTCTTGTGAGCAAACAAAAAAATCGAAGTCATTTTTACGAATATAACCCTATTAAGTCGTCTGTGTCGTCTGAGATTTTGGAGGAGTTGTTGATCTTAAAAATATTTTTTAAAAAAATTAAAAAATATAATGACTATTGAAAAATTAAAATCATGTAATTATAAACATTTGTAAGTGATGTAAATTAAAAAATAATATGTTTGAATAGTTTTCAACATAGATGAGTGAAAGTGGTTAATCATGATATTCTTTGGTTTTAGGGTTTGAGAACATATGTAATAGTATTGTATGTTTTGTTAGGGTTAGATTTTGGAAAGCTTGAATGATTTTTCGAAAATGTAAATTTTTACCTATTCGTGCTTGTTTCAGTGTATAGTAAAAACTTTTTAAGTTTAATTTGATTTTTTGAAGTGTTTAGTTAGTTAAATTAGTTTAGAGAATGTGTTTAGGGTCTAGACGACTTAAAATTAAGTCGTCTGTTGAATTGTTAAAGTTGGATGACTTTAGATGACTTTAAACGATTTTTTTTCCGCTTAAATATTTTAAACCAGACGACTTCCTAGACGACTTACTTGTAAGTCGTCTAGGAAGTCTTCTATTTTAGTTTCCCGCTAAAAGTATTTTAGTTTCCCGCTAAATATATTAAAGTCTTCTGGACGACTTACAATTAAGTCATCCAAAGTCGTCTGAATAGAAAATATTTAACCTAATTGGATTTTGTGTCTCCGTATATAAATAAAATTTTACACATTCTCTCTCCTTCTCTCAAATGGCTGCAACAAAAATGTAGTGTTCATCATTCTTAAACTCTCTAACCTCTCTCTAATCTTTTTGAACTTATAAACACTAAGCTTTATATCAATTTATTGTTGTTGTCTCATATTTTTCTCACTGATTTATCTTGTTTTTGCAGGTGTTTCATAACATATTTTTCATATTTTACTCATTCAAAGGTAAATCTACTAATTTTAGAAATGTATTTTTGTGTGTTTTATAAAGATAGATTTATCTAATCTTCTACTTATTTTCTTTGTTCTAAGCCATATGAACGTTTATGGATATGCAGGTTATTCAGATTTGAATTTGGATTTGCAGGTTTTTCAGATCTGAATTTGGAAGACTTTTGGGACGCTCTCATGTCTCTCCTTTTAATAACAAATCTGAGCATTTTGATAAGTTTTTGTGTCTGATTTTTCTTTATTTGGTCACCTCATGTTGTATAAAGTTCTTATATTTTTCCTAAACTAAAACTCTCCAAACCCACTCTAATCTCCTTGACTTCAATACACCAAATTTTTGATGATTTTTTTCAGTTTTGTCTCATGTCTTTCTCACTAATTTATTTTTATTTTTTTGCTGATTTTTTATCACATGGTTCTCACCTTCCATTCATTTAAAGGTAAATCTATTAATTTTAGATATGTAATTTTGTGTGTTCTATAAATATAGATTTGTCTAATCTTCCACTAATTTTATCTATTTTAAGCCATTTTAACGTTTTTGGATATGCAGATTTTTTCAGATTTAGATTTGGAAGACTTCTGAGACGAATTACCTGTAAGTCGTCTAGACGACCTACCTAGAAGTCGTCTGGACTTCCTGTAAGTCGTCTAGACTTCCTGAAAGTCTTCTAGGTTTCCTAGAAGTCGTCTGGACTTCTTGGAAGCCGTCTGATAGAGTCTTCTCTCATGTCTCTCCTTTTTATAACAGATCTGAGCATTTTGGTAAGTTTTTATGTCTGGTTTTTCTTTATTTGGTCAACTAATGTTGTATAAATTTCTAATATTTTTCCAAACTAAAACTCTCCAAACCCACTCAATTTTGTTTTTAACTTTACACCAAATTTTAGATGATTTTTTTCAGTTTTTTCTCATGTTTTTCTCACTAATTTAACTCATTTTTTGCAGATTTTTATCACATGATTCTCATTTTCCACTCATTTAAAGGTATATCTATTAATTTTAGATATGTATTTTTGTCTGTTTTATAAAGGTAGATTTGTCTAATCTTCCACTCATTTTCTCTATTTTAAGCCATTTGAACGTTTTTGGATATGCATGTTTTCCAGATATGGATTTGGAAGAGTTTTGGGACGACTTACTTGGAAGTCGTCTAGACGACTTACTTAGAAGTCATCTGGAATTCTTGGAAGTCGTCTGGACTTCTTGGAAGTCGTCTGGACTTCTTGGAAGTCGTCTGGACTTCTTGGAAGTCGTCTGTACTTCTTGAAAGTCGTCTGGACTTCCTGAAAGTCGTCTGGGCTTTCTGAAAGTCTTCTGACTAAGTCTTCTTTCATATAAAGTGGAGTCCAAGCTTGTTTACTCATTTAGTTGTAAACTTTTTGTATAATCAGTAAAATTGTTTCCCACGATGTAATATATGTGCTAAAAATTAAATAAATTAATTATTTCAATAGTTTTTATCTTATCTTTGGATTTCCTAAATGCAATAATAAAGTCTAAATATCTTCTTCTCATCTTAATAAAGAATGTTGGTAGTCTTATACTGATACAATATTTGAAGAAGCATTTTAACCTTTCTTCCAACTCAAAAAATAATACTTAAGAAATAGAACCAAACAATAGTAACTAGTCAAAGCATATCACATTTTTTACAAATTTGTATTGAAAATATAAGTTTTACATATCTTGAAGTTTGTGTTGATCAACCACAAAATTCAAACATCCATCTTGCCAGAGCCGGCCTTTAACATAAGCGAGTGAAGCACATGCTTCCAGCCGCCAAATATTATGTAGTAATTCGGCTACTTTTTTTGTCAAAACTCCCTTTAGCATACTTGGTAAATGTACTCATATCAACATGAGGTGGTTACGAGTTCGAACATACTCAGCTACATAATATTTTTTGGCTTCTAGCCTCCATATTTATAAGACCGGCTCTGATCTTGCAACAACCATTCTTCATACAATGCATGTAACTTACACCTCATCTGCAAAAACAAAAAAAATACACATTAGCAAACATTGAACATGTATGACTTTTTTCAGACGACTTACCTGGAAGTCTTCTACGTTAGCTAGAAACTTTAATTAACATGAATGCTGGCAACCTCATAATTATCATAAATAAAGTTAAAAATTCCATCCAGTAGCCCTAATATAGTCTAATATACATGAATTGATAATGTTAAAAAGTCTTTATGATTTTAAAGAAAATATAAGTTTATTAAACATTCGCTCAGATGACATCTACAGAAGTCTTCTGGACGACGTCTAGAGAGGTCGTCATTTAGGTCATTTTTGTTATTAAATTTTTGCAAAGACGACTTACATGGAAGTCGTCCGTCCAGACGACTACCCTGGAAGTCGTCCTTTGTTAAAAATAATGGAAGTCGTCCGTCCAGACAACCTTTGACGACTTCCACGGAAGTCGTCTAGGATAAAGAGGTTAGTTTTGCGTTTGACCGGAATGTGTCAGAAATTTGACTTTTCCCAGACGACTTCCGTGGAAGTCGTCTACGAGAAAAGTAAAAAATTAATATTTTATTATAACCAGACGACTTCCACGGGAGTCGTCTCAGGTTAGTTTTGGATTTTGAAACTCAAAACAAAAATTTTTTTTTCAGACGACTTCTGTGGAAGTCGTCCAAGATTACCGAGGTTTGACCAGAATCTCGGAATAAAATCTTGGACGACTTCCGTGGAAGTCCTCTACCGGACGACTTCCACGGAAGTCGTCTAGAAAAAATTTTTTTTTTTTGTTTTGATTTTCAAACTCCAAAACTAACCTGAGACGACTTCCGTGGAATTCGTCTGGTTATAAAAAAATATTGAATTATTACTTTTCTCGTAGATGACTTCCACGGAAGTCGTCTGGAAAAGTCAAATTTCTGACACATTTCGGTCATACGCAAAACTAACCTCTTTATCTCAGACAACTTCCACGGAAGTCGTCTGGGATTTTATTTTCAACAAAGAAAGTCGGACGACTTCTATGTAAGTCGTCCAACAAAACACATTTTAAAAGTCAATTGCAAAACTAACCTACATTAAACTTGGGAGATAACTTTCTTTGCTCCCAGAAGTCTTCCCCAAGCACCCAGAGGCTCAAAAGAAAGTGACCCAACGAGAATCGTAAGCTTCAATGGCTCAATGAACCATACAAATTTTAGAATCAAAATCTATGGTTTTTATGGTTGAATATAGAGAGAAAGTGAAAGATAAGTTGGTTTTAGTTGATAGAAATGAAGAAATAAGTAGTGTTTAATCGATTTATGAGCATTAAGAGCTTCAAAGTGGTTGTTCATGGTGGTTGGTGTATTGATGACATTGGCAATCTTGTAAATAAGTGAAGAAGATGAGGTTGTGAGAGTAAAAGTGTATTTTTCAAAAAAAAAAAAAATCAGTGGCATTTTCGTTAATATTGTGAACTTCAGGGGTGAATAGGTCAAACACAATTTCCAACAAAATCATAGGTTAGATTTATGTTTGACTTTAAGTTTTGAGTCTAATGTGCAAAACTCCCTAAAAAATAAGTATTATTCTTCGAACCCGTGACATGCCAACTTAGCTAAGACCAAAACCCACTACTACAAGCTATATTTTTAATAAACTAGAAAATTTATTATATAAACTTGTATTATTTTGTATTATACGTATAAATAAAGTATTATACGTATAAAAATACAGAAAATTCCTCCCCGCGTACTTCCCAATTTTTCCGCTTTTATGATAAATTGCTAGGCCCCAATGCACCGCACGCGTAGCAAGTTTCCGAACAAGGGTTGTTACTAAGTAAGTAAGTATAAAAAAGTAAGTAAGTATTAACGCAGGGTCCTAAATCATTAACAATTGTAGAAATTGATCAAATGTTTTTCTTTCGTGTGTAAGCCTCTTTGGTCCAGTGGTTTGACTAAAGGTTCATTAATGCTTCTACATCCGGAGGTCTGGGGTTCAAATCCCAGAAAATTCATAATTATGCAGATTATGGAGAAACAAGTTACAAGAGATCTTCAGCTTGGTGCAGGACGTACCATCGAACATGGATCTCATAGGACGGCTCAGAACGGGGCTGTCAGACGTGAATTTTCATATGATGGTAGAATTGTCGGCTGTAGAATCGTATATGTAATATTCTTATCATTGTAATATCATAATTAATCAGACGTTAAAAAAAAGTTTCCTTCCATAGGAGGACTAACAGCCTCCCCATAATCGTAGTAAGTGTGTATATAACTAAAATAATTCTCTCTGATTTTTTAATCATTATCTCGATAAATAGTATTAGTGCATATATATAAGTATGTGGACTTAAACCTGTATATTGTATCTGTTCGACATTATTTTTCCTCACCTAATCTTTCAAAATTTTCAGCTTATTTCAAAATTTTATAAATGCGACCAGACAATTATTGTTGGACCCAATTTTGATTGAGTCGACCATACAGACTTGATTTTAAGAGATAGATCTTTAACTGAGGAAAGCCCTTGAATGCCTACATGTCCCAAAACCATAAAGAAATAGTTAGGCAAAGACAAGCACACGAAAAGCCCAAGACAAACCCGAGACGAAGTCAAAAGTGGTTCCTGAAATTAAGGAGACGGTTACAAAGATCACCAAATAAAAGAGCTATAAAGAGAGACGAAGACGATACAAAAAGGACACGTGAAAAAATCTAGAGGGCGCACATACTTTACATCGATCTCAATCATTTACTTTCGATTTCGTTTTATCACTGTTTTCTAGTCGATCTCTTTATTATTTTCGATCTCATTTACTCTGTTGTAACCGATCTCACTTATCAATAAAATTCCATTTTTGTCAACTGATTTCCGTTTCTATTATTGTGTCTAAAGATATCGTTGTCGACAATTTTGTGTCTTTCCTAGTTTACATCTCAAACACTGTCAAATACTTAGTCTAGATTTTTTTTTTTTGATCAAACTTAGCGTAGATTTTAAGATCTACAATTATCACATCATAAAAATGAATAAACAAACATATTTTTGACGCCTTCAAAGTACAAACATTAGCTGGAAATATAAACACCGACGCGTATGCAATGGATGGGTCCTTAATTAGCTGTCCTAATTTATTTCAGCTTTGATTATCTTTTGATTGATGCAGCGGTAAATATTCGCAATGTTGTTATTCACACAATAGGGTGACTGTAAATATTCGCAGAGTTCGAGTAAAAGAAAATACGTGACAAATGATTTTTATTTATCTCTATTATTAAAATTGAAGTACATATATAAATTATCTTTATTTACAAAGACTTGACACTGAAACTATTAATTAACGTATCTTATATGATTCTTTGTCTTTTCTTTTTAATTAATGCATTTCCTAAATCAAATTCCAACCAAAACATTATGAAAACAATAATTAATAAGCCTACATTTTATTATTCTTTGTCTTTTCCTATTTTATTATATATATATATATATTTCGTAATTAAACATAAATTATATGGTAATTATTTACTAATTTCATATATACATAATAATTCATTTCATACTAATTATCCTACCTTTTAGGATTTTTGTATGATTAATTATCTGCCTATCTTTAAATAGTTATTATATTTTTATTATTTATAAGTAATAACTAAAGTAAAAATAACAAAAAAAACATTTATATAATATATGAATTGATATATAAATATGTTATGTTACATATATTTTCATAAAAATATTAGTCCGACATAAATTCAGTATAATAAATGTTAAAAAGTAGAAAATATAGGACCATACATTTTAAATAGTATATACAACAATTTAGGTATACATTTTCTTAAAATTTTGATCCATATAAATGAATATACATTTTTACAGATATACGGGTCATATTTTAAACAACTAATTGTTTTAAAATATTTTTTTTCAGTAAACTATTTTCGTATACATATGACTTTTATTAATTCTTTTATAAATTTTACATGGAAATTTTAATATGTGATATTTCCATACAAGATGGACAAATAAATTGATGTTAAAAATTATATTTATTTATCTATTTCATATATTTTATTAACTCAAAGTAATTTATTTTGAAACGCATTTTAAATTAACTACATTCATATATATATATATATATATATATATATATATATATATATATATATATATATATATATATATATTTCTGTTATAATCTATCATTGTTGATTGACCCTTTCATTATACACTACCAAACATTTTTCACACATTCGATTGTTATTACATACACATAAAAAAATTTAAAGTATTACATGTAACTATTACAAAATATATCATTTAGTATAAATAAAAAAAATTAAAAAATTACAAGCACCCGCCCGGTCGGACGGGTCATGGTCTAGTTTATTTTAAAAGTGAAGAAAACAGTTAAAGCAGAATAAATCCTCCTTCGACTTTATTGAGATGAAATTTTTTTCTTCCAAATGTGTTATTTTACGTATTTCTCATTTCAACTTTATTTTCTACTTTTTACTCTAATAAATATCACACTCGTAAATTCATAATCTCATTAACCAGTAAGGACATCTCCAACCCTACTTCATTTTCTATTTTAAAAGTTATTTTAGAATAAAATCCTCTTCAACCTCACTTTATTTTCAACTCTAAAATGGAGCAATGGCTACGGTTACTCTATTTATGGAGTAATCTTACACATTACTCTATTTTGAAGTTGAACTTTTTATATTTATGGAATGATCCCTTAAATTAATGTTTTTATTTCGTACTTAAATAATATTTTAAAATGATACAATAACATGAAAACCAAGATATTTCATCATTTAATAATTTACATAAAATTGTATAACATAATTATAAAACATAAATAATATAAAATAAAAATAACATAAAATTAAATAAGTGATTTAATAATATGGCAAATTGCTTCCGGATCCGATAAAACCGGTGAAGTATGTATAATTTTATATAACATGATAATTGAGGATGAGCGTGAACTTGATGCACCAATTGAATTTAGAAGAGAAACTCCACCTCCAGATATAGAAATTGCAAAAAATAAAAATGTCTGATTTCAAAATTTTATTCCTCGACTTAGGAATATCAACGATAAAAAAACTCATTTTTCTTTACAAAATACATTAGTTTATCATTAGTGGAAAAAATATTCTAATGCTCATTATTGAACCAACTAATATATTGTGTTTTATTGTATTTTTATGATTTCTTATACTTTTTAATAATAAATTTTTAAATTCTATTTTAACAAATTTTTGTAAACATAAAATAATTGGGTAATTGGTAAACGTTTATAAATATAAAGTATTATTAATAATTATTCATTATTTTAGAGTAAAAATTGGAGGTAATACATTAGAGTAAAACCTTACTCTATTTTGGAGTTACACTATTTTGTAGTAAAATATAGAGTAATACATTGAGATGCTCAAAGAACACTATTAACTATCCCCTATACATGTAAGCAATTTCGTCACATGTTCTGCCTATAATCATTTTCACAAAACAAATATGACATGGTTACTGAAATTGATTACAAGGCTTATACAAATGACATAGAAAATTATATTTAATGTTAATTTATATTTTTGATAAGTTTTTTTAAAATATGATAATAACTCATATATTACATTTAATGTCGATTTATATTTTTGTAATTTTCTAGATTATAATGATAACTCATAAATCATCATTTAAATAAATATATTCAAATATGACATTAAAATTTTTAAATATCATTTAATTATATATTTTTAAATTATAAAATTTTACTACTTAATTTTTCAAAAATGTATACAATTTTTTGTAGAAAATTCTAAAATTTAATCGCAAAAATCATTAGTTTCTTATATATCTATAAATTTTATAAATATTTTTTTTTAATTTTAGTTTTTGATAATTATGAAACTCTTACAAATTTATTTAATATATTTTATTAAAATAAATATATAAATAATCTATCTAAGATTATAATTTTAAATATATACATGCATATTCTTAAAAATAATTTAAGATAAAAAATTACTTTTATCTTATTTTATGTTTAATTAATTTAAATTTATATTAAAATACTGAGACGAAAAAGAAAATTTACAATATTAATATATTTATATTAGAATATTATATAATTTTAATCATATATTTAAATGTTTCTTTAAATATTTCAAATATAATAATTTATAGTTTACATGTTGTAAAATGATCAAAACCATCACATGTATTTGTTTCTTCTTATTATATATTTATATTATTGTATTTGTATTTATTTCTTAAAAAATAATATTTGCATTAAAAAAATTAATATTTGCATGAAAAAACATATTTGATAATTATTTTGTATTAAATTTATGTGAAATTTTTACCCGTCTTTTAGAATAGGATTTCATTTTAGTACTTTTTTTTTTAAAATTTCTTCATTTTACATAATACATTATTGTATATAAAATAATAATTATATATGTTGTTTTTATATATGTATTGTAGTCAGTCATCATATTATATTTTAACATAAATACTAGATCTCCACCCGCACAACCGTGCAGGTGTTATTTTTAATTATATACATATATATTAAATTGATAATAGTATACATTTTTAATTTTAATGTTTTATAACTATTTCAAATATAATAACTTACAGTTTTCATGTTGTAAATAATCAATTTTTTAAAACTGTCAGATGTATTTTTTATCTCTTATTATATATTTATCTTATTATATTTATTTTTATTTATTAAAAAATTAATATCTGACAGATTGTAAACAATAAAAATATACTTATTAATGCATAATAATATATAGTTCAATGCTAATTACGAAATTTGTGAAAATTATGATATTGTTAAAATATTTAAATCAGATAATAAATTTTAATATGATTGATTGTGATTATATAATAGAAAAAAATATAATATAATATTTCTATTTCATTTTATAAATGATAACTGAATATATTAATGTTAAATTATATTTCAAAACTAATTACGAAATTAGTGAAAATATTTCCATATAAGTTTTGATAATTATGATCTTTTTTAACAGATTTTTCGATTTTTTTTTTAAATGAAAAGATATCAAAAGATATTGTGGTTATGTTTCCGGATTATTAGGAAACAAATTATATTATTCAGGTTATATATAAGTTATCTTATTATTAAAAATAAATGATGTTAACTGATTTCTAGGGATGGTTCATTGGGTCAATTTAAAAAAACTACACATAATAATATTAGAGTATACTTTTTCATTAAATAGATTGTTTCAAACTTTCACATGTATTCGTTTATTTTTTTTATTTGTTATATTAGTATTTCATTACTAAATAATAAATAGAAACAGAATTTGGTAGAATATTAAAATATTATCATCTGCAAAGATAATGTAATTTTTCACTAAATAAGATAGTTAAAATTAAAAATTTTAACTTCATATATTAATATTATATATAATTTAATTAAATTTTTAGTTTATATATATATATATATATTTATTTTATATTTAATTTTAGTCATATATTTTAATTTTTCTTTAAATATTTCAAATAAAATAATTTATAGTTTACATGTTGTAAAATGTCTTAAACCATCACATGCATTTGATTCTTATTATTATATATTTATATTATTGTATATGTCTTTAGTTCTTAAACAAATTAATATGTGCATGAAAAAAAAATATTTGATAATTATTTTGTATTTAATTTATGTTGAATTTTTATCTGCCCTTTAAATATTGCATAATAAAATTTCATTGCTAATTACAAAATTAGTGAAATATTTACATATAAACTTGAAAAATTTAATATATTGTTAAAATATTTAAATAGACATAAAATTTTTAATATAATTTATTTGGATTGTATAATTGATAAAAATATATAATATTTTTTTTTCATTTTGTATACAACAATTATATATATTAGTGTATAATAATATTTCAAAACTAACAACAAAATTAGTTAAAATATTTACATATATTTTTAAAAAATTAAGTTTTGTTAAAATATTTATAAACAGTTTTTTTGGAATTTTGATACATATATACTTAAATAAAAGTTGAATTTCATATATTGTTATTCTTATTTATGAAATCCCTAAAATACTGGGAAGTTATTGTTTTTTATATAATATTAAGATTATTAATGATGGAATCATATATAGTATATTCTATTTAATATAAAGATTAATGATGATTGAAAATATCATGTGACTAATTCTAGTTATAGTCCATTTTATTAAAAATCACACATGAATTAGAAGTCATGACTTCTGTTTTAATATAGTAGATTTTATATGTATGAAATTAAAATTTGTAATCTATTAATTTATAACTTAATCATATGTAGTTCAATATAATAATTTAATTTAAACATGTATAATTATTATTATAAAATAGATAAGTGTATATTGTAATTTTTATTTTAAATTTTATAAATACTAACTGTATATATATATATATATATATATATATATATATATATATATATATATATATATTATTGCATAACAATATTTCATTTCTAATTAAAAAAATATTGAAATATTTACATAAATCGTTTGAAAATTAATATATTGTTTAAATATTTTGATCAACATAATAATTTTATTTTAATATGATTTATTTTGATTTAATAATTGATAAAACAGATATAATATTTATTTTTCATTTTGTAAACGATAACTGAATATATTAATGTATAATAATATTTCAAAACTAATCACGAAATTAGCTAAAATATTTACATATAATGTTTTAAAATTAAGTTCTGTTAAAATCTCTTTAAACAGTTTTTTCGAAATTTTAATATATATTTATATATGATTAAATATAGGGATAATTTGTAAACTACTCTAATTAAGATTGTAAATTTGAAAATATAATGTTTCAATAATAATTTGAAAACTACACTTATTTATGTGTTATAAGACTTTTTTGCCCTTATTTAAATTTTGAACAAAAAAACTTTTAATTATAAAAACTCGAAATTGTTGATATTATAGATAACTTTGTTGAATTATAACATTTTTATAATCACATTTAGTGAATTATAAAATTTTAAAATTTTCAACATTATCTCTGAAACGTAGTCTTATATAAAGACTATTCATAAAACCATTTAATCGTATTTGTTGTTTATATTTTTGAACTATAAAATCTGTTGTTTAATGATGAAGTTTAGCTGTTTAAGAGAATTGGGTGTAAAAAAAACTTGCCGAGAACGTAACAATTGCTACATGTATTCCAAATTCCTTATACTCGTGTTTTTTGTCAACCTTTATACTCGTGTTAGATTTTTTTTTCTGATCAAACTATACTTGTGTTAGATTTAATATTTGGACAAATTTGTCAAAGAAAAAGCAGAAAGTGAAACTATTTTTTTTTGATGAATAAGAAAATTATGGTATTATATAATTAGGAGAAAATTTTATAACAAAATATCATCAAACTGCAAAGTTACATGTTGGCAATAATGTATCTTCCTCCTCATAAAACTACAGCATTTAAAAAATTACGAAACCCCAGAAATCTTAAGGAAAAAAATATCAAGTTTCATAATCTCGTGGCGTATACGTTAAAACAAAACAAATAAATCATTTTTCTATTAATTTGGTTAATTTGGTAATTTCACTTATAAATAAGTATAGTTTTCAAAATATTAAAAATATGGTGTAGTTTTCAAAACATAATCTCATTTGATGGTATTTTTCCAAATTTTCCCTTAAATATAAGTTGGATTTAAAATATTGTTACTTTTATCTATGAAATCTCTAAAATATTGCACTACAAGAAATAAGGGTATTGGTAGCAGTTCGCGGTAGCACGAATTCACCAACTGCTACCAAAACTGTTAAAATTGGATCACAGCTCTATGGTAGCACTAGTTTCGCCTTAGTAAAAAATTACGTTGAAAAGAAACACAAAAATGGATATACTATAGATGAAAAAAATATTTTAGAGCCAAAAGTTAGCCAAATTTTTGGTTTTCCGCCATCGAAACCTTACTTTTTCTGGTTTTTTCTTAATCATACACATCTCGTTTATTCCTGACATAATCACACACACACACACATTGAAGAACCCTAATCGATCCTGGGTCAAGCGCCAACTCCATTCCCACAAATTCTGGTTTCTTCAATCACACATCTCTCCTCTGTCACATTTCATCACGAGAATTCTCTGTCTCTCTCTCTATTGCTTTGCTTGGCTCTTTCTTCTTCTTGATTGCAACGCAGATTTCTGGGTTTCCAAGACGATTTTTCGGTTTGTCTTACATTTCCCCTTTTTTGGTTGTAAAATCAAATGAAATGGGACAGTGATTCGAATCTCAGCTGCGGAGATGAGGTGGCTGATGAGGGATGGTACGGCGGAGACAGTGGACCGATTCAGTTTCCGTCGAGCAGTCTTCATTGACGACGCCGTTTAGGTTTGGGGTTTGTTAGCTCTGTGCGTTCTCTTTTCTCTATTTTCTATGAAACTGTATGTTTTCAGTGGCTTAAATTAGCCCTCCTCAATTCGATCTTCCAGCTTCCCGGTTAGTCTCCGGTTCTTCAATTAGCTGGATGATTTGATTGAATTAGATATGTGCTTCTGCAACGGATTAGGTTCAGGTTTGGCTGCGAATTGAATGAGATTGCTTGGAATTAGATTACATTTGACTGGTATTGGATTCAGTTATTAAGAAAGAGTCTTCTTTTACACCGCAATGATAATCGTTTTTTTGTATCAACTTGAGATAAATCTCGGATAGGTTCATGTAAGCCAATCTCAATCCATGTTATCTCAAGGTTGGATAAGCTTAGTTCCATCGTTGACTCGTTTCTCTGCAGATTTTCTGAAGTCTTAAAGAGTTCTTTTTGTTTCTCAGTAGCATTAATGTGTGAGCTTGCAAGTTGTGTCTCAGATATCATGGCTACACTTTGTGTTATTAGTTATAAATCCTTAGGAAGCATTGTGAAATTACATTACGCAGTACACAGTTTACTCTGAACATTTTCTGATCTATAGATACTGCAAGAAGGTACGCTCCTGAAACCTCTAGGTACCTTTTTCCTAAGCCGGAGAACAGAACACATCTCATTTTGCTAGACTATATATTTATATGCTTGTAAGCCATTCAATTCTATCTTTTTTTGGTCTCGTGATTTGTTTGTGGAGTTAGGTTTTGAGTTTATTAGCTCTTTGTTTTCTCTCTTCTTGAGTTTATAGGATACTGCATATTTTCAGTGGCTTTATTTGTTCACTGAGTTCTAAAGGTTGTAACTTTAATGGTGTTGTTGTGTAGGGGAATGAGTGGTATGAAGGAACCAAAGTCCAATCTCTCTGTGGTGCAGTGTCTTCTTCTGGGTTTCTTGGAGCCGAGTCTCGTGGCTTTCAGGCAAGTCCTTGTTATCTCTAATCTCTTTTACCGTAATGGTCTATGCTTATTCTTATCCCTTTCTAACCATTCAGGAGGATACATATGTATGGGAGGACAGTGATGATCGCTACTCAGTTGATAAAATTCTACTCTATGATTCTGAAGAAGGCGAGCTTACATTTGAGCCTCCTAAGAATGTCGAGTCCAAGAATGTCGAGTCCAACACAAACGAAGAGAAAGATATTGTTGTGACAGAGAAGAACCATTTGGCGTGGATACAACAAGCAAGCTGTTATAAGCTCAAGGCAGAGTTTGATCTATACTCGTGTTTTATAAAGAACATAGCTTGCACTCAAATCAAACCACATGACTCGACCAGACAAATGGTTATATGTTCTTTTTATGGAGTTCGTGTGTTTTATGTATTGATTTTGTATATTTTGATTTTTTGATGGAAAAACATATGGTATTATACGATTTATTTGTGTTTTATTAGAGTAAATTATATTTATTAATCTTATTGCAATTATATTATAAACATTATGTTAAAATTAAATTATCATTTCTATTTATAAATTTAGGGGTTTGTAATGTTAACAAAGTGACTAGATTTGTTTTTAACCCCTAAACCCTATAAATATTTTAACCCCTAAACCCTAAATTTAATCATGAAATCAGAATTTAAAACTTTTCAATTTTATATGAATCAATATAAATATACTAATGTAGCATGAATCCATCTAATACCTTAAATCTAATACCCTAAACTTAAAAATTAAAATTAAACGCAACATTTCATCTTTTTAGTTTTAGGGTTTAGGTTTAGGGTTTATGATAAACATAAAATCTTAACTCTATATACTCAGACCTTATATCATCTTAAAAATTTCATTTTTACACTTTTAATCATAAAACATAAGAATATAAATCACACAACACAACTTTTAACTTATAATTTTAAACTTTAACTCTAAACCCTATATATTCAAACTCTAAGCCATATATACTCAGACCTTATACCATCATAAAAATTTCATTTTACACTCTTAGTCATAAAACATAAAAATATAAATCACAAAACACAACTTATAATTTTAAACTTTAACTCTAAACCCTATATATTCAAACTCTAAGCCATATATACTCAAACTATATATCATCATTAAAATTTTCATTTTATACTTTTGATCATAAACTAAATTATCAACCATAAAAATAATTGAAAATATTTCTATAATATTTATAATAACAAATTATTTTAAATTTAGATATTTTTATAATAATAATAAATAAATAAGAAGGCATTGTTTTTTGGCCGTTGATTTATTCAGATCAAACGCCCAAATTCATTCTTCTATCTATCCTCGTACTTTTCTCCCATTGGTTGAGAAAGCAATGGTGAGGATGACAATTATAGACCATCGATTACAATTTAATCAATGGTCCAGATTATTTTGGAATATTTCTGATTAGCACACGATTCAATCCCCTCTCCACGTTTCTCACTCTCTTCCACAGATCTAAGAGATAGGTTTCCTCTGAAGAAGGTTCCGAATCCTCCGGTGCCGATAATGAATCAATCAGTAGCATCGTAGATATCTTTGCATCTGAGCCTGTGAGGATGATTGATTTCCCAGTCCTCGAGAATATCTCCTTGTTATTCTCTTCCTTTCCACCACCGTCGCTCGTCACCACCACCATCGGTTCTCAGACCCGTCCTCACCGGAGTTGCCACCACCACCGTCACGCTCGGCATAACCACTGCAGGTCACCTTTCTGTCTCTCACTCTGTCTCTAAACCTCTCTGATTTTTGATTTTTTTTGTGTGTTCTTGTTACATGAAGGTGTTTTCTATTCTGTCATGTTGTGTACAAGAGATCTGCAAAAGAACCCAACTTTATTTCGGGTTGGTTATATGTTTTTATATTTTGCTTTAAGATTTTTTATTAGTGTTATTTGACAAGATTGTAACTTGATTAAAAGGTGATTGGGCTGGTAATTGTTCTTGTTCTCGTACTCGACGTATAGGTTAGAGAAAGGGGAAGGAGCGAAGACAGTGACGACGTATAGGGTTAGAGACGACGCAACAGAGACGACGTATCTGGCTAGAAGCCTCATTCTGCAAGTTCGTTCCTTTTTCTTCTTAATCAAGTTGAAAGTTTTTGTCTTTAAATTGAATAGAGATAGTACGAATGGAAGTGAACTGATTTATTTAGTGTTTCTTATATTTCTTCATACTTTACATGTTTGGGTTCTTGCAGGTTTTGAATTGGATGTGGTGTGGCAGATGGCACAGGAAGGTAGCGGTGGTGGGAGAGATGGAGCCGAGCAAGAAGAAAAAGAGAAAGTTGGTCATGAGCAGTCATGACAGATGAGAAAGCTTAATGGTGGTGGAATAGCAAAAACTATGGCGTGGTTTAACGTTGGCTGTTCAAAGACATGAAGAAGAAGAAATTGACGGCGACGAGTTTACAGTAGATGTAGGGTTAAGTTTTTTTAGCTTAAGCTGTTTCATGTTTAGATTAGTAAACCGAGTCTGGTTTACTTAGTTTTTTTTTTCAATTTCGGTTTAGTTTTGTTCAATAGATTTTGTTTGTATACATATCTTATTAATAAATTGAATTAGAAATTAATTTTTGATATGAAATTTTAATTATTTTATTTTCAATTAATTAATTAATCATAATTAATTTATTTTATTATTTCATCATAATTAACTTATTTAATTAATTAATTTTGGTTATTTTATATAGCTATAGCACTATATCAATGTTATTATAAAATATGTTATGGCACAAAAAAAATGCCATAGAATAATATTTACCAGCGCTAAAACATCGTTATTAAAAGGATTTTAGACAGCAATAAAACAACGCTATAATATCTCCGTTTATTATAGCACACGAAATTTCGCTACGATATAGGGGGGGGGGTCTATTATAGCTGCGGCTGTCAGAGCGTTTACAAAAACGCTACGAAAACGATATGGTAGCGTTTTCTCGGCGCTGCTAATGCCGATATTTCTTGTAGTGTTGGAAAGTTATTATCTTTTATATTATATTAAAGTTATTAATGATAGAATAATGTTATGTATTCTATCTAATATATAAATTAATGATGATTAATAATATAATGTGACCAATTTTAGTAGATAGTCTATTTTATAAAAAGTTACACATGAATGAGATATACATGATATTATTCATGTATATATTTGCGATGTATATATTTAAGGTTATTATTCATGTATATATTTGCGATGTATATATTATTCATGTAAATATTTGCGATGTATATATTTAAGGTTATTCAAAAATAATAACATTACAATATACTTGTTTTTTCCCATCAAATAGATTGTTTCAAATTTTCACATTTGTTTGTCTCTTTTTGGATTAGTATTTAATCATGAGATTTTTTTTTAAATATCACTTTTTAGTTTATTTTCACAAAAATAGCTACTTAAATAAGAAAATGACCAAAAGACACATTATTGAAGTGTAAATATGCATTTATAATCTTTGGGTTAACTAATCTAAGACTTAGGGTTTAGAGTTAAGGAGTGACGTTTAAGGAATGAGTTTCATTTTCGGAGGACTATTTTTGTGAAAAAATGCTATTTGAGAGAATTGTTCTTTAATTATTGAATAATAAATAGAAATGGAATTTAGAAAATATTAAATATAATCATCTCCAAATGTAATCAAAAATTTTAAAAAGTAAGAAAAACTCCTGATCACTAAACTTAAAGCTTCATATATTATTTTTTAAAATAATTTAGTTAAAAATTTAATTATACTTTTAAATGAACTATCTAATTTTAAAAGTTAACATGGAAAAGATTTAAATAGTATACATATGGGTCAAGTATTCTTTAAACTATAAATCCAATGGGTAAAATATTCTTTAAATTCAATTATTGTAAGTCCAATATAAATGTGATCTGGTAACAGATTATTCTCAAACTATGGTTAATTCACCACATGTCAAAATAGTCAATCTTGGGTTTGTACGTCACAAGAAATGGGTTATATTAAATTTTTGATTGGCTTTAAGATATTTTAAAAATATTTGATGATTATGTTATAATATTTAGCATGCTTTGTAAACAGATATATCAAATATTGGTAGGTAAAGGAATGTACGTACCTATATTTTTGATATGAGCACGATTTAGGCAATATATATTGAATTATATTGCTAACAAATTGTCCAGATTTTCCTTGATTTTATGAAAATTAGTTACAAACACGAAGATAATATAATTAGTCAATTTTTGAATGTAGGCTAAATATGGTTTAAAGTTAAATGAATATATCCACTATTTTAATGCAATAAATCCAAATTTATTTTTTATTGCACAATGTCTCAATCTTCATCTTCTCCAACTACATACTGTTACAAAAAGTTTTTAAAAATGAAACCATTATCTAAGAAAAAGGTACTGTAACATTAACATGTGCAGGCTATCATAATTAAAGGAAAAGGACTAAGATATAACATAAGCAAGTTCATTTACTAACATAAAAAAGCATGGGTATTCATAACAATCATCGGGATTTACAATTACAAAGTTAAATAACAACTATATTTGCTTAAAGACTCAGCCCTTTTCTGTTCAAGGTTGATTTTTTATTGTGTATTGTTGCAGGAAAAATCTGAAAACCGCATCCGCAATTGTCATATTAGTCGGGGTATATAAAGTTTTCGCCCAGTGATGGAACCGTAAGAAATGAAAGATACTTCCTTAATTATAACTCTGTGCATTTCAGACTGCAATCTCAACAATCAGATCATTTTCATTTTCAGATGAAGTAAGAGCATTAACAACGCAGAACCTTAGTGGGAACCTTAGGCAATTAAGTGATTTAATTTAAATTAAAAATAGAAAGTTGTGTAATTATCGATCCTTAATAGATATGTTTCTTTAACGATTTTTTTTTGGGGGGGGGGGGGTTTACAAACACGTGTCAGCATTAAAAGGAGACAAAAAAATTAAATCATTTTTCATTTATTTCTTTGTTCTCTTCTCTCTCTCTCTCTCGTCTGTTTGGTCTCTCCGTCGAAAGCAAAGGTTCGATGAACCGACCACCGTTCCTCCACATCAAGCCTCCACACCGATCGTCCACCAACGATCATCCGTCTGTCTTCTTTGTCCTCTGCTCGTCTTCTCCCTGAGAGAGGAACGATCGAAACCGTCGATCGATCCAAACCACCACCGTTCCTCCACACCGATCGTTCAGAAGTAATCCTCCACCACCGTGACTCCGTCTGTCTTCGTTTTTGTCTTCTCCTCTTCTCGCCTTTTCCGTGACAGAATCTAAACCCACCATCGATCGCAACCCACCACGAAGGAGGACGATTCTCTTGCTCCTCACGGCGTCTCCTCCTACTTCTCTGTGACAGAGGAAGGAGCTCCGAGTACCGATCGAAACACACCACCGATCAAAACCCACCACCAAGGACAAGGACTCTTGCTCCAGTAGAAGGTCACATAATACAACGTCGAGCTCCGCAAGTCACTTACGGAGTCAATGGAAAGGAGTATAAGTTGGCTTACTATCTCACCGACGGTATTTATCCGAGATGGGCTACTTTTATCCCAACTATTCGGGAGCCACAAGGGCGGAAAGCGGCGTTCTTTGCAAAAAGACAAGAAGCTGCCCGAAAAGATGTCGAGGGTGCTTTTGGGGTCTTGCAAGCTCGTTTTGCCATTGTTAAAAACCCGGTACTTTTTTGGGACAAAGACAAAATTGGGATGATTATGACGGCATGTGTCATACTTCATAATATGATAGTAGAAGATGAACGAGATGGATATACTCTGCGAAATATTTCAGAGTTCCAACCAGAAGGAGAAGACACCGGAATTTCACGTGTGGATGATTCTGAAACAGATATCCTGAGAAGTATCCCCGACATGATGCGTGCTCGGAAGGAAATTCGTGCTCCACATACACATCAACAACTGAAGAAAGATTTGGTTCAACATTTATGGGATAAGTTTGGACGTCATGAACGCAACAACTAAGTTAAGAAGTTTGTTTTCGAATTATTTTCTATTGTTGTACTAATATTTATGTTTCATGTTTTATTTTCAAGTTCTTAAATAAAATTAATGTTTTTAAAGTTTTCTTTTATTATATTGAATTTTTTTTAAAAAAAATTTAATTTTTGTTAAGAACCTTTAATTAAGAAACCTCCATTGGACTAATTAATATATATGTTTCTTAACATCGATCCTTAACCCCACTAACCACTTAATTTATTATTAAAATTGTACTTAAGGATCCTTAAAGGGTTTTAGGGTTGTTAATGGTCTAAGGTTCTGCATTTGGTCTGCGACAAACTTATCTTTTTTTTTGTAATCCGAAGCTTCGTTTGAGTGGATGTAAGATATGATATATATATATATATATTGGGTCTGCATCGTATGGTTGATTTAAAAGGGGTTATGCTAATCATGGGCGATTTTGTATGAACCCTTGTATTATAAGGGATATATTATGGTGGCATTTCTTTAGTAATAAATGAACGAGTTGTGATTTCTATTTAGAGTTCATTTTCTTAAATATCACATATGAATGAGAAATCATGATTTCTCTTTTAATATAATAGATAAATAAAAATAGTTTATTATTAAAATATAAACCGCTATGGGCCACCATATATGCTCATGGTCATCTTGTTTCAGTCACGTATTCCCACAATCCATCCTGTGACACAGAACATGCAAAGCACACAAATAAAATGTATGACTACGGGCCTCTACATCTAGTTAATTTTTTCTACTAGTATATTTCTCTCATCCGGTCATCCAATGGATTTTGTTTTTGTTATTTGGATACTTTTGTTGTGATTCTAAGTGATATTTAAGTGACACTAGACCGAAACTTTTTTTGGTTGAAGAACATTAAACCCAACACCCCAAACTCTCGTGTGATTGATAATTATGCAGTCCAGATTTTCCTTAACCAGCTATAACTTGTACCGGTTATAACCGCCTGGCACAGATTCTGCCACTTAAACTACATGAATTTAGAATATTTAATGCAATGTGACAGATTTTATATAAGTACATGTCTTTCTGGTACATATTTTTCTTCCCGATATATATATATTGTAAGCAAGCTAAATATTAATTTAGTTTTAGAATGATGAGATTTTAGGTTCGAGTTGTTACTGTTCGAAATCCGAATTAGTTAGTTCTTTACTTCCCTCCTTCTTGTCATGCAAATTGAACTTAACAATATTTTTTGTTTAAAATTTCAGTCAGAGATTCATCGGAAAACGAGTTGGAAAGTGTTCTGCATATCGTAGAATAAATTTAAGACTAAGATTTTATTTATTTCAGAGTGTGAAGGTCTTATAATAGTATGATATTCCCATAGAGATCTACGAGGTTTATTATTACCATAGATATCTACGAGATTTATTATACAAGTACTTCAGTTAATTTTTAATCAAAAATTAGAAGAATAAAAGAGAAGGAAAAAAGAAATATACTACAACGAAAGAGGCACATGGATGTCTGCAAATGAACGGAAAAATAAATTTGTTTGAAAGTGTCACAGGCACACTCTCTCGAATCACATTAAACAAGACTCCAAACGCTCTTCTTCTGCTTTGTACTCTTCAGTACATTACTCTTTTCAAAGTCCGTGAGTTACGCTCATCGATGACACCTCTCGAGAGAAAAAGGAGATATGGGTACATTTTCTTCTGCCATTCACATTTTCAGCCTTCGATGATACATATATTTCTATTTATTCAGAACTACATAATCTAACGCAAATTTTACTTTATAAGGAAAATCTTTTGTTTTTACATATTATTCTCTTTAAGAGTCAGCCCAAATATATAGAATGTATACTCACTTGGGTAGTCAGTAATATTTACATCAGAAATTGGTGAGAATACACCTCAACACTCCTTTAATATGCCACATACCCTTGATTATAGAAACCATTTTCACTAGACATTTTTGTCCTTGTGAGACACACCAACTTACAGAGAGTAATCTTGCGCGTGTGGGATATGTGTTGGGTGAACCTCTTTACTCCATTGGACAATAGAATAATTTATGTCTTTTCAGATTCTGTAAACAAAGGAGTGTAAGATTTCTCTGTCATTTTTAAATGTTATACAGTTGCTTTTATTCACATTTTCTTAACTACTATTTTTTCTCTTCATACTCGATTTTCGCCATGATCCCGAACTATATTCCACTCTCAATATGTTTCCTCTCTGCTTCCTAATCCCTAATTGTGTAAATTGTCATCTTTTTTTATTCATCTAAGCGTTGCGGTGGAGGAAGAACTGCTATTCCCGAGAATGTTCGTCGCCGGCGAAGAACCCCTTAGAGAGCGTGTCAATTAGTATCAAAATATCAAGAGAATCGAATTGATTATTGAAGCGCCGGAACTAGAGGAGTTAGAGTTTCCATGGAATTCTACTTTCGTAAAGATTATTCCGATCGAAGATAACCCGCCGTCACATTTTACATGCTAACTTGTTTAGTTACATATATAAAGTAGCTTACTTCCATAATTGTGATGGACTAACTCATTCGTTGTTTGTTACCGTTATTGTTGTCCGCTAACTTGTTTAATAACTGTGCACTGACCAAATAAGAAGGGCTAACAATAAATATGTTCTCCCACCAGGTGTCCGGTATCTGTTAATGTTAACATTTTATTTACCCGTTAAGATTTTACTTGCCAGTTAGCATTATTCTATAATAGTTAACTTAGATACGATAATTTTTGTTTAGCAGTAGATTGTTTGGTTAGCTGTCAACTCATACAGATACACTAGATGACTACCAGTGTTAAGAATAGGTGTTTACTGTTAAATCATTTCATAACTGCTAAAATATTGTTTACAGTTAAATTTTCCCACCGGTTTCTAGCTAACTCCATGGGTTAGGCGCTAACATACTTGTTAGTCGATAACCTTCACATGTTCGCTTATGTTGTTCTGGCAGCGTTAAATGCTTACAACTACCTTAACAGCTAACCTTTAATATATTCTCCGATCCAATCGGTTTATATTTTTACTCAGTCAACAAAAGTCAATAACCAAGTAAAAGACTTCTTATAGTCTTTGAAACCATTATATATTTTGTGCTCCAACCATTATTAACAGATAACTTATGCACTTATCAATCTAACAAAATAATGCAGAGAGGATAACAAAGAAGTTAGGGTCTAACATTACATAGTCTTCTTCTTCATCCTCAAATAGGCATCTTACGGTGTTTGTGACAGTATAATCAAGTTGGTCTTCATGTATAAAACTAAAAAAAGTCTTTTTGATGAAATTATCTCAGAAAATCATATACCTTTTTGTAAGAGATAACGAATACCGTCAAACGAGTTGATAGTCTCCAATGTTTTAGTTACAGTTTTCGTTTTCACTTTACCTCTCTCACCAATCTCTCTCTTCCTGCTAAGGATATATATTCTTCTCTATGAACTCTTTTACCAATCCAATCTCACTATCCAAAACACTATCGGAGAAATACTTACCAAAGCAAATCATCACAAAGAGTATGGATCCTTTTTTTACCCAGCAGATCGTCGCCTCTCACGCATCTTTGTGTCAGACACACTTTTCCGAACACGCCTCTGCAAAATCCAGTTTTTCTGGGTTCTAACGCACGCGCTCGTACGATTGTAAATCTGGAAAACATAAAACAAGGGCAAATCGGTCAATCTGTGGCTTAAAGGATACTGCTTTTTCCCATTTCAAAACCTATGGACATTTGACAAATTTGGTTATTCTCTGGGGATATTCCACCAATTCACCCTATTTACATTGTATTCCTATAATAAGCTGGTTTATCTAGCAACTATAATAGTTTCTAATTGTTTAACTAGTACTATATAGGTTTGGTCACTGTTTAAAGTACTTCAATCTTCTTAGCTTATCTCTAACAAAACAAAAGTTAATCATATTTTGATAAAGAGTGGAAAGCCTCATAAGTGCCGACAAGAACATTTTTAGGGAGATATTACATAATTACATTGGTATATATTAGACATTATTATGTAATATGGATGAATGCTAATGTGAATAATTCTCTGGTTTCTTTTAGCGAATATGTTTTCTAACTTTACGCGTATGTTTATTCCCAAGAAAAACCTCCCCGGAGCAAATTTGATATTACATGCCTGCAGCCTCCCATCCTCCAAACTGACCCAGGGGGGGGGGGTCGGTAGTGACTGAGCCATTCGAAGATGTAGCAAGCGCAAACTAGAGCTCCATTGGCCATTACAAGGCTGCAACTAACATTGAACACTGTATATCTCAGAATCAAAATAATGGTCCAATGAAACCAAACTTCCTATTAATAATTGTCAAAGTTGTCAAAAAATCCTCTGCACTATAATATTTACCAAGTGATTTTTTTTTTTAAAAGGTGACATGTCATCTTCAAAATTCACATGATATGTAATTATGCTTCACCAAAACTTCTTTCCTTATTAATATTACGATTAGGCTTCACCAGAACTTCTTTTCTTTTTAAAATTACGATATACAATAAGTATGTCGGTACATTTAATACACATTACTAATATAGTAGCCTAATATAATATTGAGAATATATACATATAGTTTATAGTAACCGAGTATTAACCAAATATAAATTTATTCTCATATATACATATTTATTCTCATATATGCATATAGTTATATTTAACCAAGTATAACAAAAATAAATATTTATTTTTGGTAAACTATTATAATGTATTAATAACACATATATCACTAATTAAATAATTTTTCTATCTTGAATTAATAAAAATAAGTTAATACGATTACAAATATAAAATTTTACGTCAATTTATATATCATATTTGTATAAATATAATTGTAAATGTGCATCAAAAAAATACAAAATCAAAGTAATTCTAATCCAAAAAATAGTTCAAAAAATACAAAACTAAAGTAATTTTAAGGACGGACCGCTTAGCACGTTGTGCAAGACAGCAATCGTCTTTCGTTGTTCACATGGATGCAGAACTCTGAGTATAGTTTTCAGAGTCTATATGAAATATTTATTTTTGGTAAACTATTATAATGTATTAATAACTCATATATCACTAATTAAATAATATATATATATATATATCTCAACAGCAACAAAAAAAATATTATATAATAAAAAAATATATATACTAGTAACTAGGATAAGACGTGCTTTACGCATGGTGAGCTTATATAATAAAAAAATATATATAGTATTGAAAAATTAAATATGTAGATGTGTTTGAATTTTTTTTAATATATATATATATATATATATATATGTTTTCTTTATATAATCATCTATATGTTGGGCTGAGTATTTATAATTTTAATTGTGAACCAAAATGTCTTTTGAATTTATGATGAGCCTGATCGATTAAGGCTTAATTTTTTATCACCATGTTTATACCTATAAAAATCGTAATGTGGTCATATATTACAAAAACAGGTTTTACAATTTTTAATACTTTATTTTGACATCACTGAGAACCATTTTAATGATTTTTAAACCAGCAGCTTAGTATTTTTTCATAAATCGAATTATTTTTACATAAATCTTTAACATAGTTTTGAAGGATTTCGACCGGACGACTAAATTGATGCAGCCTATTTTTTTTGCTTTAAGTCGTTAGCTGAATATATACACACACATATTTATAATTTCATTTGAATATTTGTTAAATAAAAAAGTCATTAATAAAATGTTATAATCATTTGTATCCTGTTATAATAAAACAAATTAAGCCATTGATCACAAAATTTACAAATTGGGATTTAAAAATTTCTAATAATTTATAGACTTTCAAAAAATAAAAATATAACATATACATAGTCTTTTTATTATATGATTAATGTGATTGTTTAATATTTTTAATAATATAAAATTAAATAAAAAGAACTAAGATACAAAATTGTTATCAAATATTTATTATTCATAATTATTAATTTTCATATATACATTACTCATATTAGATAATTATGTAGCTTTTATTTAAAGAAACTGCGAGAATATTCCTTTGTACACTTTTTATCAATTTGATAGTTAGTTTAATAAAAATATAATATAAATTAAGATGAACCAACCTATTTTCTAAAATTTCTGAACTTTATTCTCTTGGTGACATGTGACTACAAAACAATGTTGTAATGTTTCTCAATTAGTATATAAGAGATATCTTTATTGATTGATATGTTAATTTAATTCAAAATGCTATAATAAATCTGGCCATTATAGTGAAACGATTCGGGATAGCTAGTTTATAGATATGTTCCCTCTCTAGAGGAAAGTAACGGATTTAGAAGGTTGGGTGTCACGTATAGGCATATGCAGTTGAATGGAATCAGAAACGGATACGCAGAAACGAAACATCTCAAACCGTGGAAACGTGATGTTAAAGAAAATTATAAATAGAAACGTTTTGGAAATGTCTATAAGTATATATATATATATATATATATATATATATATATATATATATATATATATATATATATATATATATACGTGAATGATTATCTTATGAGTATAATTGTTTTCTTCTATCTGGTCTATCTAATAATATAAACCAACAAATAACAATTTTATGTTAAGTATATGAAATGAAACAAGTAATAATTAAACATCAAAATCATATTAAAATTTTAAAATATTAGATATCCAATACTAAAATATTAAATTTTCTTCATGTTTCCCAAACAGAATCACAAGTTTCTAAAACGAAAATACAATTTTCCATTGGATTTCTTTTTTTTAACACTGAGTTTCCATTGGATTTCTGAACTGAAGATTTCAAGAAACGAGTTTCTAATGAGTTTCCACGAGTTTCCAAAAGATTCTGATTCCGAAATGTTTATGAAACGTAAAATGTATCTTTGCCCGAGTTTTCATGCAACCTATCTTAGTCTTGAGAGTATTGAGAAAATAATTTATGTCTCTTTTGTTTCCAATTATTTAATTCAAGTAGTCACACATACGTGTTTGAAGTGAATATTTAAACCAAGAAAAGGGAAATAGGAAATATATGATATAGTATTAATGGTGTATCTTGGTAAGGACCAGGAGATCAGAAGGGGCCACAATGTCACAAAGAGGACCAACAATGAAATTTTATCCTCAGCTGGCTTTGCCATTTTGGCTCCCACCTTCTCCTTCTACACATATGCACATGTCTTCATATCATTCTCTCTCTACCCACACAAGAGAATGTACAGCCACATATAGAAATACAAAATCTTTATTTATAAATACGTACTCCTCAACTCCTCAATAACCATCCATCTCCTTCTCCATTACTCTCTCTATCCTTTCAAGAGCTTTTCTCTCTCAATTACCCAAAGACAAATGGCCATAATGAAGAAATCTTCAAAACTAACTCAGACGGCAGTACTGAAGCAGATCCTAAAGAGATGCTCGAGCTTAGGAAAGAAGAATGGAGGAGGATACGATGAAGATTTCCTCCCACTTGACGTACCAAAGGGACACTTTCCTGTCTATGTCGGAGAGAACCGAAGCAGATACATTGTCCCAGTCTCTTTCTTGACTCACCCTGAGTTCCAATCTCTCTTAAGACGAGCTGAGGAAGAGTTTGGTTTTGATCACGACATGGGTCTCACCATTCCTTGTGATGAAGTCTTCCAGAACCTAACCTCGATGATCCGATAATATTTTAAGTTAAACCATTTGAAGAAGATGCAGAAGAAGATATCATCTCTTCTCTCTTTTTAAGTTTTTCTTCTTCTATTTTTAAGCCTATCTAGGGTTTTTACGAGTTGGTTCACTCGTCTAACAAGAAAGAAACCTGAATGAGATATAGATTCCATGGGTTTAATTGGATTTGTAAAAAAAGCTTGTAATGTTTTCCTCGCAGATCTTGATTTTGTGAGAGAAGTTGATTAATGCAAGAAAAATTACTCCTCTATTTGTTTAACGACTCCCTATAATTTTTATTGATTCTTGTGCAACTTAATTTGTATTTTTCAGAGGCTTCAGTCCATTTTTAAGCATTAAACAGAAATAAAGGTGTTTAACTTTGGACTATAATTTGTTATTGACATTATTAAACTGTAGTTTTAGGCTAAAGTTTCATGTGATACATACAGTATATAACTAGGGTTAAAAAGATTAGATGTCAAATCATATGAATGATGCATTTATATAAGGGATTACTAACCACATAATTACATTTTCCACCTTACTCATTGTACACAAATACACAATGTTTATATTACCGTGAACACTGTACTATGCTCTACTATCATATCGATTCCAAAACCACAATTTTTTTAATCATTGATGATAAATACCAGTTATGTTAGAAAATTTCAACACTAATCTTACATTCAATTGGAGAAATTTTATTTTTTTTTATCATTTTTAACGTTCTGTCAATACAGTGTTAGGAGATAATATGTAACAACCCGTGTGGTTGAAATTTTTGAATATTAAAACAGAAGAGTTGCACATAAAATAGGGTCATAACACTCTCCAAATCTGACGGATTCTTCAGTTTTATTTTGCTTAATTTAACAAGGCTTATTTTCACAACCCTTAAAGTTAGAAGTTCATCTATATCTAATAGATATCTTCTTGTATTTTCTTTGTATTTAAGCAAACAGAAGAATATCAGATGTATCCAAATCTGGCGTCCTTTAACCATTCTTAAAGTCAGCATTATATATTTGGACTACATCGTCAATTAAACTATTCCTTCTCTTCTACGGCTTTTCCAAATTCCGTACAATTAATTAAAGATGTCATCAAACACATATTTAATTGTTCGAAAAGGTTACACCTCCTATGCCCTCATATTAAATCACTATATAACTGATTTATATTAGTAAAAATCAATGCAAGATTTTATCACGCATTCCGAAGTATTGATTTGTACATCATTAGTCAAGCGGAAAATAACTAAAAAACACTTGAACCAATGAAGAGGAATACAAAAATATGATAGTATGAATTTTATTTTTTTGAAACCTTTTTTCTATTAAAATGCATGAGAAGAAAAAGAAAACAGGTCTAGCCAAAACCATAGTTTGTGGGTTTTAACCCTTACATAATATGGCCCTAGCAAAATAAAGCCTAAGTTGACACACAGCAAGAGCAAAGCCCAGTCAATACACTAAATAGAATCCATGACAAGTGGTTGGAGTATTGCAGCGACGATGGAAACAGAGTAGAAGGAGAACGATTCAGGGAGCCGACTGCAACCAAAACTGGAGCATCTGAGAAATTACCACAGGGTTGCTCTCTCTGAAACAATGAATTCGATTCTTGATAGTTCTTTCCATAGTAATAGCAAGCTGAGAGTGGGATTTGAAGATTTGATTGTGGATTCACGAGTTCCTTTCGTACCATAGAGAATAGAGGGTGAGTTGCCAAACGATCAGAGCAAGCTTCTATTGCCATGGAGGACCCCCTAGTCTTTGCATGTCCAAAAGAGTTGAGGACCAGGATCTAGTTGCCGTGATACGGAGGCGCGACGCAAAGAGATCCCAAAGGCCGAAGGCGTAAGAGCAGTGAAAGAAGAGGTGATCACGTGATTCCACTACCGAAAGAGAGGCACACATAACACATTTCGGGCGAACTTGCATGCCCCATGAGAGGAGACGACTCTTTGTTGGGAGTCGATCGATAGTGATAAGCCATGTGAGGAAGCTGTGCTTCAGAATTTCTCCCCGGTTCCAGACAACATTCCTCCAAGGGACAAGGCTTCCATGAGGTTTCAGTAAATTATATATTGCTGCCATGTTGTATTTTGTCCATTCCCTCCCATTAACTATCCAAGTTGTCTTATCAGGAATGTTGGATAGTTGTATGGAGGAGAGATAAGCTTGAACTTGCACCTGCTTCTCTGGCTTTGCCGGACGAACAGTCCAAGAATCATCAGAGTAAATGTCCCGGAGTGACGAGTTGAGAGGAACACCCATAGAGTTTTGGCGTTGCGGAGCAAGGAAATCAGAGAGTCTACCAAACGGAGACCAGTTGTCGCTCCAGAATCTGACTGAGGTACCAGAGCCAACCTGAATCTTAATCCATTCATAGACAATATGCTTCATCTTCAATAGTTTGTTAGTGAACCACGGCTAGCGCTGTTTAGGTGTTGTAATCCAGTAGTTAGCAACATCTCCTTTTAATATCTCCTGCACGAACCAAGCAACCCATATAGAACATGCATTTGTGAATAAAAGCCAGAGAAGTTTTAGAGAGCGAGCAGTGTTCCAAGCAACCAGATCCATGCAACCTAGGCCTCCTTCTTCCTTAGATAATGTAACTGAGTCCCAAGCTACTCTTGCAGAGTGGCTACCCTCTGTAGAACCATGCCATAGAAATGAGCTACAAAGATATTTAATCTTCTTGATACAAGCCTTAGGGAGCACAAACATTGATGACCAGAAATTAGTGATTTCCGCAATAACCGTGTTTAGCATCACCAACCGTCCTGCAAAAGAGAGTGCTCTAGAGCTCCAAGAATTAATTTTATTCTTTATGTGTTGCAGAAGAGGTGCACAGAGCTGAAGAGAAAGCTTCTGAGAGGTTAGTGGGATGCCTAGATAGCATACAGGGAGGCAACCTGCAACTAGACCCGTGGCAGTCGCAATGACATCAATATTATCTTGAGCCAGATCCGAGGAGACAAAGGATGTTTTCTGAATGCTCACTGCCAAACCAAAGTGAAGGGAGAAATCATGTAGAATCAGCAAAATAGCTTGGAAAGAGGCAAGGCTGCCATCAGTGAAGATGAGGAGGTCATCTGCAAAACATAAGTGGGTGAGTTTGGAAGAGTGACACTTAGCGTGGTAACCAAACTCTCCGTCAGCAGCGCCTTTGTTTAAGAGGTGGGAGAGACAGTTCATGGCAATCACAAAAAGATAGGGAGATAGGGGGTCCCCTTGACGAAGATCTCGCTTTCCTTTAAAGTGCCCCTGAATAGTACCGTTATAGCCAATTGAAAATGAAGGAGTACAGACACAGCACGTAGCCAGTTCAAGTAGATGGAAGGGACCTCAAGAGCACTGAGACAGATGAATAAAAAGTCCCAGTTTAAAGTGTCGAACGCCTTGGCGATGTCTACTTTCAGAGTGATGCGCGGAGGGCCCTTGTTTTTGTGATAGCCATCGACAAGATCAGTAGCCAAAATTGTATTCTCTACCAGTAACCTCCCTTGTATGAATGCAGTCTGATTCGGAAGAATAAGCTCAGAGAGGAGAGGCTTCAGTTTTGCAACCAGAATCTTTGAGATGGTCTTGTATAGAGTTGAGCAACAGGAGATGGGTCTTTAGTCAGCAACAGAAGAAGCACCCGGATGTTTGGGAACCAGAGACATGATAGTGGAGTTGACAGCCGCAGGAAGAAACCCCGTGACAGCCGCATGAAGAAACTCCATGGTGAAGAAAGCGGAGATGGAAGCTGTAACTTCTGCCCCTAACACAGACCAAGAGGCTATGAAAAATCCTGATGTAAGCCCATCCGGTCCTGGAGACTTATTGGGGTTGGCTTCAGAAGGGTAGAAGCTATAGTTTCCGGAGTTGGTAGGAGGGAGAGACGAGAGCAGTGTTCAGTAGAGCAACGGTAGTTGAGGAGTGATCGAAACCAAGCAATGGAAGAGATGGTTGTCGGGACAAACTCTGGTGCCATAATGGATTTGAAGTGATTGATCGCCAGAGTTCCCATTTCCACAGGATCAAAGATAAGATCACCATTAGATAACATGAAGGATCGAATGGAGTTCACTGCAGTACGGACTTTCCAGATCCTATGAAAGAAAACGGTATTTCGATCTCCTTCTCTAAGCCAATTGATTCTAGACTTTTGGCGAAAATATGCTTCTTCTATCATCTGGAGGAATTCCCACTTCTCTCTTAGTTCTTTCTCCTTCTCAAAAAGAGCAGGTGATGGATTTTGTAGTGCCTGACCCTGCACAATTTGAAGCAAACTGTTAGCAATAGCAACTCTCTCTTGGATTTTGGAAAAATTCTCTCTATTAATTTTTTGAGCACTCTTCTAATCTGTTTTAGGTTCCAACACAGCTCTCCTAGAGTCAAGGCAGTGCCTCCGATCTGAGTCCAGAAGTCCGTAACAATGGCGAGGAATTTGGGGTGTTTGGTAAGTTAGTTGAAGAATTTGAAAGGTTTGGTACCAGTAATAGGGAGAGGGACAGCAATGTCTATGACACAAGGGGAGTGGTCAGAAAAGTTTGGGGCAAGGAAAGTAGCAGAGCTATGGGGAAGGTCAGATATCCAGGGTTGATTCAAAAGCAGGCGATCGAGTTTCTTGCCTATGGAATCATTAGGGGTTTTGTTTGTCCAAGTATTGAGTTGGCCATGGAACCTCAGATCAAAGAGACCTACTTGAGACAGACAGTCTGAGAAGTCGATCATAGGAGTGGTAAGAGAGTCAACATGAGGGGAGGAGTGCTTAGAGTGGTGGAGTAGTTGGTTAAAATCACCCCCAATAGTCCACGGTAGATGATCAGTGGAAATAGATTGTTGTATGTTGATAAGATCCACCCAAAGATCTGATCTCTCCGCGATAGTGTTATAAGCGTAGGCTGCTGTGAAGATATTTTTTTGCGAGGGAGACAGAGTGAGCTCACACGTGAGAGACTGTTTAGTTTGAGCTAGCAGTCAAACATAAATAGATTGGCTCCAAATAATTACGATTCGGCCATCATCATCAGATAAATGATTTGAAGCAAAACTCCAACCAGGGCAAAGTTTGGAGATAATGTTGGACATGTTTTGCTCCTTGATGTGTGTTTCTAATAGGGCACCAAAAACAAGGTGGTAAGAACTTAACCATCGGCTAGATGGCAAGTGCTTGTCTGGATCATTAATTCCACGGACGTTCCAAAAAAATAATTTTGTACTCATTGGAGAAGGGAAGGAGGTGCTCCACTTATGTGGGAGCTCCCAGGGTTATCAGTAGAAGGATGGACAGTAGAGAGGTTAGGATCAGGGGAAGGGAGGAGGGGGAGGAAGGGGTTAGAGGTGGCTATAAAAGAGGGGGAGTTTTTGTCCATGAAAGCGGAGGGGAGGGTAATGAGGGGAGAGTTATGGAAGACGGCTTGTTTTCTGGATATTTGAGAGGTGGAAAAAGGGGCTCCACGAGCAGGGAGGCTTACAACTGCAGCAGCAATAGAAGCGTGTTTAGTGAAGGTTAAGGGAGGGGTGGGACTTTGAGGGGAGGAGGGAGAAGAAAGTGGAAAAAAAAAGGGGGGGAGGGGAGGGGTAGTGGTGGGAGAAGAGAGAATTCAAAAGCATAAGCAATACGGTCAACGGCTTCCTGAGAATCAGTAGTTGTATCATCTTACGGAGAATTTTCAACTGGGAGAACAGGATGGATAACTGTCTCAGGAAACGAGGGTGGATCAATAGAAGGAGATTGGTTAGTGGGTGGAACATGTAGTTCATCAGTCACTTCAATATCCATGGTATCGTGCGGTGAGTAGCCCTGAAGATGGACTGAAGGAACAGTAGGCGGCGTAGTTTCTGGGGGTAAAACTACAACTGGAGCAGCAGGAGGATATATGCAGTTTTTGTCAATGTGACCAATCCGGTTGCAGAGGGAATAGTGTGGAGGGGTCCAAGGGTAGTCAATCTCCACGTCAGTAACTTCACCACTCTGTCGGACCAATTCTCCACACGAAGGAAGTGGCTTTTGGAGATTCGCTTCTACCTTGACATGAGCAATATTGAGACTAGAGATGTTCTTTGTGTAATCATCTGTTTCAATTGGCTCACCAACAAGCCCCGCTGCCAAGCTGAGACCCTCCTTAGTACGAAGATCAAAGGGGATGCCACGAATGTGCACCCACAGAGGTATCGAAGTGATTTCAGGGTAAGATTCATCAGGGTTAGAGCCCCATTGTGATACATAAGACATAGATGTATCCACATACCACAACTTTTTCTCAAGGATTTTTGATCTGATATACTCATTTGGGACTCTGACAAGCATCGAGTGTTTCAAAGGTAGCAAGTGAATCTCAAGCTTGGAACCTTTACCCCACATATAGTTTAAGACGCTCTGGATGGGACCATAATCATGCATTTTACCAAGGAACGAGCGCACCACATACTCCTTATGGAGAGCTGCTCCTCTCTCAAAGACAGTGTCAGAAACAATAACTCGGGACTTGCCTGCAGCAGAGAAGGTAGTGGGAGCAAGTCTAGAAATAGAACGGTCAGAGGGAAGCTTTACTTTTGTGGCATACGAGGGAGGGGGGTTTGGTAGTTTAGGGGTCGGGGTTTTTTGGGGAGGGGCTTTTTGGAGAGGGTTTATGAGACAGAGGGGTTGAATTAGTGGTGGCAGAGGGTTGTGGGGAGGGAGCAGAGGCTTTGTTTGTGAGGATGGGGGAATTTTTTTGAGGAAGGATCGAATAATTAGGTTCAAGGATTGAGTTAACAGAGGAGTCTCCAGCTTTTGAAAGGGGAGTAGTTGAGGATTCTTCCGCAGGCTCACCCATGGCAATATCAGGTACCACATGAGATGCAGACGAAGAAGTAGTAACTGGTTCTTTCAAATTTTCAGAAGAGAATTTGAAGATAGAGTTAGGGTCTACTGTAGAGTGAACAGTAGTAATTGGGGGAGAAAGTGGAGGTGGAGTAATTAGGGGGGGGATCAGACGGAGAAGAGGAGGAAAGGGGGATGGAGGGGTCGGGGGGTCGGGAGGCTTCGGAAGGATCCCACCAGAGGCGGACGACGACAGACTCAGAACGGAGGTGAGACGACTCGTGGAGAACCATGGATTCTCGGGAAAGATATTTTTTGAGAATTTGTGATAGTATGAATTATTGGTGTAACTATTACCTTTAGCCAGAAGCAAACTTATCCTTAATCTACATCTATGACATTCATTACAAGAAAACAACGATATTACGAGGGACATTCCGAAGGAAAATGAATTCGTTGAAACTTTCTGACCAAAAACCGAGGAAATACCGAAGAAATGCAAAACTTAGGTTTTTCGGAATTTTCTCGAAAATTTCCGAGGAAATTCTGAGGAAAACACAGTTCGTCAGTATATTTTGATGGAATACCGAGGAAAGCATGTTCCTCAGAAAAAACCGATGAACATCCGAGGAAATATTATAGCCGTTAGAGAGCCGTTGGAGAGTCGTTGGGGGATTTTAAAAGTTCTGAGGAAATTCTG
Source organism: Hirschfeldia incana (assembly GCA_026261945.1). Lineage (NCBI taxonomy): Eukaryota > Viridiplantae > Streptophyta > Magnoliopsida > Brassicales > Brassicaceae > Hirschfeldia > Hirschfeldia incana. The sequence continues at coordinate 4,324,065 of JABCMI010000006.1, forward strand.
AGGAAGTAGCCGTTAGCATCGGAATTTCCTCGGTCTCTCGTCAAGATTTCATCTATAAATACAACCACCCCTATTCCTCTTCATTCACTCAATTTCTTCATCCTCCCTCCTACTATCTTTACACACGAGTTTGATTGAAAAAAAAAACATGTCTTTTTCAAATTATTTTCGTTCTTGGATTGATCGACCCCATTTGGATCCGAACACGAAATTGCTTACGGCAGAATACTTACGAGGTATAACTGAATTCATGGGGTTAGTTCGCCGACAACCGGAAGCAGAAACATGTATGTTAAGATGTCCTTGCTCTAATTGTAAAAATAAAAAGATTATTAAAGAGTGGGATGTTTGGACTCATCTATATTTGAGTGGGTTTACACGAAGTTACAAAATTTAGTATCATCATGGGAAAACTGATTATGAAGATGGTAGTACTAGCGAACCTCAGCCAGTGGTTAGATTAGAAGAAGATGGTACTGAGCAGATGGTAAATGATCATTTTAGAGGGGAAGATTTACCCAATGCATAAGCTATGAGATTTTATGATATGTTGGATGTTGGAAAGCAACCATTGTACGAAGGTTGCAGAGATGGTCATTCAGCTTTATCATCTGCTACAAGACTAATGGGCATTAAAACATATTATAACTTTGGTGAAGACTGTGTGGATGCGATTGCTGATTTTGTAAAAGGTATTCTACCTGAGGATAATGTAGCTTCATGTTCATACTACGAGGTTCAGAAACTCGTAGCTGGTGTTGGTTTATCTTATCAGGTAATAGATGTATGCAGTGATAACTGCATGATTTATTGGAGGGCAGATGACCAGCGGGTTACATGCAAATTTTGTGGGAAGCCTCGTTATAAAGATACGAGTGGAAGAGTTCAAGTGTCATATAAAAGGATGTGGTATTTTTCTTTGACGGAAAGGTTGCAGAGGTTGTATCTTTCTGAACGTACAATGCAACGAATGAGATGGCATGCGGAGCACTCAACATATGGTGAGATTAGACATCCTTCAGATGCAAAAGCGTGGAAGCATTTCCAATCAAAGTATCCCGACTTTGCATATGAGGGAAGAAATGTCTACCTTGGATTATGTACTGATGGTTTCAGTCCGTATGGCAAGAGTGGAAGACAATATTCTCTATTGCCAGTCATTGTTACACCATACAACTTACCCCCAACCTTGTGCTTGCGACGAGTTTTTGTTTCTCTCTATTCTCGTTCCCGGACCAGAGCATCCTAAGAGATCACTTGATGTGTTTATTCAGCCACTAATATATGAGTTGCAACAATTATGGGCTGAAGGTGCTGAAACATACAATATTTCTTGTCAAGAAAACTTTCAAATGCGGGCAGTACTAATGTGGACAATAAGTGATTTTCCAGCATAAGGTATCTTATCTGGATGGACAACGCATGGAAGGCTATCATGTCCATATTTTCAAGATAACACTGATGCTTTCCAACTAAAACATGGAAGGAACACGTGTTGGTTTGACTGTCACAGGAGATTCCAACCACTTGGCAATCCATATCAACAGTCCACCTCCGGAAATTTGTGAGAAAGGTTTGAAGACACACCTAAGAGATTTTGGTGCAGAAAAGACGCCAGACATCGGTGGACATGAGCGTTTTCTGGTAGATGCTGTTGGAGACCTGCATAACTGGCACAAAAAAGTATTTTCTGGGATATGCCATACTGGGAGGATCATTTGCTAAGGCATAATTTAGATGTCATGCATATTGAGAAGAACTTTTTTGACAATCTCATGAACACGATCCTTAACGTTCAAGGTAAAACAAAGGATAACTTGAAGTAAAAACTGGATTTAGTCGATATATGTGCTCGTTCAGAACTTCATGTTGATGAGAATTGTAAGGCTCCTTTTCCGATATACCCACTTAATGCATAGGGAAAAGATGCGTTCTTTGATTGGATTTCAAACGATGTGGAATTTTCAGACGGTTACGCATCTAATTTATGTAATTGTATCGACAGAAAGAAAAGAAAGTTTATTGGCTTGAAAAGTCACGATTGCCATGTGTTAATGCAGTGCCTCATTTCGTTTGCCTTCAAGGAACTATTACCATGAAATGTTCATGAAGCAATTGCAGGGATAAGTGCTTTCTTTCGCGATTTATGCACGAGATCAGTGACTCTTGAAGGTATTGAAAATTTGAAGACTAACATAGCCGTGATTCAGTGATACCTCATTTTTATGTTATGGAGCATCTTGTTATTCACCTGGCAAGAGAATTGGAACTTGGTGGTCCTGTGCAGTATAGATGGATGTATTTGTATGAGCGGTATATGTTCCATTTGAAGAAAATGGTGAAAAATTTAAGTGGAGGGTTCAATAGTCGCACAAATGATCAATGAAGAAATTTCAAACTTTGCCGAGTACTACTTTCCAGCAAAAGTCCAGACCAAAAACAGAAGATCTGTTCGGCATGATGATAGAGGTGAACGGGCAACATATCATGTTACGGTTCCAGACATTTTCACAGATGTTGGACGACTTAGCGGAAAACCAAAGGACCGTCGACTTACTGAGCAGGAGCGCAGTCATTTGCAAACATATTTGCTCACCAACTGCGAAGATGTTCTTCAATATGAGAGGTAAATAAATTAGCTTACAATTTTTTATTTTAACAAGTTCAAATTTAAATCTTAATTAATTACATTATTTTCATCATATGTACATGATTTTTATGGCAGAAGAGCGGTTCAAATATATATACGACACAGAGGATGAACTAGAAGAAATGAAGCAGAGAGAATTTGCTGGATGGATGCTTACTTATGTGAGTGCCTTAAACAAATTAAAATATCATTTATCACATATTTATACTAATTCATGTTTATTGATAGAACATATATATGTGCTATTAATAGGTGTCTGCTGATTTGGCCAGAGGTGAAACATTTGATGATTGGATACGCGAGATGGTGGTTGGACCAAACTATGTTGTGAAGTCATATCCGAGATATTGTACTCGAGAATATGCATTCACAACTCAAAAGAGCAGACGTTCGAGAACGACCTATGATGTTGGCGTTTGTTCTGCATCAGGAGATGATGTATACTACGGAAACATACATGAGATTATGGAAATCCAGTATTTGGGCATGGTTGAATTGAGGTGTATTGTTTTCTATTGTGAACGGCACGACAAGACTCCAGATCGAGGTGTGAGAACATATGCATTTGGTGTTACATTAGTTAATTCGAGGCGAAAGTTGCAATATTATGATCATTTCATTCTTGCTTCTCAGGCCGATCAGGTAATGATTCAGAATGATTCATCATCATATGTATTAATTAACAATTTTACTACTAATTTTTTAAATGTTACAGGTTTGTTATATCAAGTATCCCTGGGTTAGGAACAGAGATGATCCATGGGTAACTGTTACAAGACTCAAACCAAGAGGCCGAGTTCAAAGAAGTTCTGAGCTGGAAGACCCACTACAACCAAGCACATCCGGCAACTTAAGTGCAGCCGAAGATTTAGCTGGAGTTGGCCTTGTAGTCGATTTAACCGACTTCGGAGAGGAAACCGTCGTTAACGTAGAGGATGAACCAGAGATTGGAGAGTTTCACCAAGATCCAGATTCAGATTCATAAGGTGATGATGACTCGGAAACAGAGTAGCATAGATTTTTTTTTCTTTTTTAATTGGATACCGAGGAAATTCCGAGGGAATATAGGTTTTCCTCAGAATTTCCTCGTAATAAACCTTGTAGATTTAGGGATTTGATTATAGAGTATTGTTTCTCGGGATTTCCTCGGAATATTCCGAGGAACTAAGTGTTTTTAACCAAAAATAACGTTTTGCGGATTGAATAACACGTATATAACCTTCTTTAAGTGTCTTAAGCAGATTATGAAGTAAAAATTGGTGTTTTACCCGATAACAAACACTTTTACGATTGCATGAACGAAAACCACACAACATAAGATAAACACTTATACACTTTAATAAATTGTATATGGAATACTTACAATTATTTTTGAAATTTTGTTATTTCATGGGTTATGATCATCTATACAAAGAATCCTCAGTGGTATGCATTACATTTGTATAAGAAATGATATATGACAAAAAAATTGATGTTTTGAAACCCCAACCCTCTTTCCTCGGAATTTCCTCGGAAATTTTGGAGAAAATTCCAAGAAAAATTGGTTCCTCAGAATATTTTCATTTACCCGGGCAACCATAGCCGCCAAATATTTTGCGAAAATTAAATTAATGGTTTTCAAGGAAATTCCGAGGGAATCTTTAATTTATTCTGAGGAATTCCGACGGACATTTTCCGTCGGACCCCTCATAATATTAGGTCGAGCCGTTCTTCTTCTTCCTCATTTCTCTCTTCTTCTCTTCTCGCGAACTCCGCCGCATATCTCTTCTCCTCCGTCGATGTACGGCGAATCAAACCCCAATTTCTTCAATTTCATTCCTCAATCATGTAAGGACCCTATCCCTCTCTCTTCTCTTTAAAAATCTAGTTTGTTTATGGTGTGTAATGATTTTTATAGCTTTTTGTTAGTGTGAATGGTAGAGTAGTGTATTGAGAGTTTGAGAATGGTTTTAAGGTTTATGATTGTGATTATTTGTTATATTCAATTGATTTGGATTTTATTTAAGTTTTTACTAATTTTGTGGTTATAAAAATCGAATTAATAATTATGTATATATAATATGAAACGTTTTTTGTATATAAAATCTATTTTTTTGTGATTAAAACTATTATTTGTAATTATTAAACAATTTTTATTGATTAAAACTATTATTTGTAAATCTTAAACAATGTTTTATTTATTAAAACCATTATCTGTAATTATTAAACCCCAATCTATTTTTTGTGATTAACACTATTATTTGTAATTATTAGAAAAACAATTTGATTAAAAATATTATTTGTAATTATTAAACAATTGTCTATTTATTAAAAATATTATTTGTAATTATTCAACAATTTTATATTTATTAAAACTATTATTTGTAATTATTAAACAATTTTTTATTTATTAAAACTATTATTTGTAATTATTCAACAATATTTTATTTATTAAAACTTATTAATCAATTTTTTATTTATTAAAACTATTATTTCTAATTATTCAACAGTTTTTTATTGATTAAATTTTTTTTTAATTATTAAACTATTTTTTATTTATTAAAACTATTATCTGTAATTATTAAAACTATTTACATGTCTTATGATGATCAGCCCATGCCTCGACCTCGAGCTCGTCGTTCCTCATCATGAGGTCGTGGTGGTTCGGGGAGCCACTCTTGGGATTCGTCCAGCCACCCTCAGGAATCTGCATCGCCCCACAGCTCCTACCATACATTTTCCTCTCCATTTCCCGCTCCCGCAGCTGCACCCCCTCATCCTCCTCCAGTCGTTCCGGAAGTGATGACTATTAAGGAGTTGGTTCCACAGCCCGGTCGTGACCTTCTTTCCTATCTCACTCAGTATCCACATGGTCGGGGGTCAAACATGGTAATTAAACGTCTTTTTTCATTAAAATTTGATTCAATATTAATATTTTGTTCCTTACATTAGGTATGACCGATCCTCGAACGGAATCAGCGCATAGATCAATCGTATGATGTACTCGGCCCTCGACAAGGGACATCCGATTTTCACGGACTTCACGTACGATAAGCAGCATTTGTGGTTTCGTCAGTTTGTGGTAAATATTCTATTTTTTTTATTATTTTTCAATCATTAGTAATTTTTAATCATTAATATAAAATTTTCTACTAATTGTGTTTTTTTTTCAGCATGAATTCAACTGAAATTCCGATGATACACTGTTTATCTATAACCACTTCGTCCATAAAGTTATGGACAACTATGGGAAGCAGATCTACGAGTGGAAGAAGAAGTGGAAAGTGAACAAGGTAAAGCTTAATTCATTAAACAATTTTTTAATTTATTTAACTATTTTTTAATTTATTTAACTATTATATATTTTTTATTTATTAAAAGGTTCTGAAATCGATAAACCCCACGGTCTGGATGGAGTTGTGTGTGCATTGGGATATGGATGAGACGAAACAAACTTCCTCCACCAACTCCACCAATCGCAAGAGCGATCGTAAAGGGAAGGGCGTCTTCAAGCACAACTTGGATGCTCAATCTATTGCTACTCTGGCAGATCGCATGGTAAGTTCACTATCTTTTTCTTCAATTATTTAAGTTTTGAAATTTTATTTTTTGACTTCTTCTAATTTGTAATGTTTTTTTTTATTTATGTTTTTAATCAAGGCGGATGAAAATGAAGGCGAGCCGGTTGATGATCTCACCTTAATGAAGAGGGCATATACCAACAAGAAGACCGGCCATATTGATGATGGTGTTGTGAGGGAAGTGGTCAGCCTCGTCCAAACTCACATGGAAGACAAAGTGTCTGAGCTTCAAACCGACGAAAACGATTCGACGGCTTCGACCAACTTATCCTGGATTTGAATTTACGAAATTGTTGAATCAGTAAGTTCTTAATTTAAAGTTCAATTCATTTATTTTTTGATTTTTTTATTTTATTATCTTTTCTATTATTTTAATTTTGTTATTTTCTATTTTAGTCGGTTCCAAAGAAGAAGAGACGTTTGGTCGGTTTGGGTTGTCGCTCCCGGTCGGTTCCTCCTACTGCAGGATAGCCCTTTGTTGATCCATGAGTACTTCTGGATCAAATGAAAGACAAGGATGACCGCATATCTGCGTTGGAGACCCAGATGGCGGCTCAACAGGCGAGCTTTGAAGCATAGAGGAGGCAGAACGAGCAACTGATGGAGATGATGAATAGGATGTACCCGAACGAGGTGTTCCCAAACGTGCAAGACCCCTAGTTTTTTTTTTCAAAAACTCAAATTGTTTTATTTTTATCTGTACAATTTGAATATTAATTTTAATTTTCATTATGTTTTCAATATTAATTCTAATTTTATATTTTCAAATTTAATTAAAAAAATTATTATTTTTAAAAAAAATCATTTTTTTTGGAAATTCCGAAGAATGGCTCCCTCAGAATTTCCGAGGAACAGTTCCTTCGGAAATTTCTGAGAAACAGTTCCTCTGAATCTTTCCTCAGAATTTTTCGAGGGACACCTTCCTCGGAATTTTCCGAGGGCTTCAGTCCTCGAAATATATCGAGGGAATCCTGAAGACTCCTTCGTCGGAAACTTCCGAGGATTGAGCCATCGGAAACTCCATCGGAATATACTGAAGAAGTGTTCCCTCAGTATATTCCGAGGAATTTACCGAAAGTGATCCTCAGAATTTTCTCGGAAATACACTTATTCGGTATTTCGTCAGAATTTTCCGAAAAAATTCCGAGGAAAAATGAATTTCCGAAGAAATATTTCCGAGGACATCTATCGTCGGTATTTCCTCGGAATAATGTTTTTCCAAGGAAATACGACGTTTATAGCCGTCAGTATGCCGCTGGTTTTTTGTAGTGATTGTTTGACCAGTACAGTATCTATACTCATATATGGTTACTTGTACAATAACCTTTGTGTTGATATGAGCATTATACAATCAACCAACTATGGAATGCTATATAATATTTAAGAAAAAGTAAATGTGTTTCATATAGGAAAAATTCTAATATTCTATTCCAGTATTCTATCGAAGTTGTATAATATTTTGAAACCCAATTAACAGAATATATGTAACTAAATTATTATGGTGGATGCAAAATTTGCCAGTAACTAAAAAAGTTAACAATGTTATTTTGTTAGTTGATAATTTAGCACACACTACGATCTCTTCAAAATAGCAAATGTTGTTTAGTTTTAATAGGTTACGAAATCTGAACTCAACTTGGTCATAAAAAAAATTCCTAACTAAAGTTGATTTTAATTTGAGTTAGATAATTGCATTGGTTGAAATAATTTGAAATGCATATACCATAATTATCGATTAAGTCCAAATCAAAAGTACATATTATATATTATTCTCTTAAGATTGGGTGTTTCTTAACCTACATTTAGACTTTGTACATATAGTTTTCACTAACTATGGTAGAATTGCATAAGGTACTAATTATTTACTTTTATGTTAGCAATCATTTGTATGTACAATTATCTATATATATAAAATTGCATTTTCTCTCTTCTCCTGCCACCTGGCAGGAGGGTTTTGCAACACCTGTCCACTTCTAATTCTACATCTATCTTTCTATGTTTCTGCCTCTTTAACATAGTTTCGTTTAATGCATAACTAACCCATATTTTTTCCATCTAAAATATTATTAAAAGGTCTAAAAACCCAAAATACCAAAGCTCATATTACATACACATATTTTACATACACATAAAGCCCACCATACACACCATCTAAAATCCCCACCAACGAAATCAAGGATCCGGGAACCATCTCTCACATCTTCGCCGCTTGATTCACTTCATCATCGGAGAGGAGAGCGTCGATCTGTTCGAGATCCGAAAGAACTAAGCCGACAAGACATGACCTCATAAGAGAAAGATGGGACAACTCCACCGTCTCCACCAACATGCATATCGCCACCGTGTCTACACGGATCTTCACGCATACGCCTCATAAGAGAAAGATGGGACAGCTCTCTGAAGGTTCACTCTATTTAATGAGTGGGTTCGACGTCAGTGATGAGATGTTCAAGATTTCAGACTTTCGTCTCGCTATCCGATTCAACAATCTCACTACGCTTGATCCGTTGACGAAATCAGTGATGAGATGTTCAGGTTCCGCAACCATGAGCAACTATTAGAATTGGCTAATATGGGCACTCACCTGCCAGGTATTTTTAATTAGAATTTAGCCAAACAATCATTACCGGAAACACTTAGAATATCTGAACATTGTGTACAAATTAAATTTGCAAACCTTATTGGCGAGTTGACAGCCATAAGAAGCACTTTTAATGAGTTTCATTTTATATTTTCTATTTTAATGAGTAACTATTTGAACCATTTCTATTTTTCAGGGATCTGTCTATCTGCCTAAGTTTATTTGATGGCTTGGCATCTGATTTTCATAAAAAAAAAATCACCGATTTTGGAGGCGAACCAAGGGTTGTTGTAGCCACATGCGTCAATCCTAAGATGGTTGGAGGTTGTTTTTTTTTATAACAAGGCATAACTCAATTTTTTAAAAGGGGTGTCGTATATGTTGGTTATATAATATGTATGAATAGTTAACGCCACATCCGCCCCATCTCTGTTTATTAACATTGTCAGGTCGATTATATGCAAATGGCACATCTGGGACTCATATCTATTTTGACATGGAAACATCTGCAGGCCAGTCTTATCATGAGAAGTAAGTAACCTCATACAGTAGTATTCTTCGTCCTGCTGCCAAAAATTACTAACAGTGGTTATTATTTAATCTACTAATGTTTGTAAAACCCTTTGGATTGGCAACAGATGGATCAGGATCGTCTAAGACCCCAACAAAGATACTTCATGCGCCGAAAATTGAAACTCTCACTGTCTCAGAGCTGAATGAATATGTCATCACAGAAGAACCTCAGGTGCATGCTATTATATTCTTTAACTTTGAACAGCACTTGCTTGATACGTAATCGTATGATGTTGTTGCAAATTTTTACAACAGATGATTGACTTCCTATGCACCGGCCAAGTTACAGGAGTGCAAGCTTCGCCTTTTCTACAAGATGATGCTGGGTTTTATGATCTCCTTGATTAAAGAACATGCTATACGCCAAACGTGTGTTTACATGTTCTCCATTACCTTTTGATTTCTCATTTTAGATCTGTGGTACGCCTTACAGATTTATGTTCATCTTCGATTTGTAACCCTTGCTTTGTTCCAGTTTCCATTTTAATCTATCAAAAGTAATTTAAAAAATAATAGAAAAAAGAACCTTCATAGCTCCAACACACCAAAACTATATTTTCTTCCCATGCAATGAAATATGAATGCTTATCACAATCGACTTCTTAAAAAAATGTTTACTATGAAACTTATATAAAAATACCAAAAATAGTGATTAGTATTTCTAGATTAAATTTGGCTCACGAGTTTTGGTCTTAAAATGTAAAAATAAGAAAACTTCACAGCAACATTTTTTAAGCATATATCATATTGTTTACACTTAAATTATTTTTCAACCATTCTATTATTATGTTGATAGAATATTAAAAATTCCATATTTAATATATAAACAAAAAATAAATAAGAACATAATTAAAAAAAAATATGAATTAAAGATATGAAATGCTTTCATTAAATAAAAAATTAAGAAAATGATAATAATTAAATAATTTAATGTCAGAGAACATGTTAACAACAAATAAAAACGAACACACATCAAATATAAAAACAATCATCATATTAAAAACCAAATAAATATCATATTCAAACCCAAACAAATATCACAATAACAATAAAAATAATCATTAGCTATTTATACAGCTACAATTATATACTACACGGTAACATTGGTTCGACACAAATAATATTTACCAACCAAAATTATGTGCAATAAAATCTCATAAATAAGAAATTTGCTTGAAAAACAATCTAATATTCACGCTACTTAACGTAATAAAAAAACAAAAATACAGCAGATTTTGAGTCAACAGGCCATTTCAACACTTTTATTTACAAGTATATTTACTATGACAAACCAATCAGCTACAGAAAGCATAAAGTAAATAAACAAAAACATAAACTAAATATACCAATTCTACAATGTTCAAGTACTATCTATCATCAACTTTTCTATAATAAATTTGTGTAAACTCACCCGCTTAGAAATAAACGAGTTTATTTCATTGATGGATAATTTCAGGTAAGTAACATAAACATCTGATTTTTCAACAGATTAAAAAGTCAATATAAGCTAACAACATATTCAAAAATTTAATTGTTTACTCATTTAAGATCTAGAAACATAAATATACAATTGATAATAGCCAGAATAAATAAATAAGGATCTTTTTTACCAAAATTAAATATATCTAACTTAAAGATTTTGGCTTTCTTTCTCTCTAATATATAGCCTATAATTGTCAAATTCTTTTTATGTCAAGCTAATGTTTTGACTAAAAAGATTTTTAAGTTTAGATGTTTTACTGTAAATTAAGTTGTAATGTTTATATAGGAGATATTTTTAATGTGGCTGATTTTTTATATAGGATTTTTATTGTAGATTTAAAATTTAATTATTTAATCATATATCTTCTAAAGTCAATATTTATTTTTATATATGTTTACTTTATAAGCATAAATAACAAAAATGTAGCAAAGATTGTTTTGACAGAACATGATTGGAACTATTTATACTTTAGAAAAAACTGGTTGTAGAAATCATTTAAAACACTTAACAATAATTTATACTCTAAATATAAAACTAGCAACAACAAAAAAAAGTCTCAGATAAAAGGTTAAAAATTTCAAACAAATTTAGTTTGCAAATTTCTAATGTTTTGGTTTATTCAACTTTACAACTAAGTTACATATTTTTAATAATATCATAATATAACTGTAGAAATTCACATCAATATAAATTATGAAAAATATACATCTTTTTGATATATAACATATCCATCTTTTTGATATATATTTTCGATAATTACAAATATATTATAAAACACAACAATTTAATGGTTTCATAGTGATACTTTAGTTTATTATTTAGATCATATATATAATTATTGCATTGTGCTATATATTTTTCTTATTGGATGTGTGCTGCATCAGTTAGATAGTAACAATTTTCTCAAGAAAAAAAAGAAAAAAAATGTGTTGATTATTTTTGTTATTTTATAAAGCATGCAGTGGATGAACTTAAGGAATCATCTTTTTGTTGGACTCGGCCCAATTAATTATTAGAGTTGATTAGTTATAAACCAACTTTTAGAATGGACTGCAACAAAATCAACTGAATCAAGTGCGCTTTATGTACTTTGTAATTTTACGGTATAACAATAACTAAGGAAACGTGTTTCTCTGTTTACCAAAGAAGTGAAACAATGATTTTAATGCCAGTGGCATATGTTTGTAAATATTGTGGAAAAATCAGAGTTAAGTACAAAATGTACTTACCTTTTAATAGTTTATTATTTTTGTTATTTATAAAGCCCGCGGTGGATGAACTTAAGGAATCATGTTTTTGTTGGACTCGGCCCAATTAATTATTAGAGTTGATTAGTTATAAACCAACTTCTAGAATGGATTGCAACAAAATAAACCGAATCAGGTTCGTTTCATGTTTTTTGTAATTTTACGGTATAACAATAACTAAGAAAGCGTGTTTCTCTGTTTACCAAAAAAGTGAAACGATGAGTTAATGCCAGTGACATATGTTGGTAAATATTGTGGAAAAATCATGGTTAAGTACAAAATGTACTTCCCTTTTAATAGTTTAGATGAAAATTTAAAACGATTTTGTTTAATAAGCTCTTCATTAAATCAAAATTTGAAGGATGATAAATCACGTAAGAGAAACAAGTATTTAAATACTTGATTCATTCTTGCTATATATCTTTTTTTTTGAAAATTCTGTAATTATATGTTCATAAATTTTTGATTTCCTTAGAAATTGAATAACAGACTATCATAACTCTCACAGCCATTAAAAGCCCATATTGCTTGATTTGATGAATTCAAATGGATTTCTCTAAATGTTTGACAGACCTTATATTTTTGATTTGGACATTTTCGTTAAAAAAAAAACCACTTTCATAGGATGAACTGGATCATAACTACTAAACCAAAGCAATGCATTTTCAAACATATCTACTTCTCGTTGCCTAACTCGATCGTGTTTGGTCGGTCTGTGTATGAGGCTAGGCACGTCTTTGGAGAGATATTAGCCACCGAGTATTGATGATGGTCTTGTTGGTAGGATTAACAACATTGAAGGTGGTTGGGTTCAATAGGTTGCAAGTTCGAACTGCATGTGAAACAATTTTGAGTACTAATGGAGTTATATAATGACGAAAACCTTCTTGGCTTTCTTATTCATTTGACCTTATTGATGCATTATTACTTTTAAGCCTTGGGATGACAAGGAGGTGTTTTTCTTGTTGTCTGATGCATTGAAAGTCTTTCAAAGGTTGTTGTTCTCTTCTGATCCAATAATCAGGTTTATTTCTGGTTCTATTCGGTATTGGTTTACATGGATTCAACTCTTCCACGTCACCGTTGATTAAGTAATTTGCAATTATACACTCTTCTGTAATCAGTGTGGCGATGTCTAACGAGCTGTGCGCCCACCACTCTCATTTACACATCCGCCAATCACAACCGTCCATTCCAAGATGCAGACTCTCCGCTTCCCGGAATCAATGGCTCTGGCTAACCTCTGTTTGAATCTATCCGTGCGCCGGAGGAGCGTAAAGTGTATGGCGAACCCGAGGAGAGTAAAAATGGTGTCTAAACAGATAATGAGGGAGCACTCTGACATGCTTCTAACAGACAGTCATGCAACACGCTGTGTTTCCCGAAGCTGCACTTGGAGCAGACCGCTACCTCTCTTCTCTCACCAGTCACCACCATCAGCGATGTCGAGGTCTCCAATGATTTGCAGGTACTATAATTCATGTGGGTGAGGTAGAAAGTTAGTGTCTTTCAAAAAAAAATTATTCCAAAACTTTATGCCCTTTGATTCACTTAGTTCTTGTCTTCTTGACATAAGCAAATTCATATGATGTTTTTTATGATTCATGGTTATGCTTTGTTGTTGAAAGTTGTGCATGTGGGATGTTACTTAGAGAGAGATGTTACAAGCTGAAATGATTTGTTTGTAGATTGTGAAGGTATATGTATCGGTGTTTGGAGATGATAGAGTGAAAGACGTTTCATTCGCGGGGTTGAAATCAAAATCTAAATACGTTAGGAGTGAGCTTGGGACGAGAATGAAGTTGAGATTGACGCTTGAGGTCAGATTTATTGAGGATTAATCCATGGAAAGATAAAGCCAGTAAGGCCTCTGATTTATCTTTTTTGTTTGTTTCATGTTTATAAAAAATCGATCCAAATCTGTAGCCTGATATCTTTTGTTGAACATATAGCATAGATAGTTGATCATTTATTTTCCTTTGGATGTCTTTCTTTGAAAAAAAAATCTTTGATGTTGTATTCAAAACCGGAGTGTTACAACTTAGTAAAGCAGCTCTCGTTTCTGTCTAATCTGCGTTTAATTACTATCACAAGAAACTTATACTGGAGACTGTTTCAGGTAATCACAATATTAGACAAAATAAAAGTTGAGTAAGGAAGCGAAGGGGGGGGGGGGGGGGTCGGAAACATCTGAATCACCAAAGGATGATCAAGACTGGGGAGAGGATGACCCCGACGAAGACATCAACTTTGTAAAGTAAATGGTCTGAAGCAAAGTTTTAGCACCCAACAGAGTGTACATTACTTTGTTAACACTCTGTTACCCAGTTCCCTGAGTCATCATATGTTCAACTAATCTAGGAGAGATCATGTAACAGAGAGTTCATGTTTTTGTGAAGTTTAGACAGGAGTATAAGGAAGCTGTTGATGGCACTCTTCTTTTCTCCTCTCACAAATTTTACCGGTGCTGCTTTCTCGACGTTGCTCCGGCGCGTCGCCTATCACGAGCACCAGATCCGGACTCGTCTCATCTCAAGGACCTATGTCTCATCTTATCTCGTGCTTTTTGACATGGACCTGGAACCACTGTTAACCTTTGGTTCGCTGACGCTTACTCACTCCGATATATCTCCAGATTCTCGTGAGCTAAGTAAGAATAGTTCATCGATGAAATCTCCACAACTGACGAAATTGACATCATCTACATTTTCATTGAAGAAGAAACTGTTACCCAGTCAGATATGCCGTCTTCTCTTCCGGTAGCGAACAATGATTCAACAAATATAAGCCATCAAATAGAAGGCTCGGTTGTGAAGGAGAACTTCAATAGTCTCTTAGTACTTCCGTCTTGTTCAGAATCAGAGGTTGCTCCTTCTTCTAATCTTCCAAATCTCGTCTTGGAGCTTGGGTTAATCCAATCAACCTCAATTCTCCTTCAATATCAAGGGTTCACTCTTCAATCCATGAAGTTGATGGAGGAGTAGCTAAAGACGAATATGTTCCAGAACTCTGGCCGTCTCTAAAGGAATCGCAAAAAGGTCAAGTGAGAAGGGAAACACTTAAAGCTCCCATCTCCAAATCGTTTTCTGTTGTGGCACAAGCTCAAAGTCCGCAAGACATGAAAGAAGATGCTCTTCAATTTCCATGGGCAGCGAAAATGAATCCAGCTTGTAGGAATCTATATCGAGCAACAGAGCCTGAATACTTAGAAGATGGTACTCATAAAGTAACTATTCGAAGAGATGTTCTTTTACAAGGATTACAGAATCAAAGAAGAATATATCTTGGATCAGTTCTATAGATGTTTGCCTTCGCCTGGAGGTTTAATAATGCAGTCTTCAACAAGTTATGAGAAAGAAATTGTAGAATCATTATAAAGAAGTTGGGAAATCTAATTATTTGTTTCATGTTCCTGAAAAATCGACCTGAACTTGGATTCTACAAAGGGTCTTTGGCATGTTGATGACTGTCTAATGTTTGTTGATTCATGGAAACCATAAGCATCCTTAGCTATCCCAGAGATCAAAACAATTCCAATGTGGGTAACTCTGAAAAGGATTCCCAACATCTGTTACTTTATTTCCTAGAATAAGTCACATAGCTTCTAGTTTAGGTGCTCCAATGGCAACTCACAAACCCAGGTTAGACCCCACTCTAATTGGTGAAGCTAAGATATTGGTTGAGGTAGAGTTAAGCAAAGCATTTCCTTCGAGAATTGCTGCTAATGATGAAAACGGTTTCATTTCCATGGTTGATGTGGAATACGCTTGGTTGCTTTCGAAGTGTGGTAGATGTGGTCAGCTTGGGCATAAAGTCAAGTGTTGCTTACTAGTTGTCAATGACTCTCATTTAGTTGCTTCTGAGGTAAATGAGATGGCTGCCAACACTAGCGATGTGGTTATGAACACTTCAGCTGTCACTGTTCCTGAATCTCCTCAAACCAACACTATTTCAGCGCCTGTTTCAGATAAGGAGGTATCTCCTGACATTCTTCTGGATGCGCATAAGGAATTGAATTCAGTTGATCCAAATACTGTTACGAAAGTGGACAATCTCATCTCTCTAGCTACAATATTTGTTCTTGAAGACATGTATGCTTCCATAGAATCTCAGTCCGCTTTTTCACCAACCGACATCAAAGATACCATTGAGTCTCCAGTTTTGGAGTCTGCCCAGAATTTATCAGTTACAGTTGCCGACACCTTTACGGCCCACGCAACCTCTATTGTCCAGAAGAAAAGAAGTAGAATAGCTGAGTTGGACCTTGGTTCTAACAAGTTTGCCTCGTTAATCACTTTGGAGGAAGAAGGAGATTCAACGGATTCAGACAAGAAAACTTCGACGAATCTGTTGACACCTTCAGGAAAAAAGATTCTTAGAGAGAGACCGGTTAAACCATCCACAAAAGCTAAGGAGATGCATTTGTATTCTTCGGTTCGTGGAAGAGGAAGAGGAAACCGAGGTGGACACGGCTAGAAGTATCTTCTTCATTTTCATAGTATTATAAGTCAATCGACGCATATTCGATTGTTTCTGGTTCATTTTAATGTTCCTCTTTTTGTTGTTTGTTAAAACTGTATGACTACGGTCATAGCTTTTTATCATTTAAAAAAACATGTTGATGGCACAGAACTGAGAATCAGAGAAGATGAGTCCCAGTAACAGTTTAGATCACATGGCTCGTTCTTCAGTTATGGATCCTGAAAGCTTCCTCAGTTTAGCTAACATGGCTCTCAAAACGAAATGTTATTTTATTGCATTTCTGGATTATAAAGAGTGTAACAATGTGGTCATAAGCTGTAATGTGCCTTTGTTGGTCTGCTAGTAGAGGATTAAACCGACTTAAAATTAGATTTTCTTTCAAAGTCCTACTGAAATGGAAAATGTTTTGTTTTTTTTTTTGTTTTTGTAACAGGAAAATGTTTTGTAAGTATTAGAAAGTGGGCTTAAGTGAATCGCAATTAGGCCCAGGCCCAGAATGACGTGGTCGTCTCTGTGAAAGATCAGGGCTGCACGTTGTTCCCTTCCACTCATCTGAGAGAAATAAATAAATAAATAAAATAAAAATCAGAACGATATATCCACACACCTCTCTCCATCTCTCTCTCTCTCTCTAGCCAGATTTGAATCATCGACCTCTGATCTCATCTCAGATCCAAAATCACAAAAGAGTCGACATGTCTACCTTCAGCGGCGATGAAACAGCTCCTTTCTTCGGCTTCCTCGGCGCTGCAGCCGCGCTCGTCTTCTCCTGTAAATTCCCCCTTCTTCTCTATTCCATTATCAATTTTATCGTTGTTCGTGATCGCTTTCCTGGAATCTAGGAAACGCATCTTACATTTGTAGAACTGCTTGAGAAATCGTAAACTAAGCTAGATATATGCTAACTTGCGCATAGCTCTGCAGATCGATCGACGAATTGAGTATTTAGGTTCGATCTGCATCCATAAACATATGGTTATGTGATTTTCCACGATTTTTATTAGATATAGCTTTGCATTTGACCTTGGGATCAGCTGATTTAGCATTGCTATTCGATCACCGTTGAATTGTAGCTTAATCTTTTCTCATCTGGCTTTTAATCTGAGATGAGATTCATTTCTATTCCAATTTTGAACCCAGCGTGTGCTTTGTTGAGTAGCTATTGGATCTTGATTACCGTTTGACCTTTGCGTATCTATTAAGCAATGCTTTTCAATCACCATTGTGTTGTAAATCTGAGATGAGATTCACTTGGATTCAATTTCGTTGTTTGTAACCCGTTGTATTCTTTATTGAGTATAGGAAACTATAGTTAGATTGATCTTGTTAGATCCTCTAAGATTTTGCTTATTTTCTTACATAATGTTAATAAATCTGTGAATTTTTTCATTGGATGGCTTTAGGCATGGGAGCTGCTTATGGAACAGCCAAGAGTGGAGTTGGTGTGGCTTCTATGGGAGTCATGAGGCCAGAGTTGGTGATGAAGTCCATTGTCCCCGTTGTTATGGCTGGTGTGTTGGGTATTTACGGTTTGATTATTGCTGTTATCATCAGTACCGGGATTAACCCCAAGGCTAAGTCTTACTACCTCTTCGATGGATACGCACACCTCTCCTCTGGTCTTGCTTGTGGTCTTGCTGGTCTCTCCGCTGGAATGGCCATTGGGATTGTTGGTGATGCCGGTGTCAGGTTTGTTAATTCCCTCCTCGTACAACCCTACAAACTTTACAAATGAAATGTAATAATATTGGTGTTTGATTCAATTCTTTTTTTGCAGGGCAAATGCTCAGCAGCCTAAGCTCTTTGTCGGGATGATTCTTATCCTTATCTTCGCAGAGGCGCTTGCTCTTTACGGTCTTATTGTGGGAATCATCCTCTCCTCAAGAGCTGGCCAGTCTAGAGCTGAATGAGAATGTTACCCACAAGATTGTCCCCGAAGGTACTTTTATTTTCTATGTGTGTTTTGTTCTATCGTTCTTTAGTATGTATCATCGGGAACTGAAAAAAATTATTGGACTCTTGGGAACTTTGTTTCGGAGGCTCTCCTGTTTCTCTCTCGGTGGTTGCTCTCCGATGTAGGGATTTTTATTATTTTGTTCTGTAATAAAGAGAGCTCTGATGGAGCTTGGTATGTTTTTTGTATTCTTGTATTGTCCTGAGGAAGTTAAATACATTTGTTTTGTAAAGAAGTTTCTGAAACCATGACAAGTCTCTGATTATTTTTCTCTGGTGTGTGTGTTCCATCTTTGTTGTTGTGTTTTTCTGAAGAAGGTGTTTAATTTATATTCACTCTGCTGAAAGTTTTTGTGACAAAAGTTCAAAGAAAAATAAGTTAAACCTGAGCATTAACATATCTTTTATTCCGCATCAAGGTTTTGATTTCCTTTTCGTTCTCCTTTACACAAAAGTATTTATCTGTTTTGCATTATATCTCAACTCGATATATATATATATATATATATATATATATTTTACTATATTATCAAATACCACAAACGCTTAACAAATCATTTTACGTAAGTGAGATACGATGTTTAATAAAACTATAAATGTAATAGGTTAGAATGAATGTTTTCCCCAAAAGAAAAGGTATTTCCCCGATGTGTTCATGTGTTAAAGAGACTATGATGACGATTTCCAGTAATAGGTTTAATAGCAAGATTTCGTATGTGATATAAATCCTTCTAGAATTGTAACCTTTCACAGCTAATTTCTAATACGCATAAACGTGTTTAATTGTTTAGATATATAGTTGAAGAGATGGTAGTAGGCTAGTAGCCATTTAATGCAGGGCCACAAACAAAGACCTCGCCTTTTGGAACCTCCCTTAGATTATTTACCTTTTGGAAGTATAAAATCCATATTTGTTGTCTTGTGAATAAATTATGAATGATAATAGTCTTAATTAAGTTTTTAAGAGGGATTTTACTATCTTAGACCATGTGATGTGATCAATGTTAGTGATACTTCCTCCGTTTCATAATAAATGTCATTCTATTTATTTTTTCTTTGTTAAACAAAAAGTGTCATTTTATAATTTCAATACAAATTATACTTATTTTCAGCTGAAAATTAATTGCAAACTGCATTGATTTTATAAATAATTTTATTTATCTCAAATACTATTGGTCAAATTAATGTAATTAATAACAATTTACATATACTTCAACAATGTTTTTTAATAGGTATGAAAAGTGTCGGAGTGACACTTATTCTGAAACGGAGAGAGTATATTTGAATTTGAAGATACATTCCAATCTATTTCTATCGTTTTTTTCACATGGTCCTGTCTTAATTGCTCGGATATCTGGTAATTCACTAATTTCTAATCTTTTTCTTATTAATAGAAAAATATTTTATAAGATAGTCAACTTTTAACATGTAACTTATTTGCACACATGTTATGCTGATGTGGCAGTCTCACAAAACTTCTTTTTTTTTGTGCAAACAGACTTTCATTAATTTGTGTTACATGGCCCAAAGGGCTTGTTTTGCAGTTTCGTCGGCCCATACATTTGCCGATCGAGGGATGAAATTGAAAGCAAGAACATTAAACGCAGTAGATAGATGGTAGATATCATTCAATGCACCGAATATTTTCAGATTCATCTCTTTCTTGTTGATGATGTTGATAAGCGTTTGAAAATCCTAATGAATCGAGGCATGAGCGATACCGATTGATAGGACAAAGGTTATGGCGGATCGAATCGCCAAAGTTTCTGCCATTAAAGGCGATGAGACTGAGGTCTATGTCGCTGCATGTGGTGTGAAGGATACCAAATCATCAATGATCCAACCAAGTCATGAGTTCCCCGTTGAAGAGTTCCACACCGCATCTGTGAAGATATTGCATAGATCGGGTTCTCTAGGGCTTGGTTCGGTTCTGATCATCGGTATCGAAGGTCGCTGTTATTTAGCTTAGTCTAAATAATTTATTTACTAGAGTATTTACATTATTTGCGACTGCCATTCAACCTATTGTTGCCGTAATCGCATTCATTTCACATATATAATGAACGAAATATAATTATGAAAGCATGGCGACTTTTCCACACCGCATCTGTGAAGATATTGCATAGATCGGGTTCTCTAGGGCTTGGTTCGGTTCTGATCATCGGTATCGAAGGTTGCTGTTATTTAGCTTAGCCTAAATAATTAACTCACATTTATTTACTAGAGTATTTACATTATTTGCGACTGCCATTCAACCTATTGTTGCCGTAATCATATTCATTTCACATATATAATGAAGGAAATATAATTATGAAAGCATGGCGACTTTGGCATGGCCAACCATGGATGACACACGTTGGTGCTAAGCTTCATGCATCCCTATGTCAATGGAATACCCTGGCACATGAATATTATTACATGTTAACAAAAAGATAAATGCATAGCATTATATTTACTTAACGTTAGATATCCCATTCGAAATTCTTTTATTTTGCTACAATCAACATTTCAAGACATTGGGATGATTGCTTGGGTTGTAACTAGTGATTTTAGCTTTAATTTCTATCTACAACCACTTAACTTACTAATCATGCTGTAAGTAATTTTTAAAGCTAAAATCAATAAAATAAAAAATGGTTGTAGATGCTTTATTTTCTAAAGCAAAAAAAATATGGATGTAAGATTTTATTTCCTTTTTAAATATTACTGTATGAATATATTTCCTTTTTGTCATTTCTCTCATTAAATTTTTACAGATACACTAGATACAATTACATCAAAAAATCAATACTATTAAAACATGAGCAATTTTTATCTACTTCTAAGTAGTCTAGGTTGAACCATTTAATTATAACATAAAATATTTTCCCTGTAAAATCGGTTACACTATTTTGTCTAATAATAATTATACATCTTAAGTCTATATACAATCGATTACAACTTAACTACACACAATTATTAAATATTTAACTTCTCTTTACAGATTATTTGCACTATCATATCAAAATTATATCAAGACTACATAACAAATCGATCATATCGTCTTACAATTTATAGTGTATGTTCATAATTTGTATTGTCCATTTCTCATAGAACCAAAGCTTTTAAACCTGTAAAATGTTGTTGACACCATATTTAGTATATCGACAGTTGTCCTTTTAATAACTCATCAATCGTCACGTAACTTTCAATGGCCATATATATTAGTCATTCCACAAAGAACCAATGATTTTAAACCTGCAAAATGTATGTTTACACCAAGCCTTTTAAGCCTACAACCATAGTCTATAATTCTTTTATTGCTATACATTAGCCATCTCTCATCGAATCAAAGCACTTATTCCTGCAACTATCATAAAATTAATATTCAACCATGTTTCATCAAGACAATGGCACGTTCATTTAATAGATGAGTATCCAATAAAATTCTAACAATTTATATCCAAGATCTCTGTGAAACCTAAATATGGTTGAAACAGTTGCGATTTTTTTATAGACGTTTCAAACAGATACCTTTTGTTTATATGGTACAAAATATTTCGAAAACAAGAAAATAATGCAGCAGTTATAACCGATTTTAATGTATTCTGTTATTCAAATGTTCAATCCCAACAATATCATTTTTCAATCTAATACCAACAACTACTGTTTTCAAAAACTGTTTTGGCGTGATTTATGTATCTATATCCCCGTATATTCTTGATTTTATTTGATTAAAATTTTTAGGTGATCCTAAGATTTAGTGATTTACAACCTCCCCACACATCTTTATATATATCGACTTTAACACAACGATTAAACCAACAAAAACCTGCAAAAGTGTCTAT
Source organism: Hirschfeldia incana (assembly GCA_026261945.1). Lineage (NCBI taxonomy): Eukaryota > Viridiplantae > Streptophyta > Magnoliopsida > Brassicales > Brassicaceae > Hirschfeldia > Hirschfeldia incana. The sequence continues at coordinate 4,346,421 of JABCMI010000006.1, forward strand.
CGTTGTCAAAATTTATGAGTTCCATAACGAAAATCAACAACTTAAACGATGTTAAGCCTTTCAAGTCATTACGATCATGTTTATGCTATAAAAAAAGAAAATATATTAATCTATTTCCAAATAGTCTAGCCTAGGTTCGACAAATATATTTATTATTATTTTTTTCCTACGGCTAACTTAGTTATTATTAAATATCTGACCAATTATTTTAAATTTGCAAACTAAGATATCTAAAAAGATAATATTAAATATCATTTTCTAAGATTAAATTTTAATTATATATTTTATTTAAATGTAAATATAAATTCCTTTTCACTTTTAAGTAATAAAAGTCATAATTAATATTAACTATAATTAAAAACGAATATTAATTCATTTTATTTATATAATAAGAAAGAACATTTCTATAATATATATTTTTATAATATATATATATATATATATATATATATATATATATATTAATAAACTTCACCAATTAATAAATATAAAAGTAACTTAATCCATTTATTAACAATTTCATAAATTATAAAATAACAGAGTAAAATTTATTCATGAATTTTATAACATACTTCAACTTATTAAAAATATATTAAAGTAAGATATATAAACTAATAAATAATTTATATTTAATATATATATATAAACTTAAAAATTAAAATAACTTAATATATTTATCAAGTATGAGACGGGTTGAATCACACATAGTTAATTTATACAAAAATATAATAATAAAATATTTTTTTATGAATAGTAAAAATTTAAAATAAATTTGTGCTATAATTTTAATTTTTAAAGTATAAATACAATTCATAAGAGGCGGGTTCTATAAATGAATTATATTATTTTCTTAAAATTATATTAATATAAATTATATATAGACTTTTAAAACAATTTTCCATAAAAATGATACATATGTATAAAAATACTAATTTTCAGTAAATAAGTTTTTAAATGAACATTAATCCACGAGTTAAATCACGGGTCAAAATCTAATAATAAACTTTATTATCATATATATAATTAATATATACATTTACATATAACAAAACAAAAGTTAATAAATATTTAAATTTCTAATATTATTAATTAATTAATTTAAAATTAAAAAAAATCAAAAAAAAATCTAATAACAGGTGAACAATAAACATAAATAAAATAAATAAATAAAACGATATGATTTATTCAAATGTAAATAACAAAATTGTAATAATTTTATGTGATCGTTGATTCTCAAATATATTTCTATTTTAGTATATGGATCTATTATGTTCAAAACAATGGTAAATTAGTTTGATTGGAAATTTGTATGGTTAACTTTTGTGAAATTGAAGCATCACATTCATAATATATCAACAATTCATCTAAACATTCAGGAATCAGAATAATTTAAATATGTAAAATTTAAGTCAAAGTGTATTAAATAATGGGTCATCCATAAGGTTCCATCGATAGCTTTTTTTTGGTGAATACAAGTGAGAGAAGACCTCCCAAGTTTAAATTTATTTCAAAAACGTACTATTCGACCACTTGCCTCAACTTAGGCGGACCTGAAACATCCTCAATCAACAAGAAAATGAAATCCTAACGCTAGAGAAAAAGCATAAGTAGCTGAATCCCAGGTTTTAGCCTTATTTTGCGGGTTTTAGAGAATTTTTAAATAACATTTATTAAACCAACCCAGATTATATATAGAGTCACCAGTTTAACCACCGGTCCGGGTTAGATTTCAAAAAACTGAATATAACACTTTATGTGTAATATTTAAATGTAGATACACAATCAAAATTACGAATTTAGATCATAAAATTTGGTACGTTTAAAAAAATAAACCCGCGCTTTGAAAGCGCGGGTCAAAATCTAGTATATTATCTTAAAACAGAAGTCATGATTTTTCACTCATGTGTGATTTTTTTTAAAAAAATGGACTCTTTATTAGACTTGGTCACACTACATTTTCAATCATTAATAAGATTCATATAAAATAAAGGACATTATTAATCGACCATAATTTCAAAACCAAACTATAATTAATAGACCACAATAAACCACTATACGAAACCCATCATAAACAACACGATTAAATGTGTTTTCCAGTAGATTTTTCTTAAGCCATGTGAATTCATCGAACAATATAAACCATCCTACAAAAACCAGACTGTAAACTCATCGAACAATATAAACCCTCTACAATTACGATTACTGAATATCTACTTTAGCAAAACCAGGCTGTACATTCATCAAACAATAGAAAAAATATTGTGTTTCGTAGTACGGTCAATGAAAGCAGAAGACAATATTTTAATTATGATCGCTTGATATAATTACGTTGTTTTAGTTGTCCTATGATCTACTAAAGTTTTTTTGTTGATTGTGTGGTCTCTGAACATATGTGAATAATCTGGAAAGCACAATGATGCGTTTAGAGAAGATGACGTTCCTCAATTGTTAATGTCTATAAGCATTCTAAAATAAAATATACATTTATTCTACTTTTAAGTAATAGAAGATTTTTGTTAGTTAAAAAAATATAGAGTATTCTAACCACTTATATAAAATCTTCGACATCAAGTTGCATATTTAACCAAATCCAATTTTTTTATATCTAATCAAAGCAATATGATCTTTAAGAGATTAGACCATTTTCGTGAAGGTAATAAAAAAAAGTTATTCTAAGCATTTATTTTAAAACTTGGAGATCAAACTCACATATTTATTGTTGCTGTGATCTTTTATAATTTTTCCTATATATTTTGAAATTTTTCAAAACATAATAAGACTTATAATATCTAGAATCTTTCAACTACATTAATCATAATATCATTTGATATCTTTTCATTTAATATATATACATTAAAATTTTCGAAAAATATGTTTAAAAAGATTTTAACAAGATCTTAATTTTGAAACTTATATGGAAATATCATCTCTAATTTCGTAAGTAGTTTCGAAATACTATTATACATTAATATTTCAGTTATCGTTTATAAAATGAAAAATAAAAATTCTATCATATTTTTATCTACTATATAATCACAATAAATCATATTAAATAAATTACTATGTTAATCTAAATATTTTTAAAATATCTTAATTTTCAAAAAGTTTTGTAAATATTCACTAATTTTTAATAGAAATGAACTATTGTTATAATCATAATCAATCATGTTAAAATATAATTATTATGTTGAACCAAATATGATAAAATTATATTAAATTGATAAATTTATAAATTTTTATTTTCATTGATATAAAACATTTCTGTTAAAAATAAAATTTGATGAAGAACGGCTTAACATTATATGATGACAGAAATGGAACATAAACATTTAAATATATGATTAAAATAAAATATGTATATCACTATATAATCTAAAATGAATATATATGCATATAAAACTAAAATTAACACCCGCACAAACTGTGTGGGTTGAAATCTAGTTCTACAGTTACAATCGAACCAGTCGGCTTCATTGTATTCACATGTCATGTTTGAGGTACTTCGTACAAGTTTCTAATTTATTCAACAATCTTCACAAATTCACACGATGAAGAAGACCAAGACAAATAGAATGATTCACTACTAAGGTATATGTAATGTACGTACAACATAGATATTAACAAAGGTGTTATAATATGTATTTATATTTATATTTATATATTAGATTTAATATATTCATATGATCTTATGGGTTAACTAATGAATTTTGAAATTATATTTATACAATGTTTTCGTACTATAATGTGTCTAGCCTCGATATACTAGGTTAATACATATAATTACGCCTATCTTTATTTCCTATGTATTTTAGGAAATCAAATATTTATACCAATTAAATACTTTGTGCGCATAACAATTTCTTATATATGGAAATCATAACTATAGTTTTGGTATTTTTCACAAGCGTATCAATTATAAATTTATAATCAAAGCAGTATACTTTAAAAAGGCAATATTAATGCGTTAATTGTATTTATGACGATATTCATATTTAGTGTGATTGACAAGATATAACAATGTATTAATCCCAAAAATATTTGAAATAAATTTTAATATACTTCCTACATCCTATATAAGAGAAGACTAGACATTGACCCGCCCGACCGGGCGGGTATTATTTTTTGTTTTCGCTTTTGTTTTTTCTTAATATGAAACAATGATTTGTAATATTTAAACATAAATCTAGATTAAAAATTAATATTTGCAGTTATAATAAAAATTAAAATTAAAAATTAAAAATTAAAATTAAAAGCTTAAACATAAATCATAACTTTTTCCAATTCCAAAATCTTAGTATTCATTAATAACAAATAAAATAAATTTATAAATAGATAAAATATCTAAACATATTTGAAACTATAAGTTCTATTAAAATAATTTGTTAAATAAAAATAATCTTACGCTGTTGTTGTTTATTTCTAGAATTTGACCCGTGACCGTAAAATATTTGCTTTCACTAAAAAATATTTGTGTGCTAATGGTATTATATATGTAAATTAAAATGTATTACATATTTTTTAATATAACATTTTAAAACATAACAATCATATTTAAAAGATAGTAATCATATTTATTAATATATGCATTTTCAAATATTTTATGTAAAGATTTTATCTCTTATCAATCTAAACAAACCATCTAAAACAATAACTACTTTAAATTATTGTTTCCATGTTTATTTGTTTCAATTCAAATTAGGAAAATGGATTTATAAATAAAAAAAAGACAACTATAATTAATAGAACTGAATTCAAACTTTACTGGCATTTTAATGTAAACAACTTTAAAAAATTAGGAATATTTTCAAAGTGTATTTCTATTTTAATAATATTTAGATCTGAATATATGGTTTCCAACAATTGGTTTGATCTTTATGTAAAAAATAATCATCCATTGTATGAAATTTTGATTAGTCCAGTTGGTTAGATATCTAAAAAATAAATAAAGTAAATCTTCATTGTATGAATTTCTTTATTAATGCTCTATTGCTTTCTGTACAGGTATTATTAAAAGATAGCAGGTAGCTCGCATGCACAATTATATTTTTCTATGATATACCATATGCGATTTTTATTATCATTAATTTTTCATTATTACCATGTTTAGTGACAAATTTAGAATTAGGAAATGTAGTAATCAACGGAAAAGACAACATTAATAAAACTATAAATGATTTCGAAGTTGATTTAATAGAAAAGGAAAGTTAAATTATATATTAGGACAACACGTTAATCCAACTGAAAAAGACAACATTAAAATAAGAAGTTTAATGAATACTTTAGTGGCATATCATTGTAAATAAAAGTAAAAGTTTAGGGGTATTTTTTATTGGGAACTTCTCTTTTAATAAGATAGATGGAGTGACCGGTTTACTCATTCATTATAACAAACACGGTTGCTCAAGAGTGTATTTGTTTTAGTAACTATAGTTTTGGTATTTTTCACAAGCGTATCAATTACAATCAAAGCAGCATACATTAAAAAGACAATATTAATGCGTTAATTGTATTTATGACAATATTCATACTTAGTGTGACTGACAAGCTATATCAATGTATTAATCCCAAAAAAAAAATTGAGTATGCTTCCTACATTCTAAATAAGAGAAGATGGAGTGACCGGTTTACTCATTCTGTCATTCATTATAACAAACATGGTTGCTCAAGAGTGTATTTGTTTTAGTTATGTTTTCTTTCTACATTTTAATTTGTGATTCTTCCTATATATTTTATATTCTTTCTGCATTTTAATTTGTTATTCACTATATTATGTCTTCGTACAGAAATTATCTTCAGAGTTTGTGCCATGGTTTTTTATTTGAAGTTTTCTACATACTTTTGTAAGTTTTACTTTGTGAATGCACTTGTTTAATTTGAACGTCATGAGTTATTTCTAAGACAATAGTAAATATGCTTGAGTTATTATTCCTAAAACAATTACACAACAACTTAGAAAGTCTGATGCTAGCTCTTGAATTGGAAGCAGTCCTTGTATTTGAAACCTCTACATACCCTCATGCCCATTTTTCTTCTAAACCAGTCTCAGTCTGTTGAAATTAAAAAAAAAAAATCTAATACTTTCGCTCCGTGTAAAACACGGATCTCTACCTAGTTAATAGGTAAGACAATAAGAAAATAGCAACACACTACTTATCTTTATTAGTGATAAAACCACTAAGCTAAATTATGTTTCTAAATCACTTTGTAAGAGTATTATATAAAAATTAGGTTTCTTCGTTAGCGACTTAGCGCAAAAAAAGGGTTTTCTATATCACTTCGTAAAAGTATTATACATTATCAAATAGACCTTCTTTTTTTTGGGTCAAAATAGCATCAAATAGACCTTCAAAATGTCAAAAGTGTATGATTTTAGTGCTATAATATAGTCTTGGCTGATGTCATGAATGGATTCTTATAAAATGAGCACTAAAGGTGTTGTCAAAAGAGGTAAGATGGCTAATTATTTTGTATTTTTAAAGGCCACCTTATTAATTATTTTGTTTTGGTTCCGTATTGAATTTTGTTTGTTTTATCAAACAAAATTGCGATGCATTACGTGGTTCTGCAGCGAATCCCTTATGCATGAAAAATTGAACATGTATCAAATCTATGGACGAGAAAATCAAACACGCCAACGGCTGTCATATTTGATAAATATACCATAAGTATTGAACTTAAACTAGGGCTAGGAAAACTTTTTTTTTTCAAGAAAACATATTTTCAAAGAATGAACTGTTCAGTCAATTCTATAAAAGTTTTGAATATATACTAAACCTAGAAACACTCCTATAAATTAACAATATAATTAACCTTCCCCCCCCCCCCCCCCACCACTCCAAGGCTCCAAATGGTTTTAACATGTAATGTATAAATAGTTGTCAGTTATTGATCCAAAACTCTTTTAGAGAAGTTGCTCAGAACTTCGGATGAATTCATATATGATAAGAGAAATAGAAAAAATAAGGTAAAAAAAACAAGAAGAATAGATTTAGTTAACCGGGTTGGACACGGCACATTAGAATGCATTATCGAGAGTATCAAAGTCTTTTGCGTAGCTTTAATATGACCATCACAACCACATGACAATGAATCTCCAAATCACACGTCACGTAATTAAGAGTTATATCTTTCGTACGATGGCCGATGGGATATTGGGATCTTAAAGGTTATACAGTATAATGTATATGACTCATTTCGAATATCATTAAATTGAGGAGGATAACGCGAATATTTTTGAAACAGAATAGTGGCATGAAAGGTGAATAGAAAGAGCACTATTTACGATAGCCACAAGAGTTAGTGGTGTACGTGTGGCGTCCGCGTTCAGTAAGCGGCCGTTTACCGCCCTCAGCGTGTTTTCTTTTCCTTGTTCTATTGCATATTCCAAGTGTAAGTTGCTCGAATTAAGATTCAGATGCTCATGTATTTTTAAGTTGCTAAATTATAAAACAGAAAGGTATTACCCGTTACTATTTGGTGCATTATTCAAAAATGTTGTATATATGGTGTGTTTTAAGTTTGCAAAAGTATTCACAAATATGAACAAAAATATATACTACTATTGAATTACAAACACTTTAGTCCTTAAGAGAGTAGGAGGTTGAGGAGCATTAAAGGAATACATAATTATAAGCAATGGGAGGATTTTAATTAGAAAATCAGAAATTTAATAGCGTCCATCCGCCCACTCCGATACATCAATGTCCCGTTATTTATCAGTCTCTGGACAGCATTCGCTAAATTAAATGTATTTTTGAATCATAACAGCAGATTCATTGCGACAACTAAAAAATTAAATTTGCACAAATAAAATAAAAACACAATTCACTTCTTGAAAAAGCTGCAGAAATGTCATTTGATTATTCTACATACTCCATTGTTTTTCTTCCAATCCTGGGCGACAAAGGTGTCGAGTGTTAACATTCTAGTACTAAAAATAATCAAAATAATTCCCAGTAATATTAAGAAAGTCAACATTTTGAATCGGTGATTTAATATAAAATGCCTACTCAACACCAAAAATATACCATTGGACGAAGACTATCTATATTTGTAGACTACTGACAGAAATTTATTTACATGCTTCCAAAGAAAGCATGGTCCGTTAGCAAAGAGGAAACTTCATAACGCAACCACTCCCCCACGTAAGACAACCACGCGGCGCCTCGTAGCTGAGTGGTCGTGCCAAAAGGGAACCTTGTTCTCATAAAATTGAAATTGTCTTTCTTTGGTCAATTACACTGTCTGTTTATTTCTAATCTTTCTTTACAAGAACTGTGTTATTGATAACATGGAAACTTTTATGAAAAGATAAATACTAGTGGTTTAAAAAATACTACTATTATTTTTTGTCAAGAAAAAGAATAAATATTAGTGTTACATAATAATATAACTTGTTAGGAAAAATGTAAAAATATATGGTCCATTATTAGGTAGAACCGTAGAAGGCAGTGAACAAAAAAAAGGTCAATTATTTGCAATGTGCCAGAGTGTATTCCTACACTACAAAGCGATGAAAACTGGATCAACGGTCGGATCCAATCTCATTGCGAGCTCTAGTTTATATCTAGGCCTAGGCAAATTATCCGGATCCGAAGATCCGAACCGGTAATTACCCGAAAAATCGGGTCTCGGATCGGGTTCGATACTTAATAAATACTCGGTCGGATGAGCTTATTTATTTGATCGGGTACCGGTTCGGTTACGTTTAAAATCCGATAACCATTCGGATATCCGAGTAGAACCGAGTTGCACAAACCCTAGCTAATACTCTAACGACATAGAGTTAATGTCATTACCACGCCTAACCACGCCTCTCTCCACGCCTTCGGCGAATTTCGATTTCCAAAAGCAAAACCTCTCTTGATTATCGTATTAGCCGTTTCTTCTTCCCGACAAAGTCCCAACCTTTGCGATTTCTGATGCCCTACGAATGCTCCCTTGATCTGCATATAAAAGGAGCAGACTTGTAGAGGAGACGACTATCTGATTCCAATCTCAAAATCAATCTCTTTCATCGGCTTCTGGTTCATCGAGAAACATATCTCAAGTAAGAATCTAGATATGGTTTTTATCACTTTAAATCGATTTGTATTTTTAGAGCTGTGATTGATGAAAGTTCACTTCAAAATTGGGCTCGTAGGTGTAGGTGTATCATCCATCCATCTCTGACATTATTTGATTTTTTTCTTCTTGTAGAACTAGAATTATGATCGAAATCGATTTTTTTATAGAGAGTTTAATAGATTTTTTAAAACGTTTTATAGATCATCTTATTATTCATATGTGCTTGTACTCTAGTCTTGTCTTGTTGACGTTCTTAACCGTTTTATTTATTGCTTTTGTAGATGGATTCATCACCATTGCCGGATAACATTGACTCTGAGACAGAGAATGGAGTTGAAGAAACGCAAGAGCAGATAGCACGCCGTGATAGGACATGCAAAAGGAAGGTTTGTTCACGAGGTAGCTCTCGTCCAGCAGCAGCATCAAAAAAGCAGTTTAGCACAAGATCAGACGTCTGGGAACACTACACAGGATTAGAGGAAGACCGTGACAGATGCAGATGCAACCATTGTCAGCGTAACTTCGGTTGTGCGTCTTCTAAAGGAACTTCCAACCTTAGGAAGCATCTCCTGTCATGCAAGTCTCACCTGGCGTGGAAACAGAGCCAAGCTCCTGGTTCGACTGTGATTACCAATGATGGAGGTCTGACTACTACAAAAGTTTCTGAAGCTGTGTTTAGAGAGGCGACTAATGAGCTGCTGGTGATGGGTCAGTTGCCACTTTCTTTCACTGAAAGTGTTGCTTGGAGACACTTTTGCGATCGGGCTTCTCTCTACAAACCTCATTCCCGAAGGACTGCAACCAGGGACATTGTCCAGATGTATGTGAGAAAGAAGGAGGCTCTGAAGAATTGGTTTAAGGTCAGTAAGCAGAGAGTCTCACTTACCACAGACATTTGGACAGAAAATCCTACAGGAGCGAGCTACATGGTGGTTACTGCTCACTTTGTCGATGATAGTTGGCAGCTAAGGAAGCTTATAATTGGGTTTAAGCATGTGTGTGATCACAGAGGCCAGGCGATTGCTACTGTTCTTCTGGAGTGTCTGGCTGAATGGTCAATACAGAAGGTGTTCACCATCACAGTTGACAATGCAACAGCCAACACATCTGCCCTTCAGAAGTTTCACAGAGATTTCATCTTGCTTGGCGATGAAGCATTGGTGTTGGATGGTAACTTCATGCATATGCGGTGTGCAGCTCACATCATCAACCTGGTTGTGAGAGATGGTTTGCAGGACGTTGATGGGAATGTGGAAGCAATACGTAATGCTGTGCAGTATGTGAGGTCCTCTACTCAGAGGCAGAAGTCATTTGACCTGAGAGTTGAGACGGGAAAGATGAGTCGAGGCAGTCTTCCTTTGGACGTCAAAACAAGGTGGAATTCAACTTATCTCATGCTTCAGAGAGCTATCAAGTTCAAGGTGGCTTTCGATAAAATGGAACAAGAAGACAGGCTCTACAATGACTTCTTTAATGAAGTTGAGAACGGGAACAAGAGGATTGGACCGCCTGCTACTATTGATTGGAATGCAGTGGAGAGGTTAGTTAAGTTTCTTATCATCTTCTACAACTCTACATTAGTTGTCTCAGCTTCCACATCCGTCTGTGCGCATAAGTGTTATGGTGAGATAGTCACGATAGAGAGTAATCTGGTGAGGCTTAGTCAGAGTTTATATAAGGAGTTGAAAAGCAAGGCTGATGGTATGAAGGGAAAGTTTGATAAGTATTGGGGTGGCATGAAGAATGTCAATAAGATGCTTATTGTTGCTACTGTCTTCGATCCCACTAAGAAGATGCAGTTTGCGAAGCTGTGTTTTGAGAAGCTCTACGGGAAAGACACAGCTGAGGCTAAGGCGATGTATAAGTCAGTTTACACTGTCTTGAGTGATATGTTCACGAAGTATAGTGTTAGATCAAGAAAAGAGTCAACTGTTGCGCCTTCATCACAGTCTACTCAAACCTAGTCATCAAATGGAGTTGATCAAGATCAGGAGCAAGTGTTAGGAGAAGACATTGAAGAAGCTATGGATTTGGTTGATGATCTCGGTTATGAAAGGATGGATTTTGCTTACACTGCAATGGTGGCTGAGACAGGAGTTGAAGAAGCAAGTGATGAGTTAGAGTTGTATTTGAAAGAGAAGGTGGAGAATCCCAAAAACTTTCTTGGAACTGAGTATGATGTGTTGTCTTGGTGGAGGCTTAATTGTCAGAGGTATCCGACCTTAGCAGATATGGCCAGAGATGTATTGGCAATGCAAGTTTCCTTTGTTGCATCTGAGAGTGCTTTCAGCACAAGTGGTCGACTTATTGATCCATTTAGGAGCTGCTTGACACACTATATGATTGAAGTCTTGATGTGCACAGAGCAATGGATGAAGGGTGATATCAATCTAAGTGAGAAACGTGTGACCAATGCTCAAATGCTAGCTGAGGTTGAGCTCCATGACAAGCTAGAGAGAGGTACATTCTCTTTTTCTTATACTGGTTTCTACTTCTTATTTTACACTTCAACTTGTAGTAACATAAACTTGTAATATGTGTAGAGTTTGACACTCTCAACCTGTCTTAAAAGAATGTGCAAGTCGAAGAAGATGGAGATCAAGGGGAAGAGAAAAAGGTGGTCTGATGATCTTGATGTTGTTGCTGTGTTTTTTTTTTTTTTTAACTTGAACTTGCTAAGTTTATTTGGTATTTTACTCAGATGATCTGAGTCGGAAGTTGTGTTTTTTCCTCGGCTGCTATGTTTGTTTTTCATTTTCAGAATGCTATGTATTTGGATGTTATGTTCTCTTTTGAATTTGGAGTTTAAGTGTTTAACATTGGTTTGGTTTTTACAAAATGCTTATGCTATGCTTATATTTTTATGCTATGTCTTCAGTTTATGCTATGCTATGTTTATGTTTTCAGTTTGATTCGGTTAACTTATGGTTATGTATTGAATATGGTCGGGTATTCAAATATAATCGGTTCCTTTTCAAAATTCTCGGTTCTGTTGGATATATTATGGTGTTTCATACACTATGAACCGAACATATTTTCGGATTTTTGGATACTTTGGATATAACCGGATCCGAACCGGATCCGAACCGGATCCGATATGTACCGATCCGTAACCGAACCGAATTTCAAAATTATCCGAACGGTACCAATTTATGTATAACCGAAATAACCGAAATAACCGAAATCCGAAAGAACCGACCCGGACCCGAACCGATAATCCGAATGCCCAGACCTATTTATATCTTACTAATTTGGATTTTTTTTTTCAAAAAAAAAACAACTTGGATATTTTTCATAAACTTTTTTTTTGCTAAAAAACACGTTTTCAATGCACGAGCACAAAGTGAGCTACAAAGATTATTAATTTTAAAAATTGAATAAGAGGATTTTTTTTTGACAAAGGGCTTAATAAATATTGTAAAATAAAATAAGATGTAACTAAACAAAAGATTAGATATTATTCAAATAATCAAAAGGAAATTTCACTTCCACTGTAGTCGAAGATGGTTATAAGATTTGCTGCTATTGTCTTCTAGACATTCTCCAAAACTGTATAGAAAATATTTTGCACTTTAAAATTCTACTAAACGTACTTAACAAAAAAAAAATTACTAACCGCTACCATATGATTCGATATCCTTCTTATTAACCTTAAATAAGTTTTCTTAAAATGATAGTAGATATAAGGAATATTCTCGATTTATTCCGAACATTATCGCAAAACATTTAACATATTTTGAAATTTGCATAAGGACAATAAAAAGAATTGTGTGGTAGAGGTAATGTGAATAAAAACTAGGACAAATGGAGAAGAAACAATCAATATGTGAATAAATATTTGCACTGTTGTTTTATTTTTTTTAACAGTTGGCACATGAATCGAAATTTATTTCTAAATATACTAAGAAAGACTAAATGAACACTGGTTAAGAGTTTTGTAAGAAAACGTCATTGGGTTAATATGTAAAAACAGCACCTGAATAATCAAATCATTGACGTAGTCAGTCACTTAGGGAAACTAAAAATCTTTTTTTTTTTTTGAGCAAGGGAAACTAAAAATCTACGATAAGATTTTTTTCAGTTTCTTTAGTCAGTGAAAAAGGTAAAAAGGTGAAAAAGGAGAGAACGAGAAATAATAAATGGGCCCCATGGGCCGAATCCAACTTGCCTCAGTCATCACCTTCTCCCGACTAAAGCATTCTCCTATATAAACAATACAACTTCCCCTTCATCAAACTCACACACACCCTCCTCCCTCATTTTCCGCTCTGTTCCTCTTTGCATTTTCCCCAGAAAACTTCACATTCTCGTTCCCCTTCTCTTCCATATAAATCCAGTCTCTCTCTCTCTCTGCATGGTCGGGGAATAGAATCTGTTGTCTCTCAAATTTGTTAAAAAAATCCCTTTTTTAAAATTAAAGTTTGGAGCTTTAATCTGAACATTCACCGTGGAGATTCTCGGATCAGGTCGGGCTGCTCGAGGTGGGTTTCACGGCGGAGACAGATTCATCTTCTGCCTTCTCTTGAGGGGGTAGCCGAGGCTCCGGCCTCGGCGGTTTTCAAACCCCTTACCTTCACAAAATCTGGTAAAAATCAAACCTTTCCTTAGATTCGCTGAAATAAACAGAGCAAAACAGAGTATTGAAGAAAGATGCCTGCTTTAGCTTGCGTCGATAGCTACGCCTCCGACGTGTTCATCCCACCGTCACCACAACCACCTTCCTCCGTCGCCGCCGTCGTCGACGCCTGGAGCCCCTCTCTCTCCTCTTCTCTCTACCGCATCGACGGATGGGGAGCTCCTTACTTCGCCGCTAACTCCTCCGGCAACATCTCCGTTCGTCCTCACGGCTCCAACACTCTCCCTCACCAAGACATCGATCTCTTGAAAGTCATCAAGAAAGTAACAGATCCGAAACAAACCGGCGGTTTGGGCCTCCAGCTCCCGGTTATCGTCCGGTTCCCTGACGTCTTAAAGAACCGCCTCGAGTGTCTCCAATCCGCGTTTGATTTCGCGATACAGAGCCAAGGGTACGAGTCTCATTACCAAGGCGTTTACCCCGTGAAATGCAATCAAGACCGGTTCGTTGTGGAGGACATTGTCAGATTCGGATCTCAATTCCGGTTCGGTTTGGAAGCTGGCTCTAAACCGGAGATCCTCTTGGCGATGAGTTGCTTGTGTAAAGGCAACCCTGACGAAGCCTTTCTCGTCTGTAACGGCTTCAAAGACGCTGAGTATGTTTCTTTAGCTCTCATGGGGAGGAAGCTAGCGTTGAACACTGTGATTGTGCTTGAGCAAGAGGAAGAGCTTGATTTGGTTATAGGCCTGAGCCAGAAAATGAATGTGAGGCCTGTGATTGGGTTGAGAGCTAAGCTTAGGACAAAACACTCTGGTCATTTCGGTTCAACTTCGGGTGAGAAGGGGAAGTTCGGTTTAACTACAACTCAGATCGTTCGTGTCGTGAGGAAGCTTAGGGAAGCTTGTATGCTTGACTGTCTCCAGCTTTTGCATTTCCACATTGGATCTCAGATTCCATCCACTTCGTTGCTATCTGATGGTGTCTCAGAAGCTGCTCAGCTTTACTGTGAGCTGGTCCGTCTCGGTGCGAACATGAAAGTTATAGACATTGGTGGCGGCTTGGGGATTGACTACGACGGGTCTAAGTCCGGAGAGAGTGATCTCTCTGTTGCCTACACTCTCGAGGAGTATGCTGAAGCTGTTGTTGCCTCGGTCCGGTTTGTTTGCGAGAGGAGGTCAGTGAAGCATCCTGTGATATGCAGCGAGAGCGGGAGAGCTATAGTCTCTCATCACTCAGTGTTGATCTTTGAAGCTGTCTCTTCGGTTAAACCGATTGTTCATGAAGCGAATCCGGATGATATTCAGTTCTTGCTTGAATCTGAGGAAGCTTACGAGGAGCTGTACTCTGCTGTGATGCGTGGGGATCAAGAAAGGTGTTTACTTTACGTTGAGAAGCTGAAGCAGAGGTGTGTTGAAGGTTTTAAAGACGGTGTTTTGAGCATTGAGCAGTTAGCTTCTGTTGATGGGTTGTGCGAGTGGGTGTTGAAGGCTACTGGCGGGTCGGATCCGGTTCAGACTTACAATATCAACCTCTCGGTTTTCACTTCGGTTCCTGATCTCTGGGGGATTGAGCAGCTGTTTCCTATAGTTCCTATTCATAAGCTCGACCAAAGGCCGGGGACACGTGGGATCTTGTCGGATTTGACGTGTGACAGCGATGGGAAGATTGATAAGTTCATTGGCGGTGAGTCTAGCTTGCCGTTGCATGAGCTAGAGAGCAATGGAGGAAGGTACTTCGTGGGTATGTTTCTTGGAGGTGCTTACGAGGAGGCGCTTGGTGGAGTGCACAACTTGTTTGGTGGGCCGAGTGTTGTACGTGTCTTGCAGAGTGATGGGCCTCATAGCTTTGCTGTGACACGAGCCGTGCCTGGTCAGTCTTCTGCTGATGTTCTTAGAGGAATGCAGCATGAGCCTGAGATGATGTTTCAGACGTTGAAGCACCGAGCAGAGGAAGTTATGCATCATACCAAAGGTGGTGTTGAAGTAGAAGAAGATGTTGAAGCTGAGTTTGGTGATGTCGCGGCTTGTCTTGACCGTTCGTTCCACAACATGCCGTATCTAGTGACCGAGGAGGCGTCTATGAGTAACTCTCTTTCGGCTGCGGTCAGTAACCTTGGCTTTTATTACTGTGATGAAGACGGGTTTGACTACCTCTCGGCATGAGGAAAGGTGGTCGTGTGTGGTTTGTTGTTGCATTCTTGGATTATCGTATGTTTCTTTTAATAAAATAGTAAAATAATCACAATGGTGAGATTCATCGTTGTTTAAGGTTTTTTTTAATTAGAGGATCCGAATGATGAAAGTCCTTTTGTGAAATTCCGATCTTTGTACTATGTTATTCGGTGTTTGAAATGTAACGTTCTTGTTTTATTTATTAAATATAATTTGTTTGCATAGTGCTACAAGTTCTTTTCATTATTATAAGAGTTTTAATGAAATTTTTTATTTAGTACTTAGCCCTTTATTACACATTTCATTTGTCTACTAGTCCTTGTATAAGTTACGTATCGCCGCATCTTGAAGACATGAACCGCGACGTGGGCGATTGTGAGTAAAGAGAGAGCGCGACAAAACACACACATTACATATGCTAGATTCTGACATTTACGTGTCGCTACTGACTCCCTTCTTTATTGATTAGGCCTTGGGAAGCGGTTGGATGAATGAATGACTGATTGATTGATATGTTCGGCTCATGTTTTGTGTGTTTTTGGTAGTTGCATCATTCAATTATGTCTTTACTTTCAGAGTCACTGGACCGCTTGTTTTGGAATATATCTCTTTTTACATGGAGGTAACTTTGGACAAACAAAAATTAAATAAAATGCATATTCGAGATTGTGTTGTTTTCATTTTAGTTGTCTGGTTGTTGGAAATAATGAAAAGGCATATCATTATACGAAAACGAAAGATTAAAATTTAAAGGTAAAAATGTTTGATGAAGATTGTAGAGTATCTTATGGTTCATGTTTATCCACTTGTTGATGATGGTATATGACTGTGGTCTGTGTTTGTTTTTTTTTTTTTTTTTGTAAACTACGTCTGTGTTTGTTGGTGTATTATAGAAGGTATTACCTATATTTATCAGTGTTATTAAAAGAGCGAGAGAAAAAGAATGATCGTTAGCTTTCCATATTCCATCATTTTAACGATTTTTTTTTTGCTAAAACATTTTAACGATTTATTAAAAACCAAATGGTTGTTAATAATGATATTAGTCTGTATTTCGATATAAAACAGTGCTGTAGGAGGAACAAGACGAAATTAAACATATGAATATGTGAATGTGTACGATACATTTTCTAGTCATCGTGATAGATGGAATGAAACTCACATTTGTTAGGAAATAAGAACCAGTAAAAAATATTAGCATGACAAGAAAAATCTTACTTTACAAAGATTATTCGACTTACTCTCTGCTCTTTTAGTCAGTCATGTGCACCTACCCGGAGCCACATTAGTGCTGGCGTAGTAGTTAGATTAGAACCATTGTGTTAGTTACGGTAGTATTCCATGTATATTAAATGAGAAACTTTTGAAAAATTGTAACCTTAATTTTGTAATAATTAAAAAAACTTCATATTTATATGTCACTCAATTAAGTAGTCAATTACACTCAATTGAAAAATAAATAGGTCAACATTCAATTTTTATATGTATAATGATATGATAATTACAATAGAAGCATTTATAATTGTTCCAGCAAACATAATTACAATTTTATTTTCGTTCCTTAAATAAAACCTACAGAATTACCATAAATGAGTAATATATATATATATATATATATATATATATATATATACATATATATATATATATATATATGAAAATTAATTATTTTAATAATAAAGATTTGATAACAGTTGATATTTCCTCCATCATTTTCTGTTTAATTTTATATTATTAAGATAAACTAAACAATCAAATTAACTATAAAATTAAAAATTTAGTTTTTTCGTATATGTTATATTTTGAATTTCAAAAAAACGACACCAAATGATTAAAACTATTAAAATTATTATGGTAAAAATTAATGATCAATGGTTTAACATTTTTATTATAACAAGATAGACATGATCTTAAAATCGTATGAGTAAAAAATATCATTTAATAATAAAAAAATTATATATATATATATATATTAAACTATATTACACTTTTTACTAAACTAACTATCAAATTGATAAATAATGTACAAAAAAATATCGCAATTTTCTTAAATAAAAGCTACAAAATTACCTAATATGATTAACGTATATATGAAAATTAATGATTATGAATAATATATATTTGATAACAAATTTTGTATCTTGGTTCTTTTTGTTTAAATTTTATGTTATTAAAATATTTTAAAAAATCATATTAACTATATAATAAAAAAAAAATATTTTTTCTTATATGTTATTTGAATTTTTCAGAACGACGATAAATTATTAAAAATTTGAAGATCCCACTTTGAAAAATGTGTAATCAATAGCTTAATTTATTTTTTTATAATGGATACAAATGATCATAAATTTGTAATAATATGAATTTTTTATTTAATAAATATTCAACATAAATAATATATATATAAATACTCAACGATTTAATGCAACAAAATTGGCTGCATCAGTTTAATCGTCCAGTTGAAATCTTTTAAAACTATGTAGAAGACTAAAGTCAAAGCAATTTAATGTTGAAAATAATAAGATGCTGGTTCTAAAATCATTAAAATGGTTCTCAATCATTAAATCATTTGAATTATAATTAAGTAATAATTTACTGCAACTGAAGCTTTATTTTAACATTAATTAATTGAAGTAAAGATTATAAATGTGCTGGACAAAAAATAGTTGAAATTATTTAAAATTGTTTTTATCTTTAAACAAACGGAGTTGTGTTCAATCGAAAACATATTAATTTGATGAACATTAAATATGGAAGAATAAAAAAATTCATGCTTCTGTTTTGTTTTTTTTTATTTTTATTTTAAAATTTTAGAGATTTGATATTAATTCTATATTTGACTATTTTATTAGATGATTGAAACATTTGTTTTTTTTATTCTTTTATTTAAATATATAATATTTTTTTAAAAAATGATTTTTGTCAACATGACTATAAAATTCGTATAATATATAATATTATCTCAAACTGAATAATTTTTTTTTGGGATAAATCTGAATAAATTAAAAACAGACGGTATGTAAATCAAATTGAATCGAATAAATATGGATTTAGAATAGTAGTTATATTTTACTAACCGAAATACCAGAAAAACCAACCCGAAACCAATCTGATATCCGGATTGAACTCCTCTGATCCAAATGAAACCAAACTATTATTTCATTCCTTTCTTCAAAATATAATAAAAATAACAAATTCATCTTGCGCAAAGCGCAGATCTAATCCTAGTTAGCTTAGATTCGAAAATATAATTGGTTATGAAGAGTACAATCAAGGGCATGTAGAGCTAGATAAAAAGAAAAAAAAAAATATGTTTACATCGTAACTTAACATGTTATCACGTTTTGAGAAATGTTAAAATTTGTACATCAATGTGAATGTTCGTTTTGGACCTTGTCTTTTAGAGAAGATAATTGGCACGTTATTGTGTCTTTTACAGTTGCAAGCTACAAAATATCAGATTATACATAGATATACATTTTTGGGTTTTAACTTTTCCATATACATAGCAAAATGTAGTGCAGCTAAACAGATAATAGAGGTTTATATATATATATATATATATATATATATATATATATATATATATATATATATATAAATATGTGTGTGTGTGTATATGTGTGTATTAAAAACAACATTAATATTACATAGTGCTTGTAGGCTACATACAAAAAAAACATTAATATTCCGTTCATATATGTTTTTTTTTTGGAATTAAAGATACAAATTCAAATCTGATTCTTAAACAAAGAAAAGTTGTTTGTGTTTGGTGGTGCTTTGTTTGTGTTGGGATAGACAAAAAAAAGTTGTAGACTTTTTGTTCGTATTATCGCCGATATTATTTTTCTTTTACATATAAGTTATAACGTTGATGATATGTCACGTATATAATTTATTTACTAGGTGTAAATCAACATTCCTTCAAAACAAGGTGGTAAAATTAAAAATCTGAACTATATAATAAATTTTTGAAACGATATTGTTTTATCATCAAGCTCTATTTTCTTTGGCTAAAATTGCAACATTCTTTGGTTAGAATCCTATCCTATAACATCTATTGCTTTGAGTATTTTCGGAATCAGCATTTTTGCTAGCAAGTTGATGTTTTTCATTTCTCAACCATGGTCCTTACCAATACCCAAGTGTTAGTGTGACGACATGCTGGGGACCGGTCCAGATTCCCAAATTGGATCATGGATACGCGATCTAATATCATTCCTACCTATCCAAATTTTCTGAACATATGGTTCAAGATTTTGATTGGATATCCAATAGATTTGGAGTGTGTTGATACGCTGCGTTTTTGACTGTGAAGGACGACAAGTTGGTTGCCAAAAGAAGTGACAGAAGAACAAACAATTTTATGAGCCATGGCAGTGTCAAAGTGAAACAGAACACAGTTTTGTTTTTTAACTGAATAAGTTCTCATGGAACATCCATGATTCATGGTATCGCTAAAACGAAGCATCTTTTGAAAGTACAATTTATTTTCTGAACCATAGCCACCGGATGCGCTTCAATCTGCAATAGATAATAAACACCATCATAACTTAACAACCTTGTGGTTCCAACTGAAACAAATGTGTATTAGTATATGTAATGAGCATCTGCTAACTATCCAACTTACTTTATTGATGGGTATGAAAACATGAAAACTTGGTTTATGGGTTGTCTTCTTGACCATAATTGTACACAATCTCAATCTGCATCAGACACAAAAGAAGACCAGCACTTGTGAATAAGAAACTGACATCATGACATTAGAAAATGCTGGAGAAGAAAAAAATTACCCCAGCCGGTGGAGTGGGGTTTCTACAGAACTTTGATCCACCAGGAGCCCATGGAACTACCAAATGAAAAAATGTGAGTCGTTAGTGTAAGACTCAGGAAAAAGTACCGTTCTTGTTCTCTAGCCTGAGAG
The DNA here is from genome assembly GCA_026261945.1 of Hirschfeldia incana. Taxonomy (NCBI): domain Eukaryota; kingdom Viridiplantae; phylum Streptophyta; class Magnoliopsida; order Brassicales; family Brassicaceae; genus Hirschfeldia; species Hirschfeldia incana. The sequence goes on from JABCMI010000006.1 coordinate 4,367,158, forward strand.
GAGGGACTTCCATAAAGCTAACATACAGTTCTTCCTATAAATATATCTTCCAGGATTTCATTAATGGGTCGAGATGCTTACCGATATAAGGATCAGGGTGCCTCCATTTGTCATACTCTGCTTCACCATGAGCAATCAATTTGTCGATTCTGTCAACGTCCTCCTACAAGAACCCCACAATCAAAGGATCAAAACCAAGGAACAAACAATGAGAAACAGAGACTATAGATTCATTATGGTTGATTCCCAATCACTAATAGTCAGGAGCTGGAAGAATAAAGAATTTCTCTATAAGAAGTAGATGAAAATAACACAGTATCATCAATCCTAAGCTTAATGCATCGCAAAAAGCAGAGCTCTTTCTACACTAACTCAACACGAGAAGTCACTACGCAACACAGATATGGTGTTCGATAATAGAAGAAACCTAAACACCCAAGTGAGTATGGCAAAAGAGTAACCAAAACAAAACACACATTCAACAGCAACTTTCTCATCGAAACAATGTTAACACGAGTGAAACAAAGCTCGCACATTTGACTTGAACACCTACCGTCAAGCAGACAGAGTCATCAAAAACACACTTTCCACATCTAAAGTCCCAACCTTTCTCATCAAAACACTCTTACATAGCTCCTAACGTCACTCTCTACCAAATTGAATAAAATTAATTTCTCTAAGATGAGAAGAGAGCAAATACCACATCTTGGTTGGCGTTGAACTTCTCGCGCAGATCAGAAGCCTGAAAAGGAATCGAAGATCAACGAACCCAAAAAGCGAGATCAGTCAAACGGCAAGAAAGAGTCAGAATCGGAGATCTGATGAATAAATAAAAACTTACGTCTCGGTAGAAAATGTGGCGATGAACAGCCCAATTGAGAGTATCCTTAAGAGCGCGTCGATAGAGGATTCGAACCCTCTCCTTCTGCGCCGCTCGCCTAGCGAAATACGCCGCCGTCGAAACTCCGCTCATTCTCCTCCTGCTTCCGATTGATTTCGAGTCTCTTCCTCTTAATCTGATTTCACATTTTCAACAGAGAAAAAAAAAACTTTCAGGGTGGCCCATGGATTGGAGTTTTAATTTAGCCCATAGTTAACGGGCCTAAATCGAAAAGAAGAAAAAATTGACTCCGTTGCCGTTACACGAACCCGGGTCTCTCGGGTGATAGCCGAGTATCCTGACCAGCTAGACTACAACGGAATGGTGATAATATTTGAGATATTTCCTTTCTAATTACTGTGAGAAACTTTCTAGTGGATACTTACTCCGTATTGTCATTTAGATTTCTTGTTGTTGTGGAGATTGTTTACGCACAAAGTATCAATAACGTTTGCATATATAAGACCATGTTTTTGGAATAATTCTCTTGGAGAAAGCAAGCTAAACATCACCAATTTTGTATGATTCAATGGTTTTATTCCCCGTTTCTTTAATTCAAGTATTGTGAATTACAAGTATGTTAAGTTCCTGTTCAAGAGAACTTTAAGGATAAACAAATAGTTGGTTGATTTCATTATTAATGATTACTGGTTGGCTTTGGGGAAGATCTGAAAGAGATATAGCACGTGATAAAGTACCTTTTCTCTTGAGATCTAGTATGTGAAAGAACTCTTATGAAACTACTGACCAAAGGGTCCATGGAACTGTGGTCCTTCTATTGTAGGACTTTGTGTAGCAATTGATATAAATTACAATTTATAGCTACAATATTAAAGGCGGTATATGATAATGTGCTAATATGCTGTGTTTAATCATGTTGTCACCAAAGTCTAAACATAACCATTTTATGCTTTCCAAAAGTTATTTTGTTTGTATTGCTTTGAAGCACAATTATCAATGTATTAAACTTGAAAAGTTATGACGGTTTAACTCTTCTTGATTCTTTGTGAGGGAGAGAAGTCATTTAACTGTTTACAAGAGACGGGGAAAACTAATTGGCCATATGCTGAATATGCAAAAATACAACTAGATTTATGATCAGCTTTTGTCTCTCTCTTTTCTAGTATAACATAATTGTTTTCTCACATTGTTTTAGCTTTGTAGTTTACCAAATACTTCAAAAAGTCTACACCACTTCACATGGACCAAAATCATTCTAAGTTGTAGTGGTGGTAGTCTCACATCATTACGAAAATACATAATCTTGTTCATAGAAGAAACTTTTTTAATAGACTAAGTGCAAAACAGCTTCAAATGTTATGGAGCAAGTTGCTAGATTAAAACACTAAGGATAATGTTAAAAGTAGGTTTAGCTAGAGGTTTAGTTTTACCTAAGTCTTATCTACCACGTTACTGACAAATTTGACTTGGTCTGATTTAGTAGTAGCTTCACCTGTCTCTTCAACCAACACTTTACTCTTTCTCAACTCCAGAACCTTCCTATGAAGATTTGAGTGGATCTCATTCGAGAACGTCGGACTATCAGCCGGTCTGTATTCCGGACATAGTCGACCGGACTTAAACCGGACTCCACATGCATTACATAACGTTTTTGGACCGACCGGACCGGTTCTCCATTGAGGTGTGTTGTTTGTGCCACAATGGCTGCATCTTCTTTGAAACACAACAGCCGTTTCTTGTTTCTTCTTCCTCACATGCTCTCCAGTTGCATGTTGATTATCTGAAATGAGTGGCCAAACCCGGTCACCGGTTAAGCTGCTCCGAGACCGTTTGGTTCTTGGTTTAACAGTAATTTGAGATGAGATGCTTGGTTTGGCTTTGTGGATTTTTGTTAAGAGAAGTGAGACATCTGGTGATGAACAATCATCCACAACACGAGATACCCATTCAAGCTCTTCCACATACTCATCCTTTTTTTTTTTTTTTTTTTTTGTCAGCAAACACAGACTCATATAGACTCTGTAAACCAAGACGGAAATTCCGTATCCATGTGGACAATGAACGTCGGTTGCTTCCTGGCACTACGTGCAAGGCTGTCCGCTCTTGTGTTCTGTGTCCTAGATAAATATCAGAAAATAAATATAAAAAAAATCAAAAATCAAATAAGTTTCTATTTATTATAAGAAAAATCAAATTAAAATATACCGGCAAAGAAGGAAGTTGATCAAAGATGCAAGGTTGTGAACTAAAGATACAACAATCTTGTTCTTGTGCTTCTTGTGAAGAAGTAACAGACACAAGTTCTTCTTCTTCAACTTGAACTTCTTCTGAGAAATCTAGAAAATACTCAACGGAGAAATCTTCAGCAGAAGAAGTTCGGCTCAATTCTTCAGACGACACAATCACTTGATGTGTTATAGCTTCTCCTCTTAGACTTTCCTTTAGAGCTCTAGCTTCTGTCCACAGCTCCATTCACTCTTTCTTTCATACACACACACACGTTATTAAATCTTTCAAGTTTCAATTATCACTTGAAATAATTTTTCAACTCTTAACCACTACAACAACCATACACATAACTAAACAAACAAAGTAGCTGCAACCTAACTTTATGGTCTACAAAAGAGTTTGTGCATGCAAACTATAGAGAAGAGTAGAGAGGTATGCTCATCATAATTCTTTACCTGAAAAGACGAAGATAGAAGAAGAAAAGCTAAGAGAAGGCGAATAAACAGAGGGGCTGAGAGATATGGACAAAGTAAGAGGGCACTCAAACTAAACGATGATTCTGAAGGGGTTAAAAGGTAAAATAAAGACTATGTTTTTCTGTGTTTGTCCAATTCCAAAAGTTAAAGTTATTTTTTTTTCTATTTCGTTTCCCCTAACTTATTTGTTCTTAATAGTTTATAGTTTGTGGGATATTACAAAATCTTATTTCATGAATGATCCTACATTAGTATTTCAGAATCAATGCTTTACATCTTTGTTTGCATCTTAATTTGATGTTGATGTGACCTTTCTTTCACATTCACGCTTTTTGTTTCTCAAATATTAGGGGCAGCACTGTTTGTGCCTTTAGTTTCTGTTGCTGGTTTCTTTTTATCTAATCATATAAATTATCGGATTTGATTAACATATTTTGTTTATAAAGGCCATACAAAAAGTAATATTACAAAGGTAAGGTTTTACTTTTATAAATGTCCATTCGCCAAGATTATTTGTTTGTGTTGCTTTCATTTTCCTTTGGACCTAATCGATGAGCTCGCTACGTGTATGCCTGGCTTGGGTTTATGATAAGAAATTGATAAGTCAGGTCGGTTTCACAATATTATTCAATACAACTTGATTGATTTTTATAATATCTCTTTTTTGTTTTGTTATTATCGTGAAAGGCTAATATCATGCCTCTTGTCGATGGCTATTTAGCTTGTCTTGTTGAAAGGGTTGACCATTTCTTCTTACGAAACGCTGAACAGTTTTGCTTTAAAAAGTAGTGTTATATAAGTCACCGAGACATTGGTTCTGTATTTACCATCCGATATTTCCCCGGGATCGATATGGAAAGGTCAAGGTGACTCCTTAATCCTTATGCTATAGCCTAAGTAGTAAATACATTTTTATGTTACGTAATACATGCATTCATTTTTAAAAAGATCTTAGTATGGTAACGTATTTAGCATGTTACTTCAAGAAATAGGAGTAATATTATTTTTCAAAACAAAATTTACGCCACTATATTACAGTGAACGTTGCCATGCAGTCCCCAAAGGCGATATACAAGCCGCCCAACCATCGATGTTCTCCTCTAACTTTTAAAAAAGAAGATATAAATAAAAAATTCAAAGCAATGCCCATACTCAAATTCAAATTCAAATTCGACTCAAAGACTTGATTGTTTCAGCGCAAAAACAGAATAAATAAAGTTCAACAAAATGAAACCTAAAAAGAAATTTAGCTATCACTGCCAAAAAAAGGAAAAGCGTGTGGTTTTGGTAATTATGGGAATGGGGAAGGTGCAGACCACCATTGAAGTGGAGCTTCATCAAATAGCACCACTATAGCCAAATCCTCTTTAGGGGATAAGGTAGATATGAGAAAGAACTGTGAAAGAGGAAGAACCCCAAATATGTAGGGCAATAGCAAATTCAGAATTTCAGTCTTTTGCAAAAATCATGTAAAATTGTATGATCATATAATGATATCTGTTGGATTGTTCTCTCCAAAACATAAATTTAATAGTTTAGAAAAACCCAGGAGTGAATAATATATATGAGGTAGTTAATCTAAAAACAGGATAAACAAAAAGGTAATAATCCACATCAATGGCTTACAAAAACAGTCGAACTGAAGTGGAAGTTCTCTTATCAAAGAACTCCACATCAATGGCTTACGTAACGAAAAAAAAAAGAAGAAACAAATCTATAATCCTCCCTCTAGGCTCCGATGATTTCGGTTGGTTCCTCAGCCACTGTTTCATCTGGCCTGTCTACTTTCACACCAACATCCTCTGCTGTGTAGTCACCATGAACCTAACAAAACAAAAACAACGTTAGTAGATTCGATTGTCTCAATGGCTAGACTAAACGGATGTTGGGGACAAAGACTAGTTTCAAACTCACCTCCATGAGCTTGCCGAGGTCAAACTTGGGAGCCTTGAGGATCTTGACTTTACGGATGAATACGTTCTGCAACGGGTAAATGTTTTGAGTCGCCTTCTCAATTTCTTTTCCAATGGCCTCAGGGATGAACTTGGCCACAAGCTCCTTAAGGTCACAAGACGAAGCCTCCTTCACCATAATTTCACTCATCTTTCTGCGGATCTACAAAGAAGCATATGTCAAACGTCAGAGACTTGTAACGCATATTTTTTTTAAAAAATATATGTTATGATTTGTGTTAAAATTACCTGGCGGACTTGGCTGGACTGAGCATAGCAAGTACGCTTGACCTGGTTAGAACGCCTCTTGGTGAAACCAATGCAGAACAACCTCAAAGTGTAACTGTCAGTGGTCTTCACATCCACATGGGCTTCAATCAGTGTCTGCCACTTCTTCACCAATGACCTCAGCTTGTCAGTTGTGAAATCCATACCCTACAAGAAATGTTTTTACATTAGTTCAATTGCAAAGTTTCTGAAGTCCTATAACAATGTGTGAACATACCCAGAACTGGGTCAAGACATTCCTGCCCTGGACATCTTCAGCTCTAAGACGAATCTTCCTGTAAGAGTGGTCCTCATCACTTTGGAGATCAGCAAGAGAAACCTCGAAAACCCTGTGTTTCAATCCCTCAGAGGCAATCTGAAATCAACCCAAGCAGCCTTATTTAAAACCAACAATGAAACCAACCAGTAAAGCCTAATTCCTTTCTCCACAAGTAATGCAGTGGAACCCTAATCTCTATTCATTAAAGTAAAATTACCTTGGTACCCTGAGTTCTGGAAACAAGTGTCTTTCCGACATTTCTGTGGGTGAAGTTAGAGGGAGCCTTGATATCATACCAATCCTTCTTGGAGAAAGGATCAACACTGCCATTATCATCATCATCAAAATTCACTTCAATACACAAGAGTCTGAATATAAAACCTAAAAAATTCAATGTGAGAAACGTGTTGCTTACATCTTCTTCTTCCCTCCTTTACGACCCTTTGAGATCCTCTTGTTCTTCCTATACATTCCCAATAACCGTAAAATTAGAAAAAAAAAGACATTCTAAAGACATAGTATGAAAGAGGGATGCGAAGAAGAGTATACCCGACAGCCATGGTTTAGGGATCGTCAGAAGCTGCTGCTGACAACGAGCAACAGCTAAGAAGACGAAGAAGGAGAAGAAGAAGCGGCTTCAACAACTCAGAGAGTGCCCTAATTTCTTTTGCCTAATTTTTATATTCTATGGTTTTGTGGGCCCAGGTTTAAACTTATAGATGCTGGATTTGATTACTAAGCCCAATAGGTAGACCTGAGCGTTCGGGTTCGGATCTTTGGGTTGGGTTGGGTTCGGGCTGGTTCCTTTTAGGTCCTAAACAATTGGATCCAAAACATGTAAATTTGATTCGGGTTCAGGGATCCAAGTCAGTTCGATTCTATTATTAAAATACCTTTAAAATAATCGTAGTTTTTGGTCCATATCGGATCCGAATCAAGTTTAGGATCTGAAAAAGAACATGACATATCCAAACTCATTCAAATTTAGTGGATATTTGTCATTTTTATCTAAAATTTTTCAAAATAACTTAAACTAAAATCATTAATAATTGAAAAAACATTTTTAAATTCTAAATTTTACATTTTAAAACTTGATACTATTTAAGAATGCTACAAAATAATAACAAATATTGTTAACAAAAGATATTTCAGCTAAGATATATATATATATATATATATATATAGGATACAAAAAATCATAGTTTTAGATATATATATTTTGAGTCGGGTACAAATCAATTCTTATTATGTTGGATCGATTTAGGTCGGTTCTTTTCGATTTCAGTTTTTTTGGATAAAGAAATTTAAACCCAAAAAGTACTTACAAAATTCCAGTTCGATTTCGAGTCGCATGGTCAATTCCAGTTTGGATTTTTGGATCCAGGTTTAAATGTTCAGGCTTACCAATAGGCCTTAAGATGAAGAAGCGGGTTCGACATCTGAGAGAGTGAGAAATCCCTGATTTATACATCTAATGGTTTTGTCGGTCTCAAATAAAAATTTTGTAGCTATTTGATTTGCAAGACCAATGAGCCTTTTATAGCCCAATAAACAAGGGAGATAAATGAAGAAAAGGTACGCTTGTTCAAACTACAGGATAAAATTAAGGAAGCAAATAACTCAAAGCAAACCAAGTTCTTTAAACAAGAAAATAGACTTTTGTAAATGTTCCAAAAAAAGAGACTTACATAAATGAAGTTTGAAGTTTTTTTTTTTTTTTTTTTTTTTTTTGAAACTTTTTTCTATTGAAATGCATGAAAGAGAAAAGAAAACATGTATAGCCAAAACCTTAGTTTGTGGGTTTTACCCCTTTCATAATATAGCCCTAGCAAAATAAAGTCCAAGATGACACACAACAAGAACAAAGCCCAGTCAATACACTAAATAGAGCCCATGAGAAGTGGTTGGCGTATTGCAGCGACGATGAAAACATAGTAGAGGGAGAACGATTCAGGGAGCCGACTGCAACCAAAACTGGAGCATCTGAGAAGTTACCACAGGGTTGCTCTCTCTGAAACAATGAATTCGATTCTTGATAGTTCTTTGCATAGTAATAGCAAGCTGAGAGTGGGACTTGAAGATTTGATTGTGGATTCGCGAGTTCCTTTCGTACCATAGGGAATAGAGGGTGGGTTGCCAAACGATCAGAGGCAGCTTCCGTTGCCATGGAGGACCCCTTAGTCTTTGCATGTCCGAAAGAGTTGAAGACCAGGATCTAGTTGCCGTGATACGGAGGCGCGACGCAAAGAGATCCCAAAGGCCGAAAGCGTAGGAGCTGTCAAAGAAGAGGTGATCACGTGATTCCACTACCGAAGGAGAGGCACACATAACACATTCCGGGCGAACTTGCAGGCCCCATGAGAGGAGACGACTCTTTGTTGGCAGTCGATCGATAGTGATAAGCCATGTGAAGAAGCTGTGCTTCGGGATTCCTCCCCGGTTCCAGACAACATTCCTCCAAGGGACAATGCTTCCATGAGGTTTCAGTAAATTATAGATTGCTCCCGTGCTGTATTTTGTCCATTCCCTCCCATTAACTATTCAAGTTGTCTTATCAGGAATGTTGGATAGTTGAATGGAGGAGAGATAAGCTTGAACTTGCACCTGCTTCTCTGACCTTGCCGGACGAACAGTCCAAGAATCATCAGAGTAAATGTCCCGGAGTGACGAGTTTAGAGGAACACCCATAGAATTCTGACGTTGCGGAGAAAGGAAATTAGAGAGTCTACCAAACGGAGACCAGTTGTCGCTCCAGAATCTGACTGAGGTACCAAAGCCAGCCTGAATCTTAATCCATTCATAGACAATATGCTTCATCTTCAATAGTTTGTTAGTGAACCACGGGTAGCGCTGTTTAGGTGTTGTAATCCAGTAGTTAGCAACATCTCCTTTTAAATGAAGTTTGATACAATCTTTCAAGAACCTGGAAATAATTTTCACATGATATCAATATCTCTGAAGTGTCATGACTCACAGTCACAAGTTTTATATTGCAGGATCACGCAATGCTGCCATAGACTTCAAGCAATCTTCAACATGAACCAATGCATTAGTGACCATATCATTCAAACACTGCACTTCTTTTGTTGATTTGTCCTCGTTTTTCAATTCCTACATTATATAAATTCAGAAAAAAAGATTCACATTTTGATTTTATAAAGATTCCTAATATGGGATCTTGAGAGTGAAATGTATGCACCTCGAGCTTGTCAACATATTTTCCCCTAATCTCCTGAGGCCAAAACATGCGTGGTTTGGTATTTCATTAATGTCCTCAGGGTAATCTTTGGATGATATTTGTTTTCTAGCAAATAATATATTTTTTTTTTCAGTTTTTCAAATATTCCAACTTTTTTTTTTTGAAAAATTCAAATTATACTATTGTGATAATACATACCTGCAGAAACAAACCTGTAAAATTGGAAAGCTGCTCCCAGTTTGGAGTCACTGTTTCTAATTCTGAAGCGAGGAGTAGACATACCAAAACCCACAAGTCCAGCGGCATAATGACAGTATTCATCATAATCATCAACCGTTTCTACCTGTTAATAGACAAATATTTTAGATACTAAGTATTGATAATAGCTTAACTTTCAATATCCAAATTTCAAATATTGAACAATAGATGCAAAACTAAGAAACAAACACATTCCAAATCATAAAGATTCTTGATGTATCAACCTCCTTCGAAATGAATTTGGCCATTCCTGCACCCATTCTAGGCTCTCAGTCATCATGCAAGGAAACCATGAAAGCTTCCCCTTCAATATCAAATCGACGTCGAGGAACTCTTCCACAGTCACTTTTCCACAATTTTAACTTCTAAAAAAAATATATATGAGAAAATTATTAAAACAAAGGTTATATTGTTCAGTAAAATTTGATGATTTAAAATGAACCATCAACACATATAATTTCATTTTATTATAACCAGAAGCTTAAAACTTAACATTGAAAATATTCATGTATGTACAACAAATTTCTGTGAGTTAATACACTAAATATCCTATAAACTTTTGAAAATAATCTTTCTCAAAAAAAACTTTTGAAAATAATTAATCTCTTCTAATATTTTGAAGATTGTAACTAGCCCTGGGCATATTATCCAAAACCCAAAAACCGAACCGGAACCGAACCGAAAAAACCGGGACCGAAACCGGACCGGCAATTATGAAAACCCGAACGGTTTCTATAATTTTAAACCCGAAAAACCGAAACCGAACCGGGACCGAACCGAAAACCGAATGGGTACCTGAATATTTCAAATATATTGAAAAAATAATTATTTTTAATTTTAATATATATAAAATATAATTTATAAATAAAACAAATGACAAAAAAATCCGAACTATCCGAATAACCCGAATATTTTTTAGGTTTTTTGGGTTTTTTCGGGTTTTCGTTCTTTTTTTAATTTTTTTTAGCTTTAAACCTGAACAGAACCCGAATTAATTGTAATACGATTCCACTTCGGGTTTTATAAAAAAATAGAAACCCGACCCGAACCCGATATTATCCAAACCGAACCGATTCGAAAACTGTCCGGTTCCTAAACGGTTCTTAAATATCCTAACCCGAATAACCCAAAACCGAATAAACCGAACATACCCGAACCGAAAACCCGAATGCCCAGGGTTAATTGTAACATAAACCTTGAACTAGAAAATAATTAAACTAGGTATTTTAAAAATCATTAGCATATGTATATTTATGTTTTGCGATTATAAGATAAAAATAGACCGTGAAATACACAACAAACAAAAAATTAACAACACTTATAAAAAAGTAAAGTTAGAGGACAAGAAAACATTACGAATCAAAACAATTTTTTTTTTCATCATTTGTTTTCATACGTCCATCATCTTATGAATTTAAATTATAGTATTAAGTTTCATTTCCTAAGAATAGGAACAAAATCCATATGTAAAATAAAATCTTCACGTTGATAGTCAGACCTTTACAAATAAATGACGACACTGCAGCCGGAACGGACAAATGAGACGTGATATAAACAACAAATTTATCTTTTATTATCAATATAAATAAGAGATAAAAAATTATATTTCTTCAATTCTCAAAACTCTTCAGTATATATATGATGCAACCAAATAGATAAATTGAAACACATATGTAAAAATAAAATAAAAAGTAAATGAAAAGAACAAATAAATAACATTTCATAGACAATAATCAATCATGAAAATAAATGATAAATAAACTATATTTTGAATTTAAATTAAAAGAACTAAACCCTGCACAACAATTTATTAAAACAATATATATTTAGAAAACTGTGTTAAGACTACGTTTTAAATATTAAAGAGCTTAAAATAAATTTTGCTCAAAGACCCCTACAAAACATTTTAGTAACGACTTTTCATTTTCATAGGGGTCTTTGGAAAAAATTTCTTTTAAGTTCTTTAATTATTTAAAACATAATTTTAACCCAATTTTCTAAAAATATATATTTTATATAATGTTATTAAAACAATAAAATATTTAGAATACACACACACACACACACACACATATATATATATATATTTTGTTTTTAAAAACTTTAAAAATATTTTGAAAATTACTTTTAGTATCATGTACCTGGGACGGTGGCATCACTTGCTCTAGTCAGGGGCGAATCCAAAGATTTTGCCCAGTGGGTGCAAAAATGATAGAAGGTGTAAACTTGGATATGGTTATAGGTGTAGACATCAAATGTGTTAAAAAAATATACAAAAAATTTAAATTATTATGGGGCAAATGCACCCACAATCCTCTACCTAGGTTCGCCAATGGCTCTAGTAACTGAGCTGTCCCTGCTGATGTTCCAGTGTACAATCAAACTGAGCCCAAGTACAAAGGGAAATGATACTCGCAGCACAAAAAAATCAACCATGTGCATATGACTTCAGATATAGCAAATCAACAAGAACCATAAATGTCAAAGACTAACAAGCAGTAGAGTATTAATTTTCAGATGTAACTTTTTTTTCAAAAACAAAGTAATTTACATATAGAACGACTCTTTATTAAGATTATTATTTCTTTTTTTTTTTAATGTGTATAACTTCTTTTTAAAATGCAGATATGATGAAATAAATGGTCATCTAAAAAATAGACATTGGACTCTAGATATGCCATTACTTCTGCAGTACAAATTTCTTGAGAGAGTTTAAGGGGAAACATGATACGTATGTACTTTAAATGCAAGAAAAAATGATGAAGGCAGAAGAAAACGTGATTGTTTTGCAGGTTTTATTATTTTTTGGGAAATTTCCCCTATATCCCTAATAAAAATGAAAACACAGTATCAACCCAAGAACACCATATTTTAATAGAAAGTACTAGATTTTCACCCGTCCGACCGGGCGGGTTTTTGTTTTCATTTATTTTAATATAAATATTTTATTTTCATTTAGTTTTTGTTTTAATTTATTTTATATAGTTGTTTTATTGCCATTTTCAAAGATATTGTAATATGAGACAAATTTAGATAGTTTTTAAAAAATAAATTTTTAGCTTCATAGATTTATATGATCGAGTAAATAATTAAACATTGTGTTTTTGTTAAACTTTTAGAATAAACTATATAGTTTAAAAAAATCACTGGTTTAAGGTAATATAGATTAATGATTCTGGTTGATTTAAAAAAAAATTATAATTTTAAAGGTAATTAATATAAAAAATATTAAAATAGTTAACATAGAGAGGTATACAATTTATATTATATCTATTTAGTTTTTACTATCTATAATTTAAATGAATTATCGATTTTTTAAATCTATCAAGGTTATGCTGTTATGGAAAATAATAGTATTTAAGGTGATTTTGTTTTGAATTATTTTGAAAAAAAATTAAGGATACTATTACAGAAAATCATGGCAACAATAAATATGTGGCTTTGATCTCCAAATTTTAAAATAAATGCTTGGAATATTCTATATTTTTGTTCAATCACGAAAATGATATGTATTCTATCAAAGATCATATTTTTCTTTTATTAGTTATAACAAAATATGAATTGATTAGATATGCGATTTGATCTCTGAATTTTTAAATAAATGGTTAGGATATTCTATATTTTTCAATCTCATGAAAATCTATCTAATTTTAAAATTAGATTTATGTTTGATTAGTTATAAATAAATATAGAAGTTGATATTTATTTAATTTGAATATTAATAGAATAAATGTAGAGATTATTCTAAAATTCAGAATATTCCATATTTTTTAATCTCACGAAAATCTATCTATGTTTTAAAGTATATTTGTCTTTGATTAGTTATATATAAAAATAGAAGTTTACATTTATTTAATTTGAATATTAATAGAATAAACGTAGATATTATTCAAAATTAATATATTAATAGAACGTGAAATACTTACATGCATTTTTTGAAAATTAATATATTGTTAAAATATTAGATCAACATAATAATTTTCTTTTATTATGCTTTATTTTAATTATATGATTGATAAAAAAGTTAGAATATTTATTTTTCATTTTGTAAATGTTAACTGGATATATTAGTTTATAGTAATATTTCAAAACTAATCACGAAATTAGTTAAAATATTTTCATATATTTTTTGAAAATTAAGTTCTGTTAAAATATTTTAAGCATATTTTTCGAAATTTTAATATATATATATATATATATATATATATATATATATATATATATATATATATATATATATATATATATATATATATATATATATATATATATATATATATATATATATAAGTTGGATTTAATATATTGTTGTAAAATCCTTAAAATATTGGGAGGTTATTGCGTTTTATATAAGATTGGTTATTAATGATTGAATAATGTAATGTATTCTATTTAATATGAAGATTAATGATGATTAAAATATAATGTGACCAATAATAGTAGATAGTCTATTTTATAAAAAATCACACATGAATGAAAAGTCATGACTTCTGTTTTAATATAATAGATTTGTGTTTGTGTGTGTGTTTGGTGTTCATAATGATTGCAGGTATGAAGATGCGCAAGGAAACTAATATAGACAATAACAAAATAAAAACATAACTTTCCTCAGGTCTTCATGAACCCACATCTATCATTAGCATCCATAATCTAAATTGGACATTGATTATGTTATGTCATTTTTTCTTCTTAGGGTTTGTTATTTGACATTGAATATTGATTATTTCAAATTAGAACAAAAAATTGGCAGGTAGTTCTACAAAATTAGTGCAAGTCTTCAAATTAAATGATATAATTGATTCTTTTAATATATACCCAAAACAAATATAAAGTTAACTTATTAAATTATTAAAAATATTATACTCAACACAACAGAAATTTGAATCAAATATAAAAATATATTCTATTAAAAAGATAACAAATATTTTAAAGGTGGCAAATTCAACAAGAGGTATCTGCTGGACATTTGTGTAGGTTCAAGTGTATGATCTGCATAAGCGAATAGCAGTCGGAAAGCTCTAGTGCTAATATTTGCTTGGGATTGAGCTGGTGTAGACGCGTAGTATTAGGAACTGTTTCTTGTGATATATTGTTTTTGTTTCTGAAAAACTTTCTACCTTGTTGATGAGTCATTCGTAGACTTGTATAAATAAATCAATTCTTGTTAGGATTGCTTATGGTTCCAGAAACATTATACTTGTAACCCAAGAGTCTAAAATTTGTTATGATAAATTAATGATTTATATGTCAATCACCATGCCACTAGTAAAACAAAAGACCAAAGTGTTTGAAAGCCTTAGGTAGTTTATCTTATAGAAGGATTTAGAGTATCCACAACTTATTGTGATCTTCTTAGGTATGGAATTTTAAGTTCGGAATAGTACCCCCAGTCAAATTTAGTTAGTGACATGCAAATCCCAAGGGAGGGTGACTAATCTTGAGCTTGTAGTAAGAAGTTTACATATAAGGATGTGTAAACTAAAGAGTAATTAGTTTAGTCTTTGAAAGAACTTCATCTGTGATCTTCTTAGGTATGGAATTTTAACGAACAGTTTGGAATTGTACCCCCAGTCAAATTTAGTTAGTGACATGCAAATCCCAAGGGAGGGTGACTAATCTTGAGCTTGTAGTAAGAAGTTTACATATAAGGATGTGTAAACTTAAGAGTAACTAGTTTAGTTCTTGAAAGAACTTCATCTGTGTTTCTGTTTCTAATATGAGTTCTCATCAGATCCGTGAAGCTGATATTTCTCGGCTCTCCTTTGCGGTCGGGTTAGCAGAAGAATTTATGGAAGGTGTGCTATATACTACTCTATAAATAACTAAATTTTAGTGCATATATTTGTTACCAACATGGTAAATTTTATGTTTTATTTAATTTAATAAATGAATCACAACTTTTAACTCAAAATAAAATATAAGATTAATAAAATCAACATTTTAAATATGTAGATAAAATCAATAAAACAAATTATGTATATATTCTTAATTTCAGTATATATTTGGTATTACCAAATCCAAAATATTTTCTCTAGTTATTTGGTATTACCAAATCCAAACTACTTTTTCAAATTTGGTATATTTGGTATTACCAAATCTATTATATACTAAAGCGCAAGTCGCGTGAGCAATAAATATTTGAAATGTGTAATTTCTTTAAACAATTTTTTAAATTAAAAAAAAAACAAAACTGTTTTCAAAAACTTAATTTTTTTTTTCAAAAAATTAAAATTTTACATTGTTCAAATTTGTATCATGTTTGGTTGATTCTAAATGTTTAGTAACTGCAGGAAAGGTTCATTTATTTCTCTAACTATCATCATGTCACGTTCAAAAATTAAGCAACTCTCAGTATTAATTGTCTCGTTTCCTATATAACACTGTCTAATAGCATGTGCAACTGTAGCAGGCGAACATGATCTGAATCTAAAAATAAAAAGATTAATATATTTTTAAAATTAAATACATTAATTTGGTTGAAGATTTCAATTTTTTTGATATCTTCTCAAATATATATATATATATATATATATATAACAATTAATTTTTAAAATTATTTCATTATATCATTAAATATATAATTAATATTTTTTGAACAGGCCCTTAAAATATTTTGAGATGGCATTCTATCAGATTACACAAAAAGAATCAAAAGTCATATTTTTTTTTTCAGGGTACTACTTTCAGAGACGTGATTTTCAATGTGAAAATTTATATTCTTGTGGAAAAAGGTAAACACATTTACAGGCAATTCTGATGTATAAAACTGTATAGATAAATGAAGAGTATTTTTTTATACATTTTTTATATAACAACGAAATAGAAATCAAGCTTTTGGTGAAAAAAAAAACATGATAAAAGTTGAAAAGGAATTACAAAATGAGAGTGCTGTTAATTTCTATTATGTCATATAAGTGAGGTTCGGTGGGGGGGGGGGGAACTAAATCCCCTTTTTTTATACAAACTAGGATTAAACCCGCCCTACGGGCGGGTAAAAAATATAAAAAAAATTAAAATATTGTATATAAATTGTTTTATTTATTTTTAGATAAAAATAAAATTTCTTTTATATATTTTTCATGTCAAATTTGTGTATTTATTTTGAAAATCATAAATTTAGGTAAACGTAGTCTATTTATTTTCAAAATCATAAATATAATTTTTTATAAAGTTTGTTCTAATCTAGCTTCTAACAATATTCCACTTCAATTTTTTTTAGCATATAAACATCTAACTAATAGTTGTAGCTTTAATCTAAGTCTAATGTTAAAATTTCAAAATTTTCCTTCACTTTTATACACAATTACACATAAAAAGTAAAATTGTATTATCGTTTACTAAGCTTGTCATTATCTGTTTTTATCGTGGAATCTGTCGGCTTGAAAAAACTCTTTTCTATTCTTTGACGTGTTTGCCTATTGAATTTTTCCGTTAAAAAATTCCAGTTTCACACATTTAGTTTCTCTAATTGATATACGAAATTAAAAGTAAAGAAATATTGGTGCAGAGAAGAATAGTGAGTTGGAGAAAAATTTGGAAGTCATTTCAAGCGGTTTTATCGCATAGTTTTCTCTTCTCCTTCACCATTCTTCTCTCTCTCAACCTTGATCATGTTTTCTTTTATCAATTATGATGATCAGTTTCTTTATTTTTCGTAATTGCAATCTTAACTTCTCTTTTGTATAGTCAAAGTTAGGATAATTATTTAAATTAGTTGATGAGTTTCTATGATATTTAGTTTTGACTAAGTTTAGTTTGCGTACAAACTATAAAATTAGATCTTTGTGTTTAACAATGTCTAGAATAGAAACCTTTATCATCATTTAACTATGTTATCTGCATATTTATATTTACATTTTTAAGGCTGTTTCGTGCTGTGACTTTTCGTGGTAGATTTTGCTGCATGTTCCATCTATGAAATATTTTATGGTTATCACATTTGATTTTTGTTAGCGTCATATTATTTTGTAACTTTTAAACTTCTTCTTTGTGGTTTTGGGTTCCTTTTCATTATGTTATGGCAACACCACTACTTATTGCTTTTGAGATCCTGCTATGTGTACATCTTAAAGAGCAATATGATATACTCTTTAACTTGTAATATTAATTATGGATGTGTTTATGATTGGTGTGTTTGATTAATATGTATTTGGTTGTATCCCTGACTCCTTGTGTTGCAGTTGCTTATGATAGATTTGGTTGTGTCTTACCGTTGCTTGTGTGTGTATATAGTTGGTGTATTTGTTTGTGATAGATATGGACTTGGTTTCTTAGTTATTTTTTGGTACTACATAACATCATGCCAAAAAATTGTAATTCATTATGTTTTTTTGTTCTTAGGGAAGAATGATTCTTGCTTATTTGTGTGATGAGTTGAAAGGAGAGCACTGAAAACAATTATGTGCATGGTAGTATTTTCATATTTTTTTCTCTTGCCAATATCTCCATTTTACTGTTTCAAAACCATATATTTTTATTCAAAATACAATCTCTAGTCTATATTTTTTTTCTGCTTGCAAGCGCTATGCCGCAAAATTAAATGTGTAGAATGTGTAAGACACTCATACTTGGACATGAAGAAACTATGAGTAATGAAGCCATATGAAAAACACTTCTTGTAAGTTGGTTCTTCGCTATCTGCATGAAAAATTATCAAAGCATATTTTCTTATATAAAAGAGGTTTTCCCTCATCGATTCTCATCTCTGTATTCTATTTTTTTCTCATCTTTTTTCATCTGTGTGATTTTCCTCTGTATTTGTCAAATTTAGGAACTTGTATAGTGAAAAGACATGTATATTATTTGTGTGTATATATATATTTAAATAGCTTTATTTATGATCTGCGGACCTTACTATTGGAAGATATTGTTGAAGATTTTTATGTAGACAATATTACTCACTCTAGTTCCTGATCTTTTTTCTTCTTGTAAGCAGTGGTGGATGTATATAGACAAATGGTGGGGCATTTGCCCACCATGGATTTTAAAATTTCATTGTATTTTTAAACTTTTTTTATCAAATGCCTCTGTTGATATTATTGATAAATATGTGTATGCCCCGAATCAAGATAACTTCTAGATCTGTCACTGCTTGTAAGATACTTAAGTTTTCAGGTAATGTTAATTTTGCAAGAGCAACATATAGCTAGTCATGACTGAAAATGCTTTAAGCAATTCAGAATCACTGATTTCAAACTTTATCATTGTCTTTTATTTATAGTCATTGCATTGTATACTATTATTTAAAATTGTATATAGCGTGATAATCAAACCATAACTTATTTGTCAATTTGGTTTAATAAGCCATTGGCGGTTAGAGTAATAATGTAGGCTATAGTAATAATAGTTCGTTTGCAACAATTCAATAATTTTTTTATCAAAATGATAATCTTACATATGTTTAATTTAGTATTTCCATTTTTATGTTATATGTATACATATTATTTATTATTTCGAAATTATATTTATATTAAATTGTAAAGCTAAATATTATATCAATTTTTCAAAAATGTAAAACTTCAGTAATACAATTTTTTAAGTAAAATAATATTTTTTTAAAGTAGTAAAATGATAATCTTACATATGTTTAATTTAATATTTCTATTTTTATGTTATATGTTTACTTATTATTATTTTCGAAATTTACATATTATTATTTTCGAAATTATATTTATCAGTAATATTAAAATGCCACGTGTCATCTTTATTATATGAGATATTATTTTTTATTTTTTAAAATTTTTCGATTTTTTGTTTTATGTAGTATTTCCATATTGTAAGATTGTATATTTCCATTTATAATATTATACATTAACAAAAAATTGTATAATTTATTTTTATGTTGTATATTTCCATTTATTATATGAGATATTAATTTTTATTTTTTAATTTTTTTCGATTTATTGTTTTATGTAGTATTTTGATATTGTAAGATTGTATATTTCCATTTATAATATTATACATTATTTGTTAAACAAAAAATTGTATAATTGCTAGATGATGTTATAACATGTATATTTCCATTTATAATATTATACATTATTTCCATTGGTGTAAGGTTGATGTTGGTTAGATGATGGCTTTTATAGCGATGTGTTTGATGTAAAATTGTACATTTTCCATATTTTAGAATTTTAAAATTTGTAAAAATGCTTTTTATGTTGTATATTTCCATAATTTATATGAGATATTTTTTTTTTAATTTTGGCAATTGCGTTTCTACATATATTTTTAACATTTTTTTATTTATTCTTTTATGTAGTATTTCCATTTTCTAAGATTGTATATTTTCTTTTTAGTGGTATTTTAGAATTTGGAAATATATTTTTTAATCGATTTAGTATTTTATGTAGTATTTACATTTTGTAAGATTATATAATTGATTTTTATGTTTTATATTTCCATTTATAATATTATACATTATTTTTAAATCCAAAAAATTGTATTTACATTTTGTAAGATTATATAATTGCTTTTTATGTTGTATATTTCCATTTATTATATGAGATATTTTTTCGAAATTATATTTATATTAAATTATAAAGCTAAATATTATATCAATTTGTCAAAAATGTAAAACTTCAGTAATATGATTTTTAAGTAAAATAGTATTTTTAAAGTAGTAAAATGATAATCTTACATATGTTTAATTTAATATTTCCATTTTTATGTTATATTTTTGAAATTATATTTATCAGTAATATTAAAATGCCACATGTCATCTTTATTATATGAGATATTATTTTTTATATTATACATTTTTCGATTTATTGTTTATGTACTGTTTCCATATTGTAAGATTGTATATTTTCATTTATAATATTATACATTAACAAAAAAAAAGTATAATTGCTTTTTATGTTGTATATTTCCATTTATTATATGAGATATTGTTTTTTATTAACAAAAAAATGTATAATTGCTTTTTATGTTGTATATTTCCATATATTATATGAGATATTGTTTTTTATTTTGTACATTTTTCGATTTATTGTTTTATGTAGTATTTCCCTATTGTAAGATTGTATATTTCTATTTATAATATTATACAATATTTGTTAAACAAAAAATTGTATAATTGTTTTTTTTTTTCCGATGACACGTGTCCACAAACGCCTCTCTCTTATTTCGCTGATGTGGACGCTCCCAGGAGCTTCAAAAGGTTCCTTTTAATATATATAATTCCAATTTTGATACTAAATGTTTATGTATATATTATTCTAAAGTTTGTTAACACTACTATTCTACCTAAGATTATTTCTGAGAAAATAATTTTCTTAGGCCAAAAAGTGACAAGTATGTTTTATTAATCTAATATCATATGTTTTATGTCCGGTTAGACTAATTATTTTCAAAATGGCAATAATACTTTTTAAAATTTCATTTATAGATTCGAAATTATTATTAACAAAACAATTTATAAATATTAAAATATATTAAATAATTAAAGTAATTAAAATAAAAAAAACATTAAAATGTGTTATGACAAAAAGAAAGAAATATTAAAATGTGTATAAAATATTTTGAAGTTAATACCTATTTGTCTTTGTTCTTAGATGGTCTGCAGAGTTTGGAGATCCAAGTACTGGATATTATTGGGATGCTCTGTAGTGATGATTTTCTGTAGGGTTTATTGTTTGTTCATATTAGACATTCATTTGTATCATTGGAATAGGCTGTTGTAGCATTATTCACTTTTAGTTCTTTAAACTCTTGTGTGTTTTGAAGTATTTATGAGATTCTAGCTTCCTCTTTTTTTTAATACATAAAACTATTTAAATCTGGAAGTACTGGGTACAAGCAATGGAGAATGATGGGTACTGCTTGGTCTGTAAACGTCATTTTGGCAATGAAACTTATCAGGCCATAGTATTTAAAATCTTTCATTTTCACGTGTGGTTTAACGCCCTAAACACAATACCAATTTTAAAACTGAAACCATACCTTAAACTCAAGATGAATAAAACTCATACTTTTCCAAATTGACGCTATAAACACAACATCCTAGAATGAAATTAGAAAAAAATATATTATAAAAACAAACTGCTAGATTTGACCTTTGAACTCGGATCGGGGTGCTATCTGAACATAAACCAAGCACTGAACTACCAAACCTTCCATGTCATATGTGGTAATGAGTCAATATTAAATGTATGTTGCTACGATCTATTTTTTTTTTTAAGTTTCTTGAGGCAAAATAGATTTTAGGGCTAATTTGTGAACTAGACATATTTCAGCAACAAATTAAGAATATAGCATTGATTTTGACGTTATTAAATCTCATAGCATTTGTGCAATATTTTCCCGGTTTTATTCTTCTTTCGAACCAGTTGCTGTTAATAAAAAGAGTGTGATAATTAATTGTGGTGATTATTGTAGAGTGTTTATCGGAGCGATGATATGATTATCGCACCGGTGATGGCGGTGAATACGAAGATGATGAATACGGCATGAGTGATTACAGATGAAACAAAGATCTTCATCCAAAAGAAGCAGTCACCTTTCATACAAAGATTATTATGAATGCGATGATTGGAGAAATATATAGAATTCTGGAAGAAGATAAACAGTGCAAATAGAATAGAACATTCTACATATGGTATAGTTCATATTAACAAAATTATAAAATAGTTTAATAGTATTGAAAGAAATGTTTATCCCACATCATCTCAAACTTTCCATAAACTAAATCCAAAACACTAATCATTAAACCCTAAAGAAAATATAAACCCTAAATAAAATTTCAAAATATGCACATACATAATTTGAAATATTATTAAAATAGAATAATAACAAACAAAATAACATAGTACAAATTAATATTTAAATTTTGAAATATTTATGATTGCAGTGAATGAGGTAATGCTTACCTCAAAGTCAACCAGAAGGTAATGTTTACTTCAAAGTCAACCCAAATTTTTTTATAAAATAAACTCAAAACACTAATCACTAAACCTAAAAAGAAATATAAACACTAACCCAATATCAAACATGCACATAGTACATAATATGAAATATTATCAAAATAGAACAGTAACAAACAAAATAACATAGTATATAATAATGTTTATTTTTTAAAATATATATGATTATATGGAAGGAGGTAATTTTTACCCCAAAGTCAACACAAACTTTCCATAAACTAAACCCAACACACTAATCACTAAACCCTAAAAAAAAATATAAACCATAATTCAAATACCAAAATATACATATAGTATATAATATGAATCATTATTAAAATGGAACAGTAACAAACAAAACATCATAATATATATTGTTCAAATGACATAATACAGCCGAAAAACTATATGACTAACAAGGACGTCTTGATCGTAACACTATTGTGGTATGTAGATTTCAGAAGCAGAGACGATATATATAGAACATAGATTATTGATTTGAAGATGGTTGTGGTGGCTATATAATTAGAGATGATTGTATTGTAATGGTGACAAAGGATATGTGGTGGTAGTTGGTAACCGAAGAAGTTATCTTTCATTAACTGGAGAAAAATGGTAGTATAGTATATATTGTAGAAATATTAGAAGTACTTATTTTTAGTTAGTTACTTAATTATTGTTTGTTTTGTAGCTATAAATCCCAACTTTCCATATTTATATTTTTACTAGATCAGGTGGATCTAACTGCTTTTTCGAAATTCATCCAGATATTTCACAATTTCTAACTGAGTTTAAATCTCATTTAAATGATCCATATAGGTGATGTGTTTAATCACACTAAACGAATGAAGAGGACCTAGATGTGACTCTTCTTACTTACATACAAAATGCCAGCCACGATCATATATGTGACGGTGGAAAGCTATATATAAGAACTGGAACCTTGATCTCAGTTGGAATGCTTGTGTCATCTTCTGTAGTAACAAAAAATAGATGATATTAATTTTCTATCATTAAGACCTTTGTGCGATTGAAGAAATAAAGATGATACACTAAAATCATTTTTTTGTGAAGCACTAACCAACAGTATCAAGAGCTCGGAGAATCAAGTAGAGCACACACACCTAATCAAACAAGAAAATGGTGAAAACACTGTTATGAAAATATATCATATATACACATATATTGCTGAGACTTAAAGAGGCAGAGAAATACGTACGGCGTCACGTAGCTCAGTGCTTAGCTGCTGAATAATAAGAGAAAAGGTTTTAGAAACTTTGTTGAGCGTTGAGTAACAGAAAGTTAAGTGTGGATCAAGTGGGATCTGATTTTGAGCTTTTGTAATCGCAAACTTCAACTTTAAGAGCGGATATATTTCATCTGGGTGTCTCAGAATCGTACTCAAGCTTCCCATTTGCGAGTTAAAACTTTTGTTCTATATTGGTACTCTATATGAACTGCTTTTTAGTTCCTTTTAGAGCATCTCCAATGGTGTTACCCACCATTGGAATCCTTAGTGATAAAATAATATTTTTTTTTGTTTTTTTGAATAGTTAAGGATTCTAATTGTAATTGTAGGTTCAATGGTGTTATTCATTATGAGTCCTTAATTTTTTTTTATGAATATATATGGTTCATTCATATATTTGTAGTTCAAATCGTATACTCATTCAGATTTCATTTTTTGCTCATGTATGAACCAAATACTCATAGACTCATAGTTGTATAAAAGATAAAAACTGATAGAAAAGGACAATTTACTCTGTTTTTTCACAAGCTCGCCACATTTCACATACATGGTCATCAAAACAGAGACAAAGTACACATCAACATAAAACTGGCATCTAACCAAATGAGCATGGACCTGTCTACTATAATGACTAAAGGTAGAAGAAGAAGACTCATAAGCACCCAAATTGGGATCAGCATCATCAAAACCCAAAATCAGAAACCAAACAATGTCTTCTTTACTTTTGTCCACGCCAATCAATAATGGTCATGAAAAATGTAGCTAACGAGCATTTGGAGTAAAACAATCTCAAATGATGTAGGTAAAAGTTATGGACCATTTCGAGTAAAAGCTAATTACTTTAGGGCACAGAGATATAACCCAAAACATAAGCATCCAAACTGTGATCAACATGAGCCTCTTACTCTACCTAGCAATTATCTCCCAAAAAGTGTTAAAAATTGCATCTTTAATCAATCAAACACAGAGACAGAGAAAAAAGCCATCAACGTTGAATCTTTAAACAATCAAAACACAGGGAAGAATGTAAACAAAGGTGAGAGGAGAAGATAGATACATT
The DNA here is from genome assembly GCA_026261945.1 of Hirschfeldia incana. Classification (NCBI taxonomy): domain Eukaryota; kingdom Viridiplantae; phylum Streptophyta; class Magnoliopsida; order Brassicales; family Brassicaceae; genus Hirschfeldia; species Hirschfeldia incana. The sequence continues at coordinate 4,391,871 of JABCMI010000006.1, forward strand.
GGGAGGGCCAAGAATGGTGCCGGTCCAGGATTGCATATAGATATCATCAGCATCATCCATTCCATAGCTCACCGTACTAGTATATAAATTCTTTAGCCAAAGTTGCATACTTTAACATCCATACAAGCCAGTAACATACTCAGAGACTTACGTACCATTTACCCAACAATTGTAGCAGATTGTGATTACAGAAGGAACAAGAAACTAACCTGAAGCTGATTGTTAGAGAGATGAAGAACAAGCAACCCTTGAATCCTCCCAAACGCCTCAGGTAGCAACCTCAGCTCCACTGTATTCTCCAACGCGTGCTGAAGTATCCCCACAACCTCCTCATTAACCTCATCCACCCCCGCCGCAGCAACCCCATCCCCATCCTTCTCAACGGACTCGTAAATCCTCACCAGCCTCTCCTCCGCTTCCTTCAACAGCTTCTCGTACGAGTCATGACCCTCATCCAGTTTCAAAATTGACTCGCACCACGTCTTCTCCTTCCCCATCTCTTCCTCCCTCTTCTTTTCGTTCTTCTCCTCCTCGATCGCGATGGCGTTAAGGGACTCGGAAAAAATCCCCAATTTCTCCGGTAACTTCACTTTCTCCGATGAACACTCGCCACCGCCGTAATCGTGTCCATCACCACCGGCTCCATCTCCGACGGAATCAGAGGAGAGCACAATCCCTTCTCTCGGAGACAATTTTGTTTTAGTTTCGACACGAGAAGTCGCAAAACCCGTATCAATTGCTCTTGTCACGTCAATAAGGATCAATACATTTTAATCCTTAGCAAATGATTGATCCTTACGTTATTTGGGTAAAATATTATTATTATATGCCTAATAGTTAAGGATTTAGACTTAAGGATTTATTTAAAACCCCCGTTGTACATGCTCTTAGGTTTGGCTCACGCCTCGATTGATGTTACACAGCATAATACTACTCCTAAATATAAGATGTTTAGAATAATTTTTATATTTCAATATATAAAATATTCTCACATTTTTAAATAATTTTAACTTTATCAAAAACTGTGTAACCAATCAAATTTAATAATTCTATTTTATAATTGGTTAAGTAGTTTTAATTTATAACTTCAATAGTATTTTTTAAATAAAAAATAATTTTCTTAATAAACGTGTTTCATCTAAAACATCTTATATTTATAGAATTGTGTCTAAGTATTTTATAACATGTGGAGGTCTTGTTCCCTTGTCAATATGTGACAGCTGACCAACACGTTGATTGTAAATAAACAGCCACGTAGGAAACCAAGAAAGTCTTCTTTAAACCTAATCCACATTTGACCAATGCTGTTTCCAAGACGTCTATTTGTTTAAGAGCTCGAGGCCTAGTTGAAAAACAAAAGAAAAGCTTTTATAAACATGTTGGAGCATTGAGTAGCAGAAAGCTAAGTGTGACTCAAGTGGGATCTGATTCTGAGCTTTCATAATCGCAACATTTACTTTGAAAAATATATAACGGCACAAGCCAAAGAAGGCAGTAACTAAAACAGAATCCATGGTTTTAGACCAAACCAAGTTTAATCTCTGGTTGTTGTGGAAACAATAGAGTGGCGTGAATAAGGATTAAGAATGAACCAACTAATCACTGCTCATCACTGATCATTCTGTTTGCTCTGAGGTATGCAAAGACTATAGCCAGTAGAATCACAAGCATTACAATCTGCAATTTTTTTTCAGGTAGAGAATGAGGATTATGATTAAGTAGAGATACTTGTGTGGAAAAGGGAAAAAGCTGTTAACTTACATAAAGATTGTTTGATTGTCCTTTGTCATTAACATAAGATTTTCTGAAAGGCAGAGAGACATAGATATCAACATAAAGATTGTTTGATCTTATATATCAAGATTAAGAAGATACAGAAGATGAGTCTGTACCTCTTATGAAGAACACCATTATCTCTGCACAGTTGTTGAACGTCTTCTAGTTGTTTTAGTGTCTTACTAGCATTTGGATCGTTCTTGTCCACCTTCATGTAAACATATTATTCTTTTATAAGAACAAATTAGAGTAAGAAATATAGAAAGCCTTATATAACAAAAGCGGAAGAGATGAGATACCTTTGTTTTCAGCATGCAAGAAAAATCATAGAAGGCACCATAGACATCAGCCATTGTCTTTGTGCGATCAATCACTTTAGCAGTAAGACCTTAACAAAAAGAAAGCTGTTAAACAACATGCATGTAACACGTTCTCAAGCTTGTTGGTTATACAAGTTAAGGCTTAGGCTAAAGAATGATGAGAAGGTGATGAACATCTTACCTCGCCTCAATTTCACAACGCCTCTAAACACTTGCACATTGTTGTAGCATAATGCAAGTGTTCCAATCGCCATGATCTGATCAAAGAAAATCGATGTTAACTTCCATGGCTCATGAAAAACAAAAAAAATGGTTCTCAACAAGAAGTAGATAAATTTTAAGCACAGTAAAACTATGCTCTGACCTGAGGGATAGCACAAAACCGAAATATAGAAGGATCACGCAACGCTGCCATGTATCTCAGGCAATCTTCAATATGCGTCAAAGCATTGGTGACCATTTCATTCAAGCACTGAACTGCATTATTTGAGTTCTTCTCATATTTCAAGTCCTACATTGAAGATTAGAGCATTGTTAGACAGTCAATATGGGTAACATGAGACCTAAGATGAGAGATTAAGAGTGGTATGTAATGCACCTCGAGCTTGCCAGCATATTTGCCCCAAATCTTACGAGGCCAAAACATGCGGGACTTTGGTATTTCATTAATGTCCTCAAGATAATCTCTTATAATGTTTGTTTTCTGCAAATATTGACCAGTTTGAATAAAATTATTCAAAGATATAAACTGTCAACGGTTGTAAAGTAAGTCATGATACATTGTTGTACCTGAAGAAATAAACCCATTGAATTGGAAATATGCTCCCAGTCTGGCGTCAAAACTTCTGTTCCGGAAGCTAGGAAGAGTTTAGACAAACCTAAGCCCACAAGTCCAGCAACATAGTGGCAGTACTCATCATAGTCATCAACAGTCTCTACCTAAAGCATCAGTACATCACTTCATTCACGTAATAATGATCATTGAAAAAAAAAAATGATCGTTTCATGATTCTAAAATGAAACATAACCTAGTCTAGTTTAACCCAAGGAAACAAATATGTTTATGTTACAAACCTCCTGGCAGATAAACTTGGTCATTCCTGCACCCATTCTTTTAGTAATTTCCTCAATAGCCTCTTGATAACTTCATATACAGAGCGGCATTGGTTATATTATAACTCAAATCAATCAATAAACCAGAGTACGAAAAGTCTAAAACGAAACAGAAGGGCTTAGGATAAGTAACTAGAACTAACCCTTTTTCAAGTTCTAAAAAAGCTGCAGAAACATGGTGAAACTGGTCCATTAGAACCTTGTATTCCTTCGTACCACCTAAAGTATGAATTGAGTAGAAGAAATCTGTTAAAACAGTAGAAATATTGAAGGCATATGTGATAAAGAGACCCTCGCAAAACTTGCATGAATAGTGCCAGTCAGTATCGTATATGTGCCGGTGGAATGCTATCAGGATGGGCAGCTTCTCATCGGTTGGTATGCTAGTGTCATCCTCTGCAGCACACAAGAATGATTGAATCATAGCATGAGTACATTGCAAAGACAGAAGCTTTTGCATATCTTAGAGAGACACTAACCAACAGTATCAAGAGCTCGAAGAACCAAGTAGAACACACACACCTACAACAAAATACAAAAAATGCAATTGCATAAGACATAATCCAAAACTGGACACAGCTGGTAATAAATGTGGAAACTTTATATACAGAGAGAGGAGAAACGTACAGCGTTACGAAGGTCGGTGCCAAGTTGCTGAATAACGAGAGAGAAGCTTCGAGAGACCTTGTGGAGCATGGAATAGCAGAAAGCCCAGTGTGGCTCAGGAGGGATCTGCTTCTCTGCTCTCTCGATCGCTCGTTTCATCTTGAGGAGCGGATATATATCATCAGGGTATCTCAGAAACGTCCCCAAGCTTCCCATTTTTTTTTCTTAAATTCGATTCAGAAAACAGAGCTCTCCCCTCCCCTGTTAATGGAATCACTGACAACCAACAATGCCTTTTTTATTTTCTCCTGCGACAATCTGAGATTCAGAGACACACTTGGAACCCAAACAACAAGCAGTTTAAGAAATTGCAAAGGATGAATACTCACCTGCGATGTGGATCGATCTGATTCCGCCAGCGAATAATTCTATTTCGGGATTTTTTTTTCTTTTTTCTCAAGCTTCTCTTTGTTTATTCATTCATCGATGAAAACAAAGGAAAGGGTTCGCAGATTTTATTACCTTTTATTAAAATCAAGATTAAATACCTTTTTATTACAACACTAGATATGATAATGCAATGGATTTTGTTGGATGTTTAATTTAATAAAAATCTAAAATAATACATTATTTTATTATAGTTTAATAATATTTTTTATATATTTTGTATGAGATTTATTTTATAAATAAATCATGTTTTAACATGTAAGTTCAAGTTAAAATTTATATTTTATGATCATGGTGTATAGATGATTTGATATAACTTTTGTAGTTAGGATTAAAGAAAACACTATACCTAAATGTTTAAACTGAACATAATTTGAAATAAGAAATTGAATTAAAAGTAAAAAAAAAAGAAAATTCAAATACGTCAATGGAGTCAATGAAAAAATTATACACATTCTTATGTACTAATTTAATGTTTTATTAAATAATTTTTTGAAATTTTATTTTGCTAGGATTTTTTAAAGAAAACATTTTCTTTGATGAATCTTCTTTTTATTTACAATTAAAAATAAAATTAACAATAAATACTCTTTTACATTTTTGTTTAAGATTTTAGAAAAGGAAATTACTTTCATATAACCTATTACAATTATCCTCTCTTTAAAATTTCAGAAGAAAATAAATTCATAGCGAAGAATTAATTTTATTAATTAATAAATAAATTTAAAATTGCTATTTTAAAATTTGTATCAATACTAACTTTTCATTTTTTTTTGTTAATTAAATAATTTTTAGTATCATGTTAATCATCAAATACTCTCGTAAAATATTATCAAATAAACTTTTACAATTCTCTTTTGGTTAGGAAGTAAAATTATGATATAAATTTCTTTTGTTTAAGATTTTGTTTTGTAAAAAATGGAAACAACTATCAAATATTCTTTTACAGTTTTTATGATTTTAGAAAGAAAATTAATATTACATAATCTTTCACAAATATATTTTAGAATTTAGAAAATTAAAATTTCTATCAAATAACTATTTCCAGTTATATTAAGTATTTTTAAAAATTGTCATTTTCAAAATTAGTTTATTGTCAGTATCACTAATATTTTTAAAAAAAATTTCTTAATTAAATCATTGTTAGTATCATGTTTATCATTAATTTTTTGAAGTAAAAAATACTATTAATATAATTTTTCAATTATCTCTGGTCAAGATTTAAAAAATAAATAAAAATATTAATTGGTTAAGAAAATACTAAGGTAATAATTTTCATGTAAATACTATTGTGTGTATGTAAGAATAATATGGAAGATTAAACCTAAATATAGATGTGAAATATTTGTAGCTATTTTTGGTCATAATTTTTAAAAATAAAATTACCTATTAAAAAGGAAAGTTCGTTACGCTTATAAGAAAATAATAATAGTACTCTTACAATTTTCTTTTAATTAGGCTTTTAAATAAGGAATATTATTTATTTTATAGTTAGTTCTTCTTCATGTTTTTTGTAAAATAATTTATTATACTTGTTGAATTTTACAATTCGTTTTTGTTTAGTATTTATTTTTTACAATCCATTTCCTTGGTATTTTCAGAAACAAACATTATATTTTTTTTCTTAAAAAAAACTAATTATTTGCTTGTAACTTCTTACAATTATTTTTGTTTCGACTTTTAAAAAAAATACTATCAAATATTTTAACAATATATAATTGTAAAATATTATGCAAGAGTAAGTTTTTCTAATATTTTTTTTAAAAGAAATAAAAGGTTATTTTGTAATGAAAACTTTCCTTTTATAAATCTCTTTAATTAAAAGAAAGATAAAATATGTCACAATATGGTGTAAAATAGTAACAAATTAAAATTTACTTTTAAAAAAATATTTTTGTGTAGATTGTTTTTTAAAATTGAAAATTACTATGAAATATTTTAAGAATCTTACAGTTTTCCTTTTCTAAAATTCTATAAAAGAAATGTAAAAGACTATGTAATAGTAGTTTCTTTTTCTAAAATCCTAAAAAAAAAGAATTTAAAGTAATATTTTGTAATGAGATTTTTCCCTTTTTAAATATCTTTTAAATCACAAGAGAATTTTCCTTTTTTAAATATCTTATAAATCATTAAAAGAAAAAATTATATCATATTTTTGACAGATGTCACCATCTTAATTTTTGACACATATCACCATCTTAATAAATCTAATGACACATGTCGCAATCATGTTAATTAGTAACTTTGAAAACTATGCTTTATATAATAAGATAATAAGCGTTTATTACAAGTTAGTTAAATTTTATTACAGGGTAAGACAAAAGATAATTAAGCAAATACAATTACCAACTTCCTAATTCATATCACTAGAGATATAGCTCCGCGCAAGCGCAGAATCGTGAATGTCTAAAAAAAATTTCGATTTGTGTTCACGAATTTGACATCTAGTAACATTTTTTTTCAAGAATATGTCAGACATAGACCATATATCCACTCAGATTCAACATCTGATACGCTGACTAATTGACATCCTCATTAGCTATCCAGTAAATCTGCAACCTGTGTAAATATACACTCAGATTCATATGAATACATATTATTTTAAAACAAAAATATAAAGATGGATCCCACAAACATTTATTAAAATCTGATGTGGACACCTTACGAAAAGTAGAAACTGTCTCATTATATATATGATTAGTGGATAACATCGATTAACTTTCCTCAGACCATCTTTAATGGTTCATCCTATTTTTCACTCAAAAATAGAATTCCAATGGTACTCTATTTTAGAGTGAGAAATAAAGCGATTAACAAAAAAAACTTATTCTATATATAGAGTAAACTCTTTTTAACACTATCATATAGTGACAAATAGAATATCATTGGAGCAATTTTACACTAAATTCTATTTTAGAGTGAAAAATAGAGTAGGGTTGGGGATGCCTTAAGGGCATTTCCAGTAGGACACTAATTTTTCCTCTATATTTTACACTAAAATAAAAAAAACTCTATTATAGTATTGAATTGGTTCCAATGATTCAATCAATAATAGAATTACTCTATTGTAGTGTGAAATATAGAGTTATGTTTGTTTCGTACTCCAAATATAGAGTAAATGAATTACATCACTCTATATTTCAACGGTTTAAAAGTAACCACCACTATGATTTTGCCGCCTTGGCAACTAACATCCTCCAAAATCAAACAATTTGAATTGGCGACAAAGATCGCGAAGGTGATGAAAGAGAATACAAAGATTCCTATGATCTAGAAGACGAGCTGGCTCCACGGAGACGGAGCATGTATAAGAAACTGGAGAGGCAGAGGATGAGGAAACTGGGGAAAATAGAGTAATGGCTAAGGTCTTGACCTCAAAGAGGCCTCCGTATTTTCACTTGGAAACTTGGTCGGTAAGCATGGTCTCGGTCTGATGCTCACTCAGTGAAGTTCATGACTACAGTTCTTGAGTTAGCATTGAATTCAAATGGAGAAGTTGATGTTGTTGAATATATTAACAGTAGATTTTAGCAGTGACTCATAACCAATATTTATTTTTGGTTTGGTGGTGGTTATCTTTGTAAACTTGACGAATTTATGAATGATGTCACTTGCTCGATGAGTCTTTTTCGTTCGGATGTGCGCATCACTTTGAATTTCGACATGTTAGGCATGTGTGTCTATGTGAAAGGAGTTTGATGTAACGTTGGTTTTACACTTTTCTTGTGTCTTGGCGTAGAGAGTTTGGTGACTTCTCGATATGGGTATGTAGTGTACTATCATCAATTGGGCTTCTATATTACAGGCCCATAAATTTCAAAAACGGGGATGCGAGTTGGCTTTGAGTTCTGAGCAATGCATATTGTTATCCTTAGTAGTAGTGTTAACCGCAAGTACTTGTGGTGTATATAACCGATGATACACATACCGTTGAAATCCCATTGAAGAAATGATTGTTAAAGTAACTAGACGATAAACTATAGAGTTATATTGAACTTTACTCTTCTGATAATTATAATCTTTTGATTTAAAACAAAATGCTATAGTGTTACCAAATGATGATAGGATGTTTTAAGTTTTCTCTTATGAAAATAATTAAACCTTTGAATGACAAGGCACATCTGAGAGAGAAAAAGCTTAGGGGACATTACAGCTCTCTTGGCCCAACTAGATCTCTCGCTTCGTACCTCATCTCTGACTCTGACCCTCTCGCTGCACCATCTGTCCCAGTTCAGACACATTTCCCTCTATTTCTATTTAGACCTACTACTTTGTGCTTCGTTATAAATTCACCCTCAACTTCCTATTTCTTTCCAAGAAATCCTACTACTTTATGTTTGCGTTGATGCTCTCAAGTCTGAAAAGCCCATATCTCCATAGAACGATACTATTTTTGTCGGCTGTAGTCAGTTATGTCATTTAGCTGATTTCCATGAAAAAAATAGATGAAGATAATTTAGTTTTTACCAAGTTAGGATATAGAGTATAGACTTCTGTCAAATAAGAAAGTGAATGCTAAAACTAGAAAGATTTGAAAGAAAATGTACCTAACCACAAATACCTACAAAGTTTTCATAGGAAAAGACAAAACTCAGTGGGCAAAACGGGACACTTATGGTGTTTACAACCAAAAAATAAAATAAGAAAAAAGTTGTGTTTGTTATTTCTTTGGGACCCTTGTTTCTTTGATAGTTGTATGCAACTATATCGCCTCTGGACTAACATAGTCCACGAATGTACTTTCAAATAACAAAAACATATACCTGTATTTTATATATAAAAAGAAGATAATATAAAGACGTGGAAGAAGAAGAAACCATAATGGCTTACTTAAAAAGCCAAGTAGCTAATGCTATAAATACCTAATATGCTGCATTAGTCTTTATCTTCTACAATTCATATACGCATATGTCTGTGTTTAAACCCTAGTTATGATATAACAGTTTTGAAGAATCGATAGCATCTTCGTTTTTGTAATACTTTTCAGCTAAAATAAAGAAAATAAAATTGCAGAATGCAATTGTATGGTCGATATTGTTTTACTTTTTAATAAGTAGACAAAAAAAGAGATAATATTTGGGATTAGGAGAAAGATGAAGAGAGAGGTTTAGGTCGACCAACTAGTTGTTAAGGATAGAAACTCCTTAACCATACATTTATAACATATTCGCAACAATTTTCTTCTCTTTACCAATGACTTGACTCCAAGAATCAACAAGCAAGTTCAAGCACCAACCAGATTATAGCTTTCTGAAGCAAGCTTCTTAATAAAACAGAGTCTTTATTAGATATATTTCCCCCTTTTATTTTATATCCAATAAGATAAAGAAAGTTTTTTATTGCTCTCTTTTTCTGGGGGAGGGAGAGAATGATATGGGTCTTTCACGTCTGACATTGATGAGATGGTGAATTCAAATTATATATCACTAGAAGAAAAGAAACTCTTTCACATTTTGTAATTTGTTGGATCATCATTTTCACTTTTTAATATTCCATATAAGATTTAGCTTGTCTTCTTCAACAAAGCAGCAGTTTATATCCATGTTTCTAATATTTCTTTATTTTTCTATCAAATCCAGTTTTTATTTTTTATTGTGTTCTCTGGATTATGCTTACATCTCCATAATTGCATGCATAGCAATACATTCACAATGTGAAGAAATCTTACATGACTTTTTAACTATGCTCTGTTTCAACAATTTTTGAGTCACTTTAATATCAGCCATTTTCTCCATTATTTAAGTTCTTGTAATAAGATGGAAAATTTTTAAGGATCAGTTTACATGAATGATGAAAAACTCAGGTTTGTGTTTGATCTTATCTCAAAAAAGAAAAAGTTTGTGTTTGATCTGAAGCTTACAGGCTGCTGCTTATATGACCTGATCACAGGACATAGGACTATGGAACTCAACTGATCCAAGAAACACACTGCAGTGATACATTTCCATGGACAATTATCAGGAGACTCGGTTTTTTTTTTCCGGAAACGCAATGATCCACATGAACCCTACAGTTTCTTACTCTGAGGAAGTAACCGGTAGAGAAAGAACTGAAGCTAACAATGTCTCATCCTCACAAGAGACGCAAGTATATTCCAGATTTGGAGGAGTTTCACAAATGCAAGACATTCAAGATTTCGGTTCTTGGAGAGATCAAGCGAGTGACAGGAGCGGTTTCCACCTAATGAGCCCTATGGTAGCCCCTGCAAGAGTTCATCACACCGGTCATCAAGGATTGTCCCTTAGCCTCGGTTCACAGATTCTCCCTGGAATTCATCAAATGAGCCATCAGGGAATGTCTCCAAGACCGAAGCATTTTAGAGGCAATGAGTATGCAGCTCAGAGCTTTCCGGTCGGGAGTCCGAACGTGGATGTTGTCAGAATAATTCCCAACTCAAAGTATCTTAAAGCAGCTCAACAGCTTCTAGATGAGGCTGTTAATGTAAAGAAATCTCCGAAGCAGTTTAAGAAAAAAGAGAACCCTCAAGAGCCGGATCAAAACCCTCAAGACTCAAGCACGAATCCTCCCGCTGAGATCTCTCAATCAGAGAGACAAGAATTGCATAACAAGTTGACAAAACTCTTGTCAATGTTGGATGAGGTAATAATGTCAATGAAACCTTTCATCTTTGATCATACAATAGCTACTTGATATGCTTATCATAGATCGTTTGATTGCTCTTGCATATTTTTAAAATTAATTCATAAGTTTAATATATTAAATGCAAACATTGATTTATTTTAGAAATTGTTTAGTCAAAAATAAATGCAAAAGCATGAATAAACAAACCCATCCATAATGTTGAATCATTTGGAGTATAATCATGTTGTATTTTTGTAATTGATTTTTCTATAAGGTGGATATAAGATATAAGCAATAGTACCAGCAGATGCAGATAGCTGTATCCTCCTTCGATGTGATAGCAGGTTATGGAGCTGCTAAGCCATACACAGCACTTGCTCTTCAAGCCATTTCATGCCATTTCCGTAGCCTATGAGATGCCATATCAGGACAAATCATTGTGACACGAAAATGCCTCAGGGAACAAGATGGTTCAGATGGAAACAGAGTTGGGACAATAAGCCGGCTTAAGTACGCTGATCAACATTTAAGACAACAAAGAGGTTTCATGCAAACTCAAGCTTGGAGACCTCAACGAGGTCTACCTGAAAACTCTGTTTTGATTCTCCGTGCTTGGCTCTTTGAGCATTTTCTTCACCCGTAAGTATCTTCTAGATCTTTTCTTCCATAGTGTGTAAGAATACAAGTTCCCTAATCGAGAGTTTCGATGAGATATAAATAGTATATAAGTTGGAAGTTTAGGAAACTTACTTAACATATAAATTCTTCATAAATAACACTGATTACTATTTGGAAACATGTATAGTTACCCAAAGGATTCTGACAAAATCATGCTAGCCAGACAAACAGGGTTGAGCTGGGGTCAGGTACTACCATTTGTTTTATATGAAGATTGTTTCTTACTCTTCGTAGCTTTATTTGTTTAATGATTGATGTGTGGTTGTAATAGGTCTCAAACTGGTTTATTAATGCGCGTGTGCGTTTATGGAAGCCAATGGTGGAAGAAATATATAAGGAGGAATTCACAGAGAATGATTTCAACTCATCTTCAGAAAATACACCGAAAACGTCTGAGGTCCGTACTGTTATTGCTGATAATGAAGATCGAGCTCAAGAGTTTCCACAAGACCGTACAAAATCGGATTATGGTGTGGAAACTTGTGGCATGTTCCAGGGCGGTCATCAAATGGATGGTCGGCGGTTTATGACGGTTGAGCCTACATATCATGTGGCTGAGATTTCAAGATTTGGTGGTGGTGTGTCTGTAACTCTAGGACTTCAAAATTCTCAAGGACATGATAATGTTGTTGATATGTCTAGTGAGGTGTACAACAGCTTTCCAGGGGTTGGTGTTTGCGAAAATGCCATCCCCGGACCTGAGTTGGAGTATGTAAACCCTGGAAGTCGCCAGCACGGGATAAGTTCTTCACAATTGGTACATGATTTTGTAGCTTGACGAAGAAAGCAATGAAGTTATAAAAAATGAAGAAAGCAATGGAGACGAATAAAGAGGAGTAGGTGTGCATGAGTGAATGTTATGATCAGTTCAATTCTCTAATGGAAGATTTGGTCAGAGAAAAAATATTTAGAAATAATTTTATAAAGAAACATTCTTTTGTGTAAGAAAATGTACAACAATCACAATCATGAGTTTTGGTTTGAACTCCAGTGGGAGCTTAAAAAAAAACAGTTTAAAATACATCTTGATTTGTTTCTTTAGTTGTAAATGAATATAGCTCATTAGTGCTTTATCATCTATTAATTGCAATATTGCATGATAACCAAACCATATATTGAAGTAATAAAGTGACTTGCACCTTCACCAAACTCACACTTCCTATGAACAAAAACTATAGAACCGTTTACTCGATAACATGCATACTATCAGTTCCTTAAGATAACTGGGACATATTCGGACTTATTGCAATGTTAGTCTTTAGGTATATATATATATACATCATATATCCATAACGTTGGCATCTATATATAGTTTTTTTTGTTTTTTTGCTCAAATCATCTCTATATAGTTGAACCGTACTATATATGAATCCTCTGATCAGTTGGGAATAAGCTTAGAAGGAGGCCTGACGAGCATTGGTGTAGGACTGAACTGACCATAGTCTCTTGAATTCATCCTCAGAATTCTCTCATGTTCATGCATCCTCTTTTCCACCAACTGTCATATATAACATCTTTATTTATGCACCAACGTATTATTCTAGTTATTAAAATCATCTGATGATTACTTCTCAAAAATCATATCATTTTGCTTTACAACTATTTTTATGAATTAAAACGACGACTAACCTCCTAATGAATATCATCGTAGCTATAGATTAGAATGGATGGCCGGCCTACAAAAAGCAGATGTGCGGCACATGAAATCATATTACTTTCTAAAAGCTGAACAAGTAATAGGCACTGAGGCACATGAAGGTAAGAAGAAAAGCTTCAATCAAAGATAGATATAGATACATAGAGAGTGAGGGAGAGGTGAGGAAAAAACCTGCAGAAGAGAAAGCAAACATTGAAGCTGAAAGAAGAAGAAAGACGAAACCTAGTTTCTTCACCAGTTGTAATATATACATTTTCTTCAACTCTTATCTGTTAAAAAGCAAGCTAATGAAAGTGTTTGATGTGCTCTTAAGCTATATCTTGTTGATTTAGATACACCTTATCAATGCTAGAAGCCCATGCATTTGGCTTGTCGCTATATATAATCTCTAAGAAAATAACACCACTACAAGTTAACTCCGCTTTTAAATGAACAAAGCTACCTTTTACGTACCGTTAGAGATTAATTAGTTTGTGGGTTTCTAATAAGTCTGTACTAATTATAAATGAATAAAATAGGCACCACACTTTTGATTCATTGATCATCTAATTAATGCATATATCTCACAATGGTTTATAGGTTATAATTATGAATTGTTCATGAAAATGGTGGGATTAGAGAAAAAGTTGAAAGGTAGACACTTTCCTGTTGTTGGCCACAATAAGTCTACAGAAGTTAGTAGCTTGATTATTTAATATGAATAACTTTTATTTTTTTAAGGAAAAGCAACAATCATAACTCAGTTACCAAACTTTCACAAATTCATAATGATGTAGAATCCTTGAAATTATATATGTATATATGCGCAATCGCACTTAAATGGATTTAAGTGGTTTTGTTTTTTTTTTTGTCACAAGAAAGTAGTTTTGGTTAAACTTTGCTTTGATGAACTGATTCGTCAGAATAAAAAACTTTAATGGATATCTGATTAATTGAGATCATGGAAAGAGAACAAAGTTGTTTGAACTTTGCTTTAATGGACTCATTCGTCACTGTGATAAATTCTCGACGTATTATCTATGGTTTCACTTGAAATAGGATGTAAAGATGATGTATTGGAGGATGACCGTACTCTCACGATTCTTAATCTCGGTTCTGTTCTGTCAGAAAATATTTTATTAAGCTAGTGTAAGTGCACATCCTATCGTAGGATACACAGTAGGGCCTAATACATACATCAAACACATGACTAATCTCGTCGAAAACCCGCATAACTATTTTCTGATTAAGCTTGACTAGTAAGTGATAATATCATGATTATTAATAAACAGTAAAACAGTGATCCAGAGGGAAAAGCTCTGTAACACAAATCCTCATACAAACAAAAACTATATAAGCACACATTATAAATCCAAATAAGGTTTTGATCCTAAAAAATCATAATAAGGAAGGACCCAGAAAAGATCAAAGAACATTTTAACATTTTGACAATATATATATAACTCCGGTCTATGTTTTAACTTTTGAAGCTTTATAATATTTGTGGCTGCCTTATCTATTAAGACGTTGGGCCTTTCAATTAATTAGCTTTTCTTTCATGTACATTACAATGTTTCATAAGCTTCTGAGTTTCAAAAGGCTTAATTATAGGTTTATCCAAGTAAGGAGTTAGAGTTAGAGTTAAATTTTTAGGTTCTACTTCTACTCAATTTGTATACGTGTAACATAAGGTTGTTAAGTTTTTTTTTGCTAAAATGTAAATATCATATAATGAAAAAGTTGTTAAGTTTAATTAAACCTACGAGTTTAATTAAACCTTATCAACTTTTCCAAAACTAAGTTCTAGGGGAGATATTTGAATCCAAACATCTGTAAGCATGTCTGCAAGATGATGTAAAACATATGTGCTTAAAGGTTTCATTTGTTAAGGTTATCGCTATAAAAAAATTGCTATAAGATTTAATAAGCTGTATTTTTGTGATTATATATTTTAGTGCTGCAAGATTTTGGTTTCTAAGTTTTCATTTGTTTTAAGAATTTACCTTATAATTTTTTCAAATAATTATTTTGTAGGTTTGTCCGTATATGTGTAACTAAACATATATAATATTATAAATTTTGGCTATAAGCATTCATATGTGCGAATACAAGCATTATTTTGAAGTAATAAAACATACATGTGTAATGTAGGCCGCCAAAATATAGTGGTATCCACATTATGATAATGAAGAATACGAAAGGAAACCAAAAAATGGTATAGTTCTGTTGCCAACTACTACCCACCGTAGATTTGTATGGCCGTATGGCACCGTATATTAATGGGAGTTTTGCAGATTTGACATAAAACTTAAAGTCAATACTAAAATTAACTTTTGATTTTTTTTGGAAATCGTGTTTGACTTATTCACTATAGAAGTTCACAATATTCACAAAAATACCATTGATTTTTTTTATTCGAAAAATACATTTTTACTCTCAGAACCTCATTTTTTCACTTATTTACAAGATTGTCATTGCCATCAATACACCAACCACCATGAACAACCACTTTCAAGCTCTTATACTCATAAATCGGTTAAAACTATTTTTTTCTTCATTTCTATCAACTAAACCAACTTATTTTTCAATTTCTCTTCATATTCAACCATAAAAACTATAGACTTTGATTCTAAAACTTGTATGGTTCATTGAGCCATTGAAGTTTACGATTCTTGTTGGGTCCTTTTCTTTTGAGCTTCTGGGTGTGTGGAGAAGACTTCTGGGAGCAAAAAAAGTTATCTCCCAAGTTTAAGGTATGAAATCGAGTTTTTTCCAGATATGTTCGTCCAGACGACTTCCGTGGAAGTCGTCTGGATCTAGACGACTTCCATGGAAGTCGTCTGGTCAAAGCAGATGTTAGTTTTTCAATTGACTTTTAAAATATGTTTTGTTGGACGACTTGCATAGAAGTCATCCGACTTTCTTTGTTGAAAATAAAATCTCAGATGACTTCCGTGGAAGTCGTCTGGGAAAAGTTAAATTTCTGACACATTTTGGTCAAATGCAAAACTAACATGTTTATCTCAGACGACTTCTACGGAAGTCGTCAAAGGTCGTCTTGACGGACGACTTCCATTATTTTTAACAAAAGACGACTTCCAAAGAAGTCATCTGGACGGACGACTTCCATGTAAGTCGTCTTTGCAAAAGTTTAATAACAAAAATGACCTACATGGCGATCTCTGGGGACGTTGTCCAGAAGACTTCTGTAGATATCATCTGAGTGAATGTTTAATAAACTTGTATTTTCTCTAAAATCATAAAGACTTTTAACATTTTCTTGTTAATTCATTTATATTAGACTATATTAGGGTTATTGAATGAAATTTTAAACTTTATTGATGATAATTATGAAGTTGCCAACATTCATGTTAATTAAAGTTTGTAGCTAACGTAGAAGACTTCCAGAGGAGTCGTCTAAGAAAAGTCATACATGTTCAATGTTTGCTAATGTGTATTTTTATTTTTTTTCAGATGAGGTGTAAGTTACATGCATTGTATGGAGAATGGTTGTTGCAAAATGGATGTTGGAATTTTGTGGTTGATCAACACAAACTTCAAGATATGTAAAACTTATATTATCAATACAAACTTGTAAAAAATGTGATATGCTTTGACTAGTTACTATTGTTTGGTTCCATCTCTTAAGTATTATTTTTATGAGTTGGAAGAAAGCTTAAAATGCTTCTTCAAATGTTGTATCAATATAAGACTACCAACATTCTTTATTAAGATGGGAAGAAGATATTTAGACTATATTATTGCATTTGGAAAATCCAAAGATAAGATAAAAACTATTGAAATAATTAATTTCTTTGATTTTTTGTCACATATATTACATCTTGGGAAACAATTTTACTGATTATACAAAAGAATTACAACTAAATGAGTAAACAAGCTTGGACTCCACTTTATATGAAAGAAGACTTAGTCAGAAGACTTCCAGAAAGCCAAGACGACTTTCAGGAAGTCCAGACGACTTCCAAGAAGTCCAGACGACTTTCAGGAAGTCCAGACGACTTTTAAGTAAGTCGTCTAGATGACTTTTAAGTAAGTCGTCTAGATGACTTCCAGGTAAGTCGTCCCAGAAGTCTTCCAAATCCAGATCTGCAAAACCTGCATATCCAAAAACGTTCAAATGAGAAAATGAGTGGAAGATTGTTGGAGGACGAGTTGCACTCTCCACATCTAGGACCATCGAACAAGTGAAACCGGCCCATCCGAGATAGACAATGTAGTTCAGCGAACGCTTTCGGCCCGTGGACGACATCAGCAGGCCCAATGACGACCACGGCCCAGCCGAACTAGGTCAAACACCATACGTCCCTGCTCGCCAAGTATAACAGAGAGACAAAGGAGAGATGTAAGGCATCCGAAGTTAACGAAAATACTATCAAGCAGCAGCATTTAGGGTTTTGTAGTTCTCTCCTTTGTAATACGACCTACTTTTCCTTTTTAGTCGTCCAAAAGACCTAAATCCCTTGTAATCTCTCATTTAAATCAATAAAACGTCTTCTCAGAAACCCACAATACAAATATTAGTGTGTTAATCCGACCACGTCATTTTTGGATTAAACAAAGATTAGACAAATCTACCTTTATAAAACACACAAAAATACATATCTAAAATAAATAGATCTACCTTTAAATGAGTGGAAAATGAGAACCATGGGATAAAAAAATCTGCAAAAAAAAAAAGAAGATAAATTAGTGAGAAAGACATGAGAAAAAACTGAAAAATTTGGTGTATTGAAGTCAAAGAAATTAGAGTGGGTTTGGAGAGTTTTAGTTTGGGAAAAATATTAGAACTTTATACAACATTAGGTGACCAAATAAAGAAAAATCAGACATAAAACTTACCAAAATGCTCAGATCTGTTATAAAAATGAGAGACATGAGAGAAGACTCCGTTAGACGACTTCCAGGAAGTCCATACGACTTCTAGGACGCCCAGACGACTTTCAGGAAGTCCAGACAACTTCTAGGTAAATCGTCAGGACGACTTCCAGGTAAGTCGTCCCATAAGTCTTCCAAATCCAGATCTGAAAAATCTGCATATCCAAAAACATTAAAATGGCTTAAAATAGATAAAATGAGTGGATGAATAGACAAATCTACATTTATAGAACATACAAAATACATATCTAAAATTAATAGATTTACCTTTAAATGAGTGGAAGGTGAGAACCATGTGATCAAAAATCTGCAAAAAAATAAAAATAAATGAGTGAGAAAGCATGAGACAAAACTGAAAAGTTTATCTAAAATTTGGTGTATTGAAGTCAAGGAGATTAGAGTGGGTTTGGAGAGTTTTAGTTTAGGAAAAATATAAGAACTTTATACAACATAAGGTGACCAAATAAAGAAAAAGCAGACACAAAAACTTACCAAAACTAGGTTCGTGTCCGCGCTACGCACGGATTAACAGTGTTAGTTTTTTCCGGATAATCTTGTAGTGTAATAAAATAATGTGATCAAAAATTAATAGTTGAAAATTTGAAAGAGTTAATTTTGAAATTACCAAAAAAAAATAAAATAGATTTTGGTGAGAAGGTAGAGAAGTATAAAAAGAGAGGAGGAACCAAGCGAGGACGGCCTAGTGGTTTTGAGGAAGCTTCGGTCCCAATATGGACCTGAGTTTGAATTCCGCTGGCCACTGAAGAATTAACATTTCGGCATTGTTAGAGATTGGAGATCGACATATGGACCGATAATGTAGGCTTCAAACATGTGGTTAGTCTG
The DNA here is from genome assembly GCA_026261945.1 of Hirschfeldia incana. Lineage (NCBI taxonomy): Eukaryota > Viridiplantae > Streptophyta > Magnoliopsida > Brassicales > Brassicaceae > Hirschfeldia > Hirschfeldia incana. The sequence continues at coordinate 4,410,771 of JABCMI010000006.1, forward strand.
GATCCACTTCTGTAGAAACCAGGATATCCCTGTATAATTCAAAAAAGATAAAAAGAGAGGAGGTGATTTTAGTTAGCTATTGAAGTTTTTCTTTGAATATCAAACCTAATTTCCATATTTGAAATACATAAAGAATTGAAAAGACGTTTTATGCTTCTTCTTTTGTTTTGTTTTCTTGTTGATGTTCTTTTGGGTTGTAGAGGTATTTACCTCAAACTACATCGTTTTGATGAAGCAAGTTTTGGTAAAATTGGAAATATTTAATTAGAATGCATTAAGCATAGATATGATTTAGTTTTATATATTCTTAAGAGTATGATCACGACTATATTTTGTTAAACAAAAAACGAAGATAAAATTTTGACTACTTACAATTATTACGCTAAGCAAAATAATAAATTATACAATTATTACGCTAAGCAAAATAATAAATTATACAATTATTACGCTAAGCAAAATAATAAATTATTACATGTAACAGAAATAACATAACCACTTATACCAGTAAGATATATGTCGAGCAGCCACCGCAAGAAACTGCATGCTTAGAGCTAAGAACTTGTGATATGAGGAAACTATTAAAATTTTATTTGATTGTCTATACACATTGAGCTAATATCACCAGGCTAGCAACATCTATAGAATAACATTGACTGCTGCTCCTCTTCAATCACCAAAATTTCCATCTCTCTCATTAATCACATACATAAATTATAATCAGTCACTGCCACTTAGGAAAAAACATTGAGCAATGATGAAAAGATATCACCAGTGAACGTAGAGTAGGTCTAGGCATGCAAAATTGTGGTCGGTTATCATCCTAAGAGAGATTCATAAAATGACATTAATTCAGACTCAGGCAAGACCAATGCCCGACAATACAAAACACAAAGGGATCAAATAAATACATACCAAGGCTTTTTGACATATTAATTTGCCATGTGCAGTATGTGATGCAATAACCTGTAAAATAAAATATAAATGTATGCATTTTTGACTTTTTTTTCATTTTTGACAGTTACCTCTAACATATGTCTTGATGTAGCTTTTGGACATCAGGACATGGTAAACATGCAAATGATTTTTTGGGATGATGATTAAACTAATTTAACAGAAACAATTGAAGAATTTCAGAGGCCTTGTTTGAGAGGAGAATATAAATCAGGAAGTAAAGATATAAAATTAAGTTGCCCAAAATTATTCAATCTTTGACAATATAGATTGAATAATTTTGGGCAACATAATTTTATGAACATAAGAATATAGACTTTTTCTGAACATAAGAATATAAATTATGAGATTCAAAGAATTTTTTTTTTTGATTACCTGAAGACTTGATATGATGAACACTTCCATTGTGTAGAGATTGGAGATGACGTCCATATTTTCCTCGATGTGTAGATTAACTATAAAGTCAAAATCAAACAATAAAGCACAACTGGCAAATGTACTAAACCGAAAAAGAAAGTTTATTTGGAGATCTTATCATGTTGGGCTTAAATCCTTTTCATTTTTAAAAATAAATTTAGCAGTTCATTGGTGGTAGTAATCCTAAACATGTTACATCAAATCTCTAAATAGATAACTTATAGCATAGTTTAATTAGTCAACTCAACTTGATAATCGATCAAATAGATAGATATCAAGCAAGAAAACAAACAGTTCTGCTAACAATCCAAAACATGTTTGGATTCATGTAATAGTTTTCAAAATAACTGATCACATAATTTTATTACTCCACTTTGCTCAAAATGCACATTTCCAAACATAGAGTAATATTTTATAGTTTCTGTGTTTTGTTTCTCAGAAGATGTATAAAGCATGAAGAATGAGACAGCAAGACATACCTCTTCATCGATCATAAGCATCTCAATCCCAATAAGTATGTGTGGAGTTTGGCCCAAGACAACACCATTAAGGCCCAGTGTTACACACACATAAAGCCCACTCGTTGGAGATAAGCTCAAGGCCGAAGATGCAGTGCTGGATAATGCTGAAGACGTCAAGTATATATCCTCCAACAAGAGAGCTAATCAAATACAACGTGAAGCAGAAGAAGAAGCAGGGAGACTCAAGTAAAGGGGTTAGAGTTATAGCAAGAGAGAACAACATTGTTCTAGCAAGTGTTCTCTATCATACTGGTATTCTCGAGGCTTAACACAGGGTGTTGTGTAAACCTCAAAGTCTATCACAAGCTATCAGTGATCAGACTGTTGTAACTTCTTTGATCATAGTGAAGTTTGGGAGCACGAGATCTCCCATGAGACGTACCGTGCCGAGGGCCGGGAACTTGTTAATTTGCTTGTGTCGTTTACGTTTGTTGCTTACACAAGTAGATCAGGTCGTGATCACCTTGGTTAATCCTTACAAAGTGGTATCAGAGCTAAGAGTTGAGACGTGTGATCACGGAGAGGGATTGAGGAGATGGTTAAAACACAGATAGAGATCGACAGGTTCGAGGGAACCGGAGATTTCTCACTATGGAAAGTCAGGATGCTAGCTCACTTTGGTGTGCTTGGACTTAAGGAGGTGCTAAGCGATGACAAGCTTCTAAAAGATATGTCAAAGACAAAAGAAGAAGAAGCTTCAGATTCTCAGAAAGGTGTTGGGGTCAAAATCGGTCAAGACGAAATCGATGTCCGAAAGTCTCGGAAAACCATGAAAGACATTAGAGGAACCTCGAGAGACCAAGTGTCAATCGAGAAACCTTGGAAAAATGTTCAGTTCGAGATTAACCATCTCGAAATCAACGGCTAAAAACATTTTCCACACGAAAAAACCTCTGGAAAGCCAAAAGGAACGCAAAAACGCGCACGAGCCGAAGGAACCGAGCAGCCGACCCCGGTCACGGCCGTAGCCGCCGGCGGCTAGCGCCCGTGCTGGCCGTGGCTGCCGGGCGGCTAGCCCTCGTGCTGGCCGTGGCCGCCGGCGGCTAGCGCCCGTGCGGGCCATGGCCGCCGGGCGGCTAGCCCCCATGCTGGCTGTGGCCGCCGCCGGCTAGCGCCTGTGTTAGCCGTGGCCGCCGGGCAGCTAGCCCCCGTGCTGGCCGTGGCCGCCGGCGGCTAGCGCCCGTGCTGGTCGTGGCCGCCGGGCGGCTAGCCCCCGTGCTGGCCGTGGCCGCCGGCGGCTAGCGCCCACGTTGGCCGTGGCCGCCGGGCGGCTAGCCCCCGTGCTGGCCGTAGCCGGCGGCGGCTAGCGTCTGTGCTGGCCATGGCCGCCGGGCGGCTAGCCCCGTGCTGGCTCGGATCGTCGGGCGGCTAGTCTTTGTGCGTAAATCCGTGTTTTGTGACTTTCCGAGATCCCGCAAACAAAACTCTCTTTTCTGATCCAAGACTTCGGAGATCCCGTAAGACGTCAACGGACAGAAAGACTTCGTATAAAACGGTGATGGTTATCTTAAAACACAATTCACCTCAGCAAAGAATCGAAGATCTTCTGAAAGGCTCGACATCCAAGTAGGAGCATTCTTCCAAAGAAATCGTAGAAAACACGATCGGACGGCCCACTTACGATTTTCTAAAAGATAGATACGACGGTTTACAATTATCTTCACATAACAAGATAAATGTTAAACTTCCAAAAGGATAAATGTCAAATTTCCGAAAGGATAAATGTCAACTTTCCCAATAAACACGAAGGCCGGCGAAAATGGAAAAAGCCAGCTCGCGGCAGACTCAGCCCATCAAGAATAGACCGTCATATGGGAGTATATAAGCAAGGCTAGGAGCAGAGGAAGGGGGATCCGAAATCAGAAGAAAAAACTACTCTCTAAAGCAACTTAGAACTTAGGCTTTTATTTCCTTTTTAGCGAGCTGCGACTCAACTAGGTTAGATCTAGGTTTCTAAGACTAGCGACGATCGACAGCTCTTGCGGCCGAGATCTCGACCTGTTGTTCAAACGCTCTCCGCGAATTCGGAAATAAGATTCTTTCTTTTGCTCTCTTTATTTTTACGCATTTATTCTCAAACTTAGCCTCTCTTAACTTTGTCTCAATCCCAATAAGGATGTGTGGAGTTTGGCCCAAGACAACACCATTAAGGCCCAGTGTTACACACACATAAAGCCCACTCGTTGGAGATAAACTCAAGGCCGAAGATGCAGTGCTGGATAATGCTGAAGACGTCAAGTATATATCCTGCAACAAGAGAGCTAATCAGATACAACGTGAAGCAGAAGAAGAAGCAGGGAGACACAAGTAAAGGGGTTAGAGTTATAGCAAGAGAGAACAACATTGTTCTAGCTAGTGTTCTCTATCATACTTGTATTCTCGAGGCCTAACACAGGGTGTTGTGTAAACCTCAAAGTCTATCACAAGCTATAAGTGATCAGACTGTTGTAACTTCTTTGATCATAGTGAAGTTTGGGAGCAAGAGATCTCCCACGAGACGTACCGCGCCGAGGGCCGGGAACTCGTTAATTTGCTTGTGTCGTTTGTTGGGGAAAAATATCCGGGGCTAAAGATTTCTCCAGCCTAGGAAGGGGTCTTGACTTCCGAGCCCTCGTTTGGAAGGGACCCAGATTCCTTCCTCTACTCAAAGAATCAATCTCCACCAGGAGGCACCAGGATCCGAACTCCACTTAACAATATCCAGGGTCCGGTCCCCGCAACGAGGAACCAAGGCCTAGCCCCTGCCGAGAGGACCAAGGATCCGATCCTCGCGAATATAGAAGTTTCCTAAACTGAGGGGACAGTAGTATATTCGCGAATATTATGAAGGCCGCCCAAGATTGACCAACTTATATCAACTATAAAAGGGGAACCCAAACCTTAGAACAAGGGATCGACACTTTTGGGGCTTAGAGATTAGAGAGTTAGGCTAGAAAATTAGGGTTTATACACCCATAACGTTGTAACGCTAAAGATACTCAATAATACATCTCTTTGCCTCGATATCTCTTCTCTAAACACATAAACACTCATAAATCTGTTAGTCCTCAATCATATCGCCCAATATAAGCAACACATGATAGCCGTGGCCATTCCAAAAGAAGCAAGGGAGGCCACCATGTGCAAGGGTTTCGGATCAACCCTAACCGGTCCTGCCCTCCAATGGTATATCAACCTCCCCAAGGGATCCATAGCATCTTTCGCCGCCCTCAGCGACAGGTTCGTAGAGCAATTCGCTAGCAGCCGCCATCTGGAGAAGAGATCGGATGACCTCTACGAGGTTCAACAATACAGGAACGAGTCCCTACGTTCCTACATAGCTCGTTTCAACCAGGAGAATGTCTCTATACCCGAATGCAACGCTGATACAGCCGTCTCAGCCTTCAAGAAGGGTTTGCTTCCAGAGGGAGAGCTCTACAAGGAACTGACGAAGTACAGATGCAGAGACATGGCAGATGTGCTATCTCGCGCTTGGGCCCTAGTAAGGTGGGAAGAAGACGTCGTGAGCAGGGCCAAGGTCTCCTCCAAATACGATCATATGTCCTCCAGGCCTTCGAAGGACGAGCGTGAGGAAACCATCCGACCTCGACCTTCCTGAGAATCCACCCACCAGAGCAGGGGCAGATATCAACATCGCCCTCTACCTCGATCCGAAGGAATGATGGTTTCTACTTGGTCCAACATCTCCCACCTCGCAATATCAAAACCAGAGCTCATAGGAGTCCTGAGACAGATGGGCCCACAGGTTAAGTGGCCGCCTAAAATGAGGTCCCCTGACGCTACCCGGAACCCTAAAAGATGGTGTGGGTTCCACAACGATCACGGTCACACCACTGAAGACTGCATAGCCTTGAGGCTGGAAGTAGCCGAACTTCTTAAGAAGGGCTACCTAAGGGAGTTCCTCTCGGACAAAGCAAAGGACCTCCTCAACAGAGAAGGTCCTGCTCTCCCCAACGATGTTGTTCCTGCATTACCTCCGCCACAAGAGCGAGTGATCCACGTCATCTCAGGAGGATCATAAGTAAGCGGAATCAGCAGCGCCGCAGCCAAAAGGAGTACTCGTAATGCTAGGAATGGTCAAGAGACCGAGGTTCCCAAGCGCCCACTTTTGGGGACGGATGAGATCAGCTTCACTGTGAAAGAGCAAGAACGGGTCCTCATCCCCCATCATGATGCCCTCGTCATTTCGCTAGTTATAGCCAATTGCTTGGTTAAGCGAATACTGGTGGACAACAAAAGCTCTCGCAACATCATCTTCCATTCGGCCTACGCGGACTTAGGGCTAGACCCCAAGACACTAACCAGGAAAGCGACCCCGCTCGTGAGATTCAGCGGAGAGGTGAAGCAAACCGAAGGAGAAGTCATCCTCCCAGTCTATGCCGAGGGGATAAACCTGACCACCAAGTTCTTGGTCGTCGACTGTCCGTCATCCTACAATGTGATACTAGGGAGGCCCTGGATCCACGACATGGGAGCCGTGCCATCAACCCTTCACCAATTGGTAAAATTTCCTACTCCCTGGGGCGTGAAGGTCATCAGAGGGGACCAAGAGAATTCTAGGTCCTGCTACCAAACTACCTTGAAAGGAAAGACCCAAGCCTTATAGCAATTACAAAAGCAACCTCTAGTTCCTCACGCCGAAGAACCCGAGGTTGAAGACATGGATGAGGTCCCCCTGGTAGAAGGGAACTCAGAACGGAACCTCAAGATAGGCTCCAAGCTGCCGAAAGGTTTGAGGCGAAGGTTGATCGACTTCCTAAGATCCAACTCCAACTGCTTTGCATGGTCCCATGAAGACATGCCTGGAATCGACCCTGATGTCATCATGCACCAGCTCCAGGTGAATCCCGAGCATCCTCCGGTCAGGCAAAAGAGAAGGAAGTTTGCTCCCGAAAGGGACGAAATCATTAACGAAGAAGTAAAGAACCTGCTCGACGCAGGGTTCATAAGAGAGGTACAGTATCCCGACTGGCTAGCCAACGTGGTGGTTGTGAAGAAGAAAAACGGAAAGTGGAGAGTCTGCATCGATTTCACGGACCTCAACAAGTCCTGCCCAAAGGATCCATTCCCCCTGCCTCATATAGACAAGCTGGTTCACGCTACTGCTGGGCACCAACTAATGAGCTTCATGGATGCCTTTTCGGGATACAACCAAATCCTAATGCATCCCGACGATCAAGAGAACACGTCCTTCATGACCTCCAGGGGCATCTACTGCTATAAGGTCATGCCGTTTGGTCTGAAGAACGCTGGGTCCACCTATCAGAGGCTAGTCAATACGATGTTTGCCGATCAGATAGGCCAGACCATGGAAGTCTACATCGACGACATGCTGTAAAATCCCTAGACTCGGAAGATCATATCTCGCATCTTCAGCAAGCATTCGCCACCTTGAGGAAATACAATATGAAGCTCAACCCCTCTAAATGCTCATTCGGAGTAAGCGCTGGGAAGTTTTTGGGATACATAGTTACCCACAGGGGCATAGAAGCAAATCCGGAGCAAATAAGGGCCATCCAGGCGATCCTTCCCCACGGAATGTCAAGGAGATTCAGAAACTGACAGGGAGAATGGCAGCCCTTAGCAGGTTAATCTCCAGGCTTTCCGATAAGTCCCATGCCTTCTTTGAAACATTAAAGAACCCTAAGGACTTCAAGTGGACAGAGAAGTGCGAAGCCGCGCTATCTGACCTCAAGGCCTACCTCACTACTCCACCACTCCAATCTAAACCCTTGGAAGGAGAAACCTTCTTACTTTACCTAGCTGTGTCCGAGCACGCAGTTAGCGCGGTCCTCGTAAGAGAGGAAGAGAGGAAGCAGTACCCCATATACTACGTTAGCAAGTCCATGCTAGACGCAGAAACTCGCTACAGACAGCTGGAGAAACTAGCCCTCGCCCTGGTGGTCGCGGCCCGGAAGCTACGCCCCTACTTCCAGTCCCATCAAGTCGTGGTAGTCACTTCATTCCCCATCAAAGCGGTCCTCCATAAACCCGAGATATCAGGACGGTTGGCGAAATGGACCGTAGAGTTGGGAGAGTATGACGTGATCTTTCGCCCAGACGCCGCTATCAAGTCCCAAGTCCTAGCCGATTTCGTGGCTGAATTCTCTCCCTCTACACTTCCGGACCCAGATCTAGAAGCTACACCCCAGAGAAAAGAAGCAGAGGAAGGTCAATGGACCCTGCACGTGGACGGTTCCAGCAACGTAAGGGGTGCATGAGTAGGACTGGTTCTAACCTCCCCTACAAGAGATTCGGCCTCAAGGGCTGTACGCTGCAACTTCAAAGCAACCAACAACGAGGCAGAATACGAGGCTTTGATAGCAGGTCTAGCGTTAGCTAGAGAAATGGGAGTAGAAGACATCCAGGTCTTCAGTGACTCGCAACTCATCATCAGCTAAGTTCAAGGGGACTACCAAGCCAAGGACCCAAGCATGGTCAGATACCTATCAGTGGCCAAATGCCTCCTAGATCAATTCACGAGCTGCAAGCTTACTCAGATACCCAGGGAACAAAATTCCCAAGCCGATGCTCTAGCAAACCTAGGTTCCGCATTAGAAACCAAGGAGCACATGAGTATCCCCCTGTTGATCCTACAATGGCCAGCAACCCAGAAAGAGGCAAAACTAGAAGAAGTGGCAGTAGTAGACAAAGGAGAAACCTGGATGACCCCTATCACCAACTATCTGAGAAACGATGTCCTACCTGAAAACCGAGAGGAGAGCCGGAAGATCAAGAGACAAGCAGCCATGTATTGCATTTCGGAGGGAAAACTATATAGAAGGTCCTTCTCAGGGCCCTACCTACGATGCCTATCCCCTAGAGAAGCCGCACGAATATTGGAAGAACTCCACGATGGGGAATGCGGTTCACATTCCAGCGGACGAAGTTTGGTTCTCAGGACAAGGAGGGCCGTTTATTATTGGCCCACAATGGCGAAGGACTCCCTCAAACAGGCTAAAACCTGTAGCCAATGCCAGAAACACGCCCCAATCTCCAACCTACCACCAGAGAACCTGAAATCCTTGAGCTCCCCTTGGCCCTTTCGCAAATGGGGCATGGACATCGTGGGGAAATTCCCAACGGCGCCGGGGCAAAAGGTTTTCCTCCTAGTAATGACCGATTACTTCACGAAGTGGGTAGAAGCCAAAGCCTTGGCGAAGATCACGGACCTCCAGATCAGGAAATTCATCTGGACGAACATAATAACCCGCTTCGGAGCACCTCAGGAAATTGTCACGGACAATGGACCCCAAATTTACCAGTAATGACTTCCAAGACTTCTGCAAAGAATGGGATATAAAACTCTCATATTCAGCACCGAGACACCCCCAGTCGAACAGACAAGCAGAGTCAACCAACAAAACGGTGGTGAACATGCTCAAAAAGCGCTCGGAGAAGGCCCATGGGCGATGGGCAGAAGAATTACATGGAGTCCTCTGGGCCTATCGGACAATTCCGAAGACAGCTACCCATGAAACCCCTTTCTCACTCGTCTATGGTACCGAGCCAGAAATACCAACCGAGGTGCATGTTAAGACCACGATCTCCAACATCCTAACTCCCAAGGAAAACAATGAGCTGATGTACCTAAGCCTAGACCTCCTAGACGAGAAAAGAGAAGCAGCCCGCCTGAGAAACGCATCGTACCATATGAAGGTAGCCAAGAGTTACAACAAGAATGTGAGATCCAGAACCTTCCAATAAGGAGACTGGGTCCTAAGGCGAGTCTGTAATCACACAAAAGACAAATCAGCCGGAAAACTCGCCCCCGGATGGGAGGGGCCCTACCAGGTAATAGGGGTGCAAGGGGCATGAGCCTATAAGCTGCAAGACAGCACTGGCAAGGTGCAACCCAACTGCTGGAACGCCTTGCACCTCAAATTATATCATTTATAAAGGCAAGATCTTTGGATCAAACTCTATATATACTATTATATATTTAAGTATTTTGGTTTTCCTACTCCCATGTATAACGAGAACGTTTTCGGACTAGGCTTATAAAATACATTTGGTTTCGACTAAAGGGAGTTAAGGGAACAGCAATATACTTAAAGGGGCATATTAGCTGGATCAGGACCTTCGGGACCTCAAATCTTAGCTAGCCCCTAGCTGGTGAGGCTATTCACCATAGGTGCAGACAGATATGTAAGAGGTCTGATCAGCCCTGAGCCGATGTCTGCGCGATAGGGCCCCACGTAAAGGCATATAGCCAAGAATTATGCGGGGACCACGTACTAGTGCCATTCAAACCCTCGTGAAAAACGCTATAAGCTAAACGCACGCTGGGGGCATGACGTACACAGCCAAGTACTGTAATCAGATTCTGGCGGCTGATATGCAGGGAGCAAAGTGCAAATAACCGGTTAAGCACAAACAATTTAATACCTATCCAAACGTGGAAGGTAGTGTGTCTGGGTTGACATAACCTTGCGGGGGGACCCACCCCAGACCACAGTAAGTCTGAGAGTGACCTTTCTGCAGAAAGGTAGAGTGCAGCATTGAGATTTTCGAGAATGGCTTATGCCCACGGGTAGCACAGTGCGACTTCTCAATTTAGATCGAGAGTGGCTCGCCTCCGGGCAGCAGAGAGCGATCAAAAAGACTCCCCAAAAGCATAAAAGTCCAGAGACCTTCGGGTCCAAAGACCTTTGGGTCCAAAGACCTTCGGGTCCAGAGACCTTCGGGTCCAAAGACCTTCGGGTACAAAGACCTTCGGGTCCAGAGACTTTCGGGTCCAGAGACCTTCAGGTCCAAAGACCTTCGGGTCCAAAGACCTTCGGGTCTAGAGACCTTCGGGTCCAAAGACCTTCGGGTCCATAGACCTTCGGGTCCAAAGATCTTCGGGTCCAAAGACCTTCGGGTCCAAAGACCTAAGGGTCCGAAAAACCTAAAGGTTCCATAGACCTAAGGGTCCGAAGAACCTAAAGGTTTCATAGACCTAAAGGTCCGAAGAACCTAAAGATTCCATAGACCTAAGGGTCCGAAGAACCTAAAGGTTCCATAGACCTAAGGGTCCTAAGAACCTAAAGGTTCCATAGACCTAAGGGTCCGAAGAACCTCAAGGTTCAATAGACTTAAGGGTCCAAAGAACCTCAAGATTCCTAAGACCTAAGGGTCCAGAGAACCTCAGGATTCCGTAGACCAAAGGGTCCAGAGAACTTAAAGGTTCCTAAAACTTCAAGATTCAATGAATAGAACTCCCGGGTTCGAAATAAGGCCTCAGGGCCCAGGTAAGGAACCTAAGGGGTCTAGACCCTAAGAGCTTCCGAGTTCGAGGGGTCAAGAATCTAAGAGCTCAAACCAGACAGGAACTCACTAGTTCCCAGCGACGATCTTACATCCTTAAAACTAAAACTCATGTTTTATAAACGGGATTACGAGATCTAACACAGCTTTATTTTCAGGCCCTCAAACAGGACTCCAACCCCAAGGCAAACCAGATACAAACTCAAAAAGAAAATTTTGGTTCAATAAATATAAGCCATAAAGGACGATCATTACAAAAATCCCTAAGATCTACAACGCTTAGACGAAGGAATAGCTGGCTCATCTCCAAACGTGGGAGGCTCGACACCCTTAAGCGCCGCTCGACAGGAATCTGCCTGGCACAAAGAACATTATCCTTCCCATCGGCAGGAGCAGGACGAGTCCCCTCTGCGAAAGAAACAAAGAGAGATAAGCAAAATTCGACTATAAACAGCGGAAGCACTCCTCACCTGTGAAGTTCCATCGGTAGTAGGATCCAGGAAGGGTCACGAAAATATACTTTTTGGGCCATTTTTTCTCAAAGGCTAGCCCCTTACGATCGGTTTTTGGTAGCTCCTCAACTATGGGAAGACCCGCGCGGGGACGGAGATGGAAACGTCCTTCGTTACCATTAATCGGAGCCAAGTGATAAGCGAAGAGAACCTCATTAACCCCCAAAGCCAAATTCTCTTCATCACCCAGATTCTGGATCGCCACAAGAATGCGCCAAGCTGGAGGATTAAGCTGGGACGGCGAGATATGAAAATAGTTGCAAAGGTCCGCAACCAACGACGGTATGTCACCTCTGAAACCTGATTCAAAGAAAGCTTCGTAAATGGCAATCTCTTCGGGCATACCGCCGGAAGCGCACTCCGATGACTCAGGAATGCGGAGAGCAACAGAAGAAGGAAGCGCGTATTTCCTCCGAAGGTCACGTGCTTCACCCTCTCCAATCAACGAAGGAGGACCCACCAGTGGAGACCCGAGGGGTATGAACGGCATAGATGCTCGGAGATCCTGAGGGCTGCCATATCTAGACGATATAGACTCAATCCTCTTCCCCGAATCCCTCGTCTCTGCCATTGCAACAAGAGAGGAAGAAGAAAAATCTGAATGCAATTTTAGAAGACTAAGCAAAGGTGGAAACGATGAAGACAATCGAAAATCCGGAGCGCACATTTATTATCGGAAGGAGGAAAGAGCTGTTAGACACTAACTCGGGAAAGCCGCCAAATTCAAAATCCTACGGTCTCCGAGGCAGGATTTGAAAATCAAATCAGCCAGCTCCCCGGATCTTCCGAGATTATAGCCCCCAAAAAGGAAAGAGAATCCAAATCAGCGAGACTCGTTCAGATCGATCTTTAAAACCCCGAATCAAAAATTTCCAAGTCAACATTCCAGCCAAGCTTTTACGCCTCAGATTCTGGAATCGAATTATGGATAAAACCCTTCTCCTGCTTGAAGAAATGGTACCAAGTTCCAAGACTACATGCTATCCCTTGATCCCTACGAAGCAATCAAGGAATAAGGGGCAAACTGTTGGGGAAAAATATTCGGGGCTACAGATTTCTCCAGTCTCCGAAGGGGTCTTGACTTCCGGGCCCTCGTTTGGAAGGGACCCAGGGTCCTTCCTCTACTCAAAGAATCAATCTCCACCAGGAGGCACCAGGATCCAAACTCCACTTAACAATATCCAGGGTCCGGTCCCCGCAACGAGGAACCAAGGCCTAGCCCCTGCCGAGAGAACCAAGGATCCGATCCTCCGCATAAATATAGAAGTTTCCTAAACCGAGGGGAAAGTAGTATATTCGCGAATATTATGAAGGCCGCCCAAGATTGACCGACTTATATCAACTATAAAAAGGGAACCCAAATCCTAGAACAAGGGATCGACACTTTTGGGGCTTAGAGATTAGAGAGTTAGGCTAGAAAACTAGGGTTTATACACCCATAACGTTGTAACGCTAAAGATACTCAATAATACATCTCTTTGCCTCGATTTCTCTTCTCTAAACACATAAACATTCATAAATCTGTTAGTCCTCCTGTGTTTCGTAGTACTAAAACGACCCTACACAAAAATACCATAACATCGTTTATGTTTGTTGCTTACACAAGTAGATCAGGTCGTGATCACCTTGGTTAATCCTTACAAAGTGGTATCAGAGCTCAGAGTTGAGACGTCTGATCACGGAGAGGGATTGAGGAGATGGTTAAGACACGGATAGAGATCGACAGGTTCGAGGGAACCAGAGATTTCTCACTATGGAAAGTCAGGATGCTAGCTCACTTTGGTGTGCTTGGACTTAAGGAGGTGCTAAGCGATGACAAGCTTCTAAAAGATATGTCAAAGAGAAAAGACGAAGAAGCTTCAGATTCTCAGAAAGCTGTTGGGGTCAAAATCCGTCAAGACGAAATCGATGTCCGAAAGTCTCGGAAAACCATGAAAGACATTAGAGGAACCATCTCGAAATCAACGGCTAAAAACATTTTCCACACGAAAAAACCTCCGGAAAGCCAAAAAGAACGCAAAAACGCGCACGAGTCGAATGAACCAAGCAGCCGACCCGGTCACGGCCGTAGCCGCCGGCGGCTAGCGCCCGTGCTGGCCGTGGCCGCCGGGGGGCTAGCGCCCGTGCTGGCCGTGGCCGCCGGGCGGCTAGCCCCCGTGCTCGCCGTGGCCGCCGGCGGCAAGTGCCCGTGCTGGTAGTGGCCACCGGGCGGCTAGCACCTGTGCTGGCCGTGGCTGCCGGGCGGCTAGCCCCCGTGCTGGCCGTGGCCGCCGGCGGCTAACGCCCGTGCTGGTCGTGGCCGCCGGGCGGCAAGCCCCCGTGCTGGCCGTGGCCGCCGGGCGGCTAGCCCCCGTGCTGGCCGTGGCCGCCGGCGGCTAACGCCCGTGCTGGCCGTGGCCGCCGGGGGGCTAGCCCCCGTGCTGTCCGTAGCCGCCGGCGGCTAGCGTCTGTGCTGGCCATTGCCGCCGGGCGGCTAGCCCCGTGCTGGCTAGGATCGTCGGGCGGCTAGTCTTTGTGCGTATGTTTTGCGACTTTCCGAGATCCCACAAACAAAACTCGCTTTTCTGCTCAAAGACTTCGGAGATCCCGTAAGACGTCAACGGACGGAAAGACTTCGTATAAAACGGTGATGGTTATCTTAAAACACAATTCACCTCAGCAAAGAATCGAAGATCTTCCGAAAGGCTCGACATCCAAGTAGGAGCATTCTTTCAAAGAAATCGTAGAAAATAACGGAAGTCCGGAAGACGGCTTGAAAGGGACCAAACACGATCGGACGGCCCACTTACGATTTTCTAAAAGATAGATACGACGGTTTACAATTATCTTCACATAACAAGATAAATGTTAAACTTCCAAAAGGATAAATGTCAAATTTCCGAAAGGATAAATGTCAACTTTCCCGATAAACACGAAGGCCGATGAAATTGGAAAAAGCCCAGCTCGCGGCAGACTCAGCCCATCAAGAATAGACCGTCATATGAGAGTATATAAGCAAGGCTAGGAGCAGAGGAAGGGGGATCCGAAATCAGAAGAAAAAACTACTCTCCAGAGCAACTTAGAACTTAGGCTTTCATTTCCTTTTTAGCGAGCTGCGACTCAACTAGATTAGATCTAGGTTTCTAAGACTAGCGACGATCGACAGCTCTTGCGGCCGAGATCTCGACCTGTTGTTCAAACGCTCTCCACGAATTCGGAAATAAGATTCTTTCTTTTGCTCTCTTTATTTTTACGCATTTACTCTCAAACTTAGCCTGTCTTAACTTTGTCGTGTGTGGCCCAACAGATAACCAGGATCCTCGGGGAAAACTAGGTCAACTTAGTTTTCCTACGTTTTTACTTAGTAATATTTGACAGTGCGAATTTTGGTTCCCACAGTTTGGCGCTAGAAGGAGGGGGGATACACGGATTTATCTTTCTCGCAACTACGCACACCCAGTTAAGCATGATTGCTACTGCGGAAAAAGACAAGCAAACGCACAGCGGAGCAACCGCCGATGCCAACGCTGAGAAGACTCCTGCTGGGAACGCATCAACGGTCACTGCCAAAGCAAACACCGCGATGCTGCACCAGATGAAGGAACTATTCGCCACCGCCCAGAAACGGTCGGAAGAACAAGAGATACTAATGGCTTCGCTCGCAAAACAGGTCGACACCTTAACAGCAAAAAGCAAGCTCCCGCGCGGATCCACCAAGGTGAGGCGTGTTAGAAGACTTGACTTCGGAACTTCCGAAGATCAGGAAAAGGATGCCCCGAAAGGATCCTCGGAACTCATCCCCGACGAAACCACTCTGACGGGGCGAAGAAGACGACGGATAACCTTCCACCTCCCGCAAGGGAAAACGAAGGAGACGACGTCGAAAGAATCAACCTGGACATCAGCGATCAATCAGATTCGTCCGACGAAGACGCCGACGTCCACCATAGAAGGACCCAAAGTCAGTCAGCTCGACTAGGGGCAGCCTTCGAAAAACCCATTACAGAAGAGGAAGAAGACCTCTACTGGTCAAAGCAAGAGAGGTTGGCCGAAGACTAGACTCGGGCCTATCGCAGCCAACGTAGACAAAGAAGCTCAGGCGGCGCCGATGAGATCCATAACTTACGCGAATACATCGCGAAGACTACGGCCGAAGTGAAAGCAGTGAAATCGCAAATTCACCACGCGACCAGCACCGCGCCCGAGATCGACCTGCTTCTCGAAGAATCGAGAAAAACTCCGTTCACCGCTCGGATCACCGAAGCACGAGTCTCGGACCCCGGGAAAATAAAGCTCCCCACCTACGACGGAACCACTGACCCAAAGGCGCATCTGCAATCTTTCCAGATTGCGATGGCGAGGTCAAAACTTCCGGAGCGAGAGAAAGACGTCGGCTGCTGCCTTCTCTTCATAGAAAATCTCAGAGGTGCCGCCCTCGAATGGTTCTCACATCTGAAGAGGAACTCCATCGGGAATTTTCGTCGGCTTGCTTCGGCTTTTCTGAAGCAATTTTCCATGTTCATGGATAGAGAAACCTCTGACGTAGACCTATGGAGCCTAGTTCAAAAGGAAGACGAACCGCTCCGCGACTACATAAGGAGATTCAAACTTGTGATGTCTAGGGTTACGGGCCTCAGCGACATAGTCGCCATCGACGCTCTGAGAAAGAACCTCTGGTACAAGTTGAAATTCCGAAAGTGGATTTCTTTGGAGAGGCCACACACCATCCAGGACACTCTCCACAAGGCAACGGATTTCATCATCATGGAAGAAGAGATGAAAGTCCTAGCGCAAAAGCACGGACTGCAGAAAGCGTCTGGCAAGAAGAAACCCTCTCGTAACGACAAGTATGTCTATCACGAAGGGGAAGACGTCCAAGGGGAACATAACTATGCTGTCAATTCCGAACAAGTAAGGACTGCCGGAAACACCTGGACGCGGAACTCGTACAAAGACAATTCCAGCTGCGAATTCCATCAGACGAAAGGTCACTCCACCGCCAACTGCAAAGTCATCGGCACTAGACTCATTGCAAAGCTGCTTGCCGGCAAAATAGCAACGGTCAGGAGTGTAAAAGACTTGCTCTTAGATTCCGACCGTCCGCCGAAGACCGACGGAGCCACTCCCGAGAATAACACTCCTGGAACTCAATCGGGCGAAAAATGCGGACGGAGACAGGACGGCGAAAGAAACAACAACAATCGCCAAAGGATCAACATGATCATCGGAGGATCGCACTTCTATCAGGACTCCGTTTCGTCAATCAAAACCTACGGACGGAGGGCCGAAACAAGCCCCGAATGGTGTCCAGAACACGGCCGGACTCGATAAACCCCACTACGACCCTCTGGTCATCGACTTGGTGATTCAGGATCTCGAAGTCGGCAGCATCCTCATCGACACAGGAAGCACGGTCAACATCATGTTCCGCGATACTCTGCAGAGGATGAACATCCCTCTCGGGGAGGTCATCCTAGAGCCAAGACCGTTGACTGGATTCTCGGGCATCACATCCATGACCCTCGGAAAAATCAGATTCCCGGTCATGGCTAAGGAGGTCATGAAGATTGTCGAATTCGCGGTAGTGGACAACCCGGCCATCTATAACGCCATAATGGGAACTCCGTGGATAAACGCCATGAAGGCAGTCCTGTCCACTTACCATCTTGGCGTCAAGTTTCCAACACCGACCGGAACGGCGGTAATCTGGGGAAGCCAAAAATAGTCGCGGCTCTGCTTCCTGGCCGAACATAAATTGCGCAGCAATCGGAACCCCCCAGGGGCTAACCCGAAACGAACTAAGAAGCACCTGAGCATCTCAGAAAACTCAGCAAAGGACAACTCAGATTCGTCCAAAGCTGCTTGCCGGCGAACTAGCAATAGTCAGGAGTGTGAAAGACCTGCTCCTAGATTCCGACCGTCCGCCGAAGACAGACGGAGCCAATCCTGAGAGTAACGCTCCTGGAACTCAGTCAGGCGAAAAACGCGGACGAAGACAAGACGGCGAAGGAAACAACAACAATCGCCAAAGGATCAACATGATCATCGGAGGATCGCACTTCTACCAGGACCTCGTTTCGTCGATCAAAGCCTACGGACGGAGGGCCGAAACAAGCCCCGGTTGGTGTCCAGAGGACGACGTTCCCAATCACGCGATCGTCTTCGAGGAGCAAGACACGGCCGGACTAGATAAACCCCACTACGATCCTCTGGTCATCGACTTGGTGATTCAGGATCTCGAACTCGGCCGCATCCTCATCGACACAGGAAGCACGGTCAACATCATGTTCCGCGATACTCTGCAGAGGATGAACATACCCCTCGGAGAGGTCATCCCAGAACCAAGACCGTTGACTGGATTCTCGGGCGTCACGTCCATGACCCTCGGAAAAATCAGACTCCCGATCATGGCTAAAGAAGTCACGAAGATCGTCGTATTCGCGGTAGTGGATAACCCAGCCATCTATAACGCCATAATGGGAACTCCTTGGATAAACGCCATGAAGGCAGTCCCGTCAACTTACCATCTCAGCGTCAAGTTTCCAACACCGACTGGAACAACGGTAATCTGGGGAAGCCAAAAACAGTTGCGACTTTGCTTTCTGGTCGAACATAAATTGCGCAGCAATCGGAACGCCCAGTAGCTAACCCAAAGTGAACTAAGAAGCATCTGAGTATCTCCGAGAACTCAGCAAAGGACAGCTCGGATTTGTCCAAACAGGCCACGACTCAGGATAGCGAGAAAATCCTCGAGTCCATCGCCGAAAGAACGGATGACCTAACTCCCAACGCGACCATCGACTTAGCTGAAATAGTCAAGGCGCCGGAAATCGTGGAGTAATAGCATCCGCGATAGAAACGGAACTACGAGATGGCTTGATCCTCGCAAGAGGTACGTAGGCAGCTCGTCACAACCTGACGAGTTCAGCTATCCCCCTCACCAAAAATGGGGGGGGGGGGGAGGGGGGGGGGGAGGGGGGGGGGGGGGGAAGATGGGAACAAACATCCTTGTATTCCCGCAAAAACACTTTTTACATGTACTTTACATTCTTAAAACTTTTTATAAAGTATTTAATTCAAATGCTTACTCAACGCATAAACATTACAGAAAACGAAAAATCATATCTTTAAGGAACGCGAGACGTCGCTGATTCCCGAAAAATCTTGATTCTTTATTCTCCTCCAAAACAGTCCATCCGCGACTCTAAATACTCTATCAAACAAGTCCAGCAGCAAATTTAAAGCTCATTTCCGTCGATTGGCCCCGACGGAAAAACATAGAAACGTTTCACTTGATCAAATTCGTAGTCCGGCTTCTAACGAAGTCCTCTTACATCCGACAAGGATATCATAGCGCGCTATACAAAAAATCCAAATTTTGGTTAGCTCTTCGTAAAGGAAGTAGCTCGACTCGTATCCAAACAAATCATATAAGCCGATAAGCACTTCGCGGATTTTAAAATGGTACGAGTCAGGTCGAAATCGCAAACAGGCAAAACGAAAGCCGATTTGTCATCGCACAGCCCCAGTCCGAAAGTAGACCTAGGTCTTGCCCTAAACCCAGCCTTGCTGGTATCTAAAACATCTCATAGGCATAGTATCCAGAATACGAGATCCCAAAACTTGCCTCTTATCGCTTACAAAGCAACTTACGGATCAAGCGACGAAAAAAGAGCTTGAATACGAAGTGACTACACGAATCAAACCCTCTACACTTAACGAAAGTATAAATCAAAACGCAGAGTTCATAAAAGCATGGCAGGGATTCAAAAGCCACCAACGGCCAATCCTGAAAAACACAAAGTCACGCGACCTCCTAACGGTCACAAAACATACATACGAACGGCCACACTCGGCCTATCATAAATTATAATCAAATGCATAACAATCGGTTAGGGATATTCCAAACGAGGAGTTGGGCTGGTCGACCTCTTCACCCCCGTCGCCTGCGTTCGCATTCGCACCCGCATCCGCCGTAACTTCCGAGACTTGGATAGGATTCCACAACTCTCGGATTCTTCCTTCGATCGGAAGAACAAAGGATTCGGCGTTAGCACATATTCTCATCGAGCCATCCATCGCGGCAAGTTTTCCGGAAAGGGAGAAATCCTCGCGCTGCACCTTGTGAAGAGTACCGACCGAACCACGACACTCGCGGAAATCACCTACAAAGTCTTGAGCCTCTTTGTACTTCTCGAATTCAGTAGAGAAAGTTTCGGCCCTTCGGTTCAACTCGCCGGCAGCTCTTCTTCGCCCTCTCCTTTCTGCACGAACGAGGGCTCGAGCCTGAACGTCGGCTTGCTGGCGGTTTTGCTCCTCCACCTCCAACCGATACTTGGAGAATTCCCTTTCATTTTCCTCCGCCTTGAAGCGGGCCAGCCGAGCAGTGCGGAAACTTCCATCGATCGATGCGCTCCACACTCTCACGTCCTGCAAAAAAGTCGAGGTCAAATAAAAAGAAAATGGGGTTTACTCAAGTTTCGGAAACAAACCTCGTTGACCAAGCGAGCACCCTCCGCGGTCACTTTGTCCCTCGCCTCGTTGTCCAAAGACTCGTCACGGGAAAACACCGGAGGGAGCTCATCAAAGAAGTCACCCGGGGGAGGGTTGTTGGGGTCAAAAACGGTTATCTCGAAATCAACGGCTAAGACTATTTGTCGTACGAAAAATCCTCCGAAGAATACACACGAACACCCGCAAACTGAAGGAAACAAGCAGACCGCAACCTGCCCCTAGGCGCCCGTGCTGCCTCTAGGCGCCGGGCGCCTAGCGCCCGTGCTGCCTCTAGGCGCCGGGCGCCTAGCGCCCGTGCTGCCTCTAGGCGCCGGGCGCCTAGCGCCCGTGCTGCCTCTAGGCGCCGGGCGCCTAGCGCCCGAAGCTGCCTCTAGGCGCCGGGCGCCTAGCGCCCGTGCTGCCTCTAGGCGCCGGGCCCCTAGCGCCCGTGCTGCCTCTAGGCGCCGGGCGCCTAGCGCCCGTGCTGCCTCTAGGCGCCGGGCGCCTAGCGCCCGAAGCTGCCTCTAGGCACCGGGCGCCTAGCGCCCGTGCTGCCTCTAGGCGCCGGGCGCCTAGCGCCCGTGCTGCCTCTAGGCGCCGGGCGCCTAGCGCCCGAAGCTGCCTCTAGGCGCCGGGCGCCTAGCGCTCGTGCTGCCTCTAGGCGCCGGGCGCCTAGCGCCCGTGCTGCCTCTAGGCGCGGGGCGCCTAGCGCCCGTGCTGCCTCTAGGCGCCGGGCGCCTAGCACCCGTGCTGCCTCTAGGCGCCGGGCGCCTAGCGCCCGTGCTGCCTCGGGTCCTCGAGCGACAATCTTCTGTGCACGAGTTCTAGGTCCCGACCGTCAGTAATCTGCGCCTTGAGTCCTTCCCAAGTCTTCGCGGAATGTATCATTGGGATTCCGCATACAAAACTCCCGTTCTTACTCTGAATTAAAAACCGTCGGAAACACTTCGGAAACTCGTAAGATATCAACGGAAAAGAAGATCTTAAATCATTCATACGAAACGATGATGGTTATCTAAGACACCATGCATTTCAACTCTACAAAGGATTGAAGATCTTCCGAAGAAATCGTAGAAAACAGCGGAAGTCCTCGAAACGGCCCGAAAGGGGCCAAACGCGATCGGACAACCCATTTACGATTATCTAGGATAGGTACGGCGATTTACGCAACAAGATAAATCCTAAGTTTCCGGAAGGATAAATGTCAAGTTTCCCGAAGATAAACATGAAGGTCGACGAAAATGGAAAAAGCCCGCCTTGCGGCCCAGAAGGAGAATATATCGTCATAGGGGGGAGTATATAAAGGAGCTTAGGGAGAGGAGTAAAGGCAGAGCGAAAATCACCGAGAGAGAGACCAGATCCGAAATCTAGGGTTTTAGAGAAATTCCTGCTAGCTTAGGGAACTTAGGACTTAGGAGGCTAGACTAGCGGAGCAAGACTTAGAACGTCTTGTCTCCTATATTTCCGTTGTTTCCTCTTCAGCGTATCTCTACTTCCTGTTTTTCGGAAGAATATTGTATTCATCTTATCATCAGTTTAATAAACGCCTTAGCGCGACTTTTCCGCATTGTTATCTTTTTATCAATTTCGTTTGGTTGTCGCAGAGAATCCGAGCCTTCAGGGAAAACTAGGTTTACTTGGTTTTCCTCCGATAAAACTTAACTAAAATCGACAGTGCGAATTTCGGTTCCCACAGTTTGGCGCTAGAAGGAGGGGGGGTCGGATTCTCTTACTCAAAAACCTACGATTGATAACGAGAGCATGGCCACATCACCTGTCCGCAACATCGTGTCATTCGGGGACGGAGCAACGGCTGGTCAAGCCAAACCTCACGACGAACTCCTCGTTATCAGACTAACGATCCAGGACATCGACGTAGCAAGAATATTGGTCGACACCGGTTGCTCGACAAATATTATATATAGAAACACTCTCGAGAGGATGGGATTCGACCTAAGCGTTATCACGGACGATCCCAATCCAATAATCGGACTCTCAGGAAACATCACAATGACCCTCGGCTCGGTCGATCTCTCGGTCAGAGCCGGGAGCGTCACAAAGATGGTGGAATTTTTGGTAGTCGACGGGCCTGCAGCGTATAACGCAATCGTCGGGACTCCGTGGTTAAATTCCATGCAAGCAATACCCTCGACTTTCCACCTGTGCCTCAAATTTCCATCCCTCCTCGGAGTCGAAACAATACAAGGCGATCGTAAGGCGCCGCAAGTCTGCTTGGCCGCTGGGTTAAAACGAAAAAACTTCGAGCCCGAAACTAACTCAAAAAAGCAAGCAACCCACGAACCAGCATCGCAAGACTCTCCAGAAATCATCTGGCAGTCGCGAAAAGCTGAAGCTCTGGAAGGGAAACGTGAGCCCGCTTGCGAACCAGTAATTTCGGTCTGCCTCGACGAGACTAACCCAGAACGATGCGTGGAGATTGGGGCCAATCTTCGCGATCCTTTAAAAGCAGAACTCATCGCATGTCTCAAGAAGAACCTAAATACGTTCGCCTGGGCTGCGGAAGATATGCCGGGAATCGACATCAACATAACGTGTCACGAACTCAACATTGATCCAACTCATAAACCCGTGAAACAAAAGAGGCGAAAGCTAGGCCCTGAACGGGCAACCGCGGTTAATGAGGAAGTCGAAAGACTCCTCAAAGTTGGATCGATAACAGAAGTAAGATATCCCGACTGGCTCGCCAATCCCGTCGTCGTCAAGAAGAAGAACAGGAAATGGCGAGTGTGCGTCGATTTCACTGACCTCAACAAAGCGTGTCCGAAGGATTGTTTTCCGCTCCCGCACATCGACCGTCTAGTCGAGGCAACCGCGGGAAACAAACTTCTATCGTTCATGGATGCGTTCTCCGGATACAATCAGATCATGATGAATCCCGATGATCGCGAGAAGACAACATTCATTACCGACAGAGGAACCTATTGCTACAAAGTAATGCCTTTCGGCCTAAAGAACACCGGCGCCACATATCAACGGCTCGTCAATCGAATGTTTGCTGAGCAACTCGGAAAAACCATGGAGGTGAATATCGACGATATGCTGGTAAAATCTCTCGACGAACGCGACCACGTACTCCATCTAGAGGAATGCTACGAGAGAGTAAATGCAGATTCGCCGTAGCATCGGGCGAATTTCTCGGGTACCTCGTAACAATCCGCGGAATAGAGCCTAATCCAAAACAAATCAACGCACTGATAGAAATGGCCTCCCCGAGAACCAAGCGGGAAGTTCAAAGGCTGACTGGACGAGTCGCGGCCTTAAACCGATTCATCTCGCGGTCCACGGATAAGTGCCTCCCTTTCTACGAAACCTTGAAGGGGAACAAAAAGTTCGAGTGGTCAGAGGATTGCGAGAAAGCTTTCCAACAGTTGAAACAATATCTGGCCACCCCTCCTATCCTCGCAAAACCCGTAGTCGGAGAACCCTTGTTCCTCTACATCGCAGTGTCCGCATCAGCAGTCAGTGGCGTTCTGATTCAAGAAGAATTTGGAGAACAGAAGCCGGTTTTTTACATTAGTAAAACATTGCTGGATGCCGAAACTCGGTATCCGCTAATGGAAAAGTTGGCACTCGCCGTTATAACCTCGGCGAGAAAACTCAGACCGTATTTCCAATCTCATACCATCGTGGTACTTACCACTTTCCCGCTACGGACCATTCTACACAGTCCAAGCCAGTCTGGTAGACTCGCGAAGTGGGCAATCGAACTAAGCGAGTACGATATCGAATATCGTCCAAAAACCTGCACAAAATCGCAAGTACTCGCGGATTTCCTGGTAGAATTACCCACAGCGGATTTAACTAAAAAGGAGCCTGGTTCAACGTGGGATCTCTATGTCGACGGATCCTCATCCAAGCAAGGATCCGGAATCGGGATCCAACTCACTTCACCAACGGGGGAAATCCTCGAGCAATCATTCCGCTTGGATTTTCATGCATCAAACAACGAAGCAGAGTACGAGGCGCTAATTGCTGGCCTACGACTGGCCCACGAGCTGAAGATTCAAAATATTCACGCTTACTGCGACTCTCAGTTAGTCGCAAACCAATTCAGCGGAGAATACGAAGCAAGGGATGAAAGAATGAACGCATATTTGAAGGTCGTCCAAGACTTGGCCCACGATTTTCAGCAATTTGCGCTAACCAGGATTCCCCGCTCGGAAAACGTCCAGGCCGATGCTTTAGCAGCTCTAGCCTCAAGCTCAGATCCGGGACTTAAAAGAATAATCCCCGTCGAATTCATCGAGCACCCGAGCATCGGACCACCGGTAATCGCCAACCTGATTAGAGCGCAGATCGAAGGCGCTGAAGAAAACGAAGACCAGCCGGAAGACGACGCAGACCAAACAGACTACGGCTGCGATACTCCCTGGCTAGAACCTATCAGAGCCTACATCGTAGATGGCACCTTACCCGCGGAAAAATGGGCAGCCCAGAAAATCAAAGTCCAGGCAGCACGATACGTAACCGTGGAAGGCGAAATCTACAAATGGCGATTCTCCGGACCTCTCATGACTTGCGCGGAAGGAGAGAAGGCGAGGAAAATCATGGAAGAGATTCATTCCGGATCGTGCGGAAACCATTCCGGCGGAAGATCTCTCGCAACGAAAATAAAACGCCACGGTTTCTATTGGCCCACTATGGTAAAGGATTGCGAGAAGTTCGCTCGGAAATGCGAGAAGTGTCAGCGGCACGCTCTGACAATTCATCAGCCCGCAGAAATCCTCTCCTCTATCTCATCTCCGTACCCATTCATGCGATGGTCAATGGACATCGTCAGACCTCTACACAAATCAAAACAAAAACGTTTCCTACTGGTCCTCACGGACTTCTTTTCGAAATGGGTGGAAGCAGAGTCCTACGCAAGTATCAAGGACGTGCAAGTCGAGAATTTCGTCTGGAAAAACATCATAACCAGACACGGCGTCCCATACGAAATCGTAACGGACAACGGGTCTCAGTTTATTTCCACACGATTCGAGGCGTTCTGCGAGAAATGGAAAATACGACTTAACAAGTCAACTCCCAGATACCCGCAGTGCAACGGACAGGCTGAAACCATAAACAAAACCGTCCTGGACGGACTGAAAAAGCGCTTAGAAGCCAAGAAGGGACGATGGGCGGAAGAACTCGAAGGAGTCCTTTGGTCTCATCGAACCACTCCAAGACGAGCAACGGGGGAAACTCCCTTCGCTCTCGTTTACGGAGCAGAATGCATGATTCCGGCGGAAGTCGAATTCCCCGGCGTACGGGGGAGGTTTCTTCCTGAACGGGAAGACCTGAACAACGCCATGCTGCTGGATAATCTTGATCTCGTCAACGAGCGTCGCGACCAAGCCCTCATCCGGATTCAAAATTATCAGCAAGCCGCCGCAAAGTACTACAACGCGAACGTACGCCATCGCAGATTCAAAGAAGGTGATCTGGTTTTACGTAAAGTCTTCCAAAACACTGCCGAACGAAACGCAGGAAAACTGGGAGCAAACTGGGAAGGACCATACAAAATCATAAAAGTCGTCCGACCAGGTTCGTATCAAATCGCAAACATGCAAGACGTAAAAATCCCGAGAACTTGGAATGCGATGCATCTCAAGAAATACTACCATTAGAACGTAAAACGTGGATAACAGAACTACGAGATGGCTTGATCCTCGAAAGAGGTACGTAGGCAACCCGTCAACCGGCGGGTTCAGCTATCCCCCCGATTTAAAAGGGGGGGGGGAGTGGGGTGCGTGCACTCGTACACTCCCACAATTTTCGGAAAAAACCTAACTTTCGAAAACTTTCCACAATCAAATCGCTTAACAGCCTCAACAACGGATCCAGTATCCACTAAATACATCATAAATTACCACCCGGAAACGCTCCGCGATTCCCAAAAGCCCATAATCCTTTATGGCATAAGAAAAACAAACTTCAAAGCACTGCGAGACGTCGCTTCGTGCCTGAACATTCGTTTTTTTCGATTAAAACCTTCGTACGCCTTCTAAACGGCATCATATCGTTGTTGCTGATCACAACAAACGAACTCTAACGTCCTAAACAGACAAGCCACCTTAGGGTAGGCTCTTTTACATCCGACAAGGATCCCCATAGCGCGCTATATAAAAAATCCAAATTTGGTTCAGCACTTCGTAAAGGAAGTAGCTCGATTCGTGCCCAGACAAATCATGTAAGCCGATACCACTTCGCGGATTTTAAAACGGTACGAATCAGGTTAAAATCACAAACAGGCAAAACGAAAGCCGATTTGTCATCGCACAGCCTTAGTCTGAGAGTAAACCTAGGTCTTGCCCTAAACCCAGCCTTGCTGGTATCCTAACATCTCACAGGCAAAGCGTCAACGACGCGAGATCCCAAAACTTGTCTCTTCATTCGAGTCTGTACGTTTCCACGAATTTTCGCGTAAGTCGTAAACCGCAGGAAAATCTCGCTTTGTACAAGCAACGGATTCGGTGATCATCAGGGAGGCTGGAATGAGACGACAACTCATATCTTGCCCCTCTAACTTCGACAAACAGAAGTTCTAAGCACAAAATATTTCTTAAACGCAAACAGCAAGTTCATTACAATGCCCTAAAAAGGGGCAGGGATTCGAAGCCACCAACGGCCAGTCCCGAAATCATACATAATGGCCAACCAACGGCCGAAATACAATCAAAATAAAAATCCCTTCAAGGGATTGATCAACCTAGGCATCCTCCGGAACGCCACCTTCGTCCTCCGACTCACCCGAAGCAAGAGCAGCCTCGCCATCGCCCGCACCGACTTCCTCGCCGCCTTTGTCCGCGACGAGTCCAGCATCCTGGACCTCTGGAATCTCCGAGTCCGGGACCAGGGCAGCCGAGGATGATGAGTCGGTAAGCTCCATCGTAGTGCAGGCTCCCGTCTCCTCGAAGCGCTGAATCCTCCTCCTGAGACGTCGGACCTCCGAGGACTTGCTCTTCTTCTCCTCCTTCGCCTTAAGCAGCGAGCTCACAGTCTTTCCCAAGTCACGTTCGAGATCGCTGATCCTAGCTTCGAGCGTCGATATCTGGGCGGCATGAGTGCTCTCGATCGATTGAAGCACAGCCTCGGTACGCTTCAAGGCCTCTCGCGACGAATCCAGCTCCTGGGACAAACGTGTGACCTCCAATCCGCAATCTCCAAGCATCCCGTCGATTAACGACACAAACTGATCGCACGAAAGAAATGTGAGAATCGAAAGAGTCAGTGAAAGAAAAGGGGGTCTCACGAAAATACCTTAGAGCGGTGGTGCGATAGTTTTGCCGAAACTTCGCCTTCCTCGCTCTTGGCACACCTTTTCCTCTTCACTGATCCGGTAGCTCCAGCTCTCGAACGTCCCTTCGATGGCGGGATAGCATTGGATGCGGGAAGTCCTAGAACGATCTCCCTCTTCTTTTCTGGAGGGGGAGGCATGACTTCCACCGCATCCTCTGAAACCAGTATCGGCGCCAAAGAAGAGCCTTCTGGGCGAGCCTGGACGCCGGGCGCCTGCTCCGGAACAACAGTTTCTCCGGCAGGCAAAGGGATATCGGGTTCAGGAGCCGGAATCGTAGAGATTGAAGCTGGAGCGACAGCATTTTCAGGAACCGAAACCGTGGAATCTGGAGCTAAAACAACGTCGGGTCCAGGAGTCGGAACGGAAGAAGCACTAGGACCGGCCACGCTGGATTCCATCAAAGCACGGCGTCGCTCCATCTTCTCCTGAAAAGAACTGAACCCCTCGACAAACGTCTGCGTAAGGGCAGGAACCTCTCGCGCCGGCGAGGCTTGGTTGGCATCGCTCATTTCGACGTCGGAATCTTTCTTTTCGTTTAGAGAGGAAGCCATACTTTCTAAGAATTGAGAAGGGGAAGGTGGGTGAGAAATGAGAGGGGGTGGAGTGCTACTTATAAGAAATCAAAGGATAGTGGGATTTTTCGGAATAAAATATTCATAGTCGAAAATTTCGATTTTCCAAACATAAGATCTTCCGCGCGCAAAATCGCTCTCGCGTCTTCCACGCTGGGGGGCTAACTGTTGGGGTCAAAAATGGTTATCTCGAAATCAACGGCTAAGACTATTTGTCGTACGAAAAATCCTCCGAAGAATGCACACGAACACCCGCAAACTGAAGGAAACAAGCAGACCGCAACCTGCCCCTAGGCGCCGGGCGCCTAGCGCCCGTGCTGCCTCTAGGCGCCGGGCGCCTAGCGCCCGTGCTGCCTCTAGGCGCCGGGCGCCTAGCGCCCGTGCTGCCTCTAGGCGCCGGGCGCCTAGCGCCCGAAGCTGCCTCTAGGCACCGGGCGCCTAGCGCCCGTGCTGCCTCTAGGCGCCGGGCGCCTAGCGCCCGTGCTGCCTCTAGGCGCCGGGCGCCTAGCGCCCGTGCTGCCTCTAGGCGCCGGGCGCCTAGCGCCCGTGCTGCCTCTAGGCGCCGGGCGCCTAGCGCCCGTGCTGCCTCTAGGCGCCGGGCGCCTAGCGCCCGTGCTGCCTCTAGGCGCCGGGCGCCTAGCGCCCGTGCTGCCTCGGGTCCTCGAGCGACAATCTTCTGTGCACGAGTTCTAGGTCCCGACCTACAGTAATCTGCGCCTTGAGTCCTTCCCAAGTCTTCGCGGAATGTATCATTGGGATTCCGCATACAAAACTCCCGTTCTTACTCTGAATTAAAAACCGTCGGAAACTCTTCGGAAACTCGTAAGATATCAACGGAAAAGAAGATCTTAAATCATTCATACGAAACGATGATGGTTATCTAAGACACCATGCATCTCAACTCTACAAAGGATTGAAGATCTTCCGAAGAAATCGTAGAAAACAGCGGAAGTCCTCGAAACGGCCCGAAAGGGGCCAAACGCGATCGGACAACCCATTTACGATTATCTAGGATAGGTACGGCGATTTACGCAACAAGATAAATCCTAAGTTTCCGGAAGGATAAATGTCAAGTTTCCCGAAGATAAACATGAAGGTCGACGAAAATGGAAAAAGCCCGCCTTGCGGCCCAGAAGGAGAATAGATCGTCATAGGGGAGAGGAGTAAAGGCAGAGCGAAAATCACCGAGAGAGAGACCAGATCCAAAATCTAGGGTTTTAGAGAAATTCCTGCTAGCTTAGGGAACTTAGGACTTAGGAGGCTAGACTAGCGGAGCAAGACTTAGAACGTCTTGTCTCCTATATTTCTGTTGTTTCCTCTTCAGCGTATCTCTACTTCCTATTTTTCGGAAGAATATTGTATTCATCTTATCATCAGTTTAATAAACGCCTTAGCGCGACTTTTCCGCATTGTTATCTTTTTATCAATTACGTTTGGTTGTCGCAGAGAATCCGAGCCTTCAGGGAAAACTAGGTTTACTTGGGTTTCCTCCGATAAAACTTAACTAAAATCGACAGTGCGAATTTCGGTTCCCACAAGGGTTCATGCTTGGAACATCCTGATTCTCCGCAGTGAAGTCAGGATCGTATCTCGGCAGCTCATCATTTCCCGACAAGGCCTCGAAAGCAATCACTTTACCTTTCCGAGATCTCTGACTCCGCCTTGGGGAGCAAAACATAGGATCCATCATTGACGCAGGGTCGCGTACCGCCTCGCGATCGATGAAGCGCGACCGCCGCTCGAATCCGCTCAAGAGTAAAAGAGTTCCAGGAACAAGGCCTTGTCCTAAAAATGTCTCTCTTGGTCGAAAGATCAGAAGGAACATGCGCGAGACACCTGTTCTCTGAACAATAAAAAAAACGTTCATTACCCGCCTTTTGGACTCTAAGAAAAGGGATGTGACAATCTTACCACGCTGGTACGACCAGTCTGTCGGGAATAGATGGAGAAAACCTTCCTCGACAGACTCTCCATCTATCCTCACGAAAAAGAAACGGTCAACATAATCCTTGGCGTGCGAGGTGACTCCTTGGATTATCGAAAAGCCGGTCCTCGCCTTCATGGAATATACTCCATTGATGCTTGTCGTCTTGGAGTTCCACAGCCCTTCGAAGTCAGCAGGGCTAAGGTCCATCCCCACTCGTAAATCAAAATCACAACACCGAGCCAGCTTTCCAAAGCCGACACGTTCAGCTGGCTGATTACGATTCCGAAACGGTCGAGAGCCTGAACAATAACCCCAGGGATAGGGAACCACAGTCGACACTGCGTCAGAAACGCCTCATAGCAAGTAAAGTAACCCTTCGGAGGGCGCTCCGAGCTCTCATTCCCACGAGGAATGCGGAACACAACTCCCTCCGGAACCTGATAAAACTCTCGAAGAGTTCCGAGATACTCGGAGGTACTTCGCTCGGCGAGCCAGTTTCCCTACGCGCCTTCAGAGGTTGCCGGGGGATCGGGATCACGGGAAGGGGAGCATCAGAACCGAAGACGACGTCGCAATACGCGGCCATGTCGATCTCCTCGATCTTGGGTTTCAGAACCTCCTCCTCGGCATGGGAACTATCCGAAGACGAGTGAGATTGCCTCATAGAGGATTTTGATCTTGAAGTCATTCTTATCTTAAAGTAGAGAGAGAATTTGCAAGAGAGAGATTATACTTAAGATTCTTGCATGAAATGAGAATGGTAAAAAATTCACATGTCTTTATAGGCAAGACTTTTACTATTCACCCCGACCTTCGACATGATTCCGTCTCCGTAATTTCCTCGCAAACCATACCGCAAGCTAGGACCTACAAACCCTATGGCTCCTAGCTAGCAGGGGGGCTGACTGTTGGGGTCAAAATCGGTCAAGACGAAATCAATGTCTGAAAGTCTCGGAAAAACATGAAAGACATTAGAAGAACCTCGAGAGACCAAGTGTCAATCGAGAAACCTTGGAAAAATGTTAAGTTCGAGATTAACCATCTCGAAATCAAAGGCTAAAAACATTTTCCACACGAAAAAACCTTCGGAAAGCCAAAAAGAACGCAAAAACCTACGAGCAGCCGACCCCGGTCACGGCCGTAGCCGCCAGCGGCTAGCACCCGTGCTGGCCGTGGCCGCCGGGCGGCTAGAGCCCGTGCTGGCCATGGCCGCCGGGCGGCTAGAGCCCGTGCTGGCCGTGGCCGCCGGGCGGCTAGAGCCCGTGCTGGCCGTGGCCGCCGGGCGGCTAGCCCCCATGCTGGCCGTGGCCGCCGGGCGGCTAGCCCCCATGCTGGCCGTGGCCGCCAGGGGGCTAGCCCCCGTGCTGGCCGTGGCCGCCGGCGGCTAGCGCCCGTGCTGGCCTTGGCCGCCGGGCGGCTAGCCCCCGTCCTGGCCGTGGCCGCCGGCATCTAGCGCCCGTGCTGGCCGTGGCCGCCGGGCGGCTAGCCCCCGTGATGGCCGTGGCCGCCGGGGGCTAGCGCCCGTGCTGGCCGTGGCCGCCGGGCGGCTAACCCCCGTGCTGGCCGTGGCCGCCGCCGGCTAGCGCCCACGCTGGCCGTTGCCGCCGCCGGCTAGCGCCCACGCTGGCCGTGGCCGCCGGGCGGCTAGCCCCCGTGCTGGCCGTAGCCGCCGGCGGATAACGTCCGTGCTGGCCATGGCTGCCGGGCGGCTAGCCCCGTGCTGGCTCGGGTCGTCGGGAGGCTAGTCTTCGTGCGTAAATCCGTGTTTTGCGACTTTCCGAGATCCCGCAAACAGAACTTCCTTTTCTGCTCCAAGACTTCGGAGATCCCGTAAGACGTCAACGGACGGAAAGACTTCGTATAAAATGGTGATGGTTATCTTAAAACACAATTCACCTCAGCAAAGAATCGAAGATCTTCCGAAAGGCTCGACATCCAAGTAGGAGCATTCTTTCAAAGAAATCGTAGAAAACAACGGAAGTCCGGAAGACGGCCCGAAAGGGACCAAACACGATCGGACGGTCCACTTACGATTTTCTAAAAGATAGATACGACGGTTTACAATTATCTTCACATAACAAGATAAATGTTAAAATTCCAAAAGGATAAATGTCAAATTTCCGAAAAGATAAATGTCAATTTTCCCGATAAACACGAAGGCCGACGAAAATGGAAAAAGCCCAGCTCGCGGCAGACTCAGCCCATCAAGAATAGACCGTCATATGGGAGTATATAAGCAAGGCTAGGAGCAGAGAAAGGGGGATCTGAAATCAGAAGAAAAAAACTACTCTCCAGAGCAACTTAGAACTTAGGCTTTTATTTCCTTTTTAGCGAGCTGTGACTCAACTAGGTTAGATCTAGGTTTCTAAGACTAGTGACGATCGACAGCTCTTGCGGCCGAGAACTCGACATGTTGTTCAAACGCTCTCCGCGAATTCGGAAATAAGATTATTTCTTTTGCTCTCTTTATTTTTACGCATTTACTCTCTGTGGGAACCGAAATTCGCACTGTCAATTTTAGTTAAGTTTAAACGTAGGAAAACTAAGTTGACCTAGATTTCCCCGAGGATCCCGGCTATCTGCTTGGCCACGCACGACGAAGTTATTACGAGTTTAGTTTGAGAATAAATGCGTAAAATAAAGAGAGCAAAAGAAAGATTCTTATTTCCGAATTCGCGGAGAGCGTTTGAACAACAGGTCGAGATCTCGGCCGCAAGAGCTGTCGATCGTCGCTACTCTTAAAACCTAGATCTAACCTAGTTGAGTCGCAGCTCGCTAAAAAGGAAATAAAAGCCTAAGTTCTAAGTTGCTCTAGAGTGGTTTCTTTCTTCTGATTTCGGATCCCCCTTCCTCTGCTCTAGCCTTGCTTATATACTCCCATATGACGGTCTATTCTTGATGGGCTGAGTCTGCCGCGAGCTGGGCTTTTTCCATTTTCGTCGGCCTTCGTGTTTATCGGGAAAGTTGACATTTATCCTTTCGGAAATTTGACATTTATCTTTTTGGAAGTTTAACATTTATCTTGTTATGTGAAGATAATTGTAAACCGTCGTATCTATCTTTTAGAAAATCGTAAATGGGCCATCCGGTCGGGTTTGGTCCCTCTCGGGCCGTCTTCCGGACTTCCTCTGTTTTCTACGATTTCTTTGAAAGAATGCTCCTACTTTGCTGTCGAGTCTTTCGGAAGATCTTCGATCCATTGCTGAGGAAAATGGTGTTTTAAGATAACCATCACCGTTTTATACGAAGTCCTTCCGTCCGTTGACGTCTTACGGGTTCTCCGAAGTCTTGGAGCAAAAAATGGAGTTTTTTTTGCGGGATCTCGGGGCCGTACGTTGACGTCTTCTGGCGACCCCGGGGCCTAGAACTTACGCACGAAGACTAACCTCCCGACTACCCGAGCCAGCACCGGGCTAGCCGCCCGGCGGCCATGGCCAGCACGGGCGCTAGCCGTCGGCGGCTACGGCCAGCACGGGGGCTAGCCGCCCGGCGGCCACGGCCAGCACGGGCGCTAGCCGCCGGCGGCCACGGCCAGCACGTGGGCTAGCCGCCCAGCGGCCACGGCCAGCACGGGCGCTAGCCGCCGGCAGCCACGGCCAGCACGGGGGCTAGCCGCCCGGCGGCCACAGCCACCAGGGGCTCTAGCCGCCGGCGGCCAAGGCCAGCACGGGGGCTAGCCGCCCGGCGGCTACGGCCAGCACGGGCGCTAGCCGCCGGCGGCCACGGCCAGCACGGGGCCTAGCCGCCCGGCGGCCACGGCCGCGACCGGGGTCGGCCGCTTGGTTCCTTCGACTCGTGCGTGTTTTTGCGTTCTTTTTGGCTTTCCGGAGGTTTTTTCGTGTGGAAAATGTTTCTAGCCGTTGGTTTCGAGATGATTAATCTCGAACTTAATATTTTTCCTAGGTTTCTCGATTAACATTTAGTCTCTCGAGGTTGCTCTAATGTCTTTCACGTTTTTCCGAGACTTTCGGGCATCAATTTCGTCTTGACCGATTTTGACCCCAACAGTTAGCCCTCCAGCTAGCTAGGAGCCATAGGGTTCGTAGGTCCTAGCTTGCGGTATGGTTCGCGAGGAAAGTATGGAGACGAAATCATGTCGAAGGTCGGGGTGAATAGTCAAATCTTTGCCTATAAAGACATGTGAATTCTTAACCATTCTTATTTCACCCAAGAATCTCAAGTTAATCTCTCTCTTGCAAATTCTCTCTCTATTTTAAGAATAGAATGACTTCAAGATCAAAATCCTCTAGGAGGCAATCTCACTCGTCTTTGGATAGTTTCCATGCCGAGGAGGAGGTTCCGAAATCCGAGATCGAAGAGATCGATAGGAGCGCGTATTGCGACGCCGTTTTTGGTTCTGATGCTCCCCTTCCCGTGATCCCGATCCCCCGGCGACCTCTGAGGCGCGTAGGGAAACTGACTCGCCGAGCGAAGTATCCCTCGAATATCTCGGAACTCTTCGAGAGTTTTATAAGGTTCCGAAGGGAGTCATGTTACGCATTCCTCGTGGGAATGAGAGTTCGGAGCGCCCTATGAAGGGTTACTTTACTTGCTACGAGGCGTTTCTGACGCAATGCCGACTGTGGTTCCCAATCCTTTGGGTCATTGTTCAGGCTCTCGACCGTTTCGGAATCGTAATCAGCCAGCTGAACGTGCCGGCTTTGGAAAGCTGGCTTGGCGTTGTGATTTTGAGTTACGAGTTAGGGATGGACCTTATCCCCGCTGACTTCGAAGGATTGTGGAACTCCAAGACGACGAGCATCAATGGAGTCTCTTCGCACGCTAGGGATTACGTTGACCGTTTATTTTTTGTGAGGATAGATGGAGAGTATGTCGAGGAAGGCTTTGTCCATCTGTTCCCGACGGACTGGTTGTACCAACGTGGTAAGATTGTCGCATCCCTTTTCTTAGAATCCGAAAGGCGAGTACTGATCGTGTTTTTTTATCGTTCAGAGAACAGGTGTCTCACGCATGTTCCTTCCGATCTTTCGACCAAGAGAGATATTGTTAGGACAAGGCCTTGTTCATGGAACTCTTTTACTCTTGACCGGATTCGAGGGGCGGTCGCGCTTCACCGATCGCGAGGCGGTACGCGACCCTGCGTCAATGATGGATCCTACGTATTTGCTCCTTCAAGGCGGAGGCGGAGATATCAGAAGGATAAAGGGATTGCTTTCGAGGCCTCGTCGGGAAATGATGAGCTGCCGAGATACGATCATAACTTCATTATAGAGAATCAGGGTGTTCCTGGCCTGAACCCTCCCCAGGTGACTTTTTTGATGAGCTCCCTCCGGCATTTTCCCGTGACGAGTCTTTGGATAACGAGGAGAGGGACAAGGTGACTGCGGAGGGCGCTCGCTTGGTAACCGAGGTTTGTTTTCGAAACTTGAGTAAATCCCCTTTTCTTTTAATTTGACCTCGACTTCTTTGCAGGCCGTGAGAGTGTGGAACGCATCGATCGATGGAAGTTTCCGCACTGCTCGGCTGGCCCGCTTCAAAGCGGAGGAAACTGAAAGGGAATTCGCCAAGTATCGGCTGGAGGTGGAGGAGCAAAACCGCCGGCAAGCCGAGGTCCAGGCTCGAGCCCTCGTTCGTGCCGAGTTGAACCGAAGGGCCGAAATTTTCTCTACCGAATTCGAGGCGTACAAAGAGGCTCAGGACTTTGTAGGCGATTTTTGTGAGTGTAGTGGTTTGGTCGGTACTCTTCACAAGATGCAGCGTGAGGGTTTCTCTCTTTCCGGCGAACTCGTCGCGATGGATGGCTCGATGAGAATATGCGCTAACGCCGAATCCTTTGTTCCTCCGATCGAAGGGAGAATTCGAGAGTTGTGGAATCCTATCCAAGTCTCGGAAGATACGGCGGATGCGGGCACGGGTTCGAATGCAGGCGACGGGGGTGAAGAGGTCGACCAGCCCAACTCCTCGTTTGGAATATCTCTAACCGATTGTTATGCATTTGATTATAATTTATGATAGGTCGAGTGTGGCTGTTTGTATGTATGTGTTGCGACCGTTAGGAGGTCGCGTGACTT
This sequence comes from Hirschfeldia incana, assembly GCA_026261945.1. Classification (NCBI taxonomy): domain Eukaryota; kingdom Viridiplantae; phylum Streptophyta; class Magnoliopsida; order Brassicales; family Brassicaceae; genus Hirschfeldia; species Hirschfeldia incana. The sequence goes on from JABCMI010000006.1 coordinate 4,446,727, forward strand.
TGTGTTTTTCGGGATTGGCCGTTGGTGGCTTTTGAATCCCTGCCATGAATGCTTTTATGAACTCTGCGTTTTGATTTATACTTTCGTCAAGTGTAGAGGGTTTGAATACGTGTAGTCACTTCGTATTCAAGCTCTTTTTTTTGTCGCTTGATCCTGAGGTTACTTTGTAGCGAATGTTAGGTTTGTAAGCGATAAGAGGCAATTTTTGGAATCTCGTATTTTGGATACTTATGCCTATGAGATGTCTTAGATACCAGCAAGGCCGGGTTTAGGGCAAGACCTAGGTCTAGTTTCGGACTGAAGCTGTGCGATGACAAATCGGCTTTCGTTTTGCCTGTTTGCGATTTCGACCTGACTCGTACCGTTTTAGAATCCGTGAAGTGCTTATCGGCTTATATGATTTGTTTGGATACGAGTCGAGCTACTTCCTTTACGAAGAACTAACCAAAATTTGGATTTCTTGTATAGCGCGCTATGATATCCTTGTCGGATGCAAGAGGACTTCGTTAGAAGCCAGACTACGGATTTGATTGAGTGAAACGTTTCTATTTTTTTCCTTCGGGGCCAATGGACGGAAATGAATTTTAGAGTCGCGTATAGACTGTTTGATAGAGTTTTTTTAGAGTCGCGGATGGACTGTTTTGGAGGAGAATAGAGAATCAAGACTTTTCGGGAACTAGCGACGTCTCGCGTTCCTTAAAGATATGATTTTTCGTTTTCCGTAATGTTTATGCGTTGAGTAAGCATTTGAATTAAAGACTTTATAAAAGGTTTTAAGAATGTAGAGTACATGTAAAAAGTATTTTTGCGGGAGTACAAGGATGTCTGTTCCCATCTCCCCCCCCCCTTTTTGGTGAGGGGGATAGCTGAACTCGTCAGGTTGTGACGAGCTGCCTACGTACCTCTTGCGAGGATCAAGCCATCTCGTAGTTCTGTTTCTATCGCGGATGCTATTACTCCACAATTTTCGGCGCCTTGACTATTTCAGCTAAGTCGGTGGTCACGTTAGGAGTTAGGTCATCCGTTCTTTCGACGATGGACTCGAGGATTTTCTCGCTATCCTGAGTCGTGGCCTGTTTGGACAAATCCGAGCTGTCCTTTGCTGAGTTTGTTGTGATATTTTTGTGTAGGGTCGTTTTAGTACTACGGAACACTGGAAGACTAATGAATGGATACGAGTTTATGTATGTTTTTAGAACAGAAATTGAGGCAAAGAGATGTATTATTGAGTGTGTTTGGCGTTACAACGTATTGGGTGTATAAACCTTAGTTTTCTAGCCTAACTCTATAATCTCTAAGCCCCAAAGTGTCGATCCCTTGTTCTAGGGTTGGGGTTCCCCATTTATAGTTGATGTAAGTCGGTCCATCTTGGGCGGCTTCTGTAATATTCGGGAATATATTAGTTTCCCCTTGATTTGGGAAACTTCCATATTCATGCGGAGGATTGGTTCCTTGGTCCTTACGGCAAGGGCTGGGCCTTGGTTCCTCGATACAGGGACTGGACCCTGGGTACTTGTCAAATGGAGGTCGGGCCCTGGTGCCACCTGATGGAGATGGTTCTTTAAGTTGAGGAGGGACCCTGGGTCCTTTCCAAACAAGGGCCCGGAAGTCGAGGCCCCTTCGGAGGCTGGAGAAAACTCTAGCCTTCGATATTTTTCCCCAACAGTTTGCCCCTTATTCCTTGATTGCTTCGTAGGGATCAAGGGATAATATGTAGCCTTGAGTCTTGATGCCATTTCTTCTAGCAGGAGAAGGGTTTGGAGTCTGAACGGAACGTGGAATCATTTTGGGCCCATCGTTCGTGGATTTAAAGAAGGTGGTTTGCTTTGAGGATGTCGAGCCTTCAGGCCTTTTGGCAGAAATGATTGAGAGCCAGATGGGCTTTCTAGGGGAGGCCCATTATCGTTTCAGCTTCTCCGTTTGGCGCTCATTCGTGCGCGTGGCGAGATGATCGAGGCGCGTGGACTTCCAACTAGGGTTTCTTCCTTTTTCTTTGATCGGTACCAAGCTTCTTCTCCATTTCATCTTTGCCTTCTCTAGAGCTTTCTTCTCGGCGGCTTCCTCTTCCGGAGATTCTTCCTATTTTTCACAGGTAGCCGTCTCTCTTCTTCCTTTTCTTATTAAAAATGTCGACTGAGTCCCCTAGCAAAGCCCTAGAAACCTCTCCCGTAGCTAGGTCTAGGACTTCCTCTTCTCAATCTCCTGTGGCCGAGACGACGGGATCCCATATTGTTGAAGTCGGGGATGCCGTCACCGGGGGTCGAGTTGGTAGATCTTCATCGTTGGGTCCGTTTTCGTCGATTAAGGAGGAGGACATAGCGGGGTGGAGAAGGAAGTATGATCTTCCTCGGGACCTAATCATTCGCGTCCCTGATCCAACGGATAGGATTTCTGACTTCGGAGTTGATGAGGTCCCGATATACGAGGCGTACTTCGAGTCGGGTTTTCGTGATCGAGTCCCTTCATTGATCGCAAAACTGTCAGAGTTTTTTGATATCTCCCCGGGTCAGCTGACTCCTCCAGCCTGGAGAACTTTGATAGCCATCCAGAATCTGGGTGATCTGGAGGGTCTGATGTTGGGTCTAAACGAAGTTCTCTATTCGTACTCCATCTCGACCCTGCCTGGATCAGAGGGAAAATATTATCTTCGTCCTCGTGGCAAGAAAGCGTTGGTTCAAGAGATTGAGAAGAAAGCAAGGAAGAGCCATCCTGTTTTTAGTGGTAAATGGGAGGAGAGGTTCGCCTTTGCACTTCTGCCAGGCTATCCCTCGGTTTGGCACGTAGCGGGTAGGTTAAATAGTTACAGGCTTTGGGCGTAATCCTGATATTCACTTGTTTGTTTTGCCACTGCAGGTGTATCTGTTCCAGCGGTGCCGGAAGGAAAGAAGGTAGCTGAACGAGTGTTTGATCTGCCAGCTGAACGTCGTCAAGTCACCTATCTTCTGAGCCGAGAGATCCTCGGTCGCTGCAGCATTTGGGGTGAGCTCATAGTGTTTTCTTTTGTCTTTGCTGTCAGTTGTTGATTTTGCGAATTTTCTTTGCAGGAAACATGTCTGGACCTTCAGGAGATGGCTCCATGGATGCTTTTAAGAAGGCTTGGGAAAATCTTTCCGCTAAGAAGGCTCCTTTAGAAGTTGTCGTTTCAGGGGATGACGACGTTCAGATTACAGGAAGTCTGAAGCGCAAAGGGTCTAGTACTCCTGCTCCTACCGTTTCCAAGAGGAGGACTCGTTCTTCGACCCCTACGATCACTGGCGTGGATCTGAAGCCGGTGCTGGATGACCTTTCTACTAAGGTCTTCCCGAGGAGCGTGTGTAATCTTCCTGCCGATGATCTTCCCAAAGCCATCAGCTCTATCCAGTTTGACCTCCTTCAGGTATGTCGACGTATTTTATTATTGTTTTGGCTTTGTAGTGCGCTATAATAATGGTGGTATTGTGTTCGTCGCAGGTTATGTCTCAGGTTCATCATCTTAAGGACATGGTGAACGAAGACACTTCTAAGGAAATCGAGGCTCTGAAGGCTCAGCTTCGTGAGGAGAAAGATAAAGGCTTGGCGCAGGGGAAAGAGCTTAAGTCTCTTCAGCTTAGGTTGAAGAAATCGCAGGAGCTGGAGGAGAACGCTGCTACTGAGCATGTCGTGCTGACGTTTAAGCTGGATGCGGTGAGGGGAGAGCTGGAGGAGCTGAAGAACGAGAAGACTCTCTTCGAGGATGAGAGGACGCTGGCCGTGAATGGAGCCAAGATGACTGCTCGTTGGGAAGTGATGAGGGACTATCTGAAGGGGCGGACCGATGAGTGGGAATTCGTGGTGGAGTTCGATCGCTACAAGATGGTAAAGGAGTCTGAGGCTAAGCTTCGTGGGTTGCCTCCTCCTTCATATGATGATGAGCCACTTATCCCAGTGAAGGAAACTGCCGAGGTGGATCCTCCTGCTCCCGCGGGTGATGCAGCTGATGCCCCTGAGGCTTAAAATCTCTTCTCCTGTTTTTTGTTGAACTCTTGAGCCCGATGGGCTGTTGTCGTACTTCCGCCCTTCGGGGCTTTGTTTCCAGACTTGGATCTTCATGCCTTTTTGTTTTAAGACCTATGGCCCTTCGTGGTCTTTTATTTAAGACTTATGGCCCTTCGTGGTCTTTATCTATTTTCTTTGTGTATCTGTAGATGTTACTCGAGGCTTTGCTTGGTTGTTGGTTTGGGGTTATGGGCCGAAGGCCGACCATAACCCTTACGAGGAGCCACCGTCTAGGACCCGAATCTTGTTAGCGATTAGGTTGGAGACTCGAAAATGTCGAAGCACTAGATCTTGTAATCCTGTTTAAAACATGAGTTTTTAAGGATGTGAGATCGTTGTCGGGAACTTAGTGAGTTCTGATCTGATTTGAATCCTTGGGCTCTTGATCCCTCGAGCTCGAAAGCCCTTAGGATCTGGGTCCCTTGGATTCCTTACGTGGGTCCTAAGGCCTTACTTTGAACCTGGGAGACCTTACCCATTAAATCTTGAAGGAATAGGAACCTTTAGGCTCTCTGGACCCTTAGGTCTTAGGAACCTTGAGGTTCTTCGGACCCTTAGGTCTTGGGAACCTGGAGGTTCTTCGGACCCTTAGGTCTTTGGAACCTGGAGGTTCTTCGGACCCTTAGGTCTTTGGAACCTGGAGGTTCTTTGGGCCCTTAGGCCTTGGGAACCTTGGGGTTCTTTGGACCCGAAGGTCTTCGGAACCTTGAGGTTCTTGGGGCCCTTGGGTCTTTGGAACCTTGAGGTTCTTTGGACCCTTAGGTCTTTGGAACCTTGAGGTTCTTTGGGCCCTTACGCCTTGGGAACCTTGGGGTTCTTTGGACCCGAAGGTCTTCGGAACCTTTAGGTTCTTGGGACCCTTGGGTCTTTGGAACCTTGAGGTTCTTCGGACCCTTAGGTCTTTGGAACCTAGAGGTTCTTGGGACCCTTGGGTCTTTGGAACCTTGAGGTTCTTCGGACCCTTAGGTCTTTGGAACCAAGGGGTTCTTTGGGCCCGAAGGTCTTTGGACCCAAAGGTCTTTGGACCCGAAGGTCTTTGGACCCGAAGGTCTATGGACCCGAAGATCTTTGGACCCAAAGGTCTTCGGAACCTTGAGGTTCTTGGGACCCTTGGGTCTTTGGAACCTTGAGGTTCTTTGGACCCTTAGGTCTTTGGAACCTTGAGGTTCTTTGGGCCCTTAGGTCTTGGGAACCTTGGGGTTCTTTGGACCCGAAGGTCTTCGGAACCTTGAGGTTCTTGGGACCCTTGGGTCTTAAGGTTCTTCGGACCCTTAGGTCTTTGGAACCTAGAGGTTCTTGGGACCTTTGGGTCTTTGGAACCTTGAGGTTCTTCGGACCCTTAGGTCTTTGGAACCTAGGGGTTCTTTGGGCCCGAAGGTGTTTGGACCCGAAGGTCTTTGGACCCGAAGGTCTATGGACCCGAAGGTCTTCGGACCCGAAGGTCTTTGGACCCGAAGGTCTTTGGACCCGAAGGTCTATGGACCCGAAGGTCTTTGGACCCGAAGGTCTTTGGACCCGAAGGTCTCTGGACCCGAAGGTCTCTGGACCCGAAGGTCTATGGACCCGAAGGTCTTTGGACCCGAAGGTCTATGGACCCGAAGGTCTTTGGACCCGAAGGTCTTTGGACCCGAAGGTCTCTGGACATTTATGCTTTTGGGGAGTCTTTTTGATCGCTCTCTGCTGCCCGGAGGCGAGCCACTCTCGATCTAAATTGAGAAATCGCACTGTGCTACCCGTGGGCATAGGCCATTCTCGAAATTCTCAATGCTGCACTCTACCTTTCTGCAGAAAGGTCACTCTCAGACTTATTGTGGTCTGGGGTGGGTCCCCCCGCAAGGTTCTGTCAACCCAGACACACTACCTTTCACGTCTGGATAGGTATTAAATTGTTTGTGCTTAACTGGTTATTTGCACTTTGCTCCCTGCATATCAGCCGCTAGAATCTGATTACAGTACTTGGCTGTGTACGTCATTCCCCCAGCGTGTGTTTAGCTTATAGCGTATTTCACGAGGGTTTGAATGGCACTAGTACATGGTCCCCGCATAACTCTTGGCTATAGGCCTTTACGCGGGGCCCTATCGCACAGACATCGGCTCAGGGCTGATCAGACCCCTTCCATATCTGTCTGTACCTATGGTGAGTAGCCTCACCAGCTAGGGGGCTAGCTAAGATCTGAGGTCCCGAAGGTCCCTGATCCAGCTAATATGCCCCTTTAAGTATATTGGTGTTTCCTTAACTCCCTTTAGTCGAAACTAAATGTATTTTATAAGCCTAGTCCGAGGACGTTCTCGTTATACATAGGAGTAGGAAAACCAAAATACTTAAATATATAATAGTATATATAGAGCTCGACCCGAAGGTCTTGCCTTTAGAAATGATAGAATTTGAGGTGCAAGGCGTTGGAGCAGTTGGGTTGTACCTTGCATGTGCTGTCTTGCAGCTTATAGGCTCCTGCCCCTTGCACCCCTATTACCTGATAGGGCCCCTCCCATCCGGGGGCGAGTTTTCCGGCTGATTTTTCTTTTGTGTGGTTACAGACTCGCCTTAGGACCCAGTCCCCTTCTTGGAAGGTTCTGGATCTCACCTTCTTGTTGTAGCTCTTGGCTATCTTTATTTGGTACGACGCGTTCCTCAGGCGGGCTGCTTCCCTTTTTTCGTCTAGGAGGTCTAGGCTTAGGTACATCAGCTCGTCATTTTCTTTGGGGGTTAGGATGTTGGAGATCGTGGTCTTGACATGTACCTCGGTTGGTATTGCTGACTCGGTGCCGTAGACGAGTGAGAAAGGGGTTTCTTGGGTAGCTGTCTTTGGAGTCGTCCGGTAGGCCCAAAGGACTCCGTGTAACTCTTCTGCCCATCGCCCGTGAGCCTTTTCCAAGTGCTTCTTGAGCATGTTTACCACCGTTTTGTTGGTTGACTCTGCTTGTCCGTTTGATTGCGGGTGCCTTGGTGCTGAATACGAGAGTTTGATATCCCAATCTTTGCAGAAGTCCTGGAAGTCGCTGCTGGTGAATTGGGGTCCATTGTCTGTGACAATTTCCTGAGGTGCTCCGAAGCGGGTTATTATGTTTGTCCAGATGAATTTCCTGATCTGGAGGTCCGTGATTTTTGCCAAGGCTTTGGCTTCTACCCACTTCGTCAAGTAATCGGTCATTACTAGGAGGAAGACCTTCTGCCCCGGCGCCATTAGGAATTTCCCCACGATGTCCATGCCCCATTTGCGGAAGGGCCATGGGGAACTTAAGGACTTCAGGTTCTCTGGTGGTAAGTTAGAAATTGGGGCGTGTTTCTGGCATTGGCTACAGGTTTTGGCCTGTTTGAGGGAGTCCTTCACCATGGTAGGCCAGTAATAACCAGCCCTTCTCGCCCTGAGAACCAGGCTCCGTCCGCTGGAGTGTGAACCACATTCCCCATCGTGGAGTTCCTCTAATATTCGTGTGGCTTCTCTAGGGGATAGACAACGTAGGTAGGGTCCTGAGAAGGATCTTCTATATAGTTTTCCCTCCGAAATGCAGTATCTGGCCGCTTGTCTCTTGATCTTCCGGCTCTCCTCTCGGTTTTCGGGTATGACGTCGTCTCTTAGGTAGTCGGTGATAGGGGTCATCCAGGTTTCTCCTTCGTCTACTACCGTCACTTCTTCCGGTTCGACCTCTTTCTGGGTTGCTGGACATTGCAGGACCAACAACGGAATACTCATATGTTCCTTGGTTTCTAATGCGGAACCCAGGTTTGCTAGAGCATCGGCTTGGGAGTTCTGTTCCCTAGGTATTTGGGTAAGCTTATAGCTTGCGAATTGGTCTAGGAGACGTTTGGCCACAGATAGATACCTGATCATGCTAGGGTTCTTGGCTTGATAGTCCCCTTGAGCTTGACTGATGATGAGCTGCGAATCACTGAAAATCTGGATGTCTTTTACTCCCATTTCCTTGGCTAGTTCTAGGCCTGCTATCAGAGCCTCGTATTCTGCCTCGTTGTTCGTTGCTTTGAAGTTACAGCGTACAGCCCTTGAGGCCGATTCTCCCGTAGGGGAGGTCAGGACCAGTCCTACCCCTGCGCCTCTTACATTGCTGGAGCCATCCACGTGTAGGGTCCATTGACCTTCTTCCGCTTCTTTTCCCTTGAGCGTAGTTTCTAGATCTGGGTCTGGAAGCGTAGAGGGAGAGAACTCAGCCACGAAATCAGCTAGGACTTGGGACTTGATAGCGGCGGCTGGGCTGAAGATCAGGTCGTATTCTCCCAATTCTACGGCCCACTTCGCCAATCGTCCAGATACCTCGAGTTTATGAAGGACTGCTTTGATAGGGAAGGAGGTGACTACCACGACTTGGTGGGACTGGAGGTAGGGACGTAATTTCCGGGCCGCGACCACTAGGGCGAGGGCTAGTTTCTCTAGCTGGCTGTAGCGAGTTTCTGCGTCTCAGCATGGATAGTATATGGGATGCTGCCTTCTTTTCTCCTCCCTTACGAGGACTGCGCTAACTGCGTGTTCGGACACGGCGAGGTAAAGCAGTAGGGTTTCCCCTTCTAGAGGTTTAGACAGGAGTGGTGGAGTAGTGAGATAGGCCTTGAGGTCGGACAGTGCGGTTTCGCACTTCTCTGTCCATTGAAAGTCTTTAGGGTTCTTTAGTGTTTCGAAAAAGGCATGAGACTTGTCAGAAAGCCTGGAGATGAATCTGCTGAGGGCTGCCATTCTTCCCGTAAGTTTTTGAATCTCTTTGACGTTCCGTGGGGGAGGAATCGCCTGGATGGCCCTTATCTGCTCCGGATTTGCTTATATGCCCCTGTGGGTGACTATGTATCCCATGAATTTCCCGGAGCTTACTCCAAAGGAACATTTAGAGGGGTTGAGCTTCATATTGTATTTCCTCAGGGTGGTGAACGCTTGCTGGAGATGTGAGATATGATCCTCCGAGTCAAGAGATTTTACCAGCATGTCGTCGATGTAGACTTCCATGGTCTGGCCTATCTGATCGGCAAACATCGTGTTGACCAACCTCTGATAGGTGGATCCAGCATTCTTCAGACCAAACGGCATGACCTTGTCGCAATAGATGCCCCTAGAAGTCATAAAGGACGTCTTTTCTTGGTCGTCGGGATGCATCGGGATTTGGTTGTATCCCGAGAAGGCGTCCATGAAGCTCATTAGTTGGTGCCCAGCGGTGGCATCCACTAGCTTGTCTATATGAGACAAGGGGAATGGATCCTTTGGGCAGGACTTGTTGAGGTCCGTGAAATCGACGCAGACGCTCCATTTTCCGTTTTTCTTTTTCACAACCACCACATTGGCGAGCCAGTCGGGATATTGCACCTCTCTTATGAACCCTGCGTCGAGCAGGTTCTTGACCTCTTCGTTAATGATCTCATCCCTTTCGGGAGCGAACTTCCTTCTCTTTTGTCTAACAGGAGGATGCTCGGGATTCACTTGGAGCTGATGCATGATGACGCTGGGGTCGATTCCGGGCATGTCTTCGTGGGACCATGCGAAGCAATCGGAGTTAGATCTTAGGAAATCGATCAGCCTCCGTCTCAGATCCTTAGGCAGCTTGGAGCCTATCTTGAGGTTCCGCTCCGGGTTTCCTTCTATCAGGGGGACTTCGTCCATGTCTTCAACCTCGGGTTTTTCGGCATGAGGAACGAGAGGCTGCTTCTGTAATTGCTATAAAGCTTGGGTCCTTCCCTTCAGGGTAGTTTGATAGCAGGACCTAGAATTTTTTTGATCCCCTCTAATGACCTTCACGCCCCAGGGGGTAGGAAATTTTACCAATTGGTGGAGGGTTGATGGTATGGCTCCCATGTCGTGGATCCAGGGCCTCCCTAGTATTACGTTGTAAGACGACGGACAGTCGACGACCAAGAACTTGGTGGTTTGGTTTATTCCCTCGGTGTAGACTGGGAGAAGGACTTCTCCCTCGGTGTAGACTGGGAGAAGGACTTCTCCCTCGGTTTGCTTCCCCTCTCCGCTAAATCCCACGAGCGGGACCGCTTTCCTGGTTAATGTTTTAGGGTCTAGCCCTAGATCCATATAGGCCGAGTGGAAGATAATGTTGCTGGAGCTGCCATTGTCCACCAATATTCGTTTAACCAGGCAGTTGGCTATAACATGCGAGATAACGTGGGCGTCATGATGGGGAGCAAGGACTTGTTCCTGCTCCCTCGCAGTAAAGCTGATTTCATCTGTTCCCAAGAGTGGGCGCTTGGGAGTCTCGGTCTCTTGACCGTTCCTTGCATTGCGAGTACTTCGTTTGGCTGCGGCGCTGCTGATCCCGCTTACTTCTGATCCTCCGGAGATGACGTGGATCACTCGTTCTTGTGGTGGAGGTAGCGCAGGGACCGCTTCATTGGGGAGAGCGGGGCCCTCTCTGTTAAGGAGATCCTTGGCCTTATCCGAGAGGAATTCCCTTAGGTAACCCTTCTTGAGAAGCTCGGCTACTTCCAATCTTAAGGCTACACAATCCTCCGTGGTATGGCCGTGATTGTTGTGGAACCCACACCATCTTTTAGGGTTCCGGGTAGCGTCAGGGGACCTCATTTTAGGTGGCCACTTGACTTGTGGGCCCATCTGCCTCAGGACTCTAATTAGCTCCGGTTTGGATATCGCTAGGTGGGAAATGTTGGGCCAAATCGAAACCATCATTCCTTCGGACCGAGGTAAGGGGTGATGTTGGTATCTGCCCCTGCTCTGATTAGTGGATTCCCGGGAAGGTTGGGATCGGATGGTTTCTTCACGCTCGTCTTTCGATGGTTTGGAGGACTTCTGATCGTACTTGGAGAAAACCTTGGCCCTGCTCACGACGTCTTCTTCCCACCTTACTTGGGCCCAGGCACGGGATAGTACATCCGCCATGTCTCCACATCTGTACTTGGTTAACTCCTTGTAGAGCTCTCCCTCCGGGAGTAGGCCCTTCTTGAAGGCTGAGATTGCTGTATCGGCGTTACACTCGGGTATGGAGACCTTCTCTTGGTTGAAACGAGCTATGTAGGAGTGTAGGGATTCGTTTCTGTATTGTTGGATCTCGTAGAGGTCATCTGATCTCTTCTCCAGGTGGCGGCTACTAGCGAACTGCTCCACGAACTTATTGCTGAGGGCGGCGAAGGATGCTATGGACCCCGTGGGGAGGTTGATGTACCATTGGAGGGCAGGACCGGTTAGAGTTGACCCGAAGCCCTTGCACATGGTGGCTTCCCTTGCGTCTTTCGGAATAGCCACGACTACCATGCTTTGCTTGTACTGGGCGATGTGGTTGTTAGGATCTCTTGTTCCTTCGTACATCTTGATGCTCGGAAAAGAGAACTTTCGAGGCATCTCGATCGAAGCAATCTCCTTCACAAAAGGCGTGTCGGAGTACGACCTTGGATCACTTCTACGGATGGGGGGAGCTACTCCGGGGAGCCTTTCTACCATGGATTGGATGGTGCCGAATTTTTCGGATACCACCTTCTCTAGGTAAGCGGCCAAAGCTGGATCCGAGATCTCGGGATGATCAGGTGAGTATTCTTCGTCCTCTGTATCGGATTCGTCTTCTTCTTCTTCTCGGGTTATGTCTCGAATGTTTTCTTGACTGCCGGGTTCGTCTCCGGGCTGCTGAGGCGTTTCCTCGTCGTCGTGCGGGGTGTTGAGCAAAGCCATAGGTCGAACTTTGGTTCTGAACTGTTTTCGTTTGTTCCTAACTGCCCCGAGGGATCGGTTTTCTCGTCTGAGAGCGATGTTCTCAGCTTCCATGGCGTCTAGCTTCTCGGCGCTTTGTTGGAGTTGCTTGGAGTGTTCTCCAAGTTGATCTTTTAGGTATTGAACTTCCTGGACGAGCTCCAGACCTGCAGGTGCGGTTTCCTGAGCCTTGTGAAGGTCGGTAATTTGACTCTGAAGGGTTTCGAATCGGCTCAGAAGCTCCTTCTCCTTCGGGGTCAGATTGGCTTGATTGGACTCGTCTTCCGATGCCATCGTCACGTAGTTGAGTTACTCCCCTCCTTCTAGCGCAAAACTGTTGTGATATTTTTGTGTAGGGTCGTTTTAGTACTACGGAACACTGGAAGACTAATGAATGGATACGAGTTTATGTATGTTTTTAGAAAAGAAATTGAGGCAAAGAGATGTATTATTGAGTGTGTTTGGCGTTACAACGTATTGGGTGTATAAACCCTAGTTTTCTATCCTAACTCTATAATCTCTAAGCCCCAAAGTGTCGATCCCTTGTTCTAGGGTTTGGGTTCCCCTTTTATAGTTGATGTAAGTTGGTCCATCGTGGGCGGCTTCTGTAATATTCGGGAATATATTAGTTTCCCCTTGATTTGGGAAACTTCCATATTCATGCGGAGGATTGGTTCCTTGGTCCTTACGGCAAAGGCTGGGCCTTGGTTCCTCGATACAGGGACTGGACCCTGGGTACTTGTCAAATGGAGGTCGGGCCCTGGTGCCACCTGATGGAGATGGTTCTTTAAGTTGAGGAGGGACCCTGGGTCCTTTCCAAACGAGGGCCTGGAAGTCGAGGCCCCTTCGGAGGCTGGAGAAAACTCTAGCCTTGGATATTTTTTCCCAACAGAGTTCTCGGAGATACTCAGATGCTTCTTAGTTCTCTTTGGGTTAGCTACTGGGCGTTCCGATTGCTGCGCAATTTATGTTCGGCCAGGAAGCAAAGTCGCAACTGTTTTTGGCTTCCCCAGATTACCGTTGTTCCAGTCGGTGTTGGAAACTTGACGCTGAGATGGTAAGTGGACGGGACTGCCTTCATGGTGTTTATCCAAGGAGTTCCCATTATGGCGTTATAGATGGCCGGGTTATCCACTACCGCGAATACGACGATCTTCGTGACTTCTTTAGCCATGATCGGGAGTCTGATTTTTCCGAGGGTCATGGACGTGACACCCGAGAATCCAGTCAACGGTCTTGGTTCTGGGATTACCTCTCCGAGGGGTATGTTCATCCTCTGCAGAGTATCGCGGAACATGATGTTGACCGTGCTTCCTGTGTCGATGAGGATGCGGCCGACTTCGAGATCCTGAATCACCAAGTCGATGACCAGAGGATCGTAGTGGGGTTTATCGAGTCCGGCCGTGTCTTGCTCCTCGAAGACGATCGCGTGATTGGGAACATCGTCCTCTGGACACCAACCGGGGCTTGTTTCGGCCCTCCGTCTGTAGGCTTTGATCGACGAAACGAGGTCCTGGTAGAAGTGCGATCCTCCGATGATCATGTTGATCCTTTGGCGATTGTTATTGTTTCCTTCGCCGTCTTGTCTTCGTCCGTGTTTTTCGCCTGACTGAGTTCCAGGAGCGTTACTCTCGGGATTGGCTCCGTCGGTCTTCGGCGGTTGGTCGGAATCTAGGAGCAGGTCTTTCACACTCCTGATTGTTGCTAGTTCGCCGGCAAGCAGCTTCGTAATGAGTCTAGCGCCGAGGACTTTGCAGTTGGCGGTGGAGTGACCTCTCGTCTGATGGAACTCGCAGCTGGAATTGTCCTTGTACGAGTTCCGCGTCCAAGTGTTTCCGGCAGTCCTTCCTTGTTCGGAATTGACGGCGTAGTTATGTTCGCCTTGGACGTCTTCCCCTTCGTGATGGACATACTTGTCATTACGAGAGGGTTTCTTCTTGCCGGACGCTTTCTGCGGTCCGTGCTTTTGCGCTAGGACTTTCATATCTTCTTCCATGATGATGAAATCCGTCGCCTTGTGGAGAGTGTCCTTGATGGTGTGTGGCCTCTCCAAAGAAATCTATTTTCGGAATTTCGATTTGTACTTGAGGTTTTTTCTCAGGGCGTCGATGGCGAATCTGTCGCTGAGGCCCGTTACCCTGGACATCACGAGTTTGAACCTCCTTATGTAGTCGCGTAGCGGTTCATCCTCCTTTTGAATTAGACTCCAAAGGTCTACGTCGGAAGTTTCCTTGTCCATGAACATGGAAAATTGCTTCAGAAAAGCTGAAGCAAGCTAGCGGAAACTTCCAATGGAGTTTCTTTTCAAGTGTGAGAACCACTCGAGCGCAGCACCTCTGAGGTTCTCGACGAATAGGAGACAAAAGTCGATGTCTTTTTCCCGCTCCGGAAGTTTAGACCTCGCCATCGCAATCTGGAAGGATTGCAGATGTGCCTTCGGGTCTGTGGTTCCGTCGTAGGTGGGAAGCTTTATTTTCCCAGGATCTGAGACTTGTGCCTCTGTGATTCGAGAGGTGAACGGAGTCTTTCTTGATTCCTCGAGGAGCAGGTCGATCTCGGGGGTAGTGCTGGTTGCGTGGTAAAACTGCGATTTTACCGCTTTCACCTCGGCTGCAGTTTTCGCGATGTACTCGCGCAAATCAAGGATCTCGTTGGCGCCGTTTGCGCTCCTTTGTCTACGTTGGCTGCGATAGGCCCGAGTCTGGTCTTCGGCTAACCTCTCTTGCTCTGACCAGTAGAGGTCTTCTTCCTCTTCTGTCATGGGTTTTTCGAAAGCTGCCGCCAGTTGAGCTGACTGACTTCGGGTCCTTCTGTGGTGGATGTCGGTGTTGTGATATTTTTGTGTATGGCGTTTTAGTACTACGGAACACTGGAAGACTAATGAATGGATACGAGTTTGTATATGTTTTAAGAATAGAAATCGAGGCAAAGAGATGTATTATTGAGTGTGTTTGGCGTTACAACGTATTGGGTGTATAAACCCTCGTTTTCTAGCCTAACTCTATAATCTCTAAGCCCCAAAGTGTCGATCCCTTGTTCTAGGGTTTGGGTTCCCCTTTTATAGTTGATGTAAGTCGGTCAATCTTGGGCGGCTTCTATAATATTCAGGAATATATTAGTTTCCCCTTGATTTGGGAAACTTCCATATTCATGCGGAGGATTGGTTCCTTGGTCCTTACGGCAAGGGCTGGGCCTTGGTTCCTCGATACAGGGACTGGACCCTGGGTACTTGTCAAATGGAGGTCGGCCTTGGTGCCACCTGGTGGAGATGGGTTCTTTAAGTCGAGGAGGCACCCTGGGTCCTTTCCAAACGAGGGCCCGGAAGTCGAGGCCCCTTCGGAGGCTGGAGAAAACTCTAGCCTTAGATATTTTTCCCCAACAATGACCGGTCGGGCCACCTCTGCAAGAAGAAAAATTCGACATAATTCAGCAAATATGATACCCATGTCCAGGGAAACAGAAGCAACTTACCCACTGAACGCCAGAAACATGGATAACCAGGAACACCTTCGACCTTCATAAACACATTAGAAACCAAGGAACATATGAGTATTCCGTTGTTGGTCCTGCAATGGCCAGCAACCCAGAAAGAGGTCGAACCGGAAGAAGTGACGGTAGTAGACGAAGGAGAAACCTGGATGACCCCTATCACCGACTACCTAAGAGACGACGTCCTAACCGAAAACCGAGAGGAGAGCCGGAAGATCAAGAGACAAGCGGCCAGATACTGCATTTCGGAGGTAAAACTATATAGAAGATCCTTCTCAGGACCCTACCTACGATGTCTATCCCCTAGAGAAGCCACACGAATATTAGAGGAACTCCACGATGGGGAATGTGGTTCACACTCCAGCGGACGGAGCCTGGTTCTCAGGGCGAGAAGGGCTGGTTATTACTGGCCTACCATGGCGAAGGACTCCCTCAAACAGGCCAAAACCTGTAGCCAATGCCAGAAACACGCCACAAATTCTAACTTACCACCAGAGAACCTGAAGTCCTTAAGTTCCCCATGGCCCTTCCGTAAATGGGGCATGGACATCGTGGGGAAATTCCCAATGGCGCCGGGGCAGAAGGTCTTCCTCCTAGTAATGACCGATTACTTCACGGAGTGGGTAGAAGCCAAAGCCTTAGCAAAAATCACGGACCTCCAGATCAGGAAATTCATCTGGACAAACATAATAACCCGCTTCGGAGCACCTCAGGAAATTGTCACAGACAATGGACCCCAATTCACCAGCAGCGACTTACAGGACTTCTGCAAAGATTGGGATATCAAACTCTCGTATTCAGCACCAAGGCACCCGCAATCAAACGGACAAGCAGAGTCAACCAACAAAACGGTGGTAAACATGCTCAAGAAGCGCTTGGAAAAGGCTCACGGGCGATGGGCAGAAGAGTTACACGGAGTCCTTTGGGCCTACCGGACGACTCCAAAGACAGCTACCCAAGAAACCCCTTTCTCACTCGTCTACGGCACCGAGTCAGCAATACCAACCGAGGTACATGTCAAGACCACGATCTCCAACATCCTAACCCCCAAGGAAAATGACGAGCTGATGTACCTAAGCCTAGACCTCCTAGACGAAAAAAGGGAAGCAGCCCGCCTGAGGAACGCGTCGTACCAAATAAAGGTAGCCAAGAGCTACAACAAGAAGGTGAGATCCAGAACCTTCCAAGAAGGGGACTGGGTCCTAAGGCGAGTCTGTAACCACACAAAAGGCAAATCAGCTGGAAAACTCGCCCCCGGATGGGAGGGGCCCTATCAGGTAATAGGGGTGCAAGGGGCAGGAGCCTATAAGCTGCAAGACAGCACATGCAAGGTACAACCCAACTGCTGGAACGCCTTGCACCTCAAATTCTATCATTTCTAAAGGCAAGATCTTCGGGTCGAGCTCTATATATACTATTATATATTTAAGTATTTTGGTTTTCCTACTCCTACGTATAACGAGAACGTCCTCGGACTAGGCTTATAAAATACATTTGGTTTCAACTAAAGGGAGTTAAGGAAACACCAATATACTTAAAGGGGCACATTAGCTGGATCAGGGACCTTCGGGACCTCAGATCTTAGCTAGCCCCCTAGCTGGTGAGGCTACTCACCATAGGTACAGACAGATATGGAAGGGGTCTGATCAGCCCTGAGCCGATGTCTGTGCGATAGGGCCCCGCGTAAAGGCCTATAGCCAAGAGTTATGCGGGGACCACGTACTAGTGCCATTCAAACCCTCGTGAAATACGCTATAAGCTATACACACGCTGGGGGCATGACGTACACAGCCAAGTACTGTAATCAGATTCTGGCGGCTGATATGCAGGGAGCAAAGTGCAAATAACCGGTTAAGCACAAACAATTTAATACATATCTAGACGTGGAAGGTAGTGTGTCTGGGTTGACAGAACCTTGCGGGGGGACCCACCCCAGACCACAATAAGTCTGAGAGTAACCTTTCTGCAGAAAGGTAGAGTGCAGCATTGAGAATTTCGAGAATGGCCTATGCCCACGGGTAGCACAGTGCGATTTCTCAATTTAGATCGAGAGTGGCTCGCCTCCGGGCAGCAGAGAGCGATCAAAAAGACTCCCCAAAAGCATAAAAAGTCCAAAGACCTCCGAGTCCAGAGACCTTCGGGTCCGAAGACCTTCGGGTCCAAAGACCTTCGGGTCCAAAGAACCTCTAGGTTCCAAAGACCTTCGGGTCCAAAGAACCTCTAGGTTCCCAAGATCCAAGGGTCCAAAGAACCTCAAGGTTCCGAAGACCTTCGGGTCCAAAGAACCTCAAGGTTCCAAAGACCCAAGGGTCCCAAGAACCTTAAGGTTCCGAAGACCTTCGGGTCCAAAGAACCTCAAGGTTCCCAAGGCCCAAGGGTCCCAAGAACCTCAAGGTTCCGAAGACCTTCGGGTCCAAAGAACCTCAAGGTTCCCAAGGCCTAAGGGCCCAAAGAACCTAAAGGTTCCCAAGGCCTAAGGGCCCAAAGAACCTCAAGGTTCCGAAGACCTTCGGGTCCAAAGAACCTCAAGGTTCCCAAGGCCTAAGGGCCCAAAGAACCTCAAGGTTCCAAAGACCTTCGGGTCCAAAAGACCTCAAGGTTCCAAAGACCTAAGGGTCCGGAAGGCCTAAAAGCTCCCACTCCTCCAAGATTTAATGGGTAAGGCCTCAGGGCCCAAATAAAGAAACTCAAAGGGCCTAGACCTTGAAAACTTCCGAGTTCGAAGCAACAAGAACCTAAGGGTTCAAATCAGATCGGAACCCATCAGCTCGCGGCAACGATTTCACATCCTCGAAAACTTATGTTTTAACAGGATTACGAGATCTAACACGGCTTTATTTTCAGGCCAGAAACAAGCTTCAAATCCCAAGACAAACCAGGATACAAATTTAAAAAAGAGAGAGAGAATATCCCCGTCCGACAACAAGCCCTAAAGGATAATCATTACAAATCCCTAAGATCTACCACGTCTAGACGAAGGGATAGCTGGCTCGTCTTCAAACGTAGGAGGCTCGACACCCTTAAGCGCCGCCTCAGCCAAAATCACCGTCTTAAACTGAGAAAATTCCTTGAGCAGATCCCATTGGGAGGTCTGTCCCCGGAGCCATTCCCTCATTACCTCCCAACGAGCAACCATTCTTGCCCCACTCACGGCCATGATCTTCTCATTCCTCAAAATCTCTACCTCCGATCGAAGTCCTGTGACGGCCTCTTCGAATTCTTGCTTCTCTCGACTCAACCGAAGGGATTCAGCCGAAGCAGTCTCTACCGAGCCCTCAATGGCACGAACCTTGTCCTTCAGGTCCCGAAGTTCCAATTCCGCAGCAACACGCCTGTCCTCCTCACGGGACAGTCGCTTGGATACTTCCACCACCTCGTCCCGTTTAGCGCCCTCTTTCGCCAACCAGTCGCTCAAATGGTGTAGTTGCGAAAGAACCTATATAAAAAAGGAGATGTGAACCAAGGATTCGAAATAAGAAACAAAAAAAAATTTTGTTATCCACCTGAAGAAGCCCACTCTGAATCTGCCACACTGCCCCCGAAAAACTTCTGTCCGAAAACAGAACCTGCATCTTGGGAAACACGCTCTCATTCAAATTATTCAAAACCGACATTAGCCCTCCATACGAATGTCCGCTCGTCGGTGGCTGCCGACTCACCTGAGCCGAATCCTCCCTCGATTCATGGTCTCGACCCGAGGAAGAATCCTCGACGTCCATCATCCTGCGCTTACCCCCAACAGTCGCACTCGCCTTACCGGCCACCTTCTGCATAGACAGGCCTTTCTTGGCCGAAATCGCATCAGTGACCCTCCTGAAAGAAGCCACCGGATCCTCTGAATCCTCTTCCATCACACTCACTGATCACAGAACTCATGCGATCAATATGATAATAAAAGACCCGTCCAACGTTAAAAAGAAGGACTCACCCCACAGCATACTACGGCGCAACACCTCTGGACTGAGAAGATAAGGTACTAGGCGCCGCTCGACAGGAATCTGCCTCGCACGAAGAACGTTATTCTTCCCATCGGCCGGAGCAGGACGAGTCCCCTCTACAAAATAACCAAAAAGAAATAAGCAAAATTCGACTGCAGATAACGGAAGCATTCCTTACCCGTGAAATTCCATCGATAGTAGGATCCAGGGAGGGTCATGAAAATATACTTCTCGGGCAACCTTTTCTCAAAGGCTAGTCCCTTGCGATCGGTCTTTGGCAGCTCCTCAACTATAGGAAGACCCGCGCGAGGGCGAAGATGGAAGCGTCCCTCGTTGCCATTTATTGGGGCTAAGTGATAAGCAAAGAGTCCCTCATTGACCCCCAAAGTCAAATTCTCTTCATCGCCCAGATTCTGGATCGCCGTGAGAATGCGCCAAGCAGGAGGATTAAACTGGGACGGCGAAATATGAAAATAGTTGCATAAACTCGCAACCAACGACGGTACGTCGCCTCTAAAACCCGACTCAAAGAAAGCTTCATAAACAGCGATCTCTTCGGGCATACCGCCAGATGCACGTTCTGAAGGTTCAGGAACGCGGAGAGTAACAGAAGAAGGGAGCGCGTACTTTCTCCGAAGGTCGCGTACTTCATCTTACCCGATTAACGAAGCAGGGCCCACCAGTGGAGATCCAAGTGGTATGAACGGTGTAGACGCTCGAAGATCTTGAGGGCTGCCAGATCTAGACGATCTTGATTTTATCCTCTTCCCCGAATCTCTCGTCTCCGCCATTATAATAAAAGAGAAGAAGAAAAATCTGGACACAATCCTAGAGGGCTAAGAAGAAGAAGAAGCGATGAAGGCAGTCGAAAATCCGAAGCGCATATTTATCAGGAAAAGGAAAGAGCCGTTGAACACTACCTCGGGAAAGCCGCCGAATTCAAAAATCCTACGCAGGATTTAAAATTCAAATCAGCCCGCTCCCCGGATCTCCCGAGATATCAGCTCCCGAAAAGGAAAGAAAATCCGGATCAGCAAGACTCGTTCAGATCGATTTTTGGAAGTTTCGAATCAAAAATATTTCAGATCACCGTACCAGCCAAATTCTTATGTCTCGGATTCCAGAATCTGATCATGAATAAAACCCTTCTCCTGCTGGAAGAAATGGCATCAAGATTCAAGGCTACATATTATCCCTTGATCCCAACGAAGCAATCAAGGAATAAGGGGCAAACTGTTGGGGAAAAATATCCAAGGCTAGAGTTTTCTCCAGCCTCCGAAGGGGCCTCGACTTCCGGGCCCTCGTTTGGAAAGGACCCAGGGTCCCTCCTCAACTTAAAGAACCATCTCCATCAGGTGGCACCAGGGCCCGACCTCCATTTGACAAGTACCCAGGGTCCAATCCCTGTATCGAGGAACCAAGGCCCAGCCCTTGCCGTAAGGACCAAGGAACCAATCCTCCGCATAAATATGGAAGTTTCCCAAATCAAGGGGAAACTAATATATTCCCGAATATTACAGAAGCCGCCCAAGATTAACCGACTTACATCAACTATAAAAGGGGAACCCAAATCCTAGAACAAGGGATCGACACTTTGGGGCTTAGAGATTATAGAGTTAGGCTAGAAAACTAGGGTTTATACACCCAATACGTTGTAACGCCAAACACACTCAGTAATACATCTCTTTGCCTCAATTTATGTTCTAAAAACATACATAAACTCGTATCCATTCATTAGTCTTCCAGTGTTCCGTAGTACTAAAACGACCCTACACAAAAATATCACAACAGTCATCCAGGCTGGTGAGACTTTGGTGAAGTTGGCGCGAGGTATTCCTAGGCACTTTCGCTGGATTCTGTTCTTGATGCATCCGATATCACTCCGTCATAGCCGTATTTGGGGTAACTGAATTTCTCTTACTTGGTCCTTTCGTTCTAGCCGTAGTTTGATGGAGTCTTTGTTTTCCAGGTGGGATCCCTACGGCTTAAATATTGTCAGTGTACGAGGAATACTTTAGAACTCGGCACCAAAGGAGGAGATCTCGTAACTCGTTTCTTTCCGTCCCTCCGGTGGTGGCTTCTTTGGCTCCGAGGGATGTTGGCAGGGATCGATTCCCCAGTTTAGGTCGGCGTGTTCCTCCACATGAAGAGATTCTTTTCCTCCGGAGGCAGCTTCGGGAAGTGATTTCCAACCAGGCTCTTATCGTGCAGAGGGCTCGAGAGTATGCTCGTCAGGATCTTGTTAGAGAGTGGTCGATGAGGAGTGCTGGTCAGCATGAGCTGTTCGGGAGATCCGGCCGATGGGGGCCTGTTGGAGGTCCAATCCGAAATTCGGGGAGCGGTGAAGGTGGTCATGGTGTTTTCCCTTTTTCTCGCCGGGAGCCGAATCTTTGAATATTTCTTCAATGCTTTTTATTGCTTTATGTTGTCGTTTTTGGATTTTTTGTAGCTTTCTCCCCTCCGAATAAGGATTCTTAAAAATATCTACTTGTTTTTGCTTTTACTCCGTCCTTTCTTTGATCCTTGCACTGCTTTATGGTTTTGACCTCTAGTTGCTTGATTAGATGACTCCGGGGGAGATCAATCCTTGCGGAGAATCGTTGTCGGGAACTGATGGGTTCCGATCTGATTTGAACCCTTAGGTTCTTGTTGCTTCGAACTCGGAAGTTTTC
The DNA here is from genome assembly GCA_026261945.1 of Hirschfeldia incana. NCBI lineage: Eukaryota > Viridiplantae > Streptophyta > Magnoliopsida > Brassicales > Brassicaceae > Hirschfeldia > Hirschfeldia incana. The sequence continues at coordinate 4,468,483 of JABCMI010000006.1, forward strand.
AAGGTCTAGGCCCTTTGAGTTTCTTACTTGGGCCCTGAGACCTTACCCATTAAATCTTGGAGGAGTAGGAGCTTTTAGGTCTTGCCCTAAACCCAGCCTTGCTGGTATCTAAAACATCTCATAGGCATAAGTATCCAGCATACGAGATCCCAAAACTTGCCTCTTATCGCTTATAAACCTAACGTTCGCTACAATACAAAAAAAAAGAGCTAGAATACGAAGTGACTACGCGTATTCAAAGTCCTCTACACTTGGCGAAAGTATAAATCAAAACGCATAATTCATAAAGCATTCATAATAAGGATTCAAAGGCCACCAACGGCCGATCCCGAAAAATATAAAGTCACGCAACCTCCTAAAGATCGCAACACATACAAACAGCTCCACTTGGCTTATTACAAATTATAATCAAACGCAAGACAATCAGAAAAAGTTATCCCATACGAGGAATCGGGCTGGTCGACCTCTTCGCCCCCGTCACCTGCATCCGCGTCTGCACCGGCATCCACTGTATCTTCCGAGACTTGAATAGGATTCCACAATTCCCGAATTCTTCCTTCGATCGGAGGAACAGAGGATTCGGCGTTAGCACATACTCTCATCGAACCATCCATCGCGGCAAGTTCGCTGGAAAGCGAGAAACCCTCACGCTGCACCTTGTGAAGAGTACCCACCGAACCGCGACACTCGCGAAAGTCACCTACGAAGTCCTGAGCCTCTTTGTACGCCTCAAATTCGGTAGAAAAGATTTCCGCCCGTCGATTCATTTCGGCGGCAGCTCTTCTCCGTCCTCTCCTCTCTGCACGGACGAGGGCTCGAGCCTGGACCTCGGCTTGCCGACGGTTTCGCTCCTCAACCTCCAACCGATACTTGGCAAACTCCCTTTCGGTCTCCTCCGCTTTGAAGCGGGCCAATCGAGCAGTGCGGAAACTCCCGTCAATTGACGCATTCCATACCCTCACGGCCTGCAAAAAAGTCGAGATCAAGCAAAAGGATAGGAAGAATTTGCTTAAGTGTCGGAAACAAACCTCGTTGACCAAACGAGCGCCTTCCGCTGTCACCTTGTCCCTTTCCTCGTTGTCCAAAGACTCGTCACGAGTAAAAGCCGGGGGGAGCTCATCAAAGAAGTCGTTTGGAGGAGGGTTCGGACCGGAAGCTCCCCCGCTCTCTGCGACAAAGTCAGGATCGTACCTCGACGGATCGTTGTTTTCCGACGAGGCCTCGAAAGCGATCCCTTTGCCCTTTGAAGATTTCCCCCTCCGCCTCGGAGGAGCAAACACGAAGGATCCATCGTTGATGAGAGATCGCGTACCGCCTCGCGATCGGTGAAGCGCGACCGCCTTTCGAATCCGGTCGAGATCGAAAGAATCCCACGAACAGGCCCTTGACCTGAATATGTCCCTCTTGACGGTAAGATCGGAAGGGACGTGCGTGAGACACCTGTTCTCTACAATAAAAAAAATGCGTATATGCATTCAGAGTTCGCCTTTCGATTTCTAAAAAAAAAAAATTGCGATAATCTTACCACGTTGGTACAACCACTCCGTCGGGAATAGATGAAGAAAGCTCTCCTCGACAGACTCTCCATCTATCCTCACGAAAAAGAAACGATCAACGAAATCCTTAGCATGCGAGGTAAGCCCACGAATTACTGAGTGATCAGTCCTCGATTTCATGGCAAATATTCCATTGGTTTTCACGCTCTTGGAAAGCCACAGCCCTTCAAAATCCGAGGGGCTAAGATCCATTCCTAACTCGTAGCTCAGAATCACAACGCCAAGTCAGCTCTCTAAAGCCGGCACGTTCAATTGGCTGATTGAAATTCCGAAGCGGTCGAGAGCTTGGACGATGACCCAGGGAATCGGGAACCATAATCGACATTGCATCAGGAATGCCTCGTAACAAGTAAAGTAACCCTCCGGAGGGCGCTCCGGACTCTCATCCCCAAGGGGAATGCGAAACACGACTTTCTCCGGAACGTTACAGAACTTTCGAAGAATTCCAAGATACTCGGGAGATACCTCGCTCGGCGAATCAGCTTCCACACGCGCCTTCACAGGACGCCGGGGAATCGGAATCACAGGAAGAGGGGGATCAGGACCGAAGACGGCGTCACAGTACGCGTTCCTCTCAACCTCTGAAACCTCGGGCTTCGGAGCCTCCTCCTCGGCGTGGAAACTGTCCGAAGGAGAGCGAGACTGTCTCCTCGAAGATTTTGACCTTGAAGTCATTCTTTTCTTAAAAATAGAGAGAGAATCTTTGAGGGAGAAATTGACTTAGGATTCTTGGGTGAAATAAGAATGGTAAAGGATTCACAAGCCTTTATAGGCATGAAATTTTACTATTTACCCCGACCTTTGGCACGATTTCGTCTCCATACTTTCCTCACAAACCCTACAGCAAGCTAGGACCTACGACCGCTACGGCTCCTAGCTAGCTGGGGGGCTAACTGTTAGGGTCAAAATCGGTCAAGTCGAAATCGGTGTCCGAAAAGTTCGGACAAAATACGAAAGATGTTAGAGAAGCATTAGGAGAATAAGTTTCATTCTAGAAAACTCGGGAAAATGTTAAGACATTCCGAAATCAACGATTAGAAACATTCTCTACACGATAAAAATCTCCGAGAAGTAAAAAGAACGCAAAAAACTCGCACGAGCCGAAAGAAACGGGCGACGACCCTGGGCTGCCTCTAGGCGCCGGGCGCCTAGCGCCCGTGCTGCCTCTAGGCGCCGGGCGCCTAGCGCCCGAAGCCGCCTCTAGGCGCCGGGCGCCTAGCGCCCGTGCTGCCTCTAGGCGCCGGGCGCCTCGCGCCCGAAGCCGCCTCTAGGCGCCGGGCGCCTAGCGCCCGTGCTGCCTCTAGGCGCCGGGCGCCTAGCGCCCGCGCTGCCTCTAGGCGCCGGGCGCCTAGCGCCCGCGCTGCCTCTAGGCGCCGGGCGCCTAGCACCCGTGCTGCCTCTAGGCGCCGGGCGCCTAGCCCCCGTGCTGCCTCTAGGCGCCGGGCGCCTAGCGCCCGTGCTGCCTCTAGGCGCCGGGCGCCTAGCGCCCGTGCTGCCTCTAGGCGCCGGGCGCCTAGCGCCCGCGTTGCCTCTAGGCGCCGGGCGCTAGCGCCCGTGCTGCCTCTAGGCGCCGGGCGCCTAGCGCCCGTGCTGCCTCTAGGCGCCGGGCGCCTAGCGCCCGTGCTGCCTCTAGGCGCCGGGCGCCTAGCGCCATGCTAGCTCGAGTTATCGGACAGCTAGTCTTCGTGCGTAAGTTCCAAGTTCTCAAACCGCCAGAAATCAAAGTTTTACGACTTTTTGAAATCCCGCAAACCAAACTCCCTTTTCTTTCTCCTAGCCTTCGGAAAACCCGTAAGACGTCAACGGATTGGAGAACTTCGTAGAAAGCAGAAATGGTTATCTAAAAACACCATTTGACGCATAAAAGAGCCGAAGATCTTCCGAAAGATCCAATGTCCGAGTAGGAACGTTCTCTCGAGGAAATCGTAAAAATAGCAGAAATCCGAAGTACGGCCCAACGAGGACCAAACACGATCGGATAACCATTTTACGATTTTCTAAAAAGATAGATACGACAGTTTACGATTATCTTCCCTAAACAGGATAAATGTCAAACTTCCAAAAATATAAACATCAAGTTTCCGAAAAGATAAATGTCAACTTTCCCGATAAACATGAAGGCCGACGAAAATGGAAAAAGCCCAGCTCGCGCCGGCCCGTCAGGAATAGACCGTCATATGGGAGTATATAAGCAAGTCTAGGAGCAGAGGAATGGGGATCCGAAAATCACAAGAAAAACAACTCTCAGAGCAACTTAGAACTTAGGCGTTTATTTCCTTTTTAGCGAGATGCGACTCAATTAGGTTAGATCTTGGGTTTCAAGACTAGCGACGATCGACAGCTCTTACGGCCGCGATCTCGACCTATTGTTCCAACGCTCTCCGCGAATTCGGAAATAAAATTCTTTCTTTTTTGCTCTCTTATTTTACGCATTTACTTTCAACTTAGCCTTTTTTAACTTTGTCGTGCGTGGCCCAGCAGATAGCCGGGATCCTCGGGGAAAACTAGGTCAACTTAGTTTTCCTACGTTTTAAACTTAACTAAAATCGACAGTGCGAATTTCGGTTCCCACATATCTGGCCGCTTGTCTCTTGATCTTCCGGCTCTCCTCTTGGTTTTCGGGTAGGACGTCGTTTCTTAGATAGTCGGTGATAAGGGTCATCCAGGTTTCTCCTTCGTCTACTACCGTCACTTCTTCCGGTTCAACCTCTTTCTGGGTTGCTGGCCATTGCAGGACCAACAGCGGAATACTCATATATTCCTTGGTTTCTAATGCGGAACCCAGGTTTGCTAGAGCATCGGCTTGGGAGTTTTGTTCCCTAGGTATTTGGGTAAGCTTATAGCTTGTGAATTGGTCTAGGAGACGTTTGGCCACAGATAGATACCTGATCATGCTAGGGTCCTTCGCTTGATAATCCTCTTGAGCTTGACTGATGATGAGCTGCGAGTCACCGAAAACCTGGATGTCTTTTACTCCCATTTCCTTGGCTAGTTCTAGGCCTGCTATTTAAGCTTCGTATTCTGCCTCATTGTTTGTTGCTTTGAAGTTGCAACGTACAGCCCTTGAGGCCGATTCTCCCGTAGGGGAGGTCAGAACCAGTTCTACCCCTGCGCCTCTTACATTGCTGGAGCCATCCACGTGCAGGGTCCATTGACCTTCTTCCGCTTCTTTTCCCTGGAGCGTAGTTTCTAGATCTGGATCCGGAAGCATAGAGGGAGAGAACTCAGCCACGAAATCAGCTAGGACCTGGGACTTGATAGCGGCGGCTGGGCTGAAAATCACGTCGTACTCCCCCAATTCTACGGCCCATTTCGCCAAACGTCCTGATACCTCGGATTTATGGAGGACTGCTTTGATGGGGAAGGAGGTGACTACTACGACTTGGTAGGACTGGAAGTAGGGACGTAATTTCCGGGCCGCAACCACTAGGGCGAGGGCTAGTTTCTCTAGCTGGCTGTAGCGAGTTTCTGCGTCTAGCATGGATTTGCTGACGTAGTATATGGGATGCTACCTTCTTTCCTCCTCCCTTACGAGGACTGCGCTAACTGCGTGTTCGGACACGGCGAGGTAAAGCAGTAGGGTTTCCCCTTCTAGAGGTTTAGATAGGAGTGGTGGAGTAATGAGATAGGGCTTGAGGTCGGACAGTGCGACATCGCACTTCTCTGTCCACTGAAAGTCCTTAGGGTTCTTTAGTGTTTCGAAAAAGGCGTGAGACTTGTCAGAAAGCCTGGAGATGAATCTGCTGAGGGCTGCCATTCTTCCCGTGAGTTTTTGAATCTCTTTGACATTCTGTGGGGGAGGAATCGCCTGGATGGCCCTTATTTGCTCCGGATTTCCTTCTATGCCCCTGTGGGTGACTATGTATCCCAGGAATTTCCCGGAGCTTACTCCAAAGGAACATTTAGAGGGGTTGAGCTTCATATTGTATTTCCTCAGGGTGGTGAACGCTTGCTGGAGATGTGAGATATGATCTTCCGAGTCAAGAGATTTTACCAGCATGTCGTCGATGTAGACTTCCATGGTCTGGCCTATCTGATCGGCAAACATCGTGTTGACCAGCCTCTGATAGGTGGATCCAGCATTCTTCAGACCAAACGGCATGACCTTGTAGCAGTAGATGCCCCTAAAAGTCATAAAGGATGTCTTTTCTTGGTCATCGGGATGCATCAGGATTTGGTTGTATCCCGAGAAGGCGTCCATGAAGCTCATTAGTTGGTGCCCAGCGGTGGCATCCACCAGCTTGTCTATATGAGGCAAGGGGAATGGATCCTTTGGGCAGGACTTGTTGAGGTCCGTGAAATCGATGCAGACCCTTTATTTTCCATTTTTCTTTTTCACAACCACCACATTGGCGAGCCAGTCGGGATATTGCACCTCTCTTATGAACCCTGCGTCGAGCAGGTTCTTGACCTCTTCGTTAATGATTTCATCCCTTTCGGGAGCGAACTTCCTTCTCTTTTGTCTACCAGGAGGATGCTCGGGATTTACTTGGAGCTGGTGCATGATGACGCTGGGGTCGATTCCGGGCATGTCTTCGTGGGACCATGCGAAGCAATCGGAGTTAGATCTTAGGAAATCGATCAGCCTCTGTCTCAGATCCATAGGCAGCTTGGAGCCTATCTTGAGGTTCCGCTCCGGGTTTCCTTCTATCAGGGGAACTTCGTCCATGTCTTCAACCTCGGGTTCTTCGGCATGAGGAACGAGAGGCTGCTTCTGTAATTGCTATAAAGCTTGGGTCCTTCCCTTCAGGGTAGTTTGATAGCAGGACCTAGAATTTTCTTGATCCCCTCTAATGACCTTCACGCCCCAGGGGTAGGAAATTTTACCAATTGGTGGAGGGTTGATGGTACGGCTCCCATGTCGTGGATCCAGGGCCTCCCTAGTATTCCGTTGTAAGACGACGGACAGTCGACGACCAAGAACTTGGTGGTTTGGTTTATTCCCTCGGTGTAGACTGGGAGAAGGACTTCTCCCTCGGTTTGCTTCACCTCTCCGCTAAATCCCACGAGCGGGACCGCTTTCCTGGTTAATATTTTAGGATCTAGCCCTAAATCCGTATAGGCCAAGTGGAGGATAATGTTGCTGGAGCTGCCATTGTCCACCAATATTCGTTTAACTAAGCAGTTTGCTATAACAAGCGAGATAACGAGGGCGTCATGATGGGGAGCGAGGACTCGTTCCTGATCCCTCGCAGTAAAGCTGATTTCGTCCGTTCCCAAGAGTGGGCGCTTGGGAGTCTCGGTCTCTTGACCGTTCCTAGCATTGCGAGTACTTCGTTTGGCTGCGGCGCTGCTGATCCCGCTTACTTCTGATCCTCCGGAGATGACGTGGATCACTCGTTCTTGTGGTGGAGGTAGTGCAGGGACCGTTTCGTTGGGGAGAGCGGGGCCCTCTCTGTTAAGGAGATCCTTGGCCTTATCCGAGAAGAACTCCCTTAGGTAACCCTTCTTGAGAAGCTCGGCTACTTCCAATCTTAAGGCTACACAATCTTCCGTGGTATGGCCGTGATCGTTGTGGAACCCACACCATCTTTTAGGGTTCCGGGTAGCGTCAGGGGACCTCATTTTAGGTGGCCACTTGACTTGTGGGCCCATCTGCCTCAAGACTCCAATGAGCTCCGGTTTGGATCTCGCTAGGTGGGAAGTGCTGGGCCAAGTTGAAACCATCATTCCTTCGGACCGAGGTAAGGGGCGATGTTGGTATCTGCCCCTGCTCTGATTGGTGGATTCCCGGGAAGGTCGGGGTCGGATGGTTTCTTCACGCTCGTCTTTCGATGGTTTGGAGGACTTCTGATCGTACTTGGAGGAAACCTTGGCCCTGCTTACGACGTCTTCTTCCCACCTTACTTGGGCCCAGGCACGGGATAGTACGTCCGCCATGTCTCCGCATTTGTACTTAGTTAATTCCTTGTAGAGCTCTCCCTCTGTAAGTAGGCCCTTCTTGAAGGCTGAGATCGCTGTGTCGGCGTTACACTCGGGTATGGAGACCTTCTCTTGGTTGAAACGAGCTATGTAGGAGCGTAGGGATTCGTTTCTGTATTGTTGGATCTCGTAGAGGTCATCTGATCTCTTCTCCAGGTGGCGGCTACTAGCGAACTGTTCCACGAACTTGTCGCTGAGGGCGGCGAAGGATGCTATGGACCCCGTGGGGAGGTTGATATACCATTGGAGGGCAGGACCGGTTAGAGTTGACCCGAAACCCTTGCACATGGTGGCTTCCCTTGCGTCTTTCGGAATAGCCACGGCTACCATGCGTTGCTTATACTGGGCGATGTGGTTGTCAGGATCTCATGTTCCCTCATACATCTTGATGCTCGGAAAAGAGAACTTTCGAGGCATCTCGATCGAAGCAATCTCCTTCACGAAAGGTGTGTCGGAGTACGACATGGGATCACTTCTACGGATGGGGGGAGCTACTCCGGGGAGCCTTTCCACCATGGATTGGATGGTGCCGAATTTTTCGGATACCACCTTCTCTAGGTAAGCGGCTAAAGCTGGATCCGAGATCTCGGGATGATCGGGTGAGTACTCTTCGTCCTCTGTATCGGATTCGTCTTCTTCTTCTTCTCGGGTTATATCTCGAATGTTTTCTTGACCACCGAGTTCGTCTCCGGGCTGCTGAGGCGTTTCCTCGTCGTCGTGCAGGGTGTTGAGCGAAGCCATAGGTCGAACTTTGGTTCTGAACCGTTTTCGTTTGTTCCCTACTGCCCCGAGGGATCGGTTTTCACGTCTGAGAGCGATGTTCTCGGCTTCCATGGCGTCTAGCTTCTCGGCGCTTTTCTGGAGTTGCTTGGAGTGTTCTCCAAGTTGATCCTTTAGGTATTGAACTTCCTGGACGAGTTCCGGACCTGCAGGTGCGGTTTCCTGAGCCTTGTGAAGGTCGGTAATTTGACTCTGAAGGGTTTCGAATCGGCTCAGAAGCTCTTTCTCCTTCGGGGTCAGATTAGCTTGATTGGACTCGTCTTCCGATGCCATCGTCACGTAGTTGATTTACTCCCCTCCTTCTAGCGCCAAACTGTTGTGATATTTTTGTGTAGGGTCGTTTTAGTACTACGGAACACTGGAAGACTAATGAATGGATACGAGTTTGTATATGTTTTAAGAATAGAAATCGAGGCAAAGAGATGTATTATTGAGTGTGTTTGGCGTTACAACGTATTGGGTGTATAAACCCTAGTTTTCTAGCCTAACTTTATAATCTCTAAGCGCCAAAGTGTCGATCCCTTGTTCTAGGGTTTGGGTTCCCCTTTTATAGTTGATGTAAGTCGGTCAATCTTGGGCGGCTTCTATAATATTCAGGAATATATTAGTTTCCCCTTGATTTGGGAAACTTCCATATTCATGCGGAGGATTGGTTCCTTGGTCCTTACGGCAAGGGCTGGGCCTTGGTTCCTCGATACAGGGACTGGACCCTGGGTACTTGTCAAATGGAGGTCGGCCTTGGTGCCACCTGGTGGAGATGGGTTCTTTAAGTCGAGGAGGCACCCTGGGTCATTTCCAAACGAGGGCCCGGAAGTCGAGGCCCCTTCGGAGGCTGGAGAAAACTCTAGCCTTGGATATTTTTCCCCAACAGTCGGCGTCTTCGTCGGACGGATCCGATTGATCGCTAATATCCAGGTTGATTCTTTTGACGTCGTCTCCTTCGTTTTCCCTTGCGGGAGGTGGAAGGTTATCCGTCGCTTTCTTCTGTCCCGCCGGAGTGGTATCGTCGGGGATGAGTTCCGGGGATTTTCTCGGGGCATCTTTTCCTTGGTCTCCGGAAGTTCTAAAGTCGAGCCTTCTGACGCGCCTCACCTTGGTGGATCCACGCGGGAGCTTGCTTTTCACAGTTAAGGTATTGACCTGTTTAGCGAGTGAAGCCATTAGTTTCTCTTGTTCTTCCAACCGTTTCTGGGCGGTGGCAAACAGTTCCTTCACCTGGTCCAGCATCGCGGTGTTTGCCTCGGCAGTGACCGTCGATGCGTTTCCGACAGGAGTCTTCTCAGCGTTGGCATCGGCGGTTGGTCCGTCGTGCGTTTGCTTGTCTTTTTCCGCTGTAGCAGACATGCTTAACTGGGCGTGCGTAGTTGCGAGAAAGATAAATCAGTGTATCCCCCTCCTTCTAGCGCCAAACTGTGGGAACCGAAATTCGCACTGTCGATTTTAGTTAAGTTTAAACGTAGGAAAACTAAGTTGACCTTGTTTTCCCCGAGGATCGCGGCTATCTGCTGGGCCACGCACGACGAAGTTAATACGAGTTTAGTTTGGGAATAAATGCGTAAAATAAAGAGAGCAAAAGAAAGAATCTTATTTCCGAATTCGCGGAGAGCGTTTGAACAACAGGTCGAGATCTCGGCCGCAAGAGCTGTCGATCGTCGCTACTCTCAAAACCTAGATCTAACCTAGTTGAGTCGCAGCTCGATAAAAAGGAAATAAAAGCCTAAGTTCTAAGTTGCTCTAGAGTGGTTTCTTTCTTCTGATTTCGGATCCCCCTTCCTCTGCTCTAGCCATGCTTATATACTCCCATATGACGGTCTATTCTTAATGGGCTGAGTCTGCCACGAGCTGGGCTTTTTCCATTTTCGTCGGCCTTCGTGTTTATCGGGAAAGTTGACATTTATCCTTTCGGAAATTTGACATTTATCCTTTTGGAAGTTTAACATTTATCTTGTTATGTGAAGATAATTGTAAATTGTCGTACCTATCTTTTAGAAAATCGTAAATGGGCCGTCCGGTCGGGTTTGGTCCCTTTCGGGCTGTCTTCTGGACTTCCGTTGTTTTCTACGATTTCTTTGAAAGAATGCTCCTACTTGGATGTCAAGTCTTTCTGAAGATCTTCGATCCATTGCTGAGGCAAATGGTGTTTTAAGATAATCATCACCGTTTTATACGAAGTCCTTCCGTCCGTTGACGTCTTACGGGTTCTCTGAAGTCTTGGAGCAGAAAATAGAGTTTTGTTTGCGGGATCACGGAAAGTCACAAAACACGGATTTCTGGCGACCCCGGGGCCTAGAACTTACGCACGAAGACTAACCGCCCGGCGGCCATGGCCAGCACGGGCGCTAGCCGCCGCCGGCTACGGCCAGCACGGGGGCTAGCCGCCCAGCGGCCCCGGCCAGCACGGGGGCTAGCCGCCGCCGGCCACGGCCAGCACGGGGGCTAGCCGCCCGGCGGCAACGGCCAGCACGGGCGCTAGCTGCCGACGGCCAACGGCCAACACGGGGGCTAGCCGCCCGGCGGCCACGACCAGCACGGGCGCTAACCGCCGGCGGCCACGGCCAGCACGGGGGCTAGCCGCCCTGCGGCCACGGCCAGCACGCCAGCACGAGGGCTAGCCGCCCGGCGGCTACGGCCAGCACGGGCGCTAGCCGCCAGCGGCCACGGCCAGCACGGGGGCTAGCCGCCCTGCGGCAACGGCCAGTACGGGGGCTAGCCGCCCGGTGGCAACGGCCGCGACCGGGGTCGGCTGCTTGGTTCCTTCGGCTCGTGCGTGTTTTTGCGTTCTTTTTGGCTTTTCGGAGGTTTTTTCGTGTGGAAAATGTTTCTAGCCGTTGGTTTCGAGATGATTAATCTCGAATTTAATATTTTTCCAAGGTTTCTCGATTAACATTTAGTCTCTCGAGGTTGTTCTAATGTCTTTCACGTTTTTCCGAGACTTTCGGGCATCGATTTCGTCTTGACCGATTTTGACCCCAACACTCTCAAACTTAGCATGTCTTAACTTTGTCGTGTGTGGCCCAGCAGATAACCGGGATCCTCGGGGAAAACTAGGTCAACTTAGTTTTCTTACGTTTTTACTTAGTAATATTTGACAGTGCGAATTTCGGTTCCCACAAAAGGCGTAGCAGTGTCAGAGGAACCAAGCTCAAAAATTGATCCAGACAAGTTTGAGAAATCAGAGAAAGCTAAGGATCTAATAGTCCTAAACGTTGGGAACAAGGTACTACGCAAGATCCAACACTGCGAGACAGCAGCTGATATGTGGTCTATGTTGAACAAATTCTACACCGTGACATCACTACCAAACAGAATCTACCTACAGCTGAGATTCTACAACTTCAAGATGTCTGACACAAAAAGTATTGACGAGAACGTAGACGACTTCCTAAAACTTGTAGCCGATCTAAACAACCTACAAGTCGAGGTGACATAGGAAGTACAGGCTATCTTACTACTAAGCTCACTATCTCAGAAATACGATCAACTGAGGGAAACTCTCAAGTATGGGAGGAACACCCTAAGCCTAAGTGAAGTAACTGGAGCTGTAAAGTCCAAAGAGAGAGAATTGATCGAAAGTGGAAAGCTGTCAAAGTCAGAAGGAGAAGGTCTGTTTGTGGAAAGAGGAAGATCAGAGTCCAGGCCGAACAAAGGCAATGGGAAAACGTGGAAGGGAAGATCCAAAAGCAAGTTTGAAAGATCAAAGTCACGACCCAGAACCAACAAACACTCAAAAGGATGCTTTGTATGTGGAAAAGAAGACCACTGGAAGAGGGACTGTCCTGACAGAAAGTCAGGAAGACCAGAGAATGCTGCAAATTTTGCTACGGAACCAAAGCAACCTCTTGTACTAACAATGAACACTGAGAACTCGAATGGAGAATGGGTCATAGACTCAGGATGCTCTTTTCATATAACACCTGACAAAGATGTTCTATACGACCTTGAGGAGTTTAGTGGAGGTAAGGTACTCATGGCAAACAACACACATTGTGACATCAAGGGGATTGGAAAACTAAAAATTCAGAATCCTGATGGCTCCATAGTAATCCTCACTGAAGTTAGATACATGCCAGGCATGAGTTGAAACCTGATATCATACGGCATGTTGGAGAAATCAGGATGTTGGTATGAAGGAAAGGATCATATAGTCCAGTTCTACAAGAGTAACGAAAAGGTAATTTCAGGAAAGTACCATCAAGGACTGTACTATCTCCAAGGGACTGTATTGAAAGGAGAAACTAACTTAGCTGAGGACAGGATGGACATGACAACACTCTGGCACTCAAGATTAGGTCATATGGGCCTCAAGAGCATGAACATCCTAGCTAAGGAAGGATACTTACCCGAGAAAGAGGTAAGAAATCTCAAGTTTTGTGAGGAGTGTGTATTAGGAAAATCACGCAAGCAGAGTTTCAAGCCAGCTAAACATGTTACAAAAGGGATTCTAGATTATGTGCACTCAGACCTATAAGGATCTCCATCATCACCTGCAAGCCTGGGAGAGTGCAAATACTTTGTGACATTTATTGACGACTACTCTAAGAAGGTGTGGATTTTCTTCCTAACAGCTAAGAATCAGGCGTTCTCACAGTTTCAAGAGTGGAAAGTGGCAGTTGAAACACAGACAGATCTAGAGAAAGATAAAGTGCCTAAGGACAGATAATGGGCTTGAGTTCTGCAATAGGGAGTTCGACAACTACTGCAGGAAGGCTGGCATCAAGAGACACAGAACTTGCACTTATACCCCACAGCAAAACGGTGTCGCAGAAAGAATGAACAGGGCCATTATGGATAAGGCTCGATGCATGCTGTCTGAAACAGGTTAAGATCACAGTTTCTGGGCAAAGGCAGCTTCCACAGCTGTATACCTGATTAACCGATCACCAAGTGCATCAATAGACTTTAAGCTTCCATAACAATTATGGTCTGGGACTAAACCAGAGCTCAAACATCTCAGACGTTTCGGATGTTCTGCATATGTTCATGTCAGAGAAGGAAAAACAGAGCCTAAGGCTATCAAGGGAGCCTTTATGGGATATCCATTTGGAACTAAGGGCTATAGAGTATGGATCCCAGACGAGAAGAGGTGCAGAACCAGTAGAGATGTCGTCTTCAATGAAGCTGAGATCTATAAGGAAGCACAAGAATCGAAGGACAAGAAAGAGTTGGCAAACGAGAATGACCAAGTCCTAAAGGAAAAGAAGAAACAGAGGGTTACTTTCAGTAAAGATTTGATCAGAGGCCCCACACCAAGTAGCTCAGAATCAGAGGAAAGTAATCAAGGTGACTCTAGCTCAGATAGCTCAGAAGGCTCAGACAAAGAAACAAGACCTGAGGCCGAAGCTGAGACTGAGACAAGTGACAAAGACCATACACTTGATGATTATGTGCTGGCCAGAGACAGAGTAAGACGAACAAACATAAGACCTCCATCACGCTATGAAGATGGGAACTTCGTGGCGTATGCACTAAACACGATGGAGGACTTAGAGGTGGAAGAGCCAAAGTCATATGCAGAGGCCATGAGAAGCAGAGAAAGAAAACGATGGAAGGCTGCAGCAGAGGAAGAGATGGAGTCACATAAGAAAAACAGGACATGGGATCTGATAGACAAGCCTGAGAAGGCCAAACTAATCGGATGCAAGTGGCTCTTCAAGTTGAAACCTAGTATTCCAGGAGTTGAAGATGAAAGGTACAAAGGTCGTCTAGTTGCAAAAGGTTATTCACAGACAGAAGGGATAAACTATAACGAGATTTTTTCTCCAGTAGTTAAGCATGTCTCGATCAGGTTCATGCTATTAGTGGTGGTGAATATGGACTTTGAACTCGAACAGATGGACGTAAAAACTGCCTTCCTACATGGAACACTAGAGGAAAGGATCCTAATGACTCAGCCAGAGGGGTTCATCAAACCAGAGGATGAAAATAAAGTGTGCTTACTCAGAAAATCCCTATATGGACTCAAGCAGTCACCAAGGAGATGGAATCATCGGTTTGACAGTTTTATGAAACAACAATTGTTTGAGAAGAGTAACAGAGACCCGTGTGTATACTTCAGAGACACCCAGACTGACAAGGCAATCTATCTGCTACTCTACGTCGACGACATGTTGATTGCCTCAGGAGATAAGAAAACGATAAAGGAACTGAAAGACAGGTTGAGTGGTGAATTTGAAATGAAGGATCTGGGAAAGGCTTCAAGGATTCTGGGCATGGACATCAAAAGGAACAGGAAGGAAGGTATACTAATCTTATCTCAAGGAAAGTATATTGAGAAGGTACTTAAGACATTTGGAATGTTGGACGTAAAATCAGTTACGACCCCTACTTCAGCTCAGTTCAGCTTAAGGAGCCTCACAGATAAAGAATGGAAGATTGAAGAACAGTACATGGAAGACATCCCATATGCAAGCGCATTAGGGAGCCTGATGTACGCGATGGTCGGATCTAGACCTGATTTGGGTTTCGCTGTAGGGTTTGTAAGTAGATTCATGAGCAAACCTAGCAGAGAGCACTGGGCAGCTGTTAAGTGGGTACTGAAGTATCTACGAGGAGCTTGTGACTTGAACCTAACATTCAAGAAGGATTCTAAATTCATCATTGAGGGTTTTTCAGATTCTGACTATGCTACCGATCGGGACAGACGAAGATCAGTAACAGGATACGTGTTTAAGATAGGGGGAAACACTGTATCATGGAAATCATGCCTCCAGTCCGTGGTCGCTCTATCAACCACAGAGGCAGAGTACATGGCCCTGCATGAAGCTGCTAAGGAGAGTATATGGCTAAGAGGACTATGTAATGAACTGGGTTTCAAGCAAAGCAATGCAACAATTCACTGTGATTCTCAAAGTGCAATAGCCCTAGCAAGAAATCCAGTCTATCATGAGAGAACTAAGCAGATTGATACTAAGTTCCATTTTATACGAGACCTAGTAGAAGCTGGAGATGTCATTCTACAGAAGATACATACTACTCTTAACACGGCGGAATTTCTAACTAATACCGTACCTGGTCCGAAGTTCCAGCTATGCTGTGGACTTCTCAACATCCAGTAGAGGAAGGAGCAGCAACGCAGGTGACTCCAGAGCACGCAAGTTCACCTCGTACAGGGATCCTACCAACATACACAAGGATAAGTATGAGTGAAACAGAGTGGTGCTCAGGGTGTTTGAAACAGGAGTTACCTGGGAAACAAGGTGGAGTCGTCATAACACACACGTACTCCAGGTGGAGCGGTATGCCAAAAGAATTGTAGATAGCTCTGCACACTAGACACCAAACTAGGTGTCATGAACCATTCTACTCTGAAATTGAGTAAGTTAACTAAAGGCGAATGAGGGAGGGTACCGACATACTGCGAAAACAGGATCAACGAGCAAGCAAAGGAAAATGTGAAGCCTCGTTGTCCTCGAATTGATGTCTTCAAGCTGATACACTTCGAGGTTAAGTTGAGGCTTGCAAGAATCAATTGTTCATAGTATTGTCACTACTACGAGAAGGAAAAGTCTAGTTGAGTTACCTCAGGATCGCAGGGAGACACCGTCAGATGAACAAGATTTTGATTGGTGGAGTCGCAGGAGAAAGCGACACAGTTACAGAAACATCACCAGAAAGAGGACCCTCGAACGAGGTGGAGCTCCTGTCAGAACAGACTCATGAAGAGTGGTGAGAGTCATTTTTGATCTTAACAATTAAGGGTGTGGTTCGAAACGCATCCAGGATTGGAGAGAGAGGAGATGATGTCGAGCTGAGAAATTTTGCGAACTAAGGAAGCAGGAAGCAGGTGGAGCAGCTCAGGATAGTCAGTTGCACCGGCTGATAAGACAGAGAGTGAGAGGTGCGATGCGGTGAAGATCGTCGCGTCTGAAGTCCGTCGGTGGTGACACTTCACAGAGAAGATCAGAAGAAAGCAGGCCCTATGTTATGCTGGGCTTGGGACAAAAGGTGGAGATTTGTGGAGTTTGGCCCAAGACAACACCATTAAGGCCCAGTGTTACACACACATAAAGCCCACTCGTTGGAGATAAGCTCAAGGCCGAAGATGCAGTGCTGGATAATGCTGAAGACGTCAAGTATATATCCTGCAACTAGAGAGCTAATCAGATACAACGTGAAGTAGAAGAAGAAGCAGGGAGACTCAAGTTAAGGGGTTAGAGTTATAGCAAGAGAGAACAACATTGTTCTAGCTAGTGTTCTCTATCATACTTGTATTCTCGAGGTTTAACACAGGGTGTTGTGTAAACCTCAAAGTCTATCATAAGCTATAAGTGATCAGACTGTTGTAACTTCTTTGATCATAGTGAAGTTTGGGAGCAAGAGATCTCCCACGAGACGTACCGCGCCGAGGGCCGGGAACTCGTTAATTTGCTTGTGTCATTTACGTTTGTTGCTTACACAAGTAGATCAGGTCGTGATCACCTTGGTTAATCCTTGCAGGATGCTTGGAATCTCCTGGTCCTGGTAAAAAAATGAAGAAAAGTGGTCCTGGTGATACATGTCTGAAGAAAAGTGGAGAAAGAGCTTGGCAGGTGATAACGACGGTTTGTTTGGCCATGGTGTAACGAATGGGTTTTAGAATATGAACATATGATTATTGGGTTAGGGTATATATGGTCTGATAAGAGGACGTAGATAGCTCAATGTGTTCCATCTGAGTGAGTTAATATGGTTTCTTGAAGTGTCATATATATGAATGATGTATAGGGGTATGTGGAGAGTTTGACGGAGTTTTGCATGGACGATTTATTGAGGAATATTTAAGTTCCATCACTATCTTCGGAAGCGTTAAGCGGAGGAGTTGGAGAGTCCAAGAGATTCAGCGGTAAATGGGGGACTCGTGGAATAGGATTACAGGGAGAAAGATTTGTAGTAGATGCAGGGGTGGGCCAATAGAAGGTAGCACAACTGGGCTAAGAATTATTAGTATTAGATTAGTAAGATTGGCTAACTTAAAAAGGGTTGGGCCACTATAAATTAGTCTTTACAAATGTACTGATTATTTTGTTTGATGTCAGCCCAGTTCAGAATGACATGGCAACATGATTGGTTCTAAATATTTTTGTCTATGTGGCACTCCTAAGAAATCTAGAATTTAGTGGCTTTTATATAGTAGAGATGCTCAGATCTGTTATTAAAAGGAGAGACATGAGAGAAGACTTCGTCAGACGACTTCCAGGAAGTCTGGACGACTTCTCAGTAAGTCGTCCAGACGACTTCCAGATAATTTATCCCAAAAATCTTCCAAATTCAGATCATAAAAACCTTCATATCCAAATCCAAATCTGAAGAACATGCATATCCAAATCCAGATCTGAAAACCTGCATATCCATAAACGTTCATATGGCTTAGAACAGAGAAAATAAGTGGAAGATTAGATAAATCTATCTTTATAAAACACACAAAAATAAATTTCTAAAATTAGTAGATTTACCTTTCAGTGAGTGGAATATGAAAAATATGTGATGAAAAACCTGCAAAAACAAGATAAATTTGTGAGAAAAATATGAGACAAAAACAAGAAATTGATATAAAACTTGGTGTTTATAAGTTCAAAAAGATTAGAGAGAGGTTAGAGAGTTTTAGAATGATGAACATTACATTTTTGTTGCAGCCATTTGAGAGGAAGAGAGAGAATGTGTAAAATTTTATTTATATATGGAGACACAAAATCCAATTAGGTTAAATATTTTCTATTCAGATGACTTTAGACGACTTAGTCCAGAAGACTTTAATATATTTAGCGGGAAACTAAAATATTTTTAGCGGGAAACTAAAACAGAAGACTTCCTAGATGACTTACAAGTAAGTCGTCTAGGAAGTCGCCTGATTTAAAATATTTAAGCGGAAAAAGAAAGTCGTCTAAAGTCATCTAAAGTCATCCAACTTTAACAATTCAACAGACGACTTAATTTTAAGTCGTCTAGGCCCTAAACACAATCCCTAAACTAAATTAACTAACTAAAAACTTCAAAAAATCGAATTAAACTTTAAAAGTGTTTACTATACACTGAGACAAGCACGAATGGGTAAAAATTTACATTTTCAAAAAATCATTCAAGCTTTCCAAAATCCAACCCTAACAAAACATACAATACTACTACATATGTTCTCAAACCCTAAAACCAAAGAATATCATGATTAACCACTTTCACTCATATATGTTGAAAACTATTTAAATTTATTATTTTTTAATTTACATCACTTACAAATGTTTATAATTACATGATTTTAATTTTTCACTAGTCAAAATATTTTTTAAAATG
Source organism: Hirschfeldia incana (assembly GCA_026261945.1). NCBI lineage: Eukaryota > Viridiplantae > Streptophyta > Magnoliopsida > Brassicales > Brassicaceae > Hirschfeldia > Hirschfeldia incana. Next base: position 4,487,004 of record JABCMI010000006.1, read on the forward strand.
TTTTAAAATTATTTTTAAGATCAACAATTCCAGATGACTTCCAGAATCTCAGATGACACATATGGCTTAATAGGGTTATATTCGTAAAAATGGCTTCAATTTTTTTGTTTGGTCACAAGAGGCTGACTGTAATTTCACATGGCCTTGAGGTTAATTTTCTATTTGATTCAAGTTGGGGTTTGGTTTTGAGGTTAAGATCAAATTGTGGGTCATCCCCTAGACTATATTTACCAAGTGATTTTTTTAATAAAAAAACTGACATAGCATCTCCGAAATCCACATGGCATGTAATTAGGCTTCACCATAACTTCTTTCCTTATTAACATTACTATTAGACTTCACCAGAACTTATTTCCTTATTAACATTATGATATACAATAAGTATGTCGGTACATTTAATACACCTTACTAATATTGTAGCCTAATCTAATATGGAGAATATATACATATAGTTTATAGTAACCGAGTATTAACCAAATATAAAGAAATTTATTCTCATACATACATATAGTTATATATTAAACCAAGTATAAGAAAAATAAATATTTATTTTTGATAAACTATTATAATGTATTAATAATTCATATATCACTAATTAAATAATTTATATATCTCGCATTAATAAAATAAGCTAAATATGATTACAAATATAAAATTTTACGTCAAATTACATATCATATTTGTATAAATATAATTGTAAATATGCATCAAAAAATACAAAACCAAAGTAATTCTAATCCAAAAAATATTAATAGTTAAATTTTCAAAATATACAAAACTAAAGTAATTCTAAGGGCGGACCGCTTAGCACGTTGTGTAAGACAACAATCGTCTTTCGTCGTTCACATGGATGCAAAGCTCCCAGTTTGGTTTTCAAAATCTATATGAGTCTGTTTTTTCGTTGTAAACAAAAAAAAGTTTAAAATTTATTTAGATTTATTTGTTCATATTCATCATATTAATTAGCCAATTGATTTTCCAGTTTGAAATATTTTAACTAAAACAAACAAAATATCTAATTTATTAGTATTTATATTTATTAAAAAATTTATATCAAATCAAAAGAAATAAGATTACAAAAATATGTTTATGGTTTATTTAAAAAATATTGAAATTAAATACAAAAATAATACTATTGAAAGATAAATCATAATTTTATTTTATATAAAAATATTATATTTAAAATTATTAGTGCAGGTTAATTTTACGTATAAATATTTATGTTTGGTAAACTATTATAATGTATTAATAAATCATATATCACTAAATAAATAATATATATATATATATATATATATCTCAAAAACAAAAAAAAATATTATATTTAAAATTATTATTTTTGCATATGGCGCAGGAAAACACCTAGTATCTTGTAAATTCCCCTATATTAATCTGTATGCATTAGTTCAATATTTTTTGAAAAGGGGCATGCCATGTCGCATCGTTTATTATTTATTTTTTTTTTGAAAAAGGGCATGCCATGTCTCATCTTTTGCTTATTGTTTTTTCTTCTCGATATAACTAATGCATGCTATGCACTATTTCGTCATCGATATTTCCAACATTAGATTTGTAGAAGTATATATTCTTTTTTTAGAAGTATCTATATATATAAAATAGACTTTTTTCTTTTCATGTGACATGTGGAAGGGGGCTTTGTTGACATGTGTCCTCATTTTTCCTTTTTTTACATTTTAACTCATTCAACTTTTATATCATTGCAATTTGGTTCATCATTTTCTAATTATGCACTATTTAATTATTTTCACAATAATCCACATCTTTTAAAGTTTGATAATCTATTTTATTAGTCACAAAAATACACGATGAATTAAAAAATAAGTAAATAATATAAATAAATTTTTAGTTTATTCACAACTAAAAATAACACAAACTTCACTATTTTATTATTTTTACAATTTTCTATTATTTCATTTACAAATTATATATTTATTTAAATATTGACCAAGTTAAGAAAAATAAACTAGAAACACAACTCATGATCGAAACATAAAATCTCTATAATCATAGAAAAAAACAAAATGTCAAAGACACACAAATTAAGTAAATGTTTAGAACTAAAACGATATCAAGAACAAAAATTAGCTTAACTCACTTTATCAGAGAATGTTTTGGTTATAACAAGAAAATGTCGGAAAAGAGTAGAAAGATAAACTTTGGAACAAAGCATCTTTCGAATACAAAGAAACACAATCAAAGACCAATACAAAGAACCAAAAAAACCGTGTTAGAGCAAGAATATTCAACAGAAGGCAAAAATCGCCATTGAACAAGAGAACAAATATTTAGCACACCATAAGCGCAGCCACCAGCTAAGATATACAAAGCACATCACAAACTAAACAAGCAAAGAAAAAACGTTCATACTAGCGGAAAACCACAAAACTCTAAATAAAAAGACCAAAATCTTGAGAATCGAACTTCGCACACTTATAATAAGAAAAACAGAGGAAGTAAACATACAGCCTGAAGGAAGCGGAATAAAAGTTAATCACCAAAAAACCAAAGTCCAAACTTGAGACCAGACACAACATTATAAATCTACAGAGCATACAAGAGAAAAACACTATCTAAACCTGGAATCGCAAATTTGGCAAAATTGAGAGCCACTAGAGACGCAAGCAGTGATGAAATCAGCAAATTGTGGAGCTAACCTCAAACTATGAAAGAGAGCATAGAAGTCTGATGATCAAAAACCAAATCTTGAAAACCAACCAAACATGAATTATCGACGGTAAGCTAACGAAAAAGAAATCAACATCAAAGACGACTAGACTCTGATCCAACCTAAGGAGATGCACTTCCTAACATCAACAAAAATCTAAGTAAGAAAAGGAGCAGCCAATATTGACCGAAACAACCTATAACGATGTGAGTAACAACCACACAACATGAAACTTATAAACCCAATATATAACAAATACCAAACAATCCGAAGAAGAACAAACACACAGGGGTAAGTATTTTTTTGGTGAAGGTGAGAAGTAAAGCACACGAAAAAGGTAAACGAAATACATAGATAGTGACGGTTTAATGTCAAAATATGGAGAGAGAACACAAAACATCTCAAAAAATAATGTTCAAATAATTCAAATAAAAAATAAAATATAATTTATAACGTTAAACTGTTAATCTTAAAACAACAAATGCAAAGTTAATGAAATATAATATGTTTTACATCAGAGACTTTACTATTATATACAAAACATATTAATTAATAACCTAAACACAAAATATATAAACCTATCACCTATTACGATATAACATAATAAAAATATTAAATAATGTTCTTAACAAATAGAGAGGTCACATAATTACATCATCCAAGAATTATATTCAACAATAATAAATATCAAAAATTTCAAATTCTTAATACTAAGATTTAGGATTAAAAATACACCGTACCAACTTCGAATGTATCTTTATGATCAATATATATATCTGATTGGTTAAATTGATATAGTCACAACTTCTTAATTTTGACAAATCCATAGCGAGAAGAAACTAGCGGTTAATATAACACCTATGATTATCATCATAAGCACCGCTCACAAAATATAATTCATTGAAATCAACCTAGAAAAGTCCAAAGCATCAAACTATTATAACACCTTGCCATCACCCCAATGTACAAAAATAAGTATGGGCATAAATTTCGAACCTGAACCCGATCCAAAGTAAGAATATCAGTTCAGTTACGGATCTAGCCAATAACAAGATCGATTTCATTTACTTTGGGTTTTCGGTTCGGTTCCATTTTAGCCGATTACTGAAGAGTAACCCGAGTTGAACCGAAAAAATATAAAGCTGATAGTATAAAACGTGACAAAAAGTTCATCTTATTCCTAATGTGATAACGCAAAATAAAAAATAAATAAAAATGCAATTTATCTAACTAGCATGGATTTATCAATTTAAGTTTTAGTAATCTTTACTACCATATCTAATTATTGATATATTTATGTAATGTGTAAAGTAATATTTTCACAACATATATATATATATATATATATATATACACATATAAATATATATGTATAAACTCTAATTTAATATAATCATTGTAAGATAAATTCCACAATTATAAATTATCTAAATCATAATTTAAATTAATAAGTTTCAATCAAATAATAAACAATTCGGCTATTACACTTTCAAATTGTCATGCATATATTTAAACTTAAATTTCTTTCATAGTAACTTTGCAAAGACTACAATCAAATTAATAAATTCCATAAAATTATCTATATATTGTTTTCTATTACTGTTGAGAAATGTTTTAGCTTATACTATTATAGTCAAATCATAACAATATTAACAAAACCGGCGCGTAGCGCCGGCAAACCCCTAGTATATTCATAGTTTAACTAGAAAATAGTTGCATTTGTTTGCCCAAGTCTAGCCATCTCCCTTTATTCCCTTTGATTTTTTATACAAAAAGCACCGACTTCTTCTTGTTATTGGCTCGTAGTCTTTTATTTCTGGAGACTTTTCAAAAAACTGTCGACAACGGTCCCCATGGCACGGTCGTTTATTTCATATATATGTATATAACGTAATTAATATTTTCAAAATTATACTATATAAGTATATGCTTAACAAATAGTCAATTACGTTGAGTTCAACTCTTTTCTCTACCAAAAAATATATTCAGTTACGAATATATTAATTAAATTAACAAATTTGATAAATTATATTCTTTTGTATAAACAATAAGTGGAATAATATTTCATATCAACATTAATAAAGTAATTTAGTTTGAATAGTAAAATATATATAATAATTAAATTTTCAGTTTGAATAGCAGGAAAAATGTTTAACTCAATAACTCGCTCTGTTTCTGGTTCTTGTCTGAGGAATTTTGTATAACATAATAATTCTTATCGTAAACAAAATTATTATAATATAAAATGTTAAAATTAGCTAGATCTAGAAGCAAATGAAAGATGTTAAAAGCAAATGACATAGAAGCATTGTTATGAAAGATTATTTAGACCTAGAAGCAAATGGAAGATATCCAAAAAAGTTACACTCCTATTTTTAAAAGAACAAGGGATATAAAGATTTGATTCATAAACAATGGTTAATTATTCAATAAGAATCAATTAAGAACATGACACGTTAGTTTATTTATTTTTTGCTTTGATATCTTTTAAGCGACTTTCCCAAATTTGAAGTCCTCTTTAATTAGCCTAAAGAATTGACCACAGTTTCAATCATGACAAATTTACTTTTTGATAAAACTTCGTATTTCTTTTCGTTATAACACGAACTTACGCTACATCATGTAAGGAATGTAATGTGATATACAGATTGTTTTTCAATATTTCCTTTTTTTGTATTCATGATATAGGCGACTCAAACAATAATTTGGACAACCTTAAAAAACATATGACACTAGCCGACAAAACATTATCATATACTGTGTATGTAGATCAAAATGATCTGTATGACAAATTTTAATATGTCCCCTCGAACAAAAGATCGTCCAAAGTCCAAGCTTTAACATTAAGTAAAGAAGACTATGAAGCTTTCTTCAGATTATGCCTTTGTGGGATTAGAGTAGAGTAATAAATCGAGTTTAGTTAGGCGTAAACCAACCCACAATCCATGTTACCAAAATGCCGCTACTATTAAAGGTTCGACCCACGCGTATGTCAACGAACATCTTTTGGCTCCAATGTTTTTCTCCAACCCTCTTGATGATCTGATTCCATTTCTCAGGTTGATAACTTTTTCCTACGTCTTGCAATCGATTTTATAGTGTCGTAGAAAATACTTTACAAGTGCGGAAATGTATCGCGTGCAATATTTAAGATGTCAATCAATGGAAAAAGATAAGATGGCGAGATGAATAAAATTAGTTAGGAAGTAGGCAACTCAAAATTGATTGAGAACTCTACTCTTGATCGTATCTGAGGCATAGCATGGTAAATTGTATGCATAAAACAATTGGTTATACTTTAAAATTTAAGAATCAGTTATGTTTGTTCAGGTAGATCTATGAGAACGAATGTTAGCTAAAAACACCTAATTAGGAGATCTATACTATTAAAAGTCTCCAAATCTCATGTGTTTTAGGTCAAATACCGGCAACTATTGTGTTCCCTGCACATGGCAAATTTCTCATAATTCATCACGGCGTCTTAATTATTGTGTTTTATATTTTGTAATAACGTGTATTTTTTTTATCAAATTGTAATAACCTCTATTATAAAAGGTTAATAACATATTATTATGAACTTAATTAAATAACATATCATTATATTTAAAATATGAATAAAATTAATGCTAGATGTCTACAACAAGCGTTTTCCCACATTTGTTTACAATTTCACCGTCGCGTAACGTTCATTAGTTGTATTCATCATTCCAGCGTTGCAGTCTTCCAATGAAGTATCAACATTTTTATTTTTCATTCAAGCTTTTTTTTACTCATACCGAATGCAAATGCACCAAAAACACAGGTTTTAGTATGATATTGAGAACCAGATCGTTCTATCAGTTACGTCCTTAAAATACGTTTTGGTCTTAGTTTGTTATCTTCGAATACTATAATTTTAAATCTAAGCAATTAATCACATAACTTCTATATGTTATTAAAAAACTAGATCAAACATAAGATGCCACTTCTAATCTCTCGAGTCTCTCGACACATGCAACAATACTCTCAAGAATGAATACTATATGTACATGAAAATAGTGGTAGCAAATATGGGAATGATCAAATAGAAGACTCCTTTATATAAAAATAAAATAAAAAGGCTTCTATATATATATTTGTAATATTCATTAATGGACCATCCGTGATCAATGGATATAAAACAAACTACGCAGCATCTGAAGGTATAACTGCCAGGAAAGGGTAGAATATGATTCCCCATTATGAGTCACGATGTAATATATAACCATTATTTTGTGATGTACTGGTGTATGCTCTATTGATGATATATAAATATATCGACCGAAATAAAAAAAAAAAGTAAAAAAAAAATTCCAGATACGGAAATAAGATAAAAGATGAGAGGTCTTTTTTTTTGAATTAAAAAGATGAGAGGTTAAAACGAAAAGAATACACCCTCAATTCATCTAACTAGCTAGCTTTCGTATACGGGTTCATAAAAATGTTTGGAAATATAGATAATAGTGAAAAAAAGAATGAATAAAAAATTATTTGAAAATATTGATAGTAATGTATTATTTTAATATTTTATAATTAACTTCCTAAATTTAGATATACAACATTAATGTGTCTATGTAGAAAACAAACATAACGAATGTGCCTGTAATTTTATAACCTCTTAGATATGTTTTCGTGTGATCCACTGCTAATCAAATAAAAAATATGACATGCGTACAAAATGTAAACGTGAGATTAAAAATCAAACCAAATCATACACACCTAAAACCATAATTATTCATAAAAATATTATTTCATACAAACCCAAAACCATATTAATTCACTAGAGTTACGTATAAACTAGATATACAATAATAGAAATAGAATTACCCAACATTTAAACCTTATTTTTGTGGACTATCAAACCAGTCATTGTTATATTGATTATTCAACTGATCAAATAATTTGAAATACCATCGATTTTACCGTTCACGTTAAAATTCTTACTTTATGACTCACACGAATACCCCTATTACATGACACAGTGAAAAATATATAGTTTAAACAATAAACAAAAATAGTTAAAATAAAACCATTAAATCTTTTTTTAAAAATCTTTACTATTATTATAACTTTCCGAACGAGTTTCAAGTCTCGAATACAAGTTTGATTTGAACAAAATTTCCTAGCTTATACATAACAACACTAGTTTAGTGCGCCCACCATACCGACACGTTCTGCTAGAGTGCTCCGTAATCCTTAGAATATCATTGACCGTTCTCTTCGCCGATGATGACCACTTGAAGGGTAAGGTTTACCTCGTTGCCTTGGATGCCGGTTCTTCTTCTGTCATCGTTGAAGTAGCTAGTCTCTAATGATCTTTTCAAACTAGTATTCTTGACTGACATTAAGCTCTAAGATCGAATGGTATAAGGACAATTGACTTACAAAGAAACCTGAAGCCTCAAGAACCAGAAGACCACGGATGCAACAAAGCTGCGTTCAAGACAACAAGCAAAGTGCACCCCACTAACAACAGGCTGTAATGAAGACATAATCAACAGTTCAAAAGCTTTAGTCCCTGCATAAGAAATAAAGATTAGTCTGCTAGAAAGCAAAACAGCTTCCAAAGCACTGGGATGACCAATCTTCAACCAAGTCTCCTCGCCGAGTGAAATCCGACTGACTCAATCATGCTTCAGAACCGACGCCTTGGCCCGAGCTGGAGAACCCAAACCCAGTTTCCTACACGCTGCAAGAACACACATCGCTGGAGAGGCAACAAGAATCAGTACAGCGAAACCTTAGCTTCTCAGATCCACCTGACCCGAGCAAACTTGAACCTGACTCGTGATGAGATAAGACAAACAGAGAGGAGCTGTTGAAGGCTGGTTAGTCTGCCATAGACGATAGAGTCTCCTTACCCACTCGAGCTTCACACGCAAGGATCCCAGAGAAACCACGACCACATAGCCGCAAGAATTACTAGGTCTGCACTTTCATAACCAACGAAGCCTCTGTTGAGTGGAGACGAAACCGGAGCCCGAGACGAGACACCAAGCCTCGGTTCACAGAAAGCCAAAAACACCTCTTCACACGACCTCTATCGCATAGCAAGTTGAAGAACAGAGAAGAGAGTCGCACTCGACTTCACGCGCCGACATCACCACGAAGAACAACGGGATCTACAAATGGAAAACGAGATCCGTCGGTGCTCGTACCTTAAAAGCTGACTCCGTTCACACCACAGCCCCCACCGCCTCATTGTTCTCCAGACGGCAACCTGCCACCAGATCTATCACTCCCCGGGAAGATTTAGGTTTCCGGCAGCGAGAGTCCTACCACAGAAGCATACATATTGACGGCGAGGGAGATGTAGTTGAAGAAGCAAAGGGGAAAAGGAGATTGAGGGAGAAGGTGTCTCCGGCGTCGGAGCTAATGCACACCCGCACATCCGCCGGTGTCTCCAAACGCCAGAGCGAAGACCGTTTGCTTTGTGTTTTGTTGACTTGTCGTAAAGAGAAGGTGGATAGTTTAAAGAAAGCGAAAAAATAATTTTATACCCATTAAACCATTAAATCTTTTGTTTTTTAAAGTTTATATATACCATAAAATATGCATTGTATAGTCGCATGGATCAAGATCATCTTATGAATACATCCAATTGTATAACTTGCCGTTGATATCAAGGCGATATGACACTTTCTGAATATCAAATACCTTTTCGGAAATTTTGATATTGTAATAAGTAAACTATCATAGGACTTTTTGTTAAATAAATGTCGGTCAACTAAAAAGAAAGAAACATGTTTTTTTTTATCACGAAAAAAAATAAATGTTAACTAAGCAAAATAATGCTTCTTTCTTTTTTTAATAGACATGACATGTTACATGTATGATATAAAAAAATTGACGAAGGCTTATAGCCTAGTGATTTGTACTAAGGATCCGAGTTTCTCTTTTAGGTAGTTCCAAGTTGATTCTCTCTCGCTAAAATATTCTCTTTTTTAGTGGGTGGAGCTTAGCTGTCGTGAAAGTGTTGACACGTAGTAAAAACCACCGCAAGAAAAGCCTTTTTTCTGATCAATCTTCATCTTTTTAAAGGTTTGTTCTTATCCTCAGTCGGTGTTCATCAGAAAAAGAAGATATCCTCAGAAGAAAATCAAAATTCCCAGAAGAAAATCAAGATGTCGCTAGCAATGGATAAAGCTTTGATGGCTCTATCTTTGGAGGAGGAAGATGAACCTTTTGATATGCCCAATCTTCCTCAATTTCGATCCAATGAAAGAAACTCTAGAAGTCTAATCGGGAGGATTCTCAATCCTGATTGTCAGAAGATCCCAAATGTAATTCATGAGATGCCAAGGAAGTGGCAGAAACAAGGGAAAGTGCGTGGTGTTGCTCTGTCCAAGGAGAGATTCCAATTTATCTTCGATAGTGAGCATGATTTGCTTGAGGTCCTCGAAAAAGGGGTCCATACATCAAGCGAATGGGTCATAGTTCTCGAGAGGTGGGTGGAGAACCCTCCGCCAGATTATCTCCAATACATAAATCTATGGGTCCAAATCCGAAATATTCCGATCAACCACTACACAAAAAAGGCAATTACGTCTCTTGGTGAGAGACTCGGTGTAGTTCAAACTGTTGCGTTTGATCCTGATAAACCTCAAGTTCAGGAGTATGTAAGGGTTCAGCTACGTTTTGATGTGTCTCGTCCTCTAAAGAAGTCGATGGTGGTGAATCTTCCGGATGATGGTGGTTCAACTTTGGTCTATTTTAACTATGAGAGGGTCCAGAAGAGGTGCTATGAGTGTCAGCGTTTGAATCATGAAAAGGATGTGTGCCCTCTATTGGTCAAGAAACGCAGGGATACTGCGTTGGAAAGACGACAGAGGATCTTGTCTGAGAAGAAGCAAGTAGAACCAGTCCTCCGTCCACACGACCCGCTGTATGGCGTGCTGACTGAAGAACAAGTGGGCTTCTGTCACCAAACTGGAAGATGGAAAATTTCTTCGCAAGTGTTAGATGAAATGCGGAAATATATGTTGATGGCAACAAAGGAGGATAAGCTCATTCGTATGGAAAGGATCAAGGCGTCTGTGGCTGAAGCTGAAAAGGACCCAATTCTACAAAAGACGGTGCTTCGTTTGGAACAGCCTCCGGTCTTCACGTCACAAGTTGATAAAGGAAAAGGCAGGGTCTTTGATCTTGACCTCAATTTGGTGGCGAAATCTACTACTACTTCTGGTGGGGGAGATACGAAGTTGATGGCGGATTCTCTTAATGCTCCTGGTGGGGGAGAGAAGAAGTTGATGGCTTCAGCATTCAAAGCGTTCAGATGTGAGCCATCGTCCGAGGTGAAGAAGCTAGCTCTGGAGCAGCGACTTAGCTTGAAGTCTCCGGAGATACCATCGTCTTCTTCTCATGATGTACACCGTTACTCAGCTCAGATGGCAGGTGAACCTACTGGATCGGAAGACAACTCAACGGAATATGGTTTTCAATTGGGCTTTGGAAAATCATCCGGGGTTGTGAAGAAGACTCAGAAAGCTCGTCGGCGTCCGTACATTCGCAAGAGACAAGAGACATCAGAGCTTCGTCCTTCTGCTCTTCAAGAATTGTATGGTCAAGATGGGGCGGGATCCAGCGTAGGTGGAAAAAGAAAAGGCTCTACTGATGATTTGGCTGCTCAAGTGACCGTGAAGAAGAAAGAAGCAAAGGTGATCCCGCGTGAGGGATCGCCGAAGCATAAATGAGCATCATCAGCTGGAATTGTCAGGGCTTGGGGCGGCCTCAAGGTCTGACAATTTCACGCCTTAGGGAATTGCGTCAAAAACATTTTCCTGAGGTTCTTTTTCTTATGGAAACAATGCACTGTAGAAATGTACTAGTAGACCTACAAGTATGGCTTGGGTATGATAAGGTTTTTACCATAGACCCGGTGGGGCACGCGGGGGGCTTAGCAGTTTTTTGGAAGAAGTCTGTAAACTTGAAGTTTTTGGATGTAAATAAAAATATGGTGGACTGTGTTGTTCAGTACGGGAACCTGTCTTTCTTAGCTACTTGTATTTACGGCCCTTCAATTTGGAAAAGGCGTATAGAATTGTGGGAAAGACTTAGTAGATTAGGTGTACAGAGGAGTGATAGTTGGTGTGTTTTTGGGGATTTTAACGATATTTTACATAATGGTGAAAAGATAGGTGGTACATGGCGATCTGATGAGTCCTTTGAACCGTTTAACCTGATGCTGAAGGCTTGTAAACTTGAGGAACTTCAGAGTCATGGTGATGGGTTTACTTGGTGTGGTAAGAGAGGAAATTCATGGGTTCATACAAGACTGGACCGATGTTTTGGTAACAAAGCTTGGTTCAAGAAGTTCCCCTGTTCGAATCAAACCTTTCTGGATAAAAGAGGTTCCGATCATAGACCGGTACTAATCCACCTGATGGAAGCGCAAGAAAAGTTCCGTGGTTCTTTCCGTTTTGATAGAAGATTGTTGGATATTCCAGGAGTTCATGAGTCTGTAGCTAATGCTTGGCAGTTTCCTGTCTCCAGAGGTTTAAGATCGCTATCGTCCAGAATCAAAGCGTGTCGCAAAGCATTGAGTTCGGTGAAGAAACAACACCATGTTAATTCGAAAGATAGAATTCAGCAGGCCGAGATAGCTTTGGAACGAGAACAATCTGCTCTATCTCCCTCTACGGACCGTATTCACTTCCTGAAAAGGGAGCTTTTAAGAGCTCATAAGGATGAAGAATTGTATTGGTGGCAGAAAAGCAGAGACAAATGGTTAACCAGAGGAGATATGAACTCTCGGTTTTTTCATAATTCTGTCAAAACAGCCCGAGCACATAAGCATATTGATAAGCTGATAAACGCAGCAGGTGTTGAAGTTTTTACTGAGACGGATAAAGGGGAGGTTGCTGTGGCGTTTTATCAGAATCTGTTTAAATCTGCGAACCCGTTTCAATTCCAAACTTGGTTTCAAGATATGAGACCTAGAGTTACTAACCAGATGAATGAAGAACTGGTCATGAGAGTATCAGCGGGGGAGGTGAAAGCTGATGTATTCTCTATCAATTCATCAAAAGCGCCGGGGCCTGATGGTATGTCAGCTTTGTTCTTTCAGACTTACTGGAGTGTAGTTCAAGAACATTTGGTGGGTGAAGTGCAACGTTTTTTTGAGGTGGGTATCTTACCACGTGAGTGGAACTATACACATCTTTGCTTGATCCCCAAACACCCAGAAGCGAAGGAGATAACTGACCTCCGTCCAATAAGCCTTTGCTCTGTCACCTACAAAATCATTGCAAAGATTATGGCAAAGAGATTAGCCCCAGTGCTTCAGGAGATAATTTCACCAGCGCAATCTGCATTTGTTACGGAACGTCTGATGACGGATAACATCACTATTGCTCATGAGATGCTGCATTCTATAGGGGATTCTCAGGACCCTAATTCAACAAAGATGGTGGTAAAAACAGATATGTCCAAGGCGTATGACCGGGTCGAGTGGAGTTATCTGAGATCTCTACTTTGCGCCCTGGGATTTGATCCTAAATGGGTTCACTGGGTTATGGTGTGTGTGACAACTGTTACATATTCTGTCCTTGTTAACAATCAACCACATGGGATGATAGTTCCTCAAAGGGGATTGAGGCAAGGTGATCCATTATCACCATCGTTGTTTGTTATATGCTCTGAAGGTCTCTCTCATTTGATGGCTAAAGCAGAGCATGAAGAGAGTATTGAGGGGATCAAATTTGGAGAGAATGGGCCATCTGTTAATAAGCTTCTTTTCGCGGATGATTGCCTTTTCTCATGTGAAGCTACTGAGGAGCAGAGTGATTCTCTGATCAGAAATCTGAGACGATATGAAAGTGGAACAGGACAAGTGATTAATCCTCAAAAATCGTCTATTATTTTTGGCAGAAAGGTTTCAGAAACTGTTAAACCGATTGTCAAGCAGAAGCTGGGAATTTTTCTAGAAGGTGGTGAAGGAAAATATTTGGGTCTTCCTGAGGTTTTGAAAGGTTCTAAAGTGAAAATTTTTTCATATCTAAAGGAACGACTGAGCAGGAAAGTTTCTGGTTGGCATGCAAAAACATTATCACAGGGTGGAAAAGAGGTGTTAATCAAGGCGGTGGCGTCAGCTCTTCCGGTCCTTCCCATGTCGGCTTATAGACTCCCTAAAGCTGTGATTTCAGGTCTACACAGTGCAATATCCAGCTTCTGGTGGGATAGTGTAGATCACCGTCGAAAAATTCATTGGATAAGCTGGGAGAAGTTGTGTCTGCCAAAGGAACAGGGAGGAATGGATTTCAAAGATCTCGAGTGTTTCAATCAGGCCTTACTTGCGAAACAAGCTTGGAGAATCCTTCATGTGGAGGAATGCCTTATGACAAGAATCATCAAAGGGAAATACTTCAGCTCTGGTAATTTTGTACATTCAGATCCTTGTAGAAATACCTCTTATGCTTGGAAAAGTATTATATATGGAAGAGACCTGTTGATGAAAGGTTTGAAAAGATCGGTTGGCAATGGAAGAAGTTTAAAAGTGTGGACAGAACCTTGGTTGGAAGACGTTAGTGGCACCTGCAGACCACCTTTGCGGAGACAGCGAATATTTGATGTTAACTTGATGGTGTCTGATGTGATCGATCATCATCGGAGAAGGTGGAATCTCAGGAAGCTGAAGGAATTATTTGTGCCTGGTGATATTACCATACTCCTTCGTAATCCTCCGGCGGTGACTGCAAATGATTCTTGGGTCTGGAAATACACGAGAAGTGGAGTATATACAGTGAAGACAGGATATGACTTTGCATTTGCAGAGAATAATAAGGAATTAATCCGTAGTCAAACTGAATGTCCTTCACTCAACCCATTAAAAGCTCAAGTATGGAACGCTCATGCCCCACCAAAACTTAAGGTCTTCATGTGGAAAGCGCTTTCCGGAGCATTATCGGTGTTTGATGCATTAGACAGTCGGGGGATGAAATGTGAGATGGTATGCCAAACATGTGGTTGTGATGGTGAATCAATTAACCATGTGTTATTCTCCTGCACTTTAGCCCGACAAGTATGGGCAATCTCAGGCTTTCCTCACCCTCGGGGTGGCTTTGATGATCTGTCCATTTTTGCAAACATGAACTACTTGTTCTCAGAAACAAGCAGAAACGTTGAAATGGTCCAGGTTACTCGAACATTCCCTTGGATCCTTTGGTATCTCTGGAAGAATAGAAATTCTTTGTTGTTTGAAGGAGCTCTATTTCCTGGAGATCAAACCAGTGAAAAAGCTAAAGAGGAGGCAAGGGTATGGTTCTCAGCTCAAGATGAGATGCGGTGTGGTGAGGAAGATAATAGTGGAGTACTGCATCAATACCCTTTAGGTTGGACTGTTCCACCTACGGATGGGGTCAAATGCAACATTGGTATAAAGTGGGCATCTGATAGAAAGGAATTAGGGGCTGCATGGGTGTTAAGAAATTCGGAAGGAATGGTACTACTTCATAGTCGCCGTTCTTTTAGAGGAGTAACGTCAAAAGATGAAGCGGATTTTCTTAGCATGGCATGGGCTGTGGAGAGTATGATATCTCACAGATGTAGGAGAGTTTACTTTGCTCTTGAAGGAAGCATGTTAGTGAATGCCATTAACCGACCAAAAGCTTGGCCTTCTTTCAAGTACAAAGTGAATGAAATTAGACATCTGCTTGGGGAACTAATTGAATGGAAGGTTATGGTTGAAGGTGGTGAAATCAACCGGGACGTCCGTTTGATTGCTCGTAGTGTTCTGACTGGAGACCGATTCCAGTCCTATGTTGCTAGGGGTTATCCTAGATGGTTGTCGATGTGATTTTGGTTAGCCTTGACTGTTGTTTGTTCTTGGCTATAAGCTTGTAGTTTTACTTGAAGTTTTTGATGTAACTACTACCTTAATATCAATGAAAGTTTAGATGGCAAAAAAAAAAAAAAAAGATTTGTACTAAGGTCCATGCTGCATGTTTCATAACTTGAATTCAAATATGATATACAGAGTTTAATAATGATAGCTTGAAGTCAATTACTTTTAAGTATTAACCCTCAAAAGTGCGAGTGATATTAAAACCACTTTGTACACATGCGGCAACAGAGCCTTTATTACAAACAGGCAGCACTCATAACAATGCCTTTATTACAAACAGGCAGCACTCATAACAATGCTTTAATACATAGCGCCAGAGACGGAACAAACTACAAAAAGAAAATGAAATGGAACAATCAAACAACATACCCATTTATACATAACTCTCTCTCCCTTTCTCTTTGGACATGTCTTGAAATCAGACAAAAAAACCGACCCTATTTTGTAATTTGGAGGTTTCCTGGGTCCACATTTCTAATACAGTAACGCATCAGAAGATGCCATGAGGAGCTGGTTCATATAAAACATGTTCATATTCATCTGACTCACGAGGAAACCATCAGACTCTGGACCAGGCAGAGAGTTCGAACAGATCCCGTTGGTATTGTCTAGGAACCCGATGATGTCGTTTAGAGATTCTAGCCTGTGGCTGAGTTCATCGAGCTGAGCTCTGAGAACAGAGTTCTCTGCTTCGACGGTTAAGTAGTGTTGTGTTGTGATGCTGACACTTGTCGCGATCTCGTCGTTCTCTTTCTTAAGCTGGTTAACCTGAGCCGTTAGATCGTCAAGAAGCTTCTGTTTCTTCATCCTCGACCTCCTCGCTGATTCACGGTTTGAGAGCATCCTCTTCCGTTTCCTCTGCTCCATGAGACTCTCCTCGGGTCCTGACGACGTTTGAATCGATGAAGAAGTTGTTCCAGACGACGACGAGTCCATTCAGCGCACACACACACACACAAAATTCTTTTACGAGAAGAGAGATAATACTATACAATGGGTTTTCTTGTAAGAGAGGTTAAGAACAGAACAGGACCAAGAAAAGACAAGACAAGAGTTATTTTTGAAACTAGGGTTTTGATTTAATAATTATACGACTATGTAATAAAAGTTGGAGAGTTTGAGAAACTATGAGACGTAGTAAAGCCAGTAAAGGAAGACAACAGAGAAAGATTGAACGAGATGGGTCCTGCGCCTGATTGTAGAGTTTAGCATAAACCCAGAGAGGAAGATCTCACTGAGTATAATCGGAGACATGAGTCTCAAACACCAAGAACTGCTGATTAAGCATCAATGTTTTGTCTAATTTTTTAAAAAAGATTATTCTCACTAGAGCTGAGATCTTTTATAATGAATCGTAAGAAAGAAAAACGAAATCAAGAGAAGAAGAAGGAGAGAAGGGGGAATGTGAATGGTTTAGGAGAATGAATTTATAGAAGAAAATTCAAGAAAAGCGTTTCTAGTGTTTGAGCAACTTGACGAGAAACGGTACATGTGTTTGGATTCCATTGGAAGAATTTATTTATTTTAGTTCTGTTTTTCCCTTCGTATTTCTTTTTGGCAACTTTTCTTTTTCTTTTTACTCTTTGACTAAAACGCGGTTAAAGAAGTATCTACATAAGTCGGCAATATTTAGAGAAAAAAACTTATTATATAAATTTGGTTTTCAAAGTTAATAATTAACACGATTGTGGCATATGTCAATTATATATTTAATATGGTGACATGTGTCAAACAATTTCATAATTAAAAAGAAATTATAAATATTAGTTAATAATTTTTATTTTAAAATCTTAAACAAAAGAAAACTGGAAACTTATTTGATATTAATTTTACTTTTAGTATTGCGACATGTGTTCAAATATCTCATGATTAAAACTATAGTGTAAAGGTAATACAAAACATGATATAATTCTATTTTTTAGGATTTAAAAGAGATTTGAAAAAAGAAAGAAAATTCTCATTACAAAAATAATATTTTAAGGTTCTTTTTAAAATTTTAGAACAAAGCTTAAAATTACTATTACATTGTCTTTTACATTATATATTATCAAAAGCATTGTGATATATATAAAATATATGATATAATTCTCTTTTATTGATTTAAAATATGGTGCATAGATAAATTTTAAATATTTTTGTTTTTAAATTATCTTTTCTTTATGATTTTAGAAAAGGAAAATTAGTGTTAAATATTGTACAAATTGATTTTGGTATATGATTTTCTTAAACAAAAATTACTATTACTTTTTGAAATCATTTAATTGACTTAGCTTTGTATTTATTAACTTGTATCTTAGGTATTTACAGATCACGAGATACAGTATTTGATAGTAATTTTGAATTTTAAGAATATTTAAACAAAAAAAAATAAAAGGAAGTAATTTTTATTTGCTATTTTTAAAACAAAAATTGTGACATGCGTAAAAAAAATATGATACAATTTTCTTTTGTTGATTTCAAAATATTTAGAAAAAAAAAAATTAATAATTTTGAAGAACCAAGCTTTAATTAGGTTTTTTTAGTTACCTTTTAATTTTATATTTTAAAATATATGATAGTAACGCTTTTAAAAAGTCTAAAAAATAATTGTAAATTTCTATTAGAAAGTAATTATATTTGTTTTAGAAAAAAATTATAATGTTTAATTTTAAAGATAGTAAAGAAAGGAAAATATATATATATATATATATATATATATATATATATATATATTGTCGACTGGAAATTATAAAATATAATTATTAACTTTTAAGAAAAAAATGTTAAACAGAGAGAAAAACTTAGGTTCATCTCTATTTTGAACCTTTAAATTCACATCTCCTCTACTAACCAATCAAATTGTCAACTAGATTAATGATTTAAAAATATTAAATAATTTTTTAAAAATCAAAATAATTAAAAATAAAACATAGTGTCAATTTTATTAATGCTAGTGCTACTATCTAAACTCTAAACTCAAACTCCATACCCTAAATCCAAATTCTAAACCCTAAACTCTAAATTATAAACTCAAACTCTATACTCTAAATCCAAATCTTATACCCTAAACTCAAACCATAAACTCTAAACCAAAAAGGTAGACCCTAAACTTAACATATACCCGAAACCCAAATCCAAGACTCTAAACCCAAATCGTAAATCCTTTACCTTAATTATAAACCCTAAATCAGAAATCTAAATTGTATACCCTAAACCCAAATTCAAGATCCTAAACCCAAACCATAAACATATACCCTAAACCAAATCCTAGACTCTAAACTTAAATAGTAAATCCTAGGGTTTATGGTTTGGATTTAGGGTTTATGGTTTGGATTTATGGTCTTGGATTTGGGATAGGGCTTAGAGTTTAGGTTTATGATTAAGATTTTAGAATTAAGGTATAAGATTACCGTTTTGGATTAAAGTCTAGGTTTGGGTTTATGGTATATGTTTATGTTCAGGGTCTAGATTTTTGGTTTATGGTTTATGGTTTGGATTAGGATTTTTGATTTGGATTTACGGTATAGAGTTTGGATTGATAATTTAGGGTTCAAAATTTAGAATTTGATTTTAGAGTATAGAGTTTGAGTTTAGGGTTTAAATAGTGACACTATCATTATTAAAATTGATACATTTTTTTATTTTTAATTATTTTTGTTTTTTAAAAAAATATTTAATAATTTTAATCATTAATCTAGTTGGCATTTTGGTTGGTTATTAGAAAATTGGTGAATTTGAAGGTTCACCATAGAGGTGAACCTAAGTTTTTCTCTTAAACAAAAGTGAATCGTAAAATCCTACAAGTACAACAAATTATTTATTAAAATAACATGAAGAAAAACTAGCTATATAAAAGAAGTATTAAATTATTATTGATATTAAATTGTAAAAATAGCAGTTTTAAAACTTTTTGAAAGCAATTTATTTTTTTATATTAAAGAGAATATAACAGTAATATGTTATATGACAGTAATTTTCCTTTTAAATAAACGAAGATTTATAAAATAGAGTGTTTTCCTTTAAAATTAATCCTAACAAAATAAAAATTTTAAAACTTATTTAATAAAACATTAAATTGGTACATTAAAACGTGCATAATGTTGTCATTGACTCGGTTGGTGTATTTGACTTAAATTTTCTATTATTTTTCAATCAATTTTTTATTTCAGGTTGTGTTCAGTTTAAACGTTTAGATATAGTATTATCTCTAATTCTAAGTACAAAGTTTATAACAATTCATCTATGCAGCATGATTATAAAATACAAATATTAACTTGAACTTATATGTGAAAACGAGATTTTAATTATAAAATAAATTTCACGCAATATATGCAAAAAAAATATAAAACTTTAGTTAATTAATTTATTTTTTTATGATTTTTAATTAAAACACCAAACAAAACATGTTGCGTTGCAACGGGGTCATATCTTGTTTACTTTATAAATTTAATCTTCTCTTTTTTAAAAAAAAAGTTGGAGAAACTTAAACAAAAATTCAGCAGCCAAAAAAAGTGATGAAGAAAATGGCCTTGGTTCTCATCAAATTTTCTACTCACATTTGTTTCACTTCTGTTTTGTTTCCCTTTTCCGTGTTGGAAATGTTGTAACGATGGCTCATTAGTGAGAGGAAGAAAATGGGAATAAAACGTATCTCTTTTTTTAAAGTGGTGAACGTTAAAAAAATTATGCCAGTATTAAAAATCACCAATGATAAATACTAGAATTAATTTATGTTTTAGCTCAATTCCAAAATTATGCCAGTCAATAAATTTTGTTTGTTCATGGATTTTATAAGCCTAAATCTTAGTATGTTACTCCCTCTGGGAAAAAAAATAGTTTCAAAAAGATTGATTTTTTACCTTTTCAATATATGATTTAATGAAAAATTGTAAATTTCAAAAAAATTAATGGTGTTTATTGATTTCTATTGGGTAAAAGTTATGGAAAATTGATATTCACAAAAAACAATGCATTTACAATTAAAATTTAATGAATTTTCTTAATATATGTGAAAAGTCTAAAACATCAATCTTTTAAGAACAAAGTGAATATATCTTTTGATATACAACATAGAGATGGTTAGACCTCTTAACGTTGGTATCAACGCAATTTTTACACTTAAGAGTTTAATTTTATCAAGTTTTAGGAAACCAAAATCAAACATATTATTGACCATTCAGATTTATAAACTGTATCACAGCAAAGCTCACAAAAAAAACTAGAATCATTAAACTTGCCTAGTTTTTTGGTTTAACAGTGACAAATTACAGAATCCTTTTCAAAGAAGAATGCAGATCGGCTTCCTTTGAAAACCCTAGAAAGGCGATTTTTTCCTCTCCCCTACCTCTTCAATTTTTTTTCTCAGATTTGAGGCCTTCTCCGGTCCGGCCCTCCTCGCCAATACCGTGAGAGGGCCTCCTCTCCTCTTTATCCTTTTAAAGTTTCAGTATTTCTTTGGAGTTTGTTCTTCGACTTTTCTAGAAAGAGATAAAGCCTATGTTCGTTTCAGTTGCAGTACGACCTTTTAACAGAAGTTTCTACTTTGTCTCGGGCATGGTTGGGTACTTGGGTTTGTGTTGGCGAGGCTTTAGTGTCTCGTGTGTTGTGCTGATCTTGTGTGTGGTGTGTGGCTTCTTGTCTTCTCCCCGAAGACGATGGATCGAAATCCGGAATAGAGATTCAATTCTCAGAAAATTTTATATATGTTTTCCTATGCATCTTTTTAGATCCAATGTATTTGATACGATGGCTTGTTATGGATTCTTGTTATACTAAGAATGGCCATGTTGGTGGAGCTTTGTTTGTCATGTTTGTGGTGTGTAGTACCATTAAAAGGTGTGTGGAGAGCCCATTCACATATGTGGTTTGGCCACCGGAGAAGTGGTGTTTCTTTTGACATCGTCAGGTTGTGGAGTCGTATAAGAGGCGCGTGAAGAGTCCATTCACTGTCCTATAGCATATCTTTTTGGATATGGAGAGAATCAGTGGTTTCAAACTTCATTGTTAGAGCAATAGCGAAGAGTGTTTTTAGAGATGGTTGCTTTCAGTCTTACCTGGCTCTAGGATGACCGGCCTGGCTGCATCAATAACTCTGCAGAGAAGCTTCTCTTTTACGTTCGTAGATTTTTATTCTTAAGGTTGAACGTAGCTGTAGTTCTCTGTTTTTCTCTATTCTTTGTACTGGATTTCATCCCATTTTGCAAACGTTAAAAAAAAAAGAAGAATGCAGATCCAAACTTCCTTTTTGTATTCCTAAAAGTAAAAATTGAGTTGATGGAAAAGATATAACTTATTTATTTGTTGAATTTTCTTAAGCAAACCACACATTCATGTAACGACAAAAAAGAAAGAAAATTAATAATATTCGTAGAATGTACTTTTAAATTTCTCATTTTTAACCCATTAAAGCCAGAATCTGTTTGGAAAATCCATGAACCATTTATTTAAAAATTAAAATACCACCAACACTAAATAAACAAATTTGAAAAAGTCAGAAATATTTTTTAAAGAAAACATATTAGAAACAGAAAGGAATCTAGTATTAAAAAAAACATAAAGGAGTCTATGCTTAAGAGTAAAACTGAAAAGAACATGTGTAAGTAGGCAGCAGAAGAAGAAAAAGCTGAGATGGACATGTGAGGTTGGGAAGAGAACTCTCCAGACTCAACACAGCTTTTCCATTTTCTTATTCTCCAATTTGAAGGAAAATAACGTATTAATTATTTATTCAGATGCCTATAGTGTTTTGAAGGATGGCAGCATCCAGGTTAACGTGAAATCAACTATTTTGTGATAGTACTTGTACAGTAATGATAATTGATGTATTTCCACCGACTTAATCATAAATATACATTTACCTTTACAAAATTAGTAGAATACTTGTAAAATTTCTAACCAAAAAAAAACAATTTACGATCAAACCATTACCATTACTGTACTTCAAAAGAATAATAATATTTTGGGACGTGTGGAAGAGGTCCACTGATCTAGCCCAGTTCCCAAAAACGACGTTGCATGACTTTCACCCCTAACTTTCACCAAACACGCTCTACATGCTTTTTAACAGTGAAGCTACACACCATAGATCGAAATACAATCATGATCCTAAAAAAATAGGTTTAAAATTTTTGAAACTACAAGGTACCTAATAATTGAAACTTTCTATCATTGATAATGATGTCACTCCAATTTTGACAAACGTCTCTCCGAATACCTCAAAAAGTATCCGAGTAAGTACATGTGTGTCCATTTATTACACGTTCACGGTATCACTTGATTACAATTTTGATTTACGTTTGATTTGGTTATTTTACTCCCAAAGTACCTTTTTTTTACAGTGGCTACTGACGATAGTAGTAGAACATCTTTTGGCCTTTGAAGGTAACAAACGGTCTGAAGCATTCATGTGATCTTCTGTGTTTCAACTCCTTTGTGTATTTCACTATCTCTAACAATTACCCTTTTTTTTTAAACATCTCTTACAATTACTACTGTCTCCATTAATTCACGTATAAAGTTTGGAGATAGAGAGCTAAGTTAGTTCCAAAAAGATAGAGGGCTAAGTTAGTTGAACATCCATTGATTGATTTGGTTGATATATCTAATCTACAATCTCCTTTCATTGCTATCACTAGAAACCATGTTGGTTTGGCAACAAAATTAGTTTTGGATGTCTAATTTTATATATATATATATATATATATATATATATATATATATATATCGATGGACATGGTTCTTTCTTTAATATCAGGGGAAAAGGTATATTGTTGGAAGAAAAGTATGATCCGTAAATATCATGGAGGGTGCATATAATCTGTAAGTGGGGGACAACGAAAGAGAGAGAACCAAACGAAGTAATGAAGGCAAAGGCAAAAAAAGGAAAACAAAAATCAAATTTGTGTTCTATCGTTTGCAATCACATGACCAAACAACAAACCCTACAATCCAAAGATACATCGCACTCAAGTATATAATTGCTGAGACTTATGTTACAGGTGGTTATTATAATACAAATACAATCAAACGTAGATTGTCCTGTAGTCTCGTCCATAAAAATCACAAATACTTAGGAAATTAGGAAAACACACACACAAACGATGCCACAGGCAAGAAAAAAAACACAAACAGTTATCACTTCAAATACATATTCAACTCAGTTGCTTTTCAGATGAATATGATCCTCATTTGAAAACAAAAAAAAATACAAACAAACTTTCTCTGATCCAGCCTGTTGTTTTGTGATTTCATCTTCTTTATCTTTTGCACATTAGAACCGAAAAAACTGGGAAAATGTAACACATTATAATTATGAATAGAAACAATAATGTGGAATGTTAAATGATATATGCTGGTGAATATTTTTTCCTTACCACCTTCTTCTTCTTCTTTTTCTCAATGTATGCCAGAATCTCCTTCTGGCTCACAAGAGTTTCCTCTAAAGCCTAAACCGAAAAGAAGAACCCACATTCAGTCATTATACCGACTAATATGTTCATTTGTTATTGTATACCTATTCTAATTACTCCAGCTAGACTCATATATAAATATATATACTCTCCAAGGTTAATAGTGTATGTAGAGATATACATGAATTTGTTGATAAAAGAAAAAAGAGATATACATGAATCTAGCTAGGTGGGGTAATTAGAATAGGTAACTACAAGTAAATCCATATATATATCCATAATTGCCAGGGACATTATTGGTAGTTAAGATTCTGTCTTACCTTTTTTGTCTGAGACAACTCTTGTTCAAGCACTTGAACACGGTTAAGCGCGGCCTGAAGTTTATCCTCCTTTTCAGATTCGATATTAGTCGGTTTCAAATCAAGGAACATGCACTTTTCTTCCAGCTCAGCCATACGTTTCATCATCAACATATACTCCGAGCTCGAGACTGGTGTTGAAAATTGGACTTTCACTACAAGAAAATAAGGATATTGTAACGAAAAATTTCGTCATAATAGACAAGAATTCGTAACAATATAATCATTGTTACATTTTTGTTACCAATTTTTAATGGTTGCAATACGTGTGTCACAAATGTTTTAAAGTAACAAAATTGTCACAATATTTGTGACTAATATATTTGTAACAAACCCGTCACACATAGTTACGTTGTAAGTTGGTAACAACATAGTTACAATTTCTTACATATTAAATTGTCTCAAACAGTATTAATTTGTGACAATTATAATGTTGCAATAATGTTACTTTTAGTAACAAATCCATTATCATTGTATATATAATAAAAATTAAATATTAGTATGATTAATTATAATTTTAACGGATCCACCAATTTAATTGTAATTTTAATAAAATAAAATATACATTGATATATTAAATTATTAAATTATAATTAATTATAATAAAATATTTAATATACAACTAAACTAAATCCAAACATTCGGTAAATACAAAATAAAATTTATTTACCAATAAAAATTTTCTTAAATATTAAAACTAACTTACAAATTAACATTGGTTTATAAAACTAAACCAAATAATAAAAAAATAAACCAAAAACCTAAACCTAATTGCTCATCCTCTCATCTTCTCAGCCGCATCTGCTCCACACATGAGTTAGTAGCTTTATCTCCATGCCATCACGTCCTTCTCTTCTTCTTCCTCTTCCTTTTCTGTCTTCTTATCCCTTCTTAAATCTACACAATTACAACAACAATTGTCAAACAAACTACACAGATGTAAAATACTATTTTGTAAAATAATTGAAAAACTAAACAGATTCACCTACCTTCTTAAATCGATACACAGAAAAATAATTATAAAACTACACAGATTAGCCGTAAGATGAAGAGATGCAGAGCAGGGTAAGGCTTGAAAATAAAAGGAAGACTAACCATGTGAAAGGAGTGGATGTATTCATTGAATCATTGGATTATCACGATCTGAACAGAAGTGGAAGGAGACCTTACAAAGGCAGAAGGAAAAAAAAAGATAGACTGAGAGATGTGTGAAGAAGAAGAAATGAAGAGGGAGGAGAGATAATCGTCGAGATCTTAAGAGAGAGAGAACAAAAATAACAGAAAAAGGAATAAAATCTTGTGATTCAAGAAAAAAAGAAAGAAAATCTCATCCGTTCATTAAATTTAATCTAACGATTTGGATGGTGATCCGTGTTTATGTCTTATTAGCCAATAGGAAAATGTTCATTTTTTTTTTACTTTTTGTTTGTTTATCATTTAACATTTAGTTATCTATTGTTTTTATTTTTTTATAAAAGTTTGTTTATTATAAAATACATGCATATATTATGTTTTATAATTTAATCTTTAAGTTTTAACTGTAAATTCAAAATAAAAATAGATTATATAACTATGGTTCAAGTTAAAGTATAGATTGAAGGTTTGTGGAATATTTACGGACACTTGAACAAATTCCCAAAACTATTTACTAAAATACGTTTGAAATACAATACTTTCATCATATAGAAGTTATATAAAAACCGAAACCCATAATGAAACCCTAAAACAAATTTTCAAGTTTTTGTAGGAAATTTGATGGTTCCTTAGCAAAGGGTCTGTTAAATTGTATACACATACTTTGTATCTAGATTATATGTCGGGTCTGCATAGTTATATAATAACATTCAGTGTTACTATATCTAATAATGTTTTTTTCTTTATTAAAAGACAACCATAAAGAGGTGTGTATGCATTATTTCATTACAGTTTCTTTGTTTATTAAAATAATAAAAGAGACGTATTTTTGGCGATCAAGAAAAATATTATTATTGTATTTATATTTTTAACAACGATATTAATATAGGAGATATTAATTTTTCTAAGGTTGAAAGCTAATATTGTGTATTTTCCGCTTGGAAGCGTTCTTTTATATAATGGAAAGAGGAACATTAATTTATAATTGCAACGTATGTGTTACGCTGTTAAGTTGCAATTTACGGCTTTTTTTGTTTGTCATCTTTTTGTATGAATTTGTCACTAAATTTCAGTTATTTTATTTTTTTTTTTTTGAAATTGAGTAAATTTCAGTTATTATATCAACACAAATGGAGACATATGATTTAGTCACAATTTCGTCACCACGGTGACAATAAACTTAGTCACGATTATGTTACATTTGTTGTCTCATTTATTTTCGTCATATTTTAAGTCACTATATGTGACCAAATTCGGTTACGATAAAACTGGTCACAGTATTGTGACCCAGTAGCTACTCTTTTTTGACATAAAATGTTAGTCATAAATTAGTTTCTATTATGTCACATTTTTGTGACTAAAATTTTTAGTCTCAAAAATTCGTAACAATATCTGTTTTTTCTTGTAGTGTTTAGTTTTCTTGGACCTAGACTTTTCATAACAAACTGAGTTTCCATATATAGCAGCCTCGGTGATTTTGCGCGGAGCATCTTTTGATAGCCTAACCATTGCAACAATTCCCATCACAAAGGCCATGACCCCTCCCACAAGTGATCCACCCCCTTTCTTAGGCGCCTCCTTACTCACGTAACAGTCTGACTCTACAAAAACTTCAATTTAGTATGCGCAGAAGAAGCAGTTTTTTTGCCTGAAATTTAGCTGAATGTGAGAGGAAAATATATATATATATATATATACCTTTAGAGATAGGTAAGTTTTGGTCTTTCTGACCTTTTGCAGGCCATGCAATATCTATGGATTTGTCAATGGTTACAATTAGCTTCTCATGCGAATTGTATTCATCCCTTTTCTTATTGTTTCTCTCAACATTCTGTGGAGTGAATGGGCAAATTCAGGACAAGCTTACCCTAGAGTACTAATTAGCTGCTTTAATTGTATTTTTCTTGTTTTTTTTAACAAAAGAAGTCTTGTTTGTTTAGCTTACTTTAGGAACTGAAATTGATCTTCCTTGGTCAATATGCTCAAGTTCATCTTCTGAAATTGGTGCGCACTTTATTTCACGGTTTATAGCCATCTGTTTTCATTTTAAAATATGCTGTATTTATCAGATTTACAAGTGTTTAATTTAATATAACTGTCGAATATATATGTGAATTGCTAATTACCTTGAGAATCTCAAGATCATTCCACGGACCTTTGTCAGAGCGCATACAGCCTCCTTTATCTTCACAAGTGCAATCCCCTCCAAAGAAGTCTGGTAACTCACTGTTTACAATACAAAAAATCTAATGAACATTCAAGTTTCCATAGCGAAGCAGAACTTACTTTTTAGTGACTCCAGAGATTAGTGATCTTACCTAGCATCAATGACTTCAAGCAGTTTGCAATGATATTTGTTCCCAAGAACATGAATCTTTTCCGTGGTCTTAGGATCAAGAAACGACTTCACTGTGCTCCACAAGAGGCGGAACCCGGAACCCGCATTGATGATGAACATCCGGTTCAACGTCTACATTAAAATCCAGAAGTCAAGAATTTTAATACCTTGACATGTTTACGTTTGTTTATACATTTGGTATGCAATTTTTACATTTTTTTCTAAAATGTGAAACCTCTTTTGTATTTTTTCACATTTACATCATGTAGAGATCACAATATAAATTAGCGTTTGGAACAATTGATATATAATTAGAGAAATATATAGTCTTCTGAAATATGAGATATTAATGACTGAGATCAAACTACATATACCTCAGGATAATTGTCATTGTCAATCTTGAGAAGCCTTTGAAGAAGCTCTCTCGCAGATTTGCTAAAATTCTTAAGCCCCTAATTACTCAGAACAATACACACATAGTTTTAGACAGTCAGAAAATTTACCCTTCTGTATTCAAAGACATGAATCAAAGTTTTACTGTATACATACCACGCCTTGGACGTCAAGAATAGTTGTGCTCTGATCAATGTGCTTATTGGCAGCGACAGAACAAGCAGGGAACTTGATATTGAAAGTCTTCTCGAACTCTTTGACATGATATTTCACGTACCGGTCCATTGTTGTCACTTGAAGTAGCTTGTTAGCATCAATTTGACCTAATCTCTCGATGTAAACCGGCCTGCCTTCCTTGTCTACTCCATGATAGCCTTGAGGGTAATGCTTCATGACATCATCGATCTCTTTGAATTCAATATCCTTCATCATAATTAGCAACATACATTATTGAACCTTTTTGCTAACGGATAATAGAACTTGTTTGTTAACCAACAGAAGATAAGAGTTTGAAACCAATAAAAAAATGTGGGTTAGGTCAAAAATGCTCCCAGATTCTAGCAAAGAGATTCACCTCGATGATTGTGTCAGCGCCAAAATCTTTCCTCCATTGAATCATGTCTTTCCACATTTGCTTAGCTTTCTCCGTGTCAAACTTTCGTGCCCTCAGAAATCTGTTTATAATTTAAAAATTTGAAATAAAATTATCTGTGCATGTTAATGATTAATTGATTTTGTCCGAAAATAACAAATATGGCGATCTAACCTTTGTCATATGATCTAGATATGATAGAATATTTATATCCCATGCAGTCTAGTCCAACCAAGCTTAACAGGATTAAATATTCCAATCTTATCACCTAATAATACTCAAGTCTAGACTGCAATAGTACGCTTTATGAATGGTAACGCAATTACTGTGTCATAATTACAATAAGAAATTAAGAGAGGTTGAATGGTAGTGAAGAAGAAATGTGTACCGAAGCATCATATGAAGATCATCGAATTTGTAGGGCAAGAGCTCGTCAAGGACAAGAGCTTGACGAAAAACATCAATAGATTGAAGGTCTTGTGCGTTGATGTCGTCCTCAGTCAGTACGGACATGACTCTGCTTCTACGACCCTTTTTCTTGATAGAGTTCTTGAATCTGTTCGATGCACTTAACGCTTTCTTCTTCAGGGAACCCATCTTCACTATCTTCCTTTCCTCCTCCACGATCTCTATTTCTGATATTAACACATTCAATTTGCATTAGTTCTTAAGAAATAATTACATGAATTAAAGCAATAATTGAAACCAGGACTAACCAGGTGTGATCTCAGCCATGATTAGATGAATTTAACGGCGCTCTGTTTCACACGACAACTGGATACGTACGAAGAAAATATAATCAATATCATCTTAAAGGAAGTTGAGAACAAATTATATGAGAACTGAGAAGATGAATCTAACGAATTAAAATGAATTATATCTTATAACCAAAATGTGTGTTTAGGATACAAAAGATAAGAAAGCTAAAGATATGTATTGAAAGAGTTTTTACCTTATTGCAGAAGAGTGTTCGGGGAGGGGTAAGGGAGATTAAAGATAATGGAGAGACTCATTTGAAACAACTTGATAACATGTAGAAAATCTTTTGGTTCTGATTCTAACAAACTGTATACTGATATGACCCGTCCCATCTCTTTTATACCCCATGTGAAGCACTTGACAAGGCACAAAGTATGAATCAAATTAAAGGGCAACATGTTACAGAATATTAATTTGGTAAGTTAGTGGTTAATTTTGTTTAACCTTGAATCAACATATCCTTGTGGGCCGGATGTTCTCAAATATGATTTAGACCGCTCAAAACCTAGAGACGGCACTGGACATGACCCTAACCTCCTGGTTTCTTTTGTGGAATTATATCTATAAGTCTTAAGTGTTTAAACTAAAAATAATTGAGTTATAAACTAATGAGCAACCAATTGTTTATAAGTAGCTAACTAAAAGAGAGAAAAAGCATGCCTTCTTATTAAGCCGAAGTGCAGTCCACTACTTGAACATTTTGTCAATGTTAAAAAAAAACGTGATGTCAACCAAAGTATGTATTTTATATCAAAATGATAAATTTAAATTTTATTAAAACATGAGGTTTTGTCAAATCATTTAGAATTCAGTTTTATTGAATTTATAAGTTAATAAAAATTTTGAAATTCGATATTATTAAAAATGTTTTAAATTATGAATTTTAAGATTTTAACAATTTTAAGTGTTTTAATAAAACCAATTGTTAAAAAATATATTTATGATAATTTTGTAGTATAAGATTTTAAAGTAGTTAACTAAAATCATAAGAAGTTATCAATTTACTTAAATCATCCAAAACTTTACTAAAAAATCAAATCACTTTAAATTTTAGATTTTATATATTCTAAAAAGTGAAATAATAGAAAAACCAAAGAAGTTTTCTTCTTCTATAAATAATTAATTACTAAGTGTTTTACCCGCACTTGCGGGCTTAATAAATTTACAAAAAAAAATCTAAATAAATATACCATCAATTTAAAAACCTTTAGAATAAATTATTTTCCGATTTTTAATTATGTAATAAATAATTAATTATTAAAAAGATATATGATAAAAAAAATTTGTAATATCATTTATTATCATGTAAAATAAACTTGAAAACATTCATATATACATAAAACTGTTGTGAATGTGTGTTTATTAATATCGATATGTGCTCCTATATATAAGAGTTACAATGTCTGAAACCCTAATGGGTCAGCTACAAGATGGGCCATTAATGGACCAAAGCCTAGTAAGATAAAACCTAGTACAAACTACGGTTCCTGGAACATCCACAATAATAGATTTCTTAACACTTCTCCTTGGATGCCAGAACCGTCTAGAGCCCGTAGTGTGCTTAATGTTGCCTCATTAAAACCTCTCCTGGAAAACCCAAAACCCATCGTGGTAAAAGGGAAACCAAAGACAGGAAAAAGAGTACAACACACACTACTCCCCCTAATCTGGACCTCAGTATTGGTCCTTAAGCATGCACGTCCCAATCTGGTGCATAAGCCTCTCGAACGTCGCGGTCGGGTGCCTTAGTGAGGATGATCAGCTGGATTCTCCTTGAACAAACTTGTGAATACTTGGACGTCTAAGTATCTTGTGGAACTCCATAAAGGTGTGGTCAGGATGTACACCTTTGCTGTTGATCACTCCATTTCTTGATAGGACAGATGGTACTAGACTGGTACATGGACATGGTTGGTCATGGACCGGAACCAAAAGACTTCACGGCTGCATCATGAAATGCAATGATCTTGGCATGTGTAAAGCATATCCTGCATTAGCAAGATCAACTAAACTCCTCTTTGTTTGATTAATATAAATAAACCAAGATCTTTAGTCCATTACATAAATATGGTCAGATATGTTCTATGGTACTTGACCAGAACATATGGACTTTCTATACACGGGAGTGTCTCAGTTATTTTCATCCATCTACCTTGGATGGATATCGACCATAAATGTTTTCTTATATCCATGATCTGTCCGGATCATGACATCCTCTATAATCCATCGGGATTATGCTCTCGTCCAATATGTATACCGTTCATAATTTTGACCAAAACTCTTCATGAACCTTTTATATTGTGTTGGTCTGTTCATGAATGGCTACTATGTTATAGTTTGATGTTAATCAAAACTAAGCCACTTTTAGTCAATAGGACGTTCCTCTCACTTAGATGAGTTTAGGTCGGATTAAGACCTAGAGGAACTGGTCGGAACGAGCTGGACGGGACGGACTGGTCGGGACGAACTGGTCGGGACCAAATGATGATTAAGGTCGAGCTAGGTCGGGCATGATCCTAGTTGATATGGGTTCTTTGGTCATGAATCTGATGGATTCTCTCTGACCATATCACATTCTTATTCTTGATACGTTGGATCATAGATCCCAACATTCATACACGGCTAATGGTCTCTATTATAGATCACCGTAGTCTCTCCATAGCCTTTCCAAGAATCAATCAACTTAATCATCATTTCTTTATGTATAACCACAAGAAATTTCTTTCATGACTACTATATGGACTGCTCTGAAATGTTCTTATATAACTTTCTACTAAGCATCACTTAGTCTTATTATATGCACGCAGCTGCCTTATATTTCAGTCATATGAACAGCTCAGGAACGACAATGTTCTATGAGAATTTCTCTAATCTTTCTGGTACCTTTCTATTCTCATTATCATCAGTGATTCATATATAGCTTACTACACCATTATTTCTTTCATATGTGTCCAGACAAAATCAATATCGATTTTTTGTAGTAGCATCCACCACATAGGAGCATATCTCCTTATAAATTGTTCCTTAGTCCTTGTGAGTATCCTTGTGTGATCAAGTCATTCCTTTGAATGTTTTTATGTAGGGACATGGACGACCTCTTGTCTATATACTCATGTTCCACATCTCACGATTTTCTACTTTTCACAAGACTCATTTGTTCACTGGTTAGATGGCGTCTCATCTATGTATGTGGCCTATACGCCTATCTCATACTTTCTTTTCTTTAACCCCACGTCCCTTTCTTTTCTTTATGAGTACTCTTACGTGGGTTCGTGATCCTCGCTTATATTTCTTATACTCAAGTGCTTTCTCTTATTTATCACTTATGAGTGTGTGTATGTGTCGACACCTTATATATTGTTCCCTTGCGTTATAGACATGATACAATCGATTGATATTTTATTCTTATCAGGATCATTGAATACTTTGTAGGTTGCAAGACTACATTGTATGATACCTGTACATTAGGGTCGGCGACCTTTATCTCATTGTCTAGTATGGTTTCTCTCATGAACTCGGATCTATCATTATGAGCACCTTAACTCTTTCTATCTGAAGTTCCTTATCTATGGAACATATTAGTCTATCTTGTATAGACTTCTACAGCAACTTGATTATGTCTCTACTAAGACATTTATATAGTGGTGCTAAGCTGGTATGACTTAGTCATTCTTTCGGATCTGTCTGGCTATCTTTCTTTCTTTTGTTATGGATGTCCAATACATATATCTGGTCCGAGGATCTTTGCCAAGAAAAGAAAGGTTAAAACCATTCCATTTCTATATTTATCATTTACTTTTACTATTCACCAGTGGTGTAGTTCGCACTACAGATAGTCACGATAAACCTATTTAGTCTTCGAATGCCTAGGTTAACGTCTTCTCGAATCGATGAGAATACCAATATTCTGGTCGATTACAAGGTCAAGAACACAAAGCTCTTTAAAGTTTATTAATCAAATAAGTCATAGCTCTTACAAATCAAGAGGCTACGTATATATAACAAGAAAAAGACCTAAGTCTAAGAGGATTCCAATCTAATGTCTTCCCTTATCTTAAATCATATTCCTAGTTAAAATAAAAGGAAACACAAAGCCAAAACGTAAAAAGGAAATAAAGCAAAAACCAAAGTAGAACATAAGTTTATCCACGCTGCATCAACCAGCTTATAGCTTTCTCCATGATGTTGGATAGTCGGATTCATCTTGTATGCAATCCTTGTATCTTGGCCACAATATGATCACCTATGTTTGGCTCATGGTCTTATTGAATTCGTGGGAGAAATATCATGTTTTCTTATCCAACATATATTCCCGATTTTCATCTCATCCTTATATGAGGTATTCCATCCTAGATGGCACATAGGTATGTGGTGGTTTATTCATAAAACTCTTAGGATGGTCTATGTCTGGATTATGACCCTTTATCATCTTTAGACGGGAATATCTATGCTCACTTTATATGGCCTGATGTATCTTATCTTTTATACATGTATACTTGTGATGTCCCCAAACTTATAGACTTTTTAAGTCTGAACCTTAAAGGTTTTATTGCTTTTACGGCCAAGCTATAATGCCTTATGGCCTTCGGCCAGGCTTGTAATGTTCGGGTTTTTATAGTATGGCCATGGACCACACGGAGTGACTATTCTCTCCCTCATGAACATGCTATAAAATGTTTGTTTGTCCTCACTTAAATGTAATGCTTGGACGGCCAGCATTGTCATAGACTGTGGTACACGATTTTGTAGTCTGGTCATGATCACGGGTTTTGTCCTCACTTCTATCATGATCAGATTATATTTCGTGTTGCTTGGGACAATGAAGCCTCATGAGTTTCCCATGTGTGCATGTTTCACAACGTGAAATTTTTGGGATAACTCTTTGTGCCTTAATAATTTTAAAACTTTGCATCAAGTTTTGGACCAGGATGGCTAATCCGGCCATGCCATGAAGTGTTTAACTCTTTGGTGAACCATTCTGGTTACCTATGCCTTATTATACTGATCCTTAGCATAGTATTAGATCAGTAGGGAGAATGTAGTCTCGACCTCTTTTATATATATGCCTTTGGCGATTTTATAAGGTAAAAGAACATTTCCTTTTGCTTTGGTTTGCCCATTGGTTCACTATTGAAACCATTTTGAAGTGGCTTGGAAATGCCACTACGACCTATACACACTCCTCGGCCATGGCTGGACCCACGACCACGATTATTATGGTATCCACAGCCAGTGGAGTTGTTTGAATCGTTCTCATTACACAATGGGTCTTAGGTGATAAATTTTGTGCCTCCTCAAGGCCATGCCTTAGGCGTGATGGTCTAGACATACTCTTCTCGAGTTTTCATTCTCATTTGTCAATCAGGAATATTTTCAAGCAAATCAATCAATGAAGATAAAAGTAAACTTTTATTAATGCTATGAAGTTTTAAATGACAAATTAAATTTAAAAAAAAAAACACCAAATCATAAGTATAAAATCAGAATGTCAAAAAAGCTTAAATAATAGCCGGCCAGTCCATAATAACACCTTGGACGTGGCTCACATTGGTTCTCTATTCAATGTATAAACCAATTTCATCATCTATATGAGTCCACCCAAATTTTCTTCTCTTAGCTTCTTCAACATCACTGTATATAACCTCACATGATTGATTCTCGGCATGTATCTCCATAATGTAGTCGAGTTTGTCGAGGTTGACTTTCCTTTTCTGCTTCTTTTCCTCAAGAGCTGAAAGGTATGAGATAAGGTCATAATAGGTTGTGAAACCTTTAGCCTTATGTGTTAACAACACTTTCTTTGAATGGAATGTGTCACGAGTTTTGTTTAACAAATCATCGTTTGTTATCACTTCACCTCATAGTCTAGACTATATGTGATTCTCATAAGATCAGAATGATAATCATCCATGGATTCATAATCCTGGAACCTCAGAGCTCTCCATTGTTTTTCTGATTCATATAACAATGGCTCGAAGAAAATGGTGTTCAATCTCGACCAGAGATCATAAGGATCGTTGATGTAGCTGCACTCATCTTTTCGATCCTCCGCGAGATGCTTTCTCATTATCAAAATAGCTCTACGCCTTTCACATGCAAGGGTGTCATTGCCAAATTTGACACACTTCCCGAATCCTTTAGACTTCAAATCGGCTGAAGTGTTCATCGCCCAATCAAGGTAATTGTCTCCATTGAGATCAAGGGCATCGTAATCCAAGTGATGGAATCTCGACATCTGAATCATATCAAAATGATTTGTGTTAATACATACAATTTCGGATGCCATTCGGCTATAAAAGAAATAAAAGGCACTCGGCCAGTATGTAAACAAGAAGCCATACGGCTTGTGTGTGATCAATGCCAATCGGTTATTACACAAACAAGATCACACGACCATCAAACAAATAAGAGGGCTACACAGCCAGTTTGCAATCAAGGCCACTCAGCTGAACAAGGCTCTTCGGCCAATTAATCAAATAAGAAGTCATACGGCTACTTATGTTCAGCAAATCACACTCATATCAATGCATAAAGCCATACAGCTAATACAAACAAACTATACGATTTGGGGAGTTGAAAATAATCATGAAACTTTGTTCATAGTCATATAGTTCTTATATATTTCTGAAAATAGAATTTTTTTTATAGTAGGTTTCTAAAAATAGAAAGTTTCTTTATTAGGAAAGTTTTAGAAAATGGAAAAAATTCCTTATTTATTAAATTTTTATAAATGGAAAGTTTCCTTATTTGGAAAGTTTTATAAAAATGGAAACTTTCCTTATTTAATAATTTTCAAAAATGGAAAGTTTCCTTAATTAGAAAATGGGAACTTTCCTTTTATAATGATTCATATTTAGGAAACTTGGTCGGGTTGGAGTTTATCATGTCCGACATGGTCGGATAAAACTCGTCATTCCCAAACTGATCGGATAAAGCTTATCTCCCCCGATTTTCGGGTCTGGTAATGCTTATCATGTCCGATCTAGACTTTGCCTGTTTTCAAGGTCTGTCTTTAAAATATTTGAAATCGGTTTTATTTAGAAGTTTTTACAAATTCATATTCAGATTAAAAATAAGAGTTAACATATTTATTTAAAATCGAAAATATGCGATACAACCAATATAGTATGTTTTACAAATTTGTTTAAAGTATCCGATTATATATATATATATATGTATAATTTCCATTAAGTTTTCAAGAAATTAAATTTTAATGGAAATATAAATATTAATAAGAGAAAATCAGATTTCATGTGTTTCATACAGATGTATGAACACGATTTAAGGCTTGAAGATTTCGGATTCAAATTTTAATGTTTGAGTTATAATTTTAGTTTATCCGATTTTTTATGTGGTATGTTTTTAGTGTTCTTAGGGATTAATCGATATACCTTTCTGGTTTGTAGGCTTGAACCGGACCTCCTTAGAGAGAAGTAAAATGGCAGCTTCTGGTTGGTTTTAGACCTTTGACGGCGCGGCTTGCACTGGGAGGTGACGGCGCGTATGAAGTCGGATCGTTGCGTGGTATGCGGCTCTCGATGCTCCTTGTCAAGATATTTGTTTCGATATGTCGCACTTTGTCTGGATCATTACGGTTTGAGAGAACGATCGATTTGAAGTTGCGTCAAAATTACGGTTCTTCAAACAATTGAAGGCGCTTAATGAAATAGGGCGTGGCGGCGCGTATGAGATCTGATCGTCGCGGGGTTTGCGGTGCTGGCTTCATCTCGTCGAGATCTTCAAGTTGGTATGTGGTGCGTCGTGTGGTTCCTTATGGTTTAGGATAACGAGCTGTTTGAAGATCACGCCAGAATTAGTGTTTTGTGTGGCCGCCGGGAATCTAGGGTTTTTCTGAATCAGACTGAGCTCGTGGTTTGGAGACTATCGTGCTGATAACGTGTTGTGAATGTGTGTTTATTAATATCGATATGTGCTCCTTTATATAGGAGTTACAATGTCTGAAACCCTAATGGACCAGTTACAAGATGGGTCATTAATGAGCCAAAGCCTAGTAAGATAAAACCTAGTACAAACTACGGTTCCTAGAATATCCATAATAATAGATTTCATAACAAAAACTATGTACATGGATTAATATTTATTTTTGGATAACATAATATAAAATATTTTTAGATAATAATGATTATCAAGTTAATGAAATTCTTTTTTTAATTTAGGAGTAACTATAGTAACTAGGGTGACTTGTGACATAGGGTCACATTAAGTTATTAAATGGTCAAGTGGGTCGGTAAATGTTTTAATTGGCAATGAGAACACCCTAGTGGTGAGAGAAATAAACGATACCTATTTTAGCCTTTTGATCCATCAACTTTTTGCTTTTGACCCACAGACTTATAGAGTTTGAACGTATAACTTATGAAATATGAAAGAAAAAAAGCTAATCCAGAATTTGTTCACACGTGTGTAACTCTACTTCAATCTTGAACTTCTGGGACTCTTTCTTCCTCGGCTCTTCTCCTCCCATTTTAGACGCCATCAAATTCTTAGGTATAGAAAATATTGTGCTTTGAGACGCCATCAAGATCCACAATCTTGAGCTTTGAGACGCCATCAAGTTCTCAGGTCACAGATCCATGAGATATCAGAATTATCCTCCATGGATCCTCAAATCATCTGTTTCCGTGGTGCTCGACCACGGGCAGCTTCTTTACCGTCAGAATCAAATCAAAGCCACCATGAACGTCTCCGTCAAGCCCTAAGAGAGAAAGCTTCCTCCTTTGTGAATCTGCAACTTATCTCAATTATGGTAAGACCAATCCCGAGCTCAACTGCCGTCGTTAGCTCTGAACGGTGCTTTCAGCCAACGCCGTCGTCGGTATCAGTGCCGTCGTTAGCTCTTCCTCTCCCTCTCGGACATAGGCGGAGGCGCATGACGGAGATGATCCACGTCGACGCTCTCTACCAGAAGTTTCTTCCCTTCTACCATGTGGCAATATCGTTATCTGAGGACGGGACGGTGACCACCTTCCCCGGGAACCACGAGCCGTGGTAACCTTGATCGCTGGAGTTGATTTCCACAGCGGCGCCAGGTTTTAGGAAAGAAGGAAGACGGTTTCGGATTGGTCGAGTTGCGAGATCATTGAGATCTTTGTTCCTCTGCTTCGCCGGAGACGAAACCATATGAGGGTTGGTGACTCGCGAAGACTATGGTGACTTTCAGACTATTTTCACATTGGGTCCTCTAGCTTATGATTTATTTCATTTCGGCCCTAGACTTTCCTTAATTGGGAAAAGACCTCTCGAATTTATCTTTGCATTCTTGTAACCTTTTGTTTCTGTATTTTGTAAGAATGATTATCTTAAACATTTTTTTATAATTTGATTATATATAAATTTACATACAAGGAATGATTTATTGTTATTGTTTAAAGAAATATACACTGTTTATTTAGGATACATTTTATATTTTAATATTATTAATTTACATAGTATATTGTTGTATTTTCTATTAATATAAACAATCATTTTATACATATTATATATATTATAAGGCATAAAAAGAATTATTTAGGGTTCTATTTTCAATATATATGAAAGCCTAGATCGTAAACCCGAAATCCAAAATATAAACTGTAAACACTGTATTAATAAAAATCTTAAATCCGAAACATAAACTTTGAAATTCTAAAATCAGTAAATTATAACCTTATAAAATATATTCAAAACCAAAAACCGAGCACTCAACCTTATCCCTTAACCTAAATCTCATACTTTGGACAATAGACTCAAAATCGTATAAACCATACACTAATCCTAAGCCATGATCCTTAAAAAAACTAGAACCCTTAACCCTAAACCATGTATTCAAGATCCTAAACTCAGAACTTAAAGTCATTCAAAGTAAGCCCAAAATACAAAAAAAAAAAAACTAAA
Source organism: Hirschfeldia incana (assembly GCA_026261945.1). Taxonomy (NCBI): domain Eukaryota; kingdom Viridiplantae; phylum Streptophyta; class Magnoliopsida; order Brassicales; family Brassicaceae; genus Hirschfeldia; species Hirschfeldia incana. Next base: position 4,526,405 of record JABCMI010000006.1, read on the forward strand.
TCCTAAACTCTAGGGTAAATCCTAAACCCTTGGGTAAACCCTAGACACTTAATCTTAAAACACACAAAACTCTTAATCTTAAACCCAAACCCTTGGATAAATCCTAAGTTATAGGTTTTCAGTTTAAACCTTAGTAAACCCTAAACACTAAATTTTAAAAACACTAAACCCTTGGATAAATCTGAACACTTGCATATAAATTGTCATATAATATGGGGTATAATGCACAACTGGAAATTAAATCTAAATTTTGAAAAAAACTTTCAAATATTAGAGATATAGTTTGACATTTAAAAAACTTTACAAGTTGTACACCCTAAATCCTATTCATTTATTTTTGAACCTAATATAATAGCGTATACTTGGTGCACACCAAACATATATCAAGCGTATATATAGTGTACACAAGAACGTACACTTAGTGTACACCAATACATACATAGGAGTGTGTAGTTTTGTGCGTACACCAGAGTGTATACACAAGTTGAATTGAAGCTTTATAATAATTTATTTATTTTTATTCAGTATCTTTTTAAAAGAAAAAAATACTAAGAATTTTTTTTAAATAAAAATGTAACAACAAATAAAAATATTTGTAGTTGCCACAAAAAAAAGTTTTCTTTATTGAAAATTTTTTAATCGCGTCAGTAAACCACTAAACCCTAAATACTAAGAACTACACCCTAAATTCTTGCGTAAACCATAAACCTTTGGTAAACCCTGAACCCTTGGTAAACCCTAAACACTAAATCTTAAAACACTAAATCCTTAATCGTAAACCTAAACTCTTGGATAAATCCTAAACCCCATGGTTTACGGTTTATCCAAGGGCTTATATTTTTAACTCAGTAACTAAATCTTAAATCTTAAACACTAAACCCTTGGATAAATCTGAACCCAAGCATATAAATTTGCATATAATATGGGGTATAATGAACAGTTGGAAATTTAAATCAAATTTTGAAAAATACTTCGCAAATTGTAGAGATAAAGTTTGACATTTAAAAAAACTTTGCAAGTTGTACATTATAATATATATGTCCCAATATAAACATAAATTAATAATAATGAATTATTATACAAACATAATCAATATATTGCATAGTTTATTACCGGTCGGCTCCTTCATGTCTATAGCTTCAGCTAGAGACTCTTTCTCGACATGATCTCACCACTTCATCAAGAAATTGTCAACCACCAATCTGAACCATGGTGGCAACTTCAAACCATCCTCCCCTGCATCTGCCTTCTTCACTGTAACGAAAAAGTTTGAGATTTTAAATTCTTTTTTTTTACAAATTGTGCACCCGAAATCATATCTATTTCTTTTTAACCTAAAACAGTAACATACACTGGAACATGTACAACATAACGTACAGCAGAGAATGTACCGAGAAGTGTACACCATGAAGTGTACACCATGAAGTGTACACTTCTTGGTGTACACCAGAGGTGGATCCAAATTAAAAATTTGTACAGCGTAATATTCACCAGAGAGTGAACACTAGGAAGTGTACACTTTTTGATATACATTGGAAGCGTACACTTCATGGTGTACACTTCTCGGTGTACACTCTCTGGTGTAAGTTGCGTTGTACATGTTCCAGTGTATAATCCCGGAGGTATACATGAGCGCACATCCACTGTACACATGAATACAGTCGCCACAAGAGATATCATGTTTTTTAAATAAAGAGGTAAAAATAATTGTAGTTGCCACAAAAAAAATTTCTAAAAAATATTTTTTAAACAGTAAAATACATTGAAATGTGTACAACGTAACGTACACTGAGAAGTGTACACTAAGAAGTATACATCAGGATCTCTACACCGGAAGTGTATTCTGGGAAGACTGGAAATGTTCACTATAGTTTACACTCTGGTGTACACCATGGTGTACATTCTGGATTTATATTCGGTGTACATCTTGGATGTATACTCGGTGTACACCATGAAGCACACTCGGTGTACCCCAGGGTGTGCACTCGGTGTACACCAGAAAGTACACTCGGGGTATCCAGATGTACACTTGTGACGACAACAAGTTTACACTTGTGCTTACAACGGTTTCTTGTAATCTAAGAAAGTTACACATACAGTACTACTCAAACGAACTGTTTGCTGATGCACAGAGAAAAATGAAATTTAATTTCAGAGATAACTTAACATTTCAATGTTTATTCAACAATTGTGTTCAAAAACATTAAATCCTTTTAATTCAACTGAGTTGATGAGAGAGTTCAGAAACATGAGATAAGCTAAAATCAACATGATCTTTAGAATACATCCAAAAGTTGATCTTTCTTGATAAAAATATATTTCAAATGACAAATTATTTTTTAAAGGGTTTATTGCCATACTCTCAGAAGAAAATGTTATATTTAAAAATTATTATGTGACATTAAGGGTATAAATGGTGATCAACGAATGAAGAGGAATAATGCATTCCTTACTATTCCTAAAAAAAATTACTATTCATAAAAAATAATATAAAAAACTCATTCCTTCTCATTCTCTTGATTGTAGAGAAATATAGAACAAATTTATTCCTCATTAAATATGGTGAGGAATAATCATTCCTCATAATTTATTCATTGTAGAAAAATATATAACAAATTTATTCTTCAGTAAATATGGTGAGGAATAATCATTCCTCAGAATTTATTCATTTCAATCCATTTACTATTTGTTCATGATGTTTCTCTAGTGGTTACCAGTTAGACCCTAAGATTATCGTAATATACATTATTTTAAATATTTGGACAAGTTTTTAAAATATAGAATAATCTCAAATCATTTTATTAAAAATATACACTGTATAAATAGTTATATATATATATATATATTATTTGTTATAACACAAAAAAAAGACAATAGTAATAAAAATATTTTTGTATATATTTAAAATATAGTAAAATATATTACTCAATGTAAACGTAAGGTTAATTAATCTTCTAAATTACTAAATCTATTAACAGTTATTTTTAAATTCAATTTACATTTCTGTGTTTGAGAGTATAATATAGAGAAAGGAACAATGCTCCATCACTTTCATTCAAGGTTTACACATTACAAAAGAATAAACCTAAAAAGATCAAGCATGTGAAATCAATGAAAATAGAAATGTCTCGCTTAAAATTAATGGACCATGGCCTTCACAAGCTTCTGGTCATGGTCATGGTACCAAAAGTTTGTAACATATGTTTCAGATAATTATTAATGAAATATAAATAAAACAAAACTGATATTATATTTCTAATTACATAAATAAACAACAAATTTATGTTCTTTCACATGATCATCTTTGATCTCTATTTTTAAACTTTATTTTAAGACAAAGACATACTCTATTTTAGGATCGAGGAAACCATACACTACAAGAAAACTAAGCATTTACTAGGAAACTTTACTAGGAAAATTATTCCTCGTAAAATTACTACGAGCTCACTTCCAGTTTACGAGGAAACCAGATTTCCTCGCAGGTTCCTCGTAAAATTACGAGAAATACGTTTCCTCGTAAGGTCGTAGTAAGTTAACGTGGCCATTACGAGGAAAAAGTCACTTTCCTCGTAAAGCCGTAGTAAAACATTTCCTCGTAAAATCTTAGTAAAGTCTTACTAGGAAATTAGGAGGAACTGGTTTTCTTACTACCAAATTAAGAGGAACTAGATAGTAAATATCCAATTTAAATTTTGTACATATTTAACTGGAGAACAAATCGAAGCGCAAATCGATTACTACGGTGCTCTAGAAACAGCTCCTCATGGTGGGAATTGGCATGTTCCCAGTAATATGCCTGATTCTTATGCCATTTTTTAGGGATCTGAGCACCCGCACTCTTAAAGTGGAAGTTGTCCAACAACTTCATGAAAACATCCCTGTCTTAATCTGCAATTTGGAGAAAATATTTCCGCCTTCTTTTTTCGACGTCATGGAACACCTAGTTGTCCACCTCCCGTATGAGGCATTACTTCGTGGACCTGTGCATTATGGATGGATGTATCAGTATGAAAGGGCCATGAAAACTTTGAAAGGAAAAGCCAAAAACCTTGCAAGAGTGGAAGGTTCTATTGTTGCGGGAAGTTTGACGGAAGAAACATCACATTTCACATCGTACTACTTTGCACCGAAAGTACGTACAAGGAAACGAGCTCCAAGAAGATACGATGATGGTGGTGTCGTGCCGACATATATGGAAGACGATGTTCCAGACATCTTTTGTCAAATTGGGCGACTGGGGGGGAAATTAAAAGAGGTTTGGTGGTCGAGTGATGAAGACGTCCATAGTGCACACATTTATATTCTTCTTAATTGCGAGCATCCATTGATTGCTTATTTTGAAAGGTAAATATTTTAACATACACACTTATATATATATATATTTCAATATTAAATATATAACATGACATTTATGATTTTACAGGAGATTTATGACTCAAGTCGAGGAAGCAATACCTGGTATATCGACGCCTGAGTTAGACAAAAGGAAAGATCAACACTTTATCAAGTGGTTGAGGAAACAGGTATTTATTATTACTTAAATTGTATGCATGCATGTACATTACCACAAAGTAAGTCTAATATTAGTTATATTACTTTTTGTTGCAGGTTGATTATGACGATCCTCAATATCCCGCATGGTTTCGCGAATTACTTCAAGGTCCAGTTGCAAAGGTCACTACATCATCGATGTATTTCACCCGAGGCTATACTTTTCATACCTATGACTATGGTAGACACCGGGCGACAAGTAATTATGGAATATGTGTGAAAGGCGAAACAGATTTCTACGGGATCTTGCAGGAGATTTATGAAGTTCAATTTCCAGGTATGAGTTTGAAATGCATTATCTTCAAGTGTGAGTGGTACGACCCCGTCGTCAACAGAGGTGTTCGGATTAACAAGAACGGTGTAGTTGACGTCAATGGTGGACGAAGGTACAACAAATTCGAGCCTTTCATATTAGCTTCCCAAGCAGATCAAGTTTGCTTCATTCCATACCCTCGACTTACTACAACGGGAATAAACTGGTTAGCTGTCATCAAAGTGACACCTCGAGGACGGATAATCGAGGGAGAAGAACCACCATTGCAAGAAGAAAACACCAATGAAATCGAGGAACCTGAAGCAGAAATTGATGACATCCTACTCATTGATCCGCATAATCGTGAATACGAAGATGTCCCTGATCACTCAACGGACGACGGTGTTGAGGACGAGTTTGTCGAAAATGATGATGTTTCTACGGATTATGAGAATGTATCCGAATGAATTATGTTGTATGTTTTATAAGTTTGTTTAATCACAAAAACCAATTTTAATTATGTATGTTTTATAAGTTTGTTTAATCACAAAAAATGAATTTGAGATTTAGGTGTAGAAGAGGTTAGGATTTTAGTTGTAGAAGAGGTTATAAGTTATGGAAGTTGTGGTTTGGGGTTTGGGGTTTGGGGTTTGGGGTTTAGGGATTTACAAACACTTTCCTCGTAAAGCCCTAGTAATCGAAAACACGGGCATAGCAATTTCCTCGTAAAGAGTTTTCCTCGTAAAGCCCTAGTACAGATTTTACGAGGACCTTACGAGGAAAAACGGACACTTTCCTCGTAATTTCCTCGTAAATAGAAACACGGGCATAGCAATTTCCTCGTAAGTTCCTAGTAATTTTCTACGAACTTACGAGGAAACCTTTTCCTTATATAAACGCGACAGATCCGCATTGTCACTCATAGTAACTTCCTCTCTATTTTCTCTTAAGGTAGTCTCTAGTCTCTAGTTAGGTGATTAGATTAGGGAATTTAGATTAGGTGGTTAGATTAGGTGGTTAGATTAGGTGGTTAGATTAGGGAATTTAAATTATGTCGTTTGTTTAGGAAATTTAGATTAGCTTAGTTTAACTGTTTTAAAACATTATACGAGAATTAATGTTTTCTGTTTTTTTTTAAAACATAGATGCAGCCACCTCCTCCTCCACCTCCTCCTCCACCGGTCGGGATTCATCCTGATTTGCAGGTGCCGTCGACCGCACCATTAGCGGTGTACACGGTGGAGGACATTTTGGCCCTTCCAGGCAGAGAAGGACTGCCAGAGTTAGATCCGATCCGACGGAACGGCCAAAACATCTTATGGTACGTTTTAAATTTAAAACTTTTTTTATTATGGTATGCTCTAATTAATGATTTATTTTTCTGTCTTTCCAGGTTTGGTCTTGACAGTTGTGTCGCAGCTAGCGTCACAGACTGTATCAAGGGATACTTTCCCGATCCAGCTCCAAACTGGAAGATGACGCCGAGCCACACCAAAACGACGTGGTTCAAATTGTTCGCTGTAAGTTTAGTAAATCCACTTAATTTATATATTTTTAATCATTTAAATTTTGAAATATATTGAAGTAATCCGTCTTTTATTTTTTTTGGTTACAGCAAAAATATCGTTGGTCTATTGGGATTCACCAGCTGGTGAAGTCAGAGTTCGAGGCCAAGGCAAAAGTCCGATTGTGCGACACGGTCTACAACTGGAAGAACGACTTTGAGGTATAAATTTATAAATTATAATATATGTATACTTTTAAAAATATACATATATTATAATTGACTACTTTAATTGTAATTATTTTTAAATCAGGTGGACGGTTACGAGCGCGGGAAACCCGATTTCCTCACAACCACAGTGTGGAATGGCCTCATCGCCTATTGGGCGTTGCAACACTGGAGAAGACGATGAATTTTTAAACTTATTTATTGTATAATTATTCAATTATTTAGTTATTTAAACTTAATAATTTAGTTATTTATAATTATTCAATTATTTAAATTGTTATTTTTAATTTGGTTTTTCTAATTTTTTTAATATATATATAATTTTTAATTTATAAATATTTTTTTTAAAAGAAATAAACATTTCCAAGCAATTTCCTCGTAAATCTTTCGAAGTCAACTCCTAGTAAATATTCCTAGCAAGTTTCTCGTAAGCTGTCCTCGTAAACTCTTCGTAAATTTTCCTAGAAAGTTCCTCGTAATAAACGTACTACGAGCGTTCGAGGAAAGGCTTTACTATGAGCTTACGAGGAAAGCTTACGTGGACTTTACGAGGAAAACTTATCCACGCGTTTACGAGGAAATATTTCCTCGTAAGTTAGCTAGAACGTTACGAGGAAAATAGGCTTTACGATGAACGCCTTTCGACGAAACGGGTTTCCTCGTAATTTCCTAGTAAATGCCCTTTTACTAGGAAATAACGAGGAGAACCCGCCCTAGTAAATGGCATGTTTTCTTGTAGTGATAGTCTACATCAGATGTAATATTTGGGTGTGCATCGGTATACACATGATGATCATCAGTGTACACGTGATACGCATCGGTGTATACATGATGTGCATCGCTGTACACCAGTGCATATTGGTGTACAGCTGATATGCGTACATCGGGTTCGCACTAGTGTATGCCGAGATGCCCATGGGGTGTACACCGAAGTGTACATTGGATTATAATCGAGGTGTACACTCGGACAATTTCAGTGAAATAAATAAATAAATAAATAAATAAATATTTGTTTTAATTTTAAAAGAATTGGACATAAAGCAGTACGTAGTTTATGTATTTTTTCAAAACAATTCTAAAATAATTCGCTTAAAACATGTTGGAAGTTTATGATTTCATTTTTGAATCACACATTAAGATGAAAGACATACTCACCTTCTGTAAACTTCAGTATCGTAATGTATAAAGAACTGTACATCTAGTGTACACATAAACGTACACTTGGTGTACACCTTAAACCCTAGTCATTTAGTTTTGAACCGGAGATAGTAGAATACACCAGAACATGTATAACATAACATACACCGGAGAATGCACATTGTGAAGTGTCACAAGAACATGAGTGTATACACTGGAAGTGAATACATGAGTGTGTACACCGGAGTGTGTACACCGGTGTGTGTACACTGGAGTTTGTACACCAGAGTGTGTACACTGGAGTGTGTACACCCTAGTATATACTCCAGTGTACACCGTAGTGTTCATTGCGGTGTACATCGTATTGGGGTGTACATCGTAGTGTGTAGCAGGTTTTGTTTCACAAAATCGATATTATCTATATTAAATATTGGGAAAAACAATAAAATCTATAATATTTAATAAAAATAGATATTTTTAAATTAAAATGAAATTTAAAAAAAAATCTTTCTGGTGCATTGAAACACCTAGTATAAGTAATATTTATAAAGTGATTATTCATTTATATTAATAGAAAATACCAACAATATACTATATAGATTAATAATATTAAAATATAAAATGTAACTTGAAGAAACACTTTAGACTTCTTTAAACAATAACAATAATTCATTCTTTTATTTAAATTTGTAAAATTTATATATAATAACTGTAAAAATAATGTTTAAGATAATCATTCTTAGATAATCTATCAACATCCAAGTTGTTAAAAAAATGTAACTTTAATTATGTCTGATTAATTCAGTTAATTTAAATTTCAGTTAATTCAAGTCTAATTTTATTTAGATTTCATTGAAACCCACTTGTATATTCACATTTCATTTTTCTCGTATATTTTAGATAACTACAAAATATAAAAAAAATATTTTATTTTCTTGATACAATACAAATGGATTTTTGGTATTGGTTAAATTTTAAATAGCATGAAACAAAATAATGAATATTTACAGGATATATTTGAAAAGATAATTGGAGGCTTGGGGTCAATTTGAATGGATATATATGCAGATCAAGGTAATTGGGGGCAGAAACTAAAGTTTAGAAGAATGTAGAGATCAATCCTGCAAATACTGAACATTCGCTTGGGTCTAGTTGCACAATCAAAAGTTTGGGGCCGAAATGAAATAAATCAGAAGCTAGAGGACCCAATTTGCAAAGTCTGAAAGTCACCATTGTTGATCCGACCTAGCTTATATTCGACCCCGACGGCACTGATACCGACGACGGCGTTAGCTGAGATGTTCATGGTGAGAGCTAACGACGGCAATTGAGCTCGGAATTGGATTCACAAAGGAGGAAGCTTTCTCCCTTAGAGCTTGACGGAGATGTTCATGGTGGCTCTGGATTGATTCGACGGTGGAGAAGCTTTGAGTGGTCGAGCACGGCAACAGAGGAGTAGTGATTCATCGGAGGAGCACCGCAACGGCAACGGCAATGACAACCAATGGCAACGACAACGGCGACGGAGGAGTCGCAATTCATCGGAAGAGCAATGATTTGAGGATCTGTGACAAAGCATCTGTGACGTGAGACTTGATGGCGTCGGAGTCAGAGCTCAAGTTCGAGCAAAGGTAGTTACAAAGCTTCTTTGTGTCAATTTATAAAATATTGTGATTCTTCTCTTTTTTAATGGTTTTTTTTTTTGCGTGGGGAAAGGAAGGTCACAACGAGGAGATGGAGTTCAGAGACCATGGAAGAAGACATGTTAATAATGAATGCCTCTTACGTGTGAAAACAATTCAAAGGAACAATGGCAATTTGGTGAATATGTTACTTGATTAGGGTGTGTTATGTATTTTCTGAAACACTTGCATAGAGTCGAAATAATGTCACGACCCAATTTGCAAATAAAAACTGTGACAGTCCCAAAGACTCATATATTAACTTGAAAGTGACCATTTTTGCCAATAAATTCATAGTAACTATATATTAATAAATATAATCTAATTATTTATTAAGATTAATAAAAATTTTAAATGTACTGATTTAACGTGTAAATGAAAAAAACACTTCGCAGATAGTAGCGTAACTATTTTGAATTCTTTGCCAACTTTTTCAGATATTTTATATCTTAGGTGGTACATATACTATATATTAAAATAAAATCTGTTTATTATTACTAAACCATCTATAATATAAACATATATATGTATATATATATTGCATTTTAATATTACTAAATCAAGTATAATATAAACTTAACTATGATATTAGTGTAAAATTTTTTTAATTATTATCAAGATAATGATAAATTATCAACTAAATCACTAAAATATTTATTAAAATTAATTATTAAGCATAAAATATAACAAAACCTAAAATTATGGACAGCAAGAAAAATCATTTATATTAAAATTAACTTAGACATATATATATATATATAATCAAAATAATCTAAAACTATGAAAAACATGACAAGCCAGTAAAATCATTTCATAAATAATATGATTACCACGCCACTGCTCCACTCTGTAGTTGCAGAGTTGATTACTCTAGAAGGGAAGCTGGGGTGTAGTGTGGAGGATGGTAGTCTGTGGAGGGGAAAATGGGATATAAAAGAAGGTTTTTTATTCAAGAGTCCTGGATTTTGATGCGAAGTACTTATGATCAACACAGCTGGACAAAAGGTGTCTGGTTCTCGAAGGCAACTCCGAAATTTGCTTTCATGACGTGGATAGCGATGCTTGATAGGCTCTCGACGATGGACAGAGTAGTAAGATGGTGTCGTGGTGTTGATATTACTTGTGTGCTCTGTAAAAGCAATGCAGAATCCCGTGATCATCTATTTTTTAGTTGTTCCTATACTTCTCGAATATGGGAGCATCTAATGGTAGGTATGATGAGAAGCTCATATACTGCAATCTGGTCTGAGATTGTTCCTCTTCTCACACGATCAGATTGTGGAGAAGCGTCTGGATAAAGGGATTATAAACAAGCTGAGCTTATTGAGATTTAATGGAGGCAAAGGAATGGAGAATGTATTCAATATTGGTTTAGCACTAGAATTTCATTTGGAGATAGTTAGAAGTAAAGGAGATAAGAAGTTTAAGTTTTTTTTCTAAATGGTCTACACCGGATGTAAAAAGGTTTTTTTGATGAATAAAATTTAACATTCATTCAAAAAATAATAATATGATTACCAAAAATCAAAGAATATTCTTTAAAAGAAATAGTGGCAGATATACGTACATACAAATACAAAAAAAAAATACAATTTGGTACTTGTAAATCAAATATCCTATGACCACACGGACCACACGGCAATATTCCCCATAGACGGTGCTGAGATTACAAAACTGTTTCTTTGTTCAAATAAGATCATTCACAATCTAATGATAAGTGATGACAGACAAGCTATACTACAATTTAACTAGGTGTTTGGCATAATTCTCCTTTTACATATACTTATTAATAAATGAACTATTATTTTAAAGAACAAAAAATTTGAATAATACTATTTTATGAATTTTAAATTTTCTAATTTTTAACTTTTATTGATTTAGAAACATTATTTTTTATAACAATATTAATATATTGTTTATTTTAAGATATGTTGTTATATTAATATTTATATTAATTTATAAATAATGATCTAATTAAATAAAAATATATAATAGTTGATATAAATTGATGTTATAAACCTAGATTTTTGGAATATAAATATATTTAATTTGATTAATATAATATGTAAAATTGAGTTCGGTTTAACATTATTGTGATTTTGATTTATTTTTAGATTTAGTAGATTTTGGTAATTCCAAAAATCAGATTTAAATTTAAATAACATTGCTTTATATTAATAATTTGGCTGAATGTCTCCCATAATAACTGAAGAAAAATTCAAACAGACTAACCATAATGACAAACAAAACATTAACATGTAATATATAAGATAATAACTTCTTATCTATTGCTATTTTCATTTGTAAATGCTATAATAGAGAAAAAAAAAATAAGGTATACCCAATCTATATTTTTACTTTAAAATAGAGATAGTTATTATTTCTATAAAAAGTTTTTTGTTAAAATCATATTTTGTTATTTTAAAAGGGTTATTTAACTTTCAAACTTCAATAGTTATAACTAAGACAGGTCATTTAGAAAATAAAGCTTTATAAGAAAATATGATTACATTTTTCTTTTACATAATAACTTTTTAAGAAATATTAGTTTAAAAATTATAAAGTTGTGAATATATTTTTGTGAAAAAAATAATACTTTTCACATTTTTATATTTTACAGAAATAGGATCACATTTTCACATTTTATAATTTTGTGAAAAAACTAAAAGTAATTATAGCTAATTTTAAAGTTTTATAAATATAAGAAACTTATTGTAAATAAAAATATAATACTTTGAAATATTTTGTTTTGGAGAAAGATATTTTGAAAAATATTTTTTTCTTATTTTTTTAGTAAAAAAATATTTTAGTATAGTGATAAATATTATTTTAATATGTGTATATATATTACTAATCAAAAATAGAAAATAATAAAAAAGATGTAGATAAACATAAAATAAATGCATAGGACTATCTTTTCTTTTTCCAAACATGTTTTTCATTTATTTTTTTGAGATAATATTTACAAATATCTATTTTAAAATCATTAAATATTAATTTTAAAATAAATAAAATATTTATTTTAAAATAATTGAAATAGTAAATTTAAAATGAATAAAATATTAATTTTAAAAATAATTAAATATTTATTTTAAAATAATTAATAATATTAACTGATTTTTTATCTTTATTTTTTTTTTAATTTCGAGTTTTATTACATTTTTAAACATTGTAATTATCAGAATGTATTATTATCAGATATTTTTTTCATTAAATTTTTCTCCCATTTTTCTTTATGGTTGGTTTGCAGCAGTTCAATAATGGTCCGTTGTTATGTTCCTTGCCTCAAAAAGAAGACTTGAAAGGAAAAAGTTTCTTTATTAGAAGAAGCTCAAGCGGGAGAAGCTCAAGTCTGTGGTATGTTAGAATTTCACTACAGAAGTAGCTTTTTTTCTTATATTAATAATTTTGTTGATATTATGCAGATCTTGTTCCTGGTGATTTTATCCATGTGATTGGAGATGCTCATGTTTACAAGAATCATGTTAGGCCTCTACAAGAGCAACTTGAGAACCCACCAAGACCTTTTCCTGTGAGTATATATGCACAACACATGAGCTTTGATGAATTCAAAAACGTCCTATATCCTTATTTATCTTTGGGCTCTTTACAGCTTTTGAAGATAAATCCAGGGAAGAAACATAAAGATTTTTTTGTGGCAGCTGATTTCGAGCTCATTGGCTATGATCCTCACAAGAAAATAGATATGAAAATGGCCGTTCAGCCTGAAAAAAAAAACAGAGTTAAAATTTGTATCAATTTTTTTTGATGATGTAGAACATTTGGATGATAAGATGTTAAAGATCGAATTGATATGTATCCAGGCCTAATCACATAGTCAATTATTGATAAGCAGTTGGTTTATCTGTTTAGCCAAAAACTAAAGTTTTGTGTTTCTTGTGGGTGACGTTTCTTTTATTTTAAATGTCTGAGATTTTCAATTTTGTTTTCATAATCCTTAACTCTTATCAGCATGCAGCTTAGTAAAATTTTATTAATAAGCTTTGTATCAATAGTTAATAGATCTTTGATCAAACAAAAAGTTTTCAGATCACTGCACAGACGTTGAAATGCTATTCTTTTTTTAGTTAGATAGCCTACATCAAATATCCAAAATGTATTTTATTTCATCCAACAAAATATCTAGAAAATTCTAGTGAGAGGAGCTTAGTTGATTCCGTTGAAGGAAATATTCGAAGTGATGTTTTGTCTATGCCATGTTGAATGTCAGCTAATGAATGGTTCCTGCTAACCCTAAAATAGACAATACGCCGTGGCACATATTCTGCTTCCTCAATTTTGACATGTCGTGTATGATTTATGCATATATATCTTGAATTATTGGATATATACTTGTTTTACATTTTATCATTATAAATTTTATATGGTGACAGGAATATAGAAATTCACATTCCATCTGAAATTTCTTGTACAAGAAAAATATTTACAAACTAGTCTAAGTTCAAATGGTGTTCTATATGTTTAAGCCACGATGTTTGTATAGAAAATAAGATAATAAACCAAAAACTTTATGCTACTTTTTCATAATAGAGTGAAAGCACTTTATAATAATCTACTAATCACATGCGTAAAACGTATAAAAGTTGAGTAAACAAACTACAAAATTTCTATATTATAAGATTTGCTCCTTACAGGTTCCTGATCGATCTCACGTGTATTCGTCATTCTCATTAGATACTTTAAATTTGCATCGATCTTTTCTTATCCGATCGAGCATATCTTGTCTCTTACACCTTTCCAGATATCGGTTCCTATACGTCAGATACTTTCTGACGTAGTTTCTCAAAAGAAATCAAAATTAGCATTTCATCGTGAGTGCGTTAGTTAATATTATAGGATGGTATAATCTAGAAACAAATCACTAAAACAAATCACTAAAAATAATCACTAAAATTAATAACAAAGAAGCCGTGAAGAAAAGTTATTGTTTTTGAAGAAAAGTTGTTTTTGGTTGCTTTGATTGATTATTGAAGAATACTTATCTTTGTTTCTCAGTACAAAAAAAATAACATTTTTTTTAATAGTTGTATGTATCAACGAGTAATCTTTAATGTTGTCGTCGGACATGCATGTTTGGAAGTAAGTGTTACGTAATTCATATGTAAGTAGCATAAACCTCAAGCATATATGTCCGATATACCTAATAAATCTGAGACCAAGATACACTTGTATTTGGCATATATGCAATATGCTTGAAGTTTATGCGAAAATATAATGAAGTGTTGATTCTCTGATAGCTGGTTCAAATATCAAAGAACCTATACTTTTGTGTTGGCTTGTCAATAGCAAAAATGCTATTGCTGGAGATAAATAAGTAATGGGATTTTAAAATATTCCCGATAAATTTGAGACCAAAGATCGATGACGTGAGGACATATATAGTACCAGCAGTTCCCTCCTCTATAATGTATTTTATTCCCTTTTCTCTACAACCCTAAATAACGTATGAGACAAAGATCATTTGGAAACATCGTTGATATGCTTTTCTATTTACTTTATATCTGTTCTCTGCCGATTAAGAACCAACTAGTACAACATACATTCGATTCTCGACTATTGTAACTGTGTAGATAACCATGTTCGCTACATCACATCAAAACCTAAAACTCGAGGCGTGTTAATAGCGTGTGATCAAGATTCATCTGATCTTGCGATCAACTGTATGTAGCGTTCCACCGTCATTGTCGGTATGCCCACAACGATCCTCGGCCTGTACAATTCCACATCCGTTAGACAAAGTCGTTGTAATTTTGATAGACTTGTCTAATGTAGAGAGAGTTTTCTTTTTCAGTAGCTCTACGTGACTACGTCCATTGGAAGTCTGAGAAGAGATCAACCATATCAAAAAAGATCTAATAAGAAAATTATCCAAAATATTCAAAGAATATTAGAGATATAATTTATGTTTTACATATTATATTGGCAGATCCGATCATTTCTAGCATTAACTCACTTAGTATATTACAAAGTGGATTTGTTTACCAAAAATATATAAATATATATTAAATAATGGTAATTTACAAAAAAAATGTTTTTAATAATAAAAATAAATTTTGGGAATGGAAAATATTAACCTCACACAATCATTACTATAAAAATCTCCAATACAATATTTGAGAAATGATTTTTCCACAAGTCCTCTCTACAATCATTTTCACAAAAATAATATGACATAACTACTAAAATTGATGACATGACTTATGTTTAAATATAACATAGACAATTACATTTAATATTGATATGTATTTTTGGTAAACCTTGTAGAAATATAACAATAACTCATACATTACATTTAATTATGATTTATATCTTTGGTAAACTTTTTAAAATATGGTAATAACTAATAAATCATCAATAAAATAAATATATTCAAATATGACATTAAAAAATTCGAAATATTATTTATTTAATTTTTATAATTATACAATTTTTATTACTAAAATTTTTAAAATTTTCTACATTTTTTAATTATAAATTTTAATCAGAATAACATTATTTTCTTTTAGATATCTACAAATTTTATAGTATTATTTAGTTTGATTTTTGATAACATCAATTTCATAAGAGAAGAAAGATCGTTTTAATTTTATATGAATATTTTTATTAATTTTATACAGGTTTATTTAATATATTTAACCAAAATAAAATAGATAAAAATTATTTAAGATTATAATTTTAAATATAATATATATTCTTATATATAATTTAAAATTAAAAAAAATCTTCTTAATTTTATGATTAATTAATTAAATTTATATTAATATTGATAAAAATATATATAATATATAATATTAACAAATTTCATTTTTAAATATAATTTAAATTAAAAATATATCACTGCACATGGTGTAGGAAAAAATCTAGTCTACAGTAAAAACTTGGGGGTTGAATTTTTAATACTATTTTATTTAGACATCGAAGTTTTAATTTATAAGCGTCATCATAATTAGGCCTGGGACTTATTATCCGGATCCGTGATCCGATCCGAGATCCGGTCCGATCCGGTCCGAAAAAACGGGTATCCGGGGGGCCCGGATCCGGATCCGGGTAGTGATTCTACGGATCCGACGGATCCGGATACGGATCCGGATAATGAAATTTTTAGTCCGGATATCCGAATCCGGATCTGGATCCGGATACCCGGAATCGGATCCGGATCCGGAACTTTTATATATTTAAAATATTTAAAAGATAATTATATTTATATATGAATACTATATATAAAATAACTAAAAAGTTAGTTTTATTTAATTTTAATACTTTTTCTATTTTATTTTTTAAAAATAATTTTAAACAGACCAAATAAATAGTTAATTAATTGGTTTTTAATTTATTTTTTTTTTAAATAATTTTTTTTTTAAAAATCCGCTCGGATCCGGATATCCGCGGGTATCCTGATTTTAATCCGGATATCCGAACCCCGGATATCCGGAAACCCCGGATCCGGATCCGGATAGCAATTTCACGGATCCGACGGATCCGGATCCGGATCCGGATATCCTAAAATACCCCGGATATCCGGTCCGTCCCACCCCTAATCATAATACATCACATGATGAGTTTTTTTTTTTGAGAAATAGGTTAAATATTTTTCAATCTTCAAGCTATACAATTGCACTGACCACCCGTAACACGTTTAGTGCACCAATCCCACTCGTTACAGTTAAAAAGCGAATGCAACATACCATAACATTTGTATATTCACTTATTACACTTTAAAGGTTTACAAGAGTTAAGATACATAGTTTTACTAAGGCAATGCTACAAGATTATGAAATGTTATGAAACAGAACATCCAAGTTTATAGCCAAAAGAAAGAAAAAAAAAACATCCAGTAGCAAAGAGGAGCTAGACTATCAAGTGTTCTTCATCCTTCTGAATCCTCTTTTGCCTCGCGATGAAGGCTTCAATCTTTGTCCTAAACTGTTCGTTACTCATTCTATCTTCTGCTTTCTTAGCTCTCACCACTACTTTCTTGTCTGAATCACAAATCCTAAGATGCTTCTCCGACTCATACCTCTTCATTACTTTCCCACCACATGTACTCTCAAGCGGGTGAATCAGCTCAAACGCTTTCTGCGTTTTGCTTCGCTCGAAACTAACCTTCTTCACTCCAGTCGGCTTCTTGAGCTGCTCTGTTTTCCTCGTCTCATAAACTTCGGATCTCTTCTTCTCACTCTCGTGGAGAAACTCTTGGTAAAGATCGTTGCTTACAGCTTCTGTTGTCTTTGAGATAGGCTCGTGAGCCGAGTTGTATCTTCTGGATATCGCGAAAAGAGTTATTACAATAGCGTTCCCGATGAAGAAAACGAACCTTGGGCTAACGAGAAACTCTGCTGCTTCCCTGAAAATGTCAGTGGAGAGTTTGACTGAAGGGAAAGAGAGTTTGGAGATCAATATTAGAAGAAGAATCAGTTCGATTAGTCTGAATAAGCTTGTGAATGATCTTATTGTTTGAAAGTTCAAGATTCCTCTCGGTTTCTTCATCTTAAAGTGTTGAAACTGAACTGAGTCCATTAATATACTACAAAACAGAAAAGAAAAAACAAGGAAAGGGTTTCTTGTATCAAACGGATTAGGTCAGGGTCACTCGAAAGAAGTGAGATTTTCAGAAAAGAAGTGAGAAGCAGAGACCTTTTCTACCAAGAAATGAAACAGAGAAAGGAGGACAATAGTCATGGTGAACAATGACGAACAGAGAAGGAAAAAAAACAGAGGAATCTTTGTTGAGAAGTCTCTGTTTCTCTAATGTTTTCTTCTTCTTCCTAGGTTTGTTGTGTGTTGGTTTTGGGTTGGTTTCAATTCTTATTTATAGACTATAGAATTATTATTTTCAATATTTTTAATTGCACTTTATTTCATGGAGTATTCAATAATATTATTATTGCAATACCTTTTTCTGGAAAAACATGGAAATAAATTTCACATTTTTTTTCTTATCATAAATTGTGACCATCATAATAGTTGTTAATTGTTTTCTATTTTATCCGCAACATTATTCTCAGTGCTCCCAAAAGTTGTCCTTGCTATTTTGTTCATCGCCCATGAGGCCATGACTAATCACATCTTCTTCTTATTCCCTGCTCTGCTTTGATTCGATTTTCTTCAGACATACAATTACTTTTGGTTTTACACTTTTATGTAAAATGCGAAGTTTTTTTTAATTATACAGAGGTATCATGACCCCCGCTAAAATGAAATTTTGCAAGTGTAAACTATAAAAAATGTATTTTAGTCAGTTAAGAAATGTTATCTTCACTTGTATTCTAATTTCTAAGGTTTTCAAAGTGATCAATATACTTACTGATATACTAGGTGTTTTCCTGCGCCATGCGCAGAAATAATAGTTTTAAATATAATATTTTTTTTTGTTTTTGAGATATATATATATATATATATATATATATATATATATATATATTATTTAGTTAGTGATATATGATTTATTGATACATTATAATAGTTTATCGGAATGCACCAAGAAATATATGTATATATGAGAATCAAATATCTTATGCATAGTTAAGGATTGGTTCTCATATATAAATTATTCTTTTCTTATTATTATTATTATTACATCTCCTAATGTGTATATATTCATCATATTAAATGTGTATATCCCTTATTGTATATCTTACAGTTATTAATATGGAATAATTCGTGATTTCATTATTTGTGATAAAAATTGTTCATCAAGCAAAACATATTGTACTTTCCTAATTTAATTTTTCTTTACTTGATTACTAATTACTAAATGATGCCTTAATATATATTTTCTTTACTCAAGTCGATGATCATGACTTAGTAAATAAAGATCTTTTAAATTTTAGAGTTATTATTATTCACATAATGCGTGATTTCAAGGTTGCCAAGTGATTTTTTAAAATTGTTCATTATTTGTTACAAAATGTTCACCAAGCAAAAAAATATTGTACTTTCCTAATAAAACAAATTGTTCACTGTAATTAGTTTTGATGATCATGACTTAGCAAAGAAGGATATGTAGATGTGTAGCTTTCGGTTAAGTAAGAGATAGTGAATTGTCTAACCATTTCGGTTAAGTGTTCATCCTCTCTCTCTATATCTCTCACTTCTTTCCTTATTGATAATATATGGATCCCGAAATATGAACCACATTTAGAGAAACCATATATTCAGAAGAAAATAATTCCTTAAAATAATTTTGGATCCATATTTTAAACTTAACATAAAAACAATCAAAACCAGAATTATTTTAAACTTAACATAAAAACAATCAAAACAATGAAGAATCGATAAAAAAACAATAAAAATATTTCACAACTAAGAAGAATATATGGATGCCGATTTAAAGTTTAGCTTTCCACTTCTCAGATTGTGGATCCCAAACAAAGATGCTTGCATATAATGTCTCCTTTGACTTGTTATTCTCTATCCATTCCAACATCTTTGATTTTTCTTGATGATCTAGGAGATTGACATAATTTTCGTTCTTCGTGTCAATACTATGATATTCATAGCACTTCGATCCCTGAAACATATTTGAGCCCATAATAAGATTGTGAAATAATAAGATTGTGAATATCGTGTGAATAATATGATATTCATACGACTTACATCAAGAGAGAACAATTCTGACTTCCTATTATTCCATTTGCTTAGATCCTGCACAACATAAGTTTAACATAAATTTTAAAATATTAGACCTTATAAACGAATTATAGCTTATAACCGAATTATAATATAATAAAAAATTATAATAAAAAAATATCTCCTAGACATGGCATCTCTAAAGGAATCATAATACCTCTCCATTTGTTGGTCATGTATATTTGGAAGACCTCATAGAATAGTGTGGAAGAAGAACTTTGGGAAGAATGTAAGAATGATAAGAAATAATGATTAGAAATAGATGCAACCTTATAAACGATTTTATTAGATCTATTTAGTTAGAAACCAATGGTTAGACACGATGGATGGTTAGACACGAATGGTTAGACACAATTTTGATTTTTTACCGAAATGGTTAGACACGAATGGTTAGACACGTTGGATTTTATTAATTAAATTTTGGTAACATTGGTAACAAAATATGGTAAGAAGTTATGCTGAAAGTTAATTATATGGTAAGAAGTGTAATTGATCGATATGTGGACTTTCATGTCTACTTCTCAAATATAGTCTATGAGGCTTAGTTAATAAACGCATAAAACACAAACAATATAGCGGAAACTAAAGAAACCAGGAGTTTCTATTTATGAGTCTTCGGTCCTAATTATATTCTTCTTATCCAACAGTAACTTATGTAGTTAGGGTGGTTATTTCGGTTGATTGCCCATATTGATAAGCTTTATTAAAGTTTCGTCGATAAGAAAAGCAAATTAACAGTGAGATAACCTTTCCTGTTTTTCATTTTGCTACTCTTTAAAGATAAAAGATAAAGAACCTGAAAGGCCATATGTCTTGACCGTATAAGGAGCTCCTTTTGTTAATCGTTCTTGTGAATCTGTAGCTGGCTCAATGCATTTTTAACTCTTACTTACTTTGTTTCTCAATAAGTGTGTTTGAGACTTTGCAGACAGATTAAAAGATTAATAAATTTTACATGTTTTCTATATAAAAACACTATTATCCGTACACATATTCATATTTAGAAAAATAACCCGCAAAATAAAATCAATAAATTTTACATCAAAAAACTAAAATGATATTTATTTTGCAACAAAGATTTTCTCTACAGCGACACTTAATATGAAACAGAGTGAGTATAAATTAAAACCAAAAATCAACATTTCACCCAAAAATAAGTTAAAACTCAAAACAAAAAAAAAAGACATATTCTATTTGAATCCCTTTTTCTTGTTTCTGATTAAAAAAATTAAAATACTAATTCCAGTAGCACTTTCGCAAAAAAAAAAAAAAACAGACTATACTAAACCTTAAAGAGATAAACCTTAATGACATAACCCAAACTCATTCACAGACCACAAATTATGCAGATTTAGTGCCAATATATATAGATTATCTTATAGCAAAAAGTCCATTTGGCAATACATATGGAACACTTAATGATAGTGATTTCCTTCTTCACTAAGACATGCTCCACATTATACCCTTTTCGTCTTTCTTTAATAATTTATGAACTTTAAATTTGCTTTCCAAAATATGAAAGACCCCATCCTCTAAAATCAATGCAATCAATATCTCCTTTTTAGAGTTTTTGACTCAACTACATAAACTTTTTGTTATGGACATGATTGATCAATCGAAGAAACTTTTAATTCATTTTGTGGCTGCTGGTTAAGTTGATAAAACTCTCCAATTTATTTAGATTATCCAATTGTTTTTTTAGATTTTGTATCATCCAAATTGGTCTCTTCTCTTCTTTTCTTTTAAAGATTTTTGGCGTTTAATTCAAATTTTAAAAGTGAGAAGGTGGAGAAAGTCATATAACGCAATGGTCCTTTGTAAAGAAAAAAAAAGTCATATACGTATGGTCCATGCTAAGTAGTTTTTATTTGATTCTGCTGCAATATATGGTTCTAGTGACACATTATCTACACATTAGCAGGTGGCCTAATCCACTGCTGACTTAATTTCTTGTAATGTAGCATGACGTTGTTTCACGCTATGACGTCATATTGTGTTCGACGTTTATAAACTTCAAGAAAGAAATAAAACAATCGAATACTAGAACAACAATGTATTAATATATTTAATGAGGAAACATAGTAGCCATTAAATTATTAGAACTAGTGAGAGTAAAATATGTCAATTAGGACCGACCATTTGGACCATTAGCGAAAAAATAAGTGTCTAGACTAAAAGAAGAACTAAAGGACCTAACGGTTGCTATGTTTTTCTTAACCGTTTTCTCCCAGCAACACCGGTTAAGTCCTTGGACAAACTCACTCCCGTAACACCGCTCTCATGGTCCCGTTGTTGAACACATCGAAAAGACTGTGATCTCATATATGCCTTATGTAGTTAAATGCGTAGCCAGGAAATTTTTTTATGATACAAAAATTGTTAAAATATTACTTAATTCAGATTGCTGTTTGATGCTCTTTGTACATTTTTAAAATCTGTGATTTCCATGTTCTATCTACAGGTTTTGGTGGAGTTCCGTAACAAAGACGCTAGTCATGTGGAATGGGCTAAAGCATTGAAAGAGCTTTACTTACCTGGTTTAAGGGATTATATGAAAACTCATACCAGTAAACCAGCCTTTTCGATACCACCCAAACTGGAACGTCAGATGGGTCGCAAGTGGGTTTCATAACAAGTAAAGTATGGTGCAAATTCTATACAATAGTAGAAAAAACTCTAATATGATTGTTGGCTTATACTGAATTATATTAGGTGGGCTGTTGAGAGTAAAATTGGGAAGGACTTAGTTATAAGCGAGTGTGATTACAAACAGTCTGTGTATGTCTTTGGTTGCAAAGATTCTGTCTTGTAGATACAATGTAACTCTGTGCCATTCCATTCACCATGAAAGTTGGATATGTGCTCAAAATCTTTGAGGCCCTTACTATTGTTCCAACTTCTGTAGGAAAAGTTAATAACATCACCATTGACAAATGCACGGTGTGTGGAACAATACTTGTTTCCTATTATAATCCTACAGTATATAGTTATGTGATCCAATTTTACATGTTTGTATAGGATGTTGTAGCTGCATTTGAGATTATGAATTGTACCAACGTAGAAGTACAATGTCTGGTATGTTTATATCATCTGTTTAGCTTTTGTAATGGTTCCAAAACCTGCAAATGTCACTTCTGTTTCTCAGTTATGATGTAGCTTAAACTCTTGCTTTGTCTTTACTCATTTTTGGATGATATAGGGTTCAGCTCCCACAGTTCCTGTGAAGAACACAACTGGATATCCAGTTATACCCACGTAAAAACTCATTAAAACAGCTATTACAATAGCCAATCCAAGTGAGATCAATGTAATGGTGCCTGGTTCGCTTCTTCCCCTGATGAAGATTGGGTATGGATTTCCTCTCCCTATCCATGAACCCTATTTTTATTTCCTCCTGTTCTTTAAATTTGTTGATCTCGAGCAACGGACTATTTCTCGAGTCTAGTTACAAAATTCAGAAGTCGCTTATTGTAACCAAGCGAGTGAGTGAGGTGATATTGTTCATTGACGGAATCATTTTCACAGTGTTTGTATTACAACATTGTAGGTGGAACATGCACTGCCTCAACAGTATAACCATGTGTTCACAGAAGGGAAGTTCGAGACAACACCAGTCACGCACTCAGGTGCCTAAGCTAAGGAGAATCTCTGGTCAGTCTGGGTTTTGTTTTTGTTTTTTTTGTAAACTGGCTTTCATATTAAAAATGCAAAAAAAGAAAAGAAAATATTACAGGCCCAGGGCCAGAGTTTACAGGTTTGACCCAGAGAAATTAACATAATTAGACTAGAAGATACATAACAGTAGAACCCATAGGCCCAAAAGCCCAGCAGTTGATGATGTGAGAAAGATCGGGGGAAGATGATCAATCTTCAAGAACCTTCTTGCTTTGTCCGCCGTAGATTATGATCGTAAGAACCATAACTGCATCATCGCCGACGAAGCACAGGGGTTCTTGATATCTTGTGATTTTGCATAGTTTTAAGCATCTTTTTAATTCTCATTTTGTCCATTTATATGCATTTTGTTTGCATTTAGGTTGCCTTGCATTACATATGTCCTTATCAGGTAATGGAGATGTTTTTTGGTGAGTTTGGAACCTTTGGAGATGGTTTAGAAGCAAGAATGGTGATTCTGAGTCGATACATGAGTTGCTCAAGTGTCCCAGCGGCCAAACAACCTCACAGCAGCCTGTTGACCTCGACGAGAAGCTGTTGTACGTGTGGAGCGGCCTTGCGCAGCGGTGTGATGAAACCGCTGGGAAAATGACCCTCTCCCTGCCCGATATCTACTTCACGCAGCGGCCAAACGACGATGAAGCGAACCCCTGTGTGACTCCCAGCGGCCTTCTCCAGCGGCCTAGAGACGACACAAGAAGCTGCTGCGACCAACCATAAAGTCAACACTCGAACTTTGACCAGATGTTTTTACCATTATGCCCTTATTTTTTAGCACTTCTATAAATACCTTCTAAACCTAATTTTAGGACTTATCTTCTTTTCTCTTAAGAACACATTGAAACCTTTAAGAAAGATTGAATCTTTAGTTTCTTTTCTTCTTATTTCTTGTCTTTGTGTGATTATTTTGCTCTCTAATCATGATTAACTTTGAATCATCCATGGTTTTGGGGTTATTCATGTCTATTAGTGAGTAGACTAATCTAGGATTCATGGGCTAGGGTGATTAAGGGTGATTAGTGAAGATCTAGGGTGTTCAGTGTTAGATTTACTTGTTTCCTTGCTTGTTGAGGGTTCATAATGCTATTTTGATCTTGATCATATCAAAATAGATCCTTAGGCATTTCCTGCCCACAAGGTGTATGATGAAATGCCTGAACCAACTCTTCAATGCTTTTACCTTGCTTTACCTAAGAGATTAGTTGTTAAAGGAGTTAAGATTGCTATTAGACTTGTTCTCCATGTTTGCTTTAGTAACATTCAACCTAAGATATTAGATGCTTGAGTTGCTTTACCAAAAGAACATTCATCTAGAGATAGAGCTTGTTTAGTATTGTGTCTAGGCATAAGGAAAGTGTTTAATTGATAGTTTGCCACCCTTATATTGGATCTACATCACCCAAGATCAAATGCCTAGCTCCATGAGTCCTCTTGCTTCATATTGAGAAAGCTTGATCATTTATTGCATTTCTAGAATAGTTATATTTCATAATCACTTTTAAAACCTGATTGCACTTAGATTTAGCATGGACTTGCATTCTCTTTGATTTGAAATCACCTAGGAATGGATTGATACCTTAAGTACTATAAGGATTTGAGCATTAGGACCTTGAAAAGTCCATGTATCAAATTGGCGCCGTTGCCAATCCTAGTTTGATTTTGACATTGAGATTTAGTCATTTGCTTGAGACTAAGTCATTTTTTATTATTATTGCTGTTTGTGATATTGATTCTCTCCCTGCAAAGCTTGGTTGCATTTCAGGTGTATGCACTTGAGGAGCAGAGGTTCATCAAGCCTTGTTCCAAGAGTTGAAGACATAGCTGCACTTGAGAGAGAGTTAGTAAAAAGGAGAAGAGAAGAAGAGCAACAGGCTCACTTGCAGAGATTGGGGTTTGATATGGAGAACCTACCTCAACATGAAGCTGCTCAAGCTGGTAATGGTCAAGGAGCTGCCAACCTTAGACCTCAGCGCCAGCCACGACACCCTCCACGCCAAGCTAGAGCCATTGGAGCCTATGATCAACCTCACATCAATGGTCATAGGTTGGGAATTAAAGCACCTGATGTGGAGAACAACAACTTTGAGATCAAGTCAGGACTGCTCAACACCATTGAGAACAATAAGTATCATGGTCTTGCTACTGAAGATCCTTTTGATCACTTGGACAAGTTTGATAGCTATTGTGGCTTGTCCAGAACTAATGGAGTATCAGAAGATGCTTTGAAACTCAGGCTCTTCCCCTTTTCTCT
This sequence comes from Hirschfeldia incana, assembly GCA_026261945.1. Taxonomy (NCBI): domain Eukaryota; kingdom Viridiplantae; phylum Streptophyta; class Magnoliopsida; order Brassicales; family Brassicaceae; genus Hirschfeldia; species Hirschfeldia incana. Next base: position 4,552,336 of record JABCMI010000006.1, read on the forward strand.
GGGAGACAAGGCAAGACAGTGGGAGAAGTCTCTCCCAAGTGACTCTATCAGTACTTGGGATGAGTGCAAGGAAGCCTTTCTAGACAAGTTCTTCTCTACCTCCAGGACAGCTAAGATCAGGAATGAGATCTCTGGGTTTCAGCAGAAGAACTTAGAGAGTTTTAGTGAAGCATGGGAGAGGTTCAAAGGCTACCAAGCTCAATGCCCACACCATGGCTTCTCCAAAGAGAGCTTATTGACTACCTTCTATAGAGGAGCTATACCACAGTGCAGAAACAGACTTGATACAGCCAGCAATGGTTTCTTCTTGGGCAGGACAGAGGTAGATGCAGAGGAGCTGATAGAGAACATGGCCAAGAGTGACTCAATATATAGTGAGGATCATGATAGAGTCAACAGAAGTGATGATCAGCAGACCAAGAAAGAGCTCAAGTCTTTGGAAGAGAAGCTGGACCTACTTCTAGCCAACAAAGCTAAGCTGGATCAGATGAAATCAGTTGGGGAACAGCAACAAAAGCAGGTTGCTGAGATCAAGAAGATTGACGGCTTGGAAGGACATGAAGAGGTGTGCTTCATCAACAACAATGGAACTTGGTATAGGAAAGAACCCAACTTTCAATACCAAAAAAACTACCAGCACAAGCCCCTCTACAACAACCAACAAGGTGGTTATCAAAGCAACCAGCCTACTCAAGCTCAAGGCAGTTCTTCTCAGGCTCAGACTCCAGATTCAAGTGTAGACTCCATGTTCAAGAAACTCTTAGAATTTCAGGCAAGAAATGAGAAGACAATGGTGTATGAGTTCAAGAATATCCACACCAAGATTGATGCCAACTACTCTGACCTCAACAACAAGTTTTTACAACTTGCATCTCAGTTCAAGACTTTAGAGGCTAATGTTGCTTCTATGCCTTCATCCTCCAAGCAGCCTATGGGAACTCTACCAGGAAAAGCAGAGGCAAACCCAAGGGAACATTGCAATGTTCTCCTCTCTAGTGACACTTCTGAGGTCGCCACCTACAAGAGAGAGGTAGATGAGATTGAAAGATTGGTATTTGGAACTGAGATTGAACAGGTTGAGCATATGGTTGTAGCAACAGCTGACGCCAAGATTGTGCATGAAGCTGGCAAGATGGTTGAAGAAAAGGTTGTGCAGCGAGAGGAACACATGGTTGAGAAACCAGTTGAGAGGAGAGCTAACCACAAGCTAAAACTGGTGAAGCAAGAAGACACTGAGGTTGAAATGTCACCCTATGAGAAACTCCCTTTTCCACAAAGAGTCCTCACCAAAGCTCAGAAGAGAGTGATCTCCAAGTTTAGAAAAGATCTATGCGATGTTGGAGTCAAGCTTCCAGAGATCTTGGGTATGCGTGAGGCTCATGTCCAAATGCTTCTCATCCAGGACATTCTCACTCACAGAGAAGAAGTAGCAGAGCTTCTCAACATCTCAATTATGAAGCTTGATCCACCAATCCCACCCAAGTCCCTCCCTAAACTAGGACACCAAGGGATGTTCACATTGCCTTGCTCCCTTGGAAAGCTTACTTTTGATGATGCTCTTGTTGATTCTGGTGCTAGTGTGAATGTGATCTCATTTGAAATGATGAAGAGTCTTGGGATTACAAGCATGGAACAAGATACATCTTCACTCCAATTTGGGGACTCCTCTTCTACAACCCCAATTGGTATCATCAAGGATTACCCTTTAAAGATTGGAGCATGCACCATACCTATTGACCTCACTGTTTTGAAGATGGCAACTGAGAAGAGAGTTCCTTTGATCCTTGGCACTCCTTTTCTCACAACAGTTGGAGCTTGCATTGACTTTCCTAACAAGAAGGTCACCCTCATGCATGTGAACAAAGCTGTCTCATATCCTCTCCAATCTCCATTGAAAGCTGAGTATTGTGGCACAATAACTTGTGGAGCTTCCTCCATTAAGAAGACAAAGGCTGAGCTGAGTGGTATTGGGAAAGAGACTCTTGGTGAAGAGTCCCCTAAAGAGAAGTGTGATGAGCACTTGGAAAGTGCTCAAAAGGAGGATGTGAGTGGAGCCACAAAGGCTTCTCATGGCAAGAAAAAGATATTGAAAGAACCTCATCCTCCACCTCTTGATAAGAATCCTCACACCCTCACTCTCCACCCAATGAAGCTCAAGGATGGAGCTATTGAGTACAAGATCAAGTGCAAGGGAAGGTCTAAGCCATTCTCAAGTGCAAAGGCCATCATCACTCCTAAGCTCCAAGATGATCCAATCAAGCTTCAAGAGCTTCTCTCCCATGTCCTAACCATCACTCTTGAAGATGGAAATGACTCTCCTTCTCACTAGCTAAAGGAAGGAAAGTCAAGCTAGAGACTTAAAACAAGCTCACTTGGGAGGAAATCTCATGTCTATCCATGTACATAGCAGTAGTATCTTCTGAATAAGAGCCCTTGATTTGAGAGGAAGGCGGCCAGACATTGCTCCTTAAGCACCACTACCTCTTCCAATACTCCAAAAGAGGTACCCTTCACCTTTCCTTGTATATATTATCTTCCATTGCATTTCGTATTTTCTTTTGGATATCTTTCTCCACTTAACAACACAGGGACTGTGTGAATTAAGTGTGGGGGAGGTACAAGTTGCTGATGATTTTGTGTTTTATGTCATGAGCATGCATTGTAGATAGTTATATGCATAGAAAAAAAATTGAAAATTTTGAAAATCACAAAAAGAATCATGTAGTTGCATCAGTTGCATTTTTAAGATTGAGTCTAGAAGCATATAATTGCATTCATGCATTGGGAGCAAACCTTGTAAAGAACATTTGTCTTGCACTAAAATTGACACCCTAGTTAAACATATAAAGTATCTTAAGCATCTCTTTAAAGCCTTGCATGCTTCGAGCCTTGGAAACTCTTCTTGAAACATGTTTGCTTGCTTGATATTGACATTGTTCTTGAAATCAGCTCCAATCTGAACTTTGGCTTAATGAACTTAATTTCTCTTGCATATGGGCACTTGCATACTTAGTCATGGATCTCATACACATTTGGGTTATCTTATTCCATTTTACCACTCTTTGTTAACCCAAATGGCACTCCCACCCTTGAACCCTAACCATTCTTTGAGACCAAACATTTATTTGCATGAGTGAGGCCTCTTTTGATAGCTTGTCATGTGCAAAATCTTGAGAGTATTGGAGGCGACATAGATTTATTCTCATCTCTTGCTAGCATATGAACCTATTTTGAGCTAGCATCTAGGATGGTGAGTGGGGTTATGTGTGCTAAATGTTCTAAATGTTAATGGCTTGGATTTGGGAAGTGAGAAAGGTGAACAAAAAAGTGTCATGAGAAAAGAAAAGCCCTAGGGACCTAGAATATAAAGAAAAGAAAGCTCTAGATTGTATTGTTTGAGACCTTCCCCCTAAAAAAAAGAAAAGAAAAAGAAAGAAAAAAAAAGATTCAATAAGATAGTGGGGAAAGAAAAATAAAAAGAGTTAGAGCATGGAAATGTGAAAAGTGAATAGAAAGTCCCTAGTTGGTTGAGTCAAAAGAAAAAGAGAGTTGTTCATTGGGTGAGTGATGTGAGAGGGTGTTATTTTGGTTATGTGATTGAGGATGAAAAGGGTAGAACTTGCAATCACTTAGGAAAAGGGTAGAATGATGAGAATGAATTTATGTATGCATAAATTGCTTCTAGTCTTAGATAAATTTTGCATAATGATCAAGCTCCTTGTTCTTGAGTGATAACCACCTTAAAATGATTCATTTAGACCTTCCTCTTCATTCACATTAGACCATTTACTTGCCTAGCCAAATGATTGAGATCATGTGCCCATTTGTGAGAATTCACCTTATGTGTGTGTGTGTGAATAAATGTGAGGGCTGGTTAAGAGAACTTGTTGGTTGATGAGTATTGCATCTTGTGTAGAGGCATAAGAGTATTGATAGGCCTAGAGAAGCTAGAGTATAATAAGAGAGTGTGCTCATGCTATTTGCTATGTTTCTTTAGGATGTCAAGTTGAGTGCAATGAGTGTTTCTTTTGGCTTTAAGCTCCCATTTTAATCTCTCCTCTTTGAGTTTTTGAAAAATTTACTTGAGGACAAGTAAAGGACTAGTGTGGGGGAGTTGATATCTTGTGATTTTGCATAGTTTTAAGCATCTTTTTAATTCTCATTTTGTCCATTTATATGCATTTTGTTTGCATTTAGGTTGCATTGCATTACATATGTCCTTATCAGGTAATGGAGATGTTTTTTGGTGAGTTTGGAACCTTTGGAGATGGTTTAGAAGCAAGAATGGTGATTCTGAGTCGATACATGAGTTGCTCAAGTGTCCCAGCGGCCAAACAACCTCACAGCAGCCTGTTGACCTCGACGAGAAGCTGCTGTACGTGTGGAGCGGCCTTGCGCAGCGGTGTGATGAAACTGCTGGGAAAATGACCCTCTCCCTGCCCGATATCTACTTCACGCAGCGGCCAAGCGACGATGAAGCGAACCCCTGTGTGACTCCCAGCGGCCTTCTCCAGCGGCCTAGAGACGACACAAGAAGCTGCTGCGACCAACCATAAAGTCAACACTCGAACTTTGACCAGATGTTTTTACCATTATGCCCTTATTTTTTAGCACTTCTATAAATACCTTCTAAACCTAATTTTAGGACTTATCTTCTTTTCTCTTAAGAACACATTGAAACCTTTAAGAAAGATTGAATCTTTAGTTTCTTTTCTTCTTATTTCTTGTCTTTGTGTGATTATTTTGCTCTCTAATCATGATTAACTTTGAATCATCCATGGTTTTGGGGTTATTCATGTCTATTAGTGAGTAGACTAATCTAGGATTCATGGGCTAGGGTGATTAAGGGTGATTAGTGAAGATCTAGGGTGTTCAGTGTTAGATTTACTTGTTTCCTTGCTTGTTGAGGGTTCATAATGCTATTTTGATCTTGATCATATCAAAATAGATCCTTAGGCATTTCCTGCCCACAAGGTGTATGATGAAATGCCTGAACCAACTCTTCAATGCTTTTACCTTGCTTTACCTAAGAGATTAGTTGTTAAAGGAGTTAAGATTGCTATTAGACTTGTTCTCCATGTTTGCTTTAGTAACATTCAACCTAAGATATTAGATGCTTGAGTTGCTTTAGCAAAAGAACATTCATCTAGAGATAGAGCTTGTTTAGTATTGTGTCTAGGCATAAGGAAAGTGTTTAATTGATAGTTTGCCACCCTTATATTGGATCTACATCACCCAAGATCAAATGCCTAGCCCCATGAGTCATCTTGCTTCATATTGAGAAAGTTTGATCATTTATTGCATTTCTAGAATAGTTATATTTCATAATCACTTTTAAAACCTGATTGCACTTAGATTTAGCATGGACTTGCATTCTCTTTGATTTGAAATCACCTAGGAATGGATTGATACCTTAAGTACTATAAGGATTTGAGCATTAGGACCTTGAAAAGTCCCTGTATCAGTTCTTGAATCTGATACTCAGTAATCGGTTCCTGATTTGTTTGTCGATGGTGGAAGTAAGAGTTTCTGAGGTTTTGAAGACTTGGTTGTGAAGCCTTGCATTCTGTTCATTCCAAATCCAGTAGATAGTGGCTTGAGTCGCTATAAGAGTGAGTCGAGTTAGGTCTCTGTTGCTTCGAAGCGCTTGAAGTTGCGTGATTGTTGTGTCCCAGTTTGTAGATGGTTGGAGTTGACATCTCGCTGCAATCACTTCCCACACCTTCGCCGAGTAAGTACATTCAAAGAAAAGATGATTTCTGCTTTCATGATTCACATTGCAGAGCAAACAGTTAGGAATAACATCGATCCCCCATCTAATCAGTCTATCCCGTGTAGGACAGCGATCAAGGAGCACCAGCCATGTTAGAAAGCAGTGTCGAGGGATCCCATAAGTGAACCACACCACTTTTGTCCAAGGAATAAGACGGTGAGGTCCTTTTAGGTAAGTATAGATCTCCCCCACGTTGTACTTACTTCTGATTCTTCCTTCAATTACAAACTCATAGTAATCCTCCGATTCCATCAGATTGAGAGTTGTCAGATGGATTTGCAGTGCCAGTTGATTTTCCGATCGTGCCGGAGGTAAGAGCCAGCGGCCATTACAGTGTAGAGAAGCTAATGTTGCCTGCATTGGGATCCCTAGTCGTGAAACTCTTGCACTCAGAAACATGCGGAGATCACCAAATGGAGACCAGTTGTCATTCGAAAAGTTCGTTGTCTCCTCATTACCTACACATCTCTTCAGCAACGGGTAAATCATCCCCCTCGATTTAATCAGCTTATTCACCATCCATGAGAAAGAAGTACTCGGTTTGATAGACCAGTAGTTGCTCAAGTTCCCTTTTAAGATTACTTCCTTGAACCAGCAAACCCACACCGAATCAGGTCTCAAGAAGAAGTTGCTAGACCAGTAGTTGCTAGACCTTTTAAGATCTCTTAGATTAAGTTCCCTGGTTTGATAGACCAGTAGTTGCTCAAGTACTGGGTTTTGTTTGAACATCAAGTCTTCTTTTAACTTGGCTGATTCAGGTTATAATGTAAGAGAATCTGTTTGTTTGTGATTTTGGGTTTGTAGATTCTTTTGTGTTTGTGTTGTTTGTAGTGATCTCGTCTTTTGTTCGTCCTTCAGGATTTGGATTCTTTTTCGTTTTTTTTTTTGCTGCTGATGAAAATGTGAACAAAATATCATGGATAGAAAAAGTTGCGGTACTAGTTTCGGAATATGCAACTTTATCTATATACAATTCAACATTTTTGGTTGTTTTCTTTTGTAATGATGCTAGCGTTGGTTATAAATCTCGAGGATAAGTTTATAAATCATGTCAAATGCGAATAGAATCCTTAGTCAACATAAGTCATATATAATAATTGAGGTGGAAACTATGAAATCACCAAAAGCTAAGAATTATTTGTGGTGTGGTCAGTGAAACGTGAAAAGGGTTATACACTGATGCTGGGAAGTAGCATGGAAACAGAGGAATAATGTAATCCACCTTTTATGACAAATGAAGTAAAAATAATGTACAGTATATGAAGTTATTCAGAGGCCGTTTAACGTCTCCTCCTCAATTACAAGATAAAGAATAAATGTTTCACCCATCTATGTACTTTTGAATCCTACATCCTACCTAATTTTGATCAGTTTACAACCGTCCACTAGCAATGTTAAAAGATAACTTTCAATTCTAAATCAGATTCACGAACCTGCTTTTGGGACATAACACTTTTGTCGGAAAAAAAAAGCTCTCTTGCAAAAAAAAGTTTTCTTACCGGAAATTGCACTATAATATTACAGTAGTAGATCAAGACCACAGATTTAATCACTTGAGGCAAAGAAACAGAAGTCAACACGTGTAGTGTGTGTCTTCCTTGAAAATACGTTACAGTAAAAAACATCAACACTTATAAAACTTTCTCAAAATCTCTCCGTGTTTCCTTGCTTCTCACTCACCATCATGGCTACCTCCATCTGCTTCTCTCTCCTCCTCATCTTCCTTTCCCAGTTCCCTTCCTTGCGTAAGTACCTTCTTCAAATACGACGTAGTTTCCCTCAAGTCCTCTTCAGTCTAAACCTTTTAGCTTCTTCTTACTCTTGTTTTTATTGTCGTGTGTACAGATGCAGAGCCGTTCATAGGAGTTAACTACGGTCAAGTCGCCGACAACCTCCCTCCCCCTTCTGAAACCGCCAAGCTCCTCCAGACAACTTCAATCCAGAAGGTAAGACTCTACGGTGCCGATCCCGCCATCATCAAAGCCTTAGCCGGAACCGGGATCGGCATCGTGATCGGCACAGCTAACGGAGATCTTCCTTCTCTCGCCGCCGATCCCAACGCCGCCTCCCAATGGATCAGCACCAACGTCCTCCCTTTCTACCCCGCCTCCAAAATCATCCTCATCACAGTCGGCAACGAGGTTCTTCTGTCGAAAGACCCGAATCTGGCGAGCCAGCTCCTCCCGGCGATGCAGAACGTCCAGAAAGCGCTCGAGGCAGTGTCTCTCGGCGGGAAAATCAAGGTCTCGACGGTGCACGCGATGTCGGTGCTCGGTGTCTCGGAACCGCCGTCTTCCGGTTCGTTCGCGTCCGGTTATCAAGCCGGTTTAAAGGGTGTTCTGCAGTTTTTAAGCGACACTGGCTCGCCTTTCGCTATTAATCCGTACCCGTTCTTCGCTTACCAAAGTGATCCGAGACCCGAAACGCTGGCGTTTTGCCTCTTTCAGCCTAATGCGGGTCGACCCGACTCTAACACCGGAATCACGTACATGAACATGTTCGATGCTCAGGTAAAATTAATTACATCTGGGGTCCACGCTTTTACGAGTCTGGTTTAAAGCTAGTTATGAATTTTGGTGGACTGTTTCATATCTACTGATCTAGTTAGACGTCAAAGCATAGTTTAGCTAGGCTGGTTAGTTTCAAGTTATGTATTCTTGTGACACAAAAGATGAAAGATCATAATTATAATACTTGGCAGTATTCACGTGGGACGAATATATAGTATGACCTCTAGGTTTTAAATATTTTATTTTGTATATGATTTTCTTTGCACTAGATTGCAGCAAGGAACATATTCTGTCGGTCATTACTTTTCCTCTTACTCTCTTAGAAGGAATCTATATTCCTCTATATATTCTTATTATATAGTTAGTACAAAAGACAGTTGTTCGCTTTGCATGATACGGCTCCATACATACGTGCCGTATGTGTCTGAATCTACTACACTAACACACAATCTCTTTTTTTTTTTTTTTTTTTTTAATATCTGCTTATTAGTTTGGTCACTGTGGCTTTGTAGTATATATTTTGTTTTGAAATTGTGGCTTCGTAAAACACAAGGTGGTGGTCTAGTGGTAGGCGAGTTTTGGGGCAACCTGGGTTCGAAGGCACCCCACTACATCTTGTCTTGTGGCCACATGAATATGGGTCTATCTTACGGCCCATTTGAATACCCGGAGTGAGGGTCTATCCGTGGGCTGCACCACCCTTTGGGGGATTAGTCTGGGCTCGTTCATGGGTCTAGGATACCCCCAAAGTTAAACAAAAAAATAAATAAAAAAATTGTGGCTTCGTAGTATTGTAAACACAAATACATTAATCTATTCCAATACGCTTTTAATAATCATTTTCTCAAGGAACTAGCATGCGTGACAATGACTTGTAGTCAGTCGTGTACTGATTCGTCTGACAGGCTGGATTCGCACTTGTTTATTTACTTATTTTAGATGTTTCTTGAAACATTTGTTTACACTCGTCATCATCAGACAAGCAGCATTGACCAAAGTTCATAATATATAGCTAAAATAATAGAAGAGGAAAAGAAAATGGTGCTCATATATTACGTGTTTATCTTTGCTTGAAGCACACGTTACAGTCTCTCTGTTTCATCGTTCACAGGTCGACGCGGTTCACTCGGCTTTGAAATCAATGGGATTCGAAAAGGTGGAGATCGTGGTGGCGGAAACAGGATGGGCTTCACGAGGGGACCCCAACGAAGTTGGACCGAGCGTGGATAATGCTAAAGCTTACAATGGGAACCTAATAGCTCATCTAAGGTCAATGGTTGGCACACCTCTAATGCCTGGAAAGTCCGTCGACACATACATTTTCGCACTCTACGATGAGAACCTGAAGACTGGAGCATCTTCGGAACGGGCCTTCGGGCTTTACAAAACCGATCATTCCATGGCTTATGATGTAGGCCTTACCAAGAGTAGCGGTAGTAGCAGCAATGGTAGTAGTCAGGTTAGATAATCTTGGCTGTTTATACATTTGTGATTACAGTTAACAAAATATTTTGTTTAAAAAATTAAAAGTTGTGGTTTTATGTTTTTAGACGCCATCGGGAAAAGTAACTTCGACGGGGTGGTGTGTATCAAAGAAAGGTGCCACGGATGAGCAGCTGCAATCGAGCATTGATTGGGCGTGCGGACAAGGAATAGATTGTGGGCCGATACAACCAGGAGGAGATTGTTTTGAGCCAAACAATGTGGCGTCACATGCAGCCTTTGCCATGAATATGTATTTCCAAAAGTCTCCTAAAAGGGCTACAGATTGTGATTTCTCCCAAACCGCAACAATCACCTCCCAAAATCCTAGTATGTTTTCTCTCCCCTAAGCTCCCACACCCTAAAAAGGACCACATCATTGAGCCATTTGTCTGAAAATATATGAAAGAGACGACCGCATGAAATGTCTTTTTGAGTATTTGCTCCACTTAACAATGTAAAAATGCACAAATACTAATTGGTTCTCTTTATCTTGAATTTTTGTAGGCTATAACAGTTGCGTCTATCCTGGAGGTGGAGGAGGAGCAGGAAGTGCAGGAGTAATGAACAAGTATGTGAACTCAGGCAAATTAGAGAGCAAAAAGAATGGAGCAGTAGAACCAAAAGTTTACTTTTCTCTATCTTTTCTACTCATCATTATGTCCCTAATCCTCCATGTAAATATGTAACTGGGCCAATAAGCTTCCTGGGGTAGTTTAATTATCTGCTACTCTTTACTTCTTGTGTTCCTCTCTCCTTTGTATTTGCGTAATCAAGTTGTTATTAGTCGTATAGGCTATAGTAGTTACTCATATTCTAAAAATAATATTTTATTGCAGTCGGTAACGGCTATTTCCCCACTTGACAGACTTGTTTCCGTTGATCTGAATATTGAACGAGGATTAATCCCATGTACTTTTTTAAAAAAAAATATAGTCTAGTCTTGCTTATTATGCGTAGAAAACACAGATAATGAAACAAGTGATTACCCTTTTCTTTTGCTGAATGCAATTTATGGAATGAGTGACATGATTCTGCTCTCCAATTTTGCATCACAAGTTGGAAAATTGTATAATACACAAGGAGTAACAGAACCTGAATCATAAAAACGACGCCGTTTGTGTATTGTGTGGGGTCCACTCTTTAATATGCCAGATGGGAACAGTCAATCGTGGGTTTACTCTTTTCTCTCATCAGGACAGAAGCATCAACAAAGACAACAACTAGACCAAAAGCCTGTCTGATTCCACCAAATCCACTCTTCCCCTTCCCTCTCAGAATCATGAAACTTCCTCTCTTCTAGAACACATCCAAAATCCAAGCCCAAAAAGTCTTAAAGCTGGAAAATGTCTGTCTCCGAGCTCAAAGAACGCCACACCGTCGCTACGGAGACCGTTAACAACCTCCGTGAAAGACTTAGACAGAGACGCATACAGCTCCTCGATACTGATGGTTCGTTGCTCCTTCTCCTTCACAATCTATCTGTGATCGTTTGTTCTTTAGATCTGTTTTGCTTAATTTCGAATTGAATTTCGACAGTGGCCAAGTATTCAGCAGCTCAGGGCCGTTCTCCAGTGAAGTTTGGAGCGACGGATCTAGTTTGTTGCCGTACTCTTCTAGGACACACCGGAAAAGTGAGTGTGAAGTTCCATTTAATCTCTCTCTCTCTTACATAATGTTCTGCAAAGTATGCTCCTTCGTGTAGTTTTGTAGCTTTGTGATTAAATGTTTACTGTAACCAATCTTTAAAGCTTCATTCTTTTAATAATTTTCATGTTTAAAGTATTTGGTAAAGATCCTAAGCTAAGCTAAGCTTTTTAATTCAAAAAAAAAAAAAGAAAGATCCTAAGCTTGTGACCACACAGGTTTATTCTTTGGACTGGACGCCTGAGAGGAACCGGATCGTAAGTGCATCTCAAGACGGGAGGTTAATCGTGTGGAACGCTCTAACGAGTCAGAAGACTCACGCTATTAAACTCCCTTGCGCATGGGTTATGACATGTGCCTTCTCTCCAAATGGTCAGACGGTTGCCTGTGGTGGGCTAGACAGTGTCTGTTCTATCTTCAATCTCAGCTCAACGGCGGACAAGGACGGAACTGTACCTGTTTCGAGAATGCTCAGTGGACACAGGGGTTACGTTTCGTGTTGTCAGTATGTCCCAAACGAGGATACTCATCTGATCACCAGTTCTGGTGATCAGACATGTGTCTTATGGGATGTGACTACTGGTCTCAAAACTTCTGTCTTTGGCGGTGAGTTTCAGTCTGGACATACTGCTGATGTACTAAGGTAATGAATGTTGCTTCCATCTGCTTGCTTTAACTCATTCCCTTATGCACTTATTGTGCCCCCTTTCAGTGTCTCAATCAGTGGTTCAAACCCGAATTGGTTCATATCTGGTTCGTGTGATACCACTGCATGTTTGTGGGACACTCGAGCTGCTAGCAGAGCGGTGCGGACGTTTCATGGACACCAAGGAGATGTGAATACTGTTAAGTTCTTTACGGATGGGTATAGATTCGGGACGGGATCAGACGATGGGACGTGCAGGTTGTATGATTTAAGGACTGGTCATCAACTCCAAGTGTATCAGGCTGCACATGGTGGTGGTGAGAACGTACCTGTGACATCCATCGCATTCTCTGCCTCCGGGAGGCTTCTTTTCGCTGGCTACGCGAACAACAGCACTTGCTACGTTTGGGATACTCTCTTGGGAGAGGTAAGCTAATTAGTATTGAGTGATGAAAGATTGGTTTTTATTTATTTTTAATGTGAGGGGGGTATTGTCTTGCAGGTTGTGTTGGATTTAGGGGAACTACAAGATTCCCACAAGAATCGGATAAGCTGTTTGGGGATGTCAGCAGATGGAAGTGCCTTGGTGTACAGGAAGTTGGGATTCAAATCTAAAGGTTAGTAGTGTCTTTGATCATCAGATATGTTATGATTTTGAATACAGCTAGGATAACATTGGATGTGTGTGTGTGTGTGTTTGATTGAATTACACAGATATGGGCGTTTGGAGGGCACAGGAGAGTGACTTGAAGAAGACAAAACAAACAGCTCTAAGAGTCTTGGTCTCAGTTCTTCTGGGTTTTGGTTTATAATATTCTGTAGTCTAAAAGTTGTATAACCCTTACTTACCATCGTGGAAAATAGTGGAGTTGTGTTAGAAAGGATCATCAAACACTCACTTACCCTTGTTTGTAGTGTGCTTTAGATTTATTTATTCTTCATTGACCTATATCACTGTATCTTTTAAATTTGTACTATATTTTTGAATATGCTACTTAAAATTATGAGAAAATCTATCTTATTAAAACAGAAACATTGCAACTTTCTCTAGGTGGATTTTTAAGTTGGATCTAATCTATCTTAAATATAAATAAAAAAACCTACACATTATTAATCTAGACCATGACAATATTTAATATATATACGTCCTTATAAACATGGCTATAATGATCTGATATTGATGCACTGATTTATAACAACCATGTTTATCGTTTGAGACAATATATTACACTCAACTAAATAAATATTAACAACCATGTTTATTGTTTGAGACCATATATTGCAGCTCGACTAAATAAACATTACACTATTAGAAAAAACAACAGTATATTATAAGCATATGGTATCTTACGATTATTAAGACCCATACTTTTATAATATAATACAGCATATCCAATCATGACTGAAGTTTGTATCTATCTTTTATCTATCTTTTTATATAGCGTGAATAAAATGGAAAAAATTGTTTCCGAAGATGCTTAAAAAGAAAATCACGATAATAATGTTAGTTTGTATTACATTCCGAAAATAATTGGGAATTATTTATAGTTATGTTAATTACTTGAACTGAATATTTGAAATCAAAATTGGGATACTCAATTTTGTCCTCTTCGATCTTCTCCTATTTAGTAGGACAATATAATATTGAATCTATGACACAAACAGAAACTACCATTTTAGAAGTTATATACCTTCTCCGAGTAACAGAAATAATAACCGTAGTGTTTCCATATAATGTTTTATCAAAGCATTCCTTCTTCAAGTATATTCTTTTAACCATAAAATATATCTTCACGATCATATATCTTCATTTTTTTTGTAAGACTTTAAGAGTTATGACATATAAAAAATATTAAGGCTTAAAATTTATAAATTTTGAATGTCTAATGTGTATAATAAATTAATCTTTAAATCTAAAATAAACCAAAAGTAAAACAGATTCTAAAGCATAATTAGTTAAAAAATTAGAATCTATATAAAACATATTCTAAAACATAACTAAAAACTTTAAAAAATAAGTAAAAGTTATATATTGGTTCAACCAGTGGTTCAACCGGAACCGGGTTATGGGTTTTAGTGGTTTTTACGGGATTTATTGGGTTCTTAAATATTGGTTTTTTAACAAAACTCGAACCGGATTTATCTTGGGCCACCGGATTTACCGGTTCAACCACGGGTCTGTGTCGGGTTTCAAAACACTGACCTATATGTAATTCAAACATATCCATTTAGTCCATCTCAAAAATATTAAGCTTTATTTTCATTTTCAACATGGTATATAGTCTCTTATTATTAAAACATAAACCAAAGTTATCGTTTTGGAAGTTCCTATATATCATGGCAAACATTATCATTGTAAAATATATTAGACGTCAAAATAAAATTAATTAATTGAGCTGTTATGCAATAATTGTTTTTTTAAATAACTTCATAATGTACAAAGAAAAAAATCAAAACACAAATTTTACAGAAAAAAAATTGCGTTACAATAAAAAACATAATTTACACTTGCAAAAGAATGAAAACCCGTTATCATTTCACATTATCACGTTCGAACCCATTTTAAAAGTAAAAACAAAAAAAATAACTTTTGAGAGTAATAAACTAATAATGTGGAAAAGAGGGTAAATATACTGCTCTGAAAAAAAAAGATGAAACATTAAAGAAAAGTGGGAAATTTTCATGTTTACCATATTGTTGGTATGATTATTCATGTGTATTTTTGTTCTTTAAATATATAATAAATAATTATTTAAATAATCAAAAATATATAATAAATAATTATTAAAATAATCAAAATTATGTTTTCGAATTATACTTTTCAAATTCGATTATTTATACATATTTTTCAAGTTTTCTTTTTGAAATTGGTAAATTTATTTTGAAATTATTTTTAAAATTTTGTTAAAATATTTGTTTATATATTTATTAGAGTCCTAAACTCTATATTCGAAAACCTTATATATCATCCTTCAATTCCAAACTTTAAGTCTGATTAAAATATAATTTTGTTACAAATGTCTCTTTTGGTTTCTAAAATTGAGAGTAAAAATAGTTAAAGTAAAGTTTTGTTATTATAAAAAATGGTATTATGAATATGGTATTTTTGACAATTTCCCAAAAAAAAAGCCTTGTTTATTTCTGGTTTTGTACTTATAATCAAGATTAAGCTAATTAGTCAAATATTCTAATTCTTTTTGTTTCTGGCATAAATAAATAATTGATTCGCCGTATTTGTCTCTCAAATCCCGGCGGTGTAAAACCCTAATTCTCTGCTTCCATTTTTCTCCCCCACCCACCCCCCCCCCTTTCGCCGCCGACGACTTAGAGTTATGAAGGTGTTTGATCTCGACGGTGAAAACAGTCTCTCTGTTTCTCTCTTCACCGATGTCACCAACTCCAAGTACCCTCTCTCTCTCTCTCTCTCTCGATTTTCTCTTGCTTCAATTTCTCAGTTACCTCTGTTCTCAATTTCTTGAGCTGTTTATTGTGATCAGGGAGCTGTTGAACTCGATCCTAGATGGAAGTCTGAAGCTAGAGGTCTCATTCCTCAATGCATTACTCGTAAGTTCTCCTCAAACTTCACATTCAAGAACGAGTTTTAGATTTCTTTGATCTTTAATTAATTAATAATGAATTGTGTTTTTTTTATCCTATCAGATACCAGATGTTTTCCCTCTCTTAGCTGCTGCTCAGAAAGCACTCATCTCCAAATCACGCGATTCTTTATCAACCCGAACTCTTCATTCTGAGCTTGTCTTCAACTACTCCGGATCTAAACATGTAATCAAACGAACTTTGCTTGTGCTTCTTGTCTTGTTTCTAAGACACTGGGGTCTAGTTATCGTCTAGTTCTGTTGATCTAGTTTAGTTGTTCGAGCCTTAGCTATTAGTCTACTGTTAACTAAGACTATTGATTATATATATAGTTGTTGTGAGTTTGTTAGGAGAACAATTAGTTGAATGTTGAGAGTATCTCTGGTTTTGGTGGATTGTAATAAGAGTAGATATACAGAACTTGTCTAATGTTGTGTTGTTCATTTCTTCCTCCACATCTTAGATTACAGAATCGTTGAAACGATGTGGGATATCCGAAACTGCTACTTACATTCTAGCTGCCCGGTTCAATGCTTCTCCCCTTGAGGTCAATTATCATCTCTTCAACCATCTGAGAATCTCTCTCTCTCTCTCTCTCCATGTTGAGATTCTGTTTTTATTATTGTTATTATTAACTATCACATGTTTTGCAATCAAAACGTAGATGGGGGAGGTGTCGAAATTGATCAACGGGAAGGAGATTGACTTGGAGGAGTTAAAGACGCAAGCTAATCAAGCCCATATTTTGAAGGTAAACGTTTTGTTAATAACAACAATTATAACCACGTTTCGTTTTTTGTATCCTAATGTTATATAAAAAAGTAACAATTCAGTGACATTTGATTCTTTCAGCATTACAAGATAACTATCCAAGAACTTGGGATTTCCTCTCTCGGAGATGCCATTGTTTGCCGCATCGCTGCACGCGACGCTTTGTAAAAGTAGACATGTTTCTTTCTTTCTTTTGTCACCAATTATAGTTTTTTTTTCTCTCTCTGTTATAACTAAATTGACACTTTGTTTGTAATTCGTTGCATCCTTCTTACGTCAGACCACAAATGGGTTTCTTAACCTCTTTATTCCCCTGACGTATAATTTTTATCAGACCAAGAATCTGCTCACTTTGAACAAGCCAAGCAACTGTCACTCTTCTGTTGCACTTAAACTATTTAATCTGAGAAGATCAATTCTTTTTTTTTCTTATGAACGAGTAACTACATCTTTGTAACTACAATTTTAATCTGAGAAGAATCAATTTCTGTTTATATATATTTATCACTGGAACATATCAGCAATAGTGTTTCCTGAATCAGAAGAATCTCCATTCCCAAAATCCATCACCATCCTCAAATACTCCTCCATATCACAGTCTACTCCTTCTCCTCCACCCCATTGCTCTGCTTCAACAGAATCCGCTGCGCTTGCACTCGCGCTCCCACTTGCATTCGCACTCACACTTGCATTCGTTCTTGTATCCTCAACTGGAACAGAGGAAGAAGTAGTAGTTGAAGTGTAATCCGCAAACGGGAAGTTGAGCTTAGCCCGTGGCCCACGGAATCCAATAGCTGCTCTATCATAGGCTCTAGCGGCATCCTCAGCGGTTTCAAAAGTACCTAGCCAGACACGTACGGCTCTCTTGGGATCTCTGATCTCAGCTGCGAATTTTCCCCATGGTCTCTGCCTCACTCCTCTGTACCCATTCTTCTTGTTCTTCCTCTTCCTTACTTTCCCTCCTTCCGCTTTCTTCCCCTTTGCCGCCACCGTGCTCTCTCTTCCACTACTATTACTAGTAACCCCTTCTTCTGTTACTACTTGTTGTCCAGCTCTTTGATTTGGCGCGAAAAAGTAGTTACAGCCAAGACAACCATCGATCCTGCACACTTGGCACGTGTCTGAATCAGACCGAGGCATTCCCGCGCTTATCGCTGTGCTATTGCTAGTGAAACCCTGATACGGTGTCGTTTCTCTTCCCCCTGAGAGAACGTGTTGCAAAGCGGAGACAATAACCGAGAGTTCTTGCTCTTGTGACATCTGCTCCTTTTGTTGATACCTGTTCCGGGTCGAGTCTTGCTCTGGAGCTGGAGCTCCGACGAAATCGGGTCTGTTGTTAGGATAATGCATTGTCGAGTGAGTTTTGTCGATAAGTGTTGAAGCACCTGGAGATGATTATGTTTTTGTTTTCTGTTGTGTCTGAAGAAACTGAGAGTGGATAGAAGACTCTTATTTATACGCTTCCGTGTTTTCAAATGTCTATGTGGCTTTGTTCAGCTGCCAACTGGCACGCTCTTCAGACACGGGGTCGTTTTACTGATTTGTTTTTTTCTTTTTCTGGAAACATGTGCGTTTATTTTCTCAAATATTTATTTTAGTTTATTTTGGGGTTGGGTTTATTATCATATGACAATATAAAGTATTGGATTATTACCAGCATATGTGACGCCTTTTTAAGAAGTGAACTGCTTTTTGTGTATTTGTTAATTAATTATTATCATAGCGTTATGTTTGTTTTCACACTGTCGACATTTAAATTTAAAACATGTTTAATGGGATATAAGTATCTTAGGTACGTTAATTGATTGGCTGAGAATAGCTCACGTGCAAATTTTTAACTTATTATTTGGCCTGCTACTAGGGCAATTATCTACATTGTCTACACATTTATCCGTTGTAGGAATCAATTTGTCTTTCAAAATGACTAGATCCATCGTCTCAAAAACTCAATAGCGCATCTATCTACCTTTTTGTCTTTTTATACTTCGAGTTGTAGTACGTCGAATCAATCCAACAACATTTTTTAAAGCTTATGCCAATGGACATGTGTAACATTACAATAACATTGTGGTCGACATGCACGATGTTAAGTTTGAGGCTCTTGAATAAACTAGGAAAAGGAAACCTGTTAACTTCAGTAGCACACATAGAAACAGTGTAGTGCTGAGCTTTTGAACTTCTTTCACAACCTTGATGATTTATCAATTTGCAGTATCAAGCTTACAAAATATCACTAACATAACAGCAGTGGGATGAAAGCTAAATTATTACACATAAGAACATGAGTTAGTGCTAATTATTTTACTAATTTTGAATAAAAAGTATCAAACTTAACGTAGTATTGTAGTCATTTTTGATCCAGGTATAATATTGTCAATTCTTAATGTAATTAGATTCTAGATATATCATAAGAGTCATCATCTAAGAACATGTTGAAAATTCTATACAGTAAGATGTCATAATCTAAAACTATACATAAAATAAATTCATCTATTTATCATCAATTGAACAAAAAAATTTTCTTGTTCAATTGAATAAGGGTTCAATATCTATAAAATATAACGTTTTGTCTTTTCTATATATAGTTATAGGCTTTGCAACATTAACGAAAGAGAATTTGTATCCTCTTAACAAAAATTGAACTTCTTTGTGTGTATTGGGCTAATTTACTCTTAACAAAAATTGAACTGTTTAAAGATTTACACATCCCCACGACCCTTTAGCATGTGCATTCATTGTCTCTCACTTCAAAACGTTGTAGTACACTATTCCCGTTTTAGTTTCCAATGATTTACGGTACCAGTGAGTTATGTATATAATGATTTTTTTGTTGATCCGGGATAACCCGGCGGATAAGACCTAATTGATTAATTTTTGAGTGTCTGACCACCGACACAGTTGATTGCTCGCAAGCAGAGTTAGTTACATGTCACCTGATCACACGATATGATAATCTAACTATCTAAGGACAATAAATTCGAATTTGTGACCCTTAAAATTATTGAAGTACTTCATGTACCACTTGACTAACGCGTTTATGTTAACATATAAATAAGAAAAATCATTTTACCAACAATTATTTTTGAGAGTTTTAGTAAAGACCACATTGAAAACATTTATATTTGTAGGTTTACGGTTCTAACTATAATTAGCATATTTTTGCAAGAGAACACCGGATAATAATATTTTCATTAGTAATTTATCCCATGTACACTAAATCAACCTCATACAGAATAAGGCTATATGAAATTCAACTAGCATGAGACAAAATGACCTTTCTTTGAACAATTTCTTCCTTTGTTTTCTTTTCTTAAAAAAAAAAAAAGATGAAGGGAAAATGAGCTAACTTGTTAAAGTTAGTGAATGAAAGCGAAGGTTTGACTGTTTCTGGGGTCAAATATTTCAATGATATGAAGTGTATATCATGATGCTGAGCTGGCATGTGGATTCAGTAAGCTCTTACGTCACTCTATCACAGTGTTGACTGTTGACCCACCACGTCTTCGCTTTCTAGACTATCTTCACGCTGACCTTTTCTTCACGCTGACCTTTGATTATTCTTCTTCTCTTATTGGTACTTGACTTTGTCTCTCATAGCCAGTCATATACAAGTACAGCACACAATTGGCTCTACTGAATATCACAGAGGCAAAGAGTAGTTCTCTGTTTTATAAAGGAATATGAAGAAATATTACTTTCTATTAGTTAGTATACCTTTGGTGCAAAACATACAATACAATCACGTAACTTTTGTTGATATACTAGTATTTAGGCTTCGGTGTTTAAAGTCTTCTACAAACTTTAGTAGTTATTTAGTTGTGCAAAGATTTTACTTTAGCACTTAGAACATGACTGGTTTTGCCGCTACACTTACAAATGCAGCTTTTGCGATTGGTAGCGGTTGATGGCATTTTGCAACAATCACTCAAACCGTTTCAAACCGTTCCAAACCTTTAAAATTTAAAAGCTTGTTTCAGCTAACGTTTACGGTTCCGGGCGGTTGCAGAAGGGTAAATTTCTTTTTTTTTTGAAAAACAACATAAATAAAAAAATAAATTTTCAATAAAAAATTTAAATTGGATTATGAAAATATTAAAATATAACCATAAATTTTAATTATTATTATAAATTTTTAAAATAAAAATATTTCTATAATTTTTAAAAATTTAAAACTATAGTTTTAATATATAACTTTTATATTAATTATAATTGTATGATTTTGGATATTTTTATAATTATATGAAGTATAAATATTATTAATTTATTATTTGGCCATTGTTGCATCTGGTAGTTAACCAGTCATAAGTATCTCGTAAACGAAAAAAAAAATATCTCGTAAACGCATCAATTTCTAACCGCAGTACCAATCGTACAAATATCTTAAAACCGCTAAAAACTGTAATTACCCGCAACCGCATACTTCCGCAACCGCAACTGCTGTGCGTTTGAACCAGTCATACCCTTAACGTGATGAAGGTTGATGCATCTTTATTTACATTTGCAATATATAAAACATTTTAGCAATGTAAAAACATTTTAGCAATGTAAAAAGATTTTTTTTGCTAATGTATAAAACATTTATGCTAATAGAAAACATTTTGCGAAATTGAAACATATAAAACATTCTTTCTGCTAACTACAAGTATGTGTCAGTCTGATAGACTTCGGACGGCAGCATGTTACATAGATGTTTAAGGTTAAAAAACGATAATTAAAGGCAGTAGCTACCAAAGGCAGAGAGAGGCACGTTCTGCACGTGCAAAACTGATTATAACACGTTTTTTTTTGCGCTGACTAACGTTTTCCGTCATGACCTCGCCGCGTCATTACTTCTCAGTTCTCACCTTTCACTTTAGCTTCTCTTTCTTTTTTTTCCTTACACTAACCAGTTATAGATTCTGTGGATTAGTACTAAACAATGATATTTAACTGATAAATGTCAAAGCTTCTACTTTTTCTACTGTTTATTTTCATTGCCTATCATCAACCCTTATTCATTATTTCTAAATAAATGTCTAAGCAACTTGAACCGTCCATTTCTTTTTTATTAATTTGTAACACAACCGTCCATTCCATATATGAAGTTTATGTATGGATAGAGTCCATGTAAGTAGTGTAATTAAAGAAGGGAGAATTTCAATATGTTTTTCCGTTTCTCAACAAAAAGAAAACCTCTTCAAACTAAGATATCAACAGAAATCTTTTGAAAACTTATAAACAAAAATTGAAAAACTGAAATATGTAACTCAAAAGTAAGCCAAGATTATATCCTGAAGTTCAGGAAATATTATAAAAACTAAAAACGTTGGAAAAAATAGTCTACGAGTTCAAAGTTGCTTACGTTACTAGAAAAAAATGAAAATATAAAAATTTCTGCTGCAACACTCAAACATAACATCATAACTGCACTAACAGACAACATAAGATTAAAAAACAAGCTCTGTATCAACCTGCAAGTTCTCCTCCTAGTACTCACTCAGTTTACAAATCCTTTTCACGAACGATATGGATTATAACGGCGTAAACCACACCCTGTCTGCGCTTAAGTTCACACAATATGCCATCTCCTTTCTTCAAATTGTTCCTCTTGCATATGCGGGTCCATTTCTTAATACACACCCGATGATCCTTCCATTCTGCTGTTTTCGCTTGTAGCTTTCCGTCCTTGTGATTGTCAATGTAGTAAACCATTTTTTCGAACTTTAAGTTATAGTCTTTCACTACTTGTGAATGAACCAACTGCACACACAAAGCAAACAAATACATCAAAATTTAAGCAAATTCAAGTTGTTAAATGTCTATTTATATATTGCGGTTCTTACCAGCTCATATGGTCTATTCTTCACGCTTGTCACAAAGAACACATTATCTGGATCAACCAAATATCTCTCCGGGTTTTTTATCTTGATCGTCACTGAAACATTTGCATGTAAGCATCACATGAACTAATGGCCAATACTAGAGTTAAGCTTAACTTGAGTTACCTCTCTCCCTCTTCTTTGTTGGCTGTGCCACAGATTTAGAACTCTCAGTAAATGCACACAAGTGATCAGAAGCTTCGTTATAGTCACTGTCACTGTCTTCATTAGAAGACTCCACAACTTTCTTTTTCTTCTTTCCTGAAAAAAAAAATCTCAACAATCACATAAAACAATCAAAGTACTAATAAAAAAAGTTAAACAACGTATTGAACCTTTGTTTCTGCTTCTCTGAATTGTCTTAGCCACAGTGAACTCAGAACAACTAGTGTCAGTGTCTGTATAATCACTGTCTTCTTCATATTCAGACTCATCCTTAACTTCTACCAATTGAGACTTCCCTGGAAAAAAAACCACAGGATAAGAAGACATAAGTATGCAAAAGGCTAAGGGATGAAAACAAAGCTAACAATGTGTTAAACCAAAACCTTTTTTCTTGTTGATTGTATTGGCCATCTCAAATTCAAAACTAGTATCCTCAACTTCAGTGACTGCTCTAATCTCCTTACATCCATCGCGGCCATAGATGCTGACCTCGAAAACGTTGCCTCCGTTATACACAAAGGTCAGAAAGTCTCCGTCGTTAAGAGAATTGTCTGTAACGAATTTGTTCCATCCTTTACCAAAGTACACCTCATCTCTCTTCTTCGTCATCTCAACTTTCCAAATGCACCCACCAGTTCCTTGGAGAATGCCCGTATTTGGCAAAGTTCTTGGAAGTTCATCGTTGTAGGAAATAGGAATCAGCTGAAGACAAAGCATTTGACAAAATGAAAAAAAAAAAAACTCTGTTAGATTCATGAGATAAACAAAGACACACATACATGGGCCTACTAATAGTAAGCAGAGATAAACCCTTTCCGTACGGCAGAGGGTATCCACAAACAGAAGATTTGGAACATGGGCCTAATAGTAGTAAGCAGAGATACAAGCTTTCAAAAGTATAACATCTTTGTAACTGTCTATGAAACAGATGGTAACCAAGGAACAAATCTTATCATTATTCAAGCATCTCTACTCTGTAGTGTCAAAGTCCATGAATAAAATTGATTTCTTTGTAAACATAACATCTTTACTTTCCCCAAAAGTAAAAGCTTAACTAATTTACCACTCACTACAGAGGAAAGCAAAGGGCAAGAAACAGAGGGAACCCTAGTAAGATGAAAGAAATGTCAACACAGAAACTTCGAAGGGGGATCGCAGCCAAAGAACTCAACACAATACTAAAGCTACGGAAGAAAGAACATATTACCAGGGAATCTGAGCTGAGACGGGAGATAAAAACTTTAAAGAAACGTGGAAGAGTATCGTTGGCAGCCATTGCTAGAGGAAGCTGGAACTGTGTGTGTGAGAGAAGATAGATTGAAAGAGAGATGAGAACAGAGAGAATAGAGAGGGAGAGAGAGAACGGTTTGAGACCAAAACAGTTTTCAAAAGAGACCCCATAAGTCTTGATAAATTACGGTCAAAGCAAGTACTTGTGTGTGTATCTCTTTTCGTCAGTCAATGACGTTATAATCGAACTATACTTCCATCTCTTTCCGTTTGCTTTTGCTTAACCAGATAAGTTAGTTTAGTTAGGGACTTAGCTGGTTTCATTTTTGTTATGCATTTATTATGAATTATGTAGGTGAGATTTGTGTTGTGTCTTGTCTTAGTTTGGTCAAAGAAATAAATTTTCCAAATTTGTTTTCGTTCGTACAGATGCAACCCAAATTACCCAACAGACTATCCTACTTTCATTTCAAATTCCTTTTTTTTTTGCTTTTCTGTACTAAGTACTTTTAGTGCAGCGGCATGCCTATATATTGATGAACTATGTCAGAACACTTATTTTAAAAATGTTTCAGCTTCTACTAATATTTTGTTTTTGTAGTAAATTGATTAAGAATAATACAAGATATGCCATTTTCATCTTCTAAATACATTTTATGTTGATATTACCTCATAATTTGATAAGCAAGTTGGAGGTATGATTGAATATATGTGTAAAGCTTTTCACATTTGTGTGTTTAAAGACTGAATCTCCAACTGTAATCACTTTATTCTTCCTCTCAGACAAATCAAATCACATGTATGTTCTTTCCTACTCGTGAAGATTAACTATTGTACGGACATACACATCATACAAACATATTACATACAAGAATTAATAAACTTTTTTAAAAAAAAATTGGAAGAATCAAGAGGATAAGCTGGCCTCGAAGCTAGTAGTGGAGGTCTCTTGGAAAACGGAACCTTCTTCAACATGCCACTTGAGAATCTCTCTCGCATACCTCAGTGCATTATCCACAGAATCACTCTCCAAGCTCACTTGAGAAACAAACAGCTTAGGCTTAAAGCTCCTCCTACGCATCGAAAGCGAGTCATACAGTCTCTTGAACTGGTACCCTATGTAGTGGAAAGCACGCTGAGCCATCGGAGGGTTGTGTCTACTCGTCTGGTTCTGGCTGATCAACGGGTTGAAGTCTTCGAACCACTCGCAGGTTCTCAGAGGAACCTCCTCGATTTTCTCTTCCAGGAGATCAAATTTGGTTAGAAGCAGGAGGAACCTTTTGTTAGCTAGGGACGGGTGAGTCAGCATGCTCTCGAAGAGCTGCTTGTTTGCAACCATCTTGTTCACGAGAACACCCTCAACATCTTCTATGTATTCTCCATAATCGGTTAGTGAGACGCAGAATATCACCAAGTCAGCGTCTTCAAACATTTCTAGCCATTTCCAGTTTTCTCCAAGGCTTCTGTGATTTAACCGGATGAGTTGGTACCTAAAAGAGAGAGAGATAGAGAGTAAGTCCCAACGGTTTCTCATATAGTCAAAGCTGGGCTGGGATTCTGAACCGAACAAAACCCGCTAAACAGAACCGTAATTTTCGGTTAGTTCGGATAGGGGTTCGGTTCAATTCAGTAGTTTTTTTTTAAGTTTGGTTTTTTATTCGACAATCGGTTAGTTCTGTTTTCTTAAAAAATTATAACCAAACCATACCAAAAACCGAACCGAACTAACCAAAATTCAAATCGAGTTAACCGAAATAACCAAATAAACAAAATTCAACCAAAATTTTCAAAATTTTAACAAAATTAAACCAAAATATAACCAAAATCAAAATCTTGGTAGGATTTTCAAAAATTGAACTAACCAAATACCAAATCAAACTTTATTTTGGATTAATTTGGTAAGATTTATGTTGAATCGAACTAACTGAAAAACCTAACTACCCAAAAACCGAACTAACCGACGAACTAGTCAAAACGCTAACACAAGGAAAAAGAGTAGAACTAACTTCATGTTAGGATCGTGGCGATAATCATCCTCAAGAGAGCCTTCTTGAGTGGTTGATGGGAATGAGATATCCACACAAGAAAGTCCATCCATAGAAGAGAGTCCTTCAGCTTTCAATATGTCCATATCAGAAGGATCATATTCTGATCTCGAGATCTCAAGAATCTGTACAGTAGAGAAACAGCTTAGTCCTCCAAACAAGTTTAGGTCACAGAACAAAGAAGGCATATGAAAAAAAGCAAAATACTCTTACTCGTCCAAGAAAATAAACAGCGGTTTTAGGAAGCGTATCTCGAATCCTTTTGTAAGTGGCTTGAATGGCTGGTACTCTCCATAGATCCGCAACGGTTTGAGCATTCTCTCGGCTTGATGCTGGAAAGATCTTGAGGTTACCTTCTTCCTTTTCTTTCAGAAGCCAATCTGAAAAATGTTTAAGTCTCGGACTCATTGAGCTAACTGTTTCAGAACTGGTCTCACCTTCCGTTTCAGCCTGGTTAGTGCTCATCATCTCTTCTTCGTGTGCCTCAAGAACAGTTGCGAGATAAGCGTAGAGGTTTGTTTGGATTATGAATTTGATTCTTTCACGCTCATCTGAAGTGAATGGGACTTCGTAGAGTGACCTTGCCTGAAAACAAAAGAAAGTCAATCACCAAGATTCTCTAACTAAGATAACGTGGGGTTTTTAAAGATGGATATAGCTCACTTGTTTGTAAATGGTAGTGGCGCCACAGTTCTCATTACCGATGAGAAGAAGCCTGTTAAGCATTTTCGGGTTATATATGGGTTCATCAGTTAGTTCTACTGCAGATGAAGTTGGAGGAGGAAATGGTAGAGAGAGCACAGCACAAGCAAGCCTAGCTCTTTTCTGAGTGAGAAAACAAAAAACATACGGTTTAATATTCATAACGTTGTGAAGAAGCAAAGACACTTGTGCTCTAGATAGAAATCATCATACCCTGTTCCAAATGTTCCCAATGATACGGTTCTGACCTTCTTCTTGGTAAGATCCATCTGCATCGACCCAAAAATGAGGCTTTCCTTCACATTGCACCCCAACCATCTACACATCAAAAGCAAAAGAGGGAGGATTCTCAGTTTCACATGATGAATCTCAGAAGGAGGGCCAATCACACTAACTCTGTTAAGGTACCTTGAGCATCATGAGCTCTGTCTTGGTTATTTCCCGGCCATTAATGAAAATCTCAGTGTCACCATTGCTTGCATGCTCCATGATCCCACCTCCAATGTTCATGTTATGACTTATAATCTGGCTAGGCTTCTCTCCTACCTGTAATAAATAAAAAATACACTGATTCAGCTGAAGATGAATTACAAATATATATATATATATATATATATATATATATATATATATATATATAACACAAGAAGTCTTCTTCTTACCTTTCCCCAATAACCAGCAAGCTTATCATACCAATAGTCTCCAGGTTTAAGCTTCTTAGGTGGATTCGGACAAGTCTGCAACCGGTCAAGCTCTTCTTCACTCAAAGGCCTGCCGTTGACAGAGATAAGCCTCGCGTACAACTGATTCTCCTTGCAGGTGACCTCATCACGCATCACCTTCTGAAGCTCTGAATCGGTGAGAACACGCTTCAGCATTCTCGAACACTTTCCAAGACTCTTTCTATGGGACTCAGAAACTCTATGACCGATGCAACCCACACACTTTCTTCCTTCGGGCATAGCACCCATAGCTCTCCTCACGCAGTTGGAACAGTACTTGGCGTCGCAGACAATGCAGACTTCCTTCTCAGTAAACCTGTTCCCCAACAGGCAACGGTAACACGACCCCTTTTTGCCTCTCCTCTCAGCTCTAGGTATTGCAGCAACACCATCCTCCTCATCAGACATGTAAGAGCTTTCATCACATTCGCTGCCTTGACTTGGTACAAGGAATCTCACACGGTTTGCATTTGCAACATCTAATGTATCTTCTCTTACATCTCCAGATGATGATGATGATGATGGTGATAATGGTAAATCAACTGAACTCCTCGCTTCTTCTGCTACATCCAACCTCTCTGATAATGATGAAGAAGATGAAGAGCCAGAAACCACATGATGGGGTCTCAAAACCACACTAGGACTAGCTTCAGAATCAACCAAACCGTTCTTCTTCTTCTTGGTGACTTTGTTGGCACTAACGAGCGGTTGAACGACAGGGATGTAAGAGAGACCAGTAGACAAGGAAGAAGAAGACGAAACGGGAAGAGCCGTGGGAATCTCATCAACTTCGAGAGGGTTAGCTCGTGGGACATTAGCAATACAAGGACCTGTGTACTCGTCGGCGAATGAGATATAACTAAACTCATCATCATCATGATCACTTTTAGGGATTGGTAATGGTAAAGGTGAATAAATAGCAGCCATCTTCTTTCTTTCCAGAAATAGCACAAACACACACAAGCCCCCCTGCCTAGTTCCTACACTTTCCTAAATTGGAAACTATTGAATTCACAGAGAGATTAAGGTAATAAAAGGAAGAAGAACTCATCTCCAGGAAGATATCAAATTGATTATACATATAAAGCTAGCTCCTTTTAGCTTAAAAGAAAGAGAGAAGAGATTTTCCGGGGAAAGTCCAAAGTGGCGACGGGGAGAAAAGGAGTTGGGAGGAGTGAACAAAAAGAACCAAGGACAGATGGTTGGATCGACTTCTCTCTCCTTCACTAGTACAAGACAAAAGATGAAGACTTTTCTCTTTGTTTTGATTTTCTCTGCACCAAAAAAGAAAAAAGGAAATTGATGAAAATGTTATTTTCCGGGAAAATTCTTGCCGTCAACGCGGGTTGGGAAGTTGAAAACGATGCGTTGCGAAAGGGGCAAAGAGAGGGGTAGTTTCGTAAAACCGGATTCCTCTAACAACCATCATGTTCGAATAACCGGAATTACGCGGTTCTTACGAAACCGGATCTTTTTTTTTTTTGCTAATGAAACCGGATCTTTTGTAATTACAGATGAATGATTCGGCTGAGGAATTGTGATTCGGGTTTAGCGAGTGATGATTGATTGAGTACGAAATTATTAGTTTCATAATTATGAACTGTTTGTTTTCCAATAATTGTTAGTAGCTGATTTTCTTAACCATGATATAAACTTTATGTGATTAGTATTTTGTATTACATCAAATGATTATGTTTAAATGGTAATTGCAAATTCACTGATTAATAAGTTCCAACGACTTTCGGTGGATATATAAGTTGGTGGTTATAGCTGCTTTCATGTTAATTTTAAAATTTTCAGATTAGTTAAAAAGATTTAGGTTGCAACTGGATTGAGTTTTTTTGAATAAAAGTATGTGGAATGGCCAATTCCTATTGATTCCCAAATAAAACTACCAGTTATGTGGAATTAAAAAATCATTTCATTCCAATAATTCCTCTGGAATAAATGGAAACAAAAGGAATGCAGTAGTAAATCATTCATGATGAAATATGATCGTGAACGAAATGGAATGGAACAAAATTAGGTATTATTATGTTTAGATATTATCTAATTTTTATTTATTTGCAGTCCTTTAAATTTGACATTCAAATAGTCCTCAAACTAAAAAATACAATATTTTTTTCTTTTTCTAAGATATTTCAAACTAAGATATTTCAAACAAAGTCTTTTGGTTCTATCAAAACGAAACACAGATCGCCTAGTTTTTTTTGGTAAACGAATCTGTAAAGAATTAAATTTTTTATAGTGATTGGTCTCATCCCGAAAAATATCCGCACATAAATCTTAAAGGCGTGCTCGGGAAATATATAGACCTTAGGCCCAGGCCATCTACGAGCACATGATTTTTGTAAGGCACAATACCACCATGCTGTCCCCGAATATCAAACCTGCGACCTCGAGTAGTCATGTGTGAGAAACAAATGATGGCTCCAAAGGCCAGCTTTCTATGTCCCTCCTCCCATGTTTCCTTAGTCTCTTACTTAATCTAAATTGTCCAAAACTATTTCCTACAACACTACTTTGTAGTATTTTTTTTTCTGTGTTGATAAGTAAATTTAACATTTCAACCAGAAAAAAATGAAATAAAGATTTTCCAACAGCATCTTACAACATGTTTACGTTATCAAGACCTGCTGGTTGCCAAAACATGGCATATAATTTCTCAAGAACCAATTCCAGAACGAATTTTAGAAAGATAAATCCTAACGAAAGTGTAAAGCAACCACAATACAGACACACAAAGATAAGACGCATGTTTGATTCAGTCTTTGTATATTTAACAAATTTAGGGAAATAGTACAATTTCGTTTTTAAAAATTACTTTTGGAGCAAGAAAAAGAAGGACGATTAGAAAAAAAAAGGACGAAGTAAAACTCATTACGTGAAAACCATCAACCTGATCACTTTAACTCCCTCACCAGCTGACTGCACAAACGACTTCTTCGTTGACTAGGTCAAGACCATATTGGAAACAATCCTCCAACTCATTCCTCTTCGTGACGATGGACATCGTGACTGATCAGTAATGTAACCTTTTCGTAATAATAACATTATACTCCAATCCACTCCTTTTTTTCATTTGTCCAAATCACATGAACTCCACGCGCCACTCCCTTCGTGCGGAGACAAAGAACTCTTCCTCCCTGAAGATGCTGATGGCTCATCCACCTCTCTCCACGTCGCCATCCTGTCCGAGACACGCCAAACTTTCACCGACTTGTCCAAACTTCCACTATATATAATCCACTTCCTGTCTCCATCATTGACCGTAGATGCTTTTGCTCCATTACGGTAAGCTTGTTCCTCCTCCACGGCTAGACACTTAACCGGTCCCATGTGCCCCGTCAAAACAGACACACATTGATGAGTTCCATCCGACGGGTCCCGCCTCCAGACACATATGTTCTTGTCCGCAGCACCACTCAATAACAAGTTCCCCGCTACAGCGAGACACAGCACTGCGGACTTGTGCCCTTTGAGTATTCCACCGATGAAAATACCTTTCGAACGCTCCCAGTAGTTCACTAGCCCGTCCGAGGAACCGGAATATATCATCGAAGACTTCGGTTTCACGGCCAGTGCGGTGACAGCGTTTTCTTGCTTGAGCAAAACTTGATCCAACTCATGCCTCGTTCCTTTGACTTGCATCTCACGTCTCCACACTTTAACCGTACCATCCGCAGATCCCGTGAACACCAAGTCATCAAAACCAAACATCACCGAGTTTATCGCGTCATCATGCGCTTGTATCGATTCCAAACATTTCGAATCCGAGATTCTCCACACTTTGATCGTCCTATCCCAAGAACTTGAGTACAACAAACCAACCTCCACGTCCATGCTAAGACTCGACACTGCGTCCTTATGCTTTGTTTTCTTGGAGTTTTTATTGCGGCGTCCCTCCATGATATACTTAGGGTTCACGGAGGTCTTGACCCTCGATTTAAACGTAGGCAATGTACCAACCCGTCTGTGTTTACCCGGCGTTTTTGTAGAGACTTTCCAAATCCGGATCTTACCATCCTGGTGACCGGTAAAGACCCGGTATCCACATATCACAATAGCCTTAACTAGCCCACTACTCGATTTAAACCCGGCGTAGTCCTTCAAATTCTTCCAGACCCTAACGTTCTTGGAGTCCGAGCCCGTGTAGAGAAGGTCACCA
The DNA here is from genome assembly GCA_026261945.1 of Hirschfeldia incana. Classification (NCBI taxonomy): domain Eukaryota; kingdom Viridiplantae; phylum Streptophyta; class Magnoliopsida; order Brassicales; family Brassicaceae; genus Hirschfeldia; species Hirschfeldia incana. The sequence goes on from JABCMI010000006.1 coordinate 4,583,652, forward strand.
GAAGCGGCCAACGAGTATATATGACCTTCTTCACGTACAATAGAACCGATGAGACCATTGGTCTCGAGAACATTTTCTTCATCAAAATCCGCAGCCCATGCTGGCGACACACGGGCCCAGGGCGACATAACGCATGGAGAACCTTCTCCGCTGTTCGGACCGATGCTTATGATCGATGATGAAACGCTGCTATACCGATGGTGAGTTAGGTTGGTATCACTAACGATGGGATCTTCAGGAGGGCATATTTCGTCGTTGTCAGCTTTCAATGGTCTCCCTTTGCGACCATTGTCGCAAAGATCGTAGGGATGGTGATTAATGGTGTATGGATCGGCTTGGAGATCAACCACCATGGTACCACCCGTTTCGTTCCTCATCTCTTTCTTCAAATCTTTGTCAAAAAGTCAAATTAATGTTTTGATTTAAAAAAGAAAGAAAGGTTATAGACTAATGATAAAATCTCTGCCAACTTTTTTTTTTTGTTTAGGGAGGTTTATTTTAGGGTTGTGGTTGCTATGAATAAGAAAGTTGAGGTATAATTTGTGTGTTTGTGTGTTGTAAATTTTGGTTGGCAGAAGATGGATAGAGATTTTGACGGGAAATTGAAGGGTCTAGAGCATCTTGAGGGATTGTTTAAATGATCTTATAATTCTTATTAATGCACACTTATATACTAGTGATCATTAAGTGATATGTGGAGGCGTGCTTCACACGTGGTTGTTACTAGAGGAAGCTTCTGTGATTTTTTTTCGAAAGTATCTAAATGCATGTACATTCCATTGAATGAGATCATTCTTTGTAACATGTATTTGAGGTTCTAGATACATTGGAATATTAGGCACGCAAGCCTAAAGATAGTTAAATCTCCTGATTCTCCTCCATAGCTCATTTCACATGGCTTTACTGCCTAAAAATATCTTTTGTTTTGTTAAAATATAATTAAACGAATGTACCATATTGTCAAAGCATTTGTTGTCCTTGTCCCACAAGGCCACAACACTTTGACACATCCATACAAAATATCAATTTATGATCAAAAGTATATATATTTATATCAAAAGACTATTATAAACCACTTGATAATATTAGGCAAATGATTTTAGGCATGTTTCCACTATTTGTTACTTGTTAACTATTTATGCTTATCTCCATTGTAATGGCTTTTTTACATAGCAAAACGCTCTTTTGTTATTCCAAAACAAGTTTTTTTGTTGGTAGTAATTTTCAAATTCAATGTGTACTGGTATCATTATGTATCCATCACTTAAATCTCATGGTGATAAAAACTTTGATGAACCTCTTATTTTAGTAGTAAAAAATAACATGTTCCCTCTTTTTGTTTCTTATAAGTTTTTATCAAAGAATGGAAACTGGAATCCATAGTAAACCTCTCTCAGTCCCATCATCTATATCCAAAAGTTGTATTACTTGAGCCAAACTTCTGACTGATTATGTCGCTTCCAAAATTTGAATTGATGGAATAAAGGATAATAATAGCTTAGATTTTATATGAACCAGTAAGCGCTGATCTATTAAAATAACACGACTAATAAATAACTTTCTTGACAAGCAAGTTTACATCTCAAAGGCATGAAGAGCCATAACTAGAGTTGTATGAAAACTACAAAGAACGAAGATAAATAGTCAGCTACTACTGAATCTTGAAGGAGATATATAGGCAAACCTTTTTTTCCTATGACATCATTTGGACAGAGAAAAAGGATTTGAGTTGAGCTAGTTCAGTTCTGGACCAAGAATCAGCTTGGGAAGTTCAAGTCCAGTAAAGTAACTTTGCTGTTTATGAAATCTCTTTCTGTTCTGGGACGTTTCTGTGAAGAAGAGCAAATGGTGTCTTCAGAGTTTCTTGATCCTGAAGCTCGCTCATGCCTCAATGTCTCTCCTGTATAAAGAATAGTATAGCTCACTGGGATTTGATAAATTAATTTGGTTCATAATTAGACATGTTATGATCACAGTTAAATACTGCTTGTACCACTAGTCACTACTAATCCAAAGGTTGGGATGTGTCAGCACCTTTTGAGTTCCATGATGCATAAAACTCAGCTGCTAGCTCAATCCCCTTTGCACTGTAAGGTGCAATGCTGTCGATACTAGATACTTCTCAAACCCTTAGAGAGAAAGAGAATCTTAGTTTCAAACAGAGAAGAACAGAGCAATATCTCATTCATCATAACCAGAAAAAGATGGAGCTTTTGAAAACTGGAAGATTCATATGAAGGAACAATACAGGAACGATTCAATCATTTGTAAAATAAGTGTTTCACAGTTTAGGTAGCCTAGTTCTTAAATTTTCTTAAGATTGACATGTCTTTGTCTTGTTCACGATGTAAGATAAAGATTTAAAGCCTCTATCTGTTGATTTGTTTTTCCTGGTTATACCATGACAAAACCTGGATGATAATAGTGTGGTTGTTTTTTTCTTTTTGAAAGAATTTTAAATTTTATTTAAATTAAAAAAACCTTCGTACAGAGTTTACTGCTACCATATACAAGGAATACTACTTTCCTGACAAAATTAAACCCAAAATGAATAGAAACTTCTTAAATTCTTCCAAACTAAGTTTCCATAAGCTTCTCATATTTCTTCCCTTTGCTTCGAAGAGATGTTATCCTATTTCTGATTTGTTTATCAAGGCGATTTATCAGACATAATGCTGGCTTTGATGGTACCCCCACTCTCCTGACATTCCTCTCATGCCACAAAGAATAAATCACAGCTTGAAAGCAATACCGGAGAAGGATAGGTAAATTCCTATCATGCAATTCTTTAGTCACCATCTGAGTACTACATCGGACCAGTTATGAATACTCCTCGAACCAGCCATATTCTTCACAATCCCATACCAAACCTCCTTAGAATAGTTACATTCAAAAAATATGTGATCCCGCATTTCAGTATCTGCTTGACACAACCAACAGGTTGACACAGCTTGAGAATTCCAAAGAAGAATTCTATCCCCCATCGCTAGCCTGTTGTGAATTGCCAACCAAGCAATAAAAGCGAATTTTGGTGTAGCTTCAGAAAACCAGATCTCTTTAGCCCATGGAACTTTTGGAGATCGATCGCGAATCATGCTCCAAGTTTGAGAAGAAAGAAAAGCATCCTTAAACTCCCCATCCTCCCGCTTCCATAGATAAATATCATCTCCACCAGACATGCCTCTATTTTTCAAAGCCATAATTTCTCCATCAATTATTCTAAGAGTGTTGACCCTATGTCTCCTTGCCCTATACATCTGAATAGCTCCCTCAACCGTTGTATGTATAGGGATACCAAGTCCATATAACCTCTCTCTCCAGTCAAATCCAACAATCTACCCAAAGATGACCAATTATCAAACCAAAATAAAGAGTTTGAGCCGTTATTTACCTCCACTTTAGATAGTTTTATAGCCAAGGGTCGGAGATAGATCAATTTCTTCCACATCCACGATCCTGAGCTACTTGTCACCTTCACATTCCAGAATGAACCTTTACGAATGAGATACTTCCAAATCGAACACACCCAAAGAGAATTACGAGTTGATAATATCCTCCAAATGAGCTTTAGACTTGAAACTCTGTTCGCAATAGTAAGGTTTTTTAGACCTAACCCACCTTCATCTTTTGGCTTACAAACATCCTCCCAAACAATCTTTGCTTTCCTAGTTGATATAGTAGGACCCGACCACAGAAAGGCAGAACAGATGTTGTTAATTTCTTGAATACACTTTTTGGAAGCCGATACGCAGACATCCAAAAATTTGTGATACTATAGATGACGGATCCAATAAGTTGAAGCCTCCCCACAAAGGTTAAGTGCCAATAATCTTGAACATTCATCTTCTTTGTTAGAAGAGGTAGACCAAGATAACGAACTGGGAGAGATCCAGCTTCAAACGGGAATTGATCCAATATAGCTTCACTATCTGCAGCCTTAACTCCTGCTAGAAACAGAGTAGATTTCTCAAGACTAATATTGAGGCCTGAGATTTTTGCGAACTCCTTAAACACTTCCAATACACCTTCAATAGACCTCTTCCTCCCATCTGTAAAGACCAAAATATCATCCGCAAAACAGATGTGTGTCAGTCGCAGTTCTTCACAATAAGGATGATAGCCAAAAATTTTCTCAACAGCAACTTTATCCAGTAGAGATGACAGCACTTGCATACAGATGACAAATAAAAGAGGAGATAGTGAACATCCCTGACGCAACCCTCTTTTACTGTTAAAATATCCTGCAAGCTCCCTATTAACCTGAACTGAGAAAGATGCTAGCTCAATACATTTCTGAATCCACACAATGTACTTCACCGGAAAAATTCAACACCTCAAAAACAGTTATCAGAAAAGACCACTGCACGGAGTCAAATGCTTTTGAGACATCTATCTTGACTGCACATCTCTCTGTCACCGAGTCTTTATGATAATTTTTCACAAGCTCTTATGCTAGCAGAACATTCTCCATGAGTAATCTATCCTTTACAAAAGCAGATTGATTCAAAGATATGAAGAGAGGGAGAAGACATTTCATCCTATTTGCCAAGATTTTTGAGATTACCTTGTATATCACATTGCAACATGAAATAGGACAATAATCTTTCATGAGAATGGCATCATTTTTCTTGGGAATTAGCGTCAGAATGGTGGAGTTGATCCCTTATGGCAGGAAACCCTTATCAAAAAATGATTGAATGGCGATCACAAAATCTCCACCGACTACCGACCATGATGCCTTGAAAAACTCACTCGTATAACCGTCTAGACCTGGTGAGTTATCTGCAGCCATAGAGAATAACACTTTCCTCACTTCTTCAGCTGTTACTTCTTTCATAAGCATTCTTCGATCTTCTTCAGAACACTCAAAACTGAGTAGAGCTTTCAAATCCTCCTTGTTAGCCCCACTATACTCCGAGGGAATGTGGTTAAGAATTGATGGAAATGATCCACTGCTTCCTGTTTTATTTCTTCTTGAGTCACCGCTAAAGTTCCATCCAAATGTTGAATTTCTCTGATAGAATTTCTGATTTTCCTCACTTTAGCCACCATGTGAAAGCTTTTCCATCACCCACTTCCAGCCAGTGAATCTTTGCTCTTTAACTTATAACTCTCTCTTCTATTGCAGAGAGAAATATCCATCTTCTAAATGATACAAATTCAGCTTCAATATTATTCTGAGATGGATCCTCTAGAGTCTTAATCTGAGCATCACAAAAGTCTTGTAAGCTTCTCTTGTCTTCTTTATTATATCTTCCACTTTCTCTTTACTCAAACTCTTCAGCATGGGTTTCAATGCCTTAAGCTTTTTTGACAACCTGAATAAAGCTGGGGTTGAATTAAAAAGAGAAACTGTCTCATCCCAAAACTCTTCAATCACCTTAAGAAAATCCGGCATCTCCACTAAAACATTTACAAACTTAAAAAGCTTTTTCGGCTTCATAACTTCACTCTTTATAATGATCATGCACCTTTGATGGTCTGAACAGCCTCCTGCTTCAAACACACAATAAAATTGAGGGTACTTTCTCCACCAAATCTCATTCATTAATGTGCGATCCAACTTTTTGCAAATGACTCCATTATCCCTCACCAAGTAAAATGTGGTCCCTGATACGACATATCCATCAGTGAACATTATTGAACAGCTTCCTGAAATTCTCTCATCCCTATATCATCCTGAGAAGCGTTTGAACGAGAGTGCTCAATCTCATTTAGAATCTCATTATAATCTCCCATCAGAATCCACGGAGATTTTCGAATAATAGGAGAATTCTGATGCACCTTAATAGTGTGGTTGTTTCTCATAAGACAGTTTGACAAGTTGTTGTTGTTAAGAGTAGTGATGAAATTTTGTAACTAGCCTAGGGGGGGGGGATGCATGAAGGTGTACTTTTACCAGCTAAGAAACAGACCTTGTGACGGTTAGTTAGACTGGTGTAGGATATGGTGTAGTCCTCTGGTGAGCTCAATAAACTAACTCTTCTAAGGCCTTAGTTATCAGATTCCAAAAGTTATGATCTAGTTAGTATGTTTTGCACACTTTGCAGAAACATTAGTTACTGATAGTACAAATTAAACGTGAAAAAAATATACTTATATTTCATTGTTTTCAATCATCAAAGAAATACAGAAATGCAACAGTTGAGTTATTAAACATCAATAATAAACTCAAGAAAGAATCTGTACTATTCTTTATAGAGAGTCTTCAAACATTTTATTATTTTGTAGCATGAAGCTCAGGAATAAGAATTGAGTTCTTTTTGTGTGTTTACTTGTGTGTTTTTCAGGTGCTGCTACTACCATGGTTGGGATGCTTGATGATCCTCTGAAGTATCACAGTCCTTGCCCTCCTGATATCTCTGCTACACAAATCAGCTTGAACCCCCAACTCCTCTACACACTTCTTAAACACCTCCAGCTTCTTCTTAATCTCAGCAATCCCAATCCTGACCGCTTCATGCTCCACCGCAAACTCCGCACACTCCACCATCCCCCTGATCTCAATCTCCAACCGTTCAATCAGAACCCTGATGTTATCCAAGTCCTTAACGGCCACATATGTCCCTGCCTGCATAGAACTGATCACCTCTTTCTGTCCCTTGAGTGCATTCTCATAGTTTTTCCACAGAGAATCAACCCATTTCCCCATTGACCCCAGCGGTATAGCTGTAGCTGCAGCCAGAGCCGCAGCCACTGGAGGAGCTGCCATGGCTGCAGCCACGACAGAGCAGATGAGTACAGTGGCGAATGTAGCCACGAAGATGATGCTGGAGAGTTTTCTCCATGTGTGGATGGACTTGAGCTTCTTGTCAAGCTTGTTCTTGCGATGCTGTAGCTTCTCAAGCATTATCATCTGATGTTTGTAAACAGATTGGAACATCTTGAAGAAGTCTTCGTTGAAAGGAGACTCTGCCTCTTTGAAATTCTTTAGCTCTTCAAGTGTCTTCTCGTATCCATTTCCACCTGGGAATCAACACAACCAAAATAAGATAAGTTGCAACCACAACTAATACTTTCTCTTTTCTATTAAAATATATATTTTAGAAAAGTTGTTTCAGTGTTCCAAAACAAAAAAAAAAAGTTTTTCATTTTTTTTTAAAAATATTTTCTATGAATTTTTGTTAGTTAATAGTAAAAAATCAAATTTCAAAAAAAAATCAAATTTATTAAACTATCACTGATTAAAATTTTTGAAAATTGATAATTATAAAATAAATACATTTATAATAACTATGTGCAAAAATATCTAAACAGAACGGAGATATTACTTTTATTTTTTTTAAATTAGTTTATTTTAATAAATCCATTAAAGACCCAAAGAAAATGAATTTTAAAAAAATTGTTTGACGAACCTTCAACGAGGCTCTCGTCTTCAAACTGCTGAAGAGCAACAAGAATCAAAAGCTGACTATCACGTGCCTTTCTCAAACCTTTCTCCAAAGCAGCACAGAAGTCAAGGGTCTTCAAGCTATTCTCAAAGTAATCTTCAACGAGCTCAAACAGTTCTTGATTCTTCCATATATCTTTCTTACAATCCAGTATCACTTTCACCACTTCTTGATTCATCTCAAGCAAACACTCGGTCACTTCTTTGAGGGAATCGAACGAGAGCGCTCTAACCTCAACACCCGTAGCTAGCGTGCTTATCACGTGACTTGTCCGTGCCTGCATACACGTGTCGAAAGACTGTAGCTCCGTGTCTGCTTTACAAGCAGCCTCGTATGATCTCAGCTCCGTTGTGTAGTGCATGCTCGCCGTTGTGGTGGTCTTAGACGATGTCTCATGTGACTTCTTGCTTGTTTGGTTTCCCATCTTCTTTCTCTTGGAACTCAAATAATTATCTGAAAATATGAATAGAGAAGTTCTTTAACATGGAAATTAACGTACAAAGATTGAAGAATCTGTAAACTGAAACAAACTAAAGGTTTGGTTTAAAAGGAGTTTAATGAAAGAAGTTGTAAGAGAAATGATTAGTGAGAAAGAGGATAAGACTTGATCGGGCTTATCAGGAGAGAACAACAACAGAGATAATTTTCCGGGAATAAAGGAGAAAATAATTAAGAAAGAAGAAAGAAGAAGCTTGAAGAGAGTAAGAATGAGAATCGTTAAAGGAAATGAAAAATGGCTTGCACGCATGATGATGATGAGAATTAGGGCATTGTATAATGCGAGAAGCAAGGTTTACTCTCTCTTTCTCTACTTAGCCGCCTTCTTGCCTACGCAATCATTCTTTTGCGTTTACATCATTACATGTAATGTAAATATCACGTAATTTCTATATACCACGTGTAAATCATGGTGTGTTACGCGATGGTTGACAACCAGATAATGTATTGTTTTAGTTGTTCATGCTTTGGTCACAGACAGATATGTGATGGGTCATTAACTCATTATCTTGTTAGTTTTAACTAATATAATAATGCATATAGAGTTTAACTATAATTGTTCTTCCGATAGGAAGATCTGGATTATGATGATTAAACAATATATGGCCCTACGCGAACTGTTATGTGCGTTATTAAGCACGTACACGTTAAGTCTTGCATTTAATTCTGTGTTGACTTGATTTATATGCTTAGATGCAGTGTTTTGAAACCCGACCCGGACCCGCGGTTGAACCGGTAAACCCGGTGACCCAGAATAATTTCGGTTCGGGTTTTGTAAAAAACCCAAAATTTAAAAACCCGGAAAAACCCATAAAAACCCACTAAAACCCGAAACCCAGACCGGTTGAACCACCGGTTGAACCCATAAAAATTTTTTTTTCCTTTTTTAGTTTTTAATTATATTTTAAAATTCTGTTTTGTTTTCTAGGTTTTCAATTAATAGTTAGGTTTTCATTTTTTTTCCAGTTGTGGCCGTCTTTATAATGAAGTGTACAATGATAAAGATAACCAAATTAGTTGATGTGATTTGGAATTACTTTATTTTTGTTATTGACAATTTATTACAACAATTTTTTACTTTTGGTTTATTTTGGATTTGAAGTTTAATTTGTTATTCACATTAGACATTCAAATATTTATGTACTTTATGCTGTGCTATTTTTAGATGTCATTACTATTAATTTTTACAAAAAATTATATACTCTAAACTATTTATTTATTTATTTATATTTATACACTTTATGTTTTAAAAAACAGTTAGGAAATATTTTATTTAGTTTCTATATTTTCATAGCTAATATAACATTATATAATAAAAGTAAAACTAATTCATTTATTAATTCACGGTTCACCCGCAGTTTACCCACGGTTGACCCGGTGACCCGGTAAGTCGTCCGGTTCAGTATCCGGGTCGGGTTTAAAAACACTGCTTAGATGTAATCTACTGTAATAGATATTTTATTTCCATGCAGCCAGGGCATGTAAGCCGCCCCATATTTGTTTGTCTCTTGCTAAATATATATGTGTGTACTAATAGATATGCATCAAATCACAGTCCATGATTTAAGTAAGATGCATGTAATGAAAAATAATGCATGTAATGGCTAATGGGTTGAGTATCAAAAATTAAGCTAACCAAATCAAGTACACGAGATAAAAGTACTTGCTTGAAGAAACTATTGGCCAATAACTTTCTCTTTCTATGCTACTTTATTTGCATTTATATGATTTTCACTTCTTTTTTTTTTGGTTAGTGGTAGCTGATATCGTTTCCGGAAGATTGTCCAACAAGCTTCCACTTTTTTTGTTTTATTTATATTTTAGGATAAAATTTTCCACTTTTCTACCACAATATAAAAAAAAAACTATAAATTCAAATGTGATTCATATCTTCTTCATTCCCCGATATTGGTGGAATAACTATCATGAAAACTACACAAGCGATGCTGCCTGAGGGTTGCAACCGCAGCTGAAATATCCATTAACTAATTCTGTTAGATGATTTTGTAAAATTTAAAAGCATTAAAACCTGTATGTTGTTTCTAGTTAGAGTAAGGACTGAAATATGGTGGAATGAAACAAGCATCAATCATCTATAACTTTCCTACAATCATACCATTTGAAAATAATGATATAAACATGTCGCTCAAATAAAAATTTCTCTATCTTAGACCAAAAAAAAAAAACTTCGCTATCTTGCACCTAATTTTTTTTCTCTATCTACTATCATGCAAAAACAATATATAAAATATATTTTTTCATACTCTATTAGTTTATAGCTCACTCAACTTAATTTTCCCATTAAAACTGTTTTCTCTTAACCAATTTAATTCCAGAAAGGACTGAATGAGTCTGTACTACGGTGGTTAGTGAATCTTATTTGATATAGGACTTGTTTGCCCGAATTACTAAATGATGAATTGATGATGTAATGATTGAAAGAGGTTAACATATTAGCTAAGCATTACCTTAATTAATCAGTTGTGTTGCAGCAGAAACGAAACCTTGGAGCCTCTCTCTTTTTCTATCTCTTTCCGCCCAAAGCGTCTTAAAAACAACAAATTTGTTTCCTCACTAGCTTCCCTTTTTATACTTGACGATACCAACTTGGTGAACAAGTCATCAGACAGCTATCTCTCTGGACATTTTACCAAAATACCATTAACACTTATTTTATTTTTATAAAATGAGTTCATCTAGTAAACTTTCATTAACTTTCTTTTATCAAAAAAGAAACTTTGTTTTTTTTTCATTTTTGGCAGTAAAAGCATAAGCTAAGTTATACCTTCTTACAAAATAATGGACATACTTTTTTTTCTTAAAAAATGTAAAGTGAATGTTATACATACCAACTTCTCTGTTAACTTTAGAAAAGATAAATTTTATTTATTACTTGTAAGTACACTTCTAACATTCTTTCAGAAAAGCTTTCAACATTCTCATGTCGGTGACACAAAAAAAACAGTATTACGTCTAAGATAACATAGTGGTAAATTGGTAATTAGAAATGCCAGAAAATTCGGATGATCTTGTTAGGAGGGAGAGAATGAAGTAAACAAAAAGTACACGCGTCAGATACTATCAGATTTTCACTGAAATAAAAAATATCCGGGGGAAATAACCACCGATACGCTACGTCACGTGATTTTTAACGCGCTACCTTGCTTCCACAAGTTACGATTTTTTTTTTTGGTTTTAAGTAAAAATATGTTTTGTTCAGTGATATTTTTCCCCAGCAAATTGATTTTTTGTTCGTTTTTGTATTGGTTGATCATAATTTCATAACTGGTAAATGCCAGTTTCTTTTTCTCCAGAACAATTTAGGAGAAGAAACGGTGCGTTGAGTGTTCTTATTTCTCTTTTCCTTATATAACCTTCGTATGATGTTTATTGAAATATTGCTAACTTGCTTTTAGCTTTAATCTATTTAACATTTTAATTTTAATTTTAATTACTGAAAGAGGGAACTATTGCTCCATATATTAGAGAGTTACGTTACACGAAAATTTTCTACCACACAATCTTAATAATCAGAAATTTTCCATAATGTATATTTCTTTTTCTACCACTACACATTTTAATGGAAAAAAAACATCAAGAATGACCCTGAAAAACAGGACTGGCATGGAATTTTTTTCATAGATTTCAGTTGATATTAAGTTAGATATGTCTGATAAATGTAACGAAAAGACAACATCGCACTGTGGCCACTTTTTCTTGTGCGATATACACCTTTACTCATATGTATTTCCACTAGCTACCACATTGTGGAAAATTTGAAATACAAAATTAAACAGTGAATAGAAAAGTAAACAAAAAAAAAACTACTCCTGTTTTGTTATGTACACAAAATGAAAAACTATAGTGACAACAAAGCTGTACATCAACGACTAGCACAAACCACCTTCATTCATCTTTGGTTTAATCAATCATGTATCCCAATTTCTGGTTTAACATGTATACGCAAGAACTGCAACGCCTGAGTATATGAATATGAAGGATCCGAGCTGGCCTGTTGACTCTAACACCTCTTTCATATTATAAGTGAAACCAAACTGTTATGTCAGTGTTGCAGTTATAGCTGAAAGGCATATACATATACGTTTAACTACAAATGGAGAGATACTTACAGCAAGTTCACCAAATCCTTGGTAAGCTGACCCAATTGGCACGATCTCCATCCCTTTCTTGTGGAGCTGGCGAAGAAAGTCATTGTGCTCCTCTAGTATTAGTGAGCCAGCCACTTATAAGCTCCCTCATCTATCACAATTCTCCCCTATCTGTCGAGATTCATCATGTATATGTTTAGATACCGAGACTGGGAGAGCTGAGGTTGATAGAGAGGACCGGTTGTTGGCGAGGAAGAGACGACGATTACAAGATTAGAGACGAAGCAATTTTCTTTTCCTTGCGAAATTGTGTCTCACGTTCTTAGAATTAACAAGAATATATTGGATATGCCATACTTTATTGGATACTCCATGAACTTGTGTCGTTTGAAGTTGTAAACTTCTACGCTTGTTTAACACAGACTAAACCTTGAATGACCCACGCCTCGCATGTATATTTTTAATGTTTAATACGCAAAGAAACAACCGCAACAAATTACACAAGAGACACGATGTAAAGAACACAACTGACCGATTCATAAAAGAGTATTTGTTCATGTCCTAAGCCGAAAAAAATAAGAAGCATATTTGTAACCGCAATGGGAAGCAAGGAGACACATAAGATATCCTCCAAAAAAGGCTTAACTACTAACTTGGTTGAATAAAACTTCTTAAAACCCCTAACATTTTACTAATATGCAATAGCTCACCAAAACATATGGCAATGATTGATTGTCTTTTTTTTTCAGTCAAATTTCATTTCATTTCCATTCAGAGAAAGTGAGGGCCGATGAGCTTTGCAATCTCCAAGAAGCCGACACGGTCTTTGCCATCAAATATCTTCTTCAGCTTCTCGTCACAGATTATAACCTTCTTGTTTTCTGGATCCTGTAGAAAGAACAAACATTACACTCATTTTAAGTCACACACACAAGTAAGATAGAATATGAATTGACTCTTGTCCTAAAATATGTTCATTATTATGTTGAAAAGTTATCACTACTAAATAAAACCCCCAAACAACGAACATGACAAGAAAATACATAAGCAAAACTATCTTAAGGTGAGTTAAAGCAAAATCTACATTTGTTTCAACTAGACAGAACTCAAGCTAGTCATTAGAAAGGGCATATAATGATTAAAACCAAACATGACAAACTAAGGAATAAAAAAAGGATTTAATCATATACATATCTTATCCCCAAATAAACAATTGAAGTGACTAGTCATGAGTATCATTAGAGCATTATTATTCCCGTCCCTTAGTTGAAGTCCCTTAAGCGTAAAGTCTTTTAACTTTAACTAAAAACGCTAAGGGACGTTCCTTAAATAAGGGATTTATGGAACGTCTCTTAGCGTTTTTAGTTAACAATTAAGGGATTTTACGTTAAGGGACGCTAATTAAGGGACGGGGATAATGATGCTCTTACAACATAGAGGATACATGAGAGCCTAGTCAACATAAGCTGCTAAAGGTTTCAACTTTTGCAGAGCAACACCACAAGAAAACCTCATCTAAATCTTAAAAAAAACTGTCTCTTTTGAATCAACAAACAATTATTTGAGATTAGTCTACTAGAAAAGTAAAAGCCTTTCCATAGAAACAGAGAGAGTGTTTACTTGAAGGTTGTGTTTCTTGATGTATTCCCAAATACGCTTGAGAGCCTGCGTGCGAGGTATCACCGACTCGCCTACAACGTCCTGCATCTCGGGGGTCACCGGACGAGGCTTCATGATGCCACGTGGCTCCCTCGTTTTGGTGGTCGACGCCGGCTCGGAGGACGCCGCCGTCGCGGAGGTTACGGCTCGCACCATACGCAGGTTAGCCGGATGAGAGTAAATACGGAGGAGGGACGGCAAACTGCGGAACGGCGCCGTGTCGACCCGGAGAAAGGTGGAGAAGGTAGCAGAAGAAAGAGCCATTGTCGTTGGGTGTTGTGTCTGTGTGGAAGACGAGCGAGGTTTTGCTTTATCCCTTTGTCTTCTTTTTTATTAATTTCCCAAGTTTCCATCTCTCTTTTTTTATCTTCTTTTTTTGTTTGTCAATCTATTGTTTGCAAAGCGACTTTTTGCAACAAAATTATCCAAATATAAAAACGAATTTAACCTTTATAAAATCAGATTATTCATTAAAACTGATATAATAAAAATCTATTTTAAAAATAAAAAAATATAAATCATATACATATTTGTTATTATCCAAAAATATCTTTAATAAAAATTAAAAAAAAAATTCTGCATGTATATATTGTTATCTAAGAAGAATATCCATTTAATAATAAATAAAATTAGTTACAAAACATATAACTAAAAAAAATTATACTATATATGAGAGAGCTTTCAAAAAATTGAATGCAATAATATATAATTTGATAAATAATTTTTTCATATATAAATAATATGATATTCTGTAAAAAATTAAGATTATAAAAAAATAACTTATCATAATAGCGTTTGAATCAGTAGTGCATATTTAATTAGTAATTATAAAATGATTAAGTTCGGTTGAGCGGGCATAACACCTAGTTTCTCTACATTTTATCATGAATTTGACACATTTCAGAAAGAAAAAAAAAGACACATTTTAAGGAAAAATATAAAACTACAATATTCTTATTTAATACAAAAATAATTTAACTAAAAATATTGATTATTCAAAAGAGAAAAAGATTAACATTCAAATTTGCATTGAAAACTTAAAATATTAATATTCATTAGTGGGAGAGGGAGAAAAACGCTCTACCTTCTCTCTAGAACAAAGAACAGTAATCTCGATTCACAGACCGACGGGGTGGACTCCTTTAGCCAATGTCGGTCCGGCTCTGTGTTTCTATTCTCTTTTCTATGTTTGCATGTTTTTAAGGATATGTCTTTAGTCTTTTGGAGGGTGTTCCATTATCTAGATCATCAAATCTTGATTTTGTTATGTCGCTCTTTCTCTGGATTCGGTGTTTTTGACCGGCTACGACTCCGGCATCGCGCCCTTACCTGCGGTGGTTTTCCGGATTTGGTTTTCGGCGTCCTTGCTTTCTTCTCAGGAGAGAGGCAGCCGGCTTTGTCTTCTGGTCGGTGTGGTGGTTATGTCTCCGTAGATGGTGGCTTGGTATCTGATGAGATCTCGACATTGGGTCGATTGAAGCTCTTTGATGGTTGTATCTCAAGCGTATGAAGGAGTATGTGGTGAAGACGATGGATTTCTTAACTTCCAACATAGTCGTTGGAGGTTTATTTCGTCATGGTGTTCCCGGTTGATCCTGGTGGTTTCGATGTGAAGTGTGGTCCGGTGGAGAAGTTCAGCCGGTGAAGACGGTGGGGGCACATTTCAACACATATCCTTTTCTCCATGTTCGGTTGACAATATGCGTCATGTGGGCTAGGTTTAGACCAGTGCTGGTTATTTATAGTTTCTGCTTTTTGAGGCTTGTAAGACCACCTCCATCGGTAGGTTTAGGAGGAGGTTCTGAAGTAATAAATGGAAAAAATTAAATAAAAAATTGTGTTATTAGGCAGGACCGGTCCTTTATGTGGGAGTTGTAGGATTGGTAAAGAACCCTTACCTGTCAGTTTTTTATTGGTCCTCCTGCTGTCTCTCTCCTTCTACTTCGTCTTCTTCGCGTTTGATACGAATCAATTTTTTTTCTTTCTCCAATCTCGATTCCTCTGCTGTTTTTTCTTCTCTCTGCCGTTGCGTAAGGCTATCTAAGGATCGATTTAGAGCTTTTCCCCGGCGATATCGCGACGAGGCGGTGGACCCGTGCGGTGTTGAATGTGGCGGAGAAGCTGTCGAAGTCAGTGGCTGGGATTCTATCCCGTGGAAGTTTCCGGACTCGAGAGAAACTGTGTCGTCTGATGATGACCTCCGTCATCTTCACGATGATCTGCTATTCTGATAGGCTGCTACTATATCTGCAAACGGAGAGCATGAGATTGGGTTTATCACTGTCGCTGTAAGCTTACTTTGCTTATCATGCCTTGTAATTGGATCAGATGATGTTTGACTTATTGTTATATCTCATCATCATTCTTGAATTACGCAGGATGGGAACACTTTGGAGAACGAGCTAGAAGTAGTGGAAGGCATGAAGCTAGTTAGAGGTTACATCTTTCCTTACTTTATCACAGATGAAAAGACACAGAAATGAGTAAGTTCATATGTTTCTATTTGTGTTTGGTCTGTTGTGAAGGAAAAGTAAAGTTATTGGACTAAATATGTTTGTTTTTCCAGGAAAGCAAGCTTAGATGATCTTGCAGTTCTTACTGGGCTTAAAGTATGCGCTATCAAGGCTTTGGTGTCAACAGGAAAGCAAGCTTAAACGATCATGCAGTTCTTACTGGTGCAGAGGCAAAAGTTTCTCTGAAACAACATCAAGTTATGTTTTGTCTATCATGAAGTTTGACATTGTAATACAATAACATCAATACTTTTTATCCTCATGTGGTACAGTTAAGATCAGCAAACGAGAAGAGCACATCCACCTTTGATTAAGAGAAAACGCAAGAATGACTCTCAAAACTATCAGGTGGTGTTGCAGTCTTCAAGGTTACTCAATCACTCAACAATCAGTTATGCTAGAATGCATTGTTGCTTTATTGCTTGTTGCTTGTTGCCTGGTGGTAAGAGTCATCATGTTAAATAACTCAGATCAGAATTGCTTGTTGCTAGAATCATTCAACTTCTAAAAAAAAAAATTTAGAACCTCTAAGAGGTTCTCCCATTGGACCATGAAAAAATTAATTATCCTAACAAGGGTTCTAAACTTTCAAATCACAAAATTAACTATTAGATTATTCAATAGAACCCCTAATGGGTTCTAACCATTGGAGTTGCTCTAAGCTTCAGCCCGTTGAGCTTTGTATGTGTATGTTTAAAATCTTCTAATCTTATTATATAAAGCTTGGTTTTCAAAGTTACTAATTAACAAGATTATGACACATGTCAATTGTATATTTAAGATTGTGACATGTGTTCAATAATTAATATTTACATAAATAGTTAATTAATAGTATTTTTCATTTTTAAGTTTCTTTTCAAAATTACTAATTAACAAGATCGCAACACATGGCAATTGTATATTTAAATTGTGACATGTGTTAAATAATTAATATTTACATAAATAGTTAATTAATAATATATTTCCGTTTTAAGTTTTTTAAAAAAAACTGTTGTAAACAAAAAATAATTTCATACGAATGTAATAGTATTTTTCCTTTTTAAGATTAAAAAAAATATTCAAAACAAAAAACAATTTTGTACAAGTAATTATTTGATATTATTTTCGTTTTTTATATCCAAAAAAAAAGAAAATTGTAAAAGTTATAAGAAAATAATTCCTTTTTTAAAAAATATTATAAACAAAAAAAAATCCAATTATAAATAATTAGAATTCTAATAAGGAAAAAATACTTGATTTATTATAAAGCAATTGTATATATAAGATTGTGACATGTGTTAAATAATTAATCTTTACATAAATAGTTAATTACTAGTATTTTTCCTTTTTAAGTTTTAAACATAATATTGTAAATAAAAAAATAATTTCATACAAGTTTGATAGTATTTTTCCTTTTTAAGTTTAAAACAAAATATTCTAAAGAAAAAAAAATTCATACAAGTAATTATTTGATATTATTTTCGTTTTTTATATCCAAAAAAAAAAGAAAATTGTAAAAGTTATAAGAAAATAATTCCTTTTTAAAAATAATCTGAATTTCATACAAGTATTTATTTGATATTATTTTCGTTTTTTATATCCAAAAAAAAATTTAAAAGTTACAAGAAAATAATTCTTTTTTTTACAACTCCCTTTTGCTTATAATTCTAATAAGGAAAAAAATACTTAGATATATTATAAATAGTCACTTGTATTTTCAGGTTTTTATAATCCGTTAAAAAAATAAACTATTATTTTCTTTCATATGTTTTGTCCTGATTTTAAAAAGGAAAATTAGAATTCCTTTAAAAAGGAAAATTATACTCATACATCTTATACAATTTTATTTGTTACAATTTCATGTCTATTACAACATGTATTACAAGTTATTTTTATAAACAGTTATCCTCACAATTGAGGTTCAGAAATATGGTATTTAGCATACACAATTACATATATCACAAAAATCAAATCAATATCAAACTGCATAAAGTATAAATAGTTTCCTTACCTCTAATTGCATGATAAAATATTGATCCATAATTTTATTTATTGATAAAACATCAAAGATTATTTCCAGTTCATATATATATATATATATATATATATATATATTCTCTTCTAAAATAGAAAAATTATTTTATAGAAATGGATTTGCTCCAGTGTATGATTATCCAATAGAGTTCATTTAATTTTTGAGGAAAATATAGAGATATGGTATTTTTGTTTATAAATAAAAAGATAAACAAAATATTCTAAACAAAATGTTGCTAATAGTATTTTTCCTTTTTAAGTTTTAAACAAAATATTGTAAACAAAAAATAATTTCATACAAATTTAATAGTATTTTTTCTTTTTAAGTTTGAAACAAAATATTCTAAACAAAAAACAATTTCATACAAGTAACTATTTGATATTATTTTCGTTTTTTATATCCAAAAAAAGAAAATTGTAAAAGATATAAGAAAATAAATCATTTTTACAAAATATTCTAAACAAAAAAGAATTCATACAAGTAATTATTTGATATTATTTTCGTTTTTATATCCAAAAAAGGAAATTGTAAAAGTTACAAGAAAATAGTTCCTTTTTTACAACTCTCTTTTGCTTAGAATTCTAATAAGGAAAAATACTTTACATTTATTATAAATAGTCAGTTGTATTCTCAGGTTTTTATAATCCGTTAAAAAATTTTAAACTATTATTTTCTTGCATAATTATGTTTTGTCCTGATTTTGAAAAGGAAAATTAGAATTTCTTTAAAAAAGAAAATTATACTCATACATCTTATACAGATTTATTTGTTACAATTTCATGTCTATTACAACATGTACTACACATTTATTTTATAAAGAGTTATCCTCACAATTGAAATTCAGAAACATGGTCTTTAGCATACACAATTACACATATCAGAAAAATCAAATCAGTATCAAACTGCATAAAGTTTAAATTCCCTACCTCTAATTGCATGATAAGATGTTGATCCATAATGTTATTTATTGAAAAAACATCAAGATTATTTCCAATTCATATATATTTATATCTATATTCTCTTCTAAAATAGAGAAATTATTTTATAGAAATGGTTTGCTCGAATGTGTGATTATGCAATTGAGTTCATTTACTTTTAGAGAAAAATATAGAGATATGATATTTTTTTTATAAATAAAAAGATGAAAATGTCATTCCATTACATTTTTTCCTTAAAAATATAAAAAATATGTATCAATATCATACAGTGGAGAGATTCATATTTATGAGAAAACATAGAGAAATATATAGAGCTGAAACTTGATATATTTTTAAGATAAATAAACCATACAAACCAAAATATATATGCTAACGAATGCACACAAAAAATTCGAGATCCTTCAATAACAACACAAAACATTACTAAATTGTCATGGAGGCATTAAAATATGTATTACGTTGTCTTCAACTCAATTGGCCTTATTCAACTTTTAATTTCTTTCTAATTTGCTTTATTTCGTATTTATTTATGTTGAGTTTGATTTGAATTTTCAAGAATAGCTCTTTCCTCTAACCTTATATATAAATTTGCTAATAACTCACTTCACTTTTGCACCATAATTGTTAAAATAAGAGTATTAACCAAAACTTATGTAAGAAAAATAATTTTTATACCTTGAATAATTTCCACACAGTACATACAAAACCATACAACGAAATTAAGACATTAATCTAACATGTGTTAAATAATAACTTTTTTAGAAAAGATAAACTAAAATAATTTTAAAAGTTAATTTTCCTTTTTTTTTCAAAAAGTCTTAAACAAAAAAACTGTAAGAAACAAATATTTCGATATAAATAATTATTTAATAATATTTTTAACCGTGGGTGTAAAATAATTATAAGATTAAAAATGATTCTTTATAAATTAAAATATTTTAAAAAGATTTTTTCCTATATAAAACTTTATTCTTCAAAGTTTTCAAGTTTAAATTAATTGTAGTATTCCTTTTTAAAGAACCTTATTTTTTAAGGTTGAAAAATATATATGGATTTAAGTTTTTACAAAATCAGTAAACAATGGTTTAAGAAAATAATTTTCATAGTAAAATAAATAACTACAAGGTGAGTTTTTTGTTAGATAAAGTTTGGTACTCAAAGTTGCTAATTAGCATAATCATGCACATGTTAATTATATATTTAAGATTATCATACGTGTTAAAAAACAGTTTTTGTTTTTTTAACTTAAACCAAGAGAATTTAAATAGTTTTTTTTTTACTTTTTTAAAAGTCGTAAACAAGAAAAAGGGAAAATATATATTTCTATATAAATAATTATTAATAAATTAATTTTTAAAATGTGGGTTTAAGATAATTACAAAATACAAATAATTATTAATAAATTAATTATTTAAAATGATACATTGCAATAGAAAGTTTTTTAATTTTTATGTTTGTTATGAAATTGAAATATCAATCAAAACCCGTGTAACGCACGGGTCCATACCTAGTAAAATATAAGATGGCAAAAAAAACTTAAAATAATATATTTTTTTGAAACAAAAATATTAAAGATAAAGTGATATACTTTGTAAAACAGAGATGGTGAACATGTTAGAATCAAATTCATTTGAATCAGTCAGTAATATATTTATTTAGCTTCTTGATTTTCATTCTCTTACACTTTTAGAATTCTGTTGATCGTTTTTCATTCTCCTGCACTTTTCATTCAACAACAAGCATATCTTTACCAAGAAAATCATATACTTTCCGAGAAGAGTTAACACAATAGTCATTACCATTCATGTGATATGATCGAGTTGTTCTTTTTTTTTTTGGTCAAACAAGAATTTTATAGATATCTTAGTCTCCATTAGAGGAGGAGTTGTTTACAAAGATGATAACAAAGCCATACTGGCTAACAACTTTGCTGCAACAAAAGGCAAGCAAAAACACAAAGATAGAAGCCATTATTATACATAAACAACTAACATTGCAGAGATGTCCTCGTATCTCAACAACACTAGGCTTAAGCAGTGGAATGACGCCATGGGAAACAAAGACCACAATCAGTGATCTAATGCTCGTGATTAGTACCACAACTAGTGCAGAAAGAACAATCTTAACACGGGCTACAATAGCAGAGGTGATGTGACACCAACTGTCAAAAGCTGTCAAAAGATCGAGTTGTTCATGGAGCTTCCTCTTGACACTATATATCAGGTGAAGGCTTCCATCAACTGTCAAAAGCTGCCTCACCTGGTAAAATGCTAAAAATTCAATACGAAGATGGAACAAACACAGAAAGCGATCACAAGTGAAACCAAAATGGTTGATGAGAAAAAAACATGAAAAAAATGGTTGATGAGACAGAGTGTCTCCGTTGTCCACGACTGATGTTAGAAGATAACGACCATCTGGAAAAAAACAAACCATCATGTTTCTTTCGGTACTAGAAGCTGTGGCATGGTTGGGATGGCTCTTGTCTCAGATCCCATAGCTTTACATCTTTGTTGTAATTAGAAGAAATCACAAAAGCGGCGGAGGGTGGTTCAAAAATTTCGCCACGTTTATGACTTTTTGACGCATGATAGCGAAAACCTGTAGGTGTATTCCGTTACCAATGCCATACAAGGCCACATTCTTTGAGCATCCACTAGCAAGGAGCAGTTCATCTGTGGATTAACACGAACAGAGGTTAACCCGTCGAAATTATCAAAAGTAACAGAACCACATGTGGTGTGCCTACTAGTAGTGAGTGTCCTCTAAGAAATAATCTAGCTTTTCGGATGTGGTACAACTTCTGTGAGCCGTTGGCTGATCCAGAAATAACCTGAAAAATAAAACTGCTCAAATGAACTTACTTGCTAACAACTAATGTTCAAGAAATAGCTAGATGTTCTCAGAGAACTATCGACTATGTGAATTATGGGGTTCTATGCACAGTGTAATAGTTAACAAATTATTAATTATTAATATATATTTTACATTTACATTTATAAAATTGTTTTAATGAATTATAAAAAACATATTACATTGAAACTAGATAAATTTCTTGATTTGCGTTAATATTATTGCTTAACATATTTAGATTAATTTAAATTGATTTAAACTAATCTAAATTTTTTAGTCAACTTTATTAAATCAATTTTCATTGCACAAATTGGATTTAAAAAAAAAAATTGTTACGGGCTATGATCGATTTGCAGTCTATACCCATTTTTAGAACATTGGTAAACAACTAAAATAACTAAAAGCACAAAACTTACCATAGATGGATACATCTTGAGCCAACAAACTCCCGAGATACCACTACAGTGAGCTCCATCAAATGGGATGTAACGTACAATTTTCCCGCTTTCGTGATTGAGAACAACCACTTCACTGTCCAAAGTCTCATACACCATGAGGCTAGGATCCAATTGGTGGTATTCAAACTGCCTTGGACTTGAACTCATACTTTCATCTCTCATATTTTCACCTTCCTGTTGAATACTAATCCTACTAAAAGGAAGTGACCGAGCAGAAGATCCCATCTTCGCCGCATAAAGAGACCTTGTATATGAACTCCGAGATTTTCATTTGCTTGATCTCTTTTCACGCTTCTCGAGGACTCTAACTACACGCTCCTTGTTCTTTCTCCTGTAGGGTAAATGTTCAAAGCTTTGGAATATGCCTCACAAGCAGTGTCTTTAACATGCTTTGTGATAGCTTAATTGTCCAACACTTTTAGTTTGGGCAGAGAGTTTATCGTGTACATCTTGTAATATTTCTCGAAACATATCAGTGAAGCTTTAGCGAATAGGTATTTCAACCCAAATGCTGAAACATTGTTGGGTTAGATCGGCATATTTTGTTTCCTAACCTGCCAAAAATGGTAGTATAAAGAAGCATTAGTCATCTTAGTGTGTTGTCTCATCGGTTAAAACATATTTTTTTCCTTTGCCCTCAATGAATCAGGATGTGTTTTCATCTGATGGCTGTGGTTCAAATGGTCTAGAATCACTGCAACAAATCACAACTTGGAATCAGAGCTCCTCAAGCGAAGGGAATTTTAAGAGAGCAACAGTTGTTGTCCAAATCCGACACAAAAGTGTCACACATGGAAAGATAAGTCAACTTGGGCATGCAAGAAAAACAGTCTTCCTCAAAAGCAATGAAATGGTTGGTATCAAGTATAAGCGTATGCAGCTGTGCAAATTCTCCCATGTTGTTAAACTTACGGTAACGAAAATCCAGAGACCTCACATTTAAAACTTTGCAACCCAAACTTAGTAAAAGACGAACCTGATATAAGTAAATAAATAAACAATCACCAAATGACAATGGAAAGTTCGAGAAAAAAATGATGTTTGTTTATAAGTTCAAAAAAGCTCAAGAATTTTGCAATGGAAAGTTCAAAAAAAAAACTCAAACTTAGTACAATTTTTGTTCTATGTGATGGATAAGCACAGCATTATATTGGCAAAGCAGCACATTGAGACACATTTTGTGAAGATTCAAGCTGAGAAAAGTCTGTTCTTGGCTGAGAGGCTCAAGATTGTCGTTTTTCCCACTCTTATCCTCATTAAGAACACGTAAGTTGATGATTATGTGGTATGATCACACAAACCAAACTCAACTTTTGATTATTAGAATATGATCGGTTTTTCAAAGTGTGTAGGTTGGGTTCAATGAGCTGGGAAGGAAAGACGATTTCAGCACTGAGGATCTGGAAGAGATATTAGCTAGAGCTCAAGTTATCCATTATTAAGGTGAATCATCATCTCATAAACCAAAGTCTACAACACAAGGCATGAGGAGTATAAGGCAGATTGCTCATTCAGATTCTGACTCTTAATGAATTTCAAGTTTTTCAACAATGGTTCGTCGCCAGCTCATGATCAGCACTATCTATAGCCTTGGCTTATGATGGGTCTTTGCAATTCGAAAGATAAAACATGAAGTGTAAATGAGCTTGTTGTTAAGTTGTATGGAACAAATTAAAGTTGTCATATGTAATATTCAAAGCTATTCATTAGTCTTTTTGATGATTTGATATGGATTTTAACCATTATACATTATTTACAACAAATTATTGAAATTTCCATAATGATAATTCTAATGTGTTTTATTAGCGAATGAGGGCATAGTAATGATGAAAATATTTATTATTAATTCAAATAATAACACTAATTAATTTTTACATAGTCAGTTTAAATTTGTTTTAAGTTGACGACAAAAATATATTTTCAGATAACAATAATAACTCTTCCTAAAACGTAAAAATTGTGAAATTTTAGATTTTGATGATTATCTTATAACATAAAAAAATGCTCAATTCTCTTCTCCTTGCACCAACACATAAAATAGGGTAAGGAGACGATGACACGTGTCCGGTCTTCAAAGTGCATCGTTTCATTTAACTTGGTAAACAATATTTGTGGGCTTCGTATTTGGGTTTTCTGTTTACTCAGCAATTTTAAACCCTAAAGTGACCTACCGCTGTTTGTCTTCCTCGGCTGCACAAACAAAAATCTCTCTCTGTGCTTTCCATCTTCGAAGATTATCACTTTTTTTCTCAAAACATGATGCCGAGCTTGGATCAGTGGGAGAAGGATCATTTCTTTCGCGCCGCTGAAGAGATTCAGGAATCTGCTGTAAATAGCAGAACGATAAGAGTGGCTAGGTCTGTGCGTGAGCAGTAAAGTGATTCTCACTGCCTTCTTCCAATGACGACAAAGAGGAACTGTAAGGAAATCTCGGTCGCTGCCGCTTCCTCACCATTGAACGGTTACAAAAGCCGGAAGGTGAGAAGTTTCAGATTCTTTTGTCGATTGATCGATTTCTCTATTATCCGGTACATAGTAACGTTAAATTATTCCGGCCTGTAATCTCAAAATTATCAAGCTGATAGGTTTATATGTTTATTATGATTCATGTAGAAGACGTTTGTTGATTATGATCACAGCATTATCAAGCTGCCAGATTTATATGTTTATTATGATTCATGTGTAAGGTGTTTGTTGATCATGATTCCTTTGTATATGTGTTTCAGTTACAGGCGGTGATGTGTCAGTGGTGAAAGATTTGTCTCCCTCACATCCCTGAAATCAAAGACAGTGATGTTCTGAATGCATACAGATGCTTCATGTCTGCAGATTGGACAGCTCTGCCTGTTGTTCACGACGCCAAAAATACAATCTCGAAAAACACAGATGACAAGGCAGGACAAGAGGATGTGTATTGACTGGGAGTGATCACGTAGAGGCTTTTGTTGAAACGACCACACAGACAATGGATGCTACCACCCTTTACTTTCAATTTCGTGAGAAGTTTCGATCCATGTTTACGGTATGCTTCAGAAAGCTTCTAGGTTGGTTTGGTTCACAAGTTTACTTATGTTATAGCTAGAAAAAGCACTAGAGAGTTCTTCTACTGGTAGGTGAAATATTATATAGGACACTCATTCGAGATCGTAGTGAAGTGTATAGTCATCAGTTTATGAACCCTTAGAATATATCATATTCAAGGTTTTGTTAAGTTGCTACTTTATTTCTATTTGGAATTACTTTCTTAGCTGATACAGACACTGTGCAAATACTTTTATCATGGTAATGGCATTGCTGACACATTTGATCACAAAGCCGCTTACATTTGGTCCAAAAAAGGATAAGAAAAGTGGAAGAAGATCTCTGCTCATCCATTATTTCTTAAAATTAGTTATCGCTAACTCCACTAATCTATAGAATAAGTTTGGTATTGATAGATTCAACTGCTATGGGCTGCCTTGACAACAACTTTTCTTTTTCCTTGACAAAACTAAATTTGAGCTTCACATGTTACAGGAAAAAGGCAGGAGACACTAAAGGTAAAGTTATTGGCTTTTGTTTCAGTTTTACCCATTCCTTTATAGCATATTTTTTATAGCTTATATATAGTAAATTTGTTTGGAACTGTGGATCATCGGGAGTTAACTATATATGATGTTTGACGAACTAAATCGCACGCTTATGGTCCACAGTTTTTTTGGCTTTTATTACTGTAGGATCTGTGGACACCAACTAAACTATCTTTAGCTTCTAGACTACATGCATGAAAAGCCTGATATCCAGTCAATCTAATGCCATAGCGTGAATCTATCTATATCAGTAAGTGTAAAGAGCATTGACAAAGGGCTATCTCATCTTTCTAAAAGGTAGTGGAGAAACTAATTAGACGCTCTCTTCTTTCCTTTTCCCCCATGACAAGCTAGGGTTGTTTTTTTGGTCTGTTAGGTTTATGAATTGGAGACAATCTATTTTTAGTGAAGGTTTTCCAAGGCTTCCTTTCACCTTCAAAAGCATTGTCAGGTTGTAAAGGCGTTTACTTTGTAGACAACTTTAGATTCTGTTTGTAGCTTCGCACACTCTCTACGGTTCTGTAGCATTGTTTATTGCAATTGATTGCTGTAGATTTTTACATAGTGTCTGAGTTTATTGCATGTTGTTTTGTGAAGTGACTGCTGGACTTTGATATGAACCTACTTTGTAGTGCTAAAAGGTAAAAAAGTTACAGCCCGAAGACAGTCTTCTCATTGTCCTGTCATCTCACCTGCTGTTCGTGTTATCACCTTCTCCCATTATTAATTCATGGAAGGATGTAGAGAAGGCAGCTTTAGGAATGTGAGAGTGGAATTGGGTTGTATGCATCATCATATGATTCATTGTTTGTGATGGAAGCCTTAAATATAAGCTGCTCTTCTGGGTTTAACTTAGTTGTTCTTTCCCTTTTTGCCTATTTGTATTCTTACCTTCTAAATAAGTAGAGAAAGGTAAACTTATTTGCCAACAATAATTACATAATTTTAGACAAGAAACAGAATCACTTCGTGAATATATATGGAAGAATAAAAAAGTTCATACATTAACATTAATCAAGAACGATCTTTAACCACCTCAAGCATACACGTTTACAATGGTGATGACGATTAACTCTGCACCAAGTGACGCCACATGTGGATATAACAGAGCTTCAGATCAGTGAAAGTGGTCTCAGTAGTGTTTATCCCATCAGTTTAGATGATCATCTTTTCACTCGAAGAACCCAACTTTGACGTGGAATCTAAGGCTTGAGATCATGCTTAGTCCAGCTTGGGGGATGAGAGATTATATCGGAGTCTTTGAGAGGGTTATGAGAGTTTAGAGGATTACTTTTTCATTTTAAGAGTAGTCGAGAATAATTATGCTTTTCCCAGCCTTATTTTTTTTTGTAACACTAAAGTTAGTGTGTAATAATATTTAGTGTGAGAAAAGTCGAACTGGTGGTGATGCTAGCTAAGGCCATTCGCATAAATGATTTCTCAGTTACTATGTTCTCAAGGCTTGGAAACTCTTCACAAAGCCCTCCTTTTTTGGTCATGCAATATCTTTTTAATAAAGAGAACCAGATGAATTTTCGACCCTTTAGTTTTCAATCATTTTGTGGTCCAACCAAGAAAAGCATGGGAGTCTTTGGGATGCTTTGGAAGTTCCTTCGCTGAGCACAAGAGATCCTAAGAATAATTAGAAGAGTAGCTTAAAAGCCACTGGGTCGGGCTACACTTCAAGGAATCCCCGGCTCTGAAAACCATCCGAAGCAGGCGATTTGTCGAACGGCATGCTGAAAAGATCTAAAATAATTCCACATGAAATAGGATCGGGCAATCGCCCTCTTGATAAACTCTTTTATCACATATATTTATATTTAATATGCATTTTTAAGTGTCTAAAGCAGTCAAAATATTTCAAGTTATATTCTGACCCCGTTAATCAAAGGTTACTTTAGCCATTTGTTTAGGAAATAGTTTAATTACAGTTTTGAGTAGTTAGTTTTTTTGACATCACACAATTTTAGGGATGTGCAAAAAACCGAATCTAAAAAACCTAACCGAACTCGATCCAGAAAAGTAGCACTGAATCTGAATCAAAGTTGATTAAATCTGAACGGATTCAAATTTTAATTTCGGGTATTCGAATATATCCGAAATTGATTTATATACATAAATATATTAATTCTTTTTAGATTTAATGTTTCTTAAAATATCCAAAATATATACAAATAATCAAAATTAAATATTAAAAATAGCTAAAGTATACTCCAAACACCAAAATACTTAATATATATATATTCATTCTCAATCAATTATTCAAATGAAACCAATTTATGTGTTAAGTTTATATATTTTGATATATGTTATTCAAACTTATATGAAATTTTTGACTCGAAAAAATTGAAACATAAATAGATTCGAACCGAACTCGAATAGATACCCGAATGTCCACTCTTATTACACATACAAAACATTTTTTAACTGAATATTATCAATGCCTAATCTAGAAAAGAAGCAAAACATAAATCGAAAACATCAAAACCAAGAAGACAAACATAAATTGAAAATATCAAAAACATAACATTTCATTCATTTACCCTCCCGTAGGGCGGGTTTACCCTAGTTTTAAATATAAAAAACTCTGTTATTTTTGCCCTATGTGTTAATTTGATATAAAAAACTTATTGAATAAAAGTACGTGACATGTTTAGGGCAACAACATCGCGGGGTTTCACGTATCTTAAAGAGGGGGTACAAACTTTTGCAAAGCCAATGTCATACGTATGTTAAATAAAAGGTGTTTGTGTTGAGTTTATTGTACAGTTTGTGAGCCCTACTGATACGGCTCGCGAATGACCCAATTATTTTTTTTTTAAATAATTAAAGCAAAATAAAAGAAAATGAAAACCTAAAAACGTATCCAGCTATAATGATGTCCTATACTTTTATTCGTTCACGAGAGGAAACATCACCACATGAAAAAGAGAATAAAAAAAAAACTTATAGAGTCGGACATACTCTTGAATCATTTATCGATCTCAACTGGATATTTAAGCAGACAATCTTCCCAAGGATTATTGGCAGAAGCCTTAACGTTACGAAGAGCCATCCAAACACAACTATTGCACTTAAACCCTGACCCCAATGCTATCTGCCAAGTCCTATCTCCTTTCTTCATCCTTCCTTTCGCTTCCGTGTAAGCCAACTCATACCAGATAGAACTCGATGATGTATTACCAAACCTGTGCAACGTCATTCTTGATGCTTCAACATGTAACGGTGTGAGATGAAGATTCTTCTCCAGCTCATCTATAAGCGCTCTACCACCTGCATGGATACAGAAATGCTCGAATGCAAGTTTGAAATCTGGCATGTAATGCTTGATCTTGGAGTTGAAAAACTTCTTCCTAACGAATGTTACAAAGAAGAGAAGCTTCTCGCTTATGGGAAGAACCAGTGGACCTAACGTTGCGATATTAATCTTTAGGGTTCTTGCAGCTACCATTGGTAGATCTTTTGACAAGGTGACTCCTACTACACCATCTTCATCTTCTTCTTGTGTTGCGCATCCGTAGGATCGGTCATCTGCCCCGGTGTGGACCCTCACCGTGTGGACTAGCTTGTATTTGGCGCGTTTTCGGTCTTTAGAGATGTTAGAAAGCAAAACCGCAGCCCCACCTACCCGGAACAAACAGTTTGTAACCAACATTGATTTGTTGTTACCAACGTACAAGTTCTGAGTTATGTTCTCGGTGCTGACCACAAGAGCATAAGTGTTTCTATGAACTTGTAACAGACTCTTAGCGACATCTATGGCGATGACGCCAGCACTACATCCCATCCCACCAAGATTCAAGCTCTTTATATTTTCTCTGAGTTTATACTTGTTCACTATGATAGTTGATAATGAAGGAGTTGGATTAAAAGTGCTTGAGTTCACCACCAAGATACCTATATCATTCGGGCTAACTCCTGTGTTGCGGAAAAGATTATCGACCGCTCCTAATATGACTTCTTCAGTCTCTTTACGCGACCCGACCATGTTTTGTTCAACCGGCAAGCAATGAAGACCTTCCGGTACGTAGGTCTCTTGGCCTAGACCGGAATGTTCTAGAATCTTGGTCACGAAGTCCATCAAGTAATCGTTCTCATCCGACTTCCCCCATTTGCCTGATTCACGTACAACTCTTACGTGGTGCATGATCTTCTGGACGCTGGCTTTGAGATGAGACGGCGGGAGGTAGCAGCTGAAGTCAACGAGGTAAACGGGTTTGGGGCGTTTCATAATGTAAAGCGTCCACCCGAGAATCAGAGAGATGGAGAATATGGTTAGGGATGTGAAGTTTTTTTCTAGGTAGAGGTAAAAGCTGCGGAGATCTTGTGTGGAAATGCGAGAAGCTTGCATGGCTATAGCAACCGATAATGGGAGGAAACATAACTTCAAGCGATGGGTCGTAAGGTAGTTGAAAACCATTTTAGTGATATGTTTTCTTGTTTTGTCTTTAAACTCTTATAAGTGTGGTCTTTGTTCGTTCTGGCTCGTATTATATTTATAGAGATTTTGATTTGAGTATGATAGAGGGGGTAAGAAGAAGAGAGATAGCTAGAGAGACAGCTCTCATAGTCTCATGCAATGAATGTAATAAATAAGCAAGCACGTGAAAGTTTTTACTCCGACTAGCGACATTTCCAAGTTTCATTTTTATTCAAATGTAATACAGATATTTTTCAGGTTCTGCTTTTCCTCGCTTGGTAAGTATGCGTTACTTAGCTACACGCTGGATATTAACTTTCATGTTTAACGAGGATAAAAAATATATATGTATATTTCTCAAAAAGAAGAAGAAAAAATATATATCAAGAGGTGCAATTTATCATTTACGAGTCATAAAGTCTGTAAAAAAAATGGAGTCAAATAAAACACTCAAATACTGGCGAGTCATGTTAGTGTACACAATTACACTAAAAAAATGCTAATGTACACAAACCGGCGATGCAGTCTCCTAACTGGATAGCAACGTCTTAGATTAGGTGCTATACTAACGTCAGTCTAGTTAGGATTTTCGAGCCATATATTGATAATAAAAAGAACAAATCTGGATAGAGACACTACGCCGTTTGTCTTGTCAGTTCACTACCAAAAAAATAATAATAATAATGAAACGTTTTCAATTGACAACGGAAATACTTAGATGCATCATGCATGCGCCAAGATGGTGCTGGCCATCCCGATCCGATAATTTGGATAATCCGACAAACCGTATCATATCGATCATAGGGTGTCAATATAAGTTAGCTAGCTCAGCTAGATCAGCCCAACTCATTTATTACATGATCTTATATACCTTAGCCATGGCCGGCTCATGGTTTACAAGGACCCTTGGGCAAAAAAATTTTTTTAGATTTTTTAATAGTTAAAAATAAAAATCTAGCATGATTTTAAAAATATTATATCATTTAAAATGTTATTAAATTCAGATATGAAAACATATAAAATAAAATAAAATCAAAATACATGTAAATTTATTTTTGTTCTTAGCAAAGTTGAGTTTTTCTTAAAAACAATTTTCTAAAAAATTGAAATCCTAATCTAGGTCTCGGGGCGGTCGCACTGCTTGCTCCTGTCATTGAGCCGGCACTGACCTTAGCTTATGTTCAACTATATGATTAGTCAGTATAGATGCCATACATTTTCATATCACATCATACTTAATACTTTCGATTTTTTTTTTTACATATCTTCATTATGTCAAACTTTTGAGTGTAGATTCAAAGAGATTTGCATGCACAAAAATCACAATTTGTGATGCTTACATCTTCATTATTAATAAAATATTTTTAAAATGAATCTTATGACCTGTAGGAAAATTATTTTCTCAATTTTTTTTTTTAAAAAATGTTTTTTTTAACACAACACTCAGGTAGTAAATGCGAGTAAACAAACAACTACCTATCTTTTGCCGCATGTCCGTAAAATAAGCATCTTCTTGCTTCAGAGTTCAGCAAAACCTAAGATATTGTCAGGTAACAATGGTTTTACCCTTTAATAGTTTTAGTTTTCTACTCCTACTTTTTAGTTACATAGTGAAATCGCATATCCTCATAGCATCTCCAAAAATACCTCTATTTTGAAGTTCTTAAAACTTTATATTTAGAGTTTCAAAGTGTTATTCTCCAAAAGTAAAACTTCAAAAACAACTTTAAAATAATTTGTATTTTATACTATGATCCTTATATTTGTTACAACTAATATAAATTTATAAAACTTTAATAAATAACTAACATAGGTATAAAAATATTACAAAAAATATTAATTAATAAATCAAATTTATCAGATTATTAGTGTTGTTGTAATATTTTAATTTATATAATAATTATGTCTTCATGTACCTTTTCAAAATATTTTTTATTAAGTTTCTCTTGTAATATTCTTGTTGTCTAATTTTATTTTTATGACAATATAAAGCTTATTTAAAAATTTTATTTAATTTTATGTGTAAAATTTAACTGTATAGAAATAAATTTGAAGATTAATGAGATATAATTTTTTAAAAGTTTACAATGAGAAATGATAAAATATTTAAGAATCATAAATAAAATTTATAATTGCAAGGACCAAGATGCAAATAAAAAGATGAAACTTCAAATTTGAAATTTTGAGTGATATTCTGTGTTTGAAGTTTTACTACTCAAAACTTCATATTTGAATTTATAAAGTGTTTTTTGGAAATGCTCTTAAAAAAATATTTCTGTTTGGTATAATTTTATAAGTAGAGAAACAGAAGAATTCAAGCAAGTGATTTCCTCCAGGATTAGCAAAGATTACCTACTCCTAAGACAGTATTTAGATTCATGATATAAGAAGACATTAAATGCTATTTTGTCTATATATTATTTTTTTTGGTCAAAATGCTATTTTGTCTACATATACTCTAAATTGTGTAAGAATATTAAATTGGATGGAATGGAGTAGATTCAAGTCCACATATGGGCAAGGAACACTAATTGTATTCAGATAATTTGCATTCCCAATTTAAAGCGGAAGGATGGTGGGCACAGATCTCAATGTAGAAAAACATGGTTGGGCATAACGATATTTACTAGTTGTTTCACCACTAAAGAAATTAAACTGTAGAATTTATGTTTGATAAAGACTTGGGAGTTGGGAATGCGACGTGTTAGAGTATCATTATCGTTTAGAAATCAGCTGGAATTTTAATCTTTTAATAATATTGATATGAATCCGTAATTTTGAGAGTCTTCCCTTTTTACGTGTTGATTTCTTATTTTTATTTTTAAATTGCTGAACTTGGTAAGAACTCTCAATGCTGATATAGCCTGAGACAAGCATGTCAAAGGTTAAAAGCTATTTGAGAATTATGGATGTTTGTGTTACTGTGTATCCTAATCAGTTTTTGTATCTATAAAAACTACTCCCCAGACAACCGGGCTTCGTAGCCTGGTGGTAATGGAACCTCGGCTGAGGTGCCCGCCACCCAGCTTCGAAACCCGGCCACAGCGATTTAACATTCTTACTGCTAGGGCGCTAGACCCCTTCGGGGGATATTTGGGAAAGTGGCTGCCCAGACACCAGAGATATCAAAAAAAAAAAAAAATACTCTCCATGTCTGGAGTTCCACCGAGTTATCCGTAACGTAACAGTTGATAGAGTTAATGCACTCATTTCAGAATATATGAAAATCGATAGTTAATTGAATGTTTGGAGTAGACTTAATTAGAGCGTAGTTGGGAACATTCACTCGGATAGCTATTTTCTGAACACAGATGTCTACATAGATGAATCTTAATTATGTTAAAAGTATTTAAATTTAGCTAACAAATGCTCACAGTGGGATCTTTGTTTGTCGGTTACATAAGATGGATCTTCTTAGAATGTATGTGGAAGAAGAAGAAGGTGGAATTGACATGCGGTGGGGTTGCATATGAGGGTCTCACGTAGAGGAATAGAGGATGCAAACCGTGTCAAGCCATGAAACCAAGATGATGAGAATGAGACAGAGCCTTGAGTACGATGAGACGTGCGTACCATGTCTATTTTAATCAAGTCAATAAAACCTCATTTCTTTCTTCTTTTGGCATATGGAGTTTTTTTGTGTTTTCTCCATTGTTTACTGGATACATCATTTTTTAAAAATTGAAAACATGATATTTTGTATATAGAAAATGGAAGCTTTTAGCTGCAAAAAAATGGAAGCTTTTGTCCAACCATAGTCAGGTTTCTCAAAATTTTCAAAATAAAATGTAGATTGGAGAAGGTAAATGACCTCACCACCAACATTTCAAAGAGTTGGACCTGATCGAATAGGAGCTGTCGACCCAGTCACATTACTCAATTACCGACGCTTTTGAATCATTGTCAAACTCCAACAGTTACATATATAATTTTTATAAAATAAAATTTCAATAACTGTAAGTATTTTTTTCAATTAATTTGCATTATTTATGATCGCATTGATTTTACTATAAATGAAAAATATAAATCTAAATTGGTGTGAATAAATGAGACCAATCCCGACCTGATTATATTTTCTTCTTTTTCTGAAAAATGTTAAATTGATTAAAAAAATGTTTTTACAGTGATGCTGCATTGTCTCCTGAGTTTATTATCTACTTGTAGTAATGGATGTTGCATTGTAACCCGATTATATCATATGAATCATAGCACTCCATTTTGCTCTGCTTTCTTGCTAATATTTATTTATTTATGTTATCAAAAAAAATATATATATTTTTTTTTTTTGAAAAAAATATTTATTTATTTATTTTGCCACTCACCTGTATATTTAGTAATGCAAGTTCATTTGTTGGCATTGTTGCCAACAACTTACTCTCTACTCGTATAAGTTTCTTCTACCATGAAAACTACTTTACCAAAAGCATGTGGAAATCTTCAACCTCACCGAGAAGGCGAGAAGATAACAATTTGAAATAGGACGATGCAAAAAAAAAAAAAATAAATAAATAAAAATCGAAGCATTTCCTGAGCCGTTACTATATGATTGTTGATTCAACTTCTCTAGCCTCATTATCCGAAGATCCAACTCTGTCTTTAGCTTTCTTGGCCTATGAAAATAGCAAAAAAAAAAGTAATTACATAAAAAAAAAGATAATATAACCAAAACTAGATAACGCAGCAGATTACAGATTACCTCTTTATCCCAATTTGTAACTAATGTGATAATGGAAAGAGACAACACTTGAACAACTAAAGCCGTTACAATTCCCAGCCAAAGCCCCTAAAACAAATATTCAAATGATATAAATATACTATGCAGCTCTATTTTGATATCATTATGTTGTAATCAGTGGCCAATGTAGATGTTAGATGAGCCAAAGAGGTGTGGGCACTTTCCCTTATGAAACTTTCAAATTCCTTATAATATACCCAAAATTTATTTATTTTCTACTACTAAAGATCACATTTTATGTTTATGTGTGACTTGCCTTCTACAAAATAGTATTCTATATCCACCACTGCTTGTAAACAGTAAGAATCTCTTGAGTTTTTTTGTTCAATCTTACCCGACCACCGACATGTAAATGGAAACCTAGTAATAACCCCAAGGGAACTCCAACTAGATAATATGAGCCAAGATTCACACAAGCTCCTATCTTCTGCCATCCACACCCTCTAGCAACTCCTACAGTCAACAACATACAACCATGTTTGGTTTCAAGTTTCAACATACAAATAGTTGTTACTTTCACAAACTGTTTCTTTTGTTTTATTGATGTAAGAACCTGACAGAACGCATTGGAATCCGTCAAGGAAGTTGCCTGCAGCAACAATTGGTATCATTGATGCTACATAATTGATGACTTTTGGATCACTGCTGAAAGCATATCCCAATTTATTCCGTACGCCTAACAAAATTGATCCCATCATAATACCCTCTACGATTACTATAGCTACAACAACATGTACAGCCAGCTTTGCCCCTTTTGGATTCCCTGCTCCTAACTCATTAGATATCCTCGTACTAGTGACCGAGAAAAAAAGTGTAAATTATCAACACTAGTGAATTTATAGGCTCGTTTTCTTGGTTATTTGCGGGATTACCTTGCAGTGCCACCAAGGCCAACCGGTATCATCCAGAGCGTTAATGAGGTATTAAGGCTGGAAATATTGTAGAAATTAGTAGAAACAATAACTTTATATCACAAATTACAAAGAAAGAATGTAACCAGTCTTACCAGATTGAAAGAGTTGAAGTTTCTAAAACCGGATTAGGAAGTAGGCCTGACAAGAGAACCAGAAGCTCGAACGACCATAGCTCTAAGCTATCCACCATGTTCACACCACAGAGTCATGACACTATAAACAAGATATAACCAACATGGACTATATATATATATCATTGGAGTAAATGTACCAGACCATAACCGCGGAAGGAAAGCCAAGCCTCATAAAATCAGGGATGTGGCTGAGAGCCTCTATGGAGAAACCGGTCCATGTCTGTGAGCAAGAAGCTGAGAACTTGACGTAACACAAGAGAAGAATGACGTTGAGCCAATAAGAGACCGAGATAGCTAGAGCAGCACCCTTGTGTCCTAGACCAGACTTCAACACCAAGACCCAACAGAGAAGCACGTGAAGACAAGTAGTGATTCCAGAGCATACAAATACAGGGAACACATTGTTCTGCGTTTGCAAGAACCTGTTTAGGCATTGAAGAAGCGCGTAAGCGAAGATGCCTGGGATCATGTATTGAGCGTATGAGCCTGCAAGCTTGGCGATGGATTTGTCTTGGTGGACGAAGATAAGAATGCTCTCTGTGTAATACCAAACGATCGAGAGAGGAAGGGAGAGTATGAGCAGAACAAACATGGCTCGCTGCATGTAGATGCCTAGCTTTTCATACATCTTTGCTCCGTATGATTGTCCACAAAGTGTTTCCAACGCACTAGCTGTGCCCATCTGTAGGAAAAAATCGAATAAAAAAATACAGATCCATGGTGTAGAGATCAAACCAATTATGAAGAGAGAGAGAGAAGAACCAGGAAAGTGAAGCCGGTGACTGAGGCAAAGGAGGTGGCTATGGAGGCGGCTGAGAGAGGAAGGGAGCCGAGATGGCCAACGAACATGACGGAGATGACTTGGAGAGAGTATTGGAGGAGGCTCACGCCGATGAGTGGAGCAGAGAGCCAAAACTGGTTCTTCACCTCTTCCTTTACACTCTGACCAGTGTCACTGCTGTCTCCGACCAGATGTTGAGCCGCCGGCAAAACTGTTGTAATCTCCTTGTCCACTTTTTCAGTATCTTGCTCCATTTCTTTTGAACATTCCTTAAAGAAACCAAATATCAAGGATTAAAATCTGCAACTTATTAATGTTCAAGATTGTTTGTTATAACTTGATTATCAGTCGCTATTGATCACACAACGAATCAAATTTTTAGCATTGACTAGATATTTTAAAAAATGTTTATCGTCATTTGTGATAACAAAAGGAATAATATTATAAAATGTTGCATGTCTTATCGATCGTCGTAATTGTTTGTAAACTAACGTTAACGACAACAAAACAAACAAGAGCACTCTTTTTTAAGTAGACATCACCCTATTAGCTTATCATCTGAGTCAATCTTTTTTTTCTTTTTTTTGGTCAACCATCTGAGTCAATCAATCAGCACAAATTTGACAAACACTAATTGATTTGAGGTGGTGGATAGATCGATTTAAGAAAAGGGGAGAAAAATTAAAAAAAAAAAAATCTTACTGCAACCAGCAACGGTTGGCGTTCGGTATTTGTATTACATTGCCTTAAGAGTTTACTTGTCATGTACGCCTCCAAGGGAGAAACCCTTGTTTTGACCTGCAAGGCAAACTTTCATCAGAGACCGTAACATATAATCTGCTACAAACTGAATTTTAGTTGTTTTTTTTCTCACAAGATATATTGGAAATAAGTATAAGCAAAGTCAAAGGTATGACCCACCTGATTCATGGAAGATGTGGTTTAGGATGTCCAATTTTCAATATCCTTCAAATTCAACAGATAAAGAACAAACATAAAAAAAGTTGAGTGAGATCAAATCAGAATAAAGAAAGTATAGATCCGATTCACATGTAAAGAAAAATAGTCAAGAAATTTGTTAAGTAGGTAAGTCAATATAAAGAAAAACAGTAAGTTGAAACAATTGAGTTATTAAGTCAAAGCAAACAAGGAACAACACTAACCTGCTGCAACAAAAGAAAGAAAACAGATAAAATTCAGACGAGAATGGTTCTCGTCTTTCAATAACAAAAAGCGAAGGAAAGGGGAAACAAAAAAAAAAGAAAGAATGGTTCTCCTTGTCTGTTTTCTCAGAGATCTATATATATATAAAATAGACTTTTCTCTCTTTTTGTGATATGTGGAATGGAGATTTGTTGACATGTGTCATCTTTTTTATTTACATTTTAGGTCATTATTCTTTAGATTATTACAATTTGGCTCACCACTTTTTAATTAAGCATTTTTAATCTTTTACACACTAATCTTTATCATTTGAATTTTGATAATATATTTCATTGGTCACAAAAATGCAAGATGAATAAAGAATAATTAAAATAATATAAAATAGTTTAAATATTTAATTTATTAACAACTAAAAATAACATAAATTTTCAATATTTTAATTTAATTTTTACTTCCTATTATTTTATTTACATATTATATATGTATTTACTATTATTAACTAATCTAAGAAAAATATACTAGAGCAAAACATAATTTAAACATAAAATTTTCATAATCATATAGAAAATAGTAGAAAATAAATTCTGAGACAAAGCAATATGCCGAAGACAAAGGAGACCAGTTAAGAACATACTCAAAGAACCAATAAAATGGGTTATAGGAAGAAAAATTAACGGAAGATCAAAATCGCTAAAAAGCAGGAGGACACATGCCTAACACACCATAAGAACAACCATCAGTGAAAAAGCATCTCACAAACTAAAAAAGCACAAACAAAACATACATGCCAGCGAAAAATAACAAATAGAAGGGACCAAAGCAGCAAGAGACTAATTTCGCACACTTATAGTAAAAGAAACTGGAGAGGAAGAGAAACAACCTGAGGGAGGGAGAATGGAAGCCAGTCACTAAGAAACCAGAGCCCAATCTTGAGATCAGAAACAACCTTCCAAACCTACAAAACATACACAAAAGAAAATACTATCCAAACATGGAGTGGTAAACATAGCGAAAGGGAGAGTTATAAGAGATGCGAGCAGCGATGAAAGCTGAAACGAGATGAGAGAAAGGAGACTCTAGCTATGAAAGAGAGTATATATGGCAAGTCATCAAAAAACCAAATCTTGAAAACCAAAAAATGCATGAACCGTCAACGGTAAGCCTACGACGAAGAAAACAACATCAAGGGCGATCAGAATTAGACCCAACCTAAGTAGATTCAGTTCTTAACATAAGCCAAAATCTAAGGAAGAAGAGAAGCAGTCAATATTGACCGGAATAACCTACAACACCATGAAAAACAACCACACAACTGGTAACTTATAAACCTGATTTATAACAAATACCATATAATCTCACAGGAAAAAATGTGATGTAGAATAAGAGCATGGAGGTGAGTCTTTTCCGGTGATGGTGAGAAGCACATCACACCGGAAAGGTAAATGAAATACATAGATTATGACGGTTCAATATCAAAATATGGAAAGAAGGCAAAAATATCTTAAAAGAATAATTTTCAAATAATTGAAAAAATAAAATACGACTTTTTAATGCTAAAACTTCTATTCTTAGAATCAACAAATGTCTAAATACTTTTCTCTCCTATTCTGCTACCTTGCAAGCGGATTTTGCGACACATGTCCACTATTGAAATTTAACATCTAACGTTGCTTTTCTGTCTCTTTAACTTAAAAGCTACATGTGTTCTTTATGCCTAATATAAAATATTGTAACTACATGTTGTTTTTATGCTAACATAAATATTGTAAAGTAAAATGAGATCCGTAACAGAACTAATATAAATGTGGCTCAGTAATCCACGCACAGAAAATTTAACGGCTGATGAAGCAGCTCAAGACTACCATGAGAGATGAAGGCGTCATAAACAGAAATCATCGCCGTAATCGAAACTCCCGTTGCTCGACTTCCGAAAACAATCTCCATGCAGTCTCCACTTTGTCTTCTTCTGAATCTCTCATTCCTTATCCATGGTTCAACTTACGAGAACATTCTTCTTTTTTTTTCTTTTGAGAACATTTTTCTTGCAATCTTCGTTTCGTCTTCTTTTGAATACCAAAGCCTAAGCTTTATTTTAGACATTCATCGTATTTTCAAACATATTGGTGCATATTGGACTTTTTGTTCCAATTGAATCATCAAAGCCCAAATTCATTCTGATACTCTCGGTTTAGACGTGTAAATCAATCATGCTACAGTTTTAGTGCAAACTCACCCGCCCGTAGGGCGGGCCAACCACTAGTTTGTAATAAAATAAAATTAAAATTAGAAGAAGCTATCCATAACAGTTTTGTTACATGAAGCAACTAATAATTAATGAAGGGCAGTGGAAGTAGTTGACTGTTTAGCGTAGGCCAGGCATTTTAACCTGGATCCGAAGACCCGATCCGAAACCGGTCCAAAAAGACTCGATCCAAACCCGATTCGAAAATTTACAAGTATTTTTTACGTCTAAATTTTTTTGATCCGAATAGATTCGGATCAAAGAGAACCGACCCGAATAGACCCGGACCCAAAAAGAACTGACCTGAATAGACCCGACCCGATAAGAACAGATTTGTACCCGATTTAAAAACATGTATATTCAAAACTATGATTTTTTGTATTCTGTTTATATATATATATTATTTTTATTTATTTGAAATATCTTTTGTTAACAATATTTGTTATTATTTTGTAACATTTTTAAGTAATATGAAGTTTTAAAATATAAATTTTAGAGTTTAAAAATGTTTGTGTTAATTATTAATGGTTTAATTTAACTTATTTTGTAAATATTTAAATATATGACCAATATTGATTAAATTTGGGTGAGTTTAGGTATGTCATGTATTTTTCAAAACTTAAATACCCGAACCCGATCTAGACTCTATATGGACCCGAAAAATTATGGGTATTTTACAGGTTTTGGAATTACAGATCCGAATCGACCCGGATCCGACAAGATCCAACCCAGAACCGACCCAAAAAATTATAAATACTTATATGGGTCTAAATTTCCAGGACTCGAAAGATCCGAACCCGATAAGATCCGACCTAAACCCGATCCGAGAACCTTCGAAAGCGATCGGAGCAGAGCCGGTCTTGGGGCACAACCGACTACCGAGTGAAACATTACCTCGAATTCCTAAAAAAAATTGAAGTAAAATATCCATGCAGTTTGTTAAAGTTTTTTATAATTATTTTAACTAAAATCCTTACTAAACTGTTGAGACCCCTAAAATCTAAAGCCGCTCTCTGATCAGAGAAGCAACCTCGTCGAGCAGAATTCCAGTTTTACCTTTGTCTCCAATTATTACGTTGCTAGCTTGCCTTCCAAGCGAAGAGTTTCCCCCCACATTACAATTAGTTGGACATAGATTGACTGATGTCGAAATGATAAGTCATCATTCGGGAGGACAAGAGATGATCCTAAACTAGTAAGAGAGAATCTCTTTTCGTGTCGGTTAAACCTGTAGTTGACTACTAGGTAGAGACATCATGCCGGGAATATGGAAATATATGTAGCTAACAGATGCAGTTGCATCTACAATGAGGCGGTTTAGTTCTCTAGAACACAAGGGAGGAATTGATTTCTTGTGCGAAATAAATCTTATTTCAGTTATTGCATTAAATGATCAATGTTGTTCTTTACATGCAAGGACTTATGTCTTACTATGCAGGATTTTTCTTGTTTCACAGTTCAAAGACATGACTATCATTACAAGAAAACACGTCTTTAACGATCAGGTATTACGACCAGGAAATATTGGTCGTAATATTACATCCACGTTACGACCATGTTACGACTATGGTTGAGTTGGTCGTAATATATATGAAAGTTACTACTAAAATGGTGAGTAGTAAGCTAGTCGAAAAGTTACATCTACTTTACGACTAAATTAAACCTTAGTCGTAAAATAGATGTAAAAGTACGACTAACTTACCTCTAATATCTTGCATCTACATAACGACTAATTTACGAGTAATTGTACGACTAACTTACCTCGAATATCTTGCATCTATATTACGACTAATTTAGATGCAAGATTAGTTGTTTGTTAGTTGTTAAGTTGAAATCCAACGTACATTCGTTGTAACATTGCTACCTACCAAAATCAAAATTTCTCTATAAATATAACTTTCTCCCTCATTCTTAAGATGTACAAAAAAAACAAAAAGAGAAAAAAAACGAAAAAAGTTGAAAAAAAATGTCTGGAAATATTATGAGATTCGAAGTTTGATGTATGCTCATAGAGATTCAAGAGGAAGAGTAACAGACGAATTTCTCAACGGAGCAGAGATATTCACGAACCAAGCCGGACAGACGCCTCTCACACAGGAAACGAATATAATGTTTTGTCCATGTCGTAAGTGCAACAATACAAAGTTTGCTACTAGTGAAACTGTTTGAAAACATATAGTAAATAGAGGATTTACCCCGCATTACTATATCTGGTTTAACCACGGGGAGAGTGAGAATAGGAATGAAGGTAGTTGTAGTAATCAGGTTGAAAATGTTCGTAACCGAGATGAGCCACATTTGCCTTCTGAAAACGTCATTCAAGAAGATAATTTGGCAGATCATGATAGGATGCATGATATCGTTACCGATGGATTTCGTGAAACAACATCAGTAATTGATCAGGAGGTCGAAAATGTAGAGGGGCCTAACTTGGATGCAAAAAGATTTTATGAAATGTTAGCAGCAACTAATCAGCCAATTTATCAAGGTTGTAGAGAAGACTTTCTAAATTATCATTGGCAGCTAGGATGATGAATATCAAAACTGATCATAACTTACCTGAAGTTTGTATGGATGCATGGGCTGAGTTGTTTAAAGAGTATTTGCCTGAAGATAACTTATGTGCTGAATCTTATTATGAGATTCAGAAACTTGTTCATAGTTTTGGCTTACTTTCGGAGATGATTGATGTGTGTATAGACAACAGTATGATATACTGGGGAAACAATGCCGAATTGTTAGAGTGTAAATTTTGCAAGAAACCACGATATAAACCGCAAGGAAGTGGGCGGAATCGGGTGCCGTACCAGCGGATGTGGTACTTACCTATTAAGGATAGACTAAAGAGATTGTATCAATCTGAGAAAATGGCGGCATCGATGAGATGGCATGCAGAACATGTTCAGAAGGAAGGAGAGATCAATCATCCCTCTGATGCAAAGGCGTGGAAACACTTGAATTCGGTGTACCCTGATTTTGCTAGCAACCCTCGCAAGGGTTATTGGAAGCTAATTAGTCGTAAATGTACGACTAGACTACAACCAAATGCACAATTAGTCATTAATTAGTCGTACTTGTACGACTCTAGTACTGCTATTTGACTTGGTTTAGGGTTTAGGGTTTGGGGTTTCGATTTAGGGACAAAAGAAGCTAACTAGTCGTACATGTACGACTAAGTTACTACCATCTGTACTACTAGTCCCAGATTAGTTGTACATGTACGACTCGTTTACTACCAAAGGCAAAATTAGTGCTACATTAGTCATAATGTACGACTGGAGTACTACCATTGGCTCTATTAGTCACTGGTTAGTCTTAATGACGACTAGATTACTACCAATTGCTCTTTTAGTCCGTAATTGGTCGTACAATCTTCCTATAAATACCACCAAAGTTCTTCGCAAATCATAGAAATTGATTAGAAAGAGTATTTAGTGGATTGTTAGAAATCTTGTAAAAAAATGGAAGAAATATATGCAATCACAAGGGGAAATATGCATTGCTAGACCTTCATACGTTTGAACGTATGTAGGTCTCGCTTTGCCTCTTTCCATTTTGTGTTTGCCGTATATTTTCTCCTCTTTTTTTTTTACTTCTCAAATAAAAAAAAAACATTTTTATAAACTTAATAAAATGTGAAGATTGTTAAAAATATATTCCATTAAGATCAATTAGACGCCTCAGTTTCCTTTGTAGGAACTGAAATTCAGTTCCTACGGAGAAACTGCAGCATCTAATTCATCTTTTGGAAGATATAATTATCAATCAAATATATTTTTGGGGTTTCAATTTAGGGTCTGTAGAAGCTAATTAGTTGTACATGTACGATTATGTTACTACCATCTGCACTACAAGTCCCAGATTAGTTGTACGTGTACGACTCGAGTACTACCAATGGCCCAGTTAGTGCTACATTAGTCGTAATGTATGACTAAAGTACTACCAATGGCTCAATTAGTCACTGATTAGTCTTAATGACGACTAGATTACTGCCAATTGCTCTTTTAGTCCCTAATTGATCGTACAATTTTTCTATAAAAATCACCAAAGTTCTTCATAAAT
Organism: Hirschfeldia incana; assembly: GCA_026261945.1. Lineage (NCBI taxonomy): Eukaryota > Viridiplantae > Streptophyta > Magnoliopsida > Brassicales > Brassicaceae > Hirschfeldia > Hirschfeldia incana. The sequence continues at coordinate 4,628,109 of JABCMI010000006.1, forward strand.
CATAGAAGTTTATTAGATAATTGTTATAGTTAGAAATCTTGTAAGAAAAGAAAGAAATATATGCAATCACAAGGGGAAATATACGTAGGTCTCGCTTTGTCTCTTTCCATTTGTGTTTGCTGTATATTTTCACCTCTTTTTTTACTTCTCAAATCAAAAAAGCTATTTTATAAACTTAATAAAATGTGAAGATTGTTAAAAATATCTTCCATTGAGATCAATTAGATGCCGCAGTTTTTTTCGGAGGAACTGAAATTCAGTTCCTACAGAGGAAGTGCAGCATCTAATATATCTTTTGGAAGATATATTTGTATCAATCAAATAATTTAGAAAAGAGGTTTATCAGATTTTGATAAATCTCTTCACATTTTTTTCGAATTACAACATTAGTCACTCATTGGTCGTAAACCATGTCGATCCTAATTGGTTGTAAATTTACTTTTAATTTACAACTACTAGTCATAAATTGGTCGTAGATTAAAAAAAAAGTTTAGTCTTTAGTTAGTCGTAAATATATTTAGTCTCTCATTGATCGTAACGTAACAACTTATTTACGACCAAAGGACCCTCTTTAGTCGTAAATATACGACCTTGTACGACCCATGTACGACCAATGCCAAATCTCTATATAAAGCCGAGCTCGCGAGGTCATTTGGTTGCTCTCTCCCTTCTCTCTAACAACGAATCTGCTTCTTTCTCTAGGTAATCTTCTTTTTTAATTAGTTTTAGGTGGTTGGTTAGGTAATTAGTTTAGGTTTGGATTAGTTTAGGTTTGGAATTAATTTAGGTTGAAAGTTTATGTAAATATTTTTAGTTTTATGATGCAATTAGAAAATGTTAGATTATTTTGAAATGTTTTTTAATAACCATTCATGTTTTTTTGTTTTTTCAGATTGACGATATGAGTACGCCTACCGATAGAAAGAGACTTAGAACCCGTGCGGCTTCAAACACGTACGGTTCTACTTTGTTCGGTCAGCCGGATCATTCAGCTTCTACCTCCGGCACGTCATCCGCACATGAAAATGTGCCGGATAGCCAAATCCCGAGTGTTCCGTATGTGCCTCCACAGGCATATGATCATGTAGCTCCATACTACCCGCAGATTAATGGGTCATACTTTCCATATGAAGAGCAGCCGTCCCAGTACGAGCAGTACCAGCCTCCACACCATCCCGAGCAACCTCCACAGCAGCCTCCGGCTTCATAGCAGCCTCAGGCTCCACCAGCTGCCCCGGCCGCACCAGATCTTCATCCAGATTTCATGGTGCCACCGAATGGCAAATATGCAAAATATACCGTTGAAGACATTCTCCAGATGCCTGGACGAGAAGGGTTAACAATCCTCGATCCACTTTTACGACCCGACATGACTTGGTAAGTTAATTTAAATTAATTAATTAGTGACATTTAATTTTATTAATTATATATATATATATATATATATATATATCAATTAATTTTTTTTATATATCAATTAATTACATCACTCATCGGTCTAATTTTAAATTTTTTCAATTTTTAGGTTTGCAGCGGATAACAATGTGGGACAGAGTGTTGGAGATATCATCAGAGCTAACTTTCGAGAAGCTCATCCGAACTGGACCCTTACACCGGAGCACATTCGCATTACTTGGTTCAAGTGTTTTGCGGTTAGTGTTTAATTTGTTTTTAATTATTTTCAATTATTTTTATTTTTAAAATAATAATTTGATTAACTGATTTAATTTTCCCATGATTTTTTTGTAGCAAAAATTGAATTGGTCTATGGGTGTTAATGAGATGGTGAAGCAAGAGTACAACAACAAAGCCATGCTTCGTTTCAAGAACATTATTGGCGACAGGAAGGGGAAGTGGATGTATTTGGGGGATGACGCAAAGGAAACCTACCTCAGCAATGACGTTCGGAATGGCTTGAAGGCTTATTGGAACTTGCCCAAGGTAGTCAAAAGGTCTATGACTTGCTCTAAGTCTCGGAATATCCGTGATGCTGATGGTAACCTTCCAATACCTCATACTTCCGGACAGACTCTTCAGGCCAAAAGGGACTGCAAATTGTAAGTTTAATTTTGTTGTTCTTAATTTTTAATACAAATATATTTTTTATATTTAAATAATCATTTAATTATTTTTTTAATATAGGCTGCCAAAAAAGGATCACCACCATCTCTAACCCGAATTTACAAGGCAACCCACCAGCATTTCGATGGCATTTATTCCCATACTCGAGCAGAGCAGATCGTCAACGAGGTCGAGAATCGGATTCAGGAGGTCCAGACTCAGCTATCTCAGGAGAATCTGGATGGTGCTCCGGTCCAGCTTTCCACCATCGAACAAGATCGAATATTTGAGCAGGTTAAATATTCAATCTTTTTAACTTATGTTTAATTATATAATTTTTTTCATATACTAATTTTTTTTATTCAATGAAGCTTGTTCCAAAGAAAAAAGGACGTATTGTCGGGGTCGGAGTGTGAACGATGTTCTGAGGGCGAGAGCAGAATACGCTGATAGGATCGAAGAAGACTCCTCGATCCGGAGGGATTTGTCATCTGCATTCCAGACCATATCCACCCACAAGGACATGTTTAAGTCTATGGCGAATATGATCGATATGATTATCGACACAACACCAAATGTCAACCCTTCGGTTACGACTCAGTGGCAGGCTCTTCGTCCGACCTTTCTCCCCACCCTACTCCAGAAGAGCAAGCAGAATTAGCTCGACAAGCAGAGCAGAGGAAGTTATGATCTCTTAAATGAGATCAATCTAAACACTTAGTTTATTTTGGTTTTTATTATTTTGTATTTTGAATATTAAAACTTATGGATGTTAAATATTATGTTTTTATATGAATGCTTTCAATTTTCAAAAAAAAATCGAATTTTACAATTTATAATTTTTTTTCATTTAAATATTATTAAAACTAATTAATTAAAATTTAACGTAAGATGTAAATGGGTTGTAAATATACGACTAATTAACATCGAACGTCGATGTAAAGTAGTCGTACATTAACGACTATATTACCTCTACAGTAGATGTTAATTAATCGTAGAAGTACGACTAATGTACAACTAACGGTAAGTCGTACTTTTACTTCTGATTTACGACCAAACCTTTATGTCTCATTTACGACCAATGTATTTAATACTAATTTACGACTAGTATGAGAAGTCGTACTCTTACAACTACTTTACGACTAAAATGTCTAGTCGTAACATTACGACCAATGTACCTTCAATTATTGATTACGACTAGTCAATAACGACTAAACGCTCTAGGTTGTTAGTTAGTCGTAATACCCCTATTACGACCAACTAATTACTAATTTTGATGTCGTTAAGATCGTGTTTTTTTGTAGTGTATATCTTAAGGATTCAAAATTTGCTTCAGATTGATCATAATCATATAGTAGATATAATGAGCAGTCATACAGTACTTCATTAAAAGGAAGAATAATAAAAAATCGTAGGAAATGACGTAATATTGTGCTGAAAACTCCCTTTTAATAAGAAGTTTGTGCTGAATATTCGTGTTAAGATATAGTGGGTTGCAATCTACCTTCTGTATATCTGCCATTTTTTTCTTTGTTGGTGTGGCCGGTGACCTCCACAAGTATCAACCCTTTCCGAAATTGTGGTATTCAAGAACCTCTGATCAAAAAAGGATGATGAATGATGACTATGTCATGTCGGCATGTCCAATGAACTCAATGGTCCAAAACGGTTTATCATTTTTTTTACTGTAATAGTGACAAGGACACTAGATTACATTAGCAAATTGTTGACCGTAATACATAAACATAATCTTTCTTGTGACCGTTTCCTATAAGCTTTTAGATCCTCTAGCGACTAGCATATTTTTAAGCTAAGAAAACAGTAATATTTTGTTGCCCTATTTATGATGAGAAAAAAATTAGAGATGGTTTTTTACCAAAAAAAATAAAAATTTGGAGATGGTTCAGTCAATTTTTATAAGTTTGCATGGGATTGGGAACTATATTTACAGTTGATCTGAGCCGTCGAAACTATAGTGCATAACAGAGGCTACACGTGGCCGAGCAACACAAAAATTAGACCCCACATTGTTGGTTCACCAACCCCCGTGGACCCTATAGCTGACAAGTCGACATCATAAAGGAGTTTTTCTTCCTTTTTTAAAGCTTACAAAATTACTTTTTTTTTGGGGAAAATTGTTTTTTTAAACAAAAAATTATAACTATATCTCATTAAACTAATCTTATATAATTTATGTCTTATTAGATTAAATATTTTCAAAATGGAAATATTATCTTTAATTTCATTGAAAAATTAAAAATTATAATTAAGAAATAGTTGTTAAATATTAAAATATAAATTTTAACTAAAATAAAACTCATAAAAAATATGAAAATCCCAAAAACTTAAATATATCTAAATCATTATAATGTATTTAGATATATTTATTTTTTATAAAATTTTCATTATTAAAACTGAAATAACTTTTGATGCTATTTGAAAATATGAATAACAATTTGAATGAGAAATGTTTAGTAATTGGATAATAATATTTCTGATACTTCCTTTTTATATTTATTTACATATTTTGTCACTGTATTTATAATTAATTTAAATTAATTAATTGAATTTTTAAAATTTATCTAACCAAATTGATATTCATATATTGGTCATTATTAATATTATATAAATATTAACTAAATCGCATGTATTAAAAGAAGATAACATTTTTCAAAGGATTACCTAAATAGTTAAATTACAAAACATAAAACCATATATAGAATTTACGTTGAACATCAATTATATGAAATATCCGCACGAGAGTGCGGGTCAGGTTCTAATATATTATATAACTGAAATTCGTAATTAGAATTAATAAATCATTATAATGTAATGTATTTAGATTTATTTAATATTTTAATAAAATATATTATTCATATATGCAAAACAAGTTCCAAATATGCTTTTTAATAACTTAAAATTTTAATTTGAAAATCGTGGTTATAACTAATAAATCATTATAATGTATTTAGATATATTTAAATTTGTTATAAAATATACTGTTCTAATTGAAATTAGTAATTAGAATTAATCAAATTATTATAATGTATATAGATATATTTAATATTATAATAAAATATATTATTCATATACGGAAACAAAACATTATCAAATATTTTCTTCCTATTATCAAAAATTTAACAAATAAGGAAACTGAATATTTTCAAATATTTGTTTCTCGTATTTTTGGAACTGATCATCCTTATCCTTATCCGTAGAATATGTATTATATTATATTTAGAATATATTTAACATGTTTGAAAATCGATTTCTACTAGTTTTAGATTTATAGTATTCTATAGATTCTGATTTCTACATCTTCTAGATTGTGTTTTACAAATATTTATAGATTACTATTATTTACGTAGATCACGTGTTCTAATCATATTAATAAAAAATGATTATATCTTCTACTGTGTATAATGTCAATTCTACATTTTGTAGAATAAAATATAAAATTATGATTTAAATATTTTTCGAATTAGAAAAAATAACCAGTACATTGAGATATGTATTTCATCACTAGTCACTACTTTTATTTTTTTTAGTTTGTAAAAATATTTATTCGATTTATTTTTTGAAATATTAAAAAGTATTAAAAGAAAAAATGGTACAAAAAAATAGATTAGTCTAATGGGACATAGTTATCATTTTTCGGTCTAAAAGCTATTTTCTCTTTTTTGTCATTGGTTTAAAAGTGATATTCTTTCTTTCTTTCTCATTAAATTGTATATTTGAAAAGTGCTTATCATAAACTGAAATATATATATCAAATTAAAGAGCGTGGAACAAAGACATAGAATGTTCACAAAAATTCTCATAAATGAGAGGCGCATATGGAAGATGAAAGAAAATATTTTCTAGAAGTTACCATATTTTAATGACCAAAGAATTGAAAGCCTTGACTAATTTTGTCAAAAATATACACAATTTCACACTAAATTAGCCACCAATTGTACGCTATGCACAAGCACCAATTATTTTACCACACATACATACGCATGCTTTTTGGTTTCCAACTTTCCTCTATATATAACAATAACACACAAACGTAATCGGCAACAGGGTGCAAAGAAAAGCAAGAAAGCATTACAAACAGAGAAAGAAACCAAGAATGGGGAAAATGGAGGTAGAGAGGAAAACAACCGGCTGGGCTGCGAGAGACCCATCTGGTTTACTCTCTCCTTACACCTATACTCTAAGGTTAGTTTTCTCTTATTTCGATCTATGGTATGAATCTATATCTGTTTTAAATCTGATCGTCGATTTTACAGAGAGACAGGACCAGAGGATGTGCACATAAGAATCATATGCTGTGGAATCTGTCACACCGATCTTCATCAAACCAAAAACGATCTTGGCATGTCAAACTACCCCATGGTTCCTGGGTAATTCTTCTTTCTTGATCTCCTTATAGCCAAGAAAACCTAGAACGAATCTAAAATGAATTGATGATGTTCTTAGGCACGAGGTTGTTGGGGAAGTGGTGGAGGTGGGATCAGATGTGAGGAAGTTCACCGCAGGGGATATAGTTGGAGTTGGTTGTCTCGTTGGATGCTGTGGAGGTTGTAGCCCCTGCGAGAGAGATCTTGAACAGTACTGTCCCAAGAAGATCTGGAGCTACAACGATGTTTACATCGATGGTCAACCTACACAAGGCGGTTTCGCTAGAGCCACCGTCGTTCACCAAAAGTAAAAATTCTTTTCTTTTCTTTTCTTTTCTAACGTTATGATTTTCTATACTGTACAACTATTTATCTTTAATTAATCTTGGTTTTATGAGAGTTTAGTTAACTAATATTGATTTGAGATTAAATATCATAATATTTTGTGTTAGTTATAAGATGTTTAGCTGGAAAATCATTTGTTTAAACTGTGATAATCGTGTGACAAAAAAAACTATGTGATAATCTTGGTGTTGTACTTGTTCAACTAACGATCTTGGTTTTGTTCAACTAATGAATTTTAAAATCATTAAGAAATGCTCAGTTAAAAATACAAAATAAGAATGAAATCAACATTAAATGATTATATATAAACGAAATACTATATGCATATGAATTTGAATATTTTAAAATATTAATCGATCTTTCAAACCGGATCTTTAGGTTCTGATTCTTGTGCGACAAGTTAGGGTATGTATTGCTAAAGGGTCAATTCGTGGTCAGGTTTGTGGTGAAGATTCCAGAAGGAATGGCGGTTGAGCAGGCGGCACCACTACTGTGCGCCGGTGTGACGGTATACAGTCCACTGGCTCACTTCGGTCTGAAGCGACCAGGCCTAAGAGGAGGCATACTAGGATTAGGTGGAGTTGGTCACATGGGTGTGAAAATAGCTAAAGCAATGGGTCACCATGTGACTGTCATAAGCTCATCAAACAAGAAGAGAGAAGAGGCTTTGAAGGATCTTGGAGCCGATGATTACGTGATCGGATCCGACCAATCGAAGATGAACGAACTGGCGGATTCAATGGATTACATAATCGACACGGTCCCAGTTCATCATGCACTTGAGCCTTACTTGTCTCTGCTTAGGCTTGATGGGAAACTCATACTCATGGGAGTCATAAGCAATCCATTACAGTTTCTCACTCCTATGGTTATGCTTGGTGAGTCCATTATAAAAACAAGAATTGAATAATATATAAACGGTTGTAATTTTTGAGGATTATTAATTTGGGATTATGATGACGATTTTAATTAGGGAGGAAAGTGATAACGGGGAGCTTCATTGGGAGCATGAAGGAAACAGAGGAGATGCTTGAGTTCTGTAAGGAAAAGGGTCTAAGTTCGATCATTGAAGTTGTGAAGATGGATTACGTGAACACTGCGTTTGAGAGACTCGAGAAGAACGATGTGCGTTATAGGTTCGTGGTTGACGTTGAAGGAAGCAAACTCGAGGCTTGAAATGGTTTGTCGCTGCTTTTCACCTTTTGTCCTTCTTTACAAACCGGATTTATACCATTTTCTGTTTGTTTGTGAGCATTTGAAATGGTTTGTCGCTGCTTTTCATGCGAAAGCTTATACTTATATTGGAATTAAAATGTCTTTATTTGAGCATTTTTAATTATGAGTTACTTCTTTGATAGGTTAAGTTATTGGCATTCAGCCCCTGGTTCGGGTTGGAGCCGGGGCTATATGATAAAATAAATATAGTGAAATTTCTATAAGTTAATAATGTTAGGACTACACTAAAAATATTTTTTTATTAATTTATAGAAATATTAATTTATCGATATATTAATTGAACAAAATAATTAATTTAGGACTACAAAATTATATTATTTTATAGAAATTTTTAAGGTATATTAATTTATAGATTGTTAATTTAAAGAGGTTATACTGTAGTATTATTAGATCCAAAAGTGACTAAAAGGAAAACGAACTAAACATACGACTTAGACAAAAAATAAAATTGAAGCCGTTGATTATGCGGTGGTTGAGGAATATAAGGTGATTGTTTGTTGCTTGAATTACAAGATGGACCTTTGGTGATGTCATGTTTATCAAAGTGGAGTGGTAGTTAGGTTAGTGGGGACTAATTTCGATAACGTTATAGAATTTCTTATGTATAACATAACACACACACAAGACCGTTGCTGTTGATTGTAAATTCTAATACACATTCGGTGGTGCAGATAGGTCAATAATGCGTAGTTGGTAGATAAAGACACACATCTCAGTGCTATATGACAACTTTTGGACCAGACCAGCGAGCATGGCAACAAAATTTAGGTTCAAATTTAGAGATAATTCAGATCAATTTTAGCATTTTTAGATGATTATTTTTCTCATTTATAAATTTTTACGACAAGAGTATCTTGATATTTCTCAATATTCGGACGCAAAATTAGATATTTTAAAAGAATTACATACTAAATAATTTATTATCCACCAAAATTTGCAAAATAATGTGATACGATATTCATCTGTGAGGATTTACTTTTCCTTTGAAAAAAGGTATTTACTATGTATATAAAGTTGCAAAAAAGTCTGTAAATGTCAAATTTTATAAATGGCACATTAATACAAGATTGACGCAAATTGTTAAAACCATCTACAGACAAATAATCGTTTGCAATTGTCAGAAAAAAAAGACAAATAATCCTTTGCCACCCATGTTTCTGATAGACTAATTAAAAATGAAAAAAAAAACAACCATAATTTAAATAGTCTAATTTAGTTATCCTCTTTTTAAGCTTTAGAACATTTGATTATCATAATGTTGGACCTAACCTAGTTGTAGTTGGGATGGCGATTTTTTTCTTTGAGATTCTCTCAAAACCAATTACTCTCCTAAAGGTAGAGGCTCTGTCTCAACCAATCAGGATGGAGATAACCTTCAGAAGGATTTATCCCTTGCCGCAAAACGGATTATTTTGGAAAATTTCCAAATCTTTCACAAAGATATTACTAGAATATTGCTCAATATCTCCTTTTTTCTTCAGATCTTCAAACAGAAAAGGTGTTTGTGTAGGGTTTTCCCTTCCGCCGTCTTTAATTCATCTCAGATCTACATTGAGTTGAAGACTTTTCCGAGCAAAAATCTCTTATTCTTACTGTTAATGGATTCAGGATTAGATAAAGTGATGCAAGCGATGTCACTAGAGAAGGACGCTCCGGTGATACTGTCTGATGATGAGGATTTCAGTGCTGCTATCCGGAATGGGAAGAGCTTGATAGAAAGACTACTCAATCCGTCATGTCAAAATATGCAGCGTATGCTTCGCACTATGCCAAAGATTTGGAAAATTTACGAACGTGTGAGAGGGATTGCTTTGTCGAACGAGAGTTTTCAGTTCATCTTTGACTTGGAGACAGACCTAGAGACTGTCTTGAAACATGGGTTTTGGACGTCTGATGAATGGGGCATGGTCATGGACCGATGGATGGAATTCCCACCGCCAGACTTTTTACAGAGAGCCTCTGTGTGGATACGCCTGCATCACATTCCAGTCAACTATCTCACTCTGAAAACTATTAGGGCTATCGCTAACCCTATTGGTCATATCAAGGATATTGAATTCGATCCTTCGAAACCTCATCTACTGGAATACGTTCGGGTGAGAGTCATTTCAGACCTTCAACAACCGGTGCGAGACACGAAAACTATCAACCTGCCAAAGGGGGTAGTGCTACGGTGAAAGTAGAGTATGAGAGAATTCGTAAGAAATGTTTTCACTGTTTCAGACTTTCTCATGAGAAGATCCGTTGCCCTGTTCTTAAGGAGATGAAGAAAGGAACACCTGCAGTGGAGAAAGGGAAGTCGGTTGGGATAGCACCGGTGATTCACAGACAACATCACCCCGACGTAGTGGGTGCCTTAATGCCTTTCCTCAAGGCACATGTGGTCCCCCCATGATTTCCACCCAGCTCGCTAGTAGCACCTGCGGTCTTCGAGCAAATGCAGTTCTACATGAACTGTACTGACCCGGAGGAACGACGTCTGAGAGAGCATAGGATGATCATGACCCTGCGTGAACTCTCAAACAACCCTGCGGCTCAAAGCTCTTATCTTCGCCTTAAGGATCATCCAACAATTTCTGGAGTTCAGAATAAGAATTTTGGGGAGGTTTATAAACCTCAACATAGTGAAGTTGCTGATCAGGAGACACCACCATCTGAGAACAGAGTATTGTTGCTTCCTACATCCTTGCAGGAGACGATTCCTTACATGACACGCAGCCATGGTCCTATAGCAAATGAAACCTCAAACATTCCCCCAACTCTGAGAACTCAGTCTCAATATACGTCTGCAATGAAATCCCAGTCCCCTGTTGAAGGTTCCGGTGAGGTTACGCCTACTCAACCAGTGCATGTTTTCGCTATGGGTCACGCTAATCAATCGATCTCAGGAACAAGCGGTAGAAGTAGCTTGCTTAAACGGAGAGGGTCGTCTTGGAAGAGACAACAACAGCCTATCTCTCAGATTCGAAACACACAGGCTCAGGAGAAGGAGACGGAGGATAGTAGTGTCAAGAGGAAAGCCAGGGAAGATGGAGAGGTCTCGTCGAAGCTTACTAAACGCACTGATGGTTCGATGGTTCACCAGAAACCATCCGACCCTCAATGACGACACTCTCTTGGAACTGTCGGGGTTTGAGGAGCGTCCTGACAGTTCGACGTCTGGAGGAGATGGTGCGTGAGCATCTCCCTGACTTCCTGTTTCTCCTAGAGACTAAAAACTCTAGTGATCAGGTTGAAGGTTTTAAGAGATCGTTGGGTTACGATCACAGTTTTTTGGTGAACCCAGTGGGTCTGAGTGGAGGATTAGCTTTATTTTGGAGAAATACTCATGAAGTAGAGATTATTTCGTCGAGTGATCGCATCATTGATGTCAAGGTGAAGCAACAAGATTTAACTTACTTCATCTCTTTCGTGTATGGGGACCCTGTTCGTCACAAACGACATATAGTTTGGGACAATCTAAAGACGACAGGATTGAACAGGAATGCTGGCTGGTGTTTAGTTGGTGATTTCAACGAGATGATGAATACTAGTGAGAAGAGTGGGGGTCCAATGCGAGAGGAGTCGTCTTTCTATCCTTTTCGCAACATGGCCTCAGATTGTCGGATTAAAGAGATCCTAAGTTCTGGAGATAAAATATCTTGGGTTGGAGTTCGTGAGGTTCTAAGGAATGGGATCAAAGAAAACGTTTGGGTACAGTGTAGACTCGACAGAGCCTTTGGGAACTCGGAATGGTTTCGTCTCTTCCCTAGATCGCACACTTTCTATTTAGAAAGGCTTGGCTCGGACCACAGACCCATTCTGACGAATGTAGCAGGTGCCGTTATTAAACATGTGGGCCGCTTTATGTATGACAAGAGATGGAATAACAAACCTGAAGTAGCAGAGATAGTGAGCCGAAGCTGGAATGCTCCTCACCTAGGACCATCGAGTACTGTCTCAGATCGTATATCTTCATGCCGGAAAGCTCTTGCGAGATGGAAACGTGGTGATGACAGTAATTCCAAGAAAATGATCATGAAACTCAGAGAAGAGCTCGAAGAGGAAGAGTCTAAATCTTTACCAACAATGTCAAGAATAGTTTTCATGAAACTGGAATTGACAAAGCGGTTTAAAGAAGAAGAAGAGTATTGGAAACTTAAGAGCAAGAATAAATGGTTGCAGGCTGGTGATAAAAACACAAAGATCTTTCATGGCTGGGCTAAAACGAGAAAGATGAAGAATATTATTCCTAGTCTCTTTGATGAGAGTGGAGTGGAGCGTACTTCTAAGGAGGAGAAGGGTGAGATAGCAGTTCAGTATTTCACTAATTTATTTTCGAGTTCGATTCCCTCGGATGCTACTGAATTATTAGGGGATTTCCAGCCTCGAGTCACGGAGCAGATGAACACTAATCTCACAAAACCGGTGTCTGATGCTGAGATCAGAAAAGCGGTGAAAGCAATCAAAGGTGATAGTTCCCCTGGTGCTAATGGTATGACTGAACACTTTTTCCAACAGTTCTGGTCCATTACTGGTCTTCAAGTGATTTTGGAGGCGAGAAAATTCTTCCAGGATGGCTTAATACCTATTGATTGGAATTTCACTCAACTATGTCTGCTACCGAAGAAACCAAACCCATCTCTTATGACAGACCTTCGTCCTATTAGTCTTTGTGCGGTTTCTTACAAGATCATATCTAATATCTTGTGTGCTCGTCTGAAAGGCATTCTTCCATCCTTGGTCTCTCCTACCCAAGGCGCCTTTGTTGCTGGTAGACTTATATCTGATAATCTACTTATAGCTCATGAGATGATACATGGCCTCAAGACAAATCAGCAGTGTAAGGGGAGCTACATTGCTATCAAAACAGACATGTCGAAGGCATATGACAGAGTTGAATGGGAATTTCTTGAGGTTCTGTTTCAGAGATTTGGGTTCGACAACAAATGGATACAGTGGATCATGCTATGCATTCGCTCAGTCTCATATACAATTCTTCTTAATGGTCAAACGTATGGTCACATATCTCCGCAACGGGGCATTCGTCAAGGCGATCCATTATCCCCATTTCTATTCATCCTTTGTGCAGAAGCCTTGGTTCACGTGATGAACAGAGCTGAGAGACAGGGCGACATCACAGGAATGAAGTTATCGAAGCATTGTCCTTCCATCCAACACCTTTTATTTGCTGATGATAGCTTATTTTTGTGCCAAGCGTCTCTGAAATAATGCTCCAATTTCCTTCATTGTTTGGATCTTTATGGGAAAGCTTTAGGTCAGGTTATTGATTTTCAAAAGTTCTCAATCACCTATGGTGCTGATATTGATCCGGTGATGAGGAGATTATTATCAGAGACACTACAGATTGAAAATGAGGGAAGAGCAGGTACGTACCTGGGACTTCCGGAATGTTTTAATGGATCAAAACAGAAACTCCTTGCCTTTATTAGTGACAAGCTTGAGAAGAGACTATCTGGATGGTATGCAAAAACTCTCAAGAGGTTCTTCTAAAGTCTATTGCCATGACTCTTCCGGTTTATGCAATGTCATGTTTTAGACTAACAAAACATCACTGTCAAAAGATAATGAGTGCCATGTCTGCTTTCTGGTGGAATGCTTGTAAGGAGAAGAAAAAGATTCATTGGGTCTCATGGTCTGATCTTTGTAAACCAAAAAACGATGGAGGTCTTGGTTTTCGAGAGATTGAAGATTTTAATCAGGTAGCCAAACAAGCTTGGAAGCTACTGAATGAACCTCAAAGCTTACTGGCTCAGGTTTATAAAGGGAGATATTATGCGAACAGAGACTTCTTGGAGTGTGGCAAAGGTTATCGTCCGTCGTATGCCTGGCAAAGCATCATTTTTGGTCAGGAACTACTTCAACAAGGTTTAATGAGGACTATTGGTAACGGGACCTCTACATCTGTGTGGGGAGATAAATGAATCATTGATGAAGACGTTCCAAGATGCCCTGTCAATAAACAATGTCTTATTAATGTAAACCTCAAAGTTTCAGCTTTGATTGCTACCCCTGGCTGCTGGAACATTGAGTTGCTTACAGATTTGTTTCCTCCAAATGAGGTGGTTCGTATACGGCAAATGACACCCGTAAGTTTTAATGACTACTACACCTGGGCTCTATCCAAACATGGAGCTTACACGGTTAAAACAGGGTTCGATCTTTTGATACAAAAGAAAGCTGTTCTTGTCAATTCTCTCTCTCCACGAGACAAGCTACGATTGTCTTTAAAGAAACGAGTTTGGAAGCTTCCTACGTTACCTAAAATACGGATGTTCCTCTGGAGAGTGGTATCAGGAGCTGTAGCCGTAGCGGAGAGATTAAACTCAAGGGGTTTGAACGTGGATCTTGCTTGCAAACTCTGCAACAATGCTTCCGAAACCATCAACCACGTGCTGTTTCAATGTCCAAAAGCCGTGGAAATTTGGCAGGAAGCTGGAGTTGCAGAGACTTCTGATATGCTTCACTGTTCTATAGAAGAGAACTTGTCATGCATCTTTGGTCTTATGGACGATAACAGGATACAACAATCCATTCGTCGTGCTGTTCCTTGGGTCTTATGGCTTATATGGAAGAACATGAATTCTATTATCTATGCGGCCACACAAGACTCCATTACAAGGCTGCTAAGGGATATGTCAGAGGAGGTTGAGCAGTGGTTCTTTTTGAACATTAATAGTCCTACTGAGGCACGCCCCCCCCCCCCCCCCCCCGGAAACAATACTAAGGAGGAAAAATGGTTTCCGCCGGAGCCTGGAGCTATAAAATGCAATATTCATGCGAATTGGAGAAATGCTCATCTACACAGCGGAGTAGCTTGGATCACAAGGAACCATGAAGGTAATGTTTTACACCATACTCGAGACGCTATAACCTTTGCTCCTTCTCGATTAGTCGCAGAGTTGCGTTGTGTCATATGGGCGCTGCAAAGCCTTCGGGATATTCGACTAACGAAAGTTATCATAGCCCTGGATTATAATGAGATAGTGGAGGCTCTCAAGTTCCCTCATCGATGGCCAAAGTTCAGAAGCTTGCTGGATCGGATTCAAAGGCTGAAGGAGGATTTTGTTTCAGTAATGTTTGAAGGGAAGTCAAAATCATCAAATAGTATTGTCAGGGAGATAGCTCGAAGCGTTCTGAAAGATGGACGTATGCAGTCATACTTAGCAATGGGAGGCCCTTCATGGCTTCATGACCAGATTCAAAGAGATATCAATGGAAGCGACTTATGATTCTTATTTAAAATGTTGTCGTTTTTTTTGTTTTTCCTTGTCCTTTAGTTGATAAGGTTTGTTACTTTGAGGTGTTTCCTCATATTTTCTATGCAATGCATTCAGACTAAAAAGAAAAAGAACATTGATTAGAATCACTATAAATAAATGACATCCGAGAGGCCAATACCCAACAATCATGAAGGGTGAATAGTGGGCCAGTCCCAAAAAGTATTCTAAAAGAAGAGGCGACATCAAGCTTTAACTTTACACACATGTGATCCAATTTATGTGGGATGAAATTGGCTACAAGCCTTTAAAAGAAAAAAGGAGAACGGGCTCAAAATAGGCCTTATTGCGTTACTCCACAAGCCTTAAACCATTTTAATTTGGATTTAGATTTTACCACCGTTCTTATTTTATTCTTCTAATTTGGTCGTCGTCTCTCGTCCCTATACATTTTGTATAAATACACAAAAAAGGTATATACTCTTTCAGATGCGTATGAGAGTCCGCTCCTTCCGCATTCCCTGTCTGAATTTGGGTGCTTTTCTTCTCTGTCGGGATTCTAGGTTTCAGAAAATTTAAATTATTTTGAAAAAAATAATCCACTTTGGGTTTCACAAAATTATTGGGGGATCTCTTTTATTTGTTCGTAGCGTATACATTTGAATCAAGTATTTTATTTTCTTAAATAAAACAAACAAAAAATGTACTTTAATAATGCCGTACGATAAGACAATATTTATATGAGTAATGACTTGCCGACAAAAAATAATTATATAATGACTTTTATGGTAATAAAAAGAAAGAAACAGGTCAAAAGAAGCCAGTTAAAGAACGCCAAGTGTCAATACATAACAAGCGATCTATGTTTAAAATAGTAAGAAGCCTTTTGCCCTTAAATTCCCAAACTAACCATAAACATATGTTTCTTTCCTTTTGTGGGCTCTTCTCAGCTCTCTGCTCTGTCTCTTTCTTTCTATTTCTAATTTCTAATTTCTAATTTCGATCACATTGATTTTCTTCTCCAGCAGATCTAGCGAGATCTGTATTTTCCAATTAGATTCTTTGAAGAAGGTAATGTTTTTTAAATTTTCTATTTTGAATTTAATCTCAGCCTGGGTTTGCGCGGAGTTGACGATGTTTTGTGTGAATGATTGGATTGAAAAAAAAAGCGCTGAGAAATGGGAAGGGGAAAGATCGCGATTAAAAGGATCGATAACTCCACGAGTCGTCAGGTGACTTTCTCCAAACGAAGGAACGGCTTGTTGAAGAAAGCCAAGGAGCTTGCGATTCTCTGCGATGCTGAGGTTGGTGTCATCATCTTCTCCAGCACCGGCAGGCTCTACGATTTCTCCAGCTCCAGGTTTTCCTCTCTTCTCTCATTGGTTGACTTTTTTGATTGCTCCATCCGTTATCCATCGGGTTTTGTTGACCACAAACCAATCCTAAATCTCCAGTTTTTCAATTCTATTATTTTGGCTATTCTTGTTATCTACAAATTCAATTCACTGAAGATTGACGTAAACACCATCTTAGTCGTATGGCAATGTCTGAAATTTTGTGCATCTATCACTTGGTTGGTTGACTATCTATATGAATGAGCTGGGAAAAAGAACAAGGCCTGTACGGTTGTGTTTAAGAGTCATAGATTATATGAGTTCGTAACGGAATATGATATTTTGATTTATGTGTTTGTATATTATGTATGTTTAAATGTTTAGATGCCGGACAGGACAAAAGTAAATTGGCTAAGACTAGAATGATGGATATTTGTGTGGAGCGTATAAGATCATAAGGTGGACTTGTAGTTCTCTCAAAACCATACTAAATTTAGTATAAACTTATATTCAGATGGAAAAAAGGGGTAGAAAGTGGTTGGAAGGGCAGAAGAAACTCTAAACTTTCTTTGGTTTGGTTTTGAGGTTTCTTAGAAAGATTCGTCTCTCTTTCACTATTTACTTTTTTTCTTTATTGGCAACTAGTTGGTGGGTTTGATGTACCTAAAATGAGCTGCATTATCTAATGGTTAATATATTAATACACTAGTGGGGGGAATCATTTTTTGCTTTCGTGGTCATCCATAATCATCTTTTTCCTATTTTATTTATCCAATTCGGAAAGAAACCATTCCATTTAAATGCTCAACTTGGTCATTGTTTAGTTAAATATAGAAGTATATTCTTCCTTTTCTGGAAAAAGACATTATACGTATCAATCATCAAATCGCTTCTGATTTTCTACTTTAGGTGGAGTTCTGAAGTAAAAAGAAAATAAAGTATAGAGTAAATGTAGATCCAGAAGAGTTGATGGTTTTATGGGATTAAATAGAAGAGGCAATGGTTCTAAAGGGTCATACACATTTATGTCCACTAATTCATACTTGCCAGCTGAAAACAATAATAACTGAACTTCGGTTCGGAGATTAGAGTTGGCCACTTGTACATAAGTTTTGTCTCTTCTCTCATTATCTGCTTAATCTGCATGCATCATGTTATGTTTTCTGTGTGGCGAGTCTGTATGTTGGGTGCATAGAATCAAATATCATGTAGGCAAACTTGCTTAGGGTAGCCTAAATCTATTTAAGTTAAAAGTTCTGACACTGAAGATATATAAGGAGTGATGTTGCTCGGGTTACCTTACCTGCCAAACACACTCCTGCAGATATACAACTTAATCTTCTTCTTTTTTTTTGGCAGCATGAAGTCGGTAATAGAGAGATACAGAGATGCCAAATGTGATTCCAATTCGGAAATGAACCCAGCTTCAGAAATCAAGGTATTCCTATTTTGGTTCAATGTTTATCACCACTCTCTATAGATTTCAACGAATAATTGAGGCAGTCAATTTTCTAAATGAGTGACGAATAGACCAAACAAGTAACATAGTAAAACAAAGAGATAGTTACTTAGTGCTTTTGATAATGTTAGCTTGTTACAGCTTCGTTAGCCTATTTCAACTTTTGACTCTTCTCAAGATGCACCTGAACATAAGATTACATTCAATACGTTGCATTATTTATATTTTTCAAGAAATCCATCTAGACTCAATAATATGTTAATGCCGCCAAAAAAACTTGTTTTCTCAGTATCAGTCACCTGAAAATAATTCTGCTATATTATAGTTTTGGCAAAATGAGGCTGCGATTCTAAAGAGACAACTACATAACTTGCAAGAAAACCACCGGTATGTTTTTGCATCCTCTTAGTTCGTCAAACACAGAAACACTCCATATTAACAACTACATGGAACCATGTACTGAAATGTCCAAGGCTCTAAGATATTGCGGAAAAACAAAGCTATCGTAGCATTTGCATTATTTCAATAAGCATGTCGATATTAAAAAATAAAATGGCAAAACTTTTTTACCACCTCCTAAGGAATTTACTATGCTGCTGGATATCTTCCCCAAAATCACCGTTTTATGATTGTTATCTCTACAACCTGGAGAATTGTCTCTGGTGAATTAGGAAAGGTATATAATTACTCTGGAAAAATTTGCATACTCAAAAGTGATGGGGGAAGAGCTTGTACTTGACAGGCAAATGATGGGTGAAGAGCTCTCTGGACTAAGTGTGGAAGATCTACAGAAACTGGAGAATCAGCTTGAGATGAGCCTTCGTGACGTACGAATGAAAAAGGTATTTGATGCTATGGCAAATAAGTCAGATTTTCATGAGTACTCTATATCTACTCCTTTTCTTTTATTGACGTTTGTAGGAGCAAATGTTAATCGAAGAAATAAAAGAACTCAACCGTGAGGGGAATCTCGTGCACCAAGAGAATCTAGACCTCCATAAGAAAGTAGGCCTAATGCACCAACAGAACATGGAGTTACATAAGAAGGTATCTTTGATTTTGGGAGGCAGGATCATCTTTGAAAAACTACAACATGCTTATTATTTCTTATAAATTGAGGATAATGTAATCTGGCCACTACTTGCAGGTTTCAGAGGTTGAGGGTGTGAAAAGCGCAAACAAAACTTCTCTTCTCACAAATGGTCTAGACATTGGAGGTAACTCGAGCGAACATGTCCATCTTCAGCTCAGCCAACCCCAGCAGCATGATGAGACACGTTCTAAAGCTATCCAACTAAGCTATTTTTCTTTCATTGCATGACATTATTAAGTTGGCCGTAACCGCCATTGAATAAGGAAAGCAAACGCAAACATGATCAGAGATTGTAATCACATCTCGATCAGAAACCAGCTTTGTATTTTTATTTTAGTTTCTCTGCAAACATTGGTTTGGCGTTTATGCATGTACTGTGATGGACCTGATGGTCAAGAATGTAATGTTTTTATCAGGTTCGGAGAAGCCTATCTATAGCTATAGTATTTTTTCAAAGATATTTCAAAGATAATCAATTTTCTTTAAAAAAAAAAGTTAGAGATTTTTTTCAAAAAAAAAAAAAATTAGAGTTAACATTGTTTTAAGTGTTAACACATGTGACAGAATATAAACATGCGCGGCTGCATAGCAGTACGGGGTTTTTGGAGATTTTTGACAGGTCCACCTACCAGGAAAACAATGCATCTTAGGGAGATGCAAATACACAGAGAACAAATCTTTCACGTGCCATATATTGAACATACGTCACAGCCACCAGTATATCCTTTCAAATATTCCACCAAGAGTAAGACATAACGCTGCAGCAAAACTTGACCACCAACTATATAAAGTTATTGTACTATATAATATTAAAAAAGAAAAGAAAAAATATTACTCTTTTTGGAAGTTTTATATACTTTCTGTACAACTCCAATTCAATTCTAATTTGAAGTCTTCAGCTTCTTTTCAATTACTGAAAGTGCAACGCTCTCGAGTAGATATACATATCTCGTTTTTTTTTTGTAAACTTACATATCTCGTTTATTAGTGCGACCTTTTTTCACAATTTGGTTTCATACAAGTACAGTCGCTTATAAAAACCATTGCTCTATTGTTAAGTTACACCCTCATATGTTGCATTGTTTTATAGGTATACCAACATTCCTGCTCCAAAGTTACAAAAAATAATTAAAAGTAATTTGAGTTCACTTTCCATTTGAATAATTCTAAAATCATGTCTGGGCATTTTGGGTATCGGTTCAGTTATTTCGGGTAATCGATAGTTCGAATAAGAGGTCAAAGTATCAATTTACTAATTTGACTTATTTTCGATTTGGTTCGGTTCAGATATTTTTGGGCCTGGTTGGGTTTAGATAATAAAATTAGGAACCACAAAATACCTTGAGAAAAATGGTTCTTATTCGGTTTCTGTTCCGGTTCAGTTCTTTTGGGTAGTCAAGATAATTCGAGTTAAGTATCAGATATTTTGGATAAAATATTTAATAATTAGAATAGAAGTTTTGGATATTTCAGATTATTTCAGATATTTCAGATAAAAATTTAGTTTTCTTAAATATTTTTGGATATTTTTAATATTATTTTAAATTATAAATATATATTTAGTTATGTTATATGTATATATAATTAATATTTTTATATATTCGGGTATCCGTTGAGTTCTCGGTTCGATTCAGATAGTTTTTGGATATATAAATATAAAAACTATTCTGATATTTGAAGGTTTTGGTTTGATTCGGTGCCAAATATTTCGGTTCTGTTTTTCGTTTCCAGATTTTTGGCCAAGGCCTAAGACCGTCTCCAACTCACCTCTATTTCTATCTCTATATTTTCCTCTAAAATAGAGAAACTCTATTATAGAGATGAATTTGTTCCAATGTATGCCTCTATAATAGAGTTTTTCTATTTATAGGGGAAAATATAGAGATTTGCTATTTTCACCTATATATATAGAGACAAAAAGTGAGATTCCTCTATATTTCCCTCTAAAATAGAGGAACTCTATTATAGAGGCATACATTGAAGCAAATTCACCTTTATAATAGAGATCTCTATTTTAGAGAAAAATATAGAGATATACATTGGAGATGCTCTAATCGAAACTTAAGATTTGGAAAAGTCTACGAATCTGTAAAGTATCTCTCTCGGGCAGTAGATAAATCATAAATGATAAAGGTGAGATTTGTGTAAATTTAACTTTTGCTTGAAGCTGCCAATTCTTTTCTGTCCAAACATTTGGAAATAACAAAAACCATACTCACCCTCGAAAGTATATCCACGCGCGAGACTAGGGTAAACCAATGTGTTAAATTACTGATTTGTGTTTTATATTATATATATATAAACTAGGTGTTTTGTCCGTACATACGAACATAATCATTTTACCAATAGTTTTTAATATATGTATTCTTATTTAAATATCATGATAACTTATTTTTTATATTTTTATCATTTTAGTTTTCTTTGATTTTTTATTTCAGTCTACGTCTTCTTAACACAAATGAATGCTATAAAACTACGAGACCATAAAAGCACAATTACATATCAAAAATGTCTTACACAATAAAGAAAAGCAAGAATGTGAACTTTTGGTCTATATTAATCTATTTTGTATATTCAGAAACATGTATTAATTAAATTACCAAAAAACACAAGAACACACAAAATGAGAACAAAATAAATCAAAAGCAAATAAAAATTGAAGTTCAATGATAATTTAGAAGAAAACTTTTTACTAAAAAAACGAACTGAGATAATGACAATATATCATTGGGTTATTTGATTAATATATACATTAACTTATCTTAATATTTCAAAAGTTTACTTTTAATAAAAGAAAGAAGTAGATAACAATAGTTTTATTATTAAAGTTAATATTATGGTTAATTATATAATATCAAATCTAACTATTCATTAAAAATATATCTATTTATCCGTTTTAGAAATTAAACCATTAAACACATGTTCATAACATAACATGATTACATAGGCAACTCTCAAAATTTAATATTAAAGAATATTTTTCTTATAGATTGAACAGTAACAAAACATACACGTGATATAACAACCGAAATAATTCATAATACCTAATTCACAATTCCAAACTCCATATAACAGAACCTATTTACTCATAGTCTTTAAAACTCACAGAAAGAAGAAAAACATAGAACTCAAACTAAAAAACAAATATCAAAAGTATGTAAATACATATGTCAAAAACTATAATCAAGAAAACTTAGAATGAATGAAAAAAATGAAACTATAGAGTTTTTAAACATCATACATCATATGAACATAAGAATTGGTCCTAACTTTTTTAAAATAATTATAATTGTAATTCAAATTAAAAAGTTTGAAATTGTTATATTATTTAAATTAATAAATTAATGATTTAAACTAAAAACTAATAAGAACCTTGTGAAAATTAAAATAATTATAATCTTAATTACAATTAGAAATTTCGAGATATTTCTATTATTTAAACTAATAAATTAATTAGAAATTTCGAAATATTATTTTTATCTAAATTAATAAATTGATGATTTAATCTAAAAACTAATAAGAATATGACAAATAAGCAAGATTAGATAAAATTAAATTAATAAATTAATTAGTCTAGCGCTAGGGAATTGCAAGAAGCGCAAAGATCTGAACAACTTACCCACTCCCACAGGCCTCCCAGACAGATCGAAGCACCCCCCGATACTATCATCTGCAGATCTGATGGCTCCTGGAGACCTGAAACTCCTTCGGCTGGTCTAGCGTGGAGTTTCTACCTCGCAAATGTGAGATCTTACCTTCTCACAGTAAATCTTCCTCTTTTGTGCTCTTGTCTCTGGTTGCGGAGGGGTTAGCGCTAAGAGAAGCCATGGAACATGTATGGAGCTTAGGATTGACAAAAGTGAGCTTTGAATCCGATTCATCTCAACTGGTGGCAGCGATCAAGGGAGAAACATATTTCTCTGATCTTCACGGAATTGTCTCCGATGTTATTTCTCTTTCAAACTCAATTCCCGTCTTTTAACTTCGCTTTGGAAGACGGTTTAGCCAAGCAAGCGCTTAAGTCTTTCCTGTACCAACCACATTTATTTTTAGTTAATGGAATTTTACCTTGAAAACAAAAAAGCAAAATCACTTCATAAGATATTTATATTATTTAAATTAATAAATTAATTTGAAATATCTGTATTAACTAAATTAATAAATTGATGATTTAATCTAAAAACTAATAGAATATGACAAATAATCAAAATTAGCTAAAATCATGGAGAATGTGTCGAATCAGCAAAATAATTCTAATTAAAAAAGTTTGAAATAGTTATATTATTCAAATTAATAAATTAAATATTTAAGCTAAAAACTAATAAGAATCTTGTGAAAGTTAAAATAATTTTATAAATTTCGAGATATTTGTATTATTCAAATTAATAATTTAATTTCAAATTTCGAAATATTTACTTATCTAAATTAATAAATTGATGAATTAATCTAAAAACTAATGAGAATATGACAAATAAGCATAATTAGCTAAAATAATGGAGAATGTGACAAATAAGCCAAATCTCTTCTCAAATAATAGTATAACTAGATTCTGACCCGTCCTCTCTGGAGGACGGGCATACCTTTTGTTTTGTATTTTATTTAAAAATAATAATTTTCATATTTATATTTTTAATTACTTTTTTCTTTGTAATCATATTTATGTAAAGTATTTTTTTCTAAAATGTAGAGTAAAAGAATTTAATTTATTTTATTAAATAAGTTAGACTAAATCTATATTAGTAGATTCATTTAAAAGGACATGTATATATATACATATAATTTTAATTTTTATATTGTGTTATCTGTAATCAACTATGTGTTTAAAGTGGTTAGAGTTATTATATAGTTTGATGCAATTATAAAAAAAAATTAGATATCACGTTTATCAATAGAGCATTTTAGGGATGGACAAAAAACTTAGATCCAAAGAACTGATCCGAACCCGATCCGAAAAAGTTAGTACCAATCCAAACTGAAATTAATTAAATATCCAAATGAGTTCAAGTTTTTGGTATTTAAAGAAACCGAACCCGACCTGAACCGAAGTATTTCGGGTTGCCGAATATATCTGAAATATATTAATATAGCTATATATATTAATTATTTTTAGATTTAATGTATATTAAAAACATTCAAAATATGTAAGATACTTTTTAGTTGTTCAAGATATTTGAAAATATATATGAATAGTCAAAAGTACATGTCTAAAATAGCTAAAGTATACTCAAGACACTAAAAATACTTAAAATATCTATTGATTCTCAATCCAGATACTCACATCAAACCAATTTATATGTTAATTTTAGGTATTTTGACCTATGATATTCAAATTTATATGTAATATCTATTTTTGTTTATAGATTTGGTGAAAATTTAAATATATCAGGAATTTAAAAATTTAAAAAATTATTTAAATGGGTTATCTGAACCCAAACCGAACCCGCAAAGATCTGAACCGAACCCGAACCAAAATTTAGAAATACCTAATGGGGCTGAAATCTTTGAACCTGAAAATTCAAAATCTGAATAGAACCAAATCGAGCTCAATGGAGGCCCGAACGCCCACTTGTAGAACATTTAATAAATAGTTTTTAATCGAATAATCTATTGAAAATCCATTAAACTAAATAAATTTATAAGAATATTTATTTCTATTAAAAGGTCCATTTAGACCCCCCCCCCCCACTCTCATTAAACCATATTTAAACATCATGTGCGTTGTTAATTGATAAAAATAATTTTTATATAAATTTAAATTTAAATAAGTTAATGTCTGGTTGAATAAATCCTATATTTTTAAGCTGAGATGTAAGTTACATATGTTGTTGTAGTGTGATAATGATTTTTTGAAAAAAAAGGTGCTCAATTGTATTGTTTTTTTTGCTAAAGATGTTCATGTATTGTTGTTAAAAATATATGTTAAATATGATTACAAACATTAAATTGAAATGATTTTATATCGATGTAAACAGATTTAAATCATACATGGGCGAATTTGAATATAGTCACATAAGATAAAAAAAAATCAGCTTTAAATTGTTTAATATAAATTATATATATCATTATAACTATTCTCGTATTTAAATATCAAAAACTAAAAACAATTTTAATAATGATTACTGTTGATTTCAAAACTATCAAAAGAAATAGGGAGATACGTTTTCTTACATTAAAAAGGTAATTATGTTTTTAACTTTTAAAACTATAATATTATATGCTACATAAATTAAAAAGTTATTTTTCTTTTTTGAAAGAGTAAAACTTGTAAATAATTAGTTGGACACAACCTTTTATTAATTGAAAATACTTGTGTTTTAAATTAATAGATAGTTTGTTTAAATTTTACAAATTTATTTAGAAAATGTCATCTTTGTAGTTTTTTGTTTAAAATTAAGAATTAACATTTATGTGGTCATTTTAAATGATTCTTGCAACACATAAATATTTTAAGAAATTGAAAACATTTCAAATTTTTAATAATAATTTAATTTCATATATAACAATATATTGAAATATTTTTAATTTTACAAAATAGAACAAAACAATTATACAGCAAAAAAAAATCATTATGAAATTAAGGGTTAGTTCAAATGAGATTCTATTGTTGGATTAAATGGATTTAGTTAGGATTTAAATAAAAAGCATAGATCAAAAATATATCAGTGACATATGATGGTAAATAGTTTAAAACTTCAAGGTGATCTCAAAAAAGTCTCTTGTGTTTTAATAGTATTGATATTGTTGCTTTTCAATTTTTTTCTCTTTATTTTGAGTTATTAATATTTCGAAATCAAGAAGATTTTCGGTTTTGTTAGCTATATTTACGGATTCAAATAATATATATATATATAGTTTTTTAAAGCTTAGTGATTTAGTTGGGAAAGAAAAATTAAAAAAAAATATGTTGTTTATTGGAATTAAAGTATTTTTGTAACAATTAATATACCTAAAATTTTAATTAATGAAATGAAATGGTATGTAAATTTTTTTAAAACAGAAAGACATTTCAAAAAATGACATTTTGTTGTAATAGTACTGATGCGACGGAAAAATATTTTGTTTCTTAAATTTTATTTGTATATGTTTAATGAAGAATTATCAAAAATGAATAGATTGATCGGGATTATTATATCTCGACAATTTTGAAATCCAAACTCATACCAAGAACCACGTAGCTGAACATGATTTTTTTTAAGAGAGAAAAAAAGCAATGATTATAGAAATGATATTATATTGTTTAGACTTCTAAATTATTATATATAGATGAATGTTTTTTTTTGGATTATAAACTCTTTATCAAATGATACTGATCACATAATTTTATACCTATAAAAATATGAAATCCCCTCTCTCGGTGGCTATATGAATTAATTAAATAGTTTTAAGGAATGCTTCGATGAAAACAATTTGTCAAAAAAATGCTTCGATGAAAACAAAGGAATATGCCTTTTGAAATGTTTTATCAAATCTTACTAATACGTCACCTCCAACGATTTTAATGAGTGTAATTTTCATATATACTATAATTACACATGTTTAATTAACTAAATAACTAATAAAAAAATTCAGGGATTTAGGGATGGTTTGTTACGATTTTAAAAATAAAAACATTTAATCCAAAGCATAGACTAAAAATAAATCTAATGACAATTTATGGTAAATACTTTAAAACTTGAAGGGTACCTCAAATTAATAATTTAATTTCAAATTTCGAAATATTTACTTATCTAAATTAATAAATTGATGAATTAATCTAAAAACTAATGAGAATATGACAAATAAGCATAATTAGCTAAAATAATAGAGAATGTGACAAATAAGCCAAATCACTTCTCAAATAATAGTATAATAACTAGATATTGACCCGTCCTTTGTCAGGACGGGATTTGTTTCTCGGTTTTCAAAATTATTTTAAATGTATACATTGGTTATATAATATATTAAAATAAATATAATGATATGTAAGACTATTTTGATCTGTATTAATATTTAGAGTCAAATAATTGAGACAATTTTTTATGTCAATAACATAAAAAAATTGTGTTAGTATTTATCTACAATATATATGGTAAAATTTATATCAATACTATAATAATAAATATTCAGATATAATAATTCTAATAATTTACTATGAATATCAACAATTTACAATATTCACATCTGATGTATCATATATGTATTTAACTATGAAAAGAAAATTTTTTTAACTATGAAAGTATTAACATATGCAACAGTATTACATAGATAATTAAGGTTGAATAAAATGAATAATATGGGCCGATCAATGAGTCAAATAAATTTTTTTTTTCAAATTTATTCACTCGTTTGTTTGTTCACTAATATGTTAATGCATGCATTCAGTTTTTGGTTCGATTCCAAATTATTCTTTTTCCTTTCAGTTTGGTTTCAGGTCGTCATAGTTTTAGTTTTCGGCAGTGTGTTAAAATCCGACCCGTTTCCATGGTCAAATTGATAAATCCATTGACTCGATATATAATCAGTTTGTTTTTAAAAAACTATGTTATTTAAAAAACAGATAAAAAAACGTTTAAACCCTGGTACCCAACACCGGTTACACCACTGGTTCAACCACTACATAACTTAATTATTTCAGTTACATTATCAGATTATTTTCATCATATATAAAATAAACTAAACTATTTTATTTTTGATTTTATATTTTATGATAGTTTTACTATACCATCTGAAAAAATGATGTGAACGATGATCGAAAGAACTAAAATTAGTTAATGTGATTTAATACTATTTTACTATTATTATCGAAAATCTATTACAATTTGATGTTTTACTTAAAAATTTAATTTATTCTTCACATTAGACATTTAGATATTTAAATATTCTAAATCTTGATATATTTTTTTCATATGTCACAACTCTTAACTTATTACAAAATTGTAAGTAGTCTAAATAATTTTTGGATATTTTGCATGTTAAATAAAAAAATAAAGATAAGTAAATTTAAATATTTCTCTAAATATTTTCAAAACATAAAACATCTCTTATATTTTTAATAGCTAATATTTTATATATTAAATTAATTAATTTATTGACCTCTGGTTTGCCAGCAGTGATCCGGGAAGTTGTCTGATTCAGTGTCCATGTCGGGTTTTAAAATACTGGTTTTCAGCTTCATTTTGTTTTGGACAAAAATGTTAGGAACCTGATAAAATTTTGAGTTTAATTCAATTTTGGTTTGGCTCTTGTTTTTCAGATAGTTTGAATAATTCTTGTAAAAGTCAAATATCTAATAACTTTAAATATTTCAGAAAAAAAAAATATTTGGGTTATTTGGTTCTATTGGGAAACTGCAATAATTTAAAATGTTTTAGATAAAATATAGCAATCCCATTTTTTGTACTTTGGTTTATAAGTCTTATTTTAGGATATTTTACCACTCAAGAAAAATATCCACTTAATAAATATAGAATATTCTGAGTATTTTGATGTTTATAAATATGATATTATTAATTACGTTCCCTTGCTAATATATATATATATATATATATCAATATATTACTTTGTAAATTTATTTTGTATACTGAAAATATTTAGTAAATAATGAGAATATACGGTCAAAACAAATTTTCTTTTGTGCCAACCATTGGAATTTTGAAGTTTATAAGTCAGAGTTTAGGATTTGGTCAACTATGGTATAGGGTTTAGTATTTGTTTTGTTTTTTTTTTTTTGACGTCGAAAGGCCATTCTATTACTCAAGCTTGAGGTGGTCTGGGTAACCAGACCGGAATAGAACAACCTATAAAATAAAGATCTCTACGAAAAGATCTAGCAGTCTTAGCAAGGAAATCTGAAATCTGATTATGAGCCCGTGGAACATAAGTGATGTCGAAATCCGGGAAGCAAATCTTCAGTGTCTCTATCCTCTCCAATTCTGTTGCGAAGCTCGGCCATGCTTGAGGTTCCTTGATCATTGCAATCAGCTCTTTGCAGTCTGTCCCAAAGTTCTGGCATGGTGAGTGTTGAAGCATGTTTTCCATCGCCCAACGTAACGCTTCTACCTCAGAATGTAAAGCTGATTCGCGCCTGACTATATTTCGAGTCCCCAACAGTTGTGTTCGTCCATCATTATCCAACCACACCCATCCACATCCGCTAAACTGCTCAGTAAGCGTCCAAGATCCATCCACCAAACAAATGTTCTCCAAGCGTAGGACTTGGAAATTCACATTAATGTTCTCCTGTACCACAGGTGGTATCACCTCATTTGCATTAAACCATGCTTGGCATTCGCTCTCTGCATATCTAACCAGTTCCAATGGATCTCTATCTATCCCTCTGAACAGTTTATCATTTCGGGCCTTCCATATGTACCAGATTATCTAAGGATAAGGATCCCTATCAAGTTCTGGTTCAATGATGCTATTCTTCCTCCAAAAAAGATAATCCATATTAGTGTAGATACTTGATCTTGGAAAAACATTCGGGTTCGTTGGTGTCGTCGATAGGGTCCATGCTTGGAGAGCTGGTGGGCATTCAAATATGGCATGAGTTACAGACTCCTCTGGCTCTCCACACCTTTGGCAGTAATTATCACATCTCATGTTACGCCTGACTAAGTTCCTCGTTACTGCCACATAGCCAGTCAATAGTTGCCATATAAGATGACAAATCTTGCTGGGCGCTTTTATCTTCCAAGCAAAGGCTTGGAGTTTCGCTATACTTGGCTCCACCACTTCCTTTTCTTCCTCTGATCTCAGAATGTTTTGAGCAACCCAATATCCAGATTTGACTGTATATTGGCCATTCTTGGTGTAACTCCAGCAATATGTATCGCGACGATGGCCTGAACTGATGGCTAAGCTCCTCACCAATGGTATATCCTCGGGCTGAACGTAATTTGCTAGTAATCCAATATCCCATTCCTTCGTAGCCTGATCAATGAGATCACTGACTCTCATATTCATATTCATCACTGGTGCAACAGGGATGGCCGGCCTAGCAGGCGTTGTCGGAATCCACGGATCCTCCCAAGCTCTTACGTCATACCCCGAATGAATCTTTTTCCTGATTCCCAACAATAATAACTTCCTAGCTGCAGAAATGCTAGTCCACACATAAGATGGGCTGCTTGCTGGTTCTACTCTTAACGGTGTGCTCAGTCTATAATATCTTCCTTTCAAGACTCTAGCCACCAGCGAGTCAGGATTTTGAATTAAATTAACCTCCATAGTTGTTTAGCTAAGAGCGCCAGATTGAATTCATGGATCATACGGAAACCAATTCCACCTTCCTCTCTTGGTAAACAAACTTTTTCCCACTTTGCCCAGTGTATTCCTCTTTTTGGTGGGTTTGAGCTCCACCAAAATTGAGCTATCGCACTTGCAAGGTTTTCACATATCTCCAATGGGAGCAGGAAAGTGGACATTACATATGTTGGAAGCGCGAGTAGAATGGACTTAATAAGCACTTCCTTTCCTCCTTTTGATAACCATCTACCTGTCCATCCATTCACTCTATGCATCAGCTTGTCCTTTAGAAAAGCAAAGAGCTTACATTTCGACCCACTAATATCTTCAGGGATACCTAAGTATGTTCCCATTCCTCCCTCATTTTGAATTCCAAGAACGTCTTTGATCCCTTGTCTGTCTTCTACGTTAATCTTCTTACCAAAGAGTAAGGAAGATTTATCAAAATTGATGCACTGTCCTGATGCTTTCCCATATTTTCTGACTACTTTCATCACTTCTTCACATTCACGGGGCTCCGCCTTACAAAAGAACAGGCTATCATCAGCAAAGAGAAGGTGAGATACCGAGGGACATGCGCGTGTAACCCGCATCCCCGTTATCTTCCCTTGGTTCTCAGCGTGATTAAGAAGGCTAACGAGCGCTTCCGTGCATAGAATAAAGATGAAAGGAGACAGGGGGTCTCCTTGTCGCAGGCCTCTTCCAGGCACAATATTTCCTCTTGGCTGTCCATTCATGAGAACTTTGTAACTAACCGTTGTGATACATCTCATAATCCATGTAATCCAGGTTTCAGAAAATCCCATCTTCCTCATGACAGCTTCTATGAATGACCATTCCATCCTATCATAGGCTTTGCTCATGTCTGTCTTAATAGCCATTCGTTTGTTTCGACCACTTGGTTTGGTTCTCAGAGCATGGAACATTTCTTGAGCAACCATGATATTATCTGAAATCTGTCTTCCAGCAACAAAGG
The DNA here is from genome assembly GCA_026261945.1 of Hirschfeldia incana. Lineage (NCBI taxonomy): Eukaryota > Viridiplantae > Streptophyta > Magnoliopsida > Brassicales > Brassicaceae > Hirschfeldia > Hirschfeldia incana. Next base: position 4,659,444 of record JABCMI010000006.1, read on the forward strand.
CTGACTGGGTTTCAGAGATCAGCCCTGGAAGAATTTTCTTCAATCTCTGGCATAGGACCTTAGAGATAATCTTGTAACAGACATTACACAAACTGATTGGCCTAAACTGGTTCATCTCATTAGGCCTAGTTTAGTATTTGTTTTGTTATGTGTTAATTATCTAACATGTTTTATAAAATAGTTATTATTTGTCCTTTCTATGGTTAAATGATAAATATATTGTTACTGCAGTTCCTATATTGAAGGATGTTGTTTGATAAATTACACTGGGAAAATGATTTTATATCATTTTAAATAAAAAAAAATTGAAAAATACAAAATTAAATAAAAAATATAGGTTTTAAATATTCGAGTGGCATGAATCTGTAAATACTTTTAAAAGAGAAGGACATCTCAAAAAGAGTCTTTTGTTTTAATAGTATTGATGATAGAAATTAATTTTAAGAGTTCAAATATAAAATAAAATTTATTATGTAGTAACTGTTATGTAATTTTTTTTATTTGAACAACATATAAATTATTTGTTATGTATGCTTAAAGCAAATTCAAAAATGTTTCAAATAGGTTTGAAAAGTGGATTTTAATGTTTTTATATATTCCAGAATAAAACTGTTCAAAAATATATCAGCCCAAAGCCCATCGGCATTTATCTCTACCAACCAGTGTTTTGAAACCCGCAGTAAATCCGGCGACCTAAGAAAAATTTCAAAATTTAAAAACCCGCAAAACTCTAAATAAACCCTATAAAATCTGAAACTGGTTGAACCAATAAATATTTTTTTTTGCTTTTCACAGTATTTAGTTATATTTTTACATTCTGATTTATATTCTAAATTTCCAATTAAAAAATAGGTTTATACTTTTCTATTGCCGTCTTTCTCTCCATCTGCTAACCTCTACCGATTTTGTATCTCATTTTTAAAATTTTCGTTGCTTTTCGATTATATTAAATGTTACTAAATATATTACATTAACACATGTTTAAATTTCCACTTAACTATTTAAGAGAACTTTCTAGCTTATATTTAGCTTATAATATAAACCTAGCATCGTATAAGTGCTTATTTTATATTTGGTAAATGTGCTATATATAGTTTTTTATTCTAAAACCACATCTTTTATTGTATATCGTCAATGTGTTATAGTGACTGAATTTTGTTCTAAAACACTTGTAATGATGATATGTTAATTCTCGAGAAGCAGTGTTTTTTAAATAAAATATGTTATAAAGCTTTGACATATAGCTAGGATAAGAGTTATATCAAAAGCATAATTAGAAAAAGTAAATCATGCAACTAAGGAATCGAAAAAAAATATACAAAACAGTTAGATAGATAAGATATGGATTAAAAAAAATCAGAGAGTTCCTAAAAATAAGGTACAACTATCTAAAAGATATTAAAACATTTAATTAAAAACATAGCTTAAAATAAATGGAATGACATGAAAGAGTAAATATTTCAAAACTCTAAGGTTTCCTCAAAAAATGCTCTTCAGTTTTGATAGTATTGATAGTAGATAAATAGATTACAAATTCACATAATCCAAAAAAAAACTTCACATAATTAGTCGATTTTTAAATGATTCCTACAAGATTCAGATTAGAAAAGTTTCGGTCTCTCTAATTTGGCTTTGGTCCGAGAAAAAAAAAGCATTCCCCTTCAATCGCTGATAATATTCCGGGAAGGCGCGTGAAAGAGAGATCACACCAAACCCCTATAAAAACGCCGACGTCGCCTCTCTAACCCTTTCAGATCTCTCTCTCTATCCCTCTCCTGCCACCACCAACTAACATTTTTTCTCACTATTTCATCACACACACACAAAACACAACAGCACTCACGTCAGCAATGTCAGCCGCCGCTTCTGCAACGTTCTCCCTCGCTGCCACAACCAACCCCCTCAAGACCTTCTCCCTCTCCTCCAGATCGTCTCTCCCCTCGGCCTCCTCCATCTCCTTCCCTTCTTCTCGCAACTCTCCCCAACGCCGACTCGTCCTCGTCTCCTGCACCACCACCGGAGACGGATCCAAACCCACCATCCTCGTCGCTGAGAAGCTCGGCGACGCCGGAGTGAAGCTCCTGGAGGATTTCGCCAACGTGGACTGCTCCTACAACATGACGCCCGAGGAGCTCAACACGAAGATCTCCCTCTGCGACGCGTTGATCGTTAGGAGCGGGACCAAGGTTGGACGCGAGGTGTTCGAGTCGTCTCGTGGACGTCTCAAGGTTGTCGGACGCGCTGGTGTTGGGATTGATAACGTGGATCTGAGAGCGGCCACGGAGTTTGGGTGTCTTGTTGTTAACGCTCCGACGGCGAACACGATCGCTGCTGCTGAGCATGGGATCGCGCTTTTGGCCGCTATGGCTAGGAACGTTGCGCAATCTGATGCGTCTGTTAAGGCTGGTAAGCTTCATACTTGTTTTCATGGTTCTTTGTGTGTGTGAGGAGTGACTGTTATATTATATTACTGACTCGTGGTTAGTTTTATCTGAAAGATATTGTTTCTATGGTTCTTATGTGTGTGGAGTGACTCTATTATTACCAATGTTCTAGAGAACAATTAGACCTTGTATAGGGGATTACTGATGATTCTTGTGTTTAGAGCGATTTTTTTAATGTCTAGATCCATTTTTTTAATAAAATCTGTTCAAGAAAAATTGTTTTGTTTAGGTCCGATTTGCCACGGGCTGGACTGATTTTTTTTTTTTTTTTTTTGTGTAGAGTGACTGTAATATTCAGTGTTCTAAAAATGGGTATAGAGTGCAAATCGGACATACACTTTAACTTGTTTTCTTGATGGATTTAAAAAAGAAGAATGGTATAGATGTTCAAAAAATCAGTCTAGGCATCCATATAATCAATAATCCCATATAGAGCGTCTAATTGCCAGTCTAGCTATTTCTTGAACATTTGTAATATTAGTATAATACTGACTCGTTGAGAGTTTTGGCTGAAAGATCTTTTGTATGATGGTTCTTATGTATGCAGTGGAGTGACTAATATTAATGACTCGTAGATAGTTTTTTTTTAAAGATTTTGTTTTTTAATCTCTCTGTAATGAATGAACAGGGGAGTGGAAGAGGAACAAGTATGTTGGTGTTTCACTTGTGGGCAAGACTCTTGCAGTGTTGGGATTCGGGAAAGTCGGCACTGAAGTTGCTCGTCGTGCCAAAGGTCTTGGTATGCGTGTCATCGCTCACGATCCCTACGCTCCAGCAGACCGTGCGCAGGCCCTCGGCGTTGAGCTAGTTGGCTTCGGTGAAGCCCTCGCCACAGCTGATTTCATTTCTCTCCACATGCCTCTCACGCCGGCAACGTCGAAGATACTCAACGACGAGACCTTTGCCAAGATGAAGAAAGGAGTTCGCATTGTGAACGTTGCTCGTGGAGGTGTGATAGACGAAGACGCGTTGGTGAGGGCCCTTGATGCTGGCATCGTTGCTCAGGCTGCGCTTGATGTTTTCACCAAAGAGCCGCCGGCTAAAGACAGTCCTCTAGTGCAGCACGAGAGGGTTACTGTGACGCCTCATCTTGGAGCCAGTACGATGGAGGCTCAGGAAGGAGTTGCTATTGAGATCGCTGAAGCTGTTGTTGGAGCTTTGAACGGAGAGCTCGCTGCTACTGCGGTCAACGCACCTATGGTCTCTGCCGAGGTTCTGACGGAGCTGAAACCGTATGTGGTACTAGCTGAGAAGCTAGGGAGACTAGCGGTGCAGCTAGTGGCTGGAGGAAGCGGCGTGAAGAACGTGAAACTCTCGTACACGTCAGCACGAGCCACTGACGATCTAGACACGAGACTTTTAAGAGCTATGATCACTAAGGGAATCATCGAGCCAATCTCTGACGTTTATGTCAACTTGGTCAACGCTGATTTCACAGCCAAGCAGAGAGGTCTGAGACTCTCGGAGGAACGTGTGGTCTTGGACGGGTCACCAGAGAATCCCTTGGAGACAATAACTGTGCAGCTAGGGAACGTTGAGTCGAAATTCGCGAGCTCCTTGTCTGAATCAGGAGAGGTCAAAGTGGAAGGAAAGGTTAAAGATGGAGTGCCACATTTGACAAAGGTTGGATCGTTTGAGGTGGATGTGACTCTTGAAGGTAGTATCATACTGTGCAGGCAGGTGGATCAACCAGGTATGATAGGGACGGTTGGGAGCATTCTTGGAGAGTCTAATGTTAATGTGAACTTCATGAGCGTTGGAAGAATCGCGCCGAGGAAGCAAGCTATTATGGCGATTGGTGTAGATGATCAGCCAAGCAAGGAGACTCTTAAGAAGATCGGTGAAATCCCAGCGGTGGAGGAGTTTGTTTTCCTCAAGCTCTAGTTTGGCGTGTTGTTTTGAGTATTGAATTGTGATAATTTGATGTTGGAGGATTTTCTTTCGTTGGATAATTAGGCAATAATGTTGTCTTTGGCTTTCTTACAGTTTTGTTAATGTTTGAGACTTGAGAGAGTAGTGGTCTCTTTGATGTTTTCAACTTTATGGTTCATCATTCGATTGTTTCTTTCTTCTCTGGTTAACAAGTTCTTCTGATTAATTTAGATACAAAATCAAAGACACTTTCGTTTATTAACTCGAAATTTTATAGGTGGACATATTTGCCTATTTGCCTGTTTGTTTTTTCCTCTTGTCTATGTATGTTTTATCTCTACCTCGTTACTCACATCACATGTAAACATATTTATTTCTTGATAGTAATAACTAATGGAATACGCCAAAGAATTAATGTTCCTTCTATTGGCTGAGTTATCGTGTGGTGTGAATTAGAACTTTAAGGACGGCCATACTTTTGTAAAATGTTCAATTATTGCTAGCACACTTGAAAACACGAAGAACTATAAATTTATGTATGGATTTTCTGTCTCTCTCCCTGACCTCATGGCTTCTCTGCTACTCTTCCTTATCTTTCTCCAAGCCTATTCCTCTGTCTCCGACCGACACATCTCTTGCGAAAAACCTAAGACCAACCGTTGCGACGTGTATGGAAACGGTAGGATCATAGACATCACCCACAGCATAACACCAGAAATGATTGCTTGGGGAACCGGTGGCATCGGATTGGGACAGTTCTTGTGGCTGAAGAAGAGTATCAAGAAAGGTGATAACATCAACTCCTCTTTCATGAATCTCTCTGTTCACACTGGAACTCATGTCGACGCTCCTGGACACTTCATTGGTTCCGATTTCGATGCCGGCTTCGACGTTGATAACTTAGACTTGGATGCTCTCATCGGTAACGTCGTTTCTTTGCTATGATCTTTTCTTCGTCTCATAATCTGTGGTTTTGAGTCTCACTTGGCTCGTTTTGAATAGGGCCTGGATTGTTAGTTGATGTTCCAAGAGACAAGAACAAGATCACAGGTCCTGTTTCTTTCCTTTTTTGGCTTTCTCTGTTCTGTATATTGTTTGGTAATATGTGACGACTTTATTATATACAGCTGACGTTATGGAGTCTCTGAGCATACCCAAAGGAATAAAGCGTGTTCTGTTTAGAACTTCAAACACAGACAGGTTTAGTCTTGTTTCCCTCTGACCAACTTCTTTTGAAGTGTTGACTTTGAGTCTTGTCTTTTTGTTTTCAGAGGGCTCATGTACAAGAGAGAGGAGGACCTGAGCTTCGTGGCATTTTCAGCCGATGGTGCCAAATGGTTAGTCGAAAATACAGATATCAAGCTTGTGGGTACGGTTTTGATATTCTTGTTGATAACAAATATAACATTATATATATATATATACTTGGTATAAGCTTAACCAACTAAATCAGATGTAAACCGGAATCACATTATTAACATGGCATTCTAATACAGGGGTTGATTATCTTTCGGTGGCTGCCTATGATGATCTGGATTCTGCTCATATTGAGCTTTTGAAAACAAGGGTACTTTTATCTGTTTCGTATATATATTAAGATATGTGTGTTTTTATCAGTGAGACTTGTGTTCCACATTTGATTGGTTTCTTAGGAGATAATACCAGTGGAAGGTTTAAAACTGGATGAAGTGGAGGCAGGATTGTACTATGTGAACTGTTTGCCGATGAGACTGGTTGGAGCTGAAGGAAGTCCAGCGAGATGTGTTTTGTTGTCTTAGAGAGAACCTAAACTCATCTCCAGCGTCATATGATAAACATAATAAGCAAGAATACGTGAGTTATGATCACTCTTGAAGTCTGATAACTACGTTTTGGTTTTTTATTATATTGCCCTGAATCAAGATGGATCGTTTGGTTTTAAAGTCGTGATTTTTCTTTGTTTTCTTTTCTCTTCCCTTTTGTTTGTTGATAGATAATTAAAACTTGCATCCATGCATCCATGTATTAGATGTTGTGTGTTTGCTGTAAGTTTGAAACTCGTCCAGGTTTGAACAACTTTTGTAAAATGATATGTACTTACAAATATTAATAATTTTAACGCATAGAAAGAGGGATGTAAAGAAAATAGACGACCACATAAGAACTTGTTGTAAGTGTTTAGAGTAGGATAATGATAATTAGTTTTTTTTTGCTTAGAAAGAGGGATGTAAAGAGAGAGAGAGAGGAACACATAAGCACTAGTTTTAAAATGTTTAGAGTAGGATAATGACCATTAGTATATTTTCCATATAAATCAATTTATTAGAGTCTGAATCTTTTGAAATAATCAAATTTGTTAGTAAAAAGCACTGTTAAAACGTAAGTTTTTTATTAATATTAGTTTGATCGTAGTTTATAGTTTTGGTGGCTCAGGGCATACACAATGACAACTGAATTCAAAACATAAGGGTTTGCAAGGTTCCTTACAAAATCCAACCATTTGCGGGTTAACCAGCTTGGAAACTTCAAGATCCAACAAGGGCAGAGATTTTTCTTCATGTAACATACGTTTCGCCTCAACAATCTGGACTGTTACTGATATCAACACTGCAACACAAAATGTAATAAAGATAAGTAACACAATCTAATTGTTTATGATCATAAATAATATTTAAAACTGTTTAAGGTTTAGATAGGCCTAGGTTTAGAGGTGAAGCTTTTGATTTTCACATATTATACAGAACTTTGAAGTACCAGTAAGAGCCAAAAGAACAATGAAAGCAGACTTGAATGAACCCATCACTGAAGAAAATTGTGTGATTTTTTGGTTGAAGAAAGCGAATAGATATATGTCCTAGACAATGTGTAACGTTTTTATAGAATAGAAAAATGTGATAAGATCAAAACTTTTATATATGGAAACAAAATAAAATCATCAATACTAATAAAACAGAATCACAAAGTTGGATCCAACTTGGTTCTAGGTAAACAAATTTAAAAATACTATTACAATATAACTAATATCTTTACAAAATTACTCTTAAATCTAATGCATTTATATTTATAACAAAACTCCCATAAATTCTCTCACCTTATTTATGGTAACAATTGATGTCAAAACAAATTTATGATAAGAATTAATTAAAATGTAATGATTATTAATAATTTATTTTATAAAATGATATTATTTATAGGAACAAACATTAATGTCTCTTAACTTATTTAACCATTTTTTTTCTTTAAATATGTTGTTAACATATTTTAATTCCCCTAATGATTTTTTTTTTCATTTTTAATGACTTTATGCTATTACAATGATGAAAATATTACACAGACGATTCTATAGCCGATAATTTTACCACCTTATGAGAATACACGTCTTGACTGCGTCACTCTGAGTCGTCCTATGAGATCCATGTTCGATGATACACCATATACTATGATGAAAAAAAGATGATACAACTGCAGAGACAAGATATTATATATTTCCTTAACTCAAAATACGTTCTATAGTGCGTCGACGGTTCGATAACGTAATGAGTCCCAAGATACAACTGCAAGCAATCTTCTGAATTTGCGTCACTCTATCAGAAGCCTGGCGAAACTAGTTTTGTGTTATACTCTCAAACTCAAATAAAAAATACTAGCATAACTACTCTGAGTGAGATAATTGTTTCTTATCATTGTTAATCTCAATGTATATATTTTTTTACAATGCTAACAAGCCTTTTATAGAAAATTATGAGAAGCACAAGTTTCAATTTTCATCATAAAAATGAAACCTCCATAGTGCACTAATGGAGACTTCAATTCTTGTCAATTAGTATGTGAATTTATTTCGCATATTGACCAATAAATTAAAGAATAAAATTATTATTGTTTGACCAATTCAAACAAAATAATATACATTAAAATGAATTTTTTTAATATTGTATCAATATAAAAGATCAACATATATTTGGTTTATAAGATTAAGTTAATGAACATGAAGTCCAACTAACAAATCAAAACCCCAAATCCAAATATTTAATGTGTGTATTTGCTACTTTATACAAGTTTTTCAAATCATATACATTAAACCTCTATTTCTCATTCACACTAACTATATTTTTAGCATACAAATACATTTTTCATAATGCTCAAAAAAATAGTTCCAACATTCATAGCGTCACAGGAAGATGTCAATAAGGAGATTAAGAGATTAGTGCTTTGATTAGAGTGTTATCACTTGTTTCTGTCTTGCGTACAGTGTTGTCCTTCTTGTCGTCGCCGAAAGGGTTACAAAGTACGAGTCATCATCAACACAAAGGTTGGGGCATTGTTATGAAGCTTGTGAATAGAACAATAGATCATCACGATCATGAGAAAGGATTCTCCTGTCCCAAGCTTGAAGCTATGGAAACTGAAATAGGCAAGCTCGTTGTGACGACAACAAAGGAACATCAAAGAAAAGGAGAAAGAGATTAGTGAGAAAGTAAGTGAATGGATGGATTCAATACTCGTTGGTTAGATCCAAAACAGTAGAGGCAGCCATGAAAAAGGTTGAAGAGAGACTTGAAGGATTGTTCAAGGTGATGATGATACAAGCTAGACTCTCTCTTCTAAACATCCTATACACTTAAATCAATATGGGACCTGATACGAGTTTAGGTTTCTTTGAAGGATATGTATCGCTTGGTTTTGAAGTCTTGATTTGTTTTTTTGATAGAGAATAGATACATGCATCCATGTATTAGATGATGTGTGTTTGTTGTAAGTTTGAAACTCGCCAGGTTTGGTACAAACTCATCTTGTAAAGTTTTATGTAATATTTATAATCTTAAAGCCTAGAAAAAAAAAAGGATGTAAAGAGACAAACGCATAAGTATTAGTTTTCAATGTTTAGAGTAGGATAATGATAATTAGTATATTTTCCATATAAATTTTTTAAAGAGTCTCAGAATAATTTTAAATAATCAGAAGTGTTAAAAAGCAATGTTAAAACAAATATTTTTTATTCACTAGTTGATGATCATAGTTTATAGTTTTGGTGGCTGACATACACAATGACAACCTCTAATACATATGAGTTTGCAAGGTTCCTCACAAGAACCAAACATTTGTGGGTTTACCAGCTTGGAAACTTGAAGATCCAAAAACGGCAGAAACTTTTTTTCTTGTAACATACCTTTCGCCTCAACAATCTGAACAGTTACGGATATCACCGCTGCAACAATAATGATAAGCAAAACAATCTGATTATTTACGATCATAAATAACAAAGAAAATTGTATAAATTTTAGAGTTTCCCATATTATATGAAATTTTGAACTTACCAGTAAAAGCCAAAAGGACAACAAAAGCAAACTTGAATGAACCCATCACTGCAGAAAATTGTTTTTGTTTCGACGACGGCAAGGTGAATTATATGTTCTGGACAATGTTGTATAAAGTTTTTATAGAAGAGAAAATTTGATAAGGTCAAACTTTTTATATATGGTAAAAAAAATCTGAAAGATTGAAGACTAAATCTCCGTAAAGTTTTATAGAACAGAAAAATTTGATAGGATCAAACTTTTTATATATGGTAAAAACATCAGAAATATTAAAGATTAAATCTATTTAAAAAATGGTTGACTATATGGTCAGTTAACTATATAATAACAATTTTATGTATGAAAATATTATTATCAGACACATTTCATGTTTTCAATTACCTAATAAACACATTGGACATTGACAACAATTTCATCTACTGAAAAGACATACATACCCTTTTTTGGACAACACATACATACCCTTAAACTAGTTATGTTTGTGTTCTGTTACGTTTTCTAACCAGATAAAATTGATTGATTATTTGAAAAACCAATAATCCATTAGTTCTGTTGAAAACCAGTTTTTTTTTACAAAAAAAAAAAAACTAATCCTTAAATCGATTGAGATTCTTCACAAACCCCAATCAATTTTTCCTTTTCTTTGTTCCAAAAAGGAATCTGGGAAAATCTCTCACCTCCTACAAGCTTCCACTATTCGAGACTTTGCAGAATCAAAGCTACCAGAATTGGTCGACGTTGTGGTTCACTCCAAATCTCTAGCATGGAAGGTCTATTTCTCTGTTCTGTTTTCCAACATGAAATTTTCTAGTTTAGTTTTGTCTAAATTCTTGATATAAATCTTAACTCTATGTTTTTATGTTTCAGTCTGCAGAAAAGTTTTTTTCTTGATTCCTCAGCTCTGTCATTCACTTGGCACCTATCCTTGATTCCTCACCACTTCACAACTTGTCTGACCACTGCTCGTCGCACAACCACACAACCCCCCTCCACACATCGCCTGAACACACACACTTCGCAACCACTCCACTCCTGACCACACTGCATCACTCGTCCACCTTACCTCTGACCATAAATCTGTTGCGCAGCTGACGCCTAACCATGACCTACCTGACCACAACTCATCCACAACAGCCTTAGAAACCCATCTCATGCAGCCACACATGATACACCTAATGGGCACCTTTTATTTTTGCTCTTAATGTGCCTTTCGGCTTATGTCTATTCATGTACTTTAATCACACATACTCAGTATGTGTAGTTCTTTTGGTATTTAACTAACATATTGCGTACTCATGACTACATTCATCTCATGTCCACAGATGTGTGTCCACTACAAACCTAACCACTGATTCAATACGCACATAACGCCTTCGCATACATCCATGCCAATCCCATCCTAGTCAAAGTAACGGCCTCACAACTCTCGTCTCCTTGTTCTTAAATTTGTAGAGCGGGGAGAAGAAAACTTTAATCGCCTGCATTGCGGTGGGCGAGTGGTAGGACGTCATATGGCTAAGGGTGCAACTCCCACGTCATGGGTTCGATTCTCCTCCCTTGCTGTTAACAACACTTTGTTGGGAAGTCTGTCAATTGGGCTTTGGCCCAATTGGTTTACCTGGTAGCCAGAAATGCAGGCGGCCTGTCTACCCCCTGGCATTAGTCGGAAGGCATTCCAAACTTGGGACAGGCAATGTGGTGGCCCAACTTGGATCTCATGGATCTCATGGCCCGTTCGACCCGAGTCCGCTCGGAGCTCATGGTGTCCATTGAACCGTTGAACCGCAGGAGAAGTCCACAATGTAGCACTTCGGTGCGTTCCTACCGGGGCTGACCGGATCAGCCGATAGGGTTTCTAAAAATAAGAACACTTTAATCCTTATCACCTGTTTACCCTAACCACAAGCATTGTGTCCATACATATCCATCCATAAGTACTTGTTCAGTGTCTACAACACGGCGTTTGTCAGTTTTTTGTTTGCCTTATATTCATATCTTCCATGAGTCTAGAAACAAATCTTTTTTAGTTTATCTGGTTTGCCGACATAGTAGTTTTGTAACTTGTTTTTTTGAATCGTACTTCATGACATCTTTGTTAATTCTTGAATGTGGTTTTAGTGTATCTGGTTTCTTTTTGGAGGTGTGTTAGATTTTTGTGGATTAACCAAAACAATTTCTCCATTGAGTTTTAGGGTGTGTTCTAAGATGTCAAGAACTGTGTTACAACAACTGGTGGTGTGGTTAATCTGATTGGATTCAGATTAGCTTATTTTAGTAAACTAAATTTTCAAATTATGAAATAATAATTTATATTATTCATTTTTATTTTTTTGTAAAATAAATAAATAAAATTAATAAATTTTTGTTTTATTTTATTTAAAACATTTATCGCATGAAATATTTTTACTAAACCTAATGAACCGAATGATACTCATTCAGATGTCCGGAACAGACACGACTTCTTCTAACACTAGAAGCCGGCTGAAAAACACCCAGAGCATGTAGTGAAACAAGTGTAAGTGCAAAAATGACACCACAATAGTACAACAGAAAATAAATCAGAGAGACAAAATACACAAGCACACACTAATAGTTTTATCAGAAATCGCCTTGGTACACTCAATTACAAGGTTTGCTTAATCAGCTTAGCCAGAATGGTAACACCATAACAGCTGCTACTGAAAGATTCCTAAGCTACATGTTTATGTCTCTCTACCGTCATGTACTTCAGCGCCTGCTTCAGCACGACCCTGAACACTTCCAAGAGATTATCTCTCTCTCTATAAGATCAGTCTCTGTGTATGTGTCTCTCTACAGACGATCTCATAGCTATCTTATATTCGTCTTCACGTTCCCGAAATCCTAGTCTCCAAAGAACCACAATATGGACATCTTCCATATCAATAAGTGCAAATTTTTTTTCTTGGAATGCACTTATTAATCTTCCTTTAAGTTATAAACTTGTTCTCCAAGTTTATTTCTCTTTCAATTTCTTCAAGATACTTCCTTGCTCTTCAAGTCCACACGACTCCAGTTCAGCATCTCGACTCTACATGGTCTTCACTACTCAACACGACGTCTACTTCAGCAACCACATCATCGACTATTTCAGGATAGACATCTTATATCAACAATTACCATGTTGGATGGGTGTGCTTCGGCCGTATCTCCGGGGCACAGTCCTAAATGGGCATACCTTTTTAGGATCTTTTTTTCTGTGCGAGTAAAGACTCTTTCTATGACTTTTCATTCTCAACGGAATAATTAGACCATGAATGAAAAAAAAGTCTAGTCGGATATCCATTTATAAATATATACTCTCCAGCTTGTTAAGCTTTCTAAATTATTTTATTGTAAACCAGTTGTAAACTAGTTTGGTATTTATAAATTTGATTAGTTTTATCCTTACATTGAGTAATATATTTAAATATTTAAATATTTACAAAAATAGAAATATTTATATAGTTTTTGATTGTTTATATAATGATATATAGAATGACATGGATGCTTACATAGTGGCACGAAAAGATGCAACAAGGAGATCAAGAAGTATATGTTAATATTGAAAGAGACAGACGTGTGTTTGGAGGGTTGTGTTTGGCGTGGTGATGATGATCAAGAGATTAGTTCTTTGGTCATGGTGATGCAATTAGTGTTATCATTTGTTTCATCTTTCGCACGGTGTTGTCGTTCTTGTCTTCGGCAAAAGAGTACAAAGTACGAGTTATTGTTATGATTTATGAAGCTTGTGAAGAAGGGAATATATCATAACAATCATGAGAAGAGAGATCATGAGAAAGGCTTTTCTTGTCTCGAGCTTGAATTTAATCTATGGAAACTGAAATATGGAAGCTCGTTGTGACAAAGACAAGGGAACATCAAGAAAAGGAGAAAGATTAATGAGAGTGTGAGTGAATGGATTCCATGTTCATTGGTTAGATCCAAAGAAGTAGAGGCAACCATGGAAGAGGTTGAAGAAGGACCCGAAGGATTGTTGAAGGTGATGATACAAGCTAGAGTCTCTCTTCTGAACACCATATCCACTTAAATCAATATGGGACAAGATACTAGTTTATATTGCTCTGAATCAAGATGGATCGTTTGGATTTAAAGTCTTGATTTGTCTTTGTTTTTCTTCCTTTTTTTTTTCATTTAAACACGCACCCATGTATTAGAGGAGGTGTGTTTGTTGTAACTTTGAAACTCGTCCAGGTTTGAACAACCCTTGTAAAATCTTGTGTACTTATATATATCTGTAATTTGAACGCGTAGAAAGATGGATGTAAAGAGAAAGACAAACGCATAAGCATTAGTTTTAAATGGTTAGATTTGGATAGTGATAATTAGTATATTTTCCATAGAAATCTTTTGAAATAATCAAAAGTGTTAAAGCAATGTTAAAACATATTTTTTATTCATATTAGTTGGCCATGGTTTATGGTTTTGGTGGCCGAGGGCATACACAACCACAAGTGGTAGCAAAACATAAAGACCAGCAACCATCCTGACAGAATTTAACCACCAGCTTGGAATCTTGAAGATCCGAGGGACCTTGAAGATCCGATACCGGCAAAGACTTTTCTTCTTGCAACATACGTGCCGCCTCACCAATCTGAACTGTTACGGATATCACCACTGCGACACAAGATGTAATAAAGATAAGTTATATAATCTAATTGTTTATGATCATGAAAAATATAAAAACTGTCAAAAGTTTAGAGTAGAAAGTTTTAACTATATTATACAGAACTTTGAAATTACCAGTAAGAACTAAAAGGACGATGAAAGCAGACTTGAATGAACCCATCACTTCAGAAAATTGTGTGTGTTTTTCTTACGACGACAAGGTGAATAGATATATATTCTGGACAGTGTATAACGTTTATATAGAATAGAAAATGTGATAAGATACCAAATCCCATTTACAGAATAGTTGACTATCTACTCTATTAAAATTAAAATAGAGTCATAAATTTCTCTACCATAAAATTTGTCAGTAACTTTTGGACTCTTTTAAGTTTGTTAGAAAATTGAATAAGTGATAGACCATTTAAAGTTTGTTACAATGTAATCTAATAATTTACTTTGTTTATTAATTCTTATTAATAATGTTGAATAAGAAATCACAGTATATTAATAATGTTGAACAACAAATATAAACAATAATGCTATAGAGTAACACAATATATAACACTAAAATTGAAATTATTTCTTGATAATATTTGTAATAATATCAAATACATTTATAAAATGGGAATATTCGCACAGACATGTGGGTTAAAATCAAGTTAAAGCACTAAGAAACGATTCTTTGCAAAACAAATTTTTCTTAGCTTTGTAACGGTTAAACAAAGCTATACTTATTATATATTCTATAAAAACGTCATCTAAAATTTGTAACGGTTAAAAACTTTGTAACGGTTAAAAACAAAGCTATACTTATTATATATTCTATAAAAACATTTATAATAGCTTCGTAACGGTTAAAAACAAAGCTAAACTTATTATATACTAGGGGTTTGCCGGCGCTACGCGCCGGTTTTGTTAATATTGTTCTGATTTGATTATGGTTTTATAATCTAGAACATTTTTAACAGTATTTTAGATTACAAAATATATATATGATCATATGAAATTTATTAATTTCATTGTAGTCTTTGCAAAGTTACTATGAAAAAGATTTAAGTTTAAATATATGCATGACAATTTGAGAGTGTAATCGCTAAACTGTTTATTATTTGATTGAAACTTATTAATTTAAATTATGATTCAGACTAAATTTATAAATGTAAATTTCATCTTACAATGATTATGTTAAATTAGAGTTTATGCTAAAATGTTACTTTCAAATTATATATATATATATATATATATATATATATATATATATATATATATATATATATATATATATATATATATATATATATATATATATATATATCAATAATTAGATATGATTGTAAACATGCCTAAAAACTTAAATTGATAAATCTATGCTAGTTAGATAATATGCATTTTAAATTTATCTTATATTCTGCATCATCTCATTCGGAATCAGATGAACTTTTTTCTTGTCAGGTTTTATGCTATCAACTTTGTATTTGTTCGGTTTAACTCGGGCTACACTTCAGTTATCGGTTAAAAGGGAACCAAACCCAAAACCCAAAGTAAATGAAATCATTTTTTCGCTAGATTCGTAACTGAGCTGATATTCTAACTTCAGAGCGGGTTATGGTTTGAGATTTATGCTCGTACCTAGATTTGTATATTGGGGTGGTGGTGAGGTGTTATAATAGTTTAATGCTTTGGACTCTGTTAGTTTGAATTCAATGAATTATATTTTGTGAGCGGTGCTTATGACGATAGTTTCAAATAATCATAGGTGTCATATTAACCACCAGTTTCTTCTCGCTCTTGATTTGTCAAAATTAAGAAGTAGTGACTATATCAATTTAACCAATCAGATGTATATTGATCATAAAGATACATTCGAAGTTGGTATGGTGTATTTTTATTCCTAAATCTTAATAATAAGAATTTAAAAATTTTAATATTTAGTGTTGTTGAGTAATTTTTTTTGGATAATTATGTAGCCATCTCTATTTTTAAGAGCATTATTTAATGTTTTTATTGTGTTATATAATAATAGGTGATAGGTTTACATATTATGTGTTTGTATTTTTTTCAATAATATGTTTTGTGTATATAATAGTAAATCTTCTGATGTAAAGCATATTGAATTTCAATAACTTTGCATTTGTTGTTTTAATATTAACAGTTTAACGTTATAAATTATATTTTATTTTTTATTTGAACATTATTTCTTTAAGAAGTTTTGTGTTCTCTCTATATATTTTGACATTGTAAAGTTATTGAAATTCACCCTCACCAAAAAAATAATCACAACGTTATAGGCTGTTCCAGTCAATATTTGCTACTCCTTTTCTTACTCTGATTCTTGTTGGTGTTGGGTCAGAGTCTAGTCGTCTTTGATGTTGATTTCTTCTTCGTTAGCTTACCGTCGATAATTCCTATTCGGTTTGGTTTTCAAGAATTAGTTTTTGATCATCTGACTTCTATGCTCTCTTTCAAAGTTTGAGGATGGCTACACGGTTTGCTGATTTCATCACTCTTCGCGTCTCTAGTCGCTTTGTATTTTGCCAAATTTGAGACTCCAAGTTTAGATAGTGTTTTCTTTCGTGTATGCTCTGTAAATTTATAATGTTGTGTCTGGTCTCAAGTTTGGACTTTGGTTTCTTGGTGGTTAACTTTCATTCTCTATCTTTCAGGCTGTATGTTTTCTCCCTCTGCTTTTCTTAGTATAAGTTTGCGAAGTTAGTTTCTTGGAGTTTTGGTTTTTTTTATCTAGTGTTTTGTGGTTCTCTGCTATTATAAACGTTTTTTCTGTGCTTGTTTAGTTTTTGAGGTGCTTCATACATTTTAGCTGGTGGATGCATTTATGGTGTGTTAAATATTTGTCTTTTTTTTTTGTGGCAATTTTTGCCCTATGTTAATATTTTTACTCTAACACGTTTTCTTGGTTCTTTGTGTTGGTACTTGATCTTGTTTATTTGTATCCGAAAGATGTTTTCTTTCAGAGTTTATCTTTCTAATCTTTTCCTACATCTCCTTGTTATGACCAAAAATTTTATGATAAAGTGAGCTAAGTTAGTTTTTGTTCTTAATATTGTTTCATCTCTAAACATTTACTTAGTTAGTGTGTTGTTGGCATTTTTTTTCTCTATGATTATAAAGATTTTTTGTTTCGATTATGAGTTTTGTTCTAGTTTATTTTTCGTAACTTGATCAATATTAAAATAAATATATAATTTGTAAATGAAATGATAGAAAATAGTAAACACTAATAAAGTAGTGAAGTTTATGTTATTTTTAATTGTGAATAAATTTAAAAATTAAAGGATTAGTAAACTTAAAAAGATGATGACTATTGTGAAAATGATTAGATAGTGCACAATTAGAAAGTGGTGAACCAAATTGTAGTAATCTAAAAGAATTAGGATCTAAAATGTAAAAATATAGAAAAAAGTGACACATGTCATTAAACCTCCCTTCCACATGTCAAAAGAAGAGAGAAAAGCTTACTTTATATATAAAGATTCTATAAAAACGTCATATAAGCTAACGGTTAAAAACAAAGCTAGACTTATTATATATTTTATACCTGGTATAAAGAACAAATCTCTGTAACGGTTATTCAGTTCTAGTCAACTGCAAGTTTTCCTTCTTTTTTATATATTTAAACAAAGAAAAAATTGGCTAACTGAACCACTTTGAGAAAAGTTTGTCGGTGTATGCCTTTGACTGTATTATTTTGTCCCAATATACTTTTGCTCTTATTATGTTGAATAAGAAATTATAGTATATTAATAATGCTGAATAAGAAATATAAACAATAATATTATAGAGTAATACAATATATAACACTAAAATGAAAATTGTATATTGAAAACATTTTTAGTAATTTCAAATACTCCCCTGTTTCAAAATATATTGAACAAATCTTTGTAAAGGTTATTCGATTCTAGTCAACTACAAGTTTTCCTTCTTTTATTTTTTTTGAATATTTTGAAACAGAGGAAAAAATGGCTAACTGAACCATATTGAGAAAAGTTTGTCTGTTTATGCCTTTGACTGTATTATTTTGTCCCATTATATTTTTGCTCTTGTAAATACAAAATTAACCTAATTTATAATTTAATACAAAATTAATTTTCTAATCTAATTTATAAATAATATTGGCTAATTAAGAATCAGTATTTAAATATGTGTATAGTTTATTAATAAAATAATTCTAAATATGTAAAATATTTTTCTCACGATCAACATTATGTTCTCTGCTTAACGAAAAAACTTTTCTCTTAACCTTTTTTTGGCGATTCCAAATCCGGTGAACACTCTAGAAATTCTGGCCAACTATCGCCGGTTTAACGCCATCCTCTCTGTGTTCTGTCGGAGCTTCTTCTATTTCCGACGATTTAAGGTGATTGTCAAATCAAACTTCGTCAAAAGGCCTTGTTTCTTCCAAAGAAAGGATGAAGATCTTTGAATATAAAAAATTTGAAATCAGTGTGATACAATGTAACTTAAAGTCAAGAACAATATAAGTTTGAATCAAATTAATTATGATTAATTCCTAGATTTTCTTAGAATTAAAAACATAAAATATATAAAAAATAGAATACATAAATTCTAAGAAGATATAACATAGACAAAAGATTATAATACATATTATAAAAATATAGAACATGGAGAGATTTTAGAATTTAAATTTTACCATATTTAGAACATAGCATACAATCAAGAACTCGTTGTTTTATCTACAACATATAATCTATACTAATAAAATAGGTTTTTTATCTCCTTGGAGGAGGGGGGAATGCCATGTGCCTTTTTCTTTTAATAATTAAAATATTTTGTTCAATAAATGGGGGGGGGGGGGGTTAAAATATTTTGTTCAATATTTTAATGAATTTTGGTATTAATTGTGAAATAAATGGAGAGGGGGGGGGGTGTTAAACTTTTCTTCATACATGTCCAAGCGTTTATAAGAGTGTTTTGAATCTGACTCGTATCCGTAATTGAACCGCTAAATCTTTGACCCAATAAAATTCAGGTTTGAGTTTTATTGCAGCACTGGTTGAACCAATAGATAATTTTTATTTTTACTATTTTTAGTTTAGATAACGTTATGTTTTGAAATTATTTTGTATATTATAAATTTTTAATTAAAATTTTGAAATTTCAGTTTTATTGTCGTCTTCCTCTTCTTCTACACTACAATTACGTTTGCAAGAATGTGAGTCATGGTTGTGCTTGAGCTGCACGTCCGTAAAACAGATTGAACCACGATGAGGCTTATTGTTCTTCTATACTACAATTTACTTTTGCAAGAAAGGTGAGTAATTTTTTTTATTTAACTTAATTTATTACAAATCATTATATTTTTTTATTTACTGATCAAAAAGAATAAAATCATATGATCATATGAATTACAAAACAGAGTTTGGATTGTTGAAGAAGAAAAACCTGGCGAGATTAGTTATAATAAATTAGAGAATGCTCTTACCAAAGAATATCCCAAAAATGATTAAGTGACAAATTTAGAAAACAAATTGTTGGTAAGTTTTAAAATTTAGAGAAAACCAAAATTAGTTGATGTGATCTGGTGTTAGTTAATTTTTGTTATTGATAATTTATTACAATAATGTTTTAATTTTGTTTTATTTTGGATTTGGAAAATGTCTTGATTTTTTTAGATGGCATAACTCTTATGTTACAACTTTTTTAAATAGTCTAAACCATCTCTTACTGTTTTGTATGTACGTTTAAAATTCTTAACTTTAGTTTATATATATATATATATATATATATATATATATATATATATATATATATATATATATATATATATATATATTCATAGCTAATATATTATTTTATAATAAAACTAATTCATTTATTAACCCGCAATTCATCTGTGGTCAATCCAATGATCCAGTGATTCGGTAAATCATCTGATTCAGTATCCGGGCCGAGTTTCAAAACACTGATTTATAAGATTTTTTTTTATTTGATGTTAACGATGGAGAATATAGTCTATACAATTCTCCTTCTTTAACGCAATCGACGTAATCATTCATATAATCAATCCAGAAATCACATTCATCACACTATATCCTATTGAATGCTTCTTTAGTTCATGCTTTCTCACTTTCATTGTATATGTATAGATGGTGTGAGAGTTCAGACGATACTCACTTTACTTTTTCCAATTCAATCATTGTCAAATTTCCAATTTCATTGCTCGGAGTTAAAGACAAATCGGTGTAGAGATGTTCAAACTAGGCCAACAATTTTGGCAATTCTGAAATGTTAAGAAAGGAGAAAGATATTGGGGTTGATATGTTGTTGATTAATGGGAAGGTACACCGATTTCTTATTTCAGTTTACTAGTTAATGATTGCTTACTTAAAGTAGTAGTTTCTTATGCATCATCTTCTTTCTCAGGTGGTGTTTCTACATGCGTTAATCAACTTTCTCAGGTTTAACACCTTTAAACATTTTTTGAAAGAAATTTCAGTCTATGACATGAGTATTTAAGATTCCAACTAAAATAACTTTTTACGACTATTGATTTTTATTCTATTTTTATTAAATCGATTAGTAACAGCTACTTATGTTATTCTATTTTGAATTAAATAACTTCAAACAAAATAATATATTACGGTCCCTAATCATTATCAAAAAGATCAGAAAATATCATTTTTTTACATATTTTCATTTTACATATTTTAAACATATTTTCTTTACTAAGACCATATAATAAATTATAAATTTAAGTAAGAATAAACCATTCAAATCCGGCGCTACGCGCCGGAATATCACTAGTAGAGTGAAAAAAGATAGAAGACAAGTTAACGCTAAAATTCTATACTAAAATTAAAACTAATGTTGGATAGATCATAGAAAACATTTTATAGTACAAATTATAAGTTTTATAGAACATACAAGATAAGTTAGAATGTCTTTTTTTTATCTTTGTAAAAATGATTGTAATATAAATTATAACAAGTCTAGATCAACATATCCAAATTGTTTTTAAAATTTCAATTTTGTGTATAGAAAGATGTAAAACATTCACATGGTAGTATTGTTTTCTTCTTATTTTGATTTATATATAATTTTTAAAAAAATATTTTTGTTAGTAGATAAAATATCATATAAATTATTTTGTTCTAGTAGATACGTTTCAACCATTATTTATACGATATTTTATCTAAAAACAATTACATTGTGAGTCACATTTTTGAGTTATCTGTAAAATGTACGACCGTAAATAAAAGAACAAAAGAAAATTGCGCCTTTAAAATATTTATAAATTAATCAAAGTGGGAATGTGCAAGTGTTGCTAAGGTGAGTTTTGTAATTTTACTTCCATAAACTACTTCGGTAGTATAATGTGACTTTTCATGATAGAGAAAGTGGGAAGAAAAATTTACATCTAGAAACACATTCTCACTTTCCTTTAACACGTTTAGACACTTGTTGCATGACACACACTTTTTGTGTATACTTTGTCCTTTATACCCCTAACCAAGAAGCAAGTATACATTTTTATTTTTTTCTGAACGATAGAATGTACCAATTAGCAGGAGAAATAAAAAAATATTAAATGGTTTATTGTCTGTGTGCTTTAATTTCTTTTCTATCTCGAGTTTTGAATTTCAAAATCACTTTCCCAATTCTATGAACCCTAATACTCCCTCTATTTCTGAATAAGTGTCATTCTGACATTTTTCACGCAGATTAAGAAATCATTTAATTTTGCATGTTTTCCATATAAAAACACTATTGCCCATACACTTACTCCTATTTCAACCAATAGAAAAATAATCTGCAGAATAAAATCAATAAATTCTGCATCGAAAACATAAAACGACACTTATTTTGCAACAAAAAATTTTTTCTACAATGACACTTATTAAGAAACGGAGGGAGTAGTTTCATCCTCTCGTTGCAGTCAAAGAACATGAAGAAATTGGAGGCGAAGAAGATTGTTTGCTTTTGCTCATTCATTTCGATTTTGTCCTCTTTTTCTACTACTCTCGTCCTCTTTATTTTTCCTTTTTCCTCCTCTGTAATTTGTGAACTATGACGAAATCTAAGTCAAATAAGAAAGGGAAGCTTCTTCGTCAGCCTACTCCACAACAAATCGAAATCGTTGGCCAAATCTCCTCCTCACACTACACCTACAGCTTAATCAATGGAACCCAGCCTCATCACTGGTCCAAGTCGCTTTCGGAAGTCTTGGGTTCTTCAGATTTCAGTTTTTATGCTATCAGTTACTAAAGCTTTCACTTAAACATCTCCAAAGACATAAAAGAAAAACCAAGATCATCTAAGAAAGACACAACAACTCTGCAGCTACTAATAGAGAACAAAAACTACAGCTTCAGAAGTTGTGGTCATGGTTGAAGATAAAGAGGAGGATGAGCGTACCCTGTCACCACCATGACAAAACAATTTAGTTGTGGAGCGTCCCCTGTCACCACCATGGTTGTGGAGCGTCTCAATGCTGCGATCCAGATTTATCAACCAAGTAAGCTCACTTTGAAGGAAGTTTTGAGTTTTTTTTATATAGTTTTAGTTTTAGTAGGCTGTGTTCACACTTTTTTTTAAGAAACCTTGTCCACAATACCTTGAACCTATGTTTCACTTGATTAAGAGCTGAATAAAGATGAAGAGTTGATTTTAATGGCTTGCTAGTTGCTACTAATACATCTTATTCAGAGATACTTCACTGATTAATTTATTTAATGTGTTGGAGAGTTGATTTATATGGCTTGTTACTAGTACATCTTATTCAGCTTGTGGATCGTTGAGGTTTTGGTAACATGGGTCTATGCCAATATGAGTTCATATCCACGTCTTTATTCTCTTGTCCATATGAGTCATTGTCCACATGAGTCCGTATCCACATGACTCCATGTCTTCTTTTGTTAAGTCATTTTGTTAACATGAGGCCACATGAGACAAAGACACTAGAGGATAAGTTGTAAGTATGAGTTCATCAACCTCTGATGTTTCTGAATTAGTGAGAGCACAATTTTCGTATTTTGCTGTTCCTTCACTTGGTAATCATCTTAGGTTATAGGCACTGTTTAATTGCATCTTCCACCGTCATGTTTAGCTTTGTTTCACAATTTTTTAAAAAATTTGGTTTATGCGTGTGAAGTCTAATTGACTACTATAATTGGTAATGATAAACCGCAACACCCACATTTTTGTGTGCATAGAATTGGTAATCTTGTTCCTAGATCCTGTCCACAAAAAGAGCATCCACAAAATACATATTCATCTCAAGTCTCAATCCTTCCAGATATTTGACCCACACTCTCATTTACAATCACGTTCACTTCTAAAAAACACATTTTTCGAGGCAACTGCAGTATGCAGTCGCACAAGATCACAATGTTTCCTGAATATATACTTGTAGTAAATCAAAATGAAACTCTTCAATGTCGCTTAGACTTGAGAAATTGTTAGATTTGAAGTTAAGTTGGTAGCTTCCATGTTTGGTATCTAATTGTCAATTATTCCTATACAAGAGTTTGAGACAGTTACTTGTCTTCAATATGCTGCTCAGCTCCATATCTTTCCTCTACAGTCCTCCTGTCCACGCCTTTGTAGAAGGTATCCACATACACACACCTCATGTCCACAACACGCATCCACCACACATATTGAAGGCATCCACATTTCTTAAGTTCACATATTTTTGTAAATAATTTTTGAAATATGTAAAATATATAAATGAAAATGGATGTCGAAATGTAAAGAAAAAAAAATACAATTTATTGTAACAACTAGTTTTGTCTTTATATATCTAAAATTTGAGAAAACAGTTAAAAACATGAGATGGAAGAATAATAATAATATAAAATAAAAATAAACTAAATAAATTTAGGCCAATTGCACCCTATATACAAAAAAGTAAAGTTTATTAGCTGCCCGATATCTAACTGTTTGATTTTTCAATATTCCTTTTTTGGCCCTATGATAATGAAAGCTGAAAGAACGTGCCTAGTCTATAGCTATTAGAAGGCCATCTGTTTGCAGTGTAATAATGAAAGCGTGTTGCTTAAAGATCGAAAAGTGATATCTGCAAACCTGAAAAATAAAATTTCGTTTCCATTTTCAAGAAATTGCGCTATCCAATCGAAATTTGTTGCGGTTCCTGCTGTAGAAATTGGCGGAACACACGAGGAAACTTAGAGGAGGAATAGAGGAGCAGAGGAGGAAACTAGAGGAAGACGACGAATCTTGGGGTAGGAATAGCGCAGGTTTTTGAGAAAGCAATGGTCTCCTCTCGACTTGTTGATTGTCCCGATTCACCGGAAGAGGAAGGAATGGGGCCAATACCCGATATGATGTTTGCAGTTGGAGAGGAACCAGTTGGGGTTCGTGTGCTTACTTACCAGTCTTCTAACGCGTTGAAAAGGATTTTTACAGCTCTAGATGCAGAGGAAATTGAGGCTATAAGAAGAACATCGTTTGGCAAGCTGATTGATATTGCAGAGAAACCGGTTTTCTCCGGGAGGTTTGCGCGATACATATTGTCACGGCAGCTCAAGACGAAAAAGAAGTATGAAGTGTGGTTCCGATTTGCCGGCAAACCGGTTAGGTTCTCTTTGAGAGAATTCGCAATTGTAACTGGTTTGCCTTGCGGTAAGTTTCCCCCAAAATCACGGATGAAACTGAAGGAAACAATATCAGAGCAGCCGTATTGGCCGTGTTTATTTGGTAAAGTGGAGTCGGTGAGTGTAGCTGATGTGATAAAAATGCTCTACCGAAAAATTGTTAAAGACAAAGAAATCCGGATTAAGTATGCTTGCTTGGCACTTCTGGAATCTGTGCTTCTCCCAACAAGTAGTAATATGAAGATAGCTAGAGAGCATGTTGAAGCGATTGGAGATCTAAACGAGTTTTTGAGATACCGTGGGGAAGAGTTGCATTTCAAATGCTAGTTGGCAGTATCAAAGAGAGAGATGAGATAGCTCTTTCACAAAATACAATCGCAATTAAAGGATTCGCTCTTTCTCTCCAGCTCGTTATGGTTGCAGCAGTTCCAGCTCTGACAGAGGTTGTTCAAGAGATTCGGTCGTCATCAGAGTCCGAAAGCGATGAGTTTGATCGGAAATGGCATCAGTTATTCAGCAAGAAGCAGACGCTTAATCATGCGCACGCTAGAAATGTTGACAAGACAAACGATGTGAGTTATGATTACTTATTTTTAACTACAGTTATGTTTAACTGCAAGATTGCAAAGTTCGTGGCTAACAGTATTAATTTATGTCTACTTATAGGCGGCCGTTGCTTCCGTGCTAGTAGATTCCCCAACACGTCCAATTGAGGCTAGTAGTTGCGCATGGACGGATGAAGAGGAGGACACGAAAGTTGCCAACCTGGTTACACGAATCACAAGAAATCAGGCATTTACAACGGCTTCATTTCGTGGTGGGGTTAGAATGGGTGATGTTGAGCGTATGCGACAGGACTCGACAGGTAAACTGAAGGGTAGAAAAGCGAAGAAGGTCTTGCACTATATGCAGCATCTGGATTCGTGTAATGTTGCTGATCTTGTAATAGATAAAATAAGTCCGAAGTTAGAATTGATGGATAGAAACATCCAGTCTGCCTGTGCTTCTGTAGCTTCGGTTGAGGGAAAAGTGGTACTGCAAGTGGAGGCCTTGTTTGATACGTTCAAGAAGGAAATGCTAAAGTGTGTAACGGACATGGTCTCTGCTTTGTGTAAGGATTTTGTCGGGGTTCATAATGGAACATCTAATATGCATCCAGCTGTGTCAAAAGAAGCAGCAGGACAGGAAGCAGTAGGACAGCCAAGCGTGACACCTTCTGCATCTGATGTGCATCGGAATGCTATAGAGAACGTTTTAAACAACCTAAGCGAGTACTCAACGCCTCCACGAGTGAATGATAGGTTTCAGGTTTGGTTACTCGGATTGTATTAATATTGTTAACTGTATTGGATTGGAGAAGTTATTTTGGTAATTAATCTGGCAATGTTTACGAAATATGTAATCTATTAGGAGGAAAATTTTGCTAGCAGCAATGGACATAATGCAAGATCTGCCTTTGTTAGCGGACTCCAGGTAGATGAAAATGGTGCGCAATCTGCAAACAGTGCGAATCGGAACAGACAAAATATGTTTTCCAGCAAATTGGTAATGTTAAACTGCCCGCTGTTATAGCTATGTACACCCACATGTTCCTTTACTAACTGGGCGCATAGTTACACTAGTTTGTGTTGCCTGTTTCTGCCCCCAGGAATCGCATAACGGTGTGGACGAGAAACAGATGGACGAACCGTCATTCTCGCTAGGGGAAACGCAGGAGGATCATACCTTTAGGAATTGTAATGCGGAGGCCACCGAGGTTATTTGTCATGGAACACCAGAAGCGATGAATGTCGATGACAGTTTAGAAGTTGATTTACCTAATGTGAACAGCAAATTGCGTAGGCATGAAGAAACAGCGGAGGAGGGTATTCCATCTTTCTCACTGGGGTTAACGCAGGAGGAACAGGTTCAGGGTCATGTCCTTCTGATGCCGGAAGAATAGACACCGCGGCAAAACGCCTTTCCCGTAACTGTTGCTGATAATATTGTAGAATGCCATGGTACACGTAAAAGTAAGCGTCAGAGGGCGGTTCCTTCAATTCTTCTTGAAGATTACCAATGTGGAAGCCACATTATGTTGCGGGCTAGGGAATGGCAGAAGTATGTTTTCGGTAATGATAGTGTATCGGAGATGGAAAGGAAATATGAGCGGCTATTAACTAAACTGAGTGAGCAAGTGTAAGTGTGGTTAAGATATTTGTTTTACTTCCATTTGAAAGTAAGGTGCATCTCGAAAGAGTCAGCAATAATATGTTCTCTGCGTAATGTTGTTCAGGGTTTTGAATGTTGGAGGCTTATTTGTGTCTGGGAAAGACATTGCTCTGATTCTGTCGCGGTCGCGGGTTTTTCCGGCAAAGGTTGTTTCAAATCCGCAACACTCTGATTATATGCATGTATAATCCCTTATCTGTTTTTAATTAGCTTGATATATTTTCATAGGTTATTGATATCCTAGTACGTCTTTTACGTACGTCGTGCATGCATAACATGGAATGCTCTTCCGACAGATGTGTTGAATTTCTGGATTCTAAATTCATCGCTGCAATGAACAGAACGTTTCCTAAGTTTTGTAAGAGCTCCGATAAAGAGACATTTTTGTTTCCGCCTTCATTACGGGCTATGTTTCCTACGTCTGCGAAAACGGAGATTGTCCCAACTAGGTACTACTTTCCATGCTTTCTGGGGAACAACCATTGGGTAGGTATTTGCTTCGATGTGAAAGAGGGCGTTTTGATTGTCCTTGATTGTAACATTGGTCTGGTAAAGGATAATGTTATGGAGAAGAACCTCAAACCCATTGTTTTGATGCTTCCTTATCTCGCAAGATTTGCATGTCAACCTGCCGGTGAGTCACCAATAATCCACTGTTTCGATGTTGTGCGCCCTAAATCCTTGGAACAGGTTAATAAGCCGGCGGAGTCGGGTTTAATGGCTGTGGTTTTGATGGCCAGGCATGCTTTTTATGGCAAGGATGCTTGTAAACATATCAGTTCTTCCGTGCTTGAAGAAGAAGGGAAGCGTGCAGCTATATTGGCATTTGAAATGACGGAGAAATTGTAGGTCCTCGGAGCTGTGGTGTTGTGGTTTTATGTTCTAGCTGCGTGTACTAAAATATTTATTGGCTGTGTTATCTGTGATGTTGTCGTGTGAGAGTTGTTTGTTGTTCTTCTTATATAACGGTTTAGATTTGCATCTTCAAAATAATGGACGGTCTGGTTGCGGAATAATATCTTGTTTCTTTGTTAATATGCACTTTTAGTTAGGTACTTTGATGCCCGATTTTGCAAATGCACAATACTATTTACGGATCTAATGTGGATATGGTACTGGTATTTACGGATCTAATGTGGATATGGTTTCAATGGTTTAAACAAAAAGCGAAAAACAAAAGTTACTATCCGGCTTTGAAGATAGGCGTTTGGTATAATTTGTAGGCTCAAACATTATGTCGCATAGTAACCAGTTTTTTTAATAAATTTTGTCACTTCTAAATAATAGACGGATATCATTATTTCCATGTGCCGGTCTCATCAGCTCAGTCACGCGTATGGAGAGTCATTTTAGCTTTGGACTCTTTAACATATATGACAATTTCGTTAAGTCTTTGTATCTAAAGAATATCATCATCACACCTATTATAGGGTAGCTACCTACTGTTTACCATTATTTTTATTTACACCCGGTTGATCTTATCTCTTCAAAGGGTGCATTTCTTTATCTATAAATAGCACCCCAAGCCATAGTGTTTCTTCACAACTCGGTCTACAAATACTTAAGCGGTGAACTTTGCTTGCACAGGTAAACAAATATCCTCACTCTTATATGGAGGCGTATAATAAGTGATATTTTTTTAAACATTGCTCTTCTATTTCAGATGTCAGTTCCCCTACCAGTTCATCTAAACCATGGAGCTTGGAAGCATGGTGATGATGGACATTGGACCTTTCATAGGAAGCCAAGCGACCTCGGTTATACGGTTCTTGTCAAGCGGGATGAGAAGTTGGAAGATTTGGAGAGCATTATTTGTGCTCGTTACAACCTCAATGCTGACATACCCTTAGCGCTTGCATACCACCCACCTATGTGGTTGCTAGAACCAGATGGAACTCGCCGCCCACCAACTACCTTAACGTCGAGTGAGACGGTTGAAAGCATGATGGGAATCCGCTCCTGGTTTGCAGAACTTGTTCTTTGTGTATCGTCAGGCGCCGAAGACGTTGCTTATTACCAGTTTCTTTGTCAAACAACGTTCTCCATTGGTGGAGCAACTTTTGTCTTCTCAGGTAATATTTGGCGTATTCTAAACTGTTGCTATATTTTGGAGTTGCCATTCACAAAGGTCTATTTGGAAAATGTTATTAGGATACAATGAACAAGAGATTGTGGCAAGTCAGGAAATTCTTGAAGAAATATTTAACAAGGAAGAAAGGCTAGCCATTTATAGGGGACACTATGAACTTGAAAAGGCTAAGGCGGAGGCTAAGGAGAATGGTTCTGCATCAGCTGGGGGTACTAGTGGACGCAACGAGGAAGGTAGGGTGCCTATTATCATGTTCACAGCCTTGAAATATAAAACTAGTTAAATGCTAACTATTTCATATTGTGCAGCTGGTCTAGCGTCCCCCTCTGAATCGGGTTAGTGGAAGGAAGCCATGTGGTTGGCAAACCACAATCGGCTCAGAAGACAATGCGTATGTTCAATATTTCAAGTTTTCAAGCTCATGTGTAATATTATCTAAATAAGTGAAGTCTTTCATAGGCTTCGTTGGTGTATAATTTCTGTAAAATATGTTATATATTTTCTGTCTTACTTATGGAACTGGTGTGTATGTCCAAGAATGTTGCTTTCGGATGCTTGTGTAATAATATTATGTTTCATATATCATGTTCTCGTATCAACTTCATCAGCTAGTCTATTAATATGCGGTATCTTTGTGCGTATATATTATATATGTCTGATTAGAAAGTGAATTAACATAATGGTGTAACATGATGCTATGTTTTTGCATGAAAGTTGTAGCTGATTATTTATGAAAATGAGTTAGAATTTTTCACGTATGTGTGTTAAAGCCTCATCTTAACAATTGTTTGTTTAACATTTGGGCCAAGAAATGTGGGGGCTATTTGATTCGTTGGTTTTTGCATGACCGTTGTGTAGCTGGTTACTCATGAATATGAGCCATATTTCTTTTTTTAATGGCCTTTTTTAATTGTATGCGGGGATCTTGTTCCCTAAATGGCAATATTTATAAGCCGACAAAATATCTTAAGAAATTGCTTTTCGATAAAACTTTGGCTGTAGCTTAACTTCGCCTGATATAAGATCTGAAATTTTCGCATTATATATGTGCACATGGTTTGCTCATATTTGTTCGGTTATTAATATGTAGTGTCCGCTTTAGTTCAAACATTTATAGTTATACTAAATTTGGCTTCTTATTTATTTAACATTCTCGGGAATTAGTACATTCCTGCCTCTTTTGAAACATGGATAAACTATTTTACATCACATGTTTACTCTTTACTGTCTCTGACAGTCCACCATACATATCAAACACTTTCATCATCCGAGAATCGCCATTTTGATGTTTTGATCGACTACACTTATATAGCAACTTTGCAAGTTGCTTTGTTGTGACCTGCTGCTTTGCACCGGCTACAAGCATGTTTGCGACTTGGAGTCTTCATCTACAAGCATTAACTTTTGTCTGTTAGTTTTGATTTAAAACCTTATACATATTAGCGGTTATCAGCTTACTCGTATTTCGCCAGTAGATAATATTCTACTCTTCCTTGGTCTCCCTGGCGGACGTCTACTTGCTGGAGGGAACATGTCAACACCTTGGGTTGGATCTTCGTGTGGCTTTGCTCCATTGGTTATTGGCACAATGTCTTCCGCATACGCCAACGCTAGTGTGTCTATGGTGTAGAAGTCCGCTACAAGGGATTCAATACTAACATTTTCTTTTATTGCAGATGCTATGGCATGTGGACACGGAATGAGGAGCTTTTGGAAAGCAAAGCAGGAGCAATATTTTTCCCGCAGGTTAACTTCGTAGGTTGAATCATCCTTGTCCTTCACTTCGAACTTTGTTGAGTTAATCCTATGCACAAGCATTCCGCCACTATTGCGAAAATTATTTTCAAAAATTTCTTTTACCCTTGCTGTCAGTCTTCCATTACCAACATGTTTCACACTTCGTCTTTCGGCAAACCAGGTCATAAGTTTGGCTCTGATATGCTCAAACAATGCCAGGACGGGATATTCTCTTGCTTCGCGAAGAACGGAGTTCCACGTCTCTGCAACATTACTTGTCATTATGTTGTAACGGTTTCCTTCAAAATGTGCTCTGGCCCAGTGTTCGAACCCAATATCAATTAGGTATTCTGCACATGAAGCGTTAAGCGTCTTGATTTCGTTGAAAGCTTTGTAGAATTCATCAAGTTGAAATGCTCTAGCTGCCTTGCCCACCAAGTATCCTAGGTTTTTGGTTTTGAAATACGTCCTAACGTTTCGCGTCAGGTGCAGGATACATGCACAGTGACGTGCAGCTGTATAGACCTACAGGTTTTATGCTGATTTAGTAATATGAACATTCGCGAATGAATTTAGGTACCGAATATATTATGTTTGCAAAAAATCATACCTTAGAAATGCCATGATATATGGACGAGTGGCGGTCCGAAACAAATACAACTTCGCCACTGTTGGGGATGAATTTTAATAGCATTTTGAAACACCATTCCCATGATTTGTCATTCTCACCGTCAACTATGCCGATGGCGATTGGAAATACTTGATAATTCCCATCTTGTGCCGATGCCGACAACAGACATCCTGCATATTTTCCGCGTAAGTGTGCTCCATCAACGACAATAACGTTACGCATATGCTTGAGTCCATTTATACTTGCACCAAGAGCAAGGAACATGTATTTGAATCGGTGTCCCACTGCATCATCGTAACTTGTATGCATTTCCGCCACAGTTCCTGGATTGGCTAGAACAAGATTGTCTAGGTATTGTGGCAGCATTCTATACGATGTTCCGCATGAACCTTTTGCATATTCGAGTGCAACTTCTCTAGATCGCCATGCTTTCCAATAAGATATTCTGATGTTGTGCTCACCTAGCATGAGTTGCATGATATCATTTGGACGTGGCCCTGCTCCGGAGCCAGCAAATCTTGACTTAATTATTTCCCCAATAACAGCATGTGTTGCTTGTTCTTCATACCCTGTGTTAGAGAGGTCTGTTAGTAAGCAAATACTATTAAAAAATTTATTCTTCACAGCATATATATATAGACCTTTGTAGTTGGTTCGGTAACGTAGTTTTTTCTCACTTATATAGACATTTATACTTTTGCCACAAGCTAAAACTATTTGTATACTCTGAAATTTTTTTTAAATTCCGGTTACTGATTAATAAACTTGGTTATGTGGTCACAAGCTAAAGCTATTTCTATAATCTGAATATTGTTTTAAATTCCGGTTACTGATTAAAAAAGTTGGTTATGTGGTCGGTCGTACTCGACTATTACAAGTGTATAAGATTACTATGCGACATAATAACCTATAAGATTTGCCATTTTTTGTAATTCATCTGCTTTCGATACTCACGTCTACAAGGCAACAC
This sequence comes from Hirschfeldia incana, assembly GCA_026261945.1. Taxonomy (NCBI): domain Eukaryota; kingdom Viridiplantae; phylum Streptophyta; class Magnoliopsida; order Brassicales; family Brassicaceae; genus Hirschfeldia; species Hirschfeldia incana. Next base: position 4,691,916 of record JABCMI010000006.1, read on the forward strand.
AACTATTTCGCAAACCGTTTTTATTAGGTTTAAGTGTGTTGTACCAGCTTATATAATGCATCCATCAAAAATACATATATATATATATATATATATATATTCATATACCTGCGCGATCGTCGACGCCACATGAATGTGTTAAATTTGCTTTGCGAATTTCATACGTTCCCATATTCTTTCTTTTAGCCGCATATATTCTCCATTTGCACGCATCACTTATACATATGACGACCATACAGTTGGGAGTTGATCGAGCAGTGCGATAACATAATTTATTATGCAAAGCGTAGAGCGCTATTTGGTGCTTGAAATCAGCTCTAGTCCTAAACACCTTGCCTTTGTATAATGCATCATAAGTGTATGTTTGGTTTCCTACAAGTTTTCCAATGCATATGGTGATCAGCATAATCGAAGGCCATAAAGTTCATAAACATATTTCACATTACTATTTCACAACCCAAGTCCAAACATATATTCTTAAGCATACTTCCGTTAAAGATAAAGACAACGCTGACTTCCCAAATGCCATGCTATATCACATCAAAAGGAGGCATCTTATTATAACTTATAATATTGATTCTAAAAGAGGGGACCCAACCCACCACTTCCAACTTTGGCTTCTTCATCTGCGGCAGCACCGTCCATTGGAGACCCTGGTTCAGCCATGTTGTTCGACATTCCAATGGTTAGAGTGAGATCCAAATTCGGTTCAGGGAGTGGGGCAGGAGGTGTACGAGGCTCGACAACATTGGTAGTAAGGTCAGAGGTGTTTTGGACTCCAGCGTCGGTTGCAGCTTCACCTATATAAAAAGATAGTTACAATGGGGTCGGTACGTTTAACCTTAAACGACTTAAAACCGGAAACGAACCTTCCAAGATATTGATGATGTTGTTGGTTTCCATCATAGAATCTACTAGTATTGGAACCGGTGGAGGTAATGCTGCAATGACCTCTACGGAGTCACCGCCGAAGGAAGATCCAGTGTCAGCTATATCATCATCGGCATCATCGATCACAATGACTGTCGGAGGTTGTGGAGCAGAGACTCGCCTATTAAGAGGTAGTGGTTGTCCAATACTTCCATTGGTTTGGAATAGATGCTGTTCTAAGTTGATTTCATATGTTCCTTCTTCTCCAACCATTGGATTCCAGTCAGTGGCATCCTCTTCCATGTTTTCCCACGAGTGCAAAGGGTTTGGATCGACTGTTGGAAGGTGTGGAATTAGTGCTCCAGGGTCGAATGAAGGCAGAGTGATCTGTAGTTCATCAAAGCTAAGCGTTGTCCGTAAAGCACTACACATATTAACGTTTTCATTTCGTTAGTGAAATTAGTTTTGATGCTGTATAGCAGTTTCAATATATATTAAATGTAATTTGAAAACAATTAACAATTGCAACATCTGTTTCTGACACTTAACAATTGCAACATCTTTGCTAAATGTAATTTGGAAACACTTAACGATCCTAGGCTTATGTATTTGTTTTTAGTCTATCTGTTTCCTTAAATATGAAATCACTTGCCCTATCCCAATCCTTCTTAAACTATACACTTACTGGTAGCAGTATAAGTTTACCTTCATCAGTTGGATTATAATTCAGAGCTGAATTCGGAGAGAAGGAAATATCGTCCTCCAAGGAAATGACACCATCTCCGGTTATACTATCATTAGGAAGAACAGCTTCGTTGGCATCATCATGGTTCAGTTGACCATAAACCATCTCTATTTCTAGAGCAACACGGAAGATGATAAGAAGCTGAGGTTCATTGAACATAAGCTCGAGCATGTGGTTGCTACATACTATCGGATGACCGCCGACCAGATCTTGTAAAAAATCCAGAAACACGCAAGGTTAACAAAATTGATAAAACCGTTTACTTTAAAGGACAAGAGTAACAGGGTTGTGCTCTACCTCGTATAGCTTGATGATGCTGTTCTTCAGTAACGCCATCCCCAAGGTATGTCTTCCCTTCAACGGTGAAGGGACTTCTACAGAAGAAATCATATTTTGCGACGTGTTCTGGTCCGCTAGTAACAAATAGAACTGGGTCAGGCATATAATCTGACATACTTGTCATTATTTCCAAGTCTTTGTCAGTCATGAGCCTGATAGGAGCAGAAGTTTCAGCATCAGGGTCACGCATCCAAACCGGTAGTTCATAGGTCAAGGCAACAGGGGCTAGGATCCCGAGGTTTAGGGTTATCCTGATTCTCTCCACAAGACCATCTACACAATCGGTTCGGTTGATAATCAGCGCATCTCCTTGTCCTTCTTGGGTTTCTTCAAAATTCCACAACCCACTTGCAGATTTCTTCCACAGCCCGCACACGAGCCGAAATAGTCTACCCATCTAAAAATACCAATCAAGTTTGTACAAACAAAGTTAGGATGATGTGTTGTTTAATGGTTCAAATGAACAACAATAGCTTTAAATATGCGGTATCTTTAAATGTAGCACCGTATAATAAGTAGAGAAAACTACCTTTAATCTCTACCAAGGCCGCAAATGCTGGGAGTTAAGAAGTTTTGCTGGTTATTTTGTGATTTTTTTTGTGCTATCTTTTGTTACCGGATGTCTCGTTTTATAGCAGGATGAAGGTGAAGTTCCAGTTATCTCAAGAATATCCAGCTTACAGCAGAGCATTAAATGATGCATGGAACCTACAGATAGACCTCATTATACCCCCCACTTGATCTAAAAAATCTCTGACATATGTTCCTGTTTAAGTATTTAAACTTATTTTAATAACTTTCTTCTTATATGTATGGTTTGCTTAACTGAAGCACATGTTGTTTGTAAGTGTCTTGTTTCCTTCTCGTTACTTTCTTGACGTTCTTTTCAAACCAGTATAGTTGTAATATTAAATCTGGTTATCCTAACAATTGTTAGCTACACAAGTTCCATCATGTCCACACATCGTTTGTTTGATTTTAGGCCTTGATTTTATTTGTGCTTCAAATGTTTTTCTTTTTTATCGATGGGTGCTTTGTATTTCTACATTGCCAAGTTATGATCCGATGAAGCCGTATTATTTGATTACAAATTTAAAACACACCGATCTAGTATTTCTTGTTGCAGTAAGTGTAGAGTATTTTTTTCCTTAACTTTGTAACATATGTCATCGACTTATCCTCAACCGGCAAAAATGTTTTGTTCGATCAAGTAGCTTTTATAACAGTAGGGTATATTATGAACAATATATCGATTCTCAAGGACCCATGTATAAATGTGTGAAACATGTGCTGGTTTGTGTATTAAGCCACGTGTTTTATTCGGTTTGAAGTGAAGCGGATGCGGGAATGTTTGCCAAAAGTCAAATAGAGAAACTGTCATTTTCGCAGAAACATGTGTATCTTTAGGAGATTTGGTCCATATATGATATATGCAACCTATTCTGACACCAATTTTCTTCCTCCGGGGTAACGTTGTAAATCAAACCCCCTGTGCCCGCGAATTTGAATGACGGTCAGCTCAATAGTGTTTGTTATGTCTAGATACGCAAATATATTTCCTTTTGTGTTTTTTCACCCAATTTGGCCATAAATTTATATGTTATTATTAAAGCAAACTAAAGTCGTACAGTTACGACACAAGCTTTCTCTAACAATACACTCAACAAGGGTAAAAGTGTCTGGATTATTTTTTTTTATAGCTTGATTGTGCCTCTCAAGTGAAAAGTGTCTCTGAATGCAAACAAAAGACAAAATGTGACTTATTATGTAATCGACTCAAGTGGGAATGCAACCCAAAACGTAAATCTCTCTTTTATCTATTTATTTGAGAAGGTTACATAAAAAGACACATTGTGTCTTCTCTTTGCACTCAAAGACACTTTATGGTTTTGGCACACTTTCTTTGTACGGTTCGGTAGATTCAAGACCATATTGCCTCTGTCTTTTATTTGAATCTTTTATTTGAAGGAACTAACGATTAAAGTAATTATTTCTCTTTATGTTAATAAATAAAACGGTGCGCTCTACTAGGATATAGTGGTTATATTACATAGCTGTGGATAAGAAATAGTGGTTAGGTGTATATGTTAGAGAAACATTGATATACTTGTGGACGTGATTGTTGTGGTTGGGTTATAAAAATACAAAGTTTCTAGCACATATAGTATGGATGTAATACGGTGGATATGTCAAATATCATAATTTGATAAGCATACATGATGTTTCAAAATATAGAAAACCTAAAAACTGCAAATATTACAAAAGCATACATAATGTTTGGGAAGGGGATGTATGGACGGCATGATGTGGACGGGTCATTTGTGCTGTGATCTAGTGATTTGTGGATAACGGAGTCATGGATTCTGTGGTTGTGGTCAGTGTAAAATGTGATGAATGATGTGATATGGTGCTACACATCTGTGGTTGTGATCGTGTTCATATGAGTTGGTTGCTGTTACAGACATTGATATTTCTTTGTTTTTTTTTTGATGTTTTTATTTGATATATAAAGAACAAGTTTAAAAACATTTACAACCTCGTGATAAGAAAAAAAAACATTTACAACCATACAAATAGTGTCGGAAAATAGTAAGTACTGTACATATAGATGAAGATATAGCTCTCATCCACGATGTTATCGTCCACGGTAAATCCATCCACGCTGAACTTGTGTATGGCCGAACGAGGAAGATGGGGATCTTCTTGATTCTCTCTTAAATAAGAAATAATTAAATGACAAGTTATATGAAGAACAACAGACAAACTCCAACTAATTGAGCTTTTTAAACAAAGAACAGATTTAAAACCAAGCTTGGAAGCTTTAGCAAGAACAAGAGCCAGTTCCAAATCTGTTTTTTCTTTTTTTACTGGTTACTCATGAATATGAGCCATATTTCTTTTTTTAATGGCCTTTTTTAATTGTATGCGGGATCTTGTTCCCTAAATGGCAATATTTATAAGCCGACAAAATATCTTAAGAAATTGCTTTTCGATAAAACTTTGGCTGTAGCTTAACTTCGCCTGATATAAGATCTGAAATTTTCGCATTATATATGTGCACATGGTTTGCTCATATTTGTTCGGTTATTAATATGTAGTGTCCGCTTTAGTTCAAACATTTATAGTTATACTAAATTTGGCTTCTTATTTATTTAACATTCTCGGGAATTAGTACATTCCTGCCTCTTTTGAAACATGGATAAACTATTTTACATCACATGTTTACTCTTTACTGTCTCTGACAGTCCACCATACATATCAAACACCTTCATCATCCGAGAATCGCCATTTTGATGTTTTGATCGACTACACTTATATAGCAACTTTGCAAGTTGCTTTGTTGTGACCTGCTGCTTTGCACCGGCTACAAGCATGTTTGCGACTTGGAGTCTTCATCTACAAGCATTAACTTTTGTCTGTTAGTTTTGATTTAAAACCTTATACATATTAGCGGTTATCAGCTTACTCGTATTTCGCCAGTAGATAATATTCTACTCTTCCTTGGTCTCCCTGGCGGACGTCTACTTGCTGAAGGGAACATGTCAACACCTTGGGTTGGATCTTCGTGTGGCTTTGCTCCATTGGTTATTGGCACAATGTCTTCCGCATACGCCAACGCTAGTGTGTCTATGGTGTAGAAGTTCGCTACAAGGGATTCAATACTAACCTTTTTTTTATTGCAGATGCTATGGCATGTGGACACGGAATGAGGAGCTTTTGGAAAGCAAAGCAGGAGCAATATTTTTCCCGCAGGTTAACTTCGTAGGTTGAATCATCCTTGTCCTTCACTTCGAACTTTGTTGAGTTAATCCTACGCACAAGCATTCCGCCACTATTGCGAAAATTATTTTCAACAATTTCTTTTACCCTTGCTGTCAGTCTTCCATTACCAACATGTTTCACACTTCGTCTTTCGGCAAACCAGGTCATAAGTTTGGCTCTGATATGCTCCAACAATGCCAGGACGGGATATTCTCTTGCTTCGCGAAGAACGGAGTTCCACGTCTCTGCAACATTACTTGTCATTATGTTGTAACGGTTTCCTTCAAAATGTGCTCTGGCCCAGTGTTCGAACCCAATATCAATTAGGTATTCTGCACATGAAGCGTTAAGTGTCTTGATTTCGTTGAAAGCTTTGTAGAATTCATCAAGTTGAAATGCTCTAGCTGCCTTGCCCACCAAGTATCCTAGGTTTTTGGTTTTGAAATACGTCCTAACGTTTCGCGTCAGGTGCAGGATACATGCACAGTGACGTGCAGCTGTATAGACCTACAGGTTTTATGCTGATTTAGTAATATGAACATTCGCGAATGAATTTAGGTACCGAATATATTATGTTTGCAAAAAATCATACCTTAGAAATGCCATGATATATGGACGAGTGGCGGTCCGAAACAAATACAACTTCGCCACTGTTGGGGATGAATTTTAATAGCATTTTGAAAAACCATTCCCATGATTTGTCATTCTCACCGTCAACTATGCCGATGGCGATTGGAAATACTTGATAATTCCCATCTTGTGCCGATGCCGACAACAGACATCCTGCATATTTTCCGCGTAAGTGTGCTCCATCGATGACAATAACGTTACGCATATGCTTGAGTCCATTTATACTTGCACCAAGAGCAAGGAATATGTATTTGAATAGGTGTCCCACTGCATCATCGTAACTTGTATGCATTTCCGCCACAGTTCCTGGATTGGCTAGAACAAGATTGTCTAGGTATTGTGGCAGCATTCTATACGATGTTCCGCATGAACCTTTTGCATATTCGAGTGCAACTTCTCTAGATCGCCATGCTTTCCAATAAGATATTCTGATGTTGTGCTCACCTAGCATGAGTTGCATGATATCATTTGGACGTGGCCCTGCTCCGGAGCCAGCAAATCTTGACTTAATTATTTCCCCAATAACAGCATGTGTTGCTTGTTCTTCATACCCTGTGTTAGAGAGGTCTGTTAGTAAGCAAATACTATTAAAAAATTTATTCTTCACAGCATATATATATATATACCTTTGTAGTTGGTTCGGTAACGTAGTTTTTTCTCACTTATATAGACATTTATACTTTTGCCACAAGCTAAAACTATTTGTATACTCTGAAATTTTTTTTAAATTCCGGTTACTGATTAATAAACTTGGTTATGTGGTCACAAGCTAAAGCTATTTCTATAATCTGAATATTGTTTTAAATTCCGGTTACTGATTAAAAAAGTTGGTTATGTGGTCGGTCGTACTCGACTATTACAAGTGTATAAGATTACTATGCGACATAATAACCTATAAGATTTGCCATTCTTTATAATTCATCTGCTTTCGATACTCACGTCTACAAGGCAACACAACTATTTCGCAAACCGTTTTTATTAGGTTTAAGTGTGTTGTACCAGCTTATATAATGCATCCATCAAAAATACATATATATATATATATATATATATATATATATATATATATATATATATATATATATATATATATATATTCATATACCTGCGCGATCGTCGACGCCACATGAATGTGTTAAATTTGCTTTGCGAATTTCATACGTTCCCATATTCTTTCTTTTAGCCGCATATATTCTCCATTTGCACGCATCACTTATACATATGACGACCATACAGTTGGGAGTTGATCGAGCAGTGCGATAACATAATTTATTATGCAAAGCGTAGAGCGCTATTTGGTGCTTGAAATCAGCTCTAGTCCTAAACACCTTGCCTTTGTATAATGCATCAGAAGTGTATGTTTGGTTTCCTACAAGTTTTCCAATGCATATGGTGATCAGCATAATCGAAGGCCATAAAGTTCATAAACATATTTCACATTACTATTTCACAACCCAAGTCCAAACATATATTCTTAAGCATACTTCCGTTAAAGATAAAGACAACGCTGACTTCCCAAATGCCATGCTATATCACATCAAAAGGAGGCATCTTATTATAACTTATAATATTGATTCTAAAAGAGGGGACCCAACCCACCACTTCCAACTTTGGCTTCTTCATCTGCGGCAGCACCGTCCATTGGAGACCCTCGTTCAGCCATGTTGTTCGACATTCCAATGGTTAGAGTGAGATCCAAATTCGGTTCAGGGAGTGGGGCAGGAGGTGTACGAGGCTCGACAACATTGGTAGTAAGGTCAGAGGTGTTTTGGACTCCAGCGTCGGTTGCAGCTTCACCTATATAAAAAGATAGTTACAATGGGGTCGGTACGTTTAACCTTAAACGACTTAAAACCGGAAACGAACCTTCCAAGATATTGATGATGTTGTTGGTTTCCATCATAGAATCTACTAGTATTGGAACCGGTGGAGGTAATGCTGCAATGACCTCTACGGAGTCACCGCCGAAGGAAGATCCAGTGTCAGCTATATCATCATCGGCATCATCGATCACAATGACTGTCGGAGGTTGTGGAGCAGAGACTCGCCTATTAAGAGGTAGTGGTTGTCCAATACTTCCATTGGTTTGGAATAGATGCTGTTCTAAGTTGATTTCATATGTTCCTTCTTCTCCAACCATTGGATTCCAGTCAGTGGCATCCTCTTCCATGTTTTCCCACGAGTGCAAAGGGTTTGGATCGACTGTTGGAAGGTGTGGAATTAGTGCTCCAGGGTCGAATGAAGGCAGAGTGATCTGTAGTTCATCAAAGCTAAGCGGTTGTCCGTAAAGCACTACACATATTAACGTTTTCATTTCGTTAGTGAAATTAGTTTTGATGCTGTATAGCAGTTTCAATATATATTAAATGTAATTTGAAAACAATTAACAATTGCAACATCTGTTTCTGACACTTAACAATTGCAACATCTTTGCTAAATGTAATTTGGAAACACTTAACGATCCTAGGCTTATGTATTTGTTTTTAGTCTATATGTTTCCTTAAATATGAAATCACTTGCCCTATCCCAATCCTTCTTAAACTATACACTTACTGGTAGCAGTATAAGTTTACCTTCATCAGTTGGATTATAATTCAGAACTGAATTCGGAGAGAAGGAAATATCGTCCTCCAAGGAAATGACACCATCTCCGGTTATACTATCATTAGGAAGAACAGCTTCGTTGGCATCATCATGGTTCAGTTGACCATAAACCATCTCTATTTCTAGAGCAACACGGAAGATGATAAGAAGCTGAGGTTCATTGAACATAAGCTCGAGCATGTGGTTGCTACATACTATCGGATGACCGCCGACCAGATCTTGTAAAAAATCCAGAAACACGCAAGGTTAACAAAATTGATAAAACCGTTTACTTTAAAGGACAAGAGTAACAGGGTTGTGCTCTACCTCGTATAGCTTGATGATGATGTTCTTCAGTAACGCCATCCCCAAGGTATGTCTTCCCTTCAACGGTGAAGGGACTTCTACAGAAGAAATCATATTTTGCGACGTGTTCTGGTCCGCTAGTAACAAATAGAACTGGGTCAGGCATATAATCTGACATACTTGTCATTATTTCCAAGTCTTTGTCAGTCATGAGCCTGATAGGAGCAGAAGTTTCAGCATCAGGGTCACGCATCCAAACCGGTAGTTCATAGGTTAAGGCAACAGGGGCTAGGATCCCGAGGTTTAGGGTTATCCTGATTCTCTCCACAAGACCATCTACACAATCGGTTCGGTTGATAATCAGCGCATCTCCTTGTCCTTCTTGGGTTTCTTCAAAATTCCACAACCCACTTGCAGATTTCTTCCACAGCCCGCACACGAGCCGAAATAGTCTACCCATCTAAAAATACCAATCAAGTTTGTACAAACAAAGTTAGGATGATGTGTTGTTTAATGGTTCAAATGAACAACAATAGCTTTAAATATGCGGTATCTTTAAATGTAGCACCGTATAATAAGTAGAGAAAACTACCTTTAATCTCTACCAAGGCCGCAAATGCTGGGAGTTAAGAAGTTTTGCTGGTTATTTTGTGATTTTTTTTGTGCTATCTTTTGTTACCGGATGTCTCGTTTTATAGCAGGATGAAGGTGAAGTTCCAGTTATCTCAAGAATATCCAGCTTACAGCAGAGCATTAAATGATGCATAGAACCTAGAGATAGACCTCATTATACCCCCCCCACTTGATCTAAAAAATCTCTGACATATGTTCCTGTTTAAGTATTTAAACTTATTTTAATAACTTTCTTCTTATATGTATGGTTTGCTTAACTGAAGCACATGTTGTTTGTAAGTGTCTTGTTTCCTTCTCGTTACTTTCTTGACGTTCTTTTCAAACCAGTATAGTTGTAATATTAAATCTGGTTATCCTAATAATTGTTAGCTACACAAGTTCCATCATGTCCACACATCGTTTGTTTGATTTTAGGCCTTGATTTTATTTGTGCTTCAAATGTTTTTCTTTTTTATCGATGGGTGCTTTGTATTTCTACATTGCCAAGTTATGATCCGATGAAGCCGCATTATTTGATTACAAATTTAAAACACACCGATCTAGTATTTCTTGTTGCAGTAAGTGTAGAGTATTTTTTTCCTTAACTTTGTAACATATGTCATCGACTTATCCTCAACCGGCAAAAATGTTTTGTTCGATCAAGTAGCTTTTATAACAGTAGGGTATATTATGAACAATATATCGATTCTCAAGGACCCATGTATAAATGTGTGAAACATGTGCTGGTTTGTGTATTAAGCCACGTGTTTTATTCGGTTTGAAGTGAAGCAGATGCGGGAATGTTTGCCAAAAGTCAAATAGAGAAACTGTCATTTTCGCAGAAACATGTGTATCTTTAGGAGATTTGGTCCATATATGATATATGCAACCTATTCTGACACCAATTTTCTTCCTCCGGGGTAACGTTGTAAATCAAACCCCCTGTGCCCGCGAATTTGAATGACGGTCAGCTCAATAGTGTTTGTTATGTCTAGATACGCAAATATATTTTCTTTTGTGTTTTTTCACCCAATTTGGCCATAAATTTATATGTTAAAGCAAACTAAAGTCGTACAGTTACGACACAAGCTTTCTCTAACAATACACTCAACAAGGGTAAAAGTGTCTGGATTATTTTTTTTATAGCTTGATTGTGCCTCTCAAGTGAAAAGTGTCTCTGAATGCAAACAAAAGACAAAATGTGACTTATTATGTAATCGACTCAAGTGGGAATGCAACCCAAAACGTAAATCTCTCTTTTATCTATTTATTTGAGAAGGTTACATAAAAAGACACATTGTGTCTTCTCTTTGCACTCAAAGACACTTTATGGTTTTGGCACACTTTCTTTGTACGGTTCGGTAGATTCAAGACCATATTGCCTCTGTCTTTTATTTGAATCTTTTATTTGAAGGAACTAACGATTAAAGTAATTATTTCTCTTTATGTTAATAAATAAAACGGTGCGCTCTACTAGGATATAGTGGTTATATTACATAGCTGTGGATAAGAAATAGTGGTTAGGTGTATATGTTAGAGAAACATTGATATACTTGTGGACGTGATTGTTGTGGTTGGGTTATAAAAATACAAAGTTTCTAGCACATATAGTATGGATGTAATACGGTCGATATGTCAAATATCATAATTTGATAAGCATACATGATGTTTCAAAATATAGAAAACCTAAAAACTGCAAATATTACAAAAGCATACATAATGTTTGGGAAGGGGATGTATGGACGGCATGATGTGGACGGGTCATTTGTGCTGTGATCTAGTGATTTGTGGATAACGGAGTCATGGATTATGTGGTTGTGGTCAGTGTAAAATGTGATGAATGATGTGATATGGTGCTACACATCTGTGGTTGTGATCGTGTTCATATGAGTTGGTTGCTGTTACAGACATTGATATTTCTTTGTTTTTGTTTTGATGTTTTTATTTGATATATAAAGAACAAGTTTAAAAACATTTACAACCTCGTGATAAGAAAAAAAACATTTACAACCATACAAACAGTGTCGGAAAATAGTAAGTATTGTACATATAGATGAAGATATAGCTCTCATCCACGATGTTCTCGTCCACGGTAAATCCATCCACGCTGAACTTGTGTATGGCCGAACGAGGAATATGGGGATCTTCTTGATTCTCTCTTAAATAAGAAATAATTAAATAACAAGTTATATGAAGAACAACAGACAAACTCCAATTAATTGAGCTTTTTAAACAAAGAACAGATTTAAAACCAAGCTTGGAAGCTTTAGCAAGAACAAGAGCCAGTTCCAAATCTGTTTTTTTTTAAACAAAAAACAGATTTTAGAACCAAATCTAGAAGCTTTAGCAAGAACATAGACAGTCTTACAAAACAAAACTAGAAAACTAACCTTGCATGTTGGAGTCTATTATGTTTCTTAGAGAGATCCGGTATGTGCCTCGCGGAGTTCAACAGAGCAAGTAATTTGGGTAATAGCTGCCGTATTAGGGGTATGGATTGGAAATAGATAGAGTGTGAGATTCTTTTTAGTTCTCTTGCAAGTGAATCATCGTCGAAAGAAAGAAGAGAGAAAATTTTTTTCAACGTTTTATGATTTAGAATTAGGAATTGATATGAAATTGGAGAAGAGATAACGTTTTCGAAAAAAAAAATGAATAAATAAATAATATTAAAAATCCAAACCAGATTGTGTTAACGAGAGAGCAAATTTTTTGAAGGGTATATTGGCCTTTCCACACAAGTGTGTACCATCAATATAGAATGACATGGACGGTAACATGGTGTCATGGAAAGATGCGAAGAAGAAGATCAAGAAGTTTATGATTATAATTTCGAAAGAGACAGACGCGTGTTTGAAGGGATTGTGTTTGGCGCCGCGGTTAATGATCAAGAGATTAGTGATTTGAAAGTGCTCATTAGTTTTTAAAAGGGAAAATCGCATTTTAAACACTGAGAATGTCACTTTCTAGCATTTTAAACACTGAAGTTTTTTGGCTAACACTTTAAACCTCCAAAGTGACATTTTTAGCATAACAAACCTCCAACTACGTTTTTTTGCTAGTGTGTGACCGGTTCTACAGGTAAAAATTTAATAAAAATAATATTTTTTAAAAAAAAAATACAAATACACAAAAATTTGAATAAAATTGGGAAAATTGTAAAACTTTCAAAACAAAGTTCAAAAAATGTAAAAGTTCAAAAATATATAAATAAAAATTCAAATTTAAAAATAAAATAAAATATTAAAAATTCTTAAATAAGATCTAAAATGAAAAAAAAAATATCAAATTTAAAAACTAAAGTAAGATTTTAAAAAATTTAAGAATTATAAATATTTAACAGGAAAATCACATTTTAAATTCTAAATATTAAACGTAAAGAATAAAAAAGTTCTAGAATATAAAATAAAAATATAAAATTTCAAATTTGACGCATTCAAAAGGTGCAAGTTTATATTTTTGAACTTTTTGATTCTTTTGAATTGTTTTTTGAATCGTTTTTTGAATCTTGCAGTTTTCCAATTTTATTCAAATGTTTATGTATTTTTATTAATTTTTCAGTTAGATATTTAGAATTTTAGTTTTTAAGTTTAAATATTAAATTTTATATCTTATTTTTGAATTTTATAATTTTTAAAGTTTTTAAAATTTTACTTTAGTTTTTAAATTTGATATTTTTATATTTTAGATCTTATTTTTAAATGAATATTTCATATTTATATTTATTTTATTTTTAAAATTTAAATTCAAATTTTTATAGTTTTGAACTTTTACATATTTTTGAACTTTTTTTTGAAATTTTTACAATTTCTCTATTTTTTCGAATTTTTATGTATTTTGGTTATTTTTTATTAATTTTATTATTTTTATTAATATTTTAACCTGTAAAACCGGTCACATGTGAACAGGAAAACGTAGTTGGAGGTTTGTTATGCTAAAAATGTCACTTTGGAGGTTTAAAGTGCTAGCGAAAAAACTTCAGTGTTTAAAGTGCTAAAAAGTGACACTCTGGAGGTTTAAAATGCGATTTTCCCGTTTTTAAAATATTTTCACGAGATGTTTTAAATAACATAAAAAAGTCTATAGTGACGGTTTTATCAAAATTCTAAAGTCATTAGTCAATATTGCCAACCGTCACACGTCTTACATTTATTTAGCTAGCTACCAAAACACAATCAGACTGATACTGAATAGTTCGAGATACCATCAATAAACCCGTTGACCCGATCCAAATGACCCCCTCCGTGAGCTTCCCTCTCCTCGGCCTCGCCGCCGCACTCCTCCTCGTCGTCTCAGGGATACTCGCCGAAGTTCTTAAGCCAAACCGCCTGGAGGTTTACGGCGGAGGGAAGATATTCGACATCAGCCACCGTTACACGCCGGAGATGCCGGCGTGGGAGTCTAAAGAGGGACTTTCTAACCACCTGAGACTGATCGCGAGTATGAAGAACGGATCGTTCGCTAACGTGTCGGAGATGAAACTGTCGGTTCACTCGGGAACACACGTGGATGCTCCAGGACACTTCATCGACGAGTATTACGACGCTGGTTTCGACTGCGATTCGCTTGACCTCCAAACTCTGAACGGTGATCGATCAGTCTTTGCTAGTCTTTTTCATATTAAAAGATGTTTTTTTTAAATAATAATTTGTGTTCCGTTATATAGGTCCTGCTTTGTTGGTTGATGTTCCTAGAGACAAGAACATAACTGGTGAGTTTATGTCTGAAGATAATTGCAAGTTTTTTTAAAATAAAAATTAATATCTTTGTATTATTGAATTATATAGCTGAGGTGATGGAATCACTTCATATTCCAAGGGGAGTTCGTCGTGTGCTCTTCAGAACATCCAACACTGACAAGTAATAATCTACCATACTCAAATCTTTATGTGAAGATAATACAAAGCTTAATATCATTCCTTTTGTCAGGCGGCTTATGTTTAAGAGGGAGTTCGATTCAAGCTTTTCTGGGTTCATGACTAGTGGGGCCAAGTGGTTGGTTGAGAACACAGACATCAAACTTGTTGGTAAGAGATGTTTTTAAGATTATTATACATATCTTGAGAGTATTTTTTTTAGCTTTGTTGTTATATTTCCTGAAACCGGTTTGAATTCTGCATTGTGGAATCCAGGGCTTGATTATCTTTCCTTTGCTGCTTTTGATGAGTCACCTGCAACGCACAAGGTTATACTTAGAGGAAGGGTGAGTATATCTTTCTCTATTAAAAGTATCAAGTATACCTAAACACTGCTTCTGTTTCTTGAAAACGACCATTGCATTAGGCTTCCCGGTGTCTTTTTGTACTTCTGGGATATGATAACATTCAAAGTTGGCTACTTAAAGTAGGCTAACAAGTGAGAGCTGGCATGGTTTGCAGGATATAATCCCTGTGGAAGCTCTGAAGCTAGATGGTGTGGAGGCAGGAATGTACTCGCTTCATTGCTTACCATTGAGATTGGTTGGAGCAGAGGGAGCACCAACGAGGTGCATTCTCATCAAGTGATTCACTTCATCTGTCTTCTTTTTAAGTTGGTCAGTCAATATAATGGAATTGATCATAAATAATAATATGCTTATTACTTCCAAGATCCCCACACTCATAAAGCAGTTTGTCATAGATGTAAAAGTAAACAATACCTTTATAAAGTTATGATGTTTGTGTGTAATTCTGAAAGAGATATGGTAATAAAGTTCATATTGAAACTATGTTGTAAGAACGCATGAATCTTACTGAACGTGCAACCAAATTAAATCGATGCCACCATATAATCTCATCTGCATTACACTGAAATACTCACAACAGTCATACAACAAAGGTACAAACAGTCCCGAGATTGCTGTATGTAACAAAAGCATTCCTCGAGGCCTTTTTATTGAATAAATAAATTACAAAAGGAAAAAACAATGCAGATATTTATTTAAGCGTATAATAGCACTTTCTTTAGGACAAAATAATAAAGAGATGAGCAGGCATGGGGTTTGGGGGCAGGTTTTAACAACAAATCCACAGGAAGACAAGGAAACACTGTTGTCTGTGTTTTGGTTGCTTTCCATTATATAGAAAGACACACATCAAGCTTGCAAGAAGCTGGCGTACTTAGCACCAAGGAGAAGCCTCTGAATGCACAAGAGAGCGTTCTTGGTAACCTCAGCGTTCTCATGGTTCATCAGTTTCATCACTCTTTCTTTCGCCTTGAGGTCTGTCACGATCACTCTCCCCGCTGGGTGGTACTGTATGAACTGCGAGATATCAAAGCATGCCACCGCCAATGATCTTGGATCACTTGACGTGTCCAAGATTGTAAGGAGAACCCTGAGTATCTGCACCAACAGGTGGTTAAGATTCGATGTGACGGGATAAACAGAACTAGCCATCTTTTGGTTTTTCTGAGAAGTGTTTAAAGAAGAGAAACCTGGAAGTCATTCTCCTCAAAGCAAGTGACATTCTCGCGCCAGAAATTGGCTTCTTTGTGCATTGGGTTCCAGTCAAGATGGCCAAGAAGAACCTCTTGTTTATATTTGTCAAATGAACTCAACTTCTTGATCTTGTCTTTTAGCCCTTCTTCTAGTTGGTTCAGTGCATCCAGCAAATCCTTACAAAATTCAAGAGTTAAACAGGTTTAACCATTGGCAATGCTTGCAACAAAGGCATATGCTAATTACACATCTGATGGTGTAGGAGGAGTCACTAGAATTAACCAGATACTCAAGCTATGTATTTAACTTATCTAACCTCGTCACTCCAAGCTTGTGTTTTCAGACTGTGGATGATATGTGGCAGTCCAAGATCAACCATCTGGGCACCAAATGTACCTTTCGGAAGCAAGTTCCTGAATGTCAATATGACCACCCTGACAACCTATAAGACAAAATACCGTCAGAGAAACATAACAAGTGCATCGCACAAATAAAAGAAAAGAGAGAGAGATTCTGATTGATCAACCAAGAAAACATAGCTAACCTTTTCCTTAGTCGAGCTCTTAACGACTTCCGTGAGCCTTTGCATTGTCCTAGATGTTGCCAAGTACTCGATAGCGGGTTCATAGTAGGAAAGAAGCCAGATGCAGAGACATGTTTCGTAGAGAAGCTGTTGGTCGAGAGAAAAGATATCACAATAATTAGTTACTGAGACCTATTGAATTAGTAACTGAAACAGAACTATCGATGGTTACCTGGATAGATTGCTGAGTGGATGCTGGTGAGATTAGAGGGACAAGTAACTTCACCCCATCTGCCTGAACAAACGATGATCTGACAACAGGTTCCTTAAGCAGTGTCGACAGGCAGCTGATTGCAATTGGAGCACCACGAGTAGGATGAGAAGGTTGCCTTAACTGCATTTCAAAAAATTAATAACAACCACTTACAAAACAATGCAAGGCCAATATAAACTAGAAAGAAAAGAGGAAAATGAACCTGAGCACAAAGCCACTCCACCAACCCATTGAGAACATCATCAATTGTAGTAATAGGTTTCTTAGAACCTGAAGCTTCTCCATTAGCAAAACCATTACCAGATTTTGGCCTAGCACTATTTGTCAAGAGAAGAGCAAGAGCCGCCAAGTAAATAAAATGTATGAGAGACATGTGTTATAAAGTATGATAAGCAGTATTGAGTTACAATACCTTATAATCCAGGCAAGGATCTTGCAGCTTTTTTCTTGAATGAACCAATTTCCCTTCGACAGCAACCTGAAAGAGGACATATATTTTAGCTTACATACTTTTGAAGATAAACAGTAAAATCAAGCAAAAAGATGTAACTGAAAGTAGTTTCTCTTTAGCGGAGTGTTTCTATGTTTCAAATTTCTTAGGAAGATTGCGAGTTAAAATCAGGATCTCAGACAAAATGAGCAAGGACCAAGTGATATTGAACATACAAAGCAATGAAATCTCTTGCTGGAACCACTACACATTAGGGCGGGACTAAGAAATCAGGTAGTGTGAAATTGTCCAACTAAACATAAACACACATAAATACATGTTAATCTATTTTTGGTCGAATGAAAACACCATAGATGTAAACAGTATAATACAAGAAAGCTAGAAAGGAGATCTGAGGCGTCAATATGTCAAGTAAGAGAAAGAAAAAAAAATGCAACAAGTCCCGGTCCTAGACCTTTCCAAAGCAGAAACAACAACAGATTCGATCCAATAAGCGTGGGAAATAGTACTTGCCTAGGCCAAAATACAGTAACAAAACAAAAGTGCATAGGGACTAACCTCAAGAAAGGCTCGTAAGTATCCTCATGTGCCAAAGATTCATCATGGAATAACCGCGCCCGTGTTGGGTTTGCTGGTAAACAGGTTGATGCATTAATAAAAGTCAGTATCTAAAATGAAGAAAAGGTGAATGCAGATAATATCTTCAGATTTTGTTTACATACCAGAGAGCATTTCGTAAATCAAAGCCAAAACATATTCAACGGTTTCCTCCTTGAATATATCACGTAAGATGGTAACAAACAGATGAACATAAGCTGGACCATCCTGCAATAACAAAACAAGTGAAAAAGTTAAATGCTGAAATAACACAGAGAGGAAAAAGGAAAAGAAGAGTGATAGAAGAATTTACTTCATCGAGCAACTGTGCCCTAGCACTTTCAGGTTTTTTATCAAAGCGCCTCAAGAGCTGGAGACCTGTAGCTGAAATGAGCTTAGTTGTCATGTAAGTCTCCCATGGAATGTCCCTTTTCAACACCTTCATAGTAAAAAAAAAACAACAACAGATATTAAAATCTTACTCAAAACATTTTACAATTCAATCATAAAGACAGCATCTGATTAAAAAAACACATCAAATAACTTACCTGCTCCATAGACAGTTCAGCCTGATCCATAGTGGATACTGAGAAACTTAACACCTCTTTAGATTGAAACTGATCCGAATCTCTATACAGAATTGCATACAATAATTAAAGACAAAACAAAAGATCTGGTACGAAAGTTTGTCGTCATCCTGTCATAATTGACCTTGTTTTATTTTTCAATCAACGAGAATGATGCAATAACAATAACGATCTACGAAGAAGAACTAAAACAGATCAAGTAGCAAACGCAACTCCAATGTCTTTTTTTTTATGTTGTTCAAAATCGATTGATACAGATGATGATAATGATTGATTAATGATAAAAAAAAGGATCCGATCACTCGGGTCTTGTGAAGAAAACAAACAGAGGAGCAACATTGACCTGAAGGATGCAAACGAGAACGGAGAAGACAGTGAAAGATCTCTTCTTTCTTCTGAAAAGAGATAAGGGACAGATAGAGAAGAGAGATAAAGGAGAGCTCGGATCTGAACCGTGGAAGGAGTTAAAGAGGACAATCAAAATAGT
This sequence comes from Hirschfeldia incana, assembly GCA_026261945.1. Taxonomy (NCBI): domain Eukaryota; kingdom Viridiplantae; phylum Streptophyta; class Magnoliopsida; order Brassicales; family Brassicaceae; genus Hirschfeldia; species Hirschfeldia incana. The sequence continues at coordinate 4,711,100 of JABCMI010000006.1, forward strand.
GAGACGCTGACAGTTTTTTTTTTCCTCTATTTGCGGTAAGTTACAATATTACCCCTACTCTTACCCACTTATTATTACGGTCCTTGGGATTGGGCTGTTTTTTGAGAAATGACATGACACGTATGATGTTCTATTCTTGGGCTTGGGCCGATTTTAAGTACTGAGCTGACGTGTATGATTTTTATTCTTATGTTTGGGCCTGCTATAATATGGCACAACACTAGGGGAATTTCCACTAATACCACTTTCATGATACCATTTTTCAAAAATACACTAATCAACTATACCACCAAATTTTTAATGATCAAAATACCAATATACCCTTAGATAATTAAACCTAAATTATTCTTCTTCCCCACTTTTCTCGCCGCCGGAGACATCGTTCCGATGTGAGCTCATTTCAGATAACATGAGTGAGGGACTTGGACTGCTCTCTCCACTGACGAAGAGGCCTAAGCAAAGCTCTCGCAATGACAGAACTCCACGCCACCGAGTCGCTCCGCCGGATTCTCCAGTAACTCCGGCAACTCGCAACCGCGAATCGGCTCAGCGAGACAGTTTCATCTCAGATCGTCCTGCCACTGGAACCCCTGCACCTTGGGCTCCTCGTTTGTCTGTTCTATCTAGGTATTTTGATTCCCTCTCTGCTTACATTTCTACCTCCTCTATCGTCTCCAATCTTGTACTAATATCACTGTTCACCTTCCTTGTTATGCTTAAGAGTTTCTCCTATCAACAATGGTGAAAAAGGAGATGATACAAACCAATTAAAGCATGTGTTCGTTGGAGAGTTCCCCCAGTTGGTTCGAGATGAGCAAACCTGCTTCTTGTGGAATAATAGTTCTCCTCTTGGTTATTACCCTTCGCATTAGATAGAAACAGTGTTCTTCTATGTTCTTAGTGTTTTCTGATTCTTTTCTCCAGGGGATGTAAATGTATCAGGTGGAATGGACAGAGAAACCTGCCTCTCTTGGGGTATCATTGGAAGTAAACTCTTTGTTTGGAGTCACTTGACAACTTTACCATCAAGAAAGTGTGTTGTTCTTGAACTTCCTTTGGTCAACGTAGACTCTGGTAGTGCTTTACAAGATGGTAAAAGCTGGTTGGTATCGTGATGGTTCACAGAGTAACTAGAGGTGTTGTATACTGGCCAGACCTCTTTTCTGGTCATGAAGCTGCACCTGTTACTAATCTCGGCTCTTCTGACGAAGCTGGTGTGTATTGTTCACCCAAGGTTAGAAAGAGCTGGTGGCTAACTAAGATAAGAAGCAATAGATCAGTGTATAGTGATCTTAATTCTTTGATTGCTACTACAGAGCGCCTTTGTATTGCTATGGACGTCCGCTCTTCGTCCAGGAGTTACATGGGTCTTGAGTTAAAACTAATGGCAGGAAGGAATATCATGTGAACTAATAGATCTCAAGACTCTACTTCCTTGGGACAAAGAAACAGTTGAGGCCTCGGTTAAAAAGACTGGCAGGCTTCTTGTAAGTTTCTCAAACAAGTGTCTGTTTTTGTTTTGTGTTGTGTGGTCGTTCTTATAGATTGCTTTGGCTTTTGGGGATGCAGATAAGCCATGAAGCTCCTGTGACGGGAGGTTTTGGAGCAGAGATCTCTGCAACAATCCTCGAACATTGCTTCTTAAAGGTAAAAAGCTCAATGTTCATTCATCTATTCTCTGCAGCTATGTGGTTAGAAGCTCCAGTAAGCAGAGTTTGTGGTCTGGACACACCATTCCCACTTTTGTTTGAGCCATTCTATATGCCAACCAAGAACAAGGCAAGCTCCTTTCCTCAATATATTCCCATCTAAAACACACGCATTTACTAATCATATGGGGTTTTCACGTTTCATTGCAGATATTGGATGCAATCAAGTCCACTGTTAATTACTAGCTTTTCAATCTGTTTCTTTAGAAAACTTGAAGAACTACTGTTTGTTGTTTTTACGTTATGTATTATGTAGCTATGTGTTTATATGACTTTATGAGTGTTTTATAAAGCCTTATAAGTTATGTATATATCCTTAAATCCTTTTATAAAATATTTTACAAACCCTTGTAAATTCTTTTATTAGACTTTCTAAATGGTTGTTCAAAAAAAAAAAGACTTTCTAAATGGTTATAAACTTTTTAAATGATTTAGAGTTCTTATAACTGATTTATTTTATCTTTATAAACCCTTATAAATTGTCTAAGCAGGGATATTTTTTCTGTTTTATAAACCTTTATATATATATTATTCAAATACTACTTTATAAAAACTTATAAATTGTTTTGATGTATTATCATAATATCATAAAACCCAGATTTATAATAAAAGTGACCTAAACAGATTTATAAACCATTTAAAAATCCTTATAAACTCTTCATAAATTGGTGTATAAACTTTATAAATTGTTTTTATAAAATTTATGAATGTTTTATAATTTCTTATAAATTATTTAAATGATTATATAAAACCGCATACAACTCGAAGCCTCCGGTTCCTCGTAACCAGCTTGGCTCACAAAGAGGATCAGGAGCACCAGTACATAATGGTGTGCTCAGTAAGGCTTCCTCAGCTTTGAAGCCTGTCTCATCTGTTGGAATAGCTTTAAGAAGCTCTGTTTTTTTTACTTCAGCACCTATTGGTTGCAATTTGTTTTTCTTCAGAATTTCATTTCCTCTCAATCATGTGAACTGAAACAATGAAGTTTATTTTAATGACAAAAAAGAAATTGGGTTATGAAGATTATTAAATTCTTATAATCTTTGGAATAAACCCTATAAATAGATTTATAAACTCTTATAAATAGATATATAACCTTGTAAATTAATTTATAAACTCTTATAAATAGCTTATAAGTTCTTGTAAATAGTTTTATAATTCCTTTTAAATATTCTATAAACCTCTATAAATGTTTATAAATTAGTTATAATGGTTTATAAAATGTTTATATATTAGTTTTAATGGTTTATAAATTATTTCTAAGGAATTATATATAATTTATAAAGTTTTATAAATAATATCTAAAGATTTATAGATCATTTGTAATAGTTTCTAAGTTATTTATAATGGTTTATATATACTCTGGTCTGGATGATCTTATAAGTGATTTTATAAAGGTTTATAAATCATTTATATGAATAAATATGTATATATAAACTATTGATAAAGGTTTATAAATAATTTCTAAATCTTTAAAAATGATTTATAAACATTTATAAATTATTAATAATCCTTAAAGACTTACAGTCTGAATTTATAAACTCTTATAAATGAGGTATACTTTAATAAATTATTTCTAAGGAATTATATATAATTTATAAAGATTTATAAGGGGTTATAAGCTACATAATACTTTATAAACTAGTATATCTGAGTTTTATAAAAATTTATAAGTTATATAATCTCTTAATGAAACTAGTAAATCCGAGTTCTATAAAGGTTTATAAGGGGTTATAAGCTACATAATACTTTATAGACTAGTATATTTGAGTTTTATAAAGGTTTATAAGAGGTTATAAGTTATATAATCTCTTCATGAAACCTGTATATCTGAGTTTTATAAAGGTTTATAAGGTATTATAAGTTATATAATCTCTTAATGAAACTTGTATATCTGAGTTTTATAAAGGTTTATAAGGGGTTATAATTTATAAAATATTTTCATGAAACTTGTATATCTGAGTTTTATAAAGATTTATAAGAGGTTATAAATTATATAATCTCTTCATGAAACTTGTATATCTGGGTTTTATAAATGTTTATAGGGGGTTATAAGTTATATAATCTCTTCATCAAACTTGTATATCTGAGTTTTATAAAGGTTTATAAGAGGTTATAAGTTATATAATTTCTTCATGAAACTTGTATATCTGAGTTTTATAATGGTTTATAAGAGTTATAAGTTATATAACCTCTTCATGAAACTAGTATATCTTGGTTTTATAAATGTTTATAAGGGTTATAAGTTATATAATCTCTTCATGAAACTTGTATGTCTGAGTTTTATAAAGGTTTATAAAGGGTTATAAGTTATATAACCTTTTCATGAAACTTGTATATCTAAGTTTTATAATGGTTTATAAGGGGTTATAAGTTATATAATATCTTCATGAAACTTGTATATCTGAGTTTTATAAAGGTTTATAAGGAGTTATAAGTTATATAATATCTTCATGAAGCTAGTATATCTGAGTTTTATAAAGGTTTATAAGGGGTTATAAGTTATATAATCTCTTCATGAAGCTTGTATATCTGAGTTTTATAAAGGTTTATAAGGGGTTATAATTTATATAATATTTTCATGAAACTTGTATATCTGAGTTTTATAAAGATTTATAAGAGGTTATAAATTATATAATCTCTTCATGAAACTTGTATATCTGAGTTTTATAAATGTTTATAAGGGGTTATAAGGGGTTATAAGTTATATAATATCTTCATGAAGCTAGTATATATGAGTTTTATAAAAGTTTATAAGGGGTTATAAGTTATATAATCTCTTCATGAAGCTTGTATATCTGAGTTTTATAAAGGTTTATAAGAGGTTATAATTTATATAATATTTTCATGAAACTTGTATATCTGAGTTTTATAAAGATTTATAAGAGGTTATAAATTATATAATCTCTTCATGAAACTTGTATATCTGAATTTTATAAATGTTTATAAGGGGTTATAAGTTATATAATCTCTTCATGAAACTAATATATCTGAGTTTTATAATGGTTTATAAAGGGTTATAAGTTATATAACCTTTTCATGAAACTTGTATATCTGAGTTTTATAATGGTTTATAAGGGGTTATAAGTTATATAATATCTTCATGAAACTTGTATATCTGAGTTTTATAAAGGTTTATAAAGAGTTATAAGTTATATAATCTCTTCATGAAGCTAGTATATCTGAGTTTTATAAAGGTTTATAAGGGGTTATAAGTTATATAATCTCTTAATGAAACTTGTATATCTGAGTTTTATAAAGGTTTATAAAGGGTTATAATTTATATAATATTTTCATGAAACTTGTATATCTGAGTTTTATAAATGTTTATAAGAGGTTATAAATTATATAATCTCTTCATGAAACTTGTATATCTGAGTTTTATAAATGTTTATAGGGGGTTATAAGTTATATAATCTATTCATCAAACTTGTATATCTGAGTTTTATAAAAGTTTATAAGAAGTTATAAGTTATATAATTTCTTCATGAAACTTGTATATCTGAGTTTTATAATGGTTTATAAGGGTTATAAGTTATATAACCTCTTCATGAAACTAGTATATCTTGGTTTTATAAATGTTTATAAGGGTTATAAGTTATATAATCTCTTCATGAAACTTGTATATCTGAGTTTTATAAAGGTTTATAAAGGGTTATAAGTTATATAACATTTTCATGAAACTTGTATATCTGAGTTTTATAATGGTTTATAAGGGGTTATAAGTTATATAATCTCTTCATGAAACTAGTATATCTGAGTTTTATAAAGGTTTATAAAGAGTTATAAGTTATATAATATCTTCATGAAGCTAGTATATCTGAGTTTTATAAAGGTTTATAAGGGGTTATAAGTTATATAATCTCTTCATGAAGCTTGTATATCTGAGTTTTATAATGGTTTATAAGGGGTTATAAGTTATATAATCTCTTCATGAAACTAGTATATCTGAGTTTTATAATGGTTTATAAGGGGTTATAAGTTATATAATATCTTCATGAAGCTAGTATATCTGAGTTTTATAAAAGTTTATAAGGGGTTATAAGTTATATAATCTCTTCATGAAGCTTGTATATCTGAGTTTTATAAAGGTTTATAAGAGGTTATAATTTATATAATATTTTCATGAAACTTGTATATCTGAGTTTTATAAAGATTTATAAGAGGTTATAAATTATAAAATCTCTTCATGAAACTTGTATATCTGAATTTTATAAATGTTTATAAGGGGTTATAAGTTATATAATCTCTTCATGAAACTAATATATCTGAGTTTTATAATGGTTTATAAAGGGTTATAAGTTATATAACCTTTTCATGAAACTTGTATATCTGAGTTTTATAATGGTTTATAAGGGGTTATAAGTTATATAATATCTTCATGAAACTTGTATATCTGAGTTTTATAAAGGTTTATAAGGAGTTATAAGTTATATAATCTCTTCATGAAGCTAGTATATCTGAGTTTTATAAAGGTTTATAAGGGGTTATAAGTTATATAATCTCTTAATGAAACTTGTATATCTGAGTTTTATAAAGGTTTATAAAGGGTTATAATTTATATAATATTTTCATGAAACTTGTATATCTGAGTTTTATAAATGTTTATAAGAGGTTATAAATTATATAATCTCTTCATGAAACTTGTATATCTGAGTTTTATAAATGTTTATAGAGGGTTATAAGTTATATAATCTATTCATCAAACTTGTATATCTGAGTTTTATAAGGGTTTATAAGAAGTTATAAGTTATATAATTTCTTCATGAAACTTGTATATCTGAGTTTTATAATGGTTTATAAGGGTTTTAAGTTATATAACCTCTTCATGAAACTAGTATATCTTGGTTTTATAAATGTTTATAAGGGTTATAAGTTATATAATCTCTTCATGAAACTTGTATATCTGAGTTTTATAAAGGTTTATAAAGGGTTATAAGTTATATAACCTTTTCATGAAACTTGTATATCTGAGTTTTATAATGGTTTATAAGGGGTTATAAGTTATATAATCTCTTCATGAAACTAGTATATCTGAGTTTTATAAAGGTTTATAAAGAGTTATAAGTTATATAATATCTTCATGAAGCTAGTATATCTGAGTTTTATAAAGGTTTATAAGTTATATAATCTCTTCATGAAGCTTGTATATCTGAGTTTTATAATGGTTTATAAGGGGTTATAAGTTATATAATCTCTTCATGAAACTAGTATATCTGAGTTTTATAATGGTTTATAAGGGGTTATAAGTTATATAATCTCTTCATGAAGCTTGTATATCTGAGTTTTATAATGGTTTATAAGGGGTTATAAGGGGTTATAAGTTATATAATCTCTTCATGAAACTAGTATATCTAAGTTTTATAATGGTTTATAAGGGGTTATAAGTTATATAATCTCTTCATGAAAATAGTATATCTCAGTTGTTATATAATCTCTTTATAAGGGGTTGAGACAATATATCCATTGTTGAAGGATATGGCTCTTTCACCAGATATGCCTTTTTGTGTTGGTTGTATTTTTGAGGTACTTTAGAAAAATTAATTTGTAAGCCATTATAAATCAGTTTATAAACGTTTATAAATCACTTTTGAGTTCTGATATATCAGTATATATCAAGTTCACCATCAAGACAAAGCATATCAACTATAGATGAAAACATCTAAGACCACCTGCTGACTTCCTTATCTTTGTCTTATCCTCACACATCTTGTGATAAACCTTGAGACCATTTTCTTATAGCAAAGAACTTGTACTTCGGTGACCTGTAGTGATCAGCATCCTCTTCCCAAGCTTAACCGAAACCCACAGCTTGCCCCATCACAGCTATCATCCACCACCGCAGGTGTGTCCACAGAATCTTCAGTCAAAGAGGTTACAAAACCGAACCCTCTTGACCTTCCAGTGTGGTGGTCGTACACAATCTGATGCTCAATTATGTCACCATATACACAGAAATACTTCCTCAGTTCATCTTCAAACATAAAAGAGCCACAGTATCAGCAACAGTAACAGACACAAACATAACAGAGAACCTTAGAGAAACTTTTTACCTTCTTCCACATATGGTGGAAGTCCACCAACAAAGATTTTCCTAGTTTTTGATACCGGTTTGATGTTAGTTCCCTGTCTCCTCTAGGAACTGTCCGTTTCAGGTCAACCTAACATACAAGTAAGAATTAACTCCACCTACAAATAGTTTCCTAACACAACAAAACGTTCCATCAAAATCTTTAGCTTCACATGAAAATCATATAAAACAACAAAAGAAGAAAACAAGAATAAAACCTAAGATAACACTAACCCAGGAGAACACATAGACGAAGAAGAATGGCGATGGTCAATGGATTGGTTCATCTGCAACCCACCAGTATCTACAGCTGGTGAACCACCGTTCTTCCTGTCATCATCAACAGTCTCCACTACATAATCTGACGATGGTTACTGTTCTTCTTGTAGGTGATGATGGTGATAGTCATCATCATAACCACGACCTGAGTCATAATCCATTGATCACTGCAGACACACACATAAAAAACCTTAACTTTCTCCTTCTCCCGATGAACCACAAGTAAACAGCAAAACTAGACAAGAACAACAAGTAAAGTTTGATTTTTTTAGTTCATGCTAGTGCCAAATTAGAATTGAGATAAAAGATAGGAATTAGATCAGTGTTTACCCGTTTGCCCTGAAAACAACTCAATTACTCATTCAAATCGTTTGTGAGATTGGGACTGATCTCAATCAAAGCTTCTAGTAACAAAATGAATACTCTTCTTCCATACGGATGGTTCTGGCGGAAGAGGAACAGTGATAAGAACCTTCAATCGCTTCAAGAACGAAAGTTTCTGGATTCGATGAGAAACGTGACGGAGAGAGAGGGAGGATCTCGGCCAGAGAGAGCGATGATAGATATTAACGAGAGAGAGAGAGGAGAAGTAGACGAGGATATTATAGTCTTTTACACATTAATGAATGTGGTGTTTGTGAAAATACCTATTCATTAATGGTAAAGTTGATTTGTGGTACACCGAAAAGTGTATAAGTAAAATTTTCCCACAACACTATTATGTTTTTCTTTTCTTCAGCACATAGAAATTTATTTATCTCCTATATATTACTTGTGATTTTGTAACATGTCATCTCTATAATCATTCTTATAAAAATATTATGACATGAATATTAAAATTGATGACATGTCTTATAGTTTAGTATGACATAGACAATTACATTTAATGTTAGTTTATATTTTTGGAAAACTTTTCAAAATATAGTAACAACTCATATATTACATTTAATATCGATTTATATTTTTGCAAATATTTTTAGAATATGGTAATAACTCATAAATCATCATTAAAATAAATATCGTCAAATATGGCATTAGAAATTTCGAAATATCATTTAATTATATATTTTTAAATTATACAGTTTTATTACTAAAATTTTCAAAAATGTATACATTTTTTTAGAAATTATTAAAATTTAATCGTAAAATCATTAGTTTCATAATATTTACGATTTTTTAAAAATAAAAATATTTTTTGATAATTATACAAGTTTTTACAAATACATTCAATATATTTAATTTTTTTTTTGTTGAAATTTTAAATTTATTATCAACAAAAAGAAAAAACTACAGGCCACTGAGGTTTATGCTTTCAAATAATGAAATACAAAGCAGAAATTTGAAAGAAAAAACAATGTTGTTCTTCAACCATCCATACGACCAAGCCAACGTTGCAGCATGGTTCCGTAGAAGGTTGGGTTTCGCCGTCGCAGTGATGATATCCGGTTCCTTATAGTTTTGTCGATGTACTTTACCAGTTGGTCCGTAGATCAATATATTTAATTAAAGTAAATAGATAAAAAAAAATTGATCAAAGATTATAATTTTAAATAGATACAGGCAGATTCTTAAATATAACATAAAATAAAAAAATTATATGAATTTTTATGCTTAATTAAATAAAATTTATATTATAATATTGGTAAAAATAAAATTTATAACATTAATAAAATCTTATTTTTAAACATTTATATGTATCTATCTATTGAAAAAGTATTTTTAATTTTTTTACTGCACATGTTGCTGAAAACACCTAGTTAAACCGTAAAAGGTGAATACAAATATTTGAATCAACCAAGCAGGAGGAATATCATATAAAATAGTACAACTATTATTAGCAATAGCATGTTTAGCCAGGATATCCGCTGCTTGATTCTTCTCTCGATTCACATGTTCCAATGAGATATTCGGTAACAGAGTCATCCATTACTGTATATCGCATAAGAGACTCCCCGGATCAATATGATTCGTCACTTGATTAATAATGAGGCAGAGTTCTTGATTATCACCCTCGAACTAAACCCGTCGCAAACTGTGGATTCATACCTGCTGCATAGCAAAAATAAACTTTTTTGTATACTCAAAATAGGATATTTGTTTTATTAGATTCTTAATTTTTTGCTTAAATTTTTTTCATGTCCGTACACATTTTTATATCGTTCTTGAAATTGTTCAAGTAAACAAATGTAAGAAAATGAGTTACACAACTTTTTTTTTTCTTTCTGCTAAGTCAAGCCATTTTGGTTTAAAATAAACATTTCCATATAATGATTAGCAATGTAAATTGTATTAGCATTGTACATGTGTGTCTTGTTGTAATTGGATTTGTGCTGATATATAATTACTCCTTGTGATATTCTTGTCTATTTTAAACATATGGTAATTATTTGGTTTTGAACATATTCAAACTTTTAAATATCCTTATACACTCATCATATATCTCCAACTTTGACAAATGTTATGGCAACTTAAAATCAATACTAAATTTAGATTAATTAAACAAATAGAAATGAATTAGTTTTAGTAATTGTATAAATTATTTTGATATCTGAAAACATTTTGTTAAAGAATTTGAGTAGTGTTTTTTGGTATATCAAAATCGAAACTGATATAAAGCAGTTTAAAAGGAAAAGCTAAGAAAAATCTAGGATAAATAGAAGAAATAAATAGTACATGCATATTTTATTAGTTTTCATCGATTTTGGTTATATGATATAAAATAAATAATCACTTTTAGTTCAGTTAACATTTTTTTTGGATGATATTACATTTTTTACAGAATGTATTTGTATCTAGATACCATAACAAAAACCATTTGAAATCATCTTTGTAACTGATATTAAAATCTGTATATTACAATAAAAGAATCTCTTTAATGTGTGCTTCAGAAAAAAAAAATTAGTTTTAAGTTAACAATTTGAAGTTTTTTTAAGTTAACAATTTGAAGTTTCTTACTAATAAAAATTAATTGTAGTCATTTTCAGACCACTATTCTGAGCCTATAAATATTTTTTTTGTTTTTTTTGGTAAACTAAAATTATTTTGTTCAAAACTCAAAGGTAATAGTTAATGAAAAAGGCAAAAACAAAGGTAAGAGTGTTTCAAGAGTTAAAGCAATATCATCACAAACCCAATATTGAAAGCTTTCAAAAGCATATAAATACATAACTCTCAGAAAGTGTTGAAATCATCGGTTTACTCATAGGCACCATCTTGTCTCTTGCATCTCCTCGTTTGTTTTCCTCTAAATCATCACACATTTTCATTATGATTTTAAGAAGAAAATCTGACCTACTTTCAAGTTTACCTGATTTTCTTCTTGTTACAATCATATCTCTCTTGCCTTTCAAACAATCTGTCCAGAAGTGTTCTTGCCAAACGATGGAAGAATCTTTGTCTTGAAACAACAAACCTCATATTCAAAGAATCTGAGTTTGTAAACCTATTTACTGAAACAAAAACCATAAAGTCTGAAAGAGCTTTGTTTGTTAGCACTATGTGTCAATGGATCTCTAGCTTTACTGGTCAGGTCATTGAGAGTTTAGAGTTTTATCTCTCTGGACCAGTGTCTTTCGAGAAAGAGATCATATCTCTAACCGAATTTGCAGCCTCAAAACAAATAAAAAATGTAGCTATCGATTTCTCAAGCCCTGCCTCAAGAAAAATTGAAGTTGTAGAGCATTTGGTCACGTTGATGCATTATCAAAATACAGAATTCGGTATTACTCGTATATTTATCAACCTGATACATGTTAGGAACCTGACTATCTGCTCTTTTCTTATTCAGGTAGATTGGTCTCCTTTCCTTGAAAAGTTGTGTATGTGCAAAATTTGTTTTTTTTGTTATCATTTGTTTTTTTCTAAGTAGATGATCCAAGACTGTGAAGATCCTATGGAATTGCATGATGCGATGGAAGCACGGCATTTGGTGATGAAGACTAGTCTGCATGCAAATGAGTTCATAGGAAATACAATATTTCTCAATAGTTGTCCAGAACTGGAATCTCTCATGTTTGATATGGATACTACTGAACGTCTCTTGGTAAGCTTCTATTTCTTGTATATATATAGGTATTGTTATTTGTTGACGTTTTAATTGGATTTTGTAGAGAGTGTCGATGCCACTAGATCCGAAAATTTTGGCTCACCAACGATACATATGAGTGTTTGGAAAAGACACTTAAGGTTGTGGAAGTAAAAAACTCTCATGGAGGCTCCAACGAGTTACATGTGCTGAAGTACCTGATCCGAAGGGGACATGTGATGGAACGGCTTGACCTTTATGAGGCAAAGGGATTCGACGATGATCAAAGGAGGTTGGTACTGACTGCAGTCCAGGAGGTTCAGAAAAATGTCGAGAGAGGTTCAAAGCATTTGAGAATTACTTTGCACAAGGGTTGATTGGAGCATTTTAGAAATTTCCAGTGCAACTGGAAACTGTTCTTTTCTAGTTATGCCTATAAGTTAGTATTAAGGCTGGATATCTCAATTTTTTATTTGGATATGACAATTTAGTTTGATTGGTTAGAATATTTAATTATTGTGATTTTATGTTTGGTTTTGTTTGAATATAAAAACATTGCACTAATTATCTTTAATAATAAAAATTTGAATTTTTATAGTAAAGATAAAATATATCACATTTATCAAACAAGTTAATAGTAAATATATATATATATATATATATATATATATATATATATATACACAAATATACAACAAATTTTTGAATTCTTTAACTTTAACATATACTAGAGATTGACTCACACAGCCGTGTGGATGTTAGTTTCTACTTATTTATAAATTGATTTTGTTTTTGTGATTAATAATATATAATTTATGTGTTATAGTATATAGTTAATTGTATAAGTACTTAAATATTTTTTTTAGATTTTTATACATCAGAATCGAACCCAGATCAAATAAGGTAATATGGTTACTTTTGGTTATTTTTTGCTTAAGTTAGTTTGAATTCAAAAAATATCTGAAATGAATCGGTTAATCCGAAATGAATCGGTTAATATTGTTACTTGTGATACAAATATCTGAATTGGCGTCAGATACATTAGTTTTTTTATCTTTGTAGATTTCTATATACCAAAATTAAATTCATCTTGACTTGAGAAGATCTGATTTAAAACACACATGAAAATTTATAGAACTCGTATGAAGCCTAGTCTCAAAATTCAGAAAATCTGATACCAAAAGAAATAACTTATAGTTGAACAGGTACATAAACGTCTATGTCTAACTAACTATTTAAAAAAAATATGGTTAACCAGTTTGAATTATTGTCACAAATAGAGTATTTTCATTAGAATATATCGAATTATTCTAGTTAGTATGTAAAATAAATGATGTCAAAATATTATAGTAAATATAATTAATGAAGTATGTAAAAATATTAACTAGATCTTGATCCGCACAACCGTTCGGGTGATTATTTTATTTTTACACAGATAAATATTTTTTTACATTATTAATTGTAATATTTACCATATTACAAATTGTTTAATATAATATTATAAAACACAGGGAAATAGTTCACCCGCAATGATTCAATATATTTTTTTAAAAAAAAAATTAAGTGATAACATATTTTAAAATTTTGTGGTACAAAATTCTAAACTGACAAATGATATTGGTTAAGGATCAAAAATTTATTGAGAAGTATTATACTAAATTAACATTGAAAATAAATACAAAATTATACGTGTGTTTAGTTAAAATTACAAAATTAATTAGATATTTAAAAAGTTGGTTTTAGTTCAAATGAAATTTAAATTTATTTTTAAAATAACACGATATTGACTAATTATTTAAAAGTTTTTTAAGTGAAAAGTGAAATATACATTTATTTTAAATAAATATGAAATTACCTAAATATTTAAAAGGTTTATTATAATGAAAAAGAAAATATATATTTATATTGTAAATAAGAAGATATGAAAATAATTTATTCAGATATAATTTCAGAGTAAATACAGGAACATATATATGGTTTTTTTTGTTTTAGACTAATTCAAATTATTTAAATATTTAAACAAAATTAAATAAAAAACTTTTTAAAGGTGTTCCAAATTAAAAAATCACACATGAATTAAGTCATGACTTATTTTTTAAATATAGTCGACTAGATTTTGATTCGTTCTTAAAGGGCGGATATGTTTTTTGTTTTACATTTTTTTCAGAAATTTAATTTTTTGTATTTATGTTTTTAGTTATATTTTTATTTTATTTTTTTAATATTTTTTAAAAACGATTAATAAGATATTTTAATTTATTCGATTAAAATAGTTGAACCACACATACATCAATATGTCATGTTGCTGTGTGTTAATAGAATAGATTTTCTAAAGTCCTTGTATTGTCATTTGCCAATAAATATATGCCATAGTTGTATTTAAACGTGTTTAAATTGTTTTCTCTTGATATCAGGTCAATCCCTTTCCAAGATTATCAGGTCATTCCCTTTCCAAGATTATCAAATCACATGGTCATCTCAATATAGTTGTAAATGTTTTTTCACACTTCCTCGCTTGGTTTTCTCACTGTTATACAGTACAAGTGAGCAGCTGTAGGTTGATCCTGAAGCATGGACTATCGACTAAGAAGTGATGAAGAAAGCACAGTCCATGGGAGAAACGAGACTCTTAAAGAGATCCATCCAAAGGAAAATATTCACATACTCACAGTTTAATTTACAGGTGTAGTCAAAGCCTCTCAACTGGTACTGAATGCAAAAGACTTCCATAAGATAAGCTTAATGATGTTGTCTTAGAGAACACTGAAGTAGCTGATCTCAGTTTGGTAAACTTGGTGCTCATTATGCGTGGAGGATAACAATTGGTTCTCTTTCTTGTCTTCTTTCATACTCAATAGCACATAGAAAACTCTTCTTAGAACTTTTCAAAGCATCTCCATGCTTTCTCATATGTCAAGGTGCACGTCCCAATACTTTAAACCATGCATTCTGGACAGTTGCTCGGCTATTGACTCACTTAGAGCCATTATATTGCCTTAATGGGCTTGGCTTCAAAGCCTGCATAGTGAGGGACTCAAAAAAAAGAGGGACTTAACAGAGGATAGGGTAGTGATATGCCCTCTATTTGCCCACACAATAAAAGCATTTATTTTACTTCTTTTGATATACTACAATGTGAAAGAGGGTAAAGTTAATAGTAGAGAGGAGATAAGAGATGATGGGTCAATCTTAAAAGTGGAGCGGTAGAGAGGAGACGATGCCCCCAAAATCTTTGTCCAAGACATCCAAACCCCCGCTTGACAAAAAAAAAAGACATCCAAACCCATTCATTACTTAATTCCAAGAAGTCAATACATGTAAATTACTATATAGTAATAAATTCGAAAAACAGAATTGATCTCTTCTCTTACCCACGTCTTGGTAGAAACAATTAACGACCCTCTCAATACTCATATATACTCAATCACTTCGTAAAGTTGGTCTAAGTACAATCAAGTTTTGTACTCGCTATTGTTTCTATTTTTGTAGATGCAGGCTTTGATTAAACCCTGTAAATATGTTATGTTTGATCCTAGTTGGACCAGGCGGATTGAATGTAACCGTCTAACATTTGAATGTATTTGAAACGATACCATTTAGCTGAACGAAAATGATTCAATAATATGTAAAACTAATTTTGACTGTTTCAAAGAGTTATAAAGATACGTATTTTTACAAAGCTTAGAATATTATGCTTTGCTTTTGTTTTACAGAGCAAAAATAAAAATGATTCAAGAAATATTTCAAGGACAAGTGTAGTGATTTTAGGTCAAAAAGTGGTTGAAATCTTACAACTCATGAAGAAAAAAAAAATTGAAAGGATGCAGTGACTTTATTGATTTTTGTTTTGGGTGTAAGACTTTATTGAATATGTTGGCATAGTTTTGATCATTCGCTTCCTCTGTCAAAATCCGAACATTTACTTGTTCAAGTAATTCGTACGTATGCTCCAACCGCCAATTCCATAATATGCATTATACCTACATCTCTGTCTTCTTATTATTTATGAACCAAGAAAACAAACAAGATTCTGAGTCATACCGAATCGTTTGTCCACGAATTTGGACAACATTTCATATCTCCTGAAAATTTCATATTTCTTCTCTAAAATATTTGTACCATATATATGATGATTACCTTTCCTCCAATACGACAATATGAAGATCAAAATCCAAATAAAAGATAGTTACCAAATTTCAAAATGCAGTTCATTTACTAATGATATCTAGTAGATGAAAACCAATTGATAAATTTACATTCAGATACGTACACTACACTGTATGCATGGAAGTGGATATGAAAATAAATAATAGTGACTACAGGATTAGCTACATTCGAAATGTTCTATTTTCAAACAGAAAGTGTTCTGGAGATCTAATCGATAATAGCATGCAAGACAAATGAGAAAGTGTTGGGAGGGAAGTTTTGTATGTTTCTTGATGTTTCTTTGTGAAAACGTGAGACTAGATTTGGCTTCATATATGAGATCGTGATCAAAATTAAATTACATGAATACACAAGTACCGCATTGGATACCAGTTCCAACATTGTTTTAGGAATCTTTATATCATCAAAATTTTCATTGAACATTTACTCTTTCGATAAAAAAAAATATTAAAAATATACTCTCACTCCAGTCTCCACTAAGATTTATTGCTTGGGCGATTGATTGTTTACTGCAGTTGAATCGAACGCGTACATAGGGGTAGGCAAAATATCTGTAAATTTTTATTCGATTCGTTATTCGCTTCGATTCGATCCGAAAAATCCGGATATCCGTAACTATACAAATCGAAGCAAATACTAAAATTCAATATCTATCAAAAACGAATCAAATCACAAATATTAAAATTTTGGGAAGCGGATATCCGATCCGATCCGGCAATATATAAGTATATGTATATCTTGATTATATTTAAAGTTCTATATGTATAAAATTATATACTTATTATTCTGATATATGATTTGACATATTTGATTTACATTATTACTTATATAAAAGTAGTACATAAAAGGAAAAAAAATATTTTATAATAATTATATTTTTTTCTTAAGTTTTGTGTTATTATAATTGTTAACCAACTTTAATTTTTTACAAAATATGTAGATTTACTAATTCTTTTAATTTTTATCTTATATATCACGTAAAAAAATATATTATACAAAGCAAATCTGCATCAAAATTTTAAGATTATTTGTATTAATCAAAACATATGAGATATTCGTAAGTATTCGCAAATATCCGCAAATATCTAATTATTTTCCGGATATCCGTTTTTCCGAATATCTGTATTTCTCCGAAGCAAAGCAAATACAAAAATTAGATATCCGTAAAATACGAAGCAAATCACAAATATCTTCAAAATCCCGAATATTCGATCCGTGCCCAGGCCTACGCGTACATAATCGTGTAGTGCATACATTTTTTGGTACATAATCGTGTAGTGCATACATTCATTAGGATATAGTAAATATATTGAAAATTGTGTTAAAAGCTCAAAGTAAACATACCGAAACGTTAGGTAACTTGTATATCGTGTCATAATGATAAAATAGACGTATGATTATGCATGTACGCTATATGTATAAGAAAGCGTGGAGATAAAAGCATACAATAATGTGAATCACGAAATAGAACAAGGGTTTGGGACCTGCAGTCTGATTCGTTTGAAGGAGACGGGCCATAGCGACAGGTTCTGCAATCCCAGCTCACACTACACCATGTTTTTATTTTTGTATTCATTTGGTCCTACTTCATAAATTTATACCCTTGTATATATGTTTCAATTTTCGATTTGCTATAATTGCTCAATGAATTACTAATCATTAGATCATATATGTATATGCATACCATTAATGTCTTGTTTTGCATGTTTAGTTTGTGTTTATTTTAGGTTTTTATTTAATAGTAGGCATTTAGGTTTATAATATCTTTCTATTTTTAATGTAGATCACTTCGACTGACCTGAGAACTTATAGCAAAACTTATATAGTGTAGTTCGTGTGTGATTTGGAAGTTTAGCAAATTGTTATATATTTTTCACGTGTTATATACATAGAAGACTGGTTGATAAGTTTTTGGATGGCTTATTTATCAGGTGATTAATACAGTGATTTAGCATATACAGTTGTTGTTCTTATAGAGATAGCTACTGTTAACACATGGTCAATAATTTATCAGCTATAGTTGAAGTATTTGGACAAAATCAATAAGTAAAAGTCAAAACACGCGAGTTACTTTCTAAAACTGCAACTGAAAGTTTAGGCAGCCTACCTATGATATATATAGATCTAAAATAATTTAGTCTATATCCCATTTTCGAAAAATAAACTACTAAACCATTTTGAAATATGATATCAAAACCCCAATTATAATCCGTAGCTGTGAGACATTTCAAACGTATATACGTACGGTATACAGACAATATATTTTATTTGATTTTCTCAATCTTTGATGTTTTTCCCCGGTGTTCAAAGAAAAAAAAAAGATGTATTTCCCCGTTGTCCGAAATTTTTTTTTCCTCCACGCCATTGTATGAATGATTAATCTGTTTTAACCTTCATAGACTATGCATCTGTGAGACAGATTCATATACAACAAATTTGAGGATGCGCCCTCGTCACTTTTTGCTTTTTGTTGTTTACTTCCTTTTCATCCCCCACATCCTTTGTTTTTTGAAGCTAACCATGTACTAATTTTTCAGTGCATGTGATTTTTTTGCCCACAAATCTTGAGTAGTAAAAACGTCTACGCACTTATAAAATTATTGTAAAAGTAAAATTAGTATGTGATAGTCTATATAACATTGATTTAATTCAAAAAGTGAACAATTCAAGTCATTCCTATTGACTTAAGGACTTCTTTTAACATATCAATTGACTGCATTTGCATGTGGCAAAGTAATGAAAGTACATGTATTATATTTATATTGCTTCCAGTTTGAATATACAAGAATTGTGGAGAGAGGGAGTAAAATTTTGCGATATGGATCTGAGATTGCAGGGGTTTGAAACATTTCTCAAAGAAATTTTATAAAAAAAAAAATTGTAATTTGAGTGTCGATTTTCATTTAAAATAACTCGAATATTTTTAGGGGCTTAGACAAATGTTTTTCTAGTCTATGCCTAAATCTGGCTCTGTATATAGTACGACATGTGATGTTAAAAGTTAAAACTATGCACTTAGTTTTTGTTTATGTGCATCGAACCTACGACCAGTGAATAAACTATAAGACTAAAAAGCCTTTCCGTAATCCAACTCCACTAAGATTTACCTAGATACTTAACTAATCGGAAAGTCTTAAAAAATCGTTAATCATATGCAGTTCTATCGCAATCTTTTATAAAAAAATAATCTTGTTATTATTGTCCTCGCATAAACATTTATTCTTCTTTTCCCTTTGAGTTATACAATAAAAGAAAAAGAAGAATATGAAAGTCAAAAGAAGAAATATTTAAACTATAAAGGTCACAAAACTATAGAGAATGATAATATTATTGTATAATTATTGTTCTGTGGGGACACATTGACCTCTTCGCCCTTTCTTCATGTTGGGTGCAAGCTGTTTTCCTTTCTCTACTTCTTTTACCAATACAAGTATATTTTGTTTTTTATTTTAGTAACTGGACCTTTTTTCTTCAATTAAACGGGTTAAACAACCATCGATTTTAACACTGGAGAAGAATACTAGTATTGAAGATAAAGAACATAAAGAAGATAACAAATCATCTAACATCTTCTCTTCTGTTCGTTTTATTTTTGTCTCAGAAACAAAATAATTAAAGTCAAGTCATTATATTGGTTCACGAGATGCGTATGGAACCATGATATTGACAACATACCTTGAAGATGAGAAGACCAACAGAAGAGACAAAAAAGACAGAAAACACATTCTCCATAAATAGTTATCTCACGAAGATTTTTTTGGTCTCCCATTTTGAAAACCTCCCGCTTCCCACATACATACATACACCGATACACGATACACATCCTTTCTCACTGTTCATTCTACCTACATGCACTGCTCCAGATAATGCAAAATGTATATCTTCAATTTTTACTATTGTGCTTGTGCATGCATGTGTTTTTGTCGACTATAAGTATGTATAAGTGAATATTAGGGACCGTATCTTTTGTTTCAAACAATGCAAAATTGCTAATGCTAAACGTATACGTATTATAACTTTATAAGATTGCATAAACGAAGTAGTTCGCATGTTTTGAACTTTTGATGACGTGTGGCTGAGCGCTGAGAAACGACACACTAACGCAAACCCCCACCCCCTAAATAATGAAATGAATTGGAAAATCGTATTAAGAAAATAAAGGAAGA
The DNA here is from genome assembly GCA_026261945.1 of Hirschfeldia incana. Taxonomy (NCBI): domain Eukaryota; kingdom Viridiplantae; phylum Streptophyta; class Magnoliopsida; order Brassicales; family Brassicaceae; genus Hirschfeldia; species Hirschfeldia incana. The sequence continues at coordinate 4,731,515 of JABCMI010000006.1, forward strand.
AAGAAAGAAGGAAAAAGAAAATTCATGTCACACGTGAAAAAAGTAGAGATTTAACAATCTTATTTTGTTGGAAAAAGTTCAAAGAGAAATAAAATGAAAAATTGGAAAAAAAGAAAAAGCGAAAAAGAAGTAGAGAAGATTTCACCACCTAAAGCTTGACGACAGTTGGAACAAAATATAATTTGAGTGGCAACAACGTATTATCATATACAAGCTTGTTAGTGATACAAAAGGAAACTATGGTAGACGATTATTTCATTTTGTCATCAAAGCTAAGTTGTATGACAATGTTGCTGATGAAAAACTACAGTTTATTCAAATATTTTTTTTACAAGGTTCCAAAATCGGTCTAGGTGCGGCAACTCGATCTCATCCGAAATGAGTTTCTTAAAATTCAATGTACACAATTTAAGAAGGTTTAAACTGTTTTAATCGGTTAAATCGGTGTAAATCCATGTAAATTAATCTAGATGTGTTAAATTAAATTAAGTAATAATGTTGGTATAAATCCACAATTTATTTTTTGATCAAAAAAAAATCCACAATTTATTTAATTTATCTAGTTATGTATATCTAATTTTGATAATTCATCACAATAATTTTACAATTAAATTCAAAAAAATAAAATATTTAATATAAATGTATAATATATATAAAATAAGTCAATAATTCGTTAACACTTAAGTCTCACCTACATTCTAATAATCTGCATGTCGTCAGTTTTTTCTATAAAACGTCTAGTTACTTTGAACATTGCTTTTTTATAACAAAAGAATTCTATTTAACAAAGCAAAAGCTATATTTCATTTTGTCATATACTGGTTTCTACTTTCCACAAATAATTTCGCTTATCGACATTCCTGTATGCGCAGAATAGTGAATGATGAAAGCTTATCATCCCAGGTGCTCAGAGTGGAAGCAGGTTGCTTTGGTTCTGGTGTAATTACTGCACCAGATTTTGTCGTCCAACACCACTAAACGATTTTAATAAGACTTGTTTGCTAATCTATGAGAGATACTGAAAAGAGACTTATTTGTGGGTTATTATTCAGTTATTATTTATCTCTCTAGCTGATTTCGAAGGACTATCTTACACATCTGCTGATTTGATCTCTTTTAATGTATGAAATACATTATATAATATATATCAATTTGTCGTAAGACTATGTGAAGCTGATTAATAACTATTGTATAATCATGTTAATATGTTTTGGAGTAGTTGATACGCGCCTGGCAGAAGTAGAGCAGGTTTCAAATTGAAAAGACTTCTCGAAAAAATCTAAATCAATAATACTGTTGCATTTCCAGTTTTTTTTTTTCTTCTCATTTTTGAAAACAACCATATTTGAAGACTGACCTTTTGAAAAAAAAGACTGACCAAAAAACAATACTTGGCTCATCTCAATAAGTCAAAGCCTAAAACGCTAAACCCTTCATTTCTAATCATAAACACAACAGTCTCATTACAATATTAAACATTTTGACATCTCATTTGTATAATTTGTATTATATACACCACTGTGGACACAGAAAAAAAATACTTTCTCCATTTTGATAAGAATATCACTTTGACACTTTTCAAATAGATTAAGACAATAGTTAAAATAAATTTTTGTTTTTATTAATTACATTCATTTAACTAATAATATTCAAGATAAATCAAATTATTTTGTACCTAATATTAAATTTAAAGAAAGTATATTGTAAATTGAAAATTTCAAATAACATTTTTGTGTAACAAGAAAAAAATGTTAAAATTTAGATACTTTACTAGGTTAATTTATTATGTTAACACTGTAAATTAATTATCTGCTATTTTCAAACTTCCAAACCATCTTTTTATGTAGTACTAGGGTCGGCCCGCCCTACGGGCGGGATGAACTTTACTTGTGATCTAAATTATTATTTTTGCACGACTTTCTGATTGGTATTTTAGGTTTGTATTTGCAATTAGATATGTATGATATACTACAAAAAAAATCATATTACATCACACAAATAGTATCAGAAAAAACAAATGATATTAATTTGAGACACTTATTAATAATGATACAAAATATTTTTTAAACATCAAAATATTGTAATTGATGCTGTTATTAACTTATCTTTGTCAATATTAATCTTTGCTAAGCAAGTGAAGATCAATTAAAAGATATATTGAATTTGCATATACGTGTAAAAATATGTAGTTTACTCTAAACTAAAAATAATTTTAATTTATAATTTTGTTTCTGTTGTTCTTATTAGAAATCATAAATTAATAAAAGGTTTTTATTTTTCACCAATGTAATTATTTTACATTTTTAGTGTTTGTTATATTTTTATTAAGTAAAATTAAAATTTTGACACTACAGTAGAAATTCAATACATAAATTATGAATTACTTTTCATCCTTATATATTTGTCTTTGAATGTGTTGGTTCTATTTTAGACATTTTAAACCTATTGATTTAGATAATGCGAAAAATGAAACAATTTACAATTCTTTTCTAACGTTCGTTAAATAATATAACAACCTAAAAATGATTAGTTAAGTATATACACATTTTATTTAATTTTATCAAATAAACCATATCATCCAAACTTGTATCAAATGAACCATATTAAACCAAGGTCATACTAAATTTTCGGATTAAGCAACACTCATTCATTTAAGCAGTTTCAAAAAAACATTATTACTATGAAATTAATAATCCCTTATAGTCTATTACTATAATATAAAGTTATAAAAAAATAGATTCAAACCAATAATTACTTTAAAATCATAATATGTAGATTTCAATGCTACAAAAGATAATGTATCTTTATGTTAATGGAATTTAAACCAATATTTTCCTTTGGTTAAGTTCATAAAGAACTTTATGAAGGATATACACTTTTCATAGTAAAACTTGGTTAAATAGTTCAGATGACCAACTTTGCATCCATGTTGTTTGTGTTTCTCTTCTCATTGACATTGTCCTCGGCTGCTACTTCTCGGAGAGAGCCATGTAAAACAGTAAAAGCAATTGTTCCGTAATCTATCTTTTTTCTTTTTGATTTTAATTCTCGAAAGAGTCAGGAATCATGGAGACATTGGTTTTTGCTCCTAAATAGAGCCAAGTATTTAGTTTACAAAGCTTTCATAACTCACAAGATAGACATGTATAAACATGTTATTATACCACATCCCTCAGAATACACTAACTGTTGGAATAAGCCAAAAACAAAGTTAAGATTAAATTAGAAATTTACTTATAGTAGTTATACCAACTCTACTATTTTCCCTTTTTATTAAAATTCACAAAATTATCTTACCATAGAAACGTAAAAATGTAATCATTAATACTTTTTATTATTTGCCTTTCTCCCTCATCTTTGTTGTTAGCGAACACTACCCCATCATCTAATTTCTGTTTACCTTTTGCTCTCCTCTCTAGCATGTCAAAAAGTGTTTCAAGAGACTGGCTTTACCCACATTGCCATGAATCTCAGCTCGAGAAATGACAACATCTATTCTTCCTTTCTTTTTGTCTCTCTTCTTTGTAAACGTTTTTGTTCAGCCTAACAAAGTTTTCAAAGAAACAAAAAAAATCATCATCATCACCTGTTCTTTTAGCGGATCAAATGCATACAAAAACATATACGACTTTTTTAGTTTGATGTGCAGTTCTTTGGAAGGAACATTGCAACAATAATGAAAAAAAAACAGAGCTCCTTTCTAGGTTAATAGCAATAAATTCAGTTTTATTACACAAAGTGTTTGTATCAATCGAAATATCTATACATCTGTAGATCATACACTCAAGCATAAAAAAAACAGTCGAAAGAGTGAGAATGAGTCATTATAAAGCCCAAACAGAAACATACAAAAGTTACAAAAAAAAAACAGTTCACTTCCTTTACTTTTTGTTGTTGCTGGGTGCTGTGCATATATAACTTAACAAAGACCCTGATTCATCTTCGAAGGATGATGATAACAAAAGGGCTTACAGTTGGATCTGAGACGTAGTCTGAGCTAACACGATGTCAGAAGTCTTCAGAGTTCCAGACACATCGTATCCTAGCTGCTCAAACTCTTCCATGATCCCAAAGATATCTTTCTCATCAATCTTCCCCATCTTTTTAAGTTTATAACACTATAAACTCCGCAACTCTGCAAACACACACACAAAAAAACAATCATAAGCATAAGAAGTAAGAAGGAAACAAATAAGAGAGAGAATGAAAACATCATGATCGCTCTCACCCAACAACTCCCTCTTCATCAAGATCAGCGGCCTCAAGATGATGATATAACCGAACCGGCGTCTCCCTTGCCTGATTTACTTACCCTTAGTACAAATAATGAACTGAGGGAAGACGCTCCTGGAAATCAGGCAAATAACGCCCTCCGTGTTTTGTTCTGTGCAGAACGACATACGTCAAAACCAGAGATTGAGTACATCTTTCCGGCGGCAAGAAGCTCCTGGTATTTCGGAAGTCGGTGAGCATTAATTGATGTTTGAATCACAGTCGACTGAGAAAAGTAAAACATGGTCCTCATCAGTTCAGAACATCGAAATCGCTATAAAAACATTAAACGCTTTAAAAAAAACCCGACATGGATCTAAAATGATTAACTGAAATATAAGATGGTAAAAGATAAACTCACATTGACACCAATCAGAAGCATGTCCACCCACATAAGCTCACCACCGCGCTTCACATTCCTCGCCTCCCAGAACCGCAGAAGCCGAGTTTCCACGGCGCCGAAGCTCTTGCCGGCCTTCAGATCGGAAAAGAAAACTCTTGGAATCGCCATATCAACACGAATAATATAGCAGAGAAAGAAAGAAGAAGAGATTGTGAGTTGGATGTGAGGATTACTTACATATTTATACAGAGCCAAGACTGCTTCACACGCTAGATCGTCGCATTGAAAGCCTCATAGTGGAGGTTTGAATTGATTGCCATAAACATCAAGCACAATAACGACCTCCGTTTAGATCGATAGGGAAGGTGGAGAGTCAGCGCCGAATGGAAGAGCAGAGAGAAGGTGGAGAATAAAATTAGGGTTCCATGACCCATCGATCAGAGAAACAGGCCAAACGGGCCACAGAAACATTAACTCCAGAAGCAGGCCCAATATCGTCGATTTATTAATGAAACGGAGCGGATCATTTAGCGGGACGCGTGGCAGCAGTTTGTGAGAGGAGTTTCCAGGCTGTCTGCCTATGTGGCATCACAGGAGAGATTAAAACATCTTTTTATATAGATAGATTCTCCATCGTAATACTCATTCTGTTCCAAACTACATACAGTTTTAGGATATAACACAACTATTAAAAATTTATTTTAACTTTAAAATATATCACTAAAATATAAATTAAAAAGTATTCAATCAATCATAAAACAGACTACAAAATATCACTAGTTACACAATTTTTAATAAAGTTAAAAATGTATTGAAACATAAAAAAAAATCATCTATTTTGAAATATCAAATCCATAAAAAATCATCTATTTTGAAACATCAAATAGTTAATTTGCTATTTATATAGTTTTTCTTGATCGTAGTGTATATACATCTCAACCTATCCCTATATGTTTATGTATGCAAACTCCTAATCGTATTTATAATCTACAAGTGAATATAAAATGTGTAGATTGTTAAACGCACTAAATAGTACTATAAAACACCGGAGATTAAGGCCCAAAGATTGCAAAAGCCTCAAAGTTTACGCAAAAGACTATTATTACCATTCTCTTCCATCGCATCCCATGCAGTGAAATGTCACGAATGCCCTTGAGGCACACGCCGTATCAAGCCATAGCAATTAAGGGCATTCGAGACATTTCGTATACGCAACGGGAAGCTTAATACATGATCGTTCTCAAGTTTTTTTAAAAAAACGTAAAATTAAACGTAGAAAGCGAGCTACGGATTTGCTAGGACAGATGCAAAATCGGTTTCTCCCTCTTCGTCTTCTTCAACGCAGGTTCTTGTTGTTGCTGCGGCGGCGACGAACTCACAGACCACGAATCATTTGAGCTTTCGTCGCTGTTGAAAGGGTTCGAATCGATCACACAGCTTGGGCTGCTGCTCAACGACGATGATGAGTCGCGACTCTTGCGTTTGCGGGGAGATTGGGTTTCGATCTGTGAACCCATGTGATCAAATGGTAATCGGAGGATGAGATTGTAGCAAGATTCCACCTTTTCCTGTTAATGCACGATAACTGTTCGTGAAAATGCCAGAGTGAAACAGAGTTTCTACTAGTGGAGTGATTAGAAGCTAACCTTGGTTATGTTAAGGGCACCGAGGAGATTGGTTTGGTGTGAAAGAGGGTCAAAGTGCTCAACTTGATCTATAATACGCATCATGGTAGCTGCGGCAACAACTGATGGGAGGTAGCCGACAAATCTAGAATCTGACAAAAAAACACACGAGGATGTAAGATTTTACTCAGATGTCAGATAAACGAAATGGGGGGTTTCTTTTTGTCGTTTTACGAACCGGAGATTACAGAGAGGATGAGACGGTGACATCTGTTGAGGAAATCCCAGTGAGAGTTGTTTTTAAGACCCAATCTCCTGATGATGTGGTCTACAAACGAAAGTGGAGTAGTTAGATGCATCTTCCATTGGAGAGTAGAGAGAATCAGCAACTCCATTCTCTGTATGGTTTTTGCTTCGAACACATACTTTGTCTCTTCCACCTACAAACCACGAAAGAGACAGAGAGATTGAGAACAGAACAAAAAAAAGCGAGACTTTTAAAGGAAATGATTATTTACTTGAAAGTCTAGAAGAAGAGGGACGTGAATCTCTTCCACTTTAGCAGCTAGAGAGAGGCAAGCAACAGAAACGAGCTGAAGCGTCCACGGTTTGTCTCTCTGTAAGCTGCAGCTACAGATGAACTTGTCGAGGTACGTTATGGCTAAAACAGCAGCCAAAGTAGAGAACCCATAATGAGCGTTGACTCTCAGAATCCAACCCACGGCTTCTTTTCGATCCGCGGCGAGATAAACATCATCGAGACAGCTGAGTCTTTGTTCCTCTTCTTTGGAAAAGAGAGTGACCAGATCTTCGTCTTCCCAGAACAAATCTTGCTGCAGAAGAACTAATGGGGAAGAAGAAAGTGAAGACTTTTCTTCAACTTCTTCTTCTTCTTCTTCTTCTTCTTCTTCTTCTTCTTCTTCTTCGTCTTCCCATTTCTCTTCTTCGCAGTAGAGAGCATCAAGAAGAAACGAAGTGCTATATTCTTCTCTACTTTCTTCCTCCTTACGAACCGCCATTGTGGATAAACTCAAGAATGAGAAGAAAAATCTTCTATATTGTTGGATTTTCTCTTTAGTTATCAGGGAAGGCTCAGAGCATTACCTAGAAGAAGATAAGATGATAGAGAGAATATCTCTCGGAGAAAGACTCATCTTCCTCTCTATGGAAACGTGCAGAGATTAGCTGTAGCAGGGAGCTACAAAAGAGAGACTAGAGAGAGAAAGAAAGAGGAGAGAAGCTGGAAGTGAGAAGGAGAGCGAGTAGCAGAAGATTGATTTATGAGGTTTTCACGTTTGTCTTTTACTCTCGCAATATACTTTTTTTTTTAATGGGAGTTTCTTTTCTATTTTTCATTTTTCTTATGTGTTATTGCTGTTTCCCGCTTTCCCCCACTTTTTACTCTCAGTGGAGTAGAGATCGAGAAACCAAAGTGCAGTAAAATCTGTCGGCTAATATACTAGATTCTACAACTTTATTGCCCATTGTCAACAATGTTTTGTTAAAGACTTAGACATTGACCAGATTTATTAATATACTAATGACTGAGCAGTTCGATGATTAGCTGCTGTGAACACGTATAGTTCCAAATCTTAAGAGTCAAAAGACTGATCGGATCATAAACCAGCTCTTAAGAAATTGCGACCACACACACACATACACATCACAATATAGGTCTTTTTAAAGTAATAATTCGATTATTCAATCTGCAAGCTAGCTTAATATAAACATATCCAAGCTTTCAGTCTCACTGACCATAAAACTAAACCATTAAGCTATATTTCACAACGTCCAACAAAATCACAAGGGAAAATAAAAGAAAGAACGAAAAAAAACGTCATAAAGTTCTAGGGGTAATAGCATCACTAGTATTATGATCTATGCATCATAACCACTAGCCGTCAAATTCTAAATGCCGGAGCTTTAGTACGGAGGGGGCGGGTATTGTCCTGGATATGGACCTGCCGAACAAGAAGAATACAACATCAACCACTCCACCACTGAGTATGATTTAGGAAATCTTTACACATGATTAGAGGAAACACAGCCAAAATCACACATATATACTAATATCAAGCGTGCCATAAATTGGTTTTGTGCAAATTGTAAACGCAAATGCATCAAGGGAGTTCCTCCATTCCAAATGCAAAAGGTTTGAAAAGATGAACTTTGTGGTTTTACTTAAAAAATGATCATCCTATGACAGCATCTAGTCATAAATGCAAGAACAAACAATGAAAGCTTAGAACAGAAGAAAAAGAGCATTTATGTACCTTGTGGGTAATACGGTGAGGGTTGAGGCGGGTATGGAGGAGGAGGGTAAGTTGAGGATGGCGGAGGAGGAGGGTAAGCTGAAGGACCTGGAGGGTACGCCGAAGGACCGGGAGGGTAAGCTGAAGGAGCGGGAGGGTAAGCAGTTGAGGGAGGAGGAGGATACGCAGATGGCTGAGGAGGATAAGCTGAAGCTGGTGGGTATGCCGATTGCGGCTGGGAGTATTGTACTTGTGGGTACATAGATGGTGCAGAGTAAGGTGGTGATGAATATGGAGATGGAGCAGGCGGTGCTGAGTATTGAGGTGCTTGAGGCGCATACGGTGGTGCTGATGGCGCAGACCCGTAATTTTGTTTCTGCATACAAGAAACAGATTGTATCTTATAACCGCTTTTTTCAATGAATAAACTGTAACTCAGTGTGCTAATTAAGTCTTGACTTTACCTTTGCGCCCGCATAGTGCAGTATTAGCCTTACTTCTCCAGCAAATCTGCAAGACGGAAAGGTAATGCATTTTCAGAAGAATTTATAGTCAACTAAAATATTATTTGTTACAAGGAGCAATCCCTGAGGACAAGCTACTAAACTCTTTGCATATTTGTTGTAACTACCAGTAAGATAGCGAAAGTTCCAATCAGTCACACACATCATCCACCATGGTTAAGAAAATTATTGATTATAATTGAAATTGCAGCGTTTAAATCGTACTCCAACGCTACATTTAAGTCAACCTAAAAAGAGATTTTTCTTCTCAGTAGGTCCAGTTCTTTATCATCAGTTCCACATAAACATAATTTGATGATGAATGCTAGAGTCTGCTAAGCGTAGAAACATGAGTACTGATTGCAAGATGGTCTCATCACATTATATTAGGAAGGAAAACATAAACAAAGAAGTGCAATATAACGTAAGTAGTAAGCACATGAAAGCAGCAACCAACCAACCAACTATTCAAGCACTAACTATACGCTGATGACAATGCAACTAGGTAGTCACAAACATGAAGTCCTCAATGCAAACGATACCAAAAATCAGATAGACAATGCAGCTACGTAGTTGCAAACATGATAATGCTCAATGCTAAAGGAACCAAAACTAGTGAAACACACCAAATGTAGTTACCTGCCAGTTTTGGTCTGAAGAGTCCAGGTACAGTCATCGTACCCCTGAGACAGAACCTTCTGCAACTGAATCCTAATCACAACAAACAAACAAACAGACCAAAAGAGACTCAATACCAAAATCCAAATCGAGTACTTTTAAATCACAATCAGAAAGCGAAAACTAAAACATACGTAGCATTGCCAATGAAGTCGTCAGTGGAGAGCGTGTTGCTGTTCCAAACAGCAACTTTAAGATCCCTAAGGCCTTCAAGCAGAGTGAACATAAACTTCTCTTGAAACACTGCGTTCTTTCCACCATCTGAAAACCAAAATCATCAAAAACAAAATTGAGTAAATCTGAGAGAACAGTCAAAAATTGGTCCATAGATGTGAAGAAGAAAAATAAAAATAAAAACCTGTGCAGGTTCGGGTGCGGTGCCTAGTGCTGCTGTACTCGAGGACAACGTATGGATCTTGCCTTGAGAACCATTCCGTGTCTTTCAACTTCTGGCATCCAACCACTGAAAATCGACACGAAAGAAGACAAAATTTAAATTAAATTTTCTGAGAATCGATCGAACCCAGGGGGGAAGAGAGAATTGAATCGAAGAAAAGGCAGTAAGCTAACCAGTGACCTCGAGGATCTGGCCTTGAATTCCCGCCATCGTCGACATGAGTTGGATTGAAGAAGATTCGATTGCTTAAGAAAATACAGAGAGAGAGAGAGAGAGAGAGATTAGGGTTTGAATGAGATTTGAAAAAAAAAAAAAGTAACGAAGGTGATGAGCTGAATCAAGAGAAGGTCCGTGATTTAAATATCTTACATCAATTTAATGAGAGACTTTAAGTTGTTTCGCAGAAGTTGCTTTCAAGGCGCGTATCGTCGTTAGGCGGTGACCCCAATTAAGTTGTAATAATTTACATAAATATAGAACTTCCTCTTCCATAACGCGTTTCGCAACTTGAATACCACGTTCATTTTCCTTTTCTAGTGCATCCTTAACCATCTCATTTATTATTTCTTTTCCAATAATTTCATTACATTTATTAAAAAGAGAAAATTTACATATTTAAAAATATTTTATTACATTTTTCATTGTTCCTAGTCAATTGTCTTTACATAATTATTCGATAGCATTTATTTTATATTTTACCATAATAATTCGACATTAAATGGGTATATTTGTAACAAAAAAAAATTATTCGTTTATAGAATTGGTTACGCCTAAAAGTTTGGATATACATTCAAATACGGATTCTTTTGGATATCGATTTTTTTTTTGAATTTTAAAATTAAGCGCCGACTATATACAAAAACAAGTCATAAAAAGTTAAAATATATAACTTATCAAAATCATAATTTTGTTACGTAAAATGATTTTTCCAAAAAAAATATATCCGTTTTTTTTAAGGGCGAGTCAATATCTAGTATTAGTTATATGTAACACATCTAAAATATATAATACTAATTTTGAAAAGCAAATACCAAAGTATGAAAATGTATAAAAAAATTTTATATATTAAATGAGAAGCATTTTTACAAAATTTGTTCACACTATAATATATACATGATAGTGTCACAATGAATTTGAGAATGAGTATTCACACTCTATATAAATATTTTCATACTTTACATAAATGAGTTCACACTAGGTATTTTATGTTTTGTTTTTTTAATATAAAACTTACATTTAAAGTTTCAAAAATATGAATTTAAAATTTAATTCTACAATAGGATATTAAGACATGATAAAAAAACAATTCAAAACCAACATATACTCAAATTAGGACAGTTCAATATGCTAAAACCGAACAGTACCGAACCGAACATAAATAAACAATATGGTTTGGTTTGGTATATACAATACAAACGAATGGATGCGATTTTATAAAAATCATAGAATTTGGATACGATTTGGTATAACCGATTAAACTGAACAAAACCGATCAAGAGTAGAAAAATGTAATTGCCATATATACTTATAACGACGCATAAATGTCTATTTGTTATATAAGTTGAACTATCATTATAATTGGTAAATTACTTGAATCATTTAAACTATAATAAAGTAACAATTCACTCCAACTGATGTTTCTTATTTTCTTAGTCTTATTTTTTGATCATTTTGTTTTATTTTAACATTGACTAAATTGAATAAAAATTATAAATTTGATGAACAACAATTAATTAAAATTCTTTACAATTTTTTTTTCTTTAAAAAAAAAATAAAGTTTTGTTCAATCAAAGACATATTAATTTGATAAACACTAAATATGAAAAAATAGAAAAACTTTTCTTTCGTGCTTTTGTTTAATTTTTATTTCTATTTAAAAATTTAGAGCTTTAATATTAATTTTATATTTGATTATTTTATTAGATGATAAAATGATTTTTATTTTCTTTAATAAATGACTTTTCTACAACATGACTCTTATTTCGTATAGTATATAAGACTTTCAGTATATAATATAATCTCAAACTAAATAATGAGGTTTTTTGGTATAAAACCGAATAAACTGAAAACCAACGGTATATAAATCGAATCAAATCGAAGTAAATATATATTTAGAACTAGAGGTTGGCCCGCCCTTCGGACGGGTAAGTTTACGCTCAATTTTTTTATATTGAAATATATTTTAATTTTGTAAAATATTTAGAATTTTACTTTGTATTGAAATAATAATATAATCTTTTTTTATTCTAAGATCATACTGCAAGTTAATTAATTAAGATTTGCTGTTTTGGATGGAAAATATCACTAACATTTTTTTTCCTACATTAATAGGGGTATATCCGCGCTTCGAGCTGAATATTGTGTTTCATTGGTTTTAAGTATGATCTATATGATGTAGTTATTTGATCGTTTTAATTTGTTAAAAGTATTATTTGATATTTCCATTATGATATGTAGTAATATGTAATACGTTAATATAGTTTGTGTTTATTTTTTCAATATTGTGTAGTACTTATTAGTGATGGAGTGAACATATGGTGTAAATCATAATAAATTTCAATAACATTGTATTTAGACATGTGTTGATTATAAAATTAAAGATTTTAGCGTCAAATTGTGTTTTATTTTTTAATATTTTTGAAAATTATTATTTTAAGATATTTTTTTCCATCTCCCCATATTTTGACATTAAGTCTTCCTATGAATTTTGTTTACCTTTTCGTGTGTAGTGTTTTCACCATTACTGTCACCTCCGTGCTCTTGTTCTTCCTCGCATTTTTCTGCTCAATGATATTGTTTGTAAATCGAACATATGATTTCCAAGTTGTGAGATTGTTTCTCACAACATTAAAGGCCTTTCGAGTCAATATTGGCTCTTCCTCTTCTTCTTAAAATTCCAGCTGATGTTTTTTGGTTTGGGTCAGAGTTAAGTCATCTTTGATGTTGTCTACTTCTTCTTTGGCTTGCTATTGATAGTCCATGTCCGTCTTGGTTTTCAAGATCTGATTTTTCTTATCTTACTTCTATGCTCTCTTTCATAACTCGAGGATGGTTCCACAGTTTGCTGATGTCGTTTTTTGTCTCCCCTTCTCTCTTTAATTTTTAATCTCGTTGTAGCTATCATCGTTGCTTGCGTCTCTGGTGGTTTTCCCTTTCGCCAGGTTTACCGTGTCAGGTTTAGATAGTATTTTGCTCTGTATATGCTTTGTGGGCTTTGAAAATTATTTATGGTATGAATTCTATTTTCGGTGTGGCTTCCATTTTTCCTCCCTCTGATTGTTTTCTTCTTTCTCTGCGTCCCTCGGTATATTTGTGCAAAGTTAGTCTCTTGAAACTTTGGTCCCTTTTATCTAGAGCTTTATTATTCTTCGTTATTATTAGTGCTTTCTGCTTGTTTAGTTTGTGAAGTACTTCTTACCTCTTAGCTAATAGTTGTGCTTCTAGTGCTTAACGCATTGCCTTCATATTTCGTGGTGACTTTGACTTTTCGGTGATTATTCTTCCTTTGACCTGCTGATCTTAGTTATTTGCTTTAGTTTTTGATTGCATTATTTTTTGTTCAGAGGATTAATTGATTAATTTATCTCAACTTTACATTTTTACTCTTTTTTGACCTATGCTTATTCTGGCCAAAACACTATAAGGTAATGTGAGGTGTGTAGTCTTTGTTCCTGATCACCTTTCACGTTCAGGCTTTTATTGAATTAGTGTTATTATGATATTATTTTCTCTATAATTGTGGAGGTTTTAGGTTTAGATTTGTGTTGTGCTTTAGTTTCTTCTTTTTAATTTGATTATTTTATAATTTTAATAGTAAAATAAATATAGAGTTTGTAAATAAAATAATAATTAAAATAATAAAATAGTGAAAGTTTATGCTATTTTTAGTTTGTAATAATTAAAATTTAAAATATATTTTTATATTATTTTATTTATTTTTATCATTTTGAATTTTAGTGAGTAATATAATAGATTATTTATATTATGATGGTTAATGTGACAAAGATTAAATATGATGAGTTGCATAGAGAAGTCATTTGTGTGCATTAGAGATTAAAATCACGATTAGAAATTTTGTGGTCAATTCATAAAGAAAAAAAACAATTAGAAAGTGTTTGACCAAATTGTAAAAATCTTAAAAGAAAAAGATTTAAAATGTAAAAAAAAATGAGGACACGTGTCGCAAAAACCTCATGCCACATGGAAGAAGAAGAGAGAAACCTTAACTTTATATATATAGATAGTAGTTATATTTTACTAACCGAGATACCAAAAAAAAACGAACCGAATCAAAACCAACACGATATTCGGATCGAACAACTCTAATCCAGATGAAACTGAACTATTGTTTCAGTTCTCAAAAACAGAATCGCGGTATCTAGTAAAAACTAATACCCATGCTCTAGTCCATTTTAAAGGCTCAAGAGTTCCAAGAACACATCATTTCTGCTCTCGAGCGCATCAAAGTCCAAGTGTCCAACTATGCATCATCCATAAGACCATAACATGTGTATATGTCTAGAAGAATGATATTACGCCGTACTTGAGACAGAAGCCGTGAGAAGTTGGTGACCAAAACATCCCCGCGGCTCAACTGCAGCAGCTTTAACCACGCTGGAAACAGTCAAGTCATTACTATTATTGTGTAATGAAGATTTGAGTCACATGTGTTCGTTTTTCCTAGTGTTCAAGATATTCTGCAAGCTTTTGACTGGGTAAGAGATGAAAGACACAGCAAAAGCATATGAAAGTAGTTCGAACTCTGTTTGATCGTTGTGTTTGGTGGTTATTATCAGATTAGAGAGTAGACTTTTGTGCTACACAAAAGAAAATATAGTATATACTTATATGAGATACTAATAGTCTTCAATTCTGAGTCTGAGAAACTGTTTTAAGAAAGAAAAAATTTAACAATGGAATCATACATATCTGAGGTGGAAAGATGAGAGGGAATTGCTACATATTTATATATATACTTTTTACCAATGGAATCATACATATCTGCTATTTAACTATACGGCAGAGAATTAAGGGCTCTGCTCTATAACTGCTGCTGGCTAGGTTGAGTTCTCGGTTTCTCGCTTGATCTGCAGTGCAGCCCTTACAACGTTCCCCCTTGTTAGGATCCCAATCTTTGTTGCCACCAAACAAAAACAAAAAAAAACAAAAGACAAAGATCAGATAAATCATAAAGAAGAAAAAAAGATAGTGACTTTGAGATTCTCTCACCAGTTTTCCATCTGAATCCACGACTGGTAACCTTCTGAACTTTGTTTCAAGTAGCAACCTAAAGACAGCAAATGGTAGCAGATCTTTGTAAGAAATGTTTTGTATTTTCAGGGATCAAACTGAGCTCATACCTGGCAGCATCTTCTAAATTGGTAGAACCACGGACAACCAGAGGAGATGGCGTCATCAAATCTCCAACCACTTTTCCATGTGTCTTGCTTATCAGCTTCTGGAGTTCGTTGAACGTCTGGTACAGAAAAAAAAACATTAAGTCCTTATATCATACAGTCTCCAAGTGTAAATGGGGACAAGCACACTAGTCCTGTGATATATAGCAACAACAATATGGATAAGTAGAAACGTACTTTCCATGAACTGTCAACGTTAGGGAACATGTTTGTATCATTTTGGCTGCTGCGTCCTATAATACCAAAGGACAGAGAGATTAAGTTGCGTTGCTTCACCAAACATATCCATAAACCGAACTAAGCAAGTAAACTATGTGCCAAGAATACTAAGATCCACCTATAGTACAGAATTGAGAACGAATAATGAGTCTTATCTCCTAACTAACAGATTAAAAAAATTCATTTTCTAATTAAACAATATCAAAACCATAAACTTTGGGTGATTCATCACACAAAAGTGAACCAAAAAAAAGAAAACATGTATTATATACATTACCAGAAATGGAGTCGAGTGCAAGCAAGTCGTAATCAGAAACAACGCCAACCTACATGGCAAAATTAGAGCAGAGGAGTAAGTAAGATCACATATTAAGATATGTAACATGACTATGGCTAATCACGAGCTTCCTACACAATACAATGAGAAAAAAAAAGGGAAAAGCAATACCAGATTCCAATCATCATCAACTACAGGCAAGCCCGTGACTTTCTTCTCAACCAAAAGTTCCAATGCTGTTCAAATGAAAAAAAAAGAAAAAAAAAAAGACAGAGATTATAGAGGAGACTTACAAAGGAAAGGATTGTTTTTTCATGTTTAGAATAATAAAGTTACCATCATCAACCGATGTTGTGGGCTTAACAACATGAAGATGATGTTTCCCTGTCATGAAATCACCAACTGTGTAGCCCCCGTTTTTACCCTGAAACTCACCAAAACAAATCCCAAATGATCAACCAACCAAGCAAATTCCGATTTTTTTAAGATAAAAAATGAATTAGCACTCACCGGAACAGAGTTATTAACGCCAGAAGGAGCCGCAAAGACGGCAGAGGCGGTGACTAACGGTGAAAAAGCAGAGCGACGACGATGAGGATTAGAGAGAGGAGGAGGAGGAAGTGACAAGGATGAAGAAGTGGGAACAAGGCATGGATTGAGTGATGATGTATGTAATGGAACTCGCGGTATGGGCAGAGAATTGGACAGAGAGATCGAACCCATGATGATAGCTTATCCTCTCTGCTTCTCACGGATCCCGAAGAGAAAAAAAAAACAAGTTTTTGTTGTTGTGAGAGAAACAAAGGTTGAAACTTGAGAAAAAAGGGGTGAACATGAAGAGTGAGAAGAAGGCGAAGCATTTTGATTGGGTGGTAAAAAAAAAGTAGACAAGTTGGTGATTGGTGGGGCCAAAAACCACATTTAATTTCTCTTATATGGTCGTCGACTGGTCGGTGCTTTGGTTCTTCAATTTTTTTATTTTTTTTTCCCAACGAAGAAACCCAATTCTGAACTGTCTTTTGGATTTAACCGTTGTTTGATTTATTATGTCGTGATTGTTGAAATCAGATGTAATGTCTAGGCAGGAACTTGAGAATAGTCCGTTACACTTTGATATAAGGTTCTCACAAGTTTGAACTTTTTCATCAAAGATTACGGCCAGAAGACAAAATAAATGTCAAACCAGGAATGTCATCCACTTGTCACCAAAATTTAGACCAAAAATGTTGTAAACAAGAATCCTGATATTTCCCACCGCAAGCAATGACAAAGACTTGAACCAGACAAGAGATCCATTCACCACAACCTCTGTAAAGATCCTGTCTACTAGAGGTTAGAGCCAATCAATCAAGAAGCAATCAATCTGTGTTTAACTAAGATTATTCATCTGCATTGATCCATGTAGAGGGTGAAACTGATCATCCTCTTAAGACCCGAAGAATAGAAGCCCACGCTTACCTAGAAGCGGAGCGGCTCGACGCCAGCTCGGGAAGCCGATCCTTCGTACCGACTCGCGGCTGCGTTCTGCTACTCGGCTCTCGGGTAGGTAAAGCCGACCCGACACAACCCAACAAGTAATGGGTATGTCGGCCCAACGAGGTTAAGGCCCATGAAATACGACGCGCATTAGGTCACGGAAGAGCAGAGCACGGACTATAAAAGGGGGGATCGAGACAACGCCCGGGGCAGAGACAGACTGGACGGCTAGACTAGGGTTTACACCATTCACTTTGTTTAGCTGTGTTCTTGAGATTGTTGTCCATTTTCCCTTCCCTTGTAACCAACTGAACACTTTTCCGACCATCAATAAGACGTCTTTGCTAAAACCCACATCTTATCTTGTTACCGTTTCCCGATTAAACAGTTGGCGCCCACCGTGGGCATCTAGCAAAGTAACGCCGCTTACGATGTCGACTAGCCGACAAGGCTCCCCGGGAGACGATAGAGAGTCTCCCAATAACACACCGGCCCCAGCAAGTCCGGTGCCACCCCTCACTTCGGTAACGGCAACACCCTTACCACCACCTCCCGTATCAATTGATACAATCATGGCTCGTCTTGCGGAGCACGACGCCGCCCAGAAAGCAGCGACCGAACAGATCGCGGCCCTGGCCAAAATCCTTGGTCCCCTGGCTGCGAACATGGAGACCTCGAATGTTCAGTTCCGCCGAAGACTCTTCAACACCGACGGTACGCTCCCCGACGTCTCCAATGCCCCTGAACCGATCTTCACATTACCAAACGACGGAGCGGCGCGTCCCCCGCCAAATACTGGAGGACAAACATCAGGCGGAACGTCCACAAACGTTCAGGGAACCCTCGACGTCCAAACAATAAACGAGTTAGCGGCCTTGAAACAGTCGGTCTTCGAGATCAACTCCAGAATCCACCACGTGACGACGTCGGCTCCTCAAATCGAACGGGTTCTTGCCGAATCTCTACGAACGCCGTTCTCCGAGAAGATAACTAGGGTAAAACTCTGAAAGATGGAAAAGCTTCGCCTCCCCGAATTCGACGGTCTCTCGGATCCATCCGTCCACGTAACTTCTTTCAACATCGCGATGCGACGAGCCAACTTCTCTGACGAAGAAAGGGACGCCGGTTTTTGCCAACTCTTCGTCGAAACCCTGAAAGGACCGGCTCTGACATGGTTTACATGCCTTAAGGAGAACACAGTAGAATGTTTTCACGACCTCTCGACGGAGTTCCTGAAGAACTATATCATGTTCTCTGAGCAAGAAACAAATGCCTCCGATCTATGGAACCTCACCCACGCCAACGGTCAGTCTCTGCGCGATTTTATGGAAAAGTTCAAGGCCGTGGTCTCGAAGGTCGATGTTCCGGATCACATAGCAGTAGAGTCGTTGATGAATACCCTTCATACCAAATCAAAATTCCGAGACGACCTCTACATGCATCGTACGAGATCACTGTCGGACGCGATCGCTCGGTCACATAACTTTATTCGTATGGAGGAAGACACCAAAGCAAAAATTGCAAAGGAAGCAGCGGGAAAACAGTCGTCGCAAAGAGCAAACGACAATCGGTCTGAGCCCCGCCAACACGGAAATAGCGGAAAGCCCAACCCTTCGCGAGGATACGTAAGCAACGTTGACGAGCCCTCGAACTCAGCAACCGTCAACCATGCGAAGGAGTGGAGTCACTGGGACCGAGATACCGCACAAAAACCTCCGAAATCCTCCGAACCTACGGATTCCGGATCTTCCGAACCAGAGAAGTGGTGCGCTTACCATAAAGTTCGGTCTCATGACACGAAAGAATGTAAAGTGGTCTTCGGGCAATTCCTTGAATCACTCGACAGCGGTAAGCTCAACATCGAGCCACCACCTGCGAAGCAAAAGGGCAATAAAAGCTGGAGCAGAAACAAAGAAAAGAAAGCTCAGAAAGCTGTAGCGGCAACGTCCCAGAAGGAATCAGGAGCGAAGAATGCACATAACGCTCCCGAAGACAAAGATGACGATGGTGAGGATTCATCAGAAGAGGACCAGCCTAGGCATCGACGACGAGTCAACGTCATACTCTGCAAACCGGACGACTTGTCTGATAACGATCTTGCTCCAGCCGTCGGGAAAACATCCGACAGTCAGAAGCTGCCCCTGAACTCAGCCGATTTGAGAAATCTCTTACGATCAAAAGCAACCGTCGTCGTCTCGGAGAACAATTCCAACTCCGCTACGACTGACGAATCGCCGAAAGACCAAATGACGGCCCAGCGAGCGACGGATCTTCGCGATCATCTCAACTCTAAAAACGACGACCTCCGAATCTCGCTCAACCGTTCAAAGGCATCCGACCTAAGGCGACACCTCGAAAATCTGAAGCGCCATCCTGCTCCCGATCCCACCAAGAGTTTCACCGACCTTCGGGAACAGTTGAAATCCTCGCGCTGCAAGCGAATTCGGCGTATCAACGTAATAATGGGAGGATTGCCACCAGGCGGAGATTCGATCCGTGCGGTGAAACAGTACAGCCGACAAGCGGCCTCTTCTCAAAAATGTCCGACACAAGTCGAAGATGATCACTCGATCACTTTTTCGGCTGCAGATACTTGTGGAGTCCACATGCCACACAACGATCCGCTTCTTGTCGACATCGGTATCGGCGATTGCGAGGTAACAAAAGTCCTCATCGATACTGGCAGCTCGGTCGACCTTATCTTCAGAGACACTCTCGACAAAATGGGAATCGACCTTCGCGACATGAAACCGTCCTCGAGAACTCTCACAGGATTCAACGGAGCTTCGGAACAAATGATCGGAACAATACGGCTTCCGGTACACGCCGAGGGCGTAACGAGAACAGTAAAGTTTGCTGTGGTTCGAGCCAAAGCCGCGTACAACGCGATCCTTGGAACTCCCTGGCTTCACTCGATGAAAGCCATACCTTCCACCTATCATCAGTGCATGAAATTCCCGGGAAAGGACGGTACCGTCAAAACCATCCGCGGCGACCAGAAGCCTGCGAGAGAATTACTCGTTGCCGCAGTAAAGCAGCAGCACTCCCTCTCTGTCATCAACTCGGTATCTTCCAAACCCATTCAGAAAATCTACCCGCAAAAGGAAGAAGTCAGAGAGATCCCCATCGATGAATCCGATCCATCGAAGATCGTCCGAGTAGGCGCATTCCTACCCGATGAGATGCAGCAAACTATCATTTCTTTCCTCCGAGATAACTCCACGACCTTTGCCTGGGTTACCTCGGATATGAAAGGAATCGATCCATCCGTCACAACGCATGAGTTGAACGTGGATCCGACCTTCAAACCAATTCGCCAAAAGAGACGAAAGCTCGGACCCATGACTAGTTCGGGGAATGGACATAATCGGACCCATGACTAGTTCCAGTCAAAAGAAGTACATCTTGGTGCTAACCGACTACTTCACAAAATGGGTCGAAGCCGAGTCTTACTCCCGAATCACAGACAACGAGGTCCAGCAATTCGTTTGGAAGAACGTCATATGTCGACACGGACTTCCATACGAGATTGTAACGGATAACGGCTCTCAGTTCATCTCCCACAAGTTCAAGGAGTTCTGCGAGCGATGGAAGATACGCCTCAACATGTTAACTCCAAGGAATCCGCAGAGCAACGGCCAAGCCGAGTCAACGAACAAAATCATCATCGATGGTTTGAAGAAAAGACTCGACCTAAAGAAGGGATGCTGGGCCGACGAACTGGACGGCGTCCTATGGTCCCATCGAACTACTCCTCGAAGCGCAACCAAAGCAACCCCCTTCTCCCTAGCTTACGGAACCGAAGCAATGGCACCAGCTGAAGTAAACGTTACGAGCTTTCGTCGTTCGAGAATGCCTAAAAACGAGGATCTGAATCGTAGTATGCTTCTCGATGCCCTCGACGACATAGAGGAAAGACGCGATCAAGCGTTACTCCGGATCCAGAACTACCAACACCAGATCGAAGGGTACTACAAAAAGGTTAAGTCCCGACCACTCGAACTCGGCGACCTTGTCCTCCGAAAAGTATTCGAAAACACTAAGGAGTGGAAAGCCGGGAAATTAGGAGCGAACTGGGAAGGGCCATACAAGATTACGGAAGTCATAAAGCCAGGAGTCTATCGTCTCCAAACTTCAAGCGGAGAAGCGGTTCCGAGAGCTTGAAACTCGAAACACCTCAAACTCTTCTTCGAGTAACGCGAGTGAACGTTCACTCGCCCAAAAAAAAAAAAAAAAAAAAAAAAAAAAAAAAAAAAACGAGTGAATGATCATCCGATCACGTTCACTCGCCCGAACAAGTGATCACTACAATCACTCATGTTCGGCAAAACGAACTACAAATGGCTTGATCCTCAACAGAGGTACGTAGGCAGCCCTCTCGGGTCCAGCTATAACCAAAAAAAAAAAAAAACTTTTTTATATATACATAAATATATATAGACACGATGCCAACGCGAGAACGCCCCGGCTACTCGAGCAAGCGTACTGGTACTCGCCTTCTCACCGAGCCCATCCTGATCAGAAAACGCTCATGGAAGTCCCACCGTATCGTCGCAAAGACTAACGCGGTCGAAATGACAATTCCTCATCATATCAAATTCACTAAGTAAGGCTTGGCCAGCCGAAGACTCGGGAATACTTTGACATCGACGAGGAACCGTTTTCATTTCTTTACTACGAATGTTCTTATTTCTAAGCAAGTATTTCTGACTTATAAGAGCGGATACCCTCACTTCAATAATAAAACAGCATTTCTAGATTTCGTTGTCTTAAGAGATGCACGGACCTATCCTATATGATGATCTAAGTTTGAAGTCGGAGAAATTGGGCTGAACTTACAATCACTTCAAATACGAGATACCGCAATACTAAAATTCATTCAAAAAAAAAACATGATCCGATAAAGCGCATACGCGCGACAAAAATAACATGCGGATACAAGTCGATAAGTTCATAACTTAAGAAAAAAAAAAACAACAATCGCGATTCTCAAGATTCCAGGATCTCCGTATTGTCTTTCGGAGACGCTTCCTCATCCTCTGCGGCCGTATCTTCGGCATCCTCTGGGTCCTTCTGGTCGTTACGAGCTTCCTCCCCGTCAGCATCCGCCTCATGAGGAGACGTCTCTTCGGGCTCCTTCGGAAGAGAATCCCCAACAGTTGGACCAGCATCTTCTCCTCCTCCCGAGGTACCTTCATTGGTAGAATGCGGATCCTCACCTCCAGACGAAGGGACGTCCCGAGGTGCCGTCGGAGTGCGAAGATCCGCGATGGCGTTCGCATCGATAAGGTCTTCGTTCGACCCAAATTGATCGAGTTGAGACAGCAGCCGCTCGTCCACGAACTGGGAAGACATTAACAAAGGGGACAGAGCCAGATCCGCATCCGGAATCTCGCCGACATCCAGGGATCGAGATTTCTCCGCGTACAACCTCTCTTGCCCCAGGAACAAGTCGATCGAGTCCTGCGGGATGTCGCGTCCTTTGGCCTTCAAGGATTCAAGGCATTTCCGAGTACCGAACGCCTGACTGTACAGCAAGAGAGCCTCGTCGTACGAATCACGAGATTGCTGATACTCGCGAATGTTGCTGAAACGGCGATGACACTTAGCTATCATCACTGTCTCTACCTTCTTGCGTTCCCAAGTAACCTCCAGAACTCGTGATTTCCTCAGTCGGGTTAACTCCCGCGAGTGCCCCTCGGCTTTAACCTTCGCTGCCTCCTTAAGCTCCGTTATCTCGCGCTCCATACTAACGATTTTCGAGCAAGCCGCCTCTAGATCGGCTTCCGCGTCGTTAGCCCTTCTCTGGTGAATCTTCCTGCGAGCGATAGCTCTCTCCCGCTTGTCGGACATCGTCTCAAGAGCTTCTTCCAGTTCGGCCTTCTTGCGACGGAAAGTTTTGCCCCGCGCGACCAACTTCCTGCGAAGTTCCTTCGACTCAGCAAACGATTCCTTCAGCGCCGTGTCGTATTTCTCAACGACAGCATTCATGTCCCCGTCACTCTGAAAAGAATCACAAAAAAAATGGTCAGTATTAAGACGAAGCAAAGTAATACGGAGTGACGGAAAATCCTTACAAGCAGTTTGGTCCTCGCAGCGTTGGCGTACTCACTCCTAAAGACCAAGTCCTCGGCAAGAGGGAGCGACGTCGATCCACTCCTGAACTGACTCACCAATTCAGCACATCTTAAGGGGGCATAGATGAGTGGCACCGGCTCCTTGTAGCGAAAGACGACCTCATCAGGAAACATCTCCCTCTTAACCTTCTTCATTACCGGGCCACCGTCGTCCTCCTCATCAACGGCTGCAGAAGAAGCGTCTTTATCGGGATTCGAGGATTCGGGAGGAACGCTCTTGCGGCCCTTCTTCGGTTTCAATCCCTTTTTCTTCGGCTTCGCCTTTTTCTTCGTCTTCTTCTCCTTCTCGGAGGGGGGGGGGTCGATTTGGGAGAACCACCCGAATCGGCAACATCAGCGCCCGTTGGAGTAGGTGAGCGAACCGGATCGTCGCGATTTTGATCCGCCGCCTCGTCAAGAACCGGTCCTGAAGAACCTTCTTTATCTCCGACGGGAGATCGACGTTCGTCCGGAACCTCCCTGCTTTTCTTTGGAGCAGGAGCGCCCTCATCCCCCGACAGATCAATCACTTCGGTTTCCTCGGGGGCGGTTTCGCGGTCCCGCTCAGTCGAGGGCTCGGCGCGAGGGCGCTTCTTGCTGCCTTTCTTCGGCGGCACCCCGGCCGAAGCGGAAGAAGGAACTTGAGACCTTCTCTCAACATCTCCAGCACCATCAGAAGGGTCGGCGGAACGAGACCCTGATCCATCCAACTGATCTGCGATCGTCTCACTCAAGTCGGGAAGAATCCTCATCTTTCTTCTCGCAGTAACTGCACGCTGCTCAATCGGGTCAAAAAGAGAGATCCGACGCTTCGTGGTATTCGGTGACGGAAGGTAGACAGAACTCCAGTCGCCTAAAAATTATCAAAGCAAAAGTAAGGAAAGGAGGGAAGAGCAAATAAGATCGTAAACGACTCCAAAAAGAAAAGACTCACGTCTCGATATCCTATCGCGACACCGTTGGATCCGCTCTCTCGTGATATTTTTCCAACTTTCCTGATCGAGTCTCGCTACAGCGCGAGCGTTCTCCAGAAACTCCTCCGGGTAGTCGCGAGAAGTCGGGTGATCACCTGCAGTAACAGACGAAAAATGTAAACAAGTTAAAAGAAGGGGAAAGATTGACAAGGATTCTAAAAAGTCTACCAAGGATAGTGTTCCACGACACGCGGTAACTATCGTTCGGAGGTTCCTCGAAAGCAGATTCATCGGATTTGATGAAGAAGTAGTATCTCTGCCAATCAGTAGTCTTGCTCGGATAACCTCCGATCACGTTATAACTCGGTCGAATTTTGATCGACCAAAGTCCTTCATCCTGAGGACTAACAGACGTGAGTTCCTCGAACACTCGGACACTCAACGAGACATCAATCTCCGCAGCCAGGACCATCAAAGCAACACCGAGACGCCACGCGCCGTTTAACATCTGACTAATCGCTCCACCACGACGTCTCGCATATGCCGTGACCAGCCGGGGAATCGGAAACCAAAGCTTCGTATCGTCCTGGAAATAAGATTCATAGACGCACTGATAGCCATGCGGAGGCGCCCACGGCCTTTGGTCTTTCCTGGGAATCAAGAACGTTACTCCGACTCCACCATACATCTCAAGGAGTCTCTTAACACTCGCCTCCGTAGACTGCGTCTTGCGGACGTTTCCCCAAGATTGTCCCCTTACGTTGACGGGCCGAAACGCCTCAGGAGCGAGAGCCGGAAGCTCCTCGAATATCCCACCCGGATAATAGCAGATCGGGACATAATCTTTGATCGGAGATTCGGGTTCTTCCGCCTCCTGGTCGTCATCGCGAAAAGGCTGCGCCCTCTCGGATGCCTCTTCCCGACGAAGTCTCGCCGAATCAGAAACCAGAATTCTCTGAGAAACGTCCAAACTCTCAGTATCCATCATCGCCTCTCGATGAATCGATTCGGGATCATCTGTCGGGTTAGACGAAGAGGCGGGTGCCTTCCCCTTCTCTTTACGAGATAATTTTCTACCGGACGACATATCGCTATATAATCTACAACAACAAACTAGAGAGAGAAGTGGAGGAAGAGAGAGAAAGTACCTGAATACGCAGAGAAGATTGAGAAGAAGTGGAGGGGAGGGACCTATTTATAGGAAAAGAAGGGCCGCGTTTTCTTCGAGGCGTCATAATTGCGTTTCCCTTTGGGCTTTTCCAGGCCCGAAAGCGCCTTAACGGTCCACGAAAGACAACGCGTCGCTCCAACTTCTCGGTCAGATCGAATAAATCGTCGCGTCGATTCGACTTCCCGTTAATAAACCAATCAAATCAACGCGTCGATTCGACTTCCCTCTGACAAACCGGTCAGATCGATACGACTGCTCAACTTCTCCTAGCAGCCGAGCAAACTGACCCTCGGTCGCTTCTGCTCGGTCCCTTTCGGGAGCTCGGATCACAGAACTGACAAAAACGACGGTACGGTCCAACCCATTCTTCTATTACCTAGAAACTGCCAAGCCCTTTTCGAAGGGGCGATTAAGCGCGGGTCTTCCATTCTTCGGAGCCATCTACCCTCGAAATTCATCGCGCCCGACTCACCGCCGCGCACCGATGAACTGGGGGGACTTACTGTAGAGGGTGAAACTGATCATCCTCTTAAGGCCCGAAGAATAGAAGCCCACGCTTACCTAGAAGCGGAGCGGCTCGACGCCAGCTCGGGAAGCCGATCCTTCGTACCGACTCGCGGCTGCGTTCTGCTACTCGGCTCTCGGGTAGGTAAAGCCGACCCGACACAACCCAACAAGTAATGGGTATGTCGGCCCAACGAGGTTAAGGCCCATGAAATACGACGCGCATTAGGTCACGGAAGAGCAGAGCACAGACTATAAAAGGGGGGGATCGAGACAACGCCCGGGGCAGAGACAGACTGGACGGCTAGACTAGGGTTTACACCATTCACTTTGTTTAGCTGTGTTCTTGAGATTGTTGTCCATTTTCCCTTCCCTTGTAACCAACTGAACACTTTTCCGACCATCAATAAGACTTCTTTGCTAAAACCCACATCTTATCTTGTTACCGTTTCCCGATTAAACAATCCAGTTCTTTTCACTGTACAATAAAGCTTCAAAATTGGTTTAAGAAAGAAAGAAAAAGAAGACTAGAAAGCAGCATTGACATTCAAAAGGGCAGAGAGGGGTATATTTAATTAGATATATACAATGTTGTTCCATTGGAACTGCTAGGGACACTAACACATTTTTTTTTTATATTGGCTTTTATCATTCACATAATCTACTTTCTACTACGCTTATTGCACGTCTAAGTCCACCATCTCACTCACCTATCTCCTGCAACTTCACTGGTTTGGTTTTCCTTTAAAGCCAACGCAGCTTCCTCCCCAGAGTTATGGAGTCTCTGACCATAATATAACGATCATCACGGATCGAGTTGTGAAGGTGACTGAACCAGACGTGGCATCTTTTTGCACAGAAGCACAAGAGGCTCGCCGAGAGACAACCTATCCAAGCGAATCTGTAGACCGCCGAGTTCACAACTAGCGGACATCCGAGCATTGGGAACACTCCTCTCGCAAGGACGTAAGGCACGCATAATGCTGTCAGCAGTTTCATCACTATGGGTAGCACAATCTCTCTAAGTATCCATAACCCCTGAAGCCTTGAGAAGCCCTCTTCTTTTACTCTCTCAAACTTTGCTCTCCAGCTATCATGCACTATCTGAAGCATTACCTATCCATTGTTGTTGTCGTTCAGTTACAAGATATTTTTATTTAATGCCGTGGGGGAAGCATAACTTACCAGTCTAGTCCAGATGTTCGTAAAGATGAGGCCGAGAGCCCAGTCTTGATACAAGAGAAATACAGGGCTTTCATCTACTGGGACTCTTATTGGGACAATCACCAAAAGCTCAAACAGAAGTCCGATTAGTACCGGAATGATAAAAACCTGTTCAGTAATAATCATTAGAGTGTCTCAAAAATCTGATAAGAAAACAACAGTACACAAACAACTTACCCATATGCCTAAAAGCACAGAGCTCTTGATGACAATCCCACACCATTTCCATATTTGGTTAAGCAAGACTGAAGTCCTCTCTGACTTGACATGCTCGACAGCATACTTGGCACTAGATATGGTAGTCCAAAAGACATACGTGCCAATGAAGAAAGCATACAAATCTACAAAATTTAGGAGAAGAATCTGTTAAGAATTTGTATCTGTTTGGAAGAATGAAGGAGGATCATCTATATTTACCATTGCATTTGATGCCATGCGATATTGGGAGAACTGGGATGGCATTAAAAAGAGTCCGACCAAGAGAAACTGGTACAACTATCAATGTAGAATGGACCAGGAGAAGAGTAGCCCATGCAACAAGTAGAAGAAGTATTATCCGGATCTGAAAGCTGTACCTGCTAAAACAAAAATTACCTTCATTTCATGGTTAAACTCTCTACACCAAACAAACTTCAAGCATGCACAAACAAGCTATAAGGTTATTTCTGAAGAACTTACTCTTGGAGGAGACTTTCGTTTGGGTCATCGGCGGCTGGAAGCGCAGCAATGGCCATGTCAGCTCCACCGACATGCAATACTTGTTCTATGTTCTCCCTTCCTGGTTCACCAATTCCGTTGTCCTGACCAGCGTTTTCCTCTGGTCTTGGCAAGAGGAAGTCTGTCAAACCAAGGGCCCAACCGACGCATGTACACCAGCACCGTAGAAGGGACACAACTGTTGTCTGGACTCTAAAATGTTCGATGATAAGCGGTGTGCATACTGTAAGAAGGAGAATGCCAGCAGGAATCTCGGTGAAAGGGTCCGATACACTGCGTAGAATGCACAAGTTAGGAAAGACGTACTCAAAAAACACAGAATCTCCAACAACAAAAAAAAAAATGTTAGACGATGTTTCCTACGAGATGTCGAGAGGGAAGATCGAAGGAGCTATCCATATGGCAAGTTTAGCAGGTAAAAACACCAACAAGACAATCCAAGCCCCATACTGTGCACCAAAGAACAAAGCATCCCGAGCAAGCTTATGTACTGGACCATAAATGAAATATCGGATTGACTCATCCACATCATCTTCGGGACCATAAACGGAATACAAAACTTCAGGGCGAAGAACCTGCAATTAGCACAATGGTAGATAAGTAGCAGAGGAAAGAAACGGTTCATAGAACAAAAGTATGAGCAGGGGAACACGGTACCTCTCGAAGAAGATTCTCGAATATTAATAAATACCAGTCGTACATTGCTCCAACAACCCAGTGAACAAGTGAGCTTGCCAGTGGAGAAACTGATAATAAAAACTGTAGCCTGTTAGACATTGTTTGACCAAACATCATAACCGTGCAAACATCTAGCCAGCACCCACACATCAGGGGGAAAACCCCAAACAGGAAGACCACAAAAGAGGCGAGTCTCATTACTACCAAGAACTGCCTAAGGAGAGGTGATACAGTTTCTACCATCCAAGCGAAACCATAAACTCCCCCAACGGTCAATGGCTCATTCTTGAAATATCGAATCAGCCCAGTCACTCCAAGGTAAAGGAATCCAAAAAACATGTACCCAATAGCCAGTGTTGTAACATCATAAAGCGTTGATGGTCCAGTAACAGAACCTTTCAAGAGACCAGCAGCAACATATAGTGTATTGATTGCTCCTCCTCCACTCAATTCACTTACGTTGACTTTCACCATTTCTGTGAGCTGACTAAGAAGGAGCACATTCTCTTGGCCCTTGTTAGTCAAATTCGAGACAGCAGCGGTCAGCACATTGTTCAGACTCAGAGTTATATTCCTCAACGATAGACCAGCAGTATCTGCAAAATGCAGAGGGAGGAACGAGAAACAGTGCAGTACAACACGTCCTAGCGTGAAGGGCACAAAGATGACAGCAACAAGGAAATATATATTGCTGGCCAGAACCTGAATAAAAGACAAATGATTGACAATATTTTTTTTTAAGAAAATAAATACAAAAGTAGGAGAAATAATTAAACAAATGAAAACTTACACTAAAGACATTCGCAAGCAAAAGAAGCAACGGACCCTCCACTCCAACCACCTCATACAAGGAAACTCCTAGATGCACAAAGTAATCCCTCAACGACGTCGCTTGACGGAGAACGAACACGATACTCACCGATAGTACAAACCCAAACATACAATCAGCGGCCGACACGTCGCTTAAGTCAAACGTCCTCCGAGCTTCTTCCTCACAGAAACACCACCTAAGGAAACACAATCTCCATATCCACAGAGTAAAGTAAGGAACAGCGAGAAGCCAGACGGGTATCACCAGACTCAACCTCGGAAGACGGCTGTCGCAAGCTTTCATCGCGACGCCGATGACAAACTCGTGGAAAGGGAGCCTCGCGGGAGCGTTTTCTGCGTAGAGCGGCGAGAATGAAAAGCTTTCCTTGCAAACTTCGCACTGACGAGGAGTTTCGGAGTAAGTGAGCCAGTGAAGGAGGCAATCCTCGTGGACGAACTTGATGCTACCCCTGCAAGCGCACGGATGCCGAAGCGGATTGTCCGCATCCCCTGGATTTCTGCAGATCCTGCAAACCTCCTCCTCATCGTCTTCTTCATCATCAATGTGTATTGATCCTGCTGTTGCGAAATCCATGGTTTGAGTAAAGCGGTTTAATGCCACATTGAGAAATGAGGGTTTAGGGTTTGTATTTATCCTTTATCGTATTTTTTGTTGGTACAACGTGTATTCTACGACCCGTGATACGCAAGGGCAAATCTGTTTCTCTCTTACAGTCTTTTGCTTTTTCAAATCGGTGGCTGAGTTAAACCGGTTTGTAAACCGAAATTGACTTTCCCACTTGTTTATTTATTAATGGTTTTTGTCGGTTAGGAACATTTGGGTTTAGGAACAAAAAGCCCATATTGAAGCCCAAAACAGATCAGCGTGGGAGAGTATATGGAGGAGAGAAGAGATAGAGAGAGAGAGATAAGGAGGAGGAGGAGCCATGAGTTCGCTGTTCACTCCTTTCTCTGCTCTTCCTTTGCGCCATACCAGAGCTACTGTCTCCTGTTCTTCTTCTGGTATTCTCTCGTTTTACTCTGTTATTTTCTTAATTTTGATGTGAGTGTGTATAGAGAAAATGGTCTATCGTTTGTGCTTGAGCTTATCTCTTATGTCTTAAAAATTAATCTTGGTGGTGACAGTAGTTAGTGAATTAATGTGTAATCTTCAAATGTCACATTGGGATGGACTTACTAGTAGAAGTTGTTGTTGTTGCAGGGCATGTGTCATTTATCAAAGATGTAGCTGTCACTGAACCCCCAACGCATCTTCATCACTTACTCAAAGTTCTTCAAACAAGAGGTTATATATAATGTTTGAACAGTTATGTTAAGTTATGGCTACTGATTCATCTTTATAAGAAATATGTGTTTACATGTTTTCATGTGCAGGTGAAACCATCATATCTCCTGGAGCCAAGCAGGGACTCATCCCTCTTGCTATTCCCCTTTCTAAGGACTCTTCAGGTAAAAGACTCAACACTTGATTGAATTCTATTAGCCCTTTTATTAGATAGAAGCTTATGTTTACGTTTGGTGTATTGTCTAAGTAGGCTCTGTTACTGCGCTTCTGAGATGGCCTACTGCTCCACCAGGGTATAACATCTTAGTTTGATCATTCTTGGTAACTCTTTTTGTTTGAATTTTCTTGAAATTAACTCTTTTTTTTTTTGTATCCAAGAACAGAATGGATATGCCCGTTGTTGAAGTTTGGAGGAGTGGTGTCCGGCTTATAGCTAGAAATGTAATGTCATCTTCATCTCATTCTTTTTTTGTCTTTTTATAGAGGATTAGTGACTTATTTTTATTTCCATGAGAAATAGAATATAATTTAGAGTGTCTGATATCCAGGTAGATGAGTATATTCACCGGATTCTTGTTGAAGAAGATGCACAAGAGTTGTCAGAACTTTACATTGCTTCAGCGGAGGCAGGCGAGAAGCTTTACAAAAAGGGTGCTTTTGCTGAATCTCAGATTAAAAATCTCGATGTCTATGTCTTGAAAAAGGCAAGCCTTCAATAAAAAAGAACCATTTACTGTGCTTATCTATGAAAGACATTATGTACAGCACAGTATATATTATTATGGTGTGTTGTATAGGTTGGTATGTTTCCTGATGTGTTAGAGCGAAAAGTATTACGGCATTTCGATGAAGGAGATCATGTAAGCATTAAAAAAATATATCACATTTTATGTCTCTGAGTCTCGCTTCTAGAACTTTTTAAAAGACTCTTCTTTTCTTCCTGGAAGGTTTCAGCTATGGTGACAGGAGAATTCTACTCAAAGAAGGATCTGTTTCCAGGATTTGGACGGCCTTTTGTATATTATGCAAACATACTCCAGAAGTTTGTAACTCTTACATACTTATAGGATTTCATTATTTTGTAAAATGACGTAAACACTTATCTAAGGCTCTTCTTGTTTGCAGGGTAGGACGCACTTCAGAAGCAAAAGAAGCGGCTAGAGTAGCACTGAAATCACCTTGGTGGACTTTAGGATGTCCTTATGAGGCATGTCAAAGTTTATTTTCTTCTTCTTTTATAGTTTTGTGCTATATATTTTCAAAGCGCAGACATTAGCTATGTGAAAACATGCAGGAGGTTGCTAGTATTGCACAATGGGAAGATGAGCAGATCGAATTCATAAGAGAGAAAGTGAGTGAGGAAGGTCGTTTTGAGGATTTGAAGAAAGGTAAAGACCCACTCCAAGTTGCTTTGGATGTTGCCGCTTTTCTCTTGGACTTGGCATCTATTGAAGGAACATGGTCTGAATCTTTGCACCATATTGCTAATTGTTATGAAGAGGCTGGGTTAAAGGACATATCTAACTTCATTTTGTACACTGATGACAAATAATGTAAAAAAGAACTCTATGTTTTCTATGATACAAGATTCTTTCATTGTAATAAACATCAAAAGTTTTGGCTTCTAAAGAAAATGTTTTTAATAGTTCTTAAACTAAATTTCTTCTCTTTTTTGACAAAAGGTCTAAAGAAAAGTTTATAATACGTTATCTTTTTATTTGAGTAATTGAGCTGAAACTACCTAACATGTGTTTAGTATTTCTAATAAAATTTCAAAGACTGCTGACCTAATCTTCCTACTTTGGTTGTTTTCTTTTTCTCTATATTTATTAATCTGGGTCTTGTTTTAGTTTGGCAATTCCAACAGCCACCTTTCAACAAATTAAGTTTATGGATTGGTTGATTCAATTATACAACATTTTAGAGGAGGTAATAGGGGGCTCCAAGATTTGTTCTTTGTAGGTTACTCTTGTAAATAAAATATGATTTGATTAGCTAATCCTATCAAGCTGCATTACAGCATAGTGTGGTTACTTTGTCTATTACTATGCATGAGTTCAATAAAATATCATTAAGAAAAATATAATGATTGAAAAAAAAAATAATAATAATGATTGATATCTTCTTTTAGATGTTGAATCATATATAATGAAAACAAACAAAAAAGGTAGGATACATCATTTCTTTGTTCACAAAGAAAAGAAAAACAAAGGATAATGGAGATATTACTTAAACCAAAATACATAAAGATGGTTGGTGAATGAAAAGTACAGGGGGGGAAATAATCAACCCACACTGAAAAGTGAGTATCAATCAATTGATCCGACGGCAGATAGTGATTCCATCACCAACTGGAAGCATGCATATCTCGATCCTAGGGTCAGCAGCAAGAGCCTTGTTAAGCTCAAGAACAAAGTCTCTGTAGTAACGAACATACTTCCTCATCGGTGCATCAGGAGGAGCCACGACGGAACCGTTCCACAGAGTGTTGTCGTAGCCGATCACTCCACCAACTTTCACAAGATCGATCAAACGTTTATGGTAGTTGATGTAGTTGTCTTTGTCAGCATCAACGAATATGAAGTCATACGTTCCATGGTTCTTCTCCTGCACCCAACCACGCACGATAAATTAACATCACCAACCAATAGATTTTCTTCCTTATATGAAAAAGGAAACAAAATATGTTTATACAAAAAATCCCATCCAAATTATTAAAAAAATCAACCTTAGTTAAGTAGTTAGACCATATAATGCGATTTTATAATTTTAAGTTATATTATGGTTACGTGAGCTAGGAGTTGGTCATTATATGAAAAAAAAACTCAAAAAGAAAAAACAAATATTTATATAAAAAATCCCATCCAAAATATTTTAAAAAATCATCATTAATTAATAAATTAGGCCATAATGTGATTATGTAATATTTATTTTACGTTATAGTATGCTTACGTCAGCAACGAGTTCATCAAGAACAGGAAGAGCAGGGCCTTCCCTGAAGTCGATCTTGTGAGCAACGCCAGCTTTCTCGATGATCGGCAAACCCAACTCGTAGTTCTCTCTGTTAACGTCCATAGCCAGAATCTGAAGATAAAATTATTAAATTTTTTTTTTTGGTCAAAATTATTTAAATTTTAAACTTCATTTTCAGATCATATTGTAAAGAAGAAAAAAACAGAGGAAGGAAGAAAGATGTTTTACTTTGCCGTCTTCAGGGAGAGCAAGAGCGGTGGCGAGGAGAGAGTAGCCAGTGTAGACACCAATCTCCATGGTGTTCTTGGCGTTAACGAGCTTGATGAGCATGTTGAGAAACTGTCCTTCATCTGCCGATGTTGTCATTATGTTCCAAGGGTGTTTTGCTGTGACTTCCCTGAGTTCTTTCATTGATTCTGGTTCTCTTGGATACACACTCGTCTCCAGAATATACTGCATGTTGTTAAATTTTAAGATTATGTTAGATTATTATTGGCACTGGAACAGAAACGGCGGCGTTTTGAAATGAAACCGAACCTGGTAGAGATCGTCGCTCTGTAAGAGACTCTTGTGACCGACTTCTTGGTGTCGGAGATTCTGAGATTGCTTGTCTTCTCCATTAGTGGGAGATGTCTTCGTTGCTTCTGATGTTGTCGTCGCCATTTCTCTGTACTTTGTTTTGTTTTGCTGAGATTGACGATTATATTTTTGGGTGATTCACACAGATGGCACTAGAGATGTATATATAATAAAATGAGAAATGAAACCGGTTCAGTGAATCTGGTATTGTGATTCCTGTCCGGGGTTGGTGAGACTCTCCTAACACGCAATTGGTCCGTCGCTGTCTTTAATTGGGTCCCAGCCCTCTTGTGGGCTTCAGACACACTTGGGGTGGCGTTATTGTGTGGCGTGGTTTGTGACACAAGTGCATATGTTTTTGAATTTATGAGTCAGTTAAATGTTTGCTGCATAGTAGGAGTATATATTATGTCTGGATTTTCATTCTCCAATTAGATTATGACTATAAATAGATAACAATCCCCTTTATATTATTTTAGGAGCATTATAAATAAATAACCTTCGATTCATGTGTGATTTACAAATGTGCCATTTCCTAGGTGTCATCACCACAAGCTCTCTCACAACCTATTTTAAAAAACCCTTAATTAACTAGATTAATTACAGTAGTTGTCATTGGTCATTACATTATAACTTAACTAATATATTCTAAGCTTTTACTTATTTCCTAACCAAATAAATCATGTCTACGATTTATGTTTTCGGATACCATATTAAAGTCGGTTTAAATCATGATGCACTCCATTATTCTTACATGGTTTTCACATTATTATTTACCAAACAAGAAATATGGTTTCATATGATTTTTTGTATCATTCTTACCAGAAACCAAAAATAATCAAATCATTTCGCACATGGTTAAATACTATTTTTGTAATTATGTACAATATTTTAAAATCATAATCTAGAATCATTACAATTTCACTATACGACCAAGACGACCGTTCAAAGCATAATTTAAAATCATTACAATTGAGTATAATATTTTAAAAGGATTTTGATAAGAGGATATATATATACAAATATATATATATATATATATATATATATATATATATATATCATGTTTTTATAAGATTCATGCTCTTTACGATTCGTAAATGATACATGACATTTATATGAATTCGAAAATATAAAATATTCATAATTATGTTCTTCTATAAAACTTTAGTACATGTGATTTATTTTGATTAATATTTTGGGAATTTTATGGGATATGCTACATTTATTTTGGGATTGGTTAGTAAAATTGTTTTATATTTTAAAATCAAAATTTCGTATATAAAAAATTATATGCAATATTGTGTAATTGTGATATGCACTTAACAAATATTCCATATTAAATTTTTTGCAATCCCTTAACTTTAGCAATTTTAGTTTTTGATTGCAAAATTATCATAAATGTTGATAGACATTTAATTTGGAAATTTATATAATTTATTCTGATTAAATTTAAAGTCAAATATCAAATTTAATATAGATGTCCATTATTTTCGTCCTTTGCATATAATACTTTCTATAACTGTTTGGAAAATTATGATGTTATACAAAATTCACAAGATAGCTTGATATATATATATTCATAACTGATAGGATCTTGACTATATATATATAATTCATATTTTTATAATATTAATGTTTTTTTTTTAATAAATGATACATGACATTTTTTAGGGACTGAAAAATATAAATGATTCGTAATTATATTCTTCTATAAAATTTTGATACATATCATTTATTTTGGGATTGGTCAATATAATTTTTTTTATCTTGTAAAAACAAAATGTCATATACAAAAAATTATATGAAATCTTGTGTGATTGTGAAATATATAACAAGGTATTTCATATTAAATTTTTTACAAACCCTTAACTTTAGCAACAAGAGTTTTATTGATAAATTATCATAAATGATAACAAAAATTTAATTTGAGAATTTATATAGTTATTTCTGATTAAATTTAAGGCCAAATACAAATTTGAATATGTGCTTCTTTTATTTTTCACCCCTTGCATATAATATTTTCTATATTTGTTTTGTAAATTTATGATTAGAATGTTATACAAAATTAACAAGATAGTCTAATATATAGTCATAACTGACAGGGTTTTCACTATATATATATGTGTGTGTGTGTGTGTGTGTGATTCATATTTTTATGAAATTAATGTTTTTATGATATATGAATAAATGATAAGTGAAAATTTTTAGGGACCGGAAAATATATATAATTCGTAATTTTATTGTTCTATAAAATTTTGGTACATCCCTTATATATTATTTGAGGAGCATTAAAAATAAACAACCTTCAATTGATGTTGATTTACATGAGTGCTATTTCCTATGTGGCAGCTTTACAAGCACTCTCACATCTTTAAATTGATTTACATGGGTGGGGGATCCGTATTATTACATCAAGTGACATTGGTCATTACCATATAAATGTGTATGATTTATGTTTACGCATTATTAGATTCTGAGAATGGGTTACGGTTTAATGCTTTGTTGTTATTATATTCCTATACTTACAAAGATAATTATATATGAGATACGATTTTATGAGTGTCCACATATAAATTATAACAATTTATACACTACACCTTAGATCGAAAACATTTGTTCTAGACATACCCAGTCTTATGTAATATTTTTTTTTAAAATATTTTTTTTTTTACATGTATTATTATAATATAGAATTTATATATAGTTATTATTATATATAAAAATGAAAACTTAGTATAATGTATAACTATAGTATATACCAATTTTATGTCCAATATAATAGTATCACAATGGTCCCTCAAATATAAAATATTGTTTTGGTTTTTATAAGTATTATTAATCATATATACTTTTATATATAATTATACATTATATATATAAACGCAAATAAGTATATTTTATACAAACTTAATGTCTAAATATAATAGCATCACGATTTTCCCTCAAATAGAATTTTTTTTTTAATTTTTACAAGTATTATTAATCATAAAACACTTTATATATAGTTAGACATTATATATATATATATATATACTATATTTGAAAAACCTATAAAATTTGAACTTGATCCTAATCAATATTGAAAAATGTTATTTTCAAAAAAAAATTAATCACACGGATTTTACAAGGAAACTTATAATAAATTAGATATATTTTACATTTACGATTTTGGTAACATGTAATTATTTTGGAATCTCTAATAATGAGTCAGTAATCTGCTATATATAAAATTGATAAATATTAGGGACTTGATTATAGGGACTCTATTGTGTTAATAATTAAGACTTGATTATGGTTAT
Source organism: Hirschfeldia incana (assembly GCA_026261945.1). Taxonomy (NCBI): domain Eukaryota; kingdom Viridiplantae; phylum Streptophyta; class Magnoliopsida; order Brassicales; family Brassicaceae; genus Hirschfeldia; species Hirschfeldia incana. The sequence continues at coordinate 4,769,268 of JABCMI010000006.1, forward strand.
TAATTTTTTTCCACATAATTGACTGTTGTATATAAGGAAGTTAAGCTATATAAATTTGAAATTAATGTAATAAAATCCTAATTGTGCGACTTCCAAATGATTCTTTCAATTTTGTAATATATATATGGAAGTTTGATTATTTTGTTCACAAAATCGAGGTAAGTTTTAGTATATAAATGGAGCGAGTTTTAGTATGTCATCTTAATATAAATATATGTTCTCTATAATTCATTGACTCATTACACATTTCTTCTCGACTTTTATTTTTGTTTTATCTTATAGTTATAAGTTATTTTATATGTGGACAAATATTTTATCGTCTATTACATTTTTACTTGATAGTTCATTTTATATTAGTATTTGTTTACTATTATTAATTCACTTTCACGAACTATATTTCAATTATAAAAAATAAATACACAAGTTTAAAAATTTGTGGTCGAAGATTTATTTATATTGACATACTCAATTTCTTTTAAACCCTTTGTTTATAACATATAATATTTCTTCCTAATTTTTACCATTAAAATGTCTATTAATTCAAAGTGTTAATCTTTTTAAATCTACTCACCCCGTGCAGGGCACGGATTATTATCTAGTCTATCTTATTAAAACAGAAACATTACAACCTTTTCTAGGTAGATTTTTAAGTTGGACATCACATCAATATTATTAAAACTGAAGGTCATTGCCATTGTATATTTTTAATATATGCTTTTAATTATTTTTCTTTAATTAATCAACTAAATAATTTATATTCAAACTAATAATACCTATAATTATGGCAAGTATCATTTATAAAAAGATATGCTGCGATTTTTAATAGATAATGCTTCTTTAATTAAAAAACTTAATATTAATATTAATTTATAATATTAATTACGAAATAATTGATATATTATTTAATAAAAATATTTAAAACATTGAGTAAGATTTTGTTAGATTTTTCTCAAAAGATTTTGTTATAATTAAAAATAAATTCAATAGACCTATTATTATGTCATATTATATAATTAATTAAATATACCTACTATGATTTATGATTTGCATCAAGCATAACCTTTAAACATACGTTGAATTCCTAGAATATAGACTTCCCCATATAAAACGAGCTACCTAAAACAATACATCTCAAAAGCATACTCATGAGTGCTTACTTGCCATATCAAAATATAATTGTGCACATTATTGATACAATATGCATCAAATCGGGTAAAATATATACACATGATTTCACAATGCAAATAATTATAGTTTCATTCAAGATCAAATATTCATGAGAATGTTTATTAAATTTATGTTCAAATTAGAGTTTTTTGAGTTTACCGGATCAATTGTGACGGATCTAGATTTGATAGTAGATTTTTAACTAACAGTTTTTATTTAAAGTTGGACATAAATATATACGGGTCACTAAATGGCCACAAATCCAGATCAAATATGAATATTGATTTCATATTAACAATTAATTAAATATAACCGCATAAGTGTTGGTCAAAAATAGAAAAAATTAAAATAAATAAAACTAAATAAGTGAATTTACACACATGATTCTACAATAGAAATACCTATAATTTCATTCAACTCAAATAATCATGCATCTGCTTACTAAATCTAAACTCAAGTAGGGGTATTTTAAGTTTTTATTGAATCAATAGTGTCGGGTCGCAGTGTAATGGTAGATTTTTAATTAACAATCTATACTATTAAAGCAGATGAGTGTTTACGAATATTCCCCTAAAATTTCTAAGTAATTACAAAAAATGCATATACCTTTTTGCCAGTATTATTTGCAAAATCAAAAGTCATTATTTTGAAATTACATTAAAGAATATTTAATATAATTCAGTTCTTACCATTTTTGAAAATTTTGTTTCCTAAATGTTTGCACTATATTTTTCCAAAAAACTTTCACATTATTAATTATTTGAAAGAATTTATTAAATGAAATCTCAAAATAAAATCAACTTGAAATAACAATTGATTAAATCAAAAAATCTTAATACGGGTCTGAATTATCTCAACTTCTTAAAAAATAGTTTCATTTAAAATAAAAATTAAATCACATAAACTAAATTTAGTAAAATTATAGAAAATGTTTTGAAACGCAAAAATGAATTTTCAACACAGAGAGTGTTGAATATATAAAATATTTTATTTAAATTATAAAAAAAATTAGTGTAAAATAAGTTTACTTCGGGTTAAATAAATAAAATCATATTACGAGTTAGAATTATTTAGAATCTTCTAAAATTTAGTCATATTTAAAATAACAAAAAAGTCATATAATTAAATTTAAGATAAATTTCATAAAAATTTAAAATATATAATTTATCAAAAATCATAATTTTTATTACGTAAAATAGTTTTCCAACAAAAATATACCCGCCCTTAAAAAGGGCGGGTCAAAATCTAGTGTGTATCTTAAATAATTTTAAATAAAATACGGAACATTTGCTGCATATAAGTAACTTATAAAAAAAGGTAGACTTGGTGAGTAGTAGAGAAGAAGACCAACCCGAGAGGAACAAAAAAGGTGGAACCAACAACTCTGCTTCTTGTCTGTGCGGTAGGTGAACGTATTCTTGATTCTTTTCCTTTCTTTTACCGATCAAATCAACTTTGTCCTTTAGCTTCTTATTGTTAAGATGTTATAATTGGGATCCATTTTTTCTAAGTTTATGTTTCTAATTTCATAATCAGATTCGTAATCCTTCCACAGGCTTCGTCAGCATAACTCTTTTATCAAACATTCCTCTATAATTTTGTCAACAAAAAAAAAGAAGGTAAAGGTAAAATGCAAAAATACACACACCCGGTGGGGATCGAACCCACAATCGTCTGATTAGAAGTCAGACGCCTTATCCATTGGGCCACGGGTGCTTTGGTGATGATCAATCCTCATAAATTCTATTTGACTCGAAAAATGTTTTGCTGCTCCCAACCAATATTTGAACTTGTTCCCCCTCTTTCAGCTAGTTTCTGCAGCTGATATGCTAGTGGTCTTTCCACGTAATCTTATTATTCGAAAATGTAAAATGTTACAAAGTTGTTTTACATTCTAAACACACCAAAACGAGTATCTTCTAGAGGACGGTTTGAAGCAGCAGAGAGACAAAGTCCCAAAACCTTTCTTGTGTCAGACGGGTCAATCACTCCATCATCCCAAAGCCTCGCCGTTGAGAAGTAAGCACTTGCCTCTCTCTCATAAGCATCCACCGTTTTCTTCTTGAACACCTCTTCCTCTTCCTCTGTCCACTGCATATCACAAAACTCCATATTTAATAACTCATTAATGTTGAGAAGAACACAAAGTTCAAGAATCATCTACCTTTATTCCTTGTCTCTTCTTGGTAGCTCTTTCGATCTGACTTAAAACACCAGCCGCCTGCAAAGTTTCTCCTCCTCAAGATATTCAGATTATAAACACATTTTTGATTCTTTTAAAACATTTTCGGAAGGGAATGGTTTTACCTGAGGGCCTCCCATGATGCCAATTCTAGCGTTAGGCCACATGAACATGAAGTCTGGACTGAACGCACGGCCACACATCGCATAGTTTCCAGCACCAAAGCTCGCACCCGTTATAATTGTTATCTTTGGTACTTTAGCACAAGATACTGCCATCACCATTTTCGCTCCAGATTTTGCAATTCCATTAGCCTCAGCTCTTGAACCCACCTTGTACAGAAGCAAAAGAAGCTAGTAAGCTCAAGATACATGACACTCTCTCACATGTTAGAACACCAACAAGAACACTTTTAATTTACCATAAAGCCTGTGATGTTCTGTAGGAAAATAAGAGGGATTTTACGCTGAGAGCATAACTCGATGAAGTGAGCTCCTTTTAATGCAGATTCATTGAACAGTATGCCATTGTTCCCAATGATCCCCACTGTCTGACCATATATTCTAGCGAAACCCGTCACAAGCGTCTGCCAAATAAAAAGTTCCAGTGAGAAGACAATAATGGTGGAAGAAAGGGTTTAAGTCTCGGAAGTTTTCTCGTTTTCTCACAGTGCCGTATTGTTTCTTGAACTCGTCAAACTCACTCCCATCAACAATCCGAGCAATGATAGACCGGACATCGAACTGCTGCTTGTGGTCAACCGGAGCAATGGACCTAAGCTCGGTTATGTTGTAGAGAGGTTCTTTGTATTCAACGTTGTTGCTTCCTTCCATCCCTTGTTTTGCCGCCATGTGCAGATTCTTGACAATGTTTCTTCCAATAGCAAGTCCATGTATCTCGTCTGACACATTAGAACAACTTCTTTAGTTCTTAACTGTAAAACATGGTACAAAAGAAAGAGATGTCTATACCTTGAGCAAAATAATCCGACACACCAGAGACATTACAGTGAACCGTTGCGCCTCCTAAATCCTCAGCTGAGACTACCTCTCCAGTGGCAGCCTGTTCATTAACTTTTTTCACTTTAGCTTATGGAACAATCCAAGACAACAAAGAGAGATTAGTTTTGGGATATGTTAAACCTTCACAAGGGGAGGCCCTGCCAAAAATATGGTACCATTCCCTTTCACCATCACACTCTCATCAGCCATGGCTGGGATATACGCACCTCCGGCAGTGCATGAGCCCAACACAATGGCGATCTGCGGGATCCCTTGTGACGACATAACAGACTCGTTGTAGAAAACTCTACCGAAATTCTCCTTGTCAGGGAAAACCTCTGACTGTTTCGGAAGGTAAGCGCCCCCACTGTCAACTAGGTATATGCAAGGGAGCCTGCACCGAGCAGCGATCTCTTGCGCCCTGAGATGTTTCTTGATGGTGATGGGATAATAAGTCCCTCCTTTCACTGTGGGATCGTTTGCCATGAACATACAGAGATGGCCATGGATTGGTCCTATCCCTGTGATGATGCCACCTGATGGTAATGGCTCCTCATACAGTTCATGTCCTGCAAGCTTCAAATCATATTCATAGTGTATAAATACACAAATGCTAAATCTGTTTCCAGTGGGAAGCAATCAATCAAAAAAAGCTATACAACTATACTGTAGGAGATAAAACATTCAACAATTCTCTCATTTAAACATTAATCAGCAATCAACTTATGCAGCAGTAATGAGGTCTCAAGAATGCAAAACCTGAGAGAGCTCCAAGAAGGAAGAACCAGGATCAAGAAGCTTATCGATCCTTTCTCTAGGCAAAAGCTTGTTTCTACTTTTGTTCCTCTTCACTGCTTCCTCTCCACCTCCAGCTAATACCTACAAAACTCTCCACCGAGAAACACTTAGACATATCATCAGCATCACTCGATAGAGAACTATCTAATTGTTCTTTACCTTTGTGATGTGGGAGCGAAGCTCAGATAAGATCCCTTCCATGGCGACAGAGTTGCTGGAAAAGGCCTCAGATTTTCTGTCGACTCCGTCAGGGAGAACGCCAACGCAGAATCCCTTTTGTTGAAGTCCACTAAAGATCCGAAAAGGATCGGACTTTGAATCGGTTCCGGGTCGGATCTTCCATTGATGGATACTAGTAAGCTCTTCAGAAGCTGAAACTGCCCTTCTCCCCAAAAGCCTCAACATTTTCTCTCACTGTCTCCTCAAAACCGATCTCACTTAACTTAAGACACTACTGGAAGCTTACGACTTGGTGATGTCTGATTACTTGATTGTCTGTAATTCATATCCGTGACACTAACCACTTCATCTGAGTGTCGTGTGGGACAGATTCACTTTAGTGGAAAAGAATAAAAATTGAATCTTTATTCAATCAAACGACAGCGTTTTGGTCTTGGCGTCTTTGTTTTCTTCGAGAGAAGTGTAGCGTTTAGTAGATAAGAAGGCTCTCTCTCTCTCTCCATTAGCAAACTTCAATGGTGTCTTTGGGAGTTTCGTTTTCGATGCTGAGTCCAACTTTAACTGAGCCGAGTCTCATCTCTTCGATGGTTGCTCCGATCGAGTATGTATTCAGTCTGTTTGGTTTCTTCACCACTGACGAAAAGGCAGGTGGAATCCGTTCGAAAAGTAGTAGGTGGTATCCCTTCTTCTAGGTTTAGGTTGGCCGTATTCGTTTCAGAAACTGACCTCTTGATGGAGAACTGCCAAAGGTGGGAACTTGTATCTGTTGCCAAAGTCCTTGGATGCATTGTTGACATCATCAAAGGTTATTTAACCCTCTAAATCGAGTGAATCTAATGAGGAACGAGTATCTGAATGATTGGAACAAAGATTGGTTCTACCTGGTATACAGCTAAGAACCAAGATCATGAAGATTCTGATGAAAGTCTTGTTGTTTTGTATATGGAACCGTAAGGATGAGGTCATCATTTTTATTTTGTTGAGAGATATTAAAAAACTGAGAGAAAGGAAGTAGAGGTAAACTTGAGGTTTTAGAGCACTCTCTCAGGAAAAAAATGAGGTAGAGGTAAAGAGCAAAATAATCAGACACACCAGATACTGAACCGTTGAGCCTCCTAAATCCTCAGCTGAGACAACCTCTCCTGTGGCAGTCTATTCATAAATGAAACTAACTTAAAGATAAGAGAAGAGATTAGTTTTGGGATATGACAAACCTTCACAAGAGGAGATCATCATATGATCTAATCCTTCTTCCGGTGAGACATTAAGACAAAGCTTGTCTTATAGCCTTGTCCATTACTTATATTTCATCAGTTTATTTGATCATTGTAGCTATATTCATGTTTACTTCTGTTGATGGAATTTTCAGGGAGGCCATGCTGGCTCAGAACGTCTACAGAAGTCCAAAATTCTCAAGAAGCTACTCAAAGAACAACAAGAAGCTTGTCGCATATATGGAGCTACCAGCTCTTCATCTACTGTCCTGCATAAACACGGTTACTCAAGGTAAAGTTGAAGAAACTTTCTTGTTTTTTTTTTCTGTTATAGATTTGAGCCAACAACACTACACACAATTTGAATCCTATTGCAGCAGAAGTGAACAGTTGTGTACCTTTCAGACACAGACCGGCATGCGAGTGACCCAATGGTCAAAGGAGCAGAAGTTGTTATAGATGGAAACGTGATTACAAGTTTGGGGCTCGCAGCTGTTTTAGCTATTGTTAGTAAGCTGTTTGGACATGGTAGAGCAAGAAGTGTTTCAAAAGGGCTTGTGCATGAGTATCGAGGGAACTTGAAGTCATCTTGATTAAGATACACAGTTAGAAGATGTCTCCTCTGCTAATCTTAAACGGAAATCTTGAGTTCAGCATTTCACTCTAGGGGTGTATCTACAAGAAATTTAGCCTGTTAAGTTAGTTTTGTATAAGATTTTGTGTTCTTAGTTGGAGATTACAAGATGATTCATTTTAAACTTGATGTTTCCATCTGTAAACTCTCTCTTATACGTTGTTGTTTCCGTCTCAAATAAGTTATTAGTCATTGGAAAATGAGGTTCCACACAGCTAATATGCTACAAGATAAATCTACTCTAGTTTCAAGACATTGACATGTCCAATAAAGCAACATCAAGATCCACTACATCAGGAAGATTAAAAAAAAAACAAAAGATGCTGCATGAAAACAGAACAAAAGTATTGTTCATCAATCTGTCACATAGGCCTAAGTTACATACAAAGCTAGCTTCTACTTTCTGTGTTGTTCTACCTGCTCTTTGTTGAGTTCCTTGGGCGCCCCTTCATAACCTCTCTACCAAGGACCTGTCGATGTCCTTCGCAGGCATTGCCTTTTGCACCCCCATGGCAGGCGCATTGGCTCGAGGAGCTGGAACAACAAATAAGACAATATCTGTTAATTATCAAAACTTGTGGGATTAGTCTTGCACATTGTATTTAATGTTAAGATGTAATGTTTTGTTCACTTCATTGTGTTGCTTACAGCATAAGACTCAAGAATACAAGAGACAGTACCTGTTTTTTCTGCTCTTCCATGATTTCAACCTGCATGAAGCATTTGATCAATTGGTCAAAAACCTGAAGAGAATATAAAAAATACATCCTAATTGAAAAATCTCTCTATAGATGAAGAAGCAAGAGACACACTTGTTTCTTATGCAACTCTTCATTCAGCTCTTTCAGTTGTGCAACTTCTGCCTCCAACTCCAACGTATAAGCCTGTCACAGGCAGCAAAATGGTAAATAAGTATACCGACGGTGGTTTTAAAGTACAATGGACACTCACTTGTTTGCGAGCGCGGGATCTTGCAGCTGATTCCCTGTTCTTGATCATCCTTTTTTGCCTCCTTTCAATCACTTTCTCCAGGACTGCGCCTGTTTTTCTTGCTCGGCCAAACATATATGGAACAAGTGACAACGATGCATCCATGGCGCTCTTTGGAGTCAGATCAGGTGACATCTGGCTTCCAGGAGATACTGCTTCAACCGTAAGTCCTCTTTTAAAATCAACAGCTTGAAGAAGATTGTTGTTCAAAGGCCGAACTCCAAGAATTGAAGGCTTCACTTCCTGGCAAAAGGAAACCATTGTAAATTTTACTGAAACATAATTGTAGAAAGAAAAGCAGCATAATCCTGAAAACTACATCTAATAATGTATCTTGAGGTTCTTAGCCACCTGTGTTGGAGGTTGAGAACGGTTGTTTAAACCAACAGTGTTAGAAAAAACCACAGTGGTCTGTTTGGGATAAGTTCCATCCTGCTTAGGTATCAGTTGTTGTGGCTGATGCATCTGCAGTGGCTGAGTTTTAGTTGTCAGCTGATTGGGTCTCACCACGACTCCATTTCCAGAGAAGTCATGCGGCTGGTTAGGACCAAACCCATTAGGAGCTGACCTGAGATCTGCATTACTGCCAAATCCATAGAACCCACCACTGAAGTTATCAAGCTTCTCCACATGTTGCTGAGGTTCTTCCCTGACCACACCCACCTTGAGCAAAAACTCCTCCAGAGTCATCTCTCCCAAGGTTTGTTGCCTCTGGGGAATTCCACCTGCTCCAGTGTCGTCGTCCTTCATCAGCTCCTTCCAGACATCATCAACCCTTTTCTGACTAATCGTACGAGGCAAGGTAATTGACTCTTGTCTCTGCAAACCTCCACCACCAGTTTCTCCTCCCACACCAACAAACAAACCCCCATTGTTTTCACCGCTGTTCATAACAGTGTTGGTGGCAATCATGGATTGGCTTTCCTCAGCTGTCCAGATATTCTTCAAGAGCTCATCCATGTTCATAGACCCAAAATCCTTCCCAACCCCACCACCCCACGAGTTCTGAAATTCATCAAAAGTCAACGAGAACACAGAGTTCTGTCTGGTCAATGGAAGACCAGTCCCCAAAGTTGTCTGCTTTGTGTTAAATACTTCATCTCTCACAACATCAACAAAGTTCATACGAGATCCCATCTCTTACCTTTCTTCTCAAATCAAGTTATGACCCTTCAAGTAAACAAACAGACAGACAAGCAGAGGTTATTGTTTAATCATACATCCACTGAATACAGAAAAAAAATGTCGAGCTCACTCAAATAGTTACAGAAAGTTAGAAACAGAGGAAGAACCTCAAATCAATGATAAAGTATCTAACTTTAAGAATACTAAGATTCAGAAGAGAGTGTATCCGTGAAAAAAATCAGACTTTATCAATGGGATGCTAGATTTCATTTCTACAGTATACATAAACTCTACAAAATATTAAGAAGAAGCAGAGCAAACAGTGAAAACAGAGGATAATCTCAAACAAGTCTCTAAACCAACCAATCATATGCTTAGTATACGATCGGAAAATTCATGATTCTGATTCAATCAATGAATCTGAACAAGAAACCAATCAGTGATAGGAGTACACAAAAATGAATTAAAATGGTTAAAAACAATGAAGTAGCTCAGTCATACAAACGAACACAGAAAAAAAAAGGAGGAAGATTTTATTTTTTCTTACCTTCAAATTTTTATATTTTTTATTTCTTTCGGAAACTTCACTATTTCCTTTTTGAGAAAGGAAAAAACCTGAGAGTATCAAAGAGAGAGTGAGAGGAGAGAGATTGTAGAGAGGGGAGAGATGGACAAGTGTCCAAGGCGTGACACTCATCGTGATATAAAGGTGGTCTCGCTTGTTTGGTTTCGTGGATACTTTATTCTTATTAAGGTTTTAAATATCCGATGCCCTCACTTTGACGTCAGTTCGTGCATGTAACAAAAGTATTGGACAACGTTGTCCAATGAGAAGCGCTGCTTTTCTCAAATCATTACCGATTCCAACGAATGGTGGTTCGCAAAGTGTAAGGATACTGGCCGTTAGATTTGCACCTAAGTGTTATGAACATCTGCACGACTACACCTGGCGCACTAGACGCCCTCGTAAACAATAACAAAAATCATTATCTTTCCATGTGATGTGAATCATGTGATCTTCTCTTTAGTTTATTATTTTAATGTAATGTTCGGACTCTTATCTTTGATTCAGTTACAAGCGCCCCTTCGAGACTCCCATCTTTTATTTCTATTTTCAATCATATTTTAATTGCTTTATGAAAGTATCTACTGGATTAGGAAAGTCTAAGTTGCATAAACCTATAAAAAATGGAACCGTGAGCTTATAGCATTCACATGGGACATCACCCTAGTCTTTTGGAGACATGTTCTTTCCTTTATTAGATTTGATTAGTATAATATAAATATATGTCATGACGCCTACAATATTTTCACATAGTTTTATTTTGCGTCCAAAACATAAAGTTGATAAGAGTGGTTGAACTCTTAGAAAGACGTCTACTGATTGGAGATATCTGCATAAGAAAAAATAAAATGATTGTTGGGAGAAAGCTTTGAGGCATAGCAAGGTATTGCATATTCCTCAAAATAAATTATATTTTCCTTGTAAATGCATATGCATGTGAAGTGAGTGGCTCGAATAATGTGAGCTCGAAGGTTTTACACTCTTACACGCAATCCAATCATGTGGACCAAAGATCTTCCATTGTTTTCATGTGGAAGAGGATTGTAGTCAGATTATATGCTCGATAAACGATACTTTAGCTTAAACTAGCTTCAAGTAAAGCTATGTCTTTCCTCTTTATATGATCTATTGATAGTCTTAAGTTTTGGGCTTTATATGGGCTTAGCTGTTTTATATAGTAGGCTTGAACTTAAGCGAGTTACACAACTCAGAAATTTAGTACGGGAGCTATGATTCATTTATATACGATTAGACATGGACTGAACTTTTAACTATTTGTTTCCAAGAAACTGATTGGTTTGTATGTTGAATCTGGTGACCTTGACGTTTGCCAGAAGGTTTTACGTTGTACTGCTAAACAAGTATTCCAGTCTCAAAACCGATGAGACAATATTCAATCAAACCGGAATTTTGAACTCAGAATTTCAACCGGTTTATCTGGTTTAGGGGCATTGGGTGGGAAAAGATTCCAAGTTTGCTTACGAAGTTTAAAGTCTCAACAAAGAAAGCTTCTTTATTTCGGCCATGACACAGCCTGTCTTTGTCATGTGGACAGCTTACGATTACTTTAGCAGAAAGTCAGTCGCAAAGGACAGGAATGACACTGCGAGATGTATGTATGAACGGTTTGAGTCCTTGAATCCTCATTTTTTGTTTATACTTTTAATTCATTACAGAAAAGAAGGCTTTTCTCCCTCTTTTCCTAGCAACTTTTGTCAAGATAATTAATTACTTTAAATACATTAGTCCGAGGTAATTATTACCATGAACACACGTTACAGACCTCATAATTAAATGGTTTTATGTAAGTTCAAATCGAATTTCTGCTTTAAAATAAAACAACTTATTTCGAGTACAAAATGAATATATAGTCTATGACAACATCAACTCCTCATAACCATTATTATTCTGTTTGTCAGAATAAATTTTACCAGCTGTGGACCGGATCCTGTTGACCCAACTGGCTACCCCCCTTTTGTAATTTCTACTTCTGCTACCGTCAACGATTCTCATTCTATTATTGGAATATACTATGTCTGAAGTTTCCGATTTGATCCTTGGCTATTTTATTTCCATGCAACACTTACAATGACATGGTGACTTATTACAAGTAAAATTACAAATGAATAAGCACTATACTTTGAAAAATATATAACCTTCGGTGGTTGGCCAAAACAATAATGTTTCTACCTCATATTTAGGCTGGAATCCATAATATAGGATAATTGAAAATTAAGTATTTAACACATACAGACATACTAGTACATGATGCCAATTGGAGTTTTAGAAAGAAAAAGTTTTCAGAGAGATATATGGAAGTAAAGTATAAAGTTAAGGGGTAGATTTATTATTTTGATAGTAAAGTAACTTTCCATTTATAGTTAAATATGGAAGTATACTAAAAGTTAGTATATATAGAAAGAAGTGCTCCGCACGCGGTTTTGCGTATTGTCTTTGTAATAACAACACAGAGAGGAGGGAATAGCTCCCCCCCAAATAACAAAAACAAAAAAAAAACCTAGCCGCTTCAACATGTCGAAACGCAACGCAGCGCTGTCGCAACCGCCGCCTAGACCGCTGATAAAGCAGCACTCGTGGTCACCGGACGCCGATCGGGAAGAGGCTTGGCTTAGGAAGAAAGGTAAAAGACCATCGGGTAGACTCGGTCGGAGCAAAAGCGTGACGGACGAAGATCTGGAAGAGCTAAAAGGATGCATCGAGCTTGGGTTCGGATTCGAGCCTGATTCGCCGGAACTGGATCCGAGGCTGTCTGAAACTCTACCAGCTCTGGGGCTGTACTGCGCCGTTAATAAACAGTATAGGAGTGGATTGTCAAGGACCTCGTCTCTTTCGTCGGTTGCGTCGGAAGGTGAAGTTAGTAATTCAAGCACGACGATCGTTGATCAAGGTATGTCTGAAAGTACTTCTTCTCTTCTTATCGTAAATTTATTTATTTATTTTTTGTGATCTGACGGTGGGGATTTATTGAGAAGGTGATGATCCGGAGACGATGAAGCTGAGATTAAAGCAATGGGCTCAGGTGGTTGCTTGTTCGGTGCGACAGTTCTCCGGCGAACCAAATTCGATGTTGAATAATAATAACAATAATGACAACTAATGACTGAATATTTTGTTCTATTGAGAATTATTGTATGTTTGTTCTGATGTGATTGTACAAAGGAATGACAGTTTTGATAAAAATAGCTGTGATTTTTTTTTTCTCTAGAAAATTCAATTTTAGACTCTAATATTATCGATTAACCAAAACTATTATTTCCAATGTTTTTCAGTTCTACCAAAAAAATGTTGTTTGGTTTTCTTTGTGTTTGGGAAATTAATTGGTTGAAAGAAATTGTTTTGCATCATCTTCTTTTTGTCTCTATCAAACTCAGTCAAGTATATGATGAACCAAATCCTTTGAGACATGTAATTGGCTAACCAACACAATAATATTTTTGGTACTGATTAGATTTTGATGACATTGATATCGTTACTGTGAAATATGGCCGTGTATTTAACAAATTTAGGGGTTGTATGTCCACATTTTAGAATAAGCTTTGATTCAATGTAGATTTGACGAAAAATTGAAATGTATATGTAACCCGTTTAGGCCCAAGTATATCCATGAACAGATTTAGATATTTAGCCATAACAATGTTGTACTTGTACAACAACCAACCGCTGTAATAGAAACTAGAAAGGGGTGACTATTGCATTAGTATTCCTTACCCAAAAGGACAGATATATATCATTCTTACCGGATACTTTGGTTGACTCGCAAGATATTTATTTTGGTTTGTCAAACAAAGAACAGATATTTTTCTTGGTAATGATCAGATATTTTTAGACGCAGCTACTAACCTACTACCACGTCAGCAAGGATCTCATATTAAGCAAAAATATCCATTCGCCAAACGAGTGGTAATTTTTAATTAGTTTACTTCTCCGGATTTATCTCATTATCCATAATTCAAATTTATATTTTAATGATAGTTGTTACTAATAAACTAACCGTCTCTAGAAGAATTCATTAGAGACGTGAGAAATTAAACAAAAGAAAAACAGAGACAAACCTCCTCTCCTTGGAGCTCCAAAGAAAATATCGGACTGATATTCGTGGGGAGATATTTATCGTCGGTGATGACGTGGCAATACGTGTAAAAGCGCGCCATGTGGACCTTTATTCTTATACTCCTCTCTCTTCATACATCTCTCTTACGAACACATTTTTTTTTCTTTAAGAGACGTAAGATATTTTTGGGTTGTTGTTGTTGTGTGGAGAACAAGAATGGAGAACGGTTCAGAGGTTAATATTGTTTATCTCGAGATGGATCGCGATGGGGAGGAGTCGGCTGAATCTCATAGCGAGTCGACTCTATCGAACTCGCGCGAGTCCGTTCTTACGGTCGAGAGCTCGCATGTTGTTGGCGATTATTCCAAACCGGTAAAAACAAATCTTCCGCGTGTTTATTCTCTTCCTTTTGTTTGTTTGTTTCCTTTGAGTCGAGCTTCCTTGATTGATATTTGGTATGTTGTTGTCTCCTTGGCCTCGTTTGATAAATTTTGTTCAACTCTTGCATTCTTATCGATTTGGAAACTCAATTCATTTTAGCCTTTGTTTATAAACATGGGGATGGGAAGAATCTTCAAATCTGATGCTGACTAACATTACTATCGGATGATGCTTATTTTTTTTGATCTAATAACTAATCCTTGACCCCCATTCCAATTGCCAAATCGGAAAGTCTTACTTTTTTCTTAAAAATAATTAATTTGCATGTTCTTCTGAGGAATTAGAGTTTTTGTTTTGTTTTTGTTTTAGTGGTTGCAACCTGAAAATATGTAGTGGCTTAATTTTTTGTGGAACCATTTCCTGCAGGATGAATGTGGTGGTGACTGGACGAATGAGAAACACAACTCGTATCTTGGTTCCTTGGAGAACTCATTTGTTAGGCAGTTGTATTCCTTGCTAGGAAGAGAAGAGACTCGACGGATGTCTAGAACCCGTCATGTGCACTCTAATAACTCTCCCAAATCAACTCATCAGGTTCGGTTTCTTATCTGGCCTCGTTTGTTTTTGTAATCATCCTCTAGTGAAAATGAAATTTACTGACACTCTTTTTTTTTTCAGTTTAAGGTATTATTGCAAAATGGTTGCCGGCAGAAGGTTAACTTTGGAAAGAAACGCGCTTATTTAGAGATGTCATCCGAGTATACCTTTGGGACTGCTACTGACCAAGGAAACGTATTGTGCAAGGACGAAATCGAATACTCCTGTGATATGGCTGTTACTAGAACATCTACGAGGAACTCTGTGGGGCATGAATATCCAGCTCGATGCAATGCAGGTTACATTTTGCTTACTTTAATTCAAAAACTCTTGGTCTAAGTTATATGTCCCATTTTTGTCTGTTTCTTTAATATCCAGCTTCACAATATTCTGAATTCTAAGTACTTTGGCTGATAGTACTAATTCTATCAATTAGTTAAGTTTAACTATGTATTGGCTTTTAGAAGGCTTTGCTGCAGAAACATTGAGTTGATATGACTTGGGAGAATTAAAGAAATAGATTGTTGCTGCAGAGCACATGTATCTGATATCTATTTACCCACACATAGATGTGATTTTTTTTTTTTTTAACTTTTGTGCTCATCTGCCTGATAAAAACACTAGTTTCTGTCTAAAGTCTAAACTCTGCTCTCCATTTTTTTTTGTCTTGTACCTCCAGAGGCCTCAGGGCAGAATTTCAGAGAAGAAGTAGGAGAGATGGGATGCAACTCTAGGAAACGCAGAAGAGAGGCTAACTACGATGAGAGTTCACTGAATGATCAGGTAAAATATAAAAAGAAAGAAACACATTCCAAACTAACTTCACTTGTGTTATTATGCTAAAGAAGCTGCTACATATTCTCAGGTTGTGCCGTAAGAATGGTGAAGCCCCAGAATGCGAAAAGGAAGTGAAGTGGAGAATGGACGTGGAGGGTTTTGTTTGTTGTATAGAATGAGGCTGAAGAGAGCCTTACAAAGGCATCGACTGAGATGAAATTGGATTTGTCTTATTAAGTTTTGTCTATGTTAACTAGGTCGATATATTATTAGCATGGTCGTCGTTTATATCATAGCTTTTCAATCTTTTATTCTTTTTCTCTTCCACATATATACCTTCTTTTTGTCTTCATTTTGTAAAACAATTTTTTTTGCTGTGAATTTTATATATACTTTTCAATAGTGATTGTTTTTTAGTTCTACTGGTTAAAGATTTATTTACTTAAGAAACATGTACACATCTAGTGGCTTGTAAAACTAAAGATCTTCTAGGGTGAAACATCCATACACTAATAAATCGTAATGCAGTTTTTAATCGATGAACTAGTAAGTAAAGGAAATGAGAAATATGATACGTTCATAATGAGAAATTTGAAATATGATACGTTCATCCACATTCACTTTACAGATGATCTTTGAATGAGAAGTGTATACATAATGTTTTACGGATATGAAGGATTTTGAGGATTTTGAGCAACAATGGATTCACCATTGTCGGTTTCCTGATTCCTAAATCTGCAGAATTTTCCACAGCGTTATGGCATATTATAGTTGTGATCCCAGGGTCGTATCTTGTGTCCACGCAAAGTAGTGAGAGAACAAAAATGATTTGCGTTGTTGCGCAATGTTCGCTAAAGAATCAGCCACCACTCGTTTTCAAGGCTGTCTCCTATAACAGTGACGGGTTTTGGATACAGAGGCATTTTAGATATTCTCTTAACTTTTTTTGACAACAAATACTGCTTAGGTCATAATTTGTTTTCATTTAACCACAATTTCTATTATTGATACCCTCCGGGTATGAAGCAAAATCCTCGAATACAAAAGAGTGTCCCCTAAATATAGACAAAGAATGTTAAGAAAAACCGTTGGTGCTTGCAACGTTGGGTTATTAATAACACACATCTCTATCCTCCTTTAACCCTCTCATGCCCTTCTATAAACAGCCTTGGGTCTTTTCCAAGGTTTCTGTTTTAGCCATGGCTAAACCTCCTTCCTTTGTGTGTTGCATCTTCCTCTTATTCTTCTTCTTTTTGTCCTCCTCCTTTGTCGCGTTTGCCCTAACCGATACAGAAGCCGCCTTCATCGTTCAGCGACAGCTCTTGACATTACCAGCAAACGGTGAACTTCCTGATGATATTGAATACGAGGTTGATCTCAAGGCTACATTTGCAAACACAAGGCTTAAAAGAGCTTACATAGCTCTTCAAGCTTGGAAAAAGGCATTCTTTTCGGACCCGTTTAACACCACAGTAAACTGGCATGGCCCTCATGTGTGTGGCTACAACGGTGTGGTTTGTGCTCCGGCTCTTGACGATCCAGATGTCACGGTTGTAGCTGGGGTTGACCTCAATGGTGCGGATATCGCAGGGCATTTGCCTGCTGAGCTTGGTTTGATGACAGATGTTGCTTTGTTCCATTTGAATTCTAACCGGTTTTGTGGTATCATTCCTAAGAGTTTTGAGAAGTTGAAGCTGATGCATGAATTCGATGTCAGTAATAACCGTTTTGTTGGACCTTTCCCTGACGTCGTCCTTGCATGGCCTGATGTCAAATTCATCGACCTTAGGTTCAATGATTTTGAAGGTCAAGTCCCTTCTGAGCTGTTCAAGAAAGAGCTAGACGCTATTTTCTTGAACAACAATAGATTCACCTCGACGATTCCTGAATCTCTAGGAGAGTCTCCTGCCACGGTTGTGAGTTTCGCTAACAATAAATTTACTGGATGTATTCCTAAGAGTATTGGAAACATGAAGAATCTCAATGAAGTTGTCTTTATGGACAACAAGTTGGGCGGTTGTTTCCCGTCTGAAATTGGAAAGCTATCGAATGTGACGCTTTTCGATGCGAGCAAGAACACGTTCATTGGTCGTCTCCCGACAAGTTTTGTCGGCTTAACGGGTGTGGAGGAATTTGATATCTCCGAGAATAAACTGACCGGATTAGTAGCGGATAACCTTTGCAAGTTGCCTAATTTGGTGAACTTCACTTACTCCCACAATTATTTCAATGGACAAGGTAGTTCGTGTGTTCCAGGTGGTGGTGGTCAGAAGGAGATTGAATTGGAGGACAAACGTAATTGCTTACCTCATCGACCTGACCAACGGTCCGCCCAGGAATGTGCGGTGGTAATCAACCGTCCGGTTGACTGTAGCAAGGACAAATGCGCTGGTGGTGGCTCATCTACTCCGTCGAGAACATCGCCAGTTCACAACAAGCCATCTCCAGTTCCAACTACGCCTGTTCACAAACCATCGCCGGTTCACAAGCCATCGCCGGTTCCACCTACGCCTGTCCACAAACCATCACCAGTTCCAACTACGCCTGCTCACAAACTATCGCCAGTTCACAAGCCATCACCGGTTCCATCTACGCCTGTTCACAAACTATCGCCAGTTCACAAACCATCGCCAGTTCCAACTACGCCTGTTCACGAACCATCTCCAGATCCAACTGGACCGGATCACAAACCAGAACCACCAACAGAGTCACCAGAACAGAATGATGATTACGATCAATCTCCAGTGAGTAACCGAGGCAGTCCTCCTCCACCTCATCAATCCCAACCTCCGGTTGTGTTCTCTCCTCCACCAACTCCGGTAAGCTCTCCACCACTTCTTTCTCCTCCTCTTCCTTCACCACCACCACCTCCTCCACCAGTCCACTCGCCACCGCCACCGGTTCACTCTCCACCACCACCAGTTCATTCTCCGCCACCACCGGTTCAATCACCACCACCACCGCCAGTTCATTCTCCGCCACCGCCAGTTCACTCTCCCCCACCCCCGGTTCATTCTCCACCACCACCGGTCCACTCTCCACCACCACCAGTCCATTCTCCACCACCACCGGTTCACTCTCCTCCACCACCGGTTCACTCTCCACCACCACCGGTTCACTCTCCACCACCACCGATTCACTCTCCTCCACCACCGGTCCACTCTCCACCACCGCCGGTCCACTCTCCGCCACCACCGGTACACTCTCCGCCACCACCTCCTCCACCAGTTCACTCTCCACCACCACCGGTTCACTCTCCACCACCACCTCCTCCACCAGTTCACTCTCCACCACCACCGGTTCACTCTCCACCACCACCTCCTCCACCAGTTCACTCTCCACCACCCCCTCCTCCACCAGTCCACTCTCCACCGCCACCGGTTCACTCTCCGCCACCTCCTGTCCACTCCCCTCCACCGCCAGTCCACTCCCCACCACCCCCGCCTGTCTACTCTCCTCCACCACCTGTCTTTTCACCACCACCACCACCGGTACATTCCCCGCCGCCACCAGTCCATTCTCCACCTCCACCTGTTCACTCTCCACCACCTCCTCCGGTTAACTCGCCACCGCCACCAGTTCACTCACCGCCACCGGTGGAAAAGAAAGAGGCGCCGCTGGCACAAGCACCAGCTCCAAGTGATGCGTTCATCCTACCACCCTTCGTTGGCCACCAATACGCTTCACCACCACCTCCAATGTTCCCCGGTTACTAATATCCATCAACTAGAGAAGAACCGAATATATAAAAAGCAATTGTATCTTCATGAACTAAATTTGTAAAACGAAAGAAGAAGAAGAAGACAATTAATGTATGATAAGCGCAACCAACTTGTTACCAGATGTCGATTAATTTGTACAATGACAACTTCTGATGGTAGATAAATATTTTAAACTTTCTAACCAAAAATATATGTTTTCACTCTCTTATTCCAACTAATCAATGTTTTATATATGTTTTGTAAACTCTATCATCTAATCCTACACCTGTGCATAAGAGTACTTAACGTCGTATATGCAAGCTTAATCCAATTTTTGGTAATTGGAATTAAAAACCTAACGCATTAGTTTTGATTTTTCTTGTCTCAAATTAGTTGTACCTAGAGTGAGTGTATCCACGTTAACCTTGAATTCCTACATAGCAGTTATATTAGCTGTGTCTGAAACATGTGTAGCTTCAAGGAAGTTTCTGTGAGATCCAACGATAGTATTCCGGAAACCTCGACTATGCAAGACCAAGAGACTTGCTCTGACCATACCATAACCATCTCATATTATGAAGCATTTCAATAACTATCACATAAGGGTGATATCTACATCGGTACCTTGTGCATGAAGTCATATTGTTTCTGTTTTTTCGCGTTTCACTTTCCTGTTGATAATATCGTTTGTCTCTTACGGATAAGTCCTAGCTCGGATTCTCTTGTTTTTCGGACGTTCTCTAAATCTTGGATCAGATCTAGACTCTGAAGTACGGAAAGAAAATAGTTCAGGGATTTTATTGGAACTTTGTTTTTGGTTTTTGCTTTTGTTGGAACTTTTTTCAAGGTGATCCAAATCTATTATATTAAAAGACATTTATGTGTGATTTATTTAAATGAACTATTTAATAGAATTGGTCACATTATATTTTTAATCATCACTCATATTCATATTAAATAAAATACATTACATTATTCAATCATTAAAAACCTTAATATTATATAAAAGATAATATTCTTACTGTTGTCAAAAAAAAAATATATAAAAGATAATAATTTTCTAATATTTTAGGGATTTCATAAATAAGAGTAACAATATATTGAATCCAACTTATATTTAAATAATATATGTATATATATATATATATATATATATATATTAATATTTCAAAAAATCTGTTTAAAAAGATTTTACAGTAGTTAATTTTCAAAAATTATTATACAATAATATATTCCTTTATCGTTTACAAATATAATAATATATTCATTTATCGTTTACAAAATGAAAGATAAATATTCTACTTTCTTTATCAATTATATAATCAAAATAAATCATATTAAAAGAAAATTACTATGTTGATCTTAATATTTTAACAATATATCAATTTTTAAAAAATGTATGTAAATGTTTCACTAAATTTGTAAATAGAAATGAAAAAATATATATATATATATATATATATATATATATATATATATACAGTTAGTATTTATAAAATTTAAAATAAAAATTCGTCATACACTTATCTATTTTATAATTATAATTAATCATGTTAAAATAAAATAATTATATTGAACTAAATATGATAAAGTTATATTAAACTGATAGATTATAAACTTTATTTTCATACATATAAAATATTTATGTTAAAAATATAATATGATGACAGACTACAATACATGTATAAAAAGCAACATATCTTAAATTTTTTATATACAATAATATCTTATGTAAAATGAAAAAAATGTAAAAAATTACTAAAATGAAATCAAGTTTTAAAGGAAGGGTAAAAATTTAACATAAACTAAATACAAAATAGTTATCAAATATCTTTTTTCATGCACATATTAATTTGTTTAATAACTAAGTACAAATACAATAATATAAATATATAATAAGAAGAAACAAAGACATGTGATGGTTTTAAACATTTTACAACATGTAAACTATAAATGATTATATTTGAAATATTTAAAGAAGCATTTAAATATATGATCAAAATTAAATATTGATCTAAAATAAATATGTATATATATATACATATAAAATTAAGTGTATAATTAAATTATTTACAATATTAATATATGAAGCTGTAAAATTTGTTTTTTTAACTATCTTATTTTGTAAAATATTACATTATTTTTGCAGATAATAATATTTTAATATTTTACCAAGTTTTATTTTTGTTTATTTATTCAATAATGAAATACTAATTTAACAAATAAAAATATAAAGAAGAAGAAACAAACACATGTGAAAGTATGAAACAATTTATTTGATGAAAATAAATATACTTTAATATTATTATGTTTGAAAAACATTAAATTTACACATCTCATATATGTGATTACTATAATATATACTAATTTAGAAGTGAAAACAAAATTTTTATATAATTATAAATAAAAACAAACATTTGCACGGTTGTACGGATCCAAATCTAATTTGTCATTTAAAATTGAGCTGTATGTAAATTATCACTATATTTTGTAATGAGAATTGAGAAGTCACTTCTTTCTACAATAATCATATAATCAGAAAATAACGAAGGATAAAGCTTGCAATAATTGGCTTTGCTAAAAAAATGTGACAATTTAAACTCAATACGGTAAATCCGAGTTCAAACCCCACCGACCACATAGATATGAGCTATTGTTTTCGGTTCATTTGAATGCTCATGAAAAAGTTTATCCGTGGAGTATACCTCCATTCGAAGATTAGGTTTATGTTATCATTAATTCAGATTTAACCCTTTTGAGTTTATAAAAAAAATTGTGACAATTTAAAAGACCACCATGGATAATAGCGTTTCTTGTCTTTATGTCAAACCGTATCTACCCTATGTCGCGTCCATGTTCAATACCCTTCTTCATGTGGAACTGCAGATATTGATGGCTTCGGGTCCACAGCACTATTTTTCTAATACTCCCTTTAGATACCCTCTCTCCTTCATATTAACACAAAAACTTTTTGTTGCAAATAAATATCATTTTAGTATTTTAATGTAAAATTGATTGACTTAATTCTCTAATTTATTTTTCTATTGGTTGAAAAATGAGTAGGTTTATAGATAATAATATTTTTATATCGAAAATTAAAAAAATTAAATAATTTCTTAATTTGTATACCGGTGACTAAAACGACATTTAATATATAACAGAAAAAGTACATCATTACGTTGATCGGTTATCCTTAATTACATTATAAGAATAACATAATACAATATATTTATACATTAAGATAAGAATATTCTCAATGTAACCATCTCATACAAATACCTCAACTTACCAAAAACAACTATTGTTTAATAGTTTCTCAAATAATGCAGCAAATTCATTCAAAAGTATTTCAAATGATCTCCACAGTGTGAATGAGATGATTTGAATGTATTTCTATATTATCTGAGAAATCCAATCATTTAGATGATTTTTTAAAAGAAACTCATGAAATATTTAAGTTGAAAGTCTTTAAATTTATTTATAAAACGAAATCTTCACAAAATTACATTAATGCAGTTCAAAAAACAATTTCTTAACAATGTTATAAATGTTTCATTAGTGGATTTCTTTACAAACTTGAGGAAGCCATACTAAAACTCATTATCTGAAATTTTTATGTGAATTTACCCGTAAATACTAGTATAATGTTTATATCTGTAATATTAATATAATACTTCTTCATTATGAGTTTTTGGTGAAAACTCCCTTGAGAATGATTTAAAAGCTAATCACTCTGTTCAGAAATGGGTTAAGACTTGAGAATACTCATTCTAACATTTACATTCTGGCCTAGTTAGCCCAGGAATTTAATTGCAACACTTTATCTTTAAATGTACACTTAATGTGACTTCCTATCTTAATTTCAACAATGATTCTCAGGAAATATAAAAAATAAATTTTAATTGATTACGACAGGATAGTTTGTTTAATTGTCAGCCAGCTAATTTATTGTGAGATGTTTGTTGCTTGACTTGTAACTGCATGCGTCTTAGTATCTCATACTAGTATATTCTTACTGTCAATATTATAAATACATTATAAATAGGCATGAGTACGGATCGGATATCCAATTTTTTGGAGATATTTGTGATTTACTTCGTATGTTACGAATATCTATTTTTTCAATTTGATTTGCTTCAGAAAAATACGGATATTCGGAAAAATGAATATCCGAAAAATAAATAGATATTTATAGATATTTACGAATACTTACGGATACTCATATGTTTTGATTAATACAAATAATCTTTAAAGTTTGATACAAATTTATTTGTAAATTTTTTTTGCATGATATATAACATAAAAATTAAAAGAAATAGTTAATCTGTATATTTAATTTTTCTGAACTTAGTTAACAATTATAATAACACAAAACTTTTAAAAATTTATAATTGTCGTAAATGTTTTTACTTTTACTTTTATGTAATATTTTTATATAAGTGATAATGTGAATAAAATTTATCAAATAATATGTTAGAATAATAATTATATAATTTTATACATTTAAAACTTTAAATATAATCAAAATATACATGTATTTATATATTGTCAGATTCAAACGGATATCCACTTCTCAAAATGTTAGTATTTGTGATTTGCTTCGCTTTTAATGGATATTGATTTTTAGTATTTGCTTTGTTTCGAAGGCTTATAGAGATTCAAAATTTTCGGATCGAATCGAAACGAATAATAAATCAAATCAAATTTAACGGATAAAATGCCCGGCCTTAATTATAAACATTGTCATGGTGACTGACTGGCTGAGTGCATGTGTATTTCTTTTTTTTTCAACGAGTGTATGTGTATGTCAAGTTTTTAAAACTTGTATGTTATTGTTATCTTATGAGCTTTGTATTATATATATATATATATATATATATATATATCAACAAATAACGAGGCAGTGTCAAAAATAGATAGTTCGATCTGATCCGTTAGTATTCAAACGTGGTCAACTCTTTACCAACTACTGTATTTCATTACATAAATTGTTGTATCAGCTAAATAAATGTGCGCAGCAAGAGAATAAGATAAGAGAGACAATTGCATTACGTACTTTGCATCTCCTCTCCCCAACTCTAAATAATTGAGTCTTGTTCCCATCAGACCCTTCGCTTTCGAGAAGTTAAGAAATTTCACATCCTTAACTTTTCGTATCTAAAATGTAAAAGATAAATCTGTTCACTCTAACTAAAAACAATACAAATATCAAATCTTAATAGCTAATACTTTCTGCTCGGAAATTAATGGTAACTACACTTTCTATATATTAGTTGGAGGATTGTTTCAAATACAGTTCGGCATTAAATCTGATTTGGATATCAAATTTGATATGGATAATTATGATGTTTTTAGTGTAATGTACATACATCTATTGATTTAAAAGTTTTCTTAAAGAAACTTTACTTTAAAGATCACGAGTTCAGCGGTGAAAATATGAATGAGCCCATAACCGCCATCATTCGTGATAATCTTTGACCTCATACCACACATGAAGGATGGTTTTCTTTTCTTGGTGATACGGCCGCATGGTTTATCACAACCTTTTAACCTTAGACACATTTTGTATATGTATGTGTACCACTAAAGTCTTGAACCAAAAAAAATGTGTACCACTTTTTTTTTTGTCACTGAAAAAAATGTGTACCACTAAAGCTCTTTTAAAAGTTCTTGTTGTTTTAAACATACAGTACAACGTTAATTAAAAATACACCCTGTATTGATGAATAATCTTTCCCAACATTATTGATCAATACATATCTAGATGTATTTCACATCAATTTTTTTTGGACAGTATTCTACGAGTTTTTACTTAATACTTTATCTTAATTGCGTAAAATAATGTGTACTTATATGCAATACAAATTTACATTCATATTTTCTCAAGATGTAATGATATAATTTACGATAGTGGAAGGTCTGCAAATTTTTTGAAATGATAATTAATGGAAGACGAAGTAGAAGTTAAAATCAAATATTAAAAAAAGAGATTATTGAGCGTCGAGTGAGATATTTTGTGTGAAATAACTAAAAGAAATACCCTCTTGTTTTCTCAAAGAATTTTGTTTTTCTCAATTATATGAAAAGGTCCAAGTCCAAACCTAGAAACCCAAAGCATGGCCAAGGATAATTGAAGATTGATATAGTAATTAATTGAATAACTTGCCGTGGTGTACTTAAGTACGTATCGTTATGAAGAAACATGTAGTATTTAATAATTTGGTTGAACATGAAAATTGTTTCTGCTGCACGTCTTGTTAACCATTTTGAGCATTTGATTATTATATTATTCTGGAAATTATTTGCTAGAGATAATAAAAAGAAATGGAGATCAGGAAGAAATAAACTCGACAGAAAACTGCAAATCTTATTGAAAAAGTAAAGTAATTTACAGAATTACAAGAATTAACAAAACCTACATCTAAAAGTCTACCCAAAAAAAGAGAGTAAAAGAAAGAAGCAGAATGATTTCACAAAAGAAGAACAAAAATTGTTCAAGGGAGAAATCCAAAGAGGAACGGAGAATGGTAAGAAGTGGAAATGCCATGGGGAAGGAGAGGCGGAGGCGGCATAGGAGTACGGTGATTGAGGTGTTGCCGCCAGGCAATCTGGACGGCTTCCGCCACCGCTACGACGAACTCCATTCCTATCTTCAGAAGCTCTATACAAATCTCTATCCTTTTTATCATCATGATTCTCTCTTTGTTTTAATATATTTTTTTGGAACTCTATCACTTCATCTTCTTTGTATTTATACCAAGAATCCAAAAGCGTTTATAATTAATCGTTTCTTATGATAGTGACATAAAAACAGGAAATGAAATAGAACACTTTTAGTCTTTTACCGTGAAAAGAAAGAAAAAGAACCGATAAGAAAATATTATTCTTGTTTCTTCTAATCCTGTACTTTAAAGTTGTCTCTTGATAACCATCCGCTGATTGCAGCCCAGGATGAACAAAATGGATAATAGATTTGTAACATCCCAGATTTGTGGTACATAAAAAAATTTAAATGAATTGATTTGGCTACCTATATCACCAAAGTTGATTTACCTTTTCCGAAACACATCCTGAAAGAACTCCAGAATTAAGCGTGCTTGAGCTGGAGTAGTGGAAGGATGGGTGACCTATCGGGAAGTGATTTGCGATAGCATGCGAGTGAAGCCAAAGCACGGGAAAAGGTCGGGTGGTGATTGCAGGGTCAGTAAACAATGATTTCGAGCCTTGGAAAATTAACGGACCGACCGTCGGACAGGGGTGGGGCCCACGAACCCGATAGAGGGATGGGTGACTCACCGGTAGGGACGGTCGGGGCGTTATAAGTGGTATCAGAGCTGGTTAGCCGTCTCAGTTCTGACCTGAGAGGCGTCTTGAGACATGTGTGGGGCGCAACGAGGACGTTGCGTTCTTTGAGAGGGGGTGAATTGTAACATCCCAGATTTGTGGTACATGGAAATGTTTAAATGAATTGATTTGGCTACCTATATCACCAAAGTTGACTTACCTTTTCCGGAACACATCCTGAAAGAACTTCAGAGTTAAGCATGCTTGATCTGGAGTAGTGGAAGGATGGGTGACCTATCGGGAAGTGATTTGCGATAGCGTGCGAGTGAGGCCAAAGCACGGGAAAAGATCGGGTGGTGATTGCAGGATCAGTAAACAATGATTTCGAGCCTTGGAAAATTAACGGACCGACCGTCGCACAGGGGTGGGGCCCACGAGCTCGATAGAGGGATGGATGACTCACCGGTAGAGACGGTCGGGACGTTATAAGATTGTTCTATTTGGTGTTCTTTTTCAATAAATGATTTTGGATTTCGTTGAACAAATATGTTTTTTTCTGTAATGGAATTTTTTTACCCACTAATAGTTTTTTTTGTATTGGATTTTTGTACTTGACAAATTCGTCTCCGAATATGAAAGTTAGTCCGGTGGTGTGGCTTTTGGACGCTCCCAAACGACAAACTTCTTTTAACCGACGCGGCACGAGATCTTTTAACGACCGACGGTATAAAGAGATCATTTGGATAACCACACACCCTAATACTAATTTTAATTAAATGACTATATCATATTTTAAATATCTTTGTTTAATTGGGGTCGTCAAGAATGTCTTGACTTTCAAGTTTTAAATACTGACTTTAATCCGTTAAGAATGTACGACTTATCTATCATATAAATCCAATTAGCCACCTTGAGCTGGTTAATGGTTAAGTATTTAGATTACCTGAAAATGTAGTGATCTTGGAGTCATATGTTCTTCTACTCACGTTATGAGGAATCAAACAATTAAAGAAGAATTATATTAAATAAATCAGGATTCAATTATAAGAATCTACTAGGTGACTGGCTCGCACCCTCTGCGGACATTATCAGATTCAAATTATGGACTTAATAGTGGTTGAGTTTTAGCAGGAACGATTTTATATCATAAGACCATTGGGATAAAACGACAACACATGCTAGTACTCTATATTTTACATGGACGTAATGGAACAAAGTGTCTTCAGTATCATGGTGCAACATATTATGTGTATATACAATTGCAACATCATTAAAAATCCTAATTTGTGTGTTTAAGATTGAATTTTATTACTCATCACTATTCAATGCCTAAAATCGATGTTGATGTTGATTATTTCAATCAAATTCTCTCTCTCTCTCTCTCTCTCTCTCTCTCTCTCTCTCCCTCTCTCTCTCTCTCTCTCTCTCTCTCTCTCTCTCTCCCTCCCTCCCTCCCTCCCTCCCTCCCTCCCTCCCTCCCTCCCTCCCTCCCTCCCCCTCCCTCTCCCTCCCTCCCTCCCTCCCTCCCTCCCTCCCTCCCTCCCTCCCCCTCTCTCTCTCTCTCTCTCTCTCTCTCTCTCTCTCTCTCTCTCTCTCTCTCTCTCTCTCTCTCTCTCTCTCTCTCTCTCTCTCTCTCTCTCTCTCTCTCTCTCTCTCTCTCTCTCTCTCTCTCTCCCTCTCTCCCTCTCTCCATCTCTCCCTCTCTCACTTTCTCCCTCTCTCTCTCTCCCTCTCTCCCTCCCTCCCTCTATCCCTCCCTCCCTCTCCGTCCCTCCCTCCCTCTCCCCCTCTCCCTCCCTCCGTCCCTCCGTCCCTCTCCCTCTCCCTCCGTCCCTCCCTTTCCCTCTCCTTCTCCCTCTCCCTCTCTCTCCCTCTCTCTCTATCTCACCTATTAGTAGTGAGAAAAATGCCTTTATTATTAATTTATAACATTACAATATCGTGAATTCCACAAAAGTAAAATAAAAAATTCAATTAATAGAAAATCTAAAAAAAGCCACAAGTTAACCAATAAAAAAATATACTATTGATAACATGTTTCAAAATTTAAACAACGTCAATTAGATTCCGTTCAAACGCATGATTGATTCAATCTCCTCCAAAGATAAATTTTTAATTTGATCTTCTGATAAACTCAAGTCTGAAAGAACATGTAAAAATTATATTTACCCAATCACAATTTCTAATGACGTTTTCTTTTGATAAAAACATGAGCTAACTTGGTTTATCCGTACTTTTTCTTTGGTTGCATAATATATCTTGTGATAGTTTTTCCTAATTAGCATTCCAAACGTTTTCTGGATTTGTGATACTATGTGTTAGCAATAGGACACAAAACTTCTTGCGTAGATCCTTTGCTGATGTCCAATAACATGCTTCTTTAATAGTTTCAATATTTTCTTCATCATCTTCCTTCTGGATAACAGATAAGTTATATTTTTCTAAAAAACGTTATTAGATTAAGCTTTGAAGAAAATAAGCAACTTAAAATGTGAACCATAAGAAAATGTAAGATATATATATATATAGATATATATATATATATAACAGTGTTGATATGGTTGCACGATAAGTTCATATTAAATAATATATTCGTACAATTTATTACATTCTTTTTATTGCTATATAGATGTTCTAAATTTTATGTGTTAACATAAATCATTCTTAATTATTACCAATCAATTTTGTGAATTAAATATGATGAATATATGTTACGTGATGTTGTAATCATCATTAATTGGTAATCATTAATGTGATAAATATATATATATTTTTCATTGAAGGCAAATTGTGACAAGTAAATAATAAACAAGTAAAAATATAATTGTTAAATGACGATAATAATTATAAAAATGACCTTGTTATATATTGAGATCTGAAAAAAAAAATAATCCAATAAAAATATAACCAAAAAAATAACAAATATATTGATTAAATAATAACATGTCATTAGAACGTAAATTAGATCATTTCATCTCTTCCAACAGATTATTACTAAAACATGGGCGTTATTACAATGGAACTATTTTAAAAATTTTCATGAGCACAAGAAAAGACTAAATGTGTTTTTTTTTTTTGAAATAAATAATAATAAATAACGCAGATAGTGACAAAAACCATTGCAACATAAGTAAGTTTTCAATAATAAAAAAACCCCAAGCTAGATATGTTAAGACAAATCCATTTTTATCATAGTAAGAATGCGGAAGTAAGCCATAACAATAGAAAATAAATCTTTTTAAAAATCTTCGAGATCATTCGCCCTTTATTTTCTTGTGAGAATGTCTCTTGTTGACAGAGTGTTGATCCTCAAGGCTAATGTCATGATATTCTTGGCTTTTTCTTTTAGAATAGTGAGTTCCTGAAAAATCAGAGAACCAGAGGAGTATCACCTGAAAACTGTAACATCAGGACCTGCAAAAGAAATAGTCCAATCTCATTAGTATGCTATTGTAACTATAAAATGTACCATAGAATATTTAATAGCTAAAAATATTAAATCTACAATATTATAAGCTGATTTGAATTAAATATTAGTCTTCTTGCGCAAGTTAAATTTATTTAAAATAAGGCCACAAGATTAAAACGACTTTGAAAATTTAGAAAGATTTAAAAGTCGAATTAAAGTGATACCACATTGCGCAAAAATAAATAAAGTTATTAAATCTACAATATCATAAACTGATTTGAATTAAATATTAGTTTTCTTGCGCAAGATAGATTTATTTAAAATAAAGCAACAAGATTAAAAACGACTTTGAAAATTTAGAATGATTTAAAAGTCGAATTAATGTGATACTCCATTGTGCAAGAATAGCAAATTCTCAATAAATATCAATAAATGTGATCAAAACGTTTGGAAGAATTATTTCAAATAAATAAGGTAACTTACATTTATAATAGATTCATAAGAGATCATATTAATTGCACAAGAAAAGAATTAATAATCGATGCATGTTCTATCAAAAATGTGCAGATATGTGTTCCCAACTCTCCGTTATTCCGTTTAGTTTTGTTGTAGTATAAGTGAAATCGAGAAGAAGAAAGAGAAAGAGAGAAAGAAATGGCGTAAGATCAAAGTAAATAGGTTTTTAGAAAAAGGAAAAATTAAAAGAATAAATCAAACAATCAAATTATTTCATATCAATCACACGAACTCGATAAAACAATACAACCAGACCACTTGTTTGATGTTTAAATCAATTAAAAAAAATACATGTTTTGTCAAAACACATTGGACAATAACCATATTAAAAGAAAGAAATATGTATCAATATTTCATATGCAGTAATCACAATACGTCTGAATAAACATATGCGTTCTAAAGCACCACAATGATATATTAGAAAGCATATATCCATATATAATTATGTGGTCTGGTTGTATTGTTTTATCGAGTTAGTGTGATTGATATGAAATAATTTGATTGTTTGATGTTTAAATCAATTAAAAAAATACATGTTTTGTCAAAACACATTGGACAATAACCATATTAAAAGAAAGAAATATGTATCAATATTTCATATGCAGTAATCACAATACGTCTGAATAAACATATGCGTTCTAAAGC
This sequence comes from Hirschfeldia incana, assembly GCA_026261945.1. Classification (NCBI taxonomy): domain Eukaryota; kingdom Viridiplantae; phylum Streptophyta; class Magnoliopsida; order Brassicales; family Brassicaceae; genus Hirschfeldia; species Hirschfeldia incana. Next base: position 4,800,506 of record JABCMI010000006.1, read on the forward strand.
ACCACGATGATATATTAGAAAGCATATATCCATATATAATTATGTTCCTAACAAAAGCAAGATATCCATATCAAACCAATTCATATTACCAAACCAATAAGAAAATACCAGGTGAACGAATCTAGTGATATTATATGCTCCATTTGATTCAATGAACTTTGAACCAATTATGCAAATATACGTTAACCTAAAGCAATGACAAAACTACTTTGGTGCCCTCAGCCATAAGTCAAACTTATAATTTTAAACAATTCTAGTATGTAACAATTCTACGCCATGCCCTCAGCCATAAATAATATTGCATACGATGAGTCATAAACAATAGTATTATATGCAATCAGTAACGTAAACAATTTTTAGCTTAAGGTGATGTACTCTTTGCATATTAAAAATAATTTCAGTCATATGACTAATATAAGCTAAGGATATATATGTATATGCTAATGTTGAATCAGTTGTGAGATATGTATTAGAAAAGCAATAAGTATACAAACATGTAAAGTCAATAAATATTTAAACAATGAACTTGTGAGACAATAAAATATGTATAAGCAATAAAAAAAGTTTATAAACTTGTAGTAAAATCACCAAATAGAAGTCGTATGAGAACTTTGACTATGCTTAACAAGATGCAGTAGTAGCAAGGGTGATAAATAATACTATTCTGACTGTGGCATATGTAGTTTCACGAATGAATGCAGCTACATTAACAAAGTAATAAAGTACTAACGTGATGACTTTCTATAATAAAATATAAACATCACATATGGTTAATTAACAGAGAGCACATACGAGTATAAACTATATAAGATTGAGCATTAGCTTATAAACATCAACAATATCCCTTTTCAATCGAATGATTTTCTTTTTTTGAAACAAGAATAGATCAATATTGTCGACTAAAGCTCCTAAGCTCATCTTGTGTGTGAATTCATTCTTACAAACCATGAATTGACAATAAGCATGATTTGAAGAAAAAATGATATAGACTAAAACTATAACAGAAAAAAAAATCTATACATATTAGCTCAAGATTGTTAAAGTTTCGTGACATAAAGTGTTGTAAGTAAGAAGAGAAGAGAGAAGAAGAAATTGGTGTGTCTTATTCCTTGAATAATGAGTCATTTATATAGGATTACAATAGCTTGGAAACCAAGTAGGACTTGGGGAACAAGTAGATTTAACAATCAAGTAAATCTATGACTTTCCATAATAGACATCACAAAATATTCATAACATAAATGGATTTCTCGACAATTAATTTTGTGTCTCTAACATATAAAATATTTAATGAGTATTTAATAAATTAAACAGAGTTGATCGCAGAAAGATTTTCTTTGAATCGAGAAAACACAAAAGGTAAGTATTTAGTGTCAATTTCCTTTTGAGTGTTCTCGAAGATTAAGATAAATAAAAAAAAGGTAAGTATAAAAATGAATTGGTAAGTTTAGTCTTTCTATGCTTTCAATGCTTACCTAATTATGATTTCAATAACAATTTTTTACTATTCAAATATTAATAATTAACATGATTTCATTTCATTATGACTTACAATGATTTACATCAAGGAATTATAATAATTATTATGGTTTCATTTTTTTTCACATATTATGATTTCATAATGATTTCAGTAACAATTTTTTACTATAATAATTATGATTTCGTGATTGACAAAGAAATTATAGTTTCTGAGACATTTTTTTTTTAAATTGTCAATACTCTAATATGATTGTCTTGCTACTTAAATATGTAATTATTAAGTTACCATAATTGTATTTCTAAAATATATATCGATTAATTATGACTGTATTAATTACATGGTATGTGTTTTTTGGTAAGGTTTGGCCGATGGAAAAAAATAAATCAAAAAGAAATTAAAATAAAAACGACCAATAAGATTATAAGAATTAATCCGAGAGTGTCTTGTATGAGTGACACGTAAGCAGAAATCACTAAAGTGACTTCTCTTTTAATGTATAGGAGGATGTTACATGAAAACGGCGCAAGCGTATAGAAACGCATAAACAATATTTTTTAAAGAAATTAGGAAGCATATACGTTTTTTTTTTTTTTTTTTTTTTTTTTTGTCGACCATTTTACAGACTCATGTGGACTCTGTAAACCAAATTGGGTGCTCTGTATCCATATGGACAGTAAACGACGTCTGTTGCCTCACACTGCGTGCCAAGCTATCCGCCATGTTTTTATGCGTCCGTGGTATATGAATAATCTCTGAGCTGTTGAAACTTCTCTTCAGACTCTTGATGTCTTCTAAGTAACTTGCGAAAGCCGGCTATTCTTCTGGTTCCGAAACCATCTTCACCAATTGAGAACAATCCATTGCAAATGTAACGTTATATTGCCTTAAATTCCTCATGCATTCCATCGCCCATATAAGGGCTTCAACCTCTGTATGTAACGGAGATTGACTAGGCCTTGTATTTCTAGCTCCCAATAACCCTTCAAAAACTTCCAAGGTACTATACCATCCTTGTCCTGAAAAAGTATCCTCTGCTTTCCATGATCCATCCGTGAAACACCATCGTCCCGATCTAATCGGCAATACTGTATCAGCCGTGTGTGTAACTTGATTATGTTTCTAAACTATTTCCTGTTGAGTTTCCGTCCAAAGTAAAGACTCAGTCATAGCTCTTTGAAGAGTATCCCTCGGGTCCATATCCAAATTACTAAATACTTTGTTATTTCGTCCTTTCCATATATACCAAAGTATCCATGCGAAATCATGATCCTCCAGTGTTGGCTTAACCCTCCAGAATAAGGAATCCATATTCGCAAACAAAGATTGTCCTGGAAAGTGATCTGGATGCGTTGGGATCGTTGATAGTGCCCAAACCTGGACTGTCGGTGGGCATTCAAAGAAAACATGATTACTAGATTCCTCTTGTGCTCCACATCTGTCACACCGTATATCTCCTTGAATACCTCTTCCCTTTAGATTTTTCTTTACTGCTATACATCCCGACAATAGTTGCCATAGAAAATGCTTCATCTTTGGTGAACAACGCACTTTCCAACAATTAGCTTTGAGATCAGTAACTGTTGGTCCAAATTCTACTGCCCCCCGTTCTTTATCTAGATATGTTCTCTCCACTTGATATCCTGATTTAACCGTATATTTTCCATTTATTCTAAAATGCCAGCCATCCCGATCAATTGTTTGTGTCCTGCTTAGAGGTATACTCTCGACAATTTTAACATCTTCGGGGTCCATTATTTCCTGAAGAGCCTGTGAGTTCCATGTTCGCGAGGTTTCATCAATGAGAGAGTCAACCGTAAGATCTAGTAAGAGAAAATTTTGTTTTTTATTTGCTGGTCTCGGGCGAGTGGTAGGGAGCCATGGATCATTCCATACTGATATGGATGTCCCTGATCCCACCCTTTTGATTAGTCCTTTTCTAACCAAAGATCTAGCAGAGATTATACTACGTCACCCATAGGAGGACGAGTACGATCTGATCGGTTCCAGGGGTGAAGCGTTTCTGAAATATCGACCTTTAAAGATACGAGAAAATAGAGTATTGGGTTTCTCTATTAATCTACATAGCTGTGTTAAAATCCGTAAAATCCCTAAAATCGAGTCCTCCATCATCCTTATGCACACAAACTTTATCCCATGATTTCCAATGTAATCCTTTTGTTTCACCTCTGGGGCTCCACCAGAATTGTGCTACCGCACTGGTAAGCTTTTTCGCCACTGTCTTTGGTATTCGGTAACAGGACATAATATGATTGGGCAGAGCCGTTACCACCGACTTTATAATTACTTCATTTCCTCCTTTAGAAAAAAATCTAAATGTCCATCCATTGATTCTGTTATTTAACCTTTCCTGAACAAATCCAAATACTTGTACTTTTGAGCCTCCCAGACTTTCTGGAATGCTCAAGTATGTTCCCATTCCTCCCATGTTTTGAATTCCCAAAATGTCTCGAAGTTCTTGGCGAGTAGCGTCATCAATTGTATGGCCAAATTGAATCGACAATTTTTGAAAGTTAATCTGTTGTCCTGAAACCTTTTCATACTCTTTAAGAATTACCAAAATAGTCTCGCACTCCTCTTTCTGCGCTCGACAGAAAAAAATACTAGCATCTGCGAAAAGCAAATGAGATATTGAAGGACATGCCCTTGCCACCTTTATTTCTGTCAATCTTTTTTTCGTTTTCAGCCTTTTTAATATTTGCTATTAAGGCTTCAATGCACATAATAAACAAATAAGGAGATAAAGGATCCCCCTGACGTAGACCTCTATTTGGAATAATTTGTCCTCGTGGTTGTCCATTTAATAAGACGCTGTATTGTACCGAGGTTATACACTCCATCATCAACTGAACCCAATGGTGATCAAACCCCATTTTCCGAAGTAATGCTTGAATAAAATTCCATTCGACTCTATCATAAGCCTTACTCATATCCGTTTTTATAGCCATAAACTTGTTTTGGCAAGCCTTATTTGTCCTCAACCCATGAAACATCTCTTGGGCAATTAGGATATTGTCCGAAATCAGTCTCCCAGCCACAAAAGCCGACTGTGTTTCCGAAATAAGAGCCGGTAGGCAAACCTTTAGCCGTTGACATAGAACTTTTGATATTATTTTATAACCGACATTACATAGACTTATTGGTCTGAGTTCTGTCATCCTCGTTGGTCTTTCCGTCTTGGGAATCAAACATATATTTGTAACGTTTAGTCGCGCATCCAATTTCCCTGTAGTCAAAAAATTATTGACCATTTCCACTATATCCTACTTGATAATATGCCAAGAGTGTTGGAAAAATAGTGCCGTCATTCCATCTGGACCCGGTGCCTTCTCTGGATGCATCATGAACAGTGCTTGCCGCACCTCTTCCTCCGTGGCAAGCCTCATTAACCGCTGATTCGTTTGCTGAGAGATAGTTGGTTTAATTTCATCTAGAAAATCATCAAATTCCCTAGGCGACGTAGTACTAAAAAGATCCTCGAAATTATCCACTGCAACCTTCTCAATTCCTTCCTCCTTAACCACCCAATTTCCGTTTGTATCATATAATCCCACTAGCCGGTTACGCGTTCTTCGCTGTTTTGTCAAGGCATGAAAAAAATTGGTACTGCGATCTCCCGCCGTATTCTACGTGTTTCGACTTTTCTGTTGCCAGTATTCCTCCTCGTCTTTATAAGCCTCTTGTAGTTTCCGAGACACTTCCAGAATATTCTCTTGAGATCTATTATCATCGGTTTGTACCTCCTCCAATGCTTTTTGTAATTCCGCTATTTTTTCTTTTCCATATGGTGGGTTATTCTTACGCCAAGTTGAGAGTTCGTGTCGACAACTGGTAATCTTTGACACCACATCCCCCACATTGCTAGTTGTATTCCTCATTTCCTTTGTCCAGCCTCTAGCAATGGATTCCAAAAAGCCTTCCCGTCCTATCCATCTTTTATCAAATCGAAACTGTCCTTTGCGCCTAGTAACTTTGTCCTCTAGAAAAGCCACTATCGGTCGATGGTCCGATCCCACCATTTTTAAATATTCTGTATACGATTGTGGAAACATTGTATGCCATTCTTCGTTTGCTAAAGCTCTATCCAATCGACACCGAATCATTGTCGCCTTACCATTTACTTTCCTCCTTCCTTGCCAAGATAATTTGTTCCCCTTCGCCTGAAATTCTAGGAGTCCACTATTACGGATCATATTATTAAATGATACGAAGGTGTCTGGACTCCGTAACGGCCCCCCATCTTTTTCATGATTCCCAGTGATTTCATTTAGATCTCCAATGATAAACCAAGGGTCATCTCTTGAAATGCCGTATCTTGTTAACGTCTCCCAAACTTGGTCTCTTAGTCTCTGAATGGGATCTCCATATACAAAAGTCATATATATTTTCTTCCCGAAAGCCTCTGCCTCCACGTCTATCATTCTATTACTAGAATATAAAACATTGACCTGGTGCTCATTATTGTAATACAATGCCAGTCCTCCGCTAGTTCCATTTGGATCGACCGTTATTAGATTATCATATCCAAAATGTGATTGAAATCCTTGAACAAAGGCAAAATCTTGCTTTGTTTCCGATACAAAAAGAAATTCTGGTTTATATTGATGCCATATTTCCCGTAGATAACTGATTGTCCATTTGCTTCCCATACCTCTACAATTCCAACTTAATACTTTCATTAAAAAATGTGAATTTTGCTCGTTTGAGCCATTAGATATTGGGTGTAATGAGGCCTATCATGTGTATACAGCCGTATACTTTTCCGTCGGCACATTGTGTGACAAGCATTGTTCATGTAGTCACTATATATTCCATCTCGTGTCCTCCAATTTTCCAGTACCATTTTAATGTTCGTAAAAGATCCCCTTTCCCGAACTTTATAGTGTTTCCATATTTTCTTATTCCACCAAACTTTACTGGAAACTCCAACCTTTTTCCCTTGTCGGGAATCCAAAAAATAAGCCCAAAAGGTGACAACACGGTGTTGCTCAACACGCCTTGATCCATTCCAAATTTTTAAGATATTCCAGACAACATATATAATAAAAAACGCAACAAACCTGTGTTGTCCTTTATTAATCTTCCTGCTACAGTCCTTCTCGCCTAAGATTCTTATCCCCATCTTAATCAAAAGTTGGTATAGACCTCCCCGTACAACCCAATCACACAACCAAATAACGGATCGTCGTCTCTTACTTAACAGACTCCATGTCTTTAACTTGGTATATCTAATGAGAAGTACCCCTCTGCTCATCCTGTGACCGTAAGAAACCCATTGGTAACCAAAGGTTTTAACCTTTTGTAGCTTTCCAAAGAAACCAAAAGTGACCAATCATATCAACTGTTGATAAAGACACAATGTGTCTACAGGTCCAAACCGATACCAATACCAAAACCACAAAACATCCAGTTTATTCCATAGAGAAGCCTTGACAAATAAAAATGCAGCCAAACACAAGAGAACTACAACAATGAAACTGAAATCAAGAACACCCTTTAACCCAAATGAAAAACAAATGCTCAAAGAGCTTATTAAAAAACCAATACACCCTGCCACAGTATTCCCTTTCTGTGTTCTGAAAAATTCAATATTAAGACCTTTATCCATAACCAAAGGCTTTTTGTTGTCCGAGTTGTTATCTCCAGGACGAGTACCTGATCTGACCGGAACCCTCTTGCGGGGAGATGCCAGTGCTGTAGCAATTCTAAGCTTGTAGCTTGCTGCCGTGCTCGACGTGGACTTGAACAGCCGCTTCTTCGTCATCTGTTTCTTTGTCCCCTCCTCTGCTAGTTATTCCTTCACCTCCATATTCTCAATAAGCTTGTCCATCTCGTCGACCTCTAATGCATTATCCTCCCAAAGGGAATCATTCCCGATACTAAATCCTTTAGAGATCATCTCTCCCAATCCAATCCCACAAAATAACCGTTTCGGTGAGATGTAATTACCCAACCCATAATCATATTGTATCTCCCACATCTCGATATTTCCAACACAAGACAATCCCTTTTCCCTTCCTGTGAAATAAGAAATCGCAGAGAAGATACCTTGATACCCTGAAAATCGCCATTCCGATGGCCACAAAAGTCTTTGGACGATAGTGACAACCTTCCGACGCCATACCGACGAAACTCAAAAATTCAAAGTTGTTGGAATTTCGTCGGAATATTCCGACGACATTCCGAAGAAACATGTTCGTTGGAATATTCAAATATAAAAAAATATATATTTTTTTTTATTTTTACCAAATCCGTCGGAATTCCGTAGGAAAATACCGATAACATTCCGACGACATAGAGTTTCATTTGTGGTTTAGAGTTACAGATGCATTTCCGAAGGCTTTCCAACGACATTTACAGCTTCCTCGGAATTTCATCGGTAAATACCGACGGAATTCCGATGAATAAGTTATTTACATAATAAAATATCTAAATTTGGATACCAAAACTATGTTAATAACACATAATAAGTGTTAAGTATGATATTTGATCCCAACCATCAAGTTTTACAACTTATCAAATTATGCATTTATGTATATCATTGTTTTCATAACATATCATCTTAATACTCATATACTTATACAATCATATTTAACTTGTCTTACACAAGTATTTTTTTGTGTAAAATTATGTTACGAAAACTTTTTAATAGTTCAACTTTATCCAAATACTCTATTTATTATCAAAGAATAGGATTTTACCAATATAAACTTGTTTTCAAACATTTAAACCCTATGCCGTCGGAAATCTGTAGGAATATTCTTACAGAATACCGATAGAATACCGATGAATATAAAATATTTCCTGCATTTACTTACCCGGGAAAGACAAACTGCGTGAAAATTTCAGGGAACCGCTATTTAATATTTTAATAAGTTTCCGACGGATTCCTGATGGATACGTTTCCGTCGAAATATTTTAATATTGAAACTCGTCTTCTTCCTTTTTCTCATTTACACATCTCTCTCTCTCAAATCTCCGGCGACTCCGACGATTCCGGCAGTGATTCACCTTCTTCTCCGGCGATTCCGACTCCAAATCTTATCACCATCACCCCCAATCATGTAAGCTTCTCAAAATCACAATCTATTCAATTTAGTTAGTGTTTTGGAAATTATATTTTAGGATTTGAGTTTTTTGATTTGTATGTTTAGGATTCAACTATTAGTTTCGGATTTGTTAGTTAGATTTTGTTTGGATTGTTCTAAATTTTTTTAACTTGTTTTGATTATCCAATAATATTTTAGGGTTTCTACTATTTTCTTGTTAGGTTGTGGTTTAGATAGGGTTTGATTGTGATTTTGCAGGTTGTTTGTTTAATTTATTGTTTTGTGGAATTTATAATTTTTTTACTATTTTATAAAAAAATATTCAGTTTTTAAAACGCTTTTAGAGTAATTTTAATTTTTAAAAAGTATTATAACTATATATATATTTAAAAGAATAAAAACTTTCAGGTTTTTCTATTATTTTGTTTTGTTTAAAAACATTTTTATGGTTTATAAAATATTTCAAAGCTTTTATAAACATAATTTAGGTTCTATAAAAAGTTTTTAAGTTTGTAACTTTTCTATAACTTTTTACTGTTTTAAAAAATTTATCAAGACATTTTTAAAGTAATTATACTATATAAATGTTTTTAAAAAAGCTTTCAGAATTTTATTTGCTTTTTAAGTTTTAAAGTGTTTATTATGATTTTATAAAATGTTTTAAAGCTTTTACAAAATCTTTTTTGGTTTTTAATTTTTTTAAAGTTTGTTATGATTCATATAATTTTTCTGTTTTTAAATTTATCAAAACGTTTTTAAATTAATTATATTATAAATAGTTTTTCAGATTTTAGCTTTTTATTGTATTTTTATATAAATAATATTTTTATTATAAACATTATGAATTTTATTTTAAAAAAGAAAAATTAAGTAATTCAATGATTATATTTCAAATAATGTTTTTTAACTATTTTACAAAATTTCCGATGGAAATTATCCGTCACAATGTTCAGACGGAAATTATACGTCAGAATATTCCGACGAAAAATTTCCGTTAGAATTTTTTTAGAAAATTTGTGACGAAAGTATTCGTAAAAAAATTCTGACGGATTAGTTTCGTTGGAAATGCATCAGTGTTCCACTGAAATTCCGACGAAATTTTTTTCGACTAAATTAAATCGACGACGTTTTTTATTGGAAATTCGTCGAAAACAGTTTATTCCGACGAAGTACCACGAAATCTTTAATCAGAATTTGTATGTTTTCTTGTAGTGATTTTATTTTCAAACGCGTTGGAAAAAACATCTAGCTAAGTGGTTTCAAATAGTTAAAAACAATCATATACATATCTCATATGACATAGTTAAAAACAATCATATACATATCTCATATGACACTCATCTTATCGATATTGGTATCTATGATATAAAAATCTGAATCACCTTCAAAAAATCAGTACACCTGACTAGAGTGAAATATACTTCTCCGACAACTCTAAATTAAAAGTTAAAAGCGAAACTCAACTAATTTGAATAGATATTTAACCTACCAAAAAAGGAAGAATCTTAACATGAACGGGATTACGTCTCAGTTAGCTTCCTTAATCGCTTTAGTTTGTACACACTCGACAGCAAGAAAATGCTAGAAACGGTACGTCACATCTTCATCCTCATATTAGAGGGCCCTCCTCCCACATTACTGTCGAATAAGCCAAGGCCACACCATAAATTAGTCCTTTATAAACAAGACTTATTAAACTAGGATCCAAATCGATAAACATTGGTAAATAGTGATTAATTTGTCTTCACCCTATATATTGCCTGTATACACAGTATATATGTCAAATAAATAGTAAACTAGTTTGAAAGTAGGACAAACAAATGATAAGAAAAGATAATAAGAAAATAATAATTATATAATCGATGGTAGTTCAATGGCGGCCGAAGAAAATAATAACACGGTGAAATTTGGTTCAAACTTCATTGACCACACGTATATGAACTATTGTTTTCGGGTCATTTGAATATTCAAGAGAAAGAGAGTCTATTAATAGATTATATCTTCATTAGTAAGTTAGATATGTATTTTTAATAGACCCAAATTTAATATATTTTATTTTCAAAAAAAGAAAATAATAATGATATAATCGCCAAGGCACGCATATCTCATATACAGCTCAAACTATCCGGTTTATGTTACTATACCAGGAGGTAGTGACACACTGTTTCGCATATACAGGACCATACATGCTTCAATCATTTAAATGAAGATAACATGACAGCATTTTTTCTTAACATGACATCATTTTTCCTTTTTATTTGCTTAAGTGTATATTTTCATTTTAAAGTACAATTAATATTTTTAGCATGATTATGGTAAAATAAGAACAGAAAATTCCTTTGGAATGAACAAATCCATTTTGTCTTAGCTCATTATGTAATTAACAGGGAATAATTTTATTCTATTCTAGAAAATTACCAAATGAACATTATTTTGAATGTTAGAGTTTTAGGTTCAAATTTTGGAAACAAATCTTTTATATACTAAACCACAAGTCACTTGGCTAATAAAAATCTGACACATGGATATTAATTTACAATTTAAAAATAGAAAAAAAATAACCGATTAATTTGTTTTTCATCTCCCAATTTTCTGCAATTCTAACTACCTAACACCTTATTTTTCAAAATTTTCATCCCACGCCTCATAAGAAAATAAAAACTGTTTTTATCTCTTACCTTCATCTCTATATTTTCGGAGTTTTCAAATATTGTGACTATAAAGTACTTTTCGACCTGTTTTTATCTCATATTTTGAGCAATTTTTTTTTTCTGCAGAGAACTGTTTGTATCTTTTAAACGATCAATACAGTTAAAAACTCATCTACTTTGTATTGCTCTTCCTTTTTGTCTATATTCACACAGTTTCCTTACACTCCACCATATATTAGCGACGAAGGTAACAAGGTACTTTTTTCTATTTCTTTTATCTATAATTAAGTTGATTTCTTATCTATTTTGTGACTTATCACTTGGAAAATTCTGTTATCTATTTGCTTTAAAATGGAGAAAATACAAACAGTTCAAAATTAGTATTTACATTTGTTGCAAATAAGAAATCAGGAATCCACCTGTGAATTTGCATAAATACTTTAAAATATAGATGTAAAATCAATATTGTTATTCAAGTTTTTTTTTGTTGGTGAAATGTGAATATTACTAATCAACAAAAAAATACAAAAAATCAGTTATTGTCCCAGTTCATTGAAGAAATTCTTTAACATTAGTACTCATTGCAAATATATTTATATCTTAAAGCTCACGTACATGCTTGCTACCCTGATAATAAGGAAAACAATAGAAATGATAGAAGAGGAAAAGGTGTAGCCATTAGAAAAATATACAGAGATTTTTGAAGCTTGGGGGATGATGAACGTGTTTGAAAAAAAAATGGAGAGTAAATTTTTCAAATTGTTTATAGTAGAACTCAAGCATTATTTATAAATATTGCACTGCATGGAGAAGTAACATCCGACGATCAATTTTGCTTATATTGAGTAATCATGGGGGAATCATTTTCTTTTCCCGTACGTAGTACGGGGGTAGTATACTAGTTAAAAATAAAAACAAGAGACACCTTACCAGTCAGCTGAGTTAATAGAAAATCGACAAGCATACAATAAAGAGTAACAGTACACTAGCGACCTTGTCTTTTTGCATATCAACGTGACAACAACTGTTTCAAGCTGCGCCCATTAACAAAGTTGGGGCAGATTCAATAGCAAACAATACACCTTATTCTTCTTCATTATTTGTATCAGAAACCATTGAAATATCACATCACATTGCATACACAATCTCTCCACTACTGTCGATGTCAAGATCATCCAAGTCGCTCTCTAGATCTTCATCCATATCATCTTCCAAATCCAAGCTTCCTGTATTGTCACATGGTTAAGAATTTAAAGTTACAAGAAACTGAAAAAAATATATTTTCTTTTGTTATCTTTTGTGTCTGTTTCACCTGTGAGATAATGGTTGAGACTCTGAGTGCCTGCAGGAGGAACAGTTGCTTCTGCAACTATCTGCATGATCTCTTCAATGCTTTGACCCTGTTGGTCTGATTCGTCAAACTGGCTATTCATCACGTTATCGTTCATGATATCTGCTGGTAGGTTCTTCAGAAACCATTCATGGTTCCTTATCTCAGGGATTGATATCCTCTACAAGAAACAGAACACACAATCAACAAATATAGCTTTCAAGGTCTGTAGGCTTTGAAGTAGTTATACCTTTGCAGAATCAGCAACGAATATTCTGGAGATCAGATGCTGACATTCAGGAGATATGTGAACATAATCTGGAATAGCGTATTGAACATTCAAGATTCTCTGAGAAATATATTTTCAGAACAGAACAGAAGAGGATAATTAGCAATATACAGAAGAAAACACCTTTAAACTAATAAACCATGAAGGAAGAAAAACTCACATGTATTGTTTTCTTGAAATTCTTAGGTTCATCTGGATCTTCGAAAGGGTATGCTCCAACAAGCATCACATAGAGAGTTACCCCACAAGACCAAACATCTGCAAGCTGATGAATTATGATGCATTTGACCAATTTAAGACCGCAATTCAAGAATTTTCAAAATTTACAAATTAGATATTTCTTTGTATAGTATAAGATTAGTAGTATGAAAGTGAAGTACCTTGCCATCATATTCTTTCTTTAGCAAAACCTCTGGAGCGATATAAGCAGGGGTTCCAACAGTTGATTTTGGCTGTGAATGTAACACCGAGGACTAGAAAAACAAACAAGAGCATGAACAAAGTTTTTTTTAGAAAAACTGAAGACAGAATCAAATAAAAATATCCAAATATCATGAAATTTTATATACTTTTTATACGTTTTGACAAATAAAAGATACCTTGGAATATCCAAAATCACATATCTTTAGACGAGGTGCAGGGCTACCATCTAGTAACGTATTCTCGAGCTTCAAATCTCGGTGACATACTTGCTACAACATACAAAATGAATCACATGAGATGAGCTAGTTGATTTTCACAGAGGATCTAAAAACAGAACATTTCTCATTACCATAGCATGACAATAACTAACTCCTGAAATGAGTTGCTGGAAGAAAAACCTTGCCTACACGGTAATAACCAGATACATGCATCAAAACTCAGCATATGAATAGAGGACATGTTTACTCAAGAAAACAACCTCATCTTCGCTGAACCGCCCTGCATTGCAGATACGCTCAAAGAGTTCTCCTCCGGCTGCGTATTCCATAACAATAGCCAAATGGGTTGGTGTTAATATGACCTGAGACCAAAACATGAGCAATTAAAACAAGAAAATATAATTTCACTTGCATTTTGTAATAAGAAAGGTAAAAGAGTTGAAGCCAAACCTCTTTGAATCTTACTATATTGGGATGTCTTAAGGACCTGTGATTTATTATCTCCCTTTTCACATTTTCATCTATCTGTAAAATTATACAAAAATTTAGAAGAAAAAAACTACTACCACTAATATCATTAGAGTTATAAAATTTACGTAGCAGAACAGAGAAATGTAGATAATGTAACAATATTTACTAATATTAGCATCAATGATCTAAAACATAAACAAAACTTCCTTCACTTACATAAGTCATCAAGCACACACATCTCACTGAGAAATGAGATGACAAGAACAAAACACTTTACCTTCTCACCTCGCTCGATATATTTGACAGCAACAAGCTCGTTACTCTGCTTGTCTCTCATTAACCTCGCAACTCCGAAGTTACCAGAGCCAATATCTTTGACGAGCTCGTACCTATCGCTGTCGTGCATGATCGGCAAATCCATTGGTCCACTCACTGCTGGTCGATCCATTCTGAGACTTCAGTTTGTCTTAAGTGAAGATCGGATCAGGTTTTCTGGGAGATATCTAACAGAGACTCGACCTTTTACATCTGAGGAAATGAGAGTCTGTAACGTGGAGGAATTTGAGCCGTTGAGATTAAGAAAGAGTAGTGGGTGACGATTATGATGATGATGATGAAAGTTATGGGTGTGTGGGAAAGAGACTTTACAGAGATTTTGAGACCCGTGAAATCTGTAACCAACAACAAGTGGGTTTCTTGAGATCCTTTTGTTCCTTTGTTTGATCGCTGTCTTTTTTTTCTTGATTCAGTTCAGAGACGATAACGAAGAAAGAAAGCTCGTGATCTTGAGTTTGGTTTCTCTCTCTATCTATCTATCTCTATCAGCTCTCGCATGAAATAAGCTCTCTGTTCTGTTTAAACCACAGGTTGAAGGAAAGCCTAATAGAGGAGAGAGAGATGAAAAAGAGTTTTCACATTTTGTGAAATGTGATTTGTCAAAATCATGGGAGTTGGTTGGAAATGACGGAAGTAACCTTTGTTCTTACAAAAGAAGCGATGTCAGAGGTTTTGACAAACAATTTAACAATTGCAGTTTGTGAAATATGAAAATATTGAACTAAAAATAGGTGCTACAAATTTAAGACTTTTTAGTTCTAGTTATGGATGTACCCAATAAATATGGACAATCTTACCTAGATTTTGTTTGTTATCACTATGCTTAGAAATATTAAAAAAACAAAACTAGCTTTAAATGATGGTTAAAATACAATGTCATCAATGTGAAATAGTTATTAAAGGATTAATAATCTTACATTTTAATTAGTTAATGATGAAAAATTATATTATAACAATATAATTAGTTTTTTGTGATCATAATATAATTAGTTTTCTATAAGTTTATTATATAAAATTTTACCAAAAAATAGTTTATTATATAAACATGAAGCGGAGCTGGTGAAACATTCACGTATTGCGAATGTTTTTTTTTTTTGGTCATAGACATTCTCCAAGATCAATCAATTGATCTAAATTTAGAAAATACTTTCCTTTTTGGTATTTAAAAGGTATTTTCACATTTAAAAATGAAATATGAAATAGAAAAGCTTACTACATTTGTCGAGATATTGCTGGCTAATTTGTCCGATCCCCACCTAAAAGTAGAAATCGATAGAGATTCATTCATCATAGGCTCACAGCCCATTCTCCAAATATATTATAATGGTGTGAATCAGTCTCCACAATCCACATGACGCAGTATATTATACTTATACTTTAATCATATTAAAAAAATATTTCCGTACGTAATATACCTAATACACTCTTCTAGAGATCAACTCATGGATGCATGCAGACACATGAACATTTTGACACTTTTTATTAGAAAAGTTCATCAACATTTTGTCCTTTCTTAAAATCAGTTTTGAAAAGAACAAATACTTTGTCAGTGTTTATGACTGACTGTGTGTTACACGAGTTTGTAGTAAGTGGGAACTCATGTACTCTTCTTCAATTTGAGGTTTACATAAGAAATGGAAGTTGGCCTTTTAAGAGGGAACATAAATGGAATAGTATTCTAACTATTGAAGCCCAACATTGGGACACATAACTAAAAGATTGCATTTCACTTTCTATACAGTGGTCTAATCTCTTGGCTTCTGTATGATCTACCAAGCCAACAATAAACAAACCTTGGCTTCTTCATTTATATGTTCAGTTCATGTATTTACACTTGCCTAGATAAGATTGCATTTCACTTTCTTTGGAGTGGGTTCAAGTTTTGGTGGATAGCTAACGGATATACACTTTACAATGTCATTGCTTATTGACAGTATAACTACACAAGACTCATGGGGTTTGTATGATCTACTAAAACCTACAATGAACAAACCCTTGGCTTCATCACATGATAATACATTCATTTTGCATGTGTTAAAGCTTTTCTTTTGAACTCTATTCTGGTGCTGCAGCTGCAATATGCCTAACACGCTGAGCAAGACGTCTCCTCCTATAAATCCCCACCACGCGCAGAATCAGGATCATTGCAATAGCAGTGTAGTCGAACACCGTCACTATTCTGAACCCACCTGTACAAAATGAGGGAACAACAAAGAGCGCCTGAAGTCACATGAACTACAAAATCTCGAACTGAGATGATCAGAGTTCCAAATGATTCTTGCATAACCTAGTCACTGATTTGTGAGGCAACTTACCAGTTGGGATGAAGCTAAACTCTGCCGCAGTGTAAAGGGTACTCAACAACATCTGCAACACCGGAAGAAACTTAATTTTGTGAGAGAACAAACTAAATCCCACATTGGAGAATTAGACAAAGGGTGTATAATATATAAAGAGATGTCCAATTCTAATAGTACGAGGCCTTTTGGGATGGAAACCAAAAGTAAATCCATGCGGACTTGCCTATTAGGCCCAAAGTGGACAATATCGTACTAATGTGATGATAGAGAGTTGGACAAGGGATATCACAATCCCAACAATTGGTATCAGAGCCGGTTGACGAGAAATCTGCAAGAAGACTAAAATACCCTTTAAGAGATGAACGGGTACCCATCGAGTTAGGATTGGGAGGTGTGTGTGTGGCAGAGATCAAGTCAGACGATCCTGGAAACAGTTGTGGGACACGAGATGAATGTGATCCTTAGTTTGAGAGGGAGAATGTGAGAGAACAAACAAAGTCCCACATTGGAGAATTAGACAAGGGGTGTATAATATATAATGAGATATCCAACTCTAATAGTACGAGGCCTTTTAGGATGGAAACCAAAAATAAATCCATGCGGGCTTGCCTATTAAGCCTAAAGTGGACAATATCGTACTAATGTGATGATAGAGAGTTGGACATGAGATTTCACAATCTCAACAAATTTCTCATCCTTCAATGATAGATCTGGTGCAAGTCTTAGTTTTGGTCATTAGTATATACAAGCAATGACAACAAGACTTAGTGGGCAGAGATAGTAACTAAACACAAACAAGATCGAAACTTTAAGAAGGTTTCGGATGAACAGGGAGGGTAAGATGTTCTTAACTGCAAAGATGCGCACTTCGTGGAAATAGAGAGTGTTTGTATGAGGATCCATCATGTGCCACGCCATCCTCTTGATCAGCAAAGGCAGCTCCTTCAACTTCTGAAAAAAAAATCAAACGAATGCGGCTTTGTTCCATTTTACAGACAAGAAAAAAATAGAAAAGACAATATACCTGAAGAAAGCCAGTTAAATCTCCAACAAAAAGACGGTTATACCTACGGATCTTAGCAAGAACCTCCTTCACCTCTTGCTCTTGGCGCTGCTGCAAGGATGCTTCTGGTGACAGCGTAGTGATGTGTCGAACACACATAGGACACTTGCAAGGCTTAGATACTGCAGCATAGTTCCAATCCTGCAAGATGCAGCTTCCTGGTAATGTAATGCAATAATCAGCGAAAGACACTAACATAAACTCTTGTTAATTAATGTGTCTAAACACACTAAGGAATGGAAACCTAAATCAGTACCAAACCTTAACGAATGAGGTTTGTAACAGATACATAAGCTAAGCAATTCCCCAGAAAGCTACCCAATGACATTAAGATCAAAGCACTTAACCGCAATACCAATGGATAAACTTATGTTAAAGATGGATAAACTTGAAAGATAAAATTCTTAGAAGATTCGAATTTTACAAAATGAGGAAGATTAGATTGAACGACGACAGCTTATGTTAAAGATGGGATAAACTTCAAAGATAAAATTCAAAGCGTGTGTTCAGAAGCAAATGACTGTTTTATCCTCGGTATGTATGGTAACTTATAGTAATAACGGTGAACAGATGTCAGATTCATTTCATGTCTTAATGGATCCCTATTATCACAACTGAAATTTAGCTAGATCCGAACTACATACTGCTTTCATTAATCGGTTTATTAGGTTGGATCTTTTTCTTATAAAAAATTACAAGTCCGTTAAAAAAACACACTTAACTTATTTAAATGATAGATCCAAATACAATTAAATAATTTATTTGATATTATATTAATAATTTCCCATAATATTGAAGCTAAATTTTATTACGTATAAAATAATAATACAAATAAACCTTGAAAATTTTACTGTGATAAAATTAAAATTATTTCTTTATTGTTTTTCTTTTTGAAATTAAAATTTGTTAAACTCGGGTCTATTAAAGATACAGACTTAACCCTTTGATAGACAGATAGACCATTTTCTGGACATTCAAATAAACCGAAAGCAATAACTCATATCTGTGTGTCCAATGAGGTTTGAACCCGGGTTCACCATATTAGATTTTTTATTTCCCTCAAGCACCACTAGACCACCACCACTAGTTCTATTTCTTTATTGTTGAATAGTTACTGTAATAAAATTAAAAATTTGTTGTGTGCCAATGTAATGTCAGGAAAATGATTTATATCCTCTATATATTAATCCTGGAGCATTACAACATATTTTTGTAGACACGTGTCATCACTATGATGATTCTTAGAATCTTTGAAAAAATAAGTTGGTCCACATAAATATATAAACTAACTATCAAATTAAAACCTATAAAATTACCTTAAATAAATTATTTCCTTAAATAAAAGCTACTAAATTACCTAATATGATTAACATATATATGACAATTAATGATTATGAATCATACATATATTTTATAACGATTTTTATATCTTTTTTTGTTTAGTTTTATATTATTAAATTAAATTAAACAATCACATTAAGCATGTAATAAAAAAATAGATTTTTTTATATGTTGTATTTTGAATTTTTTAAAACGACTATAAATTACTAAAAATAGTAAAAATCTTATTCCCACGTTAGGAGATCCATACATCTTTAGAGACGGTTTTCAACCGGTTTCGAAACTTTTTGGTTGGGTTTTTCATTGTCGATGAATTCGACTTCCATGTGTTCTATCGACCGCAGTCTCTACGATTACAAGTGAAGATTTGATTCTTAGATATGTATCTAATTGGAATTAATTCTTACAGATGATTATATTTTTTTAAATTAACATTTATGTAATTCACTGAAAGTCATAGAATAAATGAAACCAGAACGAGAATGAAAGCACAATTTTATAGAGGTAGAAGATGCAATTAATTATAAAGAGCTAGGAGTAAAAAAAATCGAGAGCAGAAAACCTAACCCATTTTCGTCAATTTATAAGCGATATCAACTATATAATTTATGTGATTTGCATCAGTCACAAAATTGAATTCCTTTTTGTGCATGTGAAGTCTTTAAATAATTAAAACGAGCTAATAATACATTAACTCTTCAGCAACGGAAAACCAACATTTGTATTTATCATTTTACATTCGATAAAAATTATAGTGTTACAAAATGTTAAAATCATTTACTAAACAAACATTATTATAAAAAATTCACTCCGCGTATGCGAACAGATTATCATCTAGTAGTATATATTCCATAGACATTATTTTAGACTGCCTAAGCTCTTTACATTTGAAACCATTTAAGGATTCAGGCTAGGATTCATGTTAACATAAATAGGAAAATGCAATTTTCAAAAGCGATGTAGATATATGGATATCATTTTTTCGTGTAGAATTAGGTGTGAATTTTAAACTGTGACAAATAATCTATCAGCAGTTAAGGAGGACACGTCGGTGAGAAAAAGAAGAAAAATCGATTAGAGTTTTCCAAATTGCGTTGCAAGCTATGGTTTCTGATATGATTCATCCGGATAATAACTCATCATCTTTCCAAAGAATGGAACTCCTACTTTGAGCTTAACAAATTCCGTTTCCCTTCCACCTTAGCAGATATGGCAGATCTAGAAAAGTGAGTACATACAACTCGTACCAAGCACTGATGAATGACATTTGATGATATATATCATCTTCTTATAAAAAAATTGTAATGATCCAAAATTATTTTATTATATATTTAAATCTTATGATGGTTAATGCATGATACACAATATCGATGTCTCATAGATATTTACATTTAGTTTTTATTGGTTTTGGTGAAAACCCTGGTTTACATCTACATCAACATTTGTTTTCGTACGGAGAACCGTTAAGGCATAACATAAAAGTTGGATCTATCTACCCAAGGGTCTTTGTTGCATAAGTTTTTGCAGTCGGCATTAGTTTTGCATGGACCTACGAACAAACATTCAGATGCAAATTTATTTAGAACAAACAATCTGGATTAATTTATTTTTGAAAAAAATTATTAACTAATTTTATCTAGATTTTTGTATATGAAGAAGCAGAGGAATAAAATATTACCAGATGATTGAGAAAATTGAAGAGAAGCAAATAAGAAAATGAGGAGCAAAGATGTAAACTGGAACTTTTGTGCTGACATGATTGTCTTTGTATCCCTTTCTTTGGTGAAGATAAATTTATGCTTTATTTTGAGTTTAGAGCAATCGGTAATATCTTTATATACACAGAATGATTTGCATCTTTCCTAGGGTGTCCACCTAAGATTCCAGGTCACTAATTCATGTAATCTGGAGCCGCCACGAATGAAACTCATAGTTTCATATATTCAGAAATAGGATGGTGAATTTTTTTTTTACGTTAACAATTCATGAGCCCATTCGTGAGAGCCTCTTTCTTCTTCGTTCACTACAGACCGCCAAAATTGGGATTCTTCCTTCTCTTCAATCTGACGCCAAAAAGATTTTGTCTGTGTTCTCTGAGATTATATATCAATGGTGTTTCGAGATATTCATTGACTCAAATCGAGTCTCTTTATGGTCTACAGTCGCATAGTTTAGTCTTCTCTTTTAATCAACCGAGACACACTAAGTTGCAGATTCATTGCCTTTATCCCCATCTTAACTCCATGGACCGCCGTGAATAATGATCTGAATTACCCCTCTGCAAAGCGTGTATCCACAACAATATAAAGGTTAACCTTCTTCTCTTCAATATCACCCTATCAATCTATGAAAACATCAAAGTTAAATGTGTTTTCTGTGAAACGGCTAACTCATCAATCCTATTTTCTGATTTGAATTTTGAAGTCCGTATTCTGGAAAGCTAAGAACATCAAACACTGTGGCAAGCTGACGGGGATGGACATGCTCCTACTAGATGCAAAGGTTCTTCGGTTCTTAAACTCAAATATTCATAGTTTTATTCAACTTTTCCACTGTGTTAGATCCTCATTATCAAGCTTTCCCATTCAGATCTTTGTTGGACATATTTTGAATGAGTCATTTTGAAACTGTTCACATGTGTTTAAGCATTTAGTTTCTTAGTTTTTTTTGTAAACTTGATTATCAGCATCTTCTTATGTGTTCATAAGCTAAAGCCATGATCTTATCTGATTAATCTCTGTTTTCGTTGTTTAGCTGTAGCTCTACAAAATGTGTAATTTGTGGGAACCTTATTTTACTACCATATGACAACTGATAATTATAAAAGATAATAAGAACAAAAATCAAAATTCCAATACCAAAAAGAAAACAAACAAAGAAGAATTGCAGAGTCAAGATGGTTAATCTCTTTCCTTAAATATTTAAACGCCTACGGTTGCATGGCGCTCAGATTCTCAGAATACAACTGCAGCATTGTTTCCGTTTTACCATCACCGAAAAAACATAATCTATCGACCCTAGTATTGTGTTGTACTCTCAGATTCAAATAAAAGAACTAGCATAACTATTCAACATGAGAGAATGCCACTTTTCTTTTGGTATTGCAATTGTTGAAAGTCTGTTTTTTCTATAATGCTTACAAGCCCTTTTATAGAAAAATAATGAGAAACCACATTTCATTTTCAAACATGAAACCTCCATGGTGCACTAATGGAGTCTTTAATTTTTGTCAATTAATATGTGAATTTATTCCACATTTTGACCAAAAAATTAAAGAGTAAAAATGTTATTTGACCAATTCAAACTAAATAACATAATTCTAAATGGATTTCTTTTTTATATTTTTTCAATATAAAAGATCAACATATATTTGGTCTATAAGATTAAGTTAATGACATGAAGTCTAATTAACAAATCAAAAACCCCAAGTCCAAATTTAAATATCTAATGTGTATATTTGCTACTTTATACAAGTTTCTCAAATCACACACATTAAACCTCCATTTCTCATTCACACTAACTCTATTTTTAGCATATGAATACATTTTTCATAATGCTAAAAAAATAGTTCCAAAAATCTCCCACATGAATAGAAATGACTCTAGACACTAGACGACTCGATAGACTTGACATACTTGACTTCCTAGACAAGACTCAAGACTCAACTAAAGACTTTTGAGAGTAAAAACGAAAAATCCACTGAATGATGAGTTTGTAGCAATTTTTCAGCCTTGAACCAGTCATTATTAATAACTACCGGATTTACTCAGCCAGGAGGTGGCCATGATGTCTTGAACCTCCCAGGCTTTGGTGTAAACCTAGAAAATAGCCAAAACACAGCTTCATTCTCTCACAGAACTAGGTTCTCTATTGTGTTCATTTTGGCCGTGAACAGTCCTGGTTATCATGAGTGAACTTAGAGAATATAGCCTTTCCTTCATTTTCCTAGAAACGGCCACATTTCACACTCACTAGGTGAAATGTACTACTCCATAGCTTTGTTTAGAGGAGTATAATGTACTACTCCATTCATATTTCAAAGCTTTGGACACAAATCATTAAAAGCAAATGCTTATCCTATAATCCTTACATGTAGTACTGTTTAATCATCCTAGGAACTGGGTATAGACCGAAGTCTTACAGTGCTTTGGGCAGATTCAACTTCACTTAGTTGTCTCCTTGAACTTATTTCTTGAGATCTCCAGTCAGTTAGGTAGAGTTACCGCAAAGTCTCATCTTAATTCAACAGACTTCTCATTCCTTTTGATGATTTTATAATTTAATCTCATGACACACCTTCAATAAAAGGATCCTAAGTTGTCATCACAATGAACATAATTTCTTGAGATTAGTCGAGATCAATTGTCTAATGATTTTTGTCATCTTTTTCCAAGATACAATTAACCATTATACACAAAACTAAGTGTAGGTGTAGTTTTTTTTTAACATATGAACTATCACTTAATTCAATTGACCTCTTGCCAACAACATTAATTGGTAAGCAAAGCTTCCCCCACATTTCTTGAGATAGCTAAAAAAATATGCATATTTATTTACATTTAACATCTCTTAAGAGTTTAGAAAATTGATCTACAACTCTTTTAGATTTAAATGAATAAAAAGCAAATTTTGAAAATATTAAATTTTCTTTTTGATGTATTTCATTCTCAGAAATCACATTTTACAAACAACTATTTTCATAGTTCTCTTAAGTTGATTTATAAATCCAACTTGTATATGCTTTGAATTTTTTTTCCAAAACATTTCTCTTTTAGGAAATATTCATATCATTACAATATATTATATTTACCATCAAAACCACCATTTTATATGGTTATTCTCAACCATATTGACTTTAGAAACTACGATACACATGTCAGTTTCATTCATGTTGATCTGAAAATTTCCATTAGTTTTGCATGGCCAATCTTTTTACAATTTGTATTTAAGCATTGACGAAATATAAATGTTTTGATCAATATCAACAAACATTTTCTTTTCTATGGCAAATGATTTATATGTGGCAGACCTCTCCCAAACTTAATTTGGAGCGTCGACTCACTAAATCTATTTCCATCACACCTTTTGATCTCTTATAAAGATCGAAATGATGTTTATCACTATGGTTTCACCATATTTGAAACTTGAATCATTTTTTTTCTTCTCTCATGGTCAAACATATACTTAATAATTAAATTAAGTTACACCATATGGAGAAAATCTGGAACAATGAAACAAAAACGTAGGCATTTTTGATAACTAAAGCAAAATAATTATCTTTAACCAAGTCAAAGCAACCATTAACCAAGTCAAAGCAGTAACACATTTTGACTGATATTAAAAAAAATGATTGTAACCACTCAGTCCATCAATTAATTATTATGAAAATTAAGAGTAGTCTTAATCAACCATAGGACGGTCGGTAATTGTCGAACCGCAAAGTCTCCCAATCATTCCAGGGAGATGGTGCTTTACCGATGGATCTTGGAAGGATGAAGATACCTTTTCAGGACAAGGATGGTTTAGTATTTTGTAGGGTTTTGATGGTTTAATGGGCGCCCGAAATGTTAGGGCAAGCCTATCTCCTCTTCATTCGGATGTGGAAGCGTTAATATGGGCAATAAAGTGTATGCGCAATTTACGACAGGTTCAGGTTATGTTTACAACAGATTGTTCTCAGTTGGTAAGATGGTGTCGGAACCAGAAGAGTGGTCAGCGTTTGCAAGCTATCTTGAGGATATAAGACTACTACAAGGCAGTTTTCAAAGCCCACATATCATTCATGTACCCCGCACGGAAAATAAAAGGGCGGACAGTTTAGCACGTTGTGCACGACAGCAACCGTCTTTCATCATTCACATGGATGCAGAGTTTCCAGTTTGGTTTACATAGTCAATATGAGTCTGTATACATTTGATGATACAAAAAAAAAGAGTAGTCAAACCCATTCCAAACCGTTACCAAAGACTCGGAAAATGAAACTTGTTCTTATGAAACATAAAACATCAAATTCATTAAGTGATTATTTTTATGAATCTAAACACACAAAATCTAAAATAATCTGAAACTTGTTTCAGAAAATCAGAAAACAATATTTTTTCCATCACCCCCGGATTTTTCCAGTTTGATTGCTAGAATGATGAACACCTGCTCATCAAAATAAACAATTGACTGAAAAATTCTTATAGTAATTAAATAAACAATAATTTTGAAAAAAATGATTTCCATCATCTTGAATTTCCTGGTTCCAAGAATTCTCTAATTCTTGTTTCATAACATGTTCTTTAGACAAAACTTTTAACAAATATCAGTATTATTAGTGCAAAAGCATAAACAATTTTTAAAGATTAAGAGTGTAGGAACCTTATTTTACTACCATAGGACAACTGATATTTATAAAAGATAATAAGAACAAAAATCAAAATTACAATACCAAAAAAAAACAAACAAAGAAGAATTGCAGAGTCAAGATGATTAATCTCTTTCCTTAAATATTTAAACGCCCGTAGTGTGACGGTTGCATGGCACTCAGATTCTCATGATACAACTGCAACATTGTTTCTGTTTTACCATCACAAAAAAAAAGAATCTATCGACCCTAGTTTTGTGTTGTACTCTCGGAATCTAATAAAAGAAAAATACTAGCATAACTATTCAACATGAGAGAATGTCACTTTTCTTTTGGTATTGCAATTGTTGAAACTCTGTTTTTTTTTTCTATAATGCTTACAAACCCTTTTATAGAAAAATAATGAGAAACCCACATTTCATTTTCAACATAAAAAATGAAACCTCCATGGTGCACTAATGGAGTCTTTAATTTATGTCAGTTAATATGTGAATTTATTCCATATTTTGACCAAAGAATTAAATAGTAAAAATGTTATTATTTGACCAATTCAAACTAAATAACATAATTTTATATGGGTTTCTTTTTTTTTATTTTTCAATATAAAAGATCAACATAAATTTGGTTTATAAGATTAAGTTAATGACATGAAGTCCAACTAACAAATCAAAAAACCCAAATTTAAATTTAAATATCTAATGTGTGTATTTGCTACTTTATACAAGTTTCTCAAATCACACACATTAAACCTCAATTTCTCATTCACACTAAATCTATTTTTAGCATATGAATACATTTTTGATAATGCTCAAAAAATAGTTCCAACATAACTTGCTTAATCTTGTCGCCAAATGTGTGGATATCATCTCAGTTATTTTGCAGGTTTTAGTTTGATTTTTTTTTTTTGGTTTTTTTTACATTGTTATCACTTAATATCAACTAGATTTCGATCCACACAACCGTGCGGGTGTTCGTTTTGTTTTATATATATGTCAAAAATTTATTTTTGTATCATTAGTGGTATAAGCTATAAACATTAACCATATTTTGAATTTATACCATCGCCTAGTTTACATACTTATCACCTAAAATTCAAATTTATACCATCGTTTCTATTTGTAGTTTTTATTATACATTTATTCCTTTAAATTTTTGTTTGAATATTAGATGGATAAAAATATATTTAACAGATATCTGATATATTTTGTATTTAAACCATATGTTATTGAACAGTTACATATTACAGGTAATAAAAATAAATAATTATAATTTTAGTAACATAGTTGTAATTTAATACAATTATTTCATATACATTAGTATTTAAGCACTTAATATTATTTATTTATAAATATGTAAACTAAACTACTGAATTTTGTTTTCATTTTTTTTGTAACGCAAACTAAACTATTGAATATTAAACAAATACTATTGATATATGTTTTGAGCATGTTAGATTATAAGGTATATTGTTAAAACATATAATTTTATACCATACTATTAGGAACATATTTGCTATTATTAAGTCATATTATTAGTAATAAATGAATGATAAATGATTTCTAATGAATGTCAAGTTTTTTTTTAAAAATCACACATATTATTACCAACATATTATATTTTGAACATAAATTCTTCAGAAAATAAAATATATAAATTTAATAATTCAATATAATTTATCATATTTATTTAAAATTTTTATTCTACATCTTATGAAACATATTAATGTAAAATAAACTTTTTAAACTAATTACGAATTATTGAAATTTTACCCATAATTTTGGAAAATAAAAGATCTTGTTAAGATCTTTTAAACATATTTGTTAGATTTTTTTTTTAAAATTATAATGTGTTTACTAAGGAATCAAATATGTGTTTATTAGCCAATCCGATTTTATAGGAGTCTATTGTTATATTAGGAATAAAATAATATGAAACCATATTATTAGAAATAAATAAATGATAATTGATTTCTAGTGAAGCTCCATTTTCTAAAATATCACACATGAATCAAAGTTGTGACTTCTGTTTTAATATATAAGATACTATTAAAACATGAGCAATATTTATCGACTACTTTTTGGACTATCAAAAAAGTCTAGGTTGGTCCTATTATTTATCTTCATATATTCATATATATAATTAATTATTTTCCCAATTATTTTTATTCATATATTCATATATCTAATTTAATTGTAATTAAATATACATAATGCCTAAAATTAAGGAACTAACTAACTAATATATTATTTTTTAAACTAATAATTTTAAATTATATAAATACGAAATTTCTCTTCATATATTCATATATAATTTAATTATCTTCCCTAATATTTTTATTCATATATTCATATATCTAATTTAATTGCAATTAAATATATATCATGCCTAAAATTAAGGAACTACTAACTAATCTATTATTTTTTAAAACTAATGAATTTTAATTTATATAAACACGAAATTTCAATAAAAATAATTTTCATTTTATTTATTAATGTAATAAATAATTATATATGTCTATTAATTCATATATATACAACTATATATTAATCCAAATGCAAAAAAAAAAAAATTCTTCAGAACCCTCACTAAATACTTAAAAATATAATTCTTATTAAATTAGATATACATATACATAAATCTATATATAGTTCGATACTATTAATATTTAAAACATGATGAAACATGTTACTTAATATTTTATGAATATATTTTTACGGGTTATTCAAACACATGTAATATATTTATCAAATATTAGCTAATTCAACAAATATATTAACACAATTATATCATAAGACATTACATTAACATAAATTGATGCAACAAA
The DNA here is from genome assembly GCA_026261945.1 of Hirschfeldia incana. Lineage (NCBI taxonomy): Eukaryota > Viridiplantae > Streptophyta > Magnoliopsida > Brassicales > Brassicaceae > Hirschfeldia > Hirschfeldia incana. The sequence continues at coordinate 4,828,648 of JABCMI010000006.1, forward strand.
GTATGGATTAATTGTTTAACTAGTTGTAAAACATAATTATGTATATATATATATATATATATATATATATATAATAATAAAAAAAAAATATATAAAGATTAAAATTACTAACTATTTACATTTCTAATGACAATAATGAAATAAAATTTAAAATTTAAAATAAGTCATAAACAAAACATCAAAAAAATCTAATAACATGTGAATAACAAAAATAAACTAACCAAATAAATCAATATTCATCATGTTTAGACCAATAACTATCTTCCGCTTCTCTTCGTATAGCTTGATGAACATTGTGGGGACTCTTGTGTCCACGCAGCCATCTGGAAGCACGAAGGGTCAGACTTGGTTTTCCCTGGAGAAAGAAGGCGTGGGAAGGTTTCACGATAGCGTCAGAGGCTGATCTGATCGCCGGTTGAAGAACAAAGCGTCTAAATGCAGCAACGCTGATGTTTTCAAGTGGAAACATATGGGGAAGATTCTTGCTGGGCAGTTTGGGATCTAGGAGTATGGATTCAAGGAAGGGAAGAATGTGGGGTTGGTGAAGATGACGAAAGGGAAAGAGAGGGGTTGGAAGGAGATTGTGAAAGGTTGGTGTGTGATGGTTTGCTGATGTGCTTGGTGTTGAAGGATTGATTGATAGTGTGAACATGAACTCCAGCAACTCTTTTATCTCTTGAATTGATAAGTACAAGGCCAGAGCCGGACTTGTACAGAGTGGTGAGAAACATTGGGATGGGGCCCCCATTCTATGGGGCCCCCATTTGTAATTCTTTTGGTAATATCATATGTACGTATATGTATGCTGGTAATTGACGAAATGTAAACTTATATGCAAAGTAACCCGGAAGTAAGTTTGAAAAGTGTGTTTCGATTATGCTGCTAAGAAAAAAATAATATTAAAGGAAAGTAACTTCTTCTTTTTTGTAGCATTGGAGGACAGTAATATTATAACACATTGACGCTGCATCACTTTTTCAACTTGCCATACCAAACTAGCTTATGTTTTCAGCTTCTTCTCTTTAGAAGGAACTTTTGTTCTTAAGAAAGGCAGATAAATAAACCAATAGAATGTACTTTTTTCACAAAATTTCTATTCTTGATTATAAGAATTTTATTTTGAATAGGGCCCCTAAATTGTCAAGACCGGCTCTGTACAAGGCTTACAAGATTGTGCCTTGATACATCTTCTACATAACATACGCTTTGATGTTAGTCTGTTTCTTTGTTTCATGTCTATGTTTCTATCCAAATCTCAGTTCTTTGTTTCCTTATGTCATCACCACCTGTAAATTATATTAGACCAAAGTTAATGTTATGTTTTTGTATGACATGTGAGTTACTTGGGTTGAGTCCAGAAGCAGCAAATCCCAAGGGTTGAACAAGTTTGAGTGCAGTTGGCGACAGCTAGCAAGCAACCCATGAAGAAACGCAAAATAGGAAAACCAATTATTCTTGTAGGTACAGAAATACGCGGAAATAAAAAAATAACTTTAGTTCTTCGTCTAATGCTTGTTGCGATCTCTGATTTATTTGTGATCTTTTAAGATTTTGATCATGCCATCTGAAAAATGAAGTGAATGATAATGAAAAGAATTAAAGTTAATTGACGTGATTTGGTTGGTATTAGTTTATTTTTGTTATCGATAATCTATTATTTCAGTTTAATATTTAAATTTTAATTTATTTTGGATTAAAATTTTGATTTTTACTACTCACATTTCACATTTAGATATTTGTAAATTTCAAGTCATGATTTTTTTATTAGCTGTCAGAACTCCTAATTGTTACAAAAATTATTAATTAGTCTAAATTAGTTTTTGATATTTTGTATGTTAAGCGAAAATAAAAACAAAGAAACTAAAGTTTAGTGCTTTCTAAATATTTTTAAAACATAAAATACACATTATATTTTTTTATGCTAATATATTATTATATAATAAATTCATTGACCCACAGTTCATCTACAATCGATCCAGTAATCCGATGATCCAATATGTTATCTAGTTCAATGTCTAGGTCAGATTTCAAAGTAGTACCTAGCTAGATTACTATATCCCGTCCGAAAGACGGGCCGATCCTAGTCTTTTTATATAAAAGAGTAGATATGCACTTGCGATGAGCGATGGAGAATATGCTTCAACGCTCATCCTGCCAGAACTTTGGGACAGACTGCAAAGATTTGATTGCAAAGATCAAGAAACCTCAAGCATGACCGAGCTTTGCAACAGAATTGAAGAGGATAGAGACACTGAAGATTTGCTTTACGGACTTCAACCTCATCCATGTTCCACGAGCTCACAATCATATTTCAGATTTTCTTGCTAAGACTGCTCGATCTTTTCGTAGAGAGTTTTATTTTTTTGGTTGTTATATTCCTGTCTGGGTAACCTCAAGTTTGAGTAATAGAATGGCTTTTTGACGGAAAAAAAGATCCATCCTGCGTATCAAGCACATATAAACAACTAAAGGACTGAAACCGATTAGCTAAAACCTGGACTAAAGATTATGGTAGTGTCTTAGAAACTGATTAAGAACGTCAAGAAACAATCCATGAACTTAATACTCTAAAGCAGAGCTCATACAAAGCATCATCAAAAGAACAAGGATTTAAAGGGTAAATCATTGAGGAGAAGAAACAATTCTAAAATTTGAAGAGAGGTAAAAGTAAACAAAATTAGTTCTTAGGTACCTGCTCCCTTTACTTACTCAGTGCCAGTCTCCATTAATTGTCGATGGGAAGAAGTGAATCTCTCTAATACTAGCTCTTGCCTCTTTGGGGTCAGATAGTATTCCAACCAAACACAGCAGCATCAATAGCATCTTGATTCTCTGTTCTTGAAGATCTTGAGGCTAAAAAGGTAAGGCTTTATATTTTCTCAACGTTTTTGAGAATACAGAAAACTAAAACAGGAAACAGAGCTAAAAACCAATTAAAACTATATCAACAAAAACTGAAAACAAAATACCACAAAAAAAGTTGAGACTTTCGATAAGATCAAACTCACATGATCGATCTGGCTGAGCTGGTACATCAGTGAAATAAAAAGCGCCTTGAGACTTTCCGATGGGGAACATTTTCCGGTGAATTTCATGGCCATAGCTTCTTCAAAGTAGGTTTGATTTTGAAAAAAATTGGACATAATCTTTATACAGGAGGAAGATCAAGGGAAGGTGAAAGAAATATTGAAGAAGGGTTTAAAGATTATCACTGATGATTAGGAGTGGTTTCAGGTAACACAAGAAATCATAGGTAGGAGAAAATCACTGATAATCAAAATCGAAGAGTCGAGGGAGAAAGAGAGAGAGAGAGAGCCGCAAAACTTGACACCAAATAGGTTTTGGGCTGGAAATGAGCTGAATTATAATGTTTACAAAACCCACTCAAAATGCTCTTTCTAACTCAGCTGGTCTGACGTGGCAAAACAAAGCATTCGTATTGGACAATTTTTATAAATGACATAAACATTTTAATTGATGCTATTATGACGTTTTATTAGCGTAAGGATAAAACATTTTTGTTAAAAGATGATGGTGTTTTGATTGTCTAGACAAACTACATGTCTGTCAAAATATAGTGTTTGAATGGAACTAGAAAAAAAAACAGATCACTCACTCAAGTGTTTCATCCATCTAAATTTCCCAATCACACAAAAATTAATAAAACAAATGTATTAAACAGTAAAAGTGGGAATACCACTAGCAGACATAAATAACAAAGAATTTATGATACACAAGCGGTACAACTATTTTTCCACAAATATGAAGTGGACCAAGTGGAAAAAACACATACCACTAATTTTTTTATTAACTCTAAAATATACTGTATTGATATCATTGCACTTTGAATTTAAGAGCTATTTGAAAATTAGGGTCAAAACTTGAAGTCAAACACAAAACTAACCCCGCTTTTTTTTGGAAATTAATTTTGACTCATTCCCCCCCCCCTCCCACAAGTTCACAGTATTCAAGGAAAATGCCACTGATTTTTTTTTTTCTTTTTTTGAAAAATACATTTTTACTCTCACAACCTCATCATCTTCATATATTTACAAGATTGACATTGTCATCAATACACCAACCACCATGAACAACAAATTTGAAGCTCTTAATGCTCTAAAATCGTTAAATCACTTCTTCTTTCTCCATTCATAACAACTAAAAAAAACTTCTCTTTCCATTTCTCTCCATATTAATCCATAAAAACCAAAAATTTTGATTCTAAAATTTGTATGGTTAATTGAGCCATTTGAAGATTACGATTCTAGGTGGGTCACTTATATTTGAGATTTTGGGTGCTTGAAGAAGACTTCTGGGAGCTAAGGAAGTAATCTCACTGGTTGAAACTATGAAATCAAAAAAAATTTCCAGATCTGTTCGTCCAGACGACTTCCACGGAAATCGTCTGGATCTAGATGACTTCTACGGAAGTCGTCTGGATCTAGACAGAAGCTAGTTTTGCAATTAACTTTTAAAATGTATTTTGTTGGACGACTTCCCTAGAAGTCGTCCAACTTTCTTTGTTAAAAATAAAATTCCAGACGACCTTCGACGACTTCCGTGGAAGTCGTCTGAGATAAACATGTTAGTTTTGTGTTTGACCAAAATATTTTCAAAATTTGACTTTTCCCAGACGACTTCCATGGAAGTCGTCTACGAAAAATTTAAAAATCAATATTTATTATAACTAGACGACTTCCACAGAAGTCGTCTCAGGTTAGTTTTTAGTTGGAATATCAAAACCATTTTTTTTTTCTAGATGACTTCCACAGAAGTCGTCTAGTTGTAATAAAATATTGATTTTTAAAATTTTCGTTTAAATTTCGAAAATATTTTGGTCAAACGCAAAACTAACATGTTTATTTCAGACGAATTTCACGTCGAAGGTCGTCTGGAATTTTATTTTTAACAAAGGACGAATTTATCTCAGACGAATTTCACGGAAGTCGTCGAAGGTCGTCTGGACATACGACTTCTTTGGAAGTCGTCTTTCGTAGAAATTTAATAACAAAAATGACCTAAATGACGACTTCTTTGGACGTCGTCCAGACGACTTCTCTGGACGTCGTCCGTAGAAGTCGTCTGAGCGAATGTTTAATAAATTTGTATTTTCTCTAAAACTATAAAGTTTTTTTTAACATTTTCTTGTTAATTCATGTATATTAGACTATATTAGAGCTACTGAATGAAATTTATAACTTTATTGATTATAATTATGAGGTTATCTATATTCATGTTAACTGAAGTTTCTAGCTAATGTAGAAGACTTCCAGGGAAGTCGTCCAAAGTCGTCTGGTTTGATAATTCAACAGATGACTTAAAATTAAGTCGTCTAGATCCTAAACACAATCCCAGACGACTACACCAGACGACTTCCATGGAAGTCATCTGAGAAAACTCATACATGTTCAATGTTTGCTAATGTGCAACTTTTTTTCAGATGAGGTGTAAGTTACATGAATTATAAGGATGATGGTTGTGTAAGATGGATGTTGGAATTTTGTGGTGATTAATATTGGTGTAAGTTAAAAAATGTGATATGCTTTGACTAGTTACTATTGTTTGGTTTCATCTCTTAAGTATTATTTTTATGAGTTGGAAGAAATGTTAAAATGCTTCTTAAAATGTTATATCAATATAAGGCTACCAACATTCTTTATTAAGATGAGAAGAAGATATTGGGAATTTATTATTGCATATGGGAGATCCAAAGATAAGAAAAAAGCTATTGAAGTCAATTATTTCATTGATTTGTAAATGTGTGAAAATATTAGTAGCACATATATTACATCTTGGTAAACATTATTATTGATTATACAAAAAATTAACAACTAAATGTGTACACATGCAAATCATAAAACATACCACAAAAAACTATTATATATCATTCTTTTTCAAAAACAAGCATGTACTCCACTTGATATGGAAGAATACTTAATCAGAAGACTTTCAGGAAGTCCAGACGGCTTCCAGGTAAGTCGTCCAGACGACTTCCAAAGTAAGTAGTCCAGACGACTTCCAGGTTAGTTGTCTCAGAAGCTTTTCAAATCCAGATCTGAAAAACATGCATATCCAAAAACGTTCAAATGACTTAAAAATAGAGAAAATGAGTAGAAGATTAGACAAATCTACCTTTATAGAACACACAAAAAATATATATTTAAATTAATAGATCTACCTTTACATGAGTAGAAGATGAGAACCATGTGACGAAAAATCTGAAAAAAGATAAATTAGTGTGAAAGACATAAGACATAACTGAAAAATTCATATAAAGTTTGGTGTTTTCAAGTCAAAGAGATTAGGATAGGGTTGAAGAGTTTTAGTTTGAAAAAAAAATAAGAACTTTATACAACTTGAGATGATCAAATAAAGAAAAAGCATACGTAGAAACTTACCAAAACACTCAGATCTGTTATAAAAAAAGAGAGACATGAGAGAAGACTCCATTAGACGACTTCCAGGAAGTCCAGACGACTTTCAGGTAAGTCGTCCAGATGACTTCCAGGAAAGTCGCCCAGACGACTTCAAGGTAAATCGTCCCAGAAGTCTTCCAAATCAAGATCTGAAAACCTGCATATCCAAATCCAGATCTGAAAAATATGCATATCTATAAACGTTCAATGACTTAGAACAGAGAAAATAAGTGGAAGATTAGATAAATCTACATTTATAGAACACACAAAAACACATTCCTAAAATTAATAGATTTACCTTTAAGTGAGTGGAATATGAAAAATATGTGATGAAAAACCTGCAAAAACAAGATAAATTAGTGAGACATGAGACAAAAAAATAAATTGATATAAACCTTGGTGTTTATAAGGTCAAAAAGATTAGAGAGAGGTTGGAGATGAACACTACATTTTTCTTGTAACCATTTGAGAGGAGGAGAGAGAATGTGTAAAATTTTCTTTATACAGGAAGACACAAAAATCGAATTAGGTTAAATATTTTCTATTCAGGCGACTTTAGACAACTTAATTTTAAGTCGTCTAGAAGACTTTAATATATTTAGCGGGAAACTAAAATATAAGACTTTCTAGAAATAAGTCGTCCAAAGTTGTCTGGTTTAAATTATTCACCAGATGACTTACAAGTAAGTCGTCTGGACCCTAAACATAATTCCTAATCAAAATTAAGTAACTAAACACTTCATGGAAGCAATTTTTTAAAAAACTTTAGGCGGACATATTTGGATGACTTAAATTTAAGTCGTCCAACTTTAATAATTCAACACACGACTTAAAATTAAGTCGTCTAGACCCTAAACAAAACACCTAACCTAAATTAACTATCTAAACACTTCGAAAAATCAAATTAAACTTAAAAAGTGTTTACTATACACTGAAACAAACACATATATGTAAAAAATTACTTTTTCAAAAAATCATTCAAATTTTCCAAAATCTAACCCTAACAATACATACAATGCTACAACATTGTTGTCAAACCCTAAAACCGAAGAATATCATGATTAACCATTTTTACTCATCTATGTTAAAAAACTATTTTATTTTATTATATTTTAATTTACATCACTTAATATTGTTTATAACTGCATGATTTTAACTTTTCACTTGTCAAAATATTTTTTAATTTTTTATAATTATTTTTAAAATCAACTACGCCAGACGACTTCTAGAATCTCAGACGACTTACTAGGGTTATATTTGTAAAAATGATTTCTGTTTTTTTGTTTGGTCACATGGGACTGACTGTAATTTCACAAGACTTTTAGGTTACTTTTCTATTTGATTCAAGTTGGGGTATAAGTTTGAGTTTAAAATCAAGGTTAAGGTCATATTTAGTGAATTCCCTTGAATTTAATTCAAATTGATGGATTAAAAACAGTTTTTATTCGATTTCATTTTTTTTTTAGATTTTGATACGTTGGATTTTTGAATTTTAAATAATTTATTTTTAAATAAATTTAAATAAGTGTTTGAATCTGATAGAAATCACAAAAATCTATACCAAACCAGAACTAAAATTTGTAAATACTTATATAAGATTTCAATTTCTAGTTATGAATCTATGGAACTTCAATAGATCTGAAGAATATACCCGAACACCCACTTTTAATCATATTGGCTATATATATATAGATATATATATTTTTTTTATTATTTGACATATTGGCTATAAGATTTATTCTCATTCAAATTTTATTTAAAATTTTCAAAAAAGTCAGAGTGTTATTTAGTATTACAGTTTCAAAAATATTATACTATTTTACCTAAAATTTAATCATTTACAAATCATCCAAAGTATATATTATAACTTTAAAGCTCAAAATAATTAGATTTTAGGTTCTTAATAATCTGTTATTTCCGATTTTTAAATATTTTAAATTTAATAAGGTATTAAATATTAAATCTTAAAATTTTATACTATTTTCATCAAAACATAATTATTTTTAAATCATCCAAAGTTAGATATGTATTTCATTTTAAATATCTATATACCTGTATTTCAATTTTTTTTACTATATTTTGACTAAAAATTAAATAACTTAATTTTTGAATAAAAATTGTATGACTTAAATGGCTCGTAAAGACTAACAAAGAGCTTCAGGTACATCACTGATTAGTAGGTGCTTTCGATAGTATTGCATCATAGCCTCCACGGAGAGGTGGAACCCTACATTATTTTTCACGTTTCCATTTTAACTACATACCACTTAAACCAAACTGAAATAACCGTCATGTTTTCCTGAAAACATCAATGCTTTTTTAAAAAGGGTCCATTAATTTATAAACATACCAGTACTCTAGGTATAATTCTACAATGAACAACTAAGTCACAACTTGCAAAACACTTGGAAGAGGAATTGGGAAAGAAATCAGGAAAACTTAAATAACTCTTACCAATATCGAAAATTACTAAGAAAAAAAGGTTAAGAAGAAATTAAAATCTTACCGAATACGGCAAATTACGGCACTGAACATAATTCCAAAAACATAGTATAAATACAACACACACGACTTTCATCCTTGTACTTAAACATCGAACCCCCCACCAGGACCCAACGTCGATTTCTTCCTCCAAACGGGATTCCACAGTCTCCGTCTCATAGAACTCAGTCATCTCTGGCCAATGCCGGTCTAACATATAATAAAGTCATAAGCCAATTCAAAAAATTATACATTTATTTTCTATAATATTATTTGAGAAGTTAGTTACTTACGTGTCGTTCTCATGTTAATTTTAGAATAATCATTTACAAAAGTATTCTTAATGAATTGAAAATTTTATGCATGATACCGTTATTATAATTTTTATTTTATTTTCCTTTCTTTTCCATAATTTTTGCTTTTAATTTCCTGTTTTTATCTTAATGTTTTCTTAAAACTACTAAAATATGGAAATTATATATATATATATATATATATATATATATATATATATATATATATATAATTTCGATATTTATTTAATAAGTAATTTTGAATATATTTTTTAAAGAAGATAATTTTTAAAATATTTTTCCATAAATAATATAATAAATAATAAAATAAACAACCAAAAATGTTTATATATATATATATATATATATATATATATATATATATATATGTTTGGGTTTAGAATTTACTGATTATGATTTAGGGTTTAATATTTAAAGATTGTGATGAGATTGGGACAAGAATTAGTAACTAGGGATTATGATTGGAGTAGGTTTGGTATTTAAGAAATCTAGGTCGGGTTACAATGGTTGCTTGGTCAATAAATGTATACGTGAATTACTCCTATTTCTTTCATTTGTAATAATTTTCATGTGCTTTTCACCTTATATTATATTGGTCATATTATTTACTCCCACACATTTCTTTCTATTTTTACATGAAATTCCCGTGTTTCATATTACTAATTATGAATATATTTCTTATGTGATTTAATTGTGAATAGTAAACACATGTTTGTGGTCGGTTGATAGCATAGTATTCCATGGATTCTAAAAAAAATGAGGTTTTAGATAAGATCAAACTCACATGATCGATCTGGCTGAGCTGGTACATCAGTGAAATAAAAAGTGACTTTAGAGTTTGGGCAACATTTTCCGGTGGATTTCATGGCGGTGGATGTAGCTTCTTCAAAGTAGGTTTTGATTTTGGAAAAAATTAGACAATCTTTATACAGGAGGGGGATCATGGAAAGGTGAAAGAAATATTGAAAAAGAGTTTAAGATTATCACTGATGATCAGAAGTAGTTTCAGGTAATGCAAGAAATCATAGGTCGGAGAAGATCACTGATGATCGAAGTAGAAGAGGCGAGGAAGAAAGAGAGTGAGAGAGAGAGCCTCAAAACTTGACACAAAATAAGTTTTGGACAAGGAATGGGCTGAAATATATTGTTTACAAAACCTTCTCAAAATGCTCTTTCTAACTCAGCTGGTCTGACGTGGCAAAACAGAACATTCGTATTGGACGATTTTTATAAATGACATAGACACCCTAACTGATGAGCATTAAGATCTTTTAGTAGAGTAGGATAAAACTTTTTTTTGTAAAAAAATGATGGTATTTTGGTTATTTAGACAAGCTACATGTCTGTCAAAATAGTGTTTGAATGGAATTGGAAAAGAAACCAGATCACTCACTCCAGTGTTACATCCATCTAAATTTGCCATTCACACAAAAGTTAATAAAACAAGTGTATTAAACAGTAAAAGTGGGGGTACCACTAGCAGTTATACGTAACAAAAGATTTATGATACAAAAGCGGTAGAACTCTTTTTCCACAAATATGAAGGGGACCAAGTGGATAAAAAAATAGACCACTAATTTTTTATCAACTCTAAAATATACTTTATTAATATCATTGCATTATGAATTTAATTCAAATTGATGGATTTAAAACAATTTTTATTCGATTCCCCAACCCATTTGTTTATTAGATTTTGAGATTTTAATATGTTTCCTTTTTGAATTTTAAATAATTTATTTTTTAAATAAATATAAATAAGTGTTTGAATCTGATAGAAATCGCAAAAAAATCTAAACCAACCCCGAACTAAAATTTATAAATACTTATATAAGATTTCAATTTCTAATTCTGAATCCATGGAACTTGAATAGATCTGAAGAATATACCCAAACACCCAGTTTTAATCATATTGGCTATACAATGTTTTTTTAATTATTTGAGATATTGGCTATAAGATTTATTCTCATTCAAATTTTATTTAAAATATTCAAAAAATCAGAGTGTTATTTAGTATTACAGTTTCAAAAATATTATACTATTTTACCTAAAACTATAATCATTTACAAATCATCCAAATTATATATTATAACTTTGAAGCTCAAAATAATTATATTTTAGGTTCTTAATAATCTGTTATTTTCCGATTTTTAAATATTTTAAATTTAATAAGGTATTAAATATTAAATCTTAAAATTTTATATTATTTTATCAAAACATAATTATTTTTTAAATCATCCAAAGTTAGTTATGTATTTCATTTTAAATATATTTATACGTATATTTAAAAATAAATTATTATATTTTGAATAAAGTTAAATAACTTAATTTTTGAAGAAAACTTATATAACTTAAATGGCTCGTGAAGACTAACAAAGAGCTTCAGGTACATTACTTAGTAGTAGGTACTTTCAATAGTATTGCATCATCATCTCCACGGAGAGGTGGAGCCCTACATTATTTTTCACGTTCCCATTTTTGAATAATCAATTACAAAAGTATTATTAATGAATTGAAAATATTATGCATGATACCATTATTATGATTTTTATTTTTTTTTCCTTTTTTCATAATTTTTGCTTTTAATTTCCTGTGTTTATCATAATGTTTTATTAAAACTACTAAAATATGGAAATTATATATATATATATATATATATATATATATATATATATATATATATATATATATATATATAATTTCGATATTTATTTAATAACTAATTATGAATATATTTTTTAAAGAAGATAATTTTTAAAATATTTTGCCTTAAATAATATAATAAATAATAAAATAAAACAACCAAAAATGTTTCTATATATATGTTTGGGTTTAGAATTTACAGATTATGATTTAGGGTTTAATATTTAAGGATTGTGATGAGATTGGGACAATAATTAGTATCTAGGGATTATTATTGGAGTATGTTTGGTATTTAAGAATTCTAGGTCGGGTTACAATCTTTGCTTGGTCAATAAATGTATACGTGAATTATCCTCTTTCTTTCATTTGTAATAATTTTCATGTGCTTTTCACCTTATATTATATGAAATAGTATTCTAACTATTGAAGCCCAACATTGGGACACATAACTAAAAATTGCATTTCACTTTCTATACAATGGTCTAAGCTCTTGGCTTCTGTATGATCTACCAAGCCTACAATAAACAAACCTTTGGCTTCTTCACATGATAATAGACTCATTTATATGTTCAGTTCATGTATTTACACTTACCTAGATAAGATTGCATTTCACTTTCTTTCGAGTGGGTTCAAGTTTTGGTGGATAGCTAGCGGATATATACTTTACAATGTGATTGCTTATTGACAGTATAACTACACAGACTCATGGCTTTCTATGAACTACTAAAACCTACAAGGAACAAACCCTTGGCTTCATCACATGATAATACATTCATTTTGTATGTTAAAAGCTTTCCTTTTGAACCCTATTCTGGTTCTGGTTCTGCAGCTGCAGTATGCCTAACACGCTGAGCAAGTCGCCTCCTCCTATATATCCCCACCACGCGCAGAATCAGGATCATTGCAATGGCAGTGTAGTCGAACACCGTCACTATTCTGAACCCTCCTGTACAAAACGGAGGAACATCAAAGAGCGCCTGAAGTCGCATGAAATTCAATCTCAACCACACAATTCCAAATTGAGATTATCTGAGTTCCAAATGATTCTTGCAGAAGTATAACCTGTCACTGCTGGTTTTGTGAGGCAACTTACCCGTTGGGATGAAGCTAAACTCTGCCGCAGTGTAAAGGGTACTCATCAACATCTGCACCACCGGAAGAAACTTAGTTTCTCATCCTTCAATGAGAAATCTGGTGTAAGTCTTGTTTTGGTCATTAGTAAATACAAGCAATGACAACAAGACTTAGTGGGTAGAGATAGTAACTAAACACAAAAAAGATTGAAACCTTAAGAAGGTAAGATGGTCTTAACTGCAAAGATGCGCACTTCATGGAAATATAGAGTGTTTGTATCAGGATCCATCATGTGCCACACCATTCTCTTTAACAGCAAAGGCAGCTCCTTCAACTTCTGAAAAACAATCGAACGAATGTGGGTTTGTTCCGTTTACAGAAAAGATAAAAGAATAGAAAAGACGGTATACCTGAAGAAAGCCAGTTAAACCTCCAACAAAGAGACGGTTATACCTACGGATCTTAGCAAGAACCTCCTTCACCTCTTGCTCTTGACGCTGTTGCAAGGATGCTTCTGGCGACAGCATAGTGATGTGTCGAACACACATAGGACACTTGCAAGGCTTGGATACTGCAGCATAGTTCCAATACTGCAAGATGCAGCTTCCTGGTAATGTAAATCAGCAGAAAGACACAGAACATAAACTCTTGTTAATTAATGTGTCCAAACACACTACGAATGTAACCCTAAATCAGAACCAAACCCTAACGAATGAAGTTTCTAACAGATACATTAATGTAAGATCAAAGCACTTAACCGCAATACCAATGGCCACAGTTGCCTCGACACGGAACCGTGAAGGAGCTGAAACAGATCGGGCAACAATCATCCTCTGGAGGCGTCTCCACTGCTTCGTTCCGGTCAAAAATTACTGCCGCCGTGGTGTTCACCTCGTCGGTTGTTATATCCATTTGCTTGTCTCTCTCTTCGATTCTTCAGTTTCTTAGAAGATTCCTTCTTTTTTTTTAACGAAATGAGAAAATTATTAGATTTGAGTTTAAGGAAGAGGATAAACTTCGAAGATAAAATTCAAAGCTTGTGTTCAGAAGCAAATGACTGTTTTACCCTCTCTATTTCCGGCAAGGCGAATGATCTATTTAGACAATAGGGTTACAAGGATGATTTTTTGCAGTATAATTCTGATTTTTTTAAATTTTTTATTTTTGGTCAAACAAACTTACTTTAACAAAAAAATATGATTTTTTTTTATAAACAGCCAATATAATTACTTTAACAATATTAACAAATGGCAAATGCATTTGTTGCCATTGTGTGGCAAGGCATTGTAAGAAAATGGATTCACATATAATCAGTACACCATATGCAACTAGACGCACATATTTGAAGAGAAAGTGTCCATTTTTTATTTGATTCTGATTTTCTGAGAATTATGGTTTTGAATTGATTAGGGGAAGAAGCGATTTGGGTATTTTCTTTTTCTAGAAATGATGTCATTTTGTGTTTAACAGAGATTATAACGAAGATTAACTCCATCTAATCGATCTGTTATATGAACTAACTACATCTTAAATGACAATTTTCTCTTTTTTTTCCCTCTTTTATTTCTTCTTCTTCTTCTCCATCTCTTTCCTCTCTTTCCTCTGTATACAAAAGTTTTCCCTCTTATAACTGAACTACATGAATATGTTCATAATTTGTATCAAATATATGTGGCCAACTAACGTCTTGTCGGAGAGATTTAAAACAAATTAAGTAGTAGTGATGTTACTATTTATGTTAAGAGTTTTGTGATTGTTCACCTTCTGCCCGAAGAGGGAAAATCGAAACCGAAAGTAACCAGATTAAAATCAAATAAGTTCGACTTGAGGTGAAGGGACTGCTTTTACTTCTTTCTTCTTCTCCATCTCTTTCCTCTGTAAAACTCACCGTGATTAACCTTCACTCTTTGATCGGGAACGTTGGATCTGCTATGATGGCGGAAAGGTTTTGTTTTTAAGCTTTTAATATATTTTTTTATTCAATATGCTTGTGTGCTTTCAAAGGTTTATGGACGGGTTTTGCTGTTAGAATTGGTTTAAAAAACGCCGTAGGCTCCTTCTGATTATCACAATATCACCTCACCACACCACATCACAATATCCATCAGCCATATCACGAAACTAAGCTCAAGCACACAATATAGTGATATCACTACTACCAAATTTCTTTTACATTTCTCCGGCGAGATGTCAGTTGGCCATATATATTTGATACAAATTATGAACATATTCATGTTGTCTAGTTATAAGAGGGATATTTTTTTTTTTGTAAACAGAGGAAAGAGATACAGAAGAAGAAGAAATATATGAGGGAAAACAAAAGAAAACATAAGCACTGACAAAAAAAACATAAGTAAAACATAAGTAAACCATAAGTAAAATTTAAGCATTTTAAAAAAATTAAAAAAAAATTAGATCTCAGTTTTAGATTTTTAGATGAACATATTTTATACATACATGTTTTATGAATGACATGTTATAAAGATGAATTTGTGTTGTCTAATTAAGGATTAGAACGAATTCTTGATTGCCAAGGGTTATGATGAATTCATGATTGTTCTTTAATAGATATCGAAGTTGCAAAACTAGTAAGACAATGCTGTGCGATGACACCTGAGAGACCAGAAATGATTTAACCAAATACTTCTCAGAAAACCTAATCTTGGATTAACCATTTCAAATCTCTCATGATATTCCACGATTCCATTTGCTCAAGATGATGAAGAGATTCTAGAACAACATTGAACAATTTTACCAGAAATTTCATAGGAAACTCAAATTTCAGAAAAGAGCAAGAAGAATCTAACAAACTTTTACAGTTTTTCTTGTTTAATCTCAAAGTGAAAGCTTATTCTGTTTTATACTTGCTGTTACTCTGTCATTAGCTGATGTGTCTCATTGGTAGCAATTCCCTGTATTAGAGCATGTGTATATGAATTCATATATGTAGCTCAAACTCTAACATTCATGGAATAATGTTGGATTCGTTTGATTAATGGTGTGCATGTTTCTGATTTATTTAGGACTCTTCCTTCAAGTGCCACAAGACTTTTCTTGTGGATCTGCCTCAGTTCACCTGTGTTGGTAAGGGCAAGCATTGAAGATGGGAAACCAGATTACTTGGCTATGGCAGGCGTCTTTGCATCGTCCAGACGATATTGATTGGAGTAACTCAGATTACTGTACGTGGGCAGAACTGGATGTGACAAGAACAGCCACGTCACAAGCATACATCTCTCTAACAGAGGATTCTCAGGAAGTCTACCTCCGGAGTTAATTAACCTGACAGCTCAGAGAGTGAGTTTTTGAGATAATGGGAAATCAGATTTCTAGAATCATTCCTACAGGGTTTACAGATCTGCAGTCTCTGCAAGTGGTTGTTCTGCCCAATAATTAGCTTCAGGGACCAACACTAAAGTTCAACACTATGGTTCGAGTTAATATGAGTCTAGGCATAAACAGTTTTTGTTTAGATTCTCCTGGCTCTCCATGTGATCCCGTCGTTACGACTCTCCTTTCTATTGCTGGGGGAATTAACTATCCCTAGAAAATTTGCCAAGAATTGGAAAGGGAACAATTCATGTCGGGATTGGTTTTGAATAACTCAACTACCAGGTAGTATCTCTCCAAGGGTTGGATACCTCAATTATTTTGATTGACCTGTCGTATAACCATCTGGCTGGTACTATTCCTGCTGAATTAACCAAGTTGAAGGAACTCAAACTCCTGGACGTTTCCCACAATCAGCTTCACGGCAAGGTGCCATAATTCATGATAAAAAATGAGACGCCAATGATAGATATTAAAGGCAATTAATTTCGAGATTGGGATAGACGTCAGTCCGGGGTTCCTTCACGTACAAGAAACAAGAATATCAAAATCCTCGTGGGAAGTTTGACTGCGAGTTTGGTAGTCATGTTGCTGGTTCTTGCATGGTTCATTTTTTATCTGATATATAAAAGAAAGAAGGATCTTGTGCAGTCTTCTGAGCACAACGAGATCGAGATGGTTGAGCACAACAAGATCGTCGAGAACAAAGCGATCCCAATGCAGTTTCTCAGAGATGCGACAAACAACTTTGGAGTTGAGAATTTACTCGAAGAAGGCGGGTTTGGATCTGTATATAGAGGTACACTGAAAGATGAAAGGGAGATTTCTGTTAAGAAGATGAACCAATCGGGTATTGCCGGTAAAGGCCTCAAAGAATTCAAATCCAAGGTCACTGTTCTAACCAGGGTTCATAACCGCAACTTAGTGTCTCTTTGTAGGGATTACTATTTTAGAAATTTAAAAGCTATAAGTAATGTTATAAATGAATTCATATTCCAAAGTGTTGTATAAAATACTGTTTATAGTTTATTATATTTAAATTTTTGGGAGATGTGAAGAGTTTAAATTTTAGATTGTGATAATTTATTTCTTAACTAAATGTAACTAGATATATGTATTCGTTTAGTTTTTACATGACTAAAATGCAAAATCTTAATAACTTAAGAGGTTGTATATACATTGAACATGCAAAATAATTAAAAATAAATATACAAAGTAAATCATAAGCACTAACAAAAAAAACACCAGTAAAACATAAGTAAAATTTAAGTAATTTTTAAAATTATGAAAATAAAATATTCATGGCAAGGTGCCAGAAGTCATGATAAAAAATGAGATGCCAATGATAGATGCTAAAGGCAATTTGGAGATTGGGATAGACATCAGTCCGGGGTTCCTTCACGTACAAGAAACAAGAATATCAAAATCCTCGTGGGAAGTTTGACTGCGAGTTTGGTTGTCCTGTTGCTGGTTATTGCATGGTTCATTGTTTATCTGATATATACAAGAAAGAAGGATCTTGTGCAGTCTTCTGAGCACAATGAGATCGTCGAGAACAAAACGATCCCAATGCAGATTTTCAGAGATGCGACAAACAACTTTGGAGTTGAGAATTTACTCGAAGAAGGCGGGTTTGGATCTGTGTATATAGAGGTACACTGCAAGATGGAACGGAGATAGCTGTTAAGAAGTGAACCAATCGGGTATTGCCGGTAAAAGCCTCAAAGAATTCAAATCCAAGGTCACTGTTCTGACTAGGGTTCATAACCGCAACTTATTGTCTCTTTGTAGAGATTACTGTTTTTAGAAATTTAAAAGCTATAAGTAATATTAAAAATGAATTCATATTCCAAAGTGCTGTATAAATTACTGTTTATAGTTTACTATATTTAAAATTTTGGGAGATGTGAAGAGTATTTTAAATTTTAGATTGTGATAATTTTTTTTAACTAAATGTAACTAGATATATGTATTCGTTTAGTTTTTACATGATTAAAACGTAAAATATTAATAACTTAAGAGGTTGTATATACATTGAACATGCAAATAGTTGACTTATTATGAAAATATACCATACCTGACCTAACAGCAATATCCACATTACAACATGGTACAGGAAGATGCTTCGTGAAGAAGGCACTTTCTTGAAATATATTGACAGAGAAACTATCGCCAACCAGAAGACTCAATGGACCATATATAAAGTTGCAAAACCAGCAAGACAATGCTGCGCGAGGACACCTGAGCAGAGACCAGACATGGCTCATGTCGTCAGCCTTCTTTCCTCGCTGATTGAGCGGTGGGAAGCCAGCAGCGAAATCCAAGTTTCGATGAAAACACAACAGTTTCTTCTGATTTGATAGCAGAATGGGAGAAGATGTGAAGAGGAGCAGCAGTATAGTGTAATAATGTAAAGAGTTTTGGAAAAGCTATGCAGCTGGACATGGTACCAATGTGTGTCTGGCACTCTTTGATTTATCTCAGCTTAGTGTTCATAGTTGTATGTATTAGTTAGTGAAAAATGTAAGTTTCTCTGGTTACTATCAACTTTGACCTGCAAGTTATTGAGACCAGTCTTTTCAAGAAGCGAATTTGCCTTAACTATTAATTTTGTTACATCAGATGAGCAAACCACGAAGGAGAGTAAAACAAATGCACTAAACAAAATGACGTTAACTTTAAAGCATCTACTTGAATCTTACTCTACTATAAGAACTTGTACAACACCAAAGACCCAACTTCTTCTCACTCTTGAAACCTTGTAAACTTGAACCGTCCAATCCAACACAACTTATTACTTTCTAATGGCTCAGAACAAACCAAATTCCAGGAAAGAATCTTCAATCGCTATGTATAGTAAACCTAAACTATGGCGATTCTGCTAACTCTTTACTCATCTAAACCATGCGAACATATCTTATCCAGAAGTATAGGTTATCGAATACCAAAACTGATTTGCCCAAAAAGTAAAGGGTTTGGTTCTTTGCTGGTAAAAGAATATACAAATCCAACTCCAATATATAACAAGAACAAACATTCTTCGTAAAAGATTATACAAATACGTAAAACAAGCTTTCTTCCCTATTTGGTTCACCATTTACCATAATCAGAGAGTCAGTATAACACATTGAGTAGCTGCCGTTGCTTCGCTTCATCTGAGCGTAGTGAGTAGATATCCGGTGGAGCTGTGATGCCTCCTTGCTGGATCAGTTTACCATTCTTCGGTTTGTGTTGATCGAGATAAACAACAACGACGCTTATGTCATCATGGAAATGTCTTCGAACTCCTCTGGCGATTTTCGTCATATCTCCATATCTCATTTCTCTCTTCTTTGCAGCTTCCTCAAGAGCGGCTCTTACAAGTCTTCGTGCAATTCCCTGTAGACCACAGAGAGTTAGAAATCTAAAAAGTAGCTAGCAGAAAGTAAAAGACATAGTAAAGGTTTGAGTTTAGGATGCCAAACTTACAGCTCTCGGGTGTTTGAGTACAATTTCTACAGCTGCTTCATCACTAAGATGTTCCCAGAGACCATCTGATGCAAATATCAGAAACAAGTCCTGTGGCTTAAGCTTCCTTACTATGATGGATGGTTCAGCTGTCATCGCAGGTCTCCTCAAAGGAATAGGATTCCCATGTTGCTGGAAAACCGGATCTCTGTAAAACTCAGGTTTCTTCAAGTATACATCCCCAATTGATCTCGATACCTATGGAGGAGAAGCACATATAGAAACGATTTAGCTAAGTAATAATATACAACGAGCTCAACATTCATGGAAAGGTTCATCAGCAACCACAAAGCATGTCTCTTCATTCTCATGTAGAGCTCTAAGCACAAAAGCCACAGGGGAAGAAACGTTGCAGGAGCCCCTGTGAAGGATTCCTGGAACATTGCAAGCCCCCATTTATATCAAACTTAGGTTACTCAAAATAAAGACAAAATCATGACACTACACCTATTATGCATAGAAACACAAATCATAGATGCTAGCATATCACACAAATAAACAAGCAAGGAAGCAAAAACAAAATAAACTCTATGTAGTAACATACCTGAATAATGCCTTTAATCCTCCAAACTCCACGAATATACATAACAATCTGCGAATCATCAGGGTTAAGTGCCTTAACCTCCTTCCTCACTTCTTCCACAGCAACGTTATGATCAGTAGATAACCTCTCAGCTGCAGCAACACCTTTCTTACTATCATCACCCCCTGAAACAACTCTCCCAAGAACGGCTCTTGAGTCCCCAAGATTCGCAACATAAAGTGTACCGTTAGATATAGCACCAAAGAGACAACAAGTTCCCACAGTAGCCATCTGCGGTTTCAAAGGAAGTGACCGTTGAACCATATGACAAAAATCCTCTTCAGTTTCTTTAAATGCTTTTCTAATCACATCTGCAGAAAGCCCTCCTTCTTCTTTAGAAAACTCTGCAAAATTAACATGAAAAAAATATGAGATTATCTTTTTGTAACTAATGTTTTTGGTATTGGAAGTGATGAGAAGATGTGATTTTACTGTGGATATAAGGAAAGAGATGTCTGTTAACGAATCTAGAAGCTTCGGGTCCGCCATGTCCGTCGTATACTCCGACGTAAGTAGCGGAGGAGGATGTAAAGACCTGACTCTGATCCTCTAATCTGGAATTGGCTTGAACCACCGCGATCGAATATTCTCCGCCGGCGTGCGGTCTCAATTCCGATTGCCAGAGTAAAGCATCGCCGCTGGATCTGCTTCCTGAGCACCACCGCTCGAGAGGCCGTACTAAAGCTCGCAACATCACTTGCTGTTAGGGTTTTAGCTGATTCCAAGTTTCGAGAGTGAAATTGAGATTGAAATTGATTCGATTGGGAATGAAATCGAATGGTTTAGATTTTGATCGGTTTCGAATGGAGTGAGATCGGTTTGATTGTTCGACGAATGTTTGGGATGTGTGTTGTTGATCTGATTGTTAGGTTTGAAGGGAATGTGTGTTGTTTGGGTTGGTGAAACAAAACCGCGTAATGAAGAAGATGAAGAACGAGGAATATGAGAGATGACTTTGGAATCTGCCCTTCTTTTATATGTGTCCGTTAGACTACGCGTCGTTTTCCTTCTTTGCCGTGCTTTTTCATTCCCTTTTTATTTTTATTCAACGCGTTGTTTATTTATTTTCCACCTCCATTTGACAATTTACACTTGAAATAAACAAACTTTTGGGCGGGCAAATAAAAAACATAAACGTCATTTTATTAAATAAATATCTTTTTTTCGAAAGAAATCTAAATAAATATCTTTCTTACTGGACAATTACAAATTGGTCCAACAAAAATATCTTTTTCTTAAACAACAAAAATATCCGCTCTGATTCCTCATCAATTTTCCATCTGAAATCAACAGCTGCTACTTTGATGTATTTTAGATATATATATAAAATGTTTTATTTTAGTGTAATATATTTCCATTTATATAATACACCGTCACTGTTAAAAGGTTTTTTTATATATAAAAACATGCCTTTGTAAAACTAAATTCATGTCCAAGAGTAAGTAAAGATAATTAAAGTTAAATCGTGGAAGAAACTACATTAAAATCATTTGCGAGCATATGAATTATTCATGAGGATAAGAGATGCAAAGGCGTGTCTCATTGACTTATTTCATTACAAGTTACAGGCAGTTCTATAAGTAAATTATATTTTGTATTGTTTTGTCAACCAATGGATATTAGTAATATTCAGTATTTTAGTAGGGAAATGTGGTAATTAGAGGTGAGTAAAGCTGTAGCCAACGTGTATCTGATATATACTTGCATGTCGGCTAAGAGAAATGGATAACTATTGGATACAATCTTTGGCTAATCTACTCATCTTAGGGTTGTATTTAGACTAATCTACATTTAGTTCACGTTACGTACTGGTCAAACTCTTTGTGTGTTTGTTCTATAGAATTGATCAACATATGGTGAATGTAGTTGTACTTATTAGTGTTAATTTAATAGCAAGTTGGGCATTTTATTCTATTAATCACAAAGAAGTTGTCTCATTGTAATTTAGAAACTGACGTGGACAGATTGTATACTGTGGGTAATATCAATTAATCTTGTTTTATCATCACGTTAGAGCTAGCTTCCAAACTAAGAAATATATTACATCTTATGGTCAAACTTTTTGTCATGTAGAACTGATCAAAATTGTGACTATAGTAGTAATGATTAATTTTAAGCTAATTGCAAGTTACATGGTCTAGTTAAGAAACTGATGTGGCCGGAATTGTGTGGCGATACGCGGCAGCAACTAGATGAAACACATTGGCATAGCTGTTGGACTCTTTGGAAGAAGACATGTTTCCTATATATTTTGTCCTTTTTAGGTTTAACTAATTAATACTGGTAGTCACGGAATTTGAAACCGGAGGGCTATATATTTGCTGATCTTTGCAAATACACACTCATGCCAAGCTATTATTGAAATAGCAAAGATGTCTCCAACATTCTAACATTAGAATCTAGATCTTATATATTACTTGGTCACAAAAGATGAAGCAAGAAATCTAACTTGAGGCTGTTCTTGATCAACGACTACATCCAATGTTGTGTGAGAACAAATTAGAGTAGCAACTACTCTTCACCACACCTTCTTGAGCTTGATATCTTTGGTCCACAACATCACATCATGACTTGAGAACATTTTTTTTCCTACTAACTTGGCCAAGAACGAGTAGATTACCTCCAGCTAACATTGTTGCATGAAGAGTATGATTCCAATATAATATTATTATTAATGTTGTGTTAGACCAAAGTAGACTAGCAACAACTAAACAACCAACCTTTTCAAGCTTTATCTCTTATGTGCACAACATAACACCTTGACTTTCGACCTTTATGTTCCTACTATATTGTCCAAATGCCAATAGATTTCCACCACCTGAGACTGCTGCATGAATAATCTGTTTACTTATTCCTCTGTTCATCATATTAGTGAATAAAACACAAATATATCCTCACTATCAAGCCTCCAATGAATAGTGTTTGTATATAGAAAACAGAAGGAGCGATATGAGAAACTTACTATTCCAAGAATGTGTTTTCAAGTAATACTTATTTAGTAACACGCTTATCGAATGGCAGACGGTTCAGCATGTTTAGTGCATGATATGGATTGGTAAACTGAACCATTCACTGATGCAACGAATACTATATTGTTTTAGTTCTTTTTCTTTTTAATATTTTCATGTAGAATTATTTTTTCAATATCTTCTGCAATCTTTTTGGTCAAATTTCATGCAATTTATGTGGCAACATTTAACAATCAAACTCTGGTGGTAAGCAAATTTGGATCTGTAAATCCAAACCTCTTATATTATTATTTTGTCAATAATAAATCTCTGAGCTAAAACATGAAAGAGGGTTAAGGACTGTTATGTGAAAAATGAAGATATAGCAAAACAGTAAAGATTATCACGACCTTTAGCGCTTTGCCCAAAAAGAAACCAATTGAAAAACACGGGTATAGATAAGAACGATCTATCTATACTATTATTTGATAAGTGATTTTGCATATTTTAGATTTAATCATTAATTTTAATCAAAAATTAATTATGCTAATTAAAGTTTTGATATCTTTAATAAATATTAAAATTAATTATTTAATTGATTATAAATCATCTAAAAAATAGAAAATGTGTTTAACTAAAAGAAGACAATTCCATATTATCATATTGTGTTTATCTACATCTTTCTTTCTTATTTGTTAGAATTTATAATTATTAGTATATATACACATATAATAATAATATTTTTCATTCTGAAATCTTAGTGATAATTTTATAAGAAAATAACAAAATATTGATTTATATTTGTTTGTAAATGTAATATGTTATGACTTATTTTTATAAATTATTAAATTTATTTATATTAAAATACTAAATTTATCAATTGAGAAGTAAATTTGATGTTTCCATAATTTTAAATTTAGTCATATTTCATGCTCAATTATATATATTAACAAATAACTTTTACTGATTTAACTGATACTTATCGTTATCTTGAGTATAATAAAAATTCTAAAAATAGAATCATTGTCAAATTTATATTTATATCTTCTTTAGAAAAATTAAGATATTGCATATAGGTTTATATTAAAATTTTAAATAATTTTAACCGAATTCTTTTATATATATATATATATATATATATATCACATAAGATATAATAAATCATCTATCTTATAAGATAAATTTCTTATGACAATCAAATCACTCATTGTAATAATTACTGAAAACGTTGATAAAAATTCAAAAATATGTATACTATTATTTGAAAATTGATTTTTTGCTTTCAGTTTTAAGTTATAGCTTTTAAAGTCTTTACTAAATTTAATAAATAATTAATTATTTTTACTAATAAAAAATTACTCATAAATTTAAAACAAATTTCATTAATTTTATAATCATCATCATCTAAAAATATTTTATATTTTGTTACCCAAAATAATTTTACATAATAATATTTTTAAAATAAATATAAATCCATGTCTATAGTCTTATGTATATATGAATATTTTCAAGTTTATTTTACCTAGTAAAAAATATTTCTTGAAAAAAAAACTTTATCGTCTATAAAAAATTTAATATATAATTAATTATTAAATATTCAAAAACATGAAAATTTTATTCTAATGATTTTTAAACTGATAATATATCTATTTACAATTTTTTTTTAAATTACTAAGCCCGCAAGTGAAAAACACCTAGTTAATATGTATTCAGGGTTTCTAATAAAACTAAAAACGTCTTTGAATCATCTGCTATTAGTTTAGTTTATTGTTGTTTGGCATCTACTTCCAATGTTTTTTGTTTTGTTAATATACTAACAAGAGTAAAATGTTTGAAGACTGGCCTAGATGCGACTCGATGTAATTACTGGTTGACTGGTTAGATCAGTTTAACTGGTAGAACCAAATTTTCTATTTTTTAAAAATTAAATATATAATCAAATATATAGTCACATATTAAATATATATGGACCTAGAAGTGGTTTTTTCATAATATTATGTTCTCTTTTGTTAACTAGAAAATAAATAATAAACATAAATCTGACTATATATATATATATATATATATATATATATATATATTAAACAAGTGAATACTATGTAAAATGAAATTAATAAAATTAAATGATTAGTAATTTATATTACTGTATTTGTTTATTCTTACAACTAAAATTTTAATTTATAAATATGACAAAATAAGAATAGTACATAAAAACCAAAAAAAATATATTCTATAATTAAATAGAAAATAAATTAAAATTTATAATTAAACATTGATTATGAAATACTATTTTTTTTTAATAATGATTGAAACATATTGAAATTGGCTTGGATCATCGGGTTTACTAATTGGGAAATTTACCAAATATGACCTAAAACATGATTTTAACCTCAAACCTATATCCCAAATTGAATCAAATAGAAAAATTGTGAAATTACAGCCAGCCCATTGTGACCAAACAAAAAACAAAAATAATTTTTACGAATATAATCCCAGTAAGTCGTATGTGACTCTGGAAGTCGTCCAGACGACTTCCATGGAAGTCATCTGAAACTCTGGATCCATGGAAGTCGTCTGACACTCTATGAAGTCTGGCGTATTTGATCTTAAAAATAAATTATAAAAAAAATTAATAAATTTTTTGACAAGTGAAAAATATAAAATCATGTAATTATAAACAATATTAAATGATGTAGATTAAAATACAATAAAATAGAATAGTTTCCAACATAGATGAGTGAAAATTGTTAATAATTATATTCTTTAGTTTTAGGGTTTGACAACATATGTTGTAGCATTGTATGTACTGTTAGAGTTAAATTTTGGAAAGCTTGAATTATTTTTTGAAATGTAATATTTCGAAGTGTTTAGATAGTTAACTTAAATTAGGGGTTGTGTTTAGGGTCTAGACGACTTAATTTAAGTCGCCTGTTGAATTATTAAAGCTGGACAACTTAAATTTAAGTCGTTCAAATATTTCCGCCTAATATTTTTAAAAAAATCAATTCCATCAAGTGTTTAGTTACTTAATTTCGGTTAGGAATTATGTTTAGGGTGAATAATTTAAGCCAGACGACTTTAGACGACTTACTTCTATAAAGTCTTCTATTTTAGTTTCTCGCTAAAAATATTTTAGTTTCCTGCTAAATATATTAAAGTCTTCTAGACGACTTAAAATTAAGTTGTCTAAAATCGTATGATAGAAAATATTTAACCTAATTCGATTTTTGTGTGCTATATAAAGAAAATTTTACACATTCTCTCTCCTCCTCTCAAATGGCTACAACAAAAATGTAATGTTCACCTCCAACCTCTCTCTAATCTTTTTGACCTTATAAACACCAATGTTTATATCAATTTTTTTGTCTCATGTCTTTCTCACTAATTTATCTTGTTTTTGCAGATTTTTCATCACATATTTTTTCATATTCCACTCATTTAAAGGTAAATCTATTAATTTTATAAATGTATTTTTGTGTGTTTTGTAAAGGTAGATTTATCTAATCTTTCACTTATTTTCTCTGTTCTAAGCCAATTGAACGTTTATGGATATGCAGATTTTTCAGATCTGGATTTGGATATGCATGTTTTTCAGATCTGGATTTGAAAGACTTCTGGAACGACTTACCTGGAAGTTGTCTGGACGACTTACCTGGAAGTTGGAAGTCGTCTGTCAGAGTCTTCTCTCATGTCTCTCCTTTTTCTAACAGATCTGAGTGTTTTGGTAAGTTTCTATGTCTGATTTTTCTTTATTTGGTCATCTCATCTTGTATAAAGTTCTTACTTTTTTTCCAACCTAAAACTCTTTAAACCCACTCTAATCTCTTTGACTTGAAAACACCAAACTTTATATGATTTTTTTAGTTTTGTCTTGTCTTTCTCACTAATTTGTCTTTTTTCCAGATTTTTCATCACATGGTTCTCATCTTCCACTCATGAAAAGGTAGATCTATTAATTTAAATATATATTTTGTGTGTTCTATAAAGGTAGATTTGTCTAATCTTCCACTCATTTTCTATATTTTTAAGTTATTTGAACGTTTTTGGATATACAGGTTTTTCAGATCTGGATTTGGAAGACTTCTGAGACAACTTACCTGGAAGTCGTCTGGACTTCCTGGAAGTCGTCTGGACTCCCTGGAAGTCGTCTGGACTTCCTGAAAGTCGTCTAGACTTTCTGAAAGTCGTCTGAGCTTCCTGAAAGTCGTCTGAGCTTCCTGAAAGTCTTTTGATTAAGTCTTCTTCCATATCAAGTGGAGTTCATGCTTGTTTTTGTAAAATAATGATATATAATAGTTTTGTTTGTGGTATGTTTTGTGATTTACATGTGTACTCATGTAATTTTGATTTTTTATATAATCAATAATAATGTTTACCAAGATGTAATACATGTGCTAACAATATTTTTACACATTTACAAATCAATGAAATAATTGACTTCAATACCTTTTTTTTATCTTTGGATCTCTCATATGCAATTATAATTTCCAAATATCTTCTTCTCATCTTAATAAATAATGTTGGTACCCTTATATTAATACAGCACTTTAAGAAGCATTTTAACATTTCGTCCAACTCATAACAATAATACTTAAGAGATGGAACCAAACAATAGTAACTAGTCAAAGCATATCACATTTTCTAACTTACACCAATATTGACCAACCACAAAATAATTGATCTTAAAAATAATTTTTAAAATTTTTAAAAAATATTTTGACAAGTGAAAAATTAAAATCATGTAATTTTAAACAGTATAAAGTGATGTAAATTATAATATAATAAAATAAAATAGTTTTCAACATAGATGAGTGAAAATGATTAATCATGATAGTCTTTGGTTTTAGGGTTTGACAACATATGTTGTAGCATTGTATGTATTGTTAGGGTTAGATTTTGGAAAGCTTGAATGATTTTTTGAAAAAGTAAATTTTTACATATATATGTTTGTTTCAGTGTATAGTAAACATTTTTTAAATTTAATTTTATTTTTCGAAGTGTTTAGCTAGTTAATTTAGATTAGAAATTGTGTTTAGGGTCTAGACGACTTAAGTTTAAGTCGTCTGTTGAATTATCAAACCAAACGATTTTAGACGACTTTAAACGATTTTGGACGACTTCCCTGGAAGTCTTCTACATTAGCTAGAAACTTCAATTAACATGAATATTGGTAATCTCATAATTATCATCAATAAAGTTATAAATTTCATTCAGTAGTTCTTATATAGACCAATATACATGAATTAACAAGAAAATGTTTAAAAGTTTTTATAGTTTTAGAGACAATACAAGTTAATTAAACATTCGCTCAGACGACTTCTACAACGACTTTCAGAGAGGTCGTCATTTAGGTCATTTTTTTTATTAATTTTTTATGAAGGACGACTTCGAAAGAAGTTGTCTGTCCAGACGACTTCCCTGGAAGTCGTCCTTTGTTAAAAATAAACTTTCATACGACTTTTGAGATAAACAGGTTAGTTTTGCGTTTAACCAAAATATATTCGAAATTTGACTTTTTCGAGAAGAATTTCGTGGAAGTCGTCTACAAAAAAAAATTTAAAAATCAATATTTTATTATAACTAAACGACTTCCACGACTTCCACGGAAGTCGTCTCAGGTTAGTTTTGTAGTTGGAATATCAAAACAATTTTTTTTTTTGGAAGTCGTCCATGATAACCAAAGTTTGACCAGAATCTTAGAAAAAAAATATTGGAAGACTTTGGACTTCCGCAGAAGTCATCCAGAAAAAGTGGAAGTCGTCCAGAAAAAAATTGTTTTGATATTCTAACCACAAAACTAACCTAAGACGACTTCCACGAAAATTGTCGAAAGTCGTCTAGAATTTTATTTTAACAAAGAAACACTACAAGAAAACATGGGTTTTCCGAGGAACAGATATACCGAGGAACCCTCCGAGGAACAGATATACCGAGGAACAGATATACCGAGGAATTTCCGAGGAAGGGCGGTCGTCGGAATTGTCGTCGGAATATACCCGAGGAACCCTCCTTCGGTATTTTCCGACGACCATTCCGACGATCAGACTTCCCCGGAAGCGGAGGAATATTCCGAGGGAAATAGTTCCTCGGAATTTTTCGAGGAACCTCTCCCTCGGAATATTCCGAGGGAACGTTCCTCGGAATTCTGAAAAAAAAAAAATTTAAAAAATATTAGAAATATAAATTCGAAAATAAAAAAATAAAATTTAGAAATTTAATTTCGAAATTAGAAAATAAAAATTCAGAATCTTACAAATTAAAAAAACATTACAAATTTTTGAAAAAAAAAAATCTACGGGTTCAGATTTTGGGGGTTCGGGTTTTGCAGGGTTGGGAACTGGACGTTCGGGTGCAACGTCCTCATCATGTCCATCATCTGCTGGTTCAGCCTCCTCTGTTCCTCGTAGCTCGCCTGCCGTGCCTCGAAGCTCGCATACTGTTGCTCGAAGCGCGCCTGTTGAGTCGCCATCTGGGTCTCCAACGCAGATATGCGGTTATCCTTGTCCTGCAATTGACCCATAAGTGCTTCGGGATCAACAAAGGGCGGTGGTGCAGCAGAAGACGTAACCGACCGGGATCGACGAGCCAAACCGAACAATCGGCCCTTCTTCTTTGGAACCGACTGAAATAGAAAATAGGAAAATGTAAATAATAGTTATTAAGATGAACTGAAATTTTATAAAAGAACTTACCGATTCAACGATTTCGTTGATCCGAGCT
Source organism: Hirschfeldia incana (assembly GCA_026261945.1). Classification (NCBI taxonomy): domain Eukaryota; kingdom Viridiplantae; phylum Streptophyta; class Magnoliopsida; order Brassicales; family Brassicaceae; genus Hirschfeldia; species Hirschfeldia incana. The sequence goes on from JABCMI010000006.1 coordinate 4,858,661, forward strand.
CGAGGCAATTGGGTACCCGTCGATTCTTCGTCCTCGGTTTGAAGCTGAGACGCTTCTTCTTCCACCTGAGTGTGGATGAGGTCGACGACTTGCTTCACAACACCATCATCAATTTCGCCGGTCTTCTTGTTGGTATACGCCCTCTTCATTAGGGCGAAATCATCAACCGGCTCACCATTATTTTCTTCCACCTTGATATCAAGATAAATATTAGTAATTAGAATAAACGATGAAAAAAAAAATTTCAAAACTTTAAAAATAGAATAAAAAGCGAGTAAATTACCATGCGATCCCTCAGAGTGGCTTGGGACTGAGCACCTAAGTTGTGCTTGAAGACGCCCTTCCCTTTACGATCGCTCTTGCGGTTGGTGGAGTTGGTTGAAGAAGTCGATTTCGTCTCTTCCTTACACCAATGCACAATCAACTGCTCAAAGACCGTGGGGTTTATCGACTTTGGGACCTTTAAAAAAAATTGTTAGATGAATAAAAAAATAATTTAATAATTTTAAAAAATTGTTTAAAATTTTAAAAAAAACCTGGTCCAATTGCCACTTCTTCTTCCACTCGTGGACTTGATACGAATAGTTGGTCATCACTTTATGCACGAAGTGGTAATAGATAAACAAGGTGTTATCGGGATTCCAGTTGAATTCTTGCTGAAAAAATACATAATTAGTAGAAAATTTATATTAAAAATAAAATTAAAAAAAAATTAGAATATTTACAGCAAACTGCTGAAACCACATGAATTTTTTGGCGGTAGGGAAGTCGGTGAAAGTCGGATGTCCCACGTCCATACATCATACAGTTGATAAATCCGCTGATCCCGTTCGAGGAACGATCGAACCAGGTTTGACCCTCTCCAGATGGATACGGAGTGAGAAACGGAAGATGGTCACGACCCGGTTGTCGAACAAACTCCGCAACCCTCATCAATTCCGGAGGACCCAGAAAATGAGGCGGAATAGTGGGTGCAGCACCGGAACCAGAAGGAGCGTCGGGAAATGGAGAGGGAGATGTATGGTAGGAGCTGCGGGGCGATGCGGAATCCTGAACGGAGTTGCTCCCCGAACCACGAGCACGACGCTGTCGAGGAGGCCGGCTCTGATCATCATCATAAGACCTGTAATTAAAGATATAAATATAGCTTTAATAGCTAAAAAAAGTTTTAATATCTGAAAAAATAGTTTAATAATTACGAAAATTAGTTTAATAATTACAAAAATAGTTTAATAATTACAAAAATAGTTTTAATAATTACAAAAATAGTTTAATAATTACCAAAATATTTTAATAATTACAAAAATAGTTTAAAAATTACAGATATAATTTTAATAATTACAAAAATAGTTTTAAAATTACAAAATTAGTTTAATAATTACAAAAATAGTTTAATAATTACAAAAATAGTTTTAATAATTACAAAAATAGTTTAAAAATTACAGATATAGTTTTAATAATTACAAAAATAGGTTTAATAATTACAAAAATATTTTTAAAATTACAAAAATATTTTTAAAATTACAAAAATAGTTTAAAAATTACAAAATAGTTTTAATAATTACAAAAATAGTTAAATAATTACAAAAATAGTTTTAATAATTACAAAAATAGTTTGATAATTACATAAATTGTTTAAAAATAGTAAAAAGCGTTTTTAATAATCATATACCCATTTTTAAAAATCAAAAAACGTTTTTTAACTTCAAAAACGTTTTGGTTTTGAACCAAAACAGAAAAAAAATTTTCCAAAATGATTAAACATGTTACACAAACAACAATCAATCCTAAAATCCATTCAATCCTAAAACTTCCAATCTAACAACCTAAATTTCGAGTTCTAACTTATAAAAATCTAAAAAATTGAGAGAGGAAGAGGGGAACTTACATGATAGGCGCGGAGAGAGAGAGGGGCGGAGAGAGAGAGGCGCGAAGAGAGAGAGGAAGAGAGGATGAGCGCAGAGAGAGAGAGAGGCACGGAGAGAGAGAGGAAGAGAGGATGAGCGCGGAGGAGAGGGAGAGAGGACGACCGGAGAGGAAGAGAGGTAGAGAGGAAGAGAGGCGCCGTGGAGATCTAGAGGAGAAAGGAGAGAAAGGAGAGGAAGAGAGGAAATGGGGAAGAAAGATCGCAAAACCTAATTTATGAGGTATCCGACGGACATTTTCCGTCGGAATTTCCTCAGAATTTTTAAGTGGTCGTCGGAATTTCCTCGGTTCCCACAGTATATCTGATTTCTCCGAAATGTTTGGCGGCTAGGGTTTACCGGGAAAATGAAAAAATTCCGAGGAACATTGGATTTTAAACCGAAAATCCCTTGTTCCTCGGAATGTCCTCGGAATATTCCGAGGACATTCCGAGGAACAAGGGTTTGGGGTTTCAAATTTCGATTTATTTTTGCCTTATTTCATTTCTAATACAAATGTAATGCATACCATTGACTATACTTTGTATAGATGATCATAAACCATGCAATAACAAAATTTCGAAAACAGTTGTAAGTATTTCCTTTAACGCTTGTTAAAGTGTATAAGTGTTTATCTTATGTTGTGTGATTTTCGTTCAAACAATCGTAAAAGTGTTTGTTATTGTGTAAAACACCAAAGTTTGACTTCATAATATGGTGAAGACACATAATGAAGGTTATATACTTGTTATTCAATCCGCAAAACGTTGTTTTCGGTTCAAAAACCCCTGTTCTTCGGAATCTCCTCGGAATATTCCGAGGACATTCCGAGGAAACTAGTGGAAATCAGTAGTTTCCTCAAAATGTCCTCGGAATATTCCGAAGACATTCCGAGGAAACCGAAAAACCCCAGTTCCTCGGAATGTCCTCGGAATATCCCGAGGACATTCCGAGGAAAACCACTTTTTTATCAAATCCCTGAATCTTTCCGAGGATACCCTAATTTCCCTCGGAATTTCCACGGTATTTCAATAAAAAAAATAAAAAAAAAATAAATAAATAAAAACTACTCTGGTTCCGAGTCATCATCACCAGATGAATCGGAATCTGGATCTTAGTGAAACTCTCCAATAACTGGTTCATCTTCTGCGTGAACGACGGCTTCCTCTGCGAAGTCGGTCAAATCGACTACAAGGCCACCTTCCGCTACATCTTCTGCTGCACTTATGTTGGCGGTTGTAATTGGTTGCAGTGGGTCTTCCAGCTCTGAAGTTCCCTGAACTCGACCTCTCGGATTGACTCTTGTAACAGTAACCCATGGATCATCTCTGTTCCGCCTCCGTGGGTACTTGATATAACAAACCCGTTACATTTAAAAAAATATTAGTAAAAGTATAAATTATGATCAATCATTATGAATTCTAACAACAATAACTTACCTGATCAGCCTGAGAAGCAAGAATGAAAGGATCATAATATTGCAGCTTTCGCCTCGAATGTACTGATGTAACACCAAATGCATCTGTTCTCACACCTCGATCTGGAGTGTTGTCGTGCCAATCACAATAGAAAACAGTACAGCGCAATCCAAGCAAGCCCAAATACTTGATTTCCAAAATCTCATGTATGTGTCCGTAGTATACATCATCTCCTAATGCAGAACAAACGCCAGCATCATAGGTGGTTTGCGAACGTCTCCTCTTTTCAGTTGCGAATACATATCCTCGAGTACAAAATCTCGGATATGACTTCACAACACAGTTTGGGCCAACCACCATCTCGCGTATCCAATCGTCAAATGTTTCACCTCTGGCCAAACCATCAGACACCTATTAATAGCACATAAGTAGGTTATATCAATAAATATGAATTAGTATAAATATATGATAAATGTTATTTTAATTTGTTTAAGGCACTCACATAAGTAAACATTCATCCAGCAAATTCTCTCTGCTTCATTTCTTCTAGTTCCGCCTCTGTGGCGTATCTATCTTCGAACCGCTTTTGTGCCATGAAAATCATGTACATATGATGACAGTAATATAATTAATTAATATTTAAATGTCAATTTGTTAAAATAAAATTTCGTAAGATAATAAACTTACTTCTCATATGGAAGAACATCTTCGCAGTTGGTGAGCAAATATGTCTGCAAATGACTTCGCTCGTGCTCAGTAAGTCGACGGTCTTTTGGTTTTCCACTAAGTCGTCCAACATCGGTGAAAATGTCTGGAACCTGAACATGATATGTTGCCCGTTCGCCTCTATCATCATGCCGAGCAGATCTTCTGTTTTTGGTCTGAACTTCTGCTGGAAAGTAGTGCTCCGCAAAGTTCGAAATTTCATGGTTGATCATCTGTGCTACTATAGAACCTTCAACCCTACGAAAATTTTTTACCATCTTCTTCAAATGGAACATATACCGTTCATACAGATACATCCATCTATACTGCACATGACCACCAAGTTCCAATTCTCTTGCCAGGTGAATAGCAAGATGCTCCATAACATCAAAAAATGAGGGAGGAAATATCTTCTCAAGGTTGCACTGAATCACGGCTATGTTAGTCTTCAAATTTGTAATACCTTCAAGAGTCACTGATCTGCTGCATAAATCGCGGAAGAAAGCACTTATCCCTGCAACTGCTTCATGAACTTTTCGTGGTAATAGTTCTTTGAAGGCAAACGGAAGGAGGCGCTGCATCATCACATGGCAATCATGACTTTTCAAGCCAATAAATTTTCCTTCCTTTCTGTCGATACAGTTACGCAAATTAGATGCGTAACCATCTGGAAACTCCACATCGTTTGAAATACAATCAAAGAATGCATTTTTCCCCTCTGCATTAAGTCGGTATATGGGAAAAAGAGCCCTACCATTCTCATCAACATGAAGTTCTGGACGAGCACATATATCGACTAAATCCAGTCTTGACTTCAAATTATCCTTTGTTTTACCTTTAACGTTAAGGATCGTGTTCATGAGATTGTCAAAAAAGTTCTTCTCAATATGCATGACATCTAAATTATGCCTTAGCAGATGATGCTCCCAGTATGGCAAATCAAAGAAAATATTTTTTTTGTGCCAGTTATGTAGATCTCTAACAGCATCTACCGGAAAATGCTCATGTCCACCAACGTCTGGCGTCCTTTCTGCACCAAAATCTCTTAGTTGTGTCTTTAAAACTTCCCCATTGACTTCCTCAGGTGGACCATCAAACACCTGTTTGTTCTTCTTAAACAAATTCTTACTCCGACGGTATGGATGATCATGTGGTAGGAATCGTCTGTGACAGTCAAACCAACAAGTTTTTCTTCCGTTCTTTAGTTGGAAAGCATCTTTGTCATCTTGACAATATAGACATGATAGCCTCCCATGCGTTGTCCATCCAGATAACATACCATATGCAGGAAAATCACTTATTGTCCACATTAGTACTGCCCGCATTTGAAAGTTTTCTTTACACGAAATATCGTATGTTTCAGCACCTTGAGCCCATAGTTGTTGCAACTCATATATTAGTGGCTGAAGAAACACATCAAGTGATCTCTTAGGATGCTCTGGTCCGGGAACGAGAATGGAGAGAAACAAAAACTCTCGTCGCAAGCACAAGTTTGGGGGTAAGTTATATGGTGTAACAATGACTGGCCATAGAGAATATTGTCTTCCACTCTTCCCATACGGGCTGGAACCATCAGTACATAATCCAAGATAGACATTTCTTCTCTCAAATGCAAAGTCGGGATACAAAGATTGGAAATGCTTCCATGCTTTTGCATCTGAATGATGTTTAATCTCACCATCTGTTGAGTGCTCCGCATGCCATCTCATTCGTTGCACTGTGCGTTCCGAAAGATACAACCTCTGCAACCTTTCCTTCAAAGGCAAATACCACATCCTTTTATATGGCACTAGAACTCTTCCACTCGTATCTTTGTAACGGGGCTTCCCACAAAATTTGCATGTAATCCGCTGCTCATCCGCCCTCCAATAAATAATGCAGTTATCGCTGCATACATATATTACCTCATACAGTAAACTAACACCAGATACGAGTTTCTGAACCTCGTAGTATGAACCTGGAGCTACATTATCCTCAGGTAGAATACCTTTTACAAAATCAGCTATCGCATCCACACAGTCTTCCGCCAAGTTATAATCTGTTTTAATGCCCATCAGTCTTGTAGCAGATGATAAAGCTGAATGACCATCTCTGCAACCTTCATACAAAGGTTGCTTTCCAGCATCCAACATATCATAAAATCTCCTAGCTTCTGCATTGGGTAAATCTTCCCCTCTAAAATGATCATTTACCATCTGCTCAGTACCTACACCATAATCTACATCCGTTCTGATTGGTTCTTCTAATCTAACCACCGGCTGAGGTTCGCTAGTACTACCAGGTTCATAATCAGTTTCCTCGTGATGATACCAAATTTTGTAACTTCGTGTAAACCCATTTAAATAAATATGTGTCCAAACATCCAACTCTTTAATAACCTTTCTATTTTTACGATTAGAGCAAGGACATCTTAACTTACCTGTTTCGCCTTCCAGTTTTCATTGAACTAACCCCATGAATTCCTTTAGACCTCGTTCGTATTCTTTCGTAAGCAATCTCGTGTCCGGATCCAAATGAGGTCGATCCATCAAAGAACGATAATAATTTGAAGAAGACATGTTTTTTTGAAAGCAAATTCGTGTGTGGGAGGAAAGAAGAAGAAATGGAGTGAATGAAGAGGAAGAGGGGTGGATGTATTTATAGATGAATTCCTGCCGACATACCGAGGAAATTCCAAGGAAATACCGACAAAAAACAACCATTCCTTGGTATTTCCTCGGAATTTTTGAAATCGCATAACGGCTAACCCAACGGCTCTCTAACGGCTACAAAATTTCCTCGGAATTTAAGAAAAATCCGTCGGTTTATTCCGACGGACCCACTTTCCTTGGAATTTCCTCGGAAAATTCCGAGGAAATGATGTTTCCTCGGAAAATTCCGAGGAAATTCCAAGGGACCACCCATTTCTGGGGTTCCTCGGAATTTCCTCGGAATTCGTCAGAAATTTCCGAGGAATTCATTTTCCCTCGGAATTTCCCTCAGAATATTGATGTTTTCTTGTAGTGAAAGTTGGACGACTTCCTAGGAAGTCGTCCAACAAAAACACATTTTAAATGTCAATTGCAAAACTAACATCTGCTTTGACCAGACGAATTCCGTAGAAGTCATCTAGATCCAGAAAACTTCCATGGAAGTCGCCTGGACTAACAAATCTGGAAAAAAAATTGATTTCATAGTTTCAACAAGTGAGATTATTTTCTTAACTCCTAGAAGTCTTATTCAAGCACTCAGAATCTCAAATAAAAGTGACCCACTGAGAATCGTAAGCTTCAATGGCTTAATTAACCATATAAATTTTGGAATCAAAATCTTTGGTTTTTATGGATGAATATGGAGAAAAATTGAAAGATATGTTGTTTTTAGTTGTTAGGAATGGAAAAAGAAGGAGTGATTTAACGATTTTGGAACATTAAGAGCTTCAATTAATTGTTCATGGTGGTTGGTGTATTGATAACAATGACAATCTTATAAATATATGAAGATGATGAAGTTGTGAGACTAGTCTGCAGGCCTCATCTTCGACAAGAGAAGGAGTGCCTCTTTCTCATGTTCAGTGACGAAAGTCTTTGGCTAACAATTCGAATTCTTCTTAATATACATACTAGAATTAGGACTATCAGACAAGCCGATGAATACGGTCGTTCTCTGCTGCATTGGTGTTTTCACTCCCCACCATAACAAAATGTTTCTGAAATTGATTTAGGACAAATTTAAGTGCTTAGCCCTAATTAGGGCGTTCTAAACCCAACTCACGTACCACTTGAATCGGCGAACAACCGAACCGGGATCTCGTAACGACCCCCCGATCCTCACATAGTAGTTTAAGGGAAGAGAATGGAATGACTCGCGAAGCAGGCCGTTGGTCCGCTAGTGGGGCGGACGCCTTGCAGCTCTGTTCCCTTCCTTTGCGTAGGGTAATTCCCTCGATCCCTTCGGTCTCTCTTCCTCCTCCGTTCCTTCCCAATCTCATAGAAAGACATCACAATCCCTTGGTGTATTTTTCAAAAAAAAAAAATTAATGGCATTTTCGTGAATATTGTGAACTTGTGGAGTGAACAAATCAAAATTAAATTCCAGAAAATGAAAGATTAGTTTTGTGTTTGACTTCAAGTTTTGACCCCATTTGCAAAAAGCCCTTACTAATTTTAATTTGTTTTACCGGTTTTTTCAAATTCTTTTTGGAAATTCGAATTTTAAATGTAATTACACTTGATTTTTCAATGAGTCACGACCAGACCGGTCCAGTCTGGTTTTTAAAACACTCGGTTGAACATAAAAAAGGTTTAATGACTGGGTTTAGGTTACTCGGCTTTGCTTCCATCTTGTATTGCACATTTTAGACTTTTTAGTGAAATTTGGTCAAAAGAGTAAAATACGCGAACAAGTGGCTCAAGTTTGGGAAAGTGCGACATGAACGCAACACGTGGCGGCTGCTAAAGGTTAGTGTCACAGAGTAAAGTTGTACGTGTCAGAGACCATGACATCGACCGAGCCAATGTGAACTCGAGTTTTAGACAGCCAATAAAACTACACAACCTAAAAATAGTTTGGGGACGTTTGGTTTCTGACCCGTCCAACTTTTCTGGGTCACGCGCTTTGCAGGATGAATTCACACTCTTCTACACAATTTTGCTGTATCTAACTTCTACACAATTTTGCAAGGCACAATTTTCTCTAATGTAACTCACTTCGTTTTCATATTTTCATTGAACCAAAAGACCATTAATCAAAGGTGATTATTGACACAAGTGAATTAAAAACTAAATTTAAGATAGACTTATCGAGTATAATTGAGTTGCTAATCAATGTGCTGTCTTGTTATATGATAAAATAATCGATTATTGTCTATGAATATATTGGTGGTGTCATTTTCTGTTAGAAAGATCCGGGATACTCTTCAATGTCTCTAGAAAACGCATTATAGTAATATATATTTATTCAGAACGATTATGGATGGTATAGGACGCGAGTAAAAATACATATATATACTCGCGAAAACATTGCATCTGATTAACTCTCTTTTTATTACAAAACAGAGAGCTCTGTTCCATTTTTCTTTTTCTTCTCCTCCTCCGCCGTTATATATAAAACCCTTCCCCGAAACCCTCGGAGCTATATCGTAAGCATGACCGGCGCATTGTTCAGAAACGCTGCGTCCGATGCCGTTCGGATCTTACGTTCACACCGAACAACGACGGCGAATCATCTCGGAAAGTTCGATCTCTCACCACGAGGAGACGTCCGGCGATTTCAGCCGAGGCCTTATTTTCGCACGCCCCAGTTTCTTGGGAGATCAAAGGAAGCCAGAGTCTCTCCTCATTCACTGATCTCCGGTTTCTGCTCTTCCTCTTCTTCCACGACAGCCTCTACGGCGTCGTTTGTGAAGACAGGATTCATGGGATGGTATATGAGCATGTTGAAATCGCGGCCCGTTCTGACTAAATCCGTCACGTCGTCGCTTATTTACATAGCTGCTGATTTGTCTTCACAGGTAAGTTTCATGACTCTTCTTGTTCCTGTGATGTTTTATGTAAACTGAGTTGTTGTTTGTATTAGTTAGCTACGTTTATTTGTGCATCTTGGTTATTGAATAATGAGACTTAGAGAGTTAGTGAATTTTGAATGTTTCTACAGACGATTCCGCAAGCTTCGTCGGAGTCTTACGACTTTGTAAGAACAGCTAGGATGGCAGGATATGGTTTACTGATCTTAGGTCCTACGCTTCACTATTGGTTCAATCTTATGTCAAGGCTCTTCCCGAAGCGAGATTTGATCACCACGTTTAAGAAAATGGCCATGGGTCAGACGGTTTATGGTCCTACCATGAACGTTATTTTCTTCTCGTTAAATGCAGCCCTACAAGGTAAGCTTGATATGGATTATTGAGCAGTTTGTTTGATGGGGGATTGCTGTTATTATTGATCCTTCGCTTGTCGTATAGGTCATTAAGTCTAATATTCGGTTTATTTTCTCAGGGGAAAACGGGTCAGAGATAGTTGCTAGATTGAAAAGAGATTTACTTCCTACGATGATGAACGGTGTCATGTATTGGCCTATGTGTGATTTTATTACTTTCAGGTTCTTCCCAGTTCATTTACAGGTACTTCTACTTCGTTTGTTTCGTCATGGCTTTGTCTTCTGTCGAGTTTGGTTCGTATGTAACTCAATGATGGTTTCTTTTTTGTATGCAGCCACTTGTGAGTAACTCGTTTTCGTATCTGTGGACAATCTACATAACTTACATGGCAGGACGCGAGAAACCAACTCCGATTGCTAGTTGAAACAGCTCTGTTGCAAAAATATTTCACACGCTCTCGAGGGAAGCAGGGGCTTCTTCAACATTCTTTATTTCCTCTCTTTAGATTTCAGAGAGTTAAATGTGAAGGAGTTTTCGAAGAAACTATGCATTTGGACATCACTCTTGGATTAACTCAGCTTGGCGTTTATACTTTTATGTAATAGTTGGTGACATGTATGTTACTTAGCTACTATCAACTTTGACTAGACATATCAAACAAGCCTTTTCAAGAAAGTAAAATGTTCCTTTTTTGCCTTCATTATTAATTTGGTTACATCAGAAAACAAAGAAAGGAAAAATAGGAAGGAAGGAAACTGAAACAACATGGTGGCCTCTACTTAAAATCTCACTCTACTATACGAACTTGTACAACACAAAAGACCAAACTTCTTCTCTTCAAAGCTTGTAAACTTGAACCATCTAAACAACTTTTTACTTTCTGCTGGCTCAGAGCAAACCAAATTCCATGAAAGAATCTATAGGTTTCAGGTATAGCCAATGAGTAGAATCAAATGCTATGTATGGTAATCTAAACTACGGCGTTTCTGCTAAACCTCTACTCTTCTAAAGCACGCGAACATATCTTCTCCAGTAGCATAGGCCATTCTTCTCCAAGAATCTGAGGACTCAGCTCCATAGCAGCACGAAAATCAGACATCGACACACACGAAGCAAGCCTTCTCCTTTGCTGTGCGTGCTGTTCAATCCCACCACATCGAGCATTAGCCAAACTCAAACAAGGCTCAATCAACCTCTTCATAAACGCATCCAGCCCACTATTAAGAAGACTAACAGAGTCCATAGACACCTTAACCCCTTCCATCTCCAACCTCCTCTCCAACCTACTCCTCAGCGTCCTCGTATCCGGCAACTCTCCGCTGCTCTGACAACTCTCACGCTTCAAACCAGTACACGACATAACCTTCCTCCTAAGACTCATACCAACACCAAGCGGAGCAGTGACAACAGAACTCCTCCTGTGCTGAACACTCGAACTCCCCCCAGCTACCTGCTCAACCTCTTCCCCTTCCTCAACTTCGACAGGAGGTCTACTCCCTAGAGACATCAGCTCAGTAGCACTCGTGGTAGTAGTAACAACACTCTGAGGCTTCCCAAGCGGACCAAGCGGGCTAGGCCTGTCTCTAAACTTCCTCTGTTTCCCATTACTCAGTCTAACAAAGCTCCCACCTTTCTTCACGTACCTCGAAGGAGGAGACTCGGCGACGCTTGCGTTCTTGATAATTGAGCGTATGAGACGGTTGTGGAGCGAGATGTGCTGCCTGCCAATGGTTTTGAGACAGAGCTTGTCGAACTCCGACTTGTTGATCCTCGAGGCGAAGAATCTACCGAGCTGGTGGAAGTAAATGTCCGCTCTTTGAGTCCCGATTTGCCGGTAGATTAGGGATTTGATCTCCGACGTATCGGACCGGGAAGAGTTTCGATCGGATCCCATCTTTGAAGAGGAAATCTGGAGATGGAAGCAAATGCGGAATTAGATTGAACGAGTCTCGATTTCGAGATCTTGATGACGCTGATTCGGAAAGAGTACCTGGAGATTCGGAGAAGAAAGGGATCTCTTTTCAATCTCCTCAAAGTCTTCTTCTTCTCCTTTGTGTGCCCTAAAGACAAAAGGGGCTTTTTCTGTTTAGTTCATTGTTTCGCCGGGTTCGTGTTCGTACGTGACAAAGTGATAACTACTAAGACCATCCCACACGTGCGAGTTTTTTTTTTTTGGACTTCGGGACAATTTTATGCGTGTGAGTTGTTTTTTTTTTTTGTGACGGGCAGTAGCTTCTTGTTTATAAAGTTCGTAATCAAATTTCGTAATCAAATGAATCAATGATCATATGATGGGTGATTGTTGACGAAAAAAGAATATGATGGGTGGTTACGGTTTAAGTGTTTATTAGATGACTTGTTTGATAATTGATGATAAGTAATTAAGTTAAATTCTCTTTTGACTTGAATGATTACTAGATGTATTTGTTTGATTAATGAAGATGGTGAATGAATTGCTTCATTGGTCTCACTATGGTTTAATGGTGTCATATAGCAATCAATCAAATATTGTAAACTGTATATGGTTACGCAGAGATCATAGGTCATAAAGGCAGACCGATAAACGAAGTAATAAACACCTCAAAAAGTAGAGGTAAACTCCAATCTACTAAATGATCAAATTGCAGAACAAAGATTTTGGATTAAAAAGTAAGAAGAAACTCCAAACTACCAGATGATCAAATAGCAGAACGAGAAAGCTAACATGTTCAACAACTCAAATATCTTGCATAAACCAAGAAACATTTATAAGATCCATTACAATATTAAATCTCACAAAAAAACCAAAATGACAGCAACTGCATCAACAACACCAGCTCTCTTAACGGTACTGCAAAAACAAAACCAGAGGAACATTAGATATTTTCCAAGGGAGTGAAGTAAGAGAAAAAAACACAAGAAGTGGAATGGAGACAAGAGTATCATCAACATCTTTTTACCTTGATGAAACCGATTTCCTTGGCGTTGCTGCGGAAGCACTGTCTACAACAGTTGAGTCCATACTTCCTGATTAGCCCATGGGAGTTTCCGCAAACACGGCTACACAAATCCAAATCTTATAGTTAGATCCCTTAATACCATATCAACACATACTACGATAGCAAAACGAGATTACCACTAGATAACATCAAAACGTATTATTTCCAACGGTAGCAACCAAGATAACATTTTACAGTTAAACATTCAAGTAAAAGTCTAAATCTTCTGAATAAAATTACGAAACAGATCAACATAGATTTGCATCCGACAAGGACAAGTGTTCTACTTAACACAACACATAACTAAACAGTAAAAGAACATCAAAGCTTCACTAGGTGAGATCCAAAAGAGCCAGGCTAGACAAACACGAATCAGAATACATTTGACTCAAATCTAAGCCTCCAGACTAAACAGATCAAAACTAATACGAAAATGAGAGAGGAGGTGAGCAGAGGCAATACCAGGTGCGGGAACCAGGCCCGTACTTCTTGGGATGAGAGTTCCAAATCGCAGCAAACCCCATGTTTTTTTATGCAGTCGTGGATAGCTAGGGGACGAGGACGAGCGGCGTTAAAAAACACTCGAAGATTTGGAAAACCCTAGATTTCTTTAGGCGGAGACGACGCATATAATCTATTTCGAGTGGGCCAAAAAAAAGAAAACGCATTTTGATTGTGATGGGCCTAATTGTACAGGCCCAGTGTGATATTTGTTTATAGTACTTGTTTGAGCACACTCGGACTACATAAGCATTTCTAGTTTTTAATATGTAGGAAATATTAATATCCAAACAAAACTATATGATGCGGTGAAGATTTCCGTATAAAGTAGTTGTCAGATTGTTGTTAAAAAAAGTAGTTGTCAAATTATTTCAGATTGATGTTCTGTCTGATTACAAATCGTTTAAAATTGTAAGACAACGACAGAAAAATATATAATCACTAAGGAACAGTCACGTATATGAGCTTTGGTGTCTATTAAAAACGATAGGGAAGACGGTCTATTTCCCCACGAGAAGTATCATATAGCACGATGTCCACCAAAGTACGACCTCGTGCTATTTCTCCATGAAATAAATATTCAAAACATATTTCCCAACGAATATAAAGTTCTATTAAAATTTCTCCATAGTTATAAAGACCGAAATCTAAAACCCCATAAAATCGATTTATGGTGGTTTAGGGTTCTAAAACCTCACATTCGAACCAATTGACATTTTTTTCTTCAACCTTCAATTGCAGACCATATTTCGTTTAAGGTTCTTGATAAAAATAACACGGATATGTTTGGTCAGATATTTTTTAGTTTTGGTTTAATTTCCATTGATTTATTGTATGAGATTCAAGATTTTAAATTCGGTTTTCAGAAACCATGAGTAACCAAATATGGTGGGGTAATATGTTTCGAACTTTTATTTTGGGGAGAAATAGCACGGAGTCATACTTTGGTGGATATTTGATGCTATATGATACTTCTCGTGGGTAAATAGATCTTCTTCCCAAAACGATATAAATAGACTTTACTGTTACCGATATAAATAGACTTTACTGTTACCGCTATTATATACATGGAACTTTTATAACTTGTGCATGGGTGATAGGTTATTTTTTCTTTTGGCTCAACATCGCATTCATTTCAACCAATTCAAAGTCAATGCCGGCTTTATGGGTGTGCTGAGGATGCACAAGCACAGAGTCCTACTATTTTACAGAAATTTTCACTATTCTAGGGTCCTAAATTTGAACATTCTTGTAGATTAAGGGTCCAGTTTTCACAATTACTATAGGGAATATTTATTACAGCATAAGGTCAAATTATATTTTGAGCCTGGCAAAGTACAAATCATTTGACCTCTACTGAATTGGACCAAATACAATTAAGCAGTCTAGTATCACCCTGAATCACTAAGTTGAATCCAACGCTACGTAACCAAACATTTTTTTCTACCACAGCAAGATAGATAACACACCACAACTCTGACTGAAATCATCTCTTACACCATTTAAATTCGACCCTATGACATGAAAACAGTTACTAACACAAGAAAAACTAATTCGTAGACCGAGATACAATGTAAGTCCAAACTATTAGTCCCTTGTGATCGGAGTGTAGTACTTGTCCCAATAGCATCAACACCGGAGGCGTCAATTCGGTAAGGCTTAGTATCCCCGGCTTTCACTGTTCCGGTCTTAAGCCTAAAACGGACATTCTCGTCCGACTGACCCAAAAGCCAAGATAGGCGAAACAAACTCAACACATATGACCAGAGACTTCTCCGAATTAACCCATCAAAAACAGAGTACTCATCGCCGAAGGATATGAATGTGGAGCACGGACCAGAATATCTTCACTTCACGGTGCGTTTCCGGATCAGCCTCGTTGTCATGCTCCCTTAGCCTGAAAATCAGACCTTGAAGAAGACCTTGGGACCGGACCAGCAAACCCTAGCTTACCATTACATTAACCGTTGTCGGCCACTTGATAATTACTCCTCCATTCGTCTCATCACCACTTTGGAAAGTAGATCCAAAGCCGAGGAGGCTTCCCACTGGGTCCACGTGCCGTCATCAAGGAGTGACCACAATAGATCTGAGAAAAATGAAAATTAGATCAGACGACTCCTCCAGTCCTAAAAGTCGACCTCTATGCATCAGTCGCTCTGCCGTCTTGCCACTACTCAAGACCATCGTTAGTTAACTCCTTCAATCACTACAGATCTCCGGTGAGAACCACATCGTCCACAGTTGATGAGGACCTCAAGTCAGTAGCTGGACCACCAGCTCATAAAATCAACCATACAAGCTACATTGGAGCCATCAGCGACATAGGTGCATTCAAAGAAGGACATCTTTGCGACCATGAGGAGTTTAACCGTGAAACCACATCCTATAGATTCTCAACTCAACCAGAGCACGCGGCAAACTGGTTTCACATCAAAAGGAGAAGTGATTTAGGAGATATGTCATTTACAAGTCAGGCTACCTACACTGCATCCGAACTGATTCTATTTAAGGAAAGTAATTCTTTTCTTAAGGAGTATGCAACTCAAACTCATGTGTGGAAGATAGGAGATCATTCATTACATATAATACCAATTGGAGAGTTCATACCATGCACTAAACCTCACTGGATCAACCAGATTCTTCACCTTCTCAACTTGCCATTTTTGGAGTCTTTGCCAATAACTCTCCAACAGCTCTTTTACTTAATCTTTGGAGTCAAGGACTTATTGCACGACCAGATAAACTCCAAGACTTCACTACTACTTGCCAAATCTTTCCAGAATAAAGCCAATTGGAGAATCTCTTGCATTCAGCCTTACTCCACAAGATTTGCTCATTTTGGCTCCAACAACTAGTTTATTTAATTCTAGAATTTCTTTCTTAATTTTTATCATTTTAGATCATTGTATTGAGCATTATATAAGCTCATTAGTTCTGTCATAGGAGGCCACAAATCTTTTACCTAAAATATAATAAACTTTTTAGTTTATTGTCTCTAAAGTCTTTTTCTCTTTGAGTTATCTTGATCATCAAGCCTTGTGTGGATTCACTTGTCTTAGTGATTGGCGATTGAGACTACTTGTGGAATCAGGCTGTTCTTCTTCGTAGTTGATTGTGGAATCAGTCAACACCCAGTTCTGTCTGAGATCATCATCATCACTACCATCCAGCCGGTTTTATAGTCGATTAGATCGATTAGAAGAACCATCCCTCTTGTTGGATCGATCATCACTTTGATCCAAGGAGCTTGTAATCCTTTGACAGGTTAGGATTACATCAAAAGTCGCTTGCATATCAAAGAAGATTGAAATGAAAGCAAGAGAAGCAAAACATATGAGATTGAAAAGAAAAGAGGAGGTGTTCTTCCGGCACCGGCACAGAGCTGGACCGGAGACTGGAGAGATTCTTGTCGGAGGTTGGGAGAGAAAGGGTCGTGAGGGAGAGAGAAGGCGTTTAAAGATTCTCTTAGACCATGTGCATCGGGTATATATGGGGCGTTTTACAAAAAAAAAAGTTAATGCTGGGCTCCACAAATTAACAAAAAATCGGTAACAAAAGTGATCAATTAAGGATAAACTTTTGTGTGGAAGCACCGTAGTCTAGTGGTTAAGGTTTAAAGGCTTCTACATCGAGATCTGGGGTTCGAACCCCAGACTATGCAGTTTCTTGCAGATTTCAGGAAAATCCAAGTTTCAAGTCCTAGAGAGAGCGATTTATTAATTCAGACAACAAAAGGCGTACAAGAGATCTTCAACATGGTGAAAATAAATTGAGCCAAGAGTGGATCTTCATAGGGCGGCTCAGGTCAGTTAGGTGTAGATCTCATAAGGCATGTAGTTTGTCGGTTGTCAAATCGTCTTTGTAATCTCTCTCATAGTTGCAATGTCAATATAAATCAGCGTTAAAAAAATAAGGATCGACTTTTGTTTTTTTTTTTTGCAATAATCGTGGACCCTACTGACACGTGGCGGCCCCAATTTGTTTTTCTTTTCTAAAATTGGCCAAAAAATAAAATAAAAAAACTCCAAATGGGGTTCCAGCCTAGGTTCCATGGAAGTTTCATCGAATGTCTACTTCCCGCTTCGGAACCGGAATCAGAATTGGAATCTTGTGGAATCTTGCGGAATCTCGCTTCTAAGATGCTTCTAAAATATTCTCTTTAAAGACCTGTTGGAAGCTTACGATTTCATTTTAGAATCACGCTTCCAATTTTTAGGATACAATTTTATAAATCAATAAAAATATAAAATCATAGTTTTTTAATTTATATAAAACTAAAATTTAATAGTAATGAAATAGAAAGAATAGAAATATACAAAATATTAAAATAATACTATAAACTATCTTTATGTGTTATTTTTTATTAAATATATAGCATATATTCAAATATATGTTGTTAATTATTTATGAAGTAATAAAAAATTATTTAATAATTTATTTAAACTTATTTTATGTGTATTTTCACAGTTTTAATATGAAATTATTTCAAAATTATTATAGATAAATTAGTGATTTATTTTAAATTTAAATCATATAATCTTTTAGTTTTGTATTTTATAATTTTTCTTTTATATTTATATATATATATATATATATATACATGCTTCCAACATGTATCTGCTTCCTAACTTTTGTTTTTAAATCTTGTTTTTGCGCTTCCATACGCTTCCGCTTCTACTTATCCGTTTTTGTTTCTATGTATTCGTTTTCATTTATATGTAACATAGGTTCCAGCGTTAATGATGGCCTTAGTTGATAGGTTATTTAAGTTTCCAAATACCAGGAGATGGAAAAGAAAAATACTTTTCCCGTCAGCTATTTTGTATTTGGTTAAATATATATTTCGATTTAAAATTGTGCTTAACTTTTCGCCTTAGCTGTTAACTAGTTTAAACCATAAATATATTTAACATATTATGAACCCAAGTCAATTATAATTAATAGGATGAAACACAAAAGTCAATCGTAATTTACTAAGTTCTGAAAACACTCAAAATATATAATTAGTTGGTGAAGAATATCCATTGTAGACTGATTGTTTTCTGATAGATGCATATTTTTATGTATTTGACTAATTTCAGAAATTACTTTTGTAAAAAGTAATCTGTCAACATCCGAAAGCGCTGTTTGGACATGATTTGTTTTTTCATACTTGTGTCGACTAATCGGACTAAATGTATCTGTAATATCACAATATATTCAAAACCTGACTTCTTGAAGAGTATGCAAAAATTAAGAACAGATCTGAAAAATAAAATGTGTTCCGAGAGTTCTCCGAGAGTCTTCGGAGAGTTTTCCCAAGATGTCTTCCGAGAGTCTTGCATAAAATCTAATAAAAACACACAAACAGTCAATTACAAAACTAACCTCTGCATTGACCAGAAAATTTCCCAAGATGTCTTCCGAGAGTCTTCCGAGAGTCTTCGGAGAGTTTTCTGAGAGTCTTCCGAGTGTCCTCCAATTGTCTTTCAAGAGTCTTCTGAGAGTTTTCCAAGAGTCTTCCAAGAATATCTCAGAAGTCTTCCAACATCTGTCTCAGATCTGAAAAATCTGCATATTCAAAAGCATTCAAATGACTTCAAAACACCGAAGACTTCAAAAATAAATTTTAGATAATAAACAAAACAGTCACATTAGGTTGGATCTGTAACTTATTAGAATCTAATATATATACACACACAAAATACATATCCAAAATTTATACCACTTCAGGCAGAAGACTTCAAAAAACTTCTTGTAGACTTCATGGGAAGTTTTCTGAGAGTCTTCTCTTTTGAGAGTCTTCTGAGAAGTCTTTCAAAGTCTTCCAAATCTGAAAAAATACCTGCAAATTCAAAAACATTCAAATGACTTCAACACAAAGATAAACCTCAAATATGAAAAATTTTATGCTTACAATCTATAGTTTTTTAGAATCTAACATATAAACACACACATACGTTCAAATAAAAAATTTGAGATCTACCTTAGGACGAGTAAAAGATGAGAATCATGTAATAAAAAACCTGCAAAAAGAAGATAAATTAGTGAGAAGACATAAGAAAAAAAGAGAAATAGATATGAAGCTTGGTGTATCAATGTTCAAAGAGATTAGAGAGAGGTTAAAAAGTTTTAGAATGAGAAACATAACATTTCTGTTGCAGCCATTTGAGATGAAAAAAGAGAATGTGTAATTTTTTTATATATGGAGACGAAAATTCCAATTAGGTTAAATATTTTCGATCAAGAAGACTTATTGAAGACTTATGGAAGACTCGTGGAAAAATCATGGAAGAATTTGATTTAGGTAAGAAATCTAAATTATTCCAAAATTTGGCGGGAACCCTAAATTTTACTATAGTTTAGGCGGGATGTACCATAAGATTTCTTTTTAAGTTTTATGTGAGTTTTCAAGACTCTAAAATCAAATAATTATACAAAAAAACATTTTTAAACTAAAAAACAATTTAGAGAGTGTTTAAATTAAATAATTAGATAGCTACTAAACATATATTGGTCAATTTAAAAAATAAAAAAATAAAGGTAAAATTTCATAATCTAACCATAAAGAGGCAAAAGATACCAATAATACTATAGCATATGTTATCAAACCCTAAACCAATGATTCACGAACCAATCTACATTCAGTCATCTATGGTGAAAATAATTTAGTTTCAGATTTCACATCAGTGAAAAATGTTTATTATTACATGATTTCAAATTTTTACCCATGAATATATTTTTTATAAAATTTATTAATTATTTTAAAGATCTAATCCACGAGAAACCTTTCTCTGAAAGACTTATGGAAGGCTTCAAGAAGACTTACGGAAGACTCATGGATGACTTACGGAAGACTCCTAAATGACTTATGGATGACTTTGATTTAGGCAGGGAACCTAAAATTTTCCAAAATTTTAGCGGGAACCCTATAATTTAGGCCGGATGTGTCGGAAGACTTATTTTTAAGTCGTTTGTGAGTCTTCCAGATCCTAAAATTGATTAACTATGCAAAAAAACACAGTTTTAAACTTAAATGAAACTTAGAAAGTGTTTAAATCAAGTTCTTAATTAGTTGCTAAATATATATGTGTCAATTTGAAAAAGAAAAGAAATGAAGGTAAGATTTGAGAATCTAACCCTAAAGATACATACAATACTATAACATATGTTACTTAACCCTAAGCCAATGACTCATAAGCCAATATACATTCACTCATCTATTTCGAAAATAATTTAATTTCAGATAAATTAAATTTACATCAGTTAGAAATGCTCATTATAACATGATTTCAATTTTTAACCCATAAAATTTTTTTTTATAAAATTATAAAATTATTTTTAAGATCTATAATGGTAAAATTGGACACAAATTTTTTGTTTGTTCATAAGGGGGTTATTGTAATTTCATTAGGCTTTTAGGTTACTTTTGTATTTGATTGAATTTGAGGTACACTTTTGTAGTTAAAATCAAGTTTTGAGTCATATTTGGCAAATCCCCCAACAATTTTTATATTAATCCAAACTAGATTATATATCATTTCAAAAATATAATGACAATTATGAGTGTTTAAGAGTATTTTATAAAATTATCATAAATTAAATTTCAAACCTAAATTAAAAAATCTAAACTTAAAATAGGTTATTAATAGAGAAAATAAACTAATAATGTCATATCAATAAGGTTTTTTATACTATCATTTTTATTTAAATGATATAATATAATATATTTTATCAAAATCCTTGAAATCACAAGTTTAAATAATATTAAAAAGGTTTATGAAAAATTTAATCAAAAAAATTTAAATTATTATTAGAAGTTTGGAGTTTTTATCGGATCAATATTATCAAAGTTAATAGTGAATTTTGGTTTTTATCGGGATTTATCAAACTTTTAATTAAAAAAATTTCATTAAATCCCAACCGGATTATATAAAATTTACTGGATCTACGGTTTGACAACGGATATAGGTCGGATATAAAAATATTTTTTGAAACTCAAACTTATTATTGAACAACTTTTACATTGTTATTTTTCTAATAAATGAAAAATAAATCCGCGCTTTTTAAGCACGACTCAAAATCTAATACTTGATTAAAATCATATGATTTGTGATAACAGGAAGTAGAAAGATGATGTAGCCTCGTATTTGGGTAGTATTTTTCTTAATAATGGTGCATATTATTGGTATATGTCTGTACATGATTATCTAAATGAAATTTGAAAATCTTTTTATAAAAAAATCAGTAAAATCATTATGAAATGTTTTTCCAAAAACAAAAGACACTCTTTGTGGAATGTCTTACATAAAACATTATCAAGTTGATCATAGAAGTTAATATTAATGGCCTACAAGACAATTTTCTTCATCAAATAAATTAATAGTAATCCAAATATTTATTACTTTCTTAAATGATGTGAAAAACACACGTTTATGGTGAATAAAATTTGGATCGAAATCATGCATCCTCTATATATAACCGAGAGCAGAATATATAATGTGATATGGTTCGGAATAACACTGTCTACGAGAAACACAGTTTTCTAACATGTGTTTAACATGATGACAAATTCAATAACACCTATTCATCAAAAGGTCAAACTCAAGAAAAAAAGAGAGATGCACACCTCTTTGGTATAGAATGTAAAAACAATGATGATACCATGATCAAGATCATTTATCGTTTTCTTGCTGGTGTATCTCGTGACATAACTAGTAACGGGAATGTTTAATGAAAAAAACACTCTTGTTACTTAGCAGTGTGTGTTTTTTTTTGAAACTTACTTAGCAGTATTTGTTTGCAAAAGAATACAACTCAAAGATTTCTAAGAAAATATATTTTTTATTATGATGAGAACTCAATTAGTATATTTTTCAAGAGGTTGATAAATAAAAGTTATAACTATTGTATGTAGCTGCTTATCTTGAATGTAGATGCTGGAAGTACTCTCTTTAGTTTATTATATTCAAATAAAGTGTTTCGTTGGTCAAATTTTGTTACATTTTAATCAAATAACCAAAAAAAAAAAGATTCTGGATCGTATTATTGTAAGGAGAATAGAACTTTTTAAAAATTGAATTGAATTAGTGTTGAATGAACACAACTATTAGATCATCTCCAACCCCACTGCAAAATATACTGCAAAATAGAGTGGAAAATGCAGTAATGAACAAACAAAAAAAGTTATTACTCCATGTATGTAATAATACATTTTTTGTTTATTCATTACTGTATTCTATGCTCTATTTTACAGTAATTTTTACAATGAGGTCGGAGATATTCTTAAGTAGTATACGAAATCCATCTATAACGGAAAATAAAATTACTCGGCAGAGTAGCATAAGAATGAGACCTAGCTAGAGACGCAACCTACTTCTAATTATACAAAGCATTTATTCGTCAACACTCCGACACCACATATATTTTAGACTAAGAAAAATTCACTACTTATAAATCAATAATATTAAAATAGGATCAATTTTTATCGATTATATTTTGGATTATAAAAAAAATTATTACAGTCCAATGTAAAATAGACTCATTAGTTATTATAATTTAATATTTTTAATATAACAAATATCTATTAATACTAAGATATTTGCTCGACATGCAACATATTCCTACATATATGCAAAAAAAAACGATTTAATTTAATATAAATATATCTATATTAAAATTTTGACATTGACATTTTATATACACTGCACTTTTCTATAGGATTAGTAATATAATTTAATTAGATTTCCTATTATTTTATGTAAGTGTACATTTTATATCATACTTTAAGTTAATTTTAGACGATTAGATACCAGTTGGAATACTGATTTGACATTTTGAATTTTGGTTTTATTTTATAGTACGTCTTAGGTTTCTTTCTGGTAAATTTTTAAGTAAGAATCATATTTGGATATAACATTTCCACCTTGGTTCTAATTTATATCACATCCTAAAGCTCAGCGCTTAGAAACCCGATCCAGAAACTGAACCGGACAAATCACTGGGTTACAGATTATTGGGTCGATCGCAGACGAAAATATAATAAATGTTTTCTGTTTTAAAAAACATTTGCAAAATACATAACTTCAATTTTATTTTTATTTTTTCTTCCTTCCACATACAAAATATAAGAAAATCAGACCTTTTAATAATTTTTAACAAGTTAAGAGTTATGACATAACATTAAAAACATATTAGGACTTTAATTCTATAAGTATAAAAATGTATACAGTGAATACTAAAATTAAAATTTATTCAAAATAAGCCAAAATGATATAAATTTTAATAAATTATAACAAAATAAACTAATGGCAAACCACATCAACTAATTTTATTAATATATTTATAATCCACATGATCATATGATCATATGGTCTTTTTATTTATGAAAAAGAAAACAACTTTACTTTTAATTAGAATACAAAACAAATTCTAAACATGTAACTGAAAAAACAAAAAAATAAAAACTAAAAGCTACATATTGGTTCAAGCGGGTTCCGGATTTCAGCGGGTTTTTATGGGATTTACCGAGTTTTAAATAATGGATTTTTCTTAAAACCCAAACCGGAATACATTCTTGCTCATCGGGTTTACCGGTTCGACCGCTGGTCCGGGTTGAGTTTTAAAACACTAATAAACCCCATAAAGTAATTCTATCATTTGATTTTGAGTTATATTGG
This sequence comes from Hirschfeldia incana, assembly GCA_026261945.1. NCBI lineage: Eukaryota > Viridiplantae > Streptophyta > Magnoliopsida > Brassicales > Brassicaceae > Hirschfeldia > Hirschfeldia incana. The sequence goes on from JABCMI010000006.1 coordinate 4,882,685, forward strand.
TTCGGATTGGATATATCTGAAGTTAAATCCAAATTTTGAAAGAAGAAAATAAGAAACAAATACTTATTTATATAAAATTAGATATTTAAGGTATTTATTTAAATTTTTAAATAATTAGTTTCAGATTTCATTTAAAAAAAATAGATTTGAATATTTGAAGTGCGAATTTATGTTTCAAATATTTATATTTGTGATAAATTTGGACATTTGGATCGTTTCAGATTTTTTAAACAGTTTTTTCGTTTTTTTAGTTATTTGTTTGGGTTCTGCTTATAGCCCTTTGGGTTCTGCTAATAGTAATTTGGGTTCAAATATGATTTGTACCATAGTACAAGATCCATTTTGATATTTCTTACATTTCAGATCGGGTACGAATCAGGTTTGTGGCTTGAGTTCGGGTTGGACTGCGAGTTAAGATTTTATGTTGATATTTAATGAAGAGAAAATACGACTATAGAACGTTTTTCACCGAAATTTTTCCCGCGGTTTGAAAGCGCATATCAAAATATAGTCTATAATATTAAAACTGAAGTATTTTTTTTGTACTATTTGAAAATATGGATAACAATTTAAATTAAAATTTTTCGGTAACTTGGACAACATATTAATTATTTTTTTTATTTACACATTTATCCATGGTATTTACAATAAATTAAATATTTCTTTTCGTATTTCCTTTTATTTACAGATTCAACCATTGCATTTAAAAAAATAATTGGTTATAATGACTATTGTTTCTTTCTGGTGAAACTAAAAACACAAACTGAAATATATAGTATTTCTTATATAATTTTTTTAAATACAATATTATCTTATTTAGTTTAGTCAAATATAAAAACTCAATTTTTAAGAAAACGAAATATCACAAGTCATACAAAAATAATACAAACAATTCAAAATTTTAGTATATTGTTTCATTTAAAATATATTAACAAAAAATAGGTTAATATATGAAAAGTATAATTACATCAAATCTCATCAAGTTATATTTTTAATATAATATTATATACAAATAAAAAATAATTATTAAACATTTGTATTATAAAATAATATATTCTGCTCTATATGTAAATTACAAAACATAAAAAATATATCTGCATTTTTTGTATAAAATCAACGGTTTATGAATTTATATTAAAATTAAATTAAATCAAATATCTGCACATGGGTGCGGATCAAGTTCTAGTAATTTTTAATATAATTGCAACAAAACTTTTGATAATGATATAATCAGCTTTAGATGGTGTGACTGGACATGGACTATTGGATCTCAGTTCCGGCCATCAAACGACAAAATCACTTAAATATATAGAAATTGCATATAAAGAATATCAACTACCTTAGAAAAGTTAGTACTGGTCTTTGATTTGATCAAAATCTATTCTAGTGAATATTTCATTTCTTATATCCATTACAAGAATGTTAGTGTTACTGGTTGCCTATAGACTATATATATTGCTGTCATACATTTCCTGTCCTACATCAACCAATGTACCAAACGTCGAAGTTTGATAGATAAGACGAATGCACAAGGCGGACGCAAACCGTAACAAACGTTTTCTATGATATTTTTTTTTCTTATTATTATTATTATAAAAAACGAAAATACAAGTTAGAAGAAGAAAAAGAGACTACTAAACTAGAAAGAAAAAGACCAAACCCAACTTTACTGTAACTCCCGCTGCAGAATCTCTAACTCTTCAAACCTGCAACAAAGTTAGACCGCAAACACCGAAAGCAACTCCCCTAGAACCGAAGACTGACCGGGAGATAAAACCTGCCTACGAGCCACTGGATCCAACCTGAGTCTGATGGTGTTCTTAACCTCTGAGATAATCGCTCCAGGACTCTTTTCCACTGCTGTGTGAACTCTTCCATTTCTCTCCTTCCACACCAGATACAAAACTGCTTGGAAGACAAGTTTCAAAATCAGGACCACATTTGAGTTTCTCGAAGGTGCTCTCAACCAATTCAAAATTGCTTCTAAACCACTTGGAAGGGATAAATGCAACCGAGAGACAAAATATACCCAAACCTGTGCACTAAAGGTGCATTCAAAAAACAAATGGTTCCTTGTTTCCTGATGAGTGGAACACAAGAGACAAGTTGCAGAAACTGAAAGACCCCAACTCACCAACTTGTCTCTAGTAGCCATACGGTTTCTAACAGCAATCCAAGTGATGAAAGCGTGCTTAGGAATTCTCCCCGTGAACCACACTACTTTGTGCCAAGATACTTCAACCGGAAAATGGTGAATGGCTCTCCAAGTTTCACTGGCTGAGAAGGTTCCATTTTCACGGCCTGGCTCTGGGATCCAAACATAGCTATCATCCTCCTCCGACTTGATGATATCTAAACGTTCGGAGGCAAGCCTTCAGCAAGGTGATAGTGGGGCTCCTGCTCCTACTTCTATCTAGCCACCACCCATCTCCAACAATAGCATCCGACACTACAGCATCAATGCGCAACCCTGTAACCTGCGGACCTCTCTCTCCTACAAGCGCTATGAGGGGCCCATAGGAGGTCCAATTATCGTGCCAGAAACTAGCTGTAATACCAGAACCCAAATTACAATGCACCAAAGGCCTAGCCAGCGGCCTCAGATGACAGATTGCTCTCCAGATCCAGCTTCCTCTCCTTGATGGATTTAACTCCCAAAAATTTTCATTACCAATCAGGTTCCTCCTTACCCACGACACCCATAACGAGCCACCTGCTGTAAAGATCAACCAAATCAGCTTCAAACCCATGACTCTGTTCCAGTCCGCTAACCTTCTGAGCCCAAGACCTCCAGCCTCTCTAGGTGTACAGACAAAGTCCCAGGATATCTTGGCCCCTCTTGCTGAGTGTGGAGCACCATTCCACAAAAAAGCACCACACATACGTTCCAGAATACCGACACACTCCGCTGGAATAATGAACATAGAAGCCCAGAAGGATATCGTCGAATAGATCACTGCCTGGATTAGTTGAAACCTGCCCGCAAATGATAAATGTTTCACTGTCCAGGAAGCAAAACGAGCTGCAATTTTGTCTATCAATGGTTGAAAATCAGATCGAGTCATCTTCTTTGGAGAAAATGGGACACCCAAATAACGCAGCGGAAGAGCTCCCTGAGCTATACCCATCTCACTCGCCAGACTACGACATCTCCCTACATTACCTCCATCCAACAAGAGTTCTGATTTTTGTTTATTAATCTTCAAGCCCGACATCAAACGAAACTCCTCAAGGATTTGAAGAATTCCCCTCAACGACTCAGCAGAACCATCATAGAAAATGAGAACATTATCAGCGAAACTCAGATGTGTGATTAGCGGAGCTTCACACTCCGGGTGGATACCAAAGGTGCCGTCCATAGCGCCTTTATCAAGCATTTTCGATAACACATCCATCACAATCACAAAAAGAAGCGAGGAAATAGGGTCACCTTGTCTAAGACCTTTCTTCCCAGGAAAGAATCCATGGAGCTCACCATTAATCGCCACACTAAAGGAAGCAGTAGTAACACACTCTTTGATCCAAGTAATCAATCTAGGCGGGAGCTCTAGCGCATTCAAAACCTTGAAGAGGAATTCCCAATGAAGATTATCATAGGCCTTGGAGATGTCAATCTTCAAGCAACCCCTGGTTATTGGACCCTGATCAATGAAGTCTTTCACCAATTCTGAAATCAGCAAGACATTCTCACAAAGCAGTCTTTCCTGAATAAAACCCACTTGATTTCTCTGAACTATATATGCAACACAAAGTTTCAGTCTCTTCTTGATAAGCCTGGCCATAACTTTATACACAGTAGAGCAGAGAGAAATCGGTCTGAACTGAGAGAGTGTATCAGCTCCCACTATCTTCGGAATGAGGGAAATTGTAGTGGTGTTGAACTATCTCAGCAATCTGCCCGCAGTGAAGAATTCCTTAATTGCTTCTAATGTATCTCTACCAACAATCTCCCACGTTTCCCAGAAGAATTCAGCAACATAACCGTCCGGACCTGGAGCTTTGTTCTTAGGCATCGAGAACAAAACCACAGTAATTTCTTCCTCCGATGGAATGGATATCATCTTCTCAACGATCTCCTGAGGACATTGATAAGAAAGTAAGCTCTTTAACTCCTCCACTGCAGTAACTTGAACTGATAAATCCGCAGCACCCAATAGATTCTGAAAATAAGCAACTGCCATCTGTTTAATCTGAACCATATTGAACACACTGATCCCATTCGCATCCTTCAAATAACTGATGGTGTTTCTCAGCTGATGCGCCAAAACTGCTTTAAAGAAGAATTTAGTGCTTGCATCTCCACAATCCAACCATCTGATTCTAGACTTCCTGCTAAAAAAAACCTCCTGCGCTGCTTCAAAAAACTGCCATTTCCTCCTTGCCACAAATTCCTGACGGAATAGAGAGTCCTACGGGGAAGTAAGAAGCTGCAGCTGCACTTCTTTCAGATTAGCTAACGCTTCAGATGCCCTTTGTTGGATATTACCGAACCCTTCTTTATTCAACTTTCTGCAGGTAGCTTTGGCTTTCTTCAGTCTCTGACCCAAAGAAAACAACTTTGACCCCACTGGAATATTCTCTTCCCAAGTCTTTAACATCTCCGCTAAGTAGCGTGGATGCGAAGAAATGAAAGAAAAATATTTAAAACTACACTTCCTACTCTGAACCTCCGACGAAAAATGCACCACAATAGGGGAATGATCTGAGTCACCCGGTTCTTCAAAGATACTCACTGCTTCCGGGAAACTGTCTCTCCATTTATCATTGCAAATGGCTCTGTCTAGCTTCCGGAGAATATGGTCTTCCGGTCTCAAGTTAGACCAAGAGTAGAAAGTACCCCTTATATCCATATCGGAGAGACCACTCTCTTTCAAACACAACTGTAACTCCTCCATACCTCTGACGGGAAGGTCGTACGGTATTATAGAAAAATGTTCCGCCGACGATAAAATTTGGTTAAAATCTCTGAGAATTACTAGCGAAGAAGCTTGCACCAAAGAATGCCTTGCCAGAAGTCTCAAATCCCTCCACAGAATACGCCTTTCAGCCTCTGTGTTACGTGCATACACTACAGCCACAGTACATTGTAAACCTGAAGCCGGATCAAGCACTCCACAAAGGATAAGTTGGTCTGACTTCCAATACACCACCACTGATAATGAATTTTTCCACAGAAGCCAGATTCTACCACCTGCTGCCTCTGAATAATTATTTTCATATCTCCAGCCAGGATCCACTGCTCCAAAAACATTAAGAAAATTCTCTTCCTGTACATGCGTTTCCACCAGAGCTCCTACTGAAGTTCCAATGTTTTGCAACCAACTTCGAACCATTCTCTGGCAACCACTATTATTCAATCTTCTAACCTTCCAACTAAAAACCTTCATATTTACAGATAAAAAGGGGGAGGATAATAGTTCAACAACCAAGCCTCTCACCCGAGTGATGAACTCGAGTTAGAAACCTAGTCGCACTTGGAGGTGAACCAACAGCCCCGGACGCTTCCCATCTTGCTTGCTGGCGCAATGCGCGTCTGTATTTCTTAGAATGACTTGTGAACCATACAGAGTTTTCCTCTTCATGTTGACCAGGAGGCTCAGGAGTGTCGATTTTACTTTTCTTCTGCTCCTTAACCCCTTCAACAGCAATTTCTCCTTCCTCTAGTTGCTCATCATTCTCCTTTAAAACCCCGACATTCACCAAAGCTTTTAAAGGCTCAACATCTGGGGGAGAGCTCAAAGCGCGAAGCCTCTGTCGAACTCTTGAACGAGACCTTCTCGCTTTCCTAGAGCGACCTCTACTTGGAGCTCTTAAAGTCCCACTAGCGTTAGCAACTAAATCATCTTGCCTCTCAGAGCCTACGGGGGCACGAGTTCCCTCTTGTCTAGCTATCAGCCTCTCTTTCTGTTGATAAACTGACTCCTCTGGAGGATCCTTAGAGGCTCTCATCCCCACATTATTCTTGACCTTCCACTCAGCTCTACACCTCTCAGAAGGATGACCGAACCTTGAGCACACATCACACTTCACCGGAATCCGAGGATAAGAGACCGAAATTTCCACTTCTCTGCCACTTGAGAATCCAGAGACGATTCTGTCCGGGAGCTTCTTTGTAAGGTCGACCTTCACAAACAATTTTGCTACCTGGAAATTCTCCTTTCTTTATGTCTCTGGTGCCAGCGAAACCGGTTTTCCAACTGCTGTTGCCAGCCTACTCAGACTTTGCTGGGTGAATAAAATATAAGGAGCATTCCTTAACTCCACAGGAATCAATGCATATGTTAATGGCTTCGCTTCAGGGTCAAGGTCAGGAGACCAAGGAGCCACAAACATCGTATAGCCCGCAACATTCTAGCAGGAGCGAGCCAGAATTTTCTCCTTAGTCTGAGGGTTAGTAACCTTGAGAAGGAAACCCCCAGACCATATGTCGTGACAAATATTCTAGGACCTGTCTTTGCCCAGATTGCGTTGACCACTCCAATAATCCTCCCCATTGATGGAGAGTCTCCTTGGAAACGAGCAAAGATGAAGTCTTTAAACTCTTGCTTCGCCTCCAAAAATTTTTCATCTGAAATGAGAACAAAGGGAGCTCCTGAGCTGTGTTCTGACGGAGTTCCCAATTCTTCCAACTCCACAGAAGCCCTTAGTAGCTTTGCGTAGGATTTCACTTATGGAGCCTTTACAACCGGGACTTCGACTCCACCCTCCCTATTTCCAACCGCCATAGGCAGACCACTGGGTTCACCATCATTGGGGACTCATGTATCGTTAAAGTCTCCACCTTTCTTTGATGGGACAACTTGCTTTACTTCTTTCAATGGAAGAGTGAAATCACTACTCACCTCTCCGATTTGAGAGGGAGACACATCCTCTGCTAACTTCCTCGAAGCTGTTAGAGCGAGAGATGTTTCAGAACTCGCTGAAACTTCAGAGCGAGGGGGTTCCTTCTCTGCCGTCTCTAGGGCAGCTGCAGCAACGACGCTCGACGCGACGGCGGGGGGAGAAGGAGCCTTGCTCGATTTCGGCACTGAGGCACCTGAGCCTACATTTGCAAATCTAGACATCTTCGAAGAGCCAGGAAACTTACGTTTCTTCTTGGGGTTCATGATAGATCTCGAATGGAAAAAGAAGGGGGGGGGGGGAACGGACTTCTCGACGGAGAGGCGTGAGGTCTTCCGACGGCAGACGAAGGGGAATAAAAACCCTAGACTTTATTCTCAATCGCCCTTAGAGAGAGAGGAGAGAGAAATCAATCAACGTTGTTTTCTATGATCTTAAAGATTCTGATAATAATCGTATCGTTAAAGTATAATCAAATCAGGAAGCCACATTGAAAGAAGAGAAGAGAAAGAATTTTTTTTAGGTGGTTTTATAATGCCAATATTTAAATAGATAAACCAATGACGACATTCAGTTCAACAACCAATCGTCAGCCGAATCAAATTTAATTAAGATACATCAAATAACTGTTCTTTATGACATAAGAGTTATAATCAAATCTCATATTTATCACTAAAAACCCCTATGACTCCAGTATATAATATGCTAAATACTTAAATAAATATAAATTTGTACATACTTTATATAATAAGATATTTTTTAAAGCGATTTGGATGAGCGTCCGTATTTACAAATTATGTAGGTGTTTCTCAGAGTTTGCAAAACGGTAAGATCAGAAGAAAAAGTCACAATTATTTTATAACCGAAACATAATTCAAGTGTTTCACATTCCTTACGAATATAATATGAAAAATTATGCTAAGGCCTTTGTCGAAAAAGAAGAAGAATAGTGATGCTGAGGAATATCCGGTACACGTTGCAGAGAGGAATAATGATGTTTGGTAGGATTCGTTTCATCTATCTTATTAAAAGTGAACTACACTTTAGAATTGCTAAGAAACAATGATAGTAGTAAAAATATAATGTTGTTTGAAAACATAGATAACACTATACTAAAAAAAAGAATGGATTTAATTTTCATCATAAAGCATTATGGCTCAAAATACAATTAATATTTATTCTAAAGTTTTATATGATTGTTATTAATTTGTTAAAGAAAATTATTATAATTATTTATAGTTTCATTTTAAGGGTTTTTTAAATATATAAAAAACAAAATATAATCTATATAATATATATTTTGTATTGTTACTTTCTGTTTTCATATATTTTAAATAGCTTTTCCAAAATTTCTTAAAATATAATTTAACAAATATATTATAATTATAAGTTGTTCACTCATGAGTTATTCTGTGTATTTAAGAATGATACATTATTATTAAGTTAAAAATATTAAATTACATAATATATATATATATATATGTAAAATTCTGACTATAGTGTTTATGGTTTGCATTATTTTACGGATGCTCCTATTACACGACATAAAATACATAGCATAAAAAATAAAATTTAACAAATTTATTATAATTATAAGTTATTCACTCATGAGTTATTCTGTGTATTTAAGAATTACATAATATATATATATATATATATGTTTGTAAAATTCTGACTATAGTGTTTATAGTTTGCATTATTTTACGGATGCTCCTATTACACGACATAAAATACATAGCATAAAAAATAAAAAATAATAATAAAACTGAAATCGTAAATTTTTAAATTTGAAGTTTTTATATATTAAATATATATTGTAAAACATGCACCGGCACAGTTGTGCGGATCAATATCTAGTTTATCTTAATATCGCAGATTAATAATTTTGTTCGGCAATTTAAAGTTATCAATGACACCAATTTAGGCATGGGCACGGATCGAATATCCGGGTTTTTAAAAGTATTTGCGATTTTTTTGTATGTTACAGATATTTAATTTTTGTATTTGCTTTGCTTTGGAGAAATATGAATATTCAGAAAAACGGATATCCGGAAAATAATTAGATATTTGCGGATATTTGCGAATACTTACGGATATCTCATATGTTTTGATTAATACAAATAATCTTAAAATTTCGATGCAGGTTTGTTTTGTGTAATATATTTTTTTACGTGATATATAAGATAAAAATTAAAAGAATTAGTAAATCTGCATATTTAAAAAAAATAAACTTAATTAACAATTATAATAATACAAAACTTAAGAAAAAAATTATAATTATCATAAAATATTTTTTCCTTTTATGTACTACTTTTATATAAGTAATAATGTAAACAAAATCTGTCAAATCTTATGTCAGAATAATAATTATATATTATACATATATAATTTTAAATATAATCAAGATATACATGTACTTATATATTGCCGGATCGGATCGGATATCCGCTTTCCAAAATTTTAATATTTGTGATTTGCTTCGTTTTGGACGGATATTGAATTTTAATATTTGCTTCGATTTGTAAAGTTACGGATATCCATATTTTTTAGATCGGATCGAAGCAAATAACAAATCGAATCAAAATTTACAGATATTTTGCCCACCTCTAGACACCATAGTTCTAACTTCAACATCTTATTTGTACATAGTAATAAGAAAGGAGCTAAAAACTTTAATTTTGAACCTTTGGCCTGTGGGTGTGTTCAAGTTTACATTGTCAGAATTTAGAGACCAAATTCAACACTAAAAGTCTAAAACTAGTTAACATAAGAAATAAAAGGACACGCGTATATAATGGTTTCACACATGACAGATCGGTTTATTTTCCGCTAATGACATCTCCCAACATGTAAATTTATCATCAGAAAATTAATAGATATATCAATCCAATCATTCTTCATTTTTATTTATCATAGATATATTACCATAAAAATAATAGTGCAGATTTTTATTTATTAGTTAATCAATATATATTTTGTGCTAATTATAAAATCAAAAATGTAAATAACTAAGTTTTATATATGGTTAAATGTTTGATTTAGTAAAAATAATTATTTTAGTTTCAACCTGTGAAAAATAACGTAACCAAAAAAATTATTCAAAGCCATGTTTTATGAATAAATAATAACTTAAATAAAAAATAAAAATGTGTTACATTTATTGTCAATTAATTATTCATTGAATATAATTATTTTACTAAATAAATAATATTTTTATTAGTTTATAAAATCAGTTAGGTATGAACATCCATACTATTAAAGCAAAATACTTCTTATGAATATGACACTGATTTTTCCAATTAATTAAAAATATTGTTTGTACATTTTTGCCAGCAGTATTTGCAACCAATAAAAAGTTATTATTTTGCAATTACATTAAAAAGTATTTAATAATTCAGTTCTTAGCCTTTTTAAACATTTTGTTTCTTAAATATTTGCACCATATCTTTTCAAAAAATATTTCACATTATTAATTATTTGAAAGCATTTATTAAATGAAACCTCAAAATAAAATCAAGTTGAAATAACAAATGATTAAATCAACAAAATCATAATACGAGTCTGAATTATCTCAACTTCTTAAAAAATAGTTTCATTTAAAATAAAAACTAAATCACATAAACTAAATTTAATAAAATTATAGAAAATGTTTTGAAACGCACAAATAAATTTTTCAACACAGAGAGTGTTGGAGATAAAAAAAAAATATTTAATTTAAATTAAAAAAAATCAGTGTAAAATAAGTTTAACTTCGGGTTCAATAAATAAAAATATATTACGGATTATATTATCAAGAGTCTTCAAAAATTTAGTCATATTTAAAATAACAAAAATAAGTCATATAAGTAAATTTAAGAAAAAAATCATCAAAAGTTAAAATATATAATTTATCAAAAATCATAATTTTTATTATGTAAGATAATTTTTTCAACAAAAATTATAGTCGCCCTTATTAAGGGCGGATCAAAATCTAGTTAGGAGTTAATATCCATAAAATAGTACTAATACGAAAAGAAAAAAAATAGGTTTAGTATTACAAAAATAGCGTCCATGTTAACTGAAACGACAATGTTATTAAAGAATAATAAAAGTGGTCGCTTGGCTATTTTAAATTTACAGAGGCGTCAAACTGCCAGCTATCTACCCAACAAAGAAACTATAGAAATCAAACTAATACTAAAAGGAGGATATAATAGAAGGAGAAGCATGCCACGTATGCAGATTAATTCAGACCAATCATATTCTTTTTCTTAGACACGTCAGATGGGCTTAAATTTGAGCAAAGTTTATATGTAATTAAATTGGGTTTTACTCATCACGTTTGGGCTTGGTTTTTTTTCTTTGCCCAAATCGACAAATGAAAAAAGAAGTCGACGCCACATGAACTCGGCATCTTCCTCTCTACCCCTTCGTTTTCTCCGATTCGAAACCTGAAGAATGAGTTCAGATCGATCCACTTCTGCTCAATCAATTCTACTCTTAACTTTGATCAATCAATTTCTCTTTTATGATTTCGTTTCAGCTACTCATTTTCATCATTCTTTATATACCAATCTTTTAGCTTTTTTACAAATCAAAACCGTACAACCTCTATAATCTCAATCCATGGCGATGAATCCAATTGTGAAGCCCCTCTCTCCTCTTCGATGAAACGTAATGGTAAGTCTCCTGTCTCCTCCGACTTTGATGATATAGTCATGTTTTTCAAAGACATCTCACTCCCCCCCCCCCCACCAAACTCAGTTGCGGTTCCGTTTGGTTCATTTCTAGAAGGCTTGGAATCCAGTAAAAGAAGACGCTAATCGGCTTGGAGATGCTCCTCATCGACGAACTGGTCCATCACATCTCCAGAAATAATTTATTTCGTTCCCACTTATTTACTTCAGAACATTGTTTAATTATTGATTTTGGTATTTTTCTTATGTTATTCTTCGCAGGGCACTGTCATTCAAGGCTTTATTTCGCCAGAGAAAATTAAACATTATTTGCCAAACATGAAGCGGGGATCAGTTTACAAGCTAAACAACTTCTATGGCTCAAAAAAAAAGCCGGTCTATCGTGTGTTCTTCAAGGGAGTCCCACTCAATTTGATGAAGACCGTTTTCGGTTTCATTCGTATGAGGATTTTCAAGCTAACTGTGATCTCAAAGGAGACCTCTACGGTTAGCTCTCTGAATCCCCACATCATATTTGAGTTGTATTGTTCGATTATTGGATGTAGATTTTTTGCTTTTTGTGGTGGTTAGATGCGGAAATGATGAACCTTTTTTATCGTGTAGTAAATGGTTGAATTTTGGAGAGTTTTTGTGCTTCGAGTTGCATTTTTGATGATTGGATGTACATATTTGCCTTTTTTTGGCGCTTAGAAACAGCAATGACGAACTTTTCCTAGCGTTGAGCAATTTTTGAATTTTTTAGAGCTTTTTTTTGTTTTTCTTCAAAATTCTCTGTAATTGAATTTACCAGAGTTTGTGTTTGACTCAATTTTTCTCTGTCGAAACTCTTTAAAGAGGCAGATTTGGATGATTGAAGTGCATGTTCTAAGAGTTTTTTTGTTTGTTTTAATCATTCTCATACGCAATTCAGATATTCGGTTTGGAACATTAGTTTGCCCAACTTATTAACCTTTGCTCTCGAGTTGTGTTTATCATGATATATGATACCGTAGCGTACAAAATTTGTGTTTAGATTTCATGTGGTGGTAAATTAGTAGACTTTTTATTTTGGAGTCATGCAACGTATACTCTCTTTTTTGTAATAGATGATGTTAAGCTGGTAAATGGACAGAGTATCAATGATTGGCCCGTCCTTGATGAAGTGGAGATAGCAAAGACGAGGCATCTTCTGGTTCATGTGCAATCACATGAGCAAGTTGTTACCTATTTTGAGTTGATAGTAATCATAAACAGGTATATTGAGGAATATGAATGACATACTGTATAAAGAATACATTACACATATAGATATATAGTCAACTTACGTCAAAATGTTATATTTTTAAAATAGTTGGACTTGCCTTTGCTTCTGTGATATAGAAAAAGAACGGCAAAAGTATATATCAATAAGTTGCTTATCCTCACCCCCATGGAAGATTCCAAAAAACTACGCAACTAATTTGACTATTAATTTCAAATATATATACACATACCTGTTAAAAAGGTCAGAGAATATTCACATACCTTATACATTGATATCCTTCCTCATCCTTCTTCTGCAATAGTCAAATCATCCGTACAAAACTCTACCAAAGAAAAAACAACTTTCAATTTCCCATTTTCAAAAACGCTATTGAAACTATCATAGCAACAATCTGCTAATCTCTGGCCAAGGCAATACTACAAAAGACTGCGTATGTTTCAGAAATACTTTTAACAAACCAACAAAATACAAACCTTTATCCAGCTTTCTTACTATCAATCGTTTTGTTTATAAGAATCGAGGTAACAAAAGAATGCAGAGCCCATATTTGCCTTTTGTTGGCTCTGGAAACTGTAGGTACGAAAAATCCTTACTTTTGTAGTAGTCCATATAAATATGTTATAAAAGCGTTTGAAGTTGTTTCTTATTTAAAAATCTGCTTCCGGGAAAACAAAATAATAGACTGGCTCAGAAATCACACCTCTCAAACTCCACTAGTGTTGTATAAAAGTTCGATGTAGTTTGGCATTACATTTTTCAATCTAACTGAACCTTTTTCAAAATGTTAAGCTAATGGTGATCTTGGTCCTGGCTATGAAATGTCTATCCCACAAACTTTGATTGCCACTATTTGTCAAACACATAGGTTTAAGGTGAAGAAAGATCTAAGGCTATAACAGTTATGAATGTAGTCTCTCATGCAGTCCTACAACTTTTAATAGCTCCAGTTGAAATCTCAGTTGCACTTCTGTAATGTCTCTATTTTTTGCACGGGATAAGGGTGTGTCTTCCAAAGACTTGAGACCTAGCTGGTTAACTTATCAATGAGCTATCATAACGCCAATATAAAAGACCATTATTTATCTTTGTGTTTTATATGATTTATAAGTTATTAAAAATGTTCAACATACCTGTTAAATTTGTTTTATAAAAAGTTTAAAAGTCTAAGAAATGATTTTATAAACTTTTATAAAATATATATAGACTCTTATACACTTTTAGCAAATAATTCTATAAATACTTAAGTTTTGATATTTTTTTATATTTATTTACAATCAGATTCTTAAGTAATTGATAAAGAATCCCAAAAATATTATATATTACTGCCTAAACAGTGATCTGTGGAAGAGTACCATATTTTCAGTACGCAGAAAAATTGGAATTATGTGTTACTTTAAATTTCAATCTACAAATTTAGAATATATTCATTAGCCGTGAAAAATTCAAGTAAATCATAAAAGAGAAATTAGCTTTTATAGGCTTGCTTTTCAAAAAGCACACCTGAAAATATAAATAAAAAATTACAAAAAGATGTTCTACTCCTGAAATATCTCACGTGTAACTTTTGCACATTTCTTTATAAGAAATGGTCAAACAATAATTGTAGACGATTTCAAAGCATATAAAAGTAAAGATAAATTATTTTAATAACAATCAGTAAACCAAACATATATAAAGGTGAATGTAAATTATTTTCATTATTAAGTTTGATTTCTGCAATTGTTTTTTTAAACAATACAGAAAATTATTATTCACCTCAAAATCTTTATATATATAATCATGTTTAAATCTCTCACGTTCACCCACATCATCGTCCGCATAGGAAAGTCGAACTCTGTCTATCCGACACGCGTCCGTTATAACGTTGTATGTTGGTGGGCTTTGTCGCACGTTGTATGTTGGGCCGTGAAGTATGGAGATGTGTCGGGCCGTTAAACAGATGTCCTTTCTAATCCTAATTTGGCTGTACCGAAGAAACAATGTCATCTTCCCTTTTCACGCGACGCCGACAAGATGGCGTTTCCTCTTCTTCTCATCGACTGAAACTGTCACCGTAAAGGCTTCATGATTAATCTCATTTGTTCACTCCCCCCACTATGTTGTCTTCAATGCTTTTATTTTGATCTGAAAGACGGTGGTTGTTGGGTATAAATATGTGTGAGTGTTTCTCTCTTTATCTAATCTTATCTTGCATCTCTTATATCTCATACTAATAGATCGTGTTATGGTTAATTCTAGGTCTTTTCTCCGACCTCAAATCCGGCAAGTGCTCCTCCGTCGTGGAGGCCCGGCTTTTGTGGTTATGGGAAGCTGGAAATGTGAAACGTGGAGTGGATCTGATGTGGGTCGAGATGTTCAATGTGAGTCGCTTTATCCTTTTTAGAAAAAAAGGTTTGTGTCTGAACAAGAATTCATGTTTTACTTTTCCTGGTTGTTGAATTATCAAGATCCCGGCAACCTTCTCCATAATTGTTAGTGTTTAATATAATTTTCTCCAGAAAATTTTGAAATCGTGCATCTCCGATTTTTTTTTAAATTTTAATTATGTTTTTGATTTAAGTAATGAACCCTCTTTTTGAATGTTCAGTTTGCGAAATACTTTCGTATCATTCATGTTTGTTTGTTTTGGTATTTAAGTTTTGATTTTTTTATTCCGACGATTCTGTTCGTGTTTTAGTTTTATTCCAGAAATTTAGAGTTAATTTGGCCAGCAGTATTCCGGCGAACCTCTATATGTTTTGTTAGAATTAATCTTGGTTTATTTTTGCATTATTTTGGGTTTTAATTCTTTCTGATCTCTATGTTCCTAACAATGGTATTATGGACAGGCTTCTGAAGCCGCAGGAAACAAATTGCAGACTTAATTCTCAGAACTTCTCAGGAACAAGAAAGGATAACCAGGAGGAGAATCCAGATCAAGCTTCGGAGATGGCTAAAATTGGCAGGAGCAGCCATGTAACTGATCTAATGGATAGATTTCAGACGCTAAAACGCCGAGAAGCTTAGCAAGTTCACAAGTCTCTCAACAGCTTGGACGTCAATTCAGATTCAGGAGATGACCAGCAAGGAAACAAGACGCAAATTTGTGATCATCTCTAGGCAGAGATTTACAGATAGAGATGCACGTCGGTACCGAACCATCTGCATACTCGGACTGGGGACATGTCCCCAAGGATGATTGAGTACCGGAACTTTCTTCTGCTCTTTTGTTTGCAAGATTGTTGCTTAGGATTATCTCAAACGTCTAACCAGAGTTATATTATTGATGTTGTGTTCGCAGGATGTTATAAAAGCTATGTTGGAGAGCCATTCAAGAGTATTTCAAGGTTTATCTTTTAACATAGCTTGGAATGATTATGTTATCTTTGTAGACAAAACCATTAGACGTAGTGACTACTTCTTGCAGTTTCCACTTTACCGCATGTTTATTCTTTTTCCTTTTGTACTCATAATGCATTTAGTAAACCAAATTCTGATCCCATAATATATAAACAAGGTTTCTTCCGGGTGGTGTGACCAAAATACGAGATCTGAAAAAGCCACACAGACTTCCTGTTTCAGTTTTCTGACGAGCCCTCAACAATTGAAAATCTTTAAAGCAACACGTTCGGAACTTTAACGTGATGTACTTCTGAGTTACAGATTGCTTATACATACTTCTCTTACTTTCTTTCCTAAGTTAATCAAGAAACAAAGTCCCAGAAGTAAAAAACACAGTTAGATCCATAACTCAAACAAACAAATGCTAGACTCAGGTTTCAGAGGAGACAAAAAGTAAAATACGACTAAGCAAAAGTGGTAGTTGAGTTGCAGAGACAAGGAGCAAGAATGCGAAATATAAAAGATGTATTAACAAAAGATGTGAATGAGTTACAGAGACATAAATCACAACTTGGGTTGCAACTCAAACAGTAAAAATCTAAGCTTCAATTTGAAGAAGAGGCAAAGGATCAAAGACGAGGATTCTGAAAAACAGGTGGTTGAGCTCAAGGAAAAAATCCAAGTATGATCCAAGACTTAAAAGATTCACACAAGGTAATAGATATTGAATAACCAAAAACAGGTAGATGAGTGACATGGACAGAGGCATTTCTTAAGTAGCAATTCAAAAAAATTAAAAGCTATGATCAAAGTTTTAGAAAAAAAAATCAGAAAAGATGGTAGATGAATACAAAGAATTAGTTCTTGCTTCGCAACTCTAGACATCACATTTAAAATTATTATCATCTTCAAAAGAATAAAACAAAATCAACAGTGTAAATTTGTTAGACATGAAATTCGACAAAATAAATTGAATAGTAATTCAAATAAGAATTGATTTCACAATTAACTAAACAGTTTGTATACCTATGTAATCGAAAACCCCAAACCGAATCTGAACCAAGAACGTTACCATATATTTTTTAAGTTTTAAAATTACCAAACATTATTAAAACACTACTTATACGCACATTACCAGAAAAAAAAAAGAAGAGGAAAAGTTATAGATAGCACCAAACCAAATTTTTGTCACAAATATAGACTCCAAGAATCAAAATGACCAACATGTTTTATTAAAAAGGTAAATATACATTTATATCCTTGAGTTAACAAATCAAAACTTTACGGTATAGAGTTAAGAGGTGGGATTAACGTTTAAAATTTAATAAAACAAAAAATAAAAACTAAAATTTGAAACTAAATTTTTGAAAAATAGTTTTAAAATTTATTTTCAAATTATAAAAAGAAAATTTGAAAAAGAATAAAAAAGATCTTCAAAACAATTGCCAAAGAAAAAAATTTATAAAATATTTAGAATCTAAAAACATATAATCTGAAACTATAAAAAACTATTATTTTTAATTTTTTTTTTATTTTTTTTTATTTTTAATTTATTTGTATTCATATATTAGGGTAGTATGATTTTTTCACCTATTAAGTGAAACATTTTGGTCAATTTTCTCCTTATAATCTATTTTTGTGACAAAAACTTAAAAAATCTTTATTTATGTGAATTAACCAAAAATAATTACCGTAATAGTTTTATCCAAAATATTTTAAAATTATCCAAATTAACGAAATAACCAAATAATTTGTATCCAAACTTACCTAAATTATCCGATATTTAATCCAAAATAACTAAAATCTCATTTATTAACCAAATTATCAGAAATTATCTGAAAACCCGGAATCCTATTGAACCACTATTTAGACTTTCAAAAACAAAAAATACAAAGCTAAACTAATATTAAAATTTTAAGTTAGTAAAAATATATATGAAATATTATTCTAATTATTTAATCTATTTTTGAGAAAACATCCCGCCCGTAGGGCGGGCCGTTCCTAGTTCAGAATAAAATATTGTTTCTACTTTAGCTAAGATGAGTCACATTAATCCACTCAGAAACTAATTAAAACATATATTATATTGAATACTAATCTCACATTCAAAAAGCAATAATATATACCTTCAAAAAATCAATCTATCTACGTTTGTTTAGTGTTCTAGACATTTTATAATTTATTAGTTCTAAATTCATTAAACAGTTTTAAAAACACAAAAATATAAAAATACAAAGCAATTATTTTTTGGTCTATTAACTGACAAAAATAACATGTAAACACATTATCCGCGCGTAAAAATACAACAGTTTTAAAATCAATCTATCTACGTTTGTTTAGTGTTCTAGACATTTTATAATTTATTAGTTCTAAATTCATTAAACAGTTTTAAAAACACAAAAATATAAAAATACAAAGAAATTATTTTTTGGTCTATTAACTGACAAAAATAACATGTAAACACATTATCCGCGCGTAGCGCGGACAGAGATTCTAGTTATTTATAAAACCACAATAATACTCGTGTGATCTGCGATAATGTTTGGTCGTGCGTGCAAGGATTGCTATTAAAAATGTAATCTTCTAAAATAAACTGGGTAAATAGTTCAAGCATAGAAAATCTTTATGTAATTTAATTTGATTTGATTACCCCAATTGGGTCTTTCGAGCTGTGCACAGATTTTATTCTACTGAATATCCAGAATAAAATGGACACGTTTGTGCAAATGATATTGAATTATTTTGGACGACAAAGTACACTGATCTTTAATGTTTATGGATCTTTGTGAAACTCTGTCAGTTTTTCCTAGTTTATGTTTTTAGGGTTTCATTTCTTAATTCCTATTCTACTTTTTGATACCCTCATGCAGCAAATAAGTGTACTTTACTTTATACATTGCATAAGTTGTCACATATATATATATATATATATATATATATATATATATATATATATGTTTGGAGTTTATAAATAATGTTTTACACTCTCTCTTAGGCATATTACTAGATGTATTGCTTTAACCGACGAGAACTTGAATTGTAAAAGTGAAATCGTAAGAAAATACTACAAATTAATTATGCATTCGGGTCGAAACTATTTCTTTTGTTAATTTGATTATATGTCTTTTAGCTCCCAAAAGTTCTTTGTTATTGGCAGGCACAGAAAAGTTTAGAGTTAGATTCTTTAAGTGGAGA
This sequence comes from Hirschfeldia incana, assembly GCA_026261945.1. NCBI lineage: Eukaryota > Viridiplantae > Streptophyta > Magnoliopsida > Brassicales > Brassicaceae > Hirschfeldia > Hirschfeldia incana. The sequence continues at coordinate 4,901,960 of JABCMI010000006.1, forward strand.
TTCCTGCATACTCTTAAAAGGTTGATTATGACAAAGAGTTTACTACTAGGATATTAATGTTTATAGCTTTTATAGGAAAATAGTATCTTATTTTCTCAGGGTTTTAAGAAACTAATTGGTTTTTACTCTTTCACACAAAATTTTCCTTAGGTAACATTTGCTAACTTTGATTTGGTGTATAATTTTTATTTACCTTTTGGTTTGGTAGCTTTGATTTGGTGTTTGGTTGTTTTCTACTTTTGGAAATTATTTTGAAGAAGGTGAAAATGGTTTCAGAACCAGAGGAGTGGCCAGTCTTCGCAAGTTATCTGAAGGATATCAAGATTTTACAAGACAGTTTTCTAAGCTCAAGAATCATTCATGTACCACATACGAGAATTCAGAGACGGATCGTCTAGCACGTTGTGTCAGACAGCAATCGTCTTTCGTCGTCCACATGGATACATAGTTACAATTTGGTTTACAGAATCTATATGAGTCTGTATACGTTGATGACAAAAAATAAATTATTTTGATTAGTGTTCACTTTTATTTACTTAGGGATTTATTACACTAAAATTTTGGTTATGAATACACAATCTACATTACTCTTACATATGCACTTAAATAAACGTAACTAAAGATTCAAACTGAAGAAAAGAGCTTATGTTGTATATATGCCCTTGGATGCTAATTGAGTTGATGAAAGAAATTTAGTCATGGTCATATCATCTTAAACAAGTTAAGGTCTTTCCAGTTCAATAAAACACGTTCAGATCTTGTTATGGTTATATATGGTCGATGATACATTTTGGTTAGTAATACAAGTACTCTTACGTCCAACAGACGAATCCATTAAACCGCAAAAATAAGGCAGAGCGGGAATGGACATGTATATCAGACCGCGCCCCGCCACGGATAGAGCTGCCATAACCCAATTGAAAATAAGACTGCGACTGTTTGGGACATTAATTTAGTCGCGGAATACCCAAATTGCCACAAAGTATGATCAGTGAACCATAAAACCAGAAGCGGCGAAGCCGGTTAAAGTAGCAACTTATATATTATTGCAGAGAGGACTTTTTCTTTGAACAAGATATAGATTAGGTAAATTTGAATAGTAATGATAATTCATAATAATGAAATTTCAACTCAAAACGAAAGATTAAAACTGATTTGGGTATACATAGAGATTAAGAAAAGAGAGAGTGTGTGCTCAATTTTTTATCTGTAATATGGCTAACGAGCTTATGGAATTTCTACGCGCACGATCTGCCGTCCAGTGTAGGAGGGTTGACGCAACCTAATCAATTATTACTTAATATTGTTTAATCATATAACTCAATTTCAATATTTTCAAATATACAAATTATTACAGTATGACACAAAAACTGTCACGTTCAACAACTAGGTCTCTGATTTTCCAATTCACATCTATTCTCCTTTCATTCTCCTCCAACTCATAAGACTCTTCTCTTTCTGCAAAGTGTTTTTTTTCTAACTTCTTTCTGCAAAGTTACTACCCACGGAACTTGACAACTTAGATTATACTAGTAACTAATAATAAATGTGTCCAAAAAATAAGTTAATGCTCTAAGAAGTCGTTTTGGTGTAAAAAAAATGTATACACCGGAAGATAAATTAGTTGAATAAAAAGCGGTTGAAACATATCTAAATACTTACAATATAAACCACATACAAAAACGTGTAAAAATCATAAAGTAAGCGAATAAAATGTCCAGTTTGCTAAGTTCTTCATCTGAAGGTTGAATAGTAGTATATATACTTATATATATATATATATTTATTTCATTACAAATAAAAATCAGAATAATCCAAATATTGTCATAATAAACAAGCCCAACTATTTTCGCTCATGTTCTCTTAACCAACCGTTGATATTCAAAGGTTTGAGTTTTACATGATCAAATGACTGACTAGACAAGAACTATATGTGAAGGTCCGTATAGCATGAATTACTTTGTAATGTATTTTTTAAAGATTTTTTTTACCAAAAATGTATTTTAAATAAGAACATTAGCCCACTGTTTATTCAGTGCATATACAGAAATAGAGATGACGAAAAAATTATAAACTAACGTAAAATAGATTAAAAAAAACAATGTGTATTAGTGTTATATATATCGTAATGTCTAGGAGTAAGTATTCTTTTTTTTTGAACAACAGGAGTAACTATTCTAAATATAGCATTTATGCTTCTTAGAAGTTCTATAACATTATAAAAAGTTCTATAACATATATGCAACTAGTTGCTTCTATATATTTTTCTTTTAATTAGCTGATGGGAAGCGCATATAATCCTCTCCTCTCTTATACTCTATTTATTTTTCGACACTTTGTTAGCTAGTTATTTTAAAATACTATTGATTAATATGTTGTATAGCTATACAGATTGTAATAAAATACAAATAGATTGGAATATTCTGAAAATGTAGTAGAATATTTTAGCGAGATAATATTTTTCTACTAAAATAAATTAAACAAGGTCGTTGCTGCTATATCATGGCAGGTTGAACTATAAGTCTATTAATGGAAAAAAATGAAGGTATCATATGCATTTTTTGATCATATGTAGTTTCTCAAAGATGGATTTGGTTTTGCTAATTGTATTTATTTTTTTTTAACAAGCTAATTGTATTTAATTAATACTCAACACTAAAGTCAATGGATCAGTGCAATTGGCGAGCATATTATGAACTCGACCCGTAAATTTCATGTCCCCGAATGTTTTAAATCACATATGTAAAGACTAATTTCGGGCAGTTCAATTTGGTTTCATTTCATTCATCTCCAAAATGATTTTGCGGAAAGCTCTGTAATATTGAATAGGCTGCTTACTTCTTATTAGTTGAAAGTTTTGGTAACATAACCCTGCTGCTAATTAAGATATAATCTACAATTAAAGTCGAACAATCTAGTGAGCTTCTCCAATGATCTTGATAACATACCATCATTCACCACATTGGTCATAATTCGGGTATATCATCAACCTATTTTCTTTTTGCTTACTTAAATTGATGTGCTTTACACCTATGAAATAATATATGAAGTTAAGCAATAAGATAAGCGAGAATGCAGCGAATCATAAGCGAGAAACGACAAAAATATGCTTTGAAGACCAAGTTGTATCGCCCACCATAATTATTAGCTGTCCATATCTAAGGGTATCCTTATAATTTAATTAGAAAGATGGTTGTAACTGGTATTATAAGGGCGACATATAATTTATCCACTCCATCTTATGTTCTCTATATATACATCCCAACTCCTCTCCCTCATTCCCTCACACAAGACTTCCAACAAACAAAACTAACCAATCTTCTTAACTAAGATTGATCTCTTAATTAAGACGTTTAATTAATAACACAAAAAATGGAAGCCATGGGGGAATGGAGCAACAACTTCGGAGGAATGTACACATATGCAACCGAAGAAGCCGATTTCATGAACCAGCTCCTCGCCTCCTACGAAAATCCTGGCACCGGCTCAGCCTCTGGCACAACCGGTGGAGACCACCAGGGCTTGTATTGGAGCCTTGGCTCTCGTCACAACCACCTTACCCGCATGCCTGAAGGCAGTAGCTTCTGTTTCTCTGGGGAGAGCAGCAGCTATAGCGTTGGGAACAGTGGATACTATTCAGTGTTACCACCAGCAGTTGAAGACAACAACAATGGGTCAATGGACTTTGGGATGGAAGATGGGACCATCAACACCAATTCTTACCTTGTTGGTGAGGAGACAAGTGAGTGTGACGTTGAGAAGTACTCAGCTGGAAAGACTCTTTTCCCCTTGGAAACCGTTGTTGAGAACCACCACGACGAGGAGAGCATCTTGCAATCCGAGATCTCTGTGACTACTACGGATCATCATCAAAAATCTCTCACCTGTTCCAAGAAGAGATCACGTGCGACATCGGCTGATGTAAGTTTTACGGTTTTAGGTTCCTACCTGGTTGTCAATTTTGAAGGAGCTAGTGGATCCAAATAAACTTGATTGCATCAAAATATTATCATTATCATTAAAAAAAAATCTCACCAAAGAAATATATGATATATAGTAATATGGTTTATATACTAATATTGTATTAATTGGTGGTTTCAGAAAAACAAGAGAGCAAAAGTGAGTAAGAAGGGCCAAAGGAGCATCGAGATGAGTGGTGATACCAACAATGGAGGAGAAGATGAAGAAGAAGGAAAGAAGGTGAAGAAAAGAAAGAGTGGGGCTATGATGAGTAGACAGAACTCAAGCACCACTTTCTGTTCCGAGGAAGAATCGCAGTGTCCTTCTCAGGACATTGGAGGAGAAGAGGAAGAAGATGCCTCAAAGGCCCTCAACCTTAAAGGCAAAACCAGGGCCAGTCGTGGGGCTGCCACCGACCCTCAAAGCCTTTACGCAAGGGTAAATATCTTTCTCTTATAAACTTCAACGTTTCGTCTTTAATTTGATCAATATTTTCTTTTCGTCATCATTATTCACAAAAAGAAAAATTCAAGACTAATTAAGTCCGGATATTTGTTTGGTTGTGCAGAAAAGAAGAGAAAGGATAAACGAGAGACTGAGGATTCTGCAAAATCTGGTCCCCAATGGAACAAAGGTAGAAGTTCATGCATGCAAGCGTTAAACACATGCAGATGATATATGATTGTTCTTTGCATGCAATTTAAATTTACAAGCAACTGTTAGAAGAAAATTCTAAACATATATAAATTTCTTAAATACGTAACAGGTTGATATAAGTACAATGCTCGAGGAAGCCGTTCATTACGTCAAATTTTTGCAGCTCCAAATTAAGGTGATCTTTAATTTAGACATTTTACGTTTACATTCATGCATGTGTCCATATGAAAATGACCTAACCTAAAATTAAAATATTAATTACGCAGTTATTAAGCTCTGATGATCTATGGATGTATGCGCCGATTGCTTTTAACGGAATGGACATTGGCCTCCACTCACCGAGATGATGCACGGATCTTGTGATTTTAGTTGCATTTTTAAAACAAAAATGTAATATTCCATTTCATTTTAAATATTCTCCACCTTCGGACGAGTTTGATTATAATTTCTCGTACGATGTTTAATACGAGAGAAATGGGGAGTCAATTCTATTTTCATCTTTTCAATAAAATTTTGAGCTATTCTTTATTTCTTTAAATTGTTGATGCTTCTTGGCAGCGGAGTCTGTTTCATACAATTAATCCACTCAACTGGTTTTCATCATCATAAGCTGACACTATAATATAAGCATATAGTTTAATAATGTTCCATTTATTTAGCTGTGTTGTGTCATTGATAGTGAGTGTATATGTTTTTTTTTTGTCGACAAAATTACAGACTCATATAGACTCTGTAAACCAAACTGGTTGCTCTGTATCTATATGGATAGTAAACGTCGTCTGTTGCCTCACACCACGTGCTAAGTTATCCGCCTTTTTGTTTTGCATCCTTGATATATGAATAATCCCTGAACTGTTAAAACATCTTTTGAGACTTCTGATGTCCTCTAAATAGCTTGCAAAAGTCGGCCATTCTTCTGGTTCCGAAACCATTCACCAATTGAGAACAATCCGTTGCAAAAGTAACATTATATTGTCTTAAATTCCTCATACATTCCATTGCCCATATAAAAGCCTCCACCTCCGTATGCAAGGGTAATTGACTTGCCCTTGTATTTCTGGCACCCAATAAACCTTCAAAACCTTCTAACGTACTGTACCATCCCTGGCCTGAGAAAGTATCTTCTGATTTTCATGATCCATCCATAAAACACCATCGTCCCGATCTAAGCGGTAAAACAACATCAGATGCTTGTAAAACCTTGGTCTTATTTATTATTTCTTGTTGGGCATCTAACCAGAGTATAGATTCAGACATAGACAGTTTAAGAGTATCCCTTGGGGCTATATCTAAATTACTAAGAACCTTATTATTCTTTCCTTTCCATATGTACCAAAGTATCCACACGAAATGATGATCGTCCATTGTTGGCCTGATTCTCCAGAATAAATAATCCATGTTCGAAAACAAAGATGGTTCTGGAAAATGGTCCGGATGCGAAAGAATCCTCGATAATGCCCAAGTTTAGACTGCTGGTGGGCATTCAAAGAAGACGTGATTTATAGATTCTTCTGCTGCTCTACATCTATCACATCCTATATCTCCCTTGAGACCCCTGGCTTTTAGGTTTTTTTTTAACAGCTATACATTCTGACAACAACTGCCACAAAAAGTGCTTCATCTTTGGTGGACAGCGCACTTTCCAGCAATAAGCTTTAAGATCCGTAACTGTTGGACCAAACTCTATTGTCCCTCTCCCTCTATCTGGATATGCTCTTTCTATTTGATATCCTGATTTAACCGTAGATTTTCCATTCTTTGTAAAGTCCCGATCTACTGTCTCTACCCTACTCAGAGGTATGCTTTCAACAATCTTAACGTCTGTGGGTTCCATTATTTCCTGTAAAGCCAATGAATTCCAAGTACGTGACGAGGAATCAATGAGAGAGTCAACCGTAAGGTCTAGTAAGAGAACATTTTGTTTTTTATTTTCTGGTCTCAGGCGGTTGGTTGAGAGCCAGAGATCATTCCATACTGATATAGAAGATCTTGATCCCACCCTTTTGATTAGTCCTTTACTAACCAGAGATCTAGCTGAGATTATACTGCACCACCCATAGGATGACGAGTACGATCTGGCCGGTTCTTGGGGTGATGTATTCCTAAAATAACGTCCTTTAAAAACACGAGAAAATAGAGGACAAAACTTAGGTTCACCCCTATGGTGAACCTTTAAATTCATCTCTCCTCTAATAACCAACCAAATTGTCAACTAGATAAATGATTTAAAAATATTAAATAATTAAAAAAAACAAAAATAATTAAAACAAAAAGTAGCGCAATTTTATTAATGTTAGTGCCACTATCTAAACCCTAAACTCAAACTCTATACCCTAAACTCAAATTATAAACCCTAAACCCTATATTATAAACTCAAACTCTATACTCTAAATCCAAATCTTAGACACTAAACCCAAACCATAAACTCTAAACCAAAAACCTAGACCCTAAACTTAAACCTATACCCTAAATCCAAATCCAAAACTCTAAACCCAAATCGTAAATCATATACCTTAATTATAAACCCTACACCCTAAATCATAAATCTAATCTATATACCCTAAACCCAAATCCAAGATCTTAAATCCAAACCATAAGCCCTAAACCTAAATCTATACCCTAAACCCAAATCATATACTCTAAACCTAAATAGTAAATCCTAAGATTTATGGTTAGGATTTAGGGTCTTGGACTTGGGTTAGGGTTTAGAGTTTAGGTTTATGATTTATGGTTTAGAATTAAGGTATAAGATTTACCGTTTGGGTTTAAAATCTAGGTTTGGGTTTAGGGTATAGGTTTATGTTTAGGGTATAGATTTTTGGTTTATGGTTTATGGTTTGGGTTTAGAGTCTACGATTTGTATTTAGGATATAGAGTTTGGGTTTATAATTTAGGGTTTAGGGTTTAGAATTTGATTTTAGTGTATAAAATTTGAGTATAGGGTTTAGATAGTGGCACTAGCATTATTAAAATTGATACATTTTTTTAATTATTTTCATTTTTTTAAAATATTTAATATTTTTTAATCATTAATCTAGTTGACATTTTGATTGGTTATTGGAGGAGAGGTGAATTTAAAGGTTCACCATAGGGGTGAACCTAAGTTTTTTCGTTCTAAAATTAGACTTAACAAACGAAGCGATAAACTATATTTAGCAAAAAAAAACATTAGCATTTATTAGAAAAAAAAATATTAATTGGTTGATTTCGGTTGCCGGATCCCCACGGTTATATAAAAAACATTAGTATATATATCAGACAAACGGAGCGATAGGAAAGGAAACAGAGGTTTGGGTAATATTTTTCTTTTTGTGGTAATATTTTTCTCTTTTGTGGTAATATTTCTCTTAGCATAAAAGGTTTTTTTAATAAGTATGTGAATTCATTAATAAATAATGGACAAACGAATGAACATAAAAATCTTGGTAATATTTGTTTATGTGCTAATAACTCTACCAATTGTTTTCTTCTTCAGTGAAAAAGCAACTAAAGTAAATCTTTACTCGGATGAAAGAGCGGACTCCAGATCCCAGATCGATATTAGATTTTAATACTTGTAGCCAGTGGTGCACCAATAATTATAAATAGTCATACGGGCTCATACTTCCAGTTGGAATCATATGTGTAAAATTTAATATTCAGGCAGTAATTGTAATTTTTCTACTTATATTTAAAGTAGCCAAACAACATTTTCACCAAGAATAAAAACCTACTTCACGAAATTAGTTGTGTTGTTTGTCAGAAAAATAAAAGAAATTAGTTGCGTTGTTGGCAAAACCAAATTCGTATAAGATAGATCGTTGCGTACATGGCGAGTTAGCCGCTATACGTAACTCCTAATTTAGCACTTAGCAGTCGCTTTGTTATAATATGATTGCAGTCAAATATGGTACGATGTTGTGTACCTTATCGGATTGCCAGAGGAAGTATATGATTGTGCTAACCATGATTTGTCCATGTACAACACCAAATCTAATACGTACATATGCAATGAAGCTCAAACTTTTATCAAGAGTGACGTAGTTCATGCACCCTGTGTTTGGCAAATGATCGAGCAGCATCAAACGATCATGACAATTAATTTAAGGAATTACCGTTTATTATTTATTTATTTACTTTTTCATACTTTTTTTGGCTTAAAAAGTAAATAAATAATAAACGGTAATCCCTTAAATTAATCTTCTCTTTTTTTCCCCAAAAGAGATACCTTTTCGAAATCTTACAGTGAAAATAAAAAGCAAATTAAATATGACTGGAGAAAGTACATAACTAACAGAAGAAGAAACTGAAAGGTGTATATATATATATATATATATATATATATATATATATTACAAAATATTTATACAACACTGATTGAGTTTTGGCATTGGTTGTCATTTTTACGGTATTATATGCATGCATTTGTCCTCTATTTGTTTGCATGCGGCATGCCACTAAGTAAATTTTCATACCATAGAAAAAATTTATACGTTAATAGTCCAAACCAAAAAGGAATAGTTAAAAAAAGGAATAGTTTACAAATCTTGCCGAACATAAGAATGATGAATTATGGCCACTTAAACCTTCGGCTGCAAGCCTGCGCATGTCCATTCTCACACGTATTCTTGAATAAGACCAATTCTTGTTCATTTACATGGTTAATAATTTTTATAATGGAATAGCCTAGCCCAATGCTGGTTCTGGGCATTTCATTTTCCAGTCTAATTTTCTATTAAATATAAGTGTTCCCATGCAATAGCTGTTTTTAGACCTTCTTTTATATACAGCAGTTATTCCTTGAGAAGAGTTGAATATATGTTTACAGAATTAAATAATATTTCCAGGTTTTATATTCATAGCCCAAAGTATCTTTTTAAGTAACCAGATGACATATCCATTTTCTTCTACCGTATAATATCATCAACAATCAATCTTATTCATTGAAAACTATATCAATTTTATTTTTGCCAGCAATTATTACTATTTTTACTAATTTGAAAAGTAATTACGAATTATAGCATCAAATTTCAGCCAGTAATTTAATTCATAATTTCATGACATAAGTAATTATACGGATTTTATCCTATTAGCTTAAAATTGATTATGAAACTTTTTTTGACGAAAAAGTGATTATGAAACTTTCTAGCACTGAAATTTAATAAATGTCTCGCTTTGATATCTTTAAATTTCGAATATAGAAGTTACAGAAACACACAAATATTTAAATATATACTGATATATGGCAAAACGTTATAAAAAGCAAATTAGTTCAAACTTCAAAGTAAAAAAGGTTCTCAAAAACAAACCATCACGAAAGTTTATGGTTGTTAGAAACATAATAAGTCCTAAAAAGGGAAAAGAAACATAACAAAACGATTGAAATATTTTTGAAAGCCTTTCGTTGAAAAACGATTGAAATATTTTAAATAAAGGTCAACTATATTATAATAGGTAGTTTAATCCGTTCAGGAACTTTATACAACGCGAAGTTATAAAATTGTCTTTGTCAGAAAAAGGTTGTAAAAATTGACATCATGGCTATTAAAGTAGAATTTGACTTTGGCTTTTGTTATTTCTTAAATATCAGATGACTTAGGCTCGTGGTACATTTTTATAATTTTGTCAACAATTTTATTTTTGACAAAAAAAAAATTGTGAAAAGTTCATAGTACATAAATTGTAAAAGGTATTTTAGAAAACTAAATTTTTAAATATCAGTTGACTTAGAGCATGTACATCAATGAACCCCAAGAAGGGTTCATCTTTGTAATATTTTTTTTTGTCAGATTTAAAAAAAAAAAAAAAAAAATTAATTGGATCAATCTCTTTGCGACACGTGGTGAACTCCACCTTCTTGGGGTTCAACGGGATGAACTTTTGGAGAGAGAAGTTCATCACTGTTCATCTAGAAAACTGTGTGAACCTCCTTATAAACCCCTTATGAATCTTCAATGTACATGCCTTTAGGCTCGCTGAGATTATTTTGATCTTAACAGCTACAGACAATTTTTTGATAATTCAAATGCTAATCTAATTACCTTATTTCACAGTTTATATACATAGATGTAGTAGGAACAAGCCATATTTTCCCCCTGTCCTACGTACACTTTTATTATTTTTAAAAAAGTAAATACAAACTAAAATTATATAAAAATCATGAGTTGATCATATCATATATGTACATTCCTGTGGTTCTATGGTCTGTTATTACTAATTAGTCATTATTTGAGACCTGGGCCACAAATGACGACTCTTTCTCCCTCTGTACTTATCTGTTATCGTACGTTTTTCTTTCTTTCATATACATATTTTTAAGATTTCCGAATAGTATGCTCAGGTTTGAGCAGTACTTTCTAAAATATACTCAATTTGACTTGTAACTTCAATAATCAGTCAAATAGTTAATTGCGATGACAGCTACTAAAACCCCTTCCACATTCAAAAGATTTTTTTTTTTTGATAAAACACATTCAAAAGAATTTGCTAGATTATAATTCATAAACACAATTATTTAACCATTATAATTGTAGCTATTTTTTCTTAATGTACATGCTTTTAAAATTATACTAGGTAATTGTCCGTGCTACGCAGCGGGATTTTATTTTATTTTTTAATCAAATAATTTAATTTTGTTAATTTATTTAGTTTACTTTATACCGTGAAACTGTAACATAATATTTCAAATTATACCTAACTCTAATATAAATATTTTACAAAATAGCTTTTACATTTTAGATAGATAACATTTTATTTAAAGAGTTTCAATTTATTTTCAAATAAATAAAAAATATTTTATTTTTGTTTATCTTTTGTTAGTTCAAAATTTTGTTTGTACAATAATTTTTATAAATTATTTTTTCATACTTTTTTTTAAATCAACATATATTAATTAAAATGCTACACATTAAAAATACACATCAAAATTCAGAGAAGATATATATTTTATTTATACAGTTTTAGCTTTGTTAACAACGATAAATCATTAAATTATTATATTTCTTAAATATTATTTTTATTATATAAAATTCTTAAATATTGTTCACTATTTATGTTTTAGTATGTTGTATAAATTGTTTCCATTTCTGTATTCTATAATAAGTTTTGTCTCACTTTTGTTTTTTTAGTTGAAATTTTTGTCTTGTATTTTTTTATTAGTTAAGGTTCTAATTATGTCATTAACTTGAAGTTTTGTCAGTATAATTCTCTTATTTACATCACTATGATAAATATATGGTTTTTATTAAGATCTGCCGGTAAAATTTTCTTATCATCTTTGGTATCACAGTAGTCCTTTTCTCAAAATAAAAAAAAAATTGTATGGTGTAAAAACTATTTTTACTTTTGGATTAATACAAACGATTTTTACTTGTAAATTTATGTTATTTTATTAATAATAAAATTTATAAATTGTTTATTTAAAATAAACAATTTTTTAGTTATAGCTTTAAAATATAAATTATTTAAAATTAGCAAATGTTTGATGATATTTTGATAAAGTATTTTATATCATAAAAATGGTTTGGTTTGTCTAATTATTTTTTTTTTGATAACCAAAACACAATTTTTCTTATTTAATTTTAACCTAACTCGTGTATAACATATATAGGTATATCTATTTCCTTCTACCTAAACTAAGCCATGCCGTCATCTTCTTTACTTTTTTTTGAATGACATGTTCCTTGCTTCTCACCACCTTCCTTGTCTTATCTTTTCTCTTCTACTTCTCCAGTTCTCGTATTGTTCTTGGTTCTTCTTTTATATCTTTCTTTCTGTTATTGGAAAAAACTTTGCGTTCGTCTTAGATCGTCACCACCACTTCCTCTTGCAAACCGATCACCAAGGATCCATCATATCTGTTGTCCATAGAATCGTCTTTGCTTTTGTTGGTGTTGTGTAACAGAACCAAGAAATGGATGATAGACGAGCGATGTCAGAGCTGCCTCTGGAATCTTCACAACCCACCAGAGATTTACACAGTTACCATCCAAGCCATACGAAGCCACCAACGTCGAGATCCTAGCAATAGACTTGCGCCCCAAGCATTTTCCTTCCCATTTTTAATGGATCTCTGATCACTACCATTTGTCCAGAGCCGGTCGTGTACAGAGTGCTACGAAACATACGTATGGGGCCCCCACAAAATAGGGCCCCCAATTCAAGATTTTTCTTTTGTGTATTTACGTATGTATCTACTGCTCCAAAGTGACGTTTGCCAGTTAGTTTTTCTTTTTCTTTTGAAACTACAAGTTTTCTTAATAACTAGTTTAAATGATCTAACTATCCAATTAAAACCAGAAGCAAAAGGCGTCATCTCTTTTAAATTGGAAGAATTTTTTCTTTTAGCCAGATGTCTTTTTAACATCTTTTCTTAACATCTTTTCTTTATAAACAATTGTTTTGTTCATGCTGTTTAAATTATAATTCTTAAAAAAATTATTTTCGAATAGGGCCCCATAAACCACAGATCCGGCTCTGCATTTGTCTTGAGCCACCGCGTTACATGAATACGGAACAATATTTTTTCTGAAGATGAAATAATTTGACCGAGTCGTAAGATTTGCAATCAAATTAAGAAATAGATTTTTGAGAATAGCTAGCAAATTGACGTGTAAGTTTAGATGATGTGTAAATAATCAAATGTTTTGATTGGAGTATCAAATTTTTTCATTTATTGACATGTCATCTTTATAATGATTTTCAAATCTGATATGTCATCTCTGTGAGAATCACTCGTGTTATTATTGTGGGGATTTGGCAAACTAGTTCGATATATCAATAGATGTGGGAGACAAGACAAGTAACGTGAAGACAAACATTATCAATATAAAGTTACAAAATTCGAGGTGTGAGCTTGATGACTATAATGATCCAACCATTTTTAATTCGAGACCTTGCCTCGTTTGGTTCTCATTGTGATCTAACCGTAAGCTCTGTACTTTTTACAATTATTAATTGTTTTCGGAAAATCTAAAGATATCTCTGACTAATTTCTAACCAAACTTATAAACACTATTTACAGTGATTTGAAAGCACTGTAAGATTGTGTTTATTCATTCAGTCGAAATTTTTTGAGTCACCTAAACTCTTTTCTACTCAACCATTGCTAGGCGTAAAGTCAATTAACCATGTGGAAAAAATAGGCCCATTAATTTATATAGTCACGAAAAAATGTGCTGACAACATTTTTGATTAGGGCCACATATATGATGAAGCCCATCAATTTCTAGGGTTTACAAATTCCTCATCTCTCGCACCAATTCAAAAACTTGCCACAGCATTAAGTTGATTCCTGATGTCTCCTCAAACAGTCAGCCATTCTTTTTTGTATTCCGTGTTTGAGAAGCCAAGTATACAACTACTTCATATCTTAGTAGTTGATTCTAGTAATAGTGGTGGCAGATAGTAGTAAGCATCGTTGGGCTGGGTTAAAGTTGAAGCCTCGATATGGTCATGGACTTATCAATATAACTGAACTATGCCACTTGAGTCTTTTGAGTTGTTGAAGTCTTAAAGAAAAGATCTACGGGAAAAGCTTCAAAGTCCCAAACTCTGGCAGCTACTAAGTTTTCGACGCGAGTTTTACCAGGAGTGATGCCCTCAGGAACCAGACCTGCCATACAACTTATTCCTGCAAGCACAAAGAAATCTTTAGGAGCTCAAGGAACATCGTCTCAACAAGGTCAATCAAGTCAGGAAGGAAGAAGATCTTTACCTGCGAGGAAAGGCACAAAGGATCAGACCAAGAATACTGCAGCGCTGAAGCAGAAGCGGGATTTTCGTTCTCTTCCTCCCCCGGCTCCTTAGTCGTACTGAGCTGGAACTGTTGTGGGTTGGGGAACCCCATAACAGTCCAGCGTCTGAAGGAGATCCATCGCAGGAACTCCCCAGACATCTTCTTCCTCATGGAAACGAAAAACAATCAGGAAGTGATCCTTGAAAAGCTAAAATGGCTCTCCATAGAGAATTACCATGTTGTTCCCCCAAACTCTCCAGGAGGAGGTGGCCTTTTCCTCATATGGAAAACGGAAATCAATCTCACCGTTAGAACAAGTACAAAAAACTTTATTGATACCGTGATTGAAGACAAGGGTAAAACCTACCAGGTCACTTTTGTTTATGGAGAACCGGACCACACCAAACGTCACCTTATTTGGAATGAGCTATCAGCCTTGCAAACATCAACGGGAAACCCGTGGCTCTTGACTGGGGATTTTAATGAACTCACGGACAACAGCGAGAAGAAAGGAGGTCCAGAGAGGGCAGAAGGGACTTACTGCTCCTTTCGAGCTTTCCTGTCAAGCAATGATCTGTTTGATATTAAGCATTATGGAAACTACCTTTTGTGGAGGGGAAAAAGAAACACTCACCTCGTTCAATGCCGACTGGAAAGGTCAATCAGCAATAGTGAATGGTTCGATACCTTCCCTTCCTACAGGTGTCAGTATCTCAAGTATGAAGGATCAGATCATCGGCCTCTGCTCACATTCCTAGATACAAGAAGGAAGAAAGGTGCAAAAATCTTTAGATTCGACAGGAGATTAAAAGACAATCATGAGGTCAGGAAGCTGGTTCACATAACATGGAATGATGTACCTCATCTGGATGTGGAAGCAAAGCTATCCCAATGTAGGAAAGTGATCTGTAACCGGAGCAGGGCTTTCCACGAAAACAGTAGGAAAGCCTTGGAGAATCTACGCTCCCAACTGGATGAAGCAATGTCTGACCCTGTATCAAGAGATGATCTAATTCATGAGATAAACACAAAGCTGCTTCAGGCCTACAAAGCAGAAGAGGAATACTGGAGACAACGTAGCAGACAATTGTGGCTTACCCTAGGTGACTCTAATACAGGCTATTTCCATGCATCCACAAAGGACAGAAAATCAAGAAACAGATTAACAGTCATAGAAGATGACAATGGCATACCATGGTTTGAAGAGGAAAATATTGCAGAGGTCATCTGCAAATATTTTGATAGCATCTTCACCTCAGAGCAGCATGAAGACCTGCAGACAGTGGAGAAGGCACTCCACCAGTGCGTTACTTTTGAGATGAATGAAGCTTTGATCAAGGAACCAACTGCGAGATAAATAAAAGAAGCAACTTTTGCAATTCATCCAGATAAGGCCCCAGGTTCTGATGGATTCTCTGCTAGCTTCTTCCAGGCAAACTGGGATGTAGTTGGACCAGACGTAGTAAGCGAAATCCAGAAGTTCTTTGCGACAGAGACTCTCCGAACCTCGCAAAACGTTACACACGTTAGATTAATTCCCAAATCTCGGGAGCAAAGAGAGTTGCAGACTATCAGCCTATTGCCCTATGCAACGTGTATTTCAAAATCATTTCAAAGCTACTGGCACTCAGACTCAAACCTATCCTACAGTTCATCATTTCAGAGAACCAGTCAGCTTTCATCCCAGGAAGAGCTATAGCAGACAACATTCTGATTACTCACGAGGTTCTACAATATCTGAAAACATCTCAAGCTCAGAAGAAATGCACGATGGCGGTCAAGACTGATATGTCTAAAGCGTATGACAGAATGGAATGGGGTTTCATCTTACAAGTACTTACTAAACTAGGTTTTCACGAGAAATGGATCAAGCTTATTATGCAATGCGTGACTACAGTATCCTACACCTTCCTAATCAATGACTCGGTGCTAGGAGCGGTCAAACCTAATAGAGGCATTAGACAGGGAGATCCCCTATCTCTATACCTCTTTATTCTCTGTGGACAAGTGCTTTCTGGCCTATGCAAGCAAGCAGAAAGAAAAGGTACCTTGCAAGGTGTTCGTGTGGCAAGGGGAAGCCCGAGAGTGAATCACCTTCTATTTGCTGATGACACTATGTTCTTCTGCTACTCGACACCCGAGTGCTGCAACAAACTGAAGGATATTCTGTGGGAGTATGAACAAGCATCAGGGCAAAAGATCAACAAGGAAAAATCAGCTGTGACGTTCTCCTCCAAAACCTCTGCAGAAACAAAGCAAAGCGTCAAAACACTCTTGGGAATATCTAAGGAAGGGGGCACAGGTAAATACTTGGGCCTACCTGAGCATTTTGGCAGGAAAAAGAAGGACCTATTCACAGCTCTAGTAGATAGAATTCGACAGCGAGCCACCAGCTTATCTATGCGCTTCCTCTCCAGAGCAGGCAAGCTCACACTGCTGAAGGTTGTACTTATGGCCATTCCAACGTTCTCCATGTCGTGTTTCGAGTTGCCTGTAAGTTTATGCAAACGCATACAGTCAGTGCTAACAAGATTTTGATGGGACAATCCAAATGGAAAACGTAAAATAGCATGGGTGACTTGGGACAAGATGACTAAACCTAAAGCAGGAGGAAGTTTGGGCCTAAGGGATATACAGATCTTTAACCAAGCTTTACTAGCTAAACAAGCATGGAGGATACTCATAAAGCCAGAAAGCCTTCTAGCGCGAGTTCTACTAGAAAAATACTGCCATTCGGTACCCTTCATAGATACGCAAGTTCCCACGGTTTGCTCTCATGGCTGGAGAAGTATACTACGTGGTAGGAATCTACTAAGAGGCAATATAGGAAGGGTAATTGGTAATGGGGAGACTACTAAAGTGTGGAAAGATGTGTGGATCTCCCTAGATAACCAAATGAAACCGCTTGGTCCTATACTAGAGGCAGATATGGATCTTACAGTCTCCGATCTCCTAACATCAGACATGAAGTGGAATCAGACCAAGATCGAAGCTATCTTACCTCACTTATCGAAGGAAATCCAACTGCTTCAACCTAGCTTAGCCAAAGCAGAAGACTCTGTCATCTGGCAACCTCTACCCTCTGGGGTCTATACAACCCGGTCGGGATACTTCTCCGCAACAATGCAGACAGCTACAAGACCAGAATCATCTCCAGGAACCTTTGACTGGGTTAAAGATGTGTGGTCGACAGCTTCTTCACCAAAATTGAAGCTTTTTGTGTGGTCAATCATACAGAAAGCTCTGCCATTAGGGGAGAACCTGCATCAAAGAGGGCTCCTTTCAGGCTCTCGGTGTAAGAGATGCAATGAGGTTGAGACTACGATTCATACCTTTATTCAGTGCCCCTTCGCTCAGGATGTATGGAAAAGAATCCCTCTCAACCGTGTAGTTCACCTAGCTACACTAGAGAAATTCACAGATGCGGTCGTAGCGTTCAAGCATACGATTTGTCTTCCGCCAACGGGAATCACCGGAATCATCCTCCCGTGGATCTGCTGGGTCCTCTGGAACACAAGAAACCAACTAGTCTTCGAAGATAAAACGATGTCATCTACAGAAGTCGCAACAAAAGGACTACGATTAGCAAGAGAATGGTCATCAGCACAAAGCTCAACCACCTCAACCAAAGCTCAAATTCACCACTTACCTCATCTGAAATCACGATTGCAGTTAATTGTGGATGATCCCCTGCTCATGACATGTAGATCAGATGCGGCTTGGGATGGTAGAAAGATGAGGGCTGGACTAGCTTGGATTTTCACCGATCCGAGAGGATCACAGATCTCTCAAGAATCAAAGACCCAGGATATGGTAAACTCCCCTCTGATTGCTGAAGCTCTTGCTCTTCGATCAGCTCTACTCTCTGCAGGAAACCTAGGGCTCCCAAAGCTCCGGTGCTTCTCTGACAATGAAACGCTCATTCGAGCCATCACCGGCGACACGCAGATTAAGGAACTTTTCGGTATCGTCAAGGATATCAAGCAACTCTCCTCTGCCTTCATCGCTATTTCCTTTTTTTACTTTAGTCGATTTCAGAATGTCGAGGCTGATAGCTTAGCCAAACGATCTCTCTCTTCTTCGTTGTATTTAGACCCCTAGTGTGCTGACTCTGGGCCTGAGGCCTTCCTCTTAATTTCAATCGTACGTGTTTCACAAAAAAAAAAAGTTGCCTTGTTCTAGTCCAAGCTTACTTAAATTTAATATTGATTACAATGTAAAAGAATGAAACTATTTGTACTTCTTTGACATGGAATTAAGCCAGTTGGCGACTACACCAAAAGAAACTTAATCGATTCGAAAGACCAACAACTTATTTAAGGTTTTCTGGATTTTTGGATTAAGATATCTAGTAACTTTTTTTTCTTTTGAACTAGCGTTATGGACTATGACTAGAATATTTTCTAGCTTCTGTGGAAAGAAAAAGAGGTTGCCTTTGAGAATTCTCTTAGATTTAATATTCTGTTTCCGTTAAAGGTTATGGAATGTTAAATATCTCCACTTTCTTTCCACAACAAGTATGGCAAGAATATCATAGAAGTATAACATAGTCAAAATTGTTTTTATTAATTCATCGTATATATACGATAAAGAAATGGGGTAGTATATATTATTGGAAACCCTTAATCATCATCGAGTGATTCTTAATCTGTTCCACAATGAAGCTTCTTCTACTGCTGCTAGCTTTCTGCAGCCTTTCTCTATCAAGTTGTTCTCCATCTCTCCATCTTATCCCCTGATTTTCCTACATTATTCTTGTTCTTTTATATCGTAGTTCTCCTATAAAGTTTCGAGTTTCTTTTCTTCGCAATATGTATTTTTCTTAAGTTTGTAAATGGTAAATAACTTTTCTCTGATTATTAACGAAAAAAAAAAGAATCAATGTAACATATTTTGTGTGAAAACGTTTGCAGGGTGTGAAGAAAAGTCTGTATCTTACGATTACTCGGCAACTATAGAGGCAAGCTATTCTCTGTTCTTTATTCAGACATGTTCATTGGGAAGTTCTCTTTCTGATAATATTTTTGTCCTGGTGCAGTGTCTAGAGAACCCTCATCAACCACAGTACAATGGAGGGATCATCGTGAACCCTGACCTACAAAACGGCTCACAAGGCTGGTCACAGTTCGCAAACGCCAAAGTAGATTTCAGAGAATACGGAGGCAATAAGTTTGTTGTTGCACGAGGGAGGAATCAATCTTATGACAGCGTCTCACAGAAAGTTTATTTAGAAAAGGGGCTTCTCTACACTTTCTCTGGTAAATACATTTTCGAGTATGGTTACTTGGATCTTAGTCTTTGCATGACACCAATTATCATGTGATGTATTTTATGTTACTTGTAGCTTGGTTACAAGTAAGCAAAGGAAAGGCTCCCGTGATAGCCATTTTCAAGAAGAATGGTGAATATAAGCATGCCGGTTCGGTTATTGCTGAATCCAAGTGCTGGTCCATGCTCAAAGGTGGTCTCACTATTGATGAATCTGGTTCTGCCGAACTTTACTTTGAGGTATCTATATATACAAAGAAACATAGACTATGTTAGATAGTCTTTGTACCAACTCTTGAATATTTGTCTAAGTAACCTACTAGTTTTAATATATTTTAAAAATCTAAAAATGTGAAAATAAGAACGTTACATCTAAGTGGAACTAGAAAAATTGACCAATGATGATTCTATTTTTTTTTTTAATAAAAGATATTCTATTGGTAATGATTCTTCTTTTCTGTGTTCATTTGTAGAGTGAGGACACAACTGTTGAGATATGGGTTGATAATGTCTCGTTGCAACCATTCACACAAGAAGAGTGGAACGCTCACCACGACCAGAGCATTCACAAGACGAGGAAGGGAGCCCTGAGGATCAGAGCCGTAAACTGGGCTGGTGAGCCAGTACCAAACGCAACAATCTCCATCGTACAGAATAGACTCGGGTTCTCATTCGGGTGCGAGGTGGAAAAGAACATACTTGTGAATCAAGCATACCAAAACTGGTTCACTAAGAGATTCACCGTGACAACTTTCGCGAACGAGATGAAATGGTACAGCACGGAAGCAGTAAGAGGCAAAGAGGATTACACGACAGCAGATGCGATGTTAAGATTCTTCAAACAGCATGGTGTCGCTGTACGTGGACACAATATCCTATGGAATGATCCTAAGTACCAACTTAGTTGGGTGACTTCTTTATCCGGTAACGATCTCTACAACGCCGTGAAAAGAAGGGTTTCCTCGGTGGTCTCGAGGTACAAAGGCCAGCTTCTGAGCTGGGACGTTGTGAACGAGAATCTACATTTCTCGTTTTTTGAGAGCAAGATGGGTCCTCAAGCCTCTTATAACATCTATGCGTTTGCGCATTCCATAGACCCACAGACAACAATGTTTATGAATGAATTCAACACGTTGGAGCAACCGGGAGATTCGTCTTCTAGTCCAGCAAGGTATTTGGGGAAGCTCAGAGAGCTTCAATCTATTCGTGTCGCCGGAAAAATTCAGTTAGGGATCGGTCTTGAGTCTCATTTCAACACTCCTAACATTCCGTATATGCGATCAGCTCTTGACACTCTTGCTGCCACTGGTTTGCCTATATGGCTCACTGAGGTCGACGTCCAAGCTCCTCCAAATGTCCAGGTAACTCTAATAAATATTCTCAGTATGGTATACTGGATACGAATAATCATTACTAAGATTTCGGGGCTATAGGAGATTTAGTAAATTTTTAAATAAAAAGATTTTAAACAATTTTGAGATATGTTTATGTAAATTATCTCTTAAATTTTGGGAGTCATATGTCAATGTTTACGTGTCGATGACCAAGGCATGGTTCTTTTCTGATGTTTGAGTTTCTTGCAGGCCAACTATTTTGAGCAGGTCCTAAGGGAAGGCCACGCGCATCCGCAAGTGAAAGGAATGGTGACTTGGAGTGGTTATTCGCCATCAGGTTGCTACAAAATGTGCCTAACCGATGGAAACTTCAGGAACCTACCCGCCGGAGACGTTGTGGACAAACTTCTGCGTGAGTGGGGAGCACTTCGTGGGCAAACCACAGGTTTCACTGATGCTGATGGATTCTTTGAAGCTTCACTCTTCCATGGTGACTATGATATCAATATTGCTCATCCTCTCATTAACTCAACTGCTTCACATAGCTTTAAGTTGACTTCTGATGACTCTCAACCATCTCCATTTGTCGTTCATGTTTGAGTAGTTTAACTATGTGTGCAAAGTAGTGGCAGCAAGTATAAGGAAACTTCCAAGGTCCATTATTACTCGTATTAATAATTCCTTATGTCATGACCTAAACATTATTTTGAAATCTTGATTTTTAGTTTACAGTATACAGTATAAATGTCTTACTTTTTATTAATATTTATTAATCAAATTCAGTAAATATTACGTTATTAAGTATGACCTAAAAATGTTGGAAAATCATTTTCGTTAACGGATGTTGAATAGAATCAGCCACTCTTGGCTTTGAATTTTTATATTTTTTGCTGAAGAACAATTTATATTATGTAATAACAGTTGATGTCACACGACACGACAAGTGCTTCGACGTAACTCCAAAAATGTTTCACGGGGCAGCAATTTTAGCCACTAGTTAAATCGAACTTCTTGTCCTCCTTTGTAGGTAAAACGTACTTTTATCATTTACCCGTTTAAGGTTCAGTAATTTTATTCTTTCTTTGGGGATATTTAGATGTTTATTTCTTGTTTACTTTTAGTTTTGGGATGTTGTTACTTAAACGTTAGGTGGTATCCGTTCTTCTAGTTTTAGCCACTAGTTAAATCGAACTTCTTGTTCTCATTTGTAGGTCAAACGTACTTTTACCATTTACCCGTTTAAGGTTCAATAATTTTGTTCTTTCTTTGGGAATGATAATTAGATATTTATTTCTTGTTTACTTTTAGTTTTAGGATGTTGTTACTTAAACGGTAGGTGGTACCGTTCTTCTAGTTTTAGCCACTAGCTAGTTAAATCGAACTTCTTGTTTTCCATTGTAGGTAAAACGTACTTTTACCATTTACCCGTTTTAGATATCTTTTTTAGGATGTTGTTCTTTCTTTAGGCACTAGTTAAATAATTATCTAAATATCTTTCTTTCTTTTTTTCAAAAAAAAAAGATATTTTGAGATTTATTTTTTGTTTTTGGGGGGAGTGTGTGTGTGTGTGTGTGTGGGGGGGGGGGGGTGTTATTGGAACATAAGATGATTATAATAGTTAAGAGGATTTTACAAGTTAACTAGATTTAACAAATTTATCAAATATTTTTAAATAGATTTTCATAAAATTGTGTTGAGAATTTTATTGTTTGCTATCTTATATATTAAAAAAAGTCATGACTTTTCATTCATGTGTGATTTTTAATTAAATGAACTCTTACTAGAAATCATAACTTTAAATATATGAATTATTTATTCAACTATACATTTTATTTTAACCTAACAATAAAAAAATAATTAATTAAAATCAGTAGCTTTCCATTATTTTAAAGAATTCATAAATAGGAGTAACTATATATTGAATATTTGAACTATTTTAATTATAATATATATTAATATTCTCGAAAAATCTGTTTAAAATAAGTTAACAAGAACTTAATTTTCAAAATTATATGTAAATATTTTAACTAGTTTGTAATTAGTTTTAAAATATTGTTATACTGTAATACATATCATTATCGTTTATAAAATAAAAGATAAATATTCTATCTTATTTTATCAATTATATAATCAAAATCAAGCATATGAAAAGAAAATTGTTATGTTGATATAAATATTTTAACAATATATTAATTTAAAAAATAGTTTTAATAATTTCTTAATTATAAATAAAATATAATTATGCATTAATATAAATATAGAGAGTTATTATTTATATATCAATAAAAATTATAACATACTTCTATCAATTTTATATTCGTAATTAATCATGTTAAAAAAACTACTATATTGAACTACATATCATAAAATTATATCAAATTCATAGCTAATAGATTTTGTTTTCATACATATAAAATATTTATGTTAAAAATAATATTAGATGACAGACTACAATAAATTTATAAAAATTAATATATCTTAGATTTTTGTATATAAAATAATATATTATGTGAAACGAATAAATATAATAATATTAAAAAATAAAATCTATTTTTTAAAGAGTGGGTAAAAATTTAATATAAATTAAATACAAAATAATTATTAAAATCATGTTTTTCTCATGCACATTAATTTGTTAAATAATTGAATATAAATATAATAAGAAAAAATATATACATGTGATGATTTTAAGTAACTGATTATTTATAACATGTAACTATAAATTATTATATTTGAAATATAAATATTTAAATATATGATTAACATTCAATAATAATATAAATATATAGAATGTATAATTGAAAGTAACATCCGCGCGGTTGCGCTGACTGAAATCTAGTTAACTTTTAAAGTAAGAAATTAATGGTGGTGGGAGAAAGAAAAAGAGAATAATTTGTTGGGTCATTTGGGCCATAATCCTAGAAGAAGTGCATAATTAGGTGAATACCCAAACTAAAAATGTGTGGGGATCAAAATCTATCGACATTAAAAGCAATTACAATAGTGTCCCTATTGAGAAATTCTAATTACAATCTAGGTTACGGAGAAGTAGTAAGGAAGCTAAAACGTTTATTTACAGTAATAGGGGGTGTTATTGGAACATAAATTTCGGTGGAATTTGATGATTCTAATAGTTAAAATGATTTTACAAGTTAACTAGATTTAACAAATTTATCAAATATTTTTAAATAGATTTTCATAAACTTGTGTTGAGAATTTTATTGTTTGCTATCTTATATATTAAAAAAAAATCATGACTTTTTCATTCATGTGTGATTTTTAATTAAATGAACTCTTACTAGAAATCATAACTTTAAATATATGAATTATTTATTCAACTATACATTTTATTTTAACCTAGCAATAAAAAAAATAATTAATTAAAATCAGTAGCTTTCCATTATTTTAGAGATTTCATAAATAGGAGTAACTATATATTGAATATTTGAACTATTTTAATTATAATATATATTAATATTCTCGAAAAATCTGTTTAAAATATGTTAACAAGAACTTAATTTTCAAAATTATATGTAAATATTTTAACTAGATTGTAATTAGTTTTAAAATATTGTTATACTGTAATACATATCATTATCGTTTATAAAATAAAAGATAAATATTCTATCTTATTTTATCAATTATATAATCAAAATCAAGCATATGAAAAGAAAATTTTTATGTTGATATAAATATTTTAACAATATATTAATTTAAAAAATAGTTTTAATAATTTCTTAATTATAAATAAAATATAATTATGCATTAATATAAATATAGAGAGTTATTATTTATATATCTAAAATAAAAATTATAACATACTTCTATCAATTTTATATTCGTAATTAATCATGTTAAAAAAATTAATATATTGAACTACATATCATAAAATTATATCAAATTCATAGCTAATAGATTTTGTTTTCATACATATAAAATATTTATGTTAAAAATAATATTAGATGACAGACTACAATAAATTTATAAAAATTAATATATCTTAGATTTTTGTATATAAAATAATATATTATGTGAAACGAATAAATATAATAATATTAAAAAAATAAAATCTATTTTTTAAAGAGTGGGTAAAAATTTAATATAAATTAAATACAAAATAATTATTAAAATCATGTTTTTCTCATGCACATTAATTTGTTAAATAATTGAATATAAATATAATAAGATTAATATATAATAAGAAAAAATATATACATGTGATGATTTTAAGTAACTGATTATTTATAACATGTAACTATAAATTATTATATTTGAAATATAAATATTTAAATATATGATTAACATTCAATAATAATATAAATATATAGAATGTATAATTGAAAGTAACATCCGCGCGGTTGTGCTGACTGAAATCTAGTTAACTTTTAAAGTAAGAAATTAATGGTGGTGGGAGAAAGAAAAAGAGAATAATTTGTTGGGTCATTTGGGCCATAATCCTAGAAGAAGTGCATAATTAGGTGAATACCCAAACTAAAAATGTGTGGGGATCAAAATCTATCGACATTAAAAGCAATTACAATAGTGTCCCTATTGAGAAATTCTAATTACAATCTAGGTTACGGAGAAGTAGTAAAGAAGCTAAAACGTTTATTTACAGTAATAGGGGGTGTTATTGGAACATAAATTTCGGTGGAATTTGATGATTCTAATAGTTAAAATGATTTTACAAGTTAACTAGATTTAACAAATTTATCAAATATTTTTAAATAGATTTTCATAAACTTGTGTTGAGAATTTTATTGTTTGCTATCTTATATATTAAAAAAAATCATAACTTTTTCATTCATGTGTGATTTTTAATTAAATGAACTCTTACTAGAAATCATAACTTTAAATATATGAATCATTTATTCAACTATACATTTTATTTTAACCTAGCAATAAAAAAAATAATTAATTAAAATCAGTAGTTTTCCATTATTTTAGAGATTTCATAAATAGGAGTAACTATATATTGAATATTTGAACTATTTTAATTATAATATATATTCATATTCTCGAAAAATCTGTTTAAAATATGTTAACAAGAACTTAATTTTCAAAATTATATGTAAATATTTTAACTAGTTTGTAATTAGTTTTAAAATATTGTTATACTGTAATACATATCATTATCGTTTATAAAATAAAAGATAAATATTCTATCTTATTTTATCAATTATATAATCAAAATCAAGCATATGAAAAGAAAATTGTTATGTTGATATAAATATTTTAACAATATATTAATTTAAAAAATTGTTTTAATAATTTCTTAATTATAAATAAAATATAATTATGCATTAATATAAATATAGAGAGTTATTATTTATATATCAATAAAAATTATAACATACTTCTATCAATTTTATATTCGTAATTAATCATGTTAAAAAAACTACTATATTGAACTACATATCATAAAATTATATCAAATTCATAGCTAATAGATTTTGTTTTCATACATATAAAATATTTATGTTAAAAATAATATTAGATGACAGACTACAATACATTTATGAAAAGTAATATATCTTAGATTTTTGTATATACAATAATATATTATGTGAAACGGATAAATATAATAATATTAAAAAAATAAAATCCATTTTTTTAAAGAGTGGGTAAAAATTTAATATAAATTAAATACAAAATAATTATTAAAATCATGTTTTTCTCATGCACATTAATTTGTTAAATAACTGAATATAAATATAATAAGATAAATATATAATAAGAAAAAATATATACATGTGATGATTTTAAGTAACTGATTATTTCTAACATGTAACTATAAATTATTATATTTGAAATATAAATATTTAAATATATGATTAACATTCAATAATAATATAAATATATAGAATGTATAATTGAAAGTAACATCCGCGCGGTTGCGCTGACTGAAATCTAGTTCACTTTTAAAGTAAGAAATTAATGGTGGTGGGAGAAAGAAAAAGAGAATAATTTGTTGGGTCATTTGGGCCATAATCCTAGAAGAAGTGCATAATTAGGTGAATGCCCAAACCAAAAATGTGTGGGGATCAAAATCTATCGACATTAAGAGCAATTACCATAGTGTCCCTATTGAGAAATTCTAATTACAATCTAGGTTACGGAGAAGTAGTTAGGAAGCTAAAACGCTTATTTACAGTAATAGGGGGAGGGGGGGGTTAGTAATGATTAGCCTTTTTCGCAACTCTCTACGTGTATCTGCATGAAGGAAACATATCAATAAAATAGTACAGAACCTGACACAACCACTGCATGTGCAGGAAGATCGAAGCAAAAGATATAGGATGATGACATGCCAAAATTTTATGTCGGGGATGATAGGGGGCGGATATCATCTCTGTTTGAGTATAAAAGGGACCTTACTGGTCTGCTTCTTCTCACAACTCACCGGGAGATAGAAGGTGAATATTCCTGACACTCTTAAATGTCATATTCTACACTTTCGGATGTTCAAACGCATGCATTAACTATAGCTCATTCTTCATTCAATCTTCTTTCATCCGTACATGTTGGTGGTTAGGTTATATCATCATTGAATCGTTAAGTTGGAGAGACATTTATTACGGAAATGTCTGATCCTTAATACAAGCTTTCTCCATCCGGACATGATCTTACACACGCATTAACTTTGTCTCATCTTTGTTTGTTCACTCTAGTTGCATGTTATTTATACTTGATAACCTAATGCATGATCTGACGCATGCATTAGCCTTCTCTCATCCTTGATCATTTACTCCTCATGCGACTGAAGTTGATTTTTTTTTGTTGTTTACTATATAGCATGTGTTTTGTGGAAGATTTTAATCTTTTGTTATTGTATTAAAATTCTTACCCCGATGCATGTGTATTACTCAATGATAAATGCTTTGTTTGATTGATAAATGATGTGTTTGCATGTCCAGATGGTTCGATGTGTACGTTTTTGGCGAGAAGAATGGAAGAAGAATGTAGCAGAAGAGTGGGAATTCTTTACTCATCCTAAAGACTTTGGCTACAGTGTTGTAGTAGAAGAAACTGTAAGCTGTGAATTACTAGAGCAGATTCTACGCCATCGGTACTGCCTGACCATTAATACACCACTCGTTATATCATACCGGCTTCCTACATGGATGCTCGGCCCACAAGGTAACAAGACACCACCGACGACAGTTTTGTGCACGGCTGTGTTGTCTTGGATGCTCCATGGGAGAACTTTGGTAGACGAGTTGGCATTTCAAGTGACGCTTGGCTATAAGGGAGTTGCTGAATACGAGTTTCTGTGTCGTACCAATTTTTCTATTGGTAATACATCATATGTCTTTGACCACACAAGAACCGAAAACTCGAGAGCCGCATATGAAAGTGAGATACGGAAAAGTCTATAAAACATTTAAATTTTCTTTGTACGTTAAATATGGGGCATGCATGATTAATATTGTTTGTGAATTGATGCAGGTTTGGTCTTTGATAACCGTGGAGCACAAATTGAGTGAGTAATGAATGCGCTCTTCCCAGCGGACAGCATGCGTCTCTTCCACCGAGTTTTGTTGGAAATGTCTCTAGCGGACAGCTTCCTACTTAACCAAAGCCGTAGCACTCAACCGGTGCGCGAGATCATCGAGCTTGACGACGATGATGAAGAAATGGGTGAAGCTCGTCAAGGAATCGAGGCAACTGGTGAGTGTTAAGCAGATTATAATTCTAAAAATATATTCTTGAATCAAAGCTATCCAGTAAGGAAAATTTTTGAATGTAGTGTTTTTTTATTATACGGATAATATATGCTTTTAACAAAAAATTGTTTTGCTTAGCATCAGTAACTGGACACGGTAACGACGTTGTTGGACCTGCTGCTCAAAATGTTCAAGGTTATTTGGGGACAGGTAAATGTTTAGCATGTTAATGATAATGATAAAAAAAAAAATCCACAATAATAATTTGTGATAAACAAAAGAAGTGATATAAATGTATCTAAGTTATCTGGTTAAACACTATGTTAAATAAAATGTTATATCGTTATAATGATAATACTCGTATTTAAAACAAGTATGTTTTTATTAGCAGTGGTAACTGGACAAGCTAATGGAATGGTTAGGCCTGCTACTCAAGGTAACATATTGTGAAGTGGTATATTATGTATTGTTAAACTAATTAAGTGCTATAAATTACACTAAATTATCCTGTAACATAATTATTTAAACATTATTGTTATGTTGTTTGAGTAATAGTAATCCCCTTTTAACACAAAAATGTATTGCTCAGCAGTTGGTTGTGGACAAGCAAATGGAATAGTTGGGCCTGCTGGTCAAGGTATTGCACCACCAATATTTTGGGATGTTGGTATGGATATGCATGCCTTTGTAAACCAACCAACACCACAAGCAGCAAATCCAAAAACGCTCGATGAAGGAGTTATGTTTTGGACTGAGATGACCAATGAGTGTCAAGGTCTTGGTCAAGTACCTATACCTGTTGCGACAAATGAGATTGTTGATTTGGTTGAGGCTCATGAAAATGAGCAGGGTAATAGGGGTGACACAATTCCATTAAGCCCATCTCCAGTCGGGCTTCAGGAAGGTGAGGGCTCATTCACGGGGTCTACAAATGAAATTGTTGGGCCTCTGACAGAGCCAACTAATACCGGTATGTGTGTTATTAAACAGATTGATTTTTAATTATGGGTCATTCGTTATGAGTAAACTAATGCGTATATATGTTTGCAGAAATTGATGCGGCCCAAGGATTGTTATTAGCAACAACTACACCAGTTGTGGGTGAAACTTCTGTGGGACAAGCAAAAACATGTCCTGGTGTCCCACCCATGATGAAGTTAGCTATGGTCTGTGCGAGAAAGGGAGAAGGAACAAGCAATGCAAGGGATAGGCAAAAGGAAACATCTTTTGAAGGAAGTAGCTCCGAACGTGTGTGGTGTTTCACAAAGTTTGTCTAAAAAGTGGGAAGTAAGAAAATAATGGACGGAGAGACTTTTTTTGGTTAAAAAAAACAAAAATTCGGTAATCTTTTTAGTAATGCATTTGGTGTAGACGGCTAATAATAAGTTTGTAGCATTTTACTTTTTGGTTTAGCACGTCTAGCATAAGATGTAAATTTTTTTGGGGTTAATGTTGGATTGTATTAAGTACATCTTGCGTGCTTTTTTCGGGATTAGCTAATTATCAAGCGAGTCAGTTTGTATCTGCTGTTTCAATATGAAAAAAAAATCAACGGCTGTTTCGTTAATCTAACTTTCTTTTGTCGTAAACATGAAACAAAGTGGTCTATCTAATAAGGAACAAACAACATTATAGTCATTAAAAAAATGTTTTCAAATGTGAGGATAAGCTATCTTGACTCATTGTTGGATTGCTAATATATCAACATCTCTTGTAGGCGAACTTGGAGAATACGGGAATGATGTGGCTGTTGGAATGATGTTCAGGAACAGAGACGCTTTCAGACAGCATATGGCAGTGTACGCCATAAAAAAAGATTCGATTCAAGAGTAGGAAATCAGAACCAGGGTTGATGGTTCTCGAATGCTGTGGAGAGAATTGCCCTTGGAGGGTATATGCAGTCAAGCTAAAGGATGCCAATGTTTTCGAGATTAGGAGAGTCATCCCAGAGCACTCATGCACCGTTGATGAATGTGGTGGCTACCAAACACAAGCAACTGCAACAGTAATTGGCGAGCTTATGCGTTCGAAGTTTGGAGGTGCTTGCGGTGGACCTAAAGCACGCGACATAAGGCAGATCATGCGTGGGGACCATGATGTGAGTATATCTTACTGGAAAGCGTGGCGTTCAAGGGATGTGGCCATTGACAAGATTAACGGCACAACACATTCTTCGTATCGCGAGCTCCCAGAATATCTCAAGCGGCTTGTTACTGCGAACCCGGGGACAATAACCAAACTTTTTACAGAATCAGTTGAAGGTGGTGGTGAACGATTCAAGTACATGTTTGTGGCATTTGGGGCTTCTATTAAGGGGTATGAATTTATGAGGAAGGTTTTCGTGGTTGATGATACACATTTGAAAGGTAAATATGCGGGGTGTTTGCTTACAGCGTGTGCACAAGATGGAAACTACCAAATATTCCCTCTGGTTTTCGCAATTGTGGACAGTGAGAACGACTCATTATAGGAGTGTTTTTTTCAACAGCTGACAACATTTGTGGACGGTGATGATGAGTTGGTCTTTGTTTCAGATAGGCACGCCTCGATAAGCAAAGGAGTTAGCAAGGTATTTGTTAAATTATCTGCTACTGTAAATATTAACGTGCCAATATACAGGTGTTTACTTTTGATCGGTGTGAATGTATTAAGCCAGCTGTTACTTTAAAACACAGGTGTTCCCAAGAGCTGGACACTGCCTTTGTGTGGTGCATTTGAAGAGAAACATCCGGTTGAATTTTAGAGCAAGACACTTGAAGTATCTGGTGGCAAAAGCAGCTAGAACATTCAGAATGCAAGACTTCTATAGCGCTTTCAACGAAATTAAAAGCATGGATCAGAGGTGCGCAGAGTATCTACTCGACATCGGTTTGGAGCATTGGGCCAGAGCTCAGTTCCCAGGGAAACGATACAACATCATGACAAGCAACCTGGCTGAATCTTGGAATGCAGTCATGCATGAAGCTCGTGAGTATCCGGTGATACCAGTGATCGATTTCATCCGGAGCAAGTTGACAGAGTGGTTTGCTGCTCGACGGGAAGCCACAAACAAGAATAGAGGGTCTATCGCACCGAAAATTGCTAGTATTCTGACAAAAAAATTTGAGATGGGTGGGGGTTACGGAGTAACTCTTATAGCGGAGGACGAGTTCGAGGTGCGCAACAAGAAGTGGAAGTTTTCATGTTGATCTTGCTAAAAAAACTTGTAGCTGCTACGAGTTTCTGATGCTTTCAATACCATGTTCACATGCAATTGCTGCTGCAATTAAAGGACAAGTTAGCATGAAATCTTTGGTGTTGTCTGTGTATACTGTGGGTGAACTCAAGTCCGCATATGCTGGGAGTGTGCTACCGTACCAGACAACAGTGGTGTGAGCGAACTGGCAGCTGATCTGGTTGGGATGCATTTGTGTCCTCCAACTGGAAGGCCAAAGAAGCAGATATTTTTTTCAAGGGGCAAAAAAATAGTAAGTTATCATTAGAGAACCAATTACTATGAGACTGTCGAATGAGTAATATTGCATATTACACTACCATGTTTGTGATTGTAATTTCTGTTGAATATGATTATCAGATGAAGCGAATGAGGAGGATGATTTTGTGCAGTCGTTGTAAGGGAATGGGGCACAACAAGGCCAGCTGCAGGGAAGCCATATAAGAAGTTGGAAGACGCTCTAGTAGGAAATTTGATGCGAAGGGGGAGTTATACGGAAAGAAGGTGGAACCATCGTGGGATTTCTACTCATATAGTAACCTATGTGTTATGAGTACTATGTTAAAAAATTTCATCGTGAGGGTCTGTAGGAACTATGATGTATCACATTGTTAGTATAAATAAAAATTTCCTCTATTTTATTCACCGGTGTTGTTATGGTTAAAGATCATTTATATATAGTACTATAAAATTACATACTACTAAGATTTGGTAATAATTATTTTAGCATAAAGCAAGCAATTAAAGATGTGCTAATTATTATGTTAGCATAATGCAAGGAATGGTTATCGATCCAACAAGTATCCTAAAATGGTAATACGATATTATATGCTATATTAGATCCTTGTTATATCACGGAAAATATATGAAATTATAATTGTCGGCTTATGAGGTTGTGTTGCTTCTTTAGTGGATCGCTAACAACCATTCATCATTGCTAACAAAATGATTGAAATGTGGTGATTTTCTTGATATAGTTGAAAATTACTTATAACTTCATGTTATGATTCCAAATAGCAAATTGGAGATTGGTATACAAAGACTAATATTCTTGTTGGATCTCAATAGGAAGAAAAAAGTAAGATATGATATTGGATTGGATTAAAGTTAGTTAGCACTGCAAAATATGTCAAAACACCATACATACATACATACATACATTGGAAACCAGGGGTTCCGAAAATCATACAAAGGCAAAGGAGTGGTTTTCTTCAAAAGACCTCGGCGTTTGAGGATCAAGCGTTCGTACATAGGTTCCTAAATAAAATAGAGCCGTTGAAAATATCCGATCAACATCTGGTTTCCTTGGACATACTTATAGAATTGCACAGCATCCATTCCTCTTTGTAAAAAACTCGAGCATCACCTTGTTATCATCCAGCTGCTTTCCCAAACCAACAATTTCAGATCTCAGATCCGATAAATTCCCTTCCAGACCACTAACACTGACCTTTAAATCCTCCACTTCTTCAACAACACGTTCGTCCGTCCACGTGAATAGGTGATTTTTGTCCTGACAAAAAATCAATTTATATGTTGGTAAAAAGTAATGATAGATTTTGGTAAACAGAAATAGTTAGAATGGTTTGACTGCGAGATGTACCTCCTCCGAGCCGTAGGGACAGCAATAGAAGAGTCTCCCAGGGTTTTTGGCGTCCCAGAAGTCTTTATGACGACCTCCTCCCCACAACGACAGTAACTCGGAAACCCTCTTCTTTTTTCTGCTCTACGGGCTCGGGATCTGCCCCGTCCTACAGCAAAAATATATTATTTATGACGACTGCAAGTTAAAAGTTAATAACAGAGAAGAAAGGTTACCTTGTTGCGACGATGAACTACCCTTCGACAAATACGACATTGCTTATGCTGAGGATCACTTTTGGACGGTGATTAGGGTAAACAATACGAAAGAGTGGAAGAAAAGGGATAATAGTAAGTATTTAAAGACAACAGGGTCGTTTTGGGTCCTAAAAATTGGCTTCGGTTACTAATTTCAAAAGGCCGACTTTTCCAAAGTCTATGTTATTGATTTAGCATGTAAGCAGGTGAGATTCAATGGCTAGATATATGGGCTACGAATGCCAAAACATTGATTTCCTTGACCCTTGTAAGCAACATAGTTAGTAGGAGATACATCGAAAGCCATCCGGAATAGTTGATCAAAACCAATGTCGTGTACAATATGTTTTTCCGGGATGATAGATTGAATATTCTTAGTTAGGTGAATGATCCAATATTTTTATATGTGTTTTGATTACAAGTACAATAATTTGTGTAAGAGTGTATAAGATGGTTTCGCATGCTAATATATTTTATTGTCGGGTTTATATTGGTGCTCTAGAAATTATCAAATGGGTTACGAAAACCAGTCCAGGGGTTTGTCATCCATAAAAAAGCGTAAAGGTATAAGAAATCTTTTATACAGTTAATATTTAGGATGGAGTTTCTTGCTTGAATTGTTCCAAATTTATCATTAACGGAGTAACACAAAAGACAAAAATTTTACAGACGGAGCCATAAAATTCACGTCACAGACAAAGTCAACATTGAAACGAGGCATGTTCATACAAACACAGCTAAAAAGGATCAGAGGACTCCAACGTTTTCTTCATAGATCAGGACCGTGATTCTTTGGACCTCCGCTTCAAGCACTTGAGGAGTGATACACTTGCATACATCAACACCACTCACAGCATGAGCCTGAATTAGAAGTGTAGAGGTTATACCATAGTCGAATAGACTGCAGTTTTTGGGCACACCTCGCGGTCTATCAATGGTAAGATGCTTCATTTCCTTCGCAGCAAGTTGTTTTCCTGCTTGTCTAAGAATGTATGGGAACATTTGTGTGACTGCGCGCAGGTCTTTCGCAATCATTGCGTCGGTCTTGATTGATGTGTTGCAGTCAAGAACAACAACTTGAGATGTATTGCAGTCAACACACACCCCCACCCAGTGCTGTTTGTCGAAATTGAAGGGAAAGTAGAAATGACTAGCTTCAGAGATGGGGCAGTCAGCAACAACAAAAGAGCACAGTGCTGCTGGGAATCTGACACTTTCTTTTTTTTCTGGATTTGGAAAACTTGGTAAATGACTTGGCAAGAAGAGAAACAAACTTATTGTCTAGAAAAACAGACTGTTTCGCCTAAATGTGTTCTGACTTTGATAGGAACACATACCTAGTGTGCTGAATTAGCACATCCAAAATCTGTTGGAAAGATGTAAGCAATATGTATAAGGTCAACAGACAACTGTCGTATTAAATGTTGGGGTCAAAATCGGTCAAGACGAAATCGATGTCCGAAAAGTTCGGACAAAATACGAAAGGCGTTAGAAAAGCGTTAGGAGAATAAGTTTCGATCTAGAACACTCGGGAAAATGTTAAGACATTCCGAAATTAACGATTAGAAACATTCTCTACACGATAAAAATCTCCGAGACGTAAAAATAACGCAAAAAACTCGCACGGGCCAAAAGTAACGAGCAAAGGCCCCGGGCTGCCTCTAGAAGGCGCCGGGCGCCTAGCGCCCGTGCTGCCTCTAGGAGGCGCCGGGCGCCTAGCGCCCGTGCTGCCTCTAGAAGGCGCCGGGCGCCTAGCGCCCGTGCTGCCTCTAGGAGGCGCCGGGCGCCTAGCGCCCGTGCTGCCTCTAGGAGGCGCCGGGCGCCTAGCGCCCGTGCTGCCTCTAGGAGGCGCCGGGCGCCTAGCGCCCGTGCTGCCTCTAGGAGGCGCCGGGCGCCTAGCGCCCGTGCTGCCTCTAGGAGGCGCCGGGCGCCTAGCGCCCGTGCTGCCTCTAGGAGGCACCGGGCGCCTAGCGCCCGTGCTGCCTCTAGGAGGCGCCGGGCGCCTAGCGCCCGTGCTGCCTCTAGGAGGCGCCGGGCGCCTAGCGCCCGTGCTGCCTCTAGGAGGCGCCGGGCGCCTAGCGCCCGTGCTGCCTCTAGGAGGCGCCGGGCGCCTAGCGCCCGTGCTGCCTCTAGAAGGCGCCGGGCGCCTAGCGCCCGTGCTGCCTCTAGGAGGCGCCGGGCGCCTAGCGCCCGTGCTGCCTCTAGGAGGCACCGGGCGCCTAGCGCCCGTGCTGCCTCTAGGAGGCGCTGGGCGCCTAGCGCCCGTGCTGCCTCTAGGCGCCGGGCGCCTAGCGCCATGCTAGCTCGAGTTATCGGGCGGCTAGCCTTCGTGCGTAAGTTCCAAGTTTTCAAACCGCCAGAAATCGAAGTTTTGCGACTTTCTGAAATCCCGCAAACCAAACTCCTTTTCTTCCTCCTAGCCTTCGGAAAACCCGTAAGACGTCAACGGATGGGAGAACTTCGTAGAGGGCAGCAACGGTTATCTAAAAACATCGTTTGCCACGTAAAAGAATCGAAGATCTTCCGAAAAACCCAATGTCCGAGTAGGAACGTTCCTTCGAGGAAATCGTAAAAATAGCGGAAATCCGAGATACGGCTCAACGGAGACCAAACATGATCGGACAACCATTTTACGATTTTCTAAATAGATAGATACGACAGTTTGCGATTATCTTCTCAAAACAGGATAAATGTTAAACTTCCCAAAAGATAAACATCAATTTTCCGAAAAGATAAATGTCAACTTTCCCGATAAACATGAAGGCCGACGAAAATGGAAAAAAACCAGCTCGCGCCGGCCCGTCAGGAATAGACCGTCATATGGGAGTATATAAGCAAGTCTAGGAGCAGAGAAAAGGGGATCCGAAAATCACAAGAAAAACCACCCTCAGAGCAATTTAGAACTTAGGCGTTTATTTCCTTTTTAGCGAGCTGCGACTCAATTAGGTTAGATCTAGGGTTTTGAGACTAGCGACGATCGACAGCTCTTACGGCCGCGATCTCGACCTATTGTTCCAACGCTCTCCGCGAATTCGGAAATAAAATTCTTTCTTTTTGCTCTCTTTATTTTACGCTTTTATTTTCAACTTAGTCTTTTTTTAACTTTGTCGTGCGTGGCCCAGCAGATAGCCGGGATCCTCGGGGAAAACTAGGTTTACTTAGTTTTCCTACGTTTTACGTAGTAATATTTGACGGTGCGAATTTCGGTTCCCACAGTTTGGCGCTAGAAGGAGGGGGATACACGGAATTATCTTTCTCGCAACTACGCACGCTCAGTTAAACATGTCTGCTAACGCGGAAAAAGACAAGCAAACGCACGACGGACCAACCGACGATGCCAACGCTGAAAAGACTCCCGCTGGAAACGTATCGACGGTCACTGCCGAGGCAAACACCGCGATGCTGGACCAGGTGAAGGAACTGTTCGCCACCGCCCAGAAACGGTCGGACGAACAGGAGAAACTAATGGCTTCACTCGCTAAACAGGTCAGCACCTTAACAGCGAAAAGCAAACTCCCGCGCGGATCCACCAAGGTGAGGCGCGTCAGGAGACTTGACTTCGGAACTTCCGGAGACAAAGAAAAAGACGCCCCGAGAGAATCCCCGGAACTCATCCCTGACGATACCACTCCGGCGGGGCAGAAGAAAACGACGGATAACCTTCCACCTCCCGCGAGGGAAAACGAAGGAGTCGACGTCGAAAGAATCAATCTAGATATCAGCGATCAGTCGGATCCGTCCGACGAAGACGCCGACGTCCACCACAGAAGGACCCGAAGTCAATCGGCTCGACTGGCGGCAGCCTTCGAGAAACCGATGACAGAAGAGGAGGAAGACCTCTACTGGTCAGAGCAAGAGAGGCTAGCCGAAGACCAGACTCGGGCCTATCGCAGCCAGCGTAGACAGAGAAGCGCAAACGGCGCCAATGAGATCCACGATTTACGCGAGTACATCGCGAAGACTGCAGCCGAAGTGAAAGCAGTAAAATCGCAGATTCACCACGCGACCAGCACCGCTCCCGAGATCGACCTGCTCCTCGAAGAATCGAGGAAGACTCCGTTCACGTCTCGAATCACAGACGCACGAGTCTCGGATCCCGGGAAAATAAAGCTTCCCACCTACGACGGAACCACAGACCCGAAGGCGCATCTGCAATCCTTTCAGATTGCGATGGCCAGGTCTAAACTTCCGGAGCGGGAGAAAGACGTCAGCTGCTGTCTCCTATTCGTCGAGAACCTCAGAGGTGCTGCGCTCGAGTGGTTCTCACGCTTGAAAAGAAACTCCATCGGAAGCTTTCGCCAGCTAGCTTCAGCCTTCCTGAAGCAGTTTTCCATGTTCATGGACAGGGAAACTTCCGGTGTAGACCTTTGGAGCCTCATTCAGAAGGAAGACGAGCCGCTCTGCGACTACATAAAGAGGTTCAAACTCGTAATGTCCAGGGTAACAGGTCTCAGCGATAGAGTCGCCATCGACGCCCTAAGGAAAAACCTCTGGTACAAGTCGAAATTCCGAAAGTGGATTTCTCTGGAGAGACCGCGTACCATCCAGGACACTCTCCACAAAGCGACGGATTTCATCATCATGGAGGAAGAGATGAAAGTCCTGGCGCAGAAGCACGGGCCGCAGAAAGCGTCCGGTAAGAAGAAAACCTCACGTAACGACAAGTACGTCCATCACGAGGGGGAAGAAGTCCAAGGCGAGCATAACTATGCCGTCAACTCCGAGCAAGGGAGGACCGCCGGAAATACTTGGACGCGGAACTCGTACAAGGACAACTCCAGCTGCGAGTTCCACCAGACGAGAGGTCACTCTACCGCCAATTGCAAAGTTCTCGGCGCTAGACTCATTACAAAGCTGCTCGCCGGCGAGCTAGCAACAGTGAGAAGCGTGAAGGACCTGCTCTTAGACTCGGACCGTCCGCCAAAAACCGACGGAGCCAATCCCGAGAATAACGCTCCTGGAACTCAATCGGGCGAAAAACGCGGACGAAGGCAAGATGGCGAAGGAAACAACAGCAATCGCCAGAGGATCAACATGATCATCGGCGGATCGCACTTCTACCAGGACTCAGTTTCGTCAATCAAAGCCTATGGACGGAAAGCCGAAACAAGTCCCGGATGGTGCCCGGAAGACGACGTCCCCAACCACGCGATCGTCTTCGAAGAACAGGATACGGCTGGACTCGACAAACCCCACTACGATCCGCTGGTCATCGACTTGGTGATTCAAGATCTCGAAGTCGGCCGCATCCTCATCGACACAGGAAGCACGGTCAACATCATGTTCCGCGATACTCTCCAAAGGATGAACATACCCCTCGGAGAAGTCATCCCAGAGCCGAGACCGTTGACTGGGTTCTCGGGCGTCACCTCTATGACCCTCGGAAAGATCAGGCTCCCAGTCATGGCGAAAGAGGTCACAAAGATCGTCGAATTCGCGGTAGTGGATAACCCGGCTATCTATAACGCCATAATGGGGACTCCTTGGATAAATGCCATGAAGGCAGTCCCATCCACTTACCATCTCAGCGTCAAATTTCCAACACAAACGGGGATGGCGGTAATCTGGGGAAGCCAAAAACAGTCGCGACTCTGCTTCTTGGCTAAACATAAATTGCGCAGTAATCAGAACGCCCCGACGGCTAACCTGAAGCGGATCAAAAAACATCCGAGTATCTCCGAAAACTCGGCAAAAGACGACTCGAATTCGTCCAAAGAGGCCACGACTCAGGATGATAAGCAAATCCTCGAATCCATCGCCGACAGAACGGATAATCCAACTCCCGACACGGCCACCGACTTAGCTAAGACAGTCGAAACGCCGGAAGTCGTGGAGTAATAACATCCGCGATATAAACAGAACTACGAGATGGCTTGATCCTCGCAAGAGGTACGTAGGCAGCTCGTCGAAACCCGACGAGTTCAGCTATCCCCCCACCAAAAAGGGGGGGGGGAGATGGGAAACGAACGCTCTTCTACTCCCGCAAAAACATTCTTTATATGTACTCTACATTTTCTAAACTTTCTATAAAGTCTTAAACTCAAAAGCTTATTCAATGCGTAAACATTACGGAAACACGAAAATCGTATCTTTAAGGAACGCGAGACGTCGCAAATTCCCTAAAAGCCTCGATTATCGATTTTCCTCCAAGATAGTCCATCCGCGACTCCAAACAACTCCATCAGACAGTCTATACGACTCTAAAATTAATTTTCGTTGATTGGCCCCAACGGAAAAGCATAGAAACGTTTCACTCAAATCAAATTCGTAGTCCGGCTTCCAACGAAGTCCTTTTGCATCCGACAAGGATATCATAGCGCGCTATACAAGAAATCCAAATTTTGGTTAGCTCTTCGTAAAGGAAGTAGCTCGACTCGTACCCAAACGAATCATATAAGCCGATAAGCACTTCGCGGATTCTAAAACGGTACGAGTCAGGTCGAAATCGCAAACAAGCAAAACGAAAAGCCGATTAGTCATCGCATAGCTTCAGTCCGAAACTAGACCTAGGTCGTGCCCTAAACCCAGCCTTGCTGGTATCTAATACATCTCATAGGCATAAGTATCCAGCATACGAGATCCCAAAACTTGCCTCTTATCGCTTATAAACCTAACGTTCGCTACAAAGTAACCTGCAGGTTAAGCGACAAAAAAGAGCTAGAATACGAAGTGACTACGCGTATTCAAAGTCCTCTACACTTGGCGAAAGTATAAATCAAAACGCATAATTCATAAAGCATTCGTAATAAGGATTCAAAGGCCACCAACGGCCGATCCCGAAAAACATAAAGTTACGCAACCTCCTAAAGGTCGCAACACATACAGCCCCACTTGGCTTACTACAAATTATAATCGAACGCAAGACAATCAGAAAAAGTTATCCCATACGAGGAATCGGGCTGGTCGACCTCTTCGCCCCCGTCACCTGCATTCGCGTCCGCACCGGCATCCGCTGTATCTTCCGAGACTTGAATAGGATTCCACAGCTCCCGAATTCTTCCTTCGATCGGAGGAACAGAGGATTCGGCGTTAGCACATATTCTCATCGAACCATCCATCGCGGCAAGTTCGCTGGAAAGCGAGAAACCCTCACACTGCACCTTGTGAAGAGTGCCCACCGAACCACGACACTCGCGAAAGTCACTTACGAAGTCCTGAGCCTCCTTGTATGCCTCAAATTCGGTAGAAAAGATTTCCGCCCGTCGATTCATTTCGGCGGCCGCTCTTCTCCGTCCTCTCCTCTCTGCACGGACGAGGGCTCGAGCCTCAACCTCGGCTTGCCGACGGTTTCGCTCCTCAACTTCCGATCGATACTTGGCAAACTCCCTCTCGGTCTCCTCCATTTTGAAGCGGGCCAATCGAGCAGTGCGGAAACTCCCGTCAATTGACGCACTCCATACTCTCACGGCCTGCGTAAAAATCGAGATCAAGCGAGAGGATAGAAGTAATCTGCTTAAGTGTCGGAAACAAACCTCGTTGACCAAACGAGCGCCTTCCGCTGTCACCCTGTCCCTTTCCTCGTTGTCCAGAGACTCGTCACGAGTAAAAACCGGGGGAAGCTCGTCGAAGAAGTCGTTTGGAGGAGGGTTCGGACCGGAAGCACCTCCGCTCTCTGCGA
Source organism: Hirschfeldia incana (assembly GCA_026261945.1). Classification (NCBI taxonomy): domain Eukaryota; kingdom Viridiplantae; phylum Streptophyta; class Magnoliopsida; order Brassicales; family Brassicaceae; genus Hirschfeldia; species Hirschfeldia incana. The sequence continues at coordinate 4,943,232 of JABCMI010000006.1, forward strand.
CAAAGTCGGGATCGTACCTCGACGGCTCATTGTTCCCCGACGAGGCCTCGAAAGCAATCCCTTTACCCTTCAATAATTTCCCCCTTCGCCTCGGGGGAGCAAACACGAAGGACCCATCATTGACAAGAGGTCGCGTACCGCCTCGCGATCGGTGGAGCGCGACCGCCTTTCGAATCCGGTCGAGATCAAAGGAATTCCAGGAACAGGCCCTCGACCTGAATATATCTCTCTTGACGGTAAGATCGGAAGGGACGTGCGTGAGACACCTGTTCTCTGCAACAGAAAAAATGCGTATGTACGTTCAGAGTTCGCCTTTCGATTCTAAAAAAAAAAAATCACTGCGATAATCTAACCACGTCGGTACAACCATTCCGTCGGGAATAGATGAAGAAAGCTCTCCTCGACAGATTCTCCATCTATCCTCACAAAAAAGAAACGATCAACGAAATCCTTAGTGTGCGAGGAAAGTCCACGAATTATCGAGTGGTCGGTCCTCGATTTCATGGCAAATATCCCATTGGTGCTCACGCTTTTGGAAGTCCACAGCCCTTCGAAGTCCGAAGGGCTAAGATCCATTCCTAACTCGAAACTTAGTATCACCACGCCCAGCCAGCTCTCCAAAGCCGGAACGTTCAACTGACTGATTGAGATTCCGAAACGATCGAGGGCTTGGACGACGACCCCGGGAATCGGGAACCATAATCGGCATTGCGTCAGGAATGCCTCGTAGCATGTAAAGTAACCCTCCGGAGGACGTTCCGGACTCTCGTCCCCAAGGGGGATGCGAAACACGACTTTCTCCGGAACGTTATAGAACTTCCGAAGAATCTCGAGATACACGGGAGATACCTCGCTCGGCGAATCAGCTTCCACACGCGCCTTCACAGGACGCCGAGGAATCGGAATCACAGCAAGAGGGGGATCGGAACCAAAGACGGCGTCGCAGTACGCGTTCCTCTCGGCTTCCGAAACCTCAGGCTTCGGAGTTTCCTCCTCGGCGTGGAAGCTGCCCGAAGCAGAGCGAAACTGTCTCCTCGAGGATTTCGACCTTGAAGTCATTCTTTTCTTAAAAATAGAGAGAGAATCTTTAAGGGAGAAATTGATTTATGATTCTTGGGTGAAGTAAGAATGGTAAAGGATTCACAAGCCTATATAGGCATGAAATTTTACTATTTACCCCGCTCTTCGGCACGATTTCGTCTCCATACTTTCCTCGCAAATCATACAGCAAGCTAGGACCTACGACCTCGGGCTACGGCTCCTAGCTAGCTGGGGGGCTAACTGTTGGGGTCAAAATCGGTCAAGACGAAATCGATGTCCGAAAAGTTCGGACAAAATACGAAAGGCGTTAGAAAAGCGTTAGGAGAATAAGTTTCGATCTAGAACACTCGGGAAAATGTTAAGACATTCCGAAATTAACGATTAGAAACATTCTCTACACGATAAAAATCTCCGAGACGTAAAAATAACGCAAAAAACTCGCACGGGCCAAAAGAAACGAGCAAAGGCCCCGGGCTGCCTCTAGAAGGCGCCGGGCGCCTAGCGCCCGTGCTGCCTCTAGGAGGCGCCGGGCGCCTAGCGCCCGTGCTGCCTCTAGGAGGCACCGGGCGCCTAGCGCCCGTGCTGCCTCTAGGAGGCGCCGGGCGCCTAGCGCCCGTGCTGCCTCTAGGCGCCGGGCGCCTAGCGCCATGCTAGCTCGAGTTATCGGGCGGCTAGCCTTCGTGCGTAAGTTCCAAGTTTTCAAACCGCCAGAAATCGAAGTTTTGCGACTTTCTGAAATCCCGCAAACCAAACTCCTTTTCTTCCTCCTAGCCTTCGGAAAACCCGTAAGACGTCAACGGATGGGAGAACTTCGTAGAGGGCAGCAACGGTTATCTAAAAACATCGTTTGCCACGTAAAAGAATCGAAGATCTTCCGAAAAACCCAATGTCCGAGTAGGAACGTTCCTTCGAGGAAATCGTAAAAATAGCGGAAATCCGAGATACGGCTCAACGGAGACCAAACATGATCGGACAACCATTTTACGATTTTCTAAATAGATAGATACGACGAAATCGATGTCCGAAAAGTTCGGACAAAATACGAAAGGCGTTAGAAAAGCGTTAGGAGAATAAGTTTCGATCTAGAACACTCGGGAAAATGTTAAGACATTCCGAAATTAACGATTAGAAACATTCTCTACACGATAAAAATCTCCGAGACGTAAAAATAACGCAAAAAACTCGCACGGGCCAAAAGAAACGAGCAAAGGCCCCGGGCTGCCTCTAGAAGGCGCCGGGCGCCTAGCGCCCGTGCTGCCTCTAGGAGGCGCCGGGCGCCTAGCTCCCGTGCTGCCTCTAGAAGGCGCCGGGCGCCTAGCGCCCGTGCTGCCTCTAGGAGGCGCCGGGCGCCTAGCGCCCGTGCTGCCTCTAGGAGGCGCCGGGCGCCTAGCGCCCGTGCTGCCTCTAGGAGGCGCCGGGCGCCTAGCGCCCGTGCTGCCTCTAGGAGGCGCCGGGCGCCTAGCGCCCGTGCTGCCTCTAGGAGGCGCCGGGCGCCTAGCGCCCGTGCTGCCTCTAGGAGGCGCCGGGCGCCTAGCGCCCGTGCTGCCTCTAGGAGGCGCCGGGCGCCTAGCGCCCGTGCTGCCTCTAGGAGGCGCCGGGCGCCTAGCGCCCGTGCTGCCTCTAGGAGGCGCCGGGCGCCTAGCGCCCGTGCTGCCTCTAGGAGGCGCCGGGCGCCTAGCGCCCGTGCTGCCTCTAGGAGGCGCCGGGCGCCTAGCGCCCGTGCTGCCTCTAGGAGGCGCCGGGCGCCTAGCGCCCGTGCTGCCTCTAGGAGGCGCCGGGCGCCTAGCGCCCGTGCTGCCTCTAGGAGGCGCCGGGCGCCTAGCGCCCGTGCTGCCTCTAGAAGGCGCCGGGCGCCTAGCGCCCGTGCTGCCTCTAGGAGGCGCCGGGCGCCTAGCGCCCGTGCTGCCTCTAGGAGGCGCCGGGCGCCTAGCGCCCGTGCTGCCTCTAGGCGCCGGGCGCCTAGCGTCATGCTAGCTCGAGTTATCGGGCGGCTAGCCTTCGTGCGTAAGTTCCAAGTTTTCAAACCGCCAGAAATCGAAGTTTTGCGACTTTCTGAAATCCCGCAAACCAAACTCCTTTTCTTCCTCCTAGCCTTCGGAAAACCCGTAAGACGTCAACGGATGGGAGAACTTCGTAGAGGGCAGCAACGGTTATCTAAAAACATCGTTTGCCACGTAAAAGAATCGAAGATCTTCCGAAAAACCCAATGTCCGAGTAGGAACGTTCCTTCGAGGAAATCGTAAAAATAGCGGAAATCCGAGATACGGCTCAACGGAGACCAAACATGATCGGACAACCATTTTACGATTTTCTAAATAGATAGATACGACGAAATCGATGTCCGAAAAGTTCGGACAAAATACGAAAGGCGTTAGAAAAGCGTTAGGAGAATAAGTTTCGATCTAGAACACTCGGGAAAATGTTAAGACATTCCGAAATTAACGATTAGAAACATTCTCTACACGATAAAAATCTCCGAGACGTAAAAATAACGCAAAAAACTCGCACGGGCCAAAAGAAACGAGCAAAGGCCCCGGGCTGCCTCTAGAAGGCGCCGGGCGCCTAGCGCCCGTGCTGCCTCTAGGAGGCGCCGGGCGCCTAGCTCCCGTGCTGCCTCTAGAAGGCGCCGGGCGCCTAGCGCCCGTGCTGCCTCTAGGAGGCACCGGGCGCCTAGCGCCCGTGCTGCCTCTAGGAGGCGCCGGGCGCCTAGCGCCCGTGCTGCCTCTAGGAGGCGCCGGGCGCCTAGCGCCCGTGCTGCCTCTAGGAGGCGCCGGGCGCCTAGCGCCCGTGCTGCCTCTAGGAGGCGCCGGGCGCCTAGCGCCCGTGCTGCCTCTAGGCCCGTGCTGCCTCTAGGAGGCGCCGGGCGCCTAGCGCCCGTGCTGCCTCTAGGCGCCGGGCGCCTAGCGCCATGCTAGCTCGAGTTATCGGGCGGCTAGCCTTCGTGCGTAAGTTCCAAGTTTTCAAACCGCCAGAAATCGAAGTTTTGCGACTTTCTGAAATCCCGCAAACCAAACTCCTTTTCTTCCTCCTAGCCTTCGGAAAACCCGTAAGACGTCAACGGATGGGAGAACTTCGTAGAGGGCAGCAACGGTTATCTAAAAACATCGTTTGCCACGTAAAAGAATCGAAGATCTTCCGAAAAACCCAATGTCCGAGTAGGAACGTTCCTTCGAGGAAATCGTAAAAATAGCGGAAATCCGAGATACGGCTCAACGGAGACCAAACATGATCGGACAACCATTTTACGATTTTCTAAATAGATAGATACGACAGTTTGCGATTATCTTCTCAAAACAGGATAAATGTTAAACTTCCCAAAAGATAAACATCAATTTTCCGAAAAGATAAATGTCAACTTTCCCGATAAACATGAAGGCCGACGAAAATGGAAAAAGCCCAGCTCGCGCCGGCCCGTCAGGAATAGACCGTCATATGGGAGTATATAAGCAAGTCTAGGAGCAGAGAAAAGGGGATCCGAAAATCACAAGAAAAACCACCCTCAGAGCAATTTAGAACTTAGGCGTTTATTTCCTTTTTAGCGAGCTGCGACTCAATTAGGTTAGATCTAGGGTTTTGAGACTAGCGACGATCGACAGCTCTTACGGCCGCGATCTCGACCTATTGTTCCAACGCTCTCCGCGAATTCGGAAATAAAATTCTTTCTTTTTGCTCTCTTTATTTTACGCTTTTATTTTCAACTTAGTCTTTTTTTAACTTTGTCGTGCGTGGCCCAGCAGATAGCCGGGATCCTCGGGGAAAACTAGGTTTACTTAGTTTTCCTACGTTTTACGTAGTAATATTTGACGGTGCGAATTTCGGTTCCCACATTAAAATGGAGAAACATGCAAAATATTGGCTCCGCAATTATCTTGGCTGTTAAATGGGAGGACCTATCAAAGATTGCTGACAACTCGGAGCTTTGAAGAGTCAGGCTACCGAAATCAATATCACTGTGCATGCAGATACGAAAAAATGCAACAAATATATTAGCTATATTTGTAGTATTACAGCTAGCTAAATTATTTGTTAGGTCCTTAAGTTGTGCAGCTTACAATGGTGATTTCATTTCCTCCGATAGCAGAGCAAATTTGGCCGAGTAATCAACACTTGGCGTGCTGCATATGGCATTGACATAAGCTTCCCACGCATGATTTAGAAAGCTTTTATCACACTGGTAATCTCCCACAAGATTCCTAGGAACAACTCTAGCTCTCTTTCTTTTCCTGTTCACGACAGGTGCATCGCCATCAAACTCCGGTACTGTATCGTCATCCTCATTAGGATGGACTTCATGCTCCAGTGTAATATCATCTGCTTTGTTGAGTTGTGTAAGGCCAATAGAGAAAGAAGGATCGGGAAATTACAAGCCGGAAGCAACCTTGTAGGAATGAAATGACATATAATGTGATCAAAGAAGAGAGAATGAAGAGATATGTGTACGAATTGATTGCAAAAAAGGGACGAAGTTTAAAAACCTCCGTAGCGTTGTTAGAGGTGGGGGGGCAAGAGGCGATCCTACGTTTGTTGGAATATCATAATTCCTCGTCTCCAAACTGTTTACTAGAGGAGAGATACGAGCTTGGACCTTAAATAAGATTTAAAAAAAATAGCTTCACGTAAGAGGAAACAGTGGACGTAGAAGATTAGCCATGTTTACTATTACATTATCATGTAAATATTTATTATAACAGTGCAAGTTAAGCTTTGGCATTCAACAGTCTAATATTAGCTGCACAAGCCGGAACATATATATGAAATATAAAGGAAATTGCTACCATGTGTTCCCTCGCAACGTTCTTGTTAGATTGGGGATCTTCCGCGTGCGTGACCTCAGAGTCAACATTTGCTTCATCACCGACTTGTGTCTCAGGAACTGGCTCCTGAAAAATCCAAAAGATCGTTACTTCTTCATCGTTGTTTAAGAACAATTAGTCTGTGAAAAAAAAAACATATACATACGAAAGCAAAACTGGATTTTAAAATAAGACAAGTACCTTATCGTTATGGTCCTCTGTAGATACTTTATTAGCAAAGTGCATTGCGTCGTCAATAATGTCAGCAGCATCCAATGGAGTAGACCGTTACTATCAGTCCCAATGTTACACTGCTGCGTCTGAACAGGTTCGAGGACATGTGGACGGTTACAAGGAGTATTGATTACCTTAACCATTTCATTCTGAAAATTAGAAAGAATAGAAAGCATATTTTTCTGAAATATGTTCTGCGAGTTGCCAAGTGACAAATCGAGGTCCTTAACTTCTGTACCAATCTTGCAAACTTCCGCAGCTACACTGTTTTTGACCAGAGTAGCTACGTGCTCAGCGTTGAAGCCATCACTAACAGAGTGTTTTTGGATGGCTTTGCCGGTTTGGCGATTTAAGTTTTCTTTTTTGGCGTCTTCACGCATTCGGTTAGCATCACCTGTGGTCGCTCCGCCTTTGAAGTTGGAGTTAGAAAATGAGAATCCTTCTTCAATCGCTTTGATAAGATTGTCGACAAGCTCATCTTGTTCGTCGTCAGCCTCTGAAAAATTTGGTTCGAAGTTCTCAAGATCAACACCAGCAGATATGATGGAATTCACTAGTGCCTGACAAGAAAAGAGATAATGTTAAGCCGATATTTAGCTTTACACAACATCATCAGTGTCATATTTCGGTTAAGAGACATTACCTTGCAAGCAGAGTCGATGTCACGGACATGGGATGTGTTGATACTTTTCTTCACTATATCGTCATCGACACACAATTCTTCATCTTCAGCTGGCTCTTCCTCGGAACCAGAAGAACCACCATCTCTTACAACACACAAAAGTGACGGGACAGCTTCAATTAGCACGAGCTGGACAGCCATCACAAAACCTTTGAAGGCGATGGTGTTCTGGGAGAGAGAAACTTCATTTCTCTCTTTAATACTGCTCATTAACAAATCGAAAGATGCACGACCCCAAGGATAGGACATGAACTGATCGACGTCTCTGATCTTCTCGGCGTATTGTTGTAAAATACTGGGGTTGTGTGAGGTTGGGAGTAGGACGGCTGATAGAAATGCAAGTAGTGCGTACTTGATTCTAGTCCCTGAGTTATTGACCGTTCTCTTTTTGAGCAATGTAACTACGTAAGAGACCGGAACTTCGGTCATGGTCTCGAAAAGATCACCCCAATACGGCTTCTCCGATATGATCTTCTTATTCCTCTTCTTACAATTTGGTGGGTATTTACGGCAGTTAAGGCCGATGACAAGTGTGAACTCCTTAATAGAGAACCTGATAGGTTTCCCAGCAAACAGACACCATACTTCATGTCTCTTTCGCGTTTTCAATTGACGGGAAAAAAGAAAGCGACCAAAACGGCCAGAGAATGCGGGTTTCTCTGCTATTTCAATTAGTTTCCCGAAAGAGGATTCCCTTATGAAGCATATCTCTTCTACATCTAGAGCATTGAGAATCTTGGAGATACAATAGGGTTTATGGTAAGGTGTTAACCTGATTCCCACCGGTTCCTCACCAACCGCGAACATTCTGTCGGGAAATGAAGGTTCCGGCGGGACGGTTTGACAGGATTCCATATTGAGAACAGAGAGTGAAGAACAGTGAAGAAAGAATAGCTGTAATAGAGATCTTGTTTGTTGTTCTTGTACAAAAGTAACGTATAAATAGCAAAAGGATAAGAACACATCAGTTATGTCGAAAACAATCGAATGGGGAACTTTACGAAGAAAATATAAATTTTGCAAGTTGTCTGATCCATTGCGTGTATACTTGGTTTTCCAAAGTAATATTAAAGAAAAGTTAAATATGAGAAACGATAATAACTAAATTGAGTATGGTATAGGGGCATAATGGTCATTGTGCGACACTAGATTTTCATGTAACGACAAAAAAAAAGGTAGATCACTAATTTCGTGGTCTTTTGTGTGTGTGTGGTGCAATTTCTCTAATTTGTTTTGTTCTAATCAAATTTTTGCAAAAGTCCATATTTTTAAGTTTTCAAAATTTTTATGTACATTATTCGAGTACTAATTAAAAAATATGTTGATGATGACATGTTTTTTTTGTTATACATCTCATATATAGTTTTGTAGCTTTTGTTTATTTATTAACAAATATATATATATATATATATTATGATATTAGTGATTGATTAGTAGTTTATGCCCAATCAATTTTATAAATAGTTCAGCGATTCTTTTTTTTTTTGAGTCATACATGTAAAATACAGAAAAGAAGAAGTTACAGAAAAGAAGAAGTTGTGTTTATCCATGTTAAAGGTAAGTGATTTGCATCATTTTTTTTTCATTTTGGTGTGTTTTGATGTGAGTGTATCTTATTACATAGATTTCCGAAATCTTATGGGTATATATGATATTCTCAAAGTTGAATCTTGTGTATAAAAACAAAGAAAATATAGATTTCAATAACAATAAATTTAAATAAAATCTTAAAATCAATGAAAACTAAACTTTTCCAATAACAAGGGATTTTGATTGTAATTTAAAAGTCACTACCCAATAATAATGAATTCTACTCATATTTTAAAAATTCATAAGCCAATAACAATAGAATCTTAAAATTTAATATCTCCTCTAGAATTCTTCTACCAATAAATTAGGGTAGAATTTTGAGTTATTAAATTTTAAGATTCTATTGTTACTGGCCTATGAAATTTTAAAATCTGAGTAGAATCTATTATTATTGGGGTAATGACTTTTAAATTCCAATCAAAATCTCTTGTTATTGGAAAAGTTTAGTTTTCATTTATTTTAAGATTCTATTAAAATTTATTGTTATTGCAATGTAAATTTTCTTTGTTTTTATACCCACGATTCAACTTTGTGAATATCATATATACCCATAAGATTTTGGAAATCTATGTAATAAAATACACTCGCATCAAAACACACCAAATTGAAAAAAAAATGATGCAAATCACTACTTTTAGCATCGATAAACATAACTTATTCGTTTCATTATTTTACATGTATAACTCAAAAAAAAAGAATTGCAGAACTATTTATAAAATTGATAGGGCATAAACTACTAATCAATCACTAATAGCATAATATATATTTGTTAATAAATAAACAAAAGTTACAAAACTATATATGAGATGTATAACAAAAAAACATGTCATCATTAACATATATTTTTACTAGTACTCGAAGATTGTAAAATTTTGAAAACTGAAAAATCTGGACTTTTGCAAAAATTTGATTAGAACAAAAGAATTTATTATCTTTCACTTTCTCCCACCACCATTAATTTTTTACTTTAAAAGTTAGTAACAATCAATAGAATTCTCAACACAATTTTATGAAAATCTATGTAAAAATATTTGACAAATTTGTTAAATCTAGTTAACTTGTAAAATCCTCCTAACTATTAGAATCATCAATTTCCACCTAAATTTATGTTTCAATAAACCCCTCCCCCTAGTTTTGGGATGTTGTTACTTAAACGGTAGGTGGTATATGTTCTTCTAATTTTAGGTTGACCGTATTACTATCCGTAGTACTACTTACATATTCATTTTACAAGGGTTTAAGTCTTTTTTTCACTGGAAAATAATATATATACTTAGATTTTGACCCACGCTTAAAATGTGCGGATTTTCAATGGATTATAAACAAAAAAATTGAATTACTATTTTAAAACTGTTGTTATTATTATGTTACAAAATTATTATATTGAAAAAGATATTTGTTTAAATTTATATAATTTATGAATTAGTTTATAATATTTTGTATTACACTCTTATATAACTATTTTTAGGCCTGAATATTTTACCCGATCCAAAAAAACAAACAAAAATCGACCCAAAAATATAGTTGTGGTTTGAGTCTGGATTCAGGGAAGCGAACATATTTGATTTTTTCGACCCGAGATCTCTGTTCGATTCGGGATTCTACCCGAGACTCGATCGGGTATCCAAAATATCTGAAATTTTTTGTGTATATTAAGTATATTTGAGTATTTCATATATGTTTTCTGTATTTTAATTTTTTCTAATTTCCAGATTCATATTTATTATTATAGTTTCGATTTTCTGGTAATTTTTCATTTTTTCTTAAAAATGGGTATTAGAAAAAAGTTTAAGGTATTTTCAGTTCCTGGTGTCAGATTTATGATAAATCTTTGGGTTTTGTTTTGGTATTTGCATATTTCAGATATTTGTTTGTGTTTTTAGATATTTTTTGTGTTTCGAAATTTTTGGGCTTTCAGATACTTCAAATTATTTCCGAGTCTTAAAATACCTAAATTAAATTTTCCATACATATCCAAGAATTATAAATATTTTACATGTATTTGAATTATGAACCTAGACCCACACTTTAAGATTATGAACATGAGACCTTGTATTGTTAGAAAATATAAGATAAGTCCAATAATTAACTAATAACTTTGTTTAAGTAAATTTTTGGAACGATTCCTTTTTAATAATATTTAATCATTTTTGTATTTTTCTTTGAAAATCATATACAATATATTCTTAACAAAACAAATGTCAGATTATATCTACATAGCATATTCATAATATATTCGTTTTGCTTTGACATTGTTTGTTATGATTTAGGCAATATAGTTAGTGAATTTTAAAACAATGTTTTCAACAATATATATATATATATATATATATGTATAAATATATATATATATATATGAACAAAAAAAATGTAATTATTTGTTAATTAGCAACTAATCTTATTGTTTTAAAAAGACATGAATATTTTTGATAAAATGTATATCAAACGTTTTATTGGTATTGAGGAGAGAGTATGATCATAATATAACTTATGTTATGAATAAGTTATATGGGGTCTAGCTATTTAAAAATGTCATGGTTTTGATATGAATAAGTTATATTTGAATAAGTGTTTTGACATCCTGTATTTTTGCTCTAGTAAGAAAAGACATGTAATCGGAATATATATAAATATATATATATATATATATATATATATATATATATATATATATATATATATATTTAGATTTCCATTAACAAAAAGAAGCTATGAAAACTATAAGGTTAAAATGAGACATCGAAAGTGCTTTTTAATTCATTTTAACAGACAAAAGTTTGATTATGTAAAGGAGTTTACCTTATAGTCCGGTCACATTTTGATTATGATTTGAATGAGAAAGGTTTAGATATTGTCACGTTATTGACTAATGTACTGTTAGGAAAATATAAGGTAAGTATATTTTTTCGTACGTGAGATACATCGTCTGGTATCCGGTAGTCTAAAATAAATAAGGAGATTGACAAAAACATTTAATTTGATATGTTTCATGTTACCTTATTTTTTTAGGAAAATATTAGGTAGGACCAAAAAATATTTAGTTAATGAAAAGGTCAAAAACTTTTGTAAATAGATTTTTTAAAACTTATATATTTTTTAATAATACTGATATAACCAAGTTGTTTTGGTACGGTGGTACAAAGGTTCCGGCTGAAACTTTTGTCTTGGATTTTGATTCTCCTTGATCACTCACAGACGTTTTTAGTGTTAAGAAAACTCGGATTTTCATGGATCTCGTAGTGATTAATCCTTAAATCTAGAAAGTTTTTGGAATAACAGTATGGTTATCATAAATTATATATATATATATATATTGATTTAAATCCTTTACGGGAACACTACAATGCCTATTGTAGTATAAGAATACAGTATGTTTAAATTCATAATGGTGCTCGTATTCTTAAACCTGTCTATTATTAATATAATGATGATTATAGACATGGGCGGACCCATAAAATAATTTAGTGTGGGGCACTATATATAATAAAATTTTATCATATATATATATATATATATAACTTCAAATATCTATGAATGAATTAAATTATTCTTTAAATTATAAATTTGTAAAAAATATTTAAAAAAACCTTTGAACAAAATTGAGTCAATTAATAAGATAAACATGTTTTGTTATGCTCAATACTTTTTACTGGTTATTTGGTACAAGTAATAAAAAAATTGATAAAAATAACTGTTAAACTAAAACTTAAATAAAATAATTTATAGTTCTGGAAAGGTAAAATTAAAAACAAGTATTAAGGAAAGGAAAAATGAAAATTCTATTAGATAAAAAAAAACAAAAGAGAAAGGAAATATTTTTTTACTTAAAAAGTGAGTAAAATATAATAAAGTTACAGAATTTTGAAAAAAAAAAAGAGGCTTAATGGTTTGGAACGTGGGCTGCATGGAGCACTTGAAAAGAGGCTTAATGGTTTGGAACGTGGGCTGCATGGAGCACTTGTACACCTTAAGGACAATCGCTGCTGATAACTTATACAAACTATTGTTATGTCTAAGACATATTTATAAGTTAGTACGTGGCACAGGCCCCACCTCCTTATAGGCTGGGTCCGCCCTTGATTATAGAGCTTTATATAATACTAGCTATGGACTCGTGCGTTGCATAGGTTTTATTTGATATTTTAATTTAAAAAATATAGAAAAATGAAAATATTTTTTTACATTAGTTCTTGGATTTTCAGTATATATTGGTAACATTTTAATAATAATAATCTGTTTATAAATTTTGATTTGTATTTCTATTTCAATATTCATGGTGTTTAAAATAGTATATTAATATTTTCATTTTTTAATAAATACTTCAGTTTTAATATTATTTATAATTAATTGAAACATATAGAACTGTGAACGCTCTATATTTTTTATATTATGTAAGACAGATTAAAAACAACACAATTCAAATACTAATGTTACATAACACCAATCAATATGTTTTATTGATAGTTAACTAAATAGCCGATTTATTGCTAGATAAAACATCAAATTTGTTTACTTTACCATTCATGGTGTGACTTCAACCTCTATTTTGTAGAACATTATTGTTGCTATGTTTTAAAAATCTGAAGCTCTTTAGTTGTACTGACTCTTGATAGCGCGACATATAATTGTAAGACTGGACTTGGCAAATAGACTAACCTTTTAAATTTGACATTAACTCTTGTTGATAGTCATTATATATTTATTGAAAGGTCTTCTTGTATTTGTTGGTATGAGACTTATTCTAGGAATAAAAATCCGTTTTTCCACATAACTTCCGGTTAGGATTTCGACTTCAATAATCATGTTGCTTAAGCGAGTTATCAGTATCATTGTTTTATTGTAGAGTCTTTCTCTTTGATTTAAATTCTTTAATAGCATGACCTACAACATTCTATTGCATAGTCGTTCTCTTTGATTTAAATTTCATAATAGCATGATCTATAACAACATGTATAACCAATTTTATATGTCGATAAGAACAACACACATAAGTATAATAGTCACATTAACTTAGTCACAACAACATAACATTATTATAAAGCTGGACAAAATAACCGTAAATTTTTATTTGATTCATTATCCGTTTCGATTTGAACTAAAATTCTGAATATCCGTAACTCTACTAATAAGAAAATTAAATACTTACATAAAATATCTATAAGAAACAAAAAAAAATCATAAATACTAATACTTTTAAGAATGGATATCCAATCCGATACATTATATGGATATATATAAGTTATATAAATATTATATTTTATATATATATAATTTTTGCAATTAGATTATTCAAATTCGTTTTGACAATATAGGTACATATATTTTTAATCATTATATATTTAAACACATGTAAAATATTAGAAGGAAAATTACAATCTTAATTGTAAATAATTTTTTATTTAGGATTCTCAAAAAGGAAAAATTCTGAAAAAATATATTAAATAATATTTACAATTAGATTATTCTAAATTCGTTTTACTATAGAAGTACATATATTTTAATCATTATATATTTAAACACATGTAAAAAATTAGAAGGAAAATTACTACAAATAATATTTTATTAGAAGAAAAATTACAATCTTAATTGTAAATAATTTTTGTATTTAGGATTCTCAAAAAGGAAAAATTCTGAAAAATATATTAAATGATATTTACAATTAGATTATTCAAAATTCGTTTTATTATAGAAGTACATATATTTTAATCATTATATATTTAAACACATGTAAAAAATCAGAAGGAAAATTACTATAAATAATATTTTACAATTATCTTTTGTTTAGATTTTTTTTAAATGGAAAATTACTATTAATAATATTTATAATAAGATTTTTAATTATATGATAGATTAACACATGTCACAATCTTAAAGTTTCAATTGCCATGTGTCGCGATCATGTTAATTAGTAACTTTGAAAACTAAGCTTTATATAATAAGATGAATCGAACAATAAATGAGAAGATCATATAAATAATTAAGGAAAATATGGAGTGATTATTGTGATTAAGTGAATCATAAAAATTGTGATTGATACTTTTTCTTTGATACACCCCTGAAGTTTGATACACCCCTGAAGCTCAAGGGATTAATGAAGCCAAGACAGCTGAAGCAAGATTTACATTTTTCAAAAATGCTATATGAGAAAAGAAGAAGTATTTTGCTTGAACAAGACGGTTACGCGGAATCGTGTTGAAGCATATAGCTTGATAGAGATATATATTAGATACATAGTTATCCCACATCGATAGCTGGAAGAAATCTTAATAATATATAAGATGGATTGGTCAATCTTTTTATCACCAATTGGTTTTAGGTTGGAAGTCCATCTTGCTTAAAATGATATTAGAACCTGTGAAACCTGACGGTTGCGACATGAAAACCTCTTCATTTAGATGATTGACCCAACCTAAAACCAATTATTGATAAGATGATTGATCCATCCATCTTATATATTACTAAGGATCATTTCTAACTACCAATGTGAAATAACTATGTGTCTAATATACTCTTCGAGATGATGGTTCTTTGAGCGTCAATCTCAGAATGTTCGAACAAAGATTAATGGACGAACTTTGGGCCATATCGATGTAGATCGAGTTGGCTGTGTGGATCGGGATTTGACACCATATACGCTAGGTTGAATGATTTTATTATTCAGTATATGAAAAATATATATACAGGAATATACGTAGGGTTACTAGAACTAAATAAGTATTTACAAAGAGATTCTTAAGTATAAACTATATACTTGTCAATATATGACTTCACCGCGTTTCAATTTTCGACTTGCAGTAAGAATTAGACTTGTGCACACCAGAATTGGAGATGCAGCAGAATGGTACAAAAATCATGTTGAATTTATTAATCCTTGCAAGAAGTACTTTGGTTTGATAACAAAAATAATAAAAAGTAACAAATGAGGGCAAACAAATTGAAAAAACATATAATAATTTAAAGAAGAAATAGCGTATATTTTAAATTAATGAAGCTACTAAAACGTATTTATGTTAAGTTTCATCGGTGGATCAAAACTCATAAAAATAATCTGCTCTAATACCATATGTATTAACTTTTTTTTGGCATCCCATATATATTAACTTATGAGAAATGGATGAATTGTATTATCAATATAGCGAGAGTTTCACACCTTTATTTATACAATGACTTATTAGGTGTTTTGTCCGCACATGCGGACATAAACTTCTTATAAATAATTATTAATTTATGTTTTATTAATCTAAAACAAACATAATAAATTATTATTTATATTTTTAAATAGTTAAATCAAACATCAAAGTACTTATATGTGACAAATAATCTTTTATCGAAATATATATTTCAAATAATAAATGAGAAGACCATATAATTTTTAAGGAAAATATATGGAGTGATTATTGTGATGGAGTGAATGGGAATCATATGAGTTGTGACTGATAATTTTTCCTTGATATTGTCTTTGTAACGAACCTTAAAATCAATGTAAAAGAAAGGTGCTTCGTAAAGGAAAAAAGAGTATAAAAATACGTTAGAATATGACAACACCAAAGTTCTATACAAATTAGTTTTGTCGGGATATTCAAATATTTACAGGAAGGAAGATGAAGAATATGAACAGTGGCGTCTTCCTCAGCATGCTTTGTCTCCTCTTGTGTCTTGTGCATTCGAAGATTGCTATTGATCCTTTCTCCCTTGGCCACTCTCTCAGAACAGAGGTAAGAAAAACTTATAAAGTCTCAACAGAGGCATATCTCATGGTTGATTTTAATTTTTGCAAATGCAACTCAAATCTTCTGACATTGGTTCAATATGGTGTATATTTGCAGTGTGTAATGAAGCCTCCACGAAGCAGTACGAAACAAGGATTATTACTACTCAACCGCTCTGTTGAAGATTACTCTGATCAAGAATGGGAGATAGATGGAAATGGAGCTAGTAAAGACATGGCACAGAGAATTCAGCTTCAGCAAGGATTCATTTACAGCTTCTCTGGTAACACACATGCAACAAATTTGCTTGTTTTTATAATATAACACATCATCATTTCATTGTTTCTTGTATAGAAAGTTACTATTTCAAACCAGTGATTCTTGTGTAATTCACATCTTGTAGATTTGTTCAATCGCTGATTTCAGTTTTGTTTTCTGGATACATCAAATAACTATAACCAATTAAACCACATTGATCTTAAGTTCGGATAGGTTTCTTTCAGTTCGGTTTGAGTTTGGACCGGTTAGTTTGTTTAGATTGATCATGCATAGTTTCTTATTTATAATGGAAATACAGCTTGGGTGAAGCTGAGAGAAGGAAACAACAAGAAAGTAGGAGTTGTTTTCAGGTCAGAAAATGGAAGACTAGTTCATGGAGGTGAAGTTAGGGCAAAGCAAGGATGTTGGTCTTTGCTTAAAGGTGGCATTGTACCAAATGTTTCAGGCCCTGTAGATATATTCTTCGAGGTACAATACTATACATGTATTTTCATACGTATATTCTCTGTGCTAACACATGTTTTATTCGAAAGCAGAGTCAAGACAGAGATGCAAAGATCACTGCAAACA
Source organism: Hirschfeldia incana (assembly GCA_026261945.1). Classification (NCBI taxonomy): domain Eukaryota; kingdom Viridiplantae; phylum Streptophyta; class Magnoliopsida; order Brassicales; family Brassicaceae; genus Hirschfeldia; species Hirschfeldia incana. Next base: position 4,960,130 of record JABCMI010000006.1, read on the forward strand.
ATCTGTCACTAAAACAGTTTAGCAAAGAAGAATGGAAACTGAAACAAGATCAACTTATTGAAAAGGTACCAAATGTTCTAAAATTTATGGTTTCAGTTCTGTTGTGCTGTTTTGGGCTCTTAGATAAATTGTATTGGTTGCAGATAAGGAAGAACAAAGTGAGATTCGAAGTTACTTATAAGAATAACACCGCGGTAAAAGACGCAGTAATATCCCTAAAACAAACTAAACCATTTTTCCTCTTAGGCTGTGCAATGAATTTCCGGATCCTACAAAGTGAAGGGTACAGAAAATGGTTTGCGTCACGGTTCGCAATCACGTCATTCACCAATGAAATGAAATGGTATACAACAGAGAAAGTGCGTGGTAAGGAGAACTACACGGCAGCAGATTCAATGCTGAAGTTTGCAGAAGAGAATGAGATTTTGGTTAGAGGTCATACAGTGTTGTGGGACGACCCAAAGATGCAACCAAGTTGGGTAAAAAAGATACAAGACCCTGAAGATGTGATGAATGTGACACTGAACCGGATAAATTCGGTTATGATGAGATACAAAGATAAGTTAACCGGGTGGGATGTGGTTAACGAGAATTTGCATTGGGATTACTTTGAGAAAATGCTTGGTGTAAACGCTTCATCAAGATTCTATAATCTTGCTTATAAGCTAGATCCTGATGTGACATTGTTTGTTAACGAGTACAACACGATTGAGAACCCTGGAGAGGTTACTGCGACGCCAGTTAAGGTGAAGGAGAAGATGGAGGAGATTCTTGCATACCAAGGAAACGAAAACATTAAAGGAGCAATCGGTGCTCAGGGTCACTTTAGTCCAACTCAGCCTAACTTAGCTTATATGAGATCTGCATTGGATACTTTAGGCTCACTTGGTTTGCCTGTATGGATTACAGAGCTGGATATGCCTAAATGCCCTAATCAGGTCTGTCATCAACTCCCTTGTATAACAAGAAACCCATTTCTCCATCTTTATAAATTATCGTAACATAAAAGCTGGTTTGATTACTAATTTTTTTATAGGCAAAATACATAGAAGAGATTCTCAGGGAAGCGTATTCGCATCCTGCAGTGGAAGGCATCATAATATTTGCAGGACCTGAGGTGTCTGGTTTTGACAAGCTGACACTCGTGGACAAGGACTTCAACAACACAGAGACAGGAGATGTAACTGACAAGTTTCTCAAGGAGTGGCACCAAAAAAACTCAGAGATTCTAAATATTTTTACGGTGGACCACGAGAAAGAAGAGGGAGATGTCTCACTGTTGCATGGACTTTACGACGTCAATGTAAGTCATCCGCAGATAAAGAACTTGGACACTAGTTTGTGCTTGGAAGTAACTAAGGAGATGGGTCCGCGCCAGGTGGTAAGAGTTGTGATTAATGCTTAAAAGTGACAAATGATATACAACATTGTTTTGGTACAAAAAAATATGTACAACACTGTAATATTGAAATAATACATGAAAAGTCGATTACAAAATCATAATGTTCTTCTTCTTCAGGAGTCTTTAATGCTGAAAGTTTTTTTTTGGGCTGAGAGTTTAATACTAATGAACTATCATTCTAAGAACATTATAAAGGAAAATTTCAATATATACAAAAATAAAGTTATCCTAAGCTAATCCACACCTGAACTTAACGTCTTGATTCCTTACACAACTTAAACTTCTTGTTCTCAAGCTAAGTTCTTTTCTCTCTCTAAAACTTTAATTCCATTAATAAGAACAAAAGGTTTTTCTCAAGCTAAGTTATACACACACAAAAATGTTTAACTATACAACTCATTTGAAAACACACAAACACATATGTGAAAGGAAGTGAAAAAGGGAAGAGAACACATGGAGGACAGGAACATCGAAATAGTGAGCATAGGAATTATCAGTGATAAAGAAAGTGACCAGAAGGTGGCACATCTAAAGTGTGTAGTTGGTCGAAGTGCGTGTTCTTGCACGTGAGTACATGTGTGAATTTGTTGAACCTTGCGTATTGCATTTTTACGTGCACACGTGCTCACATGCATGCCTGATTTTGCTAGCTAGCTATTAGAATTCCTTAAACTATTATCAAACAAAATTTATTTTACTTTTGTTCTTGTTTTCTTACAATATTTAAACTTACATGCAGAGATGCACTTCCAGAACATATGATATTTCTTTCATATTTTTTGAACTGTATATTAATTATTTTAAAAGAACAATATCTGAAAATTGAGTATGACAGTAAGATTATTAAGCTCCTTTTTATATGTACAAACCTTTTCTGGAGAACTTTTATTACTACTTTTCAAAGTTTAATCATATACTATAATGACACTAAAATATCTCGATCTCCCACATATAGAAAGTACCAAACATACACGAAAAGGAACAGAAAAGATAGATAGTTACTACTTAGGATGAGTCTTTTCGACAGGTGAGAGTTAATTAAGCTAGTACAAATAGGGATTAAAAATGGTAAAACAAAATGTGAGGGCATGTGATATCATAAAAGTGTAGTTAATAGACCGCTCGGATCTTCTTTGTCACTTGTCTGCCGAAGTCGCTTTGACCCATGTACCATCTAATTAGTCTCACCGATACTATAACTTTATTACCTAAATAAATAGACATTATAAACATTTAATATACGATTAATGGGCATTTATCTCTCCTATGCTAGTTTTGGAGGATATGTCACGTGCAAACTTTCTATTAGTACGACAATTAAAATAAAACAAGCATTGAATTTTCAACTCTAGATAGTTAGATATGCGTCGTTTGTTATTTTTATGCAGCTGAAATGTATAAATAAGCAGGTTTGGCTTTTTTATAACAAATGAGAAACGTCTGGCCACGAACGCTACATGTCATTCCCATGTTACATACTGGCATTGTAAGAAAAAGAGCAACAAAGTACTATACAATCGAGTTCACGTGTTGCGAACTTGAAAAGAACGCCTGGGTGTGCCTAAATAGCGCCGACTTATCCATTAGCTTGTATACAAGTTAATTCGTTCACATAGTGAAGTAATAACGACAAAACAAGAGCCAACATTATTAGACCAACCTAAGATTTAAAAATTAATAGGCACAAGAAGTAGGAGACGATGATAATAAGTTAAACGAAGATATACTCCGTACCTGTTGAAGATAGGACCAAACAATCACTACAAGAAATACGGGTATTAGTAGCATATCACGGTAGCACGAATTCGCAAACTGCTACTAAAAGTGGCTAATTGGGATGTTTCACTCTATTATAGCGTTAATTTAGTGATATACAGTATTTTGTAAGCTTTTTAAAAAGCGGGAAGTGAAAAGTCCATTTTTTATCTCTGTAACATTTATGAGCGCCAAATATTTAGTGAAAAAACACATTTGGTACCAAAATATTTGGTTTTGTAAAAATATTTTTTTGTTCTCGTATGTGTTGCAAAATTGAGATTTGGATTCTCAAATTGAGATTTGCCCCAAAAAAAATAGTTCTTAAATTTAGATTGAAGAGTTAATGTGGAGAAACGCTCGTCACCACCACGAAGGAGATTATGTCGGAGTTGCAGTACCGCCGCTCGTCACCAACACCCCAACCGCCATCTCTCCCATCAGCCATTGCTAGTCACCACCTCCACCACCATCGCTTCACAGATCCGTCTTCGCCGGAGTCGTGACCACCACCGTCACGCTCGCAACAACCATCTCTTTCTTCGATTCAACCCTTGAATCGTGATAATTCACAAGATCTACACACAGAGCTTGACTCGAATCAACCTCTGTTACTATTCAACCTCTCTGGATTCAACCCCATCTATGTCTCTGAATCTCTCTCTCTCTCTCTATCTATTTGGCCATGATGAAAGGTCTCGATTCAGCCCTTGATTTTTTTTTGGTGTTCTTGTTACAGGAAGCTTATTCGTGAGGTGGTTTCTGTTATGTTCGGATTCAAGGATAGAAAAAGGTGACTTAGGTGGTAAGGAAACCCATAATCCCTCTCAGCTTTGGCGTTGTTTATCTCTCTCTCTCTCTCTCACCATCTCTCCACCACTGAAGCAAGTTTTCTACTTTGGCTCAGGTTTTTCTCCAATGTCAAAGTGAACGATTGATAATTCTCTTGTTCTTCGTAACACACAGCTGGTGAAGAAAGGTTTGTTCTCAATCTGTGTTTCTTACTTCTTAACTATGTGTGTTTTGTTTTCTCGAGTTTCTATGAAATTGCATGTTTTTAGTGGCTTAAATGGTCGTTCGATGCTCTTTGTTTTCTCTCATTTTCAGTGCTTTGTTTGTTCATTGAGTTCTAAAGGTTTTAGCTTTAGTGGTGTTTGTTGTGTAGGGGAATTATTTTACTCCTTCTCGTTCTAGTTTTTTCTGCTCTAATAATCTTCAAGACTTTTAATCACTTATCTACAAGAATGTATCAGTGACTACTCTTCCCTTGTTAAATCTCCTTCCACACTTGTCGTGTCATTATGAGAATCTGTAGTTAAGAGCTGAATCTTGCTGATTATTCATGGGTTTGAAATAAAGTTCTGATCTTTGCTGTCTTTTGTCAGTTTCCTGGTACAGGACCAAACAGGTTCTCCAGTTTCATTGTGCAATGGCTTGTATGCGCGACTACTTCTTATGGGGAAGCCAAACAGAGATCTGTCGTCGAGAGAGACCACCGAGGAAGAGGAAGAGAAGTGGTGTGTTTCCGGTTATGGAGAGGAAGAGGAAGAGAGGTGGTGTAGAGAGAATCGTTTCTGTTTTTACTTGGTTAAGAAATTAGCTTATGATGGCCTTGAGATTAAGGCTAAGATCGATGAAGCTGATGATGAGATTTATAATCGCAACAGTGAGAAGAATCACATTGCTAACAGATTGAAAGCTAAAAGGGTAAAGCTTTCCTCTTTTGAGTCTTTTTGATTGATTTTATACATTTTATCACAAGTGTGTTGAATGGTTTGTTTGGTGTAGGCTGAGAGATTGTCTCTGCCTGCTTCATTTGAGAGTTTGGTGTCATCACTTGCGCATTCAGAGGTCTGTTTTGTCAGTCTATTAGATGTATATGTTTGTCTCTGAGATTTGAGCTTCCGATCGTACTTTGTCTTTGTGTCTTGTATTTTCAATAAGGTGATAAATTTATGTCTCGTTGGAACAATGACAAAGTTTTTAGGACAAATTTATTCAGTCACTACAATTCTTATTTGGATGTCTTGCTGTCTTTCTTGGATAACAGTGTGAAAAATTCTGGTTTTTGTTTTATGTGTTTCAGGACATTGACAAAGCTAAGCAGAGGAGCGAGAAGCTTTTTCTTACTAGTATTAAGTTGGTTTAATTTGTTCTTTGATTTGTTTATGACTAGATTTGATGGTTGCATGTTCTCTTATGGAGTTTATGTGTTTCATGTATTGATTTTGTATATTTTGAATCTTTAATGGAAAAGCATATGATATTTTATGATTTACTTGTGTTTACTAGAGTAAATTATATTTATTAATCTTATTGTAATATATATTATAAAGATTATGTTTAAAATTAAATTATAATTTTCTATTTATAAAATTAGGGATATATAATTTTAAGAAAGTGACTACCTAGAATTATTTTTAACCCCTAAACCCTAAATATATTTTTAACCCCTAAACCCTAAATATAATCATAAAATATAAATTCAAAACTTTTAACTTTATATGAAAATAAAATTATATATATATATATATATATATATATATATATATATATATATATATATATATTAGTGCAACTGAATCCATCTAATACCCTAAATCTAATACCCTAAACCCTAAACTTCAACTTAAATGATATTCTAAATACTAAATAAAATCACTAAATATGATTTTTTAGATTTTAAATCCAAAGTTTAAAATAAATGTAAACTAAAAAAATTCAATCTTTTTATTTTAATCTATAAATTTCAAAACTTAAACCTTAAGTCTTCAATACCCTAAACTCTAATTTCAAACATAAACCATATACATCAACTCTAAATTCAAAATATTTTTCAATTATAATTTTAACTAAAGATGTATTTAACATAACAATACTGTTTTATATTTAAACCCTATATCATACAAAAAAATTCAACTTTATACATTATAATCCAAGCCCTACACCTTACATATAGATATATACCCCAAATCACATATCATCAAAACTTTACATCTCAAAACATTAAACTATATCACATATTTTAGATATATACCTCAAATCATATATTATCATAAAATTTCAATTATAATTTTAACTGTAAAGTTTGAACTTAAATTTAATTTTAAAATTACTATAACAAAGAAGAAGAAAAAAAACAAAAAGAAAGAAAAAAAATGACCAATGAGAGGAAATGGCGTGGATAACTATTTGATTAATCTCCACCATTGATTTGATCTGAATCTAACGGACAAAAGAGAAAACAAATCGACCAATGAGGGCGAATGGCAAGGATAACCCATATATTAATTTCCACCGTTGATCGATCTCAATCCAACGGACATAACTAATCATTTTTTTATTTTCTTATTAACTTCCTATCTCTCTCTCTCGTATGTTCATAGATCCAGATGATGTTTTCTCTTTTATCCGTAGAGTCATTCAACATCCAGAATCTGAAACCAAATAGATCCAGAATCTGAAAACAAATAGATCCAGAGTCTTAAACTACATGAAGATGTTGAATGAAGATCAGCCAGAGAAGTTTCAGACTCTGGATCCAGATTCTGTTTTCTCTTTTATCCGTAGACTCTGTATACGGGAACCATCACTCGTTACCACCCTCACGACGTGGAGGGTATCTCTCGCTTCGAACCCGAGCTCCGCCTTCTCTGACATCCTCCCATCCGCACGTCACTACAACCACAATCGCATCATATTCGTCAGTCTTCGTTGTCACCGAGGTAGCTACCACCGCATTCACGCTCGTCGTCTCCACCACTGGTCAACTCTCTCTCCCTCTCTGCGCACTCTCTGTTTCTCTCTCTCTGTATTTTGAAATTCATTTTTGTTTGTTCTTGGTACAATAAGGTGAAGGCATAGGAGCTTGATGCAGGAGGAGGTACGGCAACGTCGGAGCTTGACAGAGATGGCGGCGAGAACAAGGGGACGACGACGACGACTAAGAACAGAGAAAGGAGTGGCGGCTTAGATTTAGGTTTTAGATTTAATTAATTTTTGGTTAATTAGGTTTTGGTTCATTAAGCTTCAGATTTATTTAGATTTTTGGTTTGATGTGTAAACTGGTTCAGAAGCCGGGTTTATTTGTAAACATTAGGCTAATTATAGTTTGGTTTAATGTTTGTAATTAGTTTTTGGTTTAATGTATTCTTTATTGTATACTGATTTTAATCAATAAATAAAATTAAATTTTTATTTATGAATTAACTTGAAATTCTATTTTAATTATTTTATTTTAATTATATATTGTTAATTAATTAAATTTTAATAAATTAATTTAATATTTTTTAATTATTTTATTTTTAGTTATAGCGTTATAACTATATCATTAAAAATTATGTTATGACACATGAAAAACGTTATATGAAATCATAGAGTAACATGAAAAACGTTATATGAAATCATAGAGTAACATAATTATGATGTTATTAAAAAGATTTAATATAGCAAAGCATAAATGCTATAATATCTCTAATGTTTTGTAGCACGCGAAATACGCTATGATATAAGGGGGGTCTACCATAGCTGCGGCTGTCACGGCGTTCTTCGAAACGCTACGAAAACTCTATAGTAGCGTTTTTCGGGTGCTATCAATACTGATATTTCTTGTAGTGAATTGAATAATTAAGATTTAAGTATGAAATATGAAAGACATTACACATGGAGAGATATAGATGCATGTGTATAAATCAAGTCGATACTTCACCCACAGCTTTTCTCTAAACCTTTCTCCACACAGCAGTTCAATTTCAAGAACCTAAAAAGAGTTATTTTCTTTTATAAACACAATACAAAGAAGCAAAAATGTTGGGTTCATCAGAATGGAGTAGTGGATGCGAGTCAGGATGGACTTTGTACTTAGACCATTCTGTTTCTTCTTTTCCAAGTTCTTCTTGTTTCCGAGACATCAATGGGTTTGAAAAAAGAAGAAGCAAAGATTCATGGAGTCAAAACTATGTGCATCAAGAAGAAGACGAAGAAGATTTGTCGATGATGTCAGATGCATCTTCTGGCCCAAGGAATATTTGTGAGGAAGATTCTGTGAAAAAGTTAAACAGTGTCGGTCCCAAGAAACAAAACAAGAGTGAAAAGAAAAGAAGAGATTACGAGAAAATGAACTCGGATCTTGATGATACTGCTAGTTCTCATGTAAGTCTTTTATTTTCAAATAAATTCTGTGAAGCCAAGTGATAATAATCCATTCATAACTATTTCTTTTAGAGTGCAAATATCATTTTTTGTTCTTTTTCTTTTTGTAGTTGATGTACTATGTCCATAGCAACTGTAGAATTTACATCACAAGGAAGTCGGCCAGGATTAGTTAATTGGACATAGAAATGATAAAACACAAAGGCATTTGAATGCGGGTATTGATTTTGTCGTTTGTCCTGTGTATATTTTTTGTAGATATTGCAGAAAAGTGTGGGTGGTAATAAGATAGAGCAAAGCTTCCCAGAGAGTACATTGGATTATTCGCAAGGCTTCTCGGCAACTCACATTCAGGTTTCTCCCTTCCTCTTTTCTTCTCTCAGTGAGATTCTGTTGAGTACACGTGACTTGTCTCAAGAAACTCACTATAAGTGTTTGTTTATCAACAAGTAGGACAAAGCAGCATTCCATGAACAATATGGTTATTTGCAAATGGAAACAAGATACTAAATAACCAGTTAGGTAAAATATATACTATTACATAGATATTAAATACTTCTTTTACTCTTTCTTTACCAAGTGGGTGTATACATTCGTTGTACTTAATTAGCAGGTGGTGATGCAAATTGAAGAGCAGCTATTTTGGACAATTTGGAAGCTTGTAAGGATCCAAGTAAGAAGGGAAGGGCTAAAGCAAAAAAGTGCCCAAAATGAAGAGATAAGGACCAAAGAGTGGTTCTCAAATCTCCAATAGTTCTGAATCTTTTTTTCCGGCAATTTCGCCACAAACAAGTTTTTCCTTGTAGCATCCCTTATGTAAGTTACTCTTGGTTTACAACACTTCAATTGCAATTTTTCTGTCATAGTGTAGCAACACAAAACTTTAACACTTTAATATTCCCTCTGTTTTTTTTTTTATTTTTTTTTCTTATCGTCTGAAAACAACTGAAAGTTCAGTAAGTCAAAGTAAAAGAGAAACAACAAGAAAATACACCCAAAAGCTCAATCTTAAAATAAAGACTTAAGAGCTCAAAATGTACTCTCTTGGTAGATACGGTCGAGCAGCCATGACGGTCCTCCGATTGACAAATAAGATTGGAAAAGTCCATTACGTAGAACACTCTTAGCTATCTCCCTTGCAACATGATTTGATGTCGTCGACTCTGTCTCGAAACACACTATCGGAAAAGCAACAGTTAAGTCCCGAACTTGCTTGAGCAGCCAACGATACCGTGGCCAATCTGCAGGTTTTTTAATTGCCTCCACCAAGTCGCGTAAATCAGAACCTATAACTACTTCTTGAACTTGCAAGTCACGCAAACTCTGTAAAACCCAAACCAGTACCCGCAGTTCCGCAGTGAGTCTATCTGGTGATGGCGTGAAGGCTTCCCGAGCATGATGCATCACTCGACCTTGATAGTCCCTTGTAATCCATGAGCCACCCTCATGTAACTTATTATTCCTCCAATTCGCATGAATATTGCACTTTACCTGCGATTGAATAGGAGGGGACCAACGAGAGGTTAATAGCATGGCCGATGGTGAATGCGTAGGAAGTGCAGAAGAACAGTTTAGCTCCTCCCAAATTTTAGCTTCCTCCACTGCAGCTTGAACTTGTCGACCTGCAGAGTCCCTGGTACCAGCAAAAATAATTGCATTCATGTTCTTCCATACCGTCCAAAGCAACCAGGGTACAGCTCGTCGAATCTCCTCCGGTATGCTTGAGTCTGACATCAAATCCAACCAAACATCAAGTTTCTTAGCTAGAGACAAAGTTTGAACCACGATACTTGATGGGATTCCTGCAACATCCCAAATCTCTTTTGCAGCATCACAAAGGAAAAGCACATGATCTATGGATTCAACTGCAGCACCACAAAGCTTACACTGTAAATCTACTTGGATGCCCCTCGAACCCAATCTCTCTGCAACTGCCAGAGCCTTAACCGACACCCGCCATAAGAGCATTCGGATTTTTGGAACAGTGGGGAGCTTCCAAATTCTCTTCTGCACTTTTGCCACTTCCTGTTTAAGTAGACTGGTAGCATAGCGTGGAGCCCGAGAAAGATTAGCCGCTAGATGATAACCAGTCTTCACCGTAAAAGCGCCATTTTTCGTGTAAGCCCATACCTCTCTATCCTCAATGTTCCCTGTCGTCATATCAAGTATCCGCTGAGCATCATTTGGAGGAAAAAGTTCATGTACTTTCTCACTATTCCATCCTCCGTTTGTATTCAACAGCGACGAAACTCTGAGGTTAGCATCAAACATCAACTGTTTATTGACTGGTCTTCTAGGAACATCATCCATTATCCACTTATCAACCCACACAGATGTTGCATTCCCATTACCAATAGATTTGATCAGACCCTTTGATAATAGCTCTCTACCAAACAAGAGGCTTCGCCAAGCATATGAGGGTCTGTAGCCTTTTCCACACTCTAGAAAGCTCGAAGTAGCAAAATATCGACCCTTGTACACCTTAGCAAGCAGGCTCTCTGGTTCATTGAAAATCCTCCAGGCTTGTTTGGCAAGTAATGCCTGATTAAAGTCTTCAATGTCTCTAAAACCTAGTCCCCCTTCCTCCTTAGGAACACACACTTTCTTCCATGCAACCTAATGAATTTTCTTCTTCTCACTACATTCATCCCACCAAAAACTAGCCATTGCACTCATGATCTTTTGGCAATGATGTTTTGTGAGCCTAAAACAGGACATGGCGTAAACCGGAAGGGCCATAGCAATAGACTTAAGGAGTACCTCCTTTCCTCCAAGGGAAAGCTTTTTGGCAAACCAACCTCTGAGTCTTTTGTTTAACTTTTCACCGATGAAAGCCAATAATTTCTGTTTCAAACCACTGAAGCACTCAGGTAAACCTAAATACTTACCATCTCCACCTTCATTGTCAATGTGAAGAATCTCCGAAATCAATGTCTTCATAATCGGATCAATATCTTTACCAAACGTCACTGCTGACTTTTGAAAATTAATGACCTGACCAGACTACTCTCCGTATAGAGCTAAGCATCGCAGGAACTCTGAGCATTCCTTGAAGTTGGCACGACACAGAAACAAGATGTCGTCTGCAAAGAGAAGGTGCTGAATTGGAGGACAGTTGTTTGTTAACCGCAACCCCGTAAGCCCTCCTTGTTGTTCAGCTCTACTCATCACATGAACCAGAGCCTCAGCATATAGTATAAACAAAAAAGGAGACAAGGGGTCCCCTTGACGAATACCTCGTTGTGGGGTAATGAGACCATGTGCTTGGCCATTGATAAGAACCGTATACGTAACCGAGCTAATGCATGCCATGATCCACGAGATCCACTTGCCATCAAACCCCAGTTTATGAAAGAGAGCTTCCAAAAAGCCCCACTCCACTCTATCATATGCTTTCGACATATCTGTCTTAATCGCAATGTAATCACTTCGACAATTGGGGTTCGTTTTCAAACCGTGAATCATCTCATGAGCAATAAGCAGATTGTCTGATATCAACCGGCCTGCAACAAAAGCTCCTTGAGTTGGCGAAATGATGAGGGGGAGAATAACCTTTAGTCTTGTACACAAAACCTTTGATATGATTTTATACACCACTGAGCAAAGACTGATGGGTCTTAGATCCTTCATCTGTGTTGGGTTTGGTACCTTAGGCAGGAGACTTATCTGTGTGAAATTCCAATCTGTCGGTACTGTTCCAGTCTCGAAGAAATCCTTAACCTCCTTAGTGACCTGTTGTCCTATGACAGACCAGAACTTTTGAAAAAAGTGACCAGTCATACCATCTCCACCCGGAGAACTGTCACTCTTGATTGCTTTAACAGCTCTTTTAATCTCAGCATCTGATACATGCTTGATTAAACTCTGATTCATTCTCTCTGTGATTCGAGGTACCATTCCTTCCAGAAGCTCTGTCGGATCACGAGGATTTGAAGCTGTAAACAAATCATTGAAATATTCTACAGCAATATTACCCTTCTCATCCTCTGTAAACCGTTCCACTCCACTTGTATCTATCAGAGAGTGTATCCTGTTCTTCATTCTTCGCGATTCTACCCTACCATGGAACACTGTGGTATTCTTATCACCTACTTGCAACCACGAGTTCTTACTCTTCTGTTTCCAGTACTTCTCTTCCTCTTGACATTCTTTCTCCAATTCGACTCTCATCGAAAATAACCTCTGTAGATTAGGAAATTGTTTCTGCGCTTCATCCTCCAATTCTCGTTGCAACCTCTCGATCTTGACCTTCGAGTTACTGCTGTCAGAACGTTTCCATTGTGATAATTCTTTACGGCATCTCTGGATTCTCTCAGTAACAGAAGCTCTACTTAACGTGTTCCATCCTCGACGAATCACCTCCAAAACCTCAGGTTTTGTGCACCATCGCTTATCAAAAGTAAATATTCCTACTCGTCTTGCTCCATCAGAAGCCAGACTCGTTACCAGAGGTATATGATCAGACCCATACCGTTCCAGATATCTTGAATGCGTCCGAGGGAAAAGTCTGAACCATTCAGCATTACCAAATGCTCTATCTAGTCTGCACTGAATCCATACCTTCTCTTTAAAGCCATTCGTACTGATTTCTCTAACTCCAGCCCAAGATAAGCGATTCCCAGAGCTGGGAGTTTCTTTAATTCGACAGTCTCGAACAAAGCTCCTGAAACGATAAAAGGAACTTTCCACCCGTTTGTGACCACCGAGCTTCTCATCATTGTTCATGATCTCGTTGAAATCTCCCACTAAGAACCATCCTCCCACTCTGCTGTTACTGATGCTTCTCAAAGCATCCCATACTTCCTCTCTCTTATGTGTTACTGGATCCCCATACACAAAGGACATGAAGAACACCAATGATCCAATTTCCACTCGAGTATCAATAAATCTACTCGACGATACCAGTATATCTACCTTATAAGAATCCTTCCAAAATAGCGCTAAACCTCCACTAAGTCCCACTGGGTCTACCAAGTGATAGTGGTCATAACCCAACGAACTTCGAAGATTAAGAACGTGCGGACTAGAGTTTTTAGTCTCTAGGAGAAACAAAAAATCCGGGAGATGCTCACGACACATCTCCTTCAGGCGTCGAACTGTCAGGCTGCTCCTCAATCCCTGACAGTTCCAACTGAGCGTCGTCATTGAGACGTGGATGGTTTCTGGGAAACCACCGAACCTTTCACTTGTTTGGAGACTTTTGACGAGATCTCCCCTTCATCTTGCGCCTTACGTTTAACTGAGGTATCTTCTTTGTTCCTCCAGCTTTGATCCGAGCCTGAGGGATTATTACAACGCAAAGTTTGCTTCTTTCTAGTCCATGATGATCGACTAGTATGTGAGGTCCTGCCTCTGCTCTGACGCACTGCTGAATCAGTACCTCCACAACTTATCACAAACCCTTGGCTTGTTGCATTCACTCGTGCATCGTCCTTTGCAGACTCAACCTGAGTCTCGTTCACAAATTCTCGATCAGCATCCTTTATTACCAGATTCAAACCCTCCTCATTAGTTTCATCCTCAAACTCTAGCCTCCGTCGTTGACGCGCTGACCCACGAGAAGATGATTCCGATACTTCTGCTACACCTGTAGTCTCCACCCTACTGAAATCAAAGACCCTTCCACGATCCTTATTCTTCTCTGGTGAGAGGATAGGAGCACTTTCCAACCGCAGACAAGACCGTTGTGCAATGGGGTCTTTAGATAATTCTTGCAGAGTTTTCTTCATTTTAGCCTCTCTAATCTTTCTCTCCTCCGGATCAGCACAATCCATGTACATTCGCATTTGCTCAAAAACTTATGGAACCACCAAGGAAGACGATGGTTCAAAACCCGGAGGGACACTAGGGCCTAGTAATGGCATTAGCTTATCCACAAGGTCCGTATGATGTTGACGCACAGTCACTTCAGGTAGATCAACTCTTTTGCTCCGATTCATCACTCCTTTACCTTTGTTCTTCAAACTTTGGAAAAGCGGACACTTTGGTTTCCCATGCAATAAACGAAAGAAATGATAGCATTTCTTGCGTACTCGTTCATATTCCACATCAATGAACTCCACTCGTCCTCTTGGTAATGTCAAGGATTTCTTATCACGTAAGGGTTGATTCACATCCAGTATCACTTGCACCCATAATCCAAAAGGTGAGGCTTTGTCGGATCAAACTCAAAGACCTTCACATGACCAATCTCATCTGCCACCGCATCAATCGTCTTCCAAGTTAGGTAGTTAACTGGAAGATTACGTAATCTGATCCAAAGCGTGGCTGTTTGTAAAAAAAATTGGGGGTGGATTCTCAACCCAACGTTCCAGGACCATTCCCCAGTCATCGAAGGTCCAAAACCCTTGATTAAGCACCATCTGAATATCAGTCTCGAGATCAAACACAAACTGGAACCGCTCCCTGGTTAAAGCAATACCACGCGCCCTCTCATACTTCGGCCTCCTCTTTCCATCGCACAATACGCTTCTTCATCAGGGATGACAATTGATTTATCCTCCCTAATCGACATACCACGCAAGACATCTGCTAGATTTGAATCCATCAATAATAAAAACCAATCGTGAAATCTCGTAGCTCCACGACTCTGTAAGCGGTGAACGTTCCTTATATACTCCTTGGGAGAAGGCCCTGGATAATTCCAAATCGTAAAAGGAGATTTTCCAATTAAGAGGATAATTTCCAAAAAATTCGCGGGATCTTCCAGGATATTTTGAAGATTTTCCAAATAAATCCAGAACGCAGCAGGAGAAGAACTCCTCTGAAAGGATACTCCACTGAGATAAGCCTGAGAGCCAATTCTCCGAGAGAGAAAGGAAGTGACATCGGTGTCACCATAAAGTCGCCGCCGCCTCACGAGAGAGATAGCCATCCTTCAATTGGTTTCCATTTTTTTTTTATTATAAATTGTTTTAGAACTATGCACGGAAATTAAGAAAATCATTAATTTCTTAAATTTTTGAAACAAAAAACATCATTAACTATTAATAAATTAGAAGAAAAATACTCTCTCCGTATCAGCTTAAGTGGTGTTTAAGGATTTTGATTTTGTCCCAAAATAAGTGATGTTCTCACAATTCTAGATAAAATTTAAAGTCAATTGAAATTTTTGACCAATTATAAAATACTGCATCTTTTTTTATTGGTTGCTTTACTAAATTGCATAAAACTTTGTGTTTTCTTAATATGAGTACAAAACCCTTAAACTCCACATAAAATAAGACAGAAGGAGTAGAAGATAGAAGATATTCAACCATAATTTAACCAATACAAAAATAGAAGATATTTTATCATTAGTTATATTGCATTAACTGTTAATAAATTTTACATAGAAAATCTAAAATGTCTTATAATTTGGAACAAAAAAACTTCTATTAAACGAGTTCTATTGGATGGGGTTCTGTGAAACACATGAAGTATATAACACTAAATTTTAATAATAACACGAGGATCACGCGTTCGATACAAAAAACTAATGGGCCAGTTTATATTATGGCCCATATAAACGTGGCGCAAGCTAAAGAAGTAAACATTTTATTACAAAAGAGAAAAAAAACAGAGCGGTCTGTCCGATGCGTAAAGAACGATGCCACTGTCCGCATCAATATCATCGCCATCTTCTCTCGCTCTTCTCTCAACCCGATCAAGATCGCCACTCTCCTTTTTCATCTCCAGTCCCAAAACCCTAATCATCTCCAGAACTCCTGATCCTCCTCTTTCCACTTCTCCTTTTGCTTCCCGGCGACCCCGTGATTTCATCAACGTATATCTCAACTTCTGTCTTTGTGTCTACTTGTATATGTAACAACAACACGATCCATTGTCTGAAAATTATTTCTGGGTTTTCAACAGGGGAGAAGGGATGGTTTCGTAGACGGTGATCGGAGCTGGAACAGGAAGATCAGACCGGAGTATGGGATCGATGAGGATTATGAAGAGGACGAAGAAGACGAACAAGAGGAAGAAGAAGAAGACAGAAGCTTGGATCTTTTACTTAGGTTCGTCGAGAATGTCTTCAGAAAAGTCTCCAAGAGAGCTAGGAAAGCCGTCCGATCTGTTTTGCCTGTTTCCATCTCCACCAAGCTGGTAAAGTCTCCTCCTTTTTATCGATTTATCATTCAAATCTGATGTAAGATGTTGTAGCACCATGTTCTTTGCATCGGCTGATAGTTTTTTTTTTTTATTTAGGTGGGTTTCTCAGTGAATGGCGTACTTATACTTGCATTCTTGTGGATCTTGAAGGCCTTTCTTGAGGTAATTAATATACTCTTAACGTTGAGTTTGGAATACTATCCATGTTGTTCAATTTTCCTACCATGCTTTAGATGCGTTAGTCTTGGAGTGGATTGTTTTGTTGCCTTACACTTGAATAGAGAAGAACCTGTACATATCATAAGTTTGATTAGATAGGCTAGAGCAGTGTTAATGAGTTGTTGCATTGAATGTAGTTTTATGAATGCTAAGAATGTTCAACTAGCTAGCAAATGTTACTTAACTTAAGCACCGTCTCTCTCTCTGTGTTTTATTATACTCGTCCATATCAGCATGGAAGAGGCTAGTATTGGATCTTATTTCATTACTTGACTCTCCCTTCTGTATTTTAATTGTAAATATTTGGAGTTTGATTACCTTTATTGATATTTATTTACGTATTTGGATCAATCCGTTTGCATATATCTGCAGATGTTTTTGTGTATTTTAAAGAGACAGTATTTTTTGTTACTTAACGGAAAGTGTTGAATTTATCTTTTCATGTTGGATTATTGGCTTTGAATGTTGGTTTTTAATGGTGGGGGAAATGCAGGTAGCTTGCACACTTGGGACTATTGTATTTACGAGCATTCTACTTATACGAGGACTTTGGGCTGGTGTAGCATACGTACAAGAAAGCCGCAACAACAGGATCAATGAACTTGCTGATGACCCCCGTGCATGGAATGGGGTGCAACCAGCTTGATTATTTACTGACTTTGAGAGCCGAGATCGGTTTAGGCTCTTGGAAGACAATAAAACCACAGATGATTTTAGAATCAGAAAAGAATGAGTTAGTGGGTGATGATGTTCTTTGGCCTTGTCTGGTGATTTAGTATGTAAAAGAATATAATGTTTGTAGCATTCCAGTTAAATGGGATTCGGTGACACTGTATCTTAGTTTTCCAAATAAACAAAACCATATTACAGAATCATACCATTTACCTTTCGAGCGAGGCTTTTTGTCATTCTTAATTAATTTTCTTTGTTCTGGAAGAGTGATGCAACAAAGAGAATGCAATACTTTTACCTTACTCCAACCGACACCAAGTCAAAGCTTGCTACCGCAAACACTCCTCGATTTTGTGGCTGATCCGACGACGATATGAACTTTGGCAGTTGCTCTCGGATACTTCATTGTCACTTGTCCGAACAATCGCTCAGATGCAGTTCCATGACTGTTACTTCACGTTATGGTTGTGTAATTTCTCAGAATTTAACTACTCAAATCTTAATGAGCGGTCGTATATTTGGGTTATGGTTGTATAGTCAGGATGCAGTTTGCTTAAATGCCCTACTCTACACAAATGGTCCAAAAAAAATACAAATGAAGCACGGAGTTTCAGAAGTTTACATGTTATAGGGGTGGTTTTGTTGTTTTGTATAAAAATAATGAAACATGTCTATATACAATTACCTTTTTTCTGGCTATGATAATATAAAAAAAAATCGGTTCAGATGATTTCTATGCCAGCTTCCAAGGCTACTAATCTATGCCAGCTCCCAAGACTACAAATATTTGTCTTCTATTGGATTCGTTGTTAGCTTAATATAATACTAGATTTTGATCCGCGCTTCGAAAAAACGCAGATAATATTTTTCATTTTATGAAATCTATTATTTTTTTGCAATTATTGAATTTATTTATCTTATTAAAACTTTATTTATAATAAATTTGACACATATAATGTCTTTGGTAAACTATGTATTTCTCTGGTTTTATTTTATTCTCTCCCCAATCGACATATTTATTTGGCTTGTTGTTAAAATAAATGATTATAGACTTTGATCTCCGCATCTGCGCGGATGTATATTTTGAAAAATATCATGATATTTGTTTTTCATGTAATTATTAGGGTTTTGGCAAAATGAATCCAAGGAAAAAAACCGATACCAATCCAAAAATATAGTACCAAACCCGAACATAAATTGATTAAATATTCGAATTATTTAAAATTTTGTTAGTTAGAGAATCGAATCGGACCCGAACCGAAGTATTCTTGTACCTCAATTTATCTGAAAATAGATTTATATAGTTACATATATTAATTATTTTTATATTTAACGTATATAAAACATCAAGAATGATATTTTTAAATTGGTTTAAAATACTTGAAAATATATATAGATAGTCAAAAATAAATATCTGAAATAGTTAAAGTATAATAAAATCACCAAAAATAGTTAAAATGATTATTGATTTTGTATCCAAAATTTTAAATCAAGCCAATTGATGTGTTAATCTTAGGTATTCTGACATATATTATTTAAATTTATAGGTAATATATTATTTTATTTATAGATTTGACAAATTTAAAATATATAGTGATTTAAAACTTTAAAATAATTTAAATGGGCTATCCAAACCCGAACCAAACCCCTCAATGATCTGAATTAAACCCAAACAAAAATTTAGAATCATCCTAATAGGACTGAAATTTTTGACCTCGAAAACCCGAAACGCAAACCGATCAGAACCAAACCCGTATGGATGTCCGAAAATCCATCCTTAGTCATTATTATATATTGTATTATTTCATCAAATAATTAATCGTATTTTATACGTACTATCATATAATTAATAGTATTTTATATGTATCATCATATAAATAATTACATATATTATATTTTAAAACTTAATATGAAATATAAAAATCATAATTTGAGTTGGTATTTCAAATTGGGCTTTGTTTTGTATTTTTATTATATATATTAATAACATTTTTTATAATGGACTTAATAACTTAAGTCCATTACTTTTTTAATTAAGTTAATAACTTAAGCCCACTACTTTTTTTACTTGAACCTATTATTTTTTTACTTAAACCCACTACTTATTAATGACTATAATCAAAGTTTCCAAACACTTTAAATTTTTTTAATAGGCTATTCAAGTAACCAAACACTCTGATTTTATACTTCTACTTTAATAATATAGATAATCATTCGTGTTATACGCCTAACGGGTCGGTTCTAATAGAATTCACTATCTGAAAAGACCCTCTCTTTTGGTTAACCTTGAGTATAACTCGTAATCATCATGTATTCTGGAATTAAATTTGAACGAGCGACGACCTCAAAGAGAGACATGATAGAGATATAAATCTAGAACGTTTTGTTACTAGTTTTTTTTGTTACTATTTATTACTTACTATTAAAGAATATTAACGATAGAGATTAGAGAGAGAAGAGAGAAAGGATAAGTTTATGAAGTTGATGTTTAAAGCGGATGATATGTACTAATGCACTTACAAATGACGATACATAAGCATATATTGCACCTAAAACAAAAACCAACTAAACACTCATAAAAGGCTAAAAGTAGACAATAATGCCAAAAGATTAGTGGGTGTATGAAATTCCACTAAGATGCATTTTGAAGTTTGATGTTCTTATGTACCTTTTATTCGCACTTAGTGGTACACATATTTACACAGAGACAACACAACATTATGCATATATTATGTAACCAGGTGCTGTATAAACTTTGTCTATATAGATTCTATTTCCAAAATAAATAGTTACATTTTCAATAAAAAAGATATATACGCATCGAGTTGTAACTTGTAAGAATAAAAAGAAATATATGTCGGGCAGCATCGTCAACTAACTACTGATTTGGATCCCAAATCCAAACTCTTATAAAAAACAATTTAATACAAGATTAGAAGATACATTAGTCAAAAAGAAAAGAAAAAGATTAGAAGATACACCGATTTATAGTAGTTCACCTTTACATTGCAGATTTCACTATGACCAATATGTTAGGTGAAACTACACTCATGTTAGATGATCATCTCGCATACACATTACTTCGTAAGTAACGATCAATCGAATAAGTATAACTGAAAGTTCAAAAAAGAAAGAAGAAGAATAAGTATAACTGTATAATTTCCATGCTGTCCTACATATTTCTGCGTACAGATAAGTTTTTATTTTTTCCTCACCTTGACGCACGTATACAATTATTCCATTCGCCAAAAATAGAGAACTAGACTTTTATATGGAAGTCAACTGTCAGATGTAGTAGAATAAAGCATATGCATTACTTTGTAAGCAACGATCACATCCTATTCTCGCAAACATGAACATATATATCTCCGACCAGAGAGATAGTCAACTCGGTATATGATTCGACAATTAGTTAATCGTCAGCACCTGATAAGTCATGTCAATGTATACATATCTATTACATCAAGTATCGTATTCTATCTGCACCATATGCAAATGTATTCTAGAATCACATGTTTTACATATCAGTTGAAAACGGAAACAAAAACAAAAATGATTCATCCAATCTATGCTAAAAATGTATCTACCTAAATTATTAGGTCAAAACAACATATTCGAGGTTGTATTTTGGTAATCTAAACACAAAATAGAAGTGTTTTAAAAAAAGCTCACACAATAGAAAATAACTGGTATATGAAACAAATTAATGGTAACACACCTAATATATAATGGTAATTAGTTTTTCAAGATACTAAAACATGAATCTTTCATTCACTATTGTCAATGACAACTAAAATAGCTTTTTGTAAACATGAGAAAGGCTTACTAGGTACTACTAATGAAGCAATGATTATGTAATTTAATATTTGGTTAAATCTATCTAAACTTCGAGTGAAAAAGAGACTATTCTGCCTAACGAAGAGAGCATATTCCGATCCCTCGCATGTTGTGTATAGATATGTATTCCTGTAAAGTAAATTACATTTATCAACAACTTTTATATATGTTAAAATATGATATAAGTTGGAAATCAATAGACTTAACCTTTACAATTTATTATTTTAAATAAAATGTGATCTAAGACCTGACCCAGCAGAAAAAGATCTTCAAGTTATCTGTTAGACATTTTGCAACATTGTCTTTCCATATCATAAAATATTTAACTGCTTTCTCTTAACTTTTGTGTGTACCAATAAACAAATCGACGGAGATGAGATATCAAAGTTTTTCTTAAATAATTCAGTAGTGGGCACGTACGATCAAATATGCATGCGGGTGCGAACAATTATATAAACAAACGAGCTTATCCAAATCTTTCAATATCAAAAGAAAAAAACTCGTCAAATCGAGTACTGTTCGTAGAACCCTAATAGTCCCCAACTCTAGGCTTCGAGCCTGTTCAAGGGGCCGGCGGCCCGTCGCAGTCCCTATGGAACTCATGGCAACTCTTTTTCACCGAAAAGTCAGCGAATAATAAGTATATTAAAAAAAACAGTTAATTATATATCATGGCGACAAAATAACGCAGAAAACATAAAAACAGACTTACTCAAACAAACAACATTGCTCATTGCTCAACATCAGGTGGGGAAAGCTTTATACTAAAGAAGAGGTTGGCAAAGCTTTTCCCTCTTCAGAATTATACACAAAGATTAAGAAAATCATTAATTTCTTAGATTTTCAAAACAAAAACATCATTAACTGTTTAATTAACCACAATTCAACCAATACAAAAATAAAAGATATTTTATCATTGGTTATACTGTATTAACTGTTAATAAATTTTATATAGAAAAACATCTTGTAATTTGGAACAAAAAAAACTTCTTCAAAACGACTTATATTAAGAAACGAAGGGAGTATGTTCTTTCCGTATACAAAAAGTTGATGTTTTTATCATTTTTCTTTATATACAAAAATCAATTTTTTAGTTCTAATTAATACATTTAGCTTTAAAAACAACATATACATTAAAATATGAAAATATAAGTGGTTGAATTTTAGGGTAATCAAATAAAAATTTAAATTAACTAAAAATAATAATAAAACCAAAACAAATAATTATATGTTGTTAATATATGTTGAGCAATCTCAAACATCAAATTTTTGCATAAAGCGAGAGGGTTACAATGAGTACTAGTAGCGATGGGATAAATATATGATTTTTAACACATACTGTACGAAAAATTGAAAATATTTTGTTTGATACTTTATAAAAGGGATTTATGTAGAGACTACGTGGAACTCATTGACAATAAATTAGGTGGAATTTCGAAAAAAGGTTAGACAAATAGAAATAAAGTATTGTCGTTTTGGAGAAACTCTGGCAGCTACAAAAAAAATATCAGCAAAGCTTTGGGAACGAACCATTTCACTGTAACATATCCTGCAATTTTCCAATCTCTCTTCTTCTATAAATACTTGATTCCGAGTCTAATCTATCCCTCAACATTCTCACAAATCTCATTTTCTCTCGCTTGTGAACTCTCGACCGAACACGTATAGTGTCCGGCGCATCTCTCTCTTGCTCCTCTTCTCGTTTTATCACATCGTGAAACTGTAGAGCAGAGCTTGTTCCCGGAGATATAATATTTGTCGGATCTTAAAAAAAAAAGAATCTCCTTTTCTTATTACCCATCTGTCTCTCTCTATCTCTAGAAAATGTTTGGGACTCTTGCATCCGGAGATATCGAAACCGCCAGATTGAGGCGTGATTTGAGGATTACGTGCAATCTAGGGTTCTCCTGCGGTGGATTCGAAGACATCGGTATGCGATTCGAAGGCGAGAGCTTGGTGCCGCAACGCGGAGGTGACGGAGAAGTGGTGAACGAAACGGTGCCGTTTCAGGTCGAACGACCACTATTTCAGCAGACGCAGAAACTCGTCGTGGGGTATGCTCTCACTTCCAAGAAGAAGAAGAGTTTCTTGCAGCCCAAGCTTGAATACATGGCTAGGTAATGAAACATAACACAAGTGTTTGTCTGATCCTCAAGTGTTTAGGTTCTTTTGCTGTCTATTTTTACATACATGGTTAACATAGTTCCAACCTTGTGTGTTGTTTCTTATCCTGAGACTACTGTTCCTTTCAAATTTCAAAAACAAAGGTTGGATATTTAGGACTTTGACATTTTAGATTTGGTTCTTGTTTCCTTGCTCTTGTTTTGGTATAGCTGTTGTTGGTTTGCATGATTCTGTTGTGGAGGACCATGAGCCACTAGGCACTAGCTATTATTGTCTTGTCATTTGCCCATGTTTTTGTCCTTTTTATCTTAGTCCTTGCTTACAACTTAGTATACAGTATACTTATGGTATCAGGAACCTTTTTTCTATGGGGGAATATTCCTTGAATAAATCCTTTTGGATCATTAGTCTCTGTTTAAGTTTGACTTTAGCCATTCTACAGAAAATATAATAAACTTTTGATTGTTTTGCCTTCTTCTTGAGCCACATGGATGTTTTACTTTAAACAATGACTGATCCTGCTTAAAATATTGTGTTCTAGAAATCTCTTAAACAAAGAAATTTTATAGTTAGGTTTCTCTTCAGTTTGATGTCTGGTCTAATTCTTTTTTTTTTTGCTTCTTCCTAATCAACCTATAGCTTTCTTCCTTTTTATTTTCCAGCTGAGTTTTTGAACAAAGTGCTGACACTACTACTTTTGTGTCTATTTTAGGAGGAAAGGCATTTGCTTTGTCCCCATCGATTTGAACCGTCCACTTTCTGAACAAGGACCATTTGATGTCGTTTTGCATAAGGTTTGTGGGAACTAAGAATGCTTTCAAATGAACTTTTTCTTTATTTTCTGGAAGTCTAAAAGAGTTATATGATTGTGCACTTGCAGTTACTGGGAAAAGAGTGGCAAGAGGTTATTGAGGTTCGGATTTGTCTGCTTTTCTGTCTGAAAGATTATTATATCTTACATGCACTTAGATTAACATTGTGGTGTCAAACTCAATATCTTACAATACAATCTCACGTTTGCTTCACTATGTTTGCAGGATTACCAGCAGAAACACCCGGAAGTGACTGTGCTTGATCCTCCAAGTGCAATAAAGCGTATATATAATCGACAATCGATGCTTCAAGGCATGTCAGATTTGAATCTGTCAGATTGCGGTGGTAAGAACTCTTTTGACATTTGCAATTCAAGAACTTTCTTAAACTACTCTGTAAGTAATATTTGCTTTGATAAAAATCCTTGTAGGCAGCATTTATGTTCCAAAGCAAATGGTTGTCTTGAAAGATTCAGCATCTAGTGCCGAAAGAGTTGTTGAAGCTGGACTTAAATTTCCACTAGGTACAACAACTTCACATATTTTCTTGTCACTAAATGTTCTTTTACATAAATGATGACTATGAGCAAAGGATGTAAATGGTTCAAACTTATTTCAACATTGTCCCAGTTGCAAAGCCACTCTGGATCGATGGATCTGCAAAGTCACATCAGCTGTTCTTAGCTTATGACAAGCGCTCGCTGGCAGAACTTGAACCACCTTTAGTCCTGCAAGAGTTTGTTAATCATGGTACTATTGAGTTTAACATTACACTTTTAGTGTTCTATTTATACATTCAAAATACTAAATGTCTCTTTACTTTGGTGCATGAAGGTGGAGTTATGTTCAAGGTTTTTGTGGTGGGTGATATTATAAAAGTCGTGAGGCGGTTCTCTCTACCAAACGTGAGTAACTGCGAAAAAGCTAAAGCTGGTGGTGTCTTTAAATTCCCGAGGGTTTCATCTGCTTCTGCTTCAGCAGATAACGCAGACTTGGAACCTAGTGTTGCTGAGCTACCTCCAAAGCCTTTCCTCGAAGCCCTTGTGAAAGAGCTGCGAACCTTACTGGTATAACATTTGCTGCTTCCTCACATTCCCCCACCCCCCGCAAGTTTGTTTCTTGTTTTCTGAACTTGTTGCTTGTATTGATAGGGACTTCGGCTTTTCAACATAGACATGATCAGAGAACATGGGAGCAAGAACGTGTTTTCTGTTATTGACATCAATTATTTCCCTGGTTTGTATTTGAATCTTTTGTGTAGTTTCAATATGATATTGTCAGAGAAACAGACAAATGAACTTTTGAATATCCATTTTGCAGGTTATGGAAAGATGCCAGATTACGAGCCAGTAGTTGTAGACTTCTTCCACAGTCTTGCTCAAGCCAAACATAATAAGAAGAGACACTGTAAATGAAAACTTAGGGAGAGCTATCACCCATATCAGATGTTCTTTTAAGGAGGGTTTGGTTTTAAAACTGATGTAAGAGCAGTTGGGGGAAAAGAATAATTAATGACTAATTATGTATGTTGTACAGAACTAGCTCTCACCTTTTGGAAAGCTTTATCAGACAACAAGTTTTTGAGTAGTGATTCTGAGTTTTTAAAATAACACAAAATAACGAGGTTTAGAAAAGTTGCCTTTGTGAAATGACCAATTCCGGTTAAGTATGAACCAGACCAGTTTAACCAGTTCGATCAAATTGATATCTACAACACTTCAACACTTTCCTTAATCTTAGAGATCATACCGGTATTGTCCAGGTTCTCTGGCTCAGCTTATGTTCTCCACTTTGCATTCATAGCCGTTAAGTGGCAAAAATTTCTTCTTAACAATGCAATCTTCACTCTGTTTTGTAACCTGAATCCGACAAAAACAATAAAATAGTGCTGTTTGGTCCGAAATGATGATACTTGGTTCGGACATATTCAACTCTTTTACCAAGTTCAGTTTGTGTAACGCAGAGATTGATATACCTGAGGACTTTAAACTACGTTAATGTTTGAAAGTTTTGTAATGTGTTAGATTAGGACGCTTATGAGGCTTGAGTACGTTGTTTCCGTGGAAGGTACTGTTCGTGCTAGTTGAAATATTGAATCCTGTGAGGTCAAATATTGAACTTAGTTTTCCTGAAGACTAGAATCCGTAGCCAAAGTCGAAGAAGATTAATATACAGTTTTGGGAACTAACAGAGACGGACACAGAATACTTTTAATAGCTTTTACTAGACACATAGCTGCAAAAGCAGAAAACTCCACAGAAAACATTCACAGTAACTTATCCAGTTTTTTTCTTTCCATTGGAGCTTCATTTACTCTGCTGAGATGGCTTCTTCATCTTCTTCATTCCCTTCTATTCTTATATCCGGTAGAGTCTGTGGATCAGTGAGAGCTTCTCTCTCTTCTTGCAACATTGTGCTTTCAGGAGTAGTATCATCTGCTTCCTCCGTTTGCTCTGTGGAGAAATGGTTTGCACTTTCCTTATACTCAACTGTTTCATCATCACCTCCTTCAGACCTTGTATTCTCCTTCGTCTCAGTTGTGTTCGAGCTTGAGATGTTT
This sequence comes from Hirschfeldia incana, assembly GCA_026261945.1. Classification (NCBI taxonomy): domain Eukaryota; kingdom Viridiplantae; phylum Streptophyta; class Magnoliopsida; order Brassicales; family Brassicaceae; genus Hirschfeldia; species Hirschfeldia incana. Next base: position 4,986,756 of record JABCMI010000006.1, read on the forward strand.
TCAATTACAGAAGACTCTGAAGTGGAGTTCCTGGAGTCATCTTGAATGGGATCTATGTTGGTACTGTTTGCAGAAACAGTGACGTTGGGAGCAGATTCATTACCGGTCTGCTCAAGTTTGATGACAGTCTGTACATCAGAAGATCCCGAAGGCGGTGCACCATCTTCTTGACTCCGTTCTTGCATGATTCTTGTTTCGTTCTGCAGAAACCCTGAAGCTTCAAGAACTGCTTCGGTTGAATTGCCATTAACTGTTGTTTCACCTCTGGACTCAGTTACCACGCTTTTTGCTTCGGAAGTGGAGGATTCACTGTCACCATCTTTCACTTCTGTGGTTGCTTTCTCCAAGACAGGTTCCTTCTGAACCTCCTCAACCTCGCTTATAGTGGCATTGGTATTGTTCTCCTGGGCTGTTCCTGTTGAATTTTCAGAACTTTCTTTCGGTTTCTCAGTGTTCAGTATCCTAGACTCATGAGACACTGCACTGGAAGCATCATCAGCCTTGTAATGCTCCTCGCGCGCCTCATCAACTGTCATATCAATCTCATCTGCATGATTAGTCTCTTTTTCTTTCTCTTCTTCAAGCGGTTCATCATCCTTATCTTCAGTGGTTTTGCTTTGATCTTGTTCATCAATCTCATCTTCTTCGTGTTTGTTCTCTTCCTCATCCTCTTCAACTACTTCCTCTCCTAGCTTGCTCTTATCTTCTTCATCCTCCTCAGCTACTTCATCTTCTTCCTTCTCTTCCTCCTCCTCATGAGTACCATTCTTTACTTTAATCTTGCTCTCTTTCTCCTCTTCATCCTCGTCTTCTTCCACATGCTTCTCCTTCTCGTTCTGGTTGTGATAACCGGGAAGAAGATCTTTTCTCCCAAGCTTCACCAACCCATCTTCCTTCTCAGACAACTTCTTGCCATCTGTCTCATAGAACTCCTTCTTCTTATCATGAGAATACTTCACTTGGTAGATTAACCAGATGCAAACTCCAAGCAGAACACATATCTGCAGGACATGCTTCCCTTTGATACCTCTGCTCCCTCTTTGGCTTCTGGTTGATGTTTTCTTCATCTTCCAACAAACACTCTTAATCTTCTCACAGCTATACAAATAGTTCTTTTAACCTGTGACAATATAAAGGTAACAGCTTTTTACAGAACAAGACAAGCAACCACCACCTAAGTGAACTAGTGGTGAAAAAAACAGAACTTGTGACATGCAAAAAAAAAAAAGTAAAAGAGCAATTTATTGCAACCATGATGCAAAGTAAGTAGAAACTTAAAGAGAACTAAACAACAAAGTATACAAATTGAAACTGAGAACCTAAACCCCCCTAAAATTTGTAGACAACAAATCACAAAAGAAGAGTATGTTGTAGGAGAAGAAGAGGAGATAACATGGTCAACTAAAGCTTTGATCTTTAGGAGTCAAATCAAAGAACTCATTTCTGAAAAAAAAAGCTTAGATTTATATAAATCAGAAGCAAGAACATAAACTCCACAAAGAGAATGAATGCAGGAAAAAGAATCAGATTCGGAGACAGCAGATTTGTGAGGAAGAGAGTACATAAGAGTTGGGGAGATACTTACCTGAGAGAAAGGAGACAGAGAAAAGAGTCTGAAGCTTGGATAAATCTACGGAGAGAGTTTATAGTGAAGAGAACAAAGAGAAAAGCTTTGAAGAAGGAAAGAGTGTGATGGACAGAGGTAAGGCCCAGACAACGCAAAGAGGGTGAAGCGATGACTATTGTCTATTTTCTTTTTTTTTTATTACTCTTGGGGAATTATTTCCAATTATTCACAAATTTTATATTCACATTCAAACAAATTATTGCAATAATTAAGTAATCTTAAGTTTATTATTTTGCTCAATTTCCATAGCTCGTTCGCATCATGAAACAGAAAATAATAATAAAATAAATTATTCTAGTCATGAAACCCCAAAAAAGAATGCGGTATAGGATTATTTCAAATTAATTTGACTAAAATGTTTCTAGCAAGTTAAAAACCTAATGTGTATGAGTCGTTCTTGAAGTTGTCAAAGTGGACTATAGAACGGATTAAGACCACATTTAGTCTAAGAAATAAACATTTGTTGGTTGAACAACTACACACTTGATGATCTAATATGTGCTCTTTTTTAATATTCAACATGCTCTTTTTTATTAATAGGTATGTTTCTTATTCCAATTAACGTGACCAAAATTACATACTTAATATTGTTATCTCTTATGAATTTTCAAATGAAAATTAAAAGTTTGCCTATTGTTTCCACAACTATAAGTGTATGATTGGTAAATAACAGAGGTATTGAGCGTAAATTAAATGAGGGGAATGAGAGTAAATGTAATAGAGTAACTGAGAGAAAAAAAGTAATATAAATAAAATAAAAGATAAAACAAAATTAATGTCAGCCGTAGGTGTAGTTCCACCAAGAGAAATAAAAAGTACATATACCTTCACTCAAACAGTAAACAGCGTAAGAATAACAAAATTTATTCCCACCTGACTGGCAAATTTTTAGCAGAACTGAGAGTAAAAATATTTTCCACTAAATATATATAGCTATTGATGCTTTACAGTCACACCCTAAGTTTAACTTGGAATTTTATAGAAAATGAAAAATCCACTTTGCTTTACAAAAAGAATTAGACTACTTCAAGCCTTTTCTTTAAGCTTATCTATTTCAAGTTCAACCATAGTTTAATGTCTATTATGATTCATTAGTTGGGGTATATGATGTTTCAATTTGCAAATATGCACCAATAAAACCCATTGCTTAAAGAATGTAGGAGACATGTATTAAAGAGGTTAAGTCCAGAGTTTTATACTATGTAATTAACTGGCATATAAGATTATCATTCCCAACATGAAAGATCTAATATCTTAAAAAGCGAGTTTAAGTCTGAATTTCAAGAACCAAAAGAACATCAGCTTTTTGCCGCCTAATTGGAAGTTCAAAACTGGTTATAAGGTATACTAATGTTTTTCTTAGATCACCAAATTAATTTGTTTCATATTTTTGTTGATCAGATATTATTATTTTTTAACAATATAGATATTATTTTTCTTTATTTGAGTTTAGATACTTCTTGGATTTTTCATATTTTGTAGGTTATAGTACTTATGAAAATAAATTTTCACATTACATTTTTATTATTGTTATTTGTTTTAGCTTTCACTAAATCTATTATCACATGTATTATGTCTGAGTATGTTAAATTTTTTAAAAGAATCAATTTAAGTATAATAAAGATCTTCCATCAAGACTTACTGTGTTTCTAACGTATCTTTCCTTTTTTGCTATGCCACTAGAACCATATATTTTGGTAGAGACAATGGAATGTGAAGACTCATTCTAACAGTATGATATTTCTGTAATCAAACTGGAACAATGAAAAACATATTTTCATAACCTTGACTGAGTCAAGCTGTGATTTTAAATCGAATGCTTTTCCTGATTCCAGAAGCCCTCATATCAATAGCATTGTTTTTGAAAGCACTAATCGAAGCTTATGTACAAATTGCTAAGTTACTTGTTCTTGGAGATATAAATCAACACCAGTTTTTATTCTTTTGTTGTTGCAGGTGATTTTGTGGCAGCAAAAGAAAAATACACACGTGCATGTATGATGTCAATTTTATTACAGAGCCGGACCTATAACTCTTGTAGACCAAGTCAATATGTATGGTTTTGTTTAAATTTAATAATTTTTATTTTTAAAGTTTTTTGTTGTTTAACCCAACCTATCTTGTTAGGGATTTTCAAACGACTTTTTATGCATATATACAAAGATTTGGTGTAAATGTTCTTATAACATTACAATTTTGTTTGATGTAAATACAAAACAAAGTGAGAGGGAGATGTTCATTTGGCTTTCTTCAAAGAGTGGAGTATGCTAGTGTTGGTTATAATTCAATAGAAAATTAGCTTCATTTTTATGTTTGCCTATTTGAAAATTGAAAGCTGGTCATAAGGTATACTAATGCTTTTCTAAGATCACCTAATTAATTTGTTTTGCATTTTTGCAGATTAGAAAATATTTTCCTTATTTACGTTTAGAATTTTCTTGGATCTATGCACTAGTTTTGTAGAATATAGTACTTATGAAATGTAGATTTTCACATTATATTTTCAATACTGATATGTATAATAGTTTTCACTAAATCTAATTTACCATGTATAATGAAAAAAAAAGATAACAAATATTTTAGTGTTGTAAAGATCTTACATAAAATTAAACATTTTAGATAGTAATATTTTTAAAGTTTTCAGATTTAATTTATCTTGAAAACATAACATATTTTATAAGTAAATAATATTTTAACAAAAAATAATAATCAGTATAGTAATTACAGGAAAATGGAAAGGTATAACTTGAATGTCTACTATAATAAAATTTTAACTTTTAAATATATATATATATAATGGGAATTCGGCCAAACAAATCATGAACTTTGCATGAGTTGCCAAAACAAACACAAACATATTGGCTGGCCAAAAAAACACTGAACTATATTTGACTTTTAAACTTTAATCAGTAAGTTATCGTTGACTCGCCAAATAAACACGCCGTTATTAAACTTGACGGAATGATTAAACGACGTGTGCTAAGGTCGTTATGTAAAACGACGTCATTTTTGAGATGGAATGAAACGACGTCGTTTTACCTATTTTTATTATCAAAAATATGTTGTTAGCTTGGGTCAAACTTGAGAACTCATGGCCAAATGACGAAGTCTTTTACCACTGTGCTATTGACACTTTTAAGGAAATCTCTAACATGTTTTCTATTGTCGAGTATCAAAAAAATCTCAAAAAATCTATTTTTTTTTAAAATCCAAAAAACCTTAAAATTTCAAGAAAATTCTGAAAAAATAAATAAAAATTGAAATTATAAATAATTTTTTCTGTCTAAAAAATAAAAACATTAAAAATTTCAAAAAATCTAAAATAATTCAAAGAAATGCAATGAATTAAATTTAATGATTAAACAACTTGAAGCATATTTTTAAATAAATTAATGTATGTAAGATAAAATAAAAAATGATATTTATCACACTATAGATTTTAGTATGAATAGTTTATTTAAGATAAAATAGACAAATGATAATTAAGATAAAATAAACAAATGGTATTATCACAAATTGTTTTTCTAAAATATGATAATAATTAAATGAAAAACATTTGTAGTTTTTGGTGTATGTTCGTCTGTTATCATATCTTAGCAACAATTTTTTTAGTGTTTTTAGAAATCCAAAATTGTACAAAAACATATAGTGTGATAAATATCATTTTGTATTTTATCTCATATATATTAATTTGTGAAAAAATCGTATGATTAATCTATTTAAGATAAAATACACAAATAATCTTAGATACATTAATTTTTATATAAAAAAATATTTTTAAAAATATTTTAATCATTAATTTTTTTTTTCTTTTCTTTTTAATCATTAGTTTTTTGCATTTTTGCATTTTTAGATTTTTATGATTTTGTAATTTTAATTTTAATTTTATTTGATATTTAACGCTAAAATAACGGCGTTTACACCGTTAGATCACAGTGTGTTAAAATGGCGAGTCAATGATAAGTTCTCTAATAAAATTAAAAAGTCAAGGAAAGTACATTATTTTTTTGGTTAGCTTTGAATTCAGGTTTTATTTGACAATTCGTGCAAAGTTCATGATTTTTTTGACAAAATTCCCTATATAAAATAGAGTTCTATCTCTCTCTTTGGGGAGTTTTTCACGATATTTTTGTATTGAATTTTTGGATTTTTGTTGGGCTTCTGTTTTCTGTTTACACTAATTTCGATTTGGGTTTCTTATGCCTTGATTGGCGCAGTGATAATAAGTTTACCGTTCTTCTTGCGTTATTTCTTCGTAACCTCATCCGACACAATCTGCAGAGACGACCCCTTCTGTAAAGTCTTAAATTCGCATTGACACCTATTATATTCTCAGCCTTAACAGTAATTAACCCACTCTTCCAATCTGCAGCATTCAATTGATCTCATCACATCCTCAAAGTAACCGAGAAAATCTTCTGAGTACAGATACATCCACTTCCGACTATGGACATCACAAAGTCGAAGAGATCGAGAATAATAATATATATTGTGAACGCAGTGGGATGGGATATGCTCTTCCTTGATTCAAAGGTTTCTCCCTTGAAATCTTTGAATCAACTTTCAATTGCAGACAATTATGCAAGGAAACAATGTTTTGTCTCAGTGTGGTAAGGGGAAAGCTAGCCCACTCCACTGCACATATTCCATTCTACAAACTATTCATCTGAACATTTTACGGATCTAAGTAAGCTCTGGTTACAGGTTACATGTTCCTTATTGCAACCTATGCGATAAGTCAGAACCTAGAGCGATAAGATGTCCTTTATACTATTTTCACTGCAGGTTGCGTGGTCCTCAAGCTCAGCAAAGTATGCAAGTGTCCAGAAAATAGAACTATGGAGGTATCTAGAGAATATAACATGTAACGGTGTCAAAGCTAAACGCTTACGTCCTTACGTAACCCAAACCTACCTCTCCTGCTGTATTTACCTAACAAAGTCTTTCATTCTCACATTCTTGACCTCATTGTTTCATAGATTACGAGTTTCTGTGCACCGGCAGAGTTGCAGGCAGTGAAACCACAAACGGGTAATGCTACATATATAAATGTTGAGCCCAAGAATGAAGAAGCTCACAAAACTCTTTTAAGTACAAATTGAAAAGCAGTAGGTTTTATGTAGTGGTTTAGTCTAGGGATTTGTCAACCACAAAGTTAACCTTGGTTCCAAGATAAGATTTGGGAATGAAAATGAAAACACTGAACTGAAGGAAAACCACGATCTAGACATGTTGACTAAGGTAAGGTAGATAGACCCTGTTGTAATTGTTTTTTCCCCTTACGAAGCTGAAGGTCGCGTGTTCAATTCACGCTCACCGCACCAATTGATAAGACTCTAAGATGGAAAAGACGATCTTATTGCTTATCGTACGAACCGTAACAATACCAAGACGAGAAGGCTATGAACCCTAACGCCAAAGTCCTTCAAATCCAGAGAGAAACCTCTCTGAACTTGCCTCAAATGCAGAGACACTCCTCTGATTTGCCTAAAGATCCTAATTCCCAGAAGATCTAAGAATAAAGGTAAAGAAGTCTATTTATACTCTCCTAACTGTCTCTGTTTCTTGACTCTCAAGTTGTTGCCAGCACAGCTCATCTCTACTCAATGACTTCTTGCGCCAACTCAGCTTTGGTACCTATCATTGGTGAAGAGTATTACAAAAAGATTGGGAAAGCTTGGAAGAGGGGTTACTTGTTGCATGGACCTCCAGGGACAGGCAAGTCCACTATAACAGCAGCTATGGCGAATCTAATGAGCTATAGTATCTGTGATCTTGAGCTAAGTTCGATAGGAAACAACTGGGAACTAAAGAAGCTGTTTTATTAAAAAAAAAGAAGCTGTTCACCAATAGAATAATTTTAAATAATTTTTAAATTGTCTAGAAACTTATATTTTAATAATAGCTTATAATTTTATATTTATACTACTATTTATAAAATGATTTACTTAGTTACCGTGTTCTCCATATTTTTAGGAAATTTTGTTTATGTATCATTTATGTTTTAACTAAATCATTGATTTATTATTTGTTATTAATATTTGTCTTAATATTTTCATCTTTTAACTTATCTATTATATTTTTAAAATATTTTACTAGGTTACTATATATATAGTATGAAGTGATTTTTTGTCATTCTCTCCATAATTTTAGATTATTTTACTTATTTGTCATCTTTTTTTTAGTTTTAGAAAATTTTAGTTATTTATTATATGTTTAATAATTTTATTTAATAACTTTGATTATATATTTATGAAGTGATTATGCTGATTTGTTATTCTCTCCGTAATTTTAGTCTAGGGATTGTCAACAACAAAGTCAGCCTTGGTTACAAGATACGATGTGGGAATGAAAATGAAAACACTGAACTGAAGGGAAACCACGATCTAGACAGGTAGATAGACATTGTTGTAATTCCTTTTTCCCCTAAAGAAGCGTTTAGAGACGGTGAAGAGTATTACAAAAAGATTGGGAAAGCTTGGAAGAGGGGTTACTTGTTGCATTGACCTCCAGGGACAGGCAAGTCCACTATAATAGCAGCTATGGCGAATCTGATGAGCTATAGTATCTATGATCTTGAGCTAACTTCGATAGGAAACAACTGGGAACTCAAGAAGCTGTTCACCAATAAAATAATTTAAATAACTTTTAAACTGTCTAGCAACTTATATTTTAATAATAGCTTATAATTTTTATAGGTTAAAATATATTATAAATTATATATCTATTCTATTAATTCTTCAACATGTCCAATTGATATGAGGTTATGTCCATTTTAAATTTTTAACTTTTATTGATACATGCTTTACTAACTAACTACAGTTAACCTACATATAAATGTACATACGTAATTATCAATTTAAACTTCCACTTTACTTCCTATATTTTAGGGATCCACTACTTTTATTTATACAAATAAATTCATTCACGTGTACATTAATATGAGCAAATAAAGAATATGATCATGAACTGTTTCGCTAGAATATACATTACAACAATATCTAATTCAGCGTTGCTCATGACTAAATCAAACGTTTTCACTATTTCAGCGTTGTTTTTTTTTCATATACCACTATATTGTATAAAATAACTGTAAGAATATTTTATATTCTATATGACCTATGTGTTTATTGGTTTAATATAAAATTCAAGTTCATATTAATGTTTTAGATTCTAATATAAAAGATGATACTGTGATGGATTGGTTTCGATAAAAGAATTAGAATATGGGTGTATTGATAACCCTCATTCCTTGCCTTGGAATAATCATCTCAAGTGTTTTTACCTAATAATATGGGCCAAAAATAATTTTATCTTCAATTTTTTGAAAGAGTATTTATTTAACAAACAAGAACATTCAAAGAAACATTTTTGTTAAATGGATTTGGCACAAATTTATCTTTATGAAATATCATAAATTCGATACACTTATTAAAATTTCTTACTAATCATTTAAAAAAGTTACACAAATATGATTACAAATAAAAGCACAAACATGATTACAAAAACATCATATATAATTACCAAAAAGACATAAATATAAAAAAAAATCTAAAAACATATGAAGAAAAATATAACGGTTTTATTAAATTAGGAACATGATCAGTTGATACTATTATGGAAGTATTATTCATAAAAATATATTTTACAGGTATTAGTTTAACGGGTTTTAAATAAATTATTTGATTAAAAATATTATTAAATGTGATTTTAGTTAAAATTAGTGAAGACCATATTAATTCATTTATATATATATATATATATATATATATATATATATATATATATATATATATATATATATATATATATATATATATATATATATATATATATATATATATATATATATATATATATATATATATATATATTTAACAAAATATATAAAAACTATTTTTTCAAATATTTTTCAAAAAAAATTGTTCGATTTTCGTTGTGGGCTCGATTTGATATTGGTTTCAGATATTACACTTTAAAAATCGTATGAGTGTATATGTCAGATATAATATATTATGAAACATTGGTTTTCGGTCGACTCCGAATCATTTTGTGGATACAAATATTCTTGACTAATTATGTTAGGTAACTATTAAGAAAATATAATATGTTACAAACTTTAGAAATAAATTTTAAAAATAATTTCTGGAATACATATAACATAAGTGTATAGTTATGCAACTTGACATATTTAATATAGTTATAAAAAATTATATTAAAATATTAAACACAAATATGATTACAAAAAATAACAAACCTATAAATTAAGGTTAAATTTCTCACAAAAGTTAAAATAAAAATATATCTGCCCTTTTAAAGGGTGGGTCAAAATAATACAAAATTATTATATCAAATCAATTTGGTTTGTTTCTGTTGAAACAGTTGGTTTGTTCTGATAACAAAAATATTAAAACTTATTCATTTTAACGGGTTTTAAATAGAATATCCGATTATAATATAATTATTAAATACTTAAAGTTAGTGAATACCATATTAACTCATTTACATATATATATATATATATATGTGTGTGTGTGTGTGTGTGTGTATTTAACAGAATATATTAAAATTACTTTTCATATTTTTTCAAAATATTTGTTATGTCTTTGGTGCGGGTTGGATTTGATATTGGTTTTTAGATATAACACGTTAAAAACCGTTCGAATATATAGGTAATGTTTAATAGAATATGAAACTTTGATTTCGAGTTGAATAAAAACCGTTCGAATATATAGGTAAGGTTTAACACGTTAAAAACCGTTATATGCATTTTCTTTTAAACCATAACAAAAACTCGACCAACTACACAGATTTACGAACTGTTAATGGAGTTTTGTATCTAACTTTTGAAGATGCTTATAATGCTCTTTTTTTTTGAACTACTATTTTTTCTTTAGGGATTTTTTTATTTCTTTGTAAGCTTTCGTCCAATAATAATTTCATTTCAATGTTCAAAATAAAAAGCCTGATGATTTTGAGAAAGAAAAGTACACAAGTAAAATTAGAAATAAAAATAAAGATTTGCCCAAAACACACATACTGATACAAAAGTATTTATATAATAACAAAAAAAGCATACGCTTAGAAATGCAATCAAAACAACATACAAAACAAAACATATACCCGCTCTCTTAGGACGAATCAAAATCTAGTTAATACTATTAAAAGAAGATCATGACCCGTTGATATAAGTTTGGTCTAATTTAGAATAATAACTGAATCAAAATATGACTGCATAAAATAAAATATAATCCTCTTATTATTAAAAGAGAAGCATTTTTTTAGAGTTACTTTTATTTGATATTGTATTCACAATTTTACTATTTTTACTTAGGTGTCACAACCACAAATCTTCTCAGCATCTTTTAATAATTGACCAGCATTTACTAGAAGAATTACATAATATAAATGATATTACTTATTTTAATAATTGACCAGCATTTACTAGAAGAATTACATAATATAAATGATATTACTTATCTCAAATTCGGACTTTACATTATGTTCTTGATATTATAAAAAAATCGCGAACCTCTTGCACGAGTTTTAACATTCTTATAACTCTTCCACTGAAACACATATACAGAGGAGACGAAACTAAGTTTAAAGAACAGTGTCGTCATAATCAAATAATATTATCGTTTCTTATGAACATCTACTATACTTGCATGTTTGACGCACTTTAACTCAGATTTTTTTTTCATACATAAACTACAGATTTGCAGATGAAATCATATTCTGATCATATGTTTCCTCTATATCTCATGGTAGAACGAAAGTTTATTGTCATCATCTTTTGAAGATATTTTTTTCACGCACAATATGATCATTGTCGACATAATCAACTAATCTTAAGTTTTTTTTATGAACATATACTATACTCTATCAGAAAAGACATATACTATACTTCCGTTCTGCATGTGGGACACATTTTACCTCAGATTTTTATTTCAAGCATAAATTGCATATATGACACATTTTTTGTCAAATTTTTTGATCTAAGATAATAATTTCATGAGAATAATCCAAACATTCACCCAGTGTCGGCCCTGGGCTAAAAAGTCCATGAAACAAAGGCTTTAGGCGCCAACTATTATATATAAATTATGGGGCACCATTTGCAGAGAATTTCTTTGGTACAGTTGCCCGAGTGCTTATAAATGCACCTAGAGATGCACGGTTCGTTGTCTCTAGGGAGCAACATTTTTAATTTTGCTTTAAGCATTAAATTGTTCTGGGCCGGCACTGCATTCACCTCACCACTAATACATTATAATATATTATACTGATATACTGATGCACGTGACTGTTATTATGGGTTTCATCTAATCTCAGTTAGAATTTTTTTTAACAATTACTTGAGCAATGATAATAATATTCTTGGATGTAGTCATAAATATTAGGGATTTAATGTATTTTAGAGAAGTAATATTTATTAGGGAAAATAATATTTTTAGGCAAAAAAATGATGTTCATGTCTAGGGCTGGGCAAATAAACCGAATCCGAAAATCCGAACCAAACCCAATCCGATAAAAATGAATCCAAACTGATCCAAACCTGATATAAAAACCGAATGGATCTTATTTTTTTGGTATATTGGGTTATGAGTATTATCCAAACCAAACCCGAACCTAAATGGATATCCGACAGAAGCCGAAACATTTAAAATCACAAAAATATACTAAATATGATCTTAATTCATAATATGTATCCAAAATACTTGATATTATTGAACTTTTAAAATAAATATCTATTATATGATGGTTGATGATTGAAAGTGGCGGTTGAAGCTTGATGTTTTTATATTTTTGGTTTTGTTCTCATTAAATAATGTTTATCATTTCACGAGAACTTAGTTTTTGTTTTATGCTTTCATTTATAGGAACTTTACCAAATATAACCTAAAATTTGATTTTAACCTCAAATCTATATTCCAACTTGAATCAAATAGAAAAGTAATCTAAAAGTCTTGTGAAATTACAGCCAGCTCATTGTGACAAAAAAAAACAGAAATCATTTTTACGAATATATCCCTATTAAGTCGTCTGAGACTCTGGAAGTCGTCTAGCGTAGTTGATCTTAAAAATAAATTATAAAAAAATAAAAAAATATGTTGACAAGTGAAAAATTAAAATCATGTAATTATCAACATAATTAAGTGATGTAAATTAAAATATAACAAAATATAATAGTTTTCAACATAGATGAATGAAAGTGGTTAATCATGATATTCTTTGGTTTTAGGGTTTGACAACATATTTTGTAGCATTGTATGTATTATTAGGGTTAGATTTTGGAGAGCATGAATCATTTATGAAAAAGTAAATTTTTACCTATATGTGTTTGTTTTTTTTATTTTTTTGAATTAAAATGTTAAATTTAAACTCAAAAAAAAGACCTTTACATAATGTTTTTTAATTTGCTTTGAAAAAACAGAATTGAAAAAATAGCAAAAACCTAGGCTTCATCTCCATTTTCTTCTATTCTTCTACTGAACCAGTATCTCAAACTCCCCTCCAAATCTGAAACTCCTTGCTTTTCAATTGTATAAAGTTTATTTCTCATATTCTTCTCTATCATCTTCGCCAGCAAATCATGAGGAATAGCAGTCTCTCCATGTCTCCTCTTGTTTCTTTCCCTCCATATACTATATACAGTTAGTTGCAAAGCATACTTGAGAATGAATCTTTGAATTTTTGGTCTCCCCAACCCTGTACAAAGATTAATCAGCTCATCCCAATTCACTGTAAACTCATCTCCTAGAACTGCCTCCATCAAATTCTGCCAGACTAGAGAAGAGAAAGGACATACAAAGAATAGATGCCTTTTTGTTTCCATCGGAGCCTGACAAAACACACAGGAGGTATCGATATTCCCATTCCACAAACTCATACGATCCCCTGTTGTAAGCTTATCAATCATTGCCATCCAAAGAATAAATGAAAACTTAGGCGTGGCTTGCTTAAACCATACTACCGTACTCCAATTAACAAGAACATGTCTCTCCCTTATAGCCTCCCAAGTCTCCTTTGACGAGAAAACCTTTTTGAACTTCCCATTTCCATTCATCCATAATGGAACATCCTTTCCTAAGTTCCAATCTTCTTTATATCTCTCAATCTCATCCTCAATTTTATTCAACAAAGCAACTCTATGATCTCTCCTGCGATGCCTCCTACACTCATCCACTGTCGCAGCCAGAGAAATACCCAGATCAAACTGCCCACTACCATTCATAAGATCCCAAATACAACCAAGTGGTGACCAAGATTCAAACCAAAAGGAAGTACTTCTCCCATTATTTAACTCCACTCGGTATAGCCTCTTTGCAATCTCCCTATGCTTTAAAATTTTCTTCCACATCCAAGACCCACCCTGTGTATTCTCGCTTATCATCCATATAGAGCCTTTTCGTATGAGATAAGCTTTAACCCAATTTACCCATAGTGACTGAGCCGAGAGAATACGCCATAGTAACTTCAGACAACATACCTTGTTTGTTTCCTTCAAAGGTCTCAAGCCCAATCCACCTTCACTCTTCTCTTTACAGACATCTTTCCACGCGACCTTGGCTTTCCTCCCATTAATAGCAGAGCCCGACCAAAGATAAGCAGAGCAGAGCCTCTCAACCTCTTTCACACATCCACTTGGAAGTTTAAAAGCTGCCATCCAAAAATTGGTTAGACTAGTGATCACAGACATTATTAATTGCAACCTTCCAGCATAAGATAGATATCTGCTAGTCCATGAGCCAATTCTTTTCCTGATCTTCTCAATCAATGGAAGGAAATCAGAGATAGTCATATTTTTTGTAAGAAGAGGTAACCCAAGATACCGCACAGGAAGCTTTCCGGACTCAAATGGGAATTGATCCAGAATACCCTCTTTACACTGCTCAGAAATCCCAGCCATGAAAAGAGTCGACTTCTCCATACTTATTTTCAGCCCACTCATCCTATCAAACTCTCCAAACACCTCCAATATCCCCTCTACTGATCTTTTAGTGCCATCAGTGAATACCATCAGATCATCTGCAAAGCATAGATGAGAAAGATCTATGTTTTTGCATCTGGGATGGTATCCAGTTCTTCCTTCTTTTGTAGCTTTATCTAGCATCCTTGACAGCACATTCATGCAGAGAACAAAGAGATAGGGCGACAATGAACATCCTTGCCTCAACCCTCTCTTACTCTGAAAATATCCTGCCAATTCACCATTGATCTGTACCGAGAAAGAAGCTGTCGTCACGCAGAGCTCTATCCAATGAATGAACTTTTCTGGCAACCCAAGAGCTTTCAGAATGTTCATCAGAAATGGCCATTGCACAGAGTCAAAAGCTTTGGATATGTCTATCTTCATTGCACATCTTGGCGAAATGCTATCCTTGTGATAATCCTTAACTACCTCGGTTGCTAACAGGACATTTTCCATCAATAGCCTCTCCTTAATAAACGCCGATTGATTTAGAGTAATGCAGTGAGGCAATAAGCTCTTTAACCTGTTTGCAAGAATCTTCGAAACCGCCTTATAAAGAACATTACAGCAGGATATAGGCCTATAGTCCTTCATACTAATAGCTTCTTCATTTTTAGGTATTAGAGCAAGGATGGTTGAGTTGATACCTTTAGGTAGAAATTCTTTGATGAAGAAGGATTGGATTGCAATCGTGATGTCATTCCCGATCACTGGCCATGTTTCTCTGAAGAATTCAGATGTAAATCCGTCGGGTCCTGGAGATTTCCCCATAGGCATTTTGAATATCACCTCCTTTATCTCTTCTCTCGTAACTTCTTTAACCAGCTTTGCACAATCAACCTCTGAGCATTGGAAATCCAATAAATCTCGAAGAGTCTCAATCGCCACTCCTTCAAAATTTGCTGGTTGAGAAGTCATGAACTCCGTAAAAAATCTCTCTGCCTCTTTTTTAATCCCCTCACTATCTTTCACCACCATTCCATCTTCACATCTGATCTCATTTATAGCATTATGAACTTCTCTTATCTTGATGGCACTGTGGAAAGACTTGTTATTACCATCTCCTACCTCAAGCCAAAATAACTTAGACTTTTGCTTCAGATATTTTTCCTCCAATTCCGCCAATTTCTGCCATCTTATTTGAAACTGTATCTCTTGACGAATTGTCTCTACTGTAGGGTTATCCAAAGTATTCTTCTGGCTAATACACAGTTCCTTATACGCCTCTTTTGTTCTTCTTGTAAGATCAGCCAACTTCATCTTACTTAACCGTCTCAGAGGCTGCTTCAAACTCTTCAGCTGCTTAGTTAAGCGAAACAGTGCAGAAGTTGAGTGAAACAGAGTTTCATACTCTCCCCACTGAGCTTCCATCAGAGGTAGGAATTCAGGCATTTTAGCAATCACATTTGTAAATTTAAACGGTCTCCTTTTCCTCACCTCTTCTACTTCCAGCTGAATACGACACCTCGCATGATCAGAACAACCTCCTGACTCAAAGACACAGTAAGCTCTTGAGTTGTGAAGCCATTCTTCATTTATCAAAACCCGATCCAATTTTTTTCATATTAGTCCTTCTTCGCGCTTATTACACCAAGTAAACCGAGACCCTTGATACCCCATATCAATCAATTTACAGTAATTCACTACCTCCTGAAAATCCCGCATGCCCATAGAAATTCTTGGTGAATCACTGAAACCTGAATGCTCCTCTCCCTCCAATATCTCGTTATAATCCCCCATTAGCATCCACCTTTTATTTTTCAGCATAGGAGCCTCATAATGATTTCTAATATCTTCCCACAGCTCTTTCCTTTCCTCCATTGTGTTAAAAGCATAAATAAAGGAACAAAAGAATTCCTCATCCTTCCCCGGCAATAAAACCAGACAAGTAATCATCTGTGCACTCTTATATACTGGTGTTACCCTCACTCCTGCTCTCCAAAGAACCCAAATTCTCCCCAGCCTATTAAACTCATAATTTCCCATAAAACTCCATTCTCGAAACACCTCTTTTACAATCTTCTCCGCCTTCCCTTCTTTAACTCTTGTTTCAATAAGACAACCAAACTGCATCGATTTATCCTTCAGCCATTCCTTTACTACTCCATGTTTCACTGATTTGTTGAATCCTCTCATATTCCAAAAAAACTCGCCATTAATGTTGTTTCTTGATACCTCCCCTTTTCATATCCTTTACTTCAGTTAAAACCCTATGATTCGTCTTTGATTGGCGTGGTAATATCTGTCTAGCTCTACCCTTTTTATTCTCTTCCACACTTTCTTCTGCTAGACTCTGATATATATCATCATCTACCTCCATTCCCAATCCATCTCCTTCCTCATTTTCTTCTGTCTCTGATTCTTCTCCATTCTCATCCACATTTCTCAAAGCTGCATATCGAGATGGTGTAGCAATTGTAACTTGACCATACACTAGAGTCTGTGAACTTGGACTTCTCCCAGCTTTCTCACCAGACACTTGCTTCCAATCATTTATCTCTCCCTCCTCCATTTCAGTTTTATCTTCAGTTGCTACTTTTTCCTCACCTTCTAACTCCTTTACTTCCTCTTCTCCCCTACCTTCTTCACTCTTATTCTCCCCACTATTCTGAGTCTCCTTTCCCCCTTGAACTGGTTCTGGAGTTTTTAAACTTTCTCGAACCTCCTCTTGCTGCTTTTCTTTTCCTTTACAGAAAACTTCATAGGGCCCCCATTTGTCACAGCTCGTACACTTCGCTGGTAGCCATGGATAGGTAAAATCAACCGGAACCTTCTCCCCTTTTATATTAAACTCCACCCTCTTTGGTAACTCCTTAGATAGATCAACTCTGACAAAAACTTTTGCCACCTCAAAATCTGTACATGCCACTGTCTCCGGATGCAAATGATCTGGAACTCCTGCTGTGCTAGTCATGAAGCTCAACCCCTCCCAAGAATACATACTCATGGGCACGTTCGTGAGATGTACCCAGAGCGGTATCAAGTTTGATTGCTTTTTATCAGGAGCCCACTTGGAAACCACCATCGGAATCCCTGCAATGTTCCACATACCACGCTTCACCACCTTCTCTCTGATCACCTTACTAGTAACTCGGATCCTCATTGTTTTCTCATCAACCTCATACACATCAAACTTCTGCGATCTATCTCCAAACTTCCAGATTTTGTTTACAATCATATGTACCTTAGCCAGATGAGGAGCCGTATCCAAAAAACTCGCAATCACAAAATCCTCCCAGAGCGGATTTGCTTTCTCTACCACTTCTGATGGAACCTCCACTGAAAATTTACCCTCCGATACCGACATATCAACATCGTATTTCTTCATAACTTGCTTCTTCTCTGCAACTCTAACCCAGGTCTTCTCCTTCTGTTGAATCTCCGGTGGAGGATCAGTCTTCACCCCCATCGAATCCATCTCTACCGCCGTGGAAGGCCGAGAGATCGTAGATCGGAATCGCCTTTTTTGTCTCCTTCAAAATCACCCTTTTTTCAATACCAAAACGGTGTGTCATGTGTTTGTTTCAGTGTATAGTAAACACTTTTTATGTTTAATTTGATTTTTTGAAGTGTTTAGATAGTTAATTTAGATTAGGAATTGTGTTTAGGGTCTAGACGACTTAATTTTAAATCGTTTGTTTAATTATTAAAGATAGACGACTTAAATTTAAGTCGTCCAAATATTTCCGCCTATTTTTTTAAAAAAAATCGCTTCCATGAAGTGTTTAGTTACTTAATTTCGGTTAGGAATTATGTTTATGGTCAAGATGACTTACTTGTAAGTCGTCTGATGAATAATTTAAACCAGACGACTTTAGACGACTTACTTCTAGGAAGTCTTCTACTTTAGTTTCCAGCTAAATATATTTTAGTTTCTTGCTAAATATATTAAAGTCTTCTAGACGACTTAAAATTAAGTTGTCTAAAGTCGTCTGAATAGAAACGATTTAACCTAATTCGATTTTTGTGTCTTCCTATATAAGAAAATTTTACACATTCTCTCTCCACCTCTCAAATGGCTACAACAAAAATGTAATGTTCATCTCCAACTTCTCTCTAATCTTTTTGATCTTATAAACACCAAGGTTTATATCAATTTATTTTTTTATCTCATGTCTTTCTCACTAATTTATCTTGTTTTTACAGGTTTTTGATCACATATTTTTTTCATATTCCACTCATTTAAAAGTAAATCTATTAATTTTAAAATTATATTTTTGTGTGTTTTATTAAGGTAAATTTATCTAATCTTCCACTTATTTTCTCTGTTCTAAGCCATTTGAACATTTATGGATATGCAGATTTTTCAGATTTGGATTTGGATATGTAGGTTTTTCAGAACTGAATTTGGAAGACTTCTGGGACGACTTACCTAGAAGTCGTTTGGACGACTTACCTGGAAGTCGTCTGGACGACTTACCTGGAAGTCGTCTGGACGACTTATCTGGAAGTCGTCTGGACTTTCTAGAAGTCGTCTGACGGAGTCTTCTCTCATGTCTCTCCTTTTTATAACAGATATGAGTGTTTTGGTAAGTTTCTATGTCTGATTTTTCTTTATTTGGTCATCTCATATTGTATAAATTTCATACTTTTTTTCCAAACTAAAACTCTTCAAACCAACTCCAATCTCTTTGAATTGAAAATACCAAACTTTATATAATTTTTTCAGTTTTGTCTTATGTCTTTCTCACTAATTTATCTTTTTTCTTTGCAGATTTTTCATCACATGGTTTTCATCTTCCACTCATGTAAAGGTAGATATATTAATTTATATATATATATTTGTGTATTCTATAAAGGTATATTTTTCTAATTTTCCACTTATTTTCTTTATTTTTAAATCATTTGAACATTTTTGGATATGCAGGTTTTTCAGATCTTGATTTGGAAGGCTTTTGGGACAACTTACCTGGAAGTCATCTGGACGACTTAAGTCGTCTGGACTTCCTGAAAGTCATCTGGACTTCTTGAAGTCGTCTAAACTTCCTGAAAGTCGTCTGGACTTTCTGGAAGTCGTCTGCTCTTCCTGGAAGTCGTCTGCGCTTTTTAGAAGTCTTTTGATTAAGTCTTCTTGCATATTAAGTGGAGTACATGCTTGTTTTTGTAAATGAATGATCTATAATAGTTTTGTTTGTGGTATGTTTTGTGATTTGCATGTGCACTCATTTGGTTGTGATTTTTTTTGTATAATCAGTAATAATGTTTACCAAGATGTAATACATGTGCTAATAATATTTTTACACATTTACAAATCAATGAAATAATTGATTTCTTAGCTTTTTTTTTATCTTTGGATCTCCCATATGCAATAATAAATTCCAAAAATCTTCTTCTCATCTTAATAAAGAATGTTGGTAGCCTTATATTGATAAAACATTTTAAGAAGCATTTTAACCTTTCTTCCAACTCATAACAATAATACTTAAGAGATGGAACCAAACAATAGTAACTATTCAAAGCATATCACATTTTTTAACTTACACCAATATTGATACATCCATCTTACAACAACCATCCTCCTTACAATGCATCTTAAAAATAATTTATAAAAAATTAAAAACATATTTTGACAAGTGAAAAATTAAAATCATATAACTATCCCTTAGACTATATTTTCCAAGTGATTTTTTTTTTTAAAAGTGACATGTCATCTCTAAAGACCACATGTCATGCAATTAGCCTTTACAATAACTTCTAACCATATAATCTTAAATTCTTTCCTAAATTATTTCTTAAATAAAATGTATGTAAGTTTCTTTCCTTAAATAAAAATTACAAAATTACTTAATATGATTAACATATATATGATAATTAATGATTATAAATCATATATATTTGATGAAAAAAATTTATCCCCTACCTTTTTTGTTTAATTTTATATTATTAAAAATTTAAAAATCACATTAAGCATATGTTAAAAAATAGATTTTTTCATATATGTTATATTTTGAATTTTTTTAAAACGTCTATAAATTACAAAAATTGGTAAAAGTCCTATACTAAAAAATTTGTGATCAATGGTTTATTTGTTTTGGTTTAAACAAGGGACAATTGCTCAGAAATCATATGAATATGAAATTTTATTATATATATATATATATATCATTTAAATTAAATTCTCTAATATATAAAAATATATATATTTAATTTCAAAATTTTTGTTGAAAAATTATTGAGATCTTAATATTATATATATATGTATGTATATTGTTACAATCATAGATATAGGCGTGGACAAAAATTACTAGAAAAAGAAACCAAACCAATTATAATCTAAAAAATAGTACAAAACTTTAATATAAATTGGTTAGATATCTGAATGGCTTCAAAACTTTGGTATCTAGAGAACTAATACGGAATCCGATCAAAATGAACCCGTAGATCCGAACCAGATCGAACTCACAAAAAATCGAAACATAACTGAACCTAACTGTACCAAATGGTATCCGAGTCTCTACCCCAAATTAAATGTAAAAAAGTTTAAGATAACAAAATATGTACTAATTGTAATATTTTAATACAACATATTCTTACTTCACATGGTGCAGGAAAACACCTAGTAAACAGTATAAAGTGATGTAAGTTAAAACATAATAAAATAAAATAGTTTTCTACATAGATGAGTGAAAGTTGTTAATCATGATAGTCTTTGGTTTTAGGGTTTGACAACATATCTTGTATCATTGTATGTATTGTTAGGGTTAGATTTTGGAAAGCTTGAATGATTTTTTGAAAAAGTAAAATTTTACCTATATATGTTTGTTTCAGTGTACAGTAAACACTTTTTAAGTTTAATTTGATTTTTCAAAGTGTTTAGCTAGTTAATTTAGATTCGGAATTGTGATTAGGGTCTAGACGACTTAATTTTAAATCGTTTGTTGAGTTATTGAACCAGGCGACTTTAGACGACTTTGCACGACTTCTCTGGAAGTCTTCTACATTAGCTAGAAACATCAATTAACATTAATATTGGTAACCTCATAATTATCATCAATAAAGTAGGGGTGTTCAGTTCGGATATCGATTCGGTTTTGGTTTGTTTTTTTTCGTTTTTCGGTATTTCAGTATTTCGGTTAGTAAAATACAACTACCATTCTAAATCTATATTCACTTCGGTTCGATTCGGTTTATATACCGTCGATTTTTGGTTTATTCGGGTTTTATACAAAAAAGCATAATTATTTATTTTGTGATTATATTATATGCATTGTAGAGTCATGTTGTCAACAGAATCATTTATTAAAATATTATATGTTTAAATAAAATAACAACAAATTAAAAAACGCTTGTACCATGTAATAAAATAATTAAATCTATTAAAATCAAAGCTCAAAATTTTGAAAATAAAAATAAAAAAACTAAAACCAAAACAGAAGCACGAGGCACCAAAGAAAGTTTTTCTATTCTTCCATATTTAGCGTTCATCAAAGTCATGTTTGTTTGATTGAACACGAATCTCTGTTCGTTTATAGATTAAAAAGTTGTGAAGAATTTTCAATAATTGTTGTCCATCAAATTTATAATCTTTATTTTTTTTGACATTTATAATCTTTATTTTAATGTAGTCAATGCTAAAATAAAGCAAAATGATTAAATAGAAGACTAATAAAATAAGAAGTCTCGGTTGCGATGAATTGTTATTTAATTATACTTCAAGTGTTTTACAAATCACGACTTCTTTATTACTGTAAAAAATATGCAAATGGTTATTAGCAAACAAATTAACTTATGATTTTCATATATCGCTATAATATATATATATATATATATATATATATATATATATATATATATATATATATATATATATACATGTTTATATTTTTGATCGGTTTTATTCAGTTTATTCGGTTTTATCGGTTATATACCGAATCATATCCAAATCCTACGGTTTTTAGAAAATCACATCGATTCGGTTTGTATGGTATTTACAAATCCAAACCACACTGTCTATTTCGGTTCGTTTCGGTACGGTTTGGTTTTAACATATTGAACAACCCTACAATAAAGTTATAAATTTCATCCAGTAGCCCTAATATAGTCTAATATACATGAATTAACAAGAAAATGTTAAAAAGTCATTATAGTTTTAGAGGAAATACAAGTTTATTAAACTGGTTATCCTTATCCTTATCCGTAGAATATGTATTCTACTATATTTAGAATAAAGTTAACATTTTTGAAATCGAGTTCTACTAGTTTTAGATTTATAGTATTCTGCCGATTCTGATTTCTACAGGTTTTAGATTTATATGAATGTGTAGATTCTGGGTTCTACAGATTTTAGAAAGATATATGTTAAATACAGAATGTGTTTTCTACATATTTTTAGATTACTATTATTTGTTTAGATCATGTGATCTAAACATAGTAGATTTAATGAAAAAGTGGATTATATTTTCTAATATATATGTCAATTCTACTTTTGGTAGAACAAAATATGAAATTATGATTTAAACATTTTTAGAATCGAAAAAAAACCAATAAGTTGATATAGGTATTTCATCACTAATTACTATTTTTGAATATTTGTTTTGTTTGATAAACTATTTTTTCATTTATTTTGTGAATTACTAAAAGATATTATGGGATATAGACACCATTTTTTGGTCTCCATAACATTTTTCCCTATTTATATATACTAATAAAATACTTTCTTTATATTTTTCAAAGTTAATAGATTTTTTTATATATCTATCTATTTTTAGATGATTATATAAAATAATTAAGTAACATAAACTGATATATGTTTAATTGTCATAAATAATTTATAGTTAGAATAATTGAAATGTTATTCATATCAATTGCAATGGAGAGAGAGAAAGGTAGAGAGAGAAAGGCGATCGTAGATATATTTGGCTCCGGCGTACGGCCGCCGCGTGAGCGCGCGTGCCGCCGTCGGAGACCGTCTTCTCTCCGTCTTCGTTGTTTATTCGGCTTCTCTACCGCCTCCCCTCACAGATCGCTTTGTCCGAGCTCTGGGTAGCTCTGTATCTGGTGTGAGGATGCGGTCGTGTGGAGGGGATGGTGTGGCGAAGCCAGCTTTTAGGTTTTGTTTCTTCCGGGGGACGGAGGCTCATTTAGCTCCGTCGACGCCGGCCTTGATTCCGGGAGGTGGAGGCTCCGCCAGATCCTCTTTCGCCGGCTTTTGCTTCCGGGGCGTCGACGCTTATATAGCTCGAAGTCGCCGGCTCTTGGTGTTGTAGTTCCGTCGAGGGCTCGGGTTCGGGATCCGTTTTTTGGATCCGATATTTTTAGGGTTTCGTGGGTTAACGTTGTTAGATCGGGGTGGTTTGTGGTGTTTGGTTCTGTGATTGCGGCTAAAGATTAGATCTGATAATTTCTCGATGCGTTCGAGGCAACACTCCGTGTGGAGATGGAAGCGCAGTGGTTAAGTGGTGACTTCAGTGGAGGCTCGGAGGTATACGAGCTCTGCGAGTTGAGAGAGGTACTCCGTCTTTAGTCCGATGCGGCGGTGGTCAGGCTGAGGCGAAAGGGACACGTGCAGCTTCAGTCGGTGGTCCCAACGAGATCTCGGTAGGTCTGATGGAAGAGTTTGGGTGAGGACCATCTCTGCTTCGTTCGTGGGCTTGCCTCCGGCGAGAATCATTCCAGAATCCGGCGACGCTGCTGCTTGGAGGCGGAGGAGTCAGTGGCAGTGTGGAGCTAGGGTTTTCCTGTTTCGTTTGGGCTGGGTTTGGGCTCTGGCCCAGTTTGGTTTGTTTTGTTGGTTTGTGGTTTGGGCCTCGGAATTTTGTTGTCGGGCCGTGGGTTTTGTAAGGTTTATGGGCTTTGCCCCTTTATTAATATTAATCAACTGACGGAGAAAAAATAATTGAAATTTTATTTGTATTTCTTATACTTAGTCAACCATAATATCTTATAATTCCAACAAAAAAATATTTATAAATTATATTTTACGTATATAATATGATTTCACAGATACAATCATAATTTTTACTACTTATTTTAGGAGATATTATTTTTTTTTGTGGAACTTAATATAACCAGAATCAAAATGCATAAAATTATTTAGAAATTATAAAAATATTTTAGTTATTATAAATTTTGATATGTGTTCATGAGCTTCAAAATGGTATCAATTATTTACCTATGTAACTTTCCATAGATCATCTTTTTTTAATATATTTTAAAAAATCAAGATTTAGTTTGATATATATTATGGAAATACATGAACATTTAAACGATAAATAAAATTAATCTGGTTTGACTTAATTATAATAAAAATAATTATACTTCATCTAGAATTTGAAAGAATATATATGTAACTTCTTAATAATTGATTAACTATAATTAGAAATATATAATTTTATAATAATAATAATAATTTATTTTATAAATATAAATTATAGGATGACTAATAACACATTAAACATAAAAATAAAATAATAACAAACTGTAACAATTTAGTTCTTTTGTAAATTTAATATATATGCATGAGAATATAAAATATTATCAATATATTTATTTACATAATTTAAAAAATTAATCAACCTAATATATCTTAGCACAATATATCTTAAGTTATACATAATCTTTTTAAAATATATTTAAATATCTAAGACAACAACCAAACTAAATGAAAATAAGAAATTAATCAAAATTTTAATATATTTATAATAAAATATATTATAGTTGAATTCGTAGAAATATATGCAATATAACATATCCAAATGATAACTAAATATTATTAATACAACTTATATATATATATATATATATAATTATTAATTAATTTTAAACTAAAATAAATAGCAGTTAATTATTATAGTATATATTTATTTTATAAATATTTATATCCATGCATGCGCACGAAAAAATCGCCTTGTATATATAAATAAAACTGACTGTAGAGACACTGAAAATACTTCCCTTCGATTGGGTCGTTGGTTGCCGATCATAATCATTGTCCTAAGCTATGCTGTTTGTGGAAGCACCGTATCCTAGTGGTTAAGGTTTAAAGGCTTCTACACCCAGGTCTGGGGTTCCAACCCCAGACTATGCAATTTCTTGCAGATTTCAGAAAATCCAGGTTTCAAATCCCGGAGAGAGCGGTTTATTAATGCAGACAAGAGAAGAAAGGCGTGCAAGAGATCTTCAACATGATGCAAGTAGATCGGGCCAAGAGTGGATCTTCATAGGACGGCTCAGGTGATGCAGTTGGGTGTAGATCTCATAAGGCAGATAGTTTGTCGGTTGTCGAATCGTCTTTGTAATATTTCTCATAATTGCAATATCATAATAAATCAGCGTTAAAAAAAAAAAGCTATGCTGTTTCTGGAATCAAAATTGGGCTTTTTGAATTTAGTTCTCTTAAGGTGAATTATTGGGCCAACTGATATCCATAATATTTTACATTCTGTAAATACTTTAGCAAATTCGAAAATAAAAGCTCTAGTTTGACCCAAAAAAGCTCTGTAAAACCGGTTGTGTCGGAGTCGGATGTGATCGAACTAAACCACTTCTTTCTTAAATCAGACCTATCTTGGATCGGCCAACCAAACCAAGAATTATAAAAAGCCACAACAAGATTCCTCTACCTATTTTTCTACAAAAAAAACTTATTCTCATACATTGTTTAACATTCTGTTGTAATAAAAAAAAATACATTGTTTAACATTCACCATATATTTTAAGCTTATCATCATTCGATCATGCACTCCAAATGTACGTCGTTTAACACTTTGAATTTAGATATTTCATTGAAAAACAAGTAATGTTTTCTCATGTACTGAAATCTAGACAAAATAAAGTTACACGACATTAATCCCTTTAACACATTCATCAACTGAATTTGAAATCAATGTGGTTTAGTTCCAATATAATTGCCCGCAGGGTCATAGTTACACACAATAATACTTGCACCACTGGCACACATACCCTTACCACAACCGAGCCGAGCAGAGCCACGCCACACGACCTGCGTATAGTGTCCACAAGCTGAACCGTGGCACGAGTTTGAGTAATAATCATAATACGATTTTTCATCTATTTACATCGCAACAGCCTGAGCTGCTGACATGTCTCTACTGCCCATTGCAAG
Source organism: Hirschfeldia incana (assembly GCA_026261945.1). Taxonomy (NCBI): domain Eukaryota; kingdom Viridiplantae; phylum Streptophyta; class Magnoliopsida; order Brassicales; family Brassicaceae; genus Hirschfeldia; species Hirschfeldia incana. The sequence goes on from JABCMI010000006.1 coordinate 5,013,423, forward strand.
GTTCTCTCCATATGGTCCAGACAAATGCTCGAAGCTGCATGGACCGGCTGCTATTTCGTTTGCGTAGTCCTGAGCCACAGTGGCTAGGCCGAAGTCCCGTCTTAGAGGCTTGACTCTGACCAAGGCTCGGGCAACGTTGTGTGGTCTGAGGTAGGTGTCAGGAGAGTCATGGGACTGCGGATACTGAGAATATTGGGCTAAAGAAACATCGATTTGAGTCAAGTAGTTGCATGAGAAGTAAGAGAAGCAAGGATTCTATAGAGAAACATTTTCAGTGACTTTGTTTTTTGTCTCGTAAAGGATGTATGAGAACAATATGAGTTTCTTGTGTTTTCCATGCTATTATAGAAAGTGTACAAAATTACCTGTATATAAGTGATAGTTTATGGCCTAGTTGTTGCCACGTTTTCAAGTAAGTTTGACTAGAACTTATATTTAAACAGTTTCCAAACATTGTGAAATGGTGTTGGTGTACCCACGTTATTTAGGGGTTTAGGTGTGGAAAAAGGGTGGCATGTCCATAGAGCTGATAGTGATGACTGTCACCGTATCAACGACGGCTAAAGATGATGGAACAATATCTTTATAATTATTAGTTTCTTCGATGCATCTATACTATTATTTGCGAAGTAATTTTTCGCAATAGAGCTTCTAGTTAAAAGTTATAGCGGTTAATATCGTTTATACCTTTAATAAATAAAATATAAAATATATAATTAATTAGTCAAAAATAAAAATTAAATTAAATTATTTTGATTAGATAATTGATTAAAATTATTAATAATAAGAGTTATCAATAATAAGAGTTATCCCTAATATAAAATATAGTTTAAAATAGAAAGATAATTCATATATATATTGTGTTGTTATCCAACAATACCTTTTAATAAAAAGTTAAAACAAAAAAAAAACAGAAAACATATAACTAAATACTAATTAAATAAAATTTTAAAATTCTATATAATTGAAATGATAATATAAGTAATTTTCAGAATTTATTTATTAATAATGTATATTATATATAAAAACTTATAAAAAAATCCTAATACAAAATCGTTTTCAAATGAAACAATAAATAATAATTTATCATTATAGTTTTTTAATTAGTAATGAATTTATTTATAACTAATTATGAAATACTTAGGCTCGCATGTGCGGGCAGAACACCTAGTTAGATATTATAAGAAAAGCTAATGACTTGTATTTTTGTTTCAACAGTTTCTTCAATTTATCGCCCATGTCTCGAATAACTAAGGGTTATGGAATAATTATGGTTCAGCCAGACCTAAATATTTAGCTCTTTTCAAAAAAATAATATATCTAGAGAAAAAAAATAAGAACGAGAGAAGTATGTACTGCAGTTTAAAAATATATTATAGCTTGTATAGTCTATAGTACGTAAATCAAATCTAGAACTACAAAGGTATGATTTCTATAGCATGTAAATCAATCTCAAAATGAGTGTTAAAATTCTAAAGCCAATACCCTAAACTTCAATATTTCCATTTTAATAAGAATCTTAATCTGAGGTAGTGAAGATGGTATATGAGTAAGAGCAGTGCGGAGTCAGAAATTTTGTGTATTGGGGTCAGAATTTTTTTTCTTCTAAATCATAATTTATAAACTTTCAAAAATACAGATATACAGTAAAATTCTATAAATTAATACTTGATAAATTAATGTACACTAAAAATTTCTATAAACTAATAATATTTCATATTTCTAAATTGAGTTTTTGGTTAAATTCGTATTTTGATAAATTAATATCTCTATAAATTAATAAAAAATATAGTTTTGGTGTAAGCTCAACATTTTTAATTTGTAGAGGTTTTACTGTAGTGTACGATCATTCATAACTTGATTTTTTTTATCACAGTTGCATTTACTATATTTTCAAATATTTTTCTTATAAAAAAATACGAGAATTATTTATATATGATCACCAATATGATTTTCTAATAATGTTTTGTAATATTTTGACGATTTTCTTTTTTTATTGTAGAAACTATTGTCCATTGAAGAAGATTTTCTATTCAGATAAACTAATCTGTGAGATTTGCTATCTGATAAATTAAAAGATTAGTTTGTTTCTAAATATAAAATTAACTTTTGAAAATATTTAGATCATGAACATAAACCCCAAATGTTTTTTCGTAAAATAGTATAAGCAAATGAGCAGACTATAACAAGAAAAAATAGCATGGATTTTTTTATTAAAAAAACAAGACCCCTCCCTAAAATTTAGAGAATTAGTTAAATATACACGTTTATGGAAACACAAGTTTTGTAGATATTATGAAGTACACATAGGTATATTATTTGGACCTAATACAATCTGGACTTAACACAAATATGTAACTAGAATTTAAATTAAAAATATTTTTTAAAAAATTTTAAGTTCAAATTAAAATGTTTAACAAATAACATAAACATATTGTATGTATAATTTATTTTTAGTCTAAATTTTTTTATAATTCTTTTTGTGGGTTCAAAATTTTTGTGGGGTCAAATTTTGTTTTTAATAAGGTCAATACAATTTTTTAACATATCGTATAATTTGTATCTCTCTCTCCTTTATCTTTTACACAATCTTCTTTTTTTTTTAACACAATCTTCTTTATCTTTTACACAATCTTCATTCTTTCTTTTTTCTTTACATATCCAAATCTTCACTCTTTTTGAGAATTTCATTTTTTCTAAGTTTGATCTAAGAACTTTTGTCTTTCCTCTACTTGTTCATTTTCAAGGTGCAAAAACAAGTTTTTTTTTGTTTTGGGCACGTGCATGAAAACATGTTAATTTGGATTTAGTTATACGGCGGCGCATGGACGAAGAACCAAGTCGGCCATTTTGTCTTTCCACATGCAAGGATTGATACCAAAGGGAACAAATTAACAATAAAAATGAGTCAACTCTCCAAGGTTCTCATCTTCGTCTTCCTTTTTGTGGCTTTGGTAAAACAGAGTCTTCTGTTACGGTGTCGGATTGGAGCGAGTTCGTGATCGGAGTGAAGGAAGTTGAACTTGTGTGCTTGTAAAAAGAGCTAAAGAAATATATGTATTGTAGTTCAGTAGATTCCATTTGATAATTCTTGTCTAGAAAACAAACAAAGAATATATGAATATATTTAGCCGGCTAAAATATATATATTTGCATTCATTTTCCATAATTTATTTTCGATAATGTTACCTTAACTCTTCTTTTTTTTTTGAAACAAGTAACTTATATATGTACTATTCATATAGTTTATATGTAAATTAGCCAGTTATAATGTGTTTTTTTGGATTATTAAATTAACCAGTTTTCTTATGATTTATATGTATATTTTACATGTTAGTTGATATCTAGATTTGAAATACCAGCTATTATGATAGGCTATAACTTAAGAGATAATATTTGCTGGTTATTTAAGTTAGTGGTCGGTTATTTCTGATAGTTGTGGTTATTTAAATTAGTGGTCGGTTATCTTTTGTTTCTAATAATATAATATGTATGTGTCTTTATTGATATAGCAGATGTGTATCTATAATGGTTGTATGTACCTATAATTGTTGTTCGTTATTATCCGGTTATGTTAGCTAACATACATGTTGGAGATGAGTTTAACACATGTCTGCTAAGAGCTAAGCCCAAAATCAGGTTCAGCCCGTTAAACAACAATTGGTGATTTCGCTAGAAGACGAAATATACTTTACTATAAATAGGAGACGTCAGACTCATTGTCAGAGGAAAGGGAAAGTACTAAAAGTACAGAAAAGGGAGACCTCACTCCCGAGACGATCATTCACACTTGGAAATCGTCTACAAATCATACACCAGAAGTCTTTAACGACCGGCCTCACCTGGAGCAGCTCGTCCTAGACGACCACCACCAAATTAGAAAGATACTTGTTTACACATTTTGTATAGACAAGTGTCTCTGGTTCTTGTAATTGACCGAACTTGTTTATTTTTGATTATTAATACGAAAAACTCCACCCCTTTACATCATCTATAAAAACCATACATCTGACCGGATATGGAAACAACAATTGGCGCCCACCGTGGAGCAGAAGATTCTTCTTCACTTCAAGATAGCTCGGCAATCACAGAATTCTCAGCGCAATCAGACGCCCTGACTTCTGCAACCACCACCACTCCGAGAGCGACCAGCGTCACAACGACCACGTCTAACCATTCAGCGCGGTGACGACCTCAAAAACATCCAACAATGGTGATAACCTTGTGGAGACGACCTCATACCTTCCAGCGGTGGTAACGACCTCGAACCAGCCAGGAGCATGACGACCTCAAACCATTCAGCAGTTGTGATAACTTCGAGCCATCCAGCGACGGTGAAGACCTCAAACCATCCAACGACGGTGACGACCACAAAAACATCCAGCGATGGTGATGACAGTGATAATCTTGTGGTGACAACCTCACCCCTTTCAGCGGCGGTGATGACCTCAAACCAGCTAGAAACGGTGACGACCTCAAACCAGCCAGCGTTGGTGTTGCCTCGAACCATCCAGCAGTAATGACGATCTCGGACTGTCAAGAGACAGTGACGACCTAAAACCATTCAACAAGGGTGATGGCCTTGGGCCATCCAGCGATGGTGAAGACCTCGAACCATTCAGTGGTGGTGACAACCTCGGGCCATCCAGCGGCGGTGACGCCTCGAACCGTCCAGAAGTAGTGACGACCTCAAACCATTCAACCGCGATGATGACATCGAGCTATCTAGCCAACAATGAGACATGTGCAGTGACGTTCATGGCGATGACCTCAGTTAAACAAGAAGAAGTGACGACCTCGACCGTCCAAACTGCAACACGACACTCATGGCAAAGACATCGGTCCAACCAGCAGCAGTGACAACCTCAATCCAACCATCCAACATGAAGACTTACTAAGAGATCAAACTCTTGTGCAGCCAACCAGCCGAACATCTCCTTGGAAGGATCCACATGCTCACTCGGAGAACCACTTCTTGTCTAGACGGCCTTATGCAGACCCAGATCGAATGCAATAGTCACATCAACGAGCTCTAGTTTGTCGATATCTGTGTATCTAAGTCACAATAAGTTGACATCACACCACGACACAAACAAATCCGCTTCGACAATCTCCCAACATCGCCGATCATCCCAAACAGCAGCGCACAATTTATAGACCAACAACATGTTCAAATCAACATATAGTCAACACGACGTTCATGGCGATAACCTCGAGCCTACGCGTCGAATGCAGCTGCGTCTACTTGCTCGTCGACTGAAGCGTTACCTGCATGCTCGTCGGACGTAGCAGTGTTCGCTTGCTCGTCGAACGCAGCAGCGTCCGCCTGCTCGTCGAACGCAGCAGCGTCCGCCTGCTCGTCGAACGCAGCAGCGTCCGCTTGCTCGTCGAACGCAGCAGCGTCCGCCTGCTCGTCGAACGCAGCAGCGTCCGCCTGCTCGCCGAACGCAGCAGCGTCCGCCTGCTCGCCGAACGCAGCAGCGCCCGCCTGCTCGCCGAACGCAGCAGCGCCCGCCTGCTCGTCGAACGCAGCAGCGCCCGCCGGCTCGTCGAACGCATCAGCACCGTCGAACGTAGCAGCGCACGTCTGCTCGTCGAACGCAACATCACGCGGCTGTTCGTCGACAGCAGCAACACACACCTGCTCGTCGAACGCAGCAGCGCGCGCCTGCTCGTCGAACGCAGCAGCGCGCGCCTGCTCGTCGAACGCAGCAGCGCGCGCCTGCTCGTCGAACACAGCAGCGCGCGCCTGCTCGTCTATCGCAGCAGCGCTCGTCGCTCGTCGAACGCAGCAGCGCGCGCCTGCTCGTTGACAGCAGCGCGCGCCTACTCGTCGACAGTAGTGCGTACCTGCTCGTCGACAGTAGCGCTCCTGCTCGTCGACAGCAGCGCTACTGCTCGTCGACACTAACAATGTTCATCTGCTCATCGATAGTAGCAGTGTTTGCCTTCACGTCGATAGCATCAACATCTACCCGCTCGTCGAAAGTATCAGCATCTGCCTGCTCATCGACTGCAGCAGCGTACACCTACTTGTCAACATTAGCAACAAGCACTTACATCACTAATTGTTTTTCTGCTTTTCCAAAGTGTCCCAGCTCTGTGATCACACTAACTCTGCAAACGAAATATGAAATCCGCTCTTAGAGTGCTGCAGTTCACTGCTCATACTTGTAACATTTCGCAGAAAAATATAATCTTAGTGTTGCAGCTCCGCGCTCACACAAAACTCTGCAAACGAAATATGAGATCCGCTCTCAGAGTGTTGCAGCTAGTCACACTTGTAACATTTCGCAAAAAAATGTAATTTAAGTGCTGCAGCTCCGCGCTCACACTAAACTCTGCAAAAGAAATATAGGATCCGCTCTCAGAGTGCTGCAGCTCACTGCTGACGCTTGTAACATTTTGGAAAGAAAAAAAATCTCTAAGTGTTGCAGCTCCGCGCTCACACTAAACTCTGCAAACAAAAAATAAGATCCGTTCTCTGAGTATTGTAGCTCACTGCTCACACTTGTAAACTTTTCGCAATATATGGGGTTCATCCTCAGTATTGCAGCTCCGCACTTCTATTTAGCAACGAGCTCGCAACACGTTCATCTCAAATGAAGGATTCTCTCCATGTGTTGCAGATTCAAAAAAAATAAATATGCTCACAATTAACATTTTTCTTGACTTGTTCATGCTCACCAAAACTAACATGACGCACTCATGGTCGTCAAATCAACATTTATCCTCTTGGCATTTGAAAGATACTTAGAGCTCTTCCACCTCTAAGACTATCTCATTTCATCCATCATGTCAATGAGTTCTAATTTCGTCCACTTAGATGACCATCTCACGTCGTCTGCCTCGACGACTATTTCACATTGTCCACATCGTTGACCATCTCACCTCATTCACCTCAACAATTTTACCGACCTATCATCGACCGACCTCGAGCTCGGTCTTCCTCCACTAAACAAGGATGAGCTAGGAATGTGAACTTGCTTCAATAAGAATAATTCATCTAAAAAAAGAAACGGAGGCAACAAAAACTCAACTCACGTCAATGTATTATACGTACATGACAAGCTCAATACACCAAGCTCATTGAGAATCCTAAAAACTAACACCATCGCTTTCTTTCGACCAAATATCCATGACGAGCTCCACAATTATCTCCACCTTGGCGCAACCAAACAACATGGAGGGATCTATGAAGAATACAAAATTGGTGCAGCATACCAACATGGACATTGATGACCTCACGACATTGACGACCTTGCGACATCGTCAGCTTTACGACCATTGACGACTTCGCGACATCGATGACCTCTCAACATTGACGACCTCGTGACATCGACGACATCACGATCATCGACGACCTCTCAACATTGACGACCTCGCGACATCGACGACATCACGACCATCGACGACCTCGCAATCATCGACGAATTTGCGATCATTCATCTGAACCCAAGTTCACCAAAAAACTATGTACACGCAAGCAATATAATTCATAATGCGACATATCAATCTCACCCAATGACGATCTCCATCCGATGACAAGCCTCTTGGTCGAGCTCTCTTAGTGACGATATCAGGCGACAACGAGCTCAATCAATGAGTCTCAGAATGATCATGCAACAAAGAGGCGCACGCCATGGACGAGCTCCACTTTTGAAAACAAAATCATGCAACGACAAGCTCAATCAATGAGTCTCAAGTGACGAAAGCTCTTTTGGTAACAAAATCATGCGACGACAAGCTTAAAGAGATGCACGCCATGGACGAGCTCCACTTTTTCTCCTTGGTCAAAGAGATGCGCACCATGGACGAGCTCCACTTTTTCTCCAGGTCAAAGAAACGCACGCCATGGACGAGCTTCACTTCTTCTCCTTGGTCAAAGAGCACGCGCCATACACGAGCTCCACCTTTTCTCCCAGGTCAAAGAGACGCGCACCATGGATGAGCTTCATTTCTTCTCCCTGGCCAAAGAGACGCACGCCATGGACGTGCTCCATTTCTTCTCCCTGGTCAAAGAGACGCGCGTGATGGACGAGCTTCACTTTTTTTCCCTATTCAAAAAGACGTGCGCCATGGACGAGCTCCACTTCTTCTCCCTGGTCAAAGATACGCGCGCTATGGATGAGCTTCACTTCTTATCCCTCATACTTAGCTCACCGGACGATGGCAATGACAAACTCTTATCGATGCTCTCCCTCTCAACAAAGTCTCGATGCACAGCAGGAAGTCGATCTCTCATACTCAATACTTCAAACGACCGTATCATCTCTTCATGAACCAATCCAATGTTCACAACCACATATAGAGAATTCGCAGTCAACAAATCTACCAACGTTTAAAACAAACCCGAACGACGCTCGTCTCCTCCCTTCTCCTTCAGAAGCTGAAAATCAGATGATGTCGTCTCCAATACAAGCTATATCTCCCTGGCAAGACTAGATACATCTCTCCAACCAGAGACAGTATCCGACCCAGAGACGAGCTCTTTTTCCAGTAAAGAACAAAACCTCTGGCTGTCCAAATCAAGACCATCGCCGACAACATCAACAAATTGCTCTCCTCTACCATCCTTGGGAGACAAAACAAGAGAATGATCGACGAGCTGCATCTCAGACAAGCTCTGAGAATGATCGGCAAGCTCCAGCGAGATGTCGATGAAAGAAAATTTTCATGACGATCGTCGTGGACAAGCTCCACCTCTCTCTGCTCGAGAAGACGATCGTCGAGGAAGGACTTCATCCCAGCTCCCGCCAAAGACAAGCTTAAACCTCAAGACTCTTCAGCTTGACTCCGCACAACTCCATCTCGATGATCTTTCACTACCACCGATGATGAACTCAGAGCAACAGTCAAGCTCAAGATCCCCGAAGAGAAGCTATGCTCAGAAAACGACCTCTGCAGCTCGTCATCCTGCCGCTCGTCATTTTGTCGCTCGTCACTCCGCTGCTCGTCATCCCGCTGCTCGTCTTCCAAGCTTCCCAATCGCAACGGTCTCGTCCCACTCTCGTCATCTCACAGCTCGTCACCATAGATTGAGATCAATCCCAAATCGAGACGAGCTCCACCACCTCTCATGCCGTCGACATGCTGCTCTTCATCACCACATGAACGCAACAACCCTACTTCACCACCACCACCAACAACATCGCCGCTGTCATCACATTTCATCCTTCATCTCAACGACAACATAGCCTGAATCTCATCAGCACATACTAGCTCGGCAGAAGAAGAGCGTTGATTCATCTTAAAAGACGACCTCAGGCGAGTCTCGCAACCATTCTGCCGCTCGTCTTCAACCCGTGACGACTTGCCCCCTCTATCGTCAACGACGAGCTGCTCACCACCATCGTCAACTCGCAACGACCATTGTCACCAGAAGGAGAGCGCCGATCCATCCTCACTAATCCCTCCAACGACGAGCTACGTGATAGATCCGACGACCTGAAACCAGGACAAACTCCATCATATGCCTCACCATCAACGAGCTCCATAGGAAGAAGATGACCAAGTTTTCACTTTCCATTTCTTTTAAATAAAAGTGTCGGCACAGAGAAGGTGAGAAAAGGCGACCACACATATTTTAAAAAAAGGAAGCAAGGGATAAGGGAGAAAGAGAAAAGGAGACCACACATATCATCGCCGCTGTCATCTCATTTAAACGACAAGCTCCACCTCGACTCACAACGAGCTCCGCAACAGCTGGCGATGAACTCCGCCCACGCTCACTTAAAAAGTGACGAGCTCTGCCTCAGCTCACGACGAGCTCCACCTCAGCTCGTGACGAGCTCCGCCCACGCTCACCAAAAAATGATGAGCTCCACCTCAGTTCGCTACGAGCTCGAACCCACTATCGCGACAACAACCTCTGGTCCTTCTCCATTACCTCTACCTCGGATCTTTACATCAAAAGTTCCCACCTCAGTTCGTCCAAAGACTACCTCGTCGTCATAAGCTTCCACTTCTGCTAGTCCAACAACAAAGTCATCAAAACCGTGAACCAATGCCTCTACTCGGCAAAAGAAGACTTCGCTTAGAAACGATTTGCACCTCTATTCATCGACGATCTCAGGAAAAGACGAGCACAAGCTAATCCCAAACAACGAGTTCCAAACAACTTTGGATATATGCTGCAAGGATGAACTCACTTCACTGGAACCCGAGCCCGCCACTTGCAAACCAGGCAACATATGCTCTCTTGCCGACCAGGCAACATATGCTCTCTTGCCGACCTGATTTTTACTCAAAGAACCAAAATAATTCACCAAGAGTCAACACTTGGGAACTGAGGGGGGGGGGGGTATTGTTGGAGATGGGCTTAGCACATGCCCACTAAGAGCTAAGCCCAAAATTAGGTCTGGCCCGCTAAACAACAATTGGTGATCTTGCTAGAAGACAAAACATACTTTACTATAAATAGGAGACGTGCAACTCATTGTCAGAGGAGGGGGAAAGTACAGAAAGTACAGAAAAGGGAGAACTCACTCCCGATACGACCATCCACACTTGGAGATCGTCTACAAATCATACACCAGAAGTCTTTGACGACCTGCCTCACCCGGATCAGCTCGTCCTAGACGACCACCACCAAATTAGAAAGAAAACATACATTACATAATTTGTAGTAATTCGACATAAAAAACCTAATAGTTACATAAGTTGTAGTATTGATTTACACATAACCAACTTAGTTGAGACTTATAAACTGAATCTAGAATCTTCTTGTAACAGCTGTAAGGCAAGCCAATGAGACGAGTCGTCAGAAACATGGTTCTTTGCAACGTCTTGCAGCTGACTAAAAGAATCGCGTGGTTCATCAACCTTGTCTTCCAACCTATCAATATTGCCTATGATCTTCTCATGAACAAGTGAGGCTACATGTTCCACGTCAGAGTAACACATACTCCTCTTCATTAGGTTCAAAGTCTAAGTCAGTAGGAGTAATAAATGTAACATGTACCTACAAACGAATAATGTTTCTAGTTAGCCGGATATTTAATAAATTTCATGTCTACTGGTCTTGTTAGCCGGTAGCTAAACATGCCAACTAGTTAGCCGGATATTTAGACACTTAAGCTATCACCTTCTTCGTCTCTTATCTGCGATGATTTTTGGTATTTCCCACACGGCAGACCGGTTACACGACAAACTCTCTCAAGGAAAACCTTATCGGAGATTAAAAAGCAGTAAACATTGATAGAGTTAGCAAAAAAACACTGAACTTTAACATAAATCAACAAAAAAAAAATTAGTTCATTATGAGCGCTCTCTGTTCATCACTGTGACAATGAAAAAATCAGTACACCACTCAGAAAGTATCATGTTTTTACATCAAACGGCAAGATCAGAATCCAAAGAATCACAAAAACCATACAAATAAAACTATATAAAAAAATCAACGTTATCCATCATTGGACATTCAAACAACAAAAAGAACAGCAACTCGGCAATAGAAAACCTGGATTATGTTGTTGTAGTGAAAGAGAGCAGTGCAGTTATGATTTATGACAGAGTAGAATTGACAGTAAGTGGAGCTGGCAGAGTTGTTGGCGACAGAGAATTAGTGAGGTAAATGGTAACCACAGCCATGATAGCAGCTGGGACGATGAAGATGGTGGTGACAGTGCATGAATCGAGGTTTGTTCCTCCACTAGATGAAAACGAAGGCTTTACCATCTCAGGAAGAAATATGTGCGGTGGATTGGCCGAGGAAAGTAGAGGTTTCATTTCAGATGGGGGAGAAAGAATAATGATTTAGAGATGTAAGAGAAATGACGAAAACAACAAAAATAAGCTATAGGTTTCGTAATAGGTAATATATAGATAAAAAAGCCATTATGAAAATACACAACATCAAAAACGTATATTTTCCATTGCTGCAAATTTGGCCTGGGCATTTTAATATGGACCCGAAGATCCGACCCGAAACCGGTCTAAAAATATCTGATTCAGACCTAACCCGAAAGTTTACAAGTACATTTTAGGTTTAAATTTCTTATACCCGAATAGATCCGGACCCGAAAAGAACCGATCCGAACAAACCCGTACCCAAAAAAAAAGACCGAATAGATCCGACCCGATAAGAACCGATTTGTACTCGACTTAAAAACATGTATATTTAAAACTATGAATTTGTTGTGTTATGTTTTGTATATATATATTGGTTAACTGAAATATTTTTAGTTAACAATGTTTATTATTATTTTGTAACATTTTGAAGTAATATGAAGTTTTAAAATATAAAATTTAGAGCTTAAATATGTTTTAAGTTAATTATTAATAGTTTTATTTAAGTTATTTTGTAAACATTTAGATATATATGACAAATATTGATTAATTTGAGTGAATTTTAGTATGTCATGTATTTTTCAGAGTCTAAATATCCGAATCCGATCCGGACCCGACAAGACCTGACCTGGAACCGAAAAATTATGGGTATTTTACAGGTTTTAAAATTATTGAACCGAACCGACCCGGACCTGACAAGACCTGACCCGACCCGGAACCGACCCGAAAAATTATAAGTAATTATATAGATCTAAACTTCCAAGGACCCGAAGGAGCCGGATCCGATAGGACCCGACCCGAACCCGAACCGAGGATCCGGATGCCCAGGTCTATTGCAAATTAAAGGATTATGTTTGTATATGGATTGCAATTTCTCAATATTAATGTAAGGGTATAAAACCCTAACTATATATGCTCTAACACATGAACAGAAATATGTTTTCATATATCACACAAAGCAAGTGCAAGCCGTAGCATTGCATTTCTTATTCCATTATAACATCCACACATATATATATATGGTACAGAAGCGCGGACTGACCCAGACGAAACATTATGATGAAGATGGTATATAACTGAACAACATAGAAACAATAATACACGCATGTATATATAGCATACTTTTCGAAAGATTCAGACTGATCAGGTACTCTTTTTAGTAAGGCCGCTCGCCCACAAAGTTACCTTGAGGATCATAGTTGCAAGTAATGAAGGTTTCATCATTGTCGCAGGTCACTTTTGCACATCCCATCCTCGCCGAGTTCTTCCACACAATCTGAGTATAGTGGCCGCACTGTTTTCCTGAGGCACATGTATTAGAACCATAATCGTAGTCAGCCTGCTCGTTCACCCACATGTTAACTGCTTCAACACCTGACATGTCACCACTGCTCCAGGCGATGTTCTCTCCATATGGCCCACTCGAATGTTGCAAGGCGCAGTCACCTCTACGCTGGTTTGCGTAGTCCCAAGCATATGTAGCCACCGTCTCGTCCCAACTTAAAGGATCCACCCAACCGCTGCTCGAGCTTGGTTGTGAGTGGCCAAAAAGTCTTGTGGGCTATCTTGGGCTCTTAGGGGAACAATGAAAACTAGGAAAATGGTTGTGGCTAGGATTAGGTTTCGAGATGGGTTAAACATATTCATCTTGTTTCTTTTTGACGATTAGAGTATTTGAGCTTTTGTGGATTAGAAGTGAGGAGTGAAGCGAAGCTATATAGTAGTTCGAATGGATACTTGTTGAACGTTTTTAAGTTTTCTAAATTAAGCACTCGTAATTATATATTGTTAACTGTTTTACTACAAAATATAAATAATTTACAAACTAGGAATTATAAAAGTATCGCCTTCGGTCTATTATAGTTGTTGGCCAATCGATTAAGAATACATATATCAGGAAGTTCAGAGTAACTGGACAATATCTAGAAAATTTAGTAGTTAATTTCAAGTTCAAAGATATGTTCATGATGCTTTTTGTATTTGCGGATGGTTCGTTAAATTTTATTTATCGCTAGTTTTGCATTAAATTCGTTTAAATATGTATTCTTTGTGTTTTCGGAGATTCTGGTTATAATGTTGTGGATATAACTTTATATATATACGATGTTAAAGGCAAGACAAATTAATAAAACTAGAAAATGTCGTATAAATATTGATGAGAAACATGAAACGGTAGCATATGTTGATCATTCGATTTTTTATTAATACTTAGAAGAAATGAGGAAATTTTTAATTAAATTAGATGTATAGTTGGAGTTTCACTTTTCTGACTTTGTATCTTCCGATCTATGATGGCCAAACAATTTATACAGTCATCACGAATATTTTTATCTAATTTGTGAGGATGGATGTTCATTATCTCATATAACTGAACTCATATGTATGTATATATGTCTAAATTGTTTGGCCATAACTCATAGATCATAAGTACAAAGTCAGAAAAGTGAAACTCCAACAACTATGCATCTAATTTAAGAGTTTCCTCAGTTCTCCGAAGTATTAATTTAAAATCGAATGATCAACATATGCTAGCGTTTGATGTTTCTCCTCGAAATTTTGTCATTTTCTAGTTTTATTTATTTGTCTCTCAATCTTAAGCATAAAACTTATCATCCACAACGTATATATAACCAGAATCTCCAAAACACACAAGAATACATTATATATATTTTAGACTTGAGTTTCATACATAACTAGTGATATCAATTAGTATTCAAGGAATCATCTGGAAATTCAAAGCATCATCAACACAAGTTAAATTCGAATTTCAATAGCCATCACATGTCCTAGAGAGATTTATGTCCAATTATCTGAACTTCAAAATATATATTCTTAATCAATTCGCCAACTATAATTGACCGGGCGCATACTTTTCTAATCTAGTTTGTAATTTTTTTTATATTTCGTGGTAAAACAGTTAACAGTATAAAATTACAAGTGATTAATTTGAAAATTAAAAACGTTCAACTAGTAACCATGGCAACTACTATATAACTTTGCTTCAATCTTCACTTCTAATCCACAAAAACTCAAAAACTTTAATCGTCAAAAAGAAATAAGATGAAAATCTTTAACCTATCTCGAAACCTAATCCTAGCCACAACCATTTTCCTAGCTTTCATTGTTCGCTTAAGAGCCCAAGACAGCCCACAAGACTTTTTGGCCGCTCACAACCAAGCTCGAGCAGCGGTTGGGGTGGATCCTTTAAGTTGGGACGAGACGGTGGCTACATATGCTCGCGACTACGCAAACCAGCGTAGAGGTGACTGCGCCTTGCAACATTCGAGTGGGCCATATGGAGAGAACATCGCCTGGAGCAGTGGTGATATGTCAGGTGTTGAAGCAGTTAACATGTGGGTGAACGAGCAGGCTGACTACGATTATGGTTCTAACACATGTGCCTCAGGAAAACAGTGCGGCCACTATACTCAGATTGTGTGGAAGAACTCGGTGAGGATGGGATGTGCAAAAGTGACCTGCGACAATGGTGAAACCTTCATTACTTGCAACTATGATCCTCAAGGTAACTTTGTGGGCGAGTGGCCTTACTAAAAAGAATAGCCCCGTTTGAATGTTCCGAAAAGTATATGTTATGTATTACTGTTTCTATGTTGTTCAGTTATACTAAAAATAATGATTTGGTTTGTCCGGTTCAGTGATCTTTTGCACCATATACATGTGTGATTGTTATAATGGAATAAGAAAAATGCAATGCCACGGCTTGCACTTGCTTTGTGTGATATATGAGAATCTTATTTTTTTTTGTATTTATACGTATGCTTAGAGCACATATAGTTAGGGTTTATACCTTTCGGATTATGTTTTTCGATTAAATTAACATGTATTTCATTTTATACTGTTGCATTAAATACGTACAGATGCTTTAGTGGTGTTTTTAGGACATTTGTACTGTTTAAAACTTTGAAGTAAAAGGATAAAACGCTGGATTTTTTTAAAAAATAAAAAAAAAATAAAAAGATTGATTCAGATCGGACCTGCATACCTCATCCGGTGTTCAGTCTAAAAATCCATTCCAGCATGTGAAGGTTTTAACCATCATACTGCTATTTAAAAAATTATATCTGCATAATGCAAAATCGTTGGAAGTGTCAAAGTTTGACATTCAGTGAAAGTCTTTCCATTATTGGATTTAAACTGAAATTTGGATATAAGACATAGCATTGTGTTAGCTTTCATTCTAAATTTCTAATCAAAGGTAAGAAAATTACGCCAGTTCGTAAAATCGGTCAAGAAAACCAGTCCAACCCAATGGAGGACATATCCGTGTGCTTCCCTCCGATTCATGGACTGGTCAAGTAGATGGAGGCAGTATAAATCATTAATTTGTAACAAAGGATTTACAGTGTGATTATTATTATTTGTATTTTTAAGGAGTATTGGGACAGGTTTTATGTCCTTGGGTAGTCTTCTAGTTTTGGGTCAAATCTTTTGTCTATTCTTTGTAATATATAAAGAGTTACTAGGTTAAGGTTAAGCTCAAACATAAGTCTTAAAATCTTTAGCAATTCCTGGGACGGTTCTACACAACTTCCATTTGTCCACGATTAGCATTTTTGGTTAATATGTTTTGAAGTAAAAAGTTCCATTCAGATGAACATATAAACTATATATAAAATAAACCGCAAATATTAATACAGATAAACAATCGAGGACTTGGTTTTCTCATGTTTTCTAGACAGCATTAGTTCTAGTATTTGAATATGCTACATCAATAATCATTTTCTCACATGACCGTGCATGTCCGTATGCAATTAATGCATTTATTTGTAACTTTACGTACAAACAACTATTTATCAATGTATTATTCCATCACAAAATATTATACAACCATACACACGAACGTTAAGGAATCACCATATCAGCTGGTAGATGATAATCATTATTTGAAAGATAAAAACGACACACAAACACACATGTACGTCCTCTATGGACATGTTTTAGTCATTTGCATACATATATATTCTTAGTAAGGCCTACGGCCCCTAATATTACCAGGAGGATCATAGCTGCAAATGATGAAAGTTCCACCATTGTTACACCTGACTTTGGCACATCCAACCCACACCGAGTTTCTCCACACAACTTGAGTATAGTGACCACATGCTTTTCCGGAACGACAAGTGTTCGAATTGTAGAAGTAGTCGTTCTTCTCGTTGACCCACAACCTCACTGCATCAGCTCCCGATAGATCACCAGTGCTTCCTGCCAAGTTTTCTCCGTAACGCCCGCCTGAATGAATGAGACGACAGTCCCCTCGCATTCGCAGAGCAAATCGTCGGGCGTAGTCCGCCACATCCGCATGCCATCTTATATTTTTCATTGTTGCAAATTAGGCCTGGGCATTTTAATATGGACCCGAAGACCCGACCCGAAACCGGTATAAAATATCTGATTCAGACCCAACCCGAAAGTTTACAAGTACATTTTAGATTTAAATTTCTTATATCCGAATAGATTCGGACCCGAAAAGAAACGATGCGAACAAACCCGGACCCAAAAAACGACTGAATAGATCCGACCCGATAAGAACCGATTTGTACTCGACTTAAAAACATGTATATTTAAAACTATGATTTTTTTTTTGTTTAAAAGAACCTTCTTTATTATAAATTCCAAATAGAAGTACTATTACAACAGTCTTCTAAAACTTTGAAACCAAAAAAAAGAAAGATCAGTAGAGGAGATGTGTTTTAAAAGAAATAATAATAACATCTAGAGAAACTCCATGTGAAGAGGAGGCCGGTAAGAACTGCATAATGGAAGAGGAGAAACGACACAGAGAAGTTTAGACTTGGAACCTTCCGAACCAGGTAGAGAAGTAAGTGGGTCTGACATGCTGAGAACGCTTTAAGGCTAACTCCCTGCCGAGTCCCACCAGCTTTGCTCGCATTTGAAGTTTAACTTCCTTAGCAATCGAGATTGGGCTCTGATGGCTGTTGGAGTGAAGCCTGCAATTCCTTTCCCTCCACAAGTAATAAACTGAGGCTTGAAAAATCATCTTGACAATGGATTGGAATCTAGAGTCCCCCGTCAACCCTCTAAACCAAAGAACCATATTCTCAATCTTTAAAGGCACATTTAAACCTGAATCTGTCAAAAGCCCACTCCATACCGCTTGAGAAAATGGACAGTCAAAGAAAAGGTGGGGTATTGATTCAACACCCACTCCGCAAAGAAGACATTCTTGAGGAACCTGCAGTCCCTAAGACCTTAACTTATCCCTAGTTGTGAGTCTATTCCTCATCACCAACCAGGTAATAAAAGCATGCTTGGGAACTCTCTTCTTAAACCAGACAATTGAGGACCAATTCACAGTGGGAGGATCAGGGTGAAGAGTCTTCCATACCTCATGTGTAGAAAAATTTGATGGTGGAGCAGCCACATTGTTTCTCCACAGATAAAAATCCTCCTCATTTGAAAGTACATCAGGAATTAACGGTGGTAGCGCAGCTCGTAAAGCAGAAAGAGTGGGGTTCCTGCTTCTTGATACATTCCAACCATTACCTGCACCACTGAGAGAACCGAGGCTTCAGACGGAATGCCAGAGAACATCAAGCCCAAAGGCCCTGTTACAGAGAAGAGGTCTCCATTATGGGTCCAGTTGTCATACCAAAAAGAAGCTGCTCTTCCTAATCTCACACAAAATGAAAGGTCGAGAAATATCCCTCAGCTTCATCAGATTCCTCCAAATCCAGCTTCCAGTCTGAGACTATCTACACAAAACAGCTTATCTCTCGTTAGGTTACTTCTGACCCAAGCCACCCACAGAGAGCCAGTACCTTGAAAGAGCTTCCAGATTAACTTCAACCCATAAACTTCATTCAAGCCTAGAAGCCGCTTTAAACCCAATCCACCACTCTCCTTAGGAGTGCAAACGGAATCCAACAATACCTTGGCTCCTTTAGCCGAGTTTGGAGCTCCCGACCAGAGAAAAGCACTGCACATTCTCTCAAGTTATTGGAGACATCCTTTAGTCAAGGGAAAAACCGCAGCCCAGAAATTGATGATGCTATAAATGACCGACTGAAGCAACTGAAGTCTCCCCGCAAAAGAAAGATGTTTTGCAGTCTAAGATGATATTCTCTGTCGGACTTTGTCGATCAGAGGTTGAAATCCCACTTTTCCCAAACGATGTGAAGACAGTGGTAGTCCTAGGTACCTGACTGGAAGCGCTCCCTGAGTCAGCCCAAATTCAGCTGCCAAGGTCTGAACCGAGGCTCGATCATTGCCATCAACAAACACACAAGTTATCATGAGATTCAAAGCCAGACCTGACCTCCTTTGGAAATCCCGAAGCACCTGCATAATACCTCGCAAAGACTCCGCAGATCCATCGAAGAAATCAGCAAGTCATCCGCGAAGCTCAGATGAGTGACCAAAGGGTGAGCACACTTCGGATGGATGCCAAACTTCCCCTCCCTTGCTGCTAGATCAAGTTCCTTTGACAAAACATCCATAGCTAAAACAAAAAGGGATGATGAGATAGGATCACCTTGTCTCAGTCCCTTCTTTCCAGGGAAAAAGTCAGCTAGCTCTCCGTTGATGTTCACCGAGTAGTGAGGTGATGAAATACACTGCCAGATCCAGTCAACGAAGATCTGAGGCAGCTAGAAAGCTTTTAGAATGTTTATTACAAACTCCCACTCGATGCTATCATTGGCCTTGGTGATATCCACTTGAAGACAACCACGAGATGGTCTCCTCGGCTTATGAAAATCTGCCACAAGTTCCGACGCTAACAACTATGAATTTAACAACAAATTATGAATTTGTGACGTTAACTCTGCCAAAACTATGAATTTGTTGTGTTATGTTTTGTATATGTATATATTGGTTAATTGAAATATTTTTAGTTAACAATGTTTATTATTATTTTGTAACATTTTTAAGTAATATGAAGTTTTAAAATATAAAATTTAGAGCTTAAATATGTTTTAAGTTAATTATTAATAGTTTAGTTTAAGTTATTTTGTAAACATTTAGATATATATGACAAATATTGATTAATTTGAGTGAATTTTAGTATGTCATGTATTATTCAGAGTCTAAATATCCGAACCCGATCCGGACCCGACAAGACCTGACCTGGAACCGAAAAATTATGGGTATTTTACAGGTTTTAAAATTATTGAACCGAACCGACCCGGACCTGACAAGACCTGACCTGACCCGGAACCGACCCGAAAAATTATAAGTACTTATATAGATCTAAACTTCCAAGGACCCGAAGGAGCCGGATCCGATAGGACCCAACCCGAACCCGAACCGAGGACCCGGATGCCCAGGTCTGTTGCAAATTAAAGGATTATGTTTGTATATGGATTGCAATTTCTCAATATTAATGTAAGGGTATAAAACCCTAACTATATATGCTCTAACACATGAACAGAAATATGTTTTCATATATCACACAAAGCAAGTGCAAGCCGTAGCATTGCATTTCTTATTCCATTATAACATTGACGGAGCGGAAGTACCGTCTAGTAACCGATAGTGCGAAGATAACGTTGATTCTGCGAATGCCCGTTAACTAAGCCTTCTTAATTCTGTTGAGTCCTCAAAGTATTATCCAGAAACAAGGATTCAAGAGTTTGTTTAAAAACCAAAGCTCTGAGTTTTATTAAAATTCAATGATAAAAGTTGTGACTCTTACAAATTAAGATATATACCTAAAGAAAGGACCTAAGTCCTTAAAGATTAGAACCTAACCTTTTATCCAATCCATAAGTCTCAATTCTATTCTCTCTAGGAATACTAGTGTTTATCGAAAACCAAAAGAAAAGGAAACTTGAAAGCAAAAAGGAAAATAGAAAACAATGCTTGATAAGAATAGGATGCTACGCTGCATCAGGTCTCCCCCCGTACGAGAGATTCGTCCACGAATCCAGCAAGTAAATCGTCATCTGGTTCGTACTTGAAGAGATGTTTGACATTAAAAACGTCGGCAGTGTGGATATGCAGTGGAAGAGCTAAACGGTAAGCGTTCGAATTGATTTTCTCAACTACCTCCACGGGGCCTAGCTTTCTGTACTTGAGCTTGTTGTATTGACCCGTAGGAAACCTCTCCTTAGTTAATACAGCCCATACGCGATCTCCGACCTGAAAATGTACTTCCCGTCGACGCTTATCTGCTGCTCGCTTGTACTTTATCGCAGTCCCTTGCAAGTTGTCCTGAGCCTGCTCATGGATACGAGACAACTCGTTGATAAGCTCCTTTGCACGACCATGGAACTCACCAGGGTGAGGGAGAGAAGACAACGCCAAAGGTCCGCGAGGCACCACCCCATATACAACCTTGAAAGGACTGAAACCCAGACTTCTATTGTTGGCGTGGTTGTGAGCAAATTCGGCTTGGCACAAAAGAGAATCCCAAGAACGTAAGTCATCACCCACCAAACAACGAAGCATATTACCCAAGCTGCGATTAGTAACCTCTGTTTGCCCATCAGTTTGGGGATGGTAAGCAGAGCTCATGTTTAAGCTTGTCTTGAATAACTTCCATAGAGACCGCCAAAAGTGACCGATGAACCTGGAATCGCGGTCTGAAACAATAGTCAGTGGAAGGCCGTGTAGCCTATATATCTCCCGAAAGAATAAGAGAGCCACTTGAACAGCGTCCGTCATCTTCTTACAAGGAATAAAATAGGCCATTTTAGAAAAACGATCAACCACCACAAAAATAGAATCGTTTCCTCGTTGTGTTCGTGGAAGACCAAGCACAAAATCCATACTGATATCACTCCAAGGCTGGGTTGGAATAGGTAACGGCAAATAAAGACCAGCGTTGGAGGCATGCCCCTTACCCATCTGACAAGTCGTGCACCGAGTAACAAAACGCTCCACATCACGCCGCAGCAACGGCCAAAAATAAGACTCAGAGACCAGTTTCAACG
This sequence comes from Hirschfeldia incana, assembly GCA_026261945.1. Taxonomy (NCBI): domain Eukaryota; kingdom Viridiplantae; phylum Streptophyta; class Magnoliopsida; order Brassicales; family Brassicaceae; genus Hirschfeldia; species Hirschfeldia incana. The sequence goes on from JABCMI010000006.1 coordinate 5,035,127, forward strand.
TACGGTCGCGCCCAACATGTCCTTCCCCATGCAGCTCTTTGATGATCTGAAGGCGCATACTACTCTAAGGTACACACAAACGGTTGTCACGGAAGACAAAACCATCAACCAGGGAGAAGTCGGACCGTATCCCATGTGTGAGATCCAACCAAATCGCGGAGAAAAAGGGGTCCGTCTGATACAAGTCCGCCAAGCACTCAAACCCAACGACAGAGACACGCAAGGTAGAGACCAAGGCATGGCGTCTACTTAAAGCATCAGCAACTTTATTGAGCTTCCCCGACTGGTGTTTAATGACGAACGTGAATTGTTGTAGATAGGCAGTCCATGATGCATGACGAGAGGAAATCTTATCTTGCGTGCCTAAATACTTTAAAGCCACGTGATCTGTAAATGAGATGAACTCTTTGTGCGCAAGGTAATGACGCCAATGTTTCACTGCTTGCACAATTGCATAAAACTCAACATCATATGTACTATAGCGGCTGCGAGCTCCTGCAAGTTTTTCACTATAATATGCCACGGGTCATCCCTATTGGCTCAAGACAGCGCCCACACCAAGTTTAGAAGCATCACAATGAAGCTCAAAGGGTACATCGAAATTAGGAAGAACCAGAATAGGAGCTGTCGTCAACCTCTCTTTGATGATATCAAACGCACGAGCTGCTTCGACTGTCCAAGAAAACGTCATGCCCTTCATGCAGTCTGTGATCGGAGCCGTGATAGCAATGAAGTTATGGATGAACCGGCGATAAAAAGAAGCCAAGCCGTGAAAACTCCGAACCTCTGTTATCGTTGTGGGCGTAGGCCAAGACGCAATAGCTTCAACCTTGAGAGGATCAACGCGAAGGCCCGTTGCAGAGACCACATATCCAAGGAAAAGGACCTGAGAAGTCCCGAACTCACACTTGTGTTTTGCGATGTATAACTGCTCTTTTCGTAAAGCAAGGAGGACGTCGCGGAGATGAGCAAGATGCTCGTCCAAGGTATGGCTAAAAATCAGTATGTCGTCAAAATAAACGACGACAAACCTTCCAATAAAAGGTCACAGAGCTTGATTCATGACACGCATAAACGTGCTCGGCGCATTAGACAGCCCAAACGGCATCACCAACCACTCAAACAAACCCTCACGAGTCTAGAAAGCAGTTTTCCACTCGTCTCCAGGGCGAATACGAATCTGGTGGTAACCGCTTTTGAGATCTAATTTAGTGAAGATGGAAGCTTTGCCAATTTGATCGAGGAGATCATCAAGACGAGGTATTGGAAAGCGATATCACGTTGTAATCTTGTTAATAGCTCGGCTGTCGACGCACATACTCCAAGACTTATCTTTCTTAGGGATGAGTAACGCCGGAACAGCACAAGGTCTTAAACTCTCACGAACGTAACCTTTACCCAATAAATCCTCAACCTGCCGTCGAAGTTCTTCATGTTCCTCTGGGCTCATGCGATACTGGGCACGGTTGGGAAGAGTTACGTTGGGCACTAGATCGATGTGATGTTGAATATCTCGTAATGGTGGCAAACCCGCTGGTAATTCGTCCGGGAACAGGTCAACGAACTCGTTGAGGATCGACGAGAATTCTGCTGGACACGGAGATGGTTGTGGAGGTGATGGGGTGGTGGCGACCAAAGCAAACAAAGGCCTTGCGTCGTGTAACTCTTGCTCGAACTGTGATTTTGAAATTATTAGCAAGTTTGTTTTTGATGTAGATGACGGGACAGGAGCGCTGGTTGAGCTGGTTGTCTCAGGTGATGGAAGAAGAGTGATTTTGCGTCCTTGAAACAAAAACGAGTGGGTGTTGGTTTTGCCATTGTGGATAACCTCTCTGTCATATTGCCACGGTCGCCCTAGAATTATATGAGACACGTCCATGTAAGCGATGTCGCAATACAACTCGTCCTTGTAAAACGTCCCGATAGAGAGAGAGGGACCAAAACACGTTGAGACACAAAAACTTCAGCTCCTGTTTGCATCCAAAGAAGCCGGTAAGGGTGAGGGTGAGCTTCTGCCTTGAGGGAGAGTTTTCGGACAGCTTCTTCAGAGATCACGTTTGAAGAACATCCTGAATCAATCACAAACCTGCAAATTTTCCCTTTGACCGTACAAGTAGAACTAAACAATGAGGTACGTTGCCAAGCCTCATCAGTTTTTGGAGCAAAACAATTCCTGCGAATCATAAGACAAGTGCCTGTATCACCAGTGACTTGTTCATCCTCTACGCCATCGAATTGGTCGTCCTCCTCGTCGTATATAGGATCTCCGACGAACTCTTTATCGGAAGCAAGCAACCCACGACGTCCTTTATTAGGACACGCTGTTTGGATGTGACCCCGTTCTCCACACGTAAAACAACGAAGAGCATTAGGTCGAGAAGGACGAGGCTCTGCTGCCTCTGTAGCAGTTTCTGTTTGCTGTTGGGTAGCTCGAGGGTTCGCGGCTGGTTCGTGCGCTGCAGGAGATTTTGAATCATCTGCGGTGGAGTTGCGTGTGCGAGAAGTATTAGACCACTGATTGGTGCTGCTGCGGTTTTGTTGTTCTACCAGCACAGCACGTTGACGAGCTTCTGCAACGGAGCCAGGGTCGAATTGGTGCAGCATGTTTTGTAGTTGAGGTCGTAAGCCGGCGATATAGCGAGCTACTAGTTGATCCTCCGAATCGTGAATGTCCACCCTTGTAAGCATCTGATAGAACTCAGTAGAGTAGTCCTCGACGGAACGTGAACCTTGTCGTATGTTATGAAATTTCTGGAACAATAAACGCTCGAAATTATAAGGGATGAATGTTTTTCTCATGTGTTTCTTGAGCTTGTCCCATGATATTATCTTTTCCTTTCCCCGACGAGATCGAGAGAGCTTCAGTTGGTTCCACCATGACGCGGCGTGATTGCGGAACCGAGTAGTGATCAGAGGAACTTGTTTATTGATCGGTACGTCTTTGAACTCTAGGAATTCATCGACAGAGACAATCCAATCCAGGAGTTCTTCTGGTTGAGAACCACCATGATATTCTGGAATTTCGAGTTTGATACCTGAAGACCATCGAGTGTCCTCTGCGTTTCTGTGACCACGCTCGTGTTGTTGACGCCGATTGTTGATGTTGTCGCCAAACGGGTTCTCTCCATCTGTATCACTATCATCATCGTCTTCGTGAGCATTGTTGCGGCGGCGGTGTTGACGTTGTGGTTGAGCGTTGGCTATGTTTGCTGCGTTCGCTGCTAGTGCAGCCTCTACTCCGGCTTGAACTCCATTCTGGATGGCATTGGCCATCGTTCGGCGAAGTTCATCTTGAAAGTTTTCCTGAAAATCTTCTAAGAATTGTTGCATCTGCAACCAATCGTTTCCTGGGTCTTTAGCTGGTCGAGGAGGCATTGCAAGATCGGAACTACGATAAGAATCGAAGCTCTAGGTCTCTGATTCCAATTGACGGAGCGGAAGTACCGTCTAGTAACCGATAGTGCGAAGATAACGTTGATTCTGCGAATGCCCGTTAACTAAGCCTTTCTTAATTCTGTTGAGTCCTTAAAGGATTATCCAGAAATAAGGATTCAAGAGTTTGTTTAAAAACCAAAGCTCTGAGTTTTATTAAAATTCAATGATAAAAGTTGTGTCTCTTACAAATCAAGAGTTCACTTATATAAACCTAAAGAAAAGACCTAAGTCCTTAAAGATTAGAACCTAACCTTTTATCCATAAGTCTCAATTCTATTCTCTCTAGGAATACTAGTGTTTATCGAAAACCAAAAGAAAAGGAAACTTGAAAGCAAAAAGGAAAATAGAAAACAATGCTTGATAAGAATAGGATGCTACGCTGCATCAAACATCCACACATATATATATGGTACAGAAGCGCGGACTGACCCAGACGAAACATTATGATGAAGATGGTATATAACTGAACAACATAGAAACAATAATACACGCATGTATGTATAGCATACTTTTCGAAACATTCAGACTGATCAGGTACTCTTTTTAGTAAGGCCGCTCGCCCACAAAGTTACCTTGAGGATCATAGTTGCAAGTAATGAAGGTTTCATCATTGTCGCAGGTCACTTTTGCACATCCCATCCTCGCCGAGTTCTTCCACACAATCTGAGTATAGTGGCCGCACTGTTTTCCTGAGGCACATGTGTTAGAACCATAATCGTAGTCAGCCTGCTCGTTCACCCACATGTTAACTGCTTCAATACCTGACATGTCATGTCACCACTGCTCCAGGCGATGTTCTCTCCATATGGCCCACTCGAATGTTGCAAGGCGCAGTCACCTCTACGCTGGTTTGCGTAGTCCCAAGCATATGTAGCCACCGTCTCGTCCCAACTTAAAGGATCCACCCAACCGCTGCTCGAGCTTGGTTGTGAGTGGCCAAAAAGTCTTGTGGGCTATCTTGGGCTCTTAGGGGAACAATGAAAACTAGGAAAATGGTTGTGGCTAGGATTAGGTTTCGAGATGGGTTAAACATATTCATCTGGTTTCTTTTTGACGATTAGAGTATTTGAGCTTTTGTGGATTAGAAGTGAGGAGTGAAGCGAAGCTATAGAGTAGTTCGAATGGATACTTGTTGAACGTTTTTAAGTTTTCCAAATTAAGCACTCGTAATTATATATTGTTAACTGTTTTACCACAAAATATAAATAATTTACAAACTAGGAATTATAAAAGTATCGCCTTCGGTCTATTATAGTTGTTGGCCAATCGATTAAGAATACATATATCAGGAAGTTCAGAGTAACTGGACATTATCTAGAAAATTTAGTAGTTAATTTCAAGTTCAAAGATATGTTCATGATGCTTTTTGTATTTGCGGATGGTTCGTTAAATTTTATTTATCGCTAGTTTTGCATGAAATTCGTTTAAATATGTATTCTTTGTGTTTTCGGAGATTATGGTTTTTTTTTTTTTTTTTTTTGACGTCAAACGGCCATTCTATTACTCAAGCTTGAGGTGGTCTGGGTAACCAGACCGGAATAGAACAACCAACAAAAAGTAACTTCCTATAAAAGGATCTAGCAGTTCTAGCTAATGAATCAGCAATCCGATTTCGGTCTCGAGGAACATAAGTGATCCTGAAATCCGGGAAGCAAATGATCAGAGTCTCTATTCTTTCCAATTCAGTCGCAAAGCTAGGCCACGCTTGAGGTTCCTCTATCATCTTGATCAGCTCCTTACAATCTGTTCCAAAGCTCTGGCAAGTTGAATATTGCAGCATGTTCTCCATTGCCCATCTCAAAGCCTCAGCCTCTGAATGCAATGCTGATTCACGTCTGCTAATGTTACAAGTCCCCATGAGTTGTGTGTCTCCACCTTCATCCATCAAGGTCCATCCGCATCCACTAAATTGTGATTCCTCTGTCCAAGATCCATCAGTCAGACACATATTGCTCAAGCTTATGACTTGAGTTTCCTCATGATCCCGTGTTTGGATCTCCTGTGGTATCCTTTCATTTGCATCAAACCAGGCATGGCATTCGCTCTCTGCATATCTTACTAACTCCAGTGGGTCTCTGTCTATTCCTCTGAACAGTTTGTCATTCCTCGCCTTCCAAATGTACCAGATAATCCAGGGATAAGGATCCCTGTCTAGCTCTGGCTCCACAATGTCGTTCTTTCTCCAGAACAGGTAATCCATATTTGTGTAGACGCTCGGCCGAGGAAAAATATCCGGGTTGGTTGGAGTTGTGGATAATGCCCAAGCCTGAATGGCTGGCGGGCATTCGAATATAGCATGAGTAACTGATTCTTCTAGTTCTCCACATCTCGGACAAAAATTATCGCATCTCATATTCCGTCTTACTAGGTTCCTCGTGACTGCCACATGACCAGTCAACAACTGCCAAATAAGATGGCAGATTTTCCTTGGAGCATTTATCTTCCAGGCAAATGCTTGGAGCTTAGTGATACTTGGCTCTAATAATTCTTTTTCACCATCCGGCTTTAAAATATTCTGAGCCACCCAATATCCAGATTTGACAGTGTATTGCCCATTCCTCGTATAGTTCCAGCAATAAGAATCACGACGGTGAGATGAACTTATAGCCAGACTCCTTATGAGAGGGATGTCATCACGAGTGACATAGTTCTCCAACAGGCTACCATCCCATTCCTTTGTTACCTGATTTATTAGGTCACTAACTCTCATATTTGGGTTCATGACCAGGGCGACAGGGTTAGCTGGTCTCGCCGGCATTGTTGGTAACCAGGGGTCTTCCCACACCTTAATTTCATATCCAGAGTGAACCTTTTGTCTAATTCCCAATAACAACAACTTCCTTGCTGCAGATATACTAGTCCACACATAAGATGGGCAACTAGTCGAAGATACTCTTAATGGCGAACTCATTCTGTAAAATCTTCCTTTTAGAACGCGAGCTACTAAAGAGTCAGGAAATTGGACAAGTCTCCACAATTGTTTTGCCAATAAAGCGAGATTGAATTCATGGATCATACGGAAGCCAATCCCTCCCTCTTCTCTTGGCATACACACTTTTTCCCATTTTGCCCAGTGAATTCCTCTCTTTGGTGGGTTAGAGCTCCACCAAAATTGAGCAATTGAACTTGCAAGACTCTCACAAATCTCCAATGGGAGTAGGAAAGTAGACATAACATATGTAGGAAGGGCGAGTAAGATAGACTTAATCAGGACCTCCTTTCCCCCTTTAGAAAGCCATCTCCCTGTCCATCCATTCACCCTATGTATGAGTTTCTCCTTAAGAAAGGAAAAAAGCTTGCATTTGGATCCACTTATATCTTCTGGAATTCCCAAATATGATCCCATTCCTCCTTCATTTTGTATTCCCAGGGTGTCCTTAATTTCTTGTCTTGTTGCTGCATTGATCCACTTACCAAAGAGTAAGGATGATTTATCAAAGTTAATACATTGGCCTGATGCCTTGCCATATTTCCTGACCACTTTCATAACTTCTTCACATTCACGGGGCTCCGCCTTACAGAAGAAAAGGCTATCATCAGCAAATAGAAGGTGGGATACCGAAGGGCATGCGCGAGTAACACGCATCCCTGTTATCTTCCCTTGGTTCTCTGCATGATTAAGAAGGCTAGCGAGCGCTTCCGTGCATAGAATAAATATGAAAGGAGACAAAGGATCTCCTTGGCGTAGACCTCTCCCAGGAACAATGTTTCCTCTTGGCTCACCATTCATGAGTACTTTGTACTTAACTGACGTAATACACCTCATTATCCAAGCAATCCAGATCTCTGAAAATCCCATCTTCCTCATTACGGCCTCAATAAATGACCATTCCATTCTGTCATATGCTTTGCTCATATCAGTCTTGATCGCCATCCTCTTGTTGCGTCCGCTCGGCTTAGTTCTCAGGGCATGAAATAATTCCTGAGCGATCATAACATTATCTGAGATCTGCCGTCCTGCAACGAAGGCAGATTGGGTTTCTGATATTAATCCAGGTAAAACTTTCTTTAATCTCTGGCATAAGACCTTTGAGATTATTTTGTAGCTAACATTACACAAGCTAATCGGCCGAAATTTAGACATTTCGTTTGGCTTCGTCGTTTTCGGAATTAGACAAATATTTGTATCATTCAGTCCATTTGCCACTATTCCTTCCACTAGGAACCTGTTAACCATAAGAGTTAAATCTTCCTTCACTATGTCCCAGTACTGTTGATAAAATAATGCAGTCATTCCATCTGGACCTGGGGCCTTATCTGGATGCATAGCAAACAAAGCCAGTTTAATCTCCCACTCAGTGACTGGTGCCGTAAGAGCATCATTCATCGATCCAGTGATCGTTGTTGGGATCTCAGAAAGCGCCTCCTCTATATCTTCAGGATTAGAGGACTCGAAAATCTGTCTAAAATAACTTGTAGCAATGGCTACCAGTCCCTCATCATCCTCTACAATGTTGCCATTCTCATCAAGGAGTTGGGTAATTTTGTTTCTTGCTCTTCTCTGCTTCGTCAGGGCATGAAAAAATTTTGTGTTTCTGTCACCTTCCCTTAACCAAAAAACTCGACTCTTTTGTTTCTGTCAGGGCATGCGGAGATTATGGTTATAATGTTGTGGATATAACTTTATATATATACGATGTTAAAGGCAAGACAAATTAATAAAACTAGAAAATGTCGTATAAATATTGATGAGAAACATGAAACGGTAGCATATGTTGATCATTCGGATTTTTATTAATACTTAGAAGAAATGAGGAAATTTTTAATTAAATTAGATGTATAGTTGGAGTTTCACTTCTCTGACTTTGTATCTTCCGATCTATGATGGCCAAACAATTTATACAGTCATCACGAATATTTTTATCTAATTTGTGAGGATGGATGTTCATTATCTCATATAACTGAACTCATATGTATGTATATATGTCTAAATTGTTTGGCCATAACTCATAGATCATAAGTACAAAGTCAGAAAAGTGAAACTCCAACAACTATGCATCTAATTTAAGAGTTTCCTCAGTTCTCCGAAGTATTAATTTAAAATCGAATGATCAACATATGCTAGCGTTTGATGTTTCTCCTCGAAATTTTGTCATTTTATAGTTTTATTTATTGGTCTCTCAATCTTAAGCATAAAACTTATCATCCACAACGTATATATAACCAGAATCTCCAAAACACACAAGAATACATTATATATATTTTAGACTTGAGTTTCATACATAACTAGTGATATCAATTAGTATTCAAGGAATCATCTGGAAATTCAAAGCATCACCAACACAAGTTAAATTCGAATTTCAATAGCCATCACATGTCCTAGAGAGATTTATGTCCAATTATCTGAACTTCAAAATATATATTCTTAATCAATTCGCCAACTATAATTGACCGGGTGCATACTTTTCTAATCTAGTTTGTAATTTTTTTCATATTTCGTGGTAAAACAGTTAACAGTATAAAATTACAAGTGATTAATTTGAAAATTAAAAACGTTCAACTTGTAACCATGGCAACTACTATATAACTTTGCTTCAATCTTCACTTCTAATCCACAAAAACTCAAAAACTTTAATCGTCAAAAAGAAATAAGATGAAAATCTTTAACCTATCTCGAAACCTAATCCTAGCCACAACCATTTTCCTAGCTTTCATTGTTCGCTTAAGAGCCCAAGACAGCCCACAAGACTTTTTGGCCGCTCACAACCAAGCTCGAGCAGCGGTTGGGGTGGATCCTTTAAGTTGGGACGAGACGGTGGCTACATATGCTCGCGACTACGCAAACCAGCGTAGAGGTGACTGCGCCTTGCAACATTCGAGTGGGCCATATGGAGAGAACATCGCCTGGAGCAGTGGTGACATGTCAGGTGTTGAAGCAGTTAACATGTGGGTGAACGAGCAGGCTGACTACGATTATGGTTCTAACACATGTGCCTCAGGAAAACAGTGCGGCCACTATACTCAGATTGTGTGGAAGAACTCGGTGAGGATGGGATGTGCAAAAGTGACCTGCGACAATGGTGAAACCTTCATTACTTGCAACTATGATCCTCAAGGTAACTTTGTGGGCGAGTGGCCTTACTAAAAAGAATAGCCCCGTTTGAATGTTCCGAAAAGTATATGTTATGTATTACTGTTTCTATGTTGTTCAGTTTTACTAAAAATAATGATTTGGTTTGTCCGGTTCAGTGATCTTTTGTACCATATACATGTGTGATTGTTATAATGGAATAAGAAAAATGCAATGCCACGGCTTGCACTTGCTTTGTGTGATATATGAGAATCTTATTTTTTTTTTTTGTATTTATACGTATGCTTAGAGCACATATAGTTAGGGTTTATACCTTTCGGATTATGTTTTTCGATTAAATTAACATGTATTTCATTTTATACTGTTGCATTAAATACGTACAGATGCTTTAGTGGTGTTTTTAGGACATTTGTACTGTTTAAAACTTTGAAGTAAAAGGATAAAACGCTGAATTTTTTTAAAAAATAAAAAAAATAAAAAGATTGATTCAGATCGGACCTGCATACCTCATCCGGTGTTCAGTCTAAAAATCCATTCCAGCATGTGAAGGTTTTAACCATCATACTGCTATTTAAAAAATTATATCTGCATAATGCAAAATCGTTGGAAGTGTCAAAGTTTGACATTCAGTGAAAGTCTTTCCATTATTGGATTTAAACTGAAATCTGGATATAAGACATAGCATTGTGTTAGCTTTCATTCTAAATTTCTAATCAAAGGTAAGAAAATTACGCCAGTTCGTAAAATCGGTCAAGAAAACCAGTCCAACCCAATGGAGAACATATCCGTGTGCTTCCCTCCGATTCATGGACTGGTCAAGTAGATGGAGGCAGTATAAATCATTAATTTGTAACAAAGGATTTACAGTGTGATTATTATTATTTGTATTTTTAAGGAGTATTGGGACAGGTTTTATGTCCTTGGGTAGTCTTCTAGTTTTGGGTCAAATCTTTTGTCTATTCTTTGTAATATATAAAGAGTTACTAGGTTAAGGTTAAGCTCAAACATAAGTCTTAAAATCTTTAGCAATTCCTGGGACGGTTCTACACAACTTCCATTTGTCCACGATTAGCATTTTTGGTTAATATGTTTTGAAGTAAAAAGTTCCATTCAGATGAACATATAAACTATATATAAAATAAACCGCAAATATTAATACAGATAAACAATCGAGGACTTGGTTTTCTCATGTTTTCTAGACAGAACTAGTTCTAGTATTTGAATATGCTACATCAATAATCATTTTCTCACATGACCGTGCATGTCCGTATGCAATTAATGCATTTATTTGTAACTTTACGTACAAACAACTATTTATCAATGTATTATTCCATCACAAAATATTATACAACCATACACACGAACGTTAAGGAATCACCATATCAGCTGGTAGATGATAATCATTATTTGAAAGATAAAAACGACACACAAACACACACGTACGTCCTCTATGGACATGTTTTAGTCATTTGCATACATATATATTCTTAGTAAGGCCTACGGCCCCTAATATTACCAGGAGGATCATAGCTGCAAATGATGAAAGTTCCACCATTGTTACACCTGACTTTGGCACATCCAACCCACACCGAGTTTCTCCACACAACTTGAGTATAGTGACCACATGCTTTTCCGGAACGACAGGTGTTCGAATTGTAGAAGTAGTCGTTCTTCTCGTTGACCCACAACCTCACTGCATCAGCTCCCGACAGATCACCAGTGCTTCCTGCCAAGTTTTCGCCGTAACGCCCGCCTGAGTGAATGAGACGACAGTCCCCTCGCATTCGCAGAGCATATCGTCGGGCGTAGTCCGCCACATCCGCATGTGACAAATTTATGAAAGTAAAGAACACAAAAGTGTTTATGGAAAATTATATTAGACTCTCATAAAAATAATGTTACAAGATGCATAGTTTATATAGAAAATAAATCAAACTAATTTTCTAAACTAATATGGAATAGTATATAATAGATAATGATAAGTTTCCTATTCTAATATATTGATGTATATTCTAATATTGACCATTGGAGTAGGTCGATCTTCAAGATCTCCTAATACCCTCCCTCAATCTCATATGTGGTAACACGTATGAGATTGGACAATCTTAAAAATATAGTAGTAGAAATAATTCAAAAGCTTGTGAAACAACGATTGTTGATGATGTTGCAGAAGCTTGATGAATGTCTCGTAACTCTTCTGCAATTCCGCGAGTTGAGATAGATGTTTGTTTTATCCATCCTACAATGAGATGATTGTTTGCTATCCAATCTTCACGGTAGGTTGAATCGGCTGCTGGTAGACTGCCGTTAAGAAATCTGAATCTCTCGTGAGCTAATAGCCATACGAAAGTAGATGAATGAATGTTTTTTTTAGAGATCTCGAAACACAAAGAATCGAGAAGAATGAAGAAGATGATTATATGTTGTACTGCGATTTTGCAAAGACAACAAGATGAAAAAGATGTTTTGAATTGATGTTCTGTGTTTCAAAGATCACGAAATCACAGGAATTAATGATGATATGATATGTTGATCTTCAATTTTTGAAGAGCAACGAGATGATGAAAAAGATTAGAAGTTTTTAGTTTTGTTTAGGCTCTGATACCATGACAAATTTATGAAAGTAAAGAACACAAAAGTGTTTATGGAAAATTATATTAGACTCTCATAAAAATAATGTTACAAGATGCATAGTTTATATAGAAAATAAATCAAACTAATTTTCTAAACTAATATGGAATAGTATATAATAGATAATGATAAGTTTCCTATTCTAATATATTGATGTATATTCTAATATTGACCATTGGAGTAGGTCGATCTTCAAGATCTCCTAATAGCATGCCATCTTATTGGACCCACACCAACAGCACGACGAGCACGGTTGTGCACATCGAGGTAATCTTGTTGACTGTCTTGGGCTTTCAGAGGAACTGCAAAAGCTAAAACAAGTGCTATAGTCACGAATACTAGGGGTTGAGAAGAGATCTTCATAGTTTTTTTTCTTGGTTCGATTTGTGGGGTTTCAAACGAGGATATATATAGTACACTTTACTGTTTACATTGGAGTTATTTTATTGGCAAGTATTAACACTGGAAAATAGTTTTTGGCAAACGAATACACACTTGTTTGCAGTAATTTATTTTAATCTGTTTTACAAAGTCAATTAGGCGAAAGGGTCAGAACATAGAGCCGTAAATTAATAAAGTGCCCATTTGTAAATAAATTTAAGACTATTGATTTGACTGCACAATTTTAGATGTATTAAAAATTGCAAGACAATTTCTTCTAATCTTTGCATATACTTTTAGTATGTTTTTAAAACTATTATCTAGTAGAAACTTCGAAACACAAGATATACAAATCGTTAGAATATTTTACGTTCCTTGATGTATATTTTATACTCTAGATAACTTCTATGGTTTATGCTTGTTAATTACTACTCCCTCTGTTCCACTTTACTTGTTTGTTCTAAACTTCGGCACACAGATTAATTAAACATTTAATTTTGTATATTTACTAGATAAAAACATCATTACTAATACATCTAACCATGTTTCAACCAATAAAAAATAAATTAGATTAAAAAGTCAATAAATTTTGCATTGAAATCATAAAACGACACTTATTTTAAAATGCAATTTTTTTCTTAAAAATAACATCTAATTCGAAACGGAGGGAGTATGTCTTTTACCAGGTCAGGTGAAGAGATGGAAATGATGCTTAATTGCTTACGGTGTGTAGGACTGGACAGGGATCAGATATATGGGTTTTTGACGATATTTATGATTTACTTTGTATGTTACGAATATCTATTTTTTTGATTTTCTTTGCTTAGTAAAAATATGGATATTCGTAAAAATGAATATCCGGATAATAATAGATATTTTTGGATATTTACGAATACTTACGGATATCTCTTATATTTTGATCAATACAAATAAATTATACAATTCAATACAAATTTGTTTTGTAGAATATATTTTTCATGATATATAAGATAAAAATTAGAGAAAGTAGTGAATAGTGAATCTACATATTCTGTAATTTTTTTTAAACTTAATTAACAATTATAATAACACAAAATTTAAGAAAAAAAAGTATAATCGTCATGCATTTTTTCTCTTCTTTTTATGTAATACTTTTCTATTAAGTAATAATTGATTTTGATCCGCTCGACCGAGCAGATGTATTTGTTATTTTTATCTTTATTTGTAGTAAATGTTATACATAATTTAAAATGTGTGTGCTAATACATCTTGAAAGGTAAAAATATGATTAATAATATCAAATTTGTGTAATTTATGTATAAAATATCTAGACAATCAGCTTTCGAAGTTAAACAGTAGGAAAAAATAGACAAATTTGTCTTCGTATGATATTAAAATTGATACATTAGTTATAATATTTGTAAGAAAATAAAAATATTGTAGGCAATTTATTCCATAGAATATTCAGTTTATATAGTTGTATCCATAGTTTTCAAAATAGAGAAAGTATAGGTATTGTGAAAATATTTTATAATCACGTTAAAAGAATCATAACTGCCTTGGTCGATTATACAGTCAACTTAATTGATTAACTGAATTTTGATCCGCGCTTTCAAAGCGAATTTTTTTTATTTTTATTTAAATTGAAAAAATACTTATTAAATGTTAATTTTTTTATACATTTGTGTTTTATTTTATAAAAGGCTTAAATTTTTTTATTTTTTATCGTGTTTCATTTTAAATGACTATTTATGTTTAAAAATGAAACTTTATTTTTTAAATGAATTAAGTTGGTATTATTTTTATTATGTGGCTTTTAATAAAAATAATTATATACTTTTAATAAAGATTTATACTTTTTAATAAAAAAAATCAAATATTTTTTTATGAATGCTTAAATTATATTTAAAAAAAAAACATAATAATTAAGTGTTTAATTTTTGTTCACTACACAAAATATTAAGAATGGTTGAAAAGATTATTTGAACTTGGCCTCAATGGCCTTAAGAAAAAGCAAATGTGAGAATTAGATATGATTTCTTAATCAGTCCAATTGGCCCAAGGGAGATTTGATATGTGTAGTGGGCTGAATAAGAAAAAATGACCTATTATAGATGTGTTATTAATATTACTAGATTGCATTTAATGAAACGTGCAATGTTAGTAAAGAAAAATATATATATTTAGGTAAATAACCAATAGGATTATGATTTAATACTATATATGAGTATAATGTTTAATTTTAATTGAGTTTTGTCTACTTTTAAAAGAAAAGAAAAGCCATTTAATTAAGAGTTTCCTTCGTTGTATTTAGTTTGAATTGTTTTAGGAAAATATTTAATACACGAAAAAGATAAACATGTTTTTATGTTAAGTTAAATAAATGTTCAAAGGCATTGAGTTGTAAATATTGTGCAAGTCTAAGGAGTGATATAATTTTGTACTCTCTTTTAATAGATTAGATATTTTAACAGTAACCATATTTTCAAACGTGTATGGCTTTTTCATGTTTATCGACAAATTATTGTTTGAAACAGTCACATGTATATATAACTTATTATTATATTTTCATTTCATGTATATGTGTTTGAATTTAGACGACTTTATATATTGAATATTAACTAATTTATTTGAGTTATTGTATATTTAATTCATATATTATTTAAATATCATATCAAAAACGGGAATTCGTCCAAAAAAATCATGAACTTTGCACGAATTGCCAAATAAAACCTGAATTCGGAGCTGACCAAAAAAATAATGTACTTTCCTTGACTTTTTAATTTTATTAGAGAACTTATCATTGACTCGCTATTTTAACACACTATAATCTAACAGTGTAAACGCCGTTATTTTAGCGTTAAATATCGTCAAAACGACGTCGTTTTGTGTGCTTTTAAAAACGAAAATATGTCTATCTCAGGACTCGAACTTAAGAACTCAAAGCCAAACAACATGGTCTTTTGCCACTGGGCTAACAACACTTCTGATGAAATCTCTAACATATTTCCTTTTATTGAGTATCCAAAAAATCTTTAAAAACCTTAAAATTTTACAAAATTCAAAATTCAATAAAAATTCTGAAAAAATAAAATTTAAATTAAAATTACAAATAAAATTTATTTTTCGCTAAAATTAAATTTAAAATCATAAAAATCTAAAAACAAAATCCAAAAATGCAAAAAACTAATGATTAAAAAGAAGAGAAAAAAAACTAATGAATAAAATATTTTTAAAAATATTTTTTTATATAAAAATTAATGTATCTAAGATTATTTGTGTATTTTATCTTAAATACAGTAATCATACGATTTTTTTTCACAAATTAATATATATGAGATCAAATACAAAATGATATTTATCACACTATATGTTTTTGTACAATTTTGGTTTTCTAAAAACACTTAAAAAAATTGTTGCTAAGATATGATAACAGACGAACATACACCAAAAACTACAAATGTTTTTTATTTAATTATTATCATATTTTAGAAAAACAATTTGTGATAATACCATTTGTTTATTTTATCTTAATTATCATTTGTCTATTTTATCTTAAATAAACTATTCATACTAAAATCTATAGTGTGATAAATATCATTTTTTAATTTTATCTTACATAAATTAATTTATTTAAAAACATGCTTCAAGTTTTTTAATCATTAAATTTAATTCATTGCATTTCTTTGAATTATTTTAGATTTTTTGAAATTTTTAATGTTTTTATTTATTAAACAGAAAAAAATATTTATAATTTCAATTTTTATTTATTTTTCAGAATTTTCTTGAAGTTTTAAGATTTTTTGGATTTAAAAAAAAATAGATTTTTTGAGATTTTTTTGATACTCGATAATAGAAAATATGTTAGAGATTTCCTTAAAAGTGCCAATAGCACAGTGGTAAAAGACTTCGTCATTTGGCCATGAGTTCTCAAGTTCGACCCAAGCTAACAACATATTTTTGATAATAAAAATAGGTAAAATGACGTTGTTTTACATAACGACCTTAGCACACGTCGCACACGTCGTTTAATCATTCCGTCAAGTTTACTAACGGCGTGTTTATTTGGCGAGTCAACGATAACTTGCTGATTAAAGTTTAAAAGTCAAATATAGTTCAGTGTTTTTTTGGCCAGCCAATATGTGTTGTGTTTGTTTTGGCAATTCATGCAAAATTCATGATTTGTTTGGCCGAATTACCTATCAAAAACCTGAATCCAAAACCATAATTGGTTAAAAGTTCAAACTTATTTAGATCTCCAAAGCAGCAGGTAAGAATGGAGACAAGGGTAACGGAGCGGGTAAGAAGGGCGGTAGCAAACCTTAAGGTAAGTTTTTTCAGTGGGGTTAAGTGGGAACGGCTTCTGAGTTTTTTAGCTTTCAATAATGTTGGATTCATCTATAAAATCCAGGTTACTATTTATTTCTGTGGGTTTTGGTTTTTGGAGGACCCTGAGTTACTTCCAGGACTGTCCTTTGTTTGACCTGAAATGTAGGGTTTTCATTGTTGTTTTTTCTATTAATAAGATCAGCATCTTATGGTCTCCACAGTGTGGTGCAAATAATGTTATGTTGGCATATTACATATGTGTTTTTTAGTTTGTATTTCTCGGTGACCAAGCGTCAACCTCGAATGTATTGGAATCCTGCTCTCAGTTGGATACTATGGTTGTGTTTTTTTGTTGATATTTGGTTGAAAAAGACTCGCTTTGAGTTGTGGGGAAGTGATATTAATTTGTTTATGTGGACTCTGGATATTAGGATCAGATGGTGTCAGGTTCAGATTCAAGCTGTTATGATATTTTTGTGTAGGGTCGTTTTAGTACTACGGAACACTGAAAGACTAATAGATGGGTTCGAATTTGTATGTATTGAGAATGGAAATCGAGGCAAAGAGACTGTTATTATTGAGTGATTTTGGGATTACAACGTATTAGGTGTATAAACCCTAGTTCTATCGCCTAATTCTCTAGTCTCTAAACCTCAAAGTGTCGATCCCTTGTTCTAGGGTTTGGGTTCCCCTTTTATAGTTGATATAAGTCGGTCAATCTTGGGCGGCCTTCGTAATATTCATGAATATATTACTTTCCCCTCGGTTTAGGAAACTTCTATATTCATGCGGAGGATCGCATCCTTGGTCTTTTCGGCAGGGGCTAGGCCTTGGTTCCTCGCTACGGGGACTGGACCCTGGATACTGTTAAGTGGAGATCGGATCATGGTGCCTCCTGGTGGAGATTGGTTCTTTGAGTAGAGGAGGGACCCTGGGACCTTTCCAAATGAGGGCCCGGAAGTCAAGGCCCCTTCAGAGGCTGGAGAAATCTTTAGCCCTGGATATTTTTCCCCAACAGTTTGCCCCTTATTCCTTGATTGCTTCGTATGAATCAAGGGATAACATATAGTCTTGAATCTTGGTACCATTTCTTCAAGCAGGAGAAGGGTTTGGAGTCTAGGCGAAATGTGGAGTCATCTCGGGATACGATCGCTTAGACGGAATGGGCCTCAAAGAAAATAGGGATCGCGGCCCGATCGCGATGGTGCTAGGTCGGCGGAATATTTTGGAGACAATTTTGGAAATTTACCGAGACTTATGAATAGCTTCCAAATTCTTTTGCCTTTTCCCTTTTCTTCTTTCCCTTTATGCGCCAAAAATGGAAAGTCGTTCCGGGTATATATTTGGATGCTCTGATGCCTTTAGACGACACAAATTTAGGTTTTCCCCTATCCTCCTTATTGGAAGCAGATGTCGAACGCTCTGATTTTCACTAAATCGTTCCCCGTCCCTGGTGTTCGCGGACGTGTCAGGCCCCGTCGTTTGTTTGGTGATCCCTTCGATTCCCCAATTCTAACGCCCAACGTGGTTTCGGGAACAGATGATGAAGGGGTTCCCATGGCCCCTGCTCGCCCTCGTCGCTTATGCTCCTTCGATGCTTCGAATGAAGACGCAGATGGCCCAAGGTCCGATATTAAGAAAGGTGATCTGATGGAGATCCGCCGTAGATATTCCTTGCCCGGTACGATGGGGATCAGGTGCGCGGGAGAGTTTGAACGAGCTCCTGATGGAGGAAGGGGCAAGATAGCAATCTTTGAGGCTTATTTGGAGGCTGGCTTTAGAGGAGGGATCCCCTCTTTGATTGCGGAAGTGGCGTCATACTTTGGATGTTCCCCTTCACAATTTACGCCTGCTACGTGGCGTATTCTGATGGCTATCCAAGTGTTAGGAGAACTCTATAGTATTCCTTTAGGATTGTCTGAAGTCCTATATTCTTACTCCTTTGTTCCCTTCTCGAGTAAGAAAGGCTTCTACCAAATATGGTCCCGGGAAGGTGAACCTTTGGTGGATGAACCTCCTCGGGGCATTCATGGTAGCTTTCCTTCGAATGATTCCTAGGATAGGAGATATGTGTTTATGAAGATCGAAGGTGTTCCCAGCTATCCTTGCTTCTGGCGTTCAGTGGGTAAGTTGCTTCTGTTTTCCCAGACATGAGTGTTGCGCTTGCTGGATTACTTTGGGTTTTTTTTTCCTCTCTTTTTTGCAGAGGTGGCCCGACCGGTCGTTCAAGCTGGTGAGACTTTGGCGAAGTTGGCGCGAGGTATTCCTAAGCACTTTCGCTGGATTCTGTTTTTGATGCATCCGATATCGCTGCGTCATAGCCGTATTTGGGGTAATGAAATTTCTCTTATTTTTTCTTTCTGTCCTAGCCGTAGCTTGATGGGGTCTTGGTTTTCCATGTGGGATCCCTATGGCTTCGATATTGTCAGTGTACGAAGAGTATTGTAGAGCTAGGCCTCAAAGGAGAAGACCTCGCAATTCGTCTCTTTCTGTCCCTCCGGTGGTGGCTTCTTTGGCTCCGAGGGACACTAGCAGGGATCGGTTCCCTAGCTTAGGTCGCCGCGTCCCTCCGCATGAAGAGATTATCTTTCTTCGGAGGCAGCTTCGGGAAGTGATCTCCAACCAGGCTCTTATCGTGCAGAGGGCTAGGGAGCATGCTCGTCGGGATCTCATGAGAGAGTGGTCGATGAGGAGTGTTGGCCAACATGAGCTGTTTGGAGGACCCGGCCGATGGGGACCTGTTGGAGGTCCGATCCGAAATTCGGGGAGCGGTGATGGTGGACTTGGTGTTTTTCCTTCTTTTCGCCGGGAGCCGAATCTTTGAATATTTCTTCAATGCTTTTCTTGTTTTATGTTGTCGTCTTTCTCTTTGGATTTTCTAGTGGCTTTCTTCCCTCCGAATAAGAACTCTTAATAATATCTATTGGTTTTTGCTTTTACTCCGTCTTTTCCTTGTACTTCTTCTTTGGTAGAGGTGTTTACGGTTCTTTGAGCTGTAGTTGCTTGACTAGATGATTTCTAGGGGAGACCGATCTTTGTGGAGAATCGTCGTCCAGGATCGGAGTATTGTCTAATGACTGGATCGAGGATCTGAAAATATTAAAGCATTAGACCTTGTAATCATGTTCATAAAACATGAGTTTTTAAGGATGTGAGATCGTTGTCGGGAACTAGTGAGTTCCGATCTGATTCGAACCCTTAGGTTCTTGGTCCCTCGAACTTGGAAGCTCTTAGGACCTAGACCTCTTAGGTTTCTTACCCGGACCCTGAGACCTTCCTTTGAACCTGGGAGTTTTACCCATCCCATCTTGAAGGATTAGGAGTCTTTAGGTTCTCTGGACCCTTAGGTCTTAGGAACCTTGAGGTTCTTTGGACCCTTAGGTCTTAGGAACCTTGAGGTTCTTTGAACCCTTAGGTCTTAGGAACCTTGAGGTTCTTTGGATCCGAAGGTCTTTGGAACCTTGAGGTTCTTTGGACCCCTAGGTCTTTGGAACCTTGAGGTTTTCTGGACCCGAAGGTCTTTGGAACCTTGAGGTTCTCTGGACCCGAAGGTCTTTGGACCCGAAGGTCTTTGGACCCGAAGATCTTTGGACCCAAAGGTCTTTGGACCCGAAGGTCTTTGGGCCCGAAGATCTTTGGAACCTTGAGGTTCTTTGGACCTGATGTAGCGGAAGCTTCTAGGGTTTGTGAATACTCTTCACAGTGCTTAATTAAAAGCTCTTAGGGTTGAGAATACTCTTCTCAGTGGTTCATAAGAACCTCTTTAGGGTTTGGAAATACTTTTTCCCGTGCTATAAAGCTCGTATCAAAATCTCTCTTTCTTATTAATTCATCATAAACTGAATACAACTGTAGGCTTGAATGCCTATATATAATAAATCAAAAACTCTAATATAATTTAAAATAGAAAAATCATTAAAATCCTAAAACAATAAAAGTAATTATTCTATGAATAAATAATAATATTTGGAATATATCCAAATATTCTCTGCATCATTCTCTCCGGGTTGGAGAAGATTCGTCCTCGAATCTTGATCAAACGAAGTTAACGAAAGCAGCTTTGATAGGATAGATGCTAATACTCACCATGACATCCAAAACCGTCTTCAATTGAGAAATCAAAGAAACTTGGCTCTGATACCAACTGATGTAGCGGAAGCTTCTAGAGTTTGTGAATACTCTTCACAGTGCTTAATTAAAAGCTTAATAAATCAAAAACTCTAATATAATTTAAAATAGAAAAATCATTAAAATCCTAAAACAATAAAAGTAATTATTCTATGAATAAATAATAATATTTGGAATATATCCAAATATTGTCTGCATCAGGACCCCTAGGTCTTTGGAACCTTGAGGTTCTCTGGACCCGAAGGTCTTTGGAACCTTGAGGTCGGATAGCGCGGCTTCGCACTTCTCTGTCCATTTAAAGTCCTTGGGGTTCTTTAGTGTTTCAAAGAAGGCGTGGGATTTGTCGGAAAGCCTGGAGATGAACCTGCTGAGGGCTGCCATTCTCCCTGTCAGCTTTTGAACCTCTTTGACATTCCGTGGGGGAGGAATCGCCTGGATGGCCCTTATCTGCTCCGGATTTGCTTCTATGCCCCTGTGGGTGACTATGTATCCCAGAAACTTTCCAGAGCTTACTCTGAATGAGCATTTAGAAGGGTTGAGCTTCATATTGTATTTCCTCAAAGTGGCGAATGCTTACTGAAGATGTGAGATATGATCTTCCGAATCTAGTGACTTTACAAGCATGTCGTCGATGTAAAATTCCATGGTCTGACCTATCTGATCGGCAAACATCGTGTTGACTAGTCTCTGGTAGGTGGATCCAGCGTTCTTCAAACCGAACGGCATGACCTTATAGTAGTAGATGCCCCTGGAGGTCATGAAGGACGTCTTCTCTTGATCGTCGGGATGCATTAGGATTTGGTTGTATCCCGAGAAGGCATCCATGAAGCTCCTTAGTTGGTGCCCAGCAGTAGCATCAACCAGTTTGTCTATATGAGACAAGGGGAATGGATCCTTTGGACAGGATTTGTTGAGGTTCGTGAAATCGATGCAGACTCTCCATTTTCCGTTTTTCTTTTTCACAAACACCACATTTGCGAGCCAGTCGGGATACTGTACCTCTCTTATGAATCATGCGTCGAGCAGGTTCTTTACCTCCTCGTTAATGATTTCATCCATTTCGGGAGCAAACTTCCTTCTCTTTTGTCTGACCGGAGGATGCTCGGGATTCACTTGGAGCTGGTGCATGATGACGTCGGGGTCGATTCCGGGCATGTCTTCGTGGGACCACGCAAAGCAATCGGAGTTGGATCTTAGGAAGTCGATCAGTCTTCGCCTCAAATCTCTCGGCAGTTTGGAGCCTATCTTGAGGTTCCGTTCCGAGTTTCCTTCTATCAGGGGGACCTCATCCATGTCTTCAACCTCGGGTTCTTCGGCGTGAGGAACTAGAGGTCGCTTCTGTAATTGCTATAAGGCTTGGGTCTTTCCCTTCAGGGTAGTTTGGTAGCAGGACCTAGAATTCTCTTGGTCCCCTCTGATGACCTTCACGCCCCAGGGAGTGGGAAATTTCACCAGTTGGTGAAGGGTAGATGGCACGGCTCCCATGTCGTGGATCCAGGGCCTCCCTAGTATCACGTTGTAAGATGACAGACAATCAACGACCAAAAACTTGGTGGTTTGGTTTATCCCCTCGGTGTAGACTGGGAGAAGGACTTCTCCTTCGGTTTGCTTCACCTCTCCACTGAATCCCACGAGCGGGGTCGCTTTCCTGGTTAGTGTCTTAGGATCTAGCCCTAAATACATATAGGCCGAATGGAAGATGATGTTGCTAGAGCTGCCGTTGTCCACCAGTATCCGCTTAACCAAGCAATTGGCTATAACTAGCGAAATGACGAGGGCGTCATGATGGGGAGCAAGGACCCATTCCTGCTCTCTCGCAGTAAAGCTGATTTCATCCGTCCCCAAGAGTGGACGCTTGGGAACCTCGGTCTCTTGACCATTCCTACCATTACGCGTACTCCTTTTGGCTACGGCGCTGCTGATTCTGCTTACTTCTGATCCTCCCGAGATGACGTGGATCACTCGTTCTTGTGGCAGAGGTAGCGCAGGGACAGCGTCGTTAGGGAGAGTGGGACCCTCTCTGTTGAGGAGGTCCTTTGCTTTATCTGAGAGGAACTCTCTTAGATAACCCTTTTTGAGAAGCTCGACCACTTCCAGCCTCAGGGCTATACAATCTTCAGTGGTGATGTGATCCTGACCAGCAAAGGAACTGATGCCACTAAAGAAGTGGAAAAGCTTGAACCAGAGCTCAAGGAAGATGAAGAAAGAACCAAGGAACAGCTTGGACCTGAGGAAACAAATGACAAGGACCTAGAAGTGCCCATTGGTCCGATGACAAGGTCTAAGCAAGCAAAGTTCAAGCAAGCTCTTCACCAACTCTTATACACTATTCAGGGCAGTCTAGAGTGTGCTTATCCAACTACTCTGGTTGTGATTCAAGCCACCTAAGGCATTCATCAAGAGAGATGCTGTGACTTGCACTCTTTTCCTTGTTTCGGTTTTGTCCCATTTGAATTTTCTGAGCAAGGTTTTTTATGAGGCTTGGACACAACACTTATTCAATAGCCTCTCAATAGCCTCTTGATGAAACCAGGCCCATTTTTTTTATCATTTTCGTCCAGAACTCTCTTAGGAGCCTTTTTTCTTTTTCAAGTTTGAACTCAGTCTTTGCATTTAGTGTTTTGTGTGTTTCCAAGAAGCTGTGCATGTACAGTCTTCTTCTCTATATATTATGGACGAAAATCATCAATAAAATCATCAAACACCTTTCTAAAAACCCTAGAATTCTTTTCTGAATCTTGTTTGATCAAAGCTTGTCTAAGTGTTACTCGGATCTTTGATCCTTACCTTACAAGCAAACCTTGATAGTCCAAGAGTCATTCCACAACTCTTCGAAGTATCACTCATTCCACATCTTGTTTCATCATCACAATCCATTGGAGAGTAGTCAGGGACGTGATCAATCCACCTAGGATCACATCAAGTGGTATCAGAGCCGATCTTCATAAAAAGGTTGTGTTTTTCTGGATCTGCAAATTTTTAGACTTTTCATATTCTGTTCTCAGATCTGTTCTAAAGTCTAGATCTTGTTTTAAAACTTGTTTATTTGTGTCAGATCTACCTTGAAAAAGTTTTTAAATTGCTAAATAACCTGATTTGATTTTCGAAGTTGCAGAGAAAAGAATTAGGGTTCTTCATGAAATTGAAATCTGATTTCTCTAAAATCAATTCCCTTACTTTCTGTTATATCATGTTTCTGTGATCTTCTTTACTGGTTTTGTGATTTGAATACTCTCAGGAACCATGGGGGAAGAAGGCAACATGAGTGTTGTAATAGACAAACTCCAGATGGAAGCTTTAATGGCATAGATGGCTGCTATGATGGATCAGAAATTTGAACACTACAACGCAGGGGCTGCAAGTACCGAACGAGAACGAGCCAGAAGAAGCCCAACTCAATCTGCATCAGAGAGCTATTATGAACAATCCCAGAGATCCAATCGCACCAGAAGAAGAGGTCGTGTTCCAGAAGAAAGGCCACAAGCCAATGATCCTTTGGGTGGTTTGAAACTCAAGATTCCTGAGTTTAAAGGCACTGCTGATCCAGAAGAGTATTTAGAATGGGAGAAGAAGATTGAACTTGTGTTCAATTGCAGAGACTACACTCAAGAGTACAAACTGAAGCTTGCTCCTACTGAGTTCAAAGAGTATGCTTTAAGCTGGTGGGATAACTTGGTTACAGCGAGAAGAAGGGCTGGAGATATTCCTGTTGAAACATGGAACCAGATGAAGGTAATCATGAGGAAGAGGTTTGTGCCAAGCCACTACCACAGAGAGCTACACTTCAAGCTCAGAACACTGTCTCAAGGAAACCGATCAGTTGAAGAATATTACAAAGAGATGGAAACTCTTATGCAGAGAGTTGACATACAAGAAGATCGAGAAGCAACAATGGCCAGATTCATGGGTGGGTTAAACCGAGACATCATGGATTTGCTTGAAGTCCATCATTATGTCGAGATGGATGAGCTTCTACACAAGGCTGTTATGTTTGAGCAGCAAGTGAAACCAAGAAGGTTTGAAAGAGACAAGTGGAGCACATGTCGAAACCAACAATTTGAGACAAAGCTCTATCCTTCAATCTCAATTCAGAAACCTCATGACAATAGGAGACCACGTCCATCTATTGGAGGATATTCAACTAGCAAGACACCAATTTGTTTAAGAAAGGAGGAGACAGTCCCTAAGCCATCTATGGATGATAAACAGTCTTGGTTCAGTGAGAAGGAGATGAAGAAAACAATTCTTCAAGCATTTAACGATGTGGAGAAGAAACTCAAAAGGACCAACACAGCGCGTCCAATCATTGAAACACACCGCCAAGAACCAGTTTCTACTGACTCAGAACTCAAGGTTGCAGAACCAGACTCAGCTGCACCAATTCAAGAAGTCCAAACCGAAACAACTATGGAGAAGGAAACTTCGGAGACAGAACAAGAGTGTTCTCTTCTCTTATCTCACTCTGAATTAAATATTAGTAATTCCTTTGATGAACTAACCTTTCTTGAACCGGTACAACCGAGTAGCCTTGTTTCAGTGTCACAGGTTGCTCAAGAAGACTCAGCAGAAAAAGAACCAGAGCAACCAGCACAAGGAGAAGAGCTGAAACTGCAGAACAGCCTGACATCAGAAATCATTCCCGAATCCTTGTCTTAGGGTCTGCAAGAGCACTGTAAGGAGTTTAATATGGTTTTCTCTGCGCCTGAAATGTTTGTTAAAGTAAGCACTGAAGATATAAAACGTTTTGGTCTTGACAAAGTAAAAGATTTTTGTGTTTCAAAACCTGTTTTTGATAACATGCTTAAATCTTTTAAAGAACTTAAACCAGAAACTCTTTTTGATCAAAAACGTTTTCAAACTGATAATAAAAACATTTCTGGTCACATTTTGAGTCTTGATCATTTTCGGAAACAAAGCAAAAATTTTAATCACTATGAAAATGTTTTTGAACTTGATTTGAAACAATATGACTTCTGTTTGAAACCTTGTAATTCACCTGCTAAAACTAAAGATAAAATTTTTGTTGTGAATTTTCCTAGGCATGAACTGGTCACTTATAATTACCTTGCATCTGCATATGTCTTGATAGAAGCTAG
Organism: Hirschfeldia incana; assembly: GCA_026261945.1. NCBI lineage: Eukaryota > Viridiplantae > Streptophyta > Magnoliopsida > Brassicales > Brassicaceae > Hirschfeldia > Hirschfeldia incana. The sequence continues at coordinate 5,061,137 of JABCMI010000006.1, forward strand.
GAAGTTGCAGAAACCGAAATTGCATCAATCTGATATTAGATTTGATTTTGTGAAATCTGCAAAGTTCTCTGAATTTGATATTAATTGTTTGTGTTCTGAAAATGAATTTAAGCATGTAGGTTTGTTCTTTGATGAAATTTTAGTGTATAACACTTTCTTTGATAAACCTGCTGCACAATTGAAAATAGAATTCACTGATTCTCAATGTGTGAAGTTGTTCCTTGATGATATTTGGGTCTGTAATATTTTCTTTGATATGCATAATAGATGGAGGAATCATACTGTTATGTGCTTTAAAGACATTCTGGTCTACAATAATTTCTTTGACATGATAACACACTTGATTTTTCCAAAACAATCTGAGAAAGGTACAGGTGAAAAGAGGAGCTATAATAATCAGATAATCAATGATGAGTCCCTGGCTAAGTTGGAGATGGAACAAGAAAACCTTGAAAACTCTTTAGCCACCAGCTTTGACATAGGAGCAGTCCAAGGATCATATCTCAACAACCACAAGGAGTTAAACAGAAAACTCGACTACCATGGAAACTTGACTCATCAGGGTCTCGCGTCGAATTGGAATCATGTCCAAAGCTTCTCAGGTGAAAGAGTTAAGGATTCTACAAGTCGGAAGAACCTGTTTGTGCTTTGTTTGAATTTTTCTGAGTTTAGAACATCTCAATCATATCTATGGCGACCAGGTGAGCATGCTAAGGTAAGAGATTGTGTTTTCAAGAATTCTTTTATCAATGATTACACAGATATGATGCACTTGTTTTTGTCAAAAAAAGCCTTGTGCAGATTATAACAAAGCTTTGAAGAATACAAGAAGAAAGAACAAGCGTGAGGAAGACCAGCGATTTAAGCCACCTGATCTGAAAAAGGAGAGACAACAAGACGTCACTTGTTTCATCCTCATCAAAGAAGCACCTCCAGATGCCGCCTACAAGCCAAAACCGAGAAAAGACAACTTTGGAATAAGACTCTTACTCTGTGATGACTTTGCATGTGCTAACTTATTTTATTTCAATATACCAGGTCTGAGGAATGCATCAGGACTAAGGAGGGCCAAATGGATCAGTCCATTCTACATAACAGAAGCAATCAGCAACAATGCCTATCAACTGGATCTCCAAGAAGAAACGGATTTGAGGTCAAATCCTTCTCAAGTGGGAGAGGATGATGTGATCCTGACCAGCAAAGGAACTGATGCCACTAAAGAAGTGGAAAAGCTTGAACCAGAGCTCAAGGAAGATGAAGAAAGAACCAAGGAACAGCTTGAACCTGAGGAAACAAATGACAAGGACCTCGAAGTTCCCATTGGTCCGATGACAAGGTCTAAGCAAGCAAAGTTCAAGCAAGCTCTTCACCAACTCTTATACACTATTCAGGGCAGTCTAGAGTGTGCTTATCCAACTACTCTGGTTGTGATTCAAGCCACCTAAGGCATTCATCAAGAGAGGTGCTGTGACTTGCACTCTTTTCCTTGTTTCGGTTTTGTCCCATTTGGGTTTTCTGAGCAAGGTTTTTAATGAGGCTTGAACACAACACTTATTTAATAGCCTCTTGATGAAACCAGACCCATTTCTTTTATCATTTTCGTCCAGAACTCTCTTAGGAGCCTTTTCTCCTTTTCAAGTTTGAACTCAGTCTTTGCATTTAATGTTTTGTGTGTTTCCAAGAAGCTGTGCATGTACAGTCTTCTTCTCTATATATTATGGACGAAAATCATCAATAAAATCATCAAACACCTTTCTAAAAACCCTAGAATTCTTTTCTGAATCTTGTTTGATCAAAGCTTGTCTAAGTGTTACTCGGATCTTTGATCCTTACCTTACAAGCAAACCTTGATAGTCCAAGAGTCATTCGACAACTCTTCGAAGTATCACTCATTCCACATCTTGTTTCATCATCACAATCCGTTGGAGAGTAGTCAGGGACGTGATCAATCCACCTAGGATCACATCAAGTGGTATCAGAGCCGATCTTCATAAAAAGGTTGTGTTTTTCCGGATCTGCAAATTTTTAGACTTTTCATATTCTGTTCTCAGATTGGTTCTAAAGTCTAGATCTTGTTTTAAAACTTGTTTATTTGTGTCAGATCTACCTTGAAAAAGTTTTTAAATTGCTAAATAACCTGATTTTATTTTCGAAGTTGCAGAGAAAAGAATTAGGGTTCTTCATGAAATTGAAATCTGATTTCTCTAAAATCAATCCCCTTACTTTCTGTTATATCATGTTTCTGTGATCTTCTTTACTGGTTTTGTGATTTGAATACTCTCAGGAACCATGGGGGAAGAAGGCAACAGGAGTGTTGTAATAGACAAACTACAGATGGAAGCTTTAATGGCAGAGATGGCTGCTATGATGGATCAGAAATTTGAACACTACAACGCAGGGGCTGCAAGTACCGAACGAGAACGAGCCAGAGGAAGCCCAACTCAATCTGCATCAGAGAGCTATTATGAACAATCCCACAGATCCAATCGCACCAGAAGAAGAGGTCGTGTTCCAGAAGAAAGGCCACAAGCCAATGATCCTTTGGGTGGTTTGAAACTCAAGATTCCTGAGTTTAAAGGCACTGCTGATCCAGAAGAGTATTTTGAATGGGAGAAGAAAATTGAACTTGTGTTCAATTGCAGAGACTACACTCAAGAGTACAAACTGAAGCTTGCTCCTACTGAGTTCAAAGAGTATGCTTTAAGCTGGTGGGATAACTTGGTTACAGCGAGAAGAAGGGCTGGAGATATTCTTGTTGAAACCTGGAACCAGATGAAGGTAATCATGAGGAAGAGGTTTGTGCCAAGCCACTACCACAGAGAGCTACACTTCAAGCTCAGAACACTGTCTCAAGGAAACCGATCAGTTGAAGAATATTACAAAGAGATGGAAACTCTTATGCAGAGAGTTGACATACAAGAAGATCGAGAAGCAACAATGGCCAGATTCATGGGTGGGTTAAACCGAGACATCATGGATTTGCTTGAAGTCCATCATTATGTCGAGATGGATGAGCTTCTACACAAGGCTGTTATGTTTGAGCAGCAAGTGAAACCAAGAAGGTTTGAAAGAGACAAGTGGAGCACAGGTCGAAACCAACCATTTGAGACAAAGCTCTATCCTTCAATCTCAATTCAGAAACCTCATGACAATAGGAGACCACGTCCATCTAGTGGAGGATATTCAACTAGCAAGACACCAATTTGTTTAAGAAAGGAGGAGACAGTCCCTAAGCCATCTATGGATGATAAACAGTCTTGGTTCAGTGAGAAGGAGATAAAGAAAACTTCTATTTTCATGCGGAGGATCGCATCCTTGGTCCTTTCGGCAGGGGCTAGGCCTTGGTTCCTCGCTACGGGGACTGGACCCTGGATACTGTTAAGTGGAGATCGGATCTTGGTGCCTCCTGGTGGAGATTGGTTCTTTGAGTAGAGAAGGGACCCTGGGTCCTTTCCAAACGAGGGCCCGTAAGTCAAGGCCCTTTCGGAGGCTGGAGAAATCTTTAGCCCTGGATATTTTTCCCCAACACAAGCTGGCTTTTATATTCTCGCAGGTTCACCAGTATTTACTCTTATCATAGGGGAACGGTTTGTTCATATTTGGACCTTGCTTTGGCTGGTGATTTCTCACGGATGGGAACACCCCAGTTACGTTGGTTATTTTGGGTTGGAGAACACTCGTTTTGAGTTGTGGGTGACGGTATGTGGTTCGTTTCTATGGAATTATGCAAGAAACAAGAGGTACGTGTGGCATGATAATTATATAAGTAATGTTACGGGCATTCTTTTATCTTTTGTATGGCTTTTGGTTTGTGGGAAAGGTTATGGAGGGATGGGATTTTTTGTATCTATTTCAACCAAGTTATGTATGGTTTATGGGTTACAAGATATATGGATCGGCCTTTTTGTGTTACTGTGGCTTTTTCACAGGGTCGGGAAATTATTCAGATTACTTGGACTATAATCTGTATCAAATTCAGATTACCTAATATTAATTTGTTTTTACCTGGTATTGTGTATCAAGTTTGTATTATTACATTTGGATTAATGAAAATCTTAAGCTAGAATTGTCAAGGTCTTGGTAGTCATTGGACAATTAGTTATTTTCGGGAAATTTGGTCCAAGCATAAACTGAGTTTCTTGTTTCTTTTGGAAGCAAAGCAACATTTTGATTTTGTGCAGTCTTTCCAATTTTACTTCGGTTATTCTCATCTTCATACAGTTGACCCTCAAGAAAGAAATGGAGGTCTAGCCCTTTACTATGACTCATCATTACAAGTAGATATTATTTCCTCAAGTAATAGAACTATTGATGTGGCGACAATATACAAAGGCAAACGTATTTCCATGTCATTTGTATATAGGGAACCGAACCAAGGCCTTCGGGATCAGGTTTGAGAAAGGCTTACGAGATTGGAAATTGTTCGGGATGATCTGTGGTTTATTATTGGAGATTTAAATGATATTACCGGAAATAATGAAAAAAGTGGAGGACCGCTTTGTCATGTGGATTCATTTCTTTCTTTTAATATGATTGCAAATTGTGATCTGATGGAATTTCCAAGTCTAGGAAGCACTCTCTCCTGGAGGGGGGCATACAGTTAGATGTCGGCTTGATTGCGCGTTAGGAAATAACGAGTGGCATATCTTTTGTGGAATATCTGGGAATGATTGGTTCCGATCATAAACCAATAGTTGCAACTATTGATGATAAAGTTCTTAAATTTCGAAGACAGTTTCGGTTTGATAAAAGATGGATTGGAAAGAAAGGTTTAATGGCCTCTATTGAACGAGGATGGATGGAGAGTAGAAGAGGAAAAAGACGGAGCATAGTTGATCAAATTCATAATTGTCGTCACGAGATTTCCATTTGGCGTAAGGATAATCCTTCACATGGGAAGGAAAAAATAAACACTTTACAGAATGCACTTGAGGAGGTCCAAAATGATATGACGAAGTCCCAGGAGGAAGTGGTAGAAGTCTCACGAAAATTAAAAGAGGCTTATAGAGATGAGGAACTTTACTGGGAACAAAATAGCAGAAATACATGAAATATATATGGAGATAGGAACACAAAATTTTATCACGCTTTAACAAAACAAAGAAGGATTCAGAATCGGATAGGCGTTTTGTATAATGAGGGGGGGGGGGTATGGACAAATTCAGAAGACGAGATTGAGAAAGTGGCGGTTAAGTATTTTGTAGATTTATTTCAATCCACCTCGCCCTTCCAGTTTGTTTCTTGGAGGAATTACCGACTTCTGTAACCTCGGAGCAAAATTGGCGGTTGACGGCTCTGGCAACAGAGGGAGAGGTGCGGGAGGCGGTTTTTATGATGCATCCCGAAAAGGCACCGGGGCCGGGATGACGGGCTTATTTTACCAACAATCATGGTCGGTCATCAAAAACGATGTAGTTGATATAGTAAATGATTTTCTGCGCTCGGGGAACTTGGATGATAGACTAAATCTGACGAACATTTGTCTTATCCCTAAGACGATCCGACCAAGTCGAATGACTGAGTTGAGGCCTATTAGCCTAGGTAACGTTGCTTACAAAATAATTTCAAAGGTTTTATGCCAGCGTCTGAAAGGCCTTCTTCCAAAGCTAATTTCAGAGACACAATCTGCTTTTGTTTCGGGGAGATTAATTTCGGATAATATATTAATTGCGCAGGAGATGTTTCATGGGTTGCGAACTAATAATGCATGTAAAAAGAAATTTATGCATGGTTATAAAGACGGATATGAGCAAAGCTTATGATAGGGTTGAATGGTCCTTTATGGAAAAACTTCTGCTGAAAATAGGTTTATGTTCGACTTGGGTTTCCAGAATCATGCAATGTATATCTTCGGTACAGTATAAGGTACTTCTCAATGGACAACCAAAAGGGAATATTATTCCAGAACGGGGTCTGAGACAAGAAGATCCTTTGTCCCCATACCTTTTTATTTTATGTACAGAGGCTCTTATTGCAAACATTATGAAAGAAGAACGAGACAAGAAATTGACACTCTAAAGGTTTCTCGAGGGAGTCATGCGATCTCTCACCTTCTGTTTGCGGATGATAGTTTTATTTTTTTGCAAGGCAAATTAGATGAAATGTAAAGTTATTCTAAGACTCCTCAAAGATTATGAGATGGTTTCTGGACAGTTAATTAATTTCGAAAAATCATCATTACAATTTGGGCATAAGGTACTGGAGACCATCCGATCAGAAGTTATGACTCAGTTAGGAATTACAAAGATCGGAGGAATGGGGAGCTACTTGGGTATTCCGAAGAGTCTTGGGGGATCAAAGATTCAGGTATTTGGTTATGTACATGAGCGGATTAATCAGAAGATTAATAGTTGGACAGTTCGATTCCTCACAAAAGGCGGAAAAGAGGTTTTAATTAAATCGGCGGCTGACGCGATGCCAAATCATGTGATGTCTTGTTATTTATTACCTAAAGTGATAACAAAGAAAATTATAGGGGCTGTTTCTCATTTTTGGTGGGGAGGAATTGGTAATAAGAGAGGAATGCATTGGCTATCCTGGGATAAAGTGTGTAAGGGTAAAGATGAAGGCGGTTTGAGTTTTCGGGATATGCAAAATGTCAATACGTCATTGCTGGCAAAGCAGTTATGGCGTTTAATAGATCGACCAGATTTTTTGTTCTCAAAGATTTTTAAAGGACGATATTTTCGGAATACAGATCCAATGGATCCACACAGATCTTACTCCCCGTGTTATGGCTGGAGAAGTATCTGTTCAGCTCGATCTCTGGTTAAAAAAAAGGCTAATGAAAAGAGTAGGGAATGGAAAATCCATCTCAGTGTGGATGGACCCATGACTCTCTGCTCCTCGCCCGAGGTCAGCGACCCCAAAAAATCTTTCCCATGCAATGCCTAATCTTACGGTTGATTTTTTTCATTGACCCGGCTACTTTTTTTTGGAATGTGGATTTATTAAATGCTTATATCCAGCCGGATGATATACCAATTATAAAAAGGATTGGCAATTAGTCGGTATCGTAGATCTGATTCCTTAGGTTGAGCATTTACAGATACGGGTAAGTATACCGTCAAATCGGGATACAAGATAGAATCAACCATCCCAGATAAGGGCCCCCCGGATGTTTTTTATGGACCAGATACTACAGTATTATTAAGTCACTCGTGGAAACTACAATGTCCGCCAAAATTAAGACATTTTATTTGGTAAGCCATCAAAGGGATTATACTGGTGGCGAAAAACTTAAAATCCAGAGGTATTGCTTGTGATTTACGATGCAGCTTATTTGGCGCTGAGGAAGAAACAATTAATCATGTTTTATTTGAATGTCCACCAGCTTTGCAAGTATGGGCGTTGTCGAAAATACCTTCGGTTCCATATTTTTTTTCAAGTTTATCTTTTTTCTCCAATATGGATTACCTATTTTGGAGACTGCCTAAAGAATTTAATTATGATTCGTTTTCCTGTATTTTATGGTATATTTGGAAGAATATGAACAACAAAATTTACACAAACAGAGTGGATGATCCACAGGAGATATTGCGCACATCAGAAGTGGAGGCAGAGGTATGGGCAAATGCTCAAAAAATGGAACCGGAATGGAATAGGTGATTTTCCCCGTCGGTCGATTGGCTTGCTTTAGAGACATCCCGCATTTGCTTCTTTGATGGAGCATGGAGAGCTCAAGATAAGTTCTCAGGACAAGGATGACTCTGCAGGAAAAATGGCTAGACAGAGAGGGAGCTATGAACCTCTGAAGAAGCTTATCTGCTTTGCATGCTGAATGTGAAGCTTTGATATGAGCTATGGAGTGCATGAAGACCCTCAAATTCTTAGAGGTTGTTTTTGAAACAGACTGTTCTCAACTGATAAAGATGGTGTCATCACTCGAAGAATGTCCAGCTTTTGCTACACACTTGGAGGAGTTCCAGCGCAGTAAGACTTTCTTTCCTACCTTCAAGATTCGACATATTTCAAGAGCACACAATCTAGTGGCGGACAAGTTAGCACGAGGTGCTAGGCGTTCCCCTTCTATTATGTTCTATGTCCATTATATGCATCATGTTTGGTTTTCTAAGCCGGAAGAGCATAGAGCTTAGTTTAGTCTTTTATTGTTGTCAAAAAAAAATGGAAACCAAACCTGATCCGAACTGAAGTATTTTGACTACTCGTATCGGAAATAGATTTTTATAAATAAATAAATATATATATATATATATATACATATTAATTATTTTTAGAGTAATATATAAAAATATCTAAAATATATAGAATATTTGAAGTTTTCCAAAATACTTAAATATATATATAAATAGTCAACATAAATGTCTAAACAATACTTAAAAAGACTTAAAATTTCAATAAATTTCTAAACAATAAATACTTAAAATACTTAACAATAAATGTCTAAACACCAAAAATACTTAAAATTTCAAGCTAACAAAATTTATATGTTAAGTTTAGATATTTTGACTAAAATAATTTCTATACCATGTAAACCAAGCCGTAATTTTAATTGAAAAAGGTATAACGTAATCTTGAATGGAAAGGGTATAATCATAATTTAGAACTTAGAGCACCATGTGTATAAAAAAATACCAAAATAGAACAGGTGTATGCTTGTATTTTTCTCCCAACCATGTCTATCTCCCAGTTTGCATCAGTTTTGTCTGAGAGAACCACTTTTGTCGATATTTATAAGTTTTGCAAAATAACCAAAAACTAGATGATAACCCGTGCCCTGCACGGGGTGAGTGACTTAAAAAAAATAAAACCTAATATCTATAAATTTTAGATAGTCTAAGTCACAAATATTAAGATGTTTATCCAAGAGATGTTCCGGGAGGTTTCCACATTTTCAGACCCGGGTGGTTTGAAGAAAGTCAATCTTATAAAGATGGTTGATTAATGTCTGGTATAAACCGCAAGATGGTGTCAATTCAAATCATCTTAGAACATCCTTTGCAGAAGAAAAGTTGAAACTGGGAAATTAATTCCTTTGTATTGATGTATAGATTTTATTTCCCTGCAAAAAAAAAGACATCAGATAATAAATAAATAACACGTTGAGAATGTACTATCATTCAAAATTTATCACTTACTTTTTCATAAAAAAAAGCGATCTCTATGGTCTCCCAACCAACAACCGAATATTGCTTCTAAAGTCTAATGACTTTCACCCTAATTTTCAGTAGAGATTTCTTTGGTTTTAAAACATAGATGAAATTCAAGCATTGCATTATGAATGATAGTTTTGAATTGTTTGGGTTGTGATGGAGGTGTAAGCATAGTATAAGTATGATATATATATTGTATGGAATATAAAGTGTAGGCGGTGAAAAATCTCTAGACATCAAATTTTACGACAAAAAATCTTGTATACAATACCTAACTGTGTCTACTAATTTGGAAAGAAATGATTTATGTCTACAATAATAAAATAATTGTCTAATTTGCATTAATTTATAATCCTTCGATTGATAATAATTATGTCTAAAATTGCTGATTGTGCATGATCTCTAAATTAATATGGCAAAAAGTAATCAAGACATAAATCAATATCATATTATTTTCATATTTAATTTGTTAGAAAAACATTAGTCAAACTTAATACATTTGGAAATAAAAACATTCGACTTCTGATAAAAAATATTCATAGTCGACCATTTATGTCTAAAATCCCTAATTGTGCATTGTCTAATAATTTATATTTCAAAAAGTCAAAAATTAATAGTGTATTATTGTCTTATATATATATATATATATATATATATATATATATATATATATATATATATATATATATATATATATATATATATATATATATATATATCTGTAAAAAATTAGCCGACCATAATAAATTTGTAAATAAAAACATTCGAATTTTCATTAAAAAAATTCATAGTCGACCATCAATGTTTACAAAATAAAATCAGATCATATCTCGATTCATATGAAGAAAAAAAAGAGATCAAATATTATTAGTATATAAACATTTATTGAGATGTCTTATTCTCTATATCTGTTTGCTTAAGTTAAGGGATGCATCAATAATGGATGGTCGTCTAATTTGCATTAATTTGTAGTCTGACTGATTGATAATACTCAGTTTTTCTAGAATCCTTAATTGATCATATCTTCAAATTTAATTGTCAATCACACATTATTTTTTTTTCTAATTTTAGTGTTTATATGTTACATGATTAGATTTTGACTTTTCATCCTTTTAAAACAATATATTGAGTGTTATATGTCAATTTAAAATATATTGAACATTGCAAAGAATTACTGTGCTACATGTCTTAAGATATCCTTAAAAATAAATGGATTGTTTAATAATATGAATACATCCCCCCTTTTATTTTTAAACATTGATGATATGAAGACATATCATTTTATAATGATATAAAAATGATATAAAATACGTTAATAATAACCGAATTTGATATCATCATCCTTTAGATCATATATAAAGCAACATTACAAAGAAATAAAAACCGTATCGAGTATACATTAAAAGGACATCAAGTATATTTTATGTGATATAATATATTGTACCGGTTTTATAAAGAAATACAAAACGTCAACAACCGTTCGGTTTTGATATTACATCACATAAAATATCATTATATTTCATACAATATTGACCTAAAATATGAACCATCGATCATGTAGTGACAGAAATATATTAGCCATTAGCCATAACTTCCCTTATAACCCATTAAAATGACTAAAACATTATGTTAGTCATTGATCTCCCTTGAACCATGTAATTATGTTCAATATACTTTGAAAGTCATTGATCTCCCTTGAACCAAAAAATGGTCGAACTGGTTGACCAACTCTTTCTTCACATTTGCATGAATTTTATCTCCCTGCATGAATATATTTAAAATTCCTTTGGAAAAAGTATGCGACATCAAAGCAAATATAGTATCATTTCTAAATCTCACATTGGATATAATAGACTTACATTCATATCAATAAGCACTATTTCAATGGTTTCTCAACCGGCAGCAGAGTATTGTTTCCACAGGCGAACAATATGCACAATGACCCTCCACATGTTCTTGAATGGCTTCAAGTTGGCTACTGGATTAAACAATGCCATGACGTATATATTTTTTTTTTGCTAATAGACGATGATATTGATGTGACTTGAAAAAAAAATAGGTAGGACCTATTTATACATGGTATGTGCTCATATTCTAATTATTTTGTTTCCATTAAAAATCTAAATTTTAATGATAAAATCACTACGATGCCATTTTTAACGTGTACAATTTGAAATATGGAAACAATGCAATGTAACCTATATCAATTAGAAAATATGATTAATACATAGTGACTATATCATTCGTTTTTTACAAAAAATTGTATTGATTGAAATTATTATACATGTAATATGATCAAATTTGTGTGTTAAATGATACCAATAAATTATGATCATAATAAATGTAACATAAATCATGCCCAATCATATAAATTATCTCCTAGAATTATCCTGTCACATTAGAAGGTATTATGATTTAATGTTAATCATATATAATTATGTGTTAATAGTGCAATCATAAGTGAGAAATTGATTCAAAGTTATCACCTATTTTAAAATATGAAACCGAAACTGACCAAAATATCTTGCCAGAATTTGTCGCCATCCCAAACCAATAAGACATGTAATATGATTAAATTGAATAAAAATGCATAAGTCTTTACTTAATTTACAATGACATATTTTATACACGTCAAAATATACATAAACGAACCAATCTAAATATACAAAATATACATGAACTTAAAATTACATATTTTATACACGTCAAAATATACATAAACGAATGTATGTAAATATACAAAATATACATTAACATGTAAGATGGAGACAAAATTTAGCTATTAAAAATATCTACAATGTACTTCATAAAACATTGGGATGTATATTGTGTTTCTCAATAGAAGAAGAACATATTCAGAATATCTTTCTCACTTAATATAAATAGACCATATGAAATATATTAATGTTATAAACGTCATGTAAACGCCATGAGACGTATGTTGACGAAAATATTCTAAAGATAGAATACTCGGTTGAAGACTATATATGATGTATTTCTATTGTTAATGCTCAATGACACATAGTGTAATATTTCTAGTAACTAAAGAGTTTTGTTATTAAAAGATTGAGAGTTATTGTGAGGGTGCCACATAGGAAATGACACTCATGTAAATCACACATGAAGTGAAGGTTACTTTCTATTTCTATGAGTGCTCCTAAAATAATAATAAGGGGATAAACTATTAATAATTGCAACTAAACCTTTTTAAACTCCAAAGTGATCTAATACTTATGAAAATGTTACAAAAATAATAATCAAGACTGCGACCAAAAAGATAATATAACTAAATTATAAATTAAAATGTAGAAAATAAAAAATACATGGAATCATAGTTTTGAATATTCATATTTTTAGGTCAGATAAAAGTTGATTCTTATTAAGTTGGATCTATTCGATCCTAAAAGATTCGTTTATTTCAGTTCTGGTTTTCTTTTCGAATAGAAAGTTTGGTAACTTCTTTTTTTTTTTGAAAGCCGTAAGCTTTTCCTTTTTGAGAATGAATTACAATTTTTTTAGTCCAAACGACGGGTTTTCCAAATAGGATAAGGAGACCAGGTTTATTATTATTATTATTTTGAACAAAAGGGAGATCAGGTTTATAAGATCGATCACATATGACAAAGAGAATTCTATCACCCGCCAACATGACAGAACAACACATGACGCTGTCCAGATGCAATTCCGGCACCGAAGAGGCACCGTCTAAAAAGAAGAAAGAGGCAGCGTGTCCGAGGAGTGATGGACTATCGTCGTTGCCAGAGCCGGTGGCTCTGAGCTGTTTGGCTCGCGTCTCGAAGTTGGATCACCCAGCCTTATCTATGGTCTCCAAGAGATACCGTTCTCTGATGGTTTCATCTGAGCTCTATGATGTACGATCGTCGATGGGTAGGACCGAAAACTTGCTCTATGTATGCTTACGCACCCCTCCTGACCCAACTCCACGCTGGTTCGTCCACACATCAACGACGAGACTGGTCCAGATTCCCCTGTTACCCTATATGCCTTGGCAAGAATCCTCTGTAGTGTTGCTGAATCATGGGATCTATGTTATCGGTGGGATTCTGAATGGCAAGCCTAGCTCTGGTGTATTTCTTCTTGATTGTCGACTGAACAAGTGGAGTCAAGTCCCCTCCATGCGGGCGGCTCGGGCTTCGGCTATCACGGGCGTTGTAAACGGGAAGATTTATGTGGTGGGAGGCTGCGGACACAAGTATTCCTCGGTGTGGGCAGAGGTGTTCGACCCAAAGACGCAAACTTGGGAAACCATGTCAGTGCCGGAGGATGTGTTTTTGACATTTTGTTTGACCCGACATTGCATGGTGATGGATGACAAAATTTACGCGGTGAACCAGTTTAGTGAAACCATCTACTACTCCCCCGGTGAAGATAAGTGGGAGCAAGGGAGCGGGGATAGAGCTGGAGGGGGGAAACGGGGTTGGTGTGTGGTAGGTAAACGGTTGTACTCTTGTCATGTAAGCGGGACAATATTGTGGTCTGAGCCAAAGGAGATGGAGAAGAGCAGTAGTGGGTGGGGAATCACCTGGAAGGAGGTGAAAGGTTTGGAGTCTCTGCGAAACCAACTGTCTTCTTCCAGGATGGTCCACCATGTGTGGGGATACGATTCGTCCACCCTTGGTTTCAACAATGAGTTCGAAGACCTAGTTCCCGGGTTCACACTGTGCAGCTCTGGCCGCAACATTGTGATCTACTGGGATGTGCTTGTTGGGGGTCTTGAGACTTTGGAGATTTGGTGTGCTGAGGTTTCCTTGGAGAGGCGCATAACCGGAGGAGACTGTGAGATATGGGGCACCGTTCTTTCTTCCAATGTTGTTATGACTCTTGATCCTCTTTTATATCGTTTTAAGGTTTTATATTCTCTTTCTGTCAAGGTTTGATGAATTCATTCACAAAATTCTGTATTGATATTTCGATTTTAAAGGGAGAGTTATTGTTAATCTTTGATTCTATTAAAAGTTGAATGCTGACTGAAAGAAAATGCTTTTGAAAACGACATCGGGTCTTAGATGTTTTGTTTGTTATATTTGGGCAGCAGTACACTTGCTTGCTCTAATTTAACATTATATTTCTTCCTCTCGAGTTATTTCTTGTTTGTTTTGGAGATATGATGAATAGTAGTAGTTTTTAACGTTATTAGCTGTTATATCCGTTGTTTGACGATGTTTTTTGTTACTTATCTACATGAATGAGCAGCAGTTTTCAGCTATTTCTTTATATATGAAATAAGATCAACATCTCTGCCTGTGTAAAAGACCATAACAAAAAAAAGGCTATAGACACAAACAAGACTGAAAATCTACTGTAGTTTTTCAGTAGCAATCTTATCAAAGTTTTAGAAAATCAGGCAGATAGCAATTGAATTAGAAAAAAAAAATTCCTGGTTAACCGAATAGGCCGGGAGAGTATTTCAATTTGGTTTGGATAAAGATTATTATTATTAGTATACTGAAGAAGACTCACGTGGTTACTACTCCAGGGAGTGGGTTTGGACGAGGTAGTGAAGGGTTCATTCATGTTAGCGCTTTTGGTCACAGAGAGAACATCTTAGAGGCATGTAAACTGTTTTACAAATGAAGATTCTTGTAAATCATATACCTCATCCTCCTCGCTTGGCTATGATTTGACATAGTCCAGTCTCCTTTGTTTTCTTTAATTATATAGCAAAGCTGAAATGTTGATCAAAAAATAAAAATAAAAAAAAGCAAAGCTGAAAAATTTAGAGCTTATTTGCTCAGTAGCCAATTTTAGAGTGAAAATTAAGTAAATGGCAATGATTTTGACATAATGAAAAAACTGACATTTACACCTTAATTTTTCCGGTTACACCCTTTCTTGTTGCCATTATCCGGTAAATATGTGATCTTGTCAACGTTTTCTTATAATATATGGTTAGCTTGCCTACAATTATTTCAAAGGAAAGAAGAACAAATCATTCACGTTACACGTTTAGTAACCATGTGCATACATATACACAAAGCATTCTATTCCACATAACATCACCCACATATTCTAAAACTAAACATTACCCCAACTACAACCCCCTATATACTAAATATTATCTCAAACTCATTCCAACTCTTTAATACTAAACCGTAAATTCTAATCTATAAACTCTAAACTCAAATACAAATCCTAAATCTAAATAGAATAAAAAAACTATGATTTCCATATAATATAGAAACAAAGCCAAATAGAATGAAACTATATATTTGTGAAACTATGAAATGTCTATGATTTCGTAGAAGAAGTCGATACTGACCCTAAACATAAATATCCATCTTCTAAACATTAAACTCTAAATCATATTCACTAAACCCTAAACCATATTTACTAAACTCTAAATTCAAATATAGACCTTAAACCCAAATAAAATAGCATATTATATATTGGTGAAAAAATGAAATGTCTATGATTTCATGGAAGAAGTTAATGTTGATCCCACTCATATTTCTTCACCTTCTAATTATCAAATCCTAAACTATATTCACTAAACCCTAAATCAAAATATAAACCATAAACTCAAATATCAAAGTTTAAGGAATTACATATATTATGTAAAATTAAATTATACTATGTAATATTAAACTATACAATCTAGATCATAGTACAATTTTTACTTGTTCAAAAACTATATCTCTAAGCAAAATAAAACACTCTTTAGTAGTCATCAAATGAAATGGAACATGATAAAATAGAACAAACAAAATACACATTCTTTTACATTTCTGTTCTATATAAAATAGAATAAAACAAAATGAACAAAAACTGTTCATCTTCTTCGACCACGTCGTTACAGTAAATAGAAGAGAAGCACATACGGTGGTGACGATGAAATAATTGATGATGGTGCCTTTTGGATGTGAATGCGAATCAGCGAGGGTCAACACAAATACTATTGGGCATGTTACTTTTTCTTCTCTTTTGAAGATTTCGAAAGCAATGAATCGGCAATTCAGACAACTGAATCCTCTTCGCAAACGCCTTTTCTTAATCAAATAAGCATCGGATTGTAATCGGAGAAAACAAGGGTGGAGACAATCTGTTGTGAAACTATTCAAGGGGCTGTGAATCTAGAAGGAACACGACTTTTGCAAAATAGTAATTATTAATTTCATTTTTTTCTGCAGATTTTCCCGGTTTTAAGCAGGGACAATACATCAATATTATATAAAAGACAAGTGAAACAGTGAAAAGTTAGGGTAATTAGCTACACAATGAATTATGATTTTTTGTAGTGTCATCTCACCTAATTTCCCTTAAATTTATAAAAATTATCATTTTTACTCATTACCAAACCTGGATTGAAAAGGGTACGCTCGTCATTCCCAAACTTAAGCAACCATGTGTATAAAAAAAACAGAACAGGTGTCGGATTGTATTCTCTTCTCGACCTTATATCTATTCCTCCCAGTTTGCATCAGTTCTGTCTGAGACAACCACTTTTGTCTCGATCTTTTAAGCGATGTCGATTCCTCAGGCCAAGATAGAGCTTCGTCCTCTGGGAAATACAGGTCTCAAAGTTAGCTCCGTCGGCTTCGGCGCCTCTCCTCTCGGAAGCGTCTTCGGTCCAGTCGCCGAAGTTGATGCCGTCGCCACCGTACGCGAGGCGTTCCGACAAGGCATTAACTTCTTCGACACTTCCCCGTAAATCACCTTCTTCTCTATCTCTCTTCATAACTTACTGATTCATAGTTTGATGATTGTGATAGAGTTTTAGACCCAATTTCTGATGCCAATTAAAACGTTTTGTGTGAAGGTACTATGGAGGAACACTGTCGGAGAAGATGCTTGGAAAGGGACTCAAGGCTCTACAAGTCCCTAGAAGCGACTACATTGTGGCTACCAAGTGTGGACGTTACCAAGAAGGTTTTGACTTCAGTGCCGAGAGGGTAACGAAGAGCATCGACGAGAGCTTGGAGAGGCTTCAGCTAGATTACGTTGATATACTTCATTGCCACGACATTGAGTTCGGGTCTCTTGACCAGGTTTGACTCTTTACTTTCAGTGTTCTGTAAACAGACGTTTGTTTGCTAACTGTTCTTTCTTTGGATGATTGTTGTTGACAGATTGTGAGTGAAACAATCCCTGCTCTGCAGAAACTGAAACGGGAAGGGAAGACAAGGTTTATTGGTATCACCGGTCTTCCGTTGAGTATATTCACTTATGTTCTTGATCGAGTGCCTCCAGGGAGTGTTGATGTGATATTATCTTACTGCCATTACGGTGTTAACGATTCGACGTTGCTGGATTTGTTGCCTTACTTGAAGAGCAAAGGAGTGGGTGTGATTAGTGCTTCTCCGTTGGCTATGGGACTCCTTACGGAACAAGGTCCTCCTGAATGGCATCCAGCTTCCCCTGAGCTCAAGGTACTGACACATACCATTGTCATATAGACCGGTGTTACAGAACACCTTGGCATGTAACATTCTATTAGGGATAGATGGTTATATTATTTTTAGACTGAATGTTCTTAACATGTTAGCTGGTGTTTGATGAGAGTATTAAGTAGAGGATTGAATAGATTCATTAGCAGGCTGGTAGTTTTGTTTGATTAGAGGTTTTGGAGAGTAGGGGTTACTCTTAAGCTAATCATTAGGTTATATGTTTTTTCTTCTTCTCACATACAGTATATAAACTTAAAACCTTGTTGCTGTTTTTATTGTCTTGTGTAGTCTGCTTGCAAAGCCGCTGCAGCTCATTGTAAATCAAAGGGTAAGAAGATCACAAAGTTAGCACTTCAATACAGCTTAGCAAACAAGGAGGTTTCATCAGTATTGGTTGGAATGAGCTCTGTCTCACAGGTAATTCAAGTCTTAAGACAATCCCAAGTTCTTTTACATGATTATGTGGGGAAAATGAAGTTAAGATATGAAAAATGTGTGTGTTTTATTTTTGAATCAGGTAGAAGAAAATGTTGCAGCAGTTAGAGAGCTTGAAGGTTTGGGTATGGATCAAGAAACTCTGTCCGAGGTTGAAGCTATTCTCGAGCCTGTCAAGAATCAGACATGGCCAAGTGGAATCGATCAAAAGTAAAAGCTCTTTTGTTGTGTTTGCTCACATTACTTCTTGTGAATGCTTTGATGTGTCGGTAACAGTTTTAAGTTCATTTGATACGATTAATAAAGTTTCTTAGGTGTCAAAACATCTTCAAATAGTTTCATTATTGTATAAACTACGTCACAGCGTGAGATTGTGGAGGAAGACATTACATATTTACATATGTTCATGCACACAAAAAGAAGAAAACATGAAAACGAGGTGTGAACAAGTTTTTGAGGAATATATAAGCAAGATAAAGCTTCTTAGGTAAATCAAAACATCTTCAACCCGTTTCATTATACTGTATCAAACTACAGGACATGGTGAAATCAGTGGCGGATCTAGACCAAGATTTGATCATGGGCAAAGTAAAAAAAATTGACTACAATTACATTAAAATTACAAATTCATGGTGGGCAGACTCCACCCACACTCCATGTAGATCCTCCACTGGGTGAAATTATGAGGAAGATATTACAACACAAAAATAAAGTGTAGAATGTATGAAAACGATGTGTGAACAAGTTTTTGAGGAAAATAAACGAAAGAAAACTCTGGAAAGAAAGAAGAGAGAATAATAAAAGAAACTACCAAAGAAAAAGCAAACACTTTTTGATTGCATCACATCATCTCTCTAGAAATGTGTCGAATGTTCCATTCCACCAAAGCATCCGATTCCCAAACGTTTGTTTATCTCTCTCTTTTTCTTCGCCGCTTTGTAAAAGTTAACTTTGTGTGTACTTGCAAGATTATTCTCAAGGTTCTCCTCCACACATTCTTCTTTTACCCAAAACATTTGTTACTTTTTTATTGTTACTTGTATACGAAATAACCTTCGAGGAAGTTGCGTTCTTTCGCAAATATAAATACACTTCGGCTTAGCCTATATTTGAGCTCTAAAAATCTCACAGTTAGTGTTCTCTCTCCCTAATATTGTTTTCCTCCGTTTCCAAACATAAGACTACAGTTTTATTTGCTTTTTGAGTGATTTGATCCTATAACAGATAGAACATGAGCGATCCCAAGTATGCATATCCATACCCTGCTCCGGGAAACTACCCTCATGGTCCTCCACCTCCAGTTGGAGTACCACCGCAGTATTATGCTCCACCACCGCCCCCGCCACCACCGCCAAGAAAGAAACCTGGTTTCCTTGAAGGACTGTAAGTGTTGTGTCTAATTTTCATCAGACTATTTTGTTTCTATAATTAGGATAAGGTAGCGATTTTCAAGATCTTATCGAATTTAATGATATGATATGCAGTGTAAGTGTGTAACAAAAGTTATGTCATGAGTTAATTTTTTTTGTCTCACTCCTGTTGTAATTTGTGTGTTTGCAGACTTGCGGCTATGTGTTGTTGCTGCCTTGTGGATGAATGTTGCTGCGACCCGACCATAATATGCATTGATTGAACTTTCTCTTAAAAAAAAATTAGATCTCTCTGTGTTATTTTTTGGGTTTATTATGAGATTTATGTAATAAATGTTGTATGAGTAATATAATTATATACACCCTTCAAACTGAGTTCTTTAGCCAATTTAAATAAATATACGTTGACCAGATAGGCTCATAATTCATTTCCTCTGCTTCCGTTGCTGATTTTCTTGAGCAAACTGTAACTAGTTTTGTCTAATTCTTTACAAGGTTTTCGAGTCTATTTCTTAAATTTGCTTCGCAAAACTAAGGAGTAATTGACTAGACTTCAGGGAAAACAACAGAAAGTTGAATTGCAAGATTTTACATTTTGAATTGCAAGATCTTATGTAAATTCATATTAACAACTGTATTGATCTTATTATTTTAACCAACTAAAGATATAGAGTGAAAGAGTTTGCTTCATCTTATTGTTAAAGGGAGCATCTGAAACAAATGGAAACTACTATATCACCTTCCTCATTCCCTTACAAGTCTCTCAACAGTAAAACCCAATGCAGACTCCAACACCATCTGTCCCATTCTCCTATATAACTTCCTTCATTTAGCCAACACATAATTTAACTATACCAAAAAACCTGATAAGAGTCTTAACCGAGTGAAATATTTTATCATTTATCACAAGTCAGATATATAGATTCTGGATCATGTCAGAATCCATATCCGTTTTGGTGTTGATTTCCTGCTCTTCTGGATCTTCTTCCCGTGCCGGGAGATGCTGAGTATGATGAACTGCTCGTGGAATACATCGATGAAGATGTTGGTAAGTCCAGATATTTAGACAAGCCTGTTGTATCGGTACCACCATTGGACACTGATTCTGCTTCCAAAGGCAACTCGTCTAGTGTCTGCTTAACACGCAAAACCGTAAGATTACATAAACATACATAAGAATGTTTTTTTCTTTTTTGCTGAACAAAACGAATGTGGAGAGTTAGGTCTAGGTGAGAACATACCCTGTAAGCTTGCTGAAGAATGTGGAGAGTCTCCTGAGTGCGTTTCCTCTTACCTGCTATCTCATCTGGCTCTTGCAGCATTTCTTCAAACAAGTTCTCCCTACACCAGAATGACATGAATACTCAGTAATAAGAGACTATACAAACATAGATGTGAAGCACTAAAAGTAAACACAGGCATCACCTGTAAAGCTTCTTAATGAAGACATTGTGCAGCTCACGTTTCGTGTGGTTTACCTGAGTAGGATATATAAATGGTATCAGTAAAACCGCTTTTCACTAGTGACTCATCAAAGAGATAATTTCAATATATTGTATGAGTTTGAGGAGGTATGAAGTACTTGCCAGGAAATGCATGATTGCTTTTGGTACCAAGTCCTCAATATTCTTCCTCACAATGTCATAGTATGATCTGAGTAACAGCTTCGTTATCTCAATCTCGACATCTTCCTGTTCTGTATGGGTTTCGGATGGCCTCAAGACAGCTGGGGGCTTCAGGAAAGCAAAAACAAACAGCATGAGTTGAATGGGTAAAACATGTACGTTGCAATATGCATCATCTAAAAGACGGCACAGAAAACACACCCCTTTCAGATAGATCATCGACAAGTTGTTCTGAGACGTATCCTCAACAGCTTCACTGAACGGTTTGTTTAAGAAGTTTTCTTTTGTCGCTCCCCGATTATCACTCCCTCGGAAAATTGAAGGAATGCCCCACCTTGATTCACTCGCATTTGCTATAAAGTATCAATTGTAAAACAAAACCATAGTTAAGTTAAACTCTACCAATAATCTCCAGCACAGCCAAGAACTTCTGAAACATGTTAATTTAACGATCAATCAGAACATTACCAGCTGTTGCAGTCTTTTCAGAATCTGCAGATACAACTCCCTGGGAACATGTAATGGAGAAAGTCTCAAATAACAATGCTTTCGCTTGACAATTTCTAATTTGCTCATGGGCGTTAGTGCCAACCCATAGTGCATGAAGATATATAGATAGAACTATAACATTACCTGATCCACAATAATTCCATTAGCTTGTCTTCCGAGAAAAGATCGAGATTTCACCTGACTTGCGGAAGAAGAAGATGTTCTATCAGGCTCCACTGTATCCTGCTACATCAAAATTCAACGTATAACAAACACTGAAGATCATATATGGAACACAAAACCTATTTTTGATGTGTTGCTCAAAGTATTCATACCTTTGGTCGTGCCACAGGATGGGGAATCCTAGAAGACTTCACTTTGTGCATTGCAGCCTCCACGGCCTTGGTTCCACCAATAAAATTCGGATGTGAAGTGTTTATGTAATCCATCTGCAAACAGCACGGAAAACATTTACATTACCGTTGAAGTAATCATGACCATCAGCATTAATAAATTTGTTCAAATTTAAAGGAAACTAGACAATCAACCAACATGGGAAAAGATCAGTCTGTGCTCCTTATACAAAATACATGATATCAACTGATAAATTAGTCATGGGTAATAGGGACCTGTAATTCACAAGACATACCTCCATATCAATGATATCCCCAATCATTGCTTCTGAGGGTTCAAGACCTTCTCGCAGGAAATCCCCAATAACCTCATCCATGCGCTTTCTCAGGACCGGGAAGCGCTGTATCTCATTCATCATACATTTATGGCTAATCTGTAGAGAAATTAAACCTTTTTGAAGAAAATGAACTTGAGATTATCATTTATCAACAAGCAGCAAACAAACCTCACCTTTATGAGCTCATCAAAAATGAACCTGGCACACTGAAGGCTAGGATCTAGCAAACGAGATATCTGCCTCCTTACAAGAACTTCAAATGGAACCTATAATGCAGGAAAGAGTGAAGTCAAAGATTGTAATTAGACAACCGAGGAACTGAGAAGGTATGGAAACATATGCATCATGCATGCTTGCAAGCCATAACATCCAAACATGCTTAGAAATTATCAAGAAACCTACGTCTGGAACAAATAATGCGGATCTTGGACCAGTTGCATTCTGGATTGCAGTCCGAATATCATCATCTGTCAAGTCTTCGCACGGATCAACCTCCTGAAAAGCAATGATGTAGAGGAAGTCCATCAGTCTAAGTTCACAGATATCCACCTCAAGTAGCTCTGACAACATACACAAATTAAACAAAAATTGATTGGAAAAGACTAAAGTTGGCAAACGAACCTCCAAACTCTTAACAAAGATTGATTGGAAGATATAGTGAATTCTTGCTCCTCCGGAGAGCTCGGATGTAGACATTTCTTCACTTTTCCCTTCCAACAATGAAGAGTATGCTGTATCAAAAAAAAAATAACCATCAGACTCACTATGAACCAAAAAGCATAAAGCAATTATCCATTGTCTCAACTAAAATATCATGTTCAGATATTACCTTCACAGTATTTTGAAAGAAAGTTGAGGAGAAGAGCTCCTTGACCGGCCTATAGATTTCAAGGACAGTAAAGAACCCCAAAATAGGATAAGTTCGACTATTTTGAAGTTAAAAAATAATAATAAAGAACTGAAAAGCATCATATCAGGAATTCCACTCAAAATATAATTACTTAAAATAAGCTAACTACATATTCCCCAACAGTATTTCCTACAAAAGTTCTACCAGATGTAGTCTAAAAACAAAATACTCCATGGATGTCATATACATGAATGAGCAAATAGTCTGGAAGAGTAAAACTGTACTTAACCAAAAAGATTGAGCAAAAGACATTATAAAGTGGAGTAAGTAACAAAAGCAAACACCAGTGTCATTGTTAACAAAAAAACACAGTAAATGAGCCGGAAACTGGGTAATGAATACATACCCTGGACTCTGTAATTTCACCATAGCTTTGATGCTCCTTAGCTGTAGCAACCAAAGCATTACTTATACGCGACTTCAAATCAGGAAGCAGAGCCTTGATATGTTGAACAAGAATCTAGACAAAAATATGAAACAGAAAGGCTAGCTTCTTTTAGTCATGGTTTAATATAATACATACCAATAGCAGAAACGAAATCTATTAGAAGGCAAAGAAACAAGGCAGCAACATCATATACACCTGATTTAACTTCTTTGCTAGCTGAGGGATACCCACACGATCAGCAAGACCATGATAAGCCTGCGTAGTACCCAAAAAAAAAACTCAAATCAGGACAAATCAAAAGAGTATCAGTAAGGGAGTCGGAAGAATAATATAATCATACTGGACGACTCCGGAAGAACTTTTCTTCTGCGCTAAGAGCATCCTTGACTGAACGGTTTAGCAAAATATCCTGTTTGTAAAAAAAAAAACAAATACCAAACTTAACGTTGTCTGAATGCAGAGCCACAAAATAAACCATCCGCAGCATTATAATGATGTGTTTTGAGTTTTAACTATTTAAGTAATCAAGGAAGAATAGACAAAAGTAAACAAAGAGCCGGCATACTAACTAAGTCAACAAGACAAGGAGCCATATAAGTACAAAGGCCACATCTTTACCTCCTGGCAACGGTTAACGACTCCAACATATCCAAGTCGTAGAGGCACAACTTTTCCAAGAAGTAGATTACGAGCATCTGTACCTTTGTCCATGATATCCAACTGATAACATTGAGACAAAACATACTTAAATAAATGAAAAAAAAAAACAGAACCAAACAGCAATAATAGTAAGCAAAATGAATGTATTACCTTTGTGATAACACCTATTGTTCTGTGACCTGGACACAAAAAAAAAAAGATAAAGATGAGTAATCTCATTAGTTTATCTCCTCAATGAATCTGTTAGCAGAGAACTTACCATCAGGATCAGCGTTCCCTGCAATCTGAAGCGCATCAGAGTTCGCCAAATCAGAATTAGCAGGAGTAACAGCCAATATCAAACAGCTAGGCTGCTTGATATAAGACAAGATCATAGTTCTAATCCTTGCTTCAATATCAGTCGGCTGATCACCCACAGGGACCTTAGTAATACCAGGAAGATCCACAAGCGTGATATCCAATACATTAGGCGAAAATATCTTCAAACGAATCTGCTTGTCCTTAACACCTTTGTTCCCTCCCGCTAACCTATTCGTCTCAGCCTACACAAAGATAGTAACATTTACACACATTTCAAAACCACTAAAAGGCAAATGCATCCAATCCAGTTGTGAATCAAGAAAACCTCAATTTCGCGACGAATCTCGGAGAAGTCGTAGATACGATGGTTGGTAGGCAAGTGGAGGAACTCTCCCCACTCGTCGTCTGATCCGCCGTTGGACTTGCTCTTGGTCTGGACGAGTTGGAGGACGAGAGGTCGGCGAGTGCAGATGTCGTTGCCGCGAGGGAGGAAGTCTCGGCCGACGAGGGCTTCGAGTACGCTGGACTTGCCGCTGCTCTGGCTCCCGACGACGGCTACCTGAGGAAGCTCGATTGAGGAGTGGGTTCCGAGCTGAGCGAAGATGTCTTGTAGCTTGTTGACGATGGGAATCACGGAGGATCCTAAAGGCGCGGCCTTGGGAGTGGAAGGAAGAGGAGAGTCGTCGGTTACTTGTTCGAGAGCCATGGATTTTGATCGAAAGGTGGAGACTTTGGGGAGGGTGAATGAATACTCGATTTCGTGGGTTACTACTGTATTGGGAGAGAAGACAGATGCTTCCTCGCAAATGAATGATAAAGATGAAATTTTTTATTTATTTATTTTTTGAAGCTAATAATTATATATATCTATATAGTTTTACTTTATCAACAGGCTCTGATTACACCGTGTTCGACAAGGTCCATGACCATGAGGAATATACTTTTCAATTTCTTTTGATCATCAAAAGATGCAAAGCTTTTTTGGATATTGTTAGGGGGTAGTTTTGATTTTTATACGCAAAATACGTAAGTGTAGATAAAAATGTACATAATTGAGATTAGTTCAATTCAACCAGTTAAGAGTGTAAGTGAAATGGGGACTTTTAGACTTTTAGTCCTTTCTTAGAAGAAGAAATACAAATGAGAAGCTTGAGGAAGAGATCCAACGCCTTGGTTCTCTCCAGTCCAATGGTTCTTACAAGGTCTCTCTCTCCCTCTCTCTTGATCCTCAACTCTTCGTTGTCCTAGATTTTATATGGAATCTGTATCGATAGATTGCTAGTTGCTCACTTCTTTCTCTCTCGGATCTCGAATCTTTATTTGAGTTGATATATGTTTAAAACGTGAGATCCTGAGGATTTTTGGTTTGTGGAGGCATCAGGTGACGTTTGGAGTCTTGTTTAATGATGATCTATGTGCCAACATCTTTGAAGCATTGGTTGGGACATTGAGAGTCGTTAAGAAGAACAAAATTGTGGCATTCCCAGGGGAACTCTTGCTCCAGGTCGTTCACGACAAGGTTGAGATCACTCTCCGACCACCTCCACCGCCAACACAAGCTGTCGCAGCTACTTCCTGAGTTCCCCCATTTTCTTTTTCTGTGTAGTGAAATGATAAACACTCTGAAATCAATTGGTTTCCTTTGTTTCTTCCCCCTACTGGAATTACATGATAAGCTTGTGTTCATTTTCCTTTTGTTGCACCAAAAGTTATTTAACAAGATCATATTCAGTTTTCCTGCGTTATATGATAACACAACTCTGACAATTTTTACTTCGAAATAGCAAAATCTCTTAAAAATATTTAATATACATTGAATTTACACATATCTATCGAGAATTCTCCAACCTTACAATCCAGTTTCTTTTCTGACAACATGTCTCAGAATCCGACAAGTTCACTGCATAATCATATACTCTTCTTTGCCGCATGTAGGTGGCTTAAGCCAAGCTCCTCAAGAAAAGAGTCATCTCATTACTGGTCCGGTGACTCTGGAAAAATAAAGAGTGAACCCTCTAATCTTATCTTAGGCATAACCGATCCTATGAATCTGCAAACAGGGAAACCCTTCCAATCACCTTTCTGAATACATTCCCAATCAACTTTCTACTACTTAATAGAGTACACTTACAACGGCTATAAGCTAGAAGAAACTCCTCCTCGATTGTAGAGCGAAAAGGCAAAAAAAAAAAACACTAGGCTTGAAGCCTCAGGCGGTTGAAGAACATCACAAAGTGATATTCAGGTGCCCAATAGACAAATCCAACGACAGGTCCTCCTTTTACATACTGCATCAAAACCATACAATTTAACAAACATATCAACACAAACCATGTCAAAACATTTGAGTTTGGCTCATTAACAAGTTAGTTATAAGTTTAGTGAGAGATGATGAGAGGAACCTTGCCATCCAAAATAACGAGCTCGCCGTCTACCCATCTTGGATTACGAAATCCAGGATCAGCAAGCCTACCTTGTCCTTTGTATCTAGCAATCTGTATTTATTTTTTAATAGAAAAACTCCATTATGAAGCTACACAAAGTAGAACTCCAATAGAGAGCAGAGCTTAATGACAAATTTGGATAGTGTTCTAAGTATACCACTCCAAATTCTTCAGGGATGAGACCTCTATGTGGAAGCTCATAACGTCTACCAATCTTTGCGCGAAATGCAACCTATCATCAGATACCAGTACCACTTTTATAAGGCCAGCCATTATGACCTTTCCTTTCTTGTGTAGACAAAAAAGTAAATAAATGAACCATGAACATACAGCTAATTCTATTAGGTTCAACCTTCAACTAATATAAGCAGTTGAGTTCTACACACTAACCATTTAAACTGCAGGTTTTCATATTTTGTGCTAATACCTTGTATACTATAACAGAGAAAGAAAATAACCTTCCCGGCAGGAACATAAGGATCTCCAGTTAATTTCACAGCTTCTACATATTCATAAAATTCAATATCCTTTGACTTCTTCTTAGACTCCTTTCCACCTTTCCACTGGCCAAATTTGCGCTTTAGATGAATTACTTCTGATGTATACAGCCCATGTGCTCCAATATATAGCCCTAGATAGAGAATTAGAGATTAACATAAAAATTTCAGAATCTATTCCATAATGTGAGTTGATGTGAGAAAACAAAAATATATTTATAGAAAACCGTTCAAATGTAATCTCTAACAGCTAAACGAGACATAATGATACAATTGTAATATCTAAGGTGCCATCAACTTGTAGAACCCATTTCCATTTTCTTTAGAAAGGTGCACAACAACAATATATTTACTCACCATCTAGAGGATCTAGAGATGGTGTCACATCAATGCGACGGAATTTAGTCAAACCAGACAACTGTTGACGGTTCTGAGCCTGGCTGAGAGTGAGGCTTAACAGCTCCCCAACATCCTTAAGCATCTGCAAAGCAAAGTTTCTAGAATAAGAAACAAGAGAGGGAATAAAATTAGCCAAAACACAGATCAAAACAAACCTTGACAGAAATCTTCTTCTCTTTCTCAATGGATTTGGCTAGATCAACCATAATGCTATCAATCCTGCGTCTACTTTGGCGGTTACCTTTTCCACCAACTAATCTACTTTCCACACCCTTGGACTCTTCTTGTACGTTTAAATCTTTCTCTAACCGAATATAAAATGAAGACTTCTCCACAGATTCCAGATTAGCAGGGGATCTAAGAGACTCTTTAAGAGGTTGGTTTCCAGAAAGTCTCCCAACAATGTCACTTATCACTAACTTAATTGCTATTTCCTTCCCTCCGTTGGTGTCAATGACTTCATCAGTCACAGATTCCAATTCCATATCAGAGTTTTTTCCATCGGTTACAGACTTGGTTTCATCTTCCACAACAATCTCTTCTATATCAAAATCATTCTCTTCATCTTCTTCATCAGCTATCTGGTCAATAACTTTTGAGATGAAATCTTTGTCCGCCTTTCCAGGCGAGTTCACATTCATCACCTTGACTTTGACTCCAGGGATCATATCTCGCAGGAAAGTCTGGAAACCAGAAGATTCGTCAAGGAGATCAGAATCGTTGTCTGAGTTGTCACTCTCTTCTTCATCTTCACTAGGCTTGACGGAAAGATTACCTGCGTCTTCCTTCCATACAGGTGGAGTCAAAAGCCTGGGAGTATTCGGACTACGGGTAGGAACGTCTGGAAAAATCTCCTTCCATTTTAAGTACACAGCCTGAAAGAAGCAAGTTCATCATGAGCCCACTTAGAGAGCAATTTGCAATCTACTAAACCAAGTTCATCAAATAAACGAATATCACAAATACTCAAAATAGAGAGTTACAACATAGGATTTACTCATTTAAGACAGGAGTAAACCTGTTTTTTGTAGTTCCCTTTTGCATCGAGGGTGAGAAAGATTTCAAAAAGGGGAGCACCCGTAGCAGATGTACTAAGCTGCCTGAGAGAGAGAAAAGGATTTTCATATCAAAGCAGCTTTCCAAAACAACAAATGAACATAATAAGTTATTATACCGAGGGTTATAACTTCTTGCCACATATCTCCCATGCTCTGCGGTGATTTGAACAATAAGACCAAAAGGATCTTTGACATCTTCAGAAATACCCGACCACCACCCCACCTACAAGCCACATAGAGAAGAAGATGTACTACCTCAAACAAAAGAAGGTAACAGAAGCTTTCTACACCTACAAGGAGCTACTAAGAAAACAGAAATAAAAAAAACAAATAAAGAGCTCCTCACCAAGCCAGCACCAGCTTCATCTCGTAAGTAGACTGCATCCTTGTAACGCTCTTCAAGAAGAGCTCTCTATCACACACACACACACGCAAGAAAATAGGAAGAACATATTTCAGAAACAAATCAAAGAAAGTAATGAAACTAGTGTTAAGAGACTATGATTCACACTTTACATAACAGAGTTTATACATTGAAGCTGGACATGGCTCTGCCAACAGCGTCGTTTGTAGATGCAGCAGCAATCGCCACCTTGAGCCTCGCAGCATCTTCATAGTCTTCTCGTTTAACTGCTCCATTTAATTGAGACTGTACCCAAAATTTAGAGTCACAATGTTTGTTCTAAAATGATAACTTGCTGTGTAAGAAAGTTTATACCTTTAGGACGGAGAGAAGACGGTCTTGGTCATCAATACGTTCGAAATGCTTCTTCCACCGCTCCCAATCCCAATCACTTTCCTCCTCCTTCTTGATATCTCCCCATCCTTGCCCACCGGAAACGGCGTCGTCGTCTTCAGCATCCTTATCCTGATTGCCGTACCAGCTCATAACCGAATCGAACCGTTTGATGGCATTCTTGAGAACATCCTGAATCGCAGCGTCCCATCTAGGGTTACCACCATCGTCGGAGGAGGAAGAAGGGGAGGATGAATTGCCGCCGGAGGAGCAGCGGCAGATGGAGACAGGACTGGAGAGACGGTGAGGGTAAAACGGTCTTTTGGCGGGAGCGAGTCTTGATGACGTGGCGGCGGGGGAGAAGGCGAGGTTTTGTGATGGAGATAAGGAAGTCATCGTTCGCCGGAGAGCGAGAGAGAAACAGAAAGAGAGAGAGAGAGAGTCTTTTATGTTATGTGGCTGTGATATGGGCTTTTGTCCTTTTCTATGATATTTATTACACAACCAAAAACGAAAACTCTTTGTCTGATCATGTCTGAAAAAAAAAAAAAAATCAACCAATGAACGAACAGAGTACTACTTACTACATACCCTAAAAAAGATATTTTTCCTCTTGCTAAAAAGATCTAAAAAGAATCCAGCTTTTCCAGTATCAGCCACGTTCCATCTTCTTCTATTCTGAAACATTTGAGTTAAGCAGAGAGTGGATCTTTCACCGGAGTATCTCCCGTGGGTTTATAGATGGAGAGGAGGGCAGAGGACAATGAAGAAACCGGCGAACCTTCTGGAGAAGCCATAAGATCTCGGCTCAGTAACAGAGCAGACCCTTTCCTTGTTGTTTGCAGGTGCTTCAGCTTCGTTACATCCCTCGTCGCTATTCTCTGCGTTGTCGTTAATGTTCTCGCTGCTGTTCGCTCCTTCCGCGACAGCCACGATGTAATTTAAACCCCTCTCTCTATCTTTATCTCTATTGATCTTCGTTGTCTGAAGCTTGTTTGGTTATTTCACGGCAGATATTCGATGGAATATTCAGGTGTTATGCTGTGTTGATCGCTTGTTTTGTCGTTCTTGCCGAAACAGAATGGGGATTTATACTCAAATTCTCCAAGGTTCTTGAGTACTGGGCTGGCAGAGGAATGCTTCAGATTTTGTAAGTACTTCTTGTGTTGAAGTGAATCTGGTGCTTCTTCTTGTTCAGTTGCTGTAGAGGTTATATTGGTTTGCTTGCTCCTTTCAGTGTGGCTGTGATGACAAGAGCTTTCCCTGACTATATGACTCAAAGGAAGGATCTCCTGCTTCTACAGAACATCGCAAGCTACATGCTCCTCGCTTGTGGTCTTGTCTATTTCATATCAGTACGATATCACCTTCATAATTCTATTATGTTCTCTTCCGTTACTGTTGAATCTTTTCTTTAATATTAGTTTTTAGCTGATTTAGTTGTTTGCATCTTTGCTTTATATGAATGATTCTTGGAATAGTGCATCTTACTGTTTCTTTTGATCAAATCTCTTTTCACTTTTGGATCTGCCTATCTTTTGATTTGGTTTAATCTTTTTGATCGTTGTCTGAACTTCAGGGGATTCTATGCATTGGCTTTCTGAAACGTGCTCGACAACAGAAAGAAATCTCAAAAGAACAAGCTGTCAAGGATCTTGAGGCAAGTAGTGATAGTTTGAGTTTATCGTAGTGTTCATCATTAAGACATTCCTCAGATAGCTTCTAAATGATTGACCCTTACAGGAGATAGACCGTCGCAGGGAAGAACTGGAACAATTGCTCGTGGAGCATCGGAGCAGAGACGAGGTGTGAATGTGATCACAAGTACAGCTTCTCATTTGAATAGACGAGATCAGTTTGTTTTTGTATTAAAGGTTTGTGTGAGCTTTCTCTCTGTTTTCATCCTTTCCACTTTGGATTAGTAACAGCAAATACTTGTCATGTAAGAGACGAGCACTATCGATTCGTTAATCTTCTGTTTATTCATTATCAAGTCTTTGGTCTCTTGACCATCACATTAAATCTTGTAATTGAGAAGTTTCTTTTGTCTTCTAGATAAAACTTCTATATGATGTTAAACTTTCCTGACATCACTTTACCAAAATTACTAGTATTCAATTTCATTTTTTGAGAACTCTGCTGGGATTGAGGATTTAAGGATGTTATATTTGGGAAAAATCTAGGTTTCAGTTCTTTAATTGCTTCTTCATGGAGTTTGGTGAATTTAGAGCTTTTGAACTATATTGAAGCGTGGATTTTGGATTGTGATCACAATCCAAAATCAAAATCCTCAGTAAAAGTGCAAGCATCACACAACTCTTAGAAAGAACTCCTATTTCCCAAGCATATATAAACCGTTTGAAAAGTATACTTTATTGTTTTTGATACACTAGGAGAATGGTAACAATATTTCAAGTTGATACATTTAATGTCTTACGTTATACAACTGGACAATGATAACATATTTCAAGTGAAACAGCACAACACACACTTATGCAAAGGAAAAACAATGATACAATAATCTAAATGAACAACAACACATCAAGAAACTGGAAGAGGAAACATCAGAGATGGAAAGAGTGGAGCCAGATTGAAGAGTGTTTACATCTGTCTACCCTAATTAAAACGAAAACCAAAAGAAAAACAGAACACAAAGTTAGTGACATTAGTTGGAACGCACTGAAAATTGAAGGCATAACATACATATTCTAAAAAACTTCACATGAAAACATTTTCTGCAAAATATTTTTCATATATAGTCTCTAAATTATATCAAGAATCTGAAAAAAAAAAATAGAATCCGTTTCTAATATTTCTGATTTTTTTTTCTTCTCCTTTATATTTCTTGCTCAACAAGTGTGAAAGTAAGACAGAAGAAAGAGTTGTTGGTGGTTTGATCATTTGAAAAGATAATTCAGCCTAGTAATGATGCACACCTCATGCTAACATAGAACGGGAGAGAATAAGAAAAAAGAGATAAATAGTTACCAGACTGATTAAAGGCGAGAAACGATTTTTGGTATCTTCGTCCTGCCATTCAAGCTGAGCTTCTTCTTCAGGCTTCATTATAATCGAAAGCTCATCAACTCGTGGGACACTTGTGGCATTTAAGGGAAGCTTTCTCAGCTTTGGACATTCTATTTTCACTATGCGCTTCAAAAATGGAAAGGGAAGAGGACTCCAGTAGATACTCTCCAGCTTTGGTAACCCTTCCAACAATAACATTTCTAGTTTTTGAAAGGGTGGTGAAATACCTGCAATATTTGTTGCTCTCTTTTTGTTTATAATCTCTTTAACTTCTTCTGAGTTTCCAACGTGAAGTTTGACGAGATTTGGAGCAAACAGCAGCCAAGTCAGATCCGTCATGCCATTCAAGTCAATTATCCCCACCGTGGAGAGGTTGGTAAAGAAATATGGAGCTGTCGGATTGTGTAAACCAGATGAGTTTCTCTTGCTTTTTCTCCAATTGTTATTGGTATCAATCTCTGAGACATCAATACTTGTAACATTGATGTGACGAAGATTCTCCATACTCATCAGCAACGATAAATAGATTGGTCTTAGCTGAACATCGAGAGTAATATTGAGATGACGGATACTCAGAGAATCGATGCAGTTCGCCAACCTTTGATCACCTAATAGTTCCTCCAAGCCTGAGTCCGTAGATATACTTATGGTTAGTACTTGTAGATGCTCCAAGTACTGCAGTTCCTTCACTAAGTTAACATCTCCATGAACTTTAGAATTTAGTAGTTTCAAACTTCTTAAACTTGACAGCTTT
The DNA here is from genome assembly GCA_026261945.1 of Hirschfeldia incana. NCBI lineage: Eukaryota > Viridiplantae > Streptophyta > Magnoliopsida > Brassicales > Brassicaceae > Hirschfeldia > Hirschfeldia incana. The sequence continues at coordinate 5,094,438 of JABCMI010000006.1, forward strand.
GATATCCCTCTGATACTAGATAGTCTTTCTGTACCAGTCAAATTCAGGTGAGTTAGCTTCTTCAACTCTCGGAAACTAGCTGGTAGTTGACGTATATTCGTATAGGACACGTCAAGATACTGCAAGGAGGTCAGCTCTGATATCTGCTCAGGAAGTCCACCAATGATGCCATTTCTAGATAGATCCAGAACAACTAACTTTTGCATAGATTGGATGAATTCACCTGATAGATAGTCCAAACCATTACTCTGTAGGAGCAGAGTAGTAAGTTCAGAACACATGCTTACAGTTTGTGCTATACGTTTAATATGATTACCAATTAATGACATCCTTCTCACAGCTCCCCAATCCTTAACTTTTGGTACATCATGTAATCCGACAGCAGCTTGCACCACAAAACTGTCTTTCTGTTTCCCCAAATCGGATGCAACCCATAGAGCCATTTCACGAATCACATCATGCATCCCAACCTTTATTGTTCCAAACTCTGTTAGCAAATTTGCACGGATAAGGGTACAAAGTAGCTCATAGCCCTTATTCACCGCTCTTTTCAAGACTTGGTACTCCCCGAGGAATCCCTCGCATATCCAGCTTTCTATCAAACTCTCTTTAACTATCTCATAGTCTTCCGGAAAAAGAGCACAATACAGAAAACAAGATTTGATATGTTCATCCGCCAAGTTATCATAGCTATACTTGAGAATCGGAAGAATCTTGTTTTCCATGTCAAAAAACTCTGCTGCGGATCTAGTCAAAACATCGATTGCATGCTCCCATTCTTGTACCGTAGTTTTATAAGACATTGTCTCACCAATAACACTGAGCGCTAGTGGAAGACCATGACATTTCTCAGCGACCTTTCTTGCAAGCTCGACAATGTTGACATCTCTTCCTAACGTACTCTCTCCAACCTTGATTCTAAACAGTTCCCACGCTTGATCTCTTTCTAAACACTTGACTTGCATTGGCTCATGATCTCCCATCCTCCCACAAACTTCCTTAGAACGTGTGGTGAATGCTACTTTGCATCCATTTTCTATACTGGGTTCCGGAACTCCGATGGCTTCTAAATCAACTTTCTCCCATATGTCATCAAGCATCAAAACAAACCGCGTCCCTTTTAAAACTCTGTGCATCTCTGCGGCCTTGTCGCTTTCATCTTTCCGTGTCCACTGGTCGTCACAAAGACGTAGCTTCTGTGCAATATCTTCTTGGAGCTTTGAAATACTTGCACCTTGAGACACCACGATCCAGATCACAACATCAAACTTACCAGACATCGTTGCAAACTTGTTGTGAATTTGTTTAAACAGGGTAGTTTTGCCTACACCACCCATTCCATGCAGACCCATGATTCCAACGTCTTCTTCCATTAGTCTTTGCCATGCCGTTTCAAGCATTTCTTCCTGACCAACCGTCGTCCGAGTAGGCCTCTCCACCACCTCACATACCATAGTCAACTCAGTAAGTTCTTGAAAGTTTCCCTCTGATTTTAGTTTCTTAACCTCTTCCAACAACAAGAATACTCTTCTCCCATACTTATAACTCGAATATACGTTTTTTGAGCAAAAACCACATAGACACAGCTTTCGAAGCTGAGCAGGACTAGTACCAAGAGTATCATCAACCCGTGTATTGAAGCTCTGGACACGTGTAACCCATACCTGGACAGTTTTAAGCATGTGTCGATGTCTTACCTTCTCTCTATCTACTTTGTTCTTCACCACATCTTGACTTGCTCTGAGATCTTCCGTTTCCCTTTGCAGCTCCCTGAGATTCTTCTTGAGGTTTCCAATATAGCCTCTGCTACATAAGACGCTAATGACACGGTCCAGCGTCGCATCACATGAAGGTTGGAAGGACATACAGTTCCCCATAGTGATAGAAGAACGGAGAAAATTTTCAGTAGAACTGAAATCTGAATGAAGTGGATTGGGATGACTTATTGGAGACAACAACTAGCTCACCAATAAGACGAAAGACATTAGCTATGCTAATTTCAGACCACGCGTTTTCCTTACGAAGACTTTGATCATTCTTATTTCAAGTCAACTAAAGTCCACTATAACCACTACTTTTTGGCAATAATACTGGCTTGAAGTTATAGCATATAGTAAAATTGGATCTTTATTTCTGCCATGTTGGCAAATTTATTTATTATCACAGAGCAGAGGGGTAGACATCGAACAATCAAGTCTTTTTATCACTCTAATGTGAAGTCTTGCAAGTACAAAAGTCACTGAACATAACAAAATGGAAAAAACTAATGATCATGAAAATAAAAACAAAACAAATCAGAGTTATACTGTATTGATTGCTTGTTTTGTGGTTCTAGCCGAGACACAATGGGGATTCATCCTAAAATTGTCTAAGGTTCTTGAGTACTGGACTGGCCGAGGAATGATTCAGATTTTCTGAGTTATATTACCTCCTCTTGTACTTTTTGTGTTGGAGTGAATCTGAGGCCATTGAATTGAAACGATTATGCTTTCTAAAAAATGCTGAGGAGCTCAAGAAAGAGACCATTGTTGGGTTAGTGTAAAGATTATATTGGTTTGCTTGATTCAGTGTGGCTGTGACGACAAGATTACTATATGACTCAAAAGAAGGATCTCCTGCTTCTTCAGAACATTGCAAGCTACATGCTCCTCGCTTGTGGTCTTATCTATTTCCAGTAAGATATCACATTCATCCTAATTTTTTCACATCTTTTGTACTCTTCCTTTGTTCTTTTTTTGCCCTATCGGTGAATCTCTTTCATATTAAGTTCTTGGTTGATATGCTTGTTGCGTCTTACTTATATGATTCTTGGAATAGTGCATCTTACTGTTTCTTTTGATCAATCTCTTTTCAGTTCTGTCAATTTTGGATCTGCCTATGTTAATTTGATTTGGTTTAATCTTTTAATTGTTTGCCTGAACTTCAGGGGATTCTATGCATCTGCTTTCTGAAACGTGCTCGACAGAAGAAGGAAATCTCAAAAGAACAAGCTGTCAAGGATCTTGAGGCAAGTAGCGATAGTTTATCATATAGTGTCTTTATATGCATATCATCAATAACATTCCTCAGATGTCTTCTAAATCATTGACCCTTGTTGTTGCAGGAGATAGACCGACGCAGGGAAGAACTGGAACAATTGCTCGTGGAGCATCGGAGTAGAGACGATGTGTGAATGTGATCACAAGTACAGCTTCTCATTTGAATGGACGAGATCAGTTTGTTTTTGTATTAAAGGATTGTGTGAGCTCTCTCTTTTCATCCTTTCCACTTTGGATAGTAAACAGCAGCTTCTTCTTTTTTTTGTTTGCATATTGAAACACTAAGCTTGTAATACTTGTCGTGTAAGAAACGAGCACTATTGATGATAATTCATGTTCTATTGATTCAATATCAAATCTTTGGCCTCTTGGCCATCACATTGGAACTTGTAATTAAGAGTTTGATCATCGCTTCCTTCATCATCAGACAACACTAAAAGAATGTTATTATAGCAAGAGCTTGAGCCGCAAGAAGATCCAAATAGTGGGAGCAAAAAGAGGCCACAGGCAAAAACGATTTATCTTGTTGCCGGAGCTGAATTTGTTAAAAGAACCAAAGCATTAGTAAAACCACAGGAGAAAACTTAAACAAAGTCCACAATGACCAAATATCGGATAACATCAGTAAAATAGTAACATGCAACATGTTTCTCGAAAGAAAGTCAACCAAAACTGAACGGATATGATAAGAGACAGATCGCTCTCATCATCTCATGGACCTATCCATCGTCACCGACATGATATCGAACCAAATCTTCTCAAGACCCTTAGAAGTAAATGCGAACAACTACCCAGAAAACAGTGCCGTCTTAAATATTTTTGTAGCGTTAACCAGTGTTTTGAAATCCGAATGACCCGCTGTTGAAATGCTAAATCCTATTATTCAAAATAAAATCAGTTTGGATTTTATGAAAAAATCAATATTCACAAATCCAATAAGCCCCAAAAACTTAATAAAACCCAGACTTAGTCAACATTTGAATCAATGGTTGACCAACAAATAACTTTTACTTATTATTTTTATAGTTTTTACTTGAAAAAAATAAAGTTAGCTATGATAGAGAGAATCAAAATTAGTTAATTTGTTTTGGTGCTAGTATATTATTGTTATCGATAATTTATTAATGATGATTTACGTTTGGTTTATTTTAGATTTGAAGCTTAAATTTATTATTCATATTAAACATTTAAATTTATGAACTTTTAAGTCTTGGTATTTTTGTTAAATATCATAACTCTTAACTTGTTGTCAGAAAAATTAGATGGTCTATTTTTCTTTATATTGTAGGTTAAGTGAAAATAAAATATAAAACTAAAGTTAAGTATTTTAAGTATCCAAACTATTATTTTATTTTTATAAGACATTTAGAAAATTCTTAAATTTAGTTTTTAATTATTTATTTCCATAGCTAATTTATGAATATATAATAAAACTACTTAATTTATTAACGTACGATTTATCCTCGATCTGGTGACCCGATGACCTGGAAAATCATCTGGTTCAATGTCCGAGTCGTGTTTAAAAACATTGCTTATAACCTTGAATATGGATTCATTTATAAATGTTTTTGTAACTTTGTTCGATACATTTTCAGAAAAAAATATAAATAAACAATTTTTTCATAGGAAAAATTAAATGGTAGAACATACAAATATTTTTTTATGGTTGTCTTGCTATGTGTAACTTAGTTCTACTAAATTATGTATCATTAACACCAAAAATTTGTGGAATTTAACAAATTGAAATTAACCTTTTTAATCAATTAAATAACATTAAAAATTCATTTTTGAATAAAATTTTTAATTTTTATTTTCAAGCATTTTTTAAGGTGAACGTACCAAAATAGTTTCTTCGTTAGAAATATTGAGAATAATGAAGTGTACATATTTATTTGTTTAGTTTTGTTGTATGTGAGTTGTTTCAATTAATTATGGGAACTGAATATACAACTTATTTTATGTATTATTATTTATTTTATGTTTAATAATATTATAAAATAATAAATAAATAAATATATTTTTATAAATTAATTTAGAAATCAGTAATAGTTATGTATATAATTAAATTAATCGAGCACATAAATAAAAGAAAAATTACACTTTTTTATTTACAATCACTTTATATAAATAACTCTAAACAATAATTGATATAAACATATATTTCTTTTTTCTTTTTAGTTTGGCTATCTATTTAACGAAGCTTTGTACTATAGTTTTGTGATCATTTGTATATTTTTATAACAAATTTTTAAACTATTGATAACATAATTTTCAATATGAGCCCTTTAATATTTATAGTAATCCATAATTATTTTTAAAATTTTAATTCAAATTTTCAAAATTAAAGTATTAAATTCTCAATACTTTTTCATGCAAATTTTGAAATTAAAATATTTTCGAATTTTGAAATTAAAATGTTTATGTATTTTTAGATGGTATTTCACTACAAAAAACATGTTTTTACTTACTGGAAGAATAGTAGCTAATCGGTAGCTAAATCAAGATTAGCGACTGAGTTACGACTAATTAAGCCAGTCGTTATAGTGTGCGTCGCTAAATAAATCAGTCGTTAATCGGTTGGTATTTAGCCACTGAATATAACAGTTGTAACGTAGTCACTAAATGACGACTGAATTGGCGACTGATTTAGTGATGTATTTAGTGACTAATGTATCAGTCGCTAAACAGTTGGTAAATATAGCGACTGAATAGTGACTAATTAGTGACCGAGGTTGCCACGGTTAACGACTGATTAGTGACGTATTTAGCAACGGATAAGTGACTACGGAGCTACTGTTTTTTGACCGATGCACACATTAATTTGGGATTTGGTATTTTTTTTATTTTCGTTCACTTTTGGTTTTTATTTGTGGGATTAATTATTTGACAGATGCTAAAGAAGAAACTGAAAGTAGATTAAAATTTTTAGAATCCTAAATACCAAAAAGATACATCCCAAATCATACACCAAAATACCAAAAGATACATACCAATAGGTTATCCGAGTTGTTATATGTTCAAAATACCAAACACCAAAAGATAGTTAAATATGATAACCTAAGAACACAGAGCTTTTACTGATCAGGAGGAGCTGGAGATGACGCTTCAGAGGCAATGAAATCAAGGTATTTTTGGTCAGTTGAACGCATGACTTGTGCATAAGGGCGAACTCAGCCCTCTGAGCCTGGTTAGCAGCTTGTTTCAGAGCACGTACGGTCTTCTTCAGCCTTGGCAATATGTGCATCTTGTTCTTTTATCTTGAGTTCAGCTTCTTCAAGCTTTTGTTGCATGTGCATGAAAGAATAGGAGCTGATCAGGTCATTTGGTTTTCTCTTAAGCTACTTCTTCAGGCTTCCAATACCAAAAAGGTCTCCTCTTCCATTGCAGAAAGTTGACTACAACAAAGAAAACAATGAGTAAGTCATTATCAATCATTTTCCAAGCTGGAAAACAACTCCAAACTCTTAATGCAAAATCTTATGAGTGTAAAATATATATTTTTTTAAAAATACTAGACTTGGATAAACAGCTCGTTGTCCTCTTCCATTGATGGTAAAAGCCCCTCTGAGATTTCAGTGTTATCCTTCTCAAGGTTAGCCAACTTCTCTTCCTTTTTCTTTTTGTAAGCCTCAGCAACTTTTGCTGCTTTGAAATCAACATAAGTTCCATCTTTCTTGTATGAGCCTTGATGAATACTTCACCAAAACTCACAGGTCTTCCCAACTCCACTATCTGAAATAAAATGGAAGAAAGACATACATGAAAAGGAGACAAGTGTTAACGAAAACGAGGCAAAGAAAATGATACTCACCAACTCCTGTTTGATTTGCATATAGGACTTCTGTCCTGAAAAATGCTTGTGAATACCAAGACCATTACGTTCAGACAAACGAGCTGCTGATGCCTTGCGGCTCTTGCCCACTGCTGCCTCAGTGTCCCAATAAGCAGTCATTTGTTTCAAGAGTGTATCTCCTATCCAATTTGGTTGCTGGCGAGAGGTCCTTACATCACTGACCATACCTCAATCAGTAAACTCAAACTCAAACTCAAACAAGCAGTGAGAAGACACTAAGCAGGCAAAGAGAAGACGCTAGTATAATACGCACAAAACAGACAGAAAGAAGAGAAACTCAAACAAAAGCGAAACTTAATTAAAATCTTCACAACAGAACCAAAAAAAAAAGAAAGAAAACTATTAATCAACAAATATTTTATGTGGAATTTTAAGGGTTTTATTAATTTATAATTGTTTTTAGAATTCAAAATATAACATATATGGGAAAAACTAAATTTTTATTATATAATTATTGTGATTGTTTAATTTATTTTCATAAATTTAATAAAAAGAATAGTGGTTACACAGAATTTATCAAATCTTTCTTATTCAAATCATTAATTGCCATATATATATTTTTTAATAATTTTAAGTAATTCTGTAGCTTTTATATAAGAAAATAATGAATAACATTAATAATAGTTTTATGGTTCGTTTGATAAAAAATATATTATATGTTTATATGAACCAACATTTTTCTCTAGAAACTGTCATAGATAAAATATTCTAAAGATTTTCTTTAATATATAGGAGATTTGTAGATGGCTAACAAAATGAAATAAACCTATATATTATCAATACTATTATAACTGAAGGGTTTTTTTTAAGAAACTTTTGGAGTTTTGAAGTATTTACCATCATATGTCACTGCATTTATTTTATGCTATGTTTTTAATTAAATGTTTTAATATTTTATAGATGATTGTAGCTTTTTTTTAGGAACTCTCTGATTTATTAAATTTAAATCTACATCTGTTAAAAATCCACATCTTATCCATTGATGTTAGGAGTTTTCAAGGCTCCTAAGACAAATGATGTAGTATAAGAGATTGTCGAACCAATTCCAAGAGATTCAAAGAAGTGAGAATGCAAGTGCCTAATTAATCTAAGTGCAACCAGAGATTTGAATGATTTTAAACTAATGACTAATGATACTGTAGAATGAATAAAGCGATAACTGAATGAACTTTCTTAACTAAGGAAAAGAGAACTCATGGTATATGGAATATGACTTTGGGTGATCAAGTTTCAAACTATGGATGACAAGTAAACAATCAAACTATCAACCTTAAACCTAAACACAATTCTAACCAAGCTCTATGTCTAGATGAATGCTCATTTGCTAACATATCTCAAACATCAAATGTTTTTGGTTGAATGACATGAAAGCAATCATGATGAACAAGTTTAATAGCTATCCTAACACTCTTAATAACAGATGTCTTTGGCAAGATGCATTAAGAGCCTAGTAGAGTTGTCTCAGGCATTTCAGCAAACACCTTTTGGGTGGGAAATGTCTAGAGATCAACTTTTGAATGATCAGTACAAAAGAAGCAATAAGAACACTCTACTTGCAAAGTTTGAGATTGATCTACACTAAGAACATCATTGATCTAACCTAATCATTCTTAATCTCCCTAACCCATGAATTCAAAAGGTGATTACTCACTAATCTCCATGATTCCTCTTAAACCCATGGTGGATTTCAGATTAATCATGTAGAGAAATAGATAGAATAATCAACAAGAACACAAGAACTTAACAACCAAAGATCCAAAAGAGATGAACTTTTTAGAGAGTTTTTGTGTTTTCTCTTAGATGAAAGATAATATGCCAATGGTGGCTTACAAAACGTATTTATCTTAGGTTTAGAAAGCATAAAAAATCCAAAGAAATTGCTAAAAGGTCTTTAAGAAATAGTTAAAATTGCCAGAAAAAATGATCTGGAGCGGGGTCACAACCCCGCTGCCAAACCCTGTTGTGGAGGTATTTTTCTTCGTTTCTCACCGTAAAGCCGAGCGACCTTAACGCCTCCGCTCCAGTTGCCCGCTCCAAGTGGTCACAGCGGGGTTGTGACCCCGTGTGGCTACCCCGCTCCGGACGGTATGATCACAGCGGCCTCTTGACTCCGCTCCAATTGCTCTGGTCCGCGTAAAGATCCCATTTCACCTCCGTTTTGAGCTCCAATCCACCTAAATGTCTCCAAGAACTCCATGTGGTGTTCCAATACCTAATAAGGACTTATGTATGCAAAATGCAACCTAAACATGGCTAATTTCTATTCTATATGATCAAAATGCTTATGAATGAATGACTAAAACAATGCAAATATGTAAGATATCAACTCCCCCACACTAGTCCTTTACTTGTCCACAAGTAAACTTCCAAGAACCAAGGAGAAGAGGGTTGAATGTGGGAACTCATAATCAAAAGAAACTCTTCTTAGTTCTCAACCTAACAACCTTGCATAATCATACCAAATAGCAAGAGCAAAGACTTTATTCATCTCTAACTTCTCTAGGCCTACCCCAGCTCCTTTGATCTCTACACTCATTAGTCATACATCCGCAAACCACAAATCCACATCTCTCTAACATTCATGAAGCTAACTGAATAGAAATCTCACAAATGGTCAATGGTCCAAGTCATTTGGTTTGGTAAGAAAAAGACTTTAGTGCAAAGTGAATCAAGAGGTTCAAAATGATCTTTTAAAGTGGTTTACTCTCAAAACAAGTAGCATTGACATTGCACATAATATATCTAAGAAAGGGATCAACTCATGCATACAATGCTCAATCTCCATTGTTCTACCCTTTCCCAAACATACAAGTTACTCAATTATTCTCCAATGTTAAACCCAACTCACATCTCTAGCCAAAAGATCCCAAGAACATTTTTCACATCAAAATATTTCTTTTTGAAATCAATAAGGGATCTTTCACAATTTTTAAACAAATCTTAGCTCCTAACAACTTTGCTAGCCCCTTTTTTTCTTTCTTTTCTCTTTTTCTTTTATTTTTCGATCTCTGTTTTTTTGAGGGCCAAGACTTTTCACAACAAGAGCTAGATACTTCTAACACTTATCCCATAAAGACTAATCATTTAAGCACAAAGAGTCAAACCTTTCATGTTTCCAAATCATAATCACAACACTCACCCCCTTCCTATAGCTAGATAATAGAGTGACTAATCTAGCAAGAATGTAGACTAAGCATTATCGTTCCCAATACTCTCAACATTATGCACATGTAAAGCTTTCCAAAAAAGCCTCACTCAACAAATAATGATGGTTTAAAAAGAAGGTATGGGTTTAGGGAGTGGAGTACCACTTGAGTTTGTCAAAAAGATTGGTAAAACAGATGGGACAACTCAAGTGTGTATATCCATGACTTAGTACACAAAGGACCATAAGCAAGAGATATCAGGTTTAGTTAAAATAGGAGCTTGCTTCAAAGAGAGAGTTTCAAACCATCAAATGAGTTTCAAGAGGAGGTTTCAAGGCTCGAAGTCTACAAGCTTTCTAAAGGGTGCTCAAGCTACTTGCCATGATTACAAAGTCATCAAATTCAGTACTTAGGATGAGCTCTATACAAGATTGATATTCCCCTAATGCATGAATGCAACCTATATGTTTCTAGACTCAATCCTAAAGATGCAAATGATACACTAAATGAATCTTTTTGTGTTTTTCAAAAATTTTAAATTTTTTTAGTTTTTCTATGCAAATAAGAATGAAAAATGTAATGCATGAGATTCAGAATCATCAAAGCAAACATGATCAAATACTTGGTACCTCCCCCACACTTGAATCACACAGTCTCTGTGTGAGTGAGAGAAAGATACCCAAAGAAAACAAAAATGCAGAGAAAAACTGGTATATACAAGGGAAAGGTGGTGGAGTGGTACCTCAAATGGAGAGTGGAGAAGGGGGGTCCTTCCCACTATTAATAGTGATGGTGAGGACCTGAGAGAGTAGCTCTTGAAGCTTGATTGGATCATTTTGGAGCTGAGGAGTGATGATGGCTCTTGCACTTGAGAATGATGTAGTTTTTCCCTTACATCTGATTTTGTACTCAATAACTCCATCCTTAAGCTTCATTGGGTGAAGAGTGAGAGTGTGTGGCAGTATATCAAGAGGTGGAGGGTGAGGTTCTTTCATCATCTTCTTCTTGTCAAGAGTAACCTTTGTGGCTCTACTCACCTCCCTCTTTTTAGCACTTTCCAAGTGCTCATCACACATCTCATTAGAGAACTCTCCAGCAAGAGTATCTTTCTCAACATCCAGAACTTCAGCCTTTGGTTTCTCAATGGATGATGCTTCACAAGTGATTGCCCCACAATACACAGACTTCATCTCTGGGGGTTGGAGTGGATATGAGACAGCTTTGTTCACTTTGAGGAGTGTGACCTTCTTGTTGTCAAAGTCTATGCAAGCTCCTACAGTTGTGAGAAATGGAGTGCCAAGGATGAGTGGAAACCTCAGGACAGTGAGGTCAACATGGATGGTGCATGCTCCAATCTTCAAAGAAAAATCCTTGATGAGACCAATTGGGGTTGTAGAAGAAGAATCCCTAAACTGTAGTAAAGACTTGTTTGGTTCCATGCTCTCAATCCCTAGAGTCTTTACCATCTCCATAGAGATCGCATTCACACTTGCACCAGAATCAACAAGAGCATCATCAAAAGTGAGCTTACCAAGGGAACAAGACAAAGTAAACATCCCCTGGTGTTCTTGTTTAGGGAGAGACTTTGGTGGGACTTGTGGATCAAGATGTAGGGTAGAGAAGTCCAGGAGCTCTGCTACCTTATCTTTGTGAGTTAGAATGTCATGGATGAGCATCATTTGTACACGAGCCTCCCGCATACCCGAGATCTCTGGAAGCTTTACCCCAACATCGCTAAGATCCTTCCTGAACTTGGAGATGACCTTCTGAGCTTTGGTGAGGACCCTCTGTGGAAATGGGAGTTTTTCATAAGGTGACTGCTCAACCTCAATGGTGTCCTCCTGCGTGACCATCTCAACCTTGTGTCCATCTCTCTTCACAACCTTAGTTGCAACCATCTTGTCTACTTTCTCCACAAGCTTCGCCCCACTTGTTATCACAATCTGTTGCTCAACCTGTCCAATATCAGTTCCAAACACCAGTTTTTCAATCTCATATACCTCTTTTTTGTGCTCATTCAGCTCAATTCTTGAAGGAGTAGTAGAGAGGGTAACATTGCTGTACTTTGTGGGATTTTGTTCTGGTTTCCCTGGTAGAGTCCCCATTGGCTGCTTGGAGGTGGAAGCCATATAAGCAAACTGATTCTCTAAAGTCTTGACTGTAGAAGCAAGGTGAGAGAATTTGTTGTTCAGATCAGTGTAGCTCCCATCAATCTTGGAGTGAAGGTTCTTCAACTCATAACCTACATGCTTCTCACTTCTAGTCTGAGACTCCAAGATTTGTTTCAGCAAAGCATCAGTGATGCTCTCTTGAGGGGCAGAGGAGCTAGAAGAAGGGTTTTGCTGAGGCTGATAATTGCTCTGCTGGTTGTTTCTAGGCTGATAACCACTATGTTGATTGTTGGAGTATGGCTTTTGTTGGTAGTTGTTGTACTGAAAGTTGGGATCCTTCTTGTACCAGCTACCATTGCTGTTGATGAAACACAACTCCTCTTGCCCTTCCAGACCCTCAACCTCATTGACATAGGAGGTATCTCCTGGTTTTGGTTCCCAACAAAGTTCACATTCGCTTGTGCGGCCTTATCAGCAATAAGTGTGTCAATCTTCTCTTGCAGAGCCATTATCTCCCTTCTTGTCTGATTGTCTTCTGATCTATTGGCTCTGTCATAATCCCCACTGTAGACTGCATCACTCTTAACCATGTTGTCAACCAGTTTCTCAGCCTCTGTCTCGGTTCTGTCCAAGAAGTTTTCATTGCTTGCAGTATCCAATCTGGCTCTGTACTCAGGGAGAGCACCTCTGTAGAATGTGCTGAGCAAACTTCCCTTGTTGAAACCATGGTGTGGACATTGAGCTAGGTAGCCATTAAACCTATCCCATGCTTCACTGAATCCTTCCAAGTTCTTCTGTTTGAAACCAGATATCTCATTCATGTAGTCAGCTGTCTTAGAAGTAGAGAAGAACTTTTCTAAGAAAGCATTCTTGCAGTCATTCCAACTGGTGATGGAGCTGCTTAGTAGAGACTTTTCCCACTAACGTGCCTTGTCCCCCAAAGAGAAAGGGAAAAGCTTGAGCTTGAAAGCATCCTCTGATACATCATTGGCTTTGGATAAGCCATAATATCTATCAAAGCTGTCCAAGTGGTCGAATGGGTTCTCTGCAGCCAGGCCATGAAACTTGTTGTTCTCAATCTGGTTCAGCAATCATGACTTGATCTCAAAGTTGTTTGCTGCCACAGCTGGTGCTCTGATTCCTAATAGTTGACCGTTGTTGGTCGGGCGGTCATAAGCACCAATAGGGCGAGCTGGTGGTTGTGGGTCGGCCATGTCAATGTTCAACCCCTGTGTGTGAGCTAGCTGCTCTTCTTATCTTCTCTTTCTAGCACACACTCTCTCTCTAAAGCTCTGATGTCTTCTGCTCTTGGAACTAGGTTTGTTGGACCCCTGCTCCTCAAGTTCATACACCTGTAAATCAAATGTAGGAGAAGAAAGAGAATCAGTAACCAGCGAAAATAAAAATGACTTAGTCTCAAACAAGCTACTAAATCTCAATGTTTAAATCTACACAGAATTTGGCAACGGCGCCAATTTGATGTTAGGAGTTTTTTAAGGCTCCTAAGACAAATGATGTAGTATAAGAGATTGTCGAACCAATTCCAAGGGGTTCAAAGCAGTGAGAATGCAAGTGCCTATTTAATGTAAGTGCAACCAGAGATTTGAATGATTTTAAACTAATGACTAATGCTACTGTAGAATGAATAAAGCGGTAACTGAATGAACTTTCCTAACTAAGGAAAAGAGAACTCATGGGTATAGGGAATATAACTTTGGGTGGTCAAGTTTCGAACTATGGATGACAAGTAAACAATCAAATTATCAACCTTAAATCTAAAAACAATTATAACCAAGCTCTATGTCTAGATGAATGCTCATTTGCTAACATATCTCAAACATCAAATGTCTTTAGTTGAATGACATGAAAACAATCATGATGAACAAGTTTAATAGCTATCCTAACACTCTTAACAACAAATGTCTTTGGCAAGATGCATTAAGAGCCTAGTAGAGTTGTCTCAGACATTTCATCAAACACCTTTTGGGTGGGAAATGTCTAGAGATCAATTTTTGAATGATCAGTACAAAAGAAGCGATAAGAACACTCTACTTGCAAGGTTTGAGATTGATCTACACTAAGAACATCATTGATCTAACCTAATCATCCTTAATCTCTCTAACCCATGAATTCAAAAGGTGATTACTCACTAATCTCCATGATTCATCTTAAACCCATGGTGGATTTTAGATTAATCATGTAGAGAGATAGATAGATAATCAACAAGAACACAAGAACATAACAATCAAAGATCCAAAAGAGATGAACTTTTTAGAGAGTTTTTGAGTTTTCTCTTAGATGAAAGATAATATGCTAATGGTGGCTTACAAAACGTACTTAACTTAGGTTTAGAAAGCATAAAAAATCCAAAGAAATTGCTAAAAGGTCCTTAAGAAATAGTTAAAATTGCGAGAAAAAATGATCTGGAACGAGGTCGCAACCCCGCTGCCAAACCCTGCTGTGACCTTAACGCCGTAAAGCCGAGCGACCTTAACGCCTCCGCTCCAGTTGTCCGCTCCAAGTGGTCACAGCGGGGTTGTGACCCCGTGTGGCTACCCCGCTCCGGACGGTATGATCACAGCGGCCTCTTGACTCCACTCCAACTGCTCTGGTCCGCGTAAAGATCCCATTTTACCTCTTTTTTTAGTTCTAATGCACCCAAATATTTCGAAGAACTACATGTGGTGTTGCAATACCTAATAAGGACTTATGATCAAATTGCAATCTAAACATGGCTAATTCCTACTTTATATGATCAAAATGCTTATGAATGAATGGCTAAAACAATGCAAATATGTAAGATATCATCCATCTAATTGTTCTGTATACTTTTTCGATTCCTTAGTTGATTTACTATTTTTAATTATACTTTTAATATAACTCTGATCCTACCGCTATATATCAAAGCTTTATAACATCTTTTATTTAAACAGCACATACTTGTCGAGGATTAGCATATCATCGTTACAAATGATTTAGAAGAAACTTCAGTCACTATAACACATTGACGATATACATTTAAAGATGTGGTTTAAGAATAAAAAAAATATATAGCATATTTACTAAATATAAAATAAGCACTTATACGATGTCATGTTTATATTATAAGCTAGAAAATTCTCTTAAATAGTTAAGTGGAAACTGAAACATGTGTTGACGTAATGTATTTGGTTACATTTTTTTTTATTTTGTAATCACCAAATAATCCCATGAATATCTAACAGTTTAAGATCATCCCAACTAAATTTAACTTTCCGAATAGTACAACTGAGTGAAAAGACGATTTCAAAAATATAGTTATAAAATTAAATCATTTGTTATTTACGTATTTTGGCAGTAAGAACTTCTATACTATAAGAAAAAGAATTTTTTGAGAAATTTTTAACTTTTTATAATATTTACAACAATGACATTTCCTTTTAATATTAACTAAAAATATATGGAAACTACTTTTCCTTACCAAAATCGCAGGACCTTTATTTACCTTTAATAAAAAATATGACTACTAAATTATTGCATTACGGCCAAACAAATAAAACTGGCTGACCTTTATTTATCTTAAAATATATACAATATGAAGAACTCTATACTAATTGACCTTCAGTTATTTTAAAATATAAAATCATTAAAAACAATATTCCTGAGAGGATCTCCAAACAACTCTATATTTGACGTTATTATGTGTTCTTCTCCAAAAGTAAAATTTCAAGCTTAACTTCAAAATTATTTTAATTTACTCAATAGTTCTTATATTTATGATAATTATATAAATTCATAAAACTTTTATAAATAACTAAAATATATATAAAACATATTTCAAAATTTTAATTACTAATAAAAAATTTATTATAATTTCTATTTAATTTTATCTGTAAATTTTGAATTTATAAAAAATCTGAAATAATTATGAGATACCAAAAAAACTTAAAGATTAAAACGATAAACAAAAAATACTTAAGAATCATATATGTGATGTATAATTAATTGTAAAGATCAGCAAATAAAATGATGAAAATTCAAATTTGAAGTTTTGATTAATGAAATTTCAAATATAAAATTTCACTCTTCGCGAAACTCTAAATTTGAAGTATTGAAGTTTCGTTTTGGAGATAAGAAAACTCTATCTTTGAAGCTATAGAGTTTCTTTTGGAGATGCTCTTAGGATTATAAATTTATTTGAGGAGTGCTTTTTAATTTAGGTTTTAAAATAACAATAACTGTTAGTATATTGTACCAAATATACTATAATATGAAGAGTTTTATTTTTTTTTTCAAATACAAACTATAAATCCTAATTCATAGCTCTAAACTAAGCTTTAAACCCTAAAACACATCTTCAAAACCTATATTAAATTTTTCTAAATAATAAATAGTATAAATTTTGTAATATTTTAGATAACTACTTACAGTAAAGTTTTAAAAAAATATATACTGTTAGTTGCAATATTTTATTTTTCACCTAATACCTTTAACAAAATCCTTTTTAAAAAAAATTGGTTTACCAGATTTACTCTTATACTAACTTTATTGTGAAAAACTATTCTAACAAAAATTTAATAAAACGAGCAAACAATTTAAATTTCAGTTATCAAATCAGATTTTTATCTTCAATTCATTTTTAAAGATATTGTAGATGAAAAAAAGGAGTATCAAAAATTGTTTCAAATATAGAACTACATTTATTTTAAAATAAACTAGAGCTTGACCCGCCCGACCGGACGGGTATTTATTTATTTTTTTTTTAATTTTTTTTGCTTATACTGAGTTCTTTTTGCATTTGTATTAACAATCAAATGTGTCACTTTATTCAAATTTGTATGTAATATATTATTTTGTTTTTATTTTTGAGAAATTTGAAGTATATAATAATTTAAAAATATAATTTAAAAGGGTTATCCAAACCTAAATCGAATCCTAACGGAACCATAACCAAATTCAAATTATACGAATGAAGCTAAAATCTTTAATTCCAAATCTCGAAAATAGATCCAATACCAATCCGATTAAGTACCAAAACATCCACCCCTAATAGAAAGTATTGCCTAAATCTATTTACAGTTACGAAGAATAATATATATTTAACTCACTTGTATTTAATTCAAATAAATTTTCAGTTTATAGTGATTTTTTGTCATATGTTTTGAAATATGAATGACTAGATTTGTGGTCATATGATTCCGAAATATTTTTAAATTATAAAATGGTTGGCGATTTAAGTTATATGATAAAGTTTATTGGTTAGAACCAAGATAGGAACTTGTTTGAGATCAACTGAAAAAAAAATCCGTTTATAGAGTTTTGTGATATTTTTTTCGAAATAATAATGATATAGATTATTCACCGCTTATATAGCAGGATAATAAATAGTAACTAACTCATATTTTTTAAGCAAATAACTAATTCCTATATGATTCGAGTACAACAAAACTTCTTAGAGAATAGCATATAATAATAATTTAAAGATATGTATAGTATTGATGCTAAGATCAACTTTGGAGAATGATTGTTTAAAAAGTTATTACGCACCACAATGAATTTTCGACCAAACACAAAATATGATTTTTTTATTCTTTTGGTAGTTTAAATAATTATTGTATTGTTGGGGATTTCTCACTAATACCACTTTTAGGATACCACTTTTCAAAAATACACTAATCAACTTTACCATCAAAATTTTAATTGACAAAATACCATTGTACCCTTCACTTTATTATATTAACGTAGTTTGTTTTCTTCTCCAAATCTCTGTCACAAATCAAACTGAGACAAGCTCCAACGACGGCTGACTCGACAATCTCCGACGAACTCGGCGATCTCCGGCGCACTTGACGATCTCTGGCGAACTCGACGATCTCCGGCAAACTCGACAATCTCCGGCGAATTCAGCTATCTTCAAGTTTGTTTGTTGTTATTTTTGTCAATAGAGAGTGTTAGCGTGAGGATGAGCTGTTATCGAGGTATACCAATTACTTTAAAAAGCACTTTCCGGAGTATCGTTCCCATGGGTGAAGATGTTCAACGAGTCTCCTGATTTGTCCACTCTCATCGATGTGAGCCCCAAATTTGCTTTGATTTTCGAATTAAAAAATGGTCCCAGTCTTTGATTTGATTCTCTCCGATCATCTCATCTCTTCTTGCAGGTTCCCTTGTCGCATATTCCTCAATCTGTCTACGGAACAACACGCAATTGGGTGAACCTGTCTCCAGTTGAATTTAAGTATTTCTCTGCGTTTATACTGCATGATTTTGATCAGATCCTCCTTGATTTGGAAGCACAACAAGGGGCTGGTGACGACTCCAAATCCCAGGTGGTACAGACCTGTTGCAAACAGAAATTCATGCATTGTGAATGTTCGCCGTTGTAAGGGTTTTGTTTCCGTCATGACCACCAAACGCACTTACAAGCTCCGTATCCTTCTTTATGTTTCTTAATTACCCAATTTTAGAAATTTCTTTGTGTGTGAATCATTGATTAATTAAAGTTCCATGCTTGATCTGCCCTTTTTAGCTATGGTTCACAAGATCTGTATGCACTCTTAGCTTTTATATGTGATGTAAATTATGATTTTTCATGGCTCTAATCTTAAAGACTGTTAAAGTTCCTTCTTTTGACTAAGTGTGTTATCATGTAAGAGTATTTCTTAGCCTTGACTTGTGTGGTACATTTAAAAAAGAGGAGTTTGTGGCACATTCTGGTGCTGTGAACTGTCTTAAGATTGGGAGGAAGTCCTTAGGAGTCTTGTAATAGTTGGGGAAGATCACAACGTCAATCTATGGGCTATTGGTAAGCCCAATGCCATTCTGGTCAGTTCACATCTCCCTTCTCCCTCTCACAAGCTCTGTTGATTATGATTGAAAGACCTTCTAACTGATTTATTTTATAAACATTTATAAAGGGTTTATAGATTTTATAAACTTCTTTATAAGCCATTATAAATGGTTTACATAATCTTACAAATAATTAATACATTTATAAATGATTTACAAACTTTATAAATGACTTATAAACTTTAATCTGTTTGTTTATAAACTTTACAAAAGATTTATAAACTCTTATTAACCCTTATTGATTATTTACTTATTTACATATTCATTGGCTTTGTTGATTTTGATAGAACATTAGTTTGTTATGTGATCCATTGAGATCTCTTTTAGGTGAAATAGCATCTGTTGAATCTGTGTCTGACCTTTAGAAGCTTATGTATTTTGCTGTTAAAAACAACGTGCATTTTTTTATGAATTATTTATTTGGATGCAATCACAAAGATGTATTACCATGACTTGGATATTCTGTTTATAATGCTAAAAGGTGGATGCTTTTCCAATGACCATGATGTTTGGGATGTGCTCTGCACTCCAGTAGTTTGTGAGTTTCTACAGGTTTCTCTGTGTTTTTTTTTTCCGTAGTCTAATTCTGTTTCTGTTTGACATGTGCAGCCGATGAAAAGTTGTGTCTTTACGGATTTCCAAACGGGTCATGGGAGGTTGATCTCCCTGTCGACGAGGTCCCTCCTGAGCTTCCTGAACCAGCTCTTGGCATCAACTTCGCAAGGGATGGTATGGCAGAGGAAAAATGGGTTTCTCGATTGCAGTTCACTCTAACTCTTGGCTCATCTCTGCTGCCTTTTACATTGGTGCATGTTTCTCTTATGATAAAAACGAGAGGTATAACTTTTCCTTCTCTTCCCACTGTTCTATGTTCTTGTACACATTGTTTGGTGGTAACTTGTAGTTGTCTTGCCTCTGAGTTGAATGAATTTGTTTCAGGATGATGCTGTTCCAGATGATAAATGATCTTCCAACCATTTACGAGGTTGTAACCGGCAAAGCAAAGCAATCCAAGGATCAATCTGCAAACAGTGGCAGAAGCAAGTCTAGTGGTGTCACTCAAACGGACATAAAACTCTTCTTTGAGGCTGTGTGGAGAGGTTTTACGTCTGAGGCTTCTGGGAGTTCATCATCATCCAACTAGAATCGGTTTCGTTGAGTTTGTCATGGTAAACCAGTCTTGCTCTTTATCCAAACTTGTTTGTTTTTAAGGATTGTATCCGTAGATTAAGTTTCAAAGTATCCTTCTTTTCTCTTTGTCAGGCTGAAAATGCAATAGCTGCTCTCAATTGCAGTGGCGTGCTTCTTGGTTCTCTACCCATAAGGTCCCAACCATTTTTTTCTCAAACATTTTGTGTTACTTGGTTATGAGTCCAAATATTGACGTGTTTTTGATGGTTTGATTCACAGGGTGAGTCCCTCAAAGACACATGTTCGTTCCGTGATGTCCCTTGACAACAACAATAGCAGCTACAAGTTTATTATACATAAATATGATTTATCAACTCCTATAAACTTGTCATAAACCCATCGAGAAAACAAAAAAAAAACACTTACAAATCCTTCTAAGAACTTATAAATTTATTTTGTATACTTGCATATAAACATTAATAATCTTTATATCAAGTGGAATGTTATAATAAACTTGATACAACTTTATGTTTGCGTTACGGGATGAGATATTCAAAAATAAAGTGTATTTTGTAATGTTTTATAATGGATTATAAAGTAAATTTTATAAGTACTTCTAAATCATAAATGAACCAAATCAATATCGCAAATAACAAAATTATAAGGAGTTATAGATTATATAATCTCTTCTTGGAACTAGTATTTACTGGGTTTTAAAATATTTATAATTGGTTATAAGTTTATAGGGGATTATAAATTGTATTATATCTTCTTGAAACTAGTATTTTCTAAGTTTTATAAAGGTTTATAAGGGGTTATAAATTATATAATATCTTCATGAAACTAGTATTCTCTTCATGAAACTAGTAATTTCCGAGTTTTAAAAATGTTTATAAAGGGTTATAAATTATATAATCTATTCATGAAACTAGTATTTTCTAAGTTTTAAAATACTTTATAAGGGGTTATAAATTAGATAATCACTTCTTGAAACTAGTATTTTCTAAGTTTTAAAATACTTTATAAGGGGTTATAAATTAGATAATCTCTTCTTGAAACTAGTAGGTTTATAAGGGGTTATAAGTTTATAAAGGGTTATAAATTAGATAATCTCTTCTTGAGACTAGTATTTTCTAAGTTTTGTAATACTTTATAAGAGATTATAACTTTATAAGGGGTTATAAATTAGATAATCTCTTCTTGGAACTAGTATTTTCTAAGTTTTAAAAAGGTTTATAAGGGGTTCTAAGTTTATAAGAGGTTATAAATTATATAATATCTTCATGAAACTAGTATTTTCTAAGTTTTGTAATACTTTATAAGGGATTATAAGTTATATAATCTCTTACTTTATAAGGGGTTATAAGTTTATAAGAGGTTATAAGTTATATAATCTCTTCATGAAACTAGTATTTTCTGAGTTTTATAAAGGTTTATAAGGGGTTATAAATTTATAAGGTGTTATAAGTTATATAATATATTTCTCAAACTAGTATTTTTTAAGTTTTGTAATACTTTATAAAGGGTTATAAATTTATAAGGGGTTATAAGTTATATAATCTTTTCATGAAACTAGTATTTTCTGAGTTTTAAAAAGGTTTATAAGGGGTTATAAATTATATAATATATTCCTGAAACTAGTATTTTCTGAGTTTTAAAAAGATTTATAAGGAGTTGTAAGTTTATAAGGGGTTATAAGTTATGTAATATATTCCTGAAACTAGTATTTTCTAAGTTTTGTAATACTTTATAAGGGGTTATAAGTTATGTAATCTCTTCATGAAACTAGTATTTTCTAAGTTTTGTAATACTTTATAAGAGGTTGTAAATTTATAAGGGGTTATAAATTATATAATCTCTTCTTGAAACTAGTATTTACTGAGTTTTAAAAAGGTTTATAAGGGGTTATAAATTAGATAATCTCTTCTTGAAACTATTATTTTCTGAGTTTTATAAAGGTTTATAAGGGATTATAAATTATATAATATCTTCATGAAACTAGTATTCTCTTCATGAAACTAGTATTTTCTGAGTTTTAAAAAGGTTTATAAAGGGTTATAAATTATATAATCTATTCATGAAACTAGTATTTTCTAAGTTTTAAAATACTTTATAAGGGGTTATAAGTTTATAAGGGGTTATAAATTAGATAATCACTTCTTGAAACTAGTATTTTTTTAAGTTTTAAAATACTTTATAAGGGGTTATAAATTTATAATGGGTTATAAATTAGATAATTTCTTCTTGAAACTAGTAGGTTTATAAGGGGTTATAAGTTTATAAAGGGTTATAAATTAGATAATCTCTTCTTGAGACTAGTATTTTCTAAGTTTTGTAATACTTTATAAGGGATTATAACTTTATAAGGGGTTATAAATTAGATAATCTTTTCTTGAAACTAGTATTTTTTAAGTTTTAAAAAAGGTTTATAAGGGGTTCTAAGTTTATAAGAGGTTATAAATTATATAATATCTTCATGAAACTAGTATTTTCTAACTTTTGTAATACTTTATAAGGGATTATAAGTTATATAATCTCTTACTTTATAAGGGGTTATAAGTTATATAATCTCTTCATGAAACTAGTATTTTATGAGTTTTATAAAGGTTTATAAGGGGTTATAAATTTATAAGGTGTTATAAGTTATATAATATATTTCTCAAACTAGTATTTTTTAAGTTTTGTAATACTTTATAAGGGGTTATAAATTTATAAGGGGTTATAAGTTATATAATCTTTTCATGAAACTAGTATTTTCTGAGTTTTAAAAAGGTTTATAAGGGGTTATAAATTATATAATATATTCCTGAAACTAGTATTTTCTGAGTTTTAAAAAGATTTATAAGGGGTTATAAGTTTATAAGGGGTTATAAGTTTATAAGGGGTTATAAGTTATATAATATATTCCTGAAACTAGTATTTTCTAAGTTTTGTAATACTTTATAAGGGGTTATAAGTTATATAATCTCTTCATGAAACTAGTATTTTCTAAGTTTTGTAATACTTTATAAGGGGTTGTAAATTTATAAGGGGTTATAAATTATATAATCTCTTCCTGAAACTAGTATTTACTGAGTTTTATAAAGGTTTATAAGGGATTATAAATTATATAATATCTTCATGAAACTAGTATTCTCTTCATGAAACTAGTATTTTCTGAGTTTTAAAAAGGTTTATAAAGGGTTATAAATTATATAATCTATTCATGAAACTAATATTTTCTAAGTTTTAAAATACTTTATAAGGGGTTATAAGTTTATAAGAGGTTATAAATTAGATAATCACTTCTTGAAACTAGTATTTTTTAAGTTTTAAAATACTTTATAATGGGTTATAAATTTATAATGGGTTATAAATTAGATAATCTCTTCTTGAAACTAGTATTTTCTAAGTTTTAAAAAGGTTTATAAGGGGTTCTAAGTTTATAAGAGGTTATAAATTATATAATATCTTCATGAACTAGTATTTTCTAAGTTTTGTAATACTCTATAAGGGATTATAAGTTATATAATCTCTTACTTTATAAGGGGTTATAAGTTATATAATATCTTCATGAAACTAGTATTTTCTGAGTTTTAAAAAGGTTTATAAGGGGTTATAAATTTATCAGTTGTTATAAGTTATATAATATATTTCTCAAACTAGTATTTTTTAAGTTTTGTAATACTTTATAAGGGGTTATAAGTTTATAAGGGGTTATAAGTTATATAATTTTTTCATGAAACTAGTGTTTTCTGAGTTTTAAAAAGGTTTATAAGGAGTTATAAATTATATAATATATTCATGAAACTAGTATTTTCTGAGTTTTAAAAAGATTTATAAGGGGTTATAAGTTTATAAGGGGTTATAAGTTATATAATATATTCTTGAAACTAGTATTTTCTAAGTTTTGTAATACTTTATAAGGGGTTATAAGTTATATAATCTCTTCATGAAACTAGTATTTTCTAAGTTTTGTAATACTTTATAAGGGGTTGTAAATTTATAAGGAGTTATAAATTATATAATCTCTTCTTCAAACTAGTATTTACTGAGTTTTAAAAAGGTTTATAAGGGGTTATAAATTAGATAACCTCTTCTTGAAAATATTATTTTCTGAGTTTTATAAAGGTTTATAAGAGATTATAAATTATATAATATATTCCTGAAGCTAGTATTTTCTGAGTTTTATAAAGGTTTATAAAGGGTTATAAGTTTATAAGGTGTTATAAGTTATATAATATATTCTCCTTATTAATGTTTTATATGCATTTATAAACACTTACAAACCCTTCTCTTTATTAATGTTTTATATGCATTTATAAATAGTTTGTATACTCTTACAAATGATTTTACATACCCTTATAAATTGTTTTATAATCCTTTATAATGGTGTATTAACTTTATATATTTTTTTTATAAACCTTTATAAATTATTTGCATACCCTTATAAACTCTTATAAATTATTATACAAACCATTATAAATTGTTTTATAAGGCTTTCTAAATGGTTACAGATTCTTTTAGTTGATTTATAAACCTATACAACTCTTATAGTACCCCTTATAAATGATTTTATAAACATTTATAAATTATTTATAATCCTTAAAGAAAACTAAGTTCAAGTTTGCTATACATATCCTCATAGACTGATTTTATAAACTCTTATAAATGAATTATACATAAATTTCATGGCACATGCGGACAGCAAGCAAGGCTCCACCGCTTCGGAAATTTTACATATTTTTATAAATTATTTTATAATCTTTTATGATGGTTTATAAATTTTATAAAGAGATGATGATACGTGGCAGATTCTGAGGCACATGCAGACAACAAGCAAGGCTCCACCGCTTCAGCAATTTTACATACCCTTATAAATTATTTTATAATCCTTTGTAATGGTTTATAAATTTTATAAATTATTTTTATATACCCTTATAAATTATTTACATACCCTTATAAACCTTTATAAACCATTATAAATTATTTTATAAGGCTTTCTAAATGGTTATAGACTCTGGTGAGATTCAACAACGCTGGTGAGTTCTTCAGTGAGATTTGACGACGTTGTCGAGTTCTATTCTAGTTCATCATCCCAGAAAAAATCTCTTACAATCTCAGGAGTTGCATCTTCAAACACAGTCCTGCTTCTGTACTCAGTGGGACCATTCTTAGGTTCTCTTAACCAAGCTTGGTATCTCATACCCGGAGTAAACTGGTCCATCATCTGAATCCAAGCATGACCACCCATCTTTCCCCTCAACCAACTGCACAAGATGTCTCAAATCTAAATCCGTTACAGTATTAGGATACAGTATTAGGCAACCTGTCCTCTGTTTTCTTCCCTCCAGCAATCACATCTACACCATCAGAAGAATCACATGATGATGAAGAAGAAACAGGGGAAACTGTTTTCTGCTGTCTCAAAGCCATAGTCCACGTGTCACAAACCAGAGCTTTCAAGCAAGGAGCAGAACCAAAACCCTTTAACGGAGAAGCTGCGGAATGAGGAGAGGGAGATGATGGTAAAGACAAATCAAAAGATCTAGTAGGAGCAGAACACTGAAGCTACAGGATAAGCTTATAAATATATTTATAGACCTTGTAAATTAGTTTATAAATACTTATAAATAAATATATAAACTCTTATAAATAGCTTATAAGTTCTTGTAAATAGTTTTATAAACCCTTTTAAATAATTTTATAAACCTTTATAAATAGTTATATAAATATTAATATGTGTTTTATAAACTTTATAGATGGTAGATACAAGGTTTTATAAGTTTTTATAAAATTATAAATGGTTCATAAATGGTTTTATAAACCTTTATAAATAGTTATATAAATATTTATACGATTTTAGAAACCTTTATAGTTTTTTTTATAAACCCTATTTAAACTCTTCAAAGCCCATTAAAACCTTTTATAAACCCTTACAAATCTTATATAAACCATTTATAAACCCTTATAAATTCTGTAAAAAAATATTTAATAACACCTGTAAGTGATTTTTTAAACCCTTTATATATTCTTATAAACCATTATAAATATTTTAAACATTTTGTGATGACTTGAAAACAAAACTTATGGAAGCTACAAAGCAGTTTCAAGATATTCTTGTTGTGAGATCAGAGGTTAGATTTGTAGTATTTGACTTTCTGACATTAGAGAGTACATAATTGAGAGTTCACATTTTTGTTATATTAATATTTTATAAGTTTATAAGTTATTTTTATAAGGTTATATTAATATTTTTAAAGACTTCTAAATCATGTATAAGAGTTCATAAACATTTATAAGTCATTTATTAGAGTTTAGATTTCAGTTATAATCATTTATAAATCATTTTATAAAGGTTTATAAATTAGTTATAAATATTTAGAAAGTAAGAGTTCTTCTGGCTTTCCTTTGACTCTATATAACTATTAAGACAAGGGTTCTTAAGTAAGTGATATTACAAAGCATGTATCCAAAGCAATCAAAACAGGTTTGGTGTTAAGCCAATTTACATTATATTATATACCCTGAAAATGAAACACACTCTCCTGGTTTAGCTCCAGCAGGTGGTGGCAATGGTTCCACCACTGAGTGGTCGTCATTTGAAGCACAAAGAACCTGTAGCAAAGAAACCATTAACAAAAAAGAAGTACAAGTGTGAAAAGCTTACAACCAAAGATTCTTTTATCTATTAGTAATTTAAGACATCACTTTACAATAGTATTCTCACACAGCACCTGCCGAAACATTCAAATAAAGCGACATATCCATAAGCACTTCAAATTTACAAAGCTTTATACAAAGAAGAGTATACACAAACATATACATACCAATACATGACCTTGATTTATAAGGGGTTATAATTTCTGAAAATGCAGTGTTCACCATTGGAAAAAAACTTTCTTTTAACCAGAACTATTCAAATGACAAGCCTATATCAACCTTCTTTGATTTTGGAGAACAAAAAGAATAAAATCCAAAAATTACTAGAAACCCAGATTTATAAGGGGTTATAATTTTTCAAAAAAAAATATTCATTATAGAAACTCTTTCTCTTAGATCGATCTGTTCAAATACAAGTGTAAACCAACTTTCTTTGTTTTTTTTATAACATATTTATAGTTATTTATAAGGATTTATAAAATTCGAAAATTACTTATTAGTCTCGAAAATTACTTACTCCGAAGCATCTTATTCACAACAGCAGCAGCTCTTCCGCCTTGTAGATTACCCTCATGACCATTTCTTTTGACTGATCTAGATATACAAACCTGGGCAGGAAGTTCCAGAACCACTGCGTGGACTTCATCAACATGGGGACCACCACCGAGCTTAATAAACTATGAGCGTTGTTCTCTGTCAAGATTGCATCTGTCGATAAAGACGCTCTTCCCTTCCTTGAGGGATTCTAAAGCCATCTTTAGGCACTGAGCTTTGCTTCCGGCTTTGCCATTGCTAATAATGTTCTGAAATGAGAGATTAAGCAGAAATAAAATCTAAACCAAGAAAAAAAATAGTCTCATATATATTTACGAAATTCTCAATCACCAAAGCTCTAATGATAAAGATTTGCTCCACACATTTACATCATAGCCCTAGTTCAGTTTAGTAAAGACAGAGGCACTTATTAGTCTCGTAGAGGAATTTCGTCAGTAAGGTTGTGCGCAATATGAATCAATTGAGTAGAGAGAGAGGAGGACCTGACAGATGCGAGACCAAGGGCGGTGGGGTGATTTCATAACGGAGTCACAGAAGGTCGACTTGCCGCTTCCAGGCGGACCAATCAGAAGCACCACTATCCCCTTCTTCTCTCCTGCCATTTTTGCTCATCAGAAGAATTACTTGATTTACAAAGAGGTTATAAAACTCTTTCTCTTACAACTTGTGATTTTTGATGAGGATTCGACACTTTGAGATTTCGAGTCTCGATCACATCTGCTTTGTGAGAGAGAATACACTCGATTTCGTCGCCTTCGCACGATCTCATCGTTTCTCGTCGTCGTCGCTCGATCTCGTCACAGTAGCTTGATCTCGCCGCAATCTCTTGATCTCGTCTCATTCATCCCCAACGCTCGATCTCGTCGCCATCGCTTGACCTCGTCGCCGTCGCTCGTCGCCGTGAAAAAGAAGACGCTTTGTTCTCGTCGGAGAATTTTTACAGAATGGAGAAGAAGACGATGGTTGAGAAGAATAAAAAGGGTTAGTTTTGTCTTTTACACATTAATAAAAAGTGTATTTGTGAAAATGTCTATCTATTAGTGGTATTGTTGAATTGTGGTACTACACAAAGTGTAGTTATGAAATTTCCCCATTATTGTTTCAAATGCAAAGTTATTAAGCACAATCTTAGTTAAATTAATTTGTGGCTCCGGGGAAAGTTATATTGAACGCAAAATATTTGCATGAGTTGTTTTGCTATATTAATGCTCAAATTGTTTTAGGAAAGTATTAAATCATTATATCAATGCTATAATTATTTGACGAAATAAGAGGAAACTGTTTTAATAATAAAAATAATATCAAAATTGATTTAATTAGAGAAGGAAACTATTTTATTTTAAGACAACATATTAATACAAATGAAAAAGACAAGCATTAAAATATGAAGTTTAATAAATAATCTCAGTGGCATACTATTGTAAATAAGATGAAAAACTAAGGGACATTTTAAATGTGTACTTCTATTTTAATATTAGAGATGAAAACGTTATATAATTTTCATTTTATTTAGTTACAGATTTTGCATGTATCAAAATTAGATATAAAATGAATAACTCATGCTAACAATAAATATATAATTAAATTCAGTGTTTATAAATAAAATTAAATCTGCCAAATATAGAAACTTATGTGCCATTTAACTCAGAGGTCTAATATTTTTAAATCTGACATGGACGCTGAACCGGATAACTTCCATGGTCACCTGATTATTAGGTCGATGACCGCGGATGAACTGCAGGTTAATAAATAAATTAATTTTCTTATATAATATATTACATATTGAAAAATATAAGACATATTTTATGTTTTTAAAAGTATATAAAATACTTAGATTTAGTTGTATTATTTTATTTTCATTTCACATACAAAATATCAAAAGAATTTTTTTAATTATTTAACATTTTTAACATTTAATAAAAATTCAAGATTAAAAATCCATAAGCATTTAAATGTCTAATGTGAATGATAATACTTAAATTTAAATCTAAAATAACTTCTTATTTAGAATATAAATAAATTTTAATAGATTAATTAAAAATCTAATAAAAAGAAATAAAAATTATATATTGGATCAATCACTGGTTCAACTGCAAACTAAGTTTTGGGTTTCAGATATTTTTTACTGGTTTGTCGGATTTAAAATAATAGTTTTCTTAAAATCCAAACATGGCTACATATCGGATCATCAGGTTTAACGGTACAACTTTGGATCTTGGTTGGGTTTCTAATTATTGCAGAGATCCATTAATAAAGAAACTTCAAAGTATCTATATATAAGTAATTCAAATAAATTTATAATTCTTCACATTATTTATATATTCAAATTAAACCAGTTATGCTTTGTATTTGTTAGAACTAGATGTTAAGATTGACCAGTGTCGTCACAATATTTTAACATGTTTGGATGGTTTATTCAAATCTGATTATTACCTCAACTTGGATTCGGTTGAATCAGTATTACCCTGATCCGGCTAATCGGTTTTACTTCATTTTTTAAAAGTTGTTTAAATTAACATTGTTTTATTATTTTTGAATCTAATTTTATGAAGGAATAAATCTTGCGCTTTAAAAGCGCGGATCAAAATCTAGTAACCATTTAAATAGCAGCAAAATAACTTTAAGACCTATGGACCCAGGACAAACTCCCTTATCACCATGGTCAAGAGCCGGGACTGCCATCAACCCTTCTTCAATGCTAAACAGTGTATTAGCTTAAGAACTCTAAAAAGTAGCTAAAGATGATAAGAAGAAATTAAAATTCGTATATTTATAATTGGCTAATGAAGGTAGCCAGTTGTTGAAACGTAACATGACCTCTTTTTTTGCCAGCAAGTATTAAACGTTGCTCGAATTAGAAACATCATTATGTTTTTTTTTTATTAAACGTTGCTCGAATTAGAAACATCATTATGTTTTTTTTTTTGAAAAGAAAACATCATTATATTCCATTTAAAGTTCACGTTCTAGTAGGTCCACTAATTTTTTTTCTTCTTGCTATAAAGAAACGAAGAAAACAGCCCTTTTTCAAGAAAAAAAAGAAACGAAGAAAACAAGAATTGATTACAAATCGCCTTGAATATATAGTCAAACATGAATAACCTCACGGACAAAGATGCGGTTCTTGAGGATTTAACGTCCAATGTGAAACAAATACAAGATCAGGTATTGGAGGAGATACTAACATGTGATGCCAACACAGAATACCTTCGGAGTTTTCTCCATGGGAGTTCAGATAAAGAGCTCTTTAAAAATAATGTTCCCTTGGGGAACTATGAAGATTTCAAGCCAAACATCGAGCGTGTCGCCAACGGAGAACCCTCAGATGTTATTTCGGGCAAGCCTATTATCGGATTCATGCTATCGTACGTGGTATATAAGTTATGATTAAATACTGTATATATAATGTATGTGAGTTTGATGTAGTTTTTAGCCTTATAAAACACTTGTGGACTTGTTGTGGCTGCTTGTGTAGGTCTGGAACTTCAAACGGGAAACAGAAAATAATACCTTTGAGCGACAAGTACTTGGAGAACGCTAGATGCAACTATGATCTTCGCTCCCTCGTGTTATCCAAGTAAGTATATACACTATTGCTTTTTTTTTTAATTAAGGGCTCTTTATTTTGAAATACATCACTTTTTCTTTTTGTGTATATGTGTAACATGAATAACAAAGATCTATTTTCGTTTTGAAGGCATGTCCATGGTAACAACCAAGGAAAAGGGATGGTGTTCGCCTTCATTAACCAAGGCTCCATAACTCCGTCTGGTTTGCCAGCTTCGTATTCTACTTCATTTCTATTAAAAAGTTATTATCTTAAGAAGCCAGCATCATATTGGGATAGTTCCTACACAAGTCCCATTGAAGTTGTGGTTTGTCCTGACAGTAAGCAGAGTTTCTTTTGTCATCTTCTCTGTGGTCTTGTCAAACGAGATGAAGTTGAAAGAGTGGGTGCCTTTTTTGCTTCTACGTTGGTTCAAGGAATCATGTTTCTTGAAAACTTTTGGAAAGAAATGTGCAATAATATACGATCAGGTGAGCTAAGTGATTGGATCACTGATCTTAGCTGCAGGGAATCTGTTTCTAAGGTACTTGGTGGACCTAATCCTCAATTGGCGGATCTTATAGAAAACATATGCAACAAAAAGTCATGGAAAGGTATAGTCCCACAACTTTGGCCCAAAACCAAATATAGTGAAAGCATTATTACAGGACAGATGACTCAATATATTCCAACACTGGAGTTCTACCTCAGTAACTTGCCTCTAGTATCCATATCTTATGCTTCTTCTGAAACCCACTTTGGGGTTAATCTGAATCCTCTATGCAAACCACAAGATGTATCCTACACGCTTCTGCCGAACATGTCATACTTTGAATTTCTACCTGTCAATGAGGAAAATGACGCAATTGTTGATCTTGTGAACGTAAAGTTAGGTGGCTACTATGAACTCATAGTCACCAATTATTCAGGTGAGTTATATATGTACACAATAAATAAATTCTCTATATATATTCATAATCAGATCTTTATTTTACTTTTCAACTTATGTTTTTTTTTTCTTACTATATAAAAATGCTATATTTATGTTCATAAACAACTCTTTTTTACTTTTCAACTTATGTTTTTTTTCTTACTATATAAAATGCTATATTTATGTTCATAAACAACTCTTTTTTACTTTTCAACTTTATGTTGTTATGTTTTTCTTCTAGATTTACACCGATATAGAGTGGGAGATGTTCTACAAGTAACTGGATTTTACAACAGCGCACCACAGTTTAGATTTGTACGAAGACAAAATGTGATTTTAAGTGTTTATTGGGAATCAACAACGGAAGATGACCTTTTAAACGCAGTGACTAATGCAACACAACTACTTCAATCTTCAGATGTAATGTTGAGGGATTTCACATGCTATCCACATATCTCTACTGTTCCAGGTCACTATGTTCTTTATTGGGAACTCAAAGGCAATAACAACGACGACATCAATGAGCTAATTGATACCAATGTGTTGGTGAAATGTTGCTCGGTAGTAGAGGAATCACTTGATGCTCTTTACAGAAAATATCGGAGCAAGTATGGATCAATTGGATCGGGAAATGTGTCTATTCCAACCTGAACAATTTGGATCGTGCCAAATACAACCCGAACTAATGGTTAGTGCTAAATACGACCTGAACTCAATTAAAACTTTAAAAACCTACCCGAACTTTTAAAACGTGCCTAAATCTACATTGAAATATTATTAAAAAGTTGAAATTATATAAACTACTATTTTTTCATCGTATTAAATTTTAAAACTTTGATGATATTTTTTTCTGATTTATATAAATACATAACATTATTATATCTTCAATAAAATTAGATCTTACTAAAATATAAATAATAAAATATTTATAATTAAATTATCTTAGATATACTTATAATTTTGAAGTTATTTATAAAAAAATTGTATAGATTATTTTTATTTTAAAAATTAAGTGATTTTTTTTTCAAAATTATTATTATATATTTTGATATTTCGTTCAAAAATTTTGAAGTTATTTATATTTTGAACCTTTTACCATTCAAAATTGAACAAAATATTAAAATATATAATAATAACTTTGAAAAAAATTCACTTAAGTTTTAAAAATAAAAATAATCTATACAAGAATTTTTTATAAATAACTTCAAAATTTTAAGTATATTTAAGATCATGTAATTATAAATATTTTATTATTTATATATTAGTAAGATATAAGTTTATTGAAGATATAATAAGTAAAAACATGTTATGTATTTATGTAAATCAGAAAAAATGTTACCAAAGTTTTAAAATTTAATACGATGAAAAAATAGTAGTTTATATAATTTCAACTTTTTAATAATATTTCAATGTAGATTTAGGCACGTTTTAAAAAGTTCGGGTAGGTTTTTAAAGTCTTAATTGAGTTCAGGTCGTATTTGGCACTAATCATTAGTTCGGATTATATTTGGCACGATCCAAATTGTTCAGGTTGGAATATGCACTTTTCCCCAGAAAACACATAATTTCTTGAAACAAGAGGCTGATTATCCTCTTATTATTAATACAGAAACAATTTAAAAAAAATAACCTTCAATGAGTAAACTATCTACAGTGTTGCCATTTTGATGATATGTCAGATTCTCATGCATTCTCAGCCTTCTATTAGAACTAACTTTAAAAGACTAGATTAATTACACTGAATTGTCATTGATACTACTATAGAGTTTCATTACATTATAAAATACGGTTGTATATGGCATGTTCTATGCAAGGCTTTTTTGGAGTCGATTTAATGTTTATATGATGTGAAAAGTAAACGAGACACGTTAATGCAATTTTGATACATATATTATAATATTTGTTGATATTCATTTTAACCTTTACAAGTCTAATATTATCGTTCCAGTTTTAATAATATGTTACATACGTGTAGCGGTCGTATAATATTGATACATTCTGCATAAATTGCAATAATCTAATTTATATGTTATATTTCACATACCTATACATTTAAAAAAATTAAGTTCCATTATAGAGCATCAAACCGATGGTTTGATACATGTTGCCTATTAGGTTATGTTTTGGTTTTTTTTTCTGGGACGTGATACATTCTGCATATATAAACTGTTATAATACAATTTATGTGTAATACTGAACATTCTTATTTTTATCTTATACATTGAGAAAGACATTTTGTTTGTGAGTTGTGGACTGAACGATCCCATTTTTTAAAAATCATATATGTAAGAACTAAGAATTTTGTTTTTCAAATATAAATCTGTCTATACATAGATCTGTATTTCAGTCATTATTATTTATGACGGAAACGGTTATGTAATTCAAAAACAATTGACTAATATAGTTTGGTGATCAAATTTCAAAATAGTGTGAAATGGATGTTTCCTGAAATTGCGCTTCTAATGTAAATAATGTCATTATAATTGAATTTCACAATCTTCTGAATACCTATGATATATTTTATTGTCTCTTAAATCCGTCTGTTTCTGTATGTGATTGAATCTGATTTGAAAGAGTTTGCATGTATATAGCTCTAATTCGGTGTGAATTTGCCACATTTGGTATACTCTTATTTATCAATAATTTAAGAAAAATAATAATTAGTTTAATTATTAATAATATCATAAAATTATTTTATATCCAAACGAAATTTTGATTTCTAAAATAAATTTACAATATAAATATTTTTTTTTTAAAAAGTATTTCACATTTAAAATATAATTAATTTGCATATAATTAAATTATATTCTAAATGTAAAATATATATTTTTAAATAGATATTTTAATTGTAAAAATTTAAAATAACATTTTCGATATAAAAATAATTTTGAAATTAGTAAATAAAATAAATTAATTATATACCTTTTTATTTTATATTAACATACGAGCATAAAATTTATATATATATATATATATATCTGTTACTAATTACTAAATTAAAAGACTGTAATGAAAACTTATTTTATCTTTTAGAAATCTTTTAATATTATCTTTTCGATTATATAATATTAATAATTTTACTTGATTGATATTTAGTTATATGTTTTTTTTAATTTTTTATTTGAAAATATTTTTCGGATAACAACGCAATATATAAGAATTATATTTTTATTTTAAAATATATTTTTTAATTTTGGATAACTCTTATTTATTAGTTTTATAGTTACTTATTATATATCTATTACTAAATTAAAAGACAGCAATGATAAAAAAAATTATATTTTAATTCAAAAATTCTTATGTGTACTATATTTATTATTAATAAATAATTCTTAGAAATCTTTCAGTATTATCTTTTCGATTATATACTATTAATAATTTTACTTGATTGATATTTAGTTATATATTTAAAAAAATTAAATTTTTATTAAAAATATTTTTCGGATAACAACACAATATATGAGAATTTTTTTTTTTATTTTATAATATATTTTTAATTTTAGATAACTATTATTATTATTAGTTATAATCACTTATCTAGTAAAAAAATTAAATTTATTTTTTATTTTCACTAATTTATAAAAACAATTATTAAAAGTATAAACAATATTAACCAGTCTAATTTCAACGTAAGAAATCCGTTGCGAAAAATCAGATAATTGTATAGATTATATAATATTTTTAATAATAATTGTAAATAGCATGTTCATACTGTTCAATCGATCAATGCTCTTTAAATCTTTCAAGATTAGCATTAAAGAATACATTAGTGCGTGAAAATCTAAAAAAAAAATTTTATAGAACAAGATGAAAAACATTCTTTAACAAATTTACCTAAAGAAATAATGAAAACTGTTGCTACATTCCGGAAGGAATAATTAAATGCGTTGGAAAAAAATGTTTCACAAAGATATATTTTTTATGTTCTCAATAGTATTTGTTTTTAACAATAGTAAAACGTAAAATTCAAGAAAACCTTTATTTATGAAAATACAATATAACAAAGACTTCTACGATTTGTAGATGTACCTGTACATGTATTGATATTTATTTTGATTTTCAATCATTTTTCTATCAATTCTCTTTATAGCTTTCAAGATAAGCATTAAGCATATTTACCTCGTATTAGTACATAAACTTTGATACTTGGATAATACGAAAAAGAAAGTTTTATAGAACAAGATGAAAAAACTATCAACATATTTACCCCAAGAAATAATTAAAAAAAAAACTAATATCACTTTTTACAAATGGGGAGGGATCGAAGTAACATTTAATTACTTGGATAATACGAGGTAGCGTAGATCGAATAAAAATCTACCAGTCTCCAAGTGCTTGTGCTAATAGGTATTAACTTATGTTTTCCTCCTGAAGTTCCAGACCAATTGATGCAGCCTGCATCCTTTTCCATATCATCTTAGGTTTTTTATATTTCTTATTTATCCAGTTTTACATAAAGCTTTCAGTTTCCTTTTTATTTTACGATAAGGAAAGTTATAATTCCTTTATCGATTAAACATTGGTGTTTTGTTTTCATATATATAGTCGATGCCTTGGTGTTTGTAAGGTCACGACTTTCATTGATAATAATAATAAGAGCTTTTATAAACTCTAAACCCTTGTTCTCGGATAGAGTTTCGCCTCTCAACGATCTCAAGAAGGCTCGATTCCTAGGTATTCGTCGAATCAATAGGTTTCTTGCGCTATACGTAGCCTTGGCTACACTAGTTGGTATCAGAGACTTTTGGTTTGTGATTTCTTAATCAAGACGATCGATTTTTCGTGACTTCCGCTTCATCTCACTACAATTCATCACCATCATCATGCCTCCACGGAGACAAAATCCTGAAGAACAGCAAGAAGAATTCCGTAATACACTGGAGAACTTTACAGCTGGTCTTCATGATACCCTGGTTCAAGCCGTCGAAGCAGCTCTACAAACAGTTATGCAACGACAACAACAACACGCCCCTCATCAACCACCAAACAACAACGCCCAACAACATCAGGATGACGACACCTCTGATGATGACTTGGTCGACAATATATTCGCAAACCCTCGGAATCGTCGAATTCAAAATCGTGCCGCCGCTCCAGCTGATCATCAACTCAATAGACGAGAAATTCATGCTGAAGAAAGACGATGGGATTCTGGTTTCAATATTGAGATTCCTAAGTTTTCTGAAAATCTAAGCACAGAGGAGTTTTTAGATTGGCTAAGTTCCATCGAAGAAATCATGGAATTCAAACGCATTCCGGGAGATCAGTGTGTTCCGTTGATCGCATCTCGTTTTGAAAACAGAGCTATGGCATGGTGGCAACAGATTAAAGAATCTCGTCGCCGAGCAGGATAACCTCGTATTGATACTTGGGAACGTCTTAAGAAGCATATGCGCCAAGCGTTTCTTCCATACAACTATAAGCGTACTCTATACAACAAACTACAAGCATTACGTCAAGGTTCTAAAACATATGATGAATATGCAACAGATTTTTTTTTCATATGGTGGCTCGGACAAACTTGGTGGAAACAGAGGAACAACTTGTTTCTCATTTTATTGGTGGCCTCCGGTATCAAAATCAAATAGCTATGCAACAATTCAATCCACTCACGGTGTCGGAAGCACACCAACGTGCTGTGGCGATGGAAATTCATTACCACTCTAATTGGGGAACATCAAATACACGATCTCG
Organism: Hirschfeldia incana; assembly: GCA_026261945.1. Lineage (NCBI taxonomy): Eukaryota > Viridiplantae > Streptophyta > Magnoliopsida > Brassicales > Brassicaceae > Hirschfeldia > Hirschfeldia incana. The sequence continues at coordinate 5,131,914 of JABCMI010000006.1, forward strand.
AGCTTCCACCTCTCAAGTCACAGATACAAGTACCAATACGACAGAGTCTGCAAAAACGTCTGCAACATGACCTGGAAGTTCTACTACGGCAGCTCCAGACTCTATTGCTCAGTCTCGTCCTCAACGAACAGGAGCTCTTCGTTGCTATACTTGTGGCAAAACCGGTCATAGGCAGACGGCCTGTCCCAATCAAAACCGTCGCAGGTTGCTTAATCAGGATGCTAACTTGGATGAAGAACCATAATATGATGATTATGACTCAGATTCACAACACGAAGCAGAGACAGAAATGATAGCAGGAGACACGGGAGCCAACACTCTTGTTTTACGCCGCAACTGTTTATTGCCTCGTTCCTCTGAAGAATCTTGGCTACAAACAACATTGTTTCGCTCCACTTGCACAATTAACGGAAAAATTTGTAAATTGATCATTGACTCCGGAAGCTGCACTAGTGTTCTGTCTGCAACTGCAGTCGAGAAGTTGGATCTCAAATCAACAGCTCACTCATCTCCGTATAAACTCGCTTGGCTCAACAAAGGCGTTGACATAACAGTTTCACGACAAGTTATGGTCTCTTTCTCCATTGGGTCATACCTCGACACACGTTGTTCCTATGGACGTATGTCACCATCTCCTTGGGTGCCCATGGCAATATGATAAAGATGCTATACACCATGGAAAAGCTAATACCTATAGCTTTGATTTTAAGGGCCGTACGATCAAATTACTACCGTCGCCAGAGCAGTCACAAGCAATTGAGATTCCAAAAACTCTCTCTCTGTCTCCATCCACGTCCACACATAATACGGGACAAACGATGCTTTTGTTACCAAAAGCAGCGTTCGAAGAAGAGTTACGACAATCAGAGGTTGTATGGGCTCTCGTTTCTACTCTGGCTTCTTCTCCAGCAATCCCATCCTCTCCACCTGAGTTTGCTTATTTACTGTCATCTTTTGCGGATGTCTTTCCATCAGACCTCCCTCAAGAACTTCCACCCCTCCGGGATATACAGCATCATATCGACCTAATGCCTAACGGCTCTTCCCAACCGTCCTCACTATCAGATGAGTCCGCAGGAACATGATGAACTCCGTAGACAAGTGGAGGAGCTGTTAGCTAAAGGTCACATACGTGAAAGCCTTAGTCCTACGGCAGTTCCAGCTTTACTTATACCAAAGAAAGACAGTTCGTGGTGTATGTGTGTTGACAGCAGAGCTATTAACAAGATCACAGTACGTTACCGGTTTCCGATACCTCGTCTCAGTGATCTTCTTGATCAAATCGGTCATGCATCCATATTCTCCAAGCTTGATCTTAAGAGTGGTTATCATCAGATATGTATCCGTCCGGGAGATGAGTGGAAAACTGCCTTTAAAACTCGGAAAGGCTTATTCGAGTGGCTAGTCATGCCTTTTAGCTTATCTAACGCTCCTAGTACTTTTATGCGGGTTATGAATCAGGCACTTCGCCCGTTCTTCGGCAAGTGTGTCGTGGTATATTTCGATGACATATTAATTTTCAGCTCCACTCTTGAAAGTCATCTCGACCATCTCCGTGACGTTCTTCAGGTCCTTCGCCAGCAACAACTTTTTGCAACTCAGAAAAAGTGTGTTCGGTACCTCACAAGTGCTATTCTTGGGTTACATTATATCAGAAAAAGGTCTTGAAGTTGATCCCAGCAAGATTGAAGCAATTAAATCTTGGCCAGTTCCTAGGTCCATAACGGAGGTTCGTAGTTTTCATGGGTTAGCTTCTTTCTATCGCCGTTTTTTACGAAACTTCAGTGCTATATCAGCCCCGCTTACGGATTGCATGAAGGGTACAACATTTAATTGGACAGCAGCAGCTGATGACGCTTTCAAGGTTATCAGAGATCACTTAATCTCTGCTCCCATATTGGCGTTACCGGATTTCTCTAATGTCTTTGAACTACATTGTGATGCTTGCAAAACCGGTATTGGCGCTGTTCTGAGTCAACAGGGTCATCCGATCGCATTCTACAGTGAGAAAATTGCTGGTTCCCGTGTTCGTTACAGTACCTATGACGTGGAATTCTATGCCATTGTTCAAGCCATACGACACTGGCGTCACTATCTTTTCCATCAAGAGTTTATTCTATTTACCGACCATGACGCTTTGAAGCATTTGGATAGTCAATCTAAATTTCTTCCCGTCATGCTTCTGGATCGCTTACTTACAGCAGTTTACCTTTGTTATTCGTCATCAGTCCGGCAAGACAAACAAGGTGGCTGATGCTCTGAGTAGGCGACATGCTCTCTTGGCGTCTTTTCATGTCTCTGTTCCGGGTCTTACATGCTCTCTTGGCGTCTTTTCACCTCCGTTATGGACCTAGGAACGGCCGTGTTTTCTGAGGCCTACTTTGGAGTAAATTTGAATCCTGTATGCAAACCACAAGATGTATCCTACCCATTTATGTCGGATATTTCATACTTTAAATTTATACCGGTTAGTGAAGGAAACGACATAACTGTTGATCTTGTGAACATAAAATTAGGTTGCTACTATGACCTCGTAGTCACCAGTTATTCGGGTGAGTTGCTTACAAAACAGTCTACTTACACGTGTATGATCTCAAATAACCAAATTATATTGATCTTTTCATGTTTTTTCTTACTAGGTTTACACCGATATAGAGTGGAGGATGTTCTACAGGTGACTGGATTTTACAATAGCGCACCGCAGTTTAAATTTATACGAAGACAAAATGTGGTCTTAAGTGTTTATTTGGAGGCAACAACGGAAGAAGACCTTTCAAAGGCAGTGACTAGTGCAACACAATTACTTAAATCTTCAGATATAATGTTGAAGGATTTCACATGCTATCCTCATATCTCTGTACTTCCAGGTCACTATGTTCTTTATTGGGAACTCAAAGGCAACAAAGAAGTTTACATCAATGAGCTAATTGATACCATTGTGTTGATGGAATGTTGCTCGGTAGTAGAGGAATCACTTGATGCTCTTTACAGAAGTTTTCGGAGCAAGGATGGATCAATTAGTCCAAGCAATTTTTGATTCCATCTGATTGTAAACAAAGTTTTTTGGGTGAATATAATTTTATACTCATTCAAAAAAGGAAAGCCTGCATTTAGTATTAGAATCATTATGTATGGATAGGCATGTTTTGTTAAAAAAAGGATAGGCATGCCGTATGCTCTTTATTTTTACATATCTGAAGATTAACTTAAGAGATCTATTTTAGCCAATAGAAGCAAAAACTTAGGGTTATGTCTTTTCGAAGACAAAAAAAATAGATTCAATTGAATAATTTTTTCAACAGCTTAATAGCTACAATGAACCTGGTGAATTCCAAAAAGAATACAAATGGATTACATTCACTTGAATGTTTTCAATACGTCGAATAAAACTAAAATGGACCCAACTGTGACACATGGCAACATATGAGAGAAATAAATGTCTCACAGGACTCACATGTAATAGTTAATAAAATCTATATGATTTTTTCTCCTTAAAATTATTAAATCGATATAAATAATAAAATGAATCAATTCAATATGTGTCATAAATCGATAAAAATAATAAGATAATATTTCTTTAAAAAAATATTATGTAAATATATGATCTCATTAAAGTCATAAATTGATAATATATTTATAAATATAATCAAAATATTGTATTGCTTATTTTATATTCACAGTGGGATTATCTCTATAATTTATTAACATTTTAATTTATTTTTTATAATATTGATAAAATTATATCTAAAATCATATTTAAATTCTATAAAATATGATATATATACAACAATAATATAATAAAAACAATACAAAGTTGCACTTCTAAAACATTATAGTGATTACTAGTAATAAAAATTTCTTGAATTATTGAAAAAAATAATCATTTAAAAGTCATCACTGTCAACAGCAATGCAACTTTCTCCTGAAATTTTGCATAATGCTTTTTAATATTAACAATGAAATTACTTCTATATTTTATTAACATCTTAATAACTTTTTTATAATATTTGATAAATTTATATCTAAAGTCATATTTAAATTATATGAAACATACTCTATATACATCAATAATATAATTAAAAAAATTGCACTTCTAAAATTTTATAGTTGAAACGTTTTTAACGTGATTACCAGTAATAAAAATTGCTCGAATTATTGAAAAATCCCCTATATATTAATTCTGGAACATTACGACATATTTTGTAGCCACGTGTCATCACTAGGATGATTCTTAGAAATCCTTAAGAAAATAATTTAGTCCATATAAATCTATATTATACTTTTTATTTAATTAATTATCACATTGACTAGTAATCTTAAATTCTTTCCTTAAATAAAATCTACGTAAGTTTTTTTCCTTAAATAAAAGCTACGAAATTACCTAATACGATTAACGTATATATGAAAATTAATGATTATAAATCATACAAATTTGATAATAAAATTTGTATCTTCTACATTTTTTTTTAATTTATACTATTAAAAAAATAAAAATAACATCAAGCATATTTTAAAAAATTAGATTTTTCATATAATTTATATTTTAAATTTTTTAAAACATCTATAAAATTACGAAAATATAGTAGGGTGTGAAGAAGATGTTATTTTTTAGAATGGAACCCGATCCAAAACAAAATATTTCGGATATCGAATATATCCAAACCAGATTTATATACTTAAATATATTAATTATTTTTATAATTTAATATTTAGAAAATATAAAAAATATAGAAGATGTTATTAAGTTGTCCAAAATACTTGAAATTATATACAAATATTTAATAAATCACATTAATCATATTTAAAAAAATAGATTTTTCATATAATTTATATTTTGAATTTTTTTAAAAAATCTATACAATTACGAAAAATGGTAGGGTGTTATGAAGATGTTATTTTTTCAGAATGGAACCCGATCAAAAACAAAATATTTCGGATATCGAATATATCCAAACCAAATTTGTATACTTAAATATATTAATTATTTTAGAATTTAATATCTAAAAAATATAAAAAAATATAATATGTTATTAAGTTGTCCAAAATACTTGAAAATATATACAAATAGTTAATAATACATGTTTAAAATAGTTAAATGATACTCAAATACCAATACTTCAAATTTCTATTGATTTCTTATCCGAATATTGAAGTTAAACCAAATTCATGTTAAGTTTAAGTATTTTATTTTACATCATACATATTTATATGCTATTAATATAATTTTTTTTGAGAAATTTAAATTATATCTGAGTTTTGTTTTATTCTTTAAAAAAATGAATTATCTAAGTCCAAACTCAAACCAAATCCGCAGATCTGAACTGGATCGAACTTAAAACATAATTGAATCGAACTAAACCAAATTGTATCTAAATATCCATCCCAAATCAAATGTAAAAGAAAATATCTTGATAACAAAATACGTTCTAATTTTAATATTTAAATACAACTTATTTAAATACAACTTATTTCATCCAGTAATCATTTAAAAGTCGTCACTGTCAACAGCAATGCAACTTTTTTTGAAGTTTTTGCATAAATAACCATAAAGTTTAGTCAACTATTTGGTGGCGGGGAATAAATGCAAATTAAATGTTTGGTTGTGGTCCTTGTGCACTCCACCACACAGATCAATATATAAACTCCACACACGTGATTTTTGTATTAAAAAAGTTCCATAATAAAACCATCACCAGTCTCTCTTCCTCCTTCTGTTTTTACTCTTTTGTTTCTAGGGCCCTAAATGGGCCAGCGGATACCTAGGCCAAGGCCCAACTCTCAAAATTTGTATCTGCTGGGCTTTAAACCCTCTTTCTATCTAAAGTATTTGTGTTTCAAAAAAAAAGTTTCATAATCAAACTAAACAATATGCTTTTAGTTTTCTTGTTAGTTTGATTATGGAAACATCAAACTATTTGGTAGACGTGAAGAGTACTGCAAATTAAAAATATTGGTAGTTAATCCCACTATTTTGGGTTGTTTTTGTAAGTCAACTATCCCTCCACTATTCTCTTTTTTTTTTTTTTGGTAAAAAACTACTCTCTTTTTGCTATAAAGAATTGAAGAAATAAGGTTGATTAATTACCAATCGCCTTGAATATAGTCAAACATGAATAACCTCACATACAAAGAAGCTGCTAGGCTTGGGCGTTTTATACTGTCACCGAAGCCCAAAGTGGGACCCGAACCGAAGTTTCGGTATCGGACCGGTAACGGGCCTAAACAAAAAACCGAATGGTTTTTGTATCACATGATCTTCGGTTATTGACTGGTTCGTTTAAAAACCAAAAGCAAAATAGGTAACCAAACAATACCGATCATTTATATAAGTGTCTCATATATACATACATTCATTTATACCTATACACACGCGAAGGCAAAACAAAGAAACAACCTCTTCGTTTCCTGAACGCGTGAGCCGACGAACCCTAGTTCCCAAAAAAATTTCTCTCGATTATTGATCATAATCATTCACAGACTCAAACTGGCCACTATAAATCAGTTAGCCCCTTGTTCTTCTTCTTCATCCAAGCATTCGAGAATCCAGTCACATGTATAGTCTCTCTTCGACAAATATTTGTCTTTTTTTTTATTGCATGTCTCTTTCTTCGATTCCTTGTTGAATTAAGTCAAATCGGTTACAATTGATTCCATATGTTTGTGTTTGGTTTTGCGTGTCTACTTAATTGATTTTTGTGTTTGTGTCTAGTGTCCACTTAATTGATTTTGATGTTTTGCTTTCGTTTTGCAGATGGACTCTACATCATCTTTTACCATGGATGATGCAGTCAACAATCAAGCAACAGATACCATTACCGGCAAGAGGAAAGAAACCGAGGGAGCTAGTGGAGCAACAAACAAGGTGAAGCGTATTCTCTCTACAAGGTATAGAGTGTGGGAACACTACACAAGGACGAAGGAAGATCGAAACAAGTGTGTATGCAACTACTGCCAGAACAGATTTTCGTGTCTCACAAGCTCAGGGACCTCAAATCTTAAGAGCCATCTTGAGAAATGTAAGAATTGTCTTGCTTGGTCGGATGGACAAGAAGATAAGTAGCCAACCATTGACGATGATGGGAAACTTAAGAAGGCAAAGTTGACCGAAGCTCAGCTGAGAGAAGCCACAAATGAGATGATTGTCTTAGGACAATTACCGTTGGCATTTGTTGAAAGTGTAGCTTGGAGACACTTCTGTAACAAGGTACTTGTGTAATTTTTTATGTTCTTTGTCCGTTAAATTTTTTTTTCCAAGTTGAATTGTAACTAATAAATATTTTTTCTTTTCTATCTTTGTAGGTTAACTTTGGATACACTCCTCATTCAAGAAGAACTGGGACTAAAGACCTTGTCAAGATGTATGTGAAAAGGAAAGAAGCACTCAAGAAATGGTTCTTGTCTAACAATCAACGAGTATCTTTGACAACGGATATTTGGGTTTCTCCAAATACAGGTAATCCTTTACACATTTTCTGATATTTTTTACACATTTTCTGATATTTTTTACACATTTTTGATTCGTTTATACATCATGAAGTACTTACTGTTTCTTGTATACAGGTGCAAGTTACATGGTCATCACAGTGCACTATATTGATGCTTCTTGGCGGTTGAAGAAGCTGATCATTGGGTTCAAACACATCACGGATCACAAAGGTCAGACTATAGCAAATGTTCTACTCGAGTGCTTATCTGACTGGGGAATCATTAATGTTTTCTGCATAACGGTTGATAATGCTACTGCCAATAGTTCTGCGTTGAGTAAATTTCAGAGTAATTTTGCTTTAGCTTCTGATCAGGCTTTCGTGTTAGATGGAGAGTTTTTACACATGAGATGCAGTGCTCATATCATTAATCTGGTAGTTAAAGATGGAATGGCTGAAATAGATCAGAGTGTAGTTGCTATCCGTAATGATGTGTCCTATGTTAGATCACATTCTAACAAGTTGAGATCTTTTGAGCTTAAAGTTGACTCCGGCAAGATTTCAAGGGGAAGTCTTCCTTGGTATGTGAAGACAAGATGGAATTCAACTTATCTGATGTTGACAACAGCTCAAAAATTCAAGGTGGCGTTTGATAAGATGGAGGCAGAAGACAAGCTCTACAATGATCATTTCGCTGAGATTGAAAATGGATCATCAAGGGTCGGACCTCCTCAGCAAAGGGATTGGAGTGCTGTTGAGAAGTTATGTAGATTTCTTATCATCTTCTTCAACTCAACACTGGTGGTCTCAGCTTCAACTACACTCAATTCACACAAGTGCTATGGAGAGATTGTCACCATTGCGACCAATCTGGTGTCACTCTCCAACAGCCCTGATTCTGAGTTGAGGTCCAAGGCGTCAGATATGCTCAAGAAGTTTGAGAAGTATTGGGATGGCATGAAAATATTAACAAGATGTTAATAGTGGTTATTGTTTTCGACCCCCAGCAACAAGTTGGAGCATGCCAAGATGTGTTTTGAAGAGCTATATGGGCTAGATACTATTGAGTATAAGGAGATGTATGACTCCTTGATTTGTGTCTTGAGGAGTTTGTTCAGCGAGTACAGTTCAAGACATGGAGCCGCGCTTGATCCAAGTGACCAATCTTCGTAGACTAACAACTCAAGTCATTCTATAGACCAGTCTATGGAGATTGTGGATGACTGTGTGGGTTACAGAAGAATGGATGTCAGGTACAAGCAGAAGCTCAACGAAATTGGAGTTAGAGAAAAGAAGGATGAGCTGGAAACATACCTCAAAGAGTCTGTCGAAAACCCTGAGCTGATGATTGGAACCGAGTTTGATGTGCTCTCGTGGTGAAGAAAAAACTCAGCTAAGTATCCTGTCTTGTCTTTGGTTGCTCGTGATGTCTTGGCTTTACAAGTCTCCTCAGTTGCTTCAGAGAGTGCGTTTAGTACATCTGGCCGGCTTCTCGAACCACACCGAAGCTCTCTAACCCATTACATGGTGGAGGTTTTAATGTGCACAGAGCAGTGGCTCAAACAAGACATCAAGATGGAGTCAAGAGTTCTTTCAAATACTCAGATACTAGCTGATCTTGAGGAAGTGGACAAACTTGAGAGAGGTAATATCATATACTTTAAATCTTCATTTCTTATCATATCAGTGTTCAGTTTTAGATTTAATTGTCGATTTTGAATTTTGTGTTTGCAGAGTGTGGAGACAAAATTGTTCCGGAAGAAGACTGAGGCTTTGTTGATGCTTAAGAAGATCATGGCTATGTGAACACTTTGTTTCTTTGTTTCGGTTTGAAGTTTATGTTTTTTTTTGCACTTTGATCACTTTCTTATCGGCTTGAATGTTGGTTTTTAAGTTTAGACACAAATTTTCTTTTTTTTTTTGTGTCTAAAACTTGTGTTTCACTTGGGTTCTAGTGTGTTTGAACACATTTTGTTTTAATGAAAACTTTTGGTTGTTCGGTTTATTTTGGTATATTTCAGTTTCTTTGGTTATTTACGATTGAATTTGGTTGTTCATAACCGAAACCGAACCGGATCCAATGTGTTTTCGGTCTATATCGGATTCTGATTGATTCATCTGAACCGACCCGAAACCATACCGAATTATGGAAAAACCGAATGGTACTTCTACACTATGAACCGAAAATCCGAACAACCGATTAAACCGTACCGAAACCGAACCAAAGTCTGAATGCCCAGGACTAGAAGCTGCCATGGCGGTTCTTGAGGATTTAACGTCCAATGTGAAGCACATACAAGATCAGGTATTAGAGGAGATACTAACATGTTATGCAAACACAGAATACCTTCGGATTTTTCTCCGTGAAAGTTTGGATAAAGAGCTTTTTAAGAAAATGTTCCGATAGGGACTTATGAAGATTTCAAGCCATACATTGAACGTGTCGTGAACTGTGAGACCTCAGAGATCATTTCGGGCAAGCCTATTTCCGGATTCATACTAACATACGTAAACGCTATGTTTTTCTATTTGATACTATCATCCTCCGGTCTAGATGAATAATAATTTATATATGAACTTGATGAGGTTCTTGTTTGCAAAAAAAAAAAAAACTTGATGAGGTTCTTAGTCGAAAACTCAATTGCTTGTGCACTTTTGACATGTGTAGGCCAGGAACTTCAGGAGGAAAACAGAAGCTAATACCTTTGATCAACAAGTACTTGGAGAACGCTAGATTATTATTTAATCTTCGCTAGCTACCTCGTATTACCGAAGTAATTGAATACTACTTTCTCAATTCTGTAAAATTAATTTTAGTTTCTCTTTTCATCTTGTTTCTAAAACTTAAAAATTTTAGATTTTCAATGCATTTGTATTGATTAATGTTAATCTGTAAACGTTAAAGTTAAAGAACATTGATTTTAGGGAGAGGTTGCAGATGTTAGATTTTTTTTTTAATTTTCAGTAATTATATATATTATATATTATATATATAATATAGTCAAAAATATAAGACTACTGAAAACTTTTAAGAAAATATCTAACTAATGCAACTTCTCACCATTAAGATATAGTATAAAATTCTCTAAAATATGTTTACAATACATCTACCATTGATCTTTTACATCAACCTCCAAGTCTACAATATACTCTCTCCGTTCTTAAATGATTGATATTCTAAAAAAAATTGTTTCAAAAAGATAGACTTTTTACCTTTTAATAATGGGTAGTTCAACAAGGAACGTTTGACTCTCTCATGGAATATTTCATTGCTCAAAGGGCTTCTCTAAGTCAATACAAGACATCCGGATGCATAAAATCCTCAGAGGCATTAGAAGTTCCTGAAAAAAGGGTTATTGCTTGTTTTTGTAGCGGCAAATTACCTCATGTGGACACTCCGTGTTAACGAGCGACCAACTTCTATATTTCATTAATAAAAACGCTTTATTGAGTATTGAATGATTAAAAGCTCTTTCAAAACTTTCACTTGCACTAGTCCACTTAGGCAAAACTCTTTAGAGCATCCACATCAAAGGATTGTGAGAGGGGTTCACACATTTATCCAAAAATAATAATATAATAAAGACAAAGTCATGAACCTATATCGTCACTGTTCTGCGGGACTCATGACACGTGACGGTCCGTAAGTTCGGTTATTAATTTTTTATTTAAAAAGAGAAAAATCAAACAAAAAAAATTAAAATAATCAAAAATACACTTTGGAAATCAAGATGGAAGGGGAGGGGGGGGGGGGGGTGTTGCCAATGTGAATGCTCTTAGTACTATAGTCAACTGAAAAGATTGGATGCCAATATGCTGGGGACAACCGTAAGAGTTCCAATGTGAGATATTCATAGAATATCTAACAATAAAAATAATAATTTACTTTTACAAAAAAGGAGTGAAATAAATGTCTGAAAAAAACAATTTGAGTAAATGGAAACGAATTGAAAAGATACACATCGACGTGATGACTACTAAATTTTGCGGAATCAATTAAAAATCACTATGATTGGTCAGTAATGGAACTAGAGGTTCTAAAAAAACTTGGAAATATATAGATATTTCTTTTTTTGTAAAAGGGAATTAGTAAATATCTTTGTTCTAAAATGCGGATGCGTCACTGGAACTCGGACGCAAAATTGTTGATCGGTGGGTCACCGTGGCGAAAGGGTGGTAGGCGGAGTAGTTAGGCGGTGAAGCGAGTTTGTCCGGAGTAGCCGCGTAATTGAGCAAATCGGCACTTAGATATGTAAGGCAATTTACTTTAGTTCCTCTATTTCTAAAAGTGCTCGAAGCCTAGAATTTTTTCCCAGAAAACCTTACTTTGATTATTTTGAACCTCAAATCAAGTGAAAAATCCAAACAGTCTGTGACAGGATAAGTCGATCACGTTTGTGGATTCGAGTAAGTAATCTTAAATTTTCATGCAGAAATCAATTGCACAGTATAAAAGAATTGGGGAAGAAAATGATTTTAATCACAACTTTGTCATTAAAGAAAAAATAAAATAAAATACTGATAAAAGACAACCAACCTAGATTCGAACACGTGAACTATACGAATGTAAATTTCACTAAACTTTTTTTTGGCATCAAATAGCTGTTCCATTACTCAAACTTGAGGTGGTCTGGGAATCCAGACCGGAATAGAACAACCAAAGTAACAAAGCGATCTATGAAAAGTACGAGCAGTTCTAGCTAGAGAATCAGCTATCGAATTTTGTGTCCTTGGGATGTAGCAGATCCTGAAGTCCGAGTAGCACATCTTGAGAGTTTGGATCTCCAGATCAGTCGAGAAGTTTGGCCAAGCTTGAGGATCTGACAGCATCTTAATTAGATCCTTGCAATCTGTTCCAAAATATTGACATTCCTAATGTTGTAGCATAGTCTTCATGGCCCATTTTAGCGCTTCCAGCTCCGAGTGTAATGCAGTCTCTCGGCTCCTCATATTCCTAGTTCCCATTAGTTGGATGTTTCTCCTACTATCCTTCCAGACCCATCCTATTCCATTGTATTGATCGGTAGGAGTCCATGAACCATCTACCATGCAAATTTCCCCCAAGCTTAAGGCATGTTGCTGCGGGACATCTTGGCTTATCAGCGTAGACACTTTTGCATCATGCCAAGCTTGACATTCGCCCTCTGCATACCTGACTAATTCCGCTGGATCCCTCTCTATTCCTCTGAATAGCTTATCATTCCTAGCTTTCCAAATGTACCAAATGATCCAAGGGTATGGGTCTCTATCATTCTCTGAATAAAAAGGGGTGCAACACGAGGACTTCCCGGGAGGTCACCCATCCTAGTACTACTCCCGCCCAAGCATGCTTAACTGCGGAGTTTCACTAAACTCTGATTGGCAAATCAGATAATAAAATAGTAACAACGTGCTATAAAAACAGTATGCTACAGAAGTTATATGCTTTTGATAAACTATTTAATAAATTGATTGGTAGAACAATATGAACATACTATTTTAAATTATTATGAAAAATAATATATAATATATACTACTTCCTCCGTTTCATATTCAGTGTCGTTGTAGAAAAAAAATTTTGTTGCAAAATAAATGTTGTTTTCGCATTTCAATGTAAAATTTATTAATTTTATTTTCTATTTTATTTTTCTATTGGTTACGATTTATGGATAATAGTGTATTATATAGGAAATATGCAAAATTATATGATTTCTTAATCTGTGTGCATGAATTTAGAATGACACTTATAGTGAAACAGAGGGAGTATTATCTGCAAAGTGATTTTTCGCAACGAAAATTTCATGTTGAAAGTTAGACTGGTTAATATTGTTTATAGTTTTAATAATTTTTTTTTATAAATTAGTGAAAATAAAAAAGAAATTAAATTTTCTTACTAGACAAGTGATTAAGACTAATAATAATAAGAGTTATCCAAAATTAAAATATATTTTAAAATAAAAATATAATTCTTATATATTGTGTTGTTATCCGAAAAATATTTTTAAACATAAATTTATTTTTTTTAAAAGCATATAACTAAATATTGATCAAGTAAAATTATTAGTAGTATATAATCAAAAAGATAATACTGAAAGATTTCTAAGAATTATTTATTAATAATAAATATAGTACACATAAGAATTTTCGAATTAAAACATAAAAAAGTTTTCATTACAGTCTTATAATTTAGTAAATAGTAATAAATATATATAATAAGTAACTATAAAATGTTTATGCCCGTATTTTAATATAAAATAAAAAGATATATAATTAATTTATTTTCTTTACTAATTTCAAAATTATGTTTATATCGAAAATGTTATTTTAAAAATAATTTTTACAATTAAAATATCTATTTAAAAAATTATTTCACATTTTAAAATATATTTTAGAAATCAAAATTTCATTTTCTGGATATAAAATAATTTTATGATATTATTAAATAAAATAATTAGTTAGAAGTTTTCTAAATTATAAATGCAAATACTCTTCTAAAAATTTCATATAAAAATTTACCAGAGAACATTTGGAGAGCATTAACATTTAGTAAATATTGTTCTAAATAATTATATAACAAAATGTTGATTGGATAATGTGAAGCATAATACTAATGCTAATGTTCTACCAATCAAGCTACATCAATAAATTGGCCATGTCCAATAACAAAGATATATATATATATATATATATATATATATATTAGGCATAGCCTGTTTGTTGTTCACTATTTAGAATTTGTTAGTTTTGTATGGACTGTAATTTTGTATTGCGACTAATTGACATGTATTTATAAATCTATAATTTTTAGTATCAGTTAATTAATGTATAAATTTTAGGAAAATATATGTTGAAATTCAAGTATCAGTTAATTAATCAGTAGGACTAGACAATCAAGTATTTGGTAAAGGGGACGAAGAAGAATTAATGTTACATACAGTGCTGCTACCAACTGAAAAGATAAACGCCATACACGTGATAATTAAAATCTGCAGAATCAGTTAAAATTCTTAAACTGGTCAATAATGGTAAAGTAGCTTTAGCTTTTGGAAATTTAGTGATAAAGAAAATATGCACAACTCTTGGTGCGTAAAATAACTATAATTATAATTCTAGTCGTGAAAAACGTAGTGAATTAAATACAGACATGAATTGGCCCCTCCACTTTCACAACACCATTTTATGTTGTTTTAAAATTACTCTTCTACACTATACTTTCACTATAAATAACACAAGAAACAAGTGTTGATTACAAATCAAATGAGTATAGTGAACCATGATTAACCTCACCGAAGAAGATGCTGGCTTAGCTGTGCTAGAGAAGATGACGTCCAACGTAAAGCAAATACAAGATGCGGTACTGGAAGAGATACTAACATGTGATGCCAACACAGAGTACCTTCAGAGTTTTCTCCATGGGAGTTTGGATAAAGAGCTTTTTAAGAAGAACGTTCCGGTAGGAACCTATGAAGATTTTAAGCCATACATCGAGCGTGTCGCCAATGGCGAGCCCTCAGATATTATTTCGGGCAAGCCTATTACTGGATTCATACTAACGTACGTACGCACACGTTATGGTTTTGCGAAATACTCATTCTGTAGATGATTAATAATGTATGGCTTGTATAGGTCTGGAACTTCAGGAGGAAAACAGAAGTTAATACCTTTGAACAACAAGTACTTGGAGAATGCTAGATTATTATTTGATCTTCGCTACCTCGTTTTATCCAAGTAATTAAATATTATTCTCCCCAGAAATGGTTTTAGTAACTATTATTCTCTCCTAATTAAATATGATTATAGTTTTTTCATTTTGCTCTATTAAACATTTTTTAATAGATATACCATGCACTCTGTATTGATTAATATTAGTCATGAAACTTTAAAGAGCACTCACTGACTGAAAATATATTAATTATTTTAAAGTAACATAAATATCTAATATATGCAACCTCATTAAAGTTCTCGAAAGTATGTTCACAATACATATGTTATGGATCTTCTAGATCAGCCTCCATACATCTTATATATATATTTGTATGATGAAAAATAACTATTTGAGTTTGTAGGCATGTGGATGGTCACAACGAAGGAAAAGGGATGCATCTCATCTTCCTTAAACCACCCTCCAAAACTCCATCTGGTTTGCCAGCTTCATATGCTACTACACATTTCATGAAAAGCGATTATTATGTCAAGAACCTACCATCATATTGGGATACTTCGAGCACAAGTCCCAGTGAAATCAAATTTTGTCCTGACAATAAACAAAGTCTATACTGCCATCTCCTTTGTGGTCTTGTCCTGAGATATGAAGTTACAAGAGTGAGCGCTAACTTTGCTTCTATCTTGGTTCAAGGAATCACTTTTCTTGAAAACTTTTGGAAAGAAATGTGTAGTAACATACGGTCAGGTCAGCTTAGTGATTGGATCACCGATAGCTGTAAGGATTCTGTTTCCGTGATACTTGGAGGACCTAATCCTCAACTAGCAGATATTATAGAAGACATATGCAGCCACAAATCATGGAAAGGTATCATTCCACAGCTTTGGCCCAAAACCAAGTTTATCGAATGCATTGTCACAGGACAAATGGCTCAACATGTTCCATTATTGGAGTTTTATGTTAATGATCTGCCTATCGTTTCCCCAAACTATGCATCTTCTGAAGCCATGTTTGGCGTTAATTTGAATCCTCTATGCAAACCACAAGATGTCTCCTACACATTTCTACCGAATATGTCATACTTTGAGTTTATACCGGTTGGTGAAGGAAACGACGCAATTGTTGATCTTGTCAGCGTAAAGTTAGGTTGCTACTATGAACTCATAGTCACTAATTATGCTGGTGAGTTTTACAAAACAATCTATTTAGACATATACGATATATAGGTTCTGAAATAACTGAAATAATGATGTTGTCACCTTTTTTGTCTTACTAGGTTTACACCGTTATAGGGTGGGTGACGTTCTACAGGTGACTGGATTTTACAATAGCGCACCACAGTTTAAATTTGTTCGAAGACAAAATGTGGTCTTAAGTGTTTATTTGGAGGCAACAACAGAAGAAGACATTTTAAAAGGAGTGACTCGTGCAGCACAAGTACTTAAATGTTCAGATATAATGTTGAGGGATTTCACATGTTACCCTCATGTCTCCGACGTTCCAGGTCACTATGTTCTTTATTGGGAACTCAAAGGAAACAACGATGATGGAATCAATGAGCTTGACACTAATATGTTGGTGGAATGTTGCTTCGTAGTAGAGAAATCCCTTGGTGCTCTTTACAAGAGATATCGGAGTAAGGAAGGATCTATTGGAGCTTTAGAGATAAGGGTGGTTCAGCAAGGAACATTTGATGCTCTCATGGAATATTTCATTTCTCAAGGTGCTTCTCTAGCTCAATACAAGACACCTAGATGCATAAAATCTTCTGAGGCCTTACAAGTTCTTGAAAACAGGGTTCTTGCTCGTCTTTCCAGCGAGAAATTACCTTAATGTTAATCAGGCTCATCTTCTACATTTTCATAATAATCTCTATATTGCGCAATTACTATATTAAAAACTCGAGGGAAATATACTCTATTTCTTATTTCTATTTGTATTGGATTTAAGGTATAGATATAAAAATTTGATCCAAAAAGATATAAATAAAATAATTTATAGGTTTGTTTTCACTGTTCAGTTATTTTTGGTCAGAAAACTAGTTTAAAGCCTTATATAGGTGACCAACAAAATTTCATTGAAAACATAACGAGCTTATTACTAACCAAGTATTGGTACCGACTTGTTTGAGCTATTTTGCTAACGCCCTTACAGATTTTTTATGTTGAATACTTTTGTCTTTACTATTTTTCGTAGGCACCCCATATTGAAATAAGCAAACATAATATATAACTCGTCTTCTTTAATTTACAAACAAACTTCGTGTGGTTAGGTAACAATTGTATTAAAGTTAGGGGGTTTTGATAGTTGACCTAACTTAACATCAAAATCCTTGAATTGTCAAAATAAGCTTACAAATAACACATTAAGTTGAACTAACAAGGCTCAAGCTAACTATACAGTAACCTACCAAAACCATATAAAAACTATATGATGTAATCCATATTAGACAGTTGCATCTATATAAACTCAATAGCATACCGTTGGATTCTCATCAAAACAAAACAGAAACCGAAGAATCAATTAGAGAGAGGCCTTAACCATAGTAAAAAAAAACCCTCATCAAACACATCCAAAATGACATCATTCAAGCTTTTTCTCATTGCTTTCTTAGTGAGTCTTTCTTTCTCTATTACGATCAACATGTGCTCGGCCTCACGCCACCTTCTCCAGCAACAACCTCTCCCTCAAATTCCAAATATGCCTATCCCAACGATGGGCTTGCCTCCATTGCCATCGAGCGTGCCACAACCAACTTTTCCCACAATACCCACTTCAGTTCCTCCATTGCCATCAACATTGCCACAAACAACTCTTCCCACAATCCCTACTTCAATCCCTCCAATTCCAATGCCAACTTTACCTTCGTTTCCGACAACGCTTCCTTCTCTCCCTACCAATTTCCCATCCATTCCAATGTTCTCTCCTCCGCCCACTGCAACTAAATCGAGTCCTTAAATAATTAAATACTTCATGGGCTTTGTTGTCTCTTATACTATAGTGAAATGTATCAGTGTGTTGTGTTTTCATTTGGTTGATCACATATCTCCGTATGATTTGTACTTTTTTTTTAATTTCCCTTTTAGGTAATCAATATTTGTATGCTTACTAGGTGTTTCCCTGCACCATGTGCAGAAAGAAAATTTTTAAATTTAATTTATATTTAAAAATTATTATTTTTATTAAATATTATAGATTTTATTATTTTACCAATATTTAATATAGATATGATTTAGTTAAATGCTAAATTAAAATAAATTGATTTTGTTTATTTAAATATATATATATATATATGTGTATAATTTAAATTATAATCATAGATAGATTTTTCAATTTATTTGTATTATTTAAATATATTAAATTAATTTGTATAAAACTATTAAAATGATATAATTATCAAAAATTAAAACTAAATAATACTTATTAAATATATATATATAACAAACTAATGATCTTACGATTAGAATTTTTTTTAAAAAATTGTAGCAATTTTTGGAAGGTTTAGTAATACAAATTGTATAATTATGAAAAGAAAAAGGAAATAAAAAAATATTTCAAAATTTAAAATGTTATATATGAATATATTTATTTTATTGATGATATATGAGTTATTACCATATTCTAAAAAAAAATCCAAATATATATATAGACACTAAATGTAATATGCCATATTTTAAAAATTTTACCAAAAAATAAATTAACATTAAATGTAATTGTCCATGTCATATTTTTCGGAAGACATGTCATCTTTTTTAGTAGCCATGTCATTATTCTATTTGGTGAGAGTAATTGTAACGACGACATGTGGCAAAATTACTTCGCAAATAATGCATAGGAGATATATATATATATATATATATATATATATATATATATATACAAATATGATATTCATATATTCTCTTTAGCTTTTTTTTGCCGACATATGAAAATATGTAAATATGTAAATTTACTTAAATTTTATATTCCTATTTGTATTCTAAATTAAATATGTAAATCAATAAGCGTGACATGTCATATTCCTAAATATGTAAATATGTAAATTTACTTAAATTTTATATTTCTATTTGTATTCCAAATTAAATATGTAAATAAATAAGTGTGACATGGAAAGATCATAGTCACAATTACCATAAATTAGTATGAATTGTGCCATGTCATATTTTTTATGTGTCATGTCATTATTTATTTTGTGAAACTGATTTTGGAGAAGACATGTTGCTAAATCACTTCGCAAATAATATAAATTGTATAATTATAAAAAGAAAAAAAAATAAAACAATATTTCAAAATTTAAAATGTTATATATGAATATATTTATTTTATAGATGATATATGAGTTATTACCATATTCCAAAAAAAATTCCAAATAGATAAATCGACACTAAATGTAATATATGAGTTATTGCCATATTTTGAAAATTTTACCAAAAATAAATTAACATTAAATGTAATTGTTCATGTCATATTTTTCGGAAGACATGTCATCTTTTTTAGTAGCCATGTCATTATTATTTTTTGGTGAGAGTAATTGTAACGACGACATGTGGCAAAATCAATTCGCAAATAATGTATAGGAGATATATATATATATATATATATACAAATACGATATTCATATATTCTCTATAGTTTTTTTTGCCGATATATAAAAATATGTAAATATGTAAATTTACTTAAATTTTATATTCCTATTTGTATTCCAAATTAAATATGTAAATCAATAAGCGTGACATGTCATATTCCTAAATATGTAAATATGTAAATTTACTTAAATTTTATATTTATATTTGTATTCCAAATTAAATATGTAAATAAATAAGTGTGACATGGCAAGATCATAGTCACAATTACTATAAATTAGTATGAATTGTGCCATATCATATTTTTTATGTGCCATGTCATCATTTCTTTTGTGAAACTGATTCTGGAGAAGACATGTGGCGAAATCACTCCGCAAATAATATATAAGGGATTTGGTTCTTTACTATAAAAATCTAGTTATGTTTGTAAGATCTACGTTTGGCGCTGTTACGAGTGTATGTATATGTACTCTTTTACGTTTATGGTAATATCTACGTTTATAGTATAAATCAATTTGCCAACAAGGCAGTAACAATCTACTAATTATACAAAAGTTTATAGTTTGTAAATCTAGTTTCTCTCCCTCCAGGGTTATCTACAATTATATATCTATATGTTTATACTGTAACAGTTTAGAATTTCATTTATTTTTTTGCCACGTCATAAACACAATTGATCTACTTGTTCATGGCGTATAGGGGTGGTCAGTTTACCCGATATACGAAGTCGCATCCGAATCCGACCCGAAAAACCTGAACCGAAATCAGAATCGAAGTAGTAAAATATCCAAAGCGGTATTGACTTAAGAGAGATTGAATATGCGAACCCGGACGGATAATATCTGAACTCGAATGGATATCCGAAGATATATAACCAAACATATGTATATTTAACTGTATATTTCTAGTTTACTCCTCTAGTTTTATTCAAAATATTTTTATTAATGTTATACATAATTTAAGATCAGATAATATACATATAATTACGGATTGCTACTCATTTAAAAATATGTCAAACTTCTTGTTTTGTGCATTATCAAAAATTGTATCCAAAGTTCTAAAACAATAATCAAATTAATGTCTTTTGATTTTAAAATTTCATCTCCAAATCTATTAATCATTTAATCTATTGAAAATTTAAAAGAAGTTAAGTTAGAGGTATATTTTTAAATACAATTAGAAACTTAAGGAATGGAAATTTGATTTTCTTTTTCCAAAATCTAAATATCTGAAATTTAACCCGAAATAACCGAACTCGAACTAAAATATCCAAACCCAATCTAAAGTATTGAATACCCGAATGAATATTATATCATTATACCGAAATACTCGAAAATCTAAAATATCTGATGCGAACCCGAACGGGTATCCGAACGTCCACTCATAATAGCGTATACAGCTAGTACGTAGTAATTATATTGTTGATATTATAATGCATCAATTTCAATTTTAGATACTATTTTAAAATTTTATCTTTAGAATCAATTATTTTCATAAACACTTTAAGTTTGCTATAAGAAAATACCAAACTAACCCTCTTATATCATTTATAAATGTTTAATACTACATATTTTTTTTAAAGATTGACTTTTTAGTATTTTCACACATATTAAGAAAACACATTAAACCACTGTAATAAATTTATCATTTTCTGTAATTTTCAATTTTCAACAATTTTTAACCAATAGTAATCCAAGAAAACAAATTAATTTTCTTTAAGTTTGCAATTTTTTCATAGAAAACATAAAATATACATCTTTTTGAAACAATATATTTTTCCAAACATGATTTTTTTAGGAATAAAAGGAGTAATAATTTGTAGAAGTTTATAAATTCAACACCACCCACTAAATTAAACCCTAAACAACAATCATTAAACCTAAACACAAATGTTAAAATATTTTTATAAATTTATTTTTCACAAATGATAGCCAAATTATAGTATTTCGAACAATTTTTCTATTTTAACCTGCAATCTAATAAAAAAAAATCATCTACCGACAAGTATGATCAATGACTGATAACACTGGAAAATAAAAGAAGACTACTAGCTTATTCATATGAATAATTCGAGTAAACAAATGTATGCATCTAAGTAAGAGACTAGTTAAAAACTATATATATATATACTTGGCGCTTAAAAACTTCTTGTAGAGTGTAAAGCGGGCAATTAATAATTGTAAAACTAGGAAATAAAAACGGAAAAGCATGTGTTGGTTGATCCAAGATCTACCACGAACATTAATGGCACCGTGCAGGGTAACGTTGCATTTGTCCATATAATTGCTCTGCTTCACTCAATGTGATTCAGTACCAACTCACAATGACGACTAAACCTAGTGTTTGGCAAAGGCTACTTACTTGCTTATCCTCCCTGAAGTCTTACTTCAAAGTTTTGTGCCTAGTTATCACTGTTTTTGTTCTTCTTCAAATCTGTTCATTTCAAATCACCCAACACTCCATTTCACTCCCTCCTTCACTCTTCACGTACCTGAAACACCAACATGACCAAACATCAGACAACAAGACAGCTTACTTGGTGGAAAAGCTACGTGAATCAGTGACATTCCTTCCACTCAAGGACCATCGCTTCTCAAACAAACCACTCGAGGGTCATACTTGGTTCATGAGTTCTCTCTTTGACAACCAAACCAAAGACGAGGCTCAGTACCAAGAGTTCCCTTCAGATTCTTCCAAAGGAAGGCTTCTATGCTTGAAAGGGGTTGACGAGCACGATGGATCATGGAACTACTACGCGCTGGCTTGGCCTGAAGCTCTTCCGACCAACGCCGTTCTTCAGAAGGGTTTGACTTTCGTTTCTTATAATCAGTACGATTACACTAACTTGTGGCATGGTCTCTCCACCATGGTCCCGTTCGTTTCTTGGAGCTTAAGAAACCGATGTGAAAGGCCTCAAAAATGGATTTTATACCATTGGGGAGAACTAAGGTTTGGGATGGGACATTGGTTAAGCGAAATACTCACAGCTACTTACATTCAAGAACCCGATTTTACACGGTTTATCGATGAGGAGAAGCCGGTTTGCTTTGAGAAGGCTGTTGTGATGAGACATGATCAAGCTGGAATGTCAAGGGAGAGAAGAATGGAGGCTTTCGATCACATCAGATGCAAAGCGAGAAACTACTGTAACGTTACCACATCAAAGCCTCGAATAGGTATGACACTGCTATTGAGAACCGGAGCCAGAGCTTTCAGAAACGAGTCAGTGGTGATCAGTGTCTTTAAGACAGAGTGTCAGAGAGTAGAAGGGTGTGAACTAAACGTTTCTTATTCGGACAATCTAACGTTTTGTCAGCAAGTGGAGCTAATGAAGATGACCGATGTGTTGGTATCACCGCACGGTGCACAGCTCACTAACTTGTTTTTAATGGATAGAAACAGTAGCGTGATGGAGTTTTTCCCCAAAGGGTGGCTTAAGCTTGCTGGAGTTGGACAGCGCGTGTTCCAATGGGGAGCTAACTGGTCAGGAATGAGACACGAAGGTACGTGGCATGATCCTGTTGGGGAAACATGTGAGTTTTCTGATACTGATAGGCGATGTATGTCGGTTTATAAGAACGCTATGATCGGACACAATGAGACTTATTTTGGCGAGTGGGCGAGAAGAGTTTTGGACAGCAGAAAGAAGCAGGATATCAAAGAACACAACCAGGATTATGATGCCTTAGATGAATGTCGGTGTTAATGATCATCAACATAAGCTATATATATGTACTTGGAGTATAAATCTGTTGTTAGTAGTGTATTATAGTTTATTTCTAATCTTTGTTTTGTATGCCTCTGATCCCATTGCAATGGGTAAAGATGATAGTATCAAGAAAATCATTAAGGAAGAAACATGAATTCACAAACCATATGATAAAACAAACTCAAGTCCCTGAAGAGTTAGAATGTGATATTTTGTCAACACACAAACGGCAAGAAACGGGTCTCTGATGATTCTCAAAACTATGAAAGGCAATCCTAATGAAGATTGAGATTGTTATTAGTCATCACCAAACTGAACGGTTTTTAACAGCAATCCCACTTCCTTCATTCTTGCCTCTGCTTCCTTCATAATCGACGGTCCATTTCTCAAATGTACAGTTTACAAAGTCATAGTACCCACCATGGAGTGACAGTGATCCTTTCCGCACTTTCTCTTCTATCCACGGATAACCAAGCAGCCTTTCTAATGAATGATTTATCGATGTCTGCACTCTTACACACTATATATTAGTTCATTGATGAACAGAAGGTATTATATAATTTGCCAAAAGACATGACCTTTTCACAATGTTGACACTGATGATCAAAATGGAGGTTTGAAGCAACAGCTTTTGTGCTCTCCTTTGCCTTTTTCCCCACAACCACCCAGTTATGTATGAAGCTTCTGTTAACAAGAAATGCAAATATGGCCAAGATCAACAACTAAGAAAATTGTGTTTTCTTTTTCAACAGAGTGATTCAAGAAACCTGGAATCTCCCTCATCTTCCATGCTCATTAAAGCTTGAATTCCTCCACAGCGGCTATGACCAATGATTAAGATGTTCTCCACCTACAAGTTTAATAGATCAACACCACAACTCCTCAAAAAGACAAAGAACTAAAGCTATAGATTTTGAGTTTTCTTTTGCTCAGGGGTTCAAGTTTCTGTATAATTAAATCAAAAGAATTAATTTTTCAGAAAGCTAATTTAATACAAGAAACGGCTCCCTGAACAGTCTAAACTATGGAGAATCAACATTGTTAAGATAAAGGGAAGACGTTATATCTATATATAGTTTCCTGACAACAACGGATCCACTAATAAGAACTTGAAACACATTATCTTAATATAAC
The DNA here is from genome assembly GCA_026261945.1 of Hirschfeldia incana. NCBI lineage: Eukaryota > Viridiplantae > Streptophyta > Magnoliopsida > Brassicales > Brassicaceae > Hirschfeldia > Hirschfeldia incana. The sequence continues at coordinate 5,156,406 of JABCMI010000006.1, forward strand.
TGTAAGAGATGAGAAACTCACTTCAAGAGTATTCACAGAGAACTGGAGAGCAGCTTTTGTTTCAGTAGGTCCAGACTGCAGCAACAGGCAAACACTATTAAGATCAAAATGTGAAACATCCCGTAAAACAAAAACAATGGCGGTCTGCAATAGATTATGTACCTCATATGAAGGTACTAAATTTGCTATATTACGAACAGTGAATGCTTCACCAGGTTGAAATCCGAGGACGGCAGAAGGACAAACCCTAGAGTCTGCACAAGCAATCACCAGAAACTGTTGCTTGAAAATGTTAGCAACAGTTCCACACAAGAAGATATCTCAAAGCCAATCCACGAACAGTAAAACTTAAAAAAATTCTACCTTTGGAGCTTGAGCATCTGCTAGTTTCTTGAAGTGCTCTAAGTTATCCCTGTTCATAACAAGTATAACATCATTGGATGAGGTAAAACGAAAGCCAAACCAATTCCTCCATACAGCCATATAATATAGAGGTAAGTCACCACTCACTTACATGTACTTAAGCTTCTTGAAGGAGAGGAAACGCTGTTTCATGTCGTCGAATACGTCAGTGTTGTTTTCTCTATCAACAATAGCCTCATAAGTAGTGAAGTCATTATGAGTCAGTCCAGGTGTCTTTCCTGATGCCATCGTTTGCAAGTTTGCAGCTTTTCTTCTGCAAAACACCACAGAACAGCCTTAGACATGAGAATTTGAACGTTAACAGAACATCTAAAACAGAGGTTTTGGCATCTGAAGCATCAATCAAGACAGATGTTTTGCCAGTTAAAGTCACAAAATCTCGTAAATTACCTGAAAAGAGCGGGAGTTCTCAACTGGGTTCTCTCAAATTCGTTTACTTTGTCACTGCAGCGGAAGATCTGAATCAAAATTCGACAGTGTTAACAAATTACAAGAGAGAGAGAAGGGAGAGAGAGTTGACACGTACCGATGGTTGGGTGTGGAGGAGAGAAAAGAGAGACGTGGAAGAAGAAGGATCATGGGAGATGGAGGAGAAGTGATATGCCATTAATGGAAAGTTTGGTACTTCGAATATGGGGGACAAAGCATCTCCAGAGCATTCATCTCTCTTTGAAGTTTTAAAAGAAACTGAACTTTTTTTTCTCAAAAAGTGGATGTGAATGCAATTCTCCAACAAAGACGGAGAAACCAAAGTTTTTTTCTTGTGTCGTGTCACTGTGTGGACCCCACCGTCGATTTCTGGTTAACAACTCAACATCTTGGGCTTTAAATAATTAAAATTAAATTTGATCAAGGTTTGTAACAGTGGGGATATGGAGCCCGACTGACTTTGTTCGTATGCACCTTTCTCAATCCAATGAAAAAGATGAGGGATTTACAATTCAGAGTCACCTTCTGAGTTTGTGTTACATTTAAAGTCACACTATACTACTGAGACACTTTCTTTAACCAATTTCCTTCTTTTTTAACTATAACATAACTAAGATAAAACCAGTAGGATCCACTATTATTTTAATTTTCTACTCATCAACTATTTTTTCTCTCCGTATTCTTCATCAACCTCTATTTCTGCAAGCTGAGTGACTGAGTAGTTGTCTCTTCCTCCACGTGGTCAGGACTGGAGTGTGTCCACTGGAATCATCGTGGCTTAAATCGTAGATCAAAGAGGAAACGTGACAGAGTAGCGGAGAGTTCCACTACAATACGCTTCAAAAAGAAGTTATATATATCCTTTTTGTTGTGGTCGTCATGACCGAGACCGGAGTCGTGGTCACCGGAATCGTCAAGCCTTCAGTGACTGATTAAAAACAAAGCTTGATTTTAGCAATAATCAGGAAAAAAAAATTCGTTTTGGGGTTTAAAGCTTGAAATCAGGATATAAACATTTCTATAGATTTGAAGGAGTAATAAGCAAGAAAAGTGAAAAAGAAAACTGATGAATGTGGTGGAAATAACAGTTGGCGGCCATGAAGAGAAATTGCAGAAAACCCTACTTGATGTTAGGAAGATGAAGATAAAATTACGATAATGCTCTCATTAAAAATATAATTAATAATATGTTGTACACACAATTTCACCATCCACATGTACAACAACTTACATATTTTAACGTGTGTACATGTTTTAGAAAGCTTGTTAAGGTATATTTTAACACGTGTGTATATGTGACTTGGATTGTGCACATGTGTACAATCATGTATATGTACAACTAAGAATGTGTACATATGTGATCCGCACACAATACTATAATACTGTTTTGACATGTATATGTTATGTTTGTTGATGTAGGAGGCATGAGCTGGTAATGCACGAATGTCAAACGAAGAAATTGGGTGCTTCTAGTTTGAATTGAAGTTATTTTAAATGCCAGCAACTTATCACTAGTGTGTGACACTAAGATTTATTTTGGTATGTAACGTGAAGTAGCAATGTGAAGTAGTAATGATGACTGGTGATTGTAAATAAAACTAATCATGTTTGACATATGATTTTCTTTGTGTACTATAAGAAAAGGGTGACATATGTATAGTTGTACATGAGATCGGGTGTACACATGGATTTGTTCAATTTTGTTGTACACATTTCATTAATAATTAAAAATTACGAAAATAATCTCATCTTCTTCTTTGGCCACTGTCGACCAGAAACCCTAATCACTGTCTCTCTCGCCTATTTTCTACGATTCCTTACATTCTTCATTTATTTTTTGATGTATTTTGTCCAGATCTGATAGAATTCAATCTTAGTTCAAAGTTTTTAATTTAAAATTTCGAACAAGGAATTTTTTGGTGTTTTTGGTTTGTTGAACTTTTTGTTCCAAATCGCTACGGCTGAGTGCCACCTTCTTGATGACACCGTCCGGTTCATGTGTATCATAACTTCCAACGACGAGAGCTCGCATCGATCTGTTGAAAAAAAAATTGAAAAGGAGAATAGATGAAAACCTCAAAACAATCTCTTGAATAAATTTTGTAGAAGTCAATCAATAAAAAAAATAAAAACAAGAGTTCGGAATGGAGAAGATAAGAGCATCTCCATTGAAGGGTTCTACCTATTGGAATCCTAAAAATTCATATGTGTATATGTATATATTATACGTATGTATGTAGTTATGAGTCCACTTGAGAATGATCCCTTCTAAAAATCCTCAAAATAGAACTTTAAAGACTTTTGGAAGGTATCTTTCCCAAAAAAATGGACCCCATAAATACATACATACATACAATATATACATACACATATATGATTATTTAGGATTCCAATAGGTAGAACCCCCTATGGAGATGCTTTAATAAAGAGGTGATAGTGGGTCCTACTATTTTCTATGTAGTTATGTTTTAACTTGAAAGACTAAACGAAATGGGAAAATGTTATGAAAAAGTGTATATATAGAAAAAAGTGACTTATTGTGTTATTATAAAGATGAAATGTGATCCATAATGTAAATTTCTCAAATAAAATTACCAACAAAGAATATATTTTTTATATTTAGTTTTATGTATAAACTAATAAGTTACATTAATTTGACGGGACCATGCAATATTAAATGATATTTTTTGAAAATAGTTATTTAAATCATTTTTGCAGAGAGATGCTAACAGATTTTTTTAGTCAAGAGCATTTACTTGATGGATATAGATAGTATAATATGATTAGTTATGGGGAAATATGCTATAGTCAAAGATTCATAAATCCGAATTGAGCAAATGGTTATTTACTAATTTCAGTTTTAGAAGAAAGATGCGGATAAGGAAGGTGTTCTACGGTAAATTGCTTAATGCCAAATAACGAGCTGCTTAATACAAAATTACAAATGTTCATAACAATAAAATAAAATAAAAGAGAGTAAATCCAAACACAGTTGAATACGAGCTAAAGCCAAATAAAAGGTGTGAGAACTCTATTCACTTGAACAAGAGTAGCAGCTTTTATAAACAACAAAATGCACAATCAAAATCTTTTTTCGTATCACTTTGGTACATATAATAGATTTTCGGGTTTGATTTGGTTTTCTTCATTGGCTCCAATCAACATCTTGGCGACAAGAGCTTAATAGTATCTTCAAGAAACTCACTTCCTTTTGCTCATGTATAGAGCTCCTACTACTTACCAATGTCAGAGATAGATCTCTTCAAGAAACTTGACCTCTCAACAATAGAAGGTCCAACAACATTTCCTCTCTTCACCTTCTCTTTCCCTCTACCAGCAACATCAACTTCACTTACCCTTAAACCCGACATCGAATCCAAAGACACTGATCGTCTCACTCGCTGCTGCGACTTATCTGCTTCCCCATCTCTAATATCTATAGCAACAAAACCATCAGCTTCTTCCTCATCATCTCTCTCGGTTTCTTCAGCGATATCTCCATTGATACTCACAAGGGTTTCCTCTATATCGTCAGTATCGTCATCATTTACAATAGGAGCGCGACAAAGAGGACAATTGGTGTGTGATCTAAGCCAAGTATCAATACAAGAAAGATGAAAAGCATGTCTACACTTCGGTAACAATCTAAGCATCTCTTCTTCTTCGAACTCACTCAAACAAACCGAACAATCAGTTCCTTCCACAACACCATCTCTTTTACTATACTTACACACTTTGATCGAACTTATAACCGTTGGATTCAAACCAACGGTTCTGATATGCCAAATCGGATGATCGATAATAACAGGTAATGATGGTCCATCAAAATCCCAATTCCTAGCTTCCTCTATGCTTCTTGATAAGGCTATTGACCTTCTCCTCCTGTTGTACCACTTGAAACAGAGAACGAGTAAAGTAAGAAGAAACAGAGTTGTGATGACAGAGCAAGCCGTGATGATTATGATCTTCTTTATTTTATGATCCAGGTCGCGGTGAATCACTGGAGGCGGATCAGAGACGATGTTGCAGATGGAAAGACAGTAGTTAAGACAAGTGGATGAACAAGATCCTGATTCCCTAAAGTCTTCGATGCAATCCGACAATGATTCACAGGACGTGTTGTTTGTCATATCATCCAACAGAGTTCTGTGAACGACGGTCATGATTCTTGCTTCAAGATCATCACCAAGCTAGAGACAGAGAGGAAGAAAAAAAAAGACAAAGGATGATAAGAGTCTTCGTCTTTGTTATGTCTTTTGCTTTCTTTCTTTAGAAACAAGTTTGGTCAACAAAAGTAGGTTGATGGTATCTATCTATCATAAATTTCTTTAGATAACTGATTTATTTTTATTTGTTTTTTTATTACAAGTACACGTTATATCTAAAAAATAGATATAAATTGAAAGAACAAGGAGATCTCAAAGAACAAGTTGTTTCTTTTGTCCCTTCCGATTCAGACTGAAAATAAAGGTCTAACTGTTCAATTAATGTTTTTGGTTTATCAGACATGGTCATAGAAGTAGTTCTCATATTAATGTTGTACAGTATTGATTAGGTTTGGATGTGCTAGTTTCTTGCTTTCTCTAAGGATCCACACAAATCTGTCATCCACACATTGGCAAATACACCTGTTTGCATCTATGATCAGAACATGAAGATACAATCAAGCAACACCAACATCAGCTTAATCCATGCTTCCATTATCTCCACATAATAGTCGGGCAACATGCTTCCTCTGTTCTTCGTCTTTGTTAAGCTGAAAGATCTCTCCTGATCTCTCAAGTCTCTTTGTATTACTTGAGACCGACATAACAAGAACATCATGATATTTATAAAAATCTTTTTTTTTATTATATAAAAATTTCTTTCTTATTATTTGATGAACACTTTTAAAAATAAACCTTACCCCCATGTGCGATTAACAATTTTGTTATTTCTTAGGTGTCAACATCACAATGCACCTCACATCATTTATTCAATAGCCATTTCTTGCTTAGACTAAATACATGTCATGCCATTGTCACATAAACTTACAAAGTTATTATAATATATATTTCATTTTATATGCATGTTTCTCTTATAACGATAGGAATAACGCAAATATTAATTCGTTTATTGTTAATATATTATCATGTATTTCCTGCAAATAAAGTTTGCAATAAAATGATATGTTCATCCATCGTAGATTTATCTTGTTTTGTATAATGCAAATACAATTTATATATTTAAAAAATAGACAATTTATATATTTATAAAATGGTTTATCCTCTTACTATTTCGACCAAGCATAATGTTATCCATGCAATATTATTAATTAACTTTATGGTCAACATTTTCATAATAAGATGAAATGCATTAAACTCCGAATGAAATAAGGGATGAAAATAAAGTTTGCAATGAAAATGATATAATTCATCGTAATATGTTGTTTTGAATGATGCAAGAGCAATTTATAAAATTTATAAAACGGTTTATCCTCTTTATATTTCGACCAAGCATAATGTTATCCATGCAATATTATTAACTAACATTATTGTCAACATTTTTATAACAAGATGAAATACATTAAACTCCCAACAAATTAAAGAATGAGATAAATTATCGGCACCAATTCATAATTTGTGTTTTCATCTTTATGACTTTACATATTGTGTAGTCAATTTAAAAGAGGCTTTTGATTATGGCAATCATCTTATTGTGATTGATCATCTAATTTTTAAAATATTTGGCAAAAGATATTGAATCATTTAAATTAAGGACCATGGCTTTGTATATTTTATAAATTTTCATAAATGATAAAAGAACCATATCATTTTTCATACATGGTATAAAAAATATTTATGTTTTTATTAGGTATATAATAATCATATAAATTAAACTGTTATATAAAATTGATGCTTTGATTAGTTTTTTTTTAAAACAATTATAGGACCGGCAAAAAAATGTATTATATTGTATTATAGTGTTTCATATAAATGGATATTTTATATCTATCTACTAAATATAAAATGTATTTAAAAAAATATTAGAACAATGTAATCAGTCACTAAACATAAATTGTATCGAAATGCATAATTAAGGGAATTAGTACATTTCCAAATGTATTTATTGTTACCTAAAATACAGAATAGTTTCAATCATCCATAAATTTTTATTCTCATCGCTATAAATTATCAAATAGATTCTCAATCACAATTAAATATACCCCATTTTGAATGGTGATTTAATCAAAACATCAAATCTGTCAAAGATACAATCACATTTTGCATAAATTATATTTCTGATACATCGTTTTTTAAAGCTACAATATTTCTGATACGTCGTTTGTTTCTCATGCTAAAAATATTTATTTTAAACAGATTTACTAAGAAAAAATATTTTTTTTCTCTCAACCTACTGAACCATATAATTTTTTAATGCGAATAACCATATCATTTTTGATACATCGTATACAAAACAATCTGTATTTTTATTAGGTACATAATAATCATATAATTCAGTTGTTATATGAAATTGATCAGTTTTTATAAATTCATAATAGGACCGAAGAAAAAAAAGTATTATATTGTATTATAGTGTTTCGTATAAATGAACATTAGATATATATCTACTAAACGTAAAATGTATTTCAAATATATAAAAAAAAGAATGTTTTAAAACATGTTTAACAACTGAAATAGATTATTATCAAAACATGTTTCTATATACAATTTGAAATACAAATTTTGCCTAATTTGAGAGCTGTGTTTTTTTATTACACCATGTGCTAAAGCAAGTTTTAAAGTAAATTGTACCACAGCTTTATGAATATTAATTAGTAAATATTTTCTATAATTTTAGCGATTTTTTTTCATCATTATAACCCTAAACATACTGGCAAGTCAACGGTAAAGCAACGATGATTCGGTGCCGCTTAGATTGTGCATTGGCAAATGAGGAATGGCATTCTCTTTTTCCATATTCACATACAGAATATTTAAAGTTGGTGGGCTCAGATCATAGACCGATTGTGGCAAAATTAGATGATAAAATTGTCAAACGCAAAGGACAGTTTCGGTTTGATAAACGTTGGCTTGGTCGGGATGGCCTTATGGAATCTATTACTCGAGGATGGACAAAGGAGATACGGAATCAGGGGGATAACAGGAGAGATGTCGTGTCAAAAATTACTAATTGTCGACACGAGATCTCTACCTGGAACAAAAATAACCCCCCATATGGTAAAGAGAAAATAGCTGAACTTCAAAAGGCTCTAGAGGAAGTACAAACAGACGACAATAGATCGCAGGAGGATATTTTGGAGGTGTCTAGAAAGCTACGGGAGGCATATAAAGATGAGGAGGAATATTGGCACCAGAAAAGTAGGAATACTTGGAATGCGGCAGGAGATCTTAGTACAAAATTCTTTCATGCTCTAACAAAGCAGCGGCGATCTCGCAACCGTATTGTGGAATTATATGATACAAATGGGAATTGGGTGATAGAGGAAAATGGAATTGAGAGGATTGCATTCGGCTATTTTGATGAACTTTTCAGGACTACGTTGCCTTCCGGATTTGATGTTTTTATAGATGAAATTAACCCATATATTTCTCATCAAATGAATCAGCGGCTTGTACAGCTTGCTACAGAGGAAGAGGTGCGACAAGCATGCACTATTTATGATGCACCCGGAGAAGGCACCAGGGCCAGATGGTATGACGGCACTGTTTTTCCAACATGTGTGGCATATCATTAAACATGATATTCTGGAATTGGTCAATAATTTCTTGACTACGGGGAAGCTGGATGAGCGTTTAAATATTACAAATATATGTTTGATTCCTAAAACGGAGAGGCCGACAAGGATGACAGAACTGAGACCTATAAGTCTCTGTAATGTGGGATATAAAATCATTTCAAAGGTGTTGTGTCAAAGGCTTAAGGTGTGTCTTCCGACATTGATCTCGGAAACACAATCGGCCTTTGTAGCTGGAAGGTTGATCTCTGATAATATTCTCATCGCACAAGAAATGTTTCATGGATTAAGGACAAATAAGGCTTGCCAAAATAAATTTATGGCAATAAAAACGGACATGAGCAAGGCTTATGACCGAGTGGAATGGGGTTTTATTCAAGATCTACTACATAAAATGGGGTTTGATCATCATTGGATTTGGTTGATGATGGAGTGTATTTCTTCGGTTCAATATAGAGTTTTACTGAATGGCCAACCTCGAGGTCATATTATCCCGCAAAGGGGATTACGTCAGGGCGATCCATTATCCCCTTATCTATTCATTTTGTGCACGGAACCATTAATTGCAAATATTAAGAAGGCGGAAAATGACAAACGGCTGACGGGAATAAAAGTGGCAAGGGCTTGTCCATCGATATCTCATCTGCTTTTTGCAGATGATAGTCTCTTTTTCTGTAGAGCGCAAAAAGAGGAATGTCAAGCTATTCTGGTAATTCTCAAAGAATATGAGAAGGTTTCAGGGCAACAGATAAATTTCCAGAAATCGTCAATTCAGTTTGGTCACAAGATTGATGAGAATATCCGGCAGGAGCTTCGAGATATTTTGGGAATTCAAAATAGGGGAGGATTGGGGACTTATTTAGGAATCCCAGAGAGCTTAGGAGGGTCTAAGGTCCAAGTGTTTGGATTTGTGCAGGAACACTTATATAATAGAGTAAACGGATGGACTTTTAAATTTGTTACAAAAGGAGGGAAAGAGGTAATTATAAAATCGGTGGTCACTGCTCTTCCTAATCACATTATGTCTTGTTATCGAATCCCTAAAACGGTGATGAAGAAACTTACAAGTGCGGTTTCACAATTTTGGTGGAGCCCCAGTGGCAATACAAGAGGTTTACACTAGAAATCGTGGGATAAGGTCTGTCTCCCAAAGGAGGATGGGGGGTTGGGTTTTAGAGATCTTACGTATGTCAACACAGCTATGCTTGGCAAGCAACTTGGGAGGTTTATAGAGAAACCAAATTCTCTATTTTCTCGTGTCTTTAAAGGTCGGTATTTTAGGAAAACTTCACCCTTAGAACCGGCCAGATCATACTCGTCCTCCTATGGGTGGCGCAGTATAATCTCTGCTAGATCTCTGGTTAGCAAAGGACTAATCAAAAGGGTGGGATCAGGATCTTCTATATCAGTATGGAATGATCCTTGGCTCCGAACCACTCGCCCGAGACTAGCAAATAAAAAACAAAATGTTCTCTTACCAGACCTTACGGTGGATTCTCTCATTGATCCTATGTCGCGTACCTGGAATTCTTTGGCTTTAAGGGAAATTATGGACCCCGCCGATGTAAAGATTGTCGAAAGTATACCTTTGAGTAGGGTTCAAACAGTAGATCGGGATGGCTGGCACTTCACAAAGAATGGAAAATATACGGTGAAATCAGGATATCAAATTGAAAGAGCATATCCGGATAGAGATAGAGAGATAACGGAGTTTGGCCCAACAGTTACAGATCTTAAGGCATATTGCTGGAAGGTGCGCTATCCACCAAAGATAAAGCACTTTCTATGGCAGTTGTTATCAGGATGTATAGCTGTTAGGAAAAATCTAAAAGCCCGAGGGCTTAAGGGAGATATAGGTTGTGATAGATGTGGAGTACCTGAAGAATCGATAAATCACGTCTTTTTCGAATGCCCACCGGCAGTTCAAGTTTGGGCTCTATCAAGGATTCCTTCGCACCCGGATCATTTCCCAGGACAGTCATTATTCACAAATATGGATTATTTATTCTGGAGAATTAAACCACCAATGGAAGACCATCACTGCGCGTGGATTCTTTGGTATATTTGAAAAGGAAGAAACAATAAGGTTTTTAGCAATTTAGACATAGACCCCAGAGATACACTCAAGTTGGCTATGTCTGAATCGTTACTTTGGTCAGATGCACAGAAAGATATGTTGCAGGAAAAACAACCTATAGTGACTTCTGAACCGGTCTTACCGAGGCGACCGGGACGATGGTGTTTTACGGATGGATCATGGAAATCGGAGGATATATTTTCAGGAAATGGCTGGTATAGTACCTTAGAAGGTTTTAACGGTCTTTTGGGAGCACGAAATACAAGGGCAAGTCAATCACCCTTACATACAGAGATCGAAGCACTTATATGGGCTATGGAGTGTATAAGGAACCTTAGGCAATATAATGTTACTTTTGCAACGGATTGTTCTCAATTGGTGAAGATGGTTTCGGAACCATAAGAATGGCCGGCTTTCGCAAATTACTTAGATGACATCAGATGTCTCAAGAGAAGCTTTCACAGCTCGGAGATTATCCATTTATCAAGGACACAAAACAAGAAGACGGATAGCTTAGCACATGGTGTCAGGCAACAATCGTCGTTTACTGTCCATATGGATACAGAGCATCCCATTTGGTTTACAGAGTCTATATGAGTTTGTAATCTTGTCGACAAAAAAAAAAAAAAAAACCCTAAACATACAACATCATGTATATAATTACACAGTGTCTTCAACACATCTCCTCATCACATCGCTTTTTCCAAATCATCATTAATAAAATCAGAAGTCCACTAGAAAAACAGTCAAACACTTATGATGGGCTCATTAGTTTTATATAAGTTTTTATTTATTCTTTTAGATTTACTTCCACAAACTATATTTCAATTACACAAAACAAATAACACAAATTTTAAAATACTTTGAAGCTTACTTTATTTACATATCTGTAGTTTCGTTGAATCCCTTAACATGAATAATCTGTAATGTATGTGTCTATGATTTTACATTTCTAATATCTATATTTTCAAATTATAATTTATTTAAGTTTTTTCACCCTGCGCATGACGCAGGTTATCACCCTAACTGCAGTAGTAAAATATAAAAGACATGCACTTAAAGTAAAAGCACCTGAAAACAATCAAAAATAATATAAAGAACACTTTTAATCTTATTTTCTTATGTTTACCCACACAAAATTTTCAGGCATCACTCTCTTGGTCTCCAAACTGAACCATGTAGCATACGCGTCTTCCTCCTCATCCTAAGGTTTGTAAACTTAGAGAATTTTATTTGATTATTTTCTTTGTACAGATTCTCTTTATTATTCTTTTTTTTGTCAGCAAACATAGACTCATATAGACTATGTAAACCAAGACGGAAATTCCGTATCCATGTGGACAATGAACGTCGGTTGCTTCCTGGCACTGCGTGCAAGGCTGTCCGCTCTTGTGTTCTGTGTCCTAGATATGTGGATGATCTCCGAGTGAATGAAGCTCTCCTTCAAAATCTTCATGTCTTCCAGGTAATTTCAAATGTCGACCATTCATCCGGTTCAGAGGCGATCTTCACTAACTGAGCGCAGTCCGTTGCAAAGGTAACACTATATTGCCTTAGATTCCGCATACATTCCATTGCCCATAAAAAAGCTTCAAACTCCGAGTGTAAGGGTGATTGGCTCGCTCGTGTGTTTCTTGCGCCCATTAAACCCTCAAAACCTTCCAGAGTACTATACCAACCATGTCCCGAAAATTTTTACTTTTCTTTCCAAGAACCATCTGTGAAACACCATCTGCCCTGAATAGCTGGTAAATCTGGTGCAGCTGATGTACGATTCGTATTTGTCCCCTGCTGTAGGGACGATTGGGCCTCATTCCATAGTAATGTTTCTGTCTCTGCCAACTTCAGAGTCTCGCGGGGATCGATGTCCATATTACTAAAGACCTTAAAATTTCCCACCTTCCAAATATACCATAGAATCCATGCATAATGATGATCTTCTAATTGTGGCTGAATTCTCTAAAGTAGATGATCCATGTTTTTGAATAACGATCCAGATGAGAAAGTGTCTGGATTAGATGGAATCCTAGAAAGTGCCCAAACCTGAACCGCTGGTGGACATTCAAAGAAGACATGATTAATGGATTCTTCCGGATGTCCACAGCGGGCACAAGTTATATCGCCTTGCATTCCTCTCAATTTTAAATTTTTCTTCACCGCTATACATCCTGTAACCAGCTGCCACAGAAAGTGTTTCATCTTCGGAGGACAGCGTACCTTTCAACATTGAGCCTTCAATGGAGTGGTCGATGGACCATACTCTAGGGATGGGCTTATCCTGTCCGGGTACACTCTTTCAACCTGATAGGCAGAATTAACTGTATATCTACCATTCTTAGTAAAATGCCATCCATCACGATCAGGCAAATGATACCTACTCAGTGGTATACTCTCTATTATTTTGATATCCTCAGGAGCCACCAGACTCTGAAGTGCCTGTAAATTCCAAGTCCTCGAGTTTGCGTTAATGAGATAATCCACAGTAAGATCCGGATAAAGATTCTGTTGATTTTGAATATGGTTTGCTGGTCTCGGGTGGGGGGTTGGGAGCCAGGGATCGTTCCATACTGAAATAAACGATCCTGATCCTACCCTTTTGATTAGTCCTTTGCTAACCAGAGATCTAGCAGAAACGATACTCCGCCATCCATAGGACGACGAGTATGACCGAATCGGTTCCAGGGGTGAAGCATTTCTGAAATCGTCCTTTGAATACACGCGAGAAGAGTGTATTTGGTTGCTCTATAAGCCTGCAAAATTGTTTTCCAGGCATTGCAGTATTAAAGTCTGTAAAATCTTTGAATCCTAAACCTCCTTCCTCCTTCGGAATACAAACTTTATCCCATGATTTCCAATGCATGTCACTTGAATTACCTCCTGGGCTCCACAAAACTTTGCCGCTGCACTCTTGAGCTTCTTCACTACTGTCTTTGGTATCCGAAAGCATGACATAACATGATTTGGTAAAGCCGTAACCACTGATTTGATTATCACTTCCTTTCCTCATTTACTAAAGAATTTGAAAGTCCACCCATTTATTCTATTATTGAATCTATACTGAACAAAGCCAAAGACTTGAACCTTGGATCCTCCGATATTCTCAGGTATTCCTAAATAAGATCCCATTCCTCCTACATTTTGTATCCCCAGAATGTCCCGTAAATCCTGACGCGTTGTCTCGTTGACTTTATGACCAAACTGTATTGAGGATTTGTCAAAGTTAATCTGTTGTCCTGAGACACCTTCGTACTTCTGAAGAATTCTAAGTATCGTTTTACATTCCTCCGTTCTTGCTCGACAGAAGAAAAGACTATCATCCGCAAAGAGCAGGTGAGAAATCGAAGGACATGCCCGTGCAACCTTTATACCAGTTAAAAGTTTTTCCCTTTCAGCCTTTTTGATATTTGCTATCAGCGCCTCCGTACACATGATGAATAAGTAAGGAGATAAATGATCCCCCTGACGTAGTCCCTTCTATGGGATAATGTTTCCTTTCGGCTGACCATTTAAAAGTACACTGTACTGCACTGAGGAGACACACTCCATCATAAGCTGGATCCAGTGATAATCAAAACCCATCTTAGCAAGAAGCGCTTGAATAAAGTCCCATTCCACTCTATCGTAAGCCTTGCTCATGTCCGTTTTTATTGCCATAAACTTATTCTGATATGATTTATTGGTTCGCAGACCATGAAACATTTCTTGTGCTATCAGAATATTATCCGTAATCAATCTCCCTGCTACAAATGCCGATTGGGTCTCAGATATAAGTAGAGGAAGACAAGCCTTCAATCTCTGGCACAAAACCTTAGATATAATTTTATATCCAACATTACATAAGCTGATGGGTCGTAACTCTTTCATGCTTTTTCTGGATGCATCATAAACAGAGCCTGACGGACCTCCTCCTCGGTGGCTAACCGGATAAGTCTCTGATTCATTTGTGGTGTGATCGTAGGGACTATCTCCTCCAGAAATCCTTCAAAATTTGACGGAGATGTTGTATGAAACAACTCTTCAAAATAATCCACTGCAACCTTTTCAACGCCTTGTTCCTCCATTATCCAGTTTCCTTGATCATCATAAAGTCCCACAATCCTGTTACGAGCTCGCCTTTGCTTTGTTAAAGCGTGATAAAAATTGGTATTTAGGTCTCCTGCCGTGTTCCATGTATTCCTACTCTTCTGATGCCAATACTCTTCCTCATCCTTGTACGCTTCTTGTAATTTTCTAGAGACGTCCATAATGTCTCCCAGCGATCTCGTGTCATCCGTTTGTACTTCTTCTAGAGCTCTTTGAAGCTCACCAATCTTTTCCTTTCCATAAGGTGGGTTATTCTTGCGCCATGTAGAGATCGCATGCCTGCAACTGCTGATTCTCTTTATTATTCATGAGATTAAAAGTATATAGTTTCTGTAATCCATTATTTTCGAATAGTAGTAAATATGTCTGTTATCCATTATTCTATGGCAGTTGTTATCAGGATGTATAGCTGTTAGAAAAAATCTAAAAGCCCGAGGGCTTAAGGGAGATATAGGTTGTGATAGATGTGGAGCACCTGAAGAATCGATAAATCACGTCTTTTTCGAATGCCCACCGGCAGTTCAAGTTTGGGCTCTATCAAGGATTCCTTCGCACCCGGATCATTTCCCAGGACAGTCATTATTCACAAATATGGATTATTTATTCTGGAGAATTAAACCACCAATGGAAGACCATCACTACTCGTGGATTCTTTGGTATATTTGAAAAGGAAGAAACAATAAGGTTTTTAGCAATTTAGACATAGACCCCAGAGATACACTCAAGTTGGCTATGTCTGAATCGTTACTTTGGTCAGATGCACAGAAAGATATGTTGCAGGAAAAACAACCCATAGTGACTTCTGAACCGGTCTTACCGAGGCGACCGGGACGATGGTGTTTTACGGATGGATCATGGAAATCGGAGGATATATTTTCAGGAAATGGCTGGTATAGTACCTTAGAAGGTTTTAACGGTCTTTTGGGAGCACGAAATACAAGGTCAAGTCAATCACCCTTACATACAGAGATCAAAGCACTTATATGGGCTATGGAGTGTATAAGGAACCTTAGGCAATATAATGTTACTTTTGCAACGGATTGTTCTCAATTGGTGAAGATGGTTTCGGAACCAGAAGAATGGCCGGCTTTCGCAAATTACTTAGATGACATCAGATGTCTCAAGAGAAGCTTTCACAGCTCGGAGATTATCCATTTATCAAGGACACAAAACAAGAAGACGGATAGCTTAGCACATGGTGTCAGGCAACAATCGTCGTTTACTGTCCATATGGATACAGAGCATCCCATTTGGTTTACAGAGTCTATATGAGTCTGTAATCTTGTCGACAAAAAAAAAACCCTAAACATACAACATCATGTATATAATTACACAGTGTCTTCAACAATCTCCTCATCACATCGCTTTTTCCAAATCATCATTAATAAAATCAGAAGTCCACTAGAAAAACAGTCAAACACTTATGATGGGCTCATTAGTTTTATATAAGTTTTTATTTATTCTTTTAGATTTACTTCCACAAACTATATTTCAATTACACAAAACAAATAACACAAATTTTAAAATACTTTGAAGCTTACTTTATTTACATATCTGTAGTTTCGTTGAATCCCTTAACATGAATAATCTGTAATGTATGTGTCTATGATTTTACATTTCTAATATCTATATTTTCAAATTATAATTTATTTAAGTTTTTTCACCCTGCGCATGACGCAGGTTATCACCCTAACTGCAGTAGTAAAATATAAAAGACATGCACTTAAAGTAAAAGCACCTGAAAACAATCAAAAATAATATAAAGAACACTTTTAATCTTATTTGTCTTATGTTTACCCACACAAAATTTTCAGGCATCACTCTCTTGGTCTCCAAACTGAACCATGTAGCATACGCGTCTTCCTCCTCATCCTAAGGTTTGTAAACTTAGAGAATTTTATTTGATTATTTTCTTTGTACAGATTCTCTTTATTATTCTTTTTTTTGTCAGCAAACATAGACTCATATAGACTATGTAAACCAAGACGGAAATTCCGTATCCATGTGGACAATGAACGTCGGTTGCTTCCTGGCACTGCGTGCAAGGCTGTCCGCTCTTGTGTTCTGTGTCCTAGATATGTGGATGATCTCCGAGTGAATGAAGCTCTCCTTCAAAATCTTCATGTCTTCCAGGTAATTTCAAATGTCGGCCATTCATCCGGTTCAGAGGCGATCTTCACTAACTGAGCGCAGTCCGTTGCAAAGGTAACACTATATTGCCTTAGATTCCGCATACATTCCATTGCCCATAAAAAAGCTTCAAACTCCGAGTGTAAGGGTGATTGGCTCGCTCATGTGTTTCTTGCGCCCATTAAACCCTCAAAACCTTCCAGAGTACTATACCAACCATGTCCCGAAAATTTTTACTTTTCTTTCCAAGAACCATCTGTGAAACACCATCTGCCCTGAATAGCTGGTAAATCTGGTGCAGCTGATGTACGATTCGTATTTGTCCCCTGCTGTAGGGACGATTGGGCCTCATTCCATAGTAATGTTTCTGTCTCTGCCAACTTCAGAGTCTCGCGGGGATCGATGTCCATATTACTAAAGACCTTAAAATTTCCCACCTTCCAAATATACCATAGAATCCATGCATAATGATGATCTTCTAATTGTGGCTGAATTCTCTAAAGTAGATGATCCATGTTTGTGAATAACGATCCAGATGAGAAAGTGTCTGGATTAGATGGGATCCTAGAAAGTGCCCAAACCTGAACCGCTGGTGGACATTCAAAGAAGACATGATTAATGGATTCTTCCGGATGTCCACAGCGGGCACAAGTTATATCGCCTTGCATTCCTCTCAATTTTAAATTTTTCTTCACCGCTATACATCCTGTAACCAGCTGCCACAGAAAGTGTTTCATCTTCGGAGGACAGCGTACCTTTCAACATTGAGCCTTCAATGGAGTGGTCGATGGACCATACTCTAGGGATGGGCTTATCCTGTCCGGGTACACTCTTTCAACCTGATAGGCAGAATTAACTGTATATCTACCATTCTTAGTAAAATGCCATCCATCACGATCAGGCAAATGATACCTACTCAGTGGTATACTCTCTATTATTTTGATATCCTCTGGAGCCACCAGACTCTGAAGTGCCTGTAAATTCCAAGTCCTCGAGTTTGCGTTAATGAGATAATCCACAGTAAGATCCGGATAAAGATTCTGTTGATTTTGAATATGGTTTGCTGGTCTCGGGTGGGGGGTTGGGAGCCAGGGATCGTTCCATACTGAAATAGACGATCTTGATCCTACCCTTTTGATTAGTCCTTTGCTAACCAGAGATCTAGCAGAAACGATACTCCGCCATCCATAGGACGACGAGTATGACCGAATCGGTTCCAGGGGTGAAGCATTTCTGAAATCGTCCTTTGAATACACGCGAGAAGAGTGTATTTGGTTGCTCTATAAGCCTGCAAAATTGTTTTCCAGGCATTGCAGTATTAAAGTCTGTAAAATCTTTGAATCCTAAACCTCCTTCCTCCTTCGGAATACAAACTTTATCCCATGATTTCCAATGCATGTCACTTGAATTACCTCCTGGGCTCCACAAAATTTTGCCGCTGCACTCTTGAGCTTCTTCACTACTGTCTTTGGTATCCGAAAGCATGACATAACATGATTTGGTAAAGCCGTAACCACTGATTTGATTATCACTTCCTTTCCTCATTTACTAAAGAATTTGAAAGTCCACCCATTTATTCTATTATTGAATCTATACTGAACAAAGCCAAAGACTTGAACCTTGGATCCTCCGATATTCTCAGGTATTCCTAAATAAGATCCCATTCCTCCTACATTTTGTATCCCCAGAATGTCCCGTAAATCCTGACGCGTTGTCTCGTTGACTTTATGACCAAACTGTATTGAGGATTTGTCAAAGTTAATCTGTTGTCCTGAGACACCTTCGTACTCCTGAAGAATTCTAAGTATCGTTTTACATTCCTCCGTTCTTGCTCGACAGAAGAAAAGACTATCATCCGCAAAGAGCAGGTGAGAAATCGAAGGACATGCCCGTGCAACCTTTATACCAGTTAAAAGTTTTTCCCTTTCAGCCTTTTTGATATTTGCTATCAGCGCCTCCGTACACATGATGAATAAGTAAGGAGATAAATGATCCCCCTGACGTAGTCCCTTCTATGGGATAATGTTTCCTTTCGGCTGACCATTTAAAAGTACACTGTACTGCACTGAGGAGACACACTCCATCATAAGCTGGATCCAGTGATAATCAAAACCCATCTTAGCAAGAAGCGCTTGAATAAAGTCCCATTCCACTCTATCGTAAGCCTTGCTCATGTCCGTTTTTATTGCCATAAACTTATTCTGATATGATTTATTGGTTCGCAGACCATGAAACATTTCTTGTGCTATCAGAATATTATCCGTAATCAATCTCCCTGCTACAAATGCCGATTGGGTCTCAGATATAAGTAGAGGAAGACAAGCCTTCAATCTCTGGCACAAAACCTTAGATATAATTTTATATCCAACATTACATAAGCTGATGGGTCGTAACTCTTTCATGCTTTTTCTGGATGCATCATAAACAGAGCCTGACGGACCTCCTCCTCGGTGGCTAACCGGATAAGTCTCTGATTCATTTGTGGTGTGATCGTAGGGACTATCTCCTCCAGAAATCCTTCAAAATTTGACGGAGATGTTGTATGAAACAACTCTTCAAAATAATCCACTGCAACCTTTTCAACGCCTTGTTCCTCCATTATCCAGTTTCCTTGATCATCATAAAGTCCCACAATCCTGTTACGAGCTCGCCTTTGCTTTGTTAAAGCGTGATAAAAATTGGTATTTAGGTCTCCTGCCGTGTTCCATGTATTCCTACTCTTCTGATGCCAATACTCTTCCTCATCCTTGTACGCTTCTTGTAATTTTCTAGAGACGTCCATAAGGTCTCCCAGCGATCTCGTGTCATCCGTTTGTACTTCTTCTAGAGCTCTTTGAAGCTCACCAATCTTTTCCTTTCCATAAGGTGGGTTATTCTTGCGCCATGTAGAGATCGCATGCCTGCAACTGCTGATTCTCTTTATTATTCATGAGATTAAAAGTATATAGTTTCTGTAATCCATTATTTTCGAATAGTAGTAAATATGTCTGTTATCCATTATTCTATGGCAGTTGTTATCAGGATGTATAGCTGTTAGGAAAAATCTAAAAGCCCGAGGGCTTAAGGGAGATATAGGTTGTGATAGATGTGGAGCACCTGAAGAATCGATAAATCACGTCTTTTTCGAATGCCCACCGGCAGTTCAAGTTTGGGCTCTATCAAGGATTCCTTCGCACCCGGATCATTTCCCAAGACAGTCATTATTCACAAATATGGATTATTTATTCTGGAGAATTAAACCACCAATGGAAGACCATCACTACGCGTGGATTCTTTGGTATATTTGAAAAGGAAGAAACAATAAGGTTTTTAGCAATTTAGACATAGACCCCAGAGATACACTCAAGTTGGCTATGTCTGAATCGTTACTTTGGTCAGATGCACAGAAAGATATGTTGCAGGAAAAACAACCCATAGTGACTTCTGAACCGGTCTTACCGAGGCGACCGGGACGATGGTGTTTTACGGATGGATCATGGAAATCGGAGGATATATTTTCAGGAAATGGCTGGTATAGTACCTTAGAAGGTTTTAACGGTCTTTTGGGAGCACGAAATACAAGGTCAAGTCAATCACCCTTACATACAGAGATCGAAGCACTTATATGGGCTATGGAGTGTATAAGGAACCTTAGGCAATATAATGTTACTTTTGCAACGGATTGTTCTCAATTGGTGAAGATGGTTTCGTAACCAGAAGAATTGCCGGCTTTCGCAAATTACTTAGATGACATCAGATGTCTCAAGAGAAGCTTTCACAGCTCGGAGATTATCCATTTATCAAGGACACAAAACAAGAAGACGGATAGCTTAGCACATGGTGTCAGGCAACAATCGTCGTTTACTGTCCATATGGATACAGAGCATCCCATTTGGTTTACAGAGTCTATATGAGTCTGTAATCTTGTCGACAAAAAAAAAAAAAAAAAACCCTAAACATACAACATCATGTATATAATTACAAAGTGTCTTCAACAATCTCCTCATCACATCGCTTTTTCCAAATCATCATTAATAAAATCAGAAGTCCACTAGAAAAACAGTCAAACACTTATGATGGGCTCATTAGTTTTATATAAGTTTTTATTTATTCTTTTAGATTTACTTCCACAAACTATATTTCAATTACACAAAACAAATAACACAAATTTTAAAATACTTTGAAGCTTACTTTATTTACATATCTGTAGTTTCGTTGAATCCCTTAACATGAATAATCTGTAATGTATGTGTCTATGATTTTACATTTCTAATATCTATATTTTCAAATTATAATTTATTTAAGTTTTTTCACCCTGCGCATGACGCAGGTTATCACCCTAACTGCAGTAGTAAAATATAAAAGACATGCACTTAAAGTAAAAGCACCTGAAAACAATCAAAAATAATATAAAGAACACTTTTAATCTTATTTGTCTTATGTTTACCCACACAAAATTTTCAGGCATCACTCTCTTGGTCTCCAAACTGAACCATGTAGCATACGCGTCTTCCTCCTCATCCTAAGGTTTGTAAACTTAAAGAATTTTATTTGATTATTTTCTTTGTACAGATTCTCTTTATTATTCTTTTTTTTTTGTCAGCAAACATAGACTCATATAGACTATGTAAACCAAGACGGAAATTCCGTATCCATGTGGACAATGAACGTCAGTTGCTTCCTGGCACTGCGTGCAAGGCTGTCCGCTCTTGTGTTCTGTGTCCTAGATATGTGGATGATCTCCGAGTGAATGAAGCTCTCCTTCAAAATCTTCATGTCTTCCAGGTAATTTCAAATGTCGGCCATTCATCCGGTTCAGAGGCGATCTTCACTAACTGAGCGCAGTCCGTTGCAAAGGTAACACTATATTGCCTTAGATTCCGCATACATTCCATTGCCCATAAAAAAGCTTCAAACTCCGAGTGTAAGGGTGATTGGCTCGCTCGTGTGTTTCTTGCGCCCATTAAACCCTCAAAACCTTCCAGAGTACTATACCAACCATGTCCCGAAAATTTTTACTTTTCTTTCCAAGAACCATCTGTGAAACACCATCTGCCCTGAATAGCTGGTAAATCTGGTGCAGCTGATGTACGATTCGTATTTGTCCCCTGCTGTAGGGACGATTGGGCCTCATTCGATAGTAATGTTTCTGTCTCTGCCAACTTCAGAGTCTCGCGGGGATCGATGTCCATATTACTAAAGACCTTAAAATTTCCCACCTTCCAAATATACCATAGAATCCATGCATAATGATGATCTTCTAATTGTGGCTGAATTCTCTAAAGTAGATGATCCATGTTTGTGAATAACGATCCAGATGAGAAAGTGTCTGGATTAGATGGGATCCTAGAAAGTGCCCAAACCTGAACCGCTGGTGGACATTCAAAGAAGACATGATTAATGGATTCTTCCGGATGTCCACAGCGGGCACAAGTTATATCGCCTTGCATTCCTCTCAATTTTAAATTTTTCTTCACCGCTATACATCCTGTAACCAGCTGCCACAGAAAGTGTTTCATCTTCGGAGGACAGCGTACCTTTCAACATTGAGCCTTCAATGGAGTGGTCGATGGACCATACTCTAGGGATGGGCTTATCCTGTCCGGGTACACTCTTTCAACCTGATAGGCCGAATTAACTGTATATCTACCATTCTTAGTAAAATGCCATCCATCACGATCAGGCAAATGATACCTACTCAGTGGTATACTCTCTATTATTTTGATATCCTCTGGAGCCACCAGACTCTGAAGTGCCTGTAAATTCCAAGTCCTCGAGTTTGCGTTAGTGAGATAATCCACAGTAAGATCCGGATAAAGATTCTGTTGATTTTGAATATGGTTTGCTGGTCTCGGGTGGGGGGTTGGGAGCCAGGGATCGTTCCATACTGAAATAGACGATCTTGATCCTACCCTTTTGATTAGTCCTTTGCTAACCAGAGATCTAGCAGAAACGATACTCCGCCATCCATAGGACGACGAGTATGACCGAATCGGTTCCAGGGGTGAAGCATTTCTGAAATCGTCCTTTGAATACACGCGAGAAGAGTGTATTTGGTTGCTCTATCAGCCTGCAAAATTGTTTTCCAGGCATTACAGTATTAAAGTCTATAAAATCTTTGAATCCTAAATCTCCTTCCTCCTTCGGAATACAAACTTTATCCCATGATTTCCAATGCATGTCACTTGAATTACCTCCTGGGCTCCACAAAATTTTGCCGCTGCACTCTTGAGCTTCTTCACTACTGTCTTTGGTATCCGAAAGCATGACATAACATGATTTGGTAAAGCCGTAACCACTGATTTGATTATCACTTCGTGGTTGGAGCAGGCACAGTCACTGGTGGAGGATCCTCCACAGGAACACGTTGCTGACCCAAAAGACGAATAGGTTCTACCGTTGGGACCCACGCAGCCTCTTTGTTTTCTGAAGAAGAAGAGACTTTGGCACATAAAGAAACAAAGGGAAATTTATTTTCAACAAAGGTCACTGTGGGAACCGAAATTCGCACTGTCGATTTTAGTTAAGTTTATACGTAGGAAAACTAAGTTGACCTAGTTTTCCCCGAGGATCCCGGCTATCTGCTGGGCCACGCACGACAAAGTTAAGACAGGTTAAGTTGAGAATAAATGCGTAAAATAAAGAGAGCAAAAAGAAAGAATTTTATTTCCGAATTTGCGGAGAGCGTTGGAACAATAGGTCGAGATCGCGGCCGTAAGAGCTGTCGATCGTCGCTAGTCTCAAAACCCTAGATCTAACCTAATTGAGTAGCAGCTCGCTAAAAAGGAAATAAAGCCTAAGTTCTAAATTGCTCTGAGAGTAGTTTGCCTTGTGATTTTCGGATCCCCTTTCCTCTGCTCCTAGACTTGCTTATATACTCCCATATGACGGTCTATTCCTGACGGGCCGGCGCGAGCTGGGCTTTTTCCATTTTCGCCGGCCTTCATGTTTATCGGGAAAGTTGACATTTATCTTTTCGGAAAATTGATGTTTATCTTTTTGGAACTTTGACATTTA
This sequence comes from Hirschfeldia incana, assembly GCA_026261945.1. Lineage (NCBI taxonomy): Eukaryota > Viridiplantae > Streptophyta > Magnoliopsida > Brassicales > Brassicaceae > Hirschfeldia > Hirschfeldia incana. The sequence goes on from JABCMI010000006.1 coordinate 5,180,282, forward strand.
TCCTGTTTCGAGAAGATAATCGCAAACTGTCGTATCTATCTTTTTAGAAAATCATAAAATGGTTATCCGATCATGTTTGGTCTCCGTTGGGCCGTATCTCGGATTTCCGCTATTTTTACGATTTCCTCGAGAGAACGTTCCTACTTGGACAATGGGTTTTTCGGAAGATCTTCGATTCTTTTACGTGGCAAATGGTGTTTTTAGATAACCGTTGCTGCTTTCTACGAAGTTCTCCCATCCGTTGACGTCTTACGGGTTTTCCGAAGGCTAGGAGGAAGAAAAGGAGTTTGGTTTGCGGGATTTCAGAAAGTCGCAAAACTTCGATTTCTGGCGGTTTGAGGACTTGGAACTTACGCATGAAGGCTAGCCGTCCGATAACTCGAGGCAGCACGGGCGCTAGGCGCCCGGCGCCTAGAGGCAGCACGGGCGCTAGGCGCCCGGCGCTAGGCGCCCGGCGCTAGGCGCCCGGCGCTAGGCGCCCGGCGCCTAGAGGCAGCACGGGCGCTAGGCGCTAGGCGCCCGGCGCCTAGAGGCAGCGCGGGCGCTAGGCGCCCGGCGCCTAGAGGCAGCGCGGGCGCTAGGCGCCCGGCGCCTAGAGGCAGCGCGGGCGCTAGGCGCCCGGCGCCTAGAGGCAGCACGGGCGCTAGGCGCCCGGCGCCTAGAGGCAGCACGGGCGCTAGGCGCCCGGCGCCTAGAGGTAACGCGGGCGCTAGGCGCCCGACGGCTAGAGGCAGCGCGGGCGCTAGGCGCCCGACGGCTAGAGGCAGCACGGGCGCTAGGCGCCCGGCGCCTAGAGGCAACGCGGGCGCTAGGCGCCCGGCACCTAGAGGCAGCTTCAGGCGCTAGGCGCCCGGCGCCTAGAGGCAGCACGGGCGCTAGGCGCCCGGCGCCTAGAGGCAGCTCGGGCGCTAGGCGCCCGGCGCCTAGAGGCAGCACGGGCGCTAGGCGCCCGGCGCCTAGAGGCAACGCGGGCGCTAGCGCCCGGCGCTAGCGCCCGGCGCCTAGAGGCAGCACGGGCGCCTAGGCGCCCGGCGCCTAGAGGCAGCACGGGCGCCAGGCGCCCGACGCCTAGAGGAAACGCGGGCGCTAGGCGCCCGGCGCCTAGAGGCAACGCGGGCGCTAGGCGCCCGGCGCCTAGAGGCAGCACGGGCGCTAGGCGCCCGGCGCCTAGAGGCAGCTTCGGGCGCTAGGCGCCCGGCGCCTAGAGGCAGCACGGGCGCTAGGCGCCCGGCGCCTAGAGGCAGCTCGGGCGCTAGGCGCCCGGCGCCTAGAGGCAGCACGGGCGCTAGGCGCCCGGCGCCTAGAGGCAGCACGGGCGCTAGGCGCCCGGCGCCTAGAGGCAACGCGGGCGCTAGGCGCCCGGCGCCTAGGGGCAGCCTAGGGTCGTCGCTCGTTTCTTCCGGATCGTGCGAGTTTTTGCGTTCTTTTTACTTCCAGGAGATTTTTATCGTGTAGAGAATGTTTCTAATCGTTGATTTCGGAATGTCTTAACATTTTCCCGAGTTTTCTAGGATGAAAGTTATTCTCCTAATGCTTCTTTAACATTTTTCGTGTTTTGTCCGAACTTTTCGGACATCGATTTCGTCTTGACCGATTTTGACCCCAACAGTTAGCCCCCCAGCTAGCTAGGAGCCGTAGCGGTCGTAGGTCCTAGCTTGCTGTATGGTTTGTGAGGAAAGTATGGAGACGAAATCGTGCCGAAGGTCGGGGTAAATAGTAAAATTCATGCCTATAAAGACTTGTGAATCCTTTACCATTTTTATTTCACCCAAGAATCCTAAGTTAATTTCTCCCTCAAAGATTCTCTCTCTACCTTTAAGAAAAGAATGACTTCAAGGTCAAAATCCTCGAGGAGACAGTCTCGCTCTCCTTCGGACAGTTTCCACGTCGAGAAGGAAGCTCCGAAGCCCGAGGTTTCAGAGGTTGAGAGGAACGCGTACTGTAACGCTGTCTTTGGTTCTGATCCCCCTCTTCCTGTGATTCCGATTCCCCGGCGTCCTGTGAAGGCGCGTGTGGAAGCTGATTCGCCGAGCGAGGTATCTCCCGAGTATCTTGAGATTCTTCGAAAGTTCTATAACGTTCCGGAGAAAGTCGTGTTTCGCATTCCCCTTGGGGATGAGAGTCCGGAGCGTCCTCCGGAGGGTTACTTTACTTGCTACGAGGCATTCCTGACGCAATGTCGATTATGGTTCCCGATCCCTGGGGTCATCGTCCAAGCTCTCGATCGTTTCGGAATCTCAATCAGCCAGTTGAACGTGCCGGCTCTAGAGAGATGGCTTGGCGTTGTGATTCTAAGTTACGAGTTAGGAATGGATCTTAGTCCTTCGGACTTTGAAGGGCTGTGGCTTTCCAAGAGCGTGAAAACCAATGGAATATTTGCCATGAAATCGAGGACTGATCACTCGGTAATTTGTGGGCTTACCTCGCATGCTAAGGATTTCGTTAATCGTTTCTTTTTCGTGAGGATAGATGGAGAGTCTGTCGAGGAGAGCTTTCTTCATCTATTCCCGACGGAATGGTTGTACCGACGTGGTAAGATTATCGCAATTTCGATTTTTTTTTTTTTTTTTTTTTTTTTTTTTTAGAGATCGAAAGTCGAACTCTGAATGCATATGCGCATTTTTCTTATTGTAGAGAATAGGTGTCTCACGCACATCCCTTCCGATCTTACCGTCAAGAGAGACATATTCAGGTCAAGGGCCTGTTCCTGGGATTCTTTCGATCTCGACCGGATTCGGAAGGCGGTCGCGCTTCACCGATCGCGAGGCGGTACGCGACCTCTCATCAATGATGGATCCTTCGTGTTTGCTCCTTCGAGGCGGAGGGGGAAATCTTCGAAGGGCAAAGGGATCGCTTTCGAGGCCTCGTCGGAAAACAACGAGCCATCGAGGTACGATCCCGACTTTGTCGCAGAGAGCGGGGGTGCTTCCGGTCCGAACCCTCCTCCAAATGACTTCTTTGATGAGCTCCCCCCGGTTTTTACCCGTGACGAGTCTTTGGCCAACGAGGAGAGGGACAAGGTGACAGCGGAAGGCGCTCGCTTGGTTAACGAGGTTTGTTCCCGACACTTAAGCAAATTCTTCCTATCCTTTTGCTTGACCTTGACTTTTTTGCAGGCCGTGAGAGTATGGAATGCGTCAATCGACGGAAGTTTCCGCACTGCTCGATTGGCCCGCTTCAAAGCGGAGGAGACCGAAAGGGAGTTTGCCAAGTATCGGTTGGAGGTTGAGGAGCGAAACCGTCGGCAAGCCGAGGTCCAGGCTCGAGCCCTCGTCCGTGCAGAGAGGAGAGGACGGAGAAGAGCCGCCGCCGAAATGAATCGACGGGCGGAAATCTTTTCTACCGAATTTGAGGCGTACAAAGAGGCTCAGGACTTCGTAGGTGACTTTTGCGAGTGTCGCGGTTCGGTGGGTACTCTTCACAAGGTGCAGCGTGAGGGTTTCTCGCTTTCCAGCGAACTTGCCGCGATGGATGGTTCGATGAGAGTATGTGCTAATGCCGAATCCTCTGTTCCTCCGATCGAAGGAAGAATTCGGGAATTGTGGAATCCTATTCAAGTCTCGGAAGATACAGCGGATGCCGGTGCAGACGCGAATGCAGGTGACGGGGGCGAAGAGGTCGACCAGCCGGATTCCTCGTATGGGATAACTTTTTCTGATTGTCTTGCGTTTGATTATAATTTGTAGTAAGCCAAGTGGGGCTGTATGTGTCGCGACCTTTAGGAGGTTGCGTGACTTTATGTTTTTCGGGATCGGCCGTTGGTGGCCTTTGAATCCCTATTATGAATGCTTTATGAATTAAGCGTTTTGATTTATACTTTCGCCAAGTGTAGAGGACTTTGAATACGCGTAGTCACTTCGTATTCTAGTTCTTTTTTTGTCGCTTAACCTGCAGGTTACTTTGTAGCGAACGTTAGGTTTATAAGCGATAAGAGGCAAGTTTTGGGATCTCGTATGCTGGATACTTATGCCTATGAGATGTTTTAGATACCAGCAAGGCTGGGTTTAGGGCAAGACCTAGGTCTAATTTCGGACTGAAGCTATGCGATGACTAATCGGCTTTTCGTTTTGCTTGTTTGCGATTTCGACCTGACTCGTACCGTCTTAGAATCCGCGAAGTGCTTATCGGCTTATATGATTCGTTTGGGTACGAGTCGAGCTACTTCCTTTACGAAGAGCTAACCAAAATTTGGATTTCTTGTATAGCGCGCTACGATATCCTTGTCGGATGCAAAAGGACTTCGTTGGAAGCCAGACTACGAATTTGATTTGAGTGAAACGTTTCCATGTTTTTCCGTCGAGGCCAATCGACGGAATGGGATTTTTAGAGTCGCGGAAAGACTGTTTGACAGAGTTTTTTGGAGGAGAGTAGAGAATCGAAACTGGTCAGGAACTTGCGACGTCTCGCGTTCCTTAAAGATACGATTTTCGTTTTCCGTAATATTGGTGCTTTTGATAAGCAATTTCGAATTTAAGACTGTAAAAAGCTTCAAGAATGTTGAATACATGTAGAGAATATTTTTGCGGGAGTAAAAGATTATTCGTTCCCATCTCCCCCCCCCCCTTTTTGGTGAGGGGGATAGCTGAACTCGTCGGGTTTCGACGAGCTGCCTACGTACCTCTTGCGAGGATCAAGCCATCTCGTAGTTCTGCTTATATCGCGGATGTTATTACTCCACGACTTCCGGCGCTTCGACTGTCTTAGCTAAGTCGGCGGCCGCGTCGGGAGTTTTGTCATCCGTTCCGTCGGCGATGGACTCGAGGATTGGCTTATCATCCTGAGTCGTGGCCTTTTTGGACGAATCCAAGTCGTCCTTTGCCGAGTTCTCGGAGATACTCGGATGCTTCTTAGTTCGCTTCAGGTTAGCCGCTGGGGCGTTCCGGTTGCTGCGCAATTTATGTTCAGCCAGGAAGCAGAGTCGCGACTGTTTCTGGCTTCCCCAGATTACCGCCGTTCCAGTTGGTGTTGGAAACTTGACGCTGAGATGGTAAGTGGATGGGACTGCCTTCATGGCGTTTATCCAAGGAGTCCCCATTATGGCGTTGTAGATAGCCGGGTTATCCACCACCGCGAATTCGACGATCTTTGTGACCTCTTTCGCCATGACTGGGAGCCTGATCTTTCCGAGGGTCATGGAGGTGACGCCCGAGAATCCAGTCAACGGTCTCGGTTCTGGGATGACTTCTCCGAGGGGTATGTTCATCCTTTGGAGGGTATCGCGGAACATGATGTTGACTGTGCTTCCTGTGTCGATGAGGATGCGGCCGACTTCGAGATCTTGAATCACCAAGTCGATGACCAGAGGATCGTAGTGGGGTTTGTCGAGTCCGGCCGTATCCTGCTCTTCGAAGACGATCGCGTGATTGGGAACATCGTCTTCTGGGCACCATCCGGGACCGGTTTCGGCTTTCCGTCCATAGGCTTTGATCGACGAAACAGAGTCCTGGTAGAAGTGCGATCCTCCGATGACCATGTTGATCCTCTAGCGATTGCTGTTGTTTCCTTCGCCATCTTGCCTTCGTCCGCGTTTTTCGCCTGATTGAGTTTCAGCAGCGTTATTCTCGGGATTGGCTCCGTCGGTCTTTGGCGGTCGGTCGGAATCTAAGAGCAGGTCTTTCACGCTTCTCACCGTTGCTAGCTCGCCGGCGAGTAGCTTTGAAATGAGTCTGGCGCCGAGAACTTTGCAATTGGCGGTAGAGTGACCTCTCGTCTGGTGGAACTCGCAGCTGGAGTTGTCCTTGTACGAGTTCCGCGTCCAAGTGTTTCCGGCGGTCCTCCCTTGCTCGGAGTTGACGGCATAGTTATGCTCGCCTTGGACGTCTTCCCCCTCGTGATGGACGTACTTGTCGTTACGTGAGGTTTTCTTCTTGCCGGACGCTTTCTGCGGTCCGTGCTTTTGTGCCAGGACTTTCATCTCTTCTTCCATGATGATGAAATTCGTCGCCTTGTGGAGAGTGTCCTGGATGGTGCGCGGTCTCTCCAGAGAAATCCACTTTCGGAATTTCGACTTGTACCAGAGGTTTTTCCTCAGGGCGTCGATGGCGACTCTATCGCTGAGGCCTGTTACCCTGGACATTACGAGTTTGAACCTCTTAATGTAGTCGCGTTGCGGCTCGTCTTCCTTTTGAATGAGGCTCCAAAGGTCTACATCGGAAGTTTCTCTGTCCATGAACATGGAAAACTGCTTCAGAAAGGCTGAAGCTAGCTGGCGAAAGCTTCCGATGGAGTTTCTTTTCAAGCGTGAGAACCACTCGAGCGCAGCACCTCTGAGGTTCTCGACGAACAGGAGACAGCAGCCGACGTCTTTTTCCCGCTCTGGAAGTTTAGACCTGGCCATCGCAATCTGAAAGGATTGCAGGTGTGCCTTCGGGTCTGTGGTTCCGTCGTAGGTGGGAAGTTTTATTTTCCCGGGATCCGAAACTCGTGCATCCGTGATTCGAGACGTGAACGGAGTCTTCCTCGATTCTTCGAGGAGCAGGTCGATCTCGGGAGCAGTACTGGTTGCGTGGTGAATCTGCGATTTTACTGCTTTCACCTCGGCTGTAGTCTTCGCGATGTATTCGCGTAGATCGTGGATCTCATTGGCGCCGTTTGCGCTTCTCTGTCTACGCTGGCTGCGATAGGCCCGGGTCTGGTCTTCGGCTAGCCTCTCTTGCTCTGACCAGTAGAGGTCTTCCTCCTCTTCCGTCATCGGTTTCTCGAAGGCTGCCGCCAGTCGAGCCGATTGACTTCGGGTCCTTCTGTGGTGGACGTCGGCGTCTTCGTCGGACGGATCCGACTGGTCGCTGATATCCAGATTGATTCTTTCGACGTCGACTCCTTCGTTTTCCCTCGCGGGAGGTGGAAGGTTATCCGTCGTTTTCTTCTGCCCCGCCGGAGTGGTATCGTCAGGGATGAGTTCCGGGGATTCTCTCGGGGCATCTTTTTCTTTGTCTCCGGAAGTTCCGAAGTCAAGTCTCCTGACACGCCTCACCTTGGTGGATCCGCGCGGGAGTTTGCTTCTCGCTGTTAAGGTGCTGACCTGTTTAGCGAGCGAAGCCATTAGCTTCTCTTGTTCTTCCGACCGTTTCTGGGTGGTGGCGAACAGTTCCTTCACCTGGTCCAGCATCGCGGTGTTTGCCTCGGCAGTGACCGTCGATACGTTTCCAGCGGGAGTCTTCTCAGCGTTGGCATCGGCGGCTGGTCCGTCGTGCGTTTGCTTGTCTTTTTCCGCGTTAGCAGACATGTTTAACTGGGCGTGCGTAGTTGCGAGAAAGATAATTCCGTGATCCCCCTCCTTCTAGCGCCAAACTGTGGGAACCGAAATTCGCATTGTCGATTTTAGTTAAGTTTATACGTAGGAAAACTAAGTTGACCTAGTTTTCCCCGAGGATCCCAGCTATCTGCTGGGCCACGCACGACAAAGTTAAGACAGGTTAAGTTGAGAATAAATGCGTAAAATAAAGAGAGCAAAAAGAAAGAATTTTATTTCCGAATTTGCGGAGAGCGTTGGAACAATAGGTCGAGATCGCGGCCGTAAGAGCTGTCGATCGTCGCTAGTCTCAAAACCCTAGATCTAACCTAATTGAGTCGCAGCTCGCTAAAAAGGAAATAAAGCCTAAGTTCTAAATTGCTCTGAGAGTAGTTTGCCTTGTGATTTTCGGATCCCCTTTCCTCTGCTCCTAGACTTGCTTATATACTCCCATATGACGGTCTATTCCTGACGGGCCGGCGCGAGCTGGGCTTTTTCCATTTTCGTCGGCCTTCATGTTTATCGGGAAAGTTGACATTTATCTTTTCGGAAAATTGATGTTTATCTTTTTGGAAGTTTGACATTTATCCTGTTTCGAGAAGATAATCGCAAACTGTCGTATCTATCTTTTTAGAAAATCGTAAAATGGTTATCCGATCATGTTTGGTCTCCGTTGGGCCGTATCTCGGATTTCCGCTATTTTTACGATTTCCTCGAGAGAACGTTCCTACTTGGACATTGGGTTTTTCGGAAGATCTTCGATTCTTTTACGTGGCAAATGGTGTTTTTAGATAACCGTTGCTGCTTTCTACGAAGTTCTCCCATCCGTTGACGTCTTACGGGTTTTCCGAAGGCTAGGAGGAAGAAAAGGAGTTTGGTTTGCGGGATTTCAGAAAGTCGCAAAACTTCGATTTCTGGCGGTTTGAGGACTTGGAACTTACGCATGAAGGCTAGCCGTCCGATAACTCGAGGCAGCACGGGCGCTAGGCGCCCGGCGCCTAGAGGCAGCACGGGCGCTAGGCGCCCGGCGCCTAGAGGCAGCGCGGGCGCTAAGCGCCCGGCGCCTAGAGGCAACGCGGGCGCTAGGCGCCCGGCGCCTAGAGGCAACGCGGGCGCTAGGCGCCCGGCGCCTAGAGGCAGCACGGGCGCTAGGCGCCCGGCGCCTAGAGGCAGCACGGGCGCTAGGCGCCCGGCGCCTAGAGGCAACGCGGGCGCTAGGCGCCCGGCGCCTAGAGGCAGCACGGGCGCTAGGCGCCCGGCGCCTAGAGGCAACGCGGGCGCTAGGCGCCCGGCGCCTAGAGGCAGCACGGGCGCTAGGCGCCCGGCGCCTAGAGGCAGCTTCGGGCGCTAGGCGCCCGGCGCCTAGAGGCAGCACGGGCGCTAGGCGCCTGGCGCCTAGAGGCAGCTCGGGCGCTAGGCGCCCGGCGCCTAGAGGCAGCATGGGCGCTAGGCGCCCGGCGCCTAGAGGCAGCACGGGCGCTAGGCGCCCGGCGCCTAGAGGCAGCGCGGGCGCTAGGCGCCCGGCGCCTAGAGGCAACGCGGGCGCTAGGCGCCCGGCGCCTAGGGGCAGCCTAGGGTCGTCGCTCGTTTCTTCCGGCTCGTGCGAGTTTTTGCGTTCTTTTTACTTCCAGGAGATTTTTATCGTGTAGAGAATGTTTCTAATCGTTGATTTCGGAATGTCTTAACATTTTCCCGAGTTTTCTAGGATGAAACTTATTCTCCTAATGCTTCTTTAACATTTTTCGTATTTTGTCCGAACTTTTCGGACATCGATTTCGTCTTGACCGATTTTGACCCCAACAGTCACATGTCTAGAGACAAAAATTCTGGAGGAAGAAGGATCAAGACAGAAATAAGCACTTTGAGTGAGAGAATAGCCAAGGAAAATACAGGGAGTGGAACGAGGTTCCATTTTGTTGGATGTATATGGTCGCAGCCACGGGAAGCAGAGGCACCCAAATATCCTTAGCTTTAAGTAGTTCGGCATGGTGCCAAAGAGACGTCTGTAGGGATTGTCCATCGAGAGCACCTTCGTTGGCATCCGGTTGATCAGGTATACTGCTGTAGCAAAGGCATACGTCCAGTAGTCAGTGGGAATGTTTGAATGAGTGAGAAGGGAGAGCCCTGTTTCAACGATGTGGCGATGTCGTCGTTCAGAGAGACCGTTGTGTTCTGGTGTGTGTGGTGGTGTGGTGAGTTGTGAGATGCCTTGTTGCGCAAGGAAAGATCTGAGTGCTATGTATTCACCACCATTGTCGCTGTACAGTGTTGCTATTTTGGTCTGTAGTTGAGTTTCCACGAGTGCTTTGAACGTAATGAATGTGGCTGCGACCTGAGATTTAAATTTCAGAGGGAAGAACCACATATATCTTGTATAGTGATCGACTATAAGCAAGTAGAATTTGTAACCATCAAAAGAGTGAATTGGTGAGGACCAAACGTCCGAGAACAAGATTTGTAAAGGACGCGAGGATGTGATAGAAGTTTCATGGAATGGCAATTTATGACTCTTATTAATAGAACAAGCATTGCAATGAAGAGAATGTGAAGAACGACAAGAAAAACCAGGAGTAAAACAAGAAGAAATATGTTGTAAAATTGGAAAAGCCGGATGTCCGAGCCTGTGATGCCAGTCTACGGACGAGGAAGAAGAAGTAGAGAAAACAAGAGGTGTGCGTGAGCCATTGGAGGGCCATTCATAGAGGTTGCCATTAGCTGGCGCGGTCAGCACCGGTGTCCCCGTTGGAAGGTCCTTCACCTGAAACATGTTTGGAAAGAATTCCACAGAGGCATTGTTAGTTTTGCATAAACGATTCACAGAAATAAGATTCTTTTTCATAGCTGGAGCATAAAGAACATCGTTAAGATTAAAGTTCTTAGATGGAGTTTTGAGGGAGAGTGAACCGGTGTGTGTAATGGGAAGGTTGGCTCCGTTCCCAACAACAATGCCATCTGGTCCTGCATATGGCATGTGAGCCGCCATGTTGTTTAGATCAGTGGTGACATGATGCGAAGCCGCGCTGTCCATCAGCCACGCATCAGGATGAGGGTTTGTCATGTATGTTGCATTAGCATGTGGACGCCACTGAGCCTGCGAGTTGTTTGACTGCGTGAAGTTGTTGTTGTTGTTGTTGGCAACAACTCTGAAGGAAGGACAACGTTGCGCACTGTGTCCTTGAGCTCCACACGCTTGAAAGCGTCCTAGATAGGGACGAGGAGCCCTGGGGGTGTAGTTGCCCTATCTTGGAGCAATGTTCGGTTTCCAGTTGTTGTTGCTGTTGTTGTTATTACGATTGTTGTTATAGTTGGTTGTGTTGTAGTTGTTAGCATTGGTGTTGCTCCGAGTGCTAGTGTTGGCTGTAACTGGGAATGCTGGAGTTGATGGTTGGTCACACACGATCATGGCTTCACGGTTGAGAAGTTTCTCTGTGAGTTCAGAGAAGGTGATCAGATGGTCACGACCATTGATTGCATCAATCTCGGCTTTGTATTCTTCAGGTAGACCTGCAAGGATCTGCTCGATCAGGTCTTCCTGATCAAGTGGTTTCCCCAAGAGAGCTAGCTCATCTGCTTTGGTTTTGATCAGACGAAGGTATTCACCAATGGTTTTGGTTCCTTTGGTGCAGCTTTTGACTTGAAATTTCAATTGCTTGATGTGACCACGGGATGGTGTGCCAAAGATGAGGTTGAGTGTGCTCCAAACCTCATGAGTAGTCGTAGCACTCGTGATCGGCCATGATTTTGACCCACTTTTAGTCATGGTTTATAGGTGATTTTACATATATTTACTACGAAATAGAGTCTATTTAGAGTATTTACAGGTTCAGGTACGACTTGGAGTAAAATGGTGATTTTGGTGTCTTTTGGAGCCTTTTAAGTGCAGAACTGCGCAGACGCGTCAGATGTTTAGGTATGGATGGAGACCTTCCCACGGTGCGATTGAGCTGATCGTTGGAAACAAGATAGATCTTTGAGTTAGCTTTCCAATGCCACCGGTTTGAGGCCAATCCGACGGTTAGATCAGAAGTTATGCCCGTTTTACTGAAGAGTGGTCAGTCTGCCTCGCGAGAGAAGGCTGTCGAGAAGAGGAATGTATATCGATCGATGGGAAACCACCCATATCGATCGATATGAATGTCAGGACGTGGGATTACTATGTTTCATGACTGCCAGAAGCCCTAAAGCAACCCAAATTACCAGAATACCCTTGGACGACCAGAAACCATATTTTATGTTATTCTAAGCCATTGTTGACGGCTACGCTAACTCTTTCATTACTTCAAAATTATTGCTTTAAGATTGGAGAGAAGATCAATCTCCTTGAGAGATTGATTGGAACTCTATTGGTTTTATCTTTGATTTCTATTCTATTATTATTTAGACTATGATTTGTGTTCTTTCTATCATGTCTGAGTAGTTCATCTTGTTAGATTTAGGGATTTCATGAGCTTAATGTCAAACTGATAATCAATTAGGATTGCTAGATTATTTGTAGATCTCTACACCAGGGTGATTTGTAATACTAGGATCTGGAATAGTTTTACTCACACGAAAGTGTGACTGATTATTTGAACCTAGAATCATAGGACAATTGATATGCACTAAAGTGCAGTCAATTAAAAGAACCCGAATCCTTCTGGATTAGATACTTAGACATATATGAGAATTGGTCTAGGAATCTAGTTGAACAATATCGATTAGGTTGCTAATGCTTGTCTGAGAAAGTATCGACCGATGCTCAGACCATAGCATCGATCGATACTCACTTCTTGTTCGCATGCGAAAGCTGGAACAAAGACTTAGACATCTGATTTGTAATTTCTTGAGAGAGATAATTACTTGCTTATTAAAATCGAGTTCTAGAATGAATCTATATCATTAGCATATCTGAATTATAGTTTTGAATCTCTTGATTGATAAATCCCTAGGTCTAGCTATTGTGAGAGACAAGGTTTCACCCTAAGATTCTAGGTTAGGTCAAAAAGGAGGTACAAGGAAATGCGTGGGCTGAATCCCGTAAAGAGCTTTAAAGATGAATAAGTGCTTTTTATTGATGACTTTGAATAACAATGATTACAGAGAAAATGAAAAGAATTGTCTGCCGTGTTTACAAGATCTGAAAGAGATATATATTCGATGTCTAATGGAAAGATCTCCTTCTTGCAATCTTCGAGGTCCTCTTTTATAGCTTTGAACCTTCCTCCGATCACGTGTAACTAATCTCCGGGATCTTCTCCTTCTGTTAAGGAACTCGCAACAGCTTCCTGTTTGACCGGGTCCTGCGCTCTTTCTACTTATGGTGTTAGCCTCCGCTTCGAAGTAGCCTCTAGAAACTATGATCAGCTTCCTATCTTTGGCTCCATGCTGAGCTCCAGCTAAAGTTGCTGATTCGCAATGGGCTTTAGCCCAGAACTCGTTCAGGCTCCGTCGTTAGCTAATGGGCTATATTTGGGCCCAACAGTTGCCCCCAAGCTTTTGAGATAAGATCTCTCTTACTCGGAAGCTTAACCTAAGTCGCCGACCTAGATTTTACTGTTGAGATCATGATTACAGGATATCTGATTAAAGATATTATTCGTTTAATTCGACGGTCTAGATCTCTCTTGTTTAAAATTGACGGTTCGGATGAAAGAAGCTTTTGATTGATTTACTCCGAGACTCGAGACGGGACGTGATATAAAGTGATGGGCATTAACTGCCTCGTTCCATATTCTCCACGCCTCCACTCGTTTCCCAAGGTAACTTCTCCTCCACTCCTTTATTTTTACTGCGTTAGTTTTTTTTTTTATTTTCATCTCTCTGTTTCGCCATTGATCTTCTTCGAATCCCTTAGAATTCCTTGAAGCTTTTAGAACTATTTCGATCCTCCTCTTTTCTCCTTTCAATCCTCTCAACCTTACCCCTCTGTTTAATGGACCCTCCGAAAGAAGGCTCCGGCGAAACCGGGATTCCCCCTGCCAGCAAACGCTTAATGAAGGTCAAGCAAGAGATAGGCGAGAAAGCCAAAAGAGAGACGAAGAAGGCGAAGGATTTAGTCGCGACAAGAGCTTCTAAACGCATGAAGAAGAAGGATGGTTCCGGCGGGAGTTCCTCTTTGGGGTCTCACTCGCCTTCCCTGTTGACGATTCAAGAGGTCGTTAACTTCATGGTTCAGGCTCATGGCCGAAAGGAGTTAGCCAAGGCCTGTTCCTCCGATGATACTCCGGAATCTGCCCCCGAGGGCTGGTTTTGCATCCACGAGAAGTATATCTCGAAGTGCCACCTCAGATTCCCGCTCCCGGACCTCTTGCTGGATCTTTTAGATCATTACCAGTTAGCTCTCTCTCAGCTCTGTCCCTCGGTCATTCGGGTAATAAACGGATTTATTACTAGGGCCAGAGAGGAAGGAATCGTTGTCGGTTTAACCGAGTTAATGAGTCTCTACACGATCAAAGAGAGCTCTACTAAGGAGGGTGGTAGCAGTACTTACTATCTTCCTTGTCGCCCTGGATTTAGTCTTTTTAAATCCTCGGGTAGTGATGATGATTGGAGGAAAAAGTACTTCTTTGTTAAGATTGATCCCTCAACTGTCCCGATGGGTCGTGCTCTCTCGGTCGTTTGGTCTGATATATCTGGTTAGGATTTTTAGGATCCTGTTTTGCTCATTTCTGATTACTGCTACTTGCTGATATCTTGGTTTTATATATAAATATCGACGATCCTCCCAAGCTCTCTGACAAGCAGTCCAGGGCTCTCTTTAGGAGGTTACATCAAAGTTCCAACGCTTGGTCGCTGTTCACATCTTCTCGCATTGGATCAGCCAGGTTCCCGGAACGATACAACGCCCAGCTTCCTGACCCGATCTCTGTCGAAGACTTAGAAGGTAATCTCATGTCTTTGCTATGTTCATCTTTACTTAAAGAGATAACTAAAAGGATTCTTGTTGTTTTGTTCAGTTTCCGAAGGTCCCAACGTAGTCGAGATTTCAACCGGAGCTAGCACTTCTGAGACCGAGAAGACTCCAGCTCTTAAGATGAGGCCTTCCTTCCGTAATCGAAACAGATCTACCGCGGCTGCCGGCGCTTCGCGGGGCAGCGACAGATCTCAAGGAGGCGTTTTTATTAACACGCTGAAGGATGTCCTTGATGATGGAACCTCAGCTCCTGTTGCGGATGTTGGTCCCGTTGAGACTGGAGCTCGAGATGTGGTCCCTCACCCTGAGGTCTCGCCAGCCCTAGATAATCCTCGTGCTGCCGGAGGTTCCCTTGAACTCGAGCCTCCGAGACCTAAGAGGTCCCGGACTGAGGCGGGAGATAGGCCCGCCAGGTCTACTTCCTCATCCTCGCGAGGTGGAACCGTTGGTTGGAGCTTCACCCACTCTAGGCCAGGGTCAATCTTGGACGACTCTTGGGGTTTAGCGACCATTCTGAGGCATCTGAAGATGGTGGGGTGCTCTATGCCCTCTCTCAACAGTTTGACTAATAAGGACGAATACGTGGATATAGCTCATCACTTGGGTCAGGTATATAACTAAGAATTTCTTGATTTTCTTTTTTCAGGTTTAGGTTTTTCGTGACCTAAAAGATTTTCTTTTTTACACATTTTTATAGCTAGCCGGGGCCATCAACAGAGCTCAACTAAAGTTCGAGGAGACCGTGCGTGGTGCTCCTACTGCTGCGGAGTTAACCCAGGCTACTGATATGTTCAAGGCTACTAAGACGGAGCTCGACCAGGCTCGTGCTCAGGTTTCCGAGCTTCAAGCTGAGGTCAAGAGGCTCGGACTGAAGGCTGATACTCAACAGGGGAAGATCGAGAGCCAAGCCATTGACATCCAGGTGAAGGGCAGGAAGATCAACGACTTAGAGGCTGCTCGTAAGATAGCCGAGCATCAGGTTCAAGAGATGATTGCTTCGTCTCAAAACAGTCAAAGGAATAAGGAAGCCGAGATCAAATTTGCCGTTAGGAGAGGCAAGAGGGAGGTAGCTGATGCTTACAACAAGATCCTGACTTCGGTGAAAGAGAAATTTGTCAAAAAGAAAGATGAAACCGATGCCCTGATCTATGCCCAGGAGCTTCAGGCGAACACTGAGCTTTTGAAGGCTTTGCTGACTAAGGAGGTGGAGGATGCCGAAGAAGAGTACAACCGTCTTATGGCCATGATCCCGGACGCAGCTGCTGCTTGCGATAGGGCTCAGGTTTCCGACTTCTCGGTCAGCAAGCTTCCCATCCCTCAACTCTCTGAGAGCTCAGGTACTCTTGAGATTAATATGTTTAATCCGACATTTTCCGGCGAGTACGGTTCTAACTTGGATTCGGTGTTTCCTGAACTAGCTCCAGTCGAAGCGAACCCTGGAGATGTTAATCAAGAAGTCGATGCGGAGGTTCCTACCGAGGGTGGAGGTCCCGTCGAGGAAGATAAGGAAGTTAATGCTGGTCCCGGAGTCGACGCTGGTCCCGGAACCGAAGGAGTTTAAGAGCTGATGCTCTTTTATTTTCAAGACTATTTTGCCCAAGGGGCTTTTGCTTGTTTTCCCAAACTTATTAGCCTGAGGAGGCCTTTAAACCTTTACTTGCTCTTAGGATTTGTTGCCCGAGGGGGTTTCTAAACCTTTATGTGTTTTAAGATTTATAGCCTGGGGAGGCTTTTAAACCTTTGCTTTAATTTTAATCTTGGCTGTTTCGGATTTCATCCTTTGGTTACGATATCGACTTATAGTCGAGCTTAATTTAGCTTCAGGTTCCGCGGAACCTGAGCCTGTTTCGTTTTGGGGAATCAAGTTCCTTTGAAGGGATTCAAGATCTCGTGGTTTTTTTTAAAACCTTAGGATTTCGTTAAGGGTTTCCAGACCTTAGCAGCTTGATACGGATTTTAAGACCTTTATGATTTTGTTGAGGGTTTTAAGACCTTACGAGTTTGACAAGGATTTCAAGACCTTTGAAATTAGTTAAGGGTTTTAGGACCTTATGATTTGACAAGGATTTCAAGACCTTTGGAATTAGTTAAGGGTTTTAGGACCTTAGTTCAGGATTTTCAGGGACCTGAACGTGTTCGAAATCGTTTATGAGATTAGGTTCCGATTTTAGGGAGCCTACGTTTCTCCGGAGGGTTTTAGGACCTCGATGATTGTTAGGGGTTTTAAGACCTTAGGTCCAGGATTTTAGGTTCCTGGATATGTTCATAGTTAGGTCTCGACTCGGTGAGACCTGAGTTTTCTTAGAAAGTTCTGTAATCTTTGGAGTATAGGTACGGAATAAATCGTTTCATTGATAATCATATAGCGACTGATACATGATTTGAATTATTCCATCACCAACTGCTTTTGGACTATGTGTTTTTGGTAACATGTGCCCTCTTTGCTTGGATGAGAAGTTCGATTGAGGAGAAAGGTTGGGGCTGCACTCGTAACGGAGTTGCCTACGTACCCAGTCAAGGGATCAAGCCAAACGTAGTTCAAGGATTTGGGTACCTAATGATAGTATCTCTTGAGATTAGTGGCGTTCCACGATCGAATCTCAGGTACCCCGGTTCGTACCTTCTGGAGTTTGTAGACTCCGGGTCGCACTATATGGATAATTCGGTAGGGTCCTTCCCAGTTGGTTCCTAGCTTTCCAGCTCCTGGTTCCTTTGTTCCTTCGAACACTTTCCTAAGCACTAGGTCCCCTACGGCGAATTGTCGGGGTCTTACTTTGGAATTATAGTGTCGTGCCATTGCTTGCTGATAATTCTGAATGCGAAGCAAGGCTTGGTCTCGTCTTTCTTCGATCAAGTCGAGGCTATCCATTAGGAGCTGGTTGTTAGCTGCGGGGTTCGAGGTGCAGAGCTCCCGACGTAGGCTACCTGCGGTAGTTTCCGCTGGAACGACTGCTTCCATCCCGTAAGCTAAAGAGAAGGGAGTTTCGTCTGTAGCTTTACGTGGGATAGTTCGGCAGGCCCATAGTACTTCAGGTAACTTTTCTGACCAGAGCTCTTTTTGGGCTCCTAGGCGTTTCTTGAGGTTTGCTAAAATCGACTTATTAGCAGCCTCCGCCTGGCCATTACCTTGAGGTCGCCGCGGTGTTGAAAAGGTGAGGCGGATGTTCCATTTATCGCAGAAACTTTTGAAGTCGTGGGATATGAACTGTCCTCCATTGTCGGTTACTATTTCGTATGGGACGCCATGTCTGCATACGATATTTTTCCATACAAATCCCTCAACGTTAAATCTGTTAATTTGTTGAAAGGCTTCAGCTTCGATCCATTTCGTGAAGTAATCGGTTAGGACCAGGAGGTTTAGTAATTTTTTTCCTTTGCCTGATGGTACTAGTGGACCTACGATATCCATGGACCACCTCATGAATGGATAGGGGGCTGATATGTTAGACAGCTTTTCCGCAGGCTGATGTATGATCGGTGCGTGCCTTTGGCATTTGTCGCAGGATGAGGAGTAGACCTCGCAATCTGCGATGATGGTAGGCCAGAAGTAGCCTTGTCTTTTAATTCGGATGGCTAGAGCTCTGCCTCCGGAATGGTTTCCACAGGAACCGTCATGCATTTCTTTCATAAGTTTCATAGCCACTATGCCGTGAACGCATTTTAGGTAAGGCCCGGAGACACTTCGTTTGTGGAGGGCTGACTCGATTATACAGTATCCTGCTGCTAGAGCTTTGAGTTTTCGAGCCTCCCACTTATTGGGTGGAATTTTTCCTTCCAGGATGTAATCCATGATTGGTATTCTCCAGTCTTCTCTCCCTACGACTTTACTGTGAAGCGAGGAGGGAGGTTCCTGTGCGGGACCTGGTGTCGTGGTGCCCCCGGGGATATTCGTTGGAATAGGCCCCAAGGGGTCTGGGTTCTGAAGAATATCTCCAATTCCCTCGTTGTCCCCTGTGGTTCGTGTAGCGTTTCTTTCTGCGTTTTTACGAGCTGTGCGGCTTCTTGTCTGTATTTTAAGGACAAGTGATTCCGAGGTTTGGATGGTGCCTCCGGAGGTATTTGCTAAGTTAGGCTCCGATGAGTCTGGGCTTTGGCTAATACCTTCACTTTGGTCGTTATTTTCTGGGTTCTGCGTTGCCTTCCCAAAGGTGTTTTTCCTATAGCTGCGTGTTTTGGTTCTAGGGAACCAGAATGTCGTGAAGACTTGGGTAGCTATCGGCGGAAGGATGTTGTCCTCGACTTCCTTTGGTTTGCTACCCAACTCGGCTTTGGTAGCTATATCGATGCTTGGTTTCTCGATTCCTTCCACGGGTATGATTCGTTTCACGAGGGGATCTGATGTGGAAGCTAACGCGGCGAGGGCGTCTGCCGATGAGTTTTCCCCTCGCGGGATCCTCGTTAACTCGAACTTATCGAATTGCTTTGTGAGGTTTGAGACAACTTCGAGGTATGCCCCCATTCTCTCGTCTCTTGTTTCGTATTCCCCGTGAAATTGGCTGGCTACCAGTTGAGAATCGGTATAGGCATTCAATTCTCGGATTCCGAGGCTCAGGGCGAGCTTTAGGCCGGCGATTAGTGCTTCGTACTCAGCCTCGTTATTAGAAGCGTTGAACCCGAGTCTATAGGATTGTTCGATGGTTTCTCCAGCAGAGGAAGTTAGTCTTAAACCGACGCCGGAGCCTTGCCTTGACGAGGCTCCGTCCACGTACAGGCTCCATTTTGGGACCTCTATTTCTTGGTCTAGACGTTCGGATGCCAGTTCGATGATAAAATCGGCGAGGACTTGAGCTTTCGCTGCTGCTCGAGGTCTGTACTCGATATCGTACTCACTGAGTTCTATAGCCCATTTAGCTAATCGTCCGGATTGGCTGGGGCTGTGCAGGATTGTTCGTAATGGTTGTGATGTCATTACGACAATTGAGTGTGATTGGAAATAAGGTCGTAGTTTCCTGGCAGCTGTGACAACTGCCAAGGCTAGTTTTTCCATAGTCGGGTACCTTGTCTCAGCGTCTAGTAGGCTTTTACTAGTGTAGTAAACAGGTCTTTGTTCGTTTTGCTCTTCTCGTACCAGCACTCCGCTGACTGCGGCTGTCGATACGGCGAGGTACAGGTATAGCGATTCTCCGACTACGGGTTTAGATAGTATCGGAGGTTCCGAGAGATAGGTTTTTAGCTGTTTGAAGGCTTCTTCACACCTCTCGTCCCATAGGAACTTCTTATTATTCTTCAGAAGTTTGTAGAATGGGAGGCACTTGTCGGTGGACCTGGATATGAATCGATTTAATGCTGCGATTCGTCCGGTCAATCTTTGTACCTCTCTAGTTGTTTTAGGCGATGGCATTTCTAGGAATGTCGCTATTTGTTTCGGGTTGGCTTCGATGCCTCTTTCGGTTACTAGATAACCTAGGAATTCGCCGGAGGGTACTCCGAAGGTGCATTTAGCAGGATTTAGCTTCATGTCGTATTTGTTGAGGATGTCGAAGCATTCCCTAAGGTGGGAGATGTGGTCCTCTGCGATCGAGGACTTGACCAACATGTCGTCGATATAGACTTCCATAGTTTTTCCGAGTTGTCCAGCGAACATCTTGTTCACTAGCCTTTGATAGGTAGCTCCTGCGTTTTTCAGACCAAATGGCATAACCTTGTAACAGTAGGTTCCGCGCTCGGTTATAAATGCGGTTTTTTCTTGATCTTCAGGATCCATCATAATCTGGTTGTATCCTGAGAAGGCGTCCATAAATGACAGGAGCTGGTGTCCAGCCGTTGCTTCGACCAAGCGGTCGATATGAGGTAATGGGAAGCTGTCCTTAGGACAGGCCTTGTTTAAATCAGTGAAATCTACACAGATCCTCCATTTCCATTCTTCTTTTTTACTACGACTGGGTTTGCTAACCAATCAGGGTATTGGACCTCTCGGATTGACCCAGCTTTCGTTAGTCGGTCGACCTCGTCGTTGACGGCTTGGGCTTTCTCGAGACCTAGCTTACGGCGCTTTTGTTTGATCGGTTTGAACGTGGTGTCTACATTGAGCTTGTGGGCGGTGACGTTTGGATCTATGCCCTTCATGTCGCTGGTAGACCATGCGAAGGTTTTGACATTCTGTTTTAAGAATTCGATGAGCTCTTTTTTGGTTTCGAGAGGTAGCTCTGACCCGATACTCACCTGTTTTTCAGGGTTTGAGTCGTCGATGCTAACTTTTTCGGTGAGGTTCTTAGGGGGACCTCAGATATTTTGTTGCATTTCGCGACTCTCCTGGATCTGTAATTGCTATTGGGGGGATTCTTTTATGATTTCAAATCCTCCCAAGTAACAGATCCTTGAAATTTTTTGGCTACCGTGAATGGTGGCTATTCCGTCGGTTGTTGGAAATTTCACGCATTGGTGATATGTTGAAGCTACTGCTTTCATCTTATGAATCCAGGGTCTTCCGAGGATTGCATGGAAAGGGGATGGTTTGTCGACCACTATGAAGTTGGTCATTTTCATGACTCCGCCAGCTATGATTGGAAGTTTAATTGTTCCCAATGAGGTAGCTGTTTCTCCGGAGAAACCTACGAGGTTGGATTTCTGGTCGACGATTTCGTAGTCGTCAATTTCCATTCCTTTTAATGCGTTATAGAAAATGAGATCGACGGAGCTTCCGGTATCGATCATGAGCTTGGGTACCTCGTACCCTGCTATGTTTAATGTTACGACGAGGGCATCGTCGTGAGGTCTGTCAAGACTTGACATCTCGCTTTCCCAAAAGGAGATTTTGGTGTTGGACTCGGGTTTGGTCGGTTTGGGCTGTGTGTTTGACACAGCCTTCCGTACGTGACTTTTAATGGAGTTAACGGAGTCTCGACACACATCGGACCTTCCGAGGATGTAATCGACCCTTGAGCCAGGGCTCGATTGGGGAGGTGTTTTACTCAAGAGGGCTTCGATTTGAAGGCTTTTCCCCTGGGGGAACTTTCCAAGGATCATCTCGACTCTCTTTTTGGGAGCTGGAGGTGGTGAATCTGTTTCTTTTTCAGGTGACCTCTCACGTTTCGGAGAGTTGTCCCGGGGATTTTTCTTTTGATACGGTGGTGGTTTTTTAAGGTCCACGTCTTTGATTTCTCCGGCTGCGAATTTGGCAGCCAGCTGTCGTTGGAGGTCCCAACATTCTTCGGTCGAGTGTCCCTTTCGATCGTGGTAAGAGCAATGTTTGCTTTCATCGTAGCCTTTGGACCAGGGGGCTTTGGCTGTTGCGGCGACAGGTTTTTCATCCTTATCGTCCTCGATTACATAAGAGTGCTCCCCCTGAGTCTGATTATTTCGGGAGCTTCCTCTTTTGTGAGGTCGCTTCCCCTCGGAGGCTTCGCCTTTCGGATGATTCTGGGATTTTCTGTGGAGCTTATCTAACGCCGCTCTTTCTTCTTCCAGAGTAATGTATCTAGAGGCCTTGTGGAGGGCGTCGTCGATAGTTGGAGGAGGATTTAAGGTCAACTCCTCGAAGAAGCCCGATTGATACCAGAGGCCTCTCCTAAGGGCTTCAATAGCTACTTGATCGTTAGGGTTCGAGAGCTTAGTTCTTACTGCCCTAAATTTCTCGATGTAGACTCGCAGTGAGTCTCCCAATCCTTGTTTGATCTTCCAGAGATCGGCCTCAGAGGCTTGTTTCAGGATGTGGGTTGAATATTGCTTCATAAAGGCGTTAGCTAGCTGATCAAAGCTATCTATAGAGTTTGGTTCGAGGCCGGAAAACCATTCCAGAGCTGTTCCGGTCAAATTTTCAGCAAATGTTCTGCAATATCCGGCATCGCATTCTTCCATCGTGAAGTGAGCTTTAACGATAGCTAGCTGGAAGGCTCTTAAATAAGCCTTTGGGTCTGCGTTCCCATCGTACTCGGGAATCTTAATTTTTCGAGTGTCTCTTATGTAAGAGTTAGCAATTCTATCAGTGAATGGAGTTCCACGAGTTTCCTTGATTAGGCTCTCGATTTCGGGAGCTGAACTCGTTGCTTTGTGAACTTGAGCTCCCAATTTTTGGAGAGCTGCGTGGGTTCGCTCCATGTATCTGCGAATTGCGTCAGGTCCTTCGAAGGGAAGGACATTCGGATCATTCTCGGGTACTCGGCGCATAGGTTCCTGGCGGAATCTAGCTCGATCGTTTTCCCAGCTAATTGGTGAAACGGATCGTTCATTTGCCCTTAGGTTTCGAGCGAGATTAGTGCGGATAGTTGCAGGATCAGCATCCGTTCTTTGAAGTCCGTCGGTATTTGGGGTTGAAACCCTAGTTTGAAACACCGGAGCTGATGTTCTGCCCCCGGACGGAATGTTGGTTCCTGCTCCAGATCCCGAAGGAGGTGGCGGTGGAGGCAATCGTGTGCCCCCAGCGGTGTTTCGATCGGGCGCGGAGCTCGTTGTCGCTACGTTGCTCCCCATGGTGCTGATGACTGGTGGGACAAACGCAGGAGCTGTCCTAGCGCGAGGTGTTTGGAAAGCAGGTTCCTGACCGTCTGCTCCAGAATTATCAAGGGAGAAATTCAGACGCTCTCGGGGGAAGGAGGGGTCAGCTATTCGTTCATGGAACGTGATCCCTCTTCCCTGGTGGACAGACGGTTGGGTTGTTGCGGATTGAGATCTGGTTATCTCTTCGAATTGTTGCTGCCGTTCGGCCAGCTGTTGCACTGTTCGCTCGGTTTGTTGAGCTTTGTCCACTAACTGGAGCATCATCTGCCGGATCTCAGAAAGCTGAGCTTCCGTTTGGTTCAGAGCGGATTGATGCGATGTGTTATTGAGGGCTGAGGACCCAGAGTTGGTCCCTCCGAGGGCTCTCGGGTTATTTGCCCCCGAAGCAGTGCGATTCGGTGAGCTATTGCTCAGGTTCGATTGATCGAGGTTAGATGGATTGGTTCCATCGAGTGGATTCATCTTTAAGCTTTGGAGAAAGGGATTCGATTAATTGTCCCCACAGACGGCGCCAATTGTGAGAGACAAGGTTTCACCCTAAGATTCTAGGTTAGGTCAAAAAGGAGGTACAAGGAAATGCGTGGGCTGAATCCCGTAAAGAGCTTTAAAGATGAATAAGTGCTTTTTATTGATGACTTTGAATAACAATGATTACAGAGAAAATGAAAAGAATTGTCTGCCGTGTTTACAAGATCTGAAAGAGATATATATTCGATGTCTAATGGAAAGATCTCCTTCTTGCAATCTTCGAGGTCCTCTTTTATAGCTTTGAACCTTCCTCCGATCACGTGTAACTAATCTCCGGGATCTTCTCCTTCTGTTAAGGAACTCGCAACAGCTTCCTGTTTGACCGGGTCCTGCGCTCTTTCTACTTATGGTGTTAGCCTCCGCTTCGAAGTAGCCTCTAGAAACTATGATCAGCTTCCTATCTTTGGCTCCATGCTGAGCTCCAGCTAAAGTTGCTGATTCGCAATGGGCTTTAGCCCAGAACTCGTTCAGGCTCCGTCGTTAGCTAATGGGCTATATTTGGGCCCAACAGCTATTTCTCTTTATTGTTTACAAACTCTTCAATCAACCTACTGTTTTATTTACTGCTTTATAAACTATTTACCTAGCTTAACCTTGATTTCTATAGTTTATTGTGTGCTCCTGCTCTCTGTGGATTCGATCCCTAAGTACTACAATTGATCTCTTTTGATGAGAGTAATTCACTCCTTAGGATAATTTGAGTGATATCAAATTTGGCGCCGATGCCGGGGAGCAAAGATTCGCCATTAGACTTGATTAATAGGTTTAGTCTAGGTTTTATTTACTGTTATAGTTATTTACTGAAAATTTTTTCTTGTCTTTCAGGTACATACATGCCAATCAGTACCAGAAGCAGCAAAGAAGAATTACTTTTTTTCTCAGATCCTACAAGATTGGAGCGTTCAAACCGCAACGAAAGACGTTCCCTATCGATCGATAACAACCCTTGTTCATCGATCGATATTCGCCAACCACAGTCGACCGAGACACCGATTTCATCGACCGATACTCGCCCACCCACATCGACCGAAGCTACCCTTCTGTCGACCGATAAATCCCACCCAACATCGATCGATACTTCACATCGAACATCGATCGATACTGAGCAGCGAGACATGGTTGCGCATATACTTCTTGTACGAGATGAGAACGGAGACCTGCATGACCAGGAAGGTCAACTGTGTAATGCAGCAGGTCAGAAGATAGATGGACAAGGAACTGCAATCCTTGATTCATCTGCTACCACTGAGGATGATAGAGTTTCTCGCAAGAGAACGATAGCAGAATTGATCAGGCCTAGTCAGTTCTATACCAACAGGTTTGCTATTCGAGTACCTCCAGAAGCCAATGGATTTAAACTACACCCTAAACACATCATTCATGTGAGTAATCAGCAACCTTATTGCGGTCTTCCTCATAAAAATCCTATGGACCATATTGAGACATTAGAAGACTATGCGTCTTGCATCCATGAGAATGAAGCAACCAAAGACTACTGTTGGGGTCAAAATCGGTCAAGACGAAATCGATGTCCGAAAAGTTCGGACAAAACACGAAAGACGTTAGAGAAGCTTTAAGAGATTAAGTTTCAATCTAGAAAACTCGGGAAGATGTTAAGTCATTCCGAAATCAACGATTAGAAACATTCTCTACACGATAAAAATCTCCGGAAAGTTAAAAGAACGCAAAAAACTCGCACGAACCAAAAGAAATGAGCGACTGACCCCGGGCTGCCTCTAGGCGCCGGGCGCCTAGCGCCCGTGCTGCCTCTTGGCGCCGGCCGCCTAGCGCCCGTGCTGCCTCTAGGCGCCGGCCTCCTAGCGTCGTGCTGGCTCAGGTTGTCGAAAGGCTACTCTTCGTGCGTAAGTTCCAGGCTCTCAAACCGCCAGAAATCCGAGTTTTGCGACTTTCTGGAATCCCGCAAACCAAACTCCTTTTTCTACTCCTAGCCTTCGGAAAACCCGTAAGACATCGACGGAGGGAAAAACTTCGTACAAAACAGCGATGGTTATCTAAGAACACCATTCGCCTCAGAAAAGAGTCGAAGATCTTCCGAAAAATCCCATATCCGAGTAGAAGCGTTCTCTCAGAGGAATTGTAAAAAATAGCGGAAGTCCGAGATACGGCCCAAAGGGGACCAAACACGATCGGATAACCATTTTACGATTTTCTAAAAGATAGATACGGCAGCTTGCAATTATCTTCCCAAACAAGATAAATGTTAAATTTCCAAAGGATAAACATCAAGTTTCCGAAAAGATAAATGTCAACTTTCCCGATAAGTACGAAAGCCGACGAAAATGGAAAAAGCCCAGCTCGCGGCGGCCCATCAGGAATAGACCGTCATATGGGAGTATATAAGCAAGTCTAGGAGCAAAGGAAGAGGGATCCGAAAATCACAAGAAAAACTACTCTCAGAGCAATTTAGAACTTAGGCGTTTATTTTCTTTTTAGCGAGCTGCGACTCAATTAGGTTAGATCTAGGGTTTTGAGACTAGCGACGATCGACAGCTCTTACGGCCGCGATCTCGACCTATTGTTCCAACGCTCTCCGCGAATTCAGAAATAAAATTCTTTCTTTTTGCTCTCTTTATTTTACGCATTTGTTCTAAACTTAGCCTGTTTTAACTTTGTCGTGCGTGGCCCAGCAGATAGCCGGGATCCTCGGGGAAAACTAGGTCAACTTAGTTTTCCTACGTTTTACTTAGTAATATTTGACGGTGCGAATTTCGGTTCCCACAGTTTGGCGCTAGAAGGAGGGGGATACACGGAATTATCTTTCTCGCAACTACGCACGCCCAGTTAAGCATGTCTGCTAACGCGGAAAAAGACAAGCAAACGCACGACGGACCAGCCGCCGATGCCAACGCTGAGAAGACTCCTGCTGGAAACGTATCGACGGTCACTGCCGAGGCAAACACCGCGATGCTGGACCAGGTGAAGGAACTGTTCGCCACCGCCCAGAAACGGTCGGAAGAAAAAGAGAAACTAATGGCTTCACTCGCTAAACAGGTCAGTACCTTAACAGCGAAAAGCAAACTCCCGCGCGGATCCACCAAGGTGAGGCGTGTCAGAAGGCTTGACTTCGGAACTTCCGGAGACAAAGAAAAAGATGCCCCGAGAGAATCCCCGGAACTCATCCCTGACGATACCACTCCGGCGGGGCAGAAGAAAACGACGGATAACCTTCCACCTCCCGCGAGGGAAAAAGAAGGAGTCGACGTCGAAAGAATCAATCTGGATATCAGCGATCAATTGGATCCGTCCGACGAAGACGCCGACGTCCACAACAGGAGGACCCGAAGTCAGTCGGCTCGACTGGCGGCAGCTTTCGAAAAACCGATGACAGAAGAGGAAGAAGACCTCTACTGGTCAGAGCAAGAGAGACTAGCCGAAAACCAGACTCAGGCCTATCGCAGCCAACATAGACAAAGAAGCGCAAACGGCGCCAATGAGATCCACGACTTACGCGAATACATCGCGAAGACTGCAGCCGAGGTGAAAGCGGTAAAATCGCAGATTCACCACGCAACCAGCACCGCTCCCGAGATCGACCTGCTCCTCAAAGAATCGAGGAAGACTCCGTTCACGTCTCGAATCACAGACGCACGAGTCTCGGATCCCGGGAAAATAAAGCTTCCCACCTACGACGGAACCACAGACCCGAAGGCACATCTGCAATCCTTTCAGATTGCAATGGCTAGGTCTAAACTTCCGGAGCGGGAAAAAGACGTCGGCTGCTGTCTCCTGTTTGTCGAGAACCTCAGAGGTGCTGCGCTCGAGTGGTTCTCACACTTGAAAAGAAACTCCATCGGAAGTTTCCGCCAGCGGGCTTCAGCATTCCTGAAGCAGTTTTCCATGTTCATGGACAGGGAAACTTCCGACGTAGATCTTTGGAGCCTGATTCAAAAGGAAGACGAAATGCTCCGCGACTACATAAGGAGGTTCAAACTCGTAATGTCCAGGGTAACAGGCCTCAGCGATAGAGTCGCCATCGACGCCCTGAGAAAAAACCTCTGGTACAAGTCGAAATTCCGAAAGTGGATTTCTCTGGAGAGACCGTGCACCATCCAAGACACTCTCCACCAGGCGACGGATTTCATCATCATGGAAGAAGAGATGAAAGTCCTGGCGCAAAAGCACGGACCGCAGAAAGCGTCCGGCAAGAAGAAAACCTCACGTAACGACAAGTACGTCCATCACGAGGGGGAAGACGTCCAAGGCGAGCATAACTACGCCGTCAACTCCGAGCAAGGGAGAACCGCCGGAAACACTTGGACGCGGAACTCGTACAAGGACAATTCTAGCTGCGAGTTCCACCAGACGAGAGGTCACTCTACCGCCAATTGCAAAGTTCTCGGCGCTAGACTCATTACAAAGCTGCTCGCCGGTGAGCTAGCAACGGTCAGAAGCGTGAAAGTCCTGCTCTTAGATTCTGACCGTCCGCCGAAGACCGACGGAGCCAATCCCTAGAATAACGCTCCTGGAACTCAATCGGGCGAAAAACGCGGACGAAGGCAAGACGGCGAAGGAAACAACAACAATCGCCAGAGGATCAACATGATCATCGGAGGATCGCACTTCTACCAGGACTCCGTTTCGTCAATTAAAGCCTACGGACGGAAGGCCGAAACAAGTCCCGGATGGTGCCCAGAAGACGACGTTCCCAATCACGCGATCGTCTTTGAGGAACAGGACACGGCCGGACTCGATTAACCCCACTACGATCCTCTGGTCATCGACTTGGTGATTCAAGATCTCGAAGTCGGCCGCATCCTCATCGACACAGGAAGCACGGTCAACATCATGTTCCGCGATACTCTCCAAGGGATGAACATACCCCTCGGAGAAGTCATCCCAGAACCAAGACCGTTGACTGGATTCTCGGGCGTCACCTCCATGACCCTCAGAAAGATCAGGCTCCCAGTCATGGCGAAAGAAGTCACAAAGATCGTCGAGTTCGCGGTAGTGGATAACCCGACCATCTACAACACCATAATGGGGACTCCTTGGATAAACATCATGAAGGCAGTCCCGTCCACTTACCATCTCAGCGTCAAGTTTCCAACACCAACTGGAACGGCGGTCATCTAGGGAAGCCAAAAACAGTCGCGACTCTGCTTCCTGGCTGAACATAAATTGCGCAACAATCGGAACGCTCCAGTGGCTAACCCGAAGCGAACTAAGAAGCATCCGAGTATCTCCGAGAACTCGGCAAAGGACGATTCGGACTTGTCCAAAAAGGCCACGACTCAGGATGATAAGCAAATCCTCGAGTCCATCGCCGACGGAACGGATGACCCAACTCCCAACGCGGCCACCGACTTAGCTAAGACAGTCGAGGCGCCGGAAATCGTGGAGTAATAGCATCCGCGATATAAACAGAACTACGTAGGCAGCTCGTCAAAACCCGACGAGTTCAGCTATCCCCCTCACCAAAAAGGGGGGGGGAGGAGATGGGAACTAATACTCTCCTACTCCCGCAAAAATATTCTTTACATGTATTCTACATTCTTGAAACTTTTTATAAAGTCTTAAATTCGAACGCTTATCCAAGGCACAAACATTACGGAAAACGAAAATCGTATCTTTAAGGAACGCGAGACGTCGCAAGTTCCTGACCAGTTTCGATTCTCTATTCTCCTCAAAAAAAACTCTATCGAACAGTCTTTCCGCGACTCTAAAAATCCCATTCCGTCGATTGGCCCCGACGGAAAAACATAGAAACGTTTCACTCAATCAAATTCGTAGTCTGGCTTCCAACGAAGTCCTTTTGCATCCGACAAGGATATCATAGCGTGCTATACAAGAAATCCAAATTTTGGTTAGCTCTTCGTAAAGGAAGTAGCTCGACTCGTACCCAAACGAATCGTATAAGCCGATAAGCACTTCGCGGATTCTAAAACGGTACGAGTCAGGTCGAAATCGCAAACAAGCAAAACGAAAAGCCGATTTGTCATCGCATAGCTTTAGTCCGAAACTAGACCTAGGTCTTGCCCTAAACCCAGCCTTGCTGGTATCTAAAACATCTCATAGGCATAAGTATCCAGCATACGAGATTCCAAAACTTGCCTCTTATCGCTTACAAACCTAACGTTCGCTACAAAGTAACCTGCAGGTTAAGCGACAAAAAAAAAGAGAGAGAGCTTGAATACGAAGTGACTACGCGTATTCAAAATCCTCTACACTTGACGAAAGTATAAATCAAAACGCATAATTCATAAAAGCATTCATAATAAGGATTCAAAGGCCACCAACGGCCAATCCCGAAAAACATAAAGTCGCGCAACCTCCTAAGGGTCGCAACACATACAAACGGCCCCACTTGGCCTATCACAAATTATAATCAAGTGC
Organism: Hirschfeldia incana; assembly: GCA_026261945.1. Taxonomy (NCBI): domain Eukaryota; kingdom Viridiplantae; phylum Streptophyta; class Magnoliopsida; order Brassicales; family Brassicaceae; genus Hirschfeldia; species Hirschfeldia incana. The sequence continues at coordinate 5,209,723 of JABCMI010000006.1, forward strand.
AAGACAATCAGTAAAAGATATTCCATACGAGGAATCGGGCTGGTCGACCTCTTCGCCCCGTCACCTGCATTCGCATCTGCACCGGCATCCGCTGTATCTTCCGAGACTTGAATAGGATTCCACAACTCTCGAATTGTTCCCTCGATCGGAGGAACAGAGGATTCGGCGTTAGCACATACTCTCATCGAACCATCCATCGCGGCAAGTTCGCTGGAAAGCGAGAAACCCTCACGCTGCATCTTGTGAAGAGTACCAACCGAACCACAACACTCGCGAAAATCGCCTACAAAGTCCTGAGCCTCTTTGTACGCCTCAAATTCGGTAGAAAAGATTTCCGCCCTTCGGTTCAATTCGGCAGCGGCTCTTCTCCGCCCTCTCCATTCTGCACGGACGAGGGCTCGAGCCTGGACCTCGGCTTGCCGGCGGTTTTGCTCCTCAACCTCCAACCGATACTTAGCAAACTCCCTTTCAGTCTCCTCTGCTTTGAAGCGGGCCAATCGAGCAGTGCGGAAACTTCTGTTGATTGACGCGTTCCATACTCTCACGGCCTACAAAGAAGTCAAGGTCAGATAAAAGGATAGAAAGAATTTGCTCAAGTTTCGGAAACAAACCTCGTTGACCAAACGAGCGCCCTCCGCGGTCACCTTGTCCCTCTCCTCGTTGCCCAAAGACTCGTCACGGGTAAAAACCGGAGGAAGCTCATCAAAGAAGTCATTTGGGGGAGGGTTCGGACCGGGAGCACCCCCGTTTTCTGCGACAAAGTCAGGGTCGTACCTCGACGGCTCGTTGTTTCCCGACGAGGCCTCGAAAGCGATCCCTTTGCCCTTTGGTGATTTCCCCCTCCGCCTCGGAGGAGCAAACACGAAGGATCCATCATTGATGATAGGTCGCGTGCCGCCTCGCGATCGGTGAAGCGCGACCGCCTTTTGAATCCGGTCAAGGTCGAAAGAATTCCAGGAACAGGCCCTTGACCTGAATATGTCTCTCTTGATGGAAAGATCGGAAGGGACATGCGTGAGACACCTGTTCTCTGAACAATAAAAAAAAATGCGTATGTACGTTCAGAGTTCGCCTTTCGGATTCTAAAAAAAAGGGAGTACGATAATCTTACCACGTCGGTACAACCACTCCGTCGGGAATAGATGAAGAAAGCCTTCCTCGACAGACTCTCCATCTATCCTCACAAAAAAGAAACGATCGACGAAATCCTTAGCATGCGAGGTAAGTCCACGAATTAGCGAAAAAATCGGTCTTCGATTTCATGGCAAATATTCCATTGGTGCTCACGCTCTTGGAAATCCACAACCCTTCGAAGTCCGAAGGGTTAAGATCCATTCCTAACTCGTAGCTCAGAATCACAACGCCAAGCCAGCTTTCTAAAGCCAGCACGTTCAACTGGCTGATTGAAATTCCGAAACGGTCAAGAGCTTGAACAATGACCCCAGGGATCGGGAACCATAGTCGACACTGCGTCAGGAATGCCTCGTAACAAGTAAAGTAACCCTCCGGAGGGCGCTCTGGACTCTCATCCCCAAGGGGAATGCGAAATATGACTTTCTCCGGAACATTATAAAACCTTCGAAGAATTCCAAGATACTCGGGGGATACGTCGCTCGGCGAATCAGCTTCCACACGCGCTGTGGGAACCGAAATTCGCACTGTCGATTTTGATAAGTAAAAACGGAGGAAAGCCAAGTTAACCCGACTTTCCCTGAACGCCCGGATTCTCTGCGACAGCCAACGACAAGTGACCGAACAAGTGCGGAAGATATGGAAAGATAACGAAGATCGTAAATCGTACAAAAGGGTTTTGTTAAGAGTTGGGACTGGACCTTAAGAAAGGCTGCCTACGTACCCCTTTCGAGGATCAAGTCGGACGTAGTTCAGTTGGAAGGGTTTGAACAAGAGATCGAACTGCCTGGCGGAGTTCGTCTAGTATGAGCGTTTGTCATAGAAACGGACATGTCGAGAATAATGCCTAGGGTTTCTATGTACGGAACTCTAAGTAAAAGGATTGGTAGATCCTTCCGCGAGAAATAAGGGTCTGCGGACAAGATGAAAATAGAACGAGAGGCGGCCGGACGTTCTAGGTCCTGCCTTGCTAGTCTACCGCCTCAATTCTAAGTTCTTAAGCTAACAGGAGCTCTCTAGGTCTCCAATCTCGGATTTGCTTTCTCTCTTGATGAATTTCGCTCTGTCTTTCCTTCTCTCCCAAAGCTCCTTTATATACTCCTTCTTATGATGGTCTATTCTCCTTTTGGGCCGCGAAGCGGGCTTTTTCCATTTTCGTCGGCCTTCGTGTTTATCGGGAAACTTGTCATTTATCTTCGGGAAACTTGACATTTATCCTTCTGGAAATTTAGCATTTATCTTGTTATGTATGATAAACGTAAATCGTCGTATCTATCTCAGATAATCGTAAACAGACTGTCCGATCGCGTTTGGTCCCTTTCGGGCCGTCTCTAGCACTTCCGTTGTTTTCTACGATTTCTTCGGAAGATCTTCATTCCTTCGTAGAGTTGAGATGAGTGGTGTCTTGAGATAACCATCACTGTTTCGTATGAAGAATTTAATATCTTCCTTCCCGTTGATATCTTACGAGTTTCCGAAGTGTTTCCGACGATCTTAGTTTGGAGTAAGAACGAGAGTTTTGTACGCGGAATCTCAATAATTCATTCCGCGAGGACTTGGGAAAGATTCAAAGTACAGACTTCTGACGGCCGGGGCCTGGGACTTGCGCACGGACGCTAGGCGCCCGGCGCCTAGAGGCAGCACGGGCGCTAGGCGCCCGGCGCCTAGAAGCAGCACGGGCGCTAGGCGCCCGGCGCCTAGAGGCATCACGTGCATCTCGGCGAGGGCTTCGATTTGATATCTCGGCGAGGGCTTCTGGGTCCTCACGGTTTGAGAGAACGGGCTCTTTGAAGTTTCCTGGCAGCTTGAACCATCACGGGCGTCTAGAGGCAGCACGGGCGCTAGGCGCCCGACGCCTAGAGGCAGCACGGGCGCTAGGCGCCCGGCGCCTAGAGGCAGCACGGGCGCTAGGCGCCCGGCGCCTAGAGGCAGCACGGGCGCTAGGCGCCCGGCGCCTAGAGGCAGCATGGGCGCTAGGCGCCCGGCGCCTAAAGGCAGCACGTGCGTCTCGGCGAGGGCTTCGATTTGATATCTTGCTCGTTTTCTGGATCCTCACGGTTTGAGAGAACATGCTCTTTGAAGTTTCAAGGCAGATTCTTTGTCGTTCGGCCTGTCCAAACTTAGATTACTTCCCGTTTCTTCCGTATACTATCGTATGGCCATGTCATCTCAGCTACGGACCTAATGTCTCTCGGTTCGTCTTGAGTGTATCATCGAAGTTTTTACGACTAAATCTGAGTTGGTTTTCTCGTAAAGTTTATCGTGTAAAACAAGGACGATCGACTTTAACATAGGTTCTTTAAGCTATACGACTTGTCTTGCTTTCGACGCTTGTTTTATGGAAAGTCCGCGCATGATAAATAGTTTTAGCCGTTGATTTCGAGAGAACCGTTTTTGACCCCAACAGTTAGCCCCCCACCCTGTAAGACGCGGAGACGATCTTGCGGGCGGATGATTATGAGTTGAAAATCGAAATTTGTGGCTAAGAATATTTCATCGCGGACATCCACATCACCTTTGATTGGCGATCTTGAATGTGACGTCGGAAAGACCGTGAGTTCGTTGCTCAATGTGAAAAAAGAGAAGAACATATGTCCTCGAAAGTCCGTCGTCTTCAAGAGAAGATTCAGAGTCTTGAGGAGACGGGGACTCGCAAGTTTGACGGAGAGGACTTCGACTCGATTCTCGCCGGTCTGAAACCCGTATGCACCCTTGTCCCGGATTCGGAGGGTTCAGAGGACCATGACTACGCAGTTAAGGATCGTGAAGCCGGCGTATATGAAACATGCAGCGGTGGTGCGACCAATGGAGGCGACGGTGAGACCGTTCCTACTTTGGGTGAGTTTTGAGGATGAAGGTGATGCTCCGGGGAGCGTCTAGGGTTATCAATCCCTTCAGAGATTTTAATTTTGATTGTGTTTCGGCCGTTAAGAGGTCATGATGTACATTTGTGGGACTGGCCGTTGGTGGCTTTGAATCCCGGCCTTTTTTCAGGGCATCTGTTGAACTCTGCGGCTCAATCTTTATAAAATATTAATGTTGCGTTTTCAGAACTTCTGTATATCGAAGTTAGAGGGACAGGGTGTGAGTTGTCGTCTCATTCCTGCCTCCCTGATGATCACCGTATCCGTCGTTTGTACAAAGCGAGATTTTTCTGCGGTTAACGATTTACGCGAAAATTCGTGGAAACGTACAGACTTGAGTGAAGAGACAAGTTTTGGGATCTCGCGTCGTTGACGCTTTGCCTATGAGATGTTAAGATACCAGCAAGGCTGGGTTTAGGGCAAGACCTAGGTTTACTCTCAGACTGAGGCTGTGCGATGACAAATCGGCTTTCGTTTTGCCTGTTTGTGATTTTAACATGATTCGTACAGTTTTAAAATCCGCGAAGTGGTATCGGCTTATATGATTTGTCTGGGCACGAATCGAGCTACTTCCTTTACGAAGTGCTGAACCAAATTTGGATTTTTTGTATAGCGCGCTATGGGATCTTGTCGGATGTAAAAGAGCCTACCCTTAGGTGGCTTGTCTGTTTAGGACGTTAGAGTTTGTTTGTTGTGATCAGCAACAACGATATGATGCCGTTTAGAAGGCGTATGAAGGTTTTAATCGAAAAACGAATATTCAGGCACGAAGCGACGTCTCGCAGTGCTTTGAAGTTTGTTTTTCTTATGGCATAAAGGACTATGGGCATTTAGAAATTGCGGAATGTTTCCGGGCGATAGTTTATGATTTATTTGGTGGATACTTGATCCATTGTTGAGGCCGTTTAGCGATTGGCGAGTTTGTTGCTAAGAGTTTCGAAAATTCGGTTTCTGTGTTTGTAAAGAGTTTCGAAAATCCGGTTTCTTCAAAAAACGTGGGATTATACAAGCATACACATTTCAAATGTGTACGAGTTAATTTTCCCTTGTGCCGCACTTCAAATGTCCGCGGGCTTGGAGATGTTTTGCGAATGTCCGTAGTCAGAAACTGTTGTTTCAGTTTGGACGTGCAAGTTATAAAATTTTGATCGAGGAATTAGGACCAGGGGTCGCGTATATTTGACCCAGGGAGAAGCGTCTACCTTTGCTTTGTTTCGCGAAGTGTTGGCCTTCCGGGATTTTAAGGACGACTCGTATAACTCTTGGAGCTTTGTCACGAGTGTTTCTTTTCATGCTTTGTTTACGGGGCGTATAGAACTTAATCAGTCGATGTTAAGTTCAAATTTTTCCGTTAACCGTATGGCTGTTAAGACTGATTTTATTACGAGAAATTCATCGCATGATTTCCGCTTTTGGGCTATGCGACAGAGTTGCTCACGTAAATGGTCACTTGGAGTTTTATGACAAATCGTGGATTATCGTCTGGCCCTTAAGTGATTGGAGCGGCGATCGTTCAGCTGTTTTGTCTTGGGGTGAAGGCTATGTTCAGCCGTTTTACCAAGGAGTTGGTAAACGATCAGACTACGATCCTTTCGCATTAAGGTCATATTGGTTCACGATTGTCCTTAATGGTGATGCCGAATTTAGGTTCGGGCTTTATGGAATGGGCTAGTCGGCCGATGGCCGAATAGCGTTCGTTGAGATAGACATGCAAATCTTAGCGGAGTTTTTCGAGTTATGGGTTACACGGGAAATGTTTCCGCTTTGATTTCGTCTTTTGGCGAAAGTTGCTTCGAATTACTCATGGAGTTTTACCGTCGTGCTATTAGTCTGACGTTGTACGAGTTTCTTATCGCGAGATTGCAACAAGAGACGGCGTAGAGTTTTCAAGACTATGTTTGTAACGGTTTGACCATGCCGTTACGCCGCTAGCGTTTCGGACGAATATTAGAGTGTCGTTCGCCTTTTGAAAGGAATTTTTTCTTTATGAAGTATGCCAAGGATGTGTGGCGATCGTTTCTCGGTTTTTCGAGAGATTAGATCGGTCTGCATGTTCTGCGTAGATAGTCAAGGAACAATAGAACAAAACTGGAAGAAAATGCCTAAGACTTAGTTTGCTAGACTATCCACCTAGGTCCTAAGTTCCCTAAATTTTACGGCAGTTTACAAGACGTTACCATTCTTTTCCTACGAAAATATTAAAACCTTGATAAAATTTTCTAAGTCGGACATACCTTAGTCTCATTGATTACTCGAGATTGCCTCATGTCCGTTCCTCTTTTTCTTCTAACGTTTCATTGTCAAAGGTCTTCGAAAAGTCTGACACTGAATCGAGAATCGTTGCAGAATCGTTGCAGAATCGTTGAAGCAAAGGGAGGAGAAGTAGGCAAAACTCGAAGAAGGCTAAGGTGGGTAGACAAGTGAAAACGAACGGCAAGATGTCACTTGAGTGGGGCTTCTTGTTTCGTCAAGCTATGAGCGAACTGGTCAGGTCAAAAAGCTTGCGATCTTGTTATACTTCACGAATGATGTTTCATAAAATATTGCCGAGCTTTTATCTAACGAGAGTTATTCAACAAAATGTTGTCGAGTTAATTTTACGGAAACTGTTTCGTAAAATGTTGTCGAGTTTAATCGTGCAGAAGCTGTCTCGTGAAGTATTGTCTAGGATTATTTTACGAAAGGTGCAAAGTATTTGGTTGGACTATCGTCGGGATGGTTTTGCGAGGATTTGCCGCGTTCGCCGAATGTTTTGTTGTCCGGCGACCAGCGCAGCGCGGGCGCGTTAGCCGCCCGGCGCCTAGGGACAGCACGGGTGTGCTAGCCGCCCGGCGCCTAGGGACAGCACGGGCGTGCTAGCCGCCCAGCGCTTAGGGACAGCACGGGCTTGCTAGCCGCTTGGCGCCTAGGGACAGCACGGGCGTGCTAGCCGCCCGGCGCCTAGGGACAGCAAGGGCGAGCTAGCCGCCTGGCGCCTAGGGACTGCACGGGCGTGCTAGTCGCCTGGGACTGTGCTTCCTTGCGGGACCTGCTTGTTTTTCTCGGTTTTTTTTAAAGGTTTCTCGATCGACACTTAGTCTTTCGAGGTTTCTTTAATTGTTTTTCCGAGATTTTTGGACATCGATTTCATCATGATCCCAGCAAGGAGTTGCTTCTTAGAATGTTGCTGACCTTCTATTTTACGAGAGTTATTTTGCAAAATGTTATCGAGTTAATTTTACGAAAATTGTTTTGTAAAATGTTGTCGTGTTTAATCATGTTATCGAGTTAACTTTCGAGGATTTATTTTACGAAAGGTGCTTCGTAAAACGTGTTCGAATTTTAACATTAGAAACGCTGATCGGTAACCCGATCAGTCGTGCTTTCTATTTCCCGAGTAATCTGGGGTTTCTTCGCGATCTCCAGGAGAACAAGTCTTGCTTTTCTGGGAATTTCTCAAACTCGGTAATTAGACCGTCATATCAGTCTTGGGCTCGATCCTACTCTAAAATCATATGTGGGCCGTTTAGCCGTGATTCGGGCCCCTCTTGGGCCGTCTTGGGACTTCGATTCCCCGTATAGTTAAGGCAACTGGTGTTCAAGCTAACCATAGCCGTTGTATACGGCAGGCAGGAATCCGTCTCGACTACCAAGTCATTTTTTAAATTTTTCCGAGCGAGGGGGGATTGTGTCCATGGACCCGAGGACCGTGTTGCAGGAACTTGGACGGGGGCGCATGGTTGATAGGACCCAAACCTGGTCGGGATGGTCCGTTCTCGGGACGTTTGTCCGTAAGATGATAATCTTAGATAACCGTTTGCATAAGCGTTGGTCGTAGGAGCAGTCACTGCTGAAGTTGTTTTACCAGCGTCGATGTGAGCTGCGAGTTTGTCTTTCATATTTCCAGATATTGCTTTGATCAAGCGTTTTGCGGCCGTAAGAGTAATCCGTCCTCCCCTCCTTCTAGCGCCAAACTGTGGGAACCGAAATTCGCACTGTCGATTTTGATAAGTAAAAACGGAGGAAAGCCAAGTTAACCCGACTTTCCCTGAAGGCCCGGATTCTCTGCGACAGCCAACAACAAGTGACCGAACAAGTGCGGATGATATGGAAAGATAACGAAGATCGTAAATCGTACAAAAAGGGTTTTGTTAAGAGTTGGGACTGGACCTTAAGGAAGGCTGCCTACGTACCCCTTTCGAGGATCAAGTCGGACGTAGTTCAGTTGGAAGGGTTTGAACAAGAGATCGAACTGCCTGGCGGAGTTCGTCTAGTATGAGCGTTTGTCATAGAAACGGACATGTCGAGAATAATGCCTAGGGTTTCTATGTACGGAACTCTAAGTAAAAGGATTGGTAGATCCTTCCGCGAGAAATAAGGGTCTGCGGACAAGATGAAAATAGAACGAGAGGCGGCCGGACGTTCTAGGTCCTGCCTTGCTAGTCTACCGCCTCAATTCTAAGTTCTTAAGCTAACAGGAGCTCTCAAGATCTCCAATCTCGGATTTGCTTTCTCTCTTGATGAATTTCGCTCTGCCTTTCCTTCTCTCCCAAAGCTCCTTTATATACTCCTTCTTATGACGGTCTATTCTCCTTTTGGGCCGCGAAGCGGGCTTTTTCCATTTTCGTCGGCCTTCGTGTTTATCGGGAAACTTGTCATTTATCTTCGGGAAACTTGACATTTATCCTTCTGGAAATTTAGCATTTATCTTGTTATGTATGATAAACGTAAATTGTCGTATCTATCTCAGATAATCGTAAACAGACTGTCCGATCGCGTTTGGTCCTTTTCGGGCCGTCTCTAGGACTTCCGTTGTTTTCTACGATTTCTTCGGAAGATCTTCATTCCTTCGTAGAGTTGAGATGAGTGGTTTCTCGAGATAACCATCACTGTTTCGTACGAAGAATTTAAAATCTTCCTTCCCGTTGATATCTTACGAGTTTCCGAAGTGTTTCCGACGATCTTAGTTTGGAGTAAGAACGGGAGTTTTGTACGCGGAATCTCAATGATTCATTCCGCGAGGACTTGGGAAAGATTCAAAGTACAGACTTCTGACGGCCGGGGCCTGGGACTTGTGCACGGAAGATTGTCGCTCGAAGACTCGAGCCAGCACGGGCGCTAGGCGCCCGGCGCCTACGGGCAGCACGGGCGCTAGGCGCCCGGCGCCTAGAGGCATCACGTGCATCTCGGCGAGGGCTTCGATTTGATATCTTACTCGTTTTCTGGGTCCTCACGGTTTGAGAGAACGGGCTCTTTGAATTTCCTGGCGGCTAGAACCATCACGGGCGGCTAGGACCAGCACGGACGCTAGTCGCCCGGCGTCTAGAGGCAGCACGGGCGCTAGGCGCCCGGTGCTAGAGGCAGCACGGGCGCTAGGCGCCCGGCGCCTAGAGGCAGCACGTGCGTCTCGGCAAGGGCTTCGATTTGATATCTTGCTCGTTTTCTGGATCCTCACGGTTTGAGAGAACGGGCTCTTTGAAGTTTCAAGGCAGATTCTTTGTCGTTCGGCCTGTCCAAACTTAGATTACTTCCCGTTTCTTCCGTATACTTTCGTATGGCCATGTCATCTCAGCTACGGACCTAATGCCTCTCGGTTCGTCTTGAGTGTATCATCGAAGTTTTTACGACTAAATCTGAGTTGGTTTTCTCGTAAAGTTTATCATGTAAAACAAGGACGATCGACTTTAACATAGGTTCTTTAAGCTATACGACTTGTCTTGCTTTCGACGCTTGTTTTATGGAAAGTCCGCGCATGATAAATAGTTTTAGCCGTTGATTTCGAGAGAACCGTTTTTGACCCCAACACGCGCCTTCACAGGTCGCCGGGGAATTGGAATCACAGGAAGAGGGGGATCAGAACCGAAGACGGCGTCACAGTACGCATTCCTCTCAATCTCTGAAACCTCGGGCTTCGGAACTTCCTCCTCGGCGTGGAAACTGTCCGAAGAAGAGCGAGACTGTCTCCTCGAGGATTTTGATTTTGAAGTCATTCTTTTCTTAAAAGTAGAGAGAGAATTTGTAAGGGAGAGATTGACTTAGGATTCTTGGGTGAAATAAGAATGGTAAAGGATTCACAAGTCTTTATAGGCATGAATTTAACTATTTACTCCGACTTTCGAAACGATTTCGTCTCCATACTTTCCTCACGGACCATACAGCAAGCTAGGACCTACGACCGCTACGGCTCCTAGCTAGCTGGGGGGCTAACTGTTGGGGTCAAAATCGGTCAAGACGAAATCGATGTCCGAAAAGTTCGGACAAAACACGAAAGACGTTAGAGAAGCTTTAAGAGATTAAGTTTCAATCTAGAAAACTCGGGAAGATGTTAAGTCATTCCGAAATCAACGATTAGAAACATTCTCCGGAAAGTTAAAAGAACGCAAAAAACTCGCACGAACCAAAAGAAACGAGCGACTGACCCCGGGCTGCCTCTAGGCGCCGGGCGCCTAGCGCCGGGCGCCTAGCGCCCGGGCTGCCTCAAGGCGTCGGGCGCCTAGCGCCCGTGCTGCCTCAAGGCGCCGGGCGCCTAGCGCCCGTGCTGCCTCTAGGCGCCGGGCGCCTAGCGTCATGCTGGCTCAGGTTGTCGGACGGCTAGTTTTCGTGCGTAAGTTCCAGGCTCTCAAACCGCCAGAAATCCGAGTTTTGCGATTTTCTGGAATCCCGCAAACCAAACTCCTTTTTCTACTCCTAGCCTTCGGAAAACTCGTAAGACATCGACGGATGGAAAAACTTCGTAGAAAATGGCGATGGTTATCTAAGAACACCATTCGCCTCAGAAAAGAGTCGAAGATCTTCCGAAAAATCCCATATCCGAGTAGAAGCGTTCTCTCAGAGGAATTGTAAAAAATAGCGGAAGTCCGAGATACGGCCCAAAGGGGACCAAACACGATCGGATAACCATTTTACGATTTTCTAAAAGATAGATACGACAGCTTGCAGTTATCTTCCCAAACAAGATAAATGTTAAATTTCCAAAGGATAAACATCAAGTTTCCGAAAAGATAAATGTCAACTTTCCCGATAAGTACGAAAGCCGACGAAAATGGAAAAAGCCCAGCTCGCGGCGGCCCATCAGGAATAGACCGTCATATGGGAGTATATAAGCAAGTCTAGGAGCAGAGGATGAGGGATCCGAAAATCACAAGAAAAACTACTCTCGGAGCAATTTAGAACTTATGCGTTTATTTCCTTTTTAGCGAGCTGCGACTCAATTAGGTTAGATCTAGGGTTTTGAGACTAGCGACGATCGACAGCTCTTACGGCCGCGATCTCGACCTATTGTTCCAACGCTCTCCGCGAATTCGGAAATAAAATTCTTTCTTTTTGCTTTCTTTATTTTACGCATTTGTTCTCAACTTAGCCTGTTTTAACTTTGTCGTGCGTGGCCCAGCAGATAGCCGGGATCCTCGGAGAAAACTAGGTCAACTTAGTTTTCCTACGTTTTACTTAGTAATATTTGACGGTGCGAATTTCGGTTCCCACAACTACATCCTCTGCAAGCTGTTCAAATACACATTTTCTGGGGATGCTACAATTTGGCTAAGGAGTCTACCACCAGGATCTCTCACTACATGGAATGATATCAGGAGTGCATTCATTAATTTTTTCTTCGATGATGCAAAGGCTGAAGAGATAAGAGATAAGATTTGGACATTCTCTCAAGGACCTACAGAAGCTTTCAGAAGCTCTTGGGAGAGGTTTATGGGATACCAAAAAGAGTGTCCACATCATGGTTTTACGGAGATTCATTTATTGAAGAAGTTCTACAGGGGTGTTGATGTAAAATATGGTGTGATGATGGATACTGCTAGCGAAGGAAACTTTGAGACAAAGACCATAGAGGAAGCTAAGAGACTGATTGAGAACATGGTGTCTAGCAAAAGTGCCAAAAATCTTGATATACACAGGATAAAATCAGCTGCAGAGGATAGCGACAAGATTATTGAGGTTGAGATTGGTTATGTACATGAAGTCTCATGGGTGCAGCAAACTAACTTTGAGGATGAGGCTCAGTATGATGAGGATGAGAAGAAACTCTTGGAAGAACTGCAAGAGGTGACTGAGCATTTGAATCCGAGATTGGGTTTTCTCTTCAAAGAGTTGAATGGAAGACTTAAATTCTTAGAATCCTATATCAAAATAGTTGATACTCAGGTTCATCAGACTACAAAAGCTTTGGAAAATCGAGCTCTTTTACAAAGGAAAGATACTGTTCACGATATTGTTCATCGAAGTACTGTTCACGATACTGTTCATCCTATGTCGATCGATACTGTTCATCCAACATCGGTCGACACTATTCATACCGCATCGATCGATACTGTTCATCCAGTCACTGTTCATCAAGATACTATTCATCGAGGTACTGTTCATCCCGACACTATTCATCCCGACACTAAGGAGCACCAGGTCGACTCCAGTTTGGATAATTACATTGCGGAAGTAATCAAACATGAGAAGCTGGAAGAAGAAGCTTACCTAGTCGAAAGTTCCATGTCCATTGGGAACTCGTATTTGTGTCGATCGATACCGTCAACCGAGCATCGATCGACACCGCTTTTGGGATCAGATAAGTCTGTTCGAATTCAGAGGCACTCTGACTTTGCTGTTCTACACCCACATCCACCCACCCTAGCTCGAGTTAAACCAGTTGACATCGATCCACAACAACATGTCAGTATCGATCGACAAGAGAAGAAGAACATCGATCGACATCTGTCCACGCCACTCCAAGTATGTTTACCAGATCTTGATGCACAACACTTGAAGGTAATTTGAAACCCATCTCAGACTTCAGTTTGCTTAAAGACAACAGAGAAGATGAATCAACAATCTGCAGAAGCACCAAAGCAACGGAAATCAACCCTAGCTGAAACCTCTTTCGTTGAGAATATCGATCGACGACATACACCGGGTATCGATCGACACCAATGTGACGGATTCGAACCTGCCATGGAAAGTCAGGTAACGAAAGATGAGATTCCAGTTGAGATGAGAGTGAAATATAAGAAACCCTATATTCCCAAGCACCTCAGGAGAGAAATTAACAAAAAAGACCTTGATGGATTTCACAAGAGGGTGAAGAGGGTTCCTAAAGATATGTCTTTCGAGGAAGCCTACTCTAAGTATAGACTTGGTAATTTCTTCAGAGAAAGCAGAGAGACTGTTAAGGACATTGAGCTGCTATTCAACAATGTCAGTCGTAAGCCTAAGAGGACTCTCAAGAAGAAAGAAGATCCAGGGAAGTTCCTGATTCCATGCTCTATACATAACCATGATTTGCCAACCGCCCTCTGCGATACTGGATCTGCAGTTAGCATCATGGCAATAGACACTGCTAAAGTATTAGGATTAAAAGTGGAACCTTCTAAAGATAGTTTCACTTTCGCGGACAACTCAAGAGCTAATTCAGCGGGCATCATCAGGAATGTTAAAGTGGAGATAGGGGAATGCACTATTCCAGTGGACTTTCATGTCATGGAGATCAAACCAGGTAACAAAAATTCGCTTCTATTGGGAAGAGCCTTCATGGCTACAGTGGGAGCAGTTTGTGATCTTAAGAAGAACAGGATGTGCCTGACTAATGTTGATGAAACTGTCTTCTATGATCCCTTGGAAAAGAAGATCGATGAGAAGTTCATTTCATGCATAGAGATGTTTGAAGATCCAGCACCTAAAGGTGATTCAAACCGCGAGCCTGCATTACCAGAATCAACATCGATCGATAATAAGTCTCCAGCATCGGACAACTCCCAGTCCTCTGAATCGATCGACATTTTGCCTTCAACATCGAGCGACAAACAGCCAACGGAATCGTTCGATACGAAGCTTCCAGCATCGATCGACATACTCTGTATTTCAGAACAGACCGAGACTGAAAAGTCTAAGTCTGGGGGAAGGAAAAGGAATAGGAAGAAGAAAAAGAAAAGGAATGCAGATGCAGATTTCCTATCACTAGTCCCTTCCCAATGTCAAGAGGGAAGTATTGAGTATAAAGTGCGTTGTAGAGGAAGTTCTGAACATTTTGCCAAGGTTATAGTGTTATGTGATCCAGAGCTGAGAAATAAAGGAGAAGTTTCTGTTAGAGCTTTTACCAACTACATCAACAAAATGAGGAAGAGAGACACTGAGACTTGTTTTGGAGCAAGTCCACATCTTCATCCAGACTAAAGCAGATCTCCAAAGTCAAGCTAAATGACTATAACAAAGCGCTGAGTGGGAGGCAACCCACTGTTAGGTATGTTTTCAATTTGATTTATTTTCCTATGTTACTGATTAAAGTTTTTATTAAGTTGCAGGTTAAAAAAAAAAAGAGAGATGAATAGTAACGATGGTACTGTAGCAACGCACTGTAGCACGACTATCGAGCGATACTGTAGCAAGAAATCGAGCGATACTGTAGCAAGAAATCGAGCGATACTGTAGCAGCGATATCGACCGACACTGTAACAGAAAATCGAGAATCACTGTAGCATAAACACTGTTCGTAGCTACTGTAGCAGGGTCACTGTTCATCGAGAAAAAAAAATTTAATTGGTTTTCTTAGTTATCTATTACTAACTTTCAAACTTTTAGTGTCTTATTTATATTAGGTGACAAGAAATGATAAGAGGAAGGCGAGTTCTCCACCAGCATCGAAAGACAACCGGCCGGTGTCATTCGACAGATCATCACAAGTATTGATCGCCACTTAACTGTGATGATGGATACTCGCATCAATGGCTGGTATACTCGTGAATCTTTTTCAATATTATCCTTATGATTTATTCTCCCACCAATCTTAGACTGTATAACACTAGTAACAGTGTTGTTTAAGTCTATGGGAGGTTCTACTAATATTATGAGTTAGAATAGCTATTTAGAATAGGGATCCGAGTAGACGATTGCCAATCATATCGACCGATGATAATAGTCGATATCGATCGACAGTACATCACCTGCAGCGACCGATGGTAACCTAAATTCATTGATCGACACTTAATCCGGTCAGGTATATCGTTCTAACTTGTTAAATTGAGTACTTATGATTTATTTACACCATAACTCCGACTGGATATACACTGTTCATAGTGTTATCCAAGTCTGGGGGAGGTTCTACTGATATTGTGTTTTAGTTTTAAGAAAAAAAAAATAAAAAATAAAAAAACAGATCCAAGGAAACGATTGCTCCGCACATCGATCGATGAGGTCATCTCGATATTGATCGACAACACTTCATCAACATCGATCGATCATAAATTCATTGTATCGATCGACATCGAGCAGGTTATCGTTCTTACTTGTTTAAATTCGTACTTCTGCTTTATTATTTTTAACTTACCACCGACTGTGTTACACTGGGGACAGTGTAATTTAAGTCTGGGGGGATTACTAACGTTATCTACCTTTATGAGTCTTATTTAAAATATTTTCAAAAAATTTTGTTTTTATTGAGTCAAGAAGGGGATGATGATCTTCGATTTATTACTTGTCATCTAACCACTCTTTAGACCAGTCTTAGATTTACTGACTGCAGAAGTACTAGAGATACTAAAGTGGATCAACCTGTCAACTATGTTTGCACTTACTGAGAGTGTTTGAAGGAACCAAAGTTGACCTCCAACCTAATTTGACTTGATTTGCTTGTCTTGGGGCTTGGTATACAAGGGATCGGAATCCTCCTGCAAGTCTGGAAGGTAATAGTCTGTGTGCTTCTGATTCCCTTCCTTCTCTCTCTTCGGCATCCTAAGGAAAGAAAGAAAATATTTGTATAAAGATGTGATATGATTTCTTGAGGAGTAGAGGGGTATGAGTGATTCATGCGACCCCACTATTCTACTTTAAAAGATTGATCAAAGCGAGGGGCAGGATTGATTCCTGTAACCCCACTATTCGCTTATTCAAAAGTATGTGTTACTAAGTCAATGAGATAACGCAAAGATAGCCTTTGTGGCAATCAGTGTTCATTAAAATTTGAAACTATGAGGATTCAGAGAAGAGAGAAAAAGGGGGAAGAAAGGAATCAGAGAAGACTACCTGTGTGTTCAGAAACTTGCTTGAGTTGAATCCATGTGTTCTTTGATCGATACTCCCAAGGTAAAGCCTGCACTTTTATTTTATGCAAGAAATGAGGTTAGTAGAGGGGATTGTCAGATAGGATCTGTTGAGTTGTTGACTAGGTGAATTTGGTTGCTATACTAGGATATTGTATAATGTGCTTCTAATGTTAGGATGTCTATGATTTGG
This sequence comes from Hirschfeldia incana, assembly GCA_026261945.1. NCBI lineage: Eukaryota > Viridiplantae > Streptophyta > Magnoliopsida > Brassicales > Brassicaceae > Hirschfeldia > Hirschfeldia incana. The sequence goes on from JABCMI010000006.1 coordinate 5,225,922, forward strand.
TTTGCATTACTAGAGAGATGGTGACTGAGTTTATAAAATCTTTTTGAGTCCCTGCTGTTTTCAAACCTCTTTCAGAGAGACTGCCTGTTGGTTTTGCTTGAGGACAAGCAAAAGGGTAAGTCTGGGGGAGTTGATCGGCCATGATTTTGACCCACTTTTAGTCATGGTTTATAGGTGATTTTACATATATTTACTACGAAATAGAGTCTATTTAGAGTATTTACAGGTTCATGTACGACTTGGAGTAAAATGGTGATTTTGGTGTCTTTTGGAGCTTTTTAAGTGCAGAACTGCGCAGACACGTCAGATGTTTAGATATGGATAGAGAACTTCCCACGGTGCGATTGAGCTGATCTTTGGACACAAGATATATCTTTGAGTTAGCTTTCCAATGCCACCGGTTTGAGGCCAATCCGACGATTAGATCAGAAGTTATGCACGTTTTACTGAAGAGTGGTCAGTCTGCCTCGCGAGAGAAGGCTGTCGAAAAGATGAATGTATATCGATCGATGGGAAACCACCCATATCGATCGATATGAATGTCAGGACGTGGGATTACTATGTTTCATGACTGCCAGAAGCCTTAAAGCAATCCAAATTACCAGAATACCTTTGGACGACCAGAAACCATATTTTATGTTATTCTAAGCCATTGTTGACGGCTACGCTTTCACAACTCTTTCATTACTTCAAAATTATTGCTCTAAGATTGGAGAGAAGATCAATCTCCTTGAGAGATTGATTGGAACTGTATTGGTTTTATCTTTGATTTCTATTCTATTATCATTCAGACTATGATTTGTGTTCTTTCTATCATGTCTGAGAAATTCATCTTGTTAGATTTAGGGATTTCATGAGCTTAATGTCAAACTGATAATCAATTAGGATTGCTAGATTATTTGTAGATCTCTACACCAGGGTGATTTGTAATACTAGGATCTGGAATAGTTTTACTCACACGAAAGTGTGACTGATTATTTGAACCTAGAATCATAGGACAATTGATATGCACTAAAGTGCAGTCAATTAACAGAACCCGAATCCTGCTGGATTAGATACTTAGACATATATGAGAATTAGTCTAGGAATCTAGTTGAACAATATCGATTAGGTTGCTAATGCTTGTCTGAGGAAGTATCGACCGATGCTCAGACCATAGCATCGATCAATACTCACTTCTTGTTCGCATGCGAAAGCTGGAACAAAGACTTAGACATCTGATTTGTAATTTCTTGAGAGAGATAATTACTTACTTATTAAAATCGAGTTCTAGAATGAATCTATATCATTAGCATATCTGAATTATAGTTTTGAATCTCTTGATTGATAAATCCCTAGGTCTAGCTATTTCTCTTTATTGTTTACAAACTCTTCAATCAACCTACTGTTTTATTTACTGCTTTATAAACTATTTACCTAGCTTAACCTTGATTTCTATAGTTTATTGTGTGCTTCTGCTCTCTGTGGATTCGATCCCTAAGTACTACAATTGATCTCTTTTGATGAGAGTAATTCACTCCTTAGGGTAATTTGAGTGATATCAACTCGCAACTAGGGGTTGGACGGGTATGGATATTGCACCGATGATGGCGCTGTATAGGAGCCTGTCTTGACGTCTCCATGGTTGGCACGCCGGGTTAGGCTCTGTAGTTCCATTGTTCACAATAACTGCCTCCGGAGTGGATTCATTCTTTGTGAGAAAGGTGTGGAGTTCATGACCTTCAAGGAGAGCTTGGATTTGTCTGCTCCACATGAGGTAATTGGTGTTGGTCAAGCGTGTAACGTTTGACATGTTAACCGCAAGAAGCGAGTTTGCTGGGTTGGATGGATCATAGACTGCGGTGCGTGTAGCAGTGGCAGTGATCTGAGAGTTGTTGGGATCAGACATCTTTGTGTTTAACGTGAAGAGGAGAAAGAGAGAGAAGAAAAAAAATTTATGTGTTTTGGATCGAGAATTGCTCTGATACCATATAAGATTTGTATTACTGAAAGCTTAAGTTTATTGATGTCTGCAACTCTCTATATATACACACACGAGATCATAGGATAGAGTCGAGTTGACCTTATCATATGCTCAGAGTTATCTATAAGATAATTACATAGTTTACACAGTTATCTCTATTAATGATAATGATATGTCATTATCCTAACAGTAACCTCCCTTTACATGATCAATAACAGAATGTTCATTTCAAAGTAACGAACTGTTTTCTCTTTCGTTTATTCAACTATGAATCTCTGTTTCTCCGTCAGTACAAGACTGGGGAATGGGGATGTCTGCGACTGTCCCTATTCTCCGGGACTCCTCCTTTCGAGACGATTATGGATGCTTCTTGGTCCATATGGCTGTGGGAAATATACACTTTTGAGGTATTTCTCCAATCTCTTCCATGGATACTGCATTTGTTGATGAAGCTCTCATTATCTTCAAGTCATCATCCTATGATTTGCTATTGCCACGTTGGGTCAAACTCTTATAGATTAGTCACACTGTTTAAAAATGTAAAGCAATAGCTGATCTTGGTTCTATATACAGCCTGACTTGGATGCTGCTTGTATGTATTACTAAAGACTGATTAGAGGAGCTCGAGTATGCGGATGGAGCTGTGTACATGGTCAGAAATGGGGATGCTGCCACCATATTCTAAGTAAGATGTGTTTCTACGAGTCTGCTCGTATGCCGCTTAATGCTTTGTGTCGACCTACTTTTCTCATATCATTAAATGTGGACTATATGCTATATGCAGATGATGGCCAAGATGTTAAAGGCTTGCCAACTGAAGGGATCACGATTACATGTATCCATCTGGTATACTACTGCTTTCAGCATTTTGCTAACTGATAGGTGTATTTTAAAATGTTACGATTATAGCATAATTTAAATGATTAAACACAAGATTCAGTTTCTCAATGTGGCACGATTAGGTCTTCGCCATGTTTGTATTTAGTGTGGCATTGTGGATTCAAAGTTGAGCACCACTGTAAATCTGAATAGAATTCTGTCGAATTATTGAAATCAGGATAAATCACACCATATGGTCTATACATGCATTCAGACCTACTTCTCTTTATTGCTGCTAAGGTAAGCTTGTAAATTTCAGTTGTTTTTTTTTCTGAAGTTTTGCCCAAGCTGCAGTTTATTTCATGGAAATAAAAATATGGATGAGAAACAGAAGTGATAAAATGCCAACCACAACTATGCAGGATCCAAATGGACTGCTGCAAATTGCTAATGATCTATGTAAATGAACGTCTCTATTATCTACTTTTCCTCATGTAACATGTTAAAAGAAAGGTGTCAAGCAAGAGCTCACTACAAGAAAACATAGTTATTCTATTTTTGTGATTAAAAACTATTTTTGTAATTATTAAATTTGTAATTATTAAACTATAATCTATTTATTAAAAAAAAATTATATATTGATAAAAGTTTTTTGTGATTAAAAACTATTTTTTGTAATTATTAAACCATATTCTATTTAATAAAAGGTTTTTTTATATTTATAAAAACTTTTTGGGACTAAAAACTATTTTTATAATTATTAAATTTGTAATTATTAAACTATATTCTATTTATTAAAAGGTTTTTTATATATTTATAAAAAACATTTGTCATTAAAAACTATTTTTTGGATTTTTAAAATTTATATTTATTAAAAGTAATTTTAAATATTTTTTCATTTTATATTTATTAAAACTATTTTTAAATTTGTTTTTTTTAAAAGTCGTCGGAAAATTCCGAGGAAATACCGACAAAAACAGTCCTAGGAAATTGTTCCTCGGAATTACCTCGAAAACTCACGTCCTCGGTATTCCCTAAGAATTTTCTGAGGAAACTCAAGTCTTCGGTATTTTTAAATTTGTTTTTTTTAAAGTCGTCGGAAAATTCCGAGGAAATACTGACGAAAACAGTCATAGGAAATTGTTCCTCGGAATTACCTTGAAAACTCACGTCCTCGGTATTCCCTCAGAATTTTCCGAGGAAACTCAGGTCCTCAGTATTCTCTCGAAATTTTCCGAGGAAATTCCGAGAAAAAATGAATTTCCGACGAGTTTTTTCCGACGACCATTTTCGTCGGTATTTCCTCGGAATACCGTTATTCCGAGGACATACCGACGAAAATGGTCGTCGGAATCCTGGTGTATTCTTGTAGTGGCTGCACTACTATAGTTTGACAATCTGTGATATCAGCAAAGAAGAAAGGAGACTCTTAAACTGAACCAAGTAGAGTATTTGATAACAATTACAAACATAAAAGTCATAATAATAGTGATATTTAAAGTATAGTCACAGAGAGAGCAAAAGGAGACAGAACTTGATTCTCTGGTTTTAGAAGGGAGAAATGCTTCTAATCCTGTAACAGTGATGGTGGAAGTTAAGTTAAGCTTAGTTAACTTTAACACTTGTATGGCAATGTGTTACAAGAGCTCTCAGACGACCCAGCCGTGATCAGCGCCATACAAGGATACTGAATTAAATTTCTTGGTGGTATTCTTTAAGAAAAAAAGGTAATGCAGAATGTGATAATTGATTGTTTGAGCAGGAGGAAGAGGCGGCTCTTCTGGGATCACTGCTTGGTGAAACAATTTAAAGTTTTCATAGGGAGACTTGCCTGCTTAGCTTTCGTTGTATATTCATAAAATTACAATTTGCTTGTATATAATAAATGAGATATGTTTGGAAACATAAATAGTAGAGATGTGTATTTTCTTTTATTTACACATCTAGCTACTGTATTTTCAATAAATTCATAATATATGATAATTGTTTAGAAACATGAATAACATATTTAATACTTTTTTTATTTACACATTTAAAAAAATGTTTTCAATATATATATAAGAAAATACAACAAGAAGAAGAATTTCATATACAAACTTAAATTATGATTTTTATATTTAACATTTAAATTTTAAGAATATAATATATGTGATTATTTATAAGATCTTTTACGTTATTAATTATTTGAAAGCATTTATGAAATGAAACCTTAAAATAAAATAAAGTTGAAATAACAAATGATTAAATCAACAAAATCATGATACGAGTCTGAATTATCTCAACTCCATAAAAATAGTTTCATTTAAAATAAAAACTAAATTATATAAAAATTTAAACTAAATTTAATAAAATTATAGATTTTTTTTTTGAAATGCACAAATGAATTTTTCAATACATAGAGTGTTAAAGGTATAAAATATTTCATTTGTATTAAAAAAATCAGTGTAAAATAAGTTTAACTTGGGTTAAATAAATAAAATCATATAACAAATTAGAATTATTTAGAGTCTTCAAAAAATTAGTCATATTTAAAATAAAATAATTAAGTCATAGAAGTAAATTTAAGAGAAATTTCATAACAAGTTAAAATATATAAATTTTCAAAAATCATAATTTTTATTACGTAAAATAATTTTCCAACAAAAAATATTCTCGCCCTTTTTAAGGACGGATCAAAATCTAGTTATTATTAAAGAAACTCTTTCTCTCTTTGTAAGTAGTCTTCCTTATCCTTAGGCCAACCGCATTGAGGCATCTTACCAAAAGTTCACACCGTTTCCGAAACGAAATAATATTAAAATAATCGGATTTTAATGAATCTGCGTCGAACGAACTCGTCCTAGTGAACCTGGGTCGTTACTGTTTCGCGGATCCCACGCCACGTGACGACCCGCGATTGGACCAATTTTTTTATTTATAAAAAAGATCAATCGGAAAAATGGAATAAAAAATAATAAAAGGGGAAGCATAAAGACTCGAGAAAGCTCGGTTCACCACTGCGCATGACCTTAGTAATGGAATGTTAATTAGTTTGATTGTTACAATAAATGACGTTCGAATATCTCAATTTAGTAATGTAGCTGACGTGGCATCTCGGACAGGCATAAATGGCCCTAACTTGTTGACGTGGCTTTATTTTCTCAGCAGATCGGTGAGTCTATAGTTTGGCAAGCAAACCCTAAATGCTCAAAATCAAAGAAGATGCGTGGTGGATCCATCCTTGCCGGGAGAGTGGGGTATCTCCGATCTCGCAAATGCTCTTCCCTGAGTGTGAAAGGTCGCTCCTTTCCTCTCTCTCTCTCTCTCTCTCTCTCTCTCTCTCTCTCTCTCTCTCTCTCTCTCTCTCTCTCTCTCTCTCTCTCTCTCTCTCTCTCTCTCTCTCTCTCTCTCTCTCTCTCTCTCTCTCTCTCTCTCTCTCACGATTGTTTTGCTTGCATCTGTTTGTAGATGCGACCACCAAGGAGCGAGCTGCGGATTTAAACTTGTGGACAGCTGTGGTCAGAGGGGTAGTTGCCTGCTCTGGTTACAATCTCGGTTGGTCTCTCTTTGATTTTAATTGTGTTCAGAATTAAGTGTTTGCCCGTGTCTGTGTCTCATTAATCAGTCAATTGTCTTTCCATCTCAGGGTACTATGTGTACTCCCCAGCCGATCCCGATACTCAACCACGAAGACCTCGAAGCGACCCTCCCGAAAAAGTTACAGAACATTTGGCCCACCTTGTTCAGGTAACAGTGTGTATGGTTTTGCTTTGGACAACACCACCAGTGATTAATTAATTAATATGTGATGTGGCCTCATGTTTCAGTCAGCTCGGGAGGCAAAACGATTACATGAAGAAAACGTTGATGAGATGAGCAAGTCTTTGTCAAGTGTGGTGCAATCCCGTGCTAGGCTAGAGGAGCAACTGTTGAGAACCAAGTCCAAGGTCTCAAAGTAGACCTACCTAATCTTTTTAGTGTGTGTTTGTGTTATGTTTTGTTGAACTAGCCTCTTTTGTTAACTTATGTCCGTATGCATGTTTCCCCTCTTAATACCTTCCCCATATTTGAATCCTCTGTTCCACTGAACATTTCATTCTGAACCGACCTCTAATAGAGTTTGAAACTTGTGGTGAAAGGAGACAAGACCATATAAATTCATTTTTAAACCAGACTTTTGTTTCTTGTTTGCTCATTTCTTGTTTCATTTGTATCACCGATTATGCACAAAAGAACCTATCCTTTAGAAATGAAGGAAAAAAAACGGTACTGATTTAATTTATTTATTTTATTCAAAGTTTAGGGACATTCATACATAAACCCCGCACAAACCATAAATGTAAACAAGTAGAGGAGTTGTTTGTTTCGAGTTGGAGTGTAATCATCATCATCATGTTTCCTTAGATAACCAAATCTCTTTCTTCATCTTCTTCATCTGAAAGGCAAAGGCAGGCAAGAGTTTATTTATCAACATGGCCAAACACACAAAAGATATAAAAATCTAAAAGAAAAGCACCTATTATTCACCTACCTACCCTTAGAATTGTTCCTCCCCTCCCCAAACACACAAAAGATATAAAAATTTCAGATGCCTAAATTAAAATACAGAGAATCATTACCTCCGCCCTAATAGATTTAACAGCTTGCGACTTTGCAACGAAACGCTGCATCACGATCTGACAATCCGCAATTGTCTCATGGAGCTGTGCTCTCAATTTCTTCACATCGTCATACTCTAGAAAGACAAAGAGCTTTCGATGATCAGAGGATTCTTTCGATGATCAGAGGATTTACATAAAAGTTATGAAAATTTCAAGGATTCAAAATCAACATACCGCTCTTTTTGTAACCGACCAGACCTGAAGCGGCTGCTATCAGGGAAACACCGAGTTTATTCTGGCTGACCTCTTCTTCCCACACACGTTTCATGGTCGAGGACAATTGGTCAACCCTAACCTGCTGCTATTTTACGCAGAATCGAACGCAATCAATACAAAAATCAAACTGAATATAGATCTGCAAAAAAAAAACGTTTCAATTACTTTAGCAACGGAGGATACAAGATTCCGCAACGCCATCTCCAGGTTTCTTCCTGACGACACGAACCAAACCCTTCTGTTGGAACTTTTATTGTTAAGGACCTAAAGGTTAAGGTTATTATGGCTAACTACAATAGATATTATACCGGTTAAGACATTGTGATCCGGTTTACTTTACAGTGAACTGGTTAAGTAGCTTTACTGTCTGAAAACCTCCACAATTATCTCCAATACTGTTGAAGGCTTTGCCAACTGAATGGATTGAGATTACATGTTTCCATCTGAGACACTGTGATCCGGTTAACTTACTCTTTCTCATCAGCAAATATTGAAATACGAGAGAGATCATCACACCCTGGGATCAATATAAATTTGGAAGCAGATGACCATTCCTATTGATGTGCAGAGCTCAGGAAAAAGATTTTAAGGAAGGATGAAAAAGCATTGGTACAAGGTTTTAAGTATAGGATTTTTTGCAAAAGTAACTCAAAATTTGGAGTCAAACAGAAAACTAACATTTTTTTTTGACTCAATTTTTTTTTTGAGATTTTCATCCTACACCTGCATTTTATTTACGAAAATGCCATTATTTTTTTTTTTCGAAAATGGCTTCTTTACTGTCTCAACCTCATCTTCTTCAAGTATTTACAATAGTGTCACTACTATGAATAGTTCAACAACTTTGTACTACCTGTTTGGAGCTTTTAATGCCCTTTAATGCACGTAAATCAATTTACTCTCTCTCTGTTTCAATTGTTATGAACTAAAAACAACATTTCTTTCATTTTCTCTCCATATTCATCCAAAAAACTCAAGCTTTTGATTCAAAATATTTTATGATTGACGGAGCCATATTTCTTTCTTTTTGACTTACGGTTGCTTTCGTTTGAGGTTCTGGGTGGTTGGAGAAGACCATGTGTGCAAACGAAGTCATCTCACCTAGTTTAAGGTACGAATTTGAATTTTTTTCAAGATCTGTTCGCGTAGAAGACTTACTCGTAAGTCATCTGTATGTAGAAGACTTACTGATAAGTCTTCTGGTCAAACGAAAGACTTAATCTAAGTCGTTCGGCTTTGTTTGTTAAAAAAAAACTCCAGACGACTTATATATAAGTTGTCTACGAGAAACAAACTAGTTTTGCATTTGACCGAATCGTATCAGATCTTTGACTATTTCTGGATGACTTATAATTCAGTCGTCTCTGGGAAAGTTAAAATTTCAATATTTTATTAAACTAGACGACTTAAACGTAAGTCGTCCTAGGTTAGTTTTGTAATTGAAAAATAAAACTTGAAATTTAACTTTCTCCAGACGACTTAATTGAAAGTCGTCCAGCTAGACGACTTAATTTAAGGTCGTCCGGGATAAGCAAGGTTTGACCAGAAAACTTGGGAAAAATTTTGGACGACTTTGCTTTCCCCGGACGACTTTAAATTAAGTCTTCTGGCTGGACGACTTTAAATTATGTCGTCTGGTAAAAGTTAAATTTCAAGTTTTATTTTTCAATTACAAAACTAACCTAAGACGACTTACACGTAAGTTGTCTAGTTTGAATAAAATATTGAAATTTTAACTTTCACAGAGATGACTGAATTATAAGTCGTCCAAAAATAGTAAAAAATCTGACACGATTCGGTCAAATGCAAAACTAGCCCATTTTACGTAGACAACTTATATATAAGTCGTCTCGAGTTATTTTTTAACAAACAAAGCCGGACGACGTAGAATTAAGTTGTCACATTTAATTTTCAATTGCAAAAGTGACCTCTTTAGACGACTTACCTTTAAGTCTTCTGGACGACTTAATTCTAAGTCGTCTGCGGCAATATTTATTGAACTTCTTCATTTTCTCTATGTTTACTAATGTGTTTTATTTTGAATATTTGCAGATGATTTGTCAGTTACAAGCAGTGTATGGAGAATGGTTGTTGAGAGATTGCCGTTGCGATTTTGTGGTTGATGATCTCAAAGGAGCAATATTGTTTTTATTGAATGAAGATTCAACACATGCTGAACTTCTTGCAATGGCTCAAGAAGATTATAACCTGGACATGAGAATAGTGACTGTGGAGATTAGCTACTCATTACCAGCAAAAATGATGATGGCTCCAGACAATCCCCCCATTCATGTTACAAGTGATAGACAAGTTCGAAACTTGCTCGAGATACTCAAAACGTATAGAGTATGTCTTTGTGTATCAAGCCGCAGCAAGGTGGAAACAGTTTCAGAGAAAAGGGAAGAAGCTGGTGAATGGTTTGAAAATGTTGGTGATAATGATGAAGCTGGTAAATGGGAAGAAAATGTTGGTGATAATGATGAAGCTGATGAATGGGGAGAAGATGTTGGTGATAATGATGAAGCTGATGAATGGAAAGAAGATGTTGGATATAATGATTTTGTTGATGATGAAAATCAAGATGGGGAGGAGGAAAATGGGGAGGAGGATGATGATAACTCTATTGTTGGTGAAACGGATCAGAATGGTGGGGATTACAGTCTTTATGGAAAGGTTCAAGATGAGGACGAGGAAGATGATGATAATATTTGTTTTGAAGAAATCGAAAAGACATATGCTAAGACAAATGTTATTGAAGGAGGGAAATCAGATGGTACCAGTATCTAGGTCAACCAGAGTTTTGTTAGCAAGGATGCACTGCTTTCAGAGCTGCGGTTGGCATCAGTGAGGGGTAGGTTTTCTTTCAGAATATAAAAATCAACGAAAACTCTCCTTGTGGCAACATGTCGGGTTAGTGGTTGTGGATGGAAGATCAGAGCGAGTGTGAAACATGGGACAAACACGTTTTGGGTAACAAAGTATGTGGAAAAACATTTATGCTATGTGGGAGACCGAAACGCTCAGCGGAGACACTGTACTCTGAAGTATGTTGGTAGTCTTTTCATTGATCGTGTTGGAATCATTGATGGGATAACTCTGCACCATATCAATGATGCAATGAGGAACATGTTTGGCATGGCACTTGATTACATCACTTCATACAGAACACTGTTATATGCACAAACATTGGTGAGAGGATCAGCAGAAGAAGGGTATTCGCGTCTGCCATCATATCTCGAGCAAATCTCCATTGCAAATCATGATTCTATCACGGCTATAGAACTTGATTCTATTCTATTCGGACATGAAGTTAAAGGTTCTTTTTTACTTCACCCCAATGTGCCTATGATGTGGCACCAGGTGGCCTCGGCCTGTAACGATCAACACAACATAAAGACGTATGAGCTCATTGTAGGGTGGATCTCGAAAGATATGAAAGGATGATGTATTTCCAGGATTGAATTTCATTACTTTTTGTAGTTTTAGTTATTTTTATGTCAATTTTGATCCGACGGTGCCGAGTGGAAGGGTCGTAGCCGATATCTTATTACGAGTCATTCCGACAACTTCCGGAGAAAAAGAGGCATTTGGTTATGGCGGCAACATGTTATGGGGTGGTGAAAAGATTTAAGTATCTATTTCTCTCTTTTGGAGCTTCTATCAAATGCTTTAAGTATCAGAGAATGGTCATTGTGGTGGATGGAACTCGCCTAAGTGGAAAGTATGGAGGTGTTATGTTAGTTGCAGCCGCACAAGATGGCAATTTTCAGATATTCCCATTGGCTTTTGGGATCGTGGATGCTGAAGATGATCCTTCTTAGGAATGGTTTTTCACAAAATTGACTAGTTGTATATCTCATGACAAGCCTCTGGTGATAGTCTCCGACCGGCACGCGGCCATTAAAAGTGCTTATGATAAGGTGTTTCCTTGGGCAACCCGATGAATATGTTATTATCACCTTCAAGATAACATTGTCAAAAATTTTAAAGGGAAACATCTCTTGTACTTGGTGAAAGGGGCTGCTTATGCTCACACAGTTTACGATTTTGACCGGTACATGGCTGAGCTACGGAGTGCAAACCCAGAACTTGCAACGTATTTGGAGAATGCCGACGCCAGCCTATGGTCAAGGGTTTATTGTAAGGAGAACAAGTACAACATAAAAATAAGCAACATCACTGAATCTATTAATTCTGCACTGAAGCGAGCAAGAGGATTTCCGATTCCGTTCCTGCTGGAGTTCATAAGGCAGAAGTTAGGAAAATGGTATTGGAAAAGGAGACAAAATGCTTTGAGTCTCACAACTCAACATAGCCGGGGTGTTGAATACTTGCTTGCTGTTCGAACAGAGATAGCGGATACGATGACGGTCCAACCAATTGATGGATGGCGATTCTTTGTCAAAAGTGGCAAAATAGACTGTGTGGTTGATTTGGAACATGCAAAGTGTGATTGTGGTGTCTATGGAGTGGAGAAAATACCTTGCTCTCATGCTATAGCTGCTGGAACACATATTGGTTTGCATATCTCCACACTTGTATGTCCAGTGTACTCAAAGAATTATTTGTATGCAGGATACTCAGAGAATATATATCTTATCGTGTCACAACATATTGAGGAACGAGAATCTTTCCTCCAGACGTAAAGCGTGGTCCGGGAGACAGAAGAAATCAAGATGGCAATCTTGGTTGGAGCTATCTAGGATGAGAGGACACAAACCCAGGAAGAAACACATGGCAAGGAGATGCTCAAACTACAAGGAAACTGGCCATACGAAACCACAATGTACACAACCAGTTGACTAGTCGTCCAGACGACCAGTCTTGATTACCCGTCCAGACGACTTATATATAAGTCGTCCAGTGTTTCGTCTATCAGACAACCTTCAAGTAAGTCGCCCAGAAGACCTTCTACTAAGTCCTCCTGCGTATTTTATTTTTAGACGATCTTCTACTAAGTCGTCCAGTGTATTTTATTTTTAGAAGACCTTCTACTAAGTCGTCCAGTGTATGACATTTTTAGACGACCTTCTATTATCTCTTCAAGTGTATTTTATTTTTAGACGACCTTCTACTAAGTCGTCCAGTCTTGATTAGCCGTCCAGATGACTTATATATAAGTCGTCCAGTGTTTCGTCTACCAGACAACTTTCAACTAAGTCGTCCAGAAGACCTTCTAATAAGTCCTCCAGCGTATTTTATTTTTAGACTACCTTCTACTATTCGTCCAGTGTATTTTATTTTTAGACGATCTTCTACTAAGTCGTCCAGTGTATTTTATTTTTTGACTACATTCTACTATCCCTTCAAGTGTATTTTATAAAATTTAGAAGTCCAGTGTATAATATAAAATTTAGAAGTCGTCCATCTAAAAGACCTTCCAGACGACTTCACTGTAAGTAGTCCAGCTGGAAGACCTTCTAGACGACTTAATTGTAAGTCGTCCAGCTGGAAAACCTTCCAGGCGACTTAACTGTAAGTCGTCCAGCTGGAAGACCGTCCAGACGACTTATACTTAAGTCATCTGGAAGGTCATCCAGCTGGACGACTTAACAGACGACTTATATATTTACAAATCTATACAAAATCAAGTTCAAATATAAAGAGGAGTTTAAATACAAATACAAATCGTTAGAAAATCATGTTAAAATACAAAGACAAATTCAAATCCAAACACAAATCTAATCATACATGCCCACGAACTTATCACCATCATGATTTTCTTTCAAATGCTGATCAAGAAGCTCCGTAAATATATCCACCGCCATCTTATCCCTCATATTCTTCGCGTTGACCTAGCAAAGTATTTTTCTTTAAAGGGGACCCCAAGAGCATGACATTCAATGTACTTTAGAGCGTACACGCCACAATCACCATTGTTGGCCGTGGGTACATCTTTCTGTCTCTCATATGTGTATGGCTCCAACCTGTATCTGACCCGTATTTCGTCGGTGGCAGCGCACTAAACAAGCAGATAAGGGACCATCTCGAGAAAAGGCTGCATTATCTCATCCCATGCTTCTGCTACCGTAGCTGAAGGTATGCTGTCCCAGACGACTATGTGCCTCTTAGGGATCGATATCCAAATAGCAACCCATAGAGTGTTGTTCAAGTTCACTGGCGCATAGATATCATCAATGTCTTCCCCCCACACCTTGTTTGATTTTCAAAATGAAGGTACTGATCCGTCATAATAATTCCACGCCCCACCAGGTAGAGCTCTTCCTAAACTTTTGTGATCGAGTTACGATAATTTGAATATCGGATAGTGGTCTCTCCAAGTCTGAGAAAAGTTGTGATCCAAGAAGCACATTCGCTCGCTCCTGAAAGCTTGTGGGTTCTCATGATACCTCTGCCTCAGCAAATTAATCCAAGCATCTATATGATGCATATAAAATAATACAAGTTTGAAGATACCAGATGACTTATATTTACCAGACGACTTAAATATAAGGCGTCTGGACGGGTAATCAAGACTGGACGACTTAATAGAAGGTTGTCTAAAAATAAAATACACTTGAAGAGATAGTAGAAGGTCGTCTAAATATGTCATACACTGGACGACTTAGTAGAAGGTCGTCTAAAAATAAAATACACTGGACAACTTAGTAGAAGGTCGTCTAAAAGTAAAATATGCTGGAGGACTTAGTAGAAGGTCTTCTGGACGACTTACTTGAAGGTTGTCTGGTAGACGAAACACTGGACGACTTATATATAAGTCGTCTGGACGACTAATCAACTGGTTGTGTACATTGTGGTTTCGGATTGTTTGGTTTGAGGGGTAGTCGGTTTGGCTCGAGGGGTAGTCTGTTTCGTTTGAGGAGTAGTCTGTTTGTTACTAACCCCGGTTTGTTTGGCTTGAGGGGTTGTCTGTTTGGTTAGATGTGTAGTCGGTTTGGCTTGAAGGGTTTTCTGATTGGTTAGAGGTGTAGGCTGTTTGTCTTGAGGGGTTGTCTGTTTGTTACTAACCCCGGATTCTTTGGTGACACCAACCTTCTTCTCCACAGTTTCCACCCTATCAGACAAATTCCTAATCTTTTTGAGGCACTTTTTAAACCCTTGTTTCATGCAGTCAACTACGTCCTTGAACATATTTTCCAACTCCTTTCTGGTCATCCAACTAGCCTCTTCTCTAGCCTCTTCACTAGCCTCTTCACTAGCCTCCTTAGGAGCCTCTTTATGAGCTCCTTTACGAGCTTTCTTCAGAGGTCTTGGATTGTCTTCCTCCTCCTCCATCACAACCATCTCTTTGGCTTTCTTTGATGGAGTCACAACCTTAGGTTTTGTATAGACCTTAGTACCAGTGACTTCCCAGCAATCCATGGTCCACTTCCATGGTCTCTGTTCATACATGACTTTAATGATGTTCTCCGCGGACAGGTCCTCAACCTCAGAGTCCCATTTTGGCCATATTTCACTAATGTCCTTCTCAACAAAGTTGATCACGCGGGTTTGCAGTAAATAGAAGAATCGAGTTAGATATTTGAAAAAAAAAGACTAAATAGACGACTTAATTATAAGTCGTCCGGTAAGTCGTCCAGCTGGACGACCTTCCAGACGACTTATAATAAGTCGTCTACTAAATCTTCCAGCTGGAAGACTTTTCAGACGACTTAATTAAGTCGTCCGGTAAGTCGTCCAGCTGGAAGACTTTCGAGACGACTTAATTAAGTTGTCCGGTAAGTCGTCCAGCTGGACGACCTTCCAGACGACTTATAATAAGTCGTCTACTAAGTCGTCCAGCTGGAAAACTTTCCAGACAAATTTAATATAAGTCGTCTGTGCAGTCTTTTGGATTGAAGTAAATACATGTCTCAAGATAGCAGCTTTCATGCATATGCGGCCTCTGCTGCCCTCGTAAGCCAGTATCGGTGGAGACAGACTATTTGCTCTGGGAACACCAATACTAGCACCCAATTCTGGCATAGCTGTGTACACCCAGACCTGAAGAACTTGTATAAACCCATCCACGGTGTAACAGTCAGTAATATCTTTGTTCCACAAAGAGTCCATCAACACCTTAAACGCAACTCTCCCCCATGGAAACTCTCAAACCGTTCTAAATCCATCACTAGCCTTGCCAAACTATATCGTGTAGCGGTTGAAAATTTTCTCCCTTCAATGAATCCAATGAAGATGGAAAGGTATGCGAGCCACTTGCGATCTTCCGGGGATCAATCCTCGCATCCCCAGCATCTCCAGCTTCCAGATGAACTCCCAGCATCCCCCAGAAAGAAATCATCTCTTTGGTAACTTCACATTTTGGTCTCTCAAGGTCCTCGATGTACTCGCAGTTTAGACCAGTGAGGTTTTCAAACTCTAACAGTGAAAACCTCAAAGGTTCTGGACCAACGAGAGACCACATCTCATACTTCTTCTTAACGTCCAGCTGAAAACTGAGCATGTGGTGAACCAGCCTTGAAGCCCAACCAAATCCCTGCTCTTTGAACTTGATGAAAACTCCTAAACTCGACTCCTTGAGCTCTTCAAATTCGTCATCAGTAAGAGCTTCCCTAAGAGCAGTATGCAACTTGCTATTATCCGTATGATACGAAATGCTATTTTGGGCTTCTGGCTATTCCTCTAATGTGTATAACCTACGGGGGAGTTCTGGAATATCCATCATTTTGTCTGCAAAATAATCAAAGACGACAATAGAGATAAGCTAAACAAGCTAAATCTAACAAGAACACACAGAAAAGTCACAACACAAGTTAAATCAAAACAAAGCTTTCAACTTTCATTCACAGGAACTCACATAGAAGTCAGAACACAAGCTAAATCAATCACGCCTTAATTGTAACTCTAGACGACTTAGTAGACGACTTATAATTAAGTCATCTGGAAAGTCGTCCAGTTGGAAGACTTAGTAAACGACTTATAATTAAGTCGTCTAGAAAGTCTTCCAACTGGACGACTTAGTAGTCGACTTATAATTAAGTCGTCTGGAAAGTCTTCCTGCTGGACGACTTATATTTTAAGTCGTCTACTCAGTCGTCCAGTTGGAAGACTTTCCAGACGACTTAAATTACAAGTCTTCCAGTAGAAAAATTTAAAGCGGACCTGATTAGTCGCAGAAGGAGTACTCGTCATTGCGGTTATAGATCTGAAAAAATAAATGTGAAACGGTGAGAATGAGTAAACTGATAGAGACAACGTTTTATGTTAAACGGCGCTAGGGTTTACAGTAAGCGGCGGTGAGAACGTTGGTGAGCACGGTGGTGAGGGCGACGGTTTGTTCGAAAATAGTGGAAGCGGCGGTGCTAGGGTTTAGAGGAAGCGGCAGCGCTAGGGTTTAGAAGTAGCGGTGGCGCTAGTGTTTAGAGAAAGCGGCGGTGAGAACGTTGGTGAGCACGGCGGCGAGGGCGACGGTTTGTTCGAAAATAGTGGAAGCGGCGGTGCTAGTGTTAAGAGGAAGCGGCGGCGCTAGGATTTAGAAAAAGCAGCGGCGCTGCAGCGGTGAGAATGAAGTGAGATAGATAGCCGACGTTGAGAACGATGGTTTGTTCGGAACTAGTGGGAATTCGAAATCGTCTTTGATATCGCCTTTGAGAGAGAACTGTTAGGGTTTCTGAATTTCGCAAAAAATGATCAAAAAAAAATCACCTTATATATTGGGTAAATAATCCGGTTAGTTTTAAAAGTACATTGGTAAAAATTAACGTTTGATCCGGTTTAGACGACTTACAAATAAGTCGTCTGGCGGATAATGTGCATCAGAAGACTTAATATTTAGTCGTCTCTTTACAGACGACTAAATATTAAGTCGTCCCAGACCCTAAAATGAACCCCTAAACTAAAATGACTAAATTAACTAACTAACCACGTTATAAAATCAAATTATTCTTCAATAATGTTTACTATACACAAAAATGAACACGCTTAGGTAATTTTTAAATTTTTCAAAAGCGGTTTTAATGCTTTCCAAAATCTAACCCTAAGAACACATACAATACTATAACATATGTTGATGAAACATAAACTAAAGAATATCATGACTCACTACTTTCACTCATCTATGCTGAAAACACTTGAAATTTGTTATATCATAATTTATATTTCTTAAGACATATGTTAATTACATAATTCTCATTTTTCACTTATCAAAATTTTTAAATTATGTTTAAGAATAACTGTCCAGACGACTTTCAGTTAAGTCGTCTAGACGACTTATTTTTCAGTCGTCTGAACAGACGACTTGCGAGGGTTAGAAACGTAAAAAAAAAATCTGTTTTTTTGTTTGTTCACAAGGGGATAGTTGTAATTTCAATAGTCTTTTAAGTTACTTCTACCTTTGACTCAAGTTTGAGTATTCTTTTGGGTTTGACTCCAATTTTTAAGTGTAACACTAGATTTTAATCCGCCATTTTGTTAAAATTTATTTACGTAATGAAAAATATGATTTTTAATAAATTATCTATCTTAATTATTTTATGAAATTTATCGTACATTTGTGAGAAAGGGCTTACTTTCTCGTAAATTTTTTTTATAATATTTATTTTGTTATTTTAATTAGGATTAAATTTTTTGAAAACTCCAAATAATTCTAACCATGTATTATGATTTTTTTTTGTTTAACCCGCTGTTCAACTTATTTTACACTAATTTTATTTTTTAATATTTTAATTTAATAAAATATATATATATTAACATGTTTATTAAATTTAGTTTATATGATTTAATTTTTGTATTTTAAATGGAACTATTTCTTTATTAAATGGATTTCAGACTCGCATTTGTTTTGTTGATTTAATCATTTTTTGTTTCAAATTGATGCTATTTTAGTGGTTTAATTTAATATAAATAAAAATTATTAATAAATAATAAATAAATCTTGAAATGGTTAAATCTTAAAAGTACTATTTATAATTTATTATTATTAGAGGAACTGTCGTTAAACATAAAATTATTAATGTAGATAATAATTATTAACAAATATTAAATTAACTGCCATTATTTTTTATTTTTACATGAATTCTAATTTATACTTAATTTTTCATTCATATATAATGCATGGCTTGACTCAATGAATAAACTAATAGTTTATATAGTGTATTGTGGAACATGTATTGTGTTCATTTTAATTGTCGTGTAGAACATGTTTTGGTCAGTCAATTATAAAGTTGGTATATTACTGGTTTAAATGCTGTGAAATTTACCAAATATGACCTAAAACTTGATTTTAACCTCAATCATATACTCCAACTTGAATCAAATAGAAAAGTAACTTAAAAGTTTTGTGAAATTATAGCCAGCCTCTTGTGGACAAACAAAAAACAGAAATTATTTTTACAAATATAACCTCAGTAAGTCGTCTGTAACTCTGAAAGTCGTCCAGACGACTTCCATGGAAGTCATCTGAGACTCTGGATCCATGTATAGAAGTCGTCTAGCGTAGTTCATCTTAAAAATAAATAATTAAAAAATTAAAAAATATTTTGACAAGTGAAAAATTAAAATCATGTAATTATAAACAGTATTAATTGATGTAAATTAAAATATAATAAAATAGAATAGTTTTCAACATAGATGAGTGGAAATGGTTAATCATTATATTCTTTCGTTTTAAGGTTTGACAACATATGTTGTAGCATTGTATGTATTGTTAGGGTTAACTTTTGGAAAGCTTGAATGATTTTTTGAAAAAGTAAATTTTTAACTATATGTGTTTGTTTTAGTGTATAGTAAACACTTTCTAAGTTTAATTTGATTTTTCGAAGTGTTTAGATAGTTAATTTAGATTAGGGGTTGTGTTTAGGGTCTAGACGACTTAATTTTAAGTCGTCTGTTGAATTATTAAAGCTGGACGACTTAAATTTAAGTCGTCCAAATATTTCCGCCTATTTTTTAAAAAAAACACTCGATTCCATGAAGTGTTTAATTACTTAATTTCGGTTATGAATTATGTTTAGGGTCCAGATGACTTACTTGTAAGTCGTCTGGTGAATGATTTAAGCCAGACGACTTTAGACGACTTAATTATAGGAAGTCTTCTATTTTAGTTTCTTGCTGAAAATATTTTAGTTTTCCGCTAAATATATTAAATTCTTCTAAACGACTTAAAATTAAGTCGCCTAAAGTCGTCTGAATAGAAAATATTAAATCTAATTCGATATTTGTGTCTCCCTATATAAATAAAATTTTACACATTCTCTCTCCTCTTCTCAAATGGCTACAACAAAAATGTAATGTTCACCTCCAACCTCTCTATAATCTTTTTGGCCTTATAAACACCAAGGTTTATATCAATTTTTTTTTGTCTCATGTCTTTCTCACTAATTTATCTTGTTTTTGCAGATTTTTCATCACATGTTTTTCATATTCCACTCATTTAAAGGTAAATCTATTAATTTTAGAAATGTAGTTTTGTGTGTTTGATAAAGGAAGATTTATCTAATCTTTCACTTATTTTCTCTGTTCTAAGTCATTTGAACGTTTATGGATATGCAGATTTTTCAGATCTGAATTTGGATATGCATGTTTTTCAGATCTGGATTTGGAAGACTTCTGGGACGACTTACCTGGAAGTCGTCTGGATTTCCTGAAAGTTGTCTAACAGAGTCTTCTCTCATGTCTCTCCTTTTTACAACAGATCAGAGTGTTTTGGTAAGTTTCTATGTCTAGTTTTTCTTTATTTGGTCATCTCATGTTGTATAAAGTTCTTACTTTTTTTCCAAACTAAAACTCTTCAACCCCACTCTAATCTCTTTGACTAGAAAACACAAAACTTTATATGAATTTTTCAGTTTTGTCTTATGTCTTTCTCACTAATTTATTTTTTTTTCAGATTTTTCATCACATGGTTCTCATCTTCCACTCATGTAAAGGTAGATCTATTAATTTAAATATATATTTTTGTATGTTCTATAAAGGTACATTTGTCTAATCTTTCACTCATTTTCTCTATTTTTAAGTCATTTGAACGTTTTTGGATATGCAGGTTTTTCAGATCTAGATTTGGAAGGCTTCTGAGACAACTTACCTGGAAGTCGTCTGGACGACTTACCTGGAAGTCGTCTGGACTTCCTGGAAGTCGTCTGGACTTCCTGGAAGTCGTCTGGACTTCCTGAAAGTCGTCTGGACTTCCTGAAAGTCGTCTGAGTTTTCTGGAAGTCTTCTGATTAAGTCTTCTTCAATATCAAGTGGAGTTTATGCTTGTTTTTGTAAAAGAATGATATATAATAATTTTGTTTGTGGTATGTTTTGTGATTTGCATGTTTAGTTGTGAATTTTTTTTATAATCAATAATAATGTTTACCAAGATGTAATACATGTGCTAACAATATTTTTACACATTTACAAATCAATGAAATAATTGACTTCAATAACTTTTTTTTATCTTTAGATCTCCCATATGCAATAATAAATATTCTTCTCATCTTAATAAAGAATGTTGGTAGCCTTATATTAATACAACATTTTAATAAGAATTTTAACATTTCTTCCAACTCATAACAATAATACGTAAGAGATGGAACCAAACAATAGTAACTAGTCAAAGCATATCACATTTTTTAACTTACACCAATATTGACCAGCCACAAAATAATTGATCTTAAAAATAATTTTCAAAATTTTAAGAAATATTTTGACAAGTGAAAAATTAAAATCATGTAATTATAAACAGTATAAAGTGATGTAAATAAAAATATAATAAAATTAAATAGTTTTCAACATAGATGAGTGAAAATGGTCAATCATGATAGTCTTTGGTTTTAAGGTTTGACAACATATGTTGTAGCATTGTATGTATTGTTAGAGTTAAATTTTGGAAAGCTTGAATGATTTTTTGAAAAAGTAATTTTTTACCTATATGTGTTTTTTTCAGTGTATAGTAAACATTTTTTTAAGTTTAATTTTATTTTCAAAGTGTTTAGCTAGTTAATTTAGAATAAGGATTGTGTTTAGGGTCTAGACGACTTAAGTTTAAGTCGTCTGTTGAATTATCAAACCAGACGACTTTAGACGACTTTGGAAGACTTCCCTAGAAGTCTTCTACATTAGCTAGAAACTTCAATTAACATGAATATTGGTAACCTCATAATTATCATTAATAAAATTATAAATTTCATTCAGTAGCTCTAATATAGACCAATATACATGAATTAACAAGAAAATGTTAAAAAATCTTTATAGTTTTAGAGAAAAAACAAGTTTATTAAACACTCGCTCAGACGACTTCTACGGAAGTCGTCTGGATGACGTTCAGAGAGGTCGTCATTTAGGTCATTTTGTAATTCAATTTTTATGAAGGACGATATCCAAAGAAGTCGTCTGTCCAGACGACTTCCAAGGATGTCGTCCTTTGTTAAAAATAAAATTACAGACGACCTTCTACGACTTCCGTGGAAGTCGTCTGAGATAAACATGTTAGTTTTGCGTTTGACCAAAATATTTTAAAATTTGACTTTTTCCAGATGACTTTTGTGGAAGTCGTCTACGAAAAATTTAAAAATCAATATTTTATTATAACTAGAGGACTTCCGTGGAAGTCGTCTCAGGTTAGTTTTGTAGTTGGAATATCAAAACTATTTTTTTTGGAAGTCGTCCAAAGTCGTCCATGATAACCAAGGTTTGACCAGAATCTTAGGAAAAAAAATCTAGGACGACTTCCGCAGAAGTCGTCCAGAAAAAAAAAATGTTTTGATATTCCAACCACAAAACTAACCTGAGACGACTTCCACGGAAGTCGTCTAGTTATAATAAAATATTATTTTTAAAAAA
Organism: Hirschfeldia incana; assembly: GCA_026261945.1. NCBI lineage: Eukaryota > Viridiplantae > Streptophyta > Magnoliopsida > Brassicales > Brassicaceae > Hirschfeldia > Hirschfeldia incana. The sequence continues at coordinate 5,248,284 of JABCMI010000006.1, forward strand.
ATTCGTAAACGACTTTCGTGGAATTCGTCTGGGAAAAGTCATATTTCGAAAATATTTTGGTCAAACACAAAACTAACATGTGTATCTCAGACGACTTCCACGGAAGTCGTCGAAGGTCGTCTGAAATTTTATTCTTAACAAAGAAAGTTGGACGATTTCCAGAAAAGTCGTCCAACAGAACACATTTTAAATGTCAATTGCAAAATTAACATCTGCTTTGACCAGACGACTTCCGTGGAAGTCGTCTAGACGAACAAATCTGGAAAAAAATTTTGATTTCATAGTTTCAACCAATGAAATTACTTCCTTAGCTCCCAAAAGTCTTATTCAAGCACCTGAATCTCAAATAAAAGTGACCCAACGAGAATCGTAAGCTTCAATGGCTTAAGTAACCATATATATTTTAGAATCAAAATCTTTGGTTTTTATGGATGAATATGTAGAGCAATTGAAAGAGGAGTTGTTTTTAGTTGTTAGGAAATGTAGAAAAAATGAGTGATTTAACGATTTTTGAGCATTAAGAGCTTCAAATTGGTTGTTCATGGTGGTTGGTATATCTATTAATAATAAGAATCCTGATTAATTTCAAAAGGTATGTGTTTTAATAGGTAGCTTAAATCTTGTGAAAAATTACGACTGTTTGTTAAAAAGTTGTGTCTCTTCTTTATGAAAAGATACGACTACTTAAAAGGTTGTGTCTCTTCTTCGATAAAAGTTACAACTGTTTAAATTGAAAGGGTGTGTGTTTTTATAGGTAGCTTAAATCTTGTGAAAAATTGCGACTGTTCGTTAAAAAGTTGTGTCTCTTCTTTATGAAAAGATGCGACTACTTAAAAGGTTGTGTCTCTTCTTCGATAAAAGTTACAACTGTTTAAATTGAAAGGGTGTGTGTCTTTATAGGTAGTTTAAATCTTGCGAAAAATTGCGATTGTTCGTTAAACAGTTGTGTCTTTTCTTTATGAAAAGATGCGTGTACTTAAAAGGTTGTGTCTCCTCTTCGATAAAAGTTGCAACTGTTTAAATTGAAAGGGTGTGTGTTTTGTTAGGTAGCTTAAATTTTGCGAAAAATTGCGACTGTTCGTTAAAAAGTTGTGTCTCTTCTTTATGAAAAGATGCGTCTACTTTAAAGGTTGTGTCTCTTCTTCGATAAAAGTTACAACTGTTTAAATTGAAAGAGAGTGTGTTTTTATAGGTAGCTTAAATCTTGTGAAAAATTGCGACTACGTAAAAGGTTGTGTCTCTTCTTTATGAAAGCTGCAACTGTTTAAATGGAAAAGATGTGACTTTTCAAAGAGAGCTTTTCAAAATCTATAAATAGTCTATGTTTATACACATATGAAAGTAAAATTTTCGCTAATCTAATTGATAGTAAAATGGTGAAAAAAATAGTTCAGTGAAGTTATTTGGTACAAATTTTTTGAAGATGTTCAAATGGAATGTTGTCAACAAAAAATATTAAGGGTTTTACGTGTTTGGATGGCCACAAATCCTAAACGGAACAATGAAATTATTAGTCTTAATTTTCTTCTACTAGATGAAAATGTTTGCTTGTATGTCGTTGTTATCTTAAGAGAAGTAGATGTTAGTAATAGCAATCTCAATTAATGTGAAGAGTTGTATTTTTAATTTAAAGGCTGTGAAAAATATCATAAGAAGTTGCATCCTTCGGGTTGTATACGGTTGCAACTTTCTAAAAATGTAAATAACTGTTTTAACTGAATTGTGAAAAGATGCATTTGTAGTTTTTTATTTTAGAATTTTGTATTTATTTTTATTATGAAAAGGTGTATCGAATAGTTACGAACATTGATATGAAATGTTGTATCAATTAGTTGTGTCTTTTCAGTATCTATATATAATATTTGTCTAAAACTTCATTGTTTTTCTATTTCTTAAACAAACATATCTTATATTTTCCATTTATCAAATAAGTAAACGTTCGGTAAATATAGATCAAAACATTAACAATTCTCTTTTAATTTTCAGTATAATATATCTATTTTCAAAAGTACAAAGAGTGTCTAATACATTTTGCATCATCAAAGATTCATTATTCCATTCTTCTTCAACAAAAAAGTTACTTTGCATAGTCTTATAATTTTTTATATTACTATAAATTAATTAAATTGGAAAAGAAACTTCAAATAGAGTTTTTATGAGAACGGCTTTCGTCTATTTTTCATATTTTTTATTATTTTTTTCGTCTATATATATACATCCATATATTAACATATTTAAAAACAAAAAAAAATGAAAGATGATGGAATTATGTTTTAACAATCATAATTTTTTGTTCACTCTTTTTGAAAAAGATACAAATGGAAATATATATCTATATATTAATTATGAAATATTAGATACAAAATAACCTGGAAATAAATAATGTAAATACTTTAAAAACTCTAAAATGATTGAATATATTTTTAAGACCAAAATAAGTTGAATAATTTTTGATAAATTTTATAAAGTTTTTATTACAGTTCTTAAATTTGTTTAAACATAAAATGAGTTCCCGTGCGACATCGCACAGGTTCCCTACCTAGTTGATGATAAAGGCAATCTTGTAAATATATGAAGATTATGAGGTTATGAGAGTAAAAATGTATTTTTCAAAAAAAAAACAGTGACATTTTTGCGAATATTGTGAACTTGTGGGGTGAATGGGTCAAAATTAATTTCCAAAAAAAAATGAAGGGTTAGTTTTCTGTTTGACTTCAAAAGTTTAGTTTTGTGTTTGACTTCAAGTTTTGACCCCTATTTGCAAAAATTCCAGTCAATTATAAAGTTGGTATATTAATGGTTTAGTTTAAATGTGGCGTACTAAATATAGTTCGCTAAAGATATGGCTAGACTTTGTTATTGGGTTAATACTATGGTAAGATCAAATAATTATTACTTATATGAAATGGTGTACTAACCTTGTATAGATAGTTTTTTTTGCAGAATGATCCTCTTTTAATAGAATAAACTAGATTTTGATCTGTGCTTCAAAAGCACGAGTTTTTAAAATACAAAAAAAGTTTAATACGAATTAGTATTTTGAAGTTGTTATAAAATTATTACGTTACAAAGTCGTATTATATCGAAAACGAAATACATACATCTAGTATTGTATACTTTATGAATTAGTTTTGTAAATATTTATATATATATATATATATATATATATATATATATACTCTTATGTAATTCTTTTTAAATATCACATATTATCTGAATCCGAGAACCCAAACCAAAATCGACCTGAAAATACATATTTGGTTTGGATCCGGGTCCAGGGTAAAGTAATTATTGGGTATTTTATGGGTCACCGGTTTTGGTTTCAGTATGAATCCTATCCAAGACTCGATTGGTTATCTAAAGTACCTAAAATAATTTGTGTATATTTGGGTATTTCGAATATATTTTTGATATTATGAATATTTTTGTTTGTGGTCGGCTTTTTGTATAGTGTCGGGTTTCGAGTAAAATTTAAAATTTTTAAAAAAGTAAAACTTAATTTTTAAAAAAAATATATTTTGGGTATTCATATTAAATTTGGCAATTCGTTAGCTTTTCGGCCAGATTTCAAGTAAAATTGGAGGGGTTGATATTTGAATATTTACTACAAATATGGAATATTGTTGTTTTAGTGTAATTTTAAAAGTATTTTTGAGTTTTTTCCTGTTTTATAGGAATCAGAACAAAACGACCTATCTTTTTTCTGAGTGAAGAAGATTAAAAATTATTATGTGTCAAATTTAAATCTAAGAAAGTATTAGTGAATAATTAAATGCTGTTAAATAATATTAAAAATTATTTTAAAAAGGTTAAACCGTCCTTATACAAATCATTTATAATGGTTATAATGGTTTGGTACAAACTTAGAATAATATACTGTGATAATTTTGTATTTTTTTCTAATAAAATTAATATTGTGTAATTTGGTTTCGATGTCTTGCATCGGTTTGGTTGAAATGTAGAATAATATATGTTAGTTTGATAATCTTTGCATTGTATACATAAATGTGTTAATAGTACAAGTAAGAATGAGGTGGTATTAACCGATGAAATCTATATGTAGGCCCATTTTAAATTTGATTAAATACACTTATGAATTGAAGATGATATGAAATGTGAGATAGCATGGAAATTCGAGTGTAAATGATACTGATAACAAAGACCTAAATTATTGTTACCGTTATTAGTGTTAGTGGTAATTAATTTGTCAAATATTGACTAAATAATTGTTAGAGAAATATAAGGGAACATATTGGTAGGAGAAATATAAGGTAAACGTTGTAGCATTTCACAAATATTAGCTGGCCATTCTATTCTTTGTAAATTTTGGTTGTTTTATAAATTTCTGCCAAGCTGTAGTTTTTTTCATGGAATAATTGGCTAACGTTTCGATTACTAACGTGGCTGACGTGGCATCTCGGACAGGCATAATTGGCCCTAACTTGTTGACGTGGCTTTATTTTTTCAGAAGATCGGTGAGTCTATAGTTTGGCAAGCAAACCCTAAATGCTCAAAATCAAAGAAGATGCGTGGATCCATCCTTGCCGGTAGAGTGGGGTATCTCCGATCTCGCAGCTGCTCTTCTCTCTTCTCTGAGTGTGAAAGGTCGCTCCTTTCCTCTTCTCTCTCTCTCACTCTTTCTATCTGGCTCTCTCTCTCTCTCTCTCACACACACACGATCGTTTTTTTTTTGCATCTGTGTCTAGACGCGACGACCAAGGAGCAACCTGCGGGTTTAAATTTGCGGACAGTTGTGGTCAGAGGGATCATTGCATGCTCTGGATACAGTCTTGGTAGGTCTCTCTTTGATTTAATAGTTTCAAGAATTAAGTGTTTGCCCGTGAGTAGTCAATCTTCTTTCCATCTCAGGGTACTATTTGTACTCCCCAGCAGATCCAGAAACTCAACCACTAAGACCTAGAAGCAACCCTCCCAAAAAAGTTCCAGAACATTTGGCTCACCTGGTTCAGGTCAGAGGCGGATCTACATGGGGAGAAGGGTAATAAATTATTTATTTGTACACTGTGTTCAACGTTCTTTCTTGGTTCAGTTGGTTATAGTTTAGTCCATTGACACCCCTAAAATTCCATAACCCGAGTTCGATTCCTTATGTTGCACCCTTTCTCCAAATTTTATTAGTTACAGAAGCCACAAGCCCAATACTGTTTTACGTTTTTATTTGGATCTATATTATTGTTTGGGCTGAAAAGTTTATTTAGATACTGTTTTAATTTATTTGGGTTTCTAAGCTCATCTATAATTTGACAAGCTTTTTTTTTTGTTAACAGTCAAGCTAATATTCTATATAATCAATATTTAATAACACAATTTTATATATAATCAAAATTTAATAAAATTTAAATTATTATTATTTAAATATATTTTAAATTAAATAAATAATTTATTTTATGACACCGGTAAAAAATACTTCTAGATCCGCCATTGGTTCAGGTAACACTGTGTGTATGGGTTTTGCTTTCGAAAACACCACCAGTGGCTGTGATAAATTAATTTATACGTGATGTGGCCTCATGTTTCAGTCAGCTCGGGAGGTAAAACGATTACATGAAGAAAACGTTGATTTGGTGAGCAAGGCTTTGTCAAGTCTGGTGGAATGTCGTGCTAGTCTAGAGGACCAACTGTTGAGAACCAAGTATCCAAGGTCTCAAAGTAAACCTACCTAATCTTTTAAGTGTCTGTTTGTGTTATGTTTTGTTGAACTATCCTCTTTTGTAAACTTATGTTTATATAACCAGACTTGATTTGGAGATTTACTCTTTCTTAGATACATGTTTCCTCTCTTAATTCCTTCCCCATATTTGAATCCTCAGTTCCACTGAACATGCTTACGTACTTGTATACCCACCTAGCTTCAGTTTTTATAATAAAAGTCTAGGTGATTTCGGATTGAATGTTTTCCTCTCTTAATTACTCTCTTTCTAGACTTTTGTGTCCTGTTTCATTTCACTACAAGAAAAATGGGTTTTAATAGCATACGAGTATAGCGTTTTTTCGATTATGCTATGTTTATGATACCCGTGTTTTTACATAGCGTTTGGATATTTCGAAACGCTACGTTAGAATGTTGAATTAAAAAAAAAAAATTCAGCATACGGTTTTGAAAGGGACGCCTCTGTATTATAGCAGAAACATAAAAAAGTGTTATCTTATATGTTGGCAGTATTGCCCGGGACACTTAGAAAAATTTTGCCTCCTCAATACTTTAGAACTTTCCCGAATAAAGTAGAAACCCCCAAAATTTCTAGGGTTCTTCATTCTTCACACTCTCGTTCCTCTTTCCTCCATTTCGATCTATAACCTAAAAATTAACCTCTACTTTCTACGAATCTCGCTCACATCATATTTCAGACTCAATCAAAAAGCTCCTTACTTATTCTCTGGTTTTATCTCATTTCTATCCTCCTCCGATTGAAATCAATTTCGAAGGTTAACTCGAATTTTATCACTTTGCTATCCCTTCCGATTGGATTACACAATTATGTATCGTAGTTGTGATATTCAGTTAAATTGATTCGTTTTTGTTCAATGTTTTTCAGGTTTTACTCGATTTCAGATCATCCTCTTAAAGTATCTGCAATCCGATTTTCTGGGTTTCTGTTTTCATATTTTAATTTTTTGGTTTATTAACACCGTTTTTTTGTTTTGTAGATATCTGTAACCGCAAGTTGAAGAGATTTATAAGGTAAAACAAAGTAATAATAGAAACTAAAATTTAGAAAATTCTTTCGGTTATCTTGTTGTGGCTTGATTCCGTGAATCTCTTGTATGTAAACTTGGTCGGAGCTGAAACATGGATAAATCGTGGGTATGGTTGCCATGGTATGAACTTCACTTTACTGTAATTTTACATATTGTTTTGTCTAACTCTTATTTTGTAAATCTGAATGTGTGTGATATCATTTGTTCTAACTGACAGGAATAGCTTTGCGTATGAAAAAGGAGCAAGTGAGTTTGTGTCTGCTTCATCAAGCCGTTTAGGTGTTCCTGATGAAATGTTCTGTCCTTGTGTTGATTGCCGCAATGTCTGCCATCAGTCTACTGAGAAAGTTTTGGAGCATCTGGTTATTAGAGGGATGGATCCGAAGTACAAGATTTGTAAATTTTGGTCTAAACACGGAGATAGAAGGCCTGATAAGCCATCTGATTTCTACTCGTCTGAAAATGAGGCGTACGAGTTGTTGAGAACAGCTTTCATGCCAAGTGAAGATTATGAAGCAGCTAATCAAGTGAACGCAGAAGCTTTTGAGGGAAGTGAAAGCCCAGCAGAAGCTGATTTCAGGAAAAAGTTGCAGGATGCAGAAACCCCTTTGTACTTGAAGTGTTCAAACTACACCAAGGTTGCTGCAATCATGGGTCTTTACCGGATTAAAGTCAAAAGTGGGATGTCTGAGAGTTTTTTTGATCAGCTGTTGTCATTAGTTCATGACATGCTTCCCGGAGATAATGTTCTACCTAAGTCTACTGATGAGATGAAGAAGTTCCTGAAGCAGTTTGGTTTTGGATATGATGTCATTCGCGCCTGCAAGAATGACTGTATCTTGTATAGAAACCAGTATGAGGATGCGGTGAGCTGTCCTAGATGCAGTGAATCAAGATGGGAGAAGAATAAGCATACTGGTGAGGAGAAGAAAGGGATTCCGGCTAAGGTCCTTAGGTATTTTTTGATCAAAGACAGGTTCAGAAGAATGTTTAGATCAAAGCGGTTGGCGGAGGACTTGCGTTGGTACTCTAAATGCTTCTGAAGATGGAACTATGCGACATCCAGTTCGCAGCTGAAGCAAGAAACCTACGACTTGGTATTTCAACAGATGGCATGAATATGTTCTCTATTCATAGCACCAACCACAGCACATGGCCTGTTTTCTTAGTCAACTACAACATGGCTCCTACACAGTGCATGAAATCTGAGAACATCATGTTGACAATGTTGATACCAGGACCATCTGGACCAGGTAACAACATTGACGTATATCTACAGCCACTGATAGATGACTTGAAGAGTTTGTGGACAGAAGGTATGGAAGTCTATGATTCCTTTAAAAATGAGAGTTTTACTCTTAGAGCTATGTTTTTGTGGAGTATCTCTGACTACCCTGGATTAGGCATATTAGCTGGGTGTAAAGTGAAGGGAAAGCAAGCATGTAATGTCTGTGGGAAGGACACACCCCATAGGTGGTTAAAGTTTAGTCGGAAACATTTTTACATGGGGAACAGGAAGCGGCTCAAACCTAATCATCCATACAGACAACGGAAAGGATGGTTTGACAACACGGTGGAACTTGGTTCTTCAAATAGGATTCAGAGTGGAGCTGAGATCTGTGAAAGTCTTAGGGACTTTAAAAATGACTTTGGAAATAAGTTAAGTAAGAAGAGTAAAAGAAAAAGGACTGCAGTAGAGGAGGATGATATTGTTTCAGCTGAGGAGTACGAAGAAGATGATGATAAGTGGCGTTGGAAGAAAAAATCAATTTTCTTTGACTTACCTTACTGGAAGGTATGTTTTTTAAGAAACTTTCGATATATAGTTTTTTTTAATATTTATTTTACTACTTTTGGTTATCATAAATACTTGAAATTTATATTGTAGAATTTGCCTGTGAGGCATAACATCGATGTTATGCACGTGGAGAAGAATGTGTCTGATGTACTTCTGTCTATCCTGATGCATAATGCGAAATTAAAGGATGGCCTCAAAGCAAGAAAAGATTTAGAAGACATGGGAATTAGAAGCAACTTGCATACACAAATAAGGGGGAAGAGAACTTACTTGCCACCACCTGCGTATTGGCTTTCTAAGGAAGAAAAAAAAATTCTGCAGAAGGTTATCAAAGTTCAAAGGCCCCGATGGGTATTGTGCCAATATCTCCAACTGTGTGACAGTGGATCCTCCCAGTATTGGTGGAATGAAGTCACACGCCCATCATGTTCTAATGCAGAATCTTTTTCCGGTGGCATTAAGAGGTTTACTTCCAAAAGAACCTCGGATTGCAGTGACTCGGTTCTGCAATTACTTTAACAGACTCTGTCAACGCATTATTGATCCTGAGAATCTACTTAAACTAGAAGCAGAGATTGTGGAGACAATGTGCCAGCTAGAGAGATTCTTTCCTCCTTCCCTGTTTGACATCATGTTTCATCTTTCATTGCATCTAGCAAGAGAAGCACGATTGTGTGGCCCAGTTCACTTCAGGTGGATGTATCCCTTCGAGAGGTAATTTTAATAATTTTGTTCTATATATTTGATTCCATTTCATCTTGTACTATATGTATATGATTCCATTTCATCTTATATATTCACAAGAATTTTTAATTTACGTCCTAGGTATATGAAGACACTAAAGGCATATGTCAAGAATTTTGCAAGAACAGAGGCTTGTATGGCCGAGGGTTATTTGGCTAGTGAATGCCTTGCATTCTGTATGGAGTTCTTGCAAAGATCTGTTCCAGTAGAAGAAGCAATTAGAAAAAATGAAGATGTTGAGACTATGCAGAATGTACTTGAAGGTCGTACAGTCCAGAAAACAACCGAAGTGACACTTACTGATAAAGAGAGAGATATAGCACACCGGTATATCCTCATGAATACTGCAGTGATAGAGCCTTATGTTCAGTAAGTGCACATATAATTTAAGTATATTATATTCTGTTATTTGTCATCGACATTTATTAATTTTTTTTAATAACAGGATACATTTAGAAGAACTACAAAATACAGATGTTAGATGTGCCAACAATGAAACCATCCTGTGGAAAACCCATACAAAAAGGTTTTCACAATGGATTAAAGCAAAGGTGTGATTTACTTACTTATCTCTCTTCAAAATTGTTACTTAGTAGTTATGTTATTTTCTTACTATTTTATTTACATGATAGATACCAAATAACTCGAAGGAGCATTCACAAAGACTAAGATGGCTTGCTTTTGGACCCAGAAATATTGCTCACACCTACAAGGGATTTTTTTTAATGGAAATCGATACCATACCGAAGATGTGAAGAGGAAGACACAGAATAGTGGTGTTGCGTATGAAGCCTTTTCTATGTGCAGAGCTAGTGCCAAAGATTCGAGGCATATGGCTGATATAGTAACATACTACGGGGTGATAAAGGAGATCATATTGCTTGACTATCACATGTTTCAAATGCCTCTGTTTAAGTGTAGTTGGGCTCATAAAGGTAGAGGACTTAAAGAGGAAGACGGTTTCACTCTTGTGAATCTCCATATGAACCAGTCCGTTTTTGCGAATGATCCTTACATTATGCCATCACAAGCTAAACAGGTTTTCTACTCTAGAGAGGAAGAGAGCTCGCCTTGGTATGTTGTTATGAGAGCACCTCCGAGAGGTTATCATGAGTTAGAGTCAGAAGCAGAGATTTATTCTGTAACATTAACAGTTCAGCATGACGAAGAAATGGGAGATGAAGATGACGAGAGTTTCTGTGTTAGGAATGATTGTGAGGGTGTTCTAATATAATAGTAATGATGAGTTGTTTTTTTGTTTTCAGGACCATGAATTCACAGGCTTTAACTGAGAAGTGTCGTCGCAGTAAACGTCAAGCAGGTCTTGATATTAGTCCTCAGGTGTCTTTAACTCAGAAAAAAACGAAGAAAAACGTTCCAGTGGTGACCATGGAACAACACTCACATTCTGAAGAAGTGGAGCAACATACGGAAGCTGAGGAAGTGCAAGAATCAGAACCTGAAGACATTGAGCCTGAAGAAGTGGAAAAAAGACTTGGAGCCTGAAGAAATGAAAGAAGACGTGCAGCCTGAAGAAGTAGAAGAAGAGGTTAACCCACAAACAGGAGATGGAGATGAAGATGACGATGAAACACAACCACCATCTGAAGAACAGTTCATTCTTCCTGTCGAGACGCAGACTCCAACAGAGACAGAGCAGTCCGAAAACAATGTAAAGAAGACAAGAGGTCTAACAAAGATGCGAAAAGTAGCAAAACATATAGAGGACAAGGTTGAGGTGGAGTTTAATGGACTAGGTGAACATGTTGGTCGTGGATCAGTTACACTCTCCTCTTTCCTAGGTCTTCTTGTTAGAGAGCATGTCCCAGTACTTCTTGATGATTGGAGACATCTGGATGAGAAAACAAAAGACACTTTGTGGGAGGAGATTCGGGTTATTTTCATAACTCTATATACGTATACATCACAAAGTCAGAAATTTAGTAACGTTATCAACTTGAATATTTTTTACAGGGAAGATTCAACTTGACAGAAGAATGGCAAAAAGAGGGAGTCTTTAAGCAGATGGGTTGTTTGTGGAGGGCATATAAATCCAGACTTCATCGAAAGTTAGAGCAACAAAAAACAAGGCTCAACTTCAGATAATAAAGCCCAGCAACATACAATCTGCTACAGCGTGGAACAATTGGGTAAAAGGAAGATGCACTACTGCTTTCAAGGTTATATAATATGTGTATTATTTACATAAAGAGTGTAATGATATTAGAAATATTTGTATGTACTGATATTATGTTTGTGAATTATGTTTGTAGGAACAAAGTGATAAATACAGGGAACTCAAGAAGGGGCAAATACCTCACACAACTAGCCGTAAAGGCATGATTCGACTGGCGGATGAGATGGTATGTTTCATAGTATTTTTAATATATGCTTAACTGCAACTGTTGACAACAATTTCATTTAACTTGTAGAGGAAAAACAGTACTGATCCTACAAAAGTTACTATAACTAAGGTCTGGGTAGCTGGTCATACGCATTCTGATGGAAGACCCGTGAGTCAAGAATTTGCAGAAACAATAGTAAGATAATTTTTGTTTTTACTGTAACTGAACTTGCTTGTATTGGACACTTTACAAATGTGATGAGATTTTTGTAATGCAGGAAAAGATTAAGAGAATTGACAGTGAAATGGGTTCAAGTTCCACAGACAATATAGGTGAAGATGCTGTCAGTTAGGTTCTAGGAAATGATAAATCTGGAAGAGTTAGGGGGATGGGCCGAGGGGTTACTGCAACCAAGTTGGCATTCTTACATGCTAGAGACTCCCATGTCAAGAAGCTTCAAGATACTCAAGCAGAACTCTTGAATAAGATTGAAGATTTGAAAAATGTGGTTACTGACTTAGCCAGTAAAAAAGTAAACTCTTGAATTTTGTTTAATTATTAAAACTTAGTGCTTTACAAAGATGAAGATTGTAACATGTTTCTTATGTTTGTTTGTTAGAAAAAGTCTGATAGTCATTCTACTTCTGAGTTAAGCGATATTAGCAAGGGAGGAATAAGGTGCCAGTTACTTGATTGGGTTTCGAATGATGATTGGGTTGTTGCTGAAGGAGAGTTTCACTCTAGTGAACCCAGTTATAAGATTGGTCGTATTCCATTGGGTCCAAATGCGGCTGCTGTAGTTGTGAAGTCTGTAATAGTCCTAACAGCTTCTATATGGAGGCCTACAGCAACTTGTGCTAAGCTTGCTCAGGCAGTAGGAGTGAAAATTGCATGGCCAGCTGAGAAGCTAATCCTGGACGATGATATTAACTTAGCAAACAATGACAACATCAACGATTCAGAGGTAATCATTTAATTGTGTCTTTTTAATGAAAACACAAGGATTCAGCCAACTGATTTATCTTTATAATGATTCAGCCTGCTGGAACTTTTGGAAAAGTTCAAATCTTCGATTACTGGAAAGCAGGGGATGATTTGATTGCTGAGGGTGTTTTGATTTTGACTGAACCAACTGATCTCGTCAACGAAGTACCGCTTGGACCGAACGCTACAATTCTGAGAATTGAAAAGGTTATGAAATCTACTGCCTTCATCTGGAGACCTACACTTGAAATGACGAAGATGGGTGATACCCTACATGAGACAATTGCTTGGCCTCTCGATAAGATACGAGTACCAGTTGAAGATTCACCTAAGGAATCAACCAAGAATTCCAATCAGGTATTTTATCTAACATCTTATTTCTTATATGACTTTTCTGTTTTGCTGATATTTGGATTCAACGATTATATTGTCATGAATGTGTTTGTTATATTTTTTGGTTTAGAGTGGAAGTAACAGCAGTGGTTGTAGCAGCAAAGGTGGTAAACAGAAGTGCGCTCTCCTGGACTGTAACAACGGTGGACATAGAGTTGCTTTAGGTCGTGTGTTCTCGACTGATCCATCAGACAAGGTGCATTTCGTTCCTTTGGGGCCAAATGCATCTAACGTCTGGGTAGAGGTTTCCGAGTTTGATGGGGCACCTGTGTGGAGGCCAAACTCTGAAATTGCATTCATAGGTGATGCGGTAGGAAGCACATTGGCTTGGCCAAATGATAAGCTTGTTTTACTGTAAGACATATCGGTTACTTTTGAACTTCTTATGCTAGCTAGTACGTTGATCTACTTATGAACTTTGCGGTTGTACCTTGAACAACTTGTGTGCTTTGCTTCAATGCTTTTGTGTAATATATGACAAGGATGTTTTATGATTAATGAATGAAGTTTATGTTACATAATAAAATTTGTAAATAAATATTAATCGAGAATATATAGGAAAATAATATATATAAAAATTATATATATATATATATATATATAAATAAATATTTTTTTATATTTCTATTTAATATATATAGCAAAAAAAATATATGCTATAATTGTTGTAAAATATATATAGCAAAATATTGAAGCTATAATAGTACTATAAATAACAAAACGAAAATGCTATAACTATTATATTAAATAACATTAATGACACGCTATTAAATAATATTTTATCGCAAAAAGAAAAGCGCTATCGAATCTCAATAAATGATAGCAATTCCAAAAACCGCTATCTATTGTACATGACCTACTATCACGGGCGATGATACAGCGTTTCTAAAACCGCTATTATATCGTTAAATAGCGTTTTTCGTCCGCTAGTAAAAGCCATTTTTCTTGTAGTGTTTGTATCACCGAAATGCACAAAAGAGCTTGTTTAGAAATGAAAAAAAAAAGTACTGATTTAATTTATTTATGTTAGTTAGTTCAAAGTTTAGGGACATTCATACATAAACCCCACACAAGCATAAAGGTAAACAAGTAGAGGAGCAGAGATTTTGAGTTGGAGTAATCCATCATCATGTTTCCTTAGATAACCAAATTTCTCTCTTCATCTTCTTCATCTGAAAGACACACAAAAGATATAGAACTTCGATGCATATCCCTGATTTTGATCAGAAAATAAAAAATAAAAATCACTACCTCCGCCTCCACAGATTTAAAAGCTTGCGCCTTTGCAACAAAACGCTGCATCACGATCTCACAATCAGCAATTATCTGATTGAGCTGTGCTCTCAATTTTTTCACATTGTCACGCTCTTGAAAGACAAAGAGCTTTCGATGATCAGAGGATATACATAAAGTTATGAAAATTTCAAGGATTCAAAATCAACATACCGCTCTTTTTGTAACCGACCAGACCTGTAGCGGCTGCTATCAGGGAAACACCGAGTTTATTCTGGCTGACCTCTTCTTCCCACACACGTTTCATGATCGAGGACAATTGGTCAACCCTAACCTGCTACTATATACGCAGAATCGAACGCAATCAATACGAAAAAAATGAAGATAGATCAAGAAAAAACGTTTCGATTACTTTAGCAACGGAGGATACTAGCTTCCGCAACGCCATCTCCAGATTTCTTCCTGAAGACACGAACCAGACCCTTCTGTATTGGAACTTTTATTGTTAAGGTTAGGATTATGGCTAACTACAATAGATATTATACCGATTACGACATTGTGATCCGGTTTACTTTTCAGTGAACTGGTTAAGTAGCTTTACTGTCTGAAAACCTCAACAACTATCTCCAATAGTGTTGAAGGCTTTGCCAACTGAAGGGATTGAAATTACATGTTTTCACCTGAGACATTATGATTCGGTTAATTTACTCTTTCTCATCAGCAAATATTGAAATACGAAAGAGATCATCACATCTTGGGGATCAATATAAATTTGGAAGCACATAACCATTCTATTGATGTTCAGAGCTCAAGAAAAAGATTTTAAGGAAGGTTGCAAAAGCATTGGTACAAGGTTTTAAGTGTAACATATAGTTCTTTTTGGGCGGAGAATCTTCGTAACTTGAGGCTTTATCCAAATAACCATGGGAAGGTTGTAGCATTTAACAAATATTAGCTGAGAGGGTGGGCCATTCTATTCTTTGTAAATTTTGGTTTTAAAAGTTTTGCCAAGCTGTAGTATTATTCATGGAAAGAAAAATATGGATGAGAAACAGAGTGATAAAAATGCCAACACCATCTATGCATGTAAAGGAACCTCTCTCTTATCTACTTTTTTCTCTTTTGAAGATGTCAAAAGAGAGGTGTTTAAGAAAAAGCTGCAGTACACGTAGTAGATGATTTAATAGGCCTTGATAGTGATGTTTATAGTTAATTAGAGAGAGAACAAAATGAAACAGAACTTAGTTCTTTGGTTTTAGAAGGGATGATTGCTTCAAAACCTGTAACAGCAATCTTCTTTTTGGGTAATGGTTAATATGAAGTTAAGTTTAACACTTGTATGCCAATGGGTACAGGAGCTTTTAGACGACCCCCCGTGATCAGCACCATAAACGAGAACGGAATTCAATGCCTTGGTGATACGTATATAACATCAACAATCTTTAAAATTAGAGAAGCTTATTTAAGAAAGAAAAGGTGATGCTGAATTTGATAATTGGTGTGGGCAGGACGAAGACGCAGCTCTTCTGGAATCAGTGCTTGGTGAAACAATTTAAACCTCATAGGGTGACTTACCTACTTAGTTTTCGTTGTATGTTCACCAAATTGCAATTTACTTGTAAAGTACTCCTCTTTTTAAAAAACAAAATCATTACAGATAAACTCGTTCTCCCTTTCCAAGTAGCTTTCTTATCCTTGGTAATGGAATTTTAATTAGTTTGATTGTTACATGCTTATTAAATTAGTGAAAGCATCATTCATTTAGGTTCAAAAAAAGCAATAAAAATGTGTCCAAAGTGGATAGCCGTTAAGTTCAAAAAAAAGAAAGTGGATAGCCGTCAAAACCTAATGTCCCTGTAAAATAATATCAACAAAACTTCCACGTACTCATACATTCCAAGAAAATATCTCACAGCGCCGACCAACCGCCACTTAAACCAATATAATAATCAAAAATAAAAATCGTGGGAGAAAGTAGAACTCTCTCGTTTACGTTATCTACAGTCTTCATGCAAATCGAAATTTTATTTCAGTCTTGACCACTGCTCATTACCAAACCGACACGTGCACGGCCGCCACCATTCCTGGCATGTAACGTGTCTAAAGACACCGCCTAAACCCGCCACACCATGCCACGTTGCGTGACACAACGTCTTATGTCTCACTTACGTCCCCACATCGTAGTTGTTACTATATAAACATGAGATTATTCATGAATCAAGTATCCACTCTTCTCTTAATATATAATACCAAAAACCCGAGAGATTCAGCCGTTTTTTTTGAAGCTAATTAAGTCTGAAATGGAAGTAGGCAAGAGAATGGAGATGTTACAGAGGAAGTCGTCGATAGAGACAGAGCCAAGGACATTGCATCTCGATCAAATAGAAAATGCCCGAGAGGAAGCACTGTGTGTGATAAAGACAAAGACCTTCCAGGAAGCACTGGATATTTTCACAAAGGTACTCTATTAATTCTTCAAATTTTTGGTTTTTTTGATGTAAAATTTATTAATGGATTTTTTTTTTCAAAAAACAAATTTATCATAACGAGACTGAAAAAATATGCAGGAGACTCGAGAGGGCTTAAGGGCTGGTGAGGAGAAAAGAGGAAGATGTTTAGATTTGAAGGATTATGATGATGAAGATGAGAGATTAATCTTTCTTGATCCTCGTGGTTGGGACATTGCTTCAGCTCCTTTTTAATAACAAACTTTTTGTTCTGTTTTAGTCACTTTGTCAGTTTTGATGTACTCCTTCAATTAACCGTGTAAATATGTATACTAAAGTATAATTAGATTTGAAAAATTATGTTAAAAAAAGAAAAAGAAATATATGTATATATATATAGATATATATTTAGATCCACTATAAACACAATCATCCTTTGGAATTGTGAAACGAACATCTGCGGTCTGATTGAAGGGAGAGACCAATTACAACGACATGTTTTTCAGCACGAGTGAAATACCTTTTGAAAGCTGTTGCTGTATTGTTGTGATTAAAAATCAAGAATGTGTGAAGTTTGATGCAAACTACAGTATTTAGTATATATGTCCCCATAGTTAAGAATTGATTACCTGCGGATTTAGAGATTGATTGGCGTATTTGAGTGGATTTTTAAATATTTTGATTTTATTAAGATTTTCAAATTCGGAGACTAGTATACACGTAAGCTAAAGTCTTTAAAGATCCCAAGTGATTGGAATCATAATTCTATGAAGTTAATAAATGTCGTGTATTATAAGGAAAATGAAATCATCACCAAAATACGTAACGTATGAATGTAAGGAAAGAATAAAAATATTAACACATGAATGTATGAAAAAAATATCAGCAAAATTTGATGCAGTGAATGTCAAAAATCACCAAAATGTTAGCGGTAACTTCAAATCATTCAGGCAAAATGAATGCTCACTTTTATTTTCAGATCCTCCTCCTCCCTCTTCGCTCTGTTTCCGATAACGCACCCTCGACTGTCGGAATCTCCACTAGAATATCGGTTTAGATTGGTTTACACGGTATAGATTTAACTCAATCTGGTTAACTCTCACTATCCCTTTATATAAAGAGATGTCGTTGTAACCTCCTTTTTAACGATCAATAACGGAATGTTCATTTCAAAGTAACTAACTTTTTTCTCTTTCGTTTATTCAACTACAAATCTCTGTTTCTCCGTCAGTACAAGACTGAGTATGTCTGTGAATCCGGGACTCCTACTTTCGAGACAATTATGGATGCTTTTTGGTCCTTATGGCTGTGGGAAATCTACACTTTTTGAAGGTATTTCTCCATTCTCTTCCATGGATACTGCATTTGTTCATGTAGCTCTCATTATCTTCAAGTCATCATCCTACGATTTGCTATTGCCACGTTGGATCAAATTCTTATAGATTAGTCACACTGTTTAAAAGTTAAAAGCAATAGCTGATATTGGTTCTATATACAGCCTGACTTGGATGCTGCTTGGATGGATGTATTACTTAAGACTGATTAGAGGAGCTCGATTATGCGGATGGAGCTGTGTACATGGTCAGAAATGGTGATGCTGCCACCATATCGTGGATTCCATTAAAGTCACTCACTCGTCTTACATTGATCAAATCGGTTTTTAACTAAACAAAAGTTATAGCATAGTCATAAAGACTTAGAGAGGCAATGAAAGTATAGGATATTTACGAAGCTTTTGTAAAAGATTGTGATCATATATACTTGTACATACGGTATTTGGTTAGGACTCGGTCTTTGAGCAAGACAAGACATTCGTTGGAGTGAGTGAGCAAACTTCGTTTTTTTTTCAAAGGGAATATAAACAAATGAAAAAACTCCAGAATTAGGTTTTAAACGTATTCTCTTTACTCTTAAATTTCTAGTAACTAAAATGAAAAAAAAAGTTGATCACATAAGCTAGCTTAACAATTTCCAAATGTTTGGCACATTGGATTTAGATTCGAATACTTCAGTAGAATTGAAACGACGCCATCAAACAAGAAGTCTCTTTTTTTGCTAAAAGTTATCATAAATTTGCTTAAAATTCTATAACTCAAAGGTACGTTACTTATATAATACAACCATTGGAAAAAAATAATAGTAATAATACAGCCAATGGTAATAATATTGAATGTCGAAATTTGACTGGGTGCATGTATTCCCAAATCTAACATGCTAGAAAAATACGGGTGGCTTAGTGTTGTGGGTCGCGGCAAGTTTTTAAATTGGGCTTCGGGTCGCTTCAAGTTTTAATTGTCGAACCGGGCCGCTAGGGAGAGAGAAACAAATCGGTGACGATTTTGGCCTTATGACCCCTGAAACTCTGGGCCGTGACCCACGAAACTTCCGAGATCGTCCCAAAGTAACGACCCTAAGACTTGCGGTGACCTATCGGCCCAGAGGCTTTCGCACGTGTAAGGGTCTAATTATTATTATTTTTTTTTTAAGGGTGACCGGTCACAAAGGTGGAAGGTAATATTAACCTTTCCCGCCGTTTACTGTTTTCTGATATTTGTGGTAATATTAATTAAATTAATGTGTAAGAAATCTGTAACTCGGTAATGGTGAGAAGGTGATAAAAACTGGTGTACAACTAAAAGAAGCAGCCCTAGGCGTAGAAGTTAATCCAATCATCTGAGGCCGTGGAAGCTCATCCACCTCAACCGAAAAGGATGGAAACACTTAGCGGTGGTCGGAATGTCGGGTCAGGAAGCGGTGGAACGGTGAGTAAGGAAATCAGGACCAACAGAGGCGAAGGTACAGACTTTGAGCTATAAGTTTCTCTTTTTTTAAAAAAAATTGTTTGGTTCCTATGTTTGGTAAACAACCCTAACGGGTGTTCATGCTTGTACTGTAGGTGTGTGTAATTCTTGCTTTGTTGTTATGGCTGGGAGGTGGATAATGTTTGACACCGGAGTTTGGGATTTCAAGATAGACAACGATAGATTGGGTAGAGCAGTCGATTCGTCCAGAATTAGAGGGACTGAGGACTTGCAAGGGTCTATTTTAACTGCGTATGGGCTATTTGGAAGGGAAGTGTTAGCGGAGGTGTCGTATTGGCTGAATGATGGAGAGGGTGAAATGGTGGGCCCACAGGCTGCTCCCGTTGAGATAGCAACAGACAAAGATTTCAGGATTTTCAAGGCGCTTCACCGGGCAGACAAATCCGTTAATCTCTTCGTAACATTCAGGGAAAGTGTTGGAGGAGTGACGATATTTCTAAGGTCGGAATATGCAATACGAAACCAAACGAATGCACCCGTTCCACCCCCTGATGAAGATGTTGCCTTTTTGATGGAAGTTCAGCAATTTGAAGATCGTCAGAAACGCAACTCGCAGTCTGGAAGAGTGGAAGGGAGTGAAAAGGAACATCAGAAAAGCGGAGAAACTCGTGACGATGCGAGTGGGGTATTTGGAGAGAATTGCGAGGAAGAAACGGGTGACGATTGTGGAGATGAAGTGGCAGTGGCTAATGGAGAGAAAAATGGGAACGTTTGCGGAGGTGACTTGGCAGCGGATAATGTAGAGAATGAGGAAGGGAAAGCCGAAGAAGGAGACGCAGTCAAAAGGAATTCAGATGATCGGCAACAGCAAACCAGTCTTATAGAAGAGACAAGAACGGCAAGTGTTGAACCTCTTTCAATGGGGAATGGAAATAATGGAGGAGCTGCCGAAGATTTTGCTGCAGAAGATGATGGAGATGATGGGGAATACGACTACAATGGCTGGCATGATTATTGCAGAAACGATTGCGTGACGGACGACGACGACGATTTTGTAGAAGGTCCGGGCAAAGGAAGAAGTGGTGGACAGCGTATTCGGCGTCCTGGTGGTACTGGTCGCGGAGGGTCTGCAAAAGCGGGGTGTGGGAAGAAGCAAGTAGCACGTGGAGGTGGATATATATCCAAAAAAAACGATTCATCTGTGGAAATCACCGATCTAGCAAGAGACCTTGGATCGCCCTCCAAATTGAACACAGAAGTCACGGAGACCGAGGTAGATGTTGATGTTGTTCTTGTGACGCCCCCTCAAAATAAAAACAAACACACGAGAGTGACTGAAGATAATGATGATGATGGTGTTTCTGAAGTAATGACCAAAGCTGGAGATAATGTGAATGGTAACCCCACAGACGCTGAATGTGCCTCCAAGGAAGCACCTGAGGCCGTTGAAAGTGGTGAAATATGTCTCGAAACTCCCCCAAAGAAATTTAACACGCACATCCCCGAGCTAGTAGATGAGGACGATGCGGAGCCTGCTGTCAGCGATATTACACAAATTCAGGGTGGAGAAGCATTTATGAAAGGCATACAAGTACCAGAAATGTATGGATTTAATGATGTAGAGGGTGTGTATAATGAAATGGAGGGTAGCAGCTGCAACCCGCTTGATATTGACTTCAGCAAAGAGGACTCTAATATATTCGTGGGGAGGAGGTTCAAAGACAAAGCGGAGTGCAAGTTGACGTTGGCTATCTACGCAATCGCGAAGGTGTGCTCGTTTAAGCTCCGGCATTGCAAACGTTGACTAACGGCGAAATGTCACGAAAAAGATTGCAACTGGAGAGTAGTGGCTGTTCAACTCGGTGAATCTCCAACTTATCTGGTAAAAAAGGCCATTCTGGATCATGTTTGCGTAGCCGACGTTAGAGGGAAGTATAAAAAACATGGTACATCCAAAGTGCTTGCAGCTCTATTGCGTTCGAAATACGAGAGGCTCTACGCCGGACCTCGTGCTATGGAACTACCGGAAATATTGCGAACGGAATTCAACTATACATGCTCGTACTGGAAAGCCTGGAAAGCGAAAGAACTAGCGATTGCATCGGCGCAAGGTACAGAGGAGGAATCATACAAGATGCTACCACAGTACTTCCATGTATTGAAGCTGGCAAATCCTGGAACTATCACCGATATTAAAACCGAAAGAGACAAAGAAGGAAAAACAAGGTTTAAGTATGCGTTTATGTATCTGAAAGCATGCATCGATGGTTGGCAACATCTGCGTAAGGTGCTAGTGGTGGACGGCACGCACATGTTTGGAAAGTACAAAGGTGTTTTATTAAGTGCGAGCGGACAAGATGCTAACAGCCGGGTATTCCCGATTGCTTTCGCAGTTGTGGAAAGCGAGAACACAGAAGCTTGGTCATGGTTTTTCGAGAGATTATCCACTATAGTAAAGGATGGTGCAGATTTAAGTCTAATATCAGACAGATGCGCATCAATTTTCGCTGCGATAGATAAATGGTATCCCCGTGCACACCACGGTATTTGCCTTGTACACCTCCAGCGAAATGTTCAGGAGAAGTACAAGGGTTTGCAGCAGAAAGCAATGGTTGGTCGGGCAGGTGAAGCATTCAGGGTATCCGAGTTTAATGAGATAATGGAGCTTCTAAAACTGACGGATTGGAGGTGCTGGGATTATTTGGAGAAGATCGACAAGAAGCTATGGACACGTTCACATTTCGAAGGGGACAGATTTAACGTGTTGACCTCTAACGTTGCTGAATCGTTGAATAATGCTCTGTTGTCCGCGCGTGATAGTCTTATAATGGCATTGTTCGAGTTTATACGCCGGAAGCTGTGTACATGGTGTATTAGCAGACAAACGGAGATGAAGGGGAATGTTCCAGATAATATCCAAAAGATACTCGTCGAACAGCTGGTACTGTCAGCGGGCCTTCTAGTACTGGAATGTTCAACTTGGCAATTCGAAGTCACGCACAAGCCAACTGGTTTTGGTTTCACGGTTGATTTGGATAAACGAACTTGCACTTGCCTCGAATTCCAAAAGCTTGGGTTGCCATGTCGGCACGCCATTGCATGTGCGTCTTACCGTAATATGCAGTACACCGCGTTTGTTTGCAAAGAACATCAGAAAAAGACATGGGCTGAAACAGTTAAGGGTGTCATACTTCCTGTTCAGGATCCAAAGGATGTTGCAGTGCCGCCCGAAATACTAACTGTACATCTTTATCCACCAACGACCAAACGAACGAAGGGAAGACCTGGAGTCAAACGTAAACTGTCCCCAGGAGAGATACCTGTAAGACTGTTCTGTGAAAAACAATTCAGTTACGTACTGCTAAATTTGTAACTATAACAACTCTATTGTTTATATCAGGGGGGGAGCAAAAAGCATAAGCCCAACAAGTGCTCAAATTGTTTTAAGGAAGGTCACAAGAAGACCACTTGCAAGCAAGAGAAGCCCTGAATAGAGGTTGAAGAAATGTTTGGTTTTGATAAATAACGTGAGCACTGGGTCGCTAATGTATTTTTTTGGATCTAGCCGATGTGCAAGGCCACAGAATATTGTGGTGTACGGGATAATTGTTGCGGTGTACGTGCTATTTGTTGCGGAATGTATTTTTTTGGATATAGATGCTGCGTAAGTCCACAGCGTATTGTGGTGTACGGGATAATTGTTGCGGTGTACGTGATATTTCCTAAGTACAGATAATTTGGTACTCAATATATTATGGTTGTAGTGGAAATTTGTTGTACACCAATTAGTTAAACAAAGCATGCATAATACTAATAACAGGAGTCGATATTACATCCGAATAAGGTACTTAGTTTACAAGCCGATAACAGAACTTAGAGTAACATAGAGTTTGCACAACAAAACAACACAACAAAATGCAGTGAGAAACCGATGGGTTTACTTATAAACCTTTCATATCATTCATCGGAATGGATACGACCCCTTCTCCCCCTACGTTGTGCAAGATCCGCCTCGACTCCGCTAACCAATTGAGGCTGACCAATTAGGCGTTCATCACCTGGAATGTGCGGAACGTCCCTCTGAAGAATGAGAGTCTGATAGATCAAGCTGGGGAGAACAATTTTCCTGTCGGCATCACTCTGACGAGACATCTCGATAACCTGGTCATAAGCCAATCGACCAAAGTCTATCGGCTTGTTTCTTACAAACGCGTAGAGGAAACGAAGCCGCTTCTTTAGCATTGCATCTACATGGAATCCAGGTAGCCAGTTTAACTCACAGAGTCTGTAGAGGCAAAGGTAGTGGGGGAGGAGGTGTGTTAGGGAGAATGGCTCCCAGTGAGTAGAGCGACCACCGGTGAGGAAGGTTATTGCACGCGAGAGATCATCATCCTCCCATGGGTGACCTTGTTCCACAATCGGAGTCATGAATAGTTGATTAATCACGACAGGATCGAAATCGAAACGGCTACCCCTTATAAAAACGCCCGCGTCCGCACCGTATAGGTTGGAGATGCATTCCCTAACAACCCTAGGACAGAAAGGCCGCACATGCAAGACAGTGTACATCCACCCCACATTTTCAACGATTGAGCGAGCCTCAGCAAAACCCGGATCATCTAAAACTAACAACCCCTGAACTTGAAACCCTCGTATGCAAAGTTGTTGATACTTACGGAAACTTTCTTCGCTTAGATGACGATTTGACCATGGGTTTGGGACCGGTGGGCCGGCGATAAAGAACCCCCGACTGGCTTGTCGCCGCGCTTGAAATGTCATAAAACGTCGTTGTTCCACCACAGGCTCAGGTGAGGAACTTGAACGTTCGTCGGAACTTGTGGTGCTGTATTCAAGACGGCGGCGATCGTTGGAGGCAGATGAGGAAGACGACATTTTTAGGGTTTCGAATTTTTGTTTTTTGCAATTAGATCTACACGATGAGGAGAAAGACGAAACAATTACAGTTTCCGAGAGGATATAGAGGATCTGGAGAAGCGCAACCGTCAAATCCAACTGTATAAGTCATTAATTAAAAAGTTTGATGAAGTAACCACCAAAAACATAATATTTGGGCCTTAACTCTTTATATTCGTATCGACGTCAGGCCCAACACTGAGAACAGCAACAGGGGGCTGATCTAAGAACCGGTGTACAATGATAAACTAGAACTAAGAATAGAACGGCTACAAAGAATATTGTAAAAGTCAACATAGCCGTTGTGAGTGATTTTAAAAGTCAACATAGCCGTTGTGAGGGATTTTAAACGAATATAGCCGTTGTCTATGGATTACTGTAAGTAATAATTCCTATTTAAGCAGCTGTGTCTACCTCGAACTCTTCTCGCAACACATCCAAAATTGTTTGTAATCCAAAAACAAATCAACTGATTCGTATATGGCGGATATGGCGGATCCTTACTATGCGGAGATGAAGGAGCACAAACGAGACGCTGACTGGCGCTTTGCTTGCTTGTATGCCAACTACTGCATTCCTCAGAAATGTACGTGCGGCGGCGCTATAACGGTCGAAACCGAGGACACAGGAACGGACTACTATGTATGCAAGGTTTTTGAGGTAAGAATGGTTGTTGTGGTAATTACTTAATTAGTTCATCGAAATTATGTTAACAACCGTCAATCACATCAATATTCTTTCCCTTCTAGGACGATGGTTTGCACATCCGACATGCCTGTCTTCACGCAATCGAGGAAGAGTTTGATGTCATGAAAAGTGAATTCCGCGAGGAGGTCTCGCTCCACCGTAAGCTGCAGTATGAGCTGGAGGCAATGCGTAAGGACATCGAAGAGCTTAAGCGTGTATTGATGAGGGGTCGTTGATGTGATCTAATGTCTGATCTATTGGAATCTTATGCCTGATCGAATGTTATGTTTAATGTATTCAAATTTCACCCTGTTCTGTGTAATGTTATTTAATATCTTTTGTTATGTATGTTGGGTCTTTTATAGGACCAATTGTTTTATGTATGGATGATGTTAAGTAACTTAGGGACGGTTGAACGGTTACATGATCCCACTAAACAACGGTTGTATAACAGAGAAAGGGTGCGTAGCGATGTTTAAGTTATTGGCCATAAACCTATAAATAGAACGAATGGTGGGGTTGTTTTTGCACACACAACCTTAAAATGAAGCAAGGAAGTTCTACAGTTAGAGAATACAATACATTGTTCCTTAAAGATGGACTCCTTGAAACCTTGCAACAGGAGACCCTGGTAAGGATGTATCGAGATGGATTACGCGAGGAGATACGGGCAGAGCTTGGGGATCACGTGTTCTTAAAAATTGACGACATAATGCAGGCAGCTTTACATGTTGAAGAGGGTGATGAAACGGATGAAACCGGCAACCAGCGAAAGAAGAGATCCCGAAGCGGAAAGTGCGAGACGTTGGGTGATACCGATGGCTCGACAACCGAATCTGACGAATCGGGGAACCGCCAGAAGAAGAAAGTCCGAACCGGAGAAGATTCCACCAGGAACTTGTGCGGGGATCCAGAAGATACCGATCAGGGTGGTGACAAAAATGATTTTCCTGCTTACAATGATGCTTTTTACGACAGCGAGGGGTCTACTCTGGAGGGGGTAGGTGGGAGCGATGAGGAATCCGATTGCAAGGTTGATCTTGAAGACTACAAGGAGTACCTTGACGAACACCACCGGAGCGAGTCCGAGTCAAGTCGAGAATCAAAGTGAGCAGAACAATTGGCAATAGATTAATATGTACTTAATTGATGTATTATAATCATGCATGTATTATATACTGTACACCGATATGAATTTTATGTACACCATTCATATAACGTATTTTATGGTTGCTTTTATATAATCAAATTGCAGGAAACGTCGAGTACTTAATTGATGTATTATAATCATGCATGTATTATATATTGTACACCGATACGAATTTTATGTACACCATTCATATAACGTATTTTATGGTTGCTTTTATATAATCAAATTGCAGGAAACGTCGAGTACTTAATTGATGTATTATAATCATGCATGTATTATATATTGTACACCGATACGAATTTTATGTACACCATTCATATAACGTATTTTATGGTTGCTTTTATATAATCAAATTGCAGGAAACGTCGAGTACTTAATTGATGTATTATAATCATGCATGTATTATATATTGTACACCGATACGAATTTTATGTACACCTTCGATATTACATATTTTATGGTTGCTTTTATATAATAAAATAGCAGGACAAGTCTAGAACTTAATTGATGTATAATAATTATGCATGTTATGTATGTTGTACACCAATAAGAATTTTATGTACACGATAGATATTACATATTTTATGGTTGCTGTTATATAATCAAATAGCAGGAAAAGGCGAGAACGTAGTTGATGTATAATAATAGAGCAGGGGGAAGAAGATACTACTAATACAGATAGGCACCAGTTAAAACAGACGAAATAGAAACATGACAAATACTTAAACAAAGGAAAGATAGATAGAGCGAATTCTAAAGACATGGTTTGCCCTTCTTTCTGCTTGTGTGTTTGCTCAGTAATTCTGCGGCCTGTGCGTTTTTCGGACACGCACACATCAATGGCTCTGTTATCCCATCTCCAACGACATTAAAGACAAAAAGGTCCCCAATAGAGGACCTGTTATCCCGACAGAAGTTTCTCCACCCACTTCCGATGTAGTACTTACCCGCTGCGTCGGAAAAATGCAAACGTACTTTCCATGAGTCTCCTTTTTTGTTAATCAGTAACGTGTGTTGGAAGTGTTTCTTCAGAGCATGAGAAGTCGCTGCTCCGTGAGGGAGATACTGCATTGAAGAAAATGTAATCAGCGCACAATTATATATAACTAAACCATATAATAGATGGACGAAATAGACTTACCAGTTTGTCTTCTTCTAGATTTTTATTACTGACTTCAGCCAAGAAACAGTTGTTCTTGAAATCGGCAGAGCAAGGAGATGCGAAAGAAGACTGCGCCCCTGTTACTTCTGAAAGTTAGAGCAGGAGACCAGAACAGTTATATCACAAAAATATTTGCTCTGCATCGATGTTATAACATTCCATATAACTAAAGTTTACCAATTTTGTTGTTGTCAGATGATGCTGAAGTATACTGAATGTCACAGCAACTTGGCCCGAAAGGTGTGACATGAAACACCATATCTCCTTGATGTCTAAAAATTACGATGTCACCAATCCGCAGACTATGAGCTGCTGCAAAGTCTGTCCATCCATCAACGAGTTTCAAACCGTCAACCTTCAGAACCCAGGCTTTATCGGACGCATCTGTTATCAGTGTAGCAGTGTTGATGTGCTCGTTGCGTCCTTGGAGATGCTTTGCGAAGAAAGCTTGAGGAACGCTCTGCACAAACATGGATTCCAGGTTAGCAAAGGATCTAACATTAATACAACCGGAATTAATTGTTTCTGTAGAGTACGAGTTGATTCTCGAAGCCGGGGAGGAGGGGCTTAAAGAAATGTGGTTTGATAGGAGATTGAAGAGACGATTCGGCCATTCCTGAATCGGTCATTCCTAAAAGAGAGAATGAAATCGGCGGAAGGTCGACTGGGATCGGCTGATTTGATATTTTTACAGATCGAGATGATATGAGAACGGCGGCCTAGGGTTTCAGCGTGCCCCTTTTATTGTACAGATATTGTATGCTCTGTAAATATAAGTTTCTTACGGGACGCGTTTTGTAAATAAATTTTAGGCTTTGATTTTATTAACTATAGTGGAAGGTTGCTTATACTTAAAATAACAAATACAGTTCGAAACACCGACGAAGACCCAAATTTCGGTACACCCTTAATAATAAGTTGTACACTTTTAATAATGTAACGGTTAAGTTGTTAACCATTCATAAACGTAAGACAATAATTTTCATACATCAAAAATAAATAAAGTAATCAGTAGATATAAAAAGAGTTTTGTCTAAATGTGAAGATTCAGTTACAGAAATTGAGTAATAGTTGACGAAACTAATCTTCAATTGGCCAAAAACGAGCAGTCAGGTGTATGTTATCGCAGAAGTCCCAAGCAGCAGTATTCCAGAAACAACGATCGCATTGGTAAGGTGATCTTGATCCATTTAGCTTGACCACCAAGACTGGTTCTATTAATCTGGAGCACCAGCAATAGAATGTCGTTTCAGGGTTTATCCTTTCAGCAACAGAGAGAAAGATAGCAGGTTTTTCGTAACCCCAATTGCCTGAAAGCTCCCAATCACAGATGATTTGAAACATCCGATCCACATGTTGACGGGTAAATTCTGGGTAGTTGTGAACCATTCCTCTGTCATCAACGCTAAAGGCCAAGTTCATCATACCGTCTACAAACTGGGCCAACAAACAGCCTCTCTCACCAGCAAGGTGTATTTTTTCTCTTCCTACATCAACTAAATGGAGGATGAAGAACTCATACATTCCTCTCAAGTAGATGGCCTCTGGATTACCTAGACGGTAGCAGTTAAGCTTGAACGTTCGAACAGCAATGACCTCGTGTATGAAGTAGGACGAATCGAGCAGGTAAATGAGATTGGCCGATCTGTAGAAGTAACCATCTCTTCCTACAATGTTGAACCCGCGAAAAGCAATTCTTGCAGCGCCAAAGTCCCGCATACTGTTTGCTGCAACCTTGACGAGAATCTTAGTCAGAATTGAAAGAGGGAGGGAATCCAAGTTCATGTTCTCCATTTCTAACTCGATCAGTGGGCTCTGTTTGATAGAAAAAAACCGACGTTAAGGTGGGGTATTGTGCGCTTTGTATTTATAGATAAAATATGATATCGTTTGGAACGCATCTTTTCGACAAACAGATGATTCATGTCCTTTCGAATGCATCTATGCCCTGACTACGAGGTTTTTCATAACCTTTACGTTGCTTATGATACCCCTTGGTTATTGACATCACGAATAACCGGTGTACCACATAAAAGGAAAGGTGTACCAAGTTTAAAACGAAACAACTCGGTTTAGATAATATAATACTTCCATAACTCGGTTTTAAACAAAACAACTCGGTTTATGATACCCCTTTGGAATGCATCTATGCCCTGACTACGAGGTTTTTCATAACCTTCAAACTTCAAAATGTGAACTCTCAATCAGTAAGTTGTTATATTGTGAACTCTCAATCTGTAAGTTTTCATAACCTACGATGGTTTACTGTTCGTGCACACTTCTTTATCTCCGTACACCGTGGTTATATTGTTGCATACCAATAACCAATGCGTTTGCATCGTTTGCAAAAATTTAAGTATGTCAGTTGAGAGTGGTGAAACAATTATCGTAGATTAAAAGACGGGATTCTATTACGAGGATAAAGTACTTGCACACCATACATAATTTTTAATTGGATTCATATGTCTCCCTGAATAGTTATTACAAAAGAAGCACAACAAGATAATATATCAATCTCCTCAGCGTGTTGCTTCTCAAGCAACAAGATAATTCAAAGCTTCTCAATAATTCCCTTGAGATATGCAATCTCCTCAGCGTGTTGCTTCAAGACTTTCTCGATCTCGTGGATCTCAAAACCACGGTATGCAATGTTTGCATCGTTTCTCTCAACATCTTGGGCAATTCTCTGAACGCGATAGTCATGAGCACCTAAGCTACGCAAGCTGGAGTCGTGCTCCTCAACAGTTTTCTTCAAACGTCTGGTTTCATCTTCGATTGCGGTGGTCCATTCTTGCTTTCTGTGCAACCCGTCATCCTGGAAATAGGATTTGAACGGACATTTAAATCTTGGGAAAGAACAAGGACAATTGTATGCGAGATTACAACTCACCTTGAAATCTTTGCATACAAAGAATTTCTTCGGAATGGATGCGGCTTCTGTACAGATCTGAACGATTATAGCGCTTCCGCAAGGACACTCTTCCGGGATTCCAAAGTTAGAGTCGGCCACATAATGTAACCAGTTACCAAACTCGTAACCATCTGAGCTGCTGGAAGTCGACATCGGCGGATTATTTTTGCTTAAGTTTAGAGAGGGATGTTTTTAGGTGTTATTAGGTCGAAGTTGGAGAAAGAAGAGAGGGCAGGTAATATTTATTTGGAAAGAATAGGTGTCACCATCGTAGCCATTCAATTATTCTCAACGCCCCATCACTGTGCACTTTATTTCAAATTTCAAATTAAAGTTATTTGAAATACTGGTTCGGGTTTACAAAATAACCCGGCCCATACTAAACCCTTAACCCGACTAAGGTATTAAGATTACTTCTTTTTTTGTGTCATCTCGATTTAAGTACTTTTTTGTTGTTCACAAATTTGATAGGACTGGGCACAGATATGGAGTTCGGTGGCAGATCGATCAATAAGGGAAAGGCAAAGTGTCAGGGAAAGGGGAAGTTCCCTGAAACCGATGTGCAATGTTTCTGTGCGTTGCCGGCGAAGAAATGCAAATCTTGGACAGACAAAAATCCTGCTCGGAGGTTCTACGGGTGTGAACGCTGGAAGGTATATGTCGTAATATAGTCTTGTAATTTCTCGAATGGGTTATGATTTACTTTTTTTGTAGACTCCACTAGATTGTGGGTTTTTCAAATGGATCGATGTCGAAGAACCGTTCGGATGGCAAAAGCAGGCTCTGATTGAAGCTAGAGACGAAATTGCCCAAAAGAAGCGGACAATCATGGAGTTGAAGAAGACCATTTCTAACATCCAGAGTGATTTAGCGAAAAGTAAAGAAATGGAAGAAGACATCATTAACGGGTTTCTAAAAATGTGAAGAGATGTTTAATTTGAACTGCAACCTTGTATTGATGTATCTGTAAATCTCTAGCAAACGTTTTGAACTAAAAGCTTGTAAGTTATTTCGATTTGCAAAGTCATTATTCCAACACTAATTAGATGCAGAACGATGAACAACATTTACGAGGAATTGGCAGAAACTAATACATAAATGACATAGAAGACAAACAGGGAGATTTACCGGTTGGTAACATTTAAAGGATGTGAGAAATGTCGACGCAAATCCAAAAGAGACGGCATTTTTTGCAAACCCCTTCTACAACATCTTCGTGATCATCGCCATACACGCACCTGGGTGTCTTAACTATGACATCATCCGGGTACTTGAAAGTTTCCTCATATTTGTACTGGTTCAGGTTTTCCGCTCCAAATAACATCAAATTGTTCTCTATGGATTCTGCGATTTCTGAAGTTTCATCCGATTGAAGATCATGGTGATAAACTGCGAACTGCTGAAAGACCTTGCTCGCTTCCTTGTCCTCCCCAAGACAAACATTGAATATGGCCACAGCTAGACATGAGAATTCATGCATTGGGACATTTGGTTTCAATATTTTAATACTCTCCTCAAGTCCTATGCTCGGTGCTGTAAGGAGACCTTCGGAGTATATTGCTTTGATGTTGCCAGCAGCGACACACTTTAGATGAAACTCCCGAAACTGACAGCCTTCGCGTATTTGACATGTCCAGAACCTTTCCTCCATTTCACTAACATCGCACTTCTTCAAGACTGAGGGCTCGTGTGCGAGGGCGTACCCCCGTTTTCCAGCCCGCAAAAAAGGGCCAAGATTGTAAAATGATTCATATCCGAGAATCTCAATGATTTTGATCATTACTTCGTCGGGTAGATTTGGGAGTACGTGAGCTTCCATCACTTTGGTATCGCTTGTTGGAGATTTATGGTGGTTTGTTTTGGTAGGTACGAGAGGGATTATGGAAATTTAATAAACAGGTTTGTAGAGAAAACGTGTGAAGTTGATACCAGAAGTTATTGTCCCAACCACATTTGCAACCTAACACTGTCAAATCATGTTTAAAAGGGGCCATTATGTACATTTACCAAACGTTTAAAAATCTAGATTTTTATTTTTACTCGGTTCAGGGTAAATGCGACCCCTCGCTGCTCCGGATAGCCAACGGTTTGACCAGTGAAACAAACACAACCCTTCGTTTGCCTCGGTCCACTCATTATATAAACTGAATCTTAAGACATCATTAACACAACGCTTTAAAAAAAATCGGGATTTAATGGAAGAGACAACCTTTCAAGATTTGCCTTCAGAAATCCAACTATTGATTGTCTGCTGCGTCGCAAAAAAATCCTTTAAAGATCTATACAGACTCAGATCTACTTGTAAGTCAATGCGTGCGTTGGCAGACACGCCTGCCGTCTACAATTCGTTCGATCTCTATGAATACCCTTGGTGGACAGGCTTGCGCAATACGCTGTTGCGCAGATGCTACGATGTCGGCAACCCAAGTACGCTTTACATCAAGGGTGTTGAGTATTTCTACCGCCTACAACGCCACGACGAAGGTATTGCTTTGCTGAAGCAAGCAGCGGATGCAGGATACCCACGAGCGTTGTATACCTATGCAATGACTCGCAAACTCTACTGGAGTGATGAGAGATGCTTCGCTCGTTTTACGAGAGAAGCTGTCAGTGAAATTGGATCGCTTGTAAGAGAGGACGATGTGCCGTGGGTCGGGGTGGAGAACCAGGGCTTCGAATCAAAGAAATTCATGTTCATGTCAATAGATCGACCCTTATTTTATAATTGCCCCTGTGTACCTACGGTGGATATCGATTGGGATCTCTGGCATATGGAGTTTATCAAGCCTAAAGCCATGTGTGACAGATGCTTCTGGATTAAAGAGGTTGGTCTTTTCCTCCGGGATTTTCGTTGCGCCACGACTTTTCCGCCCTTCCACACTTGGGAATAATAATTTACTGTTGTAATACAGCACTCTTCCTTAGTTAAAGCGTCGTTCTAATTCCTCAGTATCCAGTTATTATGGTTCGCGTTACACATAAGGCATGGTGTGCATCTTTATCAACATGGTGTACATCTTTATGACATACGTTCCAGTAGATAGTAAAGTAGTGTAACATTTTAAACTTCAAAATATCTACGAAAATCAGTGATTATGGTTGTCGTTAAACATAAGACATGGTGTGCATCTCTATGACCATAGTCACCCACTAAGATGGAAGTCTAAACATAACGTTTCGCTTTATATTGTATACCCAAGGTCACAAGATCGAGCACCAAACATAAATGTATTTTCTTTTGTTCCGTTCATTGATCCACTTTAAATGATAAACTCATTCCTGTAAATCTAAGACTTCGGCTGCAACTTTCGAGATGTACATATCGTTATTTTGTTGAGTTCCGGCGATTTATAAAACCAAATTAACACAAACACACAATAAGTAAACATGTTCCATGAGGGTCACACAAACATAAGTACCATTGGGTTTCAACAAGTTTCTGAGGAAGATAAAAAACGGTCACATCTTTACTCATTGTTTACTTTAGCATCTCCCACGAATTCTTCATAGCAGTCCATTGCATACTGCTCTCGAAACCTGTCAACTTCTTTATCGGTAATCCTACTCATTTGCTCCGTCGATCCGGCAGCATGCATCTCTATGAACTTCGCAGCACATGGCCCACAGTCGCCTCCCCTTTCGTTATGATAAATGCCTTCGGCGCGGTCCCAAGAGTAAATTCTAAGACCTTCCTTCACCTTATAGCATTTATGCCCAGCATATTTTTCTAATATATAAGGCAACGACTGTACAACCGAGCACATTTGTCCTTCAGCATCCTCGATCTCAGTATGCGGAACATATGAATCTAAGACCGTTACATGGCCTTCGTTGAGCTTTATGCAAAGACCAACCCAGTGATCTCCACCCCAATTCATCGGGGTGTACACGGTGTCAACATCGCGACCAAGTCCCAACTTCATTTTCTGCCCCTTGCTCTTTCCTGTCACATACTGTGCTACGTTTTTCCCCCATTCGAACTGCAGCTTATCAGTCTCTGCGCTAAAGGCACTCCAGTTTGACTGAATGGTTTTAATAAAGTACTGATCGAAGAACACCATCCTCTCCTTCTGTAGATATATCCCACGGCGCCTCCACAACATATTCATTATCACATGCATGTGCTGTACCAAAAAAAAACGATACAAATAATTTGAGCATTAGTTGACTGTGAAACGTATAATGTGCTGACAATGCATAGCTTGATAGTACCTCGTCAGACAACCATTTCTTCGGTTCAGCAATTTCAAGGAAGAAGTCATTACAAACAGAGTGACCGGTTGCGATATCCCACATCCTGAAAATTTAACCAACAGTCAGGACCTTATGCAACAGTAAGCAATGAAGCCTTAAAAAGAGTGAGAACTTACTGGGTGGGGTTCTCCTTCAAAATTTCCGCAAACTTCTTAAACTGTGCTCGATTCGTTTTCGCAATGGGCTTATACTCCACCTTCTCCTCGCTCTTAAACAACTTTTTCACCCTTGGATCAGGGGTGTACACTCCCGATATCTTGCTGGATCTAATGCGATGCCGTTTACCACCACTTCCCACATCTTCAGAGTCCGCTTCCGTCTGCGCACACAGATCTACTCGGTTATCTTGTTTCTGGCTATCAGTGGACATGTCATCTTGACAACTGTCATATCTCTCTTCGTCCTCCGTACCCTGTAATTCAACGTTGATCTCCTTAACCGTTTCCTCAGCAACCACGTTCGGCCGAACAACTTTTCCCACCGCCTGCACAGGGTTCTCAATATTTTGTGTTTCAACCGAGTCCACAGATTGGGGCTGTGTGTCTGCCGTCCTCGCTTCTTCACAACCTTTTCGATTCTCCTCAACGAACACACCACCGTCCTCGGGACCCGTTTGCTATATAAAGTCAGTAACCTATGTCACCTGGTGTACACCAAAAAAAATGTGGACGTATGCCACAAAAATAAATAAATTGCACATCACCTGCGCCGACCCAATCCCGACATGTGGTGGCGTGGGGGTCTCCACCAGCTCCTTTCGTTTCCCCTGTTCACCGTCACCACCCATCCGTTCCCTTGTTTCCTGTAATTTCAATTCGGTTGATCACGCGCTCTAAAATATGTGGAACAAAGTATGATATAACAACCTCTTCGGTTTCATGGCTTTCAGAGTTGATGTCCTTCACAAGCGACTCCACAAACTCCATAGGTTGAGCACCTTCCCAAACTTTAAGCCCCTCACCAACTTTTGGAGCACTTCTTCCCTGCATCAAATCCGTTACTAACGAACTTCAACTACTGTACAACAATAACAGCCCAAACTTTATGTGACAGATATTAGTACTGTCTATGATATAAACTCGAGCGGACATGTTTCAATCCCGGTGGATGCAACCTTAGATTTCCATGAGGGGTTTCCATCCCATGACGGATGAAAGGAGCGTACACTACCAACCGAACTGTAACAGTTCGGCTTTGTTTTCTCCCATGCGACTGGGGACCCTTGCTCAGACAGGTACGTTGGGTTTCTTTGGTCAACTGTAAACGCATGCTGGAAGGTAGACGGAACCCGCAAATATTCACAACTAATGTTATAACCACTACTTAGCGAAACACCACACAACTAAATTATATGCAAACGAACCTTTGCTGGTAACACATAGGACTCAGGCACAACATTTAATACACCTTTAAACACGACGAGGGCATCCGATTGTCTTTCAAGCTGCTGACCATCCCCCCTCAGCGATGGGTTAGAAGTCTAAGCAATTACAGAACAATAAAAAAATCTATCACATTACCTGATCGCCTTGGTTTCCGCCGGATGGTGGAAGAGGAGCATTGTCAAACTCATTTTCTTCTCCATGATCATCACAATCTAGATCTGGTGAGGGTGGGTTGTTTCTACTCGCTTCCTGGAAAACGGAAATTGTGTCAGGACAGCGATAATTACCACACTTTAGTTAAATATTCGTGAAAAATAACTAGGGCGTTCAACCTTTGTCAACTCCTTTCCACCTAAAGATCGACGCCTAGGCAACGTTTTTTTCGCAACCGGACGAGGTGGAACGGTTTTCCTTTTTTTCGCCTTCAGGTTTTTCCCCGCGCTTTCACTCCCAATACTATCACGAGACGCACTAGCTGGATCAGCTATCGTTTTCCTCTTCCTAGGGTTGCCTTTCCTCCCCTCGGCCATACCAAAACTCTTGCAAATCAGTGTCCGCAGCTCTTCAATATTGTTCTCCACCCTCTCAAACCCCCGGGATATCCACTGTTTTAATTGTTCATGCGTACACCTCTCCGAGCATTCACGATTCCCTTCTCCGCTGTCTCCAGAAGAAGAACTTTCTTCAACCTCAATGGGAGCTGGAATTCGCGGTCGCAAATTTCTCTGGTGTACGGGAGTAGGACAAGCTTCCGCCTCCTCCGCTGCGTCAGGAACCTTTGACTTGGGGGAAAATGACTCGTCACCACCAGGGAAATCCTCAGGTTTGAATGTTTCCCCACAGAGCAACTTCTGCACCAGAGCAGTTACTTGCATATCTTCATTCTGGTCCACCAACATCAGCCGCTCTTCATCAGGAATCACGGTGTAGTTTACATAGACCTGTACACAGGCAATAAGCAAGGTAAAACACGTTATATACCAATGGCCGTAACCGTTTTACTCCCCGGAGAAAACATTTTCTTCAACTGTATTAAAAACAGAGGACAAACAAACTTACGTCTGGGTCTTCCTCTACAGCAACTATTTCGTTTCCGGTGAGGATAACTGAAGGCGATGAGAGCGCTCGGGGGGAATCAATGAAAGTGTCGGTGTTCCCTGCGCCTGGGATTTTCTCCGCTAGCAGAGGCACAACATCAAATAGGAACAACTGCAGAGCTAGTGGAAACCCATAACAAACCGTCGTCTGTTGCGTTAGCCGCTCGCGCATCACTTGGACTGGGCTCTGACCTGGTTCAACAACAAGGGGAGGTAGGAAACGTGGGACGGTCTTCAAGTACGACTCTCGCCCCCACGGAAACGCCAAAAAGCTATCAACGTCTGCGAGCATCTCCACGTACCTGGGCGTTAGTTTTAGATCTTTGCTACTTGGGCACAGAACACCATCAACCAACGCTATCAGAGCCAATGGTAGCCGTTTCTCCGGAGCTAGATAGTCATTTTCTAACATCCGGAGCACACTGCGAACTGTTATCTTACCCACAGCCGTGTCAAATAGCTTGTTCCACATCGTCGGAGGAACACATTCCGGTGCTTCCGAATCCTGAACGTCGAAAGCTCCGCAGTTCAAACCTGTTACGTCTCGGAATTCATCAAGAGAGAAACGGAGTGGATGGGGTCCGAAAGTGAACCAGAACTCGTTCCTACGAGTCGTAACAAGCTGGCGGCTAAGGAGGCATCCGATCAGCTTCGTTGAGTTCTGGCAGCGTACAACCGGAAGCTCAAACAGCCTCCGAAACTGGGAATCCATCAAAGTCTGCATCGCATCCTTTCCCTCTAAAGCAGCGGCGACAGAACCGATGACGTGTGATTTTGAGTAGATGTTTACTCGCAACTTTCTCGGGTACGCACCATATGCGAACAGCCTCCGGGGCAACAGCGATGCTGGCACTCCATCCGAAAATTGTCCCCCCGAGTAATCACCACCACCGTCGCCGTCCTCAGATCCAGAAGATACTAATCGAAAAAAATATTGTCAAAATCAATGGGTTTAAACAAAAAAAAACGGAATCGACTAAAAAGAAAACAATAGCTGATCGGAGCGACGGCTTAAATAATATGTCCGATGACATGCAAAGACGGAATCAACAAACCACATCGGTGGACGAAAAGCTTACCCGCATAGCGCTGCTGTTTCGCAGGACGGAACTCCCGTGGTTCCTCGCAATTCGATCTGGTGCGCCGACGAACGGTTGTTTCCCTTTCCTTCGACTTCGTCATCACTGCAGTCGTCGTCTGGGGTCTCATTATCGCCGGTTTAGCTTCTCCAACTTCAGCGACGGGGTAGAGAATACAGATGGGGCTGTGACCGGCTAGACAATAGAGCTGGATCTAGGTCTACAGTCGAACAGACTTCACAGTAAAAGGTTTTTACTAGAAGGTCGTTTACCGCCTAATGTAGGTAAGGAGACGAAGTTAATGACCCGCGTTTTCGGGAACCGGGTAACTCGTCGAAACACTCACGTGCGAGACGGGAGTGGCAGGTTCTGTAATTCCGCAGCTCGAGAAAGGATCGTCTCGTCTTTCACCCGCAACTTGCCCCGGGTCACGAAATCAAGCGACCCATTTGTTGAATAAAAACTACCTGCGGCCCAAAGTCCGAATTATAAACTTGAAAGCGACCCACTTAGACAATAAACTCAGAAAAATACTAGTAAAGAGAAAAGGTTTAAAATTTAGAAATTTTCATCAATAGTATTTCTCTTTACTTATAAAATTTCTAGTAACCAAAATGTAATAAAAATTATATGAGATAATTTGACGATTTTCAAATGTTTCACACATTGGATTTCTACTCGAATACTCCAGTAACATTGAAACGACACCATCTAGCATGAACATTTTATTTGCTAAGACGTAAGTTACATATATAATACAACCAATGGTAATAAATATTAAATATCAATGTTCCTCTTTTAGGCTTTTAAGGCAGCTAATTGCTGAGGTGCGAGTTGGACAAATAGGGAGACTTATCTGAATTTGACTGACGAGCTCGCCTCTATCTCTAACAAAGGAAAACTAGTATTGAAAGAAAAGCAGCTGTTCCTTCGCTGCTTGCTTTGACTGGATTGTATGAGTTGTACCTTAAGAAAAAAACAAAGAAACAAAAATTGTAGAAAAGTTCGAATTTGTGAACGTGTTCTCACTACTCTAACTTCTACTAACAAAAAAAACCAACGTTGAGTTGGTCTAGTGATAAAAGAATTGCGGTTGTAATTTTCGCCAGTCTGGTTCAATTTTCGTTGGGAGAGACTATTTACAATGCTTGTGTTCTCGGCAAAAAAGTGAAACCATTTTTTACCAAAAAAAGAATGTTCAAAAAGACCTTGATTTTCCAATGTTTGACCAATTGGATGTAGACTTGAATACTTCAGTAGCATTGAAACGACGCAATCTAACAAGATCATCTTTCTTTTTTGCAAAAAAAAAAATTAAATAATCTATATACTATAGTAAAAGGATTTGAGGAAGCTTTTTTAGCCTATCCATGTCGGATTGGAAATTCAAGCCAATCAGAGAGATTAAAATTGACACATCACTGTTGCCGAGTGAAACTGGGCTTTTGTAGGTTCTCTTTAATAAATCATTCGGCCCAACCTAAGCCAACAAACCTGGAGGAGAGTGGAGATGTTTCGTCTTCAAACATCGACGGTTTTCTGGACTCTTCCACTTCATCTTCTTCAAAATCTGATATTTTTTTCTCTCTTGCCTTCTCAATCAATGAAGATGTTAAAGTTAATATTAATGTTTTCTTCCACCTTCCCTTACTTACTTCTCCTATATAGCTTTATCTCTAAACATAATTCTATCCTAAATCAAACACCTACTGCTGAAGCTACATCCACGGCAATGAAATCTACTAGAGAGTCTCAGCTTACCACCGGAAAATCTCCTGTCACCGTCTATTTAAACGACATCTCACCAGGAACAGCTGAGTAGAGCTTCAGATTTTGGGTAATCTGTTATTGGAAGCCAAGAAACATAGCAAAGCTGAGGCCTTTATTGAATTATAGCTCCTGCTCATCGATGAACAGGTATGAGTTCTAAACCACAACTTCATTCCATCGTGTCTTTTTTTTTCAAACCTGGATTATTTCTAAATCTGGATCATTCCATCGTAGTCATAGTAGTCTAAACCAGTCTCTTTAAACCTGAATTATTTCTACTCATGCAATGCCATAAGCAAGGACATTTATGGCGTTGCTGATCAGAGTTTAACAGTTTCATCCTCGCACGGCTCTGTTATCACCCCCTTGACAACATCCACCTCTCTTTTGCAGGCAGGTTCAGGTACCGCACGCATGAAGGATTTCCAATCTAAATGTGGTCTCATG
The DNA here is from genome assembly GCA_026261945.1 of Hirschfeldia incana. Classification (NCBI taxonomy): domain Eukaryota; kingdom Viridiplantae; phylum Streptophyta; class Magnoliopsida; order Brassicales; family Brassicaceae; genus Hirschfeldia; species Hirschfeldia incana. The sequence continues at coordinate 5,288,566 of JABCMI010000006.1, forward strand.
GGGATATCTATGGTAATCTCTGTTATTTATAAAATCTGCTCCACCTTACTGTACGAGAGACTAATAAACTTACTTTGTTTTAAATAAACTTTTGCACTAGACCTGTTATGAAATTGTACCTTTAGGACCAGGCTGCAAAGACTTTTACAAGAAATTCACATCCAGTGAGGCAGTGAGGAGCCCCACCGTTCTTTTGGTCACAACTGTGAACCCAAAGATATGTGCTTTGTTGTCTCAAATAACTGACCTATGTTCTTTTTTGTTTGTCATCTTTGATTCTGATTGTGATTTTTTTTTTTGATTTCAGCACAAGGCTTTCCATGAGTCTTCACATATCTAAGTATGATATGGGAAAAGAAAGAGATCTATTCGAAGCTCTTGAAAAGGAAGTCTTATTCGATGATCAGTTATCAGCTTCTTCAACAATGATCTAGTGCGAAAAAGACTCAGCACGAGCTTTGTGACAAAGCCTTTGATGAATGGAAGCAAGATCGCATGATGAGAACAGCCACCGAGCAACCGCCAAGAACCAAGCTATGCAGAAGAGCGTAAGCTCAGCGAACTTTAGCTCTATGAATTGGGCAGTTGGATTTTGGTTCTCCTATGGAATAACTGAACATGTCTGACATACCGAGATATGTGCGTTGCAGTCTCACATGATGGGCAAACGATTGTAACCAGAGAAGGAGATGAAACCTTGAGGTTCTGGAATATCTTCCCATCCATGAAAGCTCAGGTAAAACCAATCAACTTATCTTGCATTAACGAAATGATATTTTCAGAGGAAATAGCTTGATATTTTCGTCCCTATATGCAGAACGAGGCACTGTTACTGTGGTCGGGTGAGAATAGCATGTCTCGCTGAGTCGCTGACTTTGAGATATATATCGGTCTGATTAATGTGATTTAACGACAGGACAGCATCAGCGTTCTCATCGGCCCCGCTAGACACCCTCACCACCGATCAGCAGGTTACTTCTATTCCTTAACTCAAATAAGCAGTCAATTGAAACTCCTTCAGAAGCTTTTGGGTCTTTTACTCTAGATGAGGTTCAAGAGGATAAAGATGGTGTACCTGTTTAGAGTCGTCTACATGAGGTACCATCGTTCTTTGCAGTGTTTTAAAAATTGCATGTAAATGTTCACATGTTGAACCTTTAAAGTCCCTATATCCAATCTATGTTTCTGACATGTTGAACATGGCGAGGAGGCATTGGATAATTGGTTTTTGCTTAGAGGCCAGAAACATTAAACAGTTGGGGATTTCATATCGTGAAACAATGTTAGATGTTTTTCACTAGAGTTTTTACTAATAATCCAAATTCTACTAGAAGAACTATTAAAAAAGTATACACTTGTTGCTTTTTAACGTATTGAGTTTTTTTTTTAAGATTCACATATATATAACTTCTATGTTGTTGAGAACTCATGTATGGGTGATGATAACACAAGACCATTTTCGTTTGTATTATTTCACACAGGTCTGGCGCCGAAGGAGGTTTCAACCCTCTAGGCTTTTTGCAGGTTCCAGGTATAAGTGAGTTATTTGTAATAAAAACTGTCCTAAGTTGTCAATGTAGGATTATATGCTATATTTACCAGCGACGATGATACATGGGAAGCTTGGCTTAGTGTTGATCCCTCTCAGCTCTCCACTGCTACGACTTTTCAATGTTTGATTATTTTCATAAGCAAAAGCTTAGACATATGTGTTAGTCCTAATTGTAAAATAATAAAATGAACATTTATATGATTATTGATCGCAAGATAATAGTTCTTTCCTTTTTAACAGTTGAGGAAAATTATATAGAAAAAAAATTTACAGCCTTTTCTAAAAATAGATATTAGACCCATGTTTGGAAACTAAGTATAATAATTATATTTTTTTAATCAGCAGCATAAAAATGATCTAACAGATTAAAATCCAAAATTGTAAATATATATATATATCACCAAGTTAATTATTTAAAGTTTCAATAGAAATAAAATTGAAATTAAGACAAATTTTGAAAATCATGTAAAATTTAAACTATACAAAAAGATGATGTCTTAAACATATAGAATCAGTATCAATATAAGCTTCCAAAAAAAGAATGGAAAAATATGGATATGAAAAGAATTGAAGACAACAATAACTACACTGAATATTATTAAACGTATAGAAAAAGATTGAAATAGAAATGAAGGAAGATGAGTATACACGTAAGTGAAAAGACAATAGAAAACATGCGATGAAAATGAAGGTTAAATAAATTAAATTTTATTTGTCGGTACACATTTGTGGAACTAATTATATAGGATGAAAAAAGTATTTTTTGTAAAGTTATTAAACATTAACAAGTGGAAAATAAAATCGTGCTGGTGAGAACATTAATCCTAAAAAAAAAATTAATCCTAATATATATATATATATATACATATGTGAGGGGAAGGGTGCCAAATCAAGTGGAATTTCTGAATTATCGTGAAAATATATATTTAAGACATCATCTTCTTGGAAATATATATATATATATATATATATATATATATATATATATATATATATATATATATATATATATATATATATATATATATATATATATATATATATATATCTCTTAAAAATTCATATTAATCATATGAAATATGTTTTAAATTAACTTAAATAAAAAAATTAATACTCGCTGCAACACTACCACTAAGAGTTTGCTATAACAACTCAGTACAAATTACTAAAAGTTTCAAATGAGAACTAACAAAAAAATTTACAAAAGAATGTACATCATATCATATCACACAAGAGATCAACAAAGTTAACGACTGAATAAGATAATGAACAAGTTTACTCCAAATTTATTATAAAAATGAAGAAACAGAAATTGTAAATTATTTAACCAATAAATACTTATAAAAATACAAACTCAAACAGAACAACTCACCTAATATTAAAGGGGGAAAATTTTAAATGATATTTTTATGATTTTAAATTTGAGAAAAGAGACATCTGAAACTAGAGGTTAAACAACTCATTCCATATGATGCAGGGTCATTGTCTTCTTTATTTCTTTTTCATTCACGATTAATCTTTCAGTTTAATTATAAACTTCCGATCTTGCTTTGGTTTAATATCTGTAGTTTTGATTTAATATTTGCAAACAGTATGCTTATTTAGTCTTTGTCTCTTTGATTTCATTAATAATACATAAAGATTTTCCAGAAGAAACACTTGGTATTTAACATTTGACTGTTGTTGTTCAAATGAATTTGGTACTGAGAGATGAATTTCACTCTGAACACATCGATTGCTATCAGGTACCTCTTATACGTCGATAAGTAATACACTCCATCAAAGCAGTTTTCGATACCATCTCATTTAAATTCAGGAACAATTCCGAACCTGAAAGTCACCAAAACTAAGTTATGATATCTTTTTCCAGTTATCAACTTAATTAGAAGAATATCTATTGGCAGTTTTCTGATTCCTATTTGAATAGTTATTGATTAATGATGGTGAAACTCACACTCTGATACAATTATATTATAGATCAACGATGGTGAAGCTCTTATTATGGGACAACCAAGCAGCCATATTCAGGGAAATGCAAGCATAAGTAATCAGAAATATAAAGTTGTCGTGGTGACAAGCAGCATTATTCCAAAATACATAAAGGTAAGAAAACAATCAACTTAAAGATGTGACACATATATATTAATTACACTTATTTACAGGAAAGTTATTACTTATCTCATCATCGACCAAATAGTTTTATTTTGCCAAAAAAAAATAAGCATCATCAAACACTTCAAGTTCAAGGAATGATAAGAATCAAATTCAATGCATGAATTCGAGAAAAAATTCTCTGCCACAAATAAGAAGACTATCATCTACAAACCACAAATAAGAAAAACATCTCATCATCTTCCTATCTATCTATGCATTATGAAGTTAATCTTGCTATTTTCCTAAGCTAATAAAACAAAATATTACAAAACAATATGAGCAAATAAAACTACAAACAACATAAATCAATGCATCTACCTCCTGTTACATTGTATTTTACGATTCAATACTTTAAAAATGTGTATATTCTATAATATTTTTAATTCACACATTAAAATCAAAAGTAACATGCTAAACACAATTTTCCGCGCGTAGTGCGGACAAAAGATCTAGTTATGCTTAAAATTCTATAACAAAGTGGTGTATACCATACGTCATACAACCAATGGTATACGACTTGTGGTTTGTTTTTATTATCGATTTATTAGGAATCAGAAGAATAGAGTGGAAGAATGCAACAAAATAAGACATTTTGGAAAATAACAAGAATGATTAGTTACATATATACATATCTATATGTTCTAAGCATAGTGATAGACCTGTGGAAAGAAATAAATCTGTTAAATAGGAAACATTTCTTTCTGTTGAAATGAGCATAATAAGCATGTAATCTGTTAAAGAAGAGTGTATCTTGTAAAAAGAAGAAAAGTGTCTTACCATCTATAACCATAGACAAGAGGAGACCAATCCTCTCTCTTTCATATATATATATATATATATATATATATATATATATATATATATATATATATATATATATATATATATATATATATATATATATATATATATATATATATATATATATATATATATATATATATATATATATATATATATATATTCCTTTATTTGTCTTGATTTTCATCCTTTTAAACCATTTCACCTCAGACTAAATCATCTTAATCATCCCTCTTACTTCACCAATTGTTCCGTTTTATGTAGGTGGAGATGGAGATAGCAACCATCGGAATGTCTAGAGGAAGCAACAGTTCTGACAATAAGAAAACAACCAAAGGTCTTTGGAAACCTTTCGAAGACGACAAGCTCAAGCAACTCGTGAAACAATATGGTCCCCGGAACTGGAACATCATTGGTCAACATTTATCTAGAACAGGTATATATTCATATATTGATCTTTCTCATATAATTATGCACATATAAAAGAATCGATTTGTATTGGATCAATGTGTTTTATAGATAATTGAGTGATATGGATTCATAGGGATAGGCTGTAGACAGAGATGGTACAATCAACTTGCTCCATACCTCATCAAGGAACCGTTCACTAAGGAGGAAGAAGAGAGGCTTTTAGAAGCTCATCGGATCCATGGCAATCGTTGGTCCGTCATAGCGACGCTGTTCCCCGGGAGGACTGATAGCGCTATCAAGAACCGTTACCATGTCATGATGACTAGACGCAAACGTAGAGGCTTCTCTTCAACGCCCAATTCTACGTTCGACCAATTTCGGAGCCCTATCTTTACTCTTCCAAGCCTAAGGGAGTACTTATACCCGTCTCAGAGGTATCAGATGGACAACAGTCGTGGTCCCTGGCCTTACACTTCTGCTTCAGCACCTAGGAGTGATCAGTTAGGATCTTCATGGATCTCGAATGCACAACAAGAAACTGATCTTGAGAAGAGTAAGTCGAACGAGACGGTGGATCATCAGGCAGCTACACAAAATCATGAGAAGAACTCATCAGGAGAAGATAGAACATCCATGATAGATCAGGGGGAAAAGAGAGATGTTCCTTTCTTTGATTTTCTTGGAGTTGGATTAGATTCTTAGATATAATAATCACAACTCAGTGATTTTATGGGTTTTTTTTTTTTTTTTTTTTTTTTTTTTTTTTTTTTTTTTTTTTTTGACGTCAAACGGCCATTCTATTACTCAAGCTTGAGGTGGTCTGGGTAACCAGACCGGAATAGAACAACCAACAAAAAGTAACTTCCTATAAAAGGATCTAGCAGTTCTAGCTAATGAATCAGCAATCCGATTTCGGTCTCGAGGAACATAAGTGATCCTGAAATCCGGGAAGCAAATGATCAGAGTCTCTATTCTTTCCAATTCAGTCGCAAAGCTAGGCCACGCTTGAGGTTCCTCTATCATCTTGATCAGCTCCTTACAATCTGTTCCAAAGCTCTGGCAAGTTGAATATTGCAGCATGTTCTCCATTGCCCATCTCAAAGCCTGAACCTCTGAATGCAATGCTGATTCACGTCTGCTAATGTTACAAGTCCCCATGAGTTGTGTGTCTCCACCTTCATCCATCAAGGTCCATCCGCATCCACTAAATTGTGATTCCTCTGTCCAAGATCCATCAGTCAGACACATATTGCTCAAGCTTATGACTTGAGTTTCCTCATGATCCCGTGTTTGGATCTCCTGTGGTATCCTTTCATTTGCATCAAACCAGGCATGGCATTCGCTCTCTGCATATCTTACTAACTCCAGTGGGTCTCTGTCTATTCCTCTGAACAGTTTGTCATTCCTCGCCTTCCAAATGTACCAGATAATCCAGGGATAAGGATCCCTGTCTAGCTCGGGCTCCACAATGTCGTTCTTTCTCCAGAACAGGTAATCCATATTTGTGTAGACGCTCGGCCGAGGAAAAATATCCGGGTTGGTTGGAGTTGTGGATAATGCCCAAGCCTGAATGGCTGGCGGGCATTCGAATATAGCATGAGTAACTGATTCTTCTAGTTCTCCACATCTCGGACAAAAATTATCGCATCTCATATTCCGTCTTACTAGGTTCCTCGTGACTGCCACATGACCAGTCAACAACTGCCAAATAAGATGGCAGATTTTCCTTGGAGCATTTATCTTCCAGGCAAATGCTTGGAGCTTAGTGATACTTGGCTCTAATAATTCTTTTTCACCATCCGGCTTTAAAATATTCTGAGCCACCCAATATCCAGATTTGACAGTGTATTGCCCATTCCTCGTATAGTTCCAGCAATAAGAATCACGGCGGTGAGATGAACTTATAGCCAGACTCCTTATGAGAGGGATGTCATCACGAGTGACATAGTTCTCCAACAGGCTACCATCCCATTCCTTTGTTACCTGATTTATTAGGTCACTAACTCTCATATTTGGGTTCATGACCAGGGCGACAGGGTTAGCTGGTCTCGCCGGCATTGTTGGTAACCAGGGGTCTTCCCACACCTTAATTTCATATCCAGAGTGAACCTTTTGTCTAATTCCCAATAACAACAACTTCCTTGCTGCAGATATACTAGTCCACACATAAGATGGGCAACTAGTCGAAGATACTCTTAATGGCGAACTCATTCTGTAATATCTTCCTTTTAGAACGCGAGCTACTAAAGAGTCAGGAAATTGGACAAGTCTCCACAATTGTTTTGCCAATAAAGCGAGATTGAATTCATGGATCATACGGAAGCCAATCCCTCCCTCTTCTCTTGGCATACACACTTTTTCCCATTTTGCCCAGTGAATTCCTCTCTTTGGTGGGTTAGAGCTCCACCAAAATTGAGCAATTGCACTTGCAAGACTCTCACAAATCTCCAATGGGAGTAGGAAAGTAGACATAACATATGTAGGAAGGGCGAGTAAGATAGACTTAATCAGGACCTCCTTTCCCCCTTTAGAAAGCCATCTCCCTGTCCATCCATTCACCCTATGTATGAGTTTCTCCTTAAGAAAGGAAAAAAGCTTGCATTTGGATCCACTTATATCTTCTGGAATTCCCAAATATGATCCCATTCCTCCTTCATTTTGTATTCCCAGGGTGTCCTTAATTTCTTGTCTTGTTGCTGCATTGATCCACTTACCAAAGAGTAAGGATGATTTATCAAAGTTAATACATTGGCCTGATGCCTTGCCATATTTCCTGACCACTTTCATAACTTCTTCACATTCACGGGGCTCCGCCTTACAGAAGAAAAGGCTATCATCAGCAAATAGAAGGTGGGATACCGAAGGGCATGCGCGAGTAACACGCATCCCTGTTATCTTCCCTTGGTTCTCTGCATGATTTTATGGGTATTTATCATTAGGGTTATGTATGTATCATATTCCGCATTTTGCTTCCTGAAAATCTTATTTGGATCTTCTACCAGTCTCGCGTTTTCTATCCATCATCAATATATATATATATATATATATATATATATATATATATATATATTATTTAGGTGTATACATATATGTATATGCATGAGTATTCACATGCACTTGAATAGGTACATTCGCATACATATGTGGTGGCCATATGTCGTTATCGTTAGTATAATACATGGTCCGATGTTTCATAACAAATAATGTATGTACTTTTGATTGATAGGGCGTCCTCATTGATACCCAAGGAGATGCAAGTCTACTTAGAGTAGATGGTAGATAATCATTGTGTAATCATAGCCGAATTTGGTGTTATTGTCATATTATCGTTTTTATTTGTGAAAAGTCAAATTAGGGTTTTTATTGTTTTTTCCAAGGGTTTGATCAATAGGAAGAAATAAGTCAACTCAAATGAATAATTCAAACTCTATCGGGGAATTTAATGTCAATAGACAACAATTGATTAAACAGAGTGATGAAGCAAAACAAAAGAGATAGATAAAAACTCATAATAACAATTACACAATTACATTCTCTCTCTATAGACAAACATAAATAACATTTTCCAGATTAGTCACAGTTTGTGATGTAAGCAGCTTTACATGTTTCCACATATACAATGAGTTAAAAAAAAATGCATCACACATATATCTTAATTTGAGTCTATTTCTTTTTAACGATCAAATATGTGAAAAAATTATGAGAAAAAGAAACACTAAAACTCTAATTAATATATACTATTATTTTCTAAGTGAATTTCGATCTAAGCTCTAAAATTAAAAGTTAAAGCGCTAAAGTTGTTGGTATTTAGTAAATATATTATACAAATGCAAACTAATATAATAAAGGGGAAAAAATTAACCAAAATAAAAATATTTAAAAATTTATTAGATTGGTTAATTGATTAGAATTAATATAATAAAAGGTGGCCAAAAATAAAATATATTAAAAAGATAACTTTTGTATATTCTACGTTATTATCCGGATAATATCTTTCAGTCATAAAGACTTTAACATATTAAGTAAAATAAAAATATATAATTAAATATTAATCAAGTAAAAATTGAATTTGATATAGTCAAAAGAGAATATTGAGTGATTTTTTTAATGAAAGTAGTATTTAAAAAGGTCAAAATATATATAGATATTCAATTCAAAAAATTTGAGAGTAAAAATAATTTATCATGATGATTTTTTATCTAGTAATGCATATAATAACAAATATTTATAAAATAATTATATTTATCTAAAGACGGAACTTCTAATCTCCCTTAAATCATAAAGAACATCCTGACCCTAGACCAGATCAATAAAAATAGTTTACTCTATAAATTTAAAAAAAAATATAAAACATTGTTCTACATGTTATCCACACCATTACCAATTAAAGAAAAACACTTACTTATGGTATTTATGAAATTCACTATGTTACAAGCTTTTATATAATAAATTTAAATAAACATACCTAATTTATGTGTTTTATGGTATTATCAATAGATCTTTTATTGACACAAAAAAAAAATATGAATAACCATGATTTTTTTTAGTAAATAAAAAGATGTAGACATTAAGAAGATGGTGGACTTGGCTAAGGACATGGTCGTCTTCCTTTCCTTCTTACTGACCACTGTTGAACAATCCACTGTTAAACAACCTGCTTAGTGTAGCCCGATATATATATTGCATAACATCACATCCAAGAATATGAAAACATCTTTATTGAATAATTCAGAATGTATTTTGTTTGCACAAATAACGTGTCAAGAGAATCAAAATTCACAAAAAATAATAAAATAATGTGAAAATGAAAACCAAGATGCATCATGTGAAGTGGCCATAAATCTTTACCCAAACATAAAAAAAAAACTTGCTCAAACTCATGGCCACCTCTATCATCATCATGACATGTAAATCTGAAAAAAAACTAACCAACCAAAACACCATTTAATCAGAACCTCAAAAACTCATATATGCACACTGAGAGACCAAAGCTTTCTTCTGCAACAATTGTGGACATGATGGAGGAAAAACATCACTAGCATACCCTGACACATCCTTGCATTTCCATTTCTCTGTTTGAGGCAATCCAAGAAGCGTTACATTCCTCAAACATATGTCTTGAAACAATGCACCTTCAACACCAAGCAACATTGGTGCCTTTCTTGAATCCACACTCACAACGTTGCTAATATATATACCTTTTACTCTCGGCATAGCTCTCGGATCCCACTTATCATCCGGGTGATCGTTTGAGCCTCTGCTGAACCTTATTGGAACTTTCACTTTCTCCAAGAACACATTACTAATGGTAATATTCCAAATGTAGCCACCTCTCCCTATATCTGTTTTTATGCGGACCCCAGCTGCTGAGTCCCAGACGTGAATGTCTTGGATGGTAATGTTGAAAATCCCACCAGACATCTCACTACCTATTCCAACACCTGAACAAGTGCGTGTAGTGCCAGAGATTCGTCTGATGATAATGTTCGAACTTGGACGTGCCATGGCCATTCCGTACTGGTCCCACCCGCTCTTCACAGCTACGAGGTCATCGCCGCTTTCGATGTAACAGTCCTCAATGCAAACATTGGTGCTTGAATCTGAAATTAGAAATAAGACACTACATAACATCAGTGTTTCTTCGTCATACACAAGCAAACAATTCAGGTCAAATTAGAGATTTTTTACCTGGGTCTATACCATCGGTGTTAGGAGCATTCATTGGAGCAAGGATGGTCATGTTTCTAATAACAACATTGCTGCAAAATAAAAGCGGTAGAGGTTATTCGAATGATATGCACGTGTGTGACAGCATACATGCGAGCAAAAACAGTTTGGAAGTCTAAACTAAGGAACCTGCAGTAAACAGGGTGGATAGTCCAGAAAGGAGAGTTGAGCAAAGTGAGGTTAGTAATGAGGATATTATGAGAGTTCTTGATCTCAATAAGATGGCCTCTCGTATGCACCAATGTTCTGTTCCACCATAACTCCCACCACATTTTCCCCTGTCCATCGATTGGACCATTCTCTCCTGTAATATATATTTTTTTAAAATATAGATGTGATTATTTTATTACTAGAAACTGATTTCGTTTTAATATGTCAAGGAATGAGAAACATAGTAGAAGTTTGGCTATACTGATTAACAAATATAATAAGCGTAATTAAGTATTGGTATTATATAAAAAGAGTAAAGCACCTGTAATCACAACATTGGTGAGGTTGTCTCCATGAATGAGGCTAATGTGTCTACCACCAGGTCTCTCTCTCCCTCTTCCATAAGAAGGCAATGCCTCTATTATCGGCCATTCTTCTAGGACCTATCCAAACCATGATCCCAGACAAAGCTATCAATATTATAACTCTGAAAAGTTCATGTTAACTGAACAACGTAAACAATAAAGCAAAGAAAGTAACAAAAAGATGAATATAAGTAGAACCAACTTCTGAGTATACATGACACATGGAAATGTGCTAAAACACTAGCAGACAATCTTAGTATCATTGGCACATGAGAGGAAAGCTAATTTAATACTCTATCAATTAGGAGACGACAGAAGTAATCTGGTAGATCTAATCCGTACATGAACATGCTTCAGACAAAAGTTGTCTTAGTCATGTTGAACTCTTGTAAGAATCTTATTTATTTAAAAATGGTTTTCTTTCACTTCTTCCAAGACCCTTTTTCTACAGAGCTACTAGTGACATCAAAAGCACATTTAATCAAGATTCCACTCAAGTACAACCTTTTCTGTTTCAAACACTTGTGGTGGGTGGGTCCATTAAGGACTTTTAACTAGTGACCGTGATGAGCGTGAACTACAGTGTTTACCAACCAAATTTTACGAACCCCACAAAGCTAAAAGCTAAAAGCTAAAAGCAAACACCAAAAAAAATGTACACACCACACTTTAACCAAGATTGTGTAGAATTGAATTGTAATATAAAAAAATGTTGTAGAATTGAAATTAATTTACCTTGGATCCAAGAATCACAGCGCCATGTTCGAGGAAGAGAGTGAAATTGCTGGTGAGGTTGAAGCTTCCGGAGAGCCACGTGCCCTTGGGGATATTAAGCTGGGCCCCACCCTCCGCTGCAAAACTTCGGAGATGCTGCACCGCGCGGCGGAAAGCCTCTGTATTCGACGTCTTGCCGTCTCCGACTCCGCCGAATTCGGTTATGGACATGACGATCCGTTTCGGCGACGGGTCGTGGAGGAAGAATCCGGAGCAGGTAACCGGGTCGTGCTGACGGGTCGTAGCGGTGGTGGGGATGAAGAGGGGGAGAAAGGAATTGGAGGAGATTTGGTGAGAGAGAATGGCTAAGACGGTGAAAGCGAGGAGAAGCAATACCCACGATGGTCTTGTGATAGAACTCACAACACTCGTCTTCTCCGATTCCATTGTCTCTTTTCTTTGTTTTGGGAAAATTTATTCAGACAAAACTCAAAAAGGCCACCATGAAGTGTAATAACTAATAATTACGAACATAAAAGTACCGAATGAAGCTTTTTGATGGTTAAGAGGGAGAGAAAAAGGAATGAATAATTGAATGGGAGAAAGAATCAAAATTGCGTGTGTGTGTGTGTGTGTGTGTTCAATGATTGCCTGGTGGTGACAACACGAAGGTGGAAGATTGATACTTTACCTCTATAGAATTCGACACTCTTTATACCTTTATTTCTGGAAATGGATAAAAATGTAATCAAAGGAAATAGGATACAGACACAGAGATGTCGTGAAAGGGGCTAAAACTAGAAGGATGATGATGCATGTGAAGTGCCAAAAGCCAAAGGTGGTAATAAAAAGTGCAGATCTTCTAGTATAAAAATATTTTTTATTATGTAATAAGATCACGGGTACGATTTGGTGCTACATCTCGTTATCTTTATGGGCCTTTACATAGTCCACTGTAATGACTGGCTCTTGTTTTTCTCTTTTCTTTCTCATGACTAATTAGGTAATATCTATTTTCAATTTCCTTTTCAGCTTTTTATATATTATAAAATAAATATAATAGAAATTCAATATAATTAATTTATGATTTTTATACATGTCAATAAAGATTTTTGGTTTGATCCAGTCATAGCTTTGCATGCACACCATATATTATGTTTTCAGGTATTTACCAAAAAGTTTATTTTCCTATTTTATTTGTTTGTCTTTAGATATCATATTTTCTTTGTTTTCTAGCCAGATATTTTTTTAAATTGTTTCATATTATTTTGCAACCCTCCTATAATCTAAAGAGTTTTTATTTCATTATATGATTTTTGTCTCATGAAAATCCAAATAGCTGGACAGAGCCCACCCACAAAGAAAAAACAAGATCCAGTATAAATTTAGCTGGGCCGATTTTGGACTCACTCTTTTGAAACAAGGGCTTAATTATACAACAAGACACGGTGATTGATTGTAACAGATTAATTAATTAAGAGATGATGATGGTATGTATGAGTATGACACCATTCAGCATCATGCTGCTGAGATGATGAACAACATAACCAACACGATTCCAGTTTGAAGGCGTGCGCGTTTGACTTTGACCAGATAAATACTCCACGTCATCATCTCTTTTGTCATCTTCTGCTCTCAATCTTTTACCTTTTCACTGTAGCAACTCTCTCAAGCAAAGTAAAAAAAGAAAAACTCTTACGAAGAAAAGAAAATTCTCTCTTCCATTACTTCTTTTTAATTATTCATTCCTTCTTCTTCTTCTTCTTACTCCTCTCTTGTTTCCATTTTTAAAGTATATTCGAGAAAAGAATCAATCATCTGCCTCTCTCAATCTTAATCCTTCCTGGGAGGAAAGTAGTCAACGATCTGGAGGAGGTTGCTTCAAATCGGGAAATATTAGCTGGAGAGTGTCTGTTTTTTTCAAGTTCTTCGATTTATCGATTTGTGGGGGCTTCTCTTCAATTTAAGTCAATCGAGATCCTTAATTCGGTCAAAAAGGACGGATCTTTCTGTGATGGGTATCATCAAATGAAAGGATAATTCTTCTTCTAGGGTTCGTTTTTTTTTTTAAAAAAAAAAAAATCAATTGAAGTTGGAATGGAAGGAGGAAGAATGAAGATACCAGGATTCTTTTGGCTGATTCTGGTTTTCGATTTGGTTCTCAGAACATCAGGCAACGCCGAAGGTCTCTCCTCCTTTTATCTCTCTCATTCTCTTTGTAAAATTGGTTTCTTTGAGACGGTTTTAACTCCTGAAAGAAAGGCATTATTAACTTTACTTGTGTGGACATGTTCAGTCTTTACTCTAACTTGTGTAGACATTGTTCGATTAGTGGGTTTTGATTCTTATTTGGTTAATAAACGTCAGGTGATGCGCTGAGTGCACTGAAGAACAGTTTAAGCGACCCTAACAAGGTGCTTCAAAGTTGGGATGCTACTCTTGTCACCCCTTGTACCTGGTTTCATGTTACTTGCAATCCTGACAATAGTGTTACTCGTGTGTAAGTCTCCTTCTTTCTTTCTCTGCCTCCAAGAGTGATTCAGCTTTTTTTGCATCTACTTAGAATTTCATCTTTGCGTAGTGACCTTGGGAATGCCAATCTGTCTGGTCAGCTCGTTATGCAGCTTGGTCAGCTCCCAAACTTGCAGTACTTGTAAGCCATCTCTTCTTTGAGAATGATATATCAGTTAAGTAACTTTATAGATTTTCTTTAATTTTGGAAAGAGTTATGAATGATAGGGAGCTTTATAGCAATAACATTACTGGGCCAATCCCAGAGACGCTTGGTAATTTGACGGAATTGGTGAGCTTGGATCTTTACTTGAACAATCTCAGCGGTCCCATCCCTTCATCTCTCGGCCGACTAAAGAAACTACGTTTCTTGTATGCACCCACCCTCTCTTCTCTTAATACGTTTTTTTCCTTATAAGCAGCCTAATTACTATTATTCATGTGATGCTCTCTTTTGCTATTGGTGTTGTTTAGGCGTCTTAATAACAATACCTTATCTGGAGAGATTCCAAGGTCTTTGACTGCTGTCTCGTCTCTGCAAGTTCTGTAAGTCTCCCAAATTCCTTTGAGTGTTTCTAATTATTGTTTGGCCAGAAAATGATATTGTCTTGAAATGCAGGGATCTCTCAAACAATCCTCTTACTGGAGATATTCCTGTTAATGGTTCCTTTTCACTTTTCACACCCATCAGGTTTTGCTTCTGGCTTCTAACTTAAACTATTGTGACAAGCCAGAATGATAGATTAATTGTTTGAAAGTTATCTGCAGTTTTGCCAACACCAAATTGACTCCCCTTCCTGCATCTCCCCCGCCTCCCCTCTCTCCCACAGCTCCATCACCTGCAGGGAGTAATAGAATTACTGGAGCAATTGCTGGTGGAGTTGCAGCTGGTGCTGCACTTCTGTTTGCTGTTCCTGCCATTGCACTTGCTTTATGGAGAAGGAAAAAACCACAGGAACACTTCTTTGATGTACCAGGTTAGCGAAGCTTCCGTTACCTGTTTTTCAGTTGACACTTCTCTGGCTGAATGTTTATTTTATTACTGTTGCAGCTGAAGAGGACCCAGAGGTTCATTTAGGACAACTCAAGAGGTTTTCATTACGTGAACTACAAGTTGCTTCGGATAACTTTAGCAACAAGAACATATTGGGTAGAGGTGGTTTTGGTAAAGTTTACAAAGGACGGTTAGCTGATGGTACTTTAGTGGCGGTTAAAAGGCTCAAAGAGGAGCGCACCCAAGGTGGAGAACTGCAGTTCCAGACCGAAGTTGAGATGATCAGTATGGCTGTTCATAGAAACCTGCTTCGGCTTCGTGGCTTTTGCATGACTCCAACAGAGAGATTGCTTGTTTATCCCTACATGGCTAATGGAAGTGTTGCCTCCTGTTTAAGAGGTAATCTCTCATCTTGTAGTTGTAGTTCATTCCTTAGCCTCTCAATTGCTGAGAATAGTCCCTTAGAATGCTTTATACTTTTGTAGAACGTCCGGAGTCTCAGCCACCACTTGATTGGCCAAAGAGACAGCGTATTGCGTTGGGATCAGCAAGGGGGCTTGCGTATTTACATGATCATTGCGACCCAAAGATCATTCATCGAGATGTGAAAGCTGCTAATATATTGTTGGACGAAGACTTTGAAGCCGTGGTCGGTGATTTTGGGTTGGCAAAACTCATGGACTACAAAGACACACATGTGACAACAGCAGTGCGTGGTACAATCGGTCATATAGCCCCTGAGTACCTTTCCACGGGAAAATCATCTGAGAAAACCGATGTGTTTGGTTATGGAGTCATGCTTCTTGAGCTGATTACTGGACAAAGGGCTTTTGATCTTGCTCGCCTCGCTAATGACGATGATGTCATGTTACTAGACTGGGTATATATGTTTGTTACATAGTTCATGATCTGGTGTTGGTTTTATGTTCTGTTAGTTATGTGTGTTTGTTTTGGTACCATTCAACAGGTGAAAGGGTTGTTGAAAGAGAAGAAACTGGAAGCGCTAGTAGATGTTGATCTTCAGGGTAACTACATAGACGAGGAAGTGGAGAAGCTAATCCAAGTGGCTCTGCTCTGCACTCAGAGCTCACCAATGGAAAGACCCAAAATGTCTGAAGTTGTGAGAATGCTTGAAGGAGATGGTTTAGCTGAGAGATGGGAAGAGTGGCAAAAGGAGGAAATGTTCAGGCAAGATTTCAACTACCAAAACTATAATCAGCCAAACACTTCCTGGCTTATAGGTGATTCCACTTCCCACATCGAAAATGAATACCCATCTGGTCCAAGATAATAAGATTCGTAACACAAATGCTTTCTGTCTTTATTTTTCTACTTCTTCTGTATTTATTGAGGGTTTTAGTTTCTGCTGCTCCATGTTGTGGTTCTTAAGTGAGTACATGCAGGAGGATTCAGATTGGGTTTGTAATCTTTATATGGAAGGGATTTGATATTGTTGAAAGCTAAAAACCCAAAACATGACTTTAATAGTTACTTCTTGAGGATTGTTGTCACGTGATTCACATTTTGTATCTCATCAACTGTACATGTTTCACGTTTATATATTGTTTTGGATATTTTCTTGTGATTTATAGTTCTAGATTGTATAAAAAACAACAAGACTTGCATTGGCCCTTGAACAGAGACAAAGATCATATATGTTTTATAGATATATTATTCTTAAACCCATAAACAACAAGTATACAATTACATATTACAACACACCAAGTTTACACATGGTAGCAGAAGGGATTCATCATGAATCATATGATGAGAGTAGAGATATAACTAGAGGTAAGAACACTATTACAAATATCATAATAAATACATTTGGCATATGCTTAGTTAAGTATGCGACAATTTTTACGGACTTCACCTTGAGAGGCAAGTTTGACATCAAGATTGCTCATCTTTTGCATGGCCATCTGGAAGTCAAAGAAGAACTTAGCTTGGTTAAAGGCATAGCCATTAACAATATTCCTGGTCGCTGGAGTGTTGGATAAGGTTTGGTCTGAAAAGAGGACTCCTGATTTTCTCTGAAGGGCATTGAAATAAGCATTGTCGAAGTTGTTTCGCGTGGCATCAAATGGTTGCTCTGCATCGTCACCGGCACTGCAAGTTTTAGTGAGAGTGTTTACAAAGGAAGAGTCCATTGAAGAATCTGGTGTGGTAAGTCTGGCTTTGAAGGACGAGCAACGTGCAACTCCAAGGGTATGTGCTCCTATACATAGTCCACAGATAAAGTAAGAACCAATGACATTGTTTTAGTTTTTCTAAAAAAAGTTATAACCCATGAAATCATGAATAGGTTACACAAATTACATTTTTCCAATGAATTAATTTAATAGTAGAATAATTTAAATAATTTAAATGATTAACAGGAGTAACTATTAAATCAATAAAACAATATAATTATAATTTTTATTCTAACAAATTGATATTTTAGTAATTTGAAATAGATGTACACAAGAAATGAACTCAAAATGTGCTTGTAAGATAAACAACTTACCGGAGAGAGCAACAACATCTTGTGGAGTGAAGCCACGTTGGCCAAAAGTCTGAATGAGTTGAGAAGCATTGAGAAAAGGTGAAGGAAGATTTCTTGTATCTTCTATCTTTGATCTTTTACCATCAAATCTTCCTTTTGGTATTTGATAATATGGACCATTAGCCTAAAATTAACAAAGCCAATTACTTATTATATTCAAGTTTTAACCAAATCGTCAACATAATAAATATAATGTTTCTCAAATGATTAGCTTACTGAAAAGACAGCATCTCTAGCCGCCATGGCAATGATATCTGCGCAAGATACGACTCCTGGACATGTAGCCTCGATTTTCTTTTTTGCATCATCGATGATCTCGTAGCCACGTAGACTCAGATTCGCAGGTGAATCCTTTTCTGCAGTGTTGTCTTTTGTTGAGTCCAGCAGAATCGACGCGTCACATCCCTTAATAGGACAAGCAAAAAAGATAATTCAGTCTTTCAAAAACTCTATTAAGTTAATTTTCCAAAAAAAAATATCGAAGTTCTTAACAAATGTTTATGGCCCCTAAAATTTTAGAACCGTCGTTGATTCTTCTACGTAATACGTATGTTAAAAAGACAATTATAATATGATTAAACATTACCTCAATGAAACAGTCGTGGAAGAGCATACGGATAAGACCTGCAGCCAAAGTGGGATCTGCTCGAAGAGCATTGTTAACAGTATTCGTCACAATCTGTTCTGCGGCAGGGCAGCTCATCATGTAGTAACCCATACTTAACCCCATCACATTATAAGGAAGACCAATAATTGCATGCATCAGAATAATCACGCTCAGCATACTTGCCCTAACCATCTTATTTATTAATATTTTTTTATCTAAGTTGATCCCACCACAGCGATGTATATATTCTGTTGTAAAGCTTTTCTCTTGTGTTCAGTATGATCACTTATCGCGTATATATATATATAGTATGGAGTCTCGCACTTAGACACGCTTCATGATATTGGAGTGGTTAGAACATGGACCATGTAAACCCAAATTGTATAATTGTGTCTTGGTCCCATGATGGGATAGTGCTCTATTGTGCCTTCCCGTTTTATCTTATCGAAGTGAAAATTCAACTTATTTTATTCTTAATGACTGACCTAATTTGCATGTTATTGCATGGAAAGTGGCACGTTGTGTTGACTCATACGACCATTTCTTTACTTTGCCAAAACTTCAATTCGCTTTGTCCGTATATGACCATTTCTTACAATACCAACAAGTTATATTATTTTAAAAGAAACTTGTATAGGTATTGTAAGATGATTGTGTATTTCACTACAGATCAGATAATATATAATTAATTACAAAGAGCTTAGTCAATAAATTAGAGTTTTTGATGCCAAAATAACTACAACTTATAAACATGGTGATTTTAGAAGCCTCAAACGGCAACACAAAGCTTTTAACATGGTGATTTGAGAACTCAAAACAAACGAGAGCCAAACAAAGATTCGATTTCATTGTTTCTTTAAAATATGCTTATGTAAAAAATTTAAAAGATGCTTGTGCCAAGTTCTTCAACAAAGAATTTTAGTTGTGGTGTTAATATTATGGGATATTAACACAAACTTCTTTTTTTTTTTAAAACACAAACTTAATTGTGCATTATTGGATTTTCCTAGGTTTGATGTTGATCTTCTAGAAATGTGGGCGGTGTTCTCATAAAAATATTATAGCTATTGAAAAGGAACCAATCTCGAACTTGTTTTTCGTTATAAAATGTCGAAAACTAGTTTGACTATATATCAATCAGTGCTGAGTAAGATAAGGGGGCGGTTTGATTAGCCACTAGTAATTAATATATGCAAAACTTAGATGCATGTATGATTGAAGTGAAGTGCAAGAAACAAAAGTCAAACGAGAAAGTGAGACATGTAGCTGGCTTCCATTTGGTAGCAGACATCCCATAGAAATGGACAAGAGAGTTTGCAATTTTTAATGTAATCGCACGTTGAGTTTCACTTTGTAACTGAGTGCTTTCGACGCGGATTTTTGTAGTGCTACATTGTTCCACTTCATTATCCGGTAAGGACAAGAACAGATGATCCAATGTTTTTATTCTTTTTGTTAAATCTGGACAATATGTTTGACTTAATGTACAACTTCTACATAGAGCTGGGTCTACATTGGAAATGTATATTTATTTTACAAATTTTCTCACTATTTTAGCAAGCTTTGCCCATTGTGTCTCTAGTATATGTAGGGGATGACTAGGAAGGCCATTGATTAAAATACAAAGTCTGAATTTATATATATATATACCACTTAGAACTTTGCTAAGTTTCAAATAAAACGATAAGTTAAAATTTGCAATTCAATTGATTTGTCCTAAATGATGTTATACACTTCGAATGTAGAGCTTAACTGTATATTTTCTTCCTTTAACTTATCTGTATAATCATTGAAAATTTTGGTTCTACTATCATATAAGGTATATAATGCAATAAAACGAGATTTTAATACTTCTGTTATTTGCTTCTTTTTACTTGAGAATACAAGAACACCTGATCTGTTATCGTTCTACTAAACGTCTTTGTGTTTCTTTTTAATTTTTCTGAGCTATCTTTTGATTTATATAAACTCAGATCTCTATTTCATGAGATTTCTCAGTGGGATTGGATAATGCTGGACCATCCCACAGCTCCGCAAGATCCTTTCTACGCCATGACATGAAGATCACCGGTCCTAATGTAGACGGTACCTATATTTGAATACGAGTTTAAACATCAAATCTCAAACATATATACATCACACTGTTCAAGCCATAAAAATAATTCATAAAACCATGACTTGTTGTATGATAGAAGAAAATTTTGATATCAACAAAATTTTGCTCAAGTACCAGATAAAGTAGAGCTGGCTGAGGTGAGTGGGTCAGGACACCAGCAGCTAGAGCCGAGACCAAGCCAATGGCGTATCCAGGAAGTGCATACCATATGTATTTGTGTCCCTTAGATGATTTTAGATCAAAAAGATTCACCACATCTCTACTTTTCCGATGGTCAAAGCAGAGAACCAAAGCCAAAAGCATTGCAGGAATAGCCTGTAAAACAAACAGAAAACTTAAACACGTCATACAATCTAGTGGATACATGCGAAGAAACCAAAGGGTTTTGATCAGTACCATGTCACCAAGACCAAGCATCATGAACTCCGAGGCACTCACACCAGGCACCACACCACCCAATAAGTTCCTCGGAAACACTATCTTAACCGGCAGCTCTAGTTTCTTTGTGATCAGCTGCAGTCCAGGAAGATTCAAACTGTTGGCTACCGTATGAACCGGGTTAGACGCTTGCTGAGTAGCCACAGACACCATAACGTTAGCACCAAAGAACCTCTCAGAGAAGAAAACCCAGAAGATGTCATACACAAAGAGACACACAAGGAGCATAGCACACGTTTTGATATTAGGAAGACGAACATGACTAACAAACGCAATACAGATAGAGATCCCAAGCAGATTGTTCAACACCCAATGACCAGAGACAAGCCACGCCACAACAGTCACCACACAACCAAGCAACAACAACCCTTGCATCCTTGTGAAAGACTTCGAGCAGCAGCGTGAGAGAAAAGGATCAGAGAGACCGAGCTGAGACTTGACGTACAAAACATAGGGCGATAGCCAGAAGAAGAGAGAGGAGACGGATGCAATTGCTGTGAAGGCGGTGAGGAGCTGAGAGACGGAGGAGAAGAGATAGAACATGAGAAGCAGACTGCAAGAGCTCATCACTGGGATCATCAAGGCCTGAGAGGTGTCTAGTGTGATGGAAGCTTCGGAGAAGTCACGGTTCCTCTCCATCTCTTTGCCGTAGTTAAATGCACGGAAAGCAGATGCGAATGTCACGGTGACAGCTGTCAGAATCAGAGTGGCTGGAGCAGGTTCTATCAGATACAAAAGAGTGTCCATGATCACAATAACTTTCGATGTGAACCTGCAAAAGATAGTACAACCACAAACTCACGTAAAGCTTCAGCCTTTATGAGATTTACAGAACAATGATGATCGCTATAGAATTGAGAAAAGATTAAGTCTTTATCAGATTCACGGAACAGTGGTGGCTATTTCTTCATGAATAAACCTTAAAAGGAAATCAATTTTGCTTTTCAATGATTCAATTTCGAGGAGTTTGTTTCTTCCGATCGAGGAGATAAGAAGCTTAGATTGCAGAAACTTACAAGGAGCGAGATTAGATCGAGAGGGAGGATAGATGAGAGAATCCGAAGGAGAGAGAAAGTCTTCTTCTCCACCTGAGAAACGCTAAACGCGTTGTTGGGATCCCTTGCAGAGAGGCTTCACTGTGGGGATCTCAAGGTTTCAGACGCGTGTGAGAAAGAGGTTTACAGTTTACAAATGTACAGTATTAGCATAGCGTCAACGTATTATTATTAATTAATTATCTATTAAATAAATAAAAAAAGGTTAAGATTATTATTTTGTTTCACTGTATATACTGTAAATTTGTTTTTTTTTTTGTTTTTACTTATTAACTTACAGATTTTTTATTCTGCATACAAGTGAGGTAAAGACTATTATTTTACTTCACTGTGCTTTAGATAATAGTTTTCTTGTGAGAGATTCTACAATTCAAGTTTTCAATAACATAAGGCAGAGTGTGACTGTTAGGGTGTTAGGGTGTGAGTGTTAACTTTGAGGCTGGTTATGGTAAGACTCTTTTCATGACACTTGAGACAAACATGTTGCTTCTGAGACTGTAAGTAACCATGTGAAATTCCAACACTCTGGCTGGCTCTCTTAGTACGCTGTTAGATTCTGAGAAAAGACATGTAGAGATGTTGCTAAACTACTTTGGTGTGACTTTGACTTTTAAGGTTGTCATATATAAGATTTCACTTAAAAGAAAATAAGCTATGTTGGAAGATGTATCATGAACAAAGCTTATCTAAAATTGAGGATTTCTTTTGTAAAATAGTAAGACAATATTTCTATAATTTTTTACATAATCAACTTCTTCGTATCAAACTCACTTAGGAGATTTCTTCTTTTTCTTCATCAAGAACATAAAAAATTTTGGGAAAAACTTCTTCTTTTTCTTTGCAGGAATCACGGGTGGAATTGTGTTTATTTCAGTTCCTTCAGACTCTTTTTCTTTTTCCTTTGACACTTCTAAACTTTTCTCTACCTTCACTTCATTCTCACTATTCTTTCTCTTTATTTTGTGTTCTTCCCTCCATTTTCTCAGCTCTTGTTCTACACCTAACTTCCCTTCTTTAGCCTTCTCAGCCTTCTCACTTACTTCTGCAAGTCTTTTCTTTCTCAAAACCATATCTCTGTTCACTTCTTCCAATTTCTCCAAGCTTCTCTTCTCTCTTTCTTTAGCTTCCTCAACTCCAGAAACCGCTGCTGCAACCCTTGCGTTAACTTCTTCTGCCTCATGAGCTCGCTTGCTAAGTTCATAGTACTCCTCTAGCGTCAGTGTTACACTATTATTTTCCTCCAAAGCAGATTCACTCTCTTGCAATGCCTTGATAGCATCTAATGCCAATCTCTCTGAAGCTTTAATAGCTTCAATCTCTTTCTGAGCTGCGAGTAATCTACCCTCCACTGCACTTGCTCCATCCTTCGCTTGCTTTGCTTCTTCTTGAGACTTTCTCAGCTCTTCACGAGCGAGCTCAGAGAATGATCTCGCTTCATCAGCCTCTTGAACTGCTTGCTGAAGCTGCTTTGGTAGCTCCACCATTTCTTCTCTGACTTCTTTTCCCTTGGACTCAGCGAGAGCTATCTCGAATCTAGTAACGTCTATCTCAGCTTCTAGTGATGCTACCGATGCTGACGCCATCCCTTCTCCTTGTTTGATTGAGTCAAGCACTGTTTTCTCTTTCTCAAGTTCCATTCTCAAGGATGATGATGCTACCTTCATGCGTTTCACTTCAGATGTTGCTCTCTCTATATTCATGTAGACTTCTTCTAGCTCCTTCTTTGCAGAAGCAACAGCTGTTTGAGCTTCCTGATCCCGCAACATTTCTGCTTCGATCTTGCGTTCCTCTGCTTCTAAATGAGAAGAATGTGCACATTCCAGTGACTCCTTTGTAGATATCAGCTCTATAGTTAGCTCTTCAACTCTCTTCTCAACTTCTTTAGAAGCCAAAACTGCTTCCTCTGCTTCCTTCAAAGCTAAATCTTTCTCTTTCACCAAATCATTATGCTCCTTCTGCAGAGTTTGTATCTCTTCCTTGACAGATTTCAGTTCATAAATAGCAGACGTATGTCTGGCTTTAGCCACTTCAAGCTGTGCTTTAGATGCAACGCTAGCCTCACCAGCTACTCCTTGTTCCATCTCCTCAACTCTCAGCTTTGCTAGCTCAGAGTCCTGCTTTGCTTGTCTTTCTTCTGTTTCCGTCTTTTCGAGATTAAGCTTCAGCTCTTCTATGAGTCTCTTCGTGCTCTCTAACTCCTCAACCGCTAATAGTTTTGACATCTCCACAGTCTCTGATTGTTTCTTGTACTCAGGAATCTGCTCTTCAATCTCTTTGAGCTCTTGTTCCACAAACTTGCGTCTCTGCAATGAAAAAAGAAAGTGAGATAAAGTCTTGGTCATATAACAATTGAAAAGAAGTCAGATATGTATTCACATTACCTCTAATACTTGCATTTTATGTGCTTTCCAGTCAGTGATTCCTCCAAATTTTGAGACAGCTTCTTTAACAGATTCAATAGGTGATGTTGTGTCAATGGAATCACTGTAAGAATCAAGACTTTTGGGTGTTTCATTGCTCAATGGTGATGATGATCCGAGAGTTTTTGGAGATCCAAGGCTTCTTTGGGAAGAAAGAGATCTTGAAGGAGATCCAAGGCTTCTTTGGGAAGAAAGAGGTCTTGAAGAAACTCCATTTCCTGTTGTGCCTTCTGATATATACTTAGTCTTAACGCGAGGCAAACCAATCTCAGAAACAAACACAGGAGTAGCAGTGTTAGAAGAACAATTATAATCTTGTGTTTCTTCTGCTTGGCAGCTTGATATACTGGAGGGGAAAAAAGTGTCATCCATATAAACTTTCTCATTTTCAGCTGAATCTTCATTGCCTTGTGATTGTTGCATTGCTTCATTTTCTTGAGGTTGCTCCAACTCAGGCTGCTTCCTATCGTTTGCTGACACACTAGATTCTTTTGGAGGAGGAGATATTGTTTCTTTTAATTTCAAATCCTCCATTGGAGGAAGCTAGAAAGGCAAAAACTTACAAGAGAAACTTTAAAAGAAAGAATCAACAGAGGAAAAAAATGAAGAAAACAGAGAAGAGTTAATGATATTTGCCATTAAGAAGGTCTCTCTAGACAAAGTAAAGAGAGGTACACAATTCAAAAGTCTATTATTAGAAAGAGATATGTGTGATGAATGATGAACCTCTCCAATTTTAGCTATGTTCCTATCGTTTATTAATTTGTACATTACAGAAGTATAATGTTCATGTTTTGTAACATATTTACCGGATATAGGCATTTGATCCTTAACTACCCTTAATCCAGACATGCTCTGTTGTATATGTTGCATACAAGACTCTGCTATTGCAATATCAAAGATTTACTGTCACAACCAGGAGATAAACATCTGATAAAAACATAAACATTACATTCGTACAACTGGCCAAAGATGTTAGCATCTTGGTCCGGTACTTCAACTTAGCAAGACTCTGAAAAATGGTAACAGAAGATGTAAGAAAAAAAATTATCTATTTCCTATTGTCCAAATAGGTTCCGAAAAAACTCTCTCTTTCCTATTGTCCAAATAGGTTATGCTCAAGCCGTTACAACACCTGAAACCCAAGGGACGATAGTAGGCGCTTTTGGGTGATTGTTTTTGTATGACTCTGAATATTTGTCTTTAAAATTCTGATTTGGCTTCTTTGCCTGCAATTTACACTAGACATAGATAGTTATGTGAAAAAAGCTTCATAATCTCAAGGAAACTGAAGATAATTGGGTGAACGAGGCAACTTTTTAGATATTTAAGCCAACATTCCTGATGTTTATGCTCATAAATATCTGGAGAATAGCAACCAAAACTCAGATGGCAATAAACCCAAATGTTGATTTCTCCGTGCTTTGCCTGGTCTAAGCAAGCCTGGTAACAATCAGCTGCACTCTCTTTATGAATGTGTAAATCCCCCTCTCAGTGCAGCACCACCATAATCTGTGTGAAGTTCTGCATTACATACAGCTGGTCTTCCTGCTAATTAGCACAAAGTTGTTTATTTAAGTTAAGTACATCGCTAATTAATTTAAGAAACATGTGAAAGAATATTCTGTAAACCACCGTTTTACCCCTGCCTTACCGAACAGCGAACATGGTTGGTTAATTAATGCAAACACGATTAATTTATGAAAACCAACTTTTACGAATAAGACTGTTTTACCTCCTGTCTTAATCTCGACCATTACAAAAGTCACTAGGAACTAGGAAGGATAAAAGCGTCTTTTTAAGTAACAGCTAATTAAAAAAGAAAAAGTCATATATACCCAAAATTCTACAGTAATCTCTGTCCCACAAGATAATAAAGTAAAATATGAAAATACTGGTCACCGGCTCTTCTGGTTACTTAGGCGCACGACTCTGCCACGCCCTCCTCCGTCGCGGCCACTCCGTACGTGCCTTAGTCCGCCGCACCAGCGACGTATCTTCCCTTCCTCCAGTAGGCGAATCATTCGAGCTCGCTTACGGAGACGTAACGGACTACCGTTCTTTAACGGAAGCTTGCTCCGGCTGCGACATCGTCTTCCACGCCGCGGCTCTTGTCGAGCCTTGGCTCCCTGATCCATCAAAATTCGTAACGGTAACCCTTTCTTACAACATCTTAACTTATAGGCTTAGATCAGAGGATGATATTAATGGTGTTTTTTTCTTTATGAAGCTCAGGTCAACCGTCAACGTTGGTGGACTCAATAACGTCTTGAAAGCAGTGAAGGAGACGAATACTATACAGAGGGTTGTATACACGTATTCCTTCTTCGCACTTGGGTCTACTGATGGATCTGTTGCTAATGAGGATCAAGTATGTATGATGATGTCTTTCTATTAAAATTTTCAGTTTTCCACTAGACCAAAAAAAATTATTGTACACTACAAATAATAAAGATGTTGGGTTGATGGGTCAACCATTAACCCAATAATTTTCTCAATTTAATGAGTCATGGGTCAAACCAACTTATTTAATAAATGAGTTGGATTGACCCATGATCCATTAATAGTCAACCCATTTGAGTTATGGATTGGATTGATCCATTTGAACCATTTTGACACTCCTAAATTTATGGTTAGTTTTAAATTAAATTAGGAAAAAATAGAAAAAAATACTAAAACATATTATTATTAATTACTTCAGTGCATTCTATTGTAATTAATGTGGAAAATTAAGGGTGAAATACTTTTTGTTCTTCTGTTTTAATAGTTTAGAAGATTATAACAAAAGCTCTGTGTACTTTTTTTTTAATTCATCATAAACTTTATATTAATCAAAGATTGGGACTACATGATTTCACCACAAGGATTCAACCACTCTTCCAGACAAAGAGTTCTAGTCTCACTTAACATCACTAGATTGGATCCTAAGCTACCTGAACTCAGCCTTTGCTGTAATTTAAACTCATAAGAACAAACTCTTCCTACGACCCAAAAAGAACTGTCTCTTAACCACACCTACATTGACCATAATAAAACGAAAGCAATGACACTGAGATGCTTAAAGCCTAATCACAAATTTAATCACAGCTCAAACTTTTATCTTTAAAAAATTAGAGTGCAGCACACAGACAGAAGTATCGACACCATATGGTGAATTTTGTGACTCGCTTCAGCTTCATTAGAGCCACCGCCCACTCCTATAGCCTGAAAGACGGAATGATTCCGTACTGGAAAGATCGGACCTTGGTGACGAAAACGTGACCGGAACAGCAACTCATGACGTCTGAGGGTGTGTGATTCATACCACCGGAGAGATGACCACCGGCGTTGGGATGTAAAGCCTCACTGCGTATCAAAATAAAGCGCACACCACCGGTTGACAAATTTGAGGACGTGGAGCCTTACGACGCACCGTAACCGAGAACTAGAGACCGAGACCCTTTCCGTCAAAACTTCGCACCGCTCCTCCGTTCTTAACACCGCTGCACCCGAAGGTAGATCAGTTGTGTAGGAGGTGACCCACTGAGTCATGCGCCGCCGCCGTGGAAGGATCGCCGGAGATCTGAAAAAGGAAAAACCAGATCCAGAGTCTAGATCCAGTCTTAAAAGCCGACCTTTCTTCCTTCTGTCGCTCTGTGGTCTCGCCACTCCTCCAAACCCGCCACCAAGACCAACCTCGACCGCAACGGTTCCGGCATGATCTCGACAGATTCAGAGCAGTCTGCATATCGACTTAGAGGGGGAGCAGAAGGAGAGAAAGGCAAAGAAAAAACAAGATAAGGGTTGAGAAAGGGATTCCGGCACCGGCGAACCGAGCTGGAGAAAGCATTTTTCGGCGGAGAGTTTTCTGAGAAAGAAAGAGAAAGTTTAGAAAATTTTGTTACGAATTTACGAGTTTGAAGAGATCTGTTATCTACCACCTATGTTCCCGAAAAAAAAAGATTTTAGCTGTGTGTACTAGGAAGGATAACATAGGAGTTTAGTAACACCTAACTTAAAAAAAGTCATATATTCGCAAAAAAAAGTCTACAGTAATCTCTGTACCATAAAAATGAAAATACTGGTTACCGGCTCTTCTGGTTACTTAGGCGCACGACTCTGCCACGCCCTCCTCCGTCACGGCCACTCCGTGCGTGCCTTAGTCCGCCGCACCAGCGACGTATCTTCACTTCCTACACTAAGCGACGCATTCGAGCTAGCTTACGGAGACGTAACAGACTACCGTTCTTTAACGGAAGCTTGCTCCGGTTGCGACATCGTTTTCCACGCCGCGGCTCTCGTTGAGCCTTGGCTTCCCGATCCATCGAAATTCGTGACGGTAAAAGCGTTTCTTTTACAACGTCTTAACTTATAGGTTTAGATGTTAATGGTGGTTTTATTTTTCGAAGCTCAGGTCAACGTTGGTGGACTCAAGAACGTCTTGAAAGCAGTGAAGGAGACGAATACAATCCAGAGGGTTGTATACACGTCTTCTTTCTTCGCACTTGGGTCTACTGATGGATCTGTTGCTAATGAGGATCAAGTATGTATGATGATGATGTGTTCTTACCTTCATGAGTTTGTTTTGTTCTGTTTCATTTGGTTTGGTTCTTGATTTGCTTTGTTGTTTGAGTACAAAGGTTCATAACGAGAGGTTTTTCTGCACGGAGTATGAGAGATCTAAAGCTGCTGCTGATAAGATTGCCATGAATGCTGCTAGTGAAGGCGTGCCGATAGTTTTGCTGTATCCTGGTGTTATCTATGGTCCAGGCAAGCTCACTTCAGGCAATATGGTTGCTAAATTGGTATGATGATTAGTTCAATCTTGCTGTCTTAGAGATACATTGGTTGGATGATGAAGTGATATATAAGTTTCAGAACATTGAGTAGAAACAACCTAATGATTCTTACTCATCTGCTAAGTTTCTCAATCTGAGACTTGTCTTAGCTAACTCAACATTAGTGTGGTTTGACATGATATGATGTAAGAGCTGAACTTGATTAACTACGTTCACTTTATATGATTACACAGGCTAAGTCGGTTTAACTTATTAAGGATACTTAGTGAGAGTATATGTAATTTTTTTTTCTTCCAGATTATTGAGCGTTTTAGTGGGAGATTACCTGGATATGTCGGCTCCGGGAATGATAGATGCTCCTTCACCCATGTTGATGATGTTGTGGATGGACATATCGCTGCAATGGAAAAAGGCAGGCTTGGTGAAAGATACTTGCTCACTGGTGAAAATGCTTCTTTCAAGCTTGTCTTTGACATGGCTGCACTCATTACTGGAACCAAAAAGCCAAGCTTTAGTATTCCGTTATGGGCTATTGATGCATACGGATGGTTATCAGTTCTGATCTCCCGGATTACAGGAAAGCTTCCAGTTATCAGTCCTCCGGTGAGTTTCAGTTACATTCACTAGTTATCATTACAGATTATATCTTACAACAATCTGAAGCTTTAATGTGTTTTTGTTTGTGAATGAGCAGTCAGTGAATGTGCTGAGACATCAATGGGCATACTCATGTGACAAGGCTAAGGTGGAACTTGGTTATAACCCTCGAAGTCTAAGGGAAGGTCTGGGGGAGATACTAACTTGGTTGAAGGATTTGGGCCTCATTCAATACTGATACTAAAATTTACCACTTATAAATAAAATATGCTTTCCTTGGATTTGATGTTTGCTCAATATGACTACCTACAACTCTGTGAAATGTTTTAAATTTGCTAATATTGGTTATCAGCTTTTTAACAACTCAAGTTCTGGAACTAGGGTTATCTACTGAATGTCTCTCCCTATCGGCCTATCTACTAAAGCTCAAGAGTCATTTTTCTTGGAAATGTCATGAATCTTTGCACATGTTCTTGTAGTGTGACTGATTCCAGAATCTTTTTGAAGCTGCCTTCTACGAAGATGACGAGTATGAAGAGGCAGTGCCGATCCTGAATAACTTTAGACCGGAAGCAATTTGCAGATAATCGAACCCAGCACACATACCTTTCTTATTAGCTTTATAGACCACTAGACAACTTAACTTAAGGATTTTGTAAATAAACGGTCGATAATTTAAAAAATTAAATGAAGGCTGGAAGCCTAAGCTTCCATGGCTTCCCCTCAGGGCCGCTACTGTGAAGAGGAATATATAAATATGGGAATTTTCGCATTTTATTTGACAATAACTATATGATTACATGTATAAAGTACAAGATTAGAAGATTAATACTAAAGTATCCAATTGATTTGTCCATAATGCTTTTGGTCTTTCAGGACATCCACTTATTAAGTTATTATAGCTGCATGGCCGTTGATACATAGTCCTCTTTTCAGTTTATGCTGCTCAACAAAATTAAATAAAGGTCAATAAGAGGATTGTCTAGGTATAGGAGGACTTGATGTGCATTGCTAGATTCCGACCAAAGAAACGATAACCATGGCAATATAGTAGTATACCTGTTACAGTCCACGCTCTTAGAGAAAGGGACCCCTATATCAACACCACATTTGGAAGGTAGTTGTTTGGCATTGTCATCGTTGATTCCAGGTATTGTATTGGATACACTCTTCAAGCATTGACAAGCTGTTTGTTGATCTGCCTTCCCGGGCGTAGCGGCTTTTAGATTATTAAGCCCGGCGCAACACGGTTGAGATGGGCTTCCTCCACCTCTTAGATAAGACAGACATGGTGCTAAGTACATATTTACCTGAGAACATGATATAGCTTCTGCCTCATGATACGCAATCACCATTAGAAGTGTAATCACAAACAGTGATGTTGTCCATGTTTTAGAAGTAATGTTCGTCATCTTTCACTTGAAACTTTGTGTGTTAGATAATATATTCTTTACTTTGATACTATTTTATATGGAGAGTTTTGGGGAAAGTAGTCGTCTACATGTATTTCAAATGACTTAGCTTTTTGCTAGTCATGTGTTTCGAGTGGTGTAGAAGTTGTAAAGGATAGTGGTTACGAGTAATCCTGCAGAAATTAACCAAACTGACTTAGCCGACTAGCCAAATCGATTTTCAGTTCAAGTTCGGCTGAGAATTCAATTCAGTTTGATAAAATAAAATCAGATACTAGTTGATTGCCAATTGTAGTTCAATTTTACTTAGAAAAAAAAATCTAACCAAATCATGCTAAATTATACCAAATCGAAGCATGTCCAAATTTCAAACAGAACTAAATAAAATTTTAACAAAACTAAACTAAAATTTAACAGAAATTAAAAAAAAAAGGTTATATTTGATAGAATTTTTAAGAACCAAACAACAGGATGGGATTTTTGTTTGGTTCAGTTATAGATATTATTTTATGTGAATCCAACTAACCAAAAATTGAATTATCCAAACCGAACTAACCTTACGAGAAATGGTTTCAACAAAAGGAAAGGCAGAATAAAAGATTCAGGCCCAAAACAAGCCCATAAGATGGTCCCTTCTTCACTCTTTCTCCTACCTGGTTAATGTGCCGAGCTTCTCTTCTGCAAATTAAATTAAAAAAAATGGAGGCATCACAAAAACCCAATCCTCTCCTCTCATTCTCATCTTTCCTTCACACCCACTGTAACCGATTCGCCTCCGACCTCTCCGCCCGATTCGAAGACACCAAACGCTTCGCCGAATCCCTAACTACTCGACGTTTCTCTCCTCCTCATCCTTTCGCTTCAGTCTCCCAGTCCTCCAAGCCTTCTTCCGCCGTTTCAACCTCCACTACTACTTTGAACCCATCTCACGTCGCTAAAGCTCTCGCCGGCACGTCGGTCTTCACGGTCAGCAACACCAACAACGAGTTCGTCCTCATCTCGGATCCTACGGGAGACAAGTCTATCGGTTTGCTCTGTTTCCGACAAGAGGATGCTGAAGCTTTTCTTGCTCAGGTTTTTTGCTCTTTCTCTTCCCCTCGAAATGGAAAGTTTGCGACTTTCTGAGCTTTTAATTCTCTAAACATCATCCCTTCAGGCGCGTCTCCGGAGAAGAGAGTTGAAAGCTAATGCTAAGGTTGTTCCCATTAATCTCGACCAGGTACTACTTCCCATTCTCTTTGAGATCACTTCATTACATTTGTGTAGAATCCTTTGTTTGACTCAAACTGTCTTGGAAGTTGCAACATTTGAAAACGGAACCATGTCTCTGTTTCTTACTAGTTTCTGTGATAAGGAGTTAAGTCTCAGTTAACTTGTTCATTTCTCGCGTTCCTTTACTTGGTTTATAATATTGTGATAGTGTATACTGAGATCAATAGGAATAATGCATGATTGTAATTTAGCTTGGAACTTGCTACTACGGTCGGGAAACTTGTATGTAGTATTTGTGTGATCCTCGTATCTGTTACATTCATGTGTTTGTAGTAGTTTAATGCATTCCCATAAGTTTACAGAGGGTTTTGTTAATCAGGTGTACTTGTTAAAAGTTGAAGGGATTTCTTTTCGCTTCTTGCCGGATCCAATCCAAATAAAGAACGCTTTGGAGGTTTGGTTCATTCTACAATCCTTCATCATACACTTCTCCTGCGGTTCTTATTTTCTAGTTAACTGTTTTAACATTTTAGTCTTATATCCTAAAGCTACATTTTCTTTGTGTTCCAGCTCAAATCCTCAGCTAGTAAGAATGGGTTTGATGGAGTTCCGGTATTCCAGGTACACTTTCATCACATATTCTTTACAAGTGATTAGCCAAACATTCTTTGCACTTCTTCTCAGAACCAATGGAGTTTCCTTGTGTTTTTTTTGGTGTTTATGCTATGGTTTTCACTTGTAAATTTTCCTCTGCAGTCTGAGCTTCTTGTTGTGAGGAAAAAGAATAAACGTTACTGCCCTGTATATTTCAGTAAGGTTGGTTCATTTCTTCTCGAACTTTTACGAAAATACTAGTAAATTTTCTTAAAGGCCAAAAGAGAGAACCAGATAAATTTTGCTTTACTGTCGTTGATAGCCAAGTTCTACATGTGACCATTTTCAGGAAGATATAGAGAGGGAGCTTCTTTCTAAGTATACAAAAGCATCAAGGGGAGATCAACAAATTATGGTAATAATTCCCTAGCTGCCTTTGTATTTGACAGGCCAGTAATTATATTCTTCACCTTGAGACATGAACAATTATTTGATTGGACTAAAAGTGAGGGTAGCGGCATTGGCAGCATTACTGATTTATAGCATTCATTGTGCTTACATGCTCTGTATTAATGTGCTTTCTATTTATAAATACCATATCTTCAGAGTAAAGTACAGTGAGAGAAAAGGAAAACTTTAGATATCACCCTCACAGCATTTGTGTGTTAAGAGTATTTTGTACCTTCACCATGGAACTAATAATCTTGTCTTTTCACAGGTTGGGAGTTTGGAAGATGTCTTGAAGAAAATGGAGGTAACTATCATTCTTTGTGTAAAGAAATTGTAAAAGTAAATAATTCAGAAAATGAGTGATCTAATAGAATGTGGATTGAATGAAAAAAAATGTAGAGGAGCGAGAAGAATTCAGGTTGGGAAGATGTAATATTCATTCCACCAGGAAGAAGTTATGCACAACACATGCAGGATGTGATTAAAGAGTAACAAAGATGAAAGAAACTGTATGTAGTTTTCATTTGATAAAATAAAACAACTTCTCTTTAGATTTTGCAATATTTTCATTGCCGCCAAAGAGCTCAATGCAGTTTCAGTTATATTTTTTTCTCACTTACTCTTAAGTCTTCTTAACACACCATTCAATCTCTTGGTTCTTACATACCAGAACTTATAATTGTCTGTATGGATAAAAACGGTGGTAAATGGTATGTTGGTTTAATAAGGTTATGAAGCTGTTAATCCATTTATTATTGGGTCTGATGAAAACACGAAAACACTTGTTTTGGTATGGAAACGCCTTGTGTCAGAAATAGTGATTCATTGAACATTTCATAACTTTTTGGATAATTGTTATAATTATTTTATTTTCTAAAACTTAAAGTGCTCTTTTCACTAAACCACTTTTAAAATATTCAGTCTCAAGAACCCCATTCAACATTGGCTCGGTGGCGAGAAGAGAAGAAGAAGAAGATGGAAGAGAACTGCGAAGATTGCATGAGATGGGAAGAACAACTGTACTGGACTCATTTCCAAACCGTTCATTTCTCTCAGCTCCTCCTTCCTGGTTTCCACAATCGCCTCGTACGTTTGAATCTGAAACCACTCTCCTTTTTCTTTGCTTCTCTGTGGTGAAAACACGTTACAGAGCTTAGCAGTTTTTGTCCTCTCTCTTAGTAACTAGTTCTGTCTCTGTTCTTGAGGCTTTATGTAATGAGAATTCTCTGTTTACATCAAAATAACCATTTGAGTTTGATCGTTTTGTATATATAATATTGCAGGCCATACCTAAAAAGTTTTCCACATATTGCAAAAGGAAACTACCTAAGATTGTGACCCTCAAAAGTCCAAGCGGCACTAAGTACAACGTGGGGTTAGAGGAAGACGATGAAAAGTCTCTGGCTTTTCGTTGTGGGTGGGACACGTTTGTGAAAGACCATTCTCTCCACGAGAGTGATCTGTTAGTCTTCAAGTTCAACGGATCATCTGAGTTTGAAGTACTGATCTTCGATGGAGACACTTTATGCGAGAAACCCACTTCTTATTTCGTCAGAAAATGTGGGCATGCAGCAGAGAAAATCAGCAGTGCTAGAGATTTCACAGCAACCTCTTCGAGATCTCCTAAGAGATACATTAACAACTCTGATGTTGTTGAAACTACAGTGAACCAGCAGAAACCTGTTGGTAATGAGTTAGATGA
Organism: Hirschfeldia incana; assembly: GCA_026261945.1. Lineage (NCBI taxonomy): Eukaryota > Viridiplantae > Streptophyta > Magnoliopsida > Brassicales > Brassicaceae > Hirschfeldia > Hirschfeldia incana. The sequence continues at coordinate 5,323,871 of JABCMI010000006.1, forward strand.
TCTCATTGATATCGATATCGACACAATGCTAAATCAGGAACTTGTAGTGCCTCAGACTGGTTTCGAGCAAGAGGAACATGTTAACTCTGACATTGACACAGACTCTGGCCAGCTTCTTACTAGTAAAGGGCCAATCAGTGAAGGGAAGTATCCCATTGGCGTGTTTAAAAAGATGAGGGGACAAATAAGTATCAATGATCTCGATAGTAAAGCTGGTATCCACTCTTTTCTTTTCTTACGTAGTGATTACCGGTTTGCTGTAGTTACTAATACAAATGTCTTTAGATGTGGAGATGATTTCATCTGGTAGTGGTAGCAGAAAGAGAGTAGGTGAGACTAACAAAAAGAAAGCCTTGTCTCTAGCTAAACGAGCCATTTCGCCGAAAGGTTTCTTGGTGGTTATGAAACGCACTCATGTGGTATCAAAGTGCTACTTGGTAATAATTGTATAGTCTTATTCAATCTCCTTTGCAGCTTCAACTATTGGGATTTTTTAAAGTCTATGCTTAATATTTTTTTTTTCTCTCGACGATAAACAGAATATCCCCGTACAATGGAGCACGAGGTACATGTCTCCTGAATCTCAGGATGTAGTGATGCAGGTGGATCAAACAAAATGGCACTTTAATTTAGTTATTATGGATCTAGTGGTCGTGGTGGGATTTCAACGGGGTGGAAGAAGTTTGCAAAAGACAACAACTTGTGTGAGGGGGATGTCTGTGTGTTTGAGCCAGCCAAGAAGCCCGAGGCTAAACCGTTTCATCTAAATGTCTACATCTTTCGCGCTGCAGAAGCGGAAAGTAGCAACACTTGTTGACACCACAAGTGAATATAAGCACAAGCAAGACTGGTTACTATCGTGTAGACGATGACTTGTGCATAAAGTTAACGTAAGAAATCTCTAGGTGTTGTATTCTGTAATGTGAAATATTGTGTAAGCTTTTGTCTCTTTGTTGTCTAGTCTTATGAAGTGTAGCAAACTTGCAATGTTACAAGAATGTTGTGTAGGATGTATGTAAGTAAACCTATAAACGGAAGTCTTTTTTTTTGTGTTTGTGAGTGTGCAAATTAATTAAACCGAACCAAACCGAATCTATCTATCTTGTTGGTTCGGTTTTTCGGGGAGGAAGATACCAGTTAATATTCTTAATCAATAACCGATTGGTTTAGTAAAATTTTAGATGGGCATTTCGGGTCTCTTAATTATCAACGGCTCTCTAAGAAATATAGCCGTTACACACTTTCCGATTACAGAATTGGGAACATACGAAAACCTAATTTGACTCCACCGCCTTCGTATTATAAATAAACCCCCAAAGTTCACACCTTTCACCATCAAATCAATCTGCTCTCATCACTCAACGAACAAACTCTCCGCTCTCTCTGCTCCAGTCTTACTGCTTTTACTCGCCGATTCGTATTCGATTTAATTTCGTTTAATTGATATATTGCTAGTAATCTGATTCGTATATCATCGCCATCTTGCTTGCTCTCTCTGTTTCTTTGTGTCTTTTTTTGTGTGTTTGTGTTAACAATGGATGCAGGTATGAACACATCTACGCACTTGAAGGCTCAAGCTCGTTGCCCTCTTCAAGAACACTTCCTTCCCCGCAAAAATTCCAAGGAAAATGTAAGTTTAACTCTTTCAATTGCTTCCCAATCGATACCATAACATTGAATTAGGGTTCCGATTTGATTTGTTTAGAATCGATTCATCTCTGCCATTAAAGAATTAGGATTTCAAATATACTGATTTGATTTTTTTGTTATTCAATATCAGCTGGACAGATTCATACCAAACAGATCAGCGATGGATTTCGACTACGCTCACTTCGCGCTAACCGAAGGAAACAAATCAGGTAAAGAAGATGAGGTAAAGGTAAGCTCACCATCCAGAGAGGCGTACAGGAAGCAACTCGCTGAGACGATGAACCTGAACCACACGCGGATCCTCGCCTTCAGGAACAAACCTCAAGCTCCTCTCGACTTGCTTCCCACTGACCACTCTTCTTCTCTTCACCACCAACCTAAATCCGTTAAACCAAGAAGATACATCCCTCAGGTACTTTTATTTTTATCTACTTTGTTGTTGTTGTATAATGTATATTGATATGTTGTTTGAATGTTAATTGATAGACTTCTGAGAGGACATTGGATGCACCTGACATTGTTGACGACTTCTACCTCAACTTGCTTGATTGGGGAAGTGCTAACGTCTTGGCAATAGCTTTGGGACACACTGTTTATCTATGGGATGCTTCCACTGGCTCCACCTCAGAGCTTGTCACCATTGATGAGGAGAAAGGACCAGTCACGAGTATCAACTGGGCGCCTGATGGTCGTCATGTTGCAGTTGGGCTCAACAACTCTGAGGTCCAGCTTTGGGATTCTGGATCCAACCGTCAGGTAATTAATTACACAACCTCCTCTCTCTCTCTTTTCTGTTAATGTCATCATCATGTCTTAAAACCTTATGTGTGTTGTGTTTTTTTATTGCAGCTGAGGACGTTGAAAGGTTGCCACCAGTCTAGAGTAGGATCACTGGCGTGGAACAACCACATCTTGACAACGGGTGGGATGGACGGTCAGATCGTTAACAACGATGTACGCATCAGATCACATATCGTGGAAACTTACCGTGGCCACACTCAAGAGGTTTGCGGGCTCAAGTGGTCTGGATCCGGACAGCAGCTAGCGAGCGGTGGCAACGACAATGTTGTACACGTATGGGACCGTTCTGTCGCCTCCTCGAACTCGACCACGCAGTGGCTTCACAGGCTCGAGGAGCATACGTCTGCTGTGAAGGCTCTTGCGTGGTGCCCTTTCCAGGCGAATTTGCTAGCGACCGGTGGGGGTGGTGGAGATAGGACGATTAAGTTCTGGAACACTCACACTGGAGCTTGTTTGAACTCGGTGGATACTGGCTCCCAAGTTTGTTCTTTGTTGTGGAGTAAGAACGAGAGAGAGTTGCTTAGCTCGCATGGGTTTACACAGAACCAGCTTACGTTGTGGAAGTACCCGTCTATGGTGAAGATGGCTGAGCTCACTGGTCATACGTCAAGAGTTCTGTATATGGCTCAGGTGAATAGAAAATTTTGATCATGTTATATTTTGTATATAGCTGCTGAGAGTGGTTTTGAGTTCTAAAAACTTGTGTTATTTGTCTGTGTAATCTACAGAGTCCTGATGGTTGTACCGTAGCTACAGCAGCAGGAGACGAGACTTTGAAATTCTGGAATGTATTCGGAGTACCAGAGACGACCAAAAAAGCAGCTCCAAAAGCAGTCCATGAGCCATTTTCTCATGTGAACCGTATCCGTTGAAGAAACTGTGAAGAAAGACTTAACAGCAAAAAGCAGCCCTTGATTCTTACATAAGAATGTTCTTTATAGTTTCATTCATCATGAACAACTGTGTATGGATTTTAAACAGTGACTAACTTCGTTGCTCGTACTAAATAGAAAAAAAACAAATCATGTTTACTCTTTTTTCATAATCTCAACAAGTCTTGTTAGTTGACATGTTCATGTTACGGTATGTAAAACACACTCTGTTTCCGTATAAACTCACTACTCGTACAATAGAGTTTGTTATCTGGATTGCGTATGTTCTCATCAGCTCATGACTTAGTCTTGGAGGAAGACTTCTTTTTATAACATTGGTCACTAGTCATATATGATTCTTTTATTGTTCTGTCCTGACTTGTCTACCACAAAAGTACCCACCCCTTCTCATGTAACTTCAAAACAAGACACTTGGTGTTATTGTTTCATGGAGCTTACTTTAATGTGAATTCAAAGATCATGGAATATGAAAACATACGAAGGAGAAGAATACATGAGACATGTCGGTCAGAGCATCACTTTCAACTTCTTCCTTGAGTTTTGTTTTCAGTTGCCAGAAACTATTGTCTTCGACGACTGACAACAACTGAACAAGATTTGAGTTATTTGAATTTGGATGAAGCTTTGAGTTAATAGATGCTTTTATTTTGGATTGTGTTTTCAGCAATGGGGAACAGTTCAAGGCACTAATTGTTCTCTCGCACTACCTTGTGGTATATGCAAATATTAATGTATGTTGAGACTTGAGAGCTGAAAAAGGTGTCTATTGAGTATTTTCTTAGAAAACTTGCTTTGATCTTGTAGACTGGGAGGTTCCAACTGTTCTGGGATGAAGCTGCCAAGAACCGTCACTGAGCCCAGTTCTTAAAAATCAAGTAAACTAGCTTTGCTCTTGTATAACAAATGTTTTGTTACACCGACTCCCATTCCTTGATAATTTCATGCAATTATATTCTTTGATGGATTTTGTGATACTAGCCAATCAAACTATCTTGGATATTTTTGCGTCTAAAATTGCAATATTAGCACACTCTCTCACAGATTTCTCTAACTTCTTAAAACAAATTCTCTTAAAGTCACTTAATCAAACAAATAGCTCAAAGTAGATAAATCATTTTGGGGACTAATGTTTTATATAGGAAGCTATAATTAAAAGGCGCGAGATTTCCTCACATGACAAACAATATGGAATATCAATCCCACAAAAATCTCCTAGCCAAACCAATTTTGTTGATTTTTCAAGAAAGTAAAATATCAAAGAAAGCCAACAAAAATAAAAGTGATCGTCTCCTCCATTAAAAGAGAGATTAAACAAAAAATGGCTTTTCAAGATTTTGACATCATTCAACAACGCGTGCACGAACAGAGAAAACGTAAGTTCAGGAAGAAAATCATCATTGGAGTTGTCTCTACGCTTGTTGTCGTTGCTGCCATTAGTGGAGGGGCTTTTGCTTATGTTACATACGGAAACAAATCTCAAGAACAGGTGAAAACCACAAACACAACCAACAAAGCTAAAACGAAAAGCTCCGAGAAGACCGAGAGTCCTCCTCCAAGACAGAAACCACCACCACCATCCTCTGCAGCAGCACGTGCTCCAAAGCCAGGCCAGGTCGATAAGATTATCCAAACACTTTGTAATTCAACTCTTTACAAACCAAGTTGTCAGAAAACTCTTAAAAACGGGACAAAGAAAGCTACTCATCTGTCTGATCCAAGGAGCCTCTTAAAGTCTTCAATCAAAGCAACCAATGAAGATCTTGTGAAAGTTTTCGAAAAAGTTTTGAAAATCAAAACAGGGAACAAAGATGAAAAAGACGCTATAACGCAGTGCAAGTTGCTTGTGGATGAAGCTAAAGAAGAACTTAACACCTCAATGAAAAGAATCAACGACACAAAGGTTAACAACTTTGCGAAAATAGCTCCTGACTTAGATACTTGGTTGAGCGCAGTCATGTCGCATCAAGAAACATGTCTCGATGGGTTTGAAGAAGGGAAACTCAAAACTGAGATACGTAAGAACTTTAACTCTTCTCAAATGATGACCAGCAACTCTCTGGCGATGATTAAGTCTTTAGACGCGTATCTTTCTTCGGCTCTAAAGGTGAAAAAGAGACATCTTCTTGAATCAAGATCGTCTTGGTTAAACGACAATGAGAGAAGAATGTTAAAAGCTATTGATGTGAAGGCTTTGAAACCTAATGCTATAGTGGCTAAAGATGGTAGTGGAAATTTTACAACCATTAATGCTGCACTTAAAGCAATGCCTGCTAAGCATAAAGGAAGGTACGTGTTGTTAACCGTTTCATAGTATTAATTCATAATTTTGAAAATGGATCTTGGCTCTAGGCTTAGTATGACTTTCCTTTTATAGGTATACCATTTATATCAAACATGGAGTTTATGATGAATCTGTTATTGTTGACAAGAAGAAAGCTAACGTTACAATGGTCGGTGATGGATCGCAGAAGACGATCGTGACGGGAAACAAAAGCCATCCAAAGAAAGTCCGCACGTTCCTCACAGCCACATTTGGTATATCCTGATTTCTTAGAGGTTTAATCTCTCAATTATTTCAAATATAATTTATGCATTTGCTTTTCTTTTTTGGATTGAATATCAAATTTACTGATCAAAGGCATTTACAATAGTTTTATTTGGCTATACGCATTTGCGTTCATACCATGATAAACGAACCGAGATCTTCGTGGTCCAAAATAATCCCACCATCAATAACAGTAAGAATAAAACTTAAGTTCACCAGGGTGAACCTTTAAATTCACCATTAATTTAATAATCAACCAAAGTGCCAACTAGATTAACGATTAAAAAATATTAAATACGTTTTAAAAAATTAAAATAATTAAAAAAACAAAAATATATCAATTTTAATAATAATAGTACCACTATCTAAACTCAAAACTCAAATTCTATACTATAAAATCAAATTCTAAACCCTAAACCCTAAATTGTAAACCTAAACTCTATACCCTAAATCCAAATCGTAGATCCTAAACCCAAACCATAAACCAAAAATCTAGACCTTAAACACAAACCTATATCCTAAACCCAAACCTAGACTCTAAACCCAAAAAGTAAATCTTATACTTTAATTCTAAACCCTTAATAATAAATCTTTGGATCTAAGTCATAATCCAAATCCAAAATCCTAAATCCAAACCATAAACCCTAGGATTTACTATTTAGGTTTATAGTTTAGGATTTGGGTTTAGGGATTAGGTTTAAGTTTAGGGTTTATGGTTTGGATTTAGGATCTTTGATTTGGGTTTAGAGTATATAGTTTAGATTTATGATTTAGGGTTTAGGGTTAGAATTAAGGTATATGATTTACGATTTGGGTTTAGAGTCTTAGATTTGAGTTTAGGGTATAAGTTAAAGTTTAGGGTCTAAGTTTTTGATTTAGAGTTTATAATTTGGGTTTAAGGTTTAAGATTTGGATTTAAAGTATAAAGTTTAAATTTATGATTTATGATTTAGGGTTTAGAATTTAGATTTAGGGTATAGAGTTTGAGTTTGAGTTTAGAGTTTAGATTGTTGCACTAGTATTAATAAAATTGACACTACTTTTTTTTAATTATTTTTTTTTTTTTTTAAATTATTTAATATTTTAAAATAATTATCTAGTTGACAATTTGATTGGTTATTAGATGAGAGGTGAATTTAAAGGTTCATCCATATGGTAAACCTAAGTTTTGTTCTAACGGTAATTAAAAGTACATATGTTCCTAGCTATAAGAAAACCATTTTTTGTGTTTACGTATAATAAATCATATTAACATTTAACAAAAAACCATCATAATTTGTGATTAACTATTTTTAATGATCTAAACCAATAGTAATTCAATCAAAAACTATATTTTGAAGTTTATAATTTGACATGAAAATGTAAAATAGTATCTTTTAGAAACAAACATTATTTTAAAAATATTTAGCTTTTGGGAACCGAGAATAATAAATGATATTTCAGTTTTGAAGACTTATTTTGTGATATATTTTTTTTTTGCTTAATATTTTGTGATATATATATATATATATATATATATATATATATATATATGCAAACATTTTTTTCATGCACGTTAAAGGTTTTGGGTTCATATAAATAGAAAATGAAAACGGTAAATGTAAACGAAAGCATAAGTATAAGCATGCAAAAGCAAAGTATAAGCATGCAGTGAAATAATAACCTTTTATGTGTTTGATTACTTACAGTGGCACAAGGAGAAGGATTCATGGCACATTCCATGGGGTTCCGGAACACGGCTGGACCTGACAGGCACCAAGCGGTGGCTATACGTGTGGAATCCGACCGTTCAGTTTTCCAAAACTGTAGATTCGAAGGCTACCAAGACACATTATACGCGTACACGCACCGACAGTACTACCGTAGCTGTGTCATCATCGGAACAATCGACTTCATATTCGGTGATGCAGCCGCCTTTTTTCAGAACTGTAACATCTTTATCAGGAAAGGAGTAGCAGGGCAGAAGAACACGGTGACGTCTCAAGGGCGAGTGGACAAGTTTCAGACAACAGGCTTTGTGATTCAAAACTGTACAATTGCTCCAAACGAAGATCTTAAACCTGTTAAAGCTCAATTCAAGAGCTACTTAGGTCGGCCGTGTAAGAACCATTCCAGAACAGTTGTGATGGAGTCCACGATCGAGGATGTGATCGATCCTGTTGGCTGGTTGAGATGGCAAGAGACGGATTTCGCTATTGGGACGTTGTTTTATGCAGAGTACAAGAACGATGGTCCAAGCGGAGGGACCGGTTCTAGGGTTAAATGGCCTGGATTTAGGGTTATAAAAAAGGAAGAGGCCATGAAGTATACGGTTGGACCATTCTTACAAGGGGATCCATGGATTCGTGATATGGGGTCTCCGGTTAAGTTTGGTCTTTATGATGCTTGATGCTTGCAAATGTGGTGCCTTGCTTCTTCTTTTTTTCTTATGAGAGTCAAAGTGTAGCTTGGAGCGGAGGGTAATAGAATGTGAATATATAGGTGAGGTAAGAGTTGGATCTTTTGTCAAAGAGGTCGGTCGATTAATACATTTTTGACACAAAACATGTTTAAAGGCGTTTCATAGTGAATGATAGTCCTGATGATAACAATGGATGCAGATATAACATTTGTATTGGTGTGATTAGATAAGTAAAACTAATAATAGTCACACCATTGCTTGATAGACAAAGGTTGAACCATAGCTCAGTTGAGCGCCAAAGCTATAACTAACCTATTGAAGAACTGAAGAAGCCTTGTAGTTTTGTAGTATAAATCAAGTGTCTGGTCTTCTGTTTACTTGTATTTTGGTAGTAAGCGAGGAAGGTGAGTGAGTATAGGACTTATAAACTAATTAATATGGTACTACCAAGGCTCTTAATGAAATTATAGAAGCCTTGAAACGCAAAAGGTCAACAACATCAAATGAAACTCTGCACAAAGGAGATTGCAACCTGACTAAATCATGGAAGCAAGTAAGTGAAGTCACGCATCTTTTGATTATTTGTAAAGTGTGTATTTTGGTTCCTTCAATTCGGCTTCTATCTAGCATTGCCATTCTTTTTCTCATTCAAAGAATGCACTACCATCTAATAGGCTCCTTTTCTATTTATCAATTTGTTCAAGTTATAAACTTGTACGTCTAATCTATAATATTAAAACCAAAGGGCAGACATTACTGCTTTGTACGAACTCAAAAACCGTAGCGACGCCAAAGGCGATTTTCCAATAACCGTTTCTGAAACTTTTTCATCGGATTTCTGCAATTACGGCGGCTTCGGCCGCCGGATTTTATCTTTTCTTTTGTTTTTCTTCTTTCTGCAGTAGATAATAAACTGCTTGGTGTTGATTTCAACATCAAGTGTGATGATTTGGGATAAACCCAATCGTTTGATCAAACCACCTACCAATCGGTGCTCATCCTATATCACTCACCGACTGATGTCATCTATGCTGTCGGCAAGTATTCTCCTTTTGTTTCTACATCCGGGTCTAAGGAACTTGGAGACTAATTCAATGGAGTTTGATCGATTGGTTGTTGTGTTCCTTTTCTCCTTATGTGAGCGTTTCTGTCCGAGCATGAACTTCTGGTGTTTATGGAGGCTTATGATCGATGTTTTGATTTGTTCTTCGATGGCTTTGGTTATCGATTGTCTTTTCTCCCTCGTGGAGTGATTTCCAGCGACGAGATTTCCTTGGCTATGTCCGTTAATTGGCGTATTGTCGTTGCTTTTGCAAAGTTGTGTTCTCCTCTTAGAATTTCTTCGGGGGTCACAAGATTTTCTGGTTAAACATAGGTGTCTAAAACCACCTTGGCCTAGAGATGAAGCATCGCAACATACGGTCCGGATAGATACGGCTTGTGCCAATGGTTTTTGTAAGAGGGGGTTAATGCTCGGTGGGCAAGATTCTACCTATGCTGATGTGGTTCTGCAATTATGCAACGAGATCATCTTCGTAAGTATGATACAGATGGTTGAAGCGTGGTGGATGGAGTCAAGCCTAAGATATTATCGTTCCGCATGGCTGAGAAGTTCTATTAATTTATTTTTCTTGTCATTGGCAAGTAAGGCTACAAAACAACACCCGAGTCACAAAGACAGATCAGATGCAACCGTACGGAGAATCGGAAGTTTGTGCTATTATCGATTTCAAACCGGGAAAATACGTACATCATGGATAGTAAGTACAACATCAACACATGTTATCTCCTGCAGCGGGAGTGTTTGGGACGGATTGCGATGTAACAGATGGATCGTATCCAATGATCTTTTTAAAGAAAAAGGCATTTACTCACAAGAACTGAGAGCCACGAAAAAAGATCTTATAAGACCAAGAACAAAGTGGAGAAAAACTAGCGAATCAGCCTGTCCTACGAATGTGTTAGGAAGCATCGTGTTATTGTTGTCTCTATTAAAAGTTCTTTTTAACAACATGTGTGTTATGTTTTATGGTTCATGTAATGTATTTACATTGATTTGAAATCAATAAAATTAGATGTTATAAAAAAAAAAAAAAAATTAAAACCAAAGGGCCTTTTTTTAGGAACCCTTAAAATTTTGAGATATTTACAACTCATTGCCATTATATATTTTTAATATATGCTTTTAATTATTTTTCTTTGATTAATCAACTAAATAATTTATATTTCAAACTAATAATACCTATAATTATGGCAAGTATCATTTATAAAAAAAGATATGCTGCGATTTTTAATAGATAAGGCTTCTTTAATTAAAAAAAAACTTAATATTAATATTAATTTATATTATTAATTACGAAATAATTGATATATTATTTAATAAAAATATTTAAAACATTGAGTAAGATTTTGTTAGATTTTTCTCAACAGATTTTGTTATAATTAAAAATAAATTCAATAGACCTATTATTATGTCATCTTATATAATTAATTAAATATACCTACTATGATTTATGATTTGCATCAAGCATAACCCTTAAACATACGTTGAATTCCTAGAATATAGACTTCCCCATATAAAACGAGCTACCTAAAACAATACATCTCAAAAGCATACTCATGAGTGTTTACTTGCCATATCAAAATATAATTGTGCACCATATTGATACAATATGCATCAAATCGGGTAAAATATATACACATGATTTCACAATGCAAATAATTATAGTTTCATTCAAGATCAAATATTCATGAGAATGTTTATTAAATCTATGTTCAAATTAGATTTTTTTAAGTTTACCGGATCAATTGTGACGGGTCGAGATTTGATAATAGATTTTTAACTAACAATTTTTATTTAAAGTTGAATCTAAATATATACGGGTCACTGAATGGCCACAAATCCAGATCAAATATGAATATTGATTTCATATTAACAATTAATTAAATATAACCGCATAAGTGTTGGTCAAAAATAGAAAAGATTAAAATAAATAAAACTAAATAAGTGAGTTTACACACATGATTCAACAATAGAAATACCTATAATTTCATTCAAACGCAAATAAACATGCATCTGCTTACTAAATCTAAACTCAAGTAGGGATATTTTAAGTTTTTATTGAATCAATAGTGTCAGGTTGCAGTTTAATGGTAGATTTTTAATTAACAATCTATACTATTAAAGCAGACGAATGTTTATGAATATTCCCCTAAAATTTCTAAGTAATTACAAAAAATGCATATACCTTTTTGCCAGTATTATTTGCAAACAATCAAAGTCATTATTTTGAAATTACATTAAAGAATATTTAATATAATTCAGTTCTTACCCTTTTTGAAAATTTAGTTTCCTAAATGTTTGCATTATATTTTTTCAAAAAAAATTCACGTTATTAATTATTTAAAAGAATTTATTAAATGAAACCTTAAAATAAAATCAACTTGAAATAACAATTGATTAAATAAAAAAAATCATAATAAGGGTCTGAATTATCTCAACTTCTTAAAAAATAGTTTCATTTAAAATAAAAACTAAATCACATAAACTAAATTTAGTAAAATTATAGAAAATGTTTTGAAACGCAAAATTGAATTTTTCAACACATAGAGTGTTGAATATATAAAATATTTTATTTTGATTATAAAAAAAATTAGTGTAAAATAAGTTTACTTCGGGTTAAATAAATAAAATCATATTACGAGTTAGAATTATTTAGAATCTTCTAAAATTTAGTCACATTTAAAATAACAAAAAAGTCATATAATTAAATTTAAGATAAATTTCATAAAAAATTAAAATATATAATTTACCAAAAATTATAATTTTTATCACGTAAAATAATTTTCCAACAAAAAATATATCCGCCTTTTTTAAGGGCGGGTCAAAATCTAGTTTCGTTTAAATGCTCTAAATTTTATAATAAGTAATCTCAATGTTCCGTTTGGTGATTCGTATTACAAGTGCAATAGAAACGAAACGAAACAAACTTAGAAATATATAAACTAATATATGCAAGAAAAATATAAACGAAAAATCCATAATACAGTAAATAGAAAGAAATCAAATAAAATAAATGTAATGAATCTTCGTTTGCTCCGTTTTTATTTTAGACGATTTGTATTACAAAAAAAATTCTAATTAGTTGTGTCTTCTACGGCTACAAGATCCTACGCTTGAGGTAAGAGTAACGGTCTTGGTTGGTGGTTACGTTCGTGCGCGCATAGTGACCATCACGTGAAACGGCACCGTTTCGAAACGTCATCCCTGAACAAAACAACTGTGAAGCCAGAGGAACCAAACCGAGCTACAACTTTTTTTTTTCGCATTAATACATTTTCGTCAATTCTCTTTCCATCTCCGCCGATATTTTTCTCTTCCGAATCGCCGGAATCTTATCACTTTAAAGCTTCTCCAAGAATACGCCTCCTCCTTACTATCTCTTCCCTAAGATCTGATCCGATTCGACTCTCCATGTCTCTCTCAAACCCTAATCTAAACTAGGTTAACCTTTGATCTTCTCCTTTCTCATCTTCTAAATCCCCAAATCAGAGATCCAATTCATCCGAATTCCTTCCAAATTTTGTAGCTTTCTGATCGGGTTTTTCGATTAATGTAGTAGATCGAGACCATTTTTGGGGGTGGGGAGGGTGTGTGCATGAGGATTTGGTGTTTTGATTGCTTCATCGACGACGTAGACGAGGAAGGTAGACTGAAACAATCGGCTATGGATAACAACAACGACGAAGATGTCGAATTCGATCTAGACGAGAGGGAAGTAGGAGGAGTCTTGAACAGTGAGGACGAGATGCTGGCGACGGAGGAGGAGGAGGAGGACATTGCTGAATTGGAGCAGTTATGGTCATTTGAGATTCACTCGCAACGTTTAGTTCTTCAAGGAGAGAGTAGCAATGCTACTGCTGCTGCTGGAGCTGTAGGTGAGGATTGTAAGATGGAGGAAGCTGATCACGATTCGTATCACAAACGTGCTAAAGTCTACTCTGCCCTTGCGTGAGCTCTCTTAACCTTTTTCTTTTTGTTTAGTGTCGTTAGTTTTGTGTAATTCTGATGATGAAGTTTTAGTTGCAGTGATGCTGGGAACTCTGGTTCGTCGGTGGAGAGAAGTGTGAGTTTCGGTGTTGACTCTTCTTCTTCTTCTAGGACGGATGCTGACATGTTCTGTCAGAATTTCATCTTGAATTATAGTCGGAAAGATGGGAAGAAAGATGAGGGAGATGATAACGGTTCTTCTGAATCTGAAGATTTTGAAGTTCATATTGATTTGACTGATGACCTCTTGCATATGGTACACATTGTTTTTTTGTATTTTTTTTTCATTTAAAAGATCAAATTATAGATATCCTTTTTTTAATTCCCTTTTTTATTTGTTTTTATTTCCATCAGGTATTCTCCTTCTTGAATCACGTCGACCTCTGTCGCTCTGCTATGGTGTGTCGTCAGTGGAGAGTAGCTAGCTCTCATGAGGAATTTTGGAAAGTCTTGAACTTTGAAAATATGAGGATTTCTGTCGAGCAATGTAAGTTGTCTCATATATCTGTTAAAGCTGTCTTCTTCTCTGTTATTTGCCATTGGAAGAAAACAAATTTAGTATTTTTTTTTTTCAATAATGCCGGTGTAAAACGTTTGTTTGATATTCAGTGACAGTACAATAGAATTCTGACTTTGAGGGCATTGGTTCTGCATTTTTATTATGAGATTGGCCTTTAAAAGAAAATTTAAGCACCAAAATTTAAACTAAAATTTCTTCCGTTTTACTAATCCATAGATAAAATATAACCTTTGGTTGCTTTTGTGTGCAGTTGAAGACATGTGTCTTCGCTATCCCAATGCGACTGAAGTGAATGTTTATGGCACTCCTGCTGTTAACGCTCTGGCTATGAAAGCAGCCACCACTTTGAGGTATCTGTTTTGTTTAGCCCTTAAGATGATTTCGTAAATTAAGCTGATATATATCAATGGGAATCTTTTCGTCTGTTTCAGGAATCTGGAGGTCTTAACTGTAGGAAAAGGTCATATCAGTGAAAACTTTTTCCAGGCATTGGGGGAGTGCAATATGTTAAGGAGCGTGACTGTTAATGATGCTATTCTGGGAAATGGTGCTCAGGAAATACACCTGAGTCATGATCGGCTACGGGAACTTAAGATTACAAAATGCCGCGTAATGCGTTTGTCTATCAGGTGAAGTTGTTTTTTTCAGCAAATTCATTTTCATTTTTATTCGTTTATGTGTATGTCATACTGAGTTTTTTTTTTTTTTTTCCTACCGTTTAGGTGTCCTCAGCTCAGGTCGTTATCATTAAAAAGAAGCAATATGTCACAGGCGATGCTTAACTGTCCACTTCTACAACTTCTTGATATAGCCTCGTGCCATAAGCTCCTGGATGCTGCTATCCGTTCAGCTGCCATTTCGTGTCCCCGGTTAGAGTCACTCGATGTTTCTAACTGTTCCTGTGTCAGTGATGAAACTTTGCGTGAAATAGCCCAGGCTTGTGCTGGTCTCCATATTCTTAATGCTTCATACTGCCCCAATATATCTCTCGAGGTTGGTCCAGTTATCTGATGTTGTTTTTCCTCGCTCGTCTACTGTTTCGTACTCGTTTTCTGACTTTTGTTCCCTTTTCCTCTTTGAAGTCAGTACATCTCCCCATGTTGACAGTTCTCAAGCTTCATAGTTGTGAGGGCATAACATCTGCGTCTATGACTTGGATTGCTAATAGTCCTGCGCTGGAGGTCTGTGATTGCTTTTGTATTTTTCCAAACCCACATACACGTTTTTTCTACAACCCTTACCTTGAGATTACTGTTTCCAGTTGAGTTAATTACATATCACCTATTGCAGGTTTTGGAGCTTGATAATTGTAATCTGTTGACATCTGTCGTGTTACATCTCTCCCGTTTGCAGAGTATAAGCCTAGTCCATTGCCGCAAGTATAGTCCTCATCTTTGGTTTGCTCTGCATATCCTATTATGATGAGTATTTACCCCTTTACAAAAGATCTTGCTATCAGTTCACTCGTGTCTTCTTTTCGTTATGTTTAACAGATTCACAGAACTGAACTTGCAAAGCGTCATGCTTTCATCTATCACTGTTTCAAACTGTCCAGCACTTCGCCGAATCACAATCACTTCCAACTCCCTTCGAGTATGCACTTAGTTATCATGATTTGTTAATACAGTTCCATTAGTTAGGATTTTTTTTTTTTTAATTTGCTTAACCCGTTAACATCTCTTCATTTTGGTTGCAGCGATTAGCTCTCCAGAAACAGGAGAATTTGACAACATTAGTTCTGCAATGCCAGTCCTTGCAAGAAGTGGATCTCTCTGATTGTGAATCACTCTCAAACGCTGTTTGTGAAATATTTAGTGATGATGGTGGATGCCCAATGCTGAAATCACTAATTCTTGACAACTGTGAGGTATGATACGGTTTCTTCTGTTCATTTGCCAGTGCATAATTTATTGACATGAAAACAGGCAGTGGGTGATATATTTGATGGCTGCTTAACTAATTCTGCCTCTTGTATCATCTTGCAGAGCTTAACAGAAGTGCGATTCTGCAATTCATCGTTGGCTAGTCTGTCTCTTGTTGGTTGCCGTGCTGTTACTTCTCTTGAGTTGAAGTGCCCTCGCATAGAGCAGATCTGTTTGGATGGATGTGATCATCTTGAAACTGCATTCTTCCAGCCAGTGAGTGTTGCTTCTCATACTTGAAATAAATAACTTGTTTTAACTGATGGATTCGTTACTTCTCCCTTCTGGTTGTGAATAGGTTGCACTCCGGTCTCTGAATTTAGGAATATGTCCAAAATTGAGTGTGCTCAATATCGAAGCACCTTATATGGTGTCTCTTGAATTGAAAGGTTGCGGTGTACTGTCTGAAGCATCCATAATTTGTCCTCTGCTAACATCTTTAGATGCGTCTTTCTGCGGGTAATTAAACATTTGCTTGATATTTTTCATCTTCATGACTGATTTTACGGTGCTGCTAAACAAATTTCACTATTACCTTTCCAGCCAACTGAGGGATGACTGTCTGTCTGCAACCACTGCTTCTTGCCCACTAATTGAGTCGCTGGTGCTTATGTCGTGCCCTTCTATTGGCTCTGATGGCTTGTCTTCCTTGAACGGTCTCCCGAATCTAACTGTTCTTGATTTGTCGTATACTTTCTTGATGAATTTGGAGCCTGTCTTCAAGTCCTGTATTCGACTGAAGGTAATTCAGACCTTGCGACTGTCGGAAATAGATATACTTAGTCTTCTTTCCATGAAAACTTCTTATGCTGTGCATTATTTGCGTATTTTATTGTTTAGGTACTCAAATTACAAGCCTGCAAATATCTCACCGATACATCACTGGAGCCTCTGTACAAAGAAGGTGCTTTACCTGCACTTGAAGAGTTGGACTTGTCTTATGGAACTCTCTGTCAGACTGCCATAGATGATCTGCTTGCGTGCTGCACACACTTGACCCATTTGAGCGTGAACGGCTGTGTTAATATGCATGACCTCGATTGGGGTTCAACCAATGTACAGCTATTTGATTACTTCGGTCTAAACAGTTCCAGTGATAATACTCAAGAACAAGCTGAAACAGCCAACCGGTTACTGCAAAACCTCAATTGTGTGGGTTGCCCCAATATCAGAAAAGTGTTGATACCACCTGCAGCTCGGTTTTATCATTTATCAACACTCAACCTTTCGCTATCGGTCAATTTAAAGGAGGTTGATCTTGCCTGTTCCAACCTGGTCTTGCTTAATCTAAGGTATGAATAATTTACCATTGGTTATTTGACTTCGATCTTTATTTCTCATCAATGATTGCGTTTTATTCCATAGCAACTGTTGCTCTCTGGAAGTATTGAAGCTTGGCTGCCCAAGATTGGCTAGTCTCTTTCTTCAGGTGCGTTTTTTGCCCTATACTAGACTCCTTTTAAGCTTTATGTATGTGGAGAGGTGGATATCTATAGCCCCGGTACTTGTTCATGTGTTATCACGAAACACACTTTGATACCAAGCTTTTGTCTTTGGTAGTCTTGTAACATGGATGAAGCAGGAGTTGAAGCAGCTATATCAGGATGCTGCTCACTAGAGACACTGGATCTCCGTTTCTGTCCAAAGGTAATAACAATATGGATATCAAAATTTGGCAAAATAATCCATGGATTCATAAGAGACTTCAAATTTTGAAAACCATGCCTTGTTTGGTGATTAACAGATATCCTCGGTGAGCATGGCGAGGTTCCGAGCAGTGTGCCCTAGTTTGAAGCGAGTCTTCAGCAGTCCAAATCTTGCAGATTAGGGATTTGCGCCGAATGTTTTATTATATAGAGTTCTGTATACATTGCTGTTTGTGTTGTGTGATGTTTGAGATGGAAATAAAATGTTTGAGGTTACCAAGAGTTGGAAGGAATTGTAGAAACTCAGAAACAAAAATACAGTTACACAATTGTTTTGTGTAGGAAAATGATGTGAGAATATTGTATTTGAATTTTGATAAAAAGAAGAATATTGTATTTGAATAAGAAATAATACACTCTACAACAATATTATATGGAAGGATATTATAACCAACAAATGGAAATGTCTCTTACAGATGAAGGAAGAAATTATGCTAAACTAGGAGAAGAATAATCCAATTGTTATCCTCATGTTGGAAATGAAATATTTATATATATATATAAAAGAGATTTTTTTCTGTTCTTGTGACATGTGGAAAGTGATTTGTTAACATGTGTCCCACTTTTTTATTTTTTTTTATATTTTAAATCTTTATTCTTTTATATTACTACAATTTGATTCACCACTTCTTAATTGTGCATCATCTAATTTTTTTCATACTAACCATTTTTAAAATTTGATTATCCATTGTACTGATTACAAAATACAAATGAATAAAAAAATAAAATAATATAAATATATCTTTTATTTTTTAATTTATTCACATTTAAAAATAACGTAAACCTTCATTATTTTATTAGTTTTTACTATTTTTTATTATTTCATTCAAAATTATATATTTATCATATTAACCAAAAGAAGAAAAATAAATTAGAGCACAACTCATAATCGAAACATAAAATCTCTATAATCATAGAAAAAAAAAACAAAATGACAAAGACATGCTAACTAAGTAAATGTTTAGAGTTGAAACGAGATCAAGAACAAAAATTAACTTAGATCATTTTATCATAAAATATTTTGGTCATAACGAAGAGATGTCGGAAAAAAAGTAGAAAGATAAATTCTGAGACGAAACATCTCTCGAATACAAATAAACGCGATCAAAAACAAGCACAAAGAACCAAAAAAGCGTGTTGGAGTAAGAATATTCAACAGAAGGTAAAAATTACCATGAAAAAAGAAGACAAATACTTAACACACCATAGCACAACCACCAGTTAAGAGGTAAGAAGCACCTCACAAACTAAACAAGCACAAAAAGACGGCAATACCAACAGATAACCACAGAACTCTAGATAGAAGAGATTAAAATTCCAAAAAACTAATTTTGCACACTTATAATAAAAAAGCAGAGAAAAAAGACATACAAGCTGAAATAAGAAGAATGAAAGTTAACCACCGAAAATAAGAGCCCAAGCTTGAGACCAGAAAGTACATTATAAATCTACAAAACATAGAAAAAAAACTATCTAAACTTCGAGAAGCAAATTTGGCAAAATAGGGAAACACTAGAGACTCAAGTAGTGATGAAAACTGCAACGAGATGACAAAATATATGGAAGGATAGACAAAACGAAATCAGAAAACCGTGGAGCCATCCCCAAACTATGAAAGAGAACATAGAAGTCAGATGATCAAAACCCATATCTTGAAAACCAAGCCGAGTAGGGACTATCGATTGTAAGCTAATAAAAATAAATCAACATAAAAAATGACTAAACTCTGACCCAATCCAAGGAGATGCACTTCCTAACATCAACAAAAATCTAAGTAAGAAAATGAACATCTAATATTGACATGAACAACCTATAACGATGTGAGAAACAACCACACAACATGAAACTTATAAACCCAATCTATAAAAAATACCTGACAATCTGAGAAAGAACAAACACATAGAGGTGAGTATTTTTCGGTGAGGATGAGAAGCAAAGCACACCGAAAAAGTAAACGAAATATATAGATGGTGACAGATTAATGTCAAAATATGAATTAATGTTCAAGTAATTCAAATATATATATATATATATAAATGAGATTTTTCTCTTTTCTTCTACCACCCTGGAGGGAGGGGGGGGGGGTTGCAACACTTTAACTTAAAAACTACATGATGTTTTAATGTCTAACTAGATTTTGACCCGCCCTTAAAAAGGGCGGGTATATTTTGTTCGAAAATTTATTATACGTATTAAAGTTATGATTTTTTTATATATTAGATATTTTACCTTTTTATAAAATTTATCTTAAATTTACTTACATGACTTATTTTTTTTTTTAAATATGACTAAATTTTTTAAGACTCTAAATATTTCTAACCCGTAATATAGTTTTATTTTTTTAACCCGAAATTAAATTTATTTTACATTGATTTTTAATATAAATAAAATATTTTATATCTTCAACAGTCTCTGTATTGAAAAAATCATTTTTACGTTTCAAAAAAAATCTACAAATTTATGAAATTTACTTTATTTGATTTAGTTTTTATTTTAAACAGAACTATTTTTAAAGAGTTGGGATAATTCAGACTCATATTATGATTTTGTTGATTTAAACATTTGTTATTACAACTTGATTTTATTTTGAAGTTTCATTTAATAAATGCTTCCAAATAATTAATAACATAAAAGATTTTTTAGAATGATATGATGTAAATATATAGGAAACTAAAATTTCAAAAATACTGAAAACTGAAGTTTATTAAATACTCTTTAATATAATTACAAAATAATGACTTCTAATTGGTTGCAAATACCGCTGGCAAAAAAATACAGACAATTTTTGTAATTAATTGGAAAAGTTAAAAACATAATAATAAGAAGTACGATGCTTTAATAATATAGATTTCTAAGTGAATATTTTTTTTATATTTTTTGATAAATACAAATTATTAGGTTGAAGATTTGAATACCATCAGGAATATTTCAGAAAAGGTAATTAGTTTTGGGATTTTTAACATTAAAACCCCTCAACTAAGTTTGTTTTGGGTAAAAACCCCAAACTAAGTATTTAATGAGAAAACCCCCAAACTAACTTTATTTAGTGAATTAAACCCTCTCAGGTAATAATTACCTTTACAACTGGTAAATCTTTAATTTATGTTTTTTTTTTATTAATTAAACATAGTTGAGGGGTTTTACCATTAAAAATAAAAATATAATAACATTATCTAAAAATTAGCAACTTTAATTTTTAAAATTATCACTTTTAAAAGTTTCTGCAAATAGATGAAACTGATTTTCTTATAAAATAAAAATTATATATGTATAAATTAAAAATGTACAAAACCAGAAAATATAATAAAATTATATCTTATCTACGAAAATGTAATAATAAATCTTTAGATGATAAAATGTATATTTTATCTTATAAAAATTTAATAATAAATCGTTAGATAATAAAATATATCTTGTATCTTATATTTTCTGGTTTGTACATTTTTAAGTTATACATATATAATGTTGATTTTATAAAAGGTTAAGTGAATTGTTGTTCTTGAAAAAAAGATATTACTTGAGAACTCATTATATAAGTATAAAATCAACATTATTCGTGTATAAATTAAAAATGTACAGACCAGAAAATATAAGATCAGATATATATTTAACATTAGATTTTTTTTTAAAAAATGAGTTTCATATATTTACAGAAATTTTAAAATGAAAATTTAAAAATTAAAGTTGCTAACTTTTGGATAATGTTATTATATTTTAGATTTTTATTTTTAATGGTAAAACCCCTCAACTATGTTTAATTAATGAAAAAACCCCTAAACTAAAGATTTACCGGTTGTAAAGGTAATTATTACCTGAAAGAGTTTAATTCACTAAATAAAATTAGTTTGGGGGTTTTCTCGTTAAATACTTAGTTTGGGGTTTTTTACCCAAAACAAACTTAGTTGAGGGGTTTTAATGTTAAAAATCCTTAGTTTTGTTGGTTTAGATTCACAATCTATTTTTTTCGAATTCTCAATAGAAGATATTGTTCAGATTACATTCCTCAACGTGCCTAGATAATATATGTTTATTATTATATTAAATCATACGAAAATCAACTCAACGCAATTTATTACACTATGTTACATTATATTTTGTTTGAACTTTTACATTTTTTTGAACCATTTTGTTTATAAACTAAGACGAAAATTCATATACCAAACACTTTTTACACTATGCAAATATATATATATATATATATATATATAATTTTTAAGGTTTATTATCGTAACTTATGTTTAGGTAAAAAAACTTAGTGTTTAAGGTTATTTTCGTTTTTTTAATTAAGGTTATTTAGTTACTGATAGAAAAAACTTATAGATACGCTTAATCTTCATCATCTTCTGATAAATAGTTATTTTCAATCTTTTTCCTCATCTTCCTCACTTGGAAAACTTTTTGACAAACTCTAGTTAGATATAAAAACCATTTTTCAAAAAAAAAAACTCTAATTAGATATGTGTCGAGAATGAATGATATATTCATGGATATTTATGTCAATAGAAACATAGTTTAGTGATAAAGTGCGATTGAGTGCGATAAAGTGCGATTGAGTGCGATATAGGGTTCCGGTGCTTTTCCGCCGTTGGTTGGCCTCACGCCAGCTAACGAGAAGCAATCCGAATCGCCGTCTCAGTGTTATGGCGGTTCCTCTGTCCTCCCCAGTTTCAGGCTCTCCAATCGATCCAGGAGGGAAGAGCCCAGTGAAAGTCTCAGCTCGCGACCGTGACCTTTCCAATCGCGACCTGGAGATGAAACTCGAATCCCCGTCGATTCCAGCGGCGGTTCCGGCTGCTAAGGTCCCTTCCTACGCGGCTAGGTTCAAAGCTTCGCTGCGCAACTTTCGGAAGATCTCAAACCCTTCTTTCCTCGCAGATGGTACTCCCGTCGTGCAAGCTCCAGAATCGGTCCTTCTACAGACATCAGAACTTTGGAAGGATCATATCGTCGCTCACTTTCATGGTCGTAGACCCTCGGCTGAAAAGATTATCGCAGATCTGAACCCGGTGTGGGGGAAGTTTGGGAAAATCACAGTCCGTACGGTGTCCGATACATGTGTTCTCATCTTCGTCCCGTCGGTTCAAACTCGAGAATGGATTTTGCAGGTGGGCTATTGGCAAGCTGACCGCTGTGCTTTCTCCGTTATCCTTGGACTGCGGATGGTAACCTGGCGGCTCAAGAACTTCTTTTTGCTCCGACTTGGGTGGTGTTGAAGAACGTGCCTCTTCAACTTTACTCTCTAGATGGAATCAGTGTTGTTGCAAGCAGCATTGGTGATCCCCTGCACACCGAGAAGTCTCGGCTAGACCCCTTTCACTTTGGAGATACGAAAGTTAAAGTGGAGATTGACCTCTCTAAAGCTCTTCCACAAGCTGTAGAAGTGAGGGACTCTCAAGGAAACGCGGTCAGAGTCAAGGTCGAGTATCCGAGTCTTCCCCCCAAGTGTGTTAATTGTGGAAAGTTTGGTCATTTGCTGAATCGGTGTCATAAGCCACTTTTGCGAAGACCGTTTATTCAGAAGAAAGCGAACCAAGAGAACCTGGTTAGTGTAGTTAAATCTGCAGAAGATGTTTCCTTCGTTGGGAAGGAGGTGGCTCCAGTGATAGAAGTGCAGAAGGTGGCATCTGAGTTAGTGGTTCCGGAGTTGGCAAAGTTACGAGGAGTAGGGTGAGATCTAGGTTTCGTAGACGGTCCCAGTCGAGGGCTAGAGCTCGTGAAAGGGCGTTGAGTTCTCCCCCTGAGTCTTTTGGAGGGGCGAAGCTGATTTCAGAGCCTCAGGCTTCAAATCCCCCATCTCAGCTGAGTGCAAGTCTCCCGGAGGCTGTTAACTCTGTTAAATCTCCAGCGGAGAGTGACGTGGCAGTCGTGGAATCTTGTAATTTGGAGGTCTCTGATCAGTTAGAAGAGGGAGAGATTGAGGTTCTGGATAACTCGGAGAGGAAGGAGAATAGTATTTGTGATCAGAAGGAGGTTGGTCATTCATCTGAGGAAGATCAGATATGGTTCACGAAACACTCGAAGCATTATAGGAGGGCTTTGCGTCAGATGTCGGCTTGGCAAGCGTCTGGAGGAAAAGGTTCTCCACCGAAATCGGCAAAGTATCTTACTGCGGGGGTATCCTCGAGTAAGATACAATAATCTGCTCCCCTTTATCCCTTCCTTTTGTATATATGAAGTTATTTAGTTGGAATATCAGAGGAATAAATAGTTCTGGTCGTCAGAGAGTAGTAAAGTCTTGGCTTCAAAATCTGGATTCATCAGTTGGAGCTATTTTGGAGACTCATGTACAGGAAGATAATTTTGCTAGTGTTTTAAGTGCAGTTGCACCGGGGTGGAGGTTTGATAATAATTATTTGGAAGATTCAGGGGGCCGTATTTGGGTTTTGTGGTGACCTAATTTATCTGTGATGGTGTATATCAAGACGGATCAGTTCATGCTGTGTGGAGTGTTGGATCCTGCTTCAGGAGTCAGTTGTTCAGTGGTTTTTGTGTATGCTCGGAATACAGAGGCTGAGAGACGTGTGTTATGGAGAGATCTAGTAGCAATTTCTAGAAACTCCTTGGTAGCAGCTTCTCCTCTGTTAGTTATGGGGGACTTTAATCAAATATTGACGGCAGGGGAGCACTTCTCTTTACTTCCGTATGATCTTCCAGTGAGAGGGATGGAGGATTTTCAGTCTGCTCTGGAGGATGGAAATCTGTCGGATTTGGATATCAGAGGGTCTTTCTTCTCGTGGTCAAATAGACGCCCTGAAGACCAATTTCTTCGAAAGCTAGACAGAGTTTTGTGCAATGAAAAGTGGAGAGACATATTTCCAGATGCAGTGAGTGTGTTTGAAGCACCTGGTGAGTCAGATCATTCGCCAGCGGTGGTGTCCTTCTCCTCTCAGCCTCAGACTCGCAAATGCAGCTTTAAGTATTTTTCCTTTTTGGCTTCTCACCCAAGTTTTAAAGAGGAGATGCTAAAGGCATGGGAGGAATCTATTCCAGTGGGTTCTAAGATGTATTCTTTGGGTCAAAGATTGAAAAAAGCTAAAGCAACTTGTAGAAGATTAAACAAGGAAGGCTTTGGTAACATTCAACAGAGAGCAAGCGAAGCTCTTGAAGCTTTAAAGGCAGTGCAGCTTCAAATGCTTTCCTCCCCTTCTGATTCTCTCTTCCGTCAAAAATTTGTGGCTCACAAGAAGTGGCAGTTTTTCGAGTCAGCTCAAGAGATTTTCTTTAGCAGAAAGGCTAGAATCAGATGGCTTGATTGTGGAGATGCTAATACAAAGTTCTTCTACAAGGCTGTAGTGGCGCATCAGATGAGAAACTGTGTTACCTATTTGATGGATGGAGGAGGTCTTCGAGTTTTTAACATGTCTCAGATTAAAGATATGACAGTTGCGTTTTTCCACAACCTTTTGGGAACAGTTGACGACTCGGTTAGAGATATATCAGTCGAGGAGCTGAGAGGTCTTCTTTCATACCGTTGTCCTCAAGAATTAAAGGAGTTGTTGGTGGAAATTCCTTCGGGGGATTTGATTAAGAACACGATCTTCGCAATGCCCAAAAACAAAGCTCCGGGACCCGACGGTTTCGCAGCTGAATTATTTTGGGAAGCGTGAGAGGTGGTGGGCTCTGATACGGTTGAGGCGATTAGGGAGTTCTTCTCTGCGGGTCGTCTGCTGAAGCAGTTTAACTCTACAACCATCTCTCTAATCCCTAAAGTGGTGGGGGCAGACCAGCTGAGTCAGTTCAGACCAATTTCTTTATGCACCACGGTGTACAAAGTTATGGCGAGGTTGCTCAAGAAAAAGTTGAAGCTCTGTGTGTCGGATATAGTCCAAAGGAATCAAGTCGGATTTGTTCAGGACAAATTGCTCTGTGAAAACGTGTTGCTTGCCTCCGAGCTGGTTAAGGACTTTAACACACCTGGTCTAACCTCGAGAGGATGTCTTAAGATCGATATCTCTAAAGCGTACGACAACCTCAGCTGGGACTTCCTATTTAAGGTATTGAGTGCTCTGGAGCTTCCGACTAGACTCATTGAATGGCTGAAGGAATGTGTCACGTCGCCTTCGTACAGCATAGCAGTGAATGGAGAGTTACACAGGTACTTCCCAGGCAAGAAAGGACTAAGACAAGGTGATCCAATCTCTTCCCTTCTCTTTGTGATTGCTATGGATGTTCTCTCCAAAATGTTAGACAGAGGAGCTGTGGAAGGGCGGTTCGGCATTCACCCAGAGTGTGAGGCTCCCCTTATAACTCATCTTAGTTTCGCGGATGATGTGCTCATTTTCTTCGACGGTTCAGCAGAGTCTCTTCAAGGAATTTTGCAAATCCTAGAAAAATTCAGAGTGATTTCGGGGTTGAGAATAAATAGACAAAAGTCTGAGCTGCTTTTGGATGGGGGTTGTGTAAGCAGATGTCGTGACTTAGCAAATGCGATGGGAATCGCTCAAGGCTCTCTTCCATTGCGCTATTTGGGAGTTCCCCTCTCTCCTAGAAAGATGACAAGATCAGATTTTCAGCCATTATTGGATAAAATCTCAGCTAGGTTCAACTCTTGGACAGTTAAACATCTGTCATTTGCAGGGAGATTTCAACTGATCCAAGCGGTGATCTACTCTACCATTTCCTTTTGGGCCTCCATGTTTATTATCCCTTCTGAATGTATTAGTATATTGGAAAGGATGTGTGGAGCTTTCTTGTGGAATGGAGCGCCTAATTTGGCTAGAGGAGCTAAGATAGCATGGGATTCGGTTTGTACCCCTAAGGAGGCAGGAGGCTTGGGTCTTCGTCGTCTCGCTGATTGGAATCAGGTCCTTGGTTTGAAGCTGATATGGCTGATTTTTACAGCAGGAGGATCCTTGTGGGTTTCGTGGGTCCGCATGAATTTAATTGGTCAGGAGAACTTTTGGGTGCTTGATCCTTCGAATAGAGGTAGCTGGATTTGGCGTTCTATATGTAAGCTAAGAACGATTGCTCGTCCTATGGTTCATTGCGAGGTGGGATCAGGTATAACAGCAAGTTTCTGGCAGGATAATTGGACATCCTTGGGCCCTCTTATTGAGTTAGTAGGGGAAAGAGGTCCACAGGTGTCGGGTTTGAGTTTAGAAGCGGTGGTGGCAGATGCGCTAACGAGCGATGGTTGGTGGCTTGATCGCAACAGATCCAGAAACTCAATTATCTTATTGCTTAAAGCATGTCTTCCGAATGCTCAAGATGTTATTGACTCCAAAGTTGATGATAAATATGTGTGGGTTCCAGTTGCAGGTTAGGGGAGTGGTATTTTCTCTACGAGTGAGACATGGAGAGCTCTTAACCCATCTCCTGCGGAGGTTTTTTGGCATAAGGTGGTATGGTTTGCTGGTCGTATTCCGAAGCATGCTTTCATTGCGTGGGTTGCAGCTCGGGACAGGATGGTAACCATAGATAGACTAATTAGATGGGGTCTTACGGTTCCTGCTGCTTGTGTCCTGTGTCCTGGTGGTACTGAAAGCAGGCAACACCTCTTCTTTGACTGCGCCTATAGCTTCCAGGTTTGGTCTCATTTCATCTCTCGGTTGAATCTAGTGGCCCCTAGAGACTTTGATGCGATTTTGAGATGGCTAAGTAACCCCTCTAGAGACAAGAATATTACTCTGATTGTCCGGCTTGTATATCAAGTAGTGCTCTATTTGATATGGAAAGAGAGAAACAAAAGAATCCACTCAGATGAAAAAAGCTTCCAGGTACTCTCATTTCAGAGATTCATCAGATTATCAGACTCAGGTTGGATCCTCTGGCCCGTCGACAAGTTCTTCCAGCAGGACATGCTTCTGTTCTTGCTTCCTGGTTCTCCTTGTTTCCTTTTTAATCCCTTTCGGGTTTTAGTTTTGTAAGCGCTTAGTGTCCGTTTGTGGGCCTGGACTTTTTCTTTGTGCAAAGTTGAATAAATGGAAATTATTTAAAAAAAAAAAAAAGAAACATAGTTTAGTGATGTCTGAGGGGTCTAGTGTTCTTTTGGTACAGATACATTTCATTTCACTGTACTGAAGTCTGTATCGAATAAATACATAATTACCCAGACACAAATAATGAGAAGGTTAAAGAGTTGTCCAAGTTAAAGCTTCACTCTCGTAATATATCATCTAGAACATTGTAGTGTTCCAAAAAAAAGACATCTAGAACACTGTTTTCATTTTGGAAAGGTCACATATTATTAATAAAAGCAACATAGACAGAACTACCATACCTATATGCCTGGGCAGTTAAGTCCTCGTAGAGGCATGAGCCTTCAACGTTTGTAGAAACAGAGAAATGCAAAAAATATAAGAACGCCACAGACTACAGTAATGGTCAAAACCCATTTGAAAGCACCAGGCTGTTCAAAGAAATCTATCTCACAATTCATCCCAAAGATCTCTGCTACAACCACGAAGATGGCTACAACAAATTTTGCAGTAGTTAACAGCAGCTCAAATTGATCAGCTGATTCTGCATGTTATCCTACAAGTATCTTAAACTTTCAGCTCTCGTACCTGTAAATACTAACATATTTATCCAAGAATGACCAAAACACCAATACAAAGGCCTATAATTACTACCACTCTTCCTGTTTATATATATATATATATATATATATATATATATATATCCTAAGATTCCCTTTAAGGTGCACCAACTTATACCGTTGTATCCAGAGCCTAGTCCATTGATAAAGCCTTTCCAGTAAGTATAGATAACCTTAATGTCAGATCCACTGAATGTAACTAAACTCATCATGCTGAGACTTGTAAACTAGCTCCTAGTCCTAGCCATATAAACCTCTCTTATAAAACCATTGTACTTTCAATATTATCATCAGTGTTCAAGACCCAGTGAAACACAAACATACTTGAAAATATAATAACGTTTTATTGAAAAAACATATTATATTCTTTCATATCTTTTTTGTGTGTCTATGATGCAAATCAAAAACATCAACTTGGACCTGTTCTCATATCGCCACACCATTTTTATTTTGGAATAATAGGACTTACTTCTTGGCCAACATATGATTTCCCATCCAAACCCATATGTGCCATGTTAAAAACCTTGAAGTTGGTCTTGTCCCACACTCCAAGTCAATAGCCGAGATCTGTCTGGGCAATAACGCAGACAAAACAGTCCAGCATACCTCTGCAATATGCTCAAGTCCACCTGCAGTCTATAACACTACACATCCTAATACCAACCAAAATAGATCCAGAAACTATCACTTCGTCCAACTTAGAGATCAATAATCATCTAACAAAGACACTGAGACACCAATATTAAACCTTATTCATTATTATTCTGCTAATATAGAGCTCCGAGAACTGATACATAATTAAAAACAGGGTATACTCCAGCAACATGAAACAGAAATAACCAACAAATACTCAAGTGCAACAAAGAAAAAAAAGTTCTACTAACACTAGTCTTTACTTATTAAGCTTATTGAAGTAATAAAATGAAGAAACATGAACAACACCACCAAACCTGCATTCTTCTCTATTTAATAATAGGATTTGGTGGGTTTGATGAACCCATCTCTTCCACAGCTTTTCCAGTGTTGGTTGTTTTGACCATATTCTCTGCTAACCTCTTATAGAAGCTCTCTCGCTGAAGATTAATACGAAAATACCACTGACTTTGCAAATAGATACTTTAGAGAACATATTGTTCTTCCAACAAATCAAACCTTTATGGCTCTTATAATGTGGCTCTATTACTGAAAGTCCTCCATGTCATCTCCAACCTTCTCCAAGTTTTTAATCTCAAGTCCATCCATCTGGAAAGTTTCGAGATTATGCTCACATCTCCTGTAATCACATCTCCCCACAAAAACCCTCAATAGCCCAAAGCGAAACCTCGTTAGACCTAGATTGTAAACGCCTCGTGAAACCCTCTCGTAACCATCGTCGTCGATCCACCTGTTGAACTTTCTTCATAGCAAACATGTAAGTTCTGCTATAATGAGATGTTTAATTAAAAGAAATTTAAAAAGAAACAGAATATTTAATTAAAAGCATAGGTTTTAAATTAATCAACTAGATTTTGACCCGCGCTTTCAAAGCACGGGATAATTTTGGTGAAAGACGTTAGATAGTTGTGTTTTCTCTCGATTATAATGTTAATTTCAACATAAAATTGCAACCCGCAGTCCGAAACAAACACAAACCAAAAACCTGATTCGTACCAGATCTGAAATGTAAAAAATATCTAAATGGGTCTTGTGGGATAGTACAAATCATATTTGAACCAAAAGTATTATTAGCCGAACCCAAACGAATAACTTAAAAACAAAAAAAAAACTATTAAAAAATCTGAAACAATCAAAATGTCCAAATTTATCACAAATATAAATAATTGAAACATAAATATGTACTTCAAAACCCAACCCAGACCCGCAGTCGAACCGGTAAACCGGTGACCTGCGGTCGAACTGGTAAATCCGGTGACCCGGTATGTATTCCGGTTTGGGTTTTAAGAAAAATCACATTATTTAACAACTCGGTAAATCTCATTAATAACCGCTGGAATCCGGAACTTGGTTGAACCAATACGTAACTTTTACTCTTTTTGGATTTTTCAGGTACATTATTATAATTTGTTTTGTGTTCTAATTAAAAGTAAAGTTGTTTAGTTTTTTTTTTCAAAAATAAAAAGATCATAGATCATGTGGATTATAAATATATTAACAAAATTAGTTGATGTGGTTTAACATTAGTTTATTTTGTTATAATTTATTTGAATTTATATTACTTTTGGCTTATTTTGAATAATTTTAATTTTAGTATTCACATTATACATTTAAATATGTATAGATTTTAAGTCTTGATATGTTTTTATGTTATGTCATAACTCTTAATTTGTTAAAAACTGTTAAAAAGTGTGGATTTTTGTATGTGGAAAGAAAAAAATAAAGTTAAGTGTTTTCCAAATGTTATTTAAAACATAAAACATTTTTTATATGTGACCCGGTAATTTGCCCGGTTCAGTTTCTGGGTCGGGTTTCTAAACACTGAGTTTTATGATGTGATATAAATTAAAACCAAGATGGAAATGTTATATCCAAACATGATTCATACTTACAAATTTACCAGAAAGAAACTTAAGATATAATATAAAATAAAACCAAAATTCAAAATGTCATTGTATTCCAACAGGTATTTGACAGTCCAAAATTAACTTTAAATATGATATGGAATGAACAATTACATAAAATAATAGGAAGTTTAATTAGATTATGTTAGTAATATTATAAAAAGTGCAGTATATATAAAATGTCAACGTCAAATTTTTAATAGATATATTTATATTTAATTAAATCAATTTTTTGCATATATGTAGGAATCTGTTGCATGTCGAGTAGATATTTCAGTATTAATAGATATTTGTTACATTAAGAACATTATATGAAAATAACTAATGAGTCTATTTTATTGGACTGTAACAACTTTTTTATAGTCCAAAACATAGTCGATAAAAAATTCTTCTGTTTTAATAGTATTGTTATTTAAAACTCTTATAAACCCGCAAAAACTGTTAAAACTCAGGATCCGGCTACCGGTTGTACCGATGAGTCCAATATGTAATAAGATTTGACTTAAATTGTTATTTATATTTGGAATATTTTGATATATATATATATATTCATGAATGTTTAGTTAAATGGTGGATATATCAAGAATGTGATATTCTAGTTTTACAAAAATTATTAATACATTTGTTTAGCGAATATATATATTATTGTATGTATTTTGTGAGTGTTTTGAAGAATCTATTTCTTTCATTTGGATTAATGTATAATTGTATATATTAATAGGCATACATTATTATTTTTATATTAATAAATAAAATATAACTGATTTATTACTAAAATGTAGTATTACTATAAACTGAATTTGGTAGGTTTAAAAATAATAGATTTGATGTGCCTCTTCAATGTTCGGGTTCTTGATTCGCAAAGTGAAGTCTGATAAGATGATACCTTCACTTGAAACCTGTGAAGATACTTTCACTTGGATTTTTCAGGTGAACTTGAAAGGTTTTAAGTTTCTGAGGTTGGTATTTTTGTCATGTCATCAATAGTATTGGTGAATTGCATTTAACTGATTGTTTTAGGTCTAAGGGGTCGAGTTTGTGAAGTGTATATATAGGACTTATATTTCTAAATTTTCCAACTAAACAGATTAAGGTAAATTTAAATTTTGAATATCCTTCTTGTTTGATAAGTTTAGATTTTCTGTCTGGAAAAAATTGTAATCAGTTTTATTTCAAGAAATCCTCTTTTTTAATCTCTTTTTTTTTCAGCTAAACCAAATTGTTAAAATTAAATTAAGAGAAGCCTTATTATTCAATTAGTTTAGATAGTTCCATATGAAATGAATTTCAAGTTTAAATTGCAAAAAAAATGTTTTTGCATGTAGGTTTTGCGATCTTTATGACCCAGTTATATATATATATATACATATTGTCATTGTTATGAAAGTATAAGAGTATGTGACTACCTCTTTAGACTCGAGTTCATTAGTTTTTTTTCAATATCATTAGTTTTGCTAAAAGTTATGTTACTGTATAAAAGACCAGCAACAATAATAATATAAAGTAAACGGTGCGTATTTTCATAACATAAAGTAATAGTGTCAATACACGAGTAACTAACATGGGGGAGTAAAGTTTTTTTTTTCTTTTGAAAAATGGGAGTAAAGTTTCGACATATTACAAAGAAAATATGTGGTAGATTTAGATAGCACCGTAAAAGATCTCCTAAAATTGTGGTATAAGTTGTTTGGCTAGGGTGTATATTTCATTTAATAATAGATATTAGTTAAAATAGTATTGATTAAAAAATGTGAAGGTCTAACCTAGACTACTTGCAAGTAGATAAATATTGCTTCTGTTTTAATAGTATTGATGGTATAGATCTGTAAATACTTCTGAAACAGAAGGGCACCTCAAAAAATGGCCTTATATTTTAATAGTATTGATATATAACTATTGTAACTACACGTTGTTTTTATGCTAACAATAAATATTGTAAAGTTAGATGAGACATGTAACAAAACTAATATAAATGAAGCCCAATGATCCAAACCTAGAAGAAATCCAGTAAATTAAACGATTACTGAGTCAGCTCAAGACCACCATGAGTGAAGGAGTCGTCGGAAACATAAATCATCGCCGTAATCGAGACTCCATTGCTTGACTTTCGAAAAAAAATCTCCATGCAATCTCCACTTCGTCTTCTTCTGAATCTCTCATTCATTATTCATGGCTCAACATACGAAAACATTTTTCTTACAGTCTCCTGTTTGTCTTCTTCTGAATATCAAAACCTAAACTTAACCTTAGACGTCTACCGTATCTCCAAACGTTTTATGAATATTAGACTTTTTGGTTTCTAATTGCTTTCTCAAAGCCCAAATTCATTATGATACCTTCGGTTTAGAAGCGTAAATCAATCATGTTATAGATTTAGTGTAAACTCATCCGCCCGTAACGGACGAACCACTAGTATCTTATAATACTCTTGTTTTAGAAAATACTATCAATTTTTAATAATTGGATTTTTATGTTTTAGTCATTTCTTTATAATATTGATGTGTTACTAAATTTTGTTTTATATTAGATGATAATTTCAGTTTTCTATAGAAAATATATTAATTTATAATTTTTAGATTATTATTATTATTGGGCTTTGCTGACTTATTAGCAAAAAAAAATATGCTATTGTTTCTCCGACTGATCGGAGTTTGTCCCAATCTTGTCCAGTTTTTTCTTATACAAAAATATTTGTGCTGATAATAATTAATAAAATCTTTTAGCCAGAAAAACATTATTGTTATTGATAAAACTTTTGTTAGATAAATAATTAATAATATTTTATATTTTCTTATACATAATCTTTAAAGACCGATTATTTTTTTAGAGCTTTAATATCCTCATCACCGTTTGATTAACATCTGTATATCTTGATAGTTTCGATCGCTATTTATAAATGTAGGATTCGAGAGCACAATCTTTTTTTTTTTCTTAGATCAGGGAAGAATGCAACAAAAAAGAGAAAAATAAAGGATTTCATCCGAGTTTCCATGCGACCCAGTGCTAATGCGATCCGTGAGGGCGGGAAGTAATTTTTTTTTTAATTTTTATTTAGTTTTTACGGTTGCAGTTTGACTTGAACCAAAAAAGAAAAAGAAAAAGAAGAAAAAGGAACTGTTTGCAGCAGTAATTACCGTCTTCTCTCTTAACGCGCTCTCCTTAGGGTTTCAAGAGGATTCACTTGAAATTTGAAAAAATTAACTGTCGCAACCCGTCGCGCTCCTACTCTTTATCTCTCCCTCACGCCTCTTGTGTCGCCCAATCTAATCCTCTAGGGGTTTTTCTTTTGAGCTCACCAGAAGTTCGAGCTCAGTAGAGATTGATTCGTCTTCCAATGGAATTGAATCTGCGGAAGGGCGACAAGGTTTGGGTGGAAGATAGGGATTTAGCTTGGGTTGCTGGTGATGTGCTCGATTCTCTCGGAAACAAGGTCCATGTCGAAACTTCCACAGGAAAACAGGTTTGATTGATTTAACCGGAAAACTTCTGCTTCGTTCATCTCCTCTTTCTTCACCTTATCTGTTGTTGCCGCTTCTTTAATTTTGGGGCTTTTAGGTTTTCGTCTCCTCGGAGAAGCTGTTTCGGAGGGATCCCGACGAGGAGGAGCATAACGGAGTGGATGATATGACTAAGCTGACTTACTTGCACGAGGCTGGTGTGCTTTACAATCTTCAGAGGAGATACGCTCTCAATGATATCTACGTGAGTTTCTTCTTTCACTCTTGTTTATTGGATATAGGTCTGCGTGAGTGTAATTGTACTTTGAGGTTTAGTTTTTATACTGGCTTGGGGTACTTTATTGAGTCGGATTTCATTCCATATGGAATGTTACTAGTGTTATCAGTATGCCTGGTATCCATTTGTGGTCTAAGACATGTTTCCACATCAAGTAGATTCAGTATTTTTAGACTATAGTCCAGTTTCGTCTACGATACTGTGAAGTATGCATTTAGGTCTGTTATCTCTTTGGGAATCCTTAAGTATCTGTAAAATCTAGTAGGCCTGTGTGTTGAGTTTCATAGCCCACTTTTTTTACTAGTTTGCAAACCTGCTCTGTGAATTATAAAGGTTGAATGTTCCGTCTGAAGAAGGGGAGCTTCGTTTCCTAAAGTAGTTGGCGAAAGCAATTATGTTCCATATGGGTTTTTCACTCAACTAGATCCCTTTGATGTGAATGCTGGCTTGACCCTGGTCGCAGCTTGATGGTTTTTAGCGTGTTCGGAACTATTTGTAGTAGTAACTTCTGTCTCAAACTTCTGTCTCATTCTTGTTCCTGAATGCTGAATCTTATTGCAACTACGCCCTATCTCTTGTGCAGACATACACTGGAAGCATTCTGATCGCTGTTAATCCGTTTAAAAAGCTTCCACATCTCTACAATGGGTACATGATGGAGCAGTACAGGGGAGCACCATTCGGTGAGCTCAGTCCTCATGTTTTTGCGGTTGCTGAAGTTGCATACAGGTGGTCCACCTTTTTTACCTACTTGTGCTGACATTCTTACCTGTTACTCTCTGTCAAGTTAATCAGTTAACCGCATGTATGCTTCATAATTCAGAGCGATGATTGACGACAGTCGAAGCCAGTCTATACTCGTTAGCGGTGAAAGTGGAGCTGGAAAAACTGAGACAACTAAACTAATCATGCAGTATCTTACATATGTTGGGGGACGTGCTGCTGATGATAATAGAAGTGTTGAGCAGCAAGTCCTTGAAGTAAGATTTTGCTCACACAATTTGTAGGTTTTATCTTTGTTCAATGATGTCTTTTATTACCCGCTGGTATCTATTTGCAAATAAATTTTAGGCGATCATATCTGACTTTCTTTGTTTGCTACTGATCTAATATAAGTATTATTTTCTGCAGTCAAATCCTCTCTTGGAAGCATTTGGGAATGCAAAAACAGTTAGAAACGATAATTCCAGGTGGGTTATGGAATTTTGTTTTTCTATTTGTTTGGTTTTCGGTAAGGACTGGGGGGTGTTTCTCTAATTGCTCTTATGTCATTCGTCAACATTTTTCTTCATGACGATATCATCATAAATGATTAGAAACCAGTATCTTTCTTGTACTGAAATTGTAAACTTAAGTGGTTTTTAAACCTTTTCTCCTGAAATATGGTCGTAGCTCTACTTCAGATAGATGGTCGATCGAGAAGTTATTCCATTAAGACTTTACAACCCTTATAGGTGTACCAATATGAAATGCACTTTGGGTTTATTTGGTCTATTAAACTACACCTTGTACGTGAAGTATAGTAACAATCTTACTGCTACCTGGAAGAACTAAGTTTTTTTTTTCTTGTTCATTCGCATGTATAGAACATTAGTCATTAATGTTTGGAATCTTATTTTGCAAACATTGAATGCATATGGCATTTTAGCTGCAGTTATCGTATGTGTTGCCCTAGCTTTTTTCAGTTTTATTTTACGATTCCTTAGTTTGACATGGGTACTGACCAAACTACTGAATTTTGGTTTGTTCAGCCGTTTTGGCAAGTTTGTGGAAATCCAGTTTGACGCAAATGGTAGAATATCTGGTGCTGCAATCAGAACCTATCTTCTGGAGAGATCACGTGTAGTCCGCATAACAGACCCTGAGAGGAACTATCACTGTTTCTATCAGCTTTGCGCTTCTGGGAGTGTAATTATTTTCCTGCTCTTTATACGTCTCATAAGTTATTGGTTTCGATTCTCTTATTATCGAGCTTACCTGTACCAGATCTTTTCGCTGTTTTTTTTGAGTTACATATAATCTGTTAATGTTCTTGTTTGGTATAGGACGCTGAAAAATACAAACTAAGCAATCCACATCAATTTCATTATCTCAATCAAAGCAAGACCTATGACCTGGAGGGAGTAAGTAACGCAGAAGAGTATAAGAATACAAGGAGGGCCATGGATATTGTGGGCATAAGTAACGATGAGCAGGTGCTCTGACTTCTAATTGGATTAATATATATATTCTTCTGTCAGTTTCTGATAGTCCTTGCTTACTGCCCCAATAATTTATCAGGAAGGGATATTCCGTACGCTTGCTGCGATTCTGCATCTTGGAAATGTTGAGTTTTCCTCGGGAAAAGAGCATGATTCTTCAGTAGTAAAGGATCACGAATCTAGAAATCATCTGCAGATGGCTGCTGATCTTTTCAGGTACATGGAATACTCTGATTAGTACCAATTTTCCGTGTACAAAGAGATAGCTTGTTTAATTGTTGTATTCTGCAAAATTAATCAGGTGTGATGCAAATCTTTTACTGGCTTCTCTCTGCACACGTTCAATTCTGACCCGTGAAGGTACCATAATCAAAGCCCTCGACTGTAATGCTGCTGTTACTAGCCGGGATGCACTAGCGAAGACTGTTTACGCCCGTCTGTTTGACTGGTTTGCTTTATATGCTTCTTCCCTTTATTGACTGGATATATGTTAATGCATTACACTTGTGTTTGAATTTTTTTTTTAATTTTTGCTTCTGTCAGGTTGGTTGATAAAATCAATAAGTCTGTTGGACAAGATCCAAACTCTCATTTTCAAATAGGAGTCCTGGACATTTATGGCTTTGAATGCTTTAAGAGCAACAGGTTAGAGTTAATCTGTTGAACTAATTAAGTAACTGTTTATATCTTTTCCCAGCCCTATTCACTGAGAGTTTATCGGTGCACCATGTTTAGAACTGTGTAAACTATATCTGGTCTGGTGCCTTCTGATGGCTTGATATACCTTTTTCACCCAATCAATATCTGAAAATGAAAACTAATACATGTTTGTACGTTGCAGTTTTGAACAATTTTGCATCAATTTTGCAAATGAAAAGCTTCAGCTGCATTTCAATGAGGTACTCCAGGTGAATCATTCTCAAAGGTTTAGCCAGATTTTAGGGACATAGCTTCCTCTTCTTATGATCGCTTCTCTGTTTTCAGCACGTATTTAGGATGGAGCAGGATGAGTATAGAAAAGAAGAGATTAATTGGAGTTTTATTGAGTTTATTGACAATCAGGATGTCGTCGACCTTATAGAGAAGGTACATTTCTCCATGTCAGTTAGATTTATATTATAGTCTCTGTTCAGTTTCTTGCCCCTTAACTTTTTGTGATCTCTGTTGCAACAGCCTATGTTGTATCAAAACTTCAGTAATTTTTTTTTCTTGTCACATTCAGTGAGTTTGATTATAGTACATTGTTATAAATTCTCACGTCTTTCATATTATTTACTACTATTTTACTCAAATTGTCGAGGAATAATAAAATTCAACACCTTTTAAACAGGGTAATTTATTACATCGTTCTAAAGAGTTAGTGGGGTTTGATAATATTGTGTTAGTGTAGCCAATATATCCACGCACGTCCGTTTACTATGATGCCATTTTTACTCCCATCATAGAATATGGACGATAAATGATCCAGTCTACAACTGCAAGAATACGAAAACTGAGTTAGAAGACATTTCCTTCATCAATTGATAGTTTTATTGCATGTTGGTATGGTGAAACTTAATAATAGAGTATCTTTTCAACGTTTCTGTTGTAGTTGCCAGCCTCAAGCATTGTGTTCCTTTTTTTGTTTTGTGAATATCAAATAGACATGACAGCAAAACTTATCTATCTTCATCTGATTCCAACTTTGATAATTTTGCTACCTGCAGAAACCTATTGGGGTAATTGCACTCTTGGATGAAGCTTGGTACAATATTCTCGTCTCATCTTGTGTCTTCACAATACGTATGCTCTTTTTGTACGCTAACCTATCTCTGCTTGCTTTTATGCAGCATGTTTCCTAGATCAACACATGAGTCATTTTCAATGAAGCTGTTCCATAACTTCAAAATTCATCCGAGATTGGAGAAGACAAAGTTTTCAGAGACGGACTTTACTCTCTCTCATTATGCTGGCAAGGCAAGTCTTGCTCTAGGATAGAGCTTAATGCTCTTTGGTTTCCTTCAAATCCAAATGAATTTCTCCCATTCTATTCTGCAGGTTACTTACCAGACTGAAACCTTTCTGGATAAAAATCGTGATTATACTATAGTGGAGCACTGCAATCTGTTATCTTCCTCAAGATGCCCCTTTGTTGCTGGACTTTTTGCCTCCACTCCAGAGGAGTCTGCCAGGTCTTCTTACAAATTTTCTTCCGTTTCTTCCAGATTTAAGGTTGGGAAACTGTCCAGCTATTTCTCTTTGCTAGATACTCTTTTATGTAATGTATATATTAAGAACAGATCGTGAGCCCAATCATTGATTTGATCATTAACTTTGATTCTAGCAACAACTTCAAGCCCTCATGGAAACTCTCAGCAAAACGGAGCCTCACTATGTTCGTTGTGTGAAGCCAAACACACGCAACAGACCTCAAAATTTTGAGAATCTTAGTGTTTTACATCAACTTCGTTGTGGGGTTAGTATTTTATATGATCTTAGTTCTTTTTCACGCTTTCCGTGGTAGTTGTGGTCTATTACAATGCGAGAAATCGCACAATGCGAGAAATCGCAGCTTTTTTTAATTGCTAGTTTGGTGTCTCGATCGTTCTTTTCCTTAACGTAATGAAGTGGGTCAAGCTTTTTTGCATTATTATATCTTTTCTTGTCACAGTATGCATATTCTTTTCTGTGCCATGATAGGCTAGAAACTTCATATTTGTGCTCTTTCTAGTCTTGGTCATCTGTAACAATATTAAATTCAGAAGGATCAGAATGCATTTTGTCTGTAGGATGTTCGTTTTGCATTTTCTATGTAATT
Organism: Hirschfeldia incana; assembly: GCA_026261945.1. Lineage (NCBI taxonomy): Eukaryota > Viridiplantae > Streptophyta > Magnoliopsida > Brassicales > Brassicaceae > Hirschfeldia > Hirschfeldia incana. Next base: position 5,363,187 of record JABCMI010000006.1, read on the forward strand.
CACGTGTTGCAGTACAGGTTATATTACCGCTGCGTTCTAAAACACATGATTTGGTTCTCATTGACCAATAGAAGTGACCTAGCTTAGTCTCAGCTGGCTGTACTAATATTTGCATGTTCGTGTTTCTTTGTCCTTTTCCATTGTTTGTATTTTGACTTTGATAATTTTTATTTCACAATTTGATAGGGCGTACTGGAAGCTGTTCGGATTAGTCTTGCAGGGTATCCCACACGAAGGAGTTATTCAGACTTTGTGGATCGGTTTGGTCTGCTAGCCCCAGAATTCATGGATGAGAGGTACGCATATTTGATGGATGATTCTAAGCTTATCGTCGGAGTGTTAAATATCCTATAGTTTTCCTTGCAACTGTGTGTGTATAACAGTTATTGGACATTTTTCTGTGACCTCTTAATTGCGGAAAAAATAGATATAACTTAAGCATTATTTGTAGCTTTTGGCCAGATAGAATCTATATCCTGCATTGAACTTATTGCCAAGCAAAAATAATTTTTAATATATATATACATTATTTGCAGCAATGACGAGCAGGCACTTACCGAGAAAATCTTGAGGAAGTTAGGTCTGGGGAATTATCAGGTATGCTTCTTGGTGGGCTATAAACAAAGGATTTTCTCTAATGCACGAATCCCTGTTAGATAACGATTTGTTGATATTTGTATCATCTTTCACAGTTAGGAAGGACAAAAGTATTCCTTAGAGCTGGTCAAATTGGCATTTTGGACTTTAGACGGACTGAAGTTCTTGATGCTTCTGCAAAACTCATTCAGCGAAGACTCAGAACATTTGTTGCGCATCAAAACTTCATCGCTGCCCGGGCTTGTGCAATTTCTATTCAAGCATACTGTAGAGGTGCCTTTCTCATTCACTATTATTCTTCTTATTCTCTGCATTCGATATTTTGTGGTCGTTTTGAGAAATCTTCAGATATGCGACACCCTACTCTCTGAATATTATTTATTAATTTCTTTTGTTAAACGTGTTCACATGCATCTTTCGCGAAAATTGTGGGTATTAGTATTTATTTCATTTCTAAGCCTAATGAAAATAAAAATAATATCTGTTGGCAAGGATGCCTGTCCCGAAATGCCTATGCCGCCAGAAGGAATGCAGCGGCAGCAGTATTGGTACAGAAGCATGCCCGCAGGTGGCTGTCAAGATGTGCATATGTGAAACTTGTATCGGCTACATTAGTAATACAGTCTTGCATCCGTGCGGACTCAGCTCGTTTAAAGTTTGCTCATCAGAAAGAGTACAGAGCTGCTTCTCTCATTCAGGTACTTATGACCTCCAAGTTCATTTGATACATTATGTGTTACACTTTTTTGTCGTATTAAGTTTTTACATAGGGTGATATGTTTTCTTTTGGTTTCTTGATATGATCTCATCCATCATTTCAGTCTCTAATGCATTTCATTTTGTTTAATATTTGTATATTTTAAATATCTTAGGCTCGTTGGAGAATGCATAAGTTTCGCACAGCTTTCAGGCACCGCCAATCTTCTATTATTGCTATTCAATGTTGTTGGCGGCAGAAGCTTGCGAAGAGAGAGTTTAGGAAACTTAGACAGGTATGTTCTAGTCATGGTTTAGAGCAGGGTTTTATCAATTAGCTGCCTATCACTCAAAAGGATGAATATGCAATCGATGTTGCGCAGGCGGCTAATGAAGCAGGTTCTTTGCGATTAGCCAAAACTAAACTTGAGAAGCGGTTAGAAGATCTTGAATGGCGGTTGCAGCTTGAGAAACGATTGCGAGTATGTTGCCAATTTTGTCATCTATATAGTACTGATCCCCTGAAACAGAGTAAATAACTAAACGTGCTTTACATTCAGACAAGTGGTGAGGAGGCCAAGTCAGGTGAAATAACCAAGCTTCAGAAAACATTGGAATCCTTCAGCCTCAAACTAGATGCAGCTAGGCTGGCTACCATTAATGAAAGCAATAAGAATGCAGTACTTCAAAAGCAACTAGACATATCCATGAAGGAGAAGGCTGCTGCTGAAAGAGAACTTAATGGAATGGTTGAACTGCAAAAAGATAACACTTCGTTGAAGGTAATTTTCCTCTTCTTTAAATTGACTGCATGTTAAGAAGCTTGTCTGTCATGGTCGTGAACTGGGGATACCTTTTTAAGGGGTCCATTCTCTATCGTTGGTTTTCTGTAAGTTAAAATTTGCTTAGGCTTTCTCTTTGGCTGATAAGCAAAGACTTTAAAATCTGTAGAAATATGCAACACCTGATATTTGCATGTAGAAACAGGACTCGTGTCTCTTGTAAGTTGATGCCTTAGACATTTTGGTTTGTTTGTGGTGTTTTAAAAGCTACTCAACTTTTTTGGTCATAAAGAGTCTTTGAGTCTCTTCCATTAGGTCAACCACAGTGATGATTTAGTTAACCTGCTGGTTGGTCATGTTCTTAAAATCTTCTATAATCTCCAGTCTGTGCTTAAAGAGAGGTGACTGCGATTTGAAGTATATACATTTTCCTGGCTATCGACAAGTTGGTTATGGACAATTTTAACTTGATCCTATATATATATTAAATTGCATTTTTGAAAACGTAGTAAGATTTCTGAGAAATGGTCTCAAAAGTGAGTAAATCTTTGGTTAGTATGGCTTGCTCCTTCTATTTGTAGGGTAACTTTTTAATAATGCTTTCACCCTTTGCATAGAGACCCAAATTTTGTCGTCTTGGTTGTTCATCAGTTTTTGCTAACGTTTTTTAATCACAGAATTCGATGAATTTTTTGGAAAAGAAGAATCTTGCTCTGGAGAAGGAGCTTCTCAGTGCTAAGACGAATTGCAATAATACACTACAGAAGTTGAAGGAAGCTGATAACAGATGTTCTGATCTCCAGACGAGTGTTCAAAGGTATGTAGTTGCAGGTCTTTTTCTCAAGTCAACCTTAGGTTTGTGTCTAACAGGTATACTTATTTTTTTCTTTGAGTGTTTTTATTCAGCCTCGAGGAAAAACTCTCTCACCTGGAGAACGAGAACCATGTCTTAAGGCAGAAGACTTTAAGTATATCCCCAGAGAGACTAGGACGGGTACTTGGTGAAGTATGTGATCTTTTCTATTCTCTGCTGCACTTTTTTTTATATGCATGAACGAAAGTATACGCTCTGTTACTGGATATCTTAATCGTTTGAACCATGCATTTGTAACTTATTGTCATCCTGTTCTCTTGGTCTTTATTTCTTACCAACTGCTCATTATTACAGTCTCCTCAACAGAAACACTCTAGTGCTGTTGTACCAGCTCAGATTGACAGGACATCTGTTTTCGTACGTAAATACTTCTTTTTTCCATTACCTATATCCTTTCTTTTCATTTCTAGGTTGTAAATGCTTGAAAATGAGTACCCTAATTATGCCAGTGATATATACAGGAGACACCCACACCTTCAAAACGCATCATGCCATTTTCACATAGCCACTCAGAGTCACGTCGATCCAAATTCACTGCAGAAAAAAACGTGGTACACACTAACTGCCATTTTCATTGTGAATGAAGAAACTTGTTTTCCTGACCTGATTATATCATGTTCTAATCAATATGTTCGTACTATCTCAAATTCTGTTTTCCTTTCTTCTCATATAGAGCCTTCTTATTGTTAGCTAAAGTAGATAGTGGGTTTTGACATAAGTTACCACTTTAATGCTATTGCAGGAGATCCACGAATTGCTCTCCAGATGTATCAAGGAAAATTTGGGATTCAGTGATGATAAGCCCCTGGCTGCTTGTGTGATATACAAATGTCTTCTGCACTGGCACGCATTTGAATCTGAGAGCACATCCATATTTAACATCATCATCGAGGGAATTAATGAAGCCCTTAAGGTGAGTCTTGATCTTGTAACAACTTTCTTCCAAATTAGACAAAATGATACGAACCCTCTCATGTTATTATTTGCTTCTATTGTTTATCTTCATTTCAGGGTGGAGATGAAAACAGTGTATTACCATATTGGCTTTCAAACTCTTCAGCACTTCTATGCCTCTTGCAGAGAAATCTGCGGACAAATAGTTTTCTAAATGCTAGTGCTCAGCGTTCTGGGAGGGCGGCATATGTGAGTTTAATTGATATCTCCAGTTGAGAGTAGTTTGCAAGTTTCATTTATATGGAATTAAAATTGCTAAATCTAAATTCTCATCGTCTATTGTTTTTTGAGATTCAAAAGTTGCGTGTTAACTTTCCACTGATGTTCTTTTTCTTGCTTACCAGGCAGTAAAGTCTCCTTTTAAAATTAATGGACCTGACGATGGTGTTCCGCATATAGAAGCAAGATATCCAGCAATGTTATTTAAACAGCATCTGACAGCATGCGTGGAGAAGATTTATGGTCTAATTCGTGATAATTTGAAGAAAGAATTATCATCGCTTCTTGGATTGTGCATTCAGGTGAGAGTCCGAAAGTAGGTAGATATTCAGCATCTTTGATAGTGCTTTTCTAAACTATTGATTGGAGACAATAATGCTTAGTTCTTTTAACATGCATAAATATGCCCATTTACTGGGAATTTATTCGCCATTTGGTTTCTTCGTTGTAGGTGTGGTTTTTGGCATACAACTTGACATACATAATATCAAGTTGAAAGCCTTTTATCAAAAACTAAATAAAATCAAGTTTTATACAGCATTTTTTTATGTGATGGGAGATCTGTTTTGATCGTACCTCATATTCCTAAAGATTGCAAATGATGATGATAGCGTTAATAATTCTGTATTCTAGCTGTGGTAGATATTCCATCTCTTTAGTTATACAGAAAAGTTTGGTGGAAATATGTTATAACTTTTTTAGTGTTTCTCTGATGATTCTCAAGGCACCCAAGGCTTCACGAGGTACTGCTGGAAAATCCTCTAGATCACCAAACGGTGTCGGTGTGCCCCAGCAATTTCCAAGTAGTCAATGGGAAAATATACTTAAGTTCTTGGATTCTCTTATGTCCCGCCTACGAGAAAACCATGTATGCACATCCCATAGTTTCAATTAAAATGTCTGCTTCTACCCCTATCTTGTCGTAGACATAGTAATTACTTTGTGATTTTCCTGTTTCTCCACATTCGAGGATTAGGAATTAGAATGTTCATATACCATGATTTCTCGTGTTTTAGGAATATCTACACTGTTCGTTTTTTTACTAAACTTGACTTTGTATTATTGGTAGGTACCCTCGTTCTTCATTCGCAAGATTGTGACTCAGGTTTTCTCATTTATCAACCTATCACTTTTCAACAGGTAGATGTGATCTTAATTCCAGTTCTTTGCTTTATTGCTTAAGCGCGAGTTATGTATGTTTTCTCCATACATATAATCTAAATTACTTTTTCAGTCTTCTCCTTCGACGTGAATGTTGCACATTTTCAAATGGGGAATATGTTAAATCTGGGATTACAGAATTAGAGAAGTGGATATCCCGTGTCACGGAGGAGGTAAACCAATGTTATATACTCGTTAGTTGCTCATAGATGACTGGATGCCATCCGTGATCTAAAATTTTGTGAATGCAGTTTTCAGGAACATCTTGGCACGAGTTAAGTTTCATTAGACAAGCTGTTGGATTCTTGGTAAAACTCATCTTCTTCTTCTCTGATAAAAGAGGTCATGTTTCTTTTTGTAGTGGAACTTGTATTCAATCGGTTTACATTTTATCCTAGGTTATACACCAGAAAAGAAAAAAATCCCTGGATGAAATCAGTAAGGATCTATGCCCGGTACGTCAACATTTTCTATGGCTTCCGTTTTCTTCTTTCCTTTTGATTCATGGCCGTAAACACTTTTGAAATCTCATTAAAACTAGGCGCTTTTTATCCTGTTGTAGGCATTGACAATAAGGCAAATATATCGAATAAGTACGCTGTACTGGGATGATAAGTATGGAACTCAAAGTGTCTCAAGTGAGGTAATGAGTTAATATCTAAAACTCTTAGTCGTGGGCGTTCAATTGTGTTGAATGTCTATTGAAACACCTTAACACATCTTTTTGCGGTAGGTGGTTTCTCAAATGAGGATACTTGTTGACAAGGATAGCAGCCAAAAACTAACATCGAATTCATTCTTGCTGGATGATGATATGAGGTATTATTCTCTTCCTTGTTTAGTAAGTTGGCTCTCAAGTTTAATTATACGTAAGTTAGATAAAATGGAAATATGGTAGTAAAAACACAGACGTTTATATCTCTAGCTCGGCCAGGGGTTAAAAGTTGTGGTTAAGCATGTTAAGTTCTCCTTGTTGACTAAAAGAAGCTTTTAGCATTTCGAGTATGTGTGGCTTGGGAGAGTTGCGGGTTGAGAAATCTCTCACTAATCAAGTGTCTCTCTCATAACTTAGAGGTAACTTAAGTTGCTTACATCATACAGATTAATGTATAATTTTGTGTGTATCTGCAGCATCCCTTTCTCGGCAGAAGATATGGATAAGGCTATTCCAGTTTTAGACCCCTCAGAAATAGAACCACCAAAGTTTGTATCAGAATATATTTGTGCACAGTCCCTTGTCAAGAAACCCTCCTCAGCTTCAGTCTCAAAGCAGATCCTTTGATGCATTTGAGCTTTTGATTAGGCATCCACGTAAGGTAGAAAAATTTCAGTTGGTATTGCAAATTTCTCTATTTGTTGAGAAATGAACAATGGAAACGTAGACTTATGGTAACTGTAGAATTCTACTATGTTTGTAGGCGAAATATCTGTAGTTGTAAAACTTTTTCAGTTCTCCTTTTCTTTTTGGGGGACTGTAAATCGTAGAACATCTTTGTGAATAATAAAGTAACTAATTCTCATAATTCGTTGAAGTTCTGAATATTTATCATTCTTCATTTACACATTTGAGAATCTTACTAGAGTTACTTCTTTTTAGAACTTTATTCTTACGGGATTGCCAACAACTATGTTACTATATGGTTATACTTTTTGTTAACGTCGAAGTGTTCGAATACTTTTTGAGTTTTGAGAATGATTTGTCGTTTTAGGGCTTTCGGTAGTTTGGCAAACCACTTGATAATGCATTTATTGGTGACCAAATCACATTTTGAAACCTACTTGAATATTACAGTACACATTTTGAAATTTTGTTTTGACTCATAATTAATGTTTTCAGAAAATTTACCTTATATGTTTGAATTCACCGAGAAATTGGATCAACAAAGTAAACATAATTTTATATTAAAAACAATATTGTTGAACTCTTGCGGACATTCAATCTCTGGGAACCTGTTCTTAATGATTTCCAATTTCATCTTACAAAATAATATAAAGTTACATGAGAACATGAGAAAGCATAGTAATAATGTACGTCGCAACGTGAAGCAAATTACCAATAGTTTAATGCTTACTACTAACCACGCTTAATCAAGATCATATAGGAAGTGTATAATTATTGTTATTGAGATCCCTTCAGAAATTTCAAAACGATATTGTTGAACTCTTGAGCACATTCGATCTGGGGAACATGTGAAGTGTTCTCAATGATTTCCAGTTTTGTCTTATCTCCAAGAATCCTACATAAATATACCAACAATTGTAGCATTTAGACAAATATGCTTAAAAATAGTAATGATACTAATTACAGTTAGTTACTGTACTATAAAGCTTGAACAAGAAAATACTCTTGTACTTACTCTTTTAGTTCGTAGGCCATCTTCACCGGAAATATTTGATCTTTGTCTCCCCAAATTATAAGGACTGCCTAAGAGAATATAAACACTTTACAATCAGATGATTTCCGATGAAGTACAATATTAATGTTAAAGAGTAAATAACGTTTGAGTTGGAACATCTGTGTGACATGTTTATAACTACATCAAGACTAGAGAAAAGTTCAAGTACGTACCTGAGAAAGAGGATCAATGTTTAATTTCTCGTCCCTGCCAAATGTCACCCCTTTCAATAATTCTACTTTCTCCTTTCTATTCTTCTGATATAAATTCTGCATACATTACACCAAAGGAAAATTCATAATTCTTTTTCATCTTTTTTATCATTCTTATTTTCCACAAAGCCACAAAAAAAGAACAAGAAGAAGACAATACTTAGGTTACTTACACTAATAACATCGTTCCAGAGAGCATCAGGAAACATACCAACTATCCTCGAAGAAGATGCCAAACCCATAAGTGTCCGAAGCTCTGTGGCACTTGATGGCAACATAACTTTTTCAATACACTCACAGTTCGATCTCTGCAATAAACTTTCACTGTCACACTTTCTCATGTTGATGCCTGAGCTTGCAATCACTACTTTCTCCACTTTTTGCGGCCACTTTTTTGCCATATGGTACGCCACAAATCCTCCATAGCTTGTTCCAACCACATTAAACTTTTCTATTCCTATCTTCTCCATTAGCTTTTCCACGCACTCCGCCTTGTTATTTTTATTATTGGAACGTTATGATATCATGTGTTTAGTATACTACAAATCGTTCAAATCTTTTAGGTATATAAGGGCTAACAAATCAATGTCTAAATTCTAATGAAAATCCACCCAAACCCAGCATATAAACCGAAATTTACCGATTCTTTAGTATCTAATTATATGACTCCGGAATAAGACACGGTTCGAGCCCCGATTTAAAATGAACCAAAAAATACATGCAACTTATATAGACCCGGATCCGATCAGAATGCTCATACCTAATTCAACTTATAGTTTACACTGAATTTATTTCTAAAATGTATATGTAGTTCTGAATAGAATATAAAATATTTTCCTCTTAGCTGTTATTGAGAAAAAATGTAAATTACATTTTTATTTTTAATATCACAATACTTTTTAGAAACACTAAATCAAGTGACCGAAATAGGTATAGTGATCAATGACATAAGGTTCAACTAGGTCATATCCTATCTTCCTAAAGAAGTAGAGATGATGTTCATTTACAATCAAAACAGCTATACACTTAGAGAGTTAGAAACGTTTATATATATACCTGGAAGACCTCGGAGCGATTGGTGGAGGAACTGGTAGAGTCACCGAAGAAAACAAGATCGGGACAATATAACCGAAAAGCGGACGGAGAGAAGGCTTGAATCTGCCGCCTCCACTGCCACATGGAGGATGGACCGAAGCCGTGGAGGAGAAGCATCACCGGTCTCTCGTCGGTGCGGTGGTCTATAGGTTGTGGGCCCCAGAAGTGGATGGTTGTTTCAGAATCGATGGAAAGGGTCTGCGACGTTAGCCCTGCCGCCGTGAGGCATCGACGGAGGTAGCCTTCTAGAAAGCGTGTTGGGCTGAGGTAAGACAACAGCGACATATCTCTACTCTACTCTACCCTTCTTGGCTTCTTGTAAGAAAAGAGAAGATGAGAAATGATAAATGGGTGACGTTATTTTTATTCAATGTATCTCTTAAAGGAAACAAATATATTTTAATAACTAGAGGTGACCCGCCCTAAAAGGACGGATATATTATTATTTTGTATATATTATTTACAATTAAATTTATATATTTGTATCTTTTTGAATCATATATGTATTTTTTGTAAACATTTTTAATCATATTTGTGGTTTTGTCTGACCCGTTTTTCAAAAAAACCGTGTATATTTTTTATTTAACTTTTTCTTAGAAATTTATTTTTCATATTTGTATGTTTTAAATATATGTGTTTTTCTTTGTAATCATATCTATTCAATTAAATTAAGACATAACCTATTGATATATATATATATATATATATATAGTCCAACTATTTTCATACAATTATTAAAGTCTTTTACTAATCATTTTAGATTTTTTTTACATAAGATTACAAAACACAAATATGATTAAAACACACAAATATGAAAATTAAATTTCTAAACAAACTGTAAAAAAAAATATACATGTCATTTGAAGGACGGATCATGATTAATCTATTAGTCTATATCTATTCTATTAATTTTGCTATATGACCTAATGATATAAGTGTAGTCCAACTATTTTAATACAATTATTAAAACATTTTATTATCCATCTAATAAAAATATTAAACAAAGAAAAACACAAATATGACTAAAAATACACAAATATAAAAATTAAATTTCTATAAAAATGTAAAACAAAAAATATATCCGCACTTTGAAGATCATAATTAGTCTATTAGTTTATCTATTCTCTTAAAACACAAGTATGATCTATTGATATAAGTGTAATCCAACTATTTTAATACAATTATAAAAACTTTTTATTATTCATTTAATAAAAATATTATACATATTTAGGATAGGAGGTTACATAATTCGGTTATACGTTTTGCCAATAACTGCTTTATATTTAGAAACCAAAAGAAACCAAAAGATCAAGAGGTTACAAATAACTTACGTGTAATTCGGTTATACGTGTATCAAGAGGTGACATTCGTTTTAATTCGGTTATACGTGTATCATCAAGAAGTTACATATTTAGAAACCAAAAGAAATGAACCTTTGTCATTATATATATGTAACCGTTGGCAAAGACAAAAAACTGATACCATGAATTTAGGATAGGAGGTTACATAATTCGGTTATACGTTTTGTTAAAATTACTTTATATATTTTTTAAGAATGTATATATTACAAAAATAATTGTTAGACACAATATATATCAAATGGTCATGCTGGAGAATTAATAGAATAGATTGTTTGTTTCCATTCTTCAATATACGATATTAATATATATATTTTCCTAATATGTACGTACGATAATGGTTTTTTATTCCATGAAAAAAATAATTAAATTATCTCAAAATACATAATATCAAAACTAAAAATATTGGGTTTTATTTTAAAAACAGTTAGATAATAATGTAAAAAATATCTGGATGTTTCTTAACTTCTTCACCTACTCGATTGATTCTTTAATCATTTGTAGGGTTATCTGGTGAATTATTGATATCCAAACATTTATTTCAACTTTATTTCCCAACAATCATCAGTAATTTGTTTAACCGTATGAAACCCAAAGACACATCTTTATGCAATAACCGGTTGCTAAACCATCTCCTGTAACGTCAAGAACCAACTTGGATGTTCTAGTTTCCCCCTAAGAATTTCTTGACTCGCAAGTTTGCATACTTCAGCTTTAAAAGGCAACATTTTCTAACCTACCATGCAAGCAAGCTTCAAAGCTATCCCTTTCTCCTTTCACTGATCTCTCAAATTCTACTGTCTCCTCTCTTTGTTTAAAAGGACTGAAAATGAGAAACATCGCTGCCTAGAGTACCTTGTTAGTAGTAGGATTAGCTCAAAAAGGTGCAGGGAAAGAAGCACTCCAGCTTTTCAAACAGATCAAATCTTTGATTATAAACCTGATAAGGTCACATGTATCAGCGTTCTCTCTGCTTGCAGTCACTCAGGCATAAAGGGATACAGAAGATATGGAAGAGAATGACAACTGAGCAAATTGGATTCATCAGCTTATGTGCTTCTATCCAACTCCAACATGTATGCTGATGCTTCCAGTTGGTGTGCAATGAAACTTACCAAGTGATCAGAGACATCAAAAGACAGTGCATGTTCAAACTCAATGATTGTCAATATATTATATAAATCAAGTTACATTGCATTATGCTGAAAAGAATACACAAGCAAAACAATCAATGAAACCTAATCCATAAAAATGAAATAGCAAAACTTCAAAGTGCTGCTTCAATCCTAGGCTGGAAAGAAAGTGATGAAACAAACTCCACAGCTTGTCCATCACTGAAGCATCTTGGCAACTCACTCCACTCTTCTTTAACCAAATCATACACAAAGTATCTATAACACACCTCAGGAAGATACCCATTAAAGCACACAAGTATCTTGTTCCCATCTCCTCCAACGCAGTTTATGTCACCGTCCTCCCGTACAACTCATGAGACATAGCAGGAGGCAACATCCCGACATGAACCCAGCTCTGTTTCTCTAGCTTCCAGATCCTCAAACTGGTGCTTTCATAAAACTCAGAGAGAAGAATCACAAACATGGTTCCATCACATTCCACCAAGTCGATTGAGTACTCAAGAAACGGAGGAAGAAGCTTGGGAAGCTGAGTGAAGCTTCTTTCGGTGAGGTCACAAGCTATGATGGTTCCGCAAGAGCTGAGAAAGTAGACTGTTTCTACATTGTCTTTAACGGTAATAACTGAAGAGTACTGCTTCGAAGGGCTTCTCTGGAGAGTCTTACTCGCGACGACAACGTTCCCTGTCTTGTTAAGAAAGTAGACTGTTCCTGTTTCAGTCTCATCATCATCATCTTCTGTATTGTTCTTCTTCACTAACTCAAACACTTTGCTCCATGAACAAGAACTTGACTCGTAAAACTTGAAACAGAGGTTCGGGATATCTCCGGAGATTGTAACGAGCTTGTAGCTGGAGGGAGAGGCAGTAGTAGTCATGGCTACGGCTTGGAGAGGTTTGTTATAGTTTTGATAAGGAAGCTCATGGGAGGAACCTGTGAGGGGGTTACGGAGGAGAAAGTCAACGGAAACAGAGCAGCGGAAGCAGAGCAAGCCGCTGGAGGAAGCTACGGGGGTGAAGAGATCGCGACGGTGGTGGAGGAGGAGGGAACGGTTGAGGTTTTTCCAGTTGTTCTCTGTGGAGTCGTAAACGAAAGAAGAAGTGGAGTCGTTAACACCGATCATGAAGAACCAAGGATCACGAGAAGGGACTTGAGAGCAAGCGAGTTTGAAGGTTCTTGATGTTTGGGTGGACTGCCATCTCTTGCAGACGGAGGTCATGCGGAAGTAACATGAGGTTGGTAGCCATGAGAGGACCTTCTCGAGGACGTCGTCGTTGAGGTCGGATAGGGTGACTGTATTTGTATAGTCTTCTTCTTGATCATCTCGTGATTTTCGTTTCCCAGCTGAGAAACCCATGTTATTATATCAAGAAACAGAGTGTGGAAGTGAGAGAGAGAGAGAGAGAGAGAGAGAATTCTTGAAGTGGAGGTCGAGGAGAGTGGTGAAGTGAAGCACAGAAAAGAAAAGTGAGTATTTTTCATGGTGAAAAATGTTTGCTTTATAAAGAGAGGAGAATTGTAGCGCCATTGGAGAGAGAGTAAAGAGAAGCTTCGTGAGCTCCTCTTTCCGAGAAAGTTGACAATCCACAAAGTTACAAACGCTGGGGAGAGAGAGAGAGAAAAGACGGTGATAGAAAAAGTAAAAGTTTGTGCTGTAATGTTTATATATTATATACATACACATATTTATATATTAAAGACCCAATGCTAAGACTTCCCAATAATGTTGCCCTAAAAGCAACTCCAATGGTGTTACCACCATTGGAATCCTTACTATTATTAAACTATTATTTTTTTTGTTTTTGAATAGTTAAGGATTTTTAGTTAAATTCTATGTCCAATGGTGTTTTCCTTAAAATCTCTTAATCACAAAGAGAGTGGTAACCTTTTGTATTCTTTCTTCGGTACAACACACAAAACACAGATCTTGCTCCATTAATCACATGAAGTCAATAAAATGATAAGCAAAAGATATAAAAAAAAAAGCAAAACCTCATAAGCATCATAGCTAATCTCGTCTCGGTTGATCTCTTGATAAGTATCATACTTAGTCTCCTCTCCATTGATCTACTCATACGAATCATACTTAGTCTCTTCGTGATTGTCAACCATCTTCATCCTCTGTAAATAGTTAAACAAACAACTAAATGGAGTATCTTTATTAGTTAGTTAAAACAAGAAAGAGAGTCGAAGTTCTTGATCATATAACAAACCAACAACCTCTGTTTCAAGACTCTTGGAAGAAGACAGCGACTTTTCATGCTTCTCAGGAATAGGGATGTGGTTGGCCGTGAGATACAGGTACTGGTTCGGGTCGTCGTTTGCGGTTTTCAGGTAAGCGGAACTGAGAGGAGGAGACGTGAAAAAGATTGGGTCTTGGAGTGACATTCTCCTGTGTTTGGGCTGATCGGACTCGTCTGAAACAGGGGAGGAGTGTTTCAAAGGGGCTGATGTCAGGAGAAGCAGTGGAGAAGAAGGGGAGGAGCGGTAGCTTTTGTACAAAGAGAACCCTTCTTTCAATTCCCTGCTTTCCAAAACTTACACACACATTCCCTAGACTTGAGACTGCCGCCTTTATCACTAGACCCCCAACCTCTCCTCTCTGAAACACTAGCTGCCGTGGTCGAAACCTGTGGTTTCGTTGACCTGTTGTAAGCGCTACCATTCTTCCTCGGCACGTTAGCATCTGATGCCGTCCAAACACTAACTTTAGCAGACTGTAGACCTGTTGTAAGCGCTACTATTGCATCTCTTGAGCTGCCAAAGACAACAAAAACATCAATATCTTATAATGGGGGATATGAAACAGACAGAGACTGAACAATAGGAACACACAACACCGTATCATTTGTTAGATCACAATGTGATTCTCTCCACTGCACTTGTCTATCTGATTTTACTTAGATTCATAGGTACAGATTACCTCAAACTCAAAGGATCATAGGATTAATCTTGATATTAGACAAGCTCACAAACCAATGGACCAGACTGAGATGCATATGTTGATTGATACAAATTGGCTTTTAAACTCACAGACTATATTGTAGCGGGCCCATGGATCTTCTTCCCAACGAGAATCAACAGTATCCTAATAGTCATAATTGAAACCAAACCAATCAAATCCCGAGTTGAATAAAATGTCAGGAAGATACAAACTTTAGATGAAGGGGGAGAATTCTAATCGAAATCATTGCAGATCGTAGGTAATGAGTTTTTCCAGAAATCAAAGCAAGACGATTACCTCAGGCGAGAAGAAGAAGCTCAACGGTGGTCAGACGAAAGCAAGACGACAGAGAGATTGGTAGAAGAGGAAGAAGAACAGGGGCGATAAGAGAGGAAGAAAAAGCCACGTCGTTAAGGATTAACCCTCCAAAACCTCTTAATTTAGGATTGATCCTTCCCTTTACACATTATTATTATTATTTTTTTTTTGAAACACTCCCTTTACACATTATTATATTGCTTTTTTTAATAGCAAATAGTGAAGGATTTCAACTAAGGATTTTATTAAATCCCCCGTTCAACAATGCTCATTGCCCAAAACAAAATAAATAAATAAACATATAAATAAAATATTTTTAAAAATATATTGTTGAAAAAGTAATCTGTGTGATGATTAAAGATGGATAGTTACCACAACCATATTTGTAGACTAGGATTTGTGAAGTTAGTCTGTATTAGTAATATTGTTATGTTACAAATTTAAAATTAAACAGTTTAAAAAATGGAGTGGAAGAAACGTACAGTGGAGTGGGACATTAAACTCTGAGTTATTCAATAGTAAAGGACTTTGTTGAAATAACAATGAAAATAAAAATTATTTACAAAAGAAAAAACTTACCGCCAACTAACTCCAGTACAATTTAGCTGGAGAGTGCTGCTAATTTTTTTTTTTTGTTCAACCATAAATTTCATTAAGATAAAAACAGATCATTAGTCTGGCCCATTAGACCCACTACAAAAAGCGAGATAAGAAACGCGAAGACAATGTTTTGCTAGCTCGTCGGCTTCTGTATTTTGCAATCAAGGCAGAAACGAGAAGGAGATTGAGCCAAATACAGAAGAGATTTGATGGATATCGCAGATGATTCCATAAATTTTTTTATCCTGCATCCTGTTGTTAATTGCTCTTATGAGCGTTGATGAGCCGGAGAAGATTTTGAGATTGGGAATCTCAAGCGCTGCTGCCATGGTGACGGCTGATCTAATTGCTAGAGCTTCAGCCATCAAGGGGGAGGAGACGTGGGACTGGACCTCCGATCCTTGGCTCGATTCTTCGCCGATCGACCCTTGGAAGATCCAAGCTAGCCCCGCCATCTTAGAAGTCGCGTTCCACGAAGCGTCAGTTTTGCATGTGGTCATTCCGAGATCGGAGCTGTATTGTGGGCTGAGGTCTCGTCGATCGACTTCGTTGAGGTAGTTGCTTTATTCTTCAGTACTTCCTCTTGCTTCTGTGCTTGGTTCCATTCCCTTGCTTGACTAACTCCTTTTGTTGCAGCCTCCATAGGTAACGATGTCTTTCCTTCGAAGATAAGTCTGTTTCTTTCTGTCCATAAAGTCCAGAGGATCCATGGGAGAATTGGGAACTGTACGCCTGTTGGTGGAAGGCAGGTGGCACCATCATCGACTGAATTGAATCATCCACAGTTGTGGGGATTGCTTGTCGCAACGGTACTGCTTCCCAAACCTCTTTTGCAAAATTACATTCAAAGAAAATGTGCATTGATGTCTCTGCCTCTTTGCATCTTGGGCAGGTTAGGTCTGCTTTAATGCCTCTAGACTGTAGGTTTTCACCGGTTGGAAGGGTTTTCTGCAGGATAGACCATAGGAACACTTTCAGTTTGGGAGAGAAACGACCAGACCATAAGTCTTTAACCCATAGGAAGTCGTTATCTGGTGGTGGGGTGTGCTGGTATCGACTTGATGAAGCTATAGCGTATCCTGACTTGGTGGAGTAAACTCCCGACCGTAGTGGTTGCCAAATGAATATGTCTTCTGCTCTCTTGGTGCTCGGCCTTATGGTTTGGATTTGAGCCGCCATTGATGGTAAGATTTCTTCGATTCTTTGTTTATTCCGCTTGAGCTCTGAGGTAAGGAGGTCTTCCACTTGTAGATCTAACACCGATTCTGTGCAGGGTCCAATGGGTTTCAGGTTTTCATCCAAAGAGATCCAGGAGTCCTGCCATACCTTGGTTGCTAAACCATTACCGATAGCCTTTTCCAGAGATGGCTTCAGGAGCTCTAAACCATGAAGTATACTTCGCCATCTGTTATGGTATTTTTGTGTAGGATCGTTTAAGTACTACGAAACACAAGAAGACTAATAGATTTGTGAGTGTTTGGAAGAGAAATCGAGGCAAAGAGATGTATTATTGAGTATCTTTAGTGTTACAACGTTTTGGGTGTATAAACCCTAGTTTTCTAGCCTAACTCTCTAATCTCTAAGCCTCTGAATGTCGATCCCTTGTTCTAGGGTTTGGGCTCCCCTTTTTTTTATAGTTGATGTATGTCGGCTTAAGATAGGGCGAACTCTTCCATATCCGTAAAATAGAAGTTTTCCTGTAGTTGGAAAACTTCCATAATATCGCGGAGGGTGGGACCCTGGTTCTTCTCGGTAGGGGCTAGGCCCTGGTACCTCTTCGTGGGGACTGGACCCTGGATCCTATTGATAGATGTTGAATCCTGGAGCCTCCTAGCAGAGATTCGTTCTTTAAGCAAAGGAAGGACCCTGGGTCCTTCTCAAGTGAGGGTCCGGAAGTCAAGGCCCTTCGTAGGCTGGAGAAATCTTTAGCCTTGGATATTTTTCCCCAACATTTTGCCCCTTATTCCTTGATTGCTTCGTATGAATCAAGGGATAACGTGTGATCTTGGACCTTGGTTGTATTTCTTTAAGCAGAAGAAGGGCCGTGATCTCGTTGTAACCCGAAATGAGGTTTGGGATATAATCGTCTGGATGGAATGGGTCTTAAGGAAAACATGGATCCAGCCTGGTCGCAAAGGTGCTAGGTCGGCAGAATATCTCGGAGACAGTTTTTTGTAAATTTTCCGAATGAGGATTTATGACTGATCTTCCCAATTTTCTTGTCTTTCCCATTTTCTTCTTTCCATTTATGCGGCAAAAATGGAAAGTTGTTCCGGGTATATATTTGGATGCTCCGATGCCCTTAGATGGCACAAACTTAGATTTTACCCTATCTCCTATACCGAAGCAGATGTCGAACGACCCGAATTTTATGAAATCGTTCTCTGCCCCCGGTGTTGGGGGACATGTTAGGCCCCGTCGCTTGTTTGGTGACCCCTTTGACTCCCCAGTCCTAGCGCCTAGCGTGGTCTCGGGAATGGACGATGAAGAGGTTCCTATGGCTCCTACTCGCCCTCGTCGCTTTTGCTCCTTCGACGCCTTGAACGAAGATGAAGACGGCCCGAAATCTGACATCAAGAAAGAGGATTTGATGGAGATCCGTCGTAGGTATTCCTTGCCCGATATGATTGTTGGGGAAAAATATCCAAGGCTAAAGATTTCTCCAGCCTCCGAAGGGGCCTTGACCTTCGGGCCCTCGTTTGGAAGGGACCCAGGATCCTTCCTCTACTCAAAGAACCAATCTCTACTAGGAGGCACTAGGATCCGATCTCCATTAATAATATCCAGGGACCAGTCCCCGCGACGAGGAACCAAGGCCTAGCCCCTGCCGAAAGAAACAAGGATCCGATCCTCCGCACCAATATGGAAGTTTCCCAAATCGTGGGAAAACTAGCATATTCGCAAATATGTTAAAGTTCGCCCTACTTCAGCCGACTTATATTAACTATAAAAGGGGAACCCAAACCCTAGAACAAGGGATCGACATTCAGAGGCTTAGAGACTAGAGAGTTAGGCGATAGAACTAGGGTTTATACACCCATAACATTGTAATCCCGAATACACTCAATAATACACGTCTCTTGGCCTCGATTTCTATTCTCTATACACATAAACACTCACAAATCTATTAGTCCTCCCGTGTTCCGTAGTACTAAAACGACCATACACAAAAATACCATAACAGTTTGGCGCTAGAAGGAGGGGAGTAACTCAACTACGTGACGATGGCACAGGAAGACGATTCCAACCAAGCTGAATTGACCCCGAAGGAGAAAGAGCTTCTAAGCCGATTCGAAACCCTTCAGAGTCAAACCACCGACCTTCACAAGGCTCAGGAAACCGCGCCTGCAGGTCTGGAACTTGTCCAGGAAGTTCAGCACCTAAAAGATCAACTTGGGGAACACTCCAAGCAGCTTCAGCAAAGCGTCGAGAAGCTAGACGCTATGGAAGCCGAAAACCTCGCTCTCCGACGAGAAAACCAATCCCTCGGGGCAATTGGGAGCAAGCGGAAACGGTTTAGAACCAGAGTCCGACCTATGGCTTCACTCAACACTCCACGTGACGACGAGGAGACGCCTCAACAGCCCGACGACGGATCCAGCGATCAAGAAGCTACTCGAGACGCAACCCGGGAAGGAGAGGAGGACGACTCCGATGCAGAGGACGAAGAATACTCACCTGACCATCCCGAGATCTCAGATCCAGCTCTAGCCGCCTACCTAGAGAAGGTGGTATCCGAAAGATTCGGCACCATCCAATCCATGGTGGAAAGGCTCACCAGAGTAGCTCCCCCTATCCGGAGAAGCGATCCCAGGTCATACTCCGACACACCTTTCGTGAAGGAGATTGCTTCAGTCGAGATGCCACGCAAATTCTCTTTCCCGAGCATTAAGATGTACGAGGGAACCAGAGATCCTGACAATCACATCGCCCAATATAAGCAACGCATGATAGCCGTGGCTATTCCGAAAGAAGCAAGGGAGGCCACCATGTGCAAGGGTTTCAGATCAACCCTGACCGGTCCTGCCCTCCAATTAGTGCTGGGTTGCGGGTCAAACCCGCCCCGCATGACCCGCGACCCGCGGGTTTCACAATTTTTTTTTGTCAAAAATTCTGACCCGCACAACCCGCCAACAGATAAACTTATACCCGCACCCGCCCCGCTAATTATGCGGGTAACCCGTGGGACCCGCGGGTAATATATTCTTTTTAAAAAATAATTATTTAATTTATTTTTCTTCTTCAAAATATATAAATAATATATTTATAATTAAATTTAATATATTTTCGAAATTTTTAATTATTATTTTTAAAAAATCTCGTATTTTTTTGAAAATTATCTACTTTTCTACAAAAAAAATATAAAAAAAAAAATTTGCGGGTTGGCGGGTACCCGCAATACAAAATCCACCAACCCGCATCCGCCCCGCATAAAATACTCATAACCCGCACCCGCACCCGCAAATCGATTTTTTCAAATTGTTCGACCCGCACCCGCCCCGCGGCGGATCAAACGGGGCGGGACCCGCGGGCTAAGACTCAAATTCCCAGGCCTACCTCCAATGGTATATCAACCTCCCCACGGAATCCATAGCGTCTTTCGCCGCCCTCAGCGACAAATTCGTGGAGCAATTCGCCAGCAGCCGCCATCTGGAGAAGAGATCGGATGACCTCTACGAGGTTCAACAATACAGAAACGAGTTCCTACGTTCCTACATAGCTCGTTTCAACCAAGAGAAGGTCTCTATACCCGAATGCAACGCCGATACATCAGTCTCAGCCTTCAAGAAGGGTCTGCTTCCGGAGGGAGAGATCTACAAGGAGCTAACGAAGTACAGATGCGGAGACATGGTGGATGTACTATCCCGCGCCTGGGCCCAAGTAAGGTGGGAAGAAGACGTCATGAGCAGGGCCAAGGTCTCCTCCAAATACGATCAGAAGTCCTCCAGGCCCTCGAAGGACGAGCGTGAGGAAACCATCCGACCTCGACCTTCCCGAGAATCCACCAACCAGAGCAGGGGCAGATATCAACATCGCCCTCTACCCCGATCCGAAGGAATGATGGTTTCTACTTGGCCCAGTATCTCTCACCTAGCAATATCCAAACCAGAGCTCATCGGAGTCTTGAGACAGATGGGCCCACAAGTTAAATAGCCACTTAAAATGAGGTCCCCTGACGCTAACCGGAACCCTAAAAGATGGTGTGGGTTCCACAACGATCATGGTCACACCACTGAAGATTGTATAGCCTTGAGGCTGGAAGTAGCCGAACTTCTTAAGAAAGGCTACCTGAGGGAGTTCCTCTCGGACAAAGCAAAGGACATCCTCAATAGGGAAGGTCCCGCTCTCCCCAACGATGCTGTTCATGCATTACCTCCGCCACAAGAACGAGTGATCAGAAGTAAGCGGAATCAGCAGCGCTGCAGCCAAAAGGAGTATTCGTAATGCTAGGAATGGTCAGGAGACTGAGGTTCCCAAGCGATTCAGCCAAAAGGAGTATTCGTCTGCATCGATTTCATGGAACTCATTAAGTCCTGTCCAAAGGATCCGTTCCCCATGCCTCATATAGACAAGCTGGTCGATGCTACTGCCGGACACCAACTAATGAGCTTCATGGATGCCTTCTCGGGATACAACCAAATCCTAATCCATCCCGACGATCAGGAGAAGACGTCCTTCATGACCTCCAGGGGCATCTACTGCTATAAGGTCATGCCGTTTGGTCTGAAGAATGCTGGATCCACCTATCAGAGGCTAGTCAACATCATGTTTGCCGATCAGATAGGCCAGACCATGGAAGTCTACATCGACGACATGCTAGTAAAGTCCCTAGACTCGGAAGATCATATCTCGCATCTTCAGCAAGCATTCGCCACCTTGAGGAGATACAATATGAAGCTCAACCCCTCTAAATGCTCATTCGGAGTAAGCTCTGGGAAGTTTTTGGGATACATAGTCACCCACAGGGGCATAGAAGCAAATCCGGAGCAAATAAGGGCCATCCAGGCGATTCCTCCCCCACAGAATGTCAAGGAGGTTCAAAAACTGACAGGGATGATGGCAGCCCTCAGCAGGTTCATCTCCAGGCTTTCCGACAAGTCCCACGCCTTCTTTGAAACATTAAAGAATCCCAAGGATTTTAAATGGACAGAGAAGTGCGAAGCCGCGTTATCCGACCTCAAGTCCTACCTCACTACTCCACCACTCCTATCCAAGCCCTTGGAAGGAGAAATCTTACTGCTCTACCTAGCTGTGTCCGAACACGCAGTTAGTGCGGTCCTCGTAAGAGAGGAAGAGAGGAGACAGCACCCCATATACTATGTTAGCAAGTCCGTGCTAGACGCAGAGACTCGCTACAGCCAACTGGAGAAACTAGCCCTCGCCCTGGTTGTCGCGGCCCGGAAGTTACGCCTGATATACCATGATTTTGACCCACTTTTACTCATGGTATTTATATGATTTTACTATATATATCTATGTTTTGGAGTCTTTTAGGTATGTTTTCAGGTTCAAGGGCATTTTGGAGTAAAGTGACGTTTTAGGTGCCATTTGGAGCTTAAAGGAGAGTTTTCCCGAGATGACTTGAAGATCAGACATCGAGGTCGATATCCAGAGTTACATATCGATCGATACACATCTTGTGTAATCGATCGATGACGCATTTGAAGAAATGACGACGAGATACTCCATCGATCGATGTACACTTAGTACCATCGATCGATATCGAGCGTGCAGAAGAAGGAAGAATATTCTCAATCGACTTGAAGCCCAAGATGTCTCAATATTACTATAATGCCCCTGACGATTTTTTAACCTAATTGTACTCAATATTTATACCTTTGCCTATGTGTTTTGGCAAAGTAAGCTTTAACAACATATCATTGTTCTAGTACTTCTACTTATCAATAAAGCATTCTTTTCATCTTAATTCTGTTCTCATCTAAGGTTATAGGATTCTAGGTTTAGAAGAAAGATACAAAGAGATTTGTTATCATGAGGAACTTGATTGTTCGGTCTTCTAAATGAATCTCTATTATTACCTAGATGCTATGAATCTCTCAGTCATGTCTGAGTAGATTCCCTTGTTAGATTTAGGGTTCAAATAGTTATGAGGGATTAGCCCCAACTATGGACTGTTGAGTTGTATACTCATTATCCTGATGAACACTAATGCTTATTCTAGAATAGCTAACTAGAATATGATCTTGGAATTGATTTAATCCATAAATCAATCTCCTGACATCATCTTGAATAAACTAAGATCCTCTAGGGATAAGCGAGAGCCGGTCTATGATCTTGGTGAACATATATTCGATTCGATCTAGAGCTATATCGACCGATACTCCAATAGAGTAATCGATCGACGACACACATATCGATCGATACAAGCTATCAAACATCGATCGATATTGTCGGCAGACAGATCAATAGACGAGACTAGTAACGATAGTTATTAGCCAACTCTAAAGAATCAAAGTTCTTTAGTATATTCAAGCAACTCATTAAAACATCCATAGCATTATAATCTTGAACTAACTGAATAGTAACCTTGAATCTAACTAATTCTCTTATTAATTAAAACCCTCCAACACTCTCTTGAGCAATTAATCATTGCTCACAACTTGCAATTTACATTTAAACCATTTCAACCTAGCTTAGTCACTAAGGATTAAACATCTGAACCTCTTATTTGAGAGAGTAATTCACTCCTAGGGTAATTTGAGTGAGATCAAATTTGGCGCCGTTGCCGGGGAGCTAAGATCGCCATTAGATTTAATCTGATTAGGTCTAGGTTATTTAAATTTCTGCTAAATCATCTTCTGACGCAAATTTTTTTTCTTGATTTTCAGGTACATGCCCAGCAATACCAGAAGCAACAAGAATCATCAACTTGTGTACTCAGAAGATCCCCACAGCTTAGAGCGTAGCATTCGCAAGAACTTACGTTCCACATCGATCGACATAACCTCTACCTTGTCGACCGATACACCGACATCGATCGACATCACCAACCGTTCGTCGACCGACACTGCTCTACCACAGTCGACCGAGACACCTTCTCCGTCGACCGATACTCGCCGCACTCCATCGCTCGACAACACTCCGTCGACCGATACTCTTTACCATACATCGATCGATATAGATCACCTAACATCGATCGATACCAACCGACGAGCCATGGTAGCGCCTATTATTCTCAGAACCGATGAGAATGGAGACCTGCGTGATCAAGATGGTCACCTGCGTAACGCAGCAGGTCAGAAGCTGAATGCTCAAAAGGAAATCATTCCTGAGCAAGACACTACAAACTTCATCCAACCTGCAGATGAAGCCAACCGAGCTAGAACCCTGGCAGATTACAACCGTCCAGATCAGTTCTATACCAACAGATCCGCCATCCGCCCTCCTGCTATTCAGAGAGGAGATTTCGAGCTCAAGCCGCAGTACTACGGTCTCGTAGGACAGATACCCTTCTGTGGGTTATCTCATGAGCATCCTATGGATCATCTGGAGAGATACGAAGATATTATATCTTCCATCAAAGCCAACGGAGTCCCTGAAGACTATCTATTTTGCAAGCTTTTCAAATACTCTCTATCAGGAGAAGCTTTGCAGTGGCTGCGACAATTACCACCAGGATCTCTCACTACCTGGAAGGACATCAAAAACGCATTCCTGCGTAACTTCTTTGATGAGTCACGTGCTGAAGACTGGAGGAGAAAAATTGCCACATTTACTCAGGAACCTGGAGAATCTTTCAAAGATGCCTGGAACAGATTCAAATCCTACCAGCGCGACTGCCCACATCATGGATACAACAACGTGCAACTACTCTGCACCTTCTACAGAGGCATCGCTCTAAAGTATCAAATGGCTCTGGACACTGCCAGTGAAGGAAATTTCAGCACAAGGAATCCACATGACGCTGTGAAGTTAATCGATAACTTGGCTTCAAGCCACAGTACGAAGAACATCGTCAAAGTAAAATCTGTCTCATTCCTTGGGAAGGAACAGATAAGTGAATTCCAATCACAGCTGGATAATGTTCAGAAGCTACTTAACAAGCAGATTTGCTCAGTTGAGGATGCAGAAACCGCAGAGGATCAAGTAGACGAAGATGTGAATTGGATCAGTGGAGCTGGATTTCAGAGATCTGGAAACCAGGGAGGAAACATGAACTTCCCAGTACAAATAAGCAACTACAGTCAACATAAACCCTCCTACAACAGCAGCAACCCCAACAACAACAGGAGCTACGGAAACTCATTCTACACCAATCCACCCCCACCCACCCAGGAAAGCAAGCTAGAAGAAATGCTGGAAAGAGTTCTACAAACACAACAGAAGCTCCAGGTGGATTTCAATGGGAAGATTGACTCTGTCTACACCACTCTAAGTTCAAAGCTTGACACTTTGAATACCTATGTGAAGAAAGTGGAGACTCAAGTAGTTCAAACAGGAGAGGCTTTGAAGAAACAAGAGGCCTTAGCAAGAGCATCAGGAGAGCCTACTACTCACCACCACGTCAATGCCATCATAGATGATGATTTCTGGGAGGAAGTTCCCAAGGATGAGCTGCAGAAATCGACAGAAGAAACCTCACCCATTGCCGGATTTGAATCATATCGATCGATGTTACGAGCTCGACGTCGATCGATATCACCAAAAGCAAAGCGATCGATAAACTTTGATGAGCATCGATCGATAGACTTCGAGGAACCCTCAAAAGAGTGCAATTCGATCAACATCATGTCACACGAAGTCTTTGCAGCCAAACACCCACGACCACCCACCGGTATGGACGTAAACCGATCTTCAGACCCCATCGATCGATACAGGAACCTTTCCATCGACCGATCTGGAGACAGCGATATCGACCGACACACAGCAGTGGCCATCGATCGATATACTATCCCACACCGCCGAGTGCAACTACCCAAAATCGATGTAGCACGACTTAATGCACTCCGGGAGCAGTCCAAACTTTCCAAATCCCTTCCTACAGCAATACTGAAGAAACCCACAGACATCATTGAACCCATGGAGCAAGAAAAGGAAAACCTAGGAAGAGTCTTACGAAAAAGGAAAGAGAGGATTGCAAAGCACCTTAAAAGGGAAGCTAATGAAGCAGAGATGACAAACTTCAGAAAACGAGTTCTAAGGATCCCTGCAGAGAAACCCTTTGAAGAAGCCTACTTTTCTCATAGATTGTGGATGTTCTTCAGAGAGACCAAGGAGACGGAAGAAGATATCAAGAGGATGTTTCACCAAGTTCGTGATAGCATAAAGAAGAGGATCACACTACCAAAGAGGAGCGATCCAGGGAAGTTCACAGTACCATGTTCCATCAGAGGCATTGAATTCCCTCGTGCCTTATGTGATACAGGATCAGGAGTCAGCATCATACCTAAGATCATGGCAGATCACCTACGTCTGAAGATAAAGCCTACTGATGAGACATTCATCTTTGTGGATTGTTCTCAGCAAAACTCTGGAGGCATAATTCGAAATCTTGAGGAACATATTGGAGATGCCATCATCCCTACAGACTTCCACGTCCTGGATGTCAAGCTTAACTTCAAGACATCACTATTACTTGGAAGAGCTTTCCTAGCCACCGTCGGAGCCGTTTGTGACCTAAAGTTCAACAAACTCTGCCTAACCCTAATAAGTCCCACCACCCTCTATGATCCCGTCCAAGTCATCAAGCTACCAGCTAGGGAGACCACACAAGTCGTAGCAACTTGTTTCTGTTCCCATGAGTACGATTCCATGGCTGAATACGAAACCGATCTGGTTACATCGACCGATGAGAGCAACATCCCATCGCCCGATACCAATACCAACACATCGACCGACGTAGCTAACACCACATCGATCGATAGACAGCCCTTTTGGAGGAGCAGCGCTGAAACCCTAGCATCAACACCCGATTTTGAGCCAGCTACATCAGAACCGGACGACTACATACTTCTAGAGGAGGAATATGATGAAGATTACGAGGAAGAACGAGCAATGGATGGGAGAATCATCCCAATAACAAGGAAGGACATAGGAGACATCCTTCAAACAGCCAACGGATCCACACACCTCTTCAAACAACTACCTCACACCTCTGTCAATCAGCAGCATCAGCACATCAGTACAACAACAGAATCAAATCAAGACGGAGCTACAACTGATTATGTCAACACGGAGGATTCGGAATTTCAGCACATATCGATCGATAAACGCAACCGTATATCGTTCGATATGCACCGAGAAATGGGGAGACGAGCTTTCAAAGATGGAATTCGACGCTTCTTGTGGGAGAAGAAGGACGAATTTGGAGTTTTCAGAGACGAATCTGGGTTCGCTAGAGGAGTCAACGGAGACATCATCCATGTTTCGAAGGAAGCCATTGAGGAGTTACTTAACAGAGCATCACTATTTGATTGGTCTTGTTTTTGTTTGCCTATACATGCAGATCACTTCAACAAAGCAGAACCTAAAGAGAAGCTCTACACAGAAGCTGAAGTCCAACGAATGATACATGAGGCCAAAAGTCCTTACATCTGGCAAACCTTTACCTATCCACATGAAATGGAGAGGGCACGCTCAGAACTCCAATCGGAAATCAACTGGATTCAGAGCGCTTATAATCTTCAACAACAAAAGAAAGACGCCCTTGAAGAAGAAGTATCCACTCTCCGTTCACAACTGAAAACCGACTTGCCACCATCGACCGATGCCGGACAGATAGCATCGACCGATCCTCTTCCTACGCCATCGACTGATTCAAACCAACGTACATCGACCGATAGACGTTTGCAGAACACCTACAGCAAAGAGGAAATCACTAATCTCATCCGCAGCATCTATCAGGACATCAAACGAGAAGAGGCAACCACAACCAAAGATCTAGAAGACAAATATCAGCAGCTCAGCAACAACTTCACCTCATTCAAGGAACGCACATCAACAATGGCAGATACCATGGATCACATCATCAAGGCTCTACACCACACACATCAAACGATGAAATCCTTCTACACCAGCAAGAAGAAAATAACTGATGAGATGATCCCAACAATGGAAGATCGACTGCACGAGGTTGAAGATACGTTGAGAGCATTCTGCGAGAACTACAGACGCGAAGCATCGACCGATATGACATATCGTCCATCGCCCGATATGAACTCCAGCGAGTTTTGCACCAGAGCTAATATGGAGGAGACAATTCAAGATCTCTTCACCATAGTTCAAGAGGTTGGAGATTCTACCTACCAAAGATTTGAGGAACTATGGTTTCCAGTGCAAAGCAACGTCAAGAGCATGGAGTACACTATAGAGAACATCCAGAAGGAGATCAAGACCATCTCAAGACAACTCGCGGATAGACCAGCACCATTAGCATCGACCGACATACCAACCAGGGAATCGACCGACAGACCTACACCAGTGTCGATCAATATTGACTACCCGAGATCGATCGATAGGCTCATGGTACGAAGGAGAACGTTTGAGAGGCTCAATGACATACATGAAGAACTCGGTGATCTATCCCAACACACCTATCCAACATTCAGAAACCACCAGTTCCACATTGAAAGCAATGCAGAAGATATACAACGTCTGCGCACCGAGGTTATTGAATTAAGGGAGAAACTAACCAGAGGAGATAAAGCCACAAGAAGCTTCTTCACCACTTGGTTTGGAGAAAAACATGGAGAGAACACGGATGATGCTTGCTTCTCAGCAAGTGTCATGAATTCACCTCACTAGCCTCATTACTACCATAGTCAAGCTAAAAGACTATAATAAAGCGCTGAGTGGGAGGCAACCCACTATTAGGTATTTTCTTACTTAGTTAAATCTGATTTATGTTTTTATTTTTCGTTTTTTCGTTTTTTTTGTTTTTAAGTTTATCAGATTCTAGACGATTACCATTCACATCGACCGATACGATCCTGTCGACATCGCTCGACATACCCCTATCCTTATCGATCGACATAGACGACTCACTATCGCTCGATACGTAACCACGGTCAGGTACATCGTTCTAATTTTCGATATCAGTACATTCCTTATGATTTATTTATGCCCTAATCCGACTATTATACACTGAGGACAGTGTATGATTTAAGTCTGGGGGGAGATTACTGATGCTACCCTACCTTTTTGATTTCACCAAAATGTTTTCAAAATTGGTTTTATTGAGTCAAGAAAGGGACTAGGATATTTTTCAAAAATTTTCTTTTTATCTAACCACTATTTAGCACCATTCTTAGATTTGTTGATTACAGAAAGTACTAAAGATGCTAAAGTGGATCAACTGTCACCTACGACAATACTTCTCATGATTGCCTGGAAGAACCAAAGCTGATCTCCAACTTAACCTGACAATCTATTGCTTGTCTTGGGGCTTGGTATACAAGGGATCAGAATCCTCCTGCAAGTCTGGAAGGTAATAGTCTGTGTGCTTCTGATTCCCTTCTCTCTCTCTCTTCAGCATCCTAAGAAAAGAGAGAAATTAATTGTATAAAGATATGATATGATATCTTGAGAAGTAGAGGGGTAGGAGTGATTCCTGCGACCCCATTATTCTACTTTAAAAGATTGATCAAAGCGAGGGGTAGGAGTGATTCCTGCGACCCCATTATTCGCTTATTCAAAAGTATGTGTTACTAAGTCAATGAGATAACGCAAAGATAGCCTTTGTGGCAATCAGTGTTCATCAAAATTTGAAACTATGAGGATCCAGAGAAGAGAGATAAAAAGGGGGAAGAAAGGGATCAGAGAAGACTTGCCTGTGTGTTCAGAAACTTGCTTGAGTTGAATCCATGTGTTTCTTGATCGATATCCCCAAGGTAAAGCCTGCACTTTATTTTTTATGCACAAATGAGATCAGTAGAGGGGATAGACAGACAGGATTGTTAAGATATTTGGTTAGGAGATTTAGTTGCTAAGCTAGGATGTGGCATAGTGTACTCATGTGATTAATAGGCATAAGATGTGGCTTGCAACAAAGTAGAGGCGATGATCCTAAGTTAAGATTTAAATTGAGTCCCTGCTATTTTCAAACTTCTTTCTAAGACTACCTGTGTGTTTGCTTGAGGACAAGCAAAAGGTTAAGTCTGGGGGAGTTGATATACCATGATTTTGACCCACTTTTACTCATGGTATTTATATGATTTTACTATATATATCTATGTTTTGGAGTCTTTTAGGTATGTTTTCAGGTTCAAGGGCATTTTGGAGTAAAGTGACGTTTTAGGTGCCATTTGGAGCTTAAAGGAGAGTTTTCCCGAGATGACTTGAAGATCAGACATCGAGGTCGATATCCAGAGTTACATATCGATCGATACACATCTTGTGTAATCGATCGATGACGCATTTGAAGAAATGACGACGAGATACTCCATCGATCGATGTACACTTAGTATCATCGATCGATATCGAGCGTGCAGAAGAAGGAAGAATATTCTCAATCGACTTGAAGCCCAAGATGTCTTAATATTACTATAATGCCCCTGACGAGTTTTTAACCTAATTGTACTCAATATTTATACCTTTGCCTATGTGTTTTGGCAAAGTAAGCTTTAACAACATATCATTGTTCTAGTACTTCTACTTATCAATAAAGCATTCTTTTCATCTTAATTCTGTTCTCATCTAAGGTTATAGGATTCTAGGTTTAGAAGAAAGATACAAAGAGATTTGTTATCACGAGGAACTTGATTGTTCGGTCTTTTAAATGAATCTCTATTATTACCTAGATGCTATGAATCTCTCAGTCATGTCTGAGTAGATTCCCTTGTTAGATTTAGGGTTCAAATAGTTATGAGGGATTAGCCCCAACTATGGACTGTTGAGTTGTATACTCATTATCCTGATGAACCCTAATGCTTATTCTAGAATAGCTAACTAGAATATGATCTTGGAATTGATTTAATCCATAAATCAATCTCCTGACATCATCTTGAATAAACTAAGATCCTCTAGGGATAAGCGAGAGCCGGTCTATGATCTTGGTGAACATATATTCGATTCGATCTAGAGCTATATCGACCGATACTCCAATAGAGTAATCGATCGACGACACACATATCGATCGATACAAGCTATCAAACATCGATCGATATTGTCGGCAGACAGATCAATAGACGAGACTAGTAACGATAGTTATTAGCCAACTCTAAAGAATCGAAGTTCTTTAGTATATGCAAGCAACTCATTAAAACATCCATAGCATTATAATCCTGAACTAACTGAATAGTAACCTTGAATCTAACTAATTCTCTTATTGATTACAACCCTCCAATACTCTCTTGAGCAATTAATCATTGCTCACAACTTGCAATTTACATTTAAACCATTTCAACCTAGCTTAGTCACTAAGGATTAAACATCTTTTGTGTTCCTTCGCTCCCCGTGAAATCGATCCCTAAGTACTACATCTGAACCTCTTATTTGAGAGAGTAATTCACTCCTAGGGTAATTTGAGTGAGATTAACGCCCCTACTTCCAGTCCCATCAAGTCGTGGTGGTCACCTCATTCCCCATCAAAGCGGTCCTTCATAAACCTGAGGTATCAGGACGGTTGGCAAAATGGGCCGTAGAGTTGGGAGAGTATGACGTGATCTTTCGTCCAACCGCCACCATCAAATCCCAGGTTCTAGCCGATTTCGTGGCTGAATTCTCTCCCTCTACGCTTCCAGACCCATATCTAGAAGCTACACTCCGAGGAAAAGAAGCAGAGAAAGGTCAATGGACCCTGCACGTGGACGGTTCCAGCAACGTAAGAGGCGCATGAGTAGGACTGGTTCTAACCTCCCCTACAGGAGATTCGGCCTCAAGGGCTGTACGTTGCAACTTCAAAGCAACCAACAACGAAGCATAATACGAGGCTTTGATAGCAGGTCTAGCATTAGCTCGATAAATGGGAGTAGAAGACATCCAGATCTTCAATGACTCGCAGCTCATCATAAGCCAAGTTCAAGGGGATTATCAAGCCAAGGACCCGAGCATGATCAGGTACCTATCGATGGCCAAACGTCTCCTAGATCAATTCACAAGCTGCAAGCTTACTCAGATACCTAGGGAACAAAATTCCCAAGCCGATGCTCTAGCAAACCTAGGTTCCGCCTTGGAAACTAAGGAACATATGAGTATCCCCTTGTTGGTCCTACAATGGCCAGCAACCCAGAAAGAGGCAGAACCAGAAGAAGTGGCAGTAGTAGATGAAGGAGAAACTTGGATGACCCCTATCACTAACTATCTGAGGAACGATGTCCTACCTGAAAACCGAGAGGAGAGCCGCAAGATCAAGAGACAAGCAGCCAGGTACTGCATTTCGGAGGGAAAGCTATACAGAAGGTCCTTCTCAGGACCCTATCTACGATGCCTATCCCCTAGAGAAGCCGCGCGAATATTGGAAGAGCTCCACGATGGGGAATGCGGTTCACATTCCAGTGGACGAAGCCTGGTTCTCAAAGCATGGAGGACCGGTTATTATTGGCCCACTATGGCAAAGGACTCCCTCAAACAGGCTAAAACCTGTAGCCAATGCCAGAAACACGCCCCAATCTCCAACTTACCACCAGAGAACCTGAAATCCCTAAGCTCCCCTTGGCCCTTTCGCAAATGGGGCATGGACATCGTGGGGAAATTCCCAATGGCGCCGGGGCAAAAGGTTTTCCTCCTAGTAATGACCGATTACTTCACGAAGTGGGTAGAAGCCAAAGCCTTGGCGAAAATCACGGATCTCCTGATCAGGAAATTCATCTGGACGAACATAATAACTCGCTTCGGAGCACCTCAGGAGATTGTCACCGACAGTGGACCCCAGTTTACCAGCAACGACTTCCAAGACTTCTGCAAAGAATTGTTGGGGTCAAAATCGGTCAAGAAGAAATCGATGTCCGAAAAGTTCGGACAAAATACGAAAGATGTTAGAGAAGCATTAGGAGAATAAGTTTCATTCTAAAAAACTCGGGAAAATGTTAAGACATTCCGAAATCAACGATTAGAAACATTCTCTACACGATAAAAATCTCCGAGAAGTAAAAAGAACGCAAAAACTCGCACAAGCCGGTAGAAACGAGCAACGACCCTGGTACGCGCCGAGCGCCTAGCGCCCGTGCTGCCTCTAGGCGTCGGGCGCCTAGCGCCCGTGCTGCCTTTAGGCGCCGGGCGCCGGGCGCCTAGCGCCCGAGCTGCCTCTAGGCGCCGGGCGCCTAGCGCCCGTGCTGCCTCTAGGCGCCGGGCGCCTAGCGCCCGTGCTGCCTCTAGGCGCCGGGCGCCTAGCGCCCGTGCTGCCTCTAGGCACCGGGCGCCTAGCGCCCGAAGCCGCCTCTAGGCGTCGGGCGCCTAGCGCCCGAAGCCGCCTCTAGGCGCCGGGCGCCTAGCGCCCGTGCTGCCTCTAGGCGCCGGGCGCCTAGCGCCCGAAGCAGCCTCTAGGCGCCGGGCGCCTAGCGCCCGTGCTGCCTTTAGGCGCCGGGCACCGAGCGCCCGAAGCAGCCTCTAGGCGCCGGGCGCCTAGTGCCCGTGCTGCCTCTAGGCGCCGGGCGCATAGCGCCCGAAGCAGCCTCTAGGCGCCGGGTGCCTAGCGCCCGTGCTGCCTCTAGGCGCCGGGCGCCTAGCGCCATGCTAGCTCGAGTTATCGGACGGCTAGTCTTCGTGCGTAAGTTCCAAGTTCTCAAACCCCCAGAAATTGGAGTTTTGCGACTTTCTGAAATCCCGCAAACCAAACTCCTTTTCTTTCTCCTAGACTTCGGAAAACCCGTAAGACGTCAACGGATGGGGAACTTCGTAGAAAGCGGCAACGGTTATCTAAAAACACCATTTGCCACATAAAAGAATCGAAGATCTTCCGAAAAACCCAATGTCCGAGTAGGAACGTTCTCTCGAAGAAATCGTAAAAATAACGGAAATCTGAGATACGGCCCAACGGAGACCAAGCATGATCGGATAACCATTTTACGATTTTCTAAAAAGATAGATACGACAGTTTGCGATTATCTTCCCGAAACAGGATAAACGTCAAACTTCCAAAAAGATAAACATCAATTTTCCGAAAAGATAAATGTCAACTTTCCCGATAAACATGAAGGCCGACGAAAATGGAAAAAGCCCAGTTCGCGCCGGCCCGTCAGGAATAGACCGTCATATGGGAGTATATAAGCAAGTCTAGGAGCAGAGGAAGGGGGATCCGAAAATCACAAGAAAAACTACTCTCAGAGCAATTTAGAACTTAGGCGTTATTTCCTTTTTAGCGAGCTGCGACTCAATTAGGTTAGATCTAGGGTTTTGAGACTAGCGACGATCGACAGCTCTTACGGCCGCGATCTCGACCTATTGTTCCAACGCTCTCCGCGAATTCGGAAATAAAATTCTTTCTTTTTGCTCTCTTTACTTTACGCGTTTATTTTCAACTCAGCCTGTTTTAACTTTGTCGTGCGTGGCCCAGCAGATAGCCGGGATCCTCGGGGAAAACTAGGTCAACTTAGTTTTCCTACGTTTTTATTTAGTAACATTTGACGGTGCGAATTTCGGTTCCCACAGTTTGGCGCTAGAAGGAGGGGGATACACGGAATTATCTTTCTCGCAACTACGCACGCCCAGTTAAACATGTCTGCTAACGCAGAAAAAGACAAGCAAACGCACGACGGATCAGCCGCCGATGCCAACGCTGAGAAGACTCCCGCTGGAAACGTATCGACGGTCACTGCCGAGGCAAACACCGCGATGCTGGACCAGGTGAAGGAACTGTTCGCCACCGCCCAGAAACGGTCGGAAGAACAAGAGAAGCTAATGGCTTTGCTCGCTAAACAGGTCAGCACCTTAACAGCGAAAAGCAAACTCCCGCGCGGATCCACCAAGGTGAGGCGTGTCAGGAGACTTGACTTCGGAACTTCCGGAGACAAAGGAAAAGATGCCCCGAGAGAATCCCCGGAACTCATCCCTGACGATACCACTCCGGCGGGGCAGAAGAAAACAACGGATAACCTTCCACCTCCCGCGGGGGAAAACGAAGGAACCGACGTCGAAAGAATCAACCTAGACATCAGCGATCAATCGGATCCGTCCGACGAAGACACTGACGTCCACCACAGAAGGACCCGAAGTCAGTCGGCTCGACTGGCGGCAGCCTTCGAGAAACCGATGACGGAAGAGGAGGAAGACCTCTACTGGTCAGAGCAAGAGAGGCTAGCCGAAGACCAGACTCGGGCCTATCGCAGCCAGCGTAGACAGAGAAGCGCAAACGGCGCCAATGACATCCACGATTTACGCGAATACATCGCGAAGACTGCAGCCGAGGTGAAAGCGGTAAAATCGCAGATTCACCACGCAACCAGCACCGCTCCCGAGATCGACCTGCTCCTCGAAGAATCGAGGAAGACTCCGTTCACGTCTCGAATCACGGACGCACGAGTCTCGGATCCCGGGAAAATAAAGCTTCCCACCTACGACGAAACCACAGCGGGAGAAAGACGTCGGCTGCTGTCTCCTGTTCGTCGAGAACCTCAGAGGTGCTGCGCTCGAGTGGTTCTCACGCTTGAAAAGAAACTCCATCGGAAGCTTTCGCCAGCTAGCTTCAGCCTTTCTGAAGCAGTTTTCCATGTTCATGGACAGGGAAACTTCAGATGTAGATCTTTGGAGCCTCATTCAAAAGGAAGACGAGCCGCTCCGCGACTACATAAAGAGGTTCAAACTCGTAATGTCCAGGGTAACAGACCTCAGCGATAGAGTCGCCATCGACGCCCTGAGGAAAAACCTCTGGTACAAGTCGAAATTCCGAAAGTGGATTTTTCTGGAGAGACCGCGCACCATCCAGGACACTCTCCACAAAGCGACGGATTTCATCATCATGGAAGAAGAGATGAAAGTCCTGGCGCAAAAGCACGGACCGCAGAAAGCGTCCGGTAAGAAGAAAACCTCACGCAACGACAAGTACGTCCATCACGAGGGGAAAGACGTCCAAGGCGAGCATAATTACGCCGTCAACTCCGAGCAAGGAAGGACCGCCGGAAACACTTGGACGCGGAACTCGTACAAGGACAACTCCAGCTACGAGTTCCACCAGACGAGAGGTCACTCTACCGCCAATTGCAAAGTTCTCGGCGCTAGACTCATTACAAAGCTGCTCGCCGGCGAACTAGCAACGGTGAGAAGCGTGAAAGACCTGCTCTTAGATTCCGACCGTCCGCCAAAGACCGACGGAGCCAATCCCGAAAATAACGCTCCTGGAACTCAATCGGGCGAAAAACGCGGACGAAGGCAAGATGGCGAAGCAACGTCAAGAGCATGGAGTACACTATGGTTTCCAGTGCAAAGCAACGTCAAGAGCATGGAGTACACTATAGAGAACATCCAGAAGGAGATCAAGACCATCTCAAGACAACTCGCGGATAGACCAGCACCATTAGCATCGACCGACATACCAACCAGGGAATCGACCGACAGACCTACACCAGTGTCGATCAATATTGACTACCCGAGATCGATCGATAGGCTCATGGTACGAAGGAGAACGTTTGAGAGGCTCAATGACATACATGAAGAACTCGGTGATCTATCCCAACACACCTATCCAACATTCAGAAACCACCAGTTCCACATTGAAAGCAATGCAGAAGATATACAACGTCTGCGCACCGAGGTTATTGAATTAAGGGAGAAACTAACCAGAGGAGATAAAGCCACAAGAAGCTTCTTCACCACTTGGTTTGGAGAAAAACATGGAGAGAACACGGATGATGCTTGCTTCTCAGCAAGTGTCATGAATTCACCTCACTAGCCTCATTACTACCATAGTCAAGCTAAAAGACTATAATAAAGCGCTGAGTGGGAGGCAACCCACTATTAGGTATTTTCTTACTTAGTTAAATCTGATTTATGTTTTTATTTTTCGTTTTTTCGTTTTTTTTTGTTTTTAAGTTTATCAGATTCTAGACGATTACCATTCACATCGACCGATACGATCCTGTCGACATCGCTCGACATACCCCTATCCTTATCGATCGACATAGACGACTCACTATCGCTCGATACGTAACCACGGTCAGGTACATCGTTCTAATTTTCGATATCAGTACATTCCTTATGATTTATTTATGCCCTAATCCGACTATTATACACTGAGGACAGTGTATGATTTAAGTCTGGGGGGAGATTACTGATGCTACCCTACCTTTTTGATTTCACCAAAATGTTTTCAAAATTGGTTTTATTGAGTCAAGAAAGGGACTAGGATATTTTTCAAAAATTTTCTTTTTATCTAACCACTATTTAGCACCATTCTTAGATTTGTTGATTACAGAAAGTACTAAAGATGCTAAAGTGGATCAACTGTCACCTACGACAATACTTCTCATGATTGCCTGGAAGAACCAAAGCTGATCTCCAACTTAACCTGACAATCTATTGCTTGTCTTGGGGCTTGGTATACAAGGGATCAGAATCCTCCTGCAAGTCTGGAAGGTAATAGTCTGTGTGCTTCTGATTCCCTTCTCTCTCTCTCTTCAGCATCCTAAGAAAAGAGAGAAATTAATTGTATAAAGATATGATATGATATCTTGAGAAGTAGAGGGGTAGGAGTGATTCCTGCGACCCCATTATTCTACTTTAAAAGATTGATCAAAGCGAGGGGTAGGAGTGATTCCTGCGACCCCATTATTCGCTTATTCAAAAGTATGTGTTACTAAGTCAATGAGATAACGCAAAGATAGCCTTTGTGGCAATCAGTGTTCATCAAAATTTGAAACTATGAGGATCCAGAGAAGAGAGATAAAAAGGGGGAAGAAAGGGATCAGAGAAGACTTGCCTGTGTGTTCAGAAACTTGCTTGAGTTGAATCCATGTGTTTCTTGATCGATATCCCCAAGGTAAAGCCTGCACTTTATTTTTTATGCACAAATGAGATCAGTAGAGGGGATAGACAGACAGGATTGTTAAGATATTTGGTTAGGAGATTTAGTTGCTAAGCTAGGATGTGGCATAGTGTACTCATGTGATTAATAGGCATAAGATGTGGCTTGCAACAAAGTAGAGGCGATGATCCTAAGTTAAGATTTAAATTGAGTCCCTGCTATTTTCAAACTTCTTTCTAAGACTACCTGTGTGTTTGCTTGAGGACAAGCAAAAGGTTAAGTCTGGGGGAGTTGATATACCATGATTTTGACCCACTTTTACTCATGGTATTTATATGATTTTACTATATATATCTATGTTTTGGA
This sequence comes from Hirschfeldia incana, assembly GCA_026261945.1. Taxonomy (NCBI): domain Eukaryota; kingdom Viridiplantae; phylum Streptophyta; class Magnoliopsida; order Brassicales; family Brassicaceae; genus Hirschfeldia; species Hirschfeldia incana. The sequence goes on from JABCMI010000006.1 coordinate 5,400,745, forward strand.
GTCTTTTAGGTATGTTTTCAGGTTCAAGGGCATTTTGGAGTAAAGTGACGTTTTAGGTGCCATTTGGAGCTTAAAGGAGAGTTTTCCCGAGATGACTTGAAGATCAGACATCGAGGTCGATATCCAGAGTTACATATCGATCGATACACATCTTGTGTAATCGATCGATGACGCATTTGAAGAAATGACGACGAGATACTCCATCGATCGATGTACACTTAGTATCATCGATCGATATCGAGCGTGCAGAAGAAGGAAGAATATTCTCAATCGACTTGAAGCCCAAGATGTCTTAATATTACTATAATGCCCCTGACGAGTTTTTAACCTAATTGTACTCAATATTTATACCTTTGCCTATGTGTTTTGGCAAAGTAAGCTTTAACAACATATCATTGTTCTAGTACTTCTACTTATCAATAAAGCATTCTTTTCATCTTAATTCTGTTCTCATCTAAGGTTATAGGATTCTAGGTTTAGAAGAAAGATACAAAGAGATTTGTTATCACGAGGAACTTGATTGTTCGGTCTTTTAAATGAATCTCTATTATTACCTAGATGCTATGAATCTCTCAGTCATGTCTGAGTAGATTCCCTTGTTAGATTTAGGGTTCAAATAGTTATGAGGGATTAGCCCCAACTATGGACTGTTGAGTTGTATACTCATTATCCTGATGAACCCTAATGCTTATTCTAGAATAGCTAACTAGAATATGATCTTGGAATTGATTTAATCCATAAATCAATCTCCTGACATCATCTTGAATAAACTAAGATCCTCTAGGGATAAGCGAGAGCCGGTCTATGATCTTGGTGAACATATATTCGATTCGATCTAGAGCTATATCGACCGATACTCCAATAGAGTAATCGATCGACGACACACATATCGATCGATACAAGCTATCAAACATCGATCGATATTGTCGGCAGACAGATCAATAGACGAGACTAGTAACGATAGTTATTAGCCAACTCTAAAGAATCGAAGTTCTTTAGTATATGCAAGCAACTCATTAAAACATCCATAGCATTATAATCCTGAACTAACTGAATAGTAACCTTGAATCTAACTAATTCTCTTATTGATTACAACCCTCCAATACTCTCTTGAGCAATTAATCATTGCTCACAACTTGCAATTTACATTTAAACCATTTCAACCTAGCTTAGTCACTAAGGATTAAACATCTTTTGTGTTCCTTCGCTCCCCGTGAAATCGATCCCTAAGTACTACATCTGAACCTCTTATTTGAGAGAGTAATTCACTCCTAGGGTAATTTGAGTGAGATTAACGCCCCTACTTCCAGTCCCATCAAGTCGTGGTGGTCACCTCATTCCCCATCAAAGCGGTCCTTCATAAACCTGAGGTATCAGGACGGTTGGCAAAATGGGCCGTAGAGTTGGGAGAGTATGACGTGATCTTTCGTCCAACCGCCACCATCAAATCCCAGGTTCTAGCCGATTTCGTGGCTGAATTCTCTCCCTCTACGCTTCCAGACCCATATCTAGAAGCTACACTCCGAGGAAAAGAAGCAGAGAAAGGTCAATGGACCCTGCACGTGGACGGTTCCAGCAACGTAAGAGGCGCATGAGTAGGACTGGTTCTAACCTCCCCTACAGGAGATTCGGCCTCAAGGGCTGTACGTTGCAACTTCAAAGCAACCAACAACGAAGCATAATACGAGGCTTTGATAGCAGGTCTAGCATTAGCTCGATAAATGGGAGTAGAAGACATCCAGATCTTCAATGACTCGCAGCTCATCATAAGCCAAGTTCAAGGGGATTATCAAGCCAAGGACCCGAGCATGATCAGGTACCTATCGATGGCCAAACGTCTCCTAGATCAATTCACAAGCTGCAAGCTTACTCAGATACCTAGGGAACAAAATTCCCAAGCCGATGCTCTAGCAAACCTAGGTTCCGCCTTGGAAACTAAGGAACATATGAGTATCCCCTTGTTGGTCCTACAATGGCCAGCAACCCAGAAAGAGGCAGAACCAGAAGAAGTGGCAGTAGTAGATGAAGGAGAAACTTGGATGACCCCTATCACTAACTATCTGAGGAACGATGTCCTACCTGAAAACCGAGAGGAGAGCCGCAAGATCAAGAGACAAGCAGCCAGGTACTGCATTTCGGAGGGAAAGCTATACAGAAGGTCCTTCTCAGGACCCTATCTACGATGCCTATCCCCTAGAGAAGCCGCGCGAATATTGGAAGAGCTCCACGATGGGGAATGCGGTTCACATTCCAGTGGACGAAGCCTGGTTCTCAAAGCATGGAGGACCGGTTATTATTGGCCCACTATGGCAAAGGACTCCCTCAAACAGGCTAAAACCTGTAGCCAATGCCAGAAACACGCCCCAATCTCCAACTTACCACCAGAGAACCTGAAATCCCTAAGCTCCCCTTGGCCCTTTCGCAAATGGGGCATGGACATCGTGGGGAAATTCCCAATGGCGCCGGGGCAAAAGGTTTTCCTCCTAGTAATGACCGATTACTTCACGAAGTGGGTAGAAGCCAAAGCCTTGGCGAAAATCACGGATCTCCTGATCAGGAAATTCATCTGGACGAACATAATAACTCGCTTCGGAGCACCTCAGGAGATTGTCACCGACAGTGGACCCCAGTTTACCAGCAACGACTTCCAAGACTTCTGCAAAGAATTGTTGGGGTCAAAATCGGTCAAGAAGAAATCGATGTCCGAAAAGTTCGGACAAAATACGAAAGATGTTAGAGAAGCATTAGGAGAATAAGTTTCATTCTAAAAAACTCGGGAAAATGTTAAGACATTCCGAAATCAACGATTAGAAACATTCTCTACACGATAAAAATCTCCGAGAAGTAAAAAGAACGCAAAAACTCGCACAAGCCGGTAGAAACGAGCAACGACCCTGGTACGCGCCGGGCGCCTAGCGCCCGTGCTGCCTCTAGGCGTCGGGCGCCTAGCGCCCGTGCTGCCTTTAGGCGCCGGGCGCCGGGCGCCTAGCGCCCGAGCTGCCTCTAGGCGCCGGGCGCCTAGCGCCCGTGCTGCCTCTAGGCGCCGGGCGCCTAGCGCCCGTGCTGCCTCTAGGTGCCGGGCGCCTAGCGCCCGTGCTGCCTCTAGGCACCGGGCGCCTAGCGCCCGAAGCCGCCTCTAGGCGTCGGGCGCCTAGCGCCCGAAGCCGCCTCTAGGCGCCGGGCGCCTAGCGCCCGTGCTGCCTCTAGGCGCCGGGCGCCTAGCGCCCGAAGCAGCCTCTAGGCGCCGGGCGCCTAGCGCCCGTGCTGCCTTTAGGCGCCGGGCACCTAGCGCCCGAAGCAGCCTCTAGGCGCCGGGCGCCTAGTGCCCGTGCTGCCTCTAGGCGCCGGGCGCATAGCGCCCGAAGCAGCCTCTAGGCGCCGGGTGCCTAGCGCCCGTGCTGCCTCTAGGCGCCGGGCGCCTAGCGCCATGCTAGCTCGAGTTATCGGACGGCTAGTCTTCGTGCGTAAGTTCCAAGTTCTCAAACCCCCAGAAATTGGAGTTTTGCGACTTTCTGAAATCCCGCAAACCAAACTCCTTTTCTTTCTCCTAGACTTCGGAAAACCCGTAAGACGTCAACGGATGGGGAACTTCGTAGAAAGCGGCAACGGTTATCTAAAAACACCATTTGCCACATAAAAGAATCGAAGATCTTCCGAAAAACCCAATGTCCGAGTAGGAACGTTCTCTCGAAGAAATCGTAAAAATAACGGAAATCTGAGATACGGCCCAACGGAGACCAAGCATGATCGGATAACCATTTTACGATTTTCTAAAAAGATAGATACGACAGTTTGCGATTATCTTCCCGAAACAGGATAAACGTCAAACTTCCAAAAAGATAAACATCAATTTTCCGAAAAGATAAATGTCAACTTTCCCGATAAACATGAAGGCCGACGAAAATGGAAAAAGCCCAGTTCGCGCCGGCCCGTCAGGAATAGACCGTCATATGGGAGTATATAAGCAAGTCTAGGAGCAGAGGAAGGGGGATCCGAAAATCACAAGAAAAACTACTCTCAGAGCAATTTAGAACTTAGGCGTTATTTCCTTTTTAGCGAGCTGCGACTCAATTAGGTTAGATCTAGGGTTTTGAGACTAGCGACGATCGACAGCTCTTACGGCCGCGATCTCGACCTATTGTTCCAACGCTCTCCGCGAATTCGGAAATAAAATTCTTTCTTTTTGCTCTCTTTACTTTACGCGTTTATTTTCAACTCAGCCTGTTTTAACTTTGTCGTGCGTGGCCCAGCAGATAGCCGGGATCCTCGGGGAAAACTAGGTCAACTTAGTTTTCCTACGTTTTTATTTAGTAACATTTGACGGTGCGAATTTCGGTTCCCACAGTTTGGCGCTAGAAGGAGGGGGATACACGGAATTATCTTTCTCGCAACTACGCACGCCCAGTTAAACATGTCTGCTAACGCAGAAAAAGACAAGCAAACGCACGACGGATCAGCCGCCGATGCCAACGCTGAGAAGACTCCCGCTGGAAACGTATCGACGGTCACTGCCGAGGCAAACACCGCGATGCTGGACCAGGTGAAGGAACTGTTCGCCACCGCCCAGAAACGGTCGGAAGAACAAGAGAAGCTAATGGCTTTGCTCGCTAAACAGGTCAGCACCTTAACAGCGAAAAGCAAACTCCCGCGCGGATCCACCAAGGTGAGGCGTGTCAGGAGACTTGACTTCGGAACTTCCGGAGACAAAGGAAAAGATGCCCCGAGAGAATCCCCGGAACTCATCCCTGACGATACCACTCCGGCGGGGCAGAAGAAAACAACGGATAACCTTCCACCTCCCGCGGGGGAAAACGAAGGAACCGACGTCGAAAGAATCAACCTAGACATCAGCGATCAATCGGATCCGTCCGACGAAGACACTGACGTCCACCACAGAAGGACCCGAAGTCAGTCGGCTCGACTGGCGGCAGCCTTCGAGAAACCGATGACGGAAGAGGAGGAAGACCTCTACTGGTCAGAGCAAGAGAGGCTAGCCGAAGACCAGACTCGGGCCTATCGCAGCCAGCGTAGACAGAGAAGCGCAAACGGCGCCAATGACATCCACGATTTACGCGAATACATCGCGAAGACTGCAGCCGAGGTGAAAGCGGTAAAATCGCAGATTCACCACGCAACCAGCACCGCTCCCGAGATCGACCTGCTCCTCGAAGAATCGAGGAAGACTCCGTTCACGTCTCGAATCACGGACGCACGAGTCTCGGATCCCGGGAAAATAAAGCTTCCCACCTACGACGAAACCACAGCGGGAGAAAGACGTCGGCTGCTGTCTCCTGTTCGTCGAGAACCTCAGAGGTGCTGCGCTCGAGTGGTTCTCACGCTTGAAAAGAAACTCCATCGGAAGCTTTCGCCAGCTAGCTTCAGCCTTTCTGAAGCAGTTTTCCATGTTCATGGACAGGGAAACTTCAGATGTAGATCTTTGGAGCCTCATTCAAAAGGAAGACGAGCCGCTCCGCGACTACATAAAGAGGTTCAAACTCGTAATGTCCAGGGTAACAGACCTCAGCGATAGAGTCGCCATCGACGCCCTGAGGAAAAACCTCTGGTACAAGTCGAAATTCCGAAAGTGGATTTTTCTGGAGAGACCGCGCACCATCCAGGACACTCTCCACAAAGCGACGGATTTCATCATCATGGAAGAAGAGATGAAAGTCCTGGCGCAAAAGCACGGACCGCAGAAAGCGTCCGGTAAGAAGAAAACCTCACGCAACGACAAGTACGTCCATCACGAGGGGAAAGACGTCCAAGGCGAGCATAATTACGCCGTCAACTCCGAGCAAGGGAGGACCGCCGGAAACACTTGGACGCGGAACTCGTACAAGGACAACTCCAGCTGCGAGTTCCACCAGACGAGAGGTCACTCTACCGCCAATTGCAAAGTTCTCGGCGCTAGACTCATTACAAAGCTGCTCGCCGGCGAACTAGCAACGGTGAGAAGCGTGAAAGACCTGCTCTTAGATTCCGACCGTCCGCCAAAGACCGACGGAGCCAATCCCGAAAATAACGCTCCTGGAACTCAATCGGGCGAAAAACGCGGACGAAGGCAAGATGGCGAAGGAAACAACAACAATCGCCAGAAGATCAACATGATCATCGGCGGATCGCACTTCTACCAGGACTCAGTTTCGTCGATCAAAGCCTATGGACGGAAAGCCGAAACAAGTCCCGGATGGTGCCCAGAAGACGACGTCCCCAATCACGCGATCGTCTTCGAGGAACAGGATACGGCCGGACTCGATAAACCCCACTATGATCCTCTGGTCATCGACTTGGTGATCCAAGATCTCGAAGTCGGCCGCATCCTCATCGACACAGGAAGCACGGTCAACATCATGTTCCGCGATACTCTCCAAAGGATGAACATACCCCTCGGAGAAGTCATCCCAGAACCGAGACCGTTGACTGGATTCTCGGGCGTCACCTCCATGACCCTCGGAAAGATCAGGCTCCCAGTTTTAGCGAAAGAGGTCACAAAGATCGTCGAATTCACGGTGGTGGATAACCCGGCTATCTACAACGCCATAATGGGAACTCCTTGGATAAACGCCATGAAGGCAGTCCCATCCACTTACCATCTCAGCGTCAAGTTTCCAACACCAACTGGAACGGCGGTAATCTGGGGAAGCTAAAAACAGTCGCGACTCTGCTTCCTGGCTGAACATAAATTGCGCAGCAATCGGAACGCCCCAGCGGCTAACCTGAAGCGAACTAAGAAGCATCCGAGTATCTCCGAGAACTCGGCAAAGGACGACTCGGATTCGTCCAAAAAGGCCACGACTCAGGATGATAAGCCATTCCTCGAGTCCATCGCCGACGGAACGGATGACCCAACTCCCGATGCGGCCGCCGACTTAGCTAAGACAGTCGAAGCGCCGGAAGTCGTGGAGTAATAACATCCGCGATATAAGCAGAACTACGAGATGGCTTGATCCTCGCAAGAGGTACGTAGGCAGCTCGTCGAAACCCGACGAGTTCAGCTATCCCCCTCACCAAAAAGGGGGGGGGGGAAGATGGGAACGAATAATCTTTTACTCCCGCAAAAATATTCTCTACATGTATTCAACATCCTCGAAGCTTTTTACAGTCTTAAATTCGAATTGCTTATCAAAAGCACCAATATTACGGAAAACGAAAATCGTTTCTTTAAGGAACGCGAGACGTCGCAAGTTCCTGACCAGTTTCGATTCTCTACTCTCCTCCAAAAAAATTCTGTCAATCAGTCTTTCCGCGACTCTAAAAACCCCATTCCGTCGATTGGCCCCGACGGAAAAACATAGAAACGTTTCACTTAAATCAAATTCGTAGTCTGGCTTCCAACGAAGTCCTTTCACATCTGACAAGGATATCATAGCGCGCTATACAAGAAATCCAAATTTTGGTTAGCTCTTCGTAAAGGAAGTAGCTCGACTCGTACCCAAACGAATCGTATAAGCCGATAAGCACTTCGCGGATTCTAAAACGGTACGAGTCAGGTCGAAATCGCAAACAAGCAAAACGAAAAGCCGATTAGTCATCGCATAGCTTCAGTCCGAAATTAGACCTAGGTCTTGCCCTAAACCCAGCCTTGCTGGTATCTAAAACATCTCTTAGGCATAAGTATCCAGCATACGAGATCCCAAAACTTGCCTCTTATCGCTTATAAACCTAACGTTCGCTACAAAGTAACCTGCAGGTTAAGCGACAAAAAAAAAGAACTAGAATACGAAGTGACTACGCGTATTCAAAGTCCTCTACACTTGGCGAAAGTATAAATCAAAACGCATAATTCATAAAGCATTCATAATAAGGATTCAAAGGCCACCAACTGCCGATCCCGAAAAACATAAAGTCACGCAACCTCCTAAAGGTCGCGACACATACAACCCCACTTGGCTTACTACAAATTATAATCAAACGCAAGACAATCAGAAAAAGTTATCCCATACGAGGAATCGGGCTGGTCGACCTCTTCGCCCCCGTCACCTGCATTCGCGTCTGCACCGGCATCCGCTGTATCTTCCGAGACTTGAATAGGATTCCACAATTCCCGAATTCTTCCTTCGATCGGAGGAACAGAGGATTCGGCGTTAGCACATACTCTCATCGAACCATCCATCGCGGCAAGTTCGCTGGAAAGCGAGAAACCCTCACGCTGCACCTTGTGAAGAGTACCCACCGAACCGCGACACTCGCGAAAGTCACCTACGAAGTCCTGAGCCTCTTTGTACGCCTCAAATTCGGTAGAAAAAATTTCCGCCCGTTGATTCATTTCGGCGGCGGCTCTTCTCCGTCCTCTCCTCTCTGCACGGACGAGGGCTCGAGCCTGGACCTCAGCTTGCCGACGGTTTCGCTCCTCAACCTCCAACCGATACTTGGCAAACTCCCTTTCGGTCTCCTCCGCTTTGAAGCGGGCCAATCGAGCAGTGCGGAAACTCCCGTCGATTGATGCATTCCATACTCTCACGGCCTGCAAAAAAGTCAAGGTCAAGCAAAAGGATAGGAAGAATTTGCTTAAGTGTCGGAAACAAACCTCGTTAACCAAACGAGCGCCTTCCGCTGTCACCTTGTCCCTCTCCTCGTTGTCCAAAGACTCGTCACGGGTAAAAGCCGGGGGGAGCTCATCAAAGAAGTCATTTGGAGGAGGGTTCGGACCGGAAGCACCCCCGCTCTCTGCGACAAAGTCGGGATCGTACCTCGATGGCTCGTTGTTTTCCGAGGAGGCCTCGAAAGCGATCCCTTTGCCCTTCGAAGATTTCCCCCTCCGCCTCGAAGGAGCAAACACGAAGGATCCATCATTGATGAGAGGTCGCGTACCGCCTCGCGATCGGTGAAGCGCGACCGCCTTCCGAATCCGGTCGAGATCGAAAGAATCCCAGGAACAGGCCCTCGACCTGAATATGTCTCTCTTGACGGTAAGATCGGAAAGGATGTGCGTGAGACACCTATTCTCTACAATAAGAAAAATGCGCATATGCATTCAGAGTTCGACTTTCGATTTCTAAAAAAAAAAAAAAAAAAAAAAAAAAAAAAAAAAAATTTGATAATCTTACCACGTCGGTACAACCATTCCGTCGGGAATAGATGAAGAAAGCTCTCCTCGACAGACTCTCCATCTATCCTCACGAAAAAGAAACGATTAACGAAATCTTTAGCATGCGAGGTAAGCCCACAAATTACCGAGTGATCAGTCCTCGATTTCATGGCAAATATTCCATTGGTTTTCACGCTCTTGGAAAGCCACAGCCCTTCAAAGTCCGAAGGGCTAAGATCCATTCCTAACTCGCAACTTAGAATCACAACGCCAAGCCAGCTCTCTAGAGCCGGCACGTTCAACTGGCTGATTGAGATTCTGAAACGATCGAGGGCTTGGACGATGACCCCAAGAATCGGGAACCATAATCGACATTGCGTCAGGAATGCCTCGTAGCAAGTAAAGTAACCCTCCGGAGGACGCTCCGGACTCTCATCCCCAAGGGGAATGCGAAACACGACTTTCTCCGGAACGTTATAGAACTTTCGAAGAATCTCAAGATACTCGGGAGATACCTCGCTCGGCGAATCAGCTTCCACACGCGCCTTCACAGGACGCCGGGGAATTGGAATCACAGGAAGAGGGGGATCAGAACCAAAGACAGCGTCACAGTACGCGTTCCTCTCAACCTCTGGAACCTCAGGCTTCGGAGCTTCCTCCTCGGCGTAGAAACTGTCCGAAGGAGAGCGAGACTGTCTCCTCGAGGATTTTGACCTTGAAGTCATTCTTTTCTTAAAGGTAGAGAGAGAATCTTTGAGGGAGAAATTAACTTAGGATTCTTGGGTGAAATAAGAATGGTAAAGGATTCACAAGTCTTTATAGGCATGAATTTTACTATTTACCCCGACCTTCGGCACAATTTCGTCTCCATACTTTCCTCACAAACCATACAGCAAGCTAGGACCTACGACCGCTACGGCTCCTAGCTAGCTGGGGGGCTAACTGTTGGGGTCAAAATCGGTCAAGACGAAATCGATGTCCGAAAAGTTCGGACAAAATACGAAAGATGTTAGAGAAGCATTAGGAGAATAAGTTTCATTCTAAAAAACTCGGGAAAATGTTAAGACATTCCGAAATCAACGATTAGAAATATTCTCTACACGATGAAAATCTCCGAGAAGTAAAAAGAACGCAAAAACTCGCACGAGCCGGTAGAAACGAGCAACGACCCTGGGCTGCCTCTAGGCGCCGGGCGCCTAGCGCCCGTGCTGCCTCTAGGCGCCGGGCGCCTAGCGCCCGTGCTGCCTCTAGGCGCCGGGAGCCTAGCGCCCGTGCTGCCTCTAGGCGCCGGGCGCCTAGCGCCCGTGCTGCCTCTAGGCGCCGGGCGCCTAGCGCCCGAAGCCGCCTCTAGGCGCCGGGCGCCTAGCAGCAGCCTCTAGGCGCCGGGCGCCTAGCGCCCGTGCTGCCTCTAGGCGCTGGGCGCCTAGCGCCCGAAGCAGCCTCTAGGCGCCGGGCGCCTAGCGCCCGTGCTGCCTCTAGGCGCCGGGCGCCTAGCGCCCGAAGCAGCCTCTAGGCGCCGGGCGCCTAGCGCCCGTGCTGCCTCTAGGCGCCGGGCGCCTAGCGCCCGAAGCAGCCTCTAGGCGCCGGGCGCCTAGCGCCCGTGCTGCCTCTAGGCGCCGGGCGCCTAGCGCCATGCTAGCGCGAGTTATCGTACGACTAGTCTTCGTGCGTAAGTTCCAAGTTCTCAAACCCCCAGAAATCGGAGTTTTGCGACTTTCTGAAATCCCGCAAACCAAACTCCTTTTCTTTCTCCTAGACTTCGAAAAACCCGTAAGACGTCAACGGATGGGGAACTTCGTAGAAAGCGGCAACGGTTATCTAAAAACACCATTTGCCACATAAAAGAATCGAAGATCTTCCGAAAAACCCAATGTCCGAGTAGGAACGTTCTCTCGAAGAAATCGTAAAAATAACGGAAATCTGAGATACGGCCCAACGGAGACCAAGCATGATCGGATAACCATTTTACGATTTTCTAAAAAGATAGATACGACAGTTTGCGATTATCTTCCCGAAACAGGATAAACGTCAAACTTCCAAAAAGATAAACATCAATTTTCCGAAAAGATAAATGTCAACTTTCCCGATAAACATGAAGGCCGACGAAAATGGAAAAAGCCCAGTTCGCGCCGGCCCGTCAGGAATAGACCGTCATATGGGAGTATATAAGCAAGTCTAGGAGCAGAGGAAGGGGGATCCGAAAATCACAAGAAAAACTACTCTCAGAGCAATTTAGAACTTAGGCGTTATTTCCTTTTTAGCGAGCTGCGACTCAATTAGGTTAGATCTAGGGTTTTGAGACTAGCGACGATCGACAGCTCTTACGGCCGCGATCTCGACCTATTGTTCCAACGCTCTCCGCGAATTCGGAAATAAAATTCTTTCTTTTTGCTCTCTTTACTTTACGTGTTTATTTTCAACTCAGTCTGTTTTAACTTTGTCGTGCGTGGCCCAGCAGATAGCCGGGATCCTCGGGGAAAACTAGGTCAACTTAGTTTTCCTACGTTTTTATTTAGTAACATTTGACGGTGCAAATTTCGGTTCCCACAAGAATGGGACATCAAACTCTCATACTCAGCACCGAGACACCCCCAGTCGAACGGACAAGCAGAATCAACCAACAAAATGGTGGTGAACATGCTCAAAAAGCGCTTGGAGAAGGCTCATGGGCGATGGGCAGAAGAGTTACACGGAGTTCTCTGGGCCTATCAGACAACTCCGAAGACAGCTACCCAAGAAACCCCTTTCTCACTCGTCTATGGCACCAAATCAGCAATACCAACCGAGGTGCATGTTAAGACCACGATCTCCAACATACTAACTCCCAAGGAGAACGATGAGCTGATGTAACCTACTAGACGAGAAAAGAGAAGCAGCCCGCCTAAGGAACACATCATACCAAATGAAAGTAGCCAAGAGTTACAACAAAAAGGTGAGATCCAGAACCTTCCAAAAAGGAGACTGTGTCCCAAGGCGAGTCTGTAATCATACGAAAGACAAATCAGTCGGAAAACTCGCCCCCGGATGGGAGGGGCCCTATCAGGTAATATGGGTGCAAGGGGCAGGAGCCTATAAGCTGCAAGACAGCACATGCAAGGTCTAACCCAACTGCTGGAACGCCTTGCTCCTCAAATTATATCATTTCTAAAGGCAAGATCTTCGGATTAAGCTCTATATATACTATTATATATTTAAGTATTTTGGTCTTCCTACTCCTATGTATAACGAGAACGTCTTCAGAATAGGCTTATAAAATACATTTGGTTTCGACTAAAGGAAGTTAAGGGAACACCAATATACTTAAAGGGGCATATTAGCTGGATCGGGACCTTCGGGACCTTAGATCTTAGCTAGCCCCCTAGCTGGTGAGGCTACTCACAAGAGGTGCAGACAGATATGGAAGGGGTCTGATCAGCTCTGAGCCGATGCCATCACTGTTGGGGAAAAATATCCAAGGCTAGAAGTTTCTCCAGCCTCCGAAGGGGCCTTGACTTCCGGACCCTCGTTTGGAAAGGACCTAGGGTCCCTCCTCTACTCAAAGAACCCATCTCCACCAAGAGGCACCAGGATCCGATCTCCATTTAATAAGTATCCAGGGTCCAGTCCCTGTATCGAGGAACCAAGGCCTATCCCCTGCCGTAAGGACCAAGGATCCGATCCTCCGCATGAATATGGAAGTTTCCCATATCGAGGGGAAAGTAATATATTCATGAATATTACGGAAGCCGCCCAAGATTGACCGACTTACATCAACTATAAAAGGGGAACCCAAACCCTAGAACAAGGTATCGACACTTTGGGGCTGAGAAATTAGAGAGTTAGGCTAGAAAACTAGGGTTTATACACCCAAAATATTGTAACGCTAAAGATACTCAATAATACATCTCTTTGCCTCGATTTCTCTTCTCTAAACACATACATAAACATAAAACTTGATAGTCTTCCAGTATTCCGTAGTACTAAAACGACCCTACACAAAAATATCACAACATGCACGATAGGGCCCCGCGTAAAGGCCTATAGCCAAGAATTATGCGGGGACAACATACTAGTGCCACTCAAACCCTCGTGAAAAACGCTATAAGCTAAACGCACGCAGGGGGCATGACGTACACGACCAAGTATTGTAATCAGATTCTGGCGGCTGATATGCAGGGAGCAAAGTGCAAATAACCGGTTAAGCACAAACAATTTAATACCTATCCAGACGTGGAAGGTAGTGTGTCTGGGTTGAAAGAAGCTTGCGGGGGGACCCACCCCAGACCACAATAAGTTTGAGAGTGACCTTTCTGCAGAAAGGTAGAGTGCAGCATTGAGATTTTCGAGAATGGCCTATGCCCACGGGTAGCACAATGCGACTTCTCAATTTAGATCGAGAGTGGCGCGCCTCCGGGTAGCAGAGAGCGATCAAAATGACTCCCCAAAAGCATAAAAGTCCAGAGACCTCCGGGTCCAAAGACCTTCGGGTCCAAAGACCTCTGGGTCCAAAGACCTTCGGGTGCAAAGACCTTCGGGTCCCAAGACCTTCGGGTCCAAAGACCTTCGGGTCCAAAGACCTTCGGGTCCAAAGACCTTCGGGTCCCAAGACCTTCGGGTCCAAAGACCTTCGGGTCCCAAGACCTGCGGGTCCAAAGACCTTCGGGTCCAAAGACCTACGGGTCCAAAGACCTCTGGGTCCAAAGACCTCCGGGTCCAAAGACCTTCGGGTCCCAAGACCTTCGGGTCCAAAGACCTTCGGGTCCAAAGACCTTCGGGTCCCAATACCTTCGGATCCAAAGACCTTCGGGTCCCAAGACCTTTGGGTCCAAAGACCTTCGGGTCCAAAGACCTCCGGATCCAAAGACCTCAAAGTCCAAAGACCTCCGGGTCCAAAAACCTTCAGGTCCAAAGAACCTCAAAGGTTCTTTAGACCTAAGGGTCCAGAGAACCTCAAGGTTCCTTAGACCTAAGGGTCCAGAAAATCTCAAGGTTGCCAAGACCTAAGGATCCAAAGACCTAAGGGTCCAGAGAACTGTGGGAACCGAAATTCGCACTGTCGATTTTAGTTAAGTTTATACGTAGGAAAACTAAGTTGACCTAGTTTTCCCCGAGGATCCCGGCTATCTGCTGGGCCACGCACGACAAAGTTAAGACAGGTTAAGTTGAGAATAAATGCGTAAAATAAAGAGAGCAAAAAGAAATAATTTTATTTCCGAATTTGCGGAGAGCGTTGGAACAATAGGTCGAGATCGCGGCCGTAAGAGCTGTCGATTGTCGCTAGTCTCAAAACCCTAGATCTAACCTAATTGAGTCGCAGCTCGCTAAAAAGGAAATAAAGCCTAAGTTCTAAATTGCTCTGAGAGTAGTTTGCCTTGTGATTTTCGGATCCCCTTTCCTCTGCTCCTAGACTTGCTTATATACTCCCATATGACGGTCTATTCCTGACGGGCCGGCGCGAGCTGGGCTTTTTCCATTTTCGTCGGCCTTCATGTTTATCGGGAAAGTTGACATTTATCTTTTCGGAAAATTGATGTTTATCTTTTTGGAAGTTTGACATTTATCCTGTTTTGAGAAGATAATCGCAAACTGTCGTATCTATCTTTTTAGAAAATCGTAAAATGGTTATCCGATCATGTTTGGTCTCCGTTGGGCCGTATCTCGGATTTCCGCTATTTTTACGATTTCCTCGAAAGAACGTTCCTACTTGGACATTGGGTCTTTCGGAAGATCTTCGATTCTTTTATGTGGCAAATGGTGTTTTTAGATAACCGTTGCTGCTTTTATGTGGCAAATGGTGTTTTTAGGCGCCCGGAGCCTAGAGGCAACGCGGGCGCTAGGCGCCCGGCGCCTAGAGGCAGCACGGGCGCTAGGCGCCCGGCGCCTAGAGGCAGCTTCGGGCGCTAGGCGCCCGAAGCCTAGAGACAGCACGGGCGCTAGGCGCCCGGCGCCTAGAGGCAGCACGGGCGCTAGGCGCCCGGCGCCTAGAGGCAGCACGGGCGCTAGGCGCCCGGCGCCTAGAGGCAGCAGGGCCGCTAGGCGCCCGGCGCCTAGAGGCAGCACGGGCGCTAGGCGCCCGGCGCCTAGAGGCAGCACGGGCGCTAGGCGCCCGGCGCCTAGAGGCAGCACAGGCGCTAGGCGCCCGTCGCCTAGAGGCAGCACGGGCGCTAGGCGCCCGGCGCCTAGAGGCAGCACGGGCGCTAGGCGCCCGGCGCCTAGAGGCAGCACGGGCGCTAGGCGCCCGGCGCCTAGAGGCAGCTTCGGGCGCTAGGCGCCCGAAGCCTAGAGGCAGCACGGGCGCTAGGCGCCCGGCGCCTAGAGGCAGCACGGGCGCTAGGCGCCCGGCGCCTAGAGGCAGCACGGGCGCTAGGCGCCCGGCGCCTAGAGGCAGCACGGGCGCTAGGCGCCCGGCGCCTAGAGGCAGCAGCGGAGCTAGGCGCCCGGCGGATTTTTCGGCTCGTGCGAGTTTTTGCGTTCTTTTTACTTCTCGGAGATTTTTATCGTGTAGAGAATGTTTCTAATCGTTGATTTCGGAATGTCTTACCATTTTCCCGAGTTTTTTAGAATGAAACTTATTCTCCTAACGCTTCTCTAACATCTTTCGTATTTTGTCCGAACTTTTCGGACATCGAATTCGTCTTGACCGATTTTGACCCCAACAGTTAGCCCCCCAACTAGCTAGGAGCCGTAGCGGTCGTAGGTCCTAGCTTGCTGTATGGTTTGTGAGGAAAGTATGGAGACGAAATCGTGCCGAAGGTCGGGGTAAATAGTAAAATTTCATGCCTATAAAGGCTTGTGAATCCTTTACCATTCTTACTTCACCTAAGAATCCTAAGTCAATTTCTCCCTCAAAGATTCTCTCTCTATTTTTAAGAAAAGAATGACTTCAAGGTCAAAATCTTCGAGGAGACAGTCTCGCTCTGCTTCGGGCAGTTTCCACGCCGAGGAGGAAGCTCCGAAGCCCGAGGTTTCAGAGGTCGAGAGGAACGCGTACTGTGACGCCGTCTTCGGTCCCGATCCCCCTCTTCCTGTGATTCCGATTCCCCGGCGTCCTGTGAAGGCGCGTGTGGAAGCTGATTCGCCGAGCGAGGTATCTCCCGAGTATCTTGAGATTCTTCGAAAGTTCTATAACGTTCCGGAGAAAGTCGTGTTTCGCATTCCCCTTGGGGATGAGAGTCCGGAGCGTCCTCCGGAGGGTTACTTTACTTGCTACGAGGCATTCCTGACGCAATGTCGATTATGGTTCCCGATCCCTGGGGTCATCGTCCAAGCTCTCGATCGTTTCGGAATCTCAATCAGCCAGTTGAACGTGCCGGCTCTAGAGAGCTGGCTTGGCGTTGTGATTTTAAGTTACGAGTTAGGAATGGATCTTAGTCCTTCGGACTTTGAAGGGCTGTGGCTTTCCAAGAGCGTGAAAACCAATGGAATATTTGCCATGAAATCGAGGACTGATCACTCGGTAATTTGTGGGCTTACCTCGCATGCTAAGGATTTCGTTAATCGTTTCTTTTCGTGAGGATAGATGGAGAGTCTGTCGAGGAGAGCTTTCTTCATCTATTTCCGACGGAATGGTTGTACCGACGTGGTAAGATTATCGCAATATATATATATATATATATATATATATATATATATATATATATTTTTTTTTTTTTTAGAAATCGAAAGGCGAACTCTGAATGCATATGCACATTTTTCTTATTGTAGAGAATAGGTGTCTCACGCACATCCCTTCCGATCTTACCGTCAAGAGAGACATATTCAGGTCGAGGGCCTGTTCCTGGGATTCTTTCGATCTCGACCGGATTCGGAAGGCGGTCGCGCTTCACCGATCGCGAGGCGGTACGCGACCTCTCATCAATGATGGATCCTTCGTGTTTGCTCCTTCGAGGCGGAGGGGGAAATCTTCGAAGGGCAAAGGGATCGCTTTCGAGGCCTCGTCGGAAAACAACGAGCCATCGAGGTACGATCCTGACTTTGTCGCAGAGAGCGGGGGTGCTTCCGGTCCGAACCCTCCTCCAAATGACTTCTTTGATGAGCTCCCCCCGGCTTTTACCCGTGACGAGTCTTTGGACAACGAGGAGAGGGACAAGGTGACAGCGGAAGGCACTCGTTTGGTCAACGAGGTTTGTTTCCGACACTTAAGAAAATTCTCCCTATCCTTTTGCTTGACCTTGACTTTTTTGCAGGCCGTGAGAGTATGGAATGCGTCAATCGACGGAAGTTTCCGCACTGCTCGATTGGCCCGCTTCAAAGCAGAGGAGACCGAAAGGGAGTTTGCCAAGTATCGGTTGGAGGTTGAGGAGCGAAACCGTCGGCAAGCCGAGGTCCAGGCTCGAGCCCTCGTCCGTGCAGAGAGGAGAGGACGGAGAAGAGCCACCGCCGAAATGAATCGACGGGCGGAAATCTTTTCTACCGAATTCGAGGCGTACAAAGAGGCTCAGGACTTCGTAGGTGACTTTCGCGAGTGTCGCGGTTCGGTGGGTACTCTTCACAAGGTGCAGCGTGAGGATTTCTCGCTTTCCAGCGAACTTGCCACGATGGATGGTTCGATGAGAGTATGTGCTAACGCCGAATCCTCTGTTCCTCTGATCGAAGGAAGAATTCGGGAATTGTGGAATCCTATTCAAGTCTCGGAAGATACAGCGGATGCCGGTGCAGATGCGAATGCAGGTGACGGGGGCGAAGAGGTCGACCAGCCCGATTCCTCGTACGGGATAACCTTTTCTGATTGTCTTGCGTTTGATTATAATTTGTAATAAGCCAAGTGGGGCTGTTTGTATGTGTTGCGACCTTTAGGAGGTCGTTTGACTTTATGTTTTTCGGGATCGGCCGTTGGTGGCCTTTGAATCCTTATTATGAATGCTTTATGAATTATGCGTCTTGATTTATACTTTCGCCAAGTGTTGAGGACTTTGAATACGCGTAGTCACTTCGTATTCTAGCTCTTTTTTTTGTCGCTTGACCCGCGGGTTACTTTGTAGCGAACGTTAGGTTTATAAGCGATAAGAGGCAAGTTTTGGGATCTCGTATGCTGGATACTTATGCCTATGAGATGTTTTAGATACCAGCAAGGCTGGGTTTAGGGCAAGACCTAGGTCTAATTTCGGACTGAAGCTATGCGATGACTAATCGGCTTTTTGTTTTGCTTGTTTGTGATTTCGACCTGACTCGTACCGTTTTAGAATCCGCGAAGTGCTTATCGGCTTATACGATTCGTTTGGGTACGAGTCGAGCTACTTCCTTTACGAAAAGCTAACCAAAATTTGGATTTCTTGTATAGCGCGCTATGATATCCTTGTCGGATGTGAAAGGACTTCGTTGGAAGCCAGACTACGACTTTGATTTAAGTGAAACGTTTCTATGTTTTTCCGTCGGGGCCAATCGACGGAAATAGGGTTTTTAAAGTCGCGGAAAGACTGTTTGACAGAATTTGTTGGAGGAGAGTAGAGAATCGGAACTGGTCAGGAACTTGCGACGTCTCGCGTCCCTTAAAGATACGATTTTCGTTTTCCGTAATATTGGTGCTTTTGATAAGCAATTCGAATTTAAGACTGTAAAAAGCTTCGAGGATGTTGAATACATGTAGAGAATATTTTCGCGGGAGTAAAAGATTATTCGTTCCCATCTCCCCCCCCCTTTTTGGTGGGGGGGATAGCTGAACTCGTCGGGTTTCGACGAGCTGCCTACGTACCCCTTGCGAGGATCAAGCCATCTCGTAGTTCTGCTTATATCGCGGATGTTATTACTCCACGAGTTCCGGCGTTTCGACTGTCTTAGCTAAGTCGGCGGCCGCGTCAGGAGTTGGATCATCCGTTCCGTCGGCGATGGACTCAAGGATTGGCTTATCATCCTGAGTCGTGGCCTTTTTGGACGAATCCGAGTCGTCCTTTGCCGAGTTCTCAGAGATACTCGGATGCTTCTTAGTTCGCTTCAGGTTAGCCGCTGGGGCGTTCCGATTGCTGCGCAATTTATGTTCAGCCAGGAAGCAGAGTCGCGACTGTTTTTGGCTTCCCCAGATTACCGCCGTTCCAGTTGGTGTTGGAAACTTGACGCTGAGATGGTAAGTGGATGGGACTGCCTTCATGGCGTTTATCCAAGGAGTCCCCATTATGGCGTTGTAGATAGCCGGGTTATCCACTACCGCGAATTCGACGATCTTTGTGACCTCTTTCGCCATGACTGGGAGCCTGATCTTTCCGAGGGTCATGGAGGTGACGCCCGAGAATCCAGTCAACGGTCTCGGTTCTGGGATGACTTCTCCGAGGGGTATGTTCATCCTTTGGAGGGTATCGCGGAACATGATGTTGACCGTGCTTCCCGTGTCGATGAGGATGCGGCCGACTTCGAGATCTTGGATCACCAAGTCGATGACCAGAGGATCGTAGTGAGGTTTGTCGAGTCCGGCCGTATCTTGTTCCTCGAAGACGATCGTGTGATTGGGGACGTCGTCTTCTGGGCACCATCCGGGACTTGTTTCGGCTTTCCGTCCATAGGCTTTGATCGACGAAACTGAGTCCTGGTAGAAGTACGATCCGCCGATGATCATGTTGATCCTCTGGCGATTGCGGTTGTTTCCTTCGCCATCTTGCCTTCGTCCGCGTTTTTCACCCGATTGAGTTCCAAGAGCGTTATTCTCGGGATTGGCTCCGTCGGTCTTCGGCGGACGGTCGGAATCTAAAAGCAGGTCTTTCACGCTTTTCACCGTTGCTAGTTCGCCGGCGAGCAGCTTTGTAATGAGTCTAGCGCCGAGAACTTTGCAATTGGCGGTTGAGTGACCTCTCGTCTGGTGGAACTCGCAGCTGGAGTTGTCCTTGTACGAGTTCCGCGTCCAAGTGTTTCCGGCGGTCCTCCCTTGCTCGGAGTTGACGGCGTAATTATGCTCGCCTTGGACGTCTTCCCCCTCGTGATGGACGTACTTGTCGTTACGTGAGGTTTTCTTCTTACCGGACGCTTTCTGCGGCCCGTGCTTTTGCGCCAGGACTTTCATCTCTTCCTCCATGATGATGAAATCCGTCGCTTTGTGGAGAGTGTCCTGGATGGTGCGCGGTCTCTCCAGAGAAATCCACTTTCGGAATTTTGACTTGTACCAGAGGTTTTTCCTCAGGGCGTCGATGGCGACTCTATCGCTGAGGCCTGTTACCCTGGACATTACGAGTTTGAACCTCTTTATGTAGTCGCGGAGCGGCTCGTCTTCCTTCTGAATGAGGCTCCAAAGATCTACATCGGAAGTTTCCCTGTCCATGAACATGGAAAACTGCTTCAGAAAGGCTGAAGCTAGCTGGCGAAAGCTCCCGATGGAGTTTCTTTTCAAGCGTGAGAACCACTCGAGCGCAGCACCTCTGAGGTTCTCGACGAACAGGAGACAGCAGCCGACGTCTTTTTCCCGCTCTGGAAGTTTAGACCTGGCCATCGCAATCTGAAAGGATTGCAGGTGTGCCTTCGGGTCTGTGGTTCCGTCGTAGGTGGGAAGCTTTATTTTCCCGGGATCTGAGACTCGTGCGTCTGTGATTCGAGACGTGAACGGAGTCTTCCTCGATTCTTCGAGGAGCAGGTCGATCTCGGGAGCAGTACTGGTTGCGTGGTGAATCTGCGATTTTACTGCTTTCACCTCGGCTGCAGTCTTCGCGATATATTCGCGTAGATCGTGG
The DNA here is from genome assembly GCA_026261945.1 of Hirschfeldia incana. Lineage (NCBI taxonomy): Eukaryota > Viridiplantae > Streptophyta > Magnoliopsida > Brassicales > Brassicaceae > Hirschfeldia > Hirschfeldia incana. Next base: position 5,421,400 of record JABCMI010000006.1, read on the forward strand.
ATCTCATTGGCGCCATTTGCGCTTCTCTGTCTATGCTGGCTGCGATAGGCCCGGGTCTGGTCTTCGGCTAGCCTCTCTTGCTCTGACCAGTAGAGGTCTTCCTCCTCTTCCGTCATCGGTTTCTCGAAGGCTGCCGCCAGTCGAGCCGATTGACTTCGGGTCCTTCTGTGGTGGACGTCGGCGTCTTCGTCGGACGGATCCGATTGGTCGCTGATATCCAGATTGATTCTTTCGACGTCGACTCCTTCGTTTTCCCTCGCGGGAGGTGGAAGGTTATCCGTCGTTTTCTTCTGCCCCGCCTGAGTAGTATCGTCAGGGATGAGTTCCGGGGATCCTCTCTTGGCGTCTTTTTCTTTGTCTCCGGAAGTTCCGAAGTCAAGTCTCCTGACACGCCTCACCTTGGTGGATCCGCGCGGGAGTTTGCTTTTCGCTGTTAAGGTGCTAACCTGTTTAGCGAGCGAAGCCATTAGCTTCTCTTGTTCTTCCGACCGTTTCTGGGCGGTGGCGAACAGTTCCTTCACCTGGTCCAGCATCGCGGTGTTTGCCTTGGCAGTGACCGTCGATACGTTTCCAGCGGGAGTCTTCTCAGCGTTGGCATCGGCGGCTGGTCCGTCGTGCGTTTGCTTGTCTTTTTCCGCGTTAGCAGACATGCTTAACTGGGCGTGCGTAGTTGCGAGAAAGATAATTCCGTGATCCCCCTCCTTCTAGCGCCAAAATGTGGGAACCGAAATTCGCACTGTCCATTTTAGTTAAGTTTATACGTAGGAAAACTAAGTTGACCTAGTTTTCCCCGAGGATTCCGGCTATATGCTGGGCCACGCACGACAAAGTTAAGACAGGTTAAGTTGAGAATAAATGCGTAAAATAAAGAGAGCAAAAAGAAAGAATTTTATTTCCGAATTTGCCGAGAGCGTTGGAACAATAGGTCGAGATCGCGGCCGTAAGAGCTGTCGATCGTCGCTAGTCTCAAAACCCTAGATCTAACCTAATTGAGTCGCAGCTCGCTAAAAAGGAAATAAAGCCTAAGTTCTAAATTGCTCTGAGAGTAGTTTGCCTTGTGATTTTCGGATCCCCTTTCCTCTGCTCCTAGACTTGCTTATATACTCCCATATGACGGTCTATTCCTGACGGGCCGGCGCGAGCTGGGCTTTTTCCATTTTCGTCGGCCTTCATGTTTATCGGGAAAGTTGACATTTATCTTTTCGGAAAATTGATGTTTATCTTTTTGGAAGTTTGACATTTATCCTGTTTTGAGAAGATAATCGCAAACTGTCGTATCTATCTTTTTAGAAAATCGTAAAATGGTTATCCGATCATGTTTGGTCTCCGTTGGGCCGTATCTCGGATTTCCGCTATTTTTACGATTTCCTCGAAAGAACGTTCCTACTTGGACATTGGGTCTTTCGGAAGATCTTCGATTCTTTTATGTGGCAAATGGTGTTTTTAGATAACCGTTGCTGCTTTCTACGAAGTTCTCCCATCCGTTGATGTCTTACGGGTTTTCCGAAGGCTAGGGGAAAGAAAAGGAGTTTGGTTTGCGGGATTTCAGAAAGTCGCAAAACTTCGATTTATGGTGATTTGAGAACTTGGAACTTACGCACGAAGACTAGCCGTCCGATAACTCGAGCTAGCATGGCGCTAGGCGCCCGGCGCTAGGCGCCCGGCGCTAGGCGCCCGGCGCTAGGCGCCCGGCGCCTAGAGGCAGCACGGGCGCTAGGCGCCCGGCGCCTAGAGGCAGCACGGGCGCTAGGCGCCCGGCGCCTAGAGGCAGCACGGGCGCTAGGCGCCCGGCGCCTAGAGGCAGCACGGGCGCTAGGCGCCCGGCGCCTAGAGGCAGCACGGGCGCTAGGCGCCCGGCGCCTAGAGGCAGCACGGGCGCTAGGCGCCCGGCGCCTAGAGGCAGCGCGGGCGCTAGGCGCCCGGCGCCTAGAGGCAGCGCGGGCGCAAGGCGCCCGGCGCCTAGAGGCAGCGCGGGTGCTAGGCGCCCGGCGCCTAGAGGCAGCGCGGGCGCTAGGCGCCCGGCGTCTAGAGGCAGCACGGGCGCTAGGCGCCCGGCGCCTAGAGGCAGCACGGGCGCTAGGCGCCCGGCGCCTAGAGGCAGCACGGGCGCTAGGCGCCCGGCGCCTAGAGGCAGCACGGACGCTAGGCGCCCGGCGCCTAGAGGCAGCACGGGCGCTAGGCGCCCGGCGCCTAGAGGCAACGCGGGCGCTAGACGCCCGGCGCCTAGAGGCAGCACAGGCGCTAGGCGCCCGGCGCCTAGAGGCAGCACGGGCGCTAGGCGCCCGGCGCCTTGAGGCAGCACGGGCCTATGGTCCAGAGAACCTCAAGGTTCCGTAGACCTAAGGGTCCAGAGAACCTCAAGGTTCCCAAGACCTAAGGGTCCAAAGACCTTCGGGTCCAAAGAACCTCAAGGTTCCTTAGACCTAAGGGTCTAGAGAACCTCAAGGTTCCCAAGACCTAAGGGTCCAGAGAATCTCAAGGTTTCCAAGATCTAAGGGTCCAAAGACCTTCGGGTCCAAAGAACTTCAAGGTTCCTTAGACCTAAGGGTCCAGAGAACCTCAAGGTTCCACAGACCTAAGGGTCCCTAGAACCTAAGGATTCCTTAGACCTAAGGGTCCAAAGAACTTCAGGGTTCCTCAGACCTGAGAGACCAAAGAACCTTAAGGTTCCACGGCATCCGGATCAAGAACCTCAAGGTTCGAAGACCCTCAGGATAGTCGAAACCCCCGGGTTCAAAGCAAAGCCTCAGGGCCCAGATCCTTGATCCAATCATTAAACAGTACTCCATCCTGGACGACGATTCTCCACAAGGATCGATCTCCCCTAAAAATCATCTAATCAAACAACTATGGCTCAAAAACCGTAAGCACCTCTACCAAGAAGCAGTGCAAGATTCGAAGAAACAAAAGACGGAGTAAAAGCAAAAACCAATAAATATTATTAAGAGTTCTTATTCGGAGGAAAGAAAGCCACTAAAAATCCAAAGAGAAGGACGGCAGCATAAAGCAAGAAAAACATAAGTATTGAGAGCTGATCAGAGATGCGGCTCCTGGCGAAAAGAAGGGAAAGCACCAAGTCCACCATCATCGCTCCCCGAATTCCGGATCAGACCTCCAACAGGCCCCCATCGGCCGGGTCCTCTGAACAGCCCACGTTGGCCAACACTCCTTGCCGACCACTCTCTCACGAGATCCCAGCAAGCCTGCTCCCGAGCCCTCTGCACGATAAGAGCCTGGTTAGAGATCACTTCCCGAAGCTGCCTCCGAAGAAAAAAAATCTCTTCATGCGGGGGAACGCGCCGACCTAAGCTAGGGAACCAATCCCTGCTAGCGTCCCTCGGAGCTAAAGAAGCCATTGCCTGAGGGACAGAAAGAGATGAATTGCGAGGTCTTCTCCTCTGAGGCCTGGCCCTGCAATACTTTTCGTACACTGACAATATCGAAGCCGTTGGGATCCCACCTGGAAAATCAAGACCCCATCAAGCTACGACTATGGCAGAAAGAAAAAGTGAGAGAAATTTCATTACCCCAAATACGGCTTTAACGCAGCGATATCGGATGCATCAAAAACAGAATCCAGCGAAAGCGCCTAGGAATACCTCGCGCCAACTTCGCCAAAGTCTCACAAGCCTGGACGACCGGTCGAGCCACCTCTGCAAAAAAAAACCCCAAAGTAATTCAGCGAGTACAATACTCATGTCTAGGAAAATAGACACAACTTACCCACTGAACGCCAGAAGCAAGGATAGCTGAGAATACCATCGACCTTCATGAACACATACCTCCTATCCCAGGAATCGTTCGAAGGGAAGCTGCCACGAATGCCCCGAGGAGGCTCATCCACTAGAGGTTCACCATCACGGGACCATATTTGGTAGAAACATTTCTTACTCGACAAGGGAACAAAGGAGTAAGAATATAGGACTCCAGACAATCCAAAAGGAATACTATGGATTTCTCCTAAAACTTGGATAGCCATCAAAGTACGCCATGCAGCAGGCGTAAACTGCAAAGGGGAACATCCAAAGTATGATGCCACTTCCGCAATCAAAGAAGGGATCCCTCCTCTAAAGCCGGCCTCCAAATAAGCCTCAAAGATTGCTATCTCGCCCCTTCCTCCATCAGGAGATCGTTCAAACTCTCCCGCTCACCTGATCCCCATCGTTGATATACCATGATTTTGACCCACTTTTACTCATGGTATTTATATGATTTTACTATATATATCTATGTTTTGGAGTCTTTTAGGTATGTTTTCAGGTTCAAGGGCATTTTGGAGTAAAGTGACGTTTTAGGTGCCATTTGGAGCTTAAAGGAGAGTTTTCCCGAGATGACTTGAAGATCAGACATCGAGGTCGATATCCAGAGTTACATATCGATCGATACACATCTTGTGTAATCGATCGATGACGCATTTGAAGAAATGACGACGAGATACTCCATCGATCGATGTACACTTAGTACCATCGATCGATATCGAGCGTGCAGAAGAAGGAAGAATATTCTCAATCGACTTGAAGCCCAAGATGTCTCAATATTACTATAATGCCCCTGACGAGTTTTTAACCTAATTGTACTCAATATTTATACCTTTGCCTATGTGTTTTGGCAAAGTAAGCTTTAACAACATATCATTGTTCTAGTACTTCTACTTATCAATAAAGCATTCTTTTCATCTTAATTCTCTTCTCATCTAAGGTTATAGGATTCTAGGTTTAGAAGAAAGATACAAAGAGATTTGTTATCACGAGGAACTTGATTGTTCGGTCTTCTAAATGAATCTCTATTATTACCTAGATGCTATGAATCTCTCAGTCATGTCGGAGTAGATTCCCTTGTTATATTTAGGGTTCAAATAGTTATGAGGGATTAGCCCCAACTATGGACTGTTGAGTTGTATACTCATTATCCTGATGAACCCTAATGCTTATTCTAGAATAGCTAACTAGAATATGATCTTGGAATTGATTTAATCCATAAATCAATCTCCTGACATCATCTTGAATAAACTAAGATCCTCTAGGGATAAGCGAGAGCCGGTCTATGATCTTGGTGAACATATATTCGATTCGATCTAGAGCTATATCGACCGATACTCCAATAGAGTAATCGATCGACGACACACATATCGATCGATACAAGCTATCAAACATCGATCGATATTGTCGGCAGACAGATCAATAGATGAGACTAGTAACTATAGTTATTAGCCAACTCTAAAGAATCGAAGTTCTTTAGTATATGCAAGCAACTCATTAAAACATCCATAGCATTATAATCCTGAACTAACTGAATAGTAACCTTGAATCTAACTAATTCTCTTATTGATTACAACCCTCCAACACTCTCTTGAGCAAGTAATCATTGCTCACAACTTGCAATTTACATTTAAACCATTTCAACCTAGCTTAGTCACTAAGGATTAAACATCTTTTGTGTTCCTTCGCTCCCCGTGAAATCGATCCCTAAGTACTACATCTGAACCTCTTATTTGAGAGAGTAATTCACTCCTAGGGTAATTTGAGTGAGATCAAATTTGGCGCCGTTGCCGGGGAGTTAAGATCGCCATTAGATTTAATCTGATTAGGTCTAGGTTATTTAAATTTCTGCTAAATCATCTTCTGACGCAAAAATTTTTTCTTGATTTTCAGGTACATGCCCAGCAATACCAGAAGCAACAAGAATCATCAACTTGTGTACTCAGAAGACCCCCACAGCTTAGAGCGTAGCATTCGCAAGAACTTACGTTCCACATCGATCGACATAACCTCTACCTTGTCGACCGATACACCGACATCGATCGACATCACCAACCGTTCGTCGACCGATACTGCTCTACCACAGTCGACCGAGACACCTTCTCCGTCGACCGATACTCGCCGCACTCCATCGCTCGACAACACTCCGTCGACCGATACTCTTTACCATACATCGATCGATATAGATCACCTAACATCGATCGATACCAACCGACGAGCCATGGTAGCGCCTATTATTCTCAGAACCGATGAGAATGGAGACCTGCGTGATCAAGATGGTCACCTGCGTAACGCAGCAGGTCAGAAGCTGAATGCTCAAAGGAAATCATTCCTGAGCAAGACACTACAGACTTCATCCAACCTGCAGATGAAGCTAACCGAGCTAGAACCCTGGCAGATTACAACCGTCCAGATCAGTTCTATACCAACAGATCCGCCATCCGCCCTCCTGCTATTCAGAGAGGAGATTTCGAGCTCAAGCCGCAGTACTACGGTCTCGTAGGACAGATACCCTTCTGTGGGTTATCTCATGAGCATCCTATGGATCATCTGGAGAGATACGAAGATATTATATCTTCCATCAAAGCCAACGGAGTCCCTGAAGACTATCTATTTTGCAAGCTTTTCAAATACTCTCTATCAGGAGAAGCTTTGCAGTGGCTGCGACAATTACCACCAGGATCTCTCACTACCTGGAAGGACATCAAAAACGCATTCCTGCGTAACTTCTTTGATGAGTCACGTGCTGAAGACTGGAGGAGAAAAATTGCTACATTTACTCAGAAACCTGGAGAATCTTTCAAAGATGCCTGGAACAGATTCAAATCCTACCAGCGCGACTGCCCACATCATGGATACAACAATGTGCAACTACTCTTCACCTTCTACAGAGGCATCGCTCTAAAGTATCAAATGGCTCTGGACACTGCCAGTGAAGGAAATTTCAGCACAAGGAATCCACATGACGCTGTGAAGTTAATCGATAACTTGGCTTCAAGCAACAGTACGAAGAACATCGTCAAAGCAAAATCTGTCTCATTCCTTGGGAAGGAACAGATAAGTGAATTCCAATAACAGCTGGATAATGTTCAGAAGCTACTTAACAAGCAGATTTGCTCAGTTGAGGATGCAGAAACCGCAGAGGATCAAGTAGACGAAGATGTGAATTGGATCAGTGGAGCTGGATTTCAGAGATCTGGAAACCAGGGAGGAAACAGGAACTTCCCAGTACAAAGAAGCAACTACAGTCAACAGAAACCCTCCTACAACAGCAGCAACCCCAACAACAACAGGAGTTACGGAAACTCATTCTACACCAATCCACCCCACCCACCTAGGAAAGGAAGCTAGAAGAAATGCTGGAAAGAGTTCTACAAACACAACAGAAGCTCCAGGTGGATTTCAATGGGAAGATTGACTCTGTCTACACCACTCTAAGTTCAAAGCTTGACACTTTGAATACCTATGTGAAGAAAGTGGAGACTCAAGTAGTTCAAACAGGAGAGGCTTTGAAGAAACAAGAGGCCTTAGCAAGAGCATCAGGAGAGCCTACTACTCACCACCACGTCAATGCCATCATAGATGATGATTTCTGGGAGGAAGTTCCCAAGGATGAGCTGCAGAAATCGACAGAAGAAACCTCACCCATTGCCGGATTTGAATCATATCGATCGATGTTACGAGCTCGACGTCGATCGATATCACCAAAAGCAAAGCGATCGATAAACTTTGATGAGCATCGATCGATAGACTTCGAGGAACCCTCAAAAGAGTGCAATTCGATCAACATCATGTCACACGAAGCCTTTGCAGCCAAACACCCACGACCACCCACCGGTATGGACGTAAACCGATCTTCAGACCCCATCGATCGATACAGGAACCTTTCCATCGACCGATCTGGAGACAGCGATATCGACCGACACACAGCAGTGGCCATCGATCGATATACTATCCCACACCGCCGAGTGCAACTACCCAAAATCGATGTAGCACGACTTAATGCACTCCGGGAGCAGTCCAAACTTTCCAAATCCCTTCCTACAGCAATACTGAAGAAACCCACGGACATCATTGAACCCATGGAGCAAGAAAAGAAAAACCTAGGAAGAGTCTTACGAAAAAGGAAAGAGAGGATTGCAAAGCACCTTAAAAGGGAAGCTAATGAAGCAGAGATGGCAAACTTCAGAAAACGAGTTCTAAGGATCCCTGCAGAGAAACCCTTTGAAGAAGCCTACTTTTCTCATAGATTGTGGATGTTCTTCAGAGAGACCAAGGAGACGGAAGAAGATATCAAGAGGATGTTTCACCAAGTTCGTGATAGCATAAAGAAGAGGATCACACTACCAAAGAGGAGCGATCCAGGGAAGTTCACAGTACCATGTTCCATCAGAGGCATTGAATTCCCTCGTGCCTTATGTGATACAGGATCAGGAGTCAGCATCATACCTAAGATCATGGCAGATCACCTACGTCTGAAGATAGAGCCTACTGATGAGACATTCATCTTTGTGGATTGTTCTCAGCAAAACTCTGGAGGCATAATTCGAAATCTTGAGGTACAGATTGGAGATGCCATCATCCCTACAGACTTCCACGTCCTGGATGTTAAGCTTAACTTCAAGACATCACTATTACTTGGAAGAGCTTTCCTAGCCACCGTCGGAGCCGTTTGTGACCTAAAGTTCAACAAACTCTGCCTAACCCTAATAAGTCCCACCACCCTCTATGATCCCGTCCAAGTCATCAAGCTACCAGCTAGGGAGACCACACAAGTCGTAGCAACTTGTTTCTGTTCCCATGAGTACGATTCCATGGCTGAATACGAAACCGATCTGGTTACATCGACCGATGAGAGCAACATCCCATCGCCCGATACCAATACCAACACATCGACCGACGTAGCTAACACCACATCGATCGATAGACAGCCCTTTTGGAGGAGCAGCGCTGAAACCCTAGCATCAACACCCGATTTTGAGCCAGCTACATCAGAACCGGACGACTACATACCTCTAGAGGAGGAATACGATGAAGATTACGAGGAAGAACGAGCTACAGAGTACCGATTCATTCGTGAAGAAGAAGATGGACACCCTTCCCACACCTTCAGATTCAACGCATCGACCGATGTAAGCAAACTCGCATCGACCGATATGCAACCAAGACGATCGCTCAAACGACCCTATGAACCATCAAGCGATCCTATCGACTTTATATCCATATACACACCATCTAAGGATATAAGAGACGGAGACTACTCAATTGGAAGTTGGGCAAGCGACTACAATGAGAGTTTTGCAGTAGAAGCAGTGCCACTACAATACGCAATTCCACCCGAGGAAGCTCCATCGACCGATACGCTACAACAACAATCGATCGATAACCGTCAGCCAACATCGACCGTTGCACCTGTTAAAGCATCGCCCGATACAACCACTACACCATCCGATACAAACAAATAATATTGATTTTGGTTATCTAACTCCGGATGAGTTTGGTATTTTCAGAGATCCAAAAGGCAATGCACGAGCAATGGATGGGAGAATCATCCCAATAACAAGGAAGGACATAGGAGACATCCTTCAAACAGCCAACGGATCCACACACCTCTTCAAACAACTACCTCACACCTCTGTCAATCAGCAGCATCAGCACATCAGTACAATAACAGAATCAAATCAAGACGGAGCTACAGCTGATCATGTCAACACGAAGGATTCGGAATTTCAGCACATATCGATCGATAAACGCAACCGTATATCGTCCGATATGCACCGAGAAATGGGGAGACGAGCTTTCAAAGATGGAATTCGACGCTTCTTGTGGGAGAAGAAGGACGAATTTGGAGTTTTCAGAGACGAATCTGGGTTCGCTAGAGGAGTCAACGGAGACATCATCCATGTTTCGAAGGAAGCCATTGAGGAGTTACTTAACAGAGCATCATTGTTTGATTGGTCTTGTTTTTGTTTGCCTATACATGCAGATCACTTCAACAGAGCAGAACCTAAAGAGAAGCTCTACACAGAAGCTGAAGTCCAACGATTGATCTATGAGGCCAAGAGTCCTTACATTTGGCAAACCTTTACCTATCCACATGAAATGGAGAGAGCACGATCAGAACTCCAATCTGAAATCAACTGGATTCAGAGCGCTTATAATCTTCAACAACAAAAGAAAGACGCCCTTGAAGAAGAAGTATCCACTCTCCGTTCACAGCTGAAAACCGACTTGCCACCATCGACCGATGCCGGACAGATAGCATCGACCGATCCTCTTCCTACGCCATCGACCGATTCAAACCAACGTACATCGACCGATAGACGTTTGCAGAACACCTACAGCAAAGAGGAAATCACTAATCTCATCCGCAGCATCTATCAGGACATCAAACGAGAAGAGGCAACCACAACCAAAGATCTAGAAGACAAATATCAGCAGCTCAGCAACAACTTCACCTCATTCAAGGAACGCACATCAACAATGGCAGATACCATGGATCACATCATCAAGGCTCTACACCACACACATCAAACGATGAAATCCTTCTACACCAGCAAGAAGAAAATAACTGATGAGATGATCCCAACAATGGAAGATCGACTGCACGAGGTTGAAGATACGTTGAGAGCATTCTGCGAGAACTACAGACGCGAAGCATCGACCGATATGACATATCGTCCATCGCCCGATATGAACTCCAGCGAGTTTTGCACCAGAGCTGATATGGAGGAGACAGTTCAAGATCTCTTCACCATAGTTCAAGAGGTTGGAGATTCTACCTACCAAAGCTTTGAGCAACTATGGTTTCCAGTGCAAAGCCACGTCAAGAGCATGGAGTACACTATAGAGAACATCCAGAAGGAGATCAAGACCATCTCAAGACAACTCGCGGATAGACCAGCACCATTAGCATCGACCGACATACCAGAGGAGATAAAGCCACAAGAAGCTTCTTCACCACTTGGTTTGGAGAAAAACATGGAGAGAACACGGATGATGCTTGCTTCTCAGCAAGTGTCATGAATTCACCTCACTAGCCTCATTACTACCATAGTCAAGCTAAAAGACTATAATAAAGCGCTGAGTGGGAGGCAACCCACTATTAGGTATTTTCTTACTTAGTTAAATCTGATTTATGTTTTTATTTTTCGTTTTTCGTTTTTTGTTTTTAAGTTTATCAGATTCTAGACGATTACCATTCACATCGACCGATACGATCCTGTCGACATCGCTCGACATACCCCTATCCTTATCGATCGACAGAGACGACTCACTATCGCTCGATACGTAACCACGGTCAGGTATATCGTTCTAATTTTCGATATCAGTACATTCCTTATGATTTATTTATGCCCTAATCCGACTATTATACACTGAGGACAGTGTATGATTTAAGTCTGGGGGGAGATTACTGATGCTACCCTACCTTTTTGATTTCACCAAAATGTTTTCAAAATTGGTTTTATTGAGTCAAGAAAGGGACTAGGATATTTTTCAAAAATTTTCTTTTTATCTAACCACTCTTTAGCACCATTCTTAGATTTGTTGATTACAGAAAGTACTAAAGATGCTAAAGTGGATCAACTGTCACCTACGACAATACTTCTCATGATTGCCTGGAAGAACCAAAGATGATCTCCAACTTAACCTGACAATCTATTGCTTGTCTTGGGGCTTGGTATACAAGGGATCGGAATCCTCCTGCAAGTCTGGAAGGTAATAGTCTGTGTGCTTCTGATTCCCTTCTCTCTCTCTCTCTTCAGCATCCTAAGGAAAGAGAGAAATTAATTGTATAAAGATGTGATATGATATCTTGAGAAGTAGAGGGGTAGGAGTGATTCCTGCGACCCCATTATTCTACTTTAAAAGATTGATCAAAGCGAGGGGTAGGAGTGATTCCTGCGACCCCATTATTCGCTTATTCAAAAGTATGTGTTACTAAGTCAATGAGATAACGCAAAGATAGCCTTTGTGGCAATCAGTGTTCATCAAAATTTGAAACTATGAGGATCCAGAGAAGAGAGACAAAAAGGGGGAAGAAAGGGATCAGAGAAGACTTGCCTATGTGTTCAGAAACTTGCTTGAGTTGAATCCATGTGTTTCTTGATCGATATCCCCAAGGTAAAGCCTGCACTTTATTTTTTATGCACAAATGAGATCAGTAGAGGGGATAGACAGACAGAATTGTTAAGATATTTGGTTAGGAGATTTAGTTGCTAAGCTAGGATGTGGCATAGTGTACTCATGTGATTAATAGGCATAAGATGTGGCTTGCAACAAAGTAGAGGTGATGATCCTAAGTTAAGATTTAAATTGAGTCCCTGCTATTTTCAATCTTCTTTCTAAGACTACCTGTGTGTTTGCTTGAGGACAAGCAAAAGGTTAAGTCTGGAGGAGTTGATATACCATGATTTTGACCCACTTTTACTCATGGTATTTATATGATTTTACTATATATATCTATGTTTTGGAGTCTTTTAGGTATGTTTTCAGGTTCAAGGGCATTTTGGAGTAAAGTGACGTTTTAGGTGCCATTTGGAGCTTAAAGGAGAGTTTTCCCGAGATGACTTGAAGATCAGACATCGAGGTCGATATCCAGAGTTACATATCGATCGATACACATCTTGTGTAATCGATCGATGACGCATTTAAAGAAATGACGACGAGATACTCCATCGATCGATGTACACTTAGTACCATCGATCGATATCGAGCGTGCAGAAGAAGAAAGAATATTCTCAATCGACTTGAAGCCCAAGATGTCTCAATATTACTATAATGCCCCTGACGAGTTTTTAACCTAATTGTACTCAATATTTATACCTTTGCCTATGTGTTTTGGCAAAGTAAGCTTTAACAATATATCATTGTTCTAGTACTTCTACTTATCAATAAAGCATTCTTTTCATCATAATCCTGTTCTCATCTAAGGTTATAGGATTCTAGGTTTAGAAGAAAGATACAAAGAGATTTGTTATCACGAGGAACTTGATTGTTCGGTCTTCTAAATGATATTACCTAGATGCTATGAATCTCTCAGTCATGTCTGAGTAGATTCCCATGTTAGATTTAGGGTTCAAATAGTTATGAGAGATTAGCCCAAACTATGGACTGTTGAGTTGTATACTCATTATCCTGATGAACCCTAATGCTTATTCTAGAATAGCTAACTAGAATATGATCCTGGAATTGATTTAATCCATAAATCAATCTCCTGACATCATCTTGAATAAACTAAGATCCTCTAGGGATAAGCGAGAGCCGGTCTATGATCTTGGTGAACATATATTCGATTCGATCTAGAGCTATATCGACCGATACTCCAATAGAGTAATCGATCGACGACACACATATCGATCGATACAAGCTATCAAACATCGATCGATATTGTCGGCAGACAGATCAATAGACGAGACTAGTAACGATAGTTATTAGCCAACTCTAAAGAATCGAAGTTCTTTAGTATATGCAAGCAACTCATTAAAACATCCATAGCATTATAATCATGAACTAACTGAATAGTAACCTTGAATCTAACTAATTCTCTTATTGATTACAACCTTCAAACACCCTCTTGAGCAACTAATCATTGCTCACAACTTGCAATTTACATTTAAACCATTTCAACCTAGCTTAGTCACTAAGGATTAAACATCTTTTGTGTTCCTTCGCTCCCCGTGAAATCGATCCCTAAGTACTACATCTGAACCTCTTATTTGAGAGAGTAATTCACTCCTAGGGTAATTTGAGTGAGATCAGCAAGCGACTACAATGAGAGTTTTGCAGTAGAAGCAGTTCCACTACAATATGCAATTCCACCCGAGGAAGTTCCATCGACCGATACGTTACAACAACAATCGATCGATAACCGTCATCCAACATCGACCGATGCACCTGTTAAAGCATCGCTCGATACGACCACTACACCATCCGAGGTACAAACAAATAATATTGATTTTGGTTATCTAACTCCGGATGAGTTTGGTATTTTCAGAGATCCAGAAGGCAATGCACGAGCAATGGATGGGAGAATCATCCCAATAACAAAGAAGGACATAGGAGACATCCTTCAAACAGCCAACGGATCCACACACCTCTTCAAACAACTACCTCACACCTCTGTCAATCAGCAGCATCATCACATCAGTACAACAACAGAATCAAATCAAGACGGAGCTACAGCTGATCATGTTAACACGGAGGATTCGGAATTTCAGCACATATCGATCGATAAACGCAACCGTATATCGTTCGATATGCACCGAGAAATTGGGAGACGAGCTTTCAAAGATGGAATTCGACGCTTCTTGTGGAAGAAGAAGGACGAATTTGGAGTTTTCAGAGACGAATCTGGGTTCGCTAGAGGAGTCAACGGAGACATCATCCATGTTTCGAAGAAAGCCATTGAGGAGTTACTTAACAGAGCATCACTATTTGATTGGTCTTGTTTTTGTTTGCCTATACATGCAGATCACTTCAACAGAGCAGAACCTAAAGAGAAGCTCTACACAGAAGATGAAGTCCAACGAATGATACATGAGGCCAAGAGTCCTTACATCTGGCAAACCTTTACCTATCCACATGAAATGGAGAGGGCACGCTCAGAACTCCAATCGGAAATCAACTGGATTCAGAGCGCTTATAATCTTCAACAACAAAAGAAAGACGCCCTTGAAGAAGAAGTATCCACTCTCCGTTCACAACTGAAAACCGACTTGCCACCATCGACCGATGCCGGACAGATAGCATCGACCGATCCTCTTCGTACGCCATCGACCGATTCAAACCAACGTACATCGACCGATAGACATTTGCAGAACACCTACAGCAAAGAGGAAATCACTAATCTCATCCGCAGCATCTATCAGGACATCAAACGAGAAGAGGCAACCACAACCAAAGATCTAGAAGACAAATATCAGCAGCTCAGCAACAACTTCACCTCATTCAAGGAACGCACATCAACAATGGCAGATGCCATGGATCACATCATCAAGGCTCTACACCACACACATCAAACGATGAAATCCTTCTACACCAGCAAGAAGAAAATAACTGATGAGATGATCCCAACAATGGAAGATCGACTGCACGAGGTTGAAGATACGTTGAGAGCATTCTGCGAGAACTACAGACGCGAAGCATCGACCGATATGACATATCGTCCATCGCCCGATATGAACTACAGCGAGTTTTGCACCAGAGCTGATATGGAGGAGACAGTTCAAGATCTCTTCACCATAGTTCAAGAGGTTGGAGATTCTACCTACCAAAGCTTTGAGCAACTATGGTTTCCAGTGCAAAGCGACGTCAAGAACATGGAGTACACTATAAAGAACATCCAGAAGGAGATCAAGACCATCTCAAGACAACTCGCGGATAGACCAGCACCATTAGCATCGACCGACATACCAACCAGGGAATCGACCGACAGACCTACACCAGTGTCGATCGATATTGACTACCCGAGATCGATCGATAGGCTCATGGTACGAAGGAGAACGTTTGAGAGGCTCAATGACAAACAGGAAGAACTCGGTGATCTATCCCAACACACCTATCCAACATTCAGAAACCACCAGTTCCACATTGAAAGCAATGCAGAAGATATACAACGTCTACGCACCGAGGTTATTGAATTAAGGGAGAAACTAACTAGAGGAGATAAAGCCACAAGAAGCTTCTTCACCACTTGGTTTGGAGAAAAACATGGAGAGAACACGGATGATGCTTGCTTCTCAGCAAGTGTCATGAATTCACCTCACTAGCCTCATTACTACCATAGTCAAGCTAAAAGACTATAATAAAGCGCTGAGTGGGAGGCAACCCACTATTAGGTATTTTCTTACTTAGTTAAATCTGATTTATGTTTTTATTTTTCGTTTTTCGTTTTTTGTTTTTAAGTTTATCAGATTCTAGACGATTACCATTCACATCGACCGATATGATCCTGTCGACATCGCTCGACATACCCCTATCCTTATCGATCGACATAGACGACTCACTATCGCTCGATACGTAACCACGGTCAGGTATATCGTTCTAATTTTCGATATCAGTACATTCCTTATGATTTATTTATGCCCTAATCCGACTATTATACACTGAGGACAGTGTATGATTTAATTCTGGGGGGAGATTACTGATGCTACCCTACCTTTTTGATTTCACCAAAATGTTTTCAAAATTGGTTTTATTGAGTCAAGAAAGGGACTAGGATATTTTTCAAAAATTTTCTTTTTATCTAACCACTCTTTAGCACCATTCTTAGATTTGTTGATTACAGAAAGTACTAAAGATGCTAAAGTGGATCAACTGTCACCTACGACAATACTTCTCATGATTGCCTGGAAGAACCAAAGCTGATCTCCAACTTAACCTGACAATCCATTCCTTGTCTTGGGGCTTGGTATACAAGGGATCGGAATCCTCCTGCAAGTCTGGAAGGTAATAGTCTGTGTGCTTCTGATTCCCTTCTCTCTCTCTCTCTTCAGCATCCTAAGGAAAGAGAGAAATTAATTGTATAAAGATGTGATATGATATCTTGAGAAGTAGAGGGGTAGGAGTGATTCCTGCGACCCCATTATTCTACTTTAAAAGATTGATCAAAGCGAGGGGTAGGAGTGATTCCTGCGACCCCATTATTCGCTTATTCAAAAGTATGTGTTACTAAGTCAATGAGATAACGCAAAGATAGCCTTTGTGGCAATCAGTGTTCATCAAAATTTGAAACTATGAGGATCCAGAGAAGAGAGACAAAAAGGGGGAAGAAAGGGATCAGAGAAGACTTGCCTATGTGTTCAGAAACTTGCTTGAGTTGAATCCATGTGTTTCTTGATCGATATCCCCAAGGTAAAGCCTGCACTTTATTTTTTATGCACAAATGAGATCAGTAGAGGGGATAGACAGACAGGATTGTTAAGATATTTGGTTAGGAGATTTAGTTGCTAAGCTAGGATGTGGCATAGTGTACTCATGTGATTAATAGGCATAAGATGTGGCTTGCAACAAAGTAGAGGTGATGATCCTAAGTTAAGATTTAAATTGAGTCCCTGCTATTTTCAAACTTCTTTCTAAGACTACCTGTGTGTTTGCTTGAGGACAAGCAAAAGGTTAAGTCTGGGGGAGTTGATATACCATGATTTTGACCCACTTTTACTCATGGTATTTATATGATTTTACTATATATATCTATGTTTTGGAGTCTTTTAGGTATGTTTTCAGGTTCAAGGGCATTTTGGAGTAAAGTGACGTTTTAGGTGCCATTTGGAGCTTAAAGGAGAGTTTTCCCGAGATGACTTGAAGATCAGACATCGAGGTCGATATCCAGAGTTACATATCGATCGATACACATCTTGTGTAATCGATCGATGACGCATTTGAAGAAATGACGACGAGATACTCCATCGATCGATGTACACTTAGTACCATCGATCGATATCGAGCGTGCAGAAGAAGGAAGAATATTCTCAATCGACTTGAAGCCCAAGATGTCTCAATATTACTATAATGCCCCTGACGAGTTTTTAACCTAATTGTACTCAATATTTATACCTTTGCCTATGTGTTTTGGCAAAGTAAGCTTTAACAACATATCATTGTTCTAGTATTTCTACTTATCAATAAAGCATTCTTTTCATCTTAATTCTGTTCTCATCTAAGGTTATAGGATTCTAGGTTTAGAAGAAAGATACAAAGAGATTTGTTATCACGAGGAACTTGATTGTTCGGTCTTCTAAATGAATCTCTATTATTACCTAGATGCTATGAATCTCTCAGTCATGTCTGAGTAGATTCCCTTGTTAGATTTAGGGTTCAAATAGTTATGAGGGATTAGCCCCAACTATGGACTGTTGAATTGTATACTCATTATCCTGATGAACCCTAATGCTTATTCTAGAATAGCTAACTAGAATATGATCTTGGAATTGATTTAATCCATAAATCAATCTCCTGACATCATCTTGAATAAACTAAGATCCTCTAGGGATAAGCGAGAGCCGGTCTATGATCTTGGTGAACATATATTCGATTCGATCTAGAGCTATATCGACCGATACTCCAATAGAGTAATCAATCGACGACACACATATCGATCGATACAAGCTATCAAACATCGATCGATATTGTCGGCAGACAGATCAATAGACGAGACTAGTAACGATAGTTATTAGCCAACTCTAAAGAATCGAAGTTCTTTAGTATATGCAAGCAACTCATTAAAACATCCATAGCATTATAATCCTGAACTAACTGAATAGTAACCTTGAATCTAACTAATTCTCTTATTGATTACAACCCTCCAACACTCTCTTGAGCAATTAATCATTGCTCACAACTTGCAATTTACATTTAAACCATTTCAACCTAGCTTAGTCACTAAGGATTAAACATCTTTTGTGTTCCTTCGCTCCCCGTGAAATCGATCCCTAAGTACTACATCTGAACCTCTTATTTGAGAGAGTAATTCACTCCTAGGGTAATTTGAGTGAGATCAATCGTACCGGGCAAGGAATACCTACGGCGGATCTCCATCAAATCACCTTCCTTGATGTCGGACTTCGGGCCATCTTCATCTTCATTCGAAGCATCGAAGGAGCAAAAGCGACGAGGGCGAGCAGGAGCCATGGGAACCCCTTCATCATATGTTCCCAAAACCACGCTGGGTGTTAGGACTGGGGAATCAAATGGATCACCAAACAAGCCACGGGGCCTGACATGTCCCACAACACCGGGGGCAGGGAACAATTTCGTGAAGGTCGGAGCATTCGACATCTGCTTCCAGCAAGGAGGATAGGGTAAAACCTAAGTTCGTGTCATCTAAAGGCATCAGAGCATCCAAATATATACCCAGAATAACTTTCCATTTTTGCCGCATAAATGGAAAGAAGAAAAGGGGAAAGGCAAAAAGATTTGGAAAATAATCATAAGTCCCGGCAAATTTCCAAAATTGTCTCCAAAATATTCCGCCGACATAGCACCTTTGCGACCGGGCCGCGGTTCCTATTTTCTTTGAGGCCCGTTCCATCCAAGCGATTGTATCCCAAAACAATTCCATGTTTCGCCTAGATTCCAACCCTTCTCCTGCTTGAAGAAATGGCACCAAGGTCCAAGACTACATGTTATCCCTTGATTCCTACGAAGCAATCAAGGAATAAGGGGAAAACTGTTGGGGAAAAATATCCAAGGCTAAAGATTTCTCCCGCCTCCGAAGGGGCCTTGAACTCCGGGCCTTCGTTTGGAAGGGACCCATGGTCCTTCCTCTACTTAAAGAACCAATCTATACTAGGAGGCACTAGGATCCGATCTCCATTAATAATATCTTGGGACCAGTCCCCGCGACGAGGAACCAAGGCCTAGCCCCTGCCGAAGGGAACAAGGATCCGATCCTCCGCACCAATATGGAAGTTTCCCAAATCGTGGGGAAACTAGCATATTAGCAAATATGTTAAAGTTCGCCCTACTTCAGCCGACTTATATCAACTATAAAAGGGGAACCCAAACCCTAGAACAAGGGATCGACATTCAGAGGCTTAGAGACTAGAGTTAGGCGATATAACTAGGGTTTATACACCCATAACATTGTAATCCCGAATACACTCAATAATACACGTCTCTTGGCCTCGATTTCTATTCTTTATACACATAAACACTCACAAATCTATTAGTCCTCCAGTGTTCCGTAGTACTAAAACGACCCTACACAAAAATACCATAACAACGATGGGGATAAGGTGTGCGGGAGAGTTTGAACGAGCTCCTGACGGTGGAGGAGCGAGATAGCAATCTTTGAGGCTTATTTAGAGGCCGATTTTAGAAGAGGAATCCCTTCTTTGATTGCAGAAGTGGCATCGTACTTTGGATGTCCCCTTCGCAGTTTACACCTGCTACATGGCGCACTTTGATGGCTATTCAGGTGTTAGGAGAACTTCACAGTATTCCCTTTGGATTATCTGAAGTTCTGTACTCTTACTCCTTTGTTCCCTTGTCGAGCAAGAAAGGCTTCTATCAGATATGGTCCCGTGATGTTGAACCTCTAGTAGATGAGCCTCCTCGGGGTATTCGTGGTAGCTTCCCTACAAACGATTCCTGGGATATGAGGTATGTGTTCATGAAGGTCGATGGTGTTCCCAGCTATCCTTGCTTCTGGCGTTCAGTGGGTAAGTCGTTTCTATCATCCCAGATATGAGTATCGTGTCTACTGATTTATTTTGGGTTTTTGCAGAGGTGGCTCGACCAGTCGTCCAAGCTGGTGAGACTTTGGCGAAATTGGCGCAAGGTATTCCCAGGCGCTTTCGCTGGATTTTGTTTTTGATGCATCCGATATCGTTGTTGGGGTCAAAAACGGTTATCTCGAAATCAATGGCTAAGTCTATTTGTCACACGAAAAACCCTCCGAAAAACAAACACGAACACCCGTAAACCGAAGGAATCGTGCAGCCGACCTCGGTCGCGGGGGGCTAGCGCCCGTGCTGGCTGTGGCCGCCGGGCGGCTAGCCCCTGTGCTGGCCGTGGCCACCGGGCGGCTAGCGCACGTGCTGGGCGTGGCCGCCGGCGGCCAGCGCCCGTGCTGGCCATGGCCGCCGGGCGGCTAGCCCCGTGCTGGATCGGGTCGTCGGGCGACAAACTTCCGTGCATAAGTTCTAGACCCCGGCCGTCAGAAGTCTGTACTTTGCGTCTTTCCCAAGTTTTCGCGGAACGAATCGTTGAGATTCCGCGTATAAAACTCCCGTTCTTACTCCAAACTAAGATCGTCGGAAACACTTCGAAAACTCATAAGATATCAACGGGAAGGAAGATCTTAAATTATTCGTGCAAAACAGTGATGGTTATCTTAAGACACCACTCATCTCAACTCTACGAAGGATTGAAGATCTTCCGAAGAAATTGTAGAAAACAACGGAAGTCCTAGAGATGGCCCGAAAGGGACCAAACGCGATTGGACAGTCCGCTTACGATTATCTGAGATAGATACGACGATTTACGTTTATCTTTACATAACAAGATAAATGCTAAATTTCCAGAAGGATAAATGTCAAGTTTCCCGAAGATAAATGTCAAGTTTCCCGATAAACATGAAGGTCGACGAAAATGGAAAAAGCCCGCTTCGCGGCCCAAAAGGAGAATAGACCGTCATAAGAAGAAGTATATAAAGGAGCTTTGGGAGAGAAGGAAAGGCAGAGCGAAAATCATTGAGAGACTTAGAGAGGAGGACGTGGCCTGAGCCAATATGCTGATATATGGACATGTTGTAGTGAGCTTAGAACACCATCCTGTTGGTGGGAATTGCAGGGATTCGTCGGATGTAAGCGCATCGATGAGTGCAGTCCTCGCGGTTGGAGATATTGCATGGGCGGCGGTAGAGCTTGTTCTCTCTGTGTTTGGACGTGTTCCTCCTTTAGCAGACATGTGTCTATGGATATTAAGCTTCATCTAGCTCCTAGACGTCGTCGGGATCGGTTAGTCGTATGCTTCTTGAGGGGGAAGATCTTCTCGGTCTCGAATATTGCCTAGGCGGCTGTAGCCTTTTTCTTCTCTGTCTCTCAACGTCCCCCCCCCCTTTTTAGGGTTTATTAACCATATATTTATAGTATAGGTCGTGCCTCCTCTTTAGGATTTGGTAATATTCAATATATCCTTAGATAATTGAATATTACCATTTTTCTTCAAGGCGATCAAGTATTTTGGAATACTTCCTCTTTTCTTCTCATGGATTTAAGGAGATTCGACCATATAATGATAAATATGATTATTTACCATTATATTGAAGTTTTCCTTTTTACTCATAGGCAGGGGTCGGACCTGGACCCTAGACCCAAGACCCTGTACTCTTCTCGGAGAAGGATCCAGAAATCAAGGGCCCATTCGAAAGCTGGAGAAAACTCAGGCCTGTGATATTTTTCCCAACAGTTTTCCCCTTATTCCTTGATTGTCTCGTGGGAATCAAGGGATAACATGTGATCTTTGACCTTGATATCTTTTCTTGAGCTGGAGAAGGGTTGGAACCTTGTTGTGAAATGTGGAGTTGCTTGGACTGATGTAGATAGACTTTCAGACGTGCTTCAATGGAGGTGCTTGGTCTGTGTGACGAGGACCAGGCGGGTCTGGTTGCACTCTCAATTCTGATGGTCTGCATATGGGAGTCCCGAGATGCTTGTGTTGCTCCTGGAACCAAACTCGACCTTGGTTAAGGTATGACTTCTGTTTGTATTCCTCAAGGACTCTTTGGGTTCATGAGTCGTGTGGAGGAATGTATGAGTCGGGATCTATGATTTCTGAGAAGGAAAATCTCGGCGAGGATATGAGAACGAAGATGTTTAATATGACACGGAGGCTAGAGCTGAGGATCCTCATTGTTGGTTCCGTTGGCCTTGATTGCACCTTTTCTCAAGATTGTCTCTTGACTGGGACCATTCGTGGTTGCCTGGCCTTAGGTTCTTTGAGAGAACATAATCTTTGGGAAGATATTCAGATTTAGGACTCGGCTCCTGTCGATGCGTCGTCTAGTCAAGGGACTTAAATCAGGTCGCAAGGACTTCGTGGTGCCTTTGAGGCGGGAGGACGCTTCAATGATTAGGTAGGTTTCTGAGAGGGGTCATAACCTTAGAAAGATGTCAGCGACTAGGACCTGGGCCCTGTTGGTGACTTGACTGAAACCTGAAATCATTGAAGAAGCATTAAATCTTGTAATCTAATATTAAAAACCTGAGTTTTAGTTTTAGGAATTTGAGATCTTTGCTAGGAACTCGGAAGTTCTAGCTTGATTTGAACCCTTAGGTTTTCGAACCCTGGAACTCGGAAGTTCTCAAGGTCTTGGACCCTTAGGTTCCTTACCTAGGCCCTAAGGCCGTTTTATTGAACCCGGAGGTCTGCTCATCTAACCTTGAGGTTTCTGAGTGTTTTGGGTTTAATCTTTTAGTCCCAGGACCAAGATTAAACTTAAGAGATACTTCAAATCCGGAGGTCGATACCTTTGAATCCTAAGATCTTTGGCAAACCCGAAGGTTAGTATCAGGACTTGTAAGTCCTTGAACCCGAATGTCCTTTAGACTCGAAAGTCTTTGATCCACCCTTAAGTGATCTTTTTAAATCCGGAGATTCCTTATAGGCCCGGAGGCTGTACCGAACTCGAGGGTTCTTTATAGGCCCGGAGGCTCTATGGACCCTAAGGTCGTATTAAACCTGGAGGCTTATAGACCCTGAGGTCTCAATGAACCCGGAGGTTCGAGGACCTCGAGGTCTCAATGAACCCGGAGGTTCGAGGACCCTGAGGTCTCAGTGAACCCAGAGGTTCGAGGACCCTGAGGTTGTATTGAACCCAGAGGTTCTGTACCCGGAGGTCTTGACTGAATCCAGAGATTCTAGACCCTGAGGTCGTAAAGAACCCTGAGGTTTTTTACCCGGAGGCCTTGATTGAATCCGGAGATTCTAGACCCTGAGGTCGTATGGAACCCTGAGGTTCTTGACCCGGAGGCCTTGGCTGAATTCGAAGATTTTAGATCCTGAGGTCGTATTGAACCCTGAGGTTTTTTGGACCCTGAGGTCATATGGAACCCTGAGGTTCTTTGGACCTTGAGGTCTTAAGGAACCCTGAGGTTCTTTGGACCCGGAGGTCTTGGGACCATGAGGTCTTATGGAACCCTGAGGTTCTTTGGATCCGGAGATCTTGGGACCATGAGGTCTTATGGAACCCTGAGGTTCTTTGAACCCGGAGGTCTTTGGACCCGAAGATCTTTGGACCCGGAGGTCTTTGGACCCGGAGGTCTTTGGACCCGGAGGTCTTTGGACCCGGAGGTCTTTGGACCCGGAGGTCTTTGGACCCGGAGGTCTTTGGAACCGGAGGTCTTTGGACCCGGAGGTCTTTGGACCCGGAGGTCTTTGGACCCGGAGGTCTTTGGACCCGGAGGTCTTTGGACCCGGAGGTCTTTGGACCCGGAGGTCTTTGGACCCGGAGGTCTTTGGACCCGGAGGTCTTTGGACCCGGAGGTCTTTGGACCCGGAGGTCTTTGGACCCGGAGGTCTTTGGACCCGGAGGTCTTTGGACCCGGAGGTCTTTGGACCCGGAGGTCTTTGGACCCGGAGGTCTTTGGACCCGGAGGTCTTTGGACCCGGAGGTCTTTGGACCCGGAGGTCTTTGGACCCGGAGGTCTTTGGACCCGGAGGTCTTTGGACCCGGAGGTCTTTGGACCCGGAGGTCTTTGGACCCGGAGGTCTTTGGACCCGGAGGTCTTTGGACCCGGAGGTCTTTGGACCCGGAGGTCTTTGGACCCGGAGGTCTTTGGACCCGGAGATCTTTGGACCCGGAGGTGTTTGGACCCGGAGGTCTTTGGACCCGGAAGTCTTTGGACCCGAAGGTCTTTGGACCCGAAGGTCTTTGGACCCGAAGGTCTTTGGATTTTTATGCTTTTGGGGAGTCTTTTTGATCGCTCTCTGCTGCCCGGAGGCGCGCCTCTCTCGATCTAAATTGAGAAGTCGCACTGTGCTACCCGTGGGCATAGGCCATTCTCAAAAATCTCAATGCTACACTCTACATTTCTGCAGAAAGGTCACTCTCAGACATACTGTGGTCTGGGGTGGGCCCCCCCCCCCCCCCCCCCCCCGCAAGGCGGCTTCAACCCAGACACACTACCTTCCACGTCTGGATAGGTATTAAATTGTTTGTGCTTAACCGGTTATTTGCACTTTGCTCCCTGCATATCAGCCGCCAGAATCTGATTACAGTACTTGGCCGTGTACGTCATGCCGCCTGGTTAATGTTTAGCTCATAGCGTTTTTAACGAGGGTTTGGGTAGCATTAGTACGTGGTCCCCACATAACTCTTGGCTATAGGCCTTTACGCGGGGCCCTATCGTGCAGACATCGGTACATGGCTGATTGAATCCGGAGATTCTAGACCCTGAGGTCGTATGGAACCCTGAGGTTCTTGACCCGGAGGCCTTGGCTGAATTCGAAGATTTTAGATCCTGAGGTCGTATTGAACCCTGAGGTTTTTTGGACCCTGAGGTCATATGGAACCCTGAGGTTCTTTGGACCTTGAGGTCTTAAGGAACCCTGAGGTTCTTTGGACCCGGAGGTCTTGGGACCATGAGGTCTTATGGAACCCTGAAGTTCTTTGGATCCGGAGATCTTGGGACCATGAGGTCTTAAGGAACCCTGAGGTTCTTTGGACCCGGAGGTCTTTGGACCCGGAGGTCTTTGGACCCGGAGGTCTTTGGACCCGGAGGTCTTTGGACCCGGAGGTCTTTGGACCCGGAGGTCTTTGGACCCGGAGGTCTTTGGACCCGGAGGTCTTTGGACCCGGAGGTCTTTGGACCCGGAGGTCTTTGGACCCGGAGGTCTTTGGACCCGGAGGTCTTTGGACCCGGAGGTCTTTGGACCCGGAGGTCTTTGGACCCGGAGGTCTTTGGACCCGGAGGTCTTTGGACCCGGAGGTCTTTGGACCCGGAGGTCTTTGGACCCGGAGGTCTTTGGACCCGGAGGTCTTTGGACCCGGAGGTCTTTGGACCCGGAGGTCTTTGGACCCGGAGATCTTTGGACCCGGAGGTCTTTGGACCCGGAGGTCTTTGGACCCGGAGGTCTTTGGACCCTGAGGTCTTTGGACCCGGAGATCTTTGGACCCGGAGGTCTTTGGACACGGAGGTCTTTGGACCCGGAGGTCTTTGGACCCGGAGGTCTTTGGACCCGGAGGTCTTTGGACCCGGAGGTCTTTGGACCCGGAGGTCTTTGGACCCGGAGGTCTTTGGACCCGGAGGTCTTTGGACCCGGAGATCTTTGGACCCGGAGGTCTTTGGACCCGGAGGTCTTTGGACCCGGAGGTCTTTGGACCCGGAGGTCTTTGGACCCGGAGGTCTTTGGACCCGGAGGTCTTTGGACCCGGAGGTCTTTGGACCCGGAGGTCTTTGGACCCGGAGGTCTTTGGACCCGGAGGTCTTTGGACCCGGAGGTCTTTGGACACGGAGGTCTTTGGACCCGGAGGTCTTTGGACCCGGAGGTCTTTGGACCCGGAGGTCTTTGGACCCGGAGGTCTTTGGACCCGGAGGTCTTTGGACCCGGAGGTCTTTGGACCCGGAGGTCTTTGGACCCGGAGGTCTTTGGACCCGGAGGTCTTTGGACCCGGAGGTCTTTGGACCCGGAGGTCTTTGGACCCGGAGGTCTTTGGACCCGGAGGTCTTTGGACCCGGAGGTCTTTGGACCCGGAGGTCTTTGGACCCGGAGGTCTTTGGACCCGGAGGTCTTTGGACCCGGAGGTCTTTGGACCCGGAGGTCTTTGGACCCGGAGGTCTTTGGACCCGGAGGTCTTTGGACCCGGAGGTCTTTGGACCCGGAGGTCTTTGGACCCGGAGGTCTTTGGACCCGGAGGTCTTTGGACCCGGAGGTCTTTGGACCCGGAGGTCTTTGGACCCGGAGGTCTTTGGACCCGGAGGTCTTTGGACCCGGAGGTCTTTGGACCCGGAGGTCTTTGGACCCGGAGGTCTTTGGACCCGGAGGTCTTTGGACCCGGAAGTCTTTGGACCCGGAGGTCTTTGGACCCGGAGGTCTTTGGACCCGGAGGTCTTTGGACCCGGAGGTCTTTGGACCCGGAGGTCTTTGGACTTTTATGCTTTTGGGGAGTCTTTTTGATCGCTCTCTGCTGCCCGGAGGCGCGCCACTCTCGATCTAAATTGAGAAGTCGCACTGTGCTACCCGTGGGCATAGGCCATTCTCAAAAATCTCAATGCTACACTCTACATTTCTGCAGAAAGGTCACTCTCAGACATACTGTGGTCTGGGGTGGCCCCCCCCCCCCCCCCCCCCCCCGCAAGGCAGCTTCAACCCAGACACACTACCTTCCACGTCTGGATAGGTATTAAATTGTTTGTGCTTAACCGGTTATTTGCACTTTGCTCCCTGCATATCAGCCGCCAGAATCTGATTACAGTACTTGGCCGTGTACGTCATGCCGCCTGGTTAATGTTTAGCTCATAGCGTTTTTAACGAGGGTTTGGGTAGCATTAGTACGTGGTCCCCACATAACTCTTGGCTATAGGCCTTTACGCGGGGCCCTATCGTGCAGACATCGGTACATGGCTGATCAGACCCCTTCCATATATGTCTGCACCTATGGTGAGTAGCCTCACCAGCTAGGGGCTAACTAAGATCTGAGGTCCCTAAGGTTCTGATCCAGCTGCCCCATTAAGTATTTAAATATATAATAGTAGTAATAGTAATTTAGAAATGATAGAGTTTGAGGTGCAAGACGTTCCAGAAGTTGGTGGGCTTTGTCGTTGTTGTCTTGCAGCTTATAGGCTCATGCCCCTTGCACCTCAATTACCTTATAAGGGTCCTCTCGTCCAGGGGGAGTTTGCCGGCTGATTTGTCCCTTGTGTGGTCGCAGACTCGCCTTAGGATCTAGTCTCCTTTCTGGAAGGTTCTGGATCTGACCTTTTTGTTGTACACCTAATATAGGGTTCGCCAGGATCGGAGGCCCCTTGGGGCCTGATCCAGCTAGTATTCCCCTATATTCATTTTTGTGGATGTCCCACTTATATGTAGATGCATAGGTTCGCTCCCTGTACAAACTCTGAGTTTGGATACAGTACTTTGCGACTGCACTTAAGTGGGCATTTGAATATCGGGGTCATGCTCGAACGACTCTGAAGACCTGGATCTTGTTTACTCCCAACTGATTGCCCCTTATCTTTCGATTTCATTGGTGAAGTCGGGAGATAACATGTTTGCTTTCTTGAGGCTTGTTGTGAGCAGGACGTCGCTTCTCCAATGCCCCTTTTCCAGGGTTCTTCTTAGGCATGGGCCGTTTTTGAACCTGGGAGAGAGTCGTCTTCCTTAGAGTAGACCGGGGTCTACAGTAGGTATCTATAGGCGCTGGACCTGTCTGGAGATGGTATTGCAGGGTTCGGGACCCTGATCTTTTATCTCGGTGGACGAGTATATTTACTCTCAGGTCCCATGTAGGCCTCTCTTAGTGATTTAGGGTTTGTTGGAGACGGACTTGCTGACGCTTCGGTGAGCGTTGACATTCATCCGTTGGATACATGATCCTTGGACCTGTAGCAAGACCTTTGGAGGAACGGAGACCTTATTCTCTCATTTCTTGGGGTGACGAGCTCCTTTATTGGTGTAAGGTCTTGGTGGAACGTGGCCTTCAAGTAGTCTTGTTGTTTGGCTGGCAAAGACCACTGGTATCTGATGCAGGTGACCTGCTGCCCCTTCGGAAGTGGGATTCGTCTTTTTATAGCAGGGCTTTGGTGGTATATAGCCACGTGTTTGCCAGATCCGAATGATGTATAACCAGGTCAAGCAGGGATTACTTGATTTACCTCAGTAAGTATTGTGGGAACCGAAATTTGCACTGTCGATTTTGATAAGTAAAAACGGAGGAAAGCCAAGTTAACCCGACTTTCCCTGAAGGCCCGGATTCTCTGCGACAGCCAACGACAAGTGACCGAACAAGTGCGGAAGATATGGAAAGATAACGAAGATCGTAAATCGTACAAAAAGGATTTTGTTAAGAGTTGGGACTGGACCTTAAGGAAGGCTGCCTACGTACCCCTTTCGAGGATCAAGTCGGACGTAGTTCAGTTGGAAGGGTTTGAACAAGAGATCGAACTGCCTGGCGGAGTTCGTCTAGTATGAGCGTTTGTCATAGAAACGGACATGTCGAGAATAATGCCTAGGGTTTCTATGTACGGAACTCTAAGTAAAATGATTGGTAGATCCTTCCGCGAGAAATAAGGGTCTGCGGACAAGATGAAAATAGAACGAGAGGCGGCCGGACGTTCTAGGTCCTGCCTTGCTAGTCTACCGCCTCAATTCTAAGTTCTTAAGCTAACAGGAGCTCTCTAGGTCTCCAATCTCGGATTTGCTTTCTCTCTTGATGAATTTCGCTCTGCCTCTCTTCCTCTCCCAAAGCTCCTTTATATACTCCTTCTTATGACGGTCTATTCTCCTTCTGGGCTGCAAGGCGGGCTTTTTTCCATTTTCGTCGGCCTTCATGTTTATCGGGAAACTTGACATTTATCTTCGTGAAACTTGACATTTATCCTTCCGGAAATTTAGCATTTATCTTGTTACGTAAAGATAAACGTAAATCGTCGTATCTATCTTAGATAATCGCAAATGGATTGTCCGATCGCATTTGGTCCCTTTCGGGCCGTTTCTAAGACTTCCGTTGTTTTCTACGATTTCTTCGGAAGATCTTCAATTCTTCGTAGAATTGAGATGTGTGGTGTCTTAGATAACCATCATCGTTTCGTATGAATAATTTTAGGATCTTCCTTTCCGTTGATATTTTACGAGTTTTCGAAGTGTTTCCGACGATCTTAGTTTGGAGTAAGAACATGAGTTTTGTACGCGGAATCTCAATGATTCATTCTGCGAGGACTCGGGAAAGATTCAAAGTACAGACTTCTGACGGCCGGGGCCTGGGACTTGTGCACGGAAGATTGTCGCTCGAAGACCCGAGCCAGCATGGGCGCTAGGCGCCCGGCGCCTAGAGGCAGCACGGGCGCTAGGCGCCCGGCGCCTAGAGGCAGCACGAACGCTAGGGGCCCGGCGCCTAGAGGCAGCACGGACGCTAGGCGCCCGGCGCCTAAAGGCAGCACGGGCGCTAGGCGCCCGGCGCCTAGAGGCAGCACGGGCGCCTAGAGGCAGCGCGGGCGCTAGGCGCCCGGCGCCTAGAGGCAGCGCGGGCGCTAGGCGCCCGGCGCCTAGAGGCTGCACGGGCGCTAGGCGCCCGGCGCCTAGAGGCAGCACGGGCGCTAGGCGCCCCGCGCCTAGAGGCAATCATGTGCGTCTCGGCGAGGGCTTCGATTTGACATCTTGCTCGTTTTCTGGATCCTCACGGTTTGAGAGAACGGGCTCTTTGAAGTTTCAAGGCGGATTCTTTGTCGTTCGGCCTGTCCAAACTTAGATTACTTCCCGTTTCTTCCGTATACTTTCGTATGGTCGTGTCATCTTAGCTACGGACCTAATGTCTCTCGGTTCTTCTTGATTGTATCATCGAAGTTTTACGACTAAATCTTATTTGGTTTTCTCGTAAAGTTTATCGTGTAAATCAAGAACGATCGACTTTAACATAGGTTCTTTAAGCTATACGACTTGTCTTGCTTTCGACGCTTGTTTTATGGAAAGTCCGCGCATGATAAATAGTTTTAGCCGTTGATTTCGAGAGAACCGTTTTTGACCCCAACAGTTAGCCCCCCAGCCTGTAAGACGCGGAGACGATCTTGCGGGCGGAAGATTATGAGTTGAAAATCGAAATTTGTGGCTAAGAATATTTCATCGCGGACATCCACATCACCTTCGATTGGCGATCTTGAACTTGACGTCGGAAAGACCGTGAATTCGTTGCTCAATGTGAAAAAAGAGAAGAACATATGTTCTCGAAAGTCCGTCGTCTTCAAGAGAAGATTCAGAGTCTTGAGGAGACAGGGACTCGCAAGTTTGACGGAGAGGACTTCGACTCGATTCTCGCTGGTCGGAAACCCGTGTGCACCCTTGTCCCGGATTCGGAGGGTTCGGAGGACCAGGACTACGCAGTCAAGGATCGTGAAGCCGGCGCATATAAAACATGCAGCGGTGGTGCGACCAATGGAGGCGACGGTGAGACCGTTCCTACTTTGGGTGAGTTTTGAGGATGAAGGTGATGCTCCGGGGAGCGTCTAGGTTTATCAATCCCTTCAGAGATTTTTATTTTGATTGTGTTTCGGCCGTTAAGAGGCCATGATGTACATTTGTGGGACTGGCCGTTGGTGGCTTCGAATCCCGGCCTTTTTCAGGGCATCTGTTGAACTCTGCGGCTCAATCTTTATAAAATATTAATGTTGCGTTTTCAGAACTTCTGTCTATCGAAGTTAGAGGAACAGGGTGTGAGTTGTCGTCTCATTCCTGCCTCCCTGATGATCACCGTATCCGTCGTTTGTACAAAGCGAGATTTTCCTGCGGTTTACGATTTACGCGAAAATTCGTGGAAACGTACAGACTTGAATGAAGAGACAAGTTTTGGGATCTCGCGTCGTTGACGCTTTGCCTATGAGATGTTAAGATACCAGCAAGGCTGGGTTTAGGGCAAGACCTAGGTTTACTCTCAGACTGAGGCTGTGCGATGACAAATCGGCTTTCGTTTTGCCTGTTTGTGATTTTAACCTGATTCGTACCGTTTTAAAATCCGCGAAGTGGTATCGGCTTATATGATTTGTCTGGGCACGAATCGAGCTACTTCCTTTACGAAGTGCTGAACCAAATTTGGATTTTTTGTGTAGCGCGCTATGGGATCCTTGTCGGATGTAAAAGAGCCTAGCCTACCCTTAGGTGGCTTGTCTGTTTAGGACGTTAGAGTTCGTTTGTTGTGATCAGCAACAACGATATGATGCCGTTTAGAAGGCGTATGAAGGTTTTAATCGAAAAACGAATGTTCAGGCACGAAGCGACGTCTCGCAGTGCTTTGAAGTTTGTTTTTCTTATGCCATAAAGGACTATGGGCTTTTAGAAATCGCGGAATGGTTCCGGGCGATAGTTTATGATTTATTTGGTGGATACTGGATCCATTGTTGAGGCCGTTTAGCGATTGGCGAGTTTGTTTGCGAAGAGTTTCGAAAATTCGGTTTCTGTGTTTGTAAAGAGTTTCGAAAATCCGGTTTCTTCAAAAAACGTGGGATTATACATGCATACACATTTCAAATGTGTACGAGTTAATTTTCCCTTGTGCCGCACTTCAAATGTTCGCGGGCTTGGAGATGTTTTGCGAATGTCCGTAGTCAGAAACTGTTGTTTCAGTTTGGACGTGCAAGTTATAAAATTTTGATCGAGGAATTAGGACCAGGGGTCGCGTATATTTGACCCAGGGAGAAGTGTCCACCTTCGCTTTGTTTCGCGAAGTGTTGGCCTTCCGGGATTTTAAGGACGACTCGTATAACTCTTGGAGCTTTGTCACGAGTGTTTCTTTTCATGCTTTGTTTACGGGGCGTATAGAACTTAATCAGTCAATGTTAAGTTCAAATTTTTCCGTTAACCATATGGCTGTTAGGACTGATTTTATTATGAGAAATTCATCGCATGATTTCCGCTTTTGGGCTATACGACAGAGTTGCTCACTTTAATGGTCACTTGGAGTTTTATGACAAATCATGGATTATCGTTTGGCCCTTAAGTGATTGGAGCGGCGAACGTTCAGCTGTTTTGTCTTGGCGTGAAGGTTGTGTTCAGCCGTTTAACCAAGGAGTTGGTAAACGATCAGACTGCGATCCTTTCGCATTAAGGTCATATTGGTTCACGATTGTCCTTAATGGTGATGCCGAATTCAGGTTCGGGCTTTATGGAAAGGCGTAGTCGGCGGATGGCCGAATAGCATTCGTTGAGATAGACATGCAAATCTTAGCGGAGTTTTCCGAGTTATGGGTTACACGGGAAATGTTTCCGCTTTGATTTCGTCTTTTGGCGAAAGTTGCTTCGAATTACTCATGGAGTTTTACCGAAGGTTATCCCGTTAATTTTGTAGCTCACCGTCGTGCTATTAGTCTGACGTTGTACGAGTTTCTTGTCGCGAGATTGCAACAAGAGACGGTGTAGAGTTTTCAAGACTATGTTTGTAGCGGTTTGACCATGCCGTTATGCCGCTAGCGTTTCGGACGAATCTTAGAGTGCCGTTTGCCTTTTGAAAGGAATTTTTTCTTTATGAAGTAGAATGAGTATGCCAAGGATGCGTGGCGATCGTTTCTCGGTTTTCCGAGAGATTAGATCGGTTTGCGCGTTCTGCCTAGACAGTCAAGGAACAATAGAACGAAACTGGAAGAAAATGCCTACGACTTAGCTTGCTAGACTATCCACCTAGGTTCTAAGTTCCCTAAATTTTACGGCAGTTTACAAGACGTTCTCATTCCTTTCCTACGAAAAAATTAAAACCTTGATAAAATTTTCTAAGTCGGACGTACCTTAGTCTCATTGATTACTCGAGATTGCCTCATGTCCGTTCCTCTTCGTCTTCTAACGTTTCATTGTCAAAGGTCTTCGAAAAGTCTGACACTGAAGCGAGAATCGATTTTTGATGAAACCCGAGGGAACAGTGCAGAATCGTTGCAGAATCGTTGAAGCAAAGGGAGGAGAAGTAGGCACTACAAGAAATATCGGTATTAGTAGCACCCGAAAAACGCTACTGTATCGTTTTCGTAGCGTTTTTGTAAACGCTCTGACAGCCGCAGCTATAATAGACCCCCCCCCATATCGTAGCGAAATTTCATGTGCTATAATACATATACATATTATAGCGTTAATAATGTGCTGTAGTTTATTATTTTATAACATATGGTTCGTGTTATGATATATTTTTTCGTGATACATTTTTAATGCTATAAAAATATTTTATAGTGACATAAATATAACGCTATTTTGATTGTATATAATTATTTATTATTATTTGAATTGAACATTATTAATAATTAAAATTAAATCGACCAAATATAATTAAATCCAGAATTTTTATAATTTTAAAATTAATTTTATTTATTAATTAAAAATCTGTTTACACATAAAATCAATTTACACATTCAACCAAAACCCAATTAAACAAACCTAAGTAAACCAAAAACTAATTAGCCAAACCAAAATAAACTAAAACCTACTAACCAAACAAAATTAAACCGAAATTAACAAACCAAAACCTAAAGCTAATCTACGCCGCCGTCTCTCTACCATCACCGCTAGCTTCCTCTGCTTGGCTCCACCTTCTTCTTCTTGCTTGGTTCCACCTTCGCCGCTAGCTTCCTATGCTATCTCCGACTTAAGCCTCGCTTACTCTAGCCTCCACAACCTGTATTCGCTCACTATGCTCGCTAACTCCATTAGCATATCTGCAAAAGCAACTAAGACATTGTCAATTTCAACAGACCAAAGACAGTTACAATAACACGAGAATCAAAGTGTGATTATACTAAAAATGAGATACCTTAGCATTAACACCATCAGGAACAACACACTTCTCTGCCCATGAACAAAAAAAAACAGATTCAAAACAGAGAGAGAGAGAGAGAGAGAGAGAGAGAGAGAGAGAGAGAGAGAGAGAGAGAGATAGAGAGAGAGATGGAGGGAGATAGAGATGTGACCGTGACGGAATCGACGACTGCGACGGAATCGACGACTGCGACGGAATGGACGAGCCTCTTTCCATGTCTTCTCCGACTCGTCTCTATCAGACCCGTTTACATTCTCTAAGCAAGACGAGGTTCATTCCAGGGTTAGAAAAGGATAATGGTGGTGAACGCCGTCGCGTCTTCTCCTCCCTCTACCATCTCCGTCTCTTCTCTCTCTCTCTCTCTCAAACACGCAGATCTCAGAAAATAATTGAAACAGATGAAAAAGCAATTAATCTCAAACGTTAGATTGGATATCATCTAACGGTGCAGATGGTGATCTTCGCCCAACCAATAGAAAACAAGGACGAGGATTGATAGAAGAGTTATTATGGGCCTTTGATCTAATTTGATCAATGGTTCAAAAAAATCAGTACAAATTATCTTTTTATTTATTTATAGTTATCATAAAAACTATCTAAAACTCTAAATAATCGGATATTATAATTTAAAATTCGAAATCTAAATTTTGTATCAAATTTGACATGTTGTGTGATTGATTAAAATATAAAAATTAAATTTCTAATGTTTTTTTATATAGCTTAAGATGAGGTTTGTGGTTTAGGATTTAAAGTAAAGATCAAAATTAAGTATATGATTTGATTTTTAAAATATATTTGGTATTTGACATTTAGAATTTAAACTAGAGATTTTTATTTTAAATGATTAACTTTTGAACTCAAATTTCACCTTTTTATAAGCAATGTAAGATTGAAGTTACTATGAACATACTTATATACATTTGAGTTTATTAGATATGGTTTATATTTGAAATTAGGGCTTAGGGTATATAGTTTGATTGAATATTGTAAGGTTTATGTTTTGTAAGTTATAGATTAGGATTAAAGTTGAACTTTGAGTATAATTTTAAGATTATAGGTTAGTGTGGAAAATTAGAGTCAAGGATTTAAAACATACTTAGTGTTGTGGAGTTAAATCTAATAATTAGGATTTAAACAATAAATTTATAAAATTTAAAAGTTAAAAAATTACAAATCGTGTTTTTATTTATATTATACATAAACAATGATTTTCATGTTTAAAAAATAAAGTTTGGAGTTGAAATATAAATTTAGGGTTTAGGGCATCTTTAGGGGTTACAACATGAAGTAAAAAAATATTTTCGTTAGATTTATCACTAGTGTTGGATTTTTTTTTGTGATATTACTTGTGTGTTATCTTTGGATTTTATAGTTAATTACTATCAGTATGTAAGTAAATAACTAAAATAAATTTTCATTGACCATTTTAAATATAATCTTTCAAATTACTAACCAGGAGTGCTTGAACATATAAAACAACTAATGCCATAACAAAAATCAATGGCAGTCGGGCTTCCCCTGCATCTCCAAGGCGACCACTACGTTCACTAACTACCTGGTTTGCTAAACGCAACATTAACAGTGTCTATAAATACACTTCCCAAACCCTCACGACCTCAACATCAACGCTAAGCCGTATCTTCTTTCTCCACCGCAACAATCCTCCACGTACCGGCAACAAGTACCGATCCTTCCACGAACCGGCACACATAGCGTAGTTGCCATATTTGGATGAATAATCAAGGAGCCTTTTGCCATACCTCCAACTCGAACTATGGTTTCTCCAACCTGAGCAAGTTAAGATCTTTGTAAGATATATGAAACTGCAAGAAACAGAGTGCAACTAGGTTTCTTAAAACAACCTGTGATTAAACTGCAGTTTCAATACATTCTAGTTACAGCACAAGGCGATTCAGACATAAGACAAGCTCTCTGATGCAAGTAACTAACCAAACAGAAACAAGTATTGTGTATGAGCATGCACTCTTGAAGAAAGAAGAAATAAACATACGTACCAGTAATTTCTTATCTAGATCATTTGATAGTTTCTTGACTAGTTCCACTAAGCTCTATAAGCACTCGTGTGCAACTTTGCCCATCAGACAGCTCCTCATGAAAGTACTCAAACCCGAGAGGCAAACGATGGGCATCGAATATCTATGAACTGACTCTGGAAATCAGGACCGATACCACTTCATAGAAGGAAACACCAAAGTTAGCTATTGAAACAGAGTGAAAGAACTAAAGAAAAGGCAGCTTATGAGATATATTAAGCACCCAAATCCAAAATTTTAACCCAACAGAACAGATTCAATTTTCAATTTGGCTGCAACAAAAGAAACTACTTTCTTATCCTACACGCAAGAGACTGCTGAGAAGAAAGCAAAGTGAGTGGTCAGTAAGAACACAGATCGAGAAGAAACCTTTCTTCACCAGCAGTATCCCAAATCTGGGTTTTTGTGACTTTGTCCTTAACATCCAAGCTACGAGATTCATCTATAACTTTGTTCCCTGAAAAAAAGGAAAAACCAAGTAGAACAATCAAAGACAGAGAAACCATGTTGAACTAAATCTCACAACGATACAATACACTATGATTCTTATATATACAATAATACATATAATGTAAGAACAAAACGACCACACACAACAAGCTTACCAAAACAGATCGACTTTTTAGATATAAAGACAAGAACTTTCCAGTTTCAAGAATCAAAAGAGTCTTACCTCAGAGGAATCAAGTTCCCTGAAGTTAAAATTCTGAAATATTTGCTTAAACTCATAAAACCATCTTCAAACTCGGGCTGAAAAACAAAGATCAGAAATTACAAGCAGAAGTTGAGGGACCTGTCTTGCAAATACGTAAAACTCCACCATTGGAGAGGATCGAAGCTTTCTCTCACTAGATCTGGAGCCCAACGATGACGGCAGAGGGATAGCAGATGACGATCTGGAGCAGGAGACTACGACGACGGAGTGAAACGAGCAGAGGACCAGGCGGTATCGCGGCTTGAGCAGTCATGTTCAGATTGAGATTCCAGGGGTGGGATGCGGATTGGAGTTTCCATTGATCGAGAAATGGCATTGTTTTGTCGAAAGAAACCCTAGTGAGAGAGAAATTTGATACGTTGATGGAGAAGAAAAAGATAGAGAAGGGATGAATGATTTCACGTTTCTTTAGAAAAAAATATTTTTTTTGTTAAGTGGCGGAAAAATAAAATTTTATCTAAGTATTTTGCCTCCAAATTGATATTTCAGCTACGAAACCGATTTTTCCGTTTCTATTTAATGAATTTTTTTCGTAGTGCGAATTTAATGCTACGATAGAGTTGTGATCCGATTTTTGCGTTTTTAGTAGCACTTCGTAAATTCGTGCTACCGTGAACTGCTACTAATGCCCATATTTCTTGTAGTGAGGCAAAACTCGAAGAAGGCTAAGGTGGGTACACAAGTGAAACGAACGGCAAGATGTCACTTGAGTGGGGCTTCTTGTTTCGTCAAGCTATGAGCAAACTGGTCAGGTCAAGAAGCTTGCGATCTTGTTATACTTCACGAATGATGTTTCGTAAAATATTGCCGAGCTTTTATTTAACGAGAGTTATTCAACAAAATGTTGTCGAGTTAATTTTACGGAAACTGTTTCGTAAAATGTTGTCGAGTTTAATCGTGCAGAAGCTGTCTCGTGAAGTATTGTCTAGGATTATTTTACGA
Organism: Hirschfeldia incana; assembly: GCA_026261945.1. Taxonomy (NCBI): domain Eukaryota; kingdom Viridiplantae; phylum Streptophyta; class Magnoliopsida; order Brassicales; family Brassicaceae; genus Hirschfeldia; species Hirschfeldia incana. Next base: position 5,458,816 of record JABCMI010000006.1, read on the forward strand.
AAGGTGCAAAGTATTTGGTTGGACTATCGTCGGGATGGTTTCGCGAGGATTTGCCGCGTTCGCCGAATGTTTCGTTGTCCAGCGACCAGCGCAGGGCGGGCGCGTTAGCCGCCCGGCGCCTAGGGACAGCACGGGCGTCCTAGCCGCCCGGTGCCTAGAGGCAGCACGGGCGTGCTAGCCGCCCGGCGCCTAGGGACAGCACGGGCGTGCTAGCCGCCCGGCGCCTAGGGACAGCACGGGCGTGCTAGCCGCCCAGCGCCTAGGGACAGCACAGGCGTGCTAGCCGCCCGGGACTGTGCTTCCTTGCGGGAACTGCCTGTTTTTCCCGGTTTTTTTTTTTTTTTTTTTCAAAGGTTTCTCGATCGACACTTAGTCTCTCGAGGTTTCTTTAATTGTTTTTCCGAGGCTTTTGGACATCGATTTCATCATGATCCCAGCAAGGAATTGTTTCTTAGAACGTTGTTGACCTTTTATTTTACGAGAGTTATTTCACAAAATGTTGTCGAGGTAATTTTACGGAAACTGTTTTGTAAAATGTTGTCGAGTTTAATCGTGCAAAAGCTGTCTCGTGAAATATTTCGAGAATTTATTCTAAGAAACATTTCCAGTCGAAACTCTGCTCGGTAATCATACCGTCATATCAGCCTTGGGCTCGATCCTACTCTAAAATCGTATGTGGTCGTTTAGCCGTGATTCGGGCCTCTTTTGGGCCGTCTTGGGACTTAGACGTTTTTACGATTTTTCTTTAGAAAAAGCCGTTGATGTGACGCTGGTTTTTCCGAAGGGATTTCGATTCCCCGTATAGTTAAGGCAACTGGTATTCAAGCTAACCATAGCTGTTGTATACGGCAGGCAGGAATCCGTCTCGACTACCAAGTCATTTTTTGAATTTTTCCGAGCGAGGGGGGTTGTGTCCATGGACCCGAGGACCGTGTTGCAGGAACTTGGACGGGGGCGCATGGTTGATAGGACCCGAACTTGGTCGGGATGGTCCGCTCTCCAGACGTTTGTCCGTAAGATGATAATCTTAGATAACCGTTTGCATAAGCGTTGGTCGTAGGAGCAGTCACTGCTGAAGTTGTTTTACCAGCGTCGATGTGAGCTGCGAGTTTGTCTTTCATATTTCCAGACATTGCTTTGATCAAGCGTTTTGCGGCCGTAAGAGTAAGAGTAATCCGTCCCCCCCTCCTTCTAGCGCCAAACTGTGGGAACCGAAATTCGCACTGTCGATTTTGATAAGTAAAAACGGAGGAAAGCCAAGTTAACCCGACTTTCCCTGAAGGCCCGGATTCTCTGCGACAGCCAACGACAAGTGACCGAACAAGTGCGGAAGATATGGAAAGATAACGAAGATCGTAAATCGTACAAAAAGGGTTTTGTTAAGAGTTGGGACTGGACCTTAAGGAAGGCTGCCTACGTACCCCTTTCGAGGATCAAGTCGGACGTAGTTCAGTTGGAAGGGTTTGAACAAGAGATCGAACTGCCTGGCGGAGTTCGTCTAGTATGAGCGTTTGTCATAGAAACGGACATGTCGAGAATAATGCCTAGGGTTTCTATGTACGGAACTCTAAGTAAAATGATTGGTAGATCCTTCCGCGAGAAATAAGGGTCTGCGGACAAGATGAAAATAGAACGAGAGGCGGCCGGATGTCTACTGGAGTTGGACCTCTCTTGATGTCGGATGGATGCATGATATAGTTGAGACTGCACCTGTCGCCTTTTATGAAACAGGGTCTATGATGAGGACCACAAGGTCTGTATTGAAGGCCGCAAGGTCTTCATGATGTATAGCAGATGGTTCCTGGTTCTGAAGATGTCTCCTAGGCTCCAAGTCGTGGAACCATGGAAGGATTGGGGATTTATAGCTGCATCCCACAGTGGGGATTGCCTACGTACCCCTCGGAAGGGGATCAAGCCATTCGTAGTTCATATATAGTGGGTGCGTAGCCTAGATGGGCACGTGGCCTAGTGGGCACGTGGCCTTGGTGGGCACATGGCCTTGTGGAGGCACGTAGCCTGATGGAGACGCGGAGCCTGATGGAGGCGCGAAGCCTGATGGGAGCACATAGCTCTGTAGTTGATAGGAGTCGTCTATTGTAGAAGGCACATGGCTGGAATAGATGATGGGATCTTTGGGATGCTGCAGTGAGCGTGGAGCTTCGATATGCTTCATGGAGCGCTAGTATGCTTCGGGGGATCTCCTTGCTGACAGAGAGGAGGACGTGGCCTGAGCCAATATGTTGATATATGGACATGTTGTAGTGAGCTTAGAACATCATCCTGTTGGTGGGAATTGCAGGGATTCGTCGGATGTAAGCGCATCGATGAATGCAGTCCTCGCGGTTGGAGATATTGCATGGGTGGCTGTAGAGCTTGTTATCTTTGTGTCTGGATGTGTTCCTCCTTTAGCAGACATGTGTCTATGGATATAAAGCTTCATCTAGCTCCTAGACGTCGTTGGGATCAGTTAGTCGTATGCTTCTTGAGGGGGAAGATCTTCTCGGTCTCGAATATTGCCTAGGCGGCTGTAGCCTTTTTCTTCTCTGTCTCTCGATGCCCCCCTTTTTAGGGTTTATTAACCTTATATTTATAGTATAGGTCGTGCCTCCTCTTTAGGATTTGGTAATATTCAATATATCCTTAGATAATAGAATATTACCATTTTTCTTCAAGGCGATCAAGTATTTTGGAATACTTCCTCTTTTCTTCTCATGGATTTAAGGACATTGGACCATATAATGATAAATATGATTATTTACCATTATATTGAAATTTTCCTTTTTACTCATAGGCAGGGGTCGGATCTGGACCCTAGACCCAAGACCCTGGACTCTTCTCGGAGAAGGATCCAGAAATCAAGGACCCATTCGGAAGCTGGAGAAAACTCAGGCCTGTGATATTTTTCCCAACAGACGTATCCTCATCCAAGCAAGGATCCGGAATCAGGGTCCAACTCACCTCGCCGACGGGGGAAATCCTCGAGCAATCATTCCGCTTGGATTTTCATGCGTCAAACATCGAGGCAGAATATGAGGCGCTAATTGCGGGCCTACGACTGGCCCATGGGCTGAAGATTCAAAATATTCACGCTTACTGCAACTCTGAGTTAGTCGCAAACCAATTCAGTGGAGAATACGAAGCAAGAGATGAAAGGATGAACGTATATTTGAAGGTCGTCCAAGACTTGGCCCACGACTTTTAGCAATTTGCGCTAACCAGGATTCCCCGCTCAGAAAACGTCCAAGTTGACGCTTTAGCCACCCTCGCCTCAAGTTCGGATCCAGGGCTTAAAAGAATAATCCCCGTCGAATTCATAGAGCATCCGAGCTTCGGACCGCCGGTAATCGCCAACCTGACCAGAACACAGATCGAAGGCGCAGAAGAAAACGAAGATCAGCCGGAGGACGACGCAGACCAAACAGACTATGGCTGCGACACTCCCTGGTTAGAACCCATCCGACCTTACATCATAGATGGTACCCTACTTGCGGAGAAATGGGCAGCCCGGAAAATAAAAATTCAGGCAGCACGATACGTAACCGTGGAAGGCGAAATCTACAAATGGCGATTCTCTGGACCTCTCATGACTTGCGCGGAAGGAGAAAAGGCGAGAAAAATCATGGAAGAGGTTCATTCCGGATCGTGCGGAAACCACTCCGGTGGGAGGTCTCTCGCAACAAAAATAAAACGCCACAGATTCTACTGGCCAACTATGGTAAAAGATTGCGAGAAGTTTGCTCGGAAATGCGAGAAGTGTCAGCGGCACGCTCCAACAATTCATCAGCCCGCAGAAATCCTCTCCTCTATCTCATCTCCATACCCTTTCATGCGATGGTCAATGGACATCGTCGGATCGCTACACAAATCAAAACAAAAGCGTTTCCTCCTGGTCCTCACAGATTTCTTTTCGAAATGGGTGGAAGCAGAATCCTACGCAAGTATCAAAGACGTACAAGTCGAGAACTTTGTCTGGAAAAACATCATAACTAGACACGGCGTCCCATACGAAATCGTAACGGACAACGAATCTCAGTTTATTTCCACACGATTCGAGGCATTTTGCGAAAAATGGAAAATACGACTTAACAAGTCCACTCCCAAATACCCGCAGTGCAACAGACATGCTGAAACCATAAACAAAACCGTCATAGACGGATTGAAAAAACGCTTGGAAGCCAAAAAGGGACGATGGGCAGAAGAACTCTAAGGGGTCCTTTGGTCTCATCGAACCTCTCCAAGACGAGCAACAGGGGAAACTATGTTCGCTCTCGTTTACGGAGCAGAATGCATGATTCCGGCGGAAGTAGAATTCCCCGGCGTACAGGGGAGATTCCTTCCTGAACGGGAAGACCTGAACAACGCCATGCTGCTGGCCAATCTTGATCTCATCAACGAGCGTCGTTGACCTTTCGTGCGTATTGCTTTGCTCCTATTTGTTGGATCTCCTTGTTTTGTATGTGTCGTGTTGTGACTTCTCCTAGCTGCTCTCTGCTCCTACTTGGATGAGCCACTCTCTTCGTTTTCTGGATATCACTTAATCGGCTCGTCGATTTTTCTTGGATCCTCCTTGTTGTGGACAAGCCAACGAGATTTGTTGATGCGTGTTGCCCCTCGGGTTAATGCTCTGCCCCAGCTTTCCTTGTGATCGTGTCTTCCGTTAGAGGTTCCAGAAGACATGTGACCCTTTGAAATCTATAGAGGCACGTGGCTTTAACTTCCTTTAGAAGTACATCAGGGTACATCACCAGGAAAAGAGGTAGTAAGGTGATCGGAGCTTGGTTTCTTGTAAGGTGAACAGCTGTAGACCCGGGATCTAAATTAGGACTTGAGCCCAGAATCTGGAAGCTGGGATCCAGGACCTGGAAGTTCGGATGCCTCCTTTGGCTGAAGAGTAGCGGGAACGAGAGTTATCTTACTTCTTTTACACGGTTCTGAATGAGTGGAGGATACGACGACCATCAAGCTGTGACGTTGAACTAGCTTTTCCTCAGGATCCTTGGCAGGAGGCAAAGCGGCGGTTTGCCCAGCACTTGGGCAAGGTTCCTCATGCTTTTGGTTGATTCGTAGCATTTCCGCAGGAACTCCGTGGAATTCACCGAATACTGAAAGGCGTTCTCTAGCTATTCTACCACCTAGATGCTAGAACCTAGAAAGAAGGATGGTTCCATGTTACCTTTTAGTGGTCGCACGGTATGCATGAAGTACTCTTGGGAACTCTCCTTCTGGCTCCTCCTTTGGGATTCGTCAATGTGTCAACTCGGATGGAAGGCGTTGTGCCCTTCTTGAGTACCTTTCCCCTCGTCACATGGGGTGGAGTAGACGCGTTCCCGGTGTCTATATCCTGCTAGATTGTTGCCAGTGGGCTGCAAGTCGATATTTGATGTTGATGAGGACTGCTCCTATTCAGGATCGTCGAATCCAAAGGTTGTAGGAGTCTGCTTGGATTTAAGGCCCGGAACTAGCAGGGACCAGAGACTATAGGGATTTGATCCTTGGTTGGGACCTGGAATAAACAAGGACCAAAGACTGTAGAGGTCGGGTCTTTGGTTAGGACCTGGAACCAGTAGGGACCAAAGACTGTTGAGGTGGGATCTTTGGTTGGGACCTGGAACCAGCAAGGACCAAGGACTGTAAAGCACCTGATTTGTGGTTTAGGTCCGAGGTCTGCAGGGAGTAGCAGGAACCAGAGGTGGTTCCAGCCATGTGGGCCACGAATATGATGAGAAGAGGTCGTTTTCTTGCCCCCAGGTGGCTGGGATGGAGACCTTTTGCAGGATGAATGAAATATCCCTTCCGCCTATCACCATCGTCGCGTAGTTTACGACTGCTCCTCCTTCTAGCGCCAAACTGTTAGGGTATTTTCTGGTACAAGCGATTCGTGCTCAGCCTACGGAATGATAGGAGGAAGGAGACAAGTAGTCGTAGTGCTTTCTCCTGCTTAAGTGGATGATGAACCAAGAGATCCTGCTTTTAGGATACTGCCATAAGGGTATGGGCCAGTATAGTCGTCAAGGTCTTCGTTCTAGCAAGGGATATTAGTCATTAGGCAAGGGATGCCTATATGTGGCAAGGGCCACAGGGTCTATGATGAGGACCACAAGGTCTGTATTGAAGGCCGCAAGGTCTTCATGATGTATAGCAGATGGTTCCTGGTTCTGAAGATGTCTCCTAGGCTCCAAGTCGTGGAACCATGGAAGGATTGGGGATTTAACCAGGATTCCCCGCTAAGAAAACGTCCAAGTTGACGCTTTAGCCACTCTCGCCTCAAGTTCGGATCCAGGGCTTAAAAGAATAATCCCCGTCGAATTCATAGAGCATCCGAGCATCGGACCGCCGGTAATCGCCAACCTGACCAGAACACAGATCGAAGGCGCAGAAGAAAACGAATATCAGCCGGAGGACGACGCAGACCAAACAGACTATGGCTGCGACACTCCCTGGTTAGAACCCATCCGACCTTACATCATAGATGGTACCCTACTTGCGGAGAAATGGGCAGCCCGGAAAATAAAAATTCAGGCAGCACGATACGTAACCGTGGAAGGCGAAATCTACAAATGGCGATTCTCTGGACCTCTCATGACTTGCGCGGAAGGAGAAAAGGCGAGAAAAATCATGGAAGAGGTTCATTCCGGATCGTGCGGAAACCACTCCGGTGGGAGGTCTCTCGCAACAAAAATAAAACGCCACAGATTCTACTGGCCAACTATGGTAAAAGATTGCGAGAAGTTTGCTCGGAAATGCGAGAAGTGTCAGCGGCACGCTCCAACAATTCATCAGCCCGCAAAAATCCTCTCCTCTATCTCATCTCCATACCCTTTCATGCGATGGTCAATGGACATCGTAGGATCGCTACACAAATCAAAACAAAAGCGTTTCCTCCTGGTCCTCACAGATTTCTTTTCGAAATGGGTGGAAGCAGAATCCTACGCAAGTATCAAAGACGTACAAGTCGAGAACTTTGTCTGGAAAAACATCATAACTAGACACGGCGTCCCATACGAAATCGTAACGGACAACGAATCTCAGTTTATTTCCACACGATTCGAGGCATTTTGCGAAAAATGGAAAATACGACTTAACAAGTCCACTCCCAGATACCCGCAGTGCAACAGACATTCTGAAACCATAAACAAAACCGTCCTAGACGGATTGAAAAAACGCTTGGAAGCCAAAAAGAGACGATGGGCAGAAGAACTCTAAGGGGTCCTTTGGTCTCATCGAACCACTCCAAGACGAGCAACAGGGGAAACTATGTTCGCTCTCGTTTACGGAGCAGAATGCATGATTCTGGCGGAAGTAGAATTCCCCGGCGTACAGGGGAGATTCCTTCCTGAACGGGAAGACCTGAACAACGCCATGCTGCTGGCCAATCTTGATCTCATCAACGAGCGTAGCGACTAAGCCCTCATCCGGATTCAAAATTACCAGCAGGCAGCCGCAAAATACTACAACGCGAACGTACGTCATCGTAGATTCAAAGAGGGTGATCTGGTCTTTCGAAAAGTCTTCCAAAACACTGCTGAACGAAACGCAGGAAAACTGGGGGCAAACTGGGAAGGACCATACAAAATCATAAAAGTCGTCCGACCAGGTTCGTATCAAATCGCAAACATGCAAGACGTAAAAATCACGAGAACTTAGAATGCGATGCATCTTAAGAAATACTACCACTAGAACGTAAACGTGGACAATAGAACTACGAGATGGCTTGATCCTCGAAAGAGGTACGTAGGCAACTCGCCAACCGGTGGGTTCAGCTACCCCCCCCCCCCCGATTAAAAAGGGAGGGAGTGGGGTGCGTACACTCATACGCTCCCACAATTTTCGGAAAAACCGAACTTTCGAAAACTTTCCACAACCAATTCGCCTTACGGCCACGACTTCGGATCTAGTATCCGTCTAAATCGTCACCATCACCCGGAAAAGTTCTGCGGCTTCTAAAAAGCCCATAGTCGTTTATGGCATAAGAAAAACAAACTTCAAAGCACTGCGAGACGTCGATTCGTGCCTGAACATTTGTTTTTCGATTAAAACCTTCATACGCCTCGTAAACGGCATCATATCGTTGTTGCTGATCACAACAAACAAACTATAACGTCCTAAACAGACAAGCCACCTAAGGGTAGGCTCTTTTACATCCGAGAAGGATCCCATAGCGCGCTATACAAAAAATCCAAATTTGGTTCAGCACTTCGTAAAGGAAGTAGCTCGATTCGTGCCCAGACAGATCATATAAGCCGATACCACTTCGCAGATTTTAAAACGGTACGAGTCAGTTTAAAATCACGAACATGCAAAACGAAAGCCGATTTGTCATCGCACATCCTTAGTCTGAAAGTAAACCTAGGTCTTGCCCTAAACCCAGCCTTGCTGGTATCTTAACATCTCATAGGCATAGCGTCAACGACGCGAGGTTCCAAAACTTGTCTCTTCACTTAAGTCTTACGTTTCCACGGATTTTCGCGTTAATCGTAAACCGCAGAAAGATCTTGCTTTGAACAAACTACGGATACGGTGATCATCAGGGAGGCAGGAATGAGACGACAACTCACACCATGCCCCTCTAACTTCGACAAACAGAAGTTCTAAACGCAAAATATTTTATAAACGCGTACCGCGAAATCAATACAACGCCCTAAAAAGGGCAGGGATCCAAAGCCACCAACGGCCAGTCCCGAAATCATACATAATGGCCAACCAACGGCCGAAACACAAACAAAATAAAAATCCCCTCAGGGATTGATCAGCCTAGGCGTCCTCCGGAACACCGTCTTCATTCTCCGACTCACTCGAAGCAGGAACAGCCTCGCCATCGCCCTCGCCGGCCTCCTCACCGCCCTTGTCCGCAACGACTCCAGGATCCTGAACCTCTGGAACTCCCGAACTCGGAACCGGGGAATCCAAGGATGACGGGCCAGCGAGCTCCGCCGTAGTGCAAACTCCCATCTCCTCGAAGCGCTGAATCCACCTCTTAAGACGTCGAACTTCCGAGGACTTGCTCTTCTTCTCTTCCTTTGCCTTGAGCAGCGAGCTCACAGTCTTTCCCAGATCACGCTCAAGATCGCTGATCCTGGCTTCGAGCGTCGACGTCTGGGCAGCATGAGTGCTCTCGATCGACTGAAGCACAGTCTCGGTGCGCTTCAAAGCCTCCCGCGACGACTCCAGCTCCTTGGACAAACGTGTGACCTCCAGTCCGCAATCACTAAGCATCCCGTCGATCAATGACACAAACTGATCGCACAAGAGAAAGTGAGAATCAAGGGGAGAACGAAAGAGTTAAAAAAAAAAACAAAACACGAAATACCTTGGAGCGATGTTGCGATAGTTTCGCCGAAGCCTCGCCTTCCTCGTCCTTAGCACACCTCTTTCTCTTCGCTGATCCGGCCGCCCCAGCTCTTGAACGTCCCTTCGATAGCGGAACAGCGTCGGATGCGGGAAGTCCCAAGACGATCTCCCTCTTCTTTTCTGGAGGAGGAGGCATGACTTCCACCACGTCCTCCGAAACCACTATCGGCGCGAAAGAGGTGCCCTCAGGGCGGGCTTGGACATCGGGTGCTTGCTCCGGAACGACAATTTCCCCAGCGGACAAACTCTTGTTCCTTTCTGGTGGTGCGTGTTTGGGGGAAGATTGTTTGGTGTGGGGAGATTTGTCTCCTTTGAGCTGTGAGTTCAGATCTTTCTGCAGGCGCTCTTTCTAGATGGTGGCTTCTCATAGCTAAGTCACGGTGCTCCCCGTTATCGGTTTCGTGACAGTGCTTTCGGAGGTGACTGAGGCTACCACACGCAGAGCAGTGGTTCTCTAGACGCTCGTATTCAAAGGTGAGCTTACATTCTTCTCCTGTGTCGAAATCCATAACTGATTCTTTTGTGAGGCACTTGAGGCCATCAATTAGTACCTTTACGCTGACTGATGTCTTTGTGACTTCGTGGTTTATCATTGCGCCAAGCTCGTTGTCGATACTGATGATGACCTTATCGTCCCAGTAGTAAAGAGGAAGTCCCTTGACTCTGATCCAGAACGGGATCTGAGATGGGAAAGATGAGGAGACGACTGGTTCCCATTTTTGAAGTATCACCATCCAGTAGTTGAAGTGATATGGTCTATTGTCCAGTACCCTCTGTAAGTATTCTGCTTTCTTAAACCTGAATTGGAAGCAGTTATGACCCAAGTCTGAGCCCGTTGCGCTTCCTCTGATGTTCCATTTTCCAGGTAGTGAGGAGATTAGGGCTCCCATGCGCTGCTCTTGCGGGTTGGTGAGTCTTCCTATCAGGGTAAGGACGTTCGCCTTGATCAGGTCTGCGGTATCCAGGTACGGAGCTTTCATTCTTCTTGGGCCTGCTGTTCTTTCTGATGATGGTGCTAGTCCCTTGCCTTTTTCTGCTGCTGAGAAGCGTCTATTCATGTTTCCTTAGCCAGTACGTTCGGTAGATTTGGTCGTGAGTTACTGACTTGTGGTGGAAGCGAGTACCTTACTTCGTTAGATCTCACTGGGGCTCAGTTACTCTAAAGCCAAAAAGAACCGAACTAAACTGGAGGAGTATCAGAGTCGACTCCGAGTAGAGTTATGTTCTTCAGGTTGCGAGTATGAATAGTGGAGAGTGAAGATCGGTTGGGGATGATTGTGAAAAATTGCTGGTGGTCGGAGTTCAAGCGAGTAGAAAATTTTAGATCTGGATTTCCGAAGTTGAAGGTTGCTTGGAAGATGCTACTTCAGGAAAACAATTAGGGTTGCTCCTGTGGAGTGAGACCTTCATTTTGAAAAAAGGTTCCAAAAGGGGTAGTTTTGGAGTGTTGTCAACGTACTGGATCCTCGTGCTGCTAACGTCCTTCTCAGCTCCTAGAGACTCGTGCCTGGGAGAGAAATCTCTACCAGCAACTTTTGGGGTTCGGTTCAGACTTGAGAGTTTAATCCAAAAATGAGAGTGCTGCTAACTAACCTGCTATACTGATGTGAAAGTACCTCTGTAACGTATTGTTGCCAAACATAGTCGCAAAAATTTCTAGTTTCCATCTTGGCTCTGTTGTGCATCTCAACATTCAAATGGTAATGAAGTTGAACAAGATCTTCTCAATTTTTTTCCAAATTTATCATTAACTGAGTAAAAAGAACAAACAAACAAACATAAAAGAATTAGCGCACGTATACAGGGCTGCTTTAAAGACACAACACAAAAGCAAAAGATAAAGTTAGTTAAGGGTTTGGGAGCTGCCCTTCTCTTCTCTTGGTCTCTTCTCATCTCAACACCTTCTATCAAAAGTGTCGATTCGTGTGGGTTGTCTTCTTTTCTCCTTTTTCTTCTTCTTTTCGTATTGTTCGAAACAGTTTTTTACCTTTCGAATAACAAATTACAAGTATCTTTTTCTTTTGCTCGTGTTTTCTCTTATACGTGCATTAAAATTAAAGCTCCACAAAACAAATAAAATTCTTTTTTTTTGGCATCAAGTTACATTTGTCAAACTTGGCGTTGAATTCTTTATCCAAAAATACAAGCTTTTGTAGTTATGCATGCTATTTTTCTTTTTTTTTGAACTTATGCTATTGTTCTTTCTGGAAAAAAAATACATGTTATTTGAGTTTATGAATAGTTACTATAGAAAGGGATTTAAAGTCATACAATATAATTTGGAGTTTATAAACTATTCAGAAAAAAATTGTTTCTAAAGTATTTTTACCTCATTGTTCATAAAATATTTGCTTAACTGATGTAAATGCGAAGTCACAAAAATTGCAGGAAAAAAAGAAGAATAAAAGTTGGGAAATTGGTTTGTATGACCAAGAAAAAAGGTATAATTAGGTGTATAGCCAAATACTTTATCATTTCTATATACACATAAATAACGGGAAGTAATACAATTACGTAACAAAAGCTCAGACTTTCTCTCTCTTGTATTAAACGCTCTCACCTCTCTCAAGAAAGCCTCGACATCTTTTCTGTTTCCGGCCGGCGGTTTGGCTCCCACAGCCATCGCCGGTCCGGCTCCCCATTTAGTTTTTTTTCTTCCTTTCTTTCTTCTGCATGTGTTTATCAGCGGAGAAGGGACAATCGGATCCCCTCTTCTTTTTTTTTAATCGGCTCCGGGATGAAGAAGCTCTCGTAGCTCTCTCACCGCCGGCTTTTGTTTCTGGCATCGCATCTCCTACTCAATAGATGGCTGGCGCGTTGACTCTGGGGCCGTGCCGTTTTCTCTTCGGCGGCGGTCGCCGGTTTCTGTCTCCTTGGAAGTGCTCGCACTGTAAGAAGGTCCGTCTTGTGTTTGGTGGCCGAGCGTGGATGAGCTCTGGCGTGTGTGTCAAAGAATCTGAATCCCTATACTTATAATACTGTTGTTAGAAGTGGGTTTCGGTGTTCGTGGAGAGTTCCCGGTGATCTTGTTCCGGGGGAATTTTTCTAGTTTGGTTCAGTGACGACTTTCATTTGGAGTTGAAGACTGTGGTTCCTTGTTCCGGTGGAGTGACGGCCGCAGAGTCCAATCGTCGGAGTGATGACTCCTCCACTACCGCCACACGTTTTTCTCCCTGGTGTAAGATCTCAACACGTGGAGCGGTGGGCTTTGGGTCAATTTTAGTGGGCCTAGAAACTGTAGTTGGTCTTTTGGTTTTTTTTGTTGGATTGGCTCGGGCTTGTCGGGCCGAGTTTGTACTTAGTTTCTTTGGGCCTTTTGGCTTTTTAATAAAAACAATATAAGATGGCAAAAAAAAAACCATTTCTATATACATTTCATTTTATATAATAATGCATTTATGCCCCTTGGCCAGTGCAACCTGCTGAAGAAAATAAAAATAAAAAATCTTAATTATTTGCTGTCAAGTTATGCTTGAAACACATTTGACCATTTATTCTATCATCTATATCATCTACTCTCTCAACATGTGAACTATGTGCAATGGAACAAAATATTGTACTATTTCCATGTTTTAATTTTGGATTTATATTTCGGTTTTGGGTTTAGTGATCAATGGTTTTGGATTTAGTACGGATGGTTTGGGTTCACTCTGCCATTTATTCCATCGAGTAAGTCTTACACTCTCCCACCGTTGTGGGAACCGAAATTTGCACTGTCGATTTTAGTTAAGTTTAAACGTAGGAAAACTAAGTTGACCTAGTTTCCCCCGACGATCCCGGCTATCTGCTGGGCCACGCACGACAGAGTTAAGACAGACTAAGTTTGAGAATAAATGCGTAAAATAAAGAGAGCAAAAAGAAAGAATCTTATTTCCGAATTCGCGGAGAGCGTTGGAACAATAGGTCGAGATCGCGGCCGTAAGAGCTGTCGACCGTCCCTAGTCTTAGAAACCTAGATCTAACCTAATTGAGTCGCAGCTCGCTAAAAAAGGAAATAAACGCCTAAGTTCTAAATTGCTCTGACAGTAGTTTGTCTTCTGATTTCGGATCCCCCTTCCTCTGCTCCTAGGCTTGCTTATATACTCCCATATGACGGTCTATTCTTGATGGGCTAAGTCTGCCGCGAGCTGCGCTTTTTCCATTTTCGTCGGTCTTCGTGTTTATCGGGAAAGTTGAAATTTATCCTTTCGGAAATTTGACATTTATCCTTTTGGAAGTTTAACATTTATCTTGTTATGTGAAGATAATTGTAAACCGTCGTATCTATCTTTTAGAAAATCGTAAACGGGTCGTCCGGTTGGATTTGGTCCCTCTCGAGCCGTCTTCCGGACTTCCGTTGTTTTCTACGATTTCCTTGAAAGAATACTCCTACTTGGATGTCAAGTCTCTCGGAAGATCTTCGACCCATTGATGAGGCAAATGGTGTTTTAAGATAACCGTCACCGTTTTATACGAAGTCTTTCCATCCGTTGACGTCTTACGGGTGTTATGATATTTTTGTGTAGGGTCGTTTTAGTACTACGGAACACTGGAAGATTAATAGATTTCGTGTATTTGTACGTGTTTAGAGAAGAGAAACTGAGGCAAAGAGATGTATTATTGAGTGATTTTGGGATTACAACGTCTTAGGTGTATAAACCCTAGTTCTATCGCCTAACTCTCTAATCTCTAAGCCCCAAAGTGTCGATCCCTTGTTCTAGGGTTTGGGTTCCCCTTTTATAGTTGATGTCAGTCGGTCAATCTTGGGTGGCTTCCGTAATATTCATGAATATCTTACTTTCCCCTCGATTTGGGAAACTTCCATATTCATGCGGAGGATTGATTCCTTGGTCCTTACGGCAAGGGCTGGGCCTTGGTTCCTCGATACATGGACTGGACCCTGGATACTTATTAAATGGAGATCGGACCCTGGTGCCACCTGGTGGAGATGGGTTCTTTAAGTCGAGGAGGGACCCTGGGTCCTTTCCGAACGAGGGCCCGGAAGTCGAGACCCCTTCGGAGGCTGGAGAAACCTCTAGCCTTGGATATTTTTCCCCAACAGTTTGCCCCTTATTCCTTGATTGCTTCGTAGGGATCAAGGGATAATATGTAGTCTTGAGTCTTGGTGCTATTTCTTCCAGCAGGAGAAGGATTTGGAGTCTAGATGGAACGTGGAATCATTTTGGGCCTATCGTTCGTGGATTTGAAGAAGGCGGTTTGCTTTGAAGACGTCGAGCCTTCAGGCCTTTTGGCAGAAATGATTAAGAGCGAGATGGGCTTTCTAGGGGAAGCCCATTATCGTTTCAGCTTTTCCGTTTGGCGCTCATTCGTTCGCGTGGCGAGATGATCGAGGCGCGTGGACTTCCAACTAGGGTTTCTTCCTTTTTCTTTGATCGGAACCAAGCTTCTTCTCCATTTCATCTTTGCCTTCTCTAGAGCTTTCTTCTCGGCGGCTTCCTCTTCCGGAGATTCTTCCTATTTTTTCACAGGTAGGCGTCTTTCTTCCTCCTTTTCTTATTAAAAATGTCGAATGAGTCCCCTAGCAAAGCCCTAGAAACCTCTCCCGTAGCTAGGTCTAGGACTTCCTCTTCTCAATCTCCTGTGGCCGAGACGACAGGATCCCATATTGTTGAAGTCGGGGATGCCGTCACCGGGGGCCGAGTTGGTAGATCTTCATCGTTGGGTCCGTTTTCGTCGATTAAGGAGGAGGACGTAGCGGGGTGGAGAAGGAAGTATGATCTTCCTCGGGACCTAATCATTCGTGTCCCCGATCCAACGGATAGGATCTCTGACTTCGGAGTTGATGAGGTCCCAATCTACGAGGCGTACTTCGAGTCGGGTTTTCGTGATCGAGTCCCTTCATTGATCGCGAAATTGTCGGAGTTTTTTGACATCTCCCCGGGTCAGCTGACTCCTCCAGCCTAGAGAACTCTGATAGCCATCCAGAATCTAGGCGATCTGGAGGGTCTGATGTTGGGTCTAAACGAAGTTCTCTATTCGTACTCCATCTCGACCCTGCCTGGATCAGAGGGGAAATATTATCTCCGTCCTCGTGGCAAGAAAGCGTTGGTTCAGGAGATTGAGAAGAAAGCAAGGAAGAGCCATCCTGTTTTTAGTGGTAAATGAGAGGAGAGGTTCGCCTTTGCGCTTCTTCCAGGCTATCCCTCGGTTTGGCACGTAGCGGGTAGGTTAAATAGTTATAGGCTTTGGGCTTAACCCTGATATTCACTCGTTTGTTTTGCCGTTGCAGGTGTATCTGTTCCAGCGGTGCCGGAAGGAAAGAAGGTAGCTGAACGAGTGTTTGATCTGCCAGCTGAACGTCGTCAAGTCACCTATCTTCTGAGTCGAGAGATCCTCGGTCGCTGCAGCATTTGGGGTGAGCTCATAGTGTTTTCTTTTGTCTTTGCTGTCAGTTGTTGATTTTGCGAATTTTCTTTGCAGGAAACATGTCTGGACCTTCAGGAGATGGCTCCATGGATGCTTTTAAGAAGGCTTGGGAAAATCTTTCCGCTAAGAAGGCTCCTTTAGAAGTTGTCGTTTCAGGGGATGACGACGTTCAGATTACAGGAAGTCTGAAGCGCAAAGGGTCTAGTACTCCAGCTCCCACCGTTTCTAAGAGGAGGACTCGTTCTTCGACCCCTACGATTTCCGGTGTTGACCTGAAGCCGGTGTTGGATGATCTCTCTGCTAGGATCTTCTAGGGAAGCGTGTGCAATCTTCCTGCCGATGATCTTCCTAAAGCCATCAGCTCTATCCAGTTTGACCTCCTTCAGGTATGTCGACGCATTTTATTATTGTTTTGGCTTCGTAGTGCACTATAATGATTGTGGTATTGTGCTCGTTGCAGGTTATGTCTCAGGTTCATCATCGTAAGGACATGGTGAACGAAGACACTTCTAAGGAAATCGAGGCTCTGAAGGCTCAGCTTCGTGAGGAGAAAGATAAAGGCTTGGCGCAGGGGAAAGAGCTTAAGTCTCTTCAGCTTAGGTTGAAGAAATCGCAGGTGCTGGAGGAGAATGCTGCTACTGAGCATGTCGTGCTGACGTCTAAGCTGGATGCGGTGAGGGGAGAGCTGGAGGAACTGAAGAATGAGAAGACTCTCTTCGAGGATGAGAGGACGCTGGCCGTGAATGGAGCCAAGATGACTGCTCATTGGGAAGTGATGAGGGACTATCTGAAGGGGCAGACCGATAAGTGGGACTTCGTGGTGGAGTTTGAGCGCTACAAGATGGTGAAGGAGTCTGAGGCTAAGCTTCATGGGTTGCCTCCTCCTTCGTATGATGATAAGCCACTTATCCCAGTGAAGGAAAATGCCGAGGTGGATCCTCCTGCTCCCGTGGGTGATGCAGCTGATGCCCCTGAGGCTTAAAATCTCTTCTCCTGTTTTTTGTTGAACTCTTGAGCCCGATGGGCTGTTGTCGTATTTCCGCCCTTCGGGGCTTTGTTTCCAGACTTGGGCCTTCGTGCCTTTTTGTTTTAAGACTTATGGCCCTTCGCGGTCTTTTTATTTAAGACTTATGGCCCTTCGTGGTCTTTATCTATTTTCTTTGTGCATCTGTAGATGTTACTCGAGGCTTTGCTTGGTTGTTGGTTTGGGGTTATGGGCCGAAGGCCGATCATAACCCTTATGAGGAGCCACAGTCTAGGACCTGAGTCCTGTTAGCGATTAGGTTGAAGACTCGAAAATGCCGAAGCACTAGATCTTGTAATCATGTTTATAAAACATGAGTTTTTAAGGATGTGAGATCGTTGTCGGGTACTTAGTGAGTTCCGATCTGATTTGAACCCTTAGGTTCTTGATCCCTCGAGCTCGGAAGCCCTTAGGATCTGGATCCCTTGGATTCCTTACCCGGGCCCTGAGGCCTTACTTTGAGCTTGAGAGACTTTACCCATTAAATCTTGAAGAAGTAGGAGCCTTTAGGTTCTTTGAACCCTTAGGTCTTAGGAACCTTGAGGTTCTTCGGACCCTTAGGTTTTGGGAATCTTGAGGTTCTTTGGACCCGTAGGTCTTGGGAACCTTGAGGTTCTTTGGACCCGTAGGTCTTGGGAACCTTGAGGTTCTTTGGACCCGTAGGTCTTGGGAACCTTGAGGTTCTTCGGACCCTTAGGTCTTCTGGACCCGAAGGTCTTTGGACCCGAAGATCTTTTGGAACCTTGAGGTTCTTTGGACCCTTAGGTCTTGGGAACCTTGAGGTTCTTTGGACCCGTAGGTCTTGGGAACCTTGAGGTTCTTTGGACCCGAAGGTCTTGGGAACCTTGAGGTTCTTTGGACCCGAAGGTCTTTGGACCCGAAGGTCTTTTGGAACCTTGAGGTTCTTTGGACCCTTAGGTCTTGGGAACCTTGAGGTTCTTTGGACCCGTAGGTCTTGGGAACCTTGAGGTTCTTTGGACCCTTAGGTCTTGTGAACCTTGAGGTTTTTTGGACCCTTAGGTCTTTGGACCCGAAGGTCTTTGGACCCGAAGGTCTTTGGACCCGAAGGTCTTTGGACCCGAAGGCCTCTGGAACCTTGAGGCTCTTTGGACCCGAAGGTCTTTGGACCCGAAGGTCTTTGGACCCGAAAGTCTTTGGACCCGAAGGTCTTTGGACCCGAAGGTCTCTGGACCCGAAGGTCTTTGGACCCGAAGGTCTCTGGACCCGAAGGTCTTTGGACCCGAAGGTCTCTGGACTTTTATGCTTTTGGGGAGTCTTTTTGATCGCTCTCTGCTGCCCGGAGGCGAGCCACTCACGATCTAAATTGAGAAATCGCATTGTGCTACCCGTGGGCATATGCCATTCTCGAAATTCTCAATGCTACCCTCTACCTTTCTGCAGAAAGGTCACTCTCAGACTTATTGTGGTCTGGGGTGGGTCCCCCCGCAAGGTTCTGTCAACCCAGACACACTACCTTCCACGTCTGGATAGGTATTAAATTGTTTGTGCTTAACCGGTTATTTGCACTTTGCTCCCTGCATATCAGCCGCCAGAATCTGATTACAGTACTTGGCTGTGTACGTCATGCCCCCAGCGTGCGTTTAGCTTACAGCGTATTTCACGAGGGTTTGAATGGTACTAGTACGTGGTCCCCGCATAACTCTCGGCTATAGGCCTTTATGCGGGGCCCTATTGCACAGACATCGGCTCAGGGCTGATCAGACTCCTTCCATATCTGTCTGCACCTATGGTGAGTAGCCTCACCAGCTAGGGGGCTAGCTAAGATCTGAGGTCCCGAAGGTCCCTGATCCAGCTAATATGCCCCTTTAAGTATATTGGTGTTTCCTTAACTCCCTTTAGTCGAAACCAAATGTATTTTATAAGCCTAGTCCGAGGACGTTCTCGTTATACATAGGAGTAGGAAAACCAAAATACTTAAATATATAATAGTATATATAGAGCTCGACCCGAAGATCTTGCCTTTAGAAATGATAGAATTTGAGGTGCAAGGCGTTCCAGCAGTTGGGTTGTACCTTGCATGTGCTGTCTTGCAGCTTATAGGCTCCTGCCCCTTGCACCCCTATTACCTGATAGGGCCCCTCCCATCCGGGGGCGAGTTTTCCAGCTGATTTGTCTTTTGTGTGGTTACAGACTCGCCTTAGGACCCAGTCCCCTTCTTGGAAGGTTCTGGATCTCACCTTCTTGTTGTAACTCTTGGCTACCTTTGCTTGGTACGACGCGTTCCTCAGGCGGGCTGCTTCTCTTTTTTCGTCTAGGAGGTCTAGGCTTAGGTGCATCAGCTCGTCATTTTCCTTGGGGGTTAGGATGTTGGAGATCGTGGTCTTGACATGGACTTCGGTTGGTATTGCTGACTCGGTGCCATAGACGAGTGAGAAAGGGATTTCTTGGGTAGCTGTCTTTGGAGTCGTTCGGTAGGCCCAAAGGACTCCATGTAGCTCTTTTGCCCATCGCCCGTGAGCCTTTTCCAAGCGCTTCTTGAGCATGTTCACCACCGTTTTGTTGGTTGACTCTGCTTGTCCGTTTGATTGCGGGTGCCTTGGTGCTGAATATGAGAGTTTGATATCCCAATCTTTGCAGAAGTCCTGGAAGTCGTTGCTGGTAAATTGGGGTCCATTGTCTGTGACAATTTCCTGAGGTGCTCCGAAGCGGGTTATTATGTTCGTCCAGATGAATTTCCTGATCTGGAGGTCCGTGATTTTTGCCAAGGCTTTGGCTTCTACCCACTTCGTGAAGTAATCGGTCATTACTAGGAGGAAGACCTTCTGCCCCGGCGCCATTGGGAATTTCCCCACGATGTCCATGCCCCATTTACGGAAGGGCCATGGGGAACTTAGGGACTTCAGGTTCTCTGGTGGTAAGTTGGAGATTGGGGCGTGCTTCTGGCATTGGCTACAGGTTTTGGCCTGTTTGAGGGAGTCCTTCGCCATGGTAGGCCAGTAATAACCAGCCCTTCTCGCCCTGAGAACCAAGCTCCGTCCGCTGGAGTGCGAGCCGCATTCCCCATCGTGGAGTTCCTCTAATATTCGTGCGGCTTCTCTAGGGGATAGGCATCGTAGATAGGGTCCTGAGAAGGACCTCCTATATAGTTTTCCCTCCGAAATGCAGTATCTGTCCGCTTGTCTCTTAATCTTCCGGCTCTCCTCTCGGTTTTCAGGTAGGACGTCGTTTCTTAGATAGTCGGTGATAGGGGTCATCCAGGTTTCTCCTTCGTCTACTACCGTCACTTCTTCCGGTTCAACCTCTTTCTGGGTTGCTGGCCATTGCAGGACCAGCAGCGGAATACTCATATGTTCCTTGGTTTCTAGTGCGGAACCCAGGTTTGCTAGAGCATCAGCTTGGGAGTTTTGTTCCCTAGATATTTGGGTAAGCTTATAGCTTGTGAATTGGTCTAGGAGACGTTTGGCCACCGATAGATACCTGATCATGCTCGGGTCCTTGGCTTGATAATCCCCTTGAGCTTGGCTGATGATGAGCTGCGAGTCACTGAAAACCTGGATGTCTTTTACTCCCATTTCCTTAGCTAGTTCTAGACCTGCTATTAAAGCCTCGTATTCTGCCTCGTTGTTTGTTGCTTTGAAATTGCAACGTACAGCCCTTGAGGCCGATTCTCCCGTAGGGGAGGTCAGAACCAGTCCTACCCCTGCGCCTCTTACATTGCTGGAGCCATCCACGTGCAGGGTCCACTAACCTTCTTCCGCTTCTTTTCCCTGGAGTGTAGTTTCTAGATCTGGGTCTGGAAGCATAGAGGGAGAGAATTCAGCCACGAAATCAGCTAGGACCTGGGACTTGATAGCGGCGTCTGGGCTGAAGATCACGTCGTACTCTCCCAATTCTACGGCCCATTTCGCCAATCGTCCTGATACCTCGGGTTTATGAAGGACTGCTTTGATGGGGAAGGAGGTGACTACCACGACTTGATGGGACTGGAAGTAGGGACGTAACTTCCGGGCCGCGACCACCAGGGCGAGGGCTAGTTTCTCTAGCAGGCTGTAGCGAGTTTCTGCGTCTAGCATGGATTTGCTGACGTAGTATATGGGATGCTGCCTTTTTTCCTCCTCCTTTACGAGGACTGCGCTAACTGCGTGCTCGGACACAGCGAGGTAAAGCAATAGGGTTTTCCCTTGAAGAAGTAGGAGCCTTTAGGTTCTTTGAACCCTTAGGTCTTAGGAACCTTGAGGTTCTTCGGACCCTTAGGTTTTGGGAATCTTGAGGTTCTTTGGACCCGTAGGTCTTGGGAACCTTGAGGTTCTTTGGACCCGTAGGTCTTGGGAACCTTGAGGTTCTTTGGACCCGTAGGTCTTGGGAACCTTGAGGTTCTTCGGACCCTTAGGTCTTCTGGACCCGAAGGTCTTTGGACCCGAAGATCTTTTGGAACCTTGAGGTTCTTTGGACCCTTAGGTCTTGGGAACCTTGAGGTTCTTTGGACCCGTAGGTCTTGGGAACCTTGAGGTTCTTTGGACCCGAAGGTCTTGGGAACCTTGAGGTTCTTTGGACCCGAAGGTCTTTGGACCCGAAGGTCTTTTGGAACCTTGAGGTTCTTTGGACCCTTAGGTCTTGGGAACCTTGAGGTTCTTTGGACCCGTAGGTCTTGGGAACCTTGAGGTTCTTTGGACCCTTAGGTCTTGTGAACCTTGAGGTTTTTTGGACCCTTAGGTCTTTGGACCCGAAGGTCTTTGGACCCGAAGGTCTTTGGACCCGAAGGTCTTTGGACCCGAAGGTCTTTGGACCCGAAGGCCTCTGGAACCTTGAGGCTCTTTGGACCCGAAGGTCTTTGGACCCGAAGGTCTTTGGACCCGAAAGTCTTTGGACCCGAAGGTCTTTGGACCCGAAGGTCTCTGGACCCGAAGGTCTTTGGACCCGAAGGTCTCTGGACCCGAAGGTCTTTGGACCCGAAGGTCTCTGGACTTTTATGCTTTTGGGGAGTCTTTTTGATCGCTCTCTGCTGCCCGGAGGCGAGCCACTCACGATCTAAATTGAGAAATCGCATTGTGCTACCCGTGGGCATATGCCATTCTCGAAATTCTCAATGCTACCCTCTACCTTTCTGCAGAAAGGTCACTCTCAGACTTATTGTGGTCTGGGGTGGGTCCCCCCGCAAGGTTCTGTCAACCCAGACACACTACCTTCCACGTCTGGATAGGTATTAAATTGTTTGTGCTTAACCGGTTATTTGCACTTTGCTCCCTGCATATCAGCCGCCAGAATCTGATTACAGTACTTGGCTGTGTACGTCATGCCCCCAGCGTGCGTTTAGCTTACAGCGTATTTCACGAGGGTTTGAATGGTACTAGTACGTGGTCCCCGCATAACTCTCGGCTATAGGCCTTTATGCGGGGCCCTATTGCACAGACATCGGCTCAGGGCTGATCAGACTCCTTCCATATCTGTCTGCACCTATGGTGAGTAGCCTCACCAGCTAGGGGGCTAGCTAAGATCTGAGGTCCCGAAGGTCCCTGATCCAGCTAATATGCCCCTTTAAGTATATTGGTGTTTCCTTAACTCCCTTTAGTCGAAACCAAATGTATTTTATAAGCCTAGTCCGAGGACGTTCTCGTTATACATAGGAGTAGGAAAACCAAAATACTTAAATATATAATAGTATATATAGAGCTCGACCCGAAGATCTTGCCTTTAGAAATGATAGAATTTGAGGTGCAAGGCGTTCCAGCAGTTGGGTTGTACCTTGCATGTGCTGTCTTGCAGCTTATAGGCTCCTGCCCCTTGCACCCCTATTACCTGATAGGGCCCCTCCCATCCGGGGGCGAGTTTTCCAGCTGATTTGTCTTTTGTGTGGTTACAGACTCGCCTTAGGACCCAGTCCCCTTCTTGGAAGGTTCTGGATCTCACCTTCTTGTTGTAACTCTTGGCTACCTTTGCTTGGTACGACGCGTTCCTCAGGCGGGCTGCTTCTCTTTTTTCGTCTAGGAGGTCTAGGCTTAGGTGCATCAGCTCGTCATTTTCCTTGGGGGTTAGGATGTTGGAGATCGTGGTCTTGACATGGACTTCGGTTGGTATTGCTGACTCGGTGCCATAGACGAGTGAGAAAGGGATTTCTTGGGTAGCTGTCTTTGGAGTCGTTCGGTAGGCCCAAAGGACTCCATGTAGCTCTTTTGCCCATCGCCCGTGAGCCTTTTCCAAGCGCTTCTTGAGCATGTTCACCACCGTTTTGTTGGTTGACTCTGCTTGTCCGTTTGATTGCGGGTGCCTTGGTGCTGAATATGAGAGTTTGATATCCCAATCTTTGCAGAAGTCCTGGAAGTCGTTGCTGGTAAATTGGGGTCCATTGTCTGTGACAATTTCCTGAGGTGCTCCGAAGCGGGTTATTATGTTCGTCCAGATGAATTTCCTGATCTGGAGGTCCGTGATTTTTGCCAAGGCTTTGGCTTCTACCCACTTCGTGAAGTAATCGGTCATTACTAGGAGGAAGACCTTCTGCCCCGGCGCCATTGGGAATTTCCCCACGATGTCCATGCCCCATTTACGGAAGGGCCATGGGGAACTTAGGGACTTCAGGTTCTCTGGTGGTAAGTTGGAGATTGGGGCGTGCTTCTGGCATTGGCTACAGGTTTTGGCCTGTTTGAGGGAGTCCTTCGCCATGGTAGGCCAGTAATAACCAGCCCTTCTCGCCCTGAGAACCAAGCTCCGTCCGCTGGAGTGCGAGCCGCATTCCCCATCGTGGAGTTCCTCTAATATTCGTGCGGCTTCTCTAGGGGATAGGCATCGTAGATAGGGTCCTGAGAAGGACCTCCTATATAGTTTTCCCTCCGAAATGCAGTATCTGTCCGCTTGTCTCTTAATCTTCCGGCTCTCCTCTCGGTTTTCAGGTAGGACGTCGTTTCTTAGATAGTCGGTGATAGGGGTCATCCAGGTTTCTCCTTCGTCTACTACCGTCACTTCTTCCGGTTCAACCTCTTTCTGGGTTGCTGGCCATTGCAGGACCAGCAGCGGAATACTCATATGTTCCTTGGTTTCTAGTGCGGAACCCAGGTTTGCTAGAGCATCAGCTTGGGAGTTTTGTTCCCTAGATATTTGGGTAAGCTTATAGCTTGTGAATTGGTCTAGGAGACGTTTGGCCACCGATAGATACCTGATCATGCTCGGGTCCTTGGCTTGATAATCCCCTTGAGCTTGGCTGATGATGAGCTGCGAGTCACTGAAAACCTGGATGTCTTTTACTCCCATTTCCTTAGCTAGTTCTAGACCTGCTATTAAAGCCTCGTATTCTGCCTCGTTGTTTGTTGCTTTGAAATTGCAACGTACAGCCCTTGAGGCCGATTCTCCCGTAGGAGAGGTCAGAACCAGTCCTACCCCTGCGCCTCTTACATTGCTGGAGCCATCCACGTGCAGGGTCCACTAACCTTCTTCCGCTTCTTTTCCCTGGAGTGTAGTTTCTAGATCTGGGTCTGGAAGCATAGAGGGAGAGAATTCAGCCACGAAATCAGCTAGGACCTGGGACTTGATAGCGGCGTCTGGGCTGAAGATCACGTCGTACTCTCCCAATTCTACGGCCCATTTCGCCAATCGTCCTGATACCTCGGGTTTATGAAGGACTGCTTTGATGGGGAAGGAGGTGACTACCACGACTTGATGGGACTGGAAGTAGGGACGTAACTTCCGGGCCGCGACCACCAGGGCGAGGGCTAGTTTCTCTAGCAGGCTGTAGCGAGTTTCTGCGTCTAGCATGGATTTGCTGACGTAGTATATGGGATGCTGCCTTTTTTCCTCCTCCCTTACGAGGACTGCGCTAACTGCGTGCTCGGACACAGCGAGGTAAAGCAATAGGGTTTCCCCTTCTAGAGGTTTAGATAGGAGTGGTGGAGTAGTGAGGTAGGCCTTGAGGTCGGATAGCGCGGCTTCGCACTTCTCTGTCCACTGAAAGTCCTTAGAGTTCTTCAGTGTTTTGAAGAAGGCGTGAGACTTGTCGGAAAGCCTGGAGATGAATCTGCTGAGGGCTGTCATTCTTCCCGTAAGTTTTTGAATTTCTTTGACGTTCCGTGGGGGAGGAATCGCCTGGATGGCCCTTATTTGCTTCGGATTTGCTTATATGCCCCTGTGGGTGACTATGTATCCCAGGAATTTCCCGGAGCTTACTCCAAAGGAACATTTAGAGGGGTTGAGCTTCATATTGTATTTCCTCAGGGTGGTGAATGCTTGCTGGAGATGCGAGATATGATCTTCCGAGTCAAGAGATTTTACCAGCATGTCGTCGATGTAGACTTCCATGGTCTGGCCTATCTGATCGGCAAACATCGTGTTGACCAGCCTCTGGTAGGTGGACCCAGCATTCTTCAGACCAAACGGCATGACCTTGTAGCAGTAGATGCCCCTGGAAGTCATAAAGGACATCTTTTCTTGGTCGTCGGGATGCATCAGGATTTGGTTGTATCCCGAGAAGGCGTCCATGAAGCTCATTAGTTGGTGCCCAGCGGTGGCATCCACCAGCTTGTCTATATGAGGCAAGGAGAATGGATCCTTTGGGCAGGACTTGTTGAGGTCCGTGAAATCGATGCAGACTCTCCATTTTCCGTTTTTCTTTTTCACAACCACCACATTGGCGAGCCAGTCGGGATATTGCACCTCTCTTATGAACCCTGCGTCGAGCAGGTTTTTGACCTCTTTGTTAATGATTTTATCCCTTTCGGGAGTGAACTTCCTTCTCTTTTGTCTGACAGGAGGATGCTCGGGATTCACTTGGAGCTGGTGCATGATGACGTTGGGGTCGATTCCGGGCATGTCTTCGTGGGACCATGCAAAGCAATCGGAGTTATATCTTAGGAAATCGATCAGCCTCCGCCTCAGATCCTTCGGCAGCTTGGAGCCTATCTTCAGGTTCCGCTCCGGGTTCCCTTCTATTAGGGGAACTTCGTCCATGTCTTCAACCTCGGGTTCTTCGGCGTGAGGAACGAGAGGTTGCTTCTGTAATTGCTATAAGGCTTGGGTCCTTCCCTTCAGGGTAGTTTGATAGCAGGACCTAGAATTTTCTTGGTCCCCTCTAATGACCTTCACGCCCCAGGGGTAGGAAATTTCACCAATTGGTGAAGGGTTGATGGTACGGCTTCCATGTCGTGGATCCAGGGCCTTCCTAGTATTACGTTGTAAGACGACGGACAGTCGACGACGTAGAACTTGGCGGTTTGGTTTATCCCCTCGGCATAGACTGGAAGAAGGACTTCCCCCACGAGCGGAATCGCTTTCCTGGTTAATGTTTTAGGGTCTAGCCCTAAATCCATATAGGCCGAGTGGAAGATAATGTTGCTGGAGCTGCCATTGTCCACCAATATTCGCTTAACTAAGCAGTTGGCTATAACAAGCGAGATAACGAGAACGTCATGATGGGGAGCGAGGACTCGTTCCTGCTCCCTCGCAGTAAAGCTGATTTCGTCCGTTCCCAAGAGTGGGCGCTTGGGAATCTCAATCTCTTGACCGTTCCTAGCATTGCGAGTACTCCTTTTAGCTGCGGCGCTGCTGATCCCGCTTACTTCTGATCCTCCGGAGATGACGTGGATCACTCGTTCTTGTGGTGGAGGTAGCGCAGGGACCGCTTCATTGGGGAGAGCGGGGCCCTCTCTGTTAAGGAGATCCTTGGCCTTGTCCGAGAGGAACTCCCTTAGATAACCCTTCTTGAGAAGCTCGGCTACTTCCAACCTTAAGGCTATACAGTCCTCAGTGGTATGGCCGTGATCGCTGTGGAACCCACACCATCTTTTAGGGTTCCGGGTAGCATCGGGGGACCTCATTTTAGGTGGCCACTTAACTTGTGGGCCCATCTGCCTCAAGACTCCACTGAGCTCTGGTTTGGATATCGCTAGGTGGGAGATGCTGGGCCAAGTTGAAACCATCATTCCTTCGGACCGAGGTAAGGGGCGGTGTTGGTATCTGCCCCTGCTCTGGTTGGTGGATTCCCGGGAAGGTCGGGGTCGGATGGTTTCTTCACGCTCATCTTTTGAGGGTTTGGAGGACTTCTGATCGTACTTGGAGGAAACCTTGGCCCTGCTCACAACGTCTTCTTCCCACCTTACTTGGGCCCGGGCACGGGATAGTACATCCGCCATGTCTCCGCATCTGTACTTAGTTAACTCCTTGTAGAGCTCTCCCTCCGGAAGTAGGCCCTTCTTGAAGGCTGAGATTGCTGTATCGGCGTTACACTCGGGTATGGAGACCTTCTCCTGGTTGAAACGAGCTATGTAAGAGCGTAGGGATTCGTTTCTGTATTGTTGGATCTCGTATAGGTCATCTGATCTCTTTTCCAGGTGGCGGCTACTGGCGAATTGTTCCACGAACTTGTCGCTGAGGGCGGCGAAGGATGCTATGGACCCCGTGGGGAGGTTGATATACCATTGGAGGGCAGGACCGGTTAGAGTTGACCCAAAGCCCTTGCACATGGTGGCTTCCCTTGCGTCTTTCGGAATAGCCACGGCTACCATGCATTGCTTATACTGGGCGATGTGATTGTCAGGATCTCATGTTCCCTCGTACATCTTGATGCTCGGAAAAGAGAACTTTCGAGGCATCTCGATCGAAGCAATCTCCTTCACGAAAGGTGTGTCGGAGTACGACCTGGGATCACTTCTACGGATGGGGAGAGCTACTCCGGGGGGCCTTTCCACCATGGATTGGATGGTGCCGAATTTTTCGGATACCACCTTCTCTAGGTAAGCGGCTAGAGCTGGATCTGAGATCTCGGGATGATCAGGTGAGTACTCTTCGTCCTCTGCATCGGATTCGTCTTCTTCTTCTTCCCGGGTTGCGTCTCGAATATTTTCTCGATCGCCGGGTTCGTCGCCGGGCTGCTGAGGCATTTCCTCGCCGTCGTGCGGGGTGTTGAGCGAAGCCAACGGTCGAACTTTGGTTCTGAACCGTTTTCGTTTGTTCCCTATTGCCCCGAGGGATCGGTTTTCTCGTCTGAGAGCGATGTTCTCGGCTTCCATGGCGTCTAGCTTCTCGGCGCTTTGCTGGAGTTGCTTGGAGTGTTCTCCAAGTTTATCTTTTAGGTATTGAACTTCCTAGACAAGTTCCAGTCCTGCAGGTGCGGTCTCCTGAGGCTTGTGAAGGTCGGTAATTTGACTCTGAAGGGTTTCGAATCGGCTCAGAAGCTCCTTCTCCTTAGGGGTCAAATTGGCTTGATTGGACTCATGATATTTTTGTGTAGGGTCATTTTAGTACTACGGAACACTGGAAGATTAATAGATTTCGTGTATTTGTATGTGTTTAGAGAAGAGAAACTGAGGCAAAGAGATGTATTATTGAGTGATTTTGGGATTACAACGTCTTAGGTGTATAAACCCTAGTTCTATCGCCTAACTCTCTAATCTCTAAGCCCCAAAGTGTTGATCCCTTGTTCTAGGGTTTGGGTTCCCCTTTTATAGTTGATGTCAGTCGGTCAATCTTGGGCGGCTTCCGTAATATTCATGAATATCTTACTTTCCCCTCGATTTGGGAAACTTCCATATTCATACGGAGGATTGATTCCTTGGTCCTTACGGCAAAGGCTGGGCCTTGGTTCTTCGATACAGGGACTGGACCCCGGATACTTATTAAATGGAGATCGGACCCTGGTGCCACCTGGTGGAGATGGGTTCTTTAAGTCGAGGAGGGACCCTGGGTCCTTTCCAAACGAGGGCCCGGAAGTCGAGACCCCTTCGGAGGCTGGAGAAACCTCTAGCCTTGGATATTTTTCCCCAACAACGGGTTCTCCGAAGTCCTGGAGCAGAAAAGGGAGTTGTGTTTGCGGGATTTCAGAAAGTCGCAAACACGGATTTTTGGCGACCCGGGGGCCTAGAACTTACGCACGAAAACTAACCGCCCGACGACCCGAACCAGCATGGGGCTAGCCGCCCAGCGACCGTGGCCAGCACGAGCGCTAGCCGCCGGCCTACGGCCAGCACGGGGCTAGCCGCTCGGCGACCACGGCCAGCACGGGCGCTAGCCGCCGGCGGCTACGGCCAGCACAGGGGTTAGCCGCCCGGCGGCCACAGCCAGCACGGGCGCTAGCCGCCGCCGGCCACGGCCAGCACGGGGCTAGCCGCCCGGCGGCCATGGCCAGCACGGGCGCTAGCCGCCGCCGGCCACGGCCAGCACAGGAGCTAGCCGCCCGGCGACCACGGCCAGCACGGGCGCTAGCCGCCGGCGGCCACGTCCAGCGCGGGGGCTAGCCGCCCGGCGGCCACGGCCAGCACGGGCGCTAGCCGCCGGCGGCTACGGCCAGCACGGGGGCTAGCCGCCCGGCGGCCACGGCCGCGACCGGAGTCGGCTGCTCGGTTCCTTCGACTTGTGCGTGTTTTTGCGTTCTTTTTTGTTTTCCGTAGGTTTTTCCTCGTGTAGAAAACAATTCTAGCCGTTTATTTCGAGATGGTTAATCTCGAACTTAATATTTTTTCAAGGTTTCTCGATTAACAATTAGTCTCTCGAGGTTGCTCTAACATCTTTCATGTTTTTCCGAGACTTTCGGACATTGATTTCGTCTTGACCGATTTTGACCCCAACAGTTAGCCCCCCAGCTAGCTAGGAGCCGTAGGGTTCGTTGGTCCTAGCTTGTGGTATGGTTCGTGAGGAAAGTATGGAGATGAAATCGTGTCGAAGGTCGGGGTAAATAGTCAAATCCTTGTCTATAAAGACTTGTGAATTCTTTACCATTCTTATTTCACCCAAGAATCTTAAGTCAATCTCTCTCTTGCAAATTCTCTCTCTACCTTTAAGAAAAGAATGACTTCAAGATCAAAATCCTCGAGGAGGCAGTCACACTCTTCTTCGGATAGTTTCCATGCCGAGGAGGAAGTTCCGAAACCCGAGGTTCCAGAGATTGACAGGAGCGCGTATTGCGACGCCGTCTTCAGTTCTGATGCTCCTCTTCTCGTGATTCTGATTCCCCGGCGACCTCTGAGGGCGCGTACGGAAACTGATTCGCCGAGCGAGGTATCCCCCGAATATCTCGGAACTCTTCGAGAGTTTTATGAGGTTCCGAAGGGAGTCATGTTTCGCATTCCTCGTGGGAATGAGAGTTCAGAGCGCCCTCCGGAGGGTTACTTCACTTGCTACGAGGCATTCCTGACGCAATGTCGATTGTGGTTCCCTATCCCTGGGGTCATCGTTCAGGCTCTCGACCATTTCGGAATCGCAATCAGCCAGCTGAACGTGCCGGCTTTGGAAAGCTGGCTTAGCGTTGTGATTTTGAGTTACGAGTTAGGAATGGACCTTAGCCCTGCAGACTTCGAAGGGTTGTGGAACTCCAAGGCGACGAGCACCAATGGAGTATATTCCATGAAAGCGAGGACCGATTTTTTGGTTATTTGTGGAGTTACCTCTCATGCCAAGGATTACGTTGACCGTTTCTTTTTTGTGAGGATTGATGGAGAGTCTGTCGAGGAAGGTTTTCTCCATCTATTCCCGACGGACTGGTTGTACCAACGCGGTAAGATCGTCGCATTCCTTTTCTTAGAATCCGAAAGGCGAGTTATGAATGTGTTTTTTTTTTATATATCGTTTAGAGAACATGTGTCTCACGCATATTCCTTCCGATCTTTCAACCAAGAGAGACATTTTTAGGACAAGGCCTTGTTCCTGGAACTCTTTTACTCTTGACCGGATTCGAAGGGCGGTCGCGTTTTACCGATCGCGAGGCGGTACGCGACCCTGCATTAATGACGGATCCTACGTATTTGCTCCTTTAAGGCGGAGGCGGAGATCTATGAAGGGTAAAGGGATTGCTTTCGAGGCCTCATCGGGAAATGATGAGCCGCCGAGATACGATCCCGACTTCGTTGCATAAAATCGGGGCGTTCCCGGTCCGAACCCTCCCCCAGGTGACTTCTTTGATGAGCTCCCTCCAGCCTTTACCCGTGACGAGTCTTTGGACAACGAGGAGAGGGCCAAGGTGACCGCGGAGGGTGCTCGTTTGGTCAACGAGGTTTTTTCTGAAACTCGAGCAAATCCCCTTTTCTTTTTATTTGACCTTGACTTCTTTGCAGGCCGTGAAAGTATGGAACGCATCGATCGATGGAAGTTTCCGCACTGCTCGATTGGCCCGCTTCAAATCGGAGGAGACTGAAAGGGAATTCGCCAAGTATCGGTTGGAGGTGGAGCAGCAAAACCGCCGGCAAGCCGAAGCCCAGGCTCGAACCCTCGTTCGTGCAGAAAGGAGAGGGCGGAGAAGAGCTGCCGCTGAATTGAACCGAAAGGCAGAATTATTTTCTACCGAATTCGAGGCGTACAAAGAGGCTCAAGACTTTGTAGGCGATTTTCGCGAGTGTCGTGGTTCGGTCGGTACTCTTCACAAGATGCAGCGTGAGGGTTTCTCTCTTTCCAGCGAACTCGCCGCGATGGATGGCTCGATGAGAATATGCGCTAACGCCGAATCCTCTGTTCCTCCGATCGAAGGGATAATTCGAGAGTTGTGGAACCCTATCCAAGACTCTGAAGATACGGCGGATGCGGGTGCGGATGCGAACGCAGGCAAGGGGGGTGAAGAGGTCGACCAGCCCAACTCCTCGTATGGAATATCTCTAACCGAATGTTTTGCATTCGATTATAATTTGTGATAGGCCAAGTGTGGCTGTTTGTATGTATGTGTTGCGACCCTAAGGAGGTCGCGTGACTTTGTGTTTCTCGGGATTGGCCGTTGGTGGCTTTTGAATCCCTGCTATGAATGCTTTTATGAATTCTGCGTTTTGATTTATTCTTTCGTCAAGTGTAGAGGATTTGAATACGTGCAGTCACTTCGTATTCAATCTCTTTTTTTGTCGTTTGATCCGTAGGTTACTTTATAGCGAACGTTAGGTTTGTAAGCGATAAGAGCCAAGTTTTGGAATCTCGTATTCTGGATACTTATGCCTATGAGATGTCTTAGATACCAGCAAGGCCGGGTTTAGGGCAAGACCTAAGTCTAGTTTCGGACTGAAGCTATGCGATGACAAATCGGCTTTTCGTTTTGCTTGTTTGCGATTTCGACCTGACTCGTACCGTTTTAGAACCTGCGAAGTGCTTATCGGCTTATATGATTTGTTTGGATACGAGTCGAGCTACTTCCTTTACAAAGAGCTAACCAAAATTTGGATTTCTTGTATAGCGCGCTATGATATCCTTGTCGGATGCAAGAGGACTTCGTTGGAAGCCAGACTACGAATTTGATTGAGTGAAACAATTCTATGTTTTTCCGTCGGGGCCAATCGACGGAAACGAATTTTAGAGTCGCAGAGAGACTGTTTAATAGAGTTTTTTAGAGTCGCGGATGGACTGTTTGGAGGAAAATAGAGAATCAAGACTTTTCGGGAACTAGCGACGTCTCGCGTTCCTTAAAGATATGATTTTTGTTTTTCGTAATGTTTATGTGTTGAGTAAGCATTTGAATTAAAAAAATTATAAAAGGTTTTAAGAATGTAGAGTACATGTGAAAAGTATTTTTGCGGGAGTACAAGGATGTTTGTTCTCATCTCCCCCCCTTTTTGGTGAGGGGGATAGCTGAACTCGTCGGGTTGCGACGAGCTGCCTACGTACCTCTTGCGAGGATCAAGCCATCTCGTAGTTCTGTTTCTATCGCGGATGCTATTACTCCACGATTTCCGGCGCCTTGACTGTTTCAACTAAGTCGGTGGTCGCGTTGGGAGTTAGATCGTCCGTTCTTTCGGCGATGGACTCGAGGATTTTCCCGCTATCCTGAGTCGTGGTCTGTTTGGACAAATCCGAGTCGTCCTTTGCTGAGTTCTCGGAGATACTCAGATGCTTCTTAGTTCGCTTCGGGTTAGCTACTGGGGCGTTCCGATTGCTGTGCAATTTATGTTCGGCCACGAAGCAGAGTCGCGACTGTTTTTGGCTTCCCCAGATTACTGCCGTTCCAGTTGGTGTTGGAAACTTGACGCTGAGATGGTAAGTGGACGGGACCGCCTTCATGGCGTTTATCCAAGGAGTTCCCATTATGGCGTTATAGATAGCCGGGTTATCCACTACCGCGAATTCGACGATCTTCGTGATTTCTTTAGCCATGACCGGGAGTCTGATTTTTCCGAGGGTCATGGACGTGACGCCCGAGAATCCAGTCAACTATCTTGGTTCTCGGATGACTTCTCCGATGGGTATGTTCATCCTCTGCAGAGTGTCGTGGAACATGATGTTGACTGTGCTTCCTGTGTCGATGAGGATGCAGCCGACTTCGAGATCCTGAATCACCAAGTCGATGACCAGAGGATCGTAATGGGGTTTATCGAGTCTGGCCGTGTCCTGTTCCTCGAAGATGATCGCGTGATTGGGAACGTCGTCTTCTGGGCACCATCCGCGACTTGTTTCGGCCTTCCGCCCGTAGGCTTTGATTGACGAAACGGAGTCCTGGTAGAAGTGCGATCCTCCGATGATCATGTTGATCCTCTGGCGGTTGTTGTTGTTTCCTTCGCCGTCTTGTCTCCGTCCGCGTTTTTTGCCCAATTGAGTTCCAGGAGCGTTATTCTCGGGATTGGCTCAGTCGGTCTTCGGCGGAGGGTCAGAATCTAGGAGCAGGTCTTTCACGCTCCTGACCGTTGCTAGTTCGCCGGCAAGCAGCTTTGTAATGAGTCTAGCGCCGAGGACTTTGCAGTTAGCGGTGGAATGACCTCTCGTCTGATGAAAATCGCAGCTGGAATTGTCCTTGTACGAGTTCCGCGTCCAAGTGTTTCCGGCGGTCCTTCCTTGTTCGGAATTGACGGCGTAGTTATGTTCGCCTTGGACGTCTTCTCCTTCGTGATGGACGTACTTGTCGTTACGAGAGGTTTTCTTCTTGCCGGACGCTTTCTGCGGTCCATGCTTTTGCGCTAGGACTTTCATCTCTTCTTCCATGATGATTAAATCTGTCGCCTTGTGGAGAGTGTCCTGGATGGTGCGTGGCCTCTCCAAAGAAATCCACTTTCGGAATTTCGATTTGTACCAGAGGTTTTTTCTCAGGGCGTCGATGGCGACTCTGTCGCTGAGGCCTGTTACCCTGGACATCACGAGTTTGAACCTCCTTATGTAGTCGCGGAGCGGTTCATCTTCCTTTTGAATTAGACTCCAAAGGTCTACGTCGGAAGTTTCCCTGTCCATGAACATGGAGAATTGCTTCAGAAAGCTGAAGCGAGCTGGCGGAAACTTCCGATGGAGTTTCTTTTCAAGTGTGAGAACCACTCGAGCGCAGCACCTCTGAGGTTCTCGACGAATAGGAGACAGCAGCCGACGTCCTTTTCCCGCTCCGGAAGTTTAGACCTCGCCATCGCAATCTGGAAGGACTGCAGATGTGCCTTCGGATCTGTGGTTCCGTCGTAGGTAGGAAGCTTTATTTTCCCGGGATTTGAGACTCGTGCGTCTGTGATTCAAGAGGTGAACAGAGTCTTTCTCGACTCCTCGAGGAGCAGGTCGATCTCGGGGGCAGTGCTGGTTGCGTGGTGAATCTGCGATTTTACCGCTTTCACCTCGGCTACAGTTTCGCGATGTACTCACGCAAATCATGGATCTCGTTGGCGCCGTTTGCGCTTCTTTGTCTACGTTGGCTGCGATAGGCCCGAGTCTGGTCTTCGGCACACCTCTCTTGCTCTGACCAGTAGAGGTCTTCTTCCTCTTCTGTCATGGGTTTTTTGAAGGCCGCCGCCAGTCGAGCCGACTGACTTCGGGTCCTCCTGTGGTGGACGTCGGCGTCTTCGTCAGACGGATCCGATTGATCGCTGATATCCAGGTTGATTCTTTCGACGTCGTCTCCTTCGTTTTCCCTTGCGGGAGGTGGAAGGTTATCCGTCTCTTTTTTCTGCCCCACCGGAGTGGTATCGTCGGGGATGAGTTCCGGGGACTTTCTCGGAGCATCTTTTTCTTGATCTCCGGAAGTTTTGAAGTCGAGCCTCCTGACACGCCTCACCTTGGTGGATCCGCGCGGGAGTTTGCTTTTCGCTGTTAAGGTATTGACATGTTTAGCGAGTGAAGCCGTCAGTTTTTCTTGTTCTTCCGACCGTTTCTGGGCAGTGGCGAACAGTTCCTTCACCTGGTTCAGCATCGCGGTGTTTGCTTTGGCAGTGACCGTCGATACGTTTCCGGCAGGAGTCTTCTCAGCGTTGGCATCGGCGGCTGGTCCGTCGTGCGTTTGCTTATCTTTTTCCGCGTTAGCAGATATGCTTAACTGGGCGTGCGTAGTTGCGAGAAAGATAAATCCGTGTATCCCCCCTCCTTCTAGCGCCAAACTGTGGGAACCGAAATTCGCACTGTCGATTTTAGTTAAGTTTAAACGTAAGAAAACTAAGTTGACCTAGTTTCCCCCGACGATCTCGGCTATCTGCTGGGCCACGCACGACAGAGTTAAGACATGCTAAGTTTGAGAATAAATGCGTAAAATAAAGAGAGCAAAAAGAAAGAATCTTATTTCCGAATTCGCGGAGAGCGTTGGAACAATAGGTCGAGATCGCGGCCGTAAGAGCTGTCGACCGTCGCTAGTCTTAGAAACCTAGATCTAACCTAATTGAGCGCAGCTCGCTAAAAAAGGAAATAAACGCCTAAGTTCTAAATTGCTCTGAGAGTAGTTTGTCTTCTGATTTCGGATCCCCCTTCCTCAGCTCCTAGGCTTGCTTATATACTCCCATATGACGGTCTATTCTTGATGGGCTGAGTCTGCCGTGAGCTAGGCTTTTTCCATTTTCGTCGGTCTTCGTGTTTATCGGGAAAGTTGACATTTATCCTTTCGGAAATTTGACATTTATCCTTTTGGAAGTTTAACATTTATCTTGTTATGTGAAGATAATTGTAAACCGTCGTATCTATCTTTTAGAAAATCGTAAACAGGTCGTCCGGTCGGATTTGGTCCCTCTCGAGCCGTCTTCCGGACTTCCGTTGTTTTCTACGATTTCCTTGAAAGAATACTCCTACTTGGATGTCAAGTCTCTCGGAAGATCTTCGACCCATTGCTGAGGCAAATGGTGTTTTAAGATAACTGTCACCGTTTTATACGAAGTCTTTCCGTCCGTTGACGTCTTACGGGTTCTCCGAAGTCCTGGAGCAGAAAAGGGAGTTGTGTTTGCGGGATTTCAGAAACTCGCAAACACGGATTTTTGGCGACCCGGGGGCCTAGAACTTACGCACGAAGACTAACCGCCCGACGACCCGAACCAGCATGGAGCTAGCCGCCCGGCGACCGTGGCCAGCACGAGCGCTAGCCGCCGGCCTACGGCCAGCACGGGGCTAGCCGCCCGGCGACCACGGCCAGCACGGGTGCTAGCCGCCGGCGGCTACGGCCAGCACGGGGCTAGCCGCCCGGCGGCCACGGCCAGCACGGGCGCTAGCCGCCGGCGGCCACGGCCAGCACGGGGCTAGCCGCCCGGCGGCCACGGCCAGCATGGGCGCTAGCCGCCGGCGGCTACGGCCAGCACGGGGGCTAGCCGCCCGGCGGCCACGGCCGCGACCGGAGTCGGCTGCTCGGTTCCTTCGGCTTGTGCGTGTTTTTGCGTTTTTTTTAGTTTTCCGTAGGTTTTTCTTCGTGTAGAAAACGTTTCTAGCCGTTGATTTCGAGATGGTTAATCTCGAACTTAATATTTTTCCAAGGTTTCTCGATTAACAATTAGTCTCTCGAGGTTGCTCTAACATCTTTCATGTTTTTTCGAGACTTTCGGAAATTGATTTCGTCTTGACCGATTTTGACCCCAACAACCGTGTGACCTCGTTCCAAATCACATACTTTCAACTACTTCAATAATTTACATATTTTATGTGAACCATGTGGAAAAGAGCAAAATATTGTATTATTTTCATGTTTTGATATTTGGATTGGAGTTTATATTTCTATTTTGGGCTTATTGATCAATAGTTTTGAGTTTAGTATGGATTGTTTGGGTTCACTCTGGCAAAGCAGTAGGTATTTCAGTGTCAGCATATATACATTATGGTTTCTTGGAATTTTTCATATGCCAAATATGTTAAGTCTTTGTCATTTATTCCATCGATTAAGTTGTACACTCTCACACCTAGTGACCTAGTTCCCAATCACATAATTTTACTTACTTTAACAATTTATCTATTCTATGTGAACCATGTGAAATGAAACAGCATATTGTACTATTCCATGTTTTGCTATTTGGATTGGAGTTTATATTTCTCTTTTGGGTTTAGTGATTAATGATTTTGGGTTTAGTATGAATGGATTGGATGCACTCTCGCAAAACAGTAAGTAATTCATGTCAGCATATAAACATTACAAAATTTGAATAATTTTCTTCATCATGTTTTACATTTTTCTATTTACCTGCGCATTCTATATTATTTTGGATATATAGAATAATAAGTATATACCACTTATTTTGTAACATGTGATTTCCGCAGTACCACAGAACCAACAACATCACGTACTTTGTAATAACTGGTAACCTATTAAAGAAATGGATATAACCGGATGAATTGTGTGTTAAATACATGACATTATATTATGTCAAAATCAATGCTAATTACCTAATTTACACATGATATATGGCTAGTTCACAAATTAACCCATAAAAGTTCTTAATTTGTGAGAGAGAGAGAAAAAAAGTTCTTAATTTGTTCAAAAAAAAAATTTGTGAGAGAGAATGTATGAAAAAAGAAGGCAAAATGAGAGGTGGAAAAGCCAAAGGATATAGGACCATTATATTCATCTTCTTCTTGCGCAATCGACGAGGGTTACATGATTAAGGAAGCAACAGTTCCATTAAATCAAAGGTTGATTTTTTTTTTCACTTTCATACAAACTCAGAAATCTAAACTCATAAAACCCTCACCAAATATATATATATATATATATATACTAGATTCTGATCCGCCCTTCAGGGGGCGGATATATTTTTGTTTTTTATTTAACATTTTAGCAATTTAATTTTTATATTTGTATTTTCTAATCATATATTTGTTTTTTGTAAACATATTTGTGTAAACTATTTTAAAAAAAAATATTAGTAAGAAGTTTTGATAATTATAATGAATTTGTGATGTTGCAATTTTTGTTTAAATCGGATCCGGACCTGCAGTTAAACTGATAAACTCAACGATCTGGTTTGTAATTTGGTTGTGTTTTAAGAAAAAAAATTATTTAATAATTCGGTATAACTCAAAACCGGTTACATGTTGAACTATTGGTTAAACCAATACTTAATTTTTAATTATTAGCACATATGATTTTTAGTTGTATTATTAGAATCTGTTTGTATTCTAATTAGGAAGTTGGGCTTTTTATTTTTTATGAAATAAGCTTATAAAATCTTGTGGATCATGAAACTATTAACAAAGTTAATTGTTGTTATTTAGCATTAGTTTATTTTATATTTATATTATTTTATATTTAAAATTTAATTTTTATTCACATTAGACATTAATAATACTTTAAAAATTTCAGTTTATGATATAACTCCTAAACTGAAATTTTATACTGCTAGTTTATGATTTAACTCGTACACATAAGATGCTGCTAGATTTTGATCCGCGTTTTCAGCGCGAGATTATTTTCGAAGCATTTCAAAATTTATTTGATATAAATATGTATTCTTATACATTTAGATTTATAAATGAAACATTATTTTGAGTATTTTAAAATCCGACCAGACCCGCAGTTAAATTGACAACTATATAATATTTAACCTGCCCTATATAGTCTCAAACATATATCTACCCTCTTAGAAATGCAATTTCAGAAAAACATACAAAACAAAACATTTGATATAAATATGTATTCTTATACATTTAGATTTATAAATGAAACATTATTTTGAGTATTTTAAAATCCGACCAGACCCGCAGTTAAATTGACAACTATATAGTATTTAACCCGCCTGATATAGTCTCAAACATATATCCACCCTTTTAGAAATGCAATTTCAAAAAAACATACAAAACAAAACATTTATGATTTTTATTAAATTATATATTTTAATTCTTTTATAAAAAATTTCTTGAATTGATTTATATGACTTATTTTTTATTTTAAATATGACAAAAATTTTGTTAAAATTATTTCAAACTGATTTTATTGTTAATATTTTTATTTAAATAAAATATTTTATATTTTAACCCGCTACGTATTGATAAAACTGTTTTTGTGTGTATTAAATTTGTCTATAATTATTTTTTAGAGGCAAAATCCTAATGTTGTAGATATATTAGTTAAATAAATTTGTATTTCATGAAACTGAAATATAAATCTAATTATATTTAGTTGAGTAAATAAGGGGAAAAACCATAGAAGAGCCTTTATTTAGGTATAAGCCCATGGCAAGAATAGTGGGCCGACGCAATAATGGGCTATGCAAATGACCAATATAGCTTGAACTGTTCGACATATAGGTTAGTGACGTATAGGCTAAACCTGACATCAGATATTTAGAGATTTAGCCGTATCTTAAATAGATTTAGAGAAGATTTGATAAATTTGCCTTGGAAACATATTTCTAAACAGTTCTCTCCGTGAGCTTATCCCTACCGACAAGATCTCTGACCAGTTCGGCGCCGCTGGATACGAAATCTGGAAAAGATTTACCTCCTATACATACACGAATGTGTATTCACTATATCGTCTTGTCTCTTCTCCCCGTGTGACTCTATAAAAGAAGCCAAACGTCTCTGGAAAAATAACACACTCGCTTTAACGCTTCTTCTGCAAATTCTACAGATTCCGTCGGTTTCATATCAAGGTCGGTAACGTCGGCAACCCTATATGCTTCTAAACTAGGGTTCTCAATTTTTTTCTATTAAGAGGCGGTTTATAATAGAGTAGTGGTTGGTGATTTTCAGTCGTATAATTTATTTCTTCTACTCGATGTATTTTTCTAAATCAACCGTAATTGTTTTTCTCGACATTAATGCAAAAGAAGGAATGTTTTTTCCCTTAAATGTGTAGTGTAATAATTTCCTGAATTTATTGTCCGATAAGGTTATATAATATTATGATTGGTAATTAACTGCAGGATATGGGTCGCGTTTTTCGCGTTTGGCATGGTGAATGGAAGAAAAACGAGCGTAATCACTGGCACTTTGTCCCAACGCCTGCAGATTATGGCTCCACCGTCTACATGGATTCCCCGGAGACTTATGAGCTCCTAGACTCCCTTGTTAGAGAGAACTATGTGTTGACTGATTCAAGCCCTGTTGTCATCACTTATGGGATGCCCGACTGGATGCTATTTCCAAGTGGCCAAGCGCCGCCTATAACAGTGTCCACAACAGCTGATCTTGTCAATCTAATTGAACGTAGACCACCAACTTCGGATGTTAACCTGATGGTTACTCTCGGTGCAAAATCTGTGGCCGAGTATCAGTTTCTCCGGAGGACTGACTTCTCTGTTGGTTTGACCCGCTACGTTGTAGATGGGACTCAGGATGACATGGCCCAAGCAGAATATGAAAGTAAGTTTTCTGTAATCATATGCTTGTAAAAAGATGTGCAACCTATTTTTGGCTATTCTAGAGGATCACGTTTAATATTTACATGTACCAGGGTTGGTCTTTGGGGAGCGTATTCCAACAAGTGAAACAGTCATGACAGAGATATTTGGTGAACAAGAGATGCTCATCTTCGACCGTATCGCCTTGGAGATGGATTTGGCTGATCGAGAGTTGCGTAGGCAGCAAGGAACAGTTAGGCAGCAACAACCGGAGATAATAAATCTTGATGATGACGATGACATGGTTGATGCTACTCCACTTCCAGCTGTTCCACCAAATAACGTGGGAGGCATTTTTGGTAAAGTTTTATATTAGCCGTTTTGGAGCTGTAATTTTTTTCATAATTTAATTAAAAATTCTAACTTTGTTCTTATTGCTGATGGGGACACCCAGGTGGTGGTCTACCTCTTACTCTTACAAACATGACTGTAACTGAAGCTCCACCAGTCATGTGGGACGTTGGGATTGACTTGTTCAACTATCCCGAGTATTACAACAATCAAAGGGACGAAGGTTTCGACGGGGGTGATGTCGATTTCTGGAGAGGGCTTATAGATGAAGGTTCTTTCTCAAGTGGAGGTTTCGTTCCAGAAAACATTGAAACAGATTCTGTTGATAGTGTCCTGCCTCCACTACATCCGTTTATCGCTTTGAGTTTAGAATCTGATGCGGAAAAAACTGATGGTTTAGATAATGTTCTTGGTGACGCCGACTCTTCCACAGAAACAACCGGAGGTCCTCTTGGTTAGAAGTCCAGAATAATGGAAGCAGCGGCATATGAACAAGCAGGTATATGTATGACTTTATGTGTTAAAATAATACTAAAGATAATACGAATTTTTTGCTGATATATTAGTTTAGGTTTTCCTACTTTAACTAACTATTTATGCTGCAGATACTGGAAGGGAACAACTCAACCGTCCTACTCCGCCTCCACCTGACAACATCCCTCCTTCTTCCACTCAGGTCCTTGTTCCAGAAGCTGAGACTCTGACTTCTTCCCTCGGTCATCCAGTGGAATCAGTGGCGTTGGAACTCTCTTTAGCAAGCGGGATCTCAGCCAGAGATGCGGTTAAGGCAGAACCTATCAAACCCGACAACTCGGCATCTGAGGAAAGCGAAACCGACGGTGTGTCCCTACCTTGAAATCGTTAAGAAGCAACAATATGTGAAATAAGATATTTGTTTAAACTTTTGTTTAAGTATCGGGGGTTGAAGTATTTTGGTTATACGGTTAAGATTAAGTTTACTTGATGAAGGTTTTTCGGTTGGTAAACTTTTTCTTAACCGCGATGTATGGAAATGGATCCATGTAAAAGGATCCTTGGGTAGTTATGTCAATGTCGGGGCTGATGATCCCTCCTAGAAGAGGGAGTTTTTTTTTTTTTTTGAATATCCTATGTTGTAATCGTTGTGTATAATGCAACAATGTGAAATAAGTTTAAGAAATACTTTATATTGCGACCATCTAATATATAAATTAACAAGATGAGAAGCCAATAAGTGCCAAAGTTCATTTAATTGTAATGTAAGAGAAGAACTATGTGTTGGTTTTGTATGGCTAAGTAGATGTGAAAGAAGCAAACTAAATTTCATCTGGTTAATGAGGATGGTTTAGTAGTTGATATTGGCCAAGGGTTAAAAATTAACAAACACGTTGCTCAATTGTTTGGTAGATTAGACTCCAGTTTATATTTTGATTGTCATATGTAGTTGTAATGAAAACTTTGATTCATTTAACCTGTGTTTTTTAATCACGCAGGAGAAGGTGGTGACTATAGTAATCAGGTGGAAGTTGGAATGATATTTCGAAACAGAGATGCTTTTAAGCAAGATATGGCAATGTATGCTATATTCAAGAAGCTCAAATTCAGGTGTGGCAAATCAGATCCGAGCATGATGGTGTTGAAGTGCTCTAGTCCCTCTTGTCCGTGGAGGGTTTATGCAGTGAAGCTCAAAGACAGTCAGCTATTTGAGATTAGAAGTTTAACCAGCACACATAATTGTAGTATTGACGTCCGCGGTGGATATGAACGCCAAGCAACATCATCAGTCATTGGGGAATTGATGAAGACTAAGTTTGGTGGAATTGGTGGTGGCCCTAAGCCTAGAGAAATCCGAAAGATGATGCGCGGTGATCATGATGTGTCCATCTCATACTGGAAGGCTTGGAAGTCGAGAGATATGGCTGTTGATAATCAGCAAGGCACCTGTACCGCGTCATACCTCCAACTCCCAGCGTATTTGCATAACCTTGTAATAGCAAATCTGGGAAGTATAGCTGATCTACACACACAAAACACTGCAGATGGGGAAAGGCGTTTCAAATATATGTTCCTCGCTTTTGGTGCATCAATAAAGGGATATGAATCAATGAGGAAAGTTATTGTTGTCAATGGAACACACTTGAAAGGGAAATATGGTGGTTGTATGCTCACTGCTTCCGCGCAGGATGGTATCCATCAAATTTTTCCATTGGCATTTGCAATTGTTGACAGTGAAAATAATGTTTCTTGGGAGTGGTTTTTCAAGCATCTTTCATCATTTGTTTTAAATGATCCCTCGTTGGTCATTGTCTCCGACCGACATCCCTCCATTAACAAAGCTATCAGCAAGGTAATATTAATAAGACACCACAACAGTCATACAACTATGATTTTAATCTTACCTTTTTGAAAAAGTTGAGTCATAACGGCTAACTATATGCATTTTCAGGTTTTTCCCAGTGCTGGCCATTGTGCTTGCGTGGTTCACTTGAAAATGAACATAAGGACAAATTTCAAAGGCCGTCAACTTGGCTACCTAGTTGCTAAAGCAGCGAGGGCGTTTAGGCTGCAGGATTTCAAGGTTATGTTCAACGAAATTAAAGAAAGTGATCCGTCGTGTACGGATTACCTGGTTCGTATGGGATTTTCGCACTGGGCTCGATCTCATTTTTCAGGTAAACGCTACAACATTATGACCAGTAATTTGGCAGAATCTTGGAACGCGGTGTTGCGGGAAGCAAGGGAATACCCAATCATTCCTCTTATTGAGTTCATTCGAGGAAAACTTATGATGTGGTTTGCAACAAGGCGGCAAGCATCCATAAATAATGAGAACCTCCTCATGCCTAGAATCTTGGAAATTGTTACATCAAACTTTGAAAAAATGGGTGGATATGAGGTGGTTGAGATTGGAGGCAAAGAGTTTGAAGTACGTAACAAGTCCGGTCTTAGTTTCCATGTCAACTTGGGAGCTCTGACATGTAGTTGTTTTGAGTTTCAAATGCTATGTATTCCATGCTCTCATGCGATTGTCGCGGCTTTGAAGGCAAAGATCAGTGTGGAGACACTAGTTACTGAAGAATACAACGTCAGCTTGCTCAGAAATGCATACGAGGGCACAATAGTACCAATAACTCAAGGTGATGAAATGGACATGCCTTCAGAAATAAATGCCATGCGTTTGTCCCCTCCTGCCACAAGGCGTCCTCCCGGAAGGCCTAAGAAGCTACGCTACTTCTCTAAAGAAGAATCTCGTGTAAGTTGCAAAAACATAATTGTCTAACACAAACATTTACGTTGGGATTCTCTATGCATTTATGAGAAATTTATGAATTCTATATGCCTTTTGCAGACAAAAATGGTACGTAGAAGAATTTCATGCAGCAGGTGCCGTGGAATAGACCACAACAAAACCACCTGCAAAAATCCCATATGATCAAAGCATAAGTAATCTAGAAAGGAACTTACAGCGACGGTTGACTTGTAAGGAGGAAGGAGAATGGGGAAGATGGTCGCAAACGGTGCTACTATTGTGTGATAACAACTGTTTGTCCATCTTGGGTTTGTAGGAGATTTGGAATACGCTTGTCAATATAAATAATAAGTTCCTTTCATAACAAAAATGTTTCGTATTGAAGAACCCAATAAAGGTTCGTTATCGGTAAATGGTTAACCAGCTACCCTAAAAGCACTACCATCTATATAGCTAATGGTTTTAGATAGCTTTTATATCTTTGTAAAACTCAGTGAGCAAAATTTTTGT
This sequence comes from Hirschfeldia incana, assembly GCA_026261945.1. NCBI lineage: Eukaryota > Viridiplantae > Streptophyta > Magnoliopsida > Brassicales > Brassicaceae > Hirschfeldia > Hirschfeldia incana. The sequence continues at coordinate 5,502,974 of JABCMI010000006.1, forward strand.
AAAACCTAAGATGCGTGCGACTTAAGTTTAGCCTCAACTGAACGCACACTAATTTCTTACGCGAAAAATTTTCATCGCAAATCCAATTTCACACCGAAAATGTAAATGGATAAGAAGCGTGTCAAATAGACCAAATATATAAAAGCCATGTCCATTACATAAAAATCCAAAAATCATGACACTATAGCTAAATTCCGTAGCCATAATCCCATAAATATTCGATTAACCCAAAATAATTAACCCTAAACACAAAAACGTAATAAAAAAACCCTATACCCAAAACAGTTAACCCTAAACCCTAAACCCTCTCCCTTTAAACGGTAAACCCAAAATCCAAAAAACTAAATCCTAAACCTAAAAATTAAACCCTAACACTAAACCCTAAACCCTCTCCCTTAAAACTAAAAACCCTAACTTCATTATAGAAATACCTAAACCCTAATCGATAGGTTTTAAATTGTAAACCTTAAAGCTACTTATTCACCGACATTAAATTAGAGATATTAGATTATTTACCAACCAAACATTAAACTTGAAACTCGCAGTATGTTTGAAAATCAAAATTTTCCCCAATAATACAACTGTAATTGGGTGATCGAATTTTCTTAAGGTTGGAAACAAAATTATCTAAATTGGATTGTAGCAAATTTTTAATGTAGCCTGGCCGGTTAGACAGGTTAATATTTCACACGCAAAGTACTAATAACATCGATAATAAGGACTGTTAACATTACAATGATGATGGAACGAGAAAGACACCTTAAGTACACATAAGTAGATTATTTCTGTAATTTGGATCTAAATGATTCCAGAACGACCACAATCTCCCCGACATCTTTTTTTAATTCAACGAGGTCTGCCTTTACATCCATAACCTCTTTCTCCAGCAAAGTAATATGGCCGGCTAGAACATCTAACTCTTCCAGCTGTGCCTCTTCCGCCCATTTGAACACATGGTTCTCACCAAATACAGCCCCACAGCGGTAGAACTTACGACCAGGGTTTTCGGATGTTCTCAATGTCAATAGTTTAGTCAGAGCTCCACAGTGACACTGTATGGGAATTCCTGGACCTAACTCCATTGCCTTTATGATGGAACTCTGCGACAGAAAATAGAAGTACATTTAAAAACTACTTTGGGCAATTTACACGGTAATATTGATATTACCTGTGATGATAATCGTGAATACTGATAGAGGCGGAAATGATTATTTTGCCGCAGAAGACCCCCAATATCTCAACAAATTTTTTACACATATGCCTCAATTTATAAAGACGATGGCAAATACGGGCCCTACAACGAAAATTTGAAACGCCGCGTTTCTTACTCATTTTCTACAACAACTGGTGTCAACATTTGGTCCGAAGTTGTGAACAGATGACATCTTAAAATTTTTCATCAAATTTACACGGATTTTAAAAATTATTGTTGTGTAAATGGGGTTCAATTCATAAAAACATCTAATAAATTAATAAAGAGTCCAGACAGGGGTACAATTCATAAGTTCTAAAGGCAACCAAATAAAAACATAGTTTTGCGAAGACATAAACATACAACCCAAGTTTAACTAAATAAATTATCATTCAACTGCATCATAATGGCCGGACATGGCTCTCGTAAAGTGTGACAAGGAGGCGCTCCAATTCACTGTTTAGTACATCAGGTGTGATGCACTTGCAGACCTCAACCCCACGACAGCATGGGCTTGAATGAAAAGAACAGATGCCACTGCAGAGTCGGTTATCAAGTTGTGCTGTGGGATGGTTCTAGGCCTTTCTATGAGCATGGGTTTTGCTTCTCTACACCCAATAGATTTCCCCATCTGCTTAATAAGATATGGGAACATAAGTGCAAGCGGCTTCACTTTTTTGTTCATCATCTGGTCCGTCCTCATACCAATATTACAGTCTAACACCGACAAGGTCCAACTGACGTAGTCCACACAGATAGCAACCCAACACTATTTGTCGAGATTAAAAGGAAAATAGAAACGCGACGCTTCAGGAAAAGATGCATATCAAGGAAGAGTGTCCACCACATTGGAAGGAAACTTGAATGTTTCCGGGTGCAAAAGCTTTGAGAACTTTGTATACGTCTGCGACAGTAGAGAAATGAACTGACTGTCGAGGAATATAGATGACATCTTCAGATTTGTTGGTGCAAGATAGTCGAACAGTGAACTTATATGGGAGATTAGAGCATCTACAACCTGTGCAAAAACAGTGTTATTTCTTGCACCAACAGTAGAATAGTTTATGACGTAGTTTAAAGGAAAATATCTTTTTTTTTGGGGGGGGGGGGGGGGGAGGCAAATAGGGGATGATCGCTCAACAATGTCAAAAATATCGTTGCAGTTCAATCCACCGCGAGCCGTGGTTATGTAACTAAAAATTAAAGGCAAAATATTAGCCCTGTTTTAAACATCGGCCAAAATATATTCCCAAATGCTATAGACCAAAAACTCACAGATCGGTTGTGATTTTATCCAGGAATGTTGAAAACTTAGCGGAGTAATCAATGTTTCCGGCTGAATTATTGTTGTCCGAAACAGCCTGCCTCAGACGATTCAGAAGTATCTTATCACCTTCGTAAGCTCCAACAACTGACTTGCGTGCTAGTTTTGATCTTTTCCTTTTCCTACACGCCATCATATAATCTTCTCCCTTCCATTGAATAGGTATTTTGTTACACATTTCTTCCTCTACATTGATACTTTGACAAGTTGTTACCTGACTCGGAAGATGTTGACCCTGAGTCAAACCAAGAGAGAAACTAGGATTTGGGAATATTAAACATGTGTCCTGAGAAGCCATAAAATTAAACAACTCTTACTGAATATACAATTAGTACGAAACTTGATATCCATCTACAATTATATATCACAGGGAAATTTCTATCGGTATCATTTATATATTTATTTTTGTACTTAAGAAAAGCAGATGAGGCAGGAATACATTGAGCAAGTCATTTTGATTTGTAGCTGTGCAGATTTCAACTTACCGAGCCTTCGCCACAGGCTGTTGCATGAACGAACCCAATTCCGGAGCCATCGATACAGCCTTGAGTGTCAGCGAAGCTGATAGCATTTGAACTAATGCTGCCAATTTCAGCATCTGTTTGTGTCCAAGCATTGACAAGGGAGGTGGTTGTATATGCGCGCGTAGGTTCAACCTCTTCCCTTTGAAGCACATGCGTGACCAACAACTGTGAAATGTAATTCAACTTCTGGTAACACTGATACATATCCTGAGACATTGTAGATTGGAAAGACCGTAAGCTTTCTTTGGTAGCACCCAATTTACTCTCCAGACGATGCATATCTTCGCCTAGGTGATCTTTGAGCCTGTTTAACAACACTTCTATATCCAGACCAATTGGGATATTGTTTGAGATGTTGCCTTTCGTCTTCCTAACTTTACGTTCAACAGCTAAATATTTTTATTCTAACCGCATCTGATTAACGTCCAATGCTGATACACCATCCCTAAAGCACGAGTGTGTAAATGGAAACCTCTCCTCGTATAACTTAACCAAATTCTGAACGCAATAATCCTCTTCATCGTCTGTCCATCCAAAATCAGAACTTGTACGTAACTCAATTTCCTCATCTCCGATAATAGAATTCACATTAACATGCATCATGATCCCTCCCAGAATGTTAAATTAATAGCACAACATAACACAGATATGCTAATTCTTAAAACTTACAAAGACACCCTAACATTTCCCTCAGCGTCTATGTCTCGAGCATGCCCTGGAGTAATGTTCTTCTTATCCATTTTCACATCAAACAAGATATCATCTGCTTCCTCCCCTATTTCATCTTCAGAGCCAGAATCAACAACCTCGTGAACAACACCGGTAAGTGCAAGAATGGCCGCTATCATCACTAGTTGTAAAGCTAATACAAAGCCTTTTAAAGCAATTGTGTTTTGCGAAAGTGATACTGCATTCCTCTCTTTTATGCTTGTCATTACCATATCAAACGAAACCCTCCCCCATGGAAATGAGAGAAAGACATCAAGATCTTTTATCATCTCCGCATGTGCATGACAAATACGTGGTGTATGTGTCGTCGGGAAGATAACAGCAGCAAGTAAACAGAGGAATGCGTATTTCACCCTGACATCCTTGTCGGTCACGGTTCGCCTTTGTAGCATCCTGACGACGGAGGAGACAGGAACTTCAGTGAGAGTGCCGAATATATCTCCCCAGTAAGGTTTCTCCGTAAACCGTTTTTGCCACTTTTTTTAGATCTTTTGGGAAATCGTCCACAGTTAAGACATGTCACTATTGCAAATTCCCTGAGAGAAAATCGGACCGGTTTTCCGGCGAAAAGAAACAAAGCTTCATGCTTCTTAGCTACTTTCAACTGTCTAAAAATAACAAATCTCCCCGAGAAAGGTGGATTTTCTGCTATCTCTATTAGCCTTCCAAACGGGGAAAGTCGGATAACCTCAACTTCTTCAGGATCGAGGGAGTTGAAAATCTCGGCTAACGCGGTTGGTTTGTGGTAGGGGGTGACCCTCACCCCTGTAGGTTCTTCACCAAAGGCAAAAATTCTCTCTGGTAACTCGCAGGGTATAACAACATCTTCTTCTCTACTCATTTTTAAGACCTCGCCGAGTCGACAACTAAGCTTCCTCAAAATATTACCAGGTGATTGTGAAATATTAAGAAATAAAGTGAGGGATTTAGGTGGGTTTCGAAATGATAAACCAGAATTATTGTTATAGAAGAACGTATCTTCCGGTGGATTTGATGACAGCGAAGTAGATCTTGACGGATTCTCTAATATCTAAACGTATATTTGCATATCTGTCCAAATCCAACCTCAAGATTTCACCTAGATGCGATGGATTCACGTGTAAGGCTAACAAGGTAAATTCATCTATTGAACAGTACTCTGAACAGTGCGCAAGGAATCGCTATTGTCATTTTCCTAATTTCCCTGAACTTCCTTGGTATAGCTCCTAATTTCTCTATTTAGTTTATATTAACTTTTTCAATAGTAAATAATATTATATTAATTATTTATTTTATTAAAAGGGCGGGATTAGTAGATATAAAGCAGAAACTTTGTTTAGTAAATAAATAGATAAAATTTCAATTTTTAATTGTTTTCATGATTTGATTTCATATAGATAATGTTATTATGAAAATACATAATATTACATATAATAATTTCTCAAAGTGCATAAAGTTAGACCAGGCCAAACCCATAATTAACAAACAATATATTATCATACCCATTCGTTGGAGATAATAATTTATACCAGGCCCATTTGTTAACATATTATGATGTACGTGTTTGATTAAATTAGACATGCAGTTAGAAAAGTAGATCCCGACTATTTAGATGTAGTTAGTTAACTTATGGTTTATTTTTTAATTATGTAACGTGAGAAATAAATAATTGGACATAACCTTGCATCAATTGGACATGTTGAAGAATTAATAGAATATATATATAATATCCACATAATAATGAAAAACAGGTCATCAAACTAACCTACTGCAGCATTTTCATGAATAAAGGAGTTTGCTTTGGAGAAGAGAAAAACTAAGTAAGTTGTTATACGCACGGATGACAAACACCTGCTCTGAACTTTTCTTAAACAACTTCCACCAAACAACTTGTCCTATCCTGCAAATAACAAATCTCATAAGAGACCATCAAAGAATGTCCTTTAGCAACTTCTACTTAAAAATAAAAGACAAGCAATAAGGAGTTATGTATATTAACTTTCCGGTTATGCAATGTATGAGAATCAGATGGTATTTTACATCTACAGAGAAAAGAAACATTCACTTAGACATCATGAAATATCATAAAGAAAACCCTATAGAATCAAAAATACCATGTTAAGTACAGGATTCCTTACCAAAAAAGATTTTAAGAACATCGAAAATTGTATCTTTGACATAGGAGTTGGAGGGTCCTGCACATCAAAAACGATCCAGTTATAAGAAATCAACAATAACGCAAAGAGCATATGAATGGAAATTAGAAACAAACAAATTGACTGAAGGAGAATAGCAAGAAACCAAAAAATAGTCTAAACTTTCTTAGATTGAAAACAGCGACGGGAAAGCTGCGTTAAACATTTTTGACGCTGAAATTTCGAGAGGCTTATGATTGAAGTGATGAAATTATAGGGATAAGACTTACCGTTTTTATAGTGAAGATTCACATAAAAGAAGTAATTAGGATGCATTCGGTTACAAATCGTGGGAAGAGTGAAAAGCTATATTTAGTGAGGGCGTTAAAGAGGACGATTGGAATCGTCCTAGTTCCGTAACGTCTCCCCAATTTGGTCGCAGTTAAGGTGAACAGACGCAGAACTTCTACGTCTACGGCTGAGAGTAGAAATTTCAGTAAAAAAATAAATCAATTCTAGAGTTTCGCAAAAGTAAATAGATACATAGAAGAGTACAACAATCAGAGAAATACAGAAGTTTTAATCATGAAAAACGGAATAAGAAGAGGGTAGTTATACAACCCACATCGATTCAACTACCACCATCCACAATTTAAACCCAATTAAACATAAATAAAGTGAAAATCAATATAATATTAACTCTACATAATGAATTTTCAGTTACCAATTTAAATAAGAACAACCCAGAACCTTTTTTCTTTTCAAATCCGAGTCTGTGTGAATAAAAAGAGATCCAAATAATAGGACTTACATGCTCGTCGATCATTAACATCTCGATGCTCATCAGTTGCCCCCTTTGTTGATGTTTCTGGCATCCCAAAACCTCAAGAGACGGACCTCCGCCGTGTTAGAACATCTACCGGCTCTCCAATCAGCAAGAACAGTGTAAGAATTAGCCATCATATTTGGTTGCTTGGAAATCGAATGTTTTTAGAATTTGTATGAGTCTGAGAGTCAATGGAAAGTGAGGTATATATAGGTTTATGAAGTTTCAGAGAAAACGAAGAGGCTCACCTATCTCATAATGAGAGTGGATTGAATGACGGATTGAAAGAGGCTTGAGGCGTTACGAGTTACAACTATCTAACAACTGCCGCATGAGAAAGAAAAGAAGAAACGGGAGAACCCTAAACTGTCGCAGGGAAAATAAAAGAGGTTTGGGCTTACTTGGGCCTCATTTTTAAGTTGGTATACGAAACCCAAAATCAGACAAACATAGCAGAGTTATTTGACGCGCGTGGATGAGACAGAATGAGTGGAATGCACGGACCCTCTAACGCAGCGACACGTGGCGAGAAAACCCCCCACTATCCTATAGCGACGTGGGTAGCCTAAAAAGCCTTCCCAATCCTACTTTATTTTGTTAGATTTATAAACGAAGAATTCAACAAGTTTATAGTTTGTTGAATCATACCAAAACCACCATGTTGTTTGATCAAAAGAAAACCACCCTTTTTAGAATAAGTCCCATATACTAAAATGTCATGTTAAAACCTAAAATGATAGACGTAGGAAACACAAAAAGTAGGAAGCATCGTGATCTCAGAACATGAGCATTGAGAGCTCATACCAAAAGTTCACAGCATTTCCGAGAAAAAAAATATAATATTCTCAGATTGGTGAATCCAGCTCTTGCAGGTTTAGAGGCAAGTCTAAACTATTTTGCGGGCTCCACACCACGTGGCGGCTCGCAACTAGTTCGATGCTTTAATTTTTTAAAAAAAAACAAACAGAAAAAGAAAATAAATAATAATATTTTGACATTGAGAATCGAACCCCATGAGTCTCATGCTCATGGTCTAAGTGTAGGAAACTGGAAACAACACTTTAACAAAAACAAAAAAAAAAACTAGAAACAACAAGTGAATAACGTTTTCACTCGTCTCTTGTGTGTTTCTCTTCTTCTCATTCACTTTCCATTGGGAGCAGACTCCGTCATTATCTCTATCCAACAACGTAAAGACCACATTCTCCATTTTTTACTTTTTCGTCTTCTTGAAATAGTAGTCTATTTTTATAAACAAAATAGTATTTAATTAATTCATTTGTCATTGTGAATTGCATTACATAATAATAGGATTCGATCTCAAAGATTTTGCTAGTCCATTTTATATAACAAATCTTACCACATTTCTTGCTCACGTTGAGGATAACTTTGTTAACGTCTAATTTTTGGAAAGGGAAGTTTTGTTTTATCGTTTACATGGTAATACTAATACAAAAGCACTATAAATAATTTAGCAAAAAAGAACTATAAATAATACCCTTTAACAATGACTTTCCGTAGTTTACTAAGACTATTTTTACATGTTGGTTAATCGTTCACGTTATCCGCCTGAGTTTGATAGGTTTCCTTACAGCTCACTTTATTGAATGATACAACTTTTTAACAATGATTTTGTTAGAGCATCGTTATCGCTACAAACATTTTCTTTTTTCTTTTTTTTTGCCCTTTTTGTTTTTTCTGATTTAAAAAAAAAAATTAAATGAGTCGGTCGCAAACATCTACATGTTAGTGGAACCCGCAGACATGACAATAAACACAGCACAAACGTTTGTTAATTAACAAACGTCTTCCCTCAATTTTACAAAATCTCGTGGTCCCTCCTCTTTAAGAAACGTGAAATGGGGGCCACAGTCATGCTCTTAGTCATCAACAAAATTTAGATTAACTATTTGCAGTAGCCATGATTGGTTTAGGCTATCCACGTGTCCCTGTAAACAAAATTTATATGATATAAAAAACAAATCTAGTGACACAAATAATTATAAAAAGAGACCACGTTTTTCTTTCTTTTATAAGATAATGATTTAAAACAGTAGATTATTACTCCCTCTGTTTTTATTTATAAGTAGTTTAAGTTAAAAATGTGGATATTAAGAAAATTTTTACTTTTGAAAAATAACATTTAATACATGAATTCAACCAATAATAAAAAGATTTGAATTATTTAATTGGTCACAGAACATATAATAAATGTAAAAAGTGCTTTGGATTGTGTAAACATCTAACATTGTGAAACAAAGTTATTTTGCTAAAACTACTAACATATCAAAAATGAGGGAGTATTTATTATTAATTTAAGGTATACTATTAATATTTTTTTTCCAAAAAAAAAGAAAACCAACACGCCAGTTACCAGCTCCACTAATCATTTTTTTTAATTTTAGTCATCTACATAATTTTAGAGCTTATAAAAGGACGTATTACTACCGCGTCAAAACTCACCTTAGAAAGCTTCCATCTTTTGTCAAAACCAGTTTCATAGACATTGCATGATCAACATCAACAGGTAAGTTTTCATTTCATCTTGTATTACATTCCTTGTCCTAAAGATCTTGCAAGAACTTTAGCTCAAATGATGGTTTGATGATGTCTGCGCGTCCTCAGTTTCTGTCTGCTTTGTTCGGTTCTGCTTTGAGTTATAAAAAGGTTGTGTCGTTTTTTAAACATTGTCAGTGATTGTAAGATTCCTCTGCAGAGATTATAAACATGAATTCAAGTGTTTATGAGGAGAAGCAGAAGAAGAAGCTGGGGAATGGAGTTGTGGGGATTCTAGCTGAATCAGCGAACAAATGGGAGAGAAGAACGCCGTTGACACCGTCTCACTGCGCTCGTCTTTTACACGGTGGCAAAGACAGAAAAGGCGTTTTTCGAATTTTGGTTCAGCCATCTGCAAAGCGTATCCATCATGATGCGTTGTACGAAGATGTCGGATGTGAAATCTCTGATGACTTGTCTGATTGTGGACTTATACTCGGAATCAAACAACCCAAGGTAATAGGAAACTTTCTTTTCAAAGAGAATCTACAAAATACTATTTTTGCTTACATGCATTGAATCTTGTGTGACACGCTAGGCACTAGTTAGCCCAGGATCTCTCTCCTGTGGATCTAACCAAATTGATGAACCACGTGTGTCTTTTACTTTTCTTGTTTATCTATCTGTTTCCACACTTTTTATGAGTTGTGATTGTGAGTTTTAGCGTATTGTATGTGTTGCAGCTTGAAATGATTCTACCAGAGAGAGCATATGCTTTCTTTTCTCACACTCGCAAGGCACAGAAAGAAAACATGCCTTTGCTAGATAAAGTAAGAACGCTTTCCATTCATCCTTTTTTCTTTCTATTTTAGTCCCTTTTGAGAGAATCTCTAAAAATGTCTAAACTGGAATGCAGATATTGTCTGAGAGAGTGACGTTGTATGATTATGAGCTCATTGTTGGAGCTCATGGGAAACGATTACTGGCATTTGGTAACTATGCAGGCAGAGCTGGTCTTGTTGACTTCTTACATGGACTGGGACAGAGTAAGCTGCTAGTAATATGTTTTCCGTAAGCAACAAGCTTTCTTTTTGGATATTGATGAATGTCATTTTTCAAATGTTTGATGCAGGATATCTAAGTCTAGGATACTCAACACCTTTCCTCTCGCTAGGTTCATCCTACATGTACTCCTCATTGGCTGCAGCAAAAGGTGCTGTGATATCTGTTGGTGAAGAGATATCAAGCCAGGGACTCCCATTAGAAATCGATCCTCTTGTATTTGTCTTTACCGGAACAGGCAATGGTAAACTTCTTTGATCTTCTCCTGCGCTTCTCTGCCTGAGGAAGTCTCATCTATTTTTTCTCATTTTGTAGTTTCGCTTGGAGCGCAAGAAATCTTCAAGCTTCTTCCTCACACCTTTGTTGAACCGAGCCAGCTTCCTGAACTATTTGCAAAAGTAAGTGGACCTTCGGGGCATTATTTGAAGATTACAGTTTTCTGTTTATAGGTTTTGTGAGAAATGAAATGTATGTTTCTACGCAGAAGAAAGGAATGAACCAAAATGGGAAATCAACAAAGCGAGTGCATCAAGTATATGGTTGTATCGTTACCAGCCAAGACATGGTGGAACACCAAGATCCTTCAAAGTCTTTTAACAAAGTAACATTTCATTCACAAGTTATCTCCATGGCTGTGTTGTTACACTACTATTAACTCTTCATTTATTTATCTCCAGGCTGACTATTATGCACACCCGGAACACTACAATCCAGTTTTCCACGAAAGAATCGCTCCCTATACATCAGTTCTTGGTAGATCATGTTCTCTGTTTTGCCTTTAAGCTCATGAGTTTTATTACATATAAGCAACTTCTCTATGGCTGTGACTATCTCATTTAACTATGGCTCACTGCGCAGTGAACTGTATGTATTGGGAGAAGAGGTTTCCCCGTCTTCTAAGCACTAAACAGCTTCAAGATTTAACAGCAAATGGATGTCCACTAGTGGGAATATGTGATATAACATGTGATATAGGAGGCTCCGTCGAGTTTGTTAACCGAGCTACTTCAATAGACTCACCTTTCTTTAGGTAATTTAAATAATGAAAGAGCTACTATCTAATGAAACAAGTCAAGCTGATAAATGTCTCTTTAGGTTTAATCCTGTGAACAATTCATACTACAATGACATGGATGGTGATGGTGTGCTATGCATGGCCGTGGACATTCTACCCACAGAGTTTGCTAAAGAGGTAAGAAGTTTGAATAGTAATATTTGGGACTAATGCTACTGTTGAAACACTTGGTATTGACTTGGAGTTCTTGTGTCAATGAAAAAGGCATCCCAGCATTTTGGAGACATTCTTTCCGAATTTGTCGGTAGTTTGGCTTCGATGACTGAACTTGAAGATCTACCGGAACATCTGAAGAGGGCTTGCATAAGCTACAGAGGAGAGTTGACATCTTTGTATGAGTATATTCCACGTATGAGGAAGTCTGATCCAGAGTATGCTCTGCTTCCCACCATTCATTCTAATACATTATCCATAGTGATTATTATTCTTCACTAAACTATGCTTTGAAATTTTGTACACTTAAAAAGCAGAGATGCACAAGATAACATAGCCAACGGTGTGGTTTCTAACGAGAGAGCATACAACATATTGGTGAGTTTTAAAGAAGCTAATAAGAATTAAGATAACTTGGATCTCAAGACTTATGCTTTACTACATATTTATATATATATATATATATATATAATAAATTTATCAAGTTTGCTTGACCAAAGATTGATACGTCTTGGAGGATATTCATCAGCTTCTTATAAGTCGTAATGATTCTGACTAAGACAGTGATTTGTAGGTATCTCTCAGTGGATACCTATTTGATAAGTTTTTGATAAAGAAAGCTCTCGATATGATTGAAGCGGCTGGTGGCTCATTGCATGTGGCTAGATGTGAACAGGGACAGAGCACCGATGTTGAGTCATTGTCAGAAGTGGAAGTAAGTTTTTTCTTCTGGATAAAAACCAATCAAGAAAGTTTAATGTCAGGTTTAGGTTTGATGTCCTTTCCACTAAGTGTGTCCTAAGTTTTCAGAACAAGTAAACAAACTACAAGAATGTGGTCCTACTTGCTAAAGAATCCCTCATTATTTTTTGGGTAGGTTGGTGCGGATGATAGGAAAGCATTGGATCAAATCATTGATTCACTAACTCTGTTAGCTAATACAGATGAAGAAGATTCCACATCTCCACGGAGAGAAACAAATAAGATTTCCCTGAAGATTGAAAAAGTCCAGCAAGAAAACGAGGTGAAAGAGAAGCATGAAGAACTGACCAAGAACTCAGCGCTGGGCGTGTGTGTCGCCCCGCCGGCCTGTTGAATTCTTATCTTCAAGACATTAAGGCTGGCCCTGTAGCACAGACCACCAGTTACTTCTGTTCTTGAGAATACAGGTGGTTCTGCTAATTTCTCTAGAGATGCTTCTGACAATCTCCATGACAAATAAGTGAAAAGAGTGTTGAAAGAGTGTTGTTTTGATACTAGCTAGCTCCTATTGTGATTTGTATTTTAAAATAAATGAGATTTGAAATTTAAAACGTATTCATTTTAATATATTTACATCAAATAAAAAAATTAGTTGGATAATTTGTTTACAAACTAAATTAGAAAGATAAAACATTAAATTCAGTGCTAAAAGATTACAATTTTAGCTAATCCATCTCCTTATGCTACTACCCCCAACCCCAAATCAAGCTTTCTTGATTCGTTCGCCTTCTTTCATGTTTATACAATACAATGTCACTAAAACAAATCAATACTATAGTTTTTGCACTGGCAAAATGACATTTTCAATTTGCAGAAATGTTTCAACACTTTGATGCTACCAACGAGAGAATATGCTGCTCCACCTCTTCCCAGTTATGAACTCTAGTCACCAGAGGATGTCTATCCACAGATTCAGTTTTAGACCAAGGGTATGAGTTTTCATAGTCAAAGAGGAGAACCTTCATTCCAATGTTAGCGCATTCCTCTGCATATCTAGGGTTATCGTCAATCAATACCTCTGCTCCAAATGATCTGCAGTTGGATTAGCCCATCAAATCACATGAAAGATAGTGTTTAAGTTTTATTATATTCATGAGTATATGCACCTGCAGATTTCAGACTTGGGTTTAGACTCTCCCTGAAGAGCAAAATGGTTCCCGAAATGAATCTGTTTGAACAGTCCTGGAAAATGCATGTCGAGCCACTCAAGTGTGTGATCCTTTATCGCATTCTGCCGGGACCTATTCAATGACACACATTCGGGTTTTTAGAATTGACTGCTCAAACGTTCAACAAAGAGAAGATTACACACAGAATGTGACTTACGTCACAACTGAAAGCTCGCAATATCTTGAGAGCTTGTGAAGAGTCTTATGGGCACCTGGAAGAGGATGGATCCCTTTCTTGAAATAAGACGTCTTAAAGAATTCATGAACACGTATGTCAGCTGCAGGACAAGAATAGTTTTAAAACATTATTAGGTGAGGTCCCACACCAATCTATCCACCAAAATTGCTGACACACAAAAAGTCTTCACAGCAAATCATCAAATGGTCTTTTAGTTAATGCATACAGCTGAAAGAAGGCCGAAGATAATACCTTCGTTCCGAGAGCAGTTCCATATCTGCCACACAAAAAAAAATAAGACACAAGCTTAAGGGCATTTACAGACTAAAAAAAAATATGTGACGGGAAGCCTTTAGTGGGCAACGCAAGCGGGGTTCTGAGGTTTATATGCATTGGTGATAGTTTGAAAACAGAAAAAACTGGAGCATACGTCTACGAAAACCTCTTCAACCAGCCAAATTTCTGAGCTCGAGGTGTGTGATTTTTAATACAAAGTAATCAAGTGCATGCAGGGTAGTGTGCTTAATAAGTGAAGCAGAGAACTCCTATCCTTATCATAAGACAAAGATAGCAATCCCCCTCGAATATGGTGAACTTTCCCTAAAAGGTTTTATTCCAAGCTAAGTAGCTAACTCTATCTAACACATCCCAGCATAGGAGGTCATAAACTAGAAAACAACACAAGCGGGTGTTCCTCCATTTGAGCAAGAAGGTTTACTACTTATGGAAAGCTAAACAAAAAAAGGGGTGTCAACTTGATACCTTGAAGAACTCGTAGACATGGTATTCAGAGACTGAATGGTTTGACAAATAGCGGTCAGCAATGAACTTGTTAAGGGCCGAGACAAAGTTTCCAAGAACTGCGTACACATAAAAAGACAAAATGATGAAAAGCAAAGCAAGAGAGAGACTAAAGAAAATCAAAATTAAAGGTTTTCCATTAGCCATCAAACAAACAAATACAAATACATAATAATCTCGAGTTGGAAACAGAGTCGCCACCATTCATTCAACACAAGAAAATATTCAGTTTAAGACATAGTTCCGCGTCTGATCCAATAGTAAACATACTACACACACAATCCATCCAGAACATTTTAAATAACGATTTCAAAAGCTGCAAACATTGACCAACGAAGAAGAAAAGAAGATTACCTTCATCTATGTCAACAGCCACAACAATCTTATCATTATTCCCTTGGGACCTCGTCGTCTTACCAACTCCACGACCATCCGCTAGATCGGTGGTACCGCCGCAGCGTTCTTCACTCGGCCCATGGCGATGCAGAGCTAAAGCACGAGCCTTGTTGTGAGACGAATCAAAACAGCTTCTTAACGTTATTAACCCGTTTTGCTTTCCGCCTTTACAGCCAGTTCTGTCGTTGTGAAATCCAATGGGAATGAAACCTCCTAAACCCAATCGGTTCCCGATAGATCGAGTGTGGAGCGATGATGATCGGAGAAGAAAGGGGTCGGAAGAAGCAGAAGACATTAGGGTTTGTGAAACGAATCGTGGGATGATTCTGTGGAGAATGGCGTTGGTGTAGTGCCTCTTTAACATCACGAACTTTCTCTCACATTTACACCATTCACAAATCCAAAATTCAAATCGAACAAGAAACCCTAGAATCCCCAAATCGAATAGAAAATTCAGATAAAGCAAATCTATTATAGGCTCCTCCAACGTTATAATCATATGCATTCGAGCACGGGACTTCAAAAACGATAACTAGCCCACTTAATTCTAATGACATCAATTAAGAAAGAAAAAGAAACTACATAATAATTTGGGAAAACGGCTTCATGTCTGAGTTTTTGAGAAATACGTACCTACACTTTTTTTAATGTGCGAATACATACCTAAATTATATAAAATTTGAATTACTTATCTAAACTTATAAAATCTATGCCAATTCATACATCGGCATTAACACTGTTTAATTATAGTTAACAGTGCTAATTAAAATGACTATGTGGTTGATTAGTCAGTTTCACATACAAACGGATTGTATAAACATAATATAATGGACTAAATTTTAAATCTTATGGGACGAATATGATAATTATTGTGGATAAAATATTAAATTGTTTGAACCACTATAAAACGACGTCGTTTTGAAAACCGATCTTCATATTTTTCTTGCGAAATTGACGAGACAAAAGAAAAATGTACGAGGAAGATAAAGATTTTTTCCCCTGTCTCGTTATTTTGCAAGAAGAAGATAAAGAGCGGTTTTCAAAACGATACCGTTTTACAATGGTCTAAACAATTTAATAATTTACCCATAATAATTATCATATTCGATTCATTAGATTTAAAATTTAGCATATTATATATTATGTTCTTTTATACAAAAAAAAGTGTTTCAAAATAAATGTGTATGTATGAATTGGCGTAAATTTTATAAGTTCAGGTATGTAAATTAAATTTTGTATAATTCAGGTATGAATTCGCACAAAAAAATGTAGGTACGTTTTTTTTCCAAAAACTCATAATTCAGGCATGAATAAGTCGTTTTCCCTAGTCCCTACATTTATTTTTGCCGTGGTTCTACAAATTGAACGGTAGAAAAAAAAACTATGTAGTAAGTTAACCCCCCCCCCCACATTTTAGAGCAGGATGTCCAATCCAAACGCATAATTTACCCCCAAAATGAAGTAAACTATGCAGTTGGATGCTCTTAAAGTAATTAAGTTTCACATAAATCTTAGAACTCTGCAATTACATACGCATATATAATATATACATACATATATATATGAATCCCAAATGAGATTGCTCTTATATAATTACTTTGTTTAACTGACATCCCCTATATATTAATTTCAAACATTATAACATGTTTTGTAGTCACATGTTCAAAAATACTTAGAAATATATACAAATAGTTAAAAATACATGTTTAAATAATTAAATAATACTCAAAATACCAATACTTCAAATATCTATTGATTTCTTATCTGAATATTGAAGCTAAACCAAATTTTATATTAAGTTTAAATATTTTAACTTACATTATACACATTTGTATGCTATAAATAATTTTTATTTTTATATTTTCAGAAATTTAAAGTATATATGAATTTTATTCTATTTTTTTTACAAATTAAAAGAGTTATTTGAGTCTAAACCCAAACCGAACCATCAGATCCGAACCGGATCGAACTCACAAAAAATTGGAATATAACTGAACCGAACCATACCAAACCGAACCAAATGGTATCCGAATGTCCATCCAAAATCAAATATAAAAAAAATCTTGATAACAGAATACATTCTAATTGTAACATTTAAATACAACATATTTTAAAGAACTCACTCCGCGCAATACGCGGATTATCATCTAGTCTCTTAACTAATTGGTAAAACACTCTATAACTGACAGAATTATAGTGTTTTAGAATCCTCAGAGATCAGTTCTGATGTTTTTTACTATGCTTTATCTAAAGAACTCAAAATGTTGGTGAGGATCTCCTTACAAAAGGGGCTCGAACACGATGCTATCTTTTTATTTTTGTATAATTGCCAGCCAGTCATCACGTACCCCAGGATCTCGGCTGACTATCCAAATATAACTTAACAGATGCTTTTTTGTGGAAATGAATGATATGAGGACGGTTCAGAATTGACTAGCTAGTTTAGTATGGTTCATCCTTTGATGATATTGGCATCTTATATCTTCTACCTCACATGTTGCAGTCAGGTCTTTTGAAGTTTGATTCCCTTTCACTTTCGTATGTGTCGTCATCATTTTCTTACATGACACGTGAAACATTCCAAGGCTTGTGTAATAATTTCTTTTGTTAAGCAAAAAATAATAATTCAGTGTAAATGATGGAAAATGATAACTCATCTTCTGGTGGTCCTGGTGCTTGTATTTGTAGCCATCTCGATATCAAGTAATCTGCTGGTTACTATTTTAGGAGTGTTCTCAACAATATAGCTAAACATGGCACTTCAAACAAAAACCACCAAAAAGTGATACTCTTGCTTTCATCCTAAATTTATTGAAGGACAAATTAAAACCAGTAATGGACCAGTAATGGTTGGGATGATACATACTAAGAGCTTCAATATTGGTTGTCTTACTAGAAATCATTTAAGCAAAATACACTTCTGTTTAATCATAACTATTAGGAGTTGATTTACAGCTTGGGAATCGACACTCACTAATCTAGTCTATTAATTTTACAGCCAAATTTTATAACTTATTCAACTTCCAAAATCCTTATTCAACCTCACAGAAGTCTTTTTTGGTGGCCAACTTTCACGTCTTAATGTCTTGTTACTTGCCTTCTTAAATAGCACTCCATTTCTTGTTCAATAAGATTTGTTAGAGCATCATTAATGGAGCAGTTTCTCTAGAGAGTATCTCAACATTTCTCTAGAAAGTAGTATTAACCTTGTTTGGAAGTCCACAGTACAGTGTGTCCTTGTTGGTAACGTCTGATTAATTTGTTTACATGGTATTAATTTGTTTACATGGTATTCATGTAACGACTAACGATATATCGAAACATGTCTGCATATCATATTAGTGATCGATCATATTAACGTCTGATTTGCTGAATAATGATAAAAGAAGGGGATGCGTGTGGTTTGATCACATACTTTTTTACGTTACAATGTTATTTCGCGAAAGATATTTTAGTCAAAACTTGTCAAATTTTAAAGATTCTTTGTTGGTAATTGTTTATCTAAATAGGTAAAGTCTCTTATATACTTTCTTTGGGTATCGTAAAGTATGAGTGGACTTGAAACTAGCATGATGTGAAGACAAAAAAAGAAAGAATTAGAAGTACATGCATGTAACACATTTATATACGGCTCTGGTCTATTTTTTTGCCTAGCAGAATGGTGATATCCGATTAATACGTACAAATACAGAAAATAATAATAATTAAAATAGATTTATATATAACAACATATATATAAATGAAATAAATAAGTGTTGCTATATTTATCTCTGAAATAATAAAAATAGTTCTGTCATTAGGTAATACACGTAAATTAACAATGCGTGTTGCGTTGAACCTTTGAACTAAGAGTTAAAGCCGTGCCCCTCTATATATAGACTTTCGAGTTTTCACTAAGATCGTAACCGACTAAACGAAAAAAAAAACTCAAGAGTCGGGAAAGAGAGAGTAATGGAGAGCATTGTCGAGGTAGCTTATGGAGCATCCGTGAAAGCAGTTTTAACGTTGTTGGAGAAGAATCTGTTGCCGGATGTTGTTATAAGGCTACTAACGCGGCTGCTTCTCGCCGGTCGACTTCGTTCCGGTTACAAACCCACGGCGGAGCTGCAACTTTCTGATCTACTCCATTTCGTCAACTGTAAGTGACATACCTAATTGATCCTCTCATTTTTTTGGGTTTTAAGTTTTTAGAACTGTTTATTGAGCAAATAATAATAATTTAGAATTATTATTATACATTTTGTGTAATAAAAATAATAATAAATTTGAACCAAAATAATAATAATAATAATAATAATAATAATAATAATAATAATAATAATAATAATATTTTGATTTTGTTAATAATGAGTGACGGTCTTGTACTAACCGGTGTTAGGTGCCACACACAAGACTATGCTTCTGAGATTTAGTTTCGTGACTTTCGTCCGTGACCCAAACTACTTTAGTGGACCACTGTACTTTGTAGAAGTGATTAAGATTCTTGTTTGATCTGTGTTATGTGTAAATAACTAAGTACTAAGTACCAAAAATATTCTTCTTTTTTAGAAGAATCAAAAGTTCTTTTTCGGAAAAATTGTAAAACTTTATTGTTTAGATATTGTTGTTGAGAGATCAGCGGACACAAATCTTCTTCGTCTTCTACTTATCTGCATGATTAAAAAGTTACATGGTATTTGTATCTCCGGGATCTAAGCATACAGTATAAGACTAGTTAAGATCTTTAATTATAATGGTCTGATCATCATAGATTCTGCGTCTTGTCTTATACCACTGCATTACCAGTTTACCACACACAAAAAATCTCTCTCCAATCAAATAGCTTATTTAAGGTTGTGACGGGAAATTTTAAATAAATAAAAGGAATATCATTTTCATTTTTTCATAGAATACTTTTGTAAAACGTAAGCATAATAATTTTATTAAATGTTAGTAAATTTCTGCTTTTGTAGATTTGTTTGAAAAGAACACAATATTATATGATAAATGAAAGCGTAAACAAATATTAGATGTCATGTTACCACAATGATTCTTGTGTGATATATGTACAGCTATAAAAGAGATGCCTATAGCGATCAATACCGAGAAACCGAAGACGCAACACTATGAATTACCAACCGCTTTCTTCGAACTTGTTCTTGGAAGAAACATGAAATATAGCTCATGTTATTTCCCAAAGGATTCAAGTAGCTTAGAAGAAGCAGAGGAAGCAATATTGGCTCTATATTGCAAAAGAGCAAACGTCGAAGATGGACAAAGTGTTCTTGATGTCGGATGTGGCTGGGGATCTTTGTCTTTGTACGTTGCCAGCAAGTATAGCAACTGCAAGTTAACTGGTCTTTGCAACTCAAAGACGCAGAAAGCATTTATTGATGACCAATGCAGGTAGTTATTAATTCCAACCTATAAAGTTGCAAGTACTCTTATATAAGAAGACTATTCATAAATGGTTCACTTACTTTGTCATGGGTTTTAAAGGAAACTCGGCATTCGAAATGTTGAAATCATTGTTGGGGATATTAGCACTTTTGAGCATGAAGGGACATACGATAGAGTATTCTCCATCGAAATGTTTGAGGTTAGTATTTTTTTGGATCTAAGAGCATTATCATCACTTTAGAAACTCAAATGAATCTCTTAAACTGTATTTAAATATATAAAGAAAATTATATGGAATTCCCAGCAAATGTGATATTAACCATTTAGCATATGTCACATGTAAAACAAGTCTCTCACGATCTCTGGTACACGGTCCTCACAGTGTTTTCTTCTTTTCATTATTTTCTATTTTTAATCTTTAAATCTCAGTTAGAGACTAACGATTCACATGCTCTGAGCATTATTCAAGTTACTTCTATCTAAGTGAAATAACTAACACTCTTTTAAGGCCCTACTTTCGAGAAGATCTAATATCCAGCAGGTCAAAGGATAACTTTCCAAGTTTCTGCTATTACCTAAAAGTCCTACATCAGAAAATTCGAATTGTTTTCTTCTTTTGGCTATACCTTCCGATCCAAGCGAAGTCTTGCAGGAATCTACACCGGGTTCACCCCCGACGATGGTCGGAGGGACCGCTGCCACCGTCACTGCCCTTCCTTTCCCGGAACTACCCACAAGAATGAAGATGATGAAGGTTCACAGTCTCCTCTGTCTTTGTGAGATAGAGGTCTCTGGATACTAAGCTCTCCTAAGACAAGGCTCACTACTGTTCCAGAAGCTTACTGGGGACTCCTAGTAGCACCTGGAATAAGTGTAAAAGAAAGCTTCGTTACAGTACGACATGCACCATATATCATCTCTATCACCTCTTCCATCAAAACTAGACTTCTGGGGATTCCCTGAATCAGTTTCAACCGACAGGAATCCTATCCCTACAACTCTAACAGTGCGGGACTATGGCTCACAGAAGAATCTCTTCAGCTGAAAAAGGTAAAGGGGTTGAGCTGGAGACCCAACAACCGGCACGTCTAGCGAGAGTAAAGGCTCCAATGCCAGAAAACTCAGACCTCCTCCGCAAACATCAACTTACGCTCATTGGGCGTGTGACCAACAAATCTGCGCAGAAAGTTTGGTCTCTAATACCCTTCTTTACTGAACATTGGAAAACAGAGTTCAAGCCAGTGGGCTCTGACTTAGGGAATGGGATGTTCCAATTCCAGTTCGAGAGAGAAACAGACCTACAGACAGTACTAGAGCAACGCCCATACCATTATGCAAGGTGGCTGATCATTCTTCAACGTTGGGAGCCAACGTTATCTCCAACTTTCCCATCTCTGATCCCGTTTTGGATCAAAGTTCAAGGCCTCCCGGTACACTTGTGGACAGAACCAATAGTTGAATGCATTGGTAAAAACGTTGGTTTATATGAGAAAGCGGAGATTACTTCTCTTACTGTACGTATGCGAGTACACGTCAACGGTCTGCTCCCACTAATCACACATTCGGTGGTAGAGTTTGACAATGGAGATGAAGTGGCCACCACCCTGGTTTACGAAAGGCTAGACAAACACTGTACAAAGTGTCTCAGACTAGACCATGAACTCAAAGAATGCCTGGTGGCGCGAGCAGAAGCTAGAGAGGCAAAGGCTAAATTGGAGGAAGCTAACCAGACCTCGGAATCTATGAGAGAATGCTCAACGGCTCCGGCTAGGACCATTCAGTATGAAAGACACAATAACGACAAGGGCCAAGCAAACTTCCATTTCTCAGCCTCAAACAGAGAGCAGGACCGGGAAGGAAGATCCCACAAGCCAAGAGAATCTCCACATCAGAGGTCTTATAAGCCTATGGCTAAATCATGGCATGAGAAAAGCTCTTATCGTCGTTCTCAGCAATCGCAGGAAAGGTCAAGGTATGACCACGAGAGAACTTCACGCCCCCCCCCCCCAGGGGAGACTCTTACACTAGGAACCTCCCAACTCTTCCTAGCAGAAGGAATTACAGAGAAGTCCAAAAACCTTGTAATGAACTCAGGGACTTGGGTTCCAGTGCTTCCAAATCCCCAATCGAGAAGATTGCTGAGGGGACTCCCTCACATCTTGCTGCTGTGGAAAGTACCCATTGGGATACTAGAATCACAGACAAAGACGAAGGGAGAAACACAAGAATCCATATTACCATAAGCCCTACCCAGCGAGAAGGGGACGTCCGGACCACTGAAACAGCAAAGGCTCCAGCTTACACAACCCCGGAGCGTCTATCAGCCACTCAACGACTGGGACCCATTGTAGAAACAAAGTCAAACTCTCTGGATCGAGTCTCTGCTAAACTCAGACTTGGAGAAAACTCAAGCTCCCCTCCGACGGGCCCAAGACTTCCAGGTAATCTCAGATTAGGAGAAAAAGTGAACTCTCCCCTCAATGAAAACAGGCTGCCAGCATCACAGCGCTTAGGGAGTCCTCAACAAGCAGACCCACCTATTGAGGAAATTGAACCGGTGAAAACCAAAAGGAAACCGGGTCGCCCCCCTGGAAGTAAACAAATACAAGCTAGCCCGACGCTATCAAAGGGAGGTACCTCAAAGCGTAGAAAAGTCTCGTCCTCCAAAGCCCCTATGTGCAGAAGGAAAATACACCCCGAGGATTCTCGAAAGGGAGCGACGGGAAAGAAAAAAAGAGAGCCCCTCTAAACCTAAAGGTTCCTCAGGCAACCGCTCCTCTGATAATCTCCCTATAGGCAGGATGATCCCGAAGGTGAACAAGAGAAAGCCGGGTTTTCGCAACCCGTCCGATCTAGTTCCTTAGCGATATCGAGCTGGAACTGTCAGGGGTTGGAGAATCCCCGGACAGTTCGACGTCTCAACGAGGTAGCAAAGATCCATCGACCTGATATCTTCTTCCTTATAGAGACCAAAAATCCCAATGATGTTGTACTTCAGAAATGTGAGCAATTGGGGTATGAAGAACATCATCTCGTCCCCCCAACAGGCCATGGAGCAGGGGGTTTGGCGCTATTCTGGTCACAAAACATTAAGCTCTCTGTACTGTATTCATCTGCAAACATTGTAGACACGAAAATTGAATTTCAAGGCAAATTTTTCTATGCTAGCTTTGTATATGGAAATACAGACAGAACTCAACGCAGGTTACAGTGGGAAAAACTCCTCGTATCAGCAGAAGCCCGAGATGCACCCTGGTTCTTGACAGGGGATCTCAATGATTTACTAAAAAGTGACGAGAAAGTCGGAGGCCCTGATCGAGCAGAGGGCTCTTTCTCTGACCTTAGGACATTCTTTGCTGAAGGGGACCTGTATGATCTTCACCACTCTGGTGATCCCTTATCCTGGCGTGGATAGAGAGGGAACCACCTTGTCCGCTGTAGGCTTGATAGGGCTGTTGCAAACAGCTCGTGGGCGGAATTGTACCCGACGGCAAGATGCCAATATCTAGACTATGAGGGATCAGACCATAAGCCTCTTGTTTCTTTCCTAGACCCTACGAGCACGAGGAGTAGGGGTCTGTTTCGATATGATCGCAGACTCAACACAAATGAGGAAGCAAAACAAGTCATCAGGGATTCCTGGTTAAACTCGCATGAAGACAACATTCTGGATAAATTATCATCTACCAGAAGTGCGATTGCAGAATGGAACAAGCTCCAGCAACGAAACAGCAAGGAACTTATAGAGAAAAAGAAGTTTGAACTGGAGAAAGCTCTCACCAGCCCAGTAAATGATACCGTCCTAATCAATGAGATAAATGCAGCCCTCAACAGCGCATATATGCCAGAAGAAGCCTTCTGGAAGCAATGTAGCCGCCTGCTCTGGCTCCAACTAGGGGATAGAAACTCTGGTTTCTTTCACGCAACAACAAAGAAACGGCGCAGAGCTAATACCTTTACTGTAATTGAAGACTCTGAAGGCAATATGGTCTACAAGGAAGAAGAGATTGTGGCGACAGTGATTGAGTATTATAAGAGAATGTTCACCTCGAAGCAGAGAAGTAGTAACGAGATAGTCCAGGATGCGCTTCATCCTATAGTGACTCAGGAGGACAATGAGGCACTCATCGCGATACCCACGGAGGAGGAGATAAAGGACGCTATCTTTGCGGTGAATGGTGAAAAGGCACCGGGCCCGGACGGTTTTTCGGCAAGCTTCTACCACACCCACTGGACAGACATAGGCCCAGACATAGTCAAAGAGATCCAGGCTGCTTTTAGGGAGGGAATCCTCCCAAAGGACATCAATGCCACTCATGTATGCCTCATCCCAAAGATAAAAACCCCACAGCAGGTCTCCGATTACCGCCCGATAGCACTGTGTAATGTCTACTATAAGATTTACTCAAAGATCTTACAGAAAAGATTACAACCATTGCTAGAGAAGCTCATATCAGAGAATCAGTCAGCTTTTGTCCCCGGGAGAGCTATTGGAGATAACATACTTATCACCCATGAGGCCTTGCACACTCTGAAGACGTCAAAAGCAGCGAAAAGGGTGTCGATGGCGGTAAAGACTGATATGAGCAAAGCGTACGACCGCCTCGAATGGGATTTTATAGCTTCAGGGCTAGAGAGACTAGGCTTTCATCCACACTGGATAGATTTACTCATGCAGTGCATCTCTACTGTTACTTACTCCTTCCTCATTAACGGTTCGCCTAGAGGATTGGTTTCACCGAGCCGAGGGATCCGCCAAGGCGACCCTCTTTCACCCTACATATTTATCTTGTGTAGTGAAGTGCTCTCGGGTCTTTGTAACAAAGCACAAGCAGAGAGAAGAATCCGAGGCTTCAAGGTTGCTAGGGGGAGTCCCCGAATCAACCATCTCCTATTTGCGGATGACACTATGTTCTTCCTTAGTGCAGATAGACACAGCACAGCAGCTCTTAAGGAGATCCTGGAAAAGTACGAGAAGGCGTCGGGACAGTTAATCAATAAAGAGAAGTCGTCTATCACCTTCTCCCGACGAGCTCCAAAGGAACTGAAGCATAGAGTCCACTCTGAACTTCAAATTCAAAAGGAAGGTGGAGTGGGAAAATATCTCGGCCTACCCGAACAGTTTGGACGACGTAAGAGGGATATCTTTGCGTCCATAGTCGAAAGGATCAAGCAGAAAGCGAGTAGCCGGTCTAATAGACACCTCTCGCCTGCTGGGAAACTAGTAATGCTTCAGAGCGTCCTCACACCAATCCCGTCGCACACCATGTCTTGCTTTAAGCTACCGATTTCGCTATGTCAACAAATAGAATCGGCGTTGAAGCGATTCTGGTGGGACGATAGAGCAGGAAAGCGAAAGATGGCTTGGATTGCTTGGGACAAACTAACACTGCCCAAGAACAAAGGAGGTCTTGGAGTGAGAGACATACATGCCTTTAATGAAGCCTTCCTCGCCAAGATAAGCTGCAGACTAATTGAGAACCCCAACGGAATTCTAGGAAGAACGTTGTTACCTAAGTACTGCCCGGAAAGAAACTTACTGAACTGCAGTGCCCCATCAGCAGCCTCCCATGGCTGGAATAGCATTCTTGCGGGAAGAGATCTGCTGATCAAGAATCTGGGATGGGTGGTGGGAAACGGAAAAGACATCAGGATCTGGGATGATCAATGGCTCAGTACCACCAACCCACTTAGACCAATGGGACCTGCAACGGAAAGCACAGCAAATTTGCTAGTAAAGGACCTGCTACTACCTCAAACTGGGGAATGGGACAGAGGAAGAATTCAAGCGATCCTACCTTTCTTCGAAGATTACGTGTTGCGCCTACAACCGAGCATTACAGGAGTTCCTGATGCAAGAAGATGGCTGGGAACTACGACTGGAAAATACTCTGTTAAGTCAGGCTACCATGTAGCCATGGCAGAACAAACAGAGGAAGTCCTAGAGGGTGAGGCTACGACAGAGTTTGACTGGAAGAAGACAGTTTGGAATCTCAAGTTAGCTCCGAAAGTGAAGATGTTCTCGTGGAAATGTTTAAAAGGTATCATACCTGTGGGAGAAAGACTACTCCAACGCCACTTGAACGTTGACCCAAGATGCAAGAGATGTGGAAGCTCAGAATCTATTAATCATCTATTGTTCCACTGCCCGTTTGCTCGTGAGGTTTGGAGGCTTGCTCCACTCGAGAACGGCTTTGAAGTTAGCGGATTAACAGATTTACGAGCAGACTGGACGGTTATACATTCTCTAAAATGCCTCCCTCCAACCGGAATCACATCCACGCCACTGGTCCCGTGGATACTGTGGGCCACTTGGAAAGCAAGAAACCGATTTGTGTTTGAAAACTTTGCTGGGAATCCAGCTGATGTGCTGACACAGGTCATTGTAGCTGCTAGAGAATGGTCGGGGGCGCAAGATGGTGGGGAGAAGATCCCTAAGCCTCTACCTCGCAGAACATCACCACAACTCGACGTAGTGGTTCACACAGATGCAGCTTGGTCGGAAAGCTCCGGTAATGCGGGTTTGGCCTGGATCATGAAGAACCAAGAACAGAGCACAAGGGGACACAGAGGCACAAACTTCGTCTCCTCGGTATTAATCGCAGAGGGCTTGGCGCTTAGAGATGCAGTGATAACCTGCTGCAACTAAGGACTCAAAAGGGTGAAGCTTGCGTCGGACTCTATGCAACTGGTCACCGCCATCAATAATAAGACTCCACCATTGGAGATTTATGGGATTGCAGAGGATATTCAGTCTCTAGTTTTAACCTTTGATGTTATTGTGTTTGAATGGGTTTCACGAGAAAGAAATGTGGAAGCAGATCTGCTTGCAAAGAGAACCCTTTCCCTGTATGAACAAGAGGTGGTTGTGGAACATTTAATTCCCCCACCTACTAATTGATTATGAATGAATGTTTGTTTCGTGACAAAAAAAAAAAAAAAACTAACACTCTTTTATGTATATTTGATTGAGCTGTGATTTCATCAAGGAGAACAGAAGTTATTAGCTCTGATTTTCTATTTGGATTGTGATTAGCATATGAAAAACTATGGAGAGCTTCTGAAGAAAATTGGAAGGTGGATGAAGGACGATAGTCTTCTGTTTGTTCATTATTTCTGCCACAAGACATTTGCTTACCACTTTGAGGTATACATATAGTGTCAAAGTCGTTTCATTTATATTTTCTTTAACTTATTACTTCTATATTATTTCTCTTGGCAATAATGCAATCTTTGGGATCATGTTAATTATATAGGATGTGCATGACGACGACTGGATCACAAGATATTTCTTTAGTGGAGGAACAATGCCATCGGCGAATCTTCTCCTCTATTTCCAAGTACTATACATATATAATAACTTGTCATGTTTCTCTCACTTTGTTATCATCAATCCAAACATATATCATTTTAATATTCAGGACGATGTTTCGATTGTGGATCATTGGCTCCTAAACGGGAAGCATTATGCAAGGACCAGGTAAATTTTTTAAAATGTTATGATAGTATGTAATTAATAGATAATTTTATCTTGTAATGATTGTTACTTGATATATAATACAAATTTTCAGTGAAGAGTGGCTCAAAAGAATGGACAAGGAGAAAGTTGCAATAAGGGAGATAATGGAAATGACTTATGGGAAAGAGGAGGCAGTGAAGTGGATGGTTTACTGGAGAACCTTCTTCATGGCAGTTGCTGAGCTTTTTGGTTACAACAATGGAGAAGAGTGGATGATTTCACACTTCCTGTTTAAGAAGAAATGATTACATATTTCTTCTCTTAGTACTCAGTTTATGATTAATCTTTGAAGTTGTGTGGGTGAAATAAAGAGTACAACATTCTCCTTCTTCTTTGTTTGGTTGTCTTCCCTTTAATAGAATCGTATGCTTTCCTATATAAGAAATAGCTCAATGGATTTTGTTATACAGAGAACACTGAATGTTCAGAGCTGTGAATCTTGAATCTGTTCTAAACTTTGTTTCCACCCATTTTAAACCGAAAGTTGGATATAGCCTACAGGAGACAGCAAAGATGTGAATCTTCAAAAACACCCGAGAAGTGTTTTGCAAAAGTAATGCATCAGATATCTCGGACCAATGAGTATATGACCATCAGACTCCACTGTACTGGCTTGCTAGCTTTAGCTTTTACGATTAAGCATTAACTTCATGTTTCTTTCAAACCGTCAGATGGAAAGAATATGAGGTGATAGTGGAAAGTAGGAAGTACAAACAGAGGAATCAAAGTAGATACTTGTATTTAGAGCATTTTCATACAATCTCTAGCCAACAACAAATTATTAAAAATTTATAAAGAAAGAAACAGAAGAAAAACGAAAGGAAAAAAAAGGAAGAGAAGACTTAGGATTTGCAAATACTGAAATATGTACAATATCTCTACCAATGATTACCGTTTTTATTTAGTCAGTTCGCTAGGCAGCTGTTTGATTATACAATCTAACGCAAACGCACTAACATTTCTTTCGAATCATTGACAAAGCTTCACTTATTTTATTGGGAATATAGATGGGAATGGAATCTTACATATAGAATCTTATGACAATGTTTTAGGTGAGAACAATATAAAAGAATACGTCATATGATCCTGGTGGACAACTATAAAAGATTAGAATTAGAGCCTACAAGAAAGAAAATGGATCCACTTAAATTTCTTATAACATAAACTAGTTATTATTACGTTTTAAAACAACGATGAGGTTACGTGAGCACATGTGGCAGACACGAAATTGAAGACAACACCATCAACGGTGCTCCTATAAACCACATCTCTCTCTAAAGTCCGTTTCAAATTGGGCTCCATTTCATGTATTTCCACACCCTTTATGCTTGTCCTCTTCTTAATGTAGTAGTATTTGCTCACTCTTTGCCAAAATATATTCCTTACTTGCTCATGAAATAGATCTACGTGTTATTCTCTATGTGAGTTGATTCAACCTGGATGACAAAATGGACTCGTTACCCTTTGCAATTGTTATTTTGTACTCGTTACCCTTTGCAATTGTTATTTTGTACTCGTCATGGTTGTAAGAGATCTTATCAGGAAAAGAAGAAGATCTTATCAGGACCTCAACATGATGTAAATCCACTTGAAGACCAAGGTAGGCTAAAAGTTATGAAACAAATAAAACAATATATGTTCGTTATTTAGCATCTGATGATATCTTATATTTGCGAGTATTTTTGGAGACGGAATAGATCCAAGCACTCCGTTATGACGGGATCAACGACAACATAGTCTCAACCTAAGAAGCCTTGGGATTGGTCCAACTTTTTTATATTTTACATAAAAATAACATGAAAACATCATGCCTAATGCTTTGTCATAATAGCAAAAGTGTAAGCTTAAAGAATATGCAATAACTTAGTTATACGCACTTTTAAAAGCATAACCACTAATATACAAGTTTAACAGCTTAATTAAACAATCAAAATATAAAACTTACAAAGCCAATACAATACATAAGGAGAATACTCGTGTTCCCTGATACTTTTTTTTTTTGCTAAACTGCAAATATCATTAAGATGAAAACAAGCTTCTACAAGAGTGCTTAGTGTTTGAAACCAATCTTGGCAAAAAAGAAAAAAACAAGATGGATTCTAGAAAAAATTTTTACAAGCAAAAGAACACTATCTCAACCACAACACCATCATCTTGTTGAAGTTCCTTCTTGATCTCCTTGCTGAGATAATGTTCTTCACATCCTTATCAATGGCTTTGAACACTACCGGAGCAGGAACCGACACTAGGTTGTGCACAAAGTTATTCCTCTGTTTCCACAGATGAAATATGACTGTATGAACCGCAATTTTCCTCAAGAGTGTAAGCTTCTTGGACCGAGGTGCTCGTATCCACGATAATAGTTCTGACCAGCAGGTGAGTGTAGTGTGAGGGGGTTGGCATCTGATGAACACCTGGCGCCAAACTTCCATGCTGAAAGCGCATGATAACATGAGATGATCTCTGGTTTCGTCGTGGCTGGTGCAAAGCGGACAGGTAGGAGATATTTGAAGACCCCAACTTGCAAGCCTTGATCTTGTTGGAAGCCTGTCGTAGTTTGTAACCCACATTGTGAACGCATGTTTTGGAATGGCTCCCTTGAACCACACCACATCCACCCAGTCCTGCACCTCTCCTCTCGGTCTGAGACGTTCCCAAGTGGAGGAAGACCTGAAATCACACAAAGCAGAATCACTAGCATGCCATTCATATATATCAGGATGTATAGGCAAAGGCAAGCTAATAGTAGTTAAAAAGATATGAAGATCAACTTCCTTTTGGGATCTAGGATGAGGCAGCACCCAGCTTATTCCATTTGTTACATCACACACCAGCGCATTTTTCCGAACTCTCAGTGCTCTGGGACCAGAGGGGCCGATATGATCTATTAGTTTGCCCATAGGCGACCAAGGGTCAAACCAGAAGCTAGCACTCCTGCCATTACCCAGCTTTAGTTTGCAGAATTGAAGAGCCAGGGGTCTCAGGTCTAGGAGTTTTTTCCAGACCCAGGAGTCAGTTGGTGAAGCTTCTATAGACCAGAAAGATTTCTCTTGTATGTGTAAGGTCTTGTGCCACTCAACCCTTAAAGATGGTGAGTTCGACATGAGTAACCAGATGAATTTTAGGGAGAGAACTTGATTCCAGACCAAGAAACTCCTGAGCCCAAGACCCCCTTCCTCCTTAGGCAAGCAGACAGTACTCCAAGCGATCTTTGCAACACCTCTCTTCTCAATGTTTCCAGACCAGAGGAACCTTGAACAGAGCGATTCAATGGCCTTAATACATCCTTTGGGGAGTATGAAAGTGGCTAACCAGAAAGAGACAGTACCAAAGATAACAGTCTTTAACAGCTGAAGTCTTCCTGCAAAAGACAGCAGCTTCATCGACCATGATTTAAATCTCGAGGTGATCTTGGCCATCAGAGGCGTATATTCGGAGATTTTGAGCTTCCTGCTCATGAGAGGCAAGCCCAAGTACCTAATAGGGAATTTACCAGAAGGGAATCCGTAGCTCACAATAGCATCCGATTCCAGTTGGTCGATTCCTGAGGTAAACAGCTCCGTCTTAGAAGGGTTCATGTGGAGACCAGACCAGGAGGCAAAATCATCTAGACACTCAGATATACCATGTAAGCTGTTGCTACTACCATCAAAAAATATCATCACGTCATCAGCAAACATGAGGTGGGAGATTTTGAGCTGCTCCGTTCGGGGATGATAGCCTATAGTTCCTGCTTCGTAACGATAGAGGAGCAATCTAGATAGGCATTCCATTGCAAGTACAAAGAGATAAGGCGAAAGCGGGTCACCTTGCCTGATACCTTTTGTGCTTTTGAAGAAACCTCCCGTTACACCATTGACTGAAACCGAGAAGGACGCAGTGGACAAACATTCAGAGATGAGACTGATATAACTCTCTGGAATCGCTAGAGCTCGCAGCGAGGCTAAGATAAAATCCCATCGGACCGAGTCAAAAGCTTTCCTCAGGTCTACTTTAAGCATGCCTCTCGGAGACATGGCCTGTGTGTTGTAACCATTAACGAGCTCGGTGGCTAGCAGGACGTTCTCAGCTAAAAGCCTCCCCGGAAGAAAAGCTGATTGAGATTTTGAGATCATTAGCGGGAGAATCTCTTTGAGTCTTGAGGCTAAAAGTGTTGAGATGACCTTGTAAACTGTATTTAGGCATGAGATGGGTCTGAAGTCCGTAGTAACCGCAGCATTCGGCTTTTTCGGTATTAGGACCAAGTTGGCTGAATTCCATTGCTTTAGGAGTTTCCCAGATTTGAAGAATTCTAAAATTGCTTCAGTTACCTCAACACCAACAATAGACCAGGTTGTTGTAAAGAATTCCGCCGAGTAGCCGTCAGGGCCACCTGATTTGTTCTTCGGAAGAGAGAAGAACACATTCTTAACATCCTCAGCTGTGAATGGTTTTTGAAAGTTTCTGACCTGGTCAGACGAGCATTTGAAGTTGAAGAGCAGATCAAGATCGCTTTGGATGAACATTTGCTGAGATACGGGGCTTCCTAGAAGATCAGAGAAGTAATCAACGCACAGACCTTGAATACCAGCTTGGGATTCTACTCTCTCTCCTGTGTCCGTTAAAAGAAAATGGATGTGATTTATAGCTTGTCGAGAGGCTGCGTATCGGTGAAAAAGCCTGGAGTTTCCATCACCACAAGAGAGCCAATTTATACTTGTTTTCTGGAAGAAAAAAGCTGTCTCAGCCGCCGACAACTCTTCCCATTCTTGCTGAGCCTGGAGCTCGAGAGCAGCGTTGGCAGTTGAGGGGAGGGAGAGCGTGACTTGCTGTGCTTGCAGAAGCTTTTCGTGAGCCAGAGCAGTTTTCTTTTCAATACCAGAGTAGTTAGCCCTGCTGAAGTCTCTGATGATATTCTTCAATAACTTTAATTTCCTTGCCATACGATACATTGCAGATCCAGTGACATTGAAAGAGAACCAGTGGACACAGATCGTAGCTAAGAAGTCCGGGTTTAATGAAGTTTAAGTCATCGACCTTTATATCAGATAAGCACTGATTAAACTCCCTTATTCTCTTATCCATGTTGAGTGTTGGAGGCAGGGAGTGTTCGCTGGGGTCTCTGATTTGGTTAAAGTCCCCAAGAATTAGCCAGGGCTTTTCATCCAGACCTTTAGAAGCTACAAGGTCTGCTAGTTCTGACCACAGAAGGGAGCGCTCCTTAGGGTCGTTTGAAGCGTAAACTACTGAGATGAACACCTTTGAATGCGTGAGAGAGGGCCAAGTGACCTCAGCTGTGATCATCTGGAGGGATTTGGAGATTATTGTAACCACTAGAGAAGGGTGCCAGACGAGCCAAATCTTCCCCAAAGGTGAAAAACCATAATTGTCTTCTGTCAACCATCCCGGAAAAATCTGAGACACAAATTTATTTTTCTTCGCATATTTCACATGGGTCTCAATAATGCCGCCAAAAAGAGGAGAAAACTTCCTATACCACTTACTTAATCCGCTGCGGTGATCGTACTTATTTAAGCCGCGTACATTCCAACAAAAAATTTCTGTCGACATAAAAATTAGTTTGGTTTGGAGCTCCTGCTCCGGTTTCCTTTCTGACCTGAGAACTTCTGCCCTGAAGACTTTTTCTTATTACGCACAAGCTGAAAACCCTGCTCCAGGTCCTGCTTACTAAGCTCCCCTTCCTCTAATTCCGAGTCTGATGACTCCACATCAGAAGAGTCAGGCTGAATATCCGAGTGTGATGAGATAGAGATTCCTGAGCGACTGGCTGACCTGGTAGTAGCGAGATACGACGGTGTGGAGCTAGATTCACCAACTACCTGGTAGTGTTCCCTGATACTAACCTGACTTTTTTTTTTTGTCAACTGATACTAACCTGACTACGAGATAATATTATTGTGAATATAATTTGCATTCACCTTTTCCCATTGAAAAGGTTAACATCGGCAAAAAAATCTAGCGCGTGGATTTTGGAACTCCCATGCATTTTAACTCGTCAAAATTAATTTCAAAAATACATAAACAAATAGTCCAATGAGAGAAAGAAAAGTAAAATAAAAAACAAAAGAAACACACTGAGAGACAGTACTTTGTGATGTAAGCAACCACATACACCACTCCCTTCTTCTCTTCTCTTATGTTATTGGCTATTTTGTTTCCCCTAGCTAATTTTATTTATTTATTATTTCTCAATAATGATTCATTTTTGTTGGTTGAACCTCTTTAAATTCTTTCTATATATACAAATACAAAATCACTTCTTCCTCATAGGAAAGATATCTACGTTTGTTCTCTCTCGAATTGCTTATGATGCAAGAATTAAGCTTAGAATGTTTCTCCAACGACGTCGTTCGCCTAGACCTAACTCCTCCTTCCCAAACCTCACCTACTTCTCTCTCCATCGACGAAGAAGAATCAACGGAGGCCAAGATCCGACGGCTGATATCGGAGCATCCAGTGATCATCTTCAGCAGATCTTCTTGTTGCATGTCCCACGTCATGAAAAGACTCCTCACTACAATAGGAGTCGTCCCCACCGTCATCGAGCTGGATGATCACGAGGTGTCCTCTCTCCCCATGGCTCTTGAAGAAGAATATTCCGGCGGCAGCTCCGTCGTTGTCCCGTCTCCGGCGGTTTTCATTGGCCGTGAGTGTGTCGGTGGTTTTGAGTCCCTCGTCGCGCTCCATCTAAGTGGTCACCTTGTCCCTAAACTTGTCCAAGTTGGAGCTCTTTGGGTATGATTTTAATCTACTTCTTGTTTTTTTCTGTGTGTGTCAACGTTTACTTCTTGTTGCTTTTCAATAGAATTTTACAGTATCAAAAGCAGAATTTTTAGGGTTCTCTTTTCTGATTATCAAAATGACTATTAATAATAACTAATGATGTGTAATTATAATTTTACTAGATGGTGGTCACACTTGTGGAGACTAATATATATCTAATTAATTCAAGTTTTAACAATTAAAAAAACAATCTAAATTATTTAATTAGTTTCAAATATTAAATTACTCAGAAGATATAATTTTTGTTATTACATATATAAAACATATCACCATCATAATAATCAAATAAATTTTTATTAATATTTTAAATTAACATAAAAGATAAATCTACAAAATAAACTATTAACAAATATCAGTGAAATTTATGAAACAAACTCTTCTAATCTTCTTCATCAAAATCTTAATTGCATTTATATGAATTTTTATTCATCTGAGTTTATAGTGATACATATTAAAAAAATATATAATAATTAAACACATACTTATATTTATGTAAAACTTTATAAACTAAAATTAATAAATTATATATGTCTAGTAGAAGCTAGATTTTTCTTAAGGAAAAAATTCGCAAAAGCAATGTCTCCTGCATAATATAGATTTCAAACATCAAACATTCATGATTTTGATGTGAATGAATCAAATTACTTAGCTATTTTTTAAGTAAACATCTTAAAAAAATTATAAAACTATTTCTAAAATTTGATAATACTCTTTAATAACAATTATCTTTTGAATATAATTAAAATGTTGTTAAATAATCACTATAAAATATTTATAAACTAACAATTCAAAAATTTATGTATTAAAATTAATGACTCAACCTAAATAATGGAATATGACAACTAAACTTTTAAAATAGCAAAACATGAAAAATAAGTAAAATATCCTAAAATCATGGAAAATATGACAATTAAGCAAAACTAAAATTATTACATAAAATTATCCAAAAAAATTAACATTTAAAGTTATTAAGAACATGAGAAATAAATAAATAAATAAACTAAATTATGGAGAATATAACAAATAATTAAAACTAAAAGTATTTTAAACGCAACAAATAAATAAATTACCGAAAATTATGAAAAACATGGCAAATAAGAAAAATAATCTAAAACTAAATGTAATGATAAAGCTAATGATTATGAATATATAAAACTAATTGTAAAAATTAATAAATAAGAGAAAGATGCAGATAAACACAAAATAATTACATGGAATTTTTTTTTCAAACATGTTTTCCATTTATTTTTTGTGGTAACTTTTATAATATTAATTTTCTGTCAGTAAATAATGAATTTTATGATTATTTATTAAATATATCAAAATTTTATTCAATATAACTAAAATTATTTTATTAAAA
Organism: Hirschfeldia incana; assembly: GCA_026261945.1. Classification (NCBI taxonomy): domain Eukaryota; kingdom Viridiplantae; phylum Streptophyta; class Magnoliopsida; order Brassicales; family Brassicaceae; genus Hirschfeldia; species Hirschfeldia incana. The sequence continues at coordinate 5,538,816 of JABCMI010000006.1, forward strand.
TTAATGACTCAACCTAAAATCATGGAGAGCATGACAAGTAAGCAAATTCACTTTTCAAATAATAGTATAGAAGATATAATTGGTAAAATTTGTTTTCCTTGTTTAACTTGATTGTCAACCTTATTTGTCAAACTGGAGTTGATTAGAACTAATAAAATATGATCGAGTTGTATATTGATTAAAGTTTATTTATTTTTCTATAATGTCATGTTAATCAAAGATGTTAACCAAAGATATATTTGGTAAAATGAAAGATGTTTATGGCATTGTTGCTAGAAATGTACTGTAATGTGGCACTTGGCATGCCGTTGATTTCTGTTTCCTATATTTTTGCATAACTGCATGTTATGATTAATTTCCTTGGTTAAGTAGTATCCGAGAAGTGGTTTTTGAAACGAGTATGGACTTCCGAGTACCTTCTTCATCATAAATAATCATTTTTGGCGATTATTCAGTTTTGTGGTGATCATATGGATGCGTTGTCGGTCGGAAAGTTAATTTCATTGTTTATGTCAACATTCTAAAGAATAAAGTAGATAACTGAGTAAAGAAGATTCGACCATTATCCCTTATTTGTAAGGTCTCGAACTCCAGGCTTCAAGGAAATATTCCTCTTTATGAATAAAAAATCAGATAATTTCCGCGTGACTCTCGTCTAGTAAATAGTTGGTAGAGTTTGTGCATTAAGTTGTTGAACTTTGAATCAGATTTCCATCTCTTTCCCTTCAAAATACAAATGTGTGTGGTTAGAAAAGGTACCTTGTGGAATTGTATGGTATAAATTCATGGAGTTTTGAAAATATAATTAATAAAAACTGGAAAATGGGAGACACACTTTCAACAAGTGATGGGTGGTTCTGGCAGCGACGCTGGGCTTAAGTGGCGTCTCCAAAAACAATTATTGAATTTCTTCTTCTTTGGATTTGAGTAATTGGAATAAGATCAATTCCATTATACAAGTAGGTTTCGTAGTAGTATTAGGAAAATAAGGTCAACGCCCAAGTTCCACATTTCAAGGATCAGGGTTGACCTATGCGCATCGATGATAGATACTGATGTCACACGACTCTGCTATTTTACCAAGAGCTTCGAATGATTTGGTTTGAAATTGTGGTCTTTCTTTTTTATATTTACACACGATAACCATACGAACATCTAATAAGATAATACAATAATCATAAATCGACGATAACGAAAAAAATACTACAAGACATCGATTAATAATAGTTTCTCAAATTACTATGAACCCTAACTCATGTAAGTGCTCATTAGTGTAACTGTAATAGTCAAAGGTAGAAGTAACAAGATAGGCAAACAATTAACAAATGTTGATGCCCACAAAATGTATCTTGAGTTTCAGTATCCAGTCTCATGCAATGAAGTGTAAGCAAATAAGTTTCACATCTAAAGAGCTGCCGACCTAAGGTTATGCTTTTTATATATATTTTTAAATTTGCAAGTTGATGAATACTGATGGCAACGAATAACGATGACCTCATCAACCATAAACAACAATCTCTCCAACAAATGTATGATATTTAATATTTAGAATAATGTAATAAAATACAGAGAAATCCCCTATATTTTAATCTTCGAATATTACAATATGTTTTGTAGCTACGTGTCATCAATATGATGATTCTTAGATTTTTTTAGGAAAATAAATTGGTCCACACAAATATATATTATAATTTTTATTAAATTAATTACCACAATGATTAGTAATCTTAAATTATTTCTTTAAATAAAAGCTATGTAAATTTCTTTTCTTAGATAAAAGCTACGAAATTACCTAATATGATTAACATATATATGATAATTAATGATTATAAATCATACATATTTGATAAAAAAATTATCCTCTACATTTTTTGTTAATTTTTATATTATTAAAAAAATTAAAAATCACATTAAGCATATTAAAAATTATATTTTTCATATTTGTTATATTTTGATTTTTTTAAAACACCTATAAATTACGAAAAGTTGTAAGATGTTATTAACATGTTACTTTTTAGAACGGAACCCGATCCGAAACAAAATATTTCGGATATCAAATATATCCAAACAAAATTTATATACTTAAATATATGAATTATTTTTTAAATTTAATATCTAAAAGAATATACAAAATATATGTTATTAAGTTGTCCAAAATACTTGAAAATATATACAAATAGTTAAAAATACATGTTTAAAATAGTTAAATGATACTCAAAATATCAATATTTCAAATATCTATGGTTTTTTGTCCGAATATTGAAGCTTTACAAAAGTTTATGTTAAATTTAAGTATTTAGCTTGTGTTATACATATTTATATGTTATAAATAATTTTTATTTTTAGATTATGAGAAATTTAAAATATATATGAATTTTATTTTATTTTTAAAAAATTAAATGAGTTGTCTGAGTCCAAACCCAAACCAAACTCGCAGATCCGAACCAGATCAAACTCACGAAAAATCGGAACATAGCTAAATCGAACCAAACCAAACCAAACTAAATAGTATCTGAATGTCCACCCAAAATCAATGTAAAAAGATTCTCGATAACCAAATATATTTTAATTGTAATATTTAAATACAATATATTTTAAAGAACTCATTCCGCGCAGGGCATGCATTATCATCTTGTATATTATTACAAAGATACGCAGTGCCTCCACACCAAAAGCATTTTCAGTTAAATTGAATGGTGTAAAACTATACAGAATTTTTTTTTTTTTTGAAAAAACGTAAAACTATACAGAATTTTTACTCAATTATTAGATCATTGTTGTACGTATTGCCATTCTTCTTATTTTAGAGATCAAGTTATATAGATATATGGCCTTAAAAAAAAAAAAAAAGATATATGGCCTTAAATTTATGACAAAAAAGTTTCTTTATTATATTATTGATTGAACTGTTTACATCCTCTAAAATTGTTTATGACCGACCCTCAAAAGAGAGAACGATGTTTTGAATAAGAGATATTAGGGCTCAAACTGTCATAATTAATACTAGAACAATTTGATTCCTTCGAGTTTGACAGCACAAGTTTCCTTCATATATGGAAAAGGATGACACTAAAATACACCTACTATGACCCACCAGCAACAGCAACACTATTCTCCAATATTATTATTAACTAATATTATTTATTTTAATTGTTTGACTAAATGATTGACCGAGATATAAAACAAAAATCTGCAATTTGACTTTTTAACTAGATTTAAACCCGTATATATATTTTTCTAAATTAATTTTTATATTTATTTTTTCTTGTAATCATATTTGTGTTTAATAATTTAATTTAATATAATTTTTGGTAACTATATTAAATATGTTAAATTGCATAAATATACATTTATGCTATATGCATTTTAGTAATTAATTTTTAAATTTATTCATAAAGATTACAACATATTATATTTTTAAGTAGCTAACTAACATAATTAGTTAACAATATTTGTATCCAAAAAATCCGATTCAAAATCGATCCAAAAATTAAAATCTCATATTCTATTAGACATACTTATATATTCCAACGGTTCTTAAAAAGCTATATCCAAAAAAATATCAAACTCAACCCACACCGAAAAGAGAACAAATTATTTGAAAAAAATATTTGAATTTTTATTATATGCTGTTATCTGCATATATATAAATGAGTTAATATGGTATTCACTAACTTTAAGTAAAATTACATTTAATAAATACTTTTAATCGAATAAACTATTTAAACCCCGTTAAACTAAATGAGTATATAGATATTTAATTCTAGTAAAATTCCACTTAAACTAAATATTCTAGTAAAATTCCACTTAAACCATGTTAAACCCTATTTTAACATCATGTGCTTTCTTAATTGATAAACCTAATGTTTGTGTAAAATATTGAAAATTTAGATAAATTAATATCTAGTTGAATAACTCCTAATTTCTTGAACTGAAATGTAAGTTATGTTGTTGTAGTGTGATACTTATTTTTGAAAGTATATCAAAGTTTATTTGAAGGATAACAAACAACACGACTCTCGCATACAATCTAATAATCTCCATTACATGTACTAATAATAAACTGGACTGTTTAGGGGTTCATGGACTTAGTTTTGACGCCAATCTTCTTCCAGGAAACACTAGGCATGATCTGCTTCCTGTCCACACGATCCTTAAACTGAACAGCAAAGTTGAGCAACAAATCAAGAAGCGACTCAGAGAGATAGTGAGGCTCAAGTCCAAGTTCCATCAGCTTTGTGTGCTTTGCGTTGTAGTAATGTTCTTCCGCCTCCACTCTCGGGTTAGGCACTGTTATCTTTGTCACGTCCAGCCCCAGCTTTGAACCCGCTTTAGTCACCAGTGAAGCCAGCTCGTTGACTGAGAACTGTTCGGTGAACTGGTTGAACATCCTGAACTCACCAGCCTTTGCTGGGTTCGCTATAGCTAGCTCAACACATTGGACCGTGTCTCTTATGTCAAGGTAGCCTCTGGTCTGCAAAAAATGAAACAAACCGAATAAAAACACTTAAAAAAATCGCTAGACGGTGGTTTTAGGTAGGAGCCTTGACCGACTTTTTGAACGTTTAGACTGATTTTTTCCAAAAATTTATTGGAAAAATTGTTTTGTTCAAACTAGATATGCTGACTAGACGCTCGCCTAAACCGATTTAAACCGTTTTTTAAAACATTGATAAAACAAATCAAACTTCACAGACAAAAAAAGTCATTTACCTTACCACCTTTACCATAAACCGTAAGTGGGTGACCAACAGCAGCCTGCACACAGAACCGGTTAAGAGCCGTACCAAACACAGCATCATAATCCAACCGGTTACGCAGCTCGTCATGCATCTCAGTCTCATCAGTCTTCACACCATAAACAACTCCTTGGTTAAGATCAGTAGCTCTAATCCCCCAAGCCTTGCAAGTAAAAGCAATGTTGTGCGAGTCGTGAACTTTGCTGAGATGATAAAACGAGCTCGCCTGCTTCGGATACGGCAGCGTATCAGTCCTACCGTTATGCGTTATCGTTATATAACCTTCCTCGATATCGATATTCGGAGTCCCATACTCACCCATCGTCCCTAGCTTCACGAGATGACAGTCTTCTCAAAACTCTTTGATAGCAAAGAGAACGTTGAGAGTCCCAATGACATTGTTGTGTTGCGTGAACACAGCTCTAGAACGGTCTATCATGGAGTAAGGAGCAGACCGTTGTTCACCGAAGTGAACAACCGAGTCCGGCTTAAAAGATTCGAAAGACTCGGCCAAGAACTCGAAATCACAGATGTCTCCAACGTAGAGCTCTATTGTCTTCCCTGTCAGAGCCTTCCATCTGCTGATACAGTCGTGGATCGAAGCTATGGGAGTTAAGGACTCGAGACCGAGCTGGTGGTCGAAGAGGCGTCTCACGAGGTTGTCGACAATGGCGACTTCGTAGTTCTTTTTGGATAAGTGGAGAGCAGTGGCCCAGCCGCAGTAACCGTCTCCACCGATGACCATGACACGTTTCGGTTTGGAGGATGAGTTGTTGTCGGTGGATGTTTCAGGTGGTGCTTGTTGGGTGATAGGTACAGCAGCTGCTAGGAAGAGGCAGCTTCTTCTTTTAGGTTTCTTCTCTTGGAAGTGAAGTTCTTTGAAAAGGGGTTGGGGGTTGAAGAAGGTTTGGTTTAATCCAAACGGTTTAACCGAGTTCTTGGTGGTGCTCCTGGTTAGGGAGAAAGATAAAGGGCATGAAGCTGAGAGTAGATGCGCCATTTTTTTATAAGGTTTGTTCTAAACACATTCACCTGCAAAGACAAAAAGAAGAAGCCAAGATTTAGGACAATGTGGTAAGCAGAACAGGGAGATTGGTTTCTCAGTGTCATTAACAAGTGAAGATTCTGTAAAATACACCATCTTTCTATAAATTTATTAAGTAAAAAAACCAGCAACAAGCATAGAAACAGAAGAATCAGCTTTGTTTCTAACGAAGTTGCAATCAGTTCATCTAAAGACTAAAGATTTGATCAAACACAACTACACAAGTAAGATCAGAGAATTGCAGATTCTCTGCAAGCAATTAACATTTCCAGTAATAATATAGGAACAGTAAAGAATAGGAGTGCTTACACTTGAAGTGAGGGCTTAAGAAGTCTACGGCTTTTGAAGTGAAAGGCAGGATTTTTATCTCTCTTCTCGTGGAGACGATGAGAGATAAAGAAGAAGAGAAGATGAATTGGATTATATGCTCAAAGCATATTCTTATTTATTCCGTCCCATAAATTTTTTTTCTTTGTTAACCGGAACAATTTTAGCAGATGAAATTGAAAAAAAAAATCTAAGTTTGGGTTAAGAAAATCACAAACCGATCTAATCAACCGGACATTCAATTCTAGCAAGGCTGAGCCCAGAAGGCCAGAAGGTAAAAGCCCAATGGTTCTCAAGGTAATCTAAAAATTGTAACACCCAACTACCCAAGGGGGTTGTTTGTTTGGGTGTGTTCTCAAGGAGCTCCTCCGCATCCACCATCGTTGCTAATGGGCAGACACATGGACAAAATCGTATTCCCGAGACTATGCTGCTTTCCCTGCACCATAGCTCCGCTCAGTGGCAGAGCTAGAAATATTTTTGACCGGAGTCATAATATATAAAATTAATACTTAGATTTAATATATATGTTATTACAACAATTTTTTTCTTTTTAAAAAAAAAATATTAGTGGAAAAGATAAAATTTTACATAGATTAATAGGGTCAAACACCAAATTTTACTTAAATATTATAAAATTTTAGAAAAAAATACAAAAAAAAAATTCCTCAAATTCTAATGGGGTCACCTGACCCCACATGGCTCTCTCTGCCTCCGCCCCTGGCTCCGCTCCTCCAAGTTCTGCCCAGTTACATGTATATTATAAACATCCAAGATTAGATAGGGGCAATATTGGTTTTTTAGACTCAAAAATGATATGTGTGACAAATGGAATGAAATGTGTAAGCAATTAACCTTTCCAGTATCAGCTTGATTTACATTCATGTGTCTCCTATATCTCTTTCCTCTTCTTATGTTCTTATTATACACGAGAAATCGTCATTATCTCTTACTTCCATAGCTCGTGTAACTAGCGTTTCCATGAGAATGTTGTGAATTACACCATCCTTCGTTTCCTTTGTTAATATTTAGTTGGTTGCATATACAGTACATGTATATATATATATATATATATATATATATTCCACACATGACAAAGAAAAACATAAATGATTAAATTAAAAAAGTTAATCAGTATACATTAAAAAAGGTAGTCAAACAGTCTCTTTCAGCCCAGGTTTGAAATTGGCCAAAAATATTTTGGATTACACAGTTTATAGATTCTTTATACATGTATAATTGTCTCTCCCTCAATAATTGCAGACAAGACTTTTCATAATATTCTTTCTTATCTACAAAATCATTAAACTCTTTATTCTATTTTGTTGTTACTTGTGGTTATAATCCCTTCATTCCATTATTTCAACAGTCTGATCAATATATATATGGTCATAGACGCAAAGATTAGATAGAAAAAAAATGTTTTATTCACTTTCAATGGAAATCAGTCTACATTTGCAAATGTTCTTAGCAACCTCACATTTCTATTTACAGCTAATAAATCATCACCAACTGGGTTGCCTGAGTCTTCAACCTCAGTGTTGAATATAAAACTTGGGAATGCAGTCGTCACATCCCTTCAAAGTTCAAAACCAATAATGTTAATGATCTTAAAGTTATCTTGAAGAAGATTTGGTACTTTAGGTAAGGAAGAGTCATGTTCTTCAACAAGGTGGGATGCTTAAGTACATACACTTTCCATTCCTCCTTGCTTATTTTACCGTCTTTGTCAAAATCTGCATCAGCAAATGTGTAGCAAGTACCAAATTAGTTTTTTTTTAAATGTCAAAATAAATCAATCTGCTAATTAAGTGAGATTCCAACAAACACACTCACTTTATCAATGATCATGGTCAGAAGTTCATCAGACAGAATCATTTCAGATTTCATAAGAAGAGCAGCCACCATTTGATGCACCTAAACATTAACAACATCAAATTGCTAAATAAGCTCCAAATATAGTTTAAACTTGCAATGGCAGATTCTTTATTACCTCTTCTCGCTCTATAAATCCGGTTTGTCTTAGATCATAGAGCCTAAACGCAACTGCCACAGATCAGAAACATACGCTTGAGACTGTAGTATTATTATTAGCAGGACAATGAATAGTTATGCTGCTATGATCCTTACAGTCGATCTTCTCCTCAATTGGTGCATAGGGATGAAAAACACTCAAAGCATGTATGAATTCCTCAAACTCTATAACCCCATTCTTCTTTTCATCTAACAAATCATAAACCTACAAAACATTCATCTCAAAAAAAGGTCTAAGAAGCATTGAAAAAAACTATTTATAGTCTCTCTAAAGAACAAACACACACACACACACACACACACACACACACACACACTCACCCTATCAAGAACGAGGTTCTCACCATGTGGAGCTTGGAAAATCGCTAGTTGAAGCTCTTCCTACAAACAAAGGAACATCCATATCCTCACCATCATCCAGAAGACCGATCAACTATTAAAAAAAATTGAACTTTGAAAAGAACATACCTTGTGAATCAAGCCGTCATCAATGATAGAACAGCTAAGTTTCTTGAACAACTCATACAATGCTTCAACTTCATTGACTGAAACTGCTAATTCAAAACCAAAGTTTACAAATTTAATATCCCAAACAGAGAAACTTGAAAACCCATTTAGATAAAAGAAGAAAAACGGACATGGAGAGTCAAGGGCAAGAAGAGCCAAATTCGGGAGCTGGCATATCTGAGGCGAATGGCAGCTGCAGCAATCAAAGCATTGTCCCACGGTGGAGAAGAGGAAATCAAAAATGGCAAAGAGAGGTATAAAGACCGCGCAGAGCTGCTCTCTAACGGTAAGAGAGCTTGATCTCTACTTTTTTTAAAAAAATACCAAAAAAAGAAGAAGATGAAACCATTACCAATCCAAGTTAAGGGGAGAAAGAAATGAGAAAATGGAAAAACAAAATGTGTTCTTACAGAGGAAACTTGCGGCCAGTCCATGACTCACTCACTGGTTAACAATCCCTCTTCTTCTTTCTTCTTTTGCTCTTAGAAGATGGTTTTGAAATCACATCACAAGTCTCATAACCAAAAAAAGGAAAGCCCTTTTGATTTTTGCGTCACATTATCCAAACTACGCAGATCCAATTTTTTATTTTTTTTATTTTTTTTGTCAACATGCAGATCCAATTAAGTAGGAGGCAATATATGGTTGGTCTTTTTGATAGTCCTTTCATTTTCAGTTCAGCTGTTTTCTCTTCGTGCCTTTTGTTTATGTGTGGTCCAACGACATTTTTAGTTTTTGTTTATGTTGTTGCGCGTATCGTTGTTTTGGGCTTTATTTCACTTCTTTGGGCTATGGACTCTACTAGGGGCTTGAATTTTGTTTTGTGGGCTTTGGACTCTAGTATTGTATATTTGTATATAACTCCAATATCCAGTGTTTTTAAAACCGGACCAGCTAGCGAACCGGAAATTTTTTAGGTCATGGATCATTGTGGTTCGACCGGGTTCGATCCAGTTCAAATCTGGTTTGATTGGATTAAAATAAATTTAATACTATTTTGAATTTATATATTCTTATAAAAATAAATCATATCAAATAAAATATTTCAATAACCATAATGCTTAGAATTTGTTTTAAAAGTAACAAACTGAAAATGTAATAAAAGTAATAAATTAATTTAATAGTTCAAATCCAAAATCAAAAGGAAAAAGAAGATTTAAATTTTATTCCCCATGTCTTTATCACTCTAAATCTTCACCACTCTTAAAAAAAAATTAAAAAAAAATTATAAACACATTAGTTTGAACTTTAAAGTTCATTTTTTATACAAAATTAAAAATTATACCATGATCGAGTTTTTCGCCATCTTTAAGATATTCTTCAAGAAGTTTATCTTCTAATTTAGAAAAATACCTTGAGAAGTATCCAAATAGATAATACCTTATTAGACGTCAAAGACTCGAGCGAAAAAAAAGAGACGGCTTAGGTTATTAATCTGAAATCATATTTTATTTTAAAAAGAAAATTTTAATTATTTTATTTTGGTTTTATTTAAGAACCATGGTTTAATTGGTTCGTTGGGTCACCGGTTTCTGGGTTTTTAACGGTTCGATATAAGTTTTTAACCGGTTCAATTTAAGTTGAGTTTGACACTAACCCAACCCGGATTTATTTCCGGTTCACGGTTGAACCTGGTCCGACCACCGGTTCGGTCCGGGTTTTAAAACACAGCCAATATCTCATCATTGTATTGTATTCCATACTTTGTATTTTATTCAATTAAAAAAACAAGACCTGTAAATCTAGACAAGTTATAATAGCATAGTTTCAGATCAGTATCTATATTATTAAAACTGAAGTATCTTTGTAACTGTATGGAAACAAAAATATAAATTTAAATGAAAATTGTTTGGTAATTTGGATAGTAGTATATTTGGTACTTTCTATTATTTACATATTTGATATTACATTTATAATAAATTAACTATTTCCTTTTTATATTTCTTCTTATTTACATATTATGTCATTACATTTATAATCAATTTAAATTAATTAGTTACATTTTAAAAGTTTATCTAACCAAATCGATATTAATATATTGACCATGATTAATATTTTACGACTATTAACTAAACCGCTTGTATCAAAGAAATATAAAATTTTCACGGAATTAACTAAATCGTCAAATTACAAAACATACATAAAACTTTTTAATAAAACTGATGGTTTAAAAATTTATGTTAAACATAAATTAAATCAAACATTCGCACGGGAGTGCAGATCAATTTTTAGTGTCTATTATAGTCTATGACTACTAGAGCTAATCATTCTTAACTGGTATAATAAAACGTTACATATAAGGACACATTGAACCAAATGAACACAAGATTTGATAAGAAAGGAACAATCAAAAAGAAGAGACCAAACTTGATGGATATTTTTTTTATAAAGGTTACAATAAAAATATATTTTTTATTTATTAAGTAAAATGGATATGAGATTTGATGGCACAACACAAAGACAGGAGTGGTGAGAAAAGAAAGAAGAAAAAAGCAATAACCCCAATGGATCACACATCTCATCAATTCTCCTTAAATGGCTATAAAAAGATCTCACCTCCCTTTACTTTTTTCCCTCTTTCTGATTTCTGATTATTGAAACCAGCACACGATAACAAAAATAAAAACAAAAACAAAAACAAAATTTCTTATTATTCTATAAATCGAATTATATAATTTTGTCTAGACACACACTCATATATGTAGGGACATGCAAATAGTGAAAATGTAGGGTCTCTTCCCTAATTTAAAGCCTGCAACAGAAATGAGTGCACTTCTCTGTAGTAAACAGTAACACATCTGCCTTCTTCATGTCTTTGGATTTGGTTTAAGTTTCAACCATATATTTCTTGAGAATACATTACTTTCTAGTTTCTATGATTAACATGTTTAATAAGTAAATTATATAAGATTTGATTTTTTTTTTCTTGTCTATCTTTTTCGTTGCTTTGTGTCAGAAATCTAATAAATATATGAAATGGATTTCCTTACATAAACAGAAGGAGCTCCGTACGTGATCTGGCCCTCCTTCTTTTCCTCATCTCTGTCTCTTGAGCTAATTTGTATTTTTCTTTTTGCCTGAGAGATAGTTTATTTATTATTTAATAATGTTGCCCAAATGTTGGTCTAGTGCTTTGAATCTTTTAGTGAGGCAAGTGATGAAGTTAAACTGTTAAAGATACAGGGTTTTTTTCATGAAAATGTATAAAGTAAGGAGAAGATCAAAACTTTTTGTATTGTTCGCATTCATGCAAAAGAGATTAAATCAGACTCACTTTTCTCTTTTTCAGTTTTGTTGTATCATCTTTTTCTTTTATTTATAACATATAATAATTTTATTGTTGATTTCTCCTTTTTGGCTCTCTTTAGGAACATAAATTGAGAAGCTGAGGAGTGAAAGGTACAGTGTTCTTTCACAGAGAAAGAAGAGAAACAAACACATTCTTCTTCTTCAATCTTAACACACATTTTGGAAATTTTTGATGTAAGAGTTCTGTTTGCAACGGTTTGTTCTCTGAGATCCTCCCAGAGGTTCTATCAAGAGAAGGATAAAGGCAAGTTCAACTATTTTTTATGTTCTATGGACATTTGTAGTAATCTAAAGGTTTCTTCTTTTTTAACTAGGTTACTGTTTTCACATCTATCTTTGAGTTATTACTGGTCGATGCATCATTGAGCCTACACACTGCTTTCATTAATTATTACAGATATCTTTAAAATTTACCTATATGCTTAACTAATTACATAGTGAGACCATTAATGGCATAGTTCTTACATTGAAGTTCTCTGTCTCTTGCAGCATTTTACATTTAGTACTATTCTCCAAAGATTTAATTTCTAAGATCTTCTGAAAATTCTTTGTCTGAGTCTTGAATACATCTCTTTTTATTATTGCAGTTTCACTAGAAAACAATGGACAACCGCAACACTTTTAGTTCTCTGGATAATTTCATGATTAACCAAAATCCTCTTCTCATGGATTTGATACCTTCAAGAGAAGATTCCACTTCATTTTCAACAATGCTTCCATTGAATTCCATGAGATCAGATCCTCTACAAATGGGTGGATATGATATTTTCAATTCTTTTCTCACCAACAACTACTCATCATCTACTTCAAGCCCTATCAATGTTCAAGAAAGCTTTGAGATTATGGCTCCTCCTCCTTCATTTGATCATTTGGATCAGTTAAGACCATATGATGATTCCTCAAACATCATGTGGAGTTTTGGAGAAAATAGTGGATTCCATGCATATTCATGTGTACAAGGTGGTGTTGGTCCTAGTGAACCAATAGCATCTACATTTGCTGAAGAAGATGTATCTGATGAGTGCTCGGAGATAAGTCCTTGTGCTGCTGCTAAATCTAATAGAATAATAACCTCAGAGCAAGCTTCTTCAAGCAGCAAAGACATTTCTAATAATGTCTCTCAAGTTGTATTTGGCTCAACATACCTACACTCTGTTCAAGAAATACTATCTCAATTCGCCACATACTCCCTCAACAACTTAGAGAATAATCCTCAATGCTACTTTTCATCTCAAGAAACTCAGTCAGGTGCTGCTGATTCAGCCTTTACTTCACGTTTTGAGAATCAAACCGAGTTTCTTCATGGAGGTTTTGATCAAAGACGAGCATTAGAAGCAAAGAAAACCCATCTCTTGGGTCTTCTTCAAATGGTATACATACATTCACACATATATTTACATAACCTAGGAAATAATTTTGATTTACTAAAGTATTTTAGCTGATACTTGTCTTCAGATGGATGATAAATATAGTCATTGTGTTGACGAGATTCACACGGTTGTATCAGCGTTCCATGCTGCAACCGAGTTAGACCCGCAGCTACACACCCGGTTTGCACTCCAAACCATCTCGTTCATATACAAGAACCTAAGAGAGAGAATCAGCAAGAAGATACTAATAATGGGATCAGTTTTAGAGAGGGGCAAAGAGAAGTCTCAAGAACACTCAATCATCAACCAGCATTGCCTTCTTCAGCAGCTAAAACAAAAGAACCACCATATTTGGAGACCCCAACGAGGTTTGCCTGAGAAATCAGTCTCGGTTCTAAGGACTTGGATGTTCCAAAACTTTCTTCACCCGTAAGAATCTTTTGACTCTTTACTAAGTCTACTTTATGATGACAATGTTAGCTAGATTAATTGATGATCTTGATGTACGCTCTTGATTGTAGTTACCCAACAGATTCAGAGAAACATCTTCTTGCTATACGAAGTGGATTAACAAGAAGTCAGGTAAGGCATCTCTTGTGTAACTCAAGCCTCAAGATTTTAGTTGCACGTATGTTTAGATTACACAAATCCATGCAGCTAGTGATGTAAGTGTGTCTTGTTTAATTGTTTTTGTGTGTAAGTGAAGGTATCAAACTGGTTTATAAATGCGCGGGTTAGGCTATGGAAGCCGATGATAGAAGAGATGTACGCTGAAATGAACAAGAGGAAGCTGAACAACACTCACCTTCAAGGCTATGGAGGAAGTTGTGGGATACCAAAGTCAATAATGATGAGCCAAGAAAGAGACATATAAAAGAATGATTGTGTAGCAGCTTGTTACCCAATCGTTAACTATGATTGTTTTATGTTATAGTATTTGTATATACAACTTCTCTTTTATGCCAACTACTTCATTTTTTTTTGTACTGGAATCATTTTCATCGTATAAAAATTAGTGACATACTCCCTCCGTTTCTTAATAAGTGTCATTGTAGAGGAAAATTTTCGTTGCAAAATAAGTGTCGTTTTATGTTTTTGATGCAGAATTTATCGATTTTATTCTGCAGATTGTTTTTCTATTGGTTGAAATAGGAGTAAGTGTATGGGTAATAGTGTTTTTATATGGAAAACATGCAAAATTAAATGATTTCTTAATCTGCGTGAAAAATATCAGAATAACACTTATTCAAAAACAGAGGGACTAATAGTTAGGAAGGAATCACACATAACGACATCGTATTAATGTTTGACTTATTGTCCTTTAGTCAACTAATTAAAACGCAGCGTTTTAAACTCTTTTTCTCACCCGAGCAAGTTGAAAGTCGAAAAGACCAAACAAACGGAGAGTTCTGTCGGAACCGTCCATCGAACGGCGAATGGAGGAAAACAGAGCGGTCGTGATCGGAGGCGGAGCGTCTCGATACGCGCTGAAACCGACGCGTGTAAACAGCGAAGACATACTAATTTGTGTAGATGTGGATGCGGAATCGATGGTGGAGATGAAGACGACGGGAACTAACGGGAGGCCTCTGACGAGGATGGAGTGCGTCAAGCAAGCCGTCATCCTCTTCATCCACAATAAGCTCTCAATCAACCCAGATCATCGCTTTGCTTTCGCTACCCTCTCCAAATCAGCCGCTTGGGTATGTGAGATTTAGGGGTTTCTTTCGATTTGATTAGCATTGCTCCGTAAAAGTTTTGATTTTTAGATGAAAAGGTTGAATTTTTATGTTTAGGGTAGAGAAAGTTTGCAACTTTACATGGATTCAGTTATATATGTTTGTGTATAATGCTGAAGCTATATATTTTTAGTTGAAATTTTCAGCTGGTTTTGTGTTTTATACATAACATAAGCTTCACTGCTGAGTGTTGTGAGGGAAAGACTCAATGTTTAGATTCTCACTGCTGACTTGTGTCATCCTAAATTGAACCTTGAATTTCGTTTTCTCCATCTAGTGACTTGGTTGTCTGGGAACGAAACTTGATGTTTTGATCCTCTCTGCTGTGTCTACCATCTAAATTAAACCTAAAGGCCTTTTGTGTGTTCAGCTTAAAAAAGATTTCACAAGCGATGCCGCATCTGCTGTTGCTTCTCTAAGAGGATTGTCAGCTACTAAATCCTCTGGTCGAGCTGATCTCACACAACTCTTCCGTGTAGCTGCTCAGGAAGCCAAAAACTCCAGAGCACAGAACCGGATCTTGAGGGTGGTAAGTTCATTTTCTGCAAAACAATCTCCACTAGCCGCATCCCAAGAAAAATAAGAAGCTATTTTTACTGATTTTTTATTCTATTGCCCTTCAGATTCTCATATACTGCAGGTCATCCGTGAGGCCAACACATGAATGGCCGACAAAGCAGAAGCTCTTCACTCTGGATGTTATGTACCTTCACGACAAACCAAGTCCTGACAACTGTCCTCAAGATGTGTACGACTCTCTTGTTGATGCGGTAGAACATATTTCAGAGTATGAAGGTTACATCTTTGAGAGCGGTCAAGGGCTAGCAAGGTCGGTTTTCAAGCCCATGTCAATACTGTTATCGCATCCTCAGCAAAGATGTGCTCAAGAAGATCTCGACATCCCCAAGTCTCTTGCAAAGAAGGTGCCTGTGGTTGAGGCAGCAAGTATTGATGATAATCACAATCCTCAGGCCATGAGCCAATAAGAACACTTGTTTTTGTATTTTTAGCGGTAACATTGTCCTAAGTTCTGGATGTGGGAAGTTCAAAGATCCATCAAGGGAAAAAACACAAATGTTCAAAATAAATAGAAATGGCTTATTTTCGTAACATAAAGAGGAGAGTGCATAAATATATATTGGGAAATCAGTAAAAAAAACACTGAACTTTTCAGAAATTGTCAAAAGAAACTCGGATATATGAGCTGGCCAATAAAACACCGAACTTTTGTTGACATTTTAAGTTTATTAAAAAACTTACCATTGACTAACCAGATTAAAATGCCGTTAACCGAGTTAACAAATAATTTATACGATGTTAATTTTTGGTGTTAAAGTATACGACGTCGTTTCCAATTATTTTTGTCTTAAAAAAATTGACAAACAGATTTATATTTAATGTCTACAAATCCGAGTTAAATGAATAAAAAAACGAAGGATTAGGGTTGGGATCTGGTGAAGTCCGAGCCGGGGAGCTAGGTGGATGCGACGGGGGCGAACTCGGAGGGAGTTACGGAGGTTGAGGAGGACAACCAGTCAACCCAGGACGCGTCGAAGCCGTAGACGCCGGAATTGCCTTCGTGAGGGTTGTTGAGGATCGAGGAGAGGCTATGGCTGCTTGCATCAGAGATCGATTTGGTTAGCGATGAGGGAGATGGAGAGGAAGGTGTTGAACGGCCGAGATCTACGCTGGATCGGTTGCTGTTGTTTGGCGATGGACCTTCCGATCAAAGAAGGATGCGAATCCATAAGGTTTCGCGAAATCAAAATCATGAACTGTTTGGGGAAATTGGATTTGGGAGAAAGTTGGAATCGGATTGAAATGGTACTGCTGGAAAATTAGGGTTAAGTTTCGTTTTCAATTATCTACATCTTTTGATCAATAAAAAGAAAGTTGTATGGTGATCTTTTGAAAAGTCCACTAGCTCAGTGGCATAAACCTCCTACGGATCATGAGTGCACGAGTTCGAATCCACCCAATAACAATTTTAATTAAACAAAACGACATCGTTTTGAGATTTTGTCTTAATCAAAATAAGTAGATGAAACGACGTCGTTTCACTAAACAGCAGTATTTAACGGTGCATTAACACTGTCTTAACTGTCGGTTAACGGTGTGTTGATCTGGTCAGTCAATGATAAGTTTTTTAATAAATTTAAAAAGTCAACAAAAAGTTCAATGTTTTATTGGCCAGACTCGAGTACAGGTTTCTTTTGGCAATTCTCGAAAACTTCAGTGTTTTTTTGGCTGATTTCTCAATATATATTTCCTCTTTATCGATGTTTGGATAGAGTGCATAAATATATATTTCCTCTTTATCGATGTTTGGGTAAATTTTATTTTAATGTTATTGCAAAAACATTACTTATCTTTAGAGTTTAGACCGCTCGAAATATATGCAAGTAATTATTTGGAAATTTTAGAGGATTGATTCAAATGTTGTTTTTGAATCCCGTTTTTTTTTTGTCGACCAGCTACAGACTTATGTGGACTCTGTAAACCAAACAGGTAGTTCTGTATCCATATAGACCGTAAACGACGGTTGTAGCCTCGCACCTCGTGCTAAGCTATCCGCCTTTTTGTTCAACGTCCTTGATATATGAATAATCTCCGAGCTGTGAAAACTTCTCTTGAGACTTCTGATGTCTTCTAAGTAAGTTACGAACGCCGGCCATTCTTCTGGTTCCGAAACCATTTTCACCAATTGAGAACAATCCGTTGCAAAAGTAACATTATATTGCCTTAGGTTCCTCATACATTTCATTGCCCATATGAGAGATTCAATCTCCGTGTGTAGTGGAGATTAACTAGGTCTAGTATTTCTAGCTCCTAATAAACCATCAAAACCTGGTAGAGTACTATACCATCCTTGGCAAGAAAATTTATCTGTAGCCTTCCATGACCTATCTGTAAAACACCATCGGCCCGGCCTAATTGGTAATGTCATATCTGTTCGTATAACAGAAGCAGCGTCCTTTATTATTGTTTGTTGTGCGTATTTCCACAGTATAGACTCCATCATAGCCAGTTTAAGAGTATCCGTAGGATCCACATCTAAGTTGCTAAAAACTTTGTTATTTCGTCCTTTCCATATATACCAGAGTATCCAAGCGAAATAGTGATCTTCCATTGTTGGTTGAATTCGCCAGAATAAATAGTCCATGTTTGTAAATAAAGATTGTCCCGGAAAAAGATCTGGATGCGAAGGAATCCCTGATAATGCCTAGACTTGTACCGCCAGTGGACATTCAAAGAAAACATGATTTATGGATTCTTCTGGTGCTTCACATCTATCACAACCATATATCTCCCTGAAGCCCTCGTGCTTTGAGATTCTTTCTCACTGCTATGCATCCAGTCAGTAATTGCCACAGGAAATGTTTCATTTTTGGTGGACAGCGCACTTTCCAGCAATACGCTTTAAGGTCCGTAACTGTGGGGCCAAATTCCACTGTCCCTATTCCTCGATCTGGGTACACCTGTTCTAATTGGTATCCGGATTTAACTGTATATTTTCCATTCTTCGTAAAATGCTAGCCATCCTAATCAACTGTTTGTGTCTTGCTTAAAGGTATACTTTCGACAATCTTAACCTCCTCAGGTTCCATTATTTCCGATAGAGCCACTCTGTTCCATGTTCGTGACGTAGCATCGATAAGAGAATCGACCGTAAGGTCTGGTAGGAGAACATTTTGTTTTTTATTTACTGGTCTCGGGCGGTTGGTTGGGAGCCAAAGATCATTCCATACTGAGATAGAAGACCCTGATCCCACCCTTTTAATTAGTCATTTGCTAACCAGAAATCTAGCAGAAACTATACTACGCCAACCGTAGGAAGACGCGTATGATCTGATCGGTTCTAGGGGTGAAGCATTCCTAAAATACCGACCTTTAAACACACGAGAAAATATAGTATTTGGTCTTTCTATTAATCTCCAAAGTTGCTTGCCAAACATGGCTGTGTTGACATCTGTAAGATCTCTAAACCCTAGCCCTCCATCATCTTTATGAGCACAAACCTTATCCCATGATTTCCAATGTAATCCCTTTGTATTACCACTAGTGCTCCACCAGTCAATAATTTTATAATTTGAGTTCAAACTAATCTATATATAAAATAGATTTTTCTCTCTTTTTGGGATATGTGGAATAGAGTTTTATTGACATGTGTCCCCTTCTTATATCTTTTTACATTTTAGATCTTTATTATTTTAGATTATTACAATTTCGTTCACCACTTTCTAATTGTGCAATATATAATCATTGTCACAATAATCATCATTATTTAAGTTTGATAATCCATTTTATTAATTACAAAATATAAATGAATAAAAAAACAAATAAAATAATATAAATAAATTTTTAATTTTTAATTCACAACTAAAAATAACAGAAACTTCACTATTTTATTAGGTTTTACTATTTTCTATTATTTCATTTACAAATTATATATTTATTTTAATATTGACCAAGTTTAAAAAAAGTAAACTCGAAACACAACTCATGATCAAAAATCATATATACAATGAGATACTTTCATCTCTTCTTAAGGTGTCCACATCAGATTTTAATAAATGTTTGTGAGACTCATCTTTATATTTTTGTTTTAACATAGTATGTATTTATATGAATATTACTAAATATCACTTAGTACAGTGGTTTATGTATCATTAAAGAGGCTCCCAACCCGGGTTCGAATTGAGAACATGTGTGTTCTGCATTTTTTATGATTAAATTTAATGAAAGACAATTATGATTTTTACAAGTCATCTTCCTCTTTAGACTTTCTGCAATATTGACTTCGACAGCTCATATTTTTTCAAGAGTATACATCAGTTTCTTCGTTTTTTGCCATTTTTATGAAAACTTCATAATTTTTTTAAAATACTACTCGATTATAGGATGAAATGAGTGAAAAATTAAGTTTTTAAGAATTTCAGTTTTTGGACTGAGTCAGTATAAATCGTCATCGTTAGTGTCCGAATTACGTTTTTCCGGTGATTTTACGGTCATCGGCAGTGAGTTTTCGAATGCAATTATGTAATGAATTAATGATTGTTGGATCATTTTAAATTATCTTGCGGCCTATAACACTCAGTTTCTACATAACCTTTAAAAGGTGAGGCTGCTGCGTCCGACATACCCAAAAAACTTCATAATCGTATATTCTTTTGCATTGTCTCCTAATATGGCCTAGGATTCTCCTACTTTGTCGCTTAACTCTCACATCCAATGATAAACCATTACTTTAAACCGCTCTATTCGGTGTCACATATTATTGGAACTCTTTAAATTGATAGAATTTCATAGTCCTACTGAAAACTTGATTAGTATAACTTTTATATGTTTTTTGTTCTACTTTCTGAAGTTGTCCGCTAAGACCTGTAGGTCATGGAGGGATTCACTTATTTTGTCATACTTCAAATTTGAATTAGAACACACTGGTAGTTTCAAGGAGGAGGCGAAAAAAATCATTTACACAGCTGATAACTACTAGAAAAACCAATGAAAAAGAAACACAATTTTGTGGACGGACCGAGAGAGTTCGCATAGATCTGAGAGGAGCTCATGGAGATTTATTTTTTATTTCTGTTAAAAAATCTCGTCTTGACTATTTTTCTAGGTATGTATATATTATTGGGTTATGTTTAATAAAGGGTTTTACTATTGTATGAGGTTTCTAAATTGAGATAGATTATTATTTTCTTATATTTACACAGCTTGCAGATTTACTGGATAGCTAATGAGGATGTCAATTAGACAACGTATCAGATGTTGAATCTCAGTAGATATATGATTTATGTCGGACATATTCTTGAAAAAATGTGGCTAGATGTCGAACTTATGAACACAAATCGAAAACTCTTTTAGACATTCACGACCCCGGGCTTGCGCGGAGCTATATCCCTAGTCTATATAATCATAGAGAAAAAAAATGCTAAAGACACACTAACTAAATAAATGTTTAAAACTGAAACGATATCAAGAACAAAAATTAACTTAGATTACTTTATCATAAAATGTTTTGGTGATAACAATGAGATGTCGGAAAAGAGTAGAAAGATAAACTCCGAGATAAAGCATCTTTCGAATACAAAGAAACACGATGAATGACCAAGACAAAAAACCAAAAAAACGTGTTAGAGCAAGAATATTCAACAAAAAGCAAAAATCGCCATGAAACAAGAAATATTTAACACACCATAAGTGCAGCCACCAACTAAGATGTACGAAGCACTTCACAAACTAAACAAGAACAGAAAAACGTCCATACCAGTGGAGAACGACAAAACTCTAGATAAAAAGACCAAAATTCCAAGAATCTAACTTCGCACACTTATACTAAGAAAAGCAGGGAAAGTAAACATATAGCCTGAAGGAGAGAGAATGAAAGTTAACCACCAAGAAACTAAAACCCAAACTTCAGACCAGACACAACATTATAAATCTACAGAGCATACACGCAAGAAAACACTATCTAAACCCGGAGTCGCAAATTTGGCAAAATAGAGAGCCACTAGAGACACGAGCAGTGACGAAATCAGCAAATCGGAGCCAACCTCAAACTATGAAAGAGAGCATAGAAGTCTGATGATCAAAAACCAGATCTTGAAAACCAACCGAGCATGAATTATCGAGTAAGCTAACGAAGAAGAAATCAACATCAAAGACGACTAGACTCTGATCAAATCTAAGGAGATGCACTTCCTATCATAAACAAAAATCTAAGTAAGAAAATGAGCAGCCAATATTGACCGAAACAACCTATAACGCTGTGAGTAACAACCACACAATATGAAACTTATAAACCCAATCTATAACAAATAACAAACAATCTAAGGAAGAACAAACACACAGAGGTGAGTATTTTTTTGGTGAGGGTGAGAAGCAAAGCACACGAAAAATGTAAACGAAATACATAGATAGTGACGGCTTAATGTCAAAATATGGAGAGAGAATACAAAACATCTCAAAGAATAATGTTCAAATAATTCAAATAAAAAATAAAATACAATTTATAACGTTAGACTGTTAATCTTAAAACAACAAATGAAAAGTTTTTAAAATTTAATATGCTTTACATCAGAGGCTTTACTATCATATACAAAACGTATTATTGAAAAACACAAACACAAAATATATAAACCTATCACCTATTACGATATAACACAATAAAACATTACATAATGTTCTTAACAAATAGAGATGGCCATAAAATTACATCATCCAAAAAAATTACTCAACAACAAAAAAATTAGGATTAAAAATACAATTTACGAACTTCGAATGTATCTTTACGATCAATATATATCTGATTTGTTAAATTGAAATAATCACAACTTCTTAATTTTGAAAAAAATATGAGCGAGAAGATACTAGCGGTTAATATAACACCTATGATTATTTGAAATTATCATCATAAGCACCAGTCACAAAATATAATTCATTAAAATCAACATAGAAAAGTCCAAAGCATCAAACTATTATAACAAATCCACATCACTCCAATATACAAAATTAGGTTTGGGCATAAAACTTGAACCTGAACCCAGTTTGACGTATGAATATCGGTTCAGTTACAGATCTAGCGAAAAACAAGATCGATTTCATTTACTTTGGGTTTTCGGTTCGGTTTCATTTTAGCCGATAACTGAAGAGTAACCCAAGTTGAACCGAACAAATACAAAGCTGATAGTATAAAACATGACAAAAAAAAGTTCATCTTATTCCAAATGAGATGGCGCAAAATAAAAGATAAGTAAAAAATACAGTTTATCTAACTAGCATAGATTTATCAATTTAAGTTTTTATGCATCTTTACTATCATATCTAATTATTGATATATATATATAATGTGAAAAGTAATATTTTCACAACATAATATCTATATATATACATATAAATATAAATAAATAAATATATATATATATATATATATATATATATATATATATATATATATATATATATATATATATATATATATATATATATATATATATATATATATATATATATATATATATATATATATATGTGTATAAACTCTAATTTAATATAATCATTGTAAGATGAAGTCCAAATATATAAATTATCTAAATCATAATTTAAATTAATAATTTTCAATCAAATAATAAACAATTAAGCTATTACACTTTCAAATTGTGAAGTATATATTTAAAGTTAAATTTCTTTCATAGTAACTTTGCAAAGACTACAATCAAATTAAAAAATTCCATAAAATCATATACATATTTTTTTTTTATAAAATACTGTTGAGAAATGTTCTAAATTATAAAACTATAGTCAAATCATAATAACATTACAAAACTGGCGCGTAGCACCGACAAACCCCTAATTGAGTATAAACTAGCGGGGGATTTATTACAAACAAAAAAACATCTAATGGATTTTCTAATGTTGTAACCTAATAAACTCTTTTAATAACAACTACAAAGACATTTTCAGAAAATGTATTTTAAGAAAATACGGTTATTCAGTTAAACGCTGATATCATCTAATTAATTGGAAATATGTAACTGCTAGGTTGATGTATATTTACCTAATAGTTGTCCATATTGACGAACAACCTGATCGTTGATATAAATTTGGGAGTTTGGATATTCTCCAACATTTACTCTCATTCCCGATTTCCCATCGCATGTTGCATCCTTCCAAATTTCATATTTATGTGTTGATTATGATTTTGTTGGTGTTGAAATGTTTAGCGGATGGATATTGGATGGCTTCAAATGTTGATTTTAAATACAGTATCTAATAATAATTCAATGATTTTATAATTTAAGTTGAAACCGTGACTATGATAATTGAGTTTTTATTTTACAAACAATAAAGTTAATGGGATTTACAGTTGTAAAAAACTAATAAACTCTTTTGATATAGAAGGACCTCTTTGAGAATTGGTTTGACACAAAAAAAAACACTAAAATAACTAATATAGTATCATTTAGGTGTCTAGTATCATCTAAATAATTTGAATTATGTAACTGCTCTTAGATTATATCCCGATAAGCATAGGTTAGTGTTTGCCTGATCGGCCAGTTGCCAAAATGCTGTTTATTTTTTCATTTGCTTGTTAATTTATTTGTTTTATATGATTAATTTGTAATAGTTAATACAATGACATACTTTATTGAAAATGTGTGGTTCATATAGAACCATGAGCTTTTTTACATTACAATTCGTTTCGGGTTGCAAAGTCAACATATTAAACAAAGTTGTTTGAAAACAATATATAATATATTGCTTGGACGACGTAATGATATGAGTATAATATTAAAAACTTGATATTTAGAAAACAAAAATGGTATTTGGTTTGGCTCAAGATAACAATTTTAGTTTGGATAATTTATTTATTCTTTATTCCATGATTTAAACTCAAAAGATTACATGTATAATAATTTTATATTCATTCATGATAATTTTTTGGACTTCCAACTTAAAACTAATTGGCAATTAGCGGAGTAACAAATTTTTTTTATATATTATTCAAGTCTTATTTGTATTTCCAATGAGAGATTTTTATCCCAACATCCTCCCTCGAGATAATAATAGTGCGTATAATCATTAATTTCACGAATCTATCGTACGTCTCTAAAACAATGCTTTTATTCTCTAGCAAGCTCGGAGAACTGAGTTTTTTCTGGGTCATCAGCTAATTGGTTAATCGGGTCACTGTTCGAACCGGATTAAAATGTTAGAGCGTGAGCCTGCTCTGATACCATGATAAGTTTCCTGAGCTTCCAACTTAAAACTAATTGGCAATCAGTAGACTGACTCAAGTCTCTTATCTATACTATTAAAGCAGCTGACTGTTTATGAACCTGCCCTTGAAATTTCATCGGAATTAGAAAATGTTCTCAAAATTATTTACAAACAGTACTTTTCATTAACATCTTCAAGATATTTACAAAACATGGCTTTTTTTTTTATGAAATTTCAAATTTATTGGATCATGCTAAAGAATGTTATTTACAGGTATAAAAGAACGTGATTAAGAAATAAGAAAAAATTGAACAACTTCAACCAGTATGGTGAAACCATCGCTGGAGCATCCCATAGTATTTGCTATCTGGCTTATACCGCAAAGCCACAATCATGTTCCTCACCAGCTTATCAATGGTTTTCTTCATCTGATCAATAGATGTGCATGATGTTCCATGTCGTCAAGCATTTCTTTCCCTCCACACGGTGTAGATAACCACTTGGAAGAGAAGTTTCAGCAAAACCAAATCCACACATCCTGCTCGTGACCTCTGTAACCTGGTAAGTGTGATCTTCCAATCTGGATTTGTCCTAGCTCCAAGCATTGGCCTTGCTAGATCATCCCAAATCGTAAAGGAAAACGGACAGGCAAAAAAGAGGTGATCTCTTGTCTCATCCGGCTCTCTGCAGAACACACAGGCTTGAGTGATTCCCCAAGCCCTCATACGATCCCCTGTTGCTAGTCGATTCCGTACTGCCAGCCAATTAATGAAAGAGCAGCGAGGAATCCCTTGTGCAAACCAAACCACACCGTACCAACCCACCTTATCTCTATGCTGTCGAATTTGTTCCCATGTACTGCGAGCTGAGAAACAAGACTGATAATCATCCTCCCCATGTTTCCTGAGCACCACATCACTTCCTGCCTCCGGGTCCGGGACTGGTGTGCTTACGATACGGACATAGAGATCATGAAATCTACGACTCCTCCTTCCCCTTATGCTCCATTCCCCATTAGTTACTGCATCCGTAAGTGCAGCTCGACGAGGTAGGCCAAGATATGTGGTTCCCACCGCCCCTGTTATGTCAATCAGACGACCAATGCCCAGCCAATTATCAAATCAAAAGTGCACAGACTTACCATTCTTAACATCAACCCGAAGGAAGGGAAAAACTAGATCACATAGCTTGAGCAGCTTCCTCCATATCCATGATCCTTTTGTATCATCTCTAACATCCCAGAAAGAACTGCACCGTAATAAATACTTTCTTGTCCAACAGACCCACAGTGAAGTATTCTGAGTGAATAAACGCCAAATCAGGTGTAGAGCGAAGACTCGAGAAGAATCTTTAAGGCGACGTATCCCCAAACCACCCTCATCTTTGGGTAAACAAAGATCCTCCCAGCTTACCTTAGCTTTATGCGTTTGCGTTGGAGAACCAGACCAGAGGAACGCACTGCACATGCTTTCTATCGTGTCCAGACACTTAGCAGGAAGAATAAAAGCAGCCATCCAAAAATTGACAATACCAGAAAGAACAGATTTGATGAGCTGGAGCCTGCCGGCAAAGGAGAGACTCCGAGTAGACCAACAAAGCATCCTACTTCGAATCTTATCAATCAGAGGTTCATAATCCAGACCAGTGAGGGATTTTGTTGTCAAGGGGAGCCCAAGATAACAGATGGGAAGGGTCCCCGAAACAATCCCTACCGCTGATGCCGCTTGATTTAGCTGAGCCATATCTACCCCGGAATTAAAAATAGTGGATTTGGATACATTAATACGAAGTCCAAACACCCTAGCAAAGTGATTCATTACATCCATAACTCCCTGCAGTGACGAAGATTTACCATCTGTAAACACCAGTATATCATCCGCAAAGCTGAGATGAGTGAGCTTGACCTCTCGACACTGCGGATGATAGTCAAATTTTCCTGCTTCAGCCGCACGATTCAGAAGCAGGGAGAGAACATTGTTGAGGATGACATACAAATACGGCGACAAAGAACAGCCCTGCCTGATGCCGCGAGCACTCGTGAAGAAACCCTCCAAACTACCATTAACCGAGACAGAGAATGCCGCTGTGGAGATACACACACGAACCCAGTTGATGAATTGCAAAGGTAACCCCATTGCTTGAAGAACCGTTAAGATAAAAGACCATTTCACCGTGTCAAACGCCTTTGCTATATCAAATTTAATAGCGCACCTCGCCTTACCAGATGTCCGATGATACCCATTAACGAGCTCAGAAGCCAATAGAACATTCTCCAGTAATAACTTCCCTTTAAGGAACGCAGTCTGATTCGGTTCAATCGCATCTGGAAAAATAACCTTGAGTCTATTTGCAAGGACCTTAGAGATAACCTTATACAAGAGGTTACAACATGCATATGCAATAGGCCTGTAGTCCTTCATCGACTGAGGATTATCAATCTTGGGAATAAGTGTAAGATTAGTGGCATTTACCCCCGTAGGAAGGAGACCAAAGAGGAAAAATGATTGAATCGCTGTAGTAAAATCATGCCCAATAACACTCCAGGCAGCAACATAAAATTCCTTCGTATAGCCATCAGGTCCAGAGACTTTATCATTCGGCAGAGAGCGGAGTGCAGCATAGACCTCCTGCGCGGTTACAGGGCCAGCAAGAACAGCAGCGGCGTCCCTGGGACATCTATAAGTTAGAAGGCCTTGGAGATCCGCTACCGTGACTTCCTCAGTCTCCAAGTCCTGGGTTTGTAGAAACCTTTGGAAATGGGAGACTGCTTCCTTTTTAATGTCAGATTCAAAACATGACTTTTCATTTATCAACAACAAAAATCGCAGGTTCAAAAAACATTGTTTTTCTATTACACACCGAATGGGTTTTCAATATCTTTAATAACCCATCTTGATTTTGATGGAATGTTTTATAGAAACATAAATTCAAAATTAAAATCGAAATATTAGTTGGTATTGAAATGGAAACGGGATAGACATAAGATGTGATTTAAATAAGATTTTCCAAATACTAATCCTAATTTATTAGTAAGATCCGATAATAAAGAGATTGTCTCCAACTTTCTCTCCAAGTTTCAACTATATATTTTGTTTAATTGCACATATTTCGGGGTGGGATCAAAACAAATCCATGAATATTCTTAACAATAAATGTGAATGATAGTATACAGAAATCAGATTTTGTGATTTAAATAAG
The DNA here is from genome assembly GCA_026261945.1 of Hirschfeldia incana. NCBI lineage: Eukaryota > Viridiplantae > Streptophyta > Magnoliopsida > Brassicales > Brassicaceae > Hirschfeldia > Hirschfeldia incana. Next base: position 5,566,810 of record JABCMI010000006.1, read on the forward strand.
ATTTTTTCAAATAGTAATCCTAACTTATTAGTAAGATTCGATAATAAAGACCCTATCATATAATGTGCTCTTGAATTGATACGATAAATTTAAACCTGTTGCAGCATATATTCTAATAATATTGTGGTATTTGATTTAGTTTTCAAATGCAATTAGCACCGGAAATTATGTTGCAAGCTAAACAATATCTCGGCATTAAAACCCTAAACATACATTCTCAATTCATTATATAATGGTATTCTCGATTCATTAGTTGACACATACACTTCTTTTTTTTTGTAAAATACACATACACTTTTCGTTTTCATATGATTTTAGTGTTTTATCTTCTTAACAAATTAGTTTTCTAATTTAAATTTCATGTTTGTTCTTATGCAGGTCTAATAGATCCTGGGATGATGGCTACAACCGAAATATATTTTCTGACTTATATGTAAGGTATTCTATAATTTTTTTTAGTCTTTTGATTAATTAACCTAAAATTTTCTTATTTGATTGGTTTAACATTAATTTTAATGGTGTTGTTATGTTCATCACCGGACAGTGACGAGCTCATCGGAACTGGGGTAGCATAAGGCAAATCGATAAACCTTCCTGTATTATTTCCCGAGCACCGTAGTCTCACCATGTGATCATCTCTGTAACAGTACTCCCTAGCTTATATCTACATTTATCTCTCAATTTTAATCTTCTCTTGATTGATTAATCTCTCTATATAGATCTAATATTCATGGTAAATTTTCATTTTCAGTAAAAGGTTTAAGCTTAAAAGACATTTGTATCCATGTCTTAAACCGTATGAGGAAGGAAAAATCCAAGGAAATATTTGACTTTTAATTATTTTTGTGAAACTCAGCTGCTTTTTTTTGTGAGTTTATATTTTGGGTTTGTTTGGATCATAATTAAAGATATATTTGTAATTAGATTTTAATAATTTTTGGTGAATATTCGTGCAGGTACTAACATGATTAACATATGAAAATCGTGAATTCATATGTTGTTGAGTGTGACAGTTGGTGTTGTAAATGATGTGTCTAAAATTTCTAAATCATAGACGAGGTATGCATAACTGAGGTATGCTTATCACGTGTATATTTTAGTTAACCATTTTGTAAAATCTTGAAATTTACTTTTAATGTATCTTAGTTGATCATTTTTCATCCGGAAAAAAAATAATTAAGGATGGTTTTCCTGGTACCCATACGGGTTTGGTTCAGATCGGTTTGCGTTTTGGGTTTTCAAGGTCAAAGATTTCAGTCCTATTAGGATGTTTCTAAATTTTTGTTTGAGTTTAATTCGGATCTTTGCGGGTTTGGTTCGGGTTTGGATAACCCATTTATTTTAAAGTTTTAATTCACTATTAAATTTCTAAAAATCTTTAAATAAAATAAATATTACCTATAAATTTAAATAACACATGTCAGAATACCTAAACTTAACGTATCAATTTTTTTGATTTAAAATTTTGGATAGAGAATCAATAAATATTTCAAGTATTTTTGGTGATTTGAGTATACTTTAACTATTTCAGATATTTATTTTTGACTATCTATATATATTTTCAAGTATTTTAAATCAATTTAAAAGTATCATTCTTGATGTTTTATATATGTTAAATCTAAAAATAATTAATATATATGTATCAGTCTTGAGTATCATTTTTGATATTTTTTTGTAAGTTATCCTATTATTTTCTTTAGAGCAAATTTTTTTATGCATGGTTTTTTTTGCTTTCAATAATTTATGGATTCATTATCCCTATTATTTGTAACACAAATTTAGAAAGCAATATAATTCTTCTATTTATATATTAATAACACCAAATCAATCAATCAAACTCCGGTTTCAATCTTTACTACCGATAAACCTAAAAAATACAAATCTTAAAAAAATCATTAAAATGGTTGATACAAATTTTATGTTGAAATACATTCGTTTCAAAAAAAATGACAAAGGAAACAAACCCGCACTTTGAAAGCGCGGATCAAAATCTAGTCTATACTATTAAAGCGATAACTGCTTATGAATATGCCTCTGAATTTTCAAGAAAATTACAAAACATTTCATTTCCTTTCTTTTTTAAATGAAATCGTGTAACTAAAAAAGAAATTCGGTCATCAAAAGCCCAACAAAGTCTTAAAATAAATTGACAGTCTAATTTTTTTGTTTAGTGTATTATTAAAACGAAATGGACTTGAAACTTTTGAATCAATGGGCTTAAAATTTCTGATTCTATAGTAACCCATTTAAAATATATTATCGAGATGCTATTTCAAATTTTCAAAATTTTAGAAATTTTCGATTATATAATATTAAAGCATTATACTTTTTATGAATATGCCTCAGACTTTTCAAATTAATTACAAAAATTGTCTGAATCATTTTGTCAGCAGTATTTGCAACCAATCAAAAGTTATTAGTTTACAATTACATTAAAAAGTATTTAATATAATTCAGTTCTTAGCCCTTTTGAAAATTTGGTTTCATAAATATTTGCACCATATATTTCCAAAAAATGTTCACGTTATTAATTATTTGAAAGTTTTTATTAAATGAAACCTCAAAATAAAATCAAGGTGAATAACAAATGATTAAATCAACAAAATCATAATACGAGTCTAAATTATCTCAACTCTTTAAAAACAGTTCCATTTAAAATAAAAACTAAAGCATATAAACTAAATTTAGTAAAATTATAGATTTTTTTTGAAATGCACAAATGAATTTTTCAATACAGAAAATGTGAAAGATATAAAATATTTTATTTAAATTATGAAAAACAATCTGTGTAAAATAAGTTTAACTTCGGATTAAATGAATAAAATCATATTATGGGTTAGAATTATTTAGAGTTTTCAAAATTTTAGTCATATTTAAAATAACAAAAATAAGTTGTATACGTTAATTTAAGATCAATTTCAGAAAATTTTAAAATATATAATATGTCAAAAATCATAATTTTATTACGTAAACTAACTTCCAACAAAAAAATATACGCGCCATTTTTAAGCGCGGATCAAAATTTTGATTTGCAGAAGTTCTCACAATGGATATTAGACATTATGAATATATTATATTTTCCAGTATCTATTTAAAAGCCTGATTATGAATGTAGTGTATCATATCAATAGCCATTATTAACCTAAATAATATTATAATTCATTTAGACTTTTAATAATTTTACAAGTAAATTTACAAATTAATTTTACTGAAAATAATTTCAAGTTTAATTTCTTAATATATATAGTTTCCAATAAAAAATAATTATTTCACAATACTAACATTTTGTATAGAGGAAAATGAACATAAGCCTAAAAACAATTCCTAACAAAAATCATAAAGACACTTGATATATATTTTATGTTGAAACACATTTGTTACAAAAATAAATTTGTCAAAAAAAAGAATATCTGCCATTTTAAAGGGCGGGTCAAGATCTAGTATATTACTTAAGTTCCCATCATATTTTTGATGTGGGATCTTATCCCAAAATCCTTCTTGGAGATAATGGTGTGTATAACCATTAATTTCGCAGATCCATCGTACTCCTACTGAAACAATGATTTTTCTTCTAGTAATCTCGATAGAATTGAGTCTTCTATGAATCAAGCTAATGGGTTGATCGGGCCACTAGCTTGTTCCAGAACCAATACTGCAATGAAAAGAAAACAAATGCGTAGTTTAGCCTTCGCTTGAAACCTTAGTTAAATTAAGCAATGTTCTTGTTCGTAAATCTGTCCTCTGCATTGATGGAAGGCATGAAGCCATTCAGCCTAGTTGTATGTCACGCCTTTAGGATAATTTAAAATCACCAAAACATAAAATAAAGAGAATGTTGCCATGCATAGCTTAAGGATGACGATGCCAACATGTATTTGCTATTTCTACTCTCACAACATCTCTGTAAAAGAATCATTGGTACGGACGGCGTATGTTTTCGTTAGAATGAGAAAATATTTTTAATAACGTTTGACCAAATTATTAAATTGGGAATCCAATTAACTAAAGATTGGAATCCTACAAGATGACACATCATGCGCCTCTCTAATTGAGTAGCGGGGTAGTCTATGAAAATAAAACAACAAAGAAAATTGTCATGTTGACTTTACATCTCACAAACGAGTATCACCCACCATGCCAGAAGGATTTCGTATGCTTATATAATTTTGGAGACAAATTACATAGAACCGATGATATGCTGTCTTAGTGTCTTAGCTAAACTAAAATTCTAGAACTATATATTATATACAAACTAAATTAATTATAAAGGTAGGCCACTTCACAGTTTAGATCAAAGAAACTTAAGCAAAATATTATCATTCTTTTCACTTCATCGATAGGTTTGTTTTTTCTAAAAATAGTTCTCAATTGGAGACCAACTTGTTCATTAATATATAACAGAGGATATACAATTACTGAGTAAAAAGGATGTGAGAGTTGACGAAGTTGTATCGCTTGATATGTCCAAAAGGCCAGGAGGGGCCGGCCTAATCTGTACTTACAATTACAAAGTACATACGTCATTTTTTTAAATACGCGTTTTAATATAAATTGCTAAAAATAACAAAATATTTAATTGTTCTTAAAGTATTTTATTGTAACACAGCAATAAAGAGTACACAACTACAAATTTGCCAAACCACTTATGATTGCAAAACCAACTTATAGGATGACTTACAAAAATACTATTGTCTGTAACCTTTTTCAAGTATACGACTATATATACGAATTTACTATGATGATTAGTTGATAAATTTATAAAGAAAAGTGATCAAAGAAATTGCAACTGATGACTAACAGCTTTGTTAATTGACATTAGAGAACTCTTATGTAGACATTATTGTGTTATTTTATGAACCATTAAAGATCTGCCTGAACTACTAGGGTTGGTCTGATTTTTTCCCCATTTCGTCATTAAGAAAAGCCAAACTTTAGTTTTGCTAACTGCCAAGGCTTTAACTTGAAACTCTGGAAGATCAAAATGTTTAATTAGTAAAACATGCTTTTGATAAAAAAAAAAGTAATTAAACATGCTATTCAATTGATCTGTCTGGTTTTTATTGGTCTATGTAATCCTCAATTTCTATATTACTTTTTCTCTTTTTTTTTGTCAACTTACCTTTTCTTTTAAATTCAAATTATTAGCAAACTTTCTTTGTTCACATATTTGGACACATGACTTTTCCTTTAACTAAGTATACATTTGACAACCAGAAATGCGAATACAATATTTATGCGTCTAACTTGTTGGCAATGACAAAGAACAAGAATCCCGTCGGTAAATTTCATTAATAACTTGAAACTCGTATTAATATTCTCGAATAAACCAAGTAGTAGTTTAATCAAGATACTAATCACACGTCACGCTACCGTACCGCCGTGGCCTTTCAATAGAATATTGGGATGATCCAGAACATATATTCAGCTAAATACGTTTTTTGTAAGTTGTAATACGTTGTCAGTGCCACCAGGAGCCACATAATTGTCTTATAAATTAGAAATGCAATATAAAATTCTTAAATTGCCATTTCAAATAATTCGGAGTATGATGAGTATCTCATTCTCAGGGTCGACTCATGTGACTTATTCTTTTATTCTAATTGACGGCATCAATCTATTATTAGGAATCATCTATACAGAAACTAATGATTTGGTATTTTAAATTATGTTTGCTTTTATACATGAATTTCTTAAACTAATGTTGTTAATTCTGTGAATAAACGAAATAATTAGATCGATCCTACGTATTTAGCTATATATGTAAAACATAAAAATAAACTTTTATGCTCATAAACTATTACATTAGATTTTCCTAAAAACTCTGTATATATTATAAAATTTTTATTATTATTATAAAATGCGTCAAAGACATACATAAATGAAAAAATCAGTTTCTTAAGCTGCTTCATGTTTATAAATGATGAAAAATAAAAATATTGTATATCTACATATGTCAAATGTGCGTAAATGCTACACCTGAAATAACTAAATACTATTGTATCAATTTTTGATTTTAGAGATATATCTGATTTGGTTAATTTTTTTACCTAAATATGGTAATAATAGAATATAGATCGACCGCCTGGATTTGTAAATTCTTTCTAAATGCCACAAAGATACAAGTCATCGAGATGAATACAAATCATATAATATAATAACTATATATTTGTATATTCCTGATTAAGATTCACAAAGTCTATATAAAGATGGGTATCTGCATAAGCAAAGTCGTGTATCAAACTCTTTCTTTTCTTTTATCTCCTCTCATTTCACATATATACAAAAAAAAAGAGAAAAACAAAACAAAGGAATTAAGAAAAAATGGGATTTTGTTTTTGTTTATCCTCAGGAGGATCAACAGATAGAAATCAGATTTACGAGATAAATGATTATGGACAAGAAAATGCAGTTCTATACTCTGAACAACATGAATTTCCTCAAGACTTTGGCTCTGTCTCGTCTTTAGCTGGAGGCAAGGGCTTCAATCAAGATGCTGCCATACTCCACCTGGTATTGTTTTAAATATAATCATTACCATTTTCTTAAAACAAGAGCTTATATTCAGAAATGTTAAATATATGTTTGTCCGAAGCATTTTTCTAACGACATGAATGATATAAAATTGTAGGGATATGGAACAGAAGAAGGAGCGTTGTGTGGAGTTTTTGATGGGCATGGAGAGAAAGGTGAATTGGTGAGCAAGATCGTAAGAAACCAGTTGCCATCTTTATTGTTAGGTCACATGAACAATCATTCAGTGACTCGAGACTGGAAACTCATCTGCGAAACTACGTGTTTGGCCATGGACAAAAGAATTCTTAAACTTAAGAACACTCTTGATTGCTCTTCTTCCGGAACTGCTGCTGTTTTCGCCGTTAAACATGTAAGTTAGTCTAATACTATTCTTGTGTTCCAAAAAAAAAAGAGTCGAATACTATTCTTACAAAAAATTCAATATAGGTGATATTTTAAATAGTTGTTACTTCCTTTAAATAAAATATACAATCACATTTCTGTAATATTACTTTAACATGTTTACCAAAAAAAAATTTCTGTAATATTAAACAATAATATCTGGACAGGGAAATCAAGTCATGGTGGCAAACCTAGGAGATTCAAGGGCTATTATGATTGGAACAACTGATATTGGAGAAACGGAGGTGGTTCAATTGACCAGTGACCTAAAGCCAAGTGTCCCAAGTAAGTTTGTGCTACTATGGATAAAGTTATGTTTGTAACCAATGGTTTCGTTATAGTTAAGCATTTTTTTGGTTAATTGATTTTGCAGGCGAAGCGGAGAGGATAAGGAAACGCAACGGAAGAGTCTTAGCTTTAGAGGCAGAGCCTCATATTCTAAGAGTATGGCTTCCACATGAAAACCGACCAGGCCTAGCCATGTCAAGGGCTTTTGGTGACTTTGTCCTTAAATCCTACGGTGTCATTGCGACTCCTGAAGTCTCTACGCATCAGATCACTTCTCGCGACCAGTTTCTGCTCCTTGCTTCCGACGGGGTACGTATAACATCTCCATGAGGATAACATGACCGACCAAATCAAATTTAATAGCATTGAACATAATCTGAATTATATTCACATATGTTTTCTCTTTAAGGCATTTCTTGATTACAAACTAAAGCCTAAATTTAAAATAACAGTTGAACAGTATGGTCCATGTAAATAATGAGTTTCTTTTGGTCTCATTTGTGTTATAAAGGTGTGGGACGTGCTTAGTAACGAGGAAGTGGCTAAGGTGGTGATGAAGTCGGCGAATGAGGCAGGAGCGGCCAACGCGGTGACAGAAGCGGCAGCTAATGCGTGGAGACAGAAATATCCAACGGCTAAGGTTGATGATATCTCTGTCGTGTGTCTCTCTCTCAACAAGAGACATGTTCCTCAGCCTCGTATATGATTTTAAAAAAAAAATTCTTTCGGAAAAACAAATAAAGACTAATCAAATATGGATGCCAAGACAGCTCACACTTCTGCGTGTTTGCATATGAGTGTGACCATATGTGTATATATCTATATATCTACCGTTGTATGTTAAGTCGTGTGACTATTAATTAGAAACGAAATTATAGAGGCGTTATGAGTGGTGTGTGTTGTGAGATGGAAGCAACAAGGACGTTGACATTTTGGACACACGTCATGGGAATCTATGTATAACTACTGGTCTTTTGGAGCTAATAGTGGAATTTTTTTTTTTTTTTCCAAACTGTTATGTACATGCCTATATATCAATTTGATAATAGCATCCAAACAAAGATGATACTGAATCCGACAACTTAACATAAAACACCAAATATTTGGAAAAAAAATAGTTACAAGAATTTTGTATATTGTACTTTGTCAGTTGAAAGCTCTTTCTAATAATTATTATCATCAGCACTCTACATCATTGCAACGAGATTAGGAAGATCTCTCTCTCTATATATACATGGGGTCAGTTTTGAAAAACTTATTGATATGGTCATGGCTGCTGAGAAGTCAGAGGCTTGCAATGCTACTGAAGTTTCGGTTTCTCTCTGTGTTTTTTGTCCATACCCATACCCAAGTGTTTCTTTTTAGATCTGTATATCTCATTATCAGTTCCTTCTTCAGTGTGTAATTACAGATTATTTATTTGCGCAGTACAGACGCGTGTGGAAGGTAAAAGTTAACGTGTATAAGGTTTGTCTGATACATGTCTCCATTGCAAATCTCAAACTCTGGATGGTTTTTGTAGCAGATACACAGCTGTCAGAACGTAGGAATTGAGTTTCAGAACATGGGAATTTAATTAGAACTTGAGTAATATCATGGTTTTCACTTTTTACATACACCAAAGTATGCAGAGAATTAGAAGACAGACCAAGAGAGGCCTGAACTTTTACTTGGTGACGGTGAAGCTTGCACGGAAGTTCGATATCATAACCGGGCACTCGCTCTTCTCATCGTACTCTGTGAACTCCTCTCCGCTAGACAAATCAATCTCATCGAATTTGGTTCCAGATTCCTGTTTAGGCCAAGGAAAAAACTCAACTCATAAGAGCTTCAAGGTATCAGAAAACTAAGCGTGAGCATTACAACTTACAGCTTCAGCTTTCCAAAACCCACCAAACCCGAAATCGATGGGTTCATAGCCTCGACAGTCAAAGACCATGAGAGGAGCATGCTCTCCAGCCTCGGAGTCTTCAAGAGTTAAAGGTCGACCTTTCCCCGGGATCATTGTGACATTCCCTTCCCTTCCACAGAACTTACACTGTAACAATAACTCATGGAGACAAACCATCAAACTCAAACCCAAAAAAGCATAACGAGATGAGGAGAGAGTGAATGAGATTACCTTCTGAACAAGATGACAAGTACCCTTGCCACCAGGAGGAGTGAATGTCTCGTTCAAAGTCACACATGTCTCCTTCTGTGTCACTTCTCCGCATCTTTCACATTTCAACTATACACATATTATAACATTCTGTTAATGTTTCACACTAAAAGCGCAATAAAGAAGAATAAATGACTTGTTCCTATGTAGACAAGCAAGAACAACAAGGAGAATCATCTCATCTACCGTGTCATCGTCATTGAAGAAAGACTCAGAACTAATAAATACTCTGTAATACTCCCATACTATTTTATCAAGCTCAGTTCCATGGATTTTGATATGAGAGACAGATTCAAATCACAAGACGAAATTAAAAGAAAAACTAAAGAGGAAAGGTCTAAGCTTTACTAAATCCTTACAAGTACCATGATCAGCCCAAGCAATAGAGAAGAATAGCCAACACCCAATTAAACCCTAATCAAGCTCAGATCCATAGATATTGATTCAATACTCAAAATTGAAAACCCTAAACAGGAAAAACCTAAGCTTTACTGATTCCTACGAATACAATGGAGCATCCCGCAAGCTATGGAGAGGAACCGTTAATTCATCATACACCCAAAGTAAAACGAAACAATGAAAACAAAACCCTAATAAAGATAGAATCAGGACGGATAATCGAAGCTTGAGGAAGAACCTTGAAGAGGTAAGGGAAGTTGGGATCGTCGCAGCCACCAGAGGGCTGGAGATTAATGAGATTCTCGAGATCGGCCGTGATTTTAAGCAAATAGTTCACCATCTTCCCTTCTCCACACGATTCTCCTTCTTCTTCTTCTGATGATCGGTGTGGTACTTTTACGATTCCAGAAGAAAGGCAAATAGACGGTCTTGTCCCTGAGAAAGGGAATGATTTTCAAATTCGGACCGACCGGTCGGACTTGTAAATTCGATCTCCGGTTATATCTTAAGAACCAACAAAACCGTTGATTCGTCAAGAAAACTCCACCAGATCTATAGCATAATCCAGTCATGAACTCAAGCCATGATTAACGTCCAACCAGTGTCCAACTGTCCACGATATTTTATTATTACTCAGTAAGTAGTAATTGTTAGTCAACTTACTCATATGTATATAACCAACTTATGGTTAACTGATTTGACCTAGCGTTAGGATTTAGAATGTAACAGTGATCGCTAGGTGATATCCGCACCCTGCGCAGAGTGAATAGACTAATAAAAATCATAATTTTTAAATTATAGATATTTGAAAGCTCAAAGTCGTAGTAACAAATATACATTTTATATTATAAATATTGAACGAAATTATGCATTTTATATAAAGTAAACTTTAGATTTACTTAAAACTTGTGTAATTGATTAGATGTAATATCTATTTTCTGTGAAAGTAAATCTATAAGATTAAAAGATATTTAAATAAAATTAGTTATGAATTAAGATAAAACACAACACTTCAAGATTTAATTATTGATTTCATATTATAAATTATGAATATGAGATAAAACGAAACATAGGCAATAGAATAATAAAATATGAAAAAAATAAATTATAAAGAAAAAAATAAAAATTGACTTAAAAATTCTTCGTTTGCAATTCTATAAAGAGAAATAAAAACGGGTATCAGCTTACCAAACCAAACACAATTATTTACCAAACTCGCTAAACGAAATGATATACTACTTGTTTTTGAAGTATCAATAGCACTCATTGTCTTTGTGTGTTTTGAAGTTTTTAGGTTGTGATACGGTAGATGAAAAATTAGTATGATATATAGTAATAACTAACAGGTTTGAGGCCACGATAATTGAATAAATCAAATATATTACATGGCAAGATTAATGGCAGAAAATCCCTACAATTTTGTAAATTTTTTTTAATTGGTCTTCAGAATTTCAATAAATTTAGTAGTAACTTTCCTATATTAACTTAAATCAGAATGTGTTATGATTTAATAGTACATCAGTTTTCTAATTTTTGGAATAGTATTAATTATAATTAAACATAAAATTAGCAAAAAAATCACGTAAATATAGAAACAAAACACTATTGGATTTGATATCAAAAGACATCACCAAATCTCTTATTTATTGAAATTATAAGGCTGATTCCCTAATTTTTGAAATAGAATTATTTACAATTAAACGTAAAATAAGCAAAAGAAATCAAGTAAATATGTAAGCAAATTATTAATAGATTTAATATTAAAAACGTCAACAAATCTCTTATTTATTTAAATCATAAGATTGGTTTTCTGCTTATTTACTTTAATCTTGTAAGGGTGGTTGGTTGTCCGGTAAGAACCGAAAGATGGTGTCAAAGAGAAGTTACTAATCTTAGAATATATTTGGCTGAAGAAAGGTTCAAACAGATGAACCAGTTTCTTTTTAGTTGACGGATGGATCTTATTTCCCTGAAAAAAACGTGGGCATAAAAAAAATATATTTTCAACACCGACATGAATATATATGTAACTACATGATGAAAATGCGGACTTACCTTTGCATCCACGAAACCATTTTTATGGTCTCTCCACCAACAGCTGAAGTTCATGACATTCATTTTCGATGTTGCTTTTGAATATGTTTAGATTGTGATGGCTGTGTAAGAATAGTGTAGGAAGATATATATCAATCAGTGATATGGTTTAGGGGAGGGGTGATTTCATGATAATCAAATAACACCAATAATCAAGCCAAAATATGAGTAATTGATCAACCAAAATTTATAATTTGGAAAGAACGCATTTTATGAGATTTTACCGTTTGTAGTATTAATTCAATAGAATCTCTTAATAAGCACCTATTTACATACGAACCTTATTTACATACGAACAATAAAATATTATAGTATAGTTATCATGGTAATAATGATTCTCATTTTAAAATCGATATTATAAAATCCCACAACATGTCTGATCACATGGTGACTGTTAAATAATACATACAATCGATATAATCTATGATCAAGTAAAATATCGAAAGAAAAATGATGCTTTTACATTGTTTCCATATGTGTATCGTCGTACAGTAACAAACTAATTAAGAAAATCAGTCAAAATTGATGTATGTTTGGTGAATAATATGAGACATATAATATTTGTATATTGGAGTGGCATGAAAAGTAAATATTTTAGGTAATGATGGGTTTTTGAAAAAAATGCTCTAAAGTGAAGTGTGAGCATGATACATAAGCAATGGATTGTGGTTAATAACACATCAACCAAATGTTTGTTTTAAAATGGTCTCCTCAAATAATGGAAAGATGATGGAAAAGAAATATGTGAATTATAAGAACTACGATGGCAGGAATTTATATGCAGGAAAAGAAGTCCAAATTTTTAATTGCTATTTAATGGGATAATCTGATTAAAGCACTGCAATACTTTTTATATCGAATTGAAAATCACTGCAATCTCGGTACTTCTGATCCTAAGCACTTTAGGAATGTGAATATTTTGCAAATATGTACATAAAAATCAATTATATGTTAATTGATCAATTATTTTTTGTGAAGATCAATTAGAATTGTCAGTCGATTTAATCACTTCTAAAAACGTATAAATCATAATAAATCAGTAGGCTAAGATTTTGGTAATCTTGCATCAATTTATATAATGTGATTAAAGGATTGTAAATCCATGTTTACTTATCATATAATGTTGAATTTGAATACCTATGATGAAATCGGAAGATGTTTCTTGTCTTATTATAAATATTATTTAATGTAATATTCAAAAAGTATTATATGATAAATATTCATATAATAACATGTTATATGGTATATATCTATATGATAGATATGGTAGATAATAGATTGGTAGGATAAATATGATTATCCCTACTCCAATTTTATACGATAGATTAGTAGGATTTTTATAAACGAATATTCTTAGTAGAATATTTTTAGTACAATAAAAATCACAACCTGTTACAAAATTTGGATGCGTGTGTGAGTATATATTTTTTAATATACAGATAAATATATTATGATTTGTTTTAATATAATCATTCATGTACAACAAAATCAAGTCCATCAAACTAATATAGTTCTTTAAGTCCAGCAAACTAATATATTTCTCCTCTTTTGCTACGGTTTGTCTTTATCATGTTTCAAGCCGATGATTTAGTGATTTTGTAGACATTTAGCCGATGATAAACGGTTACTTTTCATTCGATGGAAACAAACATTATTATTATTATTTGAGAACCATATAAACAATACAGTGGCATACAAAGTAATTATTCTAGTGATAGAAGGGTTTTTAAAATAAATGACTGAGGTGAAATATGGTGATGTCAGGTAAATAATGACACTCATGTAAATCACATATGAACCAAGTGTTGTTTTTATATTGGTCTCCTCAAATAATATTAAGGGGATTATGTTTACCGTAAAATATTTCAAATGACCACATATTCAGATATTCCCATTTCCCATAATTAAAATCATACACTAAAAATCAGAAAGTTTCCTCGGACAGAGATTGGTCCTCGAATGCAAAGGCAGAAGGAAGTTTGACTGCAAGACCCACCCGTCGAGCAGAGACGAAAGTCGGCCTTAGTGATCTGACGGTACCGAGTGGAAGGGCCGTCGCTCAATTGGTAGTGTGATCAAATTCTCTTATTCAAGGGTGGTCAACTTCTCTTACAAGGAGGTTAGTGGACTACAATTATTAGATATATCTTATTTATTATTGGATTCGGATGGATAGTCCAACTCGACAACAGCCCATTTAATAATTGATAATCTTTCAAGGAAATGCTAATTCAATTATTTTTCCCAAACGTACACACGTAGAAGACATATTGATCTGTTTTCTGTCATCTTGGTTGTTCCGAAAAGCCGTGTGTGTACTTATTGATATAGCTTGTGAATATCTTCACCACCAATTCGTTTTGAAGGTGAACAGTATATATCTTCAGTCTCCGACCATCTTAATATGATTAATCTCACGCCGATGAAAAAAAAATATATTTATCTCACAAGTGTCTCGTAAGTCAGCTAGTTCGACGATTAGATTAACATGTTGTTAGGTGATATAAAACACACGTTATGAATCTATTAAACTGATGGCGATTCAACAATGTTGGATAAGGGGGCATACTGACGAAAGGAAAGCTACATTCTGAAGCTTACAATTGGATTAGAGTGGATGCTGAAATTTGAAAAAATTACATTTACTTGGGTGGAAAGAAAGGAAAATCGAGTGGCTAATACTTTGGCTAGGCTAGCATTCCAATTAATAGTTTGTTTGTATCCCATTACTTTGTGCCAGCAGTAATTACTAAAACTCTACACGAGGATTATGTAAACTCAACTTATAATATCAATAAAATAAGTCGTAATAAAAAAACCACACACACGTTATGAATCTATTAAAAACAACAATGTGGAAAACCTTGCTCATGTCCCTAAGCTTTGTTCCTTTTTAACATAAAATGCACCCCCCAAAGGCCCAAACGATAACAAAAAATGTAAAGCTCGTGCTAATAGTGGAAACGCACCAACACGCAACCTCTGAAGAATCCCTCAACAAACCAAACACGTTGAACAAAACTACAAAAGTCAATATATTCTCTTGCCATTTGGCTTGATGTCGGTTTCGAATAGCCACACGTACGTAATGTAACATAGCTTCATGACTAATCAACCCCAAAGTATTCCCTGTAAGTCGATCCGTCTTTACTTCCACATTATTGTCGTCATTATCCTTTTAGTCTGGTAATCAATATTTTATCACTAAACGTGACAAGTACTATCCACATTATTTTCCAACACATAAAATACATTTCCCAGATAAACAAGAAAGATTAGTTCTCTTGGACCATCTTTGATTAACCGTTAAAGTATCACTTTAGCAAAAACCCCTCGTCGTTAAAATACGTTAACTAAATTTATAGTTTCTCCAACTTAATTTAGTCTTTCTTTTTTGAAAATACTTAATTTAGTTTGTTTCTCTTACTTTCTAATTTTTAACACGTCATAGTTATTAATCCAGAAGGTCATGTCAGAAAATTATATTGCAACCCCTAGACAAAAAGAACCATAGACGTGAAAAATGGTATAGTGGAACTTTGGCAAATTGTATTCGGGAGTCAACAATGAGTGAATACTTTTTTCATATTGCTATTGAACCTAATCCGTTTCTAATTAATAGATAACCAATTTGAAAATTAAACATAAGTTATTTGAGAAAACAGATATTAAACTTCCAAACTTTCAAATCAAAGCAAAAAAAAAATTCAATTCATGTTTGAACTAATTTTTTTTAACTTTCAAATATTAACCATTTTAATTATCATATTTTATTGACTCGGCTTTTTAAGAAATTTGAATAGTGAACTGTTAAACATGATTATAAAAAAAGATATCCTTAACTCTTTAAACAATGTCATTTTGATTCTGTAAACACTCAAAGCATCTCATTTGTGAAACTAAAGCTCAAAATCGACTTCGTATTCTTCACTCGAAAATAAGGAAGTCGAAATGGTTATGGTTAAGCAAGAAAAGATGTGTCGAATGTCTACAAAAGCAAAACTATTTTGGTTAATTAATGTTTAATCAGCTTTTAAAATAATGTTGTTTAAAGACTTAAAATACATCTATTTTTCAGTTGAGCTTAACCGTAAACTATTCATATTTTTTAAATGACCGAGTCAACAAAATATAATAGTTAAAATGACTAATATTTAAAAATTGAAATTGTTTTTATCTCAAACATAAGTTGGAGATTTTTTGATTTTAATTTGAAAGTTTATTGTTTAAATGACTGTTTTCTCTAAGTTATTTATAAGAATGACGGTTTAGCTTATGTGTCTATCACCACAAATTTCCTCACTTTTTTTTAACAGACCAACACTTACAAGAAAAGTTTCAACATGTGTGATTGGTAAACAATCAATGATCAACAAGCAAATTTTCTTTTGATAAACAATGAACAAGCAAGATTGCTCTAATATATACATATGGATTAAGAATGAAAGCTATATTAAAAAAATGAATTAAACAGCAAGGTTCATTGCTCCATCGGTCTAATATCTAATGCTCTGTCTTCTGTTATATGGTTTTGTCAATCACATGAACAATATAGATTACTATATAGTGTTTTAAGGTGAATGTTTTGTTATCAAAAGTTGTGCATAACACCAACATGAACATATATATACATGACTCCATATTTTTTATATAAGTAATTCATCACTCATAAACTTCATAACTCTTTTTGCTAAATGGAAAATTCTTTTCAAAACAGTGACGTTCATCTCATATTCCTAACCGATTGGAATTGGAATTTCCTAGACATTATTTGAGAAGTGTCATTACTACATTTACTTTTAACAAAAAAATAATGACATATCGTCAAAGAAATATGATATGACATCAATCTGATTATAACATATGAAATTTCATATATTAAGATTTATATTTTTGGTAAGATTTCTTATATATGGTAATGATTATATTCTATATATGTGAATTATTATTTTTTGGCAAAGTATCATAATATAGTAATAACTAAAAAAATTATATCAAAAATATTTTTTCTTTGTAAATATTCATTTTTGGTAAGATTTTAAAAATATGGTAAATAATAATTACGAATATAATTTTTTATATCAATTTATGAATCATATTTATATTATTAAAATAAGTGTAGTTATAATTATATATTTATCAACCTATTTTTTTTATTTGTATTAATGTATATATTTGTTATAATTAATTTATGTATTTACAAATACAGATACTTAAAATAAAGTAATATGAATAAAATAACTTTATACAATTTTAATTATTTGTATAAAAATTAAATAAAATAAAATTAAAAAATTTAAGTAAACATGAATAAATAAAATAAAAATAATTACATTATAGTTTCATTTTTAACTAATAAAATATTGAAAACAAATATTTATAGAAAATAATAATATTTTTTAAAAAAAATTATCTACGTATGGATCAGGAAAACTCATAGTTGAAATTGGAATTGAAGTTCGGCTTATTACACGGGCATGCATACCCGAGATTAAAACCTGATTACCAAGTATATGGACCATATATATCAGATTCCATAAATCTGTCAATTAGAAAATTTCTAATAATTACGAATATGTTGTAATTTGGAAAGACGATAACAGCTATTTATTATGTTACTAATATATGGAAGTTTTGAACAATTTTAATAACATCTTAAAGTAATAAAATATCGTTAGTTATATATGGTCAAACTTCGAAATGAATATTATTTCTCATATATTAGGTAATAATAACATTATACTTACCAAAACAACTTTTTTACAACCGGAAGCATCAAACCTTTTTACTTAAAATACATTTATTTGGTCAATCACTAATGAATTTACAGTGATTTCTAGTGAAGACTCGAACCACTACATAACTATTTTCTTTCAAATACAACTAACACAATTTTATTTTATTTTCTTAGAAAAAGTTTAACATGAGAAATAGTAGAAGGATTATATTTTAAAATACTAAAATAAGGATTCATCAAATTAAAATAGTTGTGTTTTTATTTGTATAATACACGGATCAATTAAGTTAAAGTTTGAAGATCCGAACCAAGGGTCTTTATTCAGTTTCGTCGCTAACATAAACACATGTCGTAAACTCATTGGTTAACACTTAACATAAAAAGAAACTCTCACGTGTAACGCAAAAGCTAATTGCTTTCTAAAAAATCTCTCCACCATTTTACCAAACAAAGCGCGCCTCTCCCCTTCCTTCCTTCAACCTCTTCGCTCTCTCTCTCTCTCTCTACACAAAACCAAAGCTACCTCCTTCTCTGTTTCAGACACAGAGCATCACCAAACCTTCAAATCTCTGTTCCGTCTCTTCTGTATAAATCCTCGCAATTTCAGGATTTGAATCTTCGTAGAGACGCAACGGTTTTAAGATTGGTGTAATCATGGCTTCTCTCATCTCTACATGATTCTGATTCCAATTCAAATGATGAGAATCCATCTCCCTTTCGCCTTCTTCATCATCCTCTCCATCGTTTCCGCAAATTCGAAACTAATCGACGGAGACTACAATCCGCCGACACCTTCTCCGGCGCCGGAGCCTCACCCTGACGATGAATCGTCCCTTTCATGTGTCGATGACTTAGGCGGCGTTGGCTCTCTGGACTCCACGTGTAAGCTCGCCGCTGATTTGAATCTCACACGTGACTGTTACATCACCGGTAAGGGAAACCTCCACGTCTTGCCCGGCGTCAGATTGGTCTGCAACTTTCCTGGATGTTCTATTACGGTCAACATCTCCGGGAACTTCTCGTTGGCTGAAAACTCCACGGTTATCGCCGGAGCCTTCCGTCTCGCGGCGGAGAACGCCGATTTCGCGGTTGACTCGACGGTGGACACGACCGGATTGGGAGGGGAACCGCCGGAGGGGGCGAGCGGTACGCCGGAGGGAGTCGAGGGAGCCGGTGGGGGATACGGCGGGAGAGGTGCATGCTGCTTGACTGATACGACGGCGAAGGTTCCGGAGGATGTGTGGGGCGGTGACGTGTACGGTTGGTCGTCTCTTGAGAAGCCGGAGGTTTATGGGAGCAGAGGTGGGTCCACCAGCAATGAGGTTGATTACGGTGGAGGCGGCGGCGGAAAGGTGGGGATTGAGGTGGTAGGGTGTGTGGGGTTAAACGGCAGCGTTTTGGCTGATGGGGCCAGTGGTGGAGTTAAAGGTGGTGGTGGGTCCGGCGGCAGCATCTTCGTCTTGGCACATAAAATGTAAAACACTTTTTTCTTTTTGTCATTTTCACTCTTTCTTTACTCTTTCTTTAATGGGAAAGAAAGTGTTTAGATTTTTTATGGCTTTGCATTGGTTTAGTGATGTGTTAAGAAAGAAAATATAATTTATAGAGTTGACTCTTAATGTAAAGTCTAAGGTTATAAAAGCTTAGACCTTTTATCATCGCTGCATTTAGCATCTGCCTTCTTTTTTGTAATTCACTCTGGTTTGCTTTGGAAGTGAAGAGTGAGAAACTGAAGATCAGAAAGCTCCAAACTTCTAATGAGAGTTTTAGCCACTCCTCTGTGCATTGTCTTATGGCTTTGGTTGATCTGTCTAAGGTGCAAGAGGTATAATAGCTCCTTTGGTTGTAGATTTGATCTGTGAAACTACTGTTTTGGTTAATGCCACAGGACAGGAAATGGCCGTATTAGTGCGTCTGGAGGTGATGGTTATGCTGGTGGAGGTGGTGGACGTGTATCTGTCCATATATTTAGCCGCCATTCTGACCCTAAAATCTTTGTCCATGGTTAGCTTTAGTTTGGTTCTATAACCATTCTGTAAATTAATAGTGTAAAGTTTCTTGACAACTAATCTTGATGGTCTCCCTCTTTTGTAATTTTATTTTTGTAGGAGGTAGTAGTTTTGGTTGTCAAGAAAATGCTGGAGCTGCTGGGACACTTTATGATGTTATTTCGGAGAGCTTAAAGATTAACAACGAGAATAAGACAACATATACAGACACTCTCCTCTTGGAGTTTCCTAACCATCGCCTTTTCACTAATTTGTATCTCCAAAATATGGCTAAAGTTTCTGTTCCCTTGCGTTGGAGCCGTGTCCAGGTTTGTGAAAATTAGCTAGATTCTTGATTTGCTAAACATCATCTTTTGGTCACCAAGCCATGTGATTAGTTTCCTATGCACAAGTGGTTTTATATATATTCTGGTTGTACCTAAACAGGTTCAAGGTTCAATAAGTTTGTCAAATGGTGCAGAGTTGAATTTTGGTATTCCTCGTTATGCTTCCTCTGAATTTGAATTATTTGCTGAGGAACTCTTGATGAGCAATTCTGCTATCAAGGTACAAGATTAATGTTGATAAGACATATGAATTTTGGATATATTTGTTCAGTTTTTCTTAAAAAATTCTTACATGTACTATATGGATCTCTATGCTATATATATATATCAGGTGTTTGGGGCTTTACGAATGAATGTCAAGGTGTTCTTGATGTTGAAGTCAAGAATGTTTATTGATGGTGGTGGTGTGACAATTTTGGGAACTTCAATGCTAGAAATTAGTAACTTATTAGTGCTCAAGGTATTCTAACTATATTTAATAATGTGTTCTTGTTGCTGAATTTAGACAAATTTGAGGTTCTACTATGTGTTTTCTTTTTCTTTTATACAGGAGTCATCTGTGATACAATCCAATGGAAACCTTGGGGTACATGGGCAAGGTCTGCTAAATCTAACAGGCAGAGGAGATACTATTGAAGCACAACGTCTAATTTTGTCTCTGTTCTATAGCATTCAGGTAAGAAAGATAAACGGGATCCTATTTTTATAGGCTACGCTTATTGTGACTAGGTAAAGGGTTGAGGAGGCTTTCATTGATGGTTCTCTGAACTTTATAGTGGATTAACAAATTCTAGTTCTTTCCTATATTCATGATATAGTAGGAGTTTACATAGGTAAACCTGTAGGGAGACGAAAGGTATCCCTTGCTTAGTAGTTTTGTATGGTTTGTGAAGGTTGGAGCTGGAGCGGTTCTGCGTGGTCCTTTGCAGAATACATCAACTGGTGGCCTGTAAGTTCCGAGAAGGTTCGGATGAGACCTTCCACAAAAGTCATTAATCTTTTATTACATTTTACTTTGTTGTACTGATGCTGTGAAAACTTTCGTGTTTGGTTTATTTTAAAGTACTCCGAAGCTTTACTGCCAACGTGAAGATTGCCCTGTTGAGCTACTCCACCCTCCAGAAGATTGCAATGTCAATTCATCTCTTCCATTCACTCTTCAGGTGCTTATTTACAGAAAAAACATTGACGAATGCAGATGTTTCTATGAACTAACTGGACTCTGTTGCAGATCTGCCGAGTTGAGGATATAACTGTTGAAGGTCTTATCAAAGGATCTGTTGTCCATTTCCATCTGGCAAGAACTGTAGTTGTCCGCTCTTCTGGAACAATAACTGCAGACGGGATGGGTAAGCATACACACTTTGTCGTTTTTTATTTGTAATGTGAAACAGTTTTTTGAGAGATTTAACTATTGAACACAGGCTGCAAAGGTGGAGTTGGGACAGGTAGGTTTCTGAGAAGCGGTGTTGGGAGTGGTGGTGGACATGGCGGTAAAGGCGGAAGCGGGTGTTACAATCATACTTGCATCGAGGGTGGAAATGCTTATGGAAATGTAGATCTACCGTGTGAACTTGGCAGTGGAAGTGGAAATGAAGAGTCAGAAGATTCTGTTGCTGGTGGAGGAATCGTTGGTAAGTCATGTTTTTGTCAATATACTAACTCTTTCTGAAATGTTATCTTTCCAATAAGTTTTTTTTTCTTTCTAATCTGTGAAGTGATTGGTTCGCTTGAGCACCCACTTTCAAGTTTGTCACTTGAGGGCTCAATAACAACTGATGGTGAAAGTCCTAGGAAGACGCTGAGAGCCATAAGTAATTCAAGTCTGGGACCTGGTGGTGGTTCAGGTGGAACCGTACTTTTTTTCTTGCGCACACTTGACATAGCTAGGTCTGCGATTCTATCTAGCGTTGGAGGCAATGGTAGTCTGAAGGGAGGTGGTGGTGGGAGTGGTGGAAGGATTCATTTTCATTGGTCAG
This sequence comes from Hirschfeldia incana, assembly GCA_026261945.1. NCBI lineage: Eukaryota > Viridiplantae > Streptophyta > Magnoliopsida > Brassicales > Brassicaceae > Hirschfeldia > Hirschfeldia incana. The sequence continues at coordinate 5,588,718 of JABCMI010000006.1, forward strand.
ACATTCCAACTGGTGATGTCTATCATCACATTGCCAAAGTAGAGGGAAGCGTTTATGTAAGGTCTGTTAAAAAGAAGCTCAGACACAAAACAAACTGTTTTCAGAACTTTTTTTTGGTTATAGGACACTCTAATTTCTAATATATAAATTACAGAGGAGGGTTGGGAGCTAGTGAAGAAAACGTTGGAGAGGCAGGAACTTTGACTGGTAAAGCTTGTCCACAAGGGCTCTTTGGTCTATACTGTGAGGTAGTGGTGAACTCTCGTATGTGTCACTGTTTATATCCATAACATTTTTTGTTTAATATGCTTTAACCATTTACATGTTTCATCAATATACTACAGGAATGTCCAGCTGGAACTTATAAGAATGTTACTGGATCTGATGAAGCTCTTTGTCATCTTTGTCCGGCTAAAGATATTCCCAGTCGTGCTGTTTATGTCACTGTTCGAGGTACTTTTTAATGAGAAAATGTGATCGGTCTACGACCTTGAAAGACATAACTATGAATGGAAAGGTGTTAATAGTGAGGAAAATACCTTTTGTGTTGTTTCTTTGACAGGTGGTGTTTCGGAAACGCCTTGTCCATATCAATGCGTTTCGGATAGATACCACATGCCACACTGTTATACTAGACTTGAAGAGTTAATATACACATTTGGTGGACCCTGGCTGTTTGGCATTCTCTTAGTAGTTGTGCTCCTACTACTAGCACTTGTTTTTAGTGTCGCCCGTATGAAATTCGTTGGTGGCGAGGAGGCACACGGAGGTTCCACAACACATCATCATGGCTCTCAGATTGATCACTCATTTCCATTCCTAGAGTCATTGAACGAGGTTTGCTTAAGTCTTTTGTCTTTTATATTGAGCCCCTCCAGTGCTCCCTTCTGATTTTGCTTGTAAAATTTATATGTGTGTTTATGTTATGCAGGTGATGGAGACAAGCAGAGTGGAGGAATCACAGGGACACATGCATAGGATATATTTCTTAGGTCCTAATACTTTCAGTGAACCTTGGCATCTTTCTCATACTCCTCCAGATGAAATAAAGGAGATTGTGTAAGTTAGTAGTCATTAGCCTGTTGATTTTTTTTTACATTTTGGCTAGGTCTCCTCATTTATTTCTATTCAGGTATGAGGCTGCGTTTAATGGATTTGTTGATGAGATCAATGCTATAGCTGCATATCAATGGTGGGAGGGTGCGATTTACATAGCACTTTCAGTTCTTGTCTATCCTCTTGCTTGGTCATGGCAGCAATCACGCAGGAGGATGAAATTTCAGAAACTCCGTGACTTTGTTCGATCAGAATATGACCATTCTTGTCTACGCTCATGTCGTTCAAGAGCATTATATGAGGGGCTAAAGGTACATATCCAATTATTAAAAAGAAAATGTAAAGGGCCAACCGTAGACTAAGTGACTAAAGCTTATTTGTATATAAATGTGCAGGTAGCTGCTAGTCCTGATTTAATGCTAGCTCATCTAGATTTCTTCCTTGGCGGCGATGAAAAGAGAAACGATCTTCCTCCTCCTGTTCATCAAAGACTCCCAATGTATTTAGTTTTTGGAGGCGATGGGAGTTACATGGCTTATTACTCACTCCAAAGTGATGAGATTCTGACCAGTCTTTTGAGCCAGGTTCGTTCTTGTCTTACTCTAGAATAGTTGTGTCAGTGACTGCAGTATCGTTACTGAATATTACCTTCCTTTTTTAATAGGTGGTCTCACCGACCACTTGGTACCGCTTTGTTGCTGGTCTGAACGCTCAGCTGCGCTTGGTTCAGCAAGGGAAACTGAGGTCCACGTTTCGCTCGGTCATGAGATGGATTGAAACTCACGGTAACCCTGCCTTGAGAAGACATGGTGTGCGTGTTGACCTAGCTAGGTTTCAGGCTTCTCCTTCTTCGTCTTGTCAGTATGGAATCCTTGTTCACGACATTGTAGATGAAGTGGCATCACCAAGATATGTTGATGAAACAGAACAGCATCATCCATGGTAAGAAACTTCACTTTGATCCTCTCTGCTTATTATTTGCCATACTTCCAAAGATCCAGACGGACATTCTTCGAATTTTGTATATGCAGGGGAGTACAAATTGATAATTCGTCTGGTGATATAAGGGAGAACTTGCATTTCACTCATTATCTTAGTAGCTCAATCATAGACATTGGTAGCTTACAGTTCCTCAAAGAAGAAAAGGATGTCCTCTCACTCATCTCCTTCTTGATACATAACACAAAACCTGTTGGCCATCAGGTAAAAAAACCTTCGTCTCTGCTTCAAACATGTTGCTTTCTTTTTTCTTACTTACGAGGGTGTCTTGGCAGGATCTGGTTGGTTTGGTTATATCGGTGCTACTCCTAGGAGATGTAACTCTAATGTTACTCACGCTTCTCCAACTCTACTCCATATCTATGCTGGCTGTTTTTCTCGCTTTGTTTGTTTTACCTCTCAGCATCATCTTCCCGTTTCCTGCTGGAGTCAGCGCTTTGTTTAGCCACGGACCAAGGCGATCGGCTGAACGCACTCGCGTTTATGCGTTGTGGAACCTCACGTCCTTGGTCAATGTCGTAAGTGACTTTATTCAAAAGCTACTGTCTTCTCTAGTTTTTTCAATCTTATCTTACTAGTTTTGCCTTGTTGTCCTTTTTTCTTATCTCAGGTTGTTGCGTTTGTGTGTGGATATATTCATTATCATGGCTCATCATCTGGGAAAAAGATTCCATATCTACAGCCGTGGAACATTAGCATGTGGGAATAATGATCTTTCAAACCCAAAACCTAACAACACATCGACATCAACTAACATGTTACATGTATATTTCTGCAGGGACGAGAACGGATGGTGGATATTCCCGGTGGCTTTGTTCCTATGCAAAGTGTTGCAGTCCCAGCTTGTGAACTGGCACGTTGCAAACCTTGAGATACAAGATTACTCCTTGTACAGTGATGACTCGGAACTCTTCTGGCAGTCATAAACCATAATTTATCATACAAAAACACGGTGAAGAGAGCTGTTTCTTTTTAAAGGCGTCTGCTGGTGCACAAGCTGATTCAAAGGATTTTTTATTAAATGGCGTCTGCTGGTGCACAAGCTGATATATAGCTAACTATTTGATTCCCAGGCCAATATCCATCTTGTGTTTTTTTTTTACTTTGATGGATCTTTACGGGATTATTTTACTGTTTTAAGTGATGTATGTCTTCACCTACAAAGATTGTTTTGGTGATTGTGGTTTGAACTTTATATGTTGTAAACAGTGGTTCGGTCTTGTTTTACAAAGAAGGATCACTGAATTCGAAATGGATTTGAGTTTAGGTACATATACTTTTTTTTTGGATCAAAAGGTACATAATACAATGTTGTATTTTGAGGCAGCTTTGTTCTCTGCTAAACAATTTTTTTTAAAACAAACATAGATGACGTCGCAAGGACCGAAGAGCTGAGAATGAATGTCTTCAGCCACACATGAAAGACACCATAGAGAATATCAACTAAGATTCTGAACTTATAAAAGCTAAACTCATAGGTACATAAACTATGATACGGATAGAGATTAGAGTACTTGAACAAAAGTCACTCTTTGTTTATTAGTACTTTAGGGACTTTTAAATATGTTCCATCAAAGCTTGGAATGGAAGCTCTAATACTATCCCTGTATGAGGAATATCAAAACTTTAGTAGATAGCTTTTGTCTTGAGAGACCAATAATCGATTATACTATTCTTGAAGGCATGAAGATCAAACCTGTTCTCAAATGTTTGGGGAGCATCCTCTCGCAAACTCCCTCCTTCCATTTCTACAAGTTTTTTTTAATCAAAATATGAGTTAAGGACCAAAGACACTGAAATAGGTAGGGTTATAAGTTACAAGATTGATAACTAGGCCTCTTATATTACAGTAAAACCAATGTGCCTTCTCAAATACTATTACAAAGAGAATGTGTTTTTACTTCAAAAGACTTTATAATAAGTCAAGGAGGGGTCTAATCTTAAATAAACTTTTCTTATAGTTTTAACATTAACGTGATACTTGCAACTAATCCTACTTACACTAACTACGAAAATGCTAAGTAAAAAGGAAGTTGTGTAATGAATACGAAAGCCTGATCGAGACCTGCTCTAACCGCAGGGTGGACACTGTTAACATCAACTTGTTGAAGCTGGCCAAACCTGCATATTCCGAACCAATTTACAAAAAAAAAGCCAATCTCAGCAAAAGAAAATAGCTTTAATCATTACACAGCACGAAACAATACATAGAAGAGTTGCATTAATTTACCAGTCGATGACTTGACGAATCTTAGGTTCACATTCCTCAATCTGTAAACAAAAAAAAAAAGAGAGGAGAAGTCAATTCCGACGTGAAGTAGATTAGAGAAACGAAAGCGATTGGTGAAGGGTACTTCGGAAGGGGTGAGAGAGATTCTAGCTGTCTCAGCAAGACGGGATATGTCCGGCGAGGAGTTCGTGTCGGACGAGAAACTTCGAGCTATTATTATACTCTCTCGTCTTTGAAACTGGAGAAGTGAAGAAAAAGTTGAGGATTGGATTTTGATACTGCAAGGAGAAGCACACATAGCCGCCGCAACCAAAGCTCTAGTCGCCATTGCTAAACTGAAACTCTCTCGCGGCAGTGTGTGCGTGTGAGAACGGAGAACCGAGAGCTCTGTGAAGAAATTAGTAAACCGGATTCAACCGGTATGCTCACAAAATCAGTTAGGGACATTACACCGTTTTAGACCGGCAAGCTCACACCACTTTTTTACCAAATCATTACTTCAAGTAAAAAGGGGTGTTTTACTATGTAATTTCTTGTATTTGCCCGTGTGAGATACAGCACTTCAAATTACTTCTCACCATCCACGTAGACATAACAAAAAAGCGCTCACCATGCTGTAAATAAACTGGTTGTATTAAGAATTTAAGACAAGTTATCATTCATCATCAACATGGATAGAAAACCCTTCACCATCCATCTAAACAAGGGGACTTTTAATTAGAATGGCGTGGGTACTGTCTTCCCTAAAATTCAGAACGGGACGTTCGGATCGTTATGATCCACAACGAGTGGATTGTATGCATGCATATGATTTAAAGGAATCCTAGCGAACATTTTTCGTAAATTTTCAGATGATAGTCAAAGGGTTGAATCATGCACTTAGAGCATCATTATCTTTAAAACTGTTTTGGATTTCTTAATTTTTTTTTGTTTTTTGTTTTGTCTGATTTAATAAAATAGTAATAAAAAGGTAAAAAATGAACCAATTACGGATTACAACGTGTCAGTAAGATCCACAAACAGTACAAGAAACATATCAAAAACGAATCTTATCTCGCGACTTTTGCATACGTTTTTTACAAAAAAATAGAACTCGCGCACTACTTTTTCTGCAAAAACCGCTTTTGAACCGTGCGACAATCCTGCTCTTATAGTCTTATATGAATTGTTTGAGGAAACATAAAATCTAACAATTAGTAACGATCATTTTTTTACTCGTATGATCATTTATTTATATTTTTTGTAAGAGGACTTTCAATTAAAATTTAAAATACCTAAAGATATAACTATGAGTTTTATCCTATTATAATCAGTGGCGGATCTATTAAAGGCAATGGGGTGTCATGTGACACCCCTTAAATCTGTATAAATAGTTTGTTACGTGTAAATTTTAATAAACGTCTTTGGTATTTATGGTAAAACCCCTGTTTTGACACCCCATAAATCCCAAGTTCGATCCTTACCTGACACTTTATTTTTTAAAATTTAAATTTTGACACCCCATTGAAAAATTTCTGAGTCCGCCACTGATTATAAATTAAGAAAAAAATACAAAGGCATAGAGTTAATTAAAGAACTCTAAGGGGGGTGTATTGAATTAAGAGTTTTAGGTGATTTTGGGGTTATGTTAAAATCTTCTGTTATTCAACTAATGATTTTAAAAACTCTCTCCAAATCCTGTGTTATTCAACTTGAAATTTGTATAAAATTATTAAAAATGACTTGCAATCTCCTGTTATTCAATTAGCAATTTGTAAAAACTATATCAAATCTACTGTTATTCAAAGTTCAACATTATTTGAGAAGAAGATTATGTGAAACAGATTTTAGGAGACTTTACTTCAATTTTTAACTAAAAAGTATCCTCATAGAATAACATCCTTAAAGGTGTTATTTGAAGATACTTCGAAAAAACACATTCCAGAAAGAAATATAGTCGTTTATCTCCCTCAGTTACATACCACTACAAGTTCTGATCCTTTTTGGTCTCGTTTGTAATATATCTTCTCTCTGGTTTCAACATCAAAATTAAACCCCATTTTAATTTCGTTTCAGTTTATGGTGTCTCTTTGATTTCTTTCTAGTGATTCGACAAATTATAATGTCCTATGAATCTCATATTCCGATCTGTTGATTTTCTGACCCCTCCATCACAATCTCCGTCCAATTCAACCTGAGATTTCCGTCTATCATCAAATTTTCTTGTACGGCCATGTGTTTCGTTTCTTTTCGTCCAGTTAGGGCTTCAAATTTCTTGTAGTTTTTGTTTTCACTTAAGGTTATGATGTTGCTAGTGCGTTTTTACTTGATTTTCATATTTTCAGTTTGATTTTGATTAATTATGATAGTGGCCGGATTAGTTCTTTGTTAAACTCTGCAAAGAAGACAAGAAGGTGGTAAAATATTTATGTAGCCGAGATCTGGTAACACTAATTAAGAAGAAACTTCACAGAATCAAAGAAGAGGGGTTTAACTTCAACGAATGTCATGCAATTCCAAATGAAAGTCTAAGCAAACATGGTCTTGAGGCTGAGCGTGATAAGTTAACTGAGAGAACTAAGAGGAAAAGCTGTCATGGTGAAGCTCTGTTTCAATGGACACATAAAACAGTGACGAACAACATGAAATTGTGGAAGATAAAAAGAAGGCTCGTAAGGAAGATTTAAGTATGTTGAATACATCGACAAAATTAGTGGAGGTGAAAGAAGTAGAACGTGAGCATGTGGAGTATCTTGTGTGTATAAAGAGACTCTTGGATATGAACTTAGATATCAAGTTGAAGTGGAATGTAAGGATTAAAGGTCACATAATGAAAATGGGAAAGAGTGCATGTTACACATAAAAAACTGCAACAAGGCTGCAGATCAGTAGGCTCATGTGTTGCTTCACAAGTATCATCAACAATAGCCTTCGTGACTAAGCAATACTCACCAAAAGACGTTTAAGAGTCGGTAAAACCTTGTAATATCCCGTATATGATGTTTATGAATAAAGAGTGCAAATACAAACACACGAGTGACAAAAATAATTGAACAAATAAGAAAACCCACAAGCAAAAGTATGTTAACGAGAACTATCTTTTACAATTTCAAATCACCTGAAAACTCTAAAATTTATAGAGTATATCTTACCAAATCACCTATGAATTTGTATCAATATTTTCTAAATTCCATCAAAATCACCTAAATATCTTCAGAATCCACCCAAAACCCATTAAAACTAAAACACTCCAAAATCTCCTAAAGTCCTTGGTCCAATACACCCCCCTAAAAGAAGATCCACATTTGAATCCCAAAAGTTTGCAACAGCCATAGAGAATGCATAACGATCATTTTATTGTTTAAACAAAGAAAAAAAATTATGGACTCGTCATGGATCTCCATATCGCTATAGTGACCTAGCTAGAATGAACGTTTAGTATTTTAGGGGATTTTTTTGCGGCTTAGCGTGAAACTAAGAAACCTTAGAATCAGTGAACCAAACGATTTAACAAGTCATTAGATTACCGGATCGACTGCGGATAAACCGTAGACTAATAAATAAAATAATTTTATTATATAATAATATATTAGTTATAAAAATAAAAATATGGAAATTAAAGTTAAATATTTTCTAAATATTTAAAACATAAAATGTGTAAGTATACAAAATATCAAAAATAGTTTCGACTATTTAATTTGTTGTAAAAAATTAAGAGTAATGACATCTAAAAAATGAAGACACCAAATTCATAAATATTTAAATGTCTTATGTGAATAACAAATTAAACTTCAAATCTAGAATAAACCAAAAATAAAACATCATTATAATAAATTGTCAAGAAAATAAATAAATTAATAACAAATCACATAAACTAATTTGGTTTTTTCTACCATAATTAATTTCATTTTTCGGGTAATACAGTAAAATTTTCATCAAAATCTAAAAATCACAAATAATATAGTGTAATTGGTATTATGTTTGTCACATCATCATCTTTGGAATATTCTTCAGCAAAGTTTTTCTAATTCATCAGTGAAAGGTGAAAACCCAACTTTTTGATTGAAAATTTAGAATATAAAATAAATCTAAAAACATAATTAAAAACTAAAAAACAAAATTTATTTATTGGTTCAACCAGTATCGAGTTTTGGGTTTTGGTGAGTTTTTCAGGGTTTTCCAGAGCTTATAATTTTAGATTTCTCACAAAATTCAAACCGAATTTATATTGGTTTGTCAAGTTTACTAGTTCAACTGCGGGTTTGGATCCGGGTCGGGTTTCAAAACACTGCTCCGAATACAACAAGATCACAAGCAGCCCAAAATAATAAAGGATTGTAAAGGAAAAAATAATAACAAGAAAAAACCTTAATTACTATGTTATGAGTACTGGGTTTTTTTTTCGTCGAAAGGTCATTCTATTACTCAAGTTTGAGGTGGTCTGTGTAACCAGACCGGAATAGAACAACCAATAAAAAGTAGCTCTTTATGAAAAGATCTAGCAGTCTTAGCAAGAAAATCTGAAAATTGGTTGTGAGCTCGTGGAACATGGGTGATGTTGAAATCCGGGAAGCAAATCTTCAGTGTCTCTATCCTCTCCAGTTCTGTCGCGAAACTCGGCCAGGCGTGAGGCTCCTTTATCATCGCAATCAGCTCTTTGCAGTCTGTCCCAAAGCTATGGCATGGTGAATGTTGAAGCATGTTCTCCATCGTCCATCACAGCGCTTCTACTTCCGAGTGCAATGCTGATTCATGTCTAATTAGATTTCGTGTCCCCATCAGTTGCATATGTCCATCACTGTCCTTCCAAACTCATCCACATCTACTAAACTGTGCAGTAGGCGTCCATGATCCATCTACCAAGCAAATGTTACCCAAGCATAGGACTTGGGGATTGACATTAATGTTCTCATGTACCAAAGGTGGTATCGTCTCGTTTGCATTAAACCATGCTTGACATTCACTCTCTGCATATCTAACTAGCTCAAGTGGGTATCTGTCTATTCCTCTAAACAGTTTATCATTTCAAGCCTTCCAAATATACCAGATAATCCAAGGATAATGATCTATGTCTTGTTCTGGCGCAATGATGCCATTCTTTCCTCCAGAATAGATAGTCCATATTTGTGTAGATGCTCGATTTTGGAAATATGTCTGGGCTCGTCGGGGTTGTCGATAGGGTCCATACTTGAAACGCTGGTGGACATTCAAAAATGGCATGGGTCACAGACTCCTCCAGCTCTCCACATCTTGGACAGTAATTATCACTTCTCATGTTACGCCTTACCAAATTCCTCATTACTGCCACATGACCAGTTAACAATTGCCATATAAGATGACAAATTTTGCTGGGCGCTTTTATCTTAAAGGCTTGGAGTTTCGCTATAATTGGCTCCACGACTTCCTTTTCTCCTTCTGACCTCAATATGTTCTGGGCAACCCAATATCCAGATTTAACTGTGTATTGGCCATTTTTGGTATAGCTCCAGCAGTACGTATCTCGGCGATGGCCAAAACTTATGGCTAAGCTCCTCACTAGCAGTTTGTCATCCGGATGAACATAATATTCCAGCAACCTAATGTCCCATTCTTTCGTAGCTTGATCAATGAGATCACTTACTCTCATATCCAAATTCATTATCGGTGCCACAGGGATAGCAGGTCTAGCGGGCGTCGTTGGAATCCACGAATCCTCTTAGACTCTTACTTCATAACCAGAATGAATCTTTTACCTTATTTCCAAAAGTACTAACTCTCTTGCTGCAAAAATGCTAGTCCACACATAAGATGGGCTGCTCACTGATACTACTCTCAGCGGTGTACTCAGTATGTAGTACCTTCCCTTCAAGACTCTAGCAACCAGCGAATTAGGATTTTGAACTAACCTCCATAGTTGTTTTCCCAAGAGTGCCAAGTTGAATTCATGGATCATACGAAATCCGATTTCACCTTCTTCTCTTGGTAAGCAAACTTTTTTCCACTTTGCCCAGTGTATTCTTCTCTTCAGTGGGTTTGAACTCCACCAGAATTGAGCTATAGCACTCGCAATATTTTCACAAATCTCCAATGGGAGTAAGAAAGTGGACATAACATACGTCGGGAGCGCGTGTAGGATGGACTTTATAAGCACTTATTTGCCTCCTTTAAATAACCATCTACATGTCCATCCATTCACTCTGTGCATGAGTTTGTCCTTTAGAAAAGCAAAGAGCTTGCATTTCGAGCCACTAATGTCTTCGGAGATTCCTAAGTAGGTTCCCATCCCTCCCTCGTTCTGAATTCCAAGTACATTTTTTTATCTCTTGTCTGATGGCTGTGTTGATCCTCTTACCAAAGAGTAAGGAAGATTTATCAAAATTGATGCACTGACCTGATGCTTTACCATACTTTCTGACTACTTTCATCACTTCTTCACATTCACGGGGCTCCGCCTTGCAAAATAACAAGCTATCATCAGCAAAGAAAAGGTGAGATATCGAGAGACATGCGCGTGTAACACGCATCCCCGTTATCTTCCCTTGGTTCTCAGCATGATTGAGCAGGCTAACGAGCGCTTCCGTGCATAGAATAAAGATGAAAGGAGACAAATGATCTCCTTGTTGCAGGCCTCTTCCTGGCATAATATTTCTTCTTGGTTGTCCATTCATGAGAACTTTGTAGCTAACTATCGTGATGCATCTCATAATCCATGAAATCCAGGTTTCAGAAAATCCCATCTTTCTCATGACAGCTTCTATAAATGACCATTCCATCCTATCATAAGTTTTACTCATGTCTGTCTTAATGGTCATCCTTTTGTTTCTTCCGCTTGGTTAAGTTCTCAGAGCATGGAACATCTCTTGAGCGATCATAATATTATCAGAAATTTGTCTTCCAGCAATAAAATCTGACTGGGTCTCAAAGATCAACCCTGGTAGTACTTTATTCAATCTCAGGCATAAGACCTTAGAGATAATCTTGTAACTGACATTGCACAGACTGATGGGCCAAAACTGAGTCATCTCGTTAGGCCTAGTTATCTTTGGGATGAGACGTATATTCGTATCGTTCAAACCACTCGCCATCGTCCCTTCCACAAGAAATTTATTAACCATAAGAGTTAAATCCTCTTTGACTATATCCCAGAATTTTTGATAAAACAACGCAGTCATCCCATCTGGTCCTGGTGCCTTCTATGGATGCATGGCAAAAAGCACAAGTTTGACCTCCCATTCAGTTATCGGAGCTGTAAGGATCTCATTCATTTGATCAGTTACTGTCGCGTGGATCTCAGATAGTGCTTCTTCAATGTCTTCTGGGTTTGAAGATTCAAAAATCTGTCATAAATAGCTTGTAGCAATGGCTACTAAGCCCTCCTCATCCTCAACTACATTGTCGTATGCATCTACGAGCTGAGTAATCCTATTTCTTGCCCTCCTCTGCTTTGTCAGGGCATGAAAGAACTTTGTGTTCTTATCACCTTCTCTCAACCAAAATACTCGACTTTTTTGTTTCCAAAACATCTCTTCTGCCTTAAGAGCATTAGAGAGTTCTTTGAGTGCTGCTGCAAGATCTTCTTTGTTGCATTATCATCAGCATATAATGCCTCAACTTTTTCTTTAAGCTCATCCACCAACTTAGCCGAGTTGATATTATGTTGCCTTCTCCACTCACTTAAAGCCCTCTGGCAACTGAAGATATGTTCCATAATGCACGCATTAGATGGTAAATCAGGAGATTTCCACCCCTCCAGAATAACTTGTCTTAGCTCCTCATTATCAAGTCATCTTTTGTCAAACTTAAAATTCTTAGATCTTCGTGTTGGCTTGGAGAGTATATCTGCGAGTACTGGACGATGATCCGATCCCCATAGCCTCATATACTTCACTTTTGAATGAGGAAATTTTTCATGCCAGTCTGCATTTCCCACTGCCATATCCAATATGCATCGCACTGTTATCCGTCCTGCTCGTTTACCCACCCACGACAGCATATCCCTCGTATAAGGGAACTCTAGCATTCCACAATCATTAAGCATCTGCTTAAAGGGTAAAAAGGAGCTATCAGTACGTTGTTTCCCTCCTGTTTTCTCATCATGACCTGTGATCTCATTAAAATCACCAATCATGAACCATGGTCCATTTCTTGTTGTTGAGAAACGCGTAAGACGTTCCCAAACTTGGTCTCTCTTTTCAAGTACATGGTCCCCATAAACAAATGTCATATAGACTTCTATTTCATCAATGATTGCCTCAATGTCAATCATTCTGTTATTTGAAAATAAAACATTAACTTGATACTCATCCATAAAAAATAAAGCTAAACAACTGCTGAGGCCAAGTGGCTCAACAGTGAACAAATGATCAAATCCTAAGTCGGCCTGAATGTTTTGCAACAGCAGCCTCATATTCTTCGTTTAAGAAAGGAACACAAGTCCTGGACGATGCTTCTGACACATCTCCGTAAGGCGTCGAACTGTGAGGTTATTCTCAATTCTTCGACAATTCCAACTTAGTGTCTTCATGGATACTGTCCGGAGGTGGTTGTGGACCCCTCGCCTCCATTATGCTTACATTCATTTCCTGATGAGCTTCTTATCGGACCTTGATGTTTCCTCTCTAAATTACTCTTGGCTTTAGAATAAATTCGAAGCCACTTTGGAGAACCTCTACGAAGGAACTCCGCATTTTTTATTGGTAGACCCTTAGGAAGTCTAGATTTGCGTCCATTCTTATGACCGATCAAATGTTTTCCCTTGTCTAGCATCATCGTATCATCTCTTCCCATAGCTCTCGTCTGATCCTTCATGGTCCCAGCCTCCATGTCCATTAAATCCTCCCCAAGTAAATCATCATCATGGTTCTCCTCACCCATTGTTATCTCATGTGTTACGACATCACCTTTAGGTTGCTGGACGATCTCCATATCATTTAAAGTTTTAATGATCTGTGCATCACCCGAGACCGTTTCCTCCGTAGGAGAGAAAGTCAGTAAACGAAGAGACACTCTCAATCTCTTTGTCACATTTTCATCCGGAGCCTGACATGATGACGTAACAATCTTGCTAGCAATCCTCTTCCCACTACTTTGTTGCGTCTCAATCACCATTGTTGCAGCTAGGTCATTTTGTTTTGATTCTCCAGTATTCTCCTTATGTGGAACATGAGCATACGACTCATTGATCTTCTCTTTATTAGCAGCATGTACATCCCTTCGCTCCTTGATCCTCCATGTCTCCAGTTTCTTTTTTCACGTAAGGAGCGTAACAAGCACTCTATCATGTTGCTACCGAAGAGAACTTCCTATCATTAACTTCTTTCCTCCATTCCAGTCTCTCCCTATAACAACCATCACGTGAATGAGCCTTCCTAGCATCTCTCATGAAACCTCCAGCATTTCTATGATCCATCTCGGGAGACCTGCTCCTCCGCTTACTCCTCTCGTGGTCATAACGCTCAAACCTCTCATAAGGCTTGAAAGGCTTTATCTTTTTGTCAGGTTCTTCACTGATGGGAAGTTGTACCCTAGCAAAGACACCCGGTTTCTCACCCTGGTTCGTCATAGTACGCTCCTTTGAAGGACAGTAAGCCATCTCATGGGTGAGCATTCCACATGTCTTGCAGGGTTTGAATAGCTTATCATACTGAATCTGAATGGAGACCTCATCACCTGTTGGTGAGGCAATCTTCCTACTAAATGTGAGGGGCTTCCTAGTGTCAATCTCAACAAGCATACGACCTGCCGAGACATCAATTTTTTCACTATGAACATAACCAAGTCGCTTCCATATGTTCTCATGGTTGCGAAGCGTCCACAGGTGGAGAGGTATCCATGTGATTTCCACCCAGAATGGAATTTTCCAAGGGTAGTCATCGTGTACCACTAGCTCCCATTGGACAAGGACAAACATAAAAAAGTTGAAGTGAAAAGGCCCTTGCCTCAAAACAGATTGGAGATCCTCCTCTGTAGTAAAGTTCAAAAAAAACTTTCCATTCCCAAGATCATTGGCGATGACCTTGTCTTGTACCCCCCCCCCCATTGTGTCGGCATTGTGTAATAACTTCTCCACTGTTTGTTTCTTAGGGTTTAAGATCTTTCCGATTAGAGACAGATTGTAGTCTCGAACGATAGACGAGTCATCTTGTTCGGTAAGCTGGATAGGTTCATCGTCATCTTCGTAAAGGATCTCTTTCCCTTTCATGTCTACCATATGAGTAGATCGTGTACGATTCATTGTAACAGAGTGAATCAAGGCGTTGTCGTAAGAGTCAAGGCAGGAGTGATCGATGACCAAACCGAATTGATCTCCAGGAATACTTGATCTGATCGTAAGAATCAGATCACTGCAGATGTGTCGGAGACCAGAAACAGAACCATCGTAGAAGAACGTGAGGAATACGACAAGGATAAATTTTCAGAGAAACACATGTTAAGGATTGTCTCCGGAATAGTTAATCAACATGCCGATGAACATGCTTGATCAAGTGAAGCTCGATGCTTCAAAGAAAGCTCTCGATCTGCAAAATCGCCCTCCTAATCGCCATGGAAGCCCTAGCCGCAATTTTTAAAAATTCCTTCCTGAGTACTGGGTTAAGGAGAGGTAGTCTAACCTTTTTCATATTCGTACCGTCCGTGGACATCTTGCCTATATAAATCTATCAATATACAAATATTCAACATTGGCTAAGAGATGTTTATATATGACGCAGTCGGAAATCACACAGGTTAGCCAACACTAACCCTAAGAACAAATCAAGCTCTCAAGCAAGAACTTGAATAGTAAAGCTCTGGAATCCACCAGAAAATATAAAAGCTTTAAAATTTCTATTGATAAGAAAATTAGATTGTGCCTAAAACAGAATGCCTAAGACTCTCTTATATAGAAAAAGCCTAAACCATAAAAAAGAAATTAAAACATAAAAAAGAAAATAAACACTGAAAAAGAAAACTTATAAAAAATAATAAAAAAGGAAAACTTCTAAAATTCTCCTACATCAATATATACATATTGTACACCAAAATTTCTCCCACATGCTGGTTAGGTTTGCATGATAACGCATGTGACGAGCACGTCTATCTATGTTCCATTTTCCTTTATTTAAGGCAATAATACTTACATACTCCTTTTGTGCTGTGCAAATTTGTATTTGTCCCTTTATTTTACTAAATATATTTCAAATTAAAATAAAATAAAATAAAATAAAGCAGCCGATTTCCTCGAATATTGTCAGAATGTAAAACGTGAAAGAAGTTAAAGTTCAGGGAATATAATTAGGTTTCATAAATTATAATAACCCATCTTTTAATATGAGTGAGTATCGACCTTGGATCTCGGTGTTTTGGATGAATAATGTTAATGTTTGATTAAATTTGGATACAAAATAGACACTAATCTCAGCCAGCATAGTTAGCAAATACATATTTGAGTTTCTTACATGTCTCACATTAACGTTCACAAGGATCCGGTTAGAAATATATTAGTTTTGTCGTTTTCTTTCACTAACCATTAACCATCATGTAACATGGAGCCTTAAAGTTTATTCTGAATATGATTTCAAATTTAAGTGTATCTTCTTTGTAACCAATATGATATCTTCAAAAGAAATATACGTATGCATGTGTGGAATACTTTACCCAAAATAACAAAGGAAGAGAAACGGAGTAACAACTATTTGGATTTATCCATTTTGGATATTGATTGTTTCAATTATTTTCATGACTATTCATTTACATTTATAATATACAAAGTGGAACAAGTTGATACTTAAATCCATATAGTTAAGAACTTGAGATGATTTCTTAACTCGTTTTTACCCTGTCTATAACATTTTCTATTGCAACGCCCTGTCTATAACTATTTTATGAATTTTTTCACTTAATATAGTTTTCTATTTTGAACAGAAAATAAATATTTATTAAAATATCATTAGTATTCTGCAGGAAAATAAAATCAAACAAGATGTTAAAAAGCAAGGAAAAAAAACAGGAAAAACCTAAAAAGATTAAAGAACTTATTCTTCTGAATTCATCCACGTGGAAATACACAATCAGATTAAGTGTCTAAAGTCAGGAGCCACGTGGTTATTATTATTTCGGATTAAGAAATCTTCACCGTTGGATCTAATATCCATCGAGAGATTCTCACACCGGAGCTGACTCAGCAAATGCTCATCTCTCACCTCCTTCTGTCGCCGGAGCTCCATCACTTTCCGGTGCGAGTTCGAGTGCCTCGCCGTCACGAACGTCGGGCTAGAAGCCGGTCTGTACTCCGGCACGAGCCGTCCCGATTTGTACCGTACGCCGCACGCGTTGCACAGCGTCTTCGGTCCCATCGGTCCCGTCCGCCACTGCGGCGTCTTATCCGTCGCACAGTGCAGACACCGTCTCTCTCCTCCGGCTTCTCCGCTTTCACCGTCGGTTTCTCCTGAGACGTCGTGTTCTTTGACTATGTGATGTTTCTTCTTAGGGTAGGGTTCGTCGGAGCCGGCGATGGCTAAAAGACGGGAGGCCCACGTGGAGGCTGCAGAGCGTGATCTCTTGCTTCTTGTTTTGGCGGGAAAAGAAACGTTGGAGTCATCGGTGTCGGTGAGAATGAAGATTTGATCCAGGTCTGGTTCGGGTTCTTGTTCTGGTTTAGTTTGGTGGGTTTGGGTTAAACCGGTGGTTTGAGGTTTCTTTAAGCCGCCGGATAGTAACTGGAGCTTGTCTTGGTCTTCTTTTGAGAATGATTCTTCCACGAAGTTTGATAGCCATTCGAGTTCAGCTAAATCCTCACACTGTTAAGTGAAGTGATATTCAAAGAAAGAAAAGTGTCATTAATTCAGATATTGTATAAATTTTTTGTTAGCTTCAAAATTAGTCACAAAGTCCTAATTATTAAGTATCTCTAATTATGAAAACAAACTCACTTTTTTCATATTTTGTGAAAAATAATGAATAGAGTGACCTATTTATAAAACACATGATTTTTTTTCTTGAATTTAACAAATAAACATTGGAAAAGGTGAGCCCTTTTGGCGTGAATTAGATTAAAAAAAATTATGGAAAAGTACCGGAACACAGAGGTCGTCGGAAAACGCACTGCCGTCAGTGTAAAGCGACGAGGAGTTGGAACTATCGGCAAGATTACCGGCGGAGACGGTGATAGAGTCAGGAAAAGATTCAAAACCGTCGTCAGGTTGGCCGTTGTCGTTAGAAAAGTCAAGGAGGTCGTCCACTACGAAAAAGTCAGCGTTACCGGCGACAAGGAGGAGCTCCGGAGTTAGTTGTTGTTGTTGTTGTTCCATTGGGGCAAAACAGAGAAGGTTATTACTGTAATTAAATGAAAGAAAAAAGGAAAGAAAGTGAGAGGCTTTTTTTTTGGTGGGAGGTGGTGAGCGAAGAATGTAACGGAGAGGAAGAGAAGGAGAGGTCTATTTTTGGGAGGTTGTGTAAAGGGAGAGTGATGTTAGAGAAAGGTATGGTTCATGTGAGATTAGAACGAGACAGAAGACAAGCTAAAACAGAGGAACTTTGACTATACTCTTCCTTTCTCTCTTTTTCTTTTGTACTATTTAAATCACAATAATTACTTTATGTTTCTAGGGGACATTTGCTTAAACACAAGGGGAGGTGAATACCAATAAACATTTATTAATTTATAATTAAGACATCAACTATTACTGAACAAAAAAAAACAAAGCTGATGAAAAAAACTATGTTTGTTTTTGGTGTTATTACATCAGCAAAGTAACAAAGCCCATGAGTTATGTTATAACACATGAGATGGATGTAATCTCTTAAACCATACCAAACCAGAACTGGATCCTGGAAATCTTTGGTTCATCATCAATTTGAAGTGGCCTTGATCATGTACAACCACTTCTTATAACTAGCCTCCACCGTGACCTTAGGAGTGGATCTTTGTATAGAATCTGAACCTTCTAAAACTCTCAAAACTTTGGAAAACAAGAACATGATATCAACATCACAACTTGGTCATTTTAGTAATTAAGTCCAATGTTGTAGTAAACTTACTCACATAGTTAAATTCTGATATAAGTTTGCAAGTATGTCTTTATAATTACTCATATAGTCACATGTAATCTATTTCACATCTTTACAACAATGTGTTTACTGCGTTTACGGTGACGTTATTCTTCAACGGTACTTTTCAAACCAGACACGTATTTTGCAGCCTTTTATGGAATGTAGATTTTCTTTTAACTGCGTAGAGACTAGCAATATACTACTATGCTTTAGTAATGGACAAAGAGTTGCTAACAAAGAAAAAGTTATGGATAAAGCAACCACAAGCAAAAAAATCTACTTCCTCCTGCTTTTATTGTAAAAACAAAAACCTAAATTGGATATCGTTTTGTCCAAATGGTCTGCTTTAATGCTTAGTAACTTGGTGCTTAAATGTTAAACAGTCATAAAACAGTAACACATATCCTAGTTGGAACATTACTAATCTCAATTGTTTTCGGAAATTAAAGGCCAATGGAGCTATAATTCATAACTATCACAGAAATTGTAAGCATGGCTTTAACTGATATATCATAGTAGTAGCTATTAGATATTCAATATCAATTGTATAGTCCGGTTTATGTTAACCAAGTCTATTTTGTTTTTATCATTAATTTGGTTATGTGATCATACCGATAAGCTTCTTCCATATATAGAAGGAGAGTGTAAAAGAGTCAGTTACAATCAATAACAAGAAAAGCTTTCTTATTCTATCAGTAGTCTTGAACCCACTCTATTTGGATCCTGGTGTTGGACCAAAATATAATGTTTGAACAAATCTATACTACAGCCCAAATCAGCAAAGTAATTAGGTTAAACAGAGGCCCACTACAATAAAAAATATAAGCCGATTCCATTTCCAAAGTTGTTATTATGTCTGCAAATAACTTGAATAAACTACTAATGTTATAGTTCATTGTGTGGATTGCCCATAACCATCGAGAAAGTTTACATCCGATCCGTCTATCCGACCCGTCTACATTCCGTCACACCGGTCCGTCTACGTTCCGTCCGAGACTAGTCAACATGAAGACTCATTCATCTATAGCATTTATGAGCTTTGACCAAGTCTTGATAGTGTTATGAATGTAGTCAAAGTGTATTCAATGTGTAGATTCTCCTTTCTTGTAAACCTTTGTATGATCCCACTATATATAAGTGGTGAGAGCTAATGAGAAAAACACAACTTTCACAACAAACACTTCTCTCATATTACAACACGTTATCAGCACAAAAGCTCTCTCCACCTGAGCAATCTCTCTCCGTTGGCGATCTCCTTTTCCGGCCAGCTCCTCCAGCGCTCAGCCTTGTTCCGCCAGCCACCTCTTCTCTCCACCGGCAACTCCTCTCTCTCTCTCTCTCTCTCTCTCAGTTTCTGGCCAGCTCTCCGCCTCTCTCTCACGGTGGTCCATTCAGATTTCTGGTTGTGAAAAAGGTAAACTAATCAAAACCTTAATCAAAATCTAAAATCTAAGAACAAGTTATAAGAACACCATATGTTCATATCTTGGATCTATATGAATCCTAAAACTTATAATTTTTTTTTGTAGATTTGTAATTATCTCAAATGTTTTTATTGAATCTAAGATATATATGTATCTTGATTCTAAAAATTAATTAAATCTTATAAAAGCTTTGATCTTCTAAAGATCTATATTAATATTGATTCTAAAATTATTTGAATCTTAAAAACTTTTATCCGAGGCTATATATATATATATATATATATATATATATATATATGTGTGTATATATATATATATATATATATATATATTAATTAAAGCAAACATGCTAAGTTTTAAATAAAACTGATTTAATCTAATTATATGCAAGCAGTATGAACCAATATAATTTAAATGCACTATGATCAGAATTGTCAATGATATGCAAACATGTATGATCAATTTTAACAACATGATAATCAGATGCATGAAAAGGTTGGTTCAAAATAATTCAAGTTTGATCTAATGATTTACTAATCTAATTGACTATCATGTATGCATATCAATCATCACAAAAAATTTTTTCAAAGATGGTTTTTAGATCAAGAAAAATTTATATCTTTTGTTCAAAATATAATGAACCAATTTCAAGGCCGGTTTAGATTTTAGAAAATTTTGACAATCAACCATATGATCAAATGATTTCAAAATAAGATTTTATTTTATCTTATGTCATATTAAATAAACACTATAGGTTAAAATATTTAAAATATTACCTAGTCAAAGATATGAATTTATTAAATCATAAATGTTTGAAATCTTTTATCAGTTACACTCAAAGATTTGTATTTATAAAAACCATAAAAGTTTTAAAATATTTTTCATTTACAAAACAGATTTAAATGTATTTATGAAATCATAAAAGTTTTTGAAAACTTTATCAGTTACACAAACAAGAATCATTGGTCAAAGAAAATCATTTAATATAATTTATTTTTGATTTTATTTGGGTTGAATGAATTTTAAGGATTCTGGCCGATTATGGCACAGCAAAGTTTTGATATTTTTGAACTTTTGGATTTTTCGATTTTCCTGGTTGTGAAACCAAGCAAGAGAAAGAGTTTGATGTGTGTAAAGGCCGATTTTATTTGGCAAACATCACATCCAGTTGGTTTGAGGATTTTGATGGGGTTTTGTTTTGGCCAGATTATACACTCATGTTTTCACATATGGTAATATGGCCAAACAAAAGGATTGATTCATAGGTTTTAAGCTTTCATGAAATCCGATTTCAATGGATGATAAAAGGAGAAAGAAGCAGCTGATTTTATGGCTTGCAATCCAAAAAGGGGGTTATGATTTCTCTGATATCTTTTATGATCCAAATAGTTCTTAGAACCAAGAATCATATAGATCTTTAGAGATTAAAAGTTTTTAAGATTCAAATAATTTTAGAATCAATATTAATATAGATCTTTAGAAGATCAAAGGTTTTATAAGATTTAAATAATTTTTAGAATCAAGATACATATAGATCTTAGATTCAATAAAAACATTTGAGATAATTACAAATCTACAAAAAAAAATTATAAGTTTTAGGATTCATATAGATCCAAGATATGAACATATGGTGTTCTTATAACTTGTTCTTATATTTTAGATTTTGATTAAGGTTTTGATTAGTTTACCTTTTTCACAACCAGAAATCTGAATGGACCACCGTGAGAGAGAGGTGGAGAGCTGGCCGGAAACTGAGAGATAGCTTAAAGGGAAAGAACCATGTGGCCCATTGGGTCCATCATGATGATGAGAATGATCTGGACCATGAGGATTATCTAGCCCATGACAATGATGATCAGGCTGAATATGAGACTTCATATCTTCTTTAAAGTGGCTGAAGATGAATATTTCAACATTATGTTGCTTTTGTCTTTGCACTTTGCATTTTTGCTTTGGCTTTATGTTTTTGTTTCCTATGATCTATGACTTTGGCAATTCTATCTATGAAAAAAAAATTTTATTTTATATATATATATATATACCTTATATTAAGTTAAACTTATAAAAACATTAAAACAAATCCATTAAAACATTCTTTCACCTAAGTATGTCTAAGGTGTTGACTCTTGTCTATTTTCAAAAATGAAAAAAGACAAGAACCTGCTAGTAGTGGATAGTGGATCAAGTCACACTATATTAAAAGACAAAATATATTTTATTAACCCCATCTTAAAGAGTGTCAATATCAAAACTATAGCAGGCACGGCCAGCCTTATTGAAGGCCATGGCCTGGCTCACTTAATAATGCCTAATGGCATGCATCTAGAAATTTCTGATGCATTATATTCTCCTAAATCAAAGAGAAATTTGTTAAGTTTCAAAGACATTCGAATGAATGATCTGCATGTTGAAACTAGGGGCGAGGGAAAGAAAGAATTCTTTTTGATTTATGATAATGCCAAAGGCCATAAGAAAGTCCTAGAGACTATCCCTGCTATATCTATGGGCCTCTATTGTGCCAATATAAATATGATTGAGGCTAATGTCATAATGACTAATGAGTTCAAAGAAGCCTTTAAACAATGGCATGAAAGGCTCGGCCATCCTGGTTCATCCATGATGCGCAAAATAATTTTAAACTCAACTGGCTATTCCTTAAGAGGATGGAATATTATCCCTACGAGCCTTACATGTATTACATGCTCACAAAGGAAATTAATAATAAGGCCATCACATGTCAAGGTGTTTAAGGAAACATTGAATTTTCTAGAAAGGATACAAGATGATATATGTGGACCAATACACCTACCTTGTGAGACATTTCGATATTTTATGGTCCTCATTGACGCATCGACCAGATGGTCGCATGTTTGTCTATTATCAACTAGAAATTTGGCATTTGCAAGATTATTGGCCCAGATCATAAGACTGCGAGCCCACTTTCTAGATTTTCCACTAAAGACTATACGTCTTGACAATGCAAGTGGATTCAGTTCCCAAGCTTTTAATGATTACTGTATGTCCATGGGGGTAAGTGTGGAACACTCCGTGGCACATGTACATACACAGAATGGTTTGGCCGAATCCTTCATTAAAAGAATCCAATTGATTTCTCGACCATTACTCATGAGGTCGAAGCTACCAGTATCAGCTTGGGGACATGCGGTATTACATGCTGCTGAATTGATACGCATAAGGCCATCCAGTGAACATAAATATTCTCCATCCCATTTACTTTCGGGTCTTGAGCCAGACATGTCTCATATCAAAAAATTTGGATGTTCTGTGTATGTTCCTATTGCACCACCACAGAGAACAAAAATAGGACCTCAAAGAAGGATGGAAATATATGTTGGATTTGATTCTCCGACCATTATTAAATATATTTAGCCTACTACTGGAGATTTATTTAAGGCCAGATATGTTGATTGTCATTTTGATAAATCAGAGTACCCAACATTAGGGGGATAAAATAACAAGCTGGGCAAAGGAATAATATGGAATCAAACATCCTTATCATGGCAAGATCCTCGGACTCAATCATCTGATTTAGAGGTCCAGAAAATAATTCATATGCAAAAGCTAGTTAATCAATTGCCTGATTCCTTTGTTGACCAGAAAAGAGTGACTAAGTCCTATATACCAGCTTGTAATGCACCAATAAGTATTGATGACCAGGATAGACACAATCAAGTGGCTACAGACTTTAAAGCACGTCTTAAGCGTGGTAGACCAATTGGTTCCAAAGATAGAAGACCTCATAAATTAAAGAAAGGTGCAAAAGAAACTGAGGTCATAGATTGTCCAGACAATGCCGATATGGCCATGCCTAAGGTACCAACCAATGAGACTCGGGACGCAGAGCCTCATGGTACTGAAGGCATTGATAATGACGAGATCTCAATTAATTATTTAATGTCTGGGACAAAATGGAACCGGAAAGATGTCGACATCGATGATATATTTGCATATAATGTAACCCTTGATATGATGGACTTAAATGAGGATCATGAACCCACGTCTATACTAGAGTGCACTCAAAGATCAGATTGGCTCAGATTGAAAGAAGCCATAAACGTGGAGTTAGAATATTAAAGAAAAGGAATGTCTTTGGATCGATTATCCTGACACCTTATAATGTTAAACCAGTGGGATATAAGTGGGTATTTGTGAGGAAGAGAAATGAACATGGTAAAATTGTAAGATACAAAGCACGGCTTGTAGTTCAAGGATTCTCACAAATACCAGGCATTGATTATGAGGAGACTTACTCCCCTGTGGTGGATGCAACTACATTTCGCTTTTTGATAAGTCTGGCCATCAAAGAAAATTTGGATATGCGGTCGATGAATGTTGTAACCGCATACCTTTATGGTCCACTGGATAATGAAATATATATGAGATTACCAGAGGGTATTGAGCTTAAAGCTAATAAAGGTTCTCGAGAAGAACACTGCATAAGGCAGAACAAATCCTTATATGGACTTAAGCAAAGTGGTCGAATGTGGTACAATCGTTTAAGCGAATACCTTGCCAAAGAAGGCTATAAGAACGACCCTATCAGTCCATTTATCTTTATAAAGAAGTTTGCAAACAATGGATTTGTTATCATAGCAGTGTATGTTGATGATTTGAACATCATCAGAACCTCTGGGGAAATCGCCCAAACAGTTGAATATCTAAAGAAAGAATTCGAAATCGGAACCTCTGGGGAAATCGCCCAAACAGTTGAATATCTAAAGAAAGAATTCGAAATGAAAGACCTAGGTAAAACTAAAGTTTGTTTGGGGTTACAACTTGAGTACATAAGAGAAGGAATCCTTGTGCATCAAAGGGCATATACAGAAAAAGTACTCAAGAGATTTAACATGGACCAGGCTCAACCATTGACCAGCCCAATGGTCGTGAGGTCCCTTGGAGTGGACACTGACTCATTCGGTCCTAAGAAGGACGATGAGGATGTACTTTGTCTTGAATTTCCTTACCTCAGTGCCATATGAGCGTTAATGTATTTGGCCAGCCACATTAGACCAGATATATGTTTTGCCGTGAATCTCCTAGCTCGTTTTAGTTCATGCCCGACCCAAAGGCACTGGAACGTAATTAAGCATATCCTACGTTACCTGCAAGGAACTAAGGATTTGGGTCTATTTTATACCAATGAAACCAAAGATGGTTTAGTAGGCTTTGCTGATGCAAGCTACTTATCTGATCCACACCATGCTCAGTCCTAAACCGGCTATGTGTTCACTCATGGCAGTACTGCAATATCATGGCGTTCTATGAAACAAACTATAGCAACTACATCATTTAATCACTCAGAAATCTTAGCCATGCATGAAGCAAGTTGTGAGTGTGTATGGTTGAGGTCTATGACTCAACATATCCGATCAGATAGTGGAATGGTCAAGGACAATGGTCCGACCATCATATATGAAGATAATGCAGCTTGCATTGCTCAACTCAAATATGGGTATATCAAGGATGACCGAACCAAACATATTCTACCCAAGTTCTTCTTTACTCATGAGTTGCAGAAAGCTAAGGAGGTCAACGTCATTCAGATCCGGTCTAGTGAGAACTCAGCCGACCTCTTCACCAAGTCATTGCCTACCAGCACATTCAGGAAGCCCACGCAGCAGATTGACATGCGTAGACTCAAGGACCTTCAGTGATGTCCAAATCATGGGGAGTAATGTGTGTTGTACTCTTTTTCCTTTCTCTGGTTTCCCTTTTTACCACATTGGGTTTTGAGTTTTCGAGAGAGGTTTTAATGAGGCAATGTTAACATATTACAAGCCCGATATGGTTATGGCATCCAAGAGGAGTGTTATAATCCATTGTGTGGATTGCCCATAACCATCAAGGAAGTTTACATCTGACCCGTCTATCCGACCCGTCTACATTCCGTCACACCGGTCCGTCTACAATCCGTCCGAGACTAGTCAACATGAAGACTCATTCATCCGTAGCATTTATGAGATTTGACCAAGTCTTGATATTGTTACGAATGTAGTCAAAGTATATTCAATGTGTAGATTCTCCGTTCTTGTAACATTGTATGATCCCACTATTAATAAGTGGAAGAACTAATGAGAAAAACACAACTTTCACAGCAAACACTTCTCTCCTGTTACAACAACTAAACATATGATTTGCGGTAGCGATATTTTATTTTGCTAAGCGACACTTACACATAGTTTCAGAAGTTACAACTTTTCTAACGAGGAAGTGGACTCGTTTGATCATTGCAGTACTTACCGCTGATATTCATCTGCATGCAATGTTTAGACATGCTGGAGACGAGGTTTTTTTTTTTTTTTTTTGAGAAAGGGTTTACTATTAAAGTGCAGAAAGGAAACAAAAAACATCACCAGCCAGAAGGCATTGTTTGATGAGCTCATGCCCAGTTAAAAACGTAAACTAACCCACATACTTCAAACAGAAGCCAATAAGAACACTGGTAAAAAAAAAGAAGCCAATACATCAGTATTTAGGCAGTAAAGAGCCACAAACGAAGCAAAGAAGAGGAGAGTATCGCGTTGTCTTGTCGCAGTGCTTGAAACTTGTTTCTCAAGATTGAGTCTACTTGAACGAAAAGAGAGTCTATAGTACGGAAGCTGTGACGGTGAAGTCTGTTATTACGCTCACTCCAAATAACGTAAACCGTACACTGCCAGGCAAGCAGAGTAAGCATTGTTGAGTAACTCCTTAGAGGAAGAGATTCCAGCATTGAAATAATTGAAGACCAAGGTGCAATTGGCGCACGGAAGCGACATCGAGTTGAAACCCTGTTCCAAAGCAAAGAGGAGAAAGAGCAGCTGAAGTATAGGTGATCTCTTGATTCTGTTTCAGTGTTACAGAGAAGACAAAGTGGATCGTCTGTTAATCCCCAACTTAACATCCGATCCCTAGTGGGACATCGGTTCAGATTCACTAACCAACACAGAAAATTATGCTTAGGGATTCCCCTTCTGCACCAGATAACCTTCCACCATGAAACCGCTGGCGTAGCTGGTCTGATAAGATTATACACTTGCCCTATAGAATAACGCCGCATCACCTGGCCATTAACTTCCCATTCATAATAATCTTCACTGTCAGTTAGTTGAATGGTAGTAAGATATGTCTGCAAGTTAACAAAGTTGTCACTTCTAGCAGGAGGTAGTACCCAGCAATCATCAATGAATAAATCCTTTAAAAGTCAGTGTGAAGGTATCCCAAATCTAGAGCCAAGTCCAGAAGATAGATAAGAGTTTAGTCGCCCATATGGAGACTAGTTATCCCACCAAAATCTACAAGTAGCACCATTGCCAACCCTTAGCTTAATCCACTGAAACACCCTGTCTTTTTCCTTCAACAATTTGTTGGCCATCCATGAGTAAGATTGCCTCTTTTTAAAATGCCAAAAATTAGACAGTTCACCTTTCAAAACCTCTTCACGGAACCAAGCTACCCAAATTGAGCCGGATTGAGAGAAAAGCAACCACACAAGCTTTAATAGACATGCAGAATTCCAGAAAGCTAAGCTTTTAATACCTAGACCTCCCTCTGACTTAGGCTTCGCAATTAATTCCCAAGACACTCGAGCTGTGTAAGAACCCTCCAAATCTCCCTTCCAAAGAAAAGCACTCATAATTGATCTTATTAAGTCCATGCATTTAGCAGGAAGCACAAAAGTAAAGGTCCATAAATTGACAATGCCAGAGATGACAGTGTTGATCAGTAGTAAACGAGCTGCAAAAGAGAGGGTTCTCACTGACCAGGAGGAGAGCTTCGATTTAATCCTCTGAAGTAAAGGTTCACAGTTACTAAGAGTGAGTTTCTTTGTACAAAGAGGGACTCCTAAGTAACGAACAGGAAGGTGACCATGTCTAAGCCCCGTGGAGAGAGAAATTAGCTTGATTTCATCTTCAACAAGCCAGAGGAAAAGAAGCTTGATTTTGCACAGCTAATAGAAAGACCCGACATTTGATTGAAGTCATTTAGCACAGAGAGAATACACTGAACAGATTCGAGAGATCCGTCAAAGAAGATTAATAAATCATCTGCAAAGCATAAATGTGTGACCTTAGACTTCTGACAGTGATAATGATAAGAGAAACCACCTTCTTCTGCCGCCTTGTCAAGTAGTAACGATAGGGCATTCATAACAATGACAAAAAGATATGGTGATAAGGGATCCCCTTGGCGAAGACCCCTTTTCCCTTTGTAGTATCCTTGTGTACAGCCATTATACCCGATCGTAAATGACGGTGTTGTAATACAGGCTTCAATCCACCGGTAAAAGACAATAGGAACGTTAATCTCCCGGAGACAGCTAAGCACAAATCCCAACTGACAGTATCAAAAGCCTTAGCTATATCCACTTTGATAGTGATCCGTTTAAGGTCCTTGTTTAGATGATACCCATTGACGATCTCAGAAGCTATAAGAGTGTTTTCTAGAAGCAATCTATCTGATACAAACGCAGTCTGGTTTGGTTTGATAAGGTCCTTTAGGATAGGCTTTAGTCTTGTTACAAGAAGCCTTGAGATGACCTTGTACAGCGTATTCAAGCAAGAAATAGGGCGGTAGTCCGTAATGAAAGAAGCACCTGGAAATTTTGGGACCAGAGACAAGATCGTTGAGTTTGTTGCAGATGGCATAAAAGCAGTTGAGAAGAAATGAGAAATCCCAACCAACACTTCTGTACTCAGGACACTCCAGGAAGCCCTAAAGAAACACGCTGTTAGACCATCCGGACCAGGAGCTTTTGACTGATTAAGCTTAAAGAGAGCTCTAGTAATTTCCTCAGGAGTCGGAACTGATTGCATCCTTGCAGTTTGAGCTGTGCTGCACCTAAAAGGCGGGAGAGCAGAGAACCAACCAGTAGTAACTGAGGATGGGATAAGAAATTGAGGTGCAAAGATGGAGGTAAAGTGGCTAATTGCGTAAGCACTCATCTTCATAGGGTCCGTCAGAATGTACCCTGATGCCAAAGAGAAGGACCGAATAGATTATAGTTCAGCCTAACAATCAACATCTTGTGGAAATAGGACGTGTTTAGATCTCTTTCCTTCAGCCAATTAACTCTAGACCTCTGCCGAAAGTAACTTTCTTCTATTTCCCGTAAGAAGAGCCATCTGGTATTAAGATCCCTCTCTAGTTGAAACGATTGAGAGGAATGATAAAGCAAGGCAGCAGCCTGAGCTTGAGAAAGCGCTGAGATGCTTCAGTAACACGGACCTGAATCTGAGAAAAGTTTTCCCTATTAAGCTTTTTAAGGTCCTGTTTTATAATTTTTAGCTTCCAGCAGAGATTAGCTAGATTCAACAGATTCAACGACGGAACACCAAGGAGAGACCACGCATCTACCACCACTTGCAAGAAATCTGGGTGCTTGGTAAGGAAGTTGAAAAACCGGAATGGTCTGGTTCCTGCTCTTGGAAGCTGAAGGGCAAAATCAATTAAACAGGGACAGTGATCTGAGATTTCCGTAGGTAAAAAAGATGCCAAGCAATTCTGGAACCCAGAGATCCAGTTGCTATTAACCAAGAGCATGTCAAGCTTCTCCGCAACTGGAGAGCTTGGTTGCTTGTTACTCCAAGTATGGAACATCCCTTAATAGCGCAAGTCAAATAAACCCATTTGGAGGAGACTGTCCTTTAGCTCAGCCATTGGAGCTGTTAGGGAGTCTACAGAATCAGAGGAATGCTCAGCAGGGTAAATAATCTGATTAAAGTCACCCCCTACCATCCAAGGCCTATCAGATAACCCAAGAGAATCATGGAGGTTTAGCAATTCCACCCAGAGATCAGTTCTCTCCCCACGGTCATTAGATGCATAGACTGCCGTAAAATAAAACTCGTGGATAGAAGGCAAAGAGACCCGAGACGTCATTGATTGTCTAGACTGATGGACAACTGAGAGAGTAACAGGGGATTTCCAGAGAAGCACTATGCGGCCATCTTCATCAGAGAGATGATTGGAAGTATAAGACCAGCCGCGACAAAAGCTTGATAAAACAGTGTTCAAATTAGCTTCCTTGATGTGGATTTCAAGAAGAGCTCCAAAAAGAGGCTGATGATTATTTAGCCAAGTACAAAATGGTCTATATTTATCCGGGTCATTTAAACCACGGACATTCCAAAAAAATGATTTTATATCCATTAAGATGAGGTTTGAGTCCCACCCATATCACTGGGAGGAATCACAGACTGGAGAAGAGCAGTAGAAAGAGAATCATCTTGAGGCAACTTCAGTGTAAGATCAGCAGCCACATCATGAGAGATAGCAGACTCCTTAGAAATTAGAAAGCGGATCAGGATGCACTGCATTCACTGCATTTCCCGACGTATCAATCATATTCGTAGGATCAATAGAGAAAGTATCAGCCAGAGATAGATGAACATCAAAAGAGTCAAGAGAACTACTCCTTGATATTACTGAGGGTCCAAATCGAGAGAGACCCAAGGTCTCTGGCGGAATCAGTAGAGATTTGCTCTTAGTCAGTGGAGTGCGAGACTTGTATTTCTTTGGAACATGATCTGGAGGAATTTCAAACGGGGGACTCTGAGGATAAGGAGCACCCGAGGGCATTATAGTGGCTGGAAGATCCAAAATAATAGGAGAAGAATCCACAATCCTGAAGCCTCCTTCAGAATTAATACTCCCAAACACAAAAGGGCTCATACTGGAATTATTGGCAGAGACCGGAGAGTTGAATCTAGCCTGGGAAATATCCATAGTAACCAGGGGCGACTGAGGACCAGAGTGGCTAGAGTCTTCCAAGGCAAGACAAGAAGGAACACTCGATAAATGATTATGCAGATCAACCTCCAGAGTAGACTGAGCAACAGTAGAATTTCCAACAATATCAACAGGAGGAGGCTCTAAGAATTCAGTTTCTGTTGATACACCAACAAGAGGAACCTTTTCAGAGACTGCCTGAACCACAGAAGCCAAAGAGGCGTCGTTATTCTGCAAAGAAGCATGAACATTATCACCCATTATTGAGTTTCGGTCTACAGAGGCATGAACCTCAGCTGTAGGAGGCCGTTGCATAGCATCCAAATTTTCAATATTCATTGGATCAGCTGAGTCGTCCGTTGGAGCAACTTCATGAATCTTAGCCGTAGCAGTAGGAACAAGAGAAGATTTTGAAGTCTTTGAAGAAGGACGAGGAGGAATATCAGAGGGGAGCAACAAACAATTCCTTTGAAGATGACCAAACTCGTGGCAGAGTGAGCACTTGTGGGGAATCCACGGATACTCAACATCTACTTCATCTATTGATCCATTACTCCTGTGAATTTCAATAACCTTGGGCAGCGGAAGAGAGAGATTCACT
Organism: Hirschfeldia incana; assembly: GCA_026261945.1. NCBI lineage: Eukaryota > Viridiplantae > Streptophyta > Magnoliopsida > Brassicales > Brassicaceae > Hirschfeldia > Hirschfeldia incana. The sequence goes on from JABCMI010000006.1 coordinate 5,619,745, forward strand.
TCAACTTTCACATGAGATAGTTCCAAGCTAGTAAGATTTAACGTGAAGTCATCAGTTTCCTTCGGCTCTCCTAATGCACCTGCAACCCAGCCAAGACCTTCCAGAGTTCTAAGATCAAGAGGAACCCCTCGTAAATGAGCCCATAAAGGGAAAGATTCAAAGACAGGTGATGCTCCTTTAGATAGAGAAGGCCACTGAACAGCCGCCAAAACAGAGTCCCCAACATACCAAATACGCTTCTCTAAGACTTTATTTCGTATATATTTATTTTGAATACGAACCAAAACAGAATTAGAGAGCTTATTTGAGTGAATCTCCAAGTTCTTTCCTTTTCCCCACATGTGGTTAAGGACACTAAGAATCTGCTTGAATGGTGGAAGTTTACCACTGAAATAACAGATAATAAAATCCTTGTGTTGCTCAGCACCTCGAGCAAACACTTCATCCGGGATTGTCAAGGTAGCTTTCCCTTCCTCAGTACAAACTTCTGGACAGTATCTTCGAAGAGTCCTGACAGTAGTACGACGAAGTCTATCTACCAGAGTTGTAGGAGGTGGAGCAATGTGTGGAGGCTGAGGGAGCGGTGGAGTAGTATGTTTTTGAGGATCCGACTCGGAAGGGACGGAGTTACTGGTGGAAGAAGTAGTCGTAGCATTAATACTAGACCCAGTGGCTGGATTCGTGAGAAGAGGAGAAGAGAACCTCGGCTCAATCACAGTATAGTTTGTCAAACCAGTAGTTTCAGATCTGAGAGAAAGGGGATCTGAGTTTTCTACAATCATAGATTCAAGCTGCAGAGAAGCAGATGAAACAGTATCTGAAACTCCATGAGAAGTAATGGAGGCAGGGGCGACAGATTTCTGAGGAATAGCAGCAGTTGAAGAATCCTTCAGAGCAGGCTCAACAGGAGCAGTGAGCTTAGAAGAACTCTTCTTACGCTGTGGGGATGCCAGAGATAGAGGGGGAAACTTTGCGGCAGAGAGCGGGTGGTCCGGAGGCAGGTCAGGCGGACGACCAGAGGAAGCAGAGCCACCGGGAGGGTGACCAGACGGGAACCACTTGTTATCCATCGAAAAACGTGCCAGAGAGAGATTGGCCTCCGTTTTCCTGGAGACGAGGTTGAGTTGAGATACTTCAAGATATCACTCGAGAAAATCTTCGTCAACAACGGGAGGAAGAACTTATCCTCCGACTTTCCTCAGATAATTCAAATGGTACGCTAAATCAAGCTAAGCATAACATAACTGACTCATACTGAAACATTATTCATACAAAACATTGTTTAACAAAAAAGTTGAATGTGTTTTACAGAAAAAAAGAAGTTGAACGTAAGGGTGCAATAAAAACATATTTATGCATCCGCAAATTAATAATAATATTCTTTCAGGGGTTTATGTGTATTGATGGAGGAATATGCATGTAAGCATAGAGGAGAGCAGTAACGTACGAAAATGATGTTGCATGGAAAGGGTTAAACGACGACGAAGATCGATCCTCACTGTATTTCATGTTCCTCAACTGGTTTTTATCTGATTTAAAAAAAAAAAAAAAATTACGCTAACTATCAGAACACAGTACGTATTTGTTTCTGGGGAATGTTCGATCTTCCGCCAGCTCTTGTAGTACACATCTTGTATTTTCTTATCGAACGAATTTCATTTTGGGGGAAAAAAAAGAACACAGAGGTACGTTTTCTTCAGATATATATATTTATATACACACTTAACTATTTTTTTTTGTTAAAGATACACTTAACTCTTACTAAGTTTGCATTTACTATTTAGTTATATAGTCCGAAACTTATGACTATATACGTCTCTAATTTTTAAAGGTTTTATTTTCTTTTCTTGTTTTGCCACACTTCTTTTTGTGTTAGCCTGTTAATTAAGTTACAGTATAACATCTATAAATTAATACTCGACAAATTAATAATCTCTATAAATTAAGAAATTTTACTGGTCCCAACTTAGACTGGTATAAAATATAACATAAATCGATAAAATAATAAGATAATAATATTTTAAAACACCCATGTAAATATATAGTCTCATTAGAATCATAAATTAATAGTCTATCTATTTATATTTACATATAAGTATAAACTAAACACTATATTTTTGGTTTTACATTTACAATGAAAATACTTCCATTTTCTTAACATTTCAATAAATTTTGATAATATTTAATAAAATTATATCGAAAACCATATAAAAATTGTATGAAACATAAAAATATACACCAAAAAAAATAAAATAAAATGAAAAACAGATTACTAAAATTTAAATAATGTATATATGATAAAAATAAATTATTTTCTTATTTTATAAATAAAAATATTCAAACATAGAAAAAAATTTAAAAAATGTAATTTTTGTAAACTAATATCTTTATAAATTAATAAAATTTTCAAGTCCCAACATTTTTAATTTATAAAGGTTCTACTGTATATGAAATGTTTCGTGCAGTAATCCTTTTTGGTATGGAATTTTTTTTTATTTTCTTTCTAAATTGTAATATCTACTTCAAACCATTCTCCATTAGCAAATCTGTTTTTTTTTCTTTAAGAACTTAATTTTTTAAGCCAAAAAAAAACTTAATTCATCAATAGTAAAATATATAAAAAGAAGGTAAGAAATCTTTCTTTAAGATAGGAAAGGAATATATATATACAGAAAGAGAATATTTTTGTGTGGCTAACATTCTCTTAGAATATATTTCTGAAATATCTTTCATTGTTTGAAAAACCAGATCTAATGAACGTAAAAATCAAGCTAAAATGTAATGGACCTGGCTATCAAAATAAAAAGTTTGAGGAATATATTAATTCTTAGATTACGTACTAATCAGAGTAATACGAATCCAGGAAAAAAAATGAAGTTCATACAATCATAGATGATAGAAAGCACCAAATCAAATGTATTTTTATTTCACCTTTTAACACGAAAACGCCAACTAGATTTCACACTGTAAAAAAACAATGAGATTTGACATATTTTATCGCGAAAAACATAGAAAAGGTTTTACAGATTCATTTCCATTTTATCCGCCATATGTTGAAGACAAAAACCCACGTAGGATTCAAGGTTATCCTTCGTCCAACCATCAACAGGATCAGACATAAACGACCACTCGATTCGACAGATTTTTCCTTCCGATTCGTCTCCATCGTCCACTGGCACCACTTTGACCGTCGCCACGTAAGATCCGAACCCCACGTTGTTCTCAAGGACCTCGTAGCTCAAACACCGCCCGACTGGATCGATCTCGACCAAACGCTCTTTAGCCCATTTGGTCTCCTCGTCTTTGATTTTGTTGGAGGCGCAGTATCGGACCAAACCCGTCTGACCATCGGTTCCTTCCACTCGGTGACAAGTCTCAACAGTTGGGAACCACTCGTGGACGTTGCAGAAGTCTGAAACGACTGACCAGGCTTGCTCCACCGTGACCCCGTTGACTTGGACGGCTTGTTTTCCCTCCCACTTTAACGCTTGCTCCATGTGACCGGCCACTTTGATGATATGACTTGTTTAGTTAGTCGCTTTGGTGCAATGGAGTTTGGTAGCACGAAGTTATTTATGCTCAAAGCCAAGCGTGCAATTTACATAGCCTCATTACAAACCAAGTATAGCCCAATAAACGTACAAACCCAAAACCATGCATAATCCAAAAGCTCTTTATGTGTAAGTGTAACCCACATCGCAACCCAAAATCTCCAAATATTGTTACTTTTCAAGTTCTTTGGTTCATTATTGATTGATAAACATTTATAAATGAGCCATTTGTATTGTTCCTCCTACTTGCTAACAAAATATATATTATGATTCTTTGGACCATGAAAAATTAAAAGTAACTGTTTGTATTATATTGTAAATTTCGATTTTTTTCCAAATTAAAACTTTTCAATCCCACTATCCGACACTGCAAAGATACTCCACTAATACAAGAAACTGCGAGGAATTAAAATTTTAGTAGTAGCAAAGTAGGGGTCCTATATTGCTTAGCCATCATTAGCTAACCCAAAGTCCACAGCAACCTTACAAATAAGTACTCAAAGTGAAACTATAACCAATCTTTTTGTTAATTAAAATATAAAGGATAATGTTTTGGCCACTGGAAGTGCTTTCGAATCACTCAATAAATTTAATAAAACTTGCGTATTATCCGGTGTCCATACGAACTCACCAACCGCTGTGTGTGATAAATACTGATAGGCCTATACTGATACATGACTTTGAACGACTAAGGTCTTGATTGGCAAAACAGATGAGAAAACAGTAGCATTATACTATAAAAGCAGTATGCTGCAGAAGTTGTATGCTTTTGCTAAACTGCTTAAAAGATTGATTGGTAGAGCAGTATGAACATGCTATTAAAATTTATTATTAAAACTAGTATATAATATATAATATATTTATTTATAATGAATATATTTGTAATATATATGTATATATTATTTTATATATTAATATATAATTAGTTATTTTATTTACTAATTTTAAAATTATGTTTACAATTAAAATATTATTTAAAAAATAAAATTTAAATTAAAATATCTATTTTTTAAAATAATATATTACATTTTAAATATAATTTAATTTATATAATTTATTTAATTATATTATATCTTAAAATATAATTTAATTCGACAAAAAATATTATTTAATTTTACAATTTATTTAAAATATAATTTATATATAATATAATTTAGATTTAAAATATAATTTATATATAATATAATTTAGATAATTAATTTGTTAAATATTTATAATTATATTATTAAATTTATATAATTAATTTATATAATTTATATAATTAATTTATCTAATTTATATAATAATTTTATCTAATTTATATAATTAATTTATCTAATTTATATAATTAATTTATCTAATTTATATAATTAAGTTACAATATAATTTATATATTAATTTAATTAAATATAATTAAATTATATTTTAAATGTTAAAAAAAAATTTAAAAAAATATATGTAAATTGTAAATTTATTGTAGAAATCAACATTTTATATTTTGGATATAAAAATGATTTTATGATATTATTACATAAAATAAATGAGCTAATTATATATATATATATATATATATATATATATATATATATATATATATATATATATATATATATATATATATTTCTTAAATTTATAAATTATAAATGCAAATGCTCTTCCAAAAGCTTCATATGAGAGCATTTGCTAGAGAGCATATAGAGAGCATTAGCATTTAGTAAATGTTATTCTAAATGCTTTTGTAACAAATGTTGATTGGATAATATAGAGCATAATGTTAATGCTAATGCTCTACCAATTAAGGCCTAAGAAAGAGAGAGCAAAGTGGATCATTAAATCGATCTGATACACGATTTACATATTTGAACGACGAGATTCAAATAAAAAGAAAGCTAAAAAGAAGGCTGGATGGATTACTAATACAACTATGAAGCAACACAAACGTACAAAGAGAAGGAAAACATACAAATCCATGAGAAAAGTTGGAGATAAGACAATTATATCATTCTGTGTTAAAAAAAAAATATCATTTAAAAGAAAGTTAGATAATCGTCCATGTATGTAGCACACATATTTTGACGGTGTAAAGAACTTTTAAAATCAATCGAGGTAATAAAATAGAGTACCAATTTTTTTAGAACAACCAAGGTGGATCAACAAATGAGATATACATATACACACTTTTTCTAGGTGACGATGTTAAATCGTATCCTCTTGCAGTAAGCATGATGCAAATAAAGTATGTGATAAGGTAAATATCATTCCTCTTGAAATATATAAGAAAATACTTTTAAGCCTTGCTTGAGAAGGTGCTAAATTTAAAATTGTATAAAAGGTTCTCTTTGGAGCCCTTTTTCAAAAAAAGGGGTTCTCTTTTTTTTTCCCGAGCAGTAGGACCCGTTTTGTTTCATTTTAACATTATCCGTCATAATCCAAAACCCATCAATTGCCTAAAACCTTAAAATAGACTTCCTATTTCATTCAGAGGAAAATAAAAGAGAATTGTAATACCTAATGATGACAATTTTATGTTCAAATTATTAACCACTCATTGCTAAACAAATTATCTAGGCCTAATGCTTGGTCGGATAATGTGATTTTTTTATCTCCAGCTCATGCACACTTATTATAGGCGTAATAATTATCTCGTAATTATATAAAGTATGATAAAAAGGGTGTTTTGATACTCCATTTTGTAGTACTGGAATCCGAACAAGTAAATATATGGTAAAGTTAAAAGAAACCAAAAAGTTTATGTTACATGTTTAACTTTACGCGAGGGTTTATTGAAGAGTCAACAGAAATATAACTATTTACACATCAACACAGCAAGTCAGGTAAATGTGTTAACCAAAATAAAATCAGGTAATAGTGTCATCACTATTCATCCGTTCAAAGATTTTACTTGATTCGTTTTTTTGACAAGACATAAATTTCCACAGTGTGTTTGTTTTTGGTTAGTTAACCTAAAGAAGGAAAAATAAAAGTTGTTTTGGTCTATTTTTGTTATAGCAAACTTTTAGGCTCGATTCATTTTTGTTATTTGGTAATTGCATTTTCACTTTCGAAACTATTCATTTTTACTGATTTTTAATTGCAGCACAATAATAAGTTTTACTTTCCACAAGCCACAATAAATCGTTAACTAATAATTAAATTTTCAGAAACCTAAAATATTCAAATAATATTTCAGAAATTTGGACCTAAACTAGTGTCGCCCGTCAAAGTAATACGAAATTTGGGATCCCGGAGCATCCAAGATGAAAGACAACAAACAGTGCATGATTTTCTTTTCCACAAAATATTTATTTATTTATATTCTAGATAAGATATTAACTCTTTCGACAAAGCAATCAAAATCAACTTTTTATTTAAATTAAAAACAAACTATGACCATGGATCCGTACTCGTAATACACTTTTAGCATATGCAAACAACTTAGAGAGACTAAGACAATTGCATAATTAAAAGAAAGAAACATATTGTTTAATGTACTTCTCGTTTCTTTATTTTAATACCTGACAAATTTAAAGTAAAGCCACAGGAAAAGAAAAGGTAACAAACTATTAAAATCCATAAAGACCGAAATAGTTTAAATAAAAATTGTATAATGCAGCTGTTATCATTACACTACTTAAATATTGTTTTGCTTTAATATGAATTTATATTCTAAGAAATCGAGTCGAGTCGTCTATGTTGATGGCTAGAGCAGTCTTCATGAGTATCTGTATTTTATCAGACATTTGCTCCACTAGTCCAACATGTTAGATTTATGAGACACTAATTAAGCTATCTAAAAATGGCAGTTTACGAGTTCAGCCATTTCCATTTTAATAGTAACTTCAAATCAGTTCCATATGTTTCAATTTTGAAATGTTAAGTTCATATACATATATCTCATTCGTAACAGCACATGTGGAATTCAAATTTCCAGGCTATATTTTTGTATTTTTATATTTTTTTATTTTATATATGAGATATGAGAACCATTATAGATCTTTCAATATAACAAGTTCTTCAGATCTTAAATTTGGGCAACACAATATTTTGATGTAAGAAAATTAAGTCACTATTGTCTGGAAGAAGAAAAAAAAACTAACAGTTTTTGTTTATTAATAAAACCAATGCTAGCATCAAAACAGAGCCCTAAAATTCTTAAGCCTAGAAGGTAAAAATGAAAAAAACGGCCAAAAATATGTTGGTGGGGAGGGGGGGGGGGGGATCCCAAATCATAAACGCATAAGGGCTATTCGACCACTACACTAAAAACACATTTTCAAAAACGTGTAACTGATTTCGTTCATATAACAGGCGGCCGAAAGTCATTGCTTCTATGGTTTTGGGTTCAGGTAACAAACTAGAAAGAATACATGGAAGTTCATTATTAGATAGCTTGTAACTACAATAGTATTCACTAGATTTCATAGTTTTGCTATAAAATGCTTTGAACATAGAGACTTAATTTGTTTTCCACAATACCATGGTGGGAGACTCAAAGAAGAGTCCCTTTAATACAATCAAGAAAAATCAAGAATGTTTTAAACGGTTGATATAATAGCTATTGGACCCATCAACTTCGTTTTCCTATCTTGATATAAATTTATGATAAAACTCCTATAGCATAATAAATATAAAGTTTCCGTTATATAAGACCATCATAAGTTTCTTCATTAAACCCACTTTTAGTTTCTTTAAATACCACCCCTCCAACCTCAAGCATAACCTTCCCTTTCTCACACATTATGTATACACACGAGATGGAAGTTTGTTCAACAGTCACGACTAAGAAGCTCTCACGGCTTGCGAAGCTAATCCTCTTCGCAATCCAGAAGGTCTCAGACGCATCACGTCACAAACTCCTCACAACTCTCGATCCTCAGCTACTCGCCAAACGTGGCAAGACCCTACGCAAGTCTCTGAACGACGCCGTATCAACTTCCCACTCCCGCATCACGTGCCGTCCTTCCGACTACGAAGACATCCAGTCTTCCTTCATCTCACCAGTCCCAATCCAGCTGGACTACGAGTTCAGCTGCAGCAGCACCCCACCGAGACGTTCCTACGCCTCAACCACCACCGGACGACGCAGCGGTTCTCGCAAACCGCTTATCAACAAACGCCAACACCACGCGTATGTCCGGTACAACACGCTCCCTAAGGTTAGAGATTCAACCTGGGAACGACACGTGGCAGCGACCGTGTTTCCTGACGTAGCTAGCAGTACCGGAACTATGGAAAGTGGCCACGTGGATAGAGCAGCGGAGGAGTTTATACAGAGGTTCCATCGACAGCTGAGGTTGCAGAGGTGGATGATGGCTCAAGAGGTTTAAAACGTTTGATTCATCGTCACTTTCGTTACACCAAAATATCAGAACATATCATTAAAAAAAATACTATAATAGGTAACTATCGTAGTTTTGTTTTTGACTTTCTAGTTTGGTGAATATTTCCCTAGTTTTTCGTTTTTGTTTTATTGTTTTGGTTTGTGTAATTTTATGAATCCATGATCGTGTTTTGGATCTATTTGGATGAAACTGTAAGAAAGTTAATTTTCGAAATAGCTCTTTTGTGTGTATATCAGCGCATATATGAAATTATCTTTACATAAATTTAGACAGATCTAAAAGTATGATTGACTACTCGCGCATCTAATGAATTGCAGAGATGCATACAGGCTCAGATTTATTACTATTGAATTTGCCTTGTATTTGGCACGTTTACGTGCGTTATTTACATATTACGTTTTTTATATGCGTTTTTTATTGGTCCTTAACTCTTTGTTGTATGTTATGAACTTATGATGAAAAATATATTTGTTTTAATATGCTTCGGCTATATATAAACATAAACGAAAAAATTTGTAATCCAAATGACGTTGAAAATTATCCATATCGTTGTAGATCTGTCTACCCTATAATAATATATACTACTTCGGCTGCATTGAAAATTACAGCAATGATAAACCATTTAGTCTCTGCTAAGCCAATATTGTACTGAGATTGGTTGTCTAGCAAGTCAAAAGTTACTGTAAAAGCTTTCTCCAAATTTCTCGGCAAAGACGAAGTATGACATCTCTCTACCAAATCCAACTAAAAATCTTGAGGGTTGGATCTTATAGAACTCTATGTTTTGTTTAATCATAGTATATTAAAAGAAGGCAGAGGAAGAACAACATTTAAGATAAAACAAAATAAGGATGTCAATGCAAACTTTTTAAGAATGAATTTGTAAAATTTTCTGGAATATCTGATGAAATAATAGTTTCGTTTAGCTGGGTACTGGTTTATCATTGCTGTAATGAATATATTCATTGTTTGCTTATAATGCGGCTTCTATATAGCATCCATAGGTATAAGATTTCGTTAAGAATAATATCTTGGTTATATGATATTTCTGATCGGGATGATGTTTCATATCTAGCTATAGATGTTGGTATTTTTAAGCAAACTGACAGTTGCTGAATGGAAACATAATAGCGTAGCAATCCATTTGAAATGTTTAACCATGATCGCTTATATGATGAATCCATGTACCGGTTTGGTTTGTGTATTCTTATATAAGTGATTGTTTTCACTCAGGCGGTACCCATGTACGAGTCAATCAACCATATATATGCTTGGAGCCTTTGAGAAACTATATCACTATCAAAAGTCAATTTATGAACAGAAATAATTAAATTGTTTTTTTTTTAACACTAGATTGAATTATTGAGTCTTTTAGACAAAATGTTCTAAACAATGAAAAAGAAAAGTAGAAAAATGATACACCATTAGAGATTCAAAATAAACTAACACACATCTTGCATATAAATGACTAAAGCGTTTCATATAAAAACTCCATATTTGCTTTTGGAATAGTTATGTTGGTAATTATATAGTCCATAACATTTCAAATTCTCTTGGTTTTGGAAAACATTTCAAATTCTCATGGTTTTGGAAGGCTAAGTAAATAATTAAGTCCCCTGTCTTCTCTTTTACTGCAATCATGTACAAGACAATGAATGATGAAGATACCATTAGTAAAGCTCGGATTACAAACCAATCATCTGGTATCAGATCAGTAACCTTTGTTTTCTTACTTTTAGTGCCAGGCAAACCAAATTAAAACAAGAATCCCATAAAGAAACAGGAAGGCATAGTCTAATGTACAAAAGCCGGTATATGAAAACATAATGACTCAAAGTCAAACCCCAACAAAACCAGACATCTAAATAAAAACAAAAAGAAGTGTAAGAAGTAAACCTTCTCCACGTTAAGAATCACTTCATGTTCTCCATGTTGAGCATTAGTCTTCCATGCTAACTCACAATACAGCCAACAAAACAAATCCAACCAATGTTCCTGCTTATCTTCTCCTTCTTTTGTTGTATTTTTTTGGACTTTTCAGTGTCCATTTTTACTTCTTTATTTCATATCAAAATTCACTTTACCAAAAGCTCCAGACTCAGTCTTTTCTCCACAGCAACATTCTGAGTTGAACTTCCCGTTTTCTTGATGAGTCTGGTTATCACGCAAATAGCCTAGAGAACGATCACACAGTGGACTTTAAGCTTTAGCCTGCTGCTGCTATAAAAACACTTAAAGAAAACAATAACATAAAAGACATCATGATTTTGCCCTATTTGTAACTTCTGCAAAGATTCTAGATCTAGCTATGTCTTCCGATTTCCATCCTGTTGACCAAAGACAAACAAGATTACGAGCAAGAACATAAGTTTGTTAGGCATATTCCTCACAAATCTAAGGAAAGAGAGAGAAAAACTTGAGAGTGCTTGATAACACAACAAAAGCATGGCAGTGCAGGACCTGCCAACCATTATGTGCACTAAGTTAGGCGGTATGTACAAACAACACAAGGCAAGTGAAAACACAGCATATATATTAACCTGTTCAGTGTCCAAAGAGGTACTGTTTTGAATATTGACTACCATAAGAATTTCAAACTTAGCTATTAAACCAAGTTTGAGCATTCCTCTTAAAATCCCATGTAGTGTGGAACTTTGATGCTTACATATTACTAGAAGTTGATTTTAAACCAGATAGAATATGTATCAATGTTCAACAGCAACGATTGTAAGGTAGCTCAAGAATCTGAAGGTCTTCATGGATGTGACTTTGAGAGTACAAGCTTCCCTTTCCCACAAAAGGATCTGAATTTGCAGTAGGAAACCCAAAAACCTGTAAACTCATCATCACCATGCTCGGTCCGTTTAAGAATTATTGCTATTTTCCTGGTAACACACCTGAACCGTCAAGCATACAAAAGAAAAATCATCTCGCAATCACGGTTCTGTTAGCAAGATCTGCTCGGCTGAACACTATCAGCGATTTCTACAGTCTCACTAGATAACTTTGATTCTCTCTCAACTTCACTGACAACACCTATAGAAACAGACCTCAAATCACGATCTAAGTTTTCTTCCTGCTCAATTTCACATGCTACCACATCTTTAGAATCAGGTGCACACACTTTCCCAAAGACTCAGCCGGATCAGACCATTCTTGAACAAGAACCATGCTTTCTACTTCCAGGCTCAGTTCCAGATTTGCACTCACGCAGAGTTTGTGAGCTCTTTACTCTCAGTGTTCAACTTTTCACACTCAGTTTCCTCACTATGTGACCTTCCAAGGCTACAAACATGTGGGGTCCAACCACCAATTAATAGATGGATTTGCCAAGTCTATGTGTCCACGACAAGTGAAAGGGATGCAATCGGTCTTAATAGATGGATTTGCCAAGTCTCTGTGTCCAGGACAAGTGAAAGGGATGCAATCGGTCTTAGAGTCAGTGGCCTTAGAGGATTGCCGGCTTTGGTAGGGGAACTAGACGAGATTAAAGCTTCTTCGACTATTTTTCTTACATATTCAGTCTCTTATATTTCTAAATCTTTAAATGTCCATGCACACTGTTTTGTAAAAGATGCTCGAGCAAGCGTACTCAGCTTCCCTTACGTACGCTGCTCTGCACCAAGATGGTTGCAACTTACAATGAAACGCTACTTTGATGTTAAAAAAACAGATATGCAATATCTTGTCTCAACGACCAAAATCCTAATAAACACTATTGCTTAATAAATTGACTAATAATGTAATTTTTGTTTGATTAAGATTAGTTTAGCCCCCCAACCTCAACCAAAAGGAGAAGTTATATGTGGTATACGTCAGATATGTATTGGTTGTATTTATTTCTTCCAACTAATTAGTTTAGCATTCTTTTGTAGTTAAGGTGTATGTCAAAAAACAAAATACATCTACTTTATATTTATTAAAAAGGAAGAGTCAAAATAAATCTACTTATTAAAGTTGTTTTGAACCATATCTTCTATATTATCAATGTTGAAGTACATTTTGGTTTTGTTTGAAAACATAGATAGCAAGAATAAATGAGTATTGTTTGGAAATATGAATATCAGATTAAATACTTTCTTTCATTTACATAATTAGCCATTGAATTTCTAATAAATTAAGTACTCTCTTTTATAAATTTTATTTACATAATCTGCTATTACATCTAAAATCTCTTCTATTCAAATGTTTGTCTAATTATATATTTCATTTAGTTAAGAAATCTCTATTATTAAAATTGAAGTACAAATATAAATTACTCCTTAGTTTTCAGTTTTATTTACAATGACATGCTACTGAAACTATTAATTAACATACCTTATATGATTCTTTGTCTTTTTTCTTTAATTAATGCATTTCCTAAATCAAATTCCAACCAAAAAATTATGGAAACAATAATTAATAAGCATACCTTTTAATATTTTTTGTCTTTTCCTATTTTATTATATATATATATGTGTGTGTCTGAAAATAATCAATTCCATATATATATATATATATATATATATATATATATATATATATATATATATATATACATAATAATTCATTTCATACTAATTATCCTATCTTTTAGGATTCTTTATGATTAATTATCTACCTATCTTTAAATAGTTATTATATTTTATTATTTATAAGTAATAACTAAAATGAAAATAACAAAAATAAACATTTATATAATATATAGATTGATATATATATATATATATATATAAATATATTATGTTACGTATATTTTCATAAAAACAATATTAGTCCAGTATAAATTCAGTATAATAAATGTTAAAACGTAAAAAATATATAGAACCATACATTTTAAATAGTATATACAACAATTTAGCTATACATTTTCTTAAAATTTTGATCCATATAAATGAAAATACATTTTTACAGATATATGGGTTATATTTAAACAACTAATTTTTTAAAAAATATTTTTTTTCAATAAACTATTTTTGTATACATATGACTTTTATTAATTTTTTTATAAATCTTACATGGACATTTTAATATGTTATATTTCCATACAAGATGGAAAAATAAATTGATGTTATAAAATTATATTTATTTATCTATTTCATGTATTTTACTAACTCAAAGTAATTTATTTTGAAACGCATTTTAAATTAACTACATTCATAGATATATTTCTGTTATAATCTATCGTTGTTGATTTGACGCTTTCACTATATACTACCAAACATTTTTCACACATTCAATTGTTATTACATACACAAAAAAAATCAAATTATTACATGTAACTATTACAAAATAGATCATTTAGTATAAATAAAAAATTAAAAAATAATATAAGCACCCGCCCGGTCGGACGGGTCATGGTCTAGTCTACATTATTAAAATTGAAGTATATTTTGGTTTTGTTTGAAAACATAGATAACAAGAATAAATGAGTATTGTTTGAAAATATGGATAGCAGATTAAATATTTTCTTTTATTTACATAATTAGCCATTGCATTTTCAATAAATTAAGTACTCTTTTTTATAAATTTTATTTATATAATTTGACATTACATTTAAAATCCCTTTTATTTAAATGTTTGTCTAATTATATATTTCATTTAGTTAAGAAATTATTCTATTAAAATAAATTAATATTGAATAAAAATAAGATTACTAAAATTTACATATAAAATTATATTTCTCAAAAAAAAATTAAACAAAATTATATATCCGCCCTTTCGAAGAGGGGGGGGGGTCATAATCTAGAATAAGATTTTTTTATTTGCATAATCTGCCACTACATTTAAAATATTTTCTATTTAAATATTATGTCTAATAATGTATTTCATTTGGTTAAGAAATTATTCTATTAAATTAATATTAAATAAAAATATGATTACAAAAAATTATTTATATAAAAGGTATATTTCAAAAAAAAATATTAAAAAAAAATTATATATCCGCCCTTTAGATGGATGGGTCATAATCTGGTAATCTATTAAAACAGGAGTACAAATAAGATTTGACTATGCTTTTTACTCAAAAATTACAATCTAATGCCACTAGCCTAAACACAAAACAAAATCGTTTTATAACTTAATTAAATTGATACGCTTAACTCGGGGTTTCCTTAAATATTCTGCACCTACCAGAAAGATTCATTACTCGGGCTGGCCTCCACTCTTAGATATTTTCGTAGCCCATTAGCTATGTAGTGACAATAATGACTATTTGAGTGGTATCTTAGAATTCAAAACAAAAGAGCAGAAAGGTTCCCCACCGAGAGAACTGTTACTATTAAGCCTTTGTGGGTCTAATATTCACTATTATTTTGGTTCATTTATTATCTTACCCATCTGATTTATTTTTATGTCAATGTAGGTTTATTCAATTTAAAGACTCAAGCACTATGATATAAACTTTTTAAATAGGTATTTTCAAATAAAAATTTATAAATAACTAAAAACATTTAAAATAGTCACTGAAAATATACATGCGTGACCAATTGATAAATGACCAGTTCAGTTTTTTTTTCATGTGGCCTGTTTAAATAATAAACCAAATTAAATATTTTTCAAAAAGTTTGTTCGATTTTCGGTGCAGATTAGATTTGGAACTGGATTTCGTTTATATATGTCATGTCTAATAGAGTATGAGACTTTGATTTCTGGGTCGATTTAAAGTTGTTTTTTGTATAGGAATAAAGTTTTAAGAAAATATAATATGTTACAAATTTTAGGAATAAAGTTTAAAAATAATTTCTGAAATACATACGATACAAGTGTATAGTTATGCAACTTGACATTTTTAATAAAATTACAAAAAGAACTAAATTAGATTAATAGTAAAGATAAATATGATTAAAAACACACAACTGTTTATAAGAAAAAATTAAAGCGAATAATATATCCATCCTTTGTAAGGACGAGTCAGAATCTAGTTTCATTTAATTAAAGATACATTCGTCTACCTATATGTTTCCATATATTTACCTAACTATACATAATTAATTACTCTAACTGTATCATTGTTAACTTTGAAATTATTACCCTCAACCCACTTCAACCACTTTCTATAGGTTATATATAACGAATTATTCATATTCATTGGTATTAGATATGTCCAACCAAATGAATTATTCATATTCAATTGGTTATTGTATTATGCCCATCCCATATGTTGGCTAACAAGATCATAGACTACTACTCGATCTTTAGAACCAATCTGCAAAATAGTTCAGTTATATATTATATTGAACAACGTGACTGACAATAGTAAATAACAAACAGAGAAAAAAGAATTAAATTTTTAAATTTGGTAACTTGGTGTTCAATAGAAAATATTTAGCAAAGGAGTTAAAATAAACACTTTTGACAAAAGAATTAAAGGTTAATATTTCTCCATAATATTATAACAAACCATTTTGACCATATTCTAAGCAACTTCAAATCTACAAATATATTTTCTCCAGTTCAATAAAATATATTTCTGAACCCTTATCTGAATTACATAAATTTCTTAATTTCCCCAATTCATAATATTCTAAAATGTATAACTTAATGTAATAAAAATTTTGATACTCACTTTAGCTTAGATAAACAAAAAAAATCTATGAAAATTTTAATTTCAATTAAAAATATTTTAAATCTAAATTTTTAAAATGTAAACATTGCTAATATTGATATTGATATCAAAAAAAGAATTACATAATATTAAGTAATATATTACTGAATAGGTCAATGACTGTAATGCAATAGAAATTTTCAAAATAACTATATAAGATATAAATTACTATTATATATATATATAAACATAAGTAAATTATTATATAAATTAATAAGTCTAGGTAAATAATTATTATAAAATTCATTTTACTAATTATCAAATTAGTTTAAGTAATTATATAGAAAACAAATAAAAATAGCATATAGCACATTTAAAAAAAATAAATGGGAAAACTTTATTACATCTTAAAATTAAATATCTTTCTAATCTTCAAGATCTACAATCTGCAGTTCCTAGAAACTCAAACAATGTAAAAAGGAAACAAATCATGATGATCTTATTTATAGGAACCACATTAACGTTTGGATATTTTAATTTTCTTAACAAAAAAAGATTTATTAATTAGGCTGTTAGCATATTTTTTATTCTACGAAATCATATATAAATTTTAGATATTCAAAATATTAAAAACAATAAGTATATGACATCGTTAAATCTATTCCTCAATCAAAATAAATAAAAATAGACTAATAATCGCTAATAAGTAAATTTGTATTTCTCAAATATCATTTTTGAATATTAAAATTTTCATTAAAATCTAAAAAATAACAAACTTAATAGTTTATTCAACTTTTGTAACATTAAACAAATAAGAAAAAATTGGATACTTTACTGGGTAAAAAGATATCAGGTCACGAGTTAATAAAAGTTTTAGATCCTTAGCAGATTTTATCGAGATCTAACTAACGAAATTTTTATTAAACTCAAACTGAAATATATACGGATTTTGAAATATATACGATTCAACAGCGGATCCAGGTCAAATATGAAAACAATGAATAAACTTATATCGAATATATAATTATTTTATATAATAAATTTGTAGATTAAAACTCAAAAAATAATCTTTGATAGTAATAACTAACATATTTTATTCTTAAATTATACCCGCAGGTCAATTTTTAAAAAATAATTTGACCTTTATTGACTAAATTTTTAAAATTTATATTTGTATAATAACTACAGTTAAATCTATTTTATATACTTGGGTTTTTTAACCTTTATAGTTATTAATACATATATATGTATATATATAGTTATATTTCACAATTAAAACATACATACATGATTTTCAAATACATTTCTAACAAATTTGAAAAACGTAAATACTTGATCACATCCATATAAATCACTTGCGACTCCTAACTTAAAAATTAAAAAAAAAACAAAATCTATATAAACACAAAATACTAATTTATATAAACATATGTATTAACCGGAAAAAACAATCTGCGCTTCTTAAGTGCGGATCAAAATCTAGGATACTATTAAAGCAGAAGCATGTTTAGGATTATGCCTTTGACTTTTTTTAATTAATTAAAAAAATTACCATTATCTTTTCTAATTTTTAAATGATTTTGGGTAATAAAAGCCCCAACAAATTATAAAATAGCATATTTTTATCCAATTAAACAAAATAGCCTAATAATTTCAACAATTTATCCATCGAATTTTGAAGCTCATTTCAAGAATGTTACTAACCCACTGAAATTCGTTTTTGTTCTAACCCTATACCCTAATATTCGATTCAAACTCTAACTCTATTCATACCCTATTAACACCGGCAAAAACCTATTGTCCAAAAAACTCAACCAAATATATTGGACTTCATTATAATGCCTATATATTATTTAGTTATTGACTTTTAAACAACCAATATTATTTAAATATAAACATAAACCAATTTTGTTTCAAGATACTCTACAACTCATTCCTATTTTTCGGACAATGAATTTAAAACATAATAAATAGAAACTAATAATTTTTGGCCTGTGTTTTTTTATTATTGACCTTATAACCGAAACAAATTCCATAGACCCAACTTAATTCTAGTTAGAATATTTTTAAACTATACCTATAATTTTGTCTACTACACCTTATATAATTTTGTCTAACATATAATATTACTAACTATATTAGCTTAAATAAGGTACAATTTAAATAAGTAAATTTAAATAAATATCTCGATAATTTCTGTATTAGTTAAGATCTTCCAGATATGATTCCATTTAATGCAGTTTCTAATAAATTACATTTGCAAATATTTTCGACATATTTAAATTTATTCTTCAAAAAATATAAATAACAAAATAACCTAATATTATCATATAAATAAATTTTGGGTTTTCTAATATCATTTTTTGAATAGTACAAAAATCATCAACTTACAAAAGTTACAAATCTAATAGTTTTTTAAATTTTATGTATAATTAAAATGTATATAAAAATTTATTTTAAAAATATTATCATTTTTCTATAGATTTTTAAAAGGACAATCATGGTTAGATCATAAGTTACTGATAATATTTCATATTTATCAGATTTTTAGTTAATGAATTTTAATTAAATGTAAACCCAATTATATATCGTTTACGGTTCAACCATGGGTCTTTGTCAAATATGAAAACATTAAATACCTATTTTTTAAGTGGGAAAATGTAGCCGCGTTTTAAGGCGGGAGGAGTAGTTTACAAAAAGAAAAACCGGTGGTTAGAAGCACTACTATTTTTCAAATAGATCTCTATTGATCTTCCAAGATTATGAAAAACTGGAAGGTCACAAAAATACTCAGAACACTAGCGCTGCTATCATTATTTCAGCTAAACCCAAGAGTATACACACTTACATTTTATCATCTTTCTTGGAGATATCTCACGCAAAAAAAAAAGACATAGAGATCCCATGAAAATTAAACCAAGAAAAAACAAAAAACAAAAAAAAAAGAGAGAAAATACGATTTTAATTTATTTTTTTTCAGGGAAAATGCTTCCACGAAAAGCTTTCTTGAAAAATCGAGTTCAAGGCATAATCATTGTCACACGTAAAATCATCTAAAGCACCACTTCGTGACCATGACGGCATGAACACCAAATCCTCCAACGAGTCAAAAAACCCAAACTCGTTTGACTCGTCTAAACTCGTTCCAAGACTCGGCAACTCGACAATGTTCTCCAAACCATCGGAGACCATACTCTCCTCTAAAGGTAACCAGAGAACTTGAGAAAAGTGTTTTGTCTTTTGGTAAATATTATTGAAGTTTATTCATTCGAAAACTTAATTACAACTTGAGTCTCAGCTCTTTACTTATACTAGACAGAGAGAAGGATCTGGTAACGTCACAGCTGTCGTGACAGCTCATTCATCTTCACTTTGGAGCGCATCAAATCTGTTACTCAAAGGTAGAGCCTTAGCTGTGTGATCCGTACCTTTGACTTGTCTTGTTGCTCTGTTTTGTCTTCTCTCTTTGAAGACCGTTGTTGATGATTGAAGCAGGCCGGAAGTCTCTTTGGGCTTGTTATTGACGAGGCCCAATGTCTTATGTTCTTCTGATCCGTTGAGTCTAATACCCCCGCGCAAACTCGAGGTGGGTGGATGCTCAACTCCGAGTTTGTAACGAAGGTTGAAGAAGCTCTGCTGAGGGAGTGACTTGGTGAACACATCGGCGAGTTGCTGAACTGCTGGGATGTGTTTGACGATCAGTGAACCGTTGGCAACCCTTTCTCTCGCAAAGTGATAGTGGGTTGCAAAGTGTTTAGACTTACGATGAAGGACTGGATTTGCAGTTAATTGTACTGCAGATAGATTATCACAGTACACTTCAGCTGCCGTAGACTCTTTCACACCAATGCTCAGGAGCATGCCGCTGATCCATTCAAGCTCAGCTGCTGTATCAGAGAGAGTCCTGTACTCTGCTTCGGTCGAGGATCGAGCTACTGAGTCCTGTTTCGTGGCTGACCAAGAGATGAGGTTGGAACCTAGAAAGGTGCAGAATCCTCCGGTTGAACGTCTTGTGTCTTGGCAACCTGCCCAATCACTATCACAGTATGCTCTCAACTGTGAATCAGTGTCTGATTCCAATGTTAGTCCCATTGTAACAGTACCTTTCAGATAACGCAGTGTGCGCTTCAGAAGATTAAAATCAGATACTGTCGGCTTGTGCATCTTCTGACAAATCAGATTAACTGCAAACTGTATGTCTGGACGTGTCAGAGTCAAGTATTGTAGCTTCCCAGCAAGGCTTCTGAAGTAAGTGGGATTAGGAAAGATGTCGTCTTGATGAGGAACTCGATCGAGTTGTAGTGGGAGAGGGGTTGGCATCGGAGCACAGTCAAGCATTCCTGCTGCTTGAAGCAAGTCACACGCATACTTCTCTTGGTTCAGAAACAATCCAGTAGAGGTAAAGTGAGCTTGTATTCCAAGAAAGTAACTCAGAGGACCCATATCCTTCATACGGAACTGTTTCTTTAGATACTGAAGAAGTTGCTGTATCAGACCATTGTTGTTACCTGTCAAGATCATATCATCGACATATAGCAACAGAAAGATCACGTCTCTGTTCTTCTGGTAGACAAACAGAGAAGCATCTTTAACATTGCACTGAAACCCAAACTCTAGCAGAAACGAACTAAACTTATCAAACCAAGCTCGTGGTGCTTGTTTGAGGCCGTATATTGCTTTGTGAAGAAGACAGACATACTCAGGATGAGCTTTGTTTTCATACCCCGGAGGCTGTCTCATGTATACTGTTTCATTCAATTCACCATGAAGAAATGCGTTCTTGACGTCTAGTTGTCTCATCTCCCATCGATTTACCACAGCAAAATGAAGTATGATTCGAACAGTTGCTGTTCTCACCACGGGGCTGTAGGTCTCGAGGAAGTCCACTCCTTCTTTCTGCTCGTTTCCACGTGCTACAAGCCTTGAGCGAAGCTTTTGAAGTGTCCCATCTGCATGAAGTTTCACTCGATGGATCCATCCACATCCTATTGGTTTAATTCCTTGTGGAAGAGGAACTAGACTCCATGTTTTTGTTTCATGACATGTATCTATTTCTTCTCCCATTGAACTGTTCCAACCTGGATGATTTAAAGCCTCTGCAACAGTTTTCGGAATCTGTGGTAATCCTTTGACTGTGAACAACGCATAGCGTGGGTTTGGTTTCATGACTCCAGCTTTGCCACGCGTTGTCATTTTGTGAGAATTTGTAGGTGGTGGAGCTACGACTGCAGGAGCTTCATCATGATCGTCATCCTCAGAGGTTGAGCTTTCAGAAGATGACTGATGAAGTTGTTGATTCACAGCCGGAGAAGAAGCTTCATTTTGTGGAGAACCAAGAGGAACCAAAACTGTAGGACCATGATCATCTGTCTCTGTTTGTGACTCAGTACTCGGTGAAGCAGGGGGGGAAAATGACTGTAGACGCCATGCTGTACTGAGAGGAGTCGTTGAGGAAGGCAGGAGATGCTTGTAAACATCAGTGTAAGGTAGTCGAGTTTCATCAAAGAGTACATGCCTGTTGATGTAGACACGACCTGTGGGTGGGTGATAACATCGATATCCTTTGTACTTCTCGTTATATCCAATAAATACACACAAGAGGGACTTGGGATCAAACTTGTTTTGAGCATACGGTCGAAGATAAGGATAACAAGCAGACCCGAAGACTCTGAGTGCAGTGTAAACAGGTGGTTTTCCGTTCAGCAGCTCAAAGGGACTCACCATTTTGTCATTAACAGACGAAGGAAGTAAGTTTCCAAGAAAAGCAGCTGTGTAGAATGCTTCAACCCACAGATTATACGGCAAGTGACTTTGATAGATCATCGACAAACCCAATTCAGTGATATATCGATGACGACGCTCTGCTATTCCGTTTTGTTCAGGAGTGTGTGGGCATGATACAATATGTTTTATCCCCGTAGTAGTGAAGTGATCAGTGAGAGCTTTGTTTATAAATTCACCACCACCATCTGATTGAAAAATAGAGATCTTCTGATTGTATTGATTTTCGACTTGAAGTTGAAACACTTTGAAGACCGAAAACACATCAGACTTGTATTTAAGAGGATAAAACCAACAAAATCTTGAGTAATTGTCAATGAACACTACATAGTATCGAAAGCCTTGAACAGAAACAACTGGTGCTGGCCCCCAAACATCACAGTGAACTCTCTCAAGTACTCTGTTTGATCTTGAAACAGAACTGGAAAAAGGAAGTTTGCATGTCTTGCCCACTTGACACGCTTCACACAACTGCTGAGACAGCTTATTGAAAGAGATGGCCTTTATTGATGATAGATGCTTCAGGACTTGATCATTCGGATGTCCCAGTCGTAGATGCCATACTCGATCACTGGTGGTTTGTTGTCGTGACGAGTAGAAAGCACTGAACTTGGTAGCATCCAGACGATACAACCCTTTAATTTTGCTTCCCTGACTGAGAACCGTGTTGGTTTGCTTGTCCTTAACAAACACAGTGGTAGCATCAAACGTAAACTCACAAGGGTAATCATCGGTAAGCTTTGATACAGATAACAAGGATTTTGTGATATCTGGACAGACAAGTACATCGAGAAGAGGAAGAGTACCTGATCCTGTCGTGACAGAAGCTGAGCCAACATGAGTTATTGGTAGAAATTCTCCATTTCCTACCATCACCTGATCTCCACCGGAATATGCTTGTGATCCGTCGAGATGATGAGCAGAGTTGGTGACATGATGAGATGCTCCGCTATCAGGATACCACTCTGCTCCTCCACTTTGATTGGTGGCCAAGACGTTAGCTTGGGGAGGTGGGTCATTGACAGCAAAGGTATCATCGAACCTCCAGTGACACTTGTAAGCAGCGTGGCCATACTTGCCACAGATCTGACAAGTAGGACGTTGATTGTTGTTGTAGCCTCCGGAGTTTCTGTTTGCCGTTTGACCAAACTGTTGTGGAAACCCTCTCCCTTGTGTCGTGTATGAGCCACGTCCCCTGTTTCCTCCTCTATTCTGACCTCTTCCACGACCAGAATAGCCGCCACGATTGGTGTAGTAGGCTTGATGAGGCGTAGCTTCTTGAGGTTGCTCATACGATTGGAGCTTGTCATCAAAACCAGTGAGTTTGTGAACTACATCCTCAAAGCATGGACCAGGAGAGGTATCCATGGAGTGTTCTATCACCGTACACACAGATTCATATTCTTTTCCAAGACCATTAAGGACGCCATAGATCTTCTCGTGCTCGGTGAGAGGAGATCCGATGGAATCGAGTTGATCACAGAGAGACTTGATGTCAGAAAGATAACTCGCCATTGTTTTGTTACCTTTCTTCATCGTTTGAACACGTCTGTGCAGATCCATCTTCCTTGAGGCAGAGACTCGATTGTACTTCTTTGCTAACGCCATCCACACGTCGTGAGAGGTGTGTAAGCCGTAGACTGTCTTGAGCGCATCCTCTGTCAGCGTTCCGTATAGCCACGCAAGAATAAGTTGATCCTTTTGGATCCACTTGTTGAACTCCGGATTCACAGATTGCACTTCTTCTTCTCCATTGCGCACCGTGATTGTCGGAGCTGGTCGTGGTTGATCTCCGGTAACGTAACCCAAAAGAGCTTGACTTGAGAGGAACTGCTCAAATTGCAGTTTCCAAAGAAGGTAGTTCCCTTCCTTGAGCTTCAGAGTAACGACATGAGTGAGCGTGAGAGCTGTAACAGCGACTGTATCTTGATTCCCATCCATCGCCGAGCTCTGATACCATAAAGGTAACCAGAGAACTTGAGAAAAGTGTTTTGTCTTTTGGTAAATATTATTGAAGTTTATTCATTCGAAAACTTAATTACAACTTGAGTCTCAGCTCTTTACTTATACTAGACAGAGAGAAGGATCTGGTAACGTCACAGCTGTCGTGACAGCTCATTCATCTTCACTTTGGAGCGCATCAAATCTGTTACTCAAAGGTAGAGCCTTAGCTGTGTGATCCGTACCTTTGACTTGTCTTGTTGCTCTGTTTTGTCTTCTCTCTTTGAAGACCGTTGTTGATGATTGAAGCAGGCCGGAAGTCTCTTTGGGCTTGTTATTGACGAGGCCCAATGTCTTATGTTCTTCTGATCCGTTGAGTCTAATATCCTCATCAACGCTCGTCACAGAGGACGAAGAGGAAGAGAACGACGCCGTTTCGCTAGTCTCACTCTCCGACCCTTTACTCAACGACGCCATTTCGGTAATCTCACTCTCCGACCCTTTACTCAACGATACCGTTTCGCTCGTATCACTCTCACACCTCGCGTGACATAACGCCGTCGAACTACCAAAGTCCATGAGAGCCGCTTTGGTGGCCGCAGCTCTGACGTCACGAGGGCTAAGCGAAGCGGGTCGAGGGAGAGAATCCGAGAGCTCAGGGAAGTTGAGAATGGCGGAAGTTCCTTTGATGCTTAAAGCCGCCACGTCGTGAGCACGCATGGCCATCTCCGCCGTGGGGAAAGTCCCGAGCCAGATCCTCGACTTCTTCCTAGGCTCACGTATTTCGGATACCCATTTGCCCCAACTCCTCATGCGGACTCCACGATACACTGGCTCCTTACTTCCCTTCTTCTTCTTCTCCTTGTCCGAACCAAGTGACGAATCCACCATTCTTTAAGTGTTTCAAGAAATGTCACAAGAGTAGGATTTTTCTTTTGAGGTTTTTTTTTTGTTGAAATGTAATGTTAGAGATTTGGGTTGGTATAAAATATCAATTATATAAACTTTATATATCTAAGGCAAAAGGAGTGAGAAGAGCTAGAAAAGATAGTTCTTGTTTGTATCATTAATTGGTGAAATTTCTACTCTCGTTTTTTGGATGTTTCCAAGTCTCTCAATGATTTCTCAGTGTTTAGACTAGAGTATTAACTCTTAACTTATATAAATATTTACATTCTCTCTCGTATATGTGTGGTTGGAAAGAGAAGGGACCCATAGAGGTGTAGCTAGCTGCTTACCTACTAGAAAGGTTGGTGTGGCTGTAACAGTTCTTTCTTTTTGTTACAAGTTTTATAACGCGAAACACGAGTTGATGTTAATTTCTAATCTTTCCTTTTTCTATTTGTGATGTGACATGTTTGAAGTTCCTTAGATTTGGTTCTGTATTCACCAAAAAAGAGAGGAAAAGAAGCTCTGGTCCTCTTCAGTATACTTACTCTGCAGTTTGCACGACGTGTATAGATTCGAAACTACGGTAGAGTACATAGTCACCAGTCTATGGGATTTATTAAACTCATAAGTAGAAAGAATTTGCTTTAAACATTTATGTCAGCATTCCAAAAACTATTTTAAACATGAATGAATTGGTTAAGTCGGCAACCCTAGGCTAATAACTTTCTAGCTGCTTAATAAGTACTACTTAAACGCATTAAATCACATCTTCTTGAGCCGTTGAATCCGTTCCAAACAAGAAAAAGCTTAGACAATGGATAAACCAGGAAATCATTATAACGTTACCAGCAAACCTACGTGATCGAACTGTAGCATGAGAATGCCTTATTGGTATTGGTCTGATGACTCTGATCAGAAGCACTAAGTTACATACTGTGAGTCTGCCAGAGACGGATGCTGAATATTTTAATTCTGTTAATCTAAAACCACCAAAGGCGAATTGTTATTTTGTGACACAAGGCGAATTGTTATTATGCAATGAATATCATATTTATTGAAATTACATTATGAGGTTGTCGTTTTCTATATTGCTTTGGTGGTAGGGTTCTAAAAGAGCCTTCGTATTTAAAAAGTTGGTCCATTATTACATCATCGGTACTATTGATTCAATAGTGTCGACAATATCGAATAGTGATAACGCGGACTTTCATAGTTTTTTTCTTGCTTCTATTGCTGATACAAGATATGATTTTCGTTTATCTAGCTATAATTGCACGAATATATATATATATTTATATGACAATTTTGTGCATGATGTATTTATGTAAGAACTCAGAAGAATGGATAAAAGGCTATAACCTCATATACCAATTATACACGAATTGGTACTATTGCTTATCAAATCCAGTATACATTTGAACAAACTAATTTATATGTGCCATAGCAAGTAAATCATGCACAGATATTAAATGTCTATGAGGATTTCACTTACTTCTTAAGAAGCAAATACGGATCCTAAAATCTTTTATTTATTTAAAATTGTTTGTTGTGTGGACGTTATGAACTTGGTTACAGCCAAAACTTGTTTCTTCGTACTTCAAGTTTTTTCCAGAACTTAAGTAAATAATGTTCAGAAAAAAAGTTTTTGCCAGGACATAACCTAGGCTTCAGGTATCTTTTTTGTACACCTAAAGTTTGGTATGCAGAATCACAGTCACGTTGATTTAACAACAATTAGCTACAACACGAAGACGGCTAATTCAATAAGTTTTCGCTAAATTTAAGTAAACGAAATATTCTTTTCTAGAAAGATCTAAAAATTTGAAAACGGTTAATTATACGGTATAATATAGATTAGTATATTATCACATCAAGACGGTTGATGTTTGATCTTAGGAGTGTTCTATTATTAAAAAAACT
This sequence comes from Hirschfeldia incana, assembly GCA_026261945.1. NCBI lineage: Eukaryota > Viridiplantae > Streptophyta > Magnoliopsida > Brassicales > Brassicaceae > Hirschfeldia > Hirschfeldia incana. The sequence continues at coordinate 5,646,675 of JABCMI010000006.1, forward strand.
TAATTGACTGTTTTACTATTTTGAACATGAATGAACTCACAAAGAGCAGTACTCTTATCATTTATTTGCCCTCAATTAGCCTTTGTTAGTTATGTCTTTGTCCATTGACCCTTGTATACTAATTTTTCATCGTCGTCCACAATCCACACCTATTTTTTTCTTAATTTTTAATTTGTCGGCGTCAACCTTTTTTTTAGTTGCCACCACTGAATCTTGCAATCTTGCATGAGCTGTAATCAGGTTTCAACGGGCCAAAGTATTGAATGACACATTTAATGAATGCTACAATCTACTATGAATAAAAAAAATAGTAGTACTATAGTATAGAGGAGAGAGCGAACAAGTCGACAAATGTTGAAGAAGAAAAAGAGTCGTACGGAGAAGATAATCTAGCTGTCTGGCTGTGATGCACCGTTCGTGTATCCGACAACGCTTGGACCCCGTTTTTTACTACAGTTTACGCTCTGCGAACCACGTGTCTCAACCACGACCAAAAACTGTCTCACGTGGTTCAATTATTGCACCCTGTCACAATATTATAAAGTATCATTTATAGATAAAGTACAAAATGACTAGTCGACGCAAGAAAAAAGTACAAAATACACCAGTAAAAGTAAAACTAGTTAGAAAGACTGTACGTACTCCTCACTGACCTCTTCTCATAATGAACATAACACTAAACACCCTAACCATTATGTAGGCCTCTGCATCCACTCTCGATATCTGTTGATCTTATTATTGTCTGACCATCGCTATGCTATTACACGAAGTTTGAAAAAAAAGAAGTTTGAAAAACATTTTGAGTTCACTGGCCTCTGTTATATAAGCTGTTTGTTACCAAGATAAAATCCAACTCTTGAACTCAACTTCACTCTCGATTATTCTCATACTTTGGAGACTAATTGTAAGACAAATGTCACATTTGGAATGAAAAAACTGATTCCGGCTGCAATCCACAACTTCTTAGCTCACAAGTTAGTTACAAGTATTCATCCCAACCTCTTACGTATACACATATAAATATCGAAAGCTTTAACATAATGTAACAAAAACAAAAGCTATCGAGACGATCTTATTAATATTGTTTTCCTCTAACTTTTCTATTCGTTAGTATGAGATCTAAGACGAGCTTGTTTTAAAGACGGTACGTAATCCAATCAAACTAAGGTTACTCGATTATCTTACTTGCTAACTCAAAACCAATGTTTTGTGATCTTCTTTGAAAATGCCGCACTGGTGATCAATACATTGGATGTATATATAATTTCGGAAGGAATTATGAAAGAAAATATACGTTATGTGGTCCTCTTTTGAATAATTTGCCGATGATAGCTACAAGCAATACCTATTTGGTTCGATCCTGTCCATTAAAAAGGGGTATTTATATATGCATATGTTTATAGTTTTATCTTACTTTTACTAAGATTCTGGCTTCAACGTAGAACACGACATACACTTTAAATAAGATATTTCATTACATAAACACATGACAATTTAAAAAGTAGATGCATACTATATAATAGCCATACATATATATTTAAAACCACTGAAAACAATGAAAAGTATGCCACTACGTTGTGTCCAAAGTAATTTTTGTCGTCAAGTATCCATAAGTCAATTATGCAAACGTTCTTTTACAAAGATGAATAAAAATCAAAGATTCTTCGTGTTTGTTTCGGTGTTTTTGGGACCTAAAGATCGATCCCTTTCAACCGGCAACATGCAGGTCATGATTACATGTTTATTTGGCATATACGATGAAGATTAATCAAAACATTCAAGCAACAATCTGGTGGAAAGGTTAATAATATACACAAAACACAACAGAACTGAAGCAGACGTTTTTACAAAATTTGCTATGTTTTGTTGCTGCGGGAACACTCAAACCATGTGGTTATAGAAATGTTTTGTTGCTGCGGGAACACTCAAACCATGTGGTTATAGACTAGTCGTGCAGGGGTAGTCTTAATGATGTTGTAAGAGATTAATTATCATGAAAATTAAGGCTCTACGTATGTATATTAGAATCTAACGGATAGCTTGAACCGGTTATTTTTTGGTTTATAGACAAAACTACCAATCCAATTCCCGGTTTAGATTTAAATAGCTAGGCTTTTTAAAGTATGCTAGGCCTGTATAATTAGTTACCCAAAAGGGCCCAATGAACTAAACCATACATATTGATATTACTTGAGCTAGCAACATATCAGTCACTTGACTTTCTATCAACTTACAGACCAGGTGGCTTGAAGAAGGGGACCAAACCAAAGACGGATTCGAGATCCAATGGGACCTGAAGAGAACGTTTGAGTAGCTCAGGTGTGTTGCTAGTATCTCCTTTCCATGTCCCAAACCACGGTCCTCCTCCTATCTCAACTGCTGCCATCGAGCTCTTTGCCTCCATTACCACCTGCATCATCATTCACCATAATCCATAACCAACCATTTTAGTCTTTCTTTAACTGCCTCATTGGACTAGGTAAGACTTTTAACTAGAGAGATGCATTTGTACACATACCTTGCCTTTACTTCCATCGTATTTCCGTTCCCATATCTGCAACTTCAGTTCACCGTAACAACTATCTCTGCAAGCTGTAGCTAAACCAGCTTCTGAGGTCGGAGCACGCAGAGGTGTACCCGCTTCGTTTGTTCTTGCCTCTAGCTCCACCTGTCACAAGACACTCATCAAGTGTCAAAAGTGAAATAGAATGAATATGAGGAAGAGAGAACATATAATACCATATGGGTTTCATTCTCTGCAGTCATATACCAATAACCCCATGGAGACATCTCCCAGCTAACAACACCATTCCACGGAACAAACTCGTACAATTTTCCATCATAGTGCACACAAACCTGAAATGGCTCAGAGATTTGTAAACTACTTACCTAATAACATTGTGTCTTGAGAGGATGTTAATTAGTGGATACCAGTGCAGCATTTTCAAAGGTCTCAGTTAATCCAGGCAACTGCCTCAACCCGCCAGCTGCAGTCAAAGCAACTTCCCCTTTTGCCCCTTCAAATACATTACACTGGACCTGTACAGAGACACCGATTTAATAAAGCTACAGAACAGGGGTCAATGTGTAATAGATGATGTATGTTTGCAACAATAAAATGTCGCACATGGGTGAAAGTGTGTTTACCCAAAACCATTTTCTAGGGAAGCCTCCACCCCAATTCTTCTCTGAATAAGAAGGTGCATCCCTAAATTCAAACCTTTCATCACCCCACTCTATCCACCCTTCATATTCAAAAGAAGACAAGTAAACTTAAAGGTGTCTATTACTAAATGTAGTTAAATAAAGCGAGGTTCACCACCTGTTGAAAGTCCTCCTGCCATGCATATCTGCCAATGAGGCTCAAATACAGGAAAAGCTGCAGGCCAGCCTGCAGTAGACTTCTGTTTGGCCCCAACATCACCCCAGCCGTAAACAGGACGGGTACTGTACTCCCACCGAGCCGATTTCACAGTTTCCGCGTAGTCAGTCCTGCCAAAAACAAGTCAATTCAGATTTAAACACAGAAGTTCCACAAAAACAAGATCTACTAGATATACAACCCATGCATCATTTATCTACCTGTACACACGACTAGCTTAGGTTGCGTTAGATATAAACACCAAAGAACAGGAATCATGACAAACTGAAGCAAGCTAAGTAGGTGAGTTGTGTGATCTAAGAATGATGCCTAAGATAACAAAGTGACAGTTGCATTGCCGTTTCTCAAGACTAAACAAGATATCTCATCAAAAGCAATGCTACTCTTGTATTAGGCTTCAAGTATTTTTCTCAAATACAGTGTGTACTGTAGGTGTGCATAGGATTAGATAAATAACCTGCCGTCATCGCAAATGTGACCTTGATGCCAAATTGGGGTAGCTTGGAAGCCTTCAGACACTCTTCTGTTGAATTCCTACAATAAAAAAATCAAACCCCCATGTTTTACAGATCAATATTCCAAAAAAAGAAAATATACCAAGTAAAACGCTATCAATGCATACAACCAGAGAGATACTTTAGACATAACAGAGTAACCAAGGGAAGGAGGAGGGAGTGATTATTTATTTTACCTCAGGTGGAACCTCCTTGTCCGGAGACCTTGCGCCTGGCACAGCACTGAAAGTATTCCCCAAAACTAGCTCATGCCTATCTACGCATGAGTAAAATAATTTAGTTGAAGAATCTTCAAATTCAGTCAGTAGTAAAGAAAAGAGCACCTAAGACTTATAACATTCAAAGTCACAAAATTCAGACAAAGACTTGGAAGAATCTTTCACATCAATAACTAACACAAGAAGTAGAAACAAGAATCCGATATTGAGTTGGTAATTTTATTCTCAAGTAACAGAATCAAGAAAGGTTACTACCTCCCCAGAAGTTGTGAGACTCCTCAGTGTATTGGCATAGATACTTATCATTAGCACCAAGAATCTGAGCTCCCACACCAGTGAACCTTGGTCCGTACAGACCAACCTCCAACGGCGAGAGTCTCTTCCGAAACGCAGGATTCTCCACAGAATACATAAAGCAAAAACTCTCTCTCTTCTCTGGAATCGAAACCCTGAAATACCATCCTTCAAAGAACTTCCTCGCTGTTCCATCGAAATGGTACCTGTTCCAGCAACTTGTCAGACAATTATATATAAATTCTCACTCTCTATTTTGAAAATTCTGAGTGTTCCCTTTCACTTCACAACTAGTCTTCGAGTGGTAAGAGAAGAGGACCAATTCCAAGGAATCAATAATAACAAAAAAAAATATATATATTCAAGTTGAAAAGAGTAACACATTTGAAACAGCAAGAAGGAACAATATTCAGAGAAACAAAAAGAAAAGTTCAATTAAACCGGAAACAAAAATTGGAACTTTGAAACTGAATAGAGCCAGAGGGGAGATTAATTTAATTTTACCCACTGTGAGGAGTCCTGAGCTCGCGGTTAGGTGGTGTCGGGACGTAAACAGGTTTCACGGAGATAGCTTCGGGGCTAGTAATCGCATTTCCACTGTTCGGCGTGGAGATAGACGCTGAAGCTCTGGCAGTGGAGCGGTGAGCTAGTTTATTAGTCGATCGGAGAGGAGATAAACGCCGAGAGAGATCAAAGGAGGTGAAATTGGTGTTCATCGATACAGCTAAGCTCCGTGTATCCATAGCTAAAGACCAGATTCTCAGTAACAGGAAGAAGAAATGAAAATAATCTGAAAGAACTGGGAGTTATGTTTTGGTTCGGTGGCCAAATGTTAATGAAGAAGGATCATGCAGACAGACTGAGGACACGTTGTAATAAGTGCTTATGTGGCAAGACAAACGCCATAGAAGCTAACAAATCACATGGCTACCAAACCCTTATGCCTCGTCAAAATAAGTAAAAAGATCTGTTATACTCGCAGCTAGACGGGTTTCTAGAAAAAATAAAATTTTCGTCAACAGCAGGATTCGAACCTGCGCAGGCACAGCCCAACAAATTTCGAGTCTGTCTCCTTAACCACTCGGACATATTGACTTTCTCCTTAGTTGAATAATGATAAATTTTTTTTTAATGTTTGTCGATTCCTAAGTAGTTTGTAACCTGCGACTCTGCGAGGTTGAAGCGAAGATGATTCAGTAGAAGCAGCGTTTGATGTGGATGCCAACGTTGAAATAATATGCACATTCAAATATAGGAGAAGTACATAAACATCGTTTTCTTTTTCTTTTTCTTTTTTCATTTTCAAGATCTGATAAACGTAACTCTCTTATTCACATAGAGATTTACTGCAAATGTAAACAATTAAAAAGACAATGTCGGAAACATAACAAATGGATTAACAATGTCACAAACAGCAAATCGTTGAGTTCTCAACAAAAGATTTTTTTTACTCTACAAGTAAATATACAAATCCATTCCCAGTCATAATCAACGGCAAATTTATAATATAAGCATGGAACAGATAACATATATGTATGTATCTCCCAGAAGTGTCAAATCAATTGATCAAAGCGAAGAGGAGTTAGCTGAGTAAAAGAAAAATATAGAGATGAATACTGAGAAATCATGAAATCGATGGGAGGCTTTTTTCACATGGTACCAGCTCTTCCGGAAGTCGGTTTTGTACCAGGCTTGAATTTGGAGATGTCAACGAGATCCCCAAATAGCTTATCCTCTGGTTTATTCTTAGGTTTCATGGGAGGCAGATAAGACGATGCTGATGGTACCTGATGCGAAGCCTGGTCTCTGATGGACATCCCATTCATTTGCTGCTCCAGATATGGGCTGTTTCCTTGTTGCTGTTGATTATAACCGTATCCATATCCATATCCTCCTCCCATCTGGTTTCCATACGCCTGTTGCTGTTGCTGTAGTTGTTGTTGTTGGGCATAGAACTGGGCCATCATCATCTGCTGCTGCTGCTGTTGTTGTTGTTGGGGTGGATAGCCTTGTCCTAGAGCCTGATTAGCTTGGTTTGGCATTGGCTGTTGCATGTACATACCGGGTTGAGGCATTTGAGGATATGGACTGTTGTTGTTTTGGGGCATTTGAGGATATTGTTGAGCATGTGAGAAGCCAATTTGTGCTGGATGCATTTGAGGAGAAAACGGACTTCCTGACTCTGCAGTGGGACTGAAGTCTTGATGCTGAGCTTCCCATGGGGGAGGTGGAAATGCCGTACTGTCTTGGGCACCTTTTATGCATTACAAACAGAACAAATAAGGATTATACATTAGATACAGTTAAGCTAATTCTCTCGAATCTAAAAGGCTTAAATGCGTTCTTATGTCCCAAATGTTAAGGTCTGTGATTGAAACTCAGATATTACCGTAAGATGGCTGCTGTGGTTGTTGCAAGTGCTGTGCAGGCTGACTATTCCAGGGAGAAGAGGCCCCTTGCCCGTATGATGGCTGCTCAAACTGCGAATAACCCACTGGAGGAGCAAACCCATTGGGTTGTTGTAATCCAGCTTCTCCAGCTTGACTAGTTGGTGGTTGCTGGTGCAACTGGGAATTCAAAGGGCTACTCGGGAGAGCTGAATTGCCAGTTGGTGCAGTTGCAGGGCTCGGACTATTGGTATTGTCTCCGAACATATCAATAAGGGCAAGTGCATTTTGATCTGATGCCACCGGACTTGCTGGCTGAGGAGGTCCAACAGGAACAAGGGCAAGATCATCGCCACTGAGGAGATCTATTTTCGAATTGGCTAAACCATTAGTTACAGGTGGTGCAGGCAGGGCCAATTGATTCAGAATCCCGTTACCAGAGCTTGGTGTAGCTCTGCAAAAATGTTGGAGATCGCACAAATGAGAAGCTATTTAATAAGTTGGTCCAACCATATATAGGGCTCCAGCTAGCAGTTAAGATTGGTAACAAAAATAGATGAATTATCTGAAATCCTAGGAAGTATGACTGTAAAGTTTGGTCTTACGTACCCGTTGGCCTGATTACTGCTGTCCCCAGTATCAATAAGTGGGGCATCAACATCTACAAGAGATTTTCCTGTCTCAGACTTGGGCTTCTCGATTTGAACAGAAGTTCCAGGAATCCCAGAAGCGAGTGCTTCATAACTGGTTAACACCCGCTGCAAGTCATCATTCAACGCCAGACCTTGACTTAACAAAGACTCGTCCCTAGATAACAAAGTTGTGAGGTAAAGAAGATTACAAGAACATAATATAATGAGATCTCATCGCATTCAAAGTAACATAACTAGTATCAACATGAAAAAAAAAAGTATATGTAACTAGAGAGCATGAGAAAGAGCTCTTACGAAGTTGAGTTGACTAAATGTACCACTCTTTGTTTGTATGTACGACACTGCTCCACTAGATCGACCATCACCTCCTGTTTAAGATCCTGAATAAATCCAAAAAATAAGGATGACTACCCTGAGAAAACCACGTAGAAAGCAAAGATAATCAAATTCCACAACCGTGATGTTTAATAACAATCCCAAAAATAATTTTCTTATTCTGATATATTTTGCACCACGCCAACACTTGCAAACAGGTAGTTATCTTTTTCTGCAGCTAAATCGCGTTACCTCCTTGTTCCCCGGCTCTAATGCACTCAGCATTTCCGCAAGCACATCCATGAGACCTTTTGCATTTTGAATCTCAGACAAACTGACAAAGAATTTTGATATACAATAGAATCAACATCGAGAAGAAACAGAGGCATGCGATTACGCCCTAAATAATAGAAGTAAACAGGCGCAAACGTAACACTTACAGACCCTAGCATACATTCCTAATAAGTCCTAAAAGAAAAATTGGAACTCTATTACTACACATGTGTAATTATTTTCTTGGTGTTCTAATCACGTCTCAACTTCGGTTTACCATACACCTAGGTGTACAACTAGGATTGCTCTTTTCTTCTAACACGTTTCACTAGTACAAAAATAAGCTAAACGTATCTTAAAAAAAATTGTTAGATAAATCCAGGACGTTGGAACTGGCCTAGAAAAATCTTCCAGCGATTTGTTAAAAATTAGTCAACTTAAAATAGCAGAACCGAAGATATTTACCTCAGTGTCGGAAAGTCTGGCTCTACCGAGGCTTCAGGCATATCATTACTAGGTCCAGCATTACGAAGATTTGGAGGGTAAGACGTCAAAGGCTGCGTTTGTGGAGGTGTGAACACAGGTGCTGATCTCTCTGATCTCTGAGGGAATACAGCCCCAGCACGCTAAAAGAGACATGAAGGTGATGAGCAAATAGAAGTGGACGAATTTCTATCAGAACTCACAAAAAGGATATAAAAAGAATTCGGTATGAGACATTAAACGCCAATATGCATTTATGGACATCCAGAATCAGAAGCAACGATTTACTGAAGGATATATATCAAACAATTCCAGTAGACCTACCAACAATTCCTGGTATCCAGCGTAGTATTGAGGATATCTTGCCCTAGGGCCGCCAAAGGCCTCTTGCCATGTATCAATAAGGACCAGGATCTTCTCTTTGACATGGAAGTCCGGCTAATATGCAACAATAGATACCTTGAATTAGAGAGAGGTCTAGAGATAATTTTTTACTCCCATTTTGAAGAACTTTTACCTTTTTCTTGACTATCCGGACCATCTCATGAATAACACCCTTCTCAGCCACATGCATATGAACCATGTCACCACAGTTCTTCACTATCGTCTCAAGCAGCTTAACCATAAAAAAAAAATGCATGGTGAGTGAATACTATCATAAAACTGCCATTAAGGAATATAAAGAGGAGAAAATTATCTTGGAACTCACAGTTAAAGCAAGGAGTTGGGTTTTTGGATTCCTGCTACCAATCCTTTTTTTGACGCCTTTCACAACATCTTTTGCTTGCCTGCAAAACAGCAACAAGTTTCAGTCATTAGGTAACCCCGAGATATGCTTCTTCCAATCAACAACAAGTATATAAAGGAAAAAAGTTACAATAAAAACCCATATAAATGATGAATTATAAGGTTCCATGAGCTATTGCAAATCTAATCAGTAATCAGGTGCGGACCCAGACAGCCACACACACAGACAAATCAAGACTTGGTCCTCCAGCTGTTAACTATACAGCACAAACACTAACCATGTCGAGTCGACTTAAATAGAGTTCAAACTCAAAGCTTATATGCAAATTAACGGCAAATGAAATCGTTTGTTTCTCTTAAGACTTAGCCAAAATCAGGCACAGAGTAAAGTCAAAAGTGCTCAAAGGAAACATATGGAAGCTAATCTAATTCTCTGGCTTTATCTGCTTCTCCAGAACTACGAAATTCGATTTTCATCTTACAGTCAACTTTTTTTTTAACTGAACCAACCAAAACAATCACAGATTCAAATCGATATAAAACAGTTTCAATTAGGAGAAAAAAAGCAAATCAAAATTTCCAAGGAGCAGAGAGAGAGGGAAGCAAGCATACGCAGGATCGCTGTTGAGCATGTCACAGATCTCGAGGTTCATAGCCCAATCAGGTCCGATCAGCATCTCGCTCGTCGCTCTCTCAACCATAGCGTTCACCATCTTCTTCGCTTTTGACCCCCCCACCAACAAACAATATACCTCAAACAAGGAGAAGAGAAAGAGACGAATTCAACAACAAAGCTTTTATCAATCAGCAGAGCCGTTAGTTAGAAAGATCACGCAACAGATTACTCCGGCGAAGAATCTCTCTCTCAGGATTTCACGCCTCTCTCTCTCTCTCGAATTGTTTTTTTTTTTTAATTTTCGGAATGTTTTATTTTATATTTTCTGTTTTTCAAGAATTAGCCCCAAAAAAAAAAAAAAACAAGATAATGGTTAGGTCTGCTATTCATCGGGCCGTTGGTTTGACCGACCAATTGAATCCGACGGCCACTCTTATCAGAACAGTAAATGTTAGTTATTTTCACCTTTTTAAGAGCTACAAATAAAAATGTTTTCAAATAAAATTATTCTAAATTAGATTTAGAAAGCAATGAAACAAACATGCTTTTGGAACTAACAAAAAGATGAATTCATACTTTTGATTTTTAAATAACAAGGACTTACCTAATCATTTTTAAAATGTTAATGTTGTTGGAAAAGCTGAGAACAGCTAAGAACATGAACTCACTCTTTAAGAATGGAAGAGACAATCAACTTGTGATTGAACCCTCTCAGCAAACAATCAATACAACCATCTGAATCTAGAGAGATAAAGTGGCTGTGAGATTGATAAAAGAACTAAAAATATCTCTAGTTTGAATCTAATCCTTGAGAAGTAACACAACACTTTCAGTTTGTTCACTTAAGAAGAATGGGATTTAGAATCAGTAAGCTAGAGTTTAAGAAGAGATAAAGAAGAGTTTAAAGTGAGTTTTACAAGTATTAGGCTGCCTTAAGAGAAAGAGAGTTAAGGCAGCCTCTAAACCATAACTCTAAACTCCTTACATTGTGAATATTGTTTAGACACAAGATAGAGAGAGAGAGCCACGAAATTAGACAGAGAGAAACTTGTATTGATACTGGATAAATGTTACAAGAAGTGGTGAAGTCTTTAAATAGACAATCACTTACAATAAAAAGATTAAATCAGGAAATGACTAAACAAATATTATTGTGGGGGATGAGATGAAGCCAAAGGGGATACAGCCAAGGTCTGGCACGTCCAGGAAGAGGAGAAAGGGACATGAGAGAGGTTGGCACATCCTGCTTGAGTGAAAGTGACAGGCCAGCTGCTTCTTCAAAGCAACCCATGTGACTTCTTCTTTTCAAATTCAAACCAGCCTCTCTTATTTAAATTCAAACACATTTTCTTCACTTCTCAGATGTTCCCACGTCCATAGATGTCTTCCCAACTCCTTTCTTGACTTGCAAGGTAAGCTAGGTCAAGATGGTAGCTTGTGGAGCAAGACTGCACAAACAGAACCTAGTTGGCTTCTTCTTCTTTAGTTTAGTGTGGAGATGCTTGGCCATCACTTCCTTTGTTTGGCCTTCACATCTCCTTTTCTTGCTTCACTTTAATACCCTCCCTCAAGCTTGGGCTGCGGAAGCCATTGATTCCAAAGGCCAAGCTTGCAACACGCAAATGACTACCTCATTAAAAACCTCACCATGTAAAACCCCTTGGGATAAAACCATGATGAGGACAAAAAGAGTATAGCATTTACGGTGCATTGGGATAGCTATGACCTTGGTTTTGATTTGAGCTTTGAAACATATTTGCTCTATGATCCTCTTTGCGGTTTTGAACATGTCTTGGAACCGCCATGATCTGAACTGATTGCTGAGGTGTGTGACACCACTTCTCTTGAAAAAAAATTGACACTAGCCTCCATGCTTCCTCATGTGAGATATGCCTTCTTAATTGATGCTTCATCATGAAGCTAACAGATTCTAGGGCAGACACCTTGCTGGTGAGCTGATTCATCACTTTCCTTCAGTCTCTTCTCCTCAAGATCTTTTTGTCTTGGGTCCATGAAGCTGAGGCTATTGGTTCTAACTCCCTAACATTGGATGCTCCTCCAGATTAACAAACTCACATTATCTTCTTGAGACAACTGAGCACAAACACCACACATCATTCTTAGACTTAGAACCTGTTGAGTATGGACAGATTCAAAGCACAAAATTAGTGAGTGATGAAGAGAAAATAGTAACCAGTGAATTAATAATCAGAATTGAGTAACCAGAGTAAATTAACCAGAGTAAAGAACTAGAGTAAAGTAACCAGAGTATGAGAGAGTAAGAGAAAAGGATGGAGAGTAAGAGTATGGTGGAGAGTGAGAGTTTTGCAGAAGCAATTTGCAGTCCATGGCCTTCAAGCTTCATGGCTGATCAACAATGCTGGTGAGGCATGAACATCCCACCAGTTAACACATTTTTAAAACCTTTTTTTTTTCAGAATCAGATTACTCAAGAATCTGTTCAAAAACATTTTCAGATTTCAAATCCTTTCAATTTTTTTTTTTTAATTTCAAAATTCAAATGCTCTTAAAACATTTTTTTTTCTTCAAATCACCATCAATCTTTCTTCCTCCCTCAAGCATTGGTTTCATTAGACTTTAAATCTTTCACCAAGTTTGAATACATTGAGAGACAAAGGGAAGAGAAGACTAATGAGACTAAAAACAAGAAAGCACTTCATCTTTATAAAAATCGATTTTAAGCATGAAAATAGATGAAGTCTTTTCTTTCAATTCCCTCCCTTAAGCTTTGTTTCTCTAGTCCCTCAAGAACTGATTCTAAGCTTATTCCCATTGGATAGAGGGAAATAAAAAAACGAGCTCAATCTTGTCCTCTTTGAAGAAGTCATTAGACAAGATGAAGAACACAAAATATTTTTGAAATCAATTTTTTTTTTTCAAGAGTATTTCAAGACACAAGTTTAATCTTTTCTCCCTCCCTCAGGCTGGTAAGAACATATTTAAATATTTCATCCAAACCTTAAACAATGAGGAGATCAAGGGGAGAGTCATTGATTTATAAGCAAAAACATTTAAAGATTGCATCTTGAATTTTGTAGAACATTCTTCATCTAAACTCTCTACTGCCATGTTTTGAATCCTAGCCACACAGCTCATCAAAAACAATTTCAAGTGAGAGAGAGAGCTTCAGATTGAAGTAAAACAGAGTGAGTTCAGCCCAAGAGAGCAACTAGGCTCTGATACCATGTTGGAAAAGCTGAGAACAGCTAAGAACATGAACTCACTCTTCAAGAATGGAAGAGACAATCAACTTGTGATTGAACCCTCTCAGCAAATAATCAATACAACCATCTGAATCTAGAGAGATAAAGTGGTTGTGAGATTGATAAAAGAACTAAAAATATCTCTAGTTTGAATCTAATCCTTGAGAAGTAACACAACACTTTTAGTTTGTTCACTTAAGAAGAATGGGATTTAGAATCAGTAAGCTAGAGTTTAAGAAGAGATAAAGAAGAGTTTAAAGTGAGTTTTACAAGTATTAGGCTGCCTTAAGAGAAAGAGAGTTAAGGCAGCCTCTAAACCATAACTCTAAACTCCTTACATTGTGAATATTGTTTAGACACAAGATAGAGAGAGAGAGCCACGAAATTAGACAGAGAGAAACTTGTATTGATACTGGATAAATGTTACAAGAGGTGGTGAAGTCTTTAAATAGACAATCACTTACAATAAAAAGATTAAATCAGGAAATGACTAAACAAATATTATTGTGGGGGATGAGATGAAGCCAAAAGGGATACAGCCAAGGTCTGGCACGTCCAGGAAGAGGAGAAAGGGACAGGAGAGAGGTTGGCACATCCTGCTTGAGTGAAAGTGACAGGCCAGCTGCTTCTTCAAAGCAACCCATGTGACTTCTTCTTTTCAAATTCAAACCAGCCTCTCTTATTTAAATTCAAACACATTTTTTTCACTTCTCAGATGTTCCCACGTTCATAGATGTCTTCCCAACTCCTTTCTTGACTTGCAAGGTAAGCTAGGTCAAGATGGTAGCTTGTGGAGCAAGACTGCACAAACAGAACCTAGTTGGCTTCTTCTTCTTTAGTTTAGTGTGGAGATGCTTGGCCATCACTTCCTTTGTTTGGCCTTCACATCTCCTTTTCTTGCTTCACTTTAATAAATGTGAGTGTTTATGCAACTTCTTAGTGGATTGTCAGGACTCTGATTTCTAAAGCTAAGCATTGTTTATCTTTACTATAAGCTACTAGTATTGACCCCCATGCTATGCATGGGCAGATTTTTGCTTACAAATAAAAATCAATTTTCCAATCAAAATTTTAATCATATAAAAGTAAAAATGACATGTATATAGTTTACCTTTGATTTATGAGGAAATGCATATAAATAAATATTAACACAGATAATAAATTGACCATAAGCATAAAAAAGATAAATTTGATTTGGTTAAATACTACGCTGAAGCTTTATATTTCACTTCTGATGTCTTGTTCTTTTAATACTTCGTATAATTCTCATTCTTTAATTTATGATTCTTTAGTTTATTTCTCAGTAATTCACTCATTATCTCCATCTAGCTACAAACAAAAGTTATGTTACAAATCCAATGCAAACAGTAAATGTGGTGGAAGTGTTTACTTTTTTTTCTGAGTCCACTGCGTCTGCTTTCAATCTTCCTTTTTCTTTCTTGTCTAAGCCTCTTTGTTCTGATCGAATCTCGAGCAATGCAGATCTCTCATATCCACTCTTTCTCAAGCCTTGTAATCTCTAAACAGGCCTTCTGATAAAACTATGCAATGCTTCACAGAAACTTGTAGAAAAAGGGTTGGTAGCAACTGTTTAGTTAGAAATCAAATTCAACACTGGACTTTTTATTCTGTCTTGATTGATCGAGAATTTTTCAGATGTTTGTTTCTAAATCTCTTAAATATAAAACTACAAAGAAAAGAGATCATGGATAGAAGAAAGATCTTTTTTTTTTGCATCGTATAGAAGAAAGATCGTGGATTTGTGTTGGATGGTTACATTTTTTTAACGTTTCAACTAATTGTTTTTTTTTCAGTTGATTTTTTTTGGTAATATTTCTGATGTGGTAAAATTTGATTGGTAAGGTGACTTGTGCTTTATTATATAAGGGATTGGACAACTTTATTATTTAACACATGATATCATCATCTGTTTCCCGGTGTTTTTTAACTTGATGGATCAAGAAACTTCAGAATTAACAAGCAGAAAAAAATTGGCATGTCAGGTGTGAATAGTAACTCATAAGATTTGGTATGGAGATCATGTATCACCAGTTCTTGCATACGAGTACGACTCCCACGAAGTAATAACTTGTTTTTCTCCAAAACTGCTATTGTTACGACTACACATCCTCCACAACAGTTTCAGTGATATCTATCAAACACATTTTCTTCCATGTATTGTCTTATATATTACTAAAGATCTCTTTTAACTACCGATATGAGACAACTATGTGTCTAATATATTGATGTTACCGCCTGAAGAATCTAACAACCATATGTATCTTGGTTGGGAAAATTACTCTCGGATACACGCAAGCAGGTATCGAGGATGCACATGCTGAAGCTGAAAGGATCATGTACACGGGAAAGGGGAGCTGTTGAATTCTGGCAAGAGGTAAAGTTTGATGCCACCTAGTGGCGGGATTCATCACCACGACACATACACTCGGGACGTTACACTTGACGTAGGAAGTGTAGAAGCATATTAGACCGTCACAGATACAATGGCATCCCGACAACCATGGAGTAGGGAAACAGATGACTGTATAAGCTATTGACGATCCAAACACAAATCTCGAAGCATCTGTGTCCAGACCAACATCACCTGCACCACAGTGCACGAGAAGTATATCTGGACCTCGTGATTGCCTACGATGGATAAACCGCCTTTCCTGAAAAGGTCGGTTCTGGATTGTGAGTTTCCACGTCTTTGCTACAGACCTTAATCTCAGTAGAGACTTGAGCGGAAGTCTCTCTAGTATGAGCTCTACAACATCGTGCAGTAGCAATTCTACACTCAAGCGATGTCGTTCCAACATTGTATCCCGTGTCTGATTTGATCATACAATTTTGAAAAGGTGAAACTTTCATCTTTCAATATTCTATAAATATATACGAGCCGGAGGTGTGAGATTCCGAGTAGGACTTGGGTTCACCCCCTGTGGTGAATTCTCTAATTCACCTCAACCCTCTACACCAATTAAAATGACATGTAGGATTAATGAAAAAGGAAATATTTTTTTAAAGAAAAAAAAGTAAAACATGTGGAAAAAAAAAACGTCGTCTTCTTCTTCTTCATCTCTCACATCAAAAAACTGAAGTTTTGGTTGTCAAGCTTTTTGAATCTCCAATTTTGTGTTTTCAAATACAATTTTATACCCTAAATCCAAATCCTATACCCTAAACCCAAACTGTAAACCCTAAACCCAAACCCAAATTATAAACCCTAAACCCAAACTGTAAAATCTAAACCCAAACTGTAAACCCTAAACCCAAACCTAATACATCTAAATAGGATTTGTGTTTAGAGTTTATGATTTGAATTTAGGATCTACGATTTGAGTTTATAATTTAGGGTTTAAAAATTGATGCAAATAATTGTTTATCTATCTCATAAGAGAACATGATTTGATTTGATTCTGAGAAGCTAAAGTCAAAATTGGATTTGAAATTATAGAATTGAAGATTTAAATTTGACAAACAAAGCTTCATATTTTCTCTGTGGAGATGAAGAAGAAAGAGATCACGTTCTTTTAGTTTTCATATTTTCCTTATTTTTTTTATTTTTTTAACTAATCCTACATGGCAATTTAATTGGTGTAGATGATTGAGGTGAATTTAAGAATTTACCACTAGGGGTGAACCTAAGTTTTATTCTGAGATTCCTGCCCGAGAAAGAGGAAAATTTCTAGTCAGTTTATTTCTATAATAATGGAAGGAAACTCCATCACTTTCCTTTCTTTGTTTTGGCTTTATCTACGTTAATTAGTTTTATACTTCTTATGTTTCAGAAAAAGT
Source organism: Hirschfeldia incana (assembly GCA_026261945.1). NCBI lineage: Eukaryota > Viridiplantae > Streptophyta > Magnoliopsida > Brassicales > Brassicaceae > Hirschfeldia > Hirschfeldia incana. The sequence goes on from JABCMI010000006.1 coordinate 5,663,580, forward strand.
GTCATTTTAACCATTTTTTATTACAAAAATATTGAAAATTTTATTAAATATAATTTCAATACAAATTATATTTAGTTTCACCTGAAAATTAATTGCAATCTGCATTGATTTTACAAATAATTTTATTTATCTGAAATACTATTGATCAAATAGGTGTAACTTAAATATATTTTCATCACTTTCTTAATCTGTGTGAAAAATGTCAGATTGACACTTGTTCAGAAACGGAGAGAGTACATTATAATAAGTTTATTCTCTTTTTTGGAAAATAAGCAATAAGGGCCAACTCTGGCAAAGCCTAACGAAATATTCGACTCAAGCCCCCAAAATTTTTGAAAACATTTACATGAAGATAAGCCCCCAAATTGTTTTTTGAATTCGGCCCCCGAATTATTAAATTTCTTCTTGATTCGTCTATAGCCTTCAAAATCTCAGGGCCGGCTATTCAGACCAGTTTTGTTAGGCTTAGACTGTGAAAAAGATTTTCAATAGTCTACATTTGTTTTGAAATTACAATATAAACTCTTTAAAAAAAACAATTTGAAAACAGCATAGACTCTAGCTTACATAAATTAAATAAAATAGTAACATTCTATGCAATGGTGAATGATTCAGTGTTCACATGATCAGACTCGTATCCATCAAATGGGTAGCAACTAGAGCATGCACTAAACTGTATGATTATTGCCTGTAGTTCAAGTTTTATTGTTCATGCTTAGAATTACAATTTCCAAGCATGTCAGCTATTAATTTGGCCTGATATTGCTTTTGAAGGTTGACAAGATAGCTAGCGTATGGTTCACCATCTTCGCTTTGACCCATACAAAACTTCAAACGAGGAGAAGAGAAAGAGACCAATTCACAACAAGCTTCTATCAACAAGCTTTTGTTTTATATTTTCTGTTTTTCTTTTCACGAATTAGCCAAAAAGGCAAATGGTTGAAAAAAAAAGAATAATGGTTAGGTCTTGCTTGTCCAAAAAATGGTTAGGTCTTGCTATTCATTGGACCGTTGGTTTGACCGACCAATTGAATCCGACTGTCACTCTATCAGAATTGTAAATGTTACTTATTTTCACCTTTTTGAGAGCTAAGAATAACGTTTACAAATCCTATGATTCTGAACTGGACTCAGAAAGCAATGAAATAAACATACTTTTGGAACTAAAAATGGATTCATATCTTTGAGTGCTGATTGGTGTTTACATACGTTGGATGGTGGGACTCTTAAATAATACTTTATTCGTTTCAAAAAAATGCATGTTCTAAAAGAAATTTTTGGTTCAAAAATTAATTTTATGTTTTTTATATTTTCATTGCAATTTTTGTTAACTAATAATAAAAATTGTGAAATTCAAAAACATTGATTGCATTTTTTAAAATTTTATTGGTTTGAAAATATGAAAAAATATAAAATTACAGAAAACTATGAATATATAACTAATTTTATGTGTTTTATTAAAAAGTGTAAAAATCCTAAAATATGTATCATTTAGAAACAGAAGGATTACTTTTTAGGGCTTATTGCAAAAGTGACTCAAAACTTGGAGTCAAACAGAAAACTAACCTTTTCTTTTGACTCATTTTTTTTTGAGATTCTCACCCCACACTTGCATTTTATCTACGAAAATGCCATTACTTTTTTTTTATCGAAAATGGCTTCTTTACCGTCTCAACCTCATCTTCTTCAAGTATTTACAATAGTGTCACTTCCATGAATAGTTCCAACAACCTTGTACTAACTGTATGGAGCTTTTAATGCATTTTAATGCACGTAAATCTCTTTACACTCTCTCTGTTTCAATTGTTATGAACTAAAAACAACATTTCTTTCACTTTCTCTCCATATTCATCCAAAAAACTCAAGCTTTTGATTCAAAATATTTTATGGTTGAGAGAGCCATATTTCTTTCGTTTTGACTTACGGTTGCTTTCGTTTGAGGTTCTGGGTGGTTAGAGAAGACCCTGTGTGCAAACGAAGTCATCTCACCTAGTTTAAGGTACGAATTTGAATTTTTTTCAAGATCTGTTCGCGTAGAAGACTTACTAGTAAGTCATCTGTATGTAGAAGACTTACTGATAAGTCTTCTGGTCAAACGGACGACTTAAACTAAGTCGTCCAGCTTTGTTTGTTAAAAAAAAAAACTCTAGACGACTTATATATAAGTCGTCTACGAGAAACGGGTTAGTTTTGCATTTGACCGAATCGTGTCAGATCTTTGACTATTTCTGGACGACTTATAATTCAGTCGTCTCTGGGAAAGTTAAAATTTCAATATTTTATTAAACTAGACGACTTAAACGTAAGTCGTCCTAGGTTAGTTTTGTAATTGAAAAATAAAACTTGAAATTTAACTTTCTCCAGACGACTTAAATCAAAGTCGTCCCACCAGAAGACTTAATTTAAAGTTGTCCGGGGAAAGCAAAGTCGTCCAGAATATTTCCAAATTTTCTGGTCAAACCTTGCTTAAACCGGACGACCTTAAGTTAAGTCATCTATCTGGACGACTTTCATTTAAGTCGTCTAAAGATGGACGACTTAGTCTGGACGACTTTGCTTACCCCGGACGACTTTAAATTAAGTCTTCTGGTGGGACGATTTTCATTTAAGTCGTCTGGAGAAAGTTAAATTTCAAGTTTTATTTTTCAATTACAAAACTAACCTAGGACGACTTACGTTTAAGTCGTCTTGTTTGAATAAAATATTGAAATTTTAACTTTCCCAGAGACGACTAAATTATAAGTCGTCCAGAAAAGTCAAAGATCTGACACGATTCGGTCAAATGCAAAACTAACCCGTTTCTCGTAGACGACTTTTATATAAGTCGTCTGAAGTTTTTTTTTAACAAACAAAGCCGGACGACTTAGTATTAAGTCGTCCATTTTCATTTTCAATTGCAAAAGTGACATCTTTAGACGACTTACCTTTAAGTCGTCTGGACGACTTAATTCTAAGTCGTCTGCGGCAATGTTTATTGAACTTCTTCATTTTCTCTATGTTTACTAATGTGTTTTATTTTGAATATTTGCAGATGATTTTTCAGTTACATGCAGTGTATGGAGAATGGTTGTTGAGAGATTGCCGTTGGGATTTTGTGGTTGATGATCTCAAAGGAGCAAGATTGTTTTTATTGAATGAAGATTCAACACATGCTGAACTTGTTGCAATGGCTCAAGAAGATTATAACCTGGACATGAGAACAGTGACTGTGGAGATTAGCTACTCATTACCAGCAGAAATGATGATGGCTCCAGGCAGTCCTCCCATTCATGTTACAAGTGATAGACAAGTTCGAAACTTGCTCGAGATACTCAAAACGCATAGAGTATGTCTTTGTGTATCAAGCCGCAGCAAGGTGGAAACGGTTTCAGAGGAAAGGGATAATGATGAAGCTGGTGAATGGGAAGAAGATGTTGGTGATGATGAAGCTGATGAATGGGAAGAAGATGTTGGTGATAATGAGTTTGTTGAAGATGAAAATCAAGATGGAGAGGAAGAAAATGGGGAGGAGGAAAATGAGGAGGAAATTGTTGGTGAAACAGATCAGAATGGTGGGGATTACAGTCTTTATGGAAATGTTCAAGATGAGGATGAGGAAGATGATGATAATGTTTGTTTTGAAGAAATCGAAAAGACATATGCTAAGTCAAAAGCTATTGAAGGAGGAAAATCAGATGGTAGTATCTATGTCAACCAGAGTTTTGATAGCAAGGATGCACTGCTTTCAGAGCTGCGGTTGGCAGCAGTGAGGGGTAGGTTTTCTTTCAGAATATACAAATCAACGAAAACTCTCCTTGTGGCAAGATGTCGGGTTAGCGGTTGTGGATGGAAGATCAGAGCGAGTGTGAAACATGGGACAAACACGTTTTGGGTAACAAAGTATGTGGAAAAACATTTATGCTCAGTGGGAGACCGAATCGCTCAGCGGAGACACTGTACTCCGAAGTATGTTGGTAGTCTTTTCATTGATCGTGTTGGGATCATTGATGGGATTACTCCGCAGCATATCACTGATGCAATGAAGAACATGTTTGGCATGGAGCTTGATTACACCACTTCATACAGAGCATTGTTATATGCACAAACATTGGTGAGAGGATCAGCAGAAGAAGGGTATTCGCGGCTGGCATCATATCTCGAGCAAATCTCCATTGCAAATCCTAATTCTGTCACGGCTATAGAACTTGATTCTGTTAAAAGATTCAAGTATCTATTTCTATCTTTTGGAGCTTCTATCACATGTTTTAGTTATCAGAGAAGGGTCATTGTGGTGGATGGAACTCACCTAAGTGGAAAGTATGGAGGTGTTATGTTAGTTGCAGCCGCACAAGATGGCAATTTTCAGATATTCCCATTGGCTGTTGGGATCGTGGATGCTGAAGATGATCCTTCTTGGGAATGGTTTTTCACAAAATTGGCTAGTTGTATATCTCATGACAAGCCTCTGATGATAGTCTCCGACCGGCACTCGGCCATTAAAAGTGCGTGTGATAAGGTGTTTCCTTGGGCAAACCGAGGAATATGTTATTATCACCTTCAAGAAAACATTGTCAAAAAGTTTAAAGGGAAACATCTCATGTACTTGGTGAAAGGGGCTGCTTATGCTCACACGGTTTACGATTTTGACCGGTACATGGCTGAGATACGGAGTGCAAACCCGGAACTTGCAAAGTATTTGGAGGATGCCGACGCCAACCTATGGTCAAGGGTTCATTGTAAGGGGAACAGGTTCAACATAAAAACAAGCAACATCGCTGAATCTATTAATTCCGCACTGAAGAAAGCAAGAGGATTTCCGATTACGTTCCTGCTGGAGTTCATAAGAAAGAAGTTAGGAAAATGGTATGTGAAAAGGAGACAAGATGCTTTGAGTCTCACAACTCCACATAGCCGGGGTGTTGAATACTTGCTTGTTGTTCGAACAGAGATAGCGGATACGATGACGGTCGAACCAATTAATGGATGGAAGTACTTTGTCAAAGGTGGCAAAATGGACTGTGTGGTTGATTTGGAACATGCAAAGTGTGATTGTGGTGTCTATGGAGTGGAGAAAATACCTTGCTCTCATGCTATAGCTGCTGCAAATAAAGTTGGTTTGCATATCTCCTCACTTGTATGTCCAGTGTACTCAAAGAATTATCTGTATGCAGGATACTCAAAGAATATATATCCTATCGTGTCACAACATGTTGAGGAACGAGAATGCTTTCCTCCAGAAGTAAAGCGTGGTCCGGGAAGACAGAAGAAACACAGGGCACAGAGATGCTTAAACTGCAAGGAAACTGGCCATACGAAACCACAATGTCAGCAACCAGTTAACTAGTTGTCCAGACGACCTTAATTTTAGTCGTCCAGTCTTGATTACCCGTCTAGACGACCTTAATTTTAGTCGTCCAGTGTATTTTATTTTTAGACGACCTTCTTCTAAGTCGTCCAGTGTATTATATTTTTAGACGACCTTCTACTAAGTCGTCCAGTGTATTTTTATTTTTAGACGACCTTCTACTAAGTCGTCCAGTGTATTTTTATTTTTAGACTACCTTGTACTATCCTCTCTATCATCTTAACTTGTTTCCTTTTGTTTCATTAGCAACTTATCAACTTATGTATTTTGGTTTGTACAACTTGTGGGGTTTTCTATGTGAACTTTTATTCTAGATGTGCAAAATGTTAATTGTAAGTCGTCCAAACCCTCCAGACGACTTATTTGTAAGTCGTCCAGTTGGAAGACCTTCCATACGACTTAACTGTAAGTCGTCCTAACCCTCCAGACGACTTATTTATAAGTCGTCCAGCTGGAAGACCTTCCAGACGACTTATTTGTAAGTCGTCGAGACCTGAAGAACTTGCAGACGACTTATTTGTAAGTTGTTCAAAAAAAAAAGACAAGTTCAAATATATACAAGAGACAAGTTCAAATCTATACAAAAGACAAGTTCAAATATATACAAGAGAAAAGTTCAAAGCTATACAAGAGGAGTTCAAATCTATACAAGAGACAAGTTCAAATCTATACAGCTAATCATACATGCCCACAAATCTATCACCATCCACATTTTCTTGCAAATGCTGATTAAGAAGCTCCGTCCATATATCCACCGCCATACTATCACCATCTGGACAAAGTTGATCACGCGGGTCTGCAGTAAATAGAAGGATCGAATTAGATATTTGAGCAAGACGACTAAATAGACGACTTAATTATAAGTCGTCTACTAAGTCGTCCAGCTGGAAGACTTTCCAGACGACTTATTACAAGTCGTCTAATAAGTCGTCCAGCTAGAAGACTTTCCAGACGACTTATTACAAGTCGTCTGAAAGGTCGTCCAGATGGACGACTTAGTAGACGACTTAATTAAGTCGTCTGAAAGGTCGTCTAGATGGACGACTTAAGAGACGACTTTAATATAAGTCGTCTGCGCAGTGTTTTGGATTGAACTAAATACCTGACGCAAGATAGCAGCTTTCATTGATCTGCGGCCTCTGCTGCCTCCGTAAGCCAGTATCGGTGGAGACGGACTGTTTGATCTGGGACTACCAATACTAGCACCCAATTCCGGCATAGCTGTGTACACCCAGACCTGAAGAACTTGTATAAATCCATCCACGGTGTAGCAGCCAGTAATATCTTTGTTCCACAAAGCGTCCATCAGCACCTTAAACGCGACTCTCCCCCATGGATAATTCTCAAACCGATCTAAATCCATCACTAGCCTTGCCAGAGAAGATCGTGTAGCGGTTGAAAACTTTCTCCCTTCAATGAATCCTGTGAAGATGAAAAGGTACGCGAGCCGCTTCTGATCTTCCGTGGACCAATCCCCGCATCTGTTCAGTGCTGCTATTATCTGATCTGTAGTTGGCCCAGCTTCCAGATGAACTCCTAGCATCCCCCAGAAAGAAACCATCTCTTTGGTAACTTCACATTTTGGTGTCTCAAGGTCCTCGATGTACTCGCAGTTTAGACCAGTGAGGTTTTCAAACTCTAACAGTGAAAACCTCAAAAGTTCTGGACCAACCAGAGACCACATCTCATACTTCTTCTGAATGTCCAGCTTGAACCTGAGCATGTGGTGAACCAGCCTTGAAGCCCAACCAAATCCCTGCTCCTTGAACTTGATGAAAACTCCCAATCTCGACTCCTTGAGCTCTTCAAATTTGTCATCAGTAAGAGCTTCCTTAAGAGCAGTATGCAACCTCTTGTTATCCGTGTGATACGAAATGCTATTGTGGGCTGGTGGCTCAGAGCCTGGTGTGTATAACCTACGGGGGAGTTCTGGAATATCCATCCTTTTTGTCTGCAAAATAATCAAAGACAACAATATAAGTCAGAACACAAGCTAAATCAATCACGCCTTAATTGTTACTCCAGACGACTTAGTAGACGACTTATAATTAAGTCGTCTGGAAAGTCGTCCAATTGGACGACTTAGTAGACGACTTAATTATAAGTCGTCTGGAAAGTCTTCCCAATGGACGACTTAGTAGTCGACCTGTAATAAGTCGTCTGGAAAGTCTTCCTGCTGGACGACTTAATTTAAGTCGTCTACTAAGTCGTCCAGTTGGAAGACTCTCCAGACGACTTATCTTACAAGTCTTCCAGTAGAAAAATTTAAAGCGGACCTGATTAGTCGCAGAAGAAGTTTGAGTACTCGTCATTGCGGTTGTTGTACTCGTCATTGCGGTTATAGATCTGAAAAAATAAAAGTGAAACGGTGAGAATGAGTACATTGATAGAGACAACGTTTTATTTTCATCTTTTCCTCGAGATTGATGACTTACCGGCGTTAGGGTTTACAGAGAAACGGCGCTACGGTTTACAGAGAAGAAGCGGCGGCGAAGCGGCGACGCTAGGGTTTGGAGGAAGCGGCGGTGAGAACGTTGGTGAGCACGGTGGCGAGGTCGACGGTTTGTTCGGAAATAGTGGAACCGGCGGCGCTAGGGTTTAGAGGAAGCGGCGGCGCTAGGGTTAGAAGACGCTGCGGCGAGAACGGTGAGAATGAAGTTAGATAGCCGACGTTGAGAACGATGGTTTGTTCGGAAATAGTGGGAATTCGAATCGCCTTTGATATCGCCGGTGAGAGAGAACTGTTAGGGTTTCTGAATTTCGCGAAAAATAAACAAAAAAAAAATCACCTTATATATTGGGTAAATAATCCGGTTAGCTTTAAAAGTACATTGGTAAAATTTAAGGTTTGGTCCGGTTTAGACGATTTATTCTGGCTGATAATGTACATCAGACGACTTAATATTTAGTCGTCTGTCCACAGACGACTAAGTTTTAAGTCGTCCAGACCCTAAAATGAACCCCTAAACTAAAATGACTAAATTAACTAACTAACCACGTTATAAAATCAAAGTATAGTTCAATAGTGTTTACTATACACAGAAATGAACACGCTTAGGTAATTTTTAAATTTTTCAAAAACGGTTTTAATGCTTTCCGAAATCTAACCCTGAGAACATATACAATACTACAACATATGTTGATGAAACCAAAACTAAAGAATATCATGACGACATACTTTCACTCATCTATGCTGAAAACAATTGAAATTTGTTATATCCTAATTTATATCTCTTAAGACATATGTTAATTACATAATTCCCATTGTTTCACCTATCAAAATATTTTTTACAGAATTTTTAAATTATGTTTAAGAATAACTGTCCAGACGACTTTCAGTTAAGTCGTCTGGACGAGTTATTTTTAAGTCGTCTGCACAGACGACTTGCCGAAGGGTAAAAACGTAAAAAAAATCCCGTTTTTTTGTTTGGTCACAAGGGTCCTAGTTGTAATTTCAATAGCCTTTTAGGTTACTTTTGCCTTTGACCCAAGTTGGGGTATTGTTTTGGGTTTGACTCCAAGTTTTGAGTCACAATTGACAATTCTCCCTACTTTTTATAGTGAAATGCCTAATGTAACAGCTCATACTATTTCTAGCAGGCAAAGATCGTGGTTCTCGAAAATAAGAATCTGGTATGCTGATAACAAAGGCAGATAGTTACCTCCAGGGACCAGAGATGGTTGCTTCCAAAATTGAGCTCGCCAAAACAGACCGTTGACTGATCATTAGATGATTATGGATCCAGAAGATCAAAGCGGTTGGAAGTGTTGAGGTTGTAGATATATACACTGGATCATCAAAATTAGGTATGGACATGGTTGTGTCTTTTGGTCAGTCCACCATCTGTTTTTATTACGGAATCTTGAAGTTGGAGTATAGGCCTGACTATACCTTTTGACTGTACAGTAAAAGTAAGTCTCTATGTACAGATTCTGTTCAAACCACCAAATTTAATTTCAAATGTGTTCATCAAGTCCTGGCAAAACATTGTTATAACCATAATAGGTTTAACCATGTAAAATTTTATTGAATCTACAAAATAATCATAATAAATTGCAGAAGTTTTAAAGAATCAATTTGAATAATCATGCAATAGTAAAATAACAATTCAGAATGATTAAACCATAACCAGGACATATTATGATGAAGATGGTCTGATTTTCCACCACAATAAGTTCTTTATTTTTCTATTTAGATATTAATGGTAAAGTTGGTTAAGGTATATATGAAAAGTGATATCATGAAAATGGTATTAGTGACAATTTCTCAAGAAATACACCATTAGAGGAGACTTGATTAACCAGATGAGTCTCAAAACTCTTGACCTTTGCACAAACCAAGACCCTAGGCAAACCTTTAGCTTTCAACTACCTATAAAATATGTTGCTGACAATGCTACAATTTACTGCTCAACCACTAGGCTAGTCACAAGAAAACTTTATCAAGTCTTTCTTCTATTCTTGGTGTAAATGTTGAAAGTTAAATCTTTGACTCGTTGAGATATGAGGTTTATCAGTTTGAATTAATAAGTTGACTTCCTCTGAACCAACTCTGTGTGGAAATGCAGGTTGAGTGTCGCGCCTTGGACTTCAGTGATTGCAGGACACCGGGGAAAGCAAGGGTATCCTTGGCATTTCCAGGCGGCTACTCGAGCCCATCATCTTACATTCTGAAGAGTTACAGATAGAAAAGGCTGCTTTTCTTGATAGAGCTCTGAAGGGACACTCATCCTCCCCTTCAATTTCTTTTGATCATCCAATATATGTATGTCTTTTTTTATCTTCTCTCTCTGTCTTTTATTCTTTCTTGTAATTTGTAGATCTTTCAACAGTGGACATGATACAATTGATTGAATAGCAAAAAGATAGAAATAGATACTTGTTCTCAATAAATTAACTTTTACATTGTATGAGTTTCAAACACACCTAAAAGGTCTTTGTATAACGTAAAGATCATCATCTACACTGTTGAACGCCATTTTTGGAGAGTACGAAGTAAACAACAAAACCTTAGATCGATTTCTTTATAGAAAAGGAAAACCAATAATAAGTCAAAGATTCAGATACCTTAATGCTTCCCTCATCAGCGGCCTTCTTCTCAGTATCGATCATCATCTCGTTTGCTGCTCTCGCTACCTCTCTCTCTGCCATATTGTTAGATAAAGTGAGAGTAAAGAAACAATTATTCGTATTTATATAAACCCAAATCGATTGTATATAAACAACATAGTATAAAATAATCTATTTTCAATCTACTAGATTATTTATTTTCAAAATAATTATTATAACAATAAAAGAGAGAGAGAGAGAGAGAGAGAGAGAGAGAGAGAGGGACTAAATTTGTTAGAATCATTGATAAAGTGCAGATCGCTTGAATCAGAGATAAACTATGAAGATCGTTATAGTCAGAGATTATCAGTAGAGAGAGAGAGAGAGGAGAGAGAGAGGCCACCTGACTCTCTTCACCATCAACGATCTGTTCCACCTTTCAAGAAGAAACAGAGTAAAGTGTTAGAAAACAAAGTATAAATTGTAGAGAGCGAGACGAGAAAGAGAGCGAGAAGAGAGAGAGACCACCATACTGTTGAGAGGATAGAGAGAGGCCACCTGACTCTCTTCACCATCAACGATCTGTTCCACCTTTCAAGAAGAAACAGAGTAAAGTGTTAGAAAAGAAAGTCTAAATTGTAGAGAGCAAGACGAGAAAAAGAGCGAGGAGGGAGAGAGACCACCTGATTGTCAAGAGGAGAGAGAGAGGCCACCTGACTCTCTTTACCATCAACGATCTTTTCCACCTTTCAAGAAGAAACATAGTAAAGTGTTAGAAAACAGAGTATAAATTGTAGAGAGCGAGACGGTCAAAATTCAAAGAACCTTATATTCGAATCTGGTTAATTTTCATGATGTTAACTTTTTAACATCAAATTTCAAAAAAAACTAGTTCAAAGAACCTTATATTTGAATCCGGTCCATATATCTCTCTTATTCACTTTATATTATAAGGTGAGATATTTTATAAATATAATTTTAAGCTTTACAAGTAATCCTCTTTGAACATCCATATCTCATTCAAACTAATTTCGACATGTAGGTACACTACCTTATAGTGTCAAACATTCGGTTATTATGAACATATTCATCTGGAATGAAACTTATCAAAAAATATGGTCTAAACATTTTGTCAAAAACTACTTCAAACATTCTCTTTTACGATGCCTCTCTTGTTAGGTTCTTTTCACTTTGTTGTTCCGTTCTTATGGACTTTGATCGCACAAAGAAACAGGCGTAATAGGGATGACAACATAACAATAGTGTGAATATTCCTTCTTTAAGCTTCTTATCCTATGATAGTGCTGAAATTATTTTGCCACTACCATATGATGACGAAGGTAGTAGATACCTGTCACTGTTTGGATATCGATTCTCCAGCATTATTAGCCTTTTACATCATTGATCATTTTGGAGTCTCTTGTTCGATCCAAAATATGCCTTGTCTTGAGGAAGCACCAATGAATGTTAAGTTTCTCCTCGCCATATCGAAAACATCTATTTTCACTGTCCATACTCTTGAATAGTCCGAAAAAGTGGCATTCTTCTTAAATTTCTCGTTGTTTTGTTGCAATACTACATGAATTTTTGTAGCTTTTTTTGGCTCCTAACCGTCATGGGTTTCTAAAAGTCACTGAAAATAAGTTAAATAACTTTTGGGTGCTTCAAGAAGAGGTATAATACTCTCTTCTCTCGCTCTTTAAGATGTATTTCAGCTTTCCATATATGTGTTTTATGTTTTCCATCCGTGAGTGCTAGCCAATAGATTAATTCCTTTTTCAGTACCAAACTATTTCTTGTAAACTTTTATGTACAATCCTGTTTCATCTGCTGTTAATTATGAAGTTTCCACCATTGAGCCTCCTCTGGGATTATCAGAGTTTCTTATCACTAAGCTTGGACCTCAAGTAGTTATTGATCTCTTTATCCTGTCTGGTAAATTCACAGGTGGGGTTTGTTTCCTGTCAGTGCTGAATGTTATGTTTGCTATCATCATGGTCTCCGAGCTAAGCCTGCTGACACTAGGAAGCAGCTGTTCTGTGCCATTGTTTTGGTGCTACGAGGTATCTTCATGGGGTTTAGTCATCTTGTACTCTGTAACTTCTTTCTTCCTTAGAAGAAGAGCCGCTTTGAGTATCGACAAAGGAGAGTTTGGCAACATAAATCATCAGTGCTTGGAGATGCTTGAAGCTAGTCCTTTGGAATTCACACCAGATGTCGAAAGACGAGTGAATGAAGGGTTTAAAGTATTGATGGGTCCATCTTTGTTATCACCTGATGAAGAAGACGAACCTGAATATTACAATGAACTTTCCAATGCTGTTACATCGGGGTCCCAATCGGGTTTCGGTTTTATCCAATCGGATTCCGGTTTTTCGGGTTTATCAAAATCAACTCCTTTCGGATTATATGAAAATTCGGTTCGGGATCGGTTAGGATTCTATCGGGTTTGGGTCGGAGTCAGTAAATGTTCAAAGAACTGGTATAACCCCATTATACTTTTGAGTTCGGGTCCCAATCGGTTTTTCGGTTTAAAAATACATGATTTGTACTTATTTTGTAACCAAAACATAAATGAAACCGGTTCTTCGGATTTAAAATACATGATTTGTACGTATTTTAATAGCCAAAACATAAGTATACTTGATTCAAAAAAAACATCAACACGATCATTCAAAATATAAACATAGTTATTTATAGAAAGAAAACGAAATAAATGAAAGCATAAAATAAAAACTAAGTTCTCATGAAATGATAAAAATTATTTAATGAAAATAAAACCAAAAATAAAAAACATCAATTTTTGACTGCCACCATCAACCATCAACCTTCATATAATAGATAATTATTTTAGAAGTTCAACAATATCTTAAAGTATTTTGGATATATATTAGGATTTATTAGACACTTTTTTGTGATTTTAAATGTTTCGTATTCTGTTGGATATCCATTTAGATTCAGGTTCGGTTCGGATAATATCCATAACTCAATATATCAAAAAATAAGATCCATTCGGTATTTATAACAGATTCTGATGGTTCGAATTTATTTTTATCGAATTGGATTCGGTTCGGATTTTCAAGTTCAATTTAATTGCCCAGCCCTACTCATACTCTTTCTAGCAGGCAGATATAGTAATTCTTGAAAAGAAGAATTTGGTGACGATGTATCAAAGGCAGATAGTCACTTCGAGACATGGTTTCTTCAGAGACTGAGCTCACCAAAGTTGCCTCGATTTCTTCCATCTCCCTACTTTCTGCTGATGTTGGTGTCTATGAACTGACCATGAGATGATTGTGGATCCAGAAGATAAATCTGAGTAGGAGTATTTGAGGTTGATGTACACATACAGTGGATCATCAAAATTAGGTTTCGTTGTGTCTTTTGATCAGTGCACCGTCTGTTTTGATCGTTTACATTGGTCTCAGTATCTTGAAGTTGGAGTGTACGCCTAACTATACATTGTGACCGCACAATAACCTTCATATATTCACATTACTGTAATACAAAAAGATGACGTTCAACAATGTAGATAATGACCTTTATATTATACAAAAGCTTTTTAGTTGTGTTTGAATATAATACAATGTAGCAGTTAGTTTATTGAAAACGAGTATTTTTTCGCTATTTAATGAATTGTATCATGTCCAGAGTTGAAAGATCTACACACATTACAAAGACGAAAAAATTTAACGAGAGGGGATGTAAATAAGACATACATATATTGGATGTTCGAGAAAAATTGAAGGGGAGAATGAATGTCTCTTCAGTGCTCTATCAACAGAAGTAGCCTTTTATTTTATCTGCAACTCTTCAGAAGGTAAGATGAGGGGCTCGAGTAGCCACCTGGAGAAGGCGAGGATACCTTTGCTTTCCCCGGTGTCCACAGTCGCTGAAGTTCAAGGCGCAACACTCCACCTGCATTTTCACACATAATTGGTTCAGAGCAAGTCAACTTATTAACTCAAAACTGCTTAACCTCTTATGTCAACCAGTTCAAGATACAGTTTGAATATATATTCAATTTTCAACATTAAGTTATACCAAGAACAGAAGAAAGACTTGATAAAGTTTCCTTGTAACTAGCCTAGTGGTTGAGCAGTGAATTGTAGCATTGTCAGCAACATATTTTACAGGTAGTTGAGAGCTAAAGGGTTTTGTTGAATTTAAAGAATGAATTGATTGATTTACAAAGTTGTTACATGTTTCAGTATATATATATATTACATTGGTTAAGCAAAAGGAAACCAAACCAATGATTGATTTAACATTAAACCGGTACGGTACTCTATCTAATACACCCCCCTCAAGCCTATGATGGAGAAGCGTCAGCGGGAAGAAATAGGCTTGAAGTGGACATTCGAGAGAGCAAGGAGTTGAACGCCCCGGTTGTAGTGGCTTAGTGAGAATGTCAGCATGTTGATTTGCACTTGCCACAGACATCAACCGGATGAATCCCTTCTTCACCTGATCACAGACTGTGTGACAGTCTATCTCCACGTGCTTGGTGCGCTCGTGGAACACGGGATTGGTGGCAATGTACATCGCAGACCTGTTGTCACAAAAGAGTTTTGCAGTCGTAGTAAACGAGATATGAAGACTTGTAAGCAGTTGCTGCAACCACAACAGTTCACAAGTCGCGTGAGCCATGCTTCGATACTCAGCTTCTGTACTACTCCAACTGACAACGTCTTGTTTCTTAGATTTCCAAGTGACCAGAGACGATCCAAGATAGACACAATAACCAGTGATCGATCATATACTATCAGGACAGGTAGTCCAATCAGAGTCAGCAAACGCATTAAGGCAAAGCTCAGAGGTAGCAGAGTAAAACAAATCCTCTCCAGGATTGTTCTTAACATACCGAAGAATGCGATGTGCTGTTGTGAGATGAACATCAGTCGAAGCTGACATGAACTGACTGAGACAGTGGACAGCGAACGTGATATCATGACGTGTAATCGTGAGATAAAGAAGACGTCCTATCAACGCTCGATACGGAGTAGGATCCTCCAACTTAGTGCCAGAAGTCATACGCAGTTTCACCACTGGATCCATAGGAACAGAGGAAGGTTTGCAGGCAAGAAGACCCGTGTCAGAGAGGAGATTCAATGCATATTTCCTCTGACAAACAGAAATGCCAGACGCTGAACGAGCGATCTCAAGCCTCAAGAAGAATCGAAGAGGACCCAAATATTTGATCTTGAAGTTCTTGTGCAGAGTATCTTTGAGGTTCCGAACAGCAGTAGAATCATTGCTAGCAATCATAATGTCATCGACATATATGAGAATAGCAGTGAAAGAGTCACCAACGTGTCTGACAAAGAGAGTGTTATCTGCTGGAGACTGCTCAAAACCAGCAGAGAGAAGCACGTCGGAGAGACATTGATACCATTGGCGAGATGCTTGTTTCAAGCCGTAGATGGATTTATGAAGCTTGCAAACATGATTAGGAGGTAAGACACCTGAAGCTGGAGTGTATCCTTGTGGCAAGCTCATGTATATCTCCTCATCAAGATCGCTATGGAGAAAAGCATTGGATACATCCATTTGTGAGAGCTCCCATCCTTTAACTGCAGCAAGACTGAGAAGTAGCTTAACAGAAGCTAGTTTAGCTACAGGTGAGAACGTATCAGTGAAATCCACACCCTCTTGTTGCGTGAATCCTTTAGCAACCAGTCGTGATTTACGTCTTTCCACAGTTCCATCCGCATTATATTTCGTTGTGAAGACCCACTTACAGCCAACAACGTTCTTTCCCGGAGGAAGAGAAACCACAGTCCAAGTTCTATTGTCCTCCATAGCCTGTAGTTCGTCAGTTGTAGCCTTTTGAAACTCAGGGGATTGCATAGCTTGTTTAAAGGTGGTAGGTTCAGGGTCAAGAGAATAGGAAAGAAGATGATGATGAAAAAGCGGTTTAATATTGGAAAGAGTATCAACACAAGAAAGAGGATATCGAGCTTGGGTATGAGGAAGAGAGGTGGAAGTTTGTAAAAAAAGAATAGTGATAATCAGAAAGATAACTTGGAGGTCGAGCTGTTCGTTGAGGTCTAGCTTGAAGTAGACGACTCTGTCCTGTTGCCGGTATTGCAGTCTCTCGAGAAATGGGCACCTCAGGATGCAATGCAGATGAAGATGGATGATGCATTGAAGTAACAAAGTCTAAACTAACAGGAGTAGACATTGGTAAAATCGTTTTGGAAAACAGATCTACCGGAGAAGATGTATTATGAGAATTTTTAAAAGGAAAAGTATGTTCTTTAAAAATCACATTACGTGTAACAGAGACAATATGAGTATCCAAATGCAGAACCTTGTAACCTTTGTATCCAGTAGAGTAACCAAGGAACACACATTCATCAGCACGAGCAGAAAATTTGGTTCTATCTTTTGGTAAAGTAGACACATAACAAAGACATCCAAAAGATCTTAGAAAAGAATAGTCAGGAGATTTACAAGTGAGCTTTTCATAAGGAGATTTCTTAGCAAGAAGTAAAGATGGAGTACGATTTATAAGGAAAACAGCTGTAGATATGCAATCTGTCCAGTACACAAGAGGAATGTTCGATTGAAATAACAGAGCACGAGCCACATTTAAAATGTGTTGGTGTTTTCTCTCAACCACAGAATTTTGTTGAGGCGTATATGCACAAGAGAATTGATGAGTCATGCCTAAAGAACGAATTAAATCTGTGAAAGCAAGCTCAGGTGCATTATCAGTTCCTATCATTTTAATCTTGGAGTTATACTGTGTTGCAACATGTTTAATAAACGTAGGAAAAGCAGTAGAAACATCACTTTTATTACAAAGAAAATAGATCCATGTTAAAAGAGTACAGTCATCAACAATGGTAAGAAAATACCTATAACCTTCTATTGATTCAACAGAGAAAGGACCCCAGACATCCATATGGACTAAATCAAAAGGAGACAAAGACATATTATTGTGAGAAACAAAAGGTAATCTTTTCTGTTTAGCAAGAGGACAAACAGGACAGTTGTTGATGGCTGAACAAGATGACTTATCTAGCGAAGTGATTCCTGGAACATGTTGTAACTTGGCAAGTGATGGGTGACCAAGACGTTGATGCCAAAGATGTCCATCAGCAGCCAAGGATCCAGTAAAAGCAACAGAAGACTCAGGAGCATTTTTATCAAGAATGTATAAATTGTCGAACACAGTTCCTCTACCAATCATCAATCCCTGAGTAGATTCCTGAAGCAAACAATGAGTTAAGTAGAAATGAGCAGAACATTTGTTATCTTTGATCAAGCAATTAACACTCAAGAGATTAAATCAAATAACAGGCACATAGAGAACATTATGCAAGATGATAGTAGATGAAATATGAATGGTTCCTATATGACTAATGTTTTCTTTATGACCATTGGAGAGAGAGACTGTAATTCCAGCAACCGGAGTGAGTGAACTAAAACAAGCTAGATCAGAACAAACATGCGTCGTTGCCCCACTGTCTATTATCCAAGAACCACTGGGTAAAGAGTTATAAAGGGTGGGAAGGTCTAGATGATTATAGGTGAGGATTTTATTTTCAAAACGAAGATTTGTGGATATAGAAAGGATAATACCATAAGTGGATTGAGCAGCCATATGACCATGCTCAGTGATAGTGGCACGTTGCATCAGAACTACATGCTCTGAAGGTCGAACTTGTCCTTGGAATTGTTGAAGAAGATACTGAATCTGATCGTTGTTGAGCTGACTAAGATCCAGATTGTGAGTCACGGGTTGAGAAGGCAGAGAAGCACTCGTAACATTAGCCACAGCATTTGATGGAGGAGCTTGAAATTGCTGCTGTTGTGACTGACGAGGATAAGCACTCTGATTCTGACCACGTGGATGAAACTGCTGTTGAGACTGCTGAGCTTGACCTTTAGATGGTTGCTGTCCATAGAAGCGATGTCCTGGAGGATATCCATGGATCTTGAAGCACTTCTGGACAATGTGGCCATACTGTCCACAATGAGTACACAAAGGACGCTGCTTTGGACGATAGTTTTGTTGATGACCAGCTGCATACACAGGATTGTCATAAGTCTCAGCAGGAGTAGTAATCTTAGGTCCAGTGGTTTGAAACACCACACTATTACTCTTGGAAGATGGTTTAATACTCTTCTGTCGCTCATCTTGAGTTATCATATTGAAAACATCTTTGATGGAAGGAAGCGGCTTGATCAACCGGATTTGACGACAACTGGATTTATAAGCCTCATTGAGTCCCATGAGAAATTTGGTGACTCTGATGAATCATAATTAACAAATAAGATAATTAAAAAATCTTAATTAAAAAATAAGATAATTAAAAATCTTAATTAAAAAATAAGATAATTCTTACATACATATTATAAATCATAATTAAAAAATAAGATAATTCTTACATACATATATATATATATATATATATTGTTGTTATTTGGAAATAATCTTTTTTCTATTACAAAATTAAATAACTAACAAAAACATATTTGTAAAGATATTTTTATAATATTTTTAACATTTTAGCATTTTTTAAATTTTGACTCAATAATAAGCATATATATTTTGATGAAAGCATTGTCATATATGAGTAATTTGATGTTTGATTTAAATTTTCGGAAAACATTTTAATTTGCAAGATAATAACTAATAAATATTCGTAAAATTATTATGGACGCATATGCGGGCAAAACACTTAATATACATTAGAAAAAATACATAATAAGTAAGTATATCATATAAGAAATAGAAATATTACGTTATACATATATCTGAAAATATATAATAAAACAAATAAAAGTAAACATACAATATAAGAAATATAATATTAAAATCTAATGCAATATTATAATAAATAAATATACAATAAAAGAAATAGAAATATTACATTAAAACTGATGTAATTTTATAATTTGATATAAGAAGCCGATTATCATATTACAAATCCAGCCCATATAAAAACAGAGAATAGATGCAAGTAGTATAAGGTCAGAGAAGTTTTCGTGGAGAAGAAGCTAACTTGAAGCTCCGCCGTGAAAAAAGAAACAGTTCGGAAATTCCCAGAAGAAATCGAGTTACTAAGGAGCGAGGCTAATTCTCCGTACAATGGATGTGATAGAGACGCAACAGATATCATCAGCAAGGACGATCATCGAGAAGGTCGTCGTTCATCCACTCGTCTTGCGTAATATCGTCGACAATCACAACCACGTCGCTAAGGACTCGGGAAAGCGTGTTGTCGGTGTTCTTCTCGGCAGTAGCTCCCGTGGTATCGTTGGTGTCACCAACAGCTACGCAGGTTCGATCTCACTGCATGCCTTTTATGCACATTAGGGTTCTAGCTAGATGTATCGTGTAGTATATTGATTTGCACACTGTCACTAGCTGTTGCTTTGCATATGACTTGTTTGACATTCGTTTGGTATATTGATTTGTAGTGCCCTTCGAGGAGGATGAAAAAGACCAAAGTATCTGGTTTCTCGATCACAACCACTATGAGTCAATGCTCCTCATGTTCAAGGGCCTTAATGGTACTTACCATAACCTGCAGCTTAGATTATATTATACGACCATGTTTTTTTACCATACAAATAATTATTATTTTTCAGCCAAAGAGGATGTGGTTGGTTGGTACGGCACATGCGCTAAAATTCGAGAGAACGATTTGTATGTTCACGCTCTGTTCAGTCGGTTAGTTTCTAGCTCAATCATATCCTGATTTATTTCTGTTGACGGGTCTGATTTAAGTTATAGCAGAGCCTTGTTTAAAAGCTTCGTTTTACTTCTGTTGCTGCAGCAGCTATGTTCCCAGTCCAGTGTTGGTCACTATTGATGTCCAGCCTCAAGAACTTGGAATTCCCACAAAAGCTTACTATGCAGTGAAGGAAGCCTTCGTCCATGTGTCTACAGAAATTGCTCCTCCTGAAGTGGAGGACGTCGAGGATATTGGTATGATGTCCAAAATGATAAAAGCCGTCTTTTGTTATCGTATTATTTGAACAAGTTCTTCTGACATGTATGTGGTTTATGTATTCTTGATTTCTAACAGGCAAGAGTGTCCTGGTGACTGAGATGACTCTGGGTGGTGATAATGGCTTGGTGGATTTTATCGAAGATTACTACCTTTATGTCCAAAGCATGTAAGAGTTTTTTTTTCTTTTTTCTTTTCCCCAATTTTTATACTCCTTCCATCTCATTTTATGCGGTGTTTTAAAGATTTTTTTTGTCCCAAAATAATTGATGTTTCCACTATTCTAAATAAAATTTAATAGCATTTGAATTTTGTGACCAGTTATAAAGTACTATCTATTTTCTTTATTGGTTGAACAAGTTTCATTTAATGATATTTTATGTAACCAAAATAAATTGTATAGAAGTTTGTATTTTCTTAATCCATGTGCAAAATCTTTAAAACCCACTTAATGAGACAGGAAGTTTCTTTTTAAATGAAGATTTGTCCTTAATTACTTATTTTTGATGATATAGGATTAGGATTAGTGTTTCATGATATGACACTTCGCTTGATGCTATTGACCTTGTTCACCATTTGGTGAAGCACTTTGAGTCATGTGGTTCTGTGGAGGACATAATGGTGCCGAGACACCCGGTCACCAATGCCATTACCGGCAGGTTTGTATCATCTTTCTTTACTGTAGTTTTTTCAATTTAAAAATATTTTATTATATTGCTAACAATTTGTCTGCTTTTTTTTCATGATAAATAGATGTACTTCTGTGATTCTCCGCGGAGAAGGTGCAGCAGAGAAGGCATTGGCACTCAACGGAAGTGATGCGGGAGGATGGATAATATCTGTCGCGCTTTTACCACCTGAGATTAGTGAGATGGCTTCTGGTATGAGTGCTTGCGAATATGCACTTCGTTATGTCTCCGAGAACCACCAGTAAAGTTATGTATGCTAGCTAAAAAACATATTATTATATGTATGTAAGAAAAGATTATGTAGTTTGAACATTCTATAAACATTGAATTTCACATAGTTTCATGATATAATAATTATATAATAATCATCTTAGTATTTACCTGCTTAACACGACGACACAAAGGAAGCATTACATTACTAAGTATCATATATACGGTGTAATCTCAATCTATTAACATCATTCAATCACTAACCTATGTGTACATAAAACAAACCTGAGACAAGAGATCCAAGTTTGTGATGTCAAGACTAAGGATGATCTTGATTACCAAAAAAAAGAAAAGACTAAGGATGATCCAGAAAAAAAAATGCAAAAAGGTGGTGAATAATTTTAATACATGGATGTGTCTATTTATTTACAAGGGAAACAGCAAGAGAGATGGTGTGAATTATGCATGTGGGATGTCTAGAGTGTGTGATATCCCATGGATGGATTACAAAGTTGGAAGAGTAGAACATATCTGGAGCTACATGCAATCTCAACTCCATAGATCATCAAACACTGTGACTGTGACGAGTTAACTACATTTCTTCTGGTGATTATGAGATCTTGGTAAGGATCTAGCGTCTTGAGTAAGGCTTTATCAGGCAGATTACAGTAAGACCAGATTCGGTGTGGCTAGAATCGTTAGTCCAAACGCAGTTGTGAGCAAATCTCCAAACGCGACGTGATGAGCAAATTGCTAAGAACTAGGGAAGAAGATATGCCAGGAAAAGGAGCAATGAAGCCATAAGTGCAAATTAAGAAGAAAAGCCTTGGTAGACAGTTGAACTTTGTCAACCAAGCGTGGCGTTTGATATGGGACAAGAGCTCAGACAGCTCAACTCAGTTTTGTGGGTTACCTGAGGTGGTGCGGAAGAGGTGGTGGCGGAAGAGGTGGAGGCGGAGGATCCAGTCATGACCATGTGATTGACCCGGGCGTCTCTTATGACATGGAAGAAGTCTTCCGCTTTGTCAATTCAGGAAACCCAGGAGGATCAGGAAGAGGTGGAGGGAAAGGATCGGGGAAGAAGAAGAAGTAAGAAATTGCATTCTTACCCTGCTACTTATATCTATCGTTATCAAATAATCAGAGGTTTTATGGCGTGTTAGATGATTTGCCTTTGTATTTCAGATGTTTTTATCTTATGTTTTGGATGATTTTTGTTTAGCATGGTTTCAGTTTAACATGGTTTGAAACTTTGAATGTTTAATGTGTTTATGTGGTTTTAAAGACTTTATCACAATGCATATTGATGTTTAATTTCATTTCATCTTTAATCCCCCTCTCTCCCTCCCTCCCTTTTAACAATTATCAGTATTGTAAGCGGAAACCATAGACAGTTTTAAAGATTTAAGAGTGTATGAATCGTATTTTACTACCATATAGGATAACTCAAATTTATAAAAACAATAAGACATAAATTCAAAATTACAATATCGAAATCAATTGATAAAGAAGAATTTCAAAATTGAGATGATTAATCCATTTTCTTAAATCATTACGTCCTATCATGTGATGGTTTGATAGCGTTCGGATTTTCAGGAAACAACTACATATGTTTTTGTCTCATATCATTGAAGAACATAATCTATTGTGTTTATTTTTGTGTTACACTTTCAAACACGAGAAGCTTAAAAAAATTCAAGTGGGAGATCTTTTGTCCTGTTATTCATATGAATCTATCCAGATGAAGTGGAAGTGGCTTTGTTTTTATACTGTCAAATCCAACGTATGGATCCAGGAAATAAAAATAGGTTGTTTTATGCTTCTTATCCTATGATGGTGCTGAAATTATTTTGCCACAACCAGATGATGATGAGGTAGTAGATACTGGTAACTGTTTGCCAGAATTATAAGCCTTTCACATCATTGATCACTTTGGAAACTCTTGTTTGATCCAAAATATGCCTTGTCTAGAGGAAGCATCAATCAAATGCTAAGGTTTTCCTCAGACAAGTCGAAAACATCCCTTTCCACTGTCAATACTCTCGACTTATCTGAATAAGTGGTAATCTTCTTAATTTTCTCGTTGTTTTGTTGCAATGCTACAGAAACTTTTGTGGCTTATTAAGCTCCTAACCGTCATGGGATTCTAAAAGTCGTTGAAAATAACCATTATGCTTCAAGAAGAGGTATAGTTTGTATACTCCCTTCTCTCGCTCTTTAAGATGTATTTCAGCTTTCCATATACGCGTTTTATGTTTTCCATCCTTGAGTGCTAGCCAATAGATTCATTTGTTTTTCTGTACAAACTATTTCTTGTAAACTTTTATGTGTATACAAAATCCTGTTTCATCTGCTGTTAATTAGGCAGTTTCCACCATTGAGCCTCTGGGATCACCAAAGTTTCTATCACTAAGATTGGACCTCACGTAGGTTATTGATGTCTGGTAAATTTACAGGTAGGGTTCGTTGCCTGCCAGTTCTGAATGTTATGTTTGCTATCATCTACAGTATCCTAGCTATATTTCTCGGCTCAAGCCTGCTGACACTAGGAAGCAGCTGTTATGTGCCATTGTTTTAGTGCTATGAGGTATCTTCATGGGGTTTTGATAATCTTGTATGCTGGATGCTTTCGACCTTAGGAGAAGAGCCGCTTTAACTATTCGACGAAGGAGAGTTTGGTAACAGAATCATCAGGGCTTGGAGATGCTTGAAGCTAAATCCTTTGGAATTCACACCGGATGTTGAAAGACAAGTAAACGAATGGTTTAAAGTATGGATGTGTCCATCTTTGTTATCATCTGATGAAGTAGATGAGCCCGAGTTTTACAATGAAGTGTCCAATGTAAAATCTCATATTCTTTCTAGCAGGCAAAGATCGCGATTCTTGAAAGGAAGAATTTTGTGTGATGGTAACAAAGGCAGGGAGTTACATCCAGAGGTGGTTGCTTCAGAAAGAAAGCTCAACAAATTGCTGCCTCGAGTTTCTTTCGTGTCTCTGCTTCCTGCTGATGTTGTGTCTAGGGACTGATCATGAAGTGGCTATACCTATTATACATTCGGTACCCATTATTTTTTTTTTTCATACTTCCTCATTCTGTCTAGCATTATCGCTATAATACCTTTTTAAAAAAGAGTGTATCCATTCACCATTTTGATCCAAGACTAGTTATTCGATCCTTTGTTTCCTCTGTTTAGCAATAGCGTGGAAGTATTAAGAGTTTTGTCCTTTTTCTTCTAGCCAATGATCTGTTTTTCGTCCCGAAAATGTTTTTTTTTTCTTTTTGCAATCTTCATGAGCCACTTCTTGATTTTTGTTTGTTTTAGAAAGTAATCCTTGTCGTTGCATGTCACTGTTCCACTGGGTGTTAGCTAGAGTCCATAATACAAGAGTGTCAACACAAATAAATGGGGAAAACAATTATGCGTAGCACAAATTCATGTAGTGTGAATAAAAATATTGCTCCAAGAGGATTACTTAAAGAAAAAATCGCTTCAAGTCATACATGTATTACTTCTGCATTTCAAAAGTAAAGGTTCCACAAATGCCGTATCTTTCTTTTCCTTGTTTGTTACTTTAAAGCAACTATTTCTGCATTGGTGTAGGTATACTATTTGGGTTACTTGAGTCAGACTAGTAGACCATATATAGCCTCATGTTTCTGTTTTCTAACTAGGGCATGCATTACATCAAGTTCGGTTTTGTTATTCTTTTTAAATATAATTCGATTACATTAAGATTGGTTACATTAAGATTGGTTTCAGTTTAACTACAGTTCGATTTCGATATGGTATATGATATAAAATTAACAAAACTAACCGAAATGTAAATGAATATTATTCAGTTTGATAGCTATTTTAAAAGATTCAACTTGGTTTGACCCAGTTCAATAAGTCTCTGTCTTTTTGGCAAACAATATATTGCATTTGTTGCTCTACTGTTTTCACTTTCTAAATTTCAACTGTGTGTTGTTGTAAGGTGATAAAGCGGCAGATTACTAATCAACAGAGATTTTAAACATATTTACTATTGTTGTTTAAAGTGGCTATTTGAAAAAAGAAAAAGAAATGAGAGACCCTGAACGTCATACACAGCTTTATGTTACGGTCACGGTCACGTGACACACTACTATCCGCATCCTAAAAAAGAAAAAGACAAAAATAAAAAACTTCTGGGGTTTATGTTATTGGTTGTTTTTTTTGTTTTCTTATGTGCTCAACGTAGAGATCACAACCCCTCCCCCCCCCCTTCCCCCCACACACAATCGTTTATAAACCACACAAATATTTCCACTCTCTCTCTCTCTCTCTCTCTCTATCTCTCTGTACAGATTCTGTTCAAACCACCAAACTTTAATTTCAAATGTATTTATCAAGTCCTGGCAAAACATTGTTAGTAACCACCATTTACGAAATAATGGGTTTTACCATGGAAAATTCTTTTGAAATCTACAAAATAATCATAATAAATTGCAGAAGCTCAAAAGAATCAATCTGAATAAATACGCAATCAGTAAAAGAAAAATTCAGAATGATTAAACCATAACCAGAACATATTATGATGAAGATGAACTGATTTCCACCACAATAAGTTCTCTAATTCATGTTTTCATGCCAAAACTATTATTCCGGATATATATTACTTTGTTCTTAAGAAAACAACTTTTAACAATTATCAGTATTGTTAGCGCAACATAAATTATTTTAAAGATTTAAGAGTGTATGAACCTTATTTTATTACCATAGAACAACTCAAATTTATAAAAATAATAAGACATAAATTCATAATTACAATACCGAAATCAATTGATAAAGAAGAATTTCAAAATCGAAATGATTAATCCATTTTCTTAAATCATTATGTCCTATCATGTAACGGTTTCATAGTGCTCAGGTTTTCAGAATACAACTACATATGTTTTTGTCTCATATCATTGAAGAACATAATCTATTGTGTTTATTTTTGTGTTACACTCTCAAACACGAGAAGCTTAAAAAAATTCAAGTGGGAGATCTTTTGTCCTGTTATTCATATGAATCTATCCAGATGAAGTGGAAGTGATCTTGTTTTTATAGTGTCAAATCCAACGTATAGATCCAAGAAATAACAAGAGATTGTTTATGCTTCTTATCCTATGCTAGTGCTGAAATTATTTTGCCCCAACCAGATGATGACGAGGTAGTAGATATTGGTAACTGTTCGTCTACCAATTCTCCAGCATTATTAGCCTTTCACATCATTGATCACTTTGGAAACTCTTGTTCGATCCAAAATATGATTTGTATTGAGGAACCATCAATCAAATGCTAAGTTTTTCCTTAGAAAAGTTGAAAACATCCCTTTCCACTGTCAATACTCTTGACTTGTCCGAATAAGTGTTAATCTTTTTAATTTTCTCGTTGTTTTGTTGCGCTACAGGAATTTTTGTGGCTTATTCCGCTCCTAACCGTCATGGGATTCTAAAAGTTTGAAAATAACTACTGTGCTTCAAGAGGAGGTATAGTTTGTATACACCCTTCTCTAGCTCTTTAAGATGTATTTTAGCTTTCCATATATGTGTTTTATGTTTTCCATCCGTGAGTGCTAGCCAATAGATTCATTTGTTTTTCAGTACCAAACTATTTCTTGTAAACTTTTATGTATAGACAATCTTGTTTCATCTGCTGTTAATTAGGCAGTTTCCACCATTGAGCCTCTGGGATCATCAGAGTTTCATATCACGAAGCTTGGACCTCAAGTAGGTTATTGATGTCTGGTAAATTCACAGGTGGGGTTCGTTTCCTGCCAGTTCTGAATGTTATGTTTGCTATCATCTACGGTATCCTAGCTATATTTCTCGGCTCAAATCTGCTGACACTAGAAATCAGTTGTTATGTGCCATTGTTTTGGTGCTACGTGGTATCTTCATGGGGTTTTGATAATCTTGTATGCTGGATGCTTTCGACCTTAGGAGAAGAGCCGCTTTAACTATTTAACGAAGGATAGTTTGGCAACAGAAATCATCTGGGCTTGGA
Organism: Hirschfeldia incana; assembly: GCA_026261945.1. Classification (NCBI taxonomy): domain Eukaryota; kingdom Viridiplantae; phylum Streptophyta; class Magnoliopsida; order Brassicales; family Brassicaceae; genus Hirschfeldia; species Hirschfeldia incana. Next base: position 5,690,852 of record JABCMI010000006.1, read on the forward strand.
GATGCTTAAAGCTAAATCCTTTGGAATTCACACCGGATGTTGAAAGACGATTTAACGAAGGGTTTAAAGTATGGATGGGTCCATCTTTGTTATCATCTGATGAAGTTGACGAACCCGAGTTTTACAATGAAGTGTCCAATGTAACAGCTCATACTCTTTCTAGCAGGCAAAGATCGTGATTCTTGAAAAGAAGAATTTTGTGTGATGGTGGTAACAAAGGCTTGGAGGTACATCAGAGGTGGTTGCTTCAGAGACAGAGCTCACCAAATTGCTGCATCGGTTTCTTTCGTGTCTCTGCTTCCGGCTGATGTTTTGTCTGAGGACTGATCATGAGATGATTGTGGATCCAGAGGATAAATCAGAGCGGTTTGTAGTTGTATATATCAGACAGTGGATCATCAAATTTAGGTTTGGTTCTGTCTTTTGGTCATACTTAGTCCACCGTTTGTCTAACAGCTTACTAAGAGAAGAGTAAGTGCCACAATTACAAAACTTCGCATGGTTACAGATGAATTCAAATTATATAACTTGTTGATTCATCATTTACTGGATAAGCTGTAAGAACTGACTTTCATGAGAGTTCCAATTCTCAACATGGAAATTTATAGTTAATTTATTGAGTACAAGTACACATCTTTTTCGCTATTTAATCAAGTGTGTCATGTCCAGAGTTGAAAGATCTACACATTAGTCATTACAAGAAAAAAAATAGACATAAAGGACTCAGAGGAGATGAAAAAAAAAAGACATACAAATAATGGATGATCAAAAATTTGAAGGCGAGAATGAATGTCTCTTCAGAGGTCTATCAACAGAAGCAGCCTTTTCTATCTGCAACTCTTCAGAAGGTAAGATGAGGGGCTCGAGTAGCCGCCTGGAGAAGCCGAGGATACCTTTGCTTTCGCCGGTGTCCCGCAATCGCTGAAGTCCAAGGCGCGACACTCCACCTGCATTTCCACACATAATTGGTTCAGAGCAAGTCAACTTATTAACTATAACTGCTAAACCTCTTATCTCAAGCATTCAAGATTCAATTTTCAACATTGAGTTACACCAAGAATAGAAGAAAGACATGAACAAATTTTCTTTTGACTAGCCTAGTTGTTGAGCAGTGAATTGTAGCATTGTCAGCAATATAGTTTACAGGTAGTTGAGAGCTAAGGGTTTGCCTAGGGTCTTGGCTTGTGCAAAGGTTGAGAGTCTAGAGACTCCTCTGGTTAATCAAGTCTCCTCTTATGGTTTCTTGCTTTAGTGAATTGATCAAGAGAGTTCTTTTGTTCCAAACTTATTAAGAATTTGTAAGGATATATTGTTGTGACAGTTGAAGCTGTTACCTGGGATCGGTTTTCCAGTTGATCGTGGTGCCAGTGCTGATTCTCTTTCCCTTGAATAGATTTGTTCAGCTCTCTCTTCTTAAGTATCGTTTCAGGTGTGTCATTACCCAAGACTTCCAAAGCATCTGCATATGCCGTAGATGTGTGCTCACTCAAGTGCTTCATCAGTCCTATTGCAACATAACTTCTATCTCCGGGACTCATAAAGCACCCAATATCCTGACATAAAAGAAAATACAACAAAGAATATTTGTCCATCAGCAGGCGCTTTAAAGTCTAAAAATAAAATTAATTAATTATCTATAAATAAAAAAAAAACATGTTAAAAAATATATGTTTTGTGAACAAATTAGTTTTAATAAAATATATTTTCATGTAAAACTAATTATGGAGCTAAGCATCACGTCAATACTGTATAATTATGTTCACTATAATAATAAAAAAAACATGTGAGCCACTTTTATAGTTTTTGTTAAGAGTGTAATTAATTTGAAGGTTTATTATGAAAGTTTAAAGTCCGAAGGTTTTCAGACTTTAAACTTTAAAGTGAAAGTAATGACCATTTTTGAGGGTTCTAATGAGATTTTCCCTAAAATATTACACAGGCTAAATTAATAATGGAGGGACAAATTAAATCATAAATTTCTAACTCTCTGTTTATTTTCTGGATGATATAAAACCACAATAATTTCTTATGGGCTGTTGTTGGCTTCAAAAAATTCAGCTGAATGAGAAGTGGTAGACACCTCCGAATATAATCCAATTTGATAAAGCGTGGTCCATATATAGCATATGTTCAATACACCATTTCTTTGTGATCTGTGAACATTTAGCAGAAATTAGTGGGAATCATGTAAAGCGTAAATAAGTGGGAAGAACTGGGAGTCCAATAATCAGATTATCAAAAGTAAATTATGAAACAAAATAACCGATCGAGATTTTTGTTTAAGCCGGTTCTAATAGGTAAACTTTAACCAGAAGCCAATTAAAAATATGAATTCGAAGTGTCCTTAAACACGTTCTATTTTTTTTTTTTATTTTTTTTTTGTCACAACCTTAAACACGTTCTATACAATTCTATTTTAACGTGGTCTAAACCAAAAAAAAAAAAAAAAAACTGAAATATTTCATTTTAGTGAGTTGCCTTCAAAGTAAACATTCCTTATAAGATTCACATAATGATATTAATATTATGAAGTTTGTATTAGCATTCTCAATCATATATTCATAACTTTGCGATAAGAGATTAGGTTCTTTAGGAATATCATAATTATAAATTTATCTTTGGTAATTTCTTCAAGGAAGTAGAATAATTTAGTTAGTTCCGGTTTTATATATGACTAGAACCGATCTCCGCGCTTCGCGCGGAAAAGTGTTTTTTGAAGTTCCATGTTTGATAAGCGATCAAGTTTATCTGGTTTCTGGAGGGGTTCGTCGGCCCGAATTTTTAGGCCCGTTCGATATAATTTAAATGAAAAATAGGCTTAAAACGATGAACCAGGCGTTATGCATGAACCCGTAAAGGGGAGTTCCTGACACGCGTCGCGCGGTAAGTGGCTGTTTTTTTCCGCGTGGTCGTCGAAGGATGGAAGGGTCCCCGTGTATTCGACTCATTTCTCCCTTCTCCAAAAAATCTAGGGTTTTGTTCTCTCTTTGGCGAAATCGTGTTCGACCCAAAATCCCGGTATTTTCTCAGTCAAATCGACCCTGATATCTCACATCGACGCTCTAAGGTGAGTTTTGAGTCGATTGATGGTGTCGATTGTGGGTGCGTTTCGATTATCGGGTTAGGGTTAGTGGCGATTCAAATTCGATTTGGGGGTTTTTGATTTTAGGGTCACTCAGCTTCATGGTTGTTCGATTAGACACAGTAATGACTCGATTGATGGTGTCGGTAGTGGGTGAGAATGTTTTTTTTTCTTGATATAGGGAATTCGATTTAGGGTAAATCGAAAACAAATCGGTTTTGTTATATTGTTATCATATATGGTTCCTCTTTAGCTTGAAAGGTGGTAGCTTCATATGTGTGCTGATAAGTGTATTTCGAACTCGAAATGCGTGTGTTTTCTTGTAAGTTTGTTGCATGTATTTTGTAATCAAAATGAGTTGTACTTGAACTGTGGTTGTTTGACGGTTTGTTGTTGAACTCTACTTGATTGTTCCGTGTTCTGATTTGCTGATATGTTTGTTCCAATAATTCGAAGTTCTTCTTTCCAAAATATTAAAACTCTCACTTGTGTTTACAAAATCTTTGTTTGTTTCCAGATGACAACTCACGAGGCACCTCATTTCTTCAAACCTCTGCTGCCTGGTTTTCACAGTGGCGTCACAATACCATTTGAATTCTACTCAAAACACATACAAGGGTGTGAGAATAAACCATGGCGACTAAGATCGGACGTTTCCGATCAAGTTTGGGAGGTGATAAGAGAAGGTAGAAAACTCACCAAAGGTTGGAACGAATTCGCCACAGCACATGATCTTCGTATCGGTGACATTGTCATCTTCAAACACGAAGGAGACTTGGTCTTCCATGTCACTCCTTTCGGTCCTAGCTGTTGTGAGATTCAGTATATAAATCCTCGCAACGTTAACGAAGAAGCCGGCACAGGCGATGGTCGTTCTTTCTCATTCGACTACTGCTTCCTGGCTGAGGTCACAACTACAAATCAAAAGGAAGACCAGCTAGTAAGTAAACTTTTAATAGTTATACACCATATCAGTTGTGAATATTAATGTCGCTTTTATTTCTGCGTTTGTAGTTTCTTCCTGTGGAAGCTATGTGGTGTACGGCTTTGAACAAACATTGTAAAGAGGTTAAGCTGGTCAACAAAGAGGGAAAGGCATGGACTGCGAGTTTCGGTTTTAGCGAGTCCGAAGGCGCTTATTACATCAGCAGAGGCTGGAGGAGGTTCTGTCGTGATAACAGCAGCACCAACGGAGACTTGTTTGTGTTCAACGTGGTTGGAGACGGGACGACGACTCCATTACTGTGTGTATGTCCAGAAAGGAAAGAGTGCACTTCACTACTCATCAATCACTACAGTAGAATCAATGGTAAGTCTTCTCCATTGCCTTGTTTCTGTTGTCTATATCTTCAATGTGACTACTTTGCTCCTGCTTTAACTTGTGTTATCTTCTTCTACAGGCAGCATTGCTTCTACCTCACGAAATTAGATGGGTTTTTTGCGGTTTTTTCCTCTATCTGATCTTAACTTGTTTGTTTTTGTTTCATTAGCAACTTATCAACTAATGTATTTTGTTTTGTACAACTTGAATGGATTTCTGTAAACTTTTATGCTAAGTTAAAAAATTTCGAACTTAATTCGTTTGTTCAATGCGTTGACTAATCATCGAAGAAAATGTTTATATGAATAGAATTTATGTTACAAAATAACATCAAGTTTTAAAACATAGCTTTTCTTCATCTGAAATAACAAACTAAAATACTAAAACATATCTCGAAAATGTATTGAATAAGATGTTTTCATCAAATTTATAATATATTTTGATATTGTATTCATGTATGCAGATTTTTTCCAAAAAAATAGCTAAGTCATGATTTTTAAAATAAAGTTTTAAATAACAGAGCGAGTAAAAAAGAGATCTTGCGATGGAGTTTTTGATGAAATAATCCTGCATAATGTAAAACGAAGTCAGACAACTTGTATAAGAAATTATTTAGCTGATTCAATGTTTTGTATATCAAATATACCTGAATGTTGTTATTCCATAGAACCGTGTGTTCTCCTTTCTCAGAGTTGCAAAAGTTATTCAATTGGTGCCGGTGGGTTCTGTAGATCTGTTGTGGAATGAAGCAAAATCAATTTTGTATATTAAAAAGTGGTATCAAATGCTTAGAATTTAGTTATTACTACCTCTGTTGGGATGAAGGTCTTTGAAGATCTCTTTGTATACAACATTCTTCACTTTAAGCCCGTGTGAGTCCTCGCCCTTTAGGATAGTTAGTCCCGATTTACTTGTGAGACGTGACAGAGCCACATAAAGTTGACCATGAGAAAACACCGGTTTAGGCAGATATAGAACGACTTTCTTTAGGCTCTGACCCTGACTTTTATTAATTGTCATTGCGTAGCACAATCTGATAGGAAACTGTCGTCGACGTAAGGTGAACGGTAGATTTGTTTCCTCGTGCAGAATAATAATTCTTGGAATCAATATCTCTTGCCCGATATGCGAACCGGTGATGATTACAGCTTTCAGCAAGCGCTCACCAATATATGTTAGGATCATTCGGGTACCATTACACAATCCCTTTCTCTGGTTTATGTTCCGCAAAAGCATGACCGGTGCGCCGACTTTCAATGTGAGTTTATGTGCAGGCAACCCTGAAAACTCTAAAGTATTGAGGTACTCCACTGGGTACAGTGTTTCGTTCTTTTCTGATGTAGTCTCTGATAGTTCGAAGCTATCGAAACTGAAATAATCCTTGGAATCTCCCTTCGTTTGAGATATGGTGCAGGCATTAATCTCATCGACTGTCTCGTTTCGGGGTGTCAGTATAGCTCTATCAGTGTAGTAGTTATGGGAAGTGGTTCCTGTGTTAAAATCTCCGTACGCCGCTTTGACAACCTCACTCAATGGGTCCATGCCACTTGGTTGTATTAGTGAGCCATCAACAGGTATCATTTGCTCACCGTGGTTGGTGATCTCTTCTCCTGATTCAGTTTCGACACGACCCTCTCCTACTTGTAAGAGCCTGTTTGAGAAACCTTTCTCTTCTTGATTCAGCCTCATATTTGTTTTCAGAGAGAATTTGTGACAGCTGTTCCATAAGTATGAGTGACTTATCGTAGCTAGGACAGTGTCACCTCTACTGGCTCGTGGGATCACAGGTAGTATCTGGCGAAAATCTCCACCTAAGAGTACTGTCTTGCCGCCGAAAGTCAGATCTTTAGCGGCTGGGTTTTTTTTAGACATTATGTCCTTCAACGATCTGTCTAGAGCCTCGAAAGCATGCTTATGTGTCATAGGAGCCTCATCCCAGATTATGAGATCCGTTTTCTCGATTAGCTCAGCCAGCATTGTCTTAGGTTTGATGTTGCACATCTTAGTCTCATCTAGCTTTAAAGGGATATTGAACCGAGAGTGTGCTGTCCTACCGTTAGGTAGTAGAAGTGCGGATATCCCCGAAGAGGCTACCGGTAGAACGATCTGCTTTTTGGAACGTATTCTTGATATGATGGTCTGGTAAAGGAACGTTTTACCTGTGCCGCCTGCTCCTTATACGAAAAATAGCTTCCCATCTTTTTTATCAACAGATTCCACAACTGAATCGTAAATTGCACGCTGATCAGCATTAAGCTGATTAATTTGTCTGTCGTGTTTCAGAGTTTCCTCGGCGATATCGTAATCCATTTCCTGGTTCCACAAATTATTCCCCAGTTCTTTCAGCAGAACAGATTTGATCTTTGGCATATCTTTAATGTCACCTAACGATCGGTCTTGCATTCGCATCAATTTCTCGACTTCGATCAATGTGTACTGCTCAAGCGTTTCCTCGTCTAGCTCCAGATTCGCATGCCCGAGTAATCTCTGCCTCTTGTGTAGTATATCTTCGCTCATAGATTTCCATGAGTGCTCCCATAAAGTTTTCGGACTTGTGACAAAGCAGTTTGTCAAGAAGGTTACAAACATTTCACGGAGTTGGTATGGGGTAGCCCATCGAACACCTTCTGCCATAGTCTCATGCCACTCTACATCATTGTCCAGATAGCCACGTGCATGGCAAACCGATTTGAAATCAGGATACTTGACATTGTTGTAGGTCTTCATCTCATCATAACTTCTTGGACCCTTTATCTTATTTATGAGGATCCTTAGAAAGTAACGATCACCAGATGATGGGTGAACAGTCACGATTCTGCCAATGGCTCTACCTTTCTTGCGTTCAGTCCAGGTTTTATTGCTATTGTTCCATACAAAATATTCTGGTATCTGCACGTACGTCAATGTTCTCGCAAACGCAGATCGTCTGCATAGAACCATCCACTCAGTAAACATTGTCTTCTGGATGTCTGGTCTCAGGATTACACGGCCGAGGTCGTCCGTCTCTTTGACCGAGACGTTTTGCTCGCCTTCTAAGTGAATTATTAGCTTCTCAACTGCTGGTTTTCTCTGATGTATGTGAAATCCGTACGTCCGCCACATTGACTCACACGCCGATAAATATCGAGCTTCGACATAATCTTGGATTTCGTTGCGTTGTTTGATGACGGTCTGTTGCGTTCCATCTGAGGTTGATGCTTCAGAAGGTGCTGGTGTATTTCCTTTCTCTATAACAGCTGATGCTTTATCAACACCCTTGGTTATGTACTTGAATAAATACTTCACCGCACTTGTTCGATTACAGCACTCCACATTAATATGGGCATTGTACTTCTTCAGGATGTTAACGTTATGAGGCACAACGTATGTGTTGTCTATAACTGAACCTTCCTTCACGACACTCGCTTTCACGTTTCGGCGTCGGCGGTATAATACATATCCAGACTTGTCAATCGAGGTGGTTTCGTTATACGGCCGAGGGAACTTTTTGGTGCAAACATTTTTTTCCATACATGGGCACTTCGGGTTAAGCGCACCGCATGGACCATGAATCATGTGCTTTATGACCAGATTGTAAGCCTCCGGATCTTCATCCTTGTCTGGGAGCTCTGCCGAGATCATCTCATCAATTTCTTCTGCACTCGGTGTTCTTGTACAGTTCCCAAACCACAATAGTATGTGTGCATGAGGAAGACCCCTTTTCTGAAACTCTATTCTGTGGAGTGCGGCTGTATACGGCTTGAAGAATGTACCTTTCTTGAAATCTTTGAGTAACTGATCTAATTTCATCTTGAAGACCCGACATTCAATATCTGGTCTATCGTTTGGAGCATCTTCACCATATCGCAAAAGATGATCTTTAATTTCGATCCAATTAGGATTGGCCGTAAATGTGACAAACAAATCTGGGTTTCCAAAGTCTCTGCAAATAGCCATTGCGTCGTAGTACCTCTCAATCAAGTAACGGGGTCCGCCAGTGAAACTCGGCGGCAATATATACCTCTGACCAACAACTTTAGCATCGGTGTCACCTCGGCAGACAGCGTCCAATATATTACGGTATAGATCAGCTCTCACAACATCTTGGTTGTTCCTAAACCACCTTAGACGATCTTCTTCGATTGAAGCATAAACATCCACTATAAAATGGTGGAAGAGACGTCCTCCTTTAATCAATGTTAACCCTTGACGAAGCCGTGTTTGGATCAATGCAGCGTAGTACTGGCGTATGGTTAAGAACTGTTTCTTTTTTGAACTGCCTGTCTCAAGGTGTAGAGGAATCTCAGGGTGGAAGCCATATTCACCATATGCAAAAAGTATAGGGTATTGCAGGCTCATGTACAGAGGGTGATCATCGCGTAGCTGCTGTAAAGTGTCAGATTGGAATTGGACCACTATATCTCTCGTTTCGATCGTTTGTGACATATCTCCCACAATAAGGCCTGCAACCTCACGCACGGATGGAAGATCGTACTGTCTGCTTTTATCCTTATCTGGGAGCAATTTGACAACAAACTCATTTCCGGCACTTTCGTAGCGATCTGGTGCTTGTCGGAATATCCTAGCCAGACAATTGTGCTCGTCGACCATTTCGATGAGACGTTGTAAGGTCGTCTCATCAAGCTGCCCTTCTGCTGAGGTTTGGCCCATCGCATTTAAACGGTTTTTAACCTCGTTGCCCGTATCAAATATATAAAGCTGGAGATACTCTGGGAGACAACCCGGTTGTGGTATTAGCGAACCAATTCGGTGGTGGGTTTGACCTTGGATGCGTATAGTGTAAGGACCAGGAGTGTTCACAACACTGTAATCGAATTTCATTCCAACCGAGGTGAAGGCCAGTACAGAATTGTATACTCTGATTGCATCTCGAAACTTTCTACTCTGGAGGAGTTCTTCTGATAAGGCTGGAGGTTGTTTAAATGGTGGAAGCTTTATCTGCCCATGATTACAACATAGTAAGAATGTTGGTTCGCCTGTTTTGATGTCTTTTCCGGTGCTCTCGGCCAGCCACATCAGTGCACCACATTTAGAACATTCTATTATCGGGTTTTCTTCGGCGTTAGAAGTAGAGCCTTTCTCTGAAATAAATCACGTTGGGCATTATCAACTCACATCATGTTGATATATTGGAAATAAAGTTTTATTTTTCCGGAATAATATGGAATACTACATATTTCGGCTTGTAGCTAGAGAAGGTATATACTTTTTTAAACTTTCGTTAGGCGATACAGCAAAATCTGTATTGAATTTGATAATAGCTAACGAATAATCTCAAATAATACTACATATGAGATTATTAACTGTCTATTTTGGTAAACACTCGTATTTTAAATGCTAGAAATAATATATGATTTATATTTGTATTTGTAAGCATACTCTGTATAATACTCAATATATATGTATATTTTTTATTATTGTTTAGCATAGTATAATTTATAGATATAGATTATATTCATCAAAAGATGTAGATTTGTTTTAACCATATATTATAATAAGAATAATATTTTATTATGCTATATAAAGATTATAACATCAGATGTGCTAAATAATTCATGTTTTACAGTAATTTTATGAGTAATGATTATGTTCTAACGAAATCAGTTTACGAAATCCCAATGGTGTACCTTTTTTTGTTTTCCCGGTTCGTCTAAATCCAAGTGTTCGCTGCGGTGCATCTGAATGTACGGGCAAAATATTTATGATCAGTTTTATTATTGTCAATAATGTTGGATTAGATTGAATACAGTGCTTACCTTGCCTAAGTGCCGAGGCTCGTTTTGCCATTAACGTGGCCCTTCTCATGTTACGTGCATTTTTATGTGCGACTGATATGTTTTAGAAACAGTTATTATAATAAAATGTATTTAAAATATATCTATATATGTGTAAGACATCATTAGATTTACGTACTATATGTTTTGCACGCCGCGCAGCCACCTAGTTGTGTTAATACAAAATATTTGTTAATATTTGATTTATTATTGCGTGGTGTATACAACTGGATAAGATCACTTACAGTCGTAATATGTTGGCTTGAAAGTCGGTTGATTGTTTATTTGACGAACTGGATAAAATATACGCATTGAGAACAGTGATCAATAGAACAGTACCCATGGAAAATATTATACGTTTTGACAAAGACACACCTTTAGATTTATTACGTGATCCAGCTGGACGCCCTCGTTTTCTCTTATGTGGGGTTTCAGACGATGATCCTGCGATGTAAGAATCAAATAACTATTATATTGTTAAGAAAATGATAAAAGAGTTGTAAGAAAGACATCATGCAAAAACTAAGTATGTATTATTTTTTAACATTGTATTCTAATAGTAAAATATAATACGTGCTAAACATTAAATTTTCAAACAGGTTTACACAATAGTTTTGTCTGAGGAGTACAATAAATTAATAAGATAATAATATTTTTAAAATTTATGTGTAAATATATAGTCTCTTTAAAATCATAAATTAATAATCTAATCTATATACAAATCTTATTTAAATAAAATTTAATACTATATTATTGGTTTTATATTCACAATAAAAATTCTTTATTTTACTTAACAACCCAATATATTTTGATTATATTTAGTATAATTATAACGAAAATCACTTAACAATTATATGAAACATAAAGTTATACATAAAATAAGATAATAAAACAATATAAAATTCAAATTTCTAAAATTTAAATAATGTACATACACTAAAATGAAATACTTTCTTTTTATAAAATAAAAAATATTCGAAAATAGAAAAATCTAAATAAGAAATCTTTTGTAAATTAATTTCTCTATAAATTAATAAAATTCAAAGTGCCGACATTATTAATTTATAGAGGTTTTGCTGTATATGCGTTTTAGTGTTATTTTTGTAAATGTTTTACTAAAACTCTGTTAGATAGTAAATTCGGATGTAATGATTATTTATTAGTTTATAATCTCAGTATCATATGAAATTTCGTATTTGTTAAAATATCATGATTGAATTCCCGAAAATAGTTTTAAATACCTATCTATTAATAAATAGCTAGGATGATTGCTATATGGGTAAATTTCGGCTACACAATTTTGTTTTACCTGATACTCGAGCAACATTAAGTATCCTTGAATTCTCTTTTTTAATACAATGCAGTTTTAGATATATATTTTTTATTATTAAATAATAAAACAGCACTATAATCATAGATAATATATCACTACAATGATAATGCGCTGTACATATATGATATTAAAGGTTCTTATATCTATTATTATGTTTTGTACTGAAATTTAGTTTTTAGTTGTATTTTTTAATTTATACAGGATAATAAAACATCACCTGTTAGCTATATAACTCGATTTCGAGTAATCCTTTTTATTTTGGTTAAATTTGAAACGAAGAAATACACAATCACGAAACCGACTCACTATTCCGTAGGCAACATGCAATAAATAATCTAGCAATATAAACATGGAACCAAATAACGAATTCGAGGGTATCAAAATACATGGAAATACCAACAAATCAGCATCTTAATTGATATACAATATATTCTGAATTTTAGCATGAGTTTTTTCATTCTTTAATTTTTTGACTAATATAATTGCTGAAATAATATATTTAAATAATATTCAGATTACTTGAAGGACATGTTTATATTACATATTTCGGAACAAATTTATGTTTATCCATTACATCGTAGTCCATTGCAGATCTAGCACACTCGGTGCTGATATTTATAACGTGATTAAATTGTGTGAATCGTTGTAAAGAAAAAAAAGCAGTTATATGTATCAACCATATTCTGTAAAACTATGTCATATATTCTCGAATACAATTCAGATAAAAGTGATGAATAAACAGCGTTTACCTGCGTTTTCCATTTGCTATATAGAATATTGTTTGGCGTAACCGGTTGAGAGAAGAGGGAAGTAAGATGAAGTTTGATATGTTTTTTTTTAGTTCTGCGTATGAAGATTTGCTTGGTTAATGGTTGGTATACATCACACGACATTCCCCATTTGATGCAAAATTATTCCCTTTATTTGGTAACTAATAATGGCAACGTATATTTTACTATTCTATTACCATATAGAGATTTGAGCGTTTTATTTTTCTTCATTTCCGTTTTAAATTCTGATGGCAAAGAACATAGTTTGATGTGTTTGTTTGTGGATTTCGGTTCACAATGGTTTGGGCTTGCAAACCAATACTCTTTATAATTATCACTAATTTTGTATCTACTTAAACATATTCTTTAGATAAGTGGGTATGTATTTCTTTGTTAAGGCGCTATACAAAATGTTTTTCTAACATATTTCTTAGTCTAACATATTCCGATTTCGACATTTACTAATTTCTGTTCATTTTATAGTTCAAACATGTATATTTTCAATTACCATTAAAACAATTATCGTACTATATCTAGACAGAACTTTCGAGTCATATCATGAGCTTATATTTATACCATCTAATCGTCATTTTTTCTTTTATTTGTATTATTTGTGAGTTTACATAAATTTATAGCACGCTAAACAACTATTATATATACGTATATAGATAACTAAATTAACACTAACAAAATTATTGATGAGGAAAATGGGTTCAGGTTTTGTTTCCAAAAAAATATCATGGGCCTATGTCGATCCAGCAACCGATAATTATACTATATGATGCTGTTTTCAGTGATTATGAGCTTTAACCGATTGTGCGATGATGTTCATAAATAAGTTCCATATAGATTTGTTCCACTTTTATGTGTCATGCAAACGTAAATAGTAATAAGCAAACTCTTCTTTAAACATTGTCATAGTTATGACTTAGGATTAATGCTTAATAATTTAAATTTTTGGTATCTATTTGTATGTATAATCAATTTCCAAATCAGAAACGATGTTGGACAGAACATATTGCTAATAGATCAAAACCAAAATCTAAACAAATTTGTAAACGATAAAATGATATTAATTTATAACTGTTATGAAGGTTACGACCTTCTATAGAAGGGTTAGACCCAAGTTATACCAACAAAATATTAAGGTCATAAAAGAAGTGAAAACGTTTGATAGTACCGATGATCTAATTAGAGTTTCAAACCAAAAACAAAAGACTAAACGGATTTCATATCCACTTCATATCTCGTAATGTTCTCCTTCTCCAAAGATGGGAAAGCCTCTACCAATTAGCCCTTCATCTCCGGGGATGATTGGAACTTCCTTCTGCATCGTTAGGAGCTGATAGATAAGATTCGGGAAGATGAGGTCAGTGCACCAATCTGATCGGCGAACCATCTCGATGACTTGATCGTACACGAGTCGTCCAAAGTCCACCTTCTTTCCAGTTGCCATCGAGTAAATGAGGCGAAGACGGTCTTGGATCATCTCATCAGTGTCTGGTCCTGGTAACCAGTTTCGCCTACACACACGGTAAAGGATCCTGTATGGTTTGATCAAAGCATCTAGGCTAAACCCAGACCACCTAACGCACCTGCCTCTAGTGAGGTAAGAGATAGCCCGACTCAGACCAACTGCCTCCCAATAGAATGAGTTCTCCACAAATGGCGTTTTCATGAGTATGTTAATCACCGATGGCATGAAACGGTACATGGTTCCGCGTATAAGGGAACCGTCACCATCAAAGGGCTTGTTTGTGATAAACTCCCTAACTACTCTAGGACAGAACGGTTGGACATGTAAGACCGTATACATCCAACCTATCCTATCTATAACCCTAAACACATCAACTAACAGGGGATCATCAGGATCAAGAGTAGCTTGGACAACGAATCCTCTAAGGGATAGGTACTTATACCCGGTAGCGGCGGCTTCGTTGGGAAAGCGGTGAGTGATTTCTCCGACGGATGCGAGGGTTTCGGCATATGTCTGACGGCTAACATCGAGACGATCTTGGAAGGACACCAACGGGATTCGTGGGCGGAACCGATTATAGCGTCGCGAAGGATTAGGGATGTCGCCTGACATTCTCTGCCTATTTTGATGAGAAGATGAACTATTTTGATCACTCATGGCCGATCTGAATTTATAGAGAGCGAAAGTAAATGGAAATGACGTCTCTTGAGTTTCCCACCTCTTAGATGATGAAAACAGACTTATATCTTCTAGTAGTTGTGCGCGGTAACCAATAAGAGAGTCAGTCTGTAGTATAATAATATTACGTTGGATATAATTATCAAATATCGTATCTATCTCAGTGGCATAATAATCCTCGTCCTGTAAGAAGACTAAGGTTCGAACCGCCCCTGCCGCATAAGTACTATTTACCTTTTTGCAAACATGCTTTAACCGAAGCAGATGCATAAAGCCCTTTTACTAATGGATTTTAATATCCACAACATTAAATGTCGACCCATTCCGGATCCAAATAAATTTCAACCCAACTAAAAGAATTTAAATCTCGTCAGCCCATTACGAAAAGGAAAAGACGGAATGATTCTGGACAGAGTATACGCGCTGAATACGGAGCCGCTGTATATATGCCGACTAAAACCGTCTAATGAGCTGTACCATCCGACAACTACACTATTTTAAAACCGATTTATTGTATTTGAAACTACCGAATATTCGTTATAATTTTTGGTCGATCATGATAATTTTATAAAATAATATTTCATTTCAATTCTAGAAGTTTTTAACTTTTATACCTAGAATATTTTTTTATTTTATCAGATATACATTTTCATTTGAAGTAATTAGCTAAAAATATATAGGATAGTCCTATAACTGAAACATAACTGTTTCCAGGCTTCATTTCTTTTTTCCATATTTTTGCTTAATTATGATGCTATTTTATAAAATATAATGCAAAGATCAACGTCTTGAAGAATAAGATAACCAAACTATATAGCCGAACTTGAATGAGAATAGAATACTGGTAGTCTGATGGCTTTTTCTTAAGCATATCGATCCCTTCTGATCCTTCCTTTGTAGTTCTTGATGTGTTTGATAGTCATGTCGAAGTAGAAAGCTGTTGCAGGCGATAAAATGAGTTCTAACTTGCCTGAAATATATATATATATATATATATATATATATATATTAGATGCTTGAGCAAGACAAATAAATAATTACGTAATGTTGTGTTTATTACGTGAACTCGTTTACCTTGATGAACTCTCGGTATTAAGCTTGTGAAGGCAACGTCGAAGTCAACTCCGCTGACTGCGTTAAGGTAGTAACCATATGAAACCAAATCTGATTTTGTTGAAGTGTTGTTTGAACATTATATTTTTCTCTACACAATACAGAGCACGAACTAACAAAAAAACAATAGAAAACATGTCAATCCTAAACAGAAATAAAAAAAAAACACATAAATAAATCATCCTAACTATATAGTAGGAATAAAATTATTGAATAAACTTTATTAGAGAAACTTATCATAACCAAAGTCGGTATAACAACCAAGCAAATCCAACTTTATTTAGAACATAGTAGTCTTTAAAACGGAAATTAAAAACGATATCTCAAACAAACATTATCAGCCACTTTTCACCCGCTTAGCATTTCCAGCATCAATGTCACCAGCTGCCCTCTTGTCCGGTCCATCCACCTGATCCCCATTCTCGTCACCTGCATCATCGCCACCAGAATCTCCCATGCTGTCCTCAGGTGCTTCTTCATCAGGAGGTAGCACCTTAGTGACAGTTAAAGTCTGGGTTTTGCCTTCAAGGTTGTGGGTCGAGATCTTCACAATAAACCTCCGTGTCTGTCCAACGGCGTTAAGCATAACTTCAGGGACCGGAATAATTGCATCATATCCAACATCATCATTGGCCTACAACATATGACGACAATATGCTTAGACTCGCAACATATAGTGACTGCGTACAAAAATATATCGAGCCTAATAATTTATACCTCGAAGTAATCATCAACCAACACAGATGCCTTCCTCCCAAACAACTGCTCACCAGCATCACCAAGCAGAACGAAGAAGGCTTGATCTTTCTGATCAAGGACAGAGAGCTTCGTCAGGTATTGAGCAACACCAACTATCTCATTCTTCCCACACTTCTTGCACATGAGGGTCGTAGACCCCTTGGTCGCCTTGGTATGACACTCCCCACAGCCAATATAGTACCAATTAGAACCATTCACAACATCATCAACTGTGGCTGTGCACTCGAACCATGCGACCTATAAGAGCATTTGTATAGAATCAATGCGAGAGTTATATATATAGTATAGTAAGGAATCTAATTGAATATGCTGATGTGCAACCTTAGCGGACGCATTCTTCATGTACGCGAAGAGCTCCCCCAATGTGGCTTGTTCAGGTTTGACCACCGCTTCCGCCTTGACTCGGTTAGCAACGTCTTGATTCGAGTTCAACCTGAAAGCAAACAGAGTGAACTGCATCAACATGGAAACTCAATTAACATCCAATACCACAGAATCATAACCATACCAGTCAAGGTAGTTACGCGTGTCTTCAACATCACCATCTAAGAAGACTCGCGAGGCCGACATAGACGCTAGTGAAAGAACTGTACGTAAAATAACAAACGTCTGATCACTACATAAATAGTATCCAGTAATCTACTCTACTCTATTATTCTAACTACTAACAGCTAAACCGACCAGGTATGTTTGAAACAACACGTTCAACGCATGAACAAAATATAAAAGCTCCTAGTACAAACCTCCGTAACGTTTTGGATTCAAAGTGGTGACCAAGATAACACGGGCATCGCCTCCAGATGCTCTGAACTTCCTCCAAAACTCAGATGCAGCATTATCCCACAGGCAAAACTTGAGCACAGGCTCACTGCAAAAACACAAACCAATGGTCAGAAATCTCAGACGGATGAGAAAAAGATTGAAACATCTTACTCATGGTGCTGAACGTGGATATCAACTCTGCGGGCTGCGGCAATGCTGGTCTCATCGAGCAGTATACTCCCACCGGGTAAATCCCCATTCACCAGCTTGATATGACCAATATAATCTGCCAGTCAAACAAACAACAGAAATGTTTACACGATTTGTACATTATACAATCACAACGGAAGCAGAGATGATAGAAAACTTGCCATAGAGATCTCCTTTCATGTCACAAGCATGGTCAAACTCAGTGAAACCATGGAACCGGAACCGATCCATTGGGAAATTGATCGAACTGTCTACCAGCTCAGATAGTTCAGATCCATAACAGAAGGTCACCGTGACGTCTCCATCAGCAACACGGTAATCGGGCTTGTTGACGGAACCATAAAAATTGCGTAGTCGATAAGTGCCACCGACTCTCATCTGAGGTACATAGAATCTGACCTTCCCAGATGGGATGTATCCCTGGAGGACGGTTCCCTGTTACAGAGTCAAAAAAGAAGTAAGACCAATATCAAATCGTTCAGAACTCAGATATAACTCGACCAACATATGCCCAACGTCTAAAAAGAGACGACCCAAACCATTATCCATATCTAATCAATGCTAAAGATGACTCGAGGAATATAAGAGACATTCAATAATTATGTAGCGGAAAAACATAAATCTATACGCGGAATATAATCACGAAACACCACAAACCAAGAAGACCGAGTGCAAATATTGACAAAACACAGTTATAATTCAAGGCTTTTAGGTAAATTGACAAACTCAGAAAGCATACGCAACCGATACAAAAATCTCAAGCAACATTCAAGCCGGCAAAAACATTATCAGTTTCTTCTTATACACATGAACAAAATCAAACACGAAACACCAAACACCCGTTATTCTACTACATATAGTCAAATCAATGCATAGATTACTGTAAAAATAGGATGTCGAATCATACCTCCCGGTCAATCAGGAGCATCTCGACGCCTATGAGAACCTTCGTATGATTATTCCACGCCTCCCAAAAATGGATCAGCCGGAACTGCAACTCGCCTTGATGGACCCCAAGAGTCACGTCTCTGAAAGCAATCACTTTGACATCTTGGTCGGAGACAACACCTTTGCCTTTACTTCCAACGCCGACAGCAGCACCCTTGCCTTTATCTCCGGCAGAGATACGGGACTTAGCTCTACCGCCGATGCCGATACCGATCGGAGCAGGCGCCTTACCACCGATACTTATACCCGAAGCAGCGCGAGTCTTACGGACAGGTCTTACCGGAGTCGATGGAGCCGTCGGAACGCCATCTGGAATCTTCAAACCACCATCACCGGAGGAAACACCGGTTTGAACAGCAGTTTTGGCCGGTACGGAGGAGAGAACCGCCTCTTCGCTTTTCAACATCGTATCGGCCGGCTTAGGCTGAACAACGCCGGATGAGTCACCGGTGGACTCAGCATATCCCGAAGAAACAACGCCTTTCGAGTTTGTCTTCATAGATTCGGAGGTAGTCATATGGATGAGCAATCAAGAGGAAAAAGAAATAGTTCGGTGAAAAAACGAATAACGCGACTGATGTATTTATATTAGATCGAAACAAAAAGAAACTCATCCAGAGAAGAAAGCGAAGAGAACCCATAATTAATTGGGGGTATTGATGAGCACGATGAAATGATTAATCGATCGTTACAGAGAAATCGATCAATATACGTTCCAGAGAGCAAGAGAGAGTAGAGAGGAAGATGAACAGAATATGTCGGGTAATTAGGGTTTACTACTCAACGGAGTGGAAATTTTAGTGCGTAGGGCCCGACGGGCTTCGATACCAAAACAATTGGGCAAACTAAAAGCCCTAAACTAAATTATCCAGATGACGTGGTAAAATGTTATATTCCTATTGGTGGAATATAATTAAGCTGAGGATGATTGTGGAGGCTTCATATTAGCCTTTTAATAATAGAATAGATTTGCGCAATTAATAAAGAGTATAATTGTTATCTATAATTTTCACAAATAATTTCACCTTGTGCGGATCCACACCTAGTGTAATTATGTGAATTAAGTGTATCTTTACTCATATTTCTTTTTTTTGTTCTCTCTCTTTCATTTTTGATTCTTATTATGCTGATTTATATATTTTTTATCTATTTCTTATCAGGTGGAAGAGATTACTGTTTGTAAGATGATTCTGGATAATACATCTTTAGAGATGGTAAGCGGTGGAGGATCCGGTGGAGACGAAATTAAGATCTAGAAGAATTGGAGGTGAACAGTTCGAGACGAAAGAGTTGGTGGCGGAACAGTTCGAGGCGGAAGAGTTGGTGGGGGAAGAGTCGGTGGGAGAAGAGTTGGAGGCGGTATGTCCAAAAGAGGTGGAAGCGAAGGATCTGGAAAAGAAGTAAGAAGATGACATGATTCTCTCTCTCTCTCTCTCTGTCTCTCTCTGTGTACAGATTCCGTTCAAACCACCAAATTTTAATTTCAAATGTATTCATCAAGTCCTGGCAAAACATTGTTATTCACTATTAACGAAATAAAGTCCATTAAATTACTTGGTAGTTTGAAAGGGGTTTATCATGAAAAATTCTATTGAAATCTACAAAATAATCATAATAAATTGCAGAAGTTCAAAAGAATCTATCTGAATAATTACGCAATTAGTATTAAACCATAACCAAGACATATTATGATGAAGATGAACTGATTATCCACCACAATAAGTTCTCTAATTCATGTTTTCATGCAAAAAATTGTTCCTGATGTAGATTAGTCTGTTCTTAAGAAAGCAACTTTTAACACTTATCAATATTGTTAGCGGAAAACATAAAACAGTTTGGCAGATTTAAAAGTGTATGAATCTATTTTTACTACCATAGCACAATTCAAATTTATAATACCGAAATCAATTGATAAAAAAGAATTGCAAGATCGAGATGAGTAATCAATTTTTTAAATCATTAATTCCTATCATGTGATGGTCATAGCTCTCAAATTTTCAGGATACAGTCACATATGTTTTTGTCTCATATCATTGACGAACATAATCTAAATTATTTTGCCACTACCAGATGATGACGAGGTAGTAGATACTGGTAACTGTTTGTCTACCAATTCTCCAGCATTATTAGCTTTTCACATCATTGATCACTTTGGAGACTATTGTTCGATCCAAAATATGCCTGTCTTGAGGAAGCATCAATCAATGCTGTTAAGTTTTTCCTCGACAAGTCAAAAAACATCTCTTTCCACTGTCCATACTCTTGACTTGTCCGAATAAGTGGTATTCTTCTTAATTTTCTCGTTGTTTTGTTGCTATACTACGAGATTTTTGTGGCTTGTTCCGCTCCTAACCGTCATGTGCGTCTAAAAGTCGTTGAATAACTACTGTGCTTCAAGTCGAAAACATCTCTTTCCTCTATAGTCTATACTCTTTCTCTCGCTCTTTAAGATGTATTTCAGCTTTCCATATATGTATTTTGTGTTTTCCATCCGTGAGTGCCAATAGATTCTTTCCTTTTTCAATACCAAACTAATTCTTGTAAATTTTTATGTATACAGAATCCTGTTTCATCTGCTGTTAATTATCAAGTTTCCACCATTGAGCCTCTGTGATCATCAGAATTTTTTATCACTAAGCTTGAAACTCAAGTAGGCTATATTGATCTTCTTTATCATGTCTGGTAAACTCACAGGTGGGGTTAGTTTCCTGTCAGTGCTGAATGTTATGTTTGCTATCATCTACGGTCTCCTAGCTATATTTCTCGGCTCAAGCCTGCTAACACTAGGAAGCAGCTGTTCTGTGCCAAATTTTTGGTGCTAAGAGGTATCTTCATGGGGTTTAATAATCTTGTATGCTGGAACTGCTTTCGTCCTTAGGAGAAGAGCCGCTTTGACTATTTGACGACGGAGGGTTTGGGAACAGAACCCATCAGGGCTTGGAGATGCTTGAAGCTAATCCTTTGGAATTCACACCAGATGTTGAAAGACGGAGCGAGCGAAGGATTTAAAGCGTGGATGGGTCCAGCTTTGTTATCATATGATGAAAAAGAAGAACCTGAGCTGTACAATGAAGTATCCAATGTAACAAGCTCATACTCTTTCTAGCAGGCAAAAATTGTGATTCTGGAAAAGAAGCAAAGGCAGTAGTTACCTCCAGAGATGGTTGCTTCAGAGATTGAGCTCACCAAATTGTTGCCTCGGCTTGCTTTCAACTCTCTGTTTTCTACTGATGTTTGCGTCTGTGGACTAATCATGAGATGATTGTGGATCCAGAAGATAAATGAGAGCGGTTATGAGTATATAGGTTGTAGATTACATACAGTGATCATCAGAATTAGGTTTGGTTCTGTCTTTTGGTCACTCCAGCGTCTGTTTTGATCGTTTACATTGGTTATTTACAGAATCTTGAGTTGGAGTTTAGGCCTAACAATACAATTTGACCATACAGTGACTTTCATATATATTCACATTAAAGTAATCCAAAAAATGACTTTCAAGTTCAACAGTGTAGATAATGACCTTTATATTATACAAAAGCTTTTTAGTTGTGATTGAGAATCATAACGATGTCAAAGTTAATTTATTGAGAACAAGTATCTTTTCGCTATTTAATCAATTGTATCATGTCTAGAGTTGAAAGATCTACACACATTACAAAGACGAAAAAATTTAACGAGAGGGGATGTAAATAAGACATACATATATTGGATGTTCAAAAAAAATTGAAGGGGAGAAGGAGAATGAATGTCTCTTCAATGCTCTATCAACAGAAGTAGCCTTTATTTCTATCTGCAACTCTTCAGAAGGTAAGATGAGGGGCTCGAGTAGCCGCCTGGAGAAGCCGAGGATACCTTTGCTTTCCCCGGTGTCCCACAGTCGCTGAAGTCCAAGGCGCGACACTCCACCTGCATTTTCACACATAATTGGTTCAGAGCAAGTCAAATTATTAACTCAAAACTGCTTAATCTCTTATGTCAACCAGTCAAGATCCAATTTCAACATTAAGTTAGACCAATAACAGAAGAACGACTTGATAAAGTTTCCTTGTAACTAGCCTAGTGGTTGAGCAGTGAATTGTAGATTTGTAGCATTGTCAGCAACATATTTTACAGGTAGTTGGGAGCTAAAGGGTTTGCCTAGGGTCTTGGTTTGTGCAATGGTCGAGAGTTTGGAGACTCCTCTGGTTAATCAAGTTCCTCAATGGTGTCTTGAATGTAGGAATTATTTGGTTTCAAAATTATTAAGAATTTGCAATGATATATTAGACTGTGACAGTTGAAGCTGTTACCTGGGAACGGTTTTCCAGTTGATCGTGAGGCCAGTGCTGATTCTCTTTCCCTTGAATAGATTTGTTCAGCTGTCTCTTCTTAAGTATCGTTTCAGGTGTGTCATTACCCAACACTTCCAAAGCATCTGCATATGCCGTAGCTGTATGTTCACTCAAGTGCTTCATCAGTCCTATTGCATCATAACTTCTATCTCCGGGACTCATAAAGCATCCAATATCCTGAACACAAAGAAAAAACAACAAAAATATTTGTCCATCAGCAGGCGTTTCAGAAGTATCCAGAAACTAATTTCATTCATAGTTATTTCATTTCACATTACCTCAAATGCAATTTCTGAAGGCAACTTCGGGCTTTGCAAGAAAGAACCAAAGAGTAAAGGGGATTTCCATGGTGATGGGGTATCAAGTAGTTTTTTGAACGGAGTTCCATCAAATCTGTAAAACCAGTGGGAGCCAAGACAATTTAGAATAATACTTTCAAGCAAATATATGAATCAGCCAAAAAAAATCAGGTATCAAACACATACAGAGGAATGGTGAAAACTTACATGCTACAGTTTTCAATAATATCAAAACTACTCTCTGCAGTGTTGGTTTTATTTCCTGCCATTGCTGATAAAGGAAAACAGTCTACAGTGAATGGAGGTTCTGACGCAGTTGTATTCACTTTGTTAACTGGTCTCGATCCACTTTTATCAGGAGAACTCAGTTGCATCTCAACATCATAATAATAAACCAAACTTCTACGAGTTTCTTGTTCCTGGTGCAGAGGCAAGCAACAGATTTAGAGATTAAAGTTTGTAAGGTTAGGTTATTGGAGAACTAGCACTAGTGATAAGACTATGCTCCTTGACAAAGACAGCTTAAATAATTAGATGCAATAAGCTTAGAATGGCACGTTCCAACAAGAAGAGATATCAATGAACTAGATTGATGTGTTAAGCAACGAACAGTTCACTAATAGACTCAATATATGTATACCAGACAGTGCACGTTAAAGTAAGAACTAAGAAGAGTAAAAGAGACGGACTTACAGTTTTAGCTGAAGTCACTCCTTCTGACTCTAAGGTTTTCTTTGTGTCCTTTTTGGCTTCGGAAAAGGAGGCGCATTCATCTTCATTAAGCATAACATCTAAGCGTGAAAAGTCTTTAGCCAAGGAGGAAGCCTCAGCACTTTTCAGCAATTTTTCTTTTCTCCTATCAAGCACAGGTGACATCAAGTCCCGATGCCGCTTCTTTAAGATGGATGGTGTACCACTGAAACTTTTGGCAGCATCTTTAAGCATGACATCAGGGCTCTTGCTATGACACGGTGAATCCCATAACCTTAATGGAGTTGTACAATTCATCATCAACTGGCGGATACCAAAGGGACTGTACTCTTGCCGTAAGTCACTACTTGATGGTACAAGATCACAGCTGAAGAAAGGAATATCTGCACTTGGAAACCGTGGAGGCTCATAACAAAGAGATCCTTTGACTTTTTCAGCTGGCTTATCGTCAACAGGAAAATAAATCTTATTCACACTAGCAGGAGAAGTAAAATTATCCAGATGTACTAACTTCAAAGAATCCTTGGGAATATATAACGGCTCCTGCTGGTCTGGGATACCATCATTGCCTTGGGAAGTTACATGTCCACTAGTGTCGATGAAACCATCATTTGCATCCACTTTACGTTCTAATGCAGTAGCTTCAAGAAGGTGACTATCTTGAATTGAATTGTTAGAATTTAAAAGATTCCAGGATAAAGCTGGAATGTTTTCAGTTTCAGAAGCTGGAATAGATCCTTTGCCCTTTTGAGGGTCGACCAAGTTCTGACCTTGCTCACCAGAAGATATAACGCTATCTTCCGTAGTATTCGGGAAAAGAACCCTACAGCACTCCTCGTCCGTGATCAAAGTTTGAGGTTGTGGATGCATACCCGTGTCTGAGTTTGGCAAAGATGGTTGATCATTTAATCTGACTGAATCTTGAAAAGCTTGGCATGCTTCATTTGTTTCAACTCCCTCCATGTTATCGGTCAATAACTGAGGACAGTCTGGATCGAGGTCCTGTTTAGCATTATTAGATATACCCTGCAAGCGACCCTCTGTAGCTGTGGTAGTCCTAACCTCGGTCAAACCATTATGATTCTGATACTCCATTGAGGATTCTGCTCCACAAGAAATTTTGGGGACAGCATTTTTGACATCTTCAAAGGAAGGGTAGTACGATTCTGCATGAGATGAAGAGTTTGAGATTTGCTGCTCTGTTCCTGAAGGCAATTCAGGAATGTAGAATTCTTCCTTTGCAGGTTTAGCCTCATCTAGTATATCATTGGTCGACTGTGAACAACTGAAAACAGTTGAAGCTTGGCTGCATTCTGATTCTTCAGCATCAGCCTCTGGCCTGAAATTACCTTCATCTCCACTGCTTTGCATCCACGAGGAAGATGAAGCTATGGAATTGTTCTGAATGGGTATGAGTGGCGAGCTTTGATTATTATCCAAAAGACCTGATGCGTAGTAGGAATCTAATTTCTTCTTAACTGAGCTGTTCCAATGATTTTTTATTGAATTGTCTGACCTATGGCAACACAAGAACAAATAAGAAAATCCCCGAAGAAGAATGGGAATAAAAGCATAAGAAACCACCAAAATTTTAGGACACAGGTTACACAAATACTGTCATACCTTCCTGGCAGAAATTTTGTTAGCTCAGCCCATTTATTCCCATAAATTTGATGTGCACGAATAAGGGTCAACTCCTCTTCCTGGGTCCATGCATTTTTGTTAATGCCAGGGTTAAGATGGTTATGCCACCTACATCAGCCACAACATTGTTCATGTGTACCTAAGCACCATACAAAGTAAAAGAGTGTAGTTGAAATTTTCATGGCAAAGGAAGTAGAGATTGTATGTATACCTTTCCCTACATTGCTTTCCAATGCGCCCAGGTAAATGCTGAGATATAGTAGACCATTTTGTTGGACCATATTTTTCTACCAGAGCAATTATTGTGTCATCCTCCTTTAAAAATATGGAAAAAAATAAAATGTCATGAAACACATTACAGACAGATGGTAACATGTACGACATTGAAAACGACAACCACCACAACATGGAGCAAAGTTGAGAAAAGCATATATAACGCAGTTCATGACATATAGAAAAATCACCTCTTTTGACCACGGTCCTTTGACAAGCTCTGGGTTCAAGACTTTTTGCCATCTATGAAGACACTGGACATCGGTCCGATCCTTGAAACATTCAGCTGGAAAGGCGAAACAAATAAAAAATCACAAATTGCTTTCACCATCTTCAAATAAACACGGCAGCTAAACATTCAAATGATCTTCCAAACTCCTTGGGCAAGAAGGAATCAGAATTTGCTAACTTGACATACCAATCTTCTTCCAGTTCTTTCCTTGAAAACGCTCGACAGCTTTGCACAAGACTTCGTCCTGGTCCAGGGAAAACAAAAATTAATCAAACAGAAAAGTTCATAGAGACAAATGTGGCAAAAAATATATAGATGACACGCCCACTAGTTAAATCGAACTGTAGAAAGCAGCAATTACTCTAGTGTGATACAAACACCAACAAATTACATTACTCTAGTGTGCCAAGAGGATACATGTCTGTTTGAGAACTTGTCTGATCCACAATAAAAGAAGAATGAAAGAATCAGAGGAACTCACCTCTTCAGCGGTCCACTGTCCTTTGGTGGAGCGTCTTGCAGGACCACATGGCCTCCTACGAAAGTGTAATAACAACACATCATCACAAAGAGACTTGCAAAATTAACCTGAGAATAATGTCTTGCTAAATAAAAATCAATTCAATCTCAACAATGCAGAAATAAAAAATAAAGGAGAGAAGAAGAAAAGCAAAGCATACCCGTGACTCCCCCCTTTCTTGTTTCCTTCTTGTGGAATAGTTGGGGCTTTCATCATCTCACGACACTTTATTCTTTAGCAAGAGAAACAATACAAAGCCAGTGTCTTTGGTGTATCTCCCACACCGCTACAAAATTGAAAGTGGAAGAACGCAGAAATTAGCTTCAGGTAATTGAGATTACGTTCAAGAATACAACAAAGCTTCCAACTTTTTTTCTAAACAAAACATCAGAGGAAGGTTGAAAGAAAGTTTGGGTCGGAGACCTTAAGAAGACGGAGACATGATGCTCATCAGACTGAAATCAATCCCCCCAGTAAGTAAGGCTCAGAGTAGAGGCAACAGATCCACTCAATCCAGAATATAATCAAAACGATGAATCCAGACGAAGAAGAAGAAGAACACAAATCGATTATAAAGAGAAGAGGAGAGAAGAGAGAGAGAAAGGTGTTCCTGAATCAAACATTGGAGAAGCAGTCGGAATTTGAATTGAGATCGATCAAATGAGGAAGATGATCTGAGCCGTTGATTTTCAAGCTGTGAATCTAATCTCCATTAAAGTTCCACGCCTATATTATTATTTTTATTTTTATTTTTATTTATTTTGTTTTCCTTTTTAACAAATACGTTTTCGAGACTGGCGTTAACAGCAATCCTCTTCCACCTCCTCCTCTCATTTCAAAATATAGCAGAATAACACCTACCAACTGGTGTGGACTACTAAGTCAAACTAAACTTTTCACTCTTAATTAAAGGGGGTAACCAAATAGAATTGTACTTTCTGTAACTAGTAATAGTTTTAGATTCTTCCTTTCCCAAAAATAACAAATTAAAACTTGCAATTTTAGCAACTACTAAAAACTTGATTGCTGATTTCTAGTTATAACATCACACCAATGTCACAGGTTGATATTCTATTCCACGTAGATAAAGTCACAATTATAAATACATTGAAAGCACATGCAACAAGAGTCGCGAGCTATAAAATAGAGACAAAAGAGTAGAGATAGAAAGTGTATCATCATCATGCTTCCACCTTCTAAGCTTTGTTCCAGTGACCACCCGGTGAATCAGATCTCCTCTTTCTCCCAAATCTTCCTCCTCGCTTTCCTCCCCTGCATAATAGACCAAGACCAAGACTAAACTTAGCATAACAGCGTGGAGTCTTCATGAAACCAAACCTTTTACATATTCAAATAGCAACACAAGGACCCACCTTCTTCCACGGCCACCTGATACGTATGACGCAGTTCACCCGCCTATCTTGTACCATTACAAGAGAAGGACCCAAAAGTAGAGAAAGGAAGCAGTTAGATTTTAGCCCACAAAGTATTGGTGCTTTATGGAAGTCGTATGTAGATAAGGGAATAAAGGTATAACGGTTTGGTGCTGAGTCATCGACAAGAGTACGTGAGGACGTTAGTCATGAGAAGGGTATGAGGACGTAAGAGGGACGCAGCCAAAGAGTATAAAGTAAGGAGAGAGAGTTGAGGGATATGTATCAAAGTTGTATAAGCTGAGCAGTACTAAACGGAGAGGAGATACTCCTAAGAAAAACTCTTCGTACTTATCCCTTTCGATTCAATAAAAGTATATTTTCATTCGTTCTTTGTTCTTTTACAAGTTAGATACATCCAAACTGTATCAAATTGGTATCAGAACAAACGATCGTTGG
Source organism: Hirschfeldia incana (assembly GCA_026261945.1). Classification (NCBI taxonomy): domain Eukaryota; kingdom Viridiplantae; phylum Streptophyta; class Magnoliopsida; order Brassicales; family Brassicaceae; genus Hirschfeldia; species Hirschfeldia incana. Next base: position 5,718,921 of record JABCMI010000006.1, read on the forward strand.
GAAGATGCCACCAAAGAGAGTCGAAACCGAGGTTACCTGTGAGCAGTTCCAACACCAAACATATCGGATCTCGAAGATGGAGAAGGATCTGACTCGTTTGGAGCCGTTGGAATAATCGGTGGCGACGATCCAGAAGCAACTCGTGGCCATGTATGCGAGCTGGGAGCAGGAGCAACAAGAGAGGAGCGAGGCCAAACTCCGAGCAAGGGAGCTGGAGAAAGGCAAAGCTCATCAAACGGAGTGATGTGCTTCCGTTCCGCTGACTGGAGGGAAAGCCGAGTTCGAGGGTGAGCGACGTGGGTCCTTGACGATGACACCATCTCCCTTTCATGTTTACGACGATGGCTTTTACGGTCACGGATCTCACAGACATGGACCGGTACCTTACGACGAGCAGCGTTTGTGGTGACACCCTCAGCTGACTCGCCGTTTGGAGCTGCCCACGTTCGATGGAACGGAGGCGGAAAACTGGGTCCTACGAGTGGAGGAATATTTCGATTTGGGGGAATTGTCGGAGGTTGACAAACTCAGAGCGGTTCGCGTTTGCTTCACCGGCGAGGTGTTGATGTGGTACCGGTGGGAGCGCGGCCGTAATCCATTTCAGAACTGAGGACACCTGAAATACCGCGTGCTTCAACAGTATGCTCTGGTGAATGATCGATCTCCAGGGGAGCGGTTGTTGAAGCTCCAACAAGGAGGCACGGTTCAGGAGTTCAGCCGTGATTTCGTGGGTCTGGCTTCTAACGCCGCCGACATACCGGATCACGTGTTGGAGATGGCGTACTCGAGCGGATTACAATCCAAACTTCAAGCTGGTATGATGATGTTTGACCCCCAGAATCTCGATCAGATGATGCAAATGGCAAGAAAGGTGGAGGTTTGGCACGAGGAGGATGACGTGTTGGAGAGTCGTCCAGCTAAACCCATTACGGGTCCAAACCCAAACCCAAACACGCCTAAGCCCATTAACAAAACCCAGATTCAAGCCCAGACCCATAACCATCCAAAAATTCAAACAAACCCGACGGTGACGACGCCGGCTGGAAATAGGAATAGGGCACAGAACAATCACGAGCGATTGAAACCTCCCTTCCGGAGGCATACACCGACTGAGGTGGAGAAATGGAAGGCGGAAGGGCTGTGTTTCAAATGCGATGAGAAGTTTCACCCGAACCATCCATGTACTCAGGCGCAACTCACGGTTCTGCTTCTTCATCCAAATGGAGTGGAGGAGGAGTTGATGGACGAGCCATGTGAACTTCTCGAAGTCGCAGAGGGTGTTGAACCTATGGTAGCGCATGTCTCTATCAACTCTGTGGTGGGTATCAACTCTCCGCGAACAATGAAGTTGCGGGGGTTGCTTGGTGAGACGGAGGTAATCGTGTTGATAGACAGTAGCGCAACACATAATTTTGTGTCGGAGAGATTGATGCAGAAGATGTCCCTTAAGCCTAGCTCCACAGCTTCCTATGGGGTGTTAGTCGCTGGAGGAGTGAAAGTACAGGGGAAAGGCGTGGTGGAAGGAATGGTTCTGCAACTACCAGCGTGCACCATCGAGACGAGTTTCTTGCTTTTGGAGTTGGGCATTGCTGATATCATTTTGGGAATGCAATGGCTCGACACCTTGGGAGAGATGCGTGTGAACTGGAAGGAGCAATGGATTAAGATTTGGCTCAATGAGAAGTGGGTTACCATCCAGGGAGACTTGAGCCTACATTCTGCGGAGGTCTCTCTCAAGTCTCTGTGGAAGGCGATTGGTAAAGACGGGGAAGGTATAATGGTGGAGTATGGAGGTGTGCAAAGTGATGAAGTGGCGTTGGCAGTCACAACTGCTGGAGGGTGGGAACCGATCTTATCAAGGTTCTCGAAGGTGTTCGAGGAACCTACTGGACTACCCCCATCCAGAGGAAAGGAGCATAGCATCACCTTGGAAGCGGGTGCTAAGCCAGTGAGTGTGAGGCCATTCCGCTATCCACATGTGCAGAAGGCCGAAATTGAGAAGCAAATTGCTTCTATGCTTGCAGCCGGTATCATTCAGGAGAGTAACAGCCCGTTTTCCAGTCCCGTGTTGCTCGTAAGAAAGAAAGATGGCAGCTGGAGGTTCTGCGTGGATTATCGAGCCCTAAACCGAGTCACCATAGCTGATAAATATTTAATACCCATGATTGATCAGCTATTGGATAAGCTGCACGGTGCCAAGCTGTTCTCAAAACTGGATCTTCGCTCTGGCTACCACCAAATTTTGGTCAAAAGCGAAGATGTTCCCAAGACAGCTTTTCGCACACACGATGGACATTACGAGTTTCGAGTAATGCCTTTCGGGTTATCTAACGCTTCCGCGACGTTCCAGTCTCTGATGAACCAGGTGTTCCGTCCCTATTTTCGTCGTTGGGTGTTGGTGTTCTTCGACGATATACTGGTTTACAGTCGCAATGAGGAAGAGCATAAGGAGCATTTGGAGATAATGTTGCGGGTATTGGAAGAGAACCAGCTGTATGCTAACAGGAAGAAGTGTCAGTTTGGGAAATCTCAGGTGGAGTATCTAGGCCACATCATTTCAGGGGAGGGTGTAGCAGTGGATGGAGAGAAGATCAAAGCGATGCTCCAATGGCCTGAACCGCGTACTGTTAAGGCCTTAAGAGGCTTCTTGGGGCTCCCTAGCTACTATCGTAAGTATGTGAAGGATTACGGGAGCATAGCTCGACCATTAACGTCTCAGCTGTGTAAAGATCACTTTCAATGGGCAGAAGACGCAGCTGTGGCATTTCGTGCATTGCAGAAGGCTATGACAACAGTTCCTGTCTTAGCGATGCCGAATTTCAACGAGCTCTTTGTGGTAGAGTCTGATGCCTCTGGTACGGGTTTGGGAGCAATCTTGATGCAAAACCAACGCCCTATTGCATACTTCAGTCAGGCTCTAACGGAGAGACAGAAGATGAAGTCTGTCTACGAACGCGAACTGATGGCAATTGTGTTTGCGGTTCAAAAGTGGCGTCATTATTTGACTGGGAGGAAGTTTCTGGTGAGGACCGACCAGAAAAGTTTAAGGTCCCTGCTGGAACAGCGTGAGGTCAACCTCGAGTATCAAAAGTGGTTAACGAAGCTGCTGGGGTTTGATTTCGAAATTGTGTATAAGCCAGGGCTAGAGAATAAAGCAGCTGATGCTTTATCTCGCATTGTGGAGGTACCCGAGCTGTATGCAGTTTCTGTGTCTCAAGTGTTGCAGTTGGAAGAAATTGCGAGTGAGGTAGATAAGGACCATGAGTTACAGAAACTCATTGCTAAATGGAAGGAAGATAATGCGAAGCACCCTGATTATTCGTGGGTACAAGGGCATCTCTTACGCCAGGGGAAGCTCGTGATTCCGAAGGCATCACCATTAGTGGGAGTGATTATGAGAGAATATCACACGGGGAAGATTGGTGGTCATGGGGGAATAGTGAAAACACAGAAGAGGATTAGTGAGTTGTTTTTCTGGGATGGAATGATGACGGATATACGGCGTTTTGTGGCCGCCTGCTCTATCTGTCAACGTCAGAAGTATTCAACTCTAGCTCCGGGAGGGTTATTGCAGCCACTTCCACTGCCAGTGCAGGTTTGGGAGAATATCTCGATGGACTTTGTGGAAGGACTCCCTCGCTCTCAGGAAAAGAATGTTGTGTTGGTAGTGGTGGATCGTTTGACAAAGTTCAGCCACTTCATCGGACTGAGTCATCCGTTCTCTGCTACCGGCGTGGCTTTGGTGTTCGTACATGAGGTGGTTAGGCTTCATGGATTCCCACGAACCATAGTTTCCGACAGGGATAAAGTGTTCACAAGTTCGTTTTGGAAGGAGCTTTTTCGCCTGTCGGGAACTCGTCTATGCCTCAGCACAGCTTATCACCCGCAGTCCGATGGACAAACAGAGGTCACGAACAGAAGCATGGAGACGTACCTTCGCTGTTTTGCGAGTGATAAGCCAAGGACATGGTCCCAATACCTGGCTTGGGTAGAGTTCAGCTACTATTCAGCGTTTCATTCGTCGTTGGGCATGACTCCGTTCAAAGCCTTATATGGAAGGGATCCTCCAACATGGGTACGCTATGAGAATGGTTCTACTACGAATGCTGAACTGGAAGATCAACTGCGTGACAGGGATGCAGCCTTACAGCTGCTCAAGGAACACTTGCACCGCTCACAGCAGTTGATGAAGGAGAAGGCTGATAAACACCGTCGGGAGGTAGAACTATCTGTGGGAGATTGGGTTTACGTGAAGCTGCGACCGTACCGACAGCGCTCTCTAGCAAAGAGGTTGAATGAGAAGTTGTATGCACGGTTTTATGGTCCCTATGAGATTGAAGCACGAGTGGGGAAGGTGGCTTACAAGCTTAAGTTACCACAGGAGGCCAAAATACACCTGACATTTCACATTTCTCAGCTTAAGAAGGCACAAGGGGAGGTCAAAGACTTTACACCTTTACCCGTGCAACTCAGCAGTGAAGGAGAGTTAATTGTGGAACCGGAGGCAGTGGTTTCTTCAAGGGTGAAGGGCAGTTCAGGAGAGAAGGAAATTATGGTTAAGTGGAAAGGGTTACCAAGTCATGAGTGTTCTTGGGAGTTGGTTTCTGCCATCAAGAAGAAGTTTCCGACCTTTGACCTTGAGGACAAGGTCGATTTCGATGGCGCCGGTATTGATACGTATGACGCAGTTCACCCGCCTATCTTGTACCATTACAAGAGAAGGGCCCAAAAGTAGAGAAAGGAAGCAGTTGGATTTTAGCCCACAAAATGTTGGTGCTTTATGGGAGTCGTATGTAGATAAGGGAATAAAGGTATAACGGTTTGGTGCTGAGTCATCGACAAGAGCACGTGAGGACGTTAGTCATGAGAAGGGTATGAGGACGTAAGAGGGACGCAGCCAATGAGTATAAAGTAAGGAGAGAGAGTTGAAGGATAGGTATCAAAGTTGTATAAGCTGAGCAGTACTAAACGGAGAGGAGATACTCCTAAGAAAAACTCTTTGTACTTATCCCTTTCGATTCAATAAAAGTATCTTTTCATTTGTTCTTTGTTCTTTTACAAGTTAGATACATCCAAACTGTATCACCACCCTTGTCAAACCGATCTTTGCTACGAAGAAGACCCCAATACTTCTTTTCAGCTCCCCCTGAACAACATTATACCCACTTAACTCAAACCAGAACAAGTATATAGTTAAAGATAAAATGGAAGTTAAAAAAAATGTTTTTTACCAGCAAGCGGTTCTAAAACAGCTATAAAGTTCTTCACGGCTAGTCCACCTTCTTTAGCTAAAATACTGCTGCTGCACGGGCTTTCTGGGACGCTTCTGGTTCATCAAACCTAAGGTAACCGGTCTCAGCTCCCATTTTGAAATCCACAAACTTTCAATAGTGAAAAGAAAAAAGAATCAGTGAGTGAGAGTAATAAAACTAACAATATAAAATGGAATGTAGCAGAGGATGTGTTATATGTAACCTTGACATCACCAAATTTTCCAAAAACGGCCTTGAGATCTTCACGCAAGACAACATCTTTGTTATCTTTATGGGTAGCTAGAGCACCCTTTTCTTCTCTCTCTCCATTTTTGTTTGGAGACTCAGAAGACTCCTCGTCGTCAGCATCTTCACCCTCTGCTCCTTGGCCTTGAACCTGGTCAGTGTTTTCTTTATCCGCATCAGGATTCTCTGCCGGCTTTGATTCATTTTCTGCCACTGTCTTATCAGTTTGCTCATCAGGAATCTTCTGTTCCGTGGTGGCATCTTCAGCTGAGCGCTTTAGAGTGAATGAAATGATCAAACCAGGGGCGGATGCAGTATATGGGTAGTGGGGTCAGCTGACCCCACTATTTTTTTTTTTGATTTTGTTAAAGAATTTTTTTTTTGACCCCGCTAAAAAAATAATTTCGGCCCCATAAAATTATTTTGACCACAGTACAAAATGTTTCTGGCTCCGCCACTGGATCAAACCTTTGGGGTAACTGCATTATTACAAACCAACCATAGTCAGTTCACAAACATTGATCACAACAAAATTAAATAGCAGTAGTCGAACTTCTACTCTGCCTCATGATCAGAACCATTCTTCTGATCAGAGCCGTTCTTCTGATTCGCAGAACCCTTTTGAGACCGGTAATTTGCAAACTTTTCTTCATGTTTCTCCCTATCATCATCAAACTCTTTCCTGAAACAAAGTATTCTATTTTAAGTAACTTCTCCAAATACCAATTGATAAATATAATGACACGAGAAGGAGTGGGGTGGACAGGACAAAGTAGGATTACTTTGGTTTCATCTCCAACTAGAGACCAGCAAAGACCAGGTTTTGCTTCATAACATTCTGGGCATCCTCTTCTGTAGGGAACTCAACCAATGCAACGCCACAAAACACTCTCGTCTCTGCTACATGACGAGGCAACCTCACACTATTAACCTGAAAGAAAGACACTTACATATATCAAACAGTTGTATGACTATCTAATCTAGATATTACACTTATAGACCACTGGATAGAGAGGATTCACCTTTCCATACTGACTGAAAAAGGCTTCCACGTCTTCCCTTTTAACACCATAAGAGAATGGCGAAGCAGCTACAGTTCTAGCATTAAGTTGCTCAATCAAATCCTCTAGCTTCAACAACTCTGTACTCCTACCAACTCTTTGCCCTGCATAATCCAAACCAAAAAAAAACAATCAATAAACTGTAAAAGACTCAAACAACTATGTAAACAAAAAGGCTCGTGAACTAAGAACATAAAGACATGTCTCAATGTAACTAACACTTTTGATTTAAGATTTCACCACCTCATTTTTAATCAGCAATCAAAAGCTTAATCAAATTGATGTTAGATTAAATAATAAACTCACCATCATCTGAAACCTTGAGAGCTGAAGAGGTACAAAGAGTATCAGCAACAGCTTTGATGGTATCTTCAGGAACGTCATCTCCTTTAGAATCACCCAGCTTCAAATACCCTCTCATCTTACTGAATGAACATATCAACGCCAAACTAACCACTGTTACAACCAGAAAATCAAACATCAAACACTTAGCAATAACAAAAAAAAAAGAAGAGAAATAGATTGAATTGTTTCGAAAGTTATAAATTTTTACAGCCATCTTCGCTCTGTGTAACGCTCTTCTTGAGGAAATCATCAATGGGGAGATTACTATCACTGAAGTAGAACTCCACCTAAAACAAACTTAATACTAATATTAATCAATTGAAAACAAAAGAAATGGTGAAGCTACAGAGAGAGAGAGAGAGAGAGAGAGATGGAAGAGTAAGAACCTGTCGTAGGACCAGTTTTGCCGTCTCTTCGGTTAGACAAGGAGTAGGCATGTTTTCTTCCGATAGGTAGAGAGGAGGAGGAGGAAGAGAGTGGGGTACTAGGGTTTAGTGAGAGACTCCTTCCATCTTCGTCTGTATTTTGGAGCCAATTGGTAAATTATTATCTACTAGTATTATTTCCCGTGCGTATGCACGGCCATTATTATCATTTTCTTTTAGTATATAACATATATTACAAATTTACAGTGAATATAAATGTTTTTTTGAGAGTTATTGGTAGACTTAAAATCTTTGTTGAGATATTTATAACGTACAACCGCCTAATATGGTTCCAAAATGCATGTAAATTTGATTGCTTAATCCAAAATCATTAAATATGAAAGGGAAAAAATATATCTAGCACAAATACAATTAAAATATTAACTTTAAAATTTGGTAGATGATTGATGTCTTTTTGCCCTTTTTTATATATATATTTCTGTTTTCTATCTTTCTATTATTATTTTGTTTTTTTTTTAACTTTCAGTGCTATATTTATTCTTAATCTTTTTGTTTCTGAAAAAAAAAAACAAAAATGTATGTTGATCCAAAAATAATACCACCATAACAAATAAGAAGACTAACCTGAAGTTAGACACAGATGTACACATGAGTCCTCGTTTCTTCTACCACTCGACTTTCTTAATCCCCATTTTCCATCTTCTTGTTATCACAACACTTTATTTTTTCTTGAGGTGTTTCTTAAGTTGATCTGGGGCTAGTAACTGTGCTTTCAAGGTGAGCTTCTCACTTCTCTTCTGTGAATTACACAACCACAACAAATAATAATGTGCCAGCAATTTGGAAACTAATTTAGTCCTTTGAAACCAGAACTGGCATAATTTATTAAATTTACCTTTTACTGCCTAGAAGTATGTAGATTTTGCAAATACCTAGAAGAAAAAACTATAAATAGGTTGAGGAGAAAAATATTCATTAAAAAAAAGAAACATGAAACAAACAATGATTTGAGTCACAAAGAATCTGAGAGTTATTAGTCGCACTAACCAGGAAATTATCAACTTTGCAGGAAGCTTTTGCTATAGAAAATTTGTGTTTTTCTTTCTTGTTCTCTCTTAGAAACTATTGTTGTGCAAATGTTAAAAATGATATTTGTAGTCTTGAAAGTGTTGATGCAATCGTCAGAATATAAAAAACTGAAGTTTCATCAAACTTTCGTAAAAGAGAGAGAATCAGTGGAGTCAATTTTCTATAAAAAAGGATAAAGTGTTTTGAAGATCGTGGTGTAGTGTTAGAAATATTGAGGATTTTAATTTATATCAGAAGTAAATAGAATCAGATAGAAACGTAACTGTTTCTCATATTTCAATTTTATTTTTAGCATTTATTTATTTTTATTTAAATTGTTAAACAAATTCCACATGTTAGTATTTTATTTGTTAGGCGACTTACGCTTTAGTATATAAAGGATTTTGTTTTTCTACTTTTGGTTCTTTTTTTCGTTTTATATTGCATGAGACCCAAAAATATCTGACTGACATAATAAATACTTTCTTGTTTTTTTTGATCGAATACTTTCTTGTTAAAGGTGGGTGCGGATCCGATATCCAAAATCTTGAAAATATTCGTATCTGATATGTTTCGTCCGAATAATCAAAGGGCAATTGGGCTGATACCCATATTTGAAACTCATATTCATGATGTGAAATAAGTCAATTGGCTCGTACCATTTGAGCATTCGGATGACAAAATTACCCCTCATTTTCTTTCTCTTTAACCTACGCTGCTTCTTCTTTTTTCTGACATACTATTTTTTTTGCTTCCACCTATTTTTCAGATTTCATTTTTTTCTTCTTACATTATATTCTCTTTATCATTTGTTTTCTTACTCCACATCTGGTCTTAACTTGTTTTTTTTCTTCTCTTTCATTTCCCAATCAAAGTTATAGATGAGAAGAAAAACAAAATCCAGTTTTAAAGATTGGTTTTTCATCATTTCGAATTAGATTCATAAAAGCTTGATGAAATTTTAATATTTTTTTTAAGATCTCAAATAAAAACCACAGAAAAATCAATGAAGAGAGCAAGCTTGTGATAATGAACTTATACAGAATAAAAACCTGGTAAATATTTTTTTTGTGTATATCATTAACAACAGGAGAACTCATTGATGAATTGCCATCAAACACTTTACATTTTTTGTTAGCTAATAAACATATTTTTAACATGTTACAAATTTCGTTAACATGAAATACTATTTTTTTTACACGCTACGGATTTTGTTATCAAGTTATATTTATTTATAGAGCTTTAAAAAAATCATTAACTCAATAATAAACTATATAATTCAGAATTACTTATCAATTTAATGCATTATTTAATGGATAAAACATATAGTTAACTAGCTAATGTTAAAGTTAACAAGCAAAATAAAGAAAATTACCTTGTTATAAAACAAGTTAACATGTTAACAATAATAGTATCCTATACAAAATATATTTACTTTTATATATATATATATATATATGTTTTAACATGCTAGCATTAATGTTATTTTGAGAACAAAGCCAATGATAAAGATCAAAACAAAATTATTTAGAACCAGATGCGAATATACAAAATAAAACTATCTGAGGAAAAAATTATGGTTGCTGTACCGAATAATCGATAGAACAGATTCGACAACAGATGCGAAAAATAAACAACCCAACAGAAGAAAATGATCGAGAGGAAATTACCGCAGACGTAAGCTTTTTACTGAATCACATTTCCTTGAAATAAAATCAACTACCAAGTTCTTGTTCTGCTTCAGATTTATGTAGGGTTTGGCTCATGGTGATCACAAACGAAGAAAACAATAAAACGATAGGGAAGAAGAAATTCACAAAAAAAAACTTATGCAGTTTAGTTGATTTATTTCGATTCAATTATAGATTAAAAAAGAAATGAGATTAAAGATAAAGTGGAAGATTTAAGATACAGTAAAGTTGGAAGAAGGAGAAAACCATAATGAGAAAGAAACAGCTAGATATAGAACTGTAGGTAGAGAGTAGTGGCATTTGGGGAAAGAAATAGTGCAGTTTAATTGGAAGTGTAAATGTCCAATTTTCCCAATAATCAATGCGATTCGATTTGATATGTTACTATCTGGATATTTGGTGTCTTGTGTATATGAAAAAAATTTAGATTTTTGACTGGAAATCCGATTTGATTTATAAAAAAAATAAACAATTACAAATAATTAAAAAATTTTGAAGAGTAATATAAAATAACATTATTTTTAAAATAAAGAATTCTTTACTTTTAAAATTCTAATAAATAATTTAAATAAATTTAATTAATAAAATACTAAAAAACTTATATATATATATCCCCTATATACTAAAGCGCAAGTCGCTTGGCGAATCAAACTTTGCCACCTAATTAATGTTTGCAAAAAAATAAAATAAATCAATCAAAATTAGATAACGTCAAAAAAAATATAACTACCCACTATCTTTAGTTGTTAAAAAAAAACTATTTACTGTCTTACTTCTTCGTCCACGGATCTCCTATTCTCCTAGCATTTTAAAACCCTTAATTCAAAATAAGCATAAATCACAACTCTAAAATTCCAAGTTTTTCTCATCCAAAAACATCTTAGTTTCTTTCACGATGAAACCGTTCTTCATCTTTCCTTCTCCTCCAAGGCTTATCTTGTGTCACGTTTTCTTTTATTTATCTGATTCATGGCATTCTACTTAATTGCAGTCGTAGAGGTTTAGACACGTCTCTTTTTTCATCTCAATTCAGTTTTTATACATATTTTCACCTATACGTATGTGATCCTTTATGCAGGAAAGAATCAAAGATGTCACTGAATTACAAGAATCTAAGGAGAAAAGCTTTAACGTTTCATTAAGTTCAAAAGAAAAGATTTAACGTTTTACTCATCGCTTGGTTATATTTCTTTGGATACGAGCACTATATGTATGAATCTCAAACCATGGTCTAACAGGTAAAATTTATTTTGAGTAAGAAAATACTTTATACTTGATACTTTGATTCATTCTTTGTCTGCATCACCCTTCCGTAAAATAGAGCTTTAGTTATGTTTCATTTTAAATATAAATCTACGTTATAACCGCATATGAAGTCATTGTCAAATCAATTTCTGACATTGCTTTTAACTTATACAAGAACTTATATCTTTTTTTTTGTGTCTCATAGGATACATATGTTCGTATTTAATTATTAGGGTGCTCTGTTCCAACTTTAAATCTGAAAGTACATAGTTGTATTGTATGTCTTATATTTAGGCGTGGTGTGTCATACTAGGAGGATTCCATACGGAAGAGTTGAGGAGAAATAGAGGAACAAGATAGTAAGCCTATATTTACAATTTTTAAGCCATTATTTGATCGTGCTATATGTTTTGGTTTTTGCTTAATCTTTCAGAGTCATGTCATTATTAATATATATTGACAACGAATATAAGCAAAAAATGATAATTTAAATGCAAACAAAATTGACCCTGATATACTAGTATATATATAATTTGTAAGAAAAACTACCAAAATGATTCAAAACTTGATTTTGAATTTAGAAATGTATCTCAAATTCAATCAATTACAATAATAATCTAAAAAGCTAGTAAAACTACAGCAACATCTTTGTGGCCAAACAAAAAAAACTTTATTGAGTTTTATCATTATAATTGTTTGTGTGAGAAAACTTTTTTAGTACGTAAGTTGACCTATTAAAATTCACTCACGGTTCCACCACTACCTATTAAAGTATACTAATACTACCCCCGATAGGATTGCTCTTGGAACCATTGATTGGGAATGATCGTTTTTGACGTTTCTCTATAGGCTTAATTCATTCACACTACCGTCTACCACCCATCTACCTAATGTATCCACGTATTTGCAGATGTGGCCGTGATGGATGTCCTTGGTGACTCTTGCTCTTCTTTTTTCTAAGTTTGTAGTAAAGTTTATTGGCGTGTTGATTTTAGTGACAACATTGTCTACATGGCCGGACTAGCTAGGTTGCAAGTAGTGTACGTTAGAAGAAATGAGCTTGAACAAGTCATTCTTAGTCTTCAATTAGGGCACAGAAACAAAGTGAACACGAAGTAAGAAGAAACAATAGATGTTACTTCACAGACGATTTGATGAATGCACCTAAAGATAGTTTTTTCAAGATTTTACCAGATAAACACTATTTTAATATGACACTATATGTATGCAATTGATTAATTAATATAACTAATATTCAGCAATATAATAAATATTTGTATTTTTAGTATATTTACATGTGTAAATATAGTTAAAAGATAACTTTAGATTTTTTTTATTTCATTTTCATTTCATAAATTTGAGTTTGATTCAGTTTTTTTTTTGTTCAATCTTTTTGATTCCATTTTTGTTTGGAAATTTTGGTATAGGAATATCATTATATGTTTGGATTACTTCATAAATTGGTTCTGATTTTAATCCGGTTTCAAATGGTCAAAATCGGTTTGTAAAATTTGTCACCCCTAATCCACGGTATCTCAAAGTGACACAAAATCAAACTCCAAATAAAAGGAAGGCTGTTTTTTTCTTTCTGGAATTAGTGGCATATATTCAAAAAAATAGATAAGAATATAAATGTTTTTATGTATTAAAAGCTTAGTTTTCCAAAAGAAAGAATCGTCGTCTCATTCGAATGAAGCTTTTCTGTTTATAATTTAATCAACGAATTTCAATAGAATTAAGGGTGTAAATGGAGCAGTATATAATTCACACAACTATCTGTAGTCGGAAAAGTATAGGCCACTTCTCGCTGACCGCATATTGTACAGAAGAGCGCACACGTCCAGAGAGTCCATAACTGATGACGAGAATTGATGATTTTGCCAAGACTCATCTTTAGTTTGGAGAAATTCGAAACCAGTGAAAAGAAGAAAAGAGTTATAGGAAATAAAGTGCGATTAGGTTTTCGGTTCCCCTCCGCCGCTAGAGTGGCCTTATGCCGTCTAGTGAGAAATAAACCTCCGTCATCTCGTTTCCATGCCGTGTCCCCACTCTTCCCCGTCGGCGTCCGCGCTGATTGTTCCCGGAGACTTCCCCCCTGTCGGCTTCTCTGGTCGTGAAACCCGTCAAATCAATCGTGACCTAGAGATGAAACTCCAATCCCCCTCTTTCCCTACGATGATTCCAGCTGCGAGAGTCCCCTCATATGCGGCGAGATTCAAGTCATCTCTAAGGAATCTTTGTAAGATCTCCGACCCGTCGTTTCTGGAGGATGGCACGCCGGTTGTGCAAGCTCTGGAGTCAGTGCTTCTCCAAACCTCAGAGCTCTGGAAGGATCACGTGGTAGCTCATTTCCATGGTCGTCGTCCCTCAGCAGCTAAGATACTCGCAGATCTGAACCCAGTCTGGGGAAAGTTCGGGAGTATCACAGTCAGAACGGTCTCAGACATTTGTGTTTTGATTCTCATTCCTTCTGTGCAGACAAGAGAATGGGTGCTTTAGGTGGGCTATTGGCAAGCTGACCGCTGTGCTTTCTCAGTGTACCCGTGGACTGCATATGGCAATCTAGCCGCCCAAGAACTACTCTTTGCACTTACTTGGGCAGTTTTGAAGAATGTTCCTCCCCAACTGTACTTCTTAGACGGCATAAGTGTTGTTGCTAGTGGAATTGGAGATCCGCTCCACACTGAGAAGTCTCGTCTGGACCCCTATAATATTGGGGACACAAAAGTAAAGGTAGAGATTGACCTTTCAAAGACCCCCCTGATGTGGTTGAAGTCAGAGACACTCAAGGAAACTCGGTTCGTGTGAATGTGAAATACCCCAGTCTTCCTCCTAAGTGCCTAAACTGTGGAAAGTTTGGTCATTTGTTGAACAGGTGCCATAAACCGTCGGTGAAGCGAGCTCAGTATCAGAAGAAAGAAAAAAAAGAGAGTTTTGTTAGTGTTGTGAAATCCGGTGATGAGTTGCCTCTTGCAGATATCAGTAAAGAGGAATCTGTTGTTGAGCCGAGTGAGAACGACAATGGGAAGAAAAGTCGGGCGCGTTCTAGATCTAGGAGACGTTCCAGGTCTACAGCTAGAGCGAAAGCTAGAGCCTTGAGTTCTCCTATCGAAGTAGAAGTTCAAAAGGCAGAGTGCGACGAGGTGTTGAATAAGAAGGCGTATCTGAGTGAAAAAGATCCAGTAGAATCTGCAGTCCCCAGTACAGTTGATGTTCCTCTGCCAAAGCAGTTTGAGCCCCCAGGTCTAGAGAGTCAGTTGGAAGAAGGAGAGATCATGGAAGGGGCAGTTTCAGCTTCATATAGAGATAATCAGTTGTTGCTAAACTCAGAGTTTGTTGGTGAGCCTCCTGGGAAGGAAGACGAATCTTTGTGGTTTACTAAGCACTCGAAAAGCTACAGCTGCGTCAGTTAGCTCATTGGAAAGCTTCAGGAGAGATTGGTCCGCTTCCAAAATCAGTTAAACGTCTTACTCAAGGAGATTCCTTGGGTAAGAAGTTTAATTGCTGATCTGGTTTCTTTCAAATTCTGTAAATATGAAGTTATTTAGTTGGAACATTCGTGGTGTTAATGGATTTGGTCGTCAGAGAGTAGTTCGGAGTTGGCTGCAGAGTCTGGGCACTTCAGTAGGGGCTCTGCTTGAAACTCATGTACAAGAGGAAATTTTTTTGGAGATTTTAAGGGTTGTAGCTCCAGGATGGAGATTCGATAATAATTATTCGGAAGCTACAGGAGGAAGGATTTGGCTTCTTTGGAGGCCGACTTTGTCTGTGGTGGTTTACTTAAAAACAAATCAGTTGATTTTGTGTGGAGTGTTAGATCCGGCTACGGGTTGTAATTGCACGGTGGCGTTTATCTACGCTCTTAACACAGAAGTAGAGAGAAGGGATTTGTGGAAAGACCTAGTCGTAATCTCAACAAACTCTCTGGTTGCAGCAGCTCCTCTAGTGGTGATGGGGGATTTCAACCAAATTCTTTCAGCGAGTGAGCACTACTCCCTTCTCTCTTATGATTTACCGATTAGAGGCATGGAGGAGTTCCAGCAGTGCTTAACTCAAAGTAGCCTCTCAGATATGGATTTCAGGGGTACTTTTTTCTCCTGGTCAAATAGACGGCCAGAAGATCCGATTCTCAGAAAGCTGGACAGGGTATTGTGTTTAGAGAGGTGGAGAGAGACTTATCCGGAAGCCATAAGCATTTTCGAAGCACCTGGAGACTCAGACCACACCCCAGCAGTGGTTACTTTTTCTTCTGTTACGCAGGCAAGGAAATGTAGCTTCAAGTACTTTTCGTTTCTGTCTACTCATCCGAGCTTTAAAGAAGAGTTGAAGAAGACCTGGGAGGATCCTATTTCGGTGGGTTCAAAACTTTTTTCGTTGGGACAAAGGCTTAAGAAAGCTAAAGCGACTTGTAGGAGACTCAATAGAGAAGGTTTTGGGAATATTCAGCAGCGAGCTAGTGAAGCTTTGAATAATCTGACAGAGATTCAACTTCAGATGCTTTCCTCTCCTTCTGACTCCTTATTCAGACAGGAGTTTGTAGCGAGAAGAAAGTGGCAGTTTTTTGAATCAGCTCAAGAAATTTTTTTCAGTAGGAAGGCGCGAATCCGTTGGTTAGATTGTGGAGATGCAAACACAACGTTCTTCTACAAGGCAGTGGTGGCTCACCAGGTCAGAAATTGTATCAGTTTCTTGATGAATGCAGAGGGGCAGCGGATTTTCAATCAGTCTCAAATCAGAGAAATGGTGGTGTTTTTTTATCAGAACTTATTGGGGTCTGAAGATGGGTCTCTGCGAAGCGTATCAGTCGAGGATTTGAGGAGCCTATTACCGTTCAGATGCCAGAAAAGCGTTTCAGAGCTGTTGATCAGTATTCCCTCAGATGAAGAGATCAAGGCTACTTTGTTTGCCATGCCAAAAAACAAAGCCCCTGGGCCCGATGGATATTCTGCTGAATTTTTTTGGGACTCTTGGGACATTGTTGGCAAAGATACAATTGAAGCAGTCAAAGAATTCTTCACAGCTGGTAGGATGTTGCGTCAGTTCAATTCTACCACTATTTCCTTGATTCCAAAGGTGGTTGGTGCATATCAGCTTTCCCAATTCCGACCCATCTCTTTATGTTCCACAGTCTATAAAGTGATGGCGCGGATTCTGAAGAAGAAGCTGAAGCTGTGTGTTTCCGATATTGTTCAGCGGAATCAGGGGGGTTTTGTCCAAGATAGGCTGCTTTGTGAGAATGTGCTCCTTGCTACAGAATTGGTGAAGGACTTCAATGACATAGGTCCAACGACTAGAGGCTGCCTCAAAATCGACATCTCGAAGGCGTATGATAATCTCATCTGAGATTTCCTCCTCAAGGTTCTTCGTGCGCTGGATCTTCCTGAGAGATTTGTGGAATGGATCAAGGAGTGTATTACCACGCCCTCCTTTAGTATAGCCTTGAATGGGGAGTTCCAAGGGTTCTTTCAGGGTAAGAAGGGTTTGAGACAAGGTGACCCCATCTCATCTCTTTTATTCGTGATAGCTATGGATGTTCTCTCAAAATTGCTAGACAAAGGAGCGATAGAGGGCAGGTTTGGGATTCACCCGGAGTGTGAAGCGCCTCTGATTACGCATCTAAGCTTTGCTGATGACGTTTTGATTTTCTTTGATGGGTCTGTGGATTCTCTGCGAGGTATTCTGGACATTCTTGAAGAGTTCCGATTGATATCAGGCCTGCGAATTAACAGACAAAAATCTGAGCTGTTGCTTGATGGAGGTTGTCCAAGTAGATGTCGTTCTCTGGCCCAGGAGTTGGGAATGGCTCAAGGAGCACTTCCTCTTTGTTACTTAGGGGTTCCTCTTTCCCCAAAAAAGATGACAAGATCAGACTTTCAACCACTTATAGACAAGATTGCAGCCAGATTTAATTCTTGGACAGTGAAGCACTTGTCTTTTGCTGGGAGATTTCAATTAATTCAAGCGGTAATCTACTCAACCATCTCCTTTTGGGCTTCAATGTTCATCATACCGTCAGAGTGTATAGGCATTCTGGAACGTATGTGCAATGCGTTTATGTGGAGTGGGGCTCTTAATTCAGCTCGTGGTGCTAAGATAGCATGGGAGTCGGTGTGTACTCCGCGAGAAGTTAGTGGTTTGGGACTAAGGAGGTTGGAAGCCTGGAATAAGGTCCTAGGCTTGAAGTTGATTTGGCTTCTGTTTACTGCTGGAGGTTCGTTATGGGTTTCGTGGATGAGAAGGAATTTACTTGGGGCTGAAAATTTTTGGACGTTAAACCCAGAGAGGAGAGGTAGTTGGATTTGGAGAGCGTTGTGTAAACTGCGCCCATTAGCGAGACCAATGGTGTTGTGCGAAGTGGGTTCGGGTATAACAGCTAGCTTCTGGCATGACAACTGGACCTCTCTTGGTCCTCTTATTGAGTTGGTTGGAGCTATTGGTCCTCAGGTAACTGGTCTTAACATTAATGCGGTAGTTGCTGATGCTTTGACAAGTAATGGATGGTAGTTGGATAATAGTAGAAGCAGAAGTCCAGTGATTTCTTTACTGAAGGAGTGTTTACCGAATGCTCTTGAGATTCTGGAATCTGAGGAAGATGATAAGTACGTGTGGTGTCCTATTCCAGGTAGAGGAAATGGCACCTTCTCAGCTAGTGATACTTGGGCTGCTCTGCATCCGTTTCAGAACAAAGTGTTTTGGCATCAAGCAGTGTGGTTTACAGGAAGAATCCCAAAGCATGCTTTCATTACTTGGGTTGCAGCTCGGGACAGAATGGTGACGAGAGATAGGTTGTTGCGCTGGGGTCTTACGGTTCCATCGAGCTGCGTTCTCTGTTTAGGCCTTGATGAGTCTCGTCAGCATCTGTTTTTCGATTGTACTTATAGTAATCAGGTTTGGTCTTTCTTTATCTCTCGTCTGAACTTGGTATCCCCTAGGAGCTTTGATGGTGTGCTGCGCTGGTTAAAGAATCCGTCGAGAGATAAGAATGTGACTCTGATTACTAGGCTGATCCACCAAGCGGTTATCTATCTGATCTGGAAGGAAAGAAATAAAAGAATTCACTCAGCGGTGGAGAAGCCGGCAAGAACGTTGATAGCAGAGATTCAGCAGTTGATCAGGCTCAGACTTGACCCGTTGGCTCAAAGACAGATTATTCCTCCGGGGCAGAACTCTGTGCTTGCGACCTGGTTCTCTTTCTTTTCAGGTTGAAAAAGCAGGGTGTGTCTTAGTTGTAGCTCTCTTTTTCGGTTTTTTTTTAATGGTTTCTCTTGGTAAGTTTCTTCTTAGCCTTGTCGGGGTCGTTTGTGTCCCTCAGACTTGTGCATCTTTTTGTATATTGGTTATTTCAATAAATGGAATTTTAGAGCAAAAAAAAAGAGTTATAGTAGAGAAAAATCTATTAGAGATTATATATCTCTGGTTTATTCTGGTTTATATTGGTTGTTGTATTTGGTTTAGTTAAGCTTGTATATAAGCTTCACTTTCCTATTTTGTATGTGTGAGAGAGATTAATAACAGAAATCAAATCCCTTTGGGATCTTCTTCCTCGTGAAGCTTTCTCTCCACCACTCAACCTCCATTGTTAATCTTGTTCACTAACAGAATCGTCAATGACAAAGGCTTTTGCATCTGGTTTATTTTTTTATTGTAATTTCCGTATGATCAGCTCGACACTTTACATGTTACCAAGACATTGCCCCTAAAATGAGTATGTATTAAAAAATGTACAAGTGTCTCGTATTTTATTAACATATTTATTACTATTGTTGGCATTGTTTTCAACATTACTATTTTCGTCCGGTGTCAACGATCTAATAAAAATAAACTACGTCAAGATTTGACTTTTGAGAATATCATTATGACAGTATTTCAACTCCGACACTTAAAATACGTATATGTACGAAAAATAACATTATCCTCTAGATGTATTGTGACATCGATTATATCATTACACCCTTAACTTGTCGCAGTAAACACGCACATGAGACGTGAATAGATGTCAAAATTTTAGAAAATGCTACAAGATCTGTGAGCTTCCATAATGCTAACATAGCAGCGATCAATAAACTTTCGATTAGATAGTTCTCTTTAGGTCTAGCAATATAGTAACACAAAAAACTGATTGGATTTGGCATGATTAAATCTGTGCCTACTTATTTTTATTTTTCTAAGAACTTTTAACGACGATTCGTGACACCTGTTTATTAGAATTTTTTCCTATTTTATTTTTCGTAAATTTTCTTATGCAACTGAAATTATTTTTCACTGAGATATTTATGCAATATGGAGAAATAATCTTCACGTTCGCTTCTAGCCATTAGCCGCATCTATTCATACACATGTATGACACATTGATACCATTTGTATGTTTGCTTTTGTTCTCACTTCTCACCCCGCCATGAACACACAACATAAAACCTCTCCAGTCTCTCCAGTCACAGTTAACACCTCCATTTATTGAAACTTTACTTGTTTTTTTTTTCAGAAAAAAAAATTACCTGTCAACGTGATATTGGGTGGCTCGGTCATGAAGTTATAAGGTCTGTTCATTTACGGTTACTGTGACAAAAAAACAAATAAGTGTCTTTTAAACATTTTCACACAAAATTTATTAATTTTCTTTCCCAGTTTATTTTTTAATGGCTAAAATACAAATCTATCTTATTAAAACAGAAACATTGCAACATTCTCTAGGCGGATTTTTAAGTTGGACCTCCAAATATTAATTACAAAAACATTGCACAATTATTTATTTTACATCTTTTTAAACATGCATATAATTATCCGATATTTATGCACAGATTTAAAAAAAGATACTAATTGTTTGATTTATTGTTGAGACAATATAGGCGCACATTAACTAAATTAATATTGCAACTCCCATGGTATAAAGATATAAAACTACGTATCTTTTTTTCATTGCAACTTTAGTTTCTATACCTTTATTTTCATTTGACATATAAAATATTTTTAAAAAGTAGTTTAGACTATTTTCATATCTTTTTGTAAGGAATGAAGAGTTATAACATATAAAATATATTAAGGCTTAAAATTTATAAATTTTGAATGTTTAATGTGTATAATAAATTAATCTTTATATCTAAAATGAACCAAAAGTAAAACAGATTCTAAAACATAATTAGTTAAAAAATTAGAATCTATATAACACATATTCTAAAACATAACTAAAAACTTAAAAAAATAACTAAAAGTTATATATTAGTTCAACCAGTGGTTCAACCGGAACCAGGTTACCGGTTTTAGTGGTTTTTCACGGGTTTTATCAGGTTTTAAATATTGGATTTTTAATAAAACACGAACCGAATTTATCTTAGATCACCGGGTTTACCGGTTTAACCATGGGTTCGGGTCAGGTTTCAAAACACTGACCTATATAGTTCGAACATATCCATTTAGTCCATCTCAAAAATATTAAGCTCTATTTTCAATATGGTTTATAGTTTTTTATTATTAAAACATAAATCTAAGTTATCGTTTTGGAAATTCCTATATATATACATATATATATATATATATATATATATATATATATATATATATATATATATCATGGTAAACATTATGGTCCAACAATTTTGAAATAGTAATCATTTTGGAAGTTCTTATATATCATGGTAAAATATATTAGACATCAGAATAAAATAAATTCACTCAGCAGTTATGTAATAATTGTTTTTTTTTAAAATAACTTCATAATGTACAAAAAGAAAAATCAAAACACAAATTTTATACAAAAAATCGCGTTACAATAAAAAACATAATCTTCACTTGCAAAAGAATGAAAACCCGCCCGACCGGGTGGGTCATAATCTAGTAGTTGTATGAATAATGATACTTTTATATTGAAAATATGCAAAATTATATGATTTCTTAATATATATGCAGAAGTTCAGAATGACACTAAATATGAACATAGGGGTAGGGATGGGACAGACCGGATATACGGGGTATTTTAGGATACTCAGATCCAAATCCGGATCCGCCGGATCCGTACGTTTTTTTAAATCAATTTTTTTTAAAAATTAAATAAAAAACTAACTAATTAACCATTTATTTAACTTATTTAAAATTGTTCTTAAAAAATAAAATTGAAAAATTATTGAAATTTAATAAAACTAAAATTTTAATTATTTTATATAAAAATTATATATAGTATGCACATATAAATATAATTATATTTTATATATATTAAATATATAAAAGTTTTGTATCCGGATCCAGATATACGGACCAAAAATTTCATTACTCGGATCCGTATCCGGATCTGTCGGATCCGTAGAGTCACTACCCGAATCTGGATTCGAACCCCTCGAATACCCGTTTTTTCGGATCGGATCGGATCGGATCACAGATCCGGATATTAAATGTCAGGCCTACATAGGGGTATATATTTTTAAAAATACAGTGTATCTTATTTTAGTATTTACTATTGTTGGCATTGTTTTCAACATTACTATTTTTGTCAGATGACTTCGTTCTGAAAAAGGAATAAACTACGTCAAGATTTGACTTCGAGAATATCAATAATTTAAATACTAACTTTTCGTACGAAAAAGAACATTATCCTCTCTAGCTGTATTGTAGACCTCGATTATATCATTACACCGTTTGTCGCATTAAATACACACATGACTACATGCATGAGACGTATAAATGTAATAATTTAGCGAAAATAAGCATAAAATGTTTTTTTTTTTAACATGAAAATAAGCATAAAATGTTACAAAATCTTTGATAGCTTTCCATAATGCTAACATAGCAATAGTAACTGGTTAAAAAAGTTATGTTCCCACACATTATTAGGTAAAACAAGAGTATATAAAGTCAACGCAACTCGCTCACCACCTTCTTGCAAAGTTGTAATCTAAAAAGTAACAAAGCAAACAATAATATAAATGACAAGATAGAGTGAGAGATGTAAAACCAAGCGTGAAAGAGGGATAATTAAGAAGGAGAAAAAAATGTCGATGACGACTTCAGAGGCGAGATCGCCGGTGCCGTTGTTGTTGAGAAGAGGTAGGTCTTCCACGGCGTTAGGAACGTCGGAAGAGAGATCGCCTTCATCGTTACTATTCAGAAGAAGGTCGAGCGAAGATGTGGGGAACATAACGTCAGTTTCTAGCAGTCTCTTGCCTGCGTTTGGGACAGTCATCGAAAACGATAATAACCCTTCCTCCAAATCATTCATCGTTCTTCCTTATGATCGTCGTTACAGGTTATTATTATTGCAATATTCTTAGTACTACTGATTACATATACGAGATGATGATACCTTATGTTGTAAACAATTATGAATCAAACGTAAAAAATACAAAAACACTTAGAGAACAAATACGATTAAATCATATATATGGAATCTATATAATTAATGATTATATGAATTAAAAATTAACAATATTTAGATCCTCGTTTATATAGCTTATAACTTCCATATACATATTTTTTTTTGAATAAACTTATCTCTTAAGAGATATACGGCGGCCTCCACATGTCAATTCTGATAATGAGTCAATCAGCATAACTTCTACGAATGTGTCAGGTGTACCGATACTGAAATCATTTTCAGAATCAACATTTTGTAAAAAAAATCATTTCAGAATAATAATATAATAGAGTAATATTTATATAAAAATGGCAGGTTGTGGGAATTGATTTTGGTGATTTTGGTGGGTTATTCGGCATGGGCATCTCTCTTCGAGTTAGCTTTTGAGAAAGCTGCTGATGGAGCTATTCCCACCATTGATCTAGTCGTTGACTTTTTCTTCGCCGTCGATATCGTCCTCACTTTTTTCGTTGCCTACTTGGATACTTCTACTTACCTCATCGTCGACGACCACAAGCTCATCGCCAGACGGTAATATATAGTTACACATGCACCATATACATGATAATATAATAAAAGTAGTTAATGGGAAAACTATATAATACAATATGTAAAGCGACTAATTATCAGGTACTTGAAGAGCCTGGCTTTTGTGATGGACGTCTTATCGACGTTACCAATTCAGTTCATTTATAAAGCGATTACCGGAAATATCGGACGAGGCCAAGCCTTCGGCTTCCTTAACTTGCTCCGCCTCTGGCGTCTCCGTCGTGTAGCCGAACTCTTTAAAAGGTTTTTTCTATATATGACTGTATTATAGAATTAAACATTGGTTTATCCACATGTATATGTTTTGAGAGTTTACTAGACTATAAAGAAACCTCATATTGCACGTGTAACTCTCTTCTTTTTTTTGCAGACTAGAGAAAGACACACTTTTCAACTACTTCTTGGTCAGAGTCATTAAACTTCTTTGCGTAAGTTCCTCAAGACATGTGTGATCCATATACTTGTTATAATGTAACTTGGTAGAAGTAAAATGATTTAAATTCTAGGTAACGATATTTTGGGTACACACGGCGGGTTGCATTTTATTCTGGATAGCCTATCATTATCCAAAGCCTGTAGATACATGGATAGGATCACAAGTTGAGGATTTCAAGGAGAGAAGCATATGGCTTGGCTACACCTACTCAATGTACTGGTCCATTGTCACACTCACCACCGTGGGATATGGCGATTTGCATGCAGTTAATACCCGTGAGAAGACATTCAACATGTTCTACATGCTTTTCAACATTGGTCTTGCCGCTTATATCATTGGTAACATGACCAATCTTGTTGTCCATAGCGCTCTACGTACATTCACCATGGTAATTTCTATTTAATTATTCATTTCTTTCCATTAAAACAACCAAACCCGTACAACTTAACAAGTACTAATTTAGCAAAAAAAAAAAAAACTTAACAAGTACTAACCTTCTTGTTGGTCAGAGGAGTGCGATCAATCATATACTGCGGTATACAAGTAAGAATAAGTTACCGGATATGATGAGGGAGCAGATGCTTGCACATATGCAGCTCAAGTTCAAGACTGCAGAGTTAAAGCAAGAAGAGGTTCTCCAAGACTTACCTAAGGCCATAAGATCTAGCATTAACGAACATCTATTCCGCTCCGTGATCGAGAATGCTTATCTTTTTAAAGGATTCCCCGATGGTCTCATCATCCAGCTAGTAATCCATCAACAAATTCCATTTATTTTTGTTTCTTGTTAAAGAAGACATAATTAATTAAATGCTCATTGTTGTTGTAGGTTTCTCACATAAAAGCAGAGTATTTTCCGCCTAAAATGGAGATAATTTTGCAGAATGAGATTCCAACTGATTTCTACATAATTGTATCTGGGGGAGTGGTATGTCCACTACATACTCAATATATTCAGTATATATAACTAGACTTCAGTTGATAAAAACAAAAATTGAAATCACAGGAAATAATTAGATCCAAGGGTGCGAGTGAACAGGTAATCCACTAATCTAAACCTTTAGTTTAATCAAAATCTGAAAACACCTTTAATTAGATTCAAATATCTAACAAGAGATTAAGAGTTGATTTATACATATGGTGTTGAAGGTATTGGCTAAGTTAGGTCCAGGGGATATGGTAGGAGAGATTGGAGTTGTCTTCAACATTCCTCAGCCTTTCACTGTGAGGACAAGGAGACTTTCACAAGTTATTCGAATCAGTCATCATAAGTTCAAAGAAATGGTTCAATCCGATGTTGACGACGCCAAAATGATAATCACCAATTTCATGGCTGTAAATTCATCAAACTTTCTATATATAGATACACTGAACTTATACATCAACAACTATTGCTTTGTAACATAAGTAATGTTTTTTCTTCTTATTATTTTTCAGTATCTCAATGAATTAAAAGATGAGTTGAAGAAAGAAATCCCTTTTCTTAGAGATTTATTATCTAGTGCAGATGCCAAGGTACGTTTTCTCAAGCCCATATATAACTGCATAGTCCTCACTCCTCATTATCAATTGTTTTTGGGATGTCCATATTCTTTTGTGAAAGAAAACGGTTCAGACCGAAGAATCACAACAACGTAACACTGAGGAGACAGTTACGGTCTCGAGAGATGAAAATGAAAAGAGTAAGAAACAATCCTCCGTAGATTGGAACATAGTTAAAAAATTATGTTTTAACCTTTTTAAAATAAACAAAGAAGAAAATTTAAATGCAGAAGAAGTGCCAAAAAGAGAGGGAGTTCCCAAGAGAGTGATAATTCATGGGCATCCTCCTAATCAAGATAACAACAAGAATGGTGATTCCAGTGGTAGACTTATCATTTTGCCTGATTCTCTCCCACTTCTGTTCGACTTAGCTGGTCAGTTTCAGTCTTTCACTATCGATTCTGTATCAGTTCTGGAGTGCAAGTTATATACTGTATTAATATATATGGTGGACGCAGAGAAGAAGTTGGGGAAACGGGGAAGCACGATTGTGATGGTAGATGGAGCACATGTTGAACAGTTTGATGCTCTCCGAGAAAATGATCATTTATATATTTTCTAACTAAGTTAGTAATAAATGTGTTACAGTTAAAAAAAAAAAAAAAAAAATGTGTTACAGTTTTATTTTTGATATCTTTCATATTATGGCCTTCCTTCTGTTTTTCGACGTGTCGAACTGATTGAAAAGATGACAACAGTGAAGAAAACAACGGTAATAAGAAAACAAGTTATACATTATTGTTTCCTTGAAATATTTGTTTTGTAGTCTACAAATCATGAGTACAATAACATGTTTCATCTATAAAATTTTGATAGATTTATAATCTTTTAGATGGTTACAACTTACAAGTAAAACCCTCCCACATTTTATTACAGATATTATTAATTGAGAGTCAATCTTTATTACACTTATACAATAGAACCTCTATAAATTAATACTCGATAAAATAATAGTGTCTATAAATTAATAAACTTTCCGGGTCCTAACTTGGACCGGTTTAAAATTTGACATATATTGATAACATAATAAAATAATAATTTTATAAAAAATTCTATGTAAATATATGGTCCAACTAAAGTTATAAATTAATAATTTATATGTATACATGTTTTATATAAGTAAAATATCTTTTATTATATTGTTTGTTTTATATTAACAATGGAATTATCTTTATATCTTCTTAACACTTAATATATTTTTGATGAGATTTAGTAATATTATATCTAAAACCGCATTTAAGTTATATGCAATATATATCAAATACACCAAATAATATAATAAAGTTAATATAAATGTTAAATTTTCAAAAAATAACAATCAATGTCTATACACTAAAATCAAACATTTTGCTTATCTTAGAATAAATATATAATCTCACTATATAAAAGGAGCTATATTTAAGCTTCCTAACACTGTCCACATAAGCCAAATATTCTCATCCAATGAAATTGCCACGTTGGATTGGGCTGACTGTTTAAAAAAAAATTCGGCCCACAACAATCTAAACCTATACATTCGTAATGGGCTGCACAAGTTTTGTTATTCAGTCCCTGGCCCAGACCAAACTGATTGGAAACTCAATCCACAAGGAAAAACCCCATCCACAATACATTTTATCGATCTCCCAAAAAAAAAAAACCAGACAGCCTAACCCTAAACGACGACCTCTTCGCCGATTCGGTTCCTCTCCCCCCCTTCCTGCAATAAGCATCCGCTTACATCCATGAAACTTCAATGGCATCAATTAAATCCCCCATTGAAAATGAGTATCGACCTTCCACTTCCCCTCTCCCACTCCAAATTATCTAAACCCCTTTCCTATCTTCTCCTCCGGCTATTTAAAGTCCGTAACCCACATCCCATTCTCCCTCAAATCTGAGTCTTCGACCTTTCACCATATCAAAACAAATCTCAAACCGCACCGCCCAAGCTTCTCCTCCTCTCCTATTCCGAGATGTTTCACCAGGACCGGGGGAATCGACCTTGACCTTTAGGCTGCTACACTTCTGGGAATCTCGGAAGAATGTGAAAGGAGGACCTCAGATCTTTCTTGGGATGGAGCTCCTTATGATCGATGAAGAGGTATAGTGAGATATATATTTTAATACGATATTGAAAGTTTCTGTGTCCTCCGGTTTGATTAACGAAGCTATTTTTATTGGTTTTGGTTAACTGTCATTAAAAAGTTTGAATTTCCCTTCGTAAGATATTTTTCTTCCTATTATTGGATGTCTGATTTCTCAAGCGATTGATATGGGTTTCTGTTAATTGTCAAAATATATTTTGATTTTTCCCTGAGTGTGAGATTTTTTTTGATAGATTTGGATTGGAATTTAGGAACCTCGACTAATATCAGGAAAAACATTATTTTTGCAGAGTATGAGATTTTTCTGATTTAGATTGGATAGTAATTTAATACGTGCTCAAATAATCGCAGATTTGCAAAGTTTTAAACATTTTCATTCTAGATTAATATGATATATGTTTTGCTTTGGTTCCATAGCTGAAAAGTTTCTCAGTTCATCGGTTTAGTTATTCTTAATAAAAATAACAGATTGCTTGGTCTGAAAAAAATGATTTCTGTTCTAGCGACTGTGTTAATTAAAAAACAGTGCCTCACTTAAAATTCCATCTCGAGATTAAGATGTTTCATATTGTGTCTTTGCTCTGTAGAGGACTTTGGCCAGGGTTTCATCGGCCAGAACCGTCGCAGCCAATATGAAAAAGAGCTCGAGCGTGGGAGAATCTACACACTGACAAACTTCTATGCATCCAACAGCAAGGTCATTTACCATGTTGCTGATCAGAAGCTGGTCATATGCATCTCACACGCCTCTGCTCTCTCGAAGGTGGAAGGAAACAATGAAGGCATATTGATGGATCGCTTCCGACTCCACTCTTTCTCAGAGTTTGAAGCCAACTGTGATCTCCGAGGTGATCTTCATGGTAAGCTTTCGTTGTTTTGGTATGAAGTTTTGAGTCTCAGAATGTGTAGACGCCCTGAGAAAATTCTATATAACAATCTTAGTAACACTGCGGCTTTGTGATTGTTGTAGATGTTGTGGGCCACCTTAAGCTGGTTGATGGCCAGCCTCTGCATCAGCGTCCGGTTTTGTGCGCCAAGGATGACTCAATAGCTCGGAATGTTTTGGTTCATTTGCAGCTAAAAGAGTAAGCAATTGTAGTGTAACCAACACATGCATCGTTTGCTGCTATGTTATCCCTGCACCATCATCCTTCAATTAATGTACACTGTTTCTAAATTCGCAGGGGGGGCAGTGATGAATGTCTACCTATGGGATGAGGCCGCGGAGAACTTTCGTCTTAAGTTTGATGCAAGTGCATCCACTCCAACTGTCCTTCTGGTCACAACGGTGACTCCTAAATCGAGATAATTTGGCCTATCAATCTGTTGTGTATCTTTACTTTTGAATTGTTATTGTAGGTAGAACATGTTAAAGGTGGTTTAGATTGAAATTTTCTGACGTGTGCTGCTCGATTTTCTCTTTCAGTTTCTTTTTAGAACCAAATTCAGAAGTCTTCCTCCATTGTTTGAGATACACTCTGGAGCTGACTCTTGCAATTAAGTTTCTTTTATCATCTCTAATTATCATATACTGGAAACACCTAACCGTCTCTGACATTTTCCTCTGTATACTACTCTGCATCATTAAGTATATATGACTAACTCTCTCTCTCTCTCTCTCTCTCTCTCTCTCTCTCTCTCTCTCTCTCTCTCTCTCTCTCTCTTGTGGTTCAGATTGCAACTCTGACATGTCACACATTCCGAGTTTACCTTGCGGTCTCACCTGATGGACAGACGATTGTGACTGGAGTAGGAGATGAAACCTTAAGGTTCTGGAATGTCTTTCCGTCCATGAAAGCTCAGGTAAAACCAATCAATTTTTCTTGCATTACCAAAATTATATTTTCGTCCCTATACGCAAACAAGGCACTGTGGTCGTGTAAGAATACCATGCCTGCAGATTTTGATATATATACATGTCTTATTAATGTGATTTAAAACAACAGGAGCGGGTTCAGCGGCTTCGACATGACAGCTTTGACGTTCTCACGTGCCCCTCTAGACACTCCCACCGTCAATCATCAGGTTTGATTATGTTCCTAAAATTAACCCGAATAAGCTTTTGCGTCTTTAGTCTTCTACTCTATATGAAGTTAAAGCGGAGAGGTTGTTGTACATGTATATGATCGTTCTTTGCAGTATATTAAAATTTTCATGTAAATGTTAACATGTTGAACCGTTAAAGTCCTTAACTCCGATCTATGTTTCGGACCAAGAAACCAGAATACTATAAGTGAACTTCGTGATGAGGCATTGTTCCCCGTCTACTAGAATGGAGATAGTCGGAGAGTCTGAAAAGATGACTGGAACTTCGGATATATGACTCTGTGTATCTGGAACTTCATCACTCTGCTTCATGGTCATGGTTCAGATACGACAATCTATAGTTGTTTATGTGTCAATTTGATTTCAATTTTCTTGCTTCGTTTTTGTTGTTGGTATATTCGCTTGATTTATTAGCTTTTACCCCCTATTGTGATGCAGATATTGATTTGAGAGTTTGGGAAAGCACACACTGAACTCAAATCGCTAAGGTTGTCTGAGAGACACAGAGAGAAAGATCTTGAAAAGGTTTGTTGTTGTTGTTGTTGTTGTTGTTGTTGTCTGTTTTTTTGTTTTGGTTTTGTGTTTGTGTTCAGTTTTTATATTTAGAAAATTATTTGAAGGAAGTTCAGTTTCATATGTCAGTTTATTTCTTCCTTTCACCAAAAATTCTAAGATGTTAGTTAAAAACAAGCCAATTATCATGAAATGGTGCAGGTGTATTTATGCCTATGTGAATGTTATGCATTAGCGTTCAGAATCTTACTGCCACTTAGTTTCTAGATCAGATATTACGTTCAGAATTGTACTGCCAGTTAGTTTTTGGATCAATTATTACATCATGTGTTCTTCACTTTTATGTTTTATGACATGCCTCCAATTGAAGCTATACTTGCTCCATTAGAAGCTGAACATGAGGCGGAGCGGTGCTGAGAGCGATACGACCTGTTCCTTTGGAGCCTCCCCGGCTGCAGAGTTCTGGGAGTGGGAGATGGGTGACTGGAGAAAAAACAGAGCGGTCCGGATCATACATGATTGATGATGTCCAAAACGAGAAGAGTTCATGAAACAAATAGAAATCTGTCAGGATTTTTAGTTATCATCTTATTTTTTTGTACGTACTCTTAAGTCTGAACAAGGTAGAGATGGAAAAATTATGAGATTATATGCTATGAGGCTATGATGATCAACTGAAGGCAAGAAAAAAGTTGAAAGCTGTTCCTTTGTTCACTTAAGAACAACTATATGTTTCTCTATCAAATGTTACTTCATTGCTGAAAATCGTACAAGAAAACCAAAATTTTGATAAGAGTTAAAAATATTGTTAAAAAATGATATACAATAGCTTTACAACTTGGTAAAGAGATACAATAATATGTTGCTTGATTCGATATTTGTGTAGTAAAATAATTATTTGCTTTTGAGTAGATGAACAAACGCTACGAACTTCTTAACTAGCTATTGATTGATCCACCTCAGCCTATTATTATGTTATAAGCTACGAACTTCATATTATGTTTACCCCTTAGCTACGGACTTCATATTACGTTATAAATCCATGAAAAAAACAATAAACAGGTATTTTAAATTATATACAGTATGTTCATACATAAAACAATATTAGGGAAGCTACATTTGTCACATATTTTAAAAGTAAAAGGTAAGTCTCCTAAACTAAATGCATATAAACGTAAACAAAAAAAAAATCAAACAGGTACATTTAAGGCCAAACAAAGGAAGGATTAAATGTAATGTAGATGGGAGTTTCATCAACTCAACTATTCCAGCGAAAGCGGGATGGATTCTAAAAGATAAGTATGGATGTTATAAAGAATCAGTTCAAGCTGCAGGGAAGATAGTTCAAAATGTGTTTGAAAGTGAGCTTCAAGGAATTTTAATGGGGGTACAGCATTGTTGGATAAGGGGTTATAGAATGCTAATCATTGAGAGTGATTGTAAAAAAGCCGTTGATGTGCTAAAGAATGGTAAGCTACACTTGGACGAGAAGAAAGATAAATAAGGTTATTACTATATACCTACTTTAATTGTTCATCCGCTTCATCAGGATTTATGTAAACTCAAACTAGGTTTAATAAAATTAGTCGTTATATAAGCAAAAAAAATAATTTGAACGACAACTTTTCGGTTCGTACACTATTATTTCCTACTTTTTTTGGTAAATACTATTTCCAACATTTAATTAGAAATGATCCACTTTAGCTTATTAAAAGTTCAATACCACGTTGTCAAAAAAAGTCCAATACCACAAAAATAAAAACTTATCTATTACAATATCATAAAATATTGTTTTGAACTAAAACTACGAAAAACAACATTCAAACTACAGAAAATCAAAACAAGAAAAAAGCTATTTCTTTAATACTAAAATACTGCAATATAAAACAAAATCAACAATTAAATATAAAAACTAATTATCCGCGCGAAGCGCGGAAAAAAAACTAGTATCTCTAAAAATTAAAAAAAATTTAAAATTTCAGCATTATTAATTTAGAGAGGTTTTACTGTATCAACAACCATATCTTGATTGAAAGAAAACTAAGAACAGTTACCTTAAAGATGGGGACATGTTCACATGTCCTACGCATGCACCTAATAATACTCAATAACACAACTCTTAGAATGTGGTGCAGCGTACGAATTGGATAATCAGCTCAATTAAGGCATTTGATAATCCTCTTTGGGACCTGCTTCCCTCAATCAAAAGATTCGAAGAACCACACTTGAAATCGGCTTTTTATATTGATGAATTTAATCAAATCAAGAACAAGAAAAAAGAGAAACTCTTTAGTTTATTAATTATCAAAAGCTGAATATCAAAACCAAACTACAACCACTTATATAAGTCATAAGAGTCAATTATAAAACCCTAACTCTTATAAGAATAGGAAAACAACTAAATAAAAAGAAATAATAATAATAATAATAATAATAATAATAATAATAATAATAATAATAATAATAATAATAATAATAATAATAATAATAAAAAAAAAAAATCTTTAAAAAACTGATATAATATAGTAGTTATTTAGCGATTAAGGTATCATCATGCTGCTGCATCAAATCCTTCCGGTTCGAAAGATTCAACCTCAAATCAAAATGGAAATCGCTGCTGCCGGAACCTCCAAGAAAAGCTTTCCCTTTTCAAATTTCTCTTGATCTCATTCTTCTCTGTAAGCATCCAGTGCATAGTGTGCTTTCCCTGACTACACATATAATCATCTTTATTTAACCAGTTAACTTTGTTCTCTACTGTATGTATAATCGTATATTACTTTCTTATGTTGTTCTTGTGAGCTACATAACTATAATAAACTTTAACATACTTCAATCTCGAAAACTTACTCTTTACACATATTCATTAACCTGTCCAAAGTAATTCAGATAAACGAACAAGGCCCAAAATGAGTGTTCATACCCGGCCCAAGCTAACAAGCATTGAACGTCGTCGTTTACAGCTTCCTTTTCCTCAATATCTGGAGATCACAGGGCCTCCCTGAGACCATCTTTATCCTGGTCTTTAAAAGGGTTTCAAAGGGGAAAAAGGTGATATGAGTCCCAGAAATTGGAAAAAACCAGCGCTTCCCGTGCTTCTTTAAGCGGCTGCTTTTCACAAACCCTACTGACACGTAACGGTTTGCGATTGATTCCTTTTTAATTTTTTTTAAATCGGAAAAAGTAAAAAAAATTAATAAGAAATCCAAAGGGGGTTTAGCGTTAAAGATGCTCTGATAATTTGCAGGGATGGTCATTTCTGTTTATTTATGAGTCTGGTTTAGGTTTGCTTTGATTTGATTTATATAGGTTTTTAACCAAAACTAATTCGGTTCTGTTTGTATTCGGTTTAGTTTGGTTTGGCTGAGTTCGAGTTGATTTTAGTTTAGATTAGCTTGTGTTCGGTTCGGTTTAATTTGGCTTTATTTGTATTTATTCAGTTCAGTCAAGTTAAATTTTTTGTTTTGTTACAAATATATATATATATATATATATATATATAAAATATATTTTTCTCTCTTCTTTGGACACGTGGAAGGGGGTTTTGTTGACATGTGTTTACTTCTTATATCTTTTTACATTTTGGATCTTTCTTTTTTTAGATTATTATAATTTGGTTCATCACTTTCTAATTGTACAATATCTAATTATTTTCACAATAATCATCATCTTTTTAAGTTTGATAATCTATTTTATTAATTACAAAATATAACATGAAAAAAAATAATAAATAAAATAATATAAATAAATTTTTGATTTTTAATTTATTCACAACTAAAAATAACATAAACTTCATTATTTTATTAGTCATTACTATTTTCTATTATTTCATTTACAAATTGTACATTTATTTTAATATTGACCAAGTTAAGAAAAATAAACAAGAAACATAAAATCTCTATAATCATAGAGAAAAACAAAATATCAAAGACACACTAACTAAGTAAATGTTTAGAACTAAAACGATATCAAGAACAAAAATTAATTTAGCTCACTTTATCATATAACTAGAGGCTTGTCCGCGCTTCGCGCGAAATATTGTTCAAGTGTTGTTAACTATGATTTTTTGGATGATGTAATTATGTGATTGTTTTTATTAATTAAATGCATTATGTTAATTATCTGGTGTTTTAAATGTGTTATGTAGTAATAGATAATTAGTTAATATATTTAGTGTTTAGCTTTTCAATAATGTGTTGTTGTGTATATAGTAGTACTTATTAGTGGAGAATTGGTTTAGCTCAAGGAGGAGCTGAGCCAACAGCCTATGATGTAAAGTATATTGAAGCCTTTGATATAAAGCATATTGAATTTTAATAAATTTGTTTAGCCTTTGATATAAAGCATATTGAATTTTAATAAATTTGCTAAGATTAAATATTTAGCAATAAATTTGTATTTTATGTTTTTTTAATTATTTGAACATTTAAGATGTTTTGTGCCGTCTCCCTATATTTTGATATTGAATGGTCACTATCTATGCATTTCTTTTACCATTTTGGTGTGATGTATTTCTCACCATCACTGGGAAAAGACTCACCACGACGCTCTTGTTCTTCCTCACTTTTTTTTCATGTGAGATTATCTGATATTTGTTGTAGATCGGATTTTAAGTTCCTAGTTATGCGGTTGTTTATAACGGCATTGTAAGCTGTTCCAGTCAATATTGGCTGCTTCTCCTCTTCCTTAAATTTCAACTGATGTTAGGAACTGCATCTCCTTGGGCTGGATCTGAGTTTAGTCGTCTATGATGTTGTTATCATCGTCGTTGGTTTTACTGTCAATAGTCTATGCTTGTCTTAGTTTTCAAGATTTGGATTCTGGTGATCTAACTTGTATGTTCTCGTTCGTTGCTCAAGGAAGGCTCAACGGTTTATCGATTTCATTTCATCTACAATTTTTTCTCTGTTTTTTCATCTCGTTGCAGTTTTCATCGCTGTTCGCGTCTCTTGTGACTCTCTCTTTCGCCATCTGTTCGCATCTCTTGTGGCTCTCTCTTTCGCCATGCTTGCCAATCTAGGTTTGGATAGTGTTTTCCTCTGTGTATGCTTTGTAGGTTTCGAAGGTTGTTTCTAGTCTCAAGTTTGCGCTCTGCTTTGGCGGTAGTTGGCTTCCATTCTTTCTCCCTCGGGTTGTTTTTTTTTTCTTCCCCTGCTTTCTTTAGTATAAGTGTGCGGAGCTAATCTCCTGGAGCTTTGGTCCATTCTATCCAGAGCTTTGTGGTTCTTTGTTGGCACGAGTTTTTTGTTTGTTTTTATTTAGTTTGTGAGGTGCTTCTTACTTCTTAGTTGGCAGTTGTGTTTATGGTGCATTAGGAAATTATCCTCCTGTTTCGTAGCGATTTTGGTCTTCTATTGATTATTCTTTATGTAACATGTTTTCTTATTTTTGTGTTAGTCTTTGATCGCACTTCTTTGTGTTCGAGAGATTGCTTTGCTTCAAAGTTTATCTTTCAACCATTCTATCCAGAACTTTGTGGTTCTTTGTTGGCATGAGTTTTTTGTTTGTTTTTTGTTTAGTTTGTGAGGTGCTTCTTACTTCTTAGTTGGTAGTTGTGCTTACGGTTCATTAAGAAAGTGTCCTCTTAATTACTTCGTAACAATTTTTGTTTTCTGTTGATTATTCTTTATGTAACATGTTTTCTTATTTTTTGGTGTTAGTCTTTGATCGCACTTTTTTGTGTTTGAGAGATTGCTTTGTTTCAAAGTTTATCTTTCAACCATTTTCTGAATTTTGTTTGTTCTGGGTTTGACACTCAATATTAAACCGAGGTAAGTTAGTCTTTGTTCTTGATTTTCTTTCAGTTTTAAACTTCTATTGAGTTAGTGTTACTTCGGCCGTTTGATTTTATTTGTGATTATGGAGGTTTTGTGTTTAAATTATGTGCTGTGATCTAGTTTATTCTTTTTTAGTTTAGTTAATATTAAAATTAAATATATAATTTGTAAATAAATAAATCGAAAATTAAAATAATAAAATAGCGAAGGATTATGTTATTTTTTAGTTTTGAATGAACTAAATAGTTAAAATATATTTATATTATTTTACTTATTTTTTAATTCTTCATGTATTTTTCTGACTGATAAAATAGATTATAACACTTCAAATAATGATGATTATTGTGAGAAGATTAAATAGTGCATTATTAAAAAATGGTGAACCAAATTGTAGTAATATAAAATATGAAGGAGCTAAAATGTAAAAATAAATAAATAAGGGACACATGTCAGCAAACCCCCCTTCCACATGTCAAATGAAGAGAGAAAAATCTATTTTATATATATAGATGTTTTGGTTATAACAAGGAGATGTCGAAAAAGAGTAGAAAGATAAACTCTGAGACAGAGCATCTTTCGAATACAAAGAAACACGAACAAAGACCAATACAAAGAACCAAGAAAGCGTGTTAGAGCAAAAATATTCAACAGAAGACAAAAATCACCATGAAACAAGAAAACAAATATTTAACACACCATAAGCGCAACCACCAGCTAAGATGTACGAAGCACCTCACAAACTAAACAAGCACATAAAAAACATTCATACCAGTGGAGAACCACAAAACTTTATATAAAAAAACCAAAATTTCGAGAATCTAACTTTGCACACTTATACTAAGAAAATCATGAGAAGTAAACATAGAGCCTGAAGGAGGGAGAATGAAAGTTAACCACCAAGAAACCAAATCCCAAACTTGAGACTAGACACAACATTATAAATCTACAGAGCATACACGAAAAAACAATATCTAAACGAATCGCAAATTTGACAAAATAGAGAGCCATTAGAGACGCGGACAGTGATGAAATCAGCAAATCGTGGAGCCAGCCTCCAACTATGAAAGAGAGAATAGAAGTCTGATGATCAAAAATCAGATCTTGAAAACTAACCAAACATGAATAATCAACGGTAAGCTAACAAAAAAGAAATCAACATCAAAGACGACTAGACTCTGATCCTACCTAGGAGATGCACTCCCTAACATCAACAAAAATCTAAGTAAGAAAAAGAGCAGCCAATATTGACCGAAACAACCTATAACACTGTAACTAACAACCACACAGCATGAAACTTATAAACCCAATCTATAACAAATACCAAACAATCTGAAGAACAACAAACACACAGAGGTGAGTATTTTTGGTGAGGGTGAGAAGCAAAGCACACGGAAAAGGTAAACGAAATATATAGATAGTGACGGTTTAATGTCAAAACATGGAGAGAGAACACAAAACATCTTAAAGAATATGT
This sequence comes from Hirschfeldia incana, assembly GCA_026261945.1. NCBI lineage: Eukaryota > Viridiplantae > Streptophyta > Magnoliopsida > Brassicales > Brassicaceae > Hirschfeldia > Hirschfeldia incana. Next base: position 5,755,980 of record JABCMI010000006.1, read on the forward strand.
TCAAATAAGAAAAAAAAAACAAGTTGTGACATTAAACTGTTAATCTTAACACCTATGATTATTTGAAATTATCATCATAAGCACCGCTCACAAAATATAATTCATTGAAATCAACCTAAAAAAGTCCAAACCATCAAACTATTATAACACATCCCCATCACCCCATTATACAAAACTAGATCTGGGCATAAATCTCAAACTTGAACCCGATCTGAAGTAATAATATCGGTTCAGTTACGGATCAAGTCAAAAACAAGATCGATTTCATTTAATTTGGGTTTTTGGTTCGGTTCCATTTTAGCCGATAACTGAAGAGTAATCCGAGTTGAACCGAACAAATACAAAACTGATAGTATAAAACATGACAAAAAAGTTCATATTATTCCAAATGAGATGACGCAAAATAAAAGATAAATAAAAATGCAGTTTGTATAACTAACATGGATTTATCAATTTATGTTTTAGGCATCTTTACTATCATATCTAATTATTGATATGTATAAACTCTAATTTAATATAATCATTGTAAGATGAAGTCCACATTTATAAATTATCTAAATTTTAATTTAAATTAATAAGTTTCAATCCATTAATTAGCAATTCAGCCATTACACTTCAAATTGTCATGCATATATTTAAACTTAAATTTCTTTCATAATAACTTTGCAAAGACTTCGATCAAATTGATAAATTCTATAAAATTTTATACATATTTTGTTTTCCAAAATACTGTTGAGAAATGTTCTTGATTATAAAACCATAGTCAAATCATAACAATATTAGCAAAACCGGTGTGTAGCGCCCGCAAACCCCTAGTAATTTATAAGAACATGAACAAATCATCATTGATGACACTTAGGGGTAGGGGTGGGCGTTCGGGTACCCATTCGGGTTCGGTTCAGGTCCAATCGGGTTTCGGGTTTTCGGGTTCAAAAATTTCAGCCCCATTCGGATATTTCTAAATTTCGGTTCGGGTTCGGTTCGGATCTTTGCGGGTTCGGTTCGGGTTCGGATAACCCATTTAAATAATTTTTAAAATTTTAAAATTTATTATATACTTTAAATTTCTCAAAATCTATAAACAAAATACATATTACATATAAATTTGAATAGCATATGTCAAAATATATAAAATTAACCTATAAATTGGTTTATTTTGAAAATTTCGATTGAGAATCAATAGATATTTTAAATATTTTTGGTGTTTTGAGTATACTTTAGCTATTTTAGACATGTATGTTTGACTATTTGTATATTTTTTTTAAGTGTTTTGGATTACTAAAAAGTATTTATATACTATGAATGTTTTTAATATACAATAAATCTAAAAAATAGTTAATATATATAGGTATATAAATCTATTTCGGATATATTCGGGTACCCGAAATACTTCGGTTCGGGTCGGGTTCGGTTTCGGTTTTTTAAATACCAAAAATTTGAACCCATTCGGATATTTAATCAATTTCGGTTCGGGTTCGGTACTACTTTTTCGGTTCGGGTTCGGTTCGATTCTTCGGATCCGGGTTTTTTGCCCAGTCCTACTTAGGGGTGTCAAAATAGATCAAATCGGTCAACCCAACCCATAACCCAAATGGGTTGACTGTTAATGGATCATGGGTCAACCCAACTCATTTAATGAATGAGTTGGGTTGACCCATAACCCATTAAATTAAGAGGGAAAAAACAAGATTTCTCGGTTTTGGAAAAAATGAGATTTTTCGATTTTGGTGGGAAAACATAATTTTCGGTTTTAACGAGAAAACATATTTTACGATTTTGGCGGGAAAATTTTCGGTTTTGACGGGAAAACGCGCTTTGCGATTTTGACAGAAAAACGAGATTTTTCGGTTTTAGCGGATAACGTTTTTCGGTTTCGACAGGAAAACAAGATTTTCTAGTTTTGGCGGAAAAACGTGTTTTTGCGGTTTTGGCGGAAAAACGAGATTTTTTTGTTTTAGCCGAAAAATATGTTTTCGGTTTCAGCAGGAAAACAAGATTTTCTGGTTTTGACGGGAAAACATGTTTTTGCGGTTTTGCCGGAAAAACGAGATTTTCTGGTTTTAGCGGAAAAATATGTTTTTCAGTTTCAGCAAGAAGACAAAAATTTTCGGTTTTGGCGGGAAAATAAGATTTCTCAATTTTGGCGGGAAACGAGATTTCTTGATTTTGGTGGGAAAACGCGTTTTTGCGGTTTTTGCGGGAAATGTATTTTATGGTTTTGACATGAAAACACGTTTTTGAGATTTTGGCATGAAAACACATTTTTGCTGTTTTGGGATTTTAATGTTAATTTTTTTTAATCATAATATTTTTCTTTTAAATTTAATTAAATTAAATGGATCAAATTTGACCCAACCTAATAGACCTATTTAACCTGTTAACCCATCAACTTGTTAACTCATTAACCTGATAACCCATTAAATCAAAAATAAACAGTTCATTTGAGTTAATGGGTCAATTTGGGTTGGGTTAATCCATGGGTCATGACCCATTTTGACACCCCTAACGACACTAAATCATTATTTTCCTATTTAATCGTAAAGCAAAACACTACAATAAATACAAGATATACTCTATTAATTTTATATTATTATCTTCAAACATAATAATTGTTTTGTTTTAAAGTTAATGTAGGAGATTTATATTTTTTATATTTTATTTAGTTGTGTGAGTAAAATTCATAAAACTATGTTTAATTGTTTATGTTAAATGGTTGAATAACTTAAATTTTAGTATTATCAGTATATCTAGTTAATCTGATTAAAACAATTCGGTTTGGGTTAGTTAAATGTTGAACCAAATGGTTTAGACATATACTTGTGGTTTGGATGAGTTTGGACTCGGTTGGATCCATTTGTTTTTTTTTTTTCACCCCTAATAATTTGTCAGAGAGAGAGAAGCAGATCGTATCATCTACCACGTTCGGCATTGCAGTAAGAGATAGAAGAATGTCTGGAATGGTAGATGCGAGCTCGTGGGGAGCGGCGTTGGTAAGGATCTCGCCGTACACATTCTCCGCAATCGGAATCGCCATCTCGATCGGCGTCTCAGTCCTCGGCGCCGCCTGGTAAAATCCAATCTTCTTCTTCTTCTTCTTCGGCATTTGACTCGTTGTTTCACCAATCTATTTGCTTTGCCAGGGGAATTTACATAACCGGAAGTAGTTTGATCGGTGCTGCCATTGAAGCTCCTCGTATCACTTCCAAGAATCTCATCAGGTAATGTATGATTCAAAGTTCTCAACTTTTAGCTTTATTGAGTTTGAATCGAATCTTCGTTAAAAGGATGTTCTGCTAGAATAGATTGATTGTCACATTAAATCATATAATGGTTAGAGGATAAAGTTGCTGACTTTATTTGATTGGTTGCTAAAACTTTGCAATGACGAAGCATTTGTTCTTTTTTTGTTTTTCTTGTGCCAGTGTAATCTTTTGCGAAGCTGTAGCTATATATGGGGTTATAGTTGCAATCATACTGCAAACGAAGTTGGAGAGTGTCCCAACTTCGAAGATGTATGACGCTGAGTCTCTTAGAGCTGGTTATGCAATCTTCGCATCTGGAATCATTGTTGGATTCGCCAACCTTGTATGCGGGTATGTGTACCTTCATTCTTCTTTCTCAAGTTTTGTTATTTTTTTTTTGGGATTCCGTTGTTAATGATAGTCACATTTTCTCTGTTGCAGGTTATGTGTAGGAATCATTGGAAGCAGCTGCGCGTTGTCAGATGCTCAGAACTCCACACTCTTTGTGAAGATTCTTGTGATTGAGATCTTCGGAAGCGCTCTCGGGTTGTTTGGAGTTATTGTTGGGATCATTATGTCCGCGCAAGCAACATGGCCTACCAAATAGATATAAACGGTCTGTGATCTCTGGTATCTTCATTGTTATATGGATACTCTCATTAGTTTCTAGAAGAAAAATCTGGGTGAGAATTCAGAATCTTTTTTGGATTCCTGATTTTTTTTGTATTGTTTAAAACTTTGTAATAATTGGAGAACATCTTCTTCATTATGTTTGTATTCTCGTTGTTTTTTCTTTGAAACAAAGACAAGTTGTTTGTATATGATTTGCTGTTGGTTAATTATTGAAGTTATATATTTCATTCAGTTGACATATCTATACCGTTATGTTCCTATTGTTCATGAACTAGTTCAAGATCTCCTGCAATGATGACTGCTCTTGAGTTCCCATTGAGAGGGAGAATGGATTCTCTCAATGATAAAATCACCTCTCGTTTCCCCATTCCTGGAGTTTTGAAGAACAGATGGTGTCTTACTGTCTTGTTGTTTTTTTAGGGTTTGATCCTTCTTGTCTTGCGTGTGTCCCAAGTTTCAGAATGCTGCCATTTGAGCTTTTAAATCTGTAGCAAATCCAAAATAGTGATATTTGTTTTAACGTAAGGAGCAGCTATTTTGCAGGATGTTGTGAATGTATCTCTCTCACTCAATCTTTCTCCTCTCTCTCTCTTTCTCATTTTATTTTTCAAATATTGTCTCTAAAAACAGAAACAGAGAGAGAGATCTGGTATTATCCTTCTCCCTTTCACCGTATCTTTACTCTAATCGGATCTCTCACGTTGGTGGATTTGCGTGCCTATCACGGCGGCCAGGACCGTCTTTAGCTTTCTTCTTCTCCTCCTCCTCCAGGTGCCGAGATTGTATTATCTTCCTTCATGCTTACGTAATCCAATGCATTCGTATCAGAATTTGAAGATCCTCTCTGTCTTTTGATCGTTAATCATGATACATTGTTTGCTAGATGAAGCTGACATGATGTACTGGAAACACATTGCATTTTAGTATATGATTTGCTAATTTTTTAAAGGTTTTGTTCATTGATCCAGAGCCATTGCTGATCCCTCTCGAGATCAGCCATGGCGGGAGTAGTAAACACCCCATTTGCGGGTATTATTCACGATTTCAAAGGAAGAAGAAAGTGCTACAAACAAGACTGGCTTGCTGCCTTCAATTCTGGAGTTAGGTCTGTCATGTTTTCATGCCTCATGCTCATTCCATGCATGCAAACTTTTTGGTCCTCACATCTTGGTTCAATCATTCTCAGGATACTGGCTCCTACTCTATACATTTTCATTGCCTCTGCATTGCCTGTCATTGCCTTCGGCGAGCAGTTAAGTAGAGAGACAGATCGAAGTCTTGGCATAGTTGAATCATTAGCTTCCACAGCTATTTGTGGAATTATCCATTCTATTTTTGGTGGACAACCACTGTTGATAGTAGGGGTTGCAGAGCCCACTATAATTATGTATACATACCTTCACAGCTTCAGCAAAGGCAGGCCTGAACTGGGTCAGAAACTTTACTTAGCCTGGGCAGGATGGTAATTATGAACTACAAGATCTATCCTTATTCATCCTCACTTCTTGCTAATTGTGCTTTTGTTTTGACAGGGTCTGTGTCTGGACAGCAGTTTTGCTTATCCTTCTTGCAAGTTTAAACGCATCCAACATCATTTCTAGATTCACCAGAATTGCTGGAGAGCTATTTGGAATGCTGATTACCGTTCTGTTTTTCCAAGAGGCTGTTAAGGTGCTCTGATGGGTAACTTATTCCATTGTGAAATGTCATACAAGAGTCACTTCGACGTTGTTAACACTTAAGAGACGTCTTCTTGTTTCCTTATGCAGGGAGTTCTCGGCGAGTTTCTTGTACCGAAATCTGTAGATCCAAGACTAGAGGTGTATCAGTTTCAGTGGCGGTACACCAATGGACTTCTTGCAGTCATCTTCTCATTTGGTCTTCTTTACACTGCTCTTAAAAGCAGGAGAGCAAGATCATGGAGATATGGCTTTAGTATGTGAAAAAACTTTCCTTGTCTGAATAGATGATGACAAGAGTCATTAACTAGCTTTGTCTTTGCAGGGTGGATGCGAGGTTTTATTGGAGACTATGGAACTCTCCTCATGCTTGTGTTGTGGAGTGCGTTCTCCTTCACAGTCCCTAGAGATATTCCTGAAGGAGTTCCAAGAAGGTTAGAACTGCCTCTTCCTTGGGATCCTAAGTCTTTGTATCACTGGACAGTAGTCAAGGTACAACTACAACCTAATAGAGAAGGACTTTTATAAACTTGTGTTGGAACATCATTGATTGATGTTGTACAAATTTGCAGGATATGGGGAAGGTCCCGCCTCTTTTCATTCTTGCTGCATTTATACCAGCAATCATGATAGCAGGTCTATACTTCTTTGATCACTGTGTATCTGCACAAATGGCTCAGCAGAAGGAGTTTAATCTGAAAAATCCACCAGCTTATCACTATGACATCTTTATTTTAGGAATCATGGTATGATGTGTTACAAAACTAAATAAATGTGGTTTAGTTGCTGGAGGAATGAAAGTGAACACTAATTCATTTCTAAGCTGTTTTTGTAGACATTGATCTGTGGATTACTTGGACTTCCTCCTTCAAATGGAGTCATTCCACAGTCCCCTATGCACACAAAGAGTCTTGCAGTTCTTAAGAGGCAGCAAATGCGAAAGAAAATGGTCCAGAAAGCCAAAGAATGCATCAAGGCAAAAGCAAGCAAGTCAGAGATCTATGGGAAGATGCAAGATGTGTTTATAGAAATGGAAAAATCACCCAAGGCATGTAAAACATTTATTCATTAGTTCATTTCTTATCAAGAACTTAATATCTCACCTAACATATGAACCTGGTTCAGGCTACCTCAGTTGCCAAAGAGCTAGAAAACTTGAAAGAAGCAGTGATGAAAGCAGACGATGGAGGAGGTGGAGGAGGAGATACAAAGGGGAAGAAGTTTGATCCGGAAGTGCATATTGAAGATCATTTGCCCGTTAGAGTAAATGAGCAGAGAGTGAGCAATCTCTTGCAATCAATCCTTGTTGGATTGTTGATATTTGCAGTACCACTTCTCAGAATGATACCAACTTCAGTTCTATGGGGCTACTTCACTTACATGGCTGTTGATAGTCTCCCCGGGAACCAATTCTGGGAAAGACTTCTGTTACTTTTTATCACTCCTAGACGTCGATTCAAGTACTGACATTCTTCTTAATACATAAACTAACATCTATTGAACTTATAAAATATGTTCTGATATTTGCATTTTTTTAATGTGTGAACAGAGTTCTTGAAGGTTTACATTCATCATTTATGGAGATTGTACCATACAAGACGATTGTTATGTTTACACTCTTCCAGCTTCTGTATTTTCTGATATGTTATGGTGTGACATTGATTCCAGTAGGAGGGATCTTGTTCCCATTGCCATTCTTCTTCCTCATTGCTATAAGACAATACATCCTCCCCAAGATATTTGATCCAGCTCATCTTCAAGTTTTAGATTCTTCAGAGTATGAAGAGATGGCTGGTGCACCACATAATATTCCTTTGAATTCTGTAGAGATCAGTGAGGACGAGTTTTATGATGCAGAGATTCTGGATGAGATTACTACTAGCAGAGGTGAACTCAAGCATAGAACCTTAAGTGTCAGGGAGGGCAGATCCCAAATGGTAACTCAAACCAATTCTAGAAATAAACTTTTTATAAATCTTATATGGGTTGCATCCTTTTTAACATTTTGTTTTATGTAAATACTTTCAGGTGTATCCAGAAAACAGTGGACATTCTTAAGTCTTGTTACAAATCGTCGGAAGATGTTGCTTTCTAATAAACTGCAGATACACTGCAAGAAGATGTTTAGGGGCAAGAGAAGAAGTATGCATAAACAAAGATGGAGAAAAGCTAGTATACAACAACCAAACGTCCTCACTGTTTCTTCCATGAAACATTTTTGTTTCCTCACTTTTGTTATAGTTTGCTCTCTACAAATTATTTACATACAACACAAGCAAAAGAAAAAGTACAGATTACATTTATCTGCTTTTAGGACTAAAAATAGTATGTTTTGTTTTGTTTTAAGTAAAAGCTGAGGATGATTAAACCTCTATGTTGAAAAATGAGGCTTTTAGGATATCATTGCTATAATGAGTCATTGGCTGAGAGAATCACTTTATTCACTGCAAGAGGTTGCATTTTTATCATTATTTTTGGTTATAAACAAAATTGATTGTAAGGCATAACAACTCCGTTGAAAAGTATAATAATTTCAGTGAAAGTATTAACTACCACATGGATTTAGGTTTAATAAGAGGAATTTTAATGGTGGGGTTTCAATTATAATTTTTCATCTTCAAAATAGTAAAAGAAATATTCAATATAGAATAATTATATAGCTCAATGTTGTTCTTTTTTTAAAAATGTTATATCATTTACATGGAAACACATTGTCTAGAAGAGCACAACAAACAGTATCTTCTAGTATGGGGACATGTAAATATTATGCATCCATGTCAATCTTACCTATCAACCAAGCCGCTTAACAAAGATGAAATAATAACATTGGAATCAAACAAGATAAACAAAATGCACTAAAATGACACAATGAAAAACTAGATTGTCCCATTGATATGATTTGTGCTTCTTCTTTTGTTCTTATGTTCTTAGATGGATAAGGTTGTTGAATCGATAAAGAAGCTTGATGAGGCTGTCGAAGATATTGAGATTTGTTTGGAATAGATGCTCTCTTTCTCTCAGATCGTTTTGACTTAATTGTGTTGTTTTCTATTAAGAGAAGGATTTACTGGTTTTGATTTTACTATGTTTTCAGGGATAGGTGGAGAAGGATGAAACTGAGGAAAAAGTTGAGGCGCTTGTGGAGGTAACAGTGGAGGTTTCATCTGACATCGAGGGGGAGCTAAAGGGGAAAGGAAAAGTTGAGGAGGAGGAAGTGGCTGTGCAAGTGTTTCATAGTTTTCAAATGACATATTTTCTCATGCATTTAGAAATTTATTTAATTATTTGAATTTTGACATGAGTTTTGGGAATATTGACATGACCGAATATGTTATAATCACGTAGTCATACGAATGAGCATTTTAGTTGGTCCATTACAGACCCAATATACTTCAAGTCCCATAAGTCAACTACAAAGAGAATTATAATACTGAAATGTAAGTCAATAGAATTTTTGAGACTTGGCTTTTGATAGAATCTTTGAGTGGGGGATCTTGTTGAGTTGGTTACTTTTAGAGATGTCACTTTATTTTTTTTATCAACGATCTTTTTTTTTGTTGAAATGCTAAATTTATATATCAACAAAGAAAAAAAGTTTACAATTAGAAATTTTGAAATTGTTACTGCAATACATCAGTTTATTGTCTTCCCAGCCATCTCTGCAAAAGAGAGCTAGCAAACTCAGGATTCCTTGCGCGAATGGAAGAGATCCTGTTGCGAATGGTCCTGTCCAGCAACTTCACAAGCTGAGCCGGCAAGTTCCACGAGTTGTTATGTTTCCGACCATTGTGTTCTCTCCAAAGTAAGTAGATTGCTCCTTGAAATGCCAGCCGTAGCAGGCAGGAGTCAATCTTATTACGACGGGGAGATAGCAGTGTGTTCATGGTGATGTTCCAGTCCGGGCATGGCCGAGGAAGGAGGCATCCAGTTAGGTCGGTCCAGACGGTATAAGAGTACGGACAGGCGAAGAAGAGGTGATCGCGGGTTTCATGAGGCTCGCCACACAGCCTACAAACCTGGATCTCCCCCCATGCTCGAGTTCTATCACCTGTTGAAAGCCTGTTCCGCACGGCCAACCACGCTATGAACGAGAACCGAGGGATTGCTTCAGAGAACCATAAAACTTTACTCCACTCGACTGCAGGTCTGTGCATTTGAAGTTGATCCCATGTTCTGGACGATGAGAACCAAGGTTTATAATTATCCTCTCCATGTTTCCAAAGCACACGGTCACCGCCTGCGTCCTCTACTGGGGGTTGAACAGAGTTGATGGCAGCTATCATCGCCCGTAGGTGATAGCTGCGACATCGCCTGATGTTCCATTTCCCATAGGAGGCCACGTCGGCGACTGTGGCATATCTGTTTATACCCAGCAACATGGTATTCGAGTCACCTGCAATGTCAATTAATTTCCCCATATTCAGCCAATTATCAAACCAAAACAAAGTATCCTTTCCATTACCAATTTCAGACTTAAAGAACATAGCTGCTTGATGGCGAAGCTTTAGAAGTTTTCGCCAAATCCAAGAGCCTGCTTGAGTGTCCTTTACATCCCAGAAACAACGGCTACGTAACAGGTTTGTGCGAGTCCAAGCTACCCAGAAGGAGCCTGAATTTGTGATAAGGCGCCAAATCAGACCCAAGGCAAAAACTTTAGATGACTCAACCAGTCGTCGAATTCCCAAACCCCCCTCTTCCTTAGGCATACAAACTTCGTCCCATGCTACTTTGGCTTTCCCACTGGAGTTTGGCGTGCCAGACCAGAGAAAAGCACTGCACATGCTCTCAATCATCTCAAGACATCGCTTCGGTAGCCTGAAAACAGAGCTCCAAAAATTCGTAATACTTACAATCACAGAATTTATAAGCTGAAGTCGTCCAGCCTAAGAGAGGGCTCTGCTTGTCCAAGAGAGAAATTTAGATCGGATACGATCTATAAGTGGCTCATAGTCATCTCGAGTCATGGACTTGGTCGTGAGCGGGAGGCCCAGGTATCGTATCAGAAGAGTATCAATTGGGAGGTTCAGTCGGTTTACCTCATCAAGGAAGCGTTGGTGAACTTTTCCTCCCATGTAAATGGCCGACTTTGCTGGGCTAATAGCAAGACCCGACCAGCTCTCAAATTCGCTAAGGACAGTAAATATGCCTTGCAAGGAGCTAGGCTCGCCATCAGTGAAAACCATGATATCGTCGGCGAAGCTTAAGTGAGTAAGGTTGATTTGAGCACAAGTGGGATGGTATCCGATATTACCTTCTGCAGCAGATTTGTTGAGCGCCAGAGAGAGAACGTTTATGGCTATTACAAATAGATACGGAGAAAGGGCACAGCCTTGTCGCAGACCCCGCGCGCTAGGAAAAAATCCCTCAAGTTCACCATTAACTGAAACAGAGAAAGCAGCAGTGGACATGCAGACATGTATCCAGTGAATAAATTGTTCTGGAATATGCATTGCCCGAAGCGTGTCCTCAATAAAAGACCATTTAACCGTGTCAAAGGCTTTTGATATGTCCAGTTTCAGGACGCTGCGAGATCCAATCGAGATCCAATAAAAGACATGTATCAACGATCTTTCTTTTAATTATATTACACAATGGGAACAAAAAAGATGTAAACGAAAGAAACAGAGCAGAGAGAAAATGTCGACATTTTTGCAATCATTCATCGATCCAGATAAGAACTTCCTCGCTCGTATACACATGAAAGCCATTTCCACTCACTTTTGAAGATTCGGTCTGACGATCAATACCTGAAGATTGTGCATGTCTAACAATCATTCATTCATCGATCCAAATAATAAATAAATTACATATTAAAGTTATATTAAATTGCTAAACCAATATATTTTGAAAATACGTTCATTTAGATAAATAAATAAAATATCATTCACCATTTAAAGTGACTAAAATATTATTCACCTTTTAAAATGATTAAAATCCATAATTTATATAATAATTTTTGCAAAAATAAAATTGTTAACATATGTTAAATTTTTATATTTAAAGCTATATACTATCTATTTATTTATTTTTAAATAACAGCAATATATTATCTAGAATGATTATATAAAAAATACTATAAAATCTTATATTTATAAATGAAAGGTTATCTGCACATATGTACAGGTGAAAATCTAGTAAATTATTATAACCATATTCACCTGCAGTAGCACATATTTTAATCAGCATCGCATATCCAAAGATGGACACTCTAACGAATGAAGAAATGAAGAAAATGTGCAATTAAAACATATTTCCTTGTGCCAAATTTTCTCAATTCTCTCTTTACGATAAGAATCTCAAGTAAACTCCAAATATATCATTAAAGGCAAAACACAAGTCATCTAGAACAAAAAGTTAGGTACATAGAGACCTCGTTCACGGCAGCTACTTCGCATAGCATTCTGCCTCGTTCACGGCAACTAATCCCTCTGTTGCTTGATTCGGTTGAGGCAGCTTGGATTCTTTGTGGAAGCAGGGCAATTGACCTTCGTGTGTTAGCCTAAAAACTCAAACAATTAAAGAGAGCACTAAAAATTTTAAACAAAGACAGTTTTTCAGACATACAAAAGAGAATGACTGTTACTAACGAGTTGCTTAAAGTTTTGCAAATTAAATCATTGGAGGAACCATCAACGGAAAATTTTGAGGCAAAGGGCACGCTTCATCATAAGTAGACCTTCCTAAGGGCATTGAGGAAGCATTTTTCAAGCAAAAGTCTTACTCAACTGGTTACAGCTAGGAGACCAGAATACCATTTTCTTCATGAAAGTGGCAGAAAATAGATACTCCTACTGATCCGGACCAGATGTGTAGAATTGCTGTTGATCATTTCATGAGTATCCTGGCGCTTGCGTACTGCCTCAGCTCTCCTCCTCCTTCAATTGGTTTCTCCAGATACTACCATTCCGATGTTTTCAATTGCATAAGGAGTCAATTGCAATATTTCCAAATACTCAGGAAATAACCACGACGATCCTCAAGCTAAATCCGCATAAATCTCCTGGACCAGACGGATTCACATCGGCTTTCTTCAAATCTGCTTGGCCTGTAGTTGGTGATGAAACTCAAGCAGCTATCAACCAGTTCTTCATATCTGGTTTTCTTCCTTCTTCAGCCAACTCAACAATACTGACCCTGGTTCCTTAGAAGCCGGGAGCATCTGCAATCACCGATTACCGACCTATCTCCTGTTGTAATATCACATACAAGACTATCTCAAAGATGTTGGTCAGGAGGCCAAAGGTAATTCTACCAGAAGTCATTTCCCAAACCAGACAGCGTTCGTTAAAGGCCAACTCCTCATTGAGAACACTTTTCTTGCATCTGAGATTGTACAAGGTTATCATCGTGAAAGAGGGCTGAAGCGAATAACAATCAAAGTTGGGATAGCTAAAGCATTCAACACTATCAGATGGGAGTTCATATTCCAATGTATACGTGGGTTGGGATTACCTGAAATCTTCAATAATTGGGTCAAGCATGTGTGTGCACACCATCATTCTCAGTTGGGTTCAATGGCTCGCTCCACAGTTACTTTAAAGGAAAAAGGGGTCTCCGGTAAGGAGATCCTCTATGTCCTTACTTATTCGTGCTTGCTGTGAATTGCCTCTCTCTTTTCCTTTACAAAGCAGCGCAGAGTGGTCAGCTTAAATATCACCCCAAGTGTTCAAGAACATGACTTACACACCTATGATTTGCTGATGATCTATTGATATTTTGTGGTGGTAATCTTGTGTATGTTACTTGCATCTTAGAGGTTTTTCAGGACTTAGAAAATAAATCTGGACTTGGTATTAGTATGCAAAAAATTGCTATCTTCTCAGCAGACTTGAAACTGCATGAATTAGAGAGAATCAAGGTGGCTACTGGACTTACCTCTGGACCCTCCCGGTGAGATATCTGGGAGTACCGCTGTGCACCTAGAAGCTCTTATTGTCCAACTGTGCTCCCCTACTTGAAGCAATCAAATCAAATTTTTTTATTTTGGATAGTTTGATCTCTTTCTTTTGCATGAAGGCTCCAACTAATTTCAATGGTTATCTCAGGGATGATAAACTTCTGGACCTCTTCTTACATCTTGCCTAAAGCTTGCTTGTCAGAAATAGACTCTCTTTGTGCAAAATTCTTGTGGAAAGGGAAGCTAGATGGAAGTGGAGCATCCAAGGTGGCTTGGGAAAAAGTGTCAACTCCGAAGGCTGAGGGTGGACTGGGACTTAAGAAATGGGTGGTATTGAACCAGGCTTGCGCAATGAAGCTCATCTGGATTTTATTTTTCAAGACTGACTCTATCTGGGCTTCATGGTACATCGTGGAGGTCCTTGAAGGCGACTTCAACAATTTTTGGGTCATTAACACAAAGCAAAGCATTCTTGGTTAGCTAACCAATTACTGCTACTTAGAGACTTGATGTTTGAGTGGATAATACTGCGGATAGGGAATGGTGAAACATGCTACTATTGGTCAAGCAACTGGACTCCTTATGGGAACATAAGATACTACCTGCAAGGAGAAGGCTCTCCTCATTTTGGTATCCCTATGATGACAACTATGGCAGAACTACGGGAGCAAGGAACTTGGATTCTACCGCCAGAAAGATCAGAAAGGCAAGTCAATATTCAAACATACTTGTTAACATTAACTTTATCAGACTCTAGAGATGAGTATGAATGCATCCCAAACGGACATAAGTCACTCACCTACTCTACCAGAAATACTTACGATACACTGAGGAATGCTCACCAATAAATGTTTTGGCATAGAGAGGTCTGGTTCTCTACTGGGATCCCCAAGCATCGCTTCCTTACTTGGCCTTTCGTGCTGGACAGATGCCCGACGAAAGACAAGATGGCAAGATGGGGACTGAATGTCGTCGATCAAACATGCATATTATGCAACTTTACTCAAGAATCAAGGAATCACTTGTTCTTCACCTGTTGCTACTCGTGGGAGATTTGGAAGACTCTAGCTTGTTGGAGCCCACTCATTGTCCCGCCATCGAACTGGGATGATGTGCTTCAAGCTCTGAAATCATCAACTGCTAATAAACAATGGTGACTCCTTCTACTTATAATCTAGCAAGCAACCATCTATTTCACTTGGCCGGAACGCAACAATCGACTTCACAGATCTTCTTTCCGTTCTACATCAACACTGATCAGGGAGATATCAATTCTCATTCGCCGGAAAATAGCTTCTATACGCCTCACCGATCCAGCTCTCGCTTCTGCATTATTTCAAGCACTGATCAGCTGAATTCCTACCGTCAGCCATCGCATCTTCTCTGCATGTTCACCGTCTCTCTCTCCTCAGTTTTCTTCGCTTGGGCAAGTAAGGAAACTGATGAACTTCTATATGGGCTCTATAAGATTCAGGAATGGTTCTTTTTGTTAAAGCTTTCTTGGCCCACTAAGCAAGGCTTTGTAAACTCTTTGGTCTCATGCATTTTAATAGAATACTAGATCTTGACCCGCACAACTGTGCGGGTGCATGTTTTACAGTATATATAAACTTTAGAAATTTAAAATTTTATGGTGTTAATTTTACTATTTTTGTTTATTGTTTAAACTACATATATTATATTGTATAATAGGAACGTCTCCGTAAAATATTACGAATCGTAAACACTGTGGTAATAATTTTACAAATATATATATTTTATGTACTTTAATATTTTTTTAACTTAATAATAAAGTATCATTCTTAAATACACAGAATAACTCATGCGGTAAATCACTTATATAATTATAATGTATTTGTTAAATTATATATCAAGAAATTTTGGAGAAGATATTTAAAATATATGAAAACAGAAAGTAACAATATACAATATATATTATATAGATTATATTTTGTTCTTTGTTTATTCAAAAACCTGTTAAAATAAAACTACAAATAATTCTAATAATCTTCTTTACAAAATTAATAACAATCATACAAAACCTAAGAATAAATATTAATTGTATTTTGGGCTATAATGATCTATGATTCAAGTTAAGTCCATTAATTTTTTTAGTCTAGTGTTATCTATGTTTCCAAACAACTTTAAAATTTTTTACTACTATTCATGTTTCCAAACAACTCTAAAATGTACTTCAGCTTTAATAAGATAAATAGATAGTTTAGCAAAAAAAAAACTTTTGTTTAAAAGCGTCATCTTTGGGATACATGACGCTGTGTTAACGTTATAACCTAAAACTAAACTTTGGTCCCATACATAGAGAATCTAGAGATAAATGTTGAATTCCACATGTCAAACCTAGCTGCATAGTATCTATGAATATCATGTTGTTAATAATGACATTTATCCACATACCACATTATAAGATTTTTTGTTTTTGAGAAAGATGGTTTTGGCTTCTCTACAACAAATTATATTAACTAGAGATTTTACCACGCTATGTGCAGTTTATATATTTAGATATTATACATTTATGTTTTATTATTATTTGAGTCATTTTGTTTGAATTTCTTTTTTTGTAAGTTTTTATTTATTAAATATTTTTGTTTTACTTTTCTTTCATAGTTAGAGTATGAATTGTTTACTTTTTTACACTATTGCATGTATATTTTGATGTTAAAAAATATGTTTACGATTCATGAAACTGAAAATTGAATAGCATAAATAACACACTCAAATAAAATTAATTTGATGTCTGTTTTCCTCATCTCAGTCTGTTAATCTTGTGAGATTTATAGCTTTTGTGTATATTATTTTGTTAATTCTGTTTGAAACTCTGAGTGATATTTGTGGAGTAATCACAATAAAATCATATATATAATTAGGCTCTTTCTTCTCTTCCTAAAATGTCCACATCGGATTTTCTTTATTACCTGTGGGTCCCGCGTGTTATTACATCCATCAACGACGTTATTAATGTGTTTTGGTTTGGTATAGTTATGTGTGGGCTGGTGTGAATTTGTTATTTATATTTAGAATTCTATTCTAAAGCCCATAGCCCAATAATAACAAAACTCAGCTTCTGACGTTTTGGCCTCCGTCTCTTGCTTACCCTCTTTCAACGATCAAAGTTTTGTTACACAAGTTCAATGAATCTCTGTTTTCATTAAAGCTATTTACTCCCACGAACTCTCCGTCTTCCTTATTTTCGATTTAAGACCAAAAGAACAACTCAACCCTATAAATAAAAGAGGTTTACGAGTCCAAGCCACCTACACCTCACCTTCGATTCTTTCATATACTTGCCAAAAGCCAGACGCTTCTTCCTTTGATGTTGTTCTTGCCCAATCAGCTATCACTCAGCCTTTGATGCTCTGCGGTTGTGAACAAGTTATTGGAACTATGCAGTAGCTATTGTATATTATTTGTTTCGTGTGTTTGTTTTTGGTAAACCGTAGGTCGCTTTGTGTTGCTAGAGCTGGTAACGTTGTGGTGATTTTATGAGTTAGTTATTTTATGAGAAGCTTCATTAGAGTGAAATTTGAGCAGTTGACGTTGTGGTGATTCTTACAAGGTACTATTCACATGACTTTTGAAGGTTTTGTGTCGGCGTTAGAGTTTTAGCCTATTATATTGCTAATGAAGTGCAATCGTATCTTTAAACAGTCAGACTTTTTCATAAAAGTGGACCAAGGGAGCAACTGGACGAGAGACACCGCTTGAGTATGGCATATGATGTGGTATGTTTGACCTCTTTCCTTTACCACTCATGAACGTGCTTTAAATTGAGTTGATTACTTTGTGATCTTGTGTGTATTTCTGATCGAGTTGTCTTACCATTTCTCTGTTTTTTTTGCCATTTCTCTGTTGCATGCTAAGGAATGAATTATCTTCATAATCACAATCCTCTGATTGTACATAGAGATCTAAAATCTCATTATTATGTTAAATCATTTTAAAGGCATTGCAAAGACACATTAGTCTGCTGTAACCCATGAAAACCTCAAGCTATTGTCTGGAAAGGTATCTCTCTTGCAAAACATTATAATTTCTTTTAATTTTTGATTGGTCTTAAAATTTCAGGTTTTTGATTTTTGTCTGTCGCGGTTAAAGGCCACCACATTCCTTTCATCAAAAATTTTAGGCTACTCTCCAGTGCACTACAGAAATGGGACATGGAATCTGGAGGTTTGTGTGATGCAGAGACTGGTCCTGAGACTGATAGGAGAATGGAACCTGATGCAGCTCACAATAGATATTTTTATGAAGTAACTGAAGTTATGAGATATTTCACAGTAGGTTAAGTTTCTCATTATTACATATCTGACAGAGTTTAGGAAAGATGGTCATTCCTTCTCGGTTCCGAGAGGGGGGTACTCTGTTGATGCTCCTCAAGTCTGCAGCCACTGGTCCTAACCAGGCCTGCCTCACACATGGAATGATATTCTCTATGCGGAACTCTTATCAATGGATTATAGAAATATCGAGTACGCTGGATAACAAAATGCACAGGAGGACATATACACACAGAACAAAACCCAAGTTATGTGCATAACTGAGTCTCTTTTCATGCATTTTTTTGTAAATATACAAATTTTAAAACTAGACTTGAAATTAATAGAGAAAATGACAAATATGCCACCAAACCAAGTTTTTCTTCCTAATCTACCACTTAATATTCAACATCACAAAAATAACATTCATTAAAAGTGTCATTTACCTTTCTGTCATTCATTTTGTTTAATTAAAAAAAAAAATTGAGATAAAAAGGAAAAAATAACGTCCTTCTTCTCCTCCTCTCTGCTCCGTCGTCCTTCTTCTCCTCTCTGCTCACCGTCTTCTTCTTCTCTTTGCTCTATCGTCGTCCGGTTGTCGTCACTCTTCGTCGTCATCGTCCCTCTTCGTCGTCGTCTGATTTGATTAAGGTATCAACATGTCAATTTCATTATAGATTATTAAGGTTTTGATTTGTATGTTTCTGGTTATTGAGGGATGAACTTGTCTAATCATATTTGTTTGCACTTTCGTAATTACAAAAGTTTTCCCCTTGCTTATATTGTGAATCGGGCTGTTAATGTCTTAATTTTGTGAATTTTTTTGAAGCTTTAGTTTGTAAGAGAAGAAGAAGAGCAAAGGAGAAGAAAACAGCGACCAAAAAGGAGAAGAAAACGACGACCAAAGAGGAGAAGAAGTAATTCTGGACGGGTTTGTACATGTTCAGGAAGGACTTCCTGAAGAGAATCCGGAAATGTCTAAGAGTGTCCAAAAGTGGTCTGGTGGTTGTGCAAAGATAGGGTCAAGTCCAGGAGTGACTTAGAAGAGCATTTGGGAGCAGATAGACGGGTTTGTACATGTTCAGGAAGGGTTTCCTGAAGTAATTCTGGACGGGTTTGTAGATGTTCAGGAATGGCTTCCTGAAGAGAATCCGGAAGTGTCTAAGAGTGTTCAGAAGTGGTCTGATGGTGTGCAAAGATAGGGTCAAGTCCAGGAGTGACTTAGAAGAGCATTTGGGAGCAGATGGACGGGTTTGTACATGTTCAGGAAGGGCTTCCTGAAGTAATTCTGGACGGTTTTGTACATGTTCAGGAATGGCTTCCTGAAGAGAATCCGGAAGTGTCTAAGAGTGTCTAGAAGTGGTCTGATGGTTGTGCAAAGATATGGTCAAGTCCAGGAGGGACTTAGAAGGATATTTGGGAGCAGATGGGCGAGGGTGCAAACTTAGGGTACTGGCCGTACGGATTTGGTACGGACGTGGTACGGACCGGGTCGACCCGAAAGTTCATCACTCGACCATTTGAAGCATTTTAAGAGTTGTGCAAAGTATGGGCGAAATCTGGCATTGAGAGAGACATATGCAATGTCTGGGCAATGCACTTCCCATTCCACTTGAAGAAGATTTTCAGTATGAAGAATTAATTAAGATGGTTTCAGAAGATTCTGTCAAAGAGGAAGACATTGGCTTGGGTTATGGGATTTCTTTAGAGATTAAAATAGTTGTTTTATGATTTGTTTCCTGCAATGTCAATTTAAATACTTTCAACATATTCCATTTATTTTTACTTTTCAATGGCTTTAATTGATGATTTACATGTTTTTGAACTATTTATGGGTGTTTGTTCATTTGATGCTTAGGTGATATGCACCATACCATATATATTTTGCTTTTGGAAACCCATCCAGAACATTCAAAAAACCATCCAAGATTTAAGATTTTGTCTTGTTAAGTATACTTAGGTGTGTTTCATTAACAAATATTTCACCATAGCCCAGCGGCTAAACACTAAGCACTCTCTCTCCTCCCACCCCTGGTTTGATCCCTAGTCGAAACATTTTTTTTGTCTGAAAACAAGACAATTATTTTTAAACTGTCCATATATCCAGATATCAAAGCCCTTAGTTTTCTTAGTTTCAACTTTTGTTTCTTAGTTTCAACTCTGTTACAAACCTAATATGATTTTCTGGAAACTCATCCAGAACATTCAAAAAGCCATCCAAGATTTAAGATTTTGTCTAGTTAAGTACACTTAGGTGTTTTTCATTAGCAGATAGTTGCATGTGTATTTTACAATGGTAACAATACTCTGAGAATGCACCAAGACAACCTGAACGTCCTTCAAAAACAAAACCTAAATGAAACAAACAACATACGTCGGAATCATCCATTACAAAAACGTTAGGGGAGAAACCCTGAGTTTCAGGGAAATAGGTCTCATTTGATGGCTTTCTATCACTCTGCAAAATTCAGGAAGGCCTTCCCAAGTCAGTACAAAAGCTTCCAAAAATATTTTGCAAAACTCAAAATCTAAAACTTTATCTTGAACATATACCTCTCGTGTCAAACTAGAAGAGAAACCTTGAGTCTCAGGGAAATGAGTCTCATTCGATGGCTCTCTATCACTCTGCAAAATTCAGGAAGGCCATCCCAAATCAGTACAAAAGCTTCCTAAAAATAATAAGAATATATCAACATGTCATGACACAAGAATAATAATAAACTATGGTGGTCTTCACAAGAGACTGAGTCGGGACAGTGACAGCTCATAACGGTTCTAAGTGCAAAGGGGAACATGTGACTTCTATTATATTTAAACCTTGCCGACATCCTCCTCTTGTCTTGACGTTCAGGATGGCCTTCCAGATTTACTTGATATCCTTCCAGATTCACTTCCGGAAGCCTTTCCAGATTCACTTTCGGATGTCCTTCCAGATTCATTTGATACCCTTCCAGATTCACTTCCGAATGTCCTTCCAGATTCTCTTGTGATGACTTCTTATCATACTTCTTGCTTCAATCTCAACAAAGAGGAGCAGTGGAAAAGTTACCTTGCCAGATTGGTTTTGGCCATGCAAGTCAAAGACTTTCTTTTCCTTCTTCTTCTTCGTTACTTCTCTTTCTTCTTTCTTTGTCTTCTACTTCTTCAACTCTTTCTCCTAAAAACAGAGAGATACAGACCCCAACATAAAGATAGCTCATTTCGATTACATTTATCTCCAGGATTTTCCCATTTAGTACCAAATCGTTGAAACACTAATCTAATCTCTAATAAATTTATAAATGAGTAACCTTTGAGACAGCAACATAGGATAAAGGATTGGGATCTGATAATATACCTCTTGATCTCTTCAACACCAACGCGATTCCTCAACACTCCACACAGCACTGTCAAAAATGTGAATACGAAATAAATAAAGCTTGATACGAAAAAAATAAGAATATAAAGCAAAGTCACAAACTCGTCTTCTTCTGTAAACCAAATTTATCTGTAAATAAAGTTTCCTGAAATTTATTCTTTGTGATTCTGATTATGCCTTTTATGTTTGATTCAAACAAAAAAACAAGCTCAAATGTGTTATCTGAAGAACCACAAACTGAAACCCCCAAATTTTAAGTCGAAAACCCTAAGTAAATTGATTTTTCTTCATAAAATATTGATAATAACGATTAAAACATACCGATACACAACTCGTTATGTTCGTCGCCGGAGATTATCAACAGCTTGTCGCCGGAGGTGATTCGTCGGAGGAGATGATTCTTCGTAATGTGTCGAGAGAGAAGAAGAGACTTTTCTTTTTTAGTTGTAATATTAACTGGGGATATTTCAGATATTTTGTCCATTAATGAATGTTATTTTGGTGACTTTCTATTCCTTGTGGTATTTTGGGGACAATAAACTTGAACGGTGGTATTATGGACAATTGCCCAAATTAATATGAATTAAAAATCAAATTCAAACATAGTCATTATAATTTTTTTAATTACTCAGCCACATTGAACATCAGGGAAATACTAATTAAGAAACTCCAAAAACTTGGGAAAAAACGTGCCTTACAACTTGCATGTAATTTACAATAGGACAGAGACTTGCATCATCATGTAATCAACCGTCCGTTTAATCTCATTTCTTACTTCAACGTCATCTTTCCATGCAAAGATCTTTTCTTGACGTATAAGGAATCGTTTCTCTCTATGGATTTGAGACACTCTTCTAATGTTAAAAATCTCATGTATCATTATCAAAGAGTAAACTTGCTTCTCAAATATGACTTGAGGAATAAGTGTGATTCATATTGTAGTATCTACCATTGGGGAATATGTATCTACCACTGGGGAATATGTATCTAAGATGGATCTTCAGAATCAGAGGGCTTAGGTTTCTGAGTTAAAAGAATCGGTGTCTCTTTGAAATTGGGGTTTGCCACTCTTCTCCCATCGATTCACCACCGCATCTTCCTCCGGCCCTGCAACTCCTTCCTACTACAACAAACCTTCGAAGAGCCATTAACACCACTCTGCTTTGTCTCCTATTGACATGGCTATCGGACTCTTCTCCTACGTTTCTCTTTTCATTGGAGTCACCGGATCTATCAGTTCCTCCGGCGCATCTCCTTCCGTTTACCGATGCGGCAGATCTAAAGACACTTCATGAGTGTCCGGTTCAAGAAAAATCAGGCGACGTGTTTCCGGAAAGACAAAGGTTTTAGCACTCGCTGGGATCCAAACTGGTTTCGGTTCTGGTGTCGTCGTGCCGCTTTTAGAAGCGCTTGGTTCCCTTCTGATCCTGATCCTGATGCTCTTCTAAGGTAATCTTATTAGAATATAAGACATTGTTTCAAGTAAAATATTGAAATGCTGGTGTTTGGTAGAGATGCAGTGTTTACTTTTTAGCTGATATGTAAAACATGTCAATGATGAGATCTTATAACCTTCCAAATTCTTAACCTTTTGATGTCATTACGGTTACTATACCTAAGGTTATGGAGACATGCTTTGGGCAGAGGAGGGGACTCGACTCTTCTCTTATTTCTGAGGCTATGGCTCAAGAAGAAGAGCAGCTGCTCAAACTTCGCGAAGATGAGGAGAAAGCCAAATGTGATGTGTCCGTTGAAGCTCCTGATCTAATTTACTAATTTAGAAGCAAAACATGAGATTCTTGAGCTTACTTTTTTTTTTTGCTTCTTGCAGCCAAGTTCAGTGTACACCTGGCCATGGCATCCAATGATCAGCATCAGGAGGCTTTCCTGGAACGTGCTAAGGCCCTAACAGATCTCGAGTGCACTTATGTTGTTTCTTGTCACGTCTATTGAAACCACAAAAGTCTGGTGATATCCACAACAGTAGTTGCTACACAAATATTCTGCAGCTCATTCCTGAAGTATGATAAATTTTGATACATTTCAATGAAAGTTATCATTTGATCTACGTTCTCTAACTATGTCAATTTTTTCCTAGATATCTATCACCATGAGTTGCTTACGTAGACGAGAGGGGAGAGACAGCAGATGCTAAATCTCCTAAGGTCTTCTACTCTGTTCTTCTCAAACGAGGGCGCAAGTTTGATGAGGTACAAGAAACTTGCATGCTGGTTATAAGTTTGCCTATATGTCAATCTTCTTGATGTGAATATTCTTTCATCGTATAGAAATCTACTGTATCAAGCTTCCTGGTCCACTGATATATGGTGTTTCTCACATCATTTGCATATATGTTTCTATTTGATTCAAGTCTCTAAATCGTGTTAGTCTAGTACTTTGTGGTCTTTTTCAGGTCCAGAGTTGGTAGATGAGTGAAGAGAAGGTACATGAAGAGAAAATGCCTTTTTGGAGTTATCCTGCGGAGAACACTCAAGAAGAACAATGGAACAAGCGATGGAGTGATCCCGGCGGTTGTTCCAGACGAATATGGAAACTCTTTATTTCGGGAATTAAAGCCCAAAAGCCCTAATTTACTTCTACCTCTTGGCGCCTCCTTATAAAAAGACCTGCTACTCTTATTTTCTTTTCTTACGTTAGTTTTTACAAGACCTAGACTTTGTTTTTGGCGATTTGCAATTGTAAGGGAGAAGGCTCCATCTTTCCTAGAGAAGATCAACCTGAACCCTTTGTTTCTCTACTTCTTTCTTATGCAATTTATTTCAGAATTTATGTCTTTGATTGCTTGCATCATGATCGAGTAGTAGCCATGCTCGCCTAGGGTTTTTAGGGTGTTGAACTTGAGCTAAACATAGATAAGCAATATTCATAATTGTTCTTCATTCATACTGTTCTTAATGCTATTTATAATCTGATCACTTATTAATAGATCTAGGGTTTATCATCTAGCTAACCGCTTAGGAGATAACCTGACATGTATTGAATGAGCTTAATATCCCTAATAAGCGAAAGTAGATATTAGGGTAGTAAGTGGACTAATCGGACTTGATCTCTAAGGCTTGCAATCAGTCCTCATCCCAACGACAGTTAGGTGGTGAGACTGATCTGCAAAGCGATCGCTGCCACGACAGTGGAACGATCCAGCTGAGTGATCCGAGTCCTAGAAAGTACTTCATCGCGCTTGAATAATTGTTTGGCTCTATATCGACACCCAATGAAATACCCTAGGCTAGCTCTTTATTAAATTAAACCAATCTTAGTTTATGTTGTTAACTATTTGTCACTTATTAAGTCAAACACACTTTTCATCTTAGCTTGATTTCGAAACTTATAGAAATAAAGTGTAGACTGGTCCTCTGGACTTAAATCTTAATTACTACAATTACAACTGTTAACTTGGCAGTAGCAAGGATTCATTTTTAGTGTATCATCCACCAGCAAAAATTGGTGAAGGAAAGCCTGAGAATCAAAACCATGCTATCATACTATAGATATGAATCAAGTATGAAACTCTTCTTCATTCTCATGACAGTAGATTTGAGTGTAGTATCCTCATGGTTAGTCTCTGTGCAGGACAGCTACTTTGAAAGCTTTCAAGGTAAGAAATGTGTTAGAGGAGTTTAAAAAGGAGCGTGATGTTAGACGCAAGCCAACGATTTTGGATCGCAGTGAACATATATTTATCGGAAGGTATAACTTCCTCGCAAGATATCAGTTTCTAAGACATGTCTGACCATGGAAGTATCAACTATGTGAATGTTTGTGTTCTTATGTTTCTCCCTTTCTTTTTTTCCTTTTTTGGTTGGTTAAAGAACATGATTTTTCTTAATTGAGTTAGTGTGAAAAGATGAGTCCGAGAAGAAAGGAGGTCGTGGACGCAAAAGAAATGCTGCTACTCAGACCGCCAGTGTAATTTCAATATATAAACTTCATCTACTCTCATGATTGATATATTTTGTGCTTCAACTTACTTTGATTTTGGATACCTTATTCTTCATACAGATGCAGATACCTAGATGAAACGATTTAACATAGAACAAGCTTTTGCATCTGTTACTCTTTGATTTAAGCTTGCTTTGGTTTCCAGGTGCTGTGGATTTGATACATATTTTCCATTTACTGAGACGTCTTTCGAGCTTGAGAGATATGTCAAGGTAGTCTTTCCCCATCTTGCAAATTTCGTATAAGCATACTTGCTCTACGTTATAGAGAGATACTTTTGTTTTTGCGTAGTCTCATACATATACTGGAGTTCTGTGTTAGACTACCAATCTTACCAAGCTAACAAGCTTTATCTGGTCACTGATTCAGGAAGATTGGTTGTAAGTTTTGGGCTGTAAAAAAAGTTTTGGGCTGTGGACTGACAGAAAAAAAGAATTTTGAGGCAGAGTGGATTAGAAAACAACAATGCTTGATCCTTTGGACTTGGACTGGATGGACTTGCTGTGGTTTTGTTTTACTACTGATATAATACTTTTCTGGTCAGACGATGAATGGTTTACCTCCCAGGTGATTACTTGATTGAAAACTTACAAAACTGGATGATGAAGTTATTCTCTCCAAGTTTTGATTTTTTTTCTCACATCAGTGTATTTTGATGTTATGTGCAGTTTGGAAAGGAGAGCTTAGAGTCAAATATAATCCATTCTCAAAGGTATAACCGTCTATATGTCTAATGAGTAATGGTATCACTCAAACACTCATTTAGAAACAAAATATTTTTCCGCAGTATTTATTAGTTTTTAATGTCTAATTTCTTTTTGTTTTGTTTTTGTCAATACCAGGAACGGCTCTAAGATCAGTAACTTTTTCAAGACCCATCTTGTGAATAACGTTTACAGGGATAGCTGGAGGGATGTGGATTCCTATACTGCGACTAAACTCATTGGTCAACTCCACCGGTGAACATGCAGTATTGAGTATAGGTTCTTTTGTATTCGCTATTTTTATTTGCAGTTTCAGTTAAATAGAAACTCAAAACATTATAAAAGTGAATTAACATGAATTTAGACATCTCTTCTCTTCTTCTTATACATCTTTTCACTCTTCTTTTTCTACACCTCCATCAAACATTTTCAACTACAACAACTCAAGCATTTCTAACATCCCCGCGCTTGCGCGGGGCTTCGCCCCTAGTCTTATTAATGGTGCTATTGCGATTTTTATGTATTTTTTTAATTAATTTTTAAAATATATCAGTGAGATATATCATATATGATTAATTAATGTGAATTATGAATCTTTATATATTTTAAGATTAATGTTCATCATCAACATGTTTTTTCTACTTTTTAATGTTTGAAAATTTATGAAAGTATCGTTTTATCTTATATAATTAGCTTACAAATCTAGATCTACTATAAAATGTATTTATTAAATTTAATTCTTATCGTATATTTTTCTCTTGTATATCTGCTTCACTAACTTACGTTTACGTTCACTTTTATCCCTCAATTTTGGAAGTTTATTTCCTGTATGATTTATATTAAACCATTTATACGTTTCATTTTATATGTTTAATTATATTTAATTTATAGTTAATGCTGTCTTCATTTTTTTATTTAATGTATTTCTCTTGTTTTTACCGTATGTTAATTATATACTTGATGTTGGCTATTGTTGTTTATAGTTTAGCCCTTTGATTTTATAACTTGGCAATATCTCATAATTGTGATGTAATTAAAAAAATATTCATCTCTTTCTACATATTTTAATATTTATTTAGGAAAATTTATATTGATATTAATTCTTAATTTATATTTCTAGAACATTTTCTTTTTGGTTAATATTTACATGATTTTCAAAAAAAAATAGTTTTATTTATATGTGAGTTTTATTTTTAAATTCAATATAAATACATTTTTATTTTAACAAATAAACATAGATATACAATTAATTTCTTCTGATAATTTTGGCTACTGATTTAATATTGAATTAAGTTTACTGTGACAAATATCTTTTTGAATGTTTTACAATTTAACTAGATAGTTTTTTCATTTAGTTCCAAACATTTTTCTAATATCTGTTTTTGTTAGCTAAGTAATTAATTAATTATTTCTGGAAAAATAAAATTTTCCGTGTACCAAATCAACAAGCAATTCTTTGTTTTTCTCAACTCAAAAAAATTAAAGAACAAATGTCATCCTGCAATCATTATTCATATAAATGTTAATTTAATTTAATGTTAATTAGTGTCCATGGATCAGTCTAAATATCTATTTTTAATGGCTATGTATTTAATTAATTATTTTCTGAATTATTTTTAAGAAGTTATGAACAATTTAAAAATGTATATTTTTGAATCATTTTAACTTGATCATTTTCTCAGTGAAATACATTGTTCAGACTAAATGCTGGAACTCTTTCTGTTGTATGAACCTTTACTAATAATTTATATGCTGGATATCTTTTATGTTATATGAACCTTCGATAATAATTTATTTATGTGGTATTCAAAAACACTTACATGACCAACTATGGAAGCATATTTGCCTTTTGTTATCACAATTTTATATATATTCTATTTAGGTGGAACCTTTGTTATCAGAAATTTTTTAATCAAAAGTATTGATGTATTTGTTTGGTAAATGTATTTGTTATTTAAAATGTATTACTACTTTAGTATGTGAAAAATACCTTAGTATATGAGTATATGTGATCTTTTTTTTATTGGATACAGTGGATATTTTTATGTTCAGATGCAAATAATAGAAGATGATTAATTTTATATATATTATAATAATACTGAGTAAATAAAAGATATGAAATGGTGAAATTACTACAGATACATGAACATGACTTTATTTTCTTTGAGCAACTTTTTATGTCAGGAATTGTTTCATATTGTGTGTAAGTTTTTTTTTTTAAAAAAGGGTTTATATTGTGTGTAAGTTTGTTTGTGTTTTTTGAAAACAATTTTGATAATAGTCATGCGTTCTTAATGTTTGTTTTTATTGTATTATATTTTATTTACATATCACCATTGAATCATAGAAAATAACTTTTAAAATTGTATACAAATTAAAGAAAAAATTCTAAAATAGTATTTTAATATTAATCATATAGCCTGACCCTAGACTTGATACATGAACATGACTAGACTTGGGCGTTCCATGACATTCGGATCAGGTCATTCGAATTTTCGGATTTTCGGTCATATGCTCATAAGTACCATTCGGTTTTTACTAATTATCGGATTGAGTTCGGTTCGGTTCTAACCCGGTTCATATCCTAAGTATTTACTTAAATATTGTAATGATGTTGAAAAAATAATTCATATCCAGCACTGTTAAAAGATATATAATTATTTATATCAACTTAAATTTCAAAAATCTTAACATAAATCAATATTTTTTCCTAATGACTATCATATTATTTAAATAGTAATTATATTTTAAACAATCCTATACCATAAAATATTGGAACTCGTTTTTGACGAAATAGTTTTTAGACCATGTGTTTCGTAAGTTTCCGGACGAAGACGTTCGTTGGAATAACGAAATGTTTTGACACTATGAAGTAGTATAATCACATGTCAACACTGGAGTTGGTTTTGAATGAGAAATGAAGGTTCAAAGTGAGTGAGTTACAAAGCTTGCAAAGCTTTAAGGCTAAGCATAAGAAATTAGCAAATGTCTTACTATGAATATTTGGGTTTGAATGTAGGTTTAAATTTTTTAATTGGACATTGTGCCAACTAACTTATTTGTATAAAAATATTATTCATAATAATATTTTTATGTCTATTTAAATATAAAAATATGAACCCACAACAAAGAATATTGTTAAATTTGATCTAGTAAAAAAAGAATAATAAATGTCTTTGTAAAGTGATGTTAATTTGGTCATGGGGAAACTGCTTTCCTTAATGCTAATTAATTTGTCAAATATTGCTCCATCAATACACATTGTACGTTTACTCTTTGTGAAGGTGTAACTACAAAGTCTGTGTCTCATTTTGGTACGAACAAGTATAGCAAAATAACTCTCCCACTTAGAATGTTTGATTCTTTATTTTTGTCTTTCTTTTATTTTTTTAGTGATGGTAAACAGAAATAATGTTGCAGTTGTATCTTGGGAATCTGAACGATGTTAAACCGTCACAATATAAAGAGTTTAAAGATTTAAGGAAATAGATTAATCATCTTGACTATGCAATTATTTTTTATTCATTTGTTTTGGTATTGAATTTTTAGTTTATTTTTTAAATATTTTTATAAATATCAGTTGTCCCCAATGTAGTAAAATAAGCTTCATACAAAAAAAACTAAAGATTGTTTTAAATCTTTAACTATACTAGGTTTTTTCCCGGGCTACGCCCGGGCTAATTATTTATAAATAGTTGGCTATTATAGTTTATAAATGATATTATAATAATTTTTATTATTTTTGCATTTAAAAATGATTTGTGTTCATAACATATAAATGGATTATAATTACATTATTTAATTTTTGGGAAAATATACTTTAAATGATTGCAAATGTAATTTTACATATTAATTTAGTCAAATTTAATATAATTCATCGTAACTCTTGTGTTTTATTTTGTAATTTTATGTCAGTTATTCAATTCGTTAAAATATATATGTTAAACAAATAAAGTGTTTTTAAGGTAATTAACAATTTTCTACAATGTTTATGAAAGGTTGTTAAAGAAATTTTGTATGAAAGAGTATAAAAAAACTAATATAAGTTCGATGATAGCACTGGATTTGTTGTCTTTCCCATTTTCTAACACATATTTATAAATCAAAAGAGTATAAATAAAACTTATTAGAAGTTCGACGATAGCACTCGATTTGTTGTCTTTACCATTTTCTAACACATATTTGTAAATCAAGAAGTAGTCATCATCACAAAACGAATGGGTGCTGTTGCAAAAGGTATGGACCTGGTAGTTTTCTAAAAGCTCTTTGTTCAGAAAAAAAGATTGCCACCATGTGAAGTCAAATTTATGTCTACCTGAATTAATTGACGACTTCACAACGATTATGCTGCAAACATATGCATGCATATATGTATCCATGTTCATAAAATAATCCTGCAGTCCTCCATGATTAGCCAGGAAATTTGTAGAGTGCGTACTTGCATCACAAAAGTTTATTGATTTACCATTAGAGATGGCTTCTTAAGCTTGTTCATTGCTCAGTTTGCTTCATCCAAGATAACATAACAATATAAATATGCATGTCCAGCACTTCTCATCCTCTGAACGAAGGATGTTCTAAACAAACATATAGGATAAAAGAATTTGAAGTTTGTTGATCACAAATTGCATATCATGTTTTGGTTTGTGACTAATCTTGAAGAGACTAAGGGTTTTCTTTTTACCAAGAAATTGTGCTGCGGATATTTGTCTCTTATGCTGCGTCATTAGCTTTGTCCTTTCACGGAAGGCAAAAGGATCTCCAAGCAAATAGTATGGGCAAGGAAGTCTTCATGTCCCAATCATGTGACCCAAAGATACTTTTACTGATGCAGCATGATGAAAAGGTTTAAAAATGAGCAAGACTAAGAAATCATAATACATATGAAAGAAGAGAGCTTCATACCATTGTTACTGCCAAATCTGGCTAGATTTTCCCAGAAATGATCCTGCCTGCAGATTACAGAAAAGCCATGGGAATCCAATCAAAAATGTTTATCAAATATGAATCCAATGATGAATCAGCCAAAAAAAATTCAAAAACGTTTTCACTACCCCTCTAAGCTTTGGAATCTCTGATCCACATAAGAAAAGAAAGAAAAGGATCAAGGTTACATTCATATTTTCAAGACCAAACAATAGCAGAGACATTAAGCCATCTTATAGTTTTCCCTTCTCCAGCACCTTGAGAAAACAAAAATAAACCAGGAAAGCTACAGTTTTTCGGAGAACATGTGAAATCTTTTGGCGTAACAGCAGCATCATATCTTTAACAGCTGCTTTCCCCATCAAGCCAATCTTCCGAGCCAACGGAGATATTTTCCCTTCTGTTATCACTTCAAGCACAATCTGCAACAGAATCTCAGGATTATTCTTGGGGAAAGATACACAGTAACCCTGTCATCGACCTAATTTGATATTTTGCCAATACAATCAGTATGCAACAAACATCTCCATGGAGAAACAACATAGGGAAAGGAACATACATGTTGTTTAATATTCAAAAGTAGTTGGATAGAAATGTTTTTTTTTGTCCATGTTAACATAGCTTCTCTTATTGTCATCATCATGGATGAATAGATTCTTCATCTCCTCCTTCTCGAGGATGATCCTCCTGAAAGAAACGGCGAAAGAAACGGCAGCGGATTGTAATTTTCTATTGCAGAAAGAAACGGCGGTGGTAGACTCTCTGGTGGATTCCATATCGGTAGTAGATGTAGCTGTTTCTGCAGAGTTTAATTAGGGTTTGGATGAAGATAAGATGGAGGCTTTATATAGAAGGGGAAGATGAGTTTGATTAGGGTTTGGATGAAGATAAGATGGAGGCTTTATATAGAAGGGGAAGATGGAACGTAACCATTAAAGCTTAAAGAGTATAATATATTGTTGAAGAGTGGATTAAGGTAACGGTGTAGCACTGAGAATTTGATCGTTGACGGCGAAGAGGAATAGTCGGAGAGAACAAACTTCACGCTACAGACATTTTGAGATGGGCTTCAATTGAGTCATTTGATAAATGTAAACACAGCCCACATGAAATACCCGTTTTCTCTGAACCAAAGCATATATGACGTGTTAAAATAGAGTCTTCTGATTGGTCTGAATTTCCAATCCGACGTGGCATAGTTTAGAGGCTTTGTTATTCCCCTTTTAATATAGTAAGACTTCCTAGTGATTTTCCTAGTTGACTATAAATATCTAGTATTTTATTCTTTTTAATCTTACCAAAAAGTTTTAAAAAACATTTCCTTATAAAGATATACATTTTTAATAATAATTTCTTGATGAATCTTAAACATTAAAGATATTTTCGGATCAGGTCATTCGAATTTTCGGATTTTCGGTATTATGCTCATAAGTACCGTTCGGTTTTTACTAATTATCAATTGAGTTCGGTTCGGTTCTAACCCGGTTCATATCCTAAGTATTTACTTAAATATTGTCATGATGTTGAAAAAAAAAAATCATATCCAGCACTGTTATATACAAATGAATTATTTAGAAATATAGATGGATTTATTACGTCTCCATAATCCTTCGTATACATACACCGACACACGTTGCTATACATATATCAATTTAAGATTTCACTAACAAAATCATTGCTAAAAGATCAAATAAACAAACGTACTTGTATATCGTAAACAATGTATTATTTTTTAGTTAACGAATAAAAAAGGAAATCTAGAACTGGGAATTTACTTGTAGCCGTAATCTCACTAACATTTTTGATCAATGAATAAATCGCGGCCGCTACTAACACCACTAGGGGCGGAGCCCCGTGCAAGCGCGGAGATGTTGGGACAACTCAAATGTGGTAGTAGATAATGTATATGGAGTGTAGTAGAAGGTTAAAGAGAAGTATAAGAAGAAGTGGATAGATGTTAAGAAGTAGAAGCGTGAAGAGATGTAAAAGAATAGTGGTGATTATTAGAATTCTTCCAAGTGTTAAAGTGGGGATTTTGGAATTTTCTAAGTGGAAATATTAATAATGAATAATAAAACTTCATGAACGTATTAGTTGACTACTGTTGTTTAGTAGTGAGATAGCTGAAATTTTAAATGAGGTGTAAATATAATGTGAATTTTTTGGATAAATTAAAATTTTGAGACTGTTGTCCTCTGACGAGGTACATCTGAGTAGTTTTTATTTGAAAAAAAGAACTGGAAATAGAGGAGAAACTAAAAAGTCTTGAAGAAGAAGTGCAGATTGATAGAAAATTAGTAGAGAGTCGGTGGCAGTATTCGATATTTTAATTGTAAGAGGAAGTTATACATTTTAATTGTGTTGTATAATATCTAATGTTTCTATTGCTAGTCGGTATTTGTTTAGTATGTGTTACATGGTCGTATAATATCTAATGTTTCTATTGCTAGTCGGTATTTGTTTAAAATTATTTTGTGTAGCTGGGAAAAATAATTTCTTATGTTTAAACTGTAATTTGAAAATTTTGGTAAATCAAACGAACAACATAGAACCCTCTAACTTTCGCATTCCCGTTAGAGCTATTTATGGCTGACCTGTCTGAGGAGCAGCGGGACACAGCTCCATGAGCATGCAAACAAATTTGCACCCGAAATGGTCGTTAGTGGACGTGGAGTAGGACAAATCCATTCCAAGTCTGTGACGGTCTGCACCAGGTTTCATGGCTACCATAAACCGGAACCCTCCAACGTTTTTTAGCAGTTATTATTACGAAATGCTTATCACTTGTAAGAGTTTTCTGAATGTTTTTTGAGGACTTTCAAACCAAAAGTAGTTTTTTTAAAATTTAATTATGAGTTGGTGGTGGTGGTGTGATTTGTAGAATATGTGATTTACATCTTTGGTTTTTAGTATGAAAAGCTCATCACTTGTAAGAGTTATTTGGTTAATTTCTGATGACTTTGAAGCTAAAAGTAGTTTTTTAAAATTTTAATTATGAGGTGGTGGTGTTGCGATCGAAACTATTCTTAACTACATAATAGTATTATGATAATATCTAGGAAAACCATGGTCGATAATTGTGTAAGTAGGACCCATATGTGTGATCCCATGACCTTTTTGGTTTTTGGATACTAATGCTAGCTTCTGTTATCATGCAAAATAAGTTATAAACCATGCAAATAATAATACGTCAACCCTTTTAGATAAATATGAAAACTAATAGTGTACGTTTAAAAGAACACTTAAAACAGGTAAAAAATCCAAAGTCTTGGAAGAGAACTGCGTAGTAGAAATAAGAGTAGAGTTTGAGTTGACGTTGTGGCCACTTTTTGACTTCACTCATGGGGGCGCTTACGGCCAACCTTAGCGCCTCCAGCAGCGAGTGGACTTGGTTCATCGTCTTCAACCCTCTTGCCGGCAGATGCTGACCGCAACTAATTCAGCCCTGTTGGTGTTGAATGTCTACCAAACAAGTGAAATCTTGTTATTACGAGCAAACCAAATTGATAACAAAATGGCTGACAATTTTTATTATACTACCTCAGCAGCGATGGTGTCAGTGATTGCAGACACAGTGAATGTACGGTGGCTTGGAGTAAAATTGAATGGTGTCACACGTATCTGGAAACAAATTCTTTTCCAGCAAGGTCTTTAACACATTGTGGGAGTCCCTCGCTCCCACCACCATTAATCTGCATGTGTTCCAAACGGAAGAGAAGTGTCAATTAGATGCAATCAGCACATGGTGTGAATAAAAAGGCACATACCTCATTGAGGGTCAGGCCAGCTTCATCCTGCTTAGTAAGCTTCACCAACTCCCTGTCGAAGACTACAAAAGTGGCGTTATCAACACCATCATCAACGCAGAGTTCAACCCGGTACCTGGAAACAAACGTTGACAAAATATTAGTAGTTAGGAGATATAGAGTATAATCTCACATTTCAAGTTAGTGCATATGCCTACTTTATAATGCCTGTGACGTTGGGATTGGTACAACGGCTGCAACGGAGAGTACTACCAATTTTTTCAAGCTTCTTGCTGCAACCAGTGCATGATACGAAAGACCAACCATTCTGTTGCAGGACTTCCACAACCCGAGCCTTGCAAATAAAATCAGCTTCCTGTGTCTAGACCAAGAGAGGAGATTTATTATCTACTAATAATTGTGTAAAACTAAAAAACTTTGTACGATCAACTAATTTTTACCTGTTCATCAGAGTTGGTAATGAACTTGTTTAGCTCCCCTATGGAGACAACTTCCTTCTTTTTTATGCCATTTTTGGTATCGATGCACGGGAAAGCTTCTCCACCTGGGCTATCCAGCCTGAAACCATTTAACATAATACGTGACGCTAGAAGAAGATTTAATATAAAATAAAACAAAAGACTTAATGATTTGATACCTCGCTGTGAACTGTGCAATAGCTTCAAGTGATGGGTCGAAATAAAATTTCGATGCTGGCGTTGAGTTGAGGT
Organism: Hirschfeldia incana; assembly: GCA_026261945.1. NCBI lineage: Eukaryota > Viridiplantae > Streptophyta > Magnoliopsida > Brassicales > Brassicaceae > Hirschfeldia > Hirschfeldia incana. Next base: position 5,791,130 of record JABCMI010000006.1, read on the forward strand.
AAAGGTTACCTGTCGGTCATGGTTGTTTCAGATATCAGTACATGAACAGACATTCGAGATAGGATTAATATAAAATATATATAAACCAATCTAAGTATGATGATAAAGGAGACAGGTTACGAACCTCCAAAAAGTTAGGATTCACAGTTGTAACCACCATGACAGACTGTGTCCTATCACCTGAGTTAATGAGACCCCTAATAACTGAAGCAGCATCATCCCACAAAGACAGATATACCACCACCTGACTGTTATGCGCAAGAAATTATTTAATTACCGTGCAGAATCATATTTGTATTATAGTGATATGGGAAAAAGCTCTACGTTACTTACGGTTCAATGACGAAACGAACAACAACACGACTCGTCACTCTAGCGTCCGTTAAATCCGAACCATCTGCCCAACAACATCTGCAATGTGAGGGATACACAGAATTAGTTTCTTCTCGATCAACAATACACTATGATATAAACACTTGATTATGAAACGGTTACGAAGTACAAACCAGGAAGTTCTAGATGAGTGTTAGCGAGGGCTTGGAGTGGGTCAAACTTCCGCAGCATGAATTTCGCAACGTTGATGATGGAAGCATTGCCGATGACCTCATGGATGGTGGTTTGGTGGATAAACCGGATAACAAAAGGGTGGTCCGTTATCTTGTACATATTTGTACATCTTGCAACTTCAAAACGCGATACCCTGACGACTGAACCAGCTTTCAGAAACGGACGGTAATAGGGAGAGCGAGCAGCAGGTATGAATCCATGTATCACGGAATTCTGCAATAGAAAAGTGCAGATTTAGCTTATGGGCTGATGGCAAAAATAAAAGTAATTGGATAAACTTTTTTGTGTAACCATACCTTCTCATCCAGGAGGAGCAGGGTGATTCCCATGAATTCACCCTGTTTCTTAATGTTTTTGGAGTCCCAAAAACGCAGTAGCCGGCCAACGATGAACTGGTCTGATCTTCCAAGTCGGAGAGCATCGAACGTGGATTGCGCGAGAACAACACCCGAGGAAGCCATCTTTCTGCTTTGTAAAATAATGAACTGATTGTGGTTATGAGCATCGAGCATGGTTTCCGCCTGCTTCTATATATAGATTTCAGGAATGGGAAACGGAAGCGTCGACACTGAGAATGGGTTGAATGCGAAGGACATTTATTCACAAAATTAAAAGAATACATTGAACACATGGGAGGGGAAGAGAGAACGACTGGGGCGGTTTAGAGATCAGAAGATCAACATGAGCTGTTCAGTTCGTGGGATGAGTAAACGGCGTAAACATTTGGGTAAAGAAGAAAGTGGCAGATGAAGCCCTAATCGGATGGAGAAAACACTAAACGATAAGTTTCACGGTTAAAGAAAACAACAAAGAGTTTGACCCAAACCGGACATAACTATTAACTTAGTGGACCAAAATACAAAACCAGACATAAATTAGGCCTAAAGCTAACTTTCTTTTTATAAAAAGAAAGACCGAACCCATTATCGAGACCCATTTTAGAGTTCGACTTGGTCCCCACAAACATTAAAAATAGACACGTGGATAGGTTTCTCCTGAAATTTTAAATCAAACCGACAGATCGATCTCTGACCAAATCAATTAATCACTTGAATTAAACCGGTCGAAAAAGCGGGACCCACATGCCTTTATTAAAATCGGATGTGGAGGCTATGAGAAGAGAGGAAAGAGAGCCATTATATATATGATTTGTTATATTTCCATCCTTCTTCCTACGCATACACATTTGCTATTCATAAGTGTTATATATCTCAGCATATATGTGCGCAGCGCATATAAGTATTTAGAATTTAGTCTCTTATATGAATGTAACACATAGACTTAATTCTACATGTTATTAACCATAACCATCTGAGTATTCGAACAAATAGAAATATTCCAGCCATAGCAAACAAACAAAAACTTGAAAAATATAAATATGCTCGTAGTTTACCGGGTAATCATTCGAAGTGTTCTAATATTTAATGTTTCTTTCCCAATGGCGTTAAAAGAACTGGCGACTTAATAATTTATGTTCCTTCATCGAGGCCTTGGCATCGAGAAAGCGCAGCCGGGACAGGAATCCAGAGTCTTTTCCCGGCTTGCATCACTCCTTGTCTCTACTCTGTAGTCTTGCATCAGACAACATCATCATCTGGGCCAACCCAGACACTGTTTTTTTTTTCAGGATGATTTGGTGCGAAAGTATTCCCTCGCAGTCGCAAGTAGGCTTTTCAACCAAACGTGACTGCTTGAGCAACTTAATCACATGTGTCACTATTTTCTGTAGCTACTTTGCATGCATTCATCGCAGAGTTTTCACAATCAACATATTTTCGCTCGGCGATTGTGTTATAGAAATCCCATCTGGAGAAACAAAAGACAACGACTTTCAATCAAGGATACAGTTAAAAATCAAGAAAACTATTTATCCAGATGATCATACATATAATATTGTGGACATTGTACCTCTTTCTTGACCAGCCACAAAATTTCTTTGCGCTCTACCTATATATATCAAAAATAAACGGTGTCTCAAATACGTATTAGATACAATATCTTTCAATACTCAGTGTTGTGAGAAAAAAAAAATATTTTTATATAGAAAAAAAATTATGGTTGAATTCAAAGAAGTTGATGATATCCAATATAATCAAGTGATAATCAAACCAATCAATATATTACATATCTAAAATCACATGTCTAACTAAAAAAATAAAATATTTTTATATAGATTATAAAATAATTGAAATTAAAATTAAAATATTTATAAATTATCACAAAATATTTACTTTATAAATATCTAAACTCGTGCATGAGTACGGGAGAATCACCTAGTACTTGTAACATAATAGAGGTTTTATCCCGTGTTTTGCAAGACCCCCAATTTCATAACTAAAACTTTCTGCATGAAATTAACTGGACGTTAAGTTATTATTATTTCTCTTTGTTATTATTTTTTTGATAAAATGTGAATTTCATTGATTACAATGTGCATTTGATACAACTAAGTTCAATCCCATTACGAAAAAGTTCAATCCCATTCTGCTTGGTAAAGCAATTGGGTGACTAAGTGAGCCAAAAAGAATAGAAACACATAGCAGGTTTAGTCAAATCCCACTTTGATTGAAGTTAAAGCAATCGCTGGAATGTAGCAAAGAAACAGAGACCATGAGATATAACGCGGGCCGTGTGCAATTAATTGATTAAGTCAGTTATGATTAACTTGTTTGGTAACTGGTAAGTTTATAATTTTGTTGTATATAAAGTGTACTCATAATAAAACGTGAAAAAGAATAATCAGATTGCTCCGGCATCTCTTTTTAAATTTCTCTCGCGAAGATCAGAGGAACTAACCATCAAGGTTCATCCCTTGACTAGTTTCAAAAAAAAAAGTTCATCCCTTGACAAATATGATCTCTTGTCTGAAACATCAGGTCCATCAACTAACCATCAGATTCCCACAACTTGCTGCCTTTGCTCAGGCTCGACTGAAACAAGAGATCACTTGCTGCTGACCTGCTCTTTTAGTTGGGAGGTTCGGCATCACGTTCTTCAACGGCTCAACCCGCCAACCCTTCCCTTCCTTGACTGGAACGAGCTGCTCTCTTGGATCAGGTCTCAAACTGTTCAAGGCCCTATCATTCTCCGCAAATTTGCAGCTCAGTCAACTGTCTACCACTTGTGGAAGCAGAGAAACAACGTGTATCACAACAACACAATCGTTGGACCCATGGTGATTGCAACTTTGCAAGGATGATATATCGAGAAGTTAAGAACATTATTATGGCAAGAAGGGATAGGAAGAAATTTCTAAACCTCTTGTCTAGTTGGCTTTTGTAGTCTTTTAAGCTTTTTAGCTCTTTTGCTCTATCTTTTTTTTTTGCCAAGATAGAATATTCCCTAGATTTAACTTGCTTGTAAAATCTGACCATCATTAATATGATATTATATATCAACATTCTTAGGGTCTAACTGGTGACCACTTTAGGAACATGATGAACGAATAGGAAAGGAACAATGATGAATAAAATTGCATGAATGAAAAGGAAAGGTTGTTCCATACCAAATTTGATAAGTAATGATTTTGTTTTTTATTTCTTTACAAAAAAAGGAATGGTAGGAAACAAAAAGAAAAAACTATTCCTTATGAATGATAATTTTTTTTAAGGAATCTCAAGGAATGCATTATTCCTCTCCATTCTTTGGTCACCAGTTGGACCCTAGCAAAAAAAAATGATCTCTTGTTACACTCGTGATTTTAAAAGTTACGAACATAGGCCCTGGCCACAGGGCCGACCCGTATCCATTTGGTGTTCACAGCCCGAAAGCTAACGTTCTCGTAAAGATTGTGATAATGTTTAAGAATGAAACTTAAAAGATATATAATTATTTATATTCTTAAATTTCAAAAATCTTAACATAAATCAATATTTTTTCCTAATGACTATCATATTATTTAAATAGTAAGTATATTATAAACAATCCTACACCATAAAATATTGGAACTCGTTTTTGACGAAATAGTTTTTAGACCATGTGTTTGGTAAGTTTCCGGACGAAGACGTTCGTTGGAATAACGAAATATTTTGACACTATGAAGTAGTATAATCACATGTCAACACCGGAGTTGGTTTTGAATGAGAAATGAAGGTTCAAAGTGAGTGAGTTACAAAGCTTGCAAAGCTTTAAGGCTAAGCATAAGAAATTAGCAAATGTTTTACTATGAATATTTGGGTTTGAATGTAGGTTTAAATTTTTTAATTGGACATTGTGCCAACTAACTTATTTGTATAAAAATATTATTCATAATAATATTTTATGTCTATTTAAATATAAAAATATAAACCCACAACAAAGAATATTGTTAAATTTGATCTAGTAAAAAAAGAATAATAAATGTCTTTGTAAAGTGATGTTAATTTGGTCATGGGGAAACTGCTTTCCTTAATGCTAATTAATTTGTCAAATATTGCTCCATCAATACACATTGTACGTTTACTCTTTGTGAAGGTGTAACTACAAAGTCTGTGTCTCATTTTGGTACGAACAAGTATAGCAAAATAACTCTCCCACTTAGAATGTTTGATTCTTTATTTTTGCCTTTCTTTTATTTTTTTAGTGATGGTAAACAGAAATAATGTTGCAGTTGTATCTTGGGAATCTGAACGATGTTAAACCGTCAAACTATAAAGAGTTTAAAGATTTAAAGAAAGAGATTAATCATCTTGACTATGCAATTATTTTTTATTCATTTGTTTCGGTATTGAATTTTTAGTTTATTTTTTAATATTATTATAAATATCAGTTGTTCCCATTGTAGTAAAATAAGTTTCATACAAAAAAAAACTAAATATTGTTTTAAATCTTTAACTATACTTCCTAGTGATTTTTCTAGTTGATTATAAATATCTAGTATTTTATTCTTTTTAATTTCTTACCAAAAAGTTTTAAAAAACAATTCCTTATAAAGATATACATTTTTAATAATAATTTCTTGATGAATCTTAAACATTAAAGAAATTTTCGGATCAGGACATTCGAATTTTCGGATTTTCGGTATTATGCTCATAAGTACCATTCGGTTTTTACTAATTATCGGATTGAGTTCGGTTCGGTTCTAACCCGGTTCATATCCGAAGTATTTACTTAAATATTGTCATGATGTTGAAAAAAAATTCATATCCAGCACTGTTATATACAAATGAATTATTTAGAAATATAGATGGATTTATTACGTCTCCATAATCCTTCGTATACATACACCGACACACGTTGCTATACATATATCAATTTAAGATTTCACTAACAAAATCATTGCTAAAAGATCAAATAAACAAACGTACTTGTATATCGTAAACAATGTATTATTTTTTAGTTAACGAATAAAAAAGGAAATCTAGAACTGGGAATTTACTTGTAGCCGTAATCTCACTAACATTTTTGATTAATGAATAAATCGCGGCCGCTACTAACACCATTTGTTATATTTCCATCCTTCTTCCTACGCATACACATTTGCTATTCATAAGTGTTATATATCTCAGCATATATGTGCGCAGCGCATATAAGTATTTAGAATTTAGTCTCTTATATGAATGTAACACATAGACTTAATTCTACATGTTATTAACCATAACCATCTGAGTATTCGAACAAATAGAAATATTCCAGCCATAGCAAACAAACAAAAGCTTGAAAAATATACATATGCTCGTAGTTTACCGGGTAATCATTCGAAGTGTTCTAATATTTAATGTTTCTTTTCCAATGGCGTTAAAAGAACTGGCGACTTAATAATTTATGTTCCTTCATCGAGGCCTTGGCATCGAGATAGCGCAGCCGGGACAGGAATCCAGAGTCTTTTCCCGGCTTGCATCACTTCTTGTCTTTACTCATGTTTGTGATGCAGTCGTAAAAGGTGACACGGATGCGAGGACGGTTGGTACAAGGTTTATTCTTCTACCAAATTTCACCGGCGGGCCCCGTTATTTGATCGAGAAATATCATGACACTATGGCGATTTGCAGACATTTTGGGAATCCGGATTTATGCGTCACAATGACAGCAAATCTAAATTGGAAAGAGATAAAAGATCATCTAGCTACATACGGTGGTGATAGCCCGAATGATAGATCCGATATTGAGTGCCGAGTTTTCAAAATGAAACTATACCAGCTTCTGGATGATTTTAAAAAGAGCACATTCTTCGCCCCATATACAGCAGATACGCTCTCTAATTTAAAATTTCAATCCACATTTCCCTTCATAGAACTAATCCAAATCATTTATATATCAGCTCTCCATAGGATTGAGTTCCAAAAAAGAGGTCTTCCCCATGCGTACATTTTGTTGTGGTTTGGAAACTCCTCTAGAACCCCCACCGCAGAAGAAATTGACAAAATTATTTCTGCCGAGCTTCCTGACAAGCTTAAAGACCCCGAAGCGTACGAATTGGTTGTGAGGCACATGATACATGGGCCATGTGGACCCCATAGACCCCGATCACCATGTATGGAGAATAATGTGTGTACAAAAAGATTCCCACGGCCATTTGTTGAGTCTACATCAATTGATAAGTCTGGGTACATAATATACCGTCGTCTCAAGAACGAAGAAGCAACTGTTGTGAAGGATGGGATTGTTCTGGACAACGCCTCTGTCATCCCTCATAACGTAGAAATCCTCAAGAAGTATGGTGCTCACATAAACGTGGAATGGTGCAATAGGACATCCGCCGTCAAGTACCTTTTCAAATACATCACGAAAGGAGTCGACAAAGCCACAATTGCGATAGAGAGAGGGATCGACCCACAGACATCCGAGAAAGGCAAGGAAAAAGTCAAGAAAGCAAGGAATGAAATACAAGAGTATATCGAGTGCCGATACTTATCAGCATGTGAATCGATGTGGCGGACTTTTGCCTTTTCTATACACAAACGGCAACCATCTGTGATGAAGTTGACAGTCCATCTTGAAGGTGAACATAATATCACTATCAAAGATACGGATGATCTAGGCCGAGTTATACACAGGCCGGGCATCAAAAAGACTATGTTTATCGAGTGGATGGTTCTATGCAGAACATCGGAATTTGCCCGTACCTTAACGTATGTCCAAATACCTGAGTTCTTCACTTGGAACAATAACTCAAAATTCTGGACGGAGAGAAAAAAAGGAACCTCAATTGGCCGGGTCGTCACAGTACATCCCGCTTCAGGCGATCGATTTTATCTGCGAATTCTAATAAACAAAATCAAGGGCCCAAAAAGTTATACAGGGCTAAAAACCTACAACGGGGTCACATACCCTGATTTCAAATCCACTTGCTGCGCACGAGGTCTCCTCGCTAATGATGCTGAATGGCACGAAGGTATGGCAGAAATCAACACATGGGCTACACCTTCGCAGCTACGAGAAATGTTTGCCACCTACCTCATCTACTGTCATGTCGCTGACCCTAAGGAGCTGTGGGATAAGTGCTGGAAATCGCTAAGCGAGGACGTCCTGTACAAGAAACGTAAGGCTTTCAAACATCCGCAGCTAGAGATAGATGATGCAAAGCTCGAGCAGTATACATTAATGGAACTTGAGAAGGTTTTGCGGAACCAGGAACACACGCTTACCGATTTTACAGGAATGCCCACTCCTGATCCTCTCTTGCTTAAAGACCTAGGTAACACTTTGTGGCAACAAGAGCTACGGTATAATGCCACCGAGGAGAAAAATATACATGACACACAGTACAAACTGCTCAACAGCGAACAATTGGTCGTCTACAATGCAATTATGGAATCGGTTCAGAACGACTACGGGAAGCTCTTTTTCGTCTACGGGGCTGGACGTACGGGTAAAACGTTTTTGTACCAAACAATAATTTCGAGACTGCGTTCGGAGAAAAAGATTGTCCTTCCTGTTGCTTCATCCGGAATAGCAGCCCTACTACTACCAGGAGGCCGAACTGCCCACTCACGTTTCAATATCCCTATCGACCTAAAGGCCACATCGACCTGCCACATCCCACGTGGCACTATGCTCGCAGAGCTTATACAGAAGGCAGATCTAATCATATGGGACGAGGCACCAATGACACATAGACACGCTTTTGAAGCACTTGATAGGTCCTTGAAAGACATTCTTTCTGTGAGTGATCCGGAAGCCATGAATCTACCTTTTGGCGGGAAAACAGTTCTTCTAGGTGGTGATTTCAGACAGATTTTGCCAGTGATCCCACAGGGCACCAGAGCTGAAATTGTCTCTGCATCCATTAGTAATTCCCCTTTATGGGAATCATGCCAAAAATTCACACTCCAAAAGAATATGCGCCTCAACGAAGATGAAAAGGAGTTCTCCAATTGGGTCTTGAGTGTTGGCGATGGGAATCCCCAACCCAATGAGGATTCTGAATTTGGTGAAGAGGAAGAAGATCAACTCATTTCTGTAGACCAAATGTTGGTTGAGGAGATCAGTTCGGATCCTCTCAAACAAATTCTGGAAACTACTTATGGGCCAGCTGCTCAATGGAAAGAAACTAATCAAAAATATACGGAAAAGGCGATCCTCACACCGCAGAACGAAACTGTGGACGAGATCAATGAGTACATGATATCCAAAGCAGATGGTGTTTCGAAGGAGTATCTAAGTTCCGATAGTTTTGGTGTTATAGACACCGACTCCGAAAACAACGAGACGTTGTACCAAGTGGAGTATTTAAACACACTGAGCTTTCCAGACCTCCCCGCACATAAGCTTACTTTGAAAGTGGGTGCCCCTTTCATGCTTCTAAGGAATTTAAATCAAAAGAAGGGGTTATGCAATGGAACACGTCTGATCGCCACTTACATTGGCGACCGTGTTATTCGAGGTGAAATAATTACAGGTTCTCATATTGGAGATACAGCGTTCCTTCCAAGAATCATATTGTCACACTCAGAAACTAAACATCAGTTCACCCTGGAAAGGCGCCAATTTCCAATCAGGCTATGCTACGCAATGACGATTAACAAAAGTCAGGGTCAGAGTTTGAAAGGTGCCGTGCTATACTTACCACAACCAGTTTTCACACATGGACAGCTCTATGTCGGTCTTTCCCGAGTTACTACCAAATCAGGTCTCAAAATAATACAAGGAAAGGATCAAAAGAGGGGAAGGGTTAAGAACATTGTCTACAGAGAAATTTACAACGATCTTCCGGCCTCACACGGTAATCCAATATTAGTTGTAAAACAATACGCTACATTATGAACAATGCTTAATTATATTCTTCTCCAACAGGATCGAAGCCAGATGCTCCTCAGGACCAGACTTGACATCACCACCAACAACTTACTATCAAACAAGATGTATGAAAAATACATTACGCTGATCAAATAGCTTCTACCACAAAAACTATGCTCTACTAACGAACTTTTTTCCTACAAATAGGTGTCTCCCCTGACAATTCACTATATATTTCGCAAGCTTCGTCTGCAGCTTCTCTTTTTTAAAAAGCTCATAAAAGAAGTTACATTTACTTCAAACAATTATGTTTTACATTTACAAGACCTATTTTTTTAACAAATGACTGAACATGTTTACGTTTCTTTTATTCTACATGTTATGCCACCACTACAAGAAAACATGGGTTTTCCGAGGGACAAATTCCTAGGAATTCCGTCGGAATAACGCTATTCCGACGGAATTTCTAGGAAATTGTCCCTCGGAAAAAACTCCTCGGAATTCGTCATCTCCTCGGAATGTCCTCGGAAATTTCCGAAGACATTCCGAGGAACAGATATACCGAGAAATTTCCGAGGAAGGTCGGTCGTCGGAATGGTCGTCGGAATATACCGAGGAACCCTCCGTCGGTATTTTCCGACGACCATTCCGACGATCAGAATTCCTCGGAAGCGGAGGAATATTCCAAGGGAAATAGTTCCTCGGAATATTCCAAGGGAAATAGTTCCTCGGAATATTCCGAGGAACATATCCCTCGGAATATTCGTTGGAATAAACCGAGGAACGTTCCCTCGGAACTTTCCAAGGAACCTCTCCCTCGGAATATTCCGAGGGAACGTTCCTCGGAATTCTGAAAAAAAAATTAAAAAAAAAAAATATATTAGAAATATAAATTCGAAAATAAAAAATTAAAATTTAGAAATTTAATTTCGAAATTATAAAATAAAAATTCAGAATCTTACAAATTAAAAAAAAACATTACAAATTTTTGAAAAAAAAAATCTACGGGTTCGGGTTCGGGTTTTGGGGGTTCGGGTTTTGCAGGGTCGGGAACTGGACGTTCGGGTGCAACGTCCTCATCATGTCCATCATCTGCTGGTTCAGCCTCCTCTTTTCCTCGTAGCTCGCCTGCTGTGCCTCGAAGTTCGCATACTGTTGCTCGAAGCGCGACTGTTGAGTCGCCATCTGGGTCTCCAACGCAGATATGCGGTTATCCTTTTCCTGCAATTGACCCATAAGTGCTTCGGGATCAACAAAGGGCGGTGGTGCAGCAGAAGACGTAACCGACCGGGACCGACGAGCCAAACCGAACAATCGGCCCTTCTTCTTTGGAACCGACTGAAATAGAAAATAGGAAAATGTAAATAATAGTTATTAAGATGAACTGAAATTTTATAAAAGAACTTACCGATTCAACGATTTCGTTGATCCGAGCCCGAGGCAATTGGGTACCCGTCGATTCTTCGTCCTCGGTTTGAAGCTGAGACGCTTCTTCTTCCACCTGAGTGTGGATGAGGTCGACGACTTGCTTCACAACACCATCATCAATCTCGCCGGTCTTCTTGTTGGTATACGCCCTCTTCATTAGGGTGAAATCATCAACCGGCTCACCATCATTTTCTTCCACCTTGATATCAAGATAAATATTAGTAATTAGAAGAAACGATGAAAAAAAAAATTTCAAAACTTTAAAAATAGAATAAAAAGCGAGTAAATTACCATGTGATCCCTCAGAGTGGCTTGGGACTGAGCACCTAAGTTGTGCTTGAAGACGCCCTTCCCTTTACGATCGCTCTTGCGGTTGGTGGAGTTGGTTGAAGAAGTCAATTTCGTCTCCTCCTTACACCAAATGCACAATCAACTGCTCAAAGACCGTGGGGTTTATCGACTTTGGGACCTTTAAAAAAAAATTGTTTGAGAAAATCCTTCTAACCTTAGTCAGCTCTTCCTAGCATCATCCAACCCATTCAGTACGATCCAACAGTCCGACCAGTCAGTCCTCAGATCATCCCAGCTCCTGATCTAAGGAACGCGGTCGCTACAAGTTCTCCCCCACTTGGCTCAGACTCGTCCTCGAGTCTTTCTACCCGGAGCTTCCTTAAGTTTCTCAAACCACTTAGGGAATTCTGCCTTCATTCTGGCCTCTGGTTCCCACGTTGTCTTAATAAAAAAATAATTTAATAAATTTAAAAATTGTTTAAAATTAAAAAAAAAAAACCTGGTCCAATTGCCATTTCTTCTTCCACTCGTGGACTTGATACGAATAGTTGGTCACCACTTTATGCACGAAGTGGTAATAGATAAACAAGGTGTTATCGGGATTCCAGTTGAATTCTTGCTGAAAAAATACATAATTAGTAGAAAATTTATATTAAAAATAAAATTAAAAAAAAATTAGAATATTTACCGCAAACAGCTGAAACCACAAGACTTTATTGGCGGTAGGGAAGTCGGTGAAAATCGGATGTACCACGTCCAAAGACACATACATCATACGGTTGATAAATCCGCTGATCCCGTTCGAGGAACGGTCGAACCAGGTTTGACCCTCTCCAGATGGATACGGAGTGAGAAACGGAAGACGGTCACGACCCGGTTGTCGAACAAACTCCGCAACCCTCATCAATTCCGGAGGACCCTGAAAATGAGGCGGAATAGTGGGTGCAGCACCAGAACCAGAGGGAGCGTCAGGAAATGGAGAGAGAGATGTATGGTAGGAGCTGCGGGGCGATGGGGAATCCTGAACGGAGTTGCTCCCCGAGCCACGAGCACGACGCTGTCGAGGAGGCCGGCTCTGATCATCATCATAAAACCTGTAATTAAAGATATAAAAATAGCTTTAATAGCTAAAAAAAGTTTTAATATCTGAAAAAATAGTTTAATAATTACGAAAATTAGTTTAATAATTACAAAAATAGTTTAATAATTACAAAAATAGTTTTAATAATTACAAAAATAGTTTAATAATTACAAAAATATTTTAATAATTACAAAAATAGTTTAAAAATTACAGATATAGTTTTAATAATTACAAAAATAGTTTAAAAATTACAAAATTAGTTTAATAATTACAAAAATAGTTTAATAATTACAAAAATAGTTTGAATAATTACAAAAATAGTTTAAAAATTACAGATATAGTTTTAATAATTACAAAAATAGGTTTAATAATTAAAAAAAATATTTTTAAAATTACAAAAATAGTATAATAATTTCAAAAATAGTATAATAATTTCAAAAATAGTTTAATAATTACAAAAAACAGTTTAATAATTAGTTACAAAAATTAATTTTAATATACTAAAATTGTTTAATAATTAGAAATTTAGTTTAAATTTCCCAAAATTATTAAAACCGTTTATAAATAGAGAAAAAAGGTTTATTAAATTTTTTAAAAATATTAAAAACTTTTTATTATTACTGGAAACTTGAAAAACGTTTTTAAAAATAGAAAAACGTTTTTAAAAATCAAAAAAACGTTTTAAAAATAGCAAAATGAGTTGAATTATAAGCAAAACAAAAAATAATTCCAAAAAAAACCAAAACAAGAACATAAAATCCGAAATTCAATCCTAAACTATCCATCTAACAACCTAAAATCTGAAACTATCCATCTAACAACCTAAAATTCAAAATTATAATCTCACAAACCCTAAGAAAAATAAAAATAAGAAGTTTCATAGATTCTTACATGATTCTTGAAGTGGAGGATATATGTGGGCTTGGGTAGGAGAGAGGACGGAGATAATTGAGAGAGGACGGAGAGAATTGAGAGAGAGGAGAGAGCTTGCGGCGAGATTTGAGAGAGAGGAGACTTGCTGCGGCGGAGAAGAAGAAGAAGGTTAGGTTTTATATTTATTGATTCCGAAGGAACCGGTTCCTCGGTATTCCGTCGGAATCAATAAATATAAAACCTAACCGCGTGTCTCGAAATATTTCAAGCGGTTTGGTTTTCCCGGGTAAGTATATTCCGACGGAATCATTTTTCCTCGGAATTTCCTCAGAAGTCTGATGTAACACCAAATGCATCTGTTCTCACACCTCGATCTGGAGTGTTGTCGTGCCAATCACAATAGAAAACAGTACAGCGCAATCAAAGCAAGCCCAAATACTTGATTTCCAAAATCTCATGTATGTGTCTGTAGTATACATCATCTCCTGATGCAGAACAAACGCCAGCATCATAGGTGGTTCGCGAATGTCTCCTCTTTTCAGTTGCGAATGCATATCCTCGAGTACAAAATCTCGGATATGACTTCACAACACAGTTTGGGCCAACCACCATCTCGCGTATCCAATCGTCAAATGTTTCACCTCTGACCAAACCATCAGACACCTATTAATAGCACATAAGTAGGTTATATCAATAAAAATGAATAAGTATAAATATATGATAAATGTTATTTTAATTTGTTTAAGGCACTCACATAAGTAAACATCCTTCCAGCAAATTCTCTCTGCTTCATTTCTTCTAGTTCCGCCTCTGTGGCGTATCTATCTTCGAACCGCTTTTGTGCCATGAAAATCCTGTACATATGATGACAGTAATATAATTAATTAAGATTTAAATGTCAATTTGTTAAAATAAAATTTTGTAAGATAATAAACTTACCTCTCATATGGAAGAACATCTTTGCAGTTGGTGAGCAAATATGTCTGCAAATGACTTCGCTCGTGCTCAGTAAGTCGACGGTCTTTTGGTTTTCCACTAAGTCGTCCAACATCAGTGAAAATGTCTGGAACCTGAACATGATATGTTGCCCGTTCGCCTCTATCATCATGCCGAGCAGATCTTCTGTTTTTGGTCTGAACTTCTGCTGGAAAGTAGTGCTCCGCAAAGTTCGAAATTTCATGGTTGATCATCTGTGCTACTATAGAACCTTCAACCCTACTAAAATTTTTCACCATCTTCTTCAAATGGAACATATACCGTTCATACAGATACATTCATCTATACTGCACAGGACCACCAAGTTCCAATTCTCTTGCCAGGTGAATAGCAAGATGCTCCATAACATCAAAAAATGAGAGAGGAAATATCTTCTCAAGGTTGCACTGAATCACGGCTATGTTAGTCTTCAAATTTGTAATACCTTCAAGAGTCACTGATCTGCTGCATAAATCGCGGAAGAAAGCACTTATCCCTGCAACTGCTTCATGAACTTTTCGTGGTAATAGTTCTTTGAAGGCAAACAGAAGGAGGCGCTGCATCATCACATGGCAATCGTGACTTTTCAAGCCAATAAATTTCCTTCCTTTCTGTCGATACAGTTACGCAAATTAGATGCGTAACCATCTGGAAACTCCACATCGTTTGAAATCCAATCAAAGAATGCATTTTCCCCTCTGCATCAAGTCGGTATATGAGAAAATGAGCCCTACCATTCTCATCAACATGAAGTTCTAGACGAGCACATATATCGACTAAATCCAGTCTTGACTTCAAATTATCCTTTGTTTTACCTTTAACGTTAAGGATCGTGTTCGTGAGATTGTCAAAAAAGTTCTTCTCAATATGCATGACATCTAAATTATGCCTTAGCAGATGATGCTCCCAGTATGGCAAATCAAAGAAAATACTTTTTTGTGCCAATTATGTAGATCTCCAACAGCATCTACCGGAAAATGCTCATGTCCACCAACGTCTGGCGTCCTTTCTGCACCAAAATCTCTTAGTTGTGTCTTCAAAACTTCCCCACTGACTTTCTTAGGTGGACCATCAAACACCTGTTTGTTCTTCCTAAACAAATTCTTACTCCGACGATATGGATGATCATGTGGTAGAAATCGTCTGTGACAGTCAAACCAACAAGTTTTTCTTTCGTTCTTTAGTTGGAAAGCATCTGTGTCATCTTGACAATATGGACATGATAGCCTCCCATGCGTTGTCCATCCAGATAACATACCATATGCTGGAAAATCACTTATTGTCCACATTAGTACTGCCCGCATTTGAAAGTTTTCTTTACACGAAATATCGTATGTTTCAGCACCTTGAGCCCATAGTTGTTGCAACTCATATATTAGTGGCTGAAGAAACACATCAAGTGATCTCTTAGGATGCTCTTGTCCGGGAACGAGAATGGAGAGAAACAAAAACTCTAGTCGCAAGCACAAGTTTGGGGTAAGTTATATGGTGTAACAATGACTGGCCATAGAGAATATTGTCTTCCACTCTTCCCATACGGGCTGAAACCATCAGTACATAATCCAAGGTAGACATTTATTCTCTCATATGCAAAGTCGGGATACAAAGATTGGAAATGCTTCCACGCTTTTGCATCTGAAGGATGTCTAATCTCACCATCTGTTGAGTGCTCCGCATGCCATCTCATTCGTTGCGCTGTGCGTTCCGAAAGATACAACCTCTGCAACCTTTCCTTCAAAGGCAAATACCACATCCTTTTATATGGCACTGGAACTCTTCCACTCGTATCTTTGTAACGAGGCTTCCCACAAAATTTGCATGTAATCCGCTGCTCATCTGCCCTCCAATAAATCATGCAGTTATCGCTGCATACATCTATTACCTCATACGGTAAACTAACACCAGATACGAGTTTCTGAACCTCGTAGTATGAACCTGGAGCTACATTATCCTCAGGTAGAATACCTTTTACAAAATCAGCTATCGCATCCACACAGTCTTCCGCCAAGTTATAATCTGTTTTAATGCCCATCAGTCTTGTAGCAGATGATAAAGCTGAATGACCATCTCTGCAACCTTCATACAAAGGTTGCTTTCCAGCATCCAACATATCATAAAATCTCCTAGCTTCTGCATTGGGTAAATCTTCCCCTCTAAAATGATCATTTACCATCTGCTCAGCACCTACACCATAATCTACATCCGTTCTGATTGGTTCTTCTAATCTAACCACCGGCTGAGGTTCGCTAGTACTACCAGGTTCATAATCAGTTTCCCCGTGATGATACCAAATTTTGTAACTTCGTGTAAACCCATTTAAATAAATATGTGTCCAAACATCCAACTCTTTAATAACCTTTCTATTTTTACAATTAGAGCAAGGACATCTTAACTTACTTGTTTCGGCTTCCGGTTGTCGTTGAACTAACCCCATGAATTCCTTTAGACCTCGTTCGTATTCTTTCGTAAGCAATCTCGTGTCCGGATCCAAATGAGGTCGATCCATCCAAGAACGATAATAATTTGAAGAAGACATCTTTTTCTTAAAGCAAGTTCGTGTGTGGGAGGAAAGAAGAAGAAATGAAGTGAATGAAGAGGAAGAGGGGTGGCTGTATTTATAGATGAATTACTGCCGACATACCGAGGAAATTCCGAGGAAATACCGACGAAAAACAACACTTCCTCGGTATTTCCTCGGAATTTTTGAAATCGCATAACGGCTAACCCAACGGCTCTCTAACGGCTACAGAATTTCCTCAGAATTTTAGAAAAATCCGTCGGTTTATTCCAAGGGAAATTCCGAGGGAAAATGAATTCTGCGACCACAAGACAAATTCACCGGAGAGTAATAAATATATACTTCTATCAAAACAACCAAATTAATTGAACAATTAATAGATCAAAATACTAATTGTGGGAACCGAAATTCGCACCGTCGATTTTAGTTAAGTTTAAAACGTAGGAAAACTAAGTTGACCTAGTTTTCCCCGAGGATCCCGGCTATCTGCTGGGCCACGCACGACAAAGTTAAAAAAGGCTAAGTTGAAAGTAAATGCGTAAAATAAGAGAGCAAAAAAGAAAGAATTTTATTTCCGAATTCGCGGAGAGCGTTGGGACAATAGGTCGAGATCGCGGCCGTAAGAGCTGTCGATCATCGCTAGTCTTGAAACCCTAGATCTAACCTAATTGAGTCGCAGCTCGCTAAAAAGGAAATAAACGCCTAAGTTCTAAATTGCTCTGAGAGTAGTTTGCCTTGTGATTTTCGGATCCCCCTTCCTCTGCTCCTAGACTTGCTTATATACTCCCATATGACGGTCTATTCCTGACGGGCCGGCGCAAGCTGGGCTTTTTCCATTTTCGTCGGCCTTCATGTTTATCGGGAAAGTTGACATTTATCTTTTCGGAAAATTGATGTTTATCTTTTTGGAAGTTTGACATTTATCCTGTTTTGAGAAGATAATCGTAAACTGTCGTATCTATCTTTCTAGAAAATCGTAAAATGGTTATCCGATCATGTTAGGTCTCCGTTGGGCCGTATCTCGGATTTCCGCTATTTTTACGTTTTCCTCGAAAGAACGTTCCTACTTGGACATTGGGTCTTTCGGAAGATCTTCGATTCTTTTATGTGGCAAATGGTGTTTTTAGATAACCGTTGCTGCTTTCTACGAAGTTCTCCCATCCGTTGATGTCTTACGGGTTTTCCGAAGGCTAGGGGAAAGAAAAGGAGTTTGGTTTGCGGGATTTCAGAAAGTCGCAAAACTTCGATTTCTGGCGAGTTGAGAACTTGGAACTTACGCACGAAGGCTAGCCGTCCGATAACTCGAACTAGTATGGCGTTAGGCGCCCGGCGCCTAGAGGCAGCACGGGCGCTAGGCGCCCGGCGCCTAGAGGCAGCACGGGCGCTAGGCGCCCGGCGCCTAGAGGCAGCACGGGCGCTAGGCGCCCGGCGCCTAGAGGCAGCACGGGCGCTAGGCGCCCGGCGCCTAGAGGCAGCACGGGCGCTAGGCGCCCGGCGCCTAGAGGCAGCACGGGCGCTAGGCGCCCGGCGCCTAGAGGCAGCACGGGCGCTAGGCGCCCGGCGCCTAGAGGCAGCACGGGCGCTAGGCGCCGGGCGCCTAGAGGCAGCACGGGCGCTAGGCGCCGGGCGCCTAGAGGCAGCACGGGCGCTAGGCGCCCGGCGCCTAGAGGCAGCACGGGCGCTAGGCGCCCGGCGCCTAGAGGCAGCACGGGCGCTAGGCGCCCGGCGCCTAGAGGCAGCACGGGCGCTAGGCGCCCGGCGCCTAGAGGCAGCGCGGGCGCTAGGCGCCCGGCGCCTAGAGGCATCTTCGGGCGCTAGGCGCCCGGCGCCTAGAGGCAGCACGGGCGCTAGGCGCCCGGCGCCTAGAGGCAGCACGGGCGCTAGGCGCCCGGCGCCTAGAGGCAGCACGGGCGCTAGGCGCCCGGCGCCTAGAGGCAGCACGGGCGCTAGGCGCCCGGCGCCTAGAGGCAGCACGGGCGCTAGGCGCCCGGCGCCTAGAGGCAGCACGGGCGCTAGGCGCCCGGCGCCTAGAGGCAGCACGGGCGCTAGGCGCCCGGCGCCTAGAGGCAGCACGGGCGCTAGGCGCCCGGCGCCTAGAGGCAGCACGGGCGCTAGGCGCCCGGCGCCTAGAGGCAGCACGGGCGCTAGGCGCCCGGCGCCTAGAGGCAGCACGGGCGCTAGGCGCGATGGATGGTTCGATGAGAGTATGTGCCAACGCCGAATCCTCTGTTCCCCCGATCGAAGGAAGAATTCGGGAACTGTGGAATCCTATCCAAGTCTCGGAAGATACGGCGGACGTCGGTGCAGACGCGGATGCAGGTGACGGAGGCGAAGAGGTCGACCAGCCCGATTCCTCGTACGGGATAACCTTTTCTGATTGTCTTGCGTTTGATTATAATTTGTAATAAGCCAAGTGGGGCTGTTTGTATGTGCTGCGACCTTTTAGAAGGTCGTTTGACTTTATGTTTTTCGGGATCGGCCGTTGGTGGCCTTTGAATCCTTATTATGAATGCTTTATGAATTATGCGTCTTGATTTATACTTTCGCCAAGTGTAGAGGACTTCGAATACGCGTAGTCACTTCGTACTCTAGCTCTTTTTTTTTGTCGCTTAACCCGCGGGTTACTTTGTAGCGAACGTTAGGTTTATAAGCGATAAGAGGCAAGTTTTGGGATCTCGTATGCTGGATACTTATGCCTATGAGATGTTTTAGATACCAGCAAGGCTGGGTTTAGGGCAAGACCTAGGTATAATTTCGGACTGAAGCTATGCGATGACTAATCGGCTTTTCGTTTTGCTTGTTTGCGATTTCGACCTGACTTGTACCGTTTTAGAATCCGCGAAGTGCTTATCGGCTTATACGATTCGTTTGGGTACGAGTCGAGCTACTTCCTTTACGAAGAGCTAACCAAAATTTGGATTTCTTGTATAGCGCGCTATAATATCCTTGTCGGATGTGAAAGGACTTCGTTGGAAGCCAGACTACGAATTTGATTTAAGTGAAACGTTTCTATGTTTTTCCGTCGGGGCCAATCGACGGAAATAGGGTTTTTAAAGTCGCGGAAAGACTGTTTGACAGAATTTGTTGGAGGAGAGTAGAGAATCGAAACTGGTCAGGAACTTGCGACGTCTCGCGTCCCTTAAAGATACGATTTTCGTTTTCCGTAATATTAGTGCTTTTGATAAGCGATTTTGAATTTAAGACTGTGAAAAGCTTCGAGAATGTCGAATACATGTAGGGAATATTTTTGCGGGAGTAAAAGATTATTCGTTCCCATCTCCCCCCCCCCTTTTTGGTGAGGGGGATAGCTGAACTCGTCGGGTTTCGACGAGCTGCCTACGTACCTCTTGCGAGGATCAAGCCATCTCGTAGTTCTGCTTATATCGCGGATGTTATTACTCCACGACTTCCGGCGCTTCGACTGTCTTAGCTAAGTCGGCGGCCGCATCGGGAGTTGGGTCATCCGTTCCGTCGGCGATGGACTCGAGGATTGGCTTATCATCCTGAGTCGTGGCCTTTTTGGACGAATCCGAGTTGTCCTTTGCCGAGTTCTCGGAGATACTCGGATGCTTCTTAGTTCGCTTCAGGTTAGCCGCTGGGGCGTTCCGATTGCTGCGCAATTTATGTTCAGCCAGGAAGCAGAGTCGCGACTGTTTTTGGCTTCTCCATATTAGCGACGTTCCAGTTGGCGTTGGAAACTTGACGCTGAGATGGTAAGTGGATGGGACTGCCTTCATGGCGTTTATCCAAGGAGTCCCCATTATGGCGTTGTAGATAGCCGGGTTATCCACTACCGCGAATTCGACGATCTTTGTGACCTCTTTCGCCATGACTGGGAGCCTGATCTTTCTGAGGGTCATGGAGGTGACGCCCGAGAATCCAGTCAACGGTCTCGGTTCTGGGATGACTTCTCCGAGGGGTATGTTCATCCTTTGGAGAGTATCGCGGAACATGATGTTGACCGTGCTTCCTGTGTCGATGAGGATGCGGCCGACTTCGAGATCTTGAATCACCAAGTCGATGACCAGAGGATCGTAGTGGGGTTTGTCGAGTCCGGCCGTATCCTGCTCTTCGAAGATGATCGCGTGATTGGGAGCGTCGTCTTCTGGGCACCATCCGGGGCTTGTTTCGGCTTTCCGTCCATAGGCTTTGATCGACGAAACCGAGTCTTGGTAGAAGTGCGATCCGCCGATGATCATGTTGATCCTCTGGCGATTGCTGTTGTTTCCTTCGCCATCTTGCCTTCGTCCGCGTTTTTCACCCGATTGAGTTCCAGGAGCGTTATTTTCGGGATTGGCTCCGTCGGTCTTTGGCGGACGGTCGGAATCTAAGAGCAGGTCTTTCACGCTTTTCACCGTTGCTAGTTCGCCGGCGAGCAGTTTTGTAATGAGTCTAGCGCCGAGAACTTTGCAATTGGCGGTTGAGTGACCTCTCGTCTGGTGGAACTCGCAGCTGGAGTTGTCCTTGTACGAGTTCCGCGTCCAAGTGTTTCCGGCGGTCCTCCCTTGCTCGGAGTTGACGGCGTAATTATGCTCGCCTTGGACGTCTTCCCCCTCGTGATGGACGTACTTGTCGTTACGTGAGGTCTTCTTCTTACCGGCCGCTTTCTGCGGTCCGTGCTTTTGCGCCAGGACTTTCATCTCCTCTTCCATGATGATGAAATCCGTCGCTTTGTGGAGAGTGTCCTGGATGGTGCGCGGTCTCTCCAGAGAAATCCACTTTCGGAATTTCGACTTGTACCAGAGGTTTTTCCTCAGGGCGTCGATGGCGACTCTATCGCTGAGGCATGTTACCCTGGACATTACGAGTTTGAACCTCTTAATGTAGTCGCGGAGCGGCTCGTCTTCCTTCTGAATGAGGCTCCAAAGATCTACATCGGAAGTTTCCCTGTCCATGAACATGGAAAACTGCTTCAGAAAGGCTGAAGCTAGCTGGCGAAAGCTTCCGATGGAGTTTCTTTTCAAGCGTGAGAACCATTCGAGCGCAGCACCTCTGAGGTTCTCGACGAACAGGAGACAGCAGCCGACGTCTTTCTCCCGCTCTGGAAGTTTAGACCTGGCCATCGCAATCTGAAAGGATTGCAGGTGTGCCTTCGGGTCTGTGGTTCCGTCGTAGGTGAGAAGCTTTATTTTCCCGGGATCCGAGACTCGTGCGTCCGTGATTCGAGACGTGAACGGAGTCTTCCTCGACTCTTCGAGGAGCAGGTCAATCTCGGGAGCAGTACTGGTTGCGTGGTGAATCTGCGATTTTACTGCTTTCACCTCGGCTGCAGTCTTCGCGATGTATTCGCGTAGATCGTGGATCTCATTGGCGCCGTTTGCGCTTCTCTGTCTACGCTGGCTGCGATAGGCCCGGGTCTGGTCTTCGGCTAGCCTCTCTTGCTCTGACCAGTAGAGGTCTTCCTCCTCTTCCGTCATCGGTTTCTCGAAGGCTGCCGCCAGTCGAGCCGATTGACTTCGGGTCCTTCTGTGGTGGACGTCGGCGTCTTCGTCGGACGGATCCGACTGGTCGCTGATATCAAGATTGATTCTTTCGACGTCGACTTCTTCGTTTTCCCTCGCGGGAGGTGGAAGGTTATCCGTCGTTTTCTTCTGCCCCGCCGGAGTGGTATCGTCAGGGATGAGTTCCGGGGATTCTCTCGGGGCGTCTTTTTCTTTGTCTCCGGAAGTTCCGAAGTCAAGTCTCCTGACACGCCTCACCTTGGTGGATCCGCGCGGGAGTTTGCTCTTCGCTGTTAAGGTGCTGACCTGTTTAGCGAGCGAAGCCATTAGCTTCTCTTGTTCTTCCGACCGTTTCCGGGCGGTGGCGAACAGTTCCTTCACCTGGTCTAGCATCGCGGTGTTTGCCTCAGCAGTGACCGTCGATACGTTTCCAGCGGGAGTCTTCTCAGCGTTGGCATCGGCGGCTGGTCCGTCGTGCGTTTGCTTGTCTTTTTCCGCGTTAGCAGACATGCTTAACTGGGCGTGCGTAGTTGCGAGAAAGATAATTCCGTGATCCCCCTCCTTCTAGCGCCAAACTGTGGGAACCGAAATTCGCACCGTCGATTTTAGTTAAGTTTAAAACGTAGGAAAACTAAGTTGACCTAGTTTTCCCCGAGGATCCCGGCTATCTGCTGGGCCACGCACGACAAAGTTAAAAAAGGCTAAGTTGAAAGTAAATGCGTAAAATAAGAGAGCAAAAAAGAAATAATTTTATTTCCGAATTCGCGGAGAGCGTTGGGACAATAGGTCGAGATCGCGGCCGTAAGAGCTGTCGATCGTCGCTAGTCTTGAAACCCTAGATCTAACCTAATTGAGTCGCAGCTCGCTAAAAAGGAAATAAACGCCTAAGTTCTAAATTGCTCTGAGAGTAGTTTGCCTTGTGATTTTCGGATCCCCCTTCCTCTGCTCCTAGACTTGCTTATATACTCCCATATGACGGTCTATTCCTGACGGGCCGGCGCAAGCTGGGCTTTTTCCATTTTCGTCGGCCTTCATGTTTATCGGGAAAGTTGACATTTATCTTTTCGGAAAATTGATGTTTATCTTTTTGGAAGTTTGACATTTATCCTGTTTTGAGAAGATAATCGCAAACTGTCGTATCTATCTTTCTAGAAAATCGTAAAATGGTTATCCGATCATGTTAGGTCTCCGTTGGGCCGTATCTCGGATTTCCGCTATTTTTACGTTTTCCTCGAAAGAACGTTCCTACTTGGACATTGGGTCTTTCGGAAGATCTTCGATTCTTTTATGTGGCAAATGGTGTTTTTAGATAACCGTTGCTGCTTTCTACGAAGTTCTCCCATCCGTTGATGTCTTACGGGTTTTCCGAAGGCTAGGGGAAAGAAAAGGAGTTTGGTTTGCGGGATTTCAGAAAGTCGCAAAACTTCGATTTCTGGCGAGTTGAGAACTTGGAACTTACGCACGAAGGCTAGCCGTCCGATAACTCGAACTAGTATGGCGCTAGGCGCCCGGCGCCTAGAGGCAGCACGGGCGCTAGGCGCCCGGCGCCTAGAGGCAGCACGGGCGCTAGGCGCCCGGCGCCTAGAGGCAGCACGGGCGCTAGGCGCCCGGCGCCTAGAGGCAGCACGGGCGCTAGGCGCCCGGCGCCTAGAGGCAGCACGGGCGCTAGGCGCCCGGCGCCTAGAGGCAACGCGGGCGCTAGGCGCCCGGCGCCTAGAGGCATCTTCGGGCGCTAGGCGCCCGGCGCCTAGAGGCAGCACGGGCGCTAGGCGCCCGCCGCCTAGAGACAGCACGGGCGCTAGGCGCCCGGCGCCTAGAGGCAGCACGGGCGCTAGGCGCCTAGAGGCAGCACGGGCGCTAGGCGCCCGGCGCCTAGAGGCAACGCGGGCGCTAGGCGCCCGGCGCCTAGAGGCAGCGCGGACGCTAGGCGCCCGGCGCCTAGAGGCAGCCCAGGGTCGTCGCTCGTTTCTTTCGGCTCGTGCGAGTTTTTGCGTTCTTTTTACTTCCCGGAGATTTTTATCGTGTAGAGAATGTTTCTAATCGTTGATTTCGGAATGTCTTAACATTTTCCCGAGTTTTCTAGAATGAAACTTATTCTCCTAATGCTTCTCTAACATCTTTCGTATTTTGTCCGAACTTTTCGGACATCGATTTTGTCTTGACCGATTTTGACCCCAACAGTTAGCCCCCCAGCTAGCTAGGAGCCGTAGCGGTCGTAGGTCCTAGCTTGCTGTATGGTTCGTGAAGAAAGTATGGAGACGAAATCGTGCCGAAGGTCGGGGTAAATAGTAAAATTTCATGCCTATAAAGGCTTGTGAATCCTTTACCATTCTTACTTCACCCAAGAATCCTAAGTCAATTTCTCCCTCAAAGATTCTCTCTCTATTTTCAAAAAAAGAATGACTTCAAGGTCAAAACCCTCGAGGAGACATTCTTGCTCTGCTTCGGGCAGTTTACACGCCGAGGAGGAAGCTCCGAAGCCCGAGGTTTCAGAGGTCGAGAGGAACGCGTACTGTGACGCCGTCTTCGGTTCCGATCCCCCTCTTCCTGTGATTCCGATTCCCCGACGCCCTGTGAAGGCGCGTGTGGAAGCTGATTCGCCGAGCGAGGTATCTCCCGAGTATCTTGAGATTCTTCGAAAGTTCTATAACGTTCCGGAGAAAGTCGTGTTTCGTATTCCCCTTGGGGATGAGAGTCCGGAGCATCCTCCGGAGGGTTACTTTACTTGCTACGAGGCATTCCTGACGCAATGTCGATTATGGTTCCCGATCCCTGGGGTCATCGTCCAAGCTCTCGATCGTTTCGGAATCTCGATCAGCCAGTTGAATGTGCCGGCTCTAGGGAGCTGGCTCGGCGTTTTGATTCTAAGTTACGAGTTAGGAATGGATCTTAGCCCTTCGGACTTTGAAGGGCTGTGGCTTTCCAAGAGCGTGAAAACCAATGGAATATTTGCCATGAAATCGAGGACTGATCACTCGGTAATTTCTGGGCTTACCTCGCATGCTAAGGACTTCGTTAAACGTTTCTTTTTCGTGAGGATAGATGGAGAGTCTGTCGAGGAGAGCTTTCTTCATCTATTCCCGACGGAATGGTTGTACCGACGCGGTAAGATTATCGCAATTTTTTTTTTAGAAATCTAAAGGCGAACCCTGAATGCATGTGCACGTTTTTCTTATTGTAGAGAATAGGTGTCTCACGCACATCCCTTCCGATCTTACTGTCAAGAGAGACATATTCAGGGTGAGGGCCTGTTCCTGGGATTCTTTCGATCTCGACCGGATTCGGAAGGCGGTCGCGCTTCACCGATCGCGAGGCGGTACGCGACCTCTCATCAATGATGGATCCTTCGTGTTTGCTCCTTCGAGGCGGAGGGGGAGATCTTCGAAGGGCAAAGGGATCGCTTTCGAGGCCTCGTCGGAAAACAATGAGCCATCGAGGTACGATCCCGACTTTGTCGCAGAGAGCGGGGGCGCTTCCGGTCCGAACCCTCCTCCAAATGACTTCTTTGATGAGCTCCCCCCGGCTTTTACCCGTGACGAGTCTTTGGACAACGAGGAGAGGGACAAGGTGACAGCGGAAGGATAAGGGAAAAATACTTTTTTTTATTCCCGTGACGAGTCTTTACACTAATGTTGGTCCTGTTGCATATACTTTTAGGCCATACTACTGTAATTTTTATACCACAAAGCAAAAACAAAAAAAATTAAAATAAACAGAAAACATTACTACGCCCAAAAAAAAGTAAAAGGATAAGGGAAAAATACTTTTTTTTTTATTCCGTGTGCAGGACAAGCGGCCGAGGATCGAAACAACGAAGCCGAAAACCACTCCCAACAACCAATAATCGTTCGGATCATCAGGATGTGGCCCATCTCAAATCACCAAAACAATAATGCTTACCTGGGAACAACTTTTATTTGTCTTGACATCCAGGTGTGTCTCTCAAATTATTTTTATTAATGCAAATAGTTGAAATATTAATTTCTTCCCTCCACAGGGGAAAAAAATGGAAGGGAGAGTCTCCACTTCTACATCGAACAAAATATACAAAAATCTCCAGGAAGGAAAAACATATCACATTAGATATTTGATCTCCTTTCCAGCAACAAACGGTACAGGCTTACCGTCCAACCATACATAATCAACATCAATAAGAAAACAATTATTACGGAAGTCAAAAACAACATCCCACCAATACCTTCGTCCATATTCCAACCCTCACCCTACATCAAGTTGATAAACTTAGCAAGTGCAACCAATTTTCTCCCAGGTAAATATTGACAACTCTCACATACCAATAAATTATAGAGATTTCTAACAGGGAAAAAAAACCAAACAGATGTCGTTGGCCAAATACGCATCATCCAAGGAAGTGATCTATATAACCCCAAAACAAATACGAAGATCGTCTTTGGATTTCTTTTAGACAGGTAAAAACCGTCTGTTAAATATTCTTTTTTCCACAACAAATAATTATTAAAGCTAAAATTTTATTTTAAGGTGGAACTTAGTACGGCTAAATATGTGGGACCGAGAAGCGGCTGCTTTCATGGAGTTAAACAGCATTTTCCCCAGGAAAAACAAAATAGCTATCGTCACAAGTATCAGCCCACGATTATATGAAGGTATTGAACTAAATATCAGTTTCTGTCCGACAACATGCTTACACATACTACACTATTGCAGGGAAGCTATCACTTGCAACTACATCTGGATCGCGCTTCTACTTTGACGACGAAAATGATATCATACAGAGCTTCCAAAAAAGGAATCGACTACTGCCCTAGAAAAAACAGCACATCTTCCCAGTGGGATCCAACAGCAAAAAGCAAACACACAACAACATGATGTTCTTAAGTTTCTATCGCCACACTGATCTTTTTTATTTTTACTCCAAACAGACTGCCGGTTAAAAACATCAAAAACAACACTAAACAATTTCTACTTCATGTTGTTTACATTATCAAGAAACATTTCTATTTTCACCCGTATTCCGCGCGAAGCGCGGACCCCGACTCTAGTATTAATAAAAATAATTATGTTTTATATTTATTATTATTATTTTAAAAAATAAATAAATAATATATTTTAATTAAATTTTTATTTATATTTGTATTTTTCAAATTATTTTTATAAGAAAATCATATATTTAAAAGTCTTTTTAAAAACTTTTGTGGGTTGGCGGGTACCCGCAGTCTAAATTCGACCGACCCGCACCCGTCTCGCATCAAAAATACTCGACCCGCACCCACACATGATCCGCATATTTTCCAAATCTGTTGACCCGCATCCGCCTCGCAGGAGGTCAAATGGGGCTGGACCCACGGGTAAACAATCAAATTCCCAGGCCTAAATACATATCAACATGACAACATACATAGTATTTATATTTTAAAATATATTATACAATAATCAAAAATTAAGATTTGTTTCTTTATGAATATATTATTATTCTAAATAATAAAAAAATCTGATAATTAGCTAATAAATACATATAATATTTAAATTGCTCAACAAATCTTGATAAAAACAGCATCACAATTTACATAGATAATATTTAATAATTATATCATAAAATCATATTTTTATTTTAAATTAGTATATATAAGGTGGAGAATTAGTATAATATTTTTAAGCAAATTTAAATAACATATAAATAATTTTATGGTTTTATATTTTTCATTTAACTTGGATATGTTTTTAATTAAGCTACTATTAATGAATTTACTTTCACAAATAAATAAATTAATAAATATTAATAAAAATAGAAAATAACAAATTAGGTCATTTATAAATTAAATAAAATAAAATTACAGTCCTTAAAATTTTAATTAAGAATTTTAAATTAAAAAAAAATCAAACAAAATCTGTGTAAGCAAGAGTCCATATCTAGTTATTTTCTTGTCTTTGTGCTTATTTTATTTTTGAGATTTTTAAGTTTTATTTCAGATTTCGTTTTCTATATGTCAAATTTAGTTTTGTTTTTGAAAAATAGTTTTCATATTTTTGATAAAACAATACCTATTGTTTTGTTTTTTTTAATTATACAAAAGTATCCTAGTTCCACATAAATTGTCCAGACTAGTTACATGTTGCCACGTGTCAGTCTTCTGTTCCTGGCGATGCCGAAATATTAATTTCTCAGTGGCCAGAATTCAAACCCAGGTGGCGATACTCACACCCAGAAACCTTTTACCACCAGAGCTAGAAGCTCCAGTTATTAACAATACCTATTTTATTCATAACTTATTTGGAAAACAATTTGTGCACTGGTATCAACAACTTTGTAATAGACATGTTAATGACGATTTCATTGTGTTTCCTCTGACTTTGAATCCTTCTCCTAAGGTTTTGCCTCGTGAAGATGGCTGACGACAAAATTGAAGAGACTGTTTGTAAAGATAAGATCAGCGCTTTACCCGAAGATCTGCTTGTGGGAATACTGTTGCATATACCGATTAACGATGCAGTTGCCACCATGATTTTGTCTAAACAATCTGGACAATCCTTCCTAAACTTGAGTATGATTATTTTTCTGATGAAAATGAAGATGGCGGTGATAAAGTTGTTGATGCTGATTATAATGATGATTAACGCTTTAGCTCTTTTGGCTAATTCATGCCTTTGTGTGCCCCACCCCCAAGTTCGAGTCTTCCCTGAACAAAAATTCTTACTATATAAATCTGATTGAAGATGAGATTACGAAATATAAAGAGAAGAATGATGATGATATTGGCTTATGGAAGCAGAAGGGGGATACTTTTAAAAGTAATTTCTCTTCCAAGTCAACGTGGGATCTGCTGAGAACTCGAGGTGAAAGCTGTGAGTGGAGTAAGGTAATATGGTTTTCTTAGGCTACTCCAAATTTTGCATTTCTCACATGGATTTCTGTCCAGAATAGGCTTGCTACAGGAGAAAGAATGCTGAGTTGGGTGGAACTGTAAAAGTAGCATGCTCTCTTTGTTATGAACTTTTAGAAACAAGGAATCATCTTTTTCGAGTGTACATATTCAGCAGAAGTCTGGGAGAACCTCGAGAGAGGTCTCATGGAAGATGATTACACAAATATTTTGTCAGACATAGTATCAATGATCTCAACGGGTCAAAATACTATCAAGATCTTTGCTCTGAAGTATGTGTTTCATGCAACTATCCATAGGTTGTGGTTGGAGAGAAATGGCTGAAGACATGGTGTGTTAAGCTAGATGGACTTCCAACCTAAAATCAATTGGCAATTATGGAAGTGGCTCATCTATCTTATATATTACTAAGGATCTCTTTCACCTACCGATGTGGGACAACTATGTGTCTAATACGCCCCCTCGAGATGATGGCTCTTTGAGCGTCAATCTCGGAATGTTCGGGCAAAGATCGATGTACCAAATTTGGGCCAGATCGATGTGGATCGGGTTGGATTGCTTGGATCGGGCTCTGATACCATATTAAGCTAGATGAGCTTCCAACCTAAAACCAATTGGCCATTAGGGGAATGGGTCATCTATCTTATATATTACTAAGGATCCCTTCCAACTACCGACGTTGGACAACTATGTGTCTTATATGGTGAGACATCCTTACCACCGAATAGTATGATTAGAATGGTGGATAGAGGCATCCGAAACAGATTTTCATCTATTCAGACGGTATGAGACATTTAGGATTGAAGGTGGATTACTGTAATGGTTCTCAACAAGACCAGTAATTTGAGTATAGAAGCTAAAGTATAGAGGTTTTATTTTGGAGATAGATTTAAACCAACCAAGTTCTATTCCTGGATGTTTGTTGTCACATCTCGATTTTTTTGAGTATAGAGGACATAGAGGCACAAAAGAAGATAAATAATTCGTGATGTATACCCTAGCTAACTCTAAATGCTTAAAGAAGGTAAGAGTCTCTGTGAACCCATATCTTGAAAATAAGAACTTGAACATCGAGGAGCTGAGAGATATTCCCAGGACCTCAACTTTTGCTGAAATGGTAATTGTGTTTGATGATTCTTGAATAGCCTTTTAAGTAAGCTCAGCTAATGTGCAAGCTTAGCCTTGTCATGGACCCCTTGGGATTGGTTTGCTGAAAGTTTTGCAATCTTGCTATAATTAACAGTAGTTGAGACTTGATACTAAATAACAAAATAAATATTTATTTGCCTTAATTTAATTGTGTTTGTAAAATAGATTATAGTAAAAACTCTGTGGTTAATCTTTGTGGTTGCTTTTATATAAAGTTTACAGACACCCTTATAAACCAAAGACTTATGTGCTAGCTGTACCCGAATTCCATATCCCCTTAATATTATTTGAGGAGACCAATATAAAACTAAACTTCATTTCATGTGTGATTTACATGAGTGACATTTTCTAGGTGGCAAGCTCACAAGCAACTTCACCCCTCTAATCTAAAAACCCTTTCTCTACTAGACTTATTACAGCATATGCCATTGACTAATAACATTGGACATGAATATATTTGGTTGTAGTATATTACATATTGACTAATAACATATGTCTCTTAAAGAATTCAAAATCGGTCATTAAATCCCACATTAATTCTCGACCATATATGTATGTGAGTAACAATCGCAATGTCTAATGGTCATATGCAAACGACCAACATGGTACGAAGATTGTTATTTTTCAATATAGAAAAATATCAGGTCACTTTTAACAATGTATACATTCTGTAATTTAGGGTTGTAGATTTTACAATTTATAATATAGTAGAACAAGTTAGTATTATGTATATTTATTTATACATTTTAAATTCCATTGTGCTTTTTTAATGTATATACATTCTGCAATTTAAGATTGTAAATTTTATAATTTATAATATAGTAGGTGGTGTTAGTTTTATGTATATTTATGTATAGATGTATAGATATGGTACGAAGGTGCGAATCTTAATCCGAGTTTATTATATAAATTATATACAATAAAATATATACATCAAGAGGACCATATATATTTTAGTAAAATTCTATATAAACTCCTGAAATTTAATTAGTCATTACCACAAATATTATCAAAAATAATCACAAAATTAAATTTTCAAACCAATCACATAAATTGTGATTCCCTAAATTGCAATGAACAGAGTATCAATGTCATGATTAACTGCATTGTGATTTTATAGTATCTTCGGTTACGGTTTTGTAGATTCCGTGAGTAACAAATCTTTAAAACCTATTGTATAGATTGTTGATACAACAATATAAATAAATATTGTCTGAACTAAAAAATAGTGATTATTGTAGCAAATTGTCTAATACAACAATATATGGTTAACTGATTGCATGATTGATGTCATGATTGATTGCATTGTGATTTCATCGTATATAAAAATCCTACTAAACTATCATATAAAAATTTTCGATTGGGATAATCATATTCATCCTATTTATCTATCATCTATCATATGAATATAAATCAGCTCTCTCGGTTTTTGAATATTTATCATATAAAATGTTTTGAATAAACCATCCCTTATATATTATTTTTAGTACATTAGAAGAAAACAACCTTTAGTTGACGTGTTATTTACATGCATGACATTTCTTAAGTGTCACTCTCACAAAAATTCTCACAAGTTTTGTAAGAAAACTCTTCCTCACCTAGACTTATTACATTTTGCCATTGCTCATTATAATACAAATGTTGTCCTCTATGTTTCAACGAGAATATTTCTACGGTTCTATCAGACGGTATATATCCAATGTGTCATTCGGTTTAGTGTCAACTAATATTTAACCGGTTTTCTGTAAACGGTATATGTTAACAATTAATAAGATTAAAGTATGTTATTTAAACGGTACATGCTATAATATAATTATTATATAACGGTATATGTTAACAATTACTAGGTTGACATGTGGTTTTGTAAATTTATTATAAAACATACATTATAATAATATTAACACTAATCGCATCACTTCAGCTTATATAGTATTGTTAATATTGTTAACTATAATCTAAAGAAAGATTTCTATCACTCAGTCCGTTTATTCCATTATTATTACGACCCAAGGTGAGAAAGACATCACTTCAGAATCTCGATTTTTGCATTGATTGGATTGATGTATTTTCTGTATAAAGTCAAAAATTAATTTGAGATCACCATTTATGTCAACGTATAATCTTGATTACAGTAATATATGGAAATATGTTAAAACCAGGCAAGTGTTCATTATTTGAAGCCCTTTCTCAAAATAAGCATATACAAAAAAAATGAATAATTAGTACTTGACGTGTTCAATAATATTGATTTTTTTCTCAAATAAAAATATTATCGAATTTACTATAATTACAAACATCTTAATTAGAATATGCAGTTAAGGCCGGAATTTCTTTTTAATTAATCATGGATATTATGAGATGCTTATCAAGTGAAACATATGATTTAAGTGTAGTGAAACATATGATTTAATTCCCACGTTAATATTTAGAATATTTGAGGCCTATCAAGTTCAAATAAGTAAACACAAAGTTATGCGAGTAATGTGCCCCCTCTTATGGCCGGTAAATGGTGACTGTGATGATGATGATCTCACATATGATTATTACACTGGCTTTATGCAGTATATATAGTATATGAATTCAAATGGTGAGATCTAATGCAATATATGATAGGATCAAATTCAGATTGTATATTTAATAGCAAAATCAAATCAAGTCTACCTAAAATATTATTCGAACAAAGTATATCATATTTTTATTATCAATTGGACATAAATATACATAGAAAAATCAAGCATGCATATTTTATATAGTTAGTACTTTATAATGGTAAACAGATATATCATCTCACAATATTGTCTGTAACCAGTATATCTTTCAAACTTATTAAGCTGTATCTTTTTCAATACAATTTTAGTTGTACCATTTAAAAGTAGTGGTTAATCAGAAATTATGGAATCAATTCAGAATTTACACTGATTGATTTTTCCCATCAATTACTTTGCGACAATTAGGGTTAAATATTAGACGCAAGTTTTGTGATATTAATTCGTGAATATTTTTTATAATTAATCCGATTTGATTTCATTAGTTTAGCACTAAACCCCTTTTATTTCGTATATATAGGTAGTCTTGAATACATCTCCTCATCACAATCTTCTTCCCGAAACATCATCATATTGCAAATGAAGAGTTCTGAAGACACTTTCACATGTGTTAAAGTTTTTCAGTTTTTATTTATCTGTTTCTTTATAATTTGTTCATTTCATATAGACTTTATTCTACTGCCTATGTTTTGTTTGATCTTATATTCATAATTTATATTATGAAAGCAGTAATTCTATTGCTTATGTTTCTTTTTCTCTTTAATTCAGACCTAATTTTATATAAGTTTTTGATTATTCTTATATATTCATTTTCACGAGTGATACTTCAATTATACAAAACCAATAACACTCTTAAAATTTGTTAAAAAAAACAATAGCACATTTTTGGAAAGAAAAAAAAATCGAAGGTTACCTTATACATACATACACAATTTCGTTTCATCTTTCATTATATAAATGTAATATTTGTGGTTATCATTTTTATTGTCCTACTACTTTTAGATTTAAGGATTTTTTTGGTACATTCATCATGTGCAGGGGTGCAGGTTATCACCTAGTACTTGTAATATAATAGATGTTCTGTCCCGTGTTTTGCAAGACCCTCAATATTTGTTCAACAGCTATATTATTATATAAAGTTAGATTTTCAACAAAAAAAATCTAACTAACATGACACACGTCATTATATACTATAAATATATAATTTTAATTTTTCAATATATCTTGACATAAAATTAAGAATTTTCCCCATATAAGTACATAACTATTTAATAAATATTGTATTTTAACTATATTTTCTAGTTATTTTCATATTTACTTATAAATATATAATTATTTATTTTAAAAAGTTTGTTTACAAAAAAAAACTAAAACAAAATCCTTATGAATAATAACTATTTACCAATAACAATTTTCTTTAAGAATCCTAAACTTAAGAGAACTAAATATTTTTTTATAAAATTATATTATATATATTTTTAATAAAATACTAATTAAATCAGAAAAAAACATAATTACAAATGAAATTATTTTGATAGATGACAACAAAATATTCAAGATTACGACATCTTCTAAAAACAATTATGTTCACCTATATAACTTTTTTAATAATTATTTTATTTTAAAACATCTTATACCAAAATAAACAGTCAAGATTTGTTTCTTTATAAATACATTTCATTTTAAGTAGGAAAAAAATCAGATAATAGCTAGTAAATACATATGATATTTAAGTTGCTCAGTAAAACTTGAATAAAGACAGCATCATCAAAATTTACAAAAATAATATTTACTAATTATATCATAAAATCATAATTTTATTTTACATTAGTATATATATAAGGTGGAGAATTAGCATAATATTTTAAGCAAATTAAAATAACATATAAATAACTTTATTGTTTACTATTTTTTTATGATCCTGGTATCCGGACGCCCCCTTAGAAACTTCGACTAGCGCCCAATGACGGTCCACATAACTAGCCGGGGAGCCCACCGAGGGTCATCCAAGAAAGCTGGTGAGCCTCATGTTATAGCACCAGTGGCCACGTGCAGGCTGGGCTTTTCATTATTGGGCCCAAAGATCTCTCAAGATAATCACCCAATGTCATATGGTGCCCTCGAACCTGTCACCTCTCGGAAGAAGCTACCTGGGAGTGAGATTGTTCAACGCCACTAGACCACTAACGCGTGGTTGTTTACTATTTTTTTCATTAACTTGGATATTTTTTAATTAAGCTATACTACTAATGAATTTTACTTTAAAAAATAATTGGTAAAATTTATAAAATAAAAATAACGAATAAGATAATTTATAAATTAAATAAAATATAATTAATGTTCTTAAAATTTTAATTAATAATTTTAAATTAAAATATCAAAAAGATGTGTAAGCAAGAGTCTATATCTAGCCATTCTTAAAAAAATGTGAGATAAATATACTTTTGTGGGGCTTTCTCTGTATTTGCGCTTATCTCTATTTTTTTTTTAAGGTTTATTTCATATTTTTATATAGTTTCTAACTAATTTAGTAAGAAAATCAAGAAAGATATTTTTCTATATGTCATATTTAATTTTCAAACTTTTGATTAAACAATACATATTTTATTCATAACTTATTTGGAAAACAATTTGTGCACATTATGTGGGACCTGTTATATATAAGATGCATTGTAGTAGACATGTTAATAACTATTTCCTTGTGTTTCTTCTGAGGTTGAATCCTTCTCCTATGGTTTTGCCTCGTGAGGATGGCTGACGACAAAATTGAAGAGACTGTTTGTGAAAATAAGATCAGTGCTTTACCCGACGATCTGCTTGTGAGAATATTGTTGCATGTGCCTGTTAAAGTTGCAATTGCCACCATGATTTTGTCTAAACGATGGCGCTTTATCTGGACGATCCTGCCTAATCTTGTGTATGATTCCTTTTCTGATGAAAATGAAGATGATGATGATGATGATGATGATGATGAGAGAAAGAAGACTAGTTGGTGTTTATTTGATAAGTCAATGGAACTACACAAAGCACCTGTATTAAAAACCTTGCTTATCAAACTTGGTCCAGGATGTCATAGTGATATTGATGTTGGAAAGTGGATTGCAAAATCTGTTGATTGTCGCGTGGTTGTGCTGAAATTCAAGCTGTCATGGTCCAAAGGTCCAACCAAATTGCCTAAAAGCTTTTACAGCTGTGAAACACTCAAGGAACTAACTCTCTCTCACAAGATTTTTTTGGATTTTCCATCGTCTTCTTTCCTCCCATCCCTCGTGATTCTTGAACTTATCTATGTGGTGTATAAAGACAATGCTTCTCTTGATAGTTTTTTCTCGCATTGTCCAGTTCTTAATTGTTTGACCGTGAAACGAAACAGACGAAACATGGATGACAATATAACAAAGTTTAGTGTGAAAATTCCTTCTTTACAAGCCTTACTCTATGTTAGTGATGATATTATTTCGCCACTACGAGATGGCGATGAGGTAGTAGATACCAATAAGTGTTTGGCGCTAGATACTCCGGCATTATTATACTTTTCCATCACTGAATATTCAGGAGACTCTTTCTTGTTTGAGAATATGCCTTGTCTTGAGGATGCATCAATCGATGTTAAGTCTTTCTCCGATATCGACAAGTCGAAAACATCTCTTTCAGCAGTCCAGTCTCTTGAAATGCATACCACCGATCAAGTGGTAGCTTTCTATCTCTTTATCTGTGTAACAAACATGTTAATTGTGGTTACATTTTTGCATATAATTAATTGTATATGTTGTCTTTTGTTTCATTTCAGCTTTTTCCTTTTAGCACAATCAAGTTCTCTCGACTTACAAAGTTAGGAATATATCCAAATAGATCAGACTGGCTGGAAGCACTCTTACTTTTACTTAAAAATGCTCCAAAACTTAAAGAACTTTCGGTAGATTATGTAAGTGTGTATATATATAAATATATATCAGCCTCTTCTTTTAGCTTCAGTGGACTAAAATATTAGTCATTATTTGCTAAATATATAACCTTCATTTATTCTCAGGCATTTAACACAGATGTGATCCCATATTCATGGAACCAACCAAGTTCTGTTCCTGGATGCTTGTCGTCACAACTCGAATTTTTTGAGTATAGAGGATACGGAGGCACAGAAGAAGAGAAAGAATTCGTGATGTATATCCTAGCTAACTCTAAGTGTTTAGAGAAGGTAAAAATCTCTGTGAACCCCTATATTGAAAATAAAAACTTGAGCATCGAGGAGTTGAGAGATATTCCGAGGGCCTCAACTTTTGATGAAATGGTGACTGTGTTTGATCAATGATTGAATAGCCTTTTAAGTAAGCTCAGGTAATGTGCAAGCTTAGCCTTGTCATGGACCCCTTTGGGACTGGTTTGCTGAAACTTTTGCAATCATATTATATGCAGTAGTTGATACTTGATACTAAATATTAAAATGAATATTTTTTTTGCCTTAGTTTATTGATTTTGTAAATCAGACTATAAGTAGTTTTTAAATGAAATGCCTGTTGTTCAGAAGAAAAACTTTCTATTTATATTTTTTTTTTGAAACTGCTCTCCTATTTATATTCAGAAATTGCATTCCATATAATCATAACACACTAATTTGCAAATCTGGAAGTTCTACTGAACATTTTTCATAATAAATGTTCTGCCCCTATACCAACCTATGAATGTATATGCATTATCTTTCTTCATTTCTTTGATCAACTTCTTCTCTTTCTTCTACACTCAAAACCCCCTGCATTTTTTCATCAAAATTTTAATTCATTCATTTTCAAAAGAATCTCCAAACCAATCCAAATAAAATTTCGAAGCCATACCTTTTTTTATTTTCACTTGTTTTTATTTGTGTTTTTTTTTCTCTGTCTGTATTATCTCAAACTAAACTATCTGCATCCTCTCGGCCAATCTACCACACACAACAGCACCGACACCAATGTCCCAAAACTTTTAAATAAACAGATTCTTACGTCAATTTTGTTTCAAAACTTTAAAATGTGTCGATGTTGCTTTGAAGGTTCTTATGATTCTTAGTGAAAGTTACTATACTTTTAGCCGACTATTAATTGAAAAATATATCTAACAATAATGATATCTAGATAATCGATGTATTACTTAACTTATCAGAGATTGAGTTTGTAGTGATAATCGGCTATTGGTCGAAATATCCAACTAACAATAATATTATCCGGATATACATATATAAGTTAGTCGGCACTAATATAATAACCGGTTAAGATGTAAAATATCTGAATAATTTAGAATATAACCATCCAAAACGAACATTGGTTTGTATGATGTAAAATGTCTGGATAAATTAGAATATAACCATCCAAAACGAACATTGGTTTGTTTCTCTTTCTTTCCGACACTTATAACGACAACATTGTAGTTTTATCTTGTTTCTCTCTCCAACTTTTAGTGTTTTTTCATTTGTGCAAATTACCAACTCAGTTGGTATTTTCCATGCAAATTACTCTATATTCAGAAATTGCACTCCATATACAAGCATAACATATTAGCCATGTTCGTTTCTTTAATGCTGCCTCTGACAACAACGACCAAAAAATAACAAACAAGAAAAAGAAATTTAATTGCAGCGTCGTTATATGTTTCCCGCCAGCCCAACTCATCTTTTCCGTGTTTTCATCACCGCTGTATTTATCACCGTCTTCTACCCATGTGTTGTTGTGTCGCTAGCGTCAATTATTATTAGCCTTTAACTTGGTGTTTTAACCTGTTGCTAATGTGTCATTTTATTCCTTTCATATTTTTGTGTTGCACGCCGTTGATGCCACGTCCATGAAAAGAACAAGGCTTTTTTATACAAACTCCCTTATTAACCAAAGACTTTTGTCCTGGCTATACCTGAATTTCATATACTTGTAATATACAATAGATGCTTTATCCCGCGTTTTGCATAGCACCAGTTTCATATACTATACAAATTCTGAATGTTACAGTTACAGTTAAATATTCTTTTTTTATAAAATTTGAATTCCATTCATTAACAATGAGCATTTGTGTGACAATCCGTCCCGTAGATCTCACTGTCTCATAGACCTCATGCTCACAGCGTTGCAGCGCACTGATCCCAACCCCTTCCTTGTGAATTTTAACTAACTCTATAATTAGGTTGTTGATGGGTCTCGAACCTAGAACTTTAACCTTTAACAACATTCCTATAGGACAAGCTGTCACCAATTGTGTCAAAGAAAAAAAACCATATCTTTACACTTATCTCTTTCTAATACCCTATCTTCAAAATCAAATATACATGAGATATTTGATTTGAAGAATCAAAATTTATTGCATCTAAATGAAAGAAAAATACCTGCCTTTTATTACATGTGTCGATCTCCCTTGTCCCTGTCGGTTCTCTCTTGCTTGTTTTTTTCACTTGCTTGTTTCAACGGATTTTCCCTCTCAGATCTGAGATATTTTCGGCATCGACCTATATTTCATCTAGGATTTTGTGACGGTCAACCATTGTCCGTTTCCGGTTGACTCCTAGTGTCTCTCCTTTCTGCTCAAACAGCTGGCTTATTAGGGTTATTGGAGGACTGGTTAAACAGTTCGGTAGAGTCAATGCCACGGTTGAGTTCAGCAAGGAGACCAACAACCTCAACTTCTACAAACACACCCTGGTAATGATCTACATGTGTCTTCAGATATGTCTGAATCTTTGAGAGAGTATTGTTATATTGAAATTCAATTCTGTTCAGATTTTGTTTTGGCATGATTAAAATAAGCTGTAAAGTTTCTTTTGCCTAAACTCTTTAAGTGTCTTCATTTTTGTATGAGCATCATCTCGCGATGGATGTGATTTAGTTTGAATAAACTAGAAAGCTTGGTTCATTTTTTACTATAAATATTGTTGGTCTCTTGATTTTGAATTGTGATCGCGTCAAATTTTGGATTTTTTTGTGTGTTGCTGCGAGTTCAGGTTTGGCAAACAAAAAGTCACAAGGACCAAGGTGTGGTTCTTGGAACCACCAAGACTAAGAAGCTAAAACAAGCCTACGCTCTCTGTTAACAAGTCTGTTCTCCAGAAGGAGTTCCCTTAGGATGGCCAAAGTTGTTGCCAGCCAGGTAATGTATAACTTTTTTTGCTCTTTTTCTGGATTGGTTAAGTTTCACTTTGCTTTAGTCTACTTATCTTTTTGAAGTCAGCCGTGTGCTCTATGTGCACTTATACACATGTTTTGTGTGTTTTTAAAACTTTTAATTCTTTCGTTATAGTTTTGGTTTTAATGAGCTGCTATGATGAGAAAAATAACACGTAAGAAGAGGACTCCTTTAATTTAATTTGTAGGGTATCTTTTCTATGAAATATATTTGTTACGCTTGGCTTCTGATCTAAACTTCTTAGCTGTTGATTTTAATGCACTTTATGTTTATTTTTGTATCAAAGCTAACATATAAGAAATTGTTCCTCTCGTTTTTGTTATGTGAATAATGACAAGATGGTATGAGGTGGCTCCGGTTGATACAGTGACGGTTATGGTGGTGATCGTTGATGATGGCAATGACTAACAAGTAACATCTCGATAAACTGTACATGGACCATGAAAGAACAACATTTTAGAAAAGAAGATCTTGTAATGAGAGATGAGAGAAGCAGATTATGACTATGCGGAGAAATAAGAGAAGCAGATGATGCCTTAATCTTTCTCGTTTATGAAGGAGATACATATACTGATATACCCATATATGCACATGTTTAGGTTATGAAATATAGTGGTTTGGTATGTTACAAAAAACAATAGTGGTGTGGTATTGATTTTATAATATTAATTAGACCAAAATTGGTTAGGAAAAACCACTTCCTACAAATTGAATGAATGAGTAACGTAGGTTTAAGCTAACGTATACATATGTTCAGATGACTTTGGGTTGCTTCAGATTTCAGATATACCTGATCGAGTTGGGTATCCAAACCTGTTCAACATAAAATCGGACTGGATATTCTGATACTTCGGTTCAGATTTGGATTCAGATTTTCCAGATTGCGTTTAGATTCAAGTTTGGATATCAGATTCCAGTCCTAAATTATGGACTATGAACTGATGTTTCTAGAAACCCACTAAATAATGATTTCCCATCCCTTGAAAAGATTTATATTGCTTTTAGCTGGTTTGCAATTGACTCTATAATTTTTAAATTGAACAATTTGAACTTAATTACAGTATCGTCTCATCTCCACCGACAGATGATAGCAGATTTGTTGTCCTTTCTCAATCTTATTACAATCTGGACACGTCACACAATAGCTGGCTCGTCTAGTGGGGAAGCCAACGGCTCAGCTCTAAAAAAAAGAATGCCTATAGATAATCCGAGCCAAAACTATATGAGACGAAGAGGATACCGTCACCATCTCCGGTGAAATAATATCCAAGGCTGGAAGTGTATCAGTTCCAGTG
The DNA here is from genome assembly GCA_026261945.1 of Hirschfeldia incana. Classification (NCBI taxonomy): domain Eukaryota; kingdom Viridiplantae; phylum Streptophyta; class Magnoliopsida; order Brassicales; family Brassicaceae; genus Hirschfeldia; species Hirschfeldia incana. Next base: position 5,832,447 of record JABCMI010000006.1, read on the forward strand.
GTGGTACACCAATGGACTTCTTGCAGTCATCTTCTCATTTGGTCTTCTTTACACTGCTCTGAAAAGCAGGAGAGCAAGATCAAGGAGAGCTTTAGTATGTGAAAGAAACTTCCTTGTATAAATAGATGAAATACTTGACAAGAGTCATTAACTAGTTTGGTCTTTGCAGGGTGGATGTGAGGTTTTATAGGGGATTATGGAACTCTCCTCATGCTTGTCTTGTGGAGTGTGTTCTCCTTCACAGTCCCTAGAGATATTCCTGAAGGAGTTCCAAGAAGGCTATAACTACCTCTTCCTTTGGATCCTGAGTCTTTGTATCACTGGACAGTAGTGAAGGTGCAACTACAACCTAACAGAGAAGTACTTTTATAAACTTGTGTTGGAACATCATTGATTGAGATGTTGTACAAATTTGCAGGATATGGGGAAGGTCCCACCTCTTTTCATTCTTGCTGCATTTATACCAGCAATCATGATAGCAGGTCTATACTTCTTTGATCACTGTAATCTGCACAAATGGCTCAGCAGAAGGAGTTTAATCTGAAAAATCCACCATCTTATCACTATGACATCTTTATTTTAGGAATCATGGTATGATGTGTTACAAAAATTTTTAAATATAGTTTAGTTGCTGGATGAATGAAAGTGAATATTAATTCATTTCTAAGCTGTTTTTTGTAGACATTGATCTGTGGATTATTTGGACTTCCTCCTTCAAATGGAGTCATTCCACAGTCCCCTATGTACACAAAGAGTCTTGCAGTTCTTAAGAGGCAGCAAAATGCGAAATAAAATGGTCCAGAAAGCCAAAGAATGCATCAAGGCAAAAGCAAGCAAGTCAGGGATCTATGGGAAGATGCAAGATGTATTTATAGAAATGGAAAAATCACCCCAGGCATGTAAAACATTTATTCATTAGTTCATTTCTTATCAAGAACTTAATATCTCACCTAACATATGAACCTGGTTCAGGCTACCTCGGTGGCCAAAAAGCTAGAAAACTTGAAAGAAACTGTGATGAAAGCAAATGATGGAGGAGGAAGAGGAGGAGGAGACACAAAGGGGAAGAAGTTTGATCCGGAAGTGCATATTGAAGATGATTTGCCCGTTAGAGTAAATGAACAGAGAGTGAGCAATCTCTTGCAATCAATCCTTGTTGGATTGTTGATATTTGCAGTACCACTTCTCAGAATGATACCAACTTCAGTTCTATGAGGTTATTTCACTTACATGGCTGTTGATAGTCTCCCCGGGAACAAATTCTGGGAAAGACTTCTGTTACTTTTCATCACTCCTGGTCGTCGATTCAAGTACTGGCATTCTTCTTATACATCAAACCTACCTCTATTGAACTTATAAAATATGTTCTGATATTTGAATTTTGTTTTGTTTTGATTTTTAATGTGTGAACAGAGTTTTTGAAGGGTTACATTCATCATTTATGGAGATTGTACCATAAGTCGATTGTTATGTTTACACTCTTCCAGCTTCTGTATTTTCTGATCTGTTATGGAGTGACATGGATTCCAGTAGGAGGGATTTTGTTCTCATTGCCATTCTTCTTCCTCATTGCTATAAGACAATACATACTCCCAAAGATATTTGATCCAGCTCATCTTCAAGTTTTAGATTCTTCAAAGTATGAAGAGATGTTTGGTGCACCACATAATTTTCCTTTGAGTTCAGTAGAGATCAGTGAGGACAAGTTCTACGATGCAGAGATTTTGGATGAGATTACTACTAGCAAAGGTGAACTCAAGCATAGAACCTTAAGTGTCAGGGAGGGCAGATCCCAAATGGTAACTCAAACTAATTTTAGAAATAACCTTTTTATAAATCTTATATGGTTTTCATCCTTTTTTACATTTTGTTTGATGTAAATACTTTCAGGTGTATCCGGAAAACAATGGACATTCCTAAGTCTTGATACAGATCTTTGGAAATGTTGCTTTCTAATAAACTGCAGATAAAATGCAAGAAGATGTTTAGAGGCAAGAGAAGAAGTATGCATAAACAAAAATGGAGAAAAACGAGTATAGAACAACAAAACGTCATCACTGTTTCTTCTATGAAACATTTTTTGTTTCCTCACTTTTGTTATAGTTTGCTCTCTACAAACTATTTACAGACAAGACAACACAAGCAAAAGAAAAAAGTACAGATTACAGTTGTCTCATTTCTCTGCTTTTAGGACTAAAAATAGTAAGTTTTGTTTACTTCATTTTGTTTGTTAGAAGTAAAAGCTGAGGATGATTAAACCTTTATGTTGCAAAATGAGCTTTTAAGATATCACTGTCATAATGAGTCATTGGCTGCGAGAATCACTTTATTCACTGCAAGAAGTTGCATTTTAATCATCATTTTAGTTATAAACAAAATTGACTGTAAGATATAACAACTCAATTGAAAAATATAACAATTTCAGTAAATGTGTTAATTACCACATGGATTTTGGTTTAATAAAAGGAACTTTCATGGTGAGTTTTTTAATTAGAATTTTTTATCTTCAGAATAGTAAAAGAAAATATTTAATATAGTATAGTTATATAGTTCAATGTTAATTTTTTTAAATGTTATATCATTTACATGGAAACACATTGACTAGAAGAGCACAGCAAGTAGTATCTTCTAGTATGGGGATATGTAAATCTTATGCATGCCAATCTTACCTATCAACCAAGCCATCAACACAAAAAATGAAATAATAATATTAGAATCAAACAAGATAAATAAAATGCACTAAAAATGACACAATGGAAAATATATTGTCCTATCGTTATGATGTTTGTGGTAAAATAGAAACAACATGAAGATATTAATTTCTGGCGATGCCGAAATATTAATTTCTCAGTGGCCAGAATTCAAACCCAGGTGGCGATACTCACACCCAGAAACCTTTTACCACCAGAGCTAGAAGCTCCAGTTATTAACAATACCTATTTTATTCATAACTTATTTGGAAAACAATTTGTGCACTGGTATCAACAACTTTGTAATAGACATGTTAATGACGATTTCATTGTGTTTCCTCTGACTTTGAATCCTTCTCCTAAGGTTTTGCCTCGTGAAGATGGCTGACGACAAAATTGAAGAGACTGTTTGTAAAGATAAGATCAGCGCTTTACCCGAAGATCTGCTTGTGGGAATACTGTTGCATATACCGATTAACGATGCAGTTGCCACCATGATTTTGTCTAAACAATCTGGACAATCCTTCCTAAACTTGAGTATGATTATTTTTCTGATGAAAATGAAGATGGCGGTGATAAAGTTGTTGATGCTGATTATAATGATGATTAACGCTTTAGCTCTTTTGGCTAATTCATGCCTTTGTGTGCCCCACCCCCAAGTTCGAGTCTTCCCTGAACAAAAATTCTTACTATATAAATCTGATTGAAGATGAGATTACGAAATATAAAGAGAAGAATGATGATGATATTGGCTTATGGAAGCAGAAGGGGGATACTTTTAAAAGTAATTTCTCTTCCAAGTCAACGTGGGATCTGCTGAGAACTCGAGGTGAAAGCTGTGAGTGGAGTAAGGTAATATGGTTTTCTTAGGCTACTCCAAATTTTGCATTTCTCACATGGATTTCTGTCCAGAATAGGCTTGCTACAGGAGAAAGAATGCTGAGTTGGGTGGAACTGTAAAAGTAGCATGCTCTCTTTGTTATGAACTTTTAGAAACAAGGAATCATCTTTTTCGAGTGTACATATTCAGCAGAAGTCTGGGAGAACCTCGAGAGAGGTCTCATGGAAGATGATTACACAAATATTTTGTCAGACATAGTATCAATGATCTCAACGGGTCAAAATACTATCAAGATCTTTGCTCTGAAGTATGTGTTTCATGCAACTATCCATAGGTTGTGGTTGGAGAGAAATGGCTGAAGACATGGTGTGTTAAGCTAGATGGACTTCCAACCTAAAATCAATTGGCAATTATGGAAGTGGCTCATCTATCTTATATATTACTAAGGATCTCTTTCACCTACCGATGTGGGACAACTATGTGTCTAATACGCCCCCTCGAGATGATGGCTCTTTGAGCGTCAATCTCGGAATGTTCGGGCAAAGATCGATGTACCAAATTTGGGCCAGATCGATGTGGATCGGGTTGGATTGCTTGGATCGGGCTCTGATACCATATTAAGCTAGATGAGCTTCCAACCTAAAACCAATTGGCCATTAGGGGAATGGGTCATCTATCTTATATATTACTAAGGATCCCTTCCAACTACCGACGTTGGACAACTATGTGTCTTATATGGTGAGACATCCTTACCACCGAATAGTATGATCAGAATGGTGGATAGAGGCATCCGAAACAGATTTTCATCTATTCAGACGGTATGAGACATTTAGGATTGAAGGTGGATTACTGTAATGGTTCTCAACAAGACCAGTAATTTGAGTATAGAAGCTAAAGTATAGAGGTTTTATTTTGGAGATAGATTTAAACCAACCAAGTTCTATTCCTGGATGTTTGTTGTCACATCTCGATTTTTTTGAGTATAGAGGACATAGAGGCACAAAAGAAGATAAATAATTCGTGATGTATACCCTAGCTAACTCTAAATGCTTAAAGAAGGTAAGAGTCTCTGTGAACCCATATCTTGAAAATAAGAACTTGAACATCGAGGAGCTGAGAGATATTCCCAGGACCTCAACTTTTGCTGAAATGGTAATTGTGTTTGATGATTCTTGAATAGCCTTTTAAGTAAGCTCAGCTAATGTGCAAGCTTAGCCTTGTCATGGACCCCTTGGGATTGGTTTGCTGAAAGTTTTGCAATCTTGCTATAATTAACAGTAGTTGAGACTTGATACTAAATAACAAAATAAATATTTATTTGCCTTAATTTAATTGTGTTTGTAAAATAGATTATAGTAAAAACTCTGTGGTTAATCTTTGTGGTTGCTTTTATATAAAGTTTACAGACACCCTTATAAACCAAAGACTTATGTGCTAGCTGTACCCGAATTCCATATCCCCTTAATATTATTTGAGGAGACCAATATAAAACTAAACTTCATTTCATGTGTGATTTACATGAGTGACATTTTCTAGGTGGCAAGCTCACAAGCAACTTCACCCCTCTAATCTAAAAACCCTTTCTCTACTAGACTTATTACAGCATATGCCATTGACTAATAACATTGGACATGAATATATTTGGTTGTAGTATATTACATATTGACTAATAACATATGTCTCTTAAAGAATTCAAAATCGGTCATTAAATCCCACATTAATTCTCGACCATATATGTATGTGAGTAACAATCGCAATGTCTAATGGTCATATGCAAACGACCAACATGGTACGAAGATTGTTATTTTTCAATATAGAAAAATATCAGGTCACTTTTAACAATGTATACATTCTGTAATTTAGGGTTGTAGATTTTACAATTTATAATATAGTAGAACAAGTTAGTATTATGTATATTTATTTATACATTTTAAATTCCATTGTGCTTTTTTAATGTATATACATTCTGCAATTTAAGATTGTAAATTTTATAATTTATAATATAGTAGGTGGTGTTAGTTTTATGTATATTTATGTATAGATGTATAGATATGGTACGAAGGTGCGAATCTTAATCCGAGTTTATTATATAAATTATATACAATAAAATATATACATCAAGAGGACCATATATATTTTAGTAAAATTCTATATAAACTCCTGAAATTTAATTAGTCATTACCACAAATATTATCAAAAATAATCACAAAATTAAATTTTCAAACCAATCACATAAATTGTGATTCCCTAAATTGCAATGAACAGAGTATCAATGTCATGATTAACTGCATTGTGATTTTATAGTATCTTCGGTTACGGTTTTGTAGATTCCGTGAGTAACAAATCTTTAAAACCTATTGTATAGATTGTTGATACAACAATATAAATAAATATTGTCTGAACTAAAAAATAGTGATTATTGTAGCAAATTGTCTAATACAACAATATATGGTTAACTGATTGCATGATTGATGTCATGATTGATTGCATTGTGATTTCATCGTATATAAAAATCCTACTAAACTATCATATAAAAATTTTCGATTGGGATAATCATATTCATCCTATTTATCTATCATCTATCATATGAATATAAATCAGCTCTCTCGGTTTTTGAATATTTATCATATAAAATGTTTTGAATAAACCATCCCTTATATATTATTTTTAGTACATTAGAAGAAAACAACCTTTAGTTGACGTGTTATTTACATGCATGACATTTCTTAAGTGTCACTCTCACAAAAATTCTCACAAGTTTTGTAAGAAAACTCTTCCTCACCTAGACTTATTACATTTTGCCATTGCTCATTATAATACAAATGTTGTCCTCTATGTTTCAACGAGAATATTTCTACGGTTCTATCAGACGGTATATATCCAATGTGTCATTCGGTTTAGTGTCAACTAATATTTAACCGGTTTTCTGTAAACGGTATATGTTAACAATTAATAAGATTAAAGTATGTTATTTAAACGGTACATGCTATAATATAATTATTATATAACGGTATATGTTAACAATTACTAGGTTGACATGTGGTTTTGTAAATTTATTATAAAACATACATTATAATAATATTAACACTAATCGCATCACTTCAGCTTATATAGTATTGTTAATATTGTTAACTATAATCTAAAGAAAGATTTCTATCACTCAGTCCGTTTATTCCATTATTATTACGACCCAAGGTGAGAAAGACATCACTTCAGAATCTCGATTTTTGCATTGATTGGATTGATGTATTTTCTGTATAAAGTCAAAAATTAATTTGAGATCACCATTTATGTCAACGTATAATCTTGATTACAGTAATATATGGAAATATGTTAAAACCAGGCAAGTGTTCATTATTTGAAGCCCTTTCTCAAAATAAGCATATACAAAAAAAATGAATAATTAGTACTTGACGTGTTCAATAATATTGATTTTTTTCTCAAATAAAAATATTATCGAATTTACTATAATTACAAACATCTTAATTAGAATATGCAGTTAAGGCCGGAATTTCTTTTTAATTAATCATGGATATTATGAGATGCTTATCAAGTGAAACATATGATTTAAGTGTAGTGAAACATATGATTTAATTCCCACGTTAATATTTAGAATATTTGAGGCCTATCAAGTTCAAATAAGTAAACACAAAGTTATGCGAGTAATGTGCCCCCTCTTATGGCCGGTAAATGGTGACTGTGATGATGATGATCTCACATATGATTATTACACTGGCTTTATGCAGTATATATAGTATATGAATTCAAATGGTGAGATCTAATGCAATATATGATAGGATCAAATTCAGATTGTATATTTAATAGCAAAATCAAATCAAGTCTACCTAAAATATTATTCGAACAAAGTATATCATGTTTTTATTATCAATTGGACATAAATATACATAGAAAAATCAAGCATGCATATTTTATATAGTTAGTACTTTATAATGGTAAACAGATATATCATCTCACAATATTGTCTGTAACCAGTATATCTTTCAAACTTATTAAGCTGTATCTTTTTCAATACAATTTTAGTTGTACCATTTAAAAGTAGTGGTTAATCAGAAATTATGGAATCAATTCAGAATTTACACTGATTGATTTTTCCCATCAATTACTTTGCGACAATTAGGGTTAAATATTAGACGCAAGTTTTGTGATATTAATTCGTGAATATTTTTTATAATTAATCCGATTTGATTTCATTAGTTTAGCACTAAACCCCTTTTATTTCGTATATATAGGTAGTCTTGAATACATCTCCTCATCACAATCTTCTTCCCGAAACATCATCATATTGCAAATGAAGAGTTCTGAAGACACTTTCACATGTGTTAAAGTTTTTCAGTTTTTATTTATCTGTTTCTTTATAATTTGTTCATTTCATATAGACTTTATTCTACTGCCTATGTTTTGTTTGATCTTATATTCATAATTTATATTATGAAAGCAGTAATTCTATTGCTTATGTTTCTTTTTCTCTTTAATTCAGACCTAATTTTATATAAGTTTTTGATTATTCTTATATATTCATTTTCACGAGTGATACTTCAATTATACAAAACCAATAACACTCTTAAAATTTGTTAAAAAAAACAATAGCACATTTTTGGAAAGAAAAAAAATCGAAGGTTACCTTATACATACATACACAATTTCGTTTCATCTTTCATTATATTTTCTTTGGCACCTTTCATCTTTCATTATATAAATGTAATATTTGTGGTTATCATTTTTATTGTCCTACTACTTTTAGATTTAAGGATTTTTTTGGTACATTCATCATGTGCAGGGGTGCAGGTTATCACCTAGTACTTGTAATATAATAGATGTTCTGTCCCGTGTTTTGCAAGACCCTCAATATTTGTTCAACAGCTATATTATTATATAAAGTTAGATTTTCAACAAAAAAAATCTAACTAACATGACACACGTCATTATATACTATAAATATATAATTTTAATTTTTCAATATATCTTGACATAAAATTAAGAATTTTCCCCATATAAGTACATAACTATTTAATAAATATTGTATTTTAACTATATTTTCTAGTTATTTTCATATTTACTTATAAATATATAATTATTTATTTTAAAAAGTTTGTTTACAAAAAAAAACTAAAACAAAATCCTTATGAATAATAACTATTTACCAATAACAATTTTCTTTAAGAATCCTAAACTTAAGAGAACTAAATATTTTTTTATAAAATTATATTATATATATTTTTAATAAAATACTAATTAAATCAGAAAAAAACATAATTACAAATGAAATTATTTTGATAGATGACAACAAAATATTCAAGATTACGACATCTTCTAAAAACAATTATGTTCACCTATATAACTTTTTTAATAATTATTTTATTTTAAAACATCTTATACCAAAATAAACAGTCAAGATTTGTTTCTTTATAAATACATTTCATTTTAAGTAGGAAAAAAATCAGATAATAGCTAGTAAATACATATGATATTTAAGTTGCTCAGTAAAACTTGAATAAAGACAGCATCATCAAAATTTACAAAAATAATATTTACTAATTATATCATAAAATCATAATTTTATTTTACATTAGTATATATATAAGGTGGAGAATTAGCATAATATTTTAAGCAAATTAAAATAACATATAAATAACTTTATTGTTTACTATTTTTTATGATCCTGGTATCCGGACGCCCCCTTAGAAACTTCGACTAGCGCCCAATGACGGTCCACATAACTAGCCGGGGAGCCCACCGAGGGTCATCCAGGAAAGCTGGTGAGCCTCATGTTATAGCACCAGTGGCCACGTGCAGGCTGGGCTTTTCATTATTGGGCCCAAAGATCTCTCAAGATAATCACCCAATGTCATATGGTGCCCTCGAACCTGTCACCTCTCGGAAGAAGCTACCTGGGAGTGAGATTGTTCAACGCCACTAGACCACTAACGCGTGGTTGTTTACTATTTTTTTCATTAACTTGGATATTTTTTAATTAAGCTATACTACTAATGAATTTTACTTTAAAAAATAATTGGTAAAATTTATAAAATAAAAATAACGAATAAGATAATTTATAAATTAAATAAAATATAATTAATGTTCTTAAAATTTTAATTAATAATTTTAAATTAAAATATCAAAAAGATGTGTAAGCAAGAGTCTATATCTAGCCATTCTTAAAAAAATGTGAGATAAATATACTTTTGTGGGGCTTTCTCTGTATTTGCGCTTATCTCTATTTTTTTTTAAGGTTTATTTCATATTTTTATATAGTTTCTAACTAATTTAGTAAGAAAATCAAGAAAGATATTTTTCTATATGTCATATTTAATTTTCAAACTTTTGATTAAACAATACATATTTTATTCATAACTTATTTGGAAAACAATTTGTGCACATTATGTGGGACCTGTTATATATAAGATGCATTGTAGTAGACATGTTAATAACTATTTCCTTGTGTTTCTTCTGAGGTTGAATCCTTCTCCTATGGTTTTGCCTCGTGAGGATGGCTGACGACAAAATTGAAGAGACTGTTTGTGAAAATAAGATCAGTGCTTTACCCGACGATCTGCTTGTGAGAATATTGTTGCATGTGCCTGTTAAAGTTGCAATTGCCACCATGATTTTGTCTAAACGATGGCGCTTTATCTGGACGATCCTGCCTAATCTTGTGTATGATTCCTTTTCTGATGAAAATGAAGATGATGATGATGATGATGATGATGAGAGAAAGAAGACTAGTTGGTGTTTATTTGATAAGTCAATGGAACTACACAAAGCACCTGTATTAAAAACCTTGCTTATCAAACTTGGTCCAGGATGTCATAGTGATATTGATGTTGGAAAGTGGATTGCAAAATCTGTTGATTGTCGCGTGGTTGTGCTGAAATTCAAGCTGTCATGGTCCAAAGGTCCAACCAAATTGCCTAAAAGCCTTTACAGCTGTGAAACACTCAAGGAACTAACTCTCTCTCACAAGATTTTTTTGGATTTTCCATCGTCTTCTTTCCTCCCATCCCTCGTGATTCTTGAACTTATCTATGTGGTGTATAAAGACAATGCTTCTCTTGATAGTTTTTTCTCGCATTGTCCAGTTCTTAATTGTTTGACCGTGAAACGAAACAGACGAAACATGGATGACAATATAACAAAGTTTAGTGTGAAAATTCCTTCTTTACAAGCCTTACTCTATGTTAGTGATGATATTATTTCGCCACTACGAGATGGCGATGAGGTAGTAGATACCAATAAGTGTTTGGCGCTAGATACTCCGGCATTATTATACTTTTCCATCACTGAATATTCAGGAGACTCTTTCTTGTTTGAGAATATGCCTTGTCTTGAGGATGCATCAATCGATGTTAAGTCTTTCTCCGATATCGACAAGTCGAAAACATCTCTTTCAGCAGTCCAGTCTCTTGAAATGCATACCACCGATCAAGTGGTAGCTTTCTATCTCTTTATCTGTGTAACAAACATGTTAATTGTGGTTACATTTTTGCATATAATTAATTGTATATGTTGTCTTTTGTTTCATTTCAGCTTTTTCCTTTTAGCACAATCAAGTTCTCTCGACTTACAAAGTTAGGAATATATCCAAATAGATCAGACTGGCTGGAAGCACTCTTACTTTTACTTAAAAATGCTCCAAAACTTAAAGAACTTTCGGTAGATTATGTAAGTGTGTATATATATAAATATATATCAGCCTCTTCTTTTAGCTTCAGTGGACTAAAATATTAGTCATTATTTGCTAAATATATAACCTTCATTTATTCTCAGGCATTTAACACAGATGTGATCCCATATTCATGGAACCAACCAAGTTCTGTTCCTGGATGCTTGTCGTCACAACTCGAATTTTTTGAGTATAGAGGATACGGAGGCACAGAAGAAGAGAAAGAATTCGTGATGTATATCCTAGCTAACTCTAAGTGTTTAGAGAAGGTAAAAATCTCTGTGAACCCCTATATTGAAAATAAAAACTTGAGCATCGAGGAGTTGAGAGATATTCCGAGGGCCTCAACTTTTGATGAAATGGTGACTGTGTTTGATCAATGATTGAATAGCCTTTTAAGTAAGCTCAGGTAATGTGCAAGCTTAGCCTTGTCATGGACCCCTTTGGGACTGGTTTGCTGAAACTTTTGCAATCATATTATATGCAGTAGTTGATACTTGATACTAAATATTAAAATGAATATTTTTTTTGCCTTAGTTTATTGATTTTGTAAATCAGACTATAAGTAGTTTTTAAATGAAATGCCTGTTGTTCAGAAGAAAAACTTTCTATTTATATTTTTTTTTTGAAACTGCTCTCCTATTTATATTCAGAAATTGCATTCCATATAATCATAACACACTAATTTGCAAATCTGGAAGTTCTACTGAACATTTTTCATAATAAATGTTCTGCCCCTATACCAACCTATGAATGTATATGCATTATCTTTCTTCATTTCTTTGATCAACTTCTTCTCTTTCTTCTACACTCAAAACCCCCTGCATTTTTTCATCAAAATTTTAATTCATTCATTTTCAAAAGAATCTCCAAACCAATCCAAATAAAATTTCGAAGCCATACCTTTTTTTATTTTCACTTGTTTTTATTTGTGTTTTTTTTTCTCTGTCTGTATTATCTCAAACTAAACTATCGCATCCTCTCGGCCAATCTACCACACACAACAGCACCGACACCAATGTCCCAAAACTTTTAAATAAACAGATTCTTACGTCAATTTTGTTTCAAAACTTTAAAATGTGTCGATGTTGCTTTGAAGGTTCTTATGATTCTTAGTGAAAGTTACTATACTTTTAGCCGACTATTAATTGAAAAATATATCTAACAATAATGATATCTAGATAATCGATGTATTACTTAACTTATCAGAGATTGAGTTTGTAGTGATAATCGGCTATTGGTCGAAATATCCAACTAACAATAATATTATCCGGATATACATATATAAGTTAGTCGGCACTAATATAATAACCGGTTAAGATGTAAAATATCTGAATAATTTAGAATATAACCATCCAAAACGAACATTGGTTTGTATGATGTAAAATGTCTGGATAAATTAGAATATAACCATCCAAAACGAACATTGGTTTGTTTCTCTTTCTTTCCGACACTTATAACGACAACATTGTAGTTTTATCTTGTTTCTCTCTCCAACTTTTAGTGTTTTTTCATTTGTGCAAATTACCAACTCAGTTGGTATTTTCCATGCAAATTACTCTATATTCAGAAATTGCACTCCATATACAAGCATAACATATTAGCCATGTTCTTTTCTTTAATGCTGCCTCTGACAACAACGACCAAAAAATAACAAACAAGAAAAAGAAATTTAATTGCAGCGTCGTTATATGTTTCCCGCCAGCCCAACTCATCTTTTCCGTGTTTTCATCACCGCTGTATTTATCACCGTCTTCTACCCATGTGTTGTTGTGTCGCTAGCGTCAATTATTATTAGCCTTTAACTTGGTGTTTTAACCTGTTGCTAATGTGTCATTTTATTCCTTTCATATTTTTGTGTTGCACGCCGTTGATGCCACGTCCATGAAAAGAACAAGGCTTTTTTATACAAACTCCCTTATTAACCAAAGACTTTTGTCCTGGCTATACCTGAATTTCATATACTTGTAATATACAATAGATGCTTTATCCCGCGTTTTGCATAGCACCAGTTTCATATACTATACAAATTCTGAATGTTACAGTTACAGTTAAATATTCTTTTTTTATAAAATTTGAATTCCATTCATTAACAATGAGCATTTGTGTGACAATCCGTCCCGTAGATCTCACTGTCTCATAGACCTCATGCTCACAGCGTTGCAGCGCACTGATCCCAACCCCTTCCTTGTGAATTTTAACTAACTCTATAATTAGGTTGTTGATGGGTCTCGAACCTAGAACTTTAACCTTTAACAACATTCCTATAGGACAAGCTGTCACCAATTGTGTCAAAGAAAAAAAACCATATCTTTACACTTATCTCTTTCTAATACCCTATCTTCAAAATCAAATATACATGAGATATTTGATTTGAAGAATCAAAATTTATTGCATCTAAATGAAAGAAAAATACCTGCCTTTTATTACATGTGTCGATCTCCCTTGTCCCTGTCGGTTCTCTCTTGCTTGTTTTTTTCACTTGCTTGTTTCAACGGATTTTCCCTCTCAGATCTGAGATATTTTCGGCATCGACCTATATTTCATCTAGGATTTTGTGACGGTCAACCATTGTCCGTTTCCGGTTGACTCCTAGTGTCTCTCCTTTCTGCTCAAACAGCTGGCTTATTAGGGTTATTGGAGGACTGGTTAAACAGTTCGGTAGAGTCAATGCCACGGTTGAGTTCAGCAAGGAGACCAACAACCTCAACTTCTACAAACACACCCTGGTAATGATCTACATGTGTCTTCAGATATGTCTGAATCTTTGAGAGAGTATTGTTATATTGAAATTCAATTCTGTTCAGATTTTGTTTTGGCATGATTAAAATAAGCTGTAAAGTTTCTTTTGCCTAAACTCTTTAAGTGTCTTCATTTTTGTATGAGCATCATCTCGCGATGGATGTGATTTAGTTTGAATAAACTAGAAAGCTTGGTTCATTTTTTACTATAAATATTGTTGGTCTCTTGATTTTGAATTGTGATCGCGTCAAATTTTGGATTTTTTTGTGTGTTGCTGCGAGTTCAGGTTTGGCAAACAAAAAGTCACAAGGACCAAGGTGTGGTTCTTGGAACCACCAAGACTAAGAAGCTAAAACAAGCCTACGCTCTCTGTTAACAAGTCTGTTCTCCAGAAGGAGTTCCCTTAGGATGGCCAAAGTTGTTGCCAGCCAGGTAATGTATAACTTTTTTTTGCTCTTTTTCTGGATTGGTTAAGTTTCACTTTGCTTTAGTCTACTTATCTTTTTGAAGTCAGCCGTGTGCTCTATGTGCACTTATACACATGTTTTGTGTGTTTTTAAAACTTTTAATTCTTTCGTTATAGTTTTGGTTTTAATGAGCTGCTATGATGAGAAAAATAACACGTAAGAAGAGGACTCCTTTAATTTAATTTGTAGGGTATCTTTTCTATGAAATATATTTGTTACGCTTGGCTTCTGATCTAAACTTCTTAGCTGTTGATTTTAATGCACTTTATGTTTATTTTTGTATCAAAGCTAACATATAAGAAATTGTTCCTCTCGTTTTTGTTATGTGAATAATGACAAGATGGTATGAGGTGGCTCCGGTTGATACAGTGACGGTTATGGTGGTGATCGTTGATGATGGCAATGACTAACAAGTAACATCTCGATAAACTGTACATGGACCATGAAAGAACAACATTTTAGAAAAGAAGATCTTGTAATGAGAGATGAGAGAAGCAGATTATGACTATGCGGAGAAATAAGAGAAGCAGATGATGCCTTAATCTTTCTCGTTTATGAAGGAGATACATATACTGATATACCCATATATGCACATGTTTAGGTTATGAAATATAGTGGTTTGGTATGTTACAAAAAACAATAGTGGTGTGGTATTGATTTTATAATATTAATTAGACCAAAATTGGTTAGGAAAAACCACTTCCTACAAATTGAATGAATGAGTAACGTAGGTTTAAGCTAACGTATACATATGTTCAGATGACTTTGGGTTGCTTCAGATTTCAGATATACCTGATCGAGTTGGGTATCCAAACCTGTTCAACATAAAATCGGACTGGATATTCTGATACTTCGGTTCAGATTTGGATTCAGATTTTCCAGATTGCGTTTAGATTCAAGTTTGGATATCAGATTCCAGTCCTAAATTATGGACTATGAACTGATGTTTCTAGAAACCCACTAAATAATGATTTCCCATCCCTTGAAAAGATTTATATTGCTTTTAGCTGGTTTGCAATTGACTCTATAATTTTTAAATTGAACAATTTGAACTTAATTACAGTATCGTCTCATCTCCACCGACAGATGATAGCAGATTTGTTGTCCTTTCTCAATCTTATTACAATCTGGACACGTCACACAATAGCTGGCTCGTCTAGTGGGGAAGCCAACGGCTCAGCTCTAAAAAAAAGAATGCCTATAGATAATCCGAGCCAAAACTATATGAGACGAAGAGGATACCGTCACCATCTCCGGTGAAATAATATCCAAGGCTGGAAGTGTATCAGTTCCAGTGGTGGTACACCAATGGACTTCTTGCAGTCATCTTCTCATTTGGTCTTCTTTACACTGCTCTGAAAAGCAGGAGAGCAAGATCAAGGAGAGCTTTAGTATGTGAAAGAAACTTCCTTGTATAAATAGATGAAATACTTGACAAGAGTCATTAACTAGTTTGGTCTTTGCAGGGTGGATGTGAGGTTTTATAGGGGATTATGGAACTCTCCTCATGCTTGTCTTGTGGAGTGTGTTCTCCTTCACAGTCCCTAGAGATATTCCTGAAGGAGTTCCAAGAAGGCTATAACTACCTCTTCCTTTGGATCCTGAGTCTTTGTATCACTGGACAGTAGTGAAGGTGCAACTACAACCTAACAGAGAAGTACTTTTATAAACTTGTGTTGGAACATCATTGATTGAGATGTTGTACAAATTTGCAGGATATGGGGAAGGTCCCACCTCTTTTCATTCTTGCTGCATTTATACCAGCAATCATGATAGCAGGTCTATACTTCTTTGATCACTGTAATCTGCACAAATGGCTCAGCAGAAGGAGTTTAATCTGAAAAATCCACCATCTTATCACTATGACATCTTTATTTTAGGAATCATGGTATGATGTGTTACAAAAATTTTTAAATATAGTTTAGTTGCTGGATGAATGAAAGTGAATATTAATTCATTTCTAAGCTGTTTTTTGTAGACATTGATCTGTGGATTATTTGGACTTCCTCCTTCAAATGGAGTCATTCCACAGTCCCCTATGTACACAAAGAGTCTTGCAGTTCTTAAGAGGCAGCAAAATGCGAAATAAAATGGTCCAGAAAGCCAAAGAATGCATCAAGGCAAAAGCAAGCAAGTCAGGGATCTATGGGAAGATGCAAGATGTATTTATAGAAATGGAAAAATCACCCCAGGCATGTAAAACATTTATTCATTAGTTCATTTCTTATCAAGAACTTAATATCTCACCTAACATATGAACCTGGTTCAGGCTACCTCGGTGGCCAAAAAGCTAGAAAACTTGAAAGAAACTGTGATGAAAGCAAATGATGGAGGAGGAAGAGGAGGAGGAGACACAAAGGGGAAGAAGTTTGATCCGGAAGTGCATATTGAAGATGATTTGCCCGTTAGAGTAAATGAACAGAGAGTGAGCAATCTCTTGCAATCAATCCTTGTTGGATTGTTGATATTTGCAGTACCACTTCTCAGAATGATACCAACTTCAGTTCTATGAGGTTATTTCACTTACATGGCTGTTGATAGTCTCCCCGGGAACAAATTCTGGGAAAGACTTCTGTTACTTTTCATCACTCCTGGTCGTCGATTCAAGTACTGGCATTCTTCTTATACATCAAACCTACCTCTATTGAACTTATAAAATATGTTCTGATATTTGAATTTTGTTTTGTTTTGATTTTTAATGTGTGAACAGAGTTTTTGAAGGGTTACATTCATCATTTATGGAGATTGTACCATAAGTCGATTGTTATGTTTACACTCTTCCAGCTTCTGTATTTTCTGATCTGTTATGGAGTGACATGGATTCCAGTAGGAGGGATTTTGTTCTCATTGCCATTCTTCTTCCTCATTGCTATAAGACAATACATACTCCCAAAGATATTTGATCCAGCTCATCTTCAAGTTTTAGATTCTTCAAAGTATGAAGAGATGTTTGGTGCACCACATAATTTTCCTTTGAGTTCAGTAGAGATCAGTGAGGACAAGTTCTACGATGCAGAGATTTTGGATGAGATTACTACTAGCAGAGGTGAACTCAAGCATAGAACCTTAAGTGTCAGGGAGGGCAGATCCCAAATGGTAACTCAAACTAATTTTAGAAATAACCTTTTTATAAATCTTATATGGTTTTCATCCTTTTTTACATTTTGTTTGATGTAAATACTTTCAGGTGTATCCGGAAAACAATGGACATTCCTAAGTCTTGATACAGATCTTTGGAAATGTTGCTTTCTAATAAACTGCAGATAAAATGCAAGAAGATGTTTAGAGGCAAGAGAAGAAGTATGCATAAACAAAAATGGAGAAAAACGAGTATAGAACAACAAAACGTCATCACTGTTTCTTCTATGAAACATTTTTTGTTTCCTCACTTTTGTTATAGTTTGCTCTCTACAAACTATTTACAGACAAGACAACACAAGCAAAAGAAAAAAGTACAGATTACAGTTGTCTCATTTCTCTGCTTTTAGGACTAAAAATAGTAAGTTTTGTTTACTTCATTTTGTTTGTTAGAAGTAAAAGCTGAGGATGATTAAACCTTTATGTTGCAAAATGAGCTTTTAAGATATCACTGTCATAATGAGTCATTGGCTGCGAGAATCACTTTATTCACTGCAAGAAGTTGCATTTTAATCATCATTTTAGTTATAAACAAAATTGACTGTAAGATATAACAACTCAATTGAAAAATATAACAATTTCAGTAAATGTGTTAATTACCACATGGATTTTGGTTTAATAAAAGGAACTTTCATGGTGAGTTTTTTAATTAGAATTTTTTATCTTCAGAATAGTAAAAGAAAATATTTAATATAGTATAGTTATATAGTTCAATGTTAATTTTTTTAAATGTTATATCATTTACATGGAAACACATTGACTAGAAGAGCACAGCAAGTAGTATCTTCTAGTATGGGGATATGTAAATCTTATGCATGCCAATCTTACCTATCAACCAAGCCATCAACACAAAAAATGAAATAATAATATTAGAATCAAACAAGATAAATAAAATGCACTAAAAATGACACAATGGAAAATATATTGTCCTATCGTTATGATGTTTGTGGTAAAATAGAAACAACATGAAGGTAGCTCTTTCGTTTACCATTATGAGATCGATCTATTGATTTTGTTGTTTTACTCGGTTACTTTGTTTTTTGTTGGAGAAAGATCAGGTTGGAAAAGTCGAGGAGGTAAACACTCAATCTCTTGAGCCGAAGGGAAAAGGAAAAGTCGATCAGGTTATTCTTCTAATCTCTTATGAAATATGTTTAAAACTTTGATCATGTTGTGTTGTTGATTTTCTATTCAGATTATATAAATAGATAATTGTTTCCTCTCACTCTCACTTTTGTTTACTTTGTCGTAGTATGTTTCATTACAAATATCACAGTCAACATTATCAGATGTTTGTGTACTGTCTTTGTATTTTTGGTATATATAATACACAATCACAATAATTATGATCATATGAAAAAATAGTTAACAACAATATTGTATTTCATATACAAATAAAAATTAGTTTCATTCAAATTTCTAGATTAAAAATAATTTTTAAATACTACATGATTTAATACTCTATGACAGTTATAGTTTTAAGGATAATATTATTATTATTACCATTTTATTTGTTACATCCCAACCTAGAAACTTAGAATAGTTATATTTCTGGCTTAAAACACTAAGTAAATAGATAATTATATTTTTTAATGTCTATTTGATTATAAGGTATGAATGTATTTATTTCGAATGACCACTGAAGCATATATATGCATTTCTCTTAATTATTGTGTTATAGTGTGTAATCCATGAATCCATCATCCATGAATCCATCATCTTTCATTATTGATAATGGTATATATTATAAATCAAGTCTATTTTTACTGATGTTTTCCCAAAACAATATATATATTTGCTGTTGTAGTTTTTCAATATGCTTTTGCAAATCTTCGAAATATGTATGAAACTTTTGGAATTACATGTCATTATAGAAATTCAAATTCAGAAAAATATACATTGTTTTCTTAAGTAGACAAAACTTTTTTATTTTCTGTTTCTTTATTTAATAGGATTTCGATTTATTGATTCAAATACGACTCATATTTAATTACTATAATACCTTTTTGAAGAAGTGTAAAATAGGTTTTAGTGTTAAGTGTATTTAGTTTAATTAGGTGGAATACTCTAGAAAAAAGTATTTAGTTACATATAAGATCAGGTACTAGTCGATTATAGAGTGTGTGGTTGGTAAGTTTAAGAATAAATGAGAGAAAACAAAAAGGTAAAACCGAGAGGAACATAAAAAAGGTGGAAAGAGAAAAAAATGAAAAAAATAAGGAGTAAACTTTATACCTCAAATGAAAACCAGCGTAATTTCTAAAATATTTTTTCCAATTTTGTAAAGAAAATCTGACGCAAGTATTAAAATTTGAAGGTCTGCCTGATTGATAGTTTCTTGACTTAACCCAGAGTAAACTAAAAAGTAGAGTAAACATTCAGGCTCCGAATAGTAACTGCGGTTTGAGCGGTGCAGGACAAGCGGTTCAACTGCGGTGCAGTTCTAACAGTTATAATAACATATAAATATATGGTATATGTAAAGATATTTGTTATTGTTAACTGCGGTGCGGGATGGGACGGGACGCACTTCACCATTCAAAGCCTTACTCTAAAAATACAATTCAATCACACCCATAGTGTATGAATCTACTGACGATTTTTTTTTATAAAGTATGAATAATGTTCGCTCATCCATAAAAAAAGATTTGTATTACTTTTAGCTGGTTTGCAATTGAACCATAACTTTTAAATCGAACAATTTGAACCTAATTACAGTATCTTCCTGTCTCCACCGACAGATGATAGGGGATTTGTTGTCCTGTCTTTTTCTTATTACAATCTGGCCACGTCACACAACAGCTGGCTTGTCTAGTGGGGAACCCAACGGCTCAGCTTTAAAAAAAAGAACACCTATAGATAATCCGAGCCAAGCCGAGCCAAAACTATAGGAAGACGAAGAGGCTATCGTCACCATCTCCGGTGAAATATCTAATTTTGTCAGTCAAAAAATATATTAAAAAAAAAAGAAACACTCAGACACGGCGATAAAATAGGCAAAAGCTGAGAGATCAAAGAAAGAAAGAAAGAGTTTCACTGTTGAACATCTCTGTGTCGGTGTGATCTGAGCAATGGAGGCCAGTGCCGGCTTGGTTGCTGGTTCCTACCGGAGAAACGAGCTCGTTCGGATCCGTCACGAATCTGACGGCGGGGTTCGTGTTTTATTCTCACTTCATTCTCTTAAGTGTTTTTTCTAGATCTCATCTAGTTTCTTTCCTCCATTGCGATCTTGAGTTGCTAAAGATAGAAACTTTCCTTTTAAGTCGGTGCATTTCAGTTTAGGATCTTGATCTAAGGCTTGTGTAATACTAAGATCTTTAGCTCTCTCACAGTTTACTACTTTACTTATAGCTCAACTAGATCTCCTTTGGATCTATCTGCATTGATCTGTTACAGTAGTTTTATTTATATACTTTAATAAACTAACAAATGATGTGACGTTGATGATACTCAAATGCAGTCCAAGGCATTGAAGAATATGGATCCACATTCATGTGAGATCTGTGGGGATAACGCTGGGCTCACTGAAACTGGAGATCTTTTTGTGGCGTGCAATGAATGTGCCTTCCCTGTGTGTCGTCCTTGCTACGAGTACGAGAGGAAAGATGGAACTCAGTGTTGCCCTCGATGCAAGACTAGATACAGACGCCTCAAGGGTCAGTCACTATTTGTCTTTGTTTGGATCTTTTTTTCCCTCTTAATTTTGTTGGTGTATGTGCTGAACAATTTTTTTGTGAATGTTGTAGGGAGTCCTCGTGTTGAAGGAGATGAAGATGAGGATGATGTCGATGATATTGAGAATGAGTTCAGTTACACCCAGGGTGCTAACAAGGGAAGACGCCAACGCCATGGTGAAGAGTTTTCTTCCTCTTCTAGACATGAATCTCAACCAATTCCTCTTCTCACCCATGGCCATACGGTAATGATCTACATCTAAAATGATCTGTATTATTTACTCAAGAAGTGTCTCGATTACACATTTTTTAATTTACTTTTTCACTTCAATGCTAACTGTGAACAATCTTTAACAGCAAATTCATTGATCGTACATGTTTTTTTTCAAATTCAGAAATAGAAATTTATGTTGTTGGTTCTCTATAGATTCTTGACATTCTTTCTATACACAGGTTTCTGGCGAAATCCGCACGCCTGATACACAATCTGTGCGTACTACATCAGGTCCTTTGGGTCCTGGTGACAGGAATGCTATTTCATCTCCCTATATTGATCCGCGTCAACCTGGTATTCATATTTTTTTTTACTTTGAGCACAATGCCTTAGTTATATGTCTTTTCTTTGTGGACACTAAGTGATAGCTTGCGTTAATAATTGCAGTCCCTGTAAGAATAGTGGACCCTTCGAAAGATTTGAACTCTTATGGGCTTGGAAATGTTGACTGGAAAGAAAGAGTTGAAGGCTGGAAGCTGAAGCAGGATAAGAATATGGTGCAGATGACTGGTAAATACCATGAAGGGAAAGGAGGAGAGATTGAAGGGACTGGTTCCAATGGTGAAGAACTCCAAATGTAAGTTAAAGAGCTGGTCACCCATAATATCTCTTGATAGACATAACTAAATATCTGATCTGCTAGAGTCTTATAGACGTATTCAAATTTTGAGTGTTATTCCTTAGTTTCCTTACAATCAAATATGGATCTCTTACTTAACAGGGCTGATGATACGAGGCTGCCTATGAGCCGTATTGTGCCTATCCCGCCTTCTCATCTCACACCGTACCGGGTTGTTATCATTCTCCGGCTTATCATCTTGGGATTCTTCTTGCAATATCGTACAACTCACCCTGTGAAAGATGCTTATCCATTGTGGTTGACCTCTGTTATTTGTGAGATCTGGTTTGCATTTTCTTGGCTTCTTGATCAGTTTCCCAAATGGTACCCCATTAACCGAGAGACTTTTCTTGACCGTCTCGCTATAAGGTTGGTCTTTATCTTATTTTTTGTGCTAATTTGATACCTTCTTCAACAGTGTTGTGATTTAATTTTGGTATAGAGATACCTTCTGTGGTTTACATACAAGTGAAGTTTCTGGCTAGATTATGATAGGATCATGCCTAAAGAAGTACTTGTTGAGAATAGATTTAAGCTATTATACTGACTATCTTTAATGGTTTCTTGTTGTAGATATGATCGAGACGGTGAACCATCACAGTTAACACCTGTCGATGTGTTTGTTAGTACGGTGGACCCACTGAAAGAGCCTCCTCTTGTAACTGCAAACACAGTTCTCTCGATTCTTGCGGTGGACTACCCGGTAGACAAAGTAGCCTGTTATGTTTCAGACGATGGTGCAGCGATGCTTACGTTCGAATCTCTTTCTGAAACTGCCGAGTTCGCAAAGAAATGGGTGCCGTTTTGCAAGAAGTTTAGCATTGAACCCAGGGCCCCTGAGTTCTATTTTGCACAGAAGATAGATTACTTGAAGGACAAGATCCAGCCTTCTTTTGTTAAAGAGCGACGAGCTATGAAGGTCTCTCCATCTGCTTTCTCATCTGTTAGTAAAACTTGAGATTGTCTCTAAAAAAACTTCGGTTGTTTGGTTTTGTAATGACAGAGAGAGTATGAAGAGTTTAAGGTGAGGATCAATGCACTTGTTGCTAAAGCACAGAAAATCCCTGAAGAAGGATGGACAATGCAGGATGGAACTCCCTGGCCTGGTAACAACACTAGAGATCATCCTGGAATGATTCAGGTACAGTGATGCAAAATCCTTTAATTATCACGGAAAGATCAATGAATAATGAGGATATTTTATTTATGCTACTTCGTTTTGTTTCAATTTCAGGTGTTCTTAGGCCACAGTGGAGGTCTGGACACCGATGGAAATGAGCTGCCTAGACTCATCTATGTTTCTCGTGAGAAGCGACCTGGATTTCAACACCACAAAAAGGCTGGAGCTATGAATGCATTGGTTTGTTAACTTTCTTCTTCATATTCTTTCGTCTAGAGAAATTTGCTCTCTCCTGATTCAGCTTCTCTCTTTACGTTTACAGATCCGTGTTTCTGCTGTTCTGACCAATGGAGCTTATCTATTGAACGTGGACTGTGATCATTACTTCAACAACAGCAAAGCTATTAAAGAAGCAATGTGTTTCCTGATGGACCCTGCTTATGGAAAGAAGTGCTGCTATGTCCAGTTCCCCCAGCGTTTTGATGGTATTGACTTGCACGATCGATATGCCAACAGGAATATTGTCTTCTTCGATGTGAGCTTCACTCCCCCCAATTCCAACACTGTCTTTTTCGTTTGTTCATATGTTTGTTGGATTTACTCGTTTATGGTATGAGCTGACTTAGATATTTGTTACTTTGGGCAGATTAACTTGAAGGGGTTAGATGGTATCCAGGGTCCAGTATATGTGGGTACTGGTTGTTGTTTCAACAGGCAAGCTCTATATGGGTACGATCCTGTTTTGACTGAGGAAGATCTGGAACCAAATATCATTGTGAAGAGCTGTTGCGGCTCAAGGAAGAAAGGAAAGAAGAGCAAAAAGTATAACTATGATCAACAGAGGAGAGGCATCAACAGAAGTGACTCCAATGCTCCACTTTTCAACATGGATGACATCGAGGAGGGTTTTGAAGGTTGGTTTGAGCTTGTAGTGTAGTGTAATGACACCACTTCTTCATTTGACGGTATAATCTTACCATTCTCTTTTGATGCAGGATATGATGATGAGAGGTCTATTCTAATGTCCCAGAAGAGTGTGGAGAAGCGTTTTGGTCAATCGCCAGTGTTTATTGCGGCTACCTTCATGGAACAAGGTGGCATTCCACCAACGACTAATCCAGCTACTCTTCTCAAGGAGGCTATTCATGTTATAAGCTGTGGTTACGAGGACAAGACTGAATGGGGAAAAGAGGTCAGTTCTCAAAATGCAGCCACATATTTTATCTTCTCTTTCTCACCTCTCTAATGATATCTTATTTGTTTTTTTTGTTTTCTTAGATTGGTTGGATCTATGGTTCTGTGACAGAAGATATTCTTACTGGGTTCAAAATGCATGCCCGGGGTTGGATGTCAATCTACTGCAATCCTCCAAGACCTGCGTTCAAGGGATCTGCACCAATCAATCTTTCTGATCGTTTGAACCAAGTTCTTCGATGGGCGTTGGGATCCATTGAGATTCTTCTGAGTAGACATTGCCCTATCTGGTATGGCTACACAGGAAGGTTGAGACTCCTGGAGAGACTCGCTTACATCAACACCATTGTCTACCCCATTACAGCTCTCCCTCTCATCGCCTATTGTATCCTTCCCGCTTTCTGCCTCATCACCGACAAGTTCATCATACCAGAGGTTCGTTAGACTCTCTGTCAATACGTTTATTTCAGTCTTCATCATCATCTCTTATTTAAAAAGCTATAACAACATTTTTGTGCAGATAAGCAACTACGCGAGTATTTGGTTCATTCTTCTCTTCATTTCCATTGCTGTCACTGGTGTTCTAGAGCTGAGATGGAGTGGTGTGAGCATCGAGGACTGGTGGAGGAACGAGCAGTTCTGGGTCATTGGTGGAACATCTGCTCATCTTTTCGCAGTCTTCCAAGGTCTACTCAAGGTTCTCGCGGGCATAGATACTAACTTCACTGTCACATCCAAAGCCTCTGACGAAGATGGGGACTTCGCGGAGCTTTACATCTTCAAATGGACAGCTCTTCTCATTCCACCGACCACAGTTCTAGTTGTGAACCTCATAGGCATTGTTGCTGGTGTCTCTTATGCTGTGAACAGTGGGTACCAGTCATGGGGACCGCTCTTTGGGAAGCTATTCTTCGCCTTGTGGGTCATTGCCCATCTCTACCCTTTCTTGAAAGGTCTCATGGGAAGACAGAACAGGACGCCAACCATTGTCATCGTCTGGTCTGTTCTTCTGGCATCCATCTTTTCGTTGCTTTGGGTCAGGATCAACCCTTTTGTCTCTGTCACTCCAGACGCCAACCCCAATGTCATCCCAGGAGGTGTCTTGTAGACCCTATTTTTTTATATATATTTGTAAGCGCATATAGGCAATGTGATACACTCAGAATCAATATTTCTCTCTTTTGAAACAGAGCCACAAGTGATATTTTGAAGTTATTATTATATATATATCAATATTATTAACTCAGGATCATTGTTATTTTTTTGCCTCTGCTATTATACCCTGCATTATTATTTCTTTGTACCACTGGACCTATTAAAAAACTGATTATTTTATAACTGTATTTCATTATAGCAAAACACTAAACACGTTTTATTTTGTCTCTAATAAAAACAGTTACATTTCTTTCACAATCAAATTCGAGTCATTGGTTTACAATCAAAAACAGAATATCGTAGTAAGACTATATTCAGAATTTATAATAGAAAGTCAACTAAAGAAAGTGGAGTCGATACAAGGGAGGTGTTATGTTCCTCGCAATCAGAAACTCTCGAGCTAGAAAACTCTTCAAACCTTATTTATAACAAGACTTCCATTCATAGTTTTCAGTTTGTGTGTCCACGAACTCTCTTGTCTAGATCATGTCGAAGTCCGCTAGCCGTGTTTTCGATGCAGGTGTTGTGGATCTTTTATAAGCTCAGCCGTGACGATGTTGTGTGCGAGGCATTTAGACATTAAATTTCTTGGAAACTGATGCTATTTTGCCATGATTCTTATAAAAACTGTTATTTGGATCGTGCAACGTTACTGGTCTGCACAAATTTTACATCAGTCCACATTCTTTATATCATTGTACTGGGAATCTGGTTTGCTTTTCTAGGTACGTTAGGATCAAAATCCTCTAAGATCCAAAACCAAGTGAACGAGGCGGTTAGTTTTCTCTTAGTGGGTAGATACATAGTTGTGAAGTTATTGGTACTTGTCACCATTGTGATGATTTCTCTCTTTTGATTCATAGAGTACTTTTGTTATTATTATATATTAGGTAATGAACCCGTGCGATGTCGCACGGAAACTCATTTTATAAAATCAAATATATTATTTTAAGGATTTCTGTAAAAAAAGTTATCAATGTGATTTTTGGCAATTTTTATCTATAATCTCAAAAATATACGGGTCAAACTATCAAGTGTTTGTCAACCCGCAATATAACCGTTAACTGTATATCTATATAAATATTTGTATATAATTTTCAGTTTTTAACAGATGCCCAATATTATGTCATTTTAAGTGTATGTATTAGTTAACAGTTTATTGATGGGAGTCAAACCGCCTACTTTTTGGGAAATCCACGTAAGACATTACTAATTTTTGAATAAACAAGACCGTAAGACTCACTGGAAAATTCCAGAGAGATATGAAAACCGTACACCAAAAGCAACGGAACGACACCAACATATAAGTACCATGAAGTCTGACTCTTACCCTTTAGCATCTGAAAGAAACACTCCCAACAGGAGAGAAAGACCACACTATAAATGACGCTTGACAAAACCGAAAATCGTAGGAGAAATAGCATAGTTGTTATTGCCAGAGACAATTAATTGCAACAAGTAAATTACAGTGAAAATGAAAAAGTATGTAAATAATTATATAGAAAATCCAGTCACTAAGCTTTTCACCATTTTATTATTATTAGTAAGATTAGTGAAAATTTTACTCTAAGAAATCCATGGACATGAACTATTTATAGATTTTGAAAATCTATTTAAACAGTCACGTATTTTCAATTTAAAGAGTCATGTCTTTTAATTTAAATGTAGTTATTTATAAAAGATACTTATAATAGTCACAATTTTTCACTTTTAGAAAAGACACAACTTCCTACTATTTTTTTGTTGACAACACTTCATTTGAATATATTCTAAGAACTTGTAACTAACTAACTGTATAGAAATTTTTTTCTTTGCCATTTTATTTGATTAGTGAAATTATAATTTGAGATAGCATAAACATAGGCTATTTATAGTTCAAAAAATTTTCTGAATAGTCACATTTTTCTATTTAACGGCTATCATTATGAAATGATACTTATATGAACAATCATAGTTTTTCAAATCAAAAAGTCGCATTCTTTCAACATGAGTAGTTATTAGTAGATAAAAAGACGCAACTTTTAAAGTAATTATTTTTAAAAGTTGTGAATTTCACTTATGTTAAAAGGTTGTGTCTTTTGAACAAGCAATCTTTAAAAATACTTAATAGCAATCCTAATTAATTCCAAATGTTGTGAATTTGATTTATGTTAAAAGGTTGTGTATTTTATCTCGACATTTCATGTGAACATCTTCTAAAAATTTGTAACCAAGTACCTTCATAGAACTATTTTTTTCTCCATTTCAATATCAATTAAATTAACAAATATTTTAATTTTAGAAAAATATACACATAGACTATTTATAGATTTTGAAAAGTTATCTTTGAAAAGTCACATCTTTTCAATTTAAATAGTTGCATTTTTTATTAAAAAGAGACACAACCTTTTAAATAGTCGCATCTTTTCATAAAGAAGAGACACAATTTTTTTATAGAAAAACACTTTTGACGAACGATCGCAACTTTTCACAAGATCTGAAATACATATAAAAACACAAGTTCTTTGGAATTAATCAGGATTCCTATTATTAATAAATTTATTTATTTTGCTTCATTTTGTAAGTTGGAGCTTTGTTTTTGTCCTCAAAGAACCGAAGTCTATATATATGCTAAAGCTTCAGTTTAATACAAAATTTTTCTTCAACAATTTGAGATTTATATAATTGTTTAACTTCAGTTCTAGAAGGAATATATTACTCAAATGTGATTTAGTAGGGGTTATTCGTTAGTGTATTTTTATGGATTTTAAAATCCAAACTAAAGTGTCACTGATTCTATGATTTTAAAATTTGTATTGAAATCATGTGTCATCGATTTAATTATTCATAAAGTATAATTCAGAGTATTATTTAATCATACAAATTTACTAACAGATTTGATTTTATAATGGATTTACATGAATTTGTATGAATTTTTTTGTTAAAAATACAAAGATTTTTAAATACTAATCTAAGACAATTTAAAAATATGTACTTTTTGCTTGGATTTATAAACATTACATGGATTTCTTAATCAATAAAAAAAGATGGCATTACAAGTGATTTCAATTTGTGTTCAGAACCGCTGCTTCACATGTAATTACCGCACTGTCACTAATTACCACAAATCACAGTGACATTCTAGAAAAAAGAAAAGAAAAAGAATACACAAAGCGCACTTTTATCTCCTGAGTATATTCACCTCTTAAGAATCTCAAAGCATCAAAAAGAAAAGATCCTGACTTAAAAAAAAAATAACTTGAAGATTAAAAACATCACCATCAAACATAGAAACATTCAAAAGCACCAACCCTTAGAACCATACACATGACTCTTTTCACTCTTTAACCCATTTCTTCTCAGATAAGTTTTAAGTTTTGGTCGAAGATACATATAAAATAAATATCATACGGTTTCTTTTTCTCTTGTCCTTAATTAATGCAAGCTATCTCGAGAGTAATCATCATACCGCAGAGTTCTTAATGCTCAACAGCAACCACTTCAGATACCCCAATGGACTCGGCTCTCTCTTCATCCATCCTTGGAGATGCAATCTCATGTGAATCTTCTGCATCAGCATTGGACGATACAGTCAATCGTGCTTCCTCATCTATGGGATTTGACGACTGGTTCAAGGCTTCTTCTGCATCTTTTTCATCCTTCTTTGTTTCAGGTTTCACCTTTGCTGAGGTTGTGGCAGGGGCTTTAGCTGGAGCGAGTTTTCTATCAGGGAGAGCTGTTTTCTGAGATGGCAATCTTGGAAGTGATTTGCGCAAGGGTTGCTTCTTGAGATCAACCGCTGGCACAGTTCCCTTAGCAGTTGCGCTGTCTTTAGAGGCTCTCTCATCTAAGCTCAGCCTAGCGACACGAGGGGTCTGAGTTTCTTCAGAGTCAGTCTTCTTCCTCCCGAGTTTTGGAGATTTGGGTCTTGTTGGTGGTATCTACAATAACAATGAGAATTAGCACTTCATTAAGAAAGTGAGATCATTGTTGAGAAGAGGGAGCACAAGTACCTTCTTTAACTCTGTTTTAGGCGGCTGAGAGAAGCTAGGCATGGGCGTGGCTTTGAAGTTCAAGCTTTTTCTTAGCTTCCTAAGCTCAGCTTCTTGTGTTTCCTGCGATATTACCAAAGCGTTCTTTGTCTTTAGCAAATGCAGGTCGACAACACTATGACAAAAGAAGCGGGTTTAAAAGACAACCTTGGACTTGGCTTGCATGTTATTGATTTCCTCTTCTTTCGCATGAGTCTTCTCCTCAAGCTTAACATAGAACTGCACCATATCAAAGCAGAGACACCATTAAACATGTTTGTGGAGATAGGATAAGAACTATGGATCAAAACACAAACCTCTCTTCTCTTTTCAGCACGTTGATCACATTTGAAACTGAACCCATAATTTGGAAGTGCACCAACTTTACGAGGTTTGCCATCTTCCGCTTTCGGGCTACTAAGAAACCATTAAGTTATAATCAACATTATTGGGAAGCAAAATGAGAGCCAAATGCGTAAAGGCCACAAGAAAGAAGAGGAAGTAATTATAAAGGTGAAAGAAATACTTAGAAGACTGAGCATCATCTTCAGGTGTCTCCTGGACTTGTTTCTTCTGAGGCTTTGGTTTCACCTTGTCCCTGTATTAAAGAAAGACACAAGTCTCTAGTTTCAACAATTGATTCGTGAATAAAAACATTAATGATAACACTTTGCAGACTCAATACCCGGCGGCGCTTTCAGCTGGTGCACGGTCTTGCTTTCCATTCTGATATGAAATGAAAAAAAAAAAGAAATTAGAAATAAGTATAAGCCAAAGCAAAGAAATATAGAAGAACATTGTGAGGGGATGATTACCTCGGTGACCTTAGCCGCTCTACCATTGAAAGATGTGCTCTTCAGAGACTTTGTTGTTTGTGCAATAGGAGCAACAGAGCCGTTTGATGATGCCACTTTAGCATCTGCACTTTTAACCTCTTTCTTCTTTTTGATAAGCACCGATGGAACATTCTTACCACCTGGGACTTTCTCCTGCTTTGGCTTCCGTTGAGCCTTTTGTCCATTAACATATTTTGGGCCATCAACACTTTCAACTTGTGTGCCCTACAAAAAAAAAAGAACAAAACCGTTAACTATCTGATGGGAGAGTATAACACCAATACAAGAGTTACAACAAACCTCAGCTGCCTCTTTCGGCTGTTCAACTGCATCCAAAGCAGAACTGTCTCCGGAATTCTCATTCTGAGTTTCTAAATTAGTATCCAAAGTTTCACCAGAAGCAACACCATTTCCTTCAACAACGACGACATTCTCCATTGTTAAACCACCACCATTCGCAAGAGCAGAGTCAGTAGTCCCATCAGCCACCATTGTACTTCCCGGATCCATAGTAAACTACAAAACTAACAACACTGATATATAAGTAAAGAAACATTCACTTGAACCATGCATTATCATGTAAACCAATCAAGAGACAAAGAACCATATATTCACACAAAACCAGAGTGGTATATGAAGTGAATTAGATTATCAATCAAGCATTTTGTCAGTGAGCAAGATTCAAGCTACATTACAAAAAGAACACGTTTTGACCAATACCCAGACTTTAAAACCACTCATATGTAAATGGATCCGTAGCTTAATCGATCTAACTAAACAAACGCAAATAGTATCTGTAACAAGAAGCAAATCTGAATCAGACAAAACCTAAATCTCGAGAGCACACTAGTCATTGTAGTGAAGCAAATGGTTAAGTGACTGTAAAAAAATGGATCTGCGGATATACAGACTAAGCAATGAAACGGATAAGCAGATTCATAATAAAGTTCCGACATTTTTTTTTTCATAGAAACGAAACAAAAGAAGAAGCTGGGAAGAAAAAAAGAAGGGAGAACACTACGAAGCAAATCTTACCTCTCACTACAACGAAGTTACCAGAGCAAATCAAGCGTCCATGGAAAGCAACAATCTAAAGGAATGCAAGAAGGATGAGATTCGGATTTGTGCTTGAGTGTTTTTTTTTCTTTTTGTTTGGTTTTGGGGTTTCTGAGGATGGATTCTCGGTCTACACACACACACAAGTTGAGATTTTTTTTTGTGTGAAGTGAGAAAAATGACAAAACGTTTTAATTATTTTTATTACAGCGGCGGTTCGAAATCTAATCGCCACGTCATCACGATAATTACGGTTAATAGACGGTTTACTATTCCGATCGTGGGATTGAGGGAGAAGGAAGTTTTTTGGACCTCTAATATTTTCTTTTAGTGGAAGTCTTCTATTTACGATTATCACTAATCATATTTTTATCCACATTAAGTTTGCGCTGTTAAGATCAGAAATCTGAATCAGTTTTTTCTGTGTCTGTCAACTTTGGATGATTTGGTTTCCTTCTTTTATACTTCAAAGATAAACCAAAAAATTAATATATGTATATACATACAATTAAAGAGCATTTTGCGAGCTCTCAGCCTAAACATATGCAACTGCAAATTGTTCTATTTTACAAGGAATATATTCCAGTTTTGGTGAAAAAAAAAATATATATATATATATATAATTAAGATACTGGAGGATTAGTAAAAGGAAATATGTACAATGAGTTGGAGGATTACATCATGAACCTACAACTTGAAACTTTTTTTGAAGGTTCATGATGTAAATTTTAAAATGACAATGAATTTTGTAGGGGTTGAATGGGTGCATATGTGCAATGAGTCAATGACTACTGTGAATAGTTAAAAACCAAAATATATATGGAACCAGTGCAAAATAAAGGGTAAAAGAACACAACATTCCTCAAGAAGTTCAATTATTTTGTTAGCCCTTTCCCGCATATAATAAGACTAAAGACCTTTATATACGATGAAATCTTATATAGATAGTCGCTTTATGAAGGTGAACCATATCATCCCCCACACTATTATAACATACTTGATTCTTAAATAGGAACTTTAGTCTTCTAGTTTATAAACACCTTTCACCAAAAAAATACTAAAGCCAGCTCATGGAATCTATACTTTTCATCTAAATATATCATAGTTTCTAAAACTAAATCCATGGTTTCAAAAGTAACAGTAACGTAATACCTTGCATGCATACTACTCAAGACATGGGTCATAAAAATCATCTTGATATATAAATTAAAATGGTGAACTATATATCATATGTAACAGCTTGTTTTTTTCAGACCAATGTAAATTAGGCCTAGACACGATCGGATATCCGGATTTTTGAAGATATTTGTGATTTGCTTCGTATGACACGGATATCTAATTTTTATATTTCCTTTGCTTCGGAGAAATACGAATATTCAGAAAAACGGATATCCGGAAAATAAATAGATATTTGCGGATATTTACGAATACTTACTAATATCTCATCTGTTTTGATTAATACAAATAATCTTAAAAATTCGGTGCAGATTTGTTTTGTATAATATATTTATATTTTTACATGATATATAAGATAAAAAAAATTAAAAGAATCAGTGAATCTACATATTTTATAAAACTTTTAAACTTAGTTAACAATTATAATAACGCAAGACTTAAAAAAAATTATAACTATCATAAAATGTATTTCTTCCTTTTATATTTACTTTTATATAAGTAATAATGTGAATAAAATTTGTCAAATCATATGTCAGAATAATAATTATATAATTTTATACATTTAAAACTTTAAATATAATCAAGATATACATGTACTTATATATTGCCGGATCGGATCGGATATCCGCTCCCCCAAAATTTTAATATTTGTGATTTGCTTCGTCTTTGACGAATATTGAATTTTAGTATTTGCTTCGATTATTAAAGATATGGATATCCGGATTTTTCGGATCGAATCAAAACGAATAACGAATCGAATCAAAATTTACAGATATTTTGTCCACCCTTAATGTAATGATACTATTAGGTAATTAGTTGCCTACTTCTTTTTCTAACCAGTCAATAATATTTCAAATTTGGATTATATAAATATTGAGAAGTTAAATAAAGTACAGCAAAAAATAAAAATAATAACGAAGTACATCATTGTCCCATTTTTTATGCAAATCAAAGAACACAAGTGTCTCTCTTATTAAAATACATGCACCCACATGAACACACCCAAAGGCTCCTGGTAGGCCAAAATAATTAATTCAAATGAAACTTTTCGTTAAGAAACCAGAAGAAAGCAGCAGTACTCATTTATTGACCACTGAGGAGATACTATAGTTTATTAGCTTAGAGTAATTAACAAAAAGAAACCAATTAGCGAGCTCTTATTTTAGACATACATCATCATGCATTCTTACTCAAGTATATAGTTAGTTACGTCTTAAGGTATTTGTAAAGTAAAATTTTAAATATGTATAGTTTATAGTAACTACGAACAAAGGAGTATGATTATCCTGATTAGCACTGAGAAAGAGTGATTAAAGAGGAAGCAAAGTGATTAGACACAAAAACCACTTTATTAAGAGACAAGTTGGTCCCGTGATTAGGGTAAGATACAGGTACAACAGTGACGCTCTTCCTTTCTTGATGTTTCTCGAAACATTCACATTCCATCATCTCCATCTAATTCCAATTACTTTTTAAAAACTCTTTTTAGTGATATCTTATTGTGATTAACAATTGACAAAAAATTATCTGATCATGAACTTGGTATAGTTACGTGATCTATGTCTTCTTGTCTATCATGAACGAAACATAAGTAATCAAAATTTACATGAATCAACATTTTTTTTGATCAACACATGAATCAACATTTAAAAGCTCTAAACAAAACATTGTGTCTTTGTTGAAACGTTGATCATGTTTTTAGAAGAGGAAAAAATAATAATTAAATAAGCATATTACAACCAAAATTATTTAGGACATGTTTATGAAGTATGAACTAACATAAGATCAAATTAGACATCATAATGTTTTCCATTTGGCCCCAGAGTTGACTAGTTTGATATAAGCATTGGTGAAGTCTTTGAAGAACTTGTCTTGGTCATCCGCATACTGTTTCACCCACCTATGCATCAAACCGTCATATCAGTTGAATAGACACTCCAAGCTCTCATCCTCTACTTCAACTACTTGACAAGTTAGTTAATTAATGAAATGATCAAGGTAAGAATGACTAACCTTAAGCACTCATCATCCTCCACAAGGGCATGATCCGAAGGAAGCCCGACCATGCTCGTCATTTTGGCTGCACTCAAAGTGTAGTCATGATAATTCAGTCTTTACAATTTGGAACATGGCAGATGATGGAACTGTTATAGTATAAGAAACTTACATGTCGTTGATCTCCACGGTTTTTCAAGAAGGATTTTGTAGTATGCATTGTCAAAAGTAAATGGATCACCAAAGCCTTTACTCCCAATCGTATGTGCACCAGACAAGGCAACAAGTTCTTGGGTCCTGCAATGACACCCCCCGGTGATGTTAAGTGTTACAAAACTTTGGTAATATAAAACCACAAGTTCTCAGTTATGTTTGTGTAAGGACTCACGAGAATCCTTTTCTTTGGAAACACTCTTTCAAACCAGAGGCATTGAGGGATTCTGGAGGTAACTTGTCTTCTGGATCAGGTTGCCTGTAACCCATGAAACGACCATCCTGTTTAACATAATAGAAACAAAGACCAGAGACTGAGAGTATCACTAATGAATTGCTTACTTTGAATCAAGTCTTCCCAAAACTACTGGAATTGTAGGGCCGCCACACATTGAAACTGCTTCAGACCCAGCGACAGCGATCATATCGGCCCAAGACACTAAGATCACAAATTTCAGAACGTTAGCACCACAACACATATAACAAGGACACACTTCAAACAATAATTACCTGGTTGTATCTCATCAATCTTAATCTTTGCTTTCTCTAGAACCTAACAAGCGCAAAAACAAATGTGAAATTACATCATTATTTGCTCACTCTAATAAAAGAGATTAGAGATAGAGAGGGTTTAAGTGCCTTTAGGGATCTCTTCAAACCTGCGTTTTCAGGTCTCTCGAGTTCATAAACAATAGACCCATTGATGCCACCTGCAATCACACACAACAATTAAGAAAAAAGTAAAATTTTAAGAATCGAAATTGATTAGTATCACACAGTCATGGTAAACTACCTGTGTTATCATCGAGTTCAAAAGTTCCAGCATCATGAAACACTAAACGAAGCACACCAGCAGCTTTACCCTTGGTCACCATTTTCCTTATCTCGTCTCTCATCAGTGGATACATGCTGAAACCCAACAGCCAGAGTTGGCTAAAAACTAGCACAAGAATTTTTTTAAAACCAAAACTTGAAGAATAGTTTTTGCATCAAACTCACTCGGCTGCGTTTCCACTTGGAGGAAGCAAATGAGACAGAAGCTGCACAGTCGACAACATGACAACCATGTTTCTTCTACTGGACACGAACACTTGACTTGAACCTAGTCAAAATCACGCAGAAGTACAGAACATAACCTAGTCAGACCATTCAGAGACAGAACATATCTAAGCATAATCAGTAATAACGCCACGAGAAACTGAAGCCATTTCTTACCAGGATCATTGGAGGAACAACGGATACGACATGCTTTAAAAGATCTGACAACATGTTTCGGAGAGAAGAGTCGCGTTTTAGCGGGAGACTCGAGTTCGCATTTGAAGTTTAAAGAAAAAGAACAGTGGCACCGAGAAAACAGAGACGTGGTCGTGGTCGTCGTCGTCATCTTTAACGGTGGGACGAGAATCACCGAGCGGCAGCCTGATTTTTTTCTTTTTTTAATGTATCCTGGAGGTTGTGATTGTCTACACGCAAGTGTACAGTAAGCAAAAGGTTTTAGCCAATAGGATTGTAGGAGTCGACTGTGAGAGAGAGGAGTAAGAACACGGCACACATTTGGAATGCGTGAGGACTCAAAAGAATACAAAGCGACAACTTGTTCTATGACAGCAGATAAAAACGACAGGTAGTGCTAATACATCAATTTTATACATTTCCAGTTTAAAAACATGAATATTTTTTAATTAAAGATCGAAACTAAACATAAAATCTAGCAAAAATTATGACTCCATTAAAGTTAGTACATTTTAAAATTTCGTTTCCTATAACATAAATAAAATTTTGTTGATGTAAAATGAAACAAAATTAAATTAGTTATTATTAAAATGTAATTTTCTCCAAAAAAAGAAAAAACTTAAAACACTACAAAACTGAAGACACTACAATTCTAATATTTTAAACACCACACAAATATACAATGAACCAAAAATCTATAATAATAAGATACTAAAATTGGATACAATACAAGACTGCTATCTTGCCCCAGAGAGTCTCACTGCAGAAAGATGATTCTCACTGTAGCTATCGGACGGTCCACATGACCTACCACCACCGCTTTCCTCGCTGATCGAACTCGAGTAAAGCCTCGAACCCAAATTGGAAGAAGACGGAGGCTGAACAACCGTGAAAACACCTTCAAGCATTTGAACAACTTTACTCATCGAAGGTCTCAACTGCATATCTTCTTGTATACACCAAAGCGCAGTTCTCATCGCCCTTTGAACTCTCTCATCGTTCACATCAACGTTCTTCATCTCCCCATCAACAATCTCCAAAAGCTTCCCTTCTTCCATCATTTTGAATGCATAAGAAGGAAAATGACACTTCTCTGAGGACTCCGAAGGATCATAGTTCTTTCTCCCTCCTATCAGCTCTAGCAACACCATCCCGTAGCTGTAAACATCGCTCTTCTCTGAGATCGCGTAGCTTGTGATCCATTCTGGAGCTAGATAGCCTCTTGTCCCACGCATTGTTGTGAAGACATGGCTTTGCTCGCGTGTCATGAGCTTAGCTAGTCCGAAATCAGATACCTTGGCGTTGAAGTTATCGTCTAAGAGGATGTTCTCAGGTTTGATATCGCAATGGATGATTCTTGCGTCGCAATCTTCATGTAGATAAGCTAAACCTTTCGCTGTTCCGAGAGCTATATTAAACCTTGTGTCCCAATCCAACAGAACATCTCCATCCTTTTTCCTGAATATCCATCTCTCTAACGAACCTTTAGCTAAGAACTCATAAGCGAGAAGCCTATGAGTGCCTTCCACGCAAAACCCTCTGAGCCTAACCAGATGCAGATGATGAATGCTTCCGATTATACTAACCTCTGCTCTGAACTCCTTCTTGCCTTGACCTATTCCTTCAAGTTTCTTCACAGCTAAACGAGAACCATCAGGTAAAGTCCCTTCATAGACCGAACCAAACCCTCCTTGGCCTAACTTGACTGAGAAGTTATTAGTAGCTAACTGAAGATCTTTGTAAGTGAACCGGATAGGCATCCCTGATAGATTCTCCAAGAAGTTATCCTCCTCTGAACTCTGGTCCAACTCATCAAAATGCGTTTTCTTTGTCCTATGAATCCGGAACGCAGCAAAGATCAACACACCGATGATAAAAACTGTCACCAAGATAATAATTACTATATAAGGAAAGTGTTTCCCATTATCTTCACCGTTATCTCCACCATTAGTCACCTTGATGTAAGAGACGTAACCAGAGCCACCACTTCCAGAGTTTCTAAAGCTACCAATCCAATCAAACAAGAAGCAGTCACCAGAACTGTTCTGAAAGAAGAGACCGAGGCACGAGCAGTTCTTGTTGCAAAACTCTTTACACCTATCAAGACTAGTTCTCTTGGAGAAGGGAGTAGCAAACCCTAGAGCAAAGTAGTCCACTCTGTCTCCAGCATTCACAAGTTGTACCGACAATGTTGCATTGTTCTTACAAGGAGACACGATCCCGGATTTGCAATCAGACCGAGCACGTGACAAACCGGAGACACATCCACACACTTTACTACCAGAGCAGACGTAGTAAGGGCCACAAGGCTCGGGTGTCGCACACTGATCGTTTGGGATTTTAGTGGAAGACTCAGCTCCCGACGAACCAGTCCCAAGATTCGAAAAGGAGATAACACCGTTGTTCCCCAAAACCGCAATCCAAGTGGCGTTACCATCTTTATCATCTGAATACACAAACTGCCATAACAAAGACTGTTTCTCATCAAAGAACCTCCACGAGTTCCCGAGCAGAGACGATGAAGTCACTACACCGTCTCTGTTAACGATCTTCCCTCCGTCGTTTCCCATGGACCAATACACTTGAGGAGTCAACAAGGTGTTGAGAGATAAAACCATATCTCCTGATTTGATCTCGAGAGTATAAGTCATGTTGCTCGAAGAAGGGTTGCTAGTGAGCTTCATGCCTTGTTTAAAACCCTGATTCGTAATCAGAGTATCTGTAGGATGATCAAAGCTATCCCAGATCGAAGCTCCATCACCGGAAACAACAACTAAGTTCCCGGAGTCGCGGAGCTCGATTCTCGAAACGTTTTTACCTGAATTTTCCAATCTCCAAACGTCGGATCCTCCTCCTTGCTCTCTACGCAGCGCCACGTTTCCGTTGGCTTGGAACTGGAGCTTGTCGGAGTTTGAAACAGGGGAAGCTCTGTTCGCTGACCAGATGAGTCTCGAGCTGGTTATGTGGACGATGCTGAGCGTGAAGAGAGTGACGGAAGCTGGTGTGTTCACGAAGCCGAAACCGAAGTCTGAGTTGTTGGATTCGAGGAAGATGCCGTTGTTGTTGATGTAGTTCATCTGAGATCCGACAAAACCTGGGGTGATGCTACCTGTGTACGCTACACCGCCGTGTAGAGGATCGGGGAAGAAAGCTAGGCATGTTAGGAAGACGGCGAAGAAGATTCTCATTGCTTTTACTTGGAAGATCGTGGAAACCATAAACCTTAAGAAAAAGATCTAAAACTTGTGGATCAAGTCAATGGATCTGAGAAACAAAGAAAAAACAAATATCCCCAGAAAAATAGAAAAGGAGCCCTGACAGGTTAAACAGTACGTATCTGTCAATGGAAACTGACTCTTCCCAGATTCATCACAAAAACAAAAGAAGAATATTGTGTGTCGGAGTAGAATCTAAACAGAGAGATAAAAACTCGTCTTTGTTATAAAGCTCTACACTTTCAGACAAGAAGGTGAAAGGATAGAAAGAGATCTAAAACGCAGAAGTTTGATTAATTCAGGGTTTGGAGAACTCTGCTTTTGTGTTTGCCTCTCTGTCTCACAGTCACATTTAATGATGTTTGAGTTTCGTCTGTGACAGAGAGCAAGACGAGTAGACGACAAAGAGGGTTTGAAACAGAAAGAGAGAGAGAGATGAGAGAGTCTTAATCAAAAATCTCTCTGAGCCGTTTCCTTCAGAATCTATTTGCTTTTTATCTTTGCCGCTTGTGACCGTCACAACTAATTTTGGACAGATCCGACCAACTTGGGTCATTTCTCTTTTAAACCAAACATGCTATGACTTTTCAAAGTGGAAGAAGAAGAAGAAGACAGATCTAATTGTTTGTAATACAAGTAAATTATGTCTTTCTTTAGTTAGATTTTTTCCTGGGGTCCAATTCTTTAGTTTTAAAATCTAAACTTATTGGTAGAACTAGTGTAATTATTTTCACCTGAAAACATAAAGTTATATGAATGGACTAGATAATAAATTAAAAATTGTTATCTACTCTGCTTCCACTACTCTGTTATTATCTACTCTGGTTTAAATGAAGGGTCATTAAACAATGAAAAGCTGGACCATCTATCTTCATTTCTCTTTTTTTGTCAAACTTTTTTTTTGTTTGAAATATTGTAATTCAGACAACTCTTTCTTTCTATTTTTTTTAGTCATGGGGGATTCAAAGATGGATCAGCCAATGTCAAAGCGTGGGTTTGTTGTTGTTGTCTAGTTTGAACACACAACCACTTCCTCTGTTTCCTTACTGTGGACAGGAAAATAATACCTAACTTGTTTATTTGACAACAAATGTAAGAGATATACATAAGCTTATTTTCTCCCATGAAATATTAAAAAGCTGTAAGGGTACTAGTAGAAGAAGTTTTATGAGTTTAAAGTTTACAGTCCATGATGGTGGTTAATGTCTAGATCCCCAATAGAGACCAAAACCATATTCTCCTTTTTCACCACCGACGATGCGGTTTGGTTTTGACTTAATGGTTATCATCAACCTCTTTTTCAACGGCCTAAATAATTAAATATATCAGTGCCAAGTAATATATGTCACATGTATACTATGCATATATACTATGCATATATAAGATTTATTGTTATTTGAAAGAGAACAGCAACACATGATTCACACACCTGTATCTACATTTTGACTTTGGGCCTTCACTAATCCTATAAGCATAGGAATCATGATGCAAATGAACTAATATATCTCGCAGGTTAAATCAGATATTGGCAACTCTGAATACCAATGGTATATGTATATGGAGTAGTAGTACAACCTACAATGCTTCTTTCTTAAGACAAAATGGTTTTTATCAGTGAGATCATGATTAGTTGTAATCACCTATTCTTACTGTCAGTTTTCTTAATTAACTATTACATGATACAAACTACACCTAATCGATTTGTTTTAAACCTCCCAAATTTATAAAACCCAATGTTTTATTTTTCTCCCTTTGTAAATAAAGTTAATCATCTAAAAATTTGACATGTAATTAGCAACAATATACTGGTATAGACATGATCAGCTTTTGCATCCAATGATCCTCCGAAGAGGCCAATATATATTATTTTGAGGGTATGCTTTTACTATAACTTTTCATTAAAATCTTACACTATTAAAAGCCGGATATCAAGCCCTCTGAGCTATGCCACGTCAGAAAATTAAATCGACCAATCCGAACATAATAATTTGCCATGTCAGACGAAGCCCATAACAAAAGTATTTGGTGACACATTGGGCTCCGATTCGCACACCAATTAGAGCCCACCCAACATCAAAATAGGAAAAAAAAACTCATCCCATAAAGAAAAAAGAAAAGAAATCCCAATACTCTTCGTCGACTGTCGATCTCTTCCCTTTCTTTCATCTCCCCTGAAATTCTCTATTCATCTTCCCCACTTCGGTTTCTGCTCTTCGTTTCATCCATAATCAGTTATGGATTTACGGTCTCGCCAGCTTTTACCGATCTAGAAGCAAAGATGTGTTCCGGGTTGCTGCCCACAGCGTGATAATCTCCTTCTCCAACATAAGTCAGAAGATGGATAGTTTCTTCACATTTTGTTTCTACACCTGTTTTGACCAAACGATGATGCTATTGACAAAGTCTGGGACCGAACTGGAGAGTCTTCCCAAGGATCTAGCGTCTGCTATCGAGTCTGGTCGGATTCCTGGTTCGGTTATCGCCAGGTTTCTCAAGCTTCAGAGGTCGGCTGTGATGAGGTGGCTGATGCAGTTTGCTGGGTTTAGGGAGAGGTTGTTGGCTGATGATCTCTTCTTGGCTAAACTCGCCATGGAATGTGGTGTTGGTGTCTACACTAAGGTTTGCTCTCTCTCTCTCTCTCTCTCTCTCTCTCTCTCTCTCTCTCTCTCTCTCTCTCTCTCTCTCTCTCTCTCTCTGTTTTCCACTTTAGAAGAACTTTAAAGTTTGGATCTTTTGTGATTACTTAGC
Source organism: Hirschfeldia incana (assembly GCA_026261945.1). NCBI lineage: Eukaryota > Viridiplantae > Streptophyta > Magnoliopsida > Brassicales > Brassicaceae > Hirschfeldia > Hirschfeldia incana. The sequence continues at coordinate 5,874,524 of JABCMI010000006.1, forward strand.
GTGTCTGGAGAAATTTATCTAGAGAAAGTGTTTTGATTTTGGCTAATATGTAATTTTGATTCTTTTGTCAACAGACTGGTGCTGAGTATGAACGGCGTAGAGAGAACTTCTTCAATGAACTCGAAGTTGTCTGTGCCGATTTGGTAACTCATTTTTCTCTTCTCTCTTTTTTTTTCCTGATGTATGTGGTGGTCTTTTCTTTAGTGTTCATGTAAGATCTCGTGAATGGTCTTGAATTTTACTATTAGATATATCTGAAATTGTTAGATGGTAGGAGAGATTGATGAGAAGTTGAGAACAATACTCTTTCAAGTAGACGAAAGGTTGTGTAGTTTGTGGTTGTGATTTGTGATGGGGTCTCCCATTTTTCACCATTAGTTTTTTTTTTGGAATGACTTTGACAAAACAGTGGAGATTTTGCTTTGTCTCTGAGGTAAGAACCAAATTTTGAACTGTACAATAACAATAGTATAACCACACAATGTCTCATTTGTTTTCAAATTTTAAATCTTTGGCTTCTTTTGTTTGCTTTTTTCTATGATAAGTAAATAGTCAACATTTTCTGCTATGTCACTTTGTAAGTTAAAGCTCCTTGAACTATATGGCAAGTAGTTACCCATAAATTTTGTCACTGCTGTGTTCATTGCGATCTTTTTGTATATGGTATTGGATAAGTCATAAGTGGACTCACTGTCATTTATTTTTATAGTTAGGTGATGGCTATCATTGCTGATTTCATGTTAGTGTATCTTCCTGCTCGAACCGTGTCGCTTAGACCACCTCTCGCACTTACTGCTGGTGGTATATCCAAATTTTTCCACAACTGCCCTGATAATGCCTTCCATGTATTGTAAAAAAAAATCGTTTGGCACATGCAGGATAAGTTTTTAAAAAGCTCACTCTGTTCTAACTATCCAACACGTTTGCTGCAGATTGCTATCTCTGGAACCTCTTACTCTCTCTTGCAAAGGCTAGGTGCTATAGCGGTGTGTGGTCATTCTTTTTTATTGTCAATCTCCCTTGTGATCTCAGTTACACGGGCTAATTTGTGGATATAATAATATATTGTATGTGTATGTTGTGCAGCGCAATGGGGCTAAGCTGTTTGCCGTCGGTACCACATCATCTCTGGTGAGTCAAAACATATTTACCTTAAGAGGGAAACATAAGTCAGAAGATGGATAGTTTCTTCACATTTTGTTTCTACACCTGCTTTGACCAAACGAATCTGTAATAATTTTTTTAAGGTTGGCACTGCTGTTACAATGCATTTATAAAAGCAAAAGGAGCCGTGGACAAGACTTCTGAAGGGGAAGTAGAGACTGTTCCAATAGTCTCCACAAGCGTTGCATATGGTGTCTATATGGCAGTTTCTGCCAACCTAAGGTGTATTGTGTGTTTTCTTTCTAACAAACAATACTGCAGTTTTAGCATTTTTGGATTGGATAGAGTGATGATGAGGTATGGTGGTTTTTGCAATTAAACAGGTACCAAGTAGTAGCTGGTGTGATAGAACAACGTTTCCTGGAGCCAATGCTACACCAACACAAACTTGCGCTCAGTGCTATGTGTTTCGCTGTTAGAACAGGCAACACATTCTTGGGTTCCTTATTGTAAGTTTTTTTTAGGAACACAAACCTGGTTCTTACTGTCCTAGAAAATTTTATTCACATGATCTATGTTTTTGTTGTTGTCTCAGATGGGTGGATTATGCGCGTCTCATAGGGATACAGAAATCTAATTGATGAGTTAGAAGAACACGATCTGCTTTGTGACTTAATGTATACGAAACTACATGTCTTAATTCGCAATTGTTTCGATGATTGATTCCATGCAAACCTATGCTATTTTCACAAAGCATATAAGAAAAACATTATGCATTTGGGGTTTGAAACGTCTATGCTTTATCTATGACTATTTTCACTGCAGACCAGAAGTAACGCAGCATGTCAATGAATAACAGACTTAATGCAGTTCCATCTTTTATGAAGAGTTCGTTTAGTCTCTAACAACACATAGCTTAATTTGAAGTATCACAATAATTTGTGGTCTCCTTCATTAGGCAATGATTTCATCTCTCCTACAATCTCGAAGCCTCATGTTTGCAACATCTGCGCCATCATATTCAACGTTGCAACATTCCACTTCTCTCCCCTAGAAACACAATCAAAATGTATTAATTGCCATGATTTATAAAATGCATATTCTCATACGATGAACGGACCTCTTTGGGAGTTTTGGGAGAGAAAATTGTCACAGAACAGTCCTGTGGCTTTTGAATAAGACCGGTTCCGGTTCCATTCTTATGAAGACTTTGAAGCAGGCTGTGATATGAGAGCAGGCTGTGATCTTTTCGGCAAGTTTTGTATCATTCTGCTCTCAAAACTTCTTAAATATACGTTTTCTCATCAACACTCTGCTCTCAAAATGCGCCAGATGTGATTGGACACATAAAACTGGTCAACGGCCATAGTCTCAATAAGCGTCCCTTCATTGACGATGCTGAGCTTGCAACCACCCGCCGTATATTGGTGCATGTGCAGTCTCATGAGCAAGTGTTTATGTTTACTATTTTTTAAAATCACACACACTATGCTATTGTTTGAACAGAAAATGTATATTGCTTGCAGGGGACCTATTATGAAGCTCTATCTTTGGGACCAAGCTGCTTATGATTTTTGCAAGAATTATCAGGTCTTCTGAGAACACTCCTTCTGTCATCTTGGTGACTACTGTTTACCCCAAGCGTATAGGAGGTATGTATTTTTACTTTCTCAAACTGAGTAGCACCTTACATTTCCTAAGTTCTCATCATTTAATAACCACATATATTTTAGATGTGTGTCGTCTCAGTCGTTTAGGTTCGCTCATTGTAGTTGTTTAATTTTAAAAATTTATATACAACTTACATGTCTAATTCTGTCTCATTTCCCTTTGTCTATTACAACATAATAAATCAGGCACACTTGCTCTCACATCCATGGCCTCTTCACGTGTGTGTTTTAGACTACGATTTCCAACCAACTAAAGAGTATCTCGGCTGATTTCACTATTTAGTATATAATAACTTGGAGATTTGGCAGTTAATATCAGTTTGAGTAATGAATTGTTTTCTCATGTTGGATTAGATTGGGAAGTAATCCAGATATTGTCAAGCAGGTTAATGCATATGTTGTTACAAAAACTGAGACGTTGACTATTAGAGAAATATTCTCCTACATGAAGCAGGAAGCTGCTAAGGTATAATATATATATATATATACCACGTTATATATATTATAACGATCGATGTAATTTTTTTGTAATTTAATACCTTACTTGATCGATGATGTTGTTAATGTATGGTATTTGATCGTTGATCACAGGATGCATTCTTTGTGTGCACTGCAACAATCGATGATGTTGTCCAAGGCTCTCCTCAGTATTATATAGGATGTGGTGGGTGCAAAACAAAGTCAACCAAAGGCGAACCTCCCTAATGTGCGCAAAATGTGGCAAGAACGATGTCGCCGGTGAACCACAGTATGAGCTCTAACCTCTTGAATCAACTTTTAGTTTACTGGTTACTAACTACTCACATTTTAATGGCAAGTACCTAGCTAAGATTTCTGTTTATGACAAAAGTGATGAGGTTTTTTTTTCTCCCTTGGCGATGCTGGCCGTGAGTTAACAGAAAAGCATGCATCAGAGTTGGTTAGCAATTGTTTTGGGGTGCACACTCATGATCTAATTTTATTATTATACTACTCTCACTTTATTTTTGTTCACACACTTGCGTACTCAGCTGACAACAATATTTACACATTTCAGGGCAATTTGAAATAAAGAAGATGGTCTTGAGGTGGCTGTTCCGCAAGCTCTGCTCAACACCATAGGACAAACACACAAGTTCAATGTAGAGGTGACTGAGCACAATTTATCTGGCAGGACACGAGTGATAACCGTTACAAAGGTCCTGTCTCCATCTACTCCACCACCATCTATCCAATTATTGGCTCCGGTAATGAGATACTGGCGACTGGGGATGATGCTTCTGAGACATCCAAAATCCCTCAAGCTTGTGCAGATGTAGGGCTGAAAAGGATGGGTGAAGGTGTTGAGAAAGGCAACACTAAACGTTCCAAGGATGGGAACTAGATCTGCTTCTCATCTTTGCGAAGACTTCATGGTTCAATAAACTTATTTGTTTTTACTTTCCAGTATTTTTGGTTTTGTTTGACTCTTCCTTCTCAATTTGCTTATTTCATACTTTTGCACTTACTTTGGAAACAATTTGCTTTTTATAACCTTTATAGTACGTTATAATATCAAATAAACTTTGCTCCCATTTATTTAATGTTATGTAGTTGTTGTTGTTTTTAAATCATAGGCATCATGCAGTCTACAATTTTATAGTTGTGTAAGTTTAGCTATTGGCTTTAGGTTTAATAGTTTTAATATTTTTTTTATTTTCTATTATAATGGTTTAAAACTCTCCTGTAATTTTAATTATTAATTATATTGATGATGAAAATTTTATATACATAAAATTAGTTATATACATGGTATTATTTTTATAAAAACACATATATTTAATTATTTTAGTCATTTTAAATAAGATGTTTATTTTATATGATATAAATGTCTTTTATTATTATTTATATTTTTATGATAAAAATTAGACATAAAGAAATCATGCATATATTATTTAATATATTTTTGTTAGTTTTTTTGTCATCAGACGAAAATAGACTCATATAAATTCTATAAACCACACTTAAAATTTATATGAACGACGAAATACGATTGTTGTCTGAAACTTAGAATATATATATATATATATATATATATATATATATATATATATATATATATATATATATATATATATATATATATATATTGTTAGTATATTTAAAATTCTACTCTATTTAATAAATCATAGTTAATATTATTTAATCATACTTAGAATATTTTATTTTAAAACCATGCAACTACAATTTTTCAATTTTAATTATCGGGCCCAAATTAGTTCAAACGATTAATATTTTCTGCCACAGTTAAAGCCAAATATTAAAAGAGTCAACACAAAATTATTTTGTACATATTTTTTTAAACATATCAAATAGATTCTTAATATTGTTTAAAGATTTACATCTTAAAAATAAATATTTAAACCAATTTTCCGCGCGTAGCGCGGACAAAGATTCTAGTCATATTAATTGCTTAAATACAAATATAGTTGGGGGTTAGCTTTAGTTTTAATGACGTGCAATAATCTATGTTCATTCAAATCTCCAATTATAATTTATTGGCGAATCCTATTGCATATTTTAGTATTAGTGAAAACGAAAGTATTGAATGATAAAATTTTAACTTCATTTTAAGAGAATAAACAAAAACACAATAGTCAAAGTTATACGATTCGATGTGGCCTAAATAATGACAGCACAAGAGGTCTTTAAGTAAGCTCCTAACCTTAAATGCAACTTCCTCACACATGCCTTTTCCATTATTTCTATTGTACTATATGCACACATTCATGTATGTATATTGGATATGTACTATTTTCAGCATTTAAACTATATAATACTCCTTTTTTTTCGTCAAGAATTTTAAATTAAATATAACCACGGGCCAAGCCCAATTACATCTCCGAGTCCATACATTAAAGGCCCAACATAATCCGGCCTAAAACACAACAAAAGAAACGCCCCAAACCAAACTAAACCGATGGATCTGAAAACCAAATCAGACTAAACCGGCCGATTCCGCATGTCAAACCGTCGAGAAGAACCGAACACGTGTAAAGATCTGGGCCTTCAGAACGGCACGCGTCGCTTTCATCTCAATTCGACCGACAAACACCTTGGAATCGTCGCCGAAACTACTCCACAGCCAACTGCTTCCCGTCAAAGCTCATGAGACCGACTAGCCTCCGACGGAGCCAACCACTTTTCTTCCGGGCTTCATCATCATTCTCCAGAGAGCTTCATCGCTTCAAGCGAAAGCCTCATCCGAGCAAACACCCGATGACCCCAACAACAACCGAACTGAGAACCAAGATAACCAAAAGCCAAATACGGGCAAACAGACTCCCTCCATATAGGTCCAACGAAGACAAGACCAGCTAAAACCGACAGCGCAAGGACTAAGGAAGCCTTACCCTCCGGTGACAAAACCGACGACGGCGGAGCTGACGAAAACTCTGCCTCCCGGACACGAGAACCGACGACGACGAAGCTGTAGAAGCCTTCGTCTCTTGGAGACAAAAACACCAAAGCGCAGACAAAAAATTTCATCACGACAAACCTACCGCACCGCGCCATTACTCCAGGTTCAGAAGCGCCTAGATGGCCGATTCCAGAGCTCAGGCAAAGCAGAGAGGAGGGAGGCCGCGATGGAAGCGAAGACCAAGACTTGTGCGGTCACCGAAGGGGCTCCGGCGACGGGTCGGCGCCGGACCGAGCTTATAGATCTACTTTCCTCTCTCTACTTTTCTCTCTCTTGTTGTGTTACGAACTTGTTTAGATATAATACTACATCTGTTTCAAATTAGATGAAGTTTTAGAGAATTTGTTGTGTTTCAATTTACACGAAGTTTTGAATCTTTTAACGTAGAACTAATAAAATAATTAGTGGGAATAACATTATTATTTTATTTATATGTGACTCTTTTTATCTATTGGTGGGAATAACATGACTTTTTGTATAATCGAGTGCTTTGAATAAAAATAATATTTATCATAATATGTGTGTTTTAGACTAAAACTTCATCTAAATTGGAACATAGGGAGTATCAATTATCAATATATGTCATAACAATGTTCTCATCTTCTTCTAGAGGTCTTTTCTTTCTAATTCAATAAATCATTTTGAAAATAGGATCTTTTTTCTTTTCAATTCTATTAATCATTTTAATTATAAGATCTTTTTCTAATGTTTTCAAACTCTTTATGATTTCAAATATTTTGAAGTTACTTTATCACAGACATGTTGATATGTCTGCATGATTATCTTTATTGAATTTACAAACATCATCTATTATTCAAACAAACTTACTATGAATGCATGTCTGTCACTTCAACTCACTCGGTAAATAATTGTAATATGATACATTTCAAAACAACATTAGAATATGATTTCAATATGTTGTTATCTATACTATTAAAGTACAAGCACATTTGAATATTTTACTAAACTTGCCCTTTTTAAAATTAACATTGCATGTTTCATTAAGGGCAATCAAGTAATATTAATAACACATTCAATTGGGCCATTATTTTTCCAGATCCAGCCCATTACCACATTAGATATCTTTTGAGTCATTTGGGCCGATTAAGAAATCATATCCAATTCCCACATTTTTTTCCTTTGGGCCATTGAATCTAATTTCAAATAACTTTTTTTTTCAATCATTCTTAACATTTTGTGTAGTAAAAAAATTAAACATATAATTTTTTTTCTTTTCTTAATATAGTTTAAGCATTCATAAAAATGATTTTTTCATTGAAAGTATAAATCTTTATTAAAAATATATTATTTTTATTAAAAAAATTATCACATAATAAAATTAATTCATCAGAGTTATACAAGCTTAATTCATTAAAAATGTAGTTTAAACTTTTAAACATAAATAGTCATTTACAAAGGAACACAATTATAGTAATTTTTAACAATTACTATTACAACAAATGGTTTAACCGGTAACCGGGTTCCGATTTCAGTGGTTTTTATTGGGTTTTTAAATTTTGTTTTTTTTTCCACAAAACTCAAATTGGATTTATCTTTGATCACTGGATTTACCAGTTCAACCGCGGATCCAAGTCTGATTTCAAAACACTGATCAAAACTATACAACTATTTATATTGTTTTCATATTTAAAATATCTAATTCAAAATTAAAAACCTAAAATACATATACAATATGACTTTAATCGAACATAAAATACATATACGAAACGGATTATATAAATGCATATACAAAACGGGTTATATAAATTTGATTATATAAAGTTTTCACCAATCATAAACCCGCACTTTGAAAACGCGAATCAAAATATGACATTTGATAAATATTTGTCAACTAAAAAAGAAAAGGAAAATAAACCCGCGCTTTGTAAGCGCGAGTCAAAATCTAGTTTGTTATTATATCAACTAAGTGGTTTGTTAAACGTGACATGTCGCTCTCTTCATTTTCTTACCAACTTTGGTTTGTGTCTGTTATTTCGTCAAATCACTTGTCATTTCTGGTATTTTTGTTTTTCCTTAATAAAAACAGCTCGCATATGTAGTTTTATCACCAATTCCCTATATATTAATCTTGGAGCATTACAACTTATTTTTGTATACACATATTATCATTAGGATGATTCTTAGAATTCTTAGAAAAATAAGTTGGTTCATATAAATATATATTATAATTTTAATTAAACTAACTATCAAATTAAAAGCTAAAGAATTGCCTTAAATAAATTATTTCTGGAAATAAAAAGCTATGAAATTACCTAACATGATTAACATATATATGATAATTAATGACTATGAATCATATATATATATATATATATATATATATATATATATATATATATATATATATATATATATATATATAGCGATTTTTGTATCCTTTTTTTGTTTAGTTCTATATTATTAAATTAAATTAAACAATCACATTAAACATGTAATAAAAAGAAATATATTTTTTTATATGCTGTAATTTGAATTTTTTAAAACGAATATAAATTACTAAAAATAGTAAAAATTTCATTGCAATGTCGGGAGATCCATGCATCTTTTGAGACGGTTTTCATCCGGTCTCGAAAACCTTTGGTTGGGTTTTTTATTGTCGGTGAATTCGACTTCTGTGTATTTTATCGACTGTAGACTCTAAGATTACAAGTGAAAATTTGATTTTTAGATATGTATGTAGAGTGGAACTAATTCTTAGAGATGTTTATTTTTTAAAATTAACATTTATATAATTCACTGAAAGTCATAAAATAAGTTGAAAAAAAAACAAAACTCATATCAGTGAAACCGAAACGAGAATGAAAGCATAATTTTATAGAGTAGAAAATAATATTACTTATGGAGAGTCATGAATAAAAAAATCGAGATCATAAAACCTAAACAACTTTTGTCATTTTATATGATTTCAGTGCTTTGCATCAACCGCAAAACTTATTTTTTTTGTATATGAAGTCTTTAAAATAATTAAAATGAGTTATAATACATTAAATCTTCAACAATGAGAGACTAACATTTGTATTTGTCATTTTACAATTGATAAAAGTTATAGTGTGACAAAATATTAAAACCATTCAATAAACAAACATTAGTATAAATAACTCATTCCGCGCAAGCGCGCAGATTATTATCTAGTTTGTACATTCCAAAACATGTTTATGTCACTTGTTTTTTATAGGTCATTTATATATTCTTATAACGTTTGTGATTATTCATCGATCTTTTTTTAGGAAATTTACTCATTATGACAAAGGCATGCAAAAGTTGATCTTTATCTATGAGTATGACAAAACTTGTATTCATTTTTGGTCAACGATTGAAACTAAAACAATAGCATTTTGTACTTTGATCGGGTGGTCTAAATAGTGGTTAGATACATCTGTATTTTATGTATTCTCAAGGTTTAATCCTATAACACCAGATGTAGAAAAAAAAAGAATACAAGAATCTTATAGTTTGATAAATAAAAAATAACAAAGTAGCTTTCATGCGTACATATTGCATATGTATAATAAGTTTACATCACGACTTTTTGAATGTATACATTATTACGTATGTAGGCATGTGTGTTTACAATAATATATAGACAAATCTGATCTCAACATACCGTATAACATATAAAAGGTTATAGATCTTATCTTAACAAATGGGTACAGTTCGTCATGTCTCTGCCACTACAATCATACAAATGATCTCATTTGAGATTATCATCAACGGGGAAGCTGCCAACGTATAAACTTCGATTTCTTTCTGTTTTCTCTTTTATAAACGAGGACCACATCACTAATAATGTGTCAATTAACTCCAAAAAAAATAATAATTAAAATCAGTGAGAAGTAAGAACCAGTATTTTCTTGTCAAAACCAATACATAGTGAGACAATTTGTCACACATCTAAAGTAATTTAAACTACTTGAATCAACTTTTACGTAAGGCATAAACTATACAATAATGGAAAGGGTGGGCAATGAGAAAGGAAAGCATCACTCAAAATCCAATAGTAAATTACTTTTGTGAGGAAAATAGTAAATTACAAAAAAAAAATATATTAGCCATTTTCAAATCTTGCTTTGTCATTTTTCAACAATGGACTACCACAAGGCAAACATTTTACTTTTATTCTATGTTATATATCTTCAAATGCGTACATTTGATTTGTGTGCATTTCTATACAAGAGATATGGTTATTGAGATAGTTTTTGCATCTAAGTTTTTTCTTTCTTCCTAGATTTAAATTCGAGGCTAGATGTAGCACAGCTGGATATAGTACTGAAATCATAGAACAATCTACCGTTTACTTAATTTAAATGTTATTAAACGACACAACTAAGTTATGAACTGCAATTGAACAAAATTGAACTTAAACTTTCTTAACTAGCTGCTCCATAAGAATGGTGTTGTCACTAAATGGGCCTAAACTGAGCTATATAATCAGCTGACCTAGATAAACCCATTTCACAAGAGCTAACCAGAGTTATCATTGACGAATAAGAATCTGTTGAGCCGCTACGTAACTGAAGCTTACACAAACTCTTCATAATATCTTGTAAATTGTAATGATTTTTTTTTTTTGTATTTGTTGTGACAGCACACATGTAGACTCATTATTTTTCATAATCTTTGATATTAAAAAAAATATCATTTTATTTACCACAAAAATCATAGTAGGTCAATTTTATCAATTACTTATATTTAATTATTTACATTATCAAAATCTGTTGAAAAAATCTAACAAAATCTTGCTAATTTATTAATATTGATTAAAATTAGTGCATTGGTTAATTTCATAATTAATAATGTTAAATAAAAAAATATTATAAAAAAAGTTTGCTATTTTTATTAATTTTATAGTCATTATACATTATATGAAAGTTATAAATTTATAAAACAGAAAATTATCGGTTGAGAGTCTAATCTTGCTATTAACGCACATAAAGTTTGAAGATTCTAGATTGATGCAAGACAAGAAGAAGAAGACTGATTTGTTTTCTTCATCACTCTCTCTATATACATCTAAAGAAACCTAAAACGTATAGAGGAACAAAAAGAGGTAACTAGGACGCATTCTCTAACACAAGACTCGCTAGTCAAAACCTCATTTCTTTCTTAATTTTCAGCTTTTGTTGTTGTCGTTGCTTATCTTACTCCGTTTTTGAGTAGGAGATCTGATATCATCTCCAAGAGGGCCTAAGCGCAGAGATATATCACACCCACCAACGGTAATGCCATTACTTGTATCTTTCACACTCACATGCCTGCTGTTCTTATTGGACTTGCACAAGCCAGTGACACTGTTAGAGACTGTCAAAGAAGGAACCCTGAGTGAATAGCATAAAGGGTAGCTTGAATACTTGGAGACATGACATTTCTTGACCTGAACATCGTTGTGAAATCTCATAACCGGTAGAGTTTTTGGAGGAAAGTTGTTCGGTTTCATGAAGACTTGGTATTGGGGGGACAAAGGGGTGTCCAAGTTAGTTGATTCTTGCCTAAGATAACATCTCGGATTTATGTTCCGTTGGCTTCTTGAAGCTCTTCTGGGCGTACAGCCCAAATGCAAAGCAGCTACAAAACAAAAACAAAAGTTCCTAATTGATCTGAGCCAACAAGAAGAATCCATAGAATTCTATCTAGTATCAAGATTGTTTATACCTTCAATACAAGGCTGAAGAAACTCCCCTGTTTCGGTGGTTTCATCGAGTCGGATTATGGTATTAATGGCGTCGTTTGCACGGTCTAAAAGTGTATTCATGTCCATATACTCAGCCTAAAGAAGTAAATCAAACTGTAAAGGCTCAACTAAGTTGGACTCATTAATAATAAATCCATAGACAGTGAGTGTCATAAGGTCCAATGTTCGTTATGAGATGTAGTAAATCATCACAAGTATAGACTCTATCAATCTTTAGACTCTATCAATCTTCACTGTTCAAAGAAGGTCACTGGTTTCAATGAGTTGCTTCTCTACAGCTAACTCAAAGTACTGTTGAGAAACACTATTTTGTATTTTAAAAATTTAAACAAAACCTGAATTGATAAACTAAAATGTTATAGAAAGAAAGAAACACCTCGGAACTGGCTTTAGAATACATGATTTCTTCAGCTCTCAAGACAACCACAGGGAGCTTTTCTTGCCATTCAGTGTTCTTCTTGGTGGATTGGCTATGAATCTCGCAAACAATCCTACAAAAAAAAAGCTCAAAAGAACAAATGAGCAGGAAAAAAAACAGAGAAAGGATACATGCAAACACAGATGGATACAAAGTGATAGAGAGAAGATTGAAAGATGACCTGAAAATTTCTTGGATGAGCAAACCCCTCATGGGTTGGTGGGTGTCACTATGCCAAACTCTTCTGATACAGTCGTACGGTCTTGGCCCTGGCCTCGGCATCTTCTCTCTCTTCTCTTCCACCACTTTTTATAAGAAAGAGAGAGAGAGAAAACAAAGTCAGATTGTTTTTTCTTCCCCCCTCTCTACACAGCTCTCTCAATAATTTAAGTGGAGGGGGAGAGCTAGTAGTCTTGTCAGTTGGCCCGGTTCGTTCCGGTTTACTCTGTTTTGTGATATTTTATTTCATGGTCCGGCCTACTCTCTATAATAGTATAGTCTATAGGGTTGCAGTCCATTATTTTTAAGATTATCCTTTCCAAAATATAATACAAAAACTAGAGCATTCACCAAATTATATGTAACCAAAAGCTTATTCTATATTCTTCTAAGCCTAAAATCTTAGTTGTAAATAAGATCTACATTTTCACTAATTCTTAGATGTAAAGCTTTATTGCTATTTGCAACCAACGGTGGAGCCAAAATTGTAGGTAGGGTGGTCAACTGACCCTATGAAATATATAAAACTAGACATTTGGGCTAATAATAAAAAATTTGCTGGGGTAAACAGGTTAGAATACCTCTTTTTCACCCTCATGATTTAAAACTAAATATGTTATAGTTGAGATTATACTAGTGTAAGAATCATATGTCTTACGTCCTTATGGAAAGTTTATGCTACATAGAAATTCAAATTGTGTTTTTCACTTTCTAGTAATAAAGCAATTTTCATACGTTTTAAAACATTTGCTCATATTGTTCTCTTCAGGAAAAATAAATATTCTTATGCAATGAAATGAAAAACAAATATTCACGATTGCTTTCGTACCACTAGTTATAGCCTTTCGCTGTAATTTTCTCTGACACTGAAACATTCACGACGACTAGACGACAAACACAATAAGCTCACTGAGCTCTAAAAATATCATTTTAAGACCACCTAACCGAAACCACTTCTCACGTAATCGTTACTGGAAGCAAGGCCCAGATACGAAGGCCCAAATCTAATGCATGCAGGCCACGTGGATACACGCTACCGTAACTCGTATCCGTCCAGCAAAGATGTTGCGTTCGACATGAAAACGTTTTGCCGAAAACGGATCGATTATGAAACTTCACGTATTATGTCATCAGAGGCTACAATACATCATACCACCACGTGTATGATGACTAAAGACGTGTGTACATAATCGAATATTTAATGACTCTGTTTAATGCCTGCCTTCAGCTTTAATCAACGAATAAATTCGTGTGCATTAAACTTTCTTGGCCTATGATTTAGTCATACTGACTAGCACAAGCAACATATTTAATTCTTCATATTCTAATTATGGATAGATCGTACTAGTAGTGAACAAATTAGTGGCGAAGAAAAACAAAGACCCGTTATATTACAAAAATAGAGAATATTAAATGAAAATGCGAAACAAATAAAGTCGTAAAATTTTAGTTCAACAAAAAAAGTCGTAAATTCCAAATATGAAACGCCATTGAATTGAATTGAATATTTCTATAATTAGTACTCATAAATTTTAAATATATTTTTATTAATACAAGTTGCACCAAATCCCACTCTCTCACTCTAGAAAAATGTATCATCGATTCTATAATATCCCACTCCACTTTGTTTCTCTCTCTACAAAGTAAAAGCAGTCACTGGTTGTAATCTTTCCGGCGAGCGAGAGATGCTGTCTCCGACGCTGTTCCCTCTCTTCTGCGCTTTGTTCCTCTGTCTTCCCGTCGCAGTCATCTTCACAGTCCAGCGAGAACTCACCGGCGTCGCCTCGCCGGAGTTTGGTTTCCGCTCTCTCTCCGTCTTCTCTCTTTACGCTCGAAACGCCCCGGACGCTTCTTCTCCGCCGCTTCGTACCCCGCCGCCGATTCCTAAAGACGACGAACCCCTTCTCCGACTCGCTTCACATGTAAACCCGAATCACCCGCCCGGGTCGACCCGGAAAGTGGCGTTCATGTATATAACCACGACGCCTCTCCCCTTCGCGCCTCTGTGGGAGATGTTCTTCAACGGAAGCTCCTCCAAGGATCTCTACAATGTCTACATCCACGCGGATCCGACCCGGGATTACGACCCGGGTTTTTCAGGAGTGTTTGCGAACCGGGTCATCCACTCGAAACGCTCGGAACGTTACACGCCAACTCTCGCGGCTGCGGCGCGTCGGTTATTAGCACACGCGCTTCTCGACGATCCTCAGAATTACATGTTTGCCCTTTTCTCCCCTTCGTGCGTTCCCATTCGCTCCTTCGACTTCACTTACAAGACTTTGGTCTCGTCAAGGAAGAGCTTCATCGAGATACTCAAAGACGAACCGTGGCAGTTCGAGAGGTGGGCTGCACGCGGGGACGACGCGATGCTTCCCGAGGTGAAACTGGAGGATTTTCGGATTGGGTCTCAGTTCTGGGCTCTGACGCGTAGACACGCGCGTTTGGTGGCGCGTGATCGGCGAATATGGGAGAAGTTCAACAAGACGTGCGTGAGGGAAGACACGTGCTATCCGGAAGAGAATTACTTTCCTACCCTTATGAATAGGAGGGACCCGCGCGGGTGTGTCCCCGCTACTCTAACTCACGTGGACTGGACCGTCAACGACGGGGGTCACCCGAGGATGTACGAGGCGGAGGAAGTGGAGCCTGAGCTGATCGTGCGGCTGAGGAAGAGTAGGCCGAGGTACGGTGAGGATGGGATCAACGGTTCAGATTGGTCTGTTAGCAAGCGGAATGATCCATTTCTGTTCGCTAGGAAGTTTTCTCCTGAAGCGCTCGAGCCGTTGTTGGGTATGGCTAAGGGAGTGTTGTTCAATGACTCGGCCTGTGTTGCGTGAATGGTCCCACTGATGGGCATTGTTGTAAATTTAGGTTTAGTTTTTGTTTTAAAGTTTGGAGAAAATAAATGTAAATTAAAAGGGGTAGCTGGGAAAAACAAAAAAACCCAGTCTATCATTATCTTGTTTTTCAAGCTGAGTCAGACGTCTAGAATCTCAACCTCATATATTCGCAACTGAAATTAAGCATATCACACTACTAATGATGTCAGAAAATCTAGTCGGCAATGTTAGATTTTATTGTTATTATTCCTTTTTATCTCCAGTGTGTGATTTGACTTTTATTTAGACTTTAGGTTGTTATCACTGTGGACAGGAGAAACTTGAAACATGAAATGGATAATGTATAGTATTAAGTTATAGTATAATACAATTGCTTATAAACCGTGTTGTTTGAAATATCCGAAATTTGGGGTCTTAAGTTTGCGAAGATGGGGCTTAGATTCGTCAAACAGTCAACACTCGAGTTTGGCTGTCGCTTAAAGTACACACACAGCCATAATCATCGTTTTGCCCCGTGCTTTCTTCCTTTTACTTTTCCAAAATAATATCAAGAAAAGTTAACGCCAAGCCCTGAATTGCGTGATAGCCAATTAAAGAATGTAAATTGTTTACGAAATTTGTATATTGATGATATTTTTTTACTCTTTTTATTTTTAAATAAGTGTCATTTTATCTTTATGTATACAGATTAAAAAACAGTTAATATTATATATTTTTCATATGAAAAAATAATTACCTATAGATCTAATTATATTTTAACCAATAGAAAAATAAATAGCACTATAAAATTAATAAATTTTGCATTGAAATTTAAAAACGACATTTATTTTGCAACAAAAAAAATTATCTACAATGACAATTATTTGATAAAGGAGAGAGTTTTGCTTTATGGGCGTACCATACCTTACATACTTCATAGTCTACGATTTAGGACTACAGTTCTCTTGAGAAATCGTTTAGAACTAGCATAATCAAATTATCTCATTCACCTCACAATCAATGTAATAGAGAGAAAATGAAGATGTATGCACGTGCCAAAATGTTGTGTTGATCTTGAGTACATCTCAAATGGATATTCAGCAAATTTTTAGTCTATCTATTAAATTCAAGATATTTTATAAGTGCAAGAATCAAAGCCAGGAAGAATGCAATGAGAAGAGGTTCATGTTCTTCATTTGCTTCATATGTTTTAGTGAATATATATGTTAAGAGTCACATGCATGGTTATGTTAATATATATTTGTTGAATAGTGATGTCAATTTGTTGGTGTAGTTGCTTGTTTGTTTTATTGCTCAGACTAAACTACTCACTTTCCTTCGTTTAACCATAGAAAATAATACGGCATGGACAATACTTGGGTTCAATCCCGGTGGTGAATCCTTAAATTCACCTCTATTGTTACAACCAATAGAATTGCCATGTAGGATTAGGAGAAAAAAAAATTAAAACTAAAAAAAAAGAAATAGCTAAAAAGAAAAAAAAAATAGACTGCCGTCGTTAACCAAAAAAAAACGTGATCTTTGTTTCAAATTAGGTTTTTGATAATTTTACTGCAATTTCACAACAAAAGCTGCTCCCAAATAATTCAAGTTGACAACAAAAAGCTGCATCGCATCGGTATGGTGATCTACTCTCCATTAAAATAAACTCTAACTATTTTATGTTATCAAAAGTAATATTTGACTGTAGTTTATGTTTTTTCTATATAGTTACAATGGAGAGTAGTCATTACAATGGTCAAGAAACTGCTCATGTTTATCAGGATAAATCTAGTTTGCAAGTTTCCGGTGAAACCAGTTTGTTAAGTCAAACTTCGGATGAGATTTTAACTGAGGAAAAAGATGATACATACAGTGATGATGATGCTTCTGGCAGTGATTTTGATGAAGAAAATGACACAGGCAACAATGAGAACTGTCTTCGGATTGAAGATGTTGATGCTTTAGAGGCAAACAATCAAAATCAGGAAAAATATGAACTTTGTGTTGGAATGGACTTTAGTTCTGATGAGTCTGCATATAAAGCTTACAGAAAGTATGGAGGCAATCATGGTTTCGACGTAAGGAGACAACAGACTTTGAAAAAGAATGAGAAGCTAGTAAGGATGGTTTATGTATGCTCAAAAGAGGGGCTTAGATAGGGACCTAAGGTCAGGAAATCATTTTCACGACCAACCACAAAGTGTGGTTGCAAAACTCGCATGTCTTGCTACCTTCAGAGTAACGGAAGATATAAAATTATGACTTTTGATACAAATCATAACCATGGTTTAGTAAGGACACCTATGAAGCATTTGTTGAAGAGTAACCGAGCAATTTCTGTCTCCCAAAGACAACATGATGATGATGCTGATATGTAAGAAAGTCAGCAAAACCAACTGCTGAAATGATGAGCAGAGAATTTGGGGGGGGGGAGCGAATCTGGGTTTTATAGATAAAGACATGCGCAACTACATATACCGTAAGCGAAAGGCAGCAATGGAAAAGGGAGATGCTGGAGCGGTTTTGGAGTACTTTCAAAAAAAAGAAAGAGGATAATGCATCTTTTTTTTACGCAATGCAACTTGATGAGGACGATTTGATCACTAATATTTTCTGGGCAGATGATCGGTCAATAAGTGATTACAATATTTTGGAGATGTTGTTTGCTTTGATACAACTTACAAGACCAACAAATGTGATAGACCGTTTGCTCCATTTGTCGGGGTCAATCATCGTAAGCAAACTATCGTGTTTGGTACTGCTCTCTTATATGATGAAACCACAAAGTATTTTGAGTGGCTTTTTCAGACTTTTCTTGGAGCAATGTCTGGAAAACAACCGCAAACAATTTTTACAGACCAGTGTGCAGCAATGGCAAATGCAATAGAAAAAGTGTTTCCTGAAACAACACATAGGTTATGTGTTTGGCATATTTACCAAAATGCTGCAAAGAGGTTAAGTCATGTATTTCATGGACCAGAACAGTTTGCCACAGACTTTGGAAAATGTGTATATGACCATGAGAATGAAGTTGAGTGGTTATCAGCATGGAGTAAAATGCTCGAGAAGCATGGATTGATAGAGAATAAATGGCTACAGGATTTGTTTGAGTTGAGAGAAAATGGGCAAAGGTATATGGTCGCCAGACTTTTACAGCCGATATGATGAGCACCCAGCGTAGTGAAAATATGAATAATATTTTGAAAAAATACTTGATGCGTGGGCATAACTTGTTGCGCTTCTTTGAGCACTATGGGAGAGTGTTGGATGATCGACGATTTGTTGAGCTGACTGCTGACTTCAGTATGATGCATACCTCGCCGGTCTTATCGGCTCCTGTAGAGATGTTGGAACATGCATTGGACGTGTACACACCAGAAGTGTTTACCTTGTTCCAGAAGGAATATACATCTATCGGTGATTATGTCGCCAAGAGGGTCAATAAGTCTGAGATGGTAAGCACTGAATACAATGTATCTTTTTGTGGTGTTGGAGTAAATCATTTGGTTAGCTATGTTGCTGCAAACGAAACAATACATTGTAGTTGCATGAAGTTTTCTTTTGCTGGAATTTTATATCGTCACGCATTAAAGGTGTTGGCGAAGAAGGATGTAAGAAGAATTCCACCTACCTATATTCTAAATCGATGGAGTAAAGATGCTAAAGCATGGACCCTATCTTTTTATCATTCAACGAAACCTAACATTAAACCAATCGATTGGAAAGCGATATAGTCATATATGTCGTACTTTCCGTGAGATTGCATTTGTTGCTGCTGAACATATAGAACTGACGATGTGTGCAGATGAAGCTGCCTTTCGGTTACTCGATAAATTGGTGGAAAAGAAAAGAAACTTGTGAAAGCTGATAAATGGATACTTCATAGTTCAGATTTTAAGCTTGTGAATGAAGAAGAAGAAGAGATTCTAGATGCACGTGGAATAAAAAGAAAAAATCCTCCTGGACGACCAAAGAACCAAGAAGTTGGACGCCATGGCTGATATTTGAGTGTGCTTGGAAAAAAAATTGTGGTATGACAAAATCATCCAGTAATGTTACAGCAAAGAAGAAGTTGTCATTTCAGGTATTGATATATATATATATTAGGATTCAACTATTCCTCCTGATACCCAAGTATATGTTGGTGCCACAGGTCCAACCTTACATAATGAGCTTTCTTTCTCGCAGCTGCTCCAGGTTAATACTTCATTGTCTATACGATTTATACTTGAGTTGTCTGTTCTTTTGTAAATTTTTAAATTTAAATTTTTAAATTTTATATTTTGCAGGGATTCGACAAAAGTTACGATGGATCACCGTAAAACTTTGTTATTCTAAAAGTTAAAGGAGACATTAACTATGTTTTCTTTTCTTTCTTACTTCGGATGTTTCTACCTTATTTTTGTTTTTACTTATTATTATCTTCAAAATTTGTCTAAGAATTTATATTGCTTTCTTCCTTTCTTTTGTGGAATCAGTAACACATATATTACATTCGTATTGCAATCACATTAGAGATTTCATATTTTGTCCTCATATTCCAAAGTTTCACAGAAAACAAGAAACATTCATCTATATATGAAAGAAACAAAATAAGAAAATCAGATTGCAGGTTATACGAAGAAGTATCAGCAAAGTTTTGTTGTTTGTAATGCTCTGTTTTGTACTTGGGTGTCTTGTTTTGCGTTAAGTTAAAACAAGTCGTGGATTTCATGTGCCTTATCTCAATCAAAGGTCGGTGATTTCTGGGGTTTTTTTTTGGCTTTTTGTTGTGTCACTGACTTTGGTTTAGTTTTTCTTTATCAACTCTGTTTTTCAATGTTTTTATTGTGCAAGAGTTTATTTTAACAAAGAACTTTTTCATTCATATTTTTTTGCTTTCTTACAAACGAGAATACACATTCTTTATAGTAGACTTCTTGCTGACTTACACCTAGCACAACACATACACATACCTCTAGTCTTTAAACTATTCTTATGTTCCACCACTTAGCTATTCTAGTACATCACCTTACCCACTCCATACAACAGCTCGTAACTTAGTTAACAACTAACTAGTTAATACATTAAATCTACTGACAACTTGGTCTAGGTTCATCCTCAACTTTAGCTTTGACTTGGTGACTTGAAACTTCTACTTCCTCTTTCACTTATCCCCTTGCTTCTTCTTTCTCTTGCCCTTTTGTTCTTAGTCTTCTCACTATTTTTTGTTCAATCAAACAATAACAGATACAAGAACACAAATACACAACAATACCTTTAAGAGTTCAAAGATCTCACTAACAAGGGGCTCATAAGGAGAACATATGGGTTTCTAGGATCAACATTCCCTAGCCTCTCCGCCACAAAAAATCTCTCTCCAAGAAGAACAAAGAGAATAAAAACACACATAAACAATGTCCATAACATTATATGAGAAGCATGTATAGAAACAGAGTTTTGATAGAAGAAAAAAGGACGAACCTTTGATAGGATAGAGCTCCAATGCAGATACCTTGACACCAATGGCGGAGTATCTGCACTTTAAGAAAAATCTTAGCTGTTCACAATCTGATGTAGATTGTTGTCCTCATCCTCAGACATGGATTGATTTGGTTTGGAGAAGGTTAAATCGAAATTGGATTTTAAAGCAAAGAATTTCTGTATCCTAAACCTGGCAATCAAAGCTTAGGATCTTTTTGAGAACGATGAGGAAGAGAAGGGATGGAGATCACAGTCTTTTTCTTTTTTTTTAACGACGGAGTCTTCTTTTTTTTTTCCTTTTAGCTATTTCTTTTTTTTTTAGTTTTAATTTTTTTTCCTCCTGATCCTACATGGAAATTCTATTGGTTGTAACAATAGAGCTAAATTTAAGGGTTCACTATAGGGGGTAAACCCAAATATTGTCCATACGACAGGGAAACTGATATACTCTTGTTCGATTACAAGGGATCAGATAAGAGCCGACACAAACAAGTTTTAGTCACCTGAAAAACTGACAAATAGGTTATAAAAAACACTTATAGCTTCACCCCCAACTCAAACTTAACAAGGCTAAGTTGAATAAAGTACAAAGAAACAACAAGACGATCTCGTTAGAATCCAATGTTATACAAAATGTATAAAATTCCAGAAAAAGGTTTAATGACTTTATTAATCAAACTCGAGAGAGAAGGTCTCACAGGTTCAAGCAGAGTCATAACCGGAAAGAATACAAGAATAAACCGGATTACAACACAAGAAATATGAGGCATCATCTGTAATATTGGTCGAAAAGTATTCATGTAAGAAAAGAACAAAATGAAATTAGTACTGGTTGTTGTAACACTACAAAAAAAAACATGGTTTAGCATCATTTATTATAAATATTTGCATTAGTTATAAGTGATTCAAAATCATTTTACATCACTTAAATAAATGATTCTAAAGTGGTGATGCAATTAATTAACATCATTTGATAAATAACTGATTCAAAATAATAAATATTTCCATCAATTATTTCAAGTAGTGTAAATATGTATCAGTTGTTAGAAAATGATACTAATATTTACATCAGTTTTCAAAATGATGTTAGTTTTAGTATCAATTAAAATAAGTGATTTTAATTATTAATATCACTTTTTGGTAACTGACTAAATTTAAATAAATTTTTTAAATTAATTTTTTAAACTATATAATTCATAATTATCGATTTAATTATTAGTATTTTAAATTAATAATAAATGGGTTACAATACATTTTAATAATAAATACATTTCGATAAATCTTTATTATTTCATTTATTATTGAAAA
This sequence comes from Hirschfeldia incana, assembly GCA_026261945.1. Taxonomy (NCBI): domain Eukaryota; kingdom Viridiplantae; phylum Streptophyta; class Magnoliopsida; order Brassicales; family Brassicaceae; genus Hirschfeldia; species Hirschfeldia incana. Next base: position 5,896,677 of record JABCMI010000006.1, read on the forward strand.
TAAAATCTGAATAACAAAGAAAAAAATTAAAAAATAAACAGAGGAATGAAAAAGATAAATTCAGAAAAAAAGAATGTAAAACAATTAAAACAAAGTCTTCTTCTTTATTTCCATCTTCAAGCTTCATTGTAAAGGAGAGACTGAATCGAATCAGTAAAATATCCATCAACCTCTTTCCATGTAGACTTCTACTCAACTACTCCTTTAAATTTGCAAGATATTCTTCATATTAGCCACTGAAAATAATGAATTCCAACAAAAATGGATTCGTAAACCATAAACAGAAAGATAAAAATGCAGTTTCCTAGAAAAGTGAACTAAAAGAAGATTGAAAAAGGATAAATATTACCTTTACATCAGATTATAAGACTTTAGATTTCTTTCAAATCATGCGTAAGACTAAAACATTTATAACTCATAAGAAAGATGATTGATTCTTGTTGATTCGTGTACAAATCAAATAGCCCAGAATTTTTTGTTTAAACTGATAAAAAGTTAAGAAATGTAGTGAACTGTGTCGAAAACATTTTTAAAGAGCAGAAGAAGATGACTTTGTGAAAAAATATCTAAAGGATCGTGGTCTATATTCCGTTTGTTAAGTGTTGCTAAAATGATTATGTGATCTACTGGGCGAGACAAAATAGGGATACTACTATATTTCTGGTAAAAAAAAAATTACGATGTGTTTAATTGTAATTTTTTATTCTACAAAAACATTACGTTGCGAAAAATAAATTTAGTTGCTGCATTTATTTAATTATGACGAATTCAAGCATATTAATTGTAATTTTTAATTCTACTACTTATTTCTTTTAGTCAGTACATATTCATTTATAATTTTAACAATTCAATATATCAATTTATTTAAATTAATTATCAAAACAATTAATTTTTAATGAATTATTTAGTAAAGCAGTAAAAAACTCATAAGAAATTCAATATTTAAATTGATATAAATTAGCATGATGAATTTGAGTATTTTCTCTGGATTAAATTTATTCAGTCAGCAATATTGACTTACGTACATATTAATATTTAAATTTAAAGTATATTAGTATCATTTTTATTAGTAATATCAAATTTGCATCTTTTATCAAAATGATGTTACTTGTGTATCATTTTGGTAAGTAATACTAATATAAATTAGTAAATGTATCAATTATTTAACTGACACAAAGTTATATTTTGTTTCAATTCCTGAAAATGATGTAAAATGATATAGATTTGTATCAGTATTGATTGAAATGATACCATAAAAATTAATAGCCACATCATTTACCATAATTGATGTTACAGCAATTATTTTGTATCATTTACAAATAAACAATTCAAAACAATATCATTTATGTAAGTGATTCTATTTAAGTGATGTATTACGAACTTTTTTTTGTAGTGTAATAATACCCCATCGGTGGTGGTCCTATCCCTTTAACATGTGAGATCCCATAAGGCCTTGTAGTTGCTACCATTGCTGCCATAACTGCTGCTCCTGAGTCAATAGATATGGCTTTTTGTCCATCTCAGCCATTTGCACATACAAAGGAGGTGGAATGGTTAGGGAAGCTGCGAAAGGGTCTTGGTTCACTTTCTGAACAGTTCCATCTAGTGCAGGGAGTGCTAATATTTAGCTGTTGGTCTTACTCAGTAAAGGGAGCGCTACACTGCTTGAACTCCCAACTTTAATCTTAGAAGAATATAAATAACATGCGTCTTTTTTACTGTTATTAGTTTAATAATTTTAAAGAATTAAATTAAATGTGACTATAAATAAGCTTAAGTCTTGATGACATACCTACTTAATAGACATAAAAGTAAATTTATTCATTCTATGTGTGTTTTATATTCCTCTCGACGAAGCATTAAACATGTCAATCTATTATATTAAAAGAGAAGTCATGACTTCTCATTCATATATGATTTTTTATAAAATGAACTATTTATTAGAGTTGTTCACATTACATATATTCTATTAAAATTTAAATTAAATAAAGATTTAGTGTTATTCGGTTATAACTAATCAAAAAAATATCTACTTTAATTTTATTTTAACTACGAAAATTCCGTTGAAAAAAAAATCTAACAAAATCTTACAAAACATTTAAATATTTTTATATAGCAATACATTAATTAATTTCGTAATAAGTAGTATAATTTCATTCAAATCTATGTAAATTAAAATTTTATTATAAAAAAATAAACTAAAACTTTTATGTTATTTTCATAAACTTTAGAATTATAATATATATTACACTAAAATAAAAGTACTATATGAATTAAATACTAAAAAATATTAATCTAATAAATGAACTTATTTATTTTTTAAATAAAACCTTTCATTTTAAATTTGATACACCATTAAAAGAGGTTTAACGTAATCTATTATATTAAAAAAAAGTCATGACTTCTCATTCATATGTGATTTTTTATAAAATGAACTATCTACTAGTGTTGGTCACATTACATAATTCAAACTAAATAAAGATTAAGTCTTATTTAGAAAAAAAAAAGACTTCATCTTTTTTTTTGATTAAGTCTTATTTAGTTATAACTAATCAAACAAATATCTACTTTACTTTTATTTTAACTATAAAAATTCTGTTGGAAAAAATCTAACAAAATCTTGCAAAATATTTAAACATTTTTATATAGAAATACATTAATTGATTTCATAATTAGTAGTATAATTTCATTCAAATCAATGTAAATTAAAATTTTGTTATAAAAAAAATAAACTAAAAAAATTATGTTATTTTCATAAACTTTATAATTATAGTATATATTACACTAAAATAAAAGTATGTATGAATTAAATATTAAAAATATTAATCTAATAAATGAACTTACTTTATTTTTTTAAATAATTTAAATTTAAATTTGATATACCATTAAAAGAGGTTTAACGTAAACCATGTATAAAATTTATTCAAATAACAAGTCTAAATTATTTGAACATAACGGTATATTTAATTTATAAAATCTTCATATATATTAAAGTTATAGATGTACTTTTATAAACACAACAAGGAAATATAAATGATCATAAACAAATATATATTCTATTGTATAACTAAATATATTTTAAACATATTTGTAAATATATTTTAAAAAGTTAATGCTTATGAAAAATAATAAATAAATAAATAAATTGGTTTAAAAATTAAAACTGCAGAAACTAAAATTATATATTTTGAAGGGTGTTATCTATTTTAAACAAATATATATTTTATTGTATAATAAATAAATATTAAACATATATTTAAATATATTTTATAAATTTTATGCTGATGAAAAATAATAAATAAATAAATTCGTTTAAAAATAGATAATTTTCGTGAGTAAATAAAATATAGGAAATTCTAAGCACTTATTTTAAAACATGGAGATCAAGATCACATATTATTTGTTGCCATGATCACATATTTATTGTCTAAGGTTGCTTGGGATGAAGTTTGTCGGCCTTATGAGGAGGGAGGGCTTGGTTTGTGGAGAGTATTGGATGTGTGTAAGGTTTTTTATCTTAAAACTTATATGGCGGCTTAAAACCCAGCCTAATTCTTTATGGAGTGCTTGGGTTTCTCGGTATTTGTTGCGAGGAGAGTCCTTTTGGGATGTGAAATACACAGGGCTAGGCTTCTGGGTGTGGAGGAAATTATTGAAATATGGCTAAGCAATTCATTCGTATGGATGTCAGGAGTGGGCATACTGTGAAATTTTGGACAGATATATGGCATCCTAATGGTCGTCTCATCGAGATCACAGGGGAGATAGGTACTCAGAAGTTGGGTGTTCCAAGAAATGAAAATATCAGTGAGGTTTATGTTGGAGGTGTATGGCGAATAAGAAGATGTCGAGACCTTGGGTTGCAAGTGCTAGTGGAGGAGGTCTGTGCGTTCCCTATCTCTCTTCATGCGGGTGTAAATGATGGTGTGTTATGGAAGCAGAGCCCTGGTGTTTATGGAGACAGGTTTGTCGCTGCTGCTACATGGCAACAGATAAGGCAGCAGCAAGAGAAAATTCAGTGGGCAAAACTGGTTTGGTTCCCGCAAGGCGTTCCTCGGTTTGCTTTTATTGCATGGCTTGCATTCAGATACAGGCTGGCTACTGGTCATCGAGTAATCGACGTTGGGGACAACCGCAATGTTGCGTTTTTTGTGGGGAACCAGATGAGACTCGAGATAATCTTTTTTTCGCTTGTCCGTAAACTTTTACGCTCTGGTTGCAGATTGTGGGATCTCTGCTAGGTGCTGCGCCTGATCCTGACTGGGAAGCTACTTCACTACAGTTACTTAATGGGCAGTTCGACCAGCTTACTTTCATATTGCTTCGTTTGGCACTACAGATCTCAATCTATTTCATTTGGAGAGAACGGAATGACCGGAAGCACAACAATACCTTCAAGCCGGTGAACCAACTAGCACGCCTCTTCGACAAAACAGTGAGGAACCGAATCATGTCTACAAAATACTACCAGAAGCCTAAGCTGCAGGGCCTCGTGGCTCGTTGGTTCAAAACTCACTAGTCCTAAAATAGTTTAGTTTTGCTACTGTCTTTGAACACTAGTTTCTAAATCCCATACCATGTAAATACATTCTTTTTCAAAGGTGGTCAAGTAAATTAAATATTTCATCAAAAAACATAATCATTTTAAATACTAGTATTTTCCATAACAGATTAAATGCGAATGATCTATTTAATATATTTGATACCAGATTTACAATGAATATATCAACATCTACAATATAGGTAACAACTGATGTTTCTTTTAAAATTATCTTTTCAAATTGTTTCTTATATTTTTCAAAACATAATCATTTTAGATACTATTATTTTCCATAACAGATTAAATTCGAATGATCTATTTAATATATTTGATACCAGATTTACAATGAATATATCAACATCTACAATATAGGTAACAACTTATGTTTACTTTAAAAATTGTAAAGATTTTTTTTTTAAATTTTTTAAAAAAAATCGTCATTATTTAACAATAATTAATCTATACTACCTTAATCCAACGAAAACAAGTTTAAAACAAGCTAAGAGTTTAATTTTAATAACTTTCTAAATTTATCTCATGTACTTCGAAGATGATAATAAAAAAATATTTTCTAAATCTTTATATATAGTTACAATTTCAATAATGAAATAATAATCAAATATATTATATATATATAGAAGAAGACACAAATACATGTAAAAATTTGAAACAATCTATTCAATGAAAAAATATACCGTAAAATTATTAGGTTTTAAAAATTGATAGACACACCTCATATATATATATATATATATATATATATCAGTTTAAAATTGAAAACAAATGTTTATATGAAAATAAATGAAAACAAAATTCGTGCGGTTGCGCGGGTCGGGATCTAGTAAGACATTAAGTTCCAACATAAGTATGCATTAAAAGTATAACTACTAAACATGTCAATAAGACATGATGATATTGTCATGATGCTTAATCATGAATTTAGGATTATAGTCGAGATCAGACCACTATATCTAATAAGCATTATGACAATGCTATTATCTTTCATGTCATTTTGTTTTTGTTTATCGTTGATTATTTTTTTCCTCTTTTGATGTGTTCAATAGCTTATGATTCTGGATCCTCCTCAAATAAGTATTAAATGATTCCAGCCTTGCAGATATCCAAACCTACCAGATCAAGTGGCATGCCCATACCAAACCAGTCACGAAATCGATATCATGGTTTCTAAAAACCATCAGCACAGTTTATGATTCTCTTCTTGTTTCTGAATTAAACAATTAAGTCTATACAGCTCATTTGGGAGTGCAACAGAGAATCGATGAAACATCTAAAAGCTTGTTTATTTGCCGATCCTGATCCGTAAGTAATCACTGAATTCTTACAAAGGAGATTTCCTTACATTTCCATGCATGCTTAGCCTTGATTCTTAAGAAGTGATAACAAGAACCAAGGGCAATTGATTGGATACTTAAGGAGACAGATGAAAGTAAACTCGAGTGAAACTTTTAATCAGGTTGCCATTTTAATTACAAATAATAGTTGATTTATCCTTAAAACAACAGTCGTGTATATGCACATGGACAATCTCTAATTATTGATATTCGATGAACAGACTCAGCAAAGATCCTGCAAAACCAAATCAAAGTTTTAGGTATTAAAATGCCACACCCATATATTTATTTTAAAATGTAGAAATTTGAAACATTGAAAATATAAAGAATTAAACGTACTTCCATGGAACATCTCGTGGTAATAGCCAGTCACTGTCTTTCCCTTGAAAGGTGAATTTATAGCTTGTATCTTCTCTATCACAATCTGGGTCTGACAAAATATTCAGTGTTAAGAAGACTCTTGAGAGGTTATATGTTATGCTTTCATTCGCTTATAGGTTTAGGAGAGTCTATACGTTCTGATGCATTATGTATTTACACTTAAATTAGTACTTACATTGACTAAATATGGTGATCAAGAAGTTAGTGAGAGACTCGTAAGAGTTGAAAAGCTTGATGTCCACTTTTCGAGCTATTGCCACACCATCCATCTTCACCTTAACATACATTGATGATCTCGATGATGTTGATGACGAAGACGATGGTCCATCTCTTTCAATCGTAGCCGTTGGATTGTATATGTTGATCCTCCTACCATGATGGTGATATGGGTGGTTACGAGTATGATGACGATAATTATGATGCTTTGTTATACATGACTTAACTGGTGGCCACCCCAGGATTTCTCTATTTTTCTCCTCGCTACAAAATTATTTAAATGTTATTAGAATGCTAATGCTTCCCTATTTTGTATAACTACGCATCATTATATTCGTAGAAACTTATAAGTATGATAAAGATAATTAGCTTAACCTAATTATTGTTAAAAATATAGTTTGTTAACTCACTCTTCAACAATAGAGGAGTCTGATTCCAAATGATCTTCTTCTTCCTCATCTGGCTGGCCATTCAAAGAAAAGGAACGTGGTTTTGGCACATAACAATCTTCTTCCATGTTCTCCAACCAAAACATCGACTCAAAACGCGTTTGTTTTGTATCCAAACACGACACAACGCCCTCAGTCGCGCAATGCTTGTTGAGGTCAAAGCCAAACCCGAATTTTGAAGAATTAGTATGAGGTGTAAGAGAGAGATCAAGATCCAACTCCATTTCTAGTGCAGCTTCGTCTTTGATGAAACTAAAAGCGTATGTTCGTTTGTTGTCTGGCTCTACAAAATATTGTGTGGTTGGTTGCTTAACTAAAGGATCATGAGTATTCCCTATTTATAGTAAAAGGAAAGGATACAAAGTGAAGGAGGAATATATGGCTTTATCCTAAATATACAAGTTTAATCTGTTAATATTGTAATATATTTACTCACACGAATATTAAAATATAGATATTGTCATGGATGTGTCTTTATGGTATCATCTTAAGCAACACGATACAATATAACTAAACAACAAATCAATCTAATATTAGAATAATAATTTGTTTTCCCTTGACTCCTCAACTTTGTAGTTCATATATATTCTCTTCGAGTTGGACCACAACTAGAACATATATTTGACTGGAGAAAAAGCCTATCTTCACAATTTGAGCTATATCATAATTAAAACTCGTATCCAGCATGATTAAAATAAGTAAATAACGTTCCACCAGTTAACGAAATAGGTTTGGGTGAAGATAATTATAGAGACGCTCTAATTATACTTAAGCTGATTAACAGACTAGCAATCGTGAAAAAGCATTTCAACTATTAATGAAACAAGAGAAGCAGGACCTTTGTCTTTTGGGAGAAAAGTAATGACTTCCGACATATATAAAGTTCAGGTCGGCCAATACCCTAACATTTGATGCTAACACATTTCTACATTATTTTATCTAAATTGTAATGATTTTTAATATAAAATACATTCTTATAATAGTTACTTGTTTCTTATTCACCTTTTGTATACACTAGATGCTAACTCTTCCTTATTTCTTTGCAAATCAGACATTCATATATATATATATTAAAACAAAAAAAGACAATCAATATTATCTATGCATGGACTTTCTTAATACATTTGTAAGTACTTTTATATTAACTACACTTAGTCATACAAATTTGTAAACGATTTAGTTTATGTACGGTTGACTTTATCTGATTTCCCATGTTTTCATCACTATTCAATATCCAATTTGCGTACTTATTAAGATAAGCAAACAAACTAGTAAATAAATGATGAAGTGTATTTATATATTATTCTTCTAAGCTAGAAACAAGAGGATGCATCGCCGAGGGACACATGATTCAACGAATTTAGACGTGCAACACCCAACTAACACTGAATCTTAATAGACAAGTTTGGTTAATGTTGGAATGGACAACGTCCCATACTTTTGTTTACATTCTATGTTTCTATTAGAAAATGGTTTAGCCATGGAATTTATTAGACTTTACAGAATTATGTTGTCCAATCACGAACTCCACTTCTTTTTTTTTTTTTATCTTGTCACAATCTTGTTAACCTTTCAAGAGACAACTATCACTACACACTTCTGTTTGATTCACTATGCAACTTCAGTAACAAATATTTGGGGAAGAGTTTAGATCAACTTATGAATAAAGGCTTATTAATTGTCCACCCATCCTGAGCTTGAGTACACTGGCTTATTTGAGAAGGAACATTTTCCTTTTTTCATAAAACATTTATTTCGCTAGTGTTTCGCTTTTTCAACCATAATTATTGTAAGTTTGATATTGACATATGTTTGATTTAATTTAATAAAATGTTGGTATAAAGATATATGTTGTGCCTAACACAATATTAAAAACTTTACTCATAACCTTTTTAAGAAATAATTCGCAAGATCTCAATCTGGATAACGAAAGTGACACTTGATTATGAAGTCCATATCATATATAATATATGACACTAGTTGGTCTCTACATGTTTTTAGATCAACCAAACAGATGAAAGTAGAGGGGGAAATATCAACGTGAATAGAGCCGTGCGTGACTACTCGTGCCGTAGTGTCGGGGGTCGACCACTGAAGGTATGGGCTCTAAAAGTTGAAGGGACCAAATGACTCGTGTCTTGTGGGAACCACTTTCACACTTATAGTTTAGCTGGTGGTATCGGTCGGGAAAAGTGCCTATTCCAACCTGAACTATTTGGATCGTGCCAAATACAACCCGAACAAATGAATAGTGCCAAATACGACCTGAACTCAACTAAAACTTTAAAAACCTACCTGAACTTTTTAAAACATGCCAAAATCTACATTGAAATATTATTAAAAATTTGAAATTATATAAACTACTATTTTTTCATCGTATTAAATTTTAAAATTTTGGTGATAATTTTTTCTGATTTATGTAAACACATAACATGTTTTTTACTTATTATATTTTCAATAAACTTATATCTTACTAAAATATAAATAATAAAATATTTATAATTACATGATCTTAAATATACTTAAGATTTTGAAGTTATCTATAAACATTTCTTGTATATATTATTTTTATTTTTAAAACTTAAGTGAATTTTTTTTCAAAGTTATTATTATATATTTTGATACACGGGAAAAATGTCTATTTCGATCCAAACAATTTTAGTGGTTCCAAATACGGGGAAAAGTGCCAAATACGACAAGAAATTGTTTGGATCGAAATAGACATTTTTCCCGTGTATCAAAATATATAATAATAACTTTGAAAAAATTCACTTAAGTTTTAAAAATAAAAATAATCTATACAAGAAATTTTTATAAATAACTTCAAAATTTTAAGTATATTTAAGATCATGTAATTATAAATATTTTATTATTTATATTTTAGTAAGATATAAGTTTATTGAAAATATAATAAGTAAAAAACATGTTATGTGTTTATATAAATCGGAAAAAATTATCACGAAAGTTTTAAAATTTAATACGAAGAAAAAATAGTAGTTTATATAATTTCAAATTTTTAATAATATTTCAATGTAGATTTTGGCACGTTTTAAAAAGTTCAGGTAGGTTTTTAAAGTTTTAGTTGAGTTCAGGTCGTATTTGGCACTATTCATTTGTCCGGGTTGTATTTGGCACGATCCAAATAGTTCAGGTTAGAATAGGCATTTTTCCCGGTATCGGTCTGTGTTTTTTTTAATAGAAAAACTTTAATATTTTAAGGTTCATACTTGCGAGTTGCGACGTTAAATTTTACAACCATCGAGTCTTAGCTGAAACAACATCAAATTTTGCAAGGAATTTAGACAAAACTTGGATATTAACTAGAGTTTTTGGGCTTGTTAATTATTAACATATAACCTGTTTTGATCTAACCAAGCTGTTTTCTCGAAAAATCAATATTCTTGTCATATAATCGGATTTTTGTGTCCGGACAAGTTGGCCCAATGGTTAGGACGGGTCCCCGCCTGCACCCAGGTAGGGGGTTCGATCCACGCCGGAGGGAACTACTTCAACTTGCTCTGGACACCACACGGATATGGGCTTGCTTTAGGGCCCATTTGAAAAACTGGGAGGGGCGTCTATCCGTGGGCATTCCTTCCCCTTGGGGATTAGTCTGGGCTTCTGGGTCTGGGATACCCCCAGGTTAAACAAAAAAAAAAAAAAAAAAAAAATAATCGGATTTTTGTTTATTCTAGCTTGGTTATTTTGGATTTCAAAATTTTTACATGTATTTAATAGCTCTGACAAGTATGATTTACCATTTTGTCTCATGTATTCAGATTAACGTTTTGAATTTTAATTATTTAAGATGTTTGAATCTCAACACTATAACTAAGTTGAAGAAAAACATACAAAAACCTTACGTGAGGAAAAATTGAAAAGTGGACCTCTGAAACAGTAAACAGAAAGAAGAAAGTAGCCAAAAGCCTCGCCGGTTAGTTGTCTTGACCTGTAGACGTTGCTCCGGCGCGTCTCCAACCACGAGCACCGGATCCGGTCTCGTCTCCTCCGTACGAACACAACAAACTAAACATCGCCTACTCTTACTCTGCTCTGTTACATGGATCTGAAGCCTCCGGACCGTACGGACGGTGAGGGTGAAGCTACGGCGCCTTCTGGTGTTGTTGAACACGAAGTTCCCCAGCAACAGGCTCCTGTTCCCGACCCTCGCTGGCCATACCTAGGACGCTGGTCCGCAAGTCCGGAAACCCCACCTTCGTTGATGGAAAAAACAGAACCTAAAGCTCCTCCGGCGGTTGACATCGCCCCTCCTCCTGTCGACACTGCACCTCCTCATGCCTCTGGAACCACAGTCGTCCCCTCTCTTGCTACTGAAACCACCGCCGCACCTCAAACCACCGTCATTCATCCACCGTTGACGGGGGAAGCTGATTTGCTCAAACACGTGGTTCCTCCTACGGCTTTAGAAACGGAGACCGTTTCTCCGACTTCGGAATCTGTTGCAGTACAGATAGCTCTGACTGAGACCTTCTCAACCACTCATGAAGGCAGTCGGGAGGTTCCTGTCTCTTTTGAGGATAACAACCAATCGCCGGATCCTGAAGTAAATCAGTTACATCAACCGCCAATCCCGCAGGTAAAGCCACCAACAATTCCAGCCGATGATCTTGCTCAAGCCCCAGGAAAGTTTGTCCCATCTTTGGGATCATGGGCAAAACCGCTTTTCTTCAAACCTCCGGTCACTCCTCCCGAACCTACTACTCCACGTGACTATGATCCAGCAATTGTAGGGAATCAATTAGCTGCTCTCTGGCCGACTTTAAATGATGAGATTTTAAACAAGCAATCAAAGGGTAAGTATCCATCCCGTACTTTCCAGCCTCCTATTGAGAAGCTTCCACCACCAGAATTAAAAGCTGATGGGAGCCTTCGTTTTCCATGGGCTGCGAGATTGAGCGCTCAATCCCGCAATCTGTACCGAGCAGCCACACCAACTTATCGTCTTGATGGCACCCCTGAGGTATCTATTCCATCAAAAGTGCTAAAGCTAGGTCCAGAGAATAAGGACGAGTATATCATTGGAAAGTTCCATAAATGTTCCCTACCTCCAGGTGGTTTAGTTCATGCTGTGGTAAATAAAATTTGGGGAAGAAGCTGTATGATCAGCTGTAAGAAGCTTGGTGATTCATCTTTCATGTTCCATATCCCGCACCAACCTACTCGTCAGTGGGTCATTCAGAGAGGAGTATGGCACATTGATGATTGCTTACTTTTTGTATTGCCATGGACTCCAGAAGGTTCCTTCAAAGTCCCTGAAATCTCCACGCTTCCGGTCTGGGCCACTTTGAAGAACGTCCCGAATTGTTGCTATTCAAGATTAGGAATAAGTCATGTTGCTTCAGGACTTGGAGAACCCATCCTTACGCACAAACCTCGACTTGATCCTACCAGTATGGGAGAAGCAAAGATTTTAGTTGAGATGGAACTGGATAAAAATTTTCCGAAGATTATTGCTCTGGATGATAAACAAGGTAACATTTTCCTTGTTAATGTTGAATACACATGGATTCCATCAATGTGTGAAAGGTGTGGGAATCTAGGACATAAAGCAAAGAGGTGTCTTTTACCTGCAACAGTTCAGGTTTCTGCCTCCGCATCACCTTCTACAAATACTAGCTCGGCTGTCCCTGTGGTGGATATTAATACCATTCTACAACAGAAGGATAATGATTCTCCACCCAGTGTCCATCAAGAGTATCTTCACGTCAATGAATCAAACTCTCCCTCAGCATTAGATGGTGCTGCACTTGAGCCTCAGAAAAATATTAAGGTGATAGAAGGTCTCTTTTCTGAACTTGAAACCACTCAAGCTCTTCAACCTACTTTTCAGCCTGAGAATACTACAGTCCCACCAAACTTTGTCCCAACTTTTTCCACATTAGTAGATTCCCAATCTACTCCCACTGCAGCACTTATTATGGAGACTTCTCCATCAACTGTTATCAACACTGAGGTACGTGAGACTCCAGCCGTTGATCCATTAACCACAACACATATCAATTTTGGATTTGAGAGTCCTTCTCAGTTCAAAGGATTTGGAGATGTGGATGAAGTTGTGACAGGTACTTCCTCGATCAATTTGACAAGAGGTGGGAGGGAAACAAAACCTCCGATCAAATACCAAGAAATGGAATGGAAGACAGCACGAGGTAAAGGGAAGCGTGGCCGTCGAGGTCGTGGTTCTTAGCCTTTTGCTGTACTTTTGGTTATTCTAGTCTTGATTTTTGTTGTTCAAGAGTTGGGATTCACTCATTCATGAAAGCTTGCTTTCATGTAAACTTTATCCAACTATAAGACTATGGTCTTATCTTGTAATATTTATGTTTTAAATTGAAAAAAAAAAAAAAAAAAAAAAAAAAAACTAAGTTGAAACAGTGTTATATAAATGACACAAACTATTCTACTTAGCGTTCCAAAAAAAACATTCTACTAATTATAAATTAATTTTGAGATAAAACCATACAACCATACGTTAAGATCGGAGGGGTTTTGCATTAGCAGGTACAAAATGGATAAAATAGATGTGGTCGAATCCAATGATAGTCACATAATACACCGACAAGGAACCTGATCCATTGAAGAAACTGATCTAGAAATGAAAACTACTGGTGAGAGATAATAAAGGACGCACGTGGGAGGAAGCGAGTAAGGATTGAAACTGTTTGTCTGAGTGCGGGAGGGGGACAAACAAGTGTTAGGATAAAGGGGAAGTGAATGAATCTATCTTTTTAACTCGAGTTTGAGTGCTGTTTTGGACAGCTCTGGCTTAATGTCTTCTTGTCTTCATTAAGTTGTAGATACCAAAGTCTTATCATGTTTCTTCTATGTCTCCTCAACTACTGCTTTACGAATCGTACCATATACTTTCCCCATTCATTCATTATTCAAACTTCTTGATTTAATGTTAAACTAGTAAGATATTAGTGTTCATGATGATATTTTAATCGTTTCTAAAAGTTTATTGTTCAAGTTTTGCTTTTTTCAATACCAGAATAGCACTATTCCAAAATCAGGATTCAAAGCTACTTTTAATATAGAACTTCCCAAATACAAATTAAATTTATTCAAAGATATCTAAATCACATTTATAGGCTGGTATTTTTTTTTCATTTACCGGATAAACAAACAAACACAAAAACTATAATTTATTAGTTTAAAAATTATCCATAAAACCGAAGAACTACCAAGATAGATTAAGATATATATATATATATATATATATATAGCTCTAAGAAATGTTGTTGTATAATATATCTAAGATATTTTTTCAAAAAAAAAAAATATATATATATATATATATATATATATCTAAGACTTGAAAATTAATTCTCAAGAAAGCATAGAATAACAGCAAGAAGATGTTGTCTTTCTTTTATACATATATATATATATATATATATATATATATATATATATATATATTCGTACTATTATTTATGTAGTGAATTTGTTGATTTGTCATTTTAATTAGGTTTTAGCTAAATCATTGTTTCATTATTTGTTTTTATCTAAATAAATAATTTATTAATTTAAAAAGATCCTTAATAAATCTTATATATACTATCATCTGAGAAATAAATTTGGTGATTTGTCATGCTCTCCATATTCTTATGTAATTTTACATATTTGTCATGTTTTTATTAGGTTTTACCTAAATAATTGATTTATTAATTTTAGCTAAATAAATAATTTATTAATTAAAAATTCCCTTAATAAATCTTATATATATAAAAAAAATTATTTTAATAATATTAAATTTATATGTTATATTAAAATTTAGTTAGCTTTTCTTATTTTCATAATTTATTAGGTTTTAAACTTTGAGCCAGGTTATTGATTTATTATTAAATTCGAACTAATTGCCTAATTTGTTAATCTAAACAATAAATTTAATGAATTTTAAATATAATAAAAAATTATTTTAATTTTATCATTCAAATTATTATAACTATGCTATTATTTGCGAAGTGATTTTTTTGCGACTGAGTTCTCATTTTTCACAACTTAGTTCTCACAATAAAAGTTAGAGCATTTAATTAAAGTCGATGATATCTTGAATGAATTTGTATATATAATTAAAAAAAAATTATATTGATCATATTTATTTTCTTTTAAAATAAGATTCTTATATATTGTGTTGTTATCTTAGAATAATTATTTCTATAGTAAAAGTTAAAAACAAGATATAAAACTATTTATTTATATCTATACTATTATTTGTGAATTTATTATATAGTTCAAATGAATTTATATTAATAATTATTATTAATTTTTAAAAAATAATATAATTCTTACATATTGTGTTCTTATCTTAAAATAATTTTTATATTATAAAAGTTAAAGATTAATATATAAAATAATTTATAATTAAATATTAATCAAACAAAAACATTTTCGTAAAAATATTTTCTAAAATACTTCTAATATGTTAGTGTTTTCAAAAATTTAATAGAATAATAAGCATATATGTTTAAATGATAAATTTTTCATGTATAAATAATTTGATTGATTTGAAATTTTGAAAACATAAATCGTAAATTGTTAGGATGGTTTTTGAATTAACAAAACATAAAATTTGTAAAAACAAGATTTTGTCGCATATCCCGCATATGCGAGAAAATTTGTTTTTACGAATTTTATATTTTATTAAATTTTGATTTGAGTGTTAAAAAATATTATAGAAGAATATAATAAACAAAGACTGCACAATGTCTTTTTATTTATTGATAAAATGATAGAGCTTTTACTGATTTAGAAAAATGATTTAGATGCTATAAAATAAAATTCGAAAAATTGACATCTAATAAGGCTAAGCCCATAAACTTAAAGTTGTCTAATATATGACAATTCTCCTAAATAGATATTTTCAAGTTTTTGTCACAAAAAGAGACTATAAAAAAAAAAGACCAAATAGACTATAATGTGAAAAGATCATACTATTCTAGATATATGAATACAAATAAATAAAAAATTAAAAAAATATTTTTTTATAGTTTCTCATTATATGTTTTCAGATTCAAAATATTTTCTAAACTTTTTTTTTTGGAAAATTTTATTTTTGAATTATTATTTTCAAATTTTCCTTTTATAAATCGAAAATACTTTTTGAAACTATTATTCATTATTTTTTTACAAAAAAATATTTATATTTTATTTTATAAAATTTTAAACCTTAATCTCAAAACCCTACCATTAACTCTAAACCTTAGAGTTTAAATTATTCAACCTAAGGATATAAATATATATTTACCTCTTTAACCCACAAATAGATAAAACACAAGTTGAATTTAGGGTTATTTGTAAAAGTAACTCAAAATTTGGAGTCAAACAGAAAACTAACATTTTCTTTTGACTCATTTTTATTTTGAGATTTTTACCCCACACCTGCATTTTATCTACGAAAATACCATTAAATTTTTTTTCGAAAATGGTTTTTTTACTGTCTCAACATCTTCATCTTCAAGTATTTACAATATTGCCACTACCATGAATAGTTCAACAACCTTGCACTACCTGTTTGGAGCTTTTAATGATTCAATGCACGTAAATCTCTTTACTCTGTCTCTGTTTCAATTGTTATGAACTAAAAACAACATTTCTTTCACTTTCTCCATATTCATCCAAAAAACTCAAGCTTTTGATTCAAAATATATTATGGTTGACAGAACCATATTTCTTTACGGTTGCTTTAGTTTGAGGTTCTGGGTGGTTGGAGAAGACCATGTGTGCATACGAAGTCATCACACCTAGTTTAAGGTACAAATTTTAATTTTTTTCAAGATCTGTTCGCGTATAAGACTTATATGTAAGTCATTTGTATGTAGAAGACTTACTGATAAGTCTTCTGGTCAACGAAAGACTTAATTCTAAGTCGTCCGGCTTTGTTTGTTAAAAAAAAACTTCAGACGACTTATATATAAGTTGTCTACGAAAAAAAAGCTAGTTTTGCATTTGACCGAATCGTGTCAGATCTTTGACTATTTATGGACGACTTACAATTCAGTCGTCTCTGTGAAAGTTAAAATTTCAATATTTTATTAAACTAGACGACTTAAACGTAAGTCGTCGTAGGTTAGTTTTGTAATTGAAAAATAAAACTTGAAATGTAACTTTCTCCAGACGACTTAATTAAAAGTCGTCCCGCCAGAAGACTTAATTTAAAGTCGTCCGGGGAAAGCAAAGTCGTCCAGAATTTTTCCCAAGTTTTCTGGTCAAACCTTGCTTATCCTGGACAACCATAAATTAAGTCTTCTGTCTGGACGACTTTTAATTAAGTCGTCTGGAGAAAGTTAAATTTCAAGTTTTATTTTTCAATTACAAAAATAACCTACGATGAGTTACGTTTAAGTCGTCTAGTTTGAATAAAATACTGAAATTTTAACTTTCCTAGAGGCGACTGAATTATAAGTCGTCCAGTAATAGTCAAAGATTTGACACGATTTGGTCAAATGGAAAACTAGCCCGTTTTTCGTAGACAACTTATATATAAGTCGTCTGGAGTTTTTTTTAACAAACATAATTAGACGACTTAGAACTAAGTCGTCCCATTTAATTTTCAATTGCAAAAGTGACCTCTTTAGACGACTTACCTTTAAGTCTTCTGGACTACTTACTTTTTTTTTCTGGACGACTTACTTCTATGTCGTCTGCGGCAATGTTTAGTGAACTTCTTCATTTTCTATATGTTTACTAATGTGTTTTATTTTGAATATTTGCAGATGATTTGTCAGTTACATACAGTGTATGAAGAATGGTTGTTGAGAGATTGCCGTTGGGATTTTGTGGTTGATGATCTCAAAGGAGCAAGATTGTTTTTATTGAATGAAGATTCAACACATGCTGAACTTGTTGCAATGGCTCAAGAAGATTATAACCTGGACATGAGAACAGTGACTGTTGAGCTTAGCTACTCATTACCAGCAGAAATGATGATGGCTCTAGGCAGTCCTCCCATTCATGTTACAAGTGATAGACAATTTCAAAACTTGCTCGAGATACTCAAAACGCATAGAGTATGTCTTTGTGTATCAAGCCGCAGCAAGGTGGAAACGGTTTCAGAGAAAATGGAAGAAGCTGGTGAATGGTTTGAAGACGTTGGTGATAATGATGAAGCTGGTGAATGGGAAGAAGATGTTGGTGATAATGATGAAGCTGATGAATGTTTTGAAGATGTTGGTGATAATGAGTTTGTTGAAGATGAAAATCAAGATGGAAAGGAGGAAAATGGGGATGAGGATGCTGATAACTCTATTGTTGGTGAAACGGATCAGAATGGTGGAGATTACAGTCTTTATAGAAAGGTTCAAGATGAAGACGAAGAATATGATGATAATATTTGTTTTGAAGAAATCAAAAACACATATGCTAAGACAAATGCTATTGAAGGATGAACATTGGATGGTACCAGTATCTATGTCAACCAGATTTTTGTTAGCAAGGATGCACTGCTTTCAGAGCTGCGGTTGGCAGCAGTGAGGGGTAGATTTTCTTTCAGAATATACAAATCAACGAAAACTCTCCTTGTGGCAACATGTCGGATTAGCGGTTGTGGATGAAAGATCAGAGCGAGTGTGAAACATGGGACAAACACGTTTTGGGTAACAAAGTATGTGGAAAAACATTTATGCTCAGTGGGAGACCGAATCGCTCAGCGGAGACACTGTACTCCGAAGTATGTTGGTGGTCCTTTCATTGATCGTATTGGAATCATTGATGGGATAACTTCGCAGCATATCACTGATGCAATGAGGAACATGTTTGGCATTGCGCTTGATTACACCACTTCATACAGAGCACTGTTATATGCACAAACATTGGTGAGAGGATCAGTAGAAGAAGGGTATTCGCGTCTGTCATCATATCTCGAGCAAATCTCTATTGCAAATCCTGATTCTATCACGGCTATAGAACTTGATTCTGTGAAAAGATTTAAGTATATATTTTTCTCTTTTTGAGCTTCTATCAAAGGTTTTAAGTATCAGAGAAGGGTCATTGTGGTGGATGGAACTCACCTAAGTGGAAAGTATGGAGGTGTTATGTTAGTTGCAGCCGCACAAGATGAGAATTTTCAGATATTCTCATTGGCTTTTGGGATCCTGGATGCTGAAGATGATCCTTCTTTGGAATGGTTTTTCACGAAATTGGCTAGTTGTATAACTCATGACAAGCCTCTGGTGATAGTCTCCGACCGGCACGCGGCCATTAAAAGTGCGTGTGATAAGATGTTTCCTTGGGCAACCCTAGGAATATGTTATTATCACCTTCAAGATAACATTGTCAAAAAGTTTAAAGGGAAATATCTCTTGTACTTAGTGAAAAAGGCTGCTTATGCTCACACGGTTTACGATTTTGGAGAACGCCGACGCCAGCCAATGGTTAAGGGTTTATTGTAAGGAGAACAAATACAACATAAAAACAAGCAACATCGCTGAATCTATTGATTCCGCACTGAAGCGAGTAAGAGGATTTTTGATTTCGTTCCTGCTGGAGTTCATAAGGGAGAAATTAGGAAAATGGTATTGGAAAAGGAGACAAGATGCTTTGAGTCTCACAACTCAACATAGACGGGGTGTTGAATATTTGCTTGCTGTTCGATCAGAGATAGCGGATACGATGATGGTCCAACCAATTGATGGATGTCGATACTTTGTGAAAGGTGGCAAAATGGACTGTGTGGTTGATTTGGAACATGCAAAATGTGATTGTGGTGTATATGCAGTGGAGAAAATACCTTGCTCTCATGCTATAGCTGCTGGAACACATGTTGGTTTGCAAATCTCCACACTTGTATGTCCAGTATACTCAAAGAATTATTTGTATGCAGGATACTCAGAGAATATATATCCTATCGTGTCACAACATATTGAGGAACGAGAATGCTTTCCTCCAGAATTAAAGTGGTCAGGGGAGACAGAAGAAATCAAAATGACAATCTTGGTTGGAGTTATCTAGGATGAGAGGACACAAACCCAGGAAGAAACACAGGGCTTATAGATGCTCAAACTGCAAGGAAACTGGCCATACGAAACCACAATGTACACAACCAGTTGACTAGTCGTCCAGACGACTTAGATTTAAGTCGTCCAGTCTTGATTACCCGTCCAGACGACTTATATATAAGTCGTCCAGTGTTTCGTCGACCAGACAACCTTCAAGTAAGTCGTCCAGAAGACCTTCTACTAAGTCCTCCAGCATTTTTTATTTTTAGACGACCTTCTACTAAGTCGTCCAGTGTATTTTATTTTTAGACGACCTTCTACTAAGTCGTCCAGTGTATGACATTTTTAGACTACCTTCTACTAAGTCGTCCAGTGTATGACATTTTTAATCTACCTTCTACTAAGTCCTCCAGCGTATTTTATTTTTAGACGACCTTCTACTAAGTCGTCCAGTGTATTTTATTTTTAGACGATCTTCTACTAAGTCGTACACTGTATTTTATTTTTAGACGACCTTCTACTAAGATCCATCTAAAAGACCTTCCAGACGACTTAACTGTAAGTCGTCTAGCTGGAAAACCTTCCAGACGAATTAACTTAAGTCATCTGGAAGGTCATCCAGCTGGACGACTTAACAGACGACTTATAAATTTACAAATCTATACAAAATCAAGTTCAAATATAAATAGGAGTTCAAATACAAATACAAATCGTTACAAAATCAAGTTCAAATACAAAGACAAGTTCAAAAACAAATACAAATCTAATCATACATGCCCACGAACATATCACCATCCTGGTTTTCTATCAAATGCTGATTCTGAAGCTCCGTAAATATATCCACCGCCATCTTATCTCCCATATTCTTCGCGTTGGACCTGACAAAGTCTTTTTCGTTAAAGAGGACCTCAAGAGCATGACATTCAATGTACTTTAGAGCGTACACGCCACAATTACCATTGTTGGTTGTGGGTACATCCACTTGTCTCTCATATGTGTATGTATGGCTCCAACCCTTATCTGACCCGTATTTCGTTGGTGGCAGCGCACTCAACAAGCAGATAAGGGACCATCTCGAGAAAAGGCTCCATTACTGCATCCCATGCTTCTGCTGCCTTAGCTGAAGGTATGATGTCCCAGACGACTACGTGCCTCATAGGGATCAATATCCAAATACCAATCCAATGAGTGTTGTTCAAGTTCACTGGCGCATAAATATCATCAATGTCCTCCCCCCCTGTAACACCCCCGAACCGTCCTAGATATAGGTCGATCCATCGGCCAACAATCAAACAAGAACATGACCGACGAACTAACCCATACCGAGGATTGGAGATGAAAGGCCAGCCGGCCAGCCAACAATCAAACAAGAACATGACTGACCGTCCAACCCAACACCATGGTTCGGAAGCGCTACGTGACGGGCTAGGAACGATCCGGTCAGAGTCGCAGAATTTACTCCGCAACCTAGACTAGTTCATCCACTAACACGTCCCGCTAAATCAAGGCATAAGGCTTTGCAACCCGTACCATGAGTTAACGTTGTCCGTTAGATCGAAGCCTAAGGCTTTTCAACCCGTACAACGACCTAACGTTGTATCGGTTCGGACTAAACCAATATCATATCGGACCCGTTAACTTTTTAAGATTTAAATCTAAGATTTTTAAGAATATTTGCAATACTTTAGGGATCCCAAATCCGATAAAATGCAGCGGAAACATAAATCGTATGAAAATCAAACCGTAGCCAAATGCACTGCAAATCTACTCCGGTGGCCTACGCATCCAATCTTCTACAGCCTAACTCCTGAAAAAGACAACGAGAGTTGGGTGAGTAACAGAAGGTCACTCAGTGAGCTGGCTACCTAAACACCTAAACCTAGCTAGCTCAGACAACCCAAAAATAACAATCAATCTAGCCTAAGCGCAGAAAATAAAGCTTTAAGGCTAATCCCCAAAACCGCACCGATTAAGGTATGCTCGACCTTAATCTAATAATACTACTAATGGCCAAACAACCGTCTACTCAACGGATCCCTAATCTAACAATCAAGACTCGATCAACACCGTATCTCGGTGCTAACGCTATCTCGAGGGTTCCTCACCCTCAAGACGACAATTAACTCGACACACTATCCTAACTCTACGACTCAAAACTCTAACATGGGCCCTGGTGATCTCGTGTTCCTCCTCAACATCGGCAATATCCTATCTCCCTACCACAAAGGCCAGAAGAAGGAACTTTCAACCGACCGCGGCCCACAGTCCTTCGGGTCACCGCGCGGCAGCCCACAGTCCTTCGGGTCACTGCCACATTACACCGTCGTGTAATAACTCAGCCCTAGGCCATGATCCCGTCTCTCTGAGTCTTCCCGATCCAACGAATAAGGGGTTTCCTTAAACCCGCTGGGTACGAGGCTGAGGAAAAACAAATCACCCCTAAACAAGCCTAGTATGTGCGGGTTACGCCCATACTGTCGGCTACACTCAACACACTAATCCTAATAAGACCAAGACTCCTACCACAAACTTAAATACACTAAGGAGTCTACGACACTAACAACAGTACTCGTAGTCCAGCCTATATGGCATAGGACTCGTAGTACTAAACTCGACACGGAAGGAAATCAGCCTATATGGCCTAAGATCTCCTGTATAACACCATCCCTGCACAACAACAATCACTGCCCAACCAAGCAATCAATAGTCCTAATATCTCTAATGCAAATCTAACCCAATACTAATCAACCCATAAATAAATAAAGGAAAACATGCATCTCAATCCTAACAATTCAGCTACGCCATAATTTATCATATTATACCGGTTAATGCATCATTCATCTTAGTCCTAGTCAGGTTATAACTCAGTCTTAATTCCATTATATCTCAGCTTAGCCCATGCTAAACTGAGTCCAATTCATAAATAAAATAACCCTAGGACTCTAACATGCATCAGTGTGATAACTACTCTATATGCAACTCGATCTATCCTAAGTTCCAAGTGGAACTCAAACAAACCAACTCACAGTGTTCTTGCAGCTGGTTGATCGGTGAGAGCCTAGCCAAAACCCAATGCCTCTTTCTTCAATGGACTGGTATGGACGAATCAGGACTTGGACAGAACCTCCTCTAGCTTCTGGATGTTCTTCTCGTACTTCGGTAGAGTAACAGCTCTTCAAAATGCTCTAACTCTCTCAATACAACTCCAAATCTCTTACTTTCTTTTTCTACTTCACTTTCTCTCTCTAAGCTATGTTTATGAGTGATATCTGAGTGTGTGGGATGATTGAAAACGATCAGGGGGTTGGGGTTTATATAGATATGGCCAGCCATTGAAATGGTGCCACTCCATCGCCTGTGTGTCGTCCCGCATGCTTCCGGTCACATGCGCGGCGACACATGGGCGTCCAAATGTCACCATGCATGACTCCTCTGCATACCAGAAGCCAGAACCACGTCCATATGTCATTCAGCATGGCTGGAGTGCTTACATCGCGACACACGGGCCTCTGGGTGTCGTTACGCATGCGAAAGTTGCAGATATCGCGCCATGTCGTGCTTCGGGTGTCCAACTGCATGGAACTGACTCATGCATACCTACACCTCCTCCTTTTGATGACACTCAGCAGGATGAATGGTTGACACCACGTTCTTATCAAGCCACCTCGAGCTTCTCGGTTAATTTGCGCGATATCGGTCTTTTTGGTGAATTTTCGTCCCGCGATCAATCCCGAATATTTTTCCGCTCCCGTTCTGATTCTCTGAATATTTTCAATAAACTCCTGATGAATACTGAGATCCTCTAAAAATATTTCCCGAGCCTCCGGCTTCTTCTAATAATTTCGTAAAACCGAAATTAGGGTTTTCGACCAACTTCGGGTTTTCCCGTCGTGCTTGCTTCCCGTCGTGCTTACTTCCCGTCGTGCTTACTCCCGTCCTGCTTCAAACTTATAATATCTCCAAAATAATATTCTGATGATAGATGTGAAGTTTCGGGGAAAACTTAGTCGCTAAGAAACGTCGGGTTTCTGAAACGTCGAGCTTCTAAACCGTCGTGCTTCCAAAAATGTGATGCTTCCAAAATCTTCGTCTGATCAATCTAAGACTCTTCTAAGAAAGGTAGAGCAGCTTAAGTTGTCTCATAGTTCACTTACGATCCATTGCTTGTCCACATCGTACTTCGAACTTTTCGGTTGGCCCGTACCGCCTGCGGTTCGATCATCAAGTTGATGCTCGACCAATCTTCTGTCTTCTGCGAACCATGCTAAGTTTTGTGTGATCAAAACTTAACATTCCTTCAAATATATAACCTCCCAAAAGCTTGGCTCCATATCCCGACCTTGACTTCCTCGACCATTTTACCCAGAAGGGCGGGTTATCACATTCTTCCCCCCTTAATAGAATTCGTCCTCGAATTCTTAGTTCTCCAATGGCTCAGCTTCTTAACCGGTTCCTCCCCTTGATGAAAATTTCTTCTTGAATCACTTGTCTCACGGTCTTGATCACTTGATGTGCTTCTTTATCGGTTTGCCCTTGGTTTCCTTCTTTTTGGTTTCTTTGGTCTCCACCCAAACTTCTGATTCTGAACTCACTCTGTCTTGATACATCTCAAAGCATTCCCTTAGTCTTGAATCCGTCCTTCACTTCTTAATTTCCCATGCTTCACTCATTCTGAACTCATCTCCATATCGCTTCACTCTCATGCTGAATTGATCTTCATACTGCTTCACTGTGTTTACTGCTCTTCCATGAGTCTCCTTCTCAAAGTTGCCACATTACTCTCCACTTGATGAATACTGAATCGTCTTATTGCATTTACTCTGCCATAACGCGCACCATCTCTGCTTCTGATCACTGAAACATTTCTCTTCTCAAAACTGATGAAGTCCTTTCTCAACGAAGTCTTGCTCATACTTGTCCAGTCCATACCACTGTCCAGTCCCTCTGAATCTCTCTCTCTTTACTTTGGGTTTTTGGCCTTGAACTCTTTTCACTTTAAGGTTTCCATTCCTTAAAGTTCCGATCAACGAACAAGCTGCAACTCAAAAGAACACTTCACATGCAAGTTAGTTAACAACTAACCTAACAATCTAATCGCAAGACTAACCAGCAACCTAGCGAATCTAACCAGCAACCTAACAATTCTAACCGGGTAATTTAACCGCAATTCTAACTAAACAGCCTAGCAATTCTAGGTTCCACTAACTAGCCTCAAAAGGCGCTCTAAAAACCTAAGGTTCTACTAAAACCAACAATTTGTGTGATATCTCAACCATCGTAAATGTTTTGTGAAACCATATGTCCAAGCGATCACTATTTTTCATCTTGTAAACCACATAATTCAAATATGCAACAATCAAACAAGAACATGCATACTTGAATGATATGGTCACGTAATTACTAAATAGAAAAACGCAAATGATAACCACTTTCACTATAAAACATATCCTCCCATCAAATATATACATATACTTGACAGAAAAACATCCTTTATCGTTACTGATGATATATCATACAACAAAAGACATCAGCTATCACAAAACACTACAAAAGTCTGTACACCGCTATATCACCACAAAAAGTCAGTACCCTACTTACCCGGTCCTACACGTCTAAGAACGCCATATATAGAGTAACATGTCGCAGTTGGGGCAGTAGCCCCACTCGGACGAATCCCCGGCTGGTTGCGTACGGTGTAGATAGGGTATCGCTGCTGGGTCGTCGTAGCTCGTGCACATGCTATTCGAATGTCCTACGCCTCCACAAGTAAAACACCTCGGGTACAGATCTGATCCACCAAGATAAGTATGATACGGGAATCCGTATGGATCCACATATCCTGCTCCGACACCAAGAACATCGCTACCTTGTCCATAGTGATAGGACTGAGGTGCGTAAGGATCACCCAAAGAAGTAGATCCTCCGTGATCAAAATATGCATCCATCGCTGGAAGGCTAGATGGCCCTCCGGTCTCATAAGTGGTCTGGTAAAATGGTAAGTCAGTCATGGGTACCTCCATCGTCGGAAAGCTGGAAGGCTCTCCGTAGTCATAGAATGGCTGAGAGGATGGTAAATAGGTCGTGAATGGCTCCATAGGTGCATAGCTGGAAGGCTCTCCACTTGCAGGTATGGTATGAGACAAAGGTATGTCCGTCGGCTGAGAAAGTGGCTGGTCCATCGTCGTCACGTCTGGATCATAGGGGTCGTCATCAGTGTGTACGCTCTCCATGGGCTGATTGTATGCTGGCTCATCAGGAATCATGACGTCTGAATAGTAAAGTAAGGGATCATCATGGCTGTCACCAATACTCTCCATCGGCTGATCGTAAAATCCCTCTAGACCCATCTCGTACTGATAATGTATGTCAATCTCCGGGCTGAGAGTAGGATCGGGTAATCCCGGAGACAAAGGTAAAGGACCATATGATGGTGTCGACACATCCGGAGTAGGTGGCGAAGTGCCCTGATCCTCAGCAGGATCATAACTCGGTGTATCTCCAGTCGTACCCGTAGATGAGATAGTGATGGGGCTCGGTGGAGCTACCCTAGGTATCTGTGGTACAAGATCGTCTGTATCGGTCTCATCGTCAGATATGATAATAAAGGGTGCCGGAACAACGCCATCAGGCTCGGTGTCATCATCAGAAATGATGATAGGTGTCGGAAACATGTCTGGTACAACCTGATCAGACTGATGTGGCTGGAAAAGATCAGCAAGTGTAGGACTATGCGAAGCGTCGAAACCCGCCATAACTCCAAATCTCCAAATCTTCACCCTACCACACCAGTACAGCAACCTGCGGAAACATGTCACAATATATATGGGTTAGACAACAAGCTAATAATAAAATAAAATCTCTCCTACCCCTCCTAAACGATTGGACACGACCGGATTCCTAGAGAGTGCATTGGCGACTCCTTTTGACTCGAAAAACATTGAAAACATTTGAAAAACCACGGGAACCAGTGAGCATAATCGTAACCATGCTCTGATACCACCTCTGTAACACCCCCGAACCGTCCTAGATATAGGTCGATCCATCGGCCAACAATCAAACAAGAACATGACCGACGAACTAACCCATACCGAGGATTGGAGATGAAAGGCCAGCCGGCCAGCCAACAATCAAACAAGAACATGACTGACCGTCCAACCCAACACCATGGTTCGGAAGCGCTACGTGACGGGCTAGGAACGATCCGGTCAGAGTCGCAGAATTTACTCCGCAACCTAGACTAGTTCATCCACTAACACGTCCCGCTAAATCAAGGCATAAGGCTTTGCAACCCGTACCATGAGTTAACGTTGTCCGTTAGATCGAAGCCTAAGGCTTTTCAACCCGTACAACGACCTAACGTTGTATCGGTTCGGACTAAACCAATATCATATCGGACCCGTTAACTTTTTAAGATTTAAATCTAAGATTTTTAAGAATATTTGCAATACTTTAGGGATCCCAAATCCGATAAAATGCAGCGGAAACATAAATCGTATGAAAATCAAACCGTAGCCAAATGCACTGCAAATCTACTCCGGTGGCCTACGCATCCAATCTTCTACAGCCTAACTCCTGAAAAAGACAACGAGAGTTGGGTGAGTAACAGAAGGTCACTCAGTGAGCTGGCTACCTAAACACCTAAACCTAGCTAGCTCAGACAACCCAAAAATAACAATCAATCTAGCCTAAGCGCAGAAAATAAAGCTTTAAGGCTAATCCCCAAAACCGCACCGATTAAGGTATGCTCGACCTTAATCTAATAATACTACTAATGGCCAAACAACCGTCTACTCAACGGATCCCTAATCTAACACTCAAGACTCGATCAACACCGTATCTCGGTGCTAACGCTATCTCGAGGGTTCCTCACCCTCAAGACGACAATTAACTCGACACACTATCCTAACTCTACGACTCAAAACTCTAACATGGGCCCTGGTGATCTCGTGTTCCTCCTCAACATCGGCAATATCCTATCTCCCTACCACAAAGGCCAGAAGAAGGAACTTTCAACCGACCGCGGCCCACAGTCCTTCGGGTCACCGCGCGGCAGCCCACAGTCCTTCGGGTCACTGCCACATTACACCGTCGTGTAATAACTCAGCCCTAGGCCATGATCCCGTCTCTCTGAGTCTTCCCGATCCAACGAATAAGGGGTTTCCTTAAACCCGCTGGGTACGAGGCTGAGGAAAAACAAATCACCCCTAAACAAGCCTAGTATGTGCGGGTTACGCCCATACTGTCGGCTACACTCAACACACTAATCCTAATAAGACCAAGACTCCTACCACAAACTTAAATACACTAAGGAGTCTACGACACTAACAACAGTACTCGTAGTCCAGCCTATATGGCATAGGACTCGTAGTACTAAACTCGACACGGAAGGAAATCAGCCTATATGGCCTAAGATCTCCTGTATAACACCATCCCTGCACAACAACAATCACTGCCCAACCAAGCAATCAATAGTCCTAATATCTCTAATGCAAATCTAACCCAATACTAATCAACCCATAAATAAATAAAGGAAAACATGCATCTCAATCCTAACAATTCAGCTACGCCATAATTTATCATATTATACCGGTTAATGCATCATTCATCTTAGTCCTAGTCAGGTTATAACTCAGTCTTAATTCCATTATATCTCAGCTTAGCCCATGCTAAACTGAGTCCAATTCATAAATAAAATAACCCTAGGACTCTAACATGCATCAGTGTGATAACTACTCTATATGCAACTCGATCTATCCTAAGTTCCAAGTGGAACTCAAACAAACCAACTCACAGTGTTCTTGCAGCTGGTTGATCGGTGAGAGCCTAGCCAAAACCCAATGCCTCTTTCTTCAATGGACTGGTATGGACGAATCAGGACTTGGACAGAACCTCCTCTAGCTTCTGGATGTTCTTCTCGTACTTCGGTAGAGTAACAGCTCTTCAAAATGCTCTAACTCTCTCAATACAACTCCAAATCTCTTACTTTCTTTTTCTACTTCACTTTCTCTCTCTAAGCTATGTTTATGAGTGATATCTGAGTGTGTGGGATGATTGAAAACGATCAGGGGGTTGGGGTTTATATAGATATGGCCAGCCATTGAAATGGTGCCACTCCATCGCCTGTGTGTCGTCCCGCATGCTTCCGGTCACATGCGCGGCGACACATGGGCGTCCAAATGTCACCATGCATGACTCCTCTGCATACCAGAAGCCAGAACCACGTCCATATGTCATTCAGCATGGCTGGAGTGCTTACATCGCGACACACGGGCCTCTGGGTGTCGTTACGCATGCGAAAGTTGCAGATATCGCGCCATGTCGTGCTTCGGGTGTCCAACTGCATGGAACTGACTCATGCATACCTACACCTCCTCCTTTTGATGACACTCAGCAGGATGAATGGTTGACACCACGTTCTTATCAAGCCACCTCGAGCTTCTCGGTTAATTTGCGCGATATCGGTCTTTTTGGTGAATTTTCGTCCCGCGATCAATCCCGAATATTTTTCCGCTCCCGTTCTGATTCTCTGAATATTTTCAATAAACTCCTGATGAATACTGAGATCCTCTAAAAATATTTCCCGAGCCTCCGGCTTCTTCTAATAATTTTGTAAAACCGAAATTAGGGTTTTCGACCAACTTCGGGTTTTCCCGTCGTGCTTGCTTCCCGTCGTGCTTACTTCCCGTCGTGCTTACTCCCGTCCTGCTTCAAACTTATAATATCTCCAAAATAATATTCTGATGATAGATGTGAAGTTTCGGGGAAAACTTAGTCGCTAAGAAACGTCGGGTTTCTGAAACGTCGAGCTTCTAAACCGTCGTGCTTCCAAAAATGTGATGCTTCCAAAATCTTCGTCTGATCAATCTAAGACTCTTCTAAGAAAGGTAGAGCAGCTTAAGTTGTCTCATAGTTCACTTACGATCCATTGCTTGTCCACATCGTACTTCGAACTTTTCGGTTGGCCCGTACCGCCTGCGGTTCGATCATCAAGTTGATGCTCGACCAATCTTCTGTCTTCTGCGAACCATGCTAAGTTTTGTGTGATCAAAACTTAACATTCCTTCAAATATATAACCTCCCAAAAGCTTGGCTCCATATCCCGACCTTGACTTCCTCGACCATTTTACCCAGAAGGGCGGGTTATCACACCCCCCCCCCCACACCTTTTTTTATTGGCAAAATGATGGTACTGATCCGTCATAAAAATTTCACGCCCCACCAGGTAGAATTCTTCTTAAACCTCTGTGATCGGGTTCCGATTTGCTGAATATCGGATAGTGGTCTCTCCAAGTCTGAGAAATGTTGTGATCCAAGAAGTACATTCGCTCGCTCCTGAAAGCTTGTGGGTTTTCCTGATACCTCTGCCTCAGCACATTAATTCAAGCATCTATATGCTGCATACAAGATGACTTAAGTATAAATCGTCTGGAAAGTCGTCTACTTGAACGACTTTCCAGACGACTTATCAGTAAGTCGTCTACTTGGACGACTTTCTAGACGACTTTCCAGACGACTTATCTTTAACTCGTCTGGTAAATATAAGTCGTCTGGAAAGTAGTCTACTTGGACGACTTTGCAGACGACTTTCCAGACGACTTATATCTACCAGACGACTTTCCAGACGACTTTGTAGACGACTTTCCAGACGACTTATATTTACCAAACGACTTAAAGATAAGTCGTCTACTTGGACGACTTTATAGACGACTTTTCAGATGACCTATATTTAAGTCCAGACGACAAAGATACAAGATAAGCAGAAGACTTACGCAGTCTTCCAGCCATGCCCTGGCAGTCCGGAGGATGTGATACCACCAAGTTGGTGATGTACGTGGTTTTTCATCTTGCTTAGTGAAATAATGACTGCAAATAAAAAAACAATCAGTTTTAGATCTAAATCAAGCTACTGGTAGACTAAATCAAACTATTATGTGTAAAGCAATCACTTACGGATCAGTTTTCAACCAATCAGCGAGTTCCTTCAACTTAGGTCTGTTTACTGGCTGAAATGGATAAATATAAGTCGTATGTAAAGTCGTCTACAAAGTTGTCCAAGTCGTCTACTTGGACGACCACGTAGACGACTTTCCAGACGACCCATAGTTAAGTCCAGACGACAAAGATACAAGATAAGCAGAAGACTTACGCAGTCTTCCAGCCATGATTTGGCTGTCCGGAGGATGTGATACCACTAAGTTGGTGATGTACGTGGTTTGTCCTCATGCTTAGTGAAATAATGACTGCAAACAAAAAAGCAATCAGTTTTGGTAGACTAAATCATGCTATTATG
Organism: Hirschfeldia incana; assembly: GCA_026261945.1. Taxonomy (NCBI): domain Eukaryota; kingdom Viridiplantae; phylum Streptophyta; class Magnoliopsida; order Brassicales; family Brassicaceae; genus Hirschfeldia; species Hirschfeldia incana. The sequence continues at coordinate 5,927,864 of JABCMI010000006.1, forward strand.
GGTAAAGCAATCACTAGCGTATCAGTTTTCAACCAATCAGTGAGTTCCTTCAACTTAGGTCTGTTTAGTGGGGGAAATTGATTATAGGCTGCCACTTATCTTTCTTTTTCCTTTCCGTATAAGGAGATATCTGCGTGGGAGCAGGTTTCTTCGCTCGTTCACTCCTTGCACGCACAGAAGCATCCAACTTTTGTCTGTATCTAGCACCCGCCAGCTCACAGTCCGAAGCAGTGGGAGCTGTTTTGTCCAATACAACCAGGCTCGGTTATGAAACTGGAACGCTTGATTCTGAAACTGGAACGCTTGATTCTGGAACTGGAATGCTTGATACAACAATCTCTTTGGAGGAGACACCATCTGTTTTATCCTCTGGCAAGCTTTTCTTTCCCGAATTCGCCTCATCACGAATTTCTCTCTGCAATATAAATAGCACACTAGTTAACCCTGGACGACTAGTTGACCATTGACAACTTAAATGTAAGTCGCCCAGACGACTTATCAGTAACTTATCAGTAAGTCTTCTGAACGACTTAAAATTAAGTCGTCTGGACAGCTACTTAACCCTGGACGACTTAATTCTTGTTGAGAGAGGATTTTGTTACTAACCTTGGATTGTTTGGCTTGAGGGGTAGTCTGTTTCGCTTGAGGAATAGTCTGTTTGGCTAGAGGGGTAGTCTGTTTCGCTTGAGGAGTAGTCTATTTGGCTAGAGGTATAGTCTGTTTGGCTTGAGGGGTTGTGTAATAACCATGTTCATAAGTAAAAAGTCAAAGACCTTGACTTTAGTCGTGGTCGAAAGACAGTTTTCTGCCGGTACGAGAAAATCGATAAAAACCGAACAAAAAAAAATCAACGTTTTGAAACCAAAGAAGGAGGAGTATTGTCTAAGTAAATCAAGATATGATATTCAGAAGATGAAGAAGAGTTTTTTGAAGTTGATGACATGGCGGAAAAAGTGAAGACCCGATGACATGGCGACCACTGATTGGTTACGAAGCAGTGACGGAGCGATACGCGTGGCAAACTCTCATTGGCTGGAACGAAACTTGGCGACCAAATTACGAAGCTTCTAGAAGACGAGATTTGGCGACCAAGCAACGGGAAAACTTGGGGAGAAAGGTAAAAACCTTCCGGAAGCACGGTTACTTGCCGCGGAAGTTTCGTAGTGGGACATGTGTACATTTCTTTTCATGCATGGATGCCATTTGTCCAGTCCAGCTCAGCCCTCCATTTCTATAAATACCAGACCCCTCCCATTCATTTTTCTCATTCCAAAAACGTGAGAGCTTACCTTAGAGAGAGAGAGGTGAGTTAGAGAGAGAAACCGAGAAAAAAGAGTGTTTTCGGGTAGTTTTTAGTTAGTGTTTTTGGGGGGTTAACTAGGGGTGCTGGGTAGTCTCTGTAGTCAGCAGCTAAGGTGGGTTTCTAAGAGGTTTCTTGTGTGTATCTTGTGTGTGTGTTTTGTATGCAGGTATGAGCTTGACCAACAGGTCTTAAACGGAGACTCGGGGCATAGTTAATCGATTTTCTGCAGGGCCCCGGGGAAAGTGTGTGCTGCTTGCATGCATTTTGTGTGATTGATTGATTGTTGTTTTATTTTTCACTCGCTTAGTTGTTAGGTTTAGTCTAGACTTAGGATTGTTTGGAGGTTTGAAGCTTCGCTCCTTCATGTTTGTTGTGTTTTAGTCTAAACTAGGACGAGTGATTGTTGTGCTTTGAGTCTAGATGAACGTGGAGGTTAGAGGTAGAGCTCCCTCACGTTTGTTGATTGCTTGTGTGACATCTAGACTAAAGCATGGGCCATCTCGGGGTTAGATTAGGGGAAGCCTAATTCTCCGAAGATGTTCGAGACCGTAGAGTTAGATTGGGTGATACCCAATTCTCTAGTGGTGGAGTGACCTACTCTTCATGGCTTGTCACGTGAAGTGGGTCGCGCCCATGGAAAAGCGCTGCATGACGATGCGGCCCGGGTTAGATTGGGAGAAGCCTAATTTCCGGAGATGATATTTTCCGACCATGTGACTGTTGTGTTTGTGATCGGGAGTGTTCAGTATGGAGATGTGTTAGGGCTCCGTTGTGTTGGGATCCCAGGATGTGTGCCATCCGAATTTAGTTTGTGTAGATCGAGTCTAGGATCGAGTCTAGCTTTCTTTTTGTAGTTAGGCCTCGGTGGTGAGACCATTTGTTTGTTTAGTAATTGCTTGTTTGCTTACTTGTTTGTTTGTTGCTTCTGCTGTGTTGTTTACTAACCAATTGTTGATTGTGTTTGGGGCATGGGCTGAAGGGGGTCATTGTTGTTTATTTTTAGGAACTCACTGAGTAATCTCGATTACTCATCCCCTCTTCTACTATGCAGGTAACCCGTAGGTAGGAAGCTTAGGGCGCAGCGGAACAGGAAGCGGCCGGTGTAGATTTGAAGTGGAATAAGCATAAGCGGACTACCTTTTGGAATGTATAATTACTTTCTTTTCACTTTGGCACTAGGCCGAGCGCTCAAACTCTGATATTTTGTATTGTAATTATTTGTAAAACGCTTTCTACCTAATATTAATAAAAATTATGTTTATATTCGTAGTTGTGTGTTAAATGATACTAGACCTTGTTCGGGTTGACACAACTCGATGATTGTGGTATGAGTTGTGAAGCCTTAGGCCATGACATCGAGGTCATAGCAAACTGGAACGGATTGGTCGAGAGTCTTGACTTGCTCTTGATTCTTGGTCGAACCGGTACGGTGAGCTATACTTGTGGCGCTCCCGGGACGTACCCGGTTAGTCCGGCTTGGTACGGTCCGGGGGTGTTACAGGTTGTCTGTTTGGCTTGAGGGGTAGTCTTTTTGGTTTGAGAAGTAGTCTGTTTGGCTAGAAGTGTAGTCTGTTTGGCTTGAGGGGTTGTGTGTTTGGTTAGAGGTGTAGTCTGTTTGGCTTGAGGGGTTGTCTGTTTGTTACTAATCTCGGTTTGTTTGGCTTAAGGGGCAGTCTATTTGTTACTAACTCCGGATTCTTTGGCTTCAGGGGAAGTCTGTTTGTTACTAACCCCAGAATCTTTGGTGACACCAACCATCTTCTCCACAGCTTCCACCCTATCAGACAGCTTCCTAATCTCATTGACGCACTTCTTAAACCCTTGTATCATGCAGTCAACTACGTCCTTGAACATATTTTCCATCTCCTTTCTGGTCATCCCACTAGCCTCTTCACTAGCCTCTTTAGGATCTCATTTACGAGCTTTCTTCAGAGGTCTTAGACTGTCTTCCTCCTCCTCCACCACAACCATCTCTTTGGCTCTCTTCGATGGAGTCACAACCTTAGGTTTTGTATAGACCTTAGTACCAGTGATTTCCCAGCAATCCATGGTCCACTTCCACGGTCTCCCATCATACATGACTTTAATGATGTTCTCTGCGGGCAGGTCATCAATCTCAGAGTCCCATTTTGGCCACATTTCACTAATGTTCTGCTCAACAAAGTTGATCACGCGTATCTGCAGTAAATAGAAGAATCGAGTTAGATATTTAAAAAAAAAAAACTAAATGGACGACTTAATTATAAGTCGTCTGGTCAGTCGTCCAGTTGGAAAACTTTCCAGACGACGTAATTAAGTTGTCCAGCTGGACGACCTTCCAAACGACTTATAATAAGTTTTCTACTAAGTCGTCCAGCCGAAAGACCTTCCAGACGACTTATAATAAGTCGTCTACTAAGTCGTTCAGCTGGAAGACCTTCCAGACGACTTTAATATAAGTCGTCTGCGCAGTCTTTTGGATTGAAGTAAATACATGTCTCAAGATAGCAGCTTTCATTGATCTGCGGCCTTTGCTGCCCTCGTAAGCCAATATTGGAGGAGACGGACTGTTTGCTCTGGGAACACCAATACTAGCACCCAATTCCGGCATAGCTGAGTACACCCAGACCTGAAGAACTTGTATAAACCCATCCACAGTGTAACAGCCAGTAATATCTTTGTTCCACAAAGAGTCCATCAGTACCTTAACGTGACTCTCCCCTATGGATAATTCTCAAACCATTCTAAATCCATCACTAGCCTTGCTAGACTAGATCGTGTAGCGGTTGAAAACTTTCTCCCTTCAATGAATCCAGTGAAGATGGAAAGGTACGCGAGCCGCTTGCGATCTTCCGGGGACCAATCCTCACATCTCTTCAGTGCTCCTATTATCTGATCAGTAGTTGGCCCAGCTTCCAGATGAACTCTCAGCATCCTCTAGAAAGAAACCATCTCTTTGGTAACTTCACATTTTGGTCTCTCAAGGTCTTCGATGTACTCGCAGTTTAGACTAGTGAGGTTTTCAAACTCTAACAGTGAAAACCTCATAGAATCTGGACCAACGAGAGACCACATCTCATACTTCTTCTTAATGTCCAGCTGGAAACTGAGCATGTAGTGAACCAGCCTTGAAGCCCAACCAAATCCATGCTCCTTGAACTTGATGAAAACTCCCAAACTCGACTACTTGAACTCTTCAAATTCGTCATCAGCCAGAGCTTCCCTAAGAGCAGTATGCAACTTGCTATTATCTGTATGATACGAAATGCTATTTTGGGCTTCTGGCTCTTCCTCTAATGTGTATAACCTACGGGAAAGTTCTGTAATATCCATTATTTTTTTCTGCAAAATAATCAAAGACAACAATAGAGATAAGCTAAACAAGCTAAATCTAACAAGAACACACATAAAAGTCACAACACAAGCTAAATCAAAACAAAGCTTAATATTTAGTCGTCCGTTAATAGGCGACTAAATATTAAGTCGTCTCACACTCTAAAATGAACTCCTAAACTAAAATGACTAAATTAACTAACTAACCACGTTATAAAATCAAATTATACTTCAATAGTGTTTACTATACACAGAAATGAACACGCTTAGGTAATTTTTAAATTTTTCAAAAACGGTTTAATGCTTTCCAAAATCTAACCCTGAGAACACATACAATACTACAACATATGTTGATGAAACTTAAACTAAAGAATATCATGACTCACTACTTTCACTCATCTATGCTGAAGACAATTGAAATTTGTTATATCTTAATTTATATCTCTTAAGACATATGTTAATTACATAATTCTTATTTTTCACTTATCAAAATATTTTTTGCAAAATTTTTAAATTATGTTTGAGAATAACTGTCCAGACGACTTTCAGTTAAGTTGTGTGGACGACTTATTTTCATCAGACGACTTGCGAGGGTTAGAAACGTAAAAAGAATTCCGTTTTTTGTTTGTTCACAAGGGTCTACTCAACTCAAGTGTCCCGTGTCTTCTACGTTCACTACCAATCATCAGAGAGAGACGGCGAACGCGGAGGAAGACGAAGAGAGAGAGAGAGAGAGAGAGAGAGAGAGAGAGAGAGAGAGAGAGAGAGAGAGAGAGAGAGAGAGAGAGAGAGAGAGAGAGAGAGAGAGAGAGAGAGAGAGAGAGAGAGAGAGAGAGAGAGAGAGAGAGAGAGAGAGAGAGAGAGAGAGAGAGAGAGAGAGAGAGAGAGAGAGAGAGAGAGAGAGAGAGAGAGAGAGAGAGAGAGAGAGAGAGAGAGAGAGAGAGAGAGAGAGAGAGAGAGAGAGAGAGAGAGAGAGAGAGAGAGAGAGAGAGAGAGAGAGAGAGAGAGAGAGAGAGAGAGAGAGAGAGAGAGAGAGAGAGAGAGAGAGAGAGAGAGAGAGAGAGAGAGAGAGAGAGAGAGAGAGAGAGAGAGAGAGAGAGAGAGAGAGAGAGAGAGAGAGAGAGAGAGAGAGAGAGAGAGAGAGAGAGAGAGAGAGAGAGAGAGAGAGAGAGAGAGAGAGAGAGAGAGAGAGAGAGAGAGAGAGAGAGAGAGAGAGAGAGAGAGAGTCCACTTCCTCTCTCAACAACCATGAGGAATCCTGTTCTTCCGGTTTCCGATCCTCCTCTCGCCGGAGAGAATGATACCGACGACCGGCTTTTCAAAGGATCCGCCATGACCAAACGTGGCGCTTACGCTGCTCTCTCTTACATGTCCTGTGCAGGTTTTAATAATCTCCTCAGTTTCTTTAAGAGTAATGTCCAATTTTCAGATTCCAGCTGATTGTTAAAGTTTCATGCTTTGAGATTATTATGTTAATTGGCATTACAATTTGTATGTATGTTGTTATGTGTTTGGTGTTTTCATTGGCTGGCAGTGATGCTTCTGCTCTTCAATAAAGCAGCTCTCTCTTCCTATCACTTCCCCTGTGTCAACGTTATCACACTCTTTCAGGTATATACTATAACACAAAGATTGTCTTTTTGCAATCTCTAAAGTATCTTGACACTTTTTGTTACCACAGATGGTTTCTTCTACATTGTTTCTATACACGTTGAGGCGCAAAAAGATCATCTCTTTCGCTGCGGCTGATTCTGATAATAATATCTCAGCTTTTGTTCGGTTGAAGACATTGTTTCACACCCTTCCTCTCTCAGTTGCATATCTTCTATACATGGTATTCTTTCTTTTACTGCACAAGCCTGGAAATGAATTCTATTAATAGTAACTTACCGCAAACTTCTTTTCAATGTTTTATCTTCCTGAAAGCTAGTCACTATGGCGTCTGTGAGAGGAGTTAATGTCCCCATGTACACCACGCTTAGGCGTACTACTGTGGCATTTACCATGGTGATTGAGTACTTGCTCACAGGTCAGAGATATACCCGGTCCATCATTGGAAGGTGAATCATATTTATCCAGCTGATGATGCACTTAAATGATATGACGCTTTTGAGTTTAAGTCCCTTCAAGTAAATGAGAATCTTTCTCTCTGATTCTTACCTGCACAAACTAAACTCTTGTATCTTTGATTGATATCAGTGTTGGCATTATCTTGTTTGGCGCATTTTTTGCGGGAGCTAGGGACTTGTCATTTGATTTTTATGGATATGGTATCGTTTTCTTAGCCAACATAACAACTGCAGTTTATCTAGCAACCATATCCCGGACTGGTACAGTACTAGTCACCTGCTTTCTGCATATATTGTTTTCGTACTCAGAGTCTAATGTCTGGTTTCTCCAGGGAAATCAAGTGGCTTGAGTAGCTTTGGCCTTATGTGGTGCAATGGTAATCTCAACAGATCGCAAAAAAAAATTGATTCTAAACTCTCAATATTTCCTTTGAATTTGTGAGTTTTAACATGATAGGAATTATATGCGGTCCTATACTGATGATATGGACATACGTTTGCGGTGACTTGGAGAGGACTATTAACTTTCCTCACCTCTTTTCTCCCGGTTTCATGGTACTGTAAATCAATCTTCTGCCTTATTGTATCTGTTTTTCTTGAGGAGACTGAAGATCTCTTTTCTTGTTTGTGTTCTACACTTCTCAACCAGGTTGTGTTACTCTGTTCGTGTGTATTGGCTTTCTTTTTGAACTACAGCATTTTTCTTAACACCACTCTCAACTCGGCTCTCACGCAGACAATTTGTGGCAATATGAAGGTCGGTTTCACTTTATAATTGTGAAACTATTCTGTCAAAGACGAAGGACTTGTAACTATCTGTTTCAAAGGTCTTTTGGGTCTTATGATTGAAGTAGGGACTTTGAACATTAAACATCATCGTTGCAGGACGTATTCACGGTTGGACTAGGCTGGTTGCTATTTGGTGGACTCCCATTCGACCTGGTATTTATTCTTCACCATCTCATTTTACTCTATCGAACCTATAAACTCTCCTCTACATTTGCCACATCTCAGTACTGCTTCTTTTATTTTTTGGTTTGTTCACGCAGATGAATGTGATTGGACAGCTTTTTGGTTTCTTCGGGTCTGGTTTATATGCATACTATAAGATAATTGGGAGGTAACTACTCCAAAACAAGGAAGAGCTATTCACAAACGGGAGTGGCCCTAGTGACTGATTAAAAGGTGGTTAGTTGATGGTATTCAATTTTGCAGGTGAAGTAGATTAGAGTAGTATTAATAATGTGACGCCTCATTTTATCTGAACTTGTGTATTCAATAAGGCAAAACATAACAAACTATTGTTTTCTTGGTTTTCACCCTTGTTGATAATAGTGAATGATATGGAAATGTTGTTCTACCTCTAAACAAACGGTAATCAAGCAGAAAGAGTTAGGTAAAAAGCAAAATATTACTTGAAGGGTTTAAAACTGCAATTTATTATTAATATCTTATTATATAAACCTTAGTTTTCAAAGTTACTAATTAACACGATCGCGACACATGTCAGTTATATATTTTAGATTGCGACATGTGTTATATAATAAAATAGTAATTATCTTTTTTTTACAAAACCTATATACCAAATTTATTTATACAATATTTAACATTAATTTTCCTATTTTCCTACTCTCATAATAAAAAAAATATAATCTTCTTAAAAAAATTTGTAATTATCCTTTTAAAAATAGAAACTTTTCATACTTTCATAGTAGTGAAAAGATAATCTTCTTTGTGAAAATATTGTAAAGATTTTTTTTTAAATAGTACTTTCGTTTTATAAAGATTTTTTTTTAAATAGTAAATTTCGTTTTATACAAATCCTATATACTAAATTAAATTTATACAATATTTAACACTAATTTTCTTCTTTTCCTATTCTCATAATAAAGAAAAGATAAACTTATCAAAAAAATTCTTAATTATCCTTTTAAAAATATATACCAGAAAAATGTCTGCTTAAAGTTGATTTCCCTTTAAAAAGATTCACATGATAAAAAAAAATTATTAAAAAGGTAATAGTAGTTTTAGTTTTAACAAAATCTATACCAAAACCAATTATTAAATCTACATTATATAATACTAATTTTCCTTTAAGAAATTTTAGATTGCGACATGTGTTATATAATAAGATAGTAATTATCCTTTTTTTTACAAAACCTATATACCAAATTTATTTATACAATATTTAACATTAGTTTTCCTATTTTCCTACTCTCATAATAAAAAAAATATAATCTTCTTAAAAAAATTTGTAATTATCCTTTTAAAAATAGAAACCTTTCCTACTTTTATAATAAAGAAAAGATAATCTTCTTTGTGAAAATATTGTAAAGATATTTTTAAAATAGTACTTTCGTTTTGTAAAGATTTTTTAAAAATAGTAACTTTTGTTTTATACAAATCCTATATACTAAATTAAATTTCTTCAATATTTAACACTAATTTTCCTATTTTTCTACTCTCATAATAAAGAAAATATAAACTTATCAAAAAAAATCTTAATTATCCTTTTAAAAATATATACCAGAAAAATGTCTGTTTAATGTTGATTTTCCTTTAAAAAGATTAACATGATAAATAAAAAACATTAAAAAGGTAATAGTAGTTTTAGTTTTAACAAAACCTATACCAATATAATACTAATTTTCCTTTCCTAAAATCATGAAAATATAACTTTAAAGAAATAAAAAGCTACTTAAACCAAAAAAAAATTCAAATATTTTTTAATGTTAATTTTCCTTTTTTAAAGTCCTAATTAAAAAAAAACATAACCCAATAGGAACTATGATTATTCACACCTATATATATAGATGTAAACTCTCTCATATTTGATCAATAAACATAGTTATTGATTCAAAAAAATATAAAGTGATGTTTCATATCTTCTTAACCGCAGTTTTTTTTTCTTCATAGAGTGATTTTGGTTTGTTTTGTCCATATTATCATGATTCTTATATTAATTACATAGACAAATCGTTATTGACGTTTTATTATTTGTATTCCTTCTTTACCGTCGCTAATACATAATGATGATAATGATCATTACTTTTCGTTTCATAATATTGCTATTATGATTTCTTATGTGTGTTTGTCCTAATTTTAATTTTCTAACTAAAATTGTAATTTATTTTGTTACCAGGAATTATAAAAAACAATAACTTTAGTAAGTTATTTAACACTAGATCAGTTAAACAAAATACGTTCTTACCGTCGTAGTTCGTCTTACTAGAAAGTGGGAAGCAAGAAATTTAAATAAGAACAATGAGCTTATAGGCACGAACTTTCTCTTACTCAATGAGAAAGTAAATATTTTTTACAAAAAAGTTAAAAAAATCTTATATAATTTTATTATTAATTATATAATTTGTTTATTATTTAGGAAAATACTATTCAATGTTGTGTGCAGCCTTCTCTTTTTGAAAATTTTGGAGATGGATTACACGAAGGAGTTGTTATTGAAATCTGCAATTTTAATATGCAAGATTGCAATAAAACCTACAAAGTCCCAGATCATAAATTTCAGATAAGTAACGTCATTGTTACTAAGATAGCACTTTATGATATATTTCATATTGTTACAGTTTCAGATAAGTGTTATATTGTTACACAATGTTTCTTATTATATAAAGTTTGGTTTTTCAAAGTTACTAATTAACATGATTGCGATACATGTCAATTATATATTTTAGATTGTGACATGTATCAAAAATATAATACCATTCGCTTTCGTTTAGGAATGAAAAGAGATTTAGAAAAGTAAAATTCTCAAATATATTCTTAAGGTTCTTTTTAAGATCTTAAAAAGGTAAAATTCCTTTTTTTAGATCCTAAATCCTTTTTTAAATCCTAAACAAAAGAAAACATAAAATATGAAATTATTACGTAAGAAAGTGTATGATGATGTCATTAATTAGATTGGTGCTATTTGACTTTTAATTTTTTTTCATAAGAAAGTGTATAGTTTTTTCTCTAATCTAAGAACAAATTTGATAGCAATTCATCTATGGACCGTGATTATAAAATACATGTATTAACTTAAATTTATGTGTAATAATTGTCTTTTAACTATTAAATAAATTTCACACCACCTATGCAAAAACAATCTTAAAACTATAATAAAATAGTTTATTATTTTATATTTTATTAGATTAAAACATCAAACAAAACCCGTTGCAACGCAACGGGCTCATATCTAGTAATTAATAATAAAAGGAATAAAGGAAGAAAGCACACCCAGTGGAATGAGGAATAGAGGAAGAAAGCACACCCAGTGGAATTCGAACCCACAATCGCTTGATTAGAAGTCAAGCGCCTTATCCATTAAGCCATGGGTGCTTGTTGTTTCGATTTTCACATTATTTATTAGTATTATAAGGCAATAACGTATATAACCGTGGGAAAACGCGGGAAAAAGGCGAGTAGGGGTAGGCACTTTATCTGATATCCGAAGTGGCACCCAAACCCGATCCGAAAAACCCAAACCGAAATCCGAACCAAAGTAACAAAATATCTGAACAGGTATTGATTTAGGGGACATTGGATATCCGAACCCGAACGGGTAATATCCGAACCGAATGGATATCCGAAAATAATCGAACATATGTATATTTAACCTTATATTTTTAGTTTACTGCTTTCATTTTATTCAAAATATTTTTATTTATACATATTTTAAGATAAGATAATATACATATTATGAATTGCTCATCACTTGAAAAATATGCCAAACTTTTGTGCATTAGCAAAAATTATATCTAAAATTCTAAAACAATAATCAAATTAATGTCTTTTTATTTTAAATTTTATCTCCAAATCTATTGATCATTTAATCTATTGGTAATTAAAATAAAAAATAAGTTAGAAGTGTATTTTCAAATACAAGAAACTTGAGCACTGAAAATTTGATTTTTTTCTAAAATCTAAATATTTGAAACCTGATCCGAAATAACCAAACCCAAAGTAAAAATATCCGAATCCGATCCGAAATATAGAAATACCCGAATGGATATTATATCTCTATACCGAAATATCCGAAAATCTGAAATACCCGATCCAAACCCGAACGGATACCCGAACGTCCACCCCTAGACGAGAGTGATGAGAGTAGAACTGTTTGGAAGAATTGTATATCGACTCTCGTAATGATAAAGCTTATACATGCAGTCCTGTATACATGTACAACTTATATAAGAATATAACAATCAATATAAGCAGTTAAACCTATTTACTTTGTCTACTGACTGCTAAGCATTCTCATTTTGGGTTCTTGTAGAGGTTTTGATTTCCCAATCTTCATGTTTACTGTTTAGAGGCCTGGCCAGTAATTTCCAAGGAAAAGCTGATGGCATATATATGCTTAATAACATCAAACACAAATACGAAAAAACTCTTACTAAGTTCAAAGAAATAAAATATCTCATCATGAAACCATATGTAATCCTTTTTTTAATTAAAAAAACATATGTAATCCATATATAGTTAGACTAGTTTAATATATGACCACACCTGCTTGACACAAACCTAACCATAGCTTTAAGCAATGAACACAAGCCATTTAGATTAGATTAGCCAGAGTCCTGACCATCCGGAATCTAACAATCACCTCCAATATATCAAGAAGACAAGAACTACGATAGAAATCCTGACCATATATATGACTTGTGAGTGGAACAAGACTGTAATGTACCATCACATCCAGATTACTGACATATTTCATCGTCTTCATAAGTATGGTCCATGATAATACTTTATAGAGCTTACTATTAATCATAAACTTATACACGAAGAAGCCAAGAGAGACAGAGATCTACAGTAGCAATTACTTGTAAAATGAGTCTGAAAAAGAAATGAAGATTACGAATTTAATAAAAATAAGAGTGTTTTTTTTTAAAATTGTTGGCAGTGTCTTGACTAAGAGCACAGATCTAAGAATCAAGAGCCTTAATGGTTTCTTCCTTTCGATTTATTTTAGATTTCGTTCAAATTGCAAAACCTACTTTTTGAAATTTCATCAAACTAATTTTGATTTGATAAATTTGTGTATTCTAGTCTAAATCTTTTGTATAAATATTCAAAATTTATCAAAACTATTGATGTTATATCGTAAACTTCACATTTTATTATATTATTTCATTGTAAACGCTTTATTCAATAACAACAACATCCTTCGATGTCAGTACATCGGCCAAATTTGTATTTATGTTTATTGCAGTATCTAACGCAACCAAACAAAATGTCTTCCTTACACGGCCAAAATCCTCCAAAGCAAAACTCGCCTCCTATTCCATATCCTATTTATCAATAAAAGAAATCATTAATACAAAATATCCACAAGACAAAAACATATCTGCAACTAAAAATAAGTTGAGCGGCTGAGTTAGCTCAAGTGGAAAGAACCCTGTTGGCCAATTGTCATGCCCGCGGGTTCGATCCACCTGAGGCGAACTAATTCTTCTGCTCACCAAACACGGATATGGGCTAATGCTTTCGGCCCATTTGAATACCCGGAGTGAGGGTCTATCCGTGGGCCGCACCACCCCTTTGGGGATTAGTCTGGGCGAAGCCCGGGATACCCCCAAGGTTAAACAAAAAAAAAAAAAAAAAAAAAACTAAAAATAAGTTATTACCCGGATCATCTAAAGTAGTTGAAGGAGTTTCAACAGCGAATGTACGACAGTCAATAAGAGATATGAATAAAAAGATGGTTAAAAAAAATGGGATTAAAGTTTTTACGGTTATAGCCATTTTTATGATGTTCTTAATAGTGTTGTTGAGTTTGTTACTTAGACTGGTTTTTTTTTGTCAACACTTAGACTGGTTACATATATACTAATACAAACTCTCAAAATAGTTGTCATGGTCAAAGATAAAGAAAAGAATTCAATCTGTGCATTTATTTTCTTATAAAAATTAGTCAAAACGAGTTAGCAAAAAAAAAAGATTTAGTCAAACAAAAAGAATAGTTTTTTTACCAAGTACGAGGAGGAAGGGATACCAGAGAGCAATGTCCATATGGTTTGCTTTTCACACAAGATAAAAATCTTGCAATGTAATCTCAGTTTATTAAGTGTTCCAAATACTATTTGGCACATAGAGATGCATTTATTGTAAAAACGTTTTGAATTGAATATATTTAATATGGGAAATCACATAAAAAACCGACAGTGGCACGTAATGACATTTTAAACCTCTAAGTTTTTTCACTATCACTTTAAACCTCTAAAGTGACATTTGTATCAGAAAAAACCATCGACTTGGTTTACTTGTTCATCAAGCTAAAAAATGATCTGTAGAACAGGTAATTATGATGATGTGTCGATTTTTTCCAAAAAAAATAATGATTTAACTAATAAGAAATAAAAAATTCAGAAAAAAATAAATAAGAAATCAGATAACTAAACAAAAATTCATAAAATAATTATTAAAATTTCAGAAAATTGAATAAATTCGTAAAATTAAATAAATTTCAAAATAAATAATATTAAATTCAAATACGTAAAATTAAATAAAAATTTAATAAATAAATAAGATTAAATCGAAATACAGAAAATTAAAGTTCAGAAAATTTAACCAAAATTAAAGAAAAATCACAAAATGAAGAAAAACATATCAGGAATAGTTTTTTAACTACAAGTTTTTTTAATAATAACAAACATATCATCGTTGACAATAAAAATTTCAAACATATCACTGATGAAGATGGTGGTTTCTCATATAACCATTAAAAATGACATTTTTGACATATCTCTGACGATAATTTTTGATACCGATATCATCGTTAAAATGATGGTAGATAAGTCAATAATGATGTTTTCGATAATCATCATTCAAATCGATAAATATGTCTAAACGAAACTGTAAATGGTCATGTAAGAAACCACCATCGTTATTAGTGATATGCTTGAAACAGTTATTTTCAACAATGATATGTTTGTTTTTATTAAATATTGTAATTAAAAAAAAATATAATGATTTTTTTTATTTTGTGAGTTATATTTAATTTTCTTAATTTTATTTGATTTCTGTATTTTTATACAATCTTATCTATTTATTAGGTTTTTAATTAATTTTATGTAGTTTAATTTAATCTTATTTTTTGAATTTTTATTTAATTTTATGATTTTTTTATCAAAACAATTCTAAATTGTTTCTATTTTCTGATTTCTATTTAATTTTCTGAAATTTTATTTAATTTCTGATTTATTATTTATTTTTTTACAGTTTTTTATATTACTAATTAAATAATAATTTTTATTTTCGATAAACCGACAAATCATCACTATTAATTTTCTGATTTGTTTTTATTTTTTATTAATTAAATAATTATTTTTCAGAAAAAACCGACATATCATCACAATTACCTGTTATACAAGTCATTTTTAAGCTTGATGAACAAGTAAGCCAAGTTGAAGGTTTTTTGTGATACGAATTCCACTTTGGAGGTTTAAACTGGTAGTGAAAAAACTTTAAGGTTTAAAGTGTCGCTATGTATCATTCTCAAGGTTTTTTATGTGATTTTCCCTATTTAATTTATTCAAACAAAACAAAAAAAAACCTACCTAGTAGTAACATTTAAACATTGGTATACATATTATTTCCATATGTAATTAATTATGCAACCTTTTTTGCAAAAAAAAGATTTTTTTTTTGCTTAATAACATTTGAACATTGGTAAAAATACAATTTAATACATCATGCGATATATTAGAAAAAACTCACCTAAGTGACTTTTTACACGAATATGTGAGTTTTGATAGATTAATTTTAGAGGTGACTTTTTGGAGGTTTAAACTGCTAGTGAAAAAACTTTAAGGTTTAAAGTGTCGCTATGTACCATTCTCAAGGTTTTTTATGTGATTTTCCCTATTTAATATATTCAAACAAAACAAAACAAAAACCCCTACCTAGTAGTAACATTTAAACATTGGTATACATATTATTTCCATATGTAATTAACTATGCAACTTTTTTTGCAAAAAAAAAAGAATTTTTTTTTTGCTTAATAACATTTGAACATTGGTAGAAATACAATTTAATACATCATGCGATATATTAGAAATAAAAACTCACCTAACGAATATGTGAGTTTTGATAGATTAATTTTAGAATTTAATCTGTCAAAGATTTTTTATTTTTATATATTTAACTCTATTTTAAATATAAATAATCATATACCAAATCATATCAATTGCCGAACAATCTAAATATTTTTTTATGAAGAAAAGTATTATTCGCAATTTATGACACATGTGTTGTCAAATATATCCAATAATAAAAATATAACTTGATATATCTGACTTATAAAGAAGCTTTAGAATATTTTACATCCTCTGAAGATTCAAAATCTTGAGTCATATTAAATTATTTTAAACACAATGAATATTTTTTTCATCAAATCTAATCAAATACAAATTTATCTTACATCTTTTTTTAAATGATTAAGATTATTGTTAAAAAAATACATTCAAGTTTTGTTATAATTGAAACTTTTTACATCAGTTGAAGTTTCAAAATAAAAATTGAACTCATATTTTTTTTATTTAAAACAACTTTTTATTGAGAGTGATAATTGAGTATCTTAACTCTTTATTCAATTACTACAAGTGCACAACATATCACAATAGTATAGAAGCAATCAAATTCACAAAAAACTAAGTTTATACAAGTTTGCAAGACAAAATTTAAGATAAGCCGCAAAGATACTTTTTCCAGCCTCAACTATTTTTAACAAAAATCTTCAGCTAATTTTACTCCTTCATAAATAAAGGGTGTGGTTCGTGTATTCGGATATCCGGTTCGGTCAGAGTCGATTATTTTAGATTTTGGTCAGGAGAAATTAAGAACCGAGGATAATCTTATTCAGACCGGCATAGGTAGTCCTTAATTCTGTTTGGTTTGGATAGCAGATTAAAAATTTGACAAGTCCACTGACCAACACACTTACTATATACTGCAGAAAGGATTAGTAATGCAAACAAGTATACAACAAACATAATACACATGATTTCTGTGCTTATAGGTGTGTGTATATATATTGATTACACAGCTTCATCTTCTTCTCCAAGAGACCAACCGTTTTTGTAATAGAAAGCGATAAGTCCGTTGATAAAAGAAAATAAAAATGTCGGTTCTCATTGTGTGAACTCTATTCTCAGGTCAAAGCTACCTAAACTTTCAGTGTTTCTGTCGATGCATCCTCTTTCTTATTTTCCTCATTCACATCTTCCGTGGTGGTGGTCTTTACGTCTTTCTGGAGAGCACGAAGCATTGCAGAGTTCACCTGGTTTCTCAACTTGGCGTTCTCAACAAAAATATCTGCTAATATCTTCCTCAGCTCGTCCTCCATGAGTCTTGTCTCAGTATCGATGCTTAGAGATTTATCCATGCCTTGAGCGGCAAGCAGCTGAGCCTGAAAAATGGCCACAACCGTTAAATTTTGTGAAATGCACACTGCATATTTGTATTGGCAATTCTTCATTATTGCAGCGAAAACTGGCAAGATGCAGTGACAAGAAACTCCTACTGGAGGAAACCATCAATGTGACTGGGGTGTACGAATTTGGGAAACTTTCTTTTAAAAGGAGATAAAGGAGAATGCAGCTACCTCCTCAATTTGATCGTCAGATATTGACAGCAACCGCAGAGCATCTGATACTGTTGTTGAGTTCTCTACCAAGCTACCACTTCCGTCTGTTGCTAAATTCAAGTTGTACTCTTTAAGCCGGTCGTGGAGAATTCTGCAGTCACTAAGCAACTTTTTTCTAGCCGATACCGTGTTCTCAAGTAGTTTTTTCTCATGTTCGAGTAGTTTCTGAAAAGTGCAATTCAGGCTAAGTTATCTCTCTTGTTTTCATCCATGAACAGTAAAATTTCACAAACCAACGGTGCTGCCAAATTAGAATATAGCCAGAAAATTACCTCAGCTTCAATTTTATCAGTCAAAGATTGAGTC
The DNA here is from genome assembly GCA_026261945.1 of Hirschfeldia incana. NCBI lineage: Eukaryota > Viridiplantae > Streptophyta > Magnoliopsida > Brassicales > Brassicaceae > Hirschfeldia > Hirschfeldia incana. The sequence goes on from JABCMI010000006.1 coordinate 5,945,502, forward strand.
AGCTTCTTTTCTAGTTCCACGTGAGAACGCCTCAGTGATTTGACCTCTTTGACCAGAACTTTAATATCTGCTTTTGATTTTGCCTCTAGTTCATCATATCGCCTGGAGAGATCCTCCAGTTGCTGTTTTCTGGCATCCAACTCTTTCGACAAAACGTGTCTCTCACTCTCAGAAACAGTTGGCTGTTCAGTGGATTCTTCATGTGAGCTCCCATCCTGTGGTAATGATTTGAATCAGCCTCCTTCTCTACTATAGGATACTATGTCCTATCTTTGCGAACCAGCTTGGTTGCGAAAATAATTTAATAGATATGGGACTATTTCAAATCATACCTCTCTCGATTTCAACTTCATTTCCATCTCGTAAGATTTTTGTCTAAGTTCTTCCATATCCCACTGCATCTGAGTACATCTTTCCCTCTCAGTCAAAATAGCTTGCTCCAAATTTTCTTTGCTTCTCTGCTTAGTCGTTTCAAGTTCCCCTTCTAAATCATTAACCTGTCCAGTAAAAACAAGATTTACAACACTACCATTCGCTCCAAAGAAAAAAATGATAGGATACGGATGTTTATAATCAAAACAAGATGAAAAAAGAATGGAATTCATGTTTTCTTTTCTTATTGTACCTTCCTGTTCAGGTACTCTTTCACCGCTATCTCTTGATTTAGTCTTGCTATAAGATCCTCCATATCTATTTTTGCATTGACAAGTCTATCATTCGTGGCTAACAGAATCCTGTTCAATATCTTACGTAGGTCCACTGGAAGAACTATTTGTGCACTGCCCTGTCTATCTGGGTCACAAACAAGACCAGTTCCAAGCGATGGACCAGTACCTCGAATCTGATCCAGGTGGCTTTCACTGCTTGAACTTAAGAGACCAGATGTTGAGGTCGCACCAGTGTGTAGAGAAAACCCGTCAGCACTCTCAACAGACAGATTTCTATCATGCATACCTAAGTGAGCTGGTGATTCTGATTCAGAGAGATGTCGTGAGCCATTGTTACCAAGAAACACATCTTTAGAAGCGTTTCCGTTGTACGCATCCTTCCCTTGTATATTATTGACATATCTTGAGCGGACTTTATGTTTGGGAAAGTCTTCTAGTTGCTCTAGAATAGTTTGGCTCATTGAAAGTCCCTCGTCAATGTTGGACATGCTAAAGTTGACGAGCTTCTCTATTGGATTTGTTACTTCTTCATCCAGAGTTAGATCTTCGGTGCCAATTTCAGAAAGATCATCCTGTCCTACACTTGAAGATCCGAGCTCAGATGTTTCATAAACAGTATCACTCCCATAGTCAGACGTGAGAGAAGAACTGCCGCCGGTCTGAAACAAGCTCAAACTTGGATGAGCCATTGGTGACGAACTTGTGCTATTTCTATCATTGTTGGCATCAGAAGCATTCTGATCAACATCTTGGCATGCTGCGATGCAGCATCACGGTAAAATTTAATAAAAGTTAATAAAGTTCACCAAAGCACGGCTTAACAGCATAACGTAAAAGCTCATACCAGACCTCGCAGCAGCTTCTAGTTCAAGAAAGGATGCAACTACGACACTTCTAGCCAATTCTATATCAGACAATAGCTTCGTTATCCACTCCTCAAGAGAGCACCTTCTCTGCAACAAGGTCACAGCTATCGCTTGTGAAAGGGAGAAATAGCACAAAAAGAAAGGAAACTGAGAGTAAAAGGAGTTACAGTGACCTAATTTAGTTAACCCAGAAAGAATGCATACCTCTTCTAACACTGCTCTGCTTTTCATACGTAACAGCCCTTTGGGTGGAGCTGATGGAAAACTTTTTCTGGGAAATGCTTTTTTAAGCTAAAAGGAAAACATGAATGTGCATATCGTCAGAGAAGTGGAAAAAAAAAACGGAGAGTTGGATAAGGCGGTTCAAAGGGAGAGCAAATACTTACATCAGTTAATAGCTTAAGAAAATCATTAAATCTTCTCAAAACTCCTCTCATTGTGGTAACACCTTCAGGGGACTGCACACTTATCTGGACCCTGTAAAACTGTTCCTCTAAAATGTTACATAAGTATGTAAATTGAACTAAATAAAGAAATAATTTAAGACATTCACAACAACAAAACTCTTCAACTCCCATAAAAAAAGAGGGCACTCTCCAGTCGATAAGACATTTCAGGTAGAACAGGAAACAAATATATCATTGTTCATGCTAAAGTTTATTGATCCGCAGAAGTTTCAAGCTCTGGTCAACATGACCAGTTCAGACAAATTTGCTACTAGAAGATAAAAAAAAAACGAAGATTGCGACCTTACCACAACAGGATCCGAGTTTTTAGACTTTGGAAGGACAGCCCATGAGGGTATAGTAACACAATAACTCCATCCGGTTCGTGGATCATGAGGCCAAACAGTATCTCCACCATTCTGCACAAAAATCACATAATAATTATCCTATTGCCTTGAAGTCTCCACCTTTACATATATCAAATTCAAAGTATCCAAAATTTTAGCTACTCCTGATGTTCAACGAAACATAATTCACCGATTGCTTCATCTAAGTGTTAGGAATCTCCTATTTTATGATAAGGTCATGGTCAATAGTGTGATACGTGTGGCTCCTATATTAATGGGAAGTCTCCCACTTGTTCAAACATGTTCTTTAGTTGTTTAGTTGGTAGTTATTTAGTTGATCTCTTTCTTTGTGTATTTATAGTCATCCATGTATTTGGAATGGTTATGAAAAGAAAATTGCAGTAAATTGTTTCTAAGTCTTTGGGATCCATCATTTTACTTAGGCTTGGTGATACTATAGTAGCATCTAGCTTGGGACTCACTCAAACCCCCAAAAAAGGAATTCGAGCAGATACAGGAAGAACAATGAAGAGCATTTAATATCATCTAAATGCAGAATTTAAGCACAATGAAGTTCGAATTTCGCGGGAAACGTAAGAGCTAACCAATTTTCGCGGGGGAGGACTCCAATCCATCCCCAGTGGAAGAGGCGACGTTCCGTCATGCCTGTGCTTCGGCGGACTCCGTCTCTGCATCATCTCCACCAAATTCTACCTACTCTTTCTCCGATCATGAATCTAATATTCCGATCAAATTTCAATCGGAGATCGTCAGATCGAGCACTGATTTTCGCTCGAAATGGAGATCTGAGCTAAGGATCGAAGAGTAGAGTTTATGAGGATCGTCAGATCGAGGTGACGTCGTCTCTCAGGTTTCTTCTCTTCTTCCTCTGGTTGAATTCCATGGACCCACCACGGTGGTGTCGTCTTCTTTAACGGAAAAGCCGAGAAGATTACACGTCATTTTTTACGCAGGCGTGAGATTCGGTTCGGCTCGTGAAAACCACGTTTTTAATTTTATTTCCGGCTTGATTAGGCTCAGCTCTTTGGATTTTGTTTTTAATTGGGCTTCTTCATTTCTGATAAATTTGGTAAATAAAGATAGCTAAAAATTATTAGTATTATATTTTTTATCTACAAATTATTATTTCAAGCTGAAAAAAAAGATTGTTTTTTTTTTCGGCCAAAAACTATTATATATATATATATATATAACTTTCATTGTAGATATATATATATATATATATATATATATATATATATATATAACTTTCATTGTAGAAATATAGTTAAGAACTGGTTTGTCAATTAAAAGATATAAATATATATGTCTGTCAAATAAATACATTGGACAGTCTGTGTATGTATTTATTTATCGATTTATAGTTGGTTTTTCTGAAAAGTCATGAAAGAGTTATATATATATATATATATATATATATATATATATATATATATATATATATATATATATATATATATATATATATATATATATATCAAAATTGTTAGGAGTATATGAATGGCCTAATATGTAATATCCAAAATAAAAAGGCTTGTTTCTGATTTTGCTTCTCATATTATAAAATTATTTACTTGCAAGATACCAATGTAATGATCTCGTCTTGCAGTAACTAGTATCACATAATATGAGATGTTTTTACAAGAATACTCAATTTAAGAATTCCATTACAAAAAAAACGAATAGAAAAAAAAACATATATATAGGAATAAATAGTATATGAAGAAAGTGATTTTTCTTCAACGAATATAAGATTTCATATCTAATATATAATAAGTTCATAACTTTCTAAATCTGAAAAACTTATTAGAACTTTTTATAAATTTCACAAATCTCATGATTCTTATAATCAAAACTCTAGTCAAAATCATCTTCCACTAACCCCCTAACTAAGTCAAAAAGACAATACACCTTCCATTTAATACTTGTAAATCCCATATATATAATTGTTCTTAGATATATTGTAGGGCAATTGTCCATAATAGCACTTTTGAAGTTTTTATCTCCAAAATGACACTAAAAGGAGAAAGTCACATAAATGACATTAATTAATTGGCAAAATGTCTCTACTATCCTTATTCTATTATTAATAAAAAAAACTTAAAAAATAACCATAAACCTTTGAATCTATGCCGTCCGACGAACCATCCCCCGTCGTTCTTCACGATCCTCCTCCTCCTCGGGAAGAGGCAGAAGATTCGAGGCTGATGGAGATAATCGCGGAGCCAGATCGCGAGAAGAAGGGTCGAGAAGCCGCCAAGATCGGATCTTCAAGCGTCGTTCAACCGACTCAAGGCTCTCGCTCACGAAGCGATCAAGAAGTGCGACGTGTCCAAGAGGGAGCGAGATGAAGCCTTGAAGGAAAAAAGAGAATCTATCGAAGGAGCTCGAGAGTGTGAGTAAAGGGAAATACGAGGTTTGAAAGCGGAGATCGATTGAGAAGATATCAGGTAAAGTTAGTAACTTTAAGAATTTTTCAAACGGAGGTGGTCTTCAGAAGTCTCAGAAGTACACTGGTTTGGCTTCTGTTGCTTGTGGGGTTATTAAACGGACGCATGAGAACTGAGAAGAAGAGGTGCCACAGTTTCTGTCCTCTTCACAACTCCAATCGCCGAGCTCTAAAAGTTGAGAGATTTGAATTAAGAAGAACAATTTCTGCTCGCTTTGAATCGGTAAAGTTCTCAACTTTGATGAGATTGCGACCCATGTTACTCGATTTACTTCTTTCTTGGGCGAATGTGACTAGTCAAGTGTTTGGAGTTCAAGAAATGTCCTTCTCATGATTGTCTTTTTACTTTCAGTTCACTTGTCGTTAAGGCTTCGTTTTCCTCTTTATCTCTCTCTCTTGCTTTAGATTGATTTTGATAGTAAAGTTTGAATCTTTTTTTGTGATGACGTTGGATTGCTTCAAGTTTCAAACTTTCTGTCAAGATCAATCTGTAAAGAGAAACCAGTGGCAACAACAATGATGTTCTCTCCATGTGCTTAATATGCTGTGTCTCGTCTCTGAAGATACGAAATAGTAGTGTTTTTGGATGCTTTCTTCCTATCGTATTAGTATGGCTAGGTTTCCATCTTCTGCTGGATTTAAATATTTACTCTGGCTTGAAGCTTGTATTTATATATACTTGTAGCGTTCTTGAAAGTCAAAGAGTTTAGTTATGGTTGTGCAGAGTAACACAATAGGTTTCTTCATCTAGATTTTGTTTCCAAAATAGCTTATGAAGAGCTTCAGCACGTGGTCATTGTACAATTGGTGCTGTCTATGGACTTTTTAAGTTTCCCATTTCTGCTTCGAAATTCTCTAAGTCAGAAACTTGAACTACTAACTCTTTGAAAACCATAAAAAAAACTCTGATAAAATGTGGCATGTTTGTTTAATATATGATAAGGTTTACTAATTCTTCAAGATTGATGCATTGTTATCTTATTCAGGAGATTCCTTTTAAGACCCGTGAAGCCGAACAAAGTTTGGTTTGAACTTTGAACTTCAAAGTTTGTGTCATTTCGTTTTCATATGGCTAAGTCAAATATCTAACTTCAAACACTATATAGCTGTGACTGTATCTTTAGATAGCTTTTGGCACTTTCAGGATGGATTTCTAAAAAAATAAAATGACTGTGTTTTCTTGTATCTTAATAAAATACTTATGCTATATAAGATAGCTTTTGGCATTTTCAGGATGGGTTTACAGAAGAATAAAATGAGTATATTTTTTTGCATAAGTCTGTTTTCGAAGAGAATCAAAAACGTGTAAGGAATGTTAGACAATCCTTGTTCAGGATGACTATCCTAAATTTGAACAAAGTATTCAAAAAAAATCAAAATTTATAAGAAAATTCATTGGCTATGTAAATCACCAAATATAGTTCATTTTCCACAAAACTAAGAACACATATCAAACACTGAATCATTTATGTGCTGTGGGTAGCTTCATCTTGTTGTATTCTGTTGTAGAAACTCTCTATGCCTTGAGATTGTGTTGTTGGCTTGGCTATAAACCCACCTGGTTCCCATACACGATCTGCCTCTTGAGATTGCTTTCCCACCATGTGCTCGATCTTATTCTCAAGAGAGAAACTCATGTTTTCTTCAGCATCACTTTTGTTTTGAACTTCTTTTTGACATGCAAGATCAACAATCTGTAAAGTTGAAGTCAAACAATCCAACGAGTTTGGATTCATCACAGATCCAGTAACATAATCATCAGCTTGTGAAACTGGGTAGTATTTTTGAAATTTCAGGAAGGATTCATGTAGTTTCAGGAAAGCTTTCCAAAAATTTTGATGTTAACAAATTTTAATTTTTTTTGTTTGGTGTCTTCTTGTTTGGGTTAGTCATGTTATATCTTTGATAGACTCGTGAATTTGCTTATGAAATTGTTAGTCTCTTACTTGTGGTTGTGCTTGTGAAACTGTGTACTGATTTTAAAGTTTCATGAAGGATTTGTGTAGTTTCAGGAAAGTTTTCCAGAATATTCGATAATAACACATTTGAATATTTTTTGCCTTGTGTCTTCTTGTTTGGCTTATGCCTGATGATATTTTTGGTATGCTCGTGAGTTTTGTTATTACATTGTTAGTCTCTTACTTGTGCTTGTGAAGACCTAAAGAACACGATAATAAGATAGCAAGTAAAATGTTTAGGAAGAGCTTCCTGAGAAATTTTATATTTAATTAAAAAGAAAAAAATGTTAGGATAGCAAGAAAAATATTTAGGAAGGGCTTCATGAAAATTTAATATATAAAAAAAATCTACAATAGCAAGTGAAAAATGCATATTTTAACAAAATTGCATATATATCATGTTATGATAGCAAGTACAATATCTAGAAACTAATTCCTACAAAATTAATATTTAATTAAAATGAAAAAAATTAAGGTAGCAAGTGAAATGTTTAGGAAGGGATTCCAAAAAAATTATTGTAATCAAACACATAAGTTTATGTAAACCTAAGTTATATATTATAAATTTGGAAAGTGTAGCAATTTTTGGATGGGTTTCCCGAAATAATATATTAGTGTTTTTCTATCTTGAAATGTTTAAACTAAAAAATGAAATGAAATTGAAAACCAAAGATTTCAAATAATATATTACTGCTTGTGAAACTGTGTAGTGTTTTTTAAAATTTCAGGAATGATTTGTGTAGTTTCAGGAAAGCTTTCCAGAATACTCGATGTTAACAAATTTGATTTTTTTTGCTTTGTGTCTTCTTGTTTGGCTTAGTCATGTTATATCTTTGATAGGCTCGTGAATTTGCTTATGACATTGTTAGTCTCTTACTTGTGGTTGTGGTTGTGCTTGTGAAACTGTGTAGTGTTTTTTAAATTTCAGGAAGGATTTGTGTAGTTTCAGGAAAGCTTTCCTGAAAATTCGATGTTAACAAATTTGAATATTTTTTTGTTTTGTGTCTTCTTGTTTGGCTTATGCATGTTAAGATATTTGGTACGCACGTGAATTTCTTTATGACATTGTTAGTCTCTTACTTGTGGTTGTGGTTGTGCTTGTGAAACTGTGTAGTGTTTTTAAAATTTCAGGAAGGATTTGTGTAGTTTCAGGAAAGCTTTCCAGAATATTCGATGTTAACAAATTTGATTTTTTTTTGTTTGGTGTCTTCTTGTTTGGCTTAGTCATGTTATATCTTTGATAGGCTCGTGAATTTGCTTATGTCATTGTTAGTCTCTTACTTGTGGTTGTGGTTGGGCTTGTGAAACTGTGTAGTGTTTTTTAAATTTCATGAATGATTTATGTAGTTTCAAGAAAGCTTTCCAAAATATTCCATGTTAACAAATTTGAATATTATTTTGCTTTGTGTCTTCTTGTTTGGCTTATGCCTTTTAATATCTTTGGTACGCTCGTGAATTTCTTTATGACATTGTTAGTCTCTAACTTGTGGTTGTGCTTGTGCTTGTGAAACTATGTAGTGTTTTTAAAATTCCAGGAAGGATTTGTGTAGTTTCAGGAAAGCTTTCCAAAATATTCGATGTTAACAAATTTGAATTTTTTTTTGTTTGGTGTCTTCTTGTTTGGCTTAGTCATGTTATATCTTTGATAGCTCGTGAATTTGCTTATGACATTGTTAGTATCTTACTTGTGGTTGTGCTTGTGCTTGTGAAATTATGTAGTGTTTTTTAAATTTCAGGAAGAATTTGTGTAGTTTCAGGAAAGCTTTCCTGAAAATTTGATGTTAACAAATTTGAATTTTTTTTGTTTGGTGTCTTCTTGTTTGGCTTAGTCATGTTATATCTTTGTTAGGCTAGTGAATTCGCTTATGCAATTGTTAGTTTCTTACTTGTGGTTGTGCTTGTACTTGTGATACTGTGTAGTATTTTTAAATTTACAGGAAGGATTTGTGTAGTTTCAGGAAAGTTTCCAGAATATTCGATAATAACAAATTTGAATATTTTTTTGCTTTGTGTCTTCTTGTTTGGCTTATGCATGTTAATATATTTGGTACGCTCGTGAATTTATTTATGACATTGTTAGTATCTTACTTGTGCTTGTGAAACTGTGTAGTTTTTTAAATTTTCCAGGAAAGATTTATGTAATTTCAAGAAAGCTTTACAGAAGATTTGATGTTAACAAATTTTGAAATAGTTATTACTAGGTTACGCAGGATAGTGACACGAAAGGAGTTTTATTACCTCTTAGACTAACACTAACTGAGCTGGAGTATCAGATTGGTTCAGAGTCAAGGCAAAACAATTAAAGATTTTTGTTGATTATTGAAAATTTTCAGATTTCTTAATGTAACAAGAAAGCAGTGTACATATTGTGGATGACTTTACAAAACCAAAAATAGAAAAAAGTTCTGAAATATTTTTGGATGGATTTCCAGAAATAATATATTAGTGTGTATCTCCATCTAGCAAAGTTTAATTCTATCAAAAAAATGTTAAATGTGGTATCGTTATAAAACACAAATATTATATAGGATAGCTTTTGATACTTTCAGGATGGGTTTCCCAAAAAAAATGTGTGTTCTTGCATAAGTCTGTTTTCGAAGAAAATCAAAAATGGAACTCAAATCTTCCATAAAAACATAATCAAAATCTATAAGAAAATTCATTGATTATAGAAATCACCAAATATGTATAGTTCATTATCCACAAAATAGAGCACATATCAAACAGAGAACATTAAAATAAGATAGCTTAACAGAGAACATTAAAATAGATATCACCAAATATATATAGTTAATTGTCTACAAAATAGAAAATATTAAAATATGACAACTTGAAGCATCTAAAATAGTTCCATCAGGAAAATGTTAAATGTGATATAATTCTTGTTCAGAATAGCTATCCTAAATTTAAACAAAGTCTTACAAAGTTGTTGCAAAGCAAAAAGTCAAATACATCATAATAGGTAAAACTTAATAATTACTAAGCTAAAGCTGTAAAGCTTAACGGGATCTTTAGATTGATGTCTATTCAAGTCTTGGGAATGGTATGCTACAAAAACAATTTTTGTCAAGAGCAGGAACAGACACACCACGAGGGATGTCCACATCACCAGATCTCTTCGCAATAGTCTTCAAAGGCCTCTGTTATATTCAAAGATATGAAAAAAAAGGAACTATGAGAAGCCACATTCAGGAGTTTGTAATGTTATAGCGAAACATAAAAGTCCTAAACTTCAAGATTCAAAATCCAACCAAACCTGAATGCCATCGAAGATATTTACCAAGATTCCTTGTCCAAGCTCCACGGAAAGATGCTGGAAAATTTAAGAAACAAATATATGTTAGAGCTGCAGACTAACTAAATAAATAAAAGAAATCCAAGAAAAAGAAGTCACCAACCTTGTGAGTACTAAGAACAGGATCATTAACAGTAATTCCAGCTGTTTCCTCATAAACTGATATCACAGAAAGCCACACAAAACATTCTAAATCTAGATGCAAGTCTTTGACAGAGTAAAGAAGCAGAGAGAGAGAGAGAATGAACACAAACCTTGAATTGTGGCATAATCTCCTTCAAGTCGAATGATCTCTCCAATCAAATTATCATGTCCGACACACACTAACTCATAAATAGCAGCACTAGCCATACCATCGGCAACAACGACGGGACCTGAAACATGCATCGCAAAAACTTATACATACCAATCTGATCACCAAAAAAACTGATCCTAATAGAGAAATGCCAAACTACTAAGAACTATATAAGATCAGATCAGAGATTCACATACGAGTTACTGAACCAAGAAGTAATCAACGGATCAACTTAATATTCTTATCCACAACACTATCATATCAGATCGACGAAACGAAGACAATACCTTGCGACCGTAACCAAATTCGCTCTCCTTCTCATCGTCCTGGAAGGTCGTGAGCTTCCCTGCGTAAAACGACGGCATTTTCCCAGCAAATACGATCGAGCAGGAAAACAAAATCCACCTCCTGAAAAATGGCGAGATCTGATCAAATACAGTCTATCAGAAACAGTCAAAACCTCTAAGCGAGAGATCGGAGATCAAGGAAGAAGAAGATAACATTCCGATCGGAGATTGTCGATGGAGGAGCTAAAGGATAATGTAGACGATAGTCTCAGATAATTGATTTTTGAATCTCTATTTTTTTAATTAATCAAAAGGGCATAAGAGTAAATGATATTTTTAATAAAACTTATTTTTGTGACTTTGAATCTTAAATGCTACTTTTGGAACAAAAACTTGGTTTAGTGCTATATATGTCATTTTCTCTATATTGTACAACCAAATTCAGACAATTAATTGATAAAATACGTTTCCAAAAAGTCTTTAGATTTATATTTACTAGATTGCGTTAATTTAGAAATTATATATACTTCCCTATTCTTAATTGTGAAACCAAGAATGTATCAATATTAATCAAGGCTAGAAGAGACTTAAGCATATGCAGTGACTGTATAAATCTTGTCTCATTCTCCATTTCATAAAACGCACAATCACAATAACAATGACGTTTGCTCTTAAGTATCTTGTTATTTTTCTCCTTCTGTCTATGGCCACTCAAGGTAACGCAGTCGAATCTCTAATATACTTTTTTGCATGTATGTATGATGTATCTCATAAGTTTCATGCCTTTATCTTAATGTTCAATCACAATGATGCTTGATCTAGGACTGTGCGGCTGCTCTTTCGCTAACATCCAGATCGGAGGGACGAGGACGGGGAGAGAAATATCCGGAAAACCGGAGTGGAAAATATCGGTGATCAACACGTGCGGCCAACCTCAGTCGCTCGTGATTCTCTCTTGCGGAGGTTTTGCTCCCGTGAAGCCTGTCGAACCATCACTACTAGTCCAAAAAGGAAACACATGTCTTCTGATTAGAGGAAACGCTATACCAGCTGGCGGCACTGCTCAGTTTACTTATGCCGGCGAGCCTTACTTCTTCAAACCCGTAAGCTCCAAGGTCGGCTAAAGTTTCGACCATTAATTTATGTAACAAGAAACATGTATATGATTTTATGAACAAGGCTATTAGGTTTCTTGTGTCTTAAGCAATATGAGTTTTCTTTTGCCAATAAAATTGATGTGAGCATCTTTTCGTAAGGGCTAAAGGGCCTATAGCAACTTACTTATTGGGCCTATAAAATTATTCTGTTGTGATTTATTTATTTAATATTCTAGCCATATTAAAAAGAAAAAACTTAATATTCTCCATCTTTTCCAGCAAACAACAGACAACGAAGACTTTCTCTTTGGTCGGAATACAATATCGCTTTGCTTATTACAGCAAACAAACAAATGTGTATTCTTTTATTATTTTATTTTATTCGTGGATTAGGGTACACTCCACCTATAGAGAGTCGTGTCGAGTTCCCTTTGAAGTTTCAGCATAAACGCTTCTTCTCTCCTTCTTATTCTCTGTTTCATTCCTCTGCTTCATCATTAAGCTTCAATCTCGAGAGTTTATCGAATATTTTCTATATTAAGTAGTTTCACCTTTATTTGATAAAAAAAAGTAGTTTCACCTTTCAAATGGGAAAGCCAGCGGCTAAGAAGAAAACTCCGGAGACGCCAAAGGATGCTTCCGGCGGAGGAAAGTCAGGGAAAGCCAACCTCCGTTCAACTTCAAGAACATTCGACGAAGACATGGAGATATTCATCACCCGAGCACTCGAGCTCAAAGAAGAAGGCAACAAGCTTTTCCAGAAACACGACAACGAAGGAGCGATGTTGACTTACGACAAAGCCGTGAAGCTGCTGCCTAAACACCACATCGATGTAGCTAATCTGAGAACGAGCATGGCTTCTTGCTACATGCGGATGGGATTAGGTGAGTATCCTAACGCGATTAGGGAATGTAGTTTAGCTCTGGAGGCTTCTCCTAGGTACAGTAAGGCTTTAGTAAGACGGTCTAGGTGTTACGAGGGGTTGAACAAGTTGGATTACGCGTTTAGGGATGCTAGGATTGTTCTGAACATGGAACCGGAGAACGTGTCTGCGAATGAACTGTTTGATAGGGTGAAGAAGGCATTGGTGGAGAGAGGTGTGGATGTTGATGAAATGGAGAAGAGCTTTGTGAATGTGTTGCCTATTGGCGCAGCTCGTTTAAAGAAGGTTGTTAAGGAGAGCAAATGTAAAAAGAAGAAGAGTGGTGTTGAGAGTCCAAAGGTTGTCAAGAGAGACGATGCAGAGAGCAAGGATAAGCCACAAGAGGAGGAGAAGAGTGATAAAAAGTCTGAGATTGATGGAAAGATGAGTGCCAATAGAGAAGAAAAGAAACCTACTTTCAAGAAACAGAAGAAGAGAAATGGTAATAAGGCAGGAGAAGAGAGGAAGATGGAAGATGATAAGGTTGTTGTCATGGACAAAGAGGTCATTGCCTCAGATATCGTTGAAGAGGGAACTGTTACTAGAACGGTGAAGTTGGTACATGGAGATGATATCAGGTGGGCACAGTTACCTCTAGATTCAAGTGTTAGACTCGTAAGAGATGTGATCAAGGATCGTTTCCCTTCGCTAAGAGGGTTCTTGATTAAGTATAAAGATCCAGAAGGTGATATGGTTACCATCACCACAACGGATGAGCTGAGGCTAGCTGCTTCTGACAATGATAAACTTGGTTCCTTAAGATTGTATATAGCTGAAGTTAGCCCTGATCAAGAACCAACCTATGACGGGAAGAGATTGAGCAGTGAAAGCGTTGAATCCGACAAAGCATCTACCTCCTTTGACAACTGGATCTTCCAGTTTGCGCAGCTGTTCAAGAACCATGTTGGGTTTGACTCTGATTCATACTTGGACCTCCATGACCTTGGGATGAAGCTCTACTCAGAAGCGATGGAGGATGCTGTAACCAGTGAAGACGCGGAGAAACTCTTTGAAATCGGAGCTGATAAGTTTCAAGAGATGGGTGCATTAGCTATGTTCAACTGGGGTAACGTCCACATGTCAAAGGCGAGGAAGCAAGTCTCCTTTCCAGAAGATGCTTCCAGAGAAGCTGTGATAGAAGCTGTCGAGGCTGCCTTTGTGTGGACACTGAAGGAATACAACAAAGCTGCAGAGAAGTATGAAGAAGCTTTTAAGATCAAACCTGATTTCTACGAAGCTCTCATTGCGCTTGGTCAAGAACAGTTCGGACATGCAAAGCTTTTGTGGTATCATGCACTCAGAAGTAAAGTAGACATAGAGAGTGAGGTGTCTCAGAAGGTTCTTATGCTGTACAACAAAGCTGAGGATAGCATGGAGAAGGGTATGCAGATTTGGGAAGAGATGGAAGAGCGTCGTTTAAACGGAATTTCCAAGTATGATAAAGAGATGACACTGTTGCATAAGATGGAGTTGTTTAGTGAAGCTTCGGATGAAGAGGCTTTGGAGCAGACAGCTGCTAATATGAGTTCTCAGATTAATCTCTTGTGGGGTTCTTTGCTGTATGAACGGTCTATAGTTGAGTATAAGCTTGGGCTGCCTACTTGGGACGAATGTTTGGAGGTTGCAGTTGAGAAATTTGAATTAGCTGGAGCTTCTGCAACTGATATAGCTGTAATGGTGAAGAATCATTGTTCAAGCGAGAGTGCACTTGAAGGTAATACCAAACTCTTGATAAAGTACAAGCCATTGGTTTTATGATGTGATAATAGCAAAGTTGTGATAATTGTAGGTATGGTTTTCAAGATTGATGAGATAGTACAGGCATGGAATGAAATGTATGATGCCAAGAGATGGCAGACCGGTGTCCCATCTTTCAGGCTAGAACCGATGTTCAGGAGACGAGCTCCAAAACTGCATGATATCTTAGAAAATGTATTTTCTGGATCTGCTTGAGGAAGCATTCGTTTCATTATGTGTATCATTAGGTAAGTAAGTAGAAACTCATATCTGCTTCACATAATCTTGAAATATGGTTGTCTCTATAGTAATCTTAGGCTGTTAGTTTCTCATGAGTCATGAGTTGAATGCTATTGATAATGTTGTGGAGTATGAATTAGGGAATAGTCCTTAGGTTTATTGCCTTGATCCTTATGATGAGACTGCTTACTTCTGTCTCTTGTTTTATGGAAAGTTAATCTTTTGATTTGTTCAACAATGTATTGCAGGCACTTTGTTTGTTTGGGAGTGGTGTTCATTTTTATCTCCTCCCATTTGGTTTGGTTTAGTCTCATCTTTCAAAAAGAATTATATAATTTTTTTTGGTGGATATGATTGATCTCCACGAAGTATAACGTATACTCTTGGCCTCTGCGATATTCATGTGGTAGGCTGAGACTGACTAGGATTCAGTCCAGGGAAGAAGAAGGTTATAGATGGTGATAACTCTCTTCTCTTCAGATTTGATATAACATATTGGTTTATATGTTTTTGTTTGTTTGTTTTGTATGGTTTTTTACACCGTAGCTCTGTAATCATTTTTTTATTACTTGTTGATTTGGATTAGTGTCTGTTAAATGTGTGTTTGTTGTGTGAATGTTTGTTGTACCTCTGACTGCAGATTGTTTTATTTATTAAAAAAAAGAATAAAAATGTTAATTTTCAGATTAATATTCAAGTCCAATAACCGGAGAGGTAGAACTAAAAATGTTATTTCTGGTCCTTTATATGTCAGGACCGGTGGTGGCTGCTTGCATTTATACAAAACTATGTTTTTGTTTAAGATAACGATTTAACTGTGATGAAGATAGAAAACTATGTTTTTGTTTAAGATAACGATTTAACTGTGATGAAGATACTAATGAGCCGTAGCAACTTACAAAGAAAAAACACGACCAAGCGTTCCATTACTGGACGCAAAAGCCAACTTCCAAGAACTACTTTATATACACACATAAACATAGATTTTCAGCTCAAACAATGATACAAACATGAATACAGCTCTACAATCCGGTTTTATAGGCAAACCGGTAACAACACCTACACATACTGTAATCTGCACGGGTCATATAACCGGAGGAGAAACCGTGTCTTTCATACCCGGTTCGCTTGGATTCACGTGGCAAAGCATCATCCTCTGGTCAACCACCTACGACTTCCTGAGTTTGGTAGAGAGAGATAATGTGTTGATTAAACTGTCAAACGATATATATATATATATATATATATATATATGAGGAAACGTAGAGCTTGTTATACCGTTTGCGTTTGTTCTTGGAGGGAGTAGATGATGTGGAAGAGTTGCTGTTCCAGTTTCTTTTCCTCTGGTTAATAAACCAATTGTTAATCTGCTTCAACTGTAAACCGGTTTCTTCAACAAGCCTAGCCTTATCTTCCTCCTGCAAAATCCAAAAAAACCAAAATAAAGTAAAAAAAAAACAGCCTTTCAGAATGTCTTAATAAACTTTCTTGGATAAGGCTTATACAGTTGGGTAAGGCCATCTGGAGTGAGTACGCCACCACTCTTTGAGTACAGAAGTTGTATCTCCAGGCAACTTCCCCGCCCTTCTCTTCCTCATTATCTCTTCTCTTATGTCCACAATCTTCTCTTTGAAACCCTACAAAACGAGCACACATGAATAAATAACACAATGTGTTTGATGTAACATGGCAACTTGATCAAGCAAATCACCTGTTTAAGCTCATGCTTCAGTTCTTTCTTTACACGTTCCAGCAAGGATCTCTCGCGCTCGGTTGGGACAAGAGGACCGAATCCCATCATGCAATCTGAACCGTCCAAACTTCCATCAAGCATATCCACCTCGCTCTCTACTTGGTTATCATCTTCATCATCATCAGACATTGTCTTGCCATTACTTTCACTCGGTGAAACTCCTACGACCCCACACAATACAAAAATCATAAAGACATACAATCTAGCGAGAAGACAACAAAGGACACACATACCCGTTATGGATTGTAGTGACTGCTCAATCTCCCAACAAGCCGTAATAGCTTCTATGGCATGGACGCAGACGTGGTGTTGGAGTTGTTCTTTAAACGAACATAACAGCACAACATAATGTGACTGCATCATCATTAAACAATGTAAGATTCTGAAAGCCATAAGATATACAAAACAGAACCTTACAAAACAGAGTATGTTTCTGTTTCTTATAAAGTCTTTTTTAGTAAGAAGCAGACAAACTACAAGCCACTGAAAAAAAAAGGAAGCTCCTTTATCTAACTTACCATGAAATGGTCAAGCTCCTTGTTGTCCATACCCACACCAAGAGATGAGTACTTTGCGGCGACGGTGTGTAATTGACTGAGCTGCGCATCGATCCTCGGAATCTGGTCAACGGGAGTAGCAACCCTAAGGCAAGCCACGTGAGCTGCCAAGAGCTGCTCGTACATTGGATGTTTCAAAATCGCAGCTTTGTCGCTAGCGCTCCTCCAATCTTCACCTCCATCAACACCTTCGGCGGCGTTGACTCCTTCGGGATGGCCTTCTCCGGTGTTTTGGACCTCCGTGTGGAATGAGAGCCACCGTCGGTTTGTAGCGGCAGCAGCGGGACTGTCTCCGTCGGTGGGAGGGAGGTTGAGGAAACTGGCGGTGAGAAGCGACGGTGTTTGCTGTGATTGATCGGAGAAGTGTCGGAGAGGAAGGGCTTCTTCCTGCGGAGGAAAGAGGTGGGAGCTGTTAAACGACATTGTTTTCCTGCGTTTTCGGGATCGGAGAAAAATGTACTCTTTTTTTCTCTTTCCTAGAGTTATTCCTCCGGACCAACCGTGTCTTAATTGGCCATGAATGTCGAGAAAACCGTGTTCTATTTTTCTTGTCAACTGCCAATAATTTGAAAATATAATATACACTTCACTTTCTCAGTTGCTTCTCGTTTTGGATATTTTAGCATATATGTAATATTATATTTTTCTTTTAATCCTACTAGTTCCGCGTCCGCGCTACGCGCGGATTACATTTTTATATTATTTATTTATAGATAAATATAAGTGTATTTTATTGATGGTATCATCATTTTGTAGCATTTTGTACATGAGAAGTGATAAGATTTTGTTGCCTGATATCATTTGGCTGTAAATTGTATATATATATACAGGAGCGAATCCAGAATCACACGTAGACGGAGGCATATAATCTGTTTCAATGTGTTATAATTGTTTGTTTTGGAGAGCATTGCATAAACTATTAGAAATTACTAAAGGAAAAAAAAATCAGATGGGGGCATGTGCCCCCGTACGTCTTCACCTACGTCTGCCCCTATATATATATAACATTCTGCACATAATGTTAGGGTAGTTTTAGTGTTGGTCATTTTCATAAGAAAAAATAGTTAATAGGATCTTGTTCAAGGAAAAAAACTATGCTTTATTTTTGATAATTTATGGTTTATTGCTTATCCCGAAATCAAATTTATGTTTGCGAGATTATGTGTTTTGCAACAACAAAATAACTTACATAGTATTTTCCGGTTAATTGTTTGGTTTATTTTTAATTACTCCCAACCTATCTAAAGCATAATGGATTTACATTTTTTTATAAAATATATTCATAATAAAATAACTTATTATATCATAAAAATACATCTATTAAAATATTTATTTGTAAATTTCAAATAAATAATACTTTTCTTTGTAACTTATTATATAAGTAATTCTTTGGATATTCTTTATCTTGCATATTAATGTTTTTTTAAAAAGGTATATTTTTGTTATTTTTATCAAAATATATTAATTAAAAAGATCCATAAAATCATAAGTTCAGTAAGTTTATGAAAATATTGTTTCATATCTTAGATAATGGACTTAAATAATTGCAACGAAAATATTAATCTGAATTGGTCGAATTATTATCAGAAATATTGTTATTCAGTTTAGAGAAATATATGTAATTCAATACGTCTGAAAATTAAATAACCGTCTGAAAATTAAATAACCGAACCAATCTAAAATTGTTATACCAAAGAAAATTAACCTAAATAAACGTAGTTTTATTTGTAATAATTTTATTTATTTATTTAATTAACTGTTATGATTTAATTCCTTTTGAAAATTATATATATGCATGTGCTTTTAAATTTTAAATTGATCAATACTTTAAATTTTTGTATTTGATTCTCCATACAACATATATCAAAGCATACATAATTTTACTAAAATCGAATTTACGAATCTAAGACAACAAACTAAAATAAAACGAAATGCATTTACAAAACTAATCAAAAATTATAAAAATAAGAATATATGTTTGAATTCAGAAAAGTATATCTAGTGCAATATTCTTAAAATAATAACCAAACCGATCAGATACTTTATACAAAGCACATGTCTAATTAAAATAACATAATATTGTTTACAGTATTAAAATATTTACATGTTCAGAGAAAATTACCTAGTATCTTATATTAAGCTAATATTATTTAGAAGTCAAAATATACATGTCGTTATGTGCTAAACAAAACAGTTGTGTTGCAGGACCTTCGAAGCAAGGAAAAAAACAATTTTCTGAGTTCCAATAAACCACCTAAATTAATTCCAACTAAACGTGTTTAGCCAAACATGTTTACTGATCTTTCCTGGTATTGTGCGGTGGCTTGCTATTTCTGTATCTTGTTCGTTTCGTCATCGCGGACGCAGCTGTAGCATCACAAAATTAAAGCTTTAATGACAACAACACACCGCACAGGTGGAGAACTGTTAACTGATTTTCCAGCCACTGCGGCAACTAACGGGGAATAAACGGACGCCGAAGAAACCAAGAACCTTTGTTTGTCTGTTTCTGTAGCCGTCTCTTCTCTGTTAAGACGAAAGTTTGTCTAATTGAAACTTCCACATATTCTTAATTTTTGAGTATATTCCTTCTGAGACACAGATACACATAGGTTCTTGGTTATGCTCTCTTATACCAAAGCAGATTCAGTTTGGTTCACAGTTAGCGTCTTGAACCCAAATTCGGATGTGGACAATGTGACATTTCATTGCTTGGGTGATGGAAGAGCTCCTGGTCTATTGTTACTTTTGTGGTTTCTCAAACATCATCTGTAGGTACTGGCCCTGTCTTTCAATCAGTAATTGCAAGGACCATTGAATCTGGGGCATATAAATTACACAACATCAGATACAAAAGTACTAATATTCTTTCTATAAAGCAGACAAAGGTTAGCTTTTAGCAGCTATGCAGGTGAAGTGTTTACCTCGGATCAGCTCATGGAAAGGTTTCTAAGCTTCCACTTGTAACATTGGAGCTTATGTGATCTCGAAGATCCATGTAAAGAAAGAGTGACAAAATTAAACACATAAGTAACTAATACTATAACAATCAAATTCTGAACAAATACGAAAGATGATTCCAGGTTTGTTATGTAGTAAGACCATATAAAATCTTAAGTTTTAATGTCAAGAGATTTGAAATCTTTGATAGATGTCATCTTCTTCACTTGAGGTTCTCCTGTAAGAGAATAAAAAAAAAGAATGAAACTGGAAAGTTACTCTATATAAACGTGTGTGGTTTATAATTCAGAAAAAACACAAAAGTATTATGTTAAAGTATATACCGGTAGCCTCTATAGTCTCTGGTTGATGCCTTGTCGTGCCGTATTTTTGTGCGTAACAACATATAAAGACGATAAACATCAATTGCATAACACATTTCTCCCATACTTTCACGATAGCAGAAGCTATTCCAATCTTCCTCCCTTTACAGGTTAGGGAAAAATGAAAGGCTGTTAGAGGCTGGTGGAAGAAACCTCAAACCAAATGCAGAAGAATAATAACTTAGTTAATACCAAAGTAAAGAGAACAAAGATAAGTAGTATCTGGAAATGAAAAGAAAAGGCAGAAATTTAAACACAAATATTGCAACTTGTACAAATCGTGAGAACCATTTCATGATCTAATCTCTTCTCATTCTATAAAACTTCTCACGAACTGATTGATTGTGTGAAAAGAACTCGTTTAAGTTACCTCTCTCTCTCTCTCTCACGAATACTTCAAGATGTGTATGAATATAAGTGATGAAATGAAATGGTAAAGCTTGAGAAATGTTTCTCTAAGTAGGTAAGCTCTTCGCACTCAACTTTGCTTGGGTGTTTGGCTGGAAACGTACAAATGGAGGTCCATATATCCATCCGAATCAACGATTATAAAAACTGACCGGTCGACAACTTGTAAACTCTGACAACAGAATTAAAATGGCCACAAATGAAAGAATTTTATAAACTTAGTGTAACCCCTTAAATTTTTTTGTAGCTTAAAGGTAGTATTTGGATTTCGACTTAATTGGATGTTCAAAAGCCGAAATTATATTATGTTGCCACAATCTAACACAAATTGAATTTAATTGAAATATAATCAAATGTAACAGTAATCAACATACCAAAAGAAGTTGGATCGAAATGTTTTTCTGTCGCCGTTAACATTACTTCTCGGACTGTCATCATTCAGAGGAATAGATTCTTCATCTCCTCCTTCTTGAAGATGGCACTCCTCGTCATTCTCTGAGCCCGTAATTTTCGATTGGAGAGAGAAACGGCGACGGGAGACTTGCCGGTGGAGAGGGGAGTCTATCCGGTGTATTTCATGCCGGTTGATGTAGCTGTTTCGCAAAGTTTCAATTTGGGTTGGCTTTATATATAAGGAGATAGAGGGGAAGGTGGAATGAAATCATTAAAGCATAATTAAAGAGCAAGACTGGATTACGATAATGGTGAAATGCTGAGAATCTGATCGGTGACATGAAGAGGAAGACAAACTTCACGCTTCAGCCAGCTAGATGGGCTTGAATTGGGTGGTTTTGAAAAAAGTAATAACAGCCCAAAAATGTAAAAACAGCCCAAATGGGACTGAAGCATATATCACGTGTCAGAATGAAGTCTTCTGATTGGACGATTTAAAAAGAGGACGTGGACACTCTAAAAATGCTTCCTCAAGGCCTTTTAATATAGTATAGATAGTATTATTATCAAATTTGGCTTTTCATTTAAAATTCCATTTTTCTCTCAAATTACATGTTTTATGACATGTATTTTTTTAGAAAAAAATTATGTAAGCAATAGTTAAATAACTTTGGATCTATAGAAAAGACTAAGACAAAATTAGGTGATAACAACTATCAAGTTGTCATTTGTTTTTCTTTTGTATTCATGAACACGCCGACACGAACCACCAAGAACACTACACCTCACAAGTTTAAAACTAAAAATAATTGAAAATTATATAGTAGAATAGTCATGGCCCACGAGATGGATAGATATCTCTCTTGTCTTGGATTAGTTGAGCAGAAAACAATGGATTTAACTTTTGATTTTTAAAATAAAGGAGACGTCTGAAGACACAAAAGTCTGTTTGTCCTATTTTTTCCTCTAAACAACGCTTTAGTTACAAGGAATGAATCGGTACAAAAGAGAGAGAAGCAAAGATTAAAGAACTTAACATTCACTTTCTTCTGAAAAAACAAGAAGTAATGAGTGTTTTACCCCTGAAATAAGAAAATAGAAAACAACAAGGATGGGAAGAGACAATATACATTCACTTTTCTTTGTAAGAGTCTCTGGCTCCCTTTCTTGATTGTAAATCAGATAAGAGTTCTATAAAATCTTAGCTAGTTCCATACAATAACTCATCCTCGGATGGTGTTATGTTGAGGTCAGGGAGGGAGAAGAAGCTCTCGGATGTAGCGGTCTTGCCCTCTATTCTGCAAGGTTTTGATTCGCCTTGTGATTTACGACTCAGATCAACAGAAGTCTCGTTCTTGACTCGGCCTGAGTTCAAGTCAAGCTGCAACAAGAAAATAGAAGAATAGATTCAGTTAAGACCAGCACACAGAGAGAGACAGAGAATATGGAAAATCATCAGAATACTATTAAAAATTCACCTTAATCCTCTTCAACCTTTGGTTCATTACGTTTTGCTCGTCGAACGTCACTCGGAGACTTGCAATCTCCTGTAGAAGATACCGGATTTGTTAGAAACATGAGCGAGATCATATATATATATATAAATATATATATGATATAAATATATGATAAAACAAAGGTTAGAAAGAAAGAGAAAGTACCTTTTCAAGGTCGATTCTTTCCTTCAACTTCAAGTTCTCTTCGTGTTTAAGCTCAGAAGATGACTGTAAAATATTTTTAAAAAAAGCTCAGCTTGGATCTTAATTATACTTACTTTCAAGTATCTAGGCGAAAATAGAGGTTATACATACCTTGTTTTTCTTCAGTCTCTTGGGAAAAGAACTGGTGATTTCGTTTGTGGGGAAAGGCTGCAACAACAAAAATAAACGCATTTGATTAGCACACCAACGAAATAAGTCAATGTATTGATGTAAGATGGTAAATCTACCAAATGAAGTAAGGACAACTGTTTATAGATCTTTTTACTTTTTGTAATCAAAGCCAAGATCTTATTTAACATACTAGTAAAAGTTTCTTTTCCCACAATAGAAATTTCAAACAAAGAAAAAGTCAGAGAATATCAGCCAGTAAAATCTGTCATTTTAGAAAACACAAACACAAATGGAAAATAAAATTATAGAATGGATGTGGTGCCAAATGCCACATTATGAAAATCCCGCGGCATCACTCTTTTAAGATCACACGTGATCCCAATCTATCCGACAAGATTTATTAACTCGCCTCTCACCCAAAACGACATCGCGTTGGACCTCAAAACGTAAAGCGAACGCGCACGTTTGACCAACTAGCTGTACTACCCCATAATTTTTAAAGGAGCTTTATATTATTCCTTCGACACAAAATTTTAAAACTTGACCGGTTCCTGAACCGGCAAATTTATCAGACGCCTCCGCAAGGAGAGATCTGTTAGAATTCCCGGTTCAAACCGGAGAGTTAAAGTTAATCGAGAAGATTAAACGTCCGTCCAACCACCAGATCTGATTATTAAGCTTTGCGATAGAATATTGACAAGAACGCAAAAAGGAAAATAAACTCTAAAATGCTTTTGACTTTTGGGAATGAAAGAATCCAGTTTAAAACCTAGAGCTAGGTAGAATAAGATGTGGTAGGTCCGCCGTAAACGCCGAGGGAGGTCCGACCCGACCCGATAATGGTGATAATTTCGCGATAAACGAAGATCGGTGGAAAACGGGAAACTAAAGATATGCTTGAGAAAACGGTTTTTTCAAGCTTTGAGGCTTGAGAGAGATGACGTCAGCATAGAATTACGAATCGAGTGATGAAGAAGGTTGGTTATAAAGATGAGGAGAACGATCATCTCAGCTACGAACCGGCGACGGACGTGAAATCTCAGAGGTTAACGGATTTGTATCTCTCCTCGCCGGCCGGATTCGCAGGGGGAGAAGAAGAAGAGAAGAGTAAATCGAGATGATAAGTTTTTCTGAGAGAGAAAGTACCTTAGATCGGGCTACTGTAGAGGTGGAGCAGCTAGCTTGGCGACTGGTGTCCTCCTCCACTCCATCGGATGCCGAGGCGCCGCTGCCGCCACTTCCAGATCCGCCGCTCCATGAGAGAGGAGTCTTCGGACTACCTCTAACCGAATCCGCGTCCTTCTTCAGCGTAAGGACACAGCTAAATCTCGAGGAACGTGACCTCCTTTGACGGACTCCCCACCGCATCGGAGCCAGATTCGACTCCGGATTCTCCGCAGCTACCGTCCCCGCGTGCTTCAGCCGTATAAGAAGCTCCGCCACCATCTGGTCGTCCGTCATCGCCGCCGTTACCCACTCGTCCTTAGCTGATGCCGATGTAAGTTTCTTCATCGACCGCTACGCCGACCAAAGGGAATCAGAGAGCAGCGTGAGAGAGAGAAAAAGAGAAGTTGCAGAAGAGAGAGAATGACGAAGAAAAAGAGAGAGAGAGAGAGAGAGAGAGAGAGAGAGAGAAGTTGAAATATCGAAACAGACGAAGAAAAAGATAGATGTGTGGTGTTATATACGAGGCTCACTGTATTATTCTTCTTCTTCTTTTTTTCCCTCATTGTATTTTCCGAAACGTAAATTGTTTTTTTTTGTTTACATTTTAATAAAGTCAGCAAGATGCCGATTTGGATTTAACTTTCAGATATCAAGTAATTAAATAACATTTGTAGGAAAGTGTATATTTATTATATTTTGATATGTAAAGATTCTCTATTAACCTGTTTTGCAATTGGGTTAATCTTTGCTTCTTTCCTGTCTGAGTCTGACTATTAGGCAATCTATATTTGCTTATTAGGGCACCATCAATTATATGTTCCTCGCCATTTTATGGATTTAAACATTTTTAATTATTAAATGCAAAAGGAATAGAAAAACTGATGTGGCTACAGGCTTATTGGAGATTTATCATTTCACACGTAATGTTCAACCAATGAACAATTGACAAACTGCCTAGTGGCCAACCAGCTCCGTTAACAACGTCAATATGCTTTGATGCGAAGTTAAAAAAGACAAGGCAAGTTGTTAAATTGCAGATAAATAAAGGGTCCCACAAATTAATTATAGTTTCTATCATTCATCATCATATTAAATTACTTTATGTTGTTTTGTGAAAATCGAATGCAGATTCTTTTAGAAAATGCCTATGTAAGCTGCACAGCTAAAGTCATGGGCTTTAGATAGGGTCGAGGTGGGCCGCCCAACCATGATAGCTGGTAGTAACTTAAAACTTGAACCAACCAAGTGGCATGTATGATGTACAAGTACAAACTATACAATTTATAGTTTGTACAGAATGATAGAAGACAAAATCAAAGATGAAGAAAGATCAAAGATCGATGACAACTTTTTGAAAATCTCAAAAGGATCAAGTGTGCATCTTTAATAATCACTAATCCGAAAATACCTCAACGCTGTTGCTTTGCGTGTGATAGAGATATAAGCATATAAACACTGTTTCTTTGCGTGTGCTAAGAGAAACACATTCTCAAACGCGTAACCAGTTAACCAATTGAGTTAAGGCATAAACCATTTTTATATTTTGAGTTGTTGTTAATCATATCCATGAGAATATCACGATATCACCGTCTTCGTATTGGTATCAGGGATGAATAGAAGAATACTTTGAACAACCATGGAATAAAAGACGAATAAAACTTAAATTCAATTAATATAAAGATGGAAATACTGATCTTACATCGAACGATCAAAGTAATACAGAAACTGTAATCTGCATATTACCAGTACGATACATATCTCTGATACTTTGTCTTAGACCTACGGAAACGATGAGAAACAACATAGAGACTCGACAAAAGAAAGACGAACCTATAAGTAAAACCGACAGCTAAAACAAGAGATGATTACCCAAAGACAACAACTAAAGAAAAAAAAAAGCCTATGCACAAATACGCTATACAAACACTAAACTCGAAGAGAAACTAAGACCTGTTAAGAAGATATTTCGACCTTGCCCCTTGAAAAAATAAGGGAAGGATTCGAAACGGTTTCATAACGAAGATGCGTTTCTTCACCTTCTAGATGATTAATTATTGAAGATTTCGATCCGGAAATGGAAAGTTTTGAGGATAACAGTGGAACATCGGCCAGATTGAGATGAGACATGCGGTCACGCGATGTCTAGGCGGAGCAACCTGATGATATGGTCGGTAGCGTCGGTGGCTTGGAAAAGAGAGACGCTCTTCTTCGCGGCGAAAAAGGCCGGAAGAGGGACGTCGCTCGGAGGAGGAGATGTCATGGTCACGGGACCGGCGTAAAACGGTGCCGTCTTCGATTTGCGAACGGGTAAACGGATCTGACTCGGATCTGGTCCGTTCCTACGAGTAGACACAAGATCTGCCTTCTCTACGGCAAGATCTGCTGTCTTCTTGGGGATCTCCTCGCCGCGCTTCAGGATTCTAACCTGACCAACGCCAACGTTGTTGTTGTTGTTGGGACTCTTCTCCACCGTTCCCTTTGGGAGTGCAGCGAGAGGAGGAGGCGAGGGCGCTACAGGAGGAGATGGTGATGTTTGTTTACGCGGCGGGCTACGGCGCGTGCGGTTTGAGACCGTTTTTTTCTGCCTGTTGGGGCATGCGCTAGGGTTACGTGGATGTTTCATGTGAGATAGAGGATGCTTTAGACAGTCCTGGGGATTTAGAACAGCGACGCCCATGGTTACTTGAAAGGGCTAATTGTCTTTGAGAATATTAGAAGGAAGAAGAGGAAAAATGATAATTTAGAAGAAGGAGATGAATACATGTGTGGTGGATGATGAAGAGGATGAACGATGTCTTTATACACGATTGCCCCAGCGTGGCCGAAACAGCTTGGAGTTAGTTTTTAAACCTACTCTCGCATAACGTCCGTGATTCCACGCGCTAATTTGTTTGCCTTTTTTTCATTTCTTTACCATTTTCTTCTTTTTCTTAAAAACTGTGTTCCCTCTATAATTCTTTGTTTTATTCATTTCCTTTTTATGAAGGAAACTGATTAATCACGGCAAAGTATATTTTCCTAATCGATTCAATAGTATGTCACTATGGCTTATAGAACGTTGTCTGGTACAAAGATTTATCTGTTTGTCGTTGATATATATGGTAAGTGTTATGGTTTATCTAAACTACTATAACAAGATAAACCATGACATAACTCAACTTACCATCTATACTATTATTTGAGAAGTGATTTAGCTTATGTGTCAGCATATTCATAATTTTAAGATTTTTTGCTTATTTATCATGTATTCCATAATTTTAGGTAATTTATTTATTTTTTATTTTTTTAGTTTTGATTATTTGTCATATTCTCCATAATTTAGATTCTTTATTTATTTGTCATATTTTTAAATAATTTTAGGTGGTAATTTTAGTTTTGATTACTTTTCATATTTTTCATGATTTTATGATATTTTGCTTGTTTGTCATGTTTTACTATTTTTAAGAGCTTATTTGTCATATTTCATTATTTACGTTTAGTCATTAATTTTAATTTATAACTTTTTGAATTGTTAGTTTTTAAACATTTTAGTGATTATTTAATAAATATTTTCATTATATTCAGAGATAATTATTATTAAAGAGTTTTATCAAAATTTGGAAATAATTTATAGTTTTATTAAGATGTTTACTTTAATAATATTAAATTGTTTTTTTATATTTTAAAAAGAAAATTCACTTCACTTTTATGCCATCAAATTATCTCACCAATCAGAAAAACCTAAGTAATTCGATTCATTCACATCAAGATTTTAGAATTTTTATCATGGAGAAGACATTGCTTTTGCGAATTTGAATTGAAGGGTGATGATGTCAAAAATACAATCTATTGCCATTAATATTTTTTAAAAATCTAGCTTTTAATAGACATATATAATTTATTAATTTTAGTTTAAAATTTTTAGTTAAATAGAAATATTTTTTTCATTATTATAAATTTTATTAATATGTGTCACTATAAACTCATATGAAGAGAAAATTCATATAAAATATAATTAAAATTTTGACGAAGAAGTGTTTGATTTTCATAAACTTTACTGATAATTGCTAATGGTTTATTTTATAGATTATCTTTATGTTATTTTAAGGTATTAATTATTAGATTATTATGATGATGATATGTTTTACATGTGTAATAACAAAATTATATCTTCTGATTAATTAATATTTGAAATTAATTAAACAATTTATATTGGAATTTAAAAAAATTGTTAAAAAAAATTGAATTAGTTAGATATATATTAATCCGCACAAGTGTGCGGGCCACCATCTAGTAAATTTATATTTTATTATAAAGATTATTGTACTATCGTAACTGTTAATCATTCATATCTAACCTATCAATATACAAAATTTTAAAAGTAGCTTTACCTGACCGTATCAAACTGCGCATTCCACGACTTCTTCTATTTATCACTAATTGATTAAGAACATATCTTCACCCTTTGAGTAAACTTCACGTTATCCTCAACACCATGCATCTTATAAAGTAAACGCTAATTATAAATGTATATATTATGTTCCCCTCAAACGCTAATCACCCCTTTGATCCATTTGTATTTATTAACATCTAGATCATATAAACTTCAAAGTTAGCAAAAAAAAAATCATATAAACTTCAATAAACCTAGCAGTTAGTTAATTTTGATGACGATTCTACCACTTTTAGTTCAATGTATTTAGCCACCTGTACTGAGGTGTTTGCTTGTTTTCTTTTACATACATTGATTTAGTTTATCATTTAAAACCCTACTATTTGACATCAAATAGTTCGCAGATGGCTCCATCTATTTGAAAGAACTGGACATAGTATAATATATGTGGACTATAATCTAGTATTAAAATTCAGATATTTTCTAGGGTGGAGCAAGGATTTATACCTATTTTAATTAAGATCCAACTATAATTATTTGTGTTGCGAATAGGTAAAAGACAACATCAATTGAAAGAAGTGGTCGACCAAAATAGTTTTATTTTATATTTTTATTATTCAACTTTATAATGTGAATGAGGCGCGTGGAAATGAAGTGGTTTCTTCTACGGTTGAGAGAGGAACCCACGACGAGACTACCTCACCTTACCGAAACCCAAGCTATAACTCTTGCGCGTTTGTGGGTCCCACTATGCTCTCCACCTAATATCTATCTCATCTTTTTGTCTTCCCTCTGTTATAGCCTAACTCACCCTTCGTATTTCAATCAATTTACTATACTGCCACACCCACTTGTCCATTTACTTTGACCACGCCATTAGTATCTTTAATTCTTTATTGTTATCATGATCATTATAATAAACTTTAGATTACTACTACACTACCTCATGATCTTTGGTGTTATTTTCTAATCTTTGTGCTCTAAATTTAATAATAATGGAAATAGTAAACAGAATTGTGACTTTTGAGGGCTATTGGGGGCATATAGGTTTTCTTCTATATACTTGATGACGCAGAAAAGAAGGCAGAGTCCATGTGTTGGAGCCTTTGGAGGAAATGTTAATCAATCGGAAAAAGACACGTACATGTATTTTGACAATAAGAATGGCGTGTAGTTGTGCGAATAATTTCGGAACTAGTCAATCGAGCCGACTCAACTTTGGCCGGCCCAATTTATAAATTCCTCTGATTTAATTATTTACTTCTTTTGGGGTCTATCCATGATTTTTAGAAGATAGAGGATTGGTTATTTCGTTTAGATTTAAACCGCTTAAACCGAAAATATATAATTCATACCCTAACAAACTGGGTTACACACATGCTGCCATGCAGAATCCAGCCCGAACAAACCGAGTACAAGCTGTCACTAAAAAATAGCCTAATGATCCCCAAACACCTTGATCCAGCGATGGTTACGGATACTCATGTCAAAGAAGGCTAAGTGACAAGTAAAGTTCTTCTATAATTTGAAGCGAGTCTCCCATTATTAATTGTTCAACTCGATCCTGTATTGATTAGCAAATGTCACTTATTTTACGTAGATAAGACATTAAACAAGCAATGATGTGAAGAGCATATAGAAGATGCAGACCAACTTTGCAAGAGACATTATACCATTACGAATTTACAATCTCTTTAGTTAACAATCTTCTCGAATGCGCCAAATATACATATGTGATATAAAAACCTTGGAGAGAGACATCATTTGCATCAAAAATGAACCACATTCCACATATACATATTACAATCTGTCAAGGTTATATTTTCTGTCATATATTTCAAAAACCTCACCAGTATTCTTTTCTCTCTCTCTCTCTCAAGCCTCACCACACACCAACCAAAACAAGAAGAAGAAAAAAAAATTGGCAGAATAGTCTTAACCACTCAACCAATTTGAAAAGGAACAAAGGTTGTATACATTAATAAACACACCTCTGAATAATAAATACTCATTAAGGATTCCAAAGAGGTTGTTAAGTTAGTTCAAGGGCTCAGGACCTCCACTTGTGTCTCTGTCATGTTCTTGTGCGGCTGAGGAAGAACCATTCTCCGTGCTTACTATATCACTGCTTTGCTGTTCTGCTGCTGTATTTGGAACAGCTTTCTGTTTCAGATACGCCTCCAGAGGAAACGTTGCAGCTTGCAGAAGACTCATCATGCTCACTCGAGAAGCTGGGTCTGAGTTTAAGTCAATGTTCCCCCCTGCCGCTGCTGGCAGTTCAACCGCTGGAACGCTCTCGGCTTCTGTCTCCTCTCTGCACTCTGACTGCGCCTGCTGGCTTGCCTGTCCTGCTTCTTCTCTGTTCCGCTTCCGCATCATGAGCGTCTTGAACCGCCTCTTCACTGCTTCGCACACAGTGCAAGTGCATGACGGCTTGTGTTTGCCTTTCCCACTTGGCGGCTGGCTGCAGACGATGCACGAACACCCTGCTCGGTGTCTTGGGTGCTTGGTCGTGGCTGCAACTTCGGTATCTCCTTGTTCACCGGTTTTGGTGATGGCTGCACTTGCTAGAGTGTCTAGAGCAGATGCCTCTTCCTGGTTTGATGATGCCAGTCTCCTCCTTTTGAACTCTGTGCAAACGAAACTTTAATTTCTAATGTAAAGAAAAAAGTTTCTCACAGACTGATCATAATACCTTTACTCAGCCGGAGAAGTGTATCCTGTTCTCTTGGAGTGAGTTCATCAGGCGCAGAACACGAAGACCTGAAGATAAAAAAATAGCAACTCAAATTATTTGTCTCAGTGAGGAGTCATGTGCAATGCTCTGAGGTAAACTACTGTAAGGTTAAGCACATGAACATGTATGCAACTTCGTTTACCTGCCAGGATCCAAGAGATTGTCAGAGCACAACCACTTTGGTGGAAGAAGAGTATCCACAGGAAGCCGTCGCCATTTAGCACAAGCATCACACTGAACCCACTGCTCTTGTTCCCTGAGAAGAGGATCACATATCAGAACTAAACAATCGAATGTTCATTATAACATCAGTTCTTTGGTCATTCCAGTTGTGATTTAAACTCTCATGATGCTATCATCACATGAGGCCTCACCCTGTTTGACGTGACACAAAGACTGTCCTCTTTCCAAAAACTGGTGGCTCCTGCGTAGCATCAAGTACATGATTTCATAAAATACAGTGCAGAGGTTCAGCTGATTTTGAGAAAGAAATATACAGGTAAAGAGCAACTCACATCATACTCTTCAAAATCGTGATCTTCCACTGTACATATACTCGGTTTAGCAGACTGAGGAGGCCGCAGCAGTTCCTGTGCCTCCTCCCAAGTTAGTCTCAGCTCAAGAACATCCACGCTATCAATGAGCAGTCGCTTGCTCTTAGTGCCAATGTTTCGAACACGTTTCCTAGCAGAGATTAGGGACGGTTGAAGCATTAAGCTGTCCTTTGACATGTCCTCAGACTTTTCAAGTTTAGACCAGTTAATGTCACCACATCCCGAACTCAAGTTGTTGGAGAACATGTTCAGATTTGGTTCACTGCTTCCCTTGAACATCTGAAGAAACCACAGAAAAAAAAACATTTCACTCAAAGCATCATAACAATAAGATGCACCAGAAAGCATACTTTTAGTTCAATACTTCACTTCAAAGTTGCTTATGAAACTGGCATGCTTTTTTTTTTTTTAACTGCCATGCTTTTACCTGTGCTGCTGTAGAGTTTGTGGCTTTACGGTATCCCATTACGAGTTTTCCTTCAGGCTCTGTGCGGCTGAACGTAACTGCAGATATCCAGAAAAAAAATTCAAAACATCCCATAGAACACAAAACACGATCGAAAACGCTTAATGCCAATGTCTGATTTAATCATACCAAGTAGGCATGCCGGTTCGGTTAGTTTGGTTCAACATAAATCTTATCGAATTAACCCAAATATAGTTTTTGGTTCGCTTCGGTATTCAGTTTGCTCGGTTTTTGAAAATCCTACAGAAGTTTTTGATTTCAGTGGATTTTGGTTTAGTTTTGTTAAAATTTACGATAAGTTCGTTAATTTCAGGTAAATTTTGTTAGTTCGGTTTGAAATTTTAGTAGTTATGTTAGTTCAGTTCAGGTTTCTGCTATGATTTGGTTAGAACTTCTTTCATAATGAGAAACAGAAAAAAAAAACAGATTGCCAAACCGAACATAAAAACAGAGAAAATTACCGAATCTAATGCAACTCCTAACCAAACTAACCAAAATTTTTTGTTCGGTTCAAAATCACAGGCCTAGTACCAGGGTTCCAACAACATGTAGTGAGTATACGTAACCAAACCAACAAAAGGGTGTTGAAAAGTTACCAGTATCACCAGCTTGCAACTGCATAGACTGTATGCAAGGAGTCACACCCTCCAAAACATACATCCTGCTGTTATTGTTAGGCCAAAACCTGAACTGGAACACCCACTCTTTCCCTTTTATGTCTTGTATCTTCAACGGAAGGCCCTCAGGTTGTGAGATCGGTGGAAAATACGCCTAAATCACCACCATCATAGAAAAAGGTTTGTTTAGCTCTGATACCAACCAATCACTTAGGGAACGGAGAAACAAGTTACCTCTGCACATGCTTTGGGAAGAACCAGCCGACCAATACGACCAGCATCGCTTGCACTCAGAACTTTTTCAAAGAGCGGTACAATTTTGGAGTTTGAGCTTTGAGAGAATCAACAGTTAAGGACACACCTTTAGCATAGAACGATATTGCAAAAAAGAACATAGTAATAAGAATGTTATGAAAACATACAGATGAGGATACTGTCCGGATAATTGCTGCAGCTCCTGATCAGTTATCCTAGGCCAGTAACGTGGAAGCAACTGAGTCTTCCCTCGACCTTCTGGAGGAGGCCTAGCGACGTGAATCTGCGAGACGAGGCTCCCGTTAGTCTCCATGGGAGCAGGAGCAGTGGGAGCTGAGTTTGCAGGTTTTGGAAGCAGCTGTCTAGACCGAGATGCGAGCTGGAAAATGGGAGTGGTTTTGCTTCTGTCGTCAGCAACAGGGTCATGAAATGGACTTGTCATGAGCGTAGGTCCAAGTGAAATGCTCAAGTTTGGTTGTGCTGATGATTCCTGTGATTCTTTCTTCTCGGTTTTGTGTCTGAGAGGATCTAGTCTTGCAGGAAGAAGAGACTCTTCTTGTTTCATCTGAAGAAAAGGTTGTGTGGGGGAGATTCTTTGAAAGTGAAGCAAGTGCTTGAGATTTGTTCTCTCCAGAACACTGCTTACATGCTCTGCTGAAGCATATGAAGGGAAGTCCCTACCATTAGTTTCATGGCAGACATTCATCTGGTGAGAGAGAGAGAGAGTGAATGAGTATGGTAACAAAGAATCTAAGACCAGGAAGCATCCTTAATCAAGAAGTGGATAAAGTCTTACAGAGAATAATAGTCCAGATTTTTTGGCGCAGCTTATACAAGTAACACCACCGTTGTCTAGAAGCTCCATCATGAATCTAGAAGCAATGCATCCACAGTGAAGACGCTGATTGAAAAAAAAAAGACACAAATCAAAAACATGTTTGAGCGCAAAACAACGTTTAAGCTATTTGTCTATTTTATTTCACCTTGTCACACGAGCTACACTCTCTCCAACCAGACTCCTCTGCGTGAAACACTTGGCAGAAAATGGACTGCTCGTATGCGGACCTAACTCCAATACCAACAACATTCAACAACAAAAACTTAGCTATAAAGCAAACAGCTTTGAATGGGAAACATGAAACATTCTAGTTCGCTTACCCACACTTATCGCAGAGAGAGGCTAACTCGCCGGATCGCATCGGCCAGCCTCTCTTCCATTCCCCAGACGTGGAGGTAGATCCACACTGTGCGTTCATGCAAACCTTTGTTGACTCCATCGTTTGACCAAACTGTCAATCAGAACAGGATAAAGGAAGAGCCTTTATCCTATTTTGAAGAGAACCCAATTCAAATCAGATATGACCAAAACAGAGAATGCATACGGCGGAGCATAATAGAAGATCCGGCGGCGCAGCGGTATTAATCTAAACAAGTACGTGGGATGTGGAGTTAAGGAAGAGACAATAATCTCCAACTCAAAACTTAAAATCTACACTATTTCAAAGAATCATAGTTCCGAAATCTACGGGCTATTTGAATTAAAACCATGCATATATAACAAATAAAAAAGATTATGAAGAAGTTAATTAATCAAAGAATAACACCGTTTATTACCTTTGGTGTATAGAGAGCAGATTCGATCGGAGCGGAGAGAACGTGTGCGTGTGACGGGACAAGAAGTTGTAGTTCGAACAAGTCAAAAAGTCAAAAGCCGACCAAGTGAACGATGAAGTCTTGCGATCTTCAGATTGGTCTGAAGACACATCGGGAAGAAAAAGATGATAAAAAGAGGAAGTGGCAAAGGATGTATGGAAGTTAGAAATGGTAATGTTTGTTTATTTATTATTAGAATGGAATGAAGAAGTTGGTGAACAGAGGAGGGATCTCTCCATTAACAACAACAACATCAAAAAGGTTTTTGCGAAGATGGAAACTATCACCCTTGGATTAATATGAACCAAATCTGAACCGTTCGATGGAAATTTTCCCTTTTTTCTCTCTCTCTCTCTATGAAAGCCTGCTAACGTCACTTATAAAGCTGATGATGTCAGCAACACTGGAAAACGCAGTCGTTTAAAGAAATCACATAAGGATCGTGTAGACGTAAATAAACCTGGAAGCAAGCAAGCCTTGGCGACGACGACCTTTGAGTAAACTTTACTCATACTCTACCCATAAATAAATATTATGTCCCAGTAAAACTAGTAGTACTAATAAGAATTATAAAATTATTACATTTAAAATAAGGCGAATGAACAATTAGAGATGAAAATCTCGTATTAGATTAACAAAACGTTAGAGATTGTTAAACATTGACATCCTGATTAAATAACTGCTAAAGTGGATAAACAATACGTGATAACGTTGCTACGTTGATATGATCTTTCTAAAATGTAACAGGTCATATATAAGTGCGATCGAACGTGTTAATCTGTGAACCAAACATACGATAAGACATTGTGTGTATGACTAATTAACAACGACATAATGCAAGTGATGCAATCCAAGACCTTGTATTACGACATGCTGACATAGACACGAAATAAGCACCATGTACATAGTTGAGGCAGCCAAAATTCATCGAAAACATTGGTCTTAACTGTACAAAACAGTGACACAAAAAAACCTAAAAAGTTACCATGTTCATGTAATTATATGGAAACTAAACATTCTAAACACACAATCTTCATTTAAATATCATTTGCATTGTTTTAATTTTCACAGCTACCATTATACGACTTCGTTAAGCAAAAAGAAAAGAAAGAAAAACTCTTATGCGATTTCATATCATAATCAGTATATACTTAAGCTTGTGTTGCAAATTTTTTGATGTGGATTACGTACACCGTTTACTTTGTATTGTTTTGGTTTAAGTTCCACCATTAAAAACATAATAAACTACTAATTAGAGTTATATCTGGTACATTTAAGTTGATCGATCTATTCTAATGAAATGGACGTGTATGTATATCGACTATTCTCCACCAAAATTTAGATATTTTTAAGATGGATAGAGGAATTTATATATTTTAAAATTAAAAACCAATTAGTAGAATATTTGCGTTGGGAATAGGTAAAAGACAACAACGTTTGAGATGAAAGAAGTGGTCGACCAAAATATTTTACTTATATTTAAAGTATACTTAATATTCAGCTTTAACGTGGAAGAGGCGCATGGAAATTATTAAGTGGATTAGGAACCGAGAGTGATTGGATCCCACGAAGACCCTTATTAGAATGTGCGTCTCTCATTTGAGTCAGCTGCTTTCTCTTGCGTGGAGTGGGTCCACGTACCATCATTAGGACATAAGACATTAACACGTTCCTTAAAACTCACCCTTCATATTTTAACCTATTTACTCTCTTGACCAGTCCAGTTCCAATAATGCACACACATGAGGACGATGTGGTTTCTGAACGCTCTCTCCTACGTGTGGACGTTCTTTATGGCGTTAATCTAATTGCCAGAAACATATACGTCACGTTTTGATTTTGGTTGGGTTTGTAGCTCAAAAACATTTTAAAATGTACTTTAGAATGTATGTATAGCCCAAAGAATCATGATAATGGACAGAGATTGGTTGATGATGGGCCGTTTAGAAGCAAAATCATCTTCTCACTCTGCTTTTATTATGTCATCAATCAGAGATGTGAGAATCACCAGATATATACTTTCTCTTCTAATGCTGCCTTTTAGATGGAATTATGATTTTGTATTATAAATTCATGGTTCTGTTTCTTTGTTTCTTCTAATAATAGAATAGTGATCTATGAATGTAAGTAACGTTATGGTCGTCTCCTTTATGATCCTCCGCATTTCTCCAGTCAACAACACCATCATCTGTTTAGTAAAGATAATTGTTGCTTATACATAGGGTTTGATCTGATTAGCTAAGAACTATGGGGTAAAAATGTGAGAACATATTGGCACTTAAATCACTTTTAGTTATTGTATTTATTTGTCACACAAATAAATATTCAATATTTGTGAGTTATTTTCACAAATATCTCTTTTAATCGTTGCGGCTTTTACAACTACAGCTTTGAAACTGTTACATAGTCATCAACCACTATCCAGACAGAATCCAAACTCTTTTGTACTTTCTAGATTTTTAAAAATTATGCAGTGACCATTATACCCTCGCTCAGGACAAGTCTAGAGTAATTAACTTCGTACTTATCGTCTCGTGATCCATTGTTCTTTCTACACTTATCTCGATCTGATCGTTTCAATACCGCGCTGTTGTAACGAAGTTAAGGTGATTAATCATCTCTCTCATGATCTGTCTGAACCGCTTATCATCTTACTAAGTGCACAGTGCACTATCACTGACTTAGGATCTGTTGCAGCTTTTTTTTTTTGATTCGTAGCGTTTCCATGGCTTCTTCAATGCTCTCTCTCGGCTCTACTTCTCTGTTACCGCGCGACATTAACAAGGTACTCTGTTCTTAGTTTCCCTTTAAGAGATTAGAACCAATGGAGATTTAGCAGACAAAACTATTAACTTAGGTCTTACCAGTAAGGCAAAAATGATTGCAC
Organism: Hirschfeldia incana; assembly: GCA_026261945.1. Classification (NCBI taxonomy): domain Eukaryota; kingdom Viridiplantae; phylum Streptophyta; class Magnoliopsida; order Brassicales; family Brassicaceae; genus Hirschfeldia; species Hirschfeldia incana. The sequence continues at coordinate 5,983,105 of JABCMI010000006.1, forward strand.
ATCTGCTTATTCACAATCCTTACCTTTGTTTTCCGGTTTGTGCTCGAACAGGATAAGCTAAAGCTCGGAACTTCAGGTTCGAACCCATTCCTGAGAACAAAGGTACTGTGCTTTTTACTTTATTATTACTTGAACTTGAACCATATATATGAGAAAAATCCAAATGACATTTAAAGCTAAGTTTGATATCTGCACTAGCATGTCTGATTATTAATAATGGCTTCGGTTTCAGTCGGATAGTCGGGTGACCATGTCGGTTGCGGTGAAGCTTTCTCGGTTCGAGGGTATAACAATGGCACCACCAGACCCTATCCTCGGAGTCAGCGAAGCATTCAAAGCTGACAGTAACGAGCTTAAGCTTAATCTCGGTGTTGGCGCTTATCGAACTGAGGAACTCCAGCCTTATGTGCTTAATGTCGTTAAAAAGGTTGGAAACTTTAGCCTTTCTCTCTTAGTTCTGTTCTGATGATTGTCTGATAAGTGTTAGTGTAATCTTCTTAATTTTTTTCTTGTTAGGCCGAGAACCTGATGCTAGAGAGAGGAGATAACAAAGAGGTAACTTGAAAATGTGTGTTACAAGCAGAATAATATGCTTAAAAATACTCAAGCTTGGATGAAAAAATGCAGTATCTACCAATCGAGGGGTTGGCTGCATTCAACAAGGCCACTGCTGAGCTGCTTTTTGGAGCTGGTCATCCTGTTATTAAGGAGCAAAAGGTATGTTCATGTGTTCCCTCTTGATGTTTCTTATTCTCAGCAATATGTCTTAGTGTATATCTGATTCATTTCTCTTGGCTCCAAACCCACCAGGTTGCAACCATTCAGGGTCTTTCAGGAACAGGTTCACTGAGGTTAGCAGCGGCTCTTATTGAGCGTTACTTCCCTGGAGCTAAAGTTCTGATATCAGCACCAACATGGGGTGTGTTTGCCTTGACCATACATATGTAACATTTTTATATGTAAAATGTTTTTCATCCACTGACAAACTATTTACTACTATTCAGGTAATCACAAGAACATCTTCAATGATGCCAAAGTTCCATGGTCTGAATACCGCTACTATGATCCAAAAACGATTGGTTTGGACTTTGATGGGATGATACAAGATATAAAGGTTTGTTTTACTTTTTGTGATGATCATTACCATAAACTATCAAAGCCTCATGAATTTGGATGGTTGATCTTGAAACTGAAACAGGAAGCTCCAGAAGGATCTTTCATTTTGCTTCACGGATGTGCTCACAACCCAACTGGAATCGACCCAACACCAGAACAATGGGTGAAAATAGCTGATGTCATTCAGGAGAAGAACCATATCCCATTTTTCGATGTTGCATACCAGGGCTTTGCTAGTGGAAGCCTTGATGAAGATGCAGCATCTGTTAGACTATTTGCTGAACGTGGAATGGAGTTCTTTGTTGCTCAGTCGTATAGTAAAAACTTGGGTCTTTATGCTGAAAGAATAGGTGCTATCAATGTAGTCTGCTCATCAGCAGATGCTGCTACTAGGTAAGAAAAATACTTGATGAAGTTTTTTTTTATTGTTTACAGAAATTTCAAGAGTTAACACTTACTTTCTTTTCAGGGTGAAGAGCCAGTTGAAAAGGATTGCTAGGCCTATGTACTCAAACCCACCGGTTCATGGGGCGAGGATCGTGGCTAATGTGGTGGGAGATGCAACTATGTTTGGTGAGTGGAAAGCAGAGATGGAAATGATGGCGGGGAGGATAAAGACTGTGAGACAGAAGCTGTACGATAGCTTGGTTTCGAAAGACAAGAGTGGTAAGGACTGGTCCTTTATTCTGAAGCAAATTGGCATGTTCTCATTCACTGGCCTCAACAAAGCTCAGGTTTGTTTAATGCTTAAAGTGTTTATACTCCTAGGTAGGCTTTGTTGAGACAATGGGTTTTGAGTGTGTATTGTTGTTTTTTCTTTGTTGTTGTGGAATGAGCAGAGTGATAACATGACGAACAAGTGGCATGTGTACATGACTAAAGATGGGAGGATATCGTTGGCTGGATTGTCTATGGCAAAATGTGAGTATCTTGCTGATGCCATCATTGACTCATACCATAATGTGAGCTGAGCTTTGGTTTTGTCCATAAGATGACAATAAGAACTATAAATGAATAAGAACTAGACAAGGAACCTTTTGGTTTGATTGTGTTACGCAGGCGTTGTTGTATTGAGAGACTCCCATCGGGTAGGCTTATAGATGAACAATACTTGTTATGTATCTCTTGATTCTTGACCTAATGATACAATTAAATTTCTTAATTTTACAATGAGATATGATTGTGTTTTTGGCGTTATTTTTATATCATTTACATCAACTGCGACTACATTAGCACCGACTACATCTACAGAACCAATAACAAACACAAGAAGCTTGAAAGATTCTAAGCAAGTACCAATTGTAAAGCAACCAGTAAGTAAGAAACTAAATCAAACAGTCAAACAGCTATCAAGTGCTTTAATAGATAGAGATTTGGTAGCAAACATCACGAGACAAAAGTCTTACAGAGAAATGAAAAATGTCACAACGTAAAGCCATAAAACTTGAGGAAAAGATGCTAAAACCAACAGAAAAGAAAACTCTTCTGGAGGAACTTTTCACTTAGAATCCGAGCTTGGTTCTGCGCCAGTGCCTGCGCTTGGCATTGTACCTGAAAAAAAAAACCCAAGAAGAACTCATTAGACCAAAAACAATGTCTGGTTTTAGAACTCACTCACTGACTCTGCCATATATAAACACACATAGACAACTACATATCCCTGTTTTTCGAACTAAAACAATGTCTCTTCACTACATCAACCCCTACAAATATCTTGTTTACGAACTCACTTACTGTCTCTTCCCTAAATCAATCAACTTAGACAGCTAAAATTTTCAGGTTTCGGAACTCACTGCCTATGTCCTAACTCGCTATAAGCAGGAAGGAAAACAAAAAATGAGTGTGGAACCTGATGGTGTTGTCGGTACGAAGACGAATCCAGTGAGGAATAGGCCTGTTCTGCCTCATCTTCTTGGCCAACTTCTTCTTTATCATAAACGACTTGTGCGACGGCTGTTTCGTTTCCATTTCCATTTCCATTTTATTCACACAGACAAAATATCAAAATCAATACTCGTGTTCCATTTTCTAACTAATATCAAGCTCTTAACTCAATTCAAACAAGAGAAACCAACGATTGATTGAAACAACAAGAGAGGCTTACCATCTTGACGTCGTGCGATTGGCAGCTGCGAAGCGAAGCTAAACGAGTTTGAAGTGGCGACTTACGTTTCTTTAACTTATAAGAGGAAAACCCTAGTCAAGTAATAAATGGGCTTTTTACACAACGAATATCGTTTAAGGCCCATATATAATGAGTAGATAGTTGAAGCCCACTTGTCCGGTTCAATTCCGGTTTAGTTCAATTGAAACTCCGTCCCACCACCTCCTCCTTAAATCAGAAAAACCCACTCAAACGATCCCTAAATGTCGTCGACGGCGGCGACGATGAAAACCTCCATGGCTCTTCTCCTCCGCACTCTTTCGAAAGCTCGCATTTCTCATTCTCCATCTCTTTCCTCAAGAACCCTAATTTCTTGGGCTCGATGCAATTCTCTGTTACCATCTCCCCAATCACGAGACATCGCTACTCCTCGGCGATCCTACGCAGCGATCGCGTCGGCGAACTCTCCCTTCCGGTCCAACATTCTTCGAATCATTAGAAACGAGATCGATTATCAATCGGAATATGCTCCTCCGCATCAGGTATTATCCAGACCTTAGAGCTTAGTGTTCAGCTATAAATCAGGTTTTAGGGTTTATGATTTAGGGTTTTTAGTGTTTGGGGTTTAATGCTAATCTTAGATTGAATCCACTTGTGTTGGGTTGAGAATGCTTTGTTAGTTTAGACAATCTTGTTGTTCTGATGAAGTAGATTGATGAGGGAGAGACAAAAGACAAGAGTTACTGTTCTGTTTTGTTCAATATCACAAGCAAATGGGAAGAGATCGTGTTCTTTTCTGATTGTTGTTTTTGACTTAAAAACTTAATGCAGCCAGCGACTGAGTTCAAATCATTCTCTGTTGAGGATCGTCCCGGTGAGCAATGCATTGTGATGAAAGGCAAGTTTGGAGAAGACGAAACCATCAAAATGGAAGCGACTATGTTTGATGGGTTTATGACTGTTCCAAGAACCGGTTTAGATGCTTCGGGGCGCGACGTCCGTCTTCACGTTAGCTTGCTAGTCGACATCTCCAAGGCTGATGGGAGTGAAGACTTGGAGTTCCTCTGCTCCGTCTGGCCTAACCGTATCGAAATTCAAAACCTTTACACGCTTAAGCGCGATAAAATCAGTGGTCAGCCTTACATGGGACCAAAGTTCGGGTACTGATCTCTCTGCTTTCTAGAATCACTTAGGTGTAGTCTAATTCGTGAATTAGATAGCTCTAGTCAAATGCAGTTACTGAAGCTTGTGGTTTTTTTTTTTGTTTCTTTTGCAGGAGTTTGAAGTATGATTTTCAGACAGCGATTAAAGAGTTTTTGCGAGTAAGAGGGATAGACTCGGAGCTTTGCTTTTTCTTGCATGAGTATATGATGAATAAAGATAGGATCGAGCTCATTCAATGGTTGAGAAAGCTAAATACATTCATCGCAAAGTAAATTTCCCATCCTTTTGATTATTCTGTTCTCAGTTTATACAATGTTTCAAGTGGAATAAATCAGATACTATATAAAGTTGATCATGACAATATTACTAGGTAGGGCATATACAGTAATAATGGTACTTTGTGTTATAACAATGATGAGAGTGTTACTAGCTAAATATGATTACTCCTTGTTTTTACCAACACGAGGACCTACAACTTAGTCAACGTCATGCTATCAAATACATTTTCCATTAATTGAAGTGAATAAATGGTTATGAAAATGGTTATTGAAGTGAATAAATGGTTATGAAAATAAATGATTCATAACCAGCTGTTTTATAATTCCTTGATAATGATTGCTAAGTACATATTGCGTAATGAATTGTAAACAGTATGATATGATGTACTAGAGTTGACGATAAATAGAAAAATCATTCGTAGTTTCCGTAAATATGTATGAAAACATAAATAAGTGAGAGAAGTAGAGTAGGAAATGAGTAGGAAGCAACCAAAAAACAGAAGCATATTAGTGATGTTACTGAGGTTAGCCCTTGTGGGGGACAAGATTAACTCAGCTTAGATTCATTTTGATTTTCCCCTCAGTTTATTATTAGTTGTTTGCTTTCTTTTATCATTATAATCTTTCAGCATCTTCTTTTTCATTTTAATATACATTACACCAAAGTGTTGCTGTTATGACAATATCATGTTTAAATGTGAATATTGTGTTTATACTATACACTCATCTGTTTGAAAATAATGCATATCTTAAAGTTTTCACACATGTTAATAAAATATATTAAATTTTAAATATAAATACTTTTTTTTGTAAATTATCTGTTTTCTATAATTTTAGACCAATTAAAATTTTAAATACAATCAATTTTTAAAAATTATTAATTCATAAAAATGCATTATAAATATAAAAATGTATAATTCAAACAACTTTTTTTAAAACATGTATCTAAATGAAATGGATGGCTTATAATATTATTAACCGCAGCCAATGAGAGTAGCTAATGACAAATGAATTCCAATAACTAAGTTGTAGAATCTTGACAGATTTGGTGCATAACATGGATCTTCTAGAAACATATTTTCTTTAATATCTCTTTGGCCATTTTAGAAGAAGAGAAAAAACTAGGGGAACTATTAATGTCAATAATTTGTATTAGAAAATTGTCTTCTATTTTCCAATGCATTGCATCGGACATATGTTGATTTTCTTTGAAAAACTGAAATCTTGAATATGTTTTCCTTTGTTCTATGGTATTGGTTATCATCAAGCCTTGTCACTCGTCAATAGCAGTTTTTATTAGATTCTTTTCTATAAAAAAAACCTCTAGTTGTACTTAATTTTGATTATAGATAATAATTTCAGAGTTGCCTAGAAGTTTAAAGTTTGTATTTTTTTTAGTTCCTTGGATTTTGTTATGATCTTGAAGAACAAAACGTTACAGTAATGTAGTATTAAATCATTTAACATTGCATATAAAGTAAAGACAATGATCATAGTAATGTTATCTTTGTTAATGTAAGCCAAAAGAAAATTCGTTTTCTGAGGTAGACTACTTTATAGTATAATAGGAAACGAGAGGTACATAAATGAACACGGTAGGTTACCAATCCACGAAAGCATACAATATGATTGTTATGATGTATACAATATTTATTACACTCGATTAAATCATTGGGATCTTATTTTGCATTCATCAAGCTTTTGTTTGTAGACTAAGAATGTGGATGGGACCCAAATTTCAAGGACTTCTTAGGTTTTATTCTAAGATATTTATCGTTATTCTCATCGCTACTCAACTTATAGTTTCTGTCTAATAATTTCTTAAATTATTAAGTCAAATACGATACAAATGGCCGGTGATAATATTGTGCTTAATCTAGCTATTACATTGACTTCGAGTACTAAAAACGTTACTCGGAATCTGCTAAATTATGGAGTAAACATCTTTCTAATCGTACTTTTCTTCTCCTCCTAAATATCATATAACTAGAGTGAAATATTATCCAAGTATTATAAGAAAAAAATATTATCCAAGTAACATTCTACATACTTGTGTTTAAAATATCATCGGCACTAGCCATTATTAGTTGTTTATTATGGATACGTATTTTTTCCTGAATCTTTCTGAAACTGCACGAAAGAGGAAAAAGCCATGAAGTACGCTCATGCGTGTCTCGCACTTCCAACTTTCACCGTGCTCTCCCTAAAGCCTGTACCTTCTCCAGTTATTATTTTATTTTAACTTTTTAAATTTAAATTATTATTGTTTGCAGTTAATTGCTATGATAAATCCGTTAGCCATACAGTCGATTTTGACACTGAATTAAATCGAAAGAGATATAGATTTAGGAAAGGTTTCATTGATTCAATATCTAAAAATTATATTTCCTGCCTTCGATACTCTGTACAATATCTGAAACATATCTCAAATCTTAATTACATGATATACAGAATCATATACATAAACACTTGCCGATTTCTATCCATTAGTTTCTTTAATTTCCTTCTTGTAGTTTCTTTCCTTCGTAATTAACATCATTATCCAACCAGAAAACTCAATAATTATAGTTAGACCGGAATATTCCGTTGACGGTTCTGGTATATAAACCGAATCAATCGACTCTTGGTTAAAATTGTACCGACAAGTTCCTCCTAGACAGTCAAAAGAGGCCAACCAAACCCAATGACAAATCTCCGCTCCTTGAGGCGCGTGACACTCACGTACAAATGATGGATCGTTTCACTGAATTATAAAACGAGATTCTCGTCCGAAAATGTCTTTTGTTTTTAGTGGCAAGAAAAAGATAAAAATAAAAATATTCTTTTTATTTTGAAAAGAAGAAAATTCCTTAAATGAGTTTTAATTGGCCAGTCTTGAAGACTTATCACAGACACAGAGTTTTTGAGCTAACCATATATAGCTTAGATTCTCTTTCGCTTTTCCTCCTTTCTCGTCAGATGAAAAACAAAAAATTTACTCTTTCATAAAAACTTTTTTTCCCCTAAATCATTATCTCTTTTACAGACCCGTTCATTGGATCTTTATATAATCTTACCAATAATAATCATATCTCTTTCTGACGCTACTAGTTCTACTTCAATTCCTAGTTCTTTCTTTGTGTTGAAAATCTCTGAAGAAGATGACTGTGGAACAAGAGTTCGAAGCAGTGGACCAGTTTCCAGTAGGCATGAGAGTTCTTGCCGTTGACGATGACCAAACTTGTCTCCGTATTCTCGAGACTCTGCTTCATCGCTGCCAATACCATGGTCCCTTCTCTCTCTCTCTCTTAATGTTTTCACACATATTTGGTTTTGAGGAATCGAATTAAGATCTAGTTAGATTTATCTTTTGAAGTTGTATTAATTCTCTGCGTACATGCTACTATAACAATCCATTTACAAAAAAAAACAATTAAAATCTGAGATTTTGGGGATGTAAACGATTCAGTAGCATGTGTTCCAAAAAAAAACGATTCAGTAAAAAAAATTGAATAATATTTTTTTAAAAATAAATTAGGAGGCCTATGTATATTTAACTTTCTTCAACAATTTGGGGACTAGAAGCTAATGTTTCATTGGGTTTTGCCGATGACCGGTCTTGTTCAGACCTTACTTGCTTCACATGTGTCAGAAAGCTCATTAGTTCTGTCTTTACACCTTTTGAGTTGGTTGATTTTGAAACAGTTTCTTGCTCTGTTTTTAAAAACAGAGACTTTTGTTTTTTTGGGAAAAATATTACAACATTTGATTGCTCTGTCACAAAGATAATTACTTTGTGGGGGTAACTCATAATTATATGTGCAGTTACAACAACGGACAGTGCACAGACCGCATTGGAGCTGTTGAGGGAGAACAGGAACAAGTTTGATCTCGTTATTAGCGATGTCGACATGCCAGACATGGATGGCTTCAAGCTGCTCGAGCTCGTTGGTCTTGAAATGGACTTGCCTGTCATAAGTATATGAACAAACAATCCCACCCTGCCTTGTGTTTAGCTTCTGTATTGGTCTTTGTGACGTGATGATTTGATTGATTCTTTGCAGTGTTATCTGCGCATAGCGATCCAAAGTATGTGATGAAAGGAGTCAAGCACGGTGCCTGCGATTATCTTCTCAAACCGGTGCGTATCGAGGAGCTCAAGAACATATGGCAACACGTGGTGAGGAAAAGCAAGTTCAAGAAGATGAAGAGCATTGTGACCAGTGGTGAGTCCACAGATAACGGTGTGAAAGCGAACAGAAAGCGTAAAGATCAGTTTGAAGAGGTGGAAGAAGAAGATGAAGAAAGAGGGAATGAAAACGATGATCCAACGGCTCAAAAGAAGCCACGTGTTCTCTGGACGCGTGAGCTTCACAATAAATTCTTAGCAGCTGTTGATCATTTGGGTGTTGAGAGTAATGTTTATTTGATCTCATCTCTTAGTTAGTTTCTTTTGCATAATCATTTTCTGAGTGATAAGTTGAAATGATGCAGAAGCTCAACCGAAAAAGATTCTTGAACTGATGAATGTTGACAAGCTCACAAGAGAGAATGTGGCTAGTCACCTCCAGGTGTGTGTGTGTGCGAGATAGACTATGATTCTACTTATTGGTTAATAAGGTTTCCATTTAACACATAACTACAATGTCTTCTGGTTTTGCAGAAGTTTCGTTCCGCGCTGAAGAAAATAACAAATGAAGCTAATCAACAAGCTAACATGGCGGCTGCTATAGACTCACATTTCATGCAGGTGAATTCTCTCAAAGGGCTTGGCGGCTTCCACAACCAACACAGGCAGATACCTCTTGGATCCGGTCAGTTCCATGGTGGAGCTGCTGCAACCATGAGGCATTATCCTCTTGGTCGCCTAAACTCCTTTGGAGGAGTGTTCCCACATGTCTCATCATCGCTTCCTCGTAACCACAATGATGGAGGTTACATACTTCAGGGAATGCCGATTCCACCTGTAGATGATCTTCATATCAACAACAACAAGGCTTTTCAGAGCTTTACTTCACAACAAAGCTCTCTAATGGTTGCTCCTAATAATCAGTTGGTTCTCCAGGGTCAGCAGCAGTCATCATATCCATCCTTAAACCCAGGGTTTACTCCCCATTTCAAGCGTCCTGAAGATTGGTCAACCAACATCCCACAGAGTAATGTTCATTCAAAACCAGACGCCTTGGAATGGAACCACTTCTGCAACTCAGATGCTGCACAAGAAGGCTTTACTGATCCATTACAGATGAAGCAGCAGCCTGCAAACAGCTTAGGTCCAATGATTGATGCTCAACTGTTGAGAAGTAGCAATCCAAATGAAGGTTTATTTGTGGGACAACATAAGCTAGAGAACGGTTCAAGGACTTCAGATGCTGGTTCCCTGGATGATCTTGTCAACTCCATGATTCCAAAGGTATAAACCATCTTCTTTGCTCATTTCTTCACTTATAGATTTAATGATTATTTACTTTCAATGTAACAGGAACAGAGCCAAGCTGAGTTCTTTGAAGGAGATTTGGGGTTTGGATGGCATAATAGTTCACTCAGAACTTGCATATGAGAATCTGTTTTTATGTTTTCTTTGTACTTGGTCAACATGAGAAAGAATGTTTTATTCAGACACAATCAATTAGTATTACCTTTGGTTCTGTCTTTTTTTTTATTGCTCTCTTGTAAAAAAAAAAAACTGTAAGCCCTCTTTGCAACTTATGTTTCAAGCATGATGGCAATCTCTGTTGGATGTTAAAGAGTGGTCTTATCTATGAAGTAGAACCAAACTAATGCGTTGGAACTTGAAAGTACAAAGAGAAGTAATCAGTTCACGAATATACATGTTTCAGGTAGGAAATGTAGAAGTTGTAACTATAAATTGTTACCAGTACATGAACATTTTTTTACATGAGCCCTATCACAACCATCTGACACTGTGAAGTGAACCCATATAGGCCAAAACCTGGTTTAAGCGTCCACTGGGAACCTAAAGAAAAAGTCTACAAAGATTAACATATAGACTAACTTTATATATTTATATCCAGAAAACCCGGAAGAGATAAACTATATTCAGAAATTAAAGTGATAACGACAAATACACAAAGCATATAAGATGTCATTATACATTCATCATAACCCAATTACAATAAAGTGTCTTTAGCGCACACGCATGCATATAGAGGAGCCATATTCACACAAAATAGTAATTAAACAAAGATTCTACTGATTAATTATCACATCAACTTATTAATAACCAAGGAAATGATTTGAAAAATCACTAACATCTTGTGGGTCCAAACCGATCCTCACAATAACCCCTCTAGCATCTTTAGGGTTCTTCATGAAGTAAGCAACTTGTGGCACCGGTGGACACAGTGGTGCCACGTAATCCGCCGGCTCACCGCCGTTGCCAAAGCAAACGTTGTGAAATGGCATTTTCGACCAGTCGGAGATTAGAGTTAGTTCTTTGATAGGAGGGAGGTTTCCGTCTTTTCTTTGTTCACCTCCTCCAAGCGCTTCCATGTATGCGTTGATGTAATCTTGGTCAATGGACTTCTTGGCTTCTCTAATCTTGTTAACTATTGACTCGAGTGTTAGTTCTTCGAGTAGTTCTCCGGCGGTTGATGCCACCGAGGCAAGCACGTAGGCGTTGCCGGAGTATCCTTCTGTCAGCGGTGGCACCGTCCTCTTCCTTATGTCCACAGCGAATTGTAAACACACCATGGATTCTCTCCTCAACCTTAAGGCCCTGGTTCTTGCCTACATATATATACATACGGTTAATAACTTTAGTGTCTATTATAATGTCTTTGATTATTTCAGATAAAAACATTTACATGTTACATATTAAAATACTATATTTACTTTTCGCAAAATATATATTGACAAATTTTAAACACAGAACATAATAGAAGTTATATTTCGTTCACGTTTACATTTCATAACTAAGGATTACGTGCGGACATTTAAAATGGTGGTTTCATTTGAAAAAAAAAACGCACTATTACGAGAAGAAAATTATAAATCTCAAAAGCAACCAAGATTATCCACCAAATACAAAGAAATATAGAGAAAACAATAAGTAAATAATGTTTATTGATTTTACCTTCCACAAATGAGCAGCGAGAAACTCAAAGGAGGAGCAAGAGAACCCTTCTGGTGATTTCTTCATCATGGTTTCTATCTCTTCACCATTAAGGTCGAAGGTTTTGATCACAAAACCAGAGTCCCCTAACTCGAAATTGTGGTTTTGCTCCTGATGGGTCATCATGGTTTGTTTGATCAGCTGGTATAGATGATAAATGGCTGCAGCCTTGGTTACTTGGATAGCGTCCCGGCTCCGGTTAGCGTTGCCGTTAACCAGTAGATTTCCTCGATCATGAACCGGTTTGATGGTCAAATTATCCTTTTTATTAGTAATCTCACCATTGGATTTTACGTGATTGTGAGAGTTCAAAGCCCACGCATGTAGGAATTCGTAAGCTGAGATGCCATCAAATAGTGAATGGCTTGTACCTATTCCAATTGAGTAACCTCCACATGCAAATTTTGTCACCTACATTTATTATACGTCGATAATCATCAAACACTGAATAGGGATTAATATATCCTTTAAAATTTTGTTGTTTTTATTGATAAAAAAATAAAAATAGACGGTTTCCATTTTTTTGGTGTGATATGCTTACGTTAAAGACTAAACATAGGATATTAGCTTCGCCTACACAAATCAAGAAAACATCCAAGAATTTCAAGAACAAATTAAATTTGCTTATTTATAACCCCTTCTAAGTATGTTATAACTCGACTTTGATTTCACAATTCTATTTTTTTAAGCGAATGAAATGTTTGTGTCTAGGTATATTCTTATTGATCACCAATCTTATCGATGAAAACATTGATCACACATAAAATACTACATAAAAGGCAAAACACAAGATTTGCCAATATACTTTTATAAGGTAAATTAAGCATAATTCTGGTGAAAAAGGATAGTATTTACGATATAACTTACTTGACCAACAACAAGAGGCATCGCAGAGAAATCACCATCGAAGGAAGGCTTGTAAACCAAAGTCTCATAAAACTCATTGTACTGAGTCAAGTCACCAAGCTCTGATAACTTGACACCGGTCGCCACCGCCTCCACCATGACTGCACCACCCCCATTACACCGGAGGTTGAGCTTGCAGCCACCTCCATCCAAACCCAACCTGCCGGCGGCGGGATACCAAACAGACAAAGTCTCCTCCAGCCCGAGTTTCAGGTCGGAAAAGACCGAGCCAAAGTCACGAGTTGTGGTCTTTTTGTAGAAGAAAACCAAGTACATGAGTAAAGGACATTGACGGTCCAAGTGGGAGAGAGTGATTAGTTTCTTCTGGTCTTGGTTTTGAGACCTTGGATACACATTAATCTTTTGCATGATATCGATATGTGTTGCCATTAACACAACTGCTTGCGTATGTAAGAGTTGAACACAATATGGGTGTGAGCATGTAATAAGATGTGTAACATATGCTTATATATATGAGAAGATAAATAAAAGGAGCTGAACCAAATGCCAAGGAGCCATTCTATGTGTCTCTTCAGATAGTTTCGAGGGTTTTTAATAATTATGTCTATTTTTCATCTAAGTGCTCTATGCATGCGGATGTTTAGTTTCAACACTAACTATCTTTATCTTACCATTGGTGGTGTTTATAATCATTTGGTTATTTAAATCCAAATCCGTATGATTGTAAAGACAATTCGGTTTTGTATATTTTATGCTATTGGGATATACAAATCAAAAGCCTATATGTGCTTTTGGCATAGGCTTTAAATTAGGTTCACATCAATTAAGAAGAGATTTTAATTTTTATTTTAATTTTAATTTTAATTTTAATTTCTAATTCTTCTTATTTATTAAGATAAAATTAACTTCTTCTTTAATTCACCTCTAAATCTACCTACCCAAGAAGTTATGAAAGAAACATACTTCAACATGATTTTTGTGTTAGTTTTGAAAGTCTAGTATCTACTATCTAGTTGTAATACACATATAATTGATTGGTATATATTGCTATAAATATATTAGAAGTGTAAGCTAGGTATGATCTGTCTCGCACAACCTAAGGTAAGGTGAAATGAAATGAAAAGACTCTACACAATCATACAAACCCTACGGCCTCCATCACGGGATAGCTATCTAAGACCTTTTGATTATGGACTTATTACATAAAAGGTCAAACATGTACACTATTCTTGCAGATATAAAGCAACAAAGTTATCCACATTACAGCTTATAGATTGTTATTCTTTTCTGAAAGCTAGTTTTAAAGCTTATAGATTGTTTCAGATGTAATTTCTGTGCTGGAGACTACGATCACATGAAATGGAGAAGTACTCATAAAATTCACGTATCTTATCAGTAGTTTTAAAATTAATTATTTATTGTTTTCAAAAACCAAAATTCTTCTCTATTCCTCTTAAGATTTTTGTAACGATAAAAAGCGGTTCGTACACAATTCACTTTTCGATCTTTCAACGAAATTTTTATAAGCCTTTACAATGCGGGAAAACTTAGGGCCGAACCTTAATCGGTGGGAAAACTCTTAACCAACCGACCAAAAACCAAACACTCGAAAGAGAAAAAAAAGCTGATCAATAATTGATATGATTTTCCTTGATTAACAAGATTTATAAAAAATCCAGATTTGTAAGAAGGATCTTAAATTAGGAGCATCACAGCCTGGCTTGTCCCCTTGATGTATATACCTTTGAAACTTATTTTTATATATCTAACTATCATTACCGTATGTATACGTAATGAAGAACGAACCTATATGCGTACATGTTACAACTTACAAGACGTGTATGCATGCATATATGCAGCTGTATATGAATCTCAACTTGGAATCCACGAAGCTTCAGTATGCATCTTTACAATTGCCGTTCATTACCATTTTTGTTCACATTAGTTCTATCTTATTCTGAGTTTATTATTTAGTTTGATTTATAAAGGAATAAAATGTATGCATATGGTAAACTTTTGTTAGTCTAATATTGGTAAATATTCTCTCATTTTTTTACTACACTATAAAAGAGTAACTTCTCCACAATGAGTGTATGTATACAACGTGTAAAGTGGGAAAGGATCGTGGAGAAGTTGGTATATGTTTGAAGCTGGAGCAAGACGTGGAGTTAAAGCCTTTCTCTTTTGTCTCCTCTTTCCCACCAGCTTCCTTGTTTTCTGCTACTCCTCTCTTTTTTTTTATCCTTTATCCTTTTCTAATTAATATCTATATGATCAAAACATTATTATACCTTTAGTATGTATGTGTGTGTATAATAGTAATATGTAATTATGTATATTACGTAGTGATAACGCTGTCTTTCATCACAATCCATGGATCCAATATTGTACACTATCAAAATAATGCAAACAAAAATTACATGGTGATCAGGTTAGGGAGGAATTTTATTTTTCCATGCAAATCTCAAATAGATATCAGATCATTAGTTCAAACATGTAAAGATATGTGTGCCTTGAGTTTTGATGGAGCTCATATATAGGCAGTTTTTGGTTTACTAAAAGAAGATAAATTACATATAAAGGATGAAAAGGAAAATTAAGAGAGATTGGTGAATCAACGTTTGTTCTGAGCTTAAATGCTTGATGCTATCAATTTAGAGTTCTTTTCAAGTTGTGCAGCATATCTGATCAAGAAAAGTAGTTTCAGTGAAAATAAATTGATCAATCGTAACCTTACTTCGGTTTACTATATACTAGGGGGTGGCCCGCCCTACGGGCGGGTAAGTTTATGCAAATTTATTTTAGAGTAGCTGATGATATTTGCTACGTGATTCTTGAACTTTCTTGAGTTTATATATTTAGTTTATGTTTTGCCTCCTTAGTTTATGGTTTGCATTGTTGATTGATTGGTCATTGTCAATATATTTGGTTTAAATGTATTTGGTCTACTTGATTGTTAACTCTCTTTGGTTGGTATCTCTTTTTGGGTGATTTTTTTTTTTATTAATTTTTGTTGGTTATTAAGAAATCTTCCTGAATTTCCATTGGTTGTTATGCGTTTTTGGGGAGTTTGTTGGCCCGTTAAATTGTTTTTTTAAAGATTTAATTGTGTGTCTTGTGGTTGAGTACTATTTTAAATGTGGGAAAGTATTGTGTTTTTTTTTGTGAATGTTAAGTATTGTGAGTATTAGCTTGTTTTTCAAACAATTTTATCATTTTTGTCATTTTATTGGACATCATTTTGGTTGGTAAATTTTATTGCTGTTAATTTTTTGTTACCGTATAATATATAGTTGTAGCTGTATACATAGCTAATGATTTTTGTATTGTTAATGTTGTATGTGCTTGGTTTGGAATATTATATTTTTGGTAACATGTTCTCTGACATTATATTATTTAGTTATTATCCTTTTTTTTGGTGATGTCTTAAGTTTTATTTATTAAATATAGAATGTTTAAGATTCTATCAAAATAGCAATAGAATGCTTGATAAAAAATTCTACACTTTTTGTGTTTGAGCTATCAAGTTTTGTTTTTTTTTTTATTTTTAAAAAGTTAAATTGGAAAATGGGACAAAGCAAGAGTTAGAAATTGTAGATGAACATTAATCTTTAATTCAGGCAATCACTGAAACCCAGCATCATCCTGTAGAACTCGGTCAGCAAAAAGAAGTGCAAACAGCTGGAGCAAACTGTGGTCTCTGCTCCCTCTTGAGGATGGCAGTTTAGATCTGGCCACATCTTCTTAACTGAACTCACATAGATATCCTTCATGTGAAGAAGGGGGCGTTCCAGAGAGCGGTGGAAATTTGCAATGCAATCTTCCACCACTGAAATACCTTGCTCATCAGTGAGTTTGTTGATGATTTTCACCCCCTTATCAATGTGACCGATGGCCATGAGGAGAACACCATAAACGTACCTTCCTTGGAGGTGATGACTTTTGGAGGCTATGTGGATGTGATGTAGACCTAGGAACTGGTTTTGAGATTAGAAGTATTCAAGCATACCTTTAAGAAAGTGGGCATCAACATTGTTGGCTTTGAGGCAGCTGGCCACCAATGTTTTGTACCGGTTAGTTAGAGCAGGCTTCTTTACCAAAGGTGAGAGGTTAAGATCTTTGGCTACAGAATAGTTATCATAACTGAAGCTGAGGCTTTTGCAGGTGATGATTGTATTGAAGTAGTCGATGGGGGAGGTAGAGCCTACTTTCGAAACAATAAAAAGACGGATGTCTTGAGGCATGGACTCAAGTGTAAGCATAATAGGTTGTTTTGGATTCATGGAATTGTTCAAAATTTCTAGAGTTTGTTTTTTTAGGATGTTTCTCTACGTTGTTTGCTTTGGACATTAGTTTATCTATATAGGGTGTTCTCATAGAGTTAGTGGAATCCATAATTGGACATTTATTGTTGTTTGCTTTCATTGTTGACATTTATGTTTTAACGTTACATAGTATTTTGATTATGTTGTTGTGGAACGTTACATTTAATAATTTTATTTTCCAACGTTACCGAAGTAGACTAAACCCTGAGCGAAAATATAAACCATTTGCAACCCATTAGGCCGGTTTATAAATAACTCAACGGGCCCAATCTGTTGGAAATTTATATTTTTCTCTTCTTCTATGGGCTCAGACTTATACATAACACGTCGGGTTCGAGTTTGTTTTAGTTTACTTTTGGCGCGTGTGATGTTTTTTTTTTAAAGAGAAGTTGCAACTAAACTGTTGTTCTGCATTGCACTTGTTTGGGATCGTGCACATAACGTGTTCGATACAATGTCTAAGCCATTACAGTACAGTGAAAGTTTGGTTTCTTATTGTTTGATATATTTTTATTGGATAATAAATTTATTATTTGGAAAAGTAAAAACGTAGGCCTACATTTCCATTATTAAAATATATAAAAGGCATGTTTTAATTAAAAAGTACAAATCTTCTCATTTGTTTGTAGAGATAGCATGAATTGCACCGATTCATTTTTGGAGCAGGATGGCATTTGATCGTTGCTTTCACTGTCTTGAGAGTTTCATCGTAACATGGAAGTCGGTCAACAGGTATGCCGTGGAAAGAACGTTTGATGTCTTGCCAACATTTGTCAGTTGTTGCCTTGCATTGTTGCCAGGCTAGTTTGTCAAACATTTTTCTTCCAATTTCCATTTCTCCTCTGCATAACATGACTATGCCATAAAGGTAAAATGCATTTTTAAACGAACCTTTAGTAGCCAAGTGAAGGTGATGGAGTCCTAGGACATGGTTGTTATGATGAAAGTACTCTTGTATGCCCTTGACATAGTGCGCTTCCGGGTTACCGGCTTCTAGACATTTAGTCATTAGATCTGTGTAATTCCCGAGTGATTCGGGTGGATTTTCCGTCAAGAATGTGAGCTCCAGGTTTTTGTAGACACGGTCGCTTTTTGCGGCTTCGCGGCTTCAGTCAAAGCTGGGATAGAGGTCATGATAGTACAGACTGTGAACCGCGAAGCTTTCGCTGCATGTGCGATGATTTCTGTCTTTATTTCTTGTGGAAGCTGCTCTAACCTTGAGAGAGGATGACTTTGACTCATTTTTTGTATGATATTTCTTAAATAATTTTTTTTTTCTTTGATGATGGCGTTTTTTTTGTGTAGTTATATACACTGATTTGATGCACGTTATGGGTTTATTGTGTTCGTGAGAATCTTTTTAATAATGTGGTTTTATTATAATTGATATGGTTTTATTGTAATTGATATGAAAGATATGAGACATAAATTATTTGGACGTGTTAATGTTATGCATTAATTTCGTTTGAGTAGTATTATTTATGTTATATTAGCTTTAATGTTTGGTGAAATTTGGTTCAATAGTTGTTGTGGACCTCATTGATATATAGAATTTTGAAATGAACAGGCTTAGCAATGCTGAGTTTGTTTTTAACTTCTGTTTTAAGAATAATGTTTGGGCTTCACTATGTTATAGACATGAGTTTATTGTAATTTTGTTTGCCGTTGATATGTATTTTGTTCACGTGCATGCACTCAGATTTATAACTAAAAATAAAAGACAAAGGGTGAGTAGGGCTTTCTCCTTCTTCACGCTTCTTCTTTGTTAAACTCCCTTGACGGCCACCATCTCTCACGTCGATGGAGATCTGGCTACAGCACACGACGGTCCTCTTGACGACACTGCTGGGGAGACACGACGGGCCTCCGCCCAACCCACCGCCGCTCTCGTCACCGATGTAGAAAACGGCCATGATGAGGAGACGGACTATTTCATCCGGTGCCATGGAGAGATCCTGTAGAAAACGGCCATGATGAGGAGACTGGCTAACACACACGACGGTCTTGTTGACGACACTGCTTGGGAGACACGACGGTGCTCCGCCCAACCCACCGCCGGCCTCGTCGCCGATGTAGAATACGGCAATGAAGAGGAGACGGACTATTTCATCCGGTGCCATGGAGATCCTTTGGTTTTCCGTCGGTGGATCCATAATTTCGCCGGTGGGGAACTCAGATGGTGTTTGGTGGCTACGTGTTCTGATGAGAAGATGTCGTCGTTTTCTGGGTGGGAGCTTTACACGGGATGGGCCTGTAGCGGGTTTTTTTTGAGTTTGTATTATGATTTTTGGGCTTTTAGGCCTGACTTTTTATTTGCATAAAAGCAAACAAAGAAAACAACGTTAAACAAAACCAAAGAAACAAAACAACGTTACACACCAAAAAAATAGATCGATAGATGTATAATTAGAAGTGGACAGGTGTCGAAAACCCCCCCTGCCAGGTGTCCAAAGAAGAGAGAAAATGTAACTTTATATATATAGATAGTGCAACTGTAATTTCAGAATATTGTAAAACATCTTTAAATTAATACTCTTTAAATTAATAATTTCTATAATTTAATAAATTTTGCCGATCTCAAATTGAGTCGGTGTTAAATATAACACAAATCGATAAAATAATAAGATAATAATATTTTCAAAACTTCTATGTAAATATATAGTTCCCTTAAAATCATAAATTAATAATTTATCTATATATAATTTTATATAAGTACAAGCTAAATATTATGTTGTTGGTTTTATATTCACAATTTTTTTTTCTAAGCATTTCAATATATTTTGATAATATTTAGTAAAATTATACTGAATACCACTTAACAATTCTATGAAACATAAAAATATACACAAAATAAGATAGTAAAATAATATAAAAGTTAAATTTCTAAAATTTAAACAAAGTATATATGGTAAAATAAAAAATTTTTTTTATAAATAAAAATATTTAAAAATAGAAAAAATCTAAATAAATAAACTTTTGTAAATTAATAAAATTTCAAAGTCTCAACATTATTAATTTATAGAGGTTTTACTGTATTTGGATGGAAGATAAATATAAGCAAAGAAAATATTTTTTTAACAAAGAAAAAGCAAAGTAAATATTTAGTCAAATGACTAAAATCCCAAATAATAGTTAAGAAAAATTACAATCCAGTCACACCCCAAATAAAAATCCAGTCAAATCCCAAATTATAGGTTTATGAAAGCAACAATAACTCCAAAACATATCAGCTATGTTTTGGTCCTGGGTTCTTGGTGTTTTGAGTTTACTCAATATAATCCGATACAATGACCTCAACTTCCTTTTCCTCCAAATTCACAGTAACATATTCTGCAGCTCTCTTCTGAGTCCTTCTCAACATCACCATATCTTCACATGGCACTTACTCTCGTCCTTATGTCCGCAATGGCAATATCCTGTAAGGGACGTGCACTTCTTCCCCCAAACTGATCACAAAAGATACAAAGGGGGATCAGTCATTGGCATTAGATCAAGAATTTGCTGCAACCATTGCTGTATCAACATGTAAAGTGAGTCGGGATAAAAGATACATACATGGTAGTCATTTTCAGCACACTCATTACTCATTGCCTTCTCCAGTATTTCAAATCGTTTTCTCAAATAGTCAGAAAGTCGTCTCTGTGGATCTTTCTGGCCTGGATCAGTACGAATCAAATTTTCAACAGGGACCTGCAGTGCTTTGCAGATGACTTGTTCCAACCCGAACTCTTCGTCATTAGCAATGTCTATCCATTTCGCAAACCCGTGCCTACATTTATCAAGAAGGGAAACAGCATATGAGAAATATATATTTTTTTTAAGATAAGGATCCTCTTTGCAAGGCTCTTAGTTCTTACTTGGAAACAGCACGCAACAGTAACTTGTCATGTTCCTTGGTCCAATTTTCTTCTTTTCTTAGTGTAGCGAATCTTCCGATAACATGGTCAGGGAAAACAGCTTTTGTTGGATGGTTTTCTATAAGTTTCACCTGTCAATCAAACAGTGAGAGTTAAGCACAGACAAAAATGAGTGAACCAAAAGATAGGGACAGGCAGGTCACTCTACTTGTGTATTAGTCATCGTAAAGAGTGAAAATGAAGCAGAAATAACCAAGAAGTATACCACAGAATATACCGAATCTTATTTTGTTTAAGTGTTGGTTTGTCGACAGTTGTGAGCACAGAAACTAGCCCTCGCTAACATAATGATAAAAAAAATTTAAACAACCACAATGATAGCAATCCACATATACAGACACCTCAACTTCACGAAGCGAAACTGTACGTTGGTCCTAGAAGATGACAACTAAGATATTCTAAAAATTAAAAGGGTTTCAATCTATAGGCTTACCTTCTCTTCTACCAGCATCATAACAGTAATTCTGGTAAGTACTTTGTCACGAGTTAGTCCTTCCTTGGGGACCATATCTACAGAGATTATTGCGGTAATACATTTACTAAGATAGCAAAACAAAAAGCAATAGAAATATCTAAAAATGGCAACAAGAAAATGAAAAGATAAGTTATCAATCACCTGAAAAGGTGGGAGGATTATTATCTTGAGTGTCTTTGATGATGTGCTTCAAGAAAAATATTCCATAACTGAGAAACAACAAATTAGACAAGTAGGTGATGAAAACATATATATCTTTTCAAAGAATAAATGACAAGTTTTTTGTGAAGCAGGTGAAGAGAATAGTATCAATGGCTTCAGTCCTTACTCGTTTATTTCATCATAGGTCTTCCACATCAAAGGATGGACAAACTTCTTCCAATCGTATCTTCCAATTCCATACCTGCAAATTATTAATCAGATGAAAATCTGGAAACCATATGGCAACTCATGGAAGGCACTAACTTGTGCGCACACTGAGAGACCTTATTTGAAACAAGGCCGGTTTTTAGACATGGGATGAAACATTCGTTTTAACCTTTAAATTTTATTGAGCTATATATAGATTGTATTATCCCTAAATTATAGATTTTTTATATTAAGATTAACTTAAGAATATTTATAACTCCATAAATCTCAAATCTGGTTCTAATGAGAAATAAGATATACCTCATCAACGTATCTAAGAAAGTCTTCCTTTGGCCCCTTCTAAAACCTAACACACTCAGAGATTTCCCTTGGCCTTCTATCAAAGGTCTTGGCTCCCGATTACCTTACAGAAAAAAAATAAGAAACAATTGATCGGGAATCTTTGTCTCATTTGTTTGGAAACATAATTAATGAAAAAGTTAAAGTACGGTGAGCCCTTGTACGGTAAAGCCCTCTAGTCCTCTTGTTTCCCTGTCTAGCTGCTTCAGCATCAGTTGGTCCAGCTTCTTTTTCAACAATCTAGCGGAAGTAAAAAGAAGAGGCATAAAAACACGTTTGCTAAACGAGATAATCATCTCCTTAAGCAGTCCAAAAATGAAGAGAGACAGGAAAGAAATTTATGCATTACAGACAAAGAAGGATATACAATGACAAAGCATTAACACCTGATGCTATATACATAAAATCGCACTGGTGGAATCAAAAAGAGTATACCTGCTTACGGTTTCTCTTCCTCTTTCCAAGAGCACTGAGCTGCGCAGCTTGTTGCTCAGAGTTCACCACCTAATATACAGGAAAGAACACGAAAGATCTAAAAGAGGGAACCATATTTGAAGAAAAATGCCACTAAATATATATTTATGCACACAAGATAACTTTTGCCAAAATCACCAAGCGAACCTGAAGTGGTTTTCCTGTTAAAAGAACGTGATGCTCATACGTATAATGCTTCAGCGAATAGAACAGCTTTGGATTCTCATTTTTCAACCGATAGCCGTCATCAACAATCTAATCAGGAAAGATAACAATAAGCAACATATGAGAATAAAAGAAAGACATGAAACGTATATGTAGTACAATTATAATAAGAAAGAAGTACCATGCATTTCCACTTGATTGGTTTTAGGACTTCTGTGTCTACGTCAATTATCTCATAAGACGTGAGGATGACATCAAACTTAATTCTGTCCTGCTCGATTTCTCCACGGACTACATTCATATGATCCCTTGGTAAGTAAAACTCATGTTGTCTAATAACACTACGAGCCTGAGAAGTACCACCGTACACAACCTGAACGGTTAAACAAAAAAAATATGAGCATCATTCTGTTAACAAATAAACATACCACACATGATGTGTTCAGAACTGCGTACATACCACATTCATATGTGGTGCCCATGTGGCGAATCCTCTCTCCCAGTTCCGCAGAGTGGAAAGGGGAGCCACTACCAAAAATGGAGCCACGTTTTCCTCAAAAAGCGAAGCTAAAAAGGCAATGCCTTGAATTGTTGTGCCTGCAATAAAACACCACAAATCTCAATCTTATTATTAAGGTCGCATAAATGGGAAAGAAAAGCCTCTCATACACGAAAGTATATGCTACAAGCCAGGCCTGGTCCGAAGTACACAAATGAACCGATGGCTTAGGACATCACGATTTTATGCAATAATTTTAGTTGTATTAAAAGTGTTATGAAAAAAAATAAAATAAAGGCACATATATTTAGATTTTATTCAAATGAAAGATAATTATGAAATTTTTTAAAATGTCAAACCGGCACTGCAGTTACCAACTAGGATGTGATACTGAAGACATACCTAGCCCCATCTCATCGTCGAGGACTACATGAGTTCGGTTTGACCACGCAGACCGCAAAAAGTTAAGTCCTTCAAGGTGGTACGGATGCAGTGTGCCTTTTAACAACAGTAAGACGAATAAATCAATACACATACAATACCAAACAAGAGGGGAAATATGCTATAGCACTACAGCAACAGTACATTAAAATTTCAAGTAGCCTGATTGTATACCTGTGATAAATTCAGGAGTAAGACTAGTTATCTGTTTGAAACCTTCATGGTTTCTCTCATGATCAACATATATACCTCTGCGTTGACCAAAGTTTACATCAGTGAACCTTCGAATTTCGTTCTGGAAGGTTGAGATGTCTGATTCAGATTCCCAATAACATTCATCATAGGAAAGTCCTTTGAACTTCACCAGGTACTTCCTCTGACCATCTTCTTCCCTGCATCAATAGAAAGAAAAAAAAACAAGAATAAACACATACTCTTGATGAATCTCCATGAATAAACAAAAGATTTTCATCACTTAACCGGCAAGATAGAATCCGGTCAACAGTGGCCCACTCGGGAGGAGTGGCAACAAAATCATATGCATTGTTACCGAGTGACTCCATTCTAGAATGAAATTGGTTCACCATGGTTTCTAAACCATTAACGGACTTGTAAGCCTTCTCGAATTCATGCTCGGGCACCCTGATAAGAAAATAAGCCATTTTGTTATAAGATAAGCAGACGAGAGGCACAACAAAACCACAATGAGCATAAAACTTAGCATTTTCAAACATACCAATAGCAGTGTAGATACGAGAACCCTTTCCATTTCACAAGATAATGATTCACAAAAACTTGCTTTGGTACCGGACGGTTAGATGGCACCGGACGCATTTCGCTGTCCAAAATCTTCTCCATCGTCATAAGAGGACTAGCCTATAAATGGAAAATAATTCTAGGTCACTGCCGTGTAAACCAATCAACACATGAGATTCTTAATACAAAATTTATCCATGCGTAATAAATCTTCTACACCAAGTTTTATGTGTGTATTTTCTTTCCCTAACATTTAGATAAACCTATAAACAGTAAATGTTTGCACAGTCAGACAAAGAGACAAACCGCTTCATCTGGGGTGTAAACTAGTGTACGATCTGGTCGTGGACGCAGCGGAAGAACCAAGCCGGCCATATCTCTGCAAGATAACACCACAATAATGTTTCCAGTCAATAGATTCAAGAGACAAAGCGTAACAATCACCAACCATAGAGATTCAATACAAACAAAACAACGAGCCAAAGGTTATAACAAAAACAACAAGTGGTAAAGCGGGCGTTCTTCACATATGATATCAAACGCCAAAGAGTAAATTAATTCTTTCACATCATGAACATTTACTAAAAATCATGCCTAATCAACGTTGTTTGACGAAAAGAAAAATGATTATGTTGAAAACCAAAACCTAAGCGGGAAGATCAACGGGAAACTCGGTGATCCTACAATTACACCTTATCAGAAAATTTTATCATCTCCAAACTCATCAACTCTAGATCTGATTGGATTTCGAAATTCAGAAATCAAAAGTCATTCACGTGCACATCTCTCGTATAACTAATAATCATATTGCACCCTTAAGCTAGGTATGAGAAGAATAATACTCAAAACCATATATCGCAGACTCAACTACGACAAACAAACAAAAACTCTTTTAAGACAAAGAAATCAGCTACATCAAAAGCAATTGAACTTTGAGTTCCAAACACACAAACACGTTCGCAATATTTGAGTTCAGTAAAAAGGGCGACGCTGAGTAAGAGAGAGGATCGTGACCTTCGTTTCTCCGATTAAGTTGCCTGAGAAACACTTTAAAAAAAAGTTGCCTGAGAAATATCTACGAAACCCACAAAATCGAAGACAACAAAAGGAGCGTGCAAATGCAGGCGTTAGAACGTAACTGGGTGGCTCTTTGTTGATTCGACTAATACATGTCTTTATATGAAAGGAAGTGTGGTGATTATTTGTTTCAGTCTTATCTCTTACAAAAGGTGTGGTAACCCTTTGTTTTTTTTTTACATTTACACTAGTAAAGTAAATTCACATTTCTGACTAAATCATATACATATTTTGGAAAGAAAGGTAATTATTTTGAATCTTGAATTTTCTTTTATGAGTTGTTGAATATGGTAACTATATATATATATATATGTATATGAATAAAGTTTAGTACACTGAACCAAAACAAAAAAAAAAAACACTTGCAATTGGGAAAATGTTATAACTATGTTAATATATTGTTTATTTAAAAAGGAAATAGAGAGTCAATACATGGAATTCAAATTATATAAAGTTTAGCATATTTGCTTGTTACCAATAGTATGAAGATAAGATTCGCTGTTGTAGAGACAAATGACAGATGTTTTTGCGGATGTTATAGATTTTTAGAGATTGATGATTAATTAATTTCACAAGATTTGCTACGGATATATATTACAAAAAAAAAATAAAATTTTAACATGCGTCGAATAATAAGTTTTTATATCTTAATTTAACCTTTAGTAATAAAATATGTCTGAAATTGATTGTTTCCCAGTTTTAAAATAATCACATCTTGTTTATCTTTTGTGCTATATATTGTGTTTTGCTTAGTAAAGTGTTAAGTGTATGCCACAAAAGAATCCTTGATTTTACGCATCAGTTATACGTCGGGTTAAGAGCACCTCCAAAAACCCTCTTATTTTAAAGTTAGGCAAAACCTTAAATATAAGATTTGAGGATGTCTGTCTTTCTTCAAAAACAAAACTTTATAAAAAAACCTTAAAACTTTTATATTTTACATAATAGTTCTTATGTTTGAAAAAAACTTAACTAGAAGTATACATCTTATACAATAGCTATCAAATATCCAACAGAAATATTATAAAATAGAACAAATTTTAAAAAGATAATTTTATAGTTAAACATTAAAATATAACTAAAACATACAAAATAAAACGTTAAATTTAAATAAATTACATATTTATACATTATAATTACCTCCATAATGATCCCATATATGATCAATTAAGGCATTTCGAAGTGATAAATGACTCTTTTTTTTATTTGAAGATTACGAGCTAAAAAGTTTTGAAAATGAGCATTTTTCGTTTATTGCCATTTCAACTTGTGCTACTGACGCTGATCTTGCATCTCTAATCGGTGATATCACGTTCATCTTCAATAATCAAGTTATGCATGATAATGAATGCTGTCATTATATCATGCAACACCTCTATTCCATTTATATATGATATTTGTATATTTATTAATTTCTTAAGATTTTATATTTCATGCAGATGGAAAAAGCTAAGAAATTGTTGGCACAAGATCGAAAACTCAAAAAGGTTTCAAGTTTGATCATGTTTGGCTTTTGATGAAAGATATTCCCATAATTTACCGATAATGTCAATATTGGTATTCAAGACACTCCCAATACTGAGAGCAATGTTGGTGGCTCTCCTACATCACAATCTCCATGAGTGTCTTCATTTTCAATCAATTTAAGTAGTGATTATGGAGGATCGAATTCATCACAACGTTCGTCCGATTAGATAAAAAAAAACAAAACTCAAGAGGAAGCTTGCTGAAGGTAATATAGTTCATCTGTTGATAATTTGGTTTCATCAAATGAAAAACTCTTTGATTTTTTGAAAGAAAGTACAACAAGCTGGGAAAAAGATTTTGAGATGGCTCAATTACGTGTGCATAGCCAAGCAAAAAACTAGCACTTAAAGAAAGGCGCGAAGAGAATAAAATGTTGTTAACACATCTTGATTCTATTGATGATTCTACTACTCATGAGTTGATTAGATCTAAAGAATAAAATCATCAAGAAAAGAACTCAAGAGCAACAACGACCTTCAGATGCACCCCAAGTTTATGGAAGATATTTTGGTGATAGTGGATGTCCATGATCAAATTTACCTGAACGTTAATGTTGTTGTGATGTTTATTTATGTAATATTTTATTTTGTGTAGTATTGTATTTTCAGTTTCTTGTATTTTGTATCTGTTTGCTGTAATATTATCTTTGTATAATACTTATTATAGTATTAAACTAATATTTTGGTATTATAAAGGATTAAACTGATCAAACAAGAAAGTTATTAACTTTCTTTAAAATCTACACAAATACAAGGACTGTAAAAGTAAGAAACTTTAAATATAAAGTTTTGTAAAGTGTTTTTTAAATCTAGTAAACGGAGTTTTTTAAATCTAGTTTCAAAAAAAAATTTAAACCTTGTATTTGAGGTATCAGTGAACAAAACCTTAAAATTTAAGGTTGCTTTTAGAATGCACAAAACCTTATATTTGAATTCTTAAGATGGTTATTGGAGATGATCTAACAATACTTCAAAGCATTTACTAGCTACTAGGTGATTTTCTGCACAATGTGCAGTAGTAAAATTTTAAAATTAAATTATATTTTAAAATAAAGTTTATTGTGTTTCTGATTTTATGATTTATGTAATAATATTTTAACTGAACATAAAATTAAGATAAAATAAATAATATTGTTTAATTTAAATTATATTTATGCACATATATGTATATATTAAATTATAATCTTAGATAGCTTTTTCTTTTTTTTTATGAAAACCTAATTTTTTTCTCTCGAGTATCCCCAGCCGCCAAAACCTTTATTCTTAGATCCATAGCTTCCCCGGTGGTTTGGCTGCGTCACTGCCGGGGAGGCTCTTCCTCCTTTTTCTATTTCCTTTCATCTGGCTTATATTCTCCATTCTAATTTCGTCATCTCCTCATATTTTTTTGTCCGGCGGTCTCAAATACAATTTTTTGGTGTTTTTGGCTGAGGCTAGAGAAAGGAAGGTGTTTTAGCTCTCTTCACCGGTCCAGTCTCAAGTTGGTGGTTTTATATTCATAGCTCTCGTTTTCACAGAGGTTTTGATAAATGGTTCGTCGGTGGTAGCGTTTGTCCGGCCATATATGTGGCTGATGTTTCCAGATAAGTTTTTGCTATCCCAGTTAGGGATTAGTCCTTGTTACCTGATAGAAGCAATGTTGCGGCTGAAGAGTTTGCCAAAAGTGTCACTCGTGACAATAGACTCCAGTCATATGTCGCGTACGGGGTCTATCTTGGTCATCTGACCTCATCCTTGCTGAGGCGATTTCAACAATCAACCAGCATCCTACATGAAGGTTGGGTCAAGACAGTCTCCCGGGAGGTCTTCCCTAATCAAGCTTTCTTGGATAGCGTCATCTGCAGAAGTTTCTGCTTTGTTTACTTTTAAAAAGGACCTACTGGTGTTGTCTTTCTTATTTCGTTTGCAGTTTGTATTCATGGTACTTTCGGTTACGTTGAATCAATGACAAAAAAAAGATAGCTTTTTTATCTATTTCTTTTAATAAAATTTATTAAATCAACTTGTATAAATTAATATAAAATTTGTATAATAATCAAAAATTAAGCTAAACAGTATTTCTAAATTTCGTAAAGAAACTAATAATATTACCACTGTTAATTATATTTTTCTTTTAAATTGTATAAAAATTGAAAATCGTTTTAGTGATAAATTGAGTAAGTGTTAAAATTATAGAAATAATAAATATTTCAAAATTTATTTTATTATATAATTTAATGTCATATTTTAATGGATTTACTTTAATGATAGTGTATAATTGACTACCATATTATAAAAAGTTTATCAAAAATATAAATAAACATTAAATATAATTATTCATGTAACTTTTAAGAATAAACCATTTTGTCATTTTAGCATGTTACATTAATTTGGTGAAAATAATTGTGGAGAAGTCATGTGTCAAAATCAATTTACAAATAATGTATTAGGGAAATGATAGAAGTTGAGCATTTAATGTTTCACTTGATCAGTGCATCTTGTCAACGTATTATTCTTTTATTCTTTAGACCAGTTCGGACTTTCTGGTTCCCGGGAAATTTGTTAAAGTGTTTTAGTGGTCTCTTAACCAACTTGAGATTGAGATCATACTTGGCAACTGGCATTGATGAACCATATATGAGAGTTAATGACTTGAGCGTTTGACAGTGTTGTGCATCTGCATACCCCATATAATTGTTCGTATTGGTATATCATTCGTCAAATGTATATTTTGTTCTTCTTACTACTATCAACGTGTATATGTATAGGTTTTGTCTTAAATTTTACATGTACAGAATCTATAGGTTGGAAAAATTAAAGTAAATGTGAATTAAACCATTTATCCTAGATTAGTTCAGATAAAAATATATTCGAGAATATTTTTAAAATGTATATAAAAGATATTTCAACGAACTATAGAACTTAATAAAATATGTAATTAGTAAACCATAAACAACACTGTGTTTACTTTCTAGATTAGATAATAATAGATCCCAAGAAAATGTGATTAGATAATAATAACTACACTACTCACGGATAAGCAAAAGCTTTCATAGCTCAGTTGGTTAGAGCACCCGTTTAGTAAGCGGGAGGTCTTGAGTTCAACTCTCAATGAAAGCACTTATTGTTTTCAAATTTCTAAACCAGCAATAGTGTGTGGATGGCATCGGATAGGACAAAATCTGTGTTTGTTCGTTCACCGTTCTTCCGTTGATCCGGGATGTCCTCGTACATAATGATCTCGGTAAAAATGTTTGTTTTTTGGTTCAGTTTGATAATCGGTTAGTTCGGTTTTCTAATGAAAATTTGAATTGAAATAACCGAACTAACCAAAACAACCAAACTGAACTAATCAAAATCTGAATCAAAATAACCAAAGCTTTTTGAATTTTATTTAAACCAAAATTTTACCAAACTAACTGCAAAACCAAAAACTTCGATAATTTTTTTTTTAAAATTGAACTAATAAAAAACCAAACCAAACTTTTTCGATACTTCATTGAGATTTTAATCGACCCGAATCCACCGATCTGAGCTAACCGAAAAAACGAACCTGCATGCCCTACTAATCCCTTGATATGTTGGATTCCATTTTAAAGAAGCCATAAATGAGAAAGATTTAAAAAGAAAAGTAGGGGTCGACTTTCGGGTACTCGTTCGGGTTTGGGTAGAGTATTTCAGACTTTCGGTATTTCAGTATATCACTACAATACCTAGGCCTTTGATTTCGGCTTTCCGAAACCGAACCCAACCGAACCGTCGGTTTTCGGTTAACCAAAATTTTGAAAACTAATTCCGAAGTTACCCGAAATTAAATTTGGTTTGGGTTGGTTCGGTCATTGGTTTACTCGGTTTGGATATTCGGTTTTGAAACTTTGATGAAGTTTGTGATGAAGATATGCACACAAAGAAAATTTATCAGGCAGTTGAAGAAACGTTAATGGCGGCCAGTAGAGAACGAACAAATTAGGTTTGAAACTTAAGAAGAGAAGCACGTGACAAAAACATGTGCTTTTTTAATATTAAAAAACTTTTGTATTCTTTTTTTTTTTATTTAGTTTTATATTATTAAATTAAGTTAAACAATCACAATAAGCAAGTATAAAAATTAGATTTTTTTATATGTTGTATTTTGAATTTTTTAAAATTACTATAATTACTAAAAATAGTAATGGACAGAAGCGGTTTGGTTCAGTGGTGCAATCCCACGTCATGCTTTCAACATGTGGCTGGCCTCGCTCAACAGATTACCAACAAAAGTGAGGCTTGCCTCTTGGGGATTAAATGTGCAGACTTCTTGTTGTTTTTGCAACACCAGTCAAGAGGACAGAGAGCACCTGTTTCTATCATGCCCCTACTCTGCCGCTATTTGGATTCTCATCTTTGCTCGTCTGGAACTTTGCCGCCGCTTATTTCTATGCTGAGACGAACTGCTGTCTTGGACTAGACGCTCATCTTCTTCAGCTCCCTCTCACCTCAGGATGCTTGTTACTCAGTCAGCAGTTTACAACATCTGGAGACAGTGGAATTCAGCGGTTCACAACAACGGACATGCCTCTACTCAAATCATCTTCAAAACCATTGACAGGGACGTTCGTAACACTATCACGGCGAGAAAGCATAGGAGGCACTTCTGCTCCCTAATGCAATTATGGATTCGGTGATTGTATTGTTGTAAACCAAATCCTTCTAAATGTGTTTTTCTTGTTTTTTATTTCTTTTTTGCCAAGGAACCACTTATAATAAGCTTGTAATCCAAACTTTCATTTTTAATGATATTTACATTTTTGCAAAAAAAAAAGTAAAAATTTCATTGCAACATCGGGAGATCCATTCATATTTAGAGACGGTTTTCAACCGGTCTCGAAACCCTTTGGTTGGTTTTTTCATCATCGTTGAATTCGTCTTCCGTGTGTTCTATCGACTGCAAACTCTAGGATTACAAGTGAATATTTGATTTTTAGATATGTATCTAGAGTGAAACTATTTCTTACAGATGTTTATCTTTTATAATTAACATTTATGTAATTCACTGAAAGTCATAGAATAAGTTGGAAAAAAAACTCATATCAGTGAAATTGAAACGAGAATGAAAGTACAAATTTATAGAGGTACTAAATGAAATCACTTATGGAGAATCAAAAGTAAAAAAATCGAGAGCAGAAAACCTAACCCACTTTCGTCATATTACAACCAATATCGACTATATGATTTCAGTGATTTGCATCAGCCGCAAAACTTAATTCTTTTTGTGCATATGAAGTCTTTAAAATAATTAAAATGAGATAAAATACGTTAACTATTCAACAATGAGAGACCTATATTTTATTTGTCATTCTACAATCGATAAAAATATAGTGTTACAAAATGTTAAAATGATTTGATAAATAAACATTAATATAAACTGAGAGATGTAAACTAAAAATATAAAAATAAGTATATATTTGTTCGGTTATCATCGGATATCCATTCGGGTTTGGGTATTATCCGTTCGGATTTGGATATCCAAACTCTTGTAACTTAATGTCTGTTTGGATACTTTGCTACTTTGGTTTAGATTTTGGTTCAGGTTTTTCGGGTCAGATTCGAATGCAGTTTCGAATATCGGATAAAATGTTCACCCCTGGAGAAAAGGAATCAACACTTCGTAAAGAAAGATGACCAGTTATTTTATAAGAGAACTTATATATTTTGTTCCTTTAAAGATTATACTAGATTCTGACCCACTCTTGAAAGGACGAGTATTTTTTTTGTTGTTTTTTCAATATAAAAATTGATAATTCTTTGTTTTAATTATATAAACTGTAACATGATCAAGTTTCAATTATGCGGATTGGTTATAGTGTGTCCAATATGATGAAATTTAAAATGCGTCACAAAATCGTTTTATGTTTGTAAATAAATTTGAAACTTGATCATGTCACAATTTTTATAAACATGCCTACAACAAACCTACTATCTGGCCCAAAAAAACCAAAAGACTCATTAATTAAAATCATAAGTCGACATCATCATTTTAGTATATTGGTATACGGAAGCAAGTCCATCTAATTGTTGAAATATGCCCACAAAATCGAAAGACAATAATGTCATCAATGAAATTTTTAGTTAGTCATATCATTAAGAACATTTTTGAAATTTTTTAGCATTTCATTAAGGGAAAATTTAAAAAATTGCGGGTTCTATTTTTATCTACAATTGGATCATAAGTCTTTTGTTTTGCTTAAAAAATGCGGATATATGAATTATTGATTATTTATATAAATTAAACATAAGTCATATGATTTGATTATATATAATAAGAAGTTTTATATTGTGTGCAGTATGAATTTATTTTTATTTTACAATGTCCTACACAACCGTATTATGTTTTTTTTGATCAATAACCGTTTTATGTTTCTAAATAAGTTAAACAATGGTTATATTTGAAATATGTATTTGAATAAGATTTTATAGTTAACAATTATATTTCCATAAAATATTTCAAAACATATAAAGTGGCACATAATTTTTTTTTTTAGTTTTGTAAAATTATTTAGTTACAAAATCAATATGTAATATTAACTTTTTAAATTATTACAGATTTTAATTTATTTTTATTATCAAAAATGTTTATGGGTTATGAAATGAGTTATATATAAAGAAAACTCATTTAAATGTAATATATAGGTCCAAAAACAAAAAAAAAGCAATAATATCATTGATGAATTTTTTTAACTAATCATATCATTAAAACATTTTTGAATTTTTTTAACATTTTTATTATGAGTATAAAATATGAACGATCTCCTTTTAACGGTATTGATACTAATCTTTTTTAACGGCGCTGAGGGTTCTCGCGTCGCGTCTCAGAAGATTTTCTTACTTCCTTTTGTTTTTCTGTTAAACTGTTAAGATTTGAGAGAGAAAACAAAAAACAAAAACAAAAACAAAAAGAAGAGAGGAGAAAACCCTAAGCGTGTTGCTCACTGACACTGTTGGAGATTTTCTCGTCGTTTCTGGAATCGAAGAAGGGAGTTATATATTCTACTCTATTCGTGCTGGGAATCAAACCTAGGGTTTATATAAATCTAATCGTGCATACAATCGAACGAGCCATGTCGGATTCCGATAAAGAGCTCGAGAATCAGATTCTCGAAGCAGGGGAAAAGCTTACTGATCCGCCTTCTTCACTCGATGAGCTTCTTCTTCTCCTCGACGTGAGCCTCCTCCTCCTTCCCCATTCCACTCCTATTATCTCTTCTGCTATTCTCCCATCTTCGTGCAAATGCTATGTGTTCTAGTGTAGATTTCTCGATATTGATTTTGAACTCTTGCTTCACATTTTAATTTAATCAATCTGTACTATTAAGTGTGACGAAGTACATGTTTATGCTGTGATATTGATATTTTTACTCTTTTTTTTTTTGTATTTTCGATTGCAGAGACTCTTCATCTGGCTCATAGATGTTGACCAGTCACCTCACGAGTCAATGCAAATCGCACTCTCTCCACTGATGAAAGCACTAGTCGCTGGAAAGCTCTTCAAGCATTCAGATGCCGATGTGAGAGTCGGAGTCGCTGCCTGCATCAGCGAGATTACCAGAATAACTGCTCCTGAAGCTCCTTATGATGATGATCAGATGAAGGTGTGTTAGCTTTTGTATATTGAGGAAAGGTGAATTGGTTGTTACTGACTCTTTTCTTCTGTTCTTGCGCAGGAAGTGTTTAAGTTGATTGTATCTACGTTTGAAAATTTGCCTGACTATTATAGTCGCTCCTATTCCAAAAGGATCTCAATTCTTGAAACTGTGGCCAAGGTCAGATCTTGCGTTGTGATGCTGGATCTTGAGTGTGATTCACTTCTTATTGAGATGTTCCACAACTTCCTTAAGGCTATAAGGTACAATCATATAATAAATCCAAATATAATTGAATAAATGGATTTGTTGTGTACATTGCTTATCATCCTGAATTGTTGTTGTTCCTTTATATTCCTTATGCCACATTTTGTTTGTTACCAATCAGAACATCTTATAATCCATTTGGTGGCTGTTATCATTCTGATTACTTTTTCTTGACAGAAACTTGGTTTTACTTTCCCTCCGAGCATCTTCAATCTTCTCACTCGATATCATGTTTGTCTGATGATTACTTCATTTTACTTTTCAGGGACTTTCATCCTGAGAACGTATTTTCATCTATGGAGAAAACTATGACACTTGTCTTAGAGGAAAGCGAGGATATACCTCCAAAGATGCTTTTACCCATTCTGCATTATGTTAGAGACAATGATGAGGTGATACATAGATGGTCTCGCTAGTTGTGTTTCAGCATCCGGTGCTCTTTTGCTAACTCTTCCAACTTTGTCCTCAGGTTCCCGAAGTAGCACGGAGATTGGCAGAAACTGTTCTCAGTAACTCTTCTAGCAAGCTCAAAAAGTATCTGACTGAAGCAGTGAAATTGTCGGGTGTCTCTTTAGATAAGTATAGTAAGATAGTGGCTTCGATATGCGAGGGGACATTCAGTGCGTTGCAGCACAACCAACTTGTCGAGAATGAAAAAGAGGTAAGCCTTCTCATCTGTTTATTTGCCCAGTCATTTTTTTTTCTCACTCGTTTTTTTTGTCGATCTGCCTCATATTTTACACGCTCTTATACCGTTCTCCCATTTTTTTTACCCTGCAGGATAGTCAAGGTCATTTAGCAAAGGAAGCAGACGTAGAGGCATACATATCTTCCCTTACATCAGCATTGAAAAATAAGTTTCTTCAAGTAGATTTTTAATTGGTTTTTATTTTCCAATCAGCAGGATAAACAGGAAGTAATTGCCACACCCGATCGAACTGATGCACATAAGGATGACTGTGGTAAGTCGGGAGTCAGCAACGGCGTTGCGCAACAGAACGGTTCTTCTGTTGATACTGAGTCTACAGAGAAGCAAGATGATACGAATGCTGAAGATGAGCCTCAACATTTTGATAATCCTAGCAACACTGACCTGGATAATACTTCTGAAGAGAAGCCTGATGTTGAGCATCAAACTCAGGAAAACGGTCCCAGTTCCGCCATACAGGTGGATTCATCAAAAACTTCAGATATCAACGAAGAAGCTGAACCTGGAGCACTCCTGGAGAGTAAGGATGGGTTAAGTTCGCCTCCTGATGATTCATCTGTTAAAGTAGCCATTTCTTCAGAAAATGATAAGGAAACAAGTGTGCAGGCTTTGCCATCTAAGACATCAGCTGATGAAACTGCCACCAATGCTAGTTCTCCATCTAGGGCTGAAGATCTTGTTGAGGAAAGCCGGCCTAAGAAGAGTGAAAATGATAAGGAAACAAGTGTGCAGGCTTTGCCATCTAAGACATCAGTTGATGAAACCGCTAATGATAGTTCTCCAACTAGGGCTGAAGATCTTGTTAAAGAAAGCCGGCCTAAGCCTAAGAAGACAGCAAACCAGAAGAAAAAGGAGAGCAGCTTGACGAAGGAGGCTAAACCATCAGCTGCTAGTGCTACTGAAGACGCTTCCGAAGAACCAACCACTTCTGAAGCTAAAGTTATTAAAAAATCTGGAACGAAGGTTGCTTCTTCAAGTAAAACCAAGTCTACTGTTCATCCGAAGAAAAGCACCTCTGAGACAAAAGCTGCAAAGCAGCCAGAGAAAAAAGTAGTTGATAGTGATGATGTACAAGAATCCTCAAAGCCAAAAGAGGAAAAGAAAAAGCCAGGACGTGGGAAAGCCATGGATGAGGACTCATTAGATACTTCAGGTGATAGCGAAAAAGTAAGTTTTTTCCCTGACCTGTATGATTCAATACGTAGCTGGCTTCATGTTCTTTTACTGATATTCTTTAATTGTATTTCAGCCAGCTGTTTCCTCTGGAAAGTCAGCCCCGAAGTCAAAGAAAGAAGTGAAGCAACCAAAACAAGAAAGTCCTAATACAAACACAAAGAGAAAACGAAGTCCAGGCAAAGAGAAAGTATGTTTTCATAATTTCACCTATAATAATATCACACATAAAGGAATGTGTGAAAAAATCATCTTCTACGAGATGCCATTTGCAGTAATAATTGTGCATGCATGATTGCAGCTTCTTATTCTCTTCAAGTTTGAGATATTTTTCTCTTAAACATCTGTTCGTTCCCTTCTGTGGAGCTTCTGTCTCTCTTGTTTGATCCTTTATTCGTACTGGTTTCATGTTCCGTGCGATTTTTTCTTTTCCCCTTTCCTGGTAGACTTCTTCATGCTGAATTGATTCCTTGACAGGCATCTGATCTCCAAAGCCATGGCAAAGATTTAGTTGGGACGAGGGTCAGAGTCTGGTGGCCTATAGATAAAGCGTAAGCACTTTGTATTTTCTTGTTAGGAACTATATTTGATTCACATAAACGTTATCCGCTACTCTTATGTATCTTCGTATATATAGTTGGGTCCATGCTTCTAACTGAATATTGGATTTTTGCCACAGGTATTATAAAGGTGTGGTCAATTCATATGATTCTGCGAAGAAGAAACATCTGGTAAGTCCAATTTTATTAGTCTCAGTTACTATATCTTTTGTTTGTGTCTTTTGATTGGGTGACCCATTAGCCTTATTGATTGTACATGTTTTTAATTAGATACAGTGGATTTTATGGTATGTTTTATTTTTTGTATGTTGTTGCTATCTTCGTTTTCAGGTTATCTATGATGATGGAGAACAAGAAATCTTGAATCTTAAGACAGAGAAGTGGCATTTTCTGGATGAATCAGAAACAGAGGTGTGGCATTGTATTTCATTCATCTCTGACTTATTTTTCTTTTCATTCTCCGCTTTGATGTTACTTACATTTTCTGTCAGCAGGGTGAAGAAGCTGCTGATCAGACGGGTCATGAGAAAGAAACCTCTACACAGTACGTGTTACTTCTCTACTTCCAGGGTTTATATGGCACTAGAAAGAATATGTAAATGCGATCGATATGATTTTTTTAGATGAGTTTGGTATTCTTGTCATGAGCAAGCTTGGTAATTCTTCTCCATATGCAGGCCCCAGAGAAAGAAAGCTAAGATTGGCAAGCAATCAAAGATGGAATCGTCAGGGAAAAAGTAAATGAAACTTGAAAGCAAATAGTTCAAAAAAGTTTGTTGAAGTCTCTAAGAAGTTATTTACTGATAAGCAAATGTTGTTTGTGATTTAGTGGGGGTGGAGCTGGCTCCAGCAAGTCTAAAGCTGCTCCTGCTTCCAAGTCTGGGAAGAAGTCCAAGGACGAGAAAACAGAGAGCAAACCAAAGGATCCGAAAGAAGCTAGTAGAGAAAAAGAAGAGGATAGCTCTGAAGAGTTGAGCGAGGAAGAGGAAACCCTCAAAACCGTTGGCAAATCAGGAACCAGCAAGGCGAAGAAAGAGATATCGAAACCTGGCACATCCAAAGGTTCGTTCAAGACTACAACAACTAGTTCAAAATCCAAGTCGGGAGGACCTGCAAAATCTTCATCAGCCAAGGGCAAAGCAGCAAAAGGCAAAGCAAACTCTACACCTGCCTCCAAGGGGAAGGAGAGCGATGGTGAGTCAGAATCTGTAGAGATACCAAAGGCTCCAGAACCAGCAACAAAAGGGAAGTCGCAAGCAAAGTCCGGTAAGAAGAGGAAGCGATGAGTCTGGCCTCATGAAAGATGTTCCTCTTTAGAATTATGGTTTTGTAATTTAAGGTGGAAAACTTAGTGCAATGGCGGTGGTATTTGATGGCTGTGGAGGCCGTGGATTAATGGGACTTGACGTCGTCTAGGGGAGTACAATTGTAGTCTTTGTCTTTAAGATAAGCAGCGTAGTAGTAGTAGTAGTAGTAGTAGTAGTAGTGAGTGGATCTTTTATTTATTTCACTTTTTAGGTTCGATTTCCAGCGGATTTTTCTGTAGTCTCCCTAATACAGTAATTAAATCGTTGTGAATTTGGAGAGTTGTAGAGGCCTCGAAGACAAATTTCCCGAATTTATTGTTCAATTTTAAAAGGATTTGTGCTAAGTTGACTTAAGCCTTGGAATTTTTTTTTTATTATCTTTTCTTTTTGTCAACTTGAAAATTATATAACGTATATTAATGGGTTACCAGATGCTTGGAGATTCTTAAATCCAGTGGTTGCTGCCCATTATCTAAGGGATATTCCATGTACGTTTTAATTATATAGCCCACACGATGATCAAGGAATGCTTACAGACATCGAATCAAGTAGTTCGTTCAAGAAAGGAATGCTTCAAAAAAGGAAGAAGACTTTTTTTTTTGAACAAAAGGAAAAGACTTAAGTTCTATCAATTGCCTTGCAGCAAGAAATCTGAGGCTCCCTAGATGGCTAGATCAGATCATTAAGGTCTTTGGTGATTTTTTTTTTGCTCATCAAATACTTTCATTCACCAAATATTGTTTGGACACACTGTTTTATCAGATCTAACATGATACTTCAGCCACATTGGCACAACAGAAGTAGACATAAGAATTGCAAGTTAAATACATTTTTATTTTATCATGACAAGAAAAGGAAACAAACAAGTATTAGTTAGAACAAGATATAGTAGACATTAACAATTTGAAAGAAAAGAACAAAAACAATATTAAGTGTATAAAAACTAAGATGTAATATGTGATATATAATATCTGGAAGGTCTTGGTGAATACATGTGGTCCATGATCCCATATTCTTATTTTCCCCTCTGTTCATAGGCCGAGAATAGAAATGTGTTTACATTATTTCTCCTTATTAGTTAGGTGTTATGTGGAGTATATCTTATATTAACGATTCTTAAAGTAGCACGTGGCACTAACTAACAGATATCCTGAGAACGATGTGCACATTATGACGAACATGATGAAGCCTGCTGCAAAGAGACGACCACGAGGTTTTAAGTCAGCACGAGTCTCGCAATCTTCGACTAATATTACACGCATCTTGATCTACACGTGGTTCCAACATTATGTCACTGAATACTTAGAATGTAGATCGTATGTCATCTAATACACACAAACCAATTCAAAATGTTTTTTATTTGTTTTTAAGCAAAAAAGTGTCTTTTTATGTTTTTTAAAAGAAATTATTTGTTTGCAAAAGTATTTTATTCTTCTATTTCATTATACTGAATATTTATTAATTATTTCTAGTAAAGAATTATATGTATGCATTTACAGAATAAATTTGTTAATGCTCAGCACGGGCAGGAGGGTTTTAGAGACGATCGAGTAGAACACCTAGCTTGAAATGGGTGCGATCAAACAAAAATATCCAGCTAGTTCAAAATAAAAGGTAATAATAAAATATCTATCCAAATTAATATATTTAGACAAATTGGATATATACTACATATCAAGGTTGGTCAAAATGTTGGGGATCAAAAATTCGATTTAGTTCAAGCCTTCGTCAAAAAAGAAAAATCAATTCAGTTCGTTTACAAAAAAAACAGTTTGGAAAAATACAGAAAAATAAATTGAAAAATAAAATTAACCATATTTAACCAATAGAAATACATTAGAATAACAAAATCAATAAATTTGCATTGAAAATCATAAGATGACCACTAAATCTAAAAGAGGAGGGAATAATAAATACAAGTCGTAGCTTCATTTTTTATTGCGGAGAAAAGGTCAGGTCATTCAGAGACAACAAAATCTTATCATACTACTCCCTCCGTTCCTTAAAGATGATTGTTCTAGGAAAAAAAATTGTTTCAAAAAGATAGTAGTTTTACTTTTTCAATGTATGCTTTTATGAAAAATTGTAAGTTTCAAAAATATTAATGGTGTTTATTGAATTTCTATTGGCTAAAAGTTATTGAAAATTGTTATTTGCAAAAAACAATGCATTTACAATCAAAATTAATGAATTTTCTTAATATATGTGAAAATTCTAGAACTACTATCTTTTAAAAACAGAGGGAGTAGTATTTATTAATCATGTCATCGAGAAGAATTGAATCTGGACAGTCTTTGAATATATTCTTAGGTCAAACACAAAGTTTTTACCCTTTTCAGTTTTTCACCTGTCACGCGTATTTTATCGGTTCCCTTGACAATCTAATCTTGGAAACGGAACTTGCTAATTAAGTCATCTAAATTATAAACTCAAGGAAGTAATATTTGTTTCATCAATTTCAAATAAGTAATAGACTTTATATAAGAGATGGTTACATACCTAAAAAAAAAGACAAAAAGAAGGGATAATTTGTAAAATTGAAAAAGTTACAAGAGGAGTGGTGTATATTTCTGAGGTTTACAAGTTTTAATCTGATCAATTAAGTATGTTATATCAAATCTTATATGCTTGCACAAGACAAATTATTTGATATAGTTCATTGTTGGGCCATAATGTAATTTTGAAAATAAACTATTACGTAACACATTGTTTTGTGATGTAGAGAGAATCGTTTAAAATATTTAAAATATATGATTATCTAATTTATTATTTATCAAGTCTAATATTTTAATGGGCAATTCTCTATAATAGCACATTTTAAGTTTATTGTCACAAATGACACTAGAAGGAGAAGTTCACAAAAATAACATTTATTAATAGACAAAATATTCATACTGCCCTCACTAAATAATAGAGTTAAAAAAAAAAGACACTCTTCTCTCTCAGCGACGCGTCTCCTACGTTCTCTCTCTTAATCTCCGGCGACGACGAAATCTCCGGTAACGACTAGAGAACAAATCTGGCAGAATCACCACCATCCCTCTTCACATTTCTTCCCTCGGCTCCAACTTCATATCATTGATCTATCACCATCTTTGATCTCTTACAGCCGAACCTCTTCCGTCGGCTCCGATTTCGTTCTAACATCTCCGGCGAAAGACACTGACTTCATCTCCGACGAAGTAGATGAATATTTGATTCCCTAACGACGCGCTATCGGTATGATTCCTCTTCTTAGGGTTTTCTAACTGAAATTTGGGGATTTCTTTTTGCTGTTCTTCATATAATAGACTTGGATTTGTTTTGTTTTCCAAATCGAACAGATAAAACATAATCAAAATTGCAGAGAAGTAATCTCAGGAACCTTCATTGCAGAGAGTTCGTGACCTTTTTCTTTGGTAAGCGTTTTGAATCTTTGACGTTCTAAGTTTTTTTGTTGCTAATTTTTCCAATATGATATTGCTTCAAACCTTTGTGGTATTGATATTTTAGTTCTCTTGTTCTTCTGAAAGCTATAGCTTTCCTAGTTAAGAACACACAAAAGTTAG
This sequence comes from Hirschfeldia incana, assembly GCA_026261945.1. Lineage (NCBI taxonomy): Eukaryota > Viridiplantae > Streptophyta > Magnoliopsida > Brassicales > Brassicaceae > Hirschfeldia > Hirschfeldia incana. The sequence continues at coordinate 6,025,273 of JABCMI010000006.1, forward strand.
AGATTTTTATTGTTCTTGTTAATCACAAGTGTATTGTGACTCAATAAAATGTAAAGACAAAGCTTTGTTGCTTTTGTTGTCCATCGTTGGAAAGGTTCTTGGAATTTTTTGGAGCTCAAATCAAAAGCTGCTAAATTTTAGGAACAAAAACTATTGAGATAATGTACCTATGATTATGTTCTTCTAGATAATATTGATTCTGTTGATTATGTGTGATATTTTATTAACAATACCAGTGTTCGTAAGTGTGACATAGATGAGTTTGCATGTGAAAACATGTGAAGTCTTTTTTTTTTTGTTTCAGAAAGGCGTTTCATAGTTTCAGGATAACTTTCTATAAAATTCGATAATAGAAATTTTGATTTTTTTTGCTTGGTTACACATGACATCAATAGGATGAGAGATTCAAGACATGTATACTAGCACTGCCTAAGCTCAGGTATCCTATTAGATCAGAGCCAAAGCCAAAAGGGACAATACAGGTTGCTCCACACACCGAGAAAGAGCTGTCGAATGAGACACCTGATGCTCAGACTCAAGTTTTGTCAGAGTTAGAGCGAAATCATAATGCTGCTTCAGAAGAAACACATGTCCCTAAGGTAAAAATGTTGTTTTTGAGTTTAAAAAGTTGAATGTTTTCTTCTATGTCTTCTCTTATAGTATTATTTTGTGTCTTATAGGTTGTTCCACACACCGAGGTTCCATATTTCTCCACTAAAGTGACACAACAGGTAAAAAGCTCAGAAAAAATTTTATTTTTACATTTTGACCTTTCAGAGAAGTTTTGGAAACTTTTATACATGTTCCGGAATGCTTTCCTGATTTTGTTTTGCAGGAGCCATTGAATGATTCACTTGTATCTTCATTGTCTCAACAGATTGAGACTCAAGACTCAGGTTTTTCCTCCTAATCTAACACAACATGTATGTGCTCAAAATATTTTTTTTACAATTTGTGTGTTTTGAAGCAATGTTTGGAATTTCTTGTGCATATTCATGATGAACTTGCTGAATATTTAACAGATTGAGAAAGAGCAATCGAGTGAGACATCTAGTGCCCAAAGTTATGTTGGCCAAAGGGAATCGAAAGCATGTTATTGTGCGATTCGATATGTGTTCGAGTTGGAGGCTAGCCGCTAGGCTACAATAGATATTCGTTATGTAATGAATTGTGAACTTATTTTTTCAGAAAGATAGATATATCTTATCTAAGATATCACTTGTCATATTCAGGATGAACTTACAGAAAATCATACAAGACCACTAGTCCTCTAAATTGTCGTCCTGGTTTATACAAGTAATTCTCTTGCCAAGTGATACATTTTCTTAAAAAAATACTGATTTATTTAGAAACACCTTCATAAAGAAGAGATTGCAAAAGTCAAGTTGTTTTGGAAGGCTTAGTACGTGATTAGGATGTATATCCTGAACAATCTAAAAAAAACAAAATCATACAAACACACAAAAAAAACAGAAAATAGAAACGATATACATGTTTTATTCTCTGCACAGTAGAACGAAAAACTGGAATGAAATTCAAACGAACAAGAGAAGTAAATGTATCAGAATTTTTCTTGTTAGAGCTAGCTGGATCAACATTAACCTGCAAAAGTGAAGTTATTCTAGAAGGCTTAGTCCGTGATTAGCAAAGCTATCCTGAACAATATAAGAAATCACATTAACTTTGTCTTGTTCAAAAGCACCAGCTTGTTTGTCTTCTTCTTTTAGAACACAAGCTTTTGAGGTAAAGCATTATGTTCTTTTCTACAAAATGTTAATTATGTGTGGTATTTTATCCACAATCTCAGTGGTCGTGAGTGTGAATGAGATGATTTTGCTTGCGAAAATTGTGGTGTTTTGTTGTCAGGAAGATGTTTCATTGTTTCAGGATAACTTTCCATAACTTTTGATACTATTTGAATTTGTTTTTTGGTTTGGTTACACAGGACAGGGACACAATGGGAGATTCAATACTTGAATTACTACCTCTGCCTAAGCTCAAGTATCCTATTGGATCAGAGCCAAAGCTAAAAGTGACAATAAACCAATACTCGATCACTGCTTATCTCAAAACTGACTCCGGCATTCTCAAGGAAAAAGAGTATGCATTTAATTCTTTGTTTACAAAATAGATAACACATATCAAACAAAGAACATGAGAATATGATAGATTAAAGAATTTTCAGCAATTATATCAAGAAAATATTAAATGTGATATCATTATAAACACACACATATTATCTCGGATAACTTTTGGCACTTTCAGTATGAGTTTCCAGAAAATAAAATGAGTGTGTTTTCTTGCATATGTCTGTTTTCAAAGAAAATCAAAAGCGTGTAAGAAATATTAGACAAACATTGTTCTGATGGCTATCCTGAATTGGAACTTAATCTTCCAGAACAACCAAAACAAAACAACATAATCAAAATCTATAAGAAAATTCATTGGCTATAGAAATCACCAAATATAGTTCATTGTCTACAAAATAGAGAACACATATCAAACAAAGAATATTAAAATATGATAGCTTGAAGCATTTTCAATATTTCTATCAAGAAAGTGTTAAATGAGATATCATTATAGAACATATATGTTATATATGATGGTTTTTGGCACTTTCAGGATGGGTTTCTAAAAAAATCAAATGAGTAGGTTTTCTTGCATAAGTCTGTTTTCGAAGAGAATCAAAAGCGTTACCTGAAGAGAAACACCATTACCTTGCATAAGTCTTCACTACCTCAAATGACTGTTTGGTACTTTTGTAGCTGAAGAGAAACACTATTAGCTGAGAAGTTTTTCAGCTAAAGACAAAGCTCTCTTTTGTTTGTTGTCTATTGTTGGAAAGGTCCTTGGAAGTTGTTGTATCTCAAAATAAAAGGATGCAAAATTTTGGGAACACTAGATTTTGAGATAATGTACTTTTGATTATCTTATTTTCTAAAAAATGTTGATTATGTGTGGTATTTTATCCGCAATCCTAGTGTTCATGAGTGTCAAAATATATGGAGTTTTTTTAGTTTCAGGAAGGTGTTTCAAATTTTAAGGATAGCTTTCCAAAAAATCTGATACTAGAAAATTTGAAAAAAAAGATATGGGTTGGCTATGCACGACAGCAACGCGATGGGAGATTCAATACCTGTCATGCTAAGACTATGTTTTTTTAACTTTGATGTTGACTTGGAAAAGTAAGAAGTTTGTAATGAATGATGCCGACATTTCTTTCATATAGATTGTTATTAAATAAATTTTAGGATGTCTTGAAGCATTGTTAGTAATTTTATCAAGAAAGTGTTAAATGTGATATTATTGTAAAACATATATACTATCTAGGATAATTTATGGTAGTTTTGGGATATGGTTCCAAAAAATAAAATGAAATGTGAACTTATTTATTCACAAAAAAATATATCCTATTTAAGATTTCATTTGTGATATTCAGGATGGGTTTCCAAAAATCGAATATGAAAATGAGATTACAAAATACAAAACGGAGAACACGTATCAAACAGAGAACATGAAAATAGGATAGCTTGAAGCATTTTCAGTAATTATATCAAGAAAGTGCTTAATATGGTATCATTATAAAACACATGTATTATCAGGATATCTTGTGGAACTTTCAGGATGGGCTTCCAGAAAAATAAAATGAGTAAAGAATCAAAAGAGTGTCAGGAATTTTAGACAGTCATTGTTCAGGATGGCTATCCTGAATTAGAACTTAATCATCCAAAACAACAAAAATAAAACAACATAATCAAAATCTATTATAAAAATCATTGGCTATAGGAATCACCAAATCAGTTAAATAATTAGGAAGTCTATCATGTATAGTCCGAGAAAGTAAAAATTCATACAAAAACCACACAAAAATTCATACAAAAACCAATGTCTAGATATTGAACTTTTTGGATGGTTTATTACATAATTAAGAAGTCTATCCTGAATAGTCTGAAAAATTAGAAATTCATACAAAAACCACACAAAAAGGTGTGAAACGATGTACGATGTATAAAACCACTAAACCACATCAGTTAGTCTAGAAACATCAAGAAGAACCAATCTTTGTATATGGGTCTCTCATCGTTGAATATTTTTTGCTGATACACTTCTTCTCCAAGAAGCACCAATTTCTCGTCACAACATAACTGTAGTATCTTTTTTAAGTTAGCTTGACACCGACCAGTTGGGTTTATTGGGCTGATGATCACAATTACCATTTTTTGCCATTTACCATGTGTTTTAATCAGAAGCTTGGAGTCAAAAGCTTACGAACATTATCTTCTAGTGTCTCACATATATCAGTCATCAACATTTCAGTTTTTTTTTCTTCAAAACATTACATGTAATGTTTTCCATCTCCTTCTGAGTGCTACAAGTTCTCTCCTTTCCTTATCACAACCACCATAATAACATCCAGAGATGGCAAGCGTATCAGGCTCAAACCTGCAACAAAGCCATTATCGCTTCCCTCAAGACATTCACTAGATTTATACTTACAACATGGAGAAAGAAGAATATCTGAAAGATTGTTAGTTGAGTAGAATGTCAAATGTGAAGGAGCTACACATGTTTATGCATCTGATGTAGCTTCCTCTATTAAGATAAAACATTGAATTGAAGACCAACTGGTTCAACCAATGAGGGGATCAGTGGCAGAGCCATGTCCTTGTGAGAAGGCATGAGGCTTAGCTCTCTTCCGAGACTTTCTGCGTCTGATGCGGACGATTTGGAAGCCGCAGAAGAGCCAGAATGCTAGATGCTTCAGCGGCGGCAGACGCAGATCTTCGCTGGGCCTAGAGCTCATGCTCGCGACGCTCTTCCTCAATTCTTCTGCTTGATTTGGGATCCCTCCAATGTTGATCTGCGTCAAGGAAAATACAAATGGTATCAGGAACGAGTATGACTAAGAGAAGACGACGACGACGGATCGAGGAAGATGCGCAGACGACGATGAATGTCGATATGGAGGCAAGAGGAGACGACGGACACCGAAGAGGAGACGAAGATGCAGAGGTCAGAGGAGACAACGATGGGAAGCGATTGTCTCTGACAATTGATTTTGATTTTTCTTTTAATTAATCAAAGGAGAAGGCATAAGAGTAAATGATCTCTTTAATGAAACATATTTTGTGACTTTGGTCCTTGAGTGTTAGTTTGGGAACAAAAACTTGGTTTAGGTCTATCTATGTCATTTTCTCTATTTTAATTTGCTTATAGTTTTCTTATATAACTGTTTATTTTTAATTTTGTAATTAGTTTATGATTTGATTAATTAAAAATATAAATTATTTTCTTTATGCTTTATTTTCGGTAGATCATAAATTTTAACAAATTAAAAAGAACTTTGTTTATTTAGAAATTTTAAAACTAAACAAATAACTTTGCATTCATCTTAACTTTTCATATATTCTCAGAATTAAGTTTCATGGATTTCTAACTAAAACTAAATGGTGGTAAGTAGAATATCACAAATCACAAAGATAATATTTAAATCTCTTTATATTTTCGATCTATGATTTTATTTCCAATACCTTTTCCTATAATAATACAGTGTCTATAACCATTAATTTCGATAGAGTCCATGGTACCCTTCCTTTTGTAATACATAACTAGAGCTGGACCCGTCCGACCGGACGGGTACTTATTTTCATTTTATATATAAATAAATATTATTTAAATGTTTTTCAGTTTATATTTTTAAATATTTACATATTTCTAAATTTTTATAAATACAACAGTCGAATAGTTTATGTGCTGTAAAAATAGTATTTCGTGCTTGTTATTAATCTTTTGAAAATATAATATTGACCTATTGATAGTTTGAATAATATTTCTTGTAACATGAAATTATTTTCCAAATGTAAAAAAAAAAAATATTTTGATCAAATATGGATAATATGGTAAGATTTAGATACATTAGAAAAAATGTATTTGGTTATAAACATTAAACATTGATTTACAAATAATTAAAATATATTTAAATTTCAGTTTTATTTTTTTTGTTGAAAATAATTAGTAGCAACCAAAATAGTTAAACATATACTTTAAAAATTCTTGAAAAGATATATAATCTTAGGTGAGATTTAATTATATTAAAATAATATTGAGTTACAAATATTTCATCTTGTTTTATTAGTAGTTTAAAATATTGAAAATCTTAGCATATATAGATTTTACTATTCAAAATAATTAATGGTAAGTTAAACATATATTTTAGGAATATTCAAAATATTGTTTAATATTGAATTTAACTTGAATTTCGTTCAAAATAATTAATCGTAACATTATCCAATTTTAATATTGTTAAAATAAATTTTAAATAAGAATATTCCTAAAAATCAGCTAATTTATTTTAGGAAATATATTAAATACGAAATTAAGTTAAACTGATTTAGGAAACTGTTTAATAAATTGAAAAAGACAATAATTCTTTAAATATATGTTCATTTAATGGTTCATTTAATTACTTCAGTGGCATGCCATTGTAAATAACATTGAAAATTAAGGGGTAATTTATAAGTGTACTTCTATTTTAATAATAGAGATATTCTTATTTTTTGTTATCTCCATTTTCTGTATGGTATTATTACAAATACAAAAGCATGATCCTGACTAGAAACCACACAGACAGTCTACGATCGCGGTCTTACAAAATCACCATACGAATTTTCTTAGAACAAAATATTTTGTGCGAGTGTATGTTTCGGGAGATCTATCTGTGGACTTTCCCTTATGGGTGGCTGATATATTTATTACCATTTTAATAAAATTCGGCATATTCCATCTTTGTGATATAATATCTCACAAAATTTTAAACGAAGGAAATAATTGGATTTTCGCATTGTTACATAACACGTGTCGAGCATAATAAGTTCTTCGCAAAGAAAAAAGAACCCTACAAAAATGAAGGTAAGTTTATCATTTTTCTGTTCAACGGCAAAAGTATCACAATATAACTTAATTAACCTTTTATATGTTTATAAGTTATAACGTATAATTGACACCAAGTTAATCTCAAGATATCTTGAATTGAAATTAACCTTGTAATTACTGCTATGTCTCAAACTAAATTAAAGACATGCTTAGTTCTCTAAACTTTGTTTTCTTCCCGAAGACTATATGAACAAAATAAACCTTTCTTGCATTTTAATAAAAGATACTCTTAGCAAAACAAAAGAAGAACAACGTAATTAACGTCGGCAACTGATATCGCATATTAAAGCCATTTTTTTGTAACTGAAGAAATTATGTTATAAAATGGTGACTTTTTTATTTTTTTTGATCTTCAAAACTTTTGAATAATGAGAAAATTATATAGGTGTAGAGTTGAGAAATTAAAACAGGAGTTTTCCTATCCTTTAGTAATGTTAAATCGTTTGCATACCTTTATAAATCCTCACTTATGTCATTGTTTATGTGTTTCATCAATGTAAAACGTAGTATGAAATTGAGATTTCTGTGTTGAGTTGCTTTATTTGTTTCGGCCTTGTTTCACCTGTTTATTGGCTGTGTGTGATTAAGAAAACAATCGAAAAATTAAAAAGTAAAACATGGAATACTTATTTTAATACAACAAAAGAAGAGCAGATTCCATCGTGAAAGACCAAAATTCATTCGCAAAATTCAAGATCTTTAGTAGGTTTGTCGTTGCCGTTTATAGGCTATGAGATTGACCACAATAAACTACACTGTACGGTTAAATCCAATTCCACTCCACTCAAAATGTCTCTCTCTCTAGACATCTGTCCCATTGCATGTAAGAGGGAAGAGAAAAGAGACAAAACCCAAAAACAGGGATAAGACTCTTGAAGAGTGTGAACGACAGAGAGAGATAAGGTTTTTTTATTTTCTTCTTTTGTTAATCTCTTCTCTTTCTCTTCTACTCTCCCCGAATATCTCTCTCTTTGTTCTTTCTACTTTGTTAATTTATTTTCCCCTCTTGATTTGGTCAAACCCTAGATATTTTTTCCCAAAGGGTATCCAAAAATGAATATAACTTTCCTCTTTTCATTTGATTATAAATATTCCCTCTGGTTCTTGCTTAACCTAAGCCTCTCAGATCTAACTCTACATCTTCCGTTCCAAACCCATTTCCCATGGTCGATCTCCAATTTCCGAATCTGTTTAGGTAAGGTCATTGAATGAGTTTGGGATAAATTTTAGAGAAACGCAAAGAAACTGACAGAAGAGAGTGAGCACACAAAGGCACTTTGCATGTTCGATGCATTTGCTTCTCTTGCGTGCTCACTGCTCTATCTGTCAGATTCCGGCTCCGATTCTTTCGGTCTGTACACGTTTTCTTCTTAATTGTGTTCCCATTCTCTCTGTCTCTCTTATGTTCTTCATCCCTCCAAATTAAGGTAATTAAATAAGATCTCGCTGCTATATTATATAAAGAGTCGGTTTCTAATTGCATGCGAGTTTGCGTTTTTTTTCCTCCTTTGTTCCACTTTATATTTTATGAGATCTTAGTTTCGAAAAAGTTTTAATCTAGATGTTTATGGCTTGGCTAAACGAGATTAATATGGGACCATTAACGTTAACCTAGTTTTTTTCCTTACGTTTGGTCCTAATAACTCTTCTGAATCCTTAATTTTCTCAGTTCAAGCTTAGATGATACATCATATGGTTTAGTTTCCTCTCTTTTTTTCCGTTTCCCACTAGCTTTCAAAATCTGTGATTTAGTCTCTTGTATCATAAATGTGTAGATCTATTATTTGCTTCATATGATGACATCTGTGGATTTTGCAAGAGCACTGTTCATGATCTTTAGTTGATGGTTTTCTAGATTACTTATACTGTATGCTTGTACATTTCGACTGAGGTATATATGATCATGTTTCTAAATTGTTCTGCTGTATATAACTTGATGGTATACATAGATGGTATCTAATTTATAAATGGTTGGTTCCATGCGATCACGTTGTGAATCTTGCGAGAATATTCTTGTGGACTTGTTCTTGATCTAAGAACACGTTCTTTGCATTTAATTTTCAAAACGACCACAGAGACTCATCAATTTGTGTATTTTCTTTCCTATTTTTAGTACCAGAAGCGATTAGTAGATATGGTAAATATAAGTGGTTACGAAATCTACAGTAATTGAATTGCTTTTTGAATGCTTCATGTAAGCGTGTCTATGACTAATTTTGAAGAAGATTAAAATGGGATTTTCCATCATTTTAATTAGTTATGAGTTTTTTTCTGGCTTAAAACTATTCCAATTCTTTAAAAAATGTAATATATACTTTCATATCTATGGCAGAGATTTAATTGAGTCTTGGGATTTGTTTCCAAGTGATGAGGTGATTAATATCTACAATTTTTTCTCTCTTGCTTTCTCGTTTTTCTCCTTGTCATACAGGTCTTGATTTCTCCTTTTTCTTATTTGTTCCCACGTTTCATTGGTTAAAAGCCAGTTAGTCGACTATTTTCACACAAACCAATTCCTGTAGTTGGCAACAAATAGGTTTTAACTTAGTCAAGAGAAAGAGAGTCTTACTTGGGTATGTGAAATGTGTTTTAATCCTCATCAGGGGTATGTTCATAAGAAGGAACGATATATGAAGCCTGAGCTTCTCAAACTTTTCTAAACTGTGTCTAGTCAAGAGAAAGAGACTCTTACTTGGGTATGTGAAATGTGTTTTAATCCTCATCAGGGGTATGTTCATAAGAAGGAACGATATATGAAGCCTGAGCTTCTCAAACTTTTCTTAACTGTCTGATGGAATATGGTGTACGGAGTACTTATGTTGTAACAAGTTGTCACCAAGAGTTTTGTTTGCATCCATCAGAGAAATTAGAATCACACGGTGCACATTTGCGCTAGCCAGGAAGTATGGAAGGCATAATCAATGAGCCACTAACATATCGTTTTTAAGGTATCATCAACGGTACCCATGTGCGAACAAGCTATTTCGATTTGCCCCCATTTACTCCACATGTAACTTGGTTGGTATCCAGATTGTAATTTGCAGCAAATCCTCTGTCTTGATTGAGACGGATATTTTATACTACAAGGTGGATTGATCGACCTTTTGGTGTACTTTTGTTCATTATGTTTCAGATTTGGACTGTCTATCTTGGTTGCTGTCCGATTCAAATTGTCATGGGAAGGCAAAGACCAATGCAGTGTTTGCGGTGACCTATATATATATTTCTAATCATTTGGGATGTTGATTTAGGGTTTTTGTGCTTTGTTCTGTCGATAGATTTCAGTAGGTTTGACATATCCCGTATATGATTGTTCTAGTTTAGAGTTGGGATATTAAGCGCTGTTAGACTAATTGTAAGGTAAGTAGGATCTGGATAGGATTGCTATTGTGCAAGTCCACAATCGTGATAACACTGATAAACTATTTGGGTACATGTCGTTGAAATTGCATGTCCAAGTTATATGGTATAAGTTATCTCAAGAAATTAAGTATTACCTAATAAGTTAGAAAATGTCAAACGAAACAAATCCTAGCAATTGGCTCTTCTTGATAATTTGATATACACCACTTAAAAATAGTTTCTTTCTATTCCTAATTTTTTCTCTAATATTTTAGTGTAATATAGAAGTATTTCCTCCTTTTTGTTTGATTACGTGCACTCGTAATATTCCTTGATTATAAATATCACACAAAAAAATAGATTTTAGAAAGATAAATTAATTAATACCTTATTAGTCACTAGTCAGCCGTTTTGAAATAATCCAATGTTTTATCCTCTTTAACCAATACAAAGTCATATTTATCAATCAAATGGAAGATAATAAAAAAAGTCAACACGCAAAATACATACTTAATCTATATTATTAAACCAGATGACTGCTTATGAGTTTTCTAAATATTTGCACCATATCTTTCCAAAAAATCATTCATGTTATTAATTATATGCAAGCATTTATTAAATAAGACCACTAAAATAAAATCAAGTTGAAATAACAAATGATTAAAAAATCATAATACACGTCTGAATTATCTCAACTCATTAAAAATAGTTTCATTTAAAATAAAAACTAAATCATATAAACTATATTAATTAAATTATAGATTTTTTTTTAAAACACACAAAATGAATTTTTCTATACAGAGATGATTGAAGATATAAAATAATTTAAATTAAAAAAACAAAAATAAAATCAGTGTAAAATATGTTTTATGATATGTTAAATAAATAAAATCATATTACGGGTTAAAATTATTTAGAATCTTTAAAAATTTAATCATGCTTAAAATAACAAAAGTAAATCATATAAATAAATTTAAAATAAATTTCATAAAATGTTAAAATATATAATTCATTACGTAAAATAATTTTTTCAACAAAAAATATATCCGTCTTTAAAAAGGACGTGTCCGAATCTAGTTACCTCTTTAAAACTTAATCAAAAAGTTTCCTGTGATTAATTAACAATAATCATAAACATCGTAATTAATTGTAGTACAGTCTTTACAAACAGAAGTAAGTACAGTTTTTGTGAAAGAAAAACCTTTTGTAGTAGTAGATAAAGTACTCTTTGTCAGAAAAGAAAAGAGAAAACTGTCATTTAAATACCCAACTTTCACTAATTGGCCAAATGAAATACGGACTTTTCACTAAGTCGTAAAAATAACAAAGTTATATTGACCTAGCCGCAATAGGTATAATTTTGGTCACCTTTTTTTGTCGTTTAAACTCCGTTTACTGTCAAAGAGCCAAATACGACGATGTTTTCAAAACATAACAAATAACTAAAGAAGTCCTAAATCAACACTCGTCATCTCTTTTTAGAACCCTAACCATAAATCTTATTTCACATTTCTTTTTGCAAATCGAGTTCTTCCTTATGGTGAGATAAAATAGGTTTCTGAGGCATAGCTAGAGAACGTGAGCCTCCTAAGCTCCACCGGTTGTTGAACGTGATGAAACAGATTTTTACTGCAATTGAATGTGGTGATATACCAGCCGGTGACTGTGAGGCTATTGCTGATGAGAACTAAGAAGAAAGGAATGAGTACGAAGAGGAAGAGAATGAAGACGACAGCGTAAGAATTAAAGAACAAGCTTGTGAAGTTTTCTCATCACAATTTTGAGATGTTGCAAGCAATGATGATAGAGGTGAAGAAGATTGCTGGACAGAGGCTATCACAATGTGGATCACAAGTTGGCTCGTAGGATGCATTGTAGTTGTCTTTTGTCTGCTAGTTGTCGTCTTCGATTATCAAAAGTTACTTGTTGTCTTTAGATTATTACGGTTGTAGAAATTATGTTGTCGTGTCTTTGTTGTTAAACATTTTTTGGGACAAACAAGATCTTAATATAAACAATCTGAAACAGTCTTACAAATAATTTACAACTTCATATAAGACCTTCCACTTAATACAAAAGCTTAATAGAAGAGATACGCAACTGCAATCACAACAAACATAAAATAAACGAATCCCACAACATGTAGGAGTCATGAGTTTCCACTTCCTCACAATTTGATGGTAAGCCTAGGTTTCCATCTCTTTTTCCAAACAGAATCAAACTCATCTTCCTCGCTAGATTCTTTAGCAAAGTAACAAAGTAGAAGAAGAAGAAGAAGAAACACTTATTTTCGCAGAGAGAAGAAGAGGTGAAAGGTACTGTTCTAAGAGCTTTGAACTAGGAATTTTGCAAGCTTGTTTTGTTTTTGAAACGACGTCATATATTTTTCCGTGAACAGTAAACGGAAAATTGACGACGAAAAAAATTGACCAAAAATATACCTATTACGGCTAAGTCAATGTAACTTTGTGATTTTTATGACTTAATGAAAAGTTCGTATTTATTTTGGCCAATAGGTGAAAGTTGGGTATTTAAATGATCGTTTTCTCGAAAAGAAAAACAGAAAAACATGGAGGAGTCGAGCGAGACGCTTGTACGGTTAGGGCAAGACCCGACGCTAGAATTTCCGTTAACCGGAAACAGAGAGATCACGACGGTCGATGACGTAGCAATTCAATCCATCCCACAAGACCTACCACTAGCAGCAGCAGGTGGGTTATGCAAGATATGGTATCTTGTTGACTACTTGTGGTTGAATAGACAGATCAGAACGTTTAACCAAATCAGAGAGAGCTCGAAGACGACCGTGCCAGACTTCTTCTTCGTTCCTCGTGAAGAAAAAGAACTAGAAGAAGAGAGTCAACGGCCACGGCCAGCTCTTCCTAAGGCCAGAACGAGACGAGATCCTCCTCCTCGAGTATCTCGACGGTCCTCACAGGTCTCTCCACCGATTTATCTCCGCCACAGGTTTCAGCCACGGTCGCGTAATGACTCTTCTTCACGACGCCAACGTTGATCTACTAATTTTATATAAGCTGGCCCTTTGACTTTGGTTGTTTCAACGATTATGTTTGTGATCATGTGTGTATGTCAAATAGCATAATAATCGGATGTCTCCGAGTGTACATAAATGTTACATTTGAATTTCCGATCGTATAATGTCATTTCTATAAGACTGTAACATAAGGGATACATGTCTATCTGAATTTCTGGTATACCACAATAAACAGGTTATTGAGACACTACGAATCTCTCTTATACACACATTATGAACAGTGGAATATTTAAGCAACAAGCAGCTTCTGGATGTCTTTCTGCAACATATGAAGACAAAAAGACGTTGGTATTAAATATTAGCCATCATATATTATATGCATATATAGGACTGTTATGAGCTGATAGATTATATACACATGCTTTCTTTAGAGGATGTAAAATGATTATACTAAAATCAAATATTTTAGTACCTCAATTTGTAAAGGAGAAGTCGTGGGAGGGTATCTTTGGACGACGTTGCCATTTTTATCAACCAAGAATTTCTCAAAGTTCCATTTGATAAGATCACCCAAGAACCCACCCGACTTTGATTTCAAGAACTGGTAGATTGGAGCTGTGCTCGGTCCATTCACATCAACCTGTAGACACATAACTCATCAAAGATTCAAAAGGGCCCCTCGTCCTGATTTTAAAAATGTACAGCCAATAATATAAATAACTGAATGAGAGGTTCTTTTGTGTGTGTGTGTGTTCTCCATACCTTATCAAATATAGGGAACTCAGCTTTGAATCTGGTACACACGAATCTCTTGATATCCGGGTTTGATTCGGGTTCTTGACCTCCAAATTGATTGCAAGGGAAAGCTAGAATCTCAAATCCTAAAAGATGAAAGAATATCAAAGAATGAGAGAAAGGTCACGCAACATGTTACATATTCAGTCTGGTGTATATATAGCAAAAGATACCTTGGTTCCTATATTTATCGTACAATTGTGAAAGCTCTGTGTAGTTTGATGATGTCAAACCACTGAAATTAAAATATTAAATTCAGTATACATTTACAGGAAAATTATAGTTGTCAAAAAATAGTTTGAGCACCATTTCGAAGCAACGTTAACGATCAACAGAGGTTTTCCTTTGAATTTGTCAAGAGAAACATCCTTCCCACTTATGTCCTGTTCAAAAAGAAAAACAATAACAGAATAATTATGTTTTTTTTTCTGAACTGAGAATAATTATGTTTTAGTTTTAGGATTTACCAAGGATGTATCAAGCTCTTGATTGCTTATATATATTAATAGGGATATACACTTCAGAAATTACTGAGAATAATATTTTGATAGATTAAGGTTTTAATTTATTCTATTTCGATAGAAGCTAACCAAGAAAAAAAAATCAAAAAACTAGATTCATTTCTTGATCAGAAACAGAAATAGACACGTACCTTTACAGTGAAATCATGAACAGTCTTCTCTTCAGTAGCTCTTGCATACACACTCAAATTTCTTGATTTGAATTGAAACCCATGCTTATTCCAAGATTTCAAGGAAACCCCATTTTTCAGATTCCGAGAATTTGATCTTCGGTTAGGGACGAGAAAAGCAGAACAAGTTGGAGGTGGCTTAGGTTTGGTTGCAGCGAAACCGCTGAAGACTGCAGAGAATGGTGCGTAAGAGGAAGAAGCCATTACAAAAGAATGAAACAGAATATGTGTATGTCGAACACGAGTTCTTAGTTTATAAGTACTAAACTATTACGCGTTATTAAATAGGCTTGGCATTCATACGTTGCTTAAATTTAATATTCGTGACTACCAACTTCTACACACACAATTGCCAATAAATCATCAAGAAAATACTGCGGTCCAAGTTTAAACACGTGGTCGATACTATGTTCACACAGTTTCCAGAAGACATTTATGAACATATAAAATGAAATAAACTGAGCGGTGCAAAAAGCTGTTTGGTGAACACTAGTCAGTAGTCACAACTCACAAGCTTATTACAAAGCAAATGCAACGCATGTGGTTTGTTGATCCCTCCAAATTTTAGGCAGAATTTAATGTTACTACCATGTGTGGTCTCTTTAACAACATAACCATGTTTTTTTTTGAACTGAAAACATAACCATGTCGTTGAGAAAAAAAAGAAAACATAACCATGTTGTGAAGCTCAATCAATTATAGCAATATTAATTGATATAATGGCTAAATATGTTCTCTCTAAATCTATATTACTAGAACTAGAACTGAAGCATCTTTTGGTGTGTAAACATGAATAATAGGATAAACGAAAATTGTTTGAAACATAGATAGCAGATTAAGTATTTCATTTTTTGATCAAAATACTTCATTTTATTTACATTTTAGTCATTGTATATATAATAAATTAATTATTTTCTTTTGTATTTCATTTTATTTACAGATTCTACCACTACATTTAATATCAATTTAATTTTATTATTAAAACTGAAGTACTTTTTGATACCGTTTGAAAACATTAATAACAAGACAAATGAAAATTATTTGGAAATATGGATAGCAAATTAAGTACTTTATATTAATTACAGTTTTAGCCATTGTATATCTAATAAATTAATTACTCACTTTTGTATTTTTTTATTTACATATTCTACACTGTATTTAATATCAGTTTAAGTTAATCAGTTACAATGATTACTGTTTCCTTGTGGTGAAAAAAAAACGCAAACTCAAATATATAGTAGATAGATTATACAGAACAATTTTCAAATATCACCTTATTTAGTTTAGTTAATTATAAAAATTTTGAGAGTTAAATTTTCAAGAAAATAAAATATCATAAAATTATAAATAATTCATATAATACCAATGAGAAAAATCAAAAATTTAGTATGTTATTTCATTTTAAAGTAAATAAACAAAAATTGATTAATATATGAATAGTACAATTACATCAAATTGCATCTAAGTTATAATTTTTAATATAATATTATGTACCAATAAAAAACTATTATCAAACATCTATTTTATAAATAATATATTCTACTTTATATGTAAGTTTAAAACATAAAAAAATATACGTGAAGTTTTTTTTATAAAACTAACGAGTTTTCGTTGAATACAAGTTAAATCAAACACCTGCACGAAGAGCATATCAAGTTCTAGTTTATATTGAAATTGTGAGTGTATTGTATATTTGGTGATAATAAAGCAGAGTAAAATAATTTTTTTTTGTTCAGTTACTCTTTTCATTCAATCAAAAATGATTTCAGTCCAATTAATCCAAAATAGAACAAAAGTAGTGTATTATATTACTCTATTTTAACCAAAAGTAACATTTTATTATATCAGAATAAAAATAAAGTGAAAAGAACAGAAACCAAAATGGTAGAACACACGCGAGAGAATAATAAAAAAATAATGTTATGTTAACAATACTGACGAGAGTAAAAATAAATATGTGTGTGTTTTACTATTTGAATATAATAAAATGAAAAGTTAGATTCCACTTGATTAGCATCTCCAACTCCATTGTAAAAGTTACTGTAAAATGTAGTTGGATTATGAATGTGATTGGTAAACATTGAAGTAAATATGAGTAATTAAAGTAGAGTAATTCAGCGTAAAAGGTGCAAAGTAAAAGGAGAACAGTAAAAAACGTAACTGATTACTTCTGAAAATACATGAGAAAAAAATAACGTCTTTTACCTCCACTTAAATAGTAATCTATATCTATATACTATACTAAAAGTTGGATACGGAGAGATTCTAGCTATGCCACATCAGCGTGGAAATTTAAACCAATCAAAATGTAATCTGATGCCATGTCATTTGAAAAAAAAATTACCTAACGATAGCTTCCTTTTTCTCTCTTCGTCGTCTTTCCGTCTTTCGGTCTTTCTGTCTTTCCGGTTTCTCCATCCCACTTTTTTATGTTCCATTAACTTCATCCATTATTGCCTTCTTCAAAAAAGAAATCATAGACTTTTTTACTCTATGCAGAGTGAAGTAACATCTAAGAAACTACGCGTACCAGTTAGGATAACAGCAAAAGCTTGGCCTCAATCATCTTTATTTCCATTGGAGTTATTTCTCTTTTCGCTGATGTAAGTAGGAACAACCCATTGCCACTCTTCAGACTGTCTTCTATATCTCACGTGTTTCATTTTGCATGGCTAGGTTGTAGAGACTTGGAGGTCTTCTCTGATTTTGTGGTTTTATATTATATTTTAATCCTTAGCTCGAACCTTTTGAGCCAACCAAGAAAAAAAGTAAGTTGTCATCAGGAAATCATGATCCTCTCAAGTACTAAACAGATCCACAACCGGAGAAATCTGATTCCTTACCTGGTATGTAGACGAGTTTTGTCTGCTGTTTTTGTTTCTAATTTAATGGTGTATCTACGCTACTATGTCTGAATTATTTTCCATGTAGCTAATGATGGCCTTGAAGGCTCATTTGGTTGACTGAAGAAAAAGAAGAAAATGCATGTGAGTGTTTTAATGATTTTTGACTTCAAAAATGGTGTTTGCATTATTATGTGCCCCAACATTGTTTTTTGTTCTGATGTGTAGATTAAATCAAGCTCACCGATATATACTTTTTGACATTTTTGGGTTCTGTTCTGCTTTTTGACAATTGTAGTTACTGTTTAACAAGCAGATGAGGAGCCACAGATTTAAACTATGATTTTCTCAGTTTAATCTCATGAATCAGTATTAGTAATGGGTTCCTGATGATCCTATTACGATGTGTAGACAGTGGATAGATTGATTGAAACTGGAGACACAGAGCATATTTTTTCAAAAACCAATCATGGAGCAAGGAAGAGGGCAGGTTTGGAATTCAGTGCAAAAAGTCAACTGATACGTGTATCAAAAATTAGGTTATTTTCTTGCTGAGATTCAGGAACAACATGATGCTTTCAAAGGCTTAAAAAGGCTGAATCTGAAAGTGTCAAACAAGATGGTGAACTAATGAATGCTTCTGAAATCGGTAAGAGGTTCTTCCCTTTCCACTTTTTTTATCTCATGGGCACAACTGTTTTTGGTAATGAAGGCTTTTTATATGTGTTCAGTCCAGGTGCTACCAATCGGGAAAAGTTGGAAAAGTTTCAAAGCCAGACAAAAGGTAACTATGTCTATATATGTGTTCTTAGAAAATCTTGAAGCGTTTGCATGAAGTGAATTAGTATCTAAAAGTTTTTTTTTTGCACATCTATATATTAACTGTTCCCACTATTTTTTGTGCAAGCTTGCTCAACAGTTTTCTTATAGGACTTGATCACTATGGTCCTCACGTAGGTGTAACTAATCAAATCTGTAATACCACTACTTCTAACTCTAAAAGCCTGCACAATAAAGTGCATAAATATTATTATTACTAATAAATTACTTCTAACCAGGTCAAGCAATCTGAATACCAACATCAATCAATCAAGGAAAAGAAGAGATGAGTGGGAAACAAAGAGTAGAGAAGTCTAAAGAAGAAGATGGTCGAGAAAATAATTAAAAAAGGCAATATTCAAATGAACTACTCATAAGAAGAAAAAGGTCGAATACATACCCTTTTAGTTCGTCTGACTCTAGAGTTCAAAAGTTCCAATAGCAGTAGAAGAAACTGAGAAAGATAATGTGAGATATGAGTTGAGGATGGTCTGTTCTCTATATGTTTCTGTGTTCTCAAAAGTTTTTAGATATTCTTCCCATGTAATTTATGTAATTCTAACATATAATACATTTATTTTAATTGATAGTTTATTAAATAATATTATTCCTCTCCTCTATTTTTATAGTCTTTTTAGTTAGTCTTTAACATTTAATCTCAAATTATTCAATTTCATACATTTTAGATTCTTTTGAAAAAAAAATCAATAAAATTTAGTATCTTTTATTAGTCAATTATATTTTATTACTACAATAATTCTTTTGTGTGATGTTATCAGTTGAGTTTACTGCTAAAATATCAATTATGACTAATGCTTTATCGCTTTGGCTAAAAAGAAAACATTCATATTTCTGAGTTAGTAGTGCAGCTTTTCATGTTCTGCTCGAAACCTAAAACTAATATGTATTACATAATATATTATATAATACTGTACATATCAGTAAAATCATATCTTAAATTCATTTTAATGGTAAAAGTAATTAATACTATTTTTGAAAATGGCCAAACAATTGTAAAACAGTGTAATTTATTTTCTAAACATCTACATTTAAAATTATATTAGTCACATGTAAAATATATTCAAATTATATATTGTATTCAAAAGGTCAATTTTGAAATGGTTTAACAAATATATATGATGTGTCAAAATATATAAAACTCTAGTCAGAGTAAAAGAATAAAATAATGATTATTGGCTAGAATATTAATGCTCATTGTGTCTTTCAGTCAGAAGATCCTATGTGGTAACTTTTATAGAGGTTAGAGATGTTCTAACAATATGTAAAATTTAAAGTATTTTTTAAACTAAAATAATAAGTAATTTTTATTTCTACAGAAATTGTTTATAAAGAGTCTCAGATCGTAATACCACTTTCACACAAATTTACTCTTGGTGTATTTTAGTTTAGCACTGATAAATCATAGACACTACATTTGTCTATAACAATATGTTTTCTAAAGGGTTTAAAATTTTTTTCTGAAGATTTCAAAACTGTTTCTGAAAGGTTTAGAAATGTTTCTGAAGAGTTCATAACTATTTCTGAAAACTTAATTTTTTTTTCCAAAGAGTTCAAAATTGTTTATAAAGGGTTTCGAATTGTAATATCACATTTTGCAAATTCATCTCTGGATATGCTTCAGTTTAACAATGTGATCAGTTACATTTGTTAATGACTATATGTTTTCTAGAAAGTTCAAAATTATATCTGAAGAGTTTATAACTGTTTCTAAAGATTTTAGAATATAGCATAATATCACCTTTAGCATATTTTTTCTCTCGGTTTGTTTCAGTTAAACACAATGATCAATCAGAAACTTATTATATGTGTCAATGGCAATATGCTTTCTGAAGGGTTCAGAATTGTTTCTAAAGGGTCACCATTGTTTTTGAAATATACATTATCATTTTTTGAAAGGTTCATAATTATTTTTGAAGAATTTATAATTGTTTTTGAAAAGTTCAGAATCACGTCTCACTATTTACAAAATGTATAAAAAGTAGGTCAAAATTTGAAAACCTCTCTAGCTTAAAGTAGTTAACTTTTCAGCATAATTTACCATTTACACAGCTGAAAAGTTACCCACCAAAAATAACAAAACTCCAATTCGGTTACGGTAACTTATTAGTATTTGATTACCCACCAAATCAAATCATACACATACGTATTTTGAATTTTTGTAAAGAAACATTACAGGTGGGATGTGTTGCGATGGCTACGAGTAAGGAGAAGAAAACAACAAAGTGAGGAACTTTCGTTGCCTTCTTCTCGAACAGAAAAAAAAACAAGACTTTTTCTCACAACGCCGTCCGTCCATCATCAAAGGTTTCATCTTGTTTCCTCTAAATCATTCTGATCTCCTGATTTCTTCTGGTCTCGAACCAGTGATGTGATCCATTATTGAATTGCTTGCTATCTAATTCCGGTTCTGTTATATTATTACCACTAGTTGTTAAACTCTAATCTCTGGTTTTGTAGATTGTACTTTTATTGGAAAAGATTAAGATCATAGGTCTCTTCTTCTGGGATCAAATTTCCCTTTTGATGCTCAAAATTTAGTATCTTTGGATTTGATTATTTGTTTCTTGTTTTGCAGAAAAGAGATGGGAATATACCTAAGTTCACCTAAAACAGACAAGTTTTCAGAAGATGGAGAGAATGATAAACTTAGATATGGTTTGTCCTCTATGCAAGGTTGGCGTGCCACCATGGAAGATGCTGTGAGTGACAAAACAATATTCAAAGTTAAAAGCTTTTGTTTGTTTTGTTCTGTTCTTTCTCTGATCCAGTCAAATGGGTTTTATTAAATTTGGTAGCATGCTGCAATTCTTGATCTGGATGACAACACTTCCTTCTTGGGTGTCTATGATGGCCATGGAGGTAGTAAAGAAGAAACATTTGGCACATGTAATCTTGTTTTTCTGTTCTTGTCCTCAAATGCCATTTTGGGTAGTGGTTTAGGTAAAGTTGTTTCAAAGTTCTGTGCCAAGTATCTACACCAGCAGGTTCTCAGTGATGAGGCATATGCAGCTGGAGATGTAGGGACTTCTCTTCAAAAGGCATTTTTCAGGTAACCATTTATCTTCTGTGTTTTACCAACTTAATTCTGCAGCAACAAGAGTCAGTTTTTTGCTGTGGTTATTGTATAGAATGGATGAGATGATGCAAGGACAGAGAGGATGGCGAGAACTGGCGATACTAGGTGACAAGATCAATAAGTTCAGCGGGATGATTGAAGGGTTTATATGGTCACCAAGAAGTGGAGACAGCGCTAATAGACCTGATGCTTGGGCTTTTGAGGATGTAAATATCTTTGTGCCCTGCTATTTTTGAGTCTCACTTCTTCTGTGTTATAGAAGATCCAATTATAATCACTAACACTTGTGCTTTGGTTGTCCAAAACAGGGGCCTCATTCTGATTTTACTGGACCTAATTCTGGGAGCACAGCATGTGTGGCTGTTATTAGACACAAGCAGCTATTTGTTGCAAATGCTGGTGACTCACGCTGTGTCATATCCAGAAAGGGTCAGGTACAGTTATGCATTTGATTCAAGACTTTGGCGTCTTAAATTATTTTGCTGTTGTTACAAACGTGTGTGTGTGTGTGTGTCTATAGGCATACAATCTTTCTAGAGATCACAAACCAGATCTTGAAGCTGAGAGAGAAAGGATATTGAAAGCTGGTGGCTTTATTCACGCTGGTCGTGTCAATGGAAGCTTGAACCTAGCAAGAGCTATTGGTAACCTCTTCTTTTTACATAGTGAAACATTTTTTACATGCAATATCTTGAGTGGAGCTACCCTTTACAGGTGATATGGAATTCAAGCAGAATAAGTTTTTGCCAACTGAAAAGCAAATCGTTACCGCCAGTCCTGATGTAAACACTGTAAGTGTGGATCTAATGTCTCTTCCTCTTTCTCCTGAAAACATCTTCTGTGTGTCACATTTTAGTTTCTCTCTTCAGGTTGAACTCTGCGATGATGATGATTTTCTTGTTCTTGCCTGCGATGGAATTTGGTAAAATCAGTTTAAACTTTTTTTTTTTTTTTTTGTAAATCTTGTTTTCCAGACAAGTTCATTGCATGTTAGAGATATTGAAACAAACATCTTGTCTTGGTTCATCTCATATCTATAGGGACTGCATGACAAGCCAACAACTCGTTGATTTTATACATGAACAGATGAATACGGTATACTAATTTGATTTGTCTTCTTTTGGATTACTAAATTTATTTTCTCCAATTGGATTCTACAGTCTCTTTCTTTTGGTAATATTCAGGAAACCAAACTCTCAGTGGTATGTGAAAAAGTTCTAGATAGATGCTTAGCTCCAAACACAGCAGGTGGTGAAGGCTGTGATAACATGACCATGATCTTGGTTCAGTTCAAGAAGCCTGTTCAGTCCACGGAACCGAAACCAGAGCCTAGCCAAGCTGAAGCAAGCCAAAATAAGCCTAGCTCATCAAACTAGCCCCATCCTCTGGGTCAAGCAAGATGTCATATAAGTAGTTTGGTTCACATTGTAAATTCTTTTTGAAAGACATTAATTAGCACAAATCTGACTTTCTGGAGGTTTCGGTTCCTCTGCCTCTAGACTTTTGTCCCACAAGTTCCAATAATACAGAAGGAATGATTTGACTTGTTATGTTGTTGGCCGGCCTTAAATAAAAACAATATGACATTTACACAACAATTATGTTTTGTACACTTTACATGACACAAGACTCTTCTGCAGTTGCTTCACTTGAGTGTAGAGCTATTAGCTGTGTAAATTGTCAAGCTCTATTCGGAAGCTGTTCATATGTTCCTGTGTTGGGGCTGAAACCTCCAGTCACCATTGTCTGGTACACAGCGTAAGCTTGCTCAGGTTTCCCAGACAAACTGTATCCACGGATCATAGCGTTAAATGTAAAAACGTTTGGCTCAAGACCAACTCTTTGTATCTCACTATAAATCTTCCCAGCTTCTTCCACCCTTCCCGCCATACCAAGATTCAGAATCAGGGAGTTGTAAGTGTAAAGATCAGGGGTGATTCCTCTGCTGTCGTTCTTCATCTCATTATAAAGCTCAAAAGCTTCTTCAAGTCTCTGAGATTTCCCCAGTCCGTTGATTATGAGATTGTAACACACTACATCAGGATCAAGGCCAGACTCCTTCAGCTCCCTGAAGTAATGCAAGCCTTCATCCACTCTTCCTACCATGCAAAGGCAATCCACTAGAACCGAGTAAGTCTTGAGATCAGGTCTTACTCCTTCTCTAACCATCCTTTTGAACAACTCGCACGCTGCATCAGCGTCGCCTGCTTTTCCAAACCCGTTGATGAGAATGTTGTAGATAGCACAGTTTGGCCTGCAGCCATAGTCCAACATTCCTTCAAAGAATTGTTTTGCTTCAAACAATCTTCCTGATTTGGAGAGACCATCGATAAGGGGACCATATGTACAAGCAGTTGGAGTGAAGTCACCACCACTGATAAGGTCATAGTATAAATCAAGAGCCTCGTCCACATTTCCTGATTTCACGAGTCCAGTCATGACAATGTTGTGAGTTATTGTGTTTGGTACGCACTCAAGGGAAGACATCTCTTTGTACAGCCCAAAGAGTTCGTCAATTTTTCCTGATTTTCCATAAGCATCAAGCAAGAAGTTGTAGGTAGCAACATCAGGGATGCAACCATTGCTCTTCATCTCTAGGAACAGTTCCTGAGCTGTTTTAATCATATCAGCTTCGAGAAGCCCACCGATTAGCAGATTATAGGTCGGGAGTTTGGGATGGACACCGAGATCTTTTGTGAATTTCTCAAATAAAGTTTTAGCACCTGAGGGATTACCATGTTTGAAAGAATATCTGATCATTGGCACCAGGATCGATTCACCATCTTGACAAATCCCATTAACGATCAATCTCTCAGAGAATGAAACGGCATTGTCTATTCCAGCTTCAGCCAAGACAGATCCCATCAAGTCTTCCCAGAAAACAACAGCTGGTTGTTCTGCACAGCTGTGAAGAAAGCTAGCGATGATCTTGTAAGCATCTTCGACTAAACCGGCCTTGACAACACCTGGAAGAAGAGTGCAGAGGGTGACAAAATCAGGGTACACCAGTTTCTTCATCTGGTGGAAGAAACACATCGCTTCTTTGACTTGACCATTCTTCATCAGACCATAGATTATAGTATTGTAAGTGAAAACATCAGGGACACAACCCATGTCCATCATCTTGAACAACATCTTCACGGCTAGAACCACCTCGTCGTTTTTGCAAAGACAGTCAAAGAGTGTGTTGAAAGTTACTGTATTAGGTGGACAACCTTTCATCCCCATCCCTTCAAACAACTCAATAGCTTCCTTAATTTTTCCGTTTTTGCCTAAACCTGAGAGTAATGTGTTGTAAGTGACAACCGTAGGCTTAAGTTTCATCTCCTTCATTCTCATAAACATCTCCCACGCCTCATCAACTCTATCAGCCTTGAAAAGAGTGTTGATCAAGGAATTGACAACGATTACATCAGGTTCACAGTTGTTCTCCACCATCTCAGAAAGCAGCTTGAGGGTTTCGTTTATCTCCCCAACCTTGCTATAACACCTCATCATCATGTTATAGGTTACAGAATCAGGGGCTAGCCCTATGTTTTTCAATCCATAGAAGATCTCCTTTGCTTCTTGGACTCTTCCTGCTTTAGCTAGACTGTAGAGAGACGCATTACATGCTACAATGTTTGGAGCTATTCCTTTGCGTTTCATCTTCTCAAAAGTCTCGAGAGCACTGACGGAATCTCCAGACTTCCCATAGTAATCAATGAAAACGATGTACGTATACGCAGTAGGCTTAACGCCCAGAGACTCCATTCTACCAAAAAGCTCAAGCGCATCGTCCAACCTGTGAACTCTCAAGAGACCACAGATCAAAGTGTTGTATGTATGCAGGTTAGGTGAGACACCTCGCTCTCTCATCACGTCCAACGTATCAAACGCCTCACCAAAACTCCCAGCTTTGCACAAAGCATCTACAAGAATAGTGAAGGTCACAACGTCATGTACATGACCATCCTTCTCCATCTCACTCCAAAACCCCCTCACTGAATCCACATCTCTGTTGTCACTAAACCTATCCAACAAAGTAATGTAAGTCACACGATCCGGTTTGTGTCTTCCCGTTTTCATCTTTTCGAAAACCTCCTTAGCACAGTCAAGCTTCCCAGCGGTACAAAGAGCATCAATGAGAACAGTGTAGGTCACCACATCAGGTCCACACCCTTCATCATCCATCCGCTTCAGTAAACCATACGCTTCACTAATCTTCCCCGCTCTACCAAGCACCCTTATACATATCGTAAACGTGTAGACATTCGGCTTCAACCCCAAAGTCTCCATCTCTTCAAGCAAACCCATCACAGCTTCAGTGTCTCTTCTTTTCCCCAGCCCTACCATAAGCGTAGAGTAAGTCTTCAAACTAGGCCTAAAACCATCAAAGACCATCCTCCTATAAACCTCCATCGCCTCTGTGCAGAGCCTAGACTTTAAAAGAATATGAATCAACCCGTTGTATGAATACGCATTCAACACAAAACCAGACTCTCTCATCTTCTTAAGTGCATAACGCGCTTGCCTCAACCCACCCTTCACGGAAAGAGACTTGAATACAGTCAAGAACGTGGTACTATCCCTCTTTATGATTCTCTTCTGCATCAAATCAAACACATAAGCCATCTCCTCGATTCTACCATCTACCCTGAGAGATTCAAGCATGTAGTTGCAAGTCTCGGTGGTGTGAACTAGACTAAAATTCTCAGCTACTGATTTGAAATACAAAAACGCAGAATCAGTATCAGGAAACGAAGTTAAGACCTTGGTGACTTCTTCACCTGAAGATATAAATGTCTTCTTGTTTGTAATAGAAACTGAAAAATCAGAACTTTTCATGGAGACTACTACACTACTACAGGATCTCATGGTCTTTCTCCGATGTTTCTTCCGATGAGAAACAGACCCAACATTTAAAGGTTGGAACTTTAATCTTTCTTTGATGTTACTAACTAGAAAAGCATCACTGACCGTAACATCGCCGCAGAGATTCGACGAGCAGAGTAAAGCTGTCATCTTTTCAAAACATAATCCAAGAGAGAAGTTGAAGGCGAAACAGAGATTAACGATGATGGTTCACTGCTGTTAAAGTGGCGAAGCTGTGATGACTAACAAAACACGAGGAGATACACATAATCGCCGGTGAAGACTGAAGAGATCTTGTCGGAAGGATATAATCTCAGTGGCTCGCTCGTTTCACTACCAGCTTTTCTCACTGTATTTTCTTCCCTCCTAAAATATCTTTAGGCCCAATAAGTGGCTCATTTGTAGAGGCCCAATGCTGATATAGCCCATTTCATTGCCTTATTTCTAACGAGTATTTTTGGTTTTACACTTTTTTTTCTTCTTCTCAAAAGTGTTGGTTTTACACTTGGAAGTAGGTATTTTTGTTTGCTTTAACAAGTGTTATGTTTCTTTTGACTGGTGGTAAATAACATTCTAAATTATTCCTCTTTTTGGTACAAAGATAACTAATTCAAACGTTTTAACCATTGTTTCACTTGGTTGTTAAAATGTGCTATAGATTCACCTATTTATCCAGAAACAAGTGCAAAGGCTATCTGATAACATAAGAATACAATTTAACTTAAAATTTTGTTAATACTAAAATAGTAACAACAAAATCTTTAGGGAGAGAACAAAGAAGTAGGTTTGTAGATCTGTTTCAATTTTGAAAAATTAATAAATAGAATATAAATTCAGATTTAAAATTTCTCTGAGAAGAAGGCCAAAAATCCAACAACAAGTCCAATGACACCAAAGAAGCTGGTGAGCTTAGCAGCTCCACTAGTAGGCGCAACGGCGGGACGGTCGGACACGGTGAAGGAGCCGGAGAGAAAGCAGAGGTATGAGGAGTGAAAACGACAAGGCGAAGCTTCTGACCCTTTTGACAGTGGCCTTGCATTCCACTGATGAAGTAGACCGGACCTGGTTGGTCTAGCTTCACCTTGGTGTTACCATCTGCTGTGTAGCTAGCTTTTGGGCTCGTGGTGTTGCATTTCTCGTAAGCATATCTTGTCACTTGTAGAACTGAGTCTTTACCGGGTTCGTAGCTGAAAATTGGAATTTAAGAAAAAACACGTGACAATGTCAGAAACAGAGTTGTATCGATGATTATGTAATAAAGAGAAATGAGAAACTGAAGTTATATACTGAGAAAGTCGCCGATTTCGAAACGAGACTTGTCACCCCATTCGTTGAAAGAGTTGGAAGACGAAGAAGAGATCTTCCAGTCACCGGATTTTGCACCGACGGTAAACTCATTGGCATTTACGGACAAGAAGAAAATGCAGAGGAAGATAGTGACCGGAAGATAAGAAGAAGAAGACATAGCTTACAAGTACTTTCTAATGAAATTAACACCTCGCAAGTGTACTAGCCGTTGAAGTTTATGAAAAGAAAAAAAGAAAAATAAATAAAAGGAAATGTTGAAATAGCCGTTGCCCGTTGGTGAAAGGTGACGTATAACGGATAGGAAAGAGTCAAGACATGGTTGGTCCCCCTGGAAAACTGGTCAAAAGCTAGTCTGTTTCTGTTTTTACCTTTTTGTTTGCTATTAGAACTGGGCATCTATAAGGTTGGGCCTATATGTTGAAAAATATGAGTGAAAGCTGGGTGGCTATGAATATCATATTCTTTGCAGCTAGGTGGCTATTAGTTAGAATTCCAAGGCATGACACCTGCCTAATACGTTTATCAACAGTTTCAGCTAGGTGTCTCTGATACACATTATCAATCATACTCGGTGCACTACATGTCTTAATCACTCAGTCTCGTACTATCTCCACAATACCATTTCTTCTTTGGTTAGTATAGTTTGAAGAACAAACTGTTGTGAACACAAATGGCTGGAGAAAATGACTGGAGGAAAACAGCTGATACGACGAAGATGGGTCCGGAGGGAGTGAAAGCCGCAGGGTTTGAGTCATCGAAGAGGCCACCAGGGAATAATCCCGGCGGTGTTCTCCACCAGCGCCGGAACTTTCCATACAGTTACACCAACATGGCTATCGCTGGATTGGCTATCTCCGGTGCAGTCATGTACATGTATGCTAAGAAGAAGCCAGAGGCTAAACCGGCAGATACACATCCAAGAAAATAAAAACATATATAGAAGAAAGTAGGTTGATCTTCTTCTTTTTGCTTTTGTATATTTGTTCTTGCTTCTACATAATATTTGTGTTAGAACTTTTTTATTTTATTTTCTTGTAATGTAATGACATATAAGGAGTTCAATATAGATTCCGTTAACTAGTTGAGTCAAAAGAAAAAATAAAGTGAATACAGAGGAGATAACATCAATTGTTGTGTTTGAGTGCTAATTCGATATTCGTGATGAAAGTGATACGTTTTACGATTTGTAGTTGTTTTCAAGTATTTTGAAAGACTAGTTTCCTTTTTAAAGAAAACAACTATTTGAATAATTTTCCTTTAACTAGTTGTTGCTGCTTTGGGGGCGGTGTTCGCTCATACTCTGCGCCTTTCAAACCAGATGCATGCGTAGAATGGGATCCTTGTATCACATAATGCATGATGTAGATCACTGAGGAGGCAGTCTTGAAATAGGCTCACTATTATGGACTCGAACTGCGTATTAATGATAACTGGCCTGAGCCTAAATATATGTGCACATTCCAATCCTCGATCTTTTGGTTTGACTTTGATTGAGTTTTTTTTGTTTTTATATTTCTTAGAATCGAATTGTAGATTTAAATAAAATATTCAGTTGGTTTGATAACGTTCAAATTCAAAATAGTAAAATCCAAAATTTTATATTGCTTAAAATAATTTATAAGATAAGAGGTCACTTATATGATGATCTCATTAGTCAACTACACAATCATAGCAGTTTGAAACGAGTCGATAGTTGGTGATTCACATGTTTAATTTAAAAACAATGGATTATCATAAACTAATCAGGATCATTTTTAATAGGGTAAAAAGTTAATCCACCTAATGACTCAAAAAAGTATTTATATGATGTTATGTAGAAACACTGATGTGCAGCCTTATGAGCATAAAAACTTGAAGGAAATCGTATTTGCTTCACAATTACAATCGTTTTAGTTATTTACAAACATTTTCGTCGCTAAATTAAGTTGGCCATCGTTTGGTTCACAGTCGGTTCCAGTTAAACATGATTTTTTTTAACTTAGCAGCATAATTAAAGTCGCTTTACTTCTCTGTTTAGGGCATCTTGACTTATAAGCTATGATTAACTCAAAAGTGTTTCATAAACAGATCAACTCATACAATCGAAAATTTCAGTCTTCATTTTTCTATAACAACAGAGATGGAATAACTTTAGTCTACTGAAAAGAGAAATTACGAGGTGTGAAAACGAAAAAAAAAACTATATAGAGATTTATGAAGTAAAGTAGAAAAAGGAAGAGAAGAAACACAAGGTTGCAATTATGGAGGTTTAGGCCCCATAGTCAGTGTTCAGTGTTCAACATCATTTGTTTATGATATCTTATGCTCACGCCTGTCTTAAAACTAACCATTTGTTTATTGTTTCTCAGCGCTTATCATTTAACCTTTACCACGACCGGTCCAAATCATAGTCGAAGAAATCGACCGCCTAAGATCACAATTTTAAATTTGAAGTAAGAATTGTAGTTGTATATATAGTACAAATATTTATTTTACATGAATAACAAATACAAAATTTTTGAAGTGTGGTTAGGACATTAAGAATAAACTGAAAACGTTGAACCGGACTTTCACTATTAGTCGTTTGACATATAAAAGCATCATCAATGAAAGCTCTTCCCCAGAACTCTCAAAAATATTCAAAATAGAGAAATTGGTGTGTTTGCACCTAAACACTCATAATCTTGCCATATACTCAGCCTTTTGGAACATATTTTTGTTGACGATTTTTGTTTACATGGTACATGTTATGTTAACTGATACGTAGTTTGATATAAAAATTTGATAAATGATTAGCATGATGTTACAAAACACTTATCGTTAATTGATACACGGTTTGTGTTATTGATAAATGGTTTGTCAGTTTCTACATTGTTTACTACTTAGTTTAGTAGCTGGTAAATGGGTTGATACATGATTTTTTTGATTAATATATTGTTTGATAAATGAGTTATTATCTGATAACTAATTTGAGACCTGATACATGTTTTGTTAACTGATACATAGTTTAACATCAAATAATTTGTTAGATGATACATGATTTAATATTTGGTACATGTTTTGTTAGTTGTTAACTGATATGTTATTTGCTATAATATTTATTAACTAATACATAATTGATACCAATAAATGGATAAATGGTTATTATGATGTTATAAAAAGATTGGTTACATGTTTTGTTAGCTTACTAATGGATTTGTTATTCGTTACATAGTTTGTTAAATTGAGGATGTTTCTGCACTTTACAAAGTCTTGAATCGTTTTGTCAAGAACTAGAAGTGCAGAGACTTGTTATGTAATATTCTCTAAAATCACCATTGGAGATCTTCTTCAGCTCGATCCCGACGGCGAGCTTGATTCCGACGATGAGCACGGCCACAACGTGGAGATAGAGAGGTTGTGAGCCATTGACGATGATACTTTTTTTTCACGGTGGAGTCTTGGGCTCGAGTTCGATTTCACTAGGAAGAGGAAACATACATCGTTTGAAGAAAACAGAGATGTCACAGAAGAGTGTAAATCATTTGGAGACATACATCGTTTGGATGAGAACTCACCTATAATTTAATATATGACTTTGTACAATGCTCTGTTAAACCTGCACAATTGTTGTGTCAGTCATCACATTAATTCATGTGTCAGAGGAGGTATTTTCGACAACCTGATACAAAAGTGCATGACACGGTTCAGTTAGTTCACATCTTAGGCACTTTACTAATTTGAACTTTTATTTGGGGTATCTGACTAATTATCCTTTTAAAATATTATTTTTATTATTAAAAAACTTGATTTTAGAAAAAAATAGGCAAAAATATTAAGACGACTTAAATGTAAGACGTCAAACTTTAATAATTTAACAGACGACTTAAAATTAAATCGTCTAGACCTTAAACATAACCCATAAACTAAATTAACTAACTAAAAACTTTAGAAAATCAGATTGAACTTAAAAAATGTTTACAATACACTAAAATAAGCACATATAAGTAAATAATTATTTTTTTCAAAAAATCATTCGAGCTTTCCAAAATCTAAAACAATACATACAATACTACAACATATGTTGTCAAACCCTAAAACCAAAAAATATCATGATTAACTACTTTCACTCATATATGTTGAAAGCTGTTCAATTTTATTATATTTTAATTTACATCATTTAAAACTGTGTATAATTACATGATTTTATTTTTTCACTTGACAAAATATTTTTTAAACAATTTATAACTTATTTTTAAGATCAACTACGCCAGACGACTTTCAGATTCTCAGACGACTAACCAGAGTTATATTCATAAAAATGACTTCTGTTTTTTTTTTGTCACAATGAGCTGACTGTAATTTCACAAGATTTTTAGATTACTTTTCTGTTTGATTTAAGTTTGAGTATATGTTTGGAGTTAAAATCAAGTTCTAAGTCAGATTTGGTAATTTCCCTTTAAAATATCTCAAAACCGTTGAACTTCAAAACCGTTCAGTTCAAATCGATGACTGTAAAACTCAGTGTATGAGATTAAGTAAGAAAATATTTACTTAATCTATACAAGAATTAGTTTTAAGAAACAAAAAAAAATTTGGACACTGAAACAAACCCGGAACAAGTACTAAAACATCTTTGCATTTTAGCAAACATCAATGTATAGGTAATTATCTTTAAACTATAATTTTGTTATGCACAAGAAAGCATGAGTAATGCATGAAATTTATGGAATTCTAAGAACGGGAAACTGACATCTATGGAGCTGACAAGTGTCAATGAAGGAAAAGAAGTGTTATGGAACTAATATGATTTTTTATAGTGCCACCAAAAAAGTCTTATCTTAATAATCTGTAAAATCGATCGTGTGATTGCTATTACTTTAAACAAATGCCTACTCTCATCGTCCACTACTCAATTTTCATACTTTCCAGCTTCAGTGTTCTTTTGTATTTTGATTAGCTTTGCTTAACTATTTTCTTTGCATTCAGTATAATATCTATATTATTAAAGTAAAATCTCTATCAGGATTCTGCCATTGGTTTTCAATTTACTTACAATGGAATGTCATTGTGTTCTTTTATTTTTTTAAAAAAAATTGCCCAAAATAAATACAACTTTAATCATTGCTTTTACGGTTTGGAAATAAAAGAAAGAAATCAAAATATTCCTCTTCTTTGCGTAAGAAAGGAATATGTCATCAATTGATATGATACCAAAATATGAAAAGCTATAATAAAATACGAGTCAAAGATACTATGCAAAGGTCTAGCCGATGTTTGAATAATCATCATTGCTTTTAACCGTTAACAATCACTTTGAACTAGAAAATATTTTAAACTTTTAGATTAAAGATAGGGTCCTTAAAGATATGTACTTTTTTTTTCCTTTAGTGTCCTTGGGTCAAAATATTAGATAGGCTTTTAGTTTAAGACATAACAATTTTGTTTTTTTTTTAAAGAGAAAACATATTTTGGTTATTATTTAAATATAAATAGATATTAAAAACAAAGAGAAAACATATTAGCTCAATTTTGATTTTTTAAAGAGAAAACATATTAGCTCAATTTTTTTATAAATGATTTTAGCATTTAAAATATATACGATGATAAATTTGTAACATTTTAAACCATTTTCAACATCTATAATTTTTTTAAACATAAAAAATCAACAAAACTACAATTATATATATTAAAACACTTATGGAGGGGTGTATCCAACTCAGAGTTTTGGGTAATTTGTATTAAAGTGACAAATCCACTGTTATTGAAACATGAATTTTAAAAGTTCATTTAAAATCTATTGTTATTGAACTTGACATTTCTTAAAGGACTCTGAAATCCAATATTATTGAAAATATTTTAAGTTGTGGAGTTTTAATTTTCGGGTGATTTTAGGATGTTTGGGTGGATTTTTTTTATTTAAAGAAAAAATAAAAGTCAAATCTCATGGTTTTAGGTGATATGCTAGACTTGTTTAACAAAAATCACTTAAATCTCCGTAACGTATTGAAATCATCTAAAATCTCATTAAAATTAAATCAACTCAAATATTAGATTGAAATCTTATAATTAATACATATTTTTTATATTAAAATAATATTTTAAATAAAATAATATTAACTTCTTTAGTGTCCTTGGGTCAAAATATTAGATAGGCTTTTTGTTTA
Source organism: Hirschfeldia incana (assembly GCA_026261945.1). Classification (NCBI taxonomy): domain Eukaryota; kingdom Viridiplantae; phylum Streptophyta; class Magnoliopsida; order Brassicales; family Brassicaceae; genus Hirschfeldia; species Hirschfeldia incana. The sequence continues at coordinate 6,059,075 of JABCMI010000006.1, forward strand.
ACTATAAATAGAAATATTAAAAACAAAGAGGATAACTATATGAATATTTTTTTTCACAAGCAAAGTTAGCTCAATTTTAAATTATTTTAGCATTATGAAAAATAATTAATTTTTAAAAGTATATATAATGATAAATTTGTAAATTTTTCAGTTATTTTAACAACTATAAATAATTTTTAAAACATAAAAAATCAATAAAAATACAATTATAGTACTGTATAATAAAATATTAAAACACTTAATCTTATAATTAATAAATAATTATTATTTTAAATAAAAATATTAAAAGAGAGAAAGTTCCGCGCTTTGAAAGCGCATATTAAGATCAAGTTATACTTTTAATAAAAATGCAACTTCAAATAATCACCGCTCCAATAACATGTCAAAAACTATGATTTCAATATAAAAAGTTATTACTCTTATAACACACATAAAAAATTACCCACAATCCAAACTTCGTAGACCGAAAATATTTCAAACCGCAAATAACACACCACATACGTGATCAATTTTGTTTGTAAATGGAAACAACATAAAGATCATTTGAAGCCCTCACAACATATCAATGCCACAATTTTTTAACATATTAAAAACTATTGTAAAGAAGCAAAATATATTTATCATATATAATTCCTCCTCATATAAAACTTTTCAAAAGACAAAAATCATTATCATACATATCGCTTGCTAATGCAAACCTAAAACACAAACCACAAATCATACAAAAAATAATAATCTAGATCACAAGTAAAGTAGATCCCATCCGTAGGATGGGTCGACCCTAATTGTTAATACAATAAAGTTAACATTAATCAACAAATAAAAAAAAATCAAAGAAAAGTAGTAAAGAGTGGAAAACAGGAAATACATTCTCTGTCCGCTAAAACCTGATCCTCGTCTATGTAGTCCATGTTTCTATGTTTGTTGGATACAGAAATGGACCCTATAAAAATCTTCATATATTTCATTTTGTCCTGTATGTTTAGGATTTTTGGATTTAGACAAAAGAGATACAACATGAGTTCTTTGAAGGAAACCTTATATATGAGTCAACAAGAGATTAATATACATAGACAGTATATAAAAAGTGAGACCAAGAGAGATTGAGAAACAAAAATAAGAAAATTTGTTCTTTTTGCACTGAAAAAACCTTATGAATACAAACATCGGATCTGTCAACTTGAGTAGTTAAGAAATGGGTATCTTTTTCTTGTTGTGTGTGTTGTAACGGATGACAAGATAATAGCTGCCAAGAAAATGTGTGATGTTCAGAAGCTGAAAGAGCTGCTTAATTCTGAATGTGAGAAGATATAGATTAACAGATGAACGAACAATAAAGAAAGACACAAAGTTTTAACGTGGTTCACCCCTAACGGCTACGTCCACGGGTAAAGAGAGTATTTTATTAATGGATGTGGGCTTTTTAGAATACATTTCGTGCTACCATTTGGCAGCTATCATCTTCTCATCTACATACAACACTGGACATATATACAAAATATCTTTCACCTTGCTCATGTAAATACAACAGTCATAAAGACTCATGTCGTAGCCCAAACTGACCATGTAGCTATCCATGACCAGATCAAATGTAAGATTCATCTGATGAGATTTCATCTCAGCTCCCATTGCAGCAAACCATCCGTAAGTGGCTGACTCATAAGTTTCCACTTCTTCTGCAACATGTAGTGCATAACCCACCATATCTTCAAACAAATATCTCTCTGGTGGCCTGACATCAACTTTCCTTGGCATGTCTTTAGCAATACCGCGTTTTGCAGACCCAATACGTTGGTTTCCAGAGTTAGAAGACTCTGGCTGCTCGTCTATCAACAATCACTCGATCTCTTCTTCCGACATCGATCGACACTGTTGATCCGACATCGATCGTCTCTGTTGATCTGACATCGATCGACACTCTTGATCGATCATCGATCGACACATGTCATCCCTCATTGATCGACACATGTCATCTTTCATCGATCGACAATGTTGATCCGACATCGATCGACAAGGTTCGTCCGACTGCACTTCCTGCAGCTCCACCTGTTTGTTGATGCCCTCTGCTGCAACACAGAGCATCTTCTGCAAACCATCACTTGAAAGCATGCACCTCGCTTTCTCATACAAGGTTTGGTTAAATCTCTCTGCTACACCATTATTCTGTGGTGTATCCTTGACTGTAAGATGCTTAGTAGCTCTTGCATCCTTACAAAACTGATTGAATTCTGATGAACAAAATTCTTGACTTTTTGCTGAAACCGTAGAACCTTCCAGCAAATACAGAGTACCATGAATGAAACCTCTCAGAACCACATCTGAACCCCTGTAGATACTCAGTACCCCATCTCCACCTGAATACTTGAAACCTCTGCTATCCAAAAGACTAATTGAGATCAAGTTCTTGGACATAGCTGGAACATGTCTAACTCCTGTCAATGTGCAGACTCTACCATCATGTGTCTTGAGCTTAATAGAACCGATTCCTGCAATATCGCAAGCAAAGTCACTCGCCATCTTGATCTTGCCATTAGTCACTGCCTCATACTCTGAGAACCATTCTCTCCTTGGACACATATGATGCTCATGTGTCTAGAACCCACACATCCCTCGAATGTGTATTTCCATGAGCAACTAGAGCAATATCGTCATCAAACTTAGCTTCATTCTCTGCTACAGCAGCGGAATCAGCTTGCTTCTTCTTAGGACAATCAGATTTCCAATACCCTTTTTCATTGCAATAATTGCAAATATCCGTTGGTTTAGGACCCCTTGAGAATGACCTTTTGTCTTTCAATATCATGTCTTTCCCATGGTTCTTTCCACCACCTACAAACAACCCAGAAGCCTGGACATCTGTACCAGAACTAGATGTCTTGTGTCTCAACTCTCTGCTGTGAAGTGCCGACCTGACTTATTCCAAACTCAATGTATCGTTACTCCCTATGAATGACTGAACAAATTCTCATAGGAGTTTGGTAGTGAAACTAACAAAATCAACGCCGCATCCTCATCCTCCACCTTAACATTAATATTCCTCAGATCCAACATAATGAAATTTGGACTATCAAGGTGATCTTGAAGTTGTGTACCTTCTTGCATCCTCAGAGCGAAAAGACGCTGTTTCAGATGTAGCTTCTTAGTTAGAGACTTTGTCATGTATAGACTCTCTAACTTCAACCACAAACCAGTTGCAGTATCAACACCGGAAACTTCGATGATGATCTCATCTGCCAGACATAATAAATTGTTGAGTACGCATTTTCTTAAGTAACCTCCATCTCAGCTGTAACAGGTTCAACCTTTTTCCCAGACAACGGTTCCCAAACACCTTGTTGCTTCAGCAACGCCTTCACCTTGATCTGCCAGAGACTGAAACTGTTTCTTTCCAGTAAACTTGTCGATCTTAAAGTTCATCCCAGACATCTTCTCACCAGATTCAACCCGAAGCTCTGATACCAGTTTGTTGTAACAGATGTGAGAAGATATAGATTAACAGATGAACGAACAATAAAGATTAACAGATATGCCAACTCTCAGATTCAAGGCACTATTTCAACAGTGTGGATCATTAAGAGAACAAATATGAATGATAGAAAAGAAAAGACAATTATCTGAAAAATAATAATGTTTAACAAGACGAATGTAGCCGAAGTCCGAGGACATTGCAGTAAGGCGCAACCACGTAGTATCCAGCCCATTGAAAGAATTTGTCCCGATAACCTAATATCATGGCCTTCAAAGCGACAGCCGACTGTGTCACGCTCTAGCTCTGAGGCAGAATGCAACGGAGTAGCTAACATAGTCGCAGAGACTTGTTGGATACATAACCTCTTGCTTGAGCTCAAATATCCTATCACAACACTCAACAGCAACCTTGGTGTATTGCAACAACGTCAGCACCGTGTACCTGTCCAATAACCCAGTCAAGCATCAAAGAACAAAGCATGTTGAGATAGATATCCACTTTGTCTGAGAAAAAGTAGCCACAGGAGAGGTTCGAGTCCTACAAGTGCCATCCTCAGCTCAATATGCAGACATCTTTACAAAGGGTTTGCCATCTTCCATGTTCTCAGAATTTAAGCACAGTCTATCCGTCCAAGCTTCCAACGATTAGACTGAGGGAAGGTGAAAAAATATGTCCTGATATTCTTGGAATCTCTAACTTACACGTTTAATATCCATAGTAAAATGCAACAGCATAACAACTCTCTGTATATTTAAACTATGTAATGATTTCGATGAATGACAAGCAATATAGAGTTTAGTATATTCACGACTAACCGTTACAAAAAGATGAATTGAAATAGTCAATTAGCAATTAGAAAAAATACAAGTCAAATATAGTTGATAAAATAATTAATTAGGTGATTAACAAAAGAAATAATGACTGACGGACATTTAAAATAAAATACTTTTAATGAAGGGCAATGTTAAGATAATAAGAGAAAGAAAGACAATCTATGTATACTATACTAAAAGGAGAATATAAGCCTCAGATAGGGTGTCACCCCAGACCAAATATTCGACCAATGAAAAGACTATATTTTGAGATATCACCATGGCTGAAATAGAGTAGGCTTTCGCATGGATTTTGGGTTTTATTCATAATATTGGCCGGCCCATCTGAGCCCATGCCCAAAAATCCCAATTCATCGTCATCTTCAACCGTTAAGCGTCCACAGTATCTCCTAGTCCTGACCCTAACTCTTCCACTTCAGCTTCTCCAATCTCCGTTACTGAAGATGTAAAATCAGTTCTTCAATGTTTTGTTCCACATCCCTTTGATACTTCTCCTATATAAGCGCTATCTCTAAACCTAATTCCATCGCAAATAAAAAAAACGTACTCTGCAGAAACTACATCCATGGCAATGATATCCACCACGAAGAGTCCCATCTTACCACCGGGTATTTCAACAACATCTCACCAGGACCATATGAGTCACAACTTTGATTCCCGGTGATCCATTTTTGGGAGGCAAGGATCATAGCGAAAGCTGAGGCCTTTATCTCTACTAATCGCCAACTTTCATTTGATTATACATTGCTTTCAGATGGTATACCTGGAATCATGTTCAGTGTAACATCAATGAAACTCTCATCATCTGTGATTTTCTTTTTGTTAGTTACTATTATATTTAACAATAATCTGATACAATTGTTTCAAGTGGTCTCTCTTGGTTACAAGTTTCTCAACATAGGTATAAGAAAAGTAGACGCTTGGACGCGAGAGCCTCTCAAGTTTGATAAAGAGAGTTCTGGAACTTACAATTGTCTAATTAATGCATTGATGGTTTCAGAGAGCTTCTAAACGGGGAAAGTCCAGAACTGCTGCAACTCAAAACCGACAAGGCTCTACTTAGCAACCCCTAGCTTGAACCTTTTGTGAAGCTCTATGCAAAGGACGATGAGCTGCTCTTCAGAGATTATGCAATCCCACACAAGAAACTCTCTGAGCTAGGATGCAATCTGCCAAGAAAAACTCCTGCAACAGTAGCGCAGCAGGCAGATGGAATCGCTGTTGTTGCAGCTGCTGTCATCTTCACCATATGCTATGAAGCAAGGAGAATATATAGGAATGAGCAGGAAGTTTCACAGATGCGAAAAAAAAAAGAAAATTCTAAACTCATAAACAATTTTTGTAAATAGTTTAAATTTATGACAAAAAGATTAAGCTAAAATTTATAAACAATACTAAACTCAACTCTGTCTTTGAAATACTAAGCTCTAAACAATTTTATTATATAAAGCTTGGTTTTCAAAGTTACTAATTAACATGATCGCGACACATGACAATTAAAATTTTAAGATTGTGACATGTGTTAATCTATCCTAAAATTAAAAATTTTATTAAAAATATTATTAATAGTATTTTTCCATTTAAAAAAAAATCTAAACAGAACATAATTGTAACAGATTATTTGTAGTAATTTCTCTTCTAATTTTTATATGTGTTTAAATATATAATGATTAAAATATATGTACTTCTATAGTAAAAATGAATTTTGAATAATCTAATTGTAAAAACTATCTAATATAATTTTTCATAATTTTTCCTTTTTTAGAATCCTAAATAAAAAAATTATTTACAATTACGATTGTAATTTTCCTTCTAATATTTTTACATGTGTTCAAATATATAATGATTAAAAATAATGTACTTATATAGTTAAACGATTTTTAATAATCTATTTGCAAAAATTGTTTTAATATATTTTTCAGAATTTTTCTTTTTTGAGAATCCTAAATAAAAAAATTATCTACTATTAAGATTATATAAAGTTTGGCTTTTCAAAATTGTTAATTAACATGATTGTGAGTCTGTAATACATAACAGTTATATATTTAAAATTGTGATGTGTTAAACTATCTCATAATTAATATATATATATATATATATATATATATATATATATATATATATATATATATATATATATATATATATATATATACTACAATAGTAATAAATGATTTTGATGCTCTTCTTATTATATAAAGTTTGGTTATTCAAAGTTACTATCTAACATGATCGTGACATGTGTCAATAAATTTGATTGCAACATGTGTTGATCTATCTTATAATCAAAAATATATATACTAAAATAATAACAAAAACAAATTTTGTTAAAAAGTAATTGTAAGTATTATCTCATAGTAATTTTCTATGTTGAAATCCTAAACAAAAAATAATTGAAAAGGATTATTTGATAGTAACTTTCCTTTTAATATTATGAAATATGTTAAAATTTATAATGATATAAAAATATATATAAAGAGATAACAAAAAAAACGAATTTTGAAAGACTATAATAAAGAGATAACAAGAAAAAGGATTATTTGATAGTAACTTTCCTTTTAATATTATTAATAGTAAAAAAAAAGAATGATTTACTAATATTCTTTAAGAAATTTTCCTTTTAAATCCTGAACAAGTTTTTTAAAAGACTATATTAAACATGGTTATTTAATAGATCTGTGGTAAAATATCTCATAATTAAAATAAATATACTAAGATAATATTTTTTTAAATTAAAAAGTAAATATATAGTAATTTTCCATTTAAAGATTTTTAAAAATATAATTGTAAAATATTATTTGATTTTCATTTTTATTATTGTAACACGTGTTAAAATATCTCATGATTAAAAATATATATAGTAAGAAGATAAAAAAGAATTTTGAAAAGTAAATTTCAAAACATTAATAGTAAATTTAATTTTAAAAAATATTTAATAGTAATTTTCTAGAAAATTTCCTTATTAAAATCCTAAAATAAAATCTTTGTAAAATAAAATTTAATATTAATTTTCCTTTTCTAATATCAAAAAAAGATAACTGTAAAAAATATTTAATATTAATTTTCCTTTTACAATGTTGACATTTGCTAAAATATCTCATAATTTCTTAAATTATAGAACAAGATGATACAAATATTTTTTAAAGTGATTTTAGAATTATTTAATGATATTTTCTCTACTTTTTCATTTTTTTAAATTTTTAAACAAAAAATTATCAATAATTTATTTAATTATAATTTTGTTTTTATAAAATTTAAAAGAAATATATATATTTTTAAAAACTGATAGTAATTATTTGTCCTTTTCTAAAATCTTAAACATAAGAAAAGAAAATTTTAAGAGAATGTTTAATAGTAATTTTAATCAGTACTTATATGAGAAAAAAAGTTTTTTTTCTTTTAGAAGAAGTTTCATGCTAATAAATGCGAGATGTCCTTTAAAACTGATAACGTCAATACTCTATATGAATTTTCTATGTAATGACTATCAATAAAAATTAAGATCAAAGCTTCAACAGAGTTGATCTATATTTGTCAAATCCAGTCTTTACTCATGAGCAATTGTACGTCTCACTATTAAAACTCACTACACCTGCAAAACTTCAGATTCTTAAAGTAGGAACAAATAACAACAATAGTGTTCTACAAAATATTGCATATCAAAAATATTTTGATAGCATATAATCTATAGAAATAGAGGTTAAAATCACAACATTATTGTTAAAGTAAACAATATAGACGTTTATCTAACAATATATTTAATATTTAGCTGGCTATCAATAATACATGTTGATTGATGTCGTGTAACATTGATTTTTTTAATTGTGTTATTTTTTCTTTGTCTTAAACAATATACAAAATATAGAAAATTTATGATTATATATGTTTCAATAAAATTCAATTAATATTATTTAAAGAATAATTAAAAGTGAAATAGTTTAAAAAAAAGTTATATGCTATTTAACATCATGATTATTGAAATAAAATTCCAATAAAAACACATTATTATTTCTTGTAATAAGTCTTACACCAATATACACTGAAAAATCCAAGAATTAATGTGAAAAAAAGAAAATTCATTATTTTTATGATGTCGAGAAATTAAAACTTCAGATGAAATCCGTGCAACGTACGGATCCTTATCTAGTGATCAATAAATCCTAAATATAAATGTTAAAATATGTTTGATTGAATGTTTTTTTTTGAAAAGTGATAGCCATCTTATAGTGTTTCAACTAGAAATTTCATTTTTCTTACATTGTTTATAATTGGGGAAATTTCACTTATACCACTTTGGTGATACCACTTTTCATGTTTACCATCAACAAAGGGACATTTTCAAAAACACCCTAAATTTTTGATAAAATAACACTAAAATAATTTTTCAAAATATTTATAAAACATATATAAACCCAAACCAAACCCTTTAATACTAAACCCTAAACACTAATCACTAAAGCCTCCACCCAAATGCTTATATATTTTTGATTGAAGGTATTTTTAAAAAGTGGTACTTAACTTGTGGTATTTTTGACAATTTCTCTTTTATAATTTTTTTTTGGTCAATACAATTTTATTATATTGATGCATGTTAAAAACAGTAATAGTATTGTTTTCTCAGAGTTTCGAAACGGAGTAGAAAACTCTATATGAGAAGAGAATCTAATAGTTTGATCTCTTTGAAGGAGGACTTCGCATGGGAAACATATGTTTTGCCGAGGAATACAAGTATCAGTTGTAGAGTGTTATGTCTGAACATGTTTGGTCGCTATGTTGCACCGGGACGGATACCGGGACGGGAGCGGGAACGGGAAACGGCTAAACTTAAAATTTATGGATACGGGGACGGCATGGATACGTCTATATATATATATATATATATATATATATATATCAATAAATATTAAAACCAAAATATAATTCTCATATAAAATAAAATACCATTATAACATCTGAAGTAAAATAAAACACCACTATAGTATCTTAAGTTAAATAAAAAATAAGCTAATCATGAATCAATCTGTTTTCTAACTCAGGCTCATCTATAATACTGCTTTCTTTTACTTACATAAAAACAAACTAAAGAATTGACAAACCAAAAAAAAGAGTTTTTGATAATACTTATTGTGTTTCCTTAGACTTAATAGGACGTGTTTCCATTTCTGACAATTGTTTTCCAAAACAATCAAATATAAAAAAGTATATTATCAATTTTTACAAAAGAAGTTCCAAAATCTAATGACTCTGCTTTATCAAATTATTATGGGGAAATTTCATAACTACACTTTGTTTGGTACCACTTTTCACCTTTACCACTAGTATAAGGACATTTTCAAAAATACCACTTTCATTTAAATGAAAAAGACTAAAATAACCTTACATTATCTTCAACCCATCGTTCTGTTTTTTTCTTTCCTGTCGAGATCCACCGCCAAGCTCAGCCGTGGAGATTTCATCAAATTTCATCGCCGTCTTCATCTAGACCCGTGGTCTTCGGTATTCATGTATAACGTGGTGGAAGATCTGACGGTGCGGAAGCCAGAGATAGTCGAGTTCCACGAGACGGCGACAATGGAATCCACGATTTGTGCCATTCGAGAGTCGACGGAGTGCGGGATTCCGATGAAGAGATCATTGATTCCTCCTTATGTGGTGGAGAACAGCGAGATGAGGCAGCAGAGGTTCGTGGAGATATTGAGTTCTCTGGATGTGTGATTCATATATAGGATAATAACTTTACGATCTCTGAAACCGGAGACGATCTCTGAAACCACATGTAAGTCTCGATTCCCAGATTTAGAGTAATCTGATTTTGTTGATTAATTGATTTTCGAATGTGAATCTGTTACAGCTCTTTCGCTTACCCTCGGAATCTGGTTTTGAGTGGTGCACCTGAAGCTCTGCCAAATGCTTGTGAAAATCCCACCGCTTCTTCAGTCAAATCTTTCAACCAGGTGTGTGACTTTTCATTTCAGAGCTTTGAAAAATTCATGTTCTTGATTAATCTACTAAGTTTAACTAGCTAGATCTGCTTTCTTCTGATTTAAATTTACTCACCTGTGCTCCATGCTCTGACTTAACATGATTGTGTTCTTAAAATTTCATTTATCTGACAAACTCTTATAAATAACATTTTTAAACTTCTATAAGTAACATTTATAAACTATTATAAATGAAAAGTAAATTTATAAACATTGATAAATCAACTTATAAATATTTATAAATAAATTTATAAGCTCTTCTAAGGGCTTATTTGCTTTAACTCTGCTTCATATCTATTAATTTGGTTCTGACAGGAAGGAGTCCAAGCTCTTTGGACTGGTCTTGGACCTGACGTAGCAAGAAATGCAATCATCAATACTGCTGAATTAGCGAGTTACAAGTGAAACAAGTATGAAACAAACCATTCACGTGCATCTGTTGTCTAATCGATATTTTAACTAAGGTTCCTGTTATACTTTTTTCTCTCTCTTTCAGACAATTTTGAAGATCTCGGGTTACACTGGTAACGTTGTCACACATATTCTATCTGGACTAGGAGCCGGATTTTTCACTGTCTGCATTGGTTCCCCGTTGACTTGGTATGATATCTATCTACACATGACGTTAAACCCATGAGTTTGTTCATCGATGCTTCCTGATTTTCTTCTTGAATCTTGTTGTGTGGCACAGGTTAAGTCAAGAATGATGGGAGATCACATTGTTAAATTATTTAGAATGGTGTACAGATAATTTATAAGTTTTATAAAGTCGCTATAAATGATTCTTAGTCTTTTATAAAACTTTATATATTACAAATGCTATTATAAAGGGTACGTTAAGTTTTTCAAAGGTTCTATAAAAATGTACTCATCAGTAAGAGTTTATAATTAATTATATAACTCAGAAAATACTAGTTTCATGAAGAGATTATTTAACTTATAACCCCTTATAAACTTTTCTAAAACTCAGAAAATACTAGTTTCATAAAGAGATTATATAACTTATAACTCCTTATAAACTTATAACCCCTTATAAACTTTTATAAAACTCAGAAAATAATAGTTTCATAAAGAGATTATATAACTTATAACCCCTTATAAACATTTATAAAACTCAGAAAATACTAGTTTCATGAAGAGATTTTATAACTTATAATCCCTTATAAAGTATTATAAAACTCAGAAAATACTAGTTTCATGAAGAGATTATATAACTTATAACCTCTTATAAACCTTTATAAAACTCAGAAAATACTAGTTTCATGAAGAGATTTTATAACTTATAATCCCTTATAAACCTTTATAAAACTCAGAAAATACTAGTTTCATGAAGAGATTATATAACTTCTAACCCCTTATAAACTTATAACCCCTTATAAAATTTTATAAAACTCAGAAAATAATAGTTTCACAAAGAGATTATATAACTGATAACCCCTTATAAACCTTTATAAAACTCAGAAAATACTAGTTTCATGAAAAGATTTTATAACTTATAATCCCTTATAAAGTATTATAAAACTCAGAAAATACTAGTTTCATGAAGTGATTATATAACTCATAACCCCTTATAAAGTATTACAAAACTTAAAAAATACTAGTTTCACGACGAGATTATATAACTTATAACCCCTTATAAAGTATTTTAAAACTCAGAAAATACTAGTTTCATGAAGAGATTATATAACTTATAACTCTTTATAAACTTATAACCCCCTATAAACCTTTATAAAACTCAGAAAATACTAGTTTCATGAAGAGATTATATAACTTATAACCCCTTATAAACATTTATAAAACTCAGAAAATACTAGTTTCATGAAGAGATTTTATAACATATAACCCCTTATAAAGTATTATAAAACTTAGAAAATACTAGTTTCATGAAGATATTATATAACTTATAACCCCTTATAAAGTATTACAAAACTTAGAAAATATTAGTTTCATGACCAGATTATATAACTTATAACCCCTTATAAAGTATTTTAAAACTCAGAAAATACTAGTTTCATGAAGAGATTATATAACTTATAACCTCTTATAAACTTATAACCCCTTATAAACCTTTATAAAACTCAGAAATACTAGTTTCATGAAGAGATTATATAACTTATAACCCCTTATAAACTTATAACCCCTTATAAACCCTTATAAAACTCAGAAAATACTAGTTTCATGAAAAGATTATATAACTTATAACCGCTTAAAAATTTATAACACCTTAAAAATTTATAACCCCTTATAAACCTTTATAAAACTCAGAAAAGATTATATAACTTATAACTCCTTATAAAGTATTACTAAACTTAAGAAATACTAGTTTCATGAAGAGATTATATAACTTATAACCCCTTATAAAGTATTACAAAACTTAGAAAATACTAGTTTCATGAAGAGATTATATAATTTATAACCCCTTATACATTTATAACCCCTTATAAACATTTCTAAAACTCGGAAAATACTAGTTTCAAGAAGAGATTAAATAACTTATAACCACTTATAAACTTTTATAAAACTCAGATTTACTAGTTCCATGAAGAGATTATATAACTTATAATCTCTCATAAACCTTTATAAAACTCAGACATACTAGTTTCTAAAGTATTATATAAACTCAGATATTAAAAAGCTGATAAATAATAACTTACAAATGTTTATAGCTGATCTATATATCTTAGGTATACTAGTTTCATGAAGAGAATATAACTTATAACCCCTAATAAAGTATCTTATAACTTATTAAAAAATCACTTATAAACCTTTATAAAACTCAGAAAATATTAGTTTCATGAAGAGATTATATAACTTATAACCCCTTATAAACCTTCATAAAACTCAGAAAATACTAGTTCCATGAAGAGATTATATAACTTATAACCTCTTATAAACCTTTATAAAACTCAGAAAATACTAGTTTCATGAAGAGATTATATAACTTATAAACCCTTATAAACATTTACAAAACTCAGAAAATACTAGTTTCATGAAGAGATTATATAACTTATAACCCTTTATAAAGTATCTTATAACTTATTAAAAAGTCACTTATAAACCTTTATAAAACTCAGATATACTAGTTTCATAAAGAGATTATATAACTTATAACCTCTTATAAACATTTACAAAACTCAGAAAATACTAGTTTCATGAAGAGATTATATAACTTATAACCCTTTATAAAGTATCTTATAACTTATTAAAAAGTCACTTATAAACCTTTATAAAACTCAGATATACTAGTTTCATAAAGAGATTATATAACTTATAACCTCTTATAAACATTTACAAAACTCAGAAAATACTAGTTTCATGAAGAGATTATATAACTTATAACCCTTTATAAAGTATCTTATAACTTATTAAAAAGTCACTTATAAACCTTTATAAAACTCAGAAAATACTAGTTTCATAAAGAGATTATATAACTTATAACCCCTTATAAACATTTATAAAACTCAGAAAATACTAGTTTCATGAAGAGATTATATAACTTATAACCCTTTATAAAGTATCTTATAACTTATTAAAAAGTCACTTATAAACTTTTATAAAACTCAGATATACTAGTTTATAAAGTATTATGTAGCTTATAACCCCTTATAAACCTTTATAAAACTCAGATTTACTAGTTTATAAAGTATTATGTAGCTTATAACGTATTAAAAACTCACTTATAAACCCTTATAAAACTCAGAAAATACTAGTTTCATGAAGTACTATATAAACTCAGAGATGAAAAGACTGATAAATAATAACTTATAAATATTTATAGCTGGCTCATATATCTCAGTTATACTAGTTTCATGAAGAGATTATATAACTTATAACCTCTTATAAATCTTTATAAAACTTAGATATACTAGTTTCATGAAGAGATTATATATCTTACAACCCCTAATAAATCTTAATAAAACTCATATACTAGTTTCATGTAGAGATTATATAAACTCAGAGATGAAAAGTCTGATAAATAATACCTTATAAATGTTTATAGCTGGCCCCTTATAAAGTATTATATAAACTCATAGATGAAAAAGTGATATATTAGTTTCATGAAGGGATTATATAACTTATAACCACTTATAAACCTTTATAAAACTCAGATTTACTAGTTCCATGAAGAGATTATATAACTTATAACCTCTCATAAACCTTTATAAAACTTAGACATACTAGTTTATAAAGTATTATATAAACTCAGAGATTAAAAAGCTGATAAATAATAACTTATAAATGGTTATAGCTGGTCTATGTATCTCAGGTATAATAATTTTATGAAGAGGTTATATAATTTATAATCCCTTATAAAGTATCTTATAACTTATTAAAAAATCACTTATAAACCGTTATAAAACTCAGAAATACTAGTTTATAAAGTATTTTGTAGCTTATAACCCCTTATAAACTTTTATAAAACTCAAAAAATACTAGTTTCATGAAGAGATTATGTAGCTTATAAACCTTTGTAAAACTCAGAAAATACTAGTTTCATGAAGAGATTATATAACTTATAACCCCTTATAAACCTTTATAAAACTCAGAAAATACTAGTTCCATGAAGAGATTATATAACTTATAACCCCTTATAAACCTTTATAAAACTCAGAAAATACTAGTTCCATGAAGAGATTATATAAACTCAGAGATGAAAAACTGATAAATAATAACTTTTAAATGTTTATAGCTGACCGTTATAAAGTATTATATAAACTAAGAGATGAAAAGACTGATATATTAGTTTCATGAATAGATTATATAACTTATAACCCCTTATAAACATTTATAAAACTCAGATATACTAGTTTCATGAAGAGATTATATAACTTATAACCCCTTATAAACTTTTATAAAAGTCAGATATACTAGTTTCATGAAAAGATTATTTAAAATAGAATTTATAAGGGGTATTATAAGTGTTTTATATGTTTATTAATCAACTAAAAGAGTCTATAACCATTTAGAAAGCCTTACAAAATAATTTATAATGGTTTGTATAATAATTTATAATGGTTTATAAGGGTGTATAAAAATAATTTATTAAATTTATAAATCATTATAAAGAATTATATATAAAATAATTTATAAAAGTATGTAAAATTTCTAAAGGGGTGGATCCCTTCTTGCTGTCCGCATGTGCCTCATAATATGCCATGTTTCATCATCCCTTTACAAAGCCTACACGTGTTCTTTAATTTTATTAATTTAATCTTGTGTATCAAAGTGTTGAGCTTTAAGACAAAAGGTCTAAAATGTTTAAGATGTTTCTTTCTTCCGTTTTGGTTGCATGTTGTTCTAGCCCCTTTGGATTTTAATGTTATAAAACTCAGTGTATAAAAACCATTTATTAGGTTCATAAATCTATTTATAATTAGTTATCAAAACAATTTATAAGGCTTTCTACATTTCTATAACCATTTAGAAAGCCTTATAAAATAATTTATAATGGTTTGTATAATAATTTATAATGGTTTATAAGGGTGTATAAAAACAATTTATTAAATTTATAAACCATTATAAAGAATTATATATAAAATAATTTATAAAGGTATGTAAAATTTCTAAAGCGGTGGAGCCCTTCTTGTTGTCCGCATGTGCCTCATAATCTGCCACGTTTCATCATCCCTTTACAAAACCTGTACGTGTTCTTTAATTTTATTAATTTAATCTTGTGTATCAAAGTGTTGAGCTTTAAGAAAATAGGTCTAAAAATGTTTAAGATGTTATTTCTTCTGTTTTGGTTGCATGTTGTTCTAGCCCCTTTGGATTTTGATGTTATAAAACTCAGTGTATAAAAAAACAATTTATTAGGTTCATAAATCTATTCATAATTAGTTATCAAAACAATTTATAAGGCTTTCAAAATTTCTATAACCATTTAGATAGCCTTACAAAACAATTTATAATAGTTTGTATAAAAATTTATAAGAGTTTATAAGCGTATGCAAATAATTTATACGGATTTATAAAAATAATTTATAAAGTTAATACACCATTATAAATGATTATAAAACAATTTATAAGGGTACGTAAAATCATTTGTAAGTCTAAACCTTGCCATGACCATGTGTTTGCCTTATCCATTGTCGATGACCATATCTGGTTCCGTAATTACTAGGTCGGTTGATAGTTAGCATCTCAGAGATCAACTGGGTTTGTTACACTTTATGTCATTTGGTTTTAACTCGGTCAATATCCATTCTTATGTTCTGTTGCTGGTATCAGTACCTCATAATGAGGCAGACAAATTTGGCCGAGGTGGTCTGGATAAAATGACCCTTGTTGTGGTCTGGTTATGATTTGTAACAATAATTTGTGTGATTCTTTATTAGATAGTGTTAATTGAAATGAATGAAATCTGATGACAGGTTGGTCCAAGGTTATGTTTAAACCCGATTAAGATCTTTAGAGGTGCAACCCTTTACGAGAACTCATTCTACGTATCTCCAAACCAGGTAATGAGTTCTATATGCAACTTCTTGAGATCACATTTGCTGATGTACCTGTAAATGATATGGTTTTCTGGGTGTCGAAGTCTTGATTTGTTTTGAACTTTGTTCTTCAGATCCGAGCATTGGAGAAAAGAAACAAAGCAGGGAAATTTGCAAAGAAGATTAAAGCAAAAACTAGGAGAAAGATGCATGAGCTTTTATAAATTTATAATGATTTGTATAATAATTTATAAGGGTTTATAAGACTATGTAAATAATTTATAAGGGTTTATAAAAATAATTTATAAAGTTTATACACCACTATAAATGATTACAAGACAATTTATAAAGGTATGTAAAATTTCTGAAGCGGTGGAGTCTTGCTTGCTGTCCACATGTACCTCAGAATCTGCCATGTATCATCATCTCTTTACAAAGCTTTATAAGGTTATGTAAAATTATTTGTAAGAGTATATAAACCATTAATAAAGGCATATAAAACAAGTTATAAAATCTACAAACCATTTATAAATGTTTATAAGAAAGTTATGAAAGTTTAAAATTAATTTATAAGGGGTATGTGTACTATTAATAATGGTTTATAAGATCTTTATGAAAGCTTGTAATCAACTTAGAAAGTATATTATAAGAGTTATATAGATTTATAAATCAACTAAAAGAGTCTATAACTATTTAGAAAACCTTATAAAACAATTTATAATGGTCTGTATAATAATTTATAAGAGCTTATAAGGATATGCAAATAATTTAAAAGGGTTTATAAAAATAATTTATAAAGTTTATACACCACTATAAAGGATTATAAAACAATTTATAAGTGTATGTAAAATTTCTGAAGCGGTGGAGTCTTGCTTGCTGTCCGCATGTGCCTCAGAATCTGCCACGTATCACCATCTCTTTATAAAGCCTTATAAGGGCATTGTAAAATTATTTGTAAGAGTATATAAACAATTAATAAAGGCATATAAAACAAGTTATAAAATCTATAAACCATTTATAAAAAGTTATGAAAGTTTTTAAATAATTTATAAGGTGTATGTATACTATTAATATGAGTTTATAAGAACTTTATGAAAGCTTATTTTCAATTTGTAAGGGGTGTTATAAGAATTGTATTGGTTTATAAATCAACTAACAGAGTCTATAACCATTTAGAAAGCCTTCTAAAACAGTTTATAATGGTTTGTATAATAACATATAAGAGTTTGTAAATAATTTATAAAGTTTATACACCATTATAAGGGATTATAAAATAATTTATAAGGGTATGTAAAATTTCTGAAGCGCTGGAGTCTTGCTTGTTGTCCGCATGTGCCTCAGAATCTGCCACGTATCATCATCTCTTTATAAAACCTTATAAGGGTATGTGAAATTATTTGTAAGAGTATAAAGCCTTGTGTTGATGTTCTTTCATTCCTCTTAAAATAATTTGCTCAAACAGTTGGTGTGCAACGAAGCCAGCAACTTCAAGCGACTTTTGAATCAACTCTTCCACATCTAAAATGATTATAAAAACATATAAAAGTGTGAACTTGAGAAGTATTTTGAGTAATGCTAGGCAGAATGAATATAAGAAACTCAAAAGTGATTTATAAACGTTTATAAACTAATTTATAATGGGTTATAAGTTAATTTTTCTAAAATCCCTACAAAAGACAATCAACACAAATGACATATCTGGTGAAAGAGCTACGTCCTTCAACAAGAGATATATTTCATCAACCCTCTATGTAGACTGTACAGAGATCATGCTTGTGATCAGAATCAAACAAACTCATTTCAAGGTTTGGGTTTATAAATACTACTACGTACTTTAACTCTTGTGGATGGAGAATAGAATGTGAGAAGAACCAAGTTTACAAATGAAGGGAGTCGAATCAGCAGCTCGTCCTCCCTAAGAGCTCCATCTACAAGTATAATTCGAGCCCTTGGACGCGACATCATCCTAATTAAGAGATGTCTGAAGAAGATGAGAGAGAACAATGTATTAAGAAGACAACTCTACAACCTTTATAAAGAATTATAAATATGTAATTCTTTGATCACACAAACCATGTTATTGTTCAGAGTCTCTCTTGCTTCTTCAAACAACTCACCAACTTCGTCTATCTTGAAAATCTGAACGCAAGCCAATCACTTATTGTTCCTACGCATCACACTTACTTCGAAAAACATGATTCCAAAATAATATGCTTTAGTAACTCAACAAACTCATACTCCATCTCCACTACTTCTTTATAAAAGGGTTTACAAAATCACTTACATGTGTTTATAAGGATTTTATATAGAATTTATAACGGTTTATAATATTAATAAAAGGTTTAGATAAGTTTATAAGAAGTTTATATAAGATTTGTAATGGTTTATAAAAGCTTTTAATGGGTTTTGAAGAGTTTATATAGAGTTTACAAAATAATATAAAAGGTTATAAAACCATATAAATATTTATATAACTATTTATAAAGGTTTATAAAACTATTTATGAACTATTAATAAATTTTATAAGAGCTTATAAAGGTTCTCAGTGTGTTTTGATAGTAAACCCCACAAATATATCTATGTTTGTTAGAACCTGCAATTGTAATCAGGAACATGAGAGATGTACTGAAACTAAATTTTTATTCACCTCAAGGTTAATATTCAGAGCCAAATGCTCAAGTGAGAAGCATAAGGATGAACGTATAAGCAAAACAACATGAACATATCTCAGTTGAAATTAGATTTCCAGAATATAATGTGTACAGAAGGAGTAACAAACTTCTTTGGCATGAATCATGAAATCACTGGCAGGCATCAACACAGAAAAAAACACATGAGGTTGCTGGATCATTGACAAATATTTATAAGGTTTTATAAACTTGAGATTTAAAATAAAAGTCATGAAAAAATTATATCCCTTCGTAGAAACTGATCTTTTGAGAAATCACGCTAAAACTAAACAAAAATACGACAATCGCCATTGATTATCTCATACCTTTTAAGCGTTTGTCGACTTGTACTTTTTAACTTCTCGTCGTCATCGGATCTCACCATAGCTTCGTCGGATCTCGCCGTAGCTTCGTCGGATCTTGCGGTATCTTCGTCGGATCTCGCCGTTGCTTCATTGGATCTCTTTGTAGCTTCGTCAGATCTCACCGTAGCTTCGTCGGATCTTGCAATAGCTTCGTCGGATCTCACCATAGCTTCGACGGATCTTGCCGGACAACTCTTCAACATCGCTCGTCACCGCCGGAGAACTCGTCACTGCCGGAGTTTGTCACCGCCGATTTGAATATGAGATGATGTTTTTGAATTAATCGTGAGATGTAGGAGAAGAAGATATTAGTTTTAGGTTTAATTAGCTAGGGTATAATAGTATTTTGTCTATTAAATTTTTAGTGGTAAAGTTGGTTAGTGTAAAGATGAAAAATGGTACCTTGAAAGTGGTATTAGTAGAAATTTCCCAATTATTTATCAAACCAAATATATTTTTATGAAAATATATATGAATTTAAAAAACCCAAAACCTGCTTAATGTACATGAGATCGACTATCTCATCTACATATTTGTTTGTTTTATTTACTTTTTTGAAATAAGTTGTGTCAGATTTTTTTATCAAAACTTTGGCTTAATAATTGAAGTAATACAATGAAATAAGAAAATGATATTTTGATAATTTATTTTTATTGTCATAATCTTTTCCAACATAATAATTATTGCACGTATTAAAATATTTGCAAAATAATATAAATTATGATCCATAATTTTTGAGAAAAATCATACTGTCAAAATTAGTTTAGTTATCTTTTTAATTGTTTCAATTTTTGTATTATTGATAGCCAAGATTATGAAGTGGTAGTGGGATAATATTTAATGAAATTTTATATTGCATAATTTACTGTCATTTTAATGGTTGGTTTTTGGGGAAAATTTATACCTCATACAAGACAAAAAGGATTGACATGTGATTAAAAAAGTTCACATAGTAATAAAATTAATAAATTTATTAGAAAAATTCCAATTAAACACAATATATTGAAACCAATTTTTCGAGCGTAGCGCGGACGGAGACTCTAGTAAACACTAAATGGAGAGAGAGAGAGCAAGAATTTTCTTTCTTGTCAAGTCCTATTCAGTCAGTATCCACCCAACTATAGCTTACATATTTGAATTTGCCCTTCCTAAACTTCAGTCGGTGGCTGCTTTTGCCTCTAGGAATTGTTGAAGTTGAAAAGTTCGGGCAAACTCTACTACCTTAATTAACTACTTGTTGTTCGTCAAAGATGTGTCTCAAGTTCTGGCATATTTTTTAGAGTAAATTTATGGCATCTCGATCCCAAACCTATTTTTCTTCTATAATTCCTACAAAAATCCTACAAAAATAAAATGATTCTATTTTAGAATAAATTTTGCTCTAATGGTTTACTCTAAAATAGAGTGACTTTATTATAGTTTATAAAATAGTGGGATTCCACTTTTTCACTCTATATTTGGAGTGAAAAAATGGAATCATACTATTTTCTACACTCTATAGCAAAATTTATTATGAATGTAATTATTTTTGGGTTCAACTGGTGATCATGACAAAATTAGAGGAATGATAAAGGAAAAAATGCAGAGGAATAAAATTAGAGGAATGAAGAAAAATATAATTTCTTATCTATATTGGTGAGAGATTAATTTGTTCTATATTTCTCTAAAATAAAAAGAATGAGAGGAATGAAAAGAAAACACAATTCCTTTGAAATGGTAAAAAAATTTAAGAATAATAAAAAATGCATTATTTACTTTCATTCTTTGGTCACCAGTTGGACCCTTTGTAAAAATTATAGAGGAAAAAATAGATTTAGGTTGGAGATGGAAAAAAACTGTATGTTTCTTACAAAGTCACACTGTCCTTAAGAATATCTTACGACTCTTATCGATCAAAGTGAAATTCATCTGCTGTGTACGTGTTGCCGATCGCTGGTCGACACCAACGACCAAGAAGCAAATACAATATATTTGGAAGCCTTCTTTTCATTTAGTGTTGCATTGCCCCTATGATGTTTTATCAACAAGCCACTTGCAACAACCCCGAGTTTGACTATGTTTGGAACCCAAAAGACCAGGTGGCTAAACGAAGCTAATGCCTTTCTATAACTAAATTTGGAACCTGAAAATATTTTATGTTGTCCACCACATGTGTGATTCGGAGATATCACTAATAGAAATTGTGTCTCTCATGGACAAAATACGCTTATTCAAAAGAACCTTAATAATTTATGCCATATGTTATAATAAGCAAATACGCCAGTTTAATTTCACAGTACACAGACATACAGTAGAGCAACCATATATATGGTCCAACTTGGGAGAATCCTTGAATCAGTTGTTCTTATTCATCTCTCCACCGCTAAAGGCTACAGATGCTGGTCCGGCCACACCAAGCTATACATATGAAGAAGAAATTATATATGAGGGTAATAAGCAAATGAAATAAGAAGAAACAAAACCGTTTTAAGAGATTATATACCATGGTTGTCTTGTTGTCATGTAGATGTAACTTGTGCATTTGAGAAGATATTTCTTCTTCTTCTCCTTTCTTCTGCAGGTCTGGGTTCATGGGAATGAGTTGATTCATCATCGTAAACATCTCATCAGTGAAAGAATTTGCAACCGAAAGGATATCATACGTGTACCCGTTATTTCTAGCATCCTCCCATCTGCAGCAGCATTGGCAAAATAAGTGTTAAATTTAAGAATATAGTCACTACTGTTGATCTAAAACAAAGGAATCAATGTATTATCCAGTTATTTATGTTTTGCGAATTTTTACTTCGCAAGGCCTTCAGATACAATGCGTTTGATGTCACGACGGATAAACTCGTCCGTTTCTGGTATTGGCAAATCCATCATCCCATAAGGTGGGTAGAAGAACACCAAATATGCTGCCCTCATGTTTTCGCCTCTACGATTAAAAAGAAAAAACAAAACAAAACAACAAAAAAAAAGTCACAACACCAAAAGAAGAAAAGAACACAAAGATTTGCAAAAAAAAAAAAAAAAAAAAAGGCTTACGCAACAAGAAACTTGAAGTATCTCTGCCTCTTAACAAGGTAGAACATGAGGTTTGAGTAATAATTTGAATCCTGTTTGGTGAAAACAGAAAGATATTGCTCGGCTCCATCTACTTCCCCACTAACAAGTGATGCAAAAAAATGTTCTCCATCGAAACTGCAAAAAGAACAATTTAAATGTGTAAATCCAGACAAAAAGAAGAAACAAGAAAAAAAAAAGTGATTTGATTTTATTCAACTTACGACGTCAGGAGACTAGTTTCCAAACCCGAAATCAGATCAGTCCTCATGAAATCCATTTTTTGTGTAACACACACCCAGGGCGATGATCTGAGGACCCGGCAACAAGAGGAAGCTCGTAATCAGGCAAACCCTTCGAGAAACCGACCACGGAATGAACAGAAGAAAAGTAAGGAATCGAGCTTCGTTCGTAACCTAATTATTATCAAGATAAGATTAGGGGAAAGAGCCTAAGAAACCCCCTGCCCTCGATTTGATTCAAAGCCCTAGCCCAAACCCACTACTATTATTTATATCTTTGCTTTGTTATCTCTTTTGAGATATCAACCATTTAAAATTACCAACCCACAAATGTACTACAATTCAAGAGTCTCCTTCTTCTTTTTTTTTCAAAATTGTGAATATCATATAAATGAAAGTTTAGGGCTGCAAAAGCATAAATTAGTGGTTCATTTACACACAAAAAAATTAAAAAAAAAGAATCACATAAAATTCAATTTGGTTGACAAAGTGTTCAAATCCATAACGGATAATTCAAGGCCAGATAGTATAGCACGTGATGTCAGAAAGCAACTGTCTTTCGTTATTCACATGGATGCTGAAGTGAATTCTCAGTTTAGTTTACGAGTCTATATGAGTCTGTATACGCTTGATGACAAAAAAAAAAGAAAAAAAAAAGTCTTCAAATCCATAATTGCATAAGAAAACAAAACTTTCTCCGGTGCTTTCTCGCCGTGATGGTGTTTCAAACATCTCTGTTGATGGTTTTGAAGATGATTTGAGTAGAGAGGCTAGACCATTGAGGTGGACTGATGAATTCCGCTGTCTCCAATTGTTATAAATTGTTGACTGAGCTACTCTATTTAACAGTGTATACGGGGTCCATGAGAGTAGTTCATTCCATGTGAGAAACAAACTGAAGATGTATATGATGGGTCAGTTCGTGAAGTACTACAGGAGGTAGTACATGTGTGTGTCATGAAGATGGGCTAGGTTGGAGTTCGTGTTTTGTGATGTCGGTTGGCTTGCTAAGCTTGGAGAAGAGGTAATATATTTATTGGTAAATTTACATTAAGTGTAAAGGATATTACTTGAAGAGGAAAAGGCAAGAGAGTTATTCCTTAAGAGAAAAAGGAAAGTTGCTTATGTTGTTTTGGAAAGAACTTGTGGAACAAGTTCTGGTTATCTTTATATGGAGAACGTGCCTCCATGGAGAAAGATGTCTCTGCTAATAAGAAAGAAGAGTTGAGAGATCGTTTGGTGTGTGCTTGTGTGATCAAGCCTTTGGTGTCATTGTTCTGCGTTAGGTGCTGACGTAGTTGGTGAAGTACTTCCGTGAAGTGGGAAGATTGAAGCCTAGACTCAGGGGGAGTTTAGCTCGGGGTTTGGAGGATCCTGATAAACAGAAGTCTAGACTCTAGGGTGAGTTTTAGCTTAGGATTGAGGCTAATCCTAAAGGATTCTTGTAATAGAAAAGATTGGTGTAAGACTTTCTTGTTCTAGTGAATTCGAAAAGAGAAACTTTGTGTCTTTTACTTTCTGCTATTATTTCTTTGCCCTCACTACATTGACACAAACGGCGGCGAGGTTCTAGTCAATTGAATATGAGATTCCATAACAAAACTCTGCAGGAGAGGAACAAGTGATCTCGGCTCTCTTGACTTGAGTTTCAGAAGCTGCAGCAGTTTGTTTGAATATTATTCAACCCCCATGAAGCTAGCCTCACTTTAGTTGGCAGTTTTTTAAGAGAGGCCAGCCACATGTTAAAGTCCCAATGGGGGATTGCACCACTAAACCCATATGATGCCTTCTTCCAATGCCTTGGTGAGACCCTTGGTCTTGAGACCTCCCTCGGTCGATATGATGAGTAGCCATGGCAGTTGGTATTGTATGCTATCCAATGATAAGAGTCCTCAACTGGCTGGAGGTGAGGCAAAGATAGATTTGTCAAGTGTATCCGGAGGGCTAGGGTCTTGTCTGATTGTGGAGATGACAATCAAGTTCTAACAGTTTTCTATATCTCATGTAACTTTCAAGCAACTAATTTATTCTCTTCTTCATCTTTTTTCTTTCCATCTTTTTTTCTTCGAGCAACAGGTTTATGCCTAGTCTTTATTCAGATCACTTGCGTACGTTCTCAAAGTAATATTCTCTATTTTTGATAATTAATTTTGCATACTTCATGTTGAAGATGATCACGTACTGCTGTAAATTTTTCAAAAAACTCAGAGCATTTTTTTTTTCTTGATAATTCTGGTATTTGGCCAGCTACATTCTCAACTATCTTTCCGAAAGTGGTCCAGCGCCCAACAGAAGGGATGTTAAATCCGTTGTGTCCAAGACTCGAACCCGGGTGACGGGCAGTACAGCTGTACCTCCTTTACCACCAAGCTACGAGCGCTTGGTTAAAAAAAAAAAACTCAGAGCTTTGTCAGCAACTTGGTAACAGTACGTATATCTGAATCTATATAGAGTATTTACGTTTGTTGTGGTTTGACAATTTTACAAATATGTTTTTATAGCGTTAACATATGCGCAAGAAAATGGAGGTGTTTACCAAAACGTAAGTTTAAAAAATAAAACCCAAGATATGTTCCTTTATTTTTAATTAGGCATTTATCTGTATGTGGGGCATTAGATTTCAAAACTTTTGAATATATGATTAAATATTTTCAATAAATTTTATTTTTTCATATTTTATTCTAGTTTCACTTTAAATTTTAGTGTATTAAAAATAAAGAGGCTTATATTTTAAAGAAGATTTATGTGAAACAAAATTACAAATAAAAACTAGACGGATTATTTTAATATTTTAAAGGTAGAATTTCATTGTACCATTATTCATCTTTACCATCACTAGATCTCTTGTCCGCGCTACGCGGGGATTGTGTCTTATGAATTTGTTTTTCTTTATCAATTTTAGTTATAAGTTAATTTATACCTAAAAAATTAATTCTACAAAATGATTTTGAAATTTAGTTTTCTCCAATTATAAGTTAGTTGGGTAAAAAAAAACAAAGCTGAACTTATTTGTTGTTTAATTATGTTTCAGAAACTTGTGTAATCTTAGGTAAAACCTATGTTATTATATATAGTTAATAATAATACTTTAGAAATAGGTAAATTTTGTAGACTAAATTTCTAACTAATGTTTTTATTAGGTTAAATATTTTGATTTTAATTATCTAATTTATTCTATTGCATATCAATTTTGCATATTTTGACGTACTTACAGCGTAAATGTAAGTACATTTAAGATTTTGTTTTTCTTCCTTTAGTGGAATTGATGTACAGAGATTACTTGTTAGTTGTAATGTAATTACATATGTCTATGATTTGACCCAAAAAATGATCATGTGAATCAATTATATATTAAAATTCATAGAAATATTATTTATTATTTTATTTTGAACACACCACAGAAAATTTATTCTTCAGAACTATGAAGTAAAATTTTCAACTTGACACAAATGAAGATAATAACAAACTGCTTTAGAATCGTACAATCCCGAGATTCATAGCATGATAGAAGGTAAGAAAAAGTTAGAATATTAAAATAATCGATCACTTCATAATACAGATAGTTTTCCTCTCTCTTTTTTTTGTCACTGCAAATAGGTTTCCTCTCAATCAGGTAGTCACCAAGCCTCTCTACAACCATATTGCATTGTCTAGGAATCATTGGTTTGTCACAGAAAAGACCAAAGGTTGGGTAGTCTTCTTGACTGAAACACCACCAGATCCCTACAATGTAAAGCAACAAAATAGCACTAATTCACTAAAAAAAACTGCATTGGAACAAAAGGAAAAATATTTCTACCAAAAAAGGCAAGAGATTCATCAGAATTAGTCATGTTACCTTCTTCCCTTGAATGACAGCATTTGGCTCTCACTGGATTACCATGTACTTTGTGCCACCATTGCACAATCCCGTTGGATACTGGCGCGCAAACACCAAGCGCTTGGAGAATCGTATTTACAAAAGGTAAAAATAAGTATTCATTCTTTGGTGTTAGCTTAACACGGAGGTGTTTAAACTCTGCAACCTGCACATACCGAAAAACAAAGAAAAACAGAAGAGACTGGTCAATATTAGGAACAAATGAATGATAACTGATTTGCATCTGTTTCTCTAGAGAAATAAATAAAAAATCTGTGCAGCTCTTAAGAGATAAAGTGATGAAGGTAAGAATAAACTGATGGTGGCGTTAGCAAATCAATAAATGAAAACAGCTTTGCATCTAGCGTTTAAATACTGTCGACGTCCTTTACAAATAATACACCAATCATCCTCCGCTTTGCTTCTTTAGCTTTTACCTGGAGAACATCTGCTTTTGCTTGCTTCAGCCTCACAATTCTCTCTAGCTCTGCTTATCTGCTTTCTTCTAGCTCTCAATATCAAGATTCACTGACATGGTAAAGAAAACGTTTAGACTAATCAGAATTATTCATTCATAAATAAACAAAATACCATACACTTACCATTGCACTGATTACTGATACGTATCCGCACCTGCCACTGATGAAAGATGAGGGTTGCCCGATGTCGTGTTTAGTTCACCACCGATAGATCAAGCTTCTAAGAAGGTAGTTTGGAGAGTTTCTGCTAAGTCTTTGGATATGTTAGATTCCAAGAGTCGATTCATCTCTGTAAGGGAATAAATCAGAATGTTTTTAGATATTCTCATACCCCGAAGCCAAAAGAACGCAAAACGCGGATGTTTGCATAGATTAATCAATAGTGTAAGTAACGACTGACAGAGAAAGGAGAACTTACTTATGTAATTTATTCAGAAAAAAAAGAACTTACTTGTGTAGAGATTCTTTCTCAGATTTTCCTCCACAGGAAGTGCCGTCTCTTGTCTCATTCTCAATCTAGCAGCTTCTCTCTGTGAAAACGCTCTGCTCTCTCCGAGGCCCCTTCTTCTGTTTCTGAGCTTTCTCTCTGCCTCAGCAGCTCCACATCGTCCTATCTATGTATCTCCCTCTCTTAGTACTTGACAGTGAAATAGTAGATTGGAAAATAATACAACGACACTCAAATCTCACCTCGACCTAAGCACCCCTGATTAGAAGACATTGTTCTCTTGTAAGCATTTTTTTTCTTTCACAAAAGGAAGGTTGCAGTGATTATATAGAAACGATTTAGGTTTGAACAAAAGTTTGATTAAAACTCTACAAAACTAAACATGAGAAGCTACGTGTGCGTGTTCTTCAGAAAAAAGCAGCTATGTGTGTATGCTTAACCAACTATTAAGAGAGACTAATATTGTTTAGGAGGAACATATGTTAGTTGTTTGGAAAAAGGGTGAAACAGATTACCAGCAAATATTAATTTAGGGTTGACGGTTTTGATGACAGCAGGTGTTCGTGGACTTCCGTGGAACTTCCGGCTGAACTCGTCCACCCCCTGATCCCACAAATACACATTCAGAACTGGGGCTCTGCAGGTGGTCAATGCGACGGTGTTAAAAATTAATAAGCAGGATAGGTACAGATTAATAGGCGGAACTCATCAAGGAAGACATTCTAACTTTAAACAAAAAAAGGAAGACTATTCTAGCTTTATGCATTCACTTCAGACGTTGTTTCCGATATACATATTGACTTCTTTGTGTTCCTTCCTGAGACTTGCCCTGTAATGAGATCTCTCCCTCCTTTAGCTTGGATGAGTCCGTATGATCAGACAATTCATTCATCAAATCAAGGAGCAAACCTGAAGCACAAATGTAATTGGCACCAACAAATCACCATAGTTCTCTTGCGAACCTAAATGAGATGTACTGTTCAAATTGTAAGTGATTAGAAAAGAGCTCTTAAAAACTTACTTTGCCATAATCAAGAGTGAGAACGTCAGATGATTACTGAACCATTTTTCCCTGTCAATTATATAAAAAATATCAATTATTGAACTGTAAAAAGATCTCAGTAAACTACAAACAATCAAAATATATAGTTTGGGTGTTTTATAACCTGAGTTCACCCCTCAACAACAGCCAAAAGCGTCTTCTTTGTTATCTTATACCTATGTTGAGAAACTTGTAACCAAGAGAGACCACTTGAAACCATGGCATCAGCTGCAGAGAAACTCAGATTATTGTGAAGTATAGTAGTAACTAATATTGTATCATATTTTTTTTCTTAATAATAGAATCAGTAATCACATAATTGTTTGATGAGATTTTCATTGATGTTACACTAAACGTGATTCCAGCTATTCCATCTGAAAGTAATGAATTTCCTCATCTAAGCAATCTGCATCAGAAACTCTATATATGAATCTCAGCACTTGTAAAATCAGGAAGAAGCAAAGTTTTGTAGGTGAAAGAGAAAAAAGTTACATGAGTGTGAGGTTCAGTATTCCAAATACATACCAAAGTGAGAGGCAAACATTAATTTGTTTCTTCTCGATTCCACAACTTGTTCACACCCAAAGAAGCTCCACGAAGCACCAAATCTTCATACAATACAACACTATCCCATATAGCAACCACCGACCACGTTCAAGATCTTCCTCTGCCATGAGCGTAGGTTGTGTAACCCAGAACTGATTGACAGGTTAATAGGGGCAAGTATATCGATTCTATTTTGGGAGCCAAACATCTTTCTTTTAAATTTTCTGAATTTTGAATGGCTCAATTATATAAAAATTGGAGGTCAACTGAAGGAGGGGTAGACAGAAGGGAAACTTAATCACATAATTAAGGTCCTAAAGAGAGAGAAGTGAGCAGTAAATTAGGTTAATACGAATAGACTGGATCGACATATTCGTCGCGATGGAGAAGAGATGTGTGCTGACATGGCAAATTAGAACTCCCTCATTAGTTGATTTTTCATGCTGATGTTGACAGAGTGGTGTTGATTGATTGATGAACTCGAAACGGATGAAGAATTGAGAACGATGAAAAAAAGAGATTGTGAATAAGAAACTGGAAACGTGATAGGGCTTTCGGTGGATGTGGGCTTATGGGCCAAAATAACAATTTCACAGATCAAAAATAATTGCAGCTCAAATCCTTGTGACGTGCCAAGAAGGAAGATTTTAATTGGTCGATTTTTGCATCCTACGTGGACACTCTCAAATGCCTAGAATAAGGGCTATTAATAGCGTACGATTAAAAAGACATTTCCAAATATATATTTTTTACTAAGTAGCAAAAGACTCTTATACATTTGTTTTCTATATATACATAATAAATAATTATTTAAATAAATAATAAAAGAAAAAAATATTTTTTTATGTTTTCGAATTATACTTTTTCAAATTCGATTTTTCTAATATTTTTTCGAACTTTTTTATATCAAAATTTCTTTTGAAAATCAAAACTTATGTTTGAAACTATTTTTTAAAAAAATATATTTTAAGTATTTATTTATATATTTATTACAATCCTAAATTTCACATTCCAAAAACCCCACATTTCAACTCTAAACCCTAAGGGGGGGGGGGGGCTTATTGAATTATGAGTTTGAAAAGGTTTTTAAGATTTTACGATTTGGTGTAATTAGTGTGTTTTTTCTGAATTCAAGGATTTTGGTGGGGATTTAAAACAGGAATTTGGTAGGATTTGATGAGATCTTTTTAAAAATATATATTATAATAATAATATTACCATTAAACTACAAAACGTGTATATGTATTAGGTTTATATTAATAGGATTCAAACCTGCATTTCCAGCTAGCCTGTAAGGAAATAACCAGAGAGCTTCAGAGAAAGACTTCATACAGAAACCTCTTACTCCATGGAGAACCTTAGGCCAAGCACCTAGAGAGCTTAATCTCTAGTGACTGGTGCACCAACTCCTGAAATCAAAAACCTGACAACACATTAAACATCGTGTAGACTCCTCTCGGCTTCATCAAGAACAAGCTGATTGGAACCACGGACAAGAAGAGAGGTTGTTCTCCCAATATCTTTGATTCCAATGATCTTCAGATTAGCGATTGGCAAACATTTCAATATCTTGGTGACAAAGTCATCTCATCCCTCTAAACATCCTTAATCACCATAATCTTAGCTTTAGCCAAATAGTGAAGAGAAAGATCAGTCACAGCATGTCTCAAAAAAACTCCTATGGATCAGCAAAACATTACAACCAGTTGCTCTTATCTTCTTAATCATCCATAAGTATAAAATAATATTTTGGTGACTAATAAGATCATACAGAAATATACAGAGTTGCTCAAGTAACTTACTAGAAAAGCAAAACAGGTTCCATCCACTTATAAACCACAAAAGTTCGAAACAACCTTTCTCTACTGTAACTGAGCTGCTAATACTACCTCTTTTATATACTTTGATGAGATATATAAACGTAAGAATGTTTAAGTCTTTTTTCTTAGTTAAATTTAACATTCAATTAAAAAAAAGAATGTTTCAATTGTGTGGATACTAGTAGATTAAAATGTATATATGTACATATGTTTTGTTCTGTTCGGTTGTATGGAATACACTTGCAACTTTAATACAGATATATCTCAAAGCTTTGTCTAAAAATACAACTGCTTCAGAGACCTGTCCTTCCCAAACTATAGCCATTCATCAACCATTCCAGAATTCGTGTATAACAAATGGTCACAACTCAACCGAGACGAAGAAACATAAATAACACTAGAAACTGAAATTAGATATAAATCTGTGCATTTTCTCTGAATGACAAAAGCATTAGAACACGTAAGGATGTAACTACTTTTCTGTTGTGCTTGTCTCAGAAGAAGCGTGAGAGCATAATTATTCACCTCAAGAGTTCTAAGCTGTTCCTAGTACTGAGTAACAATCTGCCTCAGATGCTGTAACTCCTGGCTTTGATCTTTACTTTCTCTCTGTCGCTTCCGTTACGTCACCACGCGGCTCATTTGACTAAATTGCTTTGCTGCAACTAGATTCTGCAAGGAGGGTCGAGAAGCATATGTTTGCAAATTGGATTTCTGCCAGGAGGATCGAGAAGGTGGCCCGTCGCATATCATCTTCTTCTCGTTGAAACTCAATTGTTAGCTCATCAAAGGAACCATCTTTCAGAAGATGATGGTGAAAAATGTTTGAATTGATTATCTCAGCTACGTTCTCTTGTTTTATAACTATGTTTTTTTCTAAATTCCATATCTTTAGGTGGTATTCTGTTTTATTGGATTTGAAGAGTAAACGATACTCCTTCCGGTTTTTTTATTATTTTCACACATATTAAGAAAACACATTAAATCACTATAATAAATTTATTGTTTTCTGTGATTTTAAACTTTCAACAATTTTTGACCAATAGTAATCCAATAAAACCAATTAATTTTTTTTAAATTTTGCAATTTTTCATCGAAAACATAAAACAACCATCTTTTAGAAACAAATTTTTTTTCCAGAACAACCATCTTTTAGGGACAGAGGGAGTAGTGTTTACCAAATCCTATCAATTCCATTGATGGAATCTATATATTCCAATAAGAGGTGATTTGATAGAAATTTTACAAATGCTAAATCCAATAAGGAAGGATTTGAAAACGTTTTATAAATCCTTTATCCAATAAGAGAAGATTTGATAAAATTATAATATTTAATGAAATCCCTAATCCAATAAGCCCCGCTAAGTCTATATTAGTTAACCTTAAAAATATAAATGTCTTTTACTCTTTATTAAAAGTGAGGGTAAAAATGATTAGTATAAATATGAAAATGAAAAGTGTACTATGAATGTGGCATCTGCGACAATTTCCCATTTGAACGGTAAAACATAAGCTGGTTTTAATTTTAGAGATAAAATGATTAGTTGTTATCATCATCAGCATCATCATTTTGATTGGTTTCACTCTTTACGGGAAAGCCTCAAATTAAGAAGTGACAGAAATTGAGATAAAATGAATTTCAGCAGTTGTTGTCCATTGAATGATTTTTGTCTTTGCTTTGTGGTCCTGCTTTGTGAGTGGAAATAATAAAAAGGGAATGATGATTGTGACTTGTGAGTTCTCCACAAATTCAGAAAGTAAAGAATCTCTCTTTTCTCTAGTTACTTATGCTTTGTTTCTGTTAATGTCCGAGACATATTCTAAACTAGGCTAAATACTCTCGTCTCCTTTGCTTTGTTCCGTGTGAAAAAAGAAAACTTTTACCCCAAGATTCACACTTTTTAGCTTGTGGAAACTTATAATAATATCTTAAGTCTTGTTTACTGATTGTGTTCATGGGCTGAATGTTTCATCTGACCGCAGGTATGCAATTTCGGATCTAGACAGCGATGTTACTGTCAATGTCGGAGAATTTACATTTTACCTCCATAAGGTAAATTCCTGTAATTATTACAACAAAATTAGTTACTGTATATATTTGACTGATACAATCGTAATGTAACGTTTTCAGTTCCCACTTCTATCAAAGAGCAATCGGATGCAGAGACTTGTTTCCCAAGCGAGTGAGGAAAAAACTGATGAGATCACTATACTAGACATCCTTGGAGGACAGAAAGCGTTTGAGATCTGTGCTAAGTTTTGCTACGGGATAACCTTCATGCTCAACCCTTACAACATAACCTCTGTGCGATCGATGTGCAGCTGAGTATCTTGAAATGACTGAAGATGTTGACCGGGGTAACCTCATATACAAGATAGAGGTGTTCCTCAACTCAGGCATATTAAAAAGCTGGAAAGACTCTATCATTATGCTTCAGACAACCAAATCTCTTCTTCCATGGTCTGAAGACCTGAAGGTTGTTGGTAGATGTATAGATTCTGTTTCAGCTAAGATCTTGGTGAACCCTGAGGTGGTTACTTGGTCTTACACACACAACCGGAAGTTATCTGAACCTGATAAGATAGTTGAGAAGAGAGAAGAGGATGTGATTCCGAAAGATTGATGGGTTGAAGATGCATGTGAGCTTGAGATTGATATGTTCAAGCGGGTTATGACCTCTGTGAAATTTAGTGGAAGGATGAACAATGAGGTAGTTGGGGAAGCTCTTAGCTACTATGTTGCAAGGTGGCTACCTGAATCTACTATGGAGTCTTCTTTAAACAAGCAGCTCGATGAGACGGTTGTTTTCTTGCTGCCGAGGGTAAACAGAGCGATGAGCTACTCTACTTGTAGCTTCTTGTTGAAACTACTTAAAAGTCTCGAACCTAGTTGGAGCTTATGAGATGGTAAAAGAAGATTTGGTAGAAAACGTGAGCCTCAAGCTACACCAGGCCTCACTTAAAGATCTATTATTACATGAAGTTGAGTTGGTTTGTCGGATTGCCTATAAGTGCACGGCGAATGAGAAACATGCCTCAGAAGATGATGGCTACAAGGAGTTTGTTTTAGGAAACGGGACTTTGTTGAGCGTAGGAAGACTAATAGATGCGTATCTCGCAAGTAACCGTGATCTTACACTGTCTAGGTTTATTGAGTTGTCTGAACTGATCCCGGAATCAGCTAGACCTATTCACGATGGTCTTTACAAAGCCATTGACAGTTTCTTGAAGGTCACATTCTTGTACAACGGAGCGGATTTTGTAGTTTTGGAAATTAGGGTTTTGTAGGTTTGAAAATTAGGGTTTTGTAAGAACATCCGGAGCTAACGAAACTTGAGAAGAAGAGGCTTTGCGGGTTAATGAATGTGAGAAAGCTGACGAGTGAGGCATCAACACACGCAGCCCAGAACGAGAGGCTTCCGTTAAGAGTGGTGGTGCAAGTTCTCTACTTCGAGCAGCTTCGAGCTAATCACACCCCTATTGGTTCTGTTGCAGCTTCCTCGCACTCGCCGGTGAAGAAGGATGAGAGCACAGTCTTTGACGGAGAAGGGACGAAGAAGGTGGAGCTGAGCAAGAAAAGCAGAGGAAGTAAGAGCAAGAGGAGTGGTGGTGGACCCAAGCTGATGCCGTCGAGGTCAAGGAGGATCTTTGAGAAGAAATGGCCGAGGAAAGGTGAGAGTAGTTACAAGAGCTCCGAGGTATCCTCTGGTAGCTCGCAGAGTCCGCCGGTGAAGTCTTTGAGCACGTCGTATCGGAGCAGGAGACATTCAATATCTTAAAGGGTCTCTACTATTCTAAACGTTGGAAAAAAAACGAATTTGTAAAGAGTTAAGGTATAATTAGACTCAAATTATGGACACTAACATTTTCATGTCACTATATCTGTCTATTCTTCTGTGAGAGGACACCATTATAATTTTGAAATTGCATTGTAGAATTTATAAGGGAGCTTGATTGGAGACAGATATATTGCTATTATACTACCATGGATAGTAATTTTTAAGTGGTATGTACGAAACAGAGACAGTGGCAACTAGTGTAACTAAAAGCAAACTTCACACAAACACTACAGAACTCATCAGACAAGATAAGCAAAGCTAGACACTTTCTCTTGCAGAATCACCTAGGTGAAACTGGACCAAAGTCTTCCAAACATGTAATGGAAGAAGATTCAGGGTTGCACCATTCTAGTCCAGCTCGAGAAGATTCAGGAACACGCAGAGCAAGCAAGCGGGCTGCGTCTTTCCACCATGAAACCTCGGTTTCTTTCTCCTGTAGTCTGCGTTCAACACGACTCAGAGCAGTCTCAAGCTTCTGTAACTCTTCTTGTTGCCTTGCCTCTAGTAGTTCATGCAGCTTCTTCTCAAGTTCATAAGGACAAACTCCATACCTTTCATCTGGCACCATCTCTGGTACATGATTCTCGTTGTCCTACAAACACCCAAAAAAGTAGAGTTTGAGTTGTTATATCAAGAGCCTGTTCATAGCCAATATAAAAAGATAATAAGGTGGTTTGTGTGATACTTTAAGTTTGTGTTGTCTTTGAATCTGATGCTTTGTATGTCTAACCTCGGCTTGGAGTTTAGCATTGCGGTCTGTTCCTCGATGGCAATCCTCTGGTTTTGAGACCTCATATTCAGAGTTCTCCTCTTGAAGAACACTTGTTGATGACCCTTCAAAAATGGATGATGCCAAATTCGAAATGACTTGAGGAGAAAACTGGTTACCACCCTTTGCCTCTTTTGCATATGCATCATTCTTCTGCAGTTCTTCTTTTGCATTTTGAAGAAGCATCTCCATTTGCGTTCTCAGGTTTGCCATTTTGTCTAGCTCAGTTTTACTTGCAACAACAAGATACAGCAAGAATGAGCCTATCCCCATTTCCAAAGGTGCTTCTCTGCTTTGTGATTCTGCACAATGATTTAAAATAATAATTAACTATGTAGCCAAGTAGATGTGTATAACAAAACCCACCAAATACAAGCTGTAATAAAAATCAAATGCTTATAGATAGCAAAACTTGTTTACCATCAAATCTACTAGTTTCTGGCTTTGTATCCAACAGCCTACTATCGTTGATGCGTTTCGTTGAACACCGTGCCAAATGGTGAGCTACCTTATCTGCTTCATCTTGTACCTCCCCTGCCTGTCTCTTCCCCTTGGAACTTCTGAGGCCAGAAAGCAACCTAGACACGACCCTCCTAGGCGTGTAACACTGGACGACTATGCAACCATCTCCCCTTCTCCTCCGCGAGTGTCCATGGCCTTCCATTTGAAACAAATCATGTGTTTTGAGGTTTGAGATAGGAGAGGAGATTTAAAAGGGAAGAAGGTTTGGTGGCTGGAGGGACCAAGATTGGGTTGACATTGATAATGGTGGGAACAGAGAGCGATGAACAGATGGGGAAAGGAAATAAATGAGAATCACGAGAGTTGCAGAGTGTAGATAGAGAAATAAGGAGGGAAACTTTGATTATTTGTTTTTTGAATGTTTGTTAGGAATCTTCTCCAATCATTGAAAAACTGATTTCAAATGAATTTAAAATATTTCAAAGAAACATACTTCTATAGATTTCAATTCATTATATAAAACGATTTAAAAACAAAAAATTAAGCATACCAGATTTTTACAAATCGTTTTTGTGGTAACATAGTCTAACTATTTAAAAACTAACAAAACCAAGTGAGAACGCCTAACCAAGTGAGAACGCCTAACTACTTAAAAACTAACTATGTTAAAGCTTTACCTCCAACACCATCTGTGTTCGAACCTCTATGGTTACTAGAGTTAAATTTTAGCATTCGGACTTTTCTGGCGACCGATGCCTAGGTTATTCAAAAGAAAAAAAAACTAACAACACTAAAATTCTCTTGAATGTTTATGATTTATTATCTGCTTATAGTTTTATATACAATTAAGTTTCCATTTTTTCTCCTAATTGAAAAATGGAACATTTTAATTAGAAAAAAGATAAACTCCATTCATTTTTCTAAGGATGAGAAACCTTAACAAAAGCATTCACTGAAAATCTTCATGTTCTAGACTGCTCCATCAACCTCCCTGATATAGCAGCCGCAAGAGCAGCTGTAAACTTTGAATCTTTCGTTAGCGAAGACGCCATTTGCTGAACCAGAACATCTTGCATCGTTCCCTGACCACTATGAACCAGATCCAAAGTCACAGTGCTTGATCCTACTTGGCTTGTAACATCCCCTTCAGAACCGTTTGGACCTAAGTGGTTATGCGTCCCTTCGTATGTAGCTACCAGTACAGACGGATCCTCTGCGCTGCGTTGCACCTGAACAGCAAAAATAACACAAGCCACATAACATCATTAGACAGCTGAATAAGCAGAGATAAACATTTACAAATGAAAATGAATTCAATGTTTGTAAATATACCTTCTTTTTAACTGGACAAGAAGGCGCAAACGAGCATCTAAAGTAAGCTCTAGGCGAGGGGTTATCTCTTGTAACCTTTTGTCCGTATTTCCTCCATTGATACCCATCTTTTACTGTCTGCAAAGAAATAAAACACTCTGTTGAATTCTTATGCCTCCATAACAAACATAAAAAAAAAAAAAACAATATATCAAATACTGTAAATTATTTTCTTTTCTTTTCTTTGAACACAACAATATCAATATTGCAAATTCAGACAAAGATTATTCAGACAAAACACTTACCAAGCTTGTGTCGGAAGAATCAGAAGGCACGTAGACTGTTGAAACATTTGATTTGTTGAAGCTATCAGGGACTGGTCTTTTGCATGAAAGTAGCTGATGATGATCTACTTCGTTGCTGGAGCTGTTCGCATTCTTTCCACAACTGAGTCCATTAGGAAACCCTAGTAACTCATCCGGATCTTGTTTTCTTTTCTTTGTCGGTTGCTCAATCTGATCCATTTCAGGGCTTTGCCGACTCTGAAGCTTCTCCAAATGATGATGTAGTGCGTAGTAGTGCTCACTGACTGTTGATAACATCTGAGTTAGTTTCTTGTTCTCTGATTTGACTCTGTTTAGCTCTTCCCTTAACTCACTTGCGCTCTGTTTCCTTTCCAAATCAGCAGAAGTCGAAACTTTGACCTCCTCCTTCTGAAAAATGTGAACACATGGTTAGTTACAACAGTCCCAGGAGGCAACATAAATCAAAAATGTTACTAAGGATATAGAATCATGCGAACTCACCGGAAGTTTTGCCGGGAAATTACGATCGAAAGGGTTGGTGTTGAGGTCCAGAAGGGAAGAACAGTCCATTAAAGAAATGTTTTATTAAAGACACAAACCAAGTTTGGATTTGCTTTCTTTGGTCGTAAGTTGGTGGTCCGAGTGGATGAGTAATGGTTTCTTTATATATACAAAACTAGAAAGACTGTCTATGTGCATAACATTTAGAAATAAATTATGTAAATGAGATTTTTTGGAAAGTCGTCGGCAAATTGATGATAAATCTAGAAAGCTGTCTTCGATTAAAGTCTGAAGACATTAAAGACTTTCGTGATGTGGTTATAGTGATTGGCTAGATCAATGAGTTTACATAAAAAAACAAACAAGTAAAGAAGAATCAACAATAGCTGCGGCAGTGTCCCATGCGTTCGATAGAAAGTTTTGGACGTCATTCATAAATTTCAATATGGTCGGATCCTTGTTTCCTTTAAATTATTCTTTTTTCAGTTTGGTGAAATTTATTTAAAGTAAATACTAATAGTTTTTGATCGATATAGAAGTGACCATAGCAATTGCGAACTTTCCCTTGACTTGCTTGACCCATTGACTCTTGATTAGGAGGTCGGCAATTCTTTTTCTATTATTTCCTTCGTTTATGATGATCATAAATAAATAAGGATTTTTATTTTTGGTAAAATAAATAAGGAAAATTTTGATAAGCTGTATTTATATTTTTTTGACCAAAGCTGTATTTATATTGCAATATTTTTTTGTCCTAGTTGTTTTTTTTTTCTTTTTGATCAAACCCTAGTTGTTGAGATATTTAAAATCTAACATTTAATAAGTAATCCACTAATTAAATGATCGAGTACAACGCTATATACACGACAATAGCTGTATAAATATAGATGATATTATAACGCTTATCTTTGAAACCCCTCTCTTAATTCGAATCTGGTTTTAGAGAAAGACTTTTGTTTATCGATGGGAAGACGTATGATGAGATTCAACCAAAACTTTCCTGATTATCTTGAAATATATAAACCAAAAAGAAAATATTAATATTAATCGACAATAATTAAAAAAATTGGTGGAGGGAAATACAAAACGTGGAAATTTTAGTGGAGAAAAGGACGAAGAGGAAGGACCCACACGGGGAAAGGGTAACAAATCTTGACCGGACTCGACCGCGACTTCCAACTTGAGTGAGGCTTTATGGTGTGAACAAGTTGCCACCTTGGGCGGCTCCAACACCGACCTGTTTTTTTTTTCTTGTCTTTTTTCCTCAAAGTGAATAATTTATTGTCATCTTAATTCAATTATTCCATTTCTTTCAACATACAGTTATACCAAAAATACTTACTACTATTCAGTGCAGATTCTGAAAGATTTGGTTGTTCCATAAAATTATTACAAACTTTTAAATATGCATGAGTTTTCTATTTATTGCATGTAGCTTGACAATTTGGATTGAGACGTTCACAGAATGAGTAATCTTTGAATCTATTTATCAATCTGTTTTGAGTTACTTTTTCCTCTTACTATTTCCTTTGTTTCAAAATATATTATATTTGAATCAAAATCACAAAATTTAGAATATTATTTATATATATATATATATATATGGATTGAGACGTTCACAGAATGAGTAATCATTAAATCTATTTATCAATCTGTTTTGAGTTACTTTTTCCTCTTACTATTTCCTTTGTTTCAAAATATATAATATTTGAATCAAAATCACAAAATTTAGAATATTATTTATATATATATATATATATATATATATATATATATATATA
This sequence comes from Hirschfeldia incana, assembly GCA_026261945.1. Lineage (NCBI taxonomy): Eukaryota > Viridiplantae > Streptophyta > Magnoliopsida > Brassicales > Brassicaceae > Hirschfeldia > Hirschfeldia incana. The sequence goes on from JABCMI010000006.1 coordinate 6,099,275, forward strand.
TATATATATGTGGATTGAGACGTTCACAGAATGAGTAATCTTTGAATCTATTTATCAATCTGTTTTGAGTTACTTTTTCCTCTTACTATTTCCTTTGTTTCAAAATATATAATATTTGAATCAAAATCACAAAATTTAGAATATTATTTATATATATATATATATGTATATATTATCGCTTAAATATTTACAGTAAATACAATCTATCTAGAATTTTGTAAATATTTTATATTTTGAAACATACATAAAACATTATCTAATATATTTTACTGATTTTTGTTTTGTAAAAAATTGTCTCTTCAGGTACCCCAACCCTAGCTAATAAACAATATATTTTATTGTTTGAAATGGAAAGAATAGAAACAAATTTTAGAACAACTGGTTCCAAATAAGTTGTTTTAATTATATCCTTCGATCGTAGAGCAATTTTCATATTGAATTGGTCAAGTAACCAACAAATATATTGGTCGCGCTTAACGATCCATTTATGATAATTTTTGTTGATGAAGAAAATAGTTAGGGCTCATGGAAAAGTTAATTGAATAAGTCTTTCATGGATGGAAAAGGGTCAGATACTTGTGGTTTATTGGTCCGAGGTGGAGTAATAAGTCCTCATGATATAAAGATCATTCTAAGTCATCCGCTAACACCTCCTCTTCCGGATATTCCACATGCGACGTCAACCTGATGGCGTCACTAATCTGCGTCTATAACTATGACGCAGTAGCCTTTACGTTCACTTCTTTTGTATATCTCTTGATATCGGACTATTCAAAAGTTATTAGAAACCTTACTGTTTTCTTTCTTCATATTTGATCTGAACTCGTACTTATCTGCAATAACTCTATCTGACCAGTTGTGCACCTAGGAGAGTATCGTGCACATATGCTCAAAACAATTATAGAATTAAAAAAACAATTATAGAGAATTACTTGAAAAAGAGATCACTATGAGCACATAAAAGATACTACAAGCAGTTCACTGACTCGAATTTTTTTCACAACGTAACAAACCATCATATATGAATATAGAATGCACAGAAATATATTACATATATATCCTTTAAGAAAGACTTGAGTTGATGAAGAGTCAATCTAACTAGAAGTTGGACATAATATCTAATGCACGTGTCTGTTCTGAATTGTGGTGATGCGTATGCGACTATTCGTTCATGATTCATCAGCCACGGACGCAAGTATCCCTTACGTCATCCTATGTGCATCACGCATGCACACTCCTTGTCCTTAGTTTTCTTTGTTACTTTTCCTTATCAACTTTAAAATGACTCGGAGTGGAATTGTTGAAAAGTCTGGTTTTTTTTTTAAGTTGGGGTCAAATCCAAAGTTCGAACCCCACTAAAACATCATAACATTATACTTTTCCCTCAAACATTCAAGTGGTACAAGGAGACAATCCAATACTAATGGGTCACAATCTTGTGAACAGATGTTATCAATTTTAAGAACCAGACCGAACAAATGACAAACCTAGACAACTTTTCCTTTCGGTGCTAGTTTCTTGTTTGATCCAAAAATAGTGTTTGTTGGATTCATAACAATAAAAAATTTAAGAATTAGGTTTCTTAGATTCTTGAGGTTTAAGATTTTTCATTGTAGAAATCAGATGAGAAAAGAACATCAAAAGATTTTATTACTCAAATGCATTAGATAGGTTATGAGAAGTGTAAAGTGAATCTAAGAGCATATAAAATCTCTATGAGAAGTGTTCTAGATCTAAAAATGGAGAGAAAATCCTTTGTTAAAGAAGTGGTGACTCCTTATTTATACAAAGATGAAGCTTAAGCTTCCTAATGAAATGAGTCTAGCTCATTGTCTAATGGATCTTTAGGGAGGATGTAAATCCACCCCCAACATTTCTCAAACCAAACCAAACCAAATAAATCCCAAACTGAAACAAAGAATTCTACTACAGAGTGCACCTCAAACTAGAGCCAAATGAGTATTTCAATACCCACCTCTCATATTTATAGTCGCATTATAGATATGTAACAGGAAAACCATGAATGTAAGTAAATAAATGGTATAGCCATGACCAGAGACCTTGAGGAGGAGCTGAGTGACACTGATGAGGAGGCTACTGATGAGGAGAGCCAAGACCAGGACCAGAACCAGAGAGAGATAGCCATTCCAGGGCTGCACCAAGTGGTATCAGAGCCTCTTGAAGGTTTAGGTTTGATTTTCTTAACCTAGGTCACGACCTCCATCTACTATCCAGAAATCTATAATGTTTTCTCTTAGAAAACAGGATGAGAAGGCTAAACAACCAGCAACAAGGGAGCTGTTGCAAAGAGGAGAAAAGTTATCCAGGTTCCATTCTTTTATGGAGAGTTTGATCCAAGTACATATCTTGAATGGGAAAGGATGTGAATTTCTTTTTTCACTGCCATAGATACACAACAGAGAAGCAGGTTCAATTGGCATCTACATGTTTATGTGGTTATGCACTTGATTGGTGGTATGAGACAGCTAATACCAGGAGACAATATGGAGAGCAATAGATTTCTTCTTGGTATGAGATGAAGACTGTCATGAAGAAAAGGTTTGTAGCCAAGAGGTATGGTCAAACTGATTTGGAAAGGATGCACAGCCAATCAAGGTCAGTTAGAGCACGCCCTAAAACATCCAGAGATGAGCCAAAGGTCTGTTATGGTCATGGAGATCAAGAGAAAATTCATAAGTTTGGTTATTTGCACAGCCAACAGTTTAAAGATGTAATCAGGCAGGAGATACAACAAGCAGTCAATGATTTAGTACAAGATCAGCAAAGAAGGCCAGATTGTGATACATTGAAACCTCCTGATATACAACCACTTGAGGAAAAGCTGCAAGGTTCTATGTTAGCTTCACCAATAAAACAGATTGATGAAAGCCATAAAACTGAACTAGAGCTGACACCTTTTTGTCTGAAACAAGAGGAGGAAGCACAAGTTGAGTGTGTCCATGTGCTTGACCAAGCAAAACAAGAAGATGGAGCTCTTGGAGGGTCATCTAAAGCCCTTGAAGTGGTGCTTTCAATAGTTGAGCAAGGTGATAACTTTAAGACCTTATCTTGTGATATAATGATCAGATCAATGGGATGTCTTCAATCCAGTTTAATGGAGCATCTGAGAGTTGTACAGGGCCTGCAACAAGTTATTTTTGAACCAGGAGAAAGCTTGGGTGTTAGTGTAAGAAGTAACAACTTTCTGGGTCAGAAAACAATTTCATACAAGCTTTATCTGCAAGGTTTAATTCTTCACTCTTGAAAAACAAGATTTGAGGTCAAATCTTTTTGAAGGGAGAGAAGATGGTGTGATCTTGAGTAGTTGCAGTAAAAATAGAGGAGAAACAGGAGGTAACACGTCCTTGATCAGTTCCATAACTGATCAGAACCAGATGAGATCAACAAAACAGAAACTTGTTGTGGTTAAAAGGATGCCAAAGCTTGAGAATGAATATGGGGATCATTACACACGACCACCAGACCCTATGCAGCATGAGAATCAAGTTATAATGAGCATTGGCCCAGGTATATTGACAGAGATCAGAGGTATTCTCCTACGCAGCCAGAAGGAGCTAGTTCAGCCACCAGATCAATCAACAAGGTTTCTGCTTGTTTGCTACATACTAAGGCACATGATGAGCTTGGAGATGATTGAGCAAGGTTCCAAGAGCTTGTTGAAGCATGGAAAAGGATTGCAAAGCTGGGTATTTGATCTAGGAGATGATCAAGGTTCTATCATCCCACAAAGCTTGGATTTGAGGACAAATCCTTTTAAAGGAGGAGGGGATGGTGTAGCCATGACAATAGACATAGAAGAGGAGCTGAGTGATACTGATGATGAGGAGCTAAGTGATGAGACTGCCTTAGAAAAGAGGTGTGAAGCTGAGGATACTGAAGAGAACCAGAACCAGAAAGAGATACCAAGTGAGCCAGCCAGTGTGTGGAGTGGACCAATTACTAGATCAAGGCTGAGAGCACAAGAGGAGAGGCTCCAGGAGCTAGGCCCAAGATCGTGGGTATTGGTTCAAGAGAAGGAAACCAAGACAAACCAACCTGTTGGTTTAATTTAATTATTTTGTAATGTTTCTGGTTATTGGACTTTCATTTAATTTAAACCAGAGACAATTAAGATTAGTAAACCAAGTTTGTGTAGAATTATGATTTAAAATTGACCCAATTTCGTGGGTAGTTAGATTTAGGATTGGGATTAAACCATATTGGTTTATTCCTAGGGTAGTTGTCAATTTCTTTAAGACTGTGTAAGCAGTCTGCTTTGTTTTTCATTCAACTTTCAATCTAAGAATTATTTCTCAAGTTGTTTCAAGTCTTTAAGCTTTCTCTGTTCAGCTCAAGAACATTGATCTCACTAAGGGAAGAAATTTCTAGTGAACTCATCTTAGACAATACAAGGTGATCTTGTGTCTTTGAGTAGCAAAACAGCTTCTGAGCAATCCATAGCTCTTTAGCAAAGTCCACCATCATCATCTATCATCTATCCACACGCCTTGAAGCAGATTGAGTCTTTGATTCTCTGTTTGCAAGGATTATCAAAGCTTTAACCCACCTACAAGAGATCCAGAGAGAGATAACCATTCCAGGGCTGCACCAAGTTTTGGTGCAGCCCTAGAATGGCTATCTCTCTCTGGTTCTGGTCCTGGTCTTGGCTCTCCTCATCAGTATCCTCCTCATCAGTGTCACTCAGCTCCTCCTCAAGGTCTCTGGTCATGGATACACCATCCCCTCCTCCTTTAAAAGGATTTGATCTCAAATCTGATTCATCTGCAAAATAAGGATCCAAGTCAGAAACATTAAAAGAAGAACTTATAGTATACTTTCCCTCAAGATCAATCTGGTAAGCATTGTTGTTGATTCTTCTCAGCACTTTGAAATGGCCATCTTTCCTAGGTAGCAAATTTGATTTCCTCTCAGCAGGGAACCTCTCCTTTCTCATGTGTATCCACACAAGATCACCTGGTTCCAGAACTAGCTCCTTATGCCCCTTGTTCTTGTACTTCTCATACATCTTGGTCCTCTCCTCAATGTTCTTCCTGACCTGTTCATGCAAAGACAAAACAAACTCGGCTTTCTTCTTGCCATCAATGTTAGCTTGTTCTTTTAAAGGCAAAGCAAACAAATCAAGAGGTGGCAGTGGGTTAAAACTATAAACAACTTGAAAAGGTGATAATTTAGTAGCTGAATGCACTGCCCTATTGTATGCAAACTCTACATGTGGTAAACAATCCTCCCAAGTCCTAATGTTACTCTTAATGATGGTACGCAAGAGAGTAGACAAAGTTATATTGACTGTTTCAGTTTAACCATCAGTTTGGGGATGACAAGTAGTTGAAAACAATAGCTTAGTTCCCAACTTTTCCCATAGAGTTTTCCAGAAATAGCTAAGGAATTTAATATCTCTATCAGAAACAATGGTTCTAGGCATACCATGTAATCTAACAACCTCTCTAAGGAATAGATCAGCTATTAAAGATGCATCATCAGTTTTATGACATAGTATGAAATGAGCCATCTTAGAAAACATATCAATAACTACAAAGATACTATCTCTTCCTTTTCTGGTTCTAGGCAATCCTAAGACAAAATTCATAGAGATATCAATCCATGGGGCAGTAGGAATAAGGAGAGGAGTATACAAACCTGTCGGCTGGACCTTAGACTTAGCCTGTTTGCACACCACACACCTTGAGCACACACGCTCCACCTCCTTCTTCATACTCGGCCAGCAGAAGTGCTCTTGCAGTGTGGAGAGTGTTTAGGCGACTCCAAAGTGTCCCATTAGTCCCCCTGCATGAGCTTCCCTAACATACAATTCTCTTAAAGAACCATTAGGAACACACAGTCTATTATCATAGAAAAGAAATTCTTTCACATGATAAATCTTCCCACTAGCATGTTTCTCAGATTCTCTAAACACATCTTTAAATTCAGGATCATCAGCATAGCAAGATTTGATATGTTCAAAGTCTAAGAGTTTAGTTTCCATAGAAGATAAAAGTGTATACCTTCTGGAGAGTGCATCATCAACCACATTCTCCTTACCTTTCTTGTAGTGTATGACATAAGAGAATGTCTCAATGAACTCCACCCACCTGGCGTGTCTCTTGTTTAGCTTCTGTTGCCCTTTGAGATGCTTAAGAGACTCATGATCAGTGTGGATCACAAACTATTTAGGCCACAAGTAATGTTGCCACACGTGCAAGGCTCTCACCAAGGCATACAGCTCCTTATCATAGGTAGGATAGTTCAAAGTAGCACCTCCTAGCTTCTCACTGAAATAAGCTATTGGCTTCTTATCCTGCATCAAAACAGCTCCAATTTCAATACCTGATGCATCACACTCAATTTCAAAAGTTTTAGAAAAATCAGGAAGTGCAAGTAAAGGGGCACTGGTTAGTTTATCCTTAAGCATTTGAAATGCTTCCTCCTGGTCTGGTCCCCAAGTAAAACCTACACTCTTCTTGATTATCTTAGTTAGTGGTGCTGCAACTGTACTGAAATCTCTCACAAACCTCCTATAGAAGCCAGCAAGTCCATGAAAGCTCCTGACTTCTCCAATAAACTTTGGGATCGGCCACTCCCTGATGGCTTTCACCTTCTCCTCATCAACCTGTATACCATGTGATGTCACAACAAAACCTAAAAAGACAAGGTTATCTGTGCCAAAAGAACACTTCTTGAAGTTAGCATACATATTTTCTTTTCTAAGCACATCTAGAACTTGTTTCAAATGGTTAACATGTTCTTCCATAGTCTTGCTGTAAATTAAGATATCATCAAAATATACAACAACAAATCGACCTATCAATGCTCTCAAGACATGATTCATTAACCTCATGGAAGTACTAGGTGCATTAGTTAATCCAAAAGGCATCACAAGCCATTCATACAGTCCTATCTTAGTTTTAAAGGCAGTTTTCCACTCATCTCCTTCTTTCATTCTAATCTGGTGGTAACCACTCTTTAAATCAATTTTAGAAAAGACACAAGAACCGTGTAACTCATCTAGCATATCATCTAAGCGTGAGATTGGATGTATGTACTTAACTGTTATGTTGTTGATATCCCTGCAGTCTACACACATTCGCCAGCTCCCATCCTTCTTAGGCACCAGTAGCACAGGTACAACACAAGGACTCATGCTCTCTCTCTGATATGGCCTTTCTCCAGCAGGTCATTGACTTGTTTTTGAAGCTCCTTAGTCTCCACAGGGTTCGTCATGTATGCTGGACGATTTGGTAAGGTAGCCCCTGGTACAAAATCAATTTGGTGCTCTATCCCCTTAATAGGCGGCAGCCCCATGGGATTGGTGCAGCCCTGGAATGGCTATCTCTCCCTGGATTTCTTGTAGGTGGGTTAAAGCTTTGATAATCCTTGCAAACAGAGAATCAAAGACTCAATCTGCTTCAAGGCGTGTGGATAAATGATAGATGATGATGGTGGACTTTGCTAAAGAGCTATGGATTGCTCAGAAGCTGTTTTGCTACTCAAAGACACAAGATCACCTTGTATTGTATAAGATGAGTTCACTAGAAATTCCTTCCCTTAGTGAGATCAATGTTCTTGAGCTGAGCAGAGAAAGCTTAAAGACTTGAAACTACTTGAGAAATAATTCTTAAATTGAAAGTTGAATGAAAAACAAAGCAAGCTGCTTACACAGTCTTAAAGAAATTGACAACTAACCCTAGGAATAAACCAAGATGGTTTAATCCCAATCCTAAATCTGATTACCCACGAAATTGAGTCAATTTTAAATCATAACTAGATTTTGACCCGCGGTTTCAAACCGCGGGATAATTTTTCGAAACATTTCAATTTTTTATATAAATATCTGTTTTATTGTATCTACATTTAGATGTTATAAATGAAATATTATATTGAGTATTTTAAAATCCGGCCCGACCCGCTGTTAAATTGTCAAATTTTGTGATCTCATAACCCGGTTTAGTTTTCAAAAAAAAATATTAATTTAAAATCTTATAAAACCCGTAACAACAACTAAAACCCGGAATTTGACTACCGGTTGAACTGATAGATGACCCAATATGCAATCCGGTTTGACTTAAATTATTATAGTTAGAGTATTCTAATATATATTCGTGAATGTTTAGATGAATGGTGGATATATGATGAAAGTGATGTTCCAATTTTAATACATTTTTAATCAAACTAAATTTTCATCTTGTTTTTGAGATGATGCATACTAAACACGAAATATATTTGAGCATCAATAATTTGCATACGTCTATTACAAATTTACTGATTTGTGTTTTTAAATATAATATTCATTTATTTAGTTAGTTTACTTTTGTTATTTGTATGTTTAGATTTTTTTTTTGATATTTTTTGCTTATGACTTATTTTATATTTAACACTTAATTTCATTATTCACATTAAAAATGTAAATATTTATTAATTTTAATTTTGATATACATTTTTATACACACACATATATATAATTAAATGTTACAACTAATTAAACTCTTGATCCATAATCTCTTGCATCAGTTTATGTTAATGTAATGTTTTATGATATAATTGTGTTAATATATTTGTTGAATTAGTTAATATTTGATAAATATATTACATTTGTTTGATTAACCAAAACTAAATTCATAAAAATATCAATACTAACATGTTTCATCGTATATTAAATATTAATAGTATCGAACTATTAATATTTTTATCATATATATATATATACATATATCTAATTTTAATACTCTAAATATAAGATTTTTTTATATTTAGTGAGGGTTTTTAAGAAATTGTTTTTTTTTTGCATTTGGATTTATATATAGATGTAAATATACAAATTAATAGACATATATCATAATTTAATACATTAATAACTAAAATATAATTGTTTATTTTGTTAATTTCGTATTAATAGAATTTAAATTCATTAGTTTAGAAAACAATAGATTAGTTAGTTAGATCCTTAAATTTAGGCATAATGTATATTTAATATTAATTAAGTTAAATATAAGTATAAATAATATGAAAGATAATTAAATATAATGGTTCAACCTAGACTAATTGTAAGTAGATAAAAATTGCTCATGTTTTAATAGTATTGATTCTACACAAACTTGGTTTACTAATCCTAATTGTCTCTGGTTTAAATTAAATGAAAGTCCAATAACCAGAAACATTACAAAACAATTAAATTAAACCAACAGGCTAGTTTGTCTTGATTTCTTTGTCTTGAACCAATACCCACGACCTTGGCTAGCTCCTGGAACCTCTCCTCTTGTGCTCTCAGCTTTGATCTAATAACTTATCCACTCCACACATTGGCTGGCTCACTTGGTATCTCTTTTTGGTTCTGGTTCTTTTCAGTATCCTCAGCTTCACACCTATTTTCTAAGGCAGTCTCATCACTTAGCTCCTTATCATCAGTATCACTCAGCTCCTCTTCTATGTCTCTTGTCATGGCTACACCAATAAAACAGCCTCACATTATAGATATGTAACAGGAAAACCATGAGTGAACCCCTTTAATTATCTAGTCATATTCTCTTCTAAGTTGCGGTTTTGTATTTGTAAAACTCTATAACACTTGTTCTTCCACGGGATGTGTCTTGCCTACTATCACAAGTCAATGCAACGGTGCTCCAAAATTCTCGAGTTCCTTCATCGTCTCTGAAACTACTATCTTCCGTTCCTCAGACCCATTCCGCGCAAACCCCTCACACACTCTTTCTTCAACATAAACACAATCCCCACACTTTTGCTCAACTTCTAGCAGCTGCTTCACTGCTGTATAAACAGTCAATTTACCTGGGTGGCTCATACTGTTTCTTCCCTCTGCAAAGAGAGTGCAGTCCAAGAGCAAGATTCTTCTTGATATTCTCGTAAAAGCTATCGGTCTCCAAGTCTCCGTGGAGCTGCAGACCACAGATACCAACAGGATTCATGACAGATGTGTTGTGCACTACCTCTACATTCACACCTAGTTTCTTATTTCTTACTTATATATATTTATTATCATGATAAATCAGCCTTAACCATTGTCATTAAGGGCAACAAAAAATATTGTGATATTGTTACACTCTTCTCTATAACCAAAGAAAGGGTATAAATTTTGTGTGAATGAATAGAGTTACTACAATATATATGTTACACAGTCCAAGACAGCTGAGGAAGACGGTTCCTCTGTCGGACAAGCTCGTGCATATCTTGCACTATCTTGAACACAGCTTCTGGTCTAGCCAACCTCAGTGCATTCTGTGACATTATCTCCAATTGTTTCGACCGCGGTTCAAACCATTCCGCTACAATCTTTGATATCTCTATTGGTGATTTTGAGAATTCCCCACATCCGTTCTCCACCACGTACGGTACATTCCCTGCCTCCTGCACTCACATTCATAACCACAAAGTTCAAAAATCTGAACTGCATATCAAATGGGATGTTTTAAAAAGTTGAACTTACTTGACCAGCGATGTAACCATTTAAGATTATTGGTAGCCCTCTTATCATAGCTTCAGCTATAGTGCCTGGACCAGCCTGCACAAGATAATGCAACCACCACCATAAATAAGAAACAGAGTCTAACGTTACTTGTTGTGGTTGAGTACTACACAATGTTGAAACTAAATCAACTATCGACAGCTTATATAGTTCCAGGGTTTGGTTTACCTTTGTAATGATGCAGTCACAGGCACCCATGCATTCCTCCATCTTTGTTATAAACCCCTTAACCTGTGACAGAGAAGAAATACCGTTTCAGTGACTTGTTGCATTGAATGCCTAAAGAATGTTGATTTGGTTCTTAAGGGCAACCTGGACTGGTATTTTCCAATCTAAGGAACTTAATCTGGTTTGCAGTTTCTTGTTCCGTCCACATATTATAAGAACTTGACCAACTGCTTCACCAAGACTCTCATCATACAAAGCATCTCCAAGAGCTCTTGCTGTTGCCTCTATAGGACCCATTCCTTCTCCTCCTCCCATTAACAAAACCGCAGGAAGATTCTCATCCATCCCTAGCTCCCTTCTTAACTCAACCTGTGATTTATGGAATCAAATACTATTATAACTTTGATATGTTTGAAACAGCCAAACTTTTTAAAACCCAACCTTTGGGCGAACTGGTTTCACAAAGGAAGGTCGAACAGGAAGGCCATAGACTTTGATTTGTGATGTCTTAAGTCCGGCCTTTTGTGCCCTTTTCACCACTTCTGTTGATGGGCAATAACACCTTGTCACAAGCTTATGAAACCTAAACATCAAAGACAAGGTTCATCATGTATCTTTTAGAATCTCTAAAGCATGAAAGGATTGGTTAATAAAACTAACCATGTGGGATGGCAAGTGCTCAAGTCTGTAATAACAGTCGTGAAGACTATTTTATCAAGTAGCCCCTTTGATCTAAGGACACGGAGTGGGACGTGTTGCATCAACGGATGAACACTGATGATAATGTCAGGCTGATATTTCATCAACCCTTGTGCAATTTCCCTGTATGTTTTAAAGACAAAGTTATAAAAATAGACGTTACATGCTGCAAAATCATATTAGTAACCAAATCATAGACATAAAGCCCCTCACCTGGCAATAAAAGTCGAAGTTGCTGCAAAATTAGACTGGTGAATAACGCGTGGAGCCGTACCATAGTAAGTCATTTTCCAAAGAGTCCCATGTTTCACCAAGAAATTATAGGTCCTGGGAAGCTGGTTGAATGGCCAGGGAGTGTGATCTGTCCACAAATCCGTAATAAACACCTGCGCAAAACGCTCTTAAATGTACTCAACAATCCTCATTACATTACATAACACAAATCTAATTCACAGGCAGTTTCACTCTCCTCAGCTCAGACATTCTAAAGCAACCAAAGTGATTGTAACACAATGTCAAACTCATAAAGTCATCTTCTCTACACGACCCAAAGCATCTAAATTACAAGACACAAACTGAAAAAGGAGACCGAACCTCGTACGCATCACCAAACTCATGATTGAAAGCAGCTTTAATGGCTTCAGCAGAAGCTCTGTGACCACCACCAGTATCACTCATCAAAATCAAAACTTTCTTGGGCCGATCAGCTTCAGCACCACTCAACGGCAAACCCTCCTCACCCAAATCCCCATCGGTCTCATTTACCCTAACCCCTCCATTCTCTTCGCTCGAAACTCCGACGGAGGCGAAGCTTTCGGGGACCACTTTCTCGCAGTGAAACCTAATGAAGCTATTGAATTCGCTGATAAACCTACGGAGACTCGAGCCAACACTGCTCTTAGCGTTCAAGCTCAGTGAAGCTAGTGCCTTTCTCGTCCTTCTCCGGGCGGGTAAAGTCCTGGAGGAACCGTTGAAGAACAAGGCATTGGAGGTTGAGAGAGGATACCAATCTGGGGTGGAAGAAGGAGACCGGTTTAGGGAGGATAACCCGGTGAGACGAGTGAAGAAACCAAAGGCGGAGGAGGATGCTGATTCATGGGTTGTTGCCGTTGAAGGGTTTTGCATAGTTTGATAGATTAGAGAGAGATTGATTGCAGCGATAGAAAGATATGATTTTTTTTCTTCCGAAGAAACAAAGGACTCTGCTTTTTGCTGAACCGAAGCTTATCCGAATATTCTAATTGGCAAATTCTACCAACATTCCAAGTGACCAATCAGCTTATTTTGTGCCACATGTAAATATCGTGAACGAATCACATTAATATAGTTTTCGAAAATATAATATTTATTTACTTACCAATAAAGGCGTTTAAATGGACGGTAGCCGTATTGGACAAAGATCGAACCCAAACAAATGTAGTGCATTTGTAAAGCACTAGAAAGAAGAAAAGTGGAAGTCATTCGTTAGTAGTCCGTCCGATAAAAGATAAGAGGAAAAGCACTCATCGTGTGAAAACTTGAAAGGTGGGCGACGCATGCCTTTCACGTGCATTATATTATCGTACCAAATTAAACCGAGTTAATCAAACTTTATCCGGATTTAACCGAATTAACTGAATTTATCCGGAAACGACACCGTTTTAGAGTTTCTTCTTCGCTTCTGTAGTCCCTCCCCAATTCCTAAATTGTCAAAGTTAAACCCTAATTCCACAGGCGCCTTCTCTGCTCTTACTCAATTCGCCTGCTTCCTGCTCCTTGGTGTTTATCCAGGTACGAATTGTTATTGAAATTGGGTATGTACTACTGTACTTGTTCAGAGAGATTGCATGTTTGATCTGAGTTTCTAAACGATTTGCTTGTGGATAGTGTTGCTCCTCCGAATTTGTTTTCTACACTACTGATTGTTGATATATCAATGCTGATAAGTTTTAAACTTTGACGAGCATGTTTGATTGCTTGTAAGTATGGCTATTATTTGATGGGATTTTTAAATGTTAGCTCTCCGATCATTAATTCTTCTGTTCTGTAATTTTCTTTTGTTTGGTGATGTTCTGTTTATCATCAATTCTTGTACTTTCTAAATGTGTCTATTAGGAATCTTGTGTTCGCTAAATGTTCTCTTTGCTGTTTTTAAACTCAGGACCATAAAAGTTGAGATCCATTGAAACCGAGAAGTGGCAAAAAACTGAGAGAGAGAGATGAAGATTGCTATTGAAGGGTGTATGCATGGAGACCTTGACAATGTCTACAAGACCATTCAACATCACGAACAGATTCACAACACTAAAGTTGATCTCCTCCTCTGCTGCGGCGATTTCCAGGCTGTGAGAAATGAGAAAGATATGGACAGCCTTAGCGTACCTATCAAATACAGAGAGATGAAGTCTTTCTGGAAGTACTACTCAGGCCAAGAAGTCGCCCCCGTTCCCACCATTTTCATCGGTGGCAATCACGAGGCTTCCAACTACTTGTGGGAACTGTAAGTTTTCTTGATTAGTAACTACAAAGGCTTCCAAAATGTGTTCTTCATGGTTCTTGCTTGCTGTAGGTATTATGGAGGTTGGGCTGCTACCAACATCTATTTTCTAGGTTATGCTGGGGTTGTTAAGTTTGGTAATCTGCGAATTGGAGGTCTTTCTGGTATTTACAAGGGGAGAGATTACCGTTTAGGTTTGTTCACTTTTGTTTCTTGTTTAGTCTTATCTCAGATCAAGAACTATATTCCAGCTTTGGATTTATGTGTTGTTTTTTTTGTGAGTAGGACACTTTGAGAGGCCGCCATATAACCAGAGCACAATCAAATCGGTGTATCATGTTCGTGAGTATGATGTCCATAAGTTGATGCAACTTGAAGAGCCGCTTGATATATTCCTCTCACACGACTGGCCTGTTGGTATCACTGATTATGGTGACTCAAGAACACTTATTCAACAGAAGCCCTTCTTCCAGGAAGAGGTAAATAAAGTGATAAAATAGTGAAAATGTTTCTACTTTTTGGTTTTCAGATGATTGGAACTGATTGAACCAAATCTGTTTTACAGATCGAGTCGAAAACTCTTGGAAGTAAACCAGCGGCTCAACTGCTAGAGAAACTGAAGCCTCGGTATTGGTTTTCAGCTCACTTACACTGCAAATTCGCTGCTGCTGTTCAACACGGGAACGATGGCTCAGTGACTAAGTTTCTTGCCTTGGATAAATGTGGTCCAGGGAAAAAGTTTCTACAGGTTATTTCTTCTCTCTCTTGTCCACCTTATGCTTTGTTTCTTTTTTTTCAAGCAAAAGGATATCTTATGAGTTCTTTGGATGTTCATTAGATCATTGATATAGAGTCAGAGCCTGGACCTTTTGAAGTCCTATACGATGAAGAATGGCTAGCAATAACACGAAAGTTCAATTCTGTTTTCCCGCTAACACAGAGACCAGCGAGCTTCAGGTATACTATCTTGAGCAAAGCTACCTAGTAACATATGTTTTGTATGTCTCTCATTCATTATTCTACTCACGTAATGTTAAAATAGCTCTGCTGACATGGATATACAAGAGAGCCGAGAGTGGGTCAGGAAGAAGCTAGAGGAAAGGCAGTTTAAACCTTTTGAGTTTGTAAAGACGGTCCCTGCATATAACCCTTCACAACGTATCTTTGATCCCATACCTGGTAAGTTTAATGCACTTGAATACTTGATACAGATGATTATGTGAAGTTGTCTGATAACCGAGGAGATATGTTAGGATGAAACTTAATATACATATAAGTGGTTAACATGTTTTGTCTTGTGGAATTATGTAGAGATCCCACAGAATCCTCAGACAGTGTCTTTGTTAAAGCTCCTTGGTCTTCCATATCTACTTGATTCATCACCAGTAACAGGAGAAAGAACCGACATCTCTGCTTCACCGGCTCCAACAGGTAATGATTGTGTATTTTGCATATTCATTTACTCATTCCTTCTGCCTTGTAATGGAACTGCATCAAGTACCAGTGACAGTTGCCTTAGTTCAGTTTCAAGATTCAAACATGTCTGGTTGTGTATTGCAGATTTTCAAACTTATGATAGTGAAGAAATCCCTATTGATGATATTGATGAAATCGAAGAGATGGCGGAAGCGAAAGGAGATTACATACCACACTAGTAGTGATCAGACAATATAGTGATATTGTTTTCTACATTTTGTTTTAATAGTATAACTTTTATTTATGATGTAAAATAAAAGTGAACTATTAACTATTTCTATTCATATTTCTTTATCCACTTAGAATTCATTTTTATATATCAACATAATATCATTCAAATACGTAATGATAATAATTAAATAAATAAAGCATAAATATTAAATAATTACAGTCTAACAAAAAACAAAGTTAAAGAACCAATACCTATGCTTCAAAGGTTCCATCTGGCATATGATAATGGTTTCTTGATATATATACATTTAGTGAAAGTGTTCATTCTACTCATTTCATGATAATGGTTTCTGCGTTGTAATGAAACTGCATCAAGTATGCGTAGTTCAATTTATCACAATCAAACATGTTTGGTTGTGTATTGTAGATTTTCAAACGTATGATAGTGAAATGGTCCATATTGATGAAGTAGAATAGATAATTGAAGCCATGTTAGTGGGGGGAAAGATTTGGAGACTAAAAATGAGGTTTTCCCTTTCCATGTTGCTTTATCAAGACAAGTTTTATGTGATGTAAAAAAGTGAATCAATACTATTTTATTCAAGTTTTTATCAATTAAAAACAATTTGTATATCAGTAATAGATAAATACATAGTGACAATCATCAAATACATAAAACAAAAATATTGATAAAATACATTAATGTATTAGAATTTTTGATTCATCTGTAATTTAAAATTGAATTAACTGGGAAATATTTGTTATATAATTTGAAATAAATGAATTTAAAATCGGATTGGTAAATGAGTTTGGATCATAAAATCAAATATGATTTGAATGGGTTCAACCAGTTTCGACTGAATTGAAGCATATAGTAAAAATTAGAATTTTGTTATTCATGTGTTGGAATGGTCTTGAGTTGAGAAGGGTCGCTCTTTACTGTGACAAGTCAAATATCTTGGAATAAATATCTTGACATAGCAAAGTTGAATCTGAAGACTCCGCAATAGCAAAATTTTTTGAGGAAGTGACTCTTATTCAAAGTCGTTCTTGTCTTTCCAAGCATGTGCACATGGATAACATTTTGCTTTATCATCATAAGTTTTATTTGTGTTGTAAAAGAAAATTGATTGTCAACTATTTCTATTCATATATTCTATCTATTTGGAATTTTCAATTTATTTTATATATCAACATAATATTGTTCAAATACATAATGACAATCTATATATATAAAGTTAGGTTTTTACTCTTCTTGAGACACCTGGCAGAGGGGTTTAGTTACACCTGTCCCACTTTTAAACCAATCTAAAATACTTCTAAACCATTCTAAAATACTATCTTTACTAAAACAACTGAAATATCATACGTCTTCTGCAGAAGGAAGGCCCAACAATACTAATATTTTTTTGCAGAACGAAAGCCCAACAATTATATTCTTATGAAAGCCAACGGCTCAGACCCAAGGGAATCCCATGAAATTGTATGGTTGATGAGGTTGCCGTCGGGGATGAAGACGTCTTTCGACGGAAAACATTGCCAATCGAAACCTTCGTGGATTTATGAGAAGTAAAAGAAAATAATTTAAACATGTTATAAAATCTAATTACACACATATTAATTGATAAACCACGTCGACAAAAAAATAGATAAACCATATATTTAATTTATTGTAACAAAATAAATTGAAATAAATAAAATTTAAAACCATTAACACAAAAGTGTACACATATAAAATATTATATTAACTATGAGAAGATCAGAATTTTCTTATTTTTCAAACTTCAAAAATAAATGTACAGAGAGACAGTGAAAAAAAAAATCTTCATATTTATATGAATCATCTTCATATTAAAAAAAAATCTCCTTTAGATGAATATTTTTTTCCTAATACACTATGAAAAATTTGGTTTACAGTCTCATATATTTTTTTTAAATACCATACTAACAACTAAATTATGTAATTAATTTTTTACATCAAAATAATTCTAAACAAAAAAATATAATAAAATGGGTGAATCATCAAAAATAGAAACAACCATCAAAATTTAAATTAAAAATATAATTTCTCCGGACATAACAGCAAACATATTCTCAAATAAATAAAAGCACAAAGCCTTCAAACTTTGGAAAAAAAGTTATATCACTTTTCAAATAATGAAATCATCGCCACCACACTTAGAGCTTCATTAGGAACACAAATACTTAACATAGTTAAAATATTATATTGACTATGAGAAGATCACAATTTTCTTATTTTTCAAACTTCAAAAATAAATGTACAGAGAGAAAGTGAAAAAAAAAGCTTCATATTTAGATGAATCATCTTTATATTAAAAAAAAATCTCCTTTAGATGAATATTTTTTTCCTAATACACTATGAAAAATTTGGTTTACAGTCTCATATATTTTTTTTAAATACCATACTAAAAACTAAATTATGTAATTAATTTTTTACATCAAAATAATTCTAAACAAAAAAATATAATAAAATGGGTGAATCATCAAAAATAGAAACAACCATCAAAATTTAAATTAAAAATATAATTTCTCCGGACATAACAGTAAACATATTCTCAAATAAATAAAAACACAAAGCCTTCAAACTTTGGAAAAAAAGTTATATCACTTTTCAAATAATGAAATCATCGCCACCACACTTAGAACTTCATTAGGAACACAAATACTTAACATAGTTAAAATATTATATTGACTATGAGAAGATCACAATTTTCTTATTTTTCAAACTTCAAAAATAAATGTACAGAGAGAAAGTGAAAAAAAAACTTCATATTTAGATGAATCATCTTTATATTAAAAAAAAAATCTCCTTTAGATGAATTTTTTTTCCTAATACACTATGAAAAATTTGGTTTACAGTCTCATATTTGCTTTTTTAAATACCATACTAACAACTAAATTATGTAATTAAATTTTTACATCAAAACAATTCTAAACAAAAAAATATAATAAAATGGGTGAATCATCAAAAATAGAAACAACCATTAAAATTTAAATTAAAAATATAATTTCTCCGGACATAACAGCAAACATATTCTCAAATAAATAAAAACACAAAGCCTTCAAACTTTGGAAAAAAAATCACATCACTTTTCAAATAATAAAATCATCGCCACCACACTTAGAGCTTCATTAGGAACACAAATACTAAACATATTTGAGAGATCTTCCACCAACAGTCCCCAACATTTTCAATGTGAACTATCTTGCTAAGCAAACAACTTTGATCATAACTAAATTTACTCGATCCTGACAAAGATCACAACACATGTGTTAATGGCCATGGTTAAAAAAGAAGGTTAGATCCCACAAACTCTCACGCAACTAAGTAACTACTCAACCAGAACCTATAACTACAGGATAAAATATACAAAATTACTCTCACATTATCAAGTTTCACACACCTATATCGACAAGTTCCTTTCTAAAAAATAAATACTAAATCATATACAAAATTATATAAACATTCCTCCAAATAAGACCACACTAAACCTATTAACTAAAAACATCATCACCATAATATACAAACAAACACAAACAACCGCACACATTGCTTCCCTATGGACAGAACAGCCGAACTCCACCATAATATATAATATCAAGTAAAAATAAAACAACAACACACACTGGTCTATACACGACACTTAAACAACTTCAAAACAAACGTTAAAATATTCAAAATTTCAAGTGTTCTATAAAACTAATTTTATATATAAAGTAAGTTTATTGTTACTCACCCGTCCGTAGGGCGGGCTAACCTCTAGTCATTAAATAAATAAAACATAGATAATAAATGGTCATAGATTAGGAAAGAACAATGTCACAGAATCTTAAAGTTTTTTTGTTAATATATATTTGACAATGCTCTTTCCTAATATATGTTTGAAGATGTGTATTTGAGATTGCTCTTTGCTAATGTATAACCTGATTTTTATTTTTTTTTCAATTGATGTTCTATTGTATATATAGGTTACCACAAATTATTTCAATTTAAGTTTTGACATTTGTTATAATTGTGATATTGGGTGTTAGCATTAGGTTCTGGGGTGGCTATTATTTTGTGAGAATGACTGAATTGACCAAAATTTGAGCATGGAATTTTGATACACATCATTTTACTTGTGATTTTACTTGTGACTTTTAAGAAAAGGTGAATTATTGACTATTTCTATTCATATTTTTTCTCAATTTAAAATTCATATATTTTATATATCAACAAATATTGTTTAAGTACACAATGATTTTGGTTTTGTGTTGCAAATTTGCTTATGTGGTACATTACATTTCTCAGAACGATCTATAGTTTAACAACAATCCACATTTTTGTAATACTAGATTCCACATTGAAATTTAATTTTCAAGAACTAATCATGTGAGGTAATCGACGTGGTGAACAACAATAAGGTTAACTTAGAGACATGTCTAATCTAATAGGAATACATTTGATCTAACGAAATGTTTGAGGTGTCGACATGCTTTCAACGCATCTACCTAGTTTGCATGAGAAAACAAGTCACATAGTTACTACACCGTTGGAGACTACCTCGGTAGGGATCATAATAAAAAAAGAGCATAGATTCAGTGTTTGGGATCTTTCGAGTTAAGGAAAAAAATATTCTAGTAGAGGTTCTTGAGCTTGACAAGAAGAATGATAACACCAATAGATCATTGAGTTTGCTTGGGAGCCCAAAGGTCACAAATTCGCCGTGATCCACGGTCACTTACCGAGACCAGATGTCAGTTTCTACTCAGTGCGGACCCTGGAAGAGTTTCAAAGCTAGTTACTCTCAAGGCCAAGCAGGCCAATGCCATCTTCTGGTCCCCACTGGCAAACACATGATCCTAGCTGGTGGGGTTAAATGGCAAGCATGAGTTTTACAAAGTGGATATGTTTATGACTTTGGTGACCGTTGACAACTTCATGGCCACATATATCAAGTTGGATCCAGCTGGAAGGTATACCTTAAACATTACTCCTTCAGATATAACTCTGTTTCTGTCTTTTTAATTTTTGTTTTTTTTCAGGTACGTTGCAACTGTAGTTACTTCATCGGTGATGGAGGATTGGTTTTACATTTGGTCCTTGTATGTGAAGTTGCTTTACCGACCACTCAAGGAACAAGTCTTTCAGTTATAATTCGAAAACTAGTATTGCTTGCAGTGCAAGGAAAAGAAACACGTCAATACTGACATCGTATTGGTTTTCAGTTTGCTTGGCGTCCAAGACCACCTTCTTCGTTGTCGAGCAAAAGGAAAAGAGGTGAAAAAGAATAGGCAGTACGTGGAGAGGTACGAGGAAGAAGACGAAGACTTGTTGGATTGGTTGAGCAGACAAGAGGAGGAAAAGAGGAGAGTGGTGGAAGAGTAAAGGAAGATGTGGATAAACAAATAGAACAAGGTGGATGAGGAAGAAAAACTCCAAGGCAAAATCTTTTTGCTGAGGAAGAAAAGAGGACGAAGAGTATTATTGTGAGACCGTTGACGAGTTGATTGATGTCTGTGAGGAAGTTATCTCCTTGGAACCATGAGCAAAAATAATATTGTGCTGTTCTCTTTATTATTCTTCAATTTTTATTTGAAGAAAATTTCTGTTGCTTCATGTTTTGTAGGCTTGTAGCACAATATAACAATTTAGCTTAATATAAAGGAATGAAATAATGTTTCTATGGATATTTACTAATATATTTATTTCTCTGATGGTACTATACTACATTTTGTCTCCATTAAATTCCTATCATGTGCAGGATTGTACATCACTTACATCATTTAAAGGAACAGCTATGGTAAACTGGATATTTAGTAAGACTCGGTTTGATACATGAGAAGTTGACAACCATAGTCTTATGTTGTTATGATATGTGTAAACCATCCAAATTACTGGTGAGTTATTAGTATTTATCACGTTTGATTATGTTTTATACGGTAAGACCATAGTGCTGTGAAAAGGCCAGTGTAGTCTTATATTGTTATGTGTTTACTGGGAGGAGTTCTTGATGTTTGTCATGCATTTGGCGATTGATTATTAAAGCAGTATGTTGTTGCTGATCCGAAGATACAGGTGTTGGCTTTGCATCATAGTATTGGCTTTGGATCATAGTCGTAGGATATTCAAATTTGCACATATGATTTGTTGTGTGGCACAAATAAAATACTAGGATAAGAGGGTAACTCCTTACGTTTTGTTTAAAATCTACTTTTGATTTTTGATACAGGTAAACTCTTTTCAAGTGACAGCATTCAACATCCAAAGCGTTTTTGCATATAAATTACATAGCTATCCAAATCTCTGATTAAGTTGTACAAAATTGAAACTTGAAAGAAAAGTATAACGTACGAAAATATATAAACGTAAAATTAAAGCAATAAATGAAAGAAAATCTAAATGGAAGAGAACTGTTTGGTACTTTCTTTACTAGACGGACGCGGCTACTCGGCGCATCGAATGAACGGTGTTAAAATGTCAAAAACAGAATCTATTCTTTTTGCTATAATTAACTCCCAACAGTACAAAATGTGACACGTTTTGACATATCTGCTAACTCGTTGACACACAGAATAGCCAAAACCAGATACGAACGCAGAATGATTTGCTAGCTAATTTTTTTTGTTAATTAGCTAGTTTTCCTCACTAATGAGCCATCTTACTTATTCGAAAATAAATGAAGGATATCATTTTATTCAATTACTTAGCCGGTATTTGCACTTAATGTTTTTTAATTATAATAAATATATACTTCAACATTAGGTTTTGATGAAATTAAAAGGTGTCAACCTACTAGAATACCAATTTGCAAAATACAAAAAAGTAGAAAAGAGTAAAAAAAAGAGTCAAAAGGACCCCATCATTCATAAAAAAAAAAAACATTTTCTGAAAGCTTCTAACGTTTAGAGAATGTTTTTGTTTGTGCGTTTTTTCTTACGCTTCTTACTACATTTTTCTAGTGTTTTTTTTTTGAATTTTTAATAGAATTCTTTAAAAATATAAAAATTGTTTCAAAATTTTGAAGTATATCAACCCAAATGTAGGGAATTGGTTGAACGATCGAATCCTAAATACATGGATGTACACGCATGTGTACGTATGAAACCGCATTTACAGTCTTTTATGTAGGTAAACTGATCAATATTTCCTCAAATATATAAAAATTGAAATAAAGGATTTAGTATAACAAAAGATAAAAACATTACACAATAAGTAAAAACCCCAAAATGCTTCTATAGTAAAATTTACACTCTAGAGAACTCTCAAAAAGAAGTAACAAAAATAAGACATTAATTAAAACAAAGCTCAGTGACTTGTTGTTGGTTCTCCGGTATCTTTCACTTTCTCTTCACCTTCTCCCATCTGCTTCTCCTCTTCAGCAACAACATTATCCTCCTGAGAAATTACCATTTTACCCTCCTGAACACCACACGTACACTTTTTCATCGCCGGCGTCGCCAAATACCTCGGCAAATTTTCTCCGGCCATAATGACCAGAAACTTCTCCTCGTACGCTCCGTTGGCCGCCTTGTCCCCAGACCGACTCTCTTTCTCTTCGTTCACTTCCCCGCCGTTCCGACCACCTTCTTGGCCCGAAAGGCGCCAGTAAGAACATGCGAGGATGAGAAGAGCAAAGGCTATGAGTCCAAGCATCGCTGCTAAACCGCCGAAGAGGTAGGGAACCGGTGAGTGCCACGGCGACTGCGGTACCGTACCGTGATTCACGGAAGCCGAAGACGATGCTGATGTAGCGTGCATCGCCACATCTTCCGAGTTTGATCGAACGCTCAACAATCTCATTTTTTTCTTTAGATAATTTCTTTCTGATTGTTCTCTCAACTTCTTTTTTTTTGGTTAACTTTCTCACTTAACGTGTAAAGAGGAAAGCCGAGTATGAGACAATGGGGAAGGTAATGAGAGGTATTTATATTATAGGTATACTGAACTTGGGGACAAAGAAAGTGGCGATTATATTTAATTAATACTAAAGAATAAATGATCCAGTCCCTCTTTTTTTCTCTTTTGGCCATGGTGCTAAAATTATTTCATAACACCCCAAAATATTCGACAAAAATGCACCTAACCCCAACAATATTCTTCTTTTGGTGTTACACCCCAACAATATTTCACAAGTTTTTTTACCTTGCATGGTAATTTTACGAAGATGGCAACAATCAAGAAGTTCACGATATTGTAACCCGTGTGGTTTAATTATTTTACACATAATGGTTTACGTTACTGTTACTATCATACCACAACCCAATTTCAAAAGAAAAAAAAGTTAAGGGTTGAATATGATTTTCATAAGTAGGAATTAAGATATTTCAACAATAATAGAAAATAAACGTATGATTTTCATTAGTTATCAAAATATAATTTTCATTAGTAAGAAGATATTTAAATATGATGAATTACCTTGCATTAACTTACTATACGCGGGACATGTGTTGAGCCATATCCACTCTAAACCTTTGATTGGGGTGCTGATTAACATATAATAGATACAGATAAAAGAGGGTGCCCTGAGTCATGGTTCCAATTCATGTAGCAACATAACTGGACACTTAACCACTTTCCTTTTAAGATTAAACTAAAGTGTACAGTGATTTGAGAGTTGATATATATATATATATATATATATATTCCGTACATTTATAGTCTATATCTGCTCAACATTGACATCTCAATATATCTAATATATAATGAAGTTAATCAGGACATAGTGAAAGAGCATATTAGAGAGGTATAGTGGAAAATTGACTATGTTTGCACGATAATAAGCGAGAAAGATGATTTAGGAGAAAGAGAGATAGATTGTGGGTTAAAGTGCCAACAATATCAATTTATTTTTCTCATTTCCGAAAATCTCTATTGGCTTTGGTGCTTTGATTTGACAAATATATTAGTCTCTAGCCAGGCTACGTGATAATTCCTTTTTGTACATCATGAGATATGGATAAGATCAGAACTTGGGATCCTCATATTGTTTATGTGGTAAGACAGCTTTATGATACTCTTAAATATTGTTATGTCTAATTTGATGTCTGATCACTATAGTTGCGGCATGTATTTTATGTTTGGACTGTAAACATGTCTATTGCGGATGTAGTATTGATATGTTAATTCAACTTATTATATGATTGTTGATTTAGCTACTTAATTTCCCTGTAGAGCTATCCAATATACACGGTGAATTGAAAAATGTGGCTTTCTTTCGCCTTAGTTTACCTTTACCTAAATTGTTTGCCTTTTTATTATTTTATTTTCTCACTAATTTCTTCACTTCATGTTTCTCCACCCCAAACTTTTCCTCCTCTTCAAAAAATGTAAGTTTCCTAATTTCATGTTCTGACTTTTAAGTTTTAACCATCTTCCAAAGTTAAAAAGAAGAAAAATATATAAAAATCTTTTTACATATTCATATATGTGTCATTTTAATTTATTTTATGGCATGTACAAAACAGATTCAAAGTTTGACCATGATTTCAATTATTTTTTTGGTAAAAAATATTTTGAATATTTACTCATTTCCATTAAAAATAATCAAAATTTCTTACTGAGTTTAAAAGATCTTTACCCAAAAATCAACAATAAAAGCACCAAGGGATGAGAGGGCCATATAATTCACTGGCATTCCATTACTCATTATTAATATCACGAGAAAATGATATTATATTATTTCTTCGTGCCCTACGTTTCGTCAGCTTCCACTTGCACCTTTTAGCGGTAGAGGGTAGTACGTTTTGTTCTGCACGGACAATCACCGCTCATCGTTTATTACTTATCTTCGCTGCACTCGTACATGCATAAAATGGACGTTAAAACGAACCAGATGAAATGAACAAATTCAAATAGCTGTTAAAATGAACGAATATGTCAGATCGTGGTAATATAGGTTTACATCCCATTACAAGTTCTGAGTTTTCATATACGAGCATACGATACGGGTCCACTAACTAAAAGTAAATACAGTGATTGCTATAACCTATAAGGATTCCTAGAACAGGACTATCAAACTAAGACATATAAATTGTGTAACCTGTAACTCTGATAATATTTAAGCAATATCCATTTCGTATGTTTTTCTTGCTATACTAAAAGGAAAGTTTCGTATGAGGCAAGGCCACTTGGATTCGAAATGCTCCACAAACGTTTATTTACATAAAAAAATAGTATGCCAACCTTTTCCTAAAACAAATCTGCAATATTTAATTGTAATTGCGATGGATAATCATATTCCACTTTTGTACTTGAACGGCCATTTCTTTCTTATTAGTGACTTTCATTCATTTTTAGTAATTTATTTAAGTATATTTCAACTAGTAGAAATTGTTGGCGAAAGGAGACCAATCACCAAAGAATGCTTTTTTGTTGCTAAATCATCAAATTAAAGAATGCTCCCGTCAGATTACATCCACAAGATACTATACAATTCCTACAGCATCGCTGTCAATATTCCAACTTTATATTAAGTTAGTTAATTGAGGATTAGGGACAAAGATATAGTATTAAACTTGAGGGGAAAACATAATTTTTTAAATAATAAGCAGATGAACATATTCCCAACTTGAGTTTTAGTGGTGTTTGGTGACGTACAAACTTCTCTTCTTCTAGATAAGGAACTATGCACTACAAATTTTCTAAAGAGGAAGTGTAAAGTAGTAACCCTACAACAACACATGAGCCACGACTTTTGTGTAATAACTACGGCATTATACAAAGGTACTTGATTTGATCTTAGGGTAACTAATGTTTTTTTTTGATCAAACGAGTAATGTTTTAAATTGAAAATCCTTCTAAATCTTTCAAGCAAGTTAGACTGCGAACAACTTGCTAACCTACAAATTCTAAATTTCACTTTCACATACTTAATTCAATTACAATACAACGTAAACACAATACCGTATCATATTTTTCATGCAAGCAAATTAATCTGCGATGCTAGTTTTATAGCTAGGAAATTCAAAACAAGACAAATCAAAAATGAAATAAGCAAACTCCTAAACGGGTGAATTATATTTAGATACTCTAAAACTGCGTTTTTCATGGCGAGTTGTCAGGATTAACGAAATATTTAGCGTTGTAAAAACGAAAAAAATGAGACAATTAGCCCGATTCAACACTTTTTAAAATGTCTATCGTGTGATTCACTTGCAAAAAAATCAAGAAAAACGTACAAAATTCATTTTCTACCATTTTATATTTTAAGTACTAGGCCTAGCTTTATATTCAAAACTTATTTTTTTGTCTGCTTGGTCTTTTAATAATAGTAAAGGATAGTTACTATTAGTTAAGATAAAACTGACGTGAGGAGGAATACAAATGATTATCACGATCACGATCGCGTTCACTATAGTGCATATTGGATATTCGTTTAGGATCATAAGAACATTGCTTCGTTTGCAGTGCTCATTCGCCTCGTCTGAATTAATGGATTTGATAGGCCACCATGTTTTGCCTTTCCCTGATTTGATTTTTATTATTATTTTATAATCCTTTTCAGATTAGAAATTCCAACATAATATATTTATTTGGTACGCCACGGGCCACCATAGTTCTTCTTTCAAGGAAAGAATTACAAATTTCATCTTGACCATAGTGTAGTTCACAAAAAAAAAACTAAAGTATTTTGTAAAAGAGGATATTTGAACTCTGGAAGCGTTGTCAAACTACATAAACATATGGTTTTGTTATGAGTAAGTATATAACATAACTGTTATGAAGAAAAAGAAGTAAACAACATAACAAAATTTGTGTAAGTTTCTGAAGAAGATATAACAATTTCTTTTATGAGTTGACAAAAGAGACAAGAAAGGTGCTTTTGAAGGATTGTAAAAAAAAACAGAAGTTGATCGTAGGATTGTAGTTGATCGTGTATATGCTTTTGTCAAATTCTTTGTCTCCCAACCAAAAAAAAAGAGAAGTCACAATCTCAGTTTTTTCTTGATTGACAATTTCTTTTGGATATTCTCAATATATATGTTATTTTGGAAATTGATTTGATTGGTAAATAAATATAAAAGAAACAAATGGACACACAGTTATATACTTTTTTTAAAAATCAAAAGTTATATATTGCTATATTCTATTAGTTCATTAAGGTTCTATTTACCTGTATCATCCTCTTTTCTTATCTTTTTTCCGTGCACCATATTTTACATGTATCACTGGGCAATATAATCATGGAAATATCAAAATAGACGTTTATCGGGCCTAATATTATTATTAGAGGCCCATTAGCCCATATCAATACTTTTCCTCTCTTCTTCACAGTTAAAATTTCTAACCGGTGGAATTGGCGTCGGAGATTTAAAGTTTCACCGTCGATGTTTCTCCTCCGTAGCATTTAGTTACCTCGTCTCAACTCAATTCTCTGCTCTCTTTTTTTCACGTTACAGTTTCCGTTTTGGTGCGCAATCTCGCTCACTGCCAGTTCATTTTTTTTTTCAGCTCACTTTGAAGAAGTTTAGAAATCTTTGGCTAGCAATGGTAATCTCCCCGTATCTTAATCCAATCTTTAAGCAATTTCAGAGGTTCTTTGTTTTGAAAACTTTTTTTTAACTTAAAGGTGGGAACTTGGCTCTAGTCAGTGCTCTGTTTTTGGCAAAGCATGATTATGATGCTGCTCTTACAGAGTTTCTTTGCGTGTCTCTGATGCGGCTCTATAATGATTGAAAGGTCTGGACTTGCTATGTTATTTTCATATTCCTGATGATCACTACTTGGCTTAGAGTTGGTTTCAGTGCCCTGACGAAGGGTCTTGTAGGTATTTTCCCTTCACGATTTTTCGTCTCCAAGTTCATGTTTCTAGTAGTGGCATTGACCCACAAGCGTCCAGGGTATGTGTAGAAAGAAAATATATATATATGCTTCTTGTTTCTAGTTAAGCTGATAATGAAGTATAGTCTGGCCGTTACTCTCTTAATACACAAATGGGCATAGAACTGAGAATCAAAGAATAGTGGTGTAGGTACATATGTATGCAAAGCTTTTTCCTATCTCATCTTGTCTACTAGTGTAAAGCTAGCCAATGAATTAACTCGGTTGGACAGTATGGTGTGAACGTGAAGCATCCAGGATATTTTGCTGATAGCCATTCAACCGGAATGGTTCCTGCGAGAAGGGATGAATAGAAACCAGGAAGTCTTGACGATATTTGCTTAGTAAGAATGAACATGTGTGTGAGATCCCTGATTTTATCTTGTGTTTCGATTAAAACAAAGCTCACTTTCTCTTCTTCATAGTTATCAATTACATGCATATCCTTTTGTTGTTTGTGTTAGATGTTTGAGTCCATTAAGCGGACACTGTTGGTCCAAACACTCAAAACTGTTCTCCCTTTTTCGCAAACTTGTTTCCAACTAACTTGAAACGTTCCTTTGATTCTTCTAATAGCACAATACCAAATGATATTAGGTGGTTTTTGGTAGCAACAAAGTTCTACAGTTTTTTACTATTCATGCACGTTGGCTCTATTTCCTTTGATTAAAGACAAAATAGTCGGAAACAGTTACCTCTTTTTCTCTGTAAAGTTAAAAGAGAATCACATCATTGCACCAAGATAACAAAATATGACTTTTTCTAAATAAAAGCTCATTGACAAGAACATCATCTCTTTTTCTCTTTGCTCAGGAAAAATAGTTTCTAAGATTTCTATTCAGTTTTTCTCATGAATAGTTTGAAATGGCGAATCCACCACTTCAGTCTCCGACCAATCCACATTTCTTCCAGCCACTTCTTCCCGGTTTCAACACTTACCTCGTATGCTTTCTCTTTCTCTGATTCTCTTCTGTTTATGTCTCTCTTTTAGTCTTTGTTCTGTTTTTTAATTTGATTTTTGGTTGCTTTTGTTTGCAGACAATACCAGTTGCATTCTTCTCAAAGCACATAGAAGGAAAAAACGAGCAGAAAACAGCTAACCTTAGATCAGATGCTCCAGATAAAACTTGGCAAGTGGCAATAGATGGGCAGAGATTCACAGGAGGCTGGAATGACTTTGCCACAGCACATGACCTTCGAATCGGCGACATCATTATATTCAAACACGAAGGAGATATGGTATTTAATGTCACTCCTTTTGGTCCTAGCTGTTGTGAGATTCAGTATCCACAATCTCACTTCATCAAGGAGGAAGAGAAGGACAAGAATGATCATGAAAATGAGAATCTAAAACCAGAGACAGAGTCAAAGTCTTCGTTCTCATTTGACTACTGTTTTGTAGCACAAGTCACTGCTTCAAATCTAAAACTGGACACACTTGTGAGTACCCCATTTACCTCATTCTACTTCACACGCGTAAACAATGTTCATGATTTATAACTGTGGTTTGCAGGAGCTTCCTATGGAAGCTGCGAATTCGAGTGTGCTGAACAAAAGATTCCACAAGATGATATTGGTGAACAAAGAGGGAAACTCGTGGACTGTGAGATTGAGATTTAGGGAATCAAGCGGATGTTTTTACATAAGAGGAGGCTGGAGAAGGTTCTGCTGTGATAACAGACGAAATGTAGGAGATATGGTGGTGTTTAATCTGGTGGGAGACGGCAAGACTTCTCCCATGATCTGTATATGTCCTGAAGAAGAGTGTTCAGAAGTAATGAGCAAACACATGAGAGAGAATAAGAAGACAAAGAGGCGTCCTAAATGGGTAGCTTCATCATCTTCAAGGGAAAACCGATATGTCACAATCTCTCTCACACGTTACAATTTCAGAACCTCCAAACTTGTATGTAAGAAAAGATTTCTTTATGTTTTACTTTGTTTCTTCCTCTGTTTTTTGTTGTCTTTATTCTTTGGTTGGTTTTCTGAATCATGTGCAGATACTTCCAGCAATATTCATGAAGATCAACGGTATCAACAGGCAGAATGAGATAATCCTGATGGATAAACATGGCGTGAAGAGGTTAACGAAGCTGGTGAAGGATGGTTCAAAATATGGAAAAAGAGGATTAGGAAAAGGATGGAAAGATTTCTGTGAGGCTAATGATGTACTGAAGATTGGCCAGCCTTTTAGGTTGGAGTTGGTTTGGGAAGACAGTGTTCCTGTTCTTAAGTTTTGTTCTAAGGTCAAGGTTGAAACAATATGTGACTGAAGGACAGAGTAATTTAATTTATGTCCCTAAAATAGATAACAGCTGCCACTATCGACTTTATCTTTCCTGTTTTCAATGAGTTAAGTAGTAACAATATTGTTGTATGTTATTTTTGGTTTACCTGAAAAAGATGCACATGCTGAAGTCTCATTGGTACAAGAATCAGTTAGCTTAGGTGATACAAAGATAACTGTGGTTAAAGAAAAATGTTAAAAATATATTGTTAGTTGTCTCCCGGATCATGACCAGGGTTCTGCTGCCTGGGTGGTGCTACCACATTTGGGCATGTGGGTTTCACGTCGTTTATGTATGATGTATCATCACTTTCCATGAATCTTCTCCACATGCTCTTCATTCGTTGTAGACGGGTTCCATTTTCTCTCAGTATAGCCCAATTCTTCATGAAAAAATAAACCACAAATCTCAACAAGGCAATGAACCAGACGACGGCAGCAGCAGCAAAGAGAACCCTGAAACTATCGAGGCCTAGCCTTCGAAAGGTGACTGTCGGGTTTGGATCAGGATTAGTGATTGGATCTGGACAAGTCTCGTCTATGTTCTTGAACCAAGCATCTTCAAGTTGAGTTGCTTTGTTTGACTCAGCCACTTTCAAAATGGCCCTTGATACATCAGCCACTAGAGGTGATGCTATTGGAAATACCTACAAAAGTACCGGAACTTAGTTTATACATATAGATAGTTGAGAAGCCACAGAGAAGTAATGATAACTTACAAAGCCAAACCCGTCGACATCAAATGGAACCTCCACCATTCTATACTTCTTGCAGTATTGTCCAAGAAAGACTTTCACGTATGGTACTTCCATGAAAGCTGCAGAAACGCCACCTTTTGATGGGCCGTTTCTAAGAAGCTCCTCACATTCTTGTGCAGAGTTAAACGGCACGAGTCTAGACTTTGGGAAACCTGATTCTCTTAGTTTCCCCAAGATGTAGGAATCTCTCTGGTATCCAACGGGTCCCCCTTTTGCAAGCAAGTTCTTCATGCTCGTTTCAGTTGGATTAAGCTGTTGTGTCGTGAGAAGCGATGACAAACTAGCAGTGTAACTCTGAGTCAGCACAAGAACAATGAAGTACCAGGAGATAACCACAACCCTTGCTGATAAGCTCAACACTCTTTCTCCTATAAAACAAAGGTAAACTTGAAAAAACACACGTTTATTAATTGATTGGTTTAAGAGGGAACATACTGGGTGCAAAAACCATGATGGAGAAGGCAAACCAGAACATAGTGCTGATCTGGTACAGCCAAGGTCCAGTGAAGTCTGTGTTCACCCTATGTTCAAGAATCCACACAACGAAACCAAGAACAAAAAAAGAACCAAGTGTTGTAACCCAAAGTCCCCATGTTAAAGGTGTAAAGAAAATGAGGCTACTTCTTGTCACACTGTCTTTTAGAGGGACGACCATGCCTACACCTGACGTTGTGTATGGCAAAGTGAAATCAACATAGGATGATCTATTTGCCAGTATTGTCGTATCACCAACCACAGCATCATATACCTGCCTCATAGTCATACACATGGAAGAGTACTACATTTAAGATTATTACAAATCTCCAAAATAGCGTTTTTGTTAAGTTTATTACCAAATGATAAAATTTTCTAAAATTACACTCATTTGACAATTAAAAGAATTAAATTAAATTACTCTTATCTCATCACTCCTAAATAGTAAACCATGAATTCTAATCACTAAATTCTAAACCCATATATGAAAATATAATTTTTGAAATACTCGAATATGAAATATATATTTTTCAATCTTTAAAAAATGTTATTTGGATTTTTTTTCTGTTAATTTTGTCATAAAACATGATATAGTGCTATTTGAAGGTAAATAAGTAAAGGTTGATTTCATGGCTCACCCCGAGATAGACTTGGTTTATCAAGTCGTTGAAGTTACCGTAAGGTTTACCATCTTGATCTCCAAAAGGAATGTATCTATGGGAGACATCATAAGGCATGGCTTGAATAACAGCTTCAAAGAAATCAATGGAGAAACCTGTAACTATGTTTTCATGTGTGATAGCGTCCTTCTTAACTTTCACAAACTGAGGGAAGGTATCAACAGGAACACCAATCTGCAGCTTCTTCCCGTTTGTTGGGATCTCCCATCCTCTTGGAACAGTAGTGGTAATCCCAGGCCATACGATTGGGTTCAGATGATCTTTCCATGTAGAGAAAGTTCGTGTACTTCTTGAACTTGGACTCAAATCTCTTACCAGTCCTTTCTCCTGCGTCCATAATCCGACCACCATTTCTCCACTTCCGACCACATTGACAATCTCGAACACTGGTACTTGCAGTTGTCTATCAATGAAATGATAATCACCAGCAAGTCCTCTGAACTTAATCTCTGAGAGGGCACGGACAAGCTTTGGACCGTATTCTGAGACGCTAAGTGCTTCCAGGTCAGATATGTTTCTCCCCTCCGTCTCACTGAAAGTCAAGTTACTTGTTCCTGCTTCTTCAACAGCCATTGCCAACGCTGTGGTGGCATCATAAGCTCTTACTCCATAGACATTCAAGTCGGAAACCGGAAATGCCTTTGCCAATCTTGATCTAAATGTTTTGAGCTCTTCGGATATCGGAAAATGAGTCCTTATCCCTAAGACCCCTTGCATTGCTTTGATATCCGTTTCATTCATCAAACCAAGATTATCTATAACTCCATTAGTGAGGATCCAAGCATACCCTTCTTTCATTAGACCTGTTTCCTTGGCTTTTGGAAACAATCTTGAAGCAAGGAACCGGTTCATGTGAACCACAAACACTCTAGTTGGTTTGGTCATCAGTTTAAGAAGTTCATTAGATATTTCATCATCAGTTGCATTAGGTGAAATCACAGTCCTATAAGGTATGCGGATGTTGATAGCTTGTAATGCATCAGTGAGACCAGGCATTATACCTTCACCAAAGGCATTGTCCTCGTACACAGGCACCACCTCTCTCCAACCAAACACCCTGATGATCTCACTTATGGCTTGGACTTGAGATGAGTCGTCGTAAGTAGAGCGGAAGAAATATGGATTACGGCCTGAGTCAAGGAAAGGGCTAGTTGCGGAAAATGAAATAATTGGCACCTGAGATTTTTGGCCTACCTCGATCATGAAAGAAGCTTGCATCGAAGTTCTTGGTCCCAGTATTGCTTTTACTTCCTTATTCTTTATAAGATCAAGAGCTGCGGTAACGTGGATATTGTTAGGTTATATGAGAAACGTAAAAGCCAAGCCAAATGGAAACATGACTGTCTTTGTCTGTAAAGAAAGTTGTTTCAAATTTGCGCCATTTCAAAAATGATATATATATATATATATATATATATATATATATATATATATATATATATATATATATATATATATTCGTGCTTTTAATAAGTTTATGGAAATCATGAGTTATCGACTCAAGAAATTCATGATATCTTTTTGTCAAACTAAATTTTAAATTCAGTTTATTTCATTTTTTTCCATAATAGAATGGCCTAGTTGTAAACAATTTACTAATAGAAAGTTATTTTTATAAAATGTCATCTAAAGATAAGTAAAACTAATCATGCAACTACACATCATCATATTTTTCTTCTTCATAGTTGTTTTATATGTCTATCTTGTATTGCATTATAAAGGATGCACCTTAAATTCCTTAAAACTAGATTATTCTAAACCTCACCTCTATTATTGAATTCATGTATTCTAAAGGAATAAAATAAACAAATACATTGGAAATATATAAGATTCTCAGAAGTTTTCTTCGCGCAGTTAATATGGGTGCGTGTGTGCATAATAATGAGGAACTTTAGTCTCAATTATTTCGAAAACAGTGTTTGAGTTCGTGTTTAGACGAACTTAGTTAAGAAAAAATATTACATTCTTGAAACATGTCTTACGTTTAACGTTTTTTTTGTAAATTGCAAAAGTAAACGGATAATTTTATTTCCAATGTGTTCGACTTTATGTTTTTAATTAGTAAACGAAATTAGTTTGATGTGATTATAATGTTAGTTCATTGATTTGAAAGAAAAATACACAACTAAATGTAAATATAGAACATACCAGCGGCTGCAGCGCCAACAACATCATCCCTGGAGTCACCAAAGTTAAGAAGAAGCCTGGTCCGAGATCCTGGACGAGCAGAGTAAAAATCTGAGAGGGACATGTTAATGGCGATCAAGCTCAAGTTCGACGCAGTCGTCCCGACATCTGTCACAACACCAACATTAATAACTTGCGTTGTCATATTCTGTCCCTTCCCTAATTCCAGGGCGAGAACAACGACGAGAAAGACTAAGACGAGGTTGTTGAGGATGAGGTGTTTCTTCATTTTCTATTGTTTCTGTTGTTGGCTAAGTGCCATGAATTGATAAACCGGGGCCGTTTTATATACGTTTCCAAGTCAAATCATATTTTCGCAGATAATTGGTTTCAACTAATTGAACCAATCTTCTATGGTAATAAACTTTATATTGCGCCAAAACGTATTAAGTTCATATCATATGTCTATGAGGCCACAAGTTAAATTTCTTTTTTTCACAAGTTAAATCTCTGGTCAGCCGCTTAATGTTTTCGTCCATCTATAAATGTTTCGAGTGAAAACATGTACATTAAAGAAAACAGGTTGCTTCTCATTTACTCCCCTCGTTTCTGAATAAGCGTCGCTTTAGTTAGGGGCGAATCTAAGATACTTTTGCAGTGAGTGCATAACTTATAAAACATAAATAAAATGATAAAATTAAGTATCAATGGGTGCACATAGATGAATATTTATGAAGTTACATACTAAGTTTTAAATTTTTGATAATTCTATGGGTGCATGTGCCTTCTTAGTTGTTGCCTTCTTGGTTTTAACTTTTTTTTCTTGTTTCACAAAAAAATGTCATTCCACAATATCAATACAATTTATATTAACTTTAAATCAAAATTAATTAGAAAATACATTAATCTTATAAATAAATTTAATTTTCTAAAATACTATTGGTCAATGATGTGTAATTAATAACAATTTACATATATTTCAGTGACTTTCTTAATCTATGTGAAAAATATCGGAGTGAAATTTATTTAAAAACAGAGGAATTATGTGTCAGTGTCTCTCAAATACGTTTTTGGAGATCCATTCGTTTGACGATTACATAAACACACCCACAAAAGTATTTAAAAGATCAATTCGCCATTAGTGATAAAAAGAAGGTCGTGACAAATAACAAAGAGGGTTCGTTTCCCGGCTGGTGCATTTTTTTGAAAGTGTTTAAAGAAAACAAATAACAAAGACATCAATTAGTCATCCATTACTAAGCATGGACACAGATCGGATATCCGGATTTTTGAAGGTATTTGTGATTTGTTTCGTATGTTACGGATATCTAATTTTTGTATTTGCTTTGTTTTGGAAAAATACGGATATTCGGAAAAACAGATATCCGGAAAATAATTAGATATTTACGGATATTGGTGAATACTTACGGATATCTCATATGTTTTTGATTAATACAAATAATCTTAAAATTTCGATGCAGATTTGTTTTGTACAATATATTTTTTACGTGATATATAAGATAAAAATTAAAAGAATTAGATCTACATATTTTGTAAAGAATTTAAACTTAGTTAACAATTATAATAGCACAAAACTGAAGAAAAAAAATATAATTATCATAAAATATTTTTTTCCTTTTATGTACTACTTTTATATAAGCAATAATGTAAATAAAATCTGTCAAATCATATGTCAGAATAATAATTATATAATTTTAAACATATAAAACTTTAAATATAATCAAGATATACATAACTTATATATTGCCGGATCGGATCAGATATCCGCTTTCCAAAATTTTAATATCTATGATTTTCTTTGTTTTTGACAGGTATTAAATTTGAGTATTTGATTTGATTTGTAAAGTTATGGATAAGCGAATAACAAATCGAATCAAAATTTATGGATATTTTGCTCACCCCTATCCATTACTAAATAACATTGTTTAACAAGATAAATGTAGCCAAGGACATCGCAGCAAGGCGCAACCACGTAGTATCCAGTCCACACGTAACCGTTGAAAATTTAGATGACATGACTTCTCAGGATGAAATAGTCAATTAACAGAAAATGTCAGATATAGAGCTACCAACAAAACAACTAATTAGGTGATTAACAATTGATTGTTGAAGAAAAATAATTATTGGCGGACACTTATAAAATACTTTTAATTAAAGGACACTTGCAAAATGGGTCAAATGGACTTATTCAGGTGAATTGAAATAGTCAATTAACAAAAAAATACAAGTCAGTACGCTAACCAAAAAAGTCAATTGAAATAGTCAACAGCAAAAAAATACAAGTAGGATATAGTTGATAAAAATAATTATGGTGATTAACAATAGCTTGTTTAAGAAAATAACATAACAGGTTGTTTAAGAAAATAACATATTTTCAGAAAAATACTTGTAATCAAGGGCCACTTGCAAAGTACAGTACTCAGATGGACATTCACATTAAGGTAAAGGAAAACTAGGTCAAGGTACGGATAAGATATCCGAGATTTTTATGGTATTTGTGATTTGCTTCATATGTTACGAATATCTAATTTTCCGATTTGTTTTGTTTAGGAGAAATACATATATTTGGAAAAACGAATATCCAAAAAATAATTAGATATTTGCAGATATTTACGAATACTTACGGATATATATCTCATATGTTTTTATTAGTACAAATAATCTTAAAAATTATTTTTTTTTGTAAAATATATTTTGCATGATAATATAAGATAAAAATTAAAAGAGGTAGTGAATCTACAAATTTTGTAATTTTTTAAACTTAATTAACAATTATAATAACACAAAACTTAAGAAAAATGTTATAATTGTCATGGTTGTTTTCTCTCCGTTTTATGAAATACTTTTATATAAATAATAATATGATTAGAATTTGTCAAATCATATGTTAGAATAATAATTATATCATTTTATACATTTAAAACTTTAAATATAATCAAGATATATATGTATTTATATTTTGTCGGATCGGATCGGATATCCGCTTTCCAAAATTTTAATATTTGTAATTTGCTTCGTTTTTAACGAATATTG
This sequence comes from Hirschfeldia incana, assembly GCA_026261945.1. Classification (NCBI taxonomy): domain Eukaryota; kingdom Viridiplantae; phylum Streptophyta; class Magnoliopsida; order Brassicales; family Brassicaceae; genus Hirschfeldia; species Hirschfeldia incana. Next base: position 6,136,963 of record JABCMI010000006.1, read on the forward strand.
ATTTTAAATATTTGCTTTGCTTCAAAAGTGTATAGATATCCAAAATTTTTGGATCGAATCAAAATGAATAAAAAATTGAATCAAATTTAACGGATAGAATCATAGAATGCATAGCCTTAACTTAATAAAGAAACAGACAATAACCATTAAATGAGTAATAAGAAAGATTTTATCTTTCTTGTCAACTCCTCTTCCCATATCCACCAAACTATTTTACATCTCTGAATCCTCTGAAAACTGCTAAATTTTTCTTTCATAATCATGGTAGTTGATAGTAGGATACCACGAGGTAAAGAACTCGTTCTTGTCATTGTTTCCAGGGGCGAATATGTTTCCCTTCATAGACGTCAGTCTGTGGCTGTTCTTGCCTCCAGGAAATGTTGAAATACAATAGTTCTTGAGCAGCCAGAGCAACGAACTTTACTATACCTCAACTACGTATGTTTACAAAGTCACACTGCCTTAACAATGCCTTATGACTTTTATCGACCAAAATGTTATTCATTTGATGTGTGTGTGTATGTGTTGTCGATCACTGGTCGACACTAACGATCAAGAAGCATATACAATTAATGCCTTTCGCTAACTAAATTTGGAATTAGAAAACATTTTATGTTGTCTCCCACATGTGTGATTTCAGAGATATTACTAGCACAAATCGTGTCTTTCATCAACAAAGTACTCTCATTCAAAAGAACCTTAATTATTTGATCAACGAGTTCTTATGCCATATGTTATAATCAGCAATTACGCCAATTTAATTTCACAGTACATAGAAGATACAGTAAAGCAACCATATATATATATGGTCAACTTGGGAGAGTCCTCAAATCAGTTGTCCTTATTCATTTCTCCACCGTTAAAGGCTACAGCTGCTGGTCCGGCCACACCAAGCTATATATATGAAGAAGAAGTTATATATATGTGGTTAATTAAGCAAATGAAATAAGAAGAAACAAAACCGTTTTAAGATTATATATATACCATGGTTGTCTTGTTGTCATGTAAATGTAACTTGTGCATTTGAGAAGAAATGTCTACTTCTTCTCCTTTCTTCTGCAGGTCTGGGTTCATGGGAATGAGTTGATTCATCATCGTAAACATCTCACCAGTGAAAGAATTTGCAACCGAAAGGATATCAAAAGTGTATCCGTTATCTCTAGCATCCTCCCATCTGCAGCAGCATTGGCAAAAACTCAAAGTTTTAAAATTTAAGAATATAGTCACTGCTACTACTACTACTAGTGATCTAAAACAAAGTAATCAATATATATCCAGTTATTTATGTTTTGCGAATTTTTACTCCTTAAGGCCTTCAGATGCAATGCGTCGGATATCACGACGGATAAACTCGTTCGTTTCTGGTATCGTCATTTCCATCATCCCGTAAGGTCGGGAAGAGATCACCACCCATCCTGCTTTTATGTTGTCACCTCTACGATTAAAAGGAAAAAAGAAAACAAAAGAAGTCTCAACACCAAAAAAAAAGAAAACAAAGATTTGAAAAAAGAAAGAGCAGAGGTTTACTCGACAAGAAACTTGAAGAATCTCTGCCTCTTAACAAGGTAGACCATGAGGTTTGAGTAATAATTTGAATCATGTTTGGTGAAATCAGACAGATACTCCTCGGCTCCATCGACGTCCCCACTAACAAGTAATGCAAAAAAATGTTCTCTGCCGAAACTGCAAAAAGAACAATTTAAATGTGTAAATTCAGACAAAAAGAAGAAACAAGAAAAAAAAAGTGATTTGATTTTATTCAACTTACGACGTCAGGAGACTAGTTTCCAAACCCCGAATCAGATCAGGCCTCATGAAATCCATTCTTTGTGTAACCTACGAGGGGGGGGGGGGTATGGGAGAGGTGGGAGAGAGAGATTTATTCCTTTCCACAGAAGAAAAGTAAGGAATCGAGCTTCGTTCGTACCTAATTATCAAGATAAGATCATGGAATCCAATAATAAGAATCACTTAACAGTTACAGTTACCTAGACGGCCCTTATGATCTGACAACAGGAGAAAGGAAAGAAAGAAGACAACTTTAGGTTTTGTCTGTCAGACTTTTCCTGCCAATTAAAACATAATGAACCCCAGGCCCAAACCTCGATTATTAGCTCTTGTTTTTCCCCTTTTGTGTTGCGGTTTTCTCTTTCTTGAAAACGGCTACAAACGCTTGAAATATTAATTGTGTAATTAAGGACAGAAGATTATGTAAAGATGCATAACCGTTTTGTTCCGTATTTTCTCCCTTCTTCGTAAAATTGTATTTCTTTTTAGTTTGTGCTACAACTTATAAAGTTCTACTAAGATGTTTGAAGTCATGACATAACTTTACGTGGAAGTCATCGCTCAGCTTCTTCATGTAGCACTGCTGTAAGATACAATACCACGGCTGATTAAACACCCTAAGAACAACTGAACAACATTGTTTGCCCAAAAAAAAAACCACACCCTAAAACATGCAAGCTTGGCTCACTTGCACACTCTTTTTATGTCTGGTTAGTATGAATCTGATTTAATTATATTTTTATACTACTAGCGAACTCGATGGGACGAGACAATATATATTTTTTTTTTGTCACGGGGGACGAGACAATATATATGGCGCAGGTTATTGAAAGTCAAGACAAAGTCCCAAGATGATGCTTCTGTAAAGAAATATTGGTTCAATTCCTTTTATTCTGTGAGAGAAAAATCTTAACATTTTATGATGCTACTGTCAAGAAATATTGGTCCTAATAGCTTTAAAACATCAATCTTGTAACTATTACTTGGATTACCTGGACTACTGGGAATAGAATATCCAGCTTGTTGAAAGCATTTCTCTTGCTGCTTCTGGCTAAATATCAACACGTAGGAATCTTGATGAGATTTTTCCAAAGGAAAGATGGAAGATGTACTACTAATCAATCATAATTTTAATTATGATATAGTTTAACAGATATCACAATTATAAATATAACTGTCATTTGTCACAATCAGTTTAATTTGCAACTTTGAAGAACCAAACTCAATATAATCTTTTGCAAATTGTTTTTAAATCTATTACATTTTTCTTTATTTAGGATTTTTAACAAGTACAATTTCTGAAAAATACTATTAAATAATTTTAAAACTATCTTGTAGTGTTTGTACATGGATATGAGGTAATAATTTTAAAATAAATATCAATTTAATGTAAAAATCAGGATATCTAGTTATTTCTTCAACATGTGATACTAAAAAAGAACAGAACACTCGAAGATGTGAAAGAACATGAACAAAATAATTTAATATTTTTCTTGTATCTCTTATTATATTTGGTGCCAAAAAAATAAGAAGTGACTAAACATGAGAGAGCTTAATGACATATATGAATGTGAGTAATTATAGCTCTTTTGGTTTATAATTTATAAAAAGAATATTAACTATTTTAATTGGAAAGTTTGTTATTCATAAAAATATTTGAATTAATTGTTATACAATTTTTTTTTTTGATTGGGATTTCAAGAAAGAAAAACTACTATTAAACACTCTTTAACAAATTTCTTAAGTTTTAGATTTTAGAAAAAGACAATTACTACCAAATATATTTTCTTATATTTATATTTTCTTTAGAAATTTAGAAAACGAAATTTGGTATTATATAAATTATTTGGCTGATATCTTTTTGTTAAAAAAAGTTAAAAACAAATGTAGAGAAAATTACTACTAAATAATATTTTTTTACAGAATTTATTATCATCTTATTATATATTTTATTAATCATGATATATTCTAACGCATAAAATTTTAAAAGGAAAATTTCTATCAAATATTATTTTACAATTATATTTTCTTTAGGATTTTAGAAAAGTAAATTTAGAATTAAATAAATTATTTTTAAAATAATTTTTTAGGATTTAAAAAAAAAGAAGAAATTTTCCAAAAAATTCTATCAAATAATCGTTTGCACTTATATTTTGTATAAGATTTGAAAAATTTGAAACTTACTATTAAATAATATTTATAATTAGGAACAGAATTGTGTCACTGGAGTACAGCCCACAATATCGGCACGGTGGACTGCTGCAACGCTGGTTTCAGCTCTCAACCTAGCTAGAAGTTTTGGTTTTTTAAATGTAATTTCTTTTTTTCTACAGTATAATTTATCATAGCATAATTCTTTTGTAAATGTAATTATTTTACTCATGATCAATAAATTTGAAATTTCATCAAAAAAAATATTTATAATTAATTTTTAACCAAAATAGTTTTAGTATCTTAGTATATTTATTTTTAATTACGATACAGTTTAACAAATATCACAATTATAAATATATAACTGACATTTGTAACAATCATTTTAATTAACAACTTTGAAGAACCAAGCTCAATATAATCTCTAACAAATTTTTTTTTCAAATCTTTTTTTTTTATTTAGCATTTTTAAAAAGTACAATTTCTACACAAATACTATTAAATAATTTTAAATGTTACTTTTTACTATTAAATATTGTTTTTAAATTTTATTATTATTATCTTACTAAATATATTTTAATCATTATATATTTAACCACATCACAATATTAAAAGGAAAATATTATCAAATAATCTTTTGCAGTTCTCTTTTTGTTTGGGATTTTTAAAATGTATTATTAGATAATAATTATAATTATTTTTTAAATAAATTTGTTTTGTTATTATCTTAGGATGTATATTTTTAATTAGAAGATCACACATGTCACAATCCTAAGCACATAATTTTCATATGTTGCAATCATATTAATTAAGGAAAAATGATTGTTGGTTACACGAAGTATCGGCCATCACATGGCTAACCATGTAAACTAAAGTAATGTATACCTACCTACATAAAGTATATGTTATGCATGACAACATCCATCAGCTTAATGATGTTATGTAGTTAACACCACAAGTTTAATTTCATTCATCCAAAAACCGAGGTAGATATCATAACCGTTTAAACATTTTGTTTCATCAATTAAAATATAACCAATCCGGATCTTAATTTAACTAAATTGGATTTTAATCCGCATTATAAAATCATAAGAATAATTCGAACAAAATTTAATTTATAAAATCAACATGTTTTAATATTTTTTGATAAGTAATGTTTTAACCATTTTATTTTAATGAATTTGAAAAAATAATATATATATATATATATATATATATATTAAATATGAAAATTATATAAGATTATCTAATATTATTTTAATTAATTTAATCTGTTTTGTTACTAAATTTTAGTAATAGTTCTCTAGCACATTTCATTAATTATGTGATATATACATCTTTGGTAATCTTTTTTATAAAAATTATTTGATGTCTATTTATATATTGACTCTAATATTTTATTTATTTAATATAAATTGGGGAAATTTCACTTATACCACTTTGGTGATACCACTTTTCATGTTTACCATCAATAAAATGACATTTTCAAAAATACCCTAAATTTTTGATAAAATAACACTAAATTAATTTTTCAAAATATTTCTAAAACATATATAAACTCAAACCAAACCCCTTAATACTAAACCCTAACACTAATCACTAAAGTCTAAACTTAAATGTTTATATATTTTTGATTGAGGGTATTTTTGAAAACTGGTACTTAACTTGTGGTATTTTTGACAATTTCTCATATAAATTTAATTAGATTAATGAATTATTTTATTTATATTTTCATAAACAAAAATTTCACATTTCAACTTAGTAAAATTTTAATATTAGATTTGTATTATTAGATTAATTTTATTATTAAAAGTATATATATATATATATATATACATGAGATAATATTTGGTTTAAGTTATATCAAATAAGTTTCACACAAATAAAATGTCAGATTGACTACATCAACTAAGTTTTATAATTAAAAATAAATAATATCTTATATGACTTTCAATTTTTTATAAATATAAATAATACAATTATATAGTTTTAAAATGCACTAAACTAAAAATTCTAAAATACTACTTATCAAATAATATTAAAACGTATTGACTTTGTAAATTAAATTTTGTTAAAAATAATCTTACGCTTTTAAAACACTTTTTAAAATATAATTTTGTTAAAGTACGGTCAGATTGGTTATATTTTAATTGATGAAAATATATATTTAAATTGTTTCCGGCATCCACATCAGTATTGGTATGAATGAAATCAAACTCGTGATGTTAACTACGTAACATCATTAAGTTGACGGATGTTGTTATGCATAACATATAATTTGTGCAGTTATGTATACATTATTTTATTTTGTATGGTTAGCCATATGATGGCCAATAATTCATGAAGCTAGCAATCATTTTTCCTAATAATTATTAACTTTGAAGAACCAAACTTTATATAATAAGATTACGACTACAAAGGCTTGAAATATTAATTGTGTGATTAAGGACTACAAGATGATGTAAGAATGCACAAGATGCAAAATAAAAAGTGTGTCTGTTTAAGAGAGCCATCTCCACTCTGCAGCATTGGCAAAGCTCAAAAAGTGTTAAATATAAGAACAAGTCACTACTAGTAGTCAGTACTTAGTGATCTAAAAGAAGAAATCAATATATGTATATCTCTTTATGTTTGCATTTACAGTAGAACCTCTATAAATTAATACTCATTAAATTAATAATTTCTATAAGTTAATAAATTTTGCCGGTCCCAAGTTAGGCCAATGTTAAATATAACACAAATCGATAAAATAATAAGGTAATAATATTTTCAGAACTTCTATGTAAATATATAGTCCCCTTAAAATCATAAATTAATAATCAGTCTATATATGATTTTTAAATAAGTACAAGCTAAATATTATATTGTTGGTTTTATATTCACAATGATTTTTTTTTTATTTTTTTAACATTTCAATATATTTTGATAATATTTAGTAAAATTATTCGAATACCACTTAACAATTCTATGAATCATAAAAATATAAACAAAATAAGATAATAAAATAATATGAAATTCAAATTTATAAAATTTAAATAATGTACATATTGTAAAATAAAACATTTTCTTTTTTTTTATAAATAAAAATATTTTTTAAAAAATAAATAAATAAGGAAATGTTTGTAGATTAATATATCTATAAATTAATAAAATTTCAAAGTCCCAACATTATTAATTTATAAAGTTTTATAATGAATAAACTCCTCCGTCTCTGTATTATTTATGATGCGGACTCGGGCACAATGAATAAACTCCTCCATCTCTGTATTATTTATAGAGAAATTCTTAGGTTCACCCCCTAGGGTGAACCTCACCCCTCTAGGTTCACCCCCTAGGGTGAACCTCACCCCTCTAGGTTCACCTAGCCAATAATATTTTGACAACTCATATTTAGTTTTAGAAGAAAAAAGTTAAAAATTATAAATATAATCAACTATAGAAACAAGTAAAAACACGTAAAAGATTTAATGCGTCTTCTTCTTCCACCAAAACAGAAGAAAAAGCTTGACAGCCACAATAAAATCTTTTTCCTCGTGAGAAGATGAGAACACTAATAAATTGGTGACCATCTGAGTTTGGCAGTGAAAAAAAGTTACATCTAGCAGAGACACTAGGTAACTATATTGTCTAAGAAACACAAAAGATTTAACAGTTTAATCATATCTGAAACTCTAAACCATTGGATGAATCATAATCCCTAAATCAAAATATTTAAAACTAAATCTCAAAAATACTAAACCCTAAATCCCTAATCCTAAACTCTAAACCCTTGGGTAAATTCTAAACCCAAGGGTTCAGGGTTTAGGATTAGGGATTTAGGATTTAGGATTTAAAATTTTGCTTAAGGTTAAAACTCAATTTTATAGTTCTCTATAGCATAGTGGTAACTATATGGTTCTGGCCTAGAGGTAAGGACTTCGATTCCTAAATCCTACAATTCTATCATAACTTTTTTCATCAAAAAAAACTCAATTTTTCTTTGTTAGTTTTCTGTATTCGATGGATGAAGAAGAAGCGGCGTTAAGTTTTTTTTTCTTTTTTTTGCTGTAGATAATTATATTTCCAATTTTTATTTTCCTCAAAGCTAAATATGAGTTGCCAAAATATTATTGGTTAGGCGAACTTAAGGATTCACCCTAGGGAGTGAACCTAAGAATTTCTGTTATTTATATATATATATACATCATCCCACCAGGTAGGGAGTAAAACGTATGTCCTACTTTTTGGTTGTTGCCTCTACGGTTAACCGGGAAAAAAATTAAAGTCACAACACACCAAGAAACAAAAAGAAAGACTTGCAAAAATAAAATCAAACTAGATCTAAACCCGTTCGACTGGGCGGATATTTTTTTCATGATATATATATATATATATATATATATATATATATATATATATATATATAATTATGAAAAACATAAGATTAGCGGGTACAACCTCTACTACTTATAGTTTACTGTCGTAAATAATATTAGAGGCTGATCTGCATATCTGCGTGGATATTTGGCGGGTCTTTTTTATGATATATATAAACATTTCAGAACTTTAAATTAATTGAAAGAAATTGTATTGCTTTTGTTTATTTTTTATACTTTGTATTTCGTAATTGTATTATGTAATTACGTACTTCCTTGAAAAATTAGGGGGCAAACGGAAAAATATATTGAATGTGTCTGATAGCTTATTTATACAGAACTCATAATAGTTTTAAATCTTACCATGTGTATTAAATGTGTATTTATTTAGTTTCAAATATTTGAGAAATTTAAAATTATAAGGAAATGAAAAAAATTGTAAATCATATAAGGAAATGAAAAAAATTGTAAATCATATAAACATTTCGTTATTTTAAATCATATTTTTAAAAACATTGATGAAAATATAACGTGATTTGACTGCAATTGATTTTTTAGTATGAAATCTCACTATAGATATTTATATACTTAAAATATAATAGAGAAAGAAAAAAATCTTAGGACTTTATTCAAGGGTAGTTATTGTCAAATCTATATATATATAATAGACTTTTCTCTCTTCTTTGGACATGTGGAAGGGGGCTTTGTTGACATGTGTCCTCTTTTTATATCTTTTTACATTTTAGGTCTTTTTTCTTTTAGATTATTATAATTTGGTTCAACACTTTCTAATTGTGCAATATCTAATCATTTTCACAATAATCATCATTTTTTAAGTTTGATTATCCATTTTATTAATTACAAAATACAAAATAAATAAAATAATAAATAAAGTAATATAAAAAATTTAAGTTTTTATTTATTCACAACTAAAAATAACATAAACTTCAATATTTTAGTAGTTATTACTATTTTCTATTATTTCATTTACAAATTATATATTTTTAATATTGACCAAGTTAATAAAAATAAAATAAAAACATAGCTTATGGTCGAAACATAAAATCTTTATAATCATAGAAAAAAACAAACTACCAAAGACAACCTAACTAAGTAAATGTTTAGAACTGAAACGATATCAAAAACAAAAATTAACTTAACTCAGTTAATTATATAATGTTTTGGTTATAACAAGGAGATGTCGAAAAATAGTAGAAAGATAAACTCCGAGACAAATCATCTTTCGAATACAAAGAAACACGATCAAAAACCAATACAAAGAACCAAAAAAACGTGCTAGAGCAAGAATATTCAACATAAGGCAAAAATTGCCATGAAACAAGAAAACAAATATTTAACACATCATAAGCGCAGCCACCAGCTAAGATGTACGAAGCATCTCACAAACTTAACAAGCACAGAAAAAATATTCATACCAGCGAAGAACCACAACACTCTAGATAAAAAAGACCAAAATTTTGAGAATCTAACTTCGCACACATATACTAAGAAAAGAAGGGAAGTAAACATACAGCTTGAAGGAGTGAGAATGAAAATTAACCACCAAGAAACCAAAACTCAAACTTGAGACCAGACACAACATTGTAAATCTACAGAGCATACACGAAAAAAACACTATCTAAACCTGGAGTCGCAAATTTGGCAAAATAGAGAGCTATTAGAGATGCGATCAGTGATGAAATCAGCAAATCGTGGAGCCAACCTCAAACTATGAAATATAGCATAGAAGTTTGATGATCAAAAACCAGATCTTGAAAAGCAACCGAACAAGAATTATCGACGGTAAGCTAACGAAGAAGAAATCAACATCAAAGACGACTAGACTCTGATCCAACCTAAGGTGATGCACTTCCTAATATCAACAAAAATCTAAGCCAGAAAATGAGCAGCCAATATTGACCGAAACAACCTATAACGTTGTGAGTAACAACAACACAACATGAAACTTATAAACTCAATCTATAACAAATAACAAACAATATGAGGAAGAACAAACACACAGAGATGAGTATTTCTTGGCGAGGGTGAGAAGCAAAGCACACATAAAAGGTAAACAAAATACATAGATAGTGACGGCTTAATGTCAAAATATGGAGAGAGACAGAAAACATCTCAAATAATAATGTTCAAATAATTTAAATAAGAAAATAAAATACAATTTATAACGTTAAACTGTTAATCTTAAAACAACAAATGCAAAATTATTGAAATTTAATATGTTTTACGTCAGAGATTTTACTATTATATACAAAACATATTATTGAAAAACTCAAACACAAAATATATAAACTTATCACCTATTACGATATAACACAATAAAAACATTAAATAGTGTTTTTAACAAATAGAGATGGCCACATAATTACATCATCCAAAACAAATTACTTAACAACAATAAATATCAAAATTTTCAAATTCTTAATACTAAGATTTAGGATTAAAAACACACCGTACCAACTTCGAATGTATCTTGGCGATCAATATATATATATGATTGGTTAAATTGATATAGTCACAACTTCTTAATTTTGACAAATCCTGAGCGAGAAGAAACTAGCGGTTAATATAACACCTATGATTATTTGAAATTATCATCATAAGCACCGCTCACAAAATATAATTCTTTGAAATCAACCTAGAAAAGACCAAAGCATCAAACTATTATAACACCTCCCCATCAAATACAAAACTAGGTCTGAGCATAAATCTCGAACCTAAACCTGATCCGAAGTAAGAATATCGGTCCAGTTACGGATCTAGCAAAAAAAAAAGATTGATTTCATTTACTTTTGGTTTTTGGTTGGTTCCATTTTAGCCGATAACTGAAGAGTAACCCGAGTTGAACCGAACAAATACAAAGTTGATAGTATAAAACGTTACAAAAAATTCATATTATTCTAAATGAGATGACGCAAAATAAAAGATAAATAAAAAAATACAGTTTATATAACTAATATGGATTTATCAATTTAAGTTTTTAGGCATCTTTACTATCATATCTAATTATTGATATATATATATATATATATATATATATATATATATATATATATAATGTGAAAAGTAAAATTTTCACAACATAATATATATATATATAATGTGAAAAGTAAAATTTTCACAACATAATATATATATATATATATATATGTATAAACTCTAATTTAATATAATCATTGTAAGATGAAGTCCACATTTATAAATTATCTAAATTATAATTTAAATTAATAAGTTTTAATTAAATAATAAACAATTCAGCTATTACACTTCAAATTGTCATGCATATATTTTTGAATTTAAATTTCTTTCATAGTAACTTTGCAAAGACAACAATCAAATTAATAAATTCAATAAGATCATATACATATTTTGTTTTCTAAAATACTATTGAGAAATGTTCTAAATTATAAAACTATAGTCAAATCATAACAATATTAGCAACACCGGCGCGTAGCGCCGGCAAACCTCTAGTATAATTATATAAATAAATGTGCAAAATATGTTAAAGATATCACGTGTAGATATTTGAGTAGTTAAGATTATGGGGCAAATATATTGAAATAATATATAGGAATTGTAATAATTGAGAAAATATATTTTATGATTATAGGGATTTAAATGGTAATGATAATAAAATAAAATAAATAATTCAGTTTGAAAATATATTATTTGTTGACGAAAAAAAGATTTTACTTGTTGAAAAGATTTAATTTTATATGCAGAAAAATAATTTTCAGAACTAAATAACGAAATGTTTATATTTTAAAATATTAAAGTGTAGAATATATCCAAGAAAAACTGGAAAGAATAAATTACATATATATATCTTCACATCTATCTTATTAAAGTAGAATTTTGATTGACAAATTCTGTTGTAAATATTAAAATATTACATAAATAAAAAATTATATATCTTGAATTGATTATATAACTGAGTTTTGATATAACAAATCTCACTATTGATATTTATATATTAAATGTAAAATTGAAAACAAAATTGTAGGTTCCAACAGCTTTTGATTTGAAAACCCCCTGGTCATATAATAATATTAAATATATTTTGATTTAAAATATATAAATACTAAAAAATTATATTAGACAGAAAAAAATATACCGTGAGTTGTTTGATCAAAGGTCAACACTGATCCTGTATTAGTTGTTGACGTTAAACTATTTTCTATAAATTGGTTTTTAGTTACAATGATATTTATTAATAGTTAGTTTTTGAACGAATGATGCCATAATACATTTCCACATAATGAATGTTAATATAGATTAAGGCAATTATTAGTTCATACATTTATTGAGACTGATTAATCAAAATCAAATCAAAACTATACTAAAAGGGCTTATTCTAGAGCTCTTAGACTATCCATGTCGGATTGGATATTCAACCTATCATGTTTCATTTTACTTCCATGTCACATTGTGTCTTAGCTCACTCGCGTACAATCCAAAGAGTTCTTCTTCATTGTTATCAAAAAGAAGGAATAGGATTTAAGACTCTCTGTTCTCTTTAGTAATATCAGATCCACCCACTACTCTCTCATTAAAGCGCTCTTCACATCTTCAATCGGCATATTTAGTACCCTTCCAAACCCCTCACTTTCAGATCGCTTATATGAACTCTTATTCTCACTCAAAATCCTAAAACGACATGCAAGAAGGGGATTGATCCTGTTGCTCAAATTTTTAACGACGTCTCCCCAGGCTTAGCTGATTCGCAGGTCCTTTCCCAGCAAGAAGCACAGCAAGAGGGGGAAGTTTAATTGTTCCTGCGTATGATTGATGAACAGGTATGAATAATTATCTACAACAAGTAATTCTCTTTCTCTGGTTCAATCCTTCTCACTAATGAAATTGAACATAAGCTACAGTTATTCAGGGATTTATCTCATCAAATTAGTTTACACGATACCAAGGGGAATTTCCCATATCTCTTAAGGTTTGTTTTGGATTATTTGAGAAAATTTCACTTTCTGGTTTTCTGGGTTTTAAATTTGTTTTTTTTTTTAATATTTGATTATGATTTCTTCTTTAATTTTTTTCAGTCGACCCTCATGTCTGCCACCGTCAATGGTCACCGTCTGGCCACTTTATACGCTTCAAGGGTGGTTCGAAAAATTCCTAAGATGCAGTATACCACTGAATTGTCTGTTGATCAGATCATAGCATGTCGAAATGATGTTTTTGATGATGAACCATACAAGTCTCTTTCTTGATTATATTATTTTAAACCTTTTGTGTTGGAAGTGGTTTCCCGGTGGTATTGTATAGTTCAGATTATGTCCTCCTGTTCACAGAGTTTCATACTCCAATTCTGCTATTAATTTTTTAAAGAATTTGATATGACCTTAAGGTGTTACTTTTTAAAATTAGTTGCTGATGATTTGCTAGATCAATGGTTCTTGGTGGTCTCTCTGAGAAATATCATGGCTATAAAACTTCTGGGTGGCTGATGGAATCAACGTAAGGCCTTATCTTTAGTTTTGTTTAACTTTTCAGAAATCATCTTCTCATGCTTGGATTGATTTGCAGGATATCGATGTGGAGGCATTGTGGATATTGTGAGCTTTGGTATGGAGCTTTTTGGATTAAACTCTTCTGATGAGCAGCTTATCGGAGTTAGGATTCTTAGACAGTTTGCAGTCAATGAATGCTGCTCGGATGAGACACTTGAGAAGATCATAATCAACGTCCCTGTTGTTGAAAGGTTTTACAACTCAAAATGTATAGACTTTACAGATAAGTGGTGACACAGTTGATAACTTTTTTTGTTGTTACTAGGTTGGTGGAGATGCTGAAGTGAAAAGATCTGCAAAAGAGAGATTGCGAGATCAGCTGCTGATATACTATCAAAACTCGCTAGCAAACAGCCGAACTCTTTTTAAGAGTCGCTGGGATCTCTGGTGCAATGGAATATATTTTTTCGTTATTAGAGAGCATGAGATCATCAGGTTAATTATTTCGCAACAAAAGCAAATACATCTACAGGCTTGCTAGCTGATCACAACCTTACCATCTGTCTCACTCATGGTTCAGTCCTCTTGGATCTTCAAGACAACCCAGGTGTGATTCATAGAGACAGGTTCAGGTTCCACTCATTCCAAGAGTTTGAAGCAAATTGTGATATTTGAGGTGATTTGTATGGTAAGCTGACTTTTTTGCATGCGCCTATATACAACTAATTGTTGATTTCATGGAAACATTTATCTTAGAAGTTAGAAGTAACCCACCTCAACTTGACTAATTTTTTTAACTGTGTTGCAGATATGTCGGCCACATGAGTCATCAATGGATAATTGCTCAACGAACACGCGGTCTTGGATGTAGTAGACGGTGGCAGCACTTGGTGAGCTTTAGTCCACCTACATCCTAAAGAGTAAGCATATATGATTACATATTAGCACCAGCCTTAGCACTGTATGTCATCAACTGTCCCACAATTATAATTGGCAATCTCAGGGGACCTCTTATTAATGTCTACCTCTGGGACCAGGCTGCTAAGGAGTTCTATAGCAAGTTCAAACCTAAGTCTTGCCGCTCCGTCAGTAACCACGGTGAACGCTAAACATATTGGAGGTAAGAAGTTTTCATGTTTAATTTGTCAAGAACATATGATTTATCATGTACGACTTTATTGCAATTTTTAGTTGGCCAAATGCTTGAATTTAAGATCCCATCTATGTCTTAAACGTCTCCACATTTTGGTCAAAAACAACATTTTTTTTCATGCACGAGCTTTTACCACCTTTACACAGCAAACCAAGTTCCCATTTTTGTGATTCTGGCCCGTTGCAATCATTTTTAATTAACCTTTCCCTCAGCTCAATATCCTCAAGGTTATTCTTCGACAATTAAGTCGCTCCTACCCGACTACTGAACATGATAAGTATTTATACGTAATACAATTACTATATCTGTGCGCATTTGATTGATTAATATTTCTGAAACAAGAACCAGTTCACGTAATTTTTAAAGTCTGGCTGACCCATAAAGCATACATAGTAAGTACATTTAACAAAAACTTTTGACCAACTGTAGGTGGTCTCTTTTGATTTTACCGCAACAGTAGATGCCTCGACGAGAAGGAGTGGTCTTACATCTCCTGCAGCGCCATACTAAAGCTAACAGAGGGCCAACTGCATTTACGTTTCCAAAAAGTGCGGAGACGACAACGTCACTGGAGTTGCAATGTACATTACATAACCATTATCTTTCACTTTAGCTTAGCCTATTTGTTCACGTATGTTTCCCTTTTTAACAGGTACCGTGTCCGTGCTGAGATCTCCTTCTACGACAATGGCGAGAAGGCAACTTTTTTGCTCCTTGGTAATGCTGGTCTGAGCTAATTGGGTGGCAGGCGTCAGACCTTTTTGACAACAACTATGAGGTACTCATACTCATCTTATATTTCATCTCCCAAACAATATAAACTGACTTAAGCATTTTTATATAGCAGGGTAATGGCGGCTGGTGCTAACCATGAGATGCTAACTCCACAATGTATGGATACAGTTGGTCAAAATCCAAGTCTCCAGCTACAACTTTAGAGCAAAGAGACAAACCATAAATGTGACAAAGGTTGTTTGTCCTTCTGTTTTGCCACTTATATGATTCGTAGCAGCAGTCCTACCTGACACAGTTGTTGAAACAGCCCATGCTCCTGGAGCAGTTCAAGTCTGCAACACTGCCATAGGTGGAACTTGCAGCACATGGTCTTTAGCTGAGCCAAGTGCATCTAGCAAAGAGAGTGACATGCAGAAGAAAGCTAAGCACGAGGTGTTGCTAAACCAGACACAATCCACCCACCAAACCATGGTTGCTTGATAGAACTATTATCTATCTCTAAGTTGTTACCTTATTTCATATCTTTGTTTTTTTTGTCTTCCACCTTCTGTTTGGCTTTTTTTAATACAAACGGTTTGGTAAGATTTCCCTTTGTTTCTTCCCAACAACATTTTGCTTTGCCCTTTTAAGTACACACTTAAACAGTCTTCCTATTAAGATAATCGGTGTCTGATAAAAAAAAATGTCAAATCTTACAACACCACAATGGTTGTCGAATTTGTTTAGATGAAAAAGT
Source organism: Hirschfeldia incana (assembly GCA_026261945.1). Classification (NCBI taxonomy): domain Eukaryota; kingdom Viridiplantae; phylum Streptophyta; class Magnoliopsida; order Brassicales; family Brassicaceae; genus Hirschfeldia; species Hirschfeldia incana. The sequence goes on from JABCMI010000006.1 coordinate 6,153,361, forward strand.
ATAGTTCAACATACAACATAGAATTGTATCCACTACAGTCAACCTGATCTCCAGCTTAAAAAGTAAACATTCTTAATCTGCTCTTCATATCATGGAATTATCATATATGCATCCAACTTCTAAATAATAGATTAACATCCTATGGCTGGGAACCCTTTAAAAAAATTATATGTAGTATTTGTAGACAATAATAATTTTTACCTTTTTTAACTCATCTTTATTTCCTTAGAAATTCTTACATATTTTATTATATTTACTTTCACTTAAAAAGATTCATGTTTGTTTATCTTTAGCACATTTTATCTATTTTAAGTAGATTTACTTTTTTTACCTAATTGAAAATACTACACCAGCTATTTTTATGTTCCAATGGATCCAAATCAACCTCTCCAAATAATGGACCGGTCGAACACAGTGATTACGTCAAAATTTGGGGGTATTACATTATCAAATCATACGCAGAAACTTAAGAAAGATGAAATTTTCCATGCTCAAATTATTTTCGAAAACTAACTATTTTCCAAACTCAAACTTTATTGGCTGTAATGAAAAAATTATCAAGTGATATTATTATATATGTATACTACAAAAACTTTTTCTTATCATTGTCACCAAACAAAAGCTTAAAGTACTTCTACTTTAATAAGATAGATATACAGTAAAACCTCTATAAATTAATAATGTCGGAACTTTGAAATTTTATTAATTTATAGAGATATCAATTTACAAAAATTTCTTTATTTATATATTTTCTATTTTTATATATTTTTATTTATAAAAAAGGAAATGTTTTATTTTATCATATGTACATTATTTAAATTTTAGAAATTTGACTTTCATATTGTTTTATTATCTTATTTTGTATATTTTTATGTTTCATAGAATTGTTAAGTGGTATCCAGTATAATTACTAAATTTTATCAAAATATATTGAAATATTAAGAAAAATAAAAGAATTTTCATTGTGAATATAAAACAACCAATATAATATCTAGCTTGTATTTATATAAAAATTATATATAGATAGATTATTAATTTATGATTTTAAGGGGACTATATATTGACATAAAAGTTTTAAAAATATTATTATCCTATTATTTTATCGATTTATGTTATATTTAACACCACCCAATTTGAGACTGGCAAAAATTATTAATTTATAGAGATTATTAATTTAACGAGTATTAATTTATGGAAGTTCTAGTGTAACAACAATTGAAATATCATTAGTGTTTGAGCACACAGAATGGAGAGAAACCATCCTCGTCATCGTTTCAATACCAGAAATGCCAAAAACAATTTCCTCCCAGACTGTCTGAGACATTCATGTGAGTTGTGCATGTGATAAATGGAAGCAAGACTTCTTGTTCCTTCTCCTTGGGAAGAATTGTTAAATCTCCCGACAGAGAATGTAAGAGAAAGAGTAAACTGTGATTAAGTGAGAGACGGCTTGTTCCCTATAGTTTAAAATATGAATTGGACGGGGTTTCTTCCTTGACAACAGTTGACCTTAATCGTTTACTAAAATCAGAATATTAAGGAAACAAGTTCGTTCCGTTAGATTCGATACTTTTAACAATATATAATATACCATGTCATGACTTCTGAAACCATCTTTGCAGCAAAAGAGCATTACCATATATACCACCAAGTTTTTTTCTTTCTCTGCAAGTTCTGACAACTAAAAATGATGAAGAGAGAACACCACCTCTTTCTCAACCTACTCTTTCTTGTCCTCGTCTTATTGATGCAAGTCGGAGAGGGACAGAATACAGCAACAGACGTTAAAGTAGGAATCGTGGACGATGTAGGAATGACATATTCCAACATGTCTTTGTTCTGTATCAACATGTCTCTTTCTGATTTCTACTCATCCCATCCAGAAACCCGGACAAGGCTTGTAGCCACCGTTGTGGACTCCAAAAACGATGTTGTTATTGCAGCAGCAGCAGGTACAACAGATGCACAATTCTAGTCTACATTTATTATTTATACTGTCTCTTCCAAGTTTTTTTTTTTTCGCATAACAAAACACTCCTTAGCATTCATTGCCTTGCCTTTGTCTCGCAGCTCTTGATCTGATAACAAACCAGGGAGTGAAAGCGATTATAGGACCATCGACTTCCATGCAGGCGCAGTTCATGATCGAGATAGGACAAAAATCTCAGGTTCCGATTGTTTCATATTCTGCAACAAGTCCCTTCCTAGCTTCCTAGCTTCCATCCGTAGTCAATACTTCTTTCGAGCTACCTATGATGATTCATCTCAAGTGCACGCCATTAAAGCCATCATCAAACTTTTTGGGTGGAGAGAGGTTGTACCTATATATGTTGACAACACCTTCGGAGAAGGTATAATGCCTCATCTCACCGACGCGTTACAAGATATAAACGTTCGTATACCTTACAGGACCGTGATCTCTCCCAATGCCACGGGTGATGAGATCTCCATTGAACTTCTCCGGATGATGACTCGACCCACTAGAGTATTCGTTGTCCACACTGAAGATCTATTTGCCTCAAGATTTTTTGCCAAAGCTAAGGAAATTGGTTTGATGAAGCAAGGATATGTCTGGATCCTCACCAACGCAATTACAGATGGTCTTACTCTCATGAAGGAGACAGAACTTGTTACAATGCAAGGGGTCTTGGGTGTAAAGACTTATGTACCGAGATCCGACAAGCTTGAAGCATTTAGATCTCGATGGAAGAATAGCTTCTCACTCTCTGACCTCAGCGTGTACGGACTGTGGGCTTATGATGCCACCACTGCACTGGCAATGGCCATCGAAGAAGCTGGTACATCACATTTGACTTTTGTGAAGACAGATGATGCCATGAGGAACATGTCTGGCCTTCAAGGTCTAAGTGTATCTCAGTATGGTCCAAAACTTCTTCACACACTCTCTGGAGTTCGGTTCAGAGGTCTTGCTGGTGATTTCCGATTTACCAACCGCGAACTGCAGCCGTCAGTGTTTGAGATTGTTAACGTGAATGGGCATGGAAGAAAGACGATAGGATACTGGATGAAAGAACATGGTCTCTTGAAGAACGTAGACCACAGACAAGCAACCACGACCAGTTTCACTACTTGGAAAGATCAACTCAGACCAATTATATGGCCTGGAGACACCACCTTTGTGCCCAAAGGATGGGAGATCCCGACAAATGGGAAAAGGCTGAAGATTGGAGTCCCAACTAATAACCATTTCCCGCAGTTTGTGAAGGGCACAAAGGATCCTATCACCAATTCAACAATATTCAGTGGATTCTGCATTGACTACTTTGAGGCTGTTATTCAAGCGATGCCCTATGATGTTTCCTATGACTTCATTCCTGTAGAAGATATGGCTTACGAGAATTTGGTCTACCAAGTGTACCTGGGGGTAAAGAATAACCAACCAACCCTTTCCTCTTTTATGTCTAACCTTTACTAAACTGGATTCTCTGCCTTGTTCTTTGTGTCTGGAGCAGAAATATGATGCTGTGGTCGGAGATACGACAATATCAGCAAACAGGTCAATGTATGTCGAATTTTCATTGCCGTACACACCATCAGGTGTGGGTCTGGTCGTTCCTGTTAAAGACAATGTCAAAAGAAGCAGCACCATATTTCTGATGCCTTTGACATGGGGATTATGCCTACTCAGTCTTTTGTCCTTTTTCATAATTGCCATTGTTGTTTGGGTTCTTGAACATAGGATAAATCCAGACTTTGATGGGCCTGGAAAATATCAAATAAGCACTATACTCTGGTTTTCTTTCTCCATTATGGTCTTTGCCCCGAGTATGTCCACTCTCTCCTTCTCATTGCTATATAAATGCTCATTTTTTACATAATTAAGTGCCGCATATATCCATTCATCATCTTGTTTACATCTGCAGAAGAAAGAGTGCTTAGCTTCTGGGCGAGATTCGTAGTTATCATTTTGTACTTCTTAGTACTTTTGTTGACACAGAGTTACACCGCTAGCTTGGCATCGCTTCTTACATCACAGCAGCTTCATCCAACTGTAACCAACCTAAATAGCTTGCTGGCAAAGGGAGAACGTGTGGGAATCCAACGTAGTCCCTTTATTTGGGGAAGACTCAGAGAATCAGGTTTCTCAGATGCTAATCTCGTAACCTATGGGTCTCCAGAACAGTGTCATGAGCTACTGGACAAAGAACCAGCAAAGGGAGGTGTCTCTGCAGTTTTCATGGAATTGCCATACGTGAGACTCTTTCTCGGACAGCATTGTAACAAGTATAAAATGGTTCAAACGCCATTCAAGGTCGATGGATTCGGCTTCGTAAGTCCATACCTTTGCCAAAAAAAAAGAAAGACACTCTCTATTGCAGCATTCTTCAACTCAGTGCTAAGACCATAAGTTTATATATTGTGCAGGTCTTTCCCATTGGATCCCCTCTAGTAGCTGATGTTTCAAGGGCCATTCTAAAAGTAGAAGAGTCGAACAAGGTAAACCAACTGGAGAACGCATGGTTCAAGAAAATAGATGAAAGTTGCCCAGATCCACTCACCAGCCCCGACCCAAATCCATCTGAATCCTTCAGGAAACTTGGCATCGATAGTTTTTGGGTTTTGTTTCTCACTGCAGCCATAGTCTGTGTTACTGCGCTGGGGAAATGCATGTTTCAATTCTTGAAGGAGAACCCAGATCAAAGAAACCTGCAAGGATTGTGGGAAAAGTTTCTTCAGCCTGATCAAAAGTCATATATAAACCAAGTGACGAAGATATGTCAATGCTCTATGTATAACCAAGCAAACCCAGCAAACAATGGCAGTCCGATTTAGCACATATCATTTACATTTCCTGCGAGATTCATCATTACATGTTTGAAGTAATAAACAGAGACATTTCCTAGGATCATGATGATCTTTGTCCACTATGATATACATTACCAGTCTTTAAAATCTGCCCCCGTTATGACAATGCTCTTTTACTTGACAATTTCTCTTTTTATGATAGTGACTAGTGAATCAACAAAAACTCTGCATTCAAAAGTGAAAGTAGAAAGAAAAAGATAATTTTCACAGAAGATAATTGACTCGTAGCTCATCTAGATTCCCAAAATCCCACAAAGTCAATCTTTCTTTTAAACGCAGATCAATCTATACTCAGTTATCAAAGCAAAGAAATCGAACCATTCAAAAATGTAGAGCAACAATTCAGAGGGAGAGTGAAGCAAAAAAAGTTTCCTTGAAAAATATGCTATAGCCTTTGGGAAAATTGTGTTACATATCTTGAAGGTAAACCTGCGAGAATTGTGGGAAAAAAACTCCATCAAATATAAACAAGAAGTGAAGAAATGCCAATGCGCCCTTAGGCCAAGGCATTCGAGACACTAACAGGGAAGAAGCAAACTGTTAAGCTAGATGGGGTTCCAAACTAAAATCAATTAACAATTAAGAGAGTGATTTATCTATTTTATATATTGGTTAGAATCCCTTCCAACTACCGATCTGAACCTTTGTCCCTAATACAAACAATAGCAGTCAAAGTTAGCACATTTTCAATCAAATTTTCTGCAAGATTCATTTCATGTTTAAACTCCAAAACAAAACACAAGACATTTCCTAGGACTCTGATCCTCCCTTATTATGTATATGTATATAAGGTTTTAAAATCTGCTTCGGCCCTGTTCGTTTGTACATCTCAAAGATGCATATATGCTCCATCTAGATGTCTTATCTAGATGCTCCATCTAGATGTCTTATCTAGATGCTCCATCTAGGTGATGTTTGTTTCTGCATTTCGTTTATGCATCCAAATAAATTATTTAAATATAACTATGTTTGTTTGTTTTTTTTTCAACTTGCATCAACATCGAGCTGAACTTGTTACTAATATAATTAAAACAGATTTGGCAGGAAATTGCGTTTTTCGATTTTAGCGGCAAATCTAGTTTTTTTTTTCAATTTTGGCGAGAAATTGCGGTTTTTCTGGTTTGGGCCGAAATTGTGTTTTCAGTTCTGTATGAAATTGTGTTTTTTTCGGTTTTGGCGGAAAATTAAGTTTTCTCGGTTTTGGCGGGAAATTGCATTTTTCCGGACTTCGCGGGAAATTACATTTTCTCGGTTTTGGCGAAAAACTGTGTTTTCTTGTTTTGGCAGGAAATTGTGTTTTTCGGTTTTGGGAGGAAAAATTGCGTTTTTTCGGTTTTGGCGGCAAATTATGTTTTCTCGATTTTGGCGGAAAATTGTGTTTTCTCGGTTTTGACGGGATATTGCATTTTTTTGTTTTGGCGGGATATTGGTTTTTCTCGATATTGGCGGGAAAATGTATTTTCAATTTTGAAGGGAAATTGCGTTTTCTCGGTTTTGGCAAGAAATTGCATTTTTCGGGTTTAGCAAAAAATTGCATTTTTCGGTTTTGGCAGAAAATTGCATTTTTCAGTTTTGGCAGAAAATTGCATTTTTTTATTTTAGCGGAAAATTGTATCTTTTTTTGGTTTTGGCGAGAAATTTCATTTTTCTGGCTTTGACGGGAAATTATATTTTCTCGGTTTTGGCGAGAAACTGTGTTTTCTCGGTTTTGGCAGGAAATTGCGTTTTTTCGGTTTTGGGAGGAGAAATTGCGTTTTCTCGGTTTTGACGGGAAAAGTTTTGACGGGCAATTGTGTTTTCTCGGTTTTGCCGGGAAATTGCATTTTTTTTTGTTTTGGCGGGAAATTGTGTTTTCTCGGTTTTAGCGGGAAATTGTGTTTTCTCGGTTTTGACGGGATATTGCGTTTTTCTTCTTTTGGCGGGATATTGTGTTTTCTCAATATTGGCGGGAAAATATATTTTTCGATTTTGAAGGGAAATTGCGTTTTTCGGTTTTGGCAAGAAATTGCATTTTTCGGGTTTGGCGAAAAATTGTATTTTTCGGTTTTGGCGGAAAATTGCATTTTTCGGTTTTGGCGGAAAATTGCATTTTTCGGTTTTGGCGGAAAATTAAATTTTTCGGTTTTGGCGGAAAATTGCATTTTTCGCTTTTGGCGGGAAATTGTATTTCTTTTTTGGTTTTGGCGAGAAACTGCTTTTTTCCGGTTTTGGCGGGAAATTGTGTTTTCTTGGTTTTGGCGGGATATAGTGTTTTCTCGGTTTTGGCGGGATATTGGGTTTTCAGTTTTGGCAGAAAATTGCATTTTCGGTTTTGACGGGAAATTGCGTTTTCTCAATTTGGGCGGGAAATTTTATTTTTTTGGTTTTAACGAGAAATTGTATTTTTCTGGTTTTGGCAGGAAATTATGTTTTTTCGGTTTTGGGCGGATATTGCGTTTTCTCGGTTTTGGCGGGATATTGGGTTTTTGGTTTTGGCGGGATATTGGGTTTTCGGTTTTGGTAGAAAATTGCATTTTCGGTTTTGACGGAAAATTGCGTTTTCTCAGTTTTGGCAGGATATTGTGTTTTCTCGGTTTTGGTGGGATGTTGTGTTTTCTCGGGTTTTGCGAGAAATTGTATTTTTTGGTTTTGGCGAGATATTGCGTTTTTTGATTTTGGCGGGAAGTTATGTTTTTTAGTCTTGACAGAAACTTGCTTTTTGCCGAAAATTTTTTTGTCAAATTTTTGGTGAAGACTCACCTTCACCCAGATGCTCCGTGAAGACTCATCTTCATTTGGATGAGAATTTGAGGTGAATTTTCACAAATGCAGCTGGGTGGTCCATCTGGATGCAGCATTTTAATGTACAAAACGAACATCTTTTTTCATCTTCAGCCAGATGGATCAACCAGGTGAGCAAACGAACATCACATTCCTTTACGAACAACACCATGATAGTGACTTAACAAACATAGTGTAACAGGCAAATTTTACACATAACTGGATTTCCGAAATTCACAAAGTCAAAACATTCAACGCAGAATAAAACCACAGATCTACATCGAATCACTTACCAGATAAACGAAATAGAAGAAAAAGAGACAATACAGATGAAGAAATGGAATCAAAAGTTGAAAGTCAGGTCGATCCAAGTTCTTCTAGCGACGACGGAAACGCTCATCGGCGCCGGAGTAGAATACAAATACAATTGTATCTGTTTTAATTTTAGTTTTATCAAATACTCTAATTACTCCAACCCAAACCCAAAAAAAAACCAAAATTGGATTCAAACCATTATATAAAAATATCTGAATGACATATAAACTTAGTACTTTGTTAAATATGTTACTGTTTTTATATATGTTAAAATAATTCAGATTTTTTTTGGTCGACAAGATACAGACTCATATAGACTCTGTAAACCAAACCGGGTGTTCTGTATCCATATAGACAGTAAACGACGGCTGTTGTCTAACTCCACGTGCTAGACTATCCGCATTTTTGTTTTGCATCCTTGAAATATGAATAATCTCCGAGCTGTGAAAACTCCTCTTAAGACTTTTGATGTCTTCTACGTAACTTGCAAACGCCGGACATTCTTCTGGTTCCGAAATCATCTTCATCAACTGAGAACAATCCGTTGCGAATGTAACATTATATTGTTTTAAATTCCGCATGCATTCCATTGCCCAAATAAGAACCTATATTTCCGTATGTAAATGGGACTGGCTAGTCCGCGTATTCCTAGCTCCCAATAAATCTTCAAATCCTTCCAACGTACTATACCGACCTTGCCATGAAAAATTCTCCTCTGCTTTCCATGATCTATCTGTGAAACACCATCGTTCTTGTCTAGTCGGTAATATTGTGTCTACCGATTGTGTATTCTGTAATTTTTTATGATACCGCTTGTTGAGCTTCCAGCCAGAGTAAAGATTCCTTCTCGGCCACATTAAGAGTATCCTTAGGATCCATATCCCAATTACTAAAAACTTTGGTGTTTTTCCTTTCCAAATGTACCATAGTATCCATGCAAATTGATGATCATCCATTTGTGGTTTGACCATCCAAAACAGGTGGTCCATATTTGTGAATAAGGATTGACTCGGGAATATGTCTGGATGCGATGGAATCCTTGATAAATCCCATACTTGTACTGCTGGTAGACATTCAATGAAAACATGATTTATAGATTCTTCTGTTGCTCTACATCTGTCACAGCTAACGTCTCCTCGTAGTCCTCTGGCTTTCAAGTTTTTCTTTATCGCTATACACCCTGAAAGTAATTGCCATAGAAAATGTTTCATCTTTGATGGACAACGAATCTTCCAGCAATGGACTTTCAACTCAACCACTGATGGGCCAAATTCAATGGGTCCTTTATCTCGATCCGGATAAGCTATCTCCACTTGATACCCTGATTTAACTGTATATTTATTGTTCTTTGTAAAATGTCATCCATCCCTATCTATTGTTTGTATCCTGCTTAATGGGATGCTTTCAATAATTTATTTTTGTAATTTATTTTATTTATTATTTTTAGTTAGTTCAATATGTTAATGTTTATATATATATATATATATATATATATATATATATATATTAAAATAATTCAGATATTTTATAGTATTCTACATATTTTTGTAATTCATTTTATTTATTATTTGCAATACATTTTAGTTAGTTTAGATAGTTTAACATCTTTTTAATTAGTTTTGTAAATAATTTATATATTTTGAGTTTTTTTTTTCTTTTTCATGTTTTTAAAAAAAGTCGACGAATTAATCTTGCCTAGTTTGTAATAATAAACCTAAGACGTAACGAAATACTTTTCTCTCTCTGAGAGCGATACACAGACGACAGTTACAGAAGCAGTTTCAAAAAGTTTCACCGTTTCCGGCGGCTTTTGCCGTCGGATTTTCTGTTTTCTCGTTTATTTATATTTCTACTTTCAATTAGGTTAGTCTATGAAGCCTTCTTCGTTTTTATTTTGGGTGAATTGGAGTTTTCACCATCTTTATCTCCCGATATCCGGTGGTTATCGAGGATTGTCACTATCTCCAATGGCGACAAATCATTCTCAATCCCTTATTTGGTTATTGGTGTTACCCCTCGACCTCTTTGGCGTATTGATTGTCCCTTTAATAGGGTTGGATTTCCCGGTCTGTGATCTTCGATCCAGTGCTGATGACTATTCACCAAACCTTGGGTTTGATGTATTTCTGGTGCGAATCTTCAAACAACCATGGCCGCCACCGACTTTCCTCTCCTTCCGTGAACTATCGAGCATGGGATGGTGTGATATGATACTGATTAGTATCGATGATGGTGAGGGTACGATTATTATGGTGGCCCTTATATGCGATCAAGTTAGATTTTTTGTCGTTCATATCTTTCTACAAAAAAAAGATATGATGAATTGGAAACCACCATGGTCCAATAAGAAAAATTGCAGGACATGTTTTAGAGTGATATCATAGAGACGTTTGGGCCAAGCATCTTATGGACACATTGTTTATTCGTGTGATGGGGTAATTGTCATGATAATTTTTGTGGTCAGACACGGAGTTTCTCAGAGTCATATACCGCTGGCCATCGATGAGTCACTGTTACTTGAATTGAGAAGGGGTCCGACTATGTTTCTACAACGAAACAAATCGAAGATATGGCTTTATTGGTTTCAAAGCAAAAGAATTTTAATGTCATGGACGATTACAACAAATCATGTTATCTCCTGCAGCGGGGGTGTTTGGGACGGATTGCGATGTAACGGATGGATCGCATCCAATGATCTTCTTAAAGCAAAATGGCATTTTCTCACAAGACTTGAGAGACACAAGAAAGATCTTATAAGACCAAGAACGATGTGGAGGAAAGCTAGCGAATCAGTCTATCCTACGAATGTGTTAGGAAGCATCGTGTTATTGATGTCTCTACTATATGTTTTCTTTAACAACATGTTTGTTGTAATTTATGTTTCATGTAATTTGTTTACACTGATTTGAAATCAATAAATTAAGATGTTAAAAAAAAAAAAAAAAAAAAAAAAAAAAAAAAAAAAAAAGTCGACGAATTTAGATATCGGCTACAATCCAAACCGAATCCGGAAAGAACATAACCGAATCCGATTTGATAATAGATAAAACCCGAATAGAAATCGAATTAACGGAACCGAATCCAATGGAACCTCCGAACACACAGACCTATACATAAAGAAACAAGAACCGGTGTTGACAATGCTCTAAACTGAATCCAGTTGGGCAATTATATCTCTAATGATTTGAGTATACAGCTAATAATTAATATTTATCTTTATTTAGGAAATTGTGTAAGAAATTTAAGTGTTTTCAGTTCATTTATTGTGAGAAAGAAGAAGATGAACCGGTGAAACATGAATAGATAACAACAATCTTTCTTTGTATATTGTGACTTCCTAGAAACCTTTTGGGTTTGTCTAAGCAAATCTGAAATGGTGAATGCGTCACTCTTATCTCCGGCAACCACACACTTCTTCCAGCCGATTCTTCCCCATTCCAAGAGCCACCTGGTATGAAACTCTGCGTTGTCTTTCTTCAATCTCTATGAACGAATAGATAGTCTTTATCATCTGATTTTTTGTCTGCTGCAGAATATTCCTGTGAAGTTCTTCTCCGAACACATTGAAGGAAAACACGAAGGCAAGACAGTAACGTTAAGATCTGAGGCATCGGAGAAAACATGGAAAGTGAAGATGGAAGGCCAAAGACTCACTCGAGGCTGGAAGGAGTTCTTTGAGGCACATGTTCTTCGAGTCGGTGACTTTGTCATCTTTAGACACGAACGAGACATGCTGTTCCATGTCACTGCTTTAGGATCCAGTTTCTGTGAGATCCAATACGCACCGTCTGGTAGTCGCCGCCAAGAAGATGAAGAAGAGACACTACAAGAAAACATATTTTTTACGAGGGCGATATTCGATGTTAATTCGTCGTAATAGGAGCTTTACGACGAATTAACATCGAACAGCGTTTCGTTGTTAAACGTTCGTCGTAATGGAGCATTCGTCGTAAAGTCGTTGTTACATTTACGAGGAAGCTTTTTCCTCGTAAAGTGGAAGGAAACACTTCGTCGTAATGTCCTCGTAATGTCCTCGTATCTGGCGTTGTAAATGCCACGTAATTATTCGTTGTAAAAGACACGTAAGGTTTCGTCGTAAACTCGATGTAAAATTTACTTCGACTTTACAACGAGAGCATGTAACTTCGACGTAAATGTTACGAGGACTAAACGTGGAAGTTTACAACGAAATTACATCTCCATATTTAAAATATTAATTAATTATAATAATTATATATTTATTAATTTTTAAATTAAATTTTTTTTCGAAAAAAAAAATATTAAACCAAAAACTTTATTAAAAAACTAGAAATTCATTAATTAATATAATTAAAAATTTTTATACAAAACAAAAGAAATAAAAAAAAAAATCTAATGAAGACCGACATCATCGTCATCGAAGTAGTTGGCTGAGGGGTTCGGGTCTGAAGATGGTCCTGCGTCGGGATCCGGCTGGGTCATCCCGAGAGCTGCTCGCCTCGCCGCCAAAGCCGTCTGCAGAGTTGGATTTCCCACCGCCATCACATCCAGCAAACTTTCGAGAGAGTCGAGACGCTGCTGCTGGGTATCCATACGAGCCTGCATCCGCTCGTTGTCCTGCTCCCGTCTCGAATAGTATGACGAAGTTGCCCTTGCAACTTCGTTAACGGAACCTATTCCGACCGTCCTTCCCTTCTTTCTAGGAGCCACCTATATGTATATATATAAAAACTTATTTAGAGTTCATTAATAAATAATTAAAAAAATTATTAAATTTTACCTCCTCGAAGATCTGGTCGACTTCTTCGGTTGACAACTTGACGGGCAATCCGTCTGCAGACTGTTGGGTGAGTTGCGTCTCTCGCTCTTCTACCCGAGACGCCACAGCGTTGAAGAGTTTCTCTGATGCAGGATCAACAAAAACTCCATCTGGTGTGGCGTGAGTCATCTTGAATAAGTCCGAGAGAGATGGCAGAACTCCCGTCTTCTCCAACTAATAAACAAAAATAAAAAATTAATTAAATATATTAATAAATACAAAAGTTTATAATAATGAAAATTATAAATTAAAATAAAACTTACAGCTTCGAGACGAACTCCGGCATGGGGTTTTTGGCCGGTTCTATGAACCATGGGCAAATGGCCATCTTTATCCCCTGTTCTTCGGGAAGCGGAGCACGAGTTGGCTTTGCGGATGTTGACGGGGTCGGTCCAATAGGCGATGAGGCCATCCCATGCGTCCTTGGTGACCCCGCTCGGCTTCCCCTCATAGCCGTAAATCTCCCACTTGTCCTTCCAATCGGAGACAGTGTTGCAAAGACGAGTTTTCGCCTTTGCAATAAATTCGCTCTTCACCCTCTCGGTGATTCCTATGGACCAGTTCCACCTTTGCTGAAAAAAACAAAAAAATTAAAAGATTAGAAAAAATAATAATTATTTAATTAAAAATTTAATTATTTATTTAAATTACCGCAAAACATTTAAACCACGTCGTCTTGACGTGATCGGGAGTGGACGTCCAGTTGGGATAAGGGCCGTCATAATATCCCTTCATCGTCTCTGAAACGCTCCGGCTAACTTTGTTGTTAGCCCCAAACCTGCAAATAAAACAAATTTGTTAAAAAAAAATTATCAAAGATTTTAAATTTAAAATAAATAATTTTATCTACTTACCAAAAAGTACCCCGGGGTCTATCCGGGTCAAGAATCTTTAAACCCTCTCGTCCGGGCTGGGTCAGCAAATCCTCCACGGTGTATCTTGCGAATGGTGCATAAGGTGGCACCCGCAAGTCGGGATGAACTGGAGCCGGTGGGGCAGGCTGATCCGGGGCGAGAGGTGGAGCAGGTGGTGGAGGAGGCATATGAGCTGGCTGTGGAGGAGGGGTCGAAGAAACTCTCCTCGATGTCTGAGACTCCGGAACTGTCCCGGAAGAAGACGATGGACCGCTAGAAGAAGATCCATCGCCAAATAGATCGGCATACGTAAGTCCAGGAGCTGCTGGTCTCGGTCTAGGAGCCATCTAAAAAATAATTAAAAAAAATAAATTAATACATTTCTCAAACGAAAATTTTGAAATAAAATAATTCTTTTAACTAATCACCTAAACTAACTCCGGTAACTAATCAGCTAAACTAATTCCGGTAACTAATCACCTAAACTATTCACCTAAACTAACCACCTAAACTATAAAAAAAAAAAAAAAAAAAAAAAAAAAAGAAGAGAGAGAATACCTTAGAGAGAGGGGAGGAGTTTGGGAGGAGGATACGAGTAGGGGTGGTCTGAGAGGGTTCTCGCATATATATAAAAACGGATTCGTCGTAATGGCCTCGTAATTTTACGACGAAGTTACCAGGCCCGTGTTTTCGTTTACGACGAAGTTACCAGGCCCGTGTTTTATTTTACGACGAAGTTACCAAGCCCGTGTTTTCTTTTACGACGAAGTTACCAGGCCCGTGTTTTTTCATTTACGACGAAGTTACCAGGCCCGTGTTTTGTTTACGACGAAGTTACTAGGAATGTATGAAACCACGAAAATTAAATCCCTAAACCCCAAACTTATCATCTTTACCTCTCATTCATACTTTCACCCTTACCTTCAACAAAATAATTTTTTTTTCCTTAACAAATAATTTTTTTTAACCTTAAGAAATATATATTATACATTAAGAATTTCACTTAAGCAATAAAAACAACATTGCATACAATATTTTGGAAAGACAAAATCAACATTTGTTACATATATTACATCATTCTGAATCGTTTGAGTTCTCATCAACATCAGACCATTCATCGTCATCACTACAATCAAACTCGTCTTCACGTGCTTCATCTGTCGCATCTTCGGGAAGATCTTCATATTGATGGTTATTTGGGTCGATCAGAAGAATTTCATCAAGTTGTTGGTCAGGAACCTCAACTTCATTAATAGCATCTTCTTCTTGCAATGGTGGTTCTTCTCCAGCAACAATTCGTCCACGAGGTGTAATTTTGATAGTAGCCAACCAATTAATCCCAGAACTTCGAATGCGAGGATATGGAAGAAAGCTAACTTGTTCAGCCTGGAAAGCGAGGATGAAAGGCTCGAATTTGTTGTATCTTCTCCCAGAGTTGACATCCACAACACCAAATTTGTTAAATCGAACTCCTCGATTCTCAACGGGATCGAACCATTCACATTTGAAGAGGACACATTTTAGCTTCAATAACCCTGGAAATTCCACTTCAATAATCTCCTGCAAGATCCCGTAAAAGTCTGTTTCGCCTTTCACACATATTCCATAGTTACTTGTTGCCCGATGTCTTCCATACTCGTATGTGTGAAAGGTAAAACCTCGTGTGAAGTACATATTTGATGTGGTGACCTTTGCTACTGGACCTTGGATCAATTCGTGAAACCATACAGGGTAATATGGATCATCATACTCAACCTACAAAATACACCACCGTTAGAAAAGTACCAAATATTGCTTCATTTTAATCAAATATAATACCTGTGATTTTAACCACTTGACAAAGTGCTTTTCTTTTCTTCCTTCCACTTCAGCTGCAGATAATCCCGGTATCGCTTCTTCAACTTGAGATACAAACATGCTGCAAATTAAACAAATATATCATATCATATAATTAACAACAAATTTAATAAAATTAATTAACATAGACAAAAATTTACCTTTCAAACGAAGACGTCATTGCATCTCCGCAGTTGAGCGTAATATATGTGTGGGCACTATGCTTATCCTCTTCACTAGACCACCAAACTTCTTTCAGCTTACCACCAAATCCTCTATTTACTAAATGCTTCCAAACAGTTTCACTAAGTGCAAATTTTGAATTCTTGCATTTTCGACAAGGGCAAAACATCTTACCGCTTTCCTGTGTGAGCGGTGTAGAACCTGCCTGCTGCATGAATGTCTCTAGCCCGCTCAGAAAGGTATCCGTCACTCTACCGGCAGAATCTTTATGTGAATACATCCAACTCCGTATCTCGTAGATATTGCATCCATCAGCCATTTTTTTCTATTTGTGTTTTTTCAGTTTTTTTTTTCTTATATTTGTTGGTGGTGTGTTTTGAGCATTGAGAAATGACATATATATAGAAGATTTTCGAGTTTGGTAGGTAAAGGTTTAACAAGTATTTTACAACGCAATTTATTACTACGAATTTACAACTTTTTTACATGGAAGTTACATCAACTTTACAAGGAATGTAGTTAGGTATCAAGCACAATTAATACACGTTTCGACCAAGTGTACGGTAACCTGATTCGTTGTTAAATCCTTGTTAAATTACAACGTCTTTACGTGGAATTATGTTTCGTCGTAAACTCCATGTAATATTACAACGTCTTTGAGAGGAGAGATAAGGAAACAGGTTTCGTCGTAAAGTCCATGTTAAATTACAACGCGTTTACGTGGAACTTAATTTTCCACGTGAACGCGTTGTAACTTTACATCGACTTTACGACGAAACAGTTTCGTTGTAATATTACATGGACTTTACGACGAAACTGCTCTTCGTCGTAAAGTCGATGTAAAGTACTTGTAATTTTACGAGGAATAATTTTCGTTGTAAATTTTCGTTGTAAAACCAGTGTTTTCTTGTAGTGAGAGTGATGAATTAGGTATAAAATAGAATCATCCTTTAATGTACTTACTTACACACGTTTGCTGAAACTCATTCTGTTCTTGAAACGTTTCATTTTCTGATTCAGAAAGAACTGATAAGGAAGTTGAGAAGAATCTCACAAAGTTTGTGAAGCTGACTCCTACATCAATCAGCTTTGAGAGCGGTAAACAGGTGGCTTTTCACGCTTCGATGTCTAGTTTTCTTGACACATTTGAGCATTATCGATCCTAACTAAATTTTGGAGGCTAAATTATATAAATTTTTCTCATAAATTTGGAAGGATATGTAAAAAACTTTTTGAAATTTTGGGGACTATAAGTCAAAGCTTCGCTAATTTATGTTGGCTCTGTATTTGAGTATCTAGGTATGTATGTTTTGCAGCATTTACCGGCAAGTTTCACGAGAGTGAACGGACTCATCAATCCGGGGAAGATCATTTTGGTGGATAAAAAGGGAGCTGAGTGGGTGATGGAGCTCAAGGTTGAAAAAAGAAATGGAACTAAGTACACGTACATTATGAGTCGTAATGGCTGGAGAATCTTCTGTGGCATTAATGAAGTAAGAGCGGGGGAGTCTCAAACTTTGGAGTTGATCAGAGGAGGAACGAGTCCTAAGCTCAAGTTCTGCTGCAAGGTTAGTATGAAAATCAAATAACTTGCGTGTAAAGTTACATTTTAGGTTTTTGCTTAAAGTTGCGAAACGACTTGTACTCAGATGAAGCAACCACCGTTTGAAGGAGAAGCTCATGCGCACAAGCGAGCTAAATGGAGTCAGGAAACTAGACTGAAGTATGAGTTAAGGGAGAAAACAGCTGAAGAAGGAGAACCCTCTCATCGCACTAGGGCAACTGACAAAACTAATGCAAATCAAGACAAGCAACCTTGCTCTGTCTCAGATCTGTTGATGACTAAGGTGAAACATAGCGTTGTAAGTACTTTAACCAGTATCAGACGGTTTCGTGAGGAGCTAAAGACAAAGGAACAAGAACTAGAAGATTCATTGAAGGAAATCAACAACTTAGCCTCAAGCTAAGTTTTAGATGTGGAGCTGAAGATCATCCTGTTTTATTTGAATACTTTGTTTCAAACAAGGCTATTTCAGACTTCTACTGCTGGAGAATTAGATTGTAGTTGTTCGTTGTCCATTGTTTAGTTACTGTTTTCTCCGTTTAGTTCCATTGATCTATTATGCTAATAAAAAATCAAGACTATTGGTAATAGTAATAGTCTATTACAATTACTTGTGTCCTAAATACTCTTTTTAAAATGGTGATTACTCCATCTGAGTACAAGTCTAATGTTTAGTAATTTCTTCTTTTCTTATTTGAAAGAATGTTAAATTGATTCAAGCAAAAAAAAATCGTTTTTTACATGTACTACTTCATTGAATTTATATTTGTATTGAAAAGATCTTTAGAAACTCTAAATCTTTCAACTTACTTTGCAACTGGATTGTTTAATATTTTTTAAGGTCATCTCAAACTCAATCGTAAAACACCATTTCAAAGTAGTTCTTATATCAAAACTATCTCCAGTCCAGTTGCAAAAATTACATCATTTTAGTGCAACATTATAGTTTCACACCAAATTTGGTGTGACACTATTCACCACACTAAAATATTATACACTCTACTAAAACATTATTCGCTTATTTATTAATAAAATATACAGTTAACTAAATGATAAATAAAAGGATAAATATATATATATATATGATATTTTTAAATGCCTTTTTGAAATTTGATTTTGTGGTTGGAGAATATTTTTTAATGTTATAACTACACTAAAATAAGGTTATGGGTTGGAGATGCCCATATAGAGAAAGCCAAAAACGTGCAGTGTAAGTCTCCCGAGTTTGAGACTCTCCTGCGACTACTTCATTCGCTGAACACAAACATTCTCAACCCTTATCACCATCCATAATATAACCTAACTCCAATTCTAATATCCAACTTAGGCTCCGAATGGTACGCAGATCAGAAAAATACATATCAAACACCAAATGCAGATCAAGTAAAATAAATGTAAATCAAAAAGATTATAGAGAACAAATGCATATCAAACTGGTTTAACTAGCTTATTTAATCAAATGTTAAACAGAAATTTTGTTAAGTTAATATCTAAAAATATAAATTATTAATAAAAATAATAAATATTATTATTTTAATAAATAACACAAAATTTAAACATTAAAAAATTACAACATATAATGAAATTGAAAAAAAAATCAATTTGGAACCTTTTTATTTGCCCATAATGTATTTCTAATCATTTCTCTAATGTTTGCAAACATGTAAAAATTCATTAAGCTAATATATATATACATATATAATATATTAAACATCAACTGATGATTGAAATACATTCATATGTTATAATTCACTGAGAAACAAAATAAAAATGTAGTTTTGTTTTTAAATTGTCTTAATGGATAGAACTGTATGAGAATATCTGAACATGTGAATTTTAACTTATCTAAAAAAAAATCTTTTAAAAAATCATAATTGATTGAAGAAACAAAATAAAAACGTACCTTGATTTATATTGTTTTAGTGTATATAAATGTATGAACCAACCGGAAAAAATTAAAAAGAAGTTCAACACAATATAAAAGCTCCTCATAATATTTTACATAAAATGGTAAAACATATTTAGACAAAAAAACTTACTTCAAGAGAGGATTATGTGAGTTATGAAAGAAGAAAATAAGATGTTGTGTGGTATTAACATACGGGGATATCCATACTATCATCAGCAAATGCCGTAGAGCTTTGTCAAAAGGGAGGAGCAAGAATAAAACGAACTCAAGGAAGGTGATCGAGCAATTAAAACTGGATATTCAGAAAGCCTATGAATCTCCTGCCATTGATTATATACATCTTCAAACTCTAAAAGCTCAGCTACAGTTACATTACAGGATGGAGGAAGAGTATTGGAGAACAAAATGCAGGATTTTTATGGCTTCAAGCAGCGGATAAGAATACCAAATACTTCCATGCCAAAATAAAACAAAGACGCAGCTACAACAAGATCCTCCACATCCAGGATGAGGCAGGGAAGCATTACACAACTGTCAAAGATATCCATTCCCACATTCTCAGCTATTTCAAAGATTTATATACAAGAAAAAGAAATATTGTAGATGCTCAAATCATGAATGGTATTCCTTTAACAGTTACATAAGACATCAACAAGAATCTTACAAGCCATGTCACAGAAAAGGAGGTTAGAGATGCAATCTTTGCCATGAATCCTGAGAAAGCCCCAGGCCCCGATGGTATGACGGCAGCCTTTTACAAACAACACTGGGAGGTCATCAAACCAGGTGTTCTCTCGTATGTCAAGCTTTTCTTTGAGCAATCTTATCTTGACCCAAAAATTAATGAAACCCATATATGCCTAATACCTAAAATTGAGAACCCCATCACTATAAAGGACTATAGGCCGATAAGCTTAGCCAATGTTGCTTATAAGATCATCTCTAAGATTTTAGCTGAGAGAATGAAGCCTTGGCTTCACAGTATTATTACGGAAAATCAATCAGCGTTTATACCAGGCCGCCTTATCAACGTCTTTATAAGCCATGAACTCATGCACTCTCTGCATACGAAAAACCTTAAAAATAAGTTCATGGCCCTTAAGCTTGATATTGCAAAAGCTTTTGATAAAGTTGAGTGGTCTTTTATTGATTTAGTGATGGAGAAAATGGGTTTCTGCAGACAATGGAGAGGATGGATCATGAAGTGCATCACTACAGTCTCATACTCAATTCTGATCAATGGTGAGCCATCCAAGACTATTAAGCCTCAACGAGGATTACGCCAAGGTGATCCTATCTCTCCCTATTTGTATATCATCTGCACAGAAGGTCTTTCTCGTCTGATCAAGCAGAATATTCAGGAGAAGAAAATTCATGGCTTTCAAGCCTCAAGAAGTGGCCCTCCAATCTCACATCTCCTCTTTGCAGACGATTCTCTCTTATTCTGCAAAGCAACAGAAGAGGAAACCATCAATATGTCAAGAATTCTCAAGCTTTACCAGAAAGCATCTGGACAAGAAATTAATTACACCAAATCGGCTATATCCTTTGGAAAACGTACTCCCCAAAACCTCCAGGAAAGAATTGTTAATCACTTGGGTATAACAAAAATAGGAGGCTTTGGACGATACCTAGGGTTGCCTGAGCATATTGGTAGAAATAGGAAAGAGGTTTTCCAGTACTTAAACCAGAGGATCGAAAATAAATTAGAAAATTGGTACTCAAAGCTCTTGTTCCCAGCTGGTAAATAAGTGCTGTTGAAAGCAATGATAACAGTTTTTCCTACTTATACAATGTCATGTTTCTTATTGCATAAAGTATTTGAAGCAATCACAAAAGCTATGAGGCACTTCTGGTGGTCGGCTAATAAAGACAGACACTCAATCTCTTGGATAGCATGGAATAAAATCACTGCTTCAAAGAGAGAAGGAGGCTTGGGTATCAGAGACATGATGGCATTCAACAAAGCCTTGCTAGCAAAACAGGTTTGGTGACTAATTACACAACCTTCTTCATTGCTAGCGAGGGTATATAAGGCTAAATACTATAGGAAAACAGATTTACTTGACTCCACGAGCTATCAATCCTCTAGCTACGCCTGGAGGAGTATAGTGCAAACTCTTCCACTAGTAAAGAGAGGATTGAAATGAATAATAGGAGATGGCCAGAGAGTTAGAGTATGGGAAGATAATTGGCTCCCCGGAACAACAAATATTACACCTTCTGGGCATGGTTCCTCTGTTTTACCAAATTTATTAGTTAAAGATATTCTTGCTCCAGGTCGAATGCGATGGGATATACCAAAGATAGAGGCTTTGTTTCATCCGAACTATGTCCCTAATATATTGAGTATTAGACCGTCAATTACAGGAGGCCATGATATAGCCTACTGGATGTAAAGTAAAACTGGAGTTTACACAGTCAAAACAGGCTACCACATCCAGAAAATGATTGACAGAGAGAATCTCCAGAATCAAGTTCCTTCTGATACTTTAATAGCTCAACGCGATAAATATTTATACAAATTATGGAACCTGAAAATTCCTCCTAAGATAAAACTCTTTTGGTGGAAGTGTATTCATAATGGTCTTCTAGTTGCAGAAAACCTTAGTACTAGAGGTTGTAGAATTTACAGGTATTGCCAGATGTGTGGGGAGGAGATAGAATCAGTGAAACATATGCTTTTCGATTGTAGAATTGCTAAAGAAGCTTGGAATCTATCTCTGTTAAATACTTGTCCTCAACTTGATCAAAATCACACAACTCTCCACCTCTTACAGGTTCTGCTGGATCAAATACAAAAAAGTCTCACTGATACACTTCCATTATATCTTGGGTGAAGAATATGGAAGATGCGCAACAAGATTATTTATGAGAACAAAAGAGACCACGTAACTCAAGTCATAACTGCAGCAATGACAAACAAGAGACTATGGGAAGAAGCACAAAGTCATAACCCATTCAATAATCTGCAACAGACTGCTGCAAATCAGGTTCAAGTTCCATATTCTCTAAACTCGCTTCCCCATATCCTTCCCCAAGGTACAGACTACTACTGTATTGTAGATGCATCCTGGAAGTCACCAGAAGAACAAGCTGGAATAGGGTGGTCCTTAATAAGCACAGAAGGCACTCTTAGGCTTAGGAAGCTCTGCAATTGAGCCTACCACATCACCACTGGTAGCAAAAGCAATGGCCATGCTGTTAGCAGTTCAACAAGCGCACATACTTGCATATAAAAACGTCACGTTCATAGGTGATTGCGAGGAGCTATTCAAGAGTTTAAAACTAGAAGCTATTGATGGTAGAACGCATGCAATCTACATAAATGAAGCTACTTCCATAGTTAAGGATATAGAAGCTACTTCCATAATAGCTTCCTCTTTTACCAAGTTCCTAGAAATCTTGTTGTAACTGCTGATCATTTAGCGAAAAAAGCCAGGTGCAATGGACAACAATATGTAATCACCTGGCACTAGCAATGGACATTGTACAATTTCATTTCTTATGAAATGAAAACGTCGACAAAAAAAAGATGTTGTGTGGTATTAATAAGACAAAAGAAGAAATTGAAAAAAAAAAAGCAAAGTTGACATGCATTGGCCCATTGTCTACGACCAACCTCTTTTTCGTTTGTATGCAGTTATCTTTATTTAGGCTCCGAATGGTACGCAGATCAGAAAAATGCAGATCAAATACAAAATGCAGTTCATGCAGAACAAACACAGATCAAGCAGATCATACAGAACAAATGCAGATCAAACTGGTTTAACTAGTGTATCGAAATAGTTTATTTAATCGAATGCTAAACAATAAAATTATTAAATTAAATATCTAAAAAATACAAAATATTACATAATAGTAATAAATATTTAAACTAGTTTAACTAGTGTATCGATATAGTTTATTTAATCGGATGTTAAGCAGTAAAATTATTAGATTAAATATCTAAAAATACAAATTATTATATAAAATAGTAATAATTATTTAAATTATATGAAAATTCATCACAACTATAGAACTAATATTATTGATTTTGATATGTGTTTTTGTATTAACAAAATAAATAAACCAATTAAAATCAAACCAAACCGAAATAGAAAAAGTGGTTTGGATTTGATAATACTGAATAAACCAAATATATTTAAATTTTCATAAACCGTAGTATATGAATATGGTTCGGTATATAAACCGATCTAACCGAATAAACCAAAGAATCCGAATAATTTAAATATTTTTTGTACACTTATATGTAAATATCTAATATAAGTAATAATACATAGTTAATTTATTTTACAGATATGATATTCACAATAAAGACATTGATTTTAATAAAAAATATTAGTTAAAAAGGTTATTTTGTTTATCTTATATTCACAAAAAAACGTAATTTCTATTGGAACATATGTGTGCTTAAATATAATTATTTAATAATTTTGTGATATTACTATTTTATTCTTTTTATGTTAGTAGTAACACAACATAGAAAATATTATAGTCAAAAGTTTGAATAATATTTTTTTTTGTTTTAATAAATCTGATTCACATAAACTAAATATTTAATAAAATATAAATATAATTTAACATGTCTAAAACATTTTACAAAACAAATGTAAATTTATTTGATAGATGAATTAACTAGATTATCATATTTTGAAAATGTTAAAAGATATATTAAACGATATATCTAAACTGAAAATATAAGTTAGTTGATTCATATAATAAATTTTAAATCACCAAATAAAATATATGAATTTGTTAAACTAAATTATATAAAATATTATAAAATAGAAATTTATTAACAAGTATTAGTTATTTTAACTATATTATTTATTATCAGAATAAAAATAAAACGAACTAAAGAGTCTAAAAGAAAAATACATATACAATAGTAAACAGTTTATTAATAATTAATAAAAAAAATCATTCATTGGTGATCTGCATAAATTCCAGCACTTTTTCATAAATATTTGCAGATCATTAGTTTCCTTTGTTGTAATGTCCTGCATGCAGATTATACTGCAAATTAAATGATCTGCAATTAAATGTTGAATGGCAAATAAATGCAGTATGATCTGCATTTTAATTGATCTGTATTTCTTCTGTATTTTAACTGCATTACATTCAAAGCCTTAATTGATATTTTTTGTTCTGCATTTTTTATCTTGATTGAACAATAACTGTAGAGCAATCTGCATGTCAATCACTCATGCATGTCTCATGTATTTGTCCTGAGTCTACATTCAAAGCCTTAACTTTGTCTTTTACAAGGATCATTTTCTTTAATTTATGATGACACGGTTTGATTTTACGGTAAATATGTAATAGTTAGTTGTATATGATTACGATTTGATTTTAAAAATAAAAGCTGTAATTGTTTTTTTCTTAATTAAAAGTTTGTCTTGTCTAATCAAAAGAAGCTTTGGCAATGATGGAGGCTACGTATACTGGGAATACAGAAACATCCAAAATATATGATATAAGCATTATCTTACCTAAAAATATCACTAAAATAGATATTAGAAATATTTTAACTAATTATAAAATACAAAATAAAATAGAACTAGTTACATATTTTTTAATAAAATTATAGTTATATTTTTAATAAATTAAAACTCTTTTAAATGGATGGAACATTATTTTGATTTGTTATTGTAATCCTACGTCTGAAAGAGATGACCACCAATCGATGGCAAAACATCTCGCCGTTCAATGTTTTCCGGAAAATAAATACAGTAAATAACGAAAATTACGACTTCGTAAAAAGAAAATAATAAATGAACTTTCAATTCTTGGGTAACGGAAAACCAACTAGTGTAGTATAACGGAAGAAGAATTCAAAGGAACAACTTCCCATAGAAGAGTTCCTCAGAGATTGTTCAACAATGGTGGAACCAGTTGTGGCTTCCTCAACCAAGAAACCAATCTTCATCATAGATCTGTCTGGACAAAACTCAAACCCTGTACCTTCTCTTTCCATCTCTTATAATCTCTGTTTTTCTTTGAAACTTTGATTTATAATCTCTGTTGTTACAATTTAACATATGGTTTTGTCTTCTCTAATTGTTGTTGTTGTTGTTGCAGATGATTCCGGATTCGTTTGTTTCGAATCACTTGAAGGGTAATGTTCAGTTTACGAAACTGAAACTGACTTCAGACGCTTCGAACAGAGCATGGGAAGTTGAGTTGGACGGTCAGAGATTCGCCCGCGGTTGGAAACAGTTCTCTGATCACCACTGTATCCGAAACGACGACGTTTTGAGCTTCAGGCATGATGGTGACATGGTCTTCCACGTTACACCGTTCGGACGCAGTTTCTCTCATCAGCAGATTCAGTTTATCTCGTCTACCTCTGAAGCTGAAAATGATCGTTCAGATGATGATGATGAACACAATATCTTTGATGATGATGTTTATGATGATGACGATCTTGGAGATGATGATGATGATGATGACGAAAATGCGACATCCGAAGAGGAACCGTATCCAAATAAAACTCCGTTGAAGAAGAGAGCAAGAACAGAAACAGAGTCTTCATCAGAAAACACTTATCTTGTTGCGCACGTCACACCTCCAAACCTAGGTCGAAACCATATGGTTAATACTTGCACTTTAAATTTTTCATTATAATTATTCTCATTGTATTATTTTGGTACGGACTATTTAGTAAGTCTCGATGCTGCAGTATCTTCCAAGCAAATTTGCGAGGTCAAATGGTCTGAACAACAGACAGTGTGAGATCGATCTAAGGAACGAACATGGAAAGTCTTGGACTCTTGATCTTAGACACAGCAAAACAACTGGTCAATCATTTGTCAGTAATGGCTGGACCAGTTTCTGCAAAGCAAATGAGATCAAAGCCGAATCTTTTTGTAGATTCAAACTTGTCCAAACCGGAACAAAACCTGTTCTACAGTTGTGTCCCAACACTGAAGGTGATGATGAGATTGAATCCGAGGACTGCTCAGAGCCTGCTTCAGTGAATCAGAACAAGGTCGTGGCATTAGAATTTAAACCTTACATGTTAAAAGCAGGTCGACTTGTAAGTTCCAACACAGTCTTTTTCTCTTCTTTTTTTTTGTCATTCTCAAATGGGTTGATCATTTTTGTAAAGCGAGTTCCTGTATCATTTGGAAGAGCTAATAGGATCAATGAAGCAGGAGAGATAACTGTAGTGAACAAAGATGGCGTAGAGTGGAAGTTACATGTAGGTCAAATGAAGGGAAAAAAACTATTCTACATTAGAGGTTTAAGAGGTTGCTTTTTAGCCAATGGGATAAAGAAAGTTGGTGATTCCTTTACACTAGAGGCTATCAGAGGAGGACCTAATCCTGTTCTCAAGATCAGCTCCGAGGTTAAATACCAATTCATTTTTCATGAATTTTTTTTTTTGGAGAGATCTTTTATGCTAAAAAGGAATTGTGTTCAAATAAAGGAAGCAACATTTGATAGGACACAGCCAAGGATGATTCAAGCATCACGAGATGAAAGAGAGAAGGAAACTAGAGTACAAAAGAAAGCTCGAGTTTCTGCAGAAGGAGAATCATCTCACCGCGCTAGGGCATCAAAAATATCAAATGCTGGTCCGAAAAACTTGCAGGGTAAGCAACCTGTTCAACCTTGCTCGATCTCTGATCAGGTAGCAAAGGTTAAGCAGAGTGTTGTGGATGCTTTAACCGATGTAAGACAGTTTCGGTCAGAGCTCGAGGTTAAGGAACGTAATCTAGAAGCTGCGCTGGTGGAAATTGATGTGTTAGGTATGACCTAAGTAACCCATGAACAATTTCTTTATATTTATCTTTTCGGTACGGGTTTTTTTTTTGACAAAAGTAATGTTGGAACAAGCAGGGGAAAAGATACTGGGAATCAGCAAACTCTTCAACATCAATCAAGTTTGAAGCATGAGAAGGTCGGAAAAGTTTGGAAGGACGAGATCAGAAAATGAACAATGGGCTTTTCATATGACGATGGAGTTTAGAAATTCACATGAAACATCTACATCTCTTGCGTTTCTACTTTGATATTTTTGTTTTAGTCATAATTATCTCATTCAAATCTTGGTTACAATTTTAAGTTAACAAAGGGATTGGATGATATTTTTTTCTAGTTATTGCTCAAAATTATATCATTCGCTATAGTTAATTAGAGTTTCTTTTTGTAACTTCCATTAATCTCAACCAAATACAGAAGAGAATCCAAAGCCCACTCAAAACACAGACGGCCCTAACCGGAAAAAAAAAAAGAAAAGTTACGCAGCTAACAATCAAAAACATATAAGCTGCTCCCTTTGCTCTGTTTTTAATTCCCTTGCTTTTATCTTTTGTTCTGTATGTTGCTGTGTTCCCCCTCTGTAAACTCTTGTCTTTTAAAAATTTAAATATGAAAGCCAGTTGAAAAACAAGAAGAGTGTTTACTCCAACTGCCACTGCCTGAGGCCTGGAATGAGAATCAAGCTTTAATCTCACCAAGTTCTTGATTTCTCCAATTAAGGATGAAGCTGGCCTAGCAACCTCCGCATAAATTCTTGAGTTTCTCTCCTTCCAAATGAAGTAGACTGAATCTCAAAATTGGAGCCTTATAATGAGTTCGACATTGTTATTCCTTGAGGGTTTCATGCAATACAATGGGTGGAGGAGAGAGGTGTAACCGAGATAAAAATAAATTTCTTAAAATCTGAAAGTCCAAAGCAAATAACTTTAACAAGAACAAAAAAACACACATATCACATGATTAGGCTCCATATCATTTGGAAATGAGACTTCTTAGAATGACGACTATGATAATATATAAAATAGAAACACTTTTTGGATAACAGTTATCACGTTGGAAGTAGAAATGTTATGTAATATAATTAATTTTTTTATTTTATTTTAATGGTTAGACACTGTCTGAGAAACTTACCAGTATGTTTTTACAAGCTCCAGCATAAAAACTATAATTAATAATATCATTACAAATATTTGCAGTGATTATATATACAAGATATTGCAAATATTTATAAATTTATTCCAATTCAAGGTTGATGAAAACCCCCAATATAATTTACCTTCTTTTAGAAGACTCATTACAAACAAAATTCTTGGATTGCTCAGAGCATTCAAATATAGAAAACCAAGAAAGAAAGAAAACCATGGAGGTTACTTTAGATACAAGTCCAGTTCTTAGCTTGGTGACTTATTTGTGACACATCAGTTGACTAAGTCGACACAGAGAATTGTAAACACTATAACCAGTGTAAGACAGTTAGTTTCACTTTGAGTTCAAGACACAGAGACGTAGCATTGTTGACGCTTTGAGCAGTGTGTGAAAGTTTCGACAGAAGAAAAACAAAATAGATCCAAGTAAAGATCCAAATTGATCAAAATCAGCAATTTCATTTTTCTATTTTGAACTTGTGTTAAGCAGTTTTTTTTTCCAAGAAACAAGGTCTTTCATGCCACTATCTTGCCGAAATATCGAAGTAGTTATTTGCTCTAATATAACCAAAAGATTCAACTCACAATGCATTCTAAACAAAATGTAGGGAGATAATTCAATGTAGGATGTTTTGATGTTTCAAATATACATTTTTTCCAAGTTAATAAGTTATTTTAATTGGCCGTCAAAAAAATATTTTAATTGACCCCCAAGAAAATTGAAACATAACAACAAAATCTCACCAAGAAAAAATTTGACAGCAGATTAGTCATTACAGCGATTTCTGTTCAAGTCTTTAATTAATTTTTTACTACTGCTTCAAACCGTTTCGTTTTCGTAGTTAATGCATTCAGATCACGACTAATTATTTCGGTATTGAAAACTTTTACAATCGTTACACATTTATAGCCCCAACAATATAAGAAACCTAATCAAGTAAAATGAAAAACTTTAATCGAATAAATGAAGGGCGAATGATTGTATCCACTAATTAAAATGATTACTATGATAAAGTAGGGAGTGTAAAGCACTGTATGTGGAATGAAATAATAACATTGTTCAAAGAATATCATAACTGAAAAGTTGCCATTGATAAATATTTCATCAAAATATAGCCGATCGTCTTAATATATGCATGTTCAGTGCCGCGTCTTATTGAATAAATTTTAAACACACAATAAAGAGAGAGAAAATAGTGTAATCACATTCAAGTGGAATATTGTTTACCTATACCGTAATACATTGGAGGAGATATCAAATTAAAATCCATACCAGAACTGTAGGTCACTGAGTTTCAATCAACACATCAAGTTTTCAAATAATGCATTACGGCTACTGATTTCTGTATGGGTTGTAGATGGTCCAAGCAAAAGCCTAAATAAACATGTATCACCAAACAATTTTTGTTTTTCTAAATCCACCCAAATTAATTACACACTTAAACATATAATTATAAAAAAAATTCTTGTAATACTTTTGTAAAACGTCAGGTAGTGTATAGTAAAATCATCCTTTTAAAATGCAAAAAAAAATATCCTTAACTTCTAGAGTTCTAAATGTGTGACTAGCACCACCGACAAGTAACTCGCGTAACCTAATAGTTGGTTGAAACTTTCCGACTTTTCAAATTGTAAACAACTTCGATTAACCCTTTTCTTTTCTTGTCAAAGACATATCACTGAACTTTTTGTTTTGTTCTACAGAAAATACCCATAATCAGCGGCAATATATTAAAGTTTTGTTGCTAGTAGTCAACACTTGACCCCCTCTGTTTTGATGGTTAGTATACGTTGTCAATCAATAGTATGAAAGAAAACAAACCATCAACTAAAATGTTTCCCTTCTAACTATTTACCACCAACAACATCTTCTTTTTTTTTTTTTTTTTGTAAACTCACCAACAACATCTTCAAGATCATAAAAGCCCATGTATAATAAAATATATAGTTGATTAAGTTTTTTCGAGAAAGAATATAGGTGATTAAGTTGCATCTAATTGTTTCAAAGATTATGGCATGGACTCGTAATAGCTTGACAATATTACAGTACACCCTGTTCATCAAAGAGTAAATAGTACTCGTTAAAGAAACATATAAAAAGCTTAAAAGTCATACTGATCATTATAGTCACCCACCATAATGTATTGTCTTCATAACATTCCCGTCAAAATTCTAAATTTGATGACACTTGGTTAGTAAAAATAATTATAAATTGAATGGACTATTAAAAAGGGATGTATGAAAGCACTTGGAAAATGACATGGGGAACACATAGGCGAAGCGGTGAGAAAAACACACTTGAGTAATTCACTTGAAACTATCTTACCTGTGCCAATTTAAGTAGTTCATCTCACAAATTTGAATTTGTCTTCAACCATCCATCAATGTCATAAATTTTCCCTTTAGAGAAAACATTAAATGTTTTTTCTTTCAAACATCTAATTTTATTTTGTAGAATGATGACAAGTGCTGTTGAAAGTTACAGGGGATGAATTTGCATGCTTGAAGCCATCAAACAAGTAACTAAACACACATGAAAACTGTAAGACAGATCTTGCAAGCTTCACGTATACCTTTCTTCTTACTCTCCTCTGCCTCTCTCTCTCTCTCTCTCTTTTTTAACACACTCTCTCTCTCTTAAAGCCAAGTATTTAACTCTCTCTCTCTCTCTGAGGCACTGCTCTATCTCTCACCAACCCATCTCTCTCTTCTGTCATTCTCTTAAAAAAGGTCCAAACTTCAAATGAGCACTGAGCTGTGTATGCTTCTCTGTCTGGTTTATATATAAAACATGGGTCTCTAGATTTCCAGTTTCTGAGATCCGGGTGTTTCTATTTCTTCCATTATCTGTACAAAGCTCGCTCCTTTCTTAAAGATTCACTCTCCATTTTTAGTTTCCTAAAATGGGTTTTGCTTAATCTTCCATTTCAAGATTTGGGTCTGTGTTTTGGGATCCTTACCACATTAAGAAACTCAACTACTCTTCTGCTCTGTTTTTGGAAGATAAGATGGCTCCAAGCTTGGATTTTTCAGATTGGTGGGCGAAAGACACGAGGAGAGGAGGAACACCAGTTGTTGTCAAAATGGAGAACCCAAACTACTCCGTTGTCGAAATCGAAGGACCAGACTCAGCTTTCAGACCAGTGGACAAGACCCGAGGAGACCGCAAGAACGCAAAGCAAGTCACTTGGGTTCTCCTTCTCAAAGCTCACAGAGCCGTTGGATGCCTCACTTGGCTCGCCGCTCTCTTCTGGTCTCTCCTTGGCTCCATCAAGAAACGCCTTAGCTTCACTCACCCGCTTGGCTCCGAGAGATTGGGAAGAGACAGGTGGCTTTTCACTGCTATCAAGCTCTTCTTAGCTGTTTCTTTACTGATTCTTGGATTCGAGATTGTTGCGTACTTCAGAGGATTGCATTACTTCGAAAACCACATCCCTACTAGCACGCTCGAGATCCAGAGCTTGCTTCATCTAGTCTATGTCGGTTGGTTAGGGTTAAGAGCTGAATATATTGCTCCTCTGATAAAAGCTCTCTCCAAGTTTTGTATTGTTCTGTTCCTTATACAGTCTGTAGACCGTTTGATTCTCTGCTTGGGCTGTTTCTGGATCAAGTATAAGAAGATTAAGCCGAGGTTTGATGAGGAACCGTTTCGTAATGATGATGCTGAGGGATGTGGTTATGTCTATCCAATGGTTCTTGTTCAGATTCCCATGTGTAATGAGAGAGAGGTATGTTACCAATCTTTGACTTTTGTAACTTTAACTCTCAAATATAATGATCTTTAGCTTTGTTCTTGTATCAGGTGTATGAACAATCTATATCTGCTGTGTGTCAACTTGACTGGCCAAGAGATCGAATCCTGGTTCAGGTTCTTGATGATTCCAACGATGAAAGCATCCAGCAGCTGATTAAAGCTGAGGTTGCTAAGTGGAGTCAAAAGGGAGTCAGCATAATCTACAGGCATCGTTTGGTTAGAACCGGATATAAAGCTGGTAACCTCAAGTCAGCTATGAGCTGTGATTACGTGGAAGCATACGAGTTTGTAGCTATATTCGATGCAGACTTCCAACCTAATCCTGACTTCCTTAAACTAACAGTTCCGCATTTCAAGGTTGGTATTAACACTATCTATCACCTGACAAGTGGAGAGGTTACTAACTTGTTGATGATGATGTGATTGGTCTTCAGGATAACCCAGAGTTAGGTTTGGTTCAAGCTAGGTGGACATTTGTGAACAAAGACGAGAATCTGTTGACACGTCTTCAGAACATCAATCTTTGTTTTCACTTTGAGGTTGAGCAGCAAGTGAGTGGTGTGTTCTTGAACTTCTTTGGTTTCAATGGAACAGCTGGTGTTTGGAGAATCAAAGCCCTTGAGGAATCTGGTGGCTGGCTTGAAAGAACTACTGTTGAGGATATGGATATAGCTGTCCGTGCACATCTCCATGGATGGAAGTTCATCTATCTTAACGATGTCAAGGTACTACTAATCATCAATCATTCCTTGAAAAAATGGCCTATTCATGTATATTAAGCTGGAGTGAAAAACATTTACAGGTCCTTTGTGAAGTTCCTGAGTCCTATGAAGCATATAAGAAGCAACAACACCGTTGGCATTCAGGACCTATGCAGCTTTTTCGCTTGTGTCTTGGTTCAATCTTGACCTCTAAGGTAAGTGTACATTACAACTCTTTTCTCCTTCAATAGACGAAAGTTCTTGATCACCATTTTACTGACTGTCTCTCCTTCTTGCAGATAGCTATATGGAAGAAGGCGAACCTGATACTACTCTTCTTCCTTCTTAGGAAACTCATACTTCCTTTCTACTCCTTCACATTGTTCTGCATAATCCTTCCACTAACCATGTTTGTTCCAGAAGCTGAGCTTCCTGTCTGGGTCATCTGCTACATACCTGTCTTCATGTCTTTCCTCAACCTCCTTCCATCTCCAAAATCATCCCCTTTCATCGTCCCTTACCTCTTGTTCGAGAACACAATGTCTGTCACCAAGTTCAACGCAATGGTATCAGGATTGTTCCAATTAGGTAGCTCTTACGAGTGGATTGTCACAAAGAAAGCTGGAAGATCATCAGAGTCTGATTTGTTATCTATCACCGAGAAAGAGACACTAGACAAGAAAAGCCAACTACTCAGAGGGGTTTCAGACAGTGAGCTTTTGGAGCTGAACCAACTCGAAGAACAGAAACAAAAGAAACCTGTCAAGAAAACCAACAAGATATTTCACAAAGAGCTCGCATTAGCGTGTCTTTTGCTCACTGCAGCGGTTAGGAGTCTGTTGGCAGCTCAAGGAGTACATTTCTACTTCCTGTTGTTCCAAGGTGTCACCTTTCTTCTGGTGGGTCTTGACCTCATAGGCGAGCAGATGAGCTGAGAAAATCCAGAGAAGTTTTTTTTATGTTCAATGGTATCCTCTGTAATGAGATTTGTTGGAACCATAGTGGTGGTAGGCATTAATTTATTTTCATGTTTGTTTATTTTGTTATGTTTGTATGATTACTCAACTGTTAGGGATAAGAGTGTGAGCCAAGAGATTCATACATGTATACAATGTCTGTAAAGTTGGAAAATGTTGTTGGCAGTTAAAAGGAGCTTTTTTATCTTGAACTAGTACAAGATCCATGTTCAGAGACATTTTGTAAATTTTTGAGTTCAAACTTTTAAGGAAAGAGATCATAACTGTAAATAACTAACGAGAACCAGCTTCTGACAAGAATGTAACAAGCAAAAGAGAGGCCACTTAAAGGGTATAGTAGTGTCGGTGAGAGTGAAGAAAAGAGGTGTCGGCAGACAAAAGTGGAATGAGAAGAAACATAAGGTGTCAACTGATAATGATGTGGAAGTGAAGGATGGGACCGAACTAGGATCATGCTCTTGTCTCTTTTGCTTTCATAGGCTTTCATTACTAGTGGTGGTCATGCCAAAACCATGTTCTCGTTTTATCTTTTGTTACTAAATTTTTCGTCTTACATGTCACTTGCGAACTTGAAAACGTGGCCAGGTGTTGTTGTCTATGTTTGGGATCAACATTAACTTTTAATATAGAGGAACGCATAGGTCGTTTATTATCAGAAATTCCAAAACTAAACATTATGTCAATTTACCTAATAAGGGCAGTTAATACACAACTACGTAAGCAAAATGCAATCCAATCACAGTACAATCTCCCAAAGCTAAGATAAACTAGAATAAACTCACTCAGCTCCGGCTTCTTCGTCTATCTTTCAGTCCATTTCTGCAGAAACAAGAATAAATGTTGAATGATGAGCCCACATCAACCACAGGGAAAGCAACAGGGTGAATCAAGATGCATGCTATGTTAACAAAACGCTGATCTCTCCATTCAACAACAAGGGATCATACATCAAGAATTTAATTTTCCAACGTCAATCCATCAACTCAATGTATTACTATGACATCAAGAAGACAAAAAAAAAGAAGTTTTACCCATTAGCATAAGGCAGTTCCTCACGCCTTCTGTACGGAGGTGGTGATCTACTGTAGCTGCGGCCACGAGCAGGAGGAGGTGAAGAGCTGCGGCGCCTTGGAGGAGGAGGAGGAGATCTTGCACGAGGGCTGTAACTCCTGATACCAAAAAAAAAAAAAAGACAAGGTCAGCTACTACATTCAGACAAGCTTACAACCAATACAAGGAATCAGTAGCATTTACCTGCGTCCGTAGCTTGGACTCCTCCTGTATCTAGGAGGACTCCGGCTCCTGCTGCGACGCCTTCCAGTGCCACCACGGTTACGGCATTCACGTGCAAAGTGACCAGCCTCACCACACTCATAGCACTTCAAATCAGACCCACCACGATCTCCTCCGCGGTCACCACCACGGCCCCCTCCACCACCACCACCTCGGTTGTGAGACTGCTCCACCCTCCAACCATTCTTGCCTGTCCATTTAAAACAGAACGCATGTCAAATTCAGACTTTACACAAATCAAAAGATTCTACCAAACCTGTGTGTTGTTTGTCTAAATAAAAACATCAAAGTTGTTAGAGATGAAAAGCATATAACATATTACCATCTAGACCACGGATGGCGTCACGTGCATCTCTGGGATCCTCGAAGTCTAGAAAAGCGTAGCCAGGTGGTCTACGAGCAACCCAAACACTGCACATAGCAATCCAACATTACATAATACATCGAAAGCTCAAAACTTTGTATTAACGAATTGATTGGCTCAATGCTTGCCTTTTGATGACTCCATAGACACGGAACTCATCTTCGAGCTCACGCTCAGTAACTCTTGGGTCCAAATTCCCCACGTACACACGCGACATTTACCTGTTAATGTCACAGAGACTGAGTTGAGTCATAACAACATTGTATGAAAGAACTTGGCGTCACATACCTAGAGAGAAGAGACTCGAGCAGCTCGCAGAGAGGGACAAGGAAGGAAGGTGGTTTGATCGAAACTAGGGCTTTTGAAATTAGGGTTCGTCAATGCTTTAACTTCTTTACACGTACAAGGTAAAAGCCCACATTTAAGTGAGTCATCCTATTTGGGCCCATACTTTAGCTCCATTAGCTTGGTTCAACTTATTTTTTTGACCAAATTAAATAAATAACTAACAGTAACTCAAGTATATTGAAGATCAATTAGTGACAGCTAGAGATGTCAAACAGGTTGATCCGTCCCGTCCCGTCCCGTACCGCAGCGGGTTCATCTCTTTGCGGGTCACGGCAAGTCAAGCCTGCGCGGGCTGCGGTCTCCAAAAGGTCATCCCAAACCCGTACCGCAAATTGCACAGTCCTTTACGGGCTGTCCCGCGGTACGTACGTTAATATAATGTATCCGATCATGCTTGACATTGCAGGTCGCTCTAGAACACTTCTTGATGCTGCATGATGCTATAAGGTGCTTCAGGTTGTTCCCTTACATAACAAATTTCACATAATTAATATACATAAAATATATACAATGCAAATTCTTCAAAATTTGTTATATATTATGTTTATTTTCTCTATTAAAAGTGCATATAGAACATGAGATGATTACATATATATGGAGTCATAACCAAACAAAAAGTGCATGTAAAAAATGAGATGTTAATGTATATTCTATTCTATTGATGTAACGAGATAACAATAATAAGTAACGAGAGAACATGAAAAATAGAATACATATTGAAGAAGGCTCTAATCAGTAACAAGACTAACTCTTTCAGTTGAACGATATCATTGTTATAGAATTAAATAGTTTAGTCGATCAAGGCTCTAACCATAGCTTATTCTCGTTACCGCTTTGATCAGAGCTTAGTATTTTTCATGTTATCTTAACCAAATAAAATAGTTATAGTTAATTTTGTCATACTCAAACATATTTACATACCAATTAAAGATAATTTCAGTATATGTTTTTCATTGGCTTATAACTCCTATGTTCATAACCAATTTTTTAGTTTTAATGAATACAAAATTAAATATAATCAAACACCAAATCAAAGCTGCTAACCCCAAAATTAATAAAAAAACACCAAATTAAAACACCAATGGAGCTCAAATCATCATCATCGGAGCCTGAATCATCATTGCTGAAGTTCTTTTCTTTTCTCATGGGAAAGTCACTTAAATTACCTTCTTTTCACTATTTTTTATTTTATTTGAGGTAAAACAAGAATTAAAAAAGAAAAAAAATGCGGGTCTTTATAATCCCGCAGGCCCGTGTCGTTCCGTCCCGCAAAAGATCCAGTCCCGCAAAGACCCGTCCCGCAAAGCCCGCTAATTTGCGGGTCTGTAAAATCTCGGCCTAATCCCGTCCCGCAACAGTTCTTTACGGGACAGGCCCGCGGTACAGGTCCATGATTGACATCTCTAGTGACAGCTTGTCTTGTAGAGAATTGGTAAAAAGTGAAGTTTTGGGTTCAAGTAACGCCAAACGTACCAATAACCTATCGGTGGATGTGGAGGCGTTTTCTTCCACAGTGAGAAGTTAGGGTCGGTATGCTGCAGCGCTGTTAACTTAGAATCCATAAAACATTGAGGTTGTCACAATATTATTTAAGTGAAAAAGTCACTTGCGAGATTACAGGCTTTTGGTTAGACCATGACCGTAGCCAAAAGTGCATGTAACATCGCCAGTATATCGTTAGACGAAGAGTCTCGCCATGGGATTTGGAAAACAAGCGATTGGCAATGCAAGCAACAGGGATAAGCATTTCGTGTCGAGTAAAAACCCGACCCGAACTGAATAATCTGGTCCGGTGGGGCGACTCATATACAAGGCCCAATTAAGTATAACATGTTATCGCATCAAGGATAAAAGACCTATTGAACCGGTCTTGATAGTGATATAAGTATATTCCTTCTTAATTGGTTTATTATATAGGAGATATGAAAGCATATGGGACTTATGGAGCATGTATCTTTGATTTGTTTAACTAGAATCAAATCTGTCTACCTGATATGACTATTGGTTCGAAGATTTATTTAGGAGGTTTCTGATAATTCATTTAACATATAGTATTTAACACGAAAGTCAAGCAATATAAACTTTTAATGGATAATAATTTCTTTCGTTTTCTAGATGAGTTATTTTATACGGTATATTTCATATTCCAAGACCACCATGTGCAGCTTCTTTGTTAAAGGATTAAGTGAGGAATATAAAGCCAAAAAATCGACACCCAACGTTACGTCCATATATACATTGACAATAATGATAGAAAACACACAAATGGAGAATATAATTAAGCAAGTCCACATTGGATTCCACTCTCGGCTAAGCTTTTTCTTTTACATAATCTTCTTTACAGCTTTCTTTCAGACTCTATTTTACTGTTTTGTAATAACGGAAACAAGTTTTGTGGAAACCTACAACATTCATATATACCACTGTAGACAAGAGATAATGCGTGTATTGAGTAACAGTTACATGCCTTTTTTGTTGAGAAAAGTACAACTAATATTTACATGCCATTCATGTAATACAATTGAAAAACAGACTATTCAGTGTTGGTGGCTCAACCCACATATCATAACATCGGTGCCTGAACTAGAAGACGTATCACTTGAACTATTCTATAAACCTAAGAAGATTATACACCTAGGTTCAACACTTCTTGACTACAAAAAATAAATAACAGTCGACACTCGACAACTAGTTACGTTGTTTTGTATTTGTTTGTTTATCGTCTCATATCTATGTTTACGAAAAAACATAATATGGTTATTTATAATTTAAAATGTTTTCATGAAAAAACATATATCATCAATATAAACAGTACTGAAATACTATTGACCGTGAGAGATTATGGTTAGAACTTAGAAGCATAAACAAAAAGTGAGAATATTTCACAAAAAAAAAAAAAAACTCTAAGATCTGTCCCATTTTTTTCTCAGATGCGTGTTAAATCCGTGTGTACATTAACATGTATACAGTAAATGTCTGTTATGTTTAGGTTGACTTCTTTATAAAGT
Organism: Hirschfeldia incana; assembly: GCA_026261945.1. Taxonomy (NCBI): domain Eukaryota; kingdom Viridiplantae; phylum Streptophyta; class Magnoliopsida; order Brassicales; family Brassicaceae; genus Hirschfeldia; species Hirschfeldia incana. The sequence goes on from JABCMI010000006.1 coordinate 6,191,767, forward strand.
TAAAACGTTGGGCCCAAACCTTTCTTGTAGAATCAAATTTCGGTTAGACACGGGTTACATTGGAACCAATAACAACATTATAATGTGAATTACTATGATATATACTTTTATGTACATATATATTGGTTAAATGTTCTGGTATCGGAGTTATATACTATTTCTCTCAGTATAGAGCTATATCTTATTTTAGTACTAGATATGGATCCGTGCGTTGCACGGATTTATTTGATAATTTTAATTTCAGGAAAACATAAAAAAAAACTGATTTCTTTTACATTAGTTCTTAAATTTTTTAGTATATAGTGGTGTAAGACTTATTTTATTAATAATAATTTATTTTCTTACATAAATTTTGATTAATATTTCTATTACAATAATCATGGTATTTTAAAATAATATATAGTTTTGCCTATTTTTTCTAAATATTTCACTTTTAGTTATTTTGAAAATAATATTAGTTGTAGTTAATTGAGTCAACAACAATTTCATACATTCTCTTTTGCTTGTCATTTAATTTTCTATTAACGTAATATTCTTTTCTTCTTGTTCAAGCATATTTAACCTGTATCATCTTTAAATATTGAGTTTTTCCTTTTCTTAAACAATTTACCGTATGAAATTTGACATGTTTTCAAAATCGATCAGTGATTTATCACTTTGCGCTAGTATCCATTTTATTTCTAAGAGTATATATATATATATATATATATATATATATATATATATATAACTTTGTAGCTCTTTATCAGTGAATTTTTATTCTTTAAAGTAGAAAGTATGTATTTGTTTATTAGGTATATCTTCGAATAAGAGACATTAGCAATGCTCTCATACAATAAGAAAACTATTTATTTTGCACTAAAATAACAATGTTACATAATATGGCGGAGCTTGAAGTTGAAGTATATGTATATTGTTCTACTTCATCCATAACTTCTTTCCATTATAAATCTAATTCTTTTACATAATATGCTTCTTTGAATTACTTGTATTTGACATTGTCATCTTTTTTTAATATCATCAAATCTTATTGGACCTTTAAGTACATTTAGCGACAATCTCAAATACTATGAATCTCCAACTATTCGATTACTGTATGCTATTATGTTAGCTAGTTTTATAAAAAAATGCAATAGTTGTATTCAGATTTTTTGAACAAAGTAAGTATTGTTCTCAAATATGAAAATAATTAATTAAAATATTGAAAAACCTAAAATTTATATATTAAAAATCAAGCTTGTGGTAGAATTGAAATTTCCCCTCAATAGAATCCAAGTATGTGTTTTTTAAATATTTTTGCTTGTTTTTCTTAAGATTGCTTGGTCCTATATATAGATGTGGATATTGTAGTTTTTTTTTTTTGCTTTATGATTTTCAATTATAAAATAACTATTTAAATAGGAAAGTTAATTATTAATAAAAATATTCGAAATAATTATTCTACAAATGTTTAATTTTAGGATTTGAAGAAAGAAAAGCTACTATTAATAATTCTATTACAGATATCTTGTCTTTAATTTTTAAAAGGACAATTACTATCAAATAATTACTACAAAATTGTAATTATTTAAAAAGAAAATTTATATATTAAAAATCAGTAGAACCCAAGTATGTGTTTTTAAATATTTTTGCATGTTTTTTCTTGAAATTGCTTGATCTTATAGATGTGAATATTGTAGTTCTTTTTTTACTTTATGATTTTCAAACCTAAAATAACTTTTTAAATAGGAAATTTGATTATTAATAAAAATTATTCGAAACAGTAATTCTAAAAATGTTTATTTTTAGGGAAGAAAGGAAAGCTACTATTAATATTTTTTTACAGTTTTCCATGTTTACGGTTTTTTTTAAAAGGACAATAGTTACTATCAAATAATCACTATAAATCGTTTTTTTCAAGTTTTTAGGATTTTAGAAAAAGAAAATAAGTATTAAATTAATTATTTTAGAAATAATTTCTTTGTTTAAAATTTTTAAAAATAATAAATCTTAGAAAATACTACTAAATAATTTACTAATTTTTTTAAATCGATATTCTTATCTTATTATATATATATATATTACATATTTTATTAATAATAAGATATCTTTTTATTATTATTTATTTATAATAATAAGATATCTTAACACATGTTAAAATCTTAAAATAAAAAATACTGTGAAATAATCTTTTAAACGTATATATTTTTAGTGTTTTAGAAAAGGAAAGTTGTATTAAAAATTATGTTTAACTTTTTTATGATTTGAAAAAAAGAAACTTTCTAGAGATTTTTTACTATTAGATAACTTTTAAAATTATTTTTTACCATTAAATATTTCTTTTGTTACTTTTTAAATTCTTTTTATTATCTTAGTATGTATATTTTTAACCAATGGATATTTTAATACGTGTCAAAATATTAAAATGAGGATTACTACCAAATAACCTTTTGCAATTATCTTTTGTTTAGGATTTTAAAATGGTAAATTGCTATTAAATAATATATGTAATTAATTTTTAACAAATTTCGTTCTCGTCATTATCTTATTATATATATTTTAATTGTAAGATAATTTAACTCATGTCACAATCTTAAATATATATTTTACATGTGTCACAATCATGTTAATTAGTAATTTTGAAGAATCAAGCTAAAAAAGGAAAATTATTTTCATTATATGTAATTACTTTTTAACAATTAAATTTCATTTTAGTCAATATCTTATTATATATATTTTGATTATAAGATAATTTAATTCATGTCACAATCCTAAATATATATTTTCCATGTGTCACAATCATGTTAATCAGCAATTTTGAAGAACCAAGCAGAAAAAGAAAAAATATTTTCATATAACTTTTACAAATTTCTTTGTTTTGGATATAAAAATAAAGAAAAATACTATTGAATAAAAAAGGAAAATACTATTAAATAATTAATTTTATAAAAATTACTATTTAACACATGTCACAATCTTAAATATATAATTGACATGTGTCACGTTCATGTTAATTAGTAACTTTGAAAACTAAGTTTTATATAATAAAAAATATTAAAATTCCCACTAACATCAGTGTTGAGAATAAGATATGCACCGTTCAACTAATTAGTTATATTTATAATTAAACCACGCGATAATGAATTATTGTATTTGTTATAAATACGAAGCTTCTATCGCACCACCGTATAAGATTTGATAGGTACCTAAAGATACCAACGAACACGTTTCTTTCATCTGCTCATTATGAAAAAACGTGATTTTTTTTGTCAACTATGAAAAAACGTGAATATAAATTGGGAAATTAATAAAAAGGAAAAAATTTTCTCACCTACACGAAGTTTACACTAATATGGTGAAAATCATCCAATGTATAAAAATGTGTTAATAACTACACGAACTTTATATTAATACATGTCACATGTATGAAGTAAATAATAATATGGCGGCAACATTACAATCGGGTTTAATTGATCTTAACCAAAGTTAATTGGGTCAATTCGTAATTTATGAAACTTAATAAACTTAATTGATTTTTTTTTATAAACTTAATAATTATTAAACTTAATAAAATTAATAATTAGTAAAATTCGTAAACTTAATAAACATAATATTTTTAAACTTAATAAAATTATTAAACTTAAATTTATTAAACTTATTAAATTCATTAAACTTAATAATTTATTAAACCTAATAAGTTTAATAATTATTAAACTAATAAAATCAATAATTTATTAAAATTAATAACTTAATTAACATAAATAATTTTTTAAACATACTTAAATTAATAAACATAACAAATTTATTAAACTTATTAAATTTATTAAACTTATGAAACTTAATAAATTTATTAAAGTTAATAAATTTGATTGATTTTATTAATGTACTTAATAATTATTTAAACTTTATAAAATTAAGAATTTATTAAACTTAACTTAAGGAAAAGGTTTAACTTTTATATTAAATTAATTTATTTATGAAATTTATTAAACTTAATAAACTTAAGGAAAAAAAGTTTAATAAATTTACTAAGGAATTTTTTTAAATAAATTATTTATGAAAAAAAGTTTAATGATTTTTGTAAAAAAGATTATTCATGTTAATTAAGTTAATTAATTTTAATAAAATTATTGATTTTATTATGTTTAATAATTACTAAATTTATTAATAAAATTAATTAAATATATTAAGTAATAAAATTATTGAGTTTAATAAGTTTAATAAATTTATTAAGTTTAATAAGTTTACATAAACTTAATTTTACTAAGTTTTAATAATTATTAAGTTTATTAATAAAATCAATTAAGTTTATTAAGTTTCGTAAATTACATATTGACCCTATTAACTTTGCTTAAGATCAATTAAACCCGATTGTGATGTTGCCACCATATTATTATTTACTTCGTACATGTGACATGTATTAACATAAACTTCGTGTAGTTATTGACACATTTTTATACATTGGATGATTTTCATCATATTAGTGTAAACTTCGTGTAGCTGAGAAACTTTTTTGGGGTTATTTTTCCAATATATATATTGTAAACAGAACGGGTTATGTGCGCTTTAAATGTCGTTGAGGATGCCTATTATGTTGATGAGACCGTTACTGATACCGTGATGGTGATACGTGGAGCCACCGGTGTGCCAAACTTACCGGTATTCAGAGTTGTGCATGGTTTATGACAGGTAGTGGAATTAAACTCATAGCTAATCTCACTCTTATAGTCAATGTAATAGAAGAAGCCGGTAGATCAAGCGATATGATGCTCTTTCTACTATGGGTTTGTAGTGCTGCAGTACATTTTCATCAACGTTTAAAGGAATGTATAATCCCAAATAAATATGTTTTTACAGTTATGTCCATATACAAAATAATATGAAATTTCAGATCTGTTGATATTTTAAGAAGTTGAAGAGAGAAATAAAATAGTTTCCTAGTTTGGAAGTGTTCATTTACAAAAGAAAAAAAGATCACCAATGAGATTATCTTGCTCTGCACTATAACTACATAGATGATAGACGTGCACGACAATAACAATACAACATGTTCGGTCAACTACCCCATGTTATAATTTAGTCGTTGACAAAAATGGTGTTTTAAATAAGAACTCATGGTTTGTTCTGCGTCAATGACACGTTATTAAAAAAAATGACACGTTATTATATGCACACACAACACGTTCGGTTGTTCACATAGCTAAATCGTATTTTTTTTCTTAACCGGTTGTCTATCTATTACCCGGAAATACGGAGTACAGAAGATAAACGCATTCACAAAGAACTTGAACTTATGGATCTTTTAGCCAAAAAATCGAGCTTATGAAATTACAAAATACGTGTTACCAAAAAAAATGAAATGACAAAATGCAGTTAACATGTACGATGATTAATATGATAAATGTTGAAACAATGATATTCACAGACTAAGCAATGGTATAGCGGTAACTTGGGACAAGAATTTAGACCCAAAAAAAACACTTGGGACAAGAAACTTATTTCTTAATATGATACTATTTATTTACTTATTGTTAAGAGATATCTTTAATACGATATCTGCAAAAATTAAGTTGTTATTCTGTTTATTAGAAAATTTAGGATCGAATTAATTATCGATATTGTTTGTCTAGAAAACTGTGGTCTTCTTTTTGCCATCTAGTTGATTATGTTGATTTTGAAACCAAGAATTACTATATATTGGTCCAGAAGACTAGTCTGGTTTCGATCGAATACCCTAGTTATAAAATAAATGGTGCTCATTTTCACTATTGTCGACACCAAACGAAATCTTTATTTTTGCAAACTTTTAAAGCAATCTCTATAATATTATTTGAGATGTCAGTTTTATATGTATCGTATTCACGTTAAATTTTATGGTGGTTGATAACGATGATACTTTTAATGAATTGAAAATATTATATACATAATCATTATACTAAACTTGATTTTCTTTTTTAGAGAAATAATTTCTACTAATTAAAAGTTTTTTTCAGATAACAAATATTATTAAAAATAGAAATTAAAAACGATTTTAAAATAATAAAACATATTTATAGATAATGTGATTTTATAGAAAAGGAATTTAACAAAAATATTTTAATTGTTATAAATATCGATGTGTTCATGAGCTTACAGAATTTTATCAGTTATTTTCTTTTATACAACTTTCTACTCATCATTGTTTTTTTTATTTTTTTTTAAAATAAATAAATATATATATATATATATATATCAATTATTATAAATATTATGAAAATATATTTACACATTTAGGATGAAAAACCAAACTGATGTGAATAATAAAACCAATATGTTTTGGCTTAATAGAAATAAAATATATATACTTTAATACAAAAGAATACTAATATCGCTCTATCCACAAAATAAGTATGTAGACTAATCAATTTTATTATTATCTAAAACCAAAAGTAAAATAAAAACATTTTATAGTAATGTTTATTTATTTTTATACATATAAATTATGGGGTGCTTCAAAACATACTAATAAAAAATGTAACCAATTATTACAATTTTTTTTTTTTGTAAAGCATATACGCATGATAGTTCAAATATTATCGTTATATTTATTTATCTATTCTGAATTGATTAACACTTAAAATTATATTTCTATTTTATTTTCAAAAAAAAAATATAACATAATATTATTAATAAAATACATTTACATATATAAATGAAAATCACAAATTATTACAATTTTAATCTATTTATAACAAAAGAAAATATTATGGTTGAATTCAAAGAAATTGATGATGTCTAATATAATCAAACCAATAAATATATTACATATCCAAATAACTTAACTAACTAAAATAATTACACACTTTCATATAAATTATAAAATAATTGAAATTAAAATTAAAATATTAATAAATTATTACAAAATATTATTTTATAAATATCTAAATCTGTGCATGAGCACGCGAGACCGCATTGTTTGTAATAATTATTGTACTTCCTCTGTTTCTAATTAGATGGTGTTTTAAGAAGAAAAAATTGTTTCAAATTAGATGAAGTTTTGAGACTTTTAAGGTAAAAACTAATAAATAATATTATTTTTTCTATCTAATCAAATGTTTTAACTTACGTTTTCTCTCTAATCAAGAGTTTTTAATATAAATAATATTTTTTTTAATTTGTGTGTTTTGTAGTAAAACATCGTCTAAATAGAACATAGCGAGTATTACTTAAAGAGGTTGGTTCACAGATAATTAGATTCTCTGATTTTCGTCTCTCAATTTTATGCTTTTCCTAGGTTATTTTCGCATTTTATTCTTTAAATAAACGGGAAAGCTAACTATGTCGTAAATATACAATGATACATAAGTAGGACATTGAAAAGTCGACACGTGAGAATATGCTTCAACACTCACCCTGTCAGAACTTCGGGACAGACTGCAAAGAGCTGATTGCAATGATTGAGGAACCTCAAGCTTGGCCGAACTTCGCAACGGAATTGGAGAGGATAGAGACACTGAAGATATGCTTCCCGGATTTCACTATCACATATGTTCCACGAGCCCATAATCAATATTCAGATTTCCTTGCTAAGACTGCTAGATCTTTTCGTAGAGTGCTGTACTTTATTGGTTGTTCTATTCCGGTCTGGTTACCCAGACCACCTCAAGCTTGAGTAATAGAATTGCCTTTTGATGTCAAAAAAAAAAGAAAAGTCGACACGTGAGGGGAACCAAATAGCTGGCTGAAGATTTTTAGGTTCATAAATATCATAAACGCAGTCAACACTAGTATTCTCAGATCGACCATAGGATCAAAATTTAGAAAATCTGACGGTTCAGATATGAGTTAACGGGACCATCCGGTTACCGAGGTAGTCAATGGCTCTCTCTTTTTTTTTCTTAAATAGTCAGCTTTCCCCCCTCCTTTGTCGTATTATACCGCTGTTCTAATATAATTTTAATATCATGCTTTAGTCAAACCATTGTTGTTAAAATATCATTAGAATGGTTATTCGTTGTTTCCCATTATATGAGATAATTAGGTTAATAAGAAAAGTTAATAAAGGCTTCACTTATTAAAATGTCAAATTGTCAAGTGAAGAAGGTTTCTAGAATGCTATGAAAACAATATTCTAGATGGCTTTTTGTAATAATAATTAAATATTTGCTGTAGAGATGGAAAAGTCTTACACTAAATTTCACTCCTTAACAGGGTCATCAAATTATATTAAGCAACCTATCGAATTATGTTAATTGAAAATATAGTTGACAAATACTACTCATTTGACTTTTGAAACAATAGAGGAGATTCAAATTGGAACAAACATAAAATATAATTAAAACTTCAAAAGTCAAATATCTCAAATATTCTTAATTTAAAAAAAAAAATCATCCATGGCTAGTTGACAACTCTTCCCATGCCTCCACTAAAATTAAGCTGGCCATTCCATTGTGCATGAATGAATCATTGACATTAATGTAATTATCAATTTATAATTTCCCTACCTTTGATTAAGCTAAAGTTTTTATTTAGTTTAGATAAAAAAAATTGATAAATACTTATGATACTTTTCTAGGTTTGATATTTTATTTTGTTAAATAATTATGAAAATTGAGTATGGTGAAGGGAAAAAAAAACTAATCTTTAATTTGAAGAAACGATAAAATTCTGATGCCAGGTGGGGGTCCAGTAAACCTCGAACTTGAAGACCAAAACTTTGATTGCTTTATACCGTGGAAAAACTCAACTCAATTACAGCCGTTAGATCAAAACCTTCCCGCTTTGACTAAAAAATCTCAAAAAACCTGACCCGGTCACCTCCCTTCCTCCATATATCACGCCTTCCTTCCTCTCTCTTCTCCACCCACCATCCCTCTTCCTCTCCCTCTCCCTCTCCCTCTCCCTCTCCCTCTCCCTCTCCCTCTCCTCATCTCCAACGTTCTTCTCCTAGCAAAAAAAAAAAGAGACAGTGAGACAAACCATCATGGCCGTCGATCTAATGCGTTTTCCTCAGATGGAAGATCAAAAGGCTATTCAGGAGGCCGCATCGCAAGGCTTACAGAGCATGGAGCATCTGATCCGTGTCCTCTCTACTAACCGTCCCGAACATAACAGCAACGTTGACTGCTCCGAGATAACCGACTTCACCGTTTCCAAATTCAAAACGGTTATTTCTCTACTTAACCGCACAGGTCACGCACGGTTCAGACGCGGACCGGTTCGCTCCCAGAAACAACAGAGTCAAACCGATACTAAAACGGAGGCTCCGACCGTTGTTTCTCAGCCGTCTAGACCAACGGCGACGAAGCTTCTTCAGGTGGCTGTGGCTCCGTCGAGCAAGCCGAGCATAACTCTAGATTTCACTAAACCCACCGTCTTCGGATCCAGCTCCAAGAGCTCCGAGATGGACTTCGCTAAGGAGAACTTCAGCGTCTCTTTGAACTCTTCCTACATGTCGTCGGCGATAACCGGCGACGGAAGCGTTTCCAAGGGATCTTCGATCTTTCTCACGTCGCAGCCTGTAACCTCCTCCGGTAAGCCTCCGTTGGCTGGTCATCCTTACAGAAAAAGATGCCTCGAGCACGAGCAATCCGAGAATTTCTCCGGCAAGATCTCCGGCTCCGGCCACGGGAAGTGCCACTGTAAAAAAAGGTATTGTTACGTCACCCATCTGTCGCTTTAACAACTAATCACATTAAACACTTAAATGTTCGAAAATTCAACGCTTAGTTGACTTATTAGCAATAATTTCGATTAAGTGAATGTATTCCCGGTTTAGTATACTTTCCCGGTTATCCCTCTAATCAATACTATTAAAACAGGAGCAATTTTTATCTACTTACAAGTAGTCTAGGTTGTTTCATGTCATTTTTTTTTGTTTTCCTATATTTAGCTTTCATATTATTTCTACTTACATTTAACTTAATAATATTAAATATAAATCATGCCTAAAATTAAGGAGCTAACTAACTAATCTATAATTTTTTTAAACTAATGAATTTAAATAATATTAATACGAAATTTAATAATAAATTAATTATATTTTACTTATTAATGTAATAAATAATGATATATGTCTATTAATTTGTATATATACATCTATATATTAATCCAAATGCAAAAAAAAAACAATCTCTTCAAAACCCTCACTAAATATATAAAAATATAATTCTTATAGTTAGAGTATTAAAATTAGATAGATATATATATATATATATATATATATATATATCTATATATATATATATATATATATATATATATATATATATATATGATAAAAATAGTAATAGTTCGATACTATTAATATTTAGTATACGATGAAACATGTTAATATTGATATTTTTATGAACATAGTTTCACGGGTTATTCAAACACATATAATATATTTATCAAATATTAACTAATTCAACAAATATATTAACACAATTATATCATAAAACACTACGTTAAAACATAAATTGATGCAAGAGAGTATGGATCAATAGTTTAATTAGTTGTAAAATATAATTATATATATTAACTTTAAAATTTAAAATAAGTCATAAACAAAACATCAAAAAATCTAATAACATGTGAATAACAAAAGTAAACTTACTAAATAAATGAAAATTATATTTACAAACATAAATCATTAAATTGTAATAGACGTATATAAATGGTTGATCCTTAAATATTGTATATTTCATTTTTAGTATGCATTCTCTCAAATATTGATTCATTACACTTACAATAAGATATGAAAATTTAGTTTGACAAAAAAATAGTATTAAAATTGGAACACCGCTTTCATTATATATCCACTTCATATAAACATTCATGAATATATATTAGAATACTTTAATTATAATAATTTAATTCAAATCGAATTGCATATTGGGTCACATATCAGTTCAACCGATAGCCATGATCTCGGGTACTAGCTGTAGTTATAAGTTTTATAGGATTTTTAAATAATATTTTATTAAAAACTAAACTAAATTACATATGAAACCACATAATTTGCCGATTTAGCAGCGGGTCGGGACGGATTTTAAAATACTCAACATAATGTTTCATTTATAACAAATGTAGATACAATAAATACAAATTAATATCAACAAAATTTGAAATGTTTCGAAAAATTATCCCGCGGTTTGAAACCGCGGGTCAAAATCTAGTTGACTTTTAATCCCATGAAGCACGCAGCTCCATTTGGCATTTAGCTACACATCGCATATTAAAAACCGCTGTTTGGTCTTTGTTTAATTCAAACAATTTCGTTAATTAATAATCTTTTTCTTTTTTTTTTTGACTAACAATAATCTTTTTCTTTATTTCTTTTGTTTATTAAAGCAGGAAAAATAAGTTGCAGAGAACCATCAGGGTACCGGCGATAAGTTCGAAGATCGCCGATATTCCACCAGACGAGTTTTCGTGGAGGAAGTACGGTCAAAAACCGATCAAGGGCTCACCACACCCACGGTAACTATTCGTACACCCTTGTATTATCCACCGTTGATGTTTTGATACGATTTAAGGATCTAACGGTGTTTATTTTGTTATATGATGCAGTGGTTACTACAAGTGCAGTACGTTTAAAGAGTGTCCGGCGAGGAAACACGTGGAACGAGCTTTGGATGATCCATCGATGCTTATCGTGACTTATGAATGGGAGCACGATCACAACCCGTCCGCGATGAAACAGAATGAACAGAATGTTTCTTCTTCGGGAGTTAATGATTTAGTGTTTAATTTGGCTTGACTTTGACTTGTATTTTTTTTGATTTTTTGAGTAATAGAGAGATTGATTTGTAAATTTCTTTGCTAAAACATATTTTAATTAGAAAAATTAGTCTCTGGTGGAATGTATTTGATAATACTAATCTCCTGTTGCATTATGAAATTAGATGGTCATCAGATATGGGTACAAGGTAGTGGTTATGGAATTAATTGCGCACTAATTATATATATATTTCGATTATTTATTTGTTTTGCTATTATTAATACAAAATATATAGTTGGTGGAATGGTGGGTGTTGGATTGTTCTTTTAAAGTGAAGTTGACGAGGGGCATGGATGATTTGAAAGTCAATGAGTTATTAATGAATTAGGTGTGTTTGGGTGTTGAACTCACGTAATATTTGAGTTCTTAAAAATAAAATATGAATTTAAATTATGATCTTATATGGGTTCAACTGTTCAAGACAAGTTGAGGGTCAACTATATTAATTTAGACGAAGTTTCCTTTGACATTTTATTTCCTTCCAGTAACTTTCATGTGTCACATTCGCATTTATACGTATTAATATGCATGTCAACATCCATCCATACGACAAACACTTTGGCACGATGAAACAAAATCATAGGTGGGCAGCTTCTCGCTATATTAAAGGGTACGAAAAAACTAATAGATTGGGACAAGTTTCAGTTTCTAGTTAAGAAGGAAAAAACTAAAGACCATTAACACTTTGCCCCCACCAGCAAAACAGGATACACGATAACATGAAATACAAAACGACCATACTACCAAATCATGTGGTACAAAAAAATATCCTCATTTGAGGTTTCTCAGAGAGCTTGGCGTAAGCCTTTCGGTTGCCTTAAAGACACAAATGTTTTCTTTTGTTGATCTAGGTCATCCAAGCTAGGGCTGGGCAAAATATCTGTAAATTTTGATTCAATTCGTTATTCGCTTCGATCCGATCCAAAAAATCCGGATATCCGTAACTTTACAAATCAAAGCAAATACTAAAATTCAATATCCATCAAAAACAAAGCAAATCACAAATATTAAAATTTTGGAAAGCGGATATCCGATCCGATCCGGTAATATATAAGTACTTGTATATCTTGATTATATTTAAAGTTCTATTATTTTGACATATAATTTGACAGATTTTATTTACATTATTACTTATACAAAAGTAGTACATAAAAGAAAAAAAATATTTTATGATAATTATAATTTTTTTCTTAACTTTTGTGTTATCATAATTGTTAACTAAGTTTAAAATATTTACAAAATATGTAGATTTACTAATTCTTTTAATTTTTATCTTATATATCACATAAAAATATATAATACAAAATAAATCTGCATCAAAATTTTAAGATTATTTGTATTAATCAAAACATATGAGATATCCGTAAGTATTCGCAAATATCCGCAACTACCTAATTATTTTCCGGATATCCGTTTTTCCGAATATTTGTATTTTTCCGAAGCAAAGCAAATACAAAAATTAAATATTCGTAACAAAATACCTTCAAAAACCCGGATATTCGATCCGTATCCAAGCCTAATCCAAGCCATAAAGACCCAACTAAATCTGAAAATTAGTGACAAAAACTAATTGCTTAGTTCTCTTCTAATGTGGATCAAACCCATAAAACTGCACTTTTCACATAACCAGTGGACCAACACCGTATTGATAAAGACACAAATGTTAAAAAAAAGACACAAATGTTTCTCTATATTTTCCTGTAAAATCTATTTTTTATTCGTTCTGCTAATATGAATATTTTCTTTAAAAAATGTTTCAAAAATAGTTTTATTGTGTGAATTTTATTAAAAACTGTAAATTCCAAAAATACAAATTGACCTCATGAATTGTTATTGGTTAACAATTATTAAAAATGATAATTACAGAAAATATCTATTATAGTGATTTAATGTATTTTTATATGTGTAAACACACAAAAACAATTTTGTAGAATGAAGGTAGTACAAGTCAAAGGGTTGCCACTTTAGTAAAATAAAATTTAAATTCTAAGCCACAACATTTACTAATTCCAGAATTAGTTTTTGAAATTAGGCATGAGATTCATAAATCCCTCTTGCATGTATTCACGATAATACTCTTTTTGTTTCATAATAAGTACTCCCTCTGTTTCATAATAAGTATCATTCTAACTTTTTTTTCTTGTTACACAAAAAATATCACTTAATTCTAATGCAAATTATACTTATTTTCAGCTGAAAATTAATTGCAAACTGCATTAATTTTATAAATAATTTTATTTATCTAAAATGCTATTGGTCAAAGAGATGTAATTAATAACAATATATATATATATATATATATATATATTTCCGTAATTTTCTTAATCTATGTGAAAAATGTCAAAGTAACATTTATTCAGTAACACTTATCTAAAAGGCTTAGACGTTTTATTTTGTTTCAAAATAAGTGTCATACTACAATTTCAATATAATTTTATATATTAATCTTGGTTTAACTCTTTTAAATAATCAATCAATTTTTATTTAAATCGTTATCATTTAATTAATAATAAACTAATAAGAACATATTACACAATTTTTGTAATCTCCATGAAAAATGTTAAACTAACACTTATAATGAAACATATGAATTATATGATAGCTTGATAAAAAGTAGAATTTCATATAAATATATATATACTTTCTTTTTTTTGGTAAACTATATATCTACATACTTATCATGTCTTACGAATTTTTATGATTTTAGTAAAACTATACCATCAAAAGAGTTTTAAGAAAATTGAGAAAAGTTGGGATTACTTGTATGGTTTAATTATAGTAGAACCTCTATAAATTAATAATCTTTATAAATTAATAAATTTTACCGGTCCCAAGTTGGGCTAGTGTTAAATATAACACAAATCGATAAATAATAAGATAATAATATTTTTAAAACTTCTTTGTATATATATAGTCCCCTTAAAATCATAAATTAATAATCTATCTAGATATAATTTTTATATAAGTACAAGTTAACTATTATATTGTTGGTTTTATATTCACAATGAATTTTTTTTTTTATTTTTCTTAACATTTCAATACATTTTGATAAGATATAGTAAAATTATACCGAAAACCACTTAACTATTCTATGAAACATAAAAATATACAATAAATAGATAATAAAACAATATAGAAGTCAAATTTCTAAAATAAATAATATACATACAGTAAAATAAAAGATTTTCTTTTTTTTATAAATAAAAATATTCAAAAATAGAAAAAAAATCGTAATAAGAAAACTTTTATAAATTAATATCTCTATAAATTAATAAAATTTCAAAGTCCCAACAGTATTAATTTATAGAAGTTTTACTGTATATGGTCCAATATTCTACATATTCCATATCCATATAATAAACCAACTTGGTGACGACTGGCGTTTGAGATTATACATCCATCTTGATATATAGGCAGTATCAAGTTGTTTAACTGGATCGTAATTATACGTAACAGTCAACAAAGTCTAATGAAAACATTTCTTTCACTATGGGGATTTTACATGGTATGACGAATAATTGCGTGGTCGCAAGTGTAATCTATAAAAATGTTTTTTGGAACATTTAAACATGTATTATGCAGAACATGTTGTATTCTCCGACAAACACTTTTCTTCGTTCTTTTAGTTGCCCTACTTTGAAATTTACAACTGAAAACAGTACAGGTCTGCTTTCTAGCCTGGTCCAATCAGACTGTTCTTTGTTATTGACATTAGTTTTGACGAAACGTAACTTCTACTCACGGGTAGAGTTATACGGTTTCGAATATGGGACCTCTATACAACATTTTACATTGTTTTTTAATGTGACTTTGTTCACCTATCATTCTTCTTGTACCGCAATGTCACATTGTTGAAAGCCAAGACGAAGACATACATAAAAGATGATTCAACTGTAAATCTTAGTCAATACCTAACAGATGGGTTAACTATATATAGATTCCTCGAAAACAAACTACATTACTCAAGCCTAATCTGAAATCTAGTGGCTAGCTAGGCCAGTCAGTATTTCCGAATAAACAAATTAGCTACAAGCCTACAAATAAAATTATGTACTATATGCCAGCTAAATTAGTACTGATTCACAAAATAAAATCGTATATGCTGTTTTATCTCATGAAATACATAAAACCCGAACTTACCTGCTTTCATATTTCTTTTTACCAATTTAGAGAGTTTGGTCAACGTAAAATTTGTTTAGTAACTTTCTGTGACATGCTAGGCAATCATGTATTTGAGAAGTACAAGTGATTTAATTTAGGCCTAGCTCTTTTTTCTTAGAAATGCTTTTTTTGTCAACACAAAGATGTACATTTTCTTAGAAATGTGTTCAGATTTTCCGAATCTTAATGTCCATTGCTGAGTAGTTTATGGGTTTGGTTTGCTTTATCAAAAGGTAGAAGTCTAAGTGATACATTAAAGAGATAGAAATCCAAATCCATTGGTTTAGCTTTGGAGCAAACCGGTCCTAGGCTTGTCAGCAGATACTTCAGGCTATTGTGCCGGTTTATGGAAAACTATGGGCCGGTGGTTGAGAAAGACGCTAGCTCAAGCAAGTACGTGAGGTACACAGTTCCGGCTTTGGAGGAGATTCTCAGCTCTCTTTACATACCTAAACCTATGAGATATGGAAGTTTCAGAGGAACACCGCCGAGTGAGAAACTTAAGAAGGATGTTGACATTAGAAGCATTACTTCCGCTGTTGCCTGATTAAAGCCATGTTCTATTGTTGTCTGAAAATGTGAGCAGATTGTCTGCTCTTCCATCTACAACGGAGAAGCAGATGTAACCCTTAATACGTATATAAATACTTTCAATCAGGTATAGATAGCTATTTAGTCATTTGATCAAGGCCCCCTTTAGTTCATTTATCTCTTAAGATCTCATGTAATAACTAGATTAGTACTTTCCTTGTTCTTAGTTGTCGTGCTAGATTTGTAACTTTTATAATTTTTTTTACATTTAACAATTTTTTTTGTTCTCTATTTGCCCTCTGTTATATTACTCAGTTTATTTGTGTTGCCATGTGAAGTTGATCATGTTTATGTATAGATGAAAGTTATTACAGCAATGCTGAAGTAACAAGACCAAAAGAAAACTTAAGTATATGTGTATACACAACTGGATCATATCTGTACACATTTCTCAGTATCATCTCCTATCATTTGGATTCTGCAACTTTAAACAACTCTCGCCATTTCTGCGGATCACTTCCTGGACCATCTCCCTGAAACCACAACATATAAAAAACAACGAAAATCTATGAAACATGTTCAACGATCACAACTAAGGCTTTGATTCTTTAGGAACCCTTTAAGGCATGTTTCTTGATCAGACTACATTACAAACAGTCCCAGTTTGTTTTGCATGCAGGAGTTTCAATGATTACCTTAACTGAATTGATCTCATAAGCTTTTCCTTGTGTGAATTCAATATCAAGTGCCTGTATGCAAGCTTCAGCCACCACAAGTCTGCTTACCTCTCCAACAAGCTTGTCTCCTATTTTATAAAGAAACCTTAATGTAAAGCAAGCCTATCTCAAATGTTTTATAGCTCAGCATCCAAGGACCTGAAATTTACCTTGACCAATAACAACAGCACGCCGTTCACCGGCTGTAGCTTTGAGCAAAGTATTGAGATCATAGGATGTGTATGGTCCATCAGTCAACCTGCCCGGTCTGTTATCATGATACAGTAAATCAGTAAACCATATGTTGTTACCTGCATTTTGCAACACTCTGTTATACCAAACCTGATAATTGTGTATGGAAGACCAGACTCCCTAAGAAAATCTTCACCCATCTTCTTGTACTTAAGAACCCCAAATAAGTTCATGATGCTGGCAAACAAACCATCCATGAAGAGAAGCTCATTATACTTTTTTAAATCATACGCATGCCACATAATAATTCAACTCTAAGCACTTGGCAAAGTTGCTACTATAAGGCTCACCTCCAAGGAAGCTCATTAGGCTTGGTGACACCCACTGATGAAACCAGAACAACTCTCTTCACCGATGAAGGCAGTCCTGATATGAGATTCCTCACACCTTCCCAATCTTTTCAACGCAAGAAAAAAACCCACAAAGTCCAAAAAGGGTATTAATCAATCATGACATGCAATGTAAGGGACCCCTTGTCACATTGTTTGTTAAACACAATACAAGATTCATAAAGACTATGGAGAGAAATGTTCTTCTCACCTACTTTATCAGGTGTGTTCTCTCCACTCCACCTCTGGGAAGGGAAAGCTGTAGTTCCCGTGCAACAAATCACATGTGTCACACCCTACACAAACCCATAAACATCTTAACATTAAAAATAAATAGAAAATGATGAGCAAATTAAAGAAGAGGAGAGAACCTCAAAGATGGAGGGATCAAGATCCTCTGCATTTCTAGTATCCCCTCTAACTACTTGTAATGAATCTTCATCTTGTTTACCGAACAACTTGGTAGCTTTGTCAAGATCACGTAGTAATAGCCTTGACTTAATGTTCCTCTTGAGCAATGAAGCTACCACTAGTTGCCCTGAGATACCAACAAAAGAACTAATTGTGAAAAATAAAAATGAAAACTTTGAGAAATTCATCATAATCCCAATTTCAAGAAATAGATGATTATGGTTGTTGGTTCTTAGTACCGACACCACCAGTGCCGCCGACGACAAGGACAAGTTTTGAAGAAGAAGAGGCTAAAGGGGAAGAAGAATCAACGGCTTCTTCTGCGAGAGCTTGAATTGGAGAGGATGATGGAGACAAAGATGCTTCATTTCTAACCAGGAAGGAAGAAGTAAGACCACAAGAAGAAGAAGAAGAAGAAGAAGATGATGGGAATGGCAGAGACGTAAAAAGAGGGATTCTTAGAGAGGGTTTTGGGTATGTAGGAGATGGAACAGAGAGAGGAATGAAGCTGAGAATGGTAGCCATGAATGGTGTGAGCAACCGCGAGAGAGAGAGAGAGAGAGCGAGCGAGAGAGTATAATTACTGTCGGGATAAGAGCCATTTATTTATGACAGCGCGATAAGAGCCATTTGTTAACTTAAAAAGACAGGACATGTTGTTCAAGAAAAAAAAGGCAAGACATAAATTTTGGTTAATGTAAAATAAATAAATAAAATAGTAATTCCATAATGTTTTAGCAAAAAAATACGTTTCAAAATACTTTTTACCATATTTACATTTGTTACAATATAATAATGATAAATTTTAAAGGATAATTGTATTTATTAAAATTTTACTAGCAATTGTATTTATTAAAATTTTACTACTAGCTTAAAATGTGAAAATATTAATTATAAAATAATGCCTTTATAATCATAATTCAATATATTTTCTTAGTATTTTGGAAACACACACAAAAAACAATCCTACTATTCCTAAAAATGAATGTTTATGTACTTTTACAAAACCATAATAAATTTTAACATTAAATGTATTATTTTCCTTATTTACCAATTTTTCATAATTCTAATCAGTAGTATTTTAAAAGGTACAATTATTATTTTAAAAATTTATAAATTATCATTATTAACTAATAAAAATTACATTAAATTTTTAAACATGCGATCTTCTCCAAATACATTTTTATTACAAACACATATCTGTCTGAATAACTTTTGACTACAAACACATATACACATAATGGATACGATAACTCATTAGCTGAGTCAAGCTTTTGTGACAGCTAATCATTGCTCATCAATGGCGTCGAACAGGCACAAGTTGAAGAGGTTGTTTCTTGACAATGGAGAGATTGCCAGTTTCTTCCATATCAATCTCCACTTCACTAATCATCCCTTCAGGCAATGTCCAATCAAAAAAGTAAAGCAAACTCAACAGTGCTAGTTCCACAGTAGCGACACCCATTGTCATTCCGGGACACATCCTTCTCCCAGAACCAAACGGTAATAGCTCAAAGCTTTGTCCTTTGTAATCTACACAAGTATTAGAGAACCGTTCAGGGATGAATGCTTCAGGGTCAGTCCACCGCCCGGGGTCACGTCCGATGGTCCATACGTTAATTAGGATTTGTGTTTTTGGAGGAATGTCATAGCCATTGATCTTGACATGAGACATTGTTTCCCTTGGGACCAACAACGGAAGTGCTGGGTGCAATCTAAATGTTTCCTTGATTATGAGCTTCAAATAATCAATTTTGTCAATGTCTTCTTCAGTGATATTTTCCTTTTTGAGCCCGAGGGTGTTTCGGATCTCTTCTTGTGCCTTTCTCATCACTCTAGGGTTTCTAGCGAGCTCAGTCATTGCCCATATCATGGTTACAGCACCTGTATCTACCCCCGCTAGAAATATATCCTGACCATTGCATTTGTATATGTTATTTTTGTGTTTGTGTTAACTTAAAGAGGGATGTTTTGAAAAAACATACTCCCTCTATTTGATGAAAAGTGTTATTTTAAGATTTCATACGGATTACAAAATGAATAAAATATATATATATTTTTATTAATTAATAAAATTTGAAATAAAATATTTATAAAATTAATGCATTTTGTAATTAATATTAAGTTTTAGTAAATATAAATTAGATTGAGATTCTAAAACAATGACATTTTGTGTGACAAAAACGTTAAAATAACATTCTTTACAAAATATATATATATATATATATATATATATATATATATATATATATATATCAATTTTCTTTGAAATATGTTTGCCTATGCCCATGAATTATATTACAGTATTTAATATCTTTATACATAAACTTAAGATCATACATACACAAACGAAAAAGACCATTTGATACCCGACATATCATAATATATTCAATTCATATCCAATTTATATCACTGTGCAAAAGCATTTTTGAACTTACTACCCAAATTAAAGTCACATGGGAATATACATAGATTTCTAAGTTGGATAAATATGAAGCAGGGATTTGAGGTTTTACCGTGATGACTCCCTTGATATTATCAATGCTGAGCTTGAAAGAATCTCTGTCTCCTTGTTTGTCCATCATACCTAACAAGAGTGCAGCAATATCAGCCGGTGAATCCATAGCTTTCTTACCTGCAGCGTCATGCTTCAAATGATCATCAATTACATGTTGGTAAAAAGCATCAAGCTCTTCAAACACTTTGTTTATCCTATTGTGTCCTCCAAACAACCAATCTAGGAATCTCCCAAGTCCACCACAGGGGAACAGATCAGAGCAAGTGAAACCACCAAGAACTAACACTACCTCATTCAAAAGTTCTTCGAGTCTACCTTTACCGATCAAGAAACCACTCTCGTTGAAGTTCTGTCCTAAGGCTACTCTACAAATGATACTTGCTGTTAAAGAGAAAAAGGTTCTGTTTAGATCCACAGGAGACTGTTTCAAAGCTGATTCGGTCACAGTTTTCACTATAAGTCCAACCTCTTCCTCTCTGATATTCCTAAACGATTGAACCTTCTTGAGGCTAAAAAGCTCGATAACAGCGAGCTTACGCATCTCTCGCCAATACTCTCCGTACTGTGCTAAGCCAATGTCTTTGAAACCGTAAGAGATTTTCCCCGTGGCGACCGTCTTTGGTCGGCTGCAGCATACAAGGTCATGGAGTTTAAGAACTTGTTCAGCTGCTTCACTCGAGGAGATGACAACTGTTGGAACGGAGCCGAGGTGAAGAAGCACCACGGGTCCGTACTTGATGGACAGATGGTGAAAGCATCGGTGAGGCAGTCCTGCGAGTTGGTGCAAGTTTCCGATGATCGGAAGACGTGGAGGACTCGGAGGAAGATTACAACATCTTTTATTTTCTTTAATCTTTCTCAAGAAAAAGATTAACGAGACAAGCAATAATACACATGAGAAACAGAGAAAAAAGATAGCCATTGTTTTCAGTTCTTGGAGTGAAGATGAGCTTAAGCTTAGGTCTTGTATCAATTATTGTACGCAAGATAATAAGCGAACTTTGGTCAAAAAAAAAAAAAAGATAATAAGCGAACTTATATCAATTATTGTATGCAAGATAATAAGCGAACCATGTTCATGACGTTAACTTTAGTGGTTCTGCGGATCTAGTACTTTTAAGGATTTAAACCAAATGTAAATACATCATAAAAGCAGGACCATGACCAGTGAGACTGTGACATGCAACTTGCTTTTCTAACTGGTGTGGCCCGAGCAGAGGAAGACATGGAGATCTTTGTGGCTTTTCTCTGGCTATGAAAACTAGGGGTGGGCAAAATATCCGTAAATTTTGATTCGATTCGTTATTCGCTTCGATCCGATCCGAAAAATCCGGATATCCGTAACTTTACAAATCGAAGCAAATACTAAAATTCAATATCCGTCAAAAACGAAGCAAATCACAAATATTAAAATTTTAGGAAGCGGATATCCGATCCGATCCGGCAATATATAAATACATGTATATCTTGATTATATTTAAAGTTCTATATGTATAAAATTATATAATTGTTATTCTGACATATGATTTGCCAAATTTTATTTACATTATTACTTATATAAAAGTAGTACACAAAAGGAAAAATAATATTTTATGATAATTATAACTTTTTTTCTTAAGTTTTGTGTTATTATAATTGTTAACTAAGTTGAATTTTTTTTACAAAATATGTAGATTTACTAATTCTTTTAATCTGCATTGAAATTTTAAGATTATTTGTATTAATCAAAACATATGAGATATCCGTAATTATTCGCAAATATCCGCAAATATCTAATTATTTTCCGGATATCCGTTTTTCCGAATATCCGTATTTCTCCGAAGCAAAGCAAATATCAAAATTAGATATCCGTAACATACGAAACAAATCACAAATACCTCCAAAAACCCGGATATCCGATCCGTGGTGCCCAGGCCTAATGAAAACTCGTTTGATTTAATAGTAATGGCGTATTGTGGAATTCACGTGATTTGATCTATAAATAAGAAATGAAATCACTTGAAAAAAGAATATTTAGGAATCTTTTTATTTATCTGAAAATGTGAACAGATTATGTGTTAGTTTATCTTGAATTTATTTCTAATAATTCACGGAAGAAAAATCCATTAAAGCTCTCCCTTTTAAAAATTAGTCAATATACACAGTAATAAAATTGTAAGAAGGTGGTTTGTGTTAATTCCGTGTATATTTAATCAGTAGTAATACAATACGTAATCTAATTTGTTAAAAGCTTATCTGGTTTCACTGACAGAAATACATTACAAAACTGATTTTTTTTTAAGAAAAACAGTAATGAGAAATGGATAAGGCTATAGTTGTTGGTGCTATAACGACCACCGAACTCAACAGCATCGGATTTAACGGCGACAGTAACTCTGAAACCTTCGGTTAATTGTCTGAAATAGCCAATCCATTTCCACCACGTCATCATTAACGTGTCTGAACGTCATATCCTTCCCTGCGGGGAACTATATTTAGAGCATGTGCACGTATACACAGAGAGACTCAAATACTGTCAGTCACAGCGTATATATACGTATTAGTATTGGTATTCGTATCTTCTATTTTTAAAATATAATAGACACTTTCTTATATGGAAAAATCTTGATATACTTGTTTTTATCTCTTCTTCTCATCTTCTCCGATTGGTGGAATCTCTCTGCTTTTCTCTCTGGAAACTAGTTCTTAACTAACCTACGCTTAGTGCAGCTCTTAACTTGCGCGCGTCACCGGTTGATGATACCTGATCCCAGTCGATGATAAACTGGGGAGGAAGGCTAAAAGAACTGACAATATCTTGGCGTCTGCCATGGAGTTTCTAGCAGCGCAGGAGAAGGCTGCACCGGCGGCTCTGTTCTTTACGGAGGAATCTAGCCGAGGTGAAAGGTTAAAAAAATGATAAGAGCCGTCGCCTAGTTGCGAAGTGATTGTGTCGCCGCTACATTCTCGATAAAAAAATAATGACATTACACTAAAAAATACGACATGACACTAAGAACATCAATATCGGTTGGACGATATTGATGGTCTTTATGAACAATTAATGTAAAATAATCATATTTGTAGTGAAGGACAATTATTAAGGACTTTGGCAAAATTTAATCAATATCGGTGGGACTCTAAGTTAGTCCTTAAGTTGTTTTTTTTTTTTTAATAATTAAGTTGAATAATGAATTAGAAAACAAATTATCATAAATTTAACAGAAAATTTCAAACATTTATTACATTCCATTACACAGATAACATACAAACTATTAAAAAAAAGCAAACAAACATTAAAAAAAAACAAACAGACATTTTACACATTTTATTCATTTTATAGAAACTTTAAAATTACATATAATTTGGAATATGACCAAATTTAGCCCATATATGGTCAACCATATCTTTTTTTAATTGCTGATGGGTATGTGAATCTCGAACTTCTTTCCGCCGAGCAATTGAACAGCCGGATTTTGTAGATTTTTTAACCTTAAATGAAAATTCCTCATCTTGAAATTCTTCGATAGTGTTTGCATCTTTTTCATCTTCGACAATCATATTATGAAGTATGATACATGCCTTCATAATATTTCCCATTTTTTCTTTATCCCATAACTTAGAAGGAGTTTTGACAATAGCCCATCTTGCTTGCAAGACTCCGAAGGCACGCTCTACATCTTTTCGAACTTGTTCTTGGATTGTAGCAAACTTTGACTGCTTTTCGGTTTGTGGTAGTCGGATAGATTGGATAAAAGTGGCCCATTTCGGATATATACCATCTGCTAGATAATATGCAAGATGGTACTCTCTGCCGTTGACATAATAGTTTACTTGTGGGGCGACCCCGCTAATAACATCATCAAAAACATGTGATCGATCAAGAATATTAAGATCGTTCATAGTACCTGAAGCTCCAAAGAATGCATGCCATATCCAGAGGTCATAGGAAGCAACAGCCTCCAAGACAATTGATGGTTTTCCGGTTCCGCGTGAATACATTCTTTTCCATACGGTGGGCCAATTCTTCCATTCCCAATGCATACAGTCGATGCTTCCAATCATCCCTGGAAATCCACGTTCCTCGTTCTCATATAGAAGTCTTTGCAGATCCTCCGGAGTGGGATGTCGTAGGTATTCATCGCCAAAGAAGGAGATGACTCCACAGGTAAAGTTGTCCAAAATGGCCCGAGCTGTTGATTCAGAAAGACGGATATATTCGTCTACCATATCGGTCGAACCACCGTATGCCAATTGTCGAATTGCTGCTGTACATTTTTATAGAGGTGAAAGGCTTGACCTTCCGGTTGCATCTTCTGAATAACTGAAATAGGGCATTTCGCTAGATAGACGATTGGCAATACGAACAAACAATTCTCTGTTCATGTGGAACCGCCTCCCGAAAAAACTGTTAGAGTATGTTGGATTCTCACAAAAATAATCATTCCAAAGCCGTTCGTGGCCTTCTTCTCGGTTTCTCTCTATATAAATACGCGGTTTCCGCTCTTTTGGAAATGGATCATAGTTGTTTAAAAAATCGTCAATAGGGTTAGGAAAATCATCATCATCATCATCTCTATGGTAATGATAATGGGGTGAGGATGCCATTTTCTGATTTTTGTGTTTAGAAAATTAGGAAGATGTATTTTTTTTTTGGTGAATTTGGTAAGGAAAGATCGAGAGCCACTATCTCTGCATTTTAAATGACAAAAAGGTCATATTTATAAAAAAATCGGTTCTGTAAGTCTGTGAGTTGTGTGATGAAAGAAACAAAGACATGTGATTGTTAGGTATAGATATTCTTTGCTTGGTTGGTGATGATAAACATTACAATCACATGTTATAGTTAGGTATACATTTTATTTGTTGTCTTGTGATGATACAACGACATGTTTACCCATCAACGATATGAATAAACTAGAACATAGAAGTCATAGAAAATCATAAATGTATCCATCTTCATTAAGAGTTTTGTTGCATACATAACATTACAAAGTCATATTTATGACTAAAACTAGAACATAGAAGTAATACTAGTTGCATACATAATACATTACAAAGTAGAAGTTACATAACATTAGAAAGTAGTTAACCATCAGCAACCTACGGCGTCCATCAGCAAACTACCTACTTAAACATTACTAACACAGCCATTATCATTGCTACAACGACCAGACCACCTAGTATGACTTCAAACTTCTTATCAAAAGCATTTTTTGGCTTTGATAACTCACTGACAGTTTGCTCAAGCGCAGCTAACTTAAGCTCGGTATCGTAAAGCAACTCTCTTACCTCCTTAACTTCTGAGTCGTAGTGACTAACACCCGCAATAAAATCAACCTTATTTTCCAGCAGGGCACACTGTGAAGCAAGTGCTTTGATCTCCTCTGTAGCCGCTACATCCCACCACTTGTGTACATGCATGTCTCCATCGTCTATGTTATCACAGGTGTAGAACCTTCTTCCCGGTTCAGTTCTTGTGACTGAGGTCCTATTCAACCGGTTCGCCACCACAGTAGCATTCCTTGGGGAAGCCGAACTCCACCTCCGGCTTTGGAGGGTACTGAACAACAGTAGCATTCCGCGTGGCTTCGATCTCTGCTTGGTCCATACGTATATACAGTTCTGTTGAGCTGTAACCATCTTCTGAATCCCGTAAACCATAAGACTCCGACTGAGACGGCTGCGTGTAACTATAATCCAAACCCATGTCCTGAAAATCAATAAAATGGCACATAACACACGTTAGGTAGCTTGTAAATGAGATAGAAAGAGATGATCATTAGATGGGAAGGAAGTAAATGAAATGAAAAATCATAAAAGACATAAATTATCATAATATTAAACAACCCATCACATTACAACATCACATTACAGCATCAACCCATCACAAGAGACTTTAAAACATAATACATAATCTTCCTAGATGCCTAACCGTTTAGTACATACCACACAAGAGACCTAGACAATGATAAAACAACTTTTAATACATAGTACACAACATAGAGACTTATTCGAACATGTAAATCAGATAGATTGTTGAACTTGTAAACGTAGACAGCTCCGCCAGCAGCTTGTTCTTAACGGTTTCTTCACTCACACTGAGTGGATCCTTCTTAGCTAGGAGAGTGTCTAAAATTGCCAATTTAGACAGTTTCTCCTTCCTCCTCAGTTCTTCCATCTTCCCCTCCATAATACTCTTATAGTCCTCACTAGCTTTTCCTTTTTTATTAGTCCTGTTTGCTTTCGCAGCCTTCACACCTTCAGAACGCATTGAAGAGTCCAAACTCATCTCACCCACAGCTGCGTTTGAAGTTTGGGAACTCACCTCACCACTCTTTCTCTTTGAACTGGTGGGTGTAGGTATGTTAAGGCTTAATCACTTTTGCTCGTGCCGCAGGACACACCACGCGTGCTCGAGGGTGAACTTCTGACGCTGATCAGCGTAGAAGATTTGATGAGCCAGCTTTAGGACGTCATTGTCACTCTGACCTCTTGTGATTTGTCTCTCTGCAGCAGAGAATGCGGCACATAACTTGTTGGTTTGATTATTTATTCTGTGCCACCTCTGCTTACAGTGAACATTCTCTATCTTCTCCTGGAGAGTAGCTGCAACAAACTCATCAACGCGTTTCCAGAAGGTCTTTAACTTCATTGAATTACCGACAATATGGTCCTTTGATGTGTTAAGCCACACACTTATCACCACCTCGTCGTCACGCGGCGACCATTTCCTTCTCACCAAACGTTCCACAGGTGTGTCCTCAGGTTGGGATGGACCGTCGGACTGTTGGGAACTGAATGAGGGGGGATTTCAGACCCGCCAATGTCGACACTGGGAGGAAAACTTTCATAAGGAAAGTTTTCCTGAACATTGTTATTCTGAAGGTTGTTAAGAAGCCCCACATAACCAGAATTTTGGGTATATGGATTCCTTGGATCCATTGGAAGAAGAAGATAATATATTATAGTTCGCAAATAGAAGGGAAAGAGGATTTGGAGATTTTATAGGAGAAACTTTAACAAGAACATTAACTCCTAAACCAACTAACCATTATCTACATATGTCTAATCTGGAGTTATTACTAAACTACAACTACAAAAATATCACCTCTAGATTAATGGATCATCTAATTTTTGTACGATAGCTATGAGCTCTACTTGAAACTACAACTACAAAACCTATCAATGGAACTACAATCCAACCAGACTAAACCATTTCGTTAAAGTAACTTCATAACCCAACTACAAACATGGCAATCTGGTTCGATAACTTTTACATTCGCAGCCTTATCACAATTTCTGATTAACTAGAAAAGATACAAGAGTTTCCATGTAGTTTCAACTAACGTTTACATGAACATTCAATACCCACGCTAAAGCTACCAACTTTCCTTCAAACAATAACAAAGAACAATAACTACAAAGCTATGACCTCTACTTAAATACAAATCTTAACCATTTTATAGTTAGCTATGACCTCTACTTAAATACAAATCTTAACCATTTCATGTTTCCTAACAAGTTTCAGAAACATGTAAACAACTAACCTATCGACAAACATTAAGAAAGAAACTATGAACGATAATCATCATCGTTCAATCTAGAAAATAAGCTTAATCAACAGAACATATAATCAGAAAATATAACTAAGCTAACATGCGGATGAACTATATCGAGAACGAGAGGTCATCACAAAAACAAATCAAGGAACCGAAACAAGCAGAGGATCTAGATCGAGAACGACAAATCATCCCAATTAAAATCAAGGAACCAAAACAAGCAAAGGAACTAGATCGAGAACGAAAAATCATCAAAAGTAAATTCAAGGAACCCAACAAGCAGAGAAACTAGATCGAGAACCAGAGAGTAACACATACCTTTTTGCTTGAAAACGGCGGGGAATGACCTTCGAGACAGACTAGGGATAGACTCGTGAGGGATCCGTCAAGGATTCGTGAGGGATTCCTCGCCGATTCGTCAGAGATGAGTCGCCGTCGAGAGAGAATCAGAAAACGGAGAGATCGATTTCTGAAAGGAAACACGCGAGACCCCTACACGACGACGCCGCTTCATCTCTCTATTGGACAGGTGGCAAGGAAGGACATGGTTTAGACGACCTTAACTAAAGACGTCCGGAACAATAAAACCCATTTTCCATTTATTTTTCGGCCCAAAAACACTAAGGACCCAACATTTGGACGCCGATATTGATGCTCTAAGAAAATATAACATATCTTTAGAAAAAGTGATATAGTATCATATAAATTCTGATATGTAAAATTTCCTTATAAAAACTTATATTTTTTTGCATAAACTTTAAATATAGTAATTACTAATAATTCATATATTATCATCAAATATTAATACTTAAATTAAATGTTTAAAAATTATTTAAATTTATCTATTCATCTTCATCATATTAATTAACCAATTAATTTTTTAGTTTAACATATTTTAACTAAAAAAATCTCAAATTTATTAGCATTTATATTATATTTATTGAAAAAGTTACATCAAATCAAAAGAAATAAAATTACAAAAATATGTTTATGATTTCTTTTAAAAATACTGAAACTAAAATTTAAAATAATAATAATAATATTGAAACGTAAAGCATAATTTTATTTTAAACTAAAATTTAAAATAATAATAATAATATTGAAACGTAAAGCATAATTTTATTTTAAAATAAAAATATCATATTTATAATTATTATTTTTGTGCATGGCGCAGAAAAACACCTAGTTAGTTGTTAACTTAAAAGAGACAAAACATAAATTTAGGTCAATGTAAAATAAACAAAAATAATACTCAGAAAAGGAAAAAAATGTTTACAAAATAATTTCCTATGCTTTATTCATTTTTACAATTTTTTTTTGTCAACATTTTTACAAATTAATAATGATAAATCGTAGTATTGTACATTTCAAGGAATAGCTGTATTTATTAAAACTTTATTTGCTTAAAATACAAAAATATTTAATTATAAAATAATGTCTTTATGATATATTTTCTTAATATTTGTGAAAACACCAAACATATACTCTATTTATTTACAAAATTTATGTTTATGTATTAGAAAACATAATAAATTTTAATAGCAAATGTTTTTTTGTATTTACCAATTTCTCATAATTCTAAATCAATAGTATTTTTTAAAAATGACAATTTTTTATAATTTATAGTTTATCATCATCGACTAATATACTACATTAAAAATTTAAAACATGAATCTCTTAATATAAAATTTTATTTTAATAACTAACATTATATTTTAAGAACAAAGAAGTACATCTTATCGAAACTTATTAATCTAGATGGCTGAATAAGATTTGATGACTTAGGAAAACAAACACATACAGTATATGCATGAATAACTCTTGACTACAAACACATATCACATATGAAAACACAAAATGAGTACGATAATTCATTAGCTGAATCAAGCTTTTGTGACAGCTCATCATTGCTCATCAATGGTGTCGAACAGGAACAAGCTGAAGAGGTTGTTTCTTGACAATGGTAAGACTACCAGCTTCTTCCATATCAATCTCTTCTTCACTAATCATCCCTTCAGGCAATGTCCAATCAAAAAAGTAAAGCAAACTCAACAGTCCCAGTTCAACAGAAGCAACAGCCATTGGCGTTCCGGGACACATCCTTCTACCAGAACCAAACGGTAATAGCTCAAAGCTTTGTCCTTTGAAATCTACACAAGTATTAGCAAACCGTTCAGGGATGAATGCTTCAGGGTCGGTCCACCGACCGGGGTCACGTCCGATGGTCCATACGTTAATTAGGATTTGTGTTTTTGGAGGAATGTCATAGTCATTGATCTTGACATGAGACATTGTTTCCCTTGGGAGCAAAAGCGGAAGTGCTGTGTGTAATCTAAAATCTACATGTTTCCTTGATTATGAGCTTCAAATAATCAATTTTGTCAATGTCTTCTTCAGTGATACTTTTCTTTTTGAGCCCGAGGGTGTTTCGGATCTCTTCTTGTGCCTTTCTCATCACTCTAGGGTTTCTGGCTAGCTCCGTCATCGCCCATATCATGGTTACAGCACCTGTATCTACCCCTGCAATAAATATATCCTACCAGCACACAAATACATAAACACATTGTGTATACGATTAAGCGATTGCATTCGAATGTTATTTTTGTGTATTTGTTGACTTAAGAGTCACGTTTTGAAAAAAAAACATATATGTCAATTTTCTTTTGGTAGAATGTATAACGCCTAATGCCCACAAATAATTTTGTTACATGTATTTACTAATCTATACTATTAAAAGTAGCCTTTTGAGGCTCCAGAAGCCGTCCACATCATCGAAAAAAAAATCTCTCAGAAAGATGACACGTGGCATTTTAATATCACTGATAAATATAATTTTGAAAATAATAATATGTAAATTTCGAAAATAATAATATGTAAACATATAACATAAAAATAGAAATATTAAATTAAACATATGTAAGATTATCATTTTACTACTTTTTTAAAATTACTATTTTACTAAAAATCGTATTACTGAAGTTTTACATTTTTGAAAAATTGATATAATATTTATCTTTACAATTTTATATATATATAATTTCAAAATAATAAATAATATGTAAACACATAACATAAAAATGGAGATACTAAATTAAACATATGAAGATTACCATTTTAGATAAAAAACTATCAAATTGTTACAAACGAACTATTATTACTATAACCCACATTATTACTCTAACATATCTGAATTATTACAAATAACCGAATAAGCCATGCCCATTACTCAAACCCAACGATAATAACCCATCCATCTCTTTCTTGCAACTCAAGATACCATACTAAAAATGTATAGTTTACATTTTAATTATATTAAATAGTGTTTTACATTTTAAAGTTAATATTAAATTTTAAGAATGAAAATACTACAATAAACATTTATATTAAATCAAAAATTTTTTTTTTAGAAAAATACCACATGACATTGTTACTAAAAATAAAAAGAATAATATACAATATAAGAAAAAAAAATAATAAGTAAATATACAATATAAGAAATAGAAATATCACATTAAATTATATATAAAATAATGTATGCTTTACATTTTAAATATTTCCAAATCTTTCAAAGAAATGGTAACATTACAATATTAGTAAATATTATATTAAACATATATTTGAAATAAGATATATTTTTATATTTTAATTATTTCCAAATATAACATCTTTCTAAAAACAAAGAAAATTAGAATAAGTAAATATAATTTAAAATAATAGCAATAAATAAATATATAATATAAGACATATAAATATTTTATTGAACATCTATTTGAAAAAATGTATAATTTTATATTTGTATTATTTCATTATCGCACCAACATCAACCTCACATCCATCAAAGAAGACTCCGACAAAGACTCCAGAAAAAAGGACAATGGCTCCACCATCGACCATTGCCGTCCTAAAAGTGTTTGACGACATATGTTGATGTGTGATGTTATGTATATAAAGTAAATATGATCAGCAAAATAATATTTCGAGCAGGCCAACAGATCTCATAAGGAAATTCCTAAATTCATATATGATGAGGAAAAAACTTTAGAGGTATATAAATTACATTAAACATCTATCTTAATATAATCATTTGCTATAAAAGCAAGAAAATTAGAATAAATAAATATATAATATAATAAAAATGAAAATTAAGTAAATATAAAATTAGGAAATGAAAAAAAATTAAACATCTATCTGAAAAAAGTACAGTAGAATAAATAATAACTGAATATACAATATAAGTATTAGAAATATTAAATTAAACATTTATCATAATATAAAATTGTACTAGATCTTGACCTGCACTCCCGTGCGGATATTTTATTTAATTTGTGTTTAATATAAACTTTTACACCGTCGATATAATAAAAAAACCTCACGTATGTTTTTATGTTTTGTAATTTGACGATTTAGCTAATTTCATGAAAATGATATATCCTTTTAATTCATGCGATTTAGTTAATAGTCGTACAATATTAATAATGATCAATATATGAATATCGATTTGATTAGATACTATTTGAAAATGTAACCAATTAATTTAAACTGATTATAAATGCAGTGGCTGAATATGTAAATAAAAAAGAAATATAACAAGGAAATACTTAATTTATTATAAATGCAATAGCTAAATGGGCAAATAATAGAAAGTAAAAAGATAAAACTATCCAAGTTACCAAACAATTTTCATTTAAACTCTTATCTTTGTTTTCAAACAGTACTAAAGGTACTTCAGTTTTAATAATATAGATACTTATAAAAATACCTTTCGAGGTCCTGTAGATCGTCCACATCAACGAAAAATTCTTTTCTCGAAAAATGCAACGTGACATTATTATTAAAAAATAGAAAAAATTATAAGTAAATACACAATATAAGTAAAAATAAAATAAATAAATAAATATACAATATAAGAAACATTAATATTACATTAAACATATATCTTAATATAATCATCTGAAATATAAAAGCAAGAAAATTAGAATAAGTAAAAATACAATATAGTAAAAAAAATAAAAAATAAGTAAATATAAAATTAAGAAATGAAAAATAAACATCTATCTAAAAAAGTTCAGTAGAATAAATAATAACTAAATATACAATATAAGTATTAGAAATATTAAATTAATCATTTATCAAAATATTAAAACAAGTAAATATACAATATAAGAAAAATAAATAATAAGTAAATATAAAATATAGGAAATAGAAATATTACATTAAACATCTAACACAGAAAAATGGAAAATAAATAATAAGAAAATTAAAAAAGTAAATGTAAAATATAGGGAAAACATATACATAATAATAAAAAATGTAAATGTAAAATTAAGATATAAATAAATAAATTAGATATCTTTGTGAAAAATGTATGATAAAATAAATATTAAGTAAATATACTATATTAGTAATAGAAATATTATATGAAATTTAACATATTATTATAGTAAATAAATATACAATATAGGAAAAAAAATAAGTAAATATACACAATAATAAAATAAAAATATTACATTAAACATCAAACGTAGTATTATCATTTGATATAAAAGCAAAAAATTAGAATAAGTAAATATACGATATAGGAAAAAAAACAACGTAGATATACAATATAAGAAATAGAAAAACAAATTAAATATCTATCTGAAAATGTATTGCAAAATAATAATAAATATGAAATATAAGAAATTACAATATTACATTAAAAATCTGTTAAAATATTAGAATAGTAAATGTAAAATATAAGAAAAATAAATAATAAGTTAACTTATGGCATAAGAAATAGAAAAACTACATTAAACATCTATCTGAAAAATGTATCATAAGTAAATAAACAATATAAGAAATAAAAATACTACATTAAACATCTATCGTAATATTACAATTTGGTATAAAAGCAAAACAATCAGAGTAAGTAATCATACAATATAAGAAAAAATAAATCACCAGTAAATATACAATATAAAAAATGGAAAACTACATTAAACATCTATCTGAAAAATGTATAGGTTTACATTTTTATTATTTCCAAATATTTTTATATGTAAATATGAATAAGAAAACAAGCATACAATATAAGGAAATTTTAGTCATGCATTTTGGTTTAAAAATAAATTATTCATTTGCTTATCACTATTTAAAATAAAAAATAAAATCTTCTTGAAATATATAGTTTGTTAGGATATATATTTAAACAAATGTAAATTCTCTACAATTTATTCTATTACTGATATTTTAAATAAAAATCCTTACACACAAAACAATTAGAATATTTATAAAATATATGTGTTGAGTGATAAAATAGAAAATTAAGATGGTGATACTTAAGCTGACAAAAAAAATAAAACTCCTAAGAAAGTAATCAAAATATTAACTCTGGTAAAAGATCAACATCATACGTGTGAAAATAAATTATAGAATCAGTTTCGTAATTATTATTTTTTAAACAATAGTACTTTAAATTTATAAACATTTTAAATTTAGCATTTAACAAATGTTGATTTTAATTTTTGAAGGTTGTTTTATAACAGACAGCAATCACAAAGACATTGTAGTAGCTAACATCAACTCATATAATTTTTCAAAACCATAAATATTATTTGTACTATAATATTGAACTAAATGGTAAGTTAAAATGCAAGTTTAGTGATTGAAGTAAAAAGAAAAATATAATTCAGTTGAGACTAATAATATATTTTCATAATTTACATATGTAAAATATATAAATATTTTGGATAATAACTAAGGTTTAACAAATTATTTAATAATTTCACGTTTGTCACAATCTCATACATATTTTAGATTTTAAAAAGAATAAACTCACAATAAAATCTCATTCATATTTAATTCAATTTATTGTTTATATTTTTATACCGTAAATTAAATATATCTTTAAGATATATATATATATTTTAAAAAAAAAATATATTGAATAACATTTGTATAAGCCCGGGCGTAGCCCGGGCAAATCCTCTAGTCTTTATACATAAACTTAAGATCAGAAGCAACCAAGTGATCAGGGCATTGTAGTTTGATCCTTTGATTTTGTTTTAAATCCATATTAGATCATTCCCAATAGAAAGTTTTACATATGATATGATGGTGTTCTCAACATTCATATACAAGTATATAAAAGTATTATTCAATTTGTTTCATAAAAGTGTTATTTTTACATTCTTACACATATTAAAAATGATTAAAATGTAGTTATGTTTTTATTAGTTACGTATATTTAACTAATAATAATTGAAATATATATTTTTATAATATTAATGCATTTTGTAACTAATATAATTAAGTTTAGATAGCATAGAAATTCCAAAAAACTCTTATAAAATACTGTCAAAATAATATGTTTTATAAGACATAAAGAGTAGTACTTAAATCGTAAGTATCTCAAAAGCCTGAAACACTATCTTGTATTTTACTACCTAAAAGTCACAAGGGGACTATATAATGATTCCTAAACATGAGGCGAGATTTGAGGCTTACCATGATGACAGCCTTGATATTATCAATGCTGAGCTTGAAATAATCCTTGGATCCTTGTTTGTCCATCATATCTAACAAGAGTGCCGCAATTACATGCTGGTAAAAAGAATCAAGCTCTTCAAACACTTTGTTTATCCTATTGTGTCCTCCAGACAACCAATCTAGGAGTCTCCCAATTCCACCACAGGGGAGCTGATCAGACCAAGTGAAACCACCAAGAACAAACACTACCTCATTCACAAGTTCTTCGAGTCTATCTTTACCGATCAAGAAACCACTCTCGTTGAAGTTCTGTCCTAAGGCTACTCTACAGATGATACTTGCCATTAAAGAGAAAAAGGTTTTGTTTAGATCCACAGGAGACTGTTTCAAAGCTGACTCGGACACTTCCTTCACCATGAGTCCAACCTCTTCCTCTCTGATCTTCCTAAATGATTGAACCTTCTTGAGGCTAAAAAGCTCGATAACAGCGAGCTTACGCATCTCTCGCCAGTACTCGCCGCACTGCGCAAACCCAATGTCTTTAAAACCGTAAGAGAGTTTCCCCGTGGCGACCGTTTTTGGTCGGCTGCAGCATACAAGGTCATGGAGTTTAAGAACTTGTTCAGCTGCTTCACTCGAGGAGATGACAACTGTTGGAACAGAGCCGAGGTGAAGAAGCACCACGGGTCCGTACTTGATGGACAGATGGTGAAAGCATCGGTGAGGCAGTCCTGCGAGTTGGTGCAAGTTTCCGATGATCGGAAGACGTGGAGGACTCGGAGGAAGATTACTACATCTTTTATTTCTTTAATCTTTCTCAAGAAAAAGATTAACGAGACAAGCAATAATACACATGAGAAACAGAGAAAAAATAAAGCCATTGTTTTCAGTTCTTGGAGTGAAGATGAGCTTAAGCTTAGGTCTTGTATCAATTATTGTAAGCAAGATAATATTCGAACCATGTTCATGACGTTAACTATAGTGGTTCTGCGGATCTAGTACTTTTAAGGATTTAAACCAAATGTAAATACATCGTAAAAAACAGGACTATGACCAGTGAGACTGTGACATCACTGACATGCAACTTGCATTTCTAACTGGTTTGGCCCGAGCAGAGGAAGACATGAAGATCTTTGTGGCTTTTCTCAAAAAGAAAAATCTTTGTGGCTATGAAAACTAGTTTGATTTAATAGTAATGGCGTATTGTTTGAATTCACGTGATTTGATCTATAAATAAGAAATGGAATCACTTGAAAAAAAAAATATTTAGGAATCTTTTTATTTATCTGAAAATGTCAACAGATTATGTGTTAGTTTATCTTGAATTTGTTTTCTAATAATTCACGGAAGAAAAACCAATTAAGGCTCTTCCTTTTAAAAATTAGTCAATATACAGTAATAAAATTAAAATTGTAAGAAGGTGGTTTGTGTTAATTCCGTGTATATTTAATCAGTAACTAGGTGTTTTCCTGCACCATGTGCAGAAAGAAATTTTTAAAATTTAATTTACATTTAAAATTTTTATATTAAATATTATAGACTCTATTTTTTTTTACGAATATTTAAAAATGTTATATATGAGTATATTTATTTTATAGAAGATATATGAGTTATTACCATATTAGAAAAAAGCCTCCAAAAATATAAATCGACAATAAATGTAATATATTAGTTATTGTCATATTTTAAAAAGTTTACCAAAAAAGAAATTAATATTAAATGTAATTGTCCATGTCAAATTTTCAGAAGACATGTCATCATATTTTTTAGCGAGAATGATTGTAATGACGACGTGTGGTAAAATCACTTAGCAAATAATGAATAAAACTTGGGTTCACCCCCTGTGATGAACTCTTAAATTCACCTCAACCCTCTACACCAATTAAACTGCCATGTAGGATTAGTTAAAAAATTAAAAAAATAAGGAAAACATGAAAACTAAATGAACGTGATCTCTTTTTTCTTCTTCTCCACAGAAAAAAACATGAAGCTTTGTTTGTCAAGTTTAAAATCTTCAATTCTATAATTTTAAATTCAATTTCGTCTTTAGCTTCTCAGAATCAAATCAAATTAAATCAT
The DNA here is from genome assembly GCA_026261945.1 of Hirschfeldia incana. Taxonomy (NCBI): domain Eukaryota; kingdom Viridiplantae; phylum Streptophyta; class Magnoliopsida; order Brassicales; family Brassicaceae; genus Hirschfeldia; species Hirschfeldia incana. The sequence continues at coordinate 6,229,494 of JABCMI010000006.1, forward strand.
GTTCTCTTATGAGATAGATAAACAATCATCTTTATCAATTTTTAAACCCTAAATCCTAAACTCAAATCGTAGATCCTAAATCCAAACCATAAACTCTAAACACAAATCCTATTTAGATGTATTAGGTTTGGGTTTAGGGTTTATAGTTTGGGTTTATAGTTTATAATTTGGGTTTGAGTTTATGGTTTACAGTTTGGGTTTAGGGTATAGAATTTAGATTTAGGATATAAAATTGTATTTGGAAACACAAAATTGAAGATTCAAAAAACTTGACAACCAAAGCTTCATATTTATTTTTGTGAGGGATGAAGAAGAAGGGGACAACGTTCTTTTTTTTCACATGTTTTACTTTTTTAAAAAAAAATATTTCATTTTTTACTAGTTTTACATGTCATTTTAATTGGTGTAGGAAATTGAGGTGAATTAAAGAATTCACTACAAGGGGTGAATCCAAGTCCTGTCCATGTCAAATTTTCAGAAGACATGTCATCTTTTTTTAATAGCTATGTCATTATTTTTTTTATCGAGAATGATTGTAATGACGAAGTGTGGAAAAATCACTTTGCAAATAATGTATATGAGATATAATAAGTAATCCAATTTGTTAAAAGATTATCTGGTTTCACTGACAGGAATACATTACAAAACTGAAACTTTTCAAAAAAAAGAAAAGAAAACAGTAATGAGAAATGGATAAGGCTATAGTTGTTGGTGTTATAACGACCACCGAACTCAACAGCATCGGATTTAACGGAGACAGTAACTCCGAAACCTCCGGTTAATTGTCTGAGATAGCCAATCCATTTCCACCACGTCATAATTAACGTGTCTGAACGTCATATCCTTCCCTGCGGGGAACTATATTTAGAGCATGTGCACGTATACACAGAGAGACTCAAATACTGTCAGTCACAGCGTATATATACGTATTAGTATTGGTATTCGTATCTTCTATTTTTAAAATATAATAGACACTTTCTTATACGGAAACTTATATACTTGTTTTTATCTCATCTTCTCCGATCGGTGGAATCTCTCTCTGCTTTTCTCTCCTTCCTTCTCTCTGGAAACTAGTTCCAACTAACCTACGCCTAGTGCAGCTCTTAACTTGCGCGCGTCACCAAAGCTGAGAAATCTTGGCGTCTGCCATGGAGTTTCTGGCAGCGCAGGAGAAGGCTGCACCGGCGGCTCTGTTCTTTACGGAGGAATCTAGCCGAGGTGAAAGGTTAAGGAGATGTGTTAAGTCTCCGCCGGAGGAGAAATCGCAGAGTTCGTCATCGGTCGGGGTGACGGGAGAAAGCAGCGAAAGCGAGGAAGAAGAAGACGGCGCCGTTTCGTCGCAACAAGGAAGATGGCTTGATTCGTTCAGTTCCTCTCTGGAAGATTCTCTTCCGATTAAGTACGTTTCTTTAAAGGATCATCCTTTAAATTTCCGATTTTTTTTTCTTTATAGAAAGAGATGTTATAAAGTGATTATTTGATCTTCGCCTGAATATATTCGAAAATCCAGTAAAAATATATATAAAAATCCATTAGCTTTTTATCTACCTCCTGAATGAAGTAAATAGCTAGTGCTCTGTTTGATCACTTTGTTTCATCATTTGTCCCTGATCTTAATCTTTTAGATTATGTGTTTCATATATCAAACCGGTATTATCATCATATTGTTATTTGCACAAGCTTAATCATATGTTGTTATTACATGCTCAGAGATGTCGTGTTGATATTTGTCTGATAGTTTTTTTTTTGTTTTTTTTCAAGGAGAGGATTATCAAATCATTACATAGGGAAATCAAAATCATTTGGGAATCTATTGGAAGCAAGCAACAGCGCTAAGGATCTGGAGAAAGTGGAGAGTCCATTGAACAAGAGAAGGAGATTGCTTATTGCTAACAAGTTAAGGAGAAGATCTTTGTCGTCATCTTTCAGCTTCTACCCCAAGACCAATCTTAATTCCATGCCTTTACTTGCGTTGCAAGAATCTGATGAAGATGATCACAATTGTAATAACGATGATGACAGTAGTGACGAGGAGATTAATAAGCTCCAAGATAAGAGGATGAAGATGACGAATAACAGAGATTTTATGGTTCAAACTCAGAGTTGTTTTTGCTTATCTAGTTTTCCAGATGATGATCGATAAATCTATTTTTATCACCCCCACTTGTGTTCTGTTTTCTTTTTCTAGCGTAGAGGGAAGTTTCGTTGCCAATAAGTGATTTGATAGATTGATTAAGAAATATAACTACTGGTTTAATCCTTTAGATGATCATACTTTTGTTGAACTTTAGTCGCTAATGAGTTTGATTATTATTTGTATATTTGATTTGATCTCCACTAATTAAACAATATTATCATACGTCTTTGTCCGTAATCTTTGTGAATATCCTTCCCATCATTTGACCCCCCAAAAATATTGTTTTAACAACATTTGGTAGGTCAGATCAGGTTAGGTGAAATGTGAATTAAGGTCTAAGGATAAGGTTCTCTTGTAATTTGATGAAACACGTTGCATTGCATGAGCCATGTTGCTCCAACTATTTAAAAACTGATATTCTAAAAAAAAAACAATTCAGGATTCTTGGCATATTCTTTCATCATTTCTGGCACCAATTGTTGCGTATGCTTTCAGTTAAAGCTAGCTAAATTAAACGAGGCATACATAGTTTTAAAACATGTAAACTGATTTTAGAATCATTCTCGTTCTAACTACCATTGGTCCTGCGCGCCTGCCCCTTTCATCCCTTTTTGGCCAACAAAAGTGGTCCCTGCTTTGTTTTCTTTTTCATTGTATCTGTAATCTCTCGTAGTAGTTACTATAGAATATATTGCATAAACAGAATGAATGAAGCGGATGAGTATTGAAGCTGTTACTAAATACATACACTTTAGACGTTGGATAATATGTTGCTGAAAAAAATATAGGACTTTTGGATAACATGTTGCTGAAAAAAATGTAGGACTTTATAATTGTATACTAACTTAGAGGTTGATATTCTTCAAATATCTTTTTTTCACAAGAAGCATTCAGGTAATCGAGATTGTATATTTTCTTCTAGTCTATTCCTTCTTTAAACATTTTTGTCGACAATACTAAAATCATTTCTTTTACTAACGAGATTTATAAAATTGAACAAAAACCATTTCGAGACCTACTATTGATAAAGCAAAAATCATTATAGTTTTAATCACCAACAAACGACATTATAGAAAGAGAAAAAGTATTGCAAATAAAAACAAAATCTTCAGAGGTACTAATTAAAAGAAGATAAACACACACAAGCCGTATGAGGAAGAGTCCACCGGTACCATACCGGAAACTATAAACCGGTAACAATTTGGTTTTTACATATAGTAGACAGAATCGACCAACTAAAGAACTGCTCATGAGAGAAACGACCGTTAACTTGTGCGCCACCATTCCAAGCCTGTAATAAATTGGTATTGTACTCGGTTAAGGATTGTGAAGATTCAACGTTAAAGAATCCAAGTAGAAAATAAGAAGAGGATAAGGAAAGATGTAATAGCTAACCTCAGCTACTGCCCTTTTGTTTGAGGGTAATTTTGTCACCAAGACTTAGAGCAATCCCTTGCGTCTTGCTCCTTATCCTTATGTACCCACTCAAGGCTCCATCAGTTTGCTTCTCGATACTCACGTTCACAAGAGCATCTTCACCAAACACACTCTTTGCATATAAGTTTGCAGCAAGGAACCCGCATTCTCCTTCTATTGCAGATCTGCAATCAGAGAAGAATCAAACAGTAAGAAGAGTTTCCGTCGACAAGGTAAGAAATAAGTATCTCAACTTACGGGGCAGTGAGACACTTCATGTTTGTGGATTTGATAATGTGGTCGAGGAACTCTCTTTCGTTCTGAATCGTGGTGTTTACAGCAACCTAACATGACGACCACAATGGTAATGGTTAATACCAAACTCAAACAAATTAAAAAGAAGTGTAAAAGGTTTGGGTGAATTACCTTGTTCTCCCATTCAAACTCAGCCCACATGGTTCTGAAAGCAGCCTCTGAGCAAACAGCAGGGGAGATATAGTCCATGATATCAATGTGTATGTCGTTGAGAACCACTACGTTTCGCTCCATTACGTTTGATGTCTCATAGACGATGTTTCCGAATATGACTCCGGTCTCTGTGGACGAGACCTTGATATTGGCTTTTATCTGCATGCTCGTTCCCGGTGCCAGACTATAGTTTTGAGGACGCTCAACAAGCTTGAGATCACCCATGGTTGCTAACTCCAAGCACATATTCTGAAGGGTTTCCTTTGTACGGTTGATAACGGTAACTTCGAGTGCGATGTCATAGTGATGGACTGTCACATATGCTTCAGCATAGACCGGATCACTGAATCCTGTGAGTTGAAGAATGCGGTTGAGTTTGTTCGCGTCGTTCTCGTCCTTGGTGAATTCTCCAGTTGCACGCTTTAGGTCATCTTGTACCTGGTCTTCCAACTCAAGTTGACTCATTCCCTGAAAGAAACATATATCATCAGTAAGTAGAGATTTTACAGACCGAAACTAAAAAAATACAACTATTGTTGTTCTTCTTTCGGAAGGAAAAAAACACTGATGGAAGTGATAATTTAGAGAGTATTACTAGTACCTTCCGGCTCTTTAGATGGAAGAAGTCAATGAGATCATCAGGCTGAGCATTAGTTGTTTGGGTCTTTGCCTTAAGTTCAGCCATCTCGGTCAGCTGTTTTTCAGAAATCATCTTGACAAAGCTCTGGCGGCAGGATTCCAGCCATATCTTCTTCATTTCATCATTTCTATGGCAAAGCAATTTGATGCACAAGACAATCCTCTCGTATGAGTCATTATCAATAGGGTGTGGAGAAGCAGGAGATTGACCAAGTTGCAGCATAGAAACCATGATCAATAAAGCCTGTGTAACTGTCTTGTTCACTTCAGTTTTAGATGGCTGAACCTCTTCCAATCTAAGAACAAGTTTAGTCAGCGTGCAAGCAACCACTGCTCCTAGGAAAAAGTCACCAGTTAGAAGCAGTGTTCTCAGATTTCCAGAAGTCACTGATCCTTGAACGACTGCGGGTGTTGAGAATGTGGTTTCAGAGGCCGCGCTTTGAGTAGCATAAGTACCATCAGCAAGAATCACAGGTTTTCTAGAGGACACCATGGCAGAAGAGGTTGGCTGAATCTTCTTTGATGTCTCAGTTGGCTCAGATTCCTCAGAAACAGAATAAAATGGTAACTCGCCAAGGCATTGCTTGATGGTTGAAATGCCACTCTCAACTTCCGAAAGTGATAGGCAATACTCCCCAATGATCCAAAGTGCACAAGGGCAGACCTTTCCAGCTCGGATCTGATAGAATGTGTCCAACAGCCTGGTTATGATTGAAACTCTTAACTTGGGATTTGTTTCTATTATCTCTCTAACAAAAGCAACCACGTCAAGTGCTGAAGCCACATTGCTGTCTCCCAAGAAATCCATAAGAAGATGGACCACTGTGCTTGCAACTTCAGGGAACTTAACCGCACAAGCATGGATTGCTTGGATAAGCATCTGTCTGTACTCTCCATTCTTCTCAAGCTCTCCACTTTGCGTCTTCACAACTTCTTTCTTTAACATCTGAACGACCTCGTTAATATTATGATGAGTGATCAAATCAAGGGCAATGTCAAGTGTCTTCCTACGAATATCAAGGTTTGGGCTTGAGAGGGCTCTGAGCACATCAATTATCAACTCAACCATGATATCTCTGTGCAATGACTTAAGCTCACTCAACCGATCGAGCAAAATAAGCTTCACATTGTTGTCACTCTGCGAAAGAAGAAGTTGACAGTAGGTGTTGGCAGCAGCCCTAATAGCAGTAGGGGCAGATGAGAGAGAAACAAGGGTCCCAGCACATTCATAGATAACTGCAGAGGAAGTAGCGCTTAACAGAGAAATAATGATCTTAATATATTTCCCCTTCTCTGTTGGTTTAGTCTTGCACACACTTCGAATCAGCTCCAACACCACCATCTGAAGCGATTCATTCCAGTCGGAAACCTTGTCAACATTGCTCAAAAGATAATTCACAGCTCGTTCTTCAGCACATGTAAAGAGCATGAGAAATGCATTTCTCTTCGCAGACGGGTCTTGTTCAGTGGACAGAGCTTTCTCGATCATCTCAGGTGCATCCACGAAGAGCTGGTCGCCATTTGGGAGCTTATATATCGACATGACGGCCAGAATTGCATTCCTTCGAACAAACGGATGGCGGTGCTCCAGATTTTGCAAGACTGATGGAGTCAAAGGCTCGACTATCTCAGTCTCCTTCAACCGGCAGAGAAACCTCAGCGTCACTCCACGAATGTACTCATTAGGATGTATAAGGTTATTCCGAAGATTCTGACATATCAAAATCATTTCAGGCAGCACCTTCCCCTTAGAGTCCGTTTTCTCGATCAGTTCGAGGTACAGCAGCAGAAGCTTTTGGATCGTGTGGTCTTCAGAAGGCAGCACGTATCTTATAATAGTTATGAAAAGCTGCGGAATGGTTTCGCCGTTGAGCAAAAGCATAACCGCCTTCTTCATGGCATCAACTTTAGCTTCAACATCGTTGCCCTCGAGAGCTTCTTTAATCTCCTTGGCAACTGCTGGCGTCCCTTTGTCATAGTGCACAAGTAAGGTACAGGATTTGTCCATCTTTTCCGGTGCTGCGAAAAAAAGAAAAAATATGAGCTCAAATGAAAGAAGAAGTAGCACTGTTACATGATACAATAGAGTGAAGAGGAACCCAGCATCGGGCTTTCACATCCTTATGATTAACAAAAGGCAGAACAAGGTATATATCACATAGTATTAAACAATGTAAGCAAAATGTTGATATTTTTTTGTGGTTTTAAGTTTCAGATACTGAGCACAAGAACCTTATTAGCTTCCTCATCACAGCTCGAGTACAAGAATTTCAATGGTATCCACATAACTACTAAGCAATAATCTGTACCACTCTACATAGATTTCAATACAATGAATAAAGAATCTCCGAATATTTAAGCTAAGTGTTTTTTTTAATGGCTACAATCAACATAAATTTTCTCCAATACATGGTTTGATATCAAACATCACAGCTCCAAATGAGAATTCAGCAATGTCCAATCAGGAAAACATAGACGAAATTAAAATCCTCAGATCTAGCAATAAACATCCACTTTTGCTACAACTACGATCAGATCAATTTGAAAACAATAAAAGAGCTTCGGATCAACAAAAATTCAAAAACAAATGTTCATCTCTCTATCTCTACGATTTAGCTCCTCAGATTTGAAGAGCAGCAATCTGATCTACATAGTTCGCAGCAATCTGATCTACACAACTGCGTAAACATGAGAATCGGGTTCCTAACGAGATCAGATCGAGATCAAACAAAGAACGCCACAGAGAATCGATACAGTGTAGATTTACACAATAGAGAATGCAAAAGGGGATCGATCTCTACAAAAAGAAAAATCTGAGCCATGTGTAACAGAGAAACGAACCTCAAGGTACGAGATCTAGAGAGAGAGGAGGAGATCGACGGACTTGCAAAAGCTTTGGATCGAAGAGAGATTTTGGATCTCAGGGAAAGAAACACTCGCTGCACATAGTGATACAAATGGTGGGATTCGTTTTTTTATCGTTTGTTTGGACGAAGAAACGGAGAGAAAGAGTCAACCTGAAAAGCCCAAATAATTATTGATGTAAAGCCCAGTCCATATGTTGGTAGTTGTTTTTAAAATATGCCCAATTCATTTATGAAGTGAGCGTTAATAAGGATTTGAATTACCGGTTTACGAGTTTAGGACATCCGGTTAGACTTTCACCTATGCCAGACCATGATTATTTCGAAATTCTTAATGACGAAGTTTTTAGCGTAGTATAAGAACCGTCTCTTAACTTTAAATAAAAAAATTAAGAACCGTCTCATACCGTCAGACATTCCTAACTCTACTTCAAATTCTATTTAAAATGGAGTTTTGAGTGACATTTTTTCAACTCTAATTTATTTTTCGGTGGAGTAAAAAGTGGAATTACTCAAAAGTGAATTCATAATTTTATTTTTTACTCCAATTCCATTTTCTGCTACAAATACAATTGAAAATATAATATAATTGAAATTAAACTCAATTTTATCGTAAGAGTTATTTCATTTTGAAAAATAGAATCTTACAATGAAATGCTCTTAATTAGTACATTACTGACTAGTCAACTAATTCATATTCCTTTGTCTAAGAGTGTTTTAGATTATAATTTTTTGTATAAAATAAAATAAAAACAATTGCAACCCAATGATTAAAAGCTTCATAATGTAATTTGATCATTGATGAATAAACTTGATTATAAAATTTTCAGGCTAGCTTCCTGAATTTTCGTCACATTCTCTATAACACCGCATCCGCCTCATAAACATGCATCGTAAACATGTTGTAATTAAACTACTCGTTTTATATATATTCAAGCGTACTTACTGGTCAAAATATTTGTAATTACTCTTTTGATTGAAATTAACTATTGCTAAAGGAAATTTTGTTATAGAAGAAGCATTTTGGAGACGCATAAACAAGCATAATATTATTAGTTTTAGGTTTGGTAGCTTTGATCTGTAAAATTCCTTATATGCTATTAATTTTGGTTTATCTATTTGCAACATTCTATAGGAATCGTTTCCTCATAGATATAAAATAGTTTAGACCTTCTTTATACTCCATGATTTGTTTGAAAAGAACCATTCGTTCAAAATAATCAAATATTCCACCGAAATGATTAGCACTCGTCACTTGAACATTATTAACATAGCATGTGGTTAGATTCTTTCGGTGACAAGTACATACAAACATGAAAATATAAACAATAGTGTTTGTATATATATAATGGTGTACTATAGATCTAGAGTGCTACAATCAAATCTAACCCATCTTCCCAAATGGAACTTAAAACTTTGATATTCACCGTCATCATCATCGTTATCACCAATACTCCACTTCCATCTCTCTCTTCTGAAACCCCATCCAACAAAACACCAACACTAACTAGTTCTCAATACCAAATCCTAACCCGCAACACCATACAACAGCAGTTTCTCCGACCACACAACATCTTAAGAGCCAAGCTTCGTCTCCCTCCTCTCAGATGGAGCAACAAACTCGCCCGCTATGCCACCAGGTGGGCACGAACACGCCGTGGAGATTGCAACCTTATCCACTCTGGTGGACCTTATGGTGAGAATCTCTTTTGGGGAAGTGGAAAAGGGTGGACCCCAGGAAACGCGGTGGTTGCGTGGGCCTCGGAGAGGAAGTTCTATGACCGGAGGACTTACCGGTGTAAGGCGAATGGAGATTGTTTGCATTACACGCAACTTGTGTGGAAGAAGAGTTTGAGGATTGGTTGTGCGATTGTGTATTGCAAGAGCGGTGACACGTTTATCATATGTAATTATGATCCTCCCGGTAACATCGTTGGACAACCACCCTTTTGAATGTTGTGTATACCTCTTTTTATTTCCCCCACATTTTCTGAAAACATTTTTTAAATTGATCCCACACTTGTATCCATATGATTTCCTAAGTAACTATTTGAGTTACAATTTTAAAATAAGACTTTGTCAGCCAACAGACATAAAAAGGTTTTTATCTTAGGCTTTGCTTAAAATAAGCATACAATAAAATAAATAGATAACAAGTGTTTACCTTAGCCATAGTTCTTGAGAAATTCGGATTAAATTAACAAAGTAAACCAGACCGTAATTTAAGAGGAGAAATCAAGTTGGACCTACGAAACAAAACAAAAAGCCCAAACAATTATTCACTTCAGAGTTTGATCGGCTTCTCTCCGGTTATACCAAGCATACCAGATACAATAGCATTTACCGGTAGATTTGGGAGGAGAAACGAGAATGGCGTTTAGAGGGAAGTAGAAGCTGTTGAAGAAGGTCGGAGCGGAGACTGTAACACCAGAGCTTACAGAGAAGCTCAAAGCTTGTGTTCCCGATTCCAAAGTCGTGATGGGCAGAGCCAAACGCGGTCTCTACGCCAGGCCGCCACATTCAGTACGAAAACCGCGTCAGTAAAGACACTGGCAACAAGTCAGTTCCTTTCTCTCAAGTCCGCGTCAGTATATTCGTCATGCCCTTTGTAAAGATTCTCACTTTTTGAACAATGCTTGCGATGAAAGTAATCTACTTTAGGATCAATGTGTGACGAAAGTTACATTCTTTATAAGTAGAATATCTATATGAGCTCTCAACAGTGCCTTTGATTGTTTAGTTCTTGATTGGTTGCTTCTGTATCAGTCATGCCGTTGTAAAGATTCTCACTTTTTTGAACAATGAATACATGATGCAATAGAAGTAAACGACTTTAGGGTCAATGTGTAACGAAAGTTACATTCTTTATCTGATGTGGATATGGGCTCTTATATATGCTTCTGCTCTCCTTCCTCTCTATGATTCTGTGTGGTTAATTATTATGGTTACTCTTGTGATGTGATTTTGAGAACAGGTCAAGAAGATGTTGGAAACCTAACGTACAAGAGAAGCGATTGTTCAGCTACATATTCGACCGTCACATTAAAGTCAACGTCACAACACACGCTCTCCGCTGCATTGACAAAGCGGGAGGATTAGACGAGTACTTGCTGAAAACACCGTAACCAGAAGATGGATACTGAGATGGGTCTGTTCAGGTCAGATGGAAGACTAGCTCTACTTAGAAAGTTGGCTGCGCAAACTGTAGTGTTCCAATCAGATCACCATTCCGGCTCCGCTGTTTTCAAAATCATCGATAAGGAGATGAAGAATATTATTTTCTCGAGGAGGAAGAAGAAAAACTTCAGAAATCTTATGGCTTTGTGGTTGCGCTAGATCACTAGCCTCTATTGTTTTCGCTGTGAACCATCTTGTTTTTTCCTTTATTTTTGTCAAAATGGCTTGAACCTAAAAAATTACTTTGTAAAATCTTTCCATCATCTATGATATTTAAAGCTTAGCAAAAAAAAAGTTTGAGCAAAGGTTTAAAAATTTGAATGGCTAAGAAAGATGCTCGTAGGGAAGCTCGTAATCGTTAGGAAGTTAGAAGAAAGATGTATGGAGATAGTGAAGGAGGAAAAGAGGAGAATGTGCAAGAAGCTGGAGGGTTAGAGCATCAGCAATGGGGGTTCTAAACCCAGGTTCACACACTTCCCGAAGCAAAAAAGATGAACTCAAGGTCTTGCAGGTTCATCCGTAAGAAACGAATTCACAACTTTTTCGTGGGCTCCACGACACGTGGCGGCCCATGATTGGTTGGACTTTTTAATTTTTTTTTTTTTTTTTTTTTAGGAAAAGCAAACAAAAATAATAATAAAAAAATAAATTGGTGAACTCCTTCTGAGTTTCACCATTGCTGATGGTCTTAGAGTCTCACAAAGATGATCATGGGTGGTTAGAAGCTAGCGCTTAAGAGAGTATCTTCAACGTTTTGGATTTTGGAAGACGAGAGAGGTAAGTGATTTGTAGGAGGTTATAGGTTCGATTCCTCTCCTACGAGTTCCATAACTCAGGTTTTGAGTTTGATCAAATGTTGAAAAAAAAGTCTTGTAATAAAAGGTTTACACCCCTTTTGGATTGTAGTAGATTCCTATATTTAATTGTGTTTATATCTAGTTGTACTATTATCAGATTTTTTAAATAAGGTCTTACATAAAGTTTTCATATGTTTAGAAATAAACTGAAGTTCTTCTCCTTAGTGATTTTAATTTTTTTAATAATCATTCTGTGGACAATCTTTAACCATTCATTTCAATTTTCATAAACTAGTATTTCTTCCCAGCATTGGATCCACCATTTTTATGTTTGTCGCTTTCTAATTTAAAGAATTTGGTTGCTCTACCATAAAGAGACAAAAATAACCTGATTTTCAAAAAAAAAAAAGAAGAAAAAACTCAATAACAGAAGAAAGATTATCAAGCATTTGTTTATAAGAAAATACATAACATATCCGTAAATAAAAGAAATACAAAACCAAGGATAAAGGCTAGAGTCTAGAGAGGTTTGTTGCCATAATAAAGGGACAAGCCCTAATTAAAATAAATTATCCTTCAATCTTCGTGCCTAATGCGTAATCAAATACTTATGATGTTTTATCTTTGAGTATTTGCAGCCTGTACACAAAGAAAATCTCATAATTAGGTAAATACACATTTGATGTTTACTTAGGTTTTGTCAATTTTTCTATGACCGATGTACCCCTACTCGGTATCTGATGATAACGTAGCGTTTGCATATAGCCTAAATCTTTAATTCTATGAGTATTTGCAGCCTGTACACAAAGAAAATCTCATAATTAGGTAAATACACATTTGATGTTTACTTAGGTTTTGTCAATTTTTCTATGACCGATGTACCCCTACTCGGTATCTGATGATAACGTAGCGTTTGCATATAGCCTAAATTTTTAATTCTATTTTTGATAAACCAAATTTACACGAAAACTTTTTGTGTCAGACAAGTGAAAATAAAATAGTATTTTTAATTTTTTTCCTTGATCATTAAAATTCTAGAACAGAGCTTTTACTCTTTCTCTTTTATATTCCACTTCTGTACTTCATCTCTTTCTATCTTAAATACTTGATTAGTTTCATGACTCCATTCTTAAATCTGATTTCTCTTTTCCTTTCACCCAGTTTGATACCTTGTAAATGTTGTGTCATACTATTGATTCTCAACGGGTTTAGTGGATATTTTTTTGTAATGAAGTACCTTCCACCACTTTACTATTTTTGACAGCAGGATGACGGTGATCACGGCGGAGGATGTCGCGTTTTGATGTTGGCTGTGGTTTATTAAGGAGTTTGTGGTGACGATGCTTGCCTTTGGGCACAAAAAAATCTAGCTGTAGAAATGTTGCTTTTTCGTTTCTGTCACCTTCTTTTGTTGCTGCTGCTGCTGCTGCTGCTTATTCTCTCTTTTTAGATTAATAGGTGTTTTTAATTCTTGGGAGAGTTTGCTTTTTTTGTATCTTCGCAGGAATTTCCAGATGGTCTATTTGAGATTGAACAGCAAGACAAAGAAGAAGAAGAAAATTAACAGAGGTTCTCCAATTCAAGGATCTGTTTTTGAAGATTTAAAACGATCAAATCTTTGAGCTTTTTTGTTTATTTGTTCAGTTTTCGCTATGATCGCTTTGAGATTCACGAAGTGTGTGACAGTTGGTGATGGAGCTGACAGTTAAACATGTGGGTTGATTTCCTTAACTTGCTACACTTTTTCTATGGTTATCTCTCGTGATCATGTTTCTTTGTACAAAATACATTTTTCATCTGTGGCTATACATCCACAAGATTAACTGTGACTACAACTGAAGATTATATATTACATTAAGGTAAGGTTACAAGCGGATTTGACAAACCAAAATAATCCGACATTTCGCTAAACTCATATGTAACCGTTTTCAGAAACAGACCACATCCTTGAAATTGTTCATATATGGTTAAAGAAAATTTAGCCACAAGAAATCTCGAAACAAGCTAAAGTTTTTTGTTACCGAAAAATTTGACAGGGTGGTTATGTAATTCATCGAAGGTTATATTACATTAATGGTTATAAAAGAGTTTGTCAAACCAAAGTAATCTGACACCTCGCTAACCTCTCCTGTAACCGTTTTCAAAAAACAAACTGACATCTTTAAAATGTTTATAGACGGTTAAAAGAAATCTTAGCCACAAAAACTTCCCAACACAAGTTAAACTTTTATGTAACCGACCAAAAAGGCTTCAACACCTATAAGTCTTTCTCAATGTTCAAAGATTCAACACTCACCCTTCGCGTGCTCACTACCAACGAAACGAACTAAGCTTTCAGTCTCTCTCGTCAATACAATATTTTTGTATGTAGATAAAGATATTCTCTGATTCGCCATTAATTCCAGCCTTTGATTTTTGTATGTTTCAGACTTCCACAGCCTTTGATTATTAATTCTCTGCTAATCCTACTGTTTTACGTCATTGGAAACATTAATTAGACAGTTACAAGAAAGTGTAACGCTCCAAAAACATCACAAAACTGGATAAACTTTCTTATAACCATTTTCAAAAATTGCACCCACCGTCCTGACACTTAAAAATATATAAACTAATATAAAAAAATAGTATGCAACATTGATTTTCCAGCTCCACGTTCATTTAACACCCACCATTTGTCTCACTTCCTTCGGAGGATGTGTCCTTCCCCTTCGTAGCTGCTTCTTCCATCCATTTGGCTCAATCTCTCCCAGTCCTAATGTTTGCTTGTTAAGTATACTTCTAGAGAAACTTATTAGCATATGTCGTCAAAAAATTACAGACAAATAATTGATGGAACAATCAATAATAAATATGACGAAGCAATCAAGTACTTAACATGTTACCAATATTGTTTTCCGGTTACTACTATAAGTAACATTTACAGTATGCTATTTAACCGGTTAACAATAATGTTATCTAAGTGGTACATGTCACAATCGATTTCATTTGGCATATACAACCATTTATCGTAAGTACACTCACCTCGCCAAAGACGAACAAGAAACTATCTCCTAAAAAAATAAGAAATTATAGCTTTATCAAAGACCAAATAAGAACATTCATTTAGTAAACTATCTACGGTAAAAAAAAATTCCTCACTCTTTGACATCGAAAGTGCTTTGAGTGGCTCTGTTGCCAAAATAGCATTTCGCAAGATAAAGACAATGTGATGAAACGCTGACATGAGATCTCTGCTCGGTATCTGCGCAAACTAGTTCTAAGCCGCTACCGTTTTGATCGTCGGAGAGTGACCCAAAGAATCTTTGAAATTAACTATGGGAGAGAACTCAGAATCTTATTTGGGACTGTGTTGACGAATGTTGGGTGAGTTAAACGATTATGCAAAGGAAGAAAATGGAGAGGAAAAAAACAGAAGAACATATGAACACATGAATTGTTCGGAACTCATAATCTTTTTTCTTTGTTTAGATTCATTGGAAAAAAAAAGAAATAGGAGATGAAGATGGTGAAAGAAAACAACGATAATGAGAGAGATGAAAATAAAAATATTGTTTAATGTTTAAAAATAGAACGACTGGACTAAGATTAGTGGGGAAAATTTTCTAGGTTAATTATTACCAATCCCCACAATTGTTTTTAAAATTATTTTAGCTTCTAACCTATAAGTCGGGGTCTACTCTATATTGTTTCCTAAGCCATATGAGGACTGTTTTGTCATTTCGCTTTTCCTAAAGCCCTCGTAACTTGTGTCATAGGTAGTTTGTTAATTACTAGTTTCTTTTAGGATTTTGACGCAATTGACTCTATCTTTTCCATCTTCTAACCAAACAAAAGATAGTTCCCTCGCTTTATTTTATTTTATTTTATTTTTCTAATTAAATGTTGGTCAAATATACTTTTGTTTGAGTTCTCTACCACTACCTAGAGACGTCGCAATCTCTACCAACCGTCAGATATTCCGGTCCCATTTATAGACGGCCAGGATCTCTTTCCGTCTCCGTCATTTCAGATTCTTTTTCTTATAATAATACTTAATAACGAATAGTTGCTTTCAGGTCATAATGGAATAAAAAATAAATATATTTGCTTTCCAAGAAAAAAAAAGATAAATTTTACTAAATAAAAGTTGAGAAAATATCGCCAACAAGAACAAACAAACGCTCTTCTATTTGTTGTTTTTATCAATTTTTTCCAAGTTTCCAGAAAGAAGATAGGAAGCAGGAAAATCGAAAGGTAATCATTCGAACAAGGTTAGCCTCTATAGTTTCTTCCTTCTCTTTGGTTCTGTCTGAATAATACGACCATTTTTATATGTTTTTGGTCAAATTGACTTCTGTGTTTCTTCTGATGTATTGAAAACGAATCGTGTTATTGTTCTTGAATCTCTTGTCTGGACCAGATAAAATAAATGAAAAAATCTCTGTTGTGTATTACTTGTGAGAATACAGAACATGGAAGATATTAGCAGGGGAGAAAAGTCTTAGAAAAAAACTGAAATTAGCTAAGATTTGTTTCTTTTTACGTTCAAGCAATCTTGGTTGTTCAGTTCATGTCATGTTAATTTTTCTGTGAAAACAAAAAAAAACATGGAAGACGTTAGCAGAGAAAGGTCTAAAAAAACTGATTTTAGTTTAGATTTGTTTGTCTATACGTTCAAGAAGTTTCATTGTTTTAGACCACAAAAAAAAAGAAAAAAGTTTCATTGTTTAGTTCATGTTCATAACTAGTTTCTTGTCAAGCTGATGATTCGATATTGATATTTGATAATCAATGTGCTAATCTTATCACAAGTTTCACTTTTCTATCTGCTTCTTCTTCTAAGAAACCTTTATAAATGCTTTTGTTTTAACATTGGATGCGATTTAAGCTCTTCTGTTAATTCTTGAGACACCTATTACAAGAGCTCAGTTATACTACTGTTTTTCTTCTAATGATGTTTTTATGTTCGGTCGGAAAATTATTGAACTGCAAGGTTTTGGTTTTGTCAGTTACAGACTTCTAGAGATATGAATCTGAACATCATGTATTGCTCTTTGGCTCGTTTTTTAGAAGTAAACTTTAGGTCCAAATAGCTTTTGCTTCAAGAATTTGCTCCTTTTGCGCAATGAACATTTTGTGATAAACTGAGACAAGTGGTACAACGGTTACAGGTATTGCATCCATTCAAATAGTTCATGGACCGGTGGTCAGGTAAAAGAGCCATTGAGGCACGACCGGACTCCAAGAAGGGGGCTGGTGTTGTCCTGAGAGACAGATTTAACAACAGTATCTGCAGTGATGAGAAAAAATCTATGAAGTTCACTCGGTTTGTTGGCTCTTCATACAAGAAAGAGAAAGCAGTTTGGTCTTCAACTTCAAGCCGCTCTTCACTACATGGGAAAGAAGTCGTTGGAACTTCCTCTAAGACTCCTGTCTCTTCTAGCTCCTCTTCTGTTAAAAATGAGAAGCAACCTCAGATAGTAACGGATTCATCAGAGAGCAGCAAAGGTAGCGAGGACGAGAGAGAGACAGATATCTTGGAAGAACCAAGAGTTCACAACAAAGTTGTTTATGGAAAAGTAGTGGAATCCTCAGATTTGCCATCAAGCTCAAAAGCCAAGAAAGGTTTTAGGGAAAGATTTGGGTTGAGCAAGCAAGAGTTTCGTCCTGGTCCTTCTAGCCAGTCAACAAACCGAGGATGCAGCCCGTTGTTAAGTGGTTTTGGATTGGAGAAAAGACTTGGTGGGAAGAAGATAGATACAATCAGTAAGAGAAGAGTCTATGGAGAAAGCAGCAGCTCTAGCTCTTCATCAGCTAGAGGCAAAAAGATAGTAGCAGAACTACCTTCTGAAGAGAGACGTCTTGCATTTAACCCGAGAGGAGGTTCTGTTTCAGATAGTAGACGGGCAAGGCATTGCATTTTGAATGCTGACAACGGTGTTGCTTCGGTTGGAGGTCAGAGATCAGTAAATAGAGGTGATAGCCGTATTAGATTCTCAAACCGAGGGAGTGGTAGAAATGGTTTATCCTCTATTACAACAAGAGAGATGTCTCAGAATGAAACATCATCAAACAATCTCAATTCTCCTGTCTCTTTGGAGCTTTTCTCTGGTTTCCCAGACTTTGGCTCTTTATCTAGTCAAGACAGTTTTCGCAATTACAGTTTAGATGGGATCTCTGAGGTAACTTGTGTTTGTTACTCTACAAGACATCTTCTTGTCTGAGCATCATCAAATAGAGCCCTTAACACAATGTTTTTTTTGCAGATTTTACCAGAACTTGACAGGATTGAACAAGACATTGAGCTAAATTACGAGGAACTGCTTATCATGGAGACAGGTTTACTTCTTGGTGGACTAAGCTTCTATGACCAACACCGTGACATGAGGCTAGACATTGATAACATGTCCTATGAGGTTTTGTCTTTTTACATCTTCAAACCCGCCTTACATTCTGAGAAGTAGTATCTTTACCTTTTGTCTTTTTTTCTCTTGTGAATAACTACAGGAACTATTGGCTTTAGAAGAGAGGATTGGTACAGTAAGCACTGCTCTCACAGAAGAAGCCATATCAAAGACCTTGAAAACAAGCATCTATCAGATAAAGCCTTCAAGTGATCACAAGGAAGATGCTAAATGCAGCATCTGCCAGGTCTGTCTCTTTTTTAATGCTTTGTTAGTCATGATCAAGTCTTTGAGAATCTTTGATGATTACAAGCGTTTCATTGATGGTGATCATGACAGTTAATATAGAATCTTCATACGATGATCTTCTTTTTTGTGGTTTACAGGAAGAGTATACAATAGGTGATGAAGTTGGAAGGCTACACTGTGAGCACGCATACCACTTTAAGTGTGTGCAAGAGTGGTTACGGATGAAGAGTTGGTGCCCAATCTGCAAAACCACTGCAGAGACCTCCTCCTCTAAGTAACCGTCTTGTTCTTCTTCTGCCTCTTGGTTCGTCATAGTATTTATTTCATCCAAAGCTTGTGAACAATGGAACCCCGCCTAAAAAAGGGCCTCAGCATTTCCTTTGTGTACATACATATTCACACTGGCCTTGTCTCTCTGTTGCATGTATTCTGTCCATCTCTTTTGTCTAAATAACACAACTCTCCTGTGTTTTTTCTTCTGCTTTTCGCCTGTGTCCTGTTTACTCCGGAAATAAAGCAGGGAAGGTTGAAAAGATGTCATTTGAAGAATCTTACATTCTTAGTCTCAGTTAAAATTTGATGTAAAGCTTATTGCATTCCAAAGATGTCATTTGAAGAACAAAGATTTCATCTTACATTCTTTAGTCTCAGTAAACGTAAAAGTGATGTCAATGTGTTTTCAAGAAAATGAATCTGAACAATTCTAAAGACTATATGTTACATACAAAGCAGTACGGCAGCTATTACATGATACTTGCTCTTGATCCCCTTACCGGCGGCTTAGCTGTTACACAGAGCTTGAAACTCGCTTGAATGGCCAAGTTACCACTAACCGACCCCGAGTCAGAAGCTGCATTGCATAGACCGTGTCTCTCAGCCATCATGTCAATCATGGGAACCAGCGCTTTATAATCGTCTTGCTACCAAAACCAGTGGCCAGAGCAGCTTACTCAGACAATTTGCAGTATCCAACATCCCAACCATTCTCTCCTTCACACCTCTTCTCGTTCCTCAAATGAACGCATCAAAATTCTCTCCCGAAGCAACGGCCAGTCTTCCCCAAGTTGAGATGAATTAAGCTCCATTGCAGCTCTAAAATCAAGCAGAGACACTTGCGTTGTGTCAGATGGTTGGTTGCTAGTTTGTATCTGCAAACTACTACTTTGGTTTGCATTCGTGGACCGAGCTCCGGACAAATCAACGCATGATTTGACCAGTTTCTTCAGGTACACGTCCAGCACGTTATTTAACATACTAGAACACTCTGATGAAACCCCTGCAAGACCATGTGCTACTGCAATACTCTCCATCCTCTTTCTCAGCATCTCTGTGTCTGACAATCCACCACTGTCGTAGCAACTAATGCCGTCAGCCCTGGTCGAAACTGGTACTGTTCTGCGGGCCCCACCGAGACTAGCTGCACAAAACGGAATCCCTAGAGGTGCAACTACAGGACTCGTGGAAAGAGTCGATCTACCTCGCTCCTCTTGAGCTTCATCAGCATCTCTGCTAACTGGAGCTGCGAACTTACCTTTATCCAGTAACACACCGCCTCTTTCATCAGCATACCTACATGGTCCTCCATTCTCCATGTTTCTGTTACCGCTTTTGTCATCTCTACAATGTGGCTGATGCAACAGACTCTCAACCTTTCCGTTTGGCCCAAGTGGACTAGGCCTGTCTCTTAACGCCACCTTGGGAGGTAACACCCCATTTGACCAAACATGATCATTCCTATTATGGTTGTTAGGGACTAGAGACCCGCTTCCTTCAGGTCCATCTTCTTTCTTGTGACCAGTAGGTGGTGGGGATTTAGCAAGAGATGCATTTCTCAAGATGGAGTGAATCAACTTGTTATGTAGAGGAAGATTCTCCCTCCCCAAAAGACGGTGACATGACTTATCAAACTCACTCTTAGTAACCTTTTGACTCAGGAACCTACCCAAGTAATAAAAATACCTTCTAGATCTTTCAGCCCCAACCTTCTTAACGATATGCAACTTCAGCTCAGCCAGATCAGTCCTGTGATCTTCAGGACGTTGCATACTTCTTTTTGTGCTTCTTTCTCCTTCTTCTTCAAAACTCGAAAACCGATGAAACAGTCAGAGGAGTGCTACTAGATGCACCCTCTAAGCGTCTAGTTATCCTTCACACCAACAAATCCAACTCATTAACTTATTACAACTTCTCAAACTCAAATCCAGGAGCATTTCAAGAACTTAGCTGAAGCTCTTCAGTACAGGCCTCTCCACAAAACAGAACCCTAGAGAATAGAGATCAACATCTACTATCTAGCTCACACCAAGAATCTCAAATCTCAACCTTGACTGATTCAGTATCAGGTCATATATTACAAACCCTAGCTCAAAAGTTACCAAATCAATCCCTCGACTTCACAGGAAACTGCATCAGAGCAGAGCATTTATCTTTCAAAACCCACTTCGAAAGCCTAGAGCTTTGAGAATTTACCGGAATCTCAGCTGGAGAGCAAATCGAGATCAGCGGAGAGGTTGAGAACAGAGCACAACGGATTCGAATTGCGCTTAAAAAGGATGAAATTCGAATTGGAGAACGAGGAAACGGGCAATGAGAGAAGCGGGACCCAAGCTTCTTGTAAGCAGAATGAAAAAAAAAGCAACCTTTTTTTGGGGAATGATTGACCAGAGAATTCAGACAAAACCGAACAAAAGAAGTAACTTTCTTTCTTCCGACCAAACCACCAAATGATCTCTCTCTGTCTCTTCAACTCCTCTGCTTTGCTTCGATTAAATCTTCGTGGGCTTTGTTCGTGTTTTAGATTTGAATGTCCGAAGCTTTCTTAGTTATCTCCGATCTCTGCTTATTGGGTTTTGTTCGTTTTCTTCCTTCTTCCTCTTCCCTTTTTATTTTATTCTCTGTTTTTTTATTTGGTCTTCTGTTATGTCTTTCTCTCTCTGTCTTGATAAAGTATTTTTTGCTTATTCATTTTTTTCTCGTTCTGCTTTTTTTTGTACTTAAACCAAGTTGACATAAGAAACTGGTCGTGACATTAGATTGAATCTGTTTGCAGTCTTCTTCTGATCTGGGAGTAATCTCATCTACTTACTATTGGAACTCGGTACTACTTCTATAACGGATCATGTCAGTATTTCTGTTAAAAAAGTAATTATATTTTTTTAACAGAAGTGACGGTTTAGATGATTGTTGGTCAAGTAAAAAGGTTTTTAATTTATGCAAACTGCATAATACTGGAAAGCTTTATCACAAGGATTTGTCAGCTACAAGGTAACCAAGTTTCAATCTTACAGCGTAAACATTAAAGATTCAGACAACTCTACAAGACAGATCCTCCTAGTATTCTAAAGAGACGACCAAGGGAAGGGACAAAGACCTTGGTGAACAAACAGAGTGGGCAACAACAAAAAAGAAGAAATGTCCACAAATCCTACTGCACTATAGGTTTGTTGTGTACTCAGCTCTTCTTACAGTTTATTTGCCCCGTCCTTTGCCTCTAACTCCTCGTCCCCTTCCTCTTCTCGTGTAAGCCACTCTTCTACACGCGTGCTTGAACAGTTATGTGAGGCGCTTGAGTCGCTGTTATTGTTTTCATTATCAATCGCACCATCTGCGTCATTCTCTATTGTGATATCATCACCAGGAGTTTCAGCTATAGGTTCAGAAGCCTTGGTTTCTTCCATAGCCACAGGTGAACTGAAAAAAGTAAAAGGCTTTGCTTAGTCATCTATGTCAAAACCAACAATACAAAGGAGTCTGTTTTAAAAGAGATGGTTTTTTTACCTAGGTGATGAAGATGGGAAACCGTTAGGAGTAGGACGTGCCGCGCCTATTTCATCGGCTTCTTTTGATGTTTCAAACACAGCTTTTGGGATACAAAAGCTCCAGTTGGATCCATACTTGCTCCAAGAGCCAAGAATGCTGCATTTAATAGGAGCGATAGTAAATAAAGAGAACACAACTAAACATCATCCAAAACCAAAGCTATTTATAAATCCAAACGGTTACCATTTGTGGTGTCTCCACTGGAGTCATCAACACCGGTTCCACTGTCGAATCGGTTGAGAAACTTAAGAAGATGGATATATTGGAAAAAAAATATAATTCCAGTAGAAGTCTTATGTTGATAGGAAAAAACCTTTGAGGAGCGGTATTGGTATCTTCAACGGCTTGATTAGCTTCCGTATTCTTCAATCAAGTAAATCACACAAGAGGGAATTTCAAAAAGAAGAAGAAGATTAAATATGCAAGTTCCTTCTTGTTATAGAGACACATAGTGTAAAGGGTGCTTGGTACCTGATTTTGTTCAAACCTCGTTATGGTTGAATTTGGTAGAACATGGGGGCTCTGTTTAGGTTCCAACGATGCTACACTACTGGGGGATACCGTTTTAAGCATTTCCTCTGTTGCTTTAGGTCTGACTTTGCGAATTTCATCTGGAATATTCCATGACGGATGATCTCCTTTTCAGCTGCATTTTGATACCAAAAGTCACTCTGAGAGAGCCATTAAAAATGCTGGTATGCAACTTTCTATTAGAAAATTGAGATTCACATCGCACAAATGCCCCGTGATTAACTAACATGAACCTAAAAAACCAACTTCAGACCTTCAAAACACATTTTGACACTGCACTGCATAATCTATTGGATAACTTTCTGATGTACCTTGGAAGATGATAAGTTTTCAGCACTATAAGGAAACTCTGAATTGTTCACAGACGGTGATCCCCATGGCAGACGATCTCGCAGCATATATGACCTGGCCACGTCCACAGGCGATCCAGCACCATCTTCAGTTGCCTGGAGATTGAAAATAATGGCTGAGATGGTGATCGTTTTGCAGAACTATGGAAGAGTAAAGAAAGCATAGTTTCCAAAACTTTTACTTTAGACTTTGAATTTGATGCTGATTTCTTCTCCTCCAACCATCTTTTTGCTTCCATGACAGCTTTATTGGACATATTCACCCACATTCACCTCTGAAAAAAGTGAGAAGATGTTATCATGAAGACTAATCAAGTCAGCTTGCACAATCTACCATCAGTTACATACCACTTTTCAATCCATTATGCATTCCCTCATTAGAAGCGAGGACACTGGAATTATCTACAACCCTCGTCTTGATGATATCTATTAATCTATCACCCTCTTCCCTGAAACAACATACACATCAATAGCCTAGCAAGCTCAATAAAGAAAAAAAACAAAGGTATATTTTCAACTAAGATATGTATAAGCCCAGACACTTGGAGGAAGCACCTTGCAAATGTTTCTTGCATGAGAAGCTGCTCAATTACACGCTTAGAACTCAGTCTTTGTAAGGTTGATTCCTGGCCATTCACAAGGTCCTATTAACACAAGAACACATCATGTACACTCCACATGAACTGAAATCATGTTTCCATCAAAATACAGTGTTCAAAAAATTGCTAAGCTTTGTGAAGTTTACTTCTACAAAACCATCAAAACATGCTAAAAGAAGCTCGTCAATGTGAAAAGGTTAGACTCAGTACAAAACTATCAAACTAGTACCAGCCACTAGACCAAAAGAGCGGAACCAATTCTGTATTTGGATATGAATAACCATCATAGGAACACAGTCTCTAAACCTAGTTTAAAACGTTGGCCTAATAGCATATTACAAAAAAAAGGACTAGGGTGGTTAGTTACCTCATCGGTAATGTTCTTCTCAACATCCTCATCACCTTCAATATCTGTAAACAAAGAAGATAACATTTACAAATCTACTTCAAAACAGAGAAAAGACCGGTTCCCTCAATTCAGAACTGCAAGGAAGGAGCATAATGATGGGTCGAGCCTAATTGATACAATTAAGTCTTTTGATTGATGAGATCTCGTGTATATTAAAAGAGATTAGAGCTTGAAGATTAATACAAAGTTTACAGCTTTACAACTAAGTAACTTTGGCGAAAGAGAGTGTCAATACTTCACCAACTCTTCAATGCAATCACGCTGGCGGGTTTGTAAACCAGCGTGACGACGGCGCTCCGTCGCGATCGAACAATTTTGCCTCCGGATCGAGGCTGACTTGAGCCACGACGGAATCCATGAGAGGAGGAGAGAGAGTTCGTTGGAACTTGGAAATCAAAAATGTAATGTATATCGTTATTTTGTTCTCCTCACTCTCTTTTTCTTGATTTACTGGGGGTAAATGGTTACTTTCCTGATATACAGAATAGCGGTTAAGTTTTTTTAACCATCAAAATTACGAGAAGGTAAAACATTAAGATGATATTTTTTTTAGCTGATTACATAATGGACTACTTTCTGAGTTTTCCTTGCACTGAGGATCACTTCTCACTTGTGACATACATTCACAGAGATCGATGTTGTTTGTTGATAGAATTGTCCTTAATGAAGCACGGATGTTGTTACGATAAAACAGAGTTTTGTTATGATAGAGGAGTGTATTGAATCAAGAGTTTTAAAAGATTTTGAGATTTGATTAAAATTCCCTGTTATTCAAGTGGTGATTTAGTTTTTTTTTTTTCAAATCTCCTGTTAGTCAATATGAAATTTTTGCAAAGTTATTAAACATCACTTGAAATTCCCTGTTATTCAATTAACTATTTTTAAAAATTATATCAAATCCAGTGTTATTCAAAGATAAATAGTATTTAGAAAAGAAATTTTGTAAAGAGGATTTAAGAGTACTTTACATCAATTTTTAGTTAAAAACAACTCTCACAAAATAACATCTCTACACATGTTATTTGAGAAAATTGAAAGAAAAAAAACATTGCTTTGCCGTAAACGAAACCTCCGACTCTTGCTCTAACCTAAAACTCTTTAACATGTTGCACCTGATAACTGAGGAGTAGTGTGTCCTACCACCATGGCCTTGGCTCCAACAGCTTCAAGATAGTCATATGGAGAATTTTACTTACCTGATTAGAAAAAATACTCAGGAAACATAAGCTTTGTTTGTTTAATAAACACCGGCGACAAGCGGCAGAGCCAGAAATTAAACCTACGATGGCAACAAATTCATTGATGTTCTAACAAAAATCAGCCGCAACAGATAACGCGAGACATGAAAACGGAGTTGCCATCGTCGCTGATATTTTCAGCTTCATATTTGCTGGTCTGTACTTGCCGCAGTGACTAAATAATAATTTCGTGTTGTCTTGCTTGTGCTGTATTTGATGTGGCCATAGGTGCAATTTTGAGTCGCTACCGTCGGTGGTCGTGTTTATAAAACGAAGAGGGCTATAGTCAATCCAAACTGATGATGATATAACAGTTTTCAGAACTGTGGTGACTCGAATTTAACTTGCATGTTCAATTTGATAGTCATCCAGAGGTTTCTAAAGTCTGCTCCAAACCACACTGTCATATCCCCAAGTTGCAATGAATGGCATCTCAGGATTGTCTTCACTCTTTATCCAAGTAGAGACTTCTCTGTTTATCCTCTCTATGCCATAAACAGCTATACCTGGACGCTAGACTGATTATGTCTACCATGGTGATGAAGGAGACCACCGTGGCATAAACCCAGATTATATGGTTTCTTTTCAATGCCTTGCTTAACTATCTCCTCATTTGTGATAGGTGGATTGGCTAAGTGAGAAAATGAGGACTAACAACTCCACAACCTCATCAATCAATGCACGGTGACATGCCTTAGAAGGTGAGAGATGAGATTATGAATCAGTTTCGGCCAGGCAACAGTCGTGTTTTGATCATGATAGATGTATAGGAACGTGGTATTTATGTGCAGCAAGTGATTAGGTTGATAAACCTGTGAAAAGAAGAATATATTGACCAAAACTAATATTTACTGTTTCAAATCACCTAAACAATTTTAAAATCTAGACAAGATATATTATCAAATCACCTTAAGATTTTTATTTGTATTTTTAAAATTTCATCAAAATCACCCAAATAACTTCAAAACTCACTTAAATCCCACTAAAATTAAAACACTCTAAAAACTTCTAGAATCCTTGATTCAATACATCCTCCTTAGTTCAGTTTAGTTAGCTTTTTTTTTCATTTTTTTAGCAACATTTCTTTTCATTTATTAGGTTTGGTGTCTTTACTATTGTACTATATTAAAAGCCACACGATAAAAAAGGTTATAAATCCAACGGCTGATGTTTAATAAAAAACTAGGTACTATATGACGACATAAACGTGAATTTATTGCTTCTTCTCGTAGTTGTAGGTGAAGAAGCTTCAGTCTGAACTTTCTTTATTACAGATTGAATATGGAAAATTATTAAAATCAAGACAAACCGGTTGCATAATTTTTTAATAATTTTCTGAGAAAACCAATAGTGGATGGGACGCCACAATATAGTGGATGTGGATGGTATCATCGTGTACAGACAGATTGTTTGGTTTCCAAAAACAACGAAAATACTACAATCTGGAAAAATATATATGGGCGCATGCACTACACAAACGCCGAATTAATAGAACACAACATTATGTCCCCAGCCCGCCCCTCCATGGCTCGTCCTCCACAAATCACTTGTCCACAACTCACCCTCAAACAACTCGTCCGTACACAGCTCACCCAAAAATAGTTCACTCGTCCACAACTCATACGACCACATGTCACCCGACCACAACTCACCCCTCCACAATTCACCCGTTCACATGTCACCACTCCACAACGGTTTGATTTCACTCGTCCTCCACAAATCACAATGCATGTCGAGAAACGGTTGTCTTGGAGAGGTTAGCAAAAACAGTACCTCACATGTCTCAGAGAGGTTCGTAACTGAGAATAAAAGATGAAATAAGAAAATTTGGGTTTAAAAGTTTTTAAAATGGTAAAGTGAACAGATAGAAAATAGATGTTCCCATTAATTAAAAAAACGTAAAGTGAAAATAAGGAAGAAAGATGAACCCCGCTATACTTTAGTTTGTGTTTACTCAACAAAATGATGGAAATGGTTCTTTCTTTGGTTAGAGGGTACTAAAGTCTTTCATACACCATAAAGTATGTCTTCAGCGGAATGTGGCTTTAGGCGTAATAGCAAAGTGAGAAAGTGGGCTAGAGGGTAAAGAAAAATATTTTTTTTTGGTGCTCATGATTATAAAGTAGAGACATGGTATAAGTTATATAACCGTATCCAAGGTGTGTGTAACTCTAGTCATTTATCATATCAAAATCGAATTTCATTTTTATAAAATGGTATTTACAAAAAAATAATGTTAAATATTTATATTTTTAAGAAAAAAAATTGTTTCATTTCAAAATAGTGTTTTAAAATTTATATATAAAAGTTAAATGCAATTTGATGATTTTGATTATTTGTTTTATGCAATATGATTTTTTATTGGTTGAGTTGGCTGTAACTATTGTTATTTTTATACAAACGAGAATGATTGAATAAATTTATAATTTTTTAATCGGTATGCAAAAATTTTAAACCACATTTATTCTGATACAGAGGACGTATGTACTGTGATTATGCCGAACACTTAAAACTTTAATTGTGGTTCTCATCCAAATTCTTATGATCTACTCTATTATATTTGGTGTTTAAGATTAATTCACATAGATTAAAAATGTAAAATTTTATATCATTATATTGATAATATAAAAAATATCATTAAATAAAACTAATTCAACCAATAAAAAAGATTCAAAATTTGTATTTGTTCTTAAATATTTTGTGATGGTAAAAAAATCTTTAAACATCAAATAAACTGAAATAGAGAAAGTAATATTTTGAGTCAAAAATACTACTAGAATGGATTAGAAATCAACTTATGATATTCTATTTTTTATCCAAAGTTATTGTCTTACGATTAAAAAAAAGTAGTCACTATAATTTAGGTTTTTTTATATCGACAAAATGAAATCTAACACACATGAATTATGGGAGATAAACATAAACTCAAACTTATTTTTTTGGATCTGAAAGAGATAAATTTTTGGGTTAATTTGCCATATAGCCAATTTTGAAATCATAATTAACAAAATAACAATGATTTTGACGTTATTAAGTCAATAACATTTAACTCAAGTTTCAGCCGGTTATACCCCTATTATTTCTAAGTAACCGGTAGAAAGAAAAGAAAAAAGATGACGTCGATGAATAAACATATATGGACAGAATCAATAACTGAATGGCTAGAATAGAAATCCTTATGAATAAAAAACTATTCCATTTCTAAGAGAGGATAAATTCATCTTCTTATTAGCAGTGAAATGATAACATAAGTAAATATTAGTAGATTCACCACGTCAACCTAGTATTTATTATAAGTGTATAAACTAAAGCATAATATATAGTATAATACAAATTAATGAGATAGTATAATATAAGTTAATAAAATTATTTAACAATTATATTAAGTATTTAATTTGCCTTAAATCATTAACCTGATCCTCCTACATCACCCTACCCTCTAAAAATTAAATCATAAATTCCAATCACTAAACTTTAAACTCAAATATAAATGCAAATCCAAATATCAAAAGTTACAAAGTGTACATTCTAATCCAAATATCAAAATATGAAAGTGGTTTCTCTTGTCCCAATGTCAACCCTAATCGTCCATAAACTAGACCTATTGTTTTAATCACTATATCCAACATGAAAATATATACCTTAATCCAATGTCAACTCAAATGTTCCATAAACTATAAACCCAAATTTCTAAATACCAAACATATTCATTTCCATTCTCCAGTACACTATGATATATTTGCGCTATTTTGTGCGGTAACATATACTACTTTGGTGATGAAGACGTACCATAACAAATACAACAAACATGAATTAGTTCATGCTTTCATGGTATATCATCTGAATAGTATAGTAAACAAAACCAGCCATTCTATATGGAATAACTAAACCCAAATTTTGAAATGCCATACATATTCATTTCCATCCCTTTCTTATTAATCGAGAAACATTTTTGGAGACTAACCTTAAATTTGTAAGTTATTTACAGGGGTGCCATCCTAACGTGGCAGCTCCACATTCACTCTCAGCCCACTTTTATATTCACCCTTAGCTAACTAGAAAAATTACATACAAATGCCATTGTGTTATGCCATTGTGTTGCACCAACTAATATCATTTTTTTTCGTTCACTCAGTTTAGGAAAGTATTATAATGCACCCGTACCATAAGGATATTTTATTGGTATAATATATTTGTGAGTGTTTTGTTTTAATTGTTATAATATCTTCGTAAGTGTTTTCTTCTAATTTAAATACATGTATAATTTCATTTTTAATCGTTGTATTTGTTCTATTACATTATGATCGAGATATATTTCGAAAATGTATTATGCTATTACATTGAGGGAACATTTTATTCTGCTCAAGAATGATTTTATAGTATATAAAATCATTATATTAGGCGTTTGATCAAGAATGTTTTTTTTTAATTTCTTTTTGATTTAATTTTTTCCATCGGCCAAACCTTACCAAAAACACATACCATATAATTAATACGGTCTTAATTAATCGATATATATTTTTAAGGTACAATTATGGTAACTTAATAATGACATATTTAGGTAGCAAGACAATCATATTAGAGTTTTGGCAATTTAAAAAAAAATGGTCAAATATTACCATATATAGATATATTGATTTGTGATTGATAGCGTCTTGCCACAATTCATAATAAAAAGGAATTTAGAATAGCGAGATCAATATAATGTTTCTAACACTATTATTTTTATGTACTAAATTATTAAGGACCTTAAATATTAATATAATGTTTGAAGATCCACAGCGATTGAATACGTTATCCATATTTTGTTTAATATAATGTTTGAAAATATTAAAACATATGGTTTGTTTTTTTTTTCCGAAACCCTTTTCTTTTTCTATTTTCTAATATATAATGTTTAACGATGTTAAAACCATGTATCTTATATAATGTTTGACGATATTAAAACAATGTATCTATCTGGTATGATATATTACAGAAAAAAGCAGAAATAACATACAAATTAGGAATTAATACTAACCTATTAATCTTAATTAGCACTCAATATAAAAATTTCCAGAATTATATGTCTATGACATATAATTTTATATGGTGTTAGATTGTCGTGAAATTATTGTTTAGTGTTAAATAATTTGTTTCATGTATGATGTATTATTTCACCCTTTTTGATTGTTATAATTGTATGACTAAATCGAATAAGATCATAATGTCATCGCATATTAATAAATTTGACAGTTCTTGGTCTTCGACTTACCTAATTTGTGGTCAATCACGTGTATACTAATAGAGTCATAAATGTACGCCCATGATTTTATGTCAATTACGTATTTAACTACTAAAAATATTTGAATTTTGGAAAGTTTTGATTAGGAATATATTAATTATTAAAAGTTTTGATGAGAGGCTGTTTTGGCATTATAATGATCACGTAAATATCAAATAAATAAAATCTTTATATTTTTGGCATATATAGATCACGACTTACAAAGTAGTCACGTAAATATACTAATGTTTGTGTAACTATAAGGAAGGGATTGAATACATGAGTTCAATAGCTATTTACAAGGAAATCACATGTATATATTAAATTTGAAAATATTTAATGAGCGGATATTTTGGCAATTATTCTTACCAATAACGCTATCAACAATACAAAAATTAGCTAATATCATAAGCTAACAATAAGAAGTATTTGGCGTGCATTAATCACTGATTGACAATCAAGTGATTTGTTATTTACTTCCTAAGATTACGCTTCGAGCCGGTTTAGACCAAATGTTACTAAAATATAAATTCAGTTTAAAGAGCAGTTCACTCATCAAAAGCAAGAAAAGCGTAATCTAAGAAAACAAAATGGCCGCGATGGACAATGTTTCTGATTTGAAGCTTTTCAAGTCAATGTATAAGGTGAGGGTTAAGATAATCCGGTTGTGGAAGCAGTATTCAAAGGCGGGTGGTGAGAGCATTTAAATGGTATTCGTGGATTCTAGAGTAAGTTCCCTCTTTGTTTCTTACTTGTGTTAATATACTTTTGTTTTCTTACTTGATGTCTTTTTTTTCTTACTTGATTCTGTTCATATTTGCTAGGGTAATAAGATGTATAGAACCGTGAAAAAGGATGAAGTCGGACAGTTCGTCCATGTCTTGCAGCAAGGCCAAACGAAAGAAAAGTTTTTACGATAAGCCCATCTCAGTCAAATTGATTCGATCAAGCGCTTTCTCTCTATGTTGTAAGTTCCAGATCATTAATATAATAAATAAATTTCTAAAATATTTAAAAGAAAAAATAAATATGAAAAAACCAATATGATCTAAATACCTGTAATAGTGGAAATTTAAAAAATTCAAACTCACTCCACGCCTATGTGTTCTGCATGTGCAACAAATTTCTTAATACATTTTTACTTCAAACATAAATTTCAGATATTCACATTTTATAGGCTGAATGGACAGATGCTGGATCCAAACATTATGTTTACCACTAAAATTTTAAGATATTTTTCTTAGGTATGCGGATGTAATTATGAGTTTCATCTTTGTTTCAGGGATTTTTTATAATAATATTACAGCAAAGATCATTTATGTAATTACAGGGGTTGAACCTCAATATTGTTTGTCCTTTTTTTTAGTCTGGATTATATCGAGTATATGTGCTAAGGGAGACGAACCTCTTGAGTCGTGATCTCCATTTTTTTTTTTTGCGGCACAATATTTACTATGGTAATATTTACTGTGGTCTTTTGAGATCCAATCATGTGAGAAATTGTTTTTTTTTAAGTATTTATTGTGATCGTATGTTATAATAAATTTGAAATGTTATCAAATAAGGAATAATGTTTAATGTTAAACTTTGTTATAACTTTTTTAGTCAAACTTGCCTTCTTTTTAATCCAATATTTGGAAAGGTGTATGAGTAGAGAATTAAGTCAAATTTTTAAAAAATGTCGTTGCCAAGTTTTAGTTTTGAAGGAACTCAATATTCTCTTCATATCTTACGTTTAATACTTAAATCTAATATATTAATTCGACAATATAATTTCTATTAAGTTTTCGACGTCTTACAACTACTATTTAAACAAACTTTACCAATGTCATTTTACATATACCTTTGATACACAAGTAAGCATGAAAGAACACTGATTTGTGCGTATTGAATAGGGTTCAGGTATGTTATGAATGAAATTGTTGTAACACTGGTTGCTTATATATTCATGATCATTATAGTAATAATCTCATAATACAACATACATATGTAGGTAAGTTGAACCCTGTGACTGCCATTGATGGGTTCTCAGGAATCTTATTTAAACCGGAAATTCCAGAAATACATACATTCCGATTTATGTATTAAGATATTGACATGATGATGTAAAATAATAATGTATTTTATCTATTTTTATATTTTTCACCCTGCGCAAGGCGCAAGTCTTACCTAGTTCTCCAGTATACTATGATATATTTTCGTTATTTTGATGATGAAGACGTACCATAACAAACACAACAAACATGAGTTAGTCCATATTTTCATGGTATATCATTTGAATAGTATAGAAAAAAAAACATCCATTCTACATGGAATAACAATATGCAATGTCATTGTGTGTGTATATATATACACACGACAGTAAGGTTTGATAATAAAGCTACACGACAATTTGATGAAGTATCTAAGGGATTACAAAATGATCAGAGTAGGAATTGTTCATATTAGGACAATAGGATGGGTAGGTTAAAACGAGACGAAAACTTTCCTAATCGTAACAAGTCATCTTTCTCAGATTCATATTTCTCAAATAAAAAAAATACTTGTAAGGAATAAGCGAATATCAAAGAACCACAAATAACTTTTGACAGGTAAATATTATGAAGTTTTAGTTTTTATTTTCTACAGGTTTTACCAGTTGTGTTAAGGGGCAAAATAGAATTATTATACAAAAGTAAAGCGGTATATAGATGTACTAGGGAAATTGGCTATGTAGCTAATTAATGTTTTTTTTCATGGCTATACATCCCAATTTCCCTAAATTTTTACTACAAGTGAATTTAAATTGCTTTGATCAATATATCAATCAGTGATTTTATGATATGAAACTCTACGTAAACCTTTGATGTGTTTAGTAACCCTAATTGTATGACATTAACAATGATTTACCACAAATGTCAGAACAAACCATGTCAACATTTTCTCGTAATGGAAAAAACTTTGAAAACAGTTTCCTTTTTTTTTACTTAGTTAGACAACTCTTTGGTAAACCAATTTTTTTTTAACTAATGATGTGTGTGCATCAACTCAAAATCAAAATTCAATTTAAAAAATAAATATACTTACAATAAACAATGTTAAATTATTTTAAATAAGACATATGTATTGTGATTATGCAATTCAATGAGGAACAATTAAAACATTAATTGTGATTATCATCAAAATTCATATGATTTAACATTTTGAGTCACAAATCCTATCAGCGTGGATAAGAAATCGGTTTATAGTATTCTTTTTCATTCAAAATTGTTGTCTTAGACAAAAAAAAATATTCATTGTAACTAAATGTTCCTTTTATATCGACAAAATAACCCTCTCCACTCAGTTCACCAGGCATCACAAGTCATCTTAGACAGTCAAATCACTTCGATGGCCTTCCACCATACACTCCCAAATCTCATGATCGGTATGTATTTGCTTCATAACTATTTAACTTACTTCAACCAACACTTCAAAGTTTTGACATGTTTTGTAGTTAGAGTAGTGGATGGCTCTTTGTCTGTCCTCAAACTCTTAAGTGGGAATGATCACACGATCCAAACGATTGCTACATTCTCATAATCTGGAGAAACGTTTGTTACTCATGTTCCATGGGCTCCTTCTACTCCTCAACTCTTACTCTCGGAAAGTATTGCATACGGTATATTGCAAACGTTAAACCAATATTCTATATTTTTTTCCTTTTCTACTTGTTCCTTCTTCTTTTTGTTTTTAATCTTGTGACAAAACAAAAATTACTGACCAATTTATGTTCAATATGTTTTCATGGTTTTTTTCATCTGGGTGTGTGAAACTCTACATTATGAACACGAGGACCGACACAATAAGTTCCACTGCGAGGTTTGTGTCATTTTTACATCGTTTTTAGATGTGATATGTCTTATCGTTTTTACTTAGACAACTCTTTGCTATTCAGATTGTTGCTGATGCGGAGAGGGTAAATGATTTAGCTTTTGCCAACATTGTTGATGGCAACAACATTCAATGTGTGTGGCTCCTTGCTTGTGGCTCTGAATGAATAATAAAATCTTGGAACTTTGCTACTGGCAAACCAAGAACAGAGATCAGTCAACATCCCGCTCCCATTTTATCACTTGTCTTACACCCTATGATTCGTTCTGAGGTAACATTAGTGGCATCCTTGATCACTAAATTGTTTTATTCTCTTACTAGTGTTACAATTTTTTTTGTCAGTTCATCCTTACAACAACGCAAAATGGCAGGCTCTACAATTGGACCTATATGCAACCATTGATCTCATCACACAACATCACTTCACCCAAGATTGTCTTTTAATTCAAATAATTAAAGTTAAATTGTTTACATCAAAACCAATTTTACATAAAACATACATATTTTTATTATGCAGAACAGTTGAACTTTGATTGTGATTTTCATCTAAATTCTTATGATCTAATATTTTGATTCACAAATCTTATTAAAATGGATAAGAAATCCAATTATGATATTCTATTTTATTCAAAGTTGCTATCTTACGCGGAAAAATTGTTCACTATAGCTAAAGGTTCTTTTTATGGCGATAAAATAAAATCTAGCGCACATGAATTATGAGATATAAAAAAATTCTGAACATAATTTTATTAGATCTGAAATAGATGGAATCTTACTGCAAGCAGAATTAAATTAATTTGATTAATATATCAATGGTTGATTTTATGGTATAGAACTCTACTTTAACTTATTACATGTCTTTGGTAACTTTAATTCTATGACGTTAACAATAATTTACCACAAATGTCAGACCAAACAACGTTAACAATTTCCCGTAATGGAATAAATTTTTGGCAACAATTTACTTAATGACACTGAAGTAAAAGTATCGTTCA
This sequence comes from Hirschfeldia incana, assembly GCA_026261945.1. Lineage (NCBI taxonomy): Eukaryota > Viridiplantae > Streptophyta > Magnoliopsida > Brassicales > Brassicaceae > Hirschfeldia > Hirschfeldia incana. The sequence continues at coordinate 6,264,680 of JABCMI010000006.1, forward strand.
ATTGCTTTAAATTTTAGAAGAGCTTGGAGTTATTTTTAGATCAATTAGTTATAAAACCTTTATAAAGAAACTTCTGATTTTTATCTATAATTTGAACTGATTAACTTGTTTTTAACGATTACAATTTAGTTATGGAAAAAGTGAGTTTACTTATTTCAAGCGACTTCTTTATTTGTGTTTGTTTCATATCGAGTTTGGTTTAATATAAAAATAAACATGAAAAAATCATGATTTGATATAGTTTGTTTTAAGAAATTTATGTTTGTTTTCTAAAATCAAAAATCATAAGATTTAGTTAAGAAGACTAAAAACAAAACAAGATGGGGTTGCATAATTTTGTTTGTTATGAATCAATTATTTTAATGTCCTTTATGTTTTATTTTGGGTTATTTGGGAAAATTCACGTATTAGATAGTTAAAAAAGTAGTTTAAGAAAAATGAAATCAATGGTAATAATATTCAACGAGTATGAAGGTAATCAATCTTCTCAAGGAACACAATAGTTTTCCTACAGCTGCAAAAGAGTTGTTTGAAACTAGACAATCTGCTCTTGGTCATGAGAAGAAAAGTAAATCAGATGAAGCACTATGCTTTATAGTTGTGGCAAAGAGTTAAAGACTCATAAGGAAAAAAAAGAGATATGGTTTTAGACATTTAGGAAACTTTCAGTGGTGTTTCATTTTACACTTTTTACTTTACTTTGAAGAATTTGTTTTCTCAAATATTATTTTCTTGTTTCAAAATGAAATAATGAACAATGTTGTTTCAAATTTGAAGATATATTCTTCAAATATTTATTTTAAAGATATTTTTTTTTAAAAAAATATAAATTGGTCTTTATCTTTTAAATTCTCTTATTTTTTTAACAAATAAATTATATACACTGTTATTGTCCAGTTAATTTCAAATATTCAGTTATTATTTTCATCTAGTTAAATGTTTATATTAAAGAGTATGAAAATATCTTTTCTAAAATATTTTACATCAACTAAGAAGAATCCAACATAAATAAACTCATTTTCACTTCAAAATACTTGTTAATTACTTGTGGAAAAACTATTTACTGTGTTTTTTGAATATAATGCTCTTTGCTTATTTATTTATGTTATGTGTGATAATTTTATTATATGATACTGTTTAATATGTAGTAAATAGTAGTCATGTTGTATTATTGTTAAATCAAAGTGTTGGGTAACATTAACAAATCAAAATATATATGTTATTAATAACTAATGGTAAAGTAGAAAGATTTTATTTGAAATATTATTTCTTAAAGAAAAAAAGAAGTAAATCAATAGAGAAAATAACTGGCCAATCCAATGACTATTCTATTGATCTTTTGATAAAAGCATCAATGTTTACTAGATAAAGAAAAATATGGGCTTGTGGCCTCTGGATTGATTTTGTTTTGTTCTTAAAATTATGTTTTTATTTTGATTGATTTAATCAAATAGTTAGCCTATGTAGCTTTAAATGCAAGGGAATTAATTAAGAACAATTACATTATGGGGGGAGGGGGAGGGGGCACAACCCCACCTTGTGAACAGTAATAGACCCGCTCTTGATTGTGGATGCTCTTAGTTATATATTTCTTCAATCCTTTTAACTTATTTGTGAATCTTTTTACCCCCAAAAAAAAATGCAAAGCTATATGTTCTAATTGAACCTTTCTACTTGAGCTTTGTAAACTAAGAATGAGCGAGTTCCAAAAAATTTTGATCCAAAAGCGCTTCCCAACGAGCTTGGTTCTGAAAACGCCAACTGAGACTTCTCCAAGACGCACCCACTCCTGAAGCTTCCCCTGCGTTTCACACAACACTTCAAACTGATTCAACTTTTACAATGACAATGGCTTCGGGTGTTTGGTTAGTTTGCTAAGAATACCCATTTTACCTCGCGGTCTCGAGTAACCGTGTAGCTAAGCCTTTTCTTCTGTTAGAAGGCGAGACCCATATTTCTCTAATTCCACAAACAGACGGTTTAGCTTCCTCTTCACATACAATGGCTTCACTGTCTAATTTGCCATCTGATTCTCGACATCTTTTGGATACTTGTCTTTGCAACACAATGTTTCCAAACTGAATTGAGGTTGAAGGCGAAGAAGAGCTCTCTTTCTTTAACCCTCTTTCATCCTCAGGAGGAGCTTTGATCCTAAATGCTTCCTTGATTGGCTCTGCAACTAAACATCCGCTGATCCTCTGAGAAGAGACGGATAGATAGACCTGCACATTACAAGGTAGTTCTTAAAATCGTTGTGAAAGTAAAGAAATTATTCAAAACATTTTGGCTATATCATCTTTCCTCTCTGATTTTAGTTCTATACATAGACATGGAATCAGAATAAGTCAATGTCTTGGTTCTTTGGCTAATAAGTAAAGCAAGCATTCGCAACAGGTTACTACAAGATCCCAGTTGGTTCAATTTGGTAAACATTAAGTACTAATCATGTATGAGCTACAGAGTTTATCCAAAAACAACGTTTGCTAAGGATTCATTCCTTACAATGTTTGTGAAGGATCCAATCCTCACCTAACTCAACCTTCATATTCACAACCTCTTGTACCTACAAGCGCAAACAATAAACCATTAGATCCTTTAACAATAACTTTTAAAAATTATGAAAAAATGAATCTTGTTTCTGTGCGCAGGAGAATCATTTTCCAATAACACCATAACAATATGGTTCTTGTTGAAAGAAGGTGACGTGAACACTCTCTCGTTCTGCCAACCCTGAGAACAATTCAACAACCCAACACTTTCATCAAACAATCAAGGAAACAATATAGCCTCAGCATATAAGGTCACAAGCATCCTAACCTTAAAAGGGATACCATACATATAGTCCTTGTGAAAGATTTGATGGTTCTTCTCATCTAACTCATCACCAAAAGCATACGTAGCTCCACACTCTGTGCAATGTCTGAGAAGAAAATCAGATTGGCCCAACTCTAAGTGGAACTGTGTATAAATCCGCTTCTTGCCGAGATTCTTCGATCCAAAAGAAGGTCCTTTCCTCAGCGGGGGATTCCCAATACATCTCTTAAGAACTTCACTTCTGTAAGTAATAACCCAAAGCATAACCAAGTCAAGTTTTGAAAAATTAACAAAAAAATCAAAACTTTACACCCAAAATAGAAAGCCCAGATGATGATTCATATACAATCTATCAAAGATCGATACTTTCGTGAGCCCAAAGGAGACGATTCATATACCTATTGACTGTGGCGGACCGACGCTCGTAGGTGTTGACGATGACATTTCGATTTTTCTCCCACGCGGCTAAACCATCGTCTACGTCTGGTGTTGTTGCTGAGACGTCGGCGACGGGAGGCGGAAAGGAAGAAGCAGGCTTGAAGAAAGAGTTGATCTTTGCTTGCATAGTTTTCAGAATTGGGATTTGGGTTTAGGAATTGCGTTTCCCCACTTCCTCTTCTTCTCCGATTTTGGCGCCACCTGAAATCTATTTTCTCGCCATGAGGAAATAACGTTATCAAACCAATTGACTGAATAGATTAGGAAATTAAATATGTTAACCGGAATAATTGGTTTTAGACAGTCATGACTGAAGCTGGAAAGATCTTTAGGATGTCGTTCATGGTGGACCCATCTTAATGAGACCCATTGTATTTGTTCAAGAAACTGTATTACCAAAAAATCATAGAAACTGTATGTAAGAACAAGTTTTCAAAAAATAGTAAGGTCCCCGGACATAATAATAGGAGACTTACCTAAAAGATACACTGTGAGTTTTGTTTGGGAGGAAAATAATTTCAAAAATGTAATTTCAAGAAAATAAAGTTTTGTTCGAGATGGATAAGGAAGTGTCAAAGTGGGCAATGGGCTAATGGGGAATCAACACGTGTGCAGATTCTTAGCAAAAGGATACATGTCACGTGCGCATCATGCTAATATGTGACAAAAGTGGAGAATTGGACAATCAGCAATCCACACCTGGCAAGGTTGGGCAAGAAAATCTGAGAGATCACGTGCGCCCATCATTTTATCCATTGTATTCCTAAACCTTTGGGGGACCTTCTCTATCTAGACACCTTTTGACTTTCCTTCTTTAGTTTTGGTCATGACTATTGAAATTATCATTATAGTTCAGTATGTTAGAGCATCATTATCCTTGTCCCTTAAATAGCGTCCCTTAGCGTAAAATCCTTTAACTTTTAACTAAAAACGCTAAAGGACGTTCCATAAATCTCTTATTTAAGGAACGTCCCTTAGCGTTTTTAGTTAAAGTTAAGGGACTTTACGCTTAAGGGACTTCAACTAAGGGACAAGGATAATGATGCTCTTATATGCAGGCGCGAGTTGCACAAAAAAAGAAGGTTGTATGCAGGCGCGGATCCAAATTTTAGTATGGGACATTACCATTTTCTTACAACTAAAACTTATCATATATGTATTTAAAAAAAAAACTAACACCAGTAGAAAAAAAATTTAGGGCCACATCCTCTAATGTTCTGCATCCGCCTCTACTCAATGTATATACGGTTTTGAAACCACGTTATTGAAAAAAGTTAAATAATCAGAGAAGTCTGCTGTATGTCACTCTAAACGTTCTCATCAAATTATACATTCTCTCATAAATTTTAACATGAGTTTTTCCAATCGATGGAAAGTTATCATCGTTACTTTAACAGAAGTGACTATTAGCTTTAGCTATATAAGTATTGGATATTAATTTCTTGTTAACAAAGCAAATTTGTCATAAGTTATTTGACTGCTTACTTGGATCCCACGCATCATATTCAATGTTAATCATGGACCAAATCAAACACGTCGCATCATATGACAATCAACTTTGATATATCTTCTTTACTATTTCATCTTTGAAAGATCTTGATACAAATTTCACCAAACTATAAATGATACAACTTATCAAAATGGGTTTAGCTTGAGACCACCCCAGATCGACCAAACAAACACACATAAAAATAAAACAAACCCCCAATTGCAAATAAAACAAAAGCAAACATGCAAATATATACATAGTAGATAGATGTATGAGAGATGGATGATTTGGAAGAATTAAATTTCCCCCAGTTTTAGTTTTGATGATCGGCTACTACATGTCTCGAACATGGAAGACGTTAGGGTTCTTGACGACGATATCATACATATGAATAGAGTTAAACTTTGAGAAGTCGCGGGGGAGTGAGATGAGATCGATCGAAGTTCTCTTGTGGAACTGGAGGAGATGACCGGCGTTGTCTTCATTGTAGTACCTCTCCCATCCAAGACTCTTCAAGATCCTCTCTAGTGATCCGTACGAAGAGACAACCTCGTTGGTCGGAAGATGGACAAGGATCTTCCTTCTCAGCCTCTGCTGCTGGTTACCACCGGAGGAGGAAGACTCTGACGAATCTCCAGCGGATTGGTTGTAAGGATTCTCAACCAGCCTCATCACTCCGTTCTTGTTGAACACCCACACACCAGACATTGTGTTGATGATTTTTACCAACTAAGGGTTTTAGTTTTTTTTTTTTGTGAATTTTTTAAATATGATTTCTCTTCACAATGAGCTTGTTGATTTTGCTGAGGAGAAAGGAAACTATCAAGAGTTATATATAGACATGTTAGTGGGGTCATGTTAAGATGCTGAGAAATATTTTATGAGACTATATACATAGATGTATTAACATTTATTTATATATTAATACATAGAATTCCAGAATTCTCGAAAGGGACGAATCTTATCCATCATTCTCACCAATTTATATTATCATCATACTTGGACACAGTGGCGGAAGGAGAGAATGCTTTGATAGGGGTCAAATTGATAAGTCATGCATTTTACTAGGGTCATTAAGCTAAAATATCAGATTTTTCAGTAAAAAATGCATGTAAAAAAAAATTCACACAAATCCACATGGGTCAAATGACCCACATGCTACAATGCTGCCTCCGTCACTGCTTGGACACGAAATAATAACTCAAATTCCATAGATTTAAAGCTAAATTTCTGTTATTCGAATTACAAGATGTGATTTAAAATTATCGTCACATATACGACGTTAGAAACGCCATATCTTCTTATGGAGATTAATTGAAAATGACTTAATTTGTGTGTTAGAATATGAGAAATTTGTTGTACAAAAAAAGTATATGAGAAACTTCGTTCAATTTATAATATTATAATAGTAGGTCCACATACCCTGATGAGGAATTAGTTTTTTTTTTTTTTTTTGGGAATCTCTTTTTTTATTTGTGTGTGGTTAGTTAATTTCTTTCTTTTTCTTTATGTCGAAGAATCTTTGGTTAGATTTCATAAAATTTAGATTCTTGATAGTAATATTAATATATAAATATATTATACGGAATTTAAATAAGGCAAGACATTCTCTTCTAGTTTGCATGATCGGTTCCAACTTATTATTTCTTTACTACAAAGTTGTGTCATTCACAATATTCTTACAATTCATGAGACTATTCAAAAATATGAATTATATCTATATATTGCATGATATAGATGATTAAATCGATTATTCAGTTTTCTTGTAGAAAATGATAAATTTTGTTCAACAGGTAGAAAATAATTATTTCCTCTTATAGTTAAGTTTCATATTTTGAATTCTCTCATATTTTTGAACAATATCATAAACTAGAACACTTACACAGTAAGAATCCTAATTTGTCTTTCAGGTAAGACATCATAGAATTTATGATTCGGGTATGACATATGTGTGAATATATTGAAAATTCACCATTGTTTTGTTCCGCAAATTACAAATTGTATCATGTTGTTTCAAGATCAAAATATTTTTTTTAACAAGTATGATATCAATACAAGTCTACATAATAAAATCATTCTTTATATGAGGGTTATAGTTTTAAGAATGATAAATTAAAGTGGAATGAGTGCTACCTTTAAAAGGAGAATTGCAATTTGTGGAAAATAATGTTATCGGTACGTAATACTCTCTCTGTTTTTTTAATAAATGTCATTTTAATTATTATTTTTTGTTTTAAAATAAGTGTCACTCTACATTTTCAATGTATTTTTTCATATACAATTTATATCCTACATTTTAAATTAACTAATAACTATTTATTTAAATTATTTTCATTTAAATAATTATACATTTAATGAGGGTATATTAGTACATTTTATCTTTTTCTTAATTTGCAAATGTATCTAAGTGACACTTATTATATTACGGATATAACGGATGGAGTATATGGAAAGATAAATTATACTCCCTCCGTTCCTAAATGATTGAGTTCTGGAAAAAACTTTTGTTTCAAAAAGATTGATTTTTTTTACTTTTTCAATGTATGATTTAATGAAAAATTGTAAATTTCAAAAACAATTATTGGTGTTTATTGAATTTCTATTGGCTAAAATCTATGAAAAATTGTTATTTACAAAAAATAATGCATTTTTATCAAAATTTAATGAATTTCTTAATATTTTTAAAAATTATAAAACATCAATCTTTAAAAAATAGAGGGATTATTAATGATGGGAGACATATAAACAATTAATAAATGCTTCATTTTTGAGGATGGTCTTAAAATTTTGATACGTGTATACCTAAAGGGCTAATTTGAAAACAACGTCAATATGTTCATTTTTATAAGAAAATTATTGAAAAAGTTACCATTAAATCTATGGTAAGATTTAAGTTTCTATTGTTCCTTTTTTTCTTGTAAAGTAACGCTCCTAAAGTTCTATGTTTGTTCTGTAGACAACAACATAATGTCAAATGGATTTTCAACACTTAATGGTCCTTACTCTCCTTTTGGTCGAGACAATTCTATTAAGTTCATGTCTTTGCCAATTTTTTTTAATGACTCTGGTATGTCTTCAAAAGAAATCTAATTAACGCCTAATGACAGTCCATTGGAGCTAAGCCAGGGAGCCCACCAAAAATATCTAGAAGACCATATATTTCACCTCATTTTAATTGATGGTGGTTGAAACTCGAATTCAAAGTCATGAGACCTTCACCACCAACCCACAAGCGTCCAGTCGTCTTGCCAAATTATTCTACCTTGTTCCTCGATCTATGCCTTTCCCCCTCTCTTTTTTATGCTTACCTATATTAACATATCTTTCACATATTTAAGAAAAAACAATATATATATATATATGTGTGTGTGTGTGTGCACGCGCACGCGTGTGCATGTGTTATGTATGAAATCGTTAACACAGTGGCGGAGCCACCTTGATGTGAGGGGGGTCATCTCACCCACACAAAATGTATAAAAATTAACTTATAAGCTTATTAACATACTTACTTGCGTGGTGATTTGGTAAAAAGCTTCCTTTATGACCCATGGCTTGTGTTCAAACCCCATACATACCTTTTTAGTTAATGTAATATGAATAAATAACCCATGTAAAAATAATATCTAGCTCCGCCATTGAAGTTAACACTATTTTGTCTCAAGTTGGAATATGGTTGAAAGTGATTTGGTCATAGTTTAGTATAGTGCTTGATAGGAGCAATTCTTTAGCCATCAAAAGATTTGTTCCTTCTCCGTTATATCATCTATCTTTATATAGATCCTTGGGTCCTGACTCACATGCAATGTGATAAGGACTAGCTTCAACATCATCATATTCTGTTTCTAGAGGGGGTCTGGTACATTGCAATAATTCATAATAATGCTATGTTCTATAGGTTAATTTTTATTTTAATAGATTTGGGAAAAAATAGTTAGCAAGAAAAAAAGGATGGACAAAAAGTACACAGAAAGGCGAATGAAAGAGTAAAGAGAGACATTACGGGAAGTGGGAGCGAAGGCCCTCGTGGGCAGAGCCGGTCCTAGGGATTTAAAGACCAGAAGCAAAGAAAATAAAATTGGCCACTTTTTAGAAAGAAAACAATTTAAATAGAAAAAAAAATCAAAATGACAACAAAGAGATTCGAACTGTGGTTGTTGATGTAGTCAGGAACATTCATTACCACTAGGCTAGTGAAAAGTTGATGAAATTTGTGGCCGAAAATAATTTGTAAAATAAAAGGCTGGAAGCAGCTGCTTCCTTTGCTTCTACCAAGGGCCGGCACTGCTCGTGGGAGATGATGCGAGCTCACACTCACTCACTCAGTCCTCATTCTCTTCAACACTCACACAACACAACCACAAAGTTTTAGTCCTTTTATTCCTCTTTTTACTTACCGTTTTAGGTCCCATACATCTTATATTGTACGACATGCATGACGTTGCTCGTGCAATTTGTAATTTATTTGTAAACATATTTTCAGTAATATTGGAAGATGTTGCATGACAATTTACTTTTTGGTAATCTAGCAATCATTTTGCGACCGATACGGATAGTGAGGTCGAAATATATTATAGTTTGTATTTTCATCATTAGGATATTACTATTAAACAAGACTAAACCATTCTAGTGATAAACTATGACCTAATTTAGGTCCAAACTAGTTTTTTCTGGGGCAGAATATCCATCACACATATTTATTTGTGATGATTTTGCGATGTAATTAATTTATGCCCTATATTTATTAAAAAATATATTAGAGATCAAAATTAAGAACAGAATGAAGAGAACATATTGGCAAATTATTTCTGCCCAGAGTTGGATTCTTTTTGGCCACCTAGTTGTGATATATTGATGAATTAGTTGTGTATCCGGATGTAAAGGTTCGTGTGATTAGTTTTTGGATCTAGAAAACCTTAGCTTTCTTTGTCGGTTAGCTTTCCCGGGTCCGGTCCTTTGAGCCTAGATGTTTTCCCTTCCACTGTTTCATCATGTACTTTTCCATGTACATTATTGATAAGCCTAATCTATTATTGAGGTTTACTGTTTCTCTATCGGTTAGCTGGAGACCTGTTCCGGTGCCCGTTTACGGGTTGGTTTATTAATTATATATATATATATATATCAGGAAAAAAAACAAAGTTATGTGCCTTTATATCAAAAGGTTACAGCCCATCTCAGCCTAACTTAGACCAAAACAAGCTAATTGAGTGTATTTTGCCGGTATTGATTCACGGATCTCATTTCGATGACCCATTCCACCAAAATCTGAAGTTCATTGACCATGGTCGATATTCAATGAATACAATAGGCACCCGAAGTTATACTGATATTAATTATTCTCATGCATCTTATGCATGTACTGCCTCTATCCGTTTATCGTTTGCTTTGTTCTTGTTCGATGTGTCAACATCAAAAAGGTAAATTCTACAAAACTAAAATAGAACTATATCAGTAAAATTTTGGAACTATTAATCTCTGTAATTATCTCTATGTTGTTTCTAGAGGCTTCCTATATACACTTTCCAACTATTATTCCCATTCTTCATGTGTCCACATACTCTACCCAACCTTTTGATTCAGCCAGAAAATATTCATCACACTTTTATATGTAGTGTTTAATCACTATATATCCCTACGTCAGAAATGATTAGGTGTTGGGAACATTCAGGCCATCTTCAACGTTTTGTTAATTGTTTTTGCAAAATTAATTAAGAAAAGTTAATTTAAGTGTAAGTAACACACACACACACACACACACATATGTAAACTTAACTTAACTGGAATTCACACACACACACACACACACACACATATGTAAACTTAACTTAACTGGAATTCACACACACACACACACACATATATATATATATATATATATATATATATATATATATATATATATATATATATGGAAAATTTGCCGATTAGCAACAAAATCTCTATAACTTTGTCCCTTTACAATTAAAATCAAAAACATTGTCTCATTAGAACTAAACCTCAGTGAAAATACTGTTTGGTCCATTTTTTAAAATATAATGTTTTAAATTAAATAAACTAATTCTAAAAATTAAAAATGTTAAAACTAAAACACATTGAAAACATCGAACAAAGCTTCTTCTCCGACTCTCCTTCTCTAAAATGGGCGATCTATTTCTTCTCCGACTCTCCTTCCGGCTCTGATATTCTTGTTTTTGTCGGAGAGCTTCAAATACTCCATCTCTTCTCCCTTATTTTTCTTCTTACAGTTAAAAAGAAAAAAAGAAGAAGAAAAAAAGATCGCCAAATTTTTTCAGAAACATATAGTAGAGATGACTGAATTTTAAGAAATACCAATAAAAAAGGAAAAAAAAAATATTTTTTAAGATTTACAAAATATTTCTTAACTGTTTTAGGCAAGATTTTCGGATTTTGCGAGTGGAACTTGCATTCTACCAGTTTAAAAAATAGAATAAAAGGTAGAATATAATATACTACTGCCGTACACAAAAAGTCAGACCATAGAATGCATCTTCTACCGTGGTTGATAAAAGGAAATGTTTAGCTTAAATTTTCTACTGGGGTAGATGGAATGAAAAAGTTTAGAATTTTAAATATACGAGAAATGCATAGACTAGTGGAAGATGTGGATTTCAGATTATGCCTTAGTAGTTGTTTATGCTTTCGGTAGAATGTGTATTCTAAGTGGTTTAGAAGATTGACTGTCTTTTAGATTATAAATTCTAAAGCGCCGTAGATGGTAGATATGATCTTCTAACTCATTTAGCCAATTTTTAAAATTGTAATTTACACACTTTTTGACTCCAAAATTATTTTTCCTGTATGCAAATAGTTGTCTACATCAAATTTACTATTTTTCCATATTTTTTTGTTTTCTAAAAAAAATTATATGATTTTTAATATACAAAAAAGGTAGTTAATGTCTAAATGTTATAAAAATTGGATTTGTTGTAAGGAGACAATACTAAGAAAAAATTGTTGTATATTCCCAAATTTCCCTATATATATAGGGATCAATAGCTTTAGCGGTATTCTTATTGCGAAAGATATGCTCGAGTAGCCAATGAATGAGCGATTGGTATGTCACTTGCAGCTTAGAATGATCCTGTCAAGAAAATGATATCTTGGTCTAATTTTAGATACCTAACATTACTAGTATTGGTATTTATATTTTATTATATATCATTAGACTATACATGAATTTTGATTCCAATCTAGTGAATCACTCTATATCATGATCTAATTTTCTCCTTACTGGTAATTTAAAATTAAATTTAATTAGGGCATCTTAGAATAGTTACTATTAGTGATTTAAGAATAACAATTAGCGTAGGCATGTAGCCATTTTATGGGTTCATATATCATCATTTTTCTAATTCTATGATATTGCAATTTAATTGGTTGGCGAAGGTAACTACAACATCTCAAATTCAAATCTCTAACGCGGGATAAGATGAGAATTTTACAATTACAATTGGATTGGTGACTGAAAAACTAAATAATTATGATTATTTATGAAATTTATGTATACCTACGCCATTTTTGTTCTAACTTGCATAAAATACTAATTAGAGTTGCCATAAAACTAAATCAAAATACTTAAATTATTTTATATGGCAAGGGTAATAATGTTATACATAAATAAATAAATATAAAACATAGTTATTATGAGTTCATAATGTTATCATGATCATAATAAAACATAAAGGAAATATAATATGCCCAAATTTCTAAGAGGATGAGAAGAAAAAAAAGTAAAAAAAAAAACTATAAAACAAAAATTGCCAAGAGATCATATGGTGAGCTGAACTTGGAATTTTGGGGTGTCACTACCTCTTGTCTACCAGAAATATACCAACTGAACTATTGACTAGAATTTGTATAAATTGTTTTTACTATCTTACTGTGTCGGTCATACCGGGACCAAGTGACCGCTATCTCGTTGGTGGCTCAGCCGATGCCTAGTGGTCAAGTGAATATGTCTGAGCGGAACTTGTAGTCCAGTGGTAGTGGACGGGCTTTGGATGCAAACACATTCTGGGTTCGATCCTCCTGCTGCAGAAACTAAGTCACATTGTCCTGCTCATCCACGGCTGCGGATACGTCCATATATAAAAACCCGGGAGAAGGCATATCGTGGGCTGCACCTCCTATCTGGGGGCTAAGTCTGTGTCTTGGATGACTCATGTTTAACAATTTTCTTTTACAAAAAAAAAGTTTTTATATGTCAAGAAAACAATTACTTGTTTCTTCTTAGGATTATACATTTACATGTAAATGATATTAGTTGAAATTTACACCAATAATGATAACTAGAGATTGATATGTACATCTGTGCATGTGTTAATTTTTATTTTTTTTATAAATTATATTTTGTTTTTCATGATTAATATTATATATTTTATATGTACCATAATATAATTAATTGTATAAATATTTGAATATTTTTAGTTTTTTATACATTAGAACCGAATCCCAATCAAATAGGGTAATATTGTTATTTTGGTTATTTTTAGGTTAACTTTAATTTGAATTCAAAATACTCCAATTGAATCAGTTAATATTGTTACTTTCGGTACAAATATCTGAATAAGCATCAGATAGATAGTTCTTGATATTTGTAGGTTTCTATATCTTGAATTCATCTGACATGGAAATATTCGATTTGAAATCCAAATGATAATTTATAAACCCGAATGAAATCTAGTTTCAGAACTCAAAAAAATATGATACCTAAAAGAAATAACTCTCAGCTGAACAAGTATCCGAATGTCTATATCTAAGTGATTTTGTATAAAAACAATTGTTGATCATTTTGAAATCTTATCACATATAATGTAATTTCATTCAAATATGTTGAATTCTTATAGTTAATATGTATAATAATTGCTGTCAAAATATCATAGTAAATATAATTAATGAAATAGTTAAAATGTAGAAAGTGACTATAAAGGATAAAATAAATATTGAAAAAATAAGTTTTGTTTTGTACTTTTGTAATAAATGATGTTAACTTATTTAATAAATACAATAAATAAAGTGGTTAGAATTAATTAAAAATAGAATGAAAATCTGTTAAAAAAATCACTTACAATAGGTAAATATTATTTTCTACGACTATTTATGTTTTCAAACAATTATCACTTATACTGCTATCTATGTTTCCAATTTTTATTTGTACTTTAGTATCTATATATATAAAAATATGTTTCTCTCCTTCTAAAGCTGCCACGTCATAAATTAGTTTTCTCTGCGCGCAACAGCTGTCCTCTTCACTGAAACACACCGTTTCATTTAAATTAGTATACAATCTATATGGGTTCTGTTATGTGTTTTGGGTCTAAAGATATCTAGCCTGCCAGCCCAATAAAAACTAAACATATTTCTCTCTTTACGCTACTTTTCATTTCCTTACTTGGTTTGGTCACGTCGTCTGATCTTCTTCTCCATCGACCAGATTCAATCAGTGTCTTAAAGTCCTTCTTAACTCCATGCTCTCCCACTACTTCCACGATTCTTCATTCAACGGTGAATATACAGATATAAATAGATTAGTTTGGATTCCTAAAATCTCATTGTTCTATTTCGATGTTTCTGTTAAGAATCCCAGAAAAAAAAAATGCTGTAAAGTTCTCTCCTTTTTGCCAAATTAAATCTGTTGAACTTTTCTTTTAGATGCTCCAAAGTGATCAAAGCTTTGAGGACATTCTTTTGGATTCTCTTTTAGGTACATGTATGGATATTGTTAGTTGGATCTGAGTTTCTTAGTAAACTGAGTATTCACTGTCATAAAATGATTAACAATTGTCATTCCGAATGTCATTATTGATAAGTGAAAACTTGCTTGATTAGGACGATGAGGTTACAGAATGGGCAAATGTGGTGGAAGATACGGCAACGATGTTGGATTTAACGGTCACAGAGGTGGTAGAGTTAGACCATACGTACGGTCTCCGGTGCCTTGACTCAGATGGAACTCCACCGTTGTTTCCTTAACGCCGTCGATATGCTTGGTAGCAAACATAGTACGTTTCTTTTCTCTTTCAATCTGTCGAAAAAAATGCAACCTTCTGTTACTTTGTTTTATTCAAGTTTTTGAAGGAAAGCTTCACACTTTTTGCTATTTTCTTTTGTGCACTTGCTACTTTGTTTCATTTTTATGAATCATCATAGTGACCTTTTTAATCTTTTGATACTGCTTTGTTTAGTTTATTTCTACTGATTTTCAGAGCAAGTTTGTGTTTGCTTTTTCCTCAACGCAACGTCCAGAGCACACTTTTAAAGTATAAGAAAGTCTAACTTCATCCTAATATTTCAAATTTCTTAGAACTGTTGTTTTGTTCCTTCTAGGGTAAGTGTGTTTTGGTCTGGCTCATGTCTAAATTAACTTATTGGTACTGGAATCATGGATTCATTTTTCACTCATCTAAACTTTATCGTTCAACTTTTCCTCTGCGTGTCTATACCTGTAGACTGTTGAATTCCTTTGCAAAGACAAATTCAGTGAAATTGAGACAAGCAATGGATGGTGCTCCTTCTCCTGTTCTTAAGTGCTATCAAAAGCTACATCAAGGTTTCACATCTTTTGCATGCTCAATATGTAATGATGACAATTATATTAGGGTGGATAGCTTACTTAAGTAATGTATTCTCACAGTAATTGCAGAGACTGTTTTCACATCCAATGCGTATTGTCTCAACCCAAGTCTTACTGTCATCTTTTAATTACAGTGTTGTCATCATTGTATCTTTAACATATAGTATGGGCTTAGATAAATAAAGAAAATGTGTCAAACAAAAGTATTGTAAAAACCTTTTTTTTTGTAACAAAGTATTGTAAAAACCTTTCACCACCTTCAAATATTAACCTTCTCAACTCTTCACCATTTGAACTTAAATTGGAGAATCATTATCTAAAAGACCTATTATTTGCTTAATCACACATCTGAGTGTTTACATGGCATCTACCTATAAAACAAAACTGAATAAAAAAACACGCCACTTACATTCCAAATCAATAACAAGTACAAAACTTATTAAGCACATGAATCTAAGCATAAGAAGAAATTATTCAAACTAATCATGATTGATGAATAATAACCAAAACAAAATAACAAGATAAACAATAATGAAGATTACTGTAACTTTTATTCAAAAAAAAGAATGATTTTTATAAAAACAATTTGATCTCAGAATTCTATTCATTATTTATTTGTTTACGATACTGCCTTCGATATACAATGTTTTTAAAATATTTCATAAAATCAATAGAATTTTATATAAAAATAGTTTTATTATAACTTCCCGCCCGTAGGGCGGGCCAATCCTAGTTAATAATATAGATATGTAGCTCAAGTGTATGATACTAACTAGTTGTTATGTAAACTAGTTTAGCATGATGTTATTAGTACTAATACTGATGAATGATGATATACATAGTTCGTCATAAACTAATAGCAGATGCCAAAAAAAACTAATACATGCCACATGACGTTGAGATTAGTTAAGGTCAATTTATCCCAGCTGCGCCCAAATTTCAAAAGTATTGAAAAAGTATTACGCTATTGAATATTACATTTTTATAGCACAATGCAGTAAACGCGCTCAATTATCAATTATGAGATGTGTTCGTAGGTTAACGAAGCGAATATGACCTCTCTCCGAGTTGCAAATTCGAATAATAGGTACAAAGCAGAAACTTTTTAATATTCGTGTTTGTATATATTATGTGTATTGTGTACAAGACCATCTCACTCAGAACAGCGTTCGACAAATAAAACGTGTTATTTATTGTTAGAATACTAAGAAATAAGAAATAAGAATATAAAAGATTCCGTGTTTTTGACAAAATTAAACATGGGAAATTATCCCTGTGACGTAACTATAAGGTTCACTTAACCAATAACTAGATTGTGACCGGTCCTTAAAAAGACGGATATTTTTTTGTTGTTTTTTAAATATAAATATTAATAACTCTTCATTTTAATTATATAAACTGTGACATAACTAAGTTTTAATTATGCGAGTTTGTTATAGTATGTACAATATGATAAAATTTCAAATGCGTCACACACTCGTTTTATGTTTGTAAATAAATTAAACAATGGTTGTATCCAAAAATTACAAATTCTATAAAATATTGCTAAACATATAAAGTGGCCAATAATATTTTTGTTTAAATTTTATCCTCGTGTAGTTACAAAATTCCAATTTTAATATCAATCTTTTAAAATTATTGCTGACTTTAATTTATTTATTAATATTAAAAAAATATGGAATATGAAATTGATTATATAAAAACATAAATCATTTAATTAGTTAACAGATTTGAGTCATCTCTAATTTATTTAAAAACATGGGTTAGAATAAGAAATAGACTCATAAAACCAAAAGACAACAATACCATTAATGATTTTTTTAGTTAGTCATATCATTAAGGGTATTTTTTAGAAAATTTAAACATTTCATTCAGGGTGTAATTTGGAAATGATCATCTTTTAATAGTATTGATATCTTGTCAACTCATATTTAATTTTGAAAGAAGAAATTAGTAAAAAAATTAAAAATCTAATAATCTACAAAAAGAAAAGAAAACGATAAATGGTAAAATCAATAGCGCCGTACGATTCAATGCCTATTCTTCTTCATCGGATACAGAAAAAAAGAATGTGTGTGTGATTTTCAAGTCTCGTTTGCTATCTAATTCACTTTAGACCATCCAACCAAAACAAAAACCTTGACAGACACAACACAATTCTCTTCCTCGGGAGAAGATGATGACACTGCTACGTTGGTGACTGCTTGAGTTGGCAGTAAGAAAAAAAAAGACTTAACAATTTCACTCTAAATAATAATCATTAGAAACAAAATTTTAAAACATTAAACCCTAAATCATTAATCTTAAACCATAAACCTTTGGGTAAATCTTAATCTCCAATGATTCAAAGTTTACACAAGAGTTTAGGGTTTAGTATTTATGATTTAGGGTTTAGTGTTTTAAGATTTTGAACATAAATAAATAAAAGGTTGTTGAATTCCTTAGAGCCTTTCTCATCTTCCTATCGTTTTGTTGAAGAAACCCTAATTCTTAAAACTCATGTTTTTTGTTGATGAAGAAGACGTCATGGCGTTTGTTTATATTTTTCTTTTTTTCTGTAGAAATTAGATTTTTAATTTTTTACTTTTTCTCCAAAAACAAAATATGAGTTGACAAGATATCATTGGTTAAGTGAACCTCAGGAAGTAAATCTAGGAATTTCTCTAATCCACCGACTTAATGTTTTTAAAACAAAATATATATCACTTGACATAACTATTGCTTTGCATGGCTTCTCAGCCGTATATAAGTTTAGGTGTTGTAAAGTTATAATTAGTAAACTAGATTTTGATCCGTGCTTAGAAAACACTGATTTATTTTCAAACTAACCAAAATTTTTAAGTGATTTTTTTATTTAAGATAATACATTTGTGTACTATATCCTAAACAGAGAACTGAATTGTACCAAATTGAAAAAAAACGAAACTGGCCGAGTAGCTCATGGCCTAGTGGCCATTGACAGGCTCTAAGATCTTGGCATCAGGGTTTCGACCGTTACCGGCCTCCTAGTGTGAGGCTTCCCCTCCTGTGGGGTTTAAGAGCTATCGGGCCGGCCCGTTGTGGCCCGAAAGTCACCAAAAAAAAAAGAAAAACGATACTAGAATTGAACTAAACTTTATAAATAACAGAGAAATCATAAAGTCCTGAAACCAAAAAGAATTGAAACTTAACATAGAACCAAATAGGTACCTGAATTTTTAAATAAAAAATTATATACATACAAATATTATTTATATATAATTTCTAAATAACTAAATATCCTAAAATACTATTTATAAACCAAATTACCCAGAATTTGCCAGAAACCAAATTATTCATTATTGTTTTTAAAATATTAAAAAATACCTGAATTATCTAATATTTTTATCTGAATAACTCGAATTACCTAATATTTAAACAAAAAGATAAGTTTTGTCAGTTCATAACTCATTCATATACCACGGATGCAGAATTCAATGGCGGATCGTCTTTACGAAGTGCTCAAAAGCAGACATCGTTTGTTGTCCATATGGATGCAAAGCTACTTATTTAGATTACAAAATCTAGTTGAGTCTGTTTTTTTTACCGACAAAAAAATTGTAAATTTATCTATAAATCTGTAATTGACTAAAAACAAAATCGAACCAGAATTGAATTAGAACCATTTTTTTGCATATTAATTGCTTTCCAAATTTGCTACCGAACCAAACAACAAAATTGAAATAACTAAGCTGAAACCAAAAAGTTTTGTAAATACCTAAATGGTTGATATATTTATAAAACTAAAACACCAAACTAAAATACCCGAACTGAAACCAAATGATGATGACTAATAGTGCATCTACATTTAAATGGTAAAAAGAAAGTATTTTATTTTTGCAAATTATATAATATCTATCAATATGGATATATATTTGGTTTATAGACGAATTAAGATATAAGTAGCATTTTTATATTTCATCCAGATCTACGGTTGAACCAGTAGACCTTGTGGCCGTATATAATCTAGACTGGTTTATGTTCTTAATGTAGTAGCATTATATAAGAGGTTTTATCAACGATATGTTTCCACGAAATTCAGATTTAATGAAAAACCTATTAACTAAAAATTTGATAAACTCAAAAACCGCAACTAACCCGTGAACCAACACTGCTAGACCCAGAAAAATCCAAAAATCTTATAGTATTTTATTAAAATTGATTAAATAGGGCTATGAAAGTTATAACCATCGTCTAAAATTTTATATATCATTTAAAATTATAATTGCATATTTTTAGTATTTCACATAGAATTAAGGTAAGTCATAAAGTGAAAAAGAGAAGATTATAAATCATTTGGATTTGTTTTGTGGATACACAACAATATGTGTTTTTGTTAATTTATAGTTACGATTCAGTTGCTTGATTATTGGGGTTGATATATTTAAAAAGAATATATATTTTGAAGTCGTCTTTTAGTTTGTTATAAGATACTTAAATGTATAATATTTGGTATGTTATGTCGATAAGTCATGAGAGATTCATAATATATATACTAGATTTTAACCCGCCCTTTTCAAGGGCGGAAAGATTTTATAAAATTTTAAAAATAAAGATATAGATTTATATTTATGTTTTAATTTTATTTGTAGTTCAATTTTTTTTTGACTTTTTATTATAAACACGATACATGTTCGTAATAATGGTTTGAGATTAGATTATAGTAAAACCTCTATAAATTAATAATGTTGGGACTTTGAAATTTTATTAATTTATAAAGATACTAATTTACAAAAGTTTCTTCGATTAGATTTTTTATATTTTTAAATATTTTGATTTACAAAAAAGGGAAATATTTGATTTTACCGTATGTACATTATTCAAATTTTAGAAATTTAACTTTCATATTGTTTTATTATATTATTTTGTGTATATTTTATGTTTCATAGAATTGCTAAGTGGTTTTCGATATAATTTTACTAAATATTATCAAAATATATTGAAATATTAAGAAAAATAAAAGAATTTTCATTGTTAATATAAAACCAACAATATAATATTTAACTTGAACTTATATAAAAATTATATATATATATATATATATATATATATATATATATATATATATATATATATATATATATATATATATATATATATATATATATATATTAATAATTTATAATTTTAAGGGGACTATATATTTACACAGAAGTAAAAATATTATTATCTTATTATTTTATCGATTTGTGTTATATTTAACACCGGTCTAATTCGAGACCGGTAAAATTTATTTATTTATAGAGAATATTAATTTATTGCATTGATAATCTGATGATAGAGGCAGAGTGTATAAGACATATTGATGTTATTTTTGTGACGATGATGTTTGTAAGAGATCAGAATCAACCAAATTAGAAGAAAAGAGTATTAAAGAAGCCAAGTATCATTTGTACGGTACAATGAGATAATTTAATTTGGTTTACTTATAAAAGATTAGGTGCTGGTTTAATTCAAGTTGGCCGGTTTGGTTTGTAAAAGAAGCGAGATATATGTAATAATTAGATTAGTCATTATAAGTGTATTAAACTAAATAGTCCTTAAATTATGCATTTTTCTAGCAAATTTGAAAGAGTCCAAAAGTTAATGACAACTTTTATGGTAGATAAATTTAGGACTCTATTTTAATAGAGTAGATATATATATATATATATATATATATATATATATATATATATATATATATATATATATATATATATATTTTGAATCTCAATGGCTGGTTTCATGGAAATAAAAGCATCAATTTAAAGAAATGATCTAATTCAAAACTTATCTATGTTTATAACTAAAAATTTATAATATACGTAATTTATTACGAATAGTTATGTTTATTTGCAGTCATTTATCAACATGAGGTCAGACGTCCTTTGCAAATCAGCTTTTCTTATTGATGTGAAATAGAATGGTGAAATATATCTTGATGGTTTTGTAATTAGTATAGCAGTAGGTAGCTCTGTTAATATGCAGGTGACTTTTAAGAAATAGGACGAATAGATATATATGTAATAGAGATGTTGGAGCGAGTTTTCAAGAAAATGACAAACTATTATCATAAGACATTTTGGTTAAAATTATCGGGTGTCAAAAGATGTGGGCCTAATAACCAAAAGTATTAACATTGTTATGGTAACTATTGTCACATATCTATACCATTATTTATAAAGTGATTTTGGTTATTTGTCACATTTTCCATATTTTTAGATGATTTTTTTTATTTGTCATTATTTATTTTTTATTTGTCATATTTTCCATAATTTTAAGGAATTTATTTGTTTGTTATACTTTAATTAATTTAATTTGTCATATTTTAATATTTTTTAGATTTTTTTACTTGTCATACTCTCCATGATTTTATGTTATTTTATTTATTTTTCATGTTTTATTATTCTTACAAACTTTTTGTCATATTCCATGGTTTAGGTTGAGTCAATATCTTATTTTATAAAGTCTCGTTCAAAACTGCTAATT
This sequence comes from Hirschfeldia incana, assembly GCA_026261945.1. Lineage (NCBI taxonomy): Eukaryota > Viridiplantae > Streptophyta > Magnoliopsida > Brassicales > Brassicaceae > Hirschfeldia > Hirschfeldia incana. The sequence continues at coordinate 6,286,504 of JABCMI010000006.1, forward strand.
AACATGCTTACAATATGTGTTTATAAAATTCTAAGATTGAGATATGTGTCAAAAATATAATAATTTTTATTAGGATTTAAAACAGATTCGAAAAGAAAAAAAAATATTATTTAAAATATACTTTTACAGTTTCTTCTTTTGATTTCAAAAAGAAAATTACTATTACATTATCTTTTCTAACTCTTGAGTTGTTAGTTTTAATTTTTTTAAGGATTATTTAATAATAATTTATTATACTCAGGATAATTATTATTATAGGTTGGTTCATCTGATGTTTATTTTAGTAATATTAAACCATTTACTGTTTTTTTTAAAAGGACATTTGCTTCTCTTTTAAAAATATGAGTCCAACGAATATAATCTTTCTCTGTTACAAAACTAAAAAATCCAGCTTTTATTAGACATATATCATTTATTACTTTTAGTTTATAAAATTTTAGTTAAACATAAATATGTTTTTAATTTTTGCAGATTTTGTTAATAATTGTCATTATAAATTCTGACAAAAAAGAAATTAAATATATATAAAATGCAATTTAGATTTTGATGAAGGGAACATTGAGTTCATAGGTTTTTTTCGATTCATCATTTATGTTATCTATCAGTATTAACGAAGACTGGCATACTCTACTTCCATGCTCTTATACGGAATATTTACGGATGGTGGGATCTGATCATCGCCCGGTTGTAGCTTATCTAGAACATAAGGTACCACGAAGACGGGGACAATTCCGTTTCGACAAGCGCTGGATTGGACAAAATGGTCTAATGGAATCCATAGAGAGAGGATGGGGTTCCTCCACATCGACCACCTCTGAGGATTTCGTATCGAAAATCATCAGTTGTAGACATGAGATCCTCTACATGGCGTAAAAATAATCCACCATATGGAAAGGAAAAAATTGGGGAGCTTCAAAAAGCTTTGAAAGAAGTACAAATGGATGATAACAGATCCCAGGAAGACATCCTAGACGTCTCTAGGAAATTACAAGAAGCGTACAAAGACGAAGAGGAATATTGGCATCAGAAAAGTCGGAACACGTGGAACACGGCAGAGGATTTAAATACCAACTTTTATCATGCTTTATCAAAGAAAAGGCGGACTCGGAATAGGATTGTGGGACTGTATGATGACAAAGGGAATTGGATAATCGAGGAACAAGGCGTTGAAAAGGTTGCTGTGGAATATCTTGAAGAATTGTTCCAGACAACATCCCGGCGAACTTTGACGGCTTCCTGGAGGAAATAGCTCCTACGATCACAACTCAGATAAACCAGAGATTGCTCAGGCTAGCCACCGAGGAGGAGGTACGCCAGGCCCTCTTTATGATGCATCCAGAAAAAACTCTGGGACCGGATGGAATGACGGCACTTTTTTACCAGCACTCTTGGCACATCATTAAAAAAAACTTCTGCAATTGGTTAATGATTTTTTTTAATTTCTGGAAAACTGGATGCATGGCTAAATTCTACAAATATTTGTTTGATCCCCAAGACGGAGAGACCTACAACTATGAAAGAATTACGGCTCATCAGCTTATGTAATGTCGGATATAAAATTATCTCTAAGGTTTTATGCCAGAGATTGAAGGCTTGTCTCCCCTTGATGATTTCAGAAACCTAATCGGCTTTTGTAGCAGGAAGATTGATTACCGATCACATCCTCATAGCGCAGGAAATGTTTCATGGTCTTAGAACCAACAAGTCATGTCAGAACAAATTTATGGCCATAAAGACGGACATGGGTAAAGCTTATGATAGAATGGAATGGGATTTTATTCAAGTGTTACTCGCTAAGATGGGTTTTGATCATCACTGGATACAGTTAATGATGGAGTGTGTCTCATCTGTGCAGTACAATGTACTTTTAAATGGCCAACCGAAAGGAAGCATTATCCCGCAGAGGGGACTCCGTCAGGGGGATCCTTTATCTCAATACTTATTCATCATGTGTACGGAGGCGTTGATATCAAATATCAAAAAGGCTGAACGGGAAAAACATCTAACTGGAATAAAGGTAGCACAGGCTTGTCCTTCAATCTCCCACCTGCTTTTCGCAGATGATAGTCTCTTTTTCTGTCGTGCAAGGACGGAGGAATGTCAGACAATTCTGAGAATTCTTCAAGAGTAAGAAGGAGTCTCAGGACAACAAATAAATTTTGATAAATCATCAATTCAGTTCAGACATAGGGTCAACGAAACAACACGTCAGGAATTAAGGGATATTCTAGGAATACAAAATCTTGGTGGAATGAGTTCATATCTTGGAATTCCTGAGAAACTCGGAGAATCAAAGATCTAGGTTTTTGGCTTCGTCCAGGATAGATTAAATAATAGAGTGAACAGATGGACTTTCAAATTCTTTAGCAAAGGAGGCAAATAAGTGGTTATAAAATCTTCCGAATCATATAATGTCATGTTTTCGCCTACCAAAAACAGTAGTAAAGAAGCTCACGAGTGCAGTGGCAAGATTTTGGTGGAGCCCAGGAGGTAACTTAAGTGGTATGCATTGGAAATCATGGGATAAAGTATGTATACCGAAGGATGAAGGTGGGTTAGGCTTCAAGGACTTTACGGATTTTAATACTGCAATGCTCGGAAAACAATTCTGCAGGCTTCTAGAGCAACCCAATACACTGTTCACTCGTGTATTCAAAGGTCGATATTTCAGGAATGCTTCACCCCTGAAGCCGATTCGGTCAAACTCGCCGTCCTATGGGTGGCACAGTATTGTCTCTACTAGATCTCTGGTTAGCAAATGACTAATCAAAAAGATGGGATCAGGATCATCCATATCAGTATGGAATGATCCTTGGATCCCAACCCACCGCCCGAGACCAGCAAACCAAAATCAAAATCATAATCTTTACCAGGATCTTAAAGTGGATTCTCTCATTAATGCAAACTCGAGGACATGGAATTTACAAGCACTTCAGAGTCTAGTGGACCCGGAAGATGTCAAGATTATAACGACCATCCCATTGAGTAGTTTTCAGTTCGTTGATCGTGATGGATGGCATTTTACCAAGAATGGTAAATATTCGGTTAAGTCTGCTTATCAGGTCGAAAGAGTGTATCCGGACAAAGAAAGGCCCCCGCGCCAGAGTATGGTCCATCGACCACCCCGTTGAAGGCTTTTTGTTGGAAGGTACGCTGCCCTCCGAAGATGAAACATTTTCTATGGCAGTTGGTTACAGGATGTATATCAGTGAAGAAGAATTTAAAAAACAAGAGGAATGCAAGGAGAGATAACTTGTGCTCGTTGTGGGCACATGGAAGAATCTATTAATCATGTCTTTTTTGAATGTCCACCAGCGGTACAGGTTTGGGCACTTTCTAGGATACCTTCAAATCCAAATACTTTTTCATCTCAATCATTATTTACAAATTTGGATCACCTATTTTGGAGGGTTCAGCCGGCATTGGAAGATCATCATTTTGCCTGGATTCTATGGTATATTTGGAAGATGAGAAATTTTAAAGTATTTAGTAATATGGATATTGATCCCCGAGATACTCTAAAGTTAGTCAAGAAAGAAACTTTGCTATGGAATGAGGCCCAAGCTTCTCATCAACACGAGACAAATACGAGTAGATCATTACCTACATCGGATATTTTACCAGCTATTCCGGGAAGATGGTGTTTCACATATGGATCTTGGAAGGAGAGAGAGGTTTTCTCGGGCCAAGGATGGTACAGTACTCTGAAGGGTTTTGATGGTTAATGGGCGCGAGAAATACGAGGGCAAGTCAGTCTCCGTTGCACTCGGAGTTCGAAGCTCTTATGGGCAATGGAATGTATGCGGAATTTAAGGCAATATAATGTTACTTTTGCGACGGACTGCGCTCAGTTGGTAAAAATGGTTTCAGAACCAGAGGAATGGCCGGCGTTTGGAAATTACCTGGAGGATTTGAAGCACCTGAGGGAGAGCTTCACTAACTCGGAGATCATCCACATATCTAGGACACAAAACAAAAAAGCGGACAACCTCGTACGCAGTGCAAGTAAGCAACCGACGTTCATTGTCCACATGGATACATAATTTCCGTTTTGGTTTACAGAGTCTATATGAGTCTGTGTTTGCTTACAAAAAAAATCAGTATTAACAAAATTGTATTAAGTTATTATGTTAAAGATATCTTTTACATGTGTAGTTTGAAGATAGAATAACTGAAAGATTTTGCAAATACCAAATTATTATCTATGTGGAAGCATTGTAGCCTAATGGTTAAGGTTTAAAGGCTTCTACATCCAGGTCTGGAGTTCAATTTCCAGACTATGCAATTTATTGCAGATTATCTCAAATCCAGGTTTCAAGTCCCGGAGAAAGCGCAATTTATTAGGCAATTATGCAGATTATGGAAAGAATGATTACAAGTAACTATGCAGATTATGGAAGGAATGATTACAAGAGATCTTCAACATGGTGCAAGTAAATCTGGTGAGGCGTGGATCTTCATAGGACGGCTCAGATGATGCAGTCAGGCGTAGATCTTCATATGTAATATTCCTAATAATTGTAATATCATGATAAATCATCGTTAAAAAAATTGAATAAGTTGAATATATATTAGTCCGCACTCCGCACAAGTGTACGGACCATCATCTAGTTGTTGTTATAATATTGAAGGTAAGATCAAAAAAATGAAAAAAAAAGTCGAAAATAACTTTCATAAGTGGATTTATTTAACCTCATTCCTTTTTAATAAAGTAGATGACTACATAAACATGGAAAAAAACTATTCTTTTAATGCTAAACCCTAAATAATCTACAAAATTAGTCTCCAAATATTTAAATTCAGCAACGGCCAAGTCTTATTACACCCTAAAAATAGGAGAGTAGACTTAGCTCACCATAAAGACTAGTTCATTCTACAACTTCCTCACTTCTTCTGCATAAATACCAAACATCTGAACCCATTGAGGTTTAGCTTTTCACTAGTACCACACAAGATGAACTTCAGCGCCTCCTTTTCTCTCCTCTCTCTAACCCTCTTACTCGTCTTCTCCCCCCTCGTTACAGCCGATAACATCACACATGCGTTTGAGAAATACTCCAACTTCAGCACCATGAGCGACCTCTTCACCAAAACCAAGCTCACTACACTCATAAGCAAATACCAAACCATAACCTTACTCGCTGTTAACAACAGCGCCATCAGCTCTATCACAAACAAATCCGCCATTGAGCTCAAGAACATCCTCATGACTCATGTCATTCTTGACTACTACGACGAGCTCAAGCTAAAGGGGATGAAGGAGAAAAGCATCATGCTCACTACCTTGTACCAAACAACCGGTTTAGGTGAAGAGATGAACGGTTTCCTCAACTGTACCAAATCTAAAGGAAGAGTTTACTTTGGATCCGGAGTAAAAGGCTCGCCTTTGAACGCCGAGTATGTTACCACGTTGTATCACAACCCTTTTAACCTGTCTATAATACAGATTAGCACGCCCATTGTGGCTCCTGGACTCAGCTTAGCAGTTTTACCACCTCCACCACCACCCGTTCCTTTGGCTCCAGCTCCGGCTCCATCTCCTATGGACGCTGCAATGGCTCCAGGTCCATCTCCCATGAGTGGTGCAACCCCTCCAGCTCCAGCTCCTGGACCAGGTGATGAAGACAATGCCTCAGATAGTAATGTTCCGAAACGTACACCTGAAACAGAGACACCTGAGGTTGATTCTCCCGCACCTTCTCCAAGCACTGATAATGAGAAGATTGAAGCTGCTGATAAAGCTGGGAAGACCTCTTCTGCTTGTAAGGCACGTTTTAGCTTTGAAGTTATTCTCTTGCTAGTATTTGTTGTCAGCTTTGCTTGGTTTTGATTAGGAGTTAGATGATGTGGTCTGATGACAATAATGGTAGCTGAGATTCAAAACATTCATTATGTAGTTTTCTTTACCAAGAAGAGAGACAAGTGTGATCATTGATCTGTTGAACTTGTTACATAGTTCTAATTCTAAGTGTGTGATTAAAACATAGATTAACCAATGCCAAAAATGTTAGAAAAACATGCCTGATCAAAACGAAAAACGCTTCTGCATCTATGCTTCAAGCAATGAGATGAATAAAGCGAGCACAAATGCGAGTTAACCGCACACAAGACAAACAGATCAACCGAAAGCTAATCATAAATTGCAAAACAACGAGGCTGCACTTACAAGAGAAGTGAACCTAACAGATCCAACATTGCTCTAGAAAGTCTTATACATAATCCTAACTGATTAGTGATTAACTAAGGGCATGGTAGAAATAAATAACAGAATATCACAAGAAGAGCCTGTTTGCAGTCTCTCATTTAATCTTTTTTTTTTCATTTAATCTTCTTTGTTATGATGTCTTGTTCCATACTTCCATATCAAGAGCCTTCATTGGAGCAAATGGACGTCTCATCTCCTACATAAGTGTACAGTACGGAAACAAGATTCTCAACATACAGTCCAATAACATCAACGCCACCAAAGCTGTTAGCTTCATAGCCTTCATTGTCGAGGAAAAGCCCTAACTTTCTCCATTCGCTCATGAAATCTATCGAATATACACATGTTTTTATCAGTGCTCTTACCGCTCTTTCTTACTGTTTTTCTTTTTCTTGGTTGATTTCAAGCTCTTTCTTACTGTTTTTCTTTTTCTTGGTTGATTTCAACAGACGGCGCAGATTTCTAGTCATTCTTGTTAAATGTACGGTAAAGATCATTAAGAAAGATATTTGACCGTTCGATTGACTGAAGGGAGCAGAAACAATTAATAAAGAGAGATTCGAGACGCCTGGTGTGTTTTACTTCTACAGGCTATGACTACTTGTCGCTCATTTGTTACCAAATGATCCAGTTTCATACGACTTTTAATACCAACTTTTAATACTGACTTTTGTAAAGTTTCACTTGCATATTAAAATACATAATTGCGTCCTAACAAAAGAAAGAAGGTACAAATACCAATATAAATATATTTTTTTTTTTTACAATACAGAGTTTTATTAAATGGACAACCACGAGGAAAAATTATTTCCAATAGGGATTTACGTCAGGGGGATCCGTTATCTCCATATTTGTTCATCATGTGCACAGAAGCACTAATTGCAAATATTAAAAAGGCTGAAAATGAGAGACGATTGACGGGAATCAAAGTAGCACGGGCTTGCCCTTCAATTTCTCATTTGCTCTTTGCGGATGATTGTCTTTTTTTCTGCAAAGCGCAGAAAGAGGAGTGCCAGGTTATTTTAAACATTCTTAAGAAATATGAGAAGGTTTCGGGACAACAGATAAATTTTCAGAAATCATCAATCCAGTTTGGTCATACGATTGATGAGACTACCCGACAAGAACTCAGGGACATTTTGAGAATTCAAAACCTAGGGGGAATGAGAACTTATTTGGGGATACCAGAAAACCTGGGAGGCTCCAAGGTTCAAGTATTTGGTTTTGTTCAGGAAAGATTAAACAGCAGAATCAATGGATGGACTTTTAAATTCTTTACAAAAGGAGGGAAGGAGGTAATTATAAAATCGGTGGTGACTGCTCTACCCAATCATATTATGTCATGCTATCGGATTCCAAAAACGGTGGCGAAAAAACTCACTAGTGCGGTAGCACAATTCTGGTGGAGTCCCTGTGGTAACACAAAATGACTGCACTGGAATCTTGGGACAAGGTTTGCGTACACAAAGAAGAGGGGGGGCTTGGTTTTCGGGATATTACGGATTTTAACACAGCTATGCTTGGCAAACAACTCTGGAGGTTAATAGAGAAACCAGATACTCTATTTTCCCGGGTCTTTAAAGGTCGGTATTTCAGGAATGCTTCACCCCTGGAATCGATTAGATCGTACTCGTCCTCCTATGGATGGCGCAGTATAATCTCAGCTAGATCTCTGGTTAGCAAAGGACTAATCAAAAGGGTGGGACCAGAATCATCCATATCAGTATGGAATGATCCTTGGCTTCCAACCCACCGCCCGAGACTAGCAAATAAGAAACAACATATCTCTTACCAGATCTTACGGTTGATTCCCTCATCAATGCCTCTTCGCGAACATGGAATTTGGCGACCTTACATGAAATTTTGGATCCCGGGGATGTTAAAATCGTGGAAAGTATTCCTTTAAGTAGGATACAAGCAGTTGATCGAGATGGCTGGCATTTCACAAAAAATGGAAAATATTCGGTAAAGTCAGGATATCAAGTTGAGAGAGCATATCCGGACATAGGGACAAGTGCGGTGGAGTATGGACCCACGATTATTGATCTTAAAGCTCATTGCTGGAAGGTGCGTTGTCCACCTAAGATGAAGCATTTTCTTTGGCAATTGTTGTCAGGATGTATAGCAGTAAAGAAAAATCTACGAGCAAGAGGTCTTCGAGGTGATATGATTTGTGATAGATGTGGAGCAACAAAGGAATCCATAAATCATGTTTTCTTTGAATGCCCACCAGCGGTTCAGGTTTGGGCCCTCTCATCGATCCCAACACATCCAGAACACTTCCCGGGACAATCTTTATTTGCAAATATGGATTATTTATTCTGGAGGGTCAGACCGGCAATTGAGGTCCACCTTTACGCATGGATACTTTGGTACATATGGAAGGGGCGAAATAATAAGGTCTTTAGTAATTATGATGTGGACCCTCGGGATACCCTCAAGTTGGCTATGACTGAGTCTTTACTTTGGACGGACGCTCAACAAGAATTAGAACAGAAACAAAATCAGGTCACACAGAGAACCGATATAGTATACCGGTTAAATCAGGACGTTGGTGTTTCACGGATGGATCATGGAAAAAAGAGGCTAATTTTTCAGGATTAGGATGGTATAGCACTTTGGAAGGCTTTGAGGGTTTGCTGGGAGCAAGAAACACAAGGGCTAGCCAATCCCCATTACATACAGAGGTGGAAGCTCTAATATGGGCAATGGAATGCATGCGGAATTTACGGCAGTATAATGTAACATTTGCAACAGATTGTTCTCAATTGGTGAAGATGGTTTCGGAACCAGAGGAATGGCCGGCTTTTGCAAACTATTTAGAAGACATCAGGAATCTTCAGAGGAGTTTTCACAGCTCGAAGATTATTCATATATCAAGGACGCAAAACAAGAAGGCGGACAGCTTAGCACGTGGTGTGAGGCAACAGACGTCGTTTACGGTTCATATGGATACAGAGCACCCACATTGGTTTACAGAGTCCACATGAGTCTGTAACGCTGTCGACAAAAAAAAATATATATATTTTCCCCCTTTCTGATTAACAATGTAACCAAAAAGCCAGCCTTAAAGTTTATTTGCTGTAATTTTCTATTTTTTATATAACTTTTATTGTTTTCATTCAAAAACTAAAAACACTACATAATTTCATATATATCCTCCCGTCTTTATATTTTAGCTTTTATTAGTACTAGATCATTTTTCACGCTATTAATTAACATTTTTTTACAGCATATTATAAACCATTGCATTTTAGGATGAAAGTAATTTTTTATGAGAAAATATATTTTATGATGAAAAGACAAGTCAGTATAAAAGATGTACCCTAAAATTTTTTAATTAAAACACCAATGAGTAATTTTAGATGAAAATAACAAACTTTCATATTTCTTGGGATTCCTATAAAATAAAAATACATTCTTATAATGATAAGAAACATTTTTACAGTCTCTTAAACCCCATTTCACCTTTTTAGCATGAATATATACATTTTATGATGATATTCATAACATATACACATTTCTACAACCTATTATATATTATTGAATTTTAGGAAGGAAAAACATTTCATTATGAGAAATGCATTTTGTAATGTTGAAAAGACACGTCATTATAAATAAATGCACTCTATACATTCTTAAAAACTAATAATAGATTTAATATGAAAACACACAACTTTTCACATCATTACAAAAAGACATTGTATTGCATAATGAAAAGAATCATAACTATAGAGAGATACTAATTGAATTATTTTAACAATTTTAAAATATGTTGTATTTTATAATGAGAAGATACATTTTTAAACTTATAATTGTAGAAAGACATTTATTGAGATATTTTTAATTATTTTTAAACTAATTTATATTTTAGTGGATTATTTATAGTTTTTCAAAGCTATATATGAATAGTTACGATTTTTCAGTTTATAGCTAATTATTTTTAAATAGTATCTTTGCAATATATTTTGAAGAGACATATCATTATAAAAATACTATAATTATAGAAAGACACTTATTACGTATATTAACAAAACTAAGATACTCTTTACAATGGAAAACATGACATTTATGCTAGTAGATAATAAATAATGGAAACAAATCTTTTGCATATAAAACTACATTCATATCATGAAAGAACACATCTAAACATTTTTCACAATGAATTGTAATAGTTATATTAAAAGATTCTAAATATATTTTATGATAAAAAGACATCTAACTAGTTTCCATAACTATTTTCAGTAGTTACATAGTTGAAAACACACAACCTTTCAACATCATCATTTTTTGTGCATAAAAAACAATCGAACAACTCTCAAAGGATTTGGGGATAAGACAATTGAACTTGAGAACTTTGGTAATCCTTATGCAAATTTGGAGGCTTCGAAGCAAACTCAACTACACTATCGTGATGATTTGATTGCTTCCAACCTGGATTTGAAGCCTCAAAGCAGTTCATGCAGATTCATGAAACTTCTCGATCAAAGGTTTGTTTTACTATAAATTCTGTTTTTTTTGTTTTGTTTTTTAATTAGCTGGTTTGAATATTTGGATTGAAGTTCAATAAAATTTTTAAGTATATAAATCTTATTCGAATATATTAGAAGACCCAAAAAAAATCAGTTGGATCGGGTTCAGTTCTCAAGGTACCAAAGTGTTAAACCCATTCGGATATTCAACAAGTTTCAATTCGTAGCCAGTATTATTTTTTAATATCATATTCGGATTTGGGTTTTTTGTCCGTATAATACTTGTTTAAAGCTTTGATTTAGACATAAAAGTACAACAAAATTCAATGTAAACTGAAATATAACAAAATCAAATGGATATTATATAAGAAGTGGTTTTAATTCATTTCAAAATCACTTATCTATCAAATATTTAATCTTATAACACTGAATTTTAATCCACTTAGCGTGGAACAATGAATTCACTTGTCAGTATGATGACTCCTTTTGGTTTTGCTGACGACCAAGGTGATGAGGGTGTTTAACAGGTTTCTTTGTCTTTGTGCTGCAATAAACAGCATTGTAAGGTATCTACATGATTTTTATGTCAGCTATACATTAATAAATTTGGTGAGTTAATTAGAAGACCCGCCAGAAAAGGTAAGAGAGCACTCTGTATGCAAATAAGATAGGTAGCGCCAACAACGCAGAAGCAGTGAAAAGCTTTTAGAGAGGAGACCAGATAAAAGCATGAAAATATCAAATAATACGTTCTACAAGAAAGTTAAAGACATATACCGCAAACAAAACAAACTCATTGGTAGCAAAAGCCTCCGTGAGCTCATGGCTCTTCAGCCTTTGTTCAACATGAGTTGGACCTTCGCAGATAACATGTGAAATTTTAGTTTTTTTAAAAAGCAAGAATACCCATTGATTCATCCAAGAAGTGGCAACAACTTGATTCAAACCTGATTGTGATAAGTTGTGGCAGATTCAAGGAACTCTGTATAAACGATGATCACCTTGGTTGTGTAAGGTTTCATGGCAACCTTAATATTATCGACATATGGTTCGTGGCCGTTGCCACTTGGTCAACGTATGGCTTGCTAAACTTTTTAGCCTCCTGAAAAGGGTAAACACGCTATAAGTTAACAATCGTAAACACAAGCTAAAAAAATGTTGATAAAGACACTATACCTGATAATAAGGGTCTACAAGTTTTTGGACTGTTACAAAGTGAGGAAAAACAGCACTCTTGGATACATTGGTAAGCCTCTTTTGCTTTGATTTATAGTGTTCGGACGTGTGGCTCAACATGTGTAGCTATAGTCTCCTTGATGGCTGGAATATATTTCTGCAAGAAATCCATTATAAACACAAATAATATAAGAGACACTCAAAAATCTAGAGATTGGTGACAATCAAGTAATATCAGAGAAAATTACTGAAGATGCTTACAGTTTTAACGTTTTCCACATGTGGTTCAGCCCACTTCACAGCTTGAGTCTTTGCTTCCGTCACCTAGTTAGATAAAAGTAAACTTTATTGGTCAGATGCCTCTATGCTGTTTAGAGGCATGCCTCGCAACAGAACTCAAATCTAAAGAAGCACCTTTAGAATTACTGTCTCCACAGCAGGTTTCCCATGGGCATTCCAATGTGTCTCGGTATAAGCCTATGAGTAAATAAAACGCTCAAGTTAATTGGGGGAAAAACCGCCATGTAACAAAACAGTGGAAAAGACCAGTAAAAACCTAACCTGCTGAAAACTATAATACAGTGAATGGCAAGCTAAGGGGGAAGCCACGAACCATGAGCCTAACCAAAAGACAAGTGACGTTAAGCTTTATGTTCAATTCTGGCTTCCAAGCTTTGCTAATATCTCAAACAATGAATGCATAATACTATAAACTGTGACAAACCATTACCTCAAGGAGTTCCTTAGTCTTTGAGATTGCTTCATTCTTGGTCCTCAATATTTCTTCCTGAAATTTAGTTTTTGGGAAAAGCAAAAGGTGAGGCAGAAACCAAAACCGTAGGGATTACTATATACCTCAGCTATCTTAATTTGTTCATCTGCTGTTGATTTGTCCTCTGAAGCTACAAGACATCACATCTCATACTAAAATTTAAACACAAGCATTCACCATGTCCCTACGCAAATCCAAGCGGATCTACTTAAAGAGAAAGTGAAACAAGGGAGAGATACATACTTTGTCTAGACTCGAGTTTAGTTCGGTTAGCTTTTTCAGAGCTTCATTAGTCCGAGATTCAGTGGAAGTTTTCTCCTTGTTCTTTTGCTCCAAGAAGTTCCTGAGCACTTCCACCTCCACCTGCATGGCAGAAGCAGCGTGACCACCATTTCCATATAGTAGTCATATAAACAGATAGATTTTCTCCAACTTTAAAAGTCTCACCTGCTACTCTAACTCAACAACTCGTGCTTCAACCTTTCCCAACTGTTTAGCAGAATCTGATGTTCCCAATTTTTTTTGGAAATGTGTTAAAATTCAAACGAGAAGATGAAACCATATAAAGATTATTCATACTTGCAGTGATGAGACTTCCGTCTGCAAGGAAGCAATCTTGTCTTCTTTTACTTTGAGCAGTTTCTCTTTCTCTGCTACCAACTCGTCTTTTCCCGTAACCTCACGAGCTTTCTCATCAATTTGAGACTCTTCAAAACAACAAAAACAAAAACAAAAACAAAACATGAAAACTTGGCATCCACGTATTCAACAAAGCTCCTCCCAGATTTGGATTTTCACAAATGCCACATATTCATAGCAACACATCAACTAGCTGTAACATTAAATTCTATTCAGTATAACATGTGAACTTCACAATGTCATAATAATATACGAATTCAAGTAATCAAAATAGAAACTTGCAATAATTCAATTAAAGGGAAGAATCTGAAGAATGCAACTCGTCAACTAACTAACTTAGGGCAAGGATCTTGGCGTTAAGCTGATCCAGCTGGATCTTCGAGGATCCGGCGGCGTTAACAATCTCCGGCTCGTCGTCATCTGGCGAAGACAGTTTTGGTGGTGGTGAAAACCAAGGCAAGAATTACAAAGCCACGACGAGCTTTGCGGCTGCCATGTCTAGATATTATTCACCACTGAACCCTCGCATTGATCAACACAAAAGGGAAGGAGACTCCAACGAATTCCACTATCTCTCTTCTCTGTTATATATACTTCTTTTGACAATGGACCGTAGACAGCTTGCAAAGACGACAGAGACGAGACAAGAAGGTTTGTGTTTTGAACCAGGGGCCGAGCTACATGGCCACTAGGGGGGTCAGCTGACCCCAGTCCAATATCAACAACTAAAATTTTAAGCTTAAGGTGTCGACTGGTTTTCCCGCTGCCACCCGCAAACGCAGCTTTTGCGGTTGGTAGCGGTTGTTGGCGTTTTGCAACAATCACTTAAACCGCTTTAAACCGCTTTAAACCGCTTCAAATCGCTTCAAACCTCATAAATTCAAAAGCTGGTTCCAGCTAGCGTTTGCGGTTGCGGACGGTTGCGGGAGGGTAAAAAAAAATTATTTTTTTCAAAAACAATATAAATACAAAAATAAAAATATTCAATAAAAATTTTAAATTAAAATTATTAAAATTCTAGAATATATCTATTATATTTCAATTAATACTATAAAATTTTAAAATAAAAGTTTTTTTTTTATAATTTTTAAAATTTTAAAACTATAACTTTCTAAATATAACTTTGATATTTATTATAATTTTATGATTTTTGGTATTTTTCTAATTATAGAAAATATAAATACTATTAATTTATTTTTCAACCGCTGGTTAACCAGTCATAAGTATCCCGCAAACGCACAAATTTTTAACCGCAGTACCAGTCGTTCAAATCGCTTAAAACCGCTAGAAGTCGCAACCACCCGCATCCGCAAACTCCCGCAACCGCAACCGCAACCGCTGCGGTTGAACCAGTCAGACCCTAAGTATGTGAGTAGCAACAGAAGCAAGGGTCAAGCGTTTGACTTTCTCTCTCAGGCACGAGTCCCGATGAAAGACGCTCCCCACACCGTACAGTGATTTTGGCCGGTTGTTCCTCTTCTCTCCGCCGATAGAAAAGAGATCCCCACCGTCGCCGATGTACTAAAATCACCTCAACAAATTTCCTTCCCGATCAAGTAGTAGATCCAGTCATGGAGAGTCCAGATCTGGGTTCCTTTACCTGAGATAACACTGCTTTTTCATCTTACTTCGATTATGAAGATAGTTTGAAGTCAAGAGTTAAGTCACACTTTCAAATCCATTACCTCCTGCCTGAGGATTTTAGCACACTCTTCCAGATTTCAACAAAGCTCCTCTCCCTCAAGAAGTTTACAAATCTACTCATATCAATGGCGAACAAATATTCCAGAGCAGAAAAAGGGAAGTGGGCAGCAGAACCCCCGAGAGATGCCAGGAGAGCTCCGGTCCGACTCCCACCAAGCAACAACTCAGCTCTGATAGAAGAAAATAAGCTTACCCTTATAGGCCGAGTCACGAACCCGGCGGTCCAAAAGACTCAATGGGTGGTTGACTGGCTCATCCAGTACTGGAATGTGGAGGGAGAACTCACAGGAAGAGAGTTGGGCCCCGACCTCTTCCAAATCCGTTTCACCTCAGAAGAAGCTCTCAAGTCCGTTCTAAGGAAAGGCCCCTACCACTACAAACGGTGGATGATTCTCCTTCAACGATGGGAACCAGTGGTCTCTAATACATTCCCTTGTATGATTGCCTTTTGGATAAGGATTCATGGACTACCCTTACACTACTGGACAGATGGCTCCCTGTCTACACTTGGAGAAGTGCTCGGTAAGGTTCTAGATAAGGATGCGGACCATGGTCGAGTACGCATTCTCTTGAATGGACTGCAAAAACTCGAAATGAGTCTACCGGTGGAAGTGGATGGTAAAGAAATCACAGTGGACCTAGAGTACGAAAAGCTGGAAAAACATTGTTTTATCTGCTTCTCCCTCTGTCACGAAAAAGATCTGTGCCCTCTCAATAGGGAAAGAGATCCACGTGGAACCACAAATAAAGGAATCAGCCAGAGAAACACCTTAAGGAAGCTAGAAGATCATCACCGCAAACTCGACCTCAGGAGATCAACCTCCTTCA
The DNA here is from genome assembly GCA_026261945.1 of Hirschfeldia incana. Classification (NCBI taxonomy): domain Eukaryota; kingdom Viridiplantae; phylum Streptophyta; class Magnoliopsida; order Brassicales; family Brassicaceae; genus Hirschfeldia; species Hirschfeldia incana. The sequence goes on from JABCMI010000006.1 coordinate 6,302,300, forward strand.
GCTCTAGGGAGAGAACTATGGAGTCAAGAGATCATCATCAAAACTCTCATCGCCCAGTCTACTCAAGACTTCAAGAACCAGACAAAAGAAGAGCTCCTTACTCGGACTTATCGAGATCAAACTATCCTCTGGAAGAGATAAGACGATCTCAAGAGAGCAGGAAGAGAGGAAGAGACATGAGTCCGATCCGGGAATCTTCATCCCATCTTAGCTACCATAATCGGAACCTGCTCCCAACCAGAAGAGAGACGAAGACATCCTCCCCACACCAAAGATCCAGAGACTTTGGTAGATCTCAGGAAGGTAGACAGCGGTCTCAGAGCTCAAGAACCCCTCCTCCTCGACCCCCTAGAGAAGCTATGATTTTACCGGAAATTCCGGATGATCCAGAGGTCAATAGCAGATCAAGAGAGAGAACCTCAGCTCTCAACAGGATTGAGGAACCCCCAATTGTCTCAGCTACTAGAGTGTCGGCTCTGGATAGAATTGAGGATGTAAACCTCCATTCAAGCGAGAGAATCTCAGCTCTAGAAAGATTGGAACCAGCTCAGGAAGAACTTCAAAGACCAACAGGGTTATCAAACTCTCTGATAGCAAGACTCCAAGATGTGGAAGTTCTTTATGAGGATGAAGATAATCAAAGTCCCCTACAGATTGAGGGAACCTCAAGACGACCAGGAACCCCCATAAACCTCCAAGAGCAAGAGGATCAAAGAACCCCAGCAACCTTGCGTCTAGGAGTTGCTTCCACCTCAAGAAAAAGAAACCCACCAAGGGCTGCGACGACCAAAAAACCTCCTTCTCAAGCATCCAAGAGAGGCACAGCGGGTAAAGTCACAGGTTCAGCCAGAGTCAGGGGAATCTCAAGCCCGCTTCAAGGAGTGCGTACGACAAAACAGAGAGCTACTAGAGGACGGCCTCCAGCTAGAAAGAGACTCTGTATCGATAAGACCAATAACCCAATGCTTTACCTTCTAGTAAGGATTCAGGTGCCCCCGGTTTGGGAAATGTTAAAAGATCAAACAGAGGGAAGGTGGATTTTCAAGATCCACCAGGCCAAATTCCTTAGCTGTGTTGAGTTGGAATTGTCAGGGTTTGGGAGGGGAACTGACAATTCCTAGAGTACGTGAGCTGAGACGTGTTCATACTCCGGACATTATGTTTTATATGGAAACAAAAAATCATGATGCTTTTGTATTATCAAATATTCAAACTCTGGATTATAAGCATCATTTTCTTGTATCACCCTCCGGCCTCAGTGGAGGCCTTGCACTCTTTTGGAAAAATGAAGTTGTTCTTACAGTCTTAGATTCGTCCCCAAATTTCATAGACACAAGAGTGGAGTACAAGTCAAAGGAGTTTTTCTTAACCTTCATCTATGGCACCCCTCAGCAGGAAAGAAGAGCTGTGTTTTGGGAGGAAATCTCAAAATTAGGACAAGGGAGAGATACAGCTTGGGCCTTAACGGGGGATTTCAATGACATTTTGGAGAACTCTGAGAAGGAAGAAGGCCCAACCAGATGTGAAGGCTCCTTTATACCTTTTCGCAGCTTTGTCTCAACTAATGGACTGTGGGGTGTGAAACACACTGGGAATGAGCTATCTTGGAGAGGTAAAAGACATACCCATGACATCAAATCTCGTCTAGACAGATTCCTAGCAAACTTAGCATGGGCAGAGATGTTCCCCGCAAGTTGCTCTAATTACCTCCGCTTTGAGGGTTCGGATCATCGACCGCTACTAACGTATCTGGATACTCAGAAGTTAAAGAAGCGTAAACCTTTCAGATACGATAGAAGATTAAATGACAACGACGAAGCCAGGAAGATCATTGAGCAAGCCTGGCAAAAGGATGTAGTGGAGCACGTGGATGTTAAAATCTCGAGATGTCGTCGGGAAATTATATCTTGGTCAAAAATTCAAAAGGAAATCTGTGATAAGGCAGTGAGCCTCCACCAGAGCGAACTAGAGAAAGAACTCTCATCCCCTGCGCCAAATCCGGCCAGGATCTCCCTTCTCACAGAAGCTCTGAGTAAAGCTTACAAGGATGAAAAACTCTTTTGGAGACAAAGAAGCAGGATCTTATGGTTTCAAGGAGGAGACAGAAACAGTGCATTTTTTCATGCGGTTACAAAAGTTAGGAAGGCTAGAAACTGTATCACAGTTATTGAAGATGCTGAAGGTTCTCCTATTTTTGAAGAAGATATAGGAAAGGTGTTTGAGAGCTTCTACCAACACCTTTTCCGCACAAATGGAGGAGATGATTTTAGTACAGTTGAGGAGTCTATCTCTAAGGTGATCACAGAAGAAATGAATGATTCTCTTTGTAGAATCCCGGAGATTGAAGAAGTCAGAGAAGCTCTCTTCTCCATAAATGAAGATAAGGCACCAGGTGCAGATGGTTTCTCCGCAAGTTTCTATCATTCCTTCTGGGCTCTGTTGGGAACAGACATTTACCGAGAAATTCAGAGTTTTTTCATCTCAGGGAATATTACCAGGGGCATCAACGATACACACGTCTGCTTGATCCCGAAGACAGAAGCCCCTAAGACGGCAGCGGAGTACAGACCGATAGCACTGTGTAATGTCAGATACAAGATCATAGCAAAACTGCTTACTCACCGTCTACAGCGCTTCCTCCCAAATCTCATATCGAAGCACCAAACGGCATTTGTCCCTGGTAGAGCCATCCAAGAAAATGTGCTAATCACACATGAAACCCTCCATTACCTGAAAAATTCAGGAGCAGTTAAAAGATGCTCAATGGTTATTAAAACCGACATGAGCAAGGCGTATGACCGTATCGAGTGGAAGTTCTTGGAGAGAGTCTTGCGCAAGCTGGGACTTCGTGATACCTTTGTGGGATGGGTAATGGAGTGTGTCACCACTGTCACATACTCTTTTCTTATAAACGGAGCTCCCCAAGGCAGAACAATTCCCTCAAGAGGCCTGCGCCAAGGAGACCCCCTCTCACCCTATCTCTTTATCTTGTGTACTGAGGTGCTGTCAGGTTTATGTAAAGCTGCCCAGGAAAATGGACGGCTACGGGGTCTTCAAGTGTCTCAGAATAGTCCTCATATCAATCATCTTCTCTTCGCCGATGATACTATGATCTTCTGTAAAACAAGTGAGAGGAATTGTAGAGAGTTAAGCAAGATCTTAAGAAGGTACGAAGAGAGCTCAGGACAGTGCATTAATCAGCAAAAGTCCACCATTACCTTCTCAGCTCGAACTCCAGAGATCATCAAGGACAGAGTAAAGGCTTCCTTAGGTATTTCTCAAGCTGGTGGAATGGGAAAGTATTTAGGACTTCCTGAAACTTTTGGAAGAAGCAAGAAAGACGTCTTCACAGGAATGGTTGATAAAATCAGGCAGAAAGCTCAGTCCTGGTCTTCCAGATTCCTCTCGGGTGCTGGGAAACATGTCATGCTGCAGTCAGTACTCACAGCTCTCCCTACATATTCCATGTCAAGTTTCAAGGTTCCTATCTCGCTGTGCAAGAGAATCCAGTCGATACTTACCAGATTTTGGTGGGACAGTTCCCCAGATGTTCACAAGATAGCCTGGGTAGCTTGGGACATCATGGCTCAACCGAAATGTCGAGGGGGTTTAGGTTTCAAAAACATTGAAGACTACAATGACTCCCTACTTGCAAAACTTAGCTGGAGGATTCTCCAGAACCCAGACTCGCTACTTTCTCAGGTACTAAAAGGAAAATATTTTTCTGATAGTACTTTTCTGGAGAGTGGACCTAAGTCGGGAGCTTCTCATGGGTGGGCAAGTGTACTGGAAGGGAAGAAAGTACTGGAAAAAGGACTGGGTTTCATTGTGGGAAATGGAGAGTCCATCAGGGTCTGGACAGATAAATGGCTCTCCCCGTGTAACCCCGAGGCACCCATAGGGCCTCCAACTTTCGCAAACCGAAACTTATTGGTTGCTGATCTGCTAGACCCTCAGTCGAACGAGTGGGATCTGGAGAGAATTCGACTGCACTTGCCTCATTTTGAGGAAATTATCAGACAAATTATTCCGAGCTCTAGAAAACCGGAGGATAAGCAAGTCTGGCTCCCTGAACCTTCAGAAATTTACTCAACAAAATCAGGCTACAGAAAGATTTTTGAGGAAAAATTGAGAGCTCAACCGGAGCAGTTTGATTGGATGAAGAAGGTTTGGAGTTTACAAATACCTCCAAAAATTCATCATTTCCTGTGGAGGATCTTAAAGAATGCAATCCCGGTTGGATCACTGCTAGCAATCAGAGGCGTACAGTCATCACTTAATTGCAAAGGATGTGGAGAAGTGGAAACAATTTCACACTTGCTTATCTCCTATCCTTTTGCAGCTCAGTTATGGTCTAAAGCCCCTCTCTCTTCACAAATCTCGAGCAATCTGTTGGATGTTGGTGATTGGATCTCTTCAAATGTGATCAGAACGGGTCTTCCCCCTCTGGGTATTGTTACTACTCCTCTCATTCCCTGGTTATTGTGGAACTTGTGGACAGCGAGAAACAAACTTGTTTTCGAAGGAAAAGAATTTCTAGTAGAAGACATTATTTCCAAGGCAGTGTCGGAAGCAAGAGCTTGGGAAGGAGCAAGATCGAAGATGAAGAAAGTGCCTAAGGTTCCACCTCCTCCTAGGCAGGTATACCGTAAAGCCTTTTCTTGCTGGATTGATGGAGCTTGGCAGGAAAGCTCGAAATCGGGAGGCATGGGATGGATTTTTAAGAATGAAGAAGGGGAGGTTTTTTGTCGGGGTTCGAGCAACAGGTCCCATGTAGGATCAGCTCTCACGACGGAAGCATTGGCATTGTTAGAGGCACTTAAACGAGCTAAAGATCTCCAGCTTCCAAGTCTTCAGGTGTTCTCGGACTCTCAAGTCCTTATTTTAGCCCTGCGTGAAGGGCGGGATATGAACGAGATTGCAGGTATCCTTAGTGATATAAGGAACCTTGCCACTCTCTTATGTCCAATCTCGTTTTATTTTGTTTCTAGATCTGATAACTCTCAGGCAGACTCTTTGGCAAGAGCAAGCCTAGCTCTTTTAACTGTGTAATGTGGTCGGACGTTTTTAGTTGAAGTAAGTTATTGATTGACAAAAAAAAAAAAGTATGTGAGTAACAATTGCTCAGTTGGTCTTAGATCATTTACTTTGAGCCTTTACCCAAAATCGATTCTCCTTTTGCACCCTCATATCTTTATTTTTTTATTTGTTTCTCTTTTATTATGGGCCTAAAATCCTGATTTTAAACAATGTAACATATGAGGCAAACCAGTTTCTTTGTTAGCTTTCATATCTTTTCGTATTCTATAGTTGTTTTCTTTTGTGTAAGTTTCTCATTGTTTTAGAATTATCAGAATATTTCTTCTATTATATTTCTTTGTTAACATAATATTTTTTTTATTATTTTTGCAATTTTAATTAGTTCATTTTCAACTTTTGTTTTTAAGCTTAACAAGTAATTTTTATATACCTTTAGTACTGTACTTTTGTTTTCATTAAATCTATTTCTCCTCGAAATTAAATTTTTTTCTAACCTTTAGCTGTTTATATTACAAATATTTTTATTATTATTATTAAGAAGTTATATTTTAAAATAAATTTAAATTTAGTTAATTTAAATTATGATCCCGGCATAAATATTTTCTGGCTCCGCCACTGTTTTGAACATCGTGGGGATGTTGTGGCTGACATGCGGCATCACCAAGTCTACTTTTGTGTTTTCTTATTAACATTCGTCACATGGCGAAAATCCAAAAGGCTTAACCTTTATTTACTTGTACTAGGATCGGTCCGTCCTACGAGCGGAATAAAAATTAAAAACAATTTAAATAGTTAGAATAAATATTTAATATAAAATTTTATTAATTAAAATATACATATTAGTAAAATATACTGATTTTGGTAATAAACCAAATACATTTTTAAATGCATTTCTACCATTACATAGATAACCAATCAAAGTTTTATTTAATTTTAATCAGTATGGGAACCTGTAATGTAAATATAATTTAAATTTTAGATTTGATGTTTTGGTATCAGAGGTTAACATATTGGGCAAACCTTAAAATAAGATTGATTTTAAAGACAATTTAAATAGAACAAAAACCAACTTTAGTTATTCAATTTTAATCTGTTCCCTCAAACATCTTTTTATTTATTTTACCCAAATTGTAAATACAAAGTGTTTACAAATCCAAACGGGACACGAATCTCTCTCTTTCTTGTTTTGGCTCCATTATGTCTTTGTCACTATGTTGAATTTCCAAGCTATAAACAATTCCTGCAACAATACAATTGCATTAGTAACACATCACGTTGTTTCAATCATCAAGAGCAAATGCTGACTTAGTTCTTACCTCTCTGTTGCTCATGTATCCAAAACCTCACATTCCTCCTCCACTGGACATTTTACAACCCGAGTAGCCCATATGCAAAACTTCTCCTCTTGTAGACTCTTAAACTCATTTTATTGCTTCACCAACTGTTCTCCACTTCTCTTCTATGCTTTTTACTTTACAAAAGTTGTGACGTATAATAGAAGTTTATTCTCTCTTAAAAAAATCTTACAAAACTGATTAAACTTCTCTAAACACATTTACCAAAATACATATCTTAAAACAAACACTCAAAGACCACTTTGTAAAGCTTGAGAAGCCTATGCTTCCTTGAAACCACTAAAGTAAGCACCACGAATTGTAGAGTAGTGGGTTATATCTGTTGCTTCCCCTGCAAACATGGCTTGAAGCTCGTGAACCTTGGCTTGATTATGTAACTGACCTGACCACCCTTCTTGTTAACCACTTGATCCAACTGTGACATATGAATAGAGGTTGACCTCCTATTTTGTTCTTCAATACCTTGTGATTTTCTCGACTTATTAGATCATCACTATCATGCACAATGCCTTTTCACTTCCTTTCCTGTCAAGCAAGAGATCATGGTCAAGACACCATATATGATCTTCTAAACATTTGATATTATATGTCAAGTAGATGCAATCTACTTAGATAGAGAGCTATAGTAATAGACTAAGGGATTTTAGTAACCATGTACCGTTGACAAAAAACAAATTTTAGTAACCATGTAAAATGATCTTGCTGTCGTCTGCATCGTCATAAAAGTTACTGCAGTCCCCTCTGAATAAACTCTCTTGGATACCCCCTCCTGATTGCAGTCCCCTGCTAACGTTTAAGGCCTTTGTTATTTAGAATCAAAGCTTGGACATAACATTAATATAAACTTGTAAATGTGTTGTTAGTTGAAATTGTCTTCACAATTAGACTTACCTTCTTGTGAAACCTTCTTCAAATATTTCCAGAAATCCAGCGATCCATCGATCTGTATTCTCTATCCACTCGTTGTGCCTGAAAATTTTGATTTAAACATTAGCAGAAGTGGTAGAAAGAGCTGGTTCATTTGAAGACAAAACTGCAACATATATAATTTATAGGATCATTACAATCATCACAATATCTCTACAAAACTAATATACGTAATTAACTGATTTGCAGGATCTTTGCGAAACTCAAAACCAGTAGGATCATTCTATTCTGTGAGATTTGTCGACAACGGATGATCACTTCTGGACTTCAGATCAGAGAAGACAACTCGAGTTAGCCATTATACAGTGAATTAGTATACTATAAGAGAAGGGAGATGAAGAGAGGATGATGTTTAGAAGAGAAATATGAACATATATTTATACCAAAATTGACCGAATTTAGCCGATGCAAACTACCACTTAAAGAACTTGTAGTGGGGGCCAGATTCAATGGGATTAACCATAACTCAGTAGTGGTGAAGAACTCGAGCGTTACCATCGCTGTTGCAGCAGAAGAGAAGGGAGGACAGTTATCAGATTAGAGCTAGGCATCACGGGATTATGGGCCTAACAAACAAAGGCCCAGACAATATACAAACGAAGAAACACTGTTTTTTAATGTGAAACACCTGTCATCACGACGTCAACCGAATTTATGACGTGGATGACGACGTGGACACCATAGGAGAGAAGGAATATCTGTCTTTTATATAAATAGATAGATTGTTCTGTAGAAACATGAGTACCATTTTTACTCAGCAGTATTATTGTCGTGTTTTCCAAATGAAATTAAATCAGCAGATCGCAAATGATATTCAATTCATCGACCAAGTCCAAGTCCAACAAATTTGCTAGAATTTGACACAAATACTTTTTTTTTCTGGATTGAAGTGTTAAATCAACACAAATACTTGATCATTGGTTTGTATCTGTTATTTACTTAAAACCAAGTATTTACAATGATCAAGTAATATGTCTTTCAAAATAAAAACCTAAAAATACAAGTCTAATACCAAAGAGAAATTTAACTACTCGACTTATTTGGACCTGTTACTAGCTTGTTTTCTTTTTACCCTTTAAAAAATCATTCTCTGACTCGAGGTTACAAAAAGGCAAACAGAGTCATATCAATCGCATACTTGAAGAGGTAAACATGCCACTTCGTGAACAAATTTAGCGTATTGTTTCGTGGCATGCTTTATAGACAACCAATGTTCATTATAATGTGTATTAATTGTATGTAATTGTGGCTAAATTGACATCAATTTTTATCAGTTGCAAATTAGTGGGTTATATATTAGGCTATTAGCCATGCAGCTTGTGTGTTAACAAGCAACGTCTTTGATCACGGATTGCCTACTGTCGTTCAGCCAACTTTGCAAGACACTGTTTCTTCGTATCTATTTTGTGGCTTAATGTACATTATTCTATTAGTTGCTAATTAGCCATAGAATTTTGTGTGTTACCATGACTGGTTATGCTGGCCACGTTATAAGTATTTACTGACAACCTTGGGCTAATTATTCAAATCTAAGGCACATCAATAAGGTTTTAACCATATAAATTTCCTTGTTGAACAAAAAAAAACATATAGATTTGCTAAAACTGTAAATTCTTGTTGTGAGAAACATCTTTTGGTTGACTAAATTGATCCAACTTATAATTTAAAATTTGAGAAAAGAGTTAATTAACAGTTACAAACAATTTTAATTTCATGAACATGGGCTGATTCCAACTCGATAAGAGCAGATTTTAAAAAGAAACCATGCCATTCTGTAGTTAGTAGCATCGTAATCTGAGCTTTAATCATTATGGTTTCATACTTCACAGCTAAAAACAGCCGTATATTGGGAGGCTTTATTATATAGGCTCGATTGTGACGACTGGTTCTGACTGACATCTAACAACTAACTCATTGATACTAATGCACGGAATCAATATGTACACTTCACATTTCTTTGCTCGACGTATGTCACGTGAATCCTAACAGAACGTAACGCACCTGTTTAGTATAATCATTCGCGTATACATTATAAAGTTACCCACATGGAAATGCCGATAATAACGCGCGCTCAAGTCTCAACATACCAAAACGTGGCACAACATACATACTCCAATATAATATACTTTTAAGTTATCATGATGTACAAAAAAACGCTCAATAAGCCCTAATCAGTACTGTACGACCATTGTGATTAATAAACTATTACGCATATATAATATACTAAGAAATTTATTCGAACAAAAAGATCTTAAAACGAAAACTAAACTAATCTTCGAAATCTGCACTTGTATCATGTTTATTGAAATCATCGATCACTTTTTCACCGTCACTTGCTCGACCAAACTCAAACTCGAGTCTACACAGCTTCACAACTAGTTTTTCCATCGATTTTTTTTCTTTGTTTACCAAAGAAGAAAAAATCGAGGTTATAAAGAAGAGGAACCATCATGACCGAACACAAGAACACAAGCACCGGTCCAAATATCCAAAGCATCAAAGGCAACGCCGCATAAAACAACCTATTCCCCACCGTATTCAAAACAAACCCTCTCTCTAGCAACTCACCCAGGTACTCCTCCTGCGTTATCACCATCTCCTCCTCCTCTAGTTCCTCCGGAGGAAAGGGAGTGTTGATGAGGATGTTGACTTGGTTGATGAATCGGATCGAGAGAGAGTGAGAGAAGAATGAGAAGAGGAAGATGGTGAGAATCGTGACATACTTTAGAGCTACCATAAACTCCCCGTGAGCTCCGTAAAGGGCGTCGTTTAGCGGCTTCTTCACTGCGTATGTGCTGCTTATAACCGCAGCTAGACCCGCGCAGAGAAGGATCGATGTAGTTGCCATTAAAGTTGATCCCATTATGCAGTTTCTTAGCGTTTGAACAGCTATGATGTTCTTCTTCTCGTTGTCCTAATTTATTCAAAATATACATAAATAGTTAAGATGTGTTTGTAGATGTATAAATGTTTAAGAGTTTGTACCTTGATGATGGAAGCGACCCAGAAACGGCGAGCTCTAGCGTTGGTACCGATGATGGTGGTGAGAGGCTGTGTACGTATCTTGTGCCACAAGTAAATATGGTAAGCAGCATATACCATTAGCCCTGGCGGCACTAAGATCACATCTAAATAACACTCTCTCCATTCCATTACTAGTTCAAGATTTATAAAAAGCTCAAAATATTTGTGGTAGGTTTTATGACGCCTCTTTATGTATGACTTGTTCGAAGATTTGGAGAAGAAAAGGACCCTATTTATAAGAAAAAATGATAATTACAAAAAGATCTTGAAATAAAAATCTGAAGCACGTGCGAACTGAAGAAGGGGAATGACGTTGGATATATTTGTCCTTTTGTTTGCCATTGTTTTGGTTTCTAAAGTTATCTGATCTTTCTCTCTTCTTCTTTTTTTTTTTTTTATTAAACTGGAGAGACTTTCACCCCCAGGGATCAACTCCTCGGCACGAAGCGGACCATTTGGTATTATGGGGAATTAGATACTCCAATTGCCTGGCCAGCGGTTCGAACCCGGGTGCGTATTGTGGCCGAAGCTCCCTCTTCTTCTTTTTTTCATTGCCAATAAGTGATTTCTAGTTGGAACACATCATACTTTTCAAAATTCTTGCACGCCTTTGATTTCTATCTTCGATCTTGTTTTTTTTTTTGAAAAATCTTCTTCTAGTCATGATAGTTTTTTTAATAAGGCCTATATTAATCACGTATATATAGGGTAGTCGTCAAGTAATATAACGACAACAAAATCATACTAACCACTTGTTTGAATTATAACCATTTTATTATGACCCTGGTATTGTTGATTATTTCACTCTCTATCTATATATTCTGAATTTATAATTTAAATATATACATTCGTTGAATTTATAATTTTAAACCAGTGTGCGCCGGTCTAGTGGTGATTACTTGAAGAAACTTTGATCCTAATATGGGAAGTCACCTGGATTCGTTTTATGCTGGCCACCCGAACATTCACATTGTTTTTCAGAAAAAATGGGTAACCCGATCTGGTAGTTTAGAGAACATAATTTATAAAATGTAATTTATAGAATATATATATATATATTGTATATATATGTATACATTAACACATGCAAACCGACATCTAGATTTATAACAAAATTCAGAATATCTTATAAATATTTCAATAATTGTTATTTCTGTAAATGCTTTAAATAACTTCATATTTAAATTTGTACGAGTACTAAAAACCAACCTGATCTTTGGTTCATAATTTTTTAGACATAAAAATAGAACCTATTTCTGTAAAGGTTGTATGTCTTACGGTATTTCATAAAAGCGTATACGTTTACGTGCTAATATGAATCTCACATTGATCGATTCATCCAAAAACATAAGTTTTTTTCTTTACGAATAACTATTTTTGAACACAAAAGTAGACCATTAGGGTATATTTAATTATGTATTATCAAGTTTCTTCAATTTATGAGACACTACTACAAAAGTTAAGGAATAAAAAAAGAACTCGCACATAGCGCAATCCAATAACCGGAATACATATGATTTCGCAAAAACATAAAATGAGTGAAATCTGACGAGGATCATATCATATGAGCAGCGCCGGCCCAGTATATCTCACTGCCTAAAGCAAAATTAATTTTGGCACACTAATGGTTTCGAACCAAGCACCCTAATCTCACTGAAATAACCCACAACCACTACGCTACATGAGACTTTTGTTCATTTAGATGCCCCTAAATATTTATTTTATTTTGGCGCCTAAAGCTGGTGCTTCCTCAACTTTAGGTCAGGACCGGCACTGCATATGAGACAAGAGAGGACATGAGGCCGACCTTTTACCATTTCAATCCTTTGTCATTACTTATTTATTAGGTTTTTGTGTGTTCATTTCACCTACTCCACTTATCTTCTAAAACGTTGGACTCCCAATTATACTTCTCATAAACTTTCTACTTCTACTTTAACATAAACCCCCAACTATTACATTTTACCAAATACATCTTGTTTAAAAAAAAAATATCCAACTGCAAGTTTATAAATCATACACACATAGTAAGAATATGACAAAAAAATACACATCTTAACTATGTTTTTGGATGAATCTAGTAAGCCCAGGAAGGGTGCAGCTGCCCCATAATTCAACAAAATTTATTTTCACTAGAATAACCAAATATCTAGCAGCATTGCTGGCAAAAGCCTCTTTCACTTTTCTGATTTGATTTATTTCATGTCTTATATTTTTTTTTTACATCGTTCTCCTTTTCTTCCTTATAGTTTTTGACTTTTTCTAATATTTTGGGTCATTTGTTCGTGTTATTCAATTCAATTTTGTTTTGACAAATGGTCTAATTTGTATTTTTTGTTAATGGTTCATTCTTTTTCTTCTTTCAGTTATATAAAAAATTGTTGTATTATCTAGTTTATTTTTTTCTAGATATTTCAGATATAAAACTCATCCATATAAAATATCATATAAAATTTAGCTAGTAAAATTTTTTTTGCCTTCACTCAAAATAATTTATAGATCTGCCACTGCTGTAAGATAGACCTAAACCAGTGCCTGAACCAAATAACTTTGTTCTGGTTTATAGTATACCAATTTAGATGTTTATTTACAATCTAATCATGTACAAAACAATGCAAGAAACTACTATTTACAAATTACAACCAATAGCGAGCCGGATATTGAAAAAAAAACATGGCAGAAGTTAGGTATATCTAAAACTTACTTTCATTTCGTAATAGTGTGCTTATTGTATACTACAAATTTACATTTTTCTTTATTTAACAAGATTACATACTGAAAAGATGAAATGGAATACGCGGTTTGTTTCAGATAATAATAAAAAACAGCTTGGTCAGTTTCTAATTTACCATCTATGCATGAGTCTATCATTCTAATTCTATTGTAAATTAAATTTATGCTTTAGAAGAATATGAATACTTTGAATCTGTCGTTGCTAACATTTGAGGAATCAATACAATACGGTGACATAGTAAAATAGATATATTGACAAGAATTGCTTAAAAGAGTCAAGCTTTGGTCGCGACGTTCTTAGACGGGAAGTGTGGCTTGGTTCGTATTTTAAGTTCTTTTATAACTAAAAAGACTTTATAGTGCTCCTTTTATATTCTTATTGGTTATTACTAAAGGGAACTTCAAAAAGCTCAATCAATCATCAAGAAATATATTTCATTCCTTTATAAATTTATTTAATATACACATCACGTAATAAATTAAGAGATTGTTATGATGGTAAATTTAAACATATATATATATATATATACTCAATTTTAAATTCAGTATTAGAGCCATCATATACATAAACTTAAATTGTATATTTGTATACATAAATTCGCATAGATATAATACATGCATGTACGTACTACGTAGTATGTTTTTGTGTATTAAGCAAACTCATGTATGTTTAGAAGACACGAGTTATAGAAAATGTCTATAATTTCCACTATGAAGCATAAGAATAACTTAGATCAAGACGTATCAGATTTGAAGATGTGCGGATAAAATCGGGAAGATATGTTAGCGAAAAGTTACGTGGCTGTTTGCATTTTAAAAACTTCACCTGACAAACTATTATGCTCCCACAAGGGTCCTAGTCTCCTAGATATCTTTTTTTCTTCTTAAATCTCGGAAGAGTCATTGGCTTACATGTATTTATACATTCCAAAAAAATAAAATAAAAATTCTAAACTCGATTAGTGATCTCATCTGACAAATAACATAAACCTTCTTGCCTTCTTGGATAGAGGGTATGAATCATAACTAGCTTTGAAGTCAAGAGAAGGTTTGCTAAATCCATATTAGCTTATATCTATGACATGGATTCCATAGTGACAACAAAATATGATTGGTTCAATTTTTTTAGATAGAAAAAAATCAGTAGTAATATCAATTTGCTAGAACTTAATTACACAGGCATTATTGGCTTTTGTCAGTGGTTTCATCTCTTAGATGACTATGAACTATATTTTGGTTTATTTAAATACAAGACAGCTCTAAAAATAGCATATATTCAAAGCAAAATTAGAAACTTTGGTTCCTTTTTAAATTTAATATTATTCAAATTTAACGGATAAGATATGTTTCTATAAATATATAACATACATAATTTGTATGTCGACCCTTAATGAGGAATATTAACTCTTCCATTCCATGAAACACTACATTAGTAAGCGCTTTATCAAAAAAAAAAGACACTACATTAGCTACTAGTTTTATTTCATTATTTGTATCGCTTGGAGATTGATTTAATGATAAATGTATATCGTGACTTTTGATGTCAGTGTTGTTAAGCTTAGTCATTCGCCCTAGATCCGACATCATCTGAAGGCGTTGATGTTCGAATCATGTTTCCCACCTGTGGAATAAACACAAATGCTCTCATTTGTGGAACCCATTTTTTCAGAAAAGTACCTGTTGAGTTGAGTTGGTAACAAAATAATCTGCTAGACTTTAGAGTAAATGTACTATTTATTGGGAAATATTTTTTATAAAAGCGAAACTGATTCTTTTTATTTTTTTTGCTAAAGAATTATTATTTTTATATAAATCATAAGATATAACATAGAACAAATTAAAAGACATTCCACAAATTTTGTTGAACCATCTTTTGGAAAATGTATGCGTAACCAAATAAACAACACCAAAAACAAGCAAAATTACAAGAAAAAGGTTTATATTATGATGAAATATTTAGTTACAATAACAAATATTTCGTAACAATATAAATATTGTGACATATTTGTGACAGTTTTAGAACGGTTACAATACTGCAGTCACAAATCTTTTTCGGTAACAAAGATGTCACAGTGTTTTGTGACAACATATAGAGTAGCTCTTCGGTCACAAATGGTAACTATATACAAAAGTGATAAATCTGTAATAATTAACAACTAAAAATTTTGACATAAAATTGTCATATTATGTGACTATGATAGTGTCGTAATTCACCTATACAGAGTCTTAGTCTCAAATTGTAAGATTAAGACTCTGTTGCAATAGGTGACAGAATTACGACACTATCATATCACGTAAGATGATAATTTTATGACAAAATTTTTAGTTGGTAAGTATTACAGAATTATCACTTTTGTATATATAGTTACCATTTGTGACCGAAGAGCTACTCTATATATTGTCACAAAACACTGTGACATTTTTGTTACCGAAAAAGATTTGTGACTGCAGTATTGTAACCGTTCAAAAACTGTCACAATATCTATATTGTTACGAAAAATTTGTTATTGTAACTAAATATTTCGTCATAATATACACTTTTTCTTGTAGTAGTGACTTATCGTACTTTTGTCTGAAACCTACACTTGCAGACTATCTGATCCACAACTATTACTAGAAAAATGTGTGTTGGTCTCGAAGTATTAGTGGCCCAATATACATCATAAGGTGATTTGGGCTTCAGAGATGTGAAATTAATGGAACAACAAAATTAGTAAAAAACTAAAAAATGATCATCATTGTCTCGGAGAGAAGTTTAGAGAGAAGTGAGAGAGAAGTGTCGGTGGCCTTGACATCCGGCGGCGCGTCCACGTGCGTGCCGGTGCCGGTGACTCACCTTTATCTGTAATAATTCAGTTTTTCCGCTGTGGACTTCGATCTACCGCCTCTCCCGATATATTGTTAGCTTTGGGTTAGATTTTTGCGCCCAGAAGGCTAAGTTTGTTCGATGCTCCTTACGACGGCAAAGCGTCTTCCTCTGGATCCGTGGTGAGGGTGATGGCCGGTTAATCAAGCGGCAGTCGGCTTGTGAGTTCAGTTGTGTTTTCCGGGGGGGGGGTTGAGGCTTCCTTAGCTCTGCGACCGCCGGTCTTGTTTCTGGGAGACGGTGGCTCTGTTAGCACCGTCATCGTCGACTCCTACTCCCGAGAGGCGGTAGCTCAGATAGTATCGCTCTCTTCGGCTTTGTTTTATTTCTCTGCTTTCTGTAGTTTTCTTTCGTTTTTCTCTATGAAGTCCGGTCTTCAAGCTTCAAAGATCATCCGCCTTTTGATCTCTCTCATGTAAACGTTTCGAGAACGACGGTGGTGATGAATCAATTGTTGATGATTTCTATAGTGGCTTCATAGTTCACAGTTGGTTTATGTTGTATCTGTCGGATTGGGTTACGAACAAGATTGCGATGGATCGTATGATGCTCTCCAGTGAAGGATCCCAGGCGAAAATGGTAGCACAGTGGCGAGTTCGAGGTGGTGCGACGGTGTACCGCAAAGATTAGGGTTTCCAATCCTAGAATTGTTGGGTTTGGGCTTGTGGCTCGTGTGTGTTTGGTTTTTTTCTGTTTGGGCTGGCTTTTTGGGTCTTTTGTTGTATTTGGATTCGGTACGAACTTTGTCTCTTTATAGAAATCTTCTGTTGGAAAAAAAAAGATTATCTTTATTTCATAGTTTGTAGCCACTTAATGCATCTAACCTATTTCAGTATTTTGCTACAACTTATAACGCATCTATCCATTTTGTAAAATAGCAAATCAAATCTCGAAGACATTGGGAATCAGATCAAGCAAAACCAAACGCAGGATCAGATTAAAATAAAACGTAAATGGGGATCTGTATCACATATATAAATAGATTTAATATACTATTATCGAATAATCATCTTAAACGTTACAATCATGAAAATCATTATTGATCAGAAACACGTATAGATTAATAACGTTGGGACTTTGAAATTATTAAATTAATAGAGATATTAATTTATAAAAACCATATTTAGATTTCTTATTTTAAGATATATATTTTTCTAAGATAAAAAATAAACATTTGATTTTAGTGTATATACATTGATTATTATTTTATAAAATTTGACATTTATATTAATTATTAGTATATTATTTGGTGTATATAATATATATTGCATAGAAACTAAATGTGGTATTATATATCATATTACTTAATCTTATCAAAAATATATTAAGTGTTAAGAAAGTATAAGAATAATTCTATTGAAAATATAAAACAAACAATATAATTATAGATTCTTACTTATATAAAATATATATACATATAAATTATTAATTTAAAACTTTAATGGGACTATATATTTACATAGGATATTCTAAAAAAAAATTATCTTATTATTTTATCAATTTGTGTTAAATTTTGAACCGGATCAACTTAGGACCGGAAAAAATTATTAATTTATAGAGATTATTAATTTATAGAGTATTAATTTATAGAGGTTTAACTAGCACTTTACAACTAAAACTTCTTTTTTTTTTGAAAAAAATGTACGGATTTATTCAAACCGACTAACCCCTGAAAAAAATACTCTGAATGTTTGTTAAGGAAGGACAAAGTAAGTAATCAATCATTTGAATTTGGTGCTACTAAAACTGTTACATAAATAAACAAAAAAAAATACTAGTGCGTACAAGGAAAAGAAAAACGCGAGTTGTGAATCTGTGATAAAGGCCATGTTGCACGGGCCACTACGTAATGAATCATTCGTAGATTAGGTTAATTGCTACATAATATATAAAAGTGAATGGTGGATTGGTGGCCTAATTGGTGAAGTATTTCCCAACTATATAAACACATTACTAAAATTCCAAATCTAATATTCTGATAATGTAATACTAGTATTATTTTACGTTAAATAGGAAATGCTTTTGCGTAATCGTTGCTGATATATTCATTGCCTGTTCATCACCAGCACATGCAACCATCGCCGGTCTGAAAACTTGAATGCTATAATATTGAAATACATTAAAGGTAAGTTTATTATTATATATTAAATCGGCGTCGATTTCGCATTTAACTTAATATATATTTTCTTTATATTAAGCCGACTTTGTTGTTGACATCATAAAGAAACTAAAAAAATTTGAATATTATCAATTAAGAACAAATGATTTCAGTTGCTGAAAGCCAATCACTTCTTTTTCATTTTTATATTTGTCAAATATCGTTTCTTTAGTACTTTGTTTTTTTTTTCTTTGGTACTTTGTTGGTTATATATACTTAGAAAATTTACTTGAGCCTCTAAAAAGGAAAACGAACCATAGTTTTATAGTCGAGACATCTTTATAAAAAAGCACTAATTTTTGAAGCATGCACACAAATATATACAATGTAAGTTCAAAAATAAGATATGTTGTTTAGATGACAAAAAAAGAAGAAGATATGGTGATTATAACTAGATTGTATAATATTATTTAACAAACTTTTACATTAGTTGGTTTAAATTAATAATACAGTACTGCTATAAACAAAGCAACATTTGAACTTATGAAATGATCTCATCTGAAATCACTATAAAGAAAAAGAAGAGAAAAGTAAGAAATTTCACATGGGAAGGTCAGTTAAAACCTGAAACTGCACTAACACATTGACGTGGAAATACAAGTCCTTTACCAGCACGGCCTCCATGTGCTTCGAATGAGACATCTGAAGGATGTGTCGGTAACAAAACTATTTTTTTCGTTTGTCGTCATTGATATGTAAAGCTTATACAATTACTAAAAATAAAACTATACAATCTAATTCATACCAATCCGTACTTTTATTATGTGTGTTTCTGGATAAAGGAAAAAAGTGAAGAAGAGATCCAATCGTTAGATTCCTAGGGAACTTGAACTGAAAGTGTTTGGTGAAAGTGTGAAACTGTTTGCATTGGAAATTGAAGCCTTCCCCATGTTTCATGTCCCTTTCTTTTTGCTCTTCTTCGCTCTGTCACCGGTCACCACAACGTTACTACTTTACTTTCTTACGTTAGAAGTTAGTATTATTATTCTCTTTTCATCAGGAAAATTAGACAAAAAAACGTTATTTCTTTCTATTATATGTATAACTTTTCTTCTTCTATATGTTTACTTTTTTTGACAAAACTATATATATATATATATGTGTGTTTACTTCTATAAGATGTTTTGGCCTTTTAACATTAAACCATTAGTATATAATGAGCAAAACTAAACCAATGTATAAAAACGTTTTATTTATAAAAAGATAAAATAGTAGAACAAGTGAACTTAGTTTTACATATCCTAGTTTTTGTAGTTTTCTTTTCATTTGGCGGTGTTACCAATGACAATAGTGTTTACAAATTGCAGATATAAAACGGAATCTCAAAAGCATAAATTAACATGGCCTTAATAACGACTTAAGTTAAGAAAAAGTCAAACTAGAAGTAATAACCCCACTCGAGGTTTTCCAAGTTGGGTATTAAGAAAACCCTAAGCATATGATTAGTCAAATATTTTAATCTGTAAAATAATTAAAACAAGATTCCAAAATGTCATCAACACCTCTATATATCTCCATAACCTCAAGAACCCACCATGTCTCTCTCCATCATTAAACAACACAACGATCAGATCACACGATAAAAGAACATAGCCATGTCTTCTTCTGTTTTCACCATGGAACCCAAGAAGTCAAACAAAATAAGAGACATCGTAAAGCTTCAACAGATCCTCAAGAAATGGAGAAAAGTCGCCCAAGCATCAAAACAAGCCAACAACAACAAGATTAACAACGAAGAAGACATCAACAACAACCTCAACAAAACTGGAAGTGGCAGTGGAAGTAAGGGCATCAAGTTTCTGAAGAGGACACTATCCTTCACAGATGTAACAGCTGTTCCTAAAGGCTACTTAGCTGTCTCTGTGGGTAAGGAGGAGAAGAGATACAAGATACCAACGGACTACCTTAGCCACCAAGCTTTCCATGGGCTGTTGCGTGAAGCAGAAGAAGAGTTTGGGTTTCAACAAGCTGGTGTGTTGAAGATTCCTTGTGAAGTTGCTGTGTTTGAGAGCATTTTGAAGATAATGGAGGACAACAAGACTGATGGGTACCTAACCACACAGGAATGCAGGTTCAATGCGACGACCGATGAAGTGATAACTTACCGTCGTCCTTCGGATTGCCCTAGGACTCCATCTCTTCAACCTCACAGTCCAATGTGCAGATAACTTTGTTTTGATGTACTTGTTGCTTTTAACCATTCTTCTGCCTCTTCCCCATATTCCCACTTTTTCCCTTGGGGATTTGAACTTGTGTACTTTGTAACTCCAAGAGAATTAAGAATGAGAGATTTTTGAATAATGATATGTATAAACGGATCACTGGAAAGATTTATAACATGAAAAGCTCTCAAAATACAATCTCGCTTCCAGTATATGATAAATTCCAGAACTCTGTTATTTTAATTTATCATAAGTTATCATCTATAATCAGACACATGAAGGAGAATGAATGATCAGAAACATCTAAACAAAAGCAGCTACATTGTTAAGTTTGTTTTTCAACATCTACATTTGTCCTTTAAGTAGAAATCAAACTCACACCAGCCAAGAAGTGGTGGTGCAATGGCAAGTATACTAGTTCTAGTTGGCTAAAGCCTAAACTAGGTCATATGGTTAGGGCTTAGGAGACCTTGATACAAAACCAAGCAAGAGGTTCATGTTTCTATGTATACATCCTCAGTTTTTTTTTCTGGAACTACCCCATGTGCATTGATGTTTCAGTTATGCCAAGTAATCAGAGGTTTAGCATAAACTAATGGAATAACTAACTAACATCAATTAAAATAAGTGTGGAAAGATGAGAGAGTACCCTACGGCATTGTACTTTTAAAATCATCAAGTTGAGACTCTGGTTGTTAAAAACTATATAGATTAACAAAACGTACAGTGGTATCCTATCCTTTTACACAGAATGCTATAATAAGTATCTTAATTAGTGGATATAATAACTTAGTCACAGCATCACATGCACTTTTTCTCTAAACTAAGTAGCCATCATTATTCAAATCACATGCAATTAACACAGAGTACGGTAAGATCAGAAGGAATGATCTTGGTATCCTCCCAAAAATCAATCAAGATTCAAGAGAGATGAGGTATTCATGAGTTGATGACGATGCTCTCTCTCTCTCTCTCTAAAGGGTGGTCAAAGTCAAAGGTTAAGAAGCCGAGATCTGATAAAACGGAAAGTCACATGATATATGTACCGAGTCTTCACACCATATTAAGCAATCATATTCCAATAACACATGTGTCATGATCCCATGAACCTGATCTCGAGGATACTAATTGCTACTAGTGATTATATGAGCAGGTTCCATATAACTATAAGACAGCAAGATACAACAAGAAATTTAACATGAACAAACCATACGCCTCGAAAACTTAAAAATAGTGGTGATGATAGTCTGTGACTCCATGTAGTTTGCTTCATTATAAAGACTGGTATCCAGAGTTATGAGCTAAAAGACAGCCATGATACCTGTTTGAGCAAAAGGCAGCCACACATTTCAAATGAACCCATACATCAGTAAATAGACCAATCAGTATACAATTCACAGGAACACATGCATCAGTACCAAATCAGAACCAAACCAAAACCAAACACAGAATATTTAATAAGAAGCTCAAGTAAAAGAAAAAAAAAGAAGTCACTCTTCAATGAAATTACAAACCATAAGAGGTTACTTCTGATCGCATGATCATGCAAGCCAATCTCTCTATTTGTTTCACTAGAGTGAACACATTCATGTTTCCACAAGTCTTATTTCAAAGGAAGGTGAAGCAATGGGCCTCACTATAAGAACCAAATGTCATCAAGAATCCAGAGGATTCTCACCCTCAGTATCCTGCTTTAAGAATGTTTTGAATGTGTCAATCCTCGTCTTTCCTTCAGGTAGTTTCCTCTCTTCCACAAACTTCTTTGTGGCGGTTATGAAAGCTTCACTGTCATCTCGTTTCCATTCCTAACACAGTTGAAAAGAAATATAATAAAGATCAAAGCCTTCAGATTCTAAAAGCAACTAGAACAGATGGTGATATAAGACATCTAACCTCGAAATCCCATTCTCCATAAAGATCAGGATCATCTTTGTTCCTCCATACATATGTTCCCACTTGTAGCTTCTCTGAAGTATCCTGCAATTGGAAAAGCATCAAGAGGATTATAACATAAGTCTATCCAAAATTTGTCATGTAAATACAGAGCTAGTTGCTCTGAACCAAACAGTAGTTAGTAGTTACCGTTAGCACAACTTCAACAGCCTTTCTGTCATATTCAACATCCTCAAAATCATCTAACAACTTACGCTCATCATCTGTTATGCCCTTTAACACCTGCAAGAACAACAATCTTCTCAAATCTTTATATGAGAAGCCTAGGATTTAGACAAAACAAAGAGGGAAGAAACAGTACCACGTCTACACTAAAACACATCACAAAAACATTTCTTTTCCATTCATCCTATATACAAGAAACAAATGAGAACATGGGGAATCAAGGATTAACGAACCTTTCCGGTGACTTCTCCGGTACTGTCCGGTAGAATGGTTGGATAAAGACGATTCTTGATTCTAAACCTGTGACTGAGAAGTAAAAAAACACCAGAAAGAGCCACAAATCAACTTCCTCAATTGGATCCAAAACATAAACGAGATCAAGACAGGTTGACTGAGTGTGTTAGAGAGAGAGAAAGAGACGTACAAGCCGGAGAGTACGGCTGAGACATGGTCAGGGACACGATTAAGAAGCACGTTAACGACTTGGGGATCCTGGAGACTGCCGTAGACAAAGAGATCATGACCAGCTTTCTCTGATAAGATACTCATCTTACTTTGTCTCTCCGACTCTGTCCAGTTCATGTGTGTACTTGATCTACATGTGTCCTTGATCTACATCGAGCAGAGAAGTTTATTGTCCGGCCACGTGTAACGCATGTAAGAGTTTATGTGATTAATTATTTAACTAATGTTTTTTTTGGCCAATCATGAACTTCCTGGTGTGAGTACATCGAAAGTTGACATAGTTTCTACCAACTCAATTTCAGAACGGAAGAATTAAAACCTTAACCACAACAAACACAATAGTCATTTGAAAGAGACATTGAGTCAATAAGTTTAGGGTAAAACATAGGTAATGGTAAAGATGAATCTAATACGTTTGTTTAACAGAGTAAGCGAAATGAGCGTTGTTAGCATCATATGGCCATTGGCTCCGGACCAGCAGCGTTCAAGATGTCTAACAAGGAGTTTTGCGGCTCCAATTCCTCGTGCCAAAGTTGCAACTTATCCCCAGGGTAGAAGTTTCTTGTCACTCCCTCTGAGTTTATCTGCTCAAAGAAAATATCGGAAGCAGTTTGTTAACTGTGTTCAGTTAAAGAGGTTATATAAGTTTCGTTTGAGAGATCTTACAATGACAGTCCGTACAACCCCTCCACTGGCTCCATCACGGGCGATGGCTAGTGAAACCGCCTTCACAACAAGTTGCTGCAAAATACACACCGTCATTACAACAGAAAGGATCAGTTACATCACAAATGGAGGTCTTGTGAGATTTGTACATGTGCAGATATAATGATCTGAACAGACTTACCTCGGCTTCTTCTTTGGTCATGTTTTCTTTCCACGCTTGATCAAAGAAACCGTAAAGGTAACTAGAACCAGAGCCTAGACAAACACACACAGTTCCACTAGTTATTTTCAGGAAAACCAAGTATCGTTTAAGTAAATCGTCAAAAAAAACTTGAATGAATACAGTCCTAAAGATCATAAGATGCAGAACAATTTTTGGTAATTACCTCCAATAGCAAAGGGTTGCTCCACTACAGTCCCACCGAGAGGGATCCCATAGATCTTCCCACCTTCGTATTTGTCCCAGCCACCAACAATGAGGCCGGTTTGGAGCATGTTCTGACCAATAAAGACATACACTGCGTTAGTCAACAACCCATCAAAACAAAGAATAACTTGATATGCATCTGTGTTAGACGATGATTCAGAAAACAAAAAACTGAAGTTGTAGCATTAAAAAAGAGGAGATCACCCTTCAAGCTGGATATTGACAGAGAAGACCCCAAAATCTAGAGAAAGTACCACTATAACAACAGGAAATTTTATAAATACTAGCCAGCTATGTTTGACATGCATCAACCTAGAGGCCGAAAAAAGAACAGCATCCACACTTGCCACTATTATGAGATTGAGTTGCTAGTAAAAACGAACGAAACAAAACGCAAGCTTAGAAGTAAAATGATTGTAACCTTGTTATTATAAGCGAGCATCCTGATGAGGTTGGCAGAAACCTTCACGGTTGCAGGCTGCCCCAGCTGAATTCTGAAAAACCATAAGCAAAACGAATAATGATAGCATAAGCATCATCATCAAGACATGGAATTAAGGGAGAGAAGAACGATAACACACTCACGTGTGCTGGTGAAGGAAGTAGCGGACATAATCCGAGACAACCTGAGAATCAGCAGCCTATACAATAGAAACAAGAATCAGTGAAAAAATGCAGTCACAATAAAGAAAACGTAGAAAGCAAAGGACTTTCAATAAAACCCAAAACTGCAAAGGAGTCTCAGCAAGCAAAGGAGCATTCTTTTCACATTAAAAATAAATTAAAGAGTCATTATTACCGAACCGGAACGGCAGACGTAGACATTGTCTGTGAGTTGTGTGATCTTGTCTGAAGCTCGATTCGCTACGTACATCCCTGCCGCACGAGTAAATAATAACAGATCCCAATTCAATCAGCTTGTTCTCAATTTTAAATCCCTAGAAGAAGAAGAAGAAGAGGGGAAGAATCTAACCGGTGCTGGTACGTGAATCAGCTCCGAGAACGACACCTCCATTGTAAGTAACGCCAATGATTGTCGTCCCCATAGAGTGCGGCGCATCTAGATTTAGATCCATCGCTGTCGACCAAGTTGAGAACTTTTAAAAATCCCAAGATTACGGTGATGATTGATGATGATGATGAGAACTGAGAAGGGGGGGAATCAAGCAAGAAGATGAACTGACTTAATCCTCAAGTCGGGTTTCTCTCCTTCTGTTTTTGGGCCACGATTAGAAACATTTCAAGCCCAATGCATAATTGTCCTCGTGGCTTTTACCCGCACATGCAACATAATTTTCTAATAATCTATATTTTTTTTATGAAATTTCAAATTTATTGGACTATCAAAGAAAAATGTTATTTACAACCTATATCCCCATTAAAGCTCAAAAAAAAACAGAGCTTATAATCTATATACTAGATGGTGGCCCGCACACTTGTGCGGACTAATATATATCTAACTAATTTAAATTTTAACAATATAAAAAAATCAATTATTTAATTAGTTTTAAATATTTAATTAATCAGAAGATATAATTATTGTTATTACACATGTAAAACATATCATCATCTTAATAATCTAATAAAGTTTTATAGATATTTTAAATAATCATATGCATTTGCGAGCATAATTATTTTATATATATTTATTAATAAATGTACTATTAGTTAAATATCAAAAATAATATTTATTTTAAAATATATTGCTATCTTTAATCAGTTTTACTATATTAATTTAAAAACTTATATCTAATAAAATAAACAAATACATAATTGTTAATAAAAATTGATGTTTTCAAGCCAAAATTTTGAAGTTATCAAAATCTCAAAATAAAGCAAAAAACACAATGACTCAATTTTACATATTATATGAATCATTGTTAATTAAAATATTGATTATTGTTAAATTCTAAAACACCTCCCATAATAGTTGAATAAACACGCAAACATGTCATAATGACAAACAAAACATTAATATTTATTGTATAAGATAAAAAACATTTCATATTTATTGTTATTTTAATTTTTAAATGCTATAATAGAGAAAAATAAATTATAATCAATCTATATTTTTTGTTTCAAAAAAAAAAAATCAATCTATATTTTTTTACTCTAAAATATAAATTGCTACTTTCTATAAAATGATATTGATTTATTGTTAAATATTTTTTCTTTAATTTTCAAGTAGTGGTCTTTAACTTTCAAGATTTATTAAAATAACTAAAACAAATTATTTTGGAAATATTTTATAAAAAAATATAGATTCACACTTTTCTTTATATAATAGTCTTATACAAAAATTTTAATTAAAACAAAGTCATAACTCTGTGAAACTCTTGAAAGAAATTAAAAGTAAACATAATTAATTATATAATATAAGGTAAATGTTGTAAATAAAAAAAAATATTTTGAAAATATTTTCTTTTGGAGCGATATTTTAAAAATATTTTTAAATATGATTCTCTTAAAAAATAAACATTAATTTTCAACTTAAATAACAAATAAATGTTATTTTTCAACTGTAATAATAATTAAAAACATTACAAAAAGTAACATTATCAAAAAAATATAAATCAAATTTACTGTTATAGCTTATAAACCTCATTAATAAAACTAATATGTTTATAAAAAATATTTGCCTTGATATATACGTTTACAAAAATATAAATAAATTTATTTATATTTTTTTAACTATTTTAAATATTTTAGTATAGTAATAAATCTAATTATTATATGTTTATATAAAATTTAAAAAAAATAATTGTAGATAAACGCAAGATAAAATTATGGGATTATCTTTTCTTTTTCCAAACATGTTTTCTTATAAATAATTATTCACTAAATCTATCAAAACTTCAATGATTAAATAAGATAATATTAAATAATGGTATAGTGAAAAATTGTAATTATCATGTTTTCAAATATTTTATAACTAAAATATATGAAAAATATTTATGAAATCATTGATTAAGCCTAAAATCATGGAAAACATGACAAATAAGCAAAAAAATCTAAAAATATGGAGAAGCTGACACATAAGCCAAATCACTTCTCAAATAATAGTATATATATATATATATATAATATAGTTCAAATATTTTATAACTAAAATATATGAAAAATATTTATGAAATCACTGATTAAGCCTAAAATCATGGAGAACATGACAAATAAGCAAAAAAAATCTAAAAATATGGAGAAGGTGACACATAAGCCAAATCACTTCTCAAATAATAGTATAGATTAGTACGATGAAACCATCTTTGAAGCAGTCCAGCAAACCTAATAATTTATATTATTATTTATGAAACTATATTCTCCATAATTTTAGCTAATTTTGCTTATTTTTCATTGTTTATTGCTTATTATTTATATTTTCCACATTTTTAGGTAATTTTACTTATTTGTCATTGTTTATTTTATTTATTTATCATATTTTACATAAATTTTAAGTAAATCACGTATTTTTTTATATTTTTAATAATTTTAGTGTGGTTTATTTATCATATTTTCCATAATTTAAGTTATTTATTTGTCATATTCTTAATAATTTTAGTTTTAAGATTTCTTACTTGTCATGCGCTCCATCATTTTAGGTTATTTTGCTTATTTTCCATGTTTTGTTATTCTTACAAACTTATTTGTCATTTTGCTTATGTATCATGTTCTTCATAATTTTAGCTAATTTTATTTATTTATCATTGTGTATTGCTTACTTCTTATATTTTCCATATTTTTAGGTGATTTTTCCTTTTTCATTGTTTATTTTTATTTATCATATTTTCATAATTTTAATTAATTTACTTATTTTTACATTGTTAATAATTTTAGTTTTGTTTATTTGTCATATTTTCTATAATTTAATTTATGTATTTATTTTCATACTAGGTGATTTTCCATAATTTAAGTTATAACATATACTTTTTCAATTCAAGTAAAATATTTTTGTTATAGAGATTAAAATTTTGAATAAATTTTCATTTTAATTTAAGTTTAATAATATCGAATTTATATGAAAATACATATAAATTCCACGGTACATAGATTTAATTTAATTTTAATAATTTAAGTGTGGAAAACAAAACCAGTTGTAAACTAAAATTTCATATTTAATTTAAGTTAAATAGTTTAATTTAAGTTACAAACATTTTCATATTTTCCATAATTTAAGTTATGTATTTATTTTCATACTAGGTGATTCTCCATAATTTAAGTTATAACATATACTTTTTCAATTCAAATAAGATATTTTTGTAATAGAGATTAAAATTTTGAATAATTTTTCATTTTCATGTAGTTTGATTCTTGCCTTAGATTTGTATATATAATTTAGTAAAGTTATGTATAATTTAGTATATGGTGTTTTGAGAATCAAATAGTAAAAGTAAACTAAAGTGTTGATCGATTCAAAATTACATAAATAAATATAGCAATCACACTTAAGTGTAATAGTTGGTTAATATATTTATAAATTATTTGAGAATTTCATATTTATTTAGTAATATGTTTTGAGTTGTTCTATAAGTTATATGTACAAAAATGTTACTATAAATGAAATTAAATATTTTTATCTAATTTTGGCTTTGTATTAAAAATTTGGATCGATCTAGTTACTCATTTATGGGTGCATCGAGTTCATATATTCCTTCAACTTCAGATATAATTATTTATAATCTAATTCATAAATATATCTTTATTTATGTTATTTAAATTATTTTTAATAATTTTAGAAAAACATTGATTTAAATAAAATTCTGAATACTTTTATAAATGTGCATTGTGTTTTTAAGATTATTTTTTAAAAGGAAAGATGATTTCTGTACTTTAATATCAATATTATTTTGTGAACTTTCCTTTTTTATGAATTACACTATATATAAAAGGTATTTTCGTTTTTTTAATTTCTAAATTTTTTTTATTGTATTGGTTATTTGAAAAAAAACAGAAAAAGGAAACCTGAATAAAAAGGAAACATAAGATAAAATAAATATTTATTAGATATATTTGATTCATTAATGGTATCATCGTAATCAACCATCGTGAAAATTAACGTGAGTGTGACACATAATTAACTGATTTCTCAAATAATATTATAGAGATTCTTAATAATTTTAGTTGGTAATTTTATTTAGTTGTCATATTTTTAATAGTTTTAGGTGATAATTTTAGATTTTTTTAGTTGTCACACTCCTTAATTTTAAGTTATTTTGCTTAATTTTCATGATTTGTTATTGTTACAAACTTATTTGTCATATTCCATGATTTAGGTGGACTCGTTATTTGTAATAAATAACTTTTTGAATTGTTATTCTTAAAATATTTTTAGGGATTATTTAATAAATATTTCTATTATACTCAGGGTAAATATTATTGTATTTTTGTTTATCTTATGTTTATTTTAGTAGTATCCAATCATTTAGTATTTTTATTAATAATTTTTAAAGGAAGCTTGCTTCTCTTTTATATCACAGAATTATCGTATCATTCAAAAATATGAGTCCGGAGAATATAATTTGTTTTCGTTAAAAATGAAAACAAATCCACTAATTTAAAATCATTAAATACAATATTAATAAACCATAGTCATTTGGTCCAATAAAACTAATTTTTAATTAATTGTTTTTTCTTCTCGCATCCAAAATTGTGAAAAATAATTTGGACATGTAGATTGAAAAGACTAAACGGAAATCATCTCTTACTAGCTTTTGAAGCCATCTAAGGGAACAAAGCCGGAAGTGAACCTTATATATATATATATATATATATATATATATATATATATATATATATATTTTTTTTTTTTTTTTTTTTTTTTTTGGTAAAAAAGTGAACCTTATATTGCTGCATTTGGTACACAATTCTGTTCATCTTTGTTCTCCTACACATCAACGCGGTGGAAACAAAGCTAGGTGAGAAAACGGAGATAAAAAGGGGATAATATTAGGCTCTTAGCAGTGACGAGAAAATGAAGTTTGCGAGATATCAAAGAGATGGCCTAATCGTTTGAAAAACAAATTTAGATTGCGATATACATATAAAAGAATGTACAATAATGATGTATTTGGCAAATCAAATATCACAATTTAAAAAAAAATATTATTATTATGATTAATTAATAAAAACTGAATCAATTCCTAATTTTTATGGAGTAGACCTTATTATTTTGTTTTATTCCAAAAAAAAAATCACATTTCAATGGTTAGGTTAACTACATTTTCTCCAAGAGAAGAAATTAAAGGCGTTCCTTTCATATATATATATATATGTTCTTTTCCTTTTGGCTGACAAAAAAAAATCGAGTAGTATATGTTCGCTAAGCTCACTTTTAAGCAACATGATAGCATGAACTCTTCTCAAATGTAAACATTTTTTGCCTAGGAAATTTGCAGACATCCAATAAACTTAAGATCTTAACCAAAAGGTATTGTAAATGTTAAGGTCTTAAATTTCGTTGGATACTTGGAGTTATCTAATCGTGTAATACTGTATTGTCTCAAAAAGCTGGCACTACTATATGTAGAAAACCTATCATGTTACTTTGAAAAGGTGGGATGGAGTTGAAAAAATCTAACACGACTTCACTGGGGATCGAACCCAGAATCTCTGGTTTCGTAGACCAGCGCCTTATCCATTGGGCCATGAAGTCTGATTGATAGTAGAATAAACTAAATACTATATTGATTGTAGATTTATTGCGTGCAATAAAAGAATCGTTTGTGGGTAAAATATATAACACACATTTGATAGGAAGTTTAAGTATAGCGAGGCGGGGAAGAAGGAGAGGCGCTCAAAACAGAGTGAGAGAGAAACATAGCCGATTGATTTTTATAGTAACATCTTTCTCTCTTCTTCATACCTTTTTCTTTTCCTTTCTGAAAACATTACAAACGAGAGGATCTTGTAGAGGAACCAAACTACGAAACTTAATAAACGCACGCAATATATTTTGTCCATTGAAGCTTTTAAGAGAGTTGGATGGCAAGGAACAGGAGGGATAAAGATGGAGGATTCGGCACGGAAGGTTTGGTCGCTGTGGCGATAGACAAAGACAAGAGCAGCCAAAATGCTCTGAAATGGGCTGTTGATAATCTGTTACAGAAAGGCCAAACCATCCTTCTCCTCCATGTCAAGCCTTCTGCTAACTCAAACTCTTCTAGTAAGATATCACATTTTGTTTCTTCTTTCCGTTCTTGGAAGCTGATGGGTTTTGTCACTTGTGTTTTTCTTAACAGAGACAAGCCAAACAAATGGTGATTCTTCATTGGCGACTGTGGAATCAGACGGCTCTTACAAACAGCTGTTCCTTCCATTTCGCTGCCTCTGTTCACGCAAAGAAGTGAGAGTCCAAACAGTTTTAACATGTCCTCTGTCTCTCTCTCTCTTCCTATGCTTATTATGGTTGGAACTTGTTCAGATACAATGCAAAGATGTGTTGTTGGAGGATTCTGATGTGGGGAAAGCTTTAGTTGAATATGCAAATCAGGTCATCATTGAGGTATTGGTGGTTGGTGCTTCTTCAAAAGGAGGCTTTCTCAGGTGTGTGTTTTTGTTTTTTCTCTTTTACTGTTTGACGATGGATATTTTAACCGGAAATGGTAAATCAGATGTCAACATTTGGATATTAAAACTCTTGCAGGTTCAACAAACCTACAGATATTCCAGTAATCATAACAAAGACTGCACCTGACTTCTGCACTGTTTATGTCATAACCAAAGGAAAGCTTTCAACAAAGAGACCAGCCTCTCGTGCTGCGCCTTCTGTTTCTCCATTGCTCATCGAGATTCAACAGAATAACTCAAGGCCACAACATCCACGTTTGCCTTCACCTGCAACTAGTAACACAAGAGGTTCAAATAAATGGCTTTCTTTAGTGTTTCTTCACATATCAGTCTCCTGCAAACACTGAGTTTCTTTGTTTGTTTCTTGTAGCTGAGAGACAATCATTCGAGTCTCAACGCAGGTCCCTTGACGATCAATCTGACTCCACCAGGTACACATCTATTTTTGTTTATCATTTTACATGCTCACGTCAGACAATGAAACTTGTTGGTTGAAACAGGCCACCTTTCACTAGAAGAGGCCTGAACGGGAGATCATCATACGGAGATCTATCGATTCCAGATCCTGACATATCCTTGTTTAGCTCAGGAAGACCAAGTACTGACCGTCACTCCCTTTCCTTGTTTGACAATTCTGATCAAAACCGGACACCTCCTCCAAGGCTATCAAATATCTCCGACATTGACCGTGGTAGCTTCGAGTCAATGACCTACGGACATGGGTCAATGGATATAAGCTCACCACCTGCTTCCTCAAGAGACTCATTTGAGAATGAAAGGTTTTCATCTGCTTCACCAGCAGGGGTAAGAGTGATTGATCTTCTCTAAAATCATTTTGCAGGTTGTATACTAGATGCAAAATGGCATAATTGTGAGTTCTTGAAATCAGGAGGATGTAGAGGCTGAGATGAGGAGGCTTAAACTGGAGTTGAAACAAACGATGGAAATGTACAGTTCAGCTTGCAAGGAAGCGCTCACATCAAAACGGAAGGTATATAGTTCACATGACAATGAGTGGTGTGTCTTCATTTTAAGTGAGTTGTTGAAACCTGCAGGCATCGGAGCTTCAAAGGTGGAAGTTAGAAGAAGAACGGAAATACGAAGAGGCAAAACAAGCAGAGGAAGCTGCGTTAGCCATTGCAGAGAAGGAGAAAGCAAAATCCAAAGCAGCATTGGAAGCAGCTGAAGCAGCACAAAGGATTGCTGAAATGGAGTCCAAGAAGAGAATCAGCGCAGAGATGAAAGTTCTCAAGGAGACTGAGGAGAAGAATAAAGCGGTGGATGCATTAGCGCATGCAGATGTCAGATACAGGAAGTACTCCATCGAGGAGATTGAGGATGCAACAGAGTACTTTGATGAGAAATACAAGATAGGAGAAGGCGGTTATGGACCTGTCTACAAGTGTTTACTGGATCAGACACCTGTGGCTGTGAAAGCTTTGCATACAGATGCAGATCAAGGCAGGTCACAGTTTAAGCAAGAGGTGAAATCTCATAACAAAGTCTCCAAGAAACTTGAAAAATCATTTTAGCTCTTTAATGGCATCTGATTCTAACTAGTGTTGTTTATCATTAAACACAGGTTGAAGTGTTAAGCTGCATGAGGCACCCTCATATGGTTCTTCTGCTTGGAGCCTGCCCAGAAGGTGGGTGCTTAGTATATGAGTTCATGTCCAATGGGAGCTTAGAAGACCGTCTTTTCCAACAAGGAGACAGCCCACCCCTCTCTTGGCAAACGAGGTTCAGAATCGCTGCAGAGATCGGCACTGTACTGTTGTACCTCCACCAGACTAAACCAGAACCACTGGTTCACCGTGATCTCAAACCGGCAAACATCTTACTAGACCGCAACTTTGTCAGCAAGGTTGCTGATGTTGGCCTGGCTAGGCTGGTCCCTCCATCTGTTGCAAACACTGTGACGCAATACCGCATGACATCAACTGCTGGCACGTTTTGCTACATCGATCCAGAGTATCAGCAGACAGGTATGCTGGGTGTGAAATCTGACATATATTCACTCGGCATTATGTATCTGCAGATGATAACAGGAAAGCCACCAATGGGTCTAACTCGTTACATTGAGAGTGCCCTCGAGAAGGGGAATTTGAAAGATGTGCTTGATCCATCCGTCTCTGATTGGCCTGTTGAAGACACCACAGAGTTTGCCAAGTTGGCTCTCAAGTGTGCGGAGATTAGAAGAAAAGACAGACCTGATCTTTCCAAAGTTATCTTGCCAGAGCTCAACAGATTAAGAGCACTTGCTGAAGAATCAAGCCGGTCTGCAGTAGTCATCAACAGCCCCGGACCAAGCCCCACCATTAGTCAAACTTCTTCCCCCAAGTTGTAAGCACTAATAACCCAATACAAAGATATGCATTTAAGAATCCTTTTACACAACTCATATCTTCTTCTCTAATATCCATTTTCAGGAACAAATGAATGATATTTCCATGAAAATGCTTCAGTAACCTCTAAAATCTCAAGTTTTGTTGTGATGAACAAATTGATCTGCACATAATTTGCATGCTCAATGTATATTGCAGTAGAGTGTAATGTATATTGCAGTAGTGTATTTCCCTAATAGAAAATGTACAGCTTTATATACTCATGAAACGAGCAATTGAATGTGCATGCTCAATGTATATTGTAGTAGAGTGTCTTTACCTAATAGAAAAATGTTCAAATTGTATATACATGATTACGGTTAACTTGCCATCTTGATAAGGATGATGAAGTTCGTACAAGAAGTCATGAAATCTTTTGTCTTTCCTCTCTAACATAAAGCAAATTCAAAGATACTTAGTCCTTCTAACGAAACTTTCATATGACTAACAAATATATTGTAATCTTCTTACAACTAGATTTTCATAAGCTTTTGGAAAATCACAGATTTGTTTTTGAAATTAAATATGTTTTAAAAAAAATTTGTATATGATAGTGTATAGGTTGGATCGTATTTTATGGAATCGTGAACCGAACCGTATTAAACTGGAAAACTTGAAACCAAAATTGAATTGAATTTCATAAGTAACTGAGTAGTCATATATCTACAGAAAAATTAAAACTGAATCTAGAATCAAATGGGCACCTTAATTTTTTAAAATCTGATAAAGCCCGCTCACTAATTCCTGAACACAAAAACCCCAAAAAATATTATAATATTTTTAAAAAATTGATTTACTTCTCATATACTTCATAATAGTACATAAAAGTGAATAAACTATTTGATTTGTCATATAAAATAAATAAATTGTATTTATTTTATGCTTTTTAACTTATAGGTTTGGTAATGATCAATACTATTACTATTTTGTTTTAATGTCTATAGTTTATATGTTTAAATAGTGTAGATATTGATATATATGACGATTATTTTCTTTGATAATTATTTGTTTGCAGATTATGTATTGACCACAAATCCACAATCTCCGTGAAGTCTATTAAAAGTATTTTTGAAAAAAAAATTATTAACAACAAATACTACAATATTACCAATTTAGACAATTATTTAAATTTTGTGTGTGAACCTTTTATGAAAATCAGCTAAGTTAATTATTTTAGACATTTAATTTTCTGCAAATCCTTGATGAACCTTTGTGAATTTTAAGAATTGATAGATTTTAAGAGTTACTGTATGTGGATTGTGAAAATATATATACATTGACTTTTATAAAATTTAATTATAACTTCTTTAAATGGGTATAAATTTTCATGAATTTGGATTGCCAAAAAAAATTCATTAAAGAAACTTACTTTACATATATATAAAGAGTAATAAATAAATAAATAAATAAATATAATTATATTTTTTGTAATTTTGAATTATATATTTTCAAATTCGAATTTTTATAAAAAAAAATCGATTTTTCAAAAAAAAACTTCATATTTTCGTTTTGAAATTTGAAAATGATTTTTGTCAAACTATTTTGAAAATTTTTATTTTCAATTTTTTAAATATTTATAAATATAATTATATATTTAAAATGATAAAACAATATAATTATATATTCAAAATGTAAAGGTATATAAAATGTGAATTACAGTTTTGGACATATAAAATATCTTTTCTTACTAAATACCTACTGCACCTTAAAATCTATGTGATAATTCTTTTTAAGTTGGATTTAAATGTGCAATAGATTTTTGGTAAGAATTACCATATGAATTTTTGAAAATCACATTGATAAATATGATATTTAAAATTTAAATATTATGAAGAAAAATGAATATAATTCATCTCCAGATAACACTGAATTTAGTTAGAACTAAAGAATCAATAATAACAAAAAACAAATTGAATAATAAGGGATTTGAATGCATATTGAAAATTCTTAAACTAATAGTAATAGATTCTATTAAGATTTTGAAATCCAAAAACCAATAACAATAGAGTTTCAAAATTTATGAAAGTTCATTTACCATTTACCAATATCCACAAGTAACACATATATAGAAATCAGTTGATAGATCTCGTTAGCAAAAGTTATTACACTATTAGTATATATAATTGTTTACTTAATATAATGATCTCGAGGATCTTTTCAAATTTTTTAACAAAGCTAGATCAATGTCAATGATAGATTGAACTGTTGTAACGTTGGGGGTACCAAGGAACACTATCATTGTGATATTTTGATTTTAAGATGTTATTTTAATACAATGGAACATAATCAGTGGTGTTTAACATGATATGTTAAGTAATATATGAGATCACTTAAATTAAGTAATATATCAATTAGTTAGAGTGTATTAGATATGAGTCGTATGACCAGAAGATGGCTAGCTAATGAATAAATCCAATAACTTTGTTAAAATTGATTTTTCATATTGATTTTGTTTTTTAATAGTATAGAAAATATCCAATCTTTTTCAGAACGATTATTATTCTGCTTACCAAAAAGAATGTTCAAATAATTTCTATCAGAGCTAATGCTCTTCTTTATATGTGAAAAAAACAGCTTAATGTTGTGGATTAGAGATTACATCGCCTCCACAACTTCATCTCGTTCTGATTCCTCATCTACTGTTGGCTTGATCCTCTTAGGTCTGCCACACAATCTCACATTTTTGCCAGACAAGAGTTTCATTGCTTTCTCTAACGTAACATCACCTGGTTCAGTGTTCTGCCAAGTACAAAGTTACCCACAGTGAAAAGGATAATCCTTTGAATGTGATGTGAACATATGCAATAACATAGACAGCAATAGACTCATATCATATTACCGACAGCAATAGATCCAGCACCTCATGTCCATATCAAGTATAAGACCAACATCACCTAATAAATGCTCCTCTAATCCTATAACTATCAAACGCATAATATGACAGCACATAACTATACCTTTGGAACAGTAGCCATTGTGCGGCGATGTCTAACTGTAAATCCAGATTTACTAAGCTTCAAGGTCACAGGCTGCCCATCTTCAGGGTGGGTTCCCTAGTCAGAAATCAGCAAACCAAGTTGTCAGCACTCCCAAATGTAAAAACAGCCCACCCAGAAAAGCAGTAACTGTTAAACTTTAAATCAGTATTACCAGTGTTAGAGGATAGCGTAATAACTCGAGAGCACTTTCAAGCGTAATAGAGCTCACATCCTTTATCTATAAAGCAAAGTTGCAAGGGAGTTATCAGTAAGAGAAGGCAGACACTACTGGCACACATATGAGGAACAGAAACATATAGATAGTGTTTAATTGATAAAACTCCAACATACATGGGCTGCATTTGCTCGTTTTGGTAAGTGCCCTTTTTTGTCCTCACCAAGCTGTACATAATACCCATAGGGGCCGCACTTTAAAATAACCTGAACAAGGAAATGGATTCAGCAAATTATGGTAGTAAGAAAACTTGTCAACAAAACAGGTGCAGAACAGCGAGACCTTCTCATTGGTATTGGGATGAAGACCAAGCAATTTCGGCTCTTCTACGCAGGTATTCCTTGGAGAATCATCTTCATCTTCATCCTCTCCATAAAGTGTTTTGGCAATGAATCTGCACATGAACCACATAGCTCAAACTATATCGGTGACCATAAAAATAACATTGATAGCTTCAGGTGTAAAGCATTTGTAGATTCAAAAGCTTGCCACTTACTTGCACGAAGGGTAGCCATCACATCCGATGAAATACCCCGTACCAAACTTGCTAACTTTGAAAATTAAGGTGCCTTCCGAACAACTGAAATATGGAAAGAAACCCAATCATTCACTCACTAGAACTATACAGGAGTGTTTAGCCATAATACACCTGAGTGTTAGCCACTTATGAAAAGGATAGTTTATTCAAATTAAAACGCAGATGCTCTATACTGAAATTGACTAGAACTTCTAACTTAGATTATGAGAAAGAGAGAAAGGTATGCAGACCTCGGGCAAGTCCTGGTAGGATCCGGAAGGGAAGAAAACAGAAAGTCCTCGTATTTTTTTTCCAACATTTTTTCCACCTGTTAATGTATAATATTGTAACTTGTAAGAATCTAATAAAAAAATTGCAGAAAGTAGACGTTAAGAGATCATTCTTCGAATAACGTACCTGCTGGATTTGCACACTCTCGACACGTTTGCAATACGCGCTGAATCGTGTCCAGTAATCTCTTAGGAGACCTTTCCATTCAGTTACGCCCCCAGAAACGTTGTCTAGCTGAAAGGAAAATCAATTATAAGGAAAAAAAAATGAGTATCTCATCTTGTAATATTATCAAATATGTAGATATTGCTATAGTTAAAACGGAGTCGAGTACCTCAGTCTCCATATCAGCGGTAAAACTATAGTCTGTGACCTCAGTGAAATAGTTTGTCAGAAAAGCTGAAACCTGGAAACATTGTACAGAGACAATAAAGATAACGATGCAGTGTTGGTTTACTAAATCACAAATCCGTGAGCTAAATTAATGAGGAAAATACCATCCTCCCACGGAACTCCGGATACAGTACTCGGCTCTTTACTGTTAGGTACTTTCTGTCCTGTGAACAGAAAGGGTGTTAAAATGCTACAAGTCTATGCCTCACATGAAATAAAGGGTATTGCTATCTTCAGATGACTTTTGAGTCTCTTAACCTCCAGCAAGTAACAGAAGCACTAGAAAATAAAAACATATCTTTTTCTTAAGACAAGTACATACCTGTAAAACTTTAAATATAGATGCATATGTCGAGGGTCTACCTATCCCGAGCTCCTCAAGCTTTTTAATCTGAATCACATAAACGCATGTATAACAAATTATGCATTGTAAAACCTGACGAGAGTACAATTATAAAGTATCAGGCCTAATATCTCTGCATAACCACCAGATTCAGCAACCATACAGAAAAAAAAACCCTTGTCATTTCATGCTTAGCTACCATCTTACTCAAACAGAGAAGAATTACTGTTAAATAGACTGTTTAGGATCAAGCCTTAACTTCAACAATAATGAAAGCATTATCTAACTGAACGGGAACCAAAATGAGCTACTGAGACGAAAATGTGAAGTAACAGATTTCGTTACACGTCAGACGTATTCAGTTTCCACCATAATCTAGTTTTGGACTTAGGAAACGTAATTAGATTTGTATAAAAGAATCAAGAAGGCAAAAAAGGAATGAACCACACTGTGTCAGTTCTCATTTTCCTAAGCCTACAAGAAACTAAGATCGTCAATTCCAAAAAGAGCTTACACTAATGAATGCGAAACTGAATCTTAGGCATTTCTGACAAGAAAGAAATTGGAATGACATACCAGTGACCCTTCGGAATAGCGTGGTGGGTGTTGAGTATGGTGCTGCTTGAGCTCCACTTCACCAATATGTAGCTGATCCCCATCCTGAAAAGAGGAGAAAGAAATGACAACTACCACAGGTAAAAAAAAGGTTGTGATATTAGAAATAAATACCTTCAACAAACTGAGAGTTTCAAACGTTTGCTCCCGCTCACTACTCTTTTCATCGTCTTTGGTTTTGATTGCCTTAGCTTCCGAGTCCTACAACAAAAATCAACAAAAATAATTCTGAGCACATGTTCAAACTTAAGAAGGGTCCCTCATTAGCTGATAACAAACAAAATTAAATCTTAATAGGAAAAGAACGTGAAAATAAAAACTGCAGATGACAATCAGAGCAAAAGAAGGAAAATATTTTTTTTTACCAAAATTTCTCATAAAGCCAAACTTTAGGGAATCATCGACAATGTGAAATAGGTTGTACCTCGTAAACTGCCTGGTATCCAAGGAAATCGACTTTTGAGCATGATGATCTAAAGATAATGGATTCAGAGGCATTTCCAACATCAACTTGTATCTGAAGAAAAGAAATTGGACAAACAACTTATAAGAACCTACCTGAAACTATATGCATGATTTGAAGTGAAAATTATCACATATATTACCTGCACAATAGAAGCAGGCTCCATCTGACATGCCATAGCTCGTGACCATATTAAGGTATATAATTTTAGAGAATCCACATCAAGCAGGCTAGCCATCGTTGCTGGAAATGCATAAAAAGATATTAAGAGTTATGACAATCAATTGTATGGTAAAATACTGATAATGTCTAAAACAATCCTAGAACCTGAAAAAAGAGTGGTAAATTATTTACTGACAGGGTAATCTACGTATATTGGTAGGTCTGATAGCTTCATGGGCCTCCTGAGCGTTCTTAACCTTTTTAAAATATTTACGAGGACCATCTGATGTAAAATTCTCCCCATACCTGCAGATAATAAGTAAGTAGCCGCTAAAGTTTTCTCGAGTCAAACGGACTAATGTAGAATAACTTCACAAATGCAATTATATGTCTTACCTTTCTGCCACCAGGGACTGTATATCTTTAATAGCTTCATCAGCTATCTGATGGGAACAGAAACAAACGAAAAATGAAACAAATAAATCAAGGAAAATCAAAAACAAATTGTAACACATAGCAAGATGAAGCAGTCAGTAATGAATTTGAAATCAAAACAAAACTGAGTGCTCATAGCAGAAAACACACAAGTACAGAGATTACTCACATGTAAACCATCTGTCCGCATGTATGTTATAAGACCAGTTGATTTGCCATCGGGCAGTTGGACACCCTCATATAGTTTTTGAGCAAGCTGAAAGGTACATATTATCAGAAATATACACTCAACGAAAGTAGTAAAAACGAAAAAAAAAAAGAAAAGAAAAAGGTTTCAGTTTGTACCTTCATGGTATATGCTGATGAAAAATGCAATTTGTTAGCAGCATCCTGCTGGAGGGTTGATGTTATATATGGAGTTGGTGGATTTCTCCGCGTAGTGCTTTTCTTAATGCCCTTCACCAGAAAACCTTCTGATCTGATCCTTTGCTCAATGTCATGTGCATCTGCTTCAGAGCTGATAGAAAGCTGATTTAACTTTTGTGAATTTAAGCTGGTCAAGTGAGCTGAAACGGTGGATGAACTATCTTTCCCTTGCACTTTGATCCCTACAGTCCAGTACTCCTGAGGTTTAAATTCGTCAATTTCACTTTCTCTATCACATATAAGAGCCAAAGCCGCAGACTGGACTCGCCCAGCTGACGGGCAACCCGGAAGTTTCCTCCAAAGTAGTGGTGAAATGTTGAATCCGATTAAATAATCAAGAGCACGCCGTGCGAGATAGGCGTGTACCAAGTCCCCATCAATTTCTCGTGGGGATTGAAGTGCAGTTTTTATTGCTGACTCAGTTATCTCATGAAAAACAACCCTTGCTACTGTCATACTCTCATGTAAGGCACCCTGCTGCTGCAACATCTCAATCATGTGCCAGGCAATAGCCTCTCCTTCACGATCTGGATCCGATGCAAGAATCAGATTTTCAGCTCTGAGGAATAATGTAAACAGAATGAGATAGAAAATCACATCAACAACAAAAAATAATATAGCAAAGAAGGAGCTAGCTTGAAGCAGTCATATACTAGGTAGACAAGTAAGAAACCGTACCCACTTAATGCCATCTTGATGCTCTTAATATGAGTCCAAGCGGAAGATGGAACTTCCCAAACCATACTAAAATCTTCATCTGGCCTCACTGAACCAGACCTTGAAGCCAGGTCTCTGATATGACCATAACTTGGCAAAACCTCGTACATGTCACCAAGATAACCCTGAATAACCTTTGCTTTCGTGATTGACTCAACGACAATAACAGATTTTCCACTTGGCGGAAAAAGCGGTTTAGAAGCATTTTGACCTCGATGCTCTATGCTGTTTTGCATGGGTGTAGCTTGAGGAACCTGCTTCTGTTTTGATGACTTGCTTGCTTTTGCTGATGGAGAGGAACTTTTGGTTCCTTCCTCAATGAGAGTTTTTGCCGCATCCTTCTGAAAACTGTACTGTTAGATAACATAAGCAAAGGGTATGTCCTCCCAAATATTTTAAAATGTTTAATACCTTGGCAGATGAAGACTTCCGATTTCCAGAACCAGAACGTTTTGGCTTGGGAACGCTTTTTGAACTCTCTTCTACAGAGACCTCCTCCAAAACAGGTACTGCTGAAGCAGATTTATCATTGACTATTTTGCTCTTTGGCTGCCGCTTCGTTTTGACAGGTGAGGCTTGCTTGCTTGCTTCTGTTGACTTGGAGTTTGATGGAGCAGAACTTTTGGGCTCCTCAACAGTGGGAGTTTTTGCCACCTCCTTCTGAGAACTATAATGTCAGGTAAAATACTCAAGGGTGAAACTATTACGTCCCAAAAAAATCTAAATGTTCAATACCTTAGCAGATGAAGATTTTCGACTTCCAGAGCCAGAACCTTTTGGTTTGGGAACAGTCTTCAAACTCTCTTCTAAAGAGACCTCCTCAAAAACCGAAACCGTTGAGGAAGATTTATCTTCGACTTTCTTGCTCTTTGGGCGCCGTTTTGGTTTGACGGTAGAGACTTTCTTACCGTTGGTAGCAGGTGAAACTGCAGTTGATAAGTCCACCTCGATACCACTGCCAACAACCGGTTCAGTAGAAGTCACAACATCAACTCCAGAGGAGGAAGCTAAAACCTCATGCTTCTTCCGCTTCTTATCAAACTTGTTGACGATCTTATCCTTACTCCCAGTATTAGGGACTTGAGAAAAATATCTCCCAGGAAACGGTCTGTAACTACTTCCAAAAGACCGTAAGCTTGAACTGCCCCAACTTGCAGCATAACTAACAGAACCGATCGAAGGAAGTGCAGAAGCTAGCTTAAAACAACTTGCGTTCTCTCTTCTAAACTGAAGCTGAGATACATTTCTACAGACTTTATCGATTCTAACCACTGAGGAGGAAGATAAGGCCGGGAAACTCTGAATTGTCCTGCACTGCAACTGCAACGAAAGTTTAAGGATTCAGACATAAAGAAGAAAGCTTTGAATCGAAAATGGACAATTCGAGTATCCCACCAGAGTAAACACAAACCTTAGCCATGAGAGGACGAAGAGACAGAGGTGAAGTCGAAGAAGGAGACTTAGCAGCAGCCGCGAGTGAGAGCGTTCTCTGCATTTGGGAACACTGACTAACTGATTCTGAATGTATCAAATCCTCCCACGAGAGTGCTTCCGTTACTTTTTATATATCCATCCGAAGAAGAAATATTTTTTTTGGTAATGGCGGAGGAGGAAGGAAGGAGATTTCTGGTTAAGAAAATGTGAAGGGTTTACCTCTCTCTGCTCAGAGGTTTATCTGTTTATAATCCGACTCGGGTCGGATCTTTATCTGTCCAGGTTTTTGTGGCCCGAATAAGAAATCCGGATCCTAGCTACACAGTAAGGTGGGTCCCACCCTCTGTTTTTGCTACTAGCTTTTTTTTCTTTGTAATATTTACTTTTGCTACTAGCTTATGTGTATTAGAATTTGATTGTGTTGATTAAGTTCGATACTTTTTTTGTTTGTATGCATCCGTCTCCGAAATGCTACTTGATCATAATCAATTTTCAATGTAGTTTTTACTCAGTAATGCGAATGAAGCGCAAGTATCATCAATAACTAAATCAAGTTTCACTTTGCACTTAAAAGGGCAAGAATCAGTCAGAGACTATAATAAAATCCATTTAAAACTCGAGAACAAATCTGCCGAGTCCACTCTTTAGAGATGAAAAGACATTTTAGGGAGCGAGCCTTAGAGGGTCACGAGGGAATAGCGATGTCTTGCGGATGTTGTTGAGTCCACAGAAAAGCATCACCATTCGCTCCAGTCCCACTCCGAATCCACCGTGAGGTGGTGCTCCGTACCTGTTAACATTTATATTATTTGTAGCCTTCTTCAACTCCGTTAACCAAATAGTATGAACCACAAAACTAATTCAGTTAGTGTGTCTTTTTACCTGAATGAATCGATGTACGTTTTTATTGTCTCGACGTCAATCCCAAATCGTTTTGCCTGTTCCGTCAAGAGTTCTGGGTCATGTACACGTTGAGCTCCTGATATGATCTCCTCACCTATGGAGATAAATCGCAAATATAAGTATTTTAATATGCCTAGCAACAACTTAGTCGGTGGAGAAGACACCTAAGATAAAAGAGAGGACTCAAAGATAACCGAACCTCTTATGAAAACATCGAAAGAGTTGCTGTAGTTAGGGTCGTCTGCACAGGGCATAGTGTAAAATGGCCTGACAGCCGAAGGATAGCGATGCAAGATGTAGAACTCAGTGTTGTACTTCTCCAGAACAAGCTGGCCAAGTTTCCTCTCTGTTTCTGTATTTAGATCTCCAAGTGGATCAGCCTCGACACCAGCTTCCTGTAAACACATCATATGATTCAACATAACTAATATTACTACTGATTGTCCATTTATCAAATCAAATGCAAAAAGGCTAGTCTTACCTTCAGCATTTCGATCCCTTCTGCAAAGGTTAATTTCAATGTTTTTGGAAGAAACTGCAAGTTTAGCGCATATCATCAGAATACAATAATATACCAGAAAAAAAAAACTCAGTACTTGCTTATACAGTTATACTGCATGGGTTACCTTCAACGGCTCAAATGGGTATTGCTTCCTAATAGCTTCAAGTTCCTTTTGGCAATTCTCGTTTATTTTATTGAATATGAACGGAAACAACTCGCTCACAAGATCCATTATCTACACAACCCACAAAAATAATTTACCATCAGGTGGCAGAATAAACAA
Source organism: Hirschfeldia incana (assembly GCA_026261945.1). Lineage (NCBI taxonomy): Eukaryota > Viridiplantae > Streptophyta > Magnoliopsida > Brassicales > Brassicaceae > Hirschfeldia > Hirschfeldia incana. The sequence continues at coordinate 6,346,882 of JABCMI010000006.1, forward strand.
CATACATGAGCGGAAAGTCACATTTCTAACAGCACCGAACTTACCTCAGAATAGTGTTTGTGAATCGCCATCTCCACATCAAGACCAATAAATTCACACAGGTGTCTATGGGTGAACGAGTCTTCAGCTCTGTAAACAGCACCAACCTCAAAGACACGTTTAAAGTCAGCACATATCGCCATCTGCTTATGAAGCTGAGGAGACTGAGCCAAACAAGCAGGCTGGCCTTTGTAGTCCAACCTAAACACAGCCGAACCACCTTCGCTACTACCACCCAACAGTTTCGGTGTGTGGATTTCAAGAAAATCTTTACGTAGTAAGCATTCTCTCCATCCCTGCACAATTTTTATTAGATATCTTCATTTCAGTAAATCCTATCCCTAGCCAAAAGACTCTCATTATATATTACTAATAAACAAAAAGCCTTAATATACACCATGTTGCATATATCAAATCCTAAAGACGGCTTACAATTTGAGCCCAGCCCTGAATCCTGAAGATTCCTTGATTAGCTGGTGTCCTGAGATCAATCACTCTATAGTTCAAACGGGTATCCTGATTGGCACCAGGCATCCCAGCCTGCAACAACAACAATCACAGAAACAAATACTCTTATGAACACGACCACTAGTTAAAACAAATCACCAGAACATACCACACATTGTAGTACTACCTGAATATCTGCTTCACTACGAGCAGCGTCCTCGACGTTAAGTGGTAGCTTTTGCAAGGCTTTGCTAACACAATACACTTTCCTCACTTGAATTTCAACCTACCAATAATAACACAAAGTTAGCGTTCGCTTACAATTAAATCAAACGAAGCGAGAAATAAAAAACAATCAAACCTGCTGCGTGGCTCCCGTCACAGGCTCCTTAGGGAGAACAAGGTAACCGATCACATCAACAACGGACTCCAAACTCAGCTGCTTAGCGAACTTAACCATGCCGGCACTCACACCATTCTCCTTCGACTCAGTAACCACGCACTGGACCGTGGGCCCACTCTGCCTCACGATCAGAAACCCTAGTTTGCCTTTAACCCGTTTCGTGTCCACTCTCCCCCTGATCAGAACCTCCGTTCCCGCCATCGATTCCACGAGCTCCCTCACGTCGGTCAACTCCTTCCCTTCGACGGCCTCTCTCCACTTCCCGGCTTTGGGATCGTCCGACGACTGTAGCTCCTTGAGTGTGACGTTACCGTAGTTCCTGGAGAAAGATTCTTCTTCTTCTTCCTCGATGGAGAGGGAAGCCGTCTTGCGTGAGGCTTCTTCTTCTTTTTCTTTTTCTTGTTCCTGACGGCGGCGTTGCTTCTCGAGCTTCGCGGCTTCCTTCTTTGCGGCTTTCTTGCTGATCTTCTCTCCGGATCCCTCAGGCGGAGGAGTCGCGGTGGATGACGGTAGATTCTCCGGCTCCGACGACGACATGATGCAGCTTTCTCTCCTTCTTAAGGGTTTCGATAGCGCTCAAATCAAATATAGCCGACTGAAAACTTTTCCACGTTACGCGTTACGAGTTCTTTGTTATTAATACAACCCTCTGTATAGTGTATATATGCACCGGAATGGGCCTAGTTAAGCCGACTGAACCTCGAGTGTTGTTATTTAAACGGGCCTGATTAAGCAAATTAAGTACGAAATTATAGTTTAACAGGATGATTAATTTTTAGCGAGTTTTTTATATGGTTTATAAGTGAACTAGATAATTTCATGGATTTTAGTTGAATAATTCTAAAAGTCTCATATAAAATTATGAGTTTTTATAATTTTATTTTCTAAACTAAGAACTTCACCAAAATATTTCCAAATTCTATTATTAAATAAGATTGAAGTTTAAATATTTTTTTAAATATACTTAACAAGAGATTTGCTTATTATTATTATAAATCACTACAAACTTTTTTTTTGTAACACAATCACTACAAACTTTTAGATTATAGTAATAGTAGAGCATCCACATTGGTTCTAAACTAGAAAAATATCGTGTTTATTAAATAGTGAAATAAATAAATATATTTTTGTCAGCAGTGAAATAAATAAATAAAATAGGAGAGTGGAAACAATTTGAAAAAAAAAAATGAGAAGAACAATATGTTCGTTCCTCAAGAGATCCACAAAAATCTTTCTTTCACATATGTTCTCTATATTGTATTTGATTTTGGTTTGATTTTGTATTTTTTTAAATCATTATTAATTGTGTAGCATAGAAAGAGCCTGGTTAAGCCCACTAAACCAAATTAGAACCTTGAGTTTATACTTAAGAGTTAGGCGCGGGACCCATAAAGTAATAATGCAAGAGAGGACAAGCGTGAACAAGAAAAGACGGTTGCGCGTAGCTTTAAAGCTACTTACGCGCCACCATACACGACGAACAATCAACGGCAGCGAAATGACACGTTTCCACATGTTGAAAGCGCGTGCGCATCAGAATCTCTCAAGAGAGAATGTGGCTCGGAAAGATGTCCCAATAAATAAGAAACGAATTTGCCAGCAAAGGAACGGACCCAAAACTAAAATAAAAATAAATAAAAAAAGAGTGTGGGGAAAAGTAAATGGGAAGCAACGACGACGACTGAGTCATCTCTCCTCCGTTCTCCACCTCTTCTTCTTCTTTAGCTCTGAAGTTGATCGGAACTAAGCTTTGTCGTGTGTTGCGTTTTGATTACTTTCTGGGGGTGAGGGTTTTGATTCATCTCCGATCCTTTTAACTTTATCCAGCACCCGAAGTCAAAGGGATTCGTGTCTCTTTCAGCTCAAATCTACTGCCTTTGGGACCTATGAAGCTCTAAGGTAAGCCATAACTCCTTCTTCTAGCTTAAATCATCATGGATTCATCGGATCTGTGTCTTAGTTTGTGAAAAAAAAAATGAAACTTCTTTGTTGCTTGGACCTAATTTGTTCACAGCTTGTGTTTATCTTTGAATGATTTTTTTGATTTTTTTTGTCAACTGTGAAGAAGAGTACTTGCTTGAGAATCAAGGATCTATCTTCAGCTTAATTCTCAAAAAAAAAAAAAAGAGTTTCATTCTTTTAAGTAACATGAACGTTTCTATATATGGCTAATGATGGTGTAGAGCATCCTTAGCTTCGTGCTTTGCTCTTAGAGGCAATATTTTCCTCTTGACTGCAATTAAAGTGAAGACCTTTATATGTCATGATTAATGATGGTTGATCTGTCAAGAAAACACATTACTTTGTTACCTTTGACAGAAGTCTAAATTGTGTTTCTGATTTTTTCATATCTTTTTATTGTTTTTTAGGTGCATGCTGAAGTGATTCAAAGACATACCACGTTACCACGAGATTAGAAAAAGATGCTTGAGGGACCTAAGTTCGATATGCACGCTATTGGCAACCACCACAACTACGATGCATTCACCCAAGATTTTTACAAAAAGCTCGGTGAAGAAGGCACGAACATGTCCACGGACAGTATGCAGACGAGTAACGCAGGAGGCTCTGTGTCGATGTCTGTGGACAACAGCAGCGTTGGTTCTAGCGACGCTCTCATCGGCCATCCCGGTCTGAAGCCTATGCGACATCCCTACTCTCTCTCCGTTGGTCAAAGCGTGTTCCGCCCAGGGAGAGTCACACACGCGCTTAACGATGATGCCTTGGCGCAAGCGTTGATGGACAGTAGATATCCAACTCAGGGGCTTGCGAACTACGAAGAGTGGACTATAGATCTGAGGAAGCTTCACATGGGTCCAGCTTTTGCGCAAGGGGCGTTTGGTAAGTTATACAGAGGGACTTACAATGGAGAGGACGTGGCGATAAAGCTGCTAGAGAGGCCAGAGAACAGCCCCGAGAAGGCGCAGGCTCTGGAGCAGCAGTTTCAGCAGGAGGTCTCTATGCTCTCGTTTCTGAAGCACCCTAACATCGTCAGGTTTATAGGTGCGTGCGTTAAACCGATGGTGTGGTGCATCGTGACTGAGTATGCGAAAGGAGGTTCGGTGAGACAGTTTTTGACTAAGAGGCAGAACCGAGCTGTGCCTTTGAAGCTGGCTGTTAAGCAGGCGTTGGATGTTGCCAGAGGTATGGCTTATGTTCACGAGCGCAACTTTATACACCGGGACTTAAAGTCGGACAACCTCCTCATATCAGCTGATCGGTCCATCAAGATTGCTGATTTTGGCGTTGCGAGAATTGAAGTTCAGACTGAAGGGATGACACCTGAGACCGGGACTTACAGATGGATGGCCCCGTAAGTTGATATCAATCATTTCTCATCATTATTATGTCCTTTAAAGCCTCTTGTCTATGCAAGTCATACCATAGACTAAATTAATGTGGATTTGGTGCAGAGAGATGATCCAACATAGACCCTACACTCAAAAAGTGGATGTCTATAGTTTTGGAATCGTGCTGTGGGAGCTGATAACGGGCCTGTTACCGTTCCAGAACATGACTGCCGTTCAAGCTGCATTTGCGGTGGTGAACAGAGGAGTTCGTCCAACGGTTCCTGCTGATTGTCTCCCTGTGCTTGGCGAGATCATGACACGATGCTGGGATGCGAACCCTGAGGTCCGTCCTTGTTTTGCAGAGGTTGTCAATCTTCTTGAGGCGGCTGAAACCGAGATAATGACGACTGCGAGAAAAGCCCGTTTCAGATGTTGCATGACGCAACCAATGACAATAGACTAGTCTGTTGTCATTAGAAGAGAGAAGAGGAGGAATAACAAAGAAAAAACATAAAAGAAGAAAACAGAGGAAGCAAGAAGAGCTAGATATATGTAAGTTTGTGTGTATGGATTTATAATATCCGTTTGTATCTCTTTTCCCAAGATAGGAGAAGTAACACCAACCATTTTAGACCACTGATTTTCTAGATTTTGTATGCAAAAACAAAAAAAAAAAGAAACAAAGACAATGTACTGTGACTGCCTGAAGTGTTTGGTTAAGTTTTCCTTGAATTCATGATTCCCTAGTGTGACAGATAAGCATTTGATGTGTGATGAATTCGATGATGATGCTTGCCTTGTTCTCTCTCTTCTAAATTCGGATGTCGCTAGATTAAGAGAATCTGTTTCCTTTTTCTTTAGTTACTGAACATCAAGTAAACATGCAACTTCAAAAAGAAAAGAAATACAAAGTTACTTGTCAACAAAACTTATGGGTAGTGAACCATCTAATAGATTCTAGAGTTGAAAAAAAAAAGATGAAAACACTAAAAAGATTACATGTCCACAAAATCTTCTTCGCCATCAACACCGTCATCGTCATCATCACCACTATCTTCATCATCATCATCACTTGAGATCTCCAAAAAGTCACCACCATCAAGGAGCATACCTCCATCATCATCATCAAAATCGCTGGCACTATTATCTTCATTGTCATCGTTGCTAATGTCATCATCATCTCCACTGCCGCTATCGTCTCCAGCTAGTCCCAGTATCCGGTCCAGGTCATCTTCATCGTCCTCATCGTCTTCATCTTCATCCTCTGTCTCACCATCATCATCCGGATCAGAGTCATCATCTGTTGGTTTCCGCCTGCCAATCTCATACAACCTGGCTGAGGAAAACATATCATCTTGATCTTCCATTGTGATCAGCCCAAGGAAAGAATCTGTTGGTTCTGTGGCAAAGTCGAGAAGACATCGGTCCACTGGTATAGTGGCAATGTCTGAATAGTTGATCGCATCAAGAGTGCGAAAAGCAGCAAACAACGGATGCTTCGAACGGCGTGTCAGGACAGCAGACATCACGTCCTCAATGTTTCTCCTCAGCATTGCGTATATAACATCACCCCTGGAGTTGAAAGTAATAGCTGTCTGGTCGAGTGATGGTACACTTCGAAGTAGCCTCATTTTCCTCAAATCCCAGACCTCGGAGTTTATGATCACCTGTTATAAGTAACAGCATATTTAGATAAGCCAAGACATGATGACAGTATCTTATCTTTGATATATATATAACAGATTTCAGGTTAGAGAGTAATATGATTTATCATTACCTCGTTTCGAGAAGGATGAAAACCACCGCCGCCATAATCAGTAAATTGATCAAACCGACTGACCTCATCTGGGACACGGCGATCCCACAGATGACCATTCCACAATATTAGTGTATCACAAGGGCTGAAGTGTACAAGAGAATAGGGACTACTCCGAGAAGAGGTAGATGTGTCGGTGTACTTGTGGGAAAGAGTGCAGGCCTCGACGTTATACAGAAGAACATCTTTTGTTGATCCTTCACATGAGAGCGCTGCAAAATATCGCCCAGAGTTGCTGAATTTTGCAGTCTTACACCCATCAAAGGAGTGCGTGGACCCATTATTCATATCAGAAGCGTTCCACAACTGCACATCACTGGAACTAGAAGAGAGCAACAACTGAGTATCACCAGAGACATATGGCTGAACAAGTGTTACCGGAGCCTGGTGGCCTGAGACACTCTCAAGCAAGCTACCGCTGCTAGCGTCGAATATCTTGATTTCTCCAGCATGACTACCGACTGCTAAATGATTAGTACCTCCAAGTAGTGAGATGCATGTAAAGAGAGCATTCTCATCTCGGTAAGACCTCCAAGATTTGAATCTGCTGAAAACGAATTGACGGTCCCTGCGACTCCCATGGACTCCACTGTAATAACTTTGAAGCTCACGGGTGCCAAGACGGCCAGTGATATTTAGCGGAGCTTCAAGTAACCGTTTAGGTTCAGGACAGACATGCGGATGTAGGAGAGACACAGGGGGAAGAGTTGTGATTGGAGCCAGACACTGCCTGTGTTGGTGTTTCAAATACTGAACAACAAGGGAGTCTAGTGTTAACCGTTCCGGATTTGAAGGCTGGGGATCGCTTGGAAGCCTGAGCTGAGAAGCAGGCGTCATCAGGCCTACCCTGGAGCTCCCAGATTGGTTGACATCTAAAGCTGGTGTTTGGAAACCTGAAGCATCCGCAATGGTTGAACTCTTACGAACCGTGGTTCGACAAGCTGGAGATCGTGGTCCTAGCTCGCCCAAATTGATTCTTTTACCTGAAACTGAAGCCTCAAGGGGGTCTCTAAGCTCCGACAACTTCCGTTTTCTTGGAAAAGTCGGGGTCTTAAATTGAGAATCGGCATCAGTGTCGCTCTTCAAAACTAATTCTGCAGCAGTTTCTGATGTATCTGCACAAGAAGGATGCGAATTTGAACAACTGTCTATTCTCTGCGTCGACTGAGGGTGAGCGTCCTTGGAGAAAGATTGATTTCGTGACTGCAAACTAAAGCTGGGTGAGAAAGTCAACTGTTTCTTCTTTGCGGATGGATCTTCTTCATGAATATTGACTTTGAGTTTACTGGGGAAGAAACCGCCGTTAGCACGGCCAGAGGGCCACTGTTGCTGTGCTACTGGCGTGGACGTCTCCTGTGTCGAGGAAGCCAGGTGGTTCTTCTTGGCAGATATAGCCGCATTACACCTAGAATTAGGATCTTCGTCGTGTGCACAGACTTTGGGTTTGCTTGTGAAAAATCCACCATTAGCGCGGCCAGAGGGCCACTGTTCCTGAGCTACCGGCGTAGACGTCTCTTGTGTAGCGGAATATGCAATAGAAGAAGGGGGAGCCAGGGAAGGTAGAGGACTCAAGTGAGTCTCTTTCAACAGTGCAGAAGCAGTTTCACCAAGACCTGATGCCTGGAGATGCTCATGGATAAGGAGCAAAAGTTCCTTAGAATCATATGTTATAGGTGTTGCTGCTGCGATGGCAGCTCGTTCAATGCGTCTCAAGGTTGGAGTAGCAGCATCACTGGCTGTTAGTGTATTCGCATGCCCTGAATTTGTCAATATCTGCAGAGTGCAAAAGCATGTAAACCACAACTGAAAATGTTTGCAAAACTTCAACGGAGAAACAACTTTAATTACTAATGAAGCACACCAAAAGAATTCCATAGACAGATTAAACACGAAATATAAATCAGTTCAGATTGTTACCCCTATTAGCTCAAGGGCCACCTGAGCAAGTTCAGCCTGCCATCTGACCTGATCTGTTCCACTTGACTGACCACCTGCATCTCGAATTAGTTCTGACAAACTCTTACCAACCTAGAAACCATATGTTTAGAAAGTAAGTACAGAAAGTCAGAAACCAATAAAAAAATGATAGGACGAAGATAATTGGGGAAAGAAATTTGCTATTCTACCTCAAGTTTAGTTAATATTTGTGCAATTGTATCATCTCTAGCAAGACCAAGAAGTACCCTGCAAGCCAACGCTCGTAGACAATCTGTGGCGGCAGGGGGGTTCACATAAATTCTGGGCTGAAGAAGTTTCAAGAGAATTTTTATTCCATCATTCCCACGAACAGCTTCACGAGCTAGACGATAAACCTGCTCCAACTTAGCAGCAAGGCCAGCAGAACCAGTTCCTGCTCCTAAGAAAATTCTTCGATCCCCGACCAAACCTGAAGACGCTGGTGCAACAGGAGTTGGCGGAGCATTACCAGTGGACTGAGTATCTGCAGCAACATCGGTTGTAGGACGGGCAGTGGCTTGGCCTGAGACAGGTTGATGATTTTGTGCAAGAGGCGGCTTATTGCTTAATGATGGTGGTGGGCAGACCAGATTGATTAGGACATTTAGTGCAGGCTGTGTGATCTTCAATAACAAAGAAAAAAAACAAGAAGGCGAGTAAAAATGAGAAGCAAAAGAAGAAAGACTAAATCCATGTGAACAATGTATAAAAGCGAACTGCTTACCTCTGGGTCTATGCTGTTGGAAATATTTGCTGCATCCAGAACGACAGCAATGCCCGCACGATTGTTGCTGAGTGTGGCACTCACAATTGCTTTGCGGCCATCAGGTATGGATGTAACTATGTGAAGAATTCCAAAAGCATGCTGAAGTAGATCATGAAGATAACGGTCTGCTGGTGGAGTCTGCGCAATGCGACCAACACGTAAGTGCATGGTAGAAAAAACAAAGTTACCTATGACGGGTGAACGCTACATTACCTGACATAGTTCTAACATGGTAACATGTCCAGAGAACGCCAAGAAGTTGTTGACCGCAGGCCACTGAGTTCTGACAAAGGTCGGACCCAACTTCCTATCCTTCTGTAACTGATGGAATACGGCATCTACAGCTTCATTGCTGATGTCAAGGGGCTTATAGGCCGCCCTTACATTAGGGACATTTCGCACACCACCTCGGCCACTTCTGCTAGGACGAATGGAATCGACAAGCAAAAGTAGATGAGCTCTAAAATACTGGCGCAACGCAAAACAGGTGTGAAAAGCCATCTGTTTCTCTGAGGATGTCATGACTTCAGGGGCTGATCGGTCAGAATTAGCACCAGTTCTAACTGAGGCTGCATCTTTAAGAATCGCAAGGAGTTTCTGCAAACTATTGTGAGCATCAAATGCATCTAAAATGGCTCTAAAGACAAAAGTGGCAGCGAAGAATAAGGCTGCGTTTTTCCTGGCTTGATCCTGGGAGCAGTCTAGAAGTTCGATAGCTAATTTAACCAGTTGATGTATGAGATCCGATGGAAGTGCACAGACACGCTCCATAATACCCTGCGAATAAAAAAAAAATTAAAGGTAAGAAGAAGCCGGATTTGTAGTAATTCAACGATGGTTCTGTGAAAAAAAAAATAGTATTAGAGTCGTACAAGTTTGCTGTTATTACTACCTGAAGAGAGCCTATGGTGTATAAGCAAGATGAGAGACCATAAAAGGTCTCAGTAACCCTTGGTGCAGCAAGTAATTTTTGCAAGCCACCACGGTCAACAAACATTGCAGCAAACTTCCGGTGTGCAGCCAAAGCGCAAATTAACTTCATTACGTCAGGTAACAAAGGCGACAGTGTAAAACTATCACCTAGTTGGGATGTACGTTCCAGTAGCGTAATGCACACATCAACACCTTTTTCATGGAGGACTGGCCCGAGAACCTCGACATATTCACCCAGTATCTCAAGGCACTGGATGCAAAACATTTCTTGTAACTGAGCCAACGATTTGGTATTTGGAAGTGAAACTTCTCCAACATCGGCAATTGCGTCCGTTTCCACGCTATTCTGTTCCGCAGTCTGATCAGATATAACACAAGTGGGATTTCTGCCACCACCCAAATAGCAGAGTTAAAAATCTAAACAATCCGGAGGTAACTAGAAGCTACCATAGCATGACTGACCTTGAAACCTCAGCGGCATCTATAACTGTAGTAGCTGCTCGAACAGCAGCAGACAAGGCAGCTTCTTCACTGCCTGATGACTTGAATTCCTGGAATACATTAAAAATAAAGACGTTCAATTTACACGTATCAGGTCACCTGAACCATAGGTCCAGAGGTTTATAAAGGAAATGAATTCATTTGCAGCTAATCAAAAGAAAAAACATGCCTCCAAAGCAGCAGTTTTAACAAGCTCTGCTGCAGCATCGCCAGCTGCTTTAGCTGCGTCATCAGGAGCATGGGCAGCTCTAGCTTCGGTCTCAGCAGCTCCAATTGCACTCTTTACTAGATCAGTTATGTTTTTGGTTCCTATCTCGCAACCTTGAAAGCACTCGTCATTCTCCCCTCTTTCAATCACCATAATGCCAGACTTCATTTTCCCCAGACATAAGGTCACATCTTCTGCATTTCTAACATCTGAATTTTTTGAAACATCCCTATCTCTGACACCCAGACGAATTGATCTAGGAGATGTCAAGAGAAAGTCCGTATCAGTAGCACCTTCGTTCACCTTTCTCCCCCTGGATTTTGATCGGTTCATTCTGTGTCTTGAAGGGTCATCTCTTCCAGTATTGTCATCTACAGGTTTCAGTTTACAGTCAACAACAGCTGAAACATTGCCATCGATTTCGAATTCTCCTTCAGATTGTCCCATCTCTCTACCGGAGTCTGCCTCAAGAACATGGTCACCACCTTCAACTGTATCCACAACTCTCCGCACCCTACCTCGACCTTCTTCTTTTGCTTTTAAGGACACATGCTTAGCCTCAGTTGTATGAAGGGCATCTCTACTGCTTGTGCTCGACTCTCCAATTACACGAACTCGGAGATAATGCATAAGCTTAGCAGATAGTCCTGATGCCAAGACGTCTTCAACTAATTGACCACGACTAGTATAGGTCAGATAAAAAAAAAGAAAATATTTAAAATTCAGCTGCGGACGCCAAAAATATTGCAAGCATCAAAAAGAGACAACAAAATGAGAATGTTTTAAATCCATACCTCGACAGAGAGATAGCGAGAAGTCCTGTGGAATAAGTCTTCAACATTTCAGCATCTGAGGCCTCTTTGCTGCCAGGGTGCTCACCAGGAAACTTGACAGCCTCATCCAAGACCCAGTTTTTAAAGTTATCCGTAACCTCATCGTCGAAAACATAAGGATACTGTAAGAGAAAAAAAAAAAGAGAGCAATACGTCATGAACCAACCATTACCAACGAGCTGCTAAGCGAAGGAGCAAAAAAAGACAGTAAACTCTCTTACCATGGAAGTAAGCGAACAGTTCATAAGCAACCTAACGGAGGCTGCCTTTACAGCAGTTGAGTAAGTATTCTCAGTAAGAAAATTTGAGGAAATCAATTCAAAGAACTCATCATTCTCCTGTAAAAAAAAAAAAAATCAAGAAAACCAAATAAGAAGAAAGAACCAACTAAAGCAAATGATTAAAAAAGACTTACTCGGATGAGATTACAGAGTTTGCCACTGATATGATTACTGCGACCACTGGCGTAAAACCCATTCTCCTTTATAAACCTGCAACCACGAGAAAGCTTCAAGCTTTAAGCTAAGAAGAGAGTGTGAAACTGAGAGAGATAGAGAGAAAAGGAACCATACAGAGATTCTTGTGACTCGAGGATATGGCTAAGAGCGTGGAGGATAGTGGGATTAGGGTTGTTAGCACCGGTGGTGATGCTATCCATGAGCTTCTGCGCCTTCACGATAAGCTCGTCTTCTTCTTTTTGCTGTCCTTCTTCTTCAGTGTTAGCTCCGCCGGTTGAATTCTCCGTCTCCGTCGCAGCAACAGCCGGTTGTTCATTCTCGGCCGTCGGATTACGGACCTCGGCTTCATGCCCTTGCCCGTCCATCTTTACCAACTGATACGACGATCGAACCAGACGTTGGGGATCGTGGAAATTAAAAGTTCGAGGACGAGAAGAAAAAAAGAGAGAAGCTTTTAGTTTAGTTGTGGAGTGAGAAGAAACGGAGGAGGAGCTGCGAAGGGAGTGGAGACGACAAAGCTCAACCGACTGTGATTGTTAGAATTATAACCCGACCCGTTTTTTTCCTTTTGCAACAAACCCTAACCCGTATTTCAATCGAGATGCTTTATATACGCCAATGTTTTAATAGATGAGCCATTATAAAGGCCCGTATTTTATGAAATAGACCTTATGTAAGCCCATAGACTATGGGCCATAGTTCTATTCTTATCAGGACGACGGATCTAAACTAAACAAAATTCGATAAACAAGCTCAAATGATGTATAAGCTCATCGGCAAGGTTTTCAAATTAAATAAAGTTTGATTACCTGATCCAGTGATCTGCCGTTTTATGTTTTAGTAGATTATGTTTTTAGTGGTTTTCTTCTTCGACCCGTCAACTTTACTGTCTCAACTATTTTTCGAAGTCTGACCAGTTCGTTTTTCAACTTTTTACCTCCCCTATTTTTTCATATTCATGCTTTGGCCTCGTTCAGAGTTTTTTTTTAGTAAAATGCTAAAATTATTATACAGAGATCTGGACAGAGAAAAGAAAATGTCACTGTTTCGAAGAGATCTGGGCAGAGAAAAGAAAATGTCACCAAACAGAGATCTTACGACAGACCAGAATGAAACCCACCAAAAACCACCACGCCCACACCGGATCTGCACCAGAAACCACCGGATCTGAAACGGAGACACCTCGACCAAATCCAACCCTAGCCGCAAAGTGAACAAATAAGACAACAGAGATTAACAGAGAAGCGGAGAGAGAGATAGAAGCACAGTGGGGGACCACAGGCGACCGCCTCGAAAGGATACAGCAGTCATCGGAGGAAAGTGACCGCTTCATTCAAAGTTTTCCTCTTAACATTCACAATAAATGTTTTCTTTTCATTAAAGCCATTAACAATTTTGAGCTCATACTGATTGATATATTTGTTATTGGTCGTTATTGATGATACAATCATACAAATGGTTTTAGAATAACTTTCATGTTTATACCAGGAGAGTCATAATATAAATGGTAGTCATTGTTAATTTTTGAAATTTGACATTTCCATTAATTTTATTATATTATTTAGTGTATATAATATATATTGCATAAAACCTACATGTGGTTGTAGATATAATATTACTAAATGTCATCAAAAATATATTAAGTGTTAAGAAAATATAAAGATAATTACAATGTGAATATACAAGAAACAATATAATAATAGATTCATATAATATATTAAAATGGTGAAAATTATTGTGTATATATCTTTGGTTAGTATATGTAAATATCTTTGGTTAGTATATGTAAATATCTTTGGTTAGTATATGTAAATATGTGAATTTGAATATATATATATAATTATTATAAACCCACGTTTTAAAAATTATTAAATAGTTATTTTTATGGAAATATTTGTTTCTTTACAGTTTCATGTGCAAGACTTTTTGAAAAGAAAAACTAACTTTTAAAATTCTTATGGTATAATTTTTTAAAAAAGAAATTTTTTTTTAACACATGTCATAATCCTACATATATAATTGACATGTGTCGCAATCTTATAATATTTTTTGTATCTTATAATTATCTTAAACAGCTAACAAAAATAATTTATCTTAAACCCACGTTTGAAAAATTAAATTCTATAAGGAAATTACTATTTATATGTGAATATTTGTTTCTTTACAGTTTTTTGTTTAAGACTTTTTACAAAGAGAAAACTAAGTTTTAATTAATTTTTTTTAAAGCAAAAATTGTTATTTAACACATGCTATAATCCTAAATGTATAATGGTCATGTGTCACGATTTTGAAAACTTTGAATCAAGCATGATATAATAAGTTTATAAGAATTTTTTTAAATAATTTAATTCGTAAAAAATAGCTTAAAACATTTTTTTTATCTTATAATTATTTTAAATCCACGTTTTTTTAAACCCACATGTTTAACCCACGTTTTAAAAATTATTAAATAGTTATTTATATGGAAATATTTGTTTTTTTTTACAGTTTTTAGTTAAGAATTTTTGAAAGAAAAAAAAAGAAAACTAACTTTTAAAATTCTTATGGTATATTGTTTTTAAAAAGAAATTTGTTATTTAACACATATCATAATCTTAAATATATAGTTGACATGTTTAATTATTTTTGTTAAATGAAATTCTTCATCTTAAACCAATATTTACTGATTTTGTAATTATCTTAAATTCATAAATTTTATTCGACCTTGAAATAATATTTTTTTAAAAAGGAATACTAAAATTAAAATAAATTTATAGGCTTTATAATTTTTTAACCCAATACATTTTAATTTAACTTATACATTTTTACAGTTTTCTTTGGTTTAGCATTCTTAACATGAAAAATACTATTAACTATTTATAATAAAAATTATTTTAATTTGTAGCAAAACTATTTTACAGTATTTTTTTGTATCTTATAATTATCATCAACCGCTAACAAAAACTATTTATCTTAAACCGATGTTTGAAAAAGGAAATTTTATGAATAGATTATTATTTATATGTGAATATTTTTTTATTTACAGTGTTTTGTTTAAGACTTTTTGAAAAAGGAAAACAAGTTTAAATTATTTTTTAATAGAGAAAAATTGTTATTTAACACATGCTATAATCTTAAATATACAATTGTTATGTTTCGGGATTTTGAATACTTTTAAAGATCAAGCTTTATAGAATAACTTTATAAGAATTTTTTTAAAAAAATATTTTAATTCGTAACAAAATTATCTTAGAACACTTTTGCATCTTATATTTATTATAAACCCACGTTTTATAAAATTATTAAATAGTTATTTATATGAAAATATTTGTATCTTTACAGTTTTTTGTGTAAGACTTTTTGAAAAAAAAACTAACTTTTAAAATTCTTATGGTATAATTTTTTAAAAAAATAAAATTATTTTGAACACATGTCATAATCCTACATATATAATTGACATGTGCCGTGATCCTATAGTATTTTTTGTATCTTATAATTATCTTAAACAGCTAACAAAAATAATTTATCTTAATCCCACGATTTGAAAAATAAAATACTATAAATAAATTATTATTTATATGTGAATATTTGTTTCTAAAAAGTAATGTGTATGTAATAGAGTCAAAATCTAAATTCTATGAGAAAAATAATTTATATATATAATAAACATTTAAATAAATTATAGGTTTTGTTGAAAAAATGAATTCAAAACCCCACCTCCCTCTTAATCATTTATCTAAATGTAAATTCTATGTATATATCAGTTGACTCTATTGGTATATATTTATCTTTTGTTTCCTTAATGAAACATATTTTTGTCATTCTAAGATAACAATGGACATCGCAAAATAACATATTACAGGCGGGTTTAAATTCATATATCAATGGATATGTGATATTTTTAACTTGTAGGGTCATCATTTCAATGGATATGTGATATTTCCCCGTAAACAAAAGAAAGACAAAAGAGAAATCCAAGAATTGAAGCTAAATATCAAGAAAAGAGAGGAAGCTTAAGTACTTTTATGAAGCTCCATGTGATCTCATTGTGAACACAAAGAGTGAGATTGAGTTTGTGTAATGCTATTTTTCCTTTATCACTTTAGAAAATATGAAACTCTCACCTTTCCTTAACTTTTGAGTGATGATCAACCTCCGTATTTTTCTTTTGGGGGACCTCGTTTCTTAGGATAGGCCACTGCATAAAACTCCGAGCCGCTACCACTTTTGATTCAACGATACAGATATCCAAAACCTTAATTTCCCATCCTTTGACATACGAGTTTCGGATTATCCAATATGGTTGACCAAACTCATCGAATCCATATCCCACACAATGAGGACTTGGTGAAAATTAGTGTCAACAAGTTTAGTAGGTGATCTATAAACTCACTGAAATTTTTGAAATGAATTAATCATACGCAAAAAAATTATTATTCCATGATCTTTAATGTTTATGGCTTGTAAATGATGAAACTTACATTTCCAATGAAACTGGATTCAAGACCAACATTTCTAAATATCCCTACTACGGGTTGCCATGCCACAATTACCTTAAGCTCATCATCATTAAACTCTGCAAGATACTCGAACTCATCTACCTTATCAGCGTGAATCTTTACAAAATGATCTATCTTATTATTAACATTTTTTAAAAATTGAAAATTACAAATTTTGTGCATACTCACATTTTCTCGATGTATGCAACGAGATCTCTAGGAAACACTGTTATCAAGTGTATATGTGAGACATTGGCTCGAACTGCAGATTCCACTACTCGATGCAAAAGTAAATGTCCTCTTTACATTTTGGATTTCATCCTCTTTACTGAAAGGGACGTTGGTCACTACATGTTGAATTGAAAATTCTTTGATTTGGCTTCAATATGACAGATTTATGTTGTAAAGACACTCTATTGCATATTTCCATAGCAATAGCCAACATCTGACTTTACAAAGTAAAAAAAATCATTTGATATAAGGATAATTAAATAAAATTATACAAACAGAAAAAAAAATTGACTGAAAATGACAAATTTATGTACTAAAGCGATACACACACTCTCTCCCTCTTCAGCCTCTCACATTTTCTTCAAAATCCATCAATCGCAATTCTCTCTCTCACTTCATTATGTTTTCACCGGATTTTTCTTCTTCTTCTTACACATGATTAATGAATAATCATTAATCTATAGCTCGCTAGTTTACAAAAGGATTGGTATTCAATCCACATGATATTAATTGAATTCGGAGTTTGGTTCCTCAACTTTCAGGTGTCAAGTCCTTCTACATAGAAAGATTTACTATTTTGTAACTTGTAGTAAAATTTTCCTTTTCTATGTTATAAAAATTTGATTTATATATAAATATTTCTGCACCATCTTATCTATATCAACCGCTTTGATCATATATAACAGCCGTCCATATACTTGTCAAAATGTCAATATCTACATGTCTTAAGACAAGTAAAAAAAGTCCACACAGTTAATGAACAACCAATAATAAAAATATAATGTTAAATAGTATAAGTACCATTTCATATTTTTGTTGTAAAAATAGATATTAAGCAACTGATTTTTTTTTTTGAAAAACTTTGTTTTTATTCTAAATTATTTATTTCATTCAAAAGTCAATTTAAGATTGATTGGAAAAACATAAAAAAAAAAGTGTAACAGTTTAAGATACATAATCCTTGCATGTTGATGAAGTGATTAAGTTTCTCTCACGGCTGATGTAGTATTATCTGTAAATTATCTTTGTTTGTTCCTCAAAGTTTGGAAAATACATGTATGTCGCATCAAGTTGTTTGTTAATGACTATTCTTATAAAATTTGATCAGTTTTGTATGCTTAATATACAGAAGAATACTTTATATCACAATTTGAATAACAAAACTTTCCGTAAAAACTACTATCAAACTTCATCACTGACATTAACATTCACTTGGAGATACCTAAATCCACTTATTAACCATTCATTTAAGATTATTACAACAAAATCAATAGTAACATGTTGAAAGGCAATTTTCCGCGCGTAACACGAACAATAGTTCTAGTATTGGATAATTACTATATTAGACTGGTAATTAGACGATAAGCTTCAATAAAATATTAATTTTCTTCTGACTAAATGATTTATTAGTTTTTTTCAAATATTGTTGATTACCATCCAAACAAATATTATTGTACAAGAAATGGGGACAAGAATGGAACAACCTCCAATTCGTCTCATCATTTATTTTATTTATATGTATATTAAATTTATATAAAATATTTTACTTTTTAGTTATAAAACTATTTTGATGAACTAAAAAATTAGATATGCAAAAAAAAATAGATAAGTAAATGAATTTATAATATTAGTTAATTTAAAAGATTTAAACTGATTTTGAATGATTTAAACCAATCTGAACCATGTCACGGAGAGGAGACCAAACAACCAAGTAACTAAGTACTGTAATACATAAATCTCAACGTTTCTTTCATATTTTCTAATAAAAAAATACCAATGTTTTCCATACAGAAAAAAAAAACAGAAGAAAGTAATCAAAACCATCATAGAACAATATACATACACATCGACAAGAGCAACAACAACACTGATGCTGATCTTCTCAAAACCATCTTAGCACTTGGTTCACCACCTGAAGAATCTGACTTGATCATTATCTTAAACCGACAACTCCCAACAGAAGGATCCCTAGTAGTGATCATCGAAATCCCCCCAGGGAACTTACACGCACTCTCCAGCTGATCACTCACCTGGTAATAACTATTAAACGCATACGAAACATTATACGCCAAATCCAACCCACCGCATGAAGAACCATACCCAAGACTAGTGCAATCAGCATGATCACAAGCGTATCCAACACTCGGTCCCAACTGAGGATCCTGAACGTTAGCTGAAGGTGCAAGAACACACCATTTCTTAGCCATATGATGCACATCTTTCGCTGGAACCAGACCGTTACCGTTATTTCCAAGACTGAGCTGATACTTAGGCATTCCATCGATGTAAAACATCCCCCAATGTCTTTCAAAGTTCCCTGGCTGAATGCTTTTAGCATCTTCGTCGATAAGACTGAACAAGTAAGCATCCATCGGACCTGGTCTCATAGGTGTTCCTCTACCAGCTCTCTGACGGTTCATGAACCCTTGATTATACCGCCGTGCATACTGCATGTTCGCGTTCTTATCTCCATCCGTGGGCCACCCGACTTCACCAACGATGATAGACAAGTTACCAAACCCGTTCTTCTGCAAGGACCAGACTAATGTGTCGTAGTTTGCGTCGAGAACATTGTCGTAGACTCTCCCGTTGTCGTCTATAGGATCACCCGTGCCGTCGAAGAAAGCAAACTCCACGGGGAAGTGAGGGTCGTTGTAGAGACTGATGAAAGGGTAGATGTTGATGGTGAAGGGAGCTTGGTTGTCGCTTAGGAACTTGACGATGCTGATCATGAGGTCGCGGATCTCGAGCCTGAAGTCTCCGTCTGAAGGGAGGTTAGACGCGCTTTGGTAGACGTCTGCGTTGAGAGGGACTGTGACTTTCACCTGAGTGGCTAAACCGGCTTTGATGAGAGCTGATTGTATGTTCTGAAGAGCGGGGAGTGTTATGTCCTCGAATGTTCCGTTGAATGCCTTTAGAAATGGCTCGTTCCCAACTGCCACGTACCTATACGTTTAGACACAACACCAAGTCAACACAGCTTGTAAACTTCCAACCTCTTACGCATAGGAACAAGATTAACTTCAAAGCTTCTATTGTGACAAAAAAAACAAAGCTTCGATCATTTTATTCTTTTCGATAAAATGTGAAGATATATCTTCAAAGCTTCTTGTGACAAAAAAAAAACAAAGCTTCGATCATTTTTTGGATAAAATCTGAATAAAGCTTCTATCTTTTCAAAAAATGTGAAAATTATAACAAAAAGGAACATGAGTGTTTTTAAAAGCTTCTATCTTTACACACAAGCTTTAATCAAAAGTCTAAAGATAGAAGCTTTAGGCATAAGCACAAGTGAACACAGTTTGTAAACTTCAACCTCTTTTGCATAGGAACAACATTATCTTCAAAGCTTCTATCTCTAATCACAAGCTTTAATTGAAGTCTAAAGATTTAAGTTTTAGACATAAGCACAAGTCAACACAGTGACCAAGACTAACTTCAAAGTTTCTACCTTTACTCACTTAACTGTAGTCAAAAGTCTAAAGATTGAAGCTTTAGGCATAAGCACAGGTCAACACAGTGACCAAGACTATCTTCAAAGTTTCTATCTTTACTCACTTAAATGTAACCAAAACTCTAAAGATTGAAGCTTTAGGGCATAAGCATAACAACAAACCTGATATCGACGCCATTGGAGGAGACATGAGCAGAGACGTTCTGAGAGACCCATCTCTCTGCGACTGCAACGCTTCCGGCAATAGGAGCAAGCAAGTCGTTAGGGATTCCGACCATAACCTGAATCCCCGACCGACTCAAAGCTCCGAGAATCTTCGTGTCGGCCTCGAAAAGTTTCACCTTTCGGATTCCGTTAGCCTGGAGAAGCCTCACCACCGTCGCCGGAGGCAGCGGGTGACTTGCCTGTGAGCCCCAGTTCACACCAATAGCTTCGACTTCGATGAACAAGTTGCCGTATAGCAAAATGAGTACGAAAAAGACAGCAACAACACTTTTGGACAGCATCTGAACCGACAGATAAATAATCGTATACACCTTAAACCAATAACCCAACGAGCAAAAAAAATCTGAACTTTTATTATAAAAACGATTTCAGATGTAAGAGAATCAGTGAAGTTGAAAACTTTGGAGAAGAAGGAGGAAGAAGTGTTTCAAGATTTAAAAATTGAAAATCGGTGAAGTACACGAGACTGGAGAATGTTTTGTATTTTCCTTGTTTTGCAGATATCGAGAAATGGCTTTTTAGTTCTCTCCCAATGTCTGAAAGGTGGTGTGAATGCTTTTGATTGGTACACTATAATCTAAAATTAGCGGTATATTATGTAAATTTAAAAATAAGGAAAAAGATGCTAATTTTATTTTGACCAAAAAAATAAGGAAAAAGATGCTAAAAGAGCCAACATTTAACGTTGTAGCTTCCACTAGGTGTTTGGTTGGTCTACAATGTATATATAAATTAATAGTATACACTATTAAGTATTAATACAGATTAAAAAGTTAGCAACGGCTTTTTAATTATGATAACTTCGGTACTCAGAAAATATATAGTACCAAATACTTTTTAAATTTGTTTATTTATGAATCAAAAGAGTATCTGAAGACGATTGGTTGTATTTTGTCTTGAATTGTAATAGAGGTACAGGTACTGCTAAATAAGGGAAATTGTTTTGATGTGAGGCAAGGGCATGTGGATGAGGTCAAGCAGAGGTGTAAAGGAAAATCGTATATATAATGAGGCACTTTCCTCTCTTCTTAATATATCCACATCAGATTTTATTAAATGTTTGTGGGACCCATCTTTATATTTTTGTTTTAAGATAATATGCATTTATATGAATATCACAAAATATCACTTAGTGCAGTGGTTTATGTATCATTAAAGATGTTCACAACCCGGGTTCGAATAGAGAACATGTGCTTTTGCATTTTTTTATGATTAAATTTAATAAAAGACAATTATGATTTTTACAAGTCGTCTTTCTCTTTATACTTTTAGACTTTCTGTAATATTGACTCCGAGAGCTCATAATTTTTCAAGAGTTATACATCAGTTTTTTCGTTTTTTCCATTTTCATATACTACTCGATTATAGGATGAAATGAGTGAAAAATAAGTTTTTAAGAATTTCGATTTTTGGATTGAGTCAGTATAAATCATCATCGTTGGTGTCTGAATTACGTTTTTCCGGTGATTTTACGGTTCTCGGTAGTGAGTTTTCGAACGTGATTATGTAATGAATTAATGATTGTTGAGTCCTTTTAACTTAACTTGCGGCCTATGACACTTAGTTTCTACATAACATTTAAAAGATAATGCTGATGCGTCAGACATATCTAAAAAAACTTTATAATCATCTATTCTTTTGCACAGTCTCTGAATATGGCATATGATTCTCCCACTTTGTCGCATAATTCTCACATCCGATGATAAACCATTACACTATAAACTGCTATATTCAGTCACATATCATTGAAACTCTTTAAATTGATAGAATTTCATAGTCCTACTGAAAACTTGATTAGTATAATGTCCGCTAAGATATGTACGCCATTGAGGGATTCACTAATTTCTCATACTTCAAATTTGAATTAGAACACACTAATAGTTTCAAAGAGGAGGCGAACAAAATCGTTTACACAACTGATAACTACAGGAAAAGCCAATGAAAAAGAAACACAACTTTTTGGACGGATCAAGAGAGTTCGCATTGACCTGAGAGGAGCTCATAGAAATTCATTTTTAATTTCTGTTAAAAAAATTCCACCTTGACTATTTTTCTAGGTATGTATATATTATTGCGTTATATTTAATAAAGTGTTTTATTATTATATGTATATATTATTGTGTTATGTACAAAGTGTAGCTATCTATGGTCCTCAAGACATTATCCATGTTGTATTCTTTAAAAAATGTCGCCTCTATTTTACACAAAGCAAATGAAAAGCTGTCATTTACACCGGAATATTTAGGACTACTAATTAATGGGCTAACAATAACCCAATTTAAAAGCTCACTAATTAATTGGCTTACAATACTGAAACAGACATTGTTTACAACTCAACCAATTTTAAAATCACCATCATCTTATACATTAAAAAGTAACATGTTAACTAAAATGATCACCACCTATTTAGACTACTTACTTTATCAAAAATGATTTAAAACTAAATCAAACCAAAAAGTAAACAAACTATTTTAATTGATTTATATACATATAACTGATTTATATACATTTGTTTGAGTTTAACTCAAAATAACTTATTTACACACATATGTAATATTATTATTGCACCATTTTATACAATTTAAGATTCTAATATTTGTAGGCATTTGATTAAATACAATCCTCTAACACACATCTCTTGAGCTATATTAGCAACTTTCCTAAAAAAATTATATGAGAATCTATTAAAACTTTAATATTTATCCACACAAGTTTAACAACAACATTTCTACCAAGGTTTACTCCATCATAAAATTAACAACTACACAAGTGTTTTTTAATCGTCATGTGTTAATTGCCTTTCTTATTTCTTATTCGAAAAATCAAAATGCAGACTGATAGTCAACATTTTTTTTTAACTCTTAAATTGTAAAGTGCTTATAAATATCAACCCATCAATGATTTTCAAAATTATAAAGGTCATGGTATATACATGATTTATGAGATACATTGAACAAACATGCAAACAGTGAATGAGCTTGCAATAGAACGATTGCTAACCATTTCAGTTTATCAAGGAATCCAATATCATCTCCATTATAGGTTTTTGGTGGTCCTAGAAATCCAATTCAAAGAATGGTTAAAAAACAATATAAAAAGTATTAAACAAAATTTGTCACTCAAGAGAAAAACAAAGATGTTGCAAACTACTGTTTACAGCTAGAAGAAACAAGCTAAAAATAACCAATTCTCACCAATACAGCTACACCCGAACTTAATATATCAACCAAAATAACACAATGAAACACATGCACCTCATGAAAAATTAGAAAATATTTTCCCAGCTCCACAAAAGACGGAATGATTTTTTTTTGAATTGGCTTAAGCCCCAACGAAGATACAAACAGTACAATGTGGTTTTCTAGCAAAACATACGCTACACCAACGTCATAAAATATGTATCAGAGTTTATCACTACCCCTCAACCCTATTACAATACATATCTTTGAAAATTAATAACCACAGTAAACATACAAAAATCACAAACAAATCATCGTATGAACATACTGAAATAGAGCAACACAAACGTCAACGACCCCGCGCTTGCGCGGGGCTCCACCCCTAGTAACCTTTAAAGGGTTGAGGACCAGTGTTACGTGATGCAAAGTTGAATAAGATGGTGAATTAAGTAAAAACATTTACTTTTTTTTTTTGTTGTGAAAACAATAGTGAATGCTAGTGAAAAAAAAAGAAATTGGGGAATGCTGGAGGTCGGCACTAGGCACTTAGGCAGGTTACAACACGGTTGGTGAATAAACATTTAATCTCATTCATTGTGCTGGTATGATCGAAGCTTAGGAAACGCACCATTAATTACACTAATGAAAGGAAAAATAAAATAAAAAATAAATAGAAGGAAATAAAGTAGGGTGGAAAGGGGAAGTGATAAGGACAAGTAAAACTCGAGGGGGCTAGTAGTCTAGTAGAGAGTGAGAACATACGGTGGTGTGGTACCCAGCTTGGGTCGATGAATCGTTACTTTTGAGTGTGATTCACGATCGTTCACCGACCGGATAACGCATCCAGCGATCCTTATTCCCTTTTTCACAGAACATAAAACAAGACATACATCTATACTAATAAAGTAGACTTGGGCTATCACCACAAGCTGCCACGTCATCAAAGAGGTAAGGGCGTTTTGCGCCACGTCACCTCACCAATCCATCTTGCGCCTTTTTCCTTTACGTGAAGCGTTTCCATTCTAATTTATTTTCAAAATTTGGGTTTGCTGTGGATTTGATATGGGCTTATATTAGAGGATATTAATTTTGGCCCATACATTAAACCAGACGATAGGATTTCAGCAGATTATCTTCTGGGCACCGTCTATCTCTTTGTTACGTTACAGAATCCAAAAATCTCTTCATGTTCGTACGAGTTCGGTGATTACTCCACTCCGGCTACATAAAGCATTGAAGAGACCGCTTTGTCTTCCAAAAAACCCGTCTGAGACCTCCGCTATAAATTACAGACCTTTCAGCCATGTTTATCTCAACTCTAACGATATTAACACACATAATTTCTCCCAAAATAATTTCTTATGGCGTCTTCCTACACTGTTTTTGCCAATCTGAGGGCCGGCCGATGCTCTAACACTGCGAAGGTCCGTCTGCTGAGGTTTTGGGAGGCCAGGAATATCACCAAAGGCAGTATTGACATTTTGCTCATCAATGAGAATGCAAGTCTCTTTGACCATGCGTAGATTTCATTACCTGTCTCTGAAATGAAAATCAATGGTTTGTTTTTCTTACAATTTCAATTGCATATCTGGAAATTCTATGCTTTGCGTTTTAATAAGTTACCGAATCCGATCTGATAATCTATGGGTTGTTTAGTGTTTTAAAAAATACAACATTGTTTAGTGTGCTTTTAAAAAAATTCTAAATTTGAATCTGTAAATCTTTTGATTCTTTTCCGATCTGTTCAGTCTACGATGGTGCACGGTTCTGTTCCTGCGGGTCGACAGCTTCAGTTCAGAAAATGTCTGACAGAAGGCTCTATATACACTCTAACTGGCTTTGATGTGGCCCGCAAAAACCCTAAATATTGGTTATCTGATGCGCCCTTCTCCATCCGTTTCAATAAAGGCACTGCATTTGACAAGCTGACTACCATTGTTAGGAACATATCCACGGAACAGTTCCGTTTCCGACCACAAGACTAATTTCTTGAGCTAGCAAACACCGGCAAAAAACTCCCTGATAAGTTCTACATCTAGAATTGAATTTTAATTACTCTTCGGGGGAGTTAACATGATACCTCTGTCTAATATCTCAGACATAATTGGTGATCTCTGTGCAATTAGGACTAGGAGCACAATAACCAACCGTATTCCTGGTGCCCAGCGCGTTATGCTTACTTTGCGTCTAGAAAGGTAATTTAGATTCTGTCACTGCCTTTGTGATATTTACCGGCAAAGGGATGCAACTGACTATGTTAGTATGTGTGACTCTTTAGCTCTATCATTCCATAGCAAATTTGATAGTTACGGGAGAGAGCCAAGAATTGTTCTTGTCACCGGCGTCAATCATAAGATAGTTGCTGGTGAGTCGTGTTGCATTCTACTCTGTTGACGACATATCCATATTGCTGCCGCTGTCCTCTTAAGTTATTCTCTATTTTTTTTATCAGGCAAGTTATATCTCAATGGAACTTCAGCCACACGTGTTTACTTTGACTCTGAGCCTGCTGTAGGGAAGGAAGCTTTTGACAGGCGGGTCATCTTTATTTTAATTAAGACATACTGCTTGAACAATACTAGATATATCAATTGTCTCTACATTAAATTTTCAATTTCATTTCCATGTAAATCTCTTTTGCAGATTGCCGAGTGGTGGGACGGACGATTCAGCGTCTTCATCAAAGGTGGTTCACGCACAGAAGATTCAAACCATGACAGTTTTTGAGCTTAACCAATTCGTTATGACTGCTGATCCTCAGGTAATGACTGATTTAGTCAATTTGATACCTTTAAAGCCTATAAATCACGTTTTAATGTTTCCCCCTTAATTCGACAGATCATTGAGTTTCTGTGTACGGTAAAGGTGATTCAGATTCAGCTAGGAGATGGTTGGTGTTATATTGGCTGCTCCAAATGTTCAAAGAAACTCATCCGAGAGGAAACCTCATTCACATGTGTCCCATGCAATGAGACCAATGCTGTCGCTGCACTCAGGTTAGTAACTTAGGCTTTAAAGTTATGTGTATTGTAATCATGGTTAGTAATTCTATCCTCTACGACAGGTACCGGGTGATACTATCTGTGTCAGATGACACTGGCACAGCATCTTTCCTTGGCTTTGACACAGAGCTGACTAATGTGCCAGCTTCCGAAGCTGCATAGATCGTGGTAAGCCCTACCACTGAAGTCTAAATATAAGCTTTTACCTGTTGCAAATGGAATAAAATAAATTGCTTTCACCAGCGTGCAGGAGATAGGTGTTAAGGCTCAGGTTGACACTGACCTACCTCGATCACTGGCTGATATTGTGGGTAACTGGCTGATATTGTGGGTAACACTTACAATTTGTGGGTAACACTTACAATTTCAAGGTTAAGTTAACAGACTTCAATTTTACTTTACACCACCAGACCTTCAATGTTTCCCGCATATTCCCAGCACGCGAACTCGCACCCCTGCCAACCTTTGCTGTGAGTGTTTTTGTTATTCCTAATGTTACATTGCTGGTCAGAGAAATATCTGACCGCCAAATTTGTTATGGTGTAACAGACAGACGTAGCGGTTCCCGAACAAGCGCTTCTTCAAAATGTCGCTCCAGGAACAGACGGCAGGGCTGCGGTCACGTGCCATGTCGGAGAGCAATCCAACGCAGCTGATGGTCCACTATCTGGGCGTGAAGCAAACGCAACTGAAGAAGTTGCTCCTGAAGAAAATGCACCTAAGAAAGCACGTGTGGAATGAGTATCATTCTATAATGAAGACAACGACGAGTAGTCGTAATCAGTTGTTGTTTTCCATCTTTTTTTTCCAGTTTTTGGATTTTTGCTTTTCCGTCTTTCTAATTTTTAAGTTTGCCAAAAATACTTGAGCCGTGGTTGTCTCTTTCTTTTATCAATTCAAAAGTTTAAACATTAAGACTCCGTATATATCAATGGCATGGTCATGACTACTCTTTCCAGACTTATAGCACACAGATTTAAATATTATTTATGTATACTACTCTTTCCACTGCTAGAATTATCTTTAAATCTACTGCCATATTTTTCAAAAAGATCCGAATTGCAAGACTTTATGTACGTCAAAGAAAAAAAACATACATTCTCCACCTCAAGGCCACACTTTTCATCCCAATACAGAGTACATTCTGAAGAGCTATAACAAGCATCCAACACAACTTCATGTACTATGAACAGCAGATTAATTTAAACTCTCAGCAAAAGAAAAACACCACTCAGTGATGATCACAATCAAGAAACCCGCAGATAGTTAATGACATTTGCTCTAGCCTCTTAAACAGTAGATAATTATCTCCTTTTAAGTTTTAACATTCCTAAAAAAGTAACAGTTGCAGAGAGTATGTACGCCTCCCACCATAAAAAAAAAAAAATACTGAAACCACCTACTGAACACATTTTTTTTTCTTTTTTTTGAACACATGCATTCACCCTAAACCTACGTTACTAACAGACCATTGCCTACTTTCATGTCATTTTTAATCCAGACTATCCATCGTATCTTTTTGGTCTATTGCTGTTGTGCACAGGGAAATTCAGAAAGGGCAAAAGATTCCTTAATACACTTGACTGGGAACACACACTCTCTACATCCGACCGTTGCTGGAGAAAAGTTAAAAAACCCTCAGTGTCTACCGAATTCCTCTGTGGAACAGATACCTAAACAACATGGCGACACTCGCACCACCACGAAGTTGCGACCTCCAAGACAGTAATCACCTATGCAAAAGTTGCTACTACTTTTTAAGGATTTAGAAATTTGTCCAATACTTAGATCATAGATAGCAAATAAGGCTTCTCTCTTTGTTTGTTTTTTTTCAACCATATTGTTTCCTACCTATTCAGTTTTAAAAATAACACAATCTTACAATTTCAATTCTAGGCTCACTATACCTTTACAGAGACCACTATATTAGCATACGACATCTACTACTATAAACATTCCAACCATGTCATGATTCCAACAACACAACATATTAAACTCCTATTCAACAAACAAATATTCAAACCGGCGCGTAGCGCCGGAATACCACTAGTATATTTATAAATGTATTAAACGAAATAATTTGCGTTGTTTTTGGGTGTCAACATAGCAACGTCAAATTCTTTACAAGAGCTTAAGATATGACAACACTCATCTTAGTGAACAACATTGGTTTGGTCTAAAAATGCTAAATATGAGAATGATGTATAAATGAAACATATGTGATAAAAAATACGGTTATATAATTGCACTAAGTATTTTGCCCGCACATGCGGGCATAATCGTTTTACAAATATTTATTGGTTTCCATTGTAATCATTAATTCAAATGTTATAAAAAAGTTTAAATCAAATTCCAAATTATTTATATATGACAAACATTCTCATCAAAATATATATGATTATTATTGAGTTAAAATTTGGAACACTCACATATTAAAATGTTTAGAAAAATGTTTTGCTTATTTAATGTTTAATTTTAACATATTTTATCTTATTTTTAACTTTATAATTCAAAAATATTATTTTCAAATAACAACATAATATATATATATATATATATATATATATATATATATATATATATATATATATATATATATATAATTATCTTGTTTTTTTTAATTATGATTTGTAATAAATAAATATCATTTTTGTTAATGTTAGGAGATCTCTTACGTTTTAAAATATATTTTTTGCGAGTTTGCTTTATGTATGTTTTTGTAGGAAATATATCGAGTATTGCGTTTGTATAAACATGAGTTTTTATGATAACACATATTAGCAAACTTTATAATTGTTAAAAAATATTATTTTTAAATACCAAACACTAATAAATCAAAACTATATACATTGTATATATTATTGATGAGTTTATATCAAAAAATACCAAATATTATAACCTTTTAATACCAAAAATATAGATATAATAATTTCATGATATATTAGAGAAGAATATTTTCATATAATATGAAATATTTGTGTAAATTATAATTATCATATTTTTCTTAAAACTATTTCTTATCTTATACAAATATTATAAATTTATCTATTAAATTCATTGAATAAATAAGATAATATCAAACATTTATATAAATGAAATATTGTAATTATCATCTTTCCAAACTATTTATTATTAAAATATATGATAAAATATTTATTAATTTTTGAATAATCTTAAATTCAATGAATTTAATATTTTACAACAGACAAGAATAAGAAGTTTTGAAAAAAGCATGCAGTTATGGTTCTCAACCAGATAAGGAATGTTTGAAGCGACTATGAGTTGGGAGTTTGTTGAAGTAATCTAATAGGAATAAGAGCTGGGATCAGTAGAAGTGAGAGCTGGAAAATCCAGTAAGAGTGAGAGCTGGTTACCTAGTAGGAGTGAGTGCTAGGTATTGAAGATGAACAGAGATAAAAAGCTAAAGAAGGATTGGGAAGGAAGAGAAAGTGCAGCTTGATTTTTTTTTTTCTTTTGATTTCAAACATTGTATAGAAAAAGATAGGAAAAGACACTCTTTGTAACAAAGTATTTTCTTTTTGAATTCAATTTAATATTTAATTCCAAAAAAAAAATCTTAAATTTATGGAAAAGCTGATACATAATCAAATCACTTCATAAATAATAGTATAATAATATATAGGTAAAATATTTCAAGGAATCGTTTTTAATATAAAAACAGTTATTAAAAATATATTTTAAGGATTTTTTGAAAATTTATTTATCGTGCTCGGTGTTATTGTGACTTAAATGGGCCAACAGTTAGCATAACAAAAAGCCCAATAAACATAAACTGAAACATCTGTAACAAAACCCTTCATTAACCCCTTTTGTCTTCGTCGTCGGCTCTGTCTAAAGAAAGATTCACAATTTCATCTGCCCATCCCGTCACTCCTTGCTTGCTCCACAGTAGTCGAAGAGATGCCGCTCGGAGAGAGAGGAGGATGGGAGAGGAGCGAGTCCAGATACTGCGGAGTCGAGACCGATTTCTCCGACGATGTTCCGTCTCTTCTATCCCTCAACATCTCCACCGGTGGTTTTGACTATGTTCTTGCTCCTCTGGTTCGTTTTATTCTTTCTTACTAACGAATTCTAGAAAATGTCGATTCACTGTTTTTTGTCTCTCTATAATGGAATGTTGTTTTTAATGCAGATGGACCCTTCGTATAGGCCGAGCTTGGTGGAAGGAAAGGGTTTGGAGACTCAGGTTCTACCAGTCTCTGGCTCTGACTTGGTTTTGGCTCCTTCTCAGTGGAGCAGTCACGTCGTTGGTATGCTTCTTCTCTCTGTATGTTCTCTTGTGAATGAAGGGTTTTGATTTAATGTTTTTGTTCTATAGGAAAAATTAGTTCTTGGATTGACTTGGATTCTGAAGATGAGGTGTTACGAATGGATTCAGAGACCACGTTGAAGCAAGAGATAGCCTGGGCTACGCATCTCTCTTTACAGGTGCTTAGGAATCTATTTTGCTGTTGATTTTTGATGCTCGAGAGGATGTAATGGTTCTTGCTAATGCTTGTTATTTACTTGCAGGCATGCCTTCTTCCTACTCCTAAAGGGACTTCGTGTGCCAATTACGCCAGATGTGTGAACCAGATCTTACAGGGGCTGACTACCTTGCAGGTGGTTACAAGTTTCTTGCTTTCTGTCATGTTTTATTCAAGATTAGTCTTTTCCTTACAATAGCATCTTC
The DNA here is from genome assembly GCA_026261945.1 of Hirschfeldia incana. Classification (NCBI taxonomy): domain Eukaryota; kingdom Viridiplantae; phylum Streptophyta; class Magnoliopsida; order Brassicales; family Brassicaceae; genus Hirschfeldia; species Hirschfeldia incana. Next base: position 6,377,794 of record JABCMI010000006.1, read on the forward strand.
ATTCAAGCTCTAACTTTCTTTTGCTTTGTTTAAATGTTATTCTGCTATGAAGTTATGGCTGAGGGTTCCGCTGGTGAAGTCTGATGGCGATTCAACGAATGCTACCTCAAAGGGTCTGGTAAGACGTTGGATCAAAGTTGATACAAACTTTAGATTGTTCCTTCTCAGATTTTTGTGTTTATAGGCCTTTCAAACCTATACATATAAATTAATTTTTCTTAGCAGTTCATGTTGTTTTGTAGGCTTCCTTTTTTCGTTCGTCATGTCACTGTGGTTTTAATATATACTCGCTTCTGTGCAGACTGATTCCTGGGAACTGTGGGACTCGTTTCGTCTTCTTTGTGAGCATGACAGTAAGCTGTCGGTTGCTCTTGATGTTATGTAAGTTGAGAGAGAGACTCTTGATTGCTTTTTGTTAATGTGGACTCAGTTTTTCTTGTTCCCTCCGTAAACGGAACACCATGTATTTTTGTTTATCTAGGAGTACATTACCCTCTGAAACATCACTTGGACGCTGGATGGGAGAGTCTGTCAGGGCAGCCATTATAAGCACTGATGTATGTGCCTCGCCCTTTTACCACATCGTTATAAACTCGATTTTTACTCACAAAATGCTTCTAATTTGGGTCCGCAGTCGTTCTTAACAAATGCTCGGGGTTATCCTTGTTTGTCAAAACGCCACCAAAAGCTAATAACAGGATTTTTTGATCATGCTGTCCAGGTAATATATATCATAGTCTTCAGTATGTAGAACACTAATGTTAAGTGCCAATATTTGCTTTTTTGTACTGAGCTTTTTTCTGATAATCTGTTATTTTGTGATAAATAAGATTCCTCGTTTCATTTATCATCATTGATCTTGTAATTGCAGGTTGTAGTTTCTGGAAAGCCTGTTCACAATCTTCCAAAGGCTTCTGATTCCAACACTGAGGGTAATTTTTCTGTATATTCTTTTGTCCGCTAACAGTTAGCTGTTATCCTCTGTTCTTTCCCATTTTACGTAGCTCTCTATTTATAATCGCCATTGTTTATAATCAAAGACGTTCCATGTATTCTATTGATAAGTTCTCAAATGCTATGGTTCTCAGGTACAAAGAGGCACCCCCTGCGGTCATATTTGGACTATGTTGCTTATCTGTTCCAGAAAATGGAACCACTTCCTGAACAGGAACGCATAGAGGTCGTTTCTTGGCTCCTTTGTCTTCGTTCTTGTTTTTTTTTTAATCAGCACAGATGCAAGCAGCCAGAATCAAACTCAGTTCTAATAGTTATCTTATTCCTTTTACAGCTTGGCTACAGGGATTTTTTGCAGGCACCACTGCAGGTTAGTCGCTCTTCATAAGTAACACTGATTTCCGTCTATTTATCGGAATATGTGTCATGAAAATGGTAAATTTTTTACTTTAAGAGCTTCTACTGTTTTTTAAATACAGCCTCTGATGGATAACCTCGAAGCCCAAACCTATGAGACGTTTGAGAGAGACTCTACTAAATACATCCAAGTATGTTGCGTATGCTAGTTTTCGTTCTTTCTCATCTTTAAGTTTAAACACTGTTTCTGTACTACCCTTCTTCTATTTCTGCTTCGGTTTGCAGAAGGAAGGAAATAACACTATTTTGCGTGGTTGGTTTTAAGTCATGTCTAACTTTTGTCCATTTTCGTGTTTCTAGTATCAAAGGGCAGTTGCTAAAGCCTTGGTGGACAGGGTCCCTGATGAAAAAGCGTCCGAGTTAACAACTGTATGTCACTTGTCTATGTTTTGCTTTCGTAGGTTACATGTAGCGTTTTATTAATTTATATGTTTTTGTTTTTGGTTATCTTATAAAATACCTCAGTAGTACTAAAGTTATAGTTTGTAGGTCTTGATGGTCGTGGGAGCAGGAAGGGGACCCCTTGTGAGGGCATCGTTGCAGGTAGTTTTGATGCAACTCCATGCTGATCAAAAAGAGACTTTGGAACTCATTTTTTCGTAATATATAATGTTCATTGGTTTCTTATCCCAGGCAGCCGAAGAAACTAATCGCAAGTTGAAAGTTTATGCTGTCGAGAAGAATCCTAATGCAGTTGTAACACTCCATGTGAGTTATTTGCAACCGATTCAATTGAAACGCGGCTAAGTTTTATTTTGTTTCTATCGGATGCGCGGAGCAGTTTTAAATGAACTCACAGAGCATTGTTATCCTTTCTGACAGAATTTGGTTAAGCTGGAAGGGTGGGAAGGCATCGTTACGATAATATCATGCGACATGCGTTTTTGGAGTGCTACGGAGAAAGCTGATATATTGGTCAGTGTGCACAGACTTTGGTAGCTATTACTCATACCGACATTATACAGCTCATTTAATTCTCGTTTACCTATGTTCTTCAGGTTAGCGAACTTCTGGGTTCTTTTGGAGACAATGAACTCTCTCCTGAGTGTCTCGATGGAGCACAAAGGTTTCTGAAGCCAGATGGAATTTCAATACCATCCTCGTATGTTTACTCCTTTCCTAAAGTCTAATTTCCATAAGAAAACAATGCGTAATAGCCGCTAGTCCAGTTTTAAAGCTTAAAGGACACGACATCTCTTATTCAGTTTCTCTAACTCGAGTATCATCATGTTACTTTTTGTAGGTATACAAGTTTCATTCAACCTGTAACAGCTTCGAAGCTTTACAATGATGTAGGCCCTTCTGGTTTCTGCTATGTACTTTTTTCTCACAAGAATTTTGGCTTAGCTTAGTCTTTTACACTAATTGGCAGGTTAAGGCTCATAAAGACCTTGCGCACTTTGAAACTCCTTATGTCGTAAAACTGCACAGTGTAGCTAGGCTTGCTCCTTCCCAATCTGTGAGTTTTCTCTCTTTCTTCAGGATTTTTTAATAGCTTATAGCGTTCCCTTTGAATACAATTATGCAGGTCTAGTTGATGTCTCGATCTCATGTTGTTCTGTTTTGGTCTTACTTAGGTCTTCACCTTTACTCATCCAAACTTCTCAACAAAAGCCAACAACCAACGCTATAAAAAGCTTAGTTTCAATCTACCAAGCGACGCTGGCTCAGCCTTGGTGCATGGTATATGATTTTCTTGTCTTTTGTCAGTTAAAATAGAAATTATTATCTCCAGTTTTTCCTAATCTGAAACTAATCTGTTCGATCATACATAACTCTAACAGGATTCGCTGGCTATTTTGATTCCGTCCTGTATAAAGATGTCCATCTTGGCATCGAGCCTACAACAGCAACACCAAATATGTTTAGCTGGTAATGGCTTTAATCTTTAAATAGGCACTAAACAGTTGATATCTCATATCGAACCTTCTTTGCTTGAAATGAAAACCGATATAATATCATGTTCCTTTTGGCAGGTTCCCTATCTTTTTCCCACTGAGGAAGCCTGTGGAGGTTCACCCTGATTCTCCATTAGAAGTACACTTTTGGAGGTGTTTTGGTTCCTCGAAGGTAATTTTTTTGTTAAACCCACAATGATTCTCGTATTGTAGACAACTGACTTTGTTAGTCTTGAGAACCATTATTGATCCTATGTTGCTTGGGTTCAGGTTTGGTACGAATGGTCTGTGTCTTCACCTACTCCAACTCCGATGCACAACACCAATGGCCGTTCCTACTGGGTCGGCCTTTAGAATCAGAGGATTCTGAGAAGAGTCTTGGACTGATGATGAAGTTATGCTATTTCGTTGTGTTGTATTTTTATGTCGAACAAAAGACAAAAGTTTAGTGAATCAAATCTCTTTTAACCTATGAATGTTTCTACTTCATCACTAATAGCTTTACCCCTGCACTTTTAAATACAGAGATGTTTACACACTTATGTCATCTCAAAAGGAACAACTAATACCATATCTTCCATTTGACAACATTGGTACATAGATCAAGCAGTGTTTACATCATTGATATACAAGACTAGCTTAAGAAGTTTTGTTGCTGCTTTTGAATCCATTCGTCATAATCTTTGAGTAATTGCTGAAGCATAAGGGGTACTAATGTATCTACAAGTGTCTGCATCACTCTGTCATCGACATATCAAAATATAACAATGGTTAATTAATATTTTGGAGCCAAGAATGGGCAAGGGATAAAGTTGTCTACTTACAGATTCCCAGGAGCCTCAACAGCTGATACTGGAAGCATGGTGAATGGTCGTGTTGAGATCTGCCATGAAGAAAAGAGGTTCTTGTGAACAGCAGAATTAAATGCTATTTATATACACAAGCCTAGTTTAGAGCACAACTGTAAATACAGAGCTGTGTCTAGCAATAGCATGCGAGTTGATATGACCTATCAGCACAGTGACGGACTGCAGAAGACCCACTAGTGTGCAGTATAGTACATGACAATCTTAAGGCTACAGATAAGAGGACTGCACGAGAATGAAACTATGAACAAAAGAAAAAAAAAACTAAACTGCAATAAACAACCTCTAGAGTGACTTTCAAGCTCACATCAACCTCCAAAAACGGCTCTGGATCTTCCATGTTCCAGGTCATGCAATTCGTCATAACCGCTGCAAACCAGAAATGGAAAAATCATTTGTATCAAGTCAATAAGCCCCAGACTCGCAGTGGTACTTTCAAATGCTTTGTTTACCTGAAAACATTTCACTTTGGTTCTCCAGTAACTCTGATCCCTCGAACTGCATGACAGAATATCAAAGTCAGTAAAGGTAGTCGATAAAAAATGAGAAGATGAGTCTTTTTTTCACTCAACCTTGCAGGAAAGCAGCTCTACTGTACAATCGTCCTGTGTGGGAATGACCCTCAAAAGCAGTACTGGAGAAACTTCAAAGCTCATTAACTGAATTGTCGGCAATGTACATCTGCACTGTAACACAAAGTTTTACCATCTCCCTTTCCCAGACAAAAAAAAATCTATATAACTCTGCTAACATATTAGATACAACAATATTCAAGAAATCGCTAATCAGTAGTTAGGTGCTCAATAGAAGACTAGCGCCTAGACGGATAAATAATGGCCACCTTTTAGAACAGAAACTTATTATCTACATAAAATAACCAAGTTTACTATCCTAACATACATGCAAAGAAACTTTATGCCAAACAAAGCTTGCTGAAACTGAGAAAAGAGAGAAACTTGAAGTGTCCTATGAAGATAGAAACAAGAGGGTATAAAGAAAGAACCTATAAGTATTGTCATCATCATCAACTAACTGATAACTCTGCAAAGCCTTGGCATTGATCACAGCTTCCATGCCAGAAGGGTGTTTAAGGAACTCACTGAAAGTGAGCTCCTTTTCTCTATTACTCTGTAGCTGGATCCTCTGTTTCCTCGAAGCAGAGAGATTCGCTTTCTTTGAACTTGAAATCACCATTGTTGCTCTACGAACATGACTACCCAACAAGATTCTCTCCCTGAGAAAACAGAGCTCTTCCTTTATCAAATCACTGATAGATAGATAAAAGGAGACAGCTTTTATAAATGTATTGAATACCTAGGGATTGTGTTAGGGAAGGATCTGCGCAAATCCAGGAACTTTCTTGGGTCTTCTGAAGCTCTCCATCCGTTGTGAATCGCAGTGTTCATCTTTTCTTGCTTTCTGGGAATTTAAGGAAACAGAGCTAGAACGGGAGCCTTTTGCTACTTTGCTCTTGCGCGATCATCGCCGTCGACGGGAAGGGAAGTAAAGACCAGGTGAGTTTTTTGAAAAAGGCTCTTATCGGCCGCCGTTGATGGAGGATTGTGCTCCTAACGTAGATGGTCTTCCACGTGTGTTTCTCTCATCTCGCAGTAAATTTTGGTTTTTCACCACAGACTAGTTACTTTTGTCCAAACGTTTTACTAAGTGTTTCGACAAACGTGTTTTATCCAAACGTTTTAACTTAGTGCTTCGAAAGACAAACGTGTTTTGTCCAAACGTTTTACTAATGATCCAAACGTGTTTTTGCCCCAGAAGCACTCGGAAAATTATAAAATCTATTTGTTAAAAAATGAGACTCTGTCACAGAATCTCTGTGGAGTTACTATGTGACAGGAAAAAATTGAACCCCATCATTAGATAATGATCCAACTTAAAATACAGAAAAGATCTGTAAAGGTAAAGAAAATTGCAGGAAAAAATTGAACCCCCACCAAAATCCTATTGTCTTGTTAACAGACCAAAATCAAAACTGTAAGCAGCTTCAGGTATTAGCAATTAGTAGCATATAACTTGTAACTAAACGAGTAAAAGATATCACAGTTTGTTTACCAAATGTCAAACATAACTTACAAATACATAAATTGTAATGTTTTAAAAATTCATGCACATTTATGAATGAATAAATTAATTAAATAATCATAATTGGCTGATTCGATTCTTCATTTTTGTATTAGTTTGCAATTCATATATATATCTATCTATATATCTATCTACCTATATAAATAAAATAGACTTCTATCACCACAGTCATCCACATCATCTCAGAGCATAGGGCAAATGATGACACGTAACAGATTAATATTTTCAGTTTTCGATTGTTTTGTTACTTTTAACTGATCTGGGCATTTCTAACCCTGCAAGCAGCCCACCACCGTAGTCCAACATCTATATCATCTCCCAACCCTACAATCTCACCGCCTTGTAAGTCTCTAACGTTTCGATTCATTAAATCCTCCACGCCACGACTCCCACCACCTTTAATTCCTTCTACCCCCACCTAGAGGTGTCAAATGAGAAAACTCATGTCCATTATCCCATATCCATTTGTCCATTTACAGTTTGTGGTCAGATAGTGACCATGTCCATAAAAAACCATGTCCATTAAGAACTATGTTCATTAAAGATCATGTCCATCAAAACTCATATTTATATGGACTGTCATGGGACTCATTAATTACCTTTATGAAAATTATGAATTTCATTCTGTAGACTTATAAATAAAAATACAAGTTCATAAGATAAAAAATCATTCATAAATCTATAAGTACAACAATATATAAATTCAAAATATCACATAAATAGCATAATTTCATATATAAGTTCATAAAAACATGATTTTACTGTTTTGGCGGGTAAACCCGATTTTACTGTTTTGGAGGGAAAATACTATTTGCAGTTTTGGCGGGAAAACTCGATTTTGCGGTTTTGGCGGGAAAACCTGTTTTTTGGTTTTGGCGGAAATACTCGATTTTGCGGTTTTGACATGAAAATTCGATTTTACGATATTGGCAGGAAAACTCGATTTTGGGGTTTTGAATAAAAAAACCGATTTTTCGCTTTTGGTGGGAAAATCGATTTTACGGTTTTGCCAAGAAACCTCAATTTTGCGGTTTTGGTGGAAAATTCGATTTTGCAGTTTTGGTGGAAAAATTCAATTTTACAGTTTTGGCGAAAAAAATCATTTTTTCGTTTTGACGGAAGAAAAACTCAATTTTATGATTTTTCCTCAATATTGAAACCCTAGATTTTCTAGTCCCATTGGACAGCCCAAATCCAAAAAGCCCAAAACCATTACCATCATTTAAATGATTTCCCAAATTATGTCCATCAAAACCCATGGGAAAAAATGGATTTGACTAAATTAGACCCATTTTACAAATAGACACGGGAAACCATTGGACAACCGTCCATTTGACAGGTATACCCCCACCTCCTTCCAGATTCAGTGAAATCAATCCTATAGGTAATAGGTTGTTATATAAAAAGGTTGTCCCTTCGTTTGCCCACCTTATGTCTGTGTTTATGTTTTAAGCTCTGTAATGATCGTATATGTTACTACTGAACTAGACAATGTGATTTTTGAAAAGTCTATAGAACGCTTTTGATCTGTTTATGTTCATAAAAGCTGTTTTTTTTTCTTTCTTTCTCATGATGGCTTATTTGCTTAAAGTTTTTTTGTTTGTGTAGCTAATGAAGGATCCTTGATGGTTATAGTTTACTGGGAGCTCAGCTGATCATATGAGTTGCTCTGAAGATGTTGCAGGACGCCTCTAGGAAACCGGTAAGATTAAAAACAGTAATCATATTAAGGCCTCCAAGCGATAGATGTTCAGTTTTCTGTTTATAAATGAACAATCAACTGGAACTGTTTTTTCCTGTGTTGTATGAATTTTCAGCTCTAGATGCATGGAACCGATACATCCTTTCTTGCCTCAGGTACTTCCAAAATGATCTCGATGTTAGACTTATTTGAACAGAGAGTACACTGCCTATGTTTTCAAATACGTTTCCTTCATATGGTTTTCCCTTAACGTCTACATTTCAAGTGCATTCTCGGTTGTGAATTGTGAACAAGTTCTTATGTGGTTCAATATGCAGACTGGAAGGCGTTACGAATTGGCTTATCGGTTGTGTCCTTAATATAGTTCTTTGCGTGTCAACCATGCAGTTGATTGTTGTACACAGGGAGATAATAACATACCATGTTTAGCCCATCTAGAGGCGATAATAATAGTGAGTCTCACATTAACATTTACCTTTTGAAGTTACTGATTTTTTTTGATAACCTCCCTTCAAGGATAATGCTTTCTATAATATAGATATCTATATAAATACATAGTGGCAAGCGGTAGAATCACAAGCCAAAGATCCAAAGCCGAGTCGGTCAATGATTATTCATTTCTCTGCTTTTTTAATCTTTAAGCATATACCAGTCTAACCGGAGTTTGGTTCTTGGCTCATGCTTGGAGGCAGCACACAGAGGAACTAAGAGAATAATTCTTTAACTGGAAACTGGACAACATTCAAGGTATTTTCTCTGTACTAACATCCAAAATGAAACCAACTCACCTCTGCAAATTTGTCACTTACCTTCAGCCTCTTCTTACTTCTTTCAGGTTTTTCTCGACAAAGAAAAATGTATGGAGTAGGTGAGCGAATATCAAAGATGGTGAAGAGATTTTCAATGCGACTAGAGTGAAGGATGTTGTGGTTGACAATGCAATGGTTGAAGTTTTAAGCAGATTAGTTGAAACTATATCTTATGTGGTGTATAAGAGAATAAAAGGAAATGTTTACAAAAGTGATAATAAACATGTATTATTCAATTCAAATATAGTGAGCTAGAAAACAAATAACTTGTAGGTTGAATCTCTCGTACACTTATGTTTTATTAGTTTTCCAAGTACACGAGACACAGCATTATATGTTATAATAAGTTTCAATATTTTCTTACTAAACAGAATTGTAGGTTGAATCTCTCGTGCTAAGGTAAATTGCTCACTGATTTAGTAATTGGCACTGATGGGTTACCTTTTGATTAGCATTAGTCAATAAATTCTCCTTTGTCTTTTTGGTCTGTTTTGTTTATCATCTATTTTATTTGGTCTTTGGCCATTTATGCGCGTTTCTGTTTGGCCATTCTGTCTTTCCAAGGATGGAAGAGGTATCAAACCACATATTTGTTCAACAACATCATAAACATTTAGCTTAGTATTTTAGGTCTTCACAACTTAACACATAGAAGCAAACAATGAAAGAACGTAAAATACTTTCATACAAACAAATGTATCACCTGCTACTATTACAAGGAAATGAAACAATTTGTTTTTGATATAAAAACATAAGATTTTTTTTTTGCTAATTATTTTAATATCATTACTGAAAATGAGAGAGGAAACCTTTACACAAGCTACGTAATCTGAAAACATCCCATGCAAAATCATAACCGAGCCAGCGTATTTATTATTTAACCAATGAAGTCCCTGACAAATCGCTGCATCCATGATATTGACAAAGCATGTGCACATTGTTACTACTTTAAGATGATGACCAAATTTATCATCTTCATTCTAACAAGATAATCACAAAACAAACATAAGCATTACCATGTTTTTCCTTTGACGTAAACAACTCCCAAACAAAGTAATACACTACTATCACTAACCACTATCTCATGGATAAAAAACAATTTGAAACTCATTAGAAAACAAAACATACAAACCCGGCGCTACAAACCCGGCGCGTAGCACCGGAATACCACTAGTTTTGATATATTGGATTCTATTAATTTTTTTTCGAAATGAATCACAATTTTTTTATTTCAATTAGACTAAAATAAGAATAGCCTTGTTAGTTACATTTTGCTTAGTTTATTATCAGATTGGTTAATCTATTTAGTAAAATTGTATAATTTGATAGATGTTTTTGATGATAAAATTAAGTGTTGACAAGTTCATAAGATAATTACACCAAAAACTCATAATTCTTCTCCCTGTTTTATTATTTTTGTGTTTTGTAAACAAAATGGCTTTAAATTAAAAAGCTAATTAAGTTTTATTAAAAATAAATAACAGTAAAATATACTAAAGTTAATATATTAAAATTAGAAATATTATTATCTTTTAGAAGAAGATTTTTTTTTTAATTTTTTTGAAGCTATGTTATATATATTAAAATTTTATTTATTTTCCTTTTTATTTATGTTGTTTTGGGAAATTTTTAAAAACAAATTAATTTAAATTCGTTGATATATAAAAAATGATGTGTTTATATTTTGAATTAGGTGTTTTCCTGCGCCATGCGCAGATATAAGAATTTAAAAATATTTTTATTTTAAATAAATAAAATTTTCAATTTTATATATTTTTTATTTAAAACTATAATCTAATTATTTTAGTTTGATTCATTTAACTCTAACTCTGCGTCAACCTTTTAATTTTATTTTATTTAAATTATGATAAAAATAATTAACTTTTTTTAAATTTATTTTATTCATATTATAATTTATTTGGTTAATTTTATTTTAAATATTTATATCTGTAAATATACAAAACAGTTATATATACATTAAATATAAATAAAATATATAAGTTGATAAAAATATATAATTAATAATAAAAAATCTGATTCGTAAATTAATGTAAAGATTTATATTTGCAATTATCATCTTATTTTAATATATACAGAAAAGTTATTAGATATTACTGTATTTCTAAAACATTACCAAATGAATATTTATAGAAAAAAAATATTTTTGATATAAAATTTATTAATCGTAACTATACTATGAAAAACTTTGCCAAAAGTATAAATATGTATATAGAAAATAACCATTTTCATATTTAAGTAATATTACTAAAAACATAAATGTTAAAACATAAATTTTATATGTCACAATTAAATAGATGTCATGTCATATTTCTTTCAAGCCATGTCATATTTTTTTCAAACCATGTTCTCATTTTTTATTGAGAGTGAATGTAGGGAACTTTCAATAATATTATTTTTATATTTTAATTTCAATATTAAAAAAACATAAACATATGTTTGTAATCTTATTATTTTGATTTTTTATAAATTTTTCAATAAATATAAATGCTAATAAATTAGATATTTTGTTTGTTTTAGTTAAAATATGTCAAACTGAAAAATCAGTTGGTTAATTAATATGATGAAGATGAACAGATAAATTTAAATAAATTATAAATATTTAACTATTAATAATTTTTTTGGATTAGAGTTAGTTTAGTTTTGTATTTTTTGATGCACATTTACAATTTTATTTATACAAATATGATATATAAATTGTTGTAAAATTTTATATTTTTAATCATATTTAGCTTATTTTTATTTATGCGAAATATATATATGTCATATATGAAAATTTACTTAAATTATTAATTAGATTTTCTTCCATACGTGTTTGATTGAAAATATGTAAATATGTAAATTTATTTAAATTTTATATTCCTATTTGTATTCCAAATTAAATATGTAAATCAATAAGCTTGACATGTCATATTCTTAAATATGTAAATATGTAAATTTACTTAAATTTTAAATTCCTATTTGTATTCCAAATTCAATATGTAAATCAATAAGGGTGACATGGCAAAATCATAGTCAAAATTACCATAAATTAATATGAATTGTGCCATGTCATATTTTTTATGTGTCGTGTCATCATTTATTTGTGAAACTGATTCTGGAGAAGACATGTGGCGAAATCACTTCGCAAATAATATATAAGGATTTAAAAGTTAACTAAAACCATCTTATCAAAAAAGGAAATAGGTTATTAATGGTAATCATATATAATATTTTTAATTCATTAAGATTATCTATGTAATTAATCATCGTGACACGGACATAACATGAATATGAAACGTAAGAAACCTAATAATCAAATAATATTATAGAAATAGAAAAATCAAATGTTAGCATATATTGCAATTTCATAATCTCAAACTATAAAAATGTATAACTTCTTGCAAGTTTCTACTGCCCAAACAGTCTCACTGCGGTAAGTTGCACATGCAGCTTCTTGCAAAAGTCACATTCATATTACGGACTTGCAAAAACATTTGAAAACCGTAAAACTAAGAAACTGAAGCTAATAGGCCACATATAGCACTAAGATATAGATTATGATCCTACTTAAAACACAAAGACGATCTGTAAAGGTCAAGAAAATTACAAAATTTTGAAATCCAAGAAAGTAAAATAATTATTACCGTATTAGAATCTTATATTTACCCACCAAAACCCTCTATTTTCTAATCGGACCAGATCAAAAAAATTTAAGCAACTTTTCAGGTATATTTGTAGCATACAAGTTTACCTGAACAAGTAAATTTTATTGACATCAAAATTAATTTACCAAATGTCAAGCATAATTTTTTTTTGAGAAAAATGTCAAGCATAAATTAAAAATACATAAATCTCAAACACACATAAATACGATAACGGTGTCCTAAAATCCTCACCATTTTTTGTATTTACATGTGTTTGAGATTATGTTTTTTTTTTTTCGTAGAGCTGAAACCCAAACATTGCCTCAAAAGACTCTCTTAAGAGCTGAAGATTTCTAGTCTTTTCATCATTGCTTTTCTTTGTGTTTAGTTCTTGTTGCAAACTTGCAATAGTAGTCCCTCATGTTTGAAGAAATTCATTTATCTCTATGTGAAGCTTTTGTCTAAGTGAGTGCAGAGGTGCCAAAATCGAATACTGATTCGAAATTAGAAAGAACTGCTACATGGACAAGACTTAGGAAACCTATGGTAGCACAACATTGAATCTTGTATGCCTTATCCAAATAGCAACTATTTCTAATTCCAAAAGGTATAGGATTTTGACACCTCCACAAACAACGGTTTGAAGCATCTTCACCAGAAGAATAAATAATCAGCAAATTCAAGAGAATCAAGAAGATAGATTAATGTGTATTCTCCTAGCTCATGTGTTATTTACTCAAAGAAAATGTGAGTTCGTTTCTTAGCTAAGGTAGATGAATAAATAGAGTGGAGACTGAAAAAGTTTTCTTGACGAATGGTCTTAGTTTCAGTTGTCCCTAGCAATTATACGGCAGAAGGCTTTTCTCTTCTTGCTTACTACTTTTGCAAAAACCCCTATCAATTAAGTAATTACTTCAGTCCATGCAGATTCCTGCGAAACAAAAAAAAATCACATTCATCATACATCATGATTCATGAAATTGCAAAATACACAAAACATCTAACACCGTCCATAAATTTTAATTTATATTAAATAAATTTAATGTAAAACTATCATACTTTACTACATTATTTACCCACAAAGAATATATTGTGTTATTGTATCAAAACAGTCCAAAGTAAAGCTTATAATCATTTTTGGCTATAGCAATTCACAGCATACCATTAGAATACAAAAATCAGTATAAACTGCAATTACATAATCTCAACTACAAACATGTATAACTTCAAAAAGAAACATGCATAGGGAAAAAGTGGGGAGGAACCCGAGTTCCACCGGTGAAGCCACGTAAGATGTGTGCAGTTCTACAGCTTATTGTAAACAGTCTCATTACGGTTAGTTGCACATGCAGCTTCTTGCAAAAGTCACATTCGTATTATGAATTTACAAGAACATTAGTCACAAAAAAAAACTTACAAGAACATTCGAAATCAGTTAACTAAAACAAAAAAAAAAACTACAACTCATAGATCATATGCCTTCAGATTGATCCAGCTTAAAATATAGAGACAATCTGTAAATGTAAAACAATCATTGTTTACCACACTAGAATCGTATAACTTACCCACTAAAACCCTAATGTCTTGTGATCAGACCTGAATCAAAACTGTAAGCAACTTCAGGTATCAACAATTTGTAGCATAAACTTCTATCTGGGCGAGTAAAGTTTATTGACATCAACAATAGTTTTACAAATTTCAAATATAAATTACAAATTCAAATCTCAAACACATATTAAATTGAAAAAAAAAACAATGTGTTGAATCCTCGGTTGAAAATCAAACTTACAACACACAATCTCACCACAGCTAACTTATAACAAGATTATCAAATTTATTTAACATTAATTAAACCTGATTGAGTCACCATGTAATACGAGGAAACAACGGTTCAACATCTGAGAAAGTGAATCCACAGTACTAACCGCTGGAGCAGTCACACTGACGTTCCAAGGCACTCCCATGTTTATCATATTCCTATCTTCTTCTTCTTCCTCTTCCTCGCCTTCTTCATAAATCCGCATCTTCACCTGTAAATCCTCTGGAGAAGTACAAATTCTCTCCAACTCCATAAAAACTTCTCTCATATTTGGACGTTTCTTTCCTTTCCAGCTCAAGCACTTCATCGCCAGATTTACCACTGTCATTACCTGTTCCAGTTTGCAATCATCTTTTATCTGAGCATCAATAATATCAGAGAATCTCTTCTCTTTCATGGCGAGTCTGAAATGCTCTGCCAAACTTATTATTTCTCCAGTGTTTTCTACTGTTATGACAGGCTTATATCCAGTAATAAGGTCAGCTAGGACGACTCCAAAGCTATAAACATCACTCTTTTTGGTATACTGGCTGGACCGGTAGTACTCTGGATCAACATACCCAACTGTACCTGAAACAACCGTTGTCCAGTGAGTTTGATCTATAATTACTGACCTTGACGTTCCAAACAGCCACCTTGGCTCGATACTTCTCGTCTAGTAATATGTTTGATGACTTGATATATCTATGATATATTGGAGAACTTGCTGAAGAATGAAGATAAGAGAGAGCTCCTCCAACGTCCACAGCAATCCGTAGACGCATTCCCCATACCATAGTGTAATCATCAGACTCTTCATGTATATGCTGGAAGAGGTTTCCATTGATGATGAACTCGTAAACCAGCATAGGAACTTCTGTCTCAACACAACATCCCAAGAGTTTGACGACATGTCTATGGTTGATCTGCGAGAGAATCACGACCTCGTTGATGAACTCTTGTAGTTTGTCTTCATCTATAACTTTTGATTTCTTGACTGCCACGGTTCTACCATCTAAGAGCATACCTTTGTACACAGTGCCTTGACCTCCATGTCCAAGAACTCTATTTTTGCTGAAATTTTCTGTGGCTTTCTCTAACTCTCTTGAGCTGAAGATTCTAGTCTTTTCGACATTTCCTTCTTTTGTGTTTAGTTCTTGTTGCAACAGTAGTCCTCCATTACGTTTGAAGAACTTCTTCTTCCTCTTTCTTATCCTTCTCTTTATTATGAACTTTCTCAGCCACCAAACTCCACCAACTAGGACTAAGACACCAAAACCTGAGCCGACCCCTGCAAACCGCAACAAGAATATTATATATTGGTTGATCATACTTTCTTATCAAGGATTTAAAATTTCACTGATTTTACCTATGAATATTGTTTTTTTCTTGTCAGCCACGCAGTGATAGTCTCCTTGAGTATTAACACAAGTGTTTCTTTCTCCACATGCGTAGGGGATGACTTTGCATTCATTAGCGTCTGGATTTCAAAGATCATAATACTTTTAAATCTATCTAGAGATGTTATGTAGCACTCAAAATGACGGGCTTGCACATACACACAAGGAAGGAACATATACTGACCTTGGCAGCCATCTGAAATATAGGCGTTACCTGTGAAACCCTTTTTGCAAGAACAATGTGCATAAGTAATCTCAGAAATGGTGCTTTGGTCGCAGATACACTTCATTTCAGGCCCAACCAAGTAACTAGTATGGCCATAATGTCTTGTGTTGTTGCAGGGCAAAGAGCTCATGAAAGAATGATTCTTCGTCTGGACAACCCATCTTAGAGTAAATGTAACATATTTACCAAATAACTGTCGTGGTTTTGTCGCATTTGACAAAGTGTAGACTTCATCTGTAATGAAGGCTACCCTACAGTGTTCTTCTCTTGTTGTTGAGTTTAAATAATTGCTCTCTGTTCTGATACCAATAGCTTGTTGAGGGTTGTTAGGTAGCCTAACCTGACAACATCCATTTCCATCGCATGGAGTTGCTTCTGGTGTGTTTCCAGAACAGTCATCCTGGTATGATGTATATGACAGCTTTTTGCTAGAGCATTCTGTTTTGTCGAGAAAAGGAATGTTGTTGCAA
Source organism: Hirschfeldia incana (assembly GCA_026261945.1). NCBI lineage: Eukaryota > Viridiplantae > Streptophyta > Magnoliopsida > Brassicales > Brassicaceae > Hirschfeldia > Hirschfeldia incana. Next base: position 6,394,078 of record JABCMI010000006.1, read on the forward strand.
GGCTGGTCTTCGCTCGTATTGCGAAGCAACTCGCATCCGACCATGTTCGGCTTAATATGTGTAAGTAAAGTGACACTTTGGCGTTGCAACCAACTGCTATGAGATTGTTGGTGCCGTCAAAGAAAAAAGGGCTACCAGTGAAGTTGTAGACTCTTTTCCACGGTTGAGAGATTCTGCAGATGTTATCATGGTTTTGACACGAACAGACCCAAATGATAGAGAATAAACTAACCCACCTGATTCAGAAGTAAAGTAATTATATGCGGTAGGAAGAGTGATATTCACAACTCCTATTAGTACATTCGATTTCGTAAGACTTCTCCTGGTAGCAACTTTCTCCTATCCCAAAAGGGTATGGGATCTCTACACCTCCACAGTGACTTTGACAACGGCTTGAAGCAGTGAGAACTGCAGAACAAAGCAGCTTGAATAAAACCAACAAGAGAGAGCAGCTTTTTTTCTCGTTGCTGATCATGTTTCTTTTCTCATGGCCTAATGTATGCAGCTTCAGATATAACCCATTCACACACACACACAGTTTCAGTAACTGTCTCTGTGTACCACAAACATAAGAACTTTTCTGCTCTTTAGCTCACTAGATCTTCCTCAGCTCATCTCCCAGTCTAATCATTGCAGTTTCCTCCCTTTATATGTTAAGTGAGAGTTACTACCACGTTCACTACTCGAGGTGCTGCTATTGATCCCTTCACTAGTCTCAGTCAATGTGGAACAGTAACTAGTCTCAGTCAATGTGGAACAGTCTGTGGCGATTGAAGTGGAAGCGTGAGGAATAAGTGAGAAACCCAAAAATTCAAAAAAGTTTAACCAAAATATTCTAACGGTACACCCAGTGGAACTCGAACCCACTATCGCTTGATTAGAAGTCAAGTGCCTTATCCATTAGGCCATGGATGCTTATCGTTCACTCAATAACATTAATTTCAATGGTCTATTGAAAAATTGATAATGAAGTTCGTTAACTGGTTACATATTATTTATTTAACGTATGTTCGGATAGAGAGATGTATTTTAGCTTTCATACGATGGCAAGATCTTTCACTTCCCGCCTAAACTTGGAGCTCGGCAATAAGCTGAAGAGATTGGTCTCGGAACAACTCAACGACGAAGCATTGAGACTATACAAGCAAAAGATTCATCCTTTAGGCACCGATGGCTTCACAGCGATTCTTCCTTCCGTCATCAAAGCTTGCTCTTTTCAAAAAGAGCCTTTCTTAATCAACGAGCAGCTTCATTGCCACTGTCTCAAGTCAGGCGCTGATCGTGACACCGTCGTCTCCAATTCCCTCATCTCTTTGTACGCAAAACTCTCTAGTACATTCTCCGCTCGCAAGGTGTTCGACGAAATGCTTCAAAGAGATACAGTTAGCTATTGCTCCATCGTTAATTGTTATATCCAAGATGGGTTGTTGTGTGAAGCGGTGAAGTTGGTAAAGGAGATGTATTTAGACGGATTTGTTCCGAAGTCCGAGCTAGTTGCGTCTCTACTGGCTCTCTGCACTCGCGTGGGAAGGTGCAGTAAGGTTGCGAGAATGCTTCATGCTCTTTCTCTTGTTGATGAGAGGATGCAGGGATCGGTTCTATTATCAACGGCTTTGGTTGATATGTACTTGAAGTTTGATGATCCTGCAACGGCCTTTTATGTGTTTGATCGAATGGAGGTGAAGAATGAGGTTTCATGGACCGCCATGATCTCTGGCTGTGTTGCGAATCGTAACTGCGAAATGGGTATTCGTTTGTTTCTAGCAATGCAGAGAGAAAGCTTGAGGCCTAATCGTGTCACAGTGATGTCTATTCTTCCTGCGTGTGTAGAATTGGGTTCTGGATTAAGGCTGGTGAAGGAGGTTCATGGGTTTTCGTTTCGTAGTGGATTCGATTCAGACGATCGGTTAAGAGCTGCTCTTGTGACCATGTACTGTAGATCTGGTAATGTACGTCTGGCAAGGTTGCTGTTTGAAGAATCAAAAGTGAGAGATGTTGTGATGTGGAGTTCAATGATTGGTGGCTATGCCGAGGGTGGAGACTGCTCTGAAGCTGTGAATCTGTTCAGTCAAATGAGAGAAGAAGGAACTGAACCCAACTCGGTTACTCTGTTGGCTGTTGTCTCAGCTTGCACCCACTCAGCATCATTGAGTTTTGCAGCTAGAATCCATTCTGACATCCTGAAACGTGGTTTCATGTCAAATATCGTTTTGGGAAACGCCCTCATAGATATGTATGCAAAGTGTGGCAGTCTTCTTGCTGCACGTAAAGTGTTTTATCAACTTACTGAGAAAGATGTTGTGTCATGGAGCTCAATGGTAAATGCATACGGTCTTCATGGACATGGTTCTGAAGCGTTGGAAATCTTTCAAGAGATGATAAAGAGTGGAGAGAAACCAGATGCAATGGCATTTCTTGCAGTTTTATCGGCGTGTAACCATGCTGGTCTGGTAGAAGAAGCTCAAACGATATTCAGGGAAGCTGAAAAAGCTAACCGAATGTCACTCACACTGGAGCACTATGCTTGCTATATCAATCTTCTTGGCAGGTCTGGGAAGATCGGCGATGCTCTCGAGGCTGCTAAAAATATGCCCATGAAACCAAATGCAAGAATATGGAGTTCTCTGCTATCTGCTTGCGAGATTCATGACAGGCGTGATGCTGCACATAAGATAATTGCAAATGAGTTAATGATATGTGAACCTGACAATCCAGCCAATTACGTGTTGCTGAGCAAGATTCACACAGAATCTGGTAATTGCTATGGTTCAGAAGAAGTGAGGAGAGTTATGCAGAGAAGAGGACTAAACAAATGCTACGGATTCAGTAAAGTTGAATCCTGTAGATAACCAAGGAAAACTCTCAGCGTCCTATGTGAAGATCTATCTGAGCACTTTCATCAAGATTTGCTGAAATTGGTTTCCTGGCGACATGAGCCAGTCTGTGAGGGCAGTTGAGGTTGAAAGATCCAATATTTAAACCACAAAATGCATTACACTACCTTGTGCTCTTCTCCTCTCCTCTGGCAATTGAGGTCTGCTTCTCTCTCTTTTGGTATCTTTTTGAGAAAACCCATGTTTCTTATCTGTTCGGAGGATTGTAAGTTGCTGACTTTATACAAAGAAAATGCTGGGTTTCGTTGAAGATTCACTTTTGCTGCATTAGATTACAGTACCAAACAATGTTGGGTTTGATTCATGTCCTTAGATGACCTCGTCGCTTGTCTTATGCCTCTGCTTATCATTCACTAGCCAAAACTCTGTTCCTGAATTACCTTCTTCGTTGTCCTCTCTAGGTTATAATCATTCTCACTCGGAGAAGGAAGAGGCTTTTGAGGTTTGTTCTCAGTGCGGAGAAGAAGGGTGATAGTCGCACGGGTAATTATAATAATAAGAGGAGGAGAAGAAGCTGGAGGCAGAGATTTTTCTTTGATGATGATGGGAATTGGCTTGGTTTGAGGGACGACGCCGTTGTCGATGAGACAGCTGATCTTGAGAAGGATGATGAGATGTCTGATGAAGACAAATTCGCGGCTTGGAAGAGACGAGCAGAGGCTATCGTGGAGCTACGGGAAGGTCAGAAGGAGATTGGGACAATGATGATGATGATGATGATGGTAATGCGAGCAAGAAATGGGAGGATTGGATTGTTGATTCAGATGACGCTTGATGAATTGACTGTTCCTGAGAGAGGGTTGGTTAACATGGTGAGGGATATGGTTTTAGGAGTAGAGGAGGAAGATCTTCTATACGAAGACCGTGTTTTTCGTTATGCATCTTCAAAATCAGTGAGTTATGCCAAGATCATTTCACTATGCAGCATAGCTTGTTACATGTGTTGTTTGAGTGTAATGCTCATTGACATTGTAACTCTTTGCAGGCTAACTTTTTGGTGTTATTGATCCTCATACAATGGACATTGGACTTTTTAGTCCATGATTATACTCATGACCTTTTTAGACAGGTGCTTTCTTCATCTTACTACTGTTAAGTTTCTCATATTATGTCTCTGTTTACATTATGTTAGTTCCTAGTCTGATTGTTCAGTCTGTGCCTTTACTAGCAGATATGTAAAGACTGTAACACTTTCTGCGCAGACGCTTGATGTGAGACGAAGCCAGAAGCTAGAATGGTAAAGGAACTGAATAGAGCAAAAGCTTGGTACCGTCTCGAAGTTGAAATTGGCAGATCACGCCTCTTTCTGTTGACGATTTGTGATGGGAGTTGCGCGGTAAAGCGTAAGACACAATGCCACAGCTTTTGTTTTGGTTGATGCCATCTTGATCTGTATGCCAGATAGTTAATTTACACGCATAGACTCACACTATGATTCTTCTTTGTTTGTTCCTATCTTTGGTATCTTCAACAGCCTGGAGCTGAGAGAAGAGTGGAGATTAGAGAACCGGAAAGCACTTGCCAACATATGGTCTGATATGGTGTTTGGGATGTCGTTGTTTGCTCTTTTGTATGCCAATCAGGGTAGAGTAAGTTACTTTTTCCAACCGCAAATCTTACCAAGCTACAATGACATTTTAAGTTTCATCTCCAATTAGTAGCTGTTAAGCCTGTTTTGTTAACGTGACAAACTCTTTTTAGGTAGCCTTGTTGAAATTTACGAGATATAAGATCACAAACAACATTTCAAACACAGGAAAAGCATTTCTCATCATTCTTATCACCGACATTTTGTTGGGGTAAATGTCCTAATCTTTGCAAGTTAAGACTTAAGAGCATAACACCAATGAAGTTCTAAGCAAATGTGAAAAACAAAGATGTCACAGTTCTAATAACTGATATTAAAGATAAGATTGGCTCTATTGAAATCCCATTGTGCAGAGAAAGTATTCAACTTGGTGCTTCTTCTTGTTGGTACCGTACCATTCTGAATCTGGATGGGGGACATTGTTAGAGACTATAATGGAACATAATGGTCTTGAAGTTGAGAAATCTACTATAATCATTTTTATCTGCCTCGTTCCCGTTGTTATGGACGCTTGTGTTAAGCTCTGGGTATCTTCTCTTCTACTCTTTTGGCACCTTTGTTTCTTCTTCTTTGCTCGATATCTCTTTCTGCATTTGAAACTTTATTTTCGCTTTTGTGCAGCTGTTTAAGTTCCTTCCAAGATTGTCTCCGAGAGTTTCCAACATATTCCAAGAGATGAAACGTCATTAAGTAGTATCCACCATTAAAAACTTTCCGTTAGAGTTCTGTGCTTCTATTACACAAACCATTCTTCAGCTTTGTATACTTTCATATAGACACATAAGATAAACATAGGCTATTTTTGTCATGTACACAACAAACAAACCTACAAAGAGGCCCTTAGGGCTTTGGGTTTATGCTGCTTGTGAAGTAATCTTCAGTATGGTGGGGTATCTTGGCTTTTGTTTTTTGGATGGTTGAGTTGATGATTATGATATTGTTTGGGGCAAACGATTATTAAGATTCAAGAGCTCAAATTTTCACACAAAACTTTCATGCCTTTGTTGACTCAAGACACTTTTCTCTCTTTTGGACCAAGCACAATGTTTTAAAAGCTGAAAATGCTGATGTATAAGGTTTTGATTGACAAAAAGCTAAAAACAGTGTATTTTCTCTTAATGATTAGGTACTACAAATAAAAATAAAATAAAAGTTGGTGAAGGTCACAGCTCACAGGTGGCTAACAACATCTCCAGATCAAAAACTATTGAAAGACAGTAAAAAGATGTGTATCTGGTTAGAGATCTCATCAAAATCTTGTAACAAACAAACAAACAAAGATTTACATCATTTTAGACCAAGTCATGTACATATATGCTACATAGATCATACAGTACATGATATGCAATGATTAAGTGTACTACACTATCTAGGATTTACTTTTTCACTAGGTTAGGTTAGCATATTTACCACTACTATACTAGACCTCTCAACGCAGATCAGTTATTAGATTCCTTCGCAGTAAAAAGTTAAATCTGTGACAACCAGTCTGCAAGTGATATTTATTGATATAGCCTGTAATTGCCCCATTTATTAGTATGGTGGGTTTGAAGGGCCATTCCCCAGTTTAGTAGTTGGAGTTTTAAAGAATCATCATTTATTTAATCGTGTCATTAGTTTAGACCATTTGCTATAATAATTTATGGTCAAAATCTGAAGCTGACAAATTCCAAAGCACACAGATTAGTGTCAGAAATTAAAAGCAGAGTTGTCCAAACGAGAAATGTTTCCTTCGTTTATTTATTGTACTAATGAGACAAGAAATTGTAAAGTGAATTCGAGACAAAAAGATAAATAAACAGTACAACTAGTAGTAATATAGGAAGATGGGAGGGAGCAAGAGAAGAAAAAAAATTGAGAGGAATGTCTGAGCCTCTGACAGCAATTCTATTTAAAGGCCATCACTTGCAGCCTTTGACCAAATCCTAGCCCTTGCATTCTTATGTCTAACTCCAATTTCAAGACGCAAGACATGTGTATATTTGTTAAGAGATCAGGTGTGAAAACAAAAGAAAGTGATCACTGTAAAGGGTAAAATATAAACTCAAGACACAAATGACATAAATCAAACATTACTAATTATATGTTGCTTAGTATTAAGTCCAATGTATTTGACTACAATCCTCAATACTAACTAAAACGTGGAAAATGGAAATCACCAGATGATATCGTTAGAGGGCTGCAATGATTATTATGATCTTCATTCTCTTTTTTGTTCTGTAAAAATAAATCAAATGAAAGTATAGGATGAGAACATTCAAAGTATAGGACTCCAGAGACTTATGGTCCGCTGGCTTATTTGTCGGGATTCATGGGGAATCACCGATCTAACAAACTCTGTTTCAAATGAATTATTATCTTCAGTGTTAAAAAAAAAGAACATTCACACCATGGACATATAAGTCTCTCTTTTTTGACCAATGAACATTCAACTTGTACCTAAACAAAAGTTCTAAAAGCTTACACAAAATATGATCTCTTTTAAACAAAGAAGGTTTATACGAGGCCACCAGAATTATTAAACTATGCACGAGTTTCAAAAACTGTGTCTGATAACCTTTTTTAATGAAATAGCCTAATTTGTTAAATCCTAAGATTAATGCATAGTTAATAATTAATCTATAAAACCCCTTGATAAAAACGAAGAGGTGTAAGAAGTTGGTTTCATATATTAAACCAGCTCATTTCCTTCTAACCCCCGCCAAGATCGGATCCTCTCCTCTCCTCCACCACCTTCACTCCATCCTCTTGCCTCCACTAAAAAAAACAAAACCAAAACAAAAAAAAACAATTTTTTATTCTTTTCTTAGACAAAAATAGAGAGAGAGAGAGAGAAGAGATTTTGGGTTTGTGTTTTTTTTCTCCTTCTCTTCATCAAAAGTTCTCATCTCTCTGATTCCTTGTGGGTTTTTCATCAAATGGGAAATGTGACATCAAACGTGGCGGCCAAGTTCGCCTTCTTCCCTCCGGAGCCTCCAACGTACCGTGTAACGAACGACGAAGAGACAGGGAAGCTGGTCTTGTCCGGAGTCTCCCCTGACAAGAACATGGAAGTCCATCAGCTCACCACAAAGTCTGGTAACAAAGTCGTCGCCACGTTCTGGAGACACCCTTTTGCGAGATTCACCCTTCTCTATTCCCACGGCAACGCAGCTGATCTTGGTCAAATGGTCGAGCTCTTCATCGAGCTCCGTGCTCATCTCCGCGTCAACATCATGAGGTACTAACACACACACCACGAATCTAAAGACTTTTTTGTAACGACCCGGTTTTTGGCCCGGAAAATTTTTGACCCGTTAAGGTCTAAGTTATTTCCGAAAGCCCAAAGTGTTGAGATATAAAAGCCATCAGCCCAACCTTGTTTTCTCAGAAACAAAAGAAAAGAGATAGAAGTTAGAGGGAAGAAAAAGGTAAAGAAGTGAAGGAAGAAGAAGTGTGATCACTTAGAAGTTGGAGGGCTACTGGAGCTCGTCACCGGAGCTGCTAGCCTCCGTGATCACGCTCAGCTCGTCACCACCGTTCGTTTTAGTTGGTAAGCGCCGGAGAACCACCATGCATTTAAGCTAGTTTCGGCCGTTTTAGTAAATCGTCGATAACTTCTTAACCGTTGAGAATATCGTGCATGCAAGACCATCATCGTGTTCCTCTCGTCGAGACGAATCCGTAGCCACCAGAATCGCCGCAATCGGAGTCCGGACGAAGCCGCTAGAGCCTCCTGAAGTTTCGCCTCTGTAACCGCCGGAAATCGCCGCCGCCGCAGCTCCGCCGTAAGTCGCCGCCGCCTCGCCGTCGTGGTCCGCCGTCCGCCGCCACCTCGCCGCCGTCGTCCGCCACCGGTAAGCCGCCGTCTTCCGCCGTCACCGGCCGGTGACAGTCGCCGATGACTCGCCGGTGACTCGGCCAACTCGGCCGGGTCAACTCAGCGAGTCAACTCGGTTGACTCGGTTAACCGGTTGGTTAGCCGGTTTAAATTGATTTCAATTCGGTTAGGTTAAACCAGTCGGTTCAAATCAATTGGAAATCGGTTAGGGTAAACCAGGCGGTTATTGAGAATTGGTTTCTGGTTAAGGGTTGACCGGCTTGGGTCAGAGTTGACCGGGTTGACCTTTGACCAGCGGATTGACTTTTCCGTAAATGTCCGTTTTGAGCCGTTCGAAGGCCGTTCTGACTCGGAATTTCGATCTGATTTCAGATTTAGAGTCTATTTAAGCAGCTGGAGTTCATAGACACCACTTCTCTTTATTGCTAAGGTGAGGGCTTCTCCGTTAAATCCCGAACTAGTTTAGTACTACCATTATGGAAAGTTTAGTTTCGAAACATGATAGTCTCTGTGAATCGAGTCAGTTTGAGAGTCTTGCTTGCTCATTACTGTTATTGATTGTTAAACCGGAAATAGGGGTCTAGAGGATTCAACGATTGTATGAACTGATTGATGTTAAAAACTGTTATATATATACATATATAAATATATACGAGTCCATGTGTGAGATTCGCGGGGTGCAGAGGTGTTTGCACTAGGCCGCGGGTTTGTGGAGATCACGGGGTACAGAGACATCTGTGCTAGGCCGTGGGATTTGCGGGGTACAGAGACGTTTGTACTAGGCCGCCTTGTTTGAGATTCACGGGGTACAGAGAGAGCTGTGCTAGGCCGTGGGGTTTGCGGGGTACAAAGACGTTTGTACTAGGCCGCCTGTTTGTGGGATCGCGGGGTACGGAGATGTCTGTACTAGGCTGCGGGACTTGCGGGGGTACAGTGTGGACTACTGTGCTTACGACGCTTATAGAGTTATATACGTATATATATCCTTATGAAGGAAATGCGATAGGCTATTATCGCATTGGTTGTAGCATGTCTAGTCCACTAGACATTTGTTGATTGTTCTGTGTGGTGTAGACACCGTGTTTGTTTCATGCTAGAGCTAGGCCTACATTTTTGTAGTGCTATGAGCTGAGTCAGTGTTTTATCGGTTTAGCATCCCATACCTCACTGGGCGATTCCCCTGTCGCTCACCCCTCTTCCTTTCCCCTTTCAGGTGAGACCGATGAGCAGGAGTGATTATATCAGACCAGTGCTTTTGGGCTTTTACTACTATCGGACTCGGGACTTCTATTACTACTATCATTTTATCGCTTTTGGGCCGTCGGGCTTCTATCTATCGTTTATGCTTATTTCGTATTTTGGACTTTCGGTTTATTCGTACTTTATATTTCGGATGTTATCGTTGTTGGGCCTTTAGGCCTTATCCTATCCTATTGACTTTTATCTTATGATGGAGATTATTATTATTAATTCGGTTGTATTTTTATTTTATTTTCACTTCTATTTATTTATTATATTTCGGAAGTGACGGGTGTCACATTTTTGTTGTTAGATTCTTACAGATGTCGTTTGAAACAGTTATGACTATTCAGGCTATGGAGCGTCAACAGGAAAGGTAAACAAACACAAAGATAATGTGAATTTACATATGTTTGTTTGGTTCTTTTTTTCTGACTTGAGTTCTGGTTCTTTTTTGTTGGTGTAGCCGTCAGAGTTCAACACGTATTATGACATTGAGGCAGTGTACAACTGCTTGAGAAGCGATTATGGGATCAAGCAAGAGGAGATGATTCTGTACGGACAGTCTGTAGGAAGCGGGCCAACGCTACACATGGCTTCTAGGTTGAAGAGGCTGAGAGGAGTTGTTCTCCACAGCGCCATTCTCTCTGGCATTAGAGTCTTGTATCCTGTCAAAATGACACTCTGGTTCGATATCTTCAAGGTAAAATATAAAACACTTTTTGGATATTATGTTTCCATCTCTTTGTCTGATTGTCTAAAAACTGCAGAACATAGACAAGATTCGTCATGTCAGCGCCCAGGTTCTTGTCATACATGTAAGAAAGGCTTTATCTACTGTAGAATCTGTATTTATTTCATTATGCTGACACGTGCTGATTGGTTTTGGGGCTGGCCTGCAGGGGACGAAGGATGAGATTGTGGATTTTTCGCACGGGAAGCGATTGTGGGAGCTGGCTAAGGAGAAGTACGATCCCTTGTGGGTGAAAGGAGGTGGGCATTGCAACCTTGAGACTTATCCCGAGTACATCAAGCACCTGCGGAAGTACATAAACGCAATGGAGAAACTCTCTCTCACCAATCCACCACCTAAAGAGCTAACTAATGAACCTAGTATCACCGAGACTAAGCACAATAAGTGCTTGAGATTCAGGAAAAGGTAGGATTAGTTTCTGGAGGTTAGCAGCAGAGAAGCAGAAGACAATTTGGTAGAGATTCCTTCCTTTGCATCAGGAAATGCTTGTGCAGAGTCATTTCCTCCGTGTGATTCGAATCAACGCAAAACACATAAGAGTCACAGAGAATGTCGGAAGGGAGATCATCTAAAGAGGTGTGTGTTACTGTAAAATGTAGCCCTGTCCTTAGGTACTTGCACAATTTTTAATCTCATGTAAAAAAGAAATGTAATGTAGGACCATGTTTGAGGTTTTCATCGAACATTATTACTTGTAGGAGGAGCTAACAAAGAAAAGATGAACTCGGCATTTTCCTGAAGCTATCTAGTGTTCCTTAGTTCGTACGTTACATATCTCCACCTTTAGCGGTAGTGAAATTATATAATGAAGAAAAGTCAATACAAGGCCAGGCTTTTCTTTAGCTACATTCAGATCCAAAAACAAATCAATTAGACTACATATATGGAACAACGTGGAAGATTAGGAGTTTTCATTGACAATTAAACAGTTCCCTTTTCTTGAACTAAGTTGTGAGAATTCGAATTCGCTTCAGGGTAGAGATGAGAAGGGGCAATCAGTTTCTTGATCAACAAAGCGGCATTGCATTTCTCAGCTTCCTTTTGGTACGGAGATGCCAATTCTTTTAGCTTCTCAAGGGTGACGCACTGACGTTCATGTGACGGATATGCTCATCTGCTACTGCTTCCTGCAGTTTCTCCCAGGAGCCATAACAATATAAGGAACGTGTTCATAGGAGCCATTACAATTGAACATATAGATAGAGGAAATGTTATTAATACAAACAGAGTATCTACTACGAATGGATGATCCACCGACGAATCCTTTGTTGTTGAATTTCCAATACAGAGCAGGTCCACACACCACTAGAGCCGATACAACCGCGAAGATCACTAGACATCTCCAGACCGACGCGCCATTTCAGAACAAACACAAAAAGCTCAACCGAACAAATCAGACAGTGCCAACAATGGTGGTGATTAGTGTGGAAAGACTTGTATCAGCGAACACACAGTTTAATAACAAGTGTGAATAGATGTCAGTTTAACAATAGGTCCCATTTATATTCCTCACAATATACTTTTACAAAGAACGTGGCTCTAGCTGATTCAATTCTTGTTTCATTCATTATCTTAGGCAACAGTTAACGTTTTAGGCAGCCAATGTGAGAGCTTTCAAAGTTGTTAATCAGCTAGAATCAGATGCTTCTTAATCATATTTTGTTTGTAATTATGAGATCCTTTTTTGTAACATCATCTAAAAACAATCCATATGCTCATTGCTTCATTTCATGTGATTTTTTTTGTTCATGATAGAAACACTATTTGACAAACCGAATACAGATCTCTTGAGACAAGAACACAAGTATTTGTCCTTTTTCTCAGTAATGTAACCATTACGACATGATTCTACAGAACAAAACACGATGCATCTCAGCTAAAAGAGTAGCTTTCAAACAATTAAGTTTGATTGAGAAAAAAACAAAAATTTGCATGTCGTAGAGGACTCAGATTCGCCTTTTCTCAGACAGATTTAGAGGATAAATACTCTTACACAGTGGCTGCTATTAAAGCCTCGCCATCTAAGATAAAGAGTATTTACCACAACTAACGTCTGGTCTATTGACTTCTTAAGAATCATCATAGTCACTCCCAAAGAAGAAGAAGAAGAAGAAGAGTGAACACTCCAAGAGAAATCAGAAGAAGAAGAACGAGAAGCAAAGCGTTGTAGTTAGCGAGGAAGATTGAGTGATGGTGGTGGAGGAAGATGATTGAATGATTCATCACCACTTTTTTCAAGTGGCTCATCTACAAAGATTTTAAAATCATCGGCCATCCGCTTCCACCGCAAGGTAACGACGGCGACGCCATATATCGGCCGCCGTGTCGAAACCCTACGAGAGCAGAGCGCCTCATACTTAAACTAATGAGAGCGTAAATCCTAACCCTAAACTCTAAAAGTTGTATTTATAGTACCAGTTATTATCTAACTTGCAATTTACAGTTTTACCCTCGGACGATCGACCTGAGTCTCAAGCGGTCAGAGGGTGTTTTGGTCACTAGAAATACGTTTTGCGTTTTTACACACTGTCCGACAATGGAGTTATAACACACAAACAAAGATGAATTCAAACTTGGATATCAAAACGTTGGTATAACAAAATCTTACACAATGATGTGGTTTTAAAGTCTTCTTTAAAGATTAAACTGGATCATGAATACTTGAAAATTTCACTAGAGTTACTCAAAACTGAAGCGTGGACTCAAGAGCGAGCCCATCTAGATAACTTCATGCTAGTCATCCTCCTCCTCTTGTTGGCTTTGTTCTTCGAAGCTAACCTCAGTTTCCTCTTGGCGTTTCTCTCCGGATTCACCACTGCCATTGTCTTTTCTTCTCGCTTTCTCTTCTCCCTCTTGTTCCTCAAGCTTTTCCTTATCTCGCTGTAAACCTCCACAAAGAGTTGGTTGCCTAAAGTGTTGTCTCTTATGCTGTCGCGTACCTCTTCCGCTAGTTGTTTAGCCTCATCTGATAAAACCATTTAAATATGAACTCTTGGTTACATTTGTGACGGAATAAAAATATGATGAAGAGGGAAGACGCAAAAGCTTATAATACCTGAGATGATCTTCCCTGTGAATCCTTCGCAGACTTTGTACAGTGGAAACAGAATTTTGTAGGCATATAAACGACATTCTTCTTGACTCATTTGTGAGGTGAATGCTTTGTAGACGTTGAACACAATCTTCATCTGCATCACCCAAGCAAATAAAACAGCTCAGTTAATTTAAAGCCTGCAAAAAGGCTTTAGGTTTGATCAGAAGAGCGAACAAGCAAACCTGAACAGACTCTGTATCAAGAGCAAGCTTCCCCAGTCTCTTGAGCAAGCTTCCAATCAACACATTTCTTACACCATTCGCAGCATCATCATCCTCGCCATTCTCAGTACGTTTGCCTGAGGTGAGAGACAGAAAAGTAGACCTTCCTTTCCCTGAGTCAAGCACTTCAAAGGCTTTTAGGAACATCACTTGCTCATCCTCGCCAAGACTCGACCAGAACCCGTTGTCTGTTGCTTGAACAGAATGTCCAATCAGGGAATGAAGACTCAAGACCGCAAAAACAATATTTTCTACGAGGAGATTCACATTGACATCCCCTGTGGTGGGTAGCTCCTTTAGCTGGGAGCAAAGAGAAACAGCAACCGAGAACAGGCTACTTGGGTTCTCGAGAAGAGAATCAGATACTACTATCTGAGATTCGGCTCTTTTCCTCCCAGCCAATGCCTTAAAATAAAAATTCAGTAGCCGGCAGGATATACTTCTTAACCATGCGTGTGGGTACAACAAGAACTCAAATACCATTTTCCAAATATCCTGAAAAATAATGTCAGAAAAAATGAGGCCCAATAAGAATAAGTCACAACTAAGTTTAGAAGTAGTGATTTAAACTGTTAAAACTGAGTCCTTACCTCTAAATCTTTTTTGAGTTCTAAATCAGGAAATTGCCGGACCATTTTCTCTATCATAACGAGTGAGTAGTATGCTTCCTTCCAGAACGGTATAGCACCTTCCTCAACAGTATGCAGGCTGGAAGCACTGACAGCAGACTCCATTATCACTTTGGCATCCTCCAATGTGTTGTGGATATGCTTCCGAAATGTATTCTTCGTGGAGTCAATTATAAATCCCAACACCTGCATGGCAAACAGAAGAACCAATGGACATATTGCAAAAGAAGCCTACATGCAATATGAATAAATCAAGCTTAATGAAGATGCTACAGCCATGCACTCAAAACAAGCTAGTGAAATTTATCAAATCCTGCCACTACAAGATGCTACGTATTGTCAGAAAACGAGTTTACATAAGAAAATGTAGCATACCTGTGCTGCGACAGCCTGTAACCTCTGCTGCTTATACCAACACAGACAATCCGAGAGAATGGAACCAACTTGATCTTCACTGATGCACTCGATCAGAAGTTCTATCACCGAACCAATCCGGGACAGCACTTTTTGATCAATATCATTGCCCAAACACATAGCAAGCTGAATAAACATTGTTTTCGACTGTTGGTCAAGAAATGACTTCTTGCCGACTTTTGGTCCTGAGAATTTTAAGATAAGAGTGTGAAGCATGTCAAGGACTGCTTCTCTTCCAGTTGGATGTTCATATCTGGAAGAAAAAATTCAATTTAGTACTGGAAAAATAAGGAATCAAATTCAAGTCGTAGCTAGTGCATTAACATACTTCAGATTTTGCAGCAGAAAGTTCACATGTTGCTGTAAACGCTTCTCAGAAAGCGTGTAGTGGACCAAAAACTGTAACAGTATCTGTTTGCATTTCTTGCGGATTGATTCCACCTGACTCTTTACCAACAACTCTGAAACCTGAACTGCAACGTCATAAATCTCTGGAACCACAAGGTTTCGTTTCACAATGGCCTTGAGTAGTGAAAGGTTAACAAAGGATGGATCGGACTCGAGATCAACAAACATGGGGAACTGAATCACCAACTTTAGCTGCTCCGAAGACAAGGTAATGTTTTTATTACCGAGAAGCGTTGTTAATAGCTTAAGGCATGACTGCACAAGAGGACTGCTGGAATTCACTGCAGACTGAGCAATTGTTAACAATGCTGTTTTCAACTCATCTGCTTCAGAAATGAGGGAAGGCAGTGGAAACCATATTAATGAAGTGAAACATCGAAGGGCTGATGACACAATATCTTCATACTTAGAACGCAAGCATTCAGTAAGTAGTTTGATAAACGAATCTAACTTCCCCAGCAGCTCTTTATCAGTGATGTCGAGTTTAATTTTCTTCAGTCTGTTTTGCAGTAACTCCAGAGCAAACACTGTTATAAGATGTGGACAAGACCTAACACCAGAAACCAACCCAACAGTCTCCCGTAGATCTTTTGATTTCCCTTTCTTTTTGGATGGGGGAGAAGACCCTTGATCTCCAAGACCATTCCTGTCGTTAATACCATCATCAACACGACCATATATGAAAACAAAAAGATCTACTTGGTCAACAGATGGATTCCCTTCAATACCAACTGCAATTTGTTTCAACATCTTCTCCAGATTTGATTTGATCTTTGGAGTCAAATGTCGCCGCAGCTGGAAAGTGACCGGAGACAGTAATTTCAATGCATGTTCTCTGAACGTTACATTTTCAGAAATCAACTTCAGAGTCTCAAATGACATGCGTTTTCGTGTCTCTTTCATTTTGGATGCAAATATATTCACATCTTTCTGTTCAGCAACCTCTCCAAAGATGTCGGTTTCAACCACAGCAAGGAGATCATCCAAACAATGATCCAACTTCCCACACGTAGGTTTGGACAAGCACTTCGATAATATAAAATTGACAGTGTAACCCAGCACATGCAACTCAGACCCTCGTTTCAAGATATCACGTAAGCTTCTGGTGACAACAGGCAAGTACTCCAGCCCCAATTCCTTCAAACAAGCAACCAGAGCCAATCTGGCTTCATCACGTGTGCTCTCCAACCGGTTCTTCGTAAAAGTGGCAATCCTCTTAATTATAGGGGAAAGATAATCATGCATTACGTCTTTGGGCAGCAGCTTTAGAACCTTCAGCGCAGCCACACTGCTATTAACATTAACATTGTCAGAATCGGAATCCATCAGCTTCTGCATCTTTCCAAACACCGTTTGAAGGCATTTATGAATCTCCTCCTGCCTGTCACCATCTTCTGTAAAATGAAATTTATCCAAAATCAAGCAGATAAGCCGCAGCAGAAGCTTTCCCTTCTTGGTATGCTTGTGCATCTCACGGAAACACCTATTCAATAGAGCATAATACGACTTCCAACTCATATGTGCAGATACAGATGCAAGGGCCTCTGCGCATGCATTACGGACATTATTGTCTCTTCCTTCTTGGTCATCGAGCAACATGTTGAAAAAGACCGAGACCAGAAGTTTTCTCACGACTCCCTGCAACCCCAAACATTTGGTCGTGAGTCTCAAGAAAGAACAACAGCTGCATTTAAAAATGTAAGAAACTCAAAAGAGGTAACAACCTCAGGCAGGCTGCTATCTCCAACCACATTTGCGAAACGTGAAATCGCCTTTGCTCTACGGTGCGCCTGCGAAAGTTGAAAGGAAATCAATCATCGTAAGCCTTCTACCATCATCATATGAAGCTACATGTTCTAATTTTTTAATATGGTCTCGACAACCCAATCAAATTGAGTTTGAAGAGAGAAGTGGAAAAACAAAACAACATAAGAAGCGGGAGGTTCCTGTCTGGTTATCAGATCGACTTAGATGCTCACCAACAGCACGAATAAAATGTGGACTCAATGAATCATTTATGATGAAATAAATTACCTGAATGTGAACGATAGATTTAAAAAAATCAATATTCTCATCTTCAGAGCATAAAGGTCTAAATGCACCAAGCTTTCCGGCATCTGGGAGTTTTGTCACCATTTCACGTATCAAAAGAATCCACTCCTGTTACAGAATAATTCATTTCAGTGCAAAGAAGAGAGCACTGGCCACAAGCATCCATCTTACAACTAGAACCACAGTTCATATACCGAACTATCTCTACAGCAGAAGCATAATAGTATGCTAACTATAAGCAACACCATAAATTGGATAAGTTACATATCCCTAGAGCTAATGTACAGTGAGTTTCTAAATTGATAGCATTTTCAACATAATTTAGAAGGGTTAATGTACCTTTATTATATTGCCTCCTTTGCTTATTGCATCAGCAATGTGTTTCAAGATAAAATCTACAAAGGACAGTGCATGATTTCCTGTCCAGCTTGCATCATCAGCTATTTTGACCTCTTTGCCAACGCCAGAGTTAGTTGAAGCCTCTTGGCATAGTATTGAGGCCGAAAAATCAATGAAAGACGACAAGAGCTTGTGTGCACTTCCTCTTAACATAATGGACTCCGATGATAAGTTGTATAAGCTTTGTGACAGTATGATCAACGTGTGCTGCTTCGAGGATTTAGTAAAGAAATCCGAGTCAATCTCCACATAAGCATTAACTATCCTTTCATAGTCAAGGTCATCAACTTCCATGGCTGAGATGGAATTCATATCTCGGACACGCTTTGCCTGTAGGTTGGGGACCAATTGTTAGTTACAATTGGAATAGCAAAAGCAAGAGAAATTGATGACTCAGCCTTTAACAGAGACATGCCACGTACCACATCATCCAACGAAAATTCGATTTTTGCAAGAGATTCAAGAAGATCACAAATGCATAATCTAACGTCAACATCAGCGTCAACAAGTAGAGGAGAGATTTTGTTAATAATTCTGGTGGTACTCTCAGTCCCAAGCAACGATACGATGTCCTGAATGGCTAGCAAAGCCTCACGACGGATATCTGTAAAAGCAATAAGACAAGTCACTAAAAGAGACATGATCCTGTAAGTTTTATCCAAGAAGAGTAATGAGAGTAACCATACCAGAATCTCTCACACTTTTATCCAAGAAAGAAAGTAAGACGTCTAAGTACTTCATAACACAAGACTGATCTCCCATGTGCTTTGACAGCAATTTAAGAATCCTGATCTCTCTTTCCCCGTGATACTTGACAGATTTCCTGGATATAAACAACAATCTTATGAAAAAAAAAAATAGAAACAAGAGGAAATAACCTGAGGACGACAATCTACAAGAGTCCTGACCTTTTGCTAATATCCCCAATGAAAAGAGAATGCAAGCTGCTGAACAGTGTTTCTATGTACGGATCTAAGAAGCCTTTGATCATACTGTCATCCTCATGCAACTCACTTTCAAGACAGAGCAGGTTCTCTATGAACTTCAGTGCAGATGACTTTATAGGGTCTGAAGCCGTGGTGACTGTCAGAATCGAACAAATGTCTGGAATAAGAGACTCTTCCCGACATAAGAGGGTCACGAGATTGCGATTTCTACTCATTGACAAGAAGCATGAGAACAGGGAACTTGCTTTCTCACTACTAGAACCCTCCTGCTTGAAATTCTTAATTAACGGATTTACTGCCGAAAAGAAGATGTCCCAGAACTCGGAACCAAGATCAGAATCCTCGTACTTATCAAGAACATGAGCAATAATTTTCAGACATAAGGATCTCAACTCTTTAAACTGCTTCAAAGCAGTGCCAGCCTACACAAAAACCGGAAAAAAAAATATAAGAGACGACAATAAATACAAAAACGAAAGTAAATGGACTTGCTTGAGTGGATAAAGTGCTTTAGGGAAACAAAACCAATAACCATTTTACCTGGTCGTGATGTACTGTAACATTCTCTTTGTTGTCTGGGGTTAATGAGGCGGCAGTGTCACTACTTTCTTCATTAGTATTTGGAGCATAGTTTACCATTAGCCGGACAACACAGCCCATTACAAAATCGATAAAAGGTCGGACACGGAGTTCATCAAAGACTTCAAGGATGTCTTGGATGACATGAAGAAACCCAGATTTTTGATTCCTGGACAATGTCGAAATAGTATCACCAGTGAAATCCTTCAGGAAATTCGCCTTTTGGAAATAATCCAGCGAAGTTTTGCCTGAGTTCCAGAACAAGTTCATTGTTTCCTCTGATACAATATTCAAAGGCTTTATCAACAGTACAAAGAAGAGGGCAAGGTCATTAACATCCCGCTCAGCTATAAAGCGAAGAACTGCCTTCCGGTGATTGATACTTGTATGCTGAGAAGGAAATCAACGATAACTTATTAAGATGGAAACTGCATTGGCATAGGAAGTAGACTAAAAGAAGCGAGTAATATGTACCTTCCGTGAAGCCAAATTCTTTAATGTCCTGACTTTTGGCGCAAGGATGCGAATTTCAAGTGAGAAAAGAAGAGATCTGTGAGCTTCTTCAATGTCTACAGACATGTTCGAGGTTGTGAGTTCTTCTCTCAATTCCTCTGGTTTAATCAATTTCAACAAATGCTCGCGGTGTGGGAGTAAGAAGTCGTTCCACAACAGAAGGCACTCTAGAACAATGGTTTGTAATTCAGCATCATTATCGTCCAGGAATCTGGAAAAAAAAATCACCATGCAGATGTCAATGAAATAATTTAATTATGCACTCTAGAAGAGTCCAAAAGAATAGTGGATTGTCAAACTGAGTAGTCTAGCGAACCTATTCTGCAGAACGCTGTTTAGAAATTCGCTAAACTGAAACGACTTAGGATTTTTCATCAATTTCAGCAAAGTCAACCATTGTTTCACAACATTCCTCCAATCCTCTCCTTTACAAACCTCCACATTGAATAATCCGACACTGCAACATAGAAGAAGAAAAATTTAGGACAACAGATGTAGAAAAAAAAACTCTTAAAACAACAAATATAAAGACATAAACCTCATAGGATTTTCAATGTTGTATCCCAGAAACTTCAACAACAGAGGGAGAATCTCAGAAGCGCGGGACTGAGCAACATTGGGAACTTTTTGTAAGGTCTGGAGCAACTGAGTAACCACCGTTGCAGTAAGTGTGCTATTAGACGGCGGAGAGAGAAATAAATTAAAACGGCCAATCAGATCTGCAGATTGAAAGAATAACATATATGCATTAGGCTATACAGAACAGAAAATAAAGATATCGAACATATTAAAACAGGAGAAAAAAATGGATACAGATATTTACTTAAGAGGGTGAGAACCTACCAGTAGGCTTGTCTGCCAAGCTATGGTTCGCATTCTCACTATGGTTGTCGAGTGTCTCAAATTTTAGTTGGCACTGGTCCAAATAACAAACAAAATCACTCCACACAGCTGCTGTGTGATTCCTCAGAAGAACCGCAAGACACTCAGATACTGAAACCCACAACTTAGTATAACTAATATGAAATATTCCCATCAACCCATTCAATACTAGCTTCACATATGCCGCATGTACCCTGCCAGCAGAGAGATGCCCTTTTATTTCAGAAAGCAATCCGATCAACTCCCCCTCCGTATTCACTGTGGGCTCAATCTCTACGATTGGGCGTAGTGACTCAAGAACCTGGTCGTTAGAAGGAAAAATTTAAGAAATCAGTGGTAACATGATTTAATGCAGAGGCGACAGTTATATAATCACAAAGGATGTGAAATCTACTCACATTCCTTTTACGAGAAAATTGTTTGATCTCCTCAGTTTTCATATTCTTTTTGGGAGGCTGCTCTTCAAAAGAAGAGTTGGTCGAAAATGTTTCAAAATGGCACAAAATCTTCAGAGTCATAAGACGGATGCATTTGTTTGGGTGGCGCAAGTTTTCCGAAAATATGCCAAAAGCTTCTTTAGCCTTTTCTTCTTGAAGTTCTGGTTGTGGCTTAGACCTGTCATCATTAGCTAATGCAAGCCTACAATTTAATTAGGAAAATGGATCAGCCTACCATCAGAGTGTCATCAAGCAAGGAGAAGTACTTGAATAATCACCAAAATAAGTAAACTCACATGTGCATTGTGTCCAAAAAATCGGCCACGGGGGTCAACACTTGTACGCATGACTTGTAATCTTTAGCCATAGACAACGCTTCCTCTAGATCGTTGTGGTTGATTCTTCTGGGTAATTTGTGACATGAACTCAAAGTAGTACCAAGTAAGCTCTGCCACATCAATTCTGGGGCACTAGACGTGTTTGCTGAGAAAAGGTCCAAAATGTAAGATGTTAGTAGACTCCAGAACAAAAAATCACAATCCCATTTAAACACGACGCAATATCCCCTTCACAACTGTATCGAATATGAGAGACTCAAAATTATCTATAATGGAATATCAAGACCATGAATTTTTTATGAGTTTGATCAATATGTCACCGATCAAACCACATAACTGGAGTGGCATCTTTGAGGAAAAGGAAGATAAAGTAACATGAAAAAGGAGTGAATCATGCAGTGGTACTCACCATCCGACACTTTCAAATGCTGTCTGAGAGTTTCCTTGAAGGAAATAAGTAATGACGAATCCACTTTGAAATACGGATAACAGTTGACAACTCCCCAAATGGCAGCCAACTCGGCATCATCAGTTTGAGATAATCCAGTCTTCTCTATGTTCTGACGAACCTTCTTAATATTTTCTTCCAAAAACTCATGAATTTTCTCAAATTTCTGATCTACGGTGGTCACCCTGCCGTGACTTGTTAGTTGGCTCTCGCAAAATGTTAGCAACAGAGGAATTACTTCCGCAGAAGACTCCCAAATCATATTGTTGATTGCACTGCAAAACAGAATTTAGTTGCTAAGACATGGAGATAGGAAAATCAAAGAGGTAATGAAAAAAACTATGATGTGAGACGTGCCTTAGTATATTATTTGTAAATGCTTTCACAACCGAATGATCCTTGTTCAGCAACTCCGCCAAAAAAGTCAGCAAACTGAAATAAACATGATCAATGTCAAGAAAAAAAATTGAATATATAAAACAGGTAAACAGTACACGATACCTTGAACTCTTCATGGCAAAAATGGGAGCCCATTGCGAAGCAACAGTTTCCAAATCATTGACTCTGTTTAATGTGCATAACATCAGTTGCAGAACTTCATCAATGACAGCAGATAAGTTATCCCCTTCTACAATGGTCTCAGAGGAACCCACAAAAGTTGACACAATGAGGCCCACAAGTCGAATCAAAGATGGGTAATCTGCACAGTAACAGAGATATTGGCAATACAGTCACGCATATGTTGCCATGTGCAGCCAAAAGAGCCTATAATAGGAAGAGAGGGTATAAGAGAAGCAAGTCAACAACCGTAGCACTCACCATGAACCTTGAGACCTTTCTGAATCCTAACAGCTGCCGTGAGCACACTCAACAGTCGACTTAAATGAACTGAGTTTTTGTTTTTGATCGATTCGTTTATTTCCTGAGTCAAGCACTCCCACATAACATTTAATTTGTCTGCTTCCAAATCCTCGCATAGTCTCTCCAAAGTTGAACTAACAACTTCCACGACAGTACCAGGACCTGCAATGCCAAACAAGATCCAACCATGATAAGAAATAAGGAAATAAGATTCTAAATCATGCAGAGCATGTTAGGGAATAGTATTCAAGATTTTGTTTATTTGAATGATCAGCAGCCTCCAAGATTTTGCTCCTCACACCAACATAATAGCATCATTTTTATAGAAGTAGAAGAGAAGTGCCTCTAAGCCATACACCAAACGGAAGAAAAGGCGTCTTAAACCATCATTTCACCTAAATAAAATAGATATACGCAAATATGCGATTACTCTAAGATGCTATTTCCCATTCTCTAAAATTCCATCCCTCTACAGTCTACACTAGGAACTAGTACAAGAGAAAGCTAAATAAACCACACTAGACTTCTAAATGAAACAATCTTAACATCTCTTTAGAAAGGAGACTTGCCTTGAGGAGAATTATCACAAGAAGCTAATGTTGAATCTTTCAACAAGAAACTCAAAACTCTCTTGGCTTTTGAATGGAGACTTCCAGAGGTTCCTCTCATAGCATAATAAAGTAAATCAACTGCTCCAGATTGTTTGGATGGATCTGCAACTTCGGAAAGGATCATGTTGATCCCTGTAATGTTCAGAAAAAAAAGAATTAATTCGACCGTCCATGACATAGAAATGAAAAAATAAATGACAAGCAAGTTATCACCTTTTTCAAGTTGCTCATTCCGTGCATTCCTCAACAAAAATGACATCGACTCTGACATTAATTCACTGATATAGTCTTTGGGATGATACCTCAAGTCCATCGTATCCCTTCAGAATAGCAAATTAAAATACAGAACAAAAATTAAAGACTATTAGATGACGAAAACCCTGAACAGTTAAATCTATAAACATTTAGACCTTCATCAGATCCATCACAGTAAATTGAAATCCTTTGCTTAACTCACCTGAGAATACCTTCAATGTCGCGTAGGAGATACTTCTGCAGATTCATTAATATCTCGCACCATGAAGAGAATATCTGCTCATAAAAAGAACAGTCATTCAGCAAAAAGAACATATAGATATTGCCATGGGTGTACGATAAATATGTTATAGAACACCAACAACCTGCTTGATAATATCCGCGTCTTTCTTGGCACCATTTTCTAGGAGTCTCACTAAGGAGTTCACGATCCGTGGAAGGAAGCTAGTCAAGAAGTTAATAAAATAAATTGGTTAGAACTTAGAACATACTTCAACATAGACAATATTTTATCAAAGAATTTGCATGTGAAGGTCGAAACTTGACCCTTAGAAGAGGGTCAAACAATCTGCAAATTGCTAGTGGTCTATCTTTGTCTTAAAAAACAAGATAGCAATTCTTTCTGACCACTGTGTGCATAGTAGGAAAGGAAAAATCTGTGCTAAAATGATATGAAGCATTCAATACAGCGAAAACTAAATCAGTCCTTAGATGACACGGAAATGGATTATAATAAACTAAAGAGTTCTACGACGTTAAGGAATGACAGTGACAAACAAACAAAAAAAGGGTTCAAGAAAGACTCACGGGATAAAGTCCTCCAAGAGATCTCTTGACAAAGCAGCAATCAATCTGAGAATGGCGTCCAGGGACAATCTTGCATTCATTTGTAATCGAGAGACAAGCTTTGTGAAGATTAATTCTTTTTGCTCAATAACCAAAGGCAAAGTCTGAACAAATGGCAACATTTCTTCGTAAAATGTAATGAAATCTTCTGCTGTATTCAGTTCCTGCATTCAACCACCGAAACGACGAACCAGGTTTAATATCTCTCTGAAACGTATGTGTAAATGTGATCGAGCACCCAATAAGGCTTGAATATTTATACAAAGAAAAGGCAGCAGAAACCCCTCTAGAGATATAGATTGCAGCTTCTACGTCAGGCACTAGCACTATACTCTGAGATAGTATTTCCCGTATCAGCCTAAATGCTAACAGAACAAACTAAGGAGGAAACAGAGTACCAATAGCATAAGCAAAATGGCAAAACACTTTATGATATCTTGTTAACTATAGAAGCCACTAGGTTTTGAATTTAAGTTCATAGTATCCACTAAGTTGCATTAATAAAGAAAAAAAGAAAAACAAAACTAAGCAAAGAAATAAAAAAAAAGCATACCCTCAATTCTACGAGGCAGTCTCTGAAAAACGAGGAGCCATCTGAAGGCTCAGGCTTCACCTTCTCCAGGCTCTTGAAGAAACCGCTGATGTCAATCTCATTGACTTTCTGAGCGAGATTCTTGAACTGCATCCACAAGTAACAAACCATATAAGAGAGTACAAAGACATGTACAATAGCATCTACGCCCAAGTATGAACATGAATACCTAAAAGAGAGTTTTAACATGTTAACAAAGTCCTTTTTTATCTATTAATTGAAGGAGAAGAAGACGTACCACGAATTTCTTACGACCCCCGGAAGTGTTGAGCGACTTGACTGCCCGAGCATCAGCTGGAGTCGCCATGATTCAGAGAAAGTGTGTGTGTGTGTGTGTGTGTGTATGCTAACGTTTACGCTTTCGAGATTCTTTCTTCCCTAAACATCAAAAGTTCACAACTTTACAATTTTAATTTACCAGAGTAAAACAAAGGTAAAAGAGTAACTGCTATGGCAAACGATAGCAATACGTTCTATTTAACTTGTGCTTAAATAAAAAAAGATAGCACTTTGAGAATCGACGACAAAAGGGTCAAAGTAAACTTACGTTTGGATGTGAAAGCCAGATTGGTCTGAAGAGAAGAATCGCAAAAAAAGCTGTCTGGGCTTGAGCTGGGAGAGAACGGCGGAGGAAGAAGGGTTTAAGCTTTACTTTTTAATTTATTCTCTCAATCAAAGAGGAGTTTTGGGTTTAGTTAGTCGGTTAGGTTTATTCTGGTTTATAGCTAACCGACACTCTTTTCTTAACCGGATTTTAGGGTTTAGTTATATTACTGGGTTTCCATAACCGAGATATATTTGTTCGGTTAGCTTCTTTTTCTTTTCTCTTACAGAAGCTTGATTTTATATTTGGCCTTGACCGACTGAAAAAGGAATTTGACGCATTTTAAAAAAAAAAAAAAATTGTAAGTGATAAATATAGGCGGGCGTATGATCTAATAATATTTCATGGTTTGTTATTGTTATTCATCATGTTAATCATAGCGTTGTTGTTGTTGACACAAAAAAAATCATAGCGTTGTTGTTGTATAATATGAGAGAACAACTTTCAGATTCAATATGGAAGCTTCTGCAACTCGTAATAAACCGTGAACTCGTCTCAGTTTCAGTATCTTATATCTGTCTTTTGTCTGTTTTCTTTCATTCCCACTTATTCGAGCACAAAGCCAATATATGAAGCAACCAAGTTCACAAACCCATGTAACTAGGCTTTTACCAGGATAGATTACTTTAACCTTGAAAGTTGTTTATTTCTTGGGGTCTTGGATCAAAAGTTTGTGTAATTTAGTTGCTTTCTTGCATTCTATAGCTTTATGAGCTATTTTCCTTTACAGTTTTTTTTTTCATCTTAATAAACTCTTTTAGAACACCAATCCATACATTGTTTTTTTTTTTTTTGATCAGAAATCCATACATTGTTTTGAATCCATCAACTCATAGTAAAAAAGAATAGATAGATGCTAAAGGAAAGCATTTCGGGTATAGCAAACATGGAGTCATGCGGATCTCGTAATGTATACGACTGAAAGTGGGTCTATACCACCCTAAGCTCTTCAATTGCGAATTTTGGATTCAATAATTGAGTGATCAGGCAATGAAAACACACATAATGCAGAATGGAATTAAACTGAGGTAATGACAATAAAGTTTCTCCACGATCAAATAAGCTACCAGTCTTTTGAAATTTTGGCTAGTACTTCCATAGTTCAATCAGTGATTTTACCTGATTGCTACACTTCCAACCTTGAAACTAATATATAAATGAATTATCTTCCCTCTTGATATTGATCTCATTCTCCTGCAAAGTACAAAATCGGGTTGTTCTCTGGCATATCTCTTTTAGTGATGACAATGCACAATCTAACAAGATCCTATTCAACTATAGTAAACTCATTTGCACAGCAGAGATTAATAGACAACAGTTTTTTTCCCACAGTGGTAGAATCTCTATAGTTACCTAGCAGCGTAAACGTTACAAATATATGCCCTTAGCACGACAGTTTTCCTTTTGTTTTAGTTTACCCATCAAACAATCAGTATAGCTTAATTATATTTGCTTAACTGGAGATGCAAGTGCAAGAAAAGGAAGACAACAAAGTTAGCCTAACATATCAGATGGTGCATCAGAGATTATATGAGAGAGATGGTTAAATCTTCCTATACATCATTCACTGGTTAAGAAATGATACTCTAATAAGATTCAGTTTAGAATCTTTCAGACGAATACAAACAAAATCATCTCTCTATCCGCTTACAGAATCCGACGTTCAACGCTCACTTGAACTAACCCATTATTACTTCAAGAACAGATAACTGAATTAGCCAATCAGCAGAAACAACACAGTCATAACGATAACCTAAACCAAAATAACTAAATGAAATTTCTCTCGTCTGCCTCATATATAGATCTTATTATATATCCATGATTTTCCCGGTTAAGGAAAGAAGCTGGCTGTAAAAATTAAGAAGTTAAGATGGTGATGATGTCTATTCAGCGACTTTGTTATTAACTTCAGGGCGGCCGGAACACATAAAACACTAGAACCGGTAACTAACAAGATTTACTATTTGATTTCATCAGACACAACACAGTCTTATCTCTTAAACTCCATTACTATAGTGCATTTTGTAATTGAACTAGACAAAATCATGGCAAAGCCAGGCATCTGGTTGACAAAAATCTTTTCAAAGACGACTAAGCTTGCAAAACAAAGGTAAATATCAAACCAGTAACATCTATAGTCATTCAAGCAACCTAAGATCAATAATTTCAGTGATAAATTTATTATTTCTTACATTTCTGTCTCCATTGTTATCTATTCCACGACTTCAGTTATGAATTTCAAGGTGAAACACATCTTACACCAGTACAGGTACGGGAAAATTCACAATGTGATTTCATCAAACACAAGTTACACAACCCAAAGACTTAACTGAAATGGCGGATACAATATATTAGCAAGATGACCTATAAAGCCAATATTCTGGAGATGGAGAAAAACACCAACTCATGAATATAAACTAGGCTCAATATAAATTTAGTAATCAACGCAGACTACACAAAATCACTGCAAACTAAACTAGGCTCCCAATCACAAAGAACTTGATTTTGACACAAAGTATATCATGGAAAGATAAACATTAAGCTTGGCCAGCATACAAAAGATCAAAGCAACAAGATTAACCATAAGATGAAATATTGTACCTTCCGAAACTTTCATTATACCAATCATTTCAGTGGAAAAATAACTGTTTTGTCCACCTTTGGCGGAAGAGAATAAACGATTTCGGTATAAACTAACATTTTCAAACTCCTTTGGTACCATTTAGGATAAAGCATTCCAACAGAAACTAACATTTTCGACTTGGAAGAAAGCAAAACAAGCAACTAAATCTATTTCAGAAAACTAAATCTATTTCCTAGCAAAGTTGGAAGCAAAAATGAGGAAACCTGCGAGGAAGGGATATAACAAAAATCATTAAGTCTAGGGTTCAATCTTTTTACTTTGGATCAAAACAAGCAAAGAAATCAATTTAAAAGAGTCTCCTCCACACACTACTGGATCACACTCCAAGATGGACTTTAATGCACCAACTAGCATTAATCCGTACAAACCTAACACCAAAAGGAAATTTTAGATGGAAGACGTTTTAAGAACAAATTAACAGATGGATTCAGTGCTTCATTACAAACTTACTCATTAAAAAAAAAATCATGTACTCACTAAACGGCACATAACAAGTCTCGACATGAAATAGAACTGAAGAAGGGATTATAAATCACAGATTACATCACTTATGACTTCTGGTGAAGCCTGAAAACCACATCTGGTTTTGAAAGAAAGAAGACACGAGGAAAAAACAGCTACATAATCTGAGCTTCCTAGCTGTCAAGATCATCAAGAGAATTAAAACATGCAGAAACTTAAAATGAAAATTGAAACAAAAAAAAAGAAGAAAAACTCAGATTACCTCAAGCCAAAAGAAGACAATCAATAAATAGTTAATTAGTCTCTGAGAAGAATGTGTACCGGTGGGGATTCATGATCATCAAAACTCGCGCTTTTCCTAGATCCACTAGAAAAAAAAAACAACATATATAAACATAACATATTTAAAATCTATATTTATCATAAACCCAAATATATAAATCTGAGATTTTCTCCTCCGAGCATTCTTAAGCCCACTCACACAAAAAGAAAAAAATAGATAATATCTACATATATAAAGAAATGATAATGGGCATCAGTCTTATCCACATCACCAGGCAAATGAGACAAAACAGATGATAAGAATAAGTGATATGTTCATGATTAGAAGGTCAAGAAATTAGAGAGGGAGGGAGAGAGAGAGAGTGAAAACGAGAACTCAGGCAACTGACAGAAAGAGAGGTGAGCACGCACAAGCAAAGTTATGGACACATACCAAGTGCCTGCATGTGCTCACTCTCTTCTGTCAGTTTTTCTCTGTTGCAATTCCTCAATCACCTCCTTCTCTGTCTTCTAACAACTTCATTGAATAACCCCATATAGATTGATCTCTTTTCAAAAACACTCATATTCTCTTCCAATTCTAACAGATCTCTACAAACCCTAAAGAAAACTCGAGGAAACCCTAACGAATTCTCAGAAATCTCGCTGTTTGGTGAGTATTACTTACCGCCTCTAACGGCGACAAAGTCGGTATATAAAGAGATTGAAAGGTCGATAGGAGAGATAAGAGGGTTTGATACAGCGGAGGTTATGGTTGTTATTTTACTTTTCTTTTAATCTTTTTTTCCTTTTATGTCGTTTTTTTGGTCCAATCTTTGTTAAGATAGTTTTAGAGGGTTTCAGACACGTGTTCAAAAGTGAGTGGATAACAGAGTACACCTGGTCAGTCAAATCTGCAAATAGTTGGAGTCTTCAATTTTAAACCGGCTTTTCCAAAGGTGGCGCGTGTGTAACAATAGCCGGTGAAAGCTTAGAAAATTTGTTCATAAATCTGAGAAAATCCAAATTACCACGATGCTTCTAATCATGATTAGTCGTTCGTTTTTATTGCCTGTTAAAAATAAATCCTTAGTCAATAGTTACACCAGATAAATTGATGCTAGTGACAAAACACTTTCGCTAACCCATTATTGAAAATTGTTACTTTAAACTATATTGTTGGCATTGGTACATTGTACCAAGCAGCTGAATTGGTTCGTGGGATGACTGACGAAAAATAGTAAGATATCTTATTAGATCCTCTTGTCTTCCTCTTACTCATCTTTTGGATCCTCATTCAGTGTTTTCTTGTAAATTACTTTCAAAAGAAAAAACGTCATCTCCATTTTCTTTACAATAAAACTGATTAGTAAGTTATATATATATATAATTGAAGAGTAACATCATTATGCGATTCACAGTATATTTCAAAAATACAAAATAATACTTACGTATTTGCAATCACGTGAAAAAAACTTGGTATTTAATCTTACTTTTAAAGATATTTTGGTTCAATTTTCCTCTTTGTCTTTTTAGATATAATACTTTAACAAAAAAAAATCTTCGTCTAAAATTTTAAAGTAAAATTGCAATATATAATGTAGTGAATATATATATATATATAATAACTAATTTGTAGTTTTCTTGAAATTTTGTTTCTACATTTAGGATGAGATAGACCGCTAGAAAAATCTATTTTTACTATGTGGGTATCTTCCCAGAAGTCTTTCCCTCTTTTGTATGTATAGTGCTTAAAAAGTTTAAGACATTGGAAACCACACCATCAAATCAAGTGACAAATTCTTGTACTAACCACTGCTTAAGATATACTTTCGACAATGAAGCTTAGTTAATCATTTTGTCGACGTGCCCAATAATAGCTATCATGAGCCCGGTACATACTAGTACAAAGTACAATCTTTATGCAGCATGTGGTTAACTTTCTTTCTTTATTTTTGAAACTGGTTAACTTTCTTTTTTAGCTTAGCAAACTTAATAATTATTTCATTTGATGCACCAAACGGCAAACCAAACAAAATGACCTAAGAAGAAAGACCTAATCATATAAATAAACATAAACTTTTCACAACAAAGATAATAATAAGTAAGGAGTGGTACCATCTTCACATTATTAACATTCTACTATAATATAAGAGATCAGCATGAATTAGCTCGATTTAATAATTGTGAATGTTTAAATTCTTAAATCTAAAGACATAATATTAGGTGTAAGTGATTTTCAAGGGTAGAGTTACTATGAAAATCAAACAAAAATATGCACCTAACTGCTTAGATTGTTAATATCAAAATAATCTTCAATGCATGAATTTTGCAAATTTTCTTTTGACTTTTAAAGATAGAAATGTGTAAGAATAATAATAATATTTAAATACAAAATTTATGTTCGATAGTTAGAAGGTTTGAACCTAGGTTGCATGGAAGCTTCATCGGATGTCCGCTTCCCGTTTCGGAACCGGAATCGGAAGCTTGTGGAAGCTTGCGGAATCTCGCTTCCAAAATATTCTCTTAAAAAGCTTGTTGGAAGCTTACGATTCCATTTTGGAATCACGCTTCTATTTTTTAAGACACAATAGTATAAATCAATAAACATATAAAATCATAGTTTTTAATTTATATAAGATCCAAAATTTAATAGTAATGAAATAGAGAGAACAGAAATATACAAATATTAAAAGTAATACTATAAATTTTTTATGTATTAATATTTTTATTAAAGATATAACATATATTCAAATATATTTTGTCAATTATTTTTGAAGTAATAAAAATAATTGATATAATAATTTATTTAAACTTAATTTATGTGTATTTTCACAGTTTTAATATGAAATTATTTCAAAATTATTATAAATGAACAAGTGATTTATTTTAAATTTAAATCATATACTATTTAGTTTTAGATTTTATATTTTTTCTTATATTTGAATATAATATATATATATATTATATTTTAATATAATATATATATAGATACACGCTTCCAACACGCATTCGCTTCCTAATTTTTGTAAAAATCTCGCTTATGTGCTTTCATACGCTTCCGCTTCTGCTTCCACGTTTCCGCTTCTGTTTCCATGTAACATAGGTTTGAACTGAAATACTCTCTCTTTTTTATATTAAATGTTGTTTTAGATCCAGACACACAGATTAAGAAATCATTTCATTTTGCATATTTTGATATAAAAACATCATTACTCATTAACCTACTTATATTTTAATCAACAGAAAAATAAACAAAAAAAAATTAATAAATTATGCATTGAAATGCTAAAACGACATTTATTTTGCAACGTGAAATTTTATGTAGAAGGATTAAATGAAAGGGATGGAATAATAGCTTCTGTTTCAAATTTAATTTGATCCTGTCACTTTAGGTTTTGTTTCTGATGTTTTTTTCGTTTAACTAGCAACATTTAGTAATATTGATAACTTGTTATGAGGTTTGTATTTTATATGGGCTTGTCAATGCGTTAATTTGTCAAATGATTTGTTGTCTGTATCGTACCATTTGCTAGATTAATATTTAATCTAACATAATGAGCTGATGGTTTTGTTTGTCTTGATATGGAGTCTAGAGAAGATTGAATCTCCACCACTCGATCGACACTCTTCTTTTTTTTGTGCTTTCTGTTTTGTGTATATGCATTGGTTTGTACCTTTGTCGACATTTGAAGGCCTTTTATTTTGTTCACCAACCACATGTTTTCTTTTAGTACTCCTTTCTCAGCTTCACTGAGACAAATCCACATAACTGATCAAAAGATAACCCAAATCACCTTATTTTGTGTTCTTCGCCTATTCGACTTACAAACGATTATCTTGTTTTTAAGACTTAAGGTATAATGTTTTCGTGTGTTACCAGAAGAAAAAAGGGTATAATGTTTTCGTTTCAGATATTGTAACAAAATGTAAGTCTACCATAACGATTAAAGATATTAAGTATATGAAGTGGATTCACACGAAATACATTAAATAATACAAAAAGAGGAGGCATCTTTCAAGGATAAGATATGGTATCAACCAAGTTTAGTTAAGAAGTGACTGCGAGAAAGAGGACAACAAGTTAATTTAAAGAGTATTACTTTAAAGATGAACATGGAAACTATATATGACAAAAGAGTACGAAACGAAAGGGAAAAATTTAAGTTTCAAGTTTTAAACATGTATCAAAATGACCAATATGTATTGTATCTCCTAACTAATAAGAACTGAGGAGAAAATCAGTTAGGGTTTTCATTTTCATGAGATGCAAAGTTTCTCTTGTACACCAAAATAGAAGTATCCAACAAAAACAACTATCAGGATCATGGTTTAAATATAGTTATACTTGGTCTGGACCGTTAAAATGGTTTACATTACTGATTAAGCTGTGGATCAATAATACAAGTAACTTGGATTCTTTCAAGCGTGCTAAAATTTGGCGTTAATTGTGTTTATACGTGTAATGTATGTATGAGAGAGGTTAAGAACATGAGAGTTAACAAACAAACAAAAAAGAAAAGGAAACCAAAAATTGGAGAAAAATGAAGGATGATGATTAAACCCTTTTTTTTTTTTAAAAAAAAGAAGGATGATAATGGGGAAAAAATAGTGACATCTCTTGTTCAAATCCTATGAAAATTCATAAGCTATGTCACTTTATCTTTTATATTTTTCATTGCTTTAGACAACACTTATCTACCTCTCCTTTGTCCACGTTTTTTATTCCCCATTTAGTCTTTCACAAACATGGTGTACTACTTCTCAATTTGTATGTCTGTGATTTCTATATATAGATTATATTGCGAGTAGAAATACTGTAGGTGGGACTAAGCAACCTGTATCACATGTGCCTCGTAAGTCATAACTCATAAGACTCATAATTAGATGTTTGTTTCTATACAATGCCATATGTTCAACTATAATTATGTCACTTTCTAATGATGAAAAATAGCATCTGTTTTTTTTTTTCAAACGTAAAATAGTATAATAATGTATGTGAACCAAAGTGAAATGCAGGTCTCATAAGTCATAGCCATGGCCCCTGAGATAAAACCATTCGGCTGATTGTATATTGCATGCTCTTGTTGCTGATTGCCTTGGTAATCAATCTCTTCAAATATTTTAGTCTCAGACATTGAGATCGCGAACTGTTCAATTAAATTGGCTCAAAGTTAGGCCGATTAGATATTTAAGAATCGGTTCTTAGGTTTTTTTAGTTAAAGTTAAAAGGTGGCTTTTTATATTCCGCTAAAAACCTCATCATAAAAACTCGGGGTTAATCGTGTTCTTAGATTCCAACTAATATTTGGGGTCAAATATGGATACGTTAATACATATTCTTGAGGCCCATTTATGGCACCAGTCTCAGTAATCCCATAATTCATGCTGAATAATAAAGATAAGAAACGAGATGCTTTGTGTAGACAACCCAGTAACCCGCTTTAGAAGAAAATAAGAAATGTGAGTTTCTTTTGTCAACTAGAAGAATGTAGAGTTTTATAACCTTTTTGGGTTTATGTATATAAACCATTCTTGTTTTTTTTTTTTTTTTTTGTAATCCAGGGTTCCCCGCTTCGCGGGTCAATCC
Organism: Hirschfeldia incana; assembly: GCA_026261945.1. Lineage (NCBI taxonomy): Eukaryota > Viridiplantae > Streptophyta > Magnoliopsida > Brassicales > Brassicaceae > Hirschfeldia > Hirschfeldia incana. The sequence goes on from JABCMI010000006.1 coordinate 6,428,460, forward strand.
CTGGGCCCGGTCAGGCCGCCGGCCAGCTTCACCCGGGAGGGCTTTCCCTGGGCCCGAAAGCCCAGTACCAGCGTTATGAGAGGAAGCGTTGCACGGTAGTTCCCTCCGGCGTGGATCGAACCCCCTACCTGGGTGCAGGCGGGGACCCGTCCTAACCATTGGGCTACAACGTTCCGTCACCATTCTTGTTTTTAGTGAACTGTTATCACTAGATCAAAACATTTAACTGCAGCCTCCAGGTTCTCGAGTCCCACAGTTCCCACATGCATCATCCCAACCAATGTAACTTGGAAAAAGCAACTAAAGAGATATCAGCCACTATTAATATTAAATTAATCCTTTCTCCGTTATTTCCTTCTATTATTTCCAAAAATATCGAAGAAATGTTAGAGCACCCGCAATAAATGGATTTAAAGAGGTTCAAACGCTTTTCAAAAAGCAAAATCTTTATATATAAAGAACACTTTATTCTCTCCTAAGACCCTCCACATAGTCAGACAGCTCAACAAATTCGAAGTCTCTGTTGTTGACACGTATGAAACGCTACGTTTCATTTAATCCTTTTCCGGATGGGCTTTTCTTGGTATTGCGTGTTGGGCTATTGGTTTGGGACGATGTCGACGAGGTGTCTGCTGAGCTTCCTTCCGTTAACTGAAACTCTCTGATTTGTGATATTGTGATTAATCCCTTTAATTTCCTCTCCCACGATGAAGTCTTCTTCGATCTGGCTTCCTCCTCTCTGGGTTCTTTGTGAGCAGAACCATCAGTATCAATAGAGTACTTTAGGTTGTGTGAAAAGAATCTACCTTGGGAACCTCTTAGTCGATCTTCATTCGAATCTGTTCATTTTACGGCTGAGAAGAGCTGATCGGGATAGACATGCTACTCATCGATGCTAAGGTACAGAAAACTCATAATCATCTTCGTATCAAAATCTATAGCCGGCGGTGTAACTCATATGTATCAAACTTTTGTATCCAGATTTTAGTAAAATATCTCAGAGATTAGTCTTTTAATCTGTTTGTTGATACTGATTGGTATGAAATACAAAGATCAACAACAACCCTACAAAAACTGCAAAACCACCAATCAAGGAACTCAAGTTAGGTTCCTTTGTGAGTAACTCAATCAAATAATCACTAATTAAGTTCCTTTGTGAGGAAAGACAATAGCTGCAGTGATTTGTTGTCTCGGCTTAAGGTATGCATTCTTCAAACCCTACTTTGTTTATTGATGATTGATGTGGCGAGGGTTCATAACTTCATATATATGAGAGCTTTGGCTTTTTAGATTATTCATCTGTTGAGGATTGTTCAGCAAATCTTAGTACTACCAAGTTTAGATAATAGATTGAAGTTTTTGTTATGCGCGGAGTGAATGATGGTAGTTGTTTATGTTCTGTTTCAGAATCCTCTGAAGAAATTCATATAATATATATCCATTGTTTAAGATTACACCAAATTCTGCTCAGTAGCTCACTCTTGCAAGTATGTTTCTCTTATTGGTCAAGTCTGTGCTTCTATCTTATGTCTTCAATTTAGGTTCCAGAAAATTGTTCCTCTTAACACAGGTAATGTACTTGGAGCTGAAGACAATGGCTTTGCCAAAAAAAAAAGACATAAGGAAAACTTTCAAAAGCTTCCCTGAGACAAGCGGTGCCATCCCAAATGCAGAGATTGATGTTAATTTTCTCTGGATCTTCGAGTCAGAAGAACGTGACGTTCTTCAACATAGGGTCTTTCCAACCCCTGAGCATATGGAGAATGGTTGGCCATGAGTCCATGACCCTTTTGTTCCGCACCTATGGTTTGACCATCGTTGAGCGTCTATGGTCACGTGTTCTTCAGTCATAGAAGTAACTTCTACCTGAGCTTCAGGTTTTGCTAGGAACTTTCTGGGAAAGGTGTTACCGTGGTATTATGGGGTTGATCTGTCTGAAAGATACGAAGACAGTTGAGGAGCTGTGATATTGAGAGTTCTAAGCTACAAAATGGTTCTTAGCAAAGCTAAAGAAGGCTTCGGGTATTGAGGTCCATTTTGATGAGGCAGACATGTCTACAATATCAGATACAGAGGATGAAGGCAAGGAGAACATATTTGTTTCTGCAGCTCTGTCTGCACTTTTGATGGCAGCCATTGGTGGTGAAATTTCAGTAGATGGCATGAGAAATTATACAATTAATCCTCAAGTAAATTATTATGATACAAATCAAAAAGATGTATTGACATGTTGCCTATACTAGAAACGAACCAGGTATTGAGTTGAAAGAATGATTATGGTATTGGTTCAATTGGATGACTACAAAGTACAAATCGTATGACTATGTTTCAGCCGTAAACAATTATAACTTGCAACAGAGGTTTATCAGATGATGAGGATATTAAAATAAATCAAGATTACCCAATAAAAATTGTTTGATATTAATGATATGGTCAAAATTTGTAAAGTAAATAATAAACTAGATCTCGACCCGCACAACCGTGCGCGTATTATTTTTGCTTTAGTTAAACATTTAATATGTATATATATTTATTTTAGATCATTATTTTGTTTTAGTCTAATATTAAATATTTCTTTAAGAATTTCAAATATAATAATTTTTAGTCTATATGTTGTAAAATGTTTAAAACCATCACATGTGCTGATGACAAAAAAAACCACCACATGTATTTTTTCTTCTTATTATATATTTTTATTATTGTATTTGTATTTAATTAAACAAATTAATATGTCATGAAAAACATATTTGATAACTATTTTGTATTTAATTTATGTTAAATTTTTACCCGTCTTTTAAAACTGGATTTCATTTTAGTAATATTTTTACATTTCTTCATTTACATAATACATTATTGTATATAAAAAATCTAATATATTTTGTTTTTATACATGTATTGTAGTCTTTCATCAAATTATTATGTTAACATAAATATTTGATATTTATAAAAATAAAATTTATAATCTATCACTTTAATATAACTTTTTCATATGTAGTTCAATATAATAATTTTATTTTAGCATGTATAGTTATGATTGTAAAATAGATAAATGAATAATAGAATTTTTATTTAAAATTGTATAAATATTAACTATATATATTATTGCATCATAATATTTCATTGCTAATTAAAAAATTAGTAAAATAAATACATAATTTTTTTGAAAATTAATATATTGTTAAAATATTTAGGTCAACATAATAATGTTTCTTTAATATGATTTATTTTGATTATATAATTGATAAAAAAATAGAATATTTATTTTTCGTTTTGTAAACAATAAATTAATATATTAGTGTATAGTATATTCAAAACTAATCACGAAACTAATTAACATATTTACATATAATTTTTGAAAATTAATATCTGTTAAAATCTTTTTAAACAGATTTTTTTGAAATTTTAATATATATATGATTTAAATATAAGTTGGATTCAGTATATTGTTAATTTTATTTATGAAATCCCTAAAATATTGGGAAGTTATTATCTTTTATATAATATCAAAGTTATTAATGATTGAATAATATAATTTATTTTATCTAATATGAAAATTAATGATGATTAAAATATGATGTGACTAACTCTAGTAGATAGATCATTTTATTAAAAATCACACATGAATTAGAAGTCATGACTTCTCTTTTAATATAATAGATTACTCATATATATTGAATAAAACCAACGTACAAAAAACTTCTTTAAAAATCAGTTAAATAAAAATAGAAAACAATTATACTCTAAGAACTAGCAATAATATTTGTTAAATCTAACCAGTTTGCATGACATAGCTTATTTAGAAGTTTTTTAAAATATATATTTTTAAAAAATAGCAACAATAAATAGTATATTGTTATACTATCTAAGCTCATTTTTATAAAACAAGTTTTATATCGATTGACTTTGAATATTATTTAAATCAATAGAATTAAAAGAAAATTTATAAGAGAAAAAGTAACAAATAAATTCAGAAAAAAATGTATAAGATAGAAAAATGATTTCCAAATTATGTATTGAACTTCAAATTAATTCCTGATCAATGTATTGAACTTGAAATTTATCATTCCAAATAGTTTTGTTATATATATTTTATTATAAAATTAAAATGCACATTACAAAGAAAAATATTTTAAACCAAAAATATATATTTTTTAATTATCACATCCGCCCGCCCGTAGGGCGGGTTTATCCTAGTAATAATATAAAAACAAAAAGGATATGAACCGGGCCGTGGAAGTTCTTCCCACTGATACCGTCTCGTCACTATTCCGAGGGTCTCACGACACGTGACGGTCCGCGATAAGTACGATTATATATATATATATATATATATATATATATATATATATATATATATATTTTTTTTTGAAAAATAAAGCGAAAAATAAGATTAAAATAATAATAAAAAAATACCTGAGAATTCGAGAAAGAGAAGATTGCTGCTGCTGGTGCTCTTAATAATAAATTGGCAAGTTGCAAAATTGTTACACACAAGCACAATCACTGAACAAATAACTCCATTTGATAGTCTTCTCTGTTATGAAATTGATCTAACTCTTAGTCTTCCATGTCTACAACTTGCAACTTGGAGCACTCGCGATGAACAACAACAAAATAACCACATGAGTTTGTAGAGGAAAGAAGAGCTTAATCAGGTGAACCAGAAGTTTCTATCATCGAATGAGCCTTATTCCCTAAACACAATTTACAAATTCAGTCTTTTTAATCAGCTAAAAATAGTTATCAATAAACTTAAAACATCGACTTAAGGTAACTGATAAATTCCAATACGACTTGACTTTGTGTCCACATGACTACATCTACATCCTATCCTACGTAGATCAGACTCAGTACATTGTAGACAAGTGAAAACTCATACATTTATACCTGATATTTGATTCAGCAACGTTTATATCATCATAATTTAAAGATTTTACAATACATCATTCAAGGTTTCTACAATGACTAAGAAAAATGCCAGTAGTAAAAGTCTAATAATTGGTAACTTTGGATAACTGGCATTTTTAGACACGGAAACCAATTATTAGTAGTACAATGACTTAAGGTAACTAAATGCTGCCTACTTGGCTGAAGAAGAGTATTGGAAACAGAAAAGTCGACTTCTGTGGCTAAAACTAGGCGATAGAAATACTGGTTATTTCCACGCCATCACAAAGACATGGAAACGAATCAATGCTTTCTCTGTCTTGGAGAATGAAGATGGGCAAATGGTTAACAAGGAAGAAGAGATAGTAGAGGTGATTGGTGATTACTTCGAGCGGTTGTTCACTACGAGCCCGAGGGAGCATGCGCACATAGTCAACAAAGCCTTACACCCCATTGTATCTGAAGAAGACAACAATATGCTCACATTGTTACCTACAACGGAGGAAATCAAAGAAGCGGCCTTCTCTATTCATGCGGATAAAGCTCCTGGCCCGAACGGTTTCTCTGCGAGCTTCTTCCACACTCACTGGCACAAAGTGAGACATGATATCACTAGAGAGGTTCAAGAGTTCTTCAGGGGAGAGCCACTGCCGGAGGACGTCAACGACACACATATACGGCTTATTCCAAAGATTACTAATCCGCAAAGAGTCTCGGATTACCGCCCATTGCGCTCTGTAATGTTTATTATAAGATTTACCCTAAGCTTCTCACCCGACGACTCCAACCCATGATGGATAAGCTGATCTAGGAGAATCAATCAGCTTTTGTCCCGGGACGTGCCATAGGAGACAATGTCTTCATCACCCATGAGGTCCTCCATTTTCTCAAGACTTCTCAGGCCGAGCAGCGGTGCGCTATGGCCGTTAAGACAGATATGAGCAAGGCATACGATCGCCTTGAATGGGATTTCATCGCACTGGTTCTAGCTCGGTTGGGATTCTACCGAAGCTTTATCAGCCTGATTATGCATTGTGTTTCATCTGTTACATACTCCTTCCTCATTAACGGCTTGCCTAGAGGGAAGGTAGTACCGAGCCGAGGGCTTCGCCAAGGCGACCCTCTTTCTCCCTACATATTTATTATATGTAGTGAAGTCCTCTCGAGATTATGTAACAGAGCCTAGGAGAACGGGTTAATCCAAGGTATCAAAGTCGCTCGCGGCTGCCCACGGGTTAACCATCTACTCTTTGCGGACGACACAATGTTCTTCCTTAACGCTAATGAGGATAATTGCTCAGCTCTAATGTCCATATTGAATAGCTATGAGGAAGCTTCAGGCCAGTCTATAAACAAAGATAAATCTGCAATCACCTTCTCTCGAAGGACACCAGCGACAATAAAGAACCCAATCAAAGAAGCTCTGCAGATTCACAAGGAAGGAGGTGTGGGCAAATATTTGGGTCTCCCGGAACAGTTTGGGCGGAGAAAATGAGACCTGTTTGCCTCCATCATTGATCGAATACAGCAGAAAGCTAAAGGCTGGAGTAATAAATTCCTCTCCTCTGCCGGGAAGCTGGTTATGCTTCAGAGCGTCCTTTCTGCCATTCCCTGCTACTCCATGTCTTATTTCAAGCTCCCATCTTCCCTCGTAAAACGAATCCAGTCTGTCATCACCCGGTTTTGGTGGGACAATGCTAATGGGGCTCGGAAAATAGCTTGGGTTTCATGGGACTCTCTAGCTAAACCAAAAGCCATTGGAGGCCTAGGCATGAAAGACTTCGAGATCTACAACGACGCCCTATTAGCTAAGACAGTATGGAGACTCATCAACAGGCCGGAGTGCCTCCTGGCTAAGATCCTCAAAGGAAAATATTTTGCTGACACAGACTTTCTCCTGGTCTCTAAAGTGTCAGCTATATCACATGGCTGGAGGAGTATCTTGATAGGCCACTCGCTCCTGAAGAACAACATAGGGTGGATTGTTGGCTCCGGCGAAAAGATTAATATCTGGCTCGACCCGTGGCTAAGTTTAACTAAGCAGCAACGACCAATGGGTCCCCCAATGGAAGAAACCAGTATGCTTCGGGTCTCTGATCTTTTCCTCAATGACTCCACCCAATGGGACATAGTCCGATTGCAAACAATCCTCCCTGACTACGAAGAACAGATCCTCTGTATCAAACCAAGTTTATCAGGGGCTCCGGATAAACTAATATGGCTTGGCACTAAGTCGGGTGAATACTCGGTGAAATCCGGATACTACTCAACAACTGTCACCGAAGAGGACGAATTATGGCAGAGAAGGGGTTTTGACTGGAAAAAGCAAGTGTGGAACCTCTCGTGTGCCCCCAAAATCAAACACTTTGCATGGAAAGTTCTCAAGAGAGCCCTTCCAGTGGGTGAAAGACTGGTGAAAAGCACATAAATGCTGATCCCAAATGTAAAAGATGTGGTGGCAACGAATCTATAATTCATCTACTGTTCCAGTGTCCTTTTGCGCATCAGGTTTGGCTTCTTGCCCCCTTTGCATCCGACATGGACTATAGAGGAATCATAGATTTAATGGAGTCTTGGCCATCCTTGGTCTCTCAAACCTGTCTCCCCCCATCTGGTATTGGATCTGGCCCCTTGTTTCTTTGGATTTTGTGGATGCTTTGGAAGGCTAGGAACAAGTTTGTCTTTCAGGGTTTCTCAGCTACCCCAGCAGAGACGCTGTCGATGGCTATTGTCATGGCCAGAGAATGGTCCGTTAACAAGCTTCCAGAGACCGTCGTTCCGCAAACTCAAACCCGGGTGATGCCGGAAACTCTCCCTAGAACGGTGGTTGTTCGATCTGATGCGGCGTGGTGCTCTGCCTCAAAATCTGCAGGGTTGGGGTGGATCGTCACAGCTAACCAAAGAAACAGAGACTTCTCCGAGCGGGTAGAGTTCGTGGCGTCTCCTCTCCTTGCTGAAGGTCTTGCGCTCCGGGAAGCAGTCATGACGAGTCGCCGGCTCAATCTGGAGGATGTGCGCTTTGAATCAGACTCATCTCTCCTCATCAAAAGCTTAACTTCGGCCGCTGTGGTGTCTGAAATTTTTAGCATCACTACTGATATCTTGAACTTTGCAGTAGGATTTTCCTCTGTCTCTTTTGTTTGGATCCCTCGAGAAGAGAATAGGGAGGCTGATGCTTTGGCTAAATGCTCCCTTCATAATGTTGTTGAACCTTTGGTAGTTGTGGATGTTATTGCACCCAACTAACCGCTTCCTTTAATTTATTTATGAGTTTCAAAAAAAAAAGGATAACTGACAGTGTATGGTAATACGTTTTCCAACTTTGATGTCACTAGTTTTTGTGAGTAGTAAACCATGAGTTAGCTAGTTTGAATCTACGTATAATTGATCACATGTCAATTATGATAACTAATGGAACTTTACTAATAAAATGCAAATCAAATAAAATATAACATGGTTCATGAAACATCCATCTCAATCATGCATTTTACGCTTTAGTTTTGCCGTCCGCCTCATCTTCCTCTTTAGAGCATGAGCATTGGTGAATCCTTCTTTGGGGTTCACAAGATTTTTTTAATATTTTTTGGTGGGTCCATGAATAGTTATGAACATGTATTCATTGTGTTTCTGCATTGGTGAACCTGAAGAAGGGATTCAAAAAAATAAAAAAAAATATTTTTTTTTAATTTTTAAAAAGGTTTTGAATATATTTAGAATACATGAATAATTATAACATTTAAATAAAAGGTTTTATTCAATACATTGTTGAAATTTTTTTCGATAAATAATTTTTTCAAACAAGGTTTATATTCAATACATTGAGAATTCATGAACATATACAAATTATTTGTTTCACATAAATAGATGTCTATGCAAAAATTATAAATTTCAATGAAATTAATTAAGATTGTTGAATTATCATTGGTTAAAAATTATTGGAAATTTATAATAGTGTTTTGATGTATTTTTTTAATACATGGAAACACTTAAAAATCTATCTTAAGCGGTTCCTCAAGGTGGAGAAAGCATCCATGAGATTAAAAGAACATATGGGATCTCGGCCGTGAAGCCGGACAGCACGCTGGCCTGTGACACCAGTGGGTATTTCGACCGCTTGACATCCTCTGCTTTCTCAAATAGGATCACAAACCAACAGATGCTCGCAACTGTTATATGAGACTTGAAACAGATGAAGAATAAAGCAGAGTATTAATCCCAAGACTCCCGCGCCAATACCTGAGTGGGATTACATAATATGAGACTTGAAACAGATGAAGAATAAAGCAGATCATTATATTAAACTGTCTCTTTGGAGTTTAAACAAAGGAAAAACAATGACTTACAGCTGCCATGGTTGCCATTGACTTTGATCTGGTTGCAAAAGCAAGTCTCCTAGTCGTTGCTCTCAATACACCTGTCTATGTTACAAAAAACACAAGCGGAATCAGTACACGCAAAATAACACAAGACAACGTACTCACGCTTGCTAAAAATGCTAATCAAACGCAATCTCAAAATTTCAATCAAAATCCACAAACACTGAGAAACAAAACCAGAACATGCTCACAGTACAGTGATTAGATGCGAAATCGATTCTCTTCTGCTAGAAACAACAATCTTATCTTAACAAATGTTACTCAATGAGCTAAAGCAGGAGAAGCAATTGCGAGAGTAGAGATAACGAAAAGATAAGTGGGAAGATTAGAGCTCAAAGATGGCATTTTTACCAGACAGGGAAGAAGAAGAGGACAGATAAGGTAAGTGAGGAGAACGAGAAAGACGATTGAAGGAACAGAGAGATGACGGCGGTAAGTCATATGAACATTATGTAAAGAAGATTAACAGCTTTTTGATTTGCAAGTGATTACCGTTCCTGCAAGTATCATGAATCTTAGGTCCATCAGGACAAAAGCAAACAAACTCCCTACTGTCATTATGACCACATCGTCCGCCTGCAAAAGCAGAGTACAATTGGATAATAGACTATATATATCACACAATCCAAACACAGTGTAGAGTAAAATTATATGATCCAGTCACCTTTTCCAGTTGAACTCCACCACCAATGCAAAAATTAATCATAAAACTACTGGCGAGGCAATCTAAAGGCGCAATTCGTTGGGAATTTCAATCCAGTGAACGAGAAAATAATTTTAGCAAATCAAAGTCGGAGATGCGGAAAAAACAATTGGAATCAGAAGATAGCATACCTCGTCATGTAGAATAATGGAACGAGAGGAGGAGGAGAATCTGAGAGACAGAAGGAGAAACCCTAACGAGATGATTTGGGGGAGAAGAAGTAGAAGAGAATATCTCTCTTTTCTCTACGCTGACGCGTGGTTAGAACTTCTGCGTACAAGTTCATCCCTTAGACCCGGTTCACCAAAATAAACTCATATTTTATTTTTTTAATCATTTCAGGCTTAGGAATTTGAGCCCATAAACCTCTAAAATACACCAATGCTGATGGTCTTACTTTTAATATTATCAGGATCCATCTTCTTTTCAGCTCCACAATATTTTATCTTCAACAAATCCATTAAATTTTCCCCACTCGTATTTGATAAATGAAAAAACAAATACATCACCAATCATGTAGTCAGGACAAGCTTTGAACTAGAATCCAATTTCAAAGTTACTAGACTGAATTTAATTTTTATTATTTATGTTGCAAAATGCTACTCCCTCCGTTTCACAAAGAGTGTCACTCAACCTCTTTTCACACATATTAAGAAACTCATTAAAATGCATTTATATTTTCATTAATATCACATATCTAACCAATAGTATTTTAGATAAATAAGTTTATTTATAAGATCAATGCATTTACAATTAATTTTGAGCTGAAAGTTTATAAAAATTGCATTGGTATTATAGAATGACACTTATTATGAAACAAGAAAAATCAGCTAAAGTGACACTTAATATGAAACAGATGGAGTATTAGTTATTGGTAGTTACGTAGTGAGAAGAAAAGGTTATAAAGTACACAAAATCTAAAGGAGTTATGTCCACGCACATCAATAAACTTAGGAGTACATGAAGCAATGACATTATAAAGTGGATCATAAAAAGAAGATTAAAACAACTAATCTACATAACCCCCGATAGAGAGAGTTACAAAAGATGATGTTCTTAAGCAATCCAATATATGAGACGTGTAAAAGAAAGAAAAAACATAATCTTATCCCTAATCATAACAATACTATTGGTACCAAAGTCAAGCAAATCCTTTTGCCAACCTTATCAGGCCGAGTTCACCGACTTGACCAAGCACAAGCTTCGCCAAATGTCGTGGTCGTGTGACTGAATTCAATGTTCTTGGTACTTATCTTACCAATTGCTATGAGTTAAGAGTTTGTACATTGGGAGAAGAGTGAACAAAGCTAAAACGCACACAAATTCAAATGAATTATGTCGGCACGCGTCAGTATACATACACATGAATCTTACCCCCAAAGTGTGAGAGAGTTAAAAGGAAGAGGAAGAAGCGATGTCCTAATCTTTTCCAACGTAAGAGACAGGCAAAAGAAAAAAAAATAATGCATAATAAATTGACTCTTGAACATTCTTGAAGGAGTCATAAATATCATTTATTGATATGGAATCCTTAAACCACTCCAAACCACACAAACACGCTCTGCTTTGACCACACACAAATGATGAAAAGACTCAAACGATACCCATCGAAAATCAAGAAACAAGAATCACATAAAAATCCAGCAACATTTTTTCAGACAGAAACTAAAACACACAGGATTTAACAAATTGCTGTCAAGCAGGTGTAGAAGTCCAGAAAATGTCCTTGAGAGCTGGTCTAAGAGCCGTACTACAAAAGTCATCGTACTCAAGAGTGTCCCCATGATCTTTCTTCACCTCCACAACCACAAACGACGGAGCAACCGCGAATATCTCCGCCTCCACCGCCAGCTTCCCTTTCCGGCTATTCAGCTCCATCCTCACTCTACTCTCACTCTTTCCCACATCAAACTTATCCCCAACACTCGCTGCTTCTTCAAAACTCGATATCACACTACTGAAATCTCATGTCTCTCTTCTCGTCGAACAAAGGCGAGAGATCAAACCCTTCAGATAATGCGATTATGTGAAACACGTTTAGCGTCTCAGTCTCTTTCTTGGACTTGTGATCTTGAACCTCACCTTCTTTGGTGACTGGCTCGTTCTTGGATCTTTTCTTGAACCAAGGTGAATCCATAACCTTATCGATAGTGATCCGGGTATTCGGATTCGGATCCAGAAGCTTTACCACGAGCCTTCTCCCATCAGAAGAAAACCAACCAGGACATTTGAAACGAGAAGCACAAAGAGGATAACTCCACAAGACCAGAGATCCGCCTTGGCCCCGTCGTATCACTTCTTCGATATAACCTCCGGGGCGACATACGCCGGAGTCCCACAAGTCGTGTGGAGAAGCCCGTCCTGCCTCAAATGCTCGGGGAAAGCAGCGAGACCAAAATCAGTTATTTTCAGGATGCCTTCTTCGTCAAGCAACATATTCTCGTCGCTTAAGATCTCGGTGGTAGACCCCGCGGCTGTGGCAGAAATCAACGGCAGATATCAGCTGTTTGAAATACACGTGCGCCACGTCCTCGCGCAGCCTTCCTCCGGCGACTTTAGTGAACAGCTCACCGCCTCAACAGCTCTCCACGACCGAATTCTAATTAAGTTTTGCAAAAATAAATAAACAGTCACAACTCAAATAAAAAGTGAAAATTACACAAAACATGCCGAACCCAAAAAGAGCTAGACAAAAAAAAATTGATTAAAGGCTAAGAGCATATAAGTTAGAGGTTCAGAGGGGAGGTTCACACTTTTATCAAAAAAAAAAAAATATAATAAAGATAAAATTATGAACCTATATCATGCAAGTTCAATCTTTATCGTCACTGTTCTGCAGGCTCCACACCACATGACAGTCTGCAATTGAACCAATATTAATTTTTTAAAAAAAATCAAACGAAAAAAAGAAAAAAAAATAATAATAATAATAATTGGAGCATAGGGAATCGAAAGGGGAAGTTCACCAATGCTAGTGCTCTAATATTGAAATGACTTTTTTTGTTTGTTGTATGCAAGTGAAAAATACTACTCCCTCTGTTTTTATATGCAAGTAGTTTTGGTTGAAAGTGATAATATTTAAGGAATTGTTACTTTTGAGAAAAGAGCATTTAATATATAAATTCAACCAATAACAAAAAGACATAGATTATTTGATTGGCTATATAACATATAATAAATGTAAAAGTTGCTTTGGATTATGTGAACATCATATTACTATAAAGAAGTGTTTCTATCTCTCTTGAGGGGTCCACGTCGACATCCAGCATGGAAATTCGAAGTACCACCAGCCGCCACGTCGGATCGCGTCGTTTCATTAAAACAGCAGCGTTAATGGGAACACACCATGCGTCCAATTCTATTGCGAGTTTCATTGCTTTCCGTTTGTTTTTTTATGGGCTTTCTAGGTTGAATTGAACGGGCTTGGGTAGTTAGTTATTTGGGCTTCTGAAAATCAATGGCGTATCTCTATTGTTACCTTTGTCGTCTTCAACGATGGCGACCCTCCAGTTCTAGGATTCATCCTGTTTTCGAGCTCTATTTAGTTAAATCGTCAATGGATTTTCGGTAGGGTGATGTGATACGAATTTGCTATCATGTCGTTTCAACTGGATTCCTTCTTCTAAAACCGTTACAAGGGGCATTGAACATTGTCATTAACGACCTCCTTAAATCCTTTTACCCACTCCAAGCACGATACCTAATTCAATGTATTTATCTCTTTCAGGTGGTGGATCTCTAACTATAAAAAGGTGAGTCTTGGACCCGTAAACAGATCATTCTGTAACGAGAACTGAGAGGAACAAATCTTTCTTTTCCCTGTTAGGGTGCGAGTCAGCTCACTCCTCTGCAAACAGCTGTTTACTTCTCTGTCTCTCTGGTAAATACATCAGAGCTGCTCTCTTGAGACGGCATGGCTCTGTGAAGCAGAACTCTGCGACGATCTAGCAAAGCGGAATGAGGCGGAGTGGTTTTGGATACGAGCTTTGGTGATGAATTTGGTCGTGGCCATTTTGAACTACTGTTAAGTTTAAGAAAGGTGATGACAAAGCACAACAAGTTGCTGCAAATTCCAAAATCAAAGGTTAGTGCTTTTTGATTTGATGTCTTCTGGTATTGTACTAATGATGATGAGATCTGTTATATTTTTTTATAATTTGCTGTGTAGTTTTGTGGAGAGGAATGAAGATGTCAAGAGCTTTGTCGGATCATGATAACCTTCCTCATTGCTATGATGCATATGAGGATCATGATAATGTCTATATAGTGATGTAGTTATAATGTTAGTGATTTGTTGTTTTAGGCTATGTGAAGGAGGAGAGCTTTTGCATAGATACTTTCAAGGTAAGGAAACAATAGACTTCAGACGTAGGATTGTATGTGCTAAACTGAACGTGGTGGTGTGTTTTATGCCCATAGGTGGGAAGGATATGGAGTAGGACGCAGTGACTGTTATGAAAAAAAAAATGAGTTTGCATTTTGTACGCCGGGCTCTCAAACCTGTGGTGATAAAGAATCTATACTTATGTTTATACATTTGATGGTTTGTCGCCATATTATTGACATTTACTTGAAAAATTTTGCTTAATATTTTTCTGTTTAATTGATCTCAAGAGAAGACACGTCTGAGTTGAAGGAAATAGATTTTGGTTTGTTAGATTACAATGAGGCGAGAATCAACTTAGAAAATTGAGTTTTAGGTAAGAGACAAGGTCTTGGATATATCACTCTATCTATGAGGGATGATTAAACCAAGTTGAAAAAATAGAAGCTTAAAGCTTTATAGAGACACTAATTGAAATTCATCATTCCCCTACTTATCTATTTGTTAATATGCGTCAACTTCTTAACTTACACATTTCTCTTTTGGTTTGCTTCAGAGTCAAAGAAAGGCAGCGTTAACATTTACCTCTGGGACAAGCAGCCATAGAATTATGAAAAAGAAATTTAATGCAACTCATGAAGTGTTTAGCAAATTGTGAAACACAAAAGAATATTCGGGTTTCAGCTATGCTTTGGAAACTTGGTATAGAGACGTTGATATGACTTTGGATAGACTTGCTGATCTTTGTTTAAAAAGAACGATACCTATCAGCCCAAGATGAAGTTTTTATTGGAAAACTTGATGAAGATTATCAAAGAATCAGAGAGTGAGATTGTTAGATGGACATTAGTAAGGAAAGTAGTGAAGTAAGAAGCAAGAGTCAAGCCACATGAGACGTGAGGGGGAATAGTTAGTGTTGGAATACAATTTTTGCGGTTTGAAGATTTTTTTGCAAGTTTTATACAATAATTAAATCAATTAAAGGAATCTCATACGAGTAATTTGTCTGTCAAATTTATCAATGACACTACCACTTAATACAATATCAAATCACAAAGCTTAAAGTCTACTAGGTGATTTTCCCGTGCTCATGCACATGCTTAATATTTATAAATTAAATATACTATACTAATTGAATGATATTTATTTTTAGTTTAAAATTAATTGATAATTTATTTATATATTTTATATTAATAATATTATATTAATTTAATTACACATAGGATTTCAGATATTTTATATCTAATATGTTTTGTTGTTTTCATAGTCGATTTAGTTATCATTTGTACATATTAAATTCTTTCAATTTCTTTGAATTCAACTATAACATTTTTTATTCTAAATATATAAATTTTTTTATTAGTTTTCTTGTTTGCATTTAGGTTGATTGTTGTCTTAGATATGTAATAAAAAATGTGCATTTTTTAATATCTCTTAAAATATGCAGTAAAAATATGTTTGTTTTTGAGAAATTATATTATATAAGTAAAATATAATTTTTCTTTTTTCTCTAATTGTAAGATATTATAGTCAACTAAATATATGAAAGATTATATATATATATATATATATATATATATATATATTTAAAATACTAATTATATTTTTTTTGTCAATCAAACATATATCAGTTTATGTTACTTAATTATTTTATGTAATCATCTAATAAAATATATAGATATATAAAAACCAATTCTATCACTTTGAAAATATATATTCACACTGTGTAAAATTATGTTTTAAAAGAAAAATACTTATTTTTTTCTAATATCAAGAGTATATGTGTGAACCTTTTTTTAATGAAATCACATTGTATACAAATACTTTTTCATCTAAGAATATATAGATATAAGAAAAGTATTTTATTACTTCAAAATATATTTTATGTTATTTAAAAATATCTTTTAAATAAAATATTACCATTTTGTGAAATTTCTTTTTTAGGAAATCATATTATATATATATATATATATATATTTTTTTTTTTTTCGTTTTAAAATTTTTTTTATACTTTATAAATATTTCCATTTTATTCTATATTGTTATTTGGAAAATATTTAAGAGAAAATAATAATATTTAAATATTTTTTAATTCATTAAGGGTATCAATGTAATCAACCATCATGAGAGTTAACGTGAATGCGACACATAGAAAACTGACTTCTCAAATAATATTATAGAGATATAAACAAGAGAATAACTAGCCCTGGGCGTAATTAACCCAAACCGAAGCCCAAAGTGTAACCCGAACCGAACTTTCGGTTTCGGACCGGTAACGGACCCAAGGAAATATCCGAATGGACTTTGAAGCCCAAACATTTCGGCTACGGGCCGGGCTCGGTTTCAAACCGAAGTCCACATAGTTAACCGAACAGACCGAGCATTTATACATATATAGAAAAAAGTGAGAATCTTGAATACACGCGTGAGCCGTAGCCGTACTAGGCGTGCCGAGGAAACCTATTTCCCAAATCAAAACCTCTTCGATTATTGATCATCATCAATCTTAATCTCATAATGGCCAGTATAAATCACTTACGATGTCCTTCTTCTTCTCCACACGAGCAATCGATAATCCAATCGGAGGTATCTATTTTTTTTTTCAATTCTTCTTCTTCTTCTTCTTCTTCTTCTTCTTCTTCTAATAACATTTCTCTGTTGAATTAACTCGAAACGTTATGATTTTGGTTCCTAATAGTTATGATTTTTGTGTTTGTTTATTGATCTGTACTCGAATTGATTTTTTTTTTTTTCAGATGGACTCAACATCATCTTTAGACCGACAAACTCAAAACAGAGATGATTCTGGAAACATTCAATCACCACCTGTGAATTCGACGGAGACAGCTAGGGGAGGTACAAACAGAGTGAAGCGTGTTCTTCCTACAAGATCCGACGTTTGGAACAATTTCACAAGGACACCAGAAGATCGAAACAAGTGTGTATGTAACTATTGTTACAACACATTTTCTTGTCTCACAAGCTCAGGGACATCCAATCTAAGAAGCCATCTTCAGAAATGTAAGAACCATCTTGCTTGGGAGGCAGGACAACAAGATCAGCAGCCAAACATTGATGATGAAGGGAGACTTAAGAAGGCGAAGTTGACTAAATTTCAGTTGAGAGAAGCAACAAATCAGATGATTGTCTTAGGACAATTACCATTATCCTTTGTTGAAAGCGTGGCATGGAAACAATTTTGTCTCAAGGTTAGTAGTTAGTACTTAGTAATGTCTAATCTTCTAAGCGTGGCATGGAATCTAATTTCTTATATTTTCTATGTTTATAGGTGAACTTTGGATACACTCCTCATTCAAGAAGAAGTGGGAGAAAAGATATTATCAAAATGTACGTGAAAAAGAAAGATGCACTCAAGAAATACTTCTTGTGTAGCAATCAAAGAGTGTCTTTGACAACCGATATTTGGGTCTCTCCGGTTACATGTAAGAATTTATACTCTCTGAAATGATTTGATTCTTTTTGATCATGTTTAGGTGACATCTTTTGATTCTTTTTGATCATGATTTTTTAATTGTAAAATGTTTACAGGTGCAAGCTATATGGTAGTTACAGTGCACTACATTAATGCTTCTTGGCGGTTAAAGAAGCTGATCATAGGGTTCAAACACATAACGGATCACAAAGGTCAGACTATAGCAAATGTTCTGATAGAGTGTTTGTCTGACTGGGGAATAATAAACGTTTTCTGCATAACCATGGATAATGCTAGTGCTAATAGTTCAGCTCTGAGGAAGTTTCATAAGGGTTTTGCTTTAGGTTCTGATGAAGCTTTTGTGTTAGATGGGGACTTCTTACACATGAGATGTAGTGCTCATATCATTAACTTGATAGTTAAGGATGGAATGGCTGAAATAGATAGGAATGTGGTAGCTATTCGCAATGGTATCTCCTATGTTAGATCACATTCTAACAGGTTGAGCTCTTTTGAGCTAAAAGTCGACTCTGGTAAGATTACAAGAGGGAGTCTGCCGTTGGATGTGAAGACAAGATGGAATTCGATATATTTAATGTTGTCAACAGCTCTGAAGTTCAAGACAGCTTTTGATAAGATGGAAGCAGAGGACAAGCTCTACAGTGACCACTTCAGCGAGATTGAGAATGGAGAAAAAATGGTAGGACCTCCGCAGCTAAGTGATTGGAATGATGTTGAGAAGTTATGCCGATTTCTTCTCATCTTCTACAACTCAACACTTGTGGTCTCGGCTTCAACTTCACTCAACTCTCACAAGTGCTATGGTGAGATTGTAACCATTGCAACTAATTTGGTAGGACTTTCCAACAGCTATGATTCCGAGTTGAGGTCTAAGGCGGGAGAAATGCTTAAGACGTTTGAGAAGTATTGGGATGGCATGAAGAATATTAACATGATGTTAATTGTGGCCACTGTTTTCGACCCCAGCAACAAATTGGAGCTTGCAAAGATGTGTTTCGAAGAGTTATATGGGCTTGAGACTGTTGACTACAAGGAGATGTATGATAAGTTGCTTTGTCTGTTGAGGAGTTTGTTCTCGGAGTACAGTTCACGCCATGGAGCCAGGGTTGTTCCTAGTGATCAATCATCTCAGTCTGACCACTCAACTCAGCCGAGGGATCAAATTGCTGAAAGGATGGAGATTGTGGACGACTTTGTGGGTTACAAGAGGATGGATGTTAGGTACAAGCAGAAGCTAAATGAAATAGGGGTTAGAGAAAAGAAGGATGAGCTGGAAACATATCTCAAAGAGTCTGTGGAACACCCTGATCTGATGCTTGGGACGGAGTATGATGTCCTCTCATGGTGGAGAAAGCACTCAGGCAAGTATCCTATCTTGTCTGAGATTGCTCGTGATGTTTTAGCTTTGCAAGTCTCGTCAGTTGCTTCTGAGAGTGCCTTTAGTACTGCTGGTCGCCTTCTAGAACCACACAGGAGCTGTTTAACCCATTACATGGTGGAGGTTTTGATGTGCACAGAGCAGTGGATGAAGCAAGACATTAAAATGGAGTCATGAGTTCTTACAAATCCTCAAATACTAGCTGACCTTGAAGAAGTTGACAAGCTTGAAAGAGGTATAATTCAATACTTAAAATCTTCTTTGCTTATAGTCTCTTATAATATGAATGTTAGTAATTGGTTTGAACATTTTTTTTTTTGCAGATTATGGAGACACAAGAGTTCCTGAAGATGATGAAGACGATGTGGTTACTTAAGAAGATCATGGTTTTCTTTATCTATCTCGGTTTGAAGTTATGTTTTTTTTTTTGCAATTTTTACTTGTTTTCGGCTTGAATGTTGGCTTGAATCTTGTTTTTAAGTTGTAGACACATGGTGTCTTGTTTTATGTTGTCTAAAACTTATGTTTTATTTGGGTTTCGGTGGTGTTTGAACTCAAATTTTCTTAATGCAATTTTCGGATGTTTCGGTTATGTGTGATTGTTTTCGTTTTTTTCGGTTTATATGGTGTAGTTTGGTTTAATATGATTGTTTTTTTTTTGTTAAAAACCGAAACCGAACCGATCCCATAGTGTAATCGGACTTGGTCGGATTTTATTAGCTTCTCCGAAACCGATCCGAAACCGGTTGCTTCCGAACCGATACCAAACCGAAATCTCTGAAAAACCAAATGGTACTTATACATTTAGATCCGAAAGTCCGAACATCCACTAAAACCGAACCGAAACCGATCGGTATACCGAACGCCCAGGGCTAAGAATAACTATGGAGTTGATGATTCTTTAGCTTTATGTTTTCTTGAAAAATTACACTAAATTAAAATGGCTTACATATGTTACAATATAAGTTAGTTTTGTATCACTTCAGTGTAACTAAAAGAACCATTTCAAATTGATTTATTATGTTTTATTACTATTATGTTTTAAAATAATTATTACAATTACAGAACAAGTTCAAAATATTAGATCATCAAATCATTGCTGTTTAATTTGTATCAATTGTTCAAAAAGCATTTACTATTTTTTCGTCAAATATTTACTGTGTTAGAAATTTTTTTTTTGAAAAATATACTATCATATACATATTAAAAATAAGGTCTATTTTTTAAAATAGGAAAGATTAATATTAGGCCTTCATAATGTCTAATCATCTCATGGCACTTTTTATCGCAGTAAATATATTTTCACATCGTTTTATAAATTATAAATTAGAAAATCATACTATCATATCCATATTAAATTTAAGGTCATGTTTTTAATAGGAAAGATTGATATTAGACTTACATAATGTTAAATCAATTGATGATGATTTTTACCGCGGTAAATATATTTTTCACATCGTTTAAATAAAGAACTATAAAAAATAATGAAATATACGTATGATTAGTAGCACACAAAAATAGAAAATAATCTTCTATTAGGTATCATAATTAAAACAATATAAATAAGGGATATACTTATGATATCTAATAAAAATAAAAAATAGTAAAAGTTAATGTTAAAATGGTAAAACTTTATAAAATTTTTAAAATTTTATATATTTTTACATTCCCCATTTTAGAGCCAATAATATGTACCACATTTAACCCAAAAATTGTGGATTAAGAATTATAAAAGACATATAACCCGAAGACTAAATAAACCTCACCCAACCTATATAACACGTTTTAAACCTCAACCTCTTAATATAGACATAACCATCAAAACCGAACATTATAAATCTTAACGTATATAATTGTTCCATGCACAAAATTATTAAAATCATAAACGTCATTATAAAATTCTCTTGCAAATGCATAGAACACATGCCATAAAAGATACAATAATACAATTTTATATATCAGAAATATTTTGAATAATGTTTACAAACCATATATGTTTTAGATATTCATTGTTAATCCTAACATAAAACACATGCAATGAAAATATATAATAATATACTTATATATGTCACATGTAAATTACATCCCGCCCGTAGGGCGGGTCGGCCCTAGTATATTATGAAATAAAGTTTTTTGGCTAAAACTACCTACATATAAAAACAGAGTGAGTATATAAATCTCGTAATCTCGTATTTTGCAACTTGCACGATGTTTCTCATTGCATCTCATGAGTCTATACAAGAGAACTGGAAAAAGGTAGTAGCCACTTTTGTATCCTACAAAGCCTATTTCACAATAAGAGATTCTTATTGCTTTGCATGGTGTTGCTGCAGTATACGAACTTGGCTAAATAGAGCTGGCGCATGATGAAGACGATAATGACTGTTTGCCATGTCTATGAAAAAAGGAGAACTACATTTCTTTTGACCGGGTTAGCACCTGAAGAATCACAGCCAATAGCGCTCCTCAAGAAAGCAATGCCTGACTACGCAGCTTGATTAATTAAGCTTCTCTAACAGCTCACCAACGGTTTATATTGTCTGTTGTTTACAAATGTATCAGAAGAGTCACAATCTAAATAGATAAAACAAACCTTATCTATTTATGTGTTAGTTTATATTTTTGTGAATAGTGGTAACAAGCCAAATAAATGAGGAGAACAATAAAACTAAAAATTCCCTGAAAGATAATTAATTTGTGAATAGTGGTAACAAGCCAAATAAATGAGGAGAACAATATAACTAAAAATTCCCTGAAAGATAATTAATGAATTTTGAGATTTATCTTGAATTTATGAGAACAATTATAGCTAAAGTCGGTCTTTATAAAAGGAAAAAATAGGGTCGGTTATACTTTTCTCCCTTGTAAATCTATATAAACAAAGGGACGCACCTTAAATCACAAGAACTTTCTCACTATCTTCCACACCAAAAACAAACCCTAGCTACTATATATGTCAAAAGTTTCCAAACTAATCAGCTTCTTCATGATAGTTTTATTCCTGATTACTTTTCCTACGTTGTGTTGTGGGGCACGTATTCGTTTTACTCATGTCGTCTCAAACGAAAGACAACAACAATACCTTCTTCTGCATCGCAACCTCAACAGAATCGAAGAGCACATCGCTCCCTTAGAAGCCCGGCCGTTCCGTTATTCCACGATGATCCGTAACACCGAATTTTCTACATGAGGAGTCACTGACGCCAAAACCATTGAGGAAGCACTGAAGACCAAATCGTTGATCTCAAGATGTTTTTCTTTTTAAAACTATGATCCTAATGTTGTTTTCTTCGTTTGATTATTAGCTTGTAATAAAAGCAGACCAGCGTGTTTGAGCTTCTTATCGATTGTTATGTTGTTATTTAGCAAATTTAGTTCTATCGATTTATCCAAATATTATATTGAGTTATTGGATGATTTTTAAAAATTAACTGATCAAATATAACCTGATCAAAATATCTTGTATATTCCTTAGATTTTAAAGTTGTTTAAGATAAACATGATTGATTTTATAATATAAAGAAAAACACTTGACAAATTCTATATAGATATAACATAACTCTAACGTCAAAAAAATATAACATAACTCTATGCAAAATTAACAAATTTCCTGATTTAAAAATCAGCAACCGATATATATATATGTATTTTGCAACCGATATTAAATTCCGAGTCCCGATTGAAATTCTATATAGATATAGCATAACTCTCCTTGAATCCAGTCCTTTCAACTTTTCTGGTTGCCTCAGAGCTTCTCCTAGTTGCTTATAGGAGTGAAGTTACCTTGGCTTAAAGGAGTGTCCATCCTTGATATTTGTCTTTTGGCTTGTTCTCCGGCTCAAGTCGTTGGAATTGGAGCTCTGAGCTCTTCATGCATGGTGTCATGGTTAAGCGATTGGTAAAAATCAGTCCAGTTCTCGTGGCTCTCCTGGGTTGGTTTTCATACGATTTTCTCGTGGCTCTTCTTGTAACCTTGTCTGACGAAGCAATATAATGATGACGGTGTCTCAACCCAAATAAAGTTTGACAAGTGTGCATCTCTTATATTTCTCCTCTTAGTCTCGGTTGCTTCATATGTTCTATGTTGATTAATGGACAAAGATATATACTATTACTTATGAATTGAGTTTGTTGATTTGTCACAATCTCCATGGTTTTAGCTAATTTGCTTATTTGTTATATTTTTATTAGTTTTTAGGTTAAATATTTCATTTATTATTTTTAATAAGATAATTATTTTGAATTTTCTAAATAATTTATCGGTGATTTGTTACATTCTTCATGATTTTAGCTAATTTGCTTATTTTTATATTTTTATTAGTTGTTAGCTTAAATATTTACTTTATTAATTTTAATAATACACCTATTTTGAATTCTATAAATAACTTATTAATTTAAAAATATAACAATTTTAAACTTTGTCGTTGGAATTATTTTAAATTTCACAAGTTTCTTATTAGCATTATTTTTAGCTTAAATCATCAATTTATTAATTTAAATAATATAACTATTTCAAAGTTTCTAATATACTATTATTTATGAAGTGATTTTGCTGATTTGTCACAATCTCTATGGTTTTAGCTAATTTGCTCATTTGTCATATTTTTATTAGTTTTTAGCTTAAATATTTAATTTATTATTTTTAATAATATAACTATTTTGAATTTTCTAAATAATTTATTGGTGATTTGTCACATTCTTCATCATTTTAGCTAATTTGCTTATTTCCATAATTTTTGTTAGTTTTTAGCTTAAAGATTTAATTTATTAATTTTAATAATACAACTATTTTGAATTATATAAATAACTTATTAATTTAAAATATAACAATTTCAAAATTTCTCGTCAGAATTATTTTAAATTTCACAAGTTTCTTATTAGCTTTATTTTTTTAGCTTAAATCAATAATAATTTAAATAATATAACTACATCAAACTTTCTAATTGGAACTAAAATTATAATTATTTTAACTTACATAAGTGAAGACCAATTATTATTTTCATGTGATGTAAGACGTTTTAAACTCAATAGTTTTATTTTCTCATTCATTCCATGTTGTATCGGTTATAGTCATTTTTTCATCTTCTAGATATAGTGTTTTATTGTTATGTCAATTGCTTGTGTTCTCTCCATCACCTTCATGGGGATGTAAACATTTTTCTTTTAAGTGGTTCAATCATTTTGTGTAGATCAAACAATTTTTTTGTCAAACAATATTATTGTATGGAATTGTTTACATTAATGGCTATACTAAATTATGAATTATAGTAAAATTCACACTCTTCTTTTACTTTATTGTGTGGAATATTTGATATGTTATTATGCTTTCATGGTCTCATAATTTATAGTTTTCATTTGTTTTAAAAAGACGTAGACCGAGATAAAAATTGAAAAAAAATAAAATAATTAAAAATATAAAGAATGAGTTATTATAATGTTTAAATCATATTACATATTAATAATTATTAATAAAATAATTATGTCCGCGCATGTACGGACAAACACCAAGTTATCCGTGATAAAAGAAAATAACATAACTCTCACGTCACCTCTATTATAAATAACTATATGCAAAATTAACTAATTTCCTAATTCTAAAACCAGACACCTCTATTAAAAATCCAAGTCCTATTGATTGAAAAGTGGAAGCATAATTTATCCAATCTTTTATTATTAATTTTGGGGTATTCCAAACCTATGAAAGGGCCCAAACTAATTCCTAACCGGATGTGCAACCTACGGATAAACATTTTTTCCGGAAGAGTTTTTATGCTAGGCGCTTATTTAAGAATCTGTAGGAGTATACGTTTATATATGCTATATATATATATATATAAATTTGCTAGTCATATCGACAAATCAATAGTGCATTGCATGATTCTAATTTATCCAATCTTATGCATGTCATAAAGCCATTGCTTACTATGCCGCACGTCACACTTGATTTCTTCTTCCTCTCGGAGAAAAGATGGAAAATGTTGGCAGAAGAAAGAGAGCACAGCCCGGGATTAGCAAAAATAAAGTTTTGCCTTTGTCGTGAGGGTGCTCTCTTTACTTTTCTCACCATCATCATTGTGATGTATGTGATCGTGTGAGGTAAGTGGGTGTATACACAAACAACACTGTAGTTACTCTGGTTTATTAAGTATCAAAGAATGTATGTTACTAGACATTTTATGATCAAGAGTGGTAAAAACAAAGAAGAGAATCAGTCCAAGCGATGGACTTTTGAGCAGTGTGTTCTGACTTGACCTAAAGGACCAGTGAGGACATGGTAGTTGGAGAGTTTCACCATTGACTTGACGAAATCTCGCATGAACAAGAGGGGATCAGAAGCATATGCTCTAACCCATGTCGCGGTCTCTTTACTGGCCATCAATTGATGATCTGAGAACATAACCCCTTTACTTTGCATCAGTCTCCTGTAGTAGCGTGTTCCAAAGTCAAGGTAACCCCTTCATTGTTGAAGCTCAAATCGATGGCTCCATCAGTCAGGTTCTCCAAGCTCAGACCGTAGTTGGTATGAGAATCTGATGCAGGTAAGGATGATGCAAGACCAGTGTGAGGGCACGGGGATGGGGATGGAGATGATGCTGATGTCGAGGAGAAAGGGCATTTGGTCTTCAGTTCTTGGAGGAACCCTGTATGGAGCTCAGGGTCAGGCTTCCCGGTTCCTGAAAAGTTGTACAGCCGGTCCTGAAAGAATGTACAGTGGGTAATGCCTATGCTGTGGGCTCCTGCAATATGAACAATCAGAAGAAACGAATCATGACACCACCAAAGAGTTAAAACCAATTCTAATGAGTGAGCAACGACACACTCACGACCAGATTTAGCAAGAGACTAGTAAGAAGTGAGAAATACCCAATAAGCTGACGGTTTCTTGTGGGCTGAACCCTCTGGAAGCAAACCTTGCAAGTATTTCAGAGAGGGTAGCATGTGGTGATGGAAGCTCACGTTGTGCAATCTCCTTAAAGCTCACTAGACTGTCTTTCCTCCCCGTTGCTAAAACATATGCTGGACCACCAGCCTGACACACGCATGGTTAAAACTAAACATTACAATGTCATGTGAAAATGTCAGATGATCAGAAATACCAGTGATACAGCTTCTTTGGTCGCCAAGGCAAGTGTGTCAGAGCAAGAAACGATTCCAGGACATATGTCCTCGAGCTTAGATTTGATTAAGTCAATCACATCAAGCCCTCTCAATGACAGGTTGGGAGAGGCTTCTTTCTCAGAAGACTGAGTTTCATCTGCATCTAGAAGCACTGACGCATCACACCCCTACGATAACATGAAGAAAACTCACTTCAAAAACCATTATCGGTTCTATCATATCCTCAAAACTACAATATAATCCGTAAACAAGAATCTATACTCGACTTTTCACATAATCTGAGTTCGATGAATCATCAATCGTAGCCAAGGTTCAAGCCTATCCTCGAACCAAAATTCCATAAACAAGAAACGATTCTATCGGTTTTTCACAGAATCTGATCTAAATGAATCAATCGACATTCCAAAACTCTGGTGAAAAACTCAGGCTCTATCCTATACTCTATAATCGACATTCCAGAAACAAGATAAGACTCGAGTTTCACAGAATAGTACCTCTATGAAGCAATCGTGAAACATGAGACGGATTAGCGACGGAGCTATACTCGGCCTCGCCTTGTAGATATCTGTAACCGCTTTTGAGATGATTCTCTCGGCGAACGGACACGACTCGCCGTAGTAGTCGTATTGGAGCGGCGAGTACGTACTCGGTAGGTTTTCTTCGTCGATCGCGAGGTACAATGAACTCTTTTGAAGGAGATCGTGCTCAAGGCTGCCATTGCGGATGGAGCCGAAGAAGCTTGCCTCACGTTTGAAGCCGCCATAACGTAGGAAGATGCTGAGAACTAGAACAAGGCAAGTCAAGATGATTTTGCTAGCTTTCATTGTCGATCGACTGTTCTCTCTCCGATCACAAACAGAAAGATCGGAAACGGAGACTATGATGATGATGACTCGTGATAGAGAAAGGGTGGATAGAGAGGAAAGTAAATGACGCTTATACCCTTGACTCACTGTTTGACTCTACTGACATCACTGCAAGTGGCATCACTCAATTCGCAAGAAGATTCATCAGACCTTTTAATATTTTTGTTTTATTTTTATTATTTTTCAACACTGGAGCTTTTTTTATAGGGAGAATTGCCAGTTGTGACTCAAAACTTGGAGTCAAACCCAAAACAATACCCCAACTTGGGTCAAAGGCAAAAGTAACCTAAAAGGCTATTGAAATTACAACTAGGACCCTTGTGACCAAACAAAAAAACGGGATTTTTTTTACGTTTTTACCCCTCGGCAAGTCGTCTGTGCAGACGACTTAAAAATAACTCGTCCAGACGACTTAACTTAAAGTCGTCTGGACAGTTATTCTTAAACATAATTTAAAAATTCTGTAAAAAATATTTTGATAGGTGAAAAATGGGAATTATGTAATTAACATATGTTTTAAGAGATAAATTAGGATATAACAAATTTCAATTGTTTTCAGCATAGATGAGTGAACGTATGTCGTCATGATATTCTTTAGTTTTGGTTTCATCAACATATGTTGTAGTATTGTATATGTTCTCAGGGTTAGATTTCGGAAAGCATTAAAACCGTTTTTGAAAAATTTAAAAATTACCTAAGCGTGTTAATTTCTGTGTATAGTAAACACTATTGAACTATAATTTGATTTTATAACGTGGTTAGTTAGTTAATTTAGTCATTTTAGTTTAGGGGTTCATTTTAGGGTCTGGACGACTTAAAACTTAGTCGTCTGTCGACAGACGATTAAATATTAAGTCGTCTGATGTACATTATCAGCCAGAATAAATCGTCTAAACCGGATCAAACCTTAAATTTTACCAATGTACTTTTAAAGCTAACCGGATTATTTACCCAATATATAAGGTGATTTTTTTTTTTTTGTTCATTTTTCGCGAAATTCAGAAACCCTAACAGTTCTCTCTCACCGGCGATATCAAAGGCGATTCGAATTCCCACTATTTCCGAACAAACCATCGTTCTCAACGTCGGCTATCTAACTTCATTCTCACCGTTCTCGCCGCAGCGTCTTCTAACCCTAGCGCCGCCGCTTCCTCTAAACCCTAGCGCCGCCGCTTCCTCTAAACCCTAGCGCCGCCGGTTCCACTATTTCCGAACAAACCGTCGACCTCGCCACCGTGCTCACCAACGTTCTCACCGCCGCTTCCTCCAAACCCTAGCGCCGCCGCTTCGCCGCCGCTTCTTCACTGTAAACCGTAGCGCCGTTTCTCTGTAAACCCTAACGCCGGTAAGTCATCAATCTCGAGGAAAAGATGAAAATTAAACGTTGTCTTTATCAATGTACTCATTCTCACCGTTTCACTTTTATTTTTTCAGATCTATAACCGCAATGACGAGTACAACAACCGCAATGACGAGTACTCCAACTCCTTCTGCGACTAATCAGGTCCGCTTTACATTTTTCTACTGGAAGACTTGTAAGATAAGTCGTCTGGAGAGTCTTCCAACTGGACGACTTAGTAGACGACTTAAATAAAGTCGTCCAGCAGGAAGACTTTCCAGACGACTTATTACAGGACGACTACTAAGTCGTCCATTGGGAAGACTTTCCAGACGACTTATAATTAAGTCGTCTACTAAGTCGTCCAATTGGACGACTTTCCAGACGACTTAATTATAAGTCGTCTATTAAGTCGTCTGGAGTAACAATTAAGTCGTCCAATTGTTCTGACTTCTATTGTTGTCTTTGATTATTTTGCAGACAAAAAGGATGGATATTCCAGAACTACCCCGTAGGTTATACACACCAGGCTCTGAGCCACCAGCCCACAATAGCATTTCGTATCACACGGATAACAAGAGGTTGCATACTGCTCTTAAGGAAGCTCTTACTGATGACGAATTTGAAGAGCTCAAGGAGTCGAGATTGGGAGTTTTCATCAAGTTCAAGGAGCAGGGATTTGGTTGGGCTTCAAGGCTGGTTCACCACATGCTCAGTTTCAGGCTGGACATTCAGAAGAAGTATGAGATGTGGTCTCTGGTTGGTCCAGAACCTTTGAGGTTTTCACTGTTAGAGTTTGAAAACCTCACTGGTCTAAACTGCGAGTACATCGAGGACCTTGAGACACCAAAATGTGAAGTTACCAAAGAGATGGTTTCTTTCTGGGGGATGCTGGGAGTTCATCTGGAAGCTGGGCCAACTACAGATCAGATAATAGCAGCACTGAACAGATGCGGGGATTGGTCCACGGAAGATCGGAAGCGGCTCGCGTACCTTTCCATCTTCACAGGATTCATTGAAGGGAGAAAGTTTTCAACCGCTACACGATCTTCTCTGGCAAGGCTAGTGATGGATTTAGATCGGTTTGAGAATTATCCATGGGGGAGAGTCGCGTTTAAGGTGCTGATGGACTCTTTGTGGAACAAAGATATTACTGGCTGCTACACCGTGGATGGGTTTATACAAGTTCTTCAGGTCTGGGTGTACACAGCTATGCCGGAATTGGGTGCTAGTATTGGTGATCCCAGAGCAAACAGTCCGTCTCCACCCATACTGGCTTACGGAGGCAGCAGAGGCCGCAGATCTTTGAAAGCTGCTATCTTGCGTCAGGTATTTACTTCAATCCAAAACACTGCGCAGACGACTTATATTAAAGTCGTCTCTTAAGTCGTCCATCTAGACGACCTTTCAGACGACTTAATTAAAGTCGTCTACTAAGTCGTCCATCTGGACGACCTTTCAGACGACTTGTAATAAGTCGTCTGGAAAGTCTTCCAGCTGGACGACCTTTCAGACGACTTGTAATAAGTCGTCTGGAAAGTCTTCCAGCTGGACGACCTTTCAGACGACTTGTAATAAGTCGTCTGGAAAGTCTTCCAGCTGGACGACCTTTCAGACGACTTGTAATAAGTCGTCTGGATAGTCTTCCAGCTGGACGACTTAGTAGACGACTTAATTATAAGTCGTCTACTAAGTCGTCCAGCTGGACGACTTAGTAGACGACTTATAATTAAGTCGTCTATTTAGTCGTCTTGCTCAAATATCTAACTCGATCCTTCTATTTACTGCAGACCCGCGTGATCAACTTTGTCCACAAGGACATTAGTGAAATGTGGCCAAAATGGGACTCTGAGGTTGAGGACCTGCCCGCGGAGAACATCATCAAACTCATGTATGATCGGAGACCGTGGAAGTGGACCTTAGATTGCTGGGAAGTCACTGGTACTAAGGTCTATACAAAAACTGTGGAGGCTACATCGAAGAAAGCCAAAGAGATAGAGATGGTTGTTGTGGAGGAGGAGGAGGAGGAGGAGGAGGAAGACAATCCAAGACCTCTGAAGAAAGGTCGTAAAGAGGCTCCTAAAGAGGCTCCTAAAGAGGCTCCTAAAGAGGCTCATAAAGAGGCTCCTAAAGAGGCTAGTGAAGAGGATTGGATGACCAAACAGGAGTTGGAAAGAATGTTCAAGGACGTAACTGAGTGCATGAAAGAAGGGTTTATGAAGTGCATTAAGGAGATTAGGAAGGTGTCCGATAGGTTGGAAGCTGTGGAGAAGAAGGTTGGTATCACCAATCAGGCTACCCCTAAAGACAAACAGGCTCCTGCTCCTACCAAACAGCCTCCTGCTCAAGATAAACAGGCTCCTGCTCCTGCTCAACCCATTCAGACAACCCCTCAAGATAAACAGGCTCCTGCTCCTGCCAAAGAGCGTACTCCTCTTAAGAAACAGCCTCCTGCTCTTCCTCCTACCAAACAGCCTTCTCCTCTTAAGAAACAGCCTCCTCCTCCTCCTACCAAACAGCCTTCTCCTCAAAGGAAACAGCCTCCTCCTCCTCCTACCAAACAGCCTTCTCCTCAAAGGAAACAGCCTCCTCCTCCTCCTACCAAACAGCAACAGCCTCCTATTCCTACACTCAAAGATGTAAGTCGTCTAGGGTTAACTAGTTGTCCAGACGACTTAAAAAAAAGCTTTCTGGACGACTAGTTGACCCTGGACGACTTAAATGTAAGTTGTCTGGACCACTAGTTGACCCTGGACGACTTAATTGTAAGTCGTCCAGAGTCAACTAGTCGTCCGGACAACTTTTTTTTAAGTCGTCCAGGGTCATCTAGTCGTCCAGACAACCTTTTTTTAAGTCGTCCAGGGTCATCTAGTCGTCCAGACAACCTTTTTTTAAGTCGTCCAGGGTCAATTAGTCGTCCAGACAACTTTTATTTAAGTCGTCCATTGTTAACTAATGTGCAACTTTTATATTGCAGAGATATTTGCCGGAGGATACATTCGATGAGGGTTTCTCGGTAAATAAAGCAGATGGTGTCTCCTCCAAACAGATTGTCGAACCGAGCCTCGCTTCCACCGATCAACAACCGAGCCTCTCTTCCACAGATCAACAACCCAGCCTCTCTTCCACCGATCAACAACCTAGCCTCTCTTCCACCTTCCAACCGAGCGTCGCTTCCACTGGTCCAAGCGTTCCAGCACCAGAATCAAGCGTTCAAGCCACAGAACCGAGCCTGGTTGTATTGGACAAAACAGCTCCCCCTGCTGCTACTGCTGTGCGTGGAAGGAGTGAACGAGCGAAGAAACCTGCTCCCACGCAGTTATCTCCTTATACGGCAGAGAAAAATAAAGCTAAAGTGGCAGCCTATAAGCCATTTCCTCCAGTAAACAGAGAAAAGCTGAAGGAACTCGCTGATTGGTTGAAAACTGATCCGTAAGTGATTGCTTTACCCAAAACTGATTGCTTTTTTGCTTGATTTAGTGTACCAAAACTGAATGTTTTTTTGTTTGCAGACATTATTACACTAAGCATGAGGACAAACCACGTACATCACCAACTTGGTGGTATAAAATCCTCCGGACCAAAACTGAATGGCTGGAAGACTGCGTAAGTCTTCTTAAATTTAAGTCGTCTGGTAAATATAACTCGTCTGGAAAGTCGTCCAAGTAGACGACTTGCCAGACGACTTATATTTAAGTCGTCTGGTAAATATAAGTCTTCTGGAAAGTCGTTTGGAAAATCGTCCAAGTAGACTACTTTCCAGACGACTTATATTTACCAGACGACTTAAATATAAGTCGTCTGGCAAGTCGTCTACTTGGACGACTTTCCAGACGACTTATATTTAAGTCGTCTGGTAAGTCGTCTACTTGGACGACCATTTAGACGACTTAAATATAAGTCGTCTGGTATCTTCTAACTTGTATTATTGCCATCTGCAGCATATAGATGCTTGGATTAATGTGCTGAGGCAGAGGTATCAGGAGAACCCACAAGCTTTCAGGAGCGAGCGAATGGCATTCCTGGATCACAACTTTTCCCAGTCTTGGAGAGAACAGTATCACATCTTCAAAGCCTCGGAACCTGATCACCACGGTTTAGGGAGAGCTCTACCTGGTGGGGCGTGGGCTTTTTATGAAGGATCAATACCTTCATTTTGCCAATCAATGAAGAAGTGGGGGGAGGACGTTGATGATATCTATGCGCCAGTGAACTTGAACAACAAGCATTGGGTTGCTATTTGGATATCGATCCCTAAGAGGCACATAGTCGTCTGGGACAGCATACCTTCATCGTCGTTACCAGCAGAATGGGATGAGATAATGCAGCCATTTCTCGAGATGCTCCCTTATCTGCTTGTTGAGTGCGCTCCCAACGACGATTTACGGGTCGCACGCGGGTTAGAGCCATACACCTATGAGAGACCGGTGCAAGGAATACCCACGGCCAACAGTGGTGATTGTGGCGTGTACGCTCTAAAGTACATTGAATGTCATGCTCTTGGGGTCCCCTTTAACCCTAAAGACTTTGCTAGGGCCAACGTGAAGAATATGAGGGATTGTATGGCGGTGGATATATGGACGGAGCTTCTTAATCAGCATTTGCAAGAAAATGTGGATGGTGATAGATTTGTGGGCATGTATGATTAGCTGTATTGATTTGAACTTGTGTCTTGTATAGATTTGAACTCCTCTTGTATAGCTTTGAACTTTTCTCTTGTATATATTTGAACTTGTCTTTTGTATAGATTTGAACTTGTCTCTTGTATATATTTGACAAGTCTTTTTTTTTGAACAACTTACAAATAAGTCGTCTGCAAGTTCTTCAGGTCTCGACGACTTACAAATAAGTCGTCTAGAAGGTCTTCCAGCTGGACGACTTACAAATAAGTCGTCTGGAAGGTCTTCCAACGGGACGACTTACAAATAAGTCGTCTGGAGGGTTAGGACGACTTACAGTTAAGTCGTCTGGAAGGTCTTCCAACTGGACGACTTACAAATAAGTCGTCTGGAAGGTTTGGACGACTTACAATTAACATTTTGCACATCTAGAATAAAAGTTCACATAGAAATACACTGGAAGACTTAGAAGAAGGTCGTCTAAAAATAAAATACACTGGACGACTTAGAAGAAGGTCGTCTAAAAATAAAATACACTGGACGACTAAAATTAAGGTCGTCTAGACGGGTAATCAAGACTGGACGACTAAAGTTAAGGTCGTCTAGACAACTAGTCAACTGGTTGCTTACATTGTGGTTTCGTATGGCCAGTTTCCTTGCAGTTTGAGCATCTCCGTGCCCTGTGTTTCTTCCTGGGTTTGTGTCCTCTCATCCTAGATAGCTCCAACCAAGATTGCCATCTTGATTTCTTAAGTCTTCCCGGACCACGCTTTACTTCTGGAGGAAAGCATTCTCGTTCCTCAACATGTTGTGACACGATAGGATATATATTCTCTGAGTATCCTGCATACAGATAATTCTTTGAGTACACTGGACATACAAGTGAGGAGATATGCAAACCAACTTTATTTGCAGCAGCTATAGCATGAGAGCAAGGTATTTTCTCCACTCCATAGACACCACAATCACACTTTGCATGTTCCAAATCAACCACACAGTCCATTTTGCCACCTTTGACAAAGTACTTCCATCCATTAATTGGTTCGACCGTCATCGTATCCGCTATCTCTGTTCGAACAGCAAGCAAGTATTCAACACCCCGGCTATGTGGAGTTGTGAGACTCAAAGCATCTTGTCTCCTTTTCACATACCATTTTCCTAACTTCTTTCTTATGAACTCCAGCAGGAACGTAATCGGAAATCCTCTTGCTTTCTTCAGTGCGGAATTAATAGATTCAGCGATGTTGCTTGTTTTTATGTTGAACCTGTTCCCCTTACAATGAACCCTTGACCATAGGCTGGCGTCGGCATCCTCCAAATACTTTGCAAGTTCCGGGTTTGCACTCCGTATCTCAGCCATGTACCGGTCAAAATCGTAAACCGTGTGAGCATAAGCAGCCCCTTTCACCAAGTACATGAGATGTTTCCCTTTAAACTTTTTGACAATGTTATCTTGAAGGTGATAATAACATATTCCTCGGTTTGCCCAAGGAAACACCTTATCACACGCACTTTTAATGGCCGAGTGCCGGTCGGAGACTATCATCAGAGGCTTGTCATGAGATATACAAGTAGCCAATTTTGTGAAAAACCATTCCCAAGAAGGATCATCTTCAGCATCCACGATCCCAAAAGCCAATGGGAATATCTGAAAATTGCCATCTTGTGCGGCTGCAACTAACATAACACCTCCATACTTTCCACTTAGGTGAGTTCCATCCACCACAATGACCCTTCTCTGATAATTAAAACCTGTGATAGAAGCTCCAAAAGATAGAAATAGATACTTGAATCTTTTAACAGAATCAAGTTCTATAGCCGTGACAGAATTAGGATTTGCAATGGAGATTTGCTCGAGATATGATGCCAGCCGCGAATACCCTTCTTCTGCTGATCCTCTCACCAATGTTTGTGCATATAACAATGCTCTGTATGAAGTGGTGTAATCAAGCTCCATGCCAAACATGTTCTTCATTGCATCAGTGATATGTTGCGGAGTAATCCCATCAATGATCCCAACACGATCAATGAAAAGACTACCAACATACTTCGGAGTACAATGTCTCCGCTGAGCGATTCGGTCTCCCACTGAGCATAAATGTTTTTCCACATACTTTGTTACCCAAAACGTGTTTGTCCCATGTTTCACACTCGCTCTGATCTTCCATCCACAACTGCTAACCCGACATCTTGCCACAAGGAGAGTTTTCGTTGATTTGTATATTCTGAAAGAAAACCTACCCCTCACTGCTGCCAACCGCAGCTCTGAAAGCAGTGCATCCTTGCTATCAAAACTCTGGTTGACATAGATACTACCATCCGATTTTCCTCCTTCAATAGCTTTTGACTTAGCATATGTCTTTTCGATTTCTTCAAAACAAACATTATCATCATCTTCCTCATCCTCATCTTGAACCTTTCCATAAAGACTGTAATCCCCACCATTCTGATCTGTTTCACCAACAATTTCCTCCTCATTTTCCTCCTCCTCATTTTCTTCCTCTCCATCTTGATTTTCATCTTCAACAAACTCATTATCACCAACATTTTCTTCCCATTCATCAGCTTCATCATTATCACCAACATCTTCTTCCCATTCACCAGCTTCATCATCACCAACATCTTCTTCCCATTCACCAGCTTCATCATTATCCCTTTCCTCTGAAACCGTTTCCACCTTGCTGCGGCTTGATACACAAAGACATACTCTATGCGTTTTGAGTATCTCGAGCAAGTTTTGAACTTGTCTATCACTTGTAACATGAATGGGAGGACTGCCTGGAGCCATCATCATTTCTGCTGGTAATGAGTAGCTAATCTCCACAGTCACTGTTCTCATGTCCAGGTTATAATCTTCTTGAGCCATTGCAACAAGTTCAGCATGTGTTGAATCTTCATTCAATAAAAACAATCTTGCTCCTTTGAGATCATCAACCACAAAATCCCAGCGGCAATCTCTCAACAACCATTCTCCATACACTGCATGTAACTGAAAAATCATCTGCAAATATTCAAAATAAAACACATTAGTAAACATAGAGAAAATGAAGAAGT
Source organism: Hirschfeldia incana (assembly GCA_026261945.1). Classification (NCBI taxonomy): domain Eukaryota; kingdom Viridiplantae; phylum Streptophyta; class Magnoliopsida; order Brassicales; family Brassicaceae; genus Hirschfeldia; species Hirschfeldia incana. The sequence goes on from JABCMI010000006.1 coordinate 6,464,579, forward strand.
TCAATAAACATTGCCGCAGACGACTTAGAATTAAGTCGTCCAGACGACGTAAAGGTAAGTCGTCTAAAGAGGTCACTTTTGCAATTGAAAATGAAAAGGGACGACTTAATAGTAAGTCGTCCGGCTTTGTTTGTTAAAAAAAAAACTTCAGACGACTTATATAAAAGTCGTCTACAAGAAACGGGTTAGTTTTGCATTTGACCGAATCGTGACAGATATTTGACTTTTCTGGACGACTTATAATTTAGTCGTCTCTGGGAAAGTTAAAATTTCAATATTTTATTCAAACAAGACGACTTAAACGTAAGTCGTCCTAGGTTAGTTTTGTAATTGAAAAATAAAACTTGAAATTTAACTTTCTCCAGACGACTTAAATGAAAATCGTCCCACCAGAAGACTTAATTTAAAGTCGTCCGGGGTAAGCAAAGTCGTCCAGACTAAGTCGTCCATCTTTAGACGACTTAAATGAAAGTCGTCCAGATAGATGACTTAACTTAAGGTCGTCCGGTTTAAGCAAGGTTTGACCAGAAAATTTGGAAATATTCTGGACGACTTTGCTTTCCCCGGACGACTTTAAATTAAGTCTTCTGGTGGGACGACTTTGATTTAAGTCGTCTGGAGAAAGTTAAATTTGAAGTTTTATTTTTCAATTACAAAACTAACATAGGACGACTTACGTTTAAGTCGTCTAGTTTAATAAAATATTGAAATTTTAACTTTCCCAGAGACGACTGAATTATAAGTCGTCCAGAAATAGTCAAAGATCTGACAGGATTCGGTCAAATGCAAAACTAACCCGTTTCTCGTAGACGACTTATATATAAGTCGTCTAGAGTTTTTTTTTTTAACAAACAAAGCTGGACGACTTAGTTTAAGTCGTCCGTTTGACCAGAAGACTTATCAGTAAGTCTTCTACATACAGATGACTTACTAGTAAGTCTTCTACGCGAACAGATCTTGAAAAAAATTCAAATTCGTACCTTAAACTAGGTGAGATGACTTCGTTTGCACACAGGGTCTTCTCCAACCACCCAGAACCTCAAACGAAAGCAACCGTAAGTCAAAACGAAAGAAATATGGCTCTCTCAACCATAAAATATTTTGAATCAAAAGCTTGAGTTTTTTGGATGAATATGGAGAGAAAGTGAAAGAAATGTTGTTTTTAGTTCATAACAATTGAAACAGAGAGAGTGTAAAGAGATTTACGTGCATTAAAATGCATTAAAAGCTCCATACAGTTAGTACAAGGTTGTTGGAACTATTCATGGTAGTGGCACTATTGTAAATACTTGAAGAAGATGAGGTTGAGACAGTAAAGAAGCCATTTTCGATAAAAAAAAAAGTAATGGCATTTTCGTAGATAAAATGCAAGTGTGGGGTGAAAATCTCAAAAATAAAAGGAGTCAAAAGAAAAGGTTAGTTTTCTGTTTGACTCCAAGTTTTGAGTCACTTTTGCAATAAGCCCTTTTTTATATGGTTTTTGCTTACTATTATTTTTCTGAGTTCATATACAATACATGTCAAAGGCAATTAATTATTTGTTTAATTACTATAAAGTTCTATTTATCTATGCAAAATTTAGTTGTTCCTCTAATGATGTGTCGAATTGATTTCAGTCCATCATATGTCACATTAACTCATATTATATTTCTTTTTGACCTTTATGTATGCAAATTGATGTAAAATTCATTATTTTTTTGGTCAAGATTGATGTAAAAATTCATATACCGTGATCTTAAATACATAAAATAAAATATAGTTAATTATATAAATAGGGTTAAAAAGGTGAAAAAATATAATAAGAGTACATAAAGAAACAAAAGACTATTATTATATAACTTTCACCTCGGTTATTGAACAACTCCAATCAATTTAGATACATAATAACCATGAATCAACATAATATAAACAGAACAGTATAAATTATCTTTTTCTAATTTCATTTAAAAATATTTCACTCTGCGTATGGCATGGATCGTAACCTAGTATACAGTAAAATTAGTGCATACAATTTCTTAAAAGTTAATTGTGTTTTTGATTTTTGTAGAACATAACTGACTTTTCTGGATAAATAATTAAAATTAACTTTCTCAAAATTAAAAATATACAGATGCTAAACACGTCAAAAAGTATGATTTAAAACCCATATATACAACAAATAAGGTTATCTACAGTTTTTCTTGATTTTGTAACTATTGGTTGGTTGGGTTCATGGTGTATACTTTTATCATTTTGTCAAAATATCTATCTAAAACTATTAAAACAGAAATACAAATAATACTTAGTCCAAAGTTTTCATCAATAATTACAAAAGATTGCCACTGCATTTAATTTAAAGATTTTAAAATATTAGTAAACTAGCTAAATTTAATTGACAGGCTAAACTATAATATCTTTCATATATTTTGTTACCTAAGAGTTTGGTTCCCCTTAATGGCATGCATTATCTCTCGCAAATCATGTATCATTTACATAAAAATGAATATATTGTTTTTAATCTTTTAGCAATAAAAGGAATGCATATCAAAATAATGAAAAATGTACATCTTATTTTCTTTCACGTTGAAATCACTTGAAAACATATGTTGTTAATACTTTTAATTAGATCTATCTCATCATATCCAACAATATATATTGCATGCATTTTGCTTGAAAACACTTAATTATTCACAAATCAACCTAAACATGCCTAATTTTGAGTCTCGATTAGATATGCCCACTCATATTATTCTTTTAAAATAGGAAAATGACATATTGATATAAGTTCAATCTAACTATTACAATTATTAAAACTTTTTACTAATCATTTTAAGAAAAAAAATTACAAATAAAAATACAAATATAATGAAAAACATACAAGTATAAAATTTAAATTTCTAAAAATGTAAAAAAAGAAAAATACCCTCCCTTTAAATCAGGAACATGACTTATTGATATAGGTTTAGTTCAACTATTACAATTATTATAACATTTTACTAATCATTTAAGGAAAATACTTTACAAAGAAAAACACAAATATAATTATAAACATACAACTACAAAAATTAATTTTTTTTAAAAAATTGCAAAACAAAAATATATCCACCCTTTAAAGGACGGATCAGAATCTAATTTTTTTTCTTAAAGGAGATTCAACACATTCATGGTACTAACTGGATTAAAATTATTTTAAAAGTCAGATTCTAAATTACACACGTTTAAGTCCCCCCCCCCTTCCCATAATCTTATTTAGTAATATCAAACGATATTCTGATCTTAGAATTGCTAAAAAACTTTGAAATACTGATTGGATATTGCTTATGAATCTTGAAGGATTTTCCATAATCATTTTTTCTCTTATGCATCTCACTAAATTATTTTCTTTGGGAGTTAATAGATTTAGTAGTTTGCAACATACCTTTTATCTGGTTAATATTGAACATCAAACTAAAATAGAAAAATTAAATAATTGTAAGATTGAATATTGATCTTTTTTTTTGTAAAAAAAAACAATGCTTATATAATCATCATGCATATATAAACAAACAAACAAACAAAAAAACTTAAAATTTAGAATATAGTATTCCAAAATTATTCATGGCACGCACAAGGCCGGTCTCAACCAGTGAATAACTAAACTGAATACGTCAATAACCAACGGATAAATTAATGGAGTTAGTTTGGAAGACTTATCTTCAGTCAAATCCCAGTAATGTCTCTTCCCATTCTTTATTATCTACTAGATAAGGTTCGTACGTTGCAACGGGTTTTGTTTGATATTTTAATTTAATAAAGAAGACAAAAATAATAAATCATTTAATTATATATTTAGGATTTTTTTAATAAGTTGTGTGAGATTTATTTTATAGTTGCATACTCATTAATATAATTAAATTGAAAATTATATTTTTCTAACAATAAAGTTAGAATAATCAGAGGGTAGATGTAGTCTAACTACAAATATCCATTTTCTCCATGTTCTTTATATATTCAGTTACATATGTAAAAAAAGTTGTGCTATATAACAATGTTATTTAACGAAAAATTCATTACAAATACCTAACTCTTTAATAAGAGAATGATGAACACAACATTGAATAGTATTTTCCTACATAATAAACAAATTATTTTTAATAATAATAAAAATTTATATAAGATTTTTTAATAAAAAAATACTTACCTTTTCATCAGGAGAAAATTCATTCATATAAGCGCATTGTTCTTTTTTCAATTTCTTGCTTCTCACTTTCTAATAAAACGTACTACATTACCACGGCAAGACATTTCTTATTTAACTGATCTAGTGTTAAATAACATTATGAAACCATTGTTTCTTGATAAGATTCATGGTAGAAAATTGGACTACGATTTCAGTTAGAAAATAATAAATAGAACGAACACACATAAACATAAATAAATGTATTAAAGTAGTAAATTGACGTTGACATGAACTTACCTAGCATAACCAATTTTAGATGGTCGATACAAACAAACACACATAAGCTAATAGCAACGTTAGGTTACGTACAATATCATAACAAAAAAGTTATAATGCGGTTATGTGAAAGAGCATGCAAAAACCTCACCTAATATTTTTTTTGAACTTACCTAATATTTTTCTTAAATCAGAAATTATGTTTGGTGACAAAATATGGGAGAGTTTAGTGTTATCTATACATTAAAAATTCTTTTACAATTTTCTGGTTTAAGATTTTTAAGAAGATAATTCTAATCAAACTTTTTGTTACAGTTATCTTTTCTTTATGGTTTTAGAAAAATAAAATTATTATTAAATAAATTACTTTTACAAATCGTTTTGGTATAGTATTTGTAAAAACAAAATACTATTAATTTTTTCAAAAAATCATGTTAATATGTGAACAGTTATAGTTCTTTTTGGGTTATGGTCTTTTAATTAGGTTTGAATAAAAAAAAGTATCATTAAACACTCTTCTATAACTTTTAGTTTAAGATTTAAAAAATGATAATTACTTTCAATTTTATTAAAGTTATCATTTCTTTATGATTTTGGAAAATTAAAATTTGTATTAAATAAATTATTTGTACAAATTATTTTTGCTATATGGATTTGTAAGAACGAAAATTACTATTAACTTTTTCAAAAAATCATGTTAATATGTAAATAATGATAGTTCTATTTGTCTTATGATCTTTTTAAATAGGATTTGAATAAAATAAAATTACCACTAAACACTTTCTTACAATTTTTGGTTTAAGATTTAAAAACAAAAAGATAATTACTATCATATATTTTTGTAATATGATTTTTTATGATTTTAGAAAAGAAAAATTAGTATAAACACATGCCACATCTTAGATTTATAATTGTCATTTGTCGCAATCGTGTTAATTAGTAACTTTGAAAAACCAAGCTTTATATAATAAGATATTATTTAATAAAAATATCTTTAAGATTTGTTTGGACACATAAATAGTAGTAAAAATATCTAATACTATTTAGAAATATGGACAGAAATATATTAAGAAACAATTCATGGACTTATGCCATTAAAAAATTAGAAATTCATTATATTATATATACATACCAGCTTTAAAATATAAAAATGGTTTAATCTAAATTACATAAAAATATAAAACTAAAACTGTATATACATATTTCAAATAAAAATATTGATTTAAAACTAATTTATATCAAAAATTTGATTCAAAATATATATGTATATATATTCAAAAATTGATTTTTACTAAAATATTTTCCAATAACCATTATAAAAAAATGTTTCAAATATATATATGAAAATACGATAAAAATCCCAATTTCAAACACCAACTTAAATAATGATTTATATATTTCATTATTTTTTTAAAATAATATATATGATTGTTTATATGAGGGTACAAATAAAATAATATTAATTATATGATTAATTATATGATGGTACTTATAAATTTAAATTAGGAACATGCTCACATATGATATAGTTTTTAATCTTATTTAGTTGCAATTCGGTTCATTTTCGGCTAATTAGATTAAGAAGTCAAAAACAAGTTAGATTTAAATACAACTAGATCTCGACCCGCACAATCGTGCGGGTGTTATTTTTAATTATATATATATATATATATATATATATATATATATATATATATATATATATATATATATATATATATATATATTTATTTATTTTAAATTTATAATGGTACAGATTTTTAATTTTAATGTATTTCAGATATAATAACTTATAGTTTACATGTTGTAAATAATCAATTGTTTAAAACTGTCACATGTATTTTTTGTCTCTTATTATATATTTATCTTATTGTATTTATTTTTATTTATTAAACAAATTAATATGTGAGAGATTGTAAACAATAAAAATATACTTATTAATGCATAATAATATATAGTTCAATTCTAATTATGAAATTTGTAAAAATTATGATATTGTTAAAATATTTAAATAAGATTATAAATTTTAATATGATTGATTGTGATTATATAATAGATAAAAATATAATAGAATATTTATATTTCATTTTATAAATGATAATTGAATATATTAATGTTAAATTGTATTTCAAAACTAACTACGAAATTAGTGAAAATATTTACATATTAGTTTTGAAATTAAGATCTTTTTAAAATCTTCTTAAACATATTTTTCGTTTTTTTTTCAAATGAAAATATATCAAAAAATATTGTGGTTATGTTTCCGGTTTATTAGGGAAAAAGTATATTATTCATGTTATGTATAAGTTATTATATTATTGATAATAAATGATGTTGACTGATTTAAAAAAACACACGTAATAATATTAGAGTATATTTTTTTCATCAAATAGATTGTTTCAAACTTTCACATGTATTCGTTTATTTGTTTTTTATTTGTTATATTAGTATTTCATTACTTAATAAATAAATAATAAATAGAAATATAATTTGGTAAAGTATTAAAATATTATCATCTGTAATTTTTCACTAAATAAGATAGTTAAAAAATTTAAATTTATAACTTCATATATTAATATTATAATAATTAATGTTTTAGTTCTATATATATATATATATATATATATTTATATTTAATTTTAGTCATATATTTTTATGTTTCTTTAAATATTTGAAATAAAATAATTTATAGTTTACATGTTGTAAAATGTCTAAAACCATCACATGTATTTGATTCTTATTATTATATATTTATATTATTGTATTTTTCTTTAGTTTTTAAACAAATAAATATGTGCATGAAAAAACATATTTGATAATTATTTTGTATTTAATTTATGTTGAATTTTTATCTGCCGTTTAAATATTGCATAATAGTATTTCATTGCTAATTAAAAAAAGTGAAATATTTACATATATATTTTTTTAAAAATTAATATATTTTTAAAATTATTGAGATATACATAATAATTTTATTTTAATATAATTTATTTGGATTGTATAATTGATTAAAAAATATTATATATTTTTTTTTCATTTTGTATACAAAAATTGAATATATTAGTGTATAATAATATTTCAAAACTAATAATAAAATTAGTTAAAATATTTAGATATAATTTTTGAAAATTAAGTTGTGTTAAAATATTTATAAACAGTTTTTCGAAATTAGATATTTATATATATAAATATTATTTAAATATAAGTTGAATTTCATATATTGTTATTCTTATTTATGAAATCCCTAAAATATTGGAAAGTTATTGTTTTTATATAATATTAAGATTATTAATGATAGAATAATGTTGTATATTCTATTTAATATAAATATTAATGATGATTGAAAATGTCATGTGACTAATTCTAGTTATAGTCCATTTTATTAAAAAGCATACATGAATTAGAAGTCATGACTTCTGTTTTAATATAATAGATAACAATTCCAAACTTTTTATGATCTATATGACATGAATATAGATTTACCTAAACAACTTCCAAAAGATCAAAGAGGATGTATTGAATCTGAAATTTAAAATGATTTGATTTTTAATGAGTTTTTAGATGATGGTAGAAAATTTGAGAATTTGGTGTGGTTTATGTTAAACAACTTTAGAATCTCATCTAAAACTATGAGAGATTTTTATTTTTATAACTAAGAAACTCCATTCAAGCACTCTAGAAAAACTTAAAGCACTCAAAAATCTTCAACTTAACAATAGATTTCAGAGTGTTTTATGAAATGTCAAGTTAAGTATCACTGGATTTTAAATGATTTTTTTTAAAAAATATCAATGTTCGAATAACATTAATTAGTTATTCTAATACAACTCATCTGAAACTTTTAGTTGAATACACCCTCTAAAATAGTAAATGACTTATTCATCAGGCAATGTATTTGATATTGTATGATCACAACATGCAAACAAATTGCTAAATTAATAATTTTGTTAGTTACTTTTATTTTCAAATATGGTATTTAAACCATTTATGAGTTAAATACAAAATATATACCAAATTAGTTAAATTTTGCATATATATATATATATATATTAAGTTTTCTAATAATAAAACATAAATCCAATAAAAATTGTAATAATAATTTACAAATGCAAATAATGGTTTAAATCAATTAATTAGATGAAAAGATCCAAAAAATAACATTTTAGGTCGGAAAAAATCATATAAACATTTTAAAATATGGTTAATGTTAAAAATATTTGCTACTAATGTTGTAAAAAATATTAATACTTATATAAAACTGAAATTACACATCCGCGTGGTTGCGTGGATCGAGATCTAGTTTGCATTGTTTAGAGAAAACCCCAATAAAAAATAAAACAATTTGCTGTCGGTTTAACTAGGGGTGTTAAGTAGGGATGAAGTCTGCAGCCCTTACCGCCCAGCCATAAATTCAGGGTTGGACTTAGTTTTATAGTTTTGGATACTAGTGGTATTCCGGCGCTACGCGCCGGGTTCATATATTTTATTTTTATATGAATTTATAATTTACTTAATGATCTTAGTAAATATAATATATATTTAAAAATATGAAAATGAAAATATATTGAAAGAAAATCATTTTAAATCCATTTGATAGTGGTTAACGACTACAGAATATTACTTTATTTTGAAATTACTTAGTTTAAAGTGGAATAACATGATTATTCGCTTCAATAAAAATAGAATTAAAAATGGATAATCATACCAAATTAATTTACTTAAAACTTAAACATAAATATAAGTTGATAGTCTATCTAGAAAACATATTCATACTGTTAAGTATCATGTGGACAATATACAGAAAGAACGGCATTTGAAATTTTATTTTATTTAAGTACCAAATTACCTATGGGCAGATGAGAAAAATAACATAATATTATTTAAAATTTAACAAACTTTTGAAATTTCAATTTATTATTTAGTTTATTATTTAATTTAAATAGTATGAATTTTACTCTTTGTTATTTTTTTTTTAAATACTATCTATTTTATTATTCCATTTAAAGATTATATACTTTTTAGACCATTAATGTTTCCATGAAAATGAATTTGTTTTGTTTTTTAATTTCAAATTTGAATATGATAATAAAAATAGTATTTTAAAAAAAAAATAACTGTTGTCGATTGTGTTAGCTTATATTATTTTCTTATTTTTTGTTAAAGCTGATTCATTGTAATAAAAAATATTTTTTTGACACTGATAACCGTGTAATAAGATTAGCGTGACAAACATAAGATATTTAAAGGCAGTGACATGGTTTTGAGGAAAATGGCTTACTTCATAGAAAGTGAGGTTTTTTTTTTAAAGAAAAAAAAGCAAAAAGCCTTAAATTCAATGTTCATGTGAGCCTCATGTTAACCCTAAACATTTAATCAATCTTCTTTTGCGGTAGCTTCTCACGCAAGTCACCACACTTGATTAAAGTACAGGATGGGATAGGGAGGTTAGCAAAAGAACTCAAGCCTATCTTCTTGAAACTCCACAGGGCTGTAAATGTTTATCCTGCCATCAAAAGCAGGGACAGCACCAGAGAAGCTACTCTGCTCAGTCTCCACGAGTTTTTGTTTGATCATCCGAGCAATTTCCTTGAAGAGTTTGGAGAGATCTCAACGCTGTAATGCTATATCTTCTGTGAAGGATCAAACTTGACAAAAGAAATTATTGGCGAGAAGAAGTATAACAGAGGCTTGTTGACCCATTCACTTTGTTGTTTCTATGGTTGGATTTATGTTCCTAAATTTGTTAAAAAATATTTATATTTGTAAAAAATATTTAAAATATATTTATCATTCAGTCTTGTTATTTTATTTAAAATCAAATGTTTATCTAGCTACTAAAGAAATTTCATCTTTATTGTGTAATTATTTTATATTTCCAATACTTTAAAATTATTTCAATGGCTTGTTGATGAGCATGTGCTTTGTGTTTCGTTTAGCTCTGGAACGTTACATATTTTGTTTTTTTTGGTAGATATTTACATGGATCTAAGAAGTGGAACTTTTGAAAAGTATATCGTCTAAGTTGGGTGGATATGAGTTTCTGATTGTGTAGTAATTACTTGGGTATTGTGGTGGGTTCTTAAACTCAAAACAGGGCTTTATAAATTGTAGAACAAAAAAGTGTGTTTTCAATCTTGAAGCATTGATTATTTAGCTATATGCTTTATTACCGTTGCTGGCTTATGAAATGTATCTACAACCGAACACATTATGCTTTAAACTCAAGACCATTTTCACGATAGCTAAGAAAAAACACAGCAAACTCGAGATGAGGAGAATTCTTAGGAAAAAAAAATTGATGCCTAACATTTCAAAGAGGAAATCTGGCTCGAGAACTCAAATTTTAAAATCAACATTGATGCCTAAACATTATTGAAAGAACAAAACTGACTCTAGAAACTCCATCATGTTCACTTAAGCCTTTTGTGCCTTCTTGGCCACATTCAAAGTTATTGAAAGTCGAGGATTCTGGGTTGCAGGACCACTGGAGGATGTTCCTGCAGATGAGGTTCACGTTTGTCTTTGATGCCAACGTTAGGAAGGGCTGAGATGTTCCTAGGCAGTCGTCTACGGAAGGACATGAATGAATTAAGTGTGGCATTTTACGTTGACGACAAAGTCAGGCAGTGGCAGACAATCACGCTTGTTCATGCGAGAGATAGTGAAGGTCTGATGGTTGGCAGTGAAGCTGTTCATGTCCATCTTGACTCCAGTCACCTTTCCAGTGCAGAAAAATTCAATTCACTACATTGCAATATTGTTAGAATCACATTCATGATCTAGACAACCAAAATGTAGAACAAAAAAAAAATCTGTCCAACCTGAGGTTCAGCTGTGATGACGAACTTATTCAGCTCAGATATGCTTAGTGTTTCAACCTTGACATATCCTCTCAGCAATGAAGGATCTGGGTTGTCCACAGTGTTTCTCGAGACCAGTCTTAAGTGAATGAGTAAGGGCAGACAATTAGCAATTTAAATTCACCAAGGAATATACTACCTACCATCTTAGGATTTATGCTAGTTGCGGAGAGGGGGAGTCTGGGAGCCTATAGTTCTGATGGCACCGCGAGCCATTTCAAGCCATTTCAATTCCGTCTAGTGCGAACAATAGACTCCTCCTTGAGCCTTGAGCCTTGAGTCGTTGCCTGAAACAATTGTGGAAAAATATCATCAACAAAAATTTGAAAAGATGATCTCAGTGAAGATTATGAGATGAATAAAAAGTTCAAATCTTGATCGTTGAAATAGTTCAAAAACACTATGATTAAGAATGGCTTTATGAAACTCAACTCCCTTTGTCTCCACTTTAAAAAAGCGCAGATTTGTAGACCAAAGTGATCATCTTAATGGCTAAGTGCAGGCGAGAGACATCTTAAGCTTAACACAAACTATTGATCTCAACAGAGAAGGTCATGTAACATAATCAAAGATTAAAGAAAAACAGAACAAAGTTTACTGCTTTATCATGGATTAAATCTACTTTATATTGATTGGCTTCTCTGCGGTGATAATGCTGCTGCTTTCTTCAAGGCTTTTGAGAGTGGTTACTTCACCTACCACACCCACGTTTATAACAGTGGCTTTGTATGTGCCTTATTCAGTAAGTGTGCCAGCGCAGAATTCAGCACTGCCTCTGCCTAGGGAATAAACGATGAAATCAGTTACCTAACAAAGAGTTTTGATTAGTACGTTTGTTACCTCAGAAGCAGTGTTGAGTGTTGGATTCCTTACCAACTAAGAATCTGAGAACATCCAAAACTGTATCTTCTGGCATAAGAGTGGGAAGATCCTGCAAAATCATAAACAATCCAGTTATAAGAAATCATCGGTAACTCAAAAAGCATAATAACGTAAACTGTAAACAAACAAATAACTGAAGGAGAACAGCAAGAAACCAATAAAGAATCTATACTTTCTTAGATTGTGATAAGAAATCAAAAAAGCTTTTGTGAGGATGATGTTCAAGTAGAAAGAGCTAATCTTTTTATAGGTGTAGAATAAAACGCCTTGTAGAGAGAGATAACTTACAATCAATGCTAGATCGTGCTTCATGTGGGTGTCTGGAGTTAAGAATGCGATAATGACGTTGAATCTATAGCTCAGACGGTTTCGGTTGAATATAGTAGAAGGCTAAACGACAGGAGTGTGAACAAAGAGATTCTTCATCTCGATTTCAGTCATCCAATCCTCTTATACGCCATTGACGGTATGGAGAAAACTTCAGAAGAACTTTTTTAGGTCTTGGAAGAACATGAACACGTGAAAGTGATGACTACTGAACGGCCTCTCAGGTTTTGGGCTTTCATTACAGAAGCCCATAAAATCCTTTCATTTCGTTTAATGAAACGCCGAGTTTTTGATGAAGAAGACAGGTGTCCAAAAATGCCCCATGCCCCTTGCTGACGTGGCAGCATGTGGTACCATCCCAAGTCTATTTTATATTAATAGATTTTGAGCCTTGTCTGTTTCGGTTAGGGTCGGTCAGCCCAAAAACCTGAAATATTTTAGTATTGATATATTAAAATATTAACATTCTCATCATTTTTATAGCACAAAATACCAATCTTGCAATCAAAACCACTATTAATATTGACATAATACTTTTAATATTTGATCCAAATTCTAATAAAGCAAATATGAATTTATTAATGCACCTTATTGTTTGATCATTACAAGTGTTACATTTAAAAATTTGCAAATATATGTTCTTTTTCATGTACAACATGCAGTTTTTTTTTTCAAAATACACAGTTTGAAATTTTGGACCATGTTTATCATTAATTTTATATATTTAGTTTTATTTTATATTCTTCAAAAATATGTTCTCTTATATTTTTATTTTTATTTTGTATTTGATTATTTGTATCTTATTTAATTTGGTTGTTTACAATATGTTTCTGAAGCTTACGGAAAAGAATTTTTTTTAAATAAAAAATAAAACTTTAACCTCATTTTATATTTTAAAACAAATGTTGAAACTGTTTTTATGAATTTCACATGTAGTAAAAAAAATATATGTGATAATGACTAATTATTTTTCGAAAAGCCAAAAAAACCCGAAAAGTCGTATAGTCCTATAAAGGCCAATCCGAATTTTGAATTATAAGCCCCAAATATTACTGGGTCAGGCTCAAATATTTTCGGGCTTTAGCGGATTTGGCCTGGGCTGGATCGGAACGAGCTGGAATAGGCCGGGCTAGCCCATATCGACATCCCTAGGTTTAACATTAGACAATCACATTATCATAAATGTCAAATTTCAAAATTTTAATTAATGTATATGCTAAAAGAAAATATTTTTATTAGGTTTAAAAATATATCTTAAATAGAAATATCTAAAAATATTTTTGTAAATTAATAACTCTACAAATTAATGAAAACAATTATTAATTTATAGCGTTTTATTGTTTATAACTAGTTTCTTATTTCAAGATAAGTAAATACACGATTGTCTATACTATTATTTATGAAGTGGTTTTGCTAATTTTTTATGCTCTCCATTGTTTAAGTTATTTTGCTTATTTGTCATGTTTAAATTAGATTTTTGATCAATCATTGGTTTATTATTTGTTTTTAGATGAGTCATTAATATATTAATTTGAAAATATTCTTAACGAATCTTGTATATAATTAAAAAATATTATATTTTAACAATGTTAAATTTATATTTTATGCTAAAATTTAGTTAGTTTTTTATTTGTCATATTTTTATTAGGTTTTAGAATTTTAGATAGGTTATTGATTTATTATTAGTTTCTAACTGATTCACTAAATTATTGATTTAAAAAATACATTTATTTTAATATTATAACATTTATATCTTATATGTTATATTAAGTAGAATTATAAAAATATAAAAATAAGATAATTCTTATATATATTGTGTTCCTAACTGAAAATAATATTTTTATTATAAAAATTAGAAACAATTGAGAAAAAAATATAATTAAATATTAGTTAAGCAAAAAAATTCTAAACTATTTCTAAGATATGAGTGTTTAAAAAAACACAATATAAGTATTTATACTGGTAAAAAATTATATAAAAAAATACTTTATAAACTATTTTTAAGATATGAGTGTTTAACAAAAAAATAATGCAATAGTAAATATATATTTTAATAAGAAAATATTTGAAATATATAAATACTTTGATGTTTGATTTAACTATTTAAAACCATAAATAATAACTTATTATACTGATTTAAATTAATAAAACATAAAGTAATAAATATTCATAAGAAGTAACCAAATAACCAATAGCTATACTGAGTCGATATCTGAATAGGTATTTTCCTAGACTTAGAGGGGCTTATTGGATCAGAGATTTCATTAAAAAATAGGTTTTTGACTTGGTAAGTAAAATAAAATAAATCCTTCAAATAATGAAATTTCTAATTAAAAAAAGGTAGATCATGTTTAAGCTTCTTAATTGACGCTAGTATTCGAGTGGATCATTAAATAAATTCAGGTTTTTAATAAATTTATGACCTTTTGATTTTCCTTATTTCTTATAAAAGACAAATAATTAGGCCGGTTACTCAATAATCTCTATAATATTATTTGAGAAGTCAGTTTCCTATGTGTCGCGTTCACGTTAACTCTCACAGTGGTTGATTACAATGATGCTCTTAATGAATTAAATATATATCTAATTATCATTATTAAATGCCTTTTTTATTTTATTTTTTCTTTTTTTATTTAGGTTTCCATTTTTATTTTTTTAAATAACCTGTATATCTAAGAAAAAATATATATTAAATAAAAACGAAAATACATTTTATATATAATGTAATTCATAAAGAAAAGTTCACAAAATAATCTTGATTTTAATTCTTAAGAGAGTTAATTTTTGAGATATCCTTAATGAAATAAAAATATTACATCAAATTTAGGTTGATTAATTTTAAATATATTATATATAATAAAAAGAAAAAGTTTATAAAGTCTAAAAACTGAATTTAGAGACGAAAATATATGTACATATAATTTGATTTCATTAAAAAGGAAAGTTCACAAAATAGAGTTATTCCATTTCAAAATATTTTTAAATTACAAAAAAATCCCCTAGACTATATTTGAGAAGTGATTTTTCAAAAAAAAGTGACATGGAAGTCCACATGTCGATCAATTAGACTTCTTACCATATAATTAACTTTTTTCATAACATCTTACCATATAATCTTACCAATGTTACCAAAATTGGATTAATACAATCCTACGTGTCTAACCATCCCCTAATAATCAATTCGGTAAACCATTTTCTAATAACCAGTCCCTAATAACCAGTCCCTAATAACCAATTCGGTAAACTTTTCCTAATAACCAATTCGGTAAACCTTCCCTAATAAGCAATTCGGTAAACCATCAAATACGGTAAACCCTAAACCCTAATTATTCTGACCAAATAGAACTAATAAAATTGTTTATAAGGTTGCATTTGCCTAATCATTATCATTATTTCTTATCATTCTAAACTTCTTCCCTAAGTTCTTCTTCCACCCTATTCCATGAGGTCTTCCAAATATACATGGCTAAGAAATGGAGAGGTATAATGATTCTTTTAGAGATGACATGTCTAGGGTATTATAATTCGGTCATGCGTTTAGTGAGATTGATTGTTTTAAAATCTATTATGTTGTGCAGGATTTAGGCAAATGGAATAATAGGTGGTCAGAATTGTTCTCTCTTGATGTAAGTCGTATGAATCTCATATTATTCACATGATATTCACAATCTTATTATTTCACCATCTTATTATGGACTCAAATTTTTTCAGGGATCGAAGTGCTATGAATATCATAGTATTGACACCAGGAATGAAAATTATGTCAATATCCTAGATCGTCAAGAAAAATCGAAGATGTTGGAATAGATAGAGAATAACAAGTCAAAGGGGATACTATGTGCAAGCAGCTTTGTTTGGGATCCACAATGTGAGAAATAGATAGCTAAACTTTAAATCAATCGACATATATTCTTCTTAGTTATGAAATGTTTTATTTGTTTTGTTATCAATTCTTCATTGTAATGGATATATTTTATGTTAAGTTTTAAAATTTTTTGGTTTTGATTGTTTTTATATTAAGTTTAAAATATAGATCCATAATTATTTTAAGGAATTATTTTCTTCTCAATATATGGTTTTTGGAAATGTGGTTCATTTACAAAAACCGAAATGGTTAGACAATTAACCGAAATGGTTAGACAATTAACCGAAATGGTTAGACAATTCATGATCATTGACTTGAGTGAACATTTTGTAACAAATCTAAGTCATGATCATTGACTTGAGTGAAGAAAAATCTATATATGGTATTCATAGTAATTAGTAATCAAGTAAAGAAAGTTTAAATTAGGAAAGTAAAATATATTTTGTTTGGTCAACAATTTGTTAAATTTTGTATAATGAATACGTAATTATATATATATTATAAATGTGATGGTCAAGAAGATATTTTTTTCATAACTGTACACATAATAATAAGAAATTTAATTAAAAGTTCTGGTATCATATATGAGAAACGTGATGGTCAAGGAGATAATAACCTGTAATGGATTTTTAATGGCATAAATTGATTGAACAAATCGAATTAACTATGTATTCATATTTATACACATAATAATAGGAAATATAATTAAAAGTTAGATTATGATTAAGGAGATTGACAAATTAATAGTAAGATACTCATCACATTAAAAGTTAGATTATGATTGAGATTGACAAATTAATAGTAAGATACTCATCACATTTACCTTGATTAAGAAGTCAAAATGAATACGTAAAATTTAAATTAGGAAAGTAAAATATATTTGGCTTGGTCAACAATTTGTTAAATTTTGTTTACAAAAAAAAAATTGTTAAATTATGGAATCACGAATTAATTACATGTCAAATGCTTCATTCAACTAATAAGTATAAGAAAAGAATAAATATTATATGAGAACCAATACGTATGTGATGATATTTTCGTGACAAAATATATTTTCTTATCATATATACATAAGATATTTGATTTTCATATATACATATCTTTCTTGGTGCACTCCGATAAACTATTATAATGTATCAATAAATCATATATCACTAACTAAATAATATATATATATATATATATATATATATATATATATATATATATATATATATATATATATATATATATATATATATATATATATCTCAAAAACAAAAATATATTATATTTAAAACTATTATTTCTGCGCATGGCGCAGGAAAACACCTAGTACTTTTGAAGTACTAAAATAAATTATTTATATCTATACTTTCTTTGCTGGAAAGATATATTTTCATATAATTTGATTTAATAATAATGAATTTCACACATATCAATAATCTTGATATTATAAAAAAAATTGTATTTGTTTTGGTAATTTTTTTGAATAATACAAAATATATATTTTCAAAGTGATTATATAAAATAATTAAGTAACACAAATTGAGATAATATAATTTCTTAAAAGTAATCACAAATAGTTTTACTGCTTATTTTTAAGAGATAATAAGATACAAAATAAATTTCAACAATAAACATATTTTTGATCAAATAATTATAAAATATATTTTGATCAAAGAATAGAATAACACTAATTATTTTTAACGAGGTAGGTATTATATTTTACCATAATTAAAAATACATTTCTTAGCATTTATTTTCCTTTTTATTTTAATGTTTGTGGAACTTAATATAACCATAATAAAAGAACCCTAGAAAATCTGAGTTTTCATTTATAAGATTATTTAAAATATTTTTTATTTTAAATAAATTTATATGAAATATATATATATATATATATATATATATATATATATATATATATATATATATATATATATATATATATATATAACTTACTATTGTTCATCACTTTATCTTCTAATATTTTTTTAAAAAAAATTAACATATAATTTGATAAATATTACCAAAATACATACACATTTAATTAGACGATAAATAAAATGAAATTTAACTTAATTATATAAAAACATAATTATACTTCAGTTTTAATTTGAAAAAAAAAAACGTTTAACTTAGTATACTCACAACATGAGTGATTTGATTAATCCAACTTATATATAAAATCATAGATTTAAATACAATAAGAATATATAACTTCATAATAATATCTTATTTATTTTATAAATATAAATTATAGGATAACTAGAAACATATTAACAAGTGAAAATAAAATATTAATCAGCTGTCACAATTTCGTTATTTTGTAGAAATTATATATAAATATGCATGAGACTTTAGAATATTATTGTTATATTAATTTATGTAAGTAGGAATCAGACACTTTAGTTTATTTTTTATTATTTCATTTTAAGAATAATATATCTTCAATTATACATAATTTTACTAAAATATAATTAGATATCTAAGACAACAACCAATTTAAATGCAAATAAGAAATTAATAAAAATTTAAATATTTTGAATATAAATATTGTAGTTGAATTTATTGAAATATATGTAATCCAATATATTCAAATGATAAATAAATCGATCGTAAAAACAATCAAACCGAATGAAGATAACATATCTAAAATCATATGTCTAAACTAAATTAATGTAGTATTATTGATATAAATTTTACATAAAAATTACAAACTACTTTAAAACTAAAACTAAATATCAATCAATTATTGTAGTATATTTACTTTACAAATATTTATACCCGTGCATGAGCACAGGAAAATCACCTAGTTAAAAAGAAAAAGATTGTCTTCTCCCTCGTCTATATAAACACATGCACACACACCTATCAAATCACTAAACCTTTCTATCAATCTTATTCACCAAAAACAAACCCTAGCTATTTCAGTTCCCAACTATGGCCAAAGTTTCCAAAATAGTCAGCTTCATCATCGTCGTCCTACTCCTTGTCACATTCTCTACGTTGTCTTGTGCAACACGTGTTCGTTTTACTCATTCAGATCATGATACCGCCATCTCAAAAGAAAGTCAACATCATTACATTCGTTTGCATCGCGACCTCAACAGTATTGAAGAGCGTCTCGCTGAGTTTGAAGATGAAGATGAGCCATCTCCTTATACCACGATGATCCATAACGTTGAATTTTCTGCCTTGATGAGGCATTGAACGCGAGGCATTGAACGCTCTCTTAAGATCGTACTGTTTGTTTCATTCAATTCATTAAATTGTTTGGGTTCTTTTTTCTTACCATACATGATATAAATCATGGTTTTGTTTGTACTGTTAGGGTTCTTGGGTATGCCTGAGAATCTGATTTCCCCAAATTACTGGTCGTATATAAAGTATATAATACAGCATTCATATTGATTTTTTGACATACATAAGTAGTTTGTATCATATCAATACTAAAACACAAGAGACTTTTTTGAGACCAGTTTAAAATTTTAAAGTATTTACTATTTTATACCATTGATGTTATTTAAACATGTGGTTTTGATTAAATACTTTTTTTTAAAGTTAATTGCTGCTTAAAATTTAAGCAGTCGATTTTGTTACTTGTGCAGTTATTATCCCACTTTTTTAGATAATTTAACATGTTTAGTTATTACTTATTTAATGCCTATATAATATAAAAACAACGATAAATCTTTAAAACTTTTCAACTCCTATATAACCTTCTTTCTCTATAGCTGCAATAATATATCCAGAAAAAAATATTCAGATCAATAGTTTCCATAGCAATGACATGTTCATTTTAACAATATTTCTATTCTCTAGAAGCTGTAACAAAAAAAATATATATATGTATGTAGAAGAAAAGAAATGTTCATATATGTATATATTATTTCATATATATATATATAAAAATATAAACTGATAAATAAAATTTTATCTACAAATTCTCATCAATACTATTAAAATAACGAAAGTAACATATCTTCGCATATACACGCCAAATCCAAGCTGCAGATCTTTTTCAGATGTATTTTCTTAAAAAATGTATATATTAATCTAAGAAACACTGGTATAAAATCTAAAATACATTGTGATATCATATCTAAACTCAACAACTTTGATAATTGAAAACACACAAATTATAGATTGTTGTAACATAATAGATCTCAAATAACCATTCAAAACCACCAAATTTTCTATGCTTTTAACTAAATTCTTTTTTTTAAGAATTCACTACTTTTTATTCCTAATTAGATTAAAAATATTATATGTGTACTATGTCAAAATATATGTATAATTTAAAATTCAAAAGGCAAGAAAATCACAACTTAGCTTTGTGTTTTAGATTCATAGTCTAAATGGTTAAACTACCTAGATAGGTTATAAACAGTTTACAGATCATCAAATTTTTTTTACACTATAAAATATAATTAAAGTATACACTATTTGATATGTTAATTTAACAAGATTTTTTTTACGTGCAAATAACCATTGGTTCAACCGGAAACCGGGTTCCAGGTTTGAACAGTTTTTTACGGTCTTATCTGGTTTCCAAATTTTTTATTTCTAAAATCCAAACCGGATTACATATCAAATCATCGGGTTTACCGGTTCGACTGTTTATCGGTTCGATCACGGGTTTTGGTCGAGTTTTAAAACACTGTAGATGTCCATCAGTAAAGAAACTTCAAAGTATTTATGTAAACAGTCCAACTAAATTTTTAATTTTTCGTATTATATATATATCCAAACTAAACAATTATGTTTTGTATTTGGTCGAACTAGATGATATGGTTGATCAGTATCGTCACAGCATTTATAACCGGTATGTATGGTTTAATCCAAATCTGATTATTAGCTCAACTTGGATTCAATCAACTTAGAGAACTACTGGTCTGATCTGGTTAATCGTTCGCTTCATTTTTCAAAATACATTTTAAAGTAACAGTGTTATATTATTTTCGAATCCAATTTTATGAAAGAACGAATTTCACGTTTTCGAAGCGCGGTCAATATCTAGTAACCCATTAATATCTCCATCAGAAAAAAAAACGAATTTGGGTGAAATCGACAGAAAAGCTGAACTATAACCATTACAACATCTTGTTCTTAATTACTACTTTTATTAACAAAAACTGATAAAGCTTTGAAATCAAAGCAAAACGTGACTGGAATATTGCTATGAATCTTCCAGACTTTACCATAATAGTGAATGTCGTTAAACAGCACCTAACCTATAAAATCTTTTTTGGAGTTAATGGATCTAGTAGTTTGTAATATATCTTTTTCCTGTATAAAATTGTTTTACATTAAAACTAAAAATAGAAGAAATCAAATAATTTCGATAACCTATAAAATTATAGATATAGTCCGACGTTTGCCATGATACGACACAATGCACATAACCATCATGCATATAAACAAAACTTATAGAAACATACAGATAAATTATTCATGGCATGCGCGAGGCTGGTCAACCAGCGAATAACTAAACCGAATACGTCAATAACCAACGGAGAAATTAACGGAGTTTGTTTAAAAGACTTATCTTCAGTCAACCTCAGTAATGCCCCTTCCTTTTCTCCTTTAGTATATCTTCTTTATTGCTTTAAAGCAGAAGTACTAAGCGATAAAACGCAGCGTTTCGGTCCGGAGATCCGTCGGTCGGAAAGTAACTATCTTTATTGTCTACCGAATTTGTTCGTTTCTCCGACAAACCCCACGAGAGTGAGAGAGAGAGAGACATCGATGGAGAAGAAGAGCGCGCAGGAGACAGTCAAGAACGAGAAAGTGAAACCGGAGAAGGAGCTGTGCGACGGAGTGAGTCAACTCAGGGACGAAGAATCAATTGGGACTATCGGTGATGATATGGAGGATGTACAAGACGTGGCGATACGAGAAGTACTAGCTAACGATCAGGTTGAAGGTAAATGGTTTGTTTCCGAAGATTCTTTGTTGATTTCTTTTTTTCAATTCGTGTCTTGACGAGATGATGTTTTGTATTTTTACCAGATGTTCGAGAAAATTCACCAGTAGTGGAGCCAAATGATCAAGATGTAAGAGAGGTGAAGGTATTCTTCTTTCAACACTAATATGGAATCTACAAGTTCACTTCAGTGTAGTCTCTGTTATGGCCTATACGTTGTAAAAAAGGGATCAAAAGTTTCGTAGTTGTAGTTCGTACTTGTTTACTAGGCAAAGCTGCTTGAGAATTGGCTTTACTGATCTCTTGTTAACCAGAAGAAGGAATATTTTTTTTTTGTCTTTTTAAGAATCTAATAGGTACCGTTTAGTGGTGATACTAGTAGATGGTAAGAGTAGTGATCGTAGGCGTTTAACTTTTGGCTACGATTGATCTCAATAATTACAATTTTAAGAACAACGATGTGGGCTTTGACTTTTTTCTTTCATGTGGCACATTGGCAGAAGCCAGATAGCGACAAGGAAGATGTGGCAAGTGTGGTTGTGCCTGTTGTTGAAGTTGCAGCAGAAAACAGTGAAGTGGAAATATCTCCTGATGCAACTGGATCACCAGACCCATCAATGATGAAGCCATCTCCACCATCGGATCCTTCAGCTGCCAAAGGTCAGGGTCTATCACCGGATTCTCGGGTGGTTAACGACGTGTCGGTATCTCCGGTTCTGAAGACAGATAGGGGCAAGGAAGATGATATTGCAAGTGCGGCTGTGCCTGTTGATGAAGTCTCAATAGAAAACCGTGAGGTGGAAACATCTCCTGCTCTGTCTAAATCGGCAGACCCATTAGTTGTGGAGCCATCTCTACCTTCGGATCCTTCAACTGCCAAAGGTCAAGGTCTATCACTGCTAGAGCAGAAATCTGACTCTCGGGTGGTTAACAACGTGTCGGTTTTTCCGGTTCTGAAGACAGATAGCGGCAAGGAAGATGTTGTAAGTGCGGTTGATGAAGTTGCAGTAGAAAACCGTGAGGTGGAAGCAACTCCTGCTCTGTCTAAATTGTCAGACCCATCAGTGGTGGAGCCATCTCTACCTTCGGTTCCTTCAGCTGCCAAAGGGCAAGGTCTGTCACTACTGCAGAGAAGTTATGATTCTCGGGTGGTCAGGAACTTGTCGGTTTCTCCGGGTCTGAGGACACCGCCACGTGATGGTTACAACTGGAGAAAATATGGGCAGAAGCAGGTTAAGAGTCCCATGGGATCAAGGAGCTACTACAGGTGTACGTATTCTGAATGTTGTGCTAAAAAAATCGAATGCTCCAACGAGTCAGGAAACATGGTAGAGATTGTTACCAAAGGTTTGCATAGTCATGAACCTCCTCGGAAGAGTAGCTTCTCCCCGAGAGAGATTAGAGCTGCATCAGCTGTTACTCCAGTTTCAGAGGATGATACAGCAGTAGCAACAACAGTCCCTAGTGATTCAGCACCGTCAGCTTCAACTAAAGAAAACATTTGTCAGTCGCCAACAATTGTTGAACGGAAGAGGAATTGTGAGAACGAAGCTGTGGAGGAACCAGAGCCAAAACGAAGGCAAGTTTTGTGGATTCTTGTGTTTCAGTGCTTACCCTTCACATGGAAAGATAAAAACTAACATACTTTCACTCTCTCTTTTGTCGTATGTTTCAGACTGAACAAGGAGAACACACAAAGTTCAGTTTCTGTCTCGGTCTCCAAACCTGGAAAGAAACATAAACACGTAGTACATGCAGCTAATGATGTTGGCATCTCTGGTGATGGATACAGATGGCGAAAATATGGGCAGAAAATGGTGAAAGGGAATCCTAATCCGAGGTTTGAACTAAACGCATTACCATTTCTTGTAAAACATTTCAGTGATTTGATGTATTCTGTTTCAGGAATTATTACCGATGTACTTCTGCTGGTTGTCCTGTCCGCAAACACATCGAGACATCAGTAGAGAACACAAAAGCTGTCGTAATCACATACAAAGGAGAACACAACCACAGCTCTCCGGTTCCAAAGAAACGACATGAGACTCCTAGCTCAGTGCTCTTAACCCCAACATCAGTGAGAACTATTAGGTTGGAGGATCAGGTGAACACTCCCTCCTCAAGCCAGTGCTAGGGGGGACGAGAAAGTGAGAATCAGAGCAGTGAAGCATTGGTTGTTGTTGGTGGCTAGAGAGTGTGATGGAATAGTAGGCTTTGGATTCGAAAATAAAGCAATGCAGATTGTATGTATTTATGAGTTAGAGAGTTGATTGACTGACTCCATTTGCAGTCTCCTTGTTCTTGTTATATAATAATACAAAACAAAAACTCATGAAGATGTCTAATATAAAGAGAATAATCAGGTTTTGTGTTTAATAATTATTTAAATGTTAATCTTAAATCTTCTATCTGTCCAACTAAATTAATTTCTTGCATTGTTCTGACTCGAGTAGCCATGGGTGTTCGTTCAGTCTGAGATTTTTGAATTTTTGAGTTCGGAAGACGTATACCATCTTACAGAATCTGTGTATGTATTTTTATAGTTTTGATGGATACAGATACAAGTCTTTACCATCTTACAGAATCTGTGTATGTATTTTTATAGTTTTGATGGATACAGATACAAGTCTTTTTGGTTTGCATTCCAACTTCAGTTAGATATGTCCATGACTTTACATTTGACAATTATTAATTTGGCTGTGTGCATTTATATACCTCTGGCTGGTGTAGAGGGCCTCGTTTTTATAGTTTGGCTGTGTGGATATACCTCTGGCTGGTTTAGAAGGTCTTCAAGTGAACAAAAACGACGACAACAAAACCCTCTGTGTAAACCCTAAGTCAAATCAAGCTCTCCGATGGCGAGCCTTCGATGCCTTCGCGAGCTAAGCCGCCGCGCCACGACGGTCCTCTCGATCAATCAGACGCGATTGATCTCTTCACATCCGAGCTTAGAGCCTTGCCGTACCATCATTACTCATGCGACCCCTTGTTCTCTCACTAGAGATCTCCCATGGTACACTCGCTCCCAAGGCCGCCGTTTCTCTTCGAAAACAAACGATACTGATGAAAGCAGCGACGGAGAAGATGATGATGGGGAGGATTACGAGGGTACGGCGGAGATGGAAGTAGAAAGGGAGTATTCACCGGCGGAGAAAGTGGAAGCCGCGGCGGAGATAGGGTACAAGGTGATGGGATCTCTCAAACCTTCGGAGAGACTATTCAAACCCTACGAGCCAGTGTTCGCCGTTGTTCAGGTCTCGTCTCTGCTCTCTCTTTTCCTTGTTTCATTTTACACACATCTCGCTGATGTTGAATGTTTGTTATTACTCTCTTGTTAGATTGGTTCGCATCAGTTCAAAGTGAGCAACGGGGACTCCATTTTCACGGAGAAGTTGAAGTTCTGTGACATCAATGATAAGGTATACTCTTCTTCTTCTTCTTCCTCTCCATGAAGATTGTTGCATTTGTTTAGGGATTCATAATTTTTTTTGTTAAAGCTTTGTCTCTTTTTTTTTTTTTTGCAGTTGGTACTGACCAAGGTTCTTCTACTGGGCTCGGCAAGCCAGACGATTATTGGCAGGCCCATCTTGCCTGATGCCACTGTTCATGCCGTTGTGGAAGAGCATGTAAGTGTCTCTCTTTGTGAGATCCTTCTACATAAGTAGTCAAGAAACATTTACTTGAATCCGATGTATGGAGTTATGGACTAAGAGTTATTAGACTAGTGTGTTGCTATATCACCTTAATGTCTTGATGTAGAATTTGCTAGGCCGCTTAGGTGGATTTACTCATCATGTACTAGAAGTTTGGCATTCCTGTTTATTTTCGCGTCTAACTAGTTTGAATACCTTTTGTGTGAGTGACACAGGCATTGGATGAAAAAGTGCTCATTTTCAAAAAGAAACGAAGGAAGAACTATAGGAGAACCACTGGGCATCGACAGGTATCAACTTTACAAACTCCGTTATTTGTTGTTGCTTTGTCGATTACGTTTTATTTTTGAGTTCGTTCCATGAAGTATATTTGTTGTTTTTGATCATTTAAAAAAACACTTACGTCCAGGAATTGACAAAGTTGAGAATAACCGATATACAAGGAATTGAGAAACCAGAACCGAAGATTGTCCATAAGTCTCCCAAGGCAGCTGATACAGAGCAACCAGAGCCTGAGCTAGTTGGTTAGAGAGAAGAGTTGCTTTTTTTTCTTCTTTTCTTGTGTTGCTGATGCAAATACTTTGAAGTAAGTTCATCAAACATTTCGCCAGTTTGGGCTCCCCCTTCTCTTAGAACTAGTCTCTGAAAGGACGAAAAGGCCTTCTTGGTAGTAAGTCGTAATGACTAGGCTCTTGAGATATGAATGTGATTTGCCTTTAGCTATCTTCGCTCGTTTGATTTTGCTCTTCATTTGTATTGGAACTGGCTCTGTTTGTTTCGTTTCAGAGTTCACAAATAAAGATATACTCAAAAGCAGTGGTTGCACTATGTTATTGCGTTTGTCATTCATCCTTTACACTCTCTGTCTCCAGTTAATTTCTCTCCTTATGCTAGTCTCATAGATATCAACTTCGATCTCGAGCTCTTCCTCTATTACTCTTAGGCTTCTAGTTCAGCTGATTCGAATTCGAACTAGTATGTCTGTAGAACCTCATCCCAAGGGACTGAGGGAGACTTCAACAACCAAAAAGTCCCACCCTCTAGAAGCTCTACTTTCAAGTTGCATTAGAGTATAGCATCAAACGGGAATATTTAAGTATAAGAAGGTGCCATTGATGTAGCTGTATTAACAGTCTAATATACATTTTCCTTGTCGTAGAAGATGGTGCAAGATTCATCAGGGGTATCCTGAGACCCTTTTCTTGATATGCCAATTGGATCATGCGCTGAAAAAGCGAAGAGTAGTATCATCCACCAAGGCATTTAAGACTAGAGGCAAAGGGGAAGCCGTACACCAGAAGGTCCAGAACCACAATTTACGAACCAAATCGGAAAAAATCCTGCTATCTGTTCGAAACCGGGTTAAACCAAAGACAATTAACAATCGAACCGAGATGGTTATTGTAAAAGACACGTTTGACGAAAGAGGAGAGCGAAGAATTAAAACGCGCGCTAAAGCTCCGTCCTCCCAAAACTTTCCGACACAGAGAAGGAACCCTAAAAGTGTTTTATCTCGAAACACAAAAAGTGTCTGGTCTCTCTCTTCTCTCACTTACCTCCCTCCTCCCCCCCCCCCCCCCCCAAAAAAAAAAATAAATAAATTCGGATGATTCCCCATTTCGAAACAGACAGCGTACCGAGAAAGAACAACCAAGTGCTTTCTACTGAAACTGCTCTGCCGATTGAAGACTTTACACCAAGAGGATTAATAAACGCTGGAAACTTGTGCTTCCTCAATGCAACGCTTCAGGCTTTACTCTCCTGCTCTCCTTTTGTTCAGCTCCTCCAGCGAATACAACTTCAACATATTCCAAAGGTTTTTTTTTTCTTTTTTCTCTGTGCTTTCAAGTTAGCTGTTGTCTGATCGGTGATTGTTCATCTGCGTTACTCAGGCTGGGTCTCAAACTCTAGCTGCATTCTCCGAGTTCATCTCTGAACTAGATGCGCCAAGCAGTTCAAGCTTCAGAAACAATGTTACCGTTGTTGAGTCTGTAGACCTTTTACACCTTCCATGTTTGAAGCTGTCCTTAGAAGCTTCACACCAAATGTGCTCAACAACATGTCTGGCCAGCCAAGGTTTGTGATTATCTTAACACAGTCTGAAACCCTTTTTGTTTCCCTCTGATTCTAACGCATTGTGTGCTTGTGTTGACAGGCAGGAAGATGCTCGGGAGTTTTTGAGCTTTATAATGGACCAAATGCACGATGAGCTGCTGAAACTCAGGGAAGTGTCCCCAGCTTCGAAGTCCTTGGTTGTTACTTCTCTTAACGACGACGACGATGGATGGGAAACAGTTGGACCCAAGAACAAATCTGCTGTGCCGAGAACACAAAGCTTTGTTCCTTCTGAGCTCAGTGATATATTCGGTGTGCAGCTAAGAAGCGTAGTGAAAGCAAAAGGTATTTGGATAATTCTGTCTAGTCATCTCTGCTTTATCAGACACTTACTTATATGTGTCATTTTATTGGAACAGCAGGGAGCAAAGATTCTGCTACTGTGCAGCCATATCTCTTACTTCACCTTGATATTCACCCGCAAGCTGTGAGTACAATAGAAGATGCGTTGCATTTGTTCTCTGCCCCAGAAGAATAGAAGATCTTGAAGGGTACCGAGCCTCGGCTACTGGTAAGGTAAACTCTTCCCCTACTCATTACATTGTGTTAGGAGAATCAATGGAAGAAGGTTCCCTATGAATATCTTTATTTGCTTGTTTGAGGTCAGGCTAGTGTAGTGAGTGCTAGAAAGTCGATTAAGATACAGAAGCTCTCAAAGATAATAATGATAATGCACCTTATGCGTTTTAGCTACGGAGACCAAGGGAGTACTAAGCTGCATAAACCTGTTTACTTCCCCCTCAAGCTCAACCTAGGCCGATACCTTCTTGTTTCTCCTTCCAATGGGGTATAAAGTTGAAAGTTGCTTTACATTTTTTTTTCTCTGTGATTTTGAACTATTGTTACTTAATACTCAGGTTTCTTCTTTTTAGGGTTTGAAATATGAACATAGGGACTGATGATGCTCGAAGAAAGAACAATCAATGGCTTAGGTTCGATGATGCTTCTGTGACTGCCATAGGGACAAAACAGGTTTTGCACGACCAAGCCTATGTTCTGCTCTACAAACATATGGAAAGGAGAGTGAGAGGGAGCAAACACGGCTTAGTGTCAGGTCTTTTGAGTTCTCAGTTTAAAAACTTTAA
Organism: Hirschfeldia incana; assembly: GCA_026261945.1. Lineage (NCBI taxonomy): Eukaryota > Viridiplantae > Streptophyta > Magnoliopsida > Brassicales > Brassicaceae > Hirschfeldia > Hirschfeldia incana. The sequence goes on from JABCMI010000006.1 coordinate 6,493,691, forward strand.
AGTAGAGAATCTCAATAGGGTTAATAGTTTTAGATAGTACTTGTTTTACATGAAAGAAAGTTTTGTTTTGAATCCTTAAGATGTATGTGATGTAAACGTTTAATCAGACTTATTACTAAACAAATCAACTGCTTGTAAGAATCTTTAGGCAAAATCTTATAAAATCAAGAAACTAGAACATGGCGGTAATCACTTTACTATAAACAATGATTAATCTTTAAAACACCTACATAATCATTGTTTATATCCTCGTTGCAACAAATTCATGGCGTCTAAGAATCAATTTAGATGAGAAACGGACCAACAAAGCTAATTAGAAAATATGTTAACTTTCAGGACAACTTGGTGATTTAATATACTTAGATTATTATATATTTTGATAAGTTTAGAAAAACTTTGTATAATAGTAGTTTTCATTTGATTCATTGGCTAATATGTTTATTTCCCCAAAATGCATAATATCTAATAAGTTTTGTATATATAGAATATAAAATTTAATTTATATAAATATTAACCTTATTAATAACTATAAGTTTTAAAATGAACCACCTTTGTCAAAACACTATAAAACCTATTCTAGGCTATTTTCTAACAGTATTGTTCAGAATTATACACTCTGTCTAGCTCTTTCGTTTTCCTAAAGCTATTTTCTTCCTTAAAAAAACATTTCTTGATACCGAATCAATTAAGTTCGTTTTATACTTCTTAAGTGATTTTAATGCGCTTGTGTTGATCACGTAGCATCCAAAATATGTCGACATTTTATGAATTTGTTTTTATCATCTCTCTTTATGAAGTATTGAGTCAAATAAAAGGTTGTCTTTTGAGGAAGGAAAAAATACATATTAATAATTGATCATATTCACATTAACCATACTCATTCTACTTCTTTCGTTCATTTCTACTGTTTCACACCACTCACTCTACCATCATCATAATCCATAGAGCCCATGCAGTCTTAATGTTGCCAATCAAACTATCTAACAAAGTAACATTGTGGTTACATACATTGTTTTCTAAAAAAAAGCTGTGTAGTTGGACATGCCAACTTCGATTTATGGGCCAACTGTATTTTTTGGGTAAGCGAACCATTCGTCCAATTTAAAGTTTTATATTCAAATGTTTGACTTTATTTTAGCAATAAATCTAGGTTCATACAACAACGAAATAAATATGTAGTATGTGTTTGTTGTCTTGTCTTATGAATCAAGCCTCCTTTGCGAATCTTGTAGATAACCAATTAAAAGTTACTTACTCTTTCAATCTACCTAGATGTGGCTTGATTATGCAGAGTTTACACATTTTCTTTTGTATGTTGTCAATGTAAAGTTTAAATCACGTGTTGATTTTAAGAAAACGTATATAAAAACCAAATACAAAGTTTTGGATTTAATACTCACGTCACTCCAACTTGTGTAACTTTGAAAATAGGGTACTAATAAATTGTTTAAAAGACACCACAATTCCTGCATTTCTCACCTTCCAACTGTAACTTTTATTATTTTCTTCAAAGGGAACACGGCGCGTAATAATTAATAATCAGCTGTATCCTCTTCGCACTAAGCAAAACTAATTTAACCAACGAAATAAAGACACGTGGGAGGAAAGACCAGTCAAAGCCGCCACGTATGTCATCTGCAAGAGGAAAGACACGAAGCTTGCTTGCTTGTCTTTTTAAACTCAAAGAGCTCTCTTCTCTGTATAAATAGGAGACGGAAGCATCATCCTCTGCAAAAACAAAACTGACTTCAAACATCCAGAGAACAAGACCAGAGAGCGAGAGATAAACCAACGGTGGTTTCTTCGCCGGAGCTCATTTCCCCCCGGCGAATCATGCAGAAACGGAGAGGGGTGAGGGACTCTTCGAAGACAATTCAGAGAAATGGGAAGACTTTGGATTCCGGCGAGAAGAGGAGACCAGAGAGGAGGTTGAGGAAGTTCGAGGAGTTGCCAAAGTATCTCAAAGACAATGAGTTCATACACAGTCATTACCGGTGCGAATGGTCTCTCAAGGAGACTTTCCTCAGCGCCTTCTCTTGGCACAATGAGACTCTCAACATCTGGACGTATGTATATATATAATCTTGTTTTTTCAAAAATTTCAAAAATTGAGAATTTGAGATTGATTCTGAGTTTTGAGATGGACAGGCACTTGGGTGGGTTTCTGATATTCGGTTGGATGATGGTGGTGAGTTCCATGGAAACCACGGAGGTTGGCCTTGTCGGATTTGTCAGAGTCTTCTCCGGGTAAAGACTTGTCTCGGGGTTATAATCGTCTTTTTGAAGTTTTTAGTATAATAGTCTAAATTTTATGTTTGGTCCAAATGACAGGAAGACAATTCGCTGGCCGTGGCCGTCAAAGGCAATCTCAAAAGATTTTTACTTCTCCAGCTATCAAACTCTGTATCATGTAAGATTCTTGTACAGACTGTGACATTTTTTTATTCTATTACAAGTAGACATACAAGTCATTGTGCTCATTGGTCTGCGGGGTTGGTTAGTTCAGAATTCGTGTAGTTCGTTATAACCAAAATTTTACCGAACTGAACCAACAAAAGTTTGGTTCGGTACAGTTATTTTTTTTTTTTGGGTACTTAGGATTCAAAATTTTGTTAAAATATTGATTTTTAAGGTTAAGTTTGGTTATTTCGGTTAGTTATTTCAGTTCAAATTCTTTTGTTAGTTTGGTTAATTCAGTTCAGAAAATTTGGTTAAAATTGATATTGTTTGGTTAAATTTCTTTTAAAAAAAATTGAACTAACCGAGAGTTCTTGTTTATTAAATTTCCAAATCGAACCCAACCTCTTAACCGAACTAAATAAAAACCCAACTCTCTGGTTTAGTTAATATAATCGCAGTCCTAGTGCTTTTTAAGCATGATATTTCTGACTGCAATTTTGCACTAGTTCTAAGTGGTAAACTTCCCCTCACCATGCGATGTAATTTTACTTTTGAGTTAAAAATCTGTCTCTTTGCAGGATTTGAACGTGACACACACCAGCTCGTTCCAGAACAACCAAGGAGAAGAAGTAAACCACGAAACAATCCCAAAATGGCCATGGCTCTTGCTCCTATCAGGATCAATGATCTGCCTGATGTGCAGCTCCCTGTCACACCTCTTCGCCTGCCACTCAAGAAAATTCAACCTCTTCTTCTGGCGCCTGGACTACGCAGGAATCTCCCTCATGATCGTCTCCTCCTTCTTCGCGCCTCTCTACTACGCATTCTCTTGCCACCCTCACTGGCGTTTCTTCTACCTCTCCTCCATCTCCATCCTCGGCCTCTCGGCCATCTTCACACTCCTCTCTCCAGCGCTCTCAGCTCCGCGTTTCAGACCTTTCAGAGCAGCTCTTTTCCTAACGATGGGGTTCTCTGGTATCGTACCCGCCTCGCATTTGCTCTACCTTCACAGGGATCACCCTAACGTGCTTGCCGCCCTGGTCTACGAGCTAGCGATGGCTGTGTTGTACGCGACGGGAGCAGGGTTTTACGTTAGCCGTATACCAGAGAGATGGAAGCCTGGTGCTTTCGATGTAGCTGGACATAGCCATCAGATATTCCATGTGTTTGTAGTCTTGGGAGCTCTTGCTCATAGCGTTGCCTCTCTTCTTATCATGGATTTTCAACGCGCTTCTCCTTCTTGTGCCTTTTGAAGCAAGTAACAAATTTGTTAAAACGTTTATTTCATTCATTGTATCAAATGTCCCATAGAAGAAGCCGATTCACAATGTACTATCAAAAATATTCAAAGTAGCAAACTGTTATTTTCTCTTACAAGAGCTTTAGACATTAAGGAACAACCTCTTTAATCAGTTGATTCACTGGAGAATGAAAGACCAATAATGATACAGAGAGGAACAACAAGAAAAGCAGCAAGCTTGAGCAGCTCCTCTGTTTCTTTTGAGAGCACACCTATTCTTGACCAGTCACCACTATACCTGAAGAGTTTATTAACAACAAACACTATGATAAGCATTATAAGCCTTGTCTTTGAGCTCTGAAGGTTAAAACAAAGCTTACCCAGCATCGATGAATCCCAAACCAAGAACAGCGATCGCAGATCGAGCGAGGAGTGTGTTGGGGACTTTGATCTGCAAGAAGGGTCGCTTCTCGTTTGGTTTCTCCGTAAAGTCTCTCTTTTTGGACATTACAGTTACTAATCCGCCGCCAGTTTTCACGAAGACATCACTAGAGCTTCGGAGTTTGTCACAGATGAAGTTACAGTGTTGTACTTGTAAGGTCAGCATTTTTCACTTCCCCTGAAACCACAGATTCTCACACTCAGTACATGATGAAAGATAAGGCACCAAACATTTACCAAAGTCCGAAGAAGAACCGAACTGAACCAAAAAAATCCAAAACCGGACCAAAACTCCCGAGTATCCAAAAATATGTATTTCTATGCCTAAAATATCCGAATTGAATTGCAATCGAACCGAAGTGAATCAATTTGAATTGCAACATAACCAAATCCAATAACCGAATTAAATTGCAATATAACCGAAACGAACCGAACCGAATATCAGAATACTAAAGATCCGGTTATTCTTCCAACTTTCCCACCATAGTCTCTCATTTCATTGCGCCTAAACCCTTAGAAACCTCTGCTGTAGCCATGGAGATGCAGGAGGACTCGCTACAAGTCCACCGATTGCCTCAATCGAAGTACGTAGACGGAGTCAGATGGCTCCCACAAGCTTCCGCCTTGAACCGTTTCTTCGCAGCAGCCTTCCACGACCCTGACTCCGAATCTTCCTCAATCGAGATCCAATCCCTCGACCCGAACCCTAACAATACCCCCTCGGTCGTCTCGCTATCTTCATGGACTTCTCCTTCTCGCGTCTCGTCGCTCGAAATCGCCGGCGGAGGCTCCTTCAAGCCTATGGTCTCCGCTGCTACGGCGTCCGGTTCGCTCCATGTGCTGGTGGTTGATCTCGTGGAAGGAGGTGCGATTGAGGAGGCTAACGTGGAGAGGTTGCACGTGGGACGCGTGGAGGGTGTGGATTGGAGGGAAGGAGGGGAGTGTGTGACGGTTGGGGAGGATGGGAGGGTGAATGTGGTGAGGGTTGTGAGTGGGGAAGGGTTGAGGTACAGGAGGGTCGTTGATGGGAATGGGCTTGTGGGTTATAGAGCTGTCAAGTGGGCTTCTCCTAGTGAATTTGTTACTGGTGGGTTTGGTTTTGGTTTGCAGCTTTGGGATCAGAGGAAGGCTAGTGAAGCTGTCTCGAAGCTCAATGGGAACTGGTGAGTTCAGAGTGCTCTTAATGGTTTAGTTTTAGGTTGATTTGGTTTTGAGTTACTTGCTTGTTTGCTCTTTAGTGGTATGGAACCTGAAAGTTTGTTCTTTTGGGTTACAACTTAGAAGTTAGAACATATTCTTATCAGTTCTTGGTGAGATGTTTAGCTTCTAGAATGGGAAAGGTGGACCCTTTGATTTTATAGTTTATATTCAGAGAGCATGCATATACTTTAGTTCACTTGTTGATTAACATGTTTGGCTACTAGAATGATGGGAGCGTGAATGTGGTTGCAGGTTTCAAGGCAAAACTTCTGCGGTTGTCCACTCCATTGACATTCATCCATCCCGAAAGCACACTTGCATTGTTAGTACTCCTTTTTTTTATCTGTTAGAAATCTTGTTGAGATCATACCTATTTGAAGTTAGAGGAATCTCTTCACCATGCATTGCTGAATGTGAGGACATTTAGTGTGATCCATATTATTTGCCAAATTTTGTGTATGTGCCCTCTGATAAAATCCTTCATCTTGTCCTTTTTACTTATATCCCGAAAAGTAATCTAAAAAGGACTCTTCGAGGTGATAGCGAATCATTTGATTTCGGTGTTAGAATCTTAAACCACCTTGTGGCTAGTAGATATCCTCTTGAACCTTATACTTAGACCTTTTCACTATTATCAAGAATATTTTCTTTCACATAGACAAAAAAAATATTTTCAGCATCTCTATTTGTATTGAATACATATATCATATTAGTAACCTCACAAATATTGTTGTTTTGATGCTATTGTCTTTAGGCGGGAGGTTCTTCAGGTACTGTGTTTGCGTGGGACCTTCGCTGGCCAAAACAGCCCATCGTTCTTTCTGGTGTTGGGGCAAGCGAGGGTACAAATAATCCTCTGTCTGAAAGTGAGGTATGGGAAGTAAAGTATGATTCATACACCAAATCCAACATCTCGTCCTCAAGGATTCTCCCTGTTATGACCTGCTCTGAAGACGGAATCCTTGGCGTCATCGAGCAAGGTACGTAGGCCTTTATATTACATTACTCTTCGTCCTTGTATACGATTTACCAAACTGATGTCTCCTCTTCTTTTGCTCAGGGGAAGAACCGATCGAGCTTCTGGCTGAACCTTGTGCGATCAACAGCTTTGACATCGACAGACAGAATCCACAGGTGATCACATCGTCTAACTCAGTTTCAACCTCTATTTTGATCAACTGTGTTGTGTGTTTTCTAAATCTGGTACATTGGATTACTGCAGGATGTGATATGTAGCTTAGAATGGGAATCCATAGCAGTCTTCTCAAGGCCTTAGCAAAGAAAATTACATTTCCAATATGGTTTTTCTTTCTGAGCCCCAACAAAGAAATTGAGTAAGGTGGTTGTAACAGATGGGTTAGAGACAAATTTAAGGACAGTTTGTATTCATCTTACAATCTGTACAAACAGAGTTTGTATTCATCTAAGGTTGTGATCTCAAAGATTTGGAGTTATGGCTTGAGTTTTACTTCTGAAACTCCTATCGTTGTGTCATTTGCTTATGTTTACAGACATAGGTCTAACCACGAACACGTCTCTGACACGTGGTGGAAAAGAAGTCGGCCACCATAGGTCCCACCGGAACGAATACTTGGCCCTATAATCATGATGAGCCGTTGAATCTTGAAACCTCTTTTTGTTTTCTTTAAAAGATTATAGAATTTAACAACACAAAGAAGTTTTCAAACCACAATCAAAGATGAAAGGTGACATGCCACACTCAAAATTAAAGATCACATTAAGGCTTTAATCATTCAAAGATTACTTCCACCAAATATGTTCCAGGTCCTTTTGTTTGAGATATTCCAGCATTTCATCATTTTTTTCACTGCTTTTCTGATACAGTCTTCTTTTTTGTAAAGTTTTATTTTGATACTTTCTTTTATGTTGAGAAGGTGTTGATGAACTTTGTTCTGTTTATGTTCTGAGATACTTTTCTAGCCTGACTGCTTTTGACACTGGTAAGGAAGCATAATGATTTTAATTTTGTCTGGCATGACTATTGCGACTGAGAGATTATATTCCCTTTTAAGATCATCTCACTTTGATTAGACCAAAGTTTTATTTGTAATTCAACAGAATATTTATCTCTTCTATTTGAAGCATAACCTCTGTTCAAAGGGATTAAAACTAGTCATCACTCTCATAGGATCTGCAAGTTCATCAATCAAGCTCCCCTTCTTATAACAATCTCTCAGGTACAGTGAGATTCTTTCTTCCCCTTCTGCTGCTTAGTTTGGTGTTCTTGAAAAAATTTTTATGGGATCAAGAAAATTATTACAGAACATTATTTAAGTCTGTTTTCTATGTTGCGTGTTCTGCAGAGACATGGTTGAACGAAGCCACAGCTTTAAGTTACCAGGAGCTGAGATAAATGATCTAAGAATGGCTCTTTATGAGCGCAAAGAAGTGGTTGAGAGGCTCCAAGATGAGTTAGACGCAGAGAGAGAAGCATCTGCCACGTCAGCGAGCGAGGCTATGTCAATGATTCTCAGGCTGCAAGGAGAGAAAGCTGAGCTAGCCATGGAAGCTGGACAGTACAAGAGAATAGTCGAAGAAGAAATGTCTCACGCTGAGATGTCCTTTGCGCTGCTGGAAGATTTTATTTACCAGAAAGAGGTTGAAATCACTGCGCTTGAGTATCAAGTGGAAGCTTATAGAAACCAGCTTATGAGCTTAGGGTATAGTGACTTGAATAGCTTAGATGTTAAGCTTCAAGAGAATGATTATCAAGCTCATCTGTCACTGAGTGATAGGTCTCAGACACCCTCTCCAGAGTTGGTGGATGATCTTTCTATCCCTGTGGAGAAGGAAGTTATTGAGCAGAGTTTGGATATACAGAAGAGTTCTTTAGATGTGTATTGGGAACAAATCAAGAAGTTGGATGAGCAAGTGAAAGAGCTTAATCATTTTAGAGACTCCATGCAACACAAGACTTCTTTGTCTGAGTCTCGAGTAAATAGGGGAGGGGAAGATGTTGCAAGCTCATCAAACTCTCGAGAGAGAAAAGAGGAAACGAAGGGTTTGTGTAAAACTGAGGAAACTCTGGTGATAAAAGTTGCAAAGCAGACAAAGATGGATAAGAAATCACCTAGACAGACAAGAGACAGAAGCGGTAAGAGAAACCGTGCAGAGTATCAAGCTGAACTGCAGCGGTTGAGACAGAGAGTAGAGAGGCTTGAGAGGGAAAGAACTAAGACAGATCCTGAAACTAGTGGAGTGGTTAAGGAAGAAGAGATTAGTCTAGTGAGGGAAACTGAGGAGGTAAGTTCTGTGCAGTCATATGAAGTGAAGAGCTTAAATACAATGGAGAATTTGCAACCTTGGATAGACCCAGCCATTGTTTCAATTCAAGAGGTATATAAGATATTCAATCAAATTTTTAATCAGTAAACTTTTGTCAGTATTTTATTAGTACTAACAAGTATGTGACATGTTTACTGAAACAGGCAATGCTTTACTTCTGGCTATGAGACAGAAAATAAAGTAAAAAAGAAGATTTTTGTGTTTATGTTGAGTGTTGGTCATTGTGTTCTCTTCATCTTGTATATGTGTGTGTGTGTGTGTAAATATGTATTGAGAAGAACAAGTTAGACTCATTGAGTGATAGACAATGTGCACTGTTTTCTTCTTCCAACAAGTTATCAAAACCAGCACTAGAGGTTGAAAAGAATGATATAATTCACAACTGTTGATCAATGATCAGATTGTACACGCATAACTGGTGATGACAGTCTTGAAGAATCAAACCCAAATGCATGCAAATGCTTCTTCCAAAGCTCTCTTCTTGCTTATCCGTAAAGAAAATCCTCCAGCACGTGGAGCCCTCTCTGCTTTGATCCTCAGCATTGCTTCGTCTTCCATAGAGTAACGTTGATGATCTGCTCTTCCTCCTATAGGTACAGGTTGTGGTCCCATTCCCGTTGGTCGTGGAGTTTGACTGTATGCAGTTGGTCGTGGAGCCTGACTGTATGCAGTTGGTCTTGGAGCCTGACTGTATGCAGTCGCAGCCGTAGTAGTCCCATGGTTTGAAGACTACAAAAGTACAAAGTGCAGACAACAGCAATAAATGTTTCAGTATTTGTCAAAAATCTTCAGCTTCTTGTCGACATGAAGATTATAACTCTATTTACCGTATCAGTATCAGTGTGAGTATCAGTTTGTGGAGGTTGGGCTTTGCAAGCTGACAAGGCTGCAGTTAAATCTTCAGCCTGTCAGAGAATTAAAACAAAAGACTATTACCATTTCCACAGCTTTTCTTGAGGTCTCTACTATTCATATATTTTCTTCTACACATTCATCTAATCACTAACCTAACTAAGATGATGAGGAAAGTAACGCTACCAAAAGGCAGTAGGTTACCTTGCGGGCACGATTAACCATGATCTGTTCAGCATTATCTCGAGAGTATCTCTTTATCTTCTCCTCAATAGCCTCAACATTGATTCCATCAACCAAATCGAATACTGTGGAATAGAAGATATATACATTGATCTTGTCAAACAATATAAACACAGAATGTAAGGAGAACAAGTGAGAGAGAGAGACTAACTCATGCACTCCACTTCTTCCAAGTAGTCATTGTAGTCCTTGAGTGCTGAAAAATCTTCTTCCCTTTTATTGTATCTGCATATACAGATTCATCTGTTGGTTCTATATCACCATATATGCACAAGCAAACATGATATGTGACAAGATAAAAAGATTGGGAATGAAGAATACATCGCAGAGATTCTTCTTCTGACATTTATTTCCTTGTTATGATGACTAGAATTGGACACCATCACCATGATTTCGATTTCAAATCTTGTCCTCTAGCTAATAAGAAGCACATACATGAGTTTAGAAAATGGAGAAGCAACCAAAGGAAAAAAAAAGTTATCAACAGCAACAGAGCGAAGAATGCAGATTGATCCTGAGACTATAACCTAAAAGCTACGACAAGGCGGCGACAGAAACCCTGAGCGACGCAAAAGTTCAAAACTTTCAATCGCACAACGTCGTATAATCTCAACCCTCTGCTTCCGAGTTCCGACCAATGTTGCAAAATTAAAAAGCGGAAGATTTCATAACATGAAGGCACGTGTGCAATTCCGACCAATATATATATTTATTTATTTATGTTTAGACCCCTATTGCAATACCAATTTCTACTTCTTACCCAATATTTTACTCTTTAACTAGTTCATACCTACTTTGAGTACTTTCCACATCTTAAATAGTGTGTTGTGTTAAAATATGGATTGTATGGCTCACACAAATGGTAGAAACTAAACAGAATCCAGCATTCCATGTTTCAAAACAAACAATCAGAAGATGATATCTCACGAACCTAACGCTTACAATTTTTATTTATTCTCTTTACTAGTTCATACAAGGACTGCAACTTTCTGACTGAGAATCACACAACTTATCATGACTCACTAATGAGGTCAGACATGTTGCTGCTGGTGCTGTTCTCTTGTGTGGGCAATGAAGTTCCAGTTATAAAAGCCGTAAAGAGTGCAAGAGCCTCCTTTGGTCTGTGCAAAGGAACTTCATGACCTGCACCTCTCATAGTCACAAAGTTTAGACCATCATACTCCTGAATCCACCCTCCCACCTGTTTCAAACCATGTCCCCAAATTTTTAAAAACAAAAGTTTCAAAAACATAACAAGACTAAGATTCTCTCTTACCTGTCCGTCTATGTACCAAGGACCGTAAGGACTCATTGGATTAAGTTTTAGTGCGTCTATGCTGTACCGAGTTGATGTGACTGGTACAACAGCATCTGCGTCTCCACTGTTACCAAAGAACACAGCACTTAAACCACCAAAACGGCAAAGAAGTTGAAGAACATGTATATAGAGAGAGAGACCTGAACACCCATATACGTAGCCCTGCAGCTATAAGCTCGTGGTAAATGTTTAGAACCGAGGAAGGACTGTCCTGCCAGTGATCACCCACAACATCACTGCAAAAACCAAACCTCTCCTGATCAGAATTGTTGTTACAAAGCTCTAAGATATAGTAAGTTGCATTTTTCACCTGCAAGTATTCCATTTGGATGGTGCAAGTCCTGGTGGGACATGGAGAGCTTCTTGAACCTCCGGAAGATTGAAATACACTTCAGAGTGTTTCATTGTGCAAGGATCATACTCTTCACTCACACGGCGGCCACCTACTGCTCTTTTCTTCAGCAACATTTTCGCCTGGGAAGCATTCGCAGTACAGGCTGGGGTGAAGACGCTGTATTGGTCTATGTCACCTATTTCCATGTCCATTATCTCCAGAGCCTTAAGACACACTTCAGAGGTGTGAACAAACGGTTCCAAACCACACTTGAGTTTCAGTAAGCTGTACGTTTGGTCGGAGATAAAACCCATCGACCAAATATACTGGTAAAGACCTAAGCTGTCATGGAAATCATCCATCAGCCCATTACCTACCTGTAAAGTGTAAACAAACATTTATCAAAAGTCTTTAAACCTTCTAGTACATAGCTAGTCACAGAGGGATTGGTAATGAGGACAAGCTCACCATGTAACCCATCAGATTAATGGTGTTATCGCCATAAGCTTGGTTATGTTCTACAATGGCTTGACTCAGCTGAGGAATGTAATGCCCTGAAGCAAAGCCAGGGAGAAGATTTGAGAGACAAAATGAAAATGACTACTAATAAGTAAGATGAGCTTTTCAAGTTATTATTTACCAGCATAGCTCTCCCCAACTATGTAAAACTCTCTTCCTTTGTACTCCGGATAACGCTCAACCCATTTCAGCAGAAATTTCAGCGAGTCTTGCGCTGTGCAAATCAACTATAAATCCCCACTCACCAACACGAGTATGTAAAGAGATAATGAGATTAAGAAGCTAAATTATTACCGGTTCTCATATCACCATTGGTAAGCACATCAGATGAGGTGTTTGAGTATGAATAACCAACCCCAACAGGTGCATCAAGGAACAAAATATTCGCAACTGCAAACAAAAAATTTCTAAGCATTTGTGAATGAATCATAGCTCTTTATTGAATTGTAGCAGATTATCAGAACATATGCACTTGATGTAACAGAAGTTTTGATTGAATAATTTTACATTTCATTCAAAAAAAAAAAAGAATCAAGCTCTTTTATGCAACATAGCAACTTGATTGATTTACCTTGGTTCCAAGAGTACTGATTAAGGTAAAGAGTCTTCCCATCTGACTTAATGTGAAACGGTCCTATCTCTTCTGCTTCACCAAATCCAACAGATGAACATCCTGGTCCTGTAGACACAGAAAATGTAAAAAACAAAAACAAGAAACTACATGAAGCACAAAAAATGGAAATCACGTGTCACAAGCAAAAAGTAATCAAATTAAACCAAAGTAGCTACAAGACAATTCTCCAAAAGTACACAAATCAAGATCCATATCATATTAACAGTAGCGTGCATAGTGATCGAAACAGGTTTGATAAGCTGTTGAAATATCCATAAAGGAACTATCGAATATGCTGAAAAGGAAAGTACTTTCGGATGAAATTACAAAAAGTGGTTAGGTAAGCAAACCTCCATTGAGCCAGAGAACAAGAGGCTTAGACGCAGCATCTTCAGCTGCTTCAAAGAGCCAGTAGAACAGAGCTCTTCCCAATTCCTCATTAGTAGTAACGAACCCGGAGTAATGAGCAAAGTCTATATCGAAATCCTGACCAGGCAATCTCGAGACCTTGTCCTGCTCTTTCTCAGACAAGACAGCTTCTTCGCAGTTACAGAAATGAGCAATGGCTAAAAGAGCTATAGCGAAGCAAAGCGATCTGCCTTTAGCCATTGTTGTTTGGTACGTTGAACTAACTTTTCACAGTACATTTATGAACTATATAATTCTTATGTGCATTTAGAAAGCATGTGGATGATGACGTCCAAAAGAATCGAACTTTTTTTTTTTTTTTTATCTCACTCACTCATCGTGCGTGTGAGGTTTGGTCCTAACGAAATTGGCGTTCGAAGCGGTTGGTCGGAACTAATGACCTTTCTTCGTTTACGTATGTAATAGATAGGCTTTAAGCCTGTAATCAATCCTTGTTTGGGCCTAAATGAGTACTTGAATATGAACTGCAATTTATGTATATGTAAACAAATTTAATGTAATTAAAATAGTTTGGTATTTTTTGGTTTAGTAAAGGTGCGAATTTATCTAAAAAATGATTTAGGAAAGATGAAAAGATTTCAGGGCAGCAATGTTAGATTTAGTTTGATTAATTTTCTAATCAAATTAAAGTATCACTAACCTATTCATTTGTCTTTTAGTTTCTTTTTCAAGGTCCTAAACTTTTCTTGTTATAAGATTAAGGCACTAAACTTGATTCTTGTGCCTTGTTGTATAGTACTATTAGAAACCAAATCATTGATGGAGGCACGTACACAAATTTATGAATGGTACCTTATGTCATCGCATGACATATTATAGCTGCTAGTAGGGTCCAACATCTTTTCTATTAAATCCAACTACTTGATTCCCATGCATATTAACAAGTCAAGATCTAACCCCTCAAAGTTAGATAAGTGTGTGAAGAGTTTGTGGAAGCCATGTTATCCTATCTTCACTTGTGTGTGGGGTTACGATGGCTCTGTTTGATTCCGAATCCAAAGCTAACCTGTCAAATACGAAGCTCACAATATTCTCATGTCAACTTAATTAATCATATATTATTATGTTTGTTTCAGGTGGCAGCAGATATTGTGTCCCGATTGTTTGTAAACAACGATAAGTCGATAACTATACTAACGATCCTGTATTTTTTTGGTGTTTCTATGTTGTATATTCTGTATACAAATCTTCAAAATATTTGTAAACATATTATACAGCATAGAAATAAATAGCTTTTAGGAGACTGATTGTGGAATTTGGGCGAGGACCGTTACAGCTTCTATAACCCGGATAGATGAATAACGTAACTATGTGTATGCTTGAGTTTTGGTAATACCTGGAAGCATACTGTAAGTGCATACTGTAAATGTTGAACTGATTACATAATATTTTATAATAAAAATTTCTAAGTAACTTTGTTATGTTTTTTAAAAGATATACCTTTTGTGTTTTTAATAAAAATGAACATTTGAACTAATATTTCATGAAAATATTAGTCTTATATATACTGAACTTATAATTTCAGTTTCATTTCAAGTTATTATTTTAATGCCTATAACTAGTAAAAAGTCAATCTAAAAGTGATATATAATATGGTGGGATGATGCATCGTGTGTTTTTACATTTTCTCGTAACTTTATGTTAGTGGGAATACAAATGATATAAAAAAGGCATTAGACATCATGAAGATGTTACATCCATTCTCAATCATATTTTTCAAACAAATCATTGTTCCTCAATGAACAATTCCTTGATATTTTACCTCATCAACTTCCAGAAGCTTAGAAATCAGGATCTCAAATACCTTAGTGTCTTTACTTGAAAAGATAAAAATATATACTTGTGTTTACTTTTACCAAATGTATTATGAAAAATGAAAACAGTAAATAGTATCTTTTTTGAACAAACACAGTAAATAGTATCTATATAAGATTTCTAGACTGGTAATTGAGTTTCAAAGAATGTTTTGGACCTTTTTATGGAGCATTAAGTCAGTGGTTATGTTTCAAGACTTTGTTTTCTTAGAAAAAAAACAAAAATAAGAGCTTTGATGCTCTTACCTTAAGTATGTCAATATAAACTATTGTAGTAGTTGCATACTGTGTTCTCTTACGTGTTTTATATTCTTTCAGATCCGGAAGGGAAAATGATATTTATAGAGATGTTTTCCTGTTAACAAACACAGCAGATGCAATTAGCTAGTAAGTCATATTCACTCCATATATTATATATGTATTTAGAAATTCGTTACATCATATGCATATCACTCTTTTTGTTTACAAATATATCTAAGAATTATATAATTGGTAAATGCATAGAAGAATACAAAATTTTCAAAGATTCCCATGTGGAAGCTCAACCAATCTGATGCTAAGTACTAGGCTTTGGAATTATGTAAAGTGTTATCTTTTTGTCCACAGCTATTCATAAATATCATTAAACAATCAAGAGGTGGTCCATATACACCTTATTGTTGTGGGAAACTTACACATCTAAAGAGTGCAACATATGATTATGATATCTAGAAAAGATTAACTTAAAAAATGCAGTTATTTGCATATACTAAAGCCAATGGTCTCCAAATGAGAAATGATTTAGAGATTAATTTGCTATTTACTTCTACTAGGTAAATTTTAATTCAACTATTTTTTCTACAAATTTTCCTTAGGAAATTAAACCAGTAGCAGCCAAAAAAACGTGTAGAAACAATATAACATCCCTTTCAAGAATATCATTTTCAATGTCAAGCTGTTTGCATACTTAATTTAATCATCTTTCTCTCCAATAATAATGGACCGCCTATGGACATTTTTGTGTGTATGTGGACCAACTCACATCACATGCAAATCAAGATGATCATATGATATGAAATGCTAAACCTACTTTTATGCATAGATGTGTGTTCCACCAATTTTTATTAGTACAAACACAAGCTTATTCATATCACGCGTTAGACAATGAACTCGGATAAGGTTATGGCCACAATGGTTCTTATCCAAAACACCTGTTGGATTGATTAGGTCGAGATTGAGATTTATTTATGAACCAAACATATAATTTTAGTTTATTTCTTAAACCAAATTGAAGTTAAATAAAGTCAAAACAAGTAATCAAACCCAATGTAACACGTTTATTATACTAAATCATGTAGGGCCAAGGCACAAGATTAATAACTATTGGGGTGAAACCGAAATACTTTATAAAAAGATTACCTTTTATAAAATAAAACAAGGCTTTATCTGTTCTTCTCTCTTGTACAGAGGGAGAAAGGCGACTCTCTGTGTTGTGTTGCGTGAGAGAGGAAGAAGCTTCTCCGTAACTTTCCATTAGTAACATATTGAAAACAAAACAAAACAAAACAAAACAGAAGAAGAAGGCGGCTTGTGGGGTTTCTTAGAAATAAAAATTTAGAGAATATTAATTGTTTGATTTTGATCCTTTTGATCTATATCTACTTTGACACTCGTCTCTTCACGCAATCGCTGTTCGTTTCTCGAATCACGTCTGCTTTTTGCGTCTAGGGTTTGCTTAAAGTTCGTTCCTTTTGATAAACAAAGTTTGCTTCTGGGTACTTTTGGAATTTTTAGTACTAGATTTGGCTTAAAGTTGGAGACTTTGAGGATATCTCGTGGTGGGTATAACCGATTGTGGTCGTAATCAAGTCTATGATGAATCTGTGTTTTGGTCAAGGATTGAAGATTTAGAAAGCTTTAGTCTTTTCTACAGATTTGTAATTTGGAGAGAGCTTTTGATTTTGCTCCCTGCTCTGTTTTCTAATTGATTAGGTGCTACGATGAGCGCAAGCTTCACTGATGAAGGCAAGCTTATCCTCTGCGTGGCTGAGAATGGCCACTCATTTGAATTCGAATGCAGCGAGACAACTTCTGTTGAATCCGTGATGCGTTTCATTGAGTCTGTCTCCGGTATCAGCTTCTCCGACCAGCTTCTCCTCTCGCTGGACATGAAGCTTGAGCCACAGAAGCTGCTCTCTGCATTCGGGCTTCCTTCAAGCGACCGAGAAGTGTTTGTTTTCAACAAGGCTATGCTTCAAAGCAACTCTCATCCGCCATCACCTGAAGATGTGGATTCACAGGATGTAGATGCTGATGCTTTACCACAGGCTTCATTGCATGAGCATCATCCTTTGGACGATGCTTCAGATCCAGCTTTAAAGGCCTTGCCTTCTTACGAGAGGCAGTTCAGATACCATTTCCTTAGAGGCCGCGCTATCTACAATTGTACTGTTGTGAAGCATGATAACTGTGAGAGGTTTGCGAGAGAGCAGAAGGTACAGCAGCGTGCTGTCGAAGTCGCTACAAGGAACCTGGAGCAGTACTACAGGGTGATCTATCAGAACTTCCTCGAGTTTATGAAGCGTTATAAGCATCAGCACCGCCTACACTCTGATTTGCTGATGAATTTCGGAAGGGATGTTGAGAAACTGAGGTTGGTTAAGATTCACTCTTACCTGCAAACCGATTCGAGGAGATGTTTGCTGGATTTTGTCAAGGAAGATAACCTCAAGAAGGCTGTGGAGAGTTGTGCGATCTCTCACAGGCAGTTTGAGAATAAGATTGCGCAGTTTCAGCAGATGTTTGTCGAGGTCAAGCGCAAGGTGGAGGAGTTGTTTGCTTGCAGGGATTCCTTATCGATGGAGAACTTGGAAGTGACTGTTAAGGAGCACGAACACTTCCTTAATGAGCAAAATAGCATAATGCAATCTCTCAGGTTTGTTCACTACATAAACTGAGAACACATTTCATTTGTCTCTTACTGGGAAATTTATGTTGGTCTGTAGCAACACTCAAGAAATCTCTAGTCGGTAAATAGATAAGACTAGCTACTAGGCAGATTTAGATCGACTTGAACTGATTTTAACTGATTTGTAACTGTTTAAACCGATTTGGAAGCTACAAATCGGAATTTAAGAAAATTGTTTTGGTTAAGACCGAGTTACTGCTTAGGCCGGTGCCTAGACTGATATAGAACCATGGTCTGGTCTGCAGTAGTCAATTCAAATAGTGACTTTCCCCTTTTACACATGAAAGTTTCTGCTATCTGACGGTGTTTTATGAATCCTGAAACAGCAAAGATGTCAATACGGTTAAGAAGCTTGTGGATGATTGCATGTCTAGCCACTTTTCCTCATCACTCCGACCTCATGATGCCGTTTCAGCCCTGGGTCCTATGTACGAAGTGCATGACCACAATCACCTTCCCCAGATGCAGGCTTGCTATAACTCCATCTCAGAATTGCTGGAATTTTGCAAGAACAAGAAGAATGAGATGAACAGCTTTGTGCACAGTTACATGCAAAAGATAACATTCGTCACATATATCATCAAAGACGCTAAGTTACAGTTTCCTGTTTTTAGAGAGGCGATGTTGCGTCAGGACGAAATATTCGCAGATCTGAGGTTAGTCCGTGGTGTTGGCCCCGCTTACAGGGCCTGCCTCGCAGAGGTAGTGAGAAGGAAAGCCTCTATGAAGCTTTACATGGGAATGGCTGGACAGTTGGCTGAGAAGCTTGCTATGAAGAGGGAGACAGAGGTCAGGAGACGTGAGGAATTTCTTAAAACACATGGTCCCTTTGTACCTCGTGATGTGTTGGCCTCAATGGGTTTATATGATACTCCCACTCAGTGTGATGTCAATGTCGCTCCGTATGATACTAGTCTGATCAGTATTGAAATCGCAGATGTTGATCGATATGCTCCTGAATATCTTGTTGGGTTACAGTCAAAGAATGCATTGTCAAGGAGTTCACACGGCATGTCTAGCGATGAAGAGATAGATCTAGAGACTTTAGACAAAGACAGTTTTGACGATATCCTAGACGCCTCAGAGTTAGTGGAGATAGCTGGAACCAGCAAGATGGAAGTTGAGAACGCAAAACTAAAAGCTGAGCTTGCTTCTGCCATCTCTCGGATTTGTTCGTTGGGTCCCCAAGTTGAATACGAGGAGGTGGATGAAAGCAACGTGGAAATTTTGTTGAGAAACGCGGCACAGAAAACAGAAGAGGCACTGCAGGCGAAAGACGAGTATGGGAAACATCTCCTATCTATGCTCAAGGAGAAACAAAGGCATTGTGATTCGTATGAGAAGCGCATCCGTGAACTGGAACAGCGTCTAAACGATGAGTATTCGCAGGGACAGAGACATGTTAATAAGAAGGATGTGTCTGGCTTAAAAGCTCGTGAGTTCAGAGCAGAAGCTTCAGGTGCTTTGGAAGGCAGCAAAGCTCATGTATCTGGTTCGGAGCCCATGGATGAGGTCTCATGTGTTTCAAATCTCTCTAGCAAGCAGCCATGTAAAGCCCGGGAAGGTATGGATGAGAATATGGTGGATTCCTCCTCTGTGGTTGTGAGTCATCCTCTTGATTCATCGATGCTGGAAAGCCAGCAGAACAATGAGAAAGGTGGAAAGGATAATGTGGTGGGGGAAATGGGTGTGTTTCTAAGTAACAGTTCGACAGCCGAGAGTCCAACTAAATCTTTGGGTACTAATGTGGCAACTTTAGATACCAAACACAGTGATGATATCATTTTGGAACTTAGAAATGAGCTGATGGAGAAGTCCAGTAAACTCAATGAAGTAGAGTCCAAGCTAAATGGTGCTATGGAAGAGGTAGCCAATCTGAGCAGAGAGTTGGAAATGAATCAGAAGCTTCTCGAAGAATCCCAGGTTTTGCAGCTATTCCATCTCTTTTTCTGCAATCTTTCCAAATTTATTCATTGCATTATTGGTTTAGGAGGTAGTCTTTACTGGTATAAGCTGTCTTAGACGTCATGTTTTTAGTATCCAAGGTGTTACTCAGGTCTAGTTTCTGTGATCTTTAACGGGTATTAATGATGAGATTTTTGCCCCTGACTTTTTGCTTCTGATGTAGTAAGTAATGCTTTCTTGGTTGTAGATGAATTGTGCGCATTTGGAGAACTGCTTACATGAAGCAAGAAAAGAAGCCCAGACACATCTTTGTGCTGCTGATCGTAGAGCGTCTGAGTATGATGCACTTCGTGCCTCATCTGTGAAGATACGAGGTCTCTTCGAAAGATTCCGGAGCTCTGTCTGTGCTGGTGGTGGGGTTGCTGGTTTTGCTGACTCCTTGCGTACTTTGGCTCAAGCTTTAGAAAAGTACGTTCTTGTCTATACCATATTTATAGTACCTTCCTCTCTTTGCTTATATAGCGGTTGTTATCTACTTTTCAAGCTCTTGTTTCTCATAAATTTTTTCTGAGTATGCATCTTTCCTGCTTGGGAATTTCACAGCTCCATTAAAGACAATGAAGATGATGGTACTGTTGAGTTCCGGAAATCCATCCGCGTCCTCGCAGACAAAGTAGGCTTCCTTTCCAAACACAGGGAGGAGTTACTTGAAAAGTGCCGAAATCTTGATGTTACCATTGAACAGACAAGAAAGGAGTTGGTGGAAAAGAAAGAGCTGGTGAAAACATTGTACACTAAGCACCAACTTGGGAAACAGGTAGACTCTCATTGTTATCTCTAATATAGCAATCATCTTTTCATTGTTGGGCTGCATCCCGAACTTGCTTTCTCTTTTTGCTGCGCATATATAAAACTGGGAGTGTCGTCGGTTTTGAATGAGAGCATTGGTGAAATTTTTGTGGACAGGCAAATAAGGAAAAAATATCATTCGGTCGTCTTGAAGTCCACGAGATAGCAGCATTTGTGCTAAATCAAGCAGGGCATTACGAGGCGATCAACAGGAACTGCCTAAACTACTACTTATCTTCTGAGTCCGAGGCATTGTTCACGGATCACCTCCCAAACCGGCCTACATACATTGTTGGACAGATTGTCCACATCGAGCGCCAAGCAGTGAAGCCATCACCACTCTCAGCTTCTGCATCTCCTCTGGCTGATAAGACAGATTATCTCAGCTCAGAGCAGGGCTCAAGAAATCTGGCATCAAGTTCAATGTTAACATCATCTTCAGGAGCGACAACAACAGCAACAACAAACCCTTATGGTCTCACTTCAGGATGTGAATACTTCATAGTGACAATAGCAATGCTTCCTGACACTGCTATTCATCAACAAGCTTCCTGATCCTTTTGCTTGTTCTTAAGGCAGATAGATGTGATGGAAGAAACCCCAGTCGCCTTTCCAAAAAGATGTAAATACTCTTTATTGAAATAACAATCAATCACCAGACAGCGCTTATTTGATTTGTGGGTGTTGGGTTTCATTTCTCCTTTTTAACTATTTTATTTCATATCCTTTCCTCTTGTAAAGCTGATGATGACTGATCTTAGAATCTTAGTTTAATCTCTTATCCTTGTACATACTCTGCTTTGCTTTCAATGCTGTAATAAAAGAACAATATAATTATATATAAAAATAATGAAGTTTATGATAAATAATGGAATCACTGACGATCTTGAGACATTGTTTTATAGTTGAGATGATGTGCACAATTTCATTATCAAAACACGTGTTCTTCAAATCCCTGTGGGGTTTTAGTTACCAAGAAAGAACTTTGATTTACATTAAAAACAGAGAAGCTACTGGTTCAGGCCTCTATACTTGCCAAATCCTGAAAACAAAAGCAGAATCTATAGAGATTATCTATTTATATGCATCACCATCTTCTTCTGAAATGTTGGACAAGAACTTAGGCAAGGATGTGATTCGGGGGAGGTGTAAGAGCAAATCGCTGAACGAGTCTTTTCTTAACATACCCTGTGGTTTGCTGCTGGAAGCAGGATCAAGAACTCTGTTGTTGTTGTTGGCAGGCACTGTCCCATTCAGATCATGGAGTTCAGACTTAAATCCAACCGACACTTCAGCATTGAGCTGTGAGTTTGCAGAGACATTGGGATCCTTGTATAAGAGGTTGAATAAAGAGTTAACCCTTGGCATGAGAGACTTCTCGTCTGGTGTATCGAACTGGATATTATCACTTAGCAATTGCTGTTTCAAGATCTCAAATTTCTCCATTTGTTCCGGATGGTTTCCACCAGCAGAATCAGAGAGAAGTCCAACGAAATCGCTCACTGACATGGATTGTTGCAGTCCTGGTACTTTTATCTGACTCGAATCAGTTATGTTTCTTGAATCAGACAACAGTGCAACCACATCACTCACCGACATAGACTGGTTTAGCCCGGCTGCTTCTTCAACCTGATCCGAATCCGTAGGGATTTTTGAATCACAGATAACTGCAAGGAAATCACTCAGTGAGATAGATTTGTGTAGTCCGTTCTGAACACAATCAGTTGTGTTTCTTGAGTTGACTGCTTCAGCACCCCCACTTCCTTCATTTGCGCGAGTATCTATCACTAGAGATGAATGAAGCAAACAAGCAGGAAATCAAAACACAAAATCTTAACTTGGCTCAAAGAGTTAAAAGGAAAAAAAAACTGCAAATAAAGAGGTATGAAAGCAACTTGAATGTGCAGTTATTAAAATACCTGAGCTGGGTGATGGTGCTTCATGAGACAGATACATATGTTCAGATGATGACTGAGCTCCAACAGGAGATGCTAAATTATGAGTCCCAGATATTGAAGGACCTGTGCTAAGATTCAAGTTCCCAAAAGGATATCCCTTTGGTTCACTTGGATCCTCAAAGATAGATTGCCGAGCATCAAAGCAGGGAGAGTCCATAATTATCTCTGGCTCACGGCTTAGACAGAAAAGGCGATGATCACATTGCACAAGCTTTTCGAAATGTTTGTTCATTATCCCTTGAGCACATTGCAGAAAATGCAACCTAACAAATCACAGAGAGACTATCATTATCTGAAGCTAGGACATCAAAATTATTCAGTCACAAAATGCTATTTTTCTTTCAATTACCTGTACAAGCTGGCTTGGCCATCGGTAAAGTCTGATGTAGCCTGCCACAAAGTATGCTTTCTAGGCTGTGGGTTTGTTTCCCGGAAAAATAAGGGAGGCCTAGAAAGCTGAAACAAAAACAAAAGAGAGATTAGAGACGAACAAGAACCTAATGGAAATGCAAATGAGAAGAGCATGAGTGAATATTCTTGTACCAGGAGAGTCAACGTTCCAGGTCCATCTTCAGGACAGTTAGCCTTCAAACCCACAATATCCGACCATTGGATCTCGATTTTACTCTTGAGACCTTGTTCCAGCACTTCCCACACAAGTTTGTGTTTTGCAAAGTAACACTTCGCCACCAAATCACCTTCATACCTTGATTTGTACTAAATAAGAAAAAAAATAAAAGCAGAAGCCTGTCAAGTCAGATTTTGGAAGCATATATCAAAAGAAAAAAAAAGAGCAAAGCTCACCTCCCACTTGCCAATCTTTAAAACAGAAGCAGGAAAGTTTGAAGCTTTCAGCTTCTCAATACTCCCTGGAGCTAACGCCGCTCCAGCTGATGATGATGATGATGCAGCAGTGATGCATTTACTCTCTTTCTTAACACCAGAGGCCACAGAACCGCCTTGCATCGTCTCAGCAGCTTTGGAGTCACCACTCTGCGTTAACCTCATCTGTATCAAATCCAACAAAGACGGACTCTTCCTAAGGCTTAGTCCAAGAGGACTCGGCTCATCAAGCGGGTTATACTTGGTTGGCGGCGAGCTAGTCCCACCAGAGCTCCATAACTAATTCGTTTCAAAAATGGAAAAAAATAAATCTCTTTTCAGCACATAAAGGAGGAATCTTCATGAACTAAAGCAGTGATTTTTTTTTTACAAATTCGCTAAAATCCAATTCATCAAAATCCACTTGAAACTTAAACAGATCAGCTGATACGAAAAGGAGAAAGAACAAACCTTAGATCGCTTGTTGAGAGGACCGTGCTCTTCCTCTAGACCATCCTCCACGATCTCCACCTTCACCGGAAACTCATCTCGGCGCTTCGCCGACAATTCAGACTCCGATCTCCTCATTTCCACCATCCAAACACGAATCACTTTAAAACCCCCAAAATCGTATAAGTCAATCAGCTCACGATAACACGAAGAAGGAAACAAAAGTCAGATTCTTTCACAGATGATTTTGATTATCAGCAAACCCTAGAAATTTAATATAGATCGATTGATTGAAAAAGGAGGATTCCCCTGGCGGCTATCGACGCGTGTTTCCCGCGATGGCTATGCCACGCGCTGTCGTTATTTGCCGTTTAATAGAGGGCTATTTAAGTCATTTCAAGGTTATCGCTGGCGAACAGACGGTAGTTTCGTGATATATTGGGTGGATCCCGTATTTGCTTGTTTCTTATGACGGCTATAGATAGAGAACTTGCCACGTGTTTCTTTTCTTCACTTAACTTGCCATTTTTGTAGCCACTACTACTCACTAGTCAGCTAATGTTTTTAAGCCACTTGGTAATCTAACTTTAGATTAAATACAATCTTTATCTTAATCCTATACGAACGAAATCAATCTGTCAAAAGCTGAACATATAAAAAGTGCAAAGATGCAGGCTTAAAACTTTTTGAACGAATAAAAGTCTTAGTTTTTCTTTAATAAAATAAAACTCTTAGTTTCAATCGTCTATTCTCATTCTAATTGTCCTTGAGGATTTGAGAATGGAAGAAGGATTCAATATTTCTGTTTAAATTTATGCTTTGAATGTTAGCAATACATATTTTCAAATAATTATTAATGATAAACTTAATATCATAAAAATTATACATAACTGAAATATTTAATTTGCGTTATAAATAATTTTTATTATATTATAGAATGAGTTTTTTTTTGAGCAATATAGAATGAGTTTAACTGCATGAATGATCGCCCTTGCCACGTCCCATATTGAATTGAAAGCAAATCTCCAGAATAAAAAGAGGATTTGATGATAAATATAGTCAACTAATTAATATCGTATCTTAGTATTTGTATAAGTTTACTCGTACACATAAGAACATATCATGTCTCTGATTAATTAAGGCTGCAAAAAGCTTTGAAATGATTTTGATCCAACAATATAGTCAATGTGATAGGTCCTTTTTCTACGGACGTCCCTCTCCTGTGGATTGGCAGATGACTAATGGCTATTCTTATAAGTCGCACACAAACAAAACAAAACATCTCTTCTTGTGGTTTCTTTCTCCTCAACGCTATTTCTTTTTTTGTTTGTGTTGGATTTATTCGGTTTATTCTTGGTTCAATCTGATCATCCTCAACATATCAACCTTGTAAATGGAGGATGATATGGTAGTACCCTTAAACGTTCATTGATCCTTCTTCATCTTTGAGATCGATCTTTCATTACAAGAACAATGCCTGTGCCAGATCCACAGGCGGGTCGAGCATTCATATGTCTCATTACCTTATTCCTTTTCCTGTCCATAGCTGTCGGAGGCGGTTGTCTTATTGCATACACAATCCTCCCTTACCCACCAATATGGCTCTCTTACCTCGGCATTTTCTTTGTTTGTCTCCCTTGGTTCTTTTGGATTCTAACCTTTGTATACCGCATTGTTTCACGCACTTTTGGATTTAGGATGGTCATTGGATCCGGTGGTAATGATAACACCGCCAGCAGAGAGACCATGCCATCCGATCTTGATCCTCCCGAGAAATCATTACAGCCTCTTGATAATAACGATCCAGAGGATCTAGCTCATCCACAAGGCCAAGTTCTAGTATCCATGGAAGGGAACCAATCCAAGAAACGGATGTCAACTTCTAGTGTTGGTTCTCATGAAAGTGAGATGCCGCTAGCCATTTCTATGGCCTCATGATCATATATATGTTTTGATACAAAAAGGGAAGAGGGTCTTGCCATAGACAGCATCATGAAGGAGATTCTAACCAGATTCGTAGCTTCTTGAAGATATGAGAACTTTTTGCTGTTTTTAGATTTATAGAGTAGATCGATAAACATTTGGGACTCATGAATTCATGTAATTTTTGTATATATCTATAACTAGTTTGGTAACGGTATTCTGCTGTGAAGCCTTCGGTTTTAGGGCTAACACTTGGAGGTTCTTTAACTTGACATACAAACCAAGGTATCGGAGTTTAAAAATTGACATACAAACATTGATCTTTTAAGTGGAGTTGTTTTTTTTCTCAAAAAAGACAACTGGAGTTGTTTACAAAAAAAAAAAGACAAAGTGTACAAGTCATGCGGGAAGAAATTGTTTCCTGCATGATATATATTTATGTTAAACCAGGTGTTTTGTCCATAAGGCATAATATTTTTACAATTGCTTATCAATTTATTTCTTAATAATTCAAAAACCAGTCTAATAAGTTATTATTTATGTTTTCATTAAAAGTAAATCAAACATCAAATTATTCACACAAGATAAAAAATTTCACCAAAATAAATACGTTTATTATTGTGTTAAATTTTGTAAAGCATCCACATATTAGAAATATTTTAGAATTTGTATTTATACAAATCTTTGTGATTAATAAATATTCAATTAATTTTTTTCATATTCTTATAATAGAAAATATTATGTCGAGATAACAACACAATATATGTATATATATATACATATATAATGATTTTATTTTCTTAGAAATATGATTTTATTTTTGACAATTTTATTATAATAATTTATAATATATAAATTTACTTAAATGTCTAGTTGCTATTGAATTTTCTAGTTGTTTTGAAACTTAAGATTGAATTGTACTCATCTTCACCTTCTAGACTCACACATTTACTTAAATGTCTCTGCGGTCGGTCGTTTTGATTTGCTTGTTATTTTTAAACAGATTTTCGACCAATGGCTGAAGTGTTTTGTGTGCTGTGGACAATGGAACTCAAAAGAATATCTCCAATGGGAGTTCAATGTTGATATGAATAGGAATGCATCTTCTATTTATTTAGAAGAATGTTTTCTGTATGAAGTTTTGATAAAAATGGTCTCGGAAAAGTTAAAGAGGAAGAAATAAGTTTGAGTTCTGGGATTTCGTCGGAGTTGCTGTGAGAGAGATTGAAGATCAAGGATCGATGTTTCTGAATTTTTTCAGTTGCTTTATTTGATTCAAAGCGAGTGCATTATAGTCTTTTAAACAGTAATGAATATTATATTTGTGATTTTTCCTTCTAATGTTATTTTGAAACAAAAACTAAAAAATAGCTATTATGGAGTATTGCCCACAATAATATAGATGATCCTGATAGTGTTTCACTCATTTAGACATATTTCAGCCATTCAATTAAACACATAGTTTTATTTGATTGTTGTAATTTGCATTTGTTGACACTATAAATGGAAGGAAATGGACATAAACGGATTTAAGCGGATAATGTTTCATTCAGTGAAGTATATTTTAGTAATTCAGTCAAACACATATTTTATTTAGTTGGTTTTATTTGCATTTGTTGACACTATAACTGGAAAGATAATAGACATATTGGATATAGTGTGATGAATTTATTTGTCAAAATATAATTAAAAGGTTTAAAAGAATCTATATTTAGCTGGAATGTACAAAAACTGATTTTTTTTTTCTCATTTTCATTTAATATTAGTTAAAATCTTATACAATAAGCATAACTAGTTTTAGAAACTTAAACCAAATCAAAATCGAACTAGATCAAACAAATTGGATTGTACATCAACAATGATGACCAGATTCAAGTTGATTCAATTTCAAAACAATAGGAAACTCTTTCAAACAGAGACTATTATGTCTATCTCACAAACAAATACCATTAAACACTCATGTCATCCATCTTCTGTGACCTGCGAACTCTTCATCCTATAATATATAAAATTTAGTCTGACTCAATCGTGAGGAGGCCTAAGATCGTGAGTCACACAGATTCCAACTTGGTGAACCATGACCACGCCTAGGCCAAGACCTAGGTTCCCTCGGACCGTGACCACTTCGGTTACGCCTCCGCGAAGTGGAATTTCCCCATGCATCCGAGAACCCGATCGCAATCTCTGAACTGGATGTTCAAATGCACCGTCTAGACATTCCGCCGCCTCGTCGAGTACAACACCTTGACGGCGTCCGTTGGCGGCGTAGTCCTCCGCCTTCTCCGATCTGTCTCTTGACATTCTCCGATCTGTCTTTCGCGTCGGTTGATCTGGGAGTCGGATTGATTAAAAATTCCCTTTTTTTTACTTTATGGGAGAGAAAGGGTGAAAGAGGAGAGAGAGAGAGGGGAGCGTCGTTTCAAAATTCAAATGCTTGTAATTATTTCGGATTTTAATCCCCATATAATCGATATTTCTCTGATAAATATAGCTATCTTCTATTTATATAAAGCACAGTTTACTCTCTCCAGGACGCGCCACATCAGCCGCCAGCGCATAAAGTCGAGAGCTGTAGAGACGACACGTGTCCCGTCTTGGTAAAACGCTGCGCGTCATTAAATTTGAGAAATCTTGGGCCTGTTTGCCTAAAGCCCAAAATCACAAGCATAAAACCACCATCCATCAAAGGTATCAATAGCATAAACTGAGAAAATTAGCCTGCAATTTCCAGCCTACAAATAAAAATAAAGAAGAGTTAAAATCGGCAAAAATAAATATTTAATTTTATTCTTTCCATAAAATCCAACCTTATCATAGTGTGTCATTTCTTGAATCGTTCTGAAAGGATATTGTGACCATTTTTGTCGCTTTTTCTTTATCAGATTCTTGTCATTGATAGTCTGTTTCTTTTCAATCATGATTTCACCACCAAAAAACCTAATAAAAAAAAGAAATAATCAGAATATGTTATTTTTAGTGTTTACAATATTGATATGAGATACTCGCTTTTGTTTAAGTGCTTGGGCATCATGGATATCTGGATTTATAAAAACCACTGTAGAATCAAATGCATTGGATATTCGCCAACCATCTGAAACAAAAAAAAACAAATAGTCAACATATAGAAATGTATAACGAAGATAACCATTAAATAAATACCATCAAAGTAATTATGATGTTAGTTTTTAAAAATACCATTGTATTTGTTGATTTTAGCAAATCGAATCAAACAAATATCGCCATTTTTTGGTTTGACCTCTTCGATTAGCTGGTGAGCCAATCTACCAGAAATGAAGCGCGGTAGGCGATTATCGCTGCAATGAAAAAAAAAGAGTAAAGCATTTTAGAAAAAAAACAAACGATTTGAAATATATTTATAAAAACTTACTTGATATCTCCCTGAGTAAACTCTAATTTGGTAACTTCTTTCCTGGCAGATTGAACAATAGCATTATCTTTAACGTCCAAGATTACTCCAATCACATCTGCCACGAAAAAATGTAGTTAATTATAATCTTATTAAAGAGATAATAACAGAAACATATAATTTATATAGCAAACACGTTTTCATGTAAAAGAAATAAAAAAAAGTTCATAGACGTTACCAATCAGAAAAAGAATGTCATGTGAACCATTAACAATCATGGGGAAATCAAGGAGATCGAGGAACATGTTGTTGTTGCATGTTAAATTGCACTCCGATAGTGATATGTCCATCTTGAACACCATTTTGAATACATGGTTGGTCGGTCGGTACGTACCACATGCTGAGGACAATGAGAAGTTGATAATAACTTTCCATTGTCCAACACCAAATTGCTGCTCGAATTGGTGAAGCAGCAATTGTTTGCATATGGCATGGATTTTGACACCCTAATACATGAAAAAAGTTGAGAAGAATTAGATAAGATAGTTAACATAGTAAAAGGGGGAAACATAGTAGGTGTTTCATACATTTTTGTCGGCTAACACCATCTCAAGATTTATGAACCACACTGGTGACTGAAAGAAATTCATTTATGAATCACTTTAACGGCAACGCTCCATGTAGATCTGTAAGGCTTAACCTCACTTAAGTTGCTAATTTTGATTATGGAATCCATTAGAGAAACTAACGATAAAATTTTTTGTAGTATTCGAATGCTTAGATTTGGTATGATGGATGTCCATATTTATATACTTGTCTACGATGGAATATACTGTAAACCGAAATTATACGTAAAATAACAAAATCAGAAATATTCTAGGATGTTGATACTTAAAACATATATAATTTTATAAAACGAAATTATTTTCCATTGTCCAACACCAAATTGCTGCTCGAATTGGTGAAGCAGCGATTCTTTGCATATGGCATGGATTTTGACACCCTACAACATGAAAGAGTAGAGAAGAATTAGATAAGATAGTTAACATAGTAAAAGGGGAAAACATAGTTGGTGTTTCATACATTTTTGTCGGCTAACACCATCTCAAGAGAGGCACCACACTGGTGACTGAACGAAATCCATTTATGAATCACTTTAACAGCAATGCTCCATGTAGATTTGTAAGACTTAACCTCATTTAAGTTGCTAATTTTGATTATGGAATCCATTAGAGAAACTAACGATAAAATTTTTTGTAGTATTCGAATGCTTAGATTTGGTATGATGGATGTCCATATTTATATACTTGTCTACGATGGAATATACTGTAAACCAAAATTATACGTAAAATAACAAAATCAGAAATATTCTA
Source organism: Hirschfeldia incana (assembly GCA_026261945.1). Taxonomy (NCBI): domain Eukaryota; kingdom Viridiplantae; phylum Streptophyta; class Magnoliopsida; order Brassicales; family Brassicaceae; genus Hirschfeldia; species Hirschfeldia incana. The sequence goes on from JABCMI010000006.1 coordinate 6,523,994, forward strand.
GGATGTTGATACTTAAAACATATATAATTTTATAGAACAAAATTATTATCGGTGTTTTCGAATGAAGCAAGTTGTTATTATAAAAAATATCATATTATGGTTTATATTCTATAACAGATTTTTTAATTAATAAATTGATTGATTTTAAAATCGCATATTGATGTATCTAACTGTTTATCTGCTATGGTTAATTTAAAAAAAAAAATCCAATTTGATTAATTAATAAAAAATGCATATACTTAGGAATATTCTATGGATAAAATTGATTTGAGATCATGAAGTTACAACAATATAATACAAATTTGTTTTTCGATGATAAAACTTGTTAAGATTAGATACCATAGCAGAATTTAGATTCGAAAGTGTGCGAGTGTTTATTAATTTATAATTGTGTTTTGAACAATTAGGATATTAGCATGTATATGTTTCTCAAAAATTCAATTTATTTGTTTAACTACACAATGATAATTAGTATATAAAACCAGATTAAATTACAAAATTCAAAAAATACAAAAATATTAGCATACATTCATAAAGCTTGAAGGTAATCTAATTCAATGTAAAACATAATCGTGGTCAATTAATTATTCTGCCTGCATATAATGTTGAATCAATTGTAAAAACAGGATTACAGAATTGTGGTCACCATGGGAGTATAATAAATGTTTCTAAGCATAAGACTGAATTAACAATTTAGTGGCAACATTAATTTAAAGTTTTGGGAAACAATTTAAAAGAAACGTTTCCGTGTTATATGGTTACCAATTTTTAAAATAAAAAAAAAAGAAAAAAACTAAACCACTAAAGCAACGAATTACAAGAAAAGAATTCAAATAATTAAATGAAAAACATAGCCTAAAATAATCTCAGTGGCAAATGGTGGTAAATACTTTGAAATTTAAAGGACACTTCCAAAAATGACATTCTGTTTTAATAGTATTGATTCAAAAGAAGTATTTTTTTTTCTTATTTTCATCATCATCGTTTTTTTATCCATTTGATAAGATGACTATTTTGGTTCAATTTGATTCCTAAAAAAGGCAATCATCACTCTCTCGAGAGCGAGGGAGAGAGAGGGGATCCAATCGTCGCCGTGATGGAGCAGGATTGGAGTGACTTTCTGAAGTTGGCACATGATGAAGACTTTGAGTACGATTCTTTTGCAGGGAGTGATGGCTTCCTCTCTCTTAGTGATGGTGAGGGTGATTTTACAGCAAACCTGCAAAGGAAGATGGCTAGGCTTATGTCTGACAAGGAGAAAATCAGTCAGCAGATAAAACAAAGTTCAATAGCTTTCAGTGCTTGGAAAGCTTCGAAGCATAAGCAAGTCGCCAAGCTTGAGGGTGAGATAAAGAAGCATCAGCATCAGCTGCAGGAGAAGGTCGATGTTTACTACGGTGCAAGCTTTGAGGACACTTCCGGGTGCACATGCATTCCGAAGTCCCGTTGCAAGACACGAAAGTGTCAATGCGTTTCTGAAGAAGTTCGATGCGGCGACTCTTGTGGTTGCAAACCCAACATATGCGCCAACAGGAAACTAGTTTAGCCTAGGAAGGACACAGTTTCTATTTAAATAAATGATTTGTGTTTAAATTTCTGACATTATATGTTATATGTTTGAATGTAGAGCTGATCCAAGCTTGTGTGTACTTTAATGAACGAACTGATTACTTAGTATTATGTTGTGGAATGGCACATACCGTTTGAATTGACGTTTTTTATGTGATCATAGATAAGATGACTATTTGATGAAAAAATAATGGAAAAGTTTTGTAACTAACAGTTTTAATAATCGAAAATCTTACACAAATAGTATAACTAGTTTTAGAATTTAAACCAAACCAGACCAAACAACCCGGTTTGGACACTTATTGTAAATTCAATTGCAGAACGATAATAGGATAACTCTTTCGGGATAGAAACTGTAAGAGAGCTTGGGCGCTATGTCTCTCTTCCAAACTAATATTTCCACTCCCTCATTCCTCTCATCGAACATCAGCAATGGCCTGCGAAGTACTTATCCTAGACCAGTACTCTCTTATCCACGTATCCAAACAAACCGAATCCTCTGCGCCGCGAAGCGAACCGGAAAACGGAGATACCCTTCCGAGAGGAAGAAGCTGAGAACAGAGCAGAAGGAAGCTGTGGCAAAGGTTAAGAACAAGCTCGAAGGAGTCTGGCGTCTCTCTAAGCTCGGAGTTCCTGTCGGAGACGACCCTGGAAAAGATTCTCTCGGAATCTCAGAAGGGTTGCTTCAAGCCATTGCTAAAGTTATCGAGTTTCCGGTGAGTTGTCTGGTGAAAAGTTCCAAACTTTACATTAGTATTTGAAATTGGAGTTTGTATGGTTGAATGGGTATCTCTTTTGGATTCTTCAGGTTGCTTCTATGCTGCCAGAAGAAGCGTTTTCTGTGGTGAGGAAGTCTTTTGACGCTAGGAAGGTAAGTATGTTATGGTTTGAGTCCATATGTTATTGTTATTGTTATTAGTATCAAGTGAGTGAAAAGTTTTCATCTTTTTGTTTAGATTCTGAAAGAAGCTAAGTTTGTATATACTGTGGACTTGGATGTGAAGACGCTTCTTGAGTTAGAGCCTCGTGCTCATGATTTTATATTCCGGTTAGAGCCCAAGCTTGGGCTTGTTGAGCATCTTCCTCTTGAGAAGACCGTTTCGGGTGACTTGATCAGTGTAGTAAACGAGTGTAGAAGAACCAACAGTGATGCATCAGAGCCTAGGATTATCAATGGAAATGGAGATGCACACCAGCATGGAGGAGGAGGAAGAAGCAAACCGAGAATCGCAGTTGTTGGTGGTGGTCCGTCTGGTTTGTTTGCAGCTCTTGTTCTTGCAGAGTTTGGTGCTGATGTCACATTGATTGAAAGAGGGCAAGCAGTGGAAGAAAGGGGACGTGATATAGGCGCTTTGGTAGTTCGTAAGATCTTGGATATGGAGAGTAACTTCTGCTTTGGCGAGGTTAACAAAAACATCTTCTCTTTAGCCTGTTACTAGCTTTCTCAGACTTTGTTTCTTGTTGTCAAAAGTCATATACTTTAGCACTTATGCATTTGCAGGGTGGTGCAGGTACTTGGAGTGATGGGAAGCTTGTTACTCGAATAGGGAAGAACAGTGCCACTGTTTTAGCGGTAGGATTCTGAGACTCCTAGTTATTAAACAAGAATAGTTCACGTTTGAGTAGAATGTGACATTATCTTTTAACTTGTTGCAGGTGTTGAAGACGTTGGTTCGTTTTGGTGCTCCTGATAACATATTGGTCAATGGAAAGCCTCATCTAGGAACAGATAAGCTAGTTCCGTTGCTCCGTAATTTCAGACATTATCTTCAAAGCGCAGGAGTAAGTTCAAAAACAGTTAGATTGATTAAAGCCTTGTTTCTTTTGTGAGTTCCTCTTTAATTGCATATGCTTGATTAGGTGAATATCAAGTTTGGGACTCGTGTAGACGATCTCTTGGTAGAGGATTCTCGTGTTGTTGGAGTCAGAGTTTCGGATTCTACAGACCAGTTCCAGAGCACTTCCAAGGATTTAAAATTCGATGCGGTTGTTCTTGCAGTTGGTCACTCAGCACGTGACACTTATGAGATGCTTCTTTCCCGTAATGTGGAGCTGACTCCAAAAGATTTTGCCGTAAGTTTTCTTTATATACATATGTTGTGAGTATCTTCTCTGGCTTTGGTTTCATCATATGTTATGTGTGGACCAGGTTGGTTTGCGCGTTGAGCATCCTCAGGAACTAATCAACAGTATACAGGTCGGTTTGGGGTTAAACTAACAACAGATATCTTCATTGTTATCATTCAAATCCCATGAATTTTCTTAAGTTGTGATGCTCTCTTCCAATGTAGTACTCAGATTTAGCTAGTGAAGTTCGTAAAGGACGAGGTAAAGTACCAGTGGCAGACTATAAGGTTGTTCAATACGTGAATGAGAAAGACGAGGATCTCTCTCAGTCTTCGTCTAAACGCAGTTGCTACTCCTTTTGCATGTGTCCTGGTGGTCAGGTCAAGTTTCCTTATAGAGCGTCTTGCTGTTTTTTTTGTTTCGTAAGAGTTGTCATGAGTAAGACTGTTTACATGTATTTTGCAGGTTGTTCTCACCAGCACAAACCCAAACGAACTATGCATCAATGGCATGTCGTTTTCTCGCCGTTCTTCCAAGTGGGCTAATGCTGCATTAGTCGTCACAGTCTCAGCAAAAGACTTTGATCTTCTCAATCTTAGTGGACCCTTAGCTGGGATTGAGTTTCAGGTATTAATCTGAAAGATGATTTTATGATTACTACTTTGTTCTCCCTTGATCTTTTGCTTTTATTTAGAGAGAGTTTGAAAGAAGAGCTGCTATAATGGGTGGTGGGGATTTCACAGTTCCTGTACAAAGGGTTACTGATTTTCTGGAAAGCAAGTTATCTGGTAAACACTAGCTTCCTTAATACTCAATTCTCATTATATTGCTTAAGTTGTGGTTTGTTTTAGGTGATTTGGTTATTCTTGTACTGTTAAAACAGAATCACCTTTACCTTCATCAAGCTATAGACTAGGTGTGAAATCTGCAAACCTGCATGAGCTGTTTCCTGCCCATATCACAGATTCTCTGAGACAATCTCTCTCTATGTTTGAAAAAGAGGTTGGTTAAGTATTTTCACATTGCTATAACAAACTCTTAGTTTCCGTTTTTCTCTAAAACATTTGAACTTTCAGTTACCGGGATTCATCTCAGAGGAAGCACTCCTCCACGGCGTAGAGGTATAATATTATATTTCGATTCAGTCTACTCTTCAGACAAGAGAAACCAATGTTTAAACTCCTTTTTTGTTTGTTTAAACAGACAAGAACAAGCTCTCCTGTTAGGATACCTCGAAGCAATGAGACATACGAGAGCACGAGCCTGCAAGGTTTATACCCAGTTGGTGAAGGAGCTGGATATGCTGGTGGGATTGTGAGTGCTGCAGTGGATGGTATGTTTTCAGGTTTTGCTGTTGCAAAACACTTTGATCTATTTGAAGGAACTATAGAATCAGTCATTGGAAAGTCTCAAGGTGCTGGACTTGTAAAATACTAATGATGATGTTGAGGTAGAAGAACATAGATGGGAACTGCTTCTTCCTCTGGATTTTGCTGCATCAAAAGCTTAAGAACTGATATATTATATATACATCAGCTGGAAGATATTTTTTGCCTTAGAATTTAGTAACCCAAACAGTAGGAGTTAAGAAAGTAAACTAGTGTATCTTCTTTTGATGTCTCTTCCTCACTATGTTATGATATTTTACTTCATTTTTGATTAGTGGTTCATCACTAGCACATGTGTTAAGTCATGTTCCTTCCTTTTCTGTATGTGTTGATGATCTGAACCAAAATATGTTTTTGAGATATCGAGACTGAGACGTGAAGAGGGCCGCGTGAATGGCTCTAGAGCATGTTTTTTGAGAGACGAGGGCCGCAGAAAAGCTGAACATAGAAGACTTTTGTATCAAAGTCACTTCAAACAAATCATACGCCAGAATCACAACTTTTCAACTTTGACATACGAATCAATGGTTTCACTGTTTCAGTTTTAACACAACCGGTTCTAACGGTTTGAACTAACAAGTTATACAACTTAGATTTGGCTAGATAAAAAAAATTGGTTTCGTGATCACGTTTGAGCTTTTCGTGGTCATTGTTACACTTTGCAGTAGGTGGAATATAGGTAAATTTGGTTAATTTGATTTTTTTTTTTTGATAGAAAGAGCAAAAGAGTATATAATATCAATTTCTGTAAGTTTATTCGGATTACAAATTTGTATGTAACTACCATATTTCATCTGTAGATGTTTGTTAAAATATAAAAATATTTATTTATTTTATGTTTTGAGAAAGTATAAGGGCTTATTTGCCTACTAGCCATATTTAGAATAGAAATTAGGTGTATAACAATGATTTTGACATAATAAAGAAACTAGCATTTGTATCCTAATTCATCCGGTTATATCCTTTTTATTTGCCATTATCCGGTAAAGATGTGTTTTATGTGTCCAGTAAATCAAGTAACATATGGTCAAAGATATTTATAAACGGAAAACAGAAGGAGTCATCCACGTCACACTTTATTAACCACATACACTGAATATTCTATTCCACTTGGATTGAAATAGTACATAATTATATTTCATTCACAACCTTATCAACAAATCATACTAAACATTATCCTAAGCCCTAAATACAAAACCCCAAACATATATAGTTTAACCTTATCAACAAATCACTAAACCATACACGGAAATATAAAAATCATCTTAACATATTTTTCAAATATTGATATGGATATGCCTTCACTGAAGATGCAATTTCATATCAAGTAGAATAGTTTGTCAATCTATTCCATCTCAAATAGAATAGTTTAAAGATATATTTTTTTTCTATTCTATTTCAAATATAATATGCATAAAAGATCTCATACAAATAAATTGTATTGACTAAATCCTAAACCCTAAACGCAAAACTCTAAACCCTAAACCCAAAACTATAAACCCTAAACTCAAAACCCTAAATCCTAAACCCAAATGGAATGAAACATGATAAATAGTATAATAACATAATAATTTAAAAGAGATGATGTGATTCTTAAAACTCCACGAGTTATTTTACACAATTAATAATTATATATTTTTTTCTTTTTTTTTCATGGCAGGTTTAACCGGTTGTTTCTAAGGGCAAAACATCAATATTATATAAAGTGAAATATATGTATAGAAAATATAGGGTATTTGGTTACTTCTCTAATTATGGTTTTTTTTCTTGCTATACAGTCCAATTTTCCAAAGTATAATTATAATAAAAATTTCGGTAGACAATTTTTTTTTGTAACACTTCGGTAGACAATATAACTAAAGATTTTTTTTTATATGTATAATAAAAGGTCAATCTTGAGATTTCTGGAGAAATGGAAGCCACCAAGTTGAAGAGTAGAGATATGTGTGCCAGGTTCAATGATTCTGAAAAAAAAAACTGGCAGTACATAAAAGAAGATATCTATATATATATATATATATATATATATATATATATATATATATATATATATATACCATATAATTAAAGTAGATCAAAAGATGATTTTGTTTTTAATATTTGATAATGCGTAGAAGTCTCCAAGTTGAAGTAAAGTTGGAGCAAGAGTCCATGAGGTAAGGGGCGCACACAAATGAAAGAGAGACAAAGGTCTGTAGAAAGCTTAAGATCATATGATATGTCGGAATCATCTCATGTGCAAAACTTTACTAAAAATGAAAAATCGGTTTATTTTTTTTCAAATGTGTTATTTTATTGGGATTAATGTACTGAACCTTAGGGCAACATTATCCATAGAAACCCATTAGAGTTTCTTTAGGATTATTTAAGTATATAAGTGTACTTAGTGGAGTTAAGAAATTTAGTTAAGAAACTATGTGATTTTGTGTCTCCAATGGTAGTTTTTTATTTAAGGGTTCTTCATAAACATTATAAATTTTATTTTAGATATAATTTATTTATTAATTAAAACAGATTAAAAGATAACATTTATAACATAGGAATTAAAATTATAATATAAAACACACAAAGATTAATAAAATAAACGAGGAAATTTTGAAAGAAATATCTAAGCTCAATTGTTGTTTTCATCAGGTCCAAATTTATCCCATATATGTTCCACCAAATCAGCTTTGAGTTGTTGATGTCTTTTTCGATCACGCATGGAAATTCGAACAGCCCTCATATTGGCGAGATTTGGAGGGTTGGGTGGAGTATGATCTTGATCGACATGTGAACTCCCGATGTCTTCTCCTTGTCGGAACCTTTCAAGATTTAATCGAGTGTATTCATCTCGTTCGTCTTCTACAATCATATTATGGAGTATGATACATGCTCGCATAATATTCCCAATATCGACTTTATTCCATAAAAGTACTGGATTTTTAAGAATGGCAAAGCGAGATTGCAAGGCTCCAAAAGCACGCTCCACATCTTTACGGACAGCTTCTTGATGTTGAGCGAACTTAATCGCTTTTGGCCCTTGTGGTAATCGAATAGATTGGATCAATGTCGCCCATCTCGGATAAATACCGTCGGTGAGATAATAAGCCATATCATACTCTCTTCCATTGACATAGAAAGTTACTGGCGGAGCTTGACCTTGTATTATGTCATCAAAAACAGGTGAGCGTTCAAGAACATTGATATCATTTAAGGTACCTGGAAGGCCAAAAAACGCATGCCATATCCATAGATCATACGAAGCAACCGCCTCTAAAACGAATGTGGGTTTTCCCGAACCACGTGCATATTGACCTTTCCAAGCAGTGGGACAATTCTTCCACTCCCAATGCATACAATCGAGGCTTCCTATCATGCCGGGAAATCCACGATACTCAGCCATATCAAGTAGACGTTGAAGATCCACAGGCGTCGGTCTTCTTAGGTACTCATCGCCGAATAAATTTATTATTCCTTCCGCAAACTTTTGCACACATACTTGAGTTGTAGTTTCACCGAGTCGGAGGTATTCGTCGACTGTATCAGCCGGCTTACCATATGCCAAGACACGAATAGCTGCGGTACATTTTTGGAGTGTAGAGTGACCAGGCCTTCCAAGACCATCTTTCTTCTGGGGAAAGAATGGATCTTCGTTGGAGAGTCGATCAACAATGTGCAAGAACAATGGTCTATGCATTCTAAAACGCCGTCGGAATACATTTTCAGGAAACGTTGGAGTTTCACTGAAATAATCATTCCATAATTGTAGATTGCCCAATTCACGATTTCTTTCGATAAAAACACGTTTTTTCCTCTCCGGCCTCTCCTCTCCTTGATCAATACGGTTATCGATATATTGATCAGTTAATTGATCAATACGGTTATCAATATATTGATCAAATAATTGATCAAATCTATCAGCATTATCATGAGAAGAAGATGCCATGCTACCTGCACCAAAAATCAAAAATTATTAGTGTTTAATTATATAAATATTAAAACATATTTTATAAATTTAAAACATATTTCATTATATTTTCTAAAATAAACTATTTATCCACTATCTTTTAATTTTATTATCCTATCACCATAATTGAAAATTTCAAAATAATTAAAGTGTAACTATATCAGAGTTCTTTTTATTAGTTTGAAATATCAATTAGTAAAAGATAGAATTTAGATTTGTTTAAGTAACATTCATTAAGTCCAATTTCAGTAACAAACCATAACAAAATCTTAGTAATAAAGATATATGATACATTGTCAGGACAGAGTAATTGAGTAACATTGTCTAACCATAACAAAATCTTACTAATTGAGTAACAAACATGAACGTGAAGACATTGTCTAACCTTTAGATAACTAAATGAGAACAGAGTAGTATATGGAAGAGAACAGAGTAGTATATGATGCATTGTCTAACCTTTAGATAACGAGTTGACAATAAAACAAATGGAAGAGAGTAGTTACTGATTTTGTCGAAGCTTGAAACACGATTTATAGAAAGCTAAAGGCAAAGTGGAAAGAGTAATATATGAAACAAAGAGGAGAGTGTGATTTCATTACAATGGTAGTGGGTGCTATTTTAAAGACAATGACACAACAAAAAAACAAAACCAACAGCTACTTCCGTGACACAAACATTGCTACTATTTTCGTGACACAACAAGACAACAAAAACAAGACTGACACATGAAAACATTACTACTTCCGTGACACTACAGACATGCTACATTGCTACATCCGTGATACTTCCCTGACAAAGACTAGGCTACATTGACACCAACAAGTACATCATTGCTACTTCCGTGACACAAAACCAGGCGACCACTTCCACTGCTCCACTCTGTGATAAAAACATTACTACACTGAGCAACACATTTAATCAAATAAGTGAAAAAGAAAGAGCCTTCTAATAAGTAAATAATCTCACCCTTCGTCCAACAACGAACCGAACTACACTGAGCCGCCTGATAAAGTGAAAAATAACAATGAGAACTACAAGAAACAAACATTGGCACTGAGAGTCTTCTAATAAGTAATAAGCTTACCCAACATTTCTGCAATAAGGCTATTCTTTAAAGCTGCTTCCGATTCAGATAGTGCATCTGTTTTGGCAATGAGAGTCTGAAGCAGCCCCATCTTAGACAGTTTTTGTTTCACTTCCAAATCTTTCTCCTTAATTGCACGCAAGCTTTGAATCTCAGCGAGGTCACCATCATTGGTTCTCTTAGCAGCTGCTCGTTTCGATGCCTTCAAACCAGGAGGACGTTTCTCACCATCATTGGCAGTGGCCTGAGAGCTTGACTCCACACCAGCGTCACAATTTCTCTTCTTACTGCCTCCATCACTCTTATTAGCTACTTCACACCACTTCTGGTCATACCGCAGCTCATCCCACGCATGCTGAAGACCAAATTTGAGCCCGTGATCATTGTGGTAGATCTCGTGTGCCAGTTTAAGTACATCATTCTCGTTCATTCCACTTGTCTTCTGTCTTGAAGCAGCCTCATAAGATCCACAAAACTTGGAAACTTGATCATTTATCTTCTGCCACCTCTGCTTACACTGGTTAAACCCTCGCGTTTCACCACCCTGAACCTTAGGACTAGCAGCATAGTAAGCAGCTATACGCTGCCAAAAAGCACCAAGTCTTTGCTCGTTGGCTACAACAGGGTCCTTGCTGGTGTTCAACCATGCGCTAATAAGCACAACATCCTCGATGAGAGTCCATTTCTTTCTTTCTTTGCGCTCTGGTGGTGTGTCTTCACCGATGCTTGGTGTGTCAGTACAGTCGGCAATATGCACAGGGACTTGTGATGATCCGGGCTCTCCACCATGTGAAACACCATCATAACTCCAACCTGGTTGACTTGTAAGAAGGTCAACAAAATTCCTAGAATCCATAAAGAAGAAGAAATGTGTTACAAGCCAAATAGAAAGAGAAGAAGGATGCTTTGGAGAAGATGATGAAAAAAATATGAGAAGTAAACAGATTTAATAGGCAACTCGAGATTGGGTTTAATACATGAGTTGACATGAATCTAACATATTTATTACAAGACTAAAACAAGCATTGAACCCTCTATCAACTACATTCATCTCACGAGATTTGAATACTAAACCACAACCTAACTCAAATAAGCATTAAACTCTGCGTCTATCAACTACAGTCATCACACGCGGTTTCAAAACTCAACCACAACCTAACTCAAACAAGCATTAAACCCTGCCTCTATTAACTACTGTCATCCCTCAGTTAACTACTTTTCAGACAAGAGTAATCAAGAATAAAACGTGTGTAAATCCCTCTATCAACCTAACTCAAACAAGTATAAACCACTCACTGGTGGCAATTGTTGGACAGTATGAGTAGTCCACGAGCTAACAAACGCATTGAACTTTCGTCTCAAAGATTTAGCTGCTCGACCCCCATCATCACCAAAACCATTGAACCTGCTCGATCGATGAAGCAAAGATTAATATTGTAAACAATCCTAGTTTTCAAATTAGAAAGTCAAGAGAGAAAATATATATAAACGTAAACAATCAGACAATTGCTTTTGAAACATGAAAATTTACTTCAACCAAATCAAACAATTGTGTAATTTAAAACATGAATTACGCAGAGAATGAGTGCTTACTCTTAGAGCATCATCACGGAAACGAACAGAGCTCTACCGACGAACGAAGCTAACTCGATCGAAAGCTCTCTCTCTCTCTCTCTCTTTCTCTCTCTCTCTCTCTCTCTCTCTCTCTCTCTCTCTCTCTCTCTCTCTCTCTCTCTCTCTCTCTCTTTCTTTCTTTTGCTTCTCACGAATCGGATGCAGAGAGACAGAAGAGAGAGTTACGAGAGCCGATGAGATTCATGCGTTCCGGCATGCAATCAGAGAAGACTCGGGTTATGGCTGAGAGAGGAGCTCGAGCTCCAGAAGAAGCCGATGAGATTCATGCGGAGGTGGAATCATCGTTACGGAGGAGCTCAAGATGAAGCCGATGAGATAAAGAGCGGAGGTGAAATCGTCACTTACGGAGGAGCTCGAGAAGAAGCGGATGAGATAAAGAGCTAGACAACAACAACCCGAAGTGGAATCGATTAAAAGATAAGATGAAACTGTGAGATTGTGATCTGGAGGGGAGAACGGATGGAGCAAGAGAAGAAGCCGTGAGATTGTGATCTTGGAGATAAAAAATAAAACAAATAAATCTTTCCTTTTTTTCTCAGTCTTACACGTGTTCTAAAAACCCCATCAGAATTGTTTCTCTAATTGCCAGATAAAGAATCCCTTAACCATAATTTCTCTGAGTTTTTATTTAATTAAATGCACTTTAATACAGAGAAACCCTTAGGAGAACCTGCAATAATGATGCCCTTATCATAGTACAAGGCTTGACCAAAACTGTGAAACTCATTGATTATAAATAAAGATATTGAGGTCTTGTATTTTACTATTGTGTTTTCTGAATATTCTATGCATGGATAACTGAGATAAAGAACGTGTGGCGATTCTGAGGGCAATCAACATGCCTCTTTAAGAGAATAAACAATGCAATTAGCCATTAGAATATTAATGTGTCAAACTGAACCATATATCGTACAATCCATGTGATTTCAGATTCTTTTATATGTTTAATTTGAAACCTTTTTCATAATACATATAGTATTGTCAACTATGTATATATCTATAATTAAAGAAAAAATTTAAAAAAAAAGAAACTTAGTTTGGAGCTAGCCACTGTCAGTGTTTGGTAAATATTCTTTTCACAACGAAAAAAATGGAAGAGACCAGACACATTTCACCATGAGTAACTATCATATAGTTCCATTTCTGCAAAAAAAAAAAATATTGTTTGATTTACAATTTTGAATTGCTTGTGTGAGAGCTCTTTTCCTCTTAACTCTTGTGATTATGGTTAAGGTTAGGTGTGAAAAGTAAGCAGCTGTAAATCAAACTTTCGGCGAAAATTATATAATTTGTATACAAAAAAGTGTTAAAGAAAGAACGAAATAATCATCAGCTCAATAAACTTATGTCACATTTGGTCTCGAATGTAATCTGCCTCAACAGTTTCTAGAAGATGGATGAAACCAAAAAAAAAGAAAAAAAGAAAAAAAAAGAGTTTACAAATTACAACTCAAATGATCAATGACTCTTTTGGAACGTATGCGTGACATTAGGGAGGTGCAGACAACCTATCAGATGTTGACTATCACCTAGATCAACGTAACTATCTCGTCTTTGAGAGCTTCTTATAATTTGATTGGGTTAAACATGCAGATTACCTTACTAGAAAACTAGATCAACGCAAACCAAATTAAATAAAACATTAGTTTAAGGGCAAAAAAATATCAAATTCATTATTAATTAATAGTACTAATGAGAAGAGAGAAGGACTCTTTTAATTAGGTGGCGCGAAAATAACGCCCTTCTCTCTCTCTCTCTCTCATCTCTCTGATCCTTCAATCTCCCCCGATCAATTTCATTTTCACCTCTAGAGTTTTTTTTTGGGGTTTTCTGATTCACAGAGCATTCCTCATTGCCGCCGGCGAAATCCCATTACGATCGAGTTTTGCATTTCCCCATTTTTGAAGAGAATATTTAGCGAGGAGAATCACGGAGAATTGCTTTTTCTGAAATCGAAGAGCTTTATTTCTTCTTTTCCTGGTAAGATTTTTCTATTTTCGCAACCCCCTCGGATCTCAAGTTCCCAATTTTAATTCTATAAAAAAAATCACAAGAACCCTAGAAAAGTATCTGGGCATTGATTGATTGATTTTTTTATTTTGCGATCTGAGAATTTCATGAGTTAGGAGAAGAAACAAACTATTACTGTTTTGGTTTTGATTTATTGTTACAGAAACTGCCAATCTTAAGTACTTCATATTTCTGTTTCGTTTTTTTTGTTCATGATTATTGTTTTGATTTAAACACGAGAACTGTGTTATGTCACGATGCGAGACACAAGTCGGTCGGTAAACTGACAAAATTTTGCAATTTTGGATTCTTCGTCATTACATATCTCATCTTCTTTAACACGGTTATAAAAGTGTTTTGTTTTCTTGTTTCTAATTGTGATTTTGCGTCCCTCATCCTTCACTTTCTCAATTCTGGTCAACAAAATTTCACGACTCATCTCTATCAATGCATTTCATCATCTCCGAGAGTGGGGCACCAACACTTAGTTTTTTTTTATATTCCATTTAGTATTCATTCTCTTTGAATAATGAGGGAAAGAAGAATATTGGTCCATTTTAATTTTTGTCCAGCCAATCTGATCATGGCACTTCTGTGATAAGACTTGGACATTGGATCATGTCACATTAAAATCTATTCCAAATATATATATTTGTTATTGTTAGTATTCATTTCTTACTGTTTCTCCTGTGTTTTAGCTTTCTTGCAGATTGAAAAAAGACTCTCTTTACGGCAACCCGGAATTGTTGCCTACTGTTTAGCTCGAATACAGAAAGAACTGAGAGAGAGGCGTGAACTACTGAATCCAACTCAATGCAACTTTGTCTCCTTAGCTTTGAATGGATGTAGCAACAGATCCCACAAGAAGACGCCGTCTTATTACATCCGATAAGAACAATGCCCCCTCTGCTCCCACTCGCCGCCCTCGAACAACTGAGGTCAGTTCAAGATACAGATCACCTACACCAACCAGAACCGGACGATGCCCTTCTCCAAGCGTCACAAGACCAACAGTCTCTTCAACCTCTCAGTCCGTGGCTGCCAAAAGAGCGGTTTCTGCTGACAGGAAGCGTCCTTCAACACCGCCCTCTCCCGCAACTCCCTTCACTTCTATAGACTTACCAGCTTCATCTAGGCGTCTATCTACGGGTCGTTTGCCTGAAAGCTTATGGCCTTCCACCATGAGAAGCCTCAGCGCTTCCTTTCAGTCTGATTCCGTCTCTGTCCCTGTAAGTAAGAAGGAGAGACCTGTTAGGAGTTCTTCTGTTGATCGAACGTTGAGACCTTCTTCAAACATAGCTCAAAAGCATAAGGCTGAAACGACCTCCTTATCAAGGAAACCTACGCCAGAGAGGAAAACAAGTTCATTGAAAGCGAAGAAGAATAATGCTTCTGATCTTTCAGAGAATCTTTCAGAGAACTCGAAACCTGTAGATGGTACTCACAGTAGGTTGATAGAGCAGCATCGATGGCCTAGTAGAATCGGTGGTAAGCTCGGTTCAAATCTTTTAAACAGAAGCTTGGATCTTGGCGACAGGACCTCAAGGGGTTTGTCAACTTCAGGGTCTCGAATGGGACCGTCTCTTAGGAGAATGTCTCTACCTTTGTCCAGCAGTTCGAAACCGTTGCATAAAGCTTCTAGTACCACATCTAGTCTAGGTGGATTATTGTCTCCAACGAAGTCGGAAGATAATAACAACGCAGCTCGAACTTCTGGTGCTCAAAGACTCTTGTCCGCAAGTTCGATGGATAGAGCAACCTTAGCAACGGCTGTAGCTAGGCTGCATCCACTGTCTGCTCCTGGATCACGCCCTGCTTCACCGAGTAGAACATCGTTTTCGTCTTCATCTTCTATTTCCCGAGGTATGAGTACTTCCAGAGGAGTGAGTCCTGCAAGAGGGTTGAGTCCTGCAAGAGGATTGAGTCCTTCACGTGTCACAAGCACCTCCTCATTTGCTAGACCATCGACTCCACCTTCGAGAGGGGTAAGTCCTTCACGGATAAGACAAACAAGCAACTCTACACAATCCAGCACCACAAGTTCTGTTCTCAGCTTCATCACGGATGTGAAGAAAGGCAAGAAAGCTAGCTACATCGAAGACGTTCATCAGCTGCGTCTTCTACACAATAGATATCTACAGTGGCGGTTTGCAATTGCGCAAGCTGAAGCTGTAATGCACATTCAAAGATTAACGTCCGAGGTATATAATAACACTTTTTGTCCTCTATATCGACATGAACGGTTCTTCAACAGGTTGATGGATGTTTCAGGAAACTCTATTTAATGTGTGGCATGCGATATCGGAGCTACAGGATGATGTGACCAGCCAAAGGATTGGCCTGCAACAGCTAAAGCTAGAGATCAAACTCAATTTGCTATTAAACGATCAAGTAGGTTCTCTCTCTCTCTGTTGTATATCCTGACTTTGCATTCATCAGATTATGCAATGCTGATGCATAAACATGTGCACAGATGGCGAGCCTTGAAGAATGGGCCGCGCTTGAAAGAGACCATGTTAGTTCTTTAGTTGGAGCCATAGCAGATTTAGAAGCTAATACTCTACGCCTTCCATTGACTGGAGGTACAAAGGCGGATGTTGAATCTTTGAAAGCAGCTATGTCCTCGGCTCTTGATGTAATGCAGGCTATGGGATCATCCATTTGGTCTTTACTCTCAAAGGTGAGACCTGTTATGTGAATCTGTTTCTCAAGTTTACCCTCTCGACATAACTCTCAAGCGCGCGTCAACTGTTCTTTTGTGATTGTGTTTGCAGGTGGAGGAGATGAATAAAATGGTGTCAGAACTGGCTGTTGTAGTTACAAAAGAGAGTGGTATGCAAGGAAAATGCGAAGATCTTCTGGCCTCAACTGCGATCATGCAGGTAACAACAACAATCTAGTTTGATAATTTAAGCTCTGTAAAATGAATGGTAACCGAGTTTCGGTGGTGTGGAACAGATAAAAGAGTGTAGCCTGAGGAGTCATCTGATACAAACTAGGAAAGAAGGAGAAGAAGATGCAGAGGAGGAGAATCCGTTGTTGCCATTAAGCAAGTTTCCATGGCCATAATAACACGCTTAAAGTTCCACACGCTCACCACTGATGACTGATCTGTAAATTGATCCTTGATGCACCCACATATATCTTAGAAGTATTTTTATTTATTTTCCTTTTTGTTATGAAGCTTTAGCATAGGAACACAGGAAATGAAAGATAGCGAGTTCGAAAGTCATAGGAAAAGGAAAAAGCAATTTATTTGTTCACAAGTAAGTTCTGATGTGGGTTTAGGGATTTTATGAGGTAGAGTCAATTTTATTAATATTAATTTTATTCTATTACTAATTACTTGCACTATTTTGCAATCAACATATCTATAAATGTATGTTTGGCAATTATACTGATACTATGTTAAATCATATTTTGCACCATGCTAAACCATTTTATAAAGATGCACGGCGCGATTTTTTTTTACTATGCTGAAGAGTTTAATAAACTTTTTTATTAATCTGTGTAACAAAAGCTTATTTTTGTATTACGCTGAAGATAGATCACATTATTTAGAATTTGAAACCAAAGCTTTTCGTGTAAAACATTCATAAACCATTAACAAAATCATTGTGTTTAGAGTCAATTAGTGCAGTAACTCATAACAAAGTTAAACTTTAGAGTTGGTTATAGCTTTTATTTAAAACAAAATTCGGTAAGGAAAAATGTTGTAATTTGAAATTAGAGAAATGTGTTTTTTTCTTAATTGGTCAAAGAGAAAAATGTTTAAATGATACGTAAAAGAGCGCAGAAATGAGTCGTTTCGTTAACACTCAACGACAATGTTTTGAAACCCGACCCGGATGGTTGAACCGGTAAATCCAGTGATCCAAGATAAATTCGGTTTGAATTTTGTGAAAAATCCAAATTTCAAAAGCCCGTAAAAATCCAGTAAAACTCAAAACCCGATAACGGTTGAACCACATGTTGAACCAATAAATATTTTTTTTTAGTTTTAGGTATCTTTTTATATTCTAAATTTTCAATTAGATTTTCATTTTTAGGTTATTATAGTATTCTTCTTCTAACATCTACCGACTATGTATCTCCTTCATCTTTTTGTTATTGATAATTTATTACAAAATGTTTTGCTTTTGGTTTATTTTGGATTTGAATTTTAACTTATTATTCACATTAAATATTTAAATGTTTATGAATTTTATGTCTTGATTTTTTTTAGATGTCAATACTCTTAACTTGTTAAATAAAAATTTAATAGTCTAAACTATTTTTGATATTTTGTATATTTATACATTTCATGTTTTGAAAACATTTAACTTTAATTTCTATACTTTTATTTTCATAACTAATATATTATTATAAAATAATTCATTTATTAATTTGCGGTTCACCCCCGGTCGATCCGATGACCCAGACACCTGATAAGTCGTCTGGTTCAGTATCCGCGTCGGGTTTCAAAACACTGCTCAATGGCCCAAAGCCAAATGTTACTACGTTCCTTATCCGCCGAGACAACCGCCAGAGTAATAAACAAGAACAACATCTCCGATCTCTTTAAAATCTCAACTTCTCTCTCTCACCTCACCGAAACCCACGCTCAGATCACTACCCATGGCTTCCAACACGACATCCATCTCCTCACCAACCTGTTGGGGACGAGACCCACTGCGCACGCAAACTTGTCCTCTCCGTCCAGAAACCCGACGTCTTCCTCTTCAACGTCCTCATGGGCGGCTTCTCCAACAAGGGATAACCTCACTCTTCTCTTTCTCTCTTCCCCCTATCTAAGGAAATCAACCGATCTCGTCCCCAATAGCTCCACTTACACCTACGCTATCTCCACCGCTTCGGGGGCCCGCAACGAGAGAGTCGGCAGAGTTGTTCACAGACAAGCGGTCGTTGATGGTTTTTGCTCAGAATTACGTCTTGGATCGAATATCATTAACATGTATTTCAAGTTTTTGCGGGTGGATGATGCGAAGAAGGTTTTCAACAGAATGCCTGAGAGAGACTATGTTCTTTGGAACACTATGCTATCTAGGTACAGAAATAACAAAATGCATGAGGAGTCGGTTCAGGTATTTAGGGATTTGATCAAGGGAAGCTCTACTCGTTTTGACTCGACGACTCTGTTGAGTGTTTTTCCCGCTGTTGCAGAGTTGCAAGAGCTGAGACTCGGGATGCTAATACATAGCCTCGCGACGAAGACCGGATGCTACTCTCATGATTTTGTTCGTACTTGTTTCATTTCGTTATACTCTAAGTGTGGGAAGACTGAAGTGTTGAGTACTCTGTTTAGATATTTTGTTACACCAGATGTAGTAGCTTACAATGCGATGATTCACAGGTACACATCGAACGGAGAGACTAAGCTCTCTTTGAGTTTGTTTAAAGAGATGGTGTTGTCAGGAACTAGGTTGAACTCAAGCACGGTTGTGAGTTTGATCCCTGTCTCCGGTCATCATCTTATGCTTAACTATGCCATTCATGGTTACAGCTTGAAATCAGGCTTCTTATCTCACGAATCTGTCTCAACCGCGTTAAATACTGTTTACACTAAACTGAATGAGATGGAATCAGCACGAAAGGTTTTTGATGAGTCTCCGCACAAAAGCTTGACATCTTGGAATGCAATGATCTCTGGTTACACTCAAACGGGTTGACAGAGGACGCGATATCTCTGTTCAGAGAAATGCAGAAGTATGAGTTCAGTCCAAACCCGATCACAATAACTTGTATTTTATCGGCTTGTGCGCAGTTAGGAACGTTGAGTCTGGGGAAATGGGTTCATAGTTTAGTCAGAGGTACATATTTTGAGTCTAGCATATATGTGTCTACTGCTTTGATTGGTATGTACATAAAGTACGAAAGCATTGCAGAAGCACGAATGATGTCTGACTTGACGCCGAAGAAGAATGAAGTTACATGGAACACAATGATTTCCGGTTATGGCCTCATGGACATGATGCGCTGAGTATCTTCTCTGAGATGTTGAACTCTGGCATTGCACCAACGCAGTCACTTTCCTCTGCGTTCTTTACGCGTGTAGCCATGTTGGCCTCGTCAAAGAAGGTGATGAGATGTTCAATTCCATGGTCCACCGGTATGGTTTTGAACCATCGGTCAAGCATTACAGCATGGTCGATATTTTTGGCCGAGCAGGACATTTGCAGAGAGCATTGCAATTTATAGAGGTGATGCCAGTTGAAGTGGATCCTTCCGTTTGGCAGACAATGCTCGGAGCTTGTGGGTTTCACAAAGACACAAACCTTGCCCGTGTAGTCTCTGAGAAGCTGTTTGAGCTAGAAGCAGACAATGTATGATACCATGTGTTGCTGTCGAATATTCACTCAGCTGAGAAATTATCCACAGGCTGCTACGGTCAGACAAGCCGCAAAGAAGAGGAAACTAGCCAAGGCCCTTGGTTACACCTTTATAGAAATTGGTGAGACGCCTCAAGTATTCACCTCGGATGATCAGTCACATCTACAGGTAAAAGCAATCAATGAGAAGCTAGAGGAGCTGGAAGGGAAGATGAGAGAAGCTGGGTATTGACCCGAGACTGAGTTGGCCTTGCAAGACGTGGAGGAGGAAGAAAGAGAGCTGATGGTGAAAGTTCACAGCGAGAGGCTAGCAATTGCCTTTGGACTTATTGCTACTGAACTAGGAACCGAGATCAGGATCATAAAGAATCTTTGGGTCTGTTTAGACTGTCACACCGTGACCAAACTCATTTCAAAGATCACAGACAAAGTGATAGTTGTAAGAGAAGCCAACCATTTTCATCATTTCCAAGATTGTGCTTGTTCTTGTGGAGATTATTGGTAGTCACTTGTTTGGCCTAAGCACAAGTCAAACTGTGCTCATACTGTAACATTACATACTGATAATTCTTATTGATTTCTTTGTTACGATCTATACGACCAAGCTTAAAAGCTGAAAACTTATGGTATACGAAAAATCTTCATTCAAATTCCTTATATAGTTACATATACATGGGAATGCAAGATGCATAGTAGAAAATGAACTATACAAGACATTTATCAAACTCTCTGTCATGACCTGACATTATACCTTTAGCAATTGTGCATCATATATTCATATATTTTAGGTTGCAGTTATACATGCAGCTCAAACTCAGTCGCAAAATTTCTGTCCCAAAAGTTTTTACTTTCCTCAGTCGCAAGCTGTTGACATGTTTCAGCGACTCAACAAACAAGATCCACTAAGGAACGATGCATATGCAGAGAAAAGACAAAAGAGCGTAGAGAAACACACCTTTCATATTTCAGTCTGAAAATGTTTGAGGAGCTCAATAAAAATATTTTTGAACTCGTTTTCCCTACCTTTCATGTTCACAATCACTTTAACCTGAGTTGTATTGCCGAGTCACAACATCAGCAATATATAACTAGAATGAATGGTCCAGAACCAACATATAAAATAGATGGGAACAACCTTGTCACCATCTCGAAAAAAACTTTATGGCTGCTCTCATGCGTACAAAATAGTCATGTTGGTCAATGTTATATCCCATTTTGAGCTTCTTCAAGTCCATTCGAGTAGCTGACACAAGAACAAGCTTCAGTTACAATCCATTAATATACACACCAAGAATGTTACTTAAGCAGAGAAGAATGATCAGTACTTTTCTTCTGCTATTCCTTTTTCCGCTTTTGTTGTTCGTTTCTATATTTACTGATACAATGAAACAAAAGGAAAAAAAATCATTATCATACACAATCCACATGGTAAAAGCAGCTAAATTTAGTTAATTTTCACATATAATCCATCATTCTGACGACCAGATGATCTGCATCCGGCGAAAGAATCACCTGAAACCTCGCTGAAACAACATCACAAAGGATAATGCTTATTAAGAACAGTTGAATTTGAAAGAAACACAAACCAGATCAAGCTCAGTTTTTTCAACTCTTCGAACAGCTTCCTCCTTGGGAACTATACCAATCTACAGTTCAAAGAAGCTGGAATGTGTGTTCTGTTTTGCTGGAAACCAAAATTAAAACACAAAAGCACGTGCATTTACCATGTCTGTTGCCCAACAAGGAGTCTGACAGTAGCTGACCTACATCAAAGTCAATACATAGCTTCAGGCTAAGAGACATATTCACTCAAAAACCAAGTATCCAACAAATTTACCTAATAGCAGAGATATCAAGTGCATCGTCATCCTCAGATTCTTTTTGCCTACCACACCTATCTCCGGAGAATCTAGAACCTCTGCCACCTCCTCCACCGTAACGGCAGGTGATGACAGGGAAACAGCAATGGTAAGGCGAGAGAGTGATAACTGATAGTTCAGGTAGATAGAGTCGAAAACCGAAGTGGTTAGACTTGATAGAGAATGGGTGATGCAGCACCGTTTTGGTGGTTCCAGGGACGATGGCGTTGAACGAGATGTTGCTGGTGATCCCAGTCATGGCACTTTAGAAGCAGGGCAACACTCAGATGTAGAAACAACAAAATAGGAAATAAGATAAAATTCTCTTATTCAGATACAATATTCTATATTTTTATTTCAAAGAAAAAAAAACATTAACAAAGTCTGTATGGGAACATGATTAAGGAAAAATCTGATAATAATGTCGTCATTACTATAAGACAATTTGAACTTACATTCCACTTTGTGTAAAAACTTATTTGAGTAATGTCAACTAGAAAAATTGAATAACAATTTTTAGCTTTAATTATTTAAAAAATTAATTATTTGCTGACAAAAAAAATTGTTTATCGTCTTACTAATACTTTTTGGAACTGGATTATTATTTTTAACAATTTACAGTTCTTAATATATTTTTTCAATCCTAAAGACTTTTTAAGGGATAATTTGGAAAATACCTTATTTATGATTTGAAATTTGAAAAATACAATGTCTCTAATTTTTTTTTGAAAACTACACTTTCTTTATTGTGAATTTACTTTTTACCCCAATTTAATTTTTCAATAATTAATACATAAATTCGTAATTAAAAATAATTTATAATTATTTGTGTTTTAAATAAATATGTGTTTAAAGATAAATATGTTACAATAACAAAGATATATAAAATAAATAAAATTTATTATTCAATATAATAAAATTTATAAATATATTAAAAAGATATGGGAAAGATATTATGTATATTCTCTAATGATTTTTCCTTTATACTAAAACATTTTTTTAAAAAATATAATAAAATTGAAAAATATTAAGATTGGGTAATTTGGTAAATTTATATATAAATAAGTGTATTTTCCAAAAATTTAAATCAAGGGTGTATTTTTCAAATTATAATCTTATTGAATGCATTTATCCAAAATTTCCTTTTTTTTAATGGTATCAACTTTTATAATATTCAACAGTTTTTAATATAATTTTTTCCAGAATCAGATTATCTTTCCTAAAGTTGTATTTAGTATCAACTTTTATTACTATAAGATTTGATTCAACCCACTATCTTAAGGGATCTTAACTAATAAATACTCATTTATTTTATATTTTTTAAGTTATAAATAGTTAATTATATAATAGAAACTATTATTTTAAATCGAAAATTCATTTTTTGGTCTAATATTAAATTATAGATAGATATTATATGTAATTGTTTATTTTAGAAATAGTACTATAATTATTATTTTTTGTATAATTGCAAGTCTTATTGCTGTTGGTATAAATCAGAAGGTTAGCTTGAGGCCCAAACCCTAAAAACGTTTTGTGGGGGCAGAGAGATATTAAAACAGCTCTCAAAGCTTTTGCGCCGCGTTCCTTTTTATTTTTCATAACTATCTCCTCCGGTAAGCTTTTCCCCTCTTCGATCGATCAATCATCCTTCCTTGTAGTGTTCACGATCACAAACCCTAATTTCGCTCTTTCTTGTCGTGCAGACTTCTTAATACACCTTTCATTCAACTACGATATAGATCTAAAGCTATGGAGAAACAAAGTGACCGCCCCGTGTTGAACTTGAGGCCTGGAGGTGGTGGTCGTGGAGGAACCAGACTCTTCGCCCATCGCCCTTCCTCCTCTTCTTCTTCTTCTGATTTCACCACCAATGGCGGCGATGCTCCTTCTTTTTCCGTTAGGGTAATATGATCTCACATTCGATTTCTCATTAGCTTAGATTAGCTGTGAATTCGGAGAATTTTTAATTGAATTATGGATTATTGTCTAGAATTGATTTTTAAGCTCTCGTGCATATTGAATCCCGACCTTTGTTATTCATCTAAATTTCTAAGTTTTTTTTTTAATGTTTTGTGTAGAGAGGAGAGGGTCATGAGATTCTACGCTTCTCACGAGAACAGCTGCTTCAGCTTAGAGAGGTAATTAGTTACTTACAATGATTCTTGATGCAGGTCGCTTATTCACAATGTTTCTTTCTGTGCAGGCGATCCAAGTCTCTGAGGAAATCCTGAAGCTGAGTCGGGAGATTTCATCTGATCTTTTCGGCGAAGAGCAGAGCTGGGGCCGTTCAGAATCCAAGGTTTGTGTGTTTCTCTTTTTTTTTTTTTTTCTTAGTTTGTTCAAGAACCTATAGGTAGTGAGATTTTTTTTTATTTATGTTATTTTTTATTTTGGTATTTTCAGCCTGCAGCTCCAGTTCAGAATCGTTTCTCGGAGACTGATAACCGCGACTGGCATACTCGTGCACCAGCTCCTTCCCCAAGTAGAGAAAGGTCATCAAGGGAATACCAAGGTGAACCTAGAGATACCCGCGCTGTGGTGAGTGTTGACTACACTGGCTCTTTATTCCGACTTTACCTTAGTTTGCTTTTGTGTGGTTATTGCGTGTTACTAACATATGATAACTTTAATGAAACAGTCGTCTGGTCCTCCTCCTGTTCTGGTGAAAGCTGAGGTTCCGTGGTCTGCTAAACGAGGAACTCTTTCCGAAAAGGACCAAGTCCTCAAGACCGTTAAAGGGTAATTTTATTACTCTTTGTGATTATAATGAATGTTTATCTCTGTTATTTGCTTTTTCTTTTTGTGTAGTTGATTGAATCGTGTTTTTCTGGTTGGCTGCAGTATTCTGAACAAGATGACTCCTGAGAAGTATGATCTCCTTAAAGGTCAGTTGATTGACTCTGGTATCACTTCTGCCGATATCCTGAAGGTATATTCTCTATTCCGTGTGCATTTGTCTTGTTCATATTTTGTATCTTTTATCTTCATCGGATGATTTGTTCTTTTCTGTAAATTCAGGGAGTGATACAGCTGATTTTTGAGAAGGCTGTCCTAGAGCCCACATTTTGCCAGATGTATGCTCTTTTGTGTTTTGATATCAATGGAAAGCTGCCTTCCTTCCCATCGGAGGAAGCCGGTGGTAAAGAAATAACATTCAAAAGAGTGTTATTGAACAATTGCCAAGAACAGTTTGAGGGAGCTGACAAATTGAAGGAAGAAATCAAACTGATGACTGATCCAGAGCAAGAAATGGATCGCAGGGACAAAGAAAGAATGTTGAAGCTTCGAACATTGGGAAATATCCGTTTAATTGGTGAGCTTCTGAAGCAGAAGATGGTGCCCGAGAAGATCGTCCATCACATCGTCCAGGTATCATGACGACTCATGCTCTGTTTTGAAGTTCATTTGTATGTAGTACTTTTCTGTAAAGCTAATGGTAATTTTGTATCTGGTCACAGGAGCTTTTAGGAACTGACAATAAAGCTTGCCCTGCAGAGGAAGATGTAGAGGCTATCTGTCAATTTTTCATCACCATTGGAAAACAGCTCGATGAGAGCCCAAAATCACGAGGTATAAACGACACATACTTCCTTCGTATGAAGGAACTGGCAATGCACCCTATGCTTGCGCCACGTCTGAGATTTATGGTCCGTAATGTTATTGATCTGCGAGCCAACAAATGGGTACCAAGGCGGGAGGAGGTAAGAATCTAATACTACCTGTTGTTATCTGTAATTACTTTCATATTTTTCTATCCGTGCTTAGGTTTTCTTCCTACTTGTTCATGACTGCAGATGAAGGCCAAGAAGATTACTGAGATTCATTCTGAGGCAGAGAGGAATCTCGGGTTGCGCCAAGGTTCAATGGCAAACATGAGAAATAATAATCGTGGTGGTGCAGATTCTGGTTCAGCTGAAATGCACGGCTCTGGAAACTTTTTTGGACGTTCTGGTACTGGAGGTATGATGCCTGGAATGCCAGGGGCTAGGAAGATGCCGGGAATGCCAGGGATGCCTGTAACAGATGATGATGGCTGGGAGATGGCACGGTCTCGCTCCATGCCCAGAGGGAATAGGCAGAATCAGCAGCCCGCAGGGCGTGTTCAGTCTCACGTTATCAACAAGTCACCGTCCGTTAATTCAAGACTCCTGCCTCAGGGCAGTGGAGGTCTCTTGGCTGGAAGACCAAGTGCGCTTGTACAAGGTAGTGGCGCCGAGCAGCCCAGACCCCTTCCTTCCCCGAGCAAACCAGCTGTGGAGAAGCCCCAGTCACAACCACAGCCACAAGAGGCAGCTTCTCCTGTGGCCACTACCTTGGACTCAGAAGTGCTCAGCAGAAAAACCAAGTCGCTGTTGGAAGAATACTTCAATGTACGTCTAATGGATGAAGCATTGCAATGCGTAGAGGAACTGAAATCCCCAGCTTACCATCCGGAACTCGTCAAGGAAGCTATCTCCCTCGGCTTGGAGAAAAATCCACCGTGCGTAGAACCAGTGGCGAGACTGTTGGAATATTTGGTCTCCAAGAAGGTTCTAACTACTAAAGACATAGGGAGTGGTTGTCTGCTTTACGGGTCTATGCTCGACGACATTGGTATCGATCTGCCAAAGGCACCAAACAACTTTGGGGAGATCCTTGGAAGTTTGGTTATGGCCAATGCATCGGATTTTGAGATGGTGCAAGAGATTCTAAAGAAAATGGAGGATGATCGGTTCAAGAAAGCAGTCTTGGATGCTGTGATAAAGAGTGTAAGCGAATCTCTGCTGGCCACGCAAGCAGCCAAAGTGGAGGCTTGCCGTAGTTTGGTGTAAGCTTATGTGTGGTTTCTCATCTCTGTTACAGGATACTTCAATACATCCTTCATTGCCTCTGTTTTGATAAGCATTTCCGTTTCTTGTTCAACCTTCAAAGCTTTACTTTTTGTGTTTGAATAAATTTTGTTATGTATCCTTGGTTGGTTATATGGACCATTTGTTAGTCATTTTGAGAATTCATTTGTCTATTACATCAAAAAAGCAGGCCAAATAGCATTTTGATATGGACCATTTGTTAGTCATTCTGTGAATTCATTTGTCTGTTACACCAAAAAGCAGTCCAAATAACATTTTGATACTTTCTGTTGCCATTTATAACGTTCAGTGAATAGGGAAGAATTGTGATGATTCTTTCTGTAGTTCACCTTGTAGTCTTTGAGCCCTTAGTTCCAATCTTGTGATATCTTTTCTCCAATCTTGTGATTTGGTTTCGTTTTTCCTGATTTGTCTATGTACTTTCTTGTTGCCTACACCTTGGTCTGATTACTTCTGACGACGAAGATTGTTGGATGGTAGTCTTATGACTTAACAATCTTTGAAACACAATTTTATTTAATAAGCAAGCATGTTATAATAAACAATAAAACTAGTTCAAGATGCGCAAGATAAAGATATGATGAATGGTAATGTTTGACAATTTCGGAATCAAAATAATAATAGTTAATAAGCATGCATGAAACAATATTGTTTTTGATTTTGTTTTTTATGAAATACTAGGTGTTTTCCTGCGCCATGCGCAGAAATAATAGTTTTAAATATAATATTTTTTTTTTTTGAGATATATATATATATATATATATTATTTAGTTAGTGATATATGATTTATTGATACATTATAATCGTTTATCGGAGTGCACCAAAAAAGATATGTATATGAGAATCAAATATCTTATGTATATATGATAAGAAAATATATTTTGTCAGGAAAATATCATCACATACGTATTGGTTCTCATATAATATTTATTTTTTCCTTATACTTATTAGTTGAATGAAGCATTTGACATGTAATTAATTTGTGATTCCATAAATTTAACAAATTGTTTTTTTTTTGTAAACAAAATTTAACAAATTGTTGACCAAGCCAAATATATTTTATTTTCCTAATTTAAACTTTACGTATTCATTTTGACTTCTTAATCAAGGTAAATGTGATGAGTATCTTACTATTAAGTGGTCAATCTCCTTAATCATAATCTAACTTTTAATGTGATGAGTATATTGCTATCAAGTTGTCAATCTCCTTAATCATAATCTAACTTTTAATTATATTTCCTATTATTATGTGTATATATATATGAATACATAGTTAATTCGATTTGTTCAATCAATTTATGCCATTAAAAATCCATTACAGGTTATTATCTCCTTGACCATCACGTTTTAATATATATATATATATAATTACGTATTCATTATACAAAATTTAACAAATTGTTGACCAAGCAAAATATATTTTACTTTCCTAATTTAAACTTTCTTTACTCGGTTTTTGTAAATGAACCACATTTCCAAAAACCATATATTGAGAAGAAAATAATTCCTTAAAATAATTCTGAATCTATATTTTAAACTTAATATAAAAACAATCAAAACCAAATTTTTTTAAAACTTAACATAAAATCTATCCATTACAATGAAGAATTGATAACAAAACAAATAAAACATTTCATAACTAAGAAGAATATATGTCGATTGATTTAAAGTTTAGCTATCGACTTCTCACATTGTGGATCCCAAACAAAGCTGCTTGCACATAGTGTCCCCTTTGACTTGTTATTCTCTATCCATTCCAACATCTTCGATTTTTCTTGACGATCTAGGATATTGACATAATTTTCGTTCCTGGTGTCAATACTATGATATTCATAGCACTTCGATCCCTGAAAAAATTTGAGCCCATAATAAGATGGTGAAATAATAAGATTGTGAATATCATGTGAATAATATGAGATTCATACGACTTACATCAAGAGAGAACAATTCCGACCACCTATTATTCCATTTGCCTAAATCCAACACAACATAATAGATTTTAAAACGATCAATCTCACTAAACGCATGACCGAATTATAATATCCTAAACATGTCATCTCTAAAAGAATCATTATACCTCTCCATTTCTTGGTCATGTATATTTGGAAGACCTCATGGAATAGGGTGGAAGAAGAACTTAGGAAAGAAGTTTAGAATGATAAGAAATAATGATAATGATTAGACAAATGCAACTTTATAAACGATTTTATTAGTCCTATTTGGTCAGAATAATTAGGGTTTAGGGTTTACCGTATTTGATGGTTTACCGAATTGGTTATTAGGGGATGGTTAGACACGTAGGATTGTATTAATCAAATTTTGGTAACATTGGTAAGATTATATGGTAAGATGTTATGAAAAAAGTTAATTATATGGTAAGAAGTCTAATTGATCGACATGTGGACTTCCATGTCACCTTTTTTTGAAAAATCACTTCTCAAATATAGTTTAGGGGATATGTTGTATTTTAATGAGAGAGACAAAAATGTAGCTCAATAGTATTTGTTTAATTTCTTGGTACCGTGTTCTGGCAAAATCAAAGAGAATTGTTCTCTTCCTCCCACTGGTTGGCATGAAGTTATATTTTTAAATTGAAAACCAAATGTATTAATTTAGAAAATATCTTATATATTAATTTTTTTTTGTCGACAAGATTACAGACTTATGTGGACTATGTAAACCAAAGGAGGTGCTCTGTATCCATATGGACGGTAAACGACGACTGTTGCCTCACACCACGTGCTAAGTTGTCTGCCTTTTTGTTTTTCGTCCTCGGTATATGAATAATTTCCGAGCTGTGGAAACTTCTTTTAAGACCTCTGATGTCTTCTAAGTATGTTGCAAACAACGACTATTCTTCTGGTTCTGAAACCATCTTCACCAATTGAGAACAATCCGTTGCAAAAGTAACATTATATTGCCGTAAATTCCTCATACATTTCATTGCCCATATCAGAGCCTCTATCTCCGTATGTAATGATGATTGGCTTGTTCTTGTATTTCGAGCTCCTAGTAAACCCTCAAATCCTTCTAGGGTACTATACCATCCATGACCGGAAAAAGTATCCCCCAGCTTCCAAGATCCATCCGTAAAACACCATCTTTCCGGTCTAACCGGCAAATCCATCTCAGGTAACGCTAAAGTTTGAGTCTTCGGAACTAAAGATTGTTGTGCATCTATCCAGAGTGCCGATTCGGTCATAGCCAGGTTTAGAGTAACCGTCGGGTTTATATCTAAATTGCTAAAAACCTTATTATTTCTCTCCTTCTAAATGTACCAAAGTATCCACGCAAAATAATGCTCTTCCAATGCCGGTTTTATTCTCCAAAATAAATAATCCATCTTCATGAACAGAGATTGTCCTAGAAAAAAATCCGGATGCGAAGGGATCCTCGATAGAGCCCACACCTGAACTGCTGGTGGACATTCGAAAAAAACATGATTGATAGATTCCTCCGCTGCTCCACATCTATCACAACCAATATCTCCCTTAAGTCCCGGGCCTTTAAATTTTTCTTTACAGCTATGCATCATGACAACACGTGCCACATAAAGTGCTTCATCTTTGGAAGACAACGCACTTTCCAGCAATGTGCTTTAAGATCTGTAACTGTTGGACCAAATTCAATTATCCCTACCCCTCTGTCTGGATATGCGCTTTCTATTTGATATCCTGATTTGACCGTGTATTTTCCATTCTTTGTAAAGTGCCAACCATCACGATCTGCTATTTGTAACCTACTTAAAGGAATACTTTCCACAATCTTTACATCCGCAGGATCCATTATTTCCTGTAACGCCAATGAATTCCAAGTACGCGTCGAGTTATCAATGAGTGCATCGACCGTAAGATCAGGTAAGAGAACATGTTGTTTTTTATTTGCTGGTCTCGGGCGATTGGTTGGGAGTCAGAGATCATTTCATATTGAGATAGAAGATTATGATCCCACCCGTTTGATTAATCCTTTGCTAACCAGAGATCTAGCAGAGATTATAGTACGCCGGCCATAGGAGGATGAGTATGATCTGGCCAGTTCAAGAGGTGAAGTATTTCTAAAATATCGACCTTTAAAAACACGAGAAAATAGAAAGTGTAATTTTTCTATAATTGCTTTTCAAGCATTGCTGTGTTGACATCCGTCAAGTCTCGAAAACCCAATCCTCCTTTATGTAGACAAACTTTATCCCAATATATATATAATATCTTATATATTATAAAAAACGTAAATGGGATCTTCAAAATCTAGAGAAAAATATGTCGACGAAGGATATGCCCCTAAACAATTGCCAATTGGGTTGAGATACACATCATTTCTAAATACTTTGTTTCTTAAACATCTTATGGTATTTTCATATTTATATATAAATATACGAAGTAAAACAATAGAAAATGTAAGTTTTTGATTCATTGACCAAAGTTATATGACCAATAAGAAATGGAACGTGACAAAACGTCTTTTGGGCTGTAAGAGAACTTTTCAACAACAAAAACACACCCACATGAATTGTCTTGACCTCATCAATTGCCTTGTTGTGATGAGATGTCTAAGAGTTTTGGTTGTGTGCACGAAATAGAAGTGAGACCTACTAATTTTCTCACAAATCTATAAATACACACACATACACTCAAATCAAAATTTAATCAAACAAGACAAAAAAAAAGATGAGAACATCTTCTCTTGTTTCTTTGTTCTTGGTCGTCTCTGTCTTGCTACTTTCTCAATCCCACATAATTTCAAGCAAACCTCACGGATCCAGGATCACTCCTTTGGATGATCGTAAACTAGTTGAACATGAAGAGTACCCGGAAGGATCGTCTCACGGTCATCACCACCATGACCATCTTCGAGCTTTCGTGAAGAAAAGCAAGAAGTCCAAGAAGAAGAAGAAGTCGTCGGCTACTAGAAATCTTCTCTCTAGCCCACTTACTTATCTATCTACTGTTGTAACTTCTTTTGTTTTACTGCTCGCCGCATTCTAATCTGTTAAGCAAGATATTAGGTTGCGGTTTGTGGTTTTAATTCATTTTGTTTTTCTCGTCAAATGGTTTGAATTTACATGTTTGATTGAGTTTGTATCTGTGTTGTTTGTTTTACTTTTGGGGACAGAGATTGAGTTTGTAATTTTTACAAAAAAAAAAGATTGAGCCTGTAACTATCTGTAATTTGAAAGTTGTGTTTCTGGTGGTATATTAATATGGTTGTTGTTAATTTTAGCTGCTGTTGTCCCTTCGAGGCCACAAAAGAATATGAAAGATCCAAACCCCATTAATCCATGCCAACGAGTAAATAATCCCAAACCTTCTGCACTGCACAATATTACTTGAACAGTTATATAGTTTAGAAAATAAAAATAAAAATCACTGGTAGACAACTATATGCAGTTGCCAAAGATAGTAGTGAGTAAAATACTAATTCGTTCAGTTTCTTTGTGAATTGATGATATATATGTAGGTTCATTCACTCTATTAAAGTGGTTATTATATATACATTTAAAGAGAAGCCTCTCTCACCCTTTGCCAACTGAAAATTAAGAAAGCCAAGCTTAAACATTGACCTCTTAAGAAGGAGACTTGCGCAACACAGACCACTTTGTATATTTCATAAGGATATGAAGCTACTCTATTTGTAGAATCAGTTTAGAAGATTTTTTTACTTATCTCTCAAAGGAATCTAATTTATATATGTAACATAACCTACAATACGTTGGTACATATAAGAAAGTCCCAGGGAGTAGGATGAAAGAAGCAGAGTGGTATTCCTTTGCTTCAGTGATCTTTAGAGATAACAAAAGTATCAACACAACGTGTTTGATTATAACCCAAGAAGAAAGAACTACAAAAAATTATTTGATGCATAGACATTTTACGAGGGCTAGTAGGATCGATACAGTACGATAACAATTAACAAGTAAAATTAATCTCACCTTCAATCTTGCATATATATTTATATATCAAAAGGATGAACCAATGTATAAAACACACAATGCAAATCTCGTCAATACATAAGTAAAGACACATTACAATTTACAAAGCAAACTTATTGGGTACAGAGAGTTTAACAGTTTCAAGGAAACAAACAGATATCAAGCAGAGTAGTAGAGAGGGCGTCTGGCTTCATCGAAATACTCATCTCTGTTCTGGAACACAATCACGTAAAGAGCGTATATTATGCCTGGGACATATCCTAAGAGAGTCAGGACCAAGCAAATCAAGAACTCCACCTGCAACCAACAAACCAGAGTTTTGAGTATTATATAAACTCCATCAACGATCAACCACTTCATTAGTCAGAGATGAGGATTTTAAGAGAGATTTAGAAGAGAGCTTACAGTGCAACATCCACGCCTAAGGCAAACTCCCAAAGGAGGAAGAAGGATCGCGATCAAGATCTCGCACAAGATCTCACACTTGCTCGGCATTTTCTCAGAAGATGTTGAAGAAACTCTAGAGTGACTTTTGATCTTATAATGGAAGTAACAGAGAAGGAGATCTTGAAGACAGAACACTGATTAGTTGTTGCCGGCACAGACAACCAATAGAGAGTGAGAGAGCAGGCCACGTTTACAGCTACGAGATATTTATAAATCATACGGATTCAGTTACCTTACCCCCACTCCTCAATTTTCATCTCATCGTGTATTAAGTATATTAACACACAGGATATAGTACGACTTTAACACACACGATCCATTTTAAAATATTTTTCAACTGAAATAATGGATGAGATAGACTAATAAAAATGGTCCCCACAGTGGTCCAGCGGGGCTTAATCCATGCTCCTAAAAAGTCAACACGAAATCTAAACCGTTCATCTATCGAATTGATTTTAATCGTAACGGGTTCTAGTACAAACCGACATCTCCATCTCGTTCACCATTCCTGCCACTCCCAAGTTAAAGGTCTATGTGACAAAGTAGGCCTAGAAAATACCTGTCTTGATTTGAATACATTTAGTCTGGGTTCGTTTAAAACGTTGCGTATCAACGATCAAAGGATGCTGGGGTTACTTAAATGGAAAGTTATAAAGACTATATTATCTCATGGAGTCTTCAGCCACGTTACTAAGATCATCCAATTGATGACAAAGATTGGTTTTCCTCAGAAGATTTCAAGTCTCACCTTAATCATAAATGTTACAACATACTCCTTCGGTTTCTATATGATACTCCTTCCGTTTTTTTTTTCATTTAGAATTGTACACGCGGATTAAAAAAATTATTAATTTTATATTCTTTTCAAAACAAAAATAATAATTATTATTTACTTAACCACAAATCAACCAATAAAAAAATATAAAATATATTATCATTGGTTACATAACTTAAGTGTTAATAATTTTTACATAGAAAACCGAAAATATCACATGATTTGAAACAAAAAGTTTCTTCTAAAACGACTTATATTACAAAACAGAGGGAGTACGTATTTTAAAATTTCACACTTTTTAATATAACACATTAAAACTTAACTATAAATGCATAGTTTTCGGTAATTTTTTATTTCATATATTTTCAAACCAATAAGATTTAAAAAAATACAATCAATGTTTTTGAATTTTATAATTTTCATTATTAATTGACAAAAATCACATTGGAAATATAAAATTTATTTTTTTGAAACAAAAATTTTCTTTAGAACATGTATATTTTTGACAGAGGGAATATAACACATTGTTGGATCTATTGGCTAGATTCGAGTTAGTCGATAGGATAAACGAGTGCATACAAATATGTTGGAAAAGGGTATGGTGTCTTCTCGGGGCACCTAAATACACAACCCCATGATGGAGTAGAATTGCATTCTTGGTTATGTGGTCTAGGCGAGGCAGTATCTTTGCAAGATAATTCGCTCTTACAGTGATGAACTAGCTTGTGAAAACTGGCTTGGCCTAAGGAAGATTAGTTGATCTTGACGCTACAATCACTTCTTGAGGATACGACATGGGTTTCCCCACCTTTTCAGTTTTCGGATACAACCATCCTTCTGCTTAGTTATGGTAACGCTTACAAAGAAAGTATAAGATAATTGGTTTCTAATGAATTCAAAACCTGAGCACAAAGCCTAACATTTTTTTCTTGTTGAGTATATCTTCCACATGTTTCACTAAACCTAATCACAAAATAAAAACCTAAAAGAAAATACAAGAAAAAATAAGGAAAGTACTAACACAAACTATATGAACTAAATCAAATAATAAAAGCTGTGAAGTTTGGTTTCTTGATCTCCTTCAAATGCTTTAAATTAGAGATACTGTTAGTAACACCATCACTAGTCAACTTCCGACACCCGAACAAGTCCAGATACTCTAGATTCAAACATCCAATACAAAGTTTTGCCAGACCCTTATCAGACAATGTGGAGAAACGAAGTTCCAAGTGCTTCAGCTGATGCATATGTTTCCCAATTACACGAGCATCAAGATTCCCAAATATCAAGACGTCAGATGGATCCTGCATATAGTTACGAGGCACAAACTTCGTACGATGTAACCTCCAGACCTCGGCAAGATCCAACCAATTCCGTTTAAAAGTCTCAATATTCTTGCAATTTTCACCGATCATTTCCACACATGCACAAGATATCTCGTAGGAGCAGCTTATATCAAGTTCCTTGAGCCTGGGGCACATTAAGGCTATCTTCAACATCGAGTCATCTGTAACCTTAGGGCAATACGTAACCCAAAGTACCACAAGATTAGGACACCTATAAATATAAATCATGGAATATGGAGTTTGGTAAGTGATTATTATTCTCAACCAAACTTAAACGTTGCAAAGAGGAGTTGGTGGAATAGGTAAAACTCTTGGATTACTACTACTCTACTAGAGAACTAAAAGGTCACTGGTTCTATTTTCTTTGGGAAATGTTTTTTTCCTAAAGATAGCTAATTTAAAACGGTTTAGGCCTCGATCTAAAGGATGTACAGGCTCCTGGATTCAGAACTTATGGACATTAAAAAAAAAGTTACACCTAATTAGATCAAAATGTTCCATGGAAGACTACCTCTCAGCAACGTACGAGATGGAGCGATTTGTACAATGCCTGACACGAATCTCCTTTAGACCGCCTTGGCTCCAGTCCACAACAGACCGGAGCAGAGCATCGATTTTGTCCCCGAACTCAGGAGACCACCACCAGCTGGTTGAACAGGGGAGAGACTGAAATTCGGTTTCAAGATCGAAGACAGAGTTTAGCGAGGGGTCTTGGCATGCGTTCATCCAAGTCTTGCAGACGAACATAGCTCCGATGCATCTTTGTTCTAGGCTTAGCCGTGAGAAGATGTGGAGGAGACATTCCCGAGTCAACTCAGTCCAGTCAGGACCAAGTACCCATCCCATAATGGTTGAATAAGCTTGTCCCATCTGATCGATAACAAAGAATAATCTATTGAGAACGAATATTATGCATAAGTCTAGACATCAAAATGGTAACCACTTGTACTTAACAACAACTTAAAGAAGAAGAGTTTTTTTTCTTAATAAGAAAAAAGAAGAACGGTTAAATCTTAAGAACTTAGCTAGTTGTTAGAATTCTTGCGTCTCAATTTACCGTCTTGATTTTTATTTAGACAGCATTTTGAATCGTTTTTGATGGTATTTGATCAAAAAAAGTCTTCGCCGCCACAAGCTGAAACGTTTGTGAAACGTGTGGACTTTTCAGCAGATAAATGAATACATGGTTTTTTTTTCTTGAGATAAATATATATACCCATATATAATAACTACATGGTTCCAAGTACTCTTTTGAAGATTTCAATGAGAAATCATAACAGGTTTCTAAATTCATATAGATTATTAAATAGTCTAAATATCATTTTAAATCCAGTATAATACAACTTGATCCTTCTTTGATTCATAACTTGTCATGACCATGAATACTTTTAAATCCAGTTTAATATAACTTGAATATTCTTTGATTCATAACTTGTCATGACCATGATCCGAGGCTCCACATCTTCGCTGTTTTGAGATATCAACCATCTTTGATTTGTTGTTATAGCGTTTATGAAGAAAATATAAGAATTTTTTTTCTTACAAATTTGAAATGTAAACAACAATTCTTTTGTTGAGTTCGTCGGTATTGTCATTCAAAAATAACAAAAGAAAATACAAGAAAACCAAAAAGAAGTAGAAACACAAACTATACGAACTCAATCAAACAACAAAGGCTGGGAAACTTGGTTTCTTGATCTCCTTCAAATGCTTTAAGTTTAAGATACTGGTAGTAACGCCGTCGCTAGTCAACTTACTACACCCGAACAAGTCCAGATACTCTAAATTAGAACATCCTTCACAAAGTTGGACAAGACCATTATTAGACAATGTGGAGAACCGAAGTTCAAGGTGCTTCAGCTGATCCATGTGTTTCCCAATTACATAAGCATCAATATTCCCATATATCAAGAAGATTGATGGATCTTCCAGATAGTTACTAGGCACGGACCTTGTGACCTCGGATGGATCCATCAAATTCCGTTTAAAAATCTGAAAATTCTTGCAGTTCTTGCCAATCATATCCACACACACACAAGATATTTTGTAAGAGAAGCTAATATCAAGTTCCTTGAGATTAGGGCACATTAAGGCTATCTTCAACATCGAGTCATCTGTAACCTTAGGGCAATACTTAACCGAAAGTACCTCCAGATTAGGACATCTACAAATAAAAATCATGGAACATGGTGTTTGGTAAGATATTCTGCTTCTCAAACAAAATTCAAACGTTTTATGACACCCAAATAGATCAAAATCTTCCATATTGAAACTGAGAGTACCTCTGGGCGAGGTACGAGATAGAGCTATCCGTACAATGCCTGACTCGAACCTCCTTCAGACCGCCCTGGCTCCAATCTACAACAGACCTGAGGACGGAATTTATCTTGTCCCCGAACTCGGGACCCCACCACGAGCTGATAGAACCTGGGAGAGACTGGAATTTGGTTTCGAGATCGAAGACCAAGTTGAGCGACGGGTCTTGGCACCCCTTCATCCAAGTCTTACAGACGAACATCGGTCCGGTCCATCTTTCTTCTAGGCTCAGCCGTGAGAAGATGTCGAGGAGACATTCTTCAGGCAACTCCGTCCAGTCAGGACCAAGTTCCCATCCCATAACCACTTTTTACGTACAACAACTTAGAAGAGGGAGAAGATAAATAAAATCTTGAGAATTTCTTGTATCTCAAGTTACCTTTGAATAATCTTCGTCTCTAGCTGAAATGTCTAAATGTTTGGATTTGCCTCAAGCTGAAATGTCTAATGTTAGGATTTTTTCAGCTGAATGTTGATTTGCCATTCACGAATAACATTTTTAATACGTGGCTCCAAGTACTATTTTAAAAATTTCAACAAGGAATCATAACAGTTTCTTTAAATTCATCTAAAAATTATTAAATATTTAAAGTCAAATAGTTTTAAATCATGTATCCTAATAATAAATTACTAGTTTGTTTACACTACGTGCACGTAAGCAGTTGCATTTTGGAAACCACACAAAGTATGTCTAGATCATGCCTTCTCTCAAAAAAACGACACAAAGTATAGATATAATAGATGTTGGTGGTACTTCCGCATCTGCTCCTATTCCTAAAAACAAATCTCATTAACTGGTTAGTTTCGGGTGTGAGCACTTGACAACGTCTAACGGACTAATATTGTCTCTTGTATTATTCAATGCTGCAAAACTAATACAACTAGAATATTTTTATACGGTTGTTGTCAAATTAAAAACGAAAAACATTAAAAAAAATATCAGAAAAAAACATAGTAAAAGAAAGCTGACTTTTTAGAACTCAACCAAAGAAATAACAAAAAGATATCATCAAATACAAAATAATATGCGTTCAGTTAATATAACAGGGCCGCTCTAAGATCGTCATCCGTAATGTTTAATACCATTGAATTCTTTCAACAGTTCTGCAAAGTTAGTTGTCCGTTGTTTTTTGTTCAGCCATTCTTAGAGCTTCATCCAAAACATCAAAATTTGGTTTCTTGATCTCCTTCAAATTCTTCAACTTTGAGGTAGCTTTAGTAACACCTTTGTTAGTCAAGCGCCCACACCCGAACAGGTCCAAGTACTCTAGATTCGAACATTTTTCACAAAGACGGACAATTGCGGTACCAGTCCAGCATCGGTCCGTTCCATCGTTGCCCCATGCTCCTACCTGAGAAGATGTCGAGGAGACATTCCGGAGTCAACTCTGACCAGTCATGGCGCAGTCTAGATTCCATCTAATGAAGAACAACGAAGAATATGTTGAGAAAGAAGATTATATAGGATCCTAGTGATTGAATATGTTTATAATAAAGTATGACAAATTGATCAAATAAAATGCTAGTTTTCAGAATTCATGTTTCTTGATTAAATTGCGTCTATATGCAGAAAGCGTTTTTGACTTTCTTGTTTTTCGTCAATTATAAAAATCCAAGACATCTTCATCTTTCCTCTGTCCTTGACTCCTCAAGAGAGAGGGCTTGGTCGATCTTA
This sequence comes from Hirschfeldia incana, assembly GCA_026261945.1. Classification (NCBI taxonomy): domain Eukaryota; kingdom Viridiplantae; phylum Streptophyta; class Magnoliopsida; order Brassicales; family Brassicaceae; genus Hirschfeldia; species Hirschfeldia incana. The sequence goes on from JABCMI010000006.1 coordinate 6,563,219, forward strand.
TTTTGGAAATGACCTTAGGAATAGTCTTCTGTTTCTACTATCTCAAGTATCTTTTTTCCCCAAAAATATAAAATTAGAACAAAGTGCTGTTTGAACTAAATTTTTTTATCTAACGCTAATATTTGTATCGATAAAAATATAAATTCTTTACTATATTATATTTTGCTGAGGTTTCACTAAAATCAACGCAAAATTAAGATTTTAACCAGCAGTTAGTTTGGATAGTGGTTTTATGCCAAGTAATTAACGTGATGTTTTTTCCCCTCCTGCAAATTCAGCTAAAAATGTCGATTGAAAGGTTGATTGGGAAAAGGTTTGTAGCTTTGTGGTTTTTGCTTTATAAATTATGCTGTATGTTTTGAGTGTGGTTTTAATTTTGGCCTTCAATTTTTTTGTATAGATTTATTAAAGACAAATAAAAATATTAAACAAAAGATTTAGAAAAATTAATTTCCAAAACTAACATGATTTTTGATATATAATTTTTATTTTAGTCACAATCATATTTTTTTTATAAAAATGGTTTTAGAATTAAATATGGTTTTGCTACAACATCTATACAGCATTTTCCAATCAACCCTTAAATAACTCTAAATTTCAGATACCGGTTTAGTGATATTAAGTTGAACCAGGAACTAGAGTTCGGTTAAAGGTGGTTCACGTGTGTTGAAAGCTGTCTAGCTGAGAGAACATAAAAGTTGTTTTAGTCGTGTTCTGAAGTACCCTGATTGGATTGTACATCGTTGATAATAATGTTCCTTTGAATAATTTGTGTGTGTGATTGTGAACAAACCGTTGAAAAGGAAGATAAGACTTTCCTTGTTCAAGACTTTGAAAATCCCTTTTTTCACGACTTGCATGATCATCGAACCACCAAGGATATAGACCAGACTCCCCTGTGATATTCAATTATATTCTTACTTCCAACTCGTTCTCTCTGTTCTTGCTTTCCTATGTCTCGACTCATGGCCTCACTTTTGTTCCTACTCTTCCAGTTTTTAAGCTTCTCTGCTCGAGCTCAGAGTGGAGAGTCGGAGACGCCGTCACCACCAACAACAGAGTTCACTTTCAAAGGTTTTGGGGAAAACAACTCGGAGATTCAAAGAGAAGGAGCAGCGGCCATCAACCCCGATGGACTACTGAGACTCACCGATGAAAACTTAGACATTACTGGAACAGCGTTCTACCGCAAACCGGTGAGGTTGCTTGACCATAGCAACAACGTCAATCTCTCAACTAAGGCAAAAGTTTGTTCGTTTAGCACTTCTTTCGTCTTCACTATTGTCCCTTCCAGCTCTAGCAACAGAGGAGGTTTCGGCTTCACCTTCACACTACCTCCCACCCCAAACCGTCCAGGCGCCGGTTCTGGCCAATACCTTGGACTTCTCAACGAGACTAACGACGGGAATCCAATGAATCACGTTTTCGCAGTCGAATTCGACACTATACAAGGATTCAAGGACGGTACTCATGCAACAGGCAATCACATCGGTTTGAATTTTAACAGTATCACCTCGGATGTCCAGGTCCCCGTATCTTATACAACTGACGATGAAGTAAAAGAGGAGGGTTTCCAGCTCGAACCAATCGTCATCCGTTTGGATTACAACGGACAAAACCAAATGCTGAACTTGATCGTTTCCTTTGCCAAACTTCCAATGGACCGATCAACCCCATCCATCTCCCATATTGTTCCAAAACTGTCGGAGATCGTGCAAGAAGAAATGTATGTTGGATTCACCGCAGCCACAGGAAAAGATAGGTCGAGTTCTCATTATTTGATGGGTTGGAGTTTCAGAAGCTGTCGAGATGGTTTAACTGCAGACAGGCTCGTTTTACAGGAACTTCCTCTTTGGCAGCTCAATATGGGGAATAAGAATAAAGGTTACAAATCATTTGTGTCTACTGAACTTATTTCAGATTTTAGTTTATATCCATACTCACAAGGTACTTTCTTAAACGTTTTTCAGATAATCAATCCACGGTCAGAAAGATCCTCATAGGTTAGATACTTAACCACAAATTCTTTAGATTTCTTGATAAAAATTGTAATCGGTTTTTAGTGATAAAATCTTTCAACTATTTTTGAATAGTAAAAGATTTCTCAATTAATTTCTAGATGTTTTAATCCATCAACTTAAAAACTGTTAATGTCCGCCATCCAATGTCTGTAACCAAAGATGATAGACTTTAATGGTTTGGAAGTTAAAGGTTAAAAACATTAAAAAAAATAATTGAAATGTCTTTTAGGTTTTTATAAATAGTTGAGAAGATCACTTAAAACTCAAATTTAACTAATCGAATCTAGTGTTTCAAAAAAAAAAAGCTAATAGAATCTATGTTTTTTTCTTCCCTTAGCGGCCAGTTTGATAGTAAGTACTCTCGTGGGGTTGGGGGTCGTAGCATTTTTTATCAGAAAGAGGAAAACATCAAATGCTCAGAGAAGAAAAAACCTCAAGGCTCTTACCCCGTTGAAGCATTATCATTACAATGAAGTGAAGAGGTTCACAAACTCATTTGCTTGTGTAGTTGGGAAAGGAGGATTTGGAACTGTTTACAAAGGAAACCTTCCTGATGGCCGTAGTGTTGCGGTGAAGGTTTTGAAGGACTCAAAGAGCAATGGTGAAGAAGATTTCATCAACGAAGTCGCCAGTATGAGCCAGACATCTCATGTCAACATTGTTTCTTTGCTTGGATTCTGCTATGAAATATCTAGAGAATGGGTCTTTGGATCAATTTATCTCCACAAGCGCCTCATCAATTCCTGAATGGAGAAGAACGCTCTACGAGATTTTACTATAGGAGTCGCTCGTGGTCTTGAGTACTTGCACTACGGCTGCAAAACAAGGATTGTGCATTTCGACATTAAACCTCAGAACGTGTTGTTGGATTGCAATCTTTGCCCCAAAGTTTCTGATTTTGGCCTCGCTAAACTCTGCGAGAAGAAAGAGAGCATCATGTCACTGTTGGAAACAAGAGGCACGATAGGGTACATTGCGCCAGAGATGATCTCCAGAGTTTATGGTGGTGTGTCTCACAAGTCAGATGTCTATAGCTATGGAATGTTGGTACTTGAGATGATTGGTGCAACAAACAAAGACACTGTTGAAAACACTACTTCAAACACCAGCTCGATTTATTTCCCAGATGGGATTTATAATGATCTTGAAAATGAACAGCAAAGTAGGCTTTATGGGGATGACCTAACCAAAGAAGAAAAAGAAATCACAAAGAAGATGATCTTGGTGGCTCTGTGGTGTATCCAGTCTTATCCATCAAATAGACCATCCATGAACAGAGTTGTAGAGATGATGGAAGGACGTTTGGATTCTCTTGAAGTTCCTCCTAGGCCAGTTTTACAAGTTCCCATTGCGCCTCTTCAAGAATCTTCGACACTTTCAGGGGATGTTTCGGTTTACATAGAAAAATGATCCAAGAAGCCTCCTCGTAACCAAAGTAGCTATAAATCATTCAAGTAATGTGATACACTGTCAACATTCTGGATTAACAAAGGTAATTCATGATAGATCGTTCACGGCATTACTCCCAAAGATGATTTCAAGAATTTCAGGCTCCATCCTAACACCCTGCAGATTTGTAAAGCTTTATGTGTTGAAAACTTCAGTAATGTGTATTCAGAAACTTCATGGATAGTTTAATGTTCTGTCCTATAACACATCGTTAGGAAATAAAGATGAATTATTACTCTATTGGTTTTGGTAATTCTGCCATCTTGTATGAAATTCTTATTCAAACAAATTGCTCTCTTTATAGAACCATGAAATTTTTTTGATGATAAGAAAGTATATGATAAAAAATACATGAAAAAGCTTAACTTGAACTCTACCAAAGAAATAACAGAAAGGTATCACCAACACAGAACTTTATGCATTCAGTTACTAAAGATAGTCTAAAAACACGACATGCGTTTACATCTTATTTTGAAAAGGACTGCTGATTTCCTTTTTGTGATCACTTACGTACCCAGGACTAAAAATACAAAGGAAAACAGTCTTGCACGAGGAGCGGGATATCGACCAGCCTACTTCGTCTTCATACACACCTAATCACATCTTTAGTTAGCAGAATCTTAATCAAATATGTTATATTAGAAGTTTTCCTGCCAGAACTAATAATTTTAAATATATTTTATCTTAATTAAAAAAAAGAATATTTGATTTACATTTGAACATTATTATTTTCTATCTTAATTTTCTCTATGTGGGGAAAGTAAAATAACAAATTTAATTATATGTAGCCTTTTCCTTTTGATTTAGTTTAACTATTTTTATTTTACGTTATTTAAACTTTTATAAAGTTAAAATTCTATTTGCTAAGAATAACATTAATTAATTTATAGGAGAACGACTATTTATTTAAATATGTATATTATCTCCAATACTTATAGGTCCATATATATATATATATATATATATATAAATTTTAGATTTTTTATTGTAGTTAAAAATATTAAATTGGTAAAAGTAAATATGTTAATTTAATTAATAAACCAATAAAATTAAATTAAATTCCAATCAAATCAATATCATTAAAAATAATTGTATTAGTATTGTTTTAGCTCTATATTTTTAGGGCACACTTAAAATGATCTTAATTATATATATAAAGTTTATATTGTTTTATTTTAGTTAAATATTAAATTGGTAAAAGTAAATATCTTAATTTAATTAATAAACCAATAAAATTAAATTAAATTCCAATCAAATCAATATCATTAAAAATAATTTTATTAGTATTGTTTTAGTTTTATATTTGTAGGGAACACTTACAAATGATCTTAATTATATATATATATATATATATATATATATTGTACACCCGCTTTTAGAAACATAAATAAAAATTAGTTAATTGACCAAAAAAATAAAAATAAAAAATAAAAAATAGTTATTATTATATTTTAAAAATATTGATAAAAATATTTTTTGTAAAGAAAAATTACATTAATGGTTTTTATGTAGAAGTTATTAGTTATAACTTATTTTAAAAAAAAATCTTGCAAAAAATATTATAAAGGAAATTATATATATCATAATAAATTGATGTCATGTCAAAAAATTTCGTCATGTCATCTTTTCTTAGTGGCAAATCATCATTTTTTTATTGAGAAAGAAGGTAATAATTACACATGTCAAAATCATTTCTCAAATAATTTTAAAAGATTATGATTAAAAACAGTTTATTTGAATTTGTCTACATTTTTTCAATACTTTAAAACTTTATCAAAACCCATATCACACTACAAAAAAAAGTGAATTAAATCACTTAAAATATATCACAAAAATAAGTGATACTATTTGAAATTACTTATTCATAAGTGGCACAAATATTCTATAGTTTTAAATCAATTATAGTAAATGATACCATTATTAATTAATTTTACATCACTTCAATAAAATGATATAAGTTTTATTGATTTGTATCACTTTAACAAGAAATATATTATTATGTAAATTTGTATCAGTTAAATAGTTGATGTATTTAATATTTTGATTAACATCACTTATTAATATGATACATAATTTACATCAATTAAAAATTGATGCTAGTGAAAATTAATCATTATATTTTTAATCAATTTAGTAAAATAATTTTATTTTATTTTAAATTGTATTAGCTAAAATATTTTAGGTATCATAAATTAATTTACATCAAGTAAATAATTAATAAATTTTATAATATTATTATACGTTACAATCTGTTACAATCCCAAAAAATTAGGATACACTATCACGAGTCCAAGTAAAATAACTGATCACTTGTAGTTTTTTTTTTCTATAACTCACTTCGATGAAGGCATCTTATTTGCTTTTGTCAATATCTTCTCTCGTTCATTCTTCGTCTTCTTTTTTTTTTTGTAACACTTTCGTCTTCCTCTTCTAATTCTTATACTTTTTATGAGTCTAAAATTTATTTTTCTGAGCTATTTGTTAAAAACAATTTTTAACAGTAGCCAAGCATTTATTTCTCTTATGAGGTCATGCTGTCATGCTGATGATTTTGTCTCTTTTGTAAAGGATATGAAAATAAACTGAGGCTTTCCTAATCAGACTAATCCGATGGAAAATTCTGAAATGTATCATTTCTTTTCCTTTTCTCGTAGTTCTCTTTTTTAGAATATTAAAGTTGATTAAACTCTTTTGTTTATATGGCTTTAAAATCTTTCTTTGCTAAGATTAAGAGCTTTGAAGGTATATAAGAAGATGAGATTGGCTCCAAGTCTGGAAAAAGAGTAGAAGTCTCAGAATATCAAACGATGGAGAATTTTATGAATCAATTGATGTAAATAGAGACAGAAGTAGAACTATAAGAACAAGAAGAACAATGCTTATGGAGGATTGTCTCTGTATTTTTTTTTATTTTTTCTCTTCCACGTTGGATTATGTTTCAGTTGAAATAGAAATATAAATGGTTGATGAAAACTTTTAATTTAATTTATCCGTGGATATAAATTTAAATAATATTTTTAAATAAATAATTATATATAATAAAATTATTAAAACATTTTTAACTATTAATAAAAATATTATTTAATAATATAAATTATTGGAATCAATTGTTTTAATTGATGTTAATATTAACATTGATTTAAGTTCTTGATGTAAATGTTAGTATCATTCTATACAATTGATATATATATCATTTATAATAATTGATGTAATTATTTGATATTTTATCATCACTTGACATTTGTAGATAAAATGATGAAAATTATTTGAATGACCACTTTCAGAGTCACTTAATTAAGTGATGTAAATTTCTTTTACATCATTTATAATTGATACAAAAATAGAAAATAAATGATGTTAACTCACCTTTTTTTGTAGTGTCATTTGAAATTACAGAATCCTAGTTATAAATTAGTTTGTTTACACATGTACTCAGTTGCATTTACACAAATTACATGTTGATGGCGGTTATCAACTATTAGTTTTGCAGCATTGAATAACACGACGTAAACCATTTAAGTTTTTTTCTATACCAAAAAACCTTGATGAGTTAAGTATACATTTTACTGTTGAAAATATAATTTTAGTACATATAAACATTTCTAGTCTAAAAGGGATCTTGAGAAAAAAATAAACGATAAGATAATTATTTTCTTATAAATTAAGTTTAAACACAAGCAAAAAAACATATCTACAAAACTTTGGTTAAATTTATCTTACTCGCTGTTATGCTCAAACATGCAGACATAATATTCTTATCAATATTTATTAGTTTATGTCTTAATTTTGGTCAAATATTTTTATCAAAGTAAATACTTATTATTGTGTTAATTATTTTTAAAACACTCATATCTTAGAAATAGTTTAGAAAATATTTTTATATAAATGTTTTTTTCTTGACTAATATTCAATTATAGTTTTTGTATATTAATTTTTATATTTTATAAAAAACAAATTTCAGAAAGTAACACAATATACATAAGAATTATCTTATTTTTTAGTTTTTAATAGTTTTATTATATTATTTTAGAATCAATTATTAACTATTTAATATAATATAAAAAATTTATATGATTGGAATAAAATTCGTTTTTAATTGTACATAAAATTCATTAACGGTATTGTTTAAATTAACAAATTAGCGATTCAGTTAAAAACTAATAATAAATCAATAGCTTTAAAATTCTAAAACCTAATAAAAATATGACAAATAAGAAAAAAACTAACTAAATTTTAATACATCATATAAATTTAATATTATTAAAAGAAAATTCGTTTAAATATATATAAATTTACCAAGAGTATTTTTTAAATTAATAAATTAGTGATTTAGCTAAAAACAAATAATAAATCAACTGATTTAACTAAAACCTAATAAAAACATGACAAATAAACAAAATTAGCTAAAATTATGGAAAATGTGACAAATCAGTAAAATCACTTCTTAAATAATAGTATAGATAGATAAAGTTATTATCAAACAAAAAACACTCACATAAAATAATTTCAAAAAAAAATCGCATAAATTTTTTTCAAAAAAACTGACTTTTGGACACAACCAACAAAATCACAAAAGTATCATCAATACAAAACTATATGCATTCAATTATTAGGTAAGGCTGTAAAATTTGGTTTCTTGATCTCCTTCATATTCTCCAAACTTTTTGTATGGTTAGTAAGACCGTCGGTAGTCAAGTCCCTACATCCGAGCAAGTCCAAATACTCGCGACTCGAACATTCTTTACAAAGATGGGCAAGACCTATATCAGTCAGTGTGGAGTATCGAAGTTCTAGGTGCCTCAGCTGACGCATGTTTCTCCCAATTATATAAGCATCAACATTCCCTAATGTTTCGAAAGATAGATCACGTGCATAGGCGCAATGCCTTACCCTCTCGATCTCGAAAGGATGCATCAAATTTCGTTTCAGAATCTGAAGATTCTTGCAATTAGCACCTACCAGTTCTATGCACTCACAAGATATTTCATAAGAGCAGCTTATATCAAGTTCTTTAAGCTTAGTGCAGTTTAATGCTATCTTTCTCATGGAGTCAACTGTAACCTTTGGACTATACTTAACCCAAAGTACCTCAAGATTAGAACACCTGCAAATTAAGGTTAGGTCAAACTAACTTATGTAGCTAACCTCAATGGAACCACTAAGCAAACTCAGATGTATATACCTCTCGGCAACGTACGAGTTAGATTGATTGGTACAATGTCTTACACGAACCTCCTTGAGACCGCCTTGGCTCTGATCAACAGCAGATCGAATGGTTGAGTCAACTTTTTCCTCAAATTTGGGACTCCACCAGTAGATCGAATCAGGGGAAGACATGAACTCAGCTTCGAGATCCAAGACAGTGTTGAGGGTCGTATCTTGGCAAACGTTCATCCACGTCTTGCAGACCAGCATCGCTCCATTCCATCGTTGTCCCATGCTTAGCCGTGAGAAAATGTTAAGGAGACATTCAGGAGTCAACTCTGACCAGTCAGGGCGGGGTGTAGATCCCATCTGATCAAGAACGAAGAAGATTGTGGGATCCTAGTGACTGAATATGATTACGACTAATACCTTACAACAAAGAAGAAGATGAGTTCAGTGAAACGGGCCCATTTAAAAACCAAAGCATAGAACAGAGCAAACTATTATTGATATGTCTAGAACAGAGCATATCATTTTTTGATCAGTATTATACAAAGTTTTAAGAATTATTGTTTCTTCATGATTTACCTTTGTAATTATATTCAGAAAACGATTGTGAGTTTCTTGTTCTTCGTCAATAATAAAATACAGGACATCTCCATCTTTCCTCTGTCGTGACTTAAATAGTCTTTTTTAATACTATTTTCCATTGTATTGTTTAGTTTTTTTCTCTAATAAAATAAAAAATTCTAAAATAAAGGTATTTGTAGCAAATTTGTATAGTTCTTCTAATAGTTAATATTATGTGTTTTGCTCGAAGACTTAATAATTTTACAAAAAAAATGTAAATAAATATGTTATCAATTCAAAAACGTTTAAATAAATTATTTTTTATATTTTTAAAATATTTATTAGTTGATTGAATATTATAATTTTATATAAAATAAAATTTTTACTTTTATAAATAACTTTTATCACGTAAAAGAAACTTGGAACATTAATATACACATAAAACTAGATACAGTGATTTATATTTAGTTTTAAAAGGTTTATGATGTAAATATTTTTGGATAACGTAATATATACTTTTTTGGATAACGTAATATATAATTTTTTGGATGATGATGATTATAAAATTAGCGAAATTTGTTTTAAATTTATGGGTAATTATATATATATAAATATATATATATATTATTTTTTTTCTTTTGACATCGGGTAATTATATATTAAGTGAAATATATTTAATATTACAAAACCAAATATAATATTAATAAATATATAATATTTTATAATTAATAAATTAAATTTTTTACCTATGATATTATCATTTTTACTTATTCTCAAGATAATGATAAATTATAGCATAAATCGCTTAAATTATTTATTAAAATTAATAATTAATTATAAAATATGACAAAACCTATTGGATCATGACATTTTATAATTAATTAAATATTAAATTTTTATATACACTCTTTTTTTATTTTAATAAAATACCTTTTATTACATAAAATAAATTTGAAGGCACTCATATATAAATAAAACTATATACAAATATTTATTTTTATTTTAAAAATATTATAATGTATAATTTTTATAATAACATAATATCTAATATATATATATATATATATATATATATATATATATATATATATATATATATATATATATATATATATATATATATATATATATATAATCAGGCGAGAGAGAAGAGAAAAACCAGATCTATTTGGCTCCGGCAAACGGCCGGCGCGTGAGCGTCCGTGCCGTCGCCGGAGACCTTTCTTTTCTTCCGTTTTTGTTTTTCTTTGCTTCCTTCTTACTACCCTGTCATCGAATGCCTTGTTCGAGCTCTGACGTCGTTTCTATCTCCTGTGGTGGCTCGGCTTTTAGAGCAATGACGCATCCGTTATGAGGTTTTCGGTGGGGAGAAAGCATCTTGCATGTTCAGTTGTTGTGGTGTCTGGGAGACAGAGGCTAATCTAGATCCGTCGTCGCCGGCTTGTCTGCGGGAGGTGAAGGCTTGCTCAGATCCACCGTCGCTGCTAAAGCTATCGGAAAGGAGAGTTTTCTTTCAGCTTCCTTCGTCGGCTTCTGGCTACGGAGAGAGGGGGCTTACAAAGCTCCGCGCTGCCGTTTAGAAACCCGGTCTCTTTTGGGTTAAGGTTACTAGATTATTGGTGTCAAGATTTGTGTAGTTGTCGGTCAGGTGGGTGTTTGGCGACATTGAAGCTATTCGGCGATGGTGAAGACTGTCAAGAGAAGAAAGTGGTGGTGTTCGGTTCGCGTGTACAGAGTTTCAAGTGGTGACAAGTCGGAGGAGATCTCAAAGGTTTCGATTGATCTCTTTCAGGTGTGAAGATGATATTCGTGTACACGCACACCAATTAAACCTAATGTGCACACTACCACAATCGAATGGTATGTCGATGTAGCACTTTAGGATCCAATCCACAGAGACCACTATTACACTTTATTTCTATTGGATCAATACTTAGCTAAAACAATATGGGGATTTTGATTTGGAGGTGTCGTAACTAGCAAGTAAAACAAATGATTGCAAGGAGTAAATTCAAATTAAAGAGAATGCTAGCCTAGGGTGGTTTGATCGGGTGTTAAACAAGTGTGAGCCAAACAATTATTCAAGTTTCATTAAAGAACAGTCTAGAACTCGGATCACTTAAGATAGATCAGCCCACTGTCGTGGTGCTTCACCTTTTGTTAATCGATCTCAGTACCTAAACTGTCGTTTTGACTGACACACGATGACAAACATTAAGATCAAGTCTGATCTGTTCAAAAAATACCCTAACATCTACTTTCGCTGGTTAGAGATATGATGCTCATTCAAGTTATGTCTAGCAACCTATAACACTTTTGATGAATAGATTAAACTTAGGATCAGGCAATAAGTAGCTAGTTTAATGCAAGCCTTAAGAACAACAGTGAATGAAGACAACCGATTTATAACTTATTTATGTCAAGCTCACGAATCTAACACCCTAACACCCTAGACTAAGCAAATCGACTACTCAGCCATGAACAGAAAAATCACAGAGACAGAGATATAAAGCAACATGAAATATGACTGACTGAAATAAAGTAATAGGGTTCAGGGGGTTCTTCTCTAAATCGAGAGAGATGGCCTTCTCCCTTTATAAAGTAGCAAAATCTCAAGTCTCCCACTCTAGGGTCTGGTTTCTGGTCTCAAAAGAAGCGTAGAATAATGTAGAAAAATAGAAAAAAAAGTTATATGAAAGCCACAGGCGGCTGGGGGAGAAAATAGAGGAATTAGGGCAAATCCCGAAATAAGTGTAGTTTCCTTAAAATTCTCTGCCGCTGGAACAATCACTTGGGTGTTCTGCTCGATCGGGAACAGTCATCAGACTGTTCTGTCTGAAAATCACCAAACTGCATTGTTTTCTGTCTCTTTTTCTCCAACAGGTCCATCTCCTATCCAATGCAACTCTAGACCTGTAATGACTCGAAAAGGACTAGAAAAACTCGATAAATACTTGAAAACCAATTAGAAAACATATATACAATGATGTATAAAACACCACATATCAATTCCCCCAGACTTAGATCCTTGTTTGTCTTCGAACAAGACCAAGTATCAAGTACAGGAAGAAAGGTTTGAAAGGGTGGGAACTCTCCTATTCTCAGCAACCATACCTTAACCACGAATCTCTGAACCATACAAGCAGTAAGCTAGGACAGAACATGCTTACCGGAACCCCACTGACTGCTGTTCAAAAATTGGCTCCATACTCTACATCTCAAACCTGAAAAAGCAACACTATCGAGACAGAACTCCCTACATTCATTTAAGAGTTGCGTGAGCTTCTCATCACATGCACTATTCAGGGTAGACGGTCTAGGTGTGGAACATGCTATTTAAGTGTTTCAGTGGTGGAGTTTCAAGTGTTTAGGGGTTACCAATTTTTGAGGTGGATGCAGGATATCGCGCAAAACTGCAAGAGAGGACGGATCCATTGATGTCCACAGCCCCTACTCGTTTTTGCTCTCCCTGGAACGACTGCTCTGTTCTGCTCCGGATCAGTCATCAGACTGCTCTGCTCATATGTATGTTCCTCAACCCTTCATATTGATATCCACTCTTCTGCTCGACCTTCCCAGTGGTTCATATTTCTTGAATTCTTCTCCTTCTTCATCACCAAATACTAAATAAACAAAATATATATCTTTTTTTCTTTTTTTTCTTCTTTTTTTTTGAATGTACATAAATAGATGGTGAAGTGACGAAGAAGGAGGTAACATATGATATAAGGATGCCACTGGTGGTTTTGATTCATACCATTCTTGTTCTCCACTCCTGTTCTTGCGCAGGTGTTTGCTTAGGGAGTGAATGTTCCCTTAATCTGCTTGTTCTCCCTATCTGATTGACACTTGCAGCAGTAACGAGTAAGAGGCTGCGTCGATCATTTCCTCTCCGACCTTTTTGCACATATCTGCACATATAACACTGAAAAACAAATGCATGGAGGTGGAATAAAGGCTAAGGTGCAAGGTGGGAACTAGCTAAAGATGAGCAAGCCACTCAGGAACAACAAAAGATATATATAAAGGATAAGAAGTCATGAGTGTGGTTCTCGTTTCCCTGATCTAGTGCCCATAACAAGAAAAATTTCAGTCAAGATTAGGTTCAAGTTAAGTGGAGTTAAGTCTACCCAGTGTAACATGATCGGCTGAGAACTTCTGGAGAATCAAGTGAGATATGTCAGGGTGTTCCAGGTCCACATGTGTGTCTTTCGCCACTGTTAAGGTCACTGAATAAGATAACTAAAGCACGAGGTGGTTAGTGATCAACACGGAATAAGGTCCTAATTCCCACAAAGTTTTGACTGACTCGATCTTAAAATTGACTCAAAAGATAAACGACAAAACCCTCCCCCAGACTTACTTCACAACGTCTCGGTGTGAAAATAAATCAGAGAGAAGGTGAAAACAATAATAAACACTATTTTTTTGTTGAGATACTTACCTGGAACTGGTGCTCCCCCCAGACTTGTTCTGTTGCCAGAATTTCACCTGGAGCCGCCGCTCTCTCTTCTGGAGAACAGGATGCTCCGTTTCTGGAACAGTCGGGTGGAACAAGCGCCAGAATGTTCCGCTACAGTATCTCGGATTTTTCTGCTTTTTGACCTGAGACTCAATAACTAAAACAAAAATAAGCAAAACAAAACAAAATCAAGTTTTATTTACACATACCAGTGAGTTGCCTCCCAATAAGGGCTTGGTTTAAGTCACTAGCTTGACTTGGTGACAGGGATCAGTCAGGTTGAGCATCCGGGCTTGTTCCAAAACAAGCTCCACAATCAGACATGTCCAGCTTCAAAACTCTGCTCAACAACCCTTTCACAGCAGCTTCTCCTTTCTCTTTCAACTCATCAGTGAGAACAACTCTGACTTTAGAGAAAAGTTTGGAGGTACCCTTACACTTTACCTCATACTCAATGGATTTTTCTTCACACATGCGAGGTATCAAAGTCATTGTAGGATCACCCTTGATCCTTTTCCTCTGGACTTTTTTCTTCACCCTTGCATTCCCACCGATTTTCTTGGTACCAGTGTGAGGATCTCCATCCAGGACTTCTTTGATCTCACCCTTTTCACCAAACTCTTTGTTAGGAAAAATTTTCAACTGTTCTCCACTAACCATTGAGATGCTGGAGGCGTGTCGAATTTGTGATCTGGTTGGGACAGCCTTGTAGAAAACCTTCTTATTGATGTTGGAGAAAGAGACTCTCTTATTAGGCATGTCGACGATTGCTCCCACTGTAGCCATAAATGACCTTCCAAAGATCAAAGGCATCTCATGTTCCTTGCTCATATCAACAATCAGAAATTCGGTATGGAGCATACAGTCTCCTACGTGGACATGAAGGTTGCGAATTGTACCATAAGGGATTGCTCTGGAAGAGTTTGCAAAAGCCAAAGTCACCTTAGAAGGCTCAACATCAGCAATGCCCAGCTTGTCTACAATCGCCTTTGAGACAAGATTCACACATGATCCGGAGTCACAAAGAGCATCCTTAAATTCTACTCCAACAATGGAACATGGGAAAACAAACTTTCCAGGATCATCAACCTTAGGCAATACCTTCAGTGGTGGTGGAATTGGATAGGGAACCTTAGGAACATAGACTCGCACTGGTGTAGTCTCAGCAAATTCGCCAGGAACAGTCGTTTCTGAGCTAGCTGGCTGTTCTGTTCTCTCTTTTGCACCTGAAACAGTCTCAGGGAACAACTGCTCTGATTCTTTTTCCACAGCTTTCTCACACTTGTGCTCTGTTGCATTACAGTGCATCACACTCTTTCCACGAAGGGTTTCTTGCTGCCTCTTAACGGTTTCAGCGGTTTGAGCAAGCTGACCATCAATCCTCTTTATGTGGCTGTTCACAACATCATATTTTGTATTCAGATCAGTGAACATGTTGTTCATCCTGGTGTTGATGTCTGCGGTAACCTGATTCAGTGCCTTGACCTGAAGTTGCTGACTCTGGAGCATCTGCTGCATCATAGAGTTGAGATTTTTCAGCTCATCTGGCGGAACAGTCGCTGGAGCAGTCTGCTGGTTGTTCTGTGACTGTTGCTGGTTGTTCTGCAACTGTTGCTGATTCATGTTCTGATTCTGAGCAACGAACCTGTTCTCTGCCTCACTGAAAATGAAGGTTTTACCCTGAAAGTTCGGCGGGAAGCCTTGCTGATATTCATATCCTTGTGTCTGGTTGTTCTGTACACACCTTGTTCCGTTGGTATAACAAACCTCTTGTTGATTGTTCCTCAGTAGATGATCAATCTTAGCTGTCAGCTCATCAATCTTCTGGATTTCAGCACTGTTCACGACCTTGGAACAATCGCTCTCATTGTTCTCATTGGCAGAGCTAGCAGCCATGTTCTCAATCAGCTCAAACGCTCCAGCAGTGGTCTGAGTCATGAAATCTCCATTACTCGCAGAGTTCATAGAACTTCGGTATTTCCGGTCTACTCCATCATAGAAAATACCCAGGAGGTAATCATCATCAAATCCATGATGAGGGCACTCTCTGCGATAGACATTGAAATGCTCACATGCGTCACAAAAAGGCTCATTAGGAAGCTGTCTGAAGGAAGTGATCTTATTCCTCAATGTTGCAGTTCTTGCCTTAGTGTAGAAGTGGCTCAGGAATGCTGATCGGATCTGTTCCCATGAATTGAGAGAACCTATAGGGAGTGAGTTCAGCCACCGCGCAGCTTTTCCATCAAGAGAGAATGGGAATAGCATGCACTTTATGTAGTCTGGTGGAACAGCATTCGCACGAGAAAAGTTGCAGACTCTCTCGAAGCTCTCAATATGCTCCATTGGAATTTCTGCCGAGAGACCAGAGAACACCTTACTCTGCACTAAAGCGATCAAAGCAGGCTTGATCTCAAAGTCTAAATTGGTACAGAGTGGAGGAACAATGGTAGAGCGCGTAGTAGGAAGGTTACGCGGGGAGTTTCACTGCCCGATCGGAACAGTCTGCGCTGCTTGTTCCTGCTGCGCGAGAGCAGTCTGTTGAGCAGCTTGTTCAGCAGCTGCTTGCTGAGCTTGGATGGTCTGCTGCATTTGCTGCATCTGTTGTTGCATCAGTGCCATTGCAGCAGCGAGATTATCCTGTTGGCCGTGATCACCCATGGTGGTGTTGGTCGGCCTTGGTTGTTGTTGTTCTTTCTTTCTAAACCTTGCGATCTCCTGCAACAAAGAGAAAAGAGCAAGTTAGAGGTCTTAGACTAAATAAATAACCGAAAAATAAAGGTAAAAAGATGGTCCCCGGCAACGGCGCCAAATTGATATTCGTGTACACGCACACCAATTAAACCTAATGTGCACACTACCACAATCGAATGGTATGTCGATGTAGCACTTTAGGATCGAATCCACAGAGACCACTGTTACACTTTATTTCTATTGGATCAATACTTAGCTAAAACAATATGGGGGTTTTGATTTGGAGGTGTCGTAACTAGCAAGTAAAACAAATGATTGCAAGGAGTAAATTCAAATTAAAGAGAATAATATCCTAGGGTGGTTTGATCGGGTGTTAAACAAGTGTGAGCCAAACAATTATTCAAGTTTCATTAAAGAACAGTCTAGAACTCGGATCACCTAAGATAGATCAGCCCACTGTCGTGGTGCTTCACCTTTTGTTAATCGATCTCAGTACCTAAACTGTCGTTTGGACTGAGACACGATGACAAACATTAAGATCAAGTCTGATCTGTTAACAAAATACCCTAACATCTACTTTCGCTGGTTAGGGATATGATGCTCATTCAAGTTATGTCTAGCAACCTATAACACTTTTGATGAATAGATTAAACATAGGATCAAGCAATAAGTAGCTAGTTTAATGCAAGCCTTAAGAACAACAGTGAATGAAGACAACCGATTTATAACTTATTTATGTCAAGCTCACGAATCTAACATCCCAACACCCTAGACTAAGCAAATCGACTACTCAGCCATGAACAGAAAAATCACAGAGACAGAGATATAAAGCAACATGAAATATGACTGAAATAAAGTAATAGGGTTCAGGGGGTTCTTCTCTAAATCAAGAGAGATGGCCTTCTCCCTTTACAAAGTAGCAAAATCTCAAGTCTCCCACTCTAGGGTCTGGTTTCTGGTCTCAAAAGAAGCGTAGAATAATGTAGAAAAATAGAAAAAGAAGTTATATGAAAGCCACAGGCGGCTGGGGGAGAAAATAGAGGAATTAGGGCAAATCCCGAAATAAGTGTAGTTTCCTTAAAATTCTCTACCGCTGGAACAATCACTTGGGTGTTCTGCTCGATCGGGAACAGTCATCAGACTGTTCTGCCTGAAAATCACCAAACTGCATTGTTTTCTGCCTCTTTTGCTCCAACAGGTTCATCTCCTATCCAATGCAACTCCAGACCTGTAATGACTCGAAAAGGACTAGAAAGACTCGATAAATACTTGAAAACCAATTAGAAAACATATATACAATGATGTATAAAACACCATATATCAGAAGACATAGCAGTCAAGAACGGTTTGGTTTCGTTGGGGGCTTTGTCGGTTTCCAAGATCCGACGGAACTCAGGTGTAGATGGTAACGCTCCTGTGGCGTTGTGCCGGAGACGGTCGAGTTGAGGCAGATTGCGACGCGTGTCGCAGGAAAAGAGCAGATCACCACACATGTATTAGTCTCCTCGATTTGGGCTCTGACCAGTTCGTCCGGTGTTCGGATGGGCTGCGGACCCGGTTTGTTTCTTTCTGTGTAACCCATAGTCCTTTGGGCCTTAGGATATTTTATGTTGTATTTGGGCTTTGGCCGAACTTTGGGCTTGGCCCGTCTATCTAATCAAAAATTATTGACCGAAAAAAAAATATATCAAGATAATCAGGATTAGGCTGAAGGGAGAGAGAAGAGACTAAAGAGGGAGATAAGAGTAGGTCGGAGTCCCGACGTCCGGTGGCGCTTCTGCGCGCGTGCCGGCTTCGGTGACTTCTTTTTGTTCCGTTTTCTTGCAGTAGTCATGCCGTGGGCTTCGATCTGCCACTTTTCTCCAACATACTAACGGTTCTGGATTAGGGTTTGTGTCAGGGAGGGGTCGGTCCGTTTGGAGATCTTTCCGGCGACAACACTGCTTCCTCTGGCTCCGTGGTGAGGACGAAGGGTGGTATATCGCAGCGGCGGTGGATTTTGAGTCTAGGGTTAAGTTCCGAGGGGTAGAGGCTCTTTCAGCTCTGCGACCGTCGGCTTTTGTCTCCGGGAGGCGGTGGCTCCATTAGCACCGCTATCGTCGGCTATAGTTACAGAGAGGGGGTAATTCTGTTAATACCTCTCTCTTCGGGTGTGTTGCTTTCTGTTTCCTTGTAGTTTTTTTCTATTGTTCGGCGGTTCCTATGGTTTTAGAGCTTCATCGTCTTTACGATTCTCGTTCCTTCTCCTGAAACGACCTTGTGGTGTCGGTGGGGATGGATCGATGGAAGGCGTCTTATTAAGTGATCTAGCAGATCGTGGTTTGTGTGGGATTGAGATGTCGTTTTGGGTGTCGGACGAGATGTCGATGCTATCGATGGAGGTTCTCCGGCAGAAAATTCCCAAGCGGCGAAGTTATGCTTTTTCGAGGCGGAGTGGTTGCAGCGCCGTTGACGGCGATTGAGAGTACAAGATTAAAGTTTTCCCCAGATGTATGGGTTTTGGGCTTCAGGCCCAGTTTGTAGATCTCCTTTCTATTTGGGCCATATGTTTGGGCTCTTGTTGTATGAGATCATTTGGGCTTTGTCCCTTTATAATATTAACCAGAAGGAAAAAAAAATCAGGATTATAATATTAATGAAATTCGTTTTAAATTTAGGGGTGATTGTACATTATGTGACATATATAATTGGTTTGATATAACCAAACAAAATATAATATAAACATATATCTAATATTTTAATATTACTAAAATAAATATTTTAACTATGATCATTCAAATTTTTTTAGTTTTTATCAAGATAATGATAAATTGTAAATAAATAAAATTATTTATTAAAATTAATAATTGATTATAAAATATAACTAAACCTAAAATTAAGGGAAACATGACAAATCGGCAAATTTATTTCTCAAAAAATTGTAAAGATAATTTCTAAATAATAGGATTGAAAAAATGAAATATATAACACAACTACACTATTTCTTTATTCGAAGAAATAGAAAGCCAAAACCAGAGGTCCTTCTCTTCAGCCCATTAATCTGACGTTTACCAGGAAAGGAGGAGAGGAAGAGAGTGTATGTAACAATTTTCTAATATGGTGGATCAACTTGAGAAACATTGGGATATAATCCAACTCTTGTTCAAAAATTAAACACTTAAAGGAGCAGATGGCAAAGCAGAGGCATTAATTGCATACAGAGTTTTCATTTGTTATGGCACATGAAGAGAGAATGACTAAGAAGTACATCCAATACATGAGATTATGTGATAGCTAAGAGGATATGATAATTTTACGCAAAGAAAGTATATGACATGCGCTTAAAACCCTTTTACAAACTTAAAAAAAAAAAGTATATGACATGAAAAAAAAAATAGAAAAACAAAATGCTTATCTTGAACTCAACCAAGAAAATAACAAAAAAGGTATCACCAACACAAAACTATATGTGTTCAACTAGTAGAACAGAGTGGCTGCAAAATCTGGTTTCTTGATCTCCCTGAGATTCTTCAAGCTCGAGGTAGCATTAGTAACACCAACGCTAGTCAGATACCTACTCCCAACCAAGTCCAAGTACTCAAGATTCGAACATCTTTTACAAAGATGAGCAAAAGCTTTATCAGTCAATGTTGAGTTTCGAAGTTCAAGGTGCTTCAGCTGACTCAAGTGTCTCCCAATCGTATACGCATCAACGTTTCCTAAAGTTTCAAAGGATAGATACTGTTGCTGCACATAGGCATAACGCTTTAACCTTGCCGCCTCAGAAGGTGGCATCAAGTTCCGTTTCAGGACCTGAAGATTCTTGCAGTTTGTACCAACTAGTTCCATGCACTCACAAGATATTTCATAAGAGCAGCTTATATCAAGTTCTTTAAGCTTATTGCAGTTTGATGCTACCTTCCTCATGGACTCGATAGTAACCTTTGGGCTATACTTAACCCAAAGTACCTCAAGATTAGGGCACCTGCAAATCAAGATTTAATCAAACTATATTTCCATGGAACCACCAAGCAAACAAAGACTGCACGTACCTATCGGCGACGTAGGAGAGAGACTGATTCGTGCAATGCCTGACCCGAAGCTCCTTGAGTTCGCCCTGGCTCTGATCCACAACAGCCCTGATGGTTGAGTCCACTTTTTCCTCGAACTCAGGACTCCACCAGTAGGTTGTATCGGTGGAAGACAGAAACTCAGCTTCTAGATCCAAGACGGTGTTGAGGGACGTGTCTTGGCATACGTCCATCCACTTCTTGCAGACCAGCATCGGTCCGTCCCATCGTTTCCCCATGCTCAGCCGTGAGAAGATGTCGATGAGACATTCCCTAGTCAACTCTGTCCAGTCAGGGTGGAGGCTAGATCCCATCTGATCAAGAACGAAGAAGATTGTGACCCTCAGTGGCGAAAACACCTTACAACAAAGAAGAAGATACACAGAGCAAAAGTTAAGATTGATATGTTTCTTTTTTTTTCATCAAACAGAGTATATCATATTTTGATCAATAATATACATAAGTTATCAGAATTCTTGTTTCTTAATTTACCTTTGTGGTTTCTGCGCTTCTTGTTCTTGAATCATAAAATCCAAGACGCCTTTATCTTTACTCTGCCGTTGACTCGGAAGACTTTGGAGCACGAATAGTCTTTTTGGGACCAAAAACACACAAAGTAGAATCTTTCTTCTATGAAATCTTTTGTTGACTTTTTTAGTTCTTTTTTTTAGTTTTCTGCTGAGAGTTGTTGGTAATATTTGGAGATCTGAAAAGAATGACCATAAGATTATGAGAAATACAAAGATAACTAGATAAGATTCCTGCCGGATGAAATCGTTATTTTTATTATATTTTGGAAAATAACAATAGTTCGGTTTCATTTGGATTAGGGGTGTTAAAATCCGGATATCGTTTCGGTTTCGATTCGGTTCGATTCGTTTTTTTAGTATTTCGGTTAGTAAAATATAACTATTATTCTAAACTAAATATAAGCTTGTTGCGTTGCAACGGGTTTCGTATGATATTTTAATTTAATAAAAAAATATAAAATAATAAATTATTTTATTATAGTTTTATGATTGCTTTTTGCATATTATATGTGAGATTTATTTTATAGTTAAAAGACAGTTGTTACACATAAGTTTAAGTTAATACATGTACTTTATAATTACGGTTCATAAATGAATTGCTACCTAATTTGTACTTAGATTAGAGAAAAAACAATACACTTTCTTATGAAAAAATAGAAAAGTCAAATAGCACCAATCGAGTCAATGACATCTTCAAACACTTTCTTATGTAATAATTTAATATTTTATTAAATAAGTTTTAAATAATTATTTTGTTAGGATTTGTTTTAAAATGAACACATTCTATTTTATAAATCTTATTTTCATTTACTATTTTGAAATAAAAAATACTATTAAATATTCTTTTACCTTTTTGTTTATGACGTAGAAAAATAAAATAATTGTTATATAAACTTTTACAGTTTATCTTCTCTTTAGAATTTCAAAAAAATGCTATCAAATAATTATTTCTAGTTACTAATAATTAATTTTAAAATTACTATTTATACAATTTGTATCAATACTAATTTTTCACTTTTTCATTACCTATATAATTTTTAGTATCATGTTCATCATCAAATTCAGTAGATTTTCTTTGAATCTTGCATATTAAAATTGCAGATTTCAATAATGGCTCATTCGCGTAATCATCTCCAAACTTTTCAATAAAAAAAGTATGCATACAACCTTAAATAATATTTTTCTATATAATAAAAAATTATATATTTAATAATAAAACTATATAAGATTAAAAATAATTATCTTCTCATCGAGTAAGAGAAAATTCATTCGTATAAGCTCATTGTTTTTATTTATGTTTACCGTTTCCCATAGTTAGTAAGACGAACTACGGTACGACGGTAAGAACATTTTTGTTTAACTAATCTAATGTTAAATAATTTGCTGAAGTCATCATTTTTTGATAATTCCTGGTAACAAAATAAATTACAGTTTTAGTAATTAGGACAAACGCATATAAGCAATCATAGTAGCAAATATTATGAAACAAAAAATAATGATCATTATCATCATTATGTATTAGACGGTAAGAAAGCATAGTACAAATAATTAACATGACAATAACAATTGGTATATGTAATTAATGTAGGCAGCATGATAATATGGACAAACAAACCAAAATCACTTCTATGAAGAAAAAAAATGCGGCAAAGAAGATATAGAGTCTCACCTTATATTTTTTTTGAATCAATAATTATGTTTGGTGACCAAATATGAGAGAGCTTACTTCTATCTATAGAGGTGTGAATAATCCTAGTTTCTCTTGGGTTATGTTTTTTTTAATTATGAATTAAAAAGAGAAAATTAACATTAAACAATCTTTGATATTTTTTTGTTTAAGCTGTCTTTTTGGTTAGTTTTAAATAAATTATAAAAGTAAATTAGTTTTACAAATTGGTTTTGTTATAGTTTATGTTAAAACTAAAATTACTATTACCAAGGGTATTTTTAGAGTCTACTGAATCTTTTTTTTTATCATGTGAATCTTTTTAGGTTTATAAAGAAAAATTAACATTAAATAGTCTTTGACATTTTTCTGGTTTATATTTTTAAAAGGATAATTACGAATTTTTAATAAGATTAGATTTTCTTTATTATGAGAATAGAAAATAGGAAAATTAGTGTTAAATATTGTATAAATTAGGAAAATAGGAAAATCAATATTAAATATTGCACAAATTTATTTTCATATATATATTTTTGTAAAAAAGAAGATAATTACTATTTTTTAAAAAAAAAATCTTCTTAATTAATTTGGCTTCCTATTTTAACACATGTCGCAATCTAAAATATATATCTGCCATGTGTACCGATCGTGTTAATTAGTAACTTTGAAAACTAAGCTTTATATAATAAGATCCATATTTACTTCGGTTCGATTTGGTTTATATACTGTCGGTTTTCGGTTCTAGACCAAAAAACATAATTATTTAGTTTGAGATCATATTATATATTAAACGAATTTAAGAGCCATGTTGTCAAAAAGTCATTTATTAAAAAATATTATATATTTAAATAAAAATAAATTAAAAATAACAAAAAAATGATTTAATTATCTAATAAAATAATCAAATCTAAAATTAATATCAAAACTCTAAATTTAAAAAAAAAAACAAGAAAAGCTTTTATATTCTTTCATATTTAATGTTCATCAAATTACTATGTCTTTGATTGAACACAACTATATTTGCTTAAAGATAAGAAAAAAATTGTAAATAATTTCAACTAATTGTTGTTCATTAAATTTGTAATTTTTACTTCAATTTAGTCAATGTTAAAATAAAAAAACGATAAAAAAAGAAGAGTAAGAAAATAAGTAACCTCAGCTGGATTGAATTATTACTTAATTATAGTTCAAGTGATTTATAAATTA
The DNA here is from genome assembly GCA_026261945.1 of Hirschfeldia incana. Classification (NCBI taxonomy): domain Eukaryota; kingdom Viridiplantae; phylum Streptophyta; class Magnoliopsida; order Brassicales; family Brassicaceae; genus Hirschfeldia; species Hirschfeldia incana. Next base: position 6,587,008 of record JABCMI010000006.1, read on the forward strand.
TAGTTCAACTTATATAACAAATAGACATTCATGCATCGTTATAAATATATAAGGGATTTACATTTTTCTACTTCTGATCGGTTTTGTTCAGATTAATCGGTTATAACCCAAACTATATCCAAATTCTATGATTTTTATAAAATCACATTCATTCGGTTTGTAAGGTACAAAATAAAACCATATCATTTATTTATGTTCGGTTCGGTATTGTTCGGTTTTAGCATATTGAAAAGCCCTAATTTAGATATATGTTGGTTTCGAATTGTTTTTTTATCATATCTTAATATTCTATTGTAGAATTAAAATTTAAATTCATATTTTTCTCTGGAACCTTAAATGTGAATTTTATATTCAAAAAACAAAACATAAAATATCTAGTATGAACACATTTATGTAGAGTGTCGAAACATTTCTGTCAAACAAAGTAAATTCAAAAAAAAAAAAAAAAAAAAAAAAAAAACTAAGTAAATTCATTACATGTAGAAACTAAAGAGAATGGGTAAAGACAGAACATACAACACAATACACGAGATTCCGAAATCACCAAATTGGATTGAAAGGATAATCAGTATTGTCACTAAGACAAAGCGTTGTCATATGTTGGACATATGAAAGTTATGACTTGCTAGCTGCTCATCATCTATACTTGTATACATATATGTGCATATTCAGGATAAATAAATTCTCTCTTAGTCTCTTAATATAAAAAACATCAAACCCTTAAAGCCACTGGATCTTGCCATGACACCTTCCTCTTCACTGCTCTGCTAATCTCTTTCTCCACGTCTCTGCAAATCGGCAACTTCATCTCGCAATCGATTCCATTGCCAATCGCTGCGACCTTTGTTGCTTCAACATTCCCTTCCGGCTCCTCTTCTTCTCTCTACAACCACAAAAAGCAAAACCAAGCCCTGATCAGTTTCTCAAGACTCCAACAAAAGGAAGATCCTAAAAACATCATCACAAGTTGTTTTAGCTTTACCGAGATCTGGTTTAGGTCAAAGCCTGAGACTTTGTTGCTGACCACCAGAGTGTTGTCGTTAAGATCAGGAAGTGGAGTGGAGTTTCTCAAAACCTCGTTCCCTCTGCTCCTTTTCAGATTCTTAGTTTCCAAGTCACAACTTGCCTTGTCATTGTAAACTTGATCCTTTAGTTTCAAATCAAAGCATGACACAGATGCTCTCGGACCAGAGTGCTTCTTTCTTTTACCACCCGGCACCTTCAAATCTCCTCCAGATTCCGACAACCTCGGCATGTTGGGAGATGTTTCAAGAGTTTGGTCTTGCTTCAAGTGTTTGTATCTGCGTCTCAAGAACCTATCGTTTGAATCAAAACACACACTCAGTAAGCTAAAAAAGGCTAAATTAACGTTGGGACGTGCTTCAGTGATATAATAATTAACCCGGAAAGAGATGAGAGATTAATACCTAACTTGTGCATCAAGGGCCGATCGTCTTTGCTTCATCATCTCCAGCTTCCTCATCTTATTCTCTGTTTCCTGAGAATAAGAGCAATAAAAATCAAGACTTTTTCCATATTTCTTAACTCATATTCCGGATTAGAATCAACCCAACGATACCAATCCAGATTCATTACAGAACATAAGAACAACCTAATTAAGTCGTGCAGATCCAGAGGAAACCGAAACAAACGAGAAGGAACCCTAATTACCTTTTGCAACTCGTGATAATCCTGCAAAAGGGCTTGATGCTTGAACATGATCCTGGGATCGACCAATTCAGTAATCCCCTTCATGGGATCAAATATCAGCGAATCACACAAAGGGAGGAATAGAGAGATTGAGATGTGGAAGAAGGTGAGAGGAAGCCTTTTTGGTATGTGAGATAAGGGAAAGAGAAGGGGGAGTCTTGTATGAAACTTCTGTACTTGACCAAAGACTTAAAGAAACCACAAAGAAGAAACCACCACCACATTATTGTCTGGGTGCCCATTACCAATTGAGAGAAATTAAAAGTTTGGTTTATTTTTCTTTTTTTTGTTTCTTTTGAGTGAGAGAGAGTCTATTGAGAGACAGAACATCAAAAAACTAGGAATAGTGATCAAGAAAATGGAGAAAGAAAGAAATAAATTTGAAAGAAAAAAAGCTTTTATTTTCTTTCTTTTTCAATTTTGTCTATGGTGTGTGTGCTCTTTTGGAAGTTGCAGAAGGGCATTCAAATGCTGACTAGTAAACAAGGAAAAAAAGGTTCTTCCTTTATTTATTGATTAGGTTTATGGTCTTTGTGAGGTGGGTTTGATGATTGGTAGAGATTTGAATTAAAAAGGCAGATATAGGTGCCATTGAATGGGTGTGTAGAGAAAATTGTGTTGAGAGATAATTAAAAGAGATGGGGTCTAGAGAGAGACATCAAAAATAAAAGCTGGGTTGATAAAAGAAAGATTGAAATAGGAGAAGAAGAAAACAATGGTGGTTTGGTTTTGGTGTAATGTTGTATGTTGCTCAAAAAAGAAAAAGGTGTAATGTTGTATAACGAGTGTATGTGTATAATATATGTTGACTGGATGCCACGTACTTGTCTCATTTGGACCCACTCTGAGAAAATGACCATTATACCCTTTGAATTAACTTCTCTGTTGCCACAATATTGGTCAATGTGTTTTCCCAAAATATTCATATAACTTTTGACGCATGAAACAGCCGTTATATGCGAAGGCTGCTTGATAGGATCTGATGTTGTGTTAAAGTTGAGCTTAGGCAAGCCACTCAACTTTCAGGTATGAAAACCCCAGTTTGTTTATGGTAATCAATGCAGAAAGAAACTGGACCTCTGAATTTTTTTTTATAATCCAAGTATTTAGACCTTTCACTTAGTCCGATTATCCTATCGCGTCTAATCGGAACTGGCAAAAAAAGTTCTGGAAGTCAAACGGAAACCATGTTAAGTCTGTTGTGGCCGGGACTCGAACTTGCACCTCAACCGAGGTTATTTTATCACCAGACCACGAGGACCCAGTTGACCTCTGTACTTTACTTGATGAATCAGAGAATGTTTTTTTTTGTCTTGGTATAACGAGAAGAGAAATATTTGAACCCTTGTAGTTCTTTAAATATCAACAATTCCTTGAATACTCTCAAATCGTTTTGTGATTTCCAAATTGTGGAAAATGAATCAAGCTTTAAAACAGAAATGAAAAAAAAAAAAAAAAAAAAAAACAAGAACTCCGAGTTTACTCGGAATTGAATCCTACCCTGGTAACTGGATTATGCTTGTTGGATACATTTTAATTCTCTTACTCTATGCTTAGGTTACTAATAAGATTTTGGAAGCTCTTTTCCGGCCAAGAACGATTTGAAAAGAATGAGAGCACGCTTTGGTTCAAATAAAGGCACCTCGTGCCCCGCCCCTCTTACTGTTGCAAATGTCAGTCCCTTGTATACCTCCGTCCATCCTCCCACCTGTCACCACACCCATTAACATCACTGCCTTAATTAGTGTCTTATATGATATCATATGTATCCATGCATGTATATACATTCTCATTGTGTATACTATACCTGGTTACCGGAGTACCAAGGGTACCAACGTGTTTTCACCGGGAGATTGAGATGGCTGAGGGAAAACCGTGTGGCCGTCACTGGAACCACGGAATCTGTATCACCACTGCATAATAACAATATAATACATCGTTATGCATGTTTCAACAAGCATATGACTGTTGTGTAGGATGCGACAGTATCTGTTATATTACATCAAACCGTAGCTTACCTGAAAACCCATATCCTCAAACCAGCTGCTGCAAGTTCCTTGTAAACCGGTAACATCGTCTTGTCGGAGTCTTTCCAGTTCTTGATCAGAACATCACTGCTCCATCCGAAACAAGAACAAGAAAGCAATTCTTTTAGCAAACATTCTTCCCACTGTTATTATATCTTTATTTTTTTATTTTTTTTTAAATGTCTAGCGATTAAAGATCTGAAAACTCGTACATCTTCTATAACGAATCCCAAACCATTTTAAATTAACTCTTTTATAACAGTAAACCGCATTTAAATTGAATCCATATCCTTTTAGATACTGATAGAAAATCTAAGAGTTTGTTTTAAGTGGTGAAGTGAACAAGTTTACCTGCAAGCTGTCCATTTATAACGAATCCCAGTGACGTTAGCATGCATAGCTCTCTGAACATCTTTACGGTTATAATACTTCTCTGCGTAGCTCTCCGTGCAAGGATCGTAGCCAGACACAAATCGTCTACGCAAGAGCGTATTTTTCATACGCAAGAAACCAGTCTTCTTCTGTTTTGATGCCACGCACGTTGGAGTGTAAATGCTGTATTGATCAATATCACCGAACTCGTGGTTCATGGCGTAGTTAACGGCCGTGTCGCAGTCGTCGGAAACTTTCTCCGCCGTGAAGTTGCAGTCCTTGAGGATTGACTTGTAGGTTTTGTCGGAAATAATTGCGTGGGTCCACCAGTATGCTACGGTTCCTATGCTGTCGTACTCATTGTCCGTCACTGCGTTCCCCACCTTGATCAATAAAGTATTGCAATCTTTGGTTAATTACAAATGTAACCCATATTTTAGATTGGAGCTAGCTAGACCCTATTTATAGTTATTAGTTAGTAGTTACCATGAATCCTTTGAGATTGATGATGGGTTTTGAGAAAGCTTTGTTGTAGTCATGTATCTTTTTAGCAAGCTGAGGTACATAGTGGCCTGTCAAAGTCATATCAAATTAATATAGATCAAGAATCATCATTACAACATTATTGTACCTTTTAACAAATAAACAAACTGTATATAGTTAGGTATTAACATACCAGCATAACTTTCACCAGCAATATAGAAGTCTCTATATTTGTATTGTGGAAATCTCGATAACCATTTGATAAGAAATATCAAATTGTCTTGAGCTGTGATATAAAATGTAATTACATCATAAGTCAAATTTCCCATGAAAATCACCGGCTATAACTCAATGAGATAACTTGAAAAAAATAGATTGAACCTGTTTGTTCGTCTCCATAACTTTTAAGATCATAACTTGTGTTCGTATAAGAAAATCCTACACCGGCTGGTGATTCCAAAAACAGAAGGTTTGCATCTGTTATTGTAGACATATAGAAAACGACGTTTAGATCAATTGCCTCGCTCTCACAATATACACATTTTGAAACCCAAAAATATTTTCTTACATGTAAGAATACAACAAATTGTTAGTAAATGAATATTTGTTACCATTGTTCCATGAAAACTTGTTGAGAAAGAGACTGAAACCGGTTTTGTTGATACGGAACGGCCCAATTTCCTCTGAAGCTCCATAAGCAATCGACGAGCAACCTGGTCCTGTGGATTTTGTTTTTATAAAATGTTATATTTAATAATTTCCATCTACTTAAACATGCATATATATATATATATATATATATATTTCAACTACTCTTTACATTAAAAAAAACTTAGTAAGTTTTATCAAAAGAAAATTTCTTGATAAGCTTTCTAGAAGTTGGTCCATGTTGAAAGGTGACCCATATTATGGTCCATTCTGTTCGTGCATGCTCCGATTTTCTTCCTACCATTGATTAAATTAAATAAAAAACCATTGGCCAGAAATCAAAAGAATATTCGATGACGCTTATATTTGGAGTCTGGACCCGAAAACTAAAACTATATATTTTTGTAAGAAAATAGCTTTGAATTTGTGTAAAAACAAAAGTTGTGTTCAAAAAAGGTTGCCAAGAAAACATGCGTGGGAGTGAGTGAGTGTGTGGCTGTGTGCTCACACAACTATAGAATGGCATCATCATTTTTCTCAACAACTTGTGACCTCCGTGAACACGCATGCTTCTATTCGAACAAATTCTGGTTCTTCACTGAAACTAAGGACTTTGGAAATAATAGTGATATACTATTACCGTGCATTTTTCTTTTCCAAAATTAGGTTTAACTTTTCCATTGCAAATTGAAAAGAAACAAAACTAGTCAAAAACCAAATAAACTAAATGCACAGGAAAAGTAGGTAAGCTCTTTGGTAATGTGTATCAGTGTACATATGTTTTTATCACCTTTTTGTCATGCTTTCTTACACAAAGCTAATGAAGAGGCAGAGGAACAAAAGCACTTAATAAAAGAACAAGTTGATGCTTGAAAGTAACAAGAGAAGTCTCAACATATAATCGTTTCATGGAAGAAAACTATTTATGATCAGGTAACACATGTTTTTGTACTTATAACTGCATTACAAATTATTTTAAAATAAGGCTCTATAGACTACAGGGACATGAGTCAGTTACATTTATCCTAAATTTATTAGCTTAGATAAATCAAACTAAGCATAGGGTTTCCAGCGAGGTCCCATGTCGGCTACTAACACTACTCTGTTTTATTTGTTGTGGCTATTTAAAGTCGTCATGAATGTGTATGTCAAAGCTGGTAAAAGTTCTCGCGTCATGGATCAGGCGGTTCACGCACCGCTTGCACGATGAGGATATATGTTATACTCCAAATTTAGATTTCTGATATAGTGGGAGATAAGGGCTTTTACTCCAATGCGCGTGAGTACAAGAAAATGGGTACGAGTGGTAAATTGCACAGAGCTCGTGGAGGACTTGGGTAGTAATATTAAGAACAGATACTTCTCTTTTCTTAAATAAAGATGTAAGAGCAGCATTAACGCATAGGCGTAAAAGAGTAAAAATTAAAATTAAATGAAAATTAGTAAATCACGACAGAAAACAGCATTAAGGTTCTTATTTAGTGATTTTAGAACCGACTCCAAATTTAAAGAGACAGTTGTCGTTTTCTTAGAAACCCTCATAGGTTTTCACCGTCAATGTTGCTCTAAATATAAGATGTAAATAGATAAAGAAAAGAAATGCAAGTTCAGTTAATGAGAGGCAGATGAGGTGGTTGAGATGCTATTGCTAATTCGGTTGGACATTAGTTTGTTTTATCTAAAATAACTATTATCTTTATGTTAAATAATTTTATAGATACACAAATTAGTAATGGCCACTAGTTATCATAATTTTGGTCTTATGAAGGGACTAAATTTTTGTTTTGTCTTATGAATTGACTAACTTTTTGGTTTGTCCCTGTTTTACCCTTTTGTCTCATTGTCCAAAAGAATAGAGATTGTACTTATGGAATGATCTTTGATGCATAGCCATATATTTTATCATAATCCATAGAATATATTGTTCTTGGTTTGGCTTTGCTTTTTTTTTTTCATTTTTCATGTACAAAATATTTAGTCTTAGCAGTCTTGATTTTAGTCTGGTTTGGTCTGATAGATTATTAACTATGGGTATAAATGCATGATTGTGAGAAGAATAATCAGAAAGAAGCTGTGAAACCCCTAAAATACTTGTACAATTAATCATTTACGACTAACACAAAGCTATAAACACAGAGATAATTTAGATATATGTACGAATGATTTAAAATTGAGAATGCTAACCTCCATTGAGCCAAAGAAGAAGGGGTTTGGTGTGAGGAGAAGTTGACTCAGTGAGCCAATAAAAGAGAGAGCGGCCATGAGATTCATTTACATTGACATAGCCTGAGTATTGTGAGAATGACACTTTTGGTTGCCCTGGAAGTGCTTTGATTCTGTCCTTCTCTTGCTCTCTTGAAGGCAATGATGATGATGATGCCGATGTTTTTGATAGAATAGCCAGAAGAAAAACAAAAATGAGATGGGTTCTTGCCATTTCTTGTCCTCTCACACCCTCTCCACTTTTCTTCTTCAATAAGTTTTTGCGTGTAAGGTCATACAGTATATAGAACTGTATGTTTGTATGTATGCGCATGTATTTATATATGTGTGAATGAAAAGAGATGTATGGATATTGATGGATGGGGTTTTGGAGGTTCTTATTTAATTTGTGTTTTGCTGATTTACTACACAATGTGTAGGTTGGCCAGCTGTGAGTGGACCTTTCTCACTCACCACACTCCCTCTGTAAATGCAAGTGTATTTATTGGCATATATGTGAGTATATTTAGGAACTATTCACGAGCTTGTATATATAGCCAATGTAGGAACTATTCACGAGTTTGTATAATACAGCAGCATACATGATGTATATAATGTTTTGAAATACTTTATTTGGGATTATATTAGTTGTGGTATTGCTTCTCCCACATAGAAGTGTGTCGCGGCAAATGCGGTGTGAAGGTGATAAGGTCCATTATTTCGGCTCCGAATACACATAAGAAAAGTAGAATTAAAATGATCATGTCAATGGGTTTCAATCAGTTTTAAATAAAACTAGTTCAGTTTGTAAATCAACCATATACTGATATTTTTCATTCATATGTCAGCAATAACGTTTTTCAAGTGTTGATGTACAGAATAGATGCTACATTGCTCATATACGAAGGCAAATCTGGATCTTGAATCAGAAGAAGAGATCATTTAGATTCAGAGGCAGATTAAAACCATAAATGCAGTATTGCATGATTGATGATTATTTTATTTTATTTTCTCATCCCTCAGTGCATGTTGTATGTTCTTAGCTATCTACATGGTAATTAGGCGTAATTGACACATTATCATTTCTATCACATTTATCTCAATACTAACTTTTAGGCGATTTTTGGGGGATTATTTGACTGCTTGATTATAATAATAAAAAGACAATAGATCCATAATTACTGATTGGTGATCAACTAGGTAGACATTAAGTCAAAAACGCTGTAGCACGTTTGTTCGAGAAGAACAAACAAACAAAATATAAACGAACCAAACTGCATTTATTTACTTTGGGCAAGTAAGAATAAAAGGTAGAGTTACCGCAAGTAACGAAAAAAACAGATAGACAAAAATAGAAAATGTGAAACGATAATGATGGCTTTTGTATCATATTGCAAGAAAGCAATTGTTTACCGTGCAAAAAAATTACCCTGCCTATAAAAACTAAAAGTGCAATTTTGTAGCAAAAGCAAATGACACAACGTCATTTCCTTGCCAGTAAAAAAATGGATTCATGTGTGTATTTAACAGTGTTTTTACTAAAATGATAAAGAAAATGTTTTTTTTAGAATGTAGAATCTAGTTCAGTTGACAATCTTGATGGTTAGTGAGTTGCAGAGCCGGATCTCGGCACAGCCGAGTGAAACATTGGCCTCGGCCTCAAAAATTTTAAGATCTTTTACATAGGTATAAGCCCCCAAACATTGAATTCGGCCCCCAAATTTTCTAGAACCCTTAAGAAATGTTTCAAGCTCCCGTATTTTCAGATCCGGCCCTGGTGAGTTGATAATATATATGGTGACTTTCTTTCTTAGTAAACAAGTTAAGGATGTCGACTACATCACTAATTCAATATTAGTATAAAACAACATTGTCTTTTGATCAAAACGTTAGTATGTCATGTCATATTTTGAGAGCTTTCTTCGGTTTTCCATAATCACTTAATCAGAGAAGCTGTGGTCAGTATAAGCTGTCAAAAATCACTTCTCGAACAGGCTATTTACTAGCTGCACCATTGCAAAAGCTTCAGTTGGGGTGTTTCTTAAGAAATGAAAGGTCCAAACCGGTGCCTCAAAAGCAAGTTGACCATGTCGGATAATATATATCTAATTTAAATACATCACTGTTAGGGGGTTTTCAGGCTTGAAAACTTTGCATTCAATTGTTGATATGACTTTAGATTGTCATTGAATTGGTTTTACATAGCTTTTAAAAAGTGAAATGTTGATAGTATATAAACGGTCTTCGTAATTATTTTTTTCCTGTAAACGATGCTTTGAGTTGAAAAGCTGTCTGGCCAGTTTTATGTGGTCTAGTATACTACTTCCAGTCAAAAATCGTAGATGCAGTTTTTTATTTTCTTTGCAAACTAACATCCTATATACCATTTCCGAAGAGTTAATGGAATTCTCCAATCAATATCAATCTTTCCGTTTTGTATGAAATAAAATTTATAGGCAAGGAAATAGGAAAGTTTTTCAAACCACCACTTGTAATGTTTTGCTTTTCAAAATTCATAATATATTATGTGGAAAAAAAAGAAATAAGGGATTGCGACGCAAGCAAATAGTATTATTACTAACACCTTAGACTTTGAAACAGCAAAGTCAAAACAATTTAAAGAGAACTAGCGTTAATGATGGGCAGATCCGAAGGAATAGCGATCATTAATGATATGGATTTGATGCAACTGGCAGAGTCACGCACGATCTATGTTTAGGGGGAGTTGTTGCAAATTCACGTTTATACAACATTTGTTGCATGTATCATTGTATTAATGGTGAATTAAATTAACAAAAAATGTAATAAGGCCTGGTTGATATGGGTTATAGGACCCAAGCTCCATGCTAATAATCTGCACACACATAACAGTGCATCATCATCACTACCAGGCCCCCGATCTAGTACAAATAATTGCATAAAGCCAAAAATTGATGCCCTTTAGACTGAAGAAAACGGTACACAACCACAAAGATACAATAAAATTTAGATCACCCCATCTCATTCAAACAAAAGGGAGAGTTCACCTCATTGAGATGAAAAGCTTGTAAACTCTTGTTTAGATTCATGAGAGCATATAATAGTAGTTCAGGCCTTCGTAAAGCCCATGCGCTTTTCAAAAGAAAATTAAACTTCCTCAAAATAAACGAGATTTGATCCGTCCGTCCGTCCATGTTGACTAGCGTAAAACGCAGAGGTTTTAAACAGTTGCCGCGTTTGAATATCGGCGTGTGTCGTGAGTCAAAGGGACATCAAAAACTCATTATTCACCGTCCATAGCCATGAGCCACCACCAGCTTCCACGAAGCAAAGTGCGGTTTGACTTTCTTTTTATTTTCGTTATACACCTAAACAGAAGTTTAGTTCACGTCTGAACATATGCATGTAATTCTCTTACTCTAAATTCAGATTTATATATTTTCTATAAAAAACTAATCAAACGACAACTGAAGTCTAAAACTAAAAAAAGGAAAGAAATCCGAAACAATTACTGACCAAAAAAAAGAGAAAAATTGAATATTGATCCCTATATATAAAAGATGGAATCAAAAGAGCATCATAATTTTTAACTTTTCTTTTATTTATTTTTTGTTCGTCATCGTCTCTCTCGCCAAGCAAACGACAGCAATCAAGGTTCGTATCCTCCTCCTCCTCCTCCTTCTGTCTCTCGCACACTACGATCCAATCTTATTCCTCTGTCAATCTGAAATCATTTTGCTTACGTTATCAAACATTTCCAAATTCTGACCGAACACACAAGATCTGTCTTCCGTTTCAGATTCAAAAAAAAAAACGACAATCCATATAAGATCCTAGGTTCTTGTCCTAATCCGTACTAAAATTGTCGGAACGGATTGATTTGTTATCCGATCTTGACAGAGCTCGTAAATTGGACGATCTCGTTTCGTTAATTTGATCAAAAAGAGTTGAGTTTTCATGTCCTAATCCGTACTAAATCTCTGTGATTTGATTTGATTTATTTTTTCAGGGAAGATGTTAGAACAGCTTTTGATCTTCACCAGAGGAGGCCTTATCCTCTGGACATGCAAAGAGATCGGAAACGCTCTCAAAGGCTCACCCATCGACACTCTGATCCGCTCCTGCCTCCTCGAGGAACGTTCCGGCGAAGTCTCCTTCAACTACGGCGCCTACACTCTCAAATGGACGTTCCACAATGATTTAGGACTCGTCTTCGTCGCTGTCTACCAGAAGATCCTCCAGCTTCTTTACGTGGACGACTTGCTTTCAATGGTGAAGCAGAGCTTCTCTGAGATCTATGATCCCAAAAGGATGAGTTATGATGATTTTGATGAGACTTTTAGGCAGCTTAGGTTGGAAGCTGAGGCTCGGGGTGAGGAAATGAAGAGAACAAAGCAAGTTGCGAAGCCTTTGAATGGTGGTGTTAAGAAGCAAGGGCAGGTGTCAAAGGAGGAAACGAAAAAGAGCAATAGTGGTGGTGGAGGTTCGAAGAAAGATGATGAAGGTAATAAAATCAGTAGCTTGGCTAATGGGAATCATCATCATAAGATGGAAGATGATGATGATCTTGCTAACGGGAAAGAAAACACGGCTGCTGATAATAATAATAATGTTGGAGTTGATGTAAGTAAACTAGCGAAGCTGAGGAGTAAAGGTGTGCGAGGTAGAGGAGGTTTAAGGAAAGCTGACAGTATAGGTAGTAACAAAGGTTCTTCCAAGGTGGAGCCACCGAAGAAGGCAACGAAGAAGAATAGGGTTTGGGATGATGCGGCCGCTCCTAAGCAGGAGGAGAAGCTGGACTTCACGGACTCCGTGGATGAGAAGGGCGGTAATGGTCATGTGGAGGTTGTGGCTGCTGACCAAGGAGAAAGTATGATGGATAAGGAAGAGGTTTTAAGTAGTGAGAGTGAAAGTGAAGATGATGATGATGAAGCAAGAAGTGATGAGAAGCCTGAGGCTAAGAAGAAGGGATGGTTCTCTTCTGTTTTCCAGAGGTTGGCGTTTCTCTATGTTGCTAATTTACTTAATATAATCTATCATCTAAGTATTAAACATGTACTGCAATCGTTTCAGTATTACTGGGAAGGCGAATCTTGAAAGGACAGACCTTGAACCGGCGTTGAAAGCTCTGAAGGAACGGCTCATGACCAAGAATGTGGTATGTGTCTATTCACTCTTATGTCTGGATTTAAGTTATGTGCCTTACTTGAGGCTTTGTCATTGACAGGCTGAAGAGATAGCTGAGAAGCTTTGTGAATCAGTGGAAGCAAGTCTTGAAGGAAAGAAGTTGGCATCGTTCACTAGAATCTCTTCAACCGTTCAGGTGTTGTGTTTTTGTCTTTGTAGCTCTAATTGAATCTAGAAAACATATCTGTCTGCAATCTCTTAATTGCTTGTGAAACATATTGACTTCAGGGAGCAATGGAGGAAGCTCTGATTCGTATATTGACTCCGAGACGCTCCATTGATATAATGAGAGACGTTCATGCTGCCAAAGAACAGAGGAGGCCTTATGTGGTCGTGTTTGTTGGAGTCAATGGAGTTGGTAAATCCACCAATCTTGCCAAAGTGGCGTATTGGCTTCAGCAGCATAAGGTGAGTGTAATGATGGCTGCTTGTGACACCTTTCGCTCTGGAGCTGTTGAGCAGCTAAGGACTCATGCCCGTAGGTTACAGGTAATGGCAATGACATCATCTCTGTTTCAATATTCAAAAAAAAAAGATCAGTTGATGATGCTGGTGTACATAATTAGTTAATGATTATTCTGGTTGGAACAGATACCAATATTTGAAAAGGGTTATGAGAAGGATCCTGCAGTGGTTGCGAAAGAAGCTATACAAGAAGCAACTAGGAATGGATCCGATGTTGTTCTTGTTGACACAGCTGGTCGGATGCAGGATAATGAGCCTTTAATGAGAGCTCTCTCGAAGCTCATTAACGTTAACAAACCGGACTTGGTCTTGTTTGTTGGTGAAGCTCTTGTTGGAAACGATGCAGTAGACCAGCTCTCAAAGTTTAACCAGGTTCGGTTTCCTTTAGATACTTCTTCGTAGATGTTTGATGGAACCTTATTAACTGTTTGTCTTTTGTTTTCTGAAAATTCAGAAACTTTCGGATCTTTCTACTACTGGGAACACAAGACTGATTGATGGAATCTTACTGACAAAGTTTGATACCATTGATGACAAGGTAGAGTAAAACATTGATAAAAGGGTTTGTTCTTGTAAGTGTTTGTGTATGAGTTGTTAATGAGTGTTTGGGACGGCGTTTTGTAGGTTGGAGCAGCTTTGTCGATGGTTTACATATCGGGAGCACCGGTTATGTTTGTGGGTTGTGGCCAGTCTTACACTGATCTGAAGAAGCTCAATGTCAAAGCCATAGTCAAGACACTTCTCAAATGATCTTCTCATCACCATCATCATCATCATCATCACTATCGTCCATCACTACCATCAAACAACCATCATCTATCAATGTCTTATCCATTATACTTTATCTGAGTTCTTGTTTTTGCTTTTTGATTTGAAGACGATTTATCTTTGGCTATGATGTTTTTCTTCTAAAAGAAAAAAAAAACTCGACATGAACATTTCGTTGTGAAGTATCAGTGTAACGTTTGTTTTTGAACTAAATGCATCTATGTACCATGTCAAATCTTGTTATCTTGCTTTAACAATCTACATCTTTCTCAATCTTGTTATACTTTATAACTGGTTGTGACCAGTTGTGCCTTCAAATGTGTACAAGCCTTAGCCATATATGTTAAGAACAAAACTTAAGATTAGAATTCAATCTTCCAACGTTTGAATCTGTCTCTCTACCAATTAATAGCCATTTAAGATGTTAGTTCCGTTCTCGACCACAACGGCTCCATAACTCGTAACACTATCAATTGTATACCTGAAGACTTCCATGCCTAACGTATAAAACTACTGTTACTTTTGCTTATAATCAATTATTAATAGCAGAAAAATTTGGTCATTAAACTAAATCTCAGAAAAATACAATTTTGGTTTGATAAGAAACTGAGTATTAGAAAGAGTATTTACCTGGGTTCCTTCAGATTGATGCTTATTTTCACTCTTGCTGTTATGGCAGCTATTTCATGTAATCTTTACAATGGGACTTTTGTGCAAGCTGCGGCTCCAATATGTCGACAAGATTGTACTGAAAATTCTTAAATCAACACTGCTACAAACATTGTGTAGGGTTGTCTTATAAAAACGGTGTTTGTGTTCAATCCGATGGAATTCCTCCTAAAATTTCTACATATTGCTGTTTGTTGTTTAAATTAAAAAAAAAAAAAATTAAACATGTAACATTTCATCTCTGATCAAATATGCTGTTCAGTGGAAAGATCTATAAAGCCTCCTTTTGACCAATTCAGTTCTTAAGTGTGAACTTCCGATAAAAAAAAGTATCGACCAATTTGTGTGTCTTTGAAACATGTTCCAATCTATAAAGCCATTTTTGACTAAAATATTACTCCATGGAGTATAATCCAAAGTTGATTTAAGTAGATAGAATAAACATAAAGTGGCCTAATGGTTTAAGAAGATTCACCATGGCAGCCTGGATATTCCAGATAGACGTAAATTTGATAAAATGGACAACTATGAAAAACACTTAACAGGAAACAAGAGAAAGTTTCGTAGTTCATTTCCATAATCATCCAAAAATTTCTATTTTATCGTTTTCCTCTCTTATTCAGGATTATATATGTATATTTTAACAAATTTTAGTGTATTTATAAATTATATTCCAAACATTTAATATTTTTCCTTAATTTCAAAATTCCGCTTGCTTTATTCTTCTACGTACTACTAATATCTGAATCTATATAGCCAAATACAGTATAATCTCTATAAATTAATATCTCTATAAATTAATATAATTTATAGTCCCAAATTAAGTTTTTGGTTCAATTAGTATCTCGATAAAATAATAATCTCTATAAATTAATAAAAAATCATAGTCCCAACATTATTAATTTATAGAGGTTTCACTATATATATATATATATATATATATATATATATATATATATTTAGGTGTGATCATTAATAAAATTAATAAAAAAATTATTAACTGTTTTGATAATTTTTCAAGCGTATTGTGTTGCTGAAAACAGTCAAACACTGTACTTAGTATAAAGATCTCATGCCAATCTATTAACAATTTCAAACCAAAAATTTCGTGTCAGTTTCTAAATTCACTAATATAACATTATTCTGTCATAAAAGTGAGTAAAAACTGTCATTTATTTACCAAATCAGAGGAAGATTACATTTTAGTCTTTAGTACTATTAATTAAGACCATATTTATTTTTGACTAAGAACCATATTTATTTTTGACTCGGTTAAGCTCCAACCCACAATGGGCTATATAAACAGAATCCTCACATCCAAGTGAGTCAAGAAAATAAAAAATAACCAAAGAGTAGTTTGTTAAAAGAAGAAGAAATCAAGAAAATGGGAATCATAGTTCCGGTCTTGACCCTTGTTTTCCTCTTACTCACCACAGCGAGCCATGCTGCCTCCAAACCGAGGATGATTCTGGTTGGTGGATATGTTGGGTCGTGGAAGGTTCCAGATTCTCCCAGCAATACTCTCAATCACTGGGCTGAGGCCAACCGTTTCAAAGTCGGCGACGTTCTTGGTACAGATCTATACTATTTATGCATCTCTTCATCTTTCTAACGATGCGTGATAGTTTTGAGAATGTTTCTCCTAATGTTTTTTGTCACAAAGAAAAATAATTCAAGGAAAAAATGATAAAGGGATTGCTTCTATTTGATTATTCTAAAATATATTTTTTGATTTTTTGATGTTTTAGAGAATATTATTAATCGGAAACATGTTTTCATCCAATCATATCATATATTTGAGATAATTTCGATCAAAAAAAAATATTTGAGATAATATAATATGATATTTTAATGATGTATTCATCATGCATGTGGATCAGTGTGGAAGTACGATGCAAAAGTTGATTCGGTGTTACAAGTGACAAAAGAAGATTACGATAGTTGTAACACAGCAAAGCCCTTGAAGCAATTCAACGATGGAGACACAAAGTTCAAGCTAGACAACTCAGGACCTTACTTCTTTATCAGTGGTGCTCCTGGAAGCTGCACTAAAGGCGAGAAGATTCATCTTGTTGTTTTGGCTGAACGCAATAATCCTGGTGGCGGTAGCCGTGACGGTGGCGGTCCTATGGTTTCTCCTGTTAGTAGTCCACCGGCTTCAACTCACGCTCCAGCTCCAGCTCCAAACGCTGCGGTTGGATTGAATGTTGGAAGCGGTTTGTTCTTGACCGCGGTTGCGATTGGTTTGACAATGGCTTAGAGGCATTGATCGAGAGAATGTAGCGTTTATCGTTTTCAATCTTTTTAGCAAGATTTGTTTTTTTTCCGTGTTTTTTCTTCTTCCAAGATTTGTTACGGTTTGAAATCTTTTTAGCATTATTTATTTGCGTTATGTTGTTTTTTGGGATGTTCATTCTCAAAAGTCTATTCTTGTGATTTGAATCTTGATATATAATATCAAGACGTTTTAAAAAATCTCAACTAGGAAACGAAACTGAAAATGTCTAAACAAGGTTAGTTATATACAGTGGGCTTAGACAAACTCTATTGCATAATTAAACCTTAGAGGAATTCTCAAACAAAAAAAAAAACAATATTAGTATTTTGATACAATTTAGTTATCCAATTTCTATTTTAAAAAAATGAATTTATGCTACTTACAAAAAGACAAATATATATATGAATTTCTCACAGAATTTCCAAGTTTCATTAGAGAAATTCCCTTCGTTCTCTCCTTTTAATCTTAGAAAAAATAACAAACAACAAGAACCCCATGTAGAATACTTCTACAAACGGCATGCAGTCTATCTTACTAACAGAAAATACAACCCGCCGCTTTATCACCTTACAACGACACACAGTTTATATGTAAAAAGTAAAAACAGCAAAGCACCAAATCTAGAGATAAAAGCATGAAGATGAGAGAGATAACATGAGCCAAATCTCACACGGATGTTTTAGCTTCGCGAGATTTCGCCATGGATGTCGCTTCTGCTCGGGGCGTCTCTTCTCATCCTCCATGTATGCCCAAAACACTTCCCTAGATTCCTTTTCTTGTAAATTCAATCGAGATAACTCTGTTCTTAATCATGTTCTCAGATTATAGTAGACCAATTTGTTCATCACAGTCATCGTTGATTCGGGTTAGTTCTCCTTCGAATTATTCGTTAGTCTCTTGAGAAAGTGATGGGCTTTATGAAAGTTTCAAGCTTTAAGCTCTTTCTCTTATGAACTTGCTGGGAATTGCAGATTCCAATCAATAAAGGATGTCGCTTTGGTCGTGTTTCGAGCTTGAGTACTTCCCTTCATGGTAAGAATCAATCAAGATTGGTTTCTGATATCTCAAGAACATTCCCTCTTGAGTTCTTGATGCGTTCTTGTTGCTTTCTTTAGCTGCTCCGAGAGGGGAAACAAGGCG
Organism: Hirschfeldia incana; assembly: GCA_026261945.1. Classification (NCBI taxonomy): domain Eukaryota; kingdom Viridiplantae; phylum Streptophyta; class Magnoliopsida; order Brassicales; family Brassicaceae; genus Hirschfeldia; species Hirschfeldia incana. Next base: position 6,604,936 of record JABCMI010000006.1, read on the forward strand.
TGCTGGTAGTGTACAATTGTGTAACCGCTCTATAAGTTTTGCTCATGATAAGAACTCACGGAGAGTTAGTGAAGCTGCGAGAACTGTGACTGTGAGATCGGATCTTTCAGGAGCTGCAACACCTGAATCCACTTATCCAGAACCAGGTACAACTTCTCTCTGCTTTGGCTAGATTTTACAACCTCTTTTGTCTCAATAACACAATCCTTTCCTTGTCTTTGAACTTTGAAGTGCAGAGATTAAGTTGAGCTCAAGACTCAGAGGGATATGTTTCTGTATCAATGCTGGCATCTCTGCCATTGTTCTCATCGTCCTGATGTTCATTGGCCATCCCTTCGTCCTTCTCTTTGATCGCTACAGGAGAAAGTTCCATCACTTCGTTGCTAAACTCTGGGCTTCCATAAGCATCTACCCGTTTTACAAAACCGACATCCAAGGTCTGGAGAATCTGCCGTCATCAGACACTCCTTGTGTATATGTTTCGAACCACCAGAGTTTTCTGGATATATACACACTTCTCAGCCTTGGCCAAAGCTACAAGTTCATCAGCAAGACAGGGATATTCGTGATTCCTGTCATCGGTTGGGCTATGTCCATGATGGGGGTTGTTCCCTTGAAGCGGATGGACCCAAGAAGCCAAGTGGTAAGTGACAACACTCTGTTTCTTGACCCTACGATCTTTTCAAGTGTTCCTGTTTTAAACTCATAACTCTTTTGTGGCATTTTATAGGATTGCTTGAAACGCTGCATGGAACTAGTGAAGAAGGGAGCGTCTGTGTTTTTCTTCCCAGAAGGAACGAGGAGTAAGGATGGTCGGTTAGGTCCTTTCAAGGTAAACACACAACAATCGTAAGATTCTTGATCATGTTCTGGAATTGTTGTGTTTAACAGGGTGTGACATAATATTACAGAAAGGTGCATTTACGGTAGCAGCTAAGACGGGAGTTCCAGTAGTGCCAATAACGCTGATGGGAACAGGGAAGATCATGCCGACGGGTAGTGAAGGTATACTGAATCATGGCAGTGTGAGAGTGATCATCCACAAGCCGATCTATGGAAGCAAAGCCGATGTTCTTTGTGACGAGGCTAGAAACAAGATAGCGGAGTCTATGAATCTCTTGAGCTGATGATCTCGTTAAAAAATGTTGTTTTTAGCTGTGTCTTTTGATTAACAGTGAGAAGCTATATCAGTTTACATGTGGAAGAACAACAATCTGTTCAGATTTTTGAATGTTATGTTGAAGAGAATGTCAGTTTTATTGTTTAAAATAAAGGCTTTTCTCTTTTGTTATGGCCTCATAGTTATTGCATATATTTTTCTTCTTTTCTTTCTTTCAATGTTTGTGTTACTCTAATCATTTTATAAGGGTTAATTTGCTAGAAATACACGATAGAAAAGTTAATTGGGTGAATATGCAAACAAAATTTTATTTAGCTACCTGGAGAGAGAAACAAATGCAAAAAGACCCACATGACCCGGAGAAGAGCAGATGGCTGTATATAGCATGTAGGGTAGGCATATTGAATTTGGATTCATGTATCAGTGACATAGATAAGCAGGTGCAGTGATGAGTTGCGTATGAGAATAATCGGATAAATTTATGAGGATTCAGTTCCGATTAGTTTCCGACAACTGAATATATTTGAATTAAAGAAATAAATTTTAATAAAACTAAAACTAATAATAATTATCAAATATTTTTATTAATCATCAAACATTCCACTGAATAATAATTAGACAAAGAAATGAACGGTAAGAACTACAACAGAAAATCAGTGACAAAAAAATAGAACTACAACAGAAAATAATAACTAGTAGCTGTAAAAGGAGATACGGCGGTGTTGACGTAAGAGAAGCTGCGGTGGTGGTGGCATAAAAGAACCTGCGGCAGCGATGGCGTAAAAGAAGCTGCGGCGGTAGCGTTAAAGAACTGTGGCGGTGGTGGTGTAAAGAGCTGCGGTGGTGGTGGTGTAGAAGCTGCGGCTGTGGTGGTGTAAGGAGTGCGGCGGTGGGCCGGTGGCGTGTAAGGAGCTATGGGGTGACGTGTAAGGAGATGCGACAGTGACCGTAAAACGAGGTGCTGTGGGGTGGAGCAAAAGTTTCACGGTGATCTTTTTTTGTACTGCAAAAAAAGATTTGAACAAACAGATTTGAGAAGAAGAGAAAATAGAGAAAAGAGTAATGAAAATGAAAGAGAAGAATGGAAAAAAATGTTGTGGTAAGAGGTAAATATTCTTAACCACTCGTTTGTTGATAAGATTTATATACAGAAGTGTGCTTTTTGCCAAAACACAACCGTTTCGTACAAGTATCAGATACCTAAAGCTAGGGAAACTAAAGTGTAGGCTTAACAGATACCTAAAGCTAGGGAGTATACGTTATAGGGTTAGTAGTGGGATATTGAGAAAGTTGAACAGTACATCACCAACAAGCTAAATAATCTTTTTTTGGTGTATATCAGATGCAATTACCCTTTTATAAAAATTAACCCTTTTATAAAAATTCAAAAATTCCTTATGATATAATGAGTTGGCCAATGAAAGAATAATAATAGTTCTGTTTTGGGTATAAAATCTGTCATACTTGAATCCAAATTAGGAAAGTTGCCAAACGACATAAAAGCTACAGCGCATATATTTTTTCAAAATGGAAAAGTTAGATATCATCATAGTCTCAAATTAAATAAATAATTTCTAACAGTTTTTTTTAAATAAAAGTAAATAATTTAATTTGTAACCTATTTTTTTCAGACTGTTTTGAAAAGAAAAGTTTTTATTTTTCTGGGTAATTTTTTAAAAACATTATATATATGACTTAATTGACTTAATAATGCAAAAGGATTAGAGAGCTGAGACGGTAATAAGAGCGGGTGGACCCACCAGGACTTTACCGAGACACAGTTTTCTCTCTGCCTGAAACGACTTCCGTCTCCTTCCACCAACATTTTTTTTTTTTTGATAAACACCAACATACTTCTCTCTTCTTCTTTTTCACTTATCAGTGTCAAACCAGTGTTTACAGACAAGAGATAGAAAGATACATACTCCTAGTTCCCAGATCTGTGAAGACATCTTACAAAAAAATTCACGTAAATTTCCTTAAATCTGTTGCAAGAAACGCATTGTCTAGTTCGGGGTCTGAATATATAGATCCTCACTTGTTTATTTGTTGTGTTCTGGATCGTGATAAGAAGTTTCCTGCTTGTTGAATGTATACAGATATTTATTTGTTTCAGAGATTTTTTTTTTGTTTCTTTTTGTGAATTCTCTTAAAAGTAAGTTTAAAAGAAATTGAAATTATTATTCTTTTAAAACTCTAGGTAGTACCCCTGTTGCAAAACTCTTGTTGATTATTACATTATGTTTTTATCAGAATGAAGGCTCTTATTCTAGTTGGAGGATTCGGAACTAGATTGAGACCGCTTACCTTCAGCATGCCAAAACCTCTTGTTGATTTTGGTAACAAGCCCATAATTTTGCATCAGGTAGATGTCTTGTCTTCTTCTTATCATTATGATGTTGATCATTCTCCGAATCATACTTTTTGATGAATTGATTTTATTAAAACAGATTGAAGCACTAAAAGCTGCTGGAGTTACTGAAGTTGTATTAGCTATCAACCACCAACAACCAGAGGTACTGTACTACTACCTTATTGTTATTTACCCTGTGGCCTGGTGATCATTATGATTGACTCTCATTGTGTTTTTTTAAGGTGATGTTGAACTTTGTGAAAGAATATGAGAAGAAGCTGGAGATGAAGATCACCTTCTCCCAAGAAACCGAACCCCTGGGGACAGCAGGGCCTCTCGCTCTGGCACGTGACAAGATCGTCGACCAATCAGGCAAACCCTTTTTTGTGTTAAACAGCGACGTCATCTGCGAATATCCACTCCTCGAGATGATCGAGTTCCACAAGAGCCACGGCGCCGAAGCTTCGATCATGGTGACCAAAGTAGAAGATCCTTCAAAGTACGGCGTGGTGGTTATGGAGCAAGAAGAAGAAGCAAGAGTTGAAAGCTTCGTCGAGAAACCTAAACATTTCGTTGGGGACAAGATCAACGCTGGTATATACCTCTTGAACCCGTCTGTTCTCGACAGGATCGAGCTGAGACGGACGTCGATAGAGAAAGAGATATTCCCCAAGATCGCTTCGGAGAAGAAGCTTTACGCAATGGCGCTACCTGGTTTTTGGATGGACATCGGTCAGCCTAAAGATTACTTGACAGGGCAGAGAATGTATCTCAACTATCTAAGAGAGAATGTTCCGGGGGAACTTTTAGCGTCGGGAGATCATATAATCGGGAACGTTATGAAGGATGAGACCGCGGTTATAGGAGAACGGTGCTTGATTGGGCCTGACGTGGTGATTGGTCCAGGATGCGTGATTGAACCGGGTGTGAGGCTGTTTGGTTGCACTGTGATGAGAGGTGTGAGGATCAAGGAACATGCTTGTGTGTCTGATAGTATCGTGGGATGGGACTCGACCGTTGGAAGCTGGGCTCGTGTGGCTGACGTGACAGTTCTAGGGAAAGATGTTCAGGTTGCTGATGCTGAGGTTATACAAATGTCTGCCAAACCAGAGATCGTCCAGAAAGTGTGATTCATCCTATTTATTATAATTTTATTTGAAACCTTTTATAACAGAGGTCGAGGTTTCACTTTTTCTTTGATTAGCTCTTCTTGTAGTATGATTTTATATCGGGTTTATCAACTTCCTCATTCGGTTTAACATTCTTTTGACTGCATTCCCTTGGTATGAGTATGAGTAATATCAAATTTGAGTGCAACATATTTGTTATCCTCGCTAATATCAAATTGAGTATGAGTAACAAGTATTCTGAAATTCAAAGGTACAGCTTAGTGTTTAGATGCTTCATATAACCCAGACACACCACAAAAATATGTTCAGATTTTTTAGTAACAAGTATTCTGAAATTCAAAGGTACAGCTTAGTGTTTAGATGCTTCATATAACCCAGACACACCACAAAAATATGTTCAGATTTTTTAATATTATTTTGAAGAGAATGTCAGTTTTATTGTTTTTTCGTTCAACGTCAGTTTTATTGTTTAAAATAAAAATTTAGGCATCTCTATATTGTTAAGGCCTCACACATGTCTTATACGACACATATTTTTCTTTTTCTTTTTCTTTTCTTCTTTCCAATATTTGTGTGAATCAGAATCATTTTATAGAGCTGGCCGATGAAAGAATATTTAAGGAAACATTCTGTTTTGATATAAAATCTGTCATACTTGAATCCGAAAAAGGTAAGTTGCCAAACGTCAAAAAAGCTACAACGCATGTATCTTTTCAAAATGGAATAGTTAGATATCATAATCTCAAATTAAAGAAATATTAATGTCTAAGGGTTTGGTTAAAAATTATACATGTGAAAAAAATAATTTAATTTGCAACCTGTTTTTTATTTTTTTTATTGAACAGTTAAGTTATTATTTTGTATGTAAGGTTTTAAATTAGATTATATGTAAAGCAATAAAAAATAATAAGCAGGGTTAACTAATTGATTTTATTAATTAACTAACTAACGCAAAAAGAATTAGAAGGAGATGGGACGGCAGTAAGTAAGAGAGGTGGGGTGGACCCGACCCGGGCGGCACGGAGAGACAGTTTCTCACTTTTCTTCTCAAAAAAATCCATTCTTTTTCTTACAAAATCATTTTTGTCTGAAACGACTCCGTCTCCTTCCACCCATTCCTTCACTTTCTTCTTCTTCGTCGTCTTGACCGTTCTCCTCTCCGCCTTATTCAACCTGCAACTTCTTCATACCCTCTACTCCTTTAATAGTCGGTATCATTGCACCCCCTATTACTCTGTGTAATGATCTTTGATTGTGTACTTCTTGCACCGTTTTGATGCTAAAGAAGTCGTTTTTATATATAAAGTTATGATTTTTCGTATGAACCTTCCTTCCTTTGTAGATGTTTCGATTTAAAGGTTTTGAATTTTCAGTCAATTTTGAATTTTAGGTCAACGACAATGGATGAATGTTCTTATACTCTATTACCGGCTTTAAAACCCAGCCATGAAATGATTTTCCGACAGAAATTCTGGAAATAAACATCACATGTTTGGTGCTGTATATCTTTGACTTTTTAATGATAATTGTTTTATTTTATTTATTTTATTGCGTGAAAGCAGGTTTTGCACTTGTGGGATTCATGAGTTGAGTCACAGGGGAGACAAAAAAAAAGCATGTTCGACTGTGTCAAAAAATCAGTGAAATCACAAGTTATCAGTGGCCAACGCGAGAAGTTCGTAAGGTAACTTTTGTTCAGACTAAACACTTTTAACTAGAGTTTCAGACATCTTTTTTGTGTTGTGTCCTTTGAAAGTTAAAGCCTTTCTTTAGTTTCTTTTGTTCTCCACAGGTTGGATAGTATGGATTCTAGATACTCTCAGGGCTCTGAAGCTGGTCTCAACAGATGCACACTCAATCTCCAAGGACCACCACGTGTTGGTGTTGGTGCTGGTACTAGCCAAGGCAACAACAATGCATCATCCGGTTCGTTTAAGAAAGGTTTTAGAAGAGGCTCCAAAGGTCTCTGGTCACTAGGAAGATCGATCGGTCTCGGCGTCTCACGAGCAGTGTTCCCTGAAGATCTCAAAGTATCTGAAAAGAAGATATTCGATCCTCAGGACAAGTTTCTTTTGCTGTGCAACAAGCTCTTCGTCACTTCTTGCATCCTCGCTGTCTCAGTGGATCCTCTCTTCCTGTATCTTCCGTTTATAAACGATAGCGGCAAGTGTATCGGCATTGACCGGAGGCTGGCTACCATAGCAACAACGCTGAGGACTGTCGTCGATGTGTTTTATCTCTGCCGCATGGCTCTGCAGTTTAGGACAGCCTTTGTCGCTCCTTCTTCGAGGGTTTTTGGGCGAGGCGAGCTTGTGATTGATCCTACGCAGATAGCTAAGCGGTATCTTCAGCAGTACTTCATCGTTGACTTTCTCTCTGTGCTTCCACTTCCACAGGTAATAACAGAAACCACTTTGATGATTGATTACTTAAAAAGTGGTGACTAGTTTATGCTTTGTTGCTGTGATTTCAGATTGTTGTTTGGAGGTTTCTTTACACATCTACAGGTGGGAGTGTGTTGGAAACAAAGCAAGCGTTACGTTCTATCATATTAGTTCAGTACATTCCGCGGTTTATTCGGATCTATCCCTTAAGCAAAGAGCTCAAGAGAACATCTGGGGTGATTGCTGAGACAGCTTGGGCTGGTGCAGCTTATTACTTGCTTCTCTACATGCTTGCTAGTCATGTCAGTTCCTTGCTACCTTTTTGCACCCTTTTCTTTTTAATATCGTCTAAGCAATCTGTTCATATAACTCTCACCCTCTTTCAGATTGTTGGGGCGTTATGGTACTTACTGGCTTTAGAACGAGTCAACGGTTGCTGGAAGAAGGCTTGCCTTAATGGCCAGAACTGCACCAGAAACTTTTTGTTTTGCGGTAACGAAAACATGGATGGTTACGCTGCTTGGAACACTATCAAAGAGTCAGTTCTTCAGCAAAACTGTCCTGTGAATGTGACTGATGGTGACAACCCTCCTTTTGATTTTGGAATCTACTTGAGAGCTTTGTCCTCTGGCATTGTCTCGTCTGAGAGCTTTGTAGCTAAATACTTCTTCTGTTTGTGGTGGGGCCTTCAGAATCTCAGGTAATGTTTGTGTTTAATTATAATGCCATAATCACATTGTTTCATTAGTAACTTTGTTGATGTCTAAAATGCAGTACTCTTGGTCAAGGGCTTGAGACGAGCACATACCCTGGAGAGATCATATTCTCCATAGCACTTGCTGTTGCTGGGCTTCTACTCTTTGCTCTTCTCATTGGGAACATGCAGACTTATCTCCAGTCTCTAACAATCCGGCTTGAGGAGATGAGAGTGAAGAGACGTGACTCAGAGCAGTGGATGCATCACCGGATGCTTCCACCTGACCTGAGAGAACGAGTCAGACGTTATGATCAGTACAAGTGGTTGGAGACACGTGGAGTTGATGAAGAGAACCTGGTTCAGAACCTCCCAAAGGATCTGAGAAGAGACATCAAACGACATCTCTGTCTGGCTTTGGTCCGAAGGGTAAGTTGAATCTACTTTTTAAAAGCCTTGGCCTCATCAAAGTAACCAACCATCTTGTTTATGAACAGGTTCCATTGTTTGAGAATATGGAAGAGAGGCTGCTTGATGCAATATGCGAGAGGTTGAAGCCGTGTCTATACACGGAGAACTCTTACCTGGTCAGGGAAGGTGACCCTGTCAACGAGATGCTCTTCATAATCCGTGGCCGGCTCGAGAGTGTGACGACAGATGGTGGGAGAAGCGGTTTCTTCAACCGTAGTTTGCTTAAAGAAGGAGACTTCTGCGGCGAAGAGCTTTTGACGTGGGCGCTTGATCCCAAGTCTGGTTCAAACCTACCTTCGTCCACAAGAACCGCAAAGGCTTTAACCGAAGTAGAAGCGTTTGCTTTGATAGCTGATGAGCTCAAGTTCGTGGCGAGTCAGTTCAGGAGACTGCACAGCAGGCAAGTTCAGCATACTTTTAGATTCTACTCGCAGCAGTGGAGGACTTGGGCCGCTATCTTTATACAAGCTGCGTGGAGACGGTACGTGAAGAAGAAGAAACTTGAGCAGCTTAAGAAGGAAGAAGAAGAGGAAGAAGGAGAAGGAGAAGCGCATGTTGCTAGCATCAGAGCTACGTTCTTGGCGTCAAAGTTTGCAGCGAATGCGCTTCGTAAAGTTCATCAGAACCGCATTGCAGCAAAGTCTACTAAAGAGCTTGTGAAGTTTCAGAAGCCTTCTGAACCTGATTTCTCTGCTGATGATCCTTGAAAAAACAAAGATGCTGACTACATTGTTTACATAACTACATCTCTATGAATGCTTTTGACTCAGATTGGAGTTTATTTATTTATACTTGTTTGATTTTTATTCCAACACTAAGATTAGACAACAGGTGGTGGTGATATAAATGGTAATTTCTGATTGTTTTGTATGTTGAAGACAGATATGAAGGAGATTGCATGTAAAACATGAGATTGGCAGCATGGGATATAGCAAACTTTACATGCTCAGATTTGCCATTTAGAAAAAACATTGTGCAACATCTTAGTTTGTGTATATGTTAAGAGGTTAAAAATATTGATTTGACAATCTATGTCTTTAAAGTTTGATTTACATTTTTGGTCATATATTTAGAAAAAACTTTAAAATTAAAAAAGTTTTGATAGGTAACCTATCGATAAGGGATTTGTAATATCATACGAATAAGGCCCTGATTGGTAAAGCAGATGAGAAAGCAGTAGCATTATGCTGCAGAAGCTATATGCTGCAGAAGCTGTATGCTTTTGATAAACTGTTTAAAAGATTGATTGGTACAGCAGTATGAACTTGTTATTTAAACTTATTATTAAAACCAGTATATAATATATAATATATTTATTTATAATGAATATATTTTTAATATATATATATATATATATATATATATTAATCTATAAATATTATATTCATATATATAATTAATTATTTTAGTTTCTAATTTCAAAATTATGTTTACAATTAAAATTTTATTTCAAAAATAAATTTTGAAATTAAAATATATTTTTTTCAATAATATTTTTCATTTAAAATATAATTTAATTTATATAATTTATTTAAAATATAATTTATATATAATATAATTTAGATAATTAATTTATTAAATTTATAAAATTAATTTATATAATTAATATAATTAATTTATATAATTTATATAATTTATATAATTAATATAATTAATTAATATAATTAATTAGTATAATTTATATAATTAATTTAAAATATAATTTATATATTAATTTCATTAAATATAATTAAATTATATTTTAAATGTTAAATAATATTTTTAAAAAAATATATTTAAATCGTAAATTTATTTTAGAAATCAATTTTTAATTTTCTGGATATAAAAATAATTTTATGATATTATTAAATCAAATAAGTGAACCAATTATATATTTTTAAAAATATTTATAAATTATAAATGCAAATGCTCTTCCAAAAGCTTCATATAAGAGCATTTGCTATAGAGCATTTAGAGAGCATTAGCATTTAGTAAATGCTCTTTTAAATGCTTTTGTAACAAATGTTGATTGGATAATGTAGAGCATAATGCTAATGCTAATGCTCTACCAATCAAGGCATAAGGACAAGCGACGAAAAATATGATGATTGAATGGTGAATAAATAAGACTTTCCAACCTCCAAAAATTAACAAACGGAATGAAGTCCATGAGTAAAGGAACGGGAGAAACCTAGTCATGAACGGTTAGGCTTGTTACAGTTTTATCCGCAAACTCTTGCTGAAACACAAGAAAACCAAGGCAATACTATGGTTATGTTTCTTGAGTCCAATGTCTGGACACTGACGAGCCCTTACTGTTTGTCCCTCTACTTTGACTCTAGTAATAATCTTATGGACCAAAGAAAAGCCTTTAATTACTTTGCAAGCACACATTATATAAGAAGTAGTTCAAGAAGATCATTCTCTTAACGCCAATGATCATGAAATGTAAACACATGAAATATTCAATCAAACAAAACATAAATAAATATGTCTTGCTTGAGATTAATAGGTTATACATTGATTAGGAATAATGCAATACAATAAATCCATAAATGTTCCAATATAACAAGAGCCAAATAGATAACTTGGTAGTGAAGCAACTAGTTAGCTGGAACTCTGCCTTTGAGGAAGTTCTTGCAAATCGTCTCCAAGAGTTTCCTGTCAGCTCCCTTATTCTCCATCGATGCCTTTGCCGCATCAGACATTTCTTGCTGCAAACGTAACTCATAACTCGTCAGAATACATACCACATTCTGTTCTCATTGTTATGTTATAAGATGATCATATATAAGTAAAGCAAACCTTGATGTGGCCAAGACGGAGAACACGATCTACAATCTCGAAGAGGATCTCTTTGTTATACTCGGGATGGCCTTGAATACAGAATAAATGATCTTCTATGGAGAACATCTCCACCTCGTACTTGTCTGAATAAGCTAGTACTTTGGCACCTTCCGGCAACACCAACACTTCGTCCTGGTGTAGTTTTATGATGGCTATGCTGTCTGGAATCTCGTCTCCGAAGTAGCTTCCTGGTGTGATCGCATCCTTGACGATGGTTATGTTTCCAAGTTTAAGCTCTGGTCCTTTTCTTGCTCTTCCAACTGTTCCTCCTCTTACTCTGGCTATGATCTAAAGGAATCCGAGTTTTTATGATTAGAGGAATCTTATAATCACAATTGAAAACATTATATTAAATGAGTGTGTTTGGTGCTAGTAGATCCTAACCATTGTTGTCATGCTTATTAAAAAAATTTTTGATCGAACAAAAACTTTTCCCAGTGAGACTCAACTCTATAAAATTATAAGAAAAAATTAGTTGATTAAGAACTTTAGCCCCAGATCAATTCTTTCATTTGTAAGTATCTCACCCACTAATTGAAAAATTATACAAAAGGAATATGAAATACACTTCTTAATTCAGAAACATTATACCAAGTGATGAGTCTGACCTTGCTATATCACTATTAGATATTAATAGATCTTAATTTTCATGTCGTCAAATTGAATCCCTTACTACTCATACACTAATAATATAATAAAGTTTCACTCAATATACTTAAGCAAAAAACAAAACAAAAATCTTAATATATCGTCTATAAGTAAAAGGTTCAATTTAAAACCACTAGTTATGAATTAAAATGTTGAACAAAAAATATAAAATAAAAATAAAACAAGTGATAATAAACTAATAACTGGGAAGAAGAAGAGAACCTGGTGACCGAAGCAGATGCCGAGAACTTTCTTCTTCATTTCATCAAGTTTCTTGACGATCTCACATAGCTTAAGGATCCACTCATCATTCTGAAAAGAATCATGAGAGCTTCCACTGATAACGAAACCATCGTACTTCTCAAGATCTTTCTCATCGGGGAACTCGCCTTCCACGACTCTAAACGAGTCCCAATGCTCTCCTTCATCTCCGAACGTCTCCACGAACACGTTGTGGTACCCTCCGTACGCTTTCTTGACGAACTCTGAATCAGGAGTCGCTAGAAACAGAGCGAACTTCTTCTGGTCAACCATTTTCTTACCGGCTTAAGAAACACACAAAGAGAGAAGTTGATTAACGTGAGAGAGATAAGGAGAGAGAGAGAGAGAGAGACAAGGAGCAATGGAGAAGGAACACGTAAGTATGTGTGTATTTATATGAGATTGGACTTGGTCGACCCATCAACTTGGTTTTTAATGTTACACGTTTTATGTAATAGTAATGTTATGGTCGGTCACACTTGGACAGCTTGCTAACCGTAGTGGACCATGTCCGGACATGATTCACGCATTATTGAAGTCTAGATGATATCATTATACTAGTATTATTTTGATTGTATTTTTCCAAAATATGAATATATATTCCTCTCATTGTTGACAACCATAAAATTTAATAGAATTATTTGTGTTAGAATGATTCTCCTGGCACAATCGGTTATATGTTTATATTATCTCATTCTCATTTAGTTCTCTTTAAAAGAAATCTAGAGAATTAGTTACTTCTCTGTGATGCCAAATTAAATACCTGAGAAATTATGCTATGTCATCATCATCACTGAATTACTAAACGACTCCGGATAGAACAAAATTATTTTGATGACTTGTAATTCTTATGTGATTGGAACTCGTTTTTGAAACTAATTTATTCCTATATAAAAAATTTCCCATGTTTTTTTACCTAGAATTATAAGTGTTGAACTTTGTGAAAATGTATAAACCCTTTTTGTTTTTTGATTTCTCTCAGTATCGTGTCTTCTAAACCATAACCATTTTATAATTCGCAAGTCGTAAGCAACGCGGCTTTACGGCGTTACTAACGCCGGTTTTTACTGTCTTCTCTAACATGTTGAAAATAGATTTCATAGGATTTTTTTTTTAACCATTTTTATTCTCAACACTGAATATTCTTACTTTTAAAACCAATCAAGATCTTGCGTGATCATCGGCTCTGGTCTAATGGCTTCTTCCCATGCACATGACTTGTAAAAGTTACATATTATTATGAAAATGGGTCTAAATTGAAAGTATCGATGTTATAGAAATAATACTATGAAACGTAGACTGCATTACTCTTAAATCCCAAAAGAGAAGGATGTGTTTCGCGCAGAGTCTCTTGCAAACGAGTTGGTTATCTTTCACCATCGCATATAATAATAATACAGGACCCAAAATTGATAGAGAGGCGGAAGCTAAAGAGGTTAAGATTCAAAGTTTTGAACCTAACTGGATAACTTGAGGTTTAAGGTATCTTGAAGAAGATAACAATGGAGGCGAATACTCTTCGCAGTGTTCGTTAAGAACTCTTGAGGGGCACGGATACTCTCCGTAGTGCTTATAAAGCTCTTAAGAAAACTCAATGTTTATTAAATCAAAGCGTGAGTATTTACATGTAGCAAGCTTGCTATTATATAGTCAAGCAACACCGACCTAATTCCTTTGAATAAAGGAAGTTTATAACCTAGTCCTAATAAAAAAGGAAACACGTAAATAAAAGGAAAAACATAATGTCGGTAAGTAAAGGATGATGCGCTGCATCAGGTTCCCCCGGGGGACGAAGGAGTCGTCCACGAATCTGGCCGGTCGTTATCACCATGAAACTGTGATAAATGCTTAACGTTAAAGACGTCTGACGTACGCATCCCATTCGGCAGTTGAACTCGGTATGCGTTAGGATTAATGCATTCGACAATCTTCACAGGTCCAATCTTCTTAGACTTAAGCTTGTTGTAATCCCGCAAAGGAAGGCGTTCCTTGGTTAAATAAACCCATACCAAATCTCCTAGTTGAAATAGAACTTCCCGGCGCTTTACATCTGCAGCTGCTTTATATTTTGCTGCCGACGCTTCTAAGTTAAGTTTAGCCGTCTGATGCACTGCTGCAAGGTCATTAACGAAGTCAATGGCCTCCCCATGATGACGTGTTCTGTCAGGGACAGTAGTCAAGTCCAAAGGACAACGAGGAATGACACCATAGACCACCCTGAACGGACAAAACCCGAGGCTCCTATTGAGTGCGTGATTATGAGCGAACTCCGCTTGACAAAGTTTAGAGTCCCAAGACTTGATATTATCACCAACAAGACATCGCAATAAATTACCCAAAGAGCGATTAGTGACTTCCGTTTGGCCGTCTGTTTGGGGATGATACGCGGTGCTCATGTCGAGGGAAGTACCCAACAACTTCCACAGTGACCTTCAAAAGTGGCTAAGAAAACGTGTATCCCTGTCGGAAACTATCGACGAAGGGAGCCCATGAAGCCTATATATTTCGCGAAAGAAAAGAACGGCTATGCTGACTGCATCGGTTGTTTTCTTGCAGGCCACAAAGTGTGTCATTTTGGAAAAGCGATCAACAACCACTAAGATAGAATCATGACCTCTCTGTGTACGTGGTAACCCCAAGACGAAGTCCATACTTACGTCCGTCCACGGCTGAGTAGGAACAGGTAGAGGTAGGTAGAGGCCGGCATTAGAAGCGCGCCCTTTAGCCTGCTGACAAGTGCGGCACCGTTCAACAAAGCGCTCAACATCCCGCCGTTACGTCGGCCAAAAATAGGAAGAGGAGACGAGCTGTAATGTACGATCCCTACCAACGTGTCCCTCGTTATGCATCTCACTGATAATCTGTAAGCGAAGGCTACATTCTGGAACACACAAGCAAGTACCCTTGAACAGAAAGCCATCATGAATCGTATAGATTCCTGTATTCCCACGCTCTGCTTCTCCAAAAAGACGTCCAAAAAAAGGATCTGAAACATATAAATCAGCAAAGGTTGCAAACCCGTGCACGCTGGTATGCATAGTAGTCAACAGTGAATGCCGGCGACTCAAGGCGTCTGCAACGCGGTTTGTCTTCCCTGATTGATGTCGAATAGAGAAAGTAAACTGCTGTAAGCATGATATCCAACCGGCATGCCGAGCAGAAACTTTAGCTTGGCTATCGAGATGTCGCAATGCGTCATGATCGGTGAACAGGATGAATTCTCGATGAACCAAATAATGACGCCAGTGTTTAATGGCCTGTACTATGGCATGAAACTCCACATCATAAGTACTATAGCGGCTGCGAGTTCCAGCGAGTTTTTCACTATAGAAAGCCACGGGTCGGCCGTTCTGACTTAAAACCGCGCCAATACCAAGCTTAGAAGCATCGCAGTGTAATTCAAACGTAGCGTTGAAGTCTGGTAACACAAGTATAGGGGCAGACGTCAACTTTTCCTTGATAAGCTCAAAAGCCTGTGAAGCTTCAGGTGTCCAAGTAAATTTACCATCGCGCATACATGAAGTAATCGGAGCCATGATCGAGCTGAAGTGATTAACGAAGCGTCTATAGAAGGAAGTCAATCCATGAAAACTTCGAACTTCGGAAACAGATGTTGGTGTTGGCCAAGACCGCACAGCTTCAATCTTGGACGTGTCAACCGAAAGACCTTGATCAGAGACAATATAGCCAAGAAACAGGACATGAGAAACGCCAAACTCACATTTTTGTCTAGCGGCAAAAAGTTTCTGATTCCGCAAAACTTGAAGGACCCTTCGCAGGTGGTTTTCATGTTCGGCCAATGTCTTGCTAAAGACAAGGATGTCGTCGAAATACACAACAACAAATTTACCGATGAAGGCTCGCAATGCCTGGTTCATGATTCTCATAAAGGTACTTGGAGCATTGGATAATCCAAAAGGCATGACTAGCCACTCAAAAAGTCCCTCTCGCGTTTTGAAGGCTGTCTTCCACTCATCGCCTGGACGGATTCGAATCTGGTGATAACCACTTTTGAGATCAATCTTGGAAAAAATTTTTGCTGTTCCAATTTGATCTAAGAGGTCGTCAAGGCGAGGAATTGGAAATCTGTAGCGAATGGTGATTTTATTTATAGCTCGGCTGTCCACACACATACGCCAGGTGCCATTTTTCTTGGGTATCAAAAGAGCTGGGACGGCGCATGGACTAAGGCTTTCTTTAATGTGACCCTTCTGTAACAGGTCTTCTACTTGGCGCCTTAATTCTTCATGTTCTCCTGGACTCATACGGTAGTGAGGGCGATTAGGGAGCGTGGCGCCAGGAACGAGATCGATCTGATGTTGAATATCTCGAAGTGGTGGTAAACCTTCGGGTAGATTTTCTGGAAAAATATCATCAAAGTCGTTGAGGACAGATGCTAGTGCAGGATTTGATGGCGTGAGAGATGCTGGGGACGTTGATGGTAATAGAGCAAAGGCATGACCTTCAGATTCTAATTCAGAGATGAACGTGGAGTACGAACATAACATCGTGGTAGATCTTTTTGGAACCGGAGAATTTGTTGTTGATGCTGATGATGGTGTTTGTTGTTCCGCTGGCAGGTTTTCACGTGAAGGGAGTAAAACAATCTGATGTGAATCCCATGTGAAGCTATATGTATTCTTTGCTCCATCATGAGTGACTTTACGATCAAACTCCCACGGATGTCCTAGAATGAGATGGCTAATATCCATTGATGCGACATCACAGTAGAGACGATCCTTGTAGTGTGGTCCTATCGAGAAAGAGACTAATGCTCGCTGAGTGATGCGCAAATTCACACCTGTAGATAACCATCCGAGAGAGTAAGGTGCTGGGTGAGGTTCAGTAGGAATGTCCAGCTTACGTATTGCTTCTTGAGAGATGACGTTACGACAACTTCCGGAATCAATGATAAAGCTGCATATACGATCTTTAATGGTACAAGTGGAGCGAAAAATATTTGTTCTTAACCACTTATCATCTTGCTGCCGAGGTGCGAGACAAGAACGATGAAGAAGGAGAAGAGGACCCGTATCACCTGATGTCTCATGGATGTTAACATCAATATCTTGGTCGTCTTCCTCCTGTAAATCGTACACGTCTTCCTCAGCGGCCGTATCCTTTATTACTAACCCCCGACGAGTGGCGTTGGGACAAGCTGTCTGCATGTGACCTAGTTCTCCGCAGGTGTAACAACGTAAAGCGTTTGGACGCGTTGAACGTCGTGGCTGCTGGTCGTCCTGGGTCGTTGGTTTGGTGGTCGAATTTGCTGTATCGCCGACGTCTTTTCCTGTAGTAGAGGAATGGCCACTAGATGGTTGTTCCTGAGCTCGTGGGCGTGTAGAGGACGAACTCCAGTTAGACCCACGGGATTGTTGTTCAAAAGATGTCGCACGGCGATGAGCTTCTCCGATTGTTGTAGGATCAAATTGGGCCATTGCTGTCTGCAATTGTGACCGAAGACCTCCTATAAAACGTGACACCAGTTGAATTTGGCTATCATTAATCTCATTACGAGTGAGTAAGAGGGAAAATTCTTCAGCATATTCGTCGACGGTGCGTGATCCTTGACGTAAGTTCTGTAATCTCGTATACATTGTCCGTTCATAGTTGTGAGGCAAGAATGTTTGGCGCAGATGTTTAACCAACTTTTCCCAAGTCTGGATGGGAGTTTTTCCAGTACGAGAACGGGTGGTTTTGAGTTGTTTCCACCAAGTAGCCGCATGACCACGGAAACGCATCGCCACGAGGGACACACGACGATTCGGTGGTACTTGTTTGAACTCTAAAATTTCCTCTACTGAAATTAACCAGTCGACGAGATCATCACTTTTGATACCTCCATGGAATTCTGGTATATCCACCCGAAAACCCTTTTCCCATTGATTGTGGCGAGAATCTTGACGTCGCACATCCTCGAGAAAAAGCCGATGATGTTCGTCATCTTCATCTTCTTCGTGTGGATATTGCTGTTGGGGTCGTTGCTGTTGCCTTCGTTCCTGTGGAAGAAATTATTGTTGGTGTTGTCGATTTTGTTGATGATGTTGTGGTTGGTTCTGAACATTAGTCACCTGCTGGGTTTGTGGTTCCAAGCGAGTGAGTACGGTGTTCATAGCATCCAAACGAGTTGTCAACGATTCGCCCAATTGTTGAATTGAGGTCTGCATCGACGACTGAAAGTTTGTTTGCATCTCAACAAGTAGGGCTCGTAAATCGTCCATGCTTATGAAAGTTCCTTCTCCTGGTTTTTTTGTCATGATAACCCGAGAAGAGATCCAGAAACGTGTAGGCTCTGATACCAACTGATAGAGAGGCGGAAGCTAAAGAGGTTAAGATTCAAAGTCTTGAACCCTAACTGGATAACTTGAGGTTTAAGGTATTTTGAAGAAGATAACAATGGAGGCGAATACTCTTCGCAGTGTTCGTTAAGAACTCTTGAGGGGCACGGATACTCTCCGTAGTGCTTATAAAGCTCTTAAGAAAACTCAATGTTTATTAAATTAAAGCGTGAGTATTTACATGTAGCAAGCTTGCTATTATATAGTCAAGCAACACCGACCTAATTCCTTTGAATAAAGGAAGTTTATAACCTAGTCCTAATAAAAAAGAAAACACGTAAATAAAAGGAAAAACATAATGTCGGTAAGTAAAGGATGATGCGCTGCATCAAAAATCTTGTTTGCTTCTCTGTAGTGATAATAGGTTCTTCTTATTCAGTGGAACTGAACATGATAATTTAGTTCGTTACGAACAAATATAGGCAATTAGACATATGACTATTTCCTCTCCGTTCCAAGAAGTGTTCTCAGTAGTCATTTTCCAATTCTCTATTTCATATTTTTTGATAAAAAAAGGTCATATAATTTGCAAATCGCCAACAGCAAAGAAAACTATAGAGATAAAACTCGAATATCATTCCGAATTGCGTCCAGATACTGCTAATTCTTTTCGACTATAAAAATTTATCAGTATGACGTCTACATCCAATTCCTTTTCTCTTGCGTCCAATATTATTATTTGTTTGGTTTGATGATTTTGATATAAATTTTGGTAGATATAATAATTTTGTGACAAAAAAATAATAATAAATTCTAGTAAAATATCAGAACAACTGAAATTATTTCTAGAAAGTTAATTCAAATGACATTAACCGAATAAAAACTAAAAATGATTGGTTCAAACAACAATTCATTTAGGAGTGTTTCCAATCATGAACTTGAAGTTTTTTTAAATACTTCAATCATTACTTAGAAAATTTTGCATATGAAATCATTTAAAATGAGTTTCAATGTATTGTTATGAGAATCATAGAAAGCATGTCCAAAGCACAACGAAAAGATTTTAAAGTCCCTTTTTACAAAAAAAAATTTTAAGTCCCTACATTACAATTATAAAACGTCGAAGAATATAAACCATACAAAATAAACTTTGAATCATTGATGAATACAGTTATCCTTAATTTGATTGATTTTTGAGCATGGTAAACATTTTTAAGATGTTTTGGAATGCTATTCACTTCTGAAAAGCAGATCATTTGAAGGGTTTGTTTGAATTATATCAACGTCATTACTCTCCTAATTGTTTTAGTAAAAAAAGATATCACGTTTAATCCTAAAAGTAAAACACTACCATGATTACCAGGCTCTTCCATGACTACCATCGGAAGAGCCGATGAAATAAAAAGAATTTACTCTAATCTCACCATTCCATGCTGGATCCAATTAATTCTGATCTGTGAAACAAATCTACAAACAAAAAGATGGTTCTGAGAGGTAAAACAGTGTTACAATGGACAGAGGAAGCTGACATTTCCTGACTCCTGAGACATTTGTCTTATTCGTAACCGTTTTTCATATTTTTTCTGCATATCCACTGTCATTTCACATCACAAGTCACGTCATTACTCCTCTCTTGTTCTTTCATCTTACTCTTCTAATTTCCGTGCACGTGTAGTTCTTTATGCCTAGATCTTCTCCCATGCAATAATGCAACACAACCAACACCTACCACAAATTTTCAGTTCCGGCTTGGTTCAACTTACAGGGACGCCAATTATATATTGTGTGTGTACCATATACAAAGGAGAATATGAAATTATGTATAGTACTGTTTGGTGGTGGTAGTCTCCATAAGATCTAGCTAGTTTCAACTAGGGTGCACATGTTATGGTCAGACCGTTTTAAAGCTTATACTAATTTAATCATACAAATAGCCACATCGGTATGCTAATCGATTTACTATGACAGCTGAAATATAGTGAACTTAATTAGAAGTAACCTACCTATAATAATATGTTAAAAAGGAATCCCTACCTATAATATTATGGAGTAATAAAACATCAAATACACTGATCGTTTTAAAAAGTAACGACGTTTACAAGGAGGCTTCTCTCAGATGAAACGAATAAAGAGCAAAATAACAAAGCTGAGAAAATTCCACGAAAGGTGAAAAATCAAGAAGAAGCAAATATGTGTTCCTACCGATCATTCACACACCATTCTTCTTTTATACCAAAATCAGTTCCTCTCTCTTTCTTTTTCATGTTGTTTTACGTTTTTTTCTGATTTTTGTTCCTTTTTTCTGATTTTTGTTTGTTCTTGAATTTTCTTTTGCAGAAGAAAATAAATGGAGGATACTGAGTATTACGAAAATAATGGTTGTGGTGCAAGAGTATTTTCGTTAGAGAAGAAGAAAAATGACTTTCAAAACTCGTCAAATGTCTGTTGATCAGATGCATTTACTTAATTATTATGTCTTTAATTATATCTTTTTATTGAGAAAGATTAGTGTAACGCTTTGGGAAGTAGTGGTATTGGCAGAATGGCTCAAGCTCCTTGTTGCATTGTTACTTTAATCTACATTATTATTTTTTTGAAAAGCGGCTTAAAAGGATTAAATCCGCGTCAATGATAACACATACCTAATCTCCGGGTGGAGGTACAACCCACAGATAGATCCTC
The DNA here is from genome assembly GCA_026261945.1 of Hirschfeldia incana. Taxonomy (NCBI): domain Eukaryota; kingdom Viridiplantae; phylum Streptophyta; class Magnoliopsida; order Brassicales; family Brassicaceae; genus Hirschfeldia; species Hirschfeldia incana. Next base: position 6,625,783 of record JABCMI010000006.1, read on the forward strand.
TCATGTGCATTCAAATGAGCCGAAAAAAAATAGCTCATATCCGTGTGGCCAGTGGGGTTTGAACCCATGTTCACCGTATTAAGTTTTATATTCCCTCAAACACCACTAGACCACCACCACTAGTTAATCTACATTATTTTCCTCGCTCTGAAATTGTGTGTTTGCAGGGTGGTTTTCATACTTCATTTATTAAACAAATAACTTGTTATTGCTTCTTGCCAGAAAAAAACCTTTGTACTATTACTTTCATCAATCATGCAAGAACTTACTTGACTGTAAGAGGCCAAGAGCTTAGAGCAGGGTGTCGTTAATATATTAAGCCATTGTCTATATGTTTTTATTATTCTTGTTCTAAATTCTCGATCTGTAATTTTCCAAAGATTTGTTTTTGGTTTTTCCATGAATTAAATGTGTATATTTATATTGGCGATAATATTGCATGTCTACGTGTGTACATATGTAGTTATGTATATTGCTGATGATATGAAATTCATATCTAATAACCAGTCGACTGTAAACTCTAAAGGAAGAGAGGGAGATGGTTGTTTCTTGGTTCTACATTTCTACGGGATCGCGCCTTCCATTATTCCATAACACCGTAAAACCGGATAACTTTATTACTCATTTTGTCATTTATTTACGGCTTTCATTCAATTACTACGTACATTAGTTAAATATAAAGTATACAACTAATTAATCAATATATGGTTAATTATGAAGTGATTAGAAAAAGGAAATTATCATCTGAGCAAAGATAGAAGAAAAGTAGAATGTTTCAATGCAAGAAGCTATAATATTAAGTAAACCCTACACATTTTGATACTTTGTGCTAAACTATAACGATGCATGTGATTACAGGCTCATTTACCACTATTTGCAATATACAAAGTGGTAATCACCACTAATTACCACTTCAAGTGAGCTTCAAGTGAGCCTGTAATCACATGCATCATTAGTATTATCTCCACCTCTTAGATCATCTTCATCACGAAATCCGGTGGGAGATATTTTTCGTTTTTGTTGAACATTTTAAAAAAAAATAAAAACGAACCAATCGCAGACCGTTACGTGTTAATAAGGCCCGTAAATAATTCAAAAAACCCATCGTATATGTTTTGATTTTGGCGACTTTGGCGATGGGTTTTTTCTTTCGCTGGGTCCCCTCCCTTCTTAAAACTCGCGAAGAGCTCGCGATAATTATGCTCTTAACTTCACAGTATTCTAACCTATACTATAACAGAACGTTTGGGAGCAGATGTTTTATAGTAGAGTTATGTAAAAACACGAGTAAACATAGAATTAATAAAGGTTGGACAGCAAAAGGGGTGCAACAAAAAGACATTGAATATGGGCTATAAATTTTACGGTACAAATCATTATGGGCCTATTATCTCAGGAGTATTTTTCCTCATCCAAATTCTAAATTTTGAGTTCTGGCCATTGTTTTTGACAAAGAAGTTCTGGCCACTGTTTTCTAGTTTGTTCTAGTTTCAAACTGAAAATAACCTACTAATTAGAATTTGGTAGAAGATAATTAAGTACATGCTTGCTACCTAATACTCTCTATTCAATTTTTTAAAAATGAATGTTAAATTTATTCATATCAAAAAAACTTTTTACACGTGTGCTTCTTGTTATAAAGTTTTGAAATCTTAAATAACATGATTCTCAAACTCGTCTAAGCCTGAGCCATTAACATAGCTTTCATTGTTTCTCCAAATCTTCGACTCCCATGTAGACTTCAGTTTCTTTCTAGGCTACATGTATTTTCTTAGTTTGTTTATAACTATAACAGTGCTCACCTGCTCGAACAAAGAAAACAATGGTCACTTTCTCATATATATAAACTATAATCAAGAAATAGCAAAGAAGTATAAAAAATTAGAGAACGTGGAAGGATCAGGTCGACCACATAAGCAGTGGGAAATCACAGAAGAATAATCACACTCCAACGAAGATTTGCTGCCCCCATTCTCTCCTTTTTTTATTAACTTCAACTTTTTTACTCATTCTAGCTCCATCTCTCTTGAAACATTTTATGTTTTTGTTCTTTTGATTTGTTTCTTTGTTTGCTTTCTGTACGCTTTTATTACTTAATTCTACAAACCAAAACACAATTAACGTTTGATAAAAAAAAACACACAATTAACACATGTTTTGCTTGTGAAATTATTTCTCTAACCTAACGCAAGTCACTGAAATTTTATACTTCACCGGGACTATTATAAACTCTAATGGTCTTACTTAATTACAAAAATAGAGATTTAATCAGGTGATATTCAGCATTTTATATTGTTATTAATCTGATAGTTGGTAAATTGAGAGTTTTCCACTTCTTCACTTTTGTAAACACTAACATAACATCAAGATCCATTAATTAATGATTGATGACTCATGTTCCATTGCTAGGATGCACAATCAACACTGTTCTGCGACATATCTGCTACAACGATGAAGATATGCTTATAGATTGTGAAGTTAGTAGTCACAAAGCATGTACAATTGGCCACCATAAAAAGTGAAAAAGCAGCAAATAACATTTTTAAGAGAACTTTAATAGAATAAAGCATTTTATAATTGGTGCATATCGGAATATGGTCCTCTGGGTAAAAAATATGAAACAAACATTACTGATGAAGAAAATATAGACGAATTAAATATCCAACATTTTTTATTGTGGTGGAAATTATTGGGAAGATGAATCTACTTTTATAATCCCTTCATGAATGTTAATTATTTCCCCCTTTTGACATTGTACTAAATTTTGGAAAATATATATGAAGATTGAAACAAAAGCCAAGTAGTTTTTACATGACCCTTCCTGGCTTCCAAAGGAGTGATGTCTTGGGTTCAAGTCTGCTTGGGAGGAATCTTGAAATGTATGGGTCTTTGGGTTCATCAAAAAAGAAGAGGAAGATTGAAACAGAAGCTTTAAAACGCATAAGAATGTTGATCTGTAGCTGGATTAGTCCCATCAATCCAGTCTTTCTCCACTTTCGTGTAAGACCAAGAATTCGAAATCTTACAAATTAATTAGGTTGAATTACTACAGTCAAATGAATCTGATTCTGATTCTTAATCACTTGTGAAACATTCAACAAGTATATCTCGAGGATGAATGAACCGATCACGAAAAGGCCATCACGTATTACTATATTATAAGCGTAAAGAACAGATTATGAAGTTAATTAGTGAATATATATATGAAATTTAAGTACAAAGATGGCATGCATGATGTAATAAGGAAGGATCATTGATAATATGTGACGAGAAAATAAGGTGATTGGTTACAAAGCATCTCGTTGCTTACCTCATCTTGCTCACCTTAATTCGGCATTCTGGCCAACTCTTATTTTCAGTACTCGGTACATAGACCACTTCAAAATGTGATGAGTATACATCTAATATTCTAATTAATAACATGGAATTTTAAAATAAAACTTGTTTCTTATTAGGTTCGAGTTCGAGAGTGCATTGTTATGTGCAAAAATGTAAAGTGGGAAATACATGATTGGTTATTTATTAGTTACTCCCTTCGTTCTTAAAAAATAATATTTCTAGCATTTTCACATATATTAAGAAAACACGTTAAATTACTATAATAAATTTATTGTTTTCCATAATTTTCAATTTTCAACAACTTTTAGCCAATAGTAATCTAATAAAACCAATTAATTTTCTTAAAATTTGCAATTTTTTTCATAAAAAACATAAAACAACAATTTTTTAAAAACAATTTTTTTTTTCAAAACAACTATTTTATTAGGAACGGAAGGAGTAGTACTTACTACGTGTACATATGTACATGTTAAGTTGTTAACAAAAACTTGGTTATTTTCTACCATTTTTTCTCTTTTTATACCAAAACTTTATTAAAAACATACATTCGAAACGTGGGGGTCATGAATGTTTTGGCAGTAAAGAAAGACGTGATTGAAAGGGGAAAAAGATTGAAAAAGTAATAAAATAAGGAAAAGAAAGACAAAGATGTGGTAATTATTAGAGGAGGGTGTTGTATTAAAGTAATACAAAAGGTGGGCCGAAATAATGACAAAGGAAATAGACTGACAAAGAAAAGAAATAAATCAAAAGTATAGGGACTTATCACAAATGGTGTAATTTCACAAATAAACAGCAACTCATTAGGAAATGTGGATTATCCCTATTTCAAGGCTTTATCTTGACTTGTTGCTCGTTTCTCTTATTACTACTCTCTGATCTCATGCTATTGCGTTTTGACATTTTTATATAATAACTAGTGGTATTCCGGCGCTACGCGCCGGGTTCGTATGTTATATTTTTACATGTATTTATAATTTGTTATAAGGACTTAGTAAAGAAAATATATTAAAAATATGAAAATAAAAATATGTTAAAAGAAATTGAATTCTTATGATCTTTTTGATAGTTTTTAGCGATCATAGTGTATTATGTTATTTGAAGTTGTTTAGGTCAAAGCGGAATAGGATAAATGGTTGTTACTTATTGATTTAATAAAAGTAAAATAAAAGACGATAAAGTTGGAATCTAAAAATGAAGCAAAATTGATGTTTTATTTAGAGAATATATTATATTATTAATTATTTTGATCAAAAAAAAAATTATATTATTAATTACTAAAATAATTATGAACTATTAAACTTTTACTAATATATTTAGTGCAAGTAATACAGTTAATGGTTAGGGTGGTTGATATGTTATTTTTTTAATAACTTCTAGGAGTTCGTTTTAATTTATTTTGATAATTAGATTGCATATTAGGTGCACATATTGCATTAGATTGTTCATTTGCATATCTGAGAAGTTTTGGGCAAAATCGCAAAATTATCTTTGCAAATTACAAAGTTTGTAGCCAATTTGAAAACCATCAAGAGACCAGGGACCAAGGTTGAAAATACGAAATATTATGCTGAGCTTAATTGCTGCACGATTGGAACTTTGGGTTTGATTCGCATGGACATTTATGCAAATATAAAAGTGAGTCCAAATGAAAACAATAAGAAGTTCAGGGAGTTGTTTGCAAAAGGCCAAGAGTTGGCCATTGGAGCTCACGAGCTTCTCTTCGCCGAATCTGAATCCCGACGGCGAAGCTTGATTCGGAAACGACAGAGCACGGTATCGGAGAGACGACTTGGACGGTACTTCACGGTGGATCGAAGATTTGATTCCGGTGGAAGCTTTCAACGCGGCGGTTTACCGCGAAGCGGCTAGAGATCTTGCAGAGCATGGCGGAGGAGCACGAACAGGGGATAACTCGAGCTTGGACATCATCTTAGACCTCGAGGACATTTATTTACGGCGGCTTGATTCAGAGAAAGAGGAAGCAAGAGCTCGAGTTCGAGGAGACACATAGCGGCTTGACGAAGCGGTCATAGACACCGTATGTAGCGGCGCGGTGTCACCGCTGGGAACACAGCGAACTCCGTAGAAACATGGTCCACCTACTTGATCTAAATTCAGCTGTACGAATTGGTGGTCGGAGTACAAAGCTCACGACCTAGGCGACGAAGAGACATGGTGAGCAGATCTGGAAAATAAATGTCATGAAGCCAGCAAAAATGAAGTGACGATATCAGTCGATTTCTTCGAAGAGGACGCGCCGTAATTAATGAAGACAGACGCGCTAGAAGAAAGCAATACGCGTGAAAACCACAGACACTCTACCTAGCCGACACGTGTGGCAAAACGCCCCATGCTTCTTTGGTGTCGTGGAAGGCTATTGAGCCATCCCAAGTCAACTTTATATATATAGATTTCTATAAATGATCATTAAATACCACTATATTAAATTTCATATTTAGGTGGGGAGACAGCAAATTATCAAATTTATCTTGCGGTAAAAGGCTAAACGCATTGTTTCCATTAAATGGAAGAAAAGGATGAAAAAGAAGACTAAAACATTAAAAAATAGAGGATGAAGCGAATTTTAGAGTTACAAAATCAGTCTCATAGCCTGTCACTGGTAGTACATTACATCAATTCTGTCTTCTTCTTTTCATTTTACAGTAAAATGCAGATTTTTCTTTTTTTTGACTAAAAAGTAAAGTGCAGATTTGTAACTTTGAACAACAAAAAAATGTATTTCGAAGTTTATAAGAGGGCAAATCTCTAAGATATATACATATGAGTAGACCCCTATAGTTCTTAGTACATTATTTTTTTGTTATTTTACAGTAAAAACTAGATATTTCACTCACAAGCCAAAATCCATCTTAAAAAATATAATACCTTTTAGCTCTGAAAACACAAACTAAATATTATAATAAATAATATATATAATATAAAAGGTAAAAATAATAATCAAAAACTCAGTTTTAGTTCAAAAAATATTCAAAAAATAAATTTAATACAAGACAGTAGTCCTATCGTTTTGTTTTAAAAAAAAACAGGAAATTAGCAATATAGAAAAGGAGACAAGTAGGAAAAGAGAGAGATAGAGAGTGTAGAGTAGACCAGCATCCTCCACCATCCCGGTCCGACAGTCCGTATCAGCTTCCCCCTGATTCTCTCTCTCTCTCTCTCTCTCCTCCATTTAAACCTCTCAGCTTGTTCTCCTCTCCTGTGTGTAATAGAGAGACTATTTTGAAAAGAAGGGTGAAAAGAAAGAAAGAAAGAAGCACTTCTTTGATAGACCCGAGACTTCTTTCTTCTTTTTTGTTTGCTTTTGCTTTCTCTTCTTTTCTTATGTGTGTTTTGTGGTCACAACCCCAACTAATTATAAAAAAAAAGAAGCAACGCTCTCTCCCTTCTCTTTAGCTAAACCTTCCTTGGTGGTGGTAACCAAAGAAGACCACGATGTTGAACTTGAATCAGCTTCATCTCCTCTACTTGTTCTTCTTCCTCTGTTTCTCAACTCCTACGCTCTCTTCCGAGCCAAGAAACCCTGAAGGTTAAAAACGTTACAACGCTAAAAAGACCGTTTCTTTTTGTTCCTATTGGTTTGAAGGTTTTAACTTTTGTATTATTTTTGTGTGTAAAAATGGTAAACAGTGGATGCGTTGATAAATATAAAAAACGGGTTGCATGATCCTCATGGAGCTTTGAACAACTGGGACGAGTTCTCTGTTGATCCTTGTAGCTGGGCTATGATCACTTGCTCCTCCGACAACCTTGTCACTGGCCTGTAAGTTTCTGATTTCTTTGTTATGTTCTGTTTCTATGGAGTTCATTAAATGGCTACAAGTCTCACTCTTTCTCTCTCTCTCTCTCAACTTGCTTTAGAGGAGCTCCAAGCCAATCTCTCTCGGGAACTCTATCTGAGTCAATCGGAAACCTCACTAATCTCCAACAAGTGTACGTTTACGACAACCTCGGATCCTCCACCCCCTCTTGTCTTCGTCCCTACAATATGTTTTTTTTTTGTTTCTTGTCAAGAAAACTTTCTTTTTTTTGTTTGTATCTCTAACCTCAGCTTCCTATTTTTGTTTGAAGGTCATTGCAGAACAACAACATTTCCGGCAAAATACCACCGGAGCTAGGTTCACTTCCAAAGTTACAAACTTTGGATCTCTCCAACAACAGATTCTCCGGCGAAATCCCCGTTTCCATCCAGCAGCTAAGCAGCCTTCAATATCTGTGAGCTTTTATTCTTTAATCTTTATTCACCATCTTAATAATGATTTGATTATCATCAGTTTCATAGTAAAACTCATCTTTACCTCGTACGAATTGATTTTTTTTTGTTTTGTTTTCAATTAGGAGATTGAACAACAACTCATTGTCTGGGCCCTTCCCTGCTTCTTTGTCTCAAATCCCTCATCTCACCTTCTTGTAAGTATACATAAAGCTTTGTCTTTTCTTCCTAATTTTTTTTTTTACCTTATGAAGATTGTCTTTTTGTGTCTGAGTTTTGTCTTTTTTTTTTGGAATTTAGGGACTTGTCTTACAACAACCTCAGTGGCCCTGTTCCTAAGTTCCCAGCCAGGACTTTCAAGTAAGAAAAATACTTGTTTTGTGTGTTTTTAATTTAAAATATAATCAGGACTAAGTGATGTTGCTTCTGCTTTGTTATTGATTGTAGTGTTGCTGGGAATCCTTTGATATGTAGAAGCAGCCCACCTGAGATTTGCTCTGGTTCAATCACTCCAACTCCTCTTTCTGTTTCTTTGAGCTCCTCGTCAGGTAGAATCCTCCTTCTTGCATCAGTTGTATGTAATTGATCCTTTCATTAATCATTTTCTGTTATTTGAGTGTGTGTGTAGGAGGCAGGTCTAATAGATTGGCTATAGCGCTCGGTGTAAGCCTTGGCTTTGCTGTATTACTTATCTTTGCTCTTGGGTTCCTTTGTTGGTGCCGAAAGAAACAAAGAAGGCTACTGATCCTTAACTTAAACGGTTCGTGGACTTTTCAGCTTTATACAACTCTTTGATTCATGGAGAGATCTTTAATGTTTTGATTTTGAGCAGACAAGCAAGAGGAAGGGCTACAAGGGCTGGGGAATCTAAGGAGCTTCACGTTCAGAGAACTCCATGTGGCTACAGATGGTTTCAGTTCCAAGAACATTCTTGGTGCTGGAGGGTTTGGTAATGTCTACAGAGGAAAGCTAGGAGATGGGACTATGGTTGCAGTGAAACGGTTAAAAGATGTTAATGGAACTACAGGGGATTCACAGTTTCGAACCGAGCTAGAGATGATCAGCTTAGCTGTTCACAGGAACCTGCTTAGGTTAATCGGTTATTGCAAAACATCTAGTGAAAGGCTTCTTGTTTACCCTTACATGCCCAATGGGAGCGTCGCTTTGAAGCTTAAATGTCAGTATAAGTCTTGAATCATCAGCTCTAAGTCTCATTTCCAACTGACTCTTAACCAAATTTTGTTTAACTGATGTAGCTAAACCGGCACTGGACTGGAACATGAGGAAGAGGATTGCTATTGGAGCAGCGAGAGGTTTGTTGTATCTACACGAGCAGTGTGATCCAAAGATCATCCACAGAGACGTCAAAGCTGCTAACATTCTTTTAGACGAGTGCTTTGAAGCCGTTGTAGGTGACTTCGGGCTTGCCAAGCTCCTTAACCACGAGGATTCTCATGTCACCACTGCGGTCCGCGGCACTGTTGGACACATTGCGCCTGAGTATCTCTCCACTGGTCAGTCTTCTGAGAAAACCGATGTATTTGGGTTTGGTATACTCTTGCTTGAGCTCATAACCGGACTTAGAGCTATTGAGTTTGGTAAAACCGCTAGCCAGAAAGGAGCTATGCTTGAATGGGTAAGCAATGAGACACACTCAAGAATCACTTTTTCTTGATTTACTTTATATAATAATTAAACTGTAACTTTTGTGTTTAGGCGAGGAAGTTGCATGAGGAGATGAAAGTAGAGGAGCTGGTGGACAGAGAGCTAGGGACAAACTATGATAAGATTGAGGTTGGAGAGATGTTGCAAGTGGCTTTGCTATGCACACAGTATCTTCCAGCTCATCGTCCTAAAATGTCTGAAGTGGTTCTGATGCTGGAAGGAGATGGCTTAGCAGAGAGATGGGCTGCTTCGCATAACCATTCACATTTCTACCATGCCAACATCTCTTTCAAGACAAACTCATCTCTGTCTACTACCTCAGTCTCAAGGCTTGAAGGGCATTGCAATGATCCAACTTATCAAATGTTTGGCTCTTCCGCTTTCGATGATGATGATGATCAACAGCCTTTAGATTTGTTAGCCATGGAACTATCCGGTCCAAGATAACACAAACAAACCTAAGGAAGAAGCTCTACAGTTTTTTTTTTTATAATATAGACATGTATATGTTTGGTGAATGATGCAAAATTTTCTCTATAGTTTGAGATTATGTGGTTGTGATGTTGATGTGTGTATATACACTTTTTGGTATCTATTTTTCTTGTTTGTTGTGGTGGCAAAGCCAGAAGCTATATGAGAGTGATGTTGTTTGACTCTCTTCTTTTGATCAAGTTGTCTCTCATTTGCATCAATCCTTTAGCTTATGTTGTTATCATACTTTAGCTTGTGGTCCTCTTCTAGTAACGCTTATGGCTTGAAACTTTTGTCTAACTTTGACTCTCATAAGTCACTTTCAGTTTCTTATCACAAAGCAACAAAGTACAAACAGTTAAAAAGAAGGATAAACGACATCGTTTGGAGGTAAAAGGACAACGACACTTAAAAGAAGAAGAAACGACAGCTGTTTGGAGGTAAAAGGACAAGAGGTGGTAAGACGAAAACAGAGCATATATAAAGTAAAACGAAAGAGAGAGACTTTAGCAATTTGGCGACATGGCAAATCAGTCGTCTCCATCTTCCATCTACTGTGCTTCTTTCAATCAAGATAACAGGTGATCGATCTTTTGACAACTGAAATTCGATTCCTTTATTGGATTTTCCAGGAAAATTTGATGCCTTTTTCTTTGGTTTCTGGCTCGGTCTTCTTCTCATAAAACGTAACTCAAAAGCTTCCGTTTTGTTGTTGGTTGCTCGATCTTTTTTTGCAGTGGGTTCGCGATAAGTTCGAGAGATTCCTTCAAAATATTCGATTCCACTACAGGCAGACTCTGTTATGAGCGAGGTAAGTTTTTATCAATCAAAAGACCAAACTTTTTGGCTGGCTATGTTCTTTGTATTGAATCTGAGAGCGATTAGGATGATGGGTTTGATAGAAAACTTGGTTTGGTATGCTAAAAGTATGATCTGATATTGAAGACAACGTCCTTGTAATGCAGACATTAAGCTAGTGTAATTGGCATAGGATCATGATGATATATGTATTGAAGTTTGATTTGTTTGATGTTTTGGTATATAGCTGCTGGAGCTTTCGTTATTGTTGAGATGTTGTATAGCTCTGATCTTCTTGCACTTGTTGGAGCTGGTGAACAGGTTTGTGCTTTCCTTCTTGGGTAATTGGATTCCATCTTTGTATGATTTGGGAAATTTTCATGTATAGGCTTCTCTATCTCCACGGAGACTCTGCTTATTCAATACCACAAAGGGTTCTCCTCTTAAAGAACTTAACTTTTTAACTTCTATACTAGCTGTCCATATGAACAAGAAAAGGTTAGTTTCCAAACTTTGCTTATTCAACATCAAAAGGTTGTTTAGATTTTGTATTTTGAGAGTGAATCCATAGTGCTGTGATTGATTCTTATCAGGCTTGTTGTTGTACTTGTGGAGAAGACATTCGTATACGACTTGAATACGCTTGTTATGCTTGATACTATTGACACCGTGCCAAATCCAAAAGGTAGCTCAGCAAGTGAAGTTTCCTTTCATCAACTTTTGTAGTAGCGGTTTGTTAGTTGTAAACAAGAGTGTCTTTGAGCAGGTCTCTGTGCGTTCTCTCCAAGTCTTGAAGGCTGCTTCTTAGCTGTTCCTGCTAGTACAACGAAAGGCGCTGTTTTGGTGTATAACGTCATGGATTTGCAGTCTCACAGTGAGGTTTACTAGATGCTTTCACCTGATTTTCTTGATCAACTCTTTGGGTTCTTGAGTTGCATTCTATTGACAAGGTTCTGTATGTTAAATTCGATTACAGATTGATGCACATCGTTCTCCATTGGCTGCAGTCGCACTCTCTTCAAATGGAATGTATATTGCTACAGCATCCGAGCAAGGGACTCTGATCCGAGTCCATCTTGTTTCTGAATCAACTAAGGTGAATGAATGAATAGTTGCTATTTGGATACACTGTCCTTCTACAGATTCTTAATCGTTTATTTCTTGTGTGTTGCAGTCATATAGTTTCAGGAGAGGAACGTACCCATCAACGATATACTCACTCTCTTTTGGACCATCCACGCAGCTACCTGATATATTGATTGCAACGAGTTCTTCAGGCTCCATCCATGCCTTCTCTTTAATGTTGGCCATAAACCAAAGGTTACAATTAAGAGTCACACTCTTTACTTCCCTTACACTGTGTCAGAGTCTTCGTCATGTTTTTCTTTGTCGCAGAAGCAAAAGGTCTACTAGCTTTCTTGGATCAGTTCTTCCCGACAGCGTGAGTGATGCACTAGACCCAGCGCATCATCACGTGCTTCAGAATGCAGTTTCTTCTGGAATTAGAAGGTGGGAAGTCTTATTCTTTTGGAAGCTGCTAAATGACCTATTAGGCTATATATAACTCAAATAGGTTACTTGCTTGTATTTAACAGTTATGCAGTGGTTAGGAAGATAGACAAACTTGAAGGAACATCATCTCCATCTCAGTTTACATCTATTAGGTAAGATATTAGGATTTAGATGAGAAGTTCTGCGGTTGTTTTGGAACAGAACATTACCAGTTACCACAAAAAAAGGCTTGTCTGATGATCTTTCATTGTTTCTCCTTTTCAGGGCGACGGTATCAGTGATTACATATAGTGGCTATTTCCAGGAGTATACGCTGAGTATCAGTAACAAGAATGAATCGTTATGGACATTGGAACGTGAATTCAACCTCTACCCCGTAATCAGCAGTTGATATTAGTACTAACCCAATACCAAAGATAACAAAGTACATGGCAGCTTCTTCTTTTTGTATATAACAATTTGTACTTTTCATCAACGATTGTTTTGTTGTTGTCTCATGTTCTTTGGCTGTTATCAAATAATGTGCTGCCGAATAGTCACTTGTGTTTAAGGAAACAAAATACAAAATGATGTCTCTCGAGTTCCAAGCTCTTTTTCATCATTTCTGTACGGACTTCTTAGCTACTTAGAGTCAAGGAGCTATGAAGATGTTGTTTCATCTAAACAACATCCATGAACTCAAAAATAGTGTAAAGACAGCTAGCTTTATGGTATAATAGCTCAACAAAACCATAATATCTTCAGGGAGGATAACTAAAAATCCCAATCTCAACAACATTCATTTAACTCAAATAGTGTGAAGACAGCTACAACCGTACAACAAAAGGACTTTGCAAAGCCAAGAGTGAGTGGTGTTGCCCGTTGATTTTGCATTTTGTATGTTTTGAGGACAGATTTTCCCAAGTTAAGTTGCTAAAGATGATGTTAAGACATTCATCGTGATCTTGTCCTGACAGCTTGCCCTCTAGAAGCTTTTCTCTCCATCTTCTCCCTCTTCTTGCGAGTTTTTTCATCCTCTACACCTCCCTAAAGTTCAGTCACAGAGACAAATCACAGTCCAATTTAATTAATAACGCCCTAAAGTGTTCCCCTTGTTCAAAAACACTTTGAGAGTATTCAAAACTAAGTGAATTACCTCTGAACCTTGTGACATGAATCCTCTAATCAACCCAGAAGCTTTGTACGCTCCAAATGCAGGAATCTAAAAAAGAAGAAAAAAAAGATCACATCATTGTTTTCCAACAGAAGCTGCAAAATCTATAGTTTGTTTAAATAGTAAGTATTCAGATTTTAACAAAAATTCAGATGAGCGTACCACTAGATAGGTGTACCAAAACTTTCCAGAGATGATAGATGCAAGCTGCACGAAGCAAGTGATGTAGAGCACATCGTGCAAGTATCTGCAAGGACCAGAGATCATTATTTAGGCTTGTGATGATGATATAAAAGACTATGTCATCAAAATCCTATGGTGGCTCAAACATCACATTTCAAACAGTCCTCTTTACACTACTCCTGACTTAAAGAACATACAATCTACGGACAAAGCTATCAGCTTCGGAGAAAGAGGCTAATCATATACATAAACACCGAGACAAAAAGGCAGACACTTTCTGTTTCTTAGTAGACAAACAATAAGAGAAGGAAACTTACCCACAAATACCACCAGTGCTCATGTCAAACCCACCATCAATAAGCTCACCATCATCACTAACACTAGGCTTCGCCATCCCATCTAGAAACTTATAAGGAACACCATAACCTATCGACGTCACCACAAGACCAATCCAATGCTTCCACGTAAAGCTCGAATAGAAAATCAGCATCCTCACAATAACGTACACAACCTGTTATAGTACCAACAACCCCATAAACCAATCCGATCTCGACATAAAAAAATTGAAACTTTAAAGTGGTTAAAAATCGAATAAAAGAATTAACATCTAATTAGATCGAATCAAAGAGGGAAAGTTACGTTGCAAGCGATGATGATACGGCGGAGCTTGGCCATGTGCCGAGCGTTCTCATCCTTCCGCTTCTTTGCTCCTTGATTCGCCATTAACAATCAGCTCAAGACAAAGTCAATGTGAAATCGGTGAAGCAATCGAAGAAGACGATGGTTGTTAGCTTCTGATGAGTTATTATCAAATTGTATGGGCCAAGGCCTAATATTATATTGAAGCCCATTTATGATTCAGACAAGAGGAGGCATTTGGGGTTAGGTGAGAAAGAGACAATTTTTACAAACATGTAAGAGCTGACGTGGGCACGTGGGAGCAGCATGCGTAATGCAACCAGTCATCGTTAAGGTCCGTGGATCATGATTCATGATTCATGACTAATCATGACTATGATTCATCTACTAACAATCAAGATTAGGAAAAGGAAAAACACTGTTAATATCTCTTGTTTTTGTAAGGATTTAGACTGTTCAAAACATATTATTGTTCAACTCCTATATAGTACTATTAAAATAAGATTGAAGAGAATTTATTGACGGGACCAAACTCTTTTAGGATGGGCGTTGAAATTTTGTTTTATCAAATAAGAGAGGGACCAAGAAGGATTCACGTCGGTATATTCCACGTGGAAGATGCTTAGCGGCGGAATGGGCATTTGCTACTATCTTTGGCCCCACAATTATGGAGACTCAAACGCAACATCGAGAAGCTTCATTTTGTGATTAAGTACACCCAAATTATAAAATTCCCTTTTGATTAAATAATTGTATTATTAGAAAAAAATCATTTGACTTGTAAGACATCAAGGTAGGGGGGCAAGTTTAGTAAGTTATTAAAATGGAAAAAGATATATCAAGAACATTAATTGAGAATTTCAAAGTCAATTCTACTAAATAAGTAAATAAATCTATAATTTTTTATTCTCATGATCTGGAAAACAACTGTGCATATAAGTTTTAACATTAACAAATTAATAATTAGCGCTTGTATATTAATCAATTATATAAAAATGAATAAAAAAGAGATATACACACGTGTCTCAACCTCTAAAAGAAGGGTATATCCTATTTTTAATCACGTCTCTATCTCTCAAGTCTTAACTGTTAATCTTCTTATTTTCTGACGAAGTGTTTTATCTCTGTTCTTCTTCGCTGTTTTGCTTGTTTTGATAATATCTCCGTTTTTCTTGGTCTCTCTCTCCAAGACTTATCCAGATATATAATCCCATTACATATAATAAACTCTTCACAACCTTTTCATCTTGTGTCCAATTCTCATACGGATCATCAGATTTTTGATAATTTAATTCGAATCGTTTCTCTTCCTGGGTTTTGTTTTGACTCTATAACTGAATCCCACAAAGTTTTCCCATTTTCCGGGGGAAGCAAGCAAGATTTAAAGTTGTTCATAGTTCAAGGTGAGTCTTATTCCTTCATCAATTATTGCTTTATTTCTGTAACAAGCTATTGTTGTTATTTAGCGTTACGTCACCTGTAATGAGGCTTATCTATATATTATATACAAATAGCTTTGAATATTTTTATCTATCTCCTTTCGAGTTTGTGGTCGTATTTCTCGATTCTTCTTTCACTGGAATCGCAAACAAACATACAAAAAAATAAACTTCATTGTTCTTCTTCTGGTTTCAGCAGCTGGTTGTGCATAATTCAGTTTGCATTGATCTGTAGAATGAGACCAATCGTTAGATCATCGTCTTCTCTCCTTAGAATTAGATGGGCTCTGAGGAATCAACAACGCCATTCCTCAACTATCTACTCGAAAACCCACAAACCTCTGGTCGGTGCCCATCAAAACGAAGCTCTGGTGAACACAAACACTTGTAATTCAGCTTTGTATTCGAGGTTGAGTTTCTCCAGAGGTTTATCAGCAGAAGCAGTTGAAGCAGCTGATGCTGTTAGGCTCACTGTCTCTTCCTCAGGTTTGTTTCTTTGTAATAAAAGTTCTATTAGTCTCTTAGGTTTTTGTTTTTGAGTTTATGTCTGATGAATGATCTTGTAATTGTGTAAAACAGCAGAGGTGAATAGAACAGGACCGCTTGTTGAGTATGAGAGACGAATCAGTGAGGGGGATCTGATGACTGGTGATGTCTGCCAAGTAGGGAAACCAAAAACAAAACTCACTCTTTTTTACTTCATGTTACTTGAGGCTGAAGGTTTTTTGTTGAAATGTTGACAGCTTGGTGCATTGAAAGAGCTACAGAGACTACATGATGAGCTTGTGGAATCAGTAGATACATGTCGTCTAGATCGTTACAACACTTCTGATAAATCATCAAGGTAGTTCTTCTCTTCTTCGAGTCTTTTATTCTTTGTTAGGATTAAGAACTTAACCCGTCTTTTGTCTGTGAAGCAGAAGCCGTTGGTTCTGGTCTAGGCTAATGCCACAGTCTTCTGTCTCACCCGTCAAAGGATTGTATCTCTATGGAGGTGTGGGCACAGGAAAAACCATGTTAATGGACCTCTTCTTTGATCAACTGTAAGTTCTGTATGATCACATTTTTTTATCTTTCTTTGTACACGGGTATTGCAGGCTCAAGTTATTCCTTTGTGTCCATTAGGCCTTGCACTTGGAAGAAGCAGAGAATACACTTCCATGATTTCATGTTGACAATTCATAGTCGATTACAAGTATGGATTATATGATCTCTTGATTTTCAATAGAAAGCTTTTTGCCTCTTGAGGTACACCTGTTTGAATTTGCGTCAACATGTTTGCAGAAGCACAAGGGTTTGTCAGATCCACTTGAAGTTGTGGCCCAAGAGATAGCTCATGATGCAATCTTACTATGTCTAGATGAGTTCATGGTATACACTCTTTACATATGTCATCTTCTTGAAAGTCATCAAATCTCATCTTGGGCTCTTTAAGTGACGGTGCCTGTTTATATTACTATTAGGTAACTGATGTTGCAGATGCTCTGATACTTAACAGACTCTTTGGACATCTCTTCAGCAATGGCATAGTAAGTGTGATCCTTGTTTACATCACACAGCGCCTGCTACTATCACCTCTGCTCATTTAAGTTAAAACTGACTTTTGTCCATGCTTGCCAAAAACTGTAGATTCTTGTTGCCACATCAAATAGGAATCCTGATAAACTCTATGAAGGAGGACTCCAGAGAGATCTCTTCCTACCTTTCATTGCCTCACTCAAGGTATCTCCATTACTTTCATTCAATCAGTTTCTAGTATTCTTTTGTCTTCCTGGCTCTCATAGAAGTTTCATCTTTTTGCAGGAACGGAATGTGGTTCATGAGATTGGATCATCAGTTGATTACCGGAAACTAACTTCGGTATTAACTCAAGAAACTCCCTAAGGTCACTTGGCTTCAGACTAAAGTAGAGTTTAGTAACCAGCATATACTTGTTGGACTTGTGCAGGCTGAGCAAGGATTCTATTTCATCGGTACAGATATTTCCACCCTTCTGAAACAGAAGTTCCAAGAACTGATTGGAGGAAATGTTGTTGCACGTCCACAGGAAGTAGAAGTGGTTATGGGAAGAAAGTTACAGGTATGATCAATACAAAAGCCTCTGTGTAATCCCCACATCATCAGCTATGTTGTGTCTGTATAAGTTCATCATCAGACTAGTTCTCTGCTTCGTGAACAGGTTTCATTAGGTGCTAATGGATGTGCATACTTCCCTTTTAAAGAGCTATGCGACCGACCTCTTGGAGCTGCTGATTACCTCGGATTGTTCAGTAAGTTACTCTCCACTTTGTCTCTGTCTCATCTCCAGAATCAGCCAACTCCTTGTCTGAAATTCCTTCTTGTCCTGATGTTGCAGAGAAGTTCCATACTCTTGCATTGGAAGGAGTACCTGTCTTTGGGCTTTATAACCGGCCTGCTGCTTCTAGATTCGTCACGCTAGTCGATGTATTCAGTTTCCTGTCTCATTTATTTTTTGTATACTGGTAAGATGGCACAACAAAACTTCTCATCAAACTGAGTTGCAGGTGATGTATGAGAACAGAGCAAGGTTGTTGTGTACAGCCGAAGCAACTCCTCAAGAACTCTTGGAGAAGATTGTAACAATCTCCGACGCGAAATCAATGTCTCCAAGAACATCGTCGAGGTCAAGAAAGAACGATGTCTCTGAGCTATGCGTGGACAATGAGTTAGGTTTTGCCAAAGATAGAACCATCAGCAGGTAATGTTTACTGAAAGATAGAACATATCAGCATAACCTAAAAGCTTTCGTGCTCATCAAGTGAATTTGTTTATTGCACGCAGATTAACAGAAATGAACAGCAAAGAGTACTTGGAGCAGCATGCCATAACACATAATCTGTAACACATACAAGTTCCTTTGTGTTTTTCTTTGTCCAAAGAATTCAATAGTGTAACTTATTGTATTTTCTGTATCATTTGGGAAACCATAGAAGATTCTGTATCCATTGTTGTAAGTTGTGACTATTGAATTTTTGAATTAGAGTTATACTAAAATCCGAAAAAGATTGCAAGTCATTTTATTACCAATGCATCATCATTCATCAAGAACACATAACACATTTGCAACATTAACCAGATTGTAATTCAATAATCAAGTGGTAGAAAAACAAAACACTAAGACGGATAAAAAGAGTAGGAGTCAGTGTCGGGATCTTTAACAGCAAAGAAGTTGTCCTCACTCTTCCCAAATCGACGCATAACCGAGTCTCCTATCGCCTTCAGGCTAGCTACAGAGACGAATACATTTTTATTCAGGGATATGGGATTGCAAAGAACACCACTTGATGATGCTGATGATTACAAAAGATAACAATGTTTAATGATGAGATAGATACTACTCTCAGAACTTACCCATATACTCTTCTTTCTTCTTCTTCGCAGCAAGAGGTTCAAGGCGTCGAATCCCTTTCCTAGCTTGATCATTTGAAGGATCAAGTTCTAACATCTTCTTCAAGTCTGCATACATACGAGAAAAGAGAAAAGAAGCTCTACCATTAAACCTATTACAACAACCAAAACGCTAACTATCCTGTCATCCAAGTTCATGTACTCACCCGTGACAGCATCTTCAAAGTGTTCAAGCTTCTCGTGTGCTTGTGCCTTGCGAAACAAGGCCTTAGCGTAAGTAGGGTTCAGCTCTAACGCTTTTGTGCATTCCTTGATCGTCTCTTCATACTTACCCTGAGCAAAATTGCAAATAAAATCTTGAGTACTGTTTTCAATTCAAACCATGAAGTCACCCAAAGCTAAAAGAACATACCAGTTTGAGGAAACACATTCCTCTGTTTGAATGACATATGGCTCTGAGCCCTTTGCATTCAGGAAACTCATGAACAATCTCCAACGCAATCGCATACTTGGACAACGCCTCTTCGTAAAGCCCATTAACGAACAAACTGTTTCCTTCCACTTTAGCTTCATTTGCTCTTGCCATGGCTTCCTCCTTCCATATAACAAAAAAAGGAACAAACTTTAAGAAAAATCTTCATACAAAAGTTTCAAACTTTTTATTACAGTGAACTATAAACAAAGAACTTGAAAACCCCTATGAAGATGAAATGTAAGAAACACGTTCACCATTTTTCGATGTAGGGTTTCTTCGGGAGGCGGAAAGGTTTCAACTTTGCCGATCGTCGAGAGGAGCAGAATCGAAGCACGGAAGACGTAACGGTTCAGGGCATGGCTCCAACTGTCCTTTTATAGAACTTGGTTAAAGGCTTTTATTGGATCTTTGTTGGACAATCTTGGCCCAATTAGTATTTTAAAGTATATTTCTATTTTTTTTTGGTAAAAGAATATATCTAATTTATTAAAACATGAGTACGAAAAAGAAATAATCCTAATTTTCTTTTCTAAATAAATGTAATCTAATGCCATCAAAACACAATAGTTTTATCTAATTACTAAACCAGCGAATAATAATGACCTTCCTTGCAGAATTTTAACTTGAAACAAACCGTCCGCAAACCCAATTTTGCGTCTTACCCTACCAAAACATGCTTCGGCTATTCTTGGTCTGCAGGGTCAAAACACAATAGATTAGATGCATACAAACTACATTAAAAAACCAATTGTGTAAATACTTAACCACGTAATTCTGATCCATTGTATATCATTATTAAGAAAGAGTGTAATTATTAAAGAACGGTTCCTCATCTTAGTATTGTTTTCATGAATCTATTGGTTTCTCGGTTTTGTATCATGGTTAGTATCATGATATATTTTAAAATGTGTCGATCAAACCTGTATCATATGACTAAGATATTATATCATGATAAATAGTCATAAGATATATATTAGGAAGTTAGTTTCTATCCTAAGATATTTCAGATTCAATTGTATCCTAACATTCCATAATTTTCGTAAATCCCATAATCAAAACTAAATATAAAAATTAACTGCACAAAATCAAAATTAATAAATTCATTTGCTCCTATATTAAATAACATCTAATATATTTTCCTATTTCAACGCAGTCATCATATCAAAAAATATATGAATTAACTAACAAAATCAGAATACTGTATTTTGTTTTCATAACTTGCAAATACGTTATGGCTGATTTTGAAAACGAATATTCTGGTTATAATGATGATTTAATATAAAAAGAATGTTTAGTATATAATTCAAAATCGTATATATTCTCTTTTGGGAACAAAATTAAGAAAATATTAACTAAATTCTATTTTTATCATAACTTTGCGAAAGTTAATCCTAATTTTTAGCATTTAATATTTGTCTAATAAAAAATTATAAAACATAATTAAACAAATCGATTTTTAAACTCATTAATTTTAAAACCTAAATTTTAAATAACTAATTAATATACATGAAAAAAAATTAATGTTACATTGAATAGGCAAACAAACATAAAAATATGAGAAAACCCCATTTAGATATATTAAAAGGCCCATATATTAATGTTACTAGGGGATAACCCGCATCCTGTGCGGGGTGAAACTCTTAAAAAATAATATGCTTGCAATTTAAAAAAAAATTGAATTTACAATATATGTATATATTTTTTTTCTCTACGTATATGTTTCAAATAAAATAAACTATAGACATGACATGTTACTGAAAATATTTTTTGCATTTGTTTTTATTTTACTCTAGTGTTTGGATAGTAATGATTTGTTAAAAAGTTGTGGTTATTCATTTATTTAAAAATAATTGATTTTAAGTATATAAAAACAAAATGTACAAACATACAATGTTAATTACTATTAAGTTAGAAGCATGACCAACTGAATATAGGTTTAATCCAATTTAAAATTTACTGCATCTAAAATATAATTGCATAACATAAAATATAACTGCATCTAAAAAAAGTAACCACTTTCCTGTTAAAAAGCCCACTATCGAGCTTTGATATATTGCTACAAATAAAATCTCAGTTAATTATATAAACTACAACCTAATAGGAACATTATATGACTAAACTATAGTTTAACGCTGTAAAAACTATAGCTTAGGCTAATTTCTGGACAGAACATAATACCCTAAATATTTAACTTTAGTGTAATAATATTTTTTACCAAAGAAAAAGACTTATATCTTTTTTTTTACATTGAAAAAGACTTATATCTTTTGAATAAAAAAACCAATATCTTAGTTCAAACTGAAAACTAAACGATCACCTTTAAATATATTAATGAACAAACATAAAGATTAATAAATTTGTCAAGAAAAATTAATATACCATAGAACCTCTATAAATTAATACTCGCTATTTTATTTTGATTCGGTCAGACAAACTATATACCATAGAATCTCTATAAATTAATAGTCGATAAATTAATAATCTCTATAATTAATAGATTTTTCCGGTTCCAATTTAAATTGATTCAAAATTTAACACAATTCGATAAAATAATAAGATAATATTTTTTTATTAAATTATATGTAAATATATGATCTCTTTAAAACTATAAATTAATATTTTATATGTATACATATTTTATATAAGTGATAACATATTGTTATATTGTTTGTTTTATATCCATAATGGAATTATCTTTATATTTTATTAATAATTAATATATTTCTGATGAAATTTAGTAATATTATATTTAAAATCACATATAAGTTCTATGCAATATATATTATTACACTAAATAATATAATATAATCTGTCAAATTTAAAAAATAACAGTTAATGTGTATACATTAAAATCAAATATTTTTTATTATCTTAGAATAAATATATCTTAAAATAAGAAATCTAAATAAAGAAACTTTTGTAAATTAATATAACATCTCTATGAACTAATAAAATTTCCAAATTACTATACTTTAATTGTATTAGATAAGTCCAGTGGCACTATTTGTAAACAATGTAACAAATGAAATCTATAATATAATGAGACAGTTTACTCATTTCTGAGGCGACACGTCATCAGTTATTTGGGCCTATGCATTAAATTGTTTTTGACGAATGGGCTTTGGACTTCGCCCAAACCGGTCCGTTAGTCTTCTTCCAGATCCTGCGCCCGAGAGCGCTTCCTCTTCCGGTCCGTTATCATTGATCTTAACAATAATGTTTCCTTGATCCAACATATGTTCTTTACGATACACGCTGTTTTAAGGCTGTTCTCTCCCGGTGGTCCCAGCGGCGGCTCTGCTACTACCTTCCCCGATGCCGATTTCGAATCTCCTTTATGGGGTTCGAAGAAAGCTACGCAGTTCTCTCCGATTACTTAGACTGATTAGAAGCAGTGATGCAGTGGATCTGGGTTCATGGGTTTTGACCTCTGTTCTAGATCTGACCCAGTTATCCAATCGACGTTCTGTCTGAAGATGATGTCAGTTTTAAAACTTACTTCTATGTTTATAACCGATAGCTTCTGATCGATTTCTTTGCGCCATTGCAGAGAGGGTTATTCTGTTCCTGTCATTAGACCCAACATGGTGAGTTCTTCTAAATGCTCTCCCATCATATTTTCCTTTTGTGTCCATCACCTGGTTAGATTAAATTGTTTTTCTTTCTACTGATTATGTTCTTTGATTCTCAAGATTGATTTGTTTGATTCATACTTTTAGGGATATATGTTAATAAGAATTTCAGATTGGATACATATAAGTTTACTGATATGAATACCCATCGGCACATTGCTCCTCTTACTTTCCCAGTTTGATATTTCCAAGAAGCACATGGTTAATGAGGTTATCTATATGACTTGCTTTGCTGTTCATGTTTTTACAGACTTGAGTATTTCTTTAGAAGTATATGAGCTCCAGTCTTGCAGTTTAGATATGGTTTCTGTGCAGACTACAATTTTGGTTGTCGCAAGGCAAGGTATTTCTAATCAAGAAAATTTATTTCTGAATTGCTGATTTGTGATGATGATTTGATCTCTCACCATTTATATGATTGTGCAGCTTAGTAGTACGAGAAAAAAAATATGTGTACTGCACATGTGTCGTGATCAAATGAAAGGTCTGGTGTGATTAATGGACTTCTTATGTTTGAGCAAGGTCAGTTTACAAACATTTTAAACGATTTGAGCATAGTAAAATTAGAGACAAAGATAAATTTTAATCCTACAGTTAAAAAAAAAGTCTTATGTACTTGCAAGCCAACTTCCCTGGGGAAATTAGAGCGTTTCTTAAAGTTTGTCGGTGGAGATAATTATGAATTTAGGTTCATCTCTTAAAATGGGTTTCAATTGTCTACCCTATACATATTTTTCATTCCAAGAGATGTGTATGATATATCTTATCTTGGTATGGTACAGATTTTCTGATGAAGCTCATGTAATAATTAACAAGTGCGTTGCACAGAAAATATGGCAAGCCGCACCAGGAGTTTGTGAAGAGACTATGCATATACAAAGACATGTTTGAGCTTCGAAAGCGAGTCGAAGCAATTGCTTTGCATTATAAGATGCATGCTACTAGCTATCTGAGAGATTGTACACGCGGTAAGTATTTCTCCCCCATATCTGAAGATTGCCCCTGTTACAGTTATGTCTTCTATCAGCAAGTTTTGTTGTTTGACTAAGCTGAACCAAGCAACATCTGATTTTTCCATTGTCGTATTACACAGTTTACAGAGGACTTCTGACTTCTAAGTTTGATGCCTAAAACTCTATAGAGTATGATCACCATTGAGCCCAACAGTTGCCTCTTTTGAATCACTCTCAGGTTCTTTCACCTTGTTGTTTCTTAACCTTTTCATTCATAGTTATAGATGATTTGACGTAGGGTTGATTCTGTTGAGACAGATTAGATGCTTGACAGTGCTTCCGGCTATTCTTACAACCAGACCAATGGTCTGCATTTTGAATCAATTACAGTGACTCGATAGGTACGTAACAATCATAGTTTTTATGTTCTTTGGATAGAATTGTATCAATTTATTTCTTTATGTGGGATTACACTGATAATGAAAAAAGAAGACGTGGGTGACACATGATAAAGCATTCTCTCTTATAAAGAAAACGTGGCAAGAGGCAACCAAGACAAGCGTGCCTAGGATGGCTGGTAATCTGCTTTATGGAGTAAGTGCAGTGTCGCAAGATATATTTTTATAGCGTGCCTACGAACTTCTTCAAGGAGTGTATCTTTTTTAGTGGCGCAAGATCAAGAAATCTGCTTCGGAATGTTTCATAACCGATGGAAACTTTTAATGCAATGCATGACAGAGTGAGGGTAGTATGTTTTTTTAATTCCCACTACATATTTTTTGGATTCTATGCAATGCACGTGTATGAATGAGAGTAGCTGTGTATGCATTTAAAATTCTTTTTCAAAAAATGTATTTTAAGTTCTCACTACTCTATTTTATACTTAGAATCAATGGTGAGAGTCGGTCTTTTTTCACACTCTGAATTTCATTCAACCATGGAAAATTACAGAGGAAGTGTACTTTTTTAGATACATATATAACATCTAAATCTCAAATCTCATAATATGTGGAAAAAAAATTAATCCCAGTTATTCGTCTATCCACACATATTATGCATACACACACATCCAAGTAAGATAAATTGTCTCGGATTCTGTCATCTGGTTTGAATTGTCCTTTTTATTATAAACGGAGAAATTTCACTTATACCATTTTGGTGATACCATTTTTCATATTTACCATCAACAAAAAGACATTTTTAAAAATACCCTAAATTTTTGATAAAATAACACTAAACTAATTTTTCAAAAAATTAATAAAACATATATAAACCCAAACCAAAACCCTTAATACTAAACCCTAAACACTAAGTACTAATGTCTAAACCCAAATGTTTATATATTTTTGATTAAGGGGATTTTTGAAAACTGGTACTTAACTTGTGGTATTTTTGACAATTTCTTATTTATTTTGGTGTTATCATTGTATGCATAAAGTTAAAATATATACTACCCAGAGACAAATTTGATTTCGAAGTAACATAAATTTGATAGTTTTGATTTTCTTTTAGTTTGGATAAAATTTTGTTTAGTTTTTTCGATTAAAATGTATATTATTTAGTTTTCAAATAGAATAGTGACATTCCACCATATTTAAATTGGCTCCACTTTATATTTTTTTGGGTTTGGTCTTAAACATGCTAATTATATAAATAGAAAAAGTGAATTTGGACTTATCGCTTGATTGGTCTAGGCAAGCAGTTCCGTCTGCTTATCCTACGTAAAAAGAAAATCAATATTACAACAAAATCAAGCTCTAATCAGAGACAGAACATAATGCATCCTAGACCATATACTATGAATAGGTTTAGTTACAAGCAAAGTTAATGTAGTACAATGAGATGAGCAAGAAATCATTGTGAATGGTTAGGTAACGGTGAAGAAATTAAAAGAAGATCATACTAGAAAAAAAGCTAAATGATATTCAAAAAGAGAAATTGTCAAAAATACCACAAGTTAAGTATCACTTTTCAAAAATATCTTCAATCAAAAATATATTAACATTTGGATTTAAGATTTAGTGATTAGTGTTTAGAGTTTAGTATTAAGGGGTTTGATTTGGGTTTATATATGTTCTAGAAATATTTTGAAAAATTAGTTTATTGTTATTTTATCAAAAATTTAGGGTATTTTTGAAAATGTCTATTTGTTGATGGTAAACATGAAAAGTGGTATCACCAAAGTGGTATAAGTGAAATTTTCCCATTAAAAAACAACGAATACATATATCATGAAATATTCCTTACTTATTCTTTCAAAAAAATAAATATTCATTACTTATTAATAAAACGAATAACATTCCAACATGTTTGATAGACATACCATTTTATAAAATATTAAAATGATGAAAACATATTATAGAGGAGCTGGATAACACTGACTAAAAACTACATTCAAATCAACATAATTTAAAAATGATGCAGCAAACCAAAATTACTAAATATGTGTTTTGGAGGGAAGATAATTCTGACTAAAAACTACATTCAGATCAACATAATTTAAAAATGATGCAGCAACCCAAAATTACTAAATATGTGTTCGTGAGGGAAGATAACACTGACTAAAAACTACATTCAAATCAACATGATTTACTTACTACTTGAGTTATAATCTTCAGACAAAATAAAAACATATATTCCATCATGAACACATATTTACTATACTAATTCTATTAGACACGAAATCTGATATACAGTTCAACTAAAACCTAATGTATACAACATAATTCTAGAATGAAAATTACACAAATAAATACAATTTGTAAAATAAATATTATTTACTTTTTCCGTTACACTGTTTAACTCTAATATATTAATAATCAGCGCTCCATTCACAAAAACCAACTCCAAAAACCACAGCATTTCTACATAAAAGCCCTAATAGTGATAATGGTTGATGTAATCTTTACAAATATAAGAAATGAAAATTTCAACAAATATAAAATTACGCCTCATTCTTATATCAATCTAATCAATTTGTGTTACATCCAATGTTCCAATCATCGCCATTCAAGTTAACCCGGAAAACAAATGTTAAAAACAGCAGACACCACCATCCCATACACTGAATACACTACACATAACAAAGTAGCGGCAAATCCCATAAACCATATTACACAACGTATTACCAACATAACCGGCCCCGCGCTTGCGCGGGGGCTATGCCTCTAGTCTATTTAAATTGAGACTGTAAGAATGATTGTAGAGATGACATATAAACATAATGAAAAACTTATTAATGTTTTACAAAAGTAAAATTGTTTTCCTAAAATTGCTTCTCCTTTGAATAGAAAACAAAAGAATATATAAGATGATAAGCATATACCTACGGCGCATCTATTAAACAATATTTGGACTATCGTATAACTTACTTCGGCATCAACTAAAACCATTTAAATGATCTTCCACCAAAATTCGAGTACTACTTCAAAAGTCTAATTATTTTTACCTTAATCTTTCACATAGACTTTCTTGGCTTCAAGTGAGAGATAAAAATTATGTCATTCTTTTTTAAAATTGTTGTGTGGCTTATAGATTGTGATACGGTAGGTTTGGCTTATGTATGATATATATACTCACAACTCATAAAGTTTAGTGCAGGAAAACCCCCTCAATAATTTTATTCGATCACGAGATTGTAGGCAATCAAAAAAATCACAAAGATTTCCGTGTAAATGGATCGATATTCCATGAAAATTGTGGATAAATGGTTAGTCAGTATCCAGCTTATAATGAAAAAGTAGAGGCATAATAATCTTCTCTGGCTAACATAAGTATATGAGTTAATATAATCCCTAACTTTTGGCTGTCAAATTTAAAAAAAACGGCAAGTAATATTCAATGTAAATTAAAAATAGGAAACAACATTAAATTCGGTTAACATGATTCTATATAACCAGATTGACGCAATGTGACATTTCGATTCTTTAATCAATCAAAATATCAGATTTAAATGGCCTTATAATACATTATCAATGCGTTATATGACTAATATTCTATTTGAATTCGTACAGTATCCTTTGTTACATTATTTTCTATTTGAATTTGTATCATTTGTTACATTCTTAAGACGTTTTTCATCGTACGAATCAAAAGCCTCATTTAAAATATTTAGAACTTGGAAATGACTCTACACATAAAATGGCTCTTTCTTCCTCTAAATATAAAAGAAAATGCATTATACAATATAAGACTAACATAAAACTACCAATATAAAACAAAATGTAAGACTACAATATAAAACCATTGTCTTATGTCTTCATAGTCTTATCTTTTGTACTTTATTCTTATATGCTTTATTGTCTTATATAAATATTACTTTATATGTGTCCCTGTTATATGATATGGAAGACTTTTACATTTGCTATATTTCGTATAATAGAACATGGAAACTAATAATATGCAAACATAAATTGTATCCATTTATATAGTAATGACCAATGGCACATGATGTAATAATTCTAGTAGAGTAAGGGTTTTTTTAAAAAAGGTGTGAGAGTGATTGTGAGGCTGCCACATAGGAAATGACACTCTTGTAAATCACACATCAAGTAAAGTTTATTTATTTTTAGTGCTCCTCAAATAATAATAAGGGGATATTATTATTAACTAATTAATAAGATGACAAAAAAACTAATAAATAAACATGACTAAAAACATAAAGTCACCCAAAATGATTTGGATATCAATTTACTAAATTTATAACATAATTTTGTTTTTAAATATACAGTCATATTTTCATAAATTATTAATAATAAACAAAAACAAAAGTAACATAAAAGGATCCTTTATATAATATATAAATAAATTATAAATTTGTATATACATATATTATTTATGTATATTTTCATTTAAATAATAGTCCGATGTAAATTTAATATATTATCTATTATAAAATTTTGATCTACAGAAACTAAAATTATATTTGCGCGGATGAAAGTATCATATTTTTAAAGGTTTTATGGGATAGAAATGTGATATTAAACAATTATTTATAAGAAAAAATAAAAATAAACATCCGCATGGATATACATATCAAACTCTAATCTATTAAAACAAAAGTACAATTAGTACTTAATCCTGATTTTTCTTTAATATTTATCATATGCCACTGCCTAAACCATCTGCAATTACTTAAAGCAAACGACCTATATTTTTGTTAATAATTAAACCAAACCATTTTAATAACATTACCAAACAACCCAAACTCAATCGTTTGGTCAATTATATTATTTTACAAAAGTAATTATTTCGGTTAAACCTACACCATTTACACGTGTTGTTTAAATTCAAAAATTCACTTTACCATAAGAAAATGTTCACATGTATCGTTGAATTCCTATATATATATATATATAGGGACAGAGGACCGACACATGGGCCGATAATGTAGGGTGCAAACATGTGGCTAGTCTGGATTCACTTCTGTGGGGGTCAGGATACTCTTGTATAATTCAAAAAAAAAAAGAATTCCAATATTTATAAAAAAATATCTTTTCACATCACTACTATACCAAAAAATAGTAGCACGTACCG
Source organism: Hirschfeldia incana (assembly GCA_026261945.1). Classification (NCBI taxonomy): domain Eukaryota; kingdom Viridiplantae; phylum Streptophyta; class Magnoliopsida; order Brassicales; family Brassicaceae; genus Hirschfeldia; species Hirschfeldia incana. Next base: position 6,655,180 of record JABCMI010000006.1, read on the forward strand.
TGATTAACAAACCACTTCAATTCTATTTAATTATTTAAAATCTAGCTAAAAAATTAATATAATAAGTATGATTTAAAAAAAAAAATATGATACAAATGAAAATTTGGAAAAATAATTAAATTATCACATTCACACCATTTTTTGGGAAACAAATAATATATAATTAATCATATAATAAATATTAAAATATATGTCATTAATTAAAAAAGACTATTTACGTATATAAATAAAAACAAAAACTCGGTCGAGCGGATCTAGTTTTTGTTATAAGATGTCGACTATAGAAAGTCTCGGTTCACCCAAGTTTACTTGTACGTGGTTTTCAAGTTAGATCATTTATTGGATCAATATAATAGAGTTTCTTATTATTTTTCTTTAACGCTGCAATCATTGCATATTAAAATCTAGGAAAATAATAATATAAATCAAATGATCTTCCAGCTGGTAATTCCATCTTTGCCAATTTGTCTGCAGCTTCGTTCAGAGGCGGATCTACAGTATCTGGTACGGGGACACATGCCCCCTACTACTTTATGAAATTATTTAACAGCCTAAGCAGATCTGACTTTGGTAGATAAACTGGTAATGATGTAAGAAAAGTCACTCTTTTTCAGGGTTCGAAACTACACATTTTTGACACTCTTTTTTGTTCCCTCTGGCTGTACAATTTATTTTTTGTTTGACACTTATGCTCTTACTGTATCTATCTTTACAGCATTTCCCTACTTCTTCCTTTGTTTAATTTTCTTTTCATAGTTCTCTTTTATATTTATATATTTATCTTTTCAAGTCTCTACGTCACATTTTAAGTAAATTTTTAATAATAGATACTCAAAATTGCTAGTAAATAAATAAAACAAGTTAATATTAAAATATAAATAGTTTTCATTAATTTATTTCATATTTAGAGTTTAGATTTTTTATAATATAACAATAAAACAAGTTATGTGTGATAATGATATATTTTATGAATATGTAAACTTGAAGATTACTTTTCTACTAGGTTAAGACATGCGCCTTGCGCAGGGTGAAATAACATAAAACATATTTCAATAGTGAACTAAACTAATAAACGTATGTGTGTTATGGTTACGGTGAAATTCACCATCAACTTCTTTTCACCTTGACTGATCTTGGTCACGAACTGGCTGACCAGTTCTTTCTTAACCGTATCATGAATCATATCGCCCTGCAAGAACAAAAAGCGAATAAGATTATGAATGTAATTTAGAACCATGTATGTGCAAAGAAATAGAGGTTACTTTTGAATCGGCTAACACTATTTCCATTGTTTATCCAAAAACTCCAGAATTCTGTCTCCAAAGACGAATCACCTTAACACGAATCTTCCACATCGACTTGAAAGACTTCCAGTCGCTAACAAAATCTAAACCTGCCATTGATATTAGGTATTGCTGAGGAAAAAGACTTTAGAGACTTAAGAATAGAGAGTAGACGATATCGCTGAAGCAATTATATTTATATAGTTTAGAAATTATTCCAATAATAAATGAGTTCTCTTTTTAAAATATGCAGCAGTCAATACTGATTGGTAATTTAGAAGACACACAATAATTTTGGTATGTTTTTGGAAGTTAATAAATGGTACTTTGTCGAATATGTTAGGTTATTAATAAAAATTCGAATCAAGCATTACGTTGTTGACATAAGAGTGAGAAGGTTGTATAAATCATGGCAATCAGTTATAAATATATACCCTAACGTAAAAATCTATGATATCAATCTATTAATTTCAATCTATTAATTTCAATACAATATCGTAATGAACAAAATCAATTATCTATAGTTACGGGAAATTAAATAAATTTGTGCTAGACATGATAATATCCGAAAACTCCCGTTTGAAATCGTTCTGAGATTTGATTATATCATAACAAACAAACAAATACCACAATTGTGATCTCTTACAACATCAAGTATAATATTAATTTATTCAATAGGTTCCAAAATCATTTACAATTAATTTTGTTAGTTATGATACTTACAATTAAATTTTATATTCGATGTTGCATGGGAAAATTATACAGTCGGTTTCTTTTTTTTCTAATGTAAATGATAATAATGCAAACATAATATAATGAAAATATATAAAATAAAACTACAACCGATATATTCCGCAATCTGGAACAGAGTATCATGACACAATTATTTTCTTGAAAAAAAGTCCTACGATGAGTTATAATGAAATCTTACATCTGTGTATGGCTTATAATGTAAGATATTGTTCAATGCGAAAAAAAATTTAAAAGGGATATTGACGTTCGAGCGGTCAAACTGTTTTATTTAGAAGCACCATTAGGTAAGATATACTAAACTATGTTATAAAAGTAAACGGGTATTAAATATGGAAAGACAGGCAAGTGGCAGTATATGTAATATCCTAAGACAAGTGAGGGTTATTTTAACGTGAGTCTGAGAATGGCTCTTTGCATGCCACGTGCCATAATGGCACTATTGTAAATATTTTACCATTATAAAGTTTCTCTTTTTAATTTCTTCCATTTTAATATTAAGGGGATATATTTTTAAATTATCTTGAAGTGTAACGGATTATTGTGATTAATAACATTTATGAATAAATTTAAGAATTCTTAAAGTTATTTTATAAAAAAGTTCGTGAATAGTTTTTTGAGAAAGTACCTAAAAAGAGTTCTTGTGTTGAGAACAAACTAATGTTAATTTTGTAGATGATCATGTTTTATGATTAGTAGCTTACAATATTTTGATATATTGTTATTTAAATCTACTTTATAAATTAAATTAATATATTATTAATTATGTGCCCCCATCAAAAATCTGGTCTGGATCCGCCACTGGCCTCGTTACCAGTCCTCTTTGTCCATTTGAACTCAATCTCATGAAATTTGCTGCTCCACCATCTTGCCTCTCTGATCCAGTTATACAAACCGAAATGTAGTTTCGTTGACATTAAAATAAACCCATTAGTTTCTTGTTATCACCTTCAAATATCACCTTTGTGTAGCCACAAATCCAACATTGTTGCGTAGCAATGATAAGTGCATTAAGCTCAGCTTCTAATGCCAATGAAACTATGAATCATGTTGCATGTCCTGCACCTCTATAACTACCACAATCATCTCGAACAACCCATCATGTTCTGCAATGTACTGAGGAAGAAATATAAGAAGCATCAAAGTTACATTTATACCATCCTTGTCTTGGTCTTCGCCAATCTGCAAACCTGATGTGTACCACCCGAACCATTATTACCAGTCCTAGCATTATTATTAGACCATCTTGCTTTTGACCATTCTTGTGCATCAGCTTTTGCTTGTTCCAATATTGTCCACCATTGCATATTCCTTTGTTGGAAAACTAAATTGTTTCTGCTTTTCCAAATTCTCCATAGCACATTAATGTGTGACCATCTTGAGGAAACATTACACGAGAGGCAAACATCTATTTTCTCTTCCAAGTAGCTTGTGGATAAAGAAGTTTCAGAAACTATGTAAAGTGAAGAAGATGAAAGTTTGTTTTACTGAATAATTGTGTTTCATTCAACTTGAGGAACATCTATTACAAAGGTCTTGTATTTATACTAGAAAGCAAAACCCTAGAGTTCCTGTACAGATGGCATGATTTTATGTTGCTTCGCAATCAAGGGTGGAGAAACGATTTGCCAGCTTAACACCATTACCATCTTTGCACTTCACCAACGTCATATGTACTTTGCTTTTGCAGAGTTTGTCTTCATTCAAACTTAACTCCTTCGCGGCTTTCTCTAACGGTTGGGCCGAACACTTCTCAACTCTCCTATCGTTCAGGCTCATCTTCGAAAATGGGTCGTTCTGGCCCAAACGTTCAATAGTCCCCCTCAAACTCAGTGTGGGTGGCAAGAAAACGCCGAGTTTGAACCGAAGATCATCAAAAGTATTGTAAGGCAGTGATTTCGTGAAGATGTCCGATAGTTGTTGATGCGCTGGAACGTGATGAACAACCAGAGCTCTCAATGCCACTCTTTCCTGTACATAATGATAATCCAACTCAAAATGCTTCGATATCTTATGGTAAGCTGGGTTTGCCGTCAAATGAACAGAGGACAAATTATCACAGTACAGCTCAGGAGTTACCTTGATCGGAATGCCAATCTCTCGCATGATAGAGCACAACCAACTCAACTCCGATGTCGTTTCAGATAAGGATTGGTATTCTGCTTCAGTAGAGCTTTTTGATACAGTAGGTTTCTTTCGTGATGACCATGATATGATGTTCGATCCGAGAAAGACGCAAAACCCTCCTGTGGACCGACGTGTACGAGGACACCTTGCCCAGTCACTATCGCTATAGGCACGAATTGTGAAGTCAGTGTCTCTGTTGAAGGTGATTCCCCAACCAGTCGTCCCTTTGACGTAGTGTAAAATTCGCTTAAGCATCTGATAATCTGAGACTGAAGGTTCATGCATCTTTTGACACACGTAGTTAACAGAAAATTGAAGGTCCGGACTCGTTAGTGTGAGGTACTGAAGCTTTCCGCCAGACTTCGAAAGTAAGAGGGATTGTCGAACAACTTGTTCTGATTTGGTACCTTGTTGAGTTGGATAGGTAGTGGCGTCGCAGCTTCTGAGCAATTACTCATTCCTGCAGCATCTAAGAGATCAAGTGCATATCTTTCATGCGTCAAGAACACTCCATCACCATCAAACTGCGCATGTATTCCCAGAAAATATTCCATTCTGCCCAGATATTTCATCATGAACTCACTGTTGATGTCTTTGATAAACTTCTTCATAGCTGTAGATTGATTTCATGTTATCAGCATATAGTCGACATACAAGAGAAGCATGATTACATTTTTTCCTTTCGAGCAGACGAACAGAGATGGGTCTTTGATGCTGCATTTGAACCCAAATTCCAGTAGAAAGCAAGAAAATTTGTCAAACCATGCTCTAGGGGATTGTTTAAGCCCGTAGAGTGATTTGTGCAATAAGCAAACGTGATCAGGTTTCGACTTATCCACAAAACCTGTTGGTTGACGCATGTAATCAGTCTCAGTCAAATCTCCGTGTAAAAATGTGTTGGTTACATCCATCTGTTTAATGTCCCACTGCATCACCGTTGCTAGATGAAGGATCAATCGCACTGTTGCAGTCCTTACAACTGGGATATACATTTACAGGTAATCTACTCCTTCCTCCTGATTGTTACCTTGAGCTACGAGACGCGATCTGAGCTTCTTGATACTTCCATCTGCGTTCAAATTTATTCTGTGTATCCATCGGTTTCCCAACACCTTCATATGAGTATTGTATGGAACCAGTGACCATGTTTTGGCTTCCATACAATTATCATACTCCTCATTCATCGATTTTAGGCCTGGGCATTTTACCCGGACCCGAATACCCGAACCGGAACCGACCCGAAAAACCCGGTTCGGATCGGGTTCGGTTCTCCCCTTTTTACCCTATCGGTTCTTAAGTATGAGGACCTGCGGGTAGAGTACCCGACCCAAACCAACCCGGAAACCCGATAGGGTAAAATTGGACCCGAACCAATTACACAAAACCAAGCCATAAACCAGCCTACTCTATCAAACCGTTACCCTATACACAATTTGCCTCCTTCCCGATGCAGCACCGCCTCCTTCGTTCCACTCCCCCAGAAAGAAACTGAATGAATCGAAGAGTGGAAGAGTCTCTCCTTTATTGATAAATCCGAAATCCAACATTATCAAACTGGAATCTCATCATACTCAACTTCTCCATCGAAACCCTCTAACCCTACCCACTTCTTCATCAGCGACCACAGCTTTGTCTACAAATCAATCTAGGGTAAGTTTCAATTTTGTTTATGTTTTTTTTAATCCGAGTTTGATTCTTTTGTTGATTAAACCCAAGTTTGATTCTTGCTTAATTCTTTTTAAAATTGTATTTATCTCTTATGTCCTTGTTGTTGTTACATGACCGGGTTTGATTCTTGTTTTCTCTATAATGCAGATGGCGTCTTGTGTTGGTGATGATCCAGAAGTAGATATATCAGAAGATGAGACTCCAATCTCTCGTAACAAAGGAAAACGAAAGAAAACCGAAAACGGCAGTGGCTCAAAGTCAGAAAAGAAGAGGACGTCAAAGGTGTGGGATCACTTTACTCTAAAGAGAGAAGACAAGGATAGAGCCATCTGCAACTATTGTGGGAAGGAGATGGCATGTGCAACAAAATCAGGAACAACAAGCTTGATGAAACATGTGAATCTTTCGTGAAAGGCTTACCAATCGTGGGTGGCCGTGAAAAAAGAGAAGACACAAGGAGCTTTAGATGTCGAAGAAGATGGCAACCTCAGAGTGTGCAGAGTATCTGAATCTGTATTCAGACACGCGACAAATGAGATGATGGTTGTCGGAGAGTTGCCTTTATCTTGGGTGGAGAGCGTAGCTTGGAGAAACTTCTGCAACAGGACTAAGCTGTACGCACCTCATTCTAGAAGAACAGCAACCCGAGATATTGTTGAGACCTTTGTGCAAAAGAGAGAGGCACTGAAGATGATTCTGAAGGAGAACAATCAGAGGGTGTTACTGACGACTGATATTTGGAATGCTCCTCATACTGGTGCCAGTTACATGGTCATTACCGCGCATTATATAGACAACTCGTGGCAGTTGAAGAAGCTTATCATAGAATTCAAGAATGTCTATGATCACAAAGGATCAACAATATCTAAGATACTTCTTGCTTACTATATTTATTAAGTTAATTATCTCTTGTTTCTGTTTTTATTAAGTTGATTATGTCCATGTTGTTGTTATATAACCCGACTACCAGAGTTTGATTCTTGTTTTTTTTTCTTGATTATAAAGGTACTTCTTGATTGCTTAAAGGATTGGGATATCAAAAGGGTGTATGGCATAACCGTAGATAATGCCACAGCTAATGGTTCTGCATTGAGGAAGTTCAGTGAAGCTTTTATTGCAAAAAATGGCGCTGATGCATTGGTTTTAGATGGGAAGTTTCTGCATTTTAGGTGTTCTACTCACATTCTCAATCTGATAGTCAAAGACGGTTTGCTGGAGATAGAAAGCAGTGTCAATGCCATTCGTAATGCCATCTATTTTGTGAGGTCTTCTACTCAGAGGCAGCTTTCCTTTGAGCGACACGTAGAGTCAGGAAGAGTTCATAGAGGAAGCTTACCGTTGGATGTGAGAACAAGGTGGAATGCTACTTATTTGATGCTAGAGCAAGCAATAAAGTTCAAGGTGGCTTTTGAGAAGATGGAAGCTGAGGACAAACCCTACAACGACTACTTCAATGAGATTGTGGATGGAAAAAAACGAGTTGGACCACCAAGTAACGAGGATTGGGAAGCTGTTGATAGGTTAGTCCAATTTTTAATCATCTTCTACCATGCTACACTGGTTCTGTCTGCATCAAATCAAGTTACTGCGCATAAGTTGTATCATGCAATCGTCACAGTAACAAGGAACATTAGTGCTTTAAGCGTCACTCCTGGTCCTGATGAGAGTCTACGGTCTAAGGCAGGAATCATGTTAGATAAGCTTGCGAAGTATTGGAATCCGTTTGGCTTGAATCCTGAGAAGATGAATCTGCTTGTCATTGTTGCAAGTGTTCTTGACCCAACGAAGAAGATGAAGGTAACGACAAAGTTATTTGAAAAGCTTTATGGAGAAGGCTCGGATGAGGCTACTCGTTTGAAAGATGCAGTCGATGACTTGTTGAAGGATTTATTTGATCAGTACAACAGTGCCAGTGGCAGTGCTGGTGAATCTCAAGTACCAGCTTCTCAGTCTCATGAACGGTATTCTCAATCTCTATCTCAAAATCAGTCACAAGATCAATTAGGGGAGGAAGTTACTCAGCGGACAGTACTTGGTAATGGCCTTGCTTATGAGAGCATGAATGACATCTACAAAGAGCTTGTTCAAGGAACAGGAATACAAGAACAAATCAGTGAGTTGGATATGTACTTGAAAGATAATCTGGAGATCCAAAATCTTATGAGCGGTACAGAGTATGATGTACTCTCTTTCTGGAGGCTCAACAGTGGAAAGTATCCGGTTCTGTCAACGTTAGCTAAGGATGTACTTGCAATGCAAGTGAGTTCAGTTGCATCTGAATCTGCCTTCAGCACCAGTGGGCGAATTTTAGACCCAACCAGAAGCTGTTTGACACATTTTATGATTGAAGTACTGATGTGCACGGAGCAGTGGCTCAAATGCGAGATCAGGCTGAAAGGAAAAGGAATCACAGGAAAGGAACAGATGCTTAAGCTGATAGAGGAGCAAGATGATCTTATGAGAGGTATAATTCTGGTTTTTAAACTCTTTACTTCGCATGGCATTAAGTTTTGCATTTTGGTATTGTTATGAACTGTGGCAATGATCTTTGTGTTACAGAATTTGAACCTGTGTTTCAAAGCTGAATGTGGCTTGTAGAAGAGTCAAAAGTTAGAGACTGGAGCTGTTGAATGTTGCTGGTTTGTTGTTGTCGTTTGGTTTTAAATTTTCACTCATCATGATTAAACTTGTTATGGTAAAACTTTGTTTTTGTGATTCTGCTACTAAGTTGTGGTATTGTAATGAATTTTATGTTTTTAATTCAAGTATGAAGTTTGAAAATTGTCATAGAATCATTAAGCTTTGCAGGTTTTTACATAACATTTCATTGCAGGTTTTTACAAGAATCTCGGGTAAGTCTCGGGTAAATAGGTTAAATTTGACCCGAATACTATATACCCGACCCGAACCCGATACAAACCGACCCGAAAACATTAAAATTACCCGACAAAGTCTTCAATTACCCGAAAACCCGAGAACCGACCCGAAAATTTGCAAGACCCGAAAATTATCGGGTATTACCGGTTCTAAGATACTCTACCCGATCCGACCCGAACCCGGGACTACCCGAACCGATCCGAGACCGAAATTTTCAAATTACCCGATCGGTTCCTAACCTCTTGTACCCGAAAGACCCGAATCCGAGACTACCCGACCCGAATCCGACCCGCGTACCCGAATGCCCAGGCCTAATCGATTTGTTCCAACCCGAGTGAGATAGCGCTTCTGCCACAGTCTTTGGTTCTCTGCAAACAACTCATTCAGTTAGTAAACCATACTTGGGATTTGGTTTTGTGATGCCTGACTTGGACCTGGTAACCATCCCATGTCCTACTTGTCTAGTAGGTTCTGCAACCTCTGGAGCCTCCTATGACACTTCTCTGCTAGTGTCTGCAGTTTCAACTGGTGCTGAATTTGGAGATACACTCCCTCGGTTACTGGATTGTGGTTCATCAACACTCTGTGTTTCAGAGTTCATCGTCGGCAACCTCACAACAGCTTGTATTGTCGACTGCATTGTTGATGATGATTCAGAGGAGCTTGTTGCGTTTTGTTGTTCCTCTGTCACATGATGGCTTTTATACCAAGCTTCCATGAGTGGTGTTGTAGCTCTACCTCTCAGGTGACTGTAAACATTTGAGAAAGGAAAATCATCCTCATCGAAGGTCATGTGCCTGCTAATATAAACCCGGCCTGTAGAAGGCATCAGACATCGATATTCTTTAAACTTCTGACTGTAAACCATGAACACGCACTTCAATGACCTTGGATCAAACTTGTTAAACTTGTTTTTCGAGTAATCTCGCAAGGTTGGAAAACAAGCACAACGAAACACCTTGAGAGAATTGTAGTGACCTCCTCTGTTGTGAAGAATCTCAAACAGAGTTTTCTGATCTACTAACGCACTGTGAGGAAGCAAATTACTCAGATAATTGGCTGTAAAGAAGGCCTCTACTCAGAATCTGTGAGGCACTTGACTGTGAAATAACAGAGACAGAGCCATCTCTGTAACTTGTCTGTGTTTCCTCTCCACCAATCCGTTTTGTTGCGGTGTGTGAGGGCAGGATATGAGTTGTTTGATCCCACTTTGTTGTAAGTGTGTCAGAAACTGTTTACTTACAAACTCTCCCTCTCCATCACATTGAAAAGAACCAATAGAAGCATTATATTGATTCTGAACATAGGTTTGAAACGCAACAAATATAGAGTAGAAGTCAGACTTCTTCTTTAACGGAAACAGCCAACTATATCTAGAAAAATTATCAATGAAAACTACGTAGTAGATAAATCCTTGCACCGATGTGAGAGGTGCTGGCCCCCAGAGGTCACAGTGAATACGCTCGAGAGGACGAGTCGTTCTGAATGAAGAGGCTTCAAACGCAAGACGTGTGCTCTTGCCCATCTTACACGCTTCACAATGCCCCTTAGAACTCTTATTGATAGATATCGCCTTGGATGATGATAGATGCTGAAGTATATGAGGATTGGGATGTCCCATACGTTTGCGCCAAATCTCATCACTGGTTGCGACTTGACCGACTGTGTAGAACGCTTGAAACTGACTCCCTCTCAACTTATATAATCCATTAATGTTTCTTCCCCGCAACAGAACCTTCTTGGTTTCCTTATCATACACAAACACGTTATTACAGTCAAAGTCAAAAGCACACGGGTAATCCTTAGTGAATTTCGACACTATGAGTAAGGGCTTAGCAATATTTGGACACAACAATACGTCTTTCAATGGAAGGTTACCTGAGGAAGAGCAGATACTCGCCGAGCTTGTGTGAGTTATGGGTAGAAACTCCCCATTTCCCACCATCACTGAGTCAAAACCGAGATAAGCCTGAGCATTCTGGAGATGACTTGGAGAGTTGGTGATATGAGCCGAAGCTCCTGTGTCTGGGAATCATTCGTGTCTTTGAGTGTCCTGAATCTCACCAATACGCATCGCAGCGAGTGCATTGTGAACATCGTCATAAGGGTTGAATCTATGCCAGCACTTCATTGCTATGTGTCCAGTCTTGCCACATATCTGACAGACAGGTCTAGATTTAGCTTCGGATGACACGGAGGATCTGGAGGATGATGATGCTGAAGACAGATGTTGTGGAAAGCCTCGACCTTTCATGGAGAAAAGGTCTCGTCCTCCACGTCCTCGTCCTCTGTTTCTCGAGAAGTAGGATCTTCCTCGCGTTGAGTTAAAAGCTAGGTGAGGCGTTACTCCAGTGTCTGCGTTGTAACCCTTCAGTCTGTCTTCGAAGGATTTCAAACGAGGTACTACATCATCAAACGTTGGGTTGTGAATCCCATTCATAGTTCCCTCGATGCTTGTTTTGATGGGTTCGTACTCTCTTCCAAGACCCAAGAGCGCTGCAAATATTTTCATTATGTCTAGTACTGGACTTCCTATTGACGTGAGTTGGTCACAGATGGACTTTATCTCACGCAAATAGTCATGCATCGTCTTTTCACCTTTTGAAATGGTCTGCAGCTTTCGTTGAAGTTCAAACAGGCGAGAAGACGACGCTCTGTTGAAGTGGTTAGCTAGAGTCATCCAGATCTGTTGAGATGTTTTACACTGCAGCACAACACTTTGTATTTCTTCAGAGAAAGAGCCAAGTAGCCAAGACTGAATGACCTGGTCGGTCTGGAACCAGTGAGGATGGTCTGGATTTGGCACCGGTGTTGTTGTCCCATTGATGTTTGGAATCGCCAAAGTCTGCACTGGTTGAGGTGTAGAACCTGTGACGAAACCGAGCATGTTTTGAGCACTCAGAAAAGCTTCGAATTGTCTCTTCCATAGGATGTAGTTTGATTCCGTAAGCTTAACGGTCACTGAGTGTATCACGTTAAGCCTCGGAGGAGTGTATGGATCTAAATCCATAGCTCCGATACCATAAATAAGTTTCAGAAACTATGTAAAATGAAGAAGATGAAACTTTGTTTTACTGAATAATGTGTTTCATTCAACTTGAGGAACATCTATTACAAAGGTCTTGTATTTATACTAGAAAGCAAAACCCTAGAGTTCCTGTACAGATGGCATGATCTTATGTTGCTTCGCAATCAAGGGTGGAGAAACGATTTGCCAGCTTAACACTATTACCATCTTTGCACTTCACCAACGTCATCTGTACTTTGCTTTTGCAGAGTTTGTCTTCATTCAAACTTAACTCCTACGCGGGTTTCTCTAACGGTTGGGCCGAACACTTCTCAACTCTCCTATCGTTCAGGCCCATCTTCGAAACTGGTTCGTTCTGGCCCATACGTTCAATAGTGGATTCACTAAAATAGTGCTGGAAATTCCTGATCCTCGCCAAATACGGTGAACATAAGGACACTCAAAGAATAAATGGAGCTCTGTTTCCAGAGCAGCATAGCATCGTTTACATACTTCATCTTGAGTTATATGTCTTCTTTTGAGATTACTTCCAGTAGCAAGTGATCTTGACAATAGTCTCCATATAAGAAATGATGTAACTTTGGTGATGTATCACATTTCCATACCTTCTGTTTTAGGATGGGATCTCCCCAGATCGGTATAACTTGTTCCTAAGACGGTATGTGTGTACTTAACCAGTAACTAGACTTCACTGTATAGATTCCATCCTCTGTATAATGCTACGGCTTTTGAACTAATTTTTGTAGATAAAATCTTTTCCACATCTCTCTCCATAACAACGTTTCTGAGTTTTTCAATATCCCAACCAGATCCATCTGTTCTAATGTACTGACTAAGACACTAATCCTCTTTTTCTGTCTATCAGACTGTCTTGGAAGTTTCATCTTTTTCCAGGAACGGAATGTGGTTCATGAGATTGGCTCATCCGTTGATTGCTGGAAACTAACTTCGGTATTAACTCAAGAAACTCCCCAAGTCACTTGGCTTCAGAACAAAGTAGAGTTTAGTAACCAGCATGCTTGTTGGACTTGTGCAGGCTGAGCAAGGATTCTATTTCATCGGTACAGATATTTCCACCCTTCTGAAACAGAAGTTCCAAGAACTGATTGGAGGAAATGTTGTTGCTCGTCCACAGGAATTAGAAGTGGTCATGGGAAGAAAATTACAGGTATATACATAACTATTACCAGCCTCTGTGTAATCCCAACATCACTTATGTTGTGACTTGTGTCTGTATAAGTTCACCATCAGACTAGTTCTCTGTTTCACGAACAGCGGAACAGGTTCCATTAGGTGCTAACGGATGTACATACTTCCCTTTTGAAGAGTTATGCGACCGACCTCTTGGAGCTGCTGATTACTTCGGATTTGTTCAAATTCTTTTTTTTTTCTCTCTCTTTCATCTACTGCTGCGCATAGATTCGTCACACTAGTCAGATGTATGCAGTTTCCTGTCTCTTTCATGCTCATCAAGTGAACTTGTTTATTGCACGTAGATTAACAGAAATGAACAGCAAAGAGTACTTGGAGCAGCATGCCATAACACATAATCATAGAAAACTATATACTATCCATTGTTGTAAGTTGTAACCATTGAATTTACAGCTATACTAAAATCCAAAAAAAGATTGCACATCATTTTAGTATCAATGCATCATCAAGTACACATAACAAAATTGCAATATTAACCAGATTGTTGTTCAAAAAATCAAGTGGAGAAAAGCAAAACATGAAGACTACAGTGAGATAGTAACTAGTTTTGGAAAGAAAGAGAATAGGAGCCAGTGTTGGGATCTTTAACAGCCTTGAAGTTGTCCATACTCATCCCCAATCGACCAAAAACTGAGCTTCCCATCTCCTTCAGCTTGGCTACAGATACAAAACAAATTTGATATTGTACCCAGGGATATGTGACTAAAAAAAAGATAACAAGGTTTATGATGAGATACTCTCAGAACTTACTCATTAGCTCTTCTTGCATCTTTTCTCTCTTCGCCGCAGCAAGAGGTTCAAGGCGTCGAATTCCTTTCCTAGCTTGATCATTTGAAGGATTAAGTTCTAACATCTTCTTCAAGTCTGCACACGAGAAATGAGAAAAGACTCAAAGTGAACTCTCTACCATTAAACCTATACAATAAACCAAAAAGCTAACTATCCAGTCCAAGTTTAAGAAACTAAGTCATGAACTCACCCATGACAGCATCTTCAAAGTGTTCAAGCTTCTCGTGCGCTTCTGCCCTGCGAACCAAGGCCTTAGCGTAAGTAGGGTTCAGCTCTAACGCTTTTGTGCATTCCTTGATCGTCTCTTCATACTTTCTCTGAGAAACATTTCAGAGAAATCTTGAGTACTATTGATAACCAAATAAGTGTTGTGATCTCTCAAGCTAAAGAACATACCAGTTTGAGGAAACACACTCCTCTGTTTAAATGGCATATGGCTCTAAGCTCTGTGCATTGGGGAAACTCATGAACAAGCTCTAACCCAAGCAGATACTTCGACAGTGCCTCTTCGTAAAGCCCATTAACGAACAAACTGTTCCCTTCCACTTTAGCTTCATTAGCTTTTTCCATTGCCTCCCCCTTCAATATAAAAAAGTAACAAACTTCTTCATAAAGTTTCGAACTTTAATTTAACATGTTTACCAAAAAAAAAAGTTTCTAACTTTATTACACAGTAAACCATAAACCCACAACTGAAAAACCCTAAAAGGATGAATGTAAGAACACGTTTTCACCTGGTTCGATCCGTCGTCGTTTACGGCTTCTCCTTCTCTCACTAGCTCAATCTGAGCTTCCCCGTGGTTCGTTACGACGTCGTTTTTGATAACGTCTTCTTCATCACTGACTTCACGTTCGCTGGCTGTTTCGAAACCGTCGGAATCATCTCCGGCGTCGACTTGTTTCGCTTCCGTCACGGATATTTGCGGTGAGGAAGAAGACGGTAGCTTTTGTTCGTCTTTGATGAGGGTCTCTTCCTCGTTCTCGATCAACACCATCTTTCAATGTAGGGTTCTTCGGGAGGTAGTAGAAAGGTTTCAACTTTGCCGATCGTCGAGAGCAGAATCGAGAGCACGGAAGACGAAAGGTTCAGGGGTGCTTCCCAATTAGTGTTTTAAATAATTTTATTGGGTCTGTGTTAGATGATCTTGGCCCAATTAGTGTTTTAAAGTATACTTCTATTTTTTGACAAAAAAAAAAAGAGGTATATTTCTTTCTTTCTTTTTTTTAACAAGAAGAAGTATATTTCTATTTCTTTAGGGGAATTATATAAAATTGATTATAACATTGAATAAACAAGAAAATATTATGATTTATATCAGGGTCACGCCCTGATAGAACGCTTTTACGCCTACCTAATAATGCCAAGAACCTAATCTATGATTTCATTTCACCTTTTCCTTTATGTGAAAGACCTCGAAGTTTTTTAGAACCAAGTTTCACCAATCTTGTAATTTTTTTAAACCTTTTTTTTCCTTCATAACAAATAATGATTATGTCACAGAATCGTGGTTGTTTGTTTATGTAGTAAATAGTAAAATCAGGGTTCGTCGATATGGCTGTAAATTAGAAAAGGAAATAGTTAATAAATTTGATGACAGTTTGTGGAATTATCTTGTCTTTTGCATTTTAGATGTGTTTTTTTTTATCAATGTTTTGAATCAAATCTTCTTATTTTTTTGGCACAAAACAATCAATCTTCATAAGTCAGTATATTTGAATATGCGCTTGTGTTCGAACACCAAAACAAACACAATCGTTAACGTAAAGCATTCTATTGTTATTGCACATTTGTAGGGAACATTGCTGTAAAATATTAAAAAAATGTAGAAAGCATTGACATTGTGTGCTCCCGGAAAATATAAAAACCTCTACCCATCATCACTCGTATACTAATTATGATTTTTATAAATAAATAGTTCACGAGAACACATGCTACTATGAAGTATGAATTGAGAAGCTTAATATACAAACTATAACCCTTTCTTGTATAAGCTCCTCATTTTCAACTTTAACAAATTTAATATTTGTTTAACAAGCAGAGCCAGCTTCCACCAGCTTGCTCAATTTATTGTTCCTCAATCTTTCTTCGTAAACTTCGCTTCCTTGCATTACATTCTCATACCTACATGACATTTATACACATAAATTATTAGACTAAGTTGCATCAATTGGATTAACATCTTCACATGAAAACAGCAAAGTTGATAGAATATGGTATACCTCGGTGGCATAGGTATCAAAGGAGACAAACTCTGGACAAGCTTGAGAGCTTCTTCTTCTGTGTTGACGATTTGGTTGAAGCAGAAATATCGACCACAAGCTGAAACATCCTCGAATGCTCTAATATGAACATCCGCTAAGAATTTAACATCTACGTATGCCAACACTCCATTCTCATACATTTGTGCAGCTCCTGTTACCAACAAGCAAACCATCAAACTCAAACTCCGAGTCCATATAATTTATTTAGACGTGCCATTTTTTTTTTGCTAACAAAACGTGCAAGTTGTACATGTATTGGAAAAGTTTGAAACAAAAATATAGGGAGATATTTCCTTAAGAAAATCACAATTTCAACCGAAAACAATATATATTCTCACTTAGGACCTCTTTCTCAAAAAAAAAAATTTACGATTCTCAACAACAGTGAACTCCTTCCTGCGCATGCTTCCTAAATCAACTTGTGGTATTTTTTGAATTTTGGTAATGTTTTGGCATTTTTAGTAAAGAGAACATATAAAACGATATTGTCTTATATTCTTTAAATGTATGTATACTAGTTGTAATGCAATAAAAAGTGGTGCATACGCACGAAGTTCTGATTTTAAAGGCACTGGCTGATATTCTTTAAATGTATGTATACTAGTTGTGGTCCTTGTGGAGCACTTTTTCTTACAAGTTGGAAACAGACTCTATATGTTGCTCAAAAAAAAGGAAACAAACTCTATATATTTCGGTTGTTTAATAGTTTGACCGAGTTAATTATAAATGTACATTAATAAACATCGGCAAGTATATTGAGTGTATCGATATGATTACGTAGTATGTACCTTTGAGGTAGGACATGGTGGGCCTGGAGTTATGTTGTGCAACCGACGGTCCGACGATAAGACCAGGATTGATAGAAACCATGTTGAGCCTACGGTCCATGGCTAGTGCCCAAGCTGCTTTCTCGGACAACATTTTTGCCAATCCGTGCCACAGCTGCATCCAACATATAAGATGTATGCACGTGAGTTTCAGCTTTTGCGTATGAGAAAAAGAAGGTAAATTACTAGTAGTAGTAACCAAAAAAAGAGTAAACCCCTTAAAGTAACAACAATAAAGCAAAAAAAGGTATGCCCATTAATTTCAACTTTTTTGTTGACTGTCCGATTCGATGTCATACAGCTATAACACGTTAATATTGTCCCCAAATAATTTGTCGCAGAAGTTAGATAAGTTCATTTATGACGATTCATAATGATAACATGTATACATACTATAAACATGTCACCCTTTGATATAGTGTGATGATAGTCATAAAAGACTAGGAGATCAACTGTATCTAATTAATCAATAAACATAAAATCATCCCTTTAGTTTTTCCAAAGGCAACTATGCAGGAATCAAGAAAACACAAATCATGCCCTTTAGTTTTTCCAAAGGCAACTATGCAGGAAACAAGAGTTGTACATTGTATTTAGAGTCATAGAATTGAATATATTCAATTAATCTGCAACCTTACGAATTTTCTATGTCGCACAAATTATTCGAGATAATGTGACAATACATTTGATGAAACCCCAACTTTGACTATTAAGAAGATGCCTATCCAAATTTATAAATTAAACCAACACTTTAACATATCCAAGTTTCTGCCAATAAATGAATTATGTATGTAGTATTTCAAAATTCAAACATATAGAACTGGCAAATAAAAAATACTGAAATAATGTGAGCTAGCTATATTAAACGAAATGTCAGGATAAATATTTTAGCTATTCTAATCCGTCCAATAAACTTTGAATTGTGGGTCCAATTTATTTCACCAAGATTTTCACGTAAACAAATAGAGATTTTCACGTAAACAAATAGCGATTAATACCTAAAATTCATATTAACAAAAGAGAGTGAAGAAGATTAGAAACCTTTTTGTTGCGACAGAAGTCTTGATCACTCCAACACTTCTCGTCAACATCCTTCTGAGTTCCAATGTTGTCTCTCCAAATAGAAGCTGTTAAAGAAGAAGAGAAGACAATCTTCTCTATGCTATCTGTTCTTCCACATGCCTCCACCACATTGATAGCTCCTCTCACCTCCAAATCAACCTCCTTCTCCTACAATGATGATTAACACTAAATCTCACACAAAACTAATAATCCCACAAATACATATATAGATGGTGATGGATGAAGTCACTCACGTCGTATCCTTCAGGGCTATCCAAGCAGCAGAAGACAGCGTTACATGTCTTGAGCGAGACAAGTATGCTTTGATAGTCTAACACATCAACATCGTACACCACTAATCTCTCCTCCGTTGCTTCCATCTCTCTGATTGTCTCTTCAATTTCACTCTCCCCTAATTACCAAACACCAAAACAATCAAATCAAACAACCAACAAAAGATTCTTTTTAGTTATGCCAAGAGGAGAAAAGATACCGTTTCTACGAATAGCTGCGTGAACAGAGTATCCTCTGCTAAGCAACTTCTTGAGAATCCAGAAACCTACATAAGTAGAAGCATCAAGAACGCAGCAGCAAGAGGGAGACTTTTCTTGATCCATTATTTTCTTGTTCTTGTTCTTAATTGTTAGCTAAAGCGTGTGTATTTATTTGTATGGAAGAAGAGAAGGTTAGAAGTAGGAAGAGAAGAGAAGATAGAAGCATATTAATAGAAGAAAGTTGGGTGAACTATTTTCTGTTGCACGTTCCCAGCTACTCATCTTTTATTTATTGTCTCATTTCTTATAATAGTACTAAAGTATTTCTTAATTAATAGTTTAAAACCCTGTAACCATCTTAATTAATATTTTGGTTATCAAATATCCACAAGTCAAGCCCCTAATGGGTTTTGTGTACGCGTTGATCATTTTTGGCAACGTGTCTTCTTTCAGAGATACTTCAAAATTAGTTCCAGCTAATATCGAATCCCATAAACTTTTCTTATTGAATATTACAAATATGGTCGAAATTCTATAAATTAATATTCAATTAATTAATAATTATTATAAATTAATAGTGTTTTTCTTATTTCAAGTTGGATCAATTCAAAATTTGACTCAAATAAATAAAATAATAAGAATAAATAATAGATATATGGTCCTATCAAAATTGGAAATTAATTATTTTTATGTATATACATTTTATATATGTACAAGCCAACCATTATCACAATTGAATTATCTTTATATATTATTAATGTTTAATATATTTTCATGAAATTTAGTATAACTATATCTTTTTTTTTTTTTGAACACACATTTTTTTTTTTTGAACACATAGTATAACTATATCTAAAACACACTTAATGTATACACTAAAATAAAATAGTTTTTTTAGTTTAGGATAAATATATCTTAAACCAGAAAAATCTAAAAAATAAAACTTTTGTAATTAGAAATTCTATAAATTAATAAAATGTCAAAGTCTTAAGATTATTAATTTATAGAGCTTATATTGTATATACAAATGCAGCTAAAGAATCTAGATACAAAATTTCTTAAAATGCATTTCTGACATGATTTATGTCTGACGAAGAAACACAAATAAATTATAAATTGTATAAGAATTAGTTTGGTAATTAATAATAAATTATGAGATTAATTTATGTTTAAGTGATTATGATTGTTAATAGTTTTAGTAATCCGACACTAGTTAACAAAGTGTACATATACACACTACATTATAACATCTATAAATTAATAATCTATAAATTAATATCTCTATAAATTAATATAATTTTATAGTTCCAAATTAAATTTTTGGTTCAATTAGTATCTCGATAAATTAATAATCTCTATAAATTAATAAAAAAATGATAATCCCAACATTATTAATTTATAGAGGTTTCACTGTATTTTGAAAAGAATTGATTAGATTTTTTTTTGATGAAAATTTAAATTTTTTGATGAATTGATTAGATTTTATGGTAATAAGATAATTAATTTTTTTTCCAGAATATAATTATACTTATAAGATGAATATAAAAATTCTAAGTAAATAAACTAAATATAATGCTTAAGTGCTATGTGTTTTTGTAAGGAGACCATCAATTTTTTTTATAAAAAAAAAGTACCTATATTATTTTTGAACTAAAGGCAATATATGTACCTATATTATACACAGATCGTTTTTTTTTTTGGTAAAATACACAGTTCGTATCTGCCAAACTGTACACTAAAACTCATAGATATGTCGTATAAAACCAAGCTAGTTTATATCATTTAAAAAAAAATTGGACTTGATACTAGATTTTTATAAATTACGTATTTGAAAAGTAGAAATCAATAATGAAAATGTGATGCGTCATATTTCTACATCTCAACGTGAATATGTAATAGATTCAATCGTATTTTTAAAAATTGGTGACGATAATAAGTCATATTAATAAATTAGTTCAACTAGCACACTAGACTGATAATTTTAATAAAACTGCTGAAACTCTCCTAATATTACAGCAATATATATTATATAGATATATCAGTATATAGAAAAACAATTTCAAAATAGATGAGTATTGGAATACGGAATTAGAACGATTAGGTTGCAGAATGCCAGAATTGAACAAACTTATGGGTCGGTAATTACATAAGCAAAACTCACGCAAAGATGGCTTGTATTGACAAACTATAATATAGTCGAATTTAAAGATTGTAGAAGATTCAAATACGAGAGCATTAATAAACATGAAACAGCGAAAGGGCGCTGGGCGTAAAGTAGTTAGCTGTTAGTAGGTAGAGATTGTGGCGAGAAGATAAATTACGTGGGGAAGTTTCATCACAAGCTACAACCTACCAACATCTCTAAAGAATTTGTATTATCTAGTAGTATTAGTATAAGTTTGGTATTTACGAGTTGATGTAATTCTTGTTTATACTATATATAACTTTATGTAACTAACGAACAATACCAAAAGTTCAGTAAAAAAAAACTAACGAACAATACCGTATATATCTACACAATTGAATTGTTATTGACTGAAGAGTTATGTCTTAAATATTGTGGAGATACGTTAATGTATACAAGTTTCAACGTGACTGCATCAGTTATATACAGTTCATAAGTACAATTTAGTATGGTTGAAGTAATGAATGAAGTCAATTCCTAAGTTTCTAAGTTCTATACAGTTCTTTTTTACTACTTCCGTTTTATTTTAGTTGTCGTTTTAGACTTCGACACGCCGATTAATAAATATTTGAGTTTATATATTTATTAAATAAAAACATTATTACCAATACAGCTAACCATATTTCAACCAATAAAAATAGATTATAATAACAAGTCAATAAATTTTGTATTGAAATAATAAAATGACACTTATTTCGAAACAAAAATTTTGCTCTAAAACACATCTAATTTGAAACGCAGGGAGTGTAACTGATGATTAACATTTAACTGATGATTAACTTCTATTTCCCATACAATTGTTTAGCATCAATTCAATAGCGGTGATTATGATGCTCATGTGCATTAAATTCTATAAAAATGTGGTTGCATGATAGTATGGTTGAAGTAATGAATGAAGTCAACTGGTCGAAGGATCAAATACGTTTTTAAAATTTAACCAAAAAAACAGTTTTTAAAACTTATGCTAAAGATTAATTATTTAAGAGGCGGTCAAGATGGTCTACTTACCCTTATAGTGTTTTTTTTTCTTATTTTTTGGTAAGCAGGTATATACACGTATACGACCTTCCAAATACCAAAGAAATACATGTAGGTATGTATGCCTAAGCGCGATTACAACTTACAACTTGCCACTAAGCCGTGAATATCTATTCCATGATTTAGCCATTTGAAATCACGATGTTTGTTTTATTGATGATGGTTATGAGTCTTATGACGACTAATGAAAGTTATATTCAATTTACAAAAATATTGACATAGAAGAGGGTCGTGGCGAAAGGCATCAAGGCTTTAGACGTGGCAAAATCTCAAAAAATTGGTGGCTAGAATTGACGACTGAAACCGTGGGCCCCAATCTGCGTGCCAACGTGGTGAGAAAGTGAAAAGGGTTGTGGTGAAAGTCGTCGAGGCACTAGCCGCACTACACGTGGCAAAATCTCAAATATTTGTACTTTTGCCATATAGTTGAACGCAAAGAGGTTTATTCGTGAAAAACTCGAATTTGGTAACTAGAGTCACAAATTAATGTATTAAAATAACTATGAGACACGTGTTCATGGATCAGGATCAGGATCATGTCTTGATAAAGACCACACGAAAGTGTTTAGATTCCTTCTCGCTTGAGTTCAGAAAGTTGACTTGTGTCGCACTTTCCGTTCAACTAATTCGGTTCACCTCTTATATAAATAAGAATAAAAATGGTAGAATAAGGATTAGTAAAACTGCACGTAGTTTAACTATAGTATACTGTATATATCATAAGGAAAGTGTTGTTTACTACTTTCATAAGATCACTTTCCTTATGATATATACAGTATACTATAGTTAAACTACGTGCAGTTTTAATAATAAACTGCAAGTAGTTCACCTCTTATATATATTGTTTATTTCAAACATCGGCCAGCAAGTGTAAACCCCAGATTACAGATAAATTATTTGCGTATATTATTACTTGTTGTAATCTGGAAGACTTACGAGTCCTCATCCAAAATAATTCATGGCGCGAAAAGGTTCGCGAAAGCACTGGTAAAATTAAAGATGATTTATAGTTCTGAGAGGTCATCTCTTAATCTTAATCTTATTATATGATCCTTTCTCTTTTGGATTGGTGAATTGTAACACCAATAATCTTGAAATAATAGTTTGGAGTGGGCTAGGATGTGGACTAATTAAAAGATGAAACACGCAACATTATCTAGTTCGGTGCAAAAACAATATCACCGATAGACAGTTGGTTTATCGTTTTCCACAATATGGTAACACATTGCTTTAAGCAAAAAGGCCAATTGCTTTGAGGAATATGCACTCTCGGTAGATTCTTGTGTACCAAATTGGTTAAGGCCATGGTTAATGATAAACCAACCATGTGTTTTGGTGATCACAAATACAATTTTATGTTGAGAAAAGGGGGAAGTATCACCGACCAATCTGACAGCCTCATTTTTGTCTTTAGCATTATCCAGCCCAATATTTTTTGGGTCAAGTCCATGCACTGGTCCGTTCCCTTGCGCCAGAATATTTGATGGATTGTTGCGTACTTCTTGAAGCCTTAGCTTTTCTAGTTTTCTGGAATACGTTTTGCAAAAGTTTTTAGATAATAGGAATCAAGAGAGGTTGGGGAGAGTGTCTGAGTCTGTATGGCGATGAACCCTGGGAACGTAAACAGACACTGCACTTCTCATCTCTGTTGAACCGATTCCATCACTAAACACACTAGTATATGGTTTCCGATTGACGCTAATTCCACAAAATTTTAATACATAAAAGATCAAGATGGAGGCTGAGGTTAAAAAAAGATGATAAACGTGTAATGATTGTTTTGCACGAAAATAAATATGTGGATGCTAAAATGTACAACGTAGCAACGAGCACCCTTCAGTGCCCGCTCCACCATCAATCTCCTAGTAAGTGGACCTCTCATAGGTCGGTCATGTCTCCAGTTTTTAACAAATATTTTTAAAATTGCTATTTCTGTTATACTATAATCAAGTTGTGATTGTTTTCAAGACAACGTTCTGATGAAGGTTACTATTAGTATTGTTTAGTTATTATCAATTCATATTCATATATAACCAATGAAATTATTTAATGTATCATAATTGGTGTGAACACAACTTTGACTTGTATGATTTTCACTACAATATTGATAAGCTCTATAGTGCCTATAAATACATCTAACATCTTGCATCATATTCATCAAGACTCAAGAGCACTACCAAAATACTCTACATTGAAAAAAAGGAAAAAAACGAAAACGAAACAATAGATAAAACTATGGCTGTGAGTAAGTCATCATCACTGGTTCTGATCACCTTGATATTGGCTACGTCGTGCCTAGTCTCCGAGAGCCGGATTGCAAGAAAAGACTTGGGTTTGGACCTTGGCGGGATAGGGGTAGGGATCGGTACTGGCATCGGCATAGGTCTCGGTGGAGGTGGATCCGGATCCGGAGCAGGTGCCGGGTCAGGATCCGGAGGAGGAGGAGGGTCAAGCTCTTCTTCCTCTTCTAGTTCCAGCAGCTCTTCTTCGAGCTCTGGGGGTGGTGGAGGTGAAGCGGGGTCAGAAGCTGGATCATACGCAGGGTCACGTGCAGGGTCTGGTTCTGGTAGAAGTTCCGGGTCAGGCCGTGGAAGAGGAGGTGGTGGTGGAGGGGGTCATGGCGGAGGGGGTGGAGGAGGAGGTGGTCGCGGTGGAGGAGGTGGATCCGGTAACGGAGGAGGGTACGGTGAAGGCGGTGGATATGGAGGAGGTTACGGTGGCGG
The DNA here is from genome assembly GCA_026261945.1 of Hirschfeldia incana. Classification (NCBI taxonomy): domain Eukaryota; kingdom Viridiplantae; phylum Streptophyta; class Magnoliopsida; order Brassicales; family Brassicaceae; genus Hirschfeldia; species Hirschfeldia incana. The sequence goes on from JABCMI010000006.1 coordinate 6,679,505, forward strand.
CGGCGACTGAATGCATGCATGCGATATCTAATTGCTGCTATGTGTTTTACTTTTACGTAAATAGTATTAGTATATGAAATAAAAGAAAAAGCTAGAAATTTAATTTTCTAAAGTGGGTGAATAAAGGAGATGGAAAAAGCTCCTGTAGTGTTTAGTTAATTACGTACTCTTCCATGCATGGGTTTGTCGATGTTGCTTTACTTTTGTACTATAAGTATGTTGTAATTTGTGTTTCAAAAAAAAAAAGAGTATGTTGGAATTTTCAAGTTATGATAATTGATAAAATAAATGCATTGTTGTGTTTTTATTCCCCGGCACGTAACGTTTGTTCTTTAACCAACAAAATCCAATCATCAAATTTATAACATACAAGCAAAACAAAGTAGCAAACACCACGAAAGTTTGCACTTGTTTTTAGAACGCCTCTATATCATTGAACACCTATAACTAATATATACGTATATAGAATTTTTTTTCTTTAGATGTTACATTCAGTATCTTAGATAGCAACATATATGTGCCAACAGCAGACAGAGTTGCCTATCCAAAATTCACAAAATAATTTGAGCTTTTTTCAAGACTAACCTACAATTTCAAGTCAAATGCAAAACCAACCCCATTTTTTTTGTTAATACTATTCACCTTTGAAATTTCCAAATCATCTTTATGTTTTTGAATTATTTACAAAATTGCCATTATTATCAAAAAGATTTAGATTTACTTTTCAGTCTACCACATTAAAGATTTAGACAAAAAACCCATAACACCCTAAAGATTTCATCTTATTTACAACAATGCCATCATCATCAATATTGCAACCACCATTGAACCACTATTTTAGAGCTCATAAAAGCTCAAGATCTACATTTACATCACTTTGTTTCTCTTTCTAAAACAACAATTCTTCATTTCCTCTTGTTTTCTCTACATTTCTATCTAAAAAACTCTCATAACTCTTATTTTCATAATCTCAAACTTCACATTTTCGTATTTTTTCATCAGCAAATCGTAAAAGATGCCTCTTTTTGCTCATTTTTGGTGTTTGGACGGTTGAAAGGGTTGGAATCGAGGTTCACACAAGAAAAATGTAACTGTTTACATGGTTTTCACCATTTTCTTCAGTCTGTGTCGCGTCTGTAGACTGTTTTATATGTCTGCACCAGTATGTAGACGTACGAGTCAGTCTATTTGTCAACGCACAAGTCAGTTTTGCAATTGACTTTTCGAACTTTTTTTGCAGCGCAGACTTCCACAGCAGTCTACGTCCTTACCTTTGACAACAAAAATAAAAAAGTTACGTAGACCTACCAAGACGGCTACGGAAAAGAGGTTAGTTTTACATTTGACCGAGCTTTTGACTTTACAAAGTAGACTTCACTGGAAGTCTACGAACTGTAGGCTGTCAAAGAAGTCTACTTTAGGTCAGTTTTGCATTTGACCAAAACTTTGACTTCGTTGAATAAGTTAGTTTTGTATTTGACTAAAATGTTTTTAAATAAATTAAATATTTTTTAAAAGTGTAGACTTGAAATGCAGTCTTCTCTTCTTAGACAAAAAAATTGAGACTGTTTGTGAAGTCTACAAATTTATTTTGGTCAAATGCAAAACCAACCCATGGGTTTTGAAGTTAGACTTTACGCGAAGTCTACGAAGTTGTAGACGTGCATTTTAATCTACACTTAGAAAGTCAAACAATGGTCAATTGCAAAACTTACCCTTTTCAAAAAAATTAAAACATGTAGACTACATATGGAATCTACATTCTAAAGTCAAAACTTGGATACGTTTTGGTCAATGGGAAAAACTAACATTTTTAATGTGGTAGACTGAAAAGTAGGTCTAAATCTATAAAGTCAAAACTTGGATGAATTCTGGTCAAATAAAAAAGGTAACCCGTAAAATTTTCAATTGCAAAAACCAATCCGAGTAGACCTATATGACCGTCTACGAATGTAAACTAAAAAGAACGTCTACACCAATGTGGCGTAGACCGATTTCACAGTCTACATAGGAAAATAAATTAAAACTGAATTTATGTATTATTCATAAAGTTTTTGCTAGATTTTTTTGTTTGAAAGTCTGTGTTAGTTAATCTTAATGGGTTTGAGAGATTTTGAAAAGAAAAACTGTTGTATTTATGAAATTATAATACTTTTGATTTTACAATGTAGTTAGGTGTTAACATGTAGACATAATTGTAGGTCTACGTTTATAATTTTATGAAACATAAAATATTTATTCGCTAATTACGTGAAACTATATTTTTTTGCAGGAAATGACTCAATTAACGACCGTATACGGAGAATGTATGGAGAAAGGTTCATTGTGGGAGTTTGTGGTCAATAAAGATAAAGGAGGGAGGATTTTCCCTTTGAAAGATGGTTGTACACATGTTGAACTTCTTCAAATGGTACAAGAAGATTATGATCTAGACAAGAAGATCGAGAAGGTGGTGTGATCGAGTTGTCTAAAACATATTTTGTATGCCTTTGTGTATCAAACCAGAGCCAAGTAGACTATAATTTTTGACTATATGTTAGATAATAAGTGTAAACATCTTTGCAAGTCTACCACATATGTAGACCGCAATTGAAGTCTACGTCGTAAATTTTATTAGAAGTGCATTTGCGTATTATTCATCATATTTTTGCATGATTTAATTATTTTATAGTGTATGTTAGTAAATCTTAATTGTCTTGGATGAATATCAAAAGTTGATGTGTTATAATTATACACTTGAAACATCAAAAAATTGTAATTAGTTTTACTCTTTGAAACTTTTTGAAAATTTTGTATGAATTTTTCTTCTCACATGTGTGCTAGTTATTGTTTTAGCTTATAGTGTTTTTAATTGTTTGGTTGACTAGAGTATCTTGTGCAAAAATTGGTAATATAATACAAGTGAAACACAACTAAAAAATAAATACAATGTTTATAAATTATGTATTAAACAATTATTTACAAATGAATATTTTATTATGAGAAATTATTACAAATGAATATTTTCATAATCTTGATGTCTTATATGAAGTCTTGGAAAAGAGTACCTGCAAAGTAAGATAAAATTATGAGAAAAACATAAGAAAAAATATAAATCATATTTTAGTAGATTTTTTATTAAGTCTACTGAAAGTTCATGGTTTTGTAGACTTTCTTTGGAGTCTACACTAGCGGAAAATTTCAGAACTATAGTGTACATTTAGAAAATTTGAAATACTCTTTGTTCTAAAAAATATTTAAAAATTGGTTTTTGGTCAACTTTGTAGTAAAGAACAAAAACATAAGTATGAATCTATAAATTAGGTACAATAAAAACAAAAAAAAATATCCCTATAATGAATAAATGTAAATCTTACATTTTTGGGAAGATGATTTGAAAACATTGGAGGAGAATAACTGCAAAATAAAATCAAATCAAAATATCTGCAAAATTAGATTAAATTATTTAAAGAACATATGAAAAAAATTAAAGTCATATTTTTGTAGACTTTCAATGAAGTCTACTTAAAATTTGTGGTTTTGTAGATTTCATATGAAGTCAACTAACATTAGCTTATAAGCAAACTTTATTAGAAGTCTACTCTATAATTTTCAGATCTGGAAAAATCTGTACATTTTGAAATGTGAATCTAGTTTTAAATCTAAAAATACTTAAAATAGAATTTATAAAATAAAACATTAGCAAATTAAATGCACATAGATTGATCTATCATTTTATTTGAATATAAACATATAAAGATACATTTAAAATCTATAGATCTAAAACTTACATTTTTAGAGGAAAAGATGAAACCATGAATGATGATACCTACAAAAAAGATAATATTGTGAGAAAAAAATAACATAAAATTACATATTTAAAATCTATAGACCTAAAACTTACATTTTTAGAGGAGAAGATGAAAACCATGAATGATAATACCTACAAAAAATATAATATTGTGAGAAAAATAATATAAAACTACACATTTAAAATCTATAGATCTAAAACTTACATTTTTAAAGGAGAAGATGAAAACCATGAATTATAATACCAAAAATAACAAGATATTATGAGAAAGATATGAGAGAAGTGGGAGAATTTTAGAGAGGAGAGAGAGAGTTTTAGAGAGAAGGGAGAGAGTTTTAGAGAGAAGGAAGATATGCAGCCATTTTGGAGTGAAGCTGTGTAAATTTCATTTATATATGGAGACAAAAGTGAAACTAGGTTAAAATTTACGACACTATAGACTTCTTTTGAAGTCTACTAAAATTAAAATAATGGAGTATACTTTGTTGTAATTTGTAGACTTCTTAGAAAGTCTACTATGGTAATTTCAATATTTATTATTTTTTATTGTTTTGATAATTTTAATATATAATTTATAAAATTCGTTTTTTATTTTTAATATATAATTTATAAAATATGTGTTACAAAAAAACAAAAAAAATAAATATTCATAATATATGATGATTTAAAATTGGAACATTTAATTTAAAATTAAAGATATACACGGATAAAATAGACTGACAAAGACGTCTACTGATTTATAGACTTTATTGTAGGTCTACGAAACCCTAAACCACAAATCTCAAACCCTAAATAGTTTGCTTGATACTCAAAAAGTCTCAGTATCAAATATCAAAATTACACAAAATATAAACTACTAAACATTAATAAACAGATTTAAGTCAATAAAACAAAAAAAAATCAAAATCTAAAGTCTAATTCTAAAAATCTACCACTAAAAGACCTATCATGTTACAACATTTTGTTTCTACACAATGAACATTGTTTAACACATTGATACCAATTTAGTATATATTCTTTAAAATTATTCAGTTATATAATTTTTTTATATATTTACTTCATACTATCCATTATATTGATGATTAGTTAAAATTTATCACAATAATTATTTTTAAACAATTTTAAAACTAAATATTAGATAAAATTTTGGTGTAGACTACACATCAAGTCTATAAATTAGACTTCGATGGAGGTCTAAAAATATGTAGACTTCATTCTTCTACATGTAGACTTCCAAAAGGATAGAAACGTAAATACCCTTCCGTTTTTTTGTTTGGTCATAAGGACAAAATAGTATTTTCATCATCCATTTAGGTTGGTTCTGCATTTGACTGAAATTAGGGTACACTAATGCATTTGACTTCAATATTTAAGTTGGTTTTAGCAATTCTCCCAAATAATTTGTCATGTGTATCTCAAAAAAAACTATAATAAACAAACCAAACCGCACCATACATAATTTAGATATGTGAAACAATATAATAATAATAATAAAAAGATCAACGCTTATAAATTGGCTTAATTAAAACTCGATCAAACCTAAGATTTAAAAGTGGTTTTTAATGTATTTAACACTAAGATAATGTGTTTTTTTCTTCGTTGTGTGTCAGTGTGTGTACTGAGTGAAGTTATATATTGTAATCAAATAAAAACTTACCTTTAGAATATGACTTAGATCCAAAAATTTTAACAAAAAAAAAAACTCAGATCCAAAAATTAAACATCCGGCATCTTAACAATTTTAAGGATTAAAGTTGGGTCTACTAAAGACACAGACTTAACTTCCGAATAAGAAGTGCAACCTACAACATATCTTTTACCGATTTTTATACGAACATATCCGCAACTGTGGTGAACAAGATAATGTGACTTAGTTTCCGCAGCAAAACAATCAAACTCTAAATATGTTTACATCCAAGATCTGTCCACTACCATCACAAGACCCGCTCATAATTGTTTTTAAGAATATAGCATTGAAAGGGTTGTTGTTCTAATAAGAATTGCAAATGGTTGAATCTGCAGCTACTGCCAAAGTTATAATTTTACCTTTATAATTCAACTTAGATCCAAGAATTATAACATCAGAGTTCATATAAAGGTTGTTATCGCAACTAGAACTATAATATCCTCAAAATGGTTAAATAAGTTAATCTAAGTAACTGAAGTATTCCTATTTTATAATATTCCAAAATCATAAACAGAAATATTTGCGTTCAAACTGATCAAGTAAGTATTGGTCTAAAAAATGCCTTTGTAAGTTGATAGCCGGATTAAGAAAAAATGAAATCAATAAATTTGAATTATATATGAGAGGTGAACATTATTGGTCATTCATGGTATAAAAACAAAACATAACCAATGTGAACGATCTTTCTCGAACAATTTAAGCACGTGTAATAGGTTGACTAAGATACTTCATAGTGGTGGGGACTATATAGATTAGTGACTAATAACATATATGAGTAGCTAGTTTCTTCGTGCATAAACCAGCAGGTCCACCACTATTCTTCCACTCAACTTATTAGTGGTCCGTCGACACTGGTGGATTGGCAGCAGTAAAAAGATAATGCACACATCACCTGCATTCGCACCTTAAATGCGCACTAACCATTTCTATCATCATAATTTTCTTTTTGTTAGAACTAAAGTAGGGTGAGCTAACAATCCTGTTATCCGTTACGGATGATCAAAAAAATTCATAATATATATAGGACCTATTTGTGATTGAAACCGTGAAATATATTGACGTAGTGAGATCTCTAGTGAAACCGCAACTTTTCCTTTAACCTTTTTTACCTCACCGTTGAAAAACCTCGGGAACTGAATTGGTTTAAGCTACGATTTTTTTTTCTTATGTAACTAAAAAGTCATCATTAATTCATCATTTTACATATATTGCCGATCAAAAAATATATTTAATTAGCTACACATGTGTTTGGTATTCAATCTTCCTTAAATGTAAACTATGAATTAATATCTATTTTTCTTGGGGAAAATGGCCAATTCCTCCATGAACTAATAACCCCCGGTTTTTTAACACACGAACTTTGACGCCAAGCCAAAACCCACATGAACAATTATATTCTTTGAATTACATACACAAATTTTTGATTTTAACCTAATTGCCACAAATCGTAAACGGTGTTAAATTAGCCGTCAACGGTTTAATAATGTGTCTGATCTGGTCTTATTTTTCATTTAATTCTCGTTAAACTTAAAGAAAACTATGTAGTTTAGGTCTTCTTCTCCAATTGAGGACAAAATCAGAAATAGATTTCGCGACAAAAACAGAGAAAAGAATTAACAATAGTGAGATAAGACTTCTATATTTCAATTTAGGAGATAATAAAATTATAAACTTCAGTACAGAGAAGATTGCTTACAGCATATGCTTTCTCTCCCACGAAAGAAACGTAACACACAGAAACACAAAACATGAAAAATACCTTAAGAACAAATCAGCATCGTCTACATTATTTAAGTTCTCAGATTTAATATATTCAATTTTCACAGCAGCTTTTTCTTCCACGGGGTTCTCTATTTCTACAGCAAGAGAGCTTGGTAATGGTTTATCTTCAGATAATTGCGGCAAAAAAAAGAAAGATCATACCAGAAAAACATTAAAATCCAAAAGACATCACATAAGAAGCAACGATCCAATTATCCTCTAATATTTGTTTCACTTTCCCTCTTATTTCTTTTTACTTTCAAAACCTCTAAACTCTATACCCCAAACTCTAATCCCTAAACTCTAATCCCTAAAAGTCAAATATTTTTTTTTATTTTAATACGAAATTTTAAATTTAAATCTAAATTTTAACTTTTAGTTACAAATATTAAATCTAAATCTCCTAATCTTAAACCATACATACCAAACAACAAATCATATATCATATTTACTCAAACCCTATATTATACATTACATCATAAACATATAAATGTAAACTAAAAAATCAATCTTTTAAAAAACTAATCTCAAGTGTTAAATTTGATACCTCAAAACCTTTAGCCCTCAAATCCTATACTTGAAACTTTTATTCTAAATTCTAAACTTTAAATTTAGACTTGAAATAGAAAAAAAATTGAAACTGAATGCATCAATATTAAATTATGAATCATAAATATTCAATTTATTTACATTTGTAATTTATACTAATTATATATAAATCTTAAATTTGTTTACATATATAATTTACATAAATGCATTTGTTGAACGTTTTAGATAAAAATGAAATCTAGTCACTTTATTAATGTTATATTTCATTAACTTTATAAATGCAAATGTTAATTTAATTTTTATATAAATAAAATTAGTTAGCAATTAAATTGTAATTTCTGAAATAACAATTAATAAAAATAATTTTTTGATTGCTTAACTTTCAACCATTGATTGCATTTAATCTAATGACTACAAATCAATTTTACTCAATCTTTGTCCTTTCTTCTTATTGGCCAATCTATCAAAATTAGGATTACAATCTGTAGCCATTGATTCTTATGATCTTGTGGCCTAAGATTAATCTTCTCTCTTACCATACTTTTTTTACTGAACTTTCTCCACTCTTGTCTTATCCTCTAGTTCATCCTTTACGAAGCTTGTCATTCACAACAGTGAGCATAGCAAGAGTCACAAAGAACACTAGACCCGTCACACAAACAAACCCTGACCTCTCTCTCTCCCTCTCTCTCTCTCCCTCTCTCTCTCTCTCTCTCTCTCTCTCTCTCTCTCTCTCTCTCTCTCTCTCTCTCTCTCTCTCTCTCTCTCTCTCTCTCTCTCTCTCTCTCTCTCTCTCTCTCTCTCTCTCTCTCTCTCTCTCTCTCTCTCTCTCTCTCTCTCTCTCTCTCTCTCTCTCTCTCTCTCTCTCTCTCTCTCTCTGTTTAGATTTGTTTTCTTTTCTGAGAATCTGGTGGTCGCGAGCAGAGTGGAAGTCAAGGGGCTGCGGCGACGAAACCCTAAAGGCGAATGAGCTTCATCACAGAATCAATCATCGCGAGATAGCGACAGAGGAGGACGAGCATCATATCTACTCTATTCTCCCTCTCTCTCTTTATCTCTCGCTTTCTCTCTGTGTTTTCATTCTCATTCTGGTTTTATTTTTTTTGTTCCTAGTTAAAGAAGGTGGAGCAGGGTGAAGAAGCTTGATGGTGGTGGTCTCAGCATCAATATTTGTGGTTTTCGCGGCGACAATGGTGGTTGAGCGCGGTGGAGGAGGCGGAAGAAGCTTTACGGTCGTAGTGGTCTTGGCGGCGGAGATTGAAGAAGAATGTCGATGTCTTAGGTTTAGCTATTAGGGTTGGTTGGTGGCTGTATTTGGTTTAGATAGGTTTACCCATATTTATTTGGTTAAGTTAAAGGTTAGTTAATAAACCAGTTTGTAGTTGTAAACCATGTAAACCAAATTTCAATTTAATAAGAACCATTTTTAAACTGATTTAATTATAAATTAATTTTTAATTTATGTTTTTACTTTTAAATAATTAACAAAAACAAATATAGAAATATATAAATATATAGCACTTACTCAACTGCTATAGTAGATTTAACAATAACAAATCAAAAATGCTATAAATAATATTTGTAATAGCATTAAAAAGACGCTATTAAATAATATTTAATTGCAGAAAAAAAGCGCTTTCGTAGCGGAAGCAAAGATAGCACAACGAAATACCGCTATTTAATACCCTCGACCTATTATGACGGGCGATGATACATCGTTTAAGAAACCGCTATCGTATCGTTATATAGCGTTATTCGTCCGCTATCAAAACCCATTTTTCTTGTAGTGAATCCTCTTGTTTGCGCTTCTTTGCAGAAATGATTTTCAGGGCATGACGACAAGGCAATCCTGACATCTCCCACTTTCGACAAGTGCAAGTACGATCAACCATTCTCGTTTTGTATGAACTGTTTTTCTCCATCACTTCAAATACCTCATACCCGCAAGGATATATAGTGCAATGACGTATTTTACGTTGCTCCTCACGGACTTTTTCCATTGCTTTTAGACTGAACTTCCCTCTGTGATTCATTGATCTTATCTTCCTTGCCTCAATGCGCAACATAGCTCTTCTGCGTATTGTTTCCAACATTTCCACGAGTGGCATTAATCTAGCAGGGTCAACCGCATGATTAAAAGACTCGGATATGTTGTTTCTTACATCATCACAAGTAGAAGATGGATTAAAGAAGGCGAGGCTGCAATTTTTGGGATTCTTCTCCATCATTGAATCATATACACTCATGTCATATGCCTTCACCTCATCCACCCTCTTGTTGTACTGCGCCATATTGTAGCTCTTGGCGACCTTCCAGAATTTGCCTTTCATGTCAGTTCTATGTGGATGTTTCTTCTTTAAATTTGCGTAAATATGTCTTGCACACATCATGTGCTCAACCATTGGCAAGAGATTTGATACTGCATTAAGTAATCCCTGAAAATAAAGAAAGCTTTGTTTTAAACCTCATAGTACTAACATACATATGCTCTGAAAATAAATAAAATCTTTGATATTATTACCTTTTGTCTATCTGATATGATAGTGAAGCCTTCACCATCATGGAGATTTAGGTCCGTCTGCAATTTGTCAATAAACCAGACCCAGTTATCTTCACTCTCAACGTCAACAACAGCCCACACTATTGGAAACATTTGGTTATTTGCATCTCTGCCAACAGCTGCTAACAACTGACCCTTTGTTGTGCACTTGAGGAAGCATGCATCAAGACCAAAGATCGGTCGACAGTGGGCACACCAAGTCTTCTTCAATGCAGCAAAGCAAACATAAAATCTATAGAAAACATCTGAACCATCATCTCCGTTAAATGTCTCGAGTTCTACCGTTGAATCCTCATTGGACCTAGTAAAAAAAAAAAATATTAAGTTCAAATAAAGAGAAATCATGACATTTATAAATACAAAACATGAAACACTTACTCTAACAACTCTAGCCGGTAATCTCTAAGCCTTGAGAATTGTTGATCATGATCCTCTTTGATCAATTCTAAAGCCCTTGTCTTTGCATTTCTACACTGATCTATGGTCACCGTCAATTCCCAACGCTTCTGAATATCAACCAATATCTCCTTTGGCATTATCTTGGGATTGTCCCTAAGATCTTCTTTGAACAACTTGGCAATGCCTTCTTGTGTAATCAGCCTTGAGTACCCACTTTTACTGCAACTATGATCCTTCAAATACACTTTCACCATCCATTTTTGCAATGGTGCTTCATAGGAGCAGTATATCCTCCACATACAAGCTTCTTCTCCTTCTTCTTCTTCACTAGCACATTTAAGTTCTGATTTGTCTTTATCCCAACGGACATACTTCACATTCCAACCATATTTTAACACATAATCTACCATCGCCTGCTTGAAAGCATATAAACTATCAAAGGCTTGTCTTAACTGAAGCTCACCACTGCCTTTCTTGTATGTGAAGTAGCCATCTCCTTCATTACCATCTTGATCATCATCTGAGCCAACAGGTGTAGCAAACAAATCAACATCTTCGTCTACAAAATCTCTCACACTTCTCTCAACTCTTGCTTCTTCATCACATAGAAATCTATCTCTCTAAGTATCTCTTTCAGACTCATATCTCTCTGCAACTTCATTTTCTGCCATCTCTGCCTCGACTCTCTGTTTCACACTCCAAAAAACACGTCTCTACCTAATGAGATTCACCCTCGTTCCACAGAAAATCTTCGATCATGATTTTCTCCTTTTAACTTTTTCTTTTTTATTTTGTCGTGAAACCTAATTTTGATTTTATCCTCAATTGGAGAAGAAGACCTAAACGTCGTTTTGTTGTTTGGTTTAACCATAATTAAATGAGAAACTAAACCGGATCAGACACCTCATGAAGTCATTGACGGCTAACATAACACCGTTTACGGTTTGTGGTAATTAGGTTAAAGTTAAAAGTTTATGTATGTAATTCAGAAAATATAATTGTTCGTGTGGGTTTTGGCTTAGTGTCAAAGTTCGTGTATTTAAAGACCGGGAGTTGTTAATTTATGGGGGAATTGACCATTTTCCCATTTTTCTTGTATTCATATTTGTGTAGAATAATTTTCTTAAATTACTAGTAGGAAGTTCTAATATGTTTTTAACAAAAAAAAGTAAACTATGAATTAAAAATGACTAAGTGGTAGAACTAATTTGGTGATAAACACGTAATGGCTCATCACTCTATCCCAAGTCTTCTATAAATACCCAATCGTGTTATTGTCTCTTCTATCTTACTAAGTGACACTACAAACTTAAAACACACTGATTGGCAAGTCTTTATACACTAGTTTCTTTTGAAAGGTCTTTGTACGCACGAAAATTTCCAAAATGGCCAGGGTCCAAGGTCTAGTTCTTGGTTTATTAGTACTTTCAAGTTTAGTTATGTTAACCGAGAGCCGAGTGGCAAGAAACGACTTGGGGCTTAACCTAGGTGGTATTGGGGTTGGCCTAGACGTTGGATTGGGGATTGGTCTTGGCGGCGGGTCAGGCTCTGGTGCTGGTGCAGGGTCAGGTTCAGGTTCAGGTTCCAGATCATCATCTAGCTCTAGCTCTAGTTCGTCATCAAGTTCGAGTTCTCGTGGTTCGGGTGGTTCCGGAGCCGGTTCATCTGCTGGTTCATTTGCTGGATCTAGAGCTGGATCAGGATCTGGTAACTAAATTATAAAGCACGATATATGTGAAACAAAAAGTGGAGTATGTTTTATGATGTTGGTTTGTCGTAATTAATATCGTGTGTACTAAAGGTGGATGAAGTTGGATGAATAAATTGTCGCCATATATGCTTTTGTTTGAAACTTGGAGTGTCTATTTTCCTAAAGGTGTAAACTGTCCTATATATAGTCTCTTAGTTAGATTTTGGACCATAGCATGTGCAGTCGTAAATTGCAATCTTTTTCCTCCAGGATAATTTTCGAAGTAACTTTAATAAAACAAACCACATGATCACAAGTTATAGTAATTAGTAGCCTTCGCTTGAAGAAAGGAAGAAATGTTATATTATAAATATGGCATATTTATTTTTGTAAACTATTTTTTTTCTGCGATATTGCAGAGATTCCTTATATACTAGACATACACCTTAAACAAACTTGAGTTATACAATCAACACTGAATAAAACAAAAATCACAGGAATTTATTTTCATTTAATATAATAACATGAAAACTGAAACAAATAAAAAGCAACAAAAAATTCACCGGAGAATTTCTATATTACTTCTAGTAACATGCGGTCATGTACTCATGTGGCGTCGTCACCAAAGATCTCTAGACGTGACCTATGGGTATCGAATACATTTTAGAAATCTGAAGTTTATGTTCTTTACTTTTGATCTGCATACTTGGATTCAGTGTCATATCTGTTAACAAATGTTTAATATCCCAATTATTTTTTAAAAATTATATATAGAGTATTGAACTATATAACTAAGTGTTATTATTTTGTTTTTTTTTTTCCTTTTAAAAAGGCTTTCTAATCTAAATGTTATTTATCTTTTACGTCAAATGGTAAATAAAATAAAAAAATGGTCATATTCGATTTTTTTTATTAATACAGAAATAATCTAATAGATAATCGAGTTGGTGCACCTAATGATAGTATATAATGCGAGCTTTAGTTTTTCATAATGGTGTTTGTAGATACATACGTTTAGTACTAAACAAAGCTGACGTGTTCTTGTAGTGCCCAAATCAAATAAATTAAGTCTGCTCAACTTTTTCTAAGTCTGCTCAACTTAGATGAACCAAATCGAATATAATCATCAAAATTTGATATTATCATGCACTAATATTTAAATTTTATTTTATTTTTCGAAATGACTATATTATCAAAATAATCGACACAAAGTCCTAATAAACCTGGTGTGATTTTGGCGTCTCCGGGTACATCTTTTCCGCGAAACCTAACCCAATGATAAAAGTGAAGGATCCTAGTTTTTGATAATTTATCATAGATTTAAATTTACGTAAGATAAATGAAGCAATGCAGACGATTTAAACATGTTAGCGTAAAGACAAAGACTCCAACAATGGTTAACCAGTGCTATGTATTTAGTTACTAGAAACTTGGTCCATTATAAATCTATAATCGCTTACTCCATTATTTAATTTCTAGTTCAAGCGGGATCTCGCAAATCTTTTGTAGCTCGAATACTATAGTCTGGAAACCAAGAATCTTCCCAGATGAACCTAAAAACAATGAACTAGGCAGCGACGACATTTCATGTCAAGAAATAAAACATAAAAATACATAATAACGTAACCCATAAAACTATCAACTAATTCACGCATTTCTAATGTGTCTCTTTCTTTTTTTGTTACCAAAAGAGTACGAACCTATCTTCCGAGATAGTTCAGTTTGGTTTATGCATTTGAAGTAACTAATCCTTTTGAAAAGATGTTCGAAACAACAAATAAAGAAGTAATATACCGATAATGATCACACCGTCCAAATTTAAAAATCCGTAAAACATAATATAATGACCGATATTAGCATTTTCTGTTTCATGATATACTGTATGAATCTGTCTTTGAGATTGATAAGTAATATTTTATATATTTTGAAAGTAAAATAATTCTTTGATAAATGAAGGAACATGGAAGTAAAGAAAGAATATACCCAAAATAAATAGTTAGAAATATACACGACCAAAGCACCGTCCATATTCACCGGATATCACCGGTATTTCCAGGGTCTAGAGACGGTGTCTCTCCCGAATCATCCGGTAAGAGGGTGGCCCATGCCTTCTCTTTTATGGTGAAACCGTGACTTGGGGAAGCGGTAATGTTAGAGAAGGGCACGCAGTTTTCTGTTATGTCATTCTGTCATCGCTTTCCCAAAACAGCCAATGGTGAATGCTGTGGTCTGGGCCGCACGTCCTCTCTCTACATTATCCTGTTCGGAAAAGTACAATTATTTCCTCACCCAAATTATTTAAAAACAAAACAAACAAAATTTATTGACGTAAGAATGACAATTTTTTCTTTCTAAATTATTTCTTTTTTGGTAAATGCACTCGAACGTCTTTCTGCTGAAATTTGACTCAATGCGGGCCATTACCAGTCGACAAAATTATATAAAGAGCACTAATTAGTAGTACTAGATTACTTTGCTAATTGTAATTGCCTTCAAACTAACTTTTTAGTTTTTATTATGTCTTTGGTTATCCGAAATTCGAAGGCACTTATTATATTTTCTAGTCATATACGATTTTGATACGTTTATTAAATGGTACTAGTTTGTAACTATTAGGTGACTGATAAATTGTTTTCTTGCTAGTATGCGAATTTGGATTAAAGATAATATATACTTTTATGCACATACCACGCCTTGCGAACCGGACTGATGTATCAGATGATCCAAAAACAAACCACACACGTTGACCTAAGCATTTGATCTTTCTGAAGTTTAAGACAACATTAGTTGTAAGTCGGTCGCACGTTCTTGTTTTCACTACCTTTAAATAATCTTGATTGGGATAGATAACATGTGTAATTGTTGAATGAGTGAAACTGACAAGTAATTGGCCAAATTTTCAAAGGTTTTTATAATAAAATGAACTGTTGGAAGGTGTTGTAAATTAAATAGCCTGATTGCAAATCTTAAATTTGGATGTTGTAAACTAAGTTAACTAATTGTAAATTTAAATTTAGATGTTAACCAGATATTGAATTGTTTAGTTTAATAAAAATAAAACTATTAGAGATTTTTAGTTATTTACCTGTAAACAGATAATTAGGATTTAAGACAAAAACCAATCTGTCAAACTCAGAATTAACGCGTCTCCTTGTCCCCTTCGTCTTCTGTATATATACTTCTCCGCGTCTTCCTCTTCTCCTTAGCAGATGCTTTTGGAAAAAATAACCAAAAACAAAAAAAATCTGCATCTGTCTTCTTTCTTCCAAAATTCACCATTTTTATTTCCATTTCAATAAATTTTCTGGAGAATATTTAGGAAGAAAAATATTTAAAAAAAATCTTGTTAGAAGTTTCAATCATGCCTTCCATAGAAGATGAACTGTTTCCATCAACACCCGGTAAGTTCAAGATCGACCGGTCAAACCGGCAGCTAAACCGCTGTTTCGCTTCAACGAGCACCATGTTCCTCTGGGCTCTCTTCCTCATCGCCCTCACCGCCTCCTACCTGAGCTTCCAAAGCTTCGTCGACTCCGGCAGCCGCTACCTCACCGCCTCATGGGGCGGCATCCAGTGGGAGAAACAAGTCCGAACCTCC
The DNA here is from genome assembly GCA_026261945.1 of Hirschfeldia incana. NCBI lineage: Eukaryota > Viridiplantae > Streptophyta > Magnoliopsida > Brassicales > Brassicaceae > Hirschfeldia > Hirschfeldia incana. The sequence goes on from JABCMI010000006.1 coordinate 6,695,539, forward strand.
GCTCAGATCCACCGCTCGGGAGGCATCTCCGTCCTCGTCACCGGCGCGACCGGTTTCGTCGGCAGCCACGTGTCCCTCGCGCTGCGTAAACGAGGAGACGGCGTCGTGGGGCTCGACAACTACAACAACTACTACGACCCTTCCTTAAAACGCGCGAGGATGTCTCTCTTATCATCACGTGGGATCTTCGTCGTGGAAGGAGATCTTAACGACGCTAAGCTCCTGTCCAAGCTCTTCGACGTGGTGGCCTTCACTCACGTGATGCACCTCGCGGCTCAGGCCGGGGTTCGATACGCGCTGGAGAATCCTCAGTCGTATGTTCACAGCAACATCGCGGGGCTAGTCAACCTCCTCGAGACTTGCAAGGCGGCGAATCCTCAGCCTGCGGTCGTGTGGGCTTCGTCGAGTTCGGTTTACGGTCTCAACGAGAAGGTTCCTTTCTCGGAATCGGACAGAACAGATCAACCGGCGAGTCTTTACGCGGCGACCAAGAAAGCTGGTGAGGAAATCACCCACACTTATAACCATATTTACGGTCTTGCCATTACCGGTTTGAGATTCTTCACGGTTTACGGTCCGTGGGGTAGACCGGACATGGCTTACTTCTCCTTCACGCGGAATATTCTCCAAGGTAAACCGATCACTATCTACCGGGGTAAAAACCGGGTCGATTTGGCTCGGGATTTTACTTTCATCGACGACATAGTCAAAGGGTGTTTGGGATCTCTTGACTCGTCGGGTAAAAGTACCGGGTCGGGTGGGAAAAAACGTGGAGCCGCACCGTACCGGATCTTTAATTTAGGGAACACGTCGCCGGTTACGGTTCCCATCTTGGTGGATATATTGGAGAAGCATCTCAAGGTGAAGGCGAAGAGGAACTTCGTGGAGATGCCTGGAAACGGCGACGTTCCGTTCACGCACGCTAATATTAGCTCCGCCCGGAGAGAATTCGGGTATAAACCAACAACCGATTTGGAAACCGGGTTGAAGAAGTTCGTTAGATGGTATCTTTCTTATTACGGGTACAATACTAAAGCCAAGCTTGTACAATAACGGTGAAAATTTATTTTATATTAATTTATTTTTACACTCGGTTATTGTTGTTTTATTTTGGGGAAGAAATGTTTATTTACTAGGATAACAGAAGAAAATCTAAATATTCTTTGCTCTTAAGACAAGCAAAGAAAAAAAAGGACAGCGAATAAATCTATTTTCTTAAAGAAAAAGAGGAGAGAGAGGGTTTTTTGGTTACTAATTTAATTTGAATTTTTTGTTTAGCTATAGGGTGCAGTTTCTCTTTTCTTAATTATATTGATCTTAGCAAATAAAAACTAAGTGTCGATTACGGGGGAAAGTAAATAAAATAAAATTGGAATATCGGACAGCTGGGAGGCCGTGAGCCTGTGACAGCAGAGAAAGTGGGCTTTTAGTGGTATGTTGGGTCCACGAGACTTGTGTATAAAGGTGAAAGAAGACCTGAGCGGTACGGTAGCCGTTGGATTCGATGTGGGAATTTAATTTTTTCAGTCGCAATCTTACTGATGGTCCAGCTGTGAAGTACTCTCATGTCACGTTATCTTATCTGCCGACACTAACGAGTACGGTAAACCATATTCATCAGTTCATTCTGTGTTTGATGGCAGCAAAGTAGAGCCTTGTATGTGCTTAATTATACCATGGACTATGGATATATATGGGGTTCATTAGGTGAAAAGAAGTACATAGTTTAAGAATGATAGTTGATCAAAAAAAAAGTTTAAGCATGATAACAAAAAAGCGATTTTTAACATTTGCACCAAAAAAAACAAATAAAAGCGATGAACCTAGATTTGGACTATCTAGTATATTATAAATCAGTTTACATTTATTTGAGCAGCGATATATCAGAGTTTGAGAAACTGAAGAAGATTGGTTGCACAAAAAAAGAGAAACTGAACAAGAAAAATAACATTTTAATTGTTGCTGTATTTGAAATTCTTCTGATGATTTCTGTTAGGACAGAAGTGGATTCTTCAGATCTCTGTTAGAGTTTACTATGTTTGAAGAATCTTCGATTTGTATTTTCACATCTGAGTTATTCGTATTGTCTCTCAGTTCTTGATTTATCATGACATCTTCTACTTTACCCCAGAGCACAATGTAAAGTCCCATGATCACACATATTCCTCCAATTAAGCTAAGAAAAAAAGATAGAAAATGATGTTTATTGATTGTGTGTAGTAATCTTATATGAAAGAAATATTACTTTACCTTCCGGTGAACATCTCTTCTTGAAGGATCAGAGAAGCCAAGATTGTGACAATGACTGTACAGAGAGGGTTAAACATTGCTGAGAACAACGGGCCTCTCTTGGATATAACCCAAGCTTGGACCGTAAAAGCAAGCGCTGACGACGCAACTCCCTATAACAATCGCATTTTAAACTTAATGTTTATGTTACTATTTTGAATCTTTGATTATTCTACTGCTAAAAGTAGAAATAAAATATAAGTGTATAAAATACAAGTGTTATATGCATACAGCGTAGAGACAAGTCGCAAACTCTGAGTAAGAATGGAGAATCCAAGCGTTTGGGTCTTTCTCGAAGACGAAAGTGACGACTGCACACTGTATCGTGCCGAATAAACACATCCAGGCTGATAAAGAGAGGTGGTCTGGGTAATAAGCAGAGACTGGAACCTAGGGTATGTTGAAACAAAGATTAATTTTCTTGTCAAAAAGAAACGTTACCAAAAGAGTAACAATCTGTGCTGTTCTATGAAGTTTACCTGAAATGTTAGCCATAAAGAATAGCAAAGAGTGCTAGCGAACACACACAAACAACCAATGAGCCACATGTTCTGGTACGTAAGATCTCCTAGTAACGAATTTTCTAACGGTAAAGTAGATTCCGAGTTAAGAATCTTTGGTCCACGAATCAAAGTCATGGAGATTGCTCCTACGACACATAGGACTGTCCCTGATATCTTCGCTAAGCCTCTGATATTCCGGATATTCACAGTCTCGTATCTAAGATAAGCAGTAATTTGTTACACATGATTCATGAATCTTATTTTCCAAATTTCCATATAAAGATAGATGTGTAAATGTAGTTTTATGTATAATTAATATACCCGGCGAGATATGAGATTAGGAAGGTTAGTGCAGGAATGATGTTACACATGGCACTTCCTGTTGACGATGAAGCTAAGTAAATACCTTCACAATAAAGGTTTTGATTCATTGTAATTCTGCAACAATAACAAGAAGGAAAAACAGTCCGAGATATCAAATAAAGGTCTTCCCTAAATAAAGCACAAACAAATCTTCTTTTTTCACAAACAAAAAAAATCTTTTATATGTACATGCATATACACTTACCCTAAAAGCGAGGCCATGAAAATCAAAGAAAAGCTCTTAAGATCCAAATAAGATATCTTCGATCTTCTCTTACAATTCAGAACATACACACACATGAATTAGCACAAAGTTGTAACAATTCATATCCATATATTAGAGAGAGAGAGAGAGAGAGAGAGAGAGGGAGAGAGAGAGAGAGAGAGAGAGAGAGAGAGAGAGAGAGAGAGAGAGAGAGAGAGAGAGAGAGAGAGAGAGAGAGAGAGAGAGTTGAATTACCTTGAGAAATAGAGAAATGGGAAGATGAAAATGGTTGCAAAGACTTGCCTGTAGAGGATAAAAACCCGAGGGCTTGTTCCATTAACCAAAGTAGCTCTTGCAGAAAGAGTCACTCCTGCGTAACATAGTTGTAGCCCCATCATCGCCATCAACGGCTTGTACTCCTCTACATTCCCCATTTCCCCTTTCCACTCTCTCAGCATCTCTGTTTATCATATAAATAGTAGTAGTATATAAAATGCTATTTTTTTGCTAGTTCCATTTTTTATTATCTTGTTAGAAACGATGACATTTTTATATATTCCTTACTGTAGACGAATGAGTCCATGAGTTATCACTATCTTTTGGTGAATTATATTTTTGTTTGATTAGTTGTTAAAGTCGTGCAAAATGCAGGCACTTATTTAGTACAATAGTACTGTCTAAGAATAATATATGCTTCTACGAATCTAAATTATGAACTAATATTACATTTAAATACAATTGTTATCGTCGCACATATCTGGCGGTTCAATTTTTCAGAAGATTAATGAAGAATACATCATTCTTCCCAATCTCGTCTTGTTAAATTTGGTGAATTAACTGAAGAGCGACATTACTATCACTTCAATTCTACCTATTATCTTATATAACTCTGAATTTGTGCCTCCCCTAAACTTGAAACAAAAAGAAAATATGTAAAGTTATTGATCTAATCTGGCATAGAGGATTTTGAATTTCAACCTGATCTTAAAGTCAAATACATTGTTTGATTGCAATAAGATTATGTTTAGGAAATACAAATTCAAAACTTATATAATGATTACATCTATCACCAACGACTTCTCTAATCCCCCTAGAGTAAATTAAGATCCAACCTTCTCACATGCATGGAAAAATCGTATTATGAAAGCCACTACCAAATCGTATTATGAAAACAACCAGTTTGGTTTACAGAATCCACATGAGTCTGTAATCTTGCCGACAAAAAAAATGTAACTGAAGGTCCTATATACATGGTATGAACGATTATACCATGAAAAACTTTATTTATATTTAGTCTGCTTCTTATCAATATGCAATATCATTGACTTTCAAACTCATACTAGATACTCATCCGAAGGGCGGATATATTTTTTGTTCTATTTACTTTTTTAATTTTTTGGTTCTTCTCCAATATATTTAGATATGTATGTTTGTTTTTGGATGAGTTGATCTTTCGTTTGATGAGATATGTATATTTTTATGTTTACATATATATATATATCTTTCAAAGTGCGGAATAATTTTTCACTAAAAACGGTATATAATCGTATTTTCATTGAAAAACGTTAAAACTCGATCTGGACCCGTGGTCGAACCGGTAAATCAGGTGACCTGGTATGTATTTCTGTTTGGATTTTAAGAAAAAACTATTATTCAAAAACTTGGTATAAGCCATAATAACCATTGAAATCTGAACCCGGCTACCTATTGAACCAATACATAATTTTGAATTATTATTTTGGATTTTCAGTTACATTATTGGAATATGTTTGTATTATAATTAAAAATTATAGTTTATTATTTTTTTCAAAAATAAAAAGATCATGTGATCATGTGGATTATAAATATATTAAAAAAATTAGTTGATGTGATTTAACATTACTTTATTTTGTTATAATTTATTACAAATTTTAAATTATTTGTGGTTTATTTTGAATAAATTTTAAATTTAGTATTCACATTATACATTTAAATACACATATATTTTAAGTCTTGATATGTTTTTATTTTCTGTCATAACTCTTAACTTGTTTAATTTCTTTTTGGTATTTTTTTTGTTGTCATATGTAGAATGATAATAAAAACAAAAAACAAAGTTATATATTTTTCCAAATATTTTTTAAAACATAAAACATTTCTTATATGTTCGCCCGTGGTCAACCCAATAAACTGTGACCCGGTAAGTTGCCTAATTCAGTTTTTAGATCGGGTTTCTAAACATTGGGCTTTAGGATTTATTATAAATTAGAATTAAAACCGAAATATTATATCCGAACATGATTTGTACTTACAAATTTACCAGAAAGAAATCTAAGTTGTGATATAAAATAGAACAAAAATTTAAATGCCCAGTTAGTATCCTAACGGATATCCGATAGTTTTAAATTAACTAAAGTATGTTATAAAATGTACAACTAAATAAAATAACAGGAAATTTAATTAAATTACATTGCTAATATTATAAAAAACGTGCAGTGTATATAAAAGTTAAATATCAGTTTTTCACTTAGATATATTTATATTTAATTAATTTTTTTTTGCATGTAAGTAGGAATCAGTTTCATATTGAATAAATAGTTCAGTATAATAGATATTTTTTAGAACAAAAAGATTATATGATAATAACTAACAGATTTATATTTTATTTGGACTATTACAACTTTTTCTTATAGTCCAAAACATAGTCGATAAAAACTTCTTCTGTTTCAAGAGTATGGATTTGAAGACATGTTTAGATCGTTTCTCATATGATCTGTTTCAAATTAGTTTCTTAATTAAAAATTCACATAAACTAAAAGAGATAAATATTTAATTTGATTTTTATTTAACTATTAAATTATGTAATACTTTTTATTTGAATTAATATAATTAGAGAAAAAATAGATAGATAAATAAAAAGCTACATAAGAATTACAAAACTATATTTATTTTATAGCAATTTAAACTGTATAGCAAATATATCATTTAAGTGGAGAGCCTATTATATACTGCAAAAATTTATAGCAACTCAACAACTAGATCAAGATCGAGACTGAATATTTCAATCAGTTTAATAGTAACCAGGATCCCAAAATAAACTGCGTCCCTATTTTTTAACGCAAGATGTTCTAAGTTGGCACCACTATTTGTATGGCATCTTCTAACGTTTCTATCGGCTAGCTAGCACCATTTTACACCTTATTGTATATTTTTTTCGAAGGTTAAACTAAACATAGTCTAAGTACAAGAGATCTGATCTTCTTAACATGACAGCTCTTTCTACAAGTGGTCTTGCGATAGTGCTCACGAGTTAGTCCAATGGTTATCGTTAGGACGAGATGAATCACGTTAAAGTTTGTTATTGTTGACGCGAGACTTAGATTATTTATTTATAACCAAAGTTACTTATATTACAGCAAATATATTTAAAAATATAAGAAACAGAAGAAGCAAGAGATTTGAATTCGTTTAACTGTTGTTGATTGTTGTGTTTGGATATCGTCTGTTGATTTTTATGACAGAAGGGGTTTCTTCAGATCTTTGTTACAGCTTTCCGTGTCTGATGGCTCTTCAATTTGAATCTTTTTTTTTTTGTAACTAAAATTTGAATCTTCACTTCTGAGTTCTTATTATCGTCTTTCTGGTCTTGAATTAGCATGACATCAACATCTTTTGCTTTACCCCAGAGCACCATGTAAAGTCCGATGATCACAAATGATCCTCCGATTAAACTAAGAAAAATAAATCAAACAGATATAATAAATATAATGTTTATATATTGCAGCAATATTATATTGATGAGAGTTAAAATTTTACCTTCCGGTGAACACCTCTTCTTGAAGGATCAGAGAAGCCAAGATTGTGACAATGACTGTACAGAGAGGGTTAAACATTGCTGAGAACAAAGGACCTCTCTTAGATATAACCCAAGCTTGGACCGTAAAAGCAAGCGCTGACGAGACAACTCCCTAACAATACCATTTCAATATTAAGATTTATGTAAATATTTTAATTATTCTACTGCTAAAAGAGAAATAAAATATAAATGTTATATGTGCATACAGCGTAGAGAGATGTCGCTAACTCTGAGTAAGAATGGAGAATCCAAGCGTTTGGGTCTTTCTCGAAGAAGAAAGTGACGACTGCACACTGTATTGTGCCGAATAAACACATCCAGGCTGATAAAGAGAGGTGGTCTGGATAATAAGCAGAAACTGGAACCTAGAGTATTGTTGTAACTAAGTTTAAATTTATTGTAAAGCAAGAAACGTTACCAAAAGAGCAACAATCTTTGCCGTTCAGTGAAGTATACCTGAAAAGTTAGCCATAAAGAATGGCAAAGAGTGCTAGCGAACACACACAAAGAACCAATGAGCCACATGTTCTGGTCCGAAAGATCTCTTAGTAACGAATTTTCTAACGGTAAAGTAGATTCCGAGTTAAGAATCTTTGGTCCACGAATCAAAGTCATGGAGATTGCTCCTACGACACAAAGGACTGTCCCTAATATCTTCGCTAAGCCTCTGATATTCCGGATATTCACCGTCTCGTATCTAGAGATCAGCAGTAATTTTGTTACACATGAATCCTAGGAAAATTTCCATATAAAGATAGATGTGTAAATGTAGTTTTATGTATAATTAGCATACCCGGCGAGATATGAGATTAGGAAGGTTAGTGCAGGAATGATGTTACACATGGCACTTCCCGTTGACGATGAAGCTAAGTAAATACCTTCACAATACAGGTTTTGCTTCATTGTAATGCTGCAACAACAACAAGGAAAAATAGTCGGAGATATCAAATAAAAGTCTTCCTAAATAAAGCACAAACATATCTTTTATATGCATATACACTTTACCCTAAAAGCGAGGCCATGAATATCAAAGAAAAGCTCTTTAGATCCAAATAAGATATCTTCGATCTTCTCTTACAATCCAGAACACACACACATGAATTAGCAAGAACTAGTACAATTCATATCCATATTTAGAGACAGAGAGAGAGAGAATTTAATTTCCTTGAAAAGTAGAGAAATGGGAAGATGAAAATGGTTGCAAAGACTTGCCTGTAGAGGATAAAAACCCGAGGGCTTGTTCCATTAACCAAAGCAGCTCTTGCAGAAAGAGTTACTCCTGCGTAACATAGTTGTAGTCCCATCATCGCCATCACCGGCTTGTACTCCTCTGCATTCCCCATCTCCCCTTTCCCACACACTCTCTCTTAGCATCGGTTTATGATATGAATAGTAGTAGTATATAATAGTACTAGTGGTATTCCGGCGCTACACGCCGCTTTCGTATGTTTTATTCACTATATTGCTGCGGAGGAAGTATATTGACATATTGGTGTTTCAGTAGATGCATATCGGCATAGAGACAAAGTTGTTTTCTGTTCAGTAGATAGGTAATGTGGATCTCATTGATTTTCGTATTGAAGATAAAAAATGCACTTCCTTTTGACTATCTATACTGGTCGATAAGCAAATTAAAAAATACATTTTAAATATTTAATTTATTCTTAACTAAAATGGCAATAATTTTGCTTCTTTTTATTTGTAATTTTGTAAAAAAAAAAATTATCTATTTGACAGTGGTTAGTGACAATAGTGTATTACTTTAATGCAAAGTTGCTTTAGTGACTAGTGGTGTTGCTTAAGTCAAAAGGGAATAGAATATGTGGTTTTTACAAAAAAAAAAAAATTGAGAAAGGGCTTAGTTTTTACAAATGTTGCATTATGTAGAGTGACTGTTTTATTTGAAGTAAAGATCTTGTTGATTTATGTATACGAAACTGACGTCAACGAATATCTTTAAAATATAGGATCATCGTGTTGAGATGTTATGATCATCTAATTTGTTTAATTCGTGACCGTATATCGTTTGTTTTAATTGAATAATTACATCTTTATTTGAATGGATAAAATAACTTTAACCTCTTGTTTATACCATGAAAAAAAATCATTATTATTTTATGTAATTTTTATTTGTTATTTTTTGTTGTTTTGGGTTTCATTATTTTAATTTTGGTTTTGGTTATGTGTAAATTGATTGTTGCAATTCCCTTAGTATCTTTTTAATTTTCTTTATCTTGAGTTTACTAATCAAAAGGGGAAAATTGTGAGATTGCTCTTTTAAATTTTGGTTGAACTTATTTTGATTGAACATGAAAGAACAATAAGTTTTCCAAATTTGCATTCTTATATTTTTCTCTTTAATATTTTGAGTGATGTATTTTGTTAATTTTTTATTTTATTTCACTAAATTCTAATTGATCTATTCTTTTTATATTTTATTTGTAACACTTTTTAGAAAGATCTCTCTTTTGGTACTATAATTTGGAAGAGAGTATTATATATAATCAATCAAGGAACAATACCCTTTTGGTGGTATCGTTTAGTTCGATATTCAATTAATATAGCCATTTGTGTGGATGCAGATGTCTTTTAGTGTAATGGCATTCCCTCATGGGAGTTATAGAAAATTCTCGTGTTCCTCCATATATGTTTCCGCTCAGAAACATTTTTTTAATAGATCAATATACCTTAACAGAGATGCAAGTAGATGGATAGTTAATGGTACGATGATCATAGTATTGTAAAGATTGGTGTCTTTAGCGGCTTTGGTCATAATAGGGATTGTATGACATGACGGGTGCTGGTTCTTGATTGATTGTGCCACTCTGGAGATGATCTCCTTTAGCGGCTTTAAAATCTTGTGCCAAAATATAATCTTAGTTTTATTTTGGTACGTGTAATTAGAAATCAAGCATCCAAATTTGATCTGTCTAAATAGATGTATAAATTAAATGGAGCAGGTACGTAAACTTGAATCCATGCAGGAAACAATACCCGCCTACTCAAAAATGGAGTACGTAGACATTTGAAGTTACATACATACACAAAATATACAAAAGCAAGAAAATATGCAGCCACAAACACAAAAGGGAGCATCATCATCTTTTAGCTCAGCCATCTAAGACGGCCCTCAAGCTTTGAAAAGCTTCTGCCGTCAAACTACAACACTGTTGCTTCTCCACCGGAGGAGCCGCCATCGCCATATCATCAGCCGAAAAGAAACAAACAACAACCAGCAATGGGTTTTCAAACCTATTTTGTACTTCTCATCGGATCACTGTGACGAAGTAATCCATATAAATTCTCCAAAGCAAGCTCTCGAGCACTACTTATCGGATCATAGTGAAGATCGTGACCCTCGTGGTAGTTTCATGTCTCAGTCTCCTAGAGCTCGTGTGACAGATAGATCAATGCCGTTTAAGTAACCGGACAAAGCTCTACATTCTTCTACTCTTATTCTTTCCAGTAATTAGATTGGTCTGTGGTCTTGAGACATGTCTATGGTATCATCGTTCGTACATAGAACAATCCCCTGCATTTGCCACCATTAAGTGCCTGCAGAAACAGGACAACAATCATGAGCAAACAAACATATACTAAAAATCGAATCTTAGCGACTCTGAAGATGGGTTTGGTTGAAGCAGACATACCTTCCATAAAAGGGGAGCAAGAGCCGTGGTACTGGACGAAGAGCAACCAAGATCCGCCTGAGAAACACGTTTCTCAAAGAACTCTCGACTTCCTTCAAGAATATCCTTATGGCGTTTTTTTCTGACATAAGCTGCTGCTTCCGGTCCTCCATGGACATAAACTTACCCAACAGCTCTGCCCATTATATGGTGCCGATGAAGCCAAAACTGTCCATCAGCATAGAGACCAATGCTATCCACATCATTGTTGTCACCTGGACAATGCCAACGTGTGTCAATAATCTATGAATACACATGGTTTCACTATTCAGAAACAAAACTGTCACCTTTTATCATAACATTAACTTATCCAGTATTCTCCCTCTCATGAACGTGAACAGAGCATCTTAAGTAGCATGACCAATCCAGTGACTAATGTCTAGAGATGAGAATGAGGAAAGCGTAAGAAGAAAACATTACGTTGATGGCATGATGGACGATGGTACATGGTACATCACGACTCTTAAAGAAGAAACATCAAGGCAATCAAATAATGATGCATTATACACATTGAGGCAACTACATACATAACACAAACGCCTGCTCGAATGAACATTGAAAACAACAATATCGCCTGCTCGAATGGGATCATTGGCCATATGTAAAAACAATATATGATATATCCCCATGTCATGTTACCCTCAAAAAGTCAAACAGATCACAAAAGAACCACTAGAAGATTATGTGCAAGGTTGGTCATAGTCACGTAAACAGAACCAAAAGACTGAAACTTCACTCTCTTAAAAGCAGGTTCCATGCTTCGAGAGAGAACAGCCACTACTGGAGGCTCTGTGCCAGTCACACACATCAACGCCTTCCATATTATCAATGCAGACGCCACGATCATACCTAAAATTAAGAAAAGGTAACACCTTTTACCATTATGTAAGACCAATATGAGGAACCCTAGATACCCATCTATCCTTTTGTGTGAATCATCGAGAATTGAGAAAAAAGGTTAAATCAGTGATGTGGAAACGAACCGAGCGTGACGTCCTGAGTGTGAAGGTTATAAGATGATAAGTATTGTAAATATAGTTTAGATATTGTACTAAGTATATTCTCCTAGAATATTTCTCATGTAACTACTATATACTCAAGTATCAATACGATAAGCTCTTCAAGGGAAACAATATTACTTACATGGTATTAGAGGGTTCCTCTTCCTGAACCTCTATCCAAATTTCCTTCTTCTTCTTCTTCTCTCTTTCTCCTTATTTTCTTCTTTCTCACCTCCAATGGCCGCCAACGCTGCTACGGTTGCTCCTCTCGAGCGAATTTATGGTGTAACCAACATCAAAACACACGTCCCCTTTGTGCTCGACACAGACGACGAAACCTACGATGCTTGGCGTGAATTGTTCATGACACACTGCCAGAGTTTTGATGTTGCAGGACATCTCACTGGTACTCTCCTCCCTGCTGACGACAACGATGAAGCTTGGACCAAGCGTGATGGTGTCGTCAAGATCTGGATCTACAGTACCCTCTCCAAGGAACTCTTCAAGGCGACCTTCAAGACCGGTGGAACAGCTCGTGAGATCTGGATCCGCATTGAAACCTTCTTCCGCGATAACAAGGAGGCTCGGGCTGTTCAGCTTGATCACAAGCTACGGACACAAGAGATAGGCGATCTCTCTATGCAAGCTTACTGTCAAGAGCTTATGTCCATTGCTGATCTTATGGCCAATGTCGACGCTCCAATCACTGAACACACGTTGGTCACCTATCTACTGAACGGCTTGAACGCTAAATACGACAACATCATCAACGTCATCATTCATCGCCAACCATTCCCGACTTTTGAGCAAGCTCGATCCATGCTACTTCTTGAGGAGGATCGACTTGGCAAAGGAAAGAAAACTTCTACTCACAAAGACGAGTCTTCCTCCTCTGCCAAAGTACTCAACGTCAATGAAAGCCAACCCGAGCAGAAGGCCTCCAGCTTTCCCAATCAACAACGCAACTTCTCCAGCAGAGGAAACAGAGGACGTAACAGAGGAAGGGGCCGCTTCAATAACCAGCAACGCCCCTCCTATAATCAATGGGGCACGCAGTATTGGCAGCAGGGATACCCGATGTGGCCACAACAGCAGCCAGCTCCTTGGTTTCAGGCACCACAGGCGATGCATCCGCAGCAGGGATTACTCGGTCCACGTCCTCAGCAACAGCTTCTCGTTCAAGGACCTCACAACAACGCCGGAAATCAACGTTACGAACCTACCACAGACTTCGCCTCCGCCTTCAATACCATGACTCTCGTTGATCTGACCAACTCACAGTGGTACATGGATTCAGGCGCCACTGCTCATCTCACAAATACGGATGCTAATCTTAAGTCTGTTTTTAAAAATAGCATCGGAAATACAGTCACTGTAGCAAACGGAGGAACTATTCCGATCAGCTCTTCTGGTTCTATCTCTTTTAAAACTCAATCTCGTCCTCTATCTTTGAATTCAGTTCTTGTCACTCCATCTATAATAAAGAATCTAATATATGTTCGTCGTTTTACAAAAGATAACTCTTGCTCTGTTGAATTTGACCCTCTTGGTTTCTCTGTGAAGGATCTTCAAACTCGCAAGACGATTCACCACAGGGATAGCTCAGGGGATCTCTATCCGCTCCTTCCCTTCAACAATAAAACGACGACTCCTCCTTCGGCTTTTCTTTCTGTTTCTTCTGATATTTGGCATCGTAGACTAGCTCATCCTAATGAGCAAACTTTAAATTCTTTGTTTTCTTCTTCTAATTTATCTTGCAATAAACGTGATGCTTTTCATTTATGTTCAGCTTGTCAAATTGCCAAACACACAAAACTTCCTTTTACCATCTCAAACTCGACAGCAAAAGAACCATTTCAAATCATTCATTCTGACTTATGGACATCGCCGATTCAGAGCTTAAGTGGGATCAAATATTATGTCTTGTTTCTGGATCAATACTCCCACTTCCTCTGGGTTTATCCACTTCGGTATAAGCATGAAACCTTCTCCAAATTTCTTCATTTCTTTAATTATGTTAACACTCAATTTGGCAAGACTATTAAGTCTCTGCAGTGTGACAATGGAGGAAAGTTTGATAACTCTAAATTTCATGAGTTCTTTGCTGAAAAAGGGATAACCTTCCGTTTCTCCTGCCCTCATACATCGCAGCAAAACGGAAAATCTGAAAGAATGATACGTACGATCAACAATGCAGTACGTTGTCTTCTTTTCCAAGCTAATCTACCATCCTCTTTCTGGGTAGAAGCTCTTCACACAGCGGTCCATATACAGAATATTTTGCCTTCTAAAGCAATCGGAAATGCAATTCCCTATTCGTTACTCTTTCAAAAACCTGTTTCTTACTCTCATTTAAAAATTTTCGGTTGCTTATGCTTTCCTAACATCAATCATTCTCACAATAAAAAGCTTTCCCCTCGTTCCACAAAATACATTTTTCTTGGCTATCCTCAAAATCACAAAGGCTATCGATGTTTCGACCTATCAACTAAGAAGATCATACTATCACGTCATGTGAGGTTTGATGAGAATTGTTTCCCGTATGAAAATCCTAATCTCAAAAAGGATAATCAATACGACTTCTTAGATGTCAACGCCGACTGTTCTCCCCTCTTCAAAGCCATTCTCGAGTCACCTACAGCTACAATCACTCCAGCTAGGATAGGTCATGGATTTTACCCACTTTTTACCATGATTTATATATGTTTTTGAAAACAAAAGAATACTTTTAGTGCCTTTCTAGAGCTTTTTCAGGTTCAGGTACTCATTGGTGTAAAATAGCTGAAATGGAGCTAAAACAGAGACTTTATGAAGATATTAACCAAGCTACCGTTTATACCATCGACCAATGCCATTTGAGGACATCGACCGACAGAAGTTAATCAAGATCGACCGATAGATGCAATTCAACATCGATCGATATTGAAGTCTCCCGAGTCATTAATTACTAATTAGAAGCCCTAATTGCTTCTAATATTTTTACTAATTACACCTTAAGTCCCTGGCCGCCTGTTATGCTATAATAGAGGGTTTTTGTACTAGTTTAGGGCAGACTTGCCTAGAGAGCTTTGAAGAAGATCTAAGAATTGAAAGAAGCACTTTGTCATACCATTGAGAGAGCTTAGGATTGGAGAGAGGGATATGAACTGCAATCACAGAGAAGATCTTGAACTCCCTTTGCTTTACTTATTTATTATTTCTCATTTTATTTCTGTTCAAAAGTATTATTCAAACCATCATGATTTTGTCTCCCATGAATATGTTTGAGTAGTCTCTCTGTTAGATTTAGGTTTCTCATCAAGGTTAAATTATGTATTGAATAAGCTATTGTTAGGGTGTTTAAAATATAATTCTTCTTCTAGTTGTTCTTAATGCTATGCTAAGGAATTGATCAACCTTAACCTAGATCTTAGGATTAATTTGTCCAAGTGAGAACTTGATAAATACCTGAAACCAAACTAGTTAGATTTATTTCTGCTAAACTTAAACGAGAGTTTCAGTTTAGTAAGGATTAAATGATTGAATCAAACTCGCCCTTAAGATTCTCTAGAAACTATATCGATCGATAAAGCACTCGCTTGATCGACCGATATAGCGAAAGGTTAATCGATCGATATCTTTATCCGAGTATCGATCGATACTTTCTCGCGGCTATCGTACGATAGTACATGACCCGAGATCTAGTAAAGGATAAACTCTTAAGTTTGAGTCCAGAATTATGAAAACTAAAAACCTTAACACCCTAGATACATAATCAACCTGAGAAACACCTAAATCTAGCTACTCCTTAAAACCTAAAAACAAACACAAGTATTCACCTAAGCAATAACTTGCTTACCTCTGCAATTTACTGTTTTAAACCATATTAGTCTAGCTTTATTTCGAAGACTAAACAATCTGTTGTGTAGTCCTAGAGTCTCTGTGGATTCGATCCCTAAGTACTACAATCGAACCTCTTTTGATGAGAGTAATTCACTCCTTAGGGTAATTTGAGTGATATCAAATTTGGCGCCGTTGCCGGGGACTCTTTTTCCATTACCATCAGATTTAGTTTAGAATATAGTCTAGACCCTATTTTAGTGTTACTTAATTACTTTTCCTTTTCTCTGTCATTTACAGGGAACTTAAGATGGAAAAGACAGATTTCGGCGTAACATCGATCGATAACGAACCGCGAACATCGACCAATAACGTATCGCGTACATCGAGCGATATGTTGGGCAAGGAATCGGTCGACACAGACCTATCCACATCGATCGATACAGATCGATTAACATCGATCGACACCAACCAGCCGGAAGCAGGTAAGTCCCCACTTACCAATCTTAGTCATGATAAAGTAGTCCAAACCGAACCTTTAGGTAAATCACGCAACCAATCCAACGAATTTATAAACAGACAGGGGACTGCAATCCCTGTTCATTCCCCGTCTTCAATCAAAGGCGATGATAAGTTGCAAGACTACTCTGACCCAATTAAGACCTATTCCAATAGGTCAGCCATTAAGCTACCAGACGATAGCAAGAACAGATCAACATTTCATTTTGAATACATCCGTCTGGTACAAGCAAACCCATTCCGAGGATCTACCTCAGAACACCCTCATGATCACATCGATTACCTAGAAGATCTAGAACTCAGTGACAATGATCGCGCTAGACTTTTTCCTTTCTCTTTAGGGAGAGAGGCTAAGAGTTGGCTAAATCAGTTACCAGCAGGATCCTTAACTTGCTGGAGAGAAATCCGGAATGCATTTATAAACCACTTCTTCGATGAGACTCGATACTGGGACACGAGACGAAAGCTTTCAACTTTCTTTCAAAAACCGCGAGAATCATTTAAGAATGCTTGGTCAAGATTTAAGCATTATCAGCGAGATTTTACCCACCACGGGTACTCAGAACCAGAACTCCTTAAATTTTTTTACGGAGGCCTCGAACTGGATTATCAAATCACGCTTGATAACGCAAGTAACGGGAGCTTTAATTCCAGGAACTTCGAAGACGCTCAACATCTGATTGAAAATATAGCAATGGGAAAATCCTATGAAAATAAAGACAAAGAAAGAGATGCTAGAGCCGAGAACGACCTTCAATTACAGGAAATAAAGCGATCCTTGGACTCACTTCATTCCCTAATGAAGGAAAAGCCCAGGACGACCCAAACTTCTGAGACTATCCAATCCATCGAACAAATGTTCCTTGGACAGGAACCCCAACAAGAAAGTGTCTCAAACATAGATAATTTTGACCATGATTATGACACCCTCATCAGATTTTACCAAGGGAGAGATATAGCTAAGTTGAATCACATTTCTTTAGGACCTCAGAAACTAAGCAACAACTTAGATTTCAGATTAAATCGCATTATCGATTCCATGTCAAGGAGAATTGAAATCTTGACTGCTCAAGTTAGGAATCTAGAGGGTAATACAGCCGACCATGCCATATCCATAGAAAGGGAAGTCGGATGTCTCCCGGGAATGACTGATACAAACCCGAGATGCCAGGTAACCGCTGCAGTACTGAGGAGCGGGAAACAATTAATTCCACACACTGCGCCAAACAAGGCCTCTGCGACTCATGGAACAGAAACTCCCAAACCCACCCTAAACCCTGTTCTCCTCTCTTTCCAGACAAACGGATCACCTCAGCATAACGAAATGAAAGCGAATAATCAAGAAACTGAGACTGAAGTGATCAACATCGATGAGGATGAAGAGTGCATAGCGGAACCGATTGATATCGATCGATCTGCAACAACTGGCGTCGATCGACAGACACCCGCTAGTTCAAGAGAAAAGTCGAATCCCGCTGAACCAACCATAGAACGAAGATACAACACAAAAGCTCATTTCCCTCCCAAAACTAACAACAAACGCAACAAAGAACAGGAACTCTGTCGGCAAAATTTCGAGGATGTTGAGATAAAATTACCACTCAAAGACGCCATCATACTTTCGCCTGCAATAAATCAGTTCTTCAATGGACTGACAACAAAGAACTTTTCAGCGAGTAGGCGTAGTACGATGGCAATCTCTGAGGAAGTTAGCGCCATCATACAGAGCGAAACTCATGAAAAAGTACCTGACCCCGGAAGCTTTGTCCTTCGTTGCACGATCAGAGATCAGCTCTTTCCAAGAGCACTCTGCGATCTAGGCTCTAGTGTAAATCTAATGCCGCATTCAGTTGCAACATTTCTTGGTTACACTAAATTTACACCAGCCAACATCCAATTACTTCTTGCGGATCGCTCTGTACGAATCCCGGAAGGAGTACTTGAAGACGTACCTGTAGAAATAAACGGACTATCCGTGCCCACGGATTTCGTTGTTCTCCATTATAAGAACGAACCAAGAGATCCAATACTACTAGGTAGACCATTCCTTGCGACTGCAAATGCCATCATTGATGTAAAAGGAGGACGAATCAATCTCAAAATAGGAGATATCCACATGACATTTGACATGGAAAAGATCGCCACACTTCCCCTAATTGACAAATCATCATCATATGTGGACGAAATTGAGGATTTAACTCAAGACCTCTTGGTAGAATCTTTTTCGGACGATCATCCAAAAAATGAACCTCTAGCCCTCCAAAATGAAATATTCAGCATAGACAACAGGACGGACGATTATGATCATCTCATGGACTCTAGTCCAAAATCGACTGATAGCGTAACCGATGATGATGATTCGAAAATCGATATCGCCCGATATATCAATCCTGATATCGACTGACAAACGTCATCACTAGGTGACCTCTCAAAAGAGAAAGCACCAAAGGTAGAGCTTAAACCTTTACCCGATGGCCTCAAATACGCTTTTCTGAAAGAAAATGACTATCCAGTCATAGTCAACGCAAACCTCACAAATGCGGAACTTGCGCTATTGCTAAATAAACTGCGAAAGCATATGAAAGCCCTTGGATACTCCTTGGATGACATACCAGGGATCTCCCCAGATCTTTGTATGCATCGGATTCATTTGGAAGACGGATCCAAATCATCCATAGAGCACCAAAGACGACTCAACCCGAACCTCAAAGAAGTCGTGAAAAAGGAAATTATCAAACTGCTTGATGCAGGAATAATTTATCCAATTTTCGATAGTAATTGGGTAAGCCCAGTGCATGTGGTACCAAAGAAGGGAGGTATCACAGTGGTCAAAAACGAAAAAAATGAGCTTATCCCGACACGTACAGTCACTGGACACTGCATGTGTATTGATTACAGAAAATTGAATTCCGCAACCCGGAAAGATCATTTTCCCCTTCCATTCATTGATCAAATGTTGGAAAGACTAGCAAATCATCAATACTATTGCTTTCTTGATGGATACTCTGGATTCTTCCAAATTCCCATACATCCAGATGACCAAGAAAAGACGACATTTACATGCCCCTACGGAACTTTTGCATATCGAAGAATGGCATTTGGTTTATGCAATGCACCAGCTACTTTCCAACGTTGCATGATGTCGATCTTCACTGACATGATTGAAGATTTCATGGAAGTATTCATGGATGACTTCTCAGTATATGGATCTAGTTTCGATGATTGCCTAGATAACCTATGTAAGGTATTGGAGAGATGCGAAGAGAAGAATCTAGTACTCAACTGGGAAAATTGTCATTTCATGGTTAACGATGAAATCGTACTTGGACATAGAGTATCTGCAGCTGGAATTGAAGTGGACAGAGCAAAGATTGAGGTAATGACTAGTCTTCCACCACCCACCACCGTTAAAGACATAAGGAGCTTTCTAGGTCATGCTGGTTTTTATAGGAGATTTATTGAGCTTTTTAGTAAGATAGCCAGACCTCTAACCACCCTCATTTGCAAAGATATTAAATTTGACTTTACACCAGAATGTCAAAAAGCCTTTGAAAAACTCAAAGAAGCCCTCATAACCGCCCCTGTCGTGCAAGCACCGGATTGGAGTCTTCCATTCGAAGTAATGTGCGATGCGAGCGATTTGGCTGTCGGCGCAGTTCTAGGGCAACATAAAGACAATAAGTTGCATGTAATTTATTACGCTAGTAGGACACTAGACGAAGCTCAGAGAAATTACGGCACAACTGAAAAGGAACTCCTTGCAGTTGTGTATGCTTTCGAGAAATTCCGTAATTATCTAGTGGGTTCCAAAGTCATCGTTTACACTGATCACGCAGCTATTAGATATCTTATGCAAAAGAAAGACGCGAAACCACGCCTTATCCGTTGGATACTACTCCTCCAAGAATTTGATATGGAAATCCAAGATAAAAGAAGAGTAGATAATAGTGTCGCAGACCACCTTTCCCGGATACGCGTGGACGACGACATACCTATTAATGACTCTCTTCCCGACGAAAACGTGTACCACACGGAATCTTCTTTCGTCGGTCATATAAGCCTCTTATCCGAAAATTCCTTAGCCGACGATATAAATACGTTCGATTTCAGCGACCCCATGTCGATCGATGGCGATGACAACGCATCGATCGATGCATATGATGCTATGTCGATAGACGAAGATATCAGGGAATCGATCGATACTGTTGATTCAATATCGATCGATAAGCCCCACGATGTTGATTTGCAGAACGTTTCTATTACGATCACAATAGACACCACTGTTACAGTGGCACATAACGTGACCTTCGACGAGCACACTATCCCTACGGACGGGGATATGTTGCACGAAACACAAGCCGTAGATAAACAATCGCGCAATAGACCCTGGTACGCTGACATAGTCAACTATCTAGCAGCTGATGTCGAACCAGAAGATCTGAAGCGATACGACAGAAAGAAATTCTTCAGAGAAGTAAGGAGATACCATTGGGATGAACCTTACCTATATAAACAATGTGCCGACGGCATATTTAGGCGCTGCATTGCCGAGACTGAAGTTCCAAACATCATCTATCATTGCCACGGATCCGAATACGCCGGCCATTTTGCAACCTTTAAAACAGTTTCCAAAATCCTCCAAGCAGGATTTTGGTGGCCAACAATGTTCCGCGATGTTCATTCCTACATTGTCCAATGTGATCGATGTCAACGTCTGGGTAAAATCAGCAAAAGACATGAGATGGAACAAAAATTTATTCTCGAAATCGAGGTGTTTGACTGCTGGGGTATTGACTTTATGGGACCCTTCCCATCTTCCTTCGGAAACAAATATATCTTGGTTGTTGTTGACTATGTTTCGAAATGGGTTGAGGCAATCGCCTCCCCAACAAACGACGCATCAGTAGTCGTTAAACTTTTCAAGAGCATTATTTTCCCAAGATTTTGAGTACCCCGGATAGTCATAAGCGATGGTGGCACTCATTTTATCAATAAAGTCTTCGAGAACTTACTCAAAAAGAACGGAGTACACCATCGGGTCGCAACACCTTACCATCCGCAAACCAGTGGACATGTAGAAGTTTCCAACAGACAAATCAAACTGATTTTAGAAAAAACAGTTGGAGCTACGAGACAAGATTGGTCTAAGAAATTGGACAACGCACTATGGGCTTATCGGACTGCGTTCAAAACTCCACTTGGAACTACCCCATTCCACCTACTCTATGGTAAAGCATGTCATTTACCAGTCGAGTTAGAGCATAAAGCCGCATGGGCAACCAAACTTTTAAACTTTGACATTAAGCCGGCTGCTGAAAGGAGACTCATCCAACTTAACGAACTGGACGAAATAAGACATATGGCTTACGAGAACTCCAAATTGTATAAGGAAAGAACAAAAGGTTACCATGATAAAAAAATCATTTCTAGGCATTTCGCCGCAAATGACCAAGTTCTCTTATACAATTCTCGTTTGACATTATTTCCCGGAAAACTCTGTTCTCGTTGGTCTGGACCTTTCACCGTAACTAAAGTCCACCCAAGTGGTGCTATCACTCTTACCAATGAAAAAGGAAAAGAATTTACGGTAAACGGCCAACGAGTGAAACACTATTGGGTTAAACCCCCAAAGGAGCACCCTTTAGAGTTGGGTATACCTAACTCAAATTAGAGTTTCATATAAAAAAGTCAAGCTACTGACTTTAACTAAGCGCTGAATGGGAGGCAACCCACTGATTAGATTTATAATTTTCATATTTCAATAGGATTCTATAGTTTTTCATTTTTAGTCAAAACAATTAAGCAAAATTAGAATAACATCGTAGCCAAATTGGAAGTATATCGATCGATATGGGAAAATCCCTATCGATCGATGGGGACATATCGAGGGCGAACCCCGTTTTTAACTCGATACGCGCTGTCTCCTCCTCATAAATCGCAAAAAAACCCGAAAACTTCAAAACCCCTTTTCTCTCTCGATCCTACACGAAATCACTTCGTTTTTTGCCTCAATCAACTCGAATTTCATCCTTCTTCTCGGTTTCGATCTCTATTCCACAATCCTTCAAGGTATACTCACTTAAAATTCTAGATTTTATGAACCCTAGGTTCCAAAACAAACTTGAAGTGAAAACCGATTGAAACAGTTGTTTTTCTTTGATTGAAGTTGCTAGGATTGATAGCATTGAGGTTTATGAGTATTAGAACTAGGATTTACATTGTTCTTTTGCGATTTGGTTTTCTGAAATTTTTGCAGGTTTTGGAATCCAATATCGGTCGATATGTATCATCCTATCGATCGATATGAGTCCGATAAAGAGAAACACGGAGATCCAATATCGATCGATATACATTAGTATCTATCGATCGATATGCGTTATATTGCAAATACTAATAACGTCGTTGTCTTAATAATTGCAGATGAGCTCTCCAGAAGAAAACCGAGAGAGGAGAACCAAGCGTCGTCTTGACCCCAGGGACGCCACCAGCTCACGCCCATCTACTTCCACCTCAGCTCCACGAGGTGACGAGCGCGCTCCTTGGCCCATTGCGGACGGGCAACCTGTCCGAATCCGCAGAGCTTTTGAGGATCCGGCAGCAGCTGCAAAGAGCAACACATGTCTGCACCGCATAGTTTCTGACGACTGGGACGACTACGACAGCCTGCTCTACAACGCTTGGCTGAACGTCGAGATCGCCCCTACACGGTTCATTGATCCTGACATTGTGCGTAGCCTCGGGATCAGGCATGACCTCAGCGACATGCTCGCTCAGCTCGGTCTTGGGACCATGGCCTCCCAACCCTACGACCTATACCCCTCTCTCGTTAGGCAGTTCATGGCTACAGTCCGTTTCGAGTACAACAACCACCCCAACAGTGTGGCTTGTGATGGCGTTCTCTCCTTCTTTGCTCGAGGCATCAGGTACTACATCACCGTCTCTCAGCTCTGCGAAATCTACGGTTTCCAGAACTCTACGGCCACACACAGCAGCCTCTCATCCTTCCCACGTGTGAAGGAGTTCTGGGAACTCTTTGGTACCAGTCCTTGGAGCTCGACTACGGCCATTCAGACTGAGATCCGTCACCCTACTCTGCGCTACTTCATGCGGATCCTTGCCTCCACTTTGCTTTGCAAGATGGAACCAAACAAGGTAAGGATCCACGAGCTTACACTCCTATACCATGCGTTTGACGGAGTGGTCAACCTGACCTTTGTGGATCCTGAGCATGACTTGACACCACCAAACCTTGGAGCCGTATTTGCTGAGCACCTCGTGGGTTTGAAGACCAAGCCTTTCCATGGGACTACGCGGAAGCAGGAGCGGATAGGGAGCCTCCTCACACCGATCTTCCAGTACCTCCAGATTCGTTTGGACGAGGGCAGCGCTCTGACTTCTCGCACTTACTTGGACGCAGCTCACCTGCGCAGCAGCCTTTGGCTCGACAGAGAGCTCACCTGGACCTTCAAGACTACCGCCGGGGAGCGTAGGATCGTCTTGCCACGCCGTGATTTGACTGACTTCAACGGCGATTACGAGAGGCTCAGATTCCAGCCTGACACGCGCATGATCAGGAACCCCACCGCTCACCGTCGTCCGACACGAGCCCGCAGCACAGACACTCCCAGAGCTACACCAGCCACACGCCTTCCATCCTTCCCAGACCTCGCAGGTTTGGGGGATAGTGATGAGAGGGTCTATAGGAGAGGTGTGCTACGCGCCCTTCAGGCTATCTGGTCCCGTGTTTCGCACTTCAGTTGCTCGAGCCGCACCAGCACGTCAGCTCATGATCCTTCAGCACCGGGACCATCTCACCAGTACCGTCAGGACGACGAGGAGGAGGACGACGACGAGGGCAGTGAGGAGTGACTCACCTGCCCATCTCTATCCCTTATCTTATGCTACTATGTTTTTCTTTCTTATTTCAGACTTGTAGGATTTATTTTCGTACCCTACTACGACTCTGCTTGCTACTATTTATTATCTAACTATTCATGTGTGTTGAGACTATCTAACAGAGCTAACATAGAGATATAATAACTCAGAGAGAATGAGTTGGATGGACAACAACACCATTGAAGGCATTTGCAAAAGAGCTCTATATCGATCGACAGTATATATTGTCGATCGATAAAATTACCACCATATCGATCGATGTCGGTTACACCGTATCGATCGATATCTCCGATGATAGGTACGAATTATCCTGCTAACATGAACTAATTTGTTACATTTATTTTTCCTCTTGGACATAATAACACTGGAGACAGTGTTGTTTAAGTCTGGGGGGGGGGGTATACACTAACATTTCTTGTTTTATGACATTCATTCTCGTTTTATAAAAATATTTTTCAAATAGATTTTATAAAAAAAATAAAACGAAGGAAGCAATAATTTGTTTGATCTAAATTCCCTATATAACCACTCTTTAGCACTATTCTTAGATCTGTTGACTGCAGAAAGTACTATAGATGCTAAAGTGGAGCACCTGTCACCTGGATGGCACTTTATTTGGAAGAACCAAAGCTGATTTCCAACCTAACCTGACATTCTATTGCTTGCTTTGGGGCTTGCTATACAAGGGATCGGACTCCTCCGGCAAGTCTGGAAGGTAATAGTCTGTGTGTTTCTGATTCCCTTCCCTCTCTCTCTCTTCAGCATCCTAAGGAAAGAGAGAAATTATTTTTATAAAGATGTGATATGATATCTTGAGAAGTAGAGGGGTAGGAGTGATTCCTGCGACCCCATTATTCTACTTTAAAAGATTGATCAAAGCGAGGGGCATGATTAGTTCCTGTAACCCCACTATTCGCTTATTCAAAAGTATGTGTTACTAAGTCAATGAGATAACGCAAAGATAGCCTTTGTGGCAATCAGTGTTCATCAAAAATTTGAAATTATGAGGATCCAGAGAAGAGAGATAAAAGGGGGAAGAAAGGGATCAGAGAAGACTTGTCTGTGTGTTCAGAAACTTGCTTGAGTTGAGTCCATGTGTTCCTTGATCGATACTCCCAAGGTAAAGCCTACACTTTTATTTCATGCAAAAATGAAATCAGTAGAGGGGAAGACAAATAGGATTGCTAAGTTGCTGGATAGATGAATTGTTGCTAAGCTAGGATATTGCATAATGTACTTCTAAGATTTATAGATATATGATGTGGTTTGCAACAAATGAGAGGTGATGATTTCGAATTAAGATCACAAGAGCTTCCGTTTTTCAAACCTTTTCTAGACCAATGTTCTATTATTTGCTTGAGGACAAGCAAAAGGATAAGTCTGGGGAAGTTGATAGGTCATGGATTTTACCCACTTTTTACCATGATTTATATATGTTTTTGAAAACAAAAGAATACTTTTAGTGCCTTTCTAGAGCTTTTTCAGGTTCAGGTACTCATTGGTGTAAAATAGCTGAAATGGAGCTAAAACAGAGACTTTATGAAGATATTAACCAAGCTACCGTTTATACCATCGACCGATGCCATTTGAGGACATCGACCGATAGAAGTTAATCAAGATCGACCGATAGAAGCAATTCAACATCGATCGATATTGAAGTCTCCCGAGTCATTAATTACTAATTAGAAACCCTAATTGCTTCTAATGTTTTTACTAATTACACCTTAAGTCCCTGGCCACCTGTTAGGCTATAATAAAGGGTTTTTGTACTAGTTTAGGGCAGACTTGCCTAGAGAGCTTTGAAGAAGATCTAAGAATTGAAAGAAGCACTTTGTCATACCATTGAGAGAACTTAGGATTGGAGAGAGGGATCCGAACTGCAATCACAGAGAAGATCTTGAACTCCCTTTGCTTTACTTATTTATTATTTCTCATTTTATTTCTATTCAAAAGTATTATTCAAACCATCATGATTTTGTCTCCCATGAATATGTTTGAGTAGTCTCTCTGTTAGATTTAGGTTTCTCATCAAGGTTAAATTATGTATTGAATAAGCTATTGTTAGGGTGTTTAAAATATAATTCTTCTTCTAGTTGTTCTTAATGCTATGCTAAGGAATTGATCAACCTTAACCTAGATCTTAGGATTAATTTGTCCAAGTGAGAACTTGATAAATACCTGAAACCAAACTAGTTAGATTTATTTCTGCTAAACTTAAACGAGAGTTTCAGTTTAGTAAGGATTAAAGGATTGAATCAAACTCGCCCTTAAGATTCTCTAGAAACTATATCGATCGATAAAGCACTCGCTTGATCGACCGATATAGCGAAAGGTTAATCGATCGATATCTTTATCCGAGTATCGATCGATACTTTCTCGCGGCTATCGTACGATAGTACATGACCCGAGATCTAGTAGAGGATAAACTCTTAAGTTTGAGTCCAGAATTATGAAAACTAAAAACCTTAACACCCTAGATACATAATCAACCTGAGAAACACCTAAATCTAGCTACTCCTTAAAACCTAAAAACAAACACAAGTATTCACCTAAGCAATAACTTGCTTACCTCTGCAATTTATTGTTTTAAACCATATTAGTCTAGCTTTATTTCGAAGACTAAACAATATGTTGTGTAGTCCTAGAGTCTCTGTGGATTCGATCCCTAAGTACTACAATCGAACCTCTTTTGATGAGAGTAATTCACTCCTTAGGGTAATTTGAGTGATATCAAGCTGCGACTCAGCCTCAACCTGAGGCGCCAACTCAACCTGCCCAAGCGGCGGTGGAGGTTCCTCGGCACGCCATGTCTACACGCTCTAAGCATGGTATTTCTAAACCTAAACACATTTTTACTCTTCATACTCAGACTCGCTCTCCTCTTCCTACTAGCTATAAGAAAGCCTTAGCTGATCCGAATTGGAATCCGTCCATGCAAGTAGATTACGATGCTATTGTTAAAAGCGAGACTTTTGATCTTGTCCCGCGTCCACCTAACACTAATGTTGTGATTTCTATGTGGCTGTATAAGCACACGTTTGATGCAGAGGGTGAATTCAAAGGCCATAAATCTCGTCTAGTTGCAAACGGAAAATCTCAAGAACAGGGGATTGATTTTGAAGAGACATTCAGTCCAGTTGTCAAACCGGTTACAATACGAGCGGTGCTGCATGTTGCGCTCAACTCTGGATGGTCGGTAAACCAGCTCGACGTCAAGAATGCCTTCCTCCATGGCACACTTGATGAGACGGTCTACATGACACAACCACCCGGTTTTGTGGACAAGTCCAAACCAGATCATGTCTGCTTACTGAAACGATCTATCTATGGACTAAAACAAGCTCCGAGGGCTTGGAATGCAAGATTTGTGACTTTTATTACTAACAATGGTTTTATACAGAGTAAATCAGATGCAAGCCTGTTCGTATACAAGAAGAATGAACAAACAGCATATCTAATACTCTACGTAGACGACATTCTAGTCACAGCTTCCACTGACATCCTCAAGCAGACGATCATTGCTGTTCTCAAACGAGAATTTCCAATGACAGACCTCGGGATTATCCAGTCCTTCCTTGGCGTCTCAGTCAAGTATAATGAAAAAGGAATGCTCCTGAGTCAATCTCACAACGTCGACGAGATCATACATCGAGCTGGAATGTCAAATTGCAAGCCTTGTGCCACTCCGGTCGACATGAAATCAAAACTCCCCACTGAAGCCGGCAAACCAGTCTCTGATCCCACCGAGTACAGGAGCCTCGCCGGAGCTCTCCAATACCTTTACACGTCCTGACATCTCATACGCAGTGCAACAGATCTGTCTCTTCATGCACGACCCAAGAGAAGCTCACTACCTTGCTCTGAAACGAGTGATACGCTATCTCCAAGGTACAAAGGCAATGGGATTACAACTACTCAAAGGACAATCTATGAGACTTACTGCCTATAGGGACGCGGATTGGGCAGGGTGTCCGACTACACGACGCTCGACCTCTGGATACTGTCTCTTCTTAGGTGATAACCTTATTTATTGGTCTGCAAAACGCCAACCTACTGTCTCAAGGTCGAGTGCCGAAGCCGAGTACAAGGGCGTCGCGAACGCAGTAGCTGAATCTTGCTCCCTACGGAACCTGCTTCTTGAAATGGGAAGACCTATAGCTCAAGCCACGGTTGTTTACTGTGACAATGTTAGTGCGGTATACCTCTCAACCAACCCTGTTCAACATCAAAGAACGAAGCACATCGAGATCGACATACATTTTGTCCGAGAAAAAGTTCACATGGGATTGGTTCGAGTCCTTCACATACCTTCCTCACTCCAGTACGCAGATATCTTCACAAAAGGCCTACCATCTTCTTTGTTTACCAACTTTCGGTCCAGTCTTGGCGTAACGGAGTCCACGCTGCAACTGCGGGAGGGTATAAGATGATAAGTATTGTAAATATAGTTTAGATATTGTACTAAGTATATTCTCCTAGAATATCTTTCATGTAACTACTATATATTCAAGTATCAATACGATAAGCTCTTCAAGGGAAACAATATTACTTACAAAGGTTATTGATTTCAATTGAATTGATGGAATCTAATGTTTCTCCGAACCAATCGATCTAGCTTCTGAAAATTTCAGGAGAAATCTTGGCTGCATTAAGAAGACGAAGAGGAAACCGAAACAAAAACAAAGCGACGCGTGCAACAAAGGACAACGCATGACATCCACAGACCACTCACCTATCGACACGTGTTGATAAAAGTCCACCTCTCTTTGGTGTCGTGGAAGCTTGTGATGCCATCACAAATCTGCTTTATTTATAAAGATATTTTAAATATTATTTTTACTAGTTTCATTTTTATTATCTTATTAGAAACGACGACATCTCTATATACTCATTATTATAGACGAATGAGTCCATGAGTTATCACTATCTTCTTGTGAATTATATTTCTGTTTGATCAATTGTTCAAGTCGTGCAAAATGCAGGCACTTATTTAGTACTGTCTAAGAATAACATATGCTTCTACGAATCTAAATTATGAACTAGGATTACATTTAAAGCGCCAGATAAATTTTTGATAAAAAATTATATATTAGCATTTTGTCTTTATCCTTTCTATATACTCCCTCCGTTTCAATATAGATGATGTTTTAGAATGATTATTTTGTTTTAATTTACATGAAATTTTGAGATTTTAATGTTACTTTAACTTTATTAGAAACTGTTCAACCAATTAGATTAAGGGTCTCTTAGATTAATCTGTCTTTTTTTTTTATAATTGATCAACTGACTTAAAAATTATATATATGAAATATCTTTTTAGAAAAATGCAATTTTCTTAATCTTTGTGCATTGAAGCATAACATCAAGTATTATAAAACAAATGGAGTATTAAATAAGAAGTCACTTTATTTACTTTTGTTTACGTGTCGGTCACTGTTGAAGTTTCAAAAAATTGTTATAATATGATTGATCGTCGATGTTATATTTTTTATTTATTTTAATTAGATCTAAAAATTTATGGTAAATCTAAGATCATTTAATATCACTTGAAGAAATAATCTAAAGAATATTACAAATAAAAACTTATGGTAACTAATTTTCAAATTATCGAAAGACTAATAATGTTTGATTTCTTATTTATAATATTTATACACTATATAATATAATAAACCAAAACTTTTGAATCGTATAAAATCCTCACATGTTTTACAAATAATTAATAATTTGATTGGTCGATGATTTTCAATTTTATTTATTTAATTAGATCTAAAAGGAAAAGATAAGTCTATAACCAATTAACACAACTATTTTTTGAAATTGTCAAAAACATAATAGCTAATCGTTGAAATTGTGAAATTATCAAAAAGAAAAGATGTGGTAACTAATTTTTGAAATTGTCAAAAAGTAATAATGTTGATCAGTTTTGATATTTATAAAATACATGAAATAGTAAACTAAAAAGAGTTTATATAAACTGTTACAATGCTTTTATATTCCTATATAAAACATTATATTTGTATATAAATTATTATTATTATAAATATTACGTCTAATAAAGTTCATACATTCTTTATAAGTCATTTACAAAAATAATAAATACATTTATAAAATTATTTATCTTGGCTTATCATATGTCTTAAATTATTATAAAAGGTTATAAATTACTTTTACATGCTTATAAAATAATTTATAAAAACTATTTTGGAATCTCATCTCCCTATATATTAATTGAGAAGTCAATTTAGTGACTTTTGCTGGCGTGTCATTCATACAAACACTTTGACAAAAATTCTTATAATTTCATTGGTCAAAACTGTTTTTTCTCATTTATTTTTAAATAATACCAAATATTAATAACTTATCTTATTTTGAGTATGAATTACTTGCAAGTTGATATCATATATATTACGTTGATTTAATGTAATTTACATTAATGATTCTAATTAGTTAATTGATGATATTAATAATTTACCTTATCTCGAATATGAATTACTTGATATCATACTAATTGCAAACCACTTTGTGAAATATTGTTTTAATATTTTTTTTTAAAAAATAATATTTTTCTTAAATTGATATCATATTCGATTCAATGAAAATTATAGCAAAGAATCATGAAACATCTTTGAAATGATT
The DNA here is from genome assembly GCA_026261945.1 of Hirschfeldia incana. Taxonomy (NCBI): domain Eukaryota; kingdom Viridiplantae; phylum Streptophyta; class Magnoliopsida; order Brassicales; family Brassicaceae; genus Hirschfeldia; species Hirschfeldia incana. The sequence continues at coordinate 6,726,294 of JABCMI010000006.1, forward strand.
TTTGTTGATAAAGAAGTAATGATATTACTAACGTTTTGCAACTCAAAATCATCTTTAGTTTTGACACTACTCTTATCACTTTTTTTAATGCATAATTTGCAATTATAAAAATATTCCATAACTATTTATTTAGTTTTGATGCTACTCTTGGACAAAAAATCTATAATCTGAAGTCTGAATCGAATCCAAACTAAAAAACTCGATCAGTATCCGGACTGAAATGTAAGAAATACCACAAATGGGCTTTAGTGATACAAACATATCCTAACCCAGAGTGCTGTTAGCCGAACCCAGAGCATTATAGGCCGAACCCGAACAGGGAACCCAAAAAATTGAAAAAATTGAACAAAAAGATCTGAAAACAGATTTGAATGACTAAATTAATCACAAGTATAAATATTTAAAACATAAATATTTAATTCTATACTTATGTTGAAATTATTCTAAAAATAGGTATAAAAATAATAAATTAATATCTTAAATTTCTTATTATATGTAATAATTATTTACGTCTTATATTTTGCTTTAACTTTTGGATTTAATTTCGAATATAACCTAAACCAAACTAACTTCACTCGAATCCGAATGATATATGGTTATTTTATGAGTTTTATATGTGATACCAATTAGAACCAAAACAGATATAATATATCCTAGCATGATCTGTAATGATAGTATAAAATTATTTCTATTTGTTATATTTGTCAAAATTGTTTTTATTATAATATTGATTCAATATTTATTATACTATAAATTAATTATATGGTGTTCAAACCATCTCATACTTGACAAAAGTTTACATTTTTATGAAATAGTTGCAAGAAACTGCATTTCTAAATCATTTTTTTTTGTCATCAAATGTATACAAACTCATGTAGATTCTGTAAACCAGACTGAGAACTCAGCATCTATGTGAACGACGAAAGACGATTGTTGTCGGATACAACGTGCTAGACGATCCGCCCTTGTATTCTCCATCCTAGGTACATAAATGATCTATGAATTCTGAAAACTTCTTTATAAACTCTTAATCTTCTCCAGATAACTTGCAAACGTTGGTCACTCTTCTGTTTCCGACAACATCTTTACCAACTGAGTACAATCCGTTGTAAACGTGACCTGAAACTGACGTAGATTTCTCATACACTCTATTGCCCATATAAAAGCCTCCGCCTCCGCATAGAGAGGTGATAAAGTACCCTAGAAATTTCTTGCTCCCATAAGTCCGTCAAAACTCTCTAGAGTACTATACCAACCAACCCTCATAATATATAATTAAATATACAATGTTCTCAAATAATATTAATGTCAACTAAATTTAGTATTGTATTAGAAAATTCAATTATATTAAATTGTATTTTTATATTCTAATTTAAATATTATATTAAATATAAAATTATTTATTAATTTAAATATCTTATTTAAATATTTTCATTAAAAAATTGAAGTAGAGAAATTTTCAAAAATACCACAAGTTAAATATCACTTTTCATAAATACTCTCAATAAAAAGTGTACAAACATTTGAGTTTAGGCTTTAGTGATTAGTGTTTAGGGTTTAGTATTAAGGGGTTTGAGTTGGGTTTATATATGTTCTATAAATATTTTGAAAATTTAGTTTAGTGTTATTTTATCACAAATTTAGGGTATTTTTGAAAATAGTCATTCATTAGTGGTAAATATCAAAAGTGATATCAAACTTGTGGTATAATTAAAAATTTTCCATTGAAGTATGTTGTAAACTGTATGAATATATTTTATTATGTACATGCAAATCTTTTAATTTATAACTTATAAAAGAGTCACTAAATAGATTAAGTTATGTTATATATATTATTACTATGATAATTTAATAAATAATATGAAATATGTACATATAAATATTATAGAAATTTTATTTCTTATTCGATAAATAAAAATAAATAAATATTCATATGTAATAAAATTAAAACTAATTACGAGTTTTCATTATTTTAAATAAGTATTAATATATATATAAATAAAGAGGATATTAAAAGATATTGTTAAAATGCAATATTAGAAAAGATATTCAGTAATATATTTTGATCTTATTTTGAAAATATTTAAATGATATATTAAGATTCTGTGTATATTTGATAAAAACTAAGTTTGTTGTATGAAAAATAATAAAACTAAATAAATGAAATGGTCCAACGTGACAATTTGTAAGTATATAAAAAGTGTTTCTGTTTTAATAATATTAATTAGATTTTTATCTGTTCTTTCAAAGCGCATGATCATTTTCGAAATAAACCAAATTATATTATATTTTTGTATTTTTGATGGTGTATCTATATTTAAATGTTACACATGAAGCATTATATTGAGTGTTCTGAATCCAGACCAGCGGTTAAACCGGCAAGACCGATGACCATGAATGTAATCCGAATTTGCTTTTTTTTTACAAGAAAATAGTTATTTAAAATTTTTATAAAAACCGCTAAGACCTAGGACTCGACTACCGGTTGAACCGATTGGTGATCCGTTTTGTAGTACAATTTGAATTAAATTGTAACAAAAGTATTCTAATTCATAAATATTTAGATGAATGGTGGATATATTGTAAATGTGATGCTCAAATTTACAAAATTCAGCCATAGAATTGTAAATCAGATTTTTGTGATTGTATGTTTGTCATTCCAGATGGCTCATCTAGATGAATCATCTAAACGAATCATATATTTGTTTCTTTATTTTCATTTCCATCCAAATGAGTTTACTAAATAAATTACCAAAATACTCTTGTGTTGATTTAATCATATGTTTGATATTAATTTTAACTATATTACATTTAATTATTTAGTTTAATATATTCATATTAAAATAATTCAAAATTAATAAGTTTTTTTTGTGGTTTGCGGGAAAACAAGATTTTCTGTTTTATCGGGAAACACTTTTTTTTTTTGTTTCGGCAGTAAAACATTTTTTTCTAGTTATGGTGGCAAAAAAAAATTTGGTTTTGGCGTGAAAATACAAATTTTCGGTTTTGGCGAGAAAACAAGGTTTTTTGCGGTTTTGGTGGGAACAATTCTTTGCGGTTTTCAAGGTAAAACCATATTTTCGGCTTTGGCACTAAAACAAGTTTTTTTTGTTTTGGTGGAAAAACGAGATTTTGCGATTTTGGCGGGAAAACGCGTTTTTGCGGTTTTGGCTCGGAAAACAAGATTTTTTTTTTGGTTTTGGTGGAAAAACAAGATTTTTTTTATTTTGACGGGAAAACGTGTTTTGCGGTATTGGCGGGAAAACAAGATTTTTTTTTTTGTTTTGGCAGGAAAATGAGATTTTCGGTTTTGGCGGGGAAACAAGATTTTGAGGTTTTGGCGGGAAAATACATTTTTGCAGTTTTTGCGGGAAAACAAGATTTTTTTTGCAATTTTGGCAGAAAAAACACATTTTAGCGATTTTGGCGGGAAAACATGTTTTTGGGTATTTGGTGGAACAATGTGTTTTGGAGTGTTGGCATGAAAACACGTTTTGTGATTTTTGTTGGAAAACACATTTTTGTAATTATATTATATTTTTGTCAATCATCTTGTCCATAATAAAATACTTAGATGGTTAATAAGAAAATATAATACCCACTAGTATAAAACTAAAATAAAGTTGTGAAATAGTTTCAAATAAAAGAAGAAAGATAAAATAGTGTTTTTATTTTTGAGCAACTAGATAAAATAGTGTTTTAAAAGATGTTTCTTGTTCAAAAAAAAATATAAAATAAATTTCTGATACTATAGGCTGGTAGTCTAGCAAACCTACATAACACAAAATGATAAAAAGAATTATAACTTTTTTTGTGACAAAAAAATATAAGTTATATTAATATATAAATAAAAACGGAAGAATAAAAAGATGCAAACATGAAGAGTCGATCCCTTTACTTCAAGATTAACAACGAACAATAAATACCATGGACCTAGCCGACTAACATGCCAAATAAAACACAACGAATTTTATATAATCAGTAAAGGGCACGTGACCCCATACCCATCAACGTGAGTCCGCCCCTGGATTAAAGTTTATTTGGTTTAGAAAATAAATGGGTTAAAGAAAGTGTAAAACTAGGCCAATGACATATGATCGTAATTATTGAAAATAATTCAGGATTAAAATTTATTTGTACTTTAGTTTTAACTTTTAATAGTTTAGATAATAATACAAATTTCTTTGATTTTATTTGTAAAATTATTTTTAATTGTTTTTCAGTATTATTATATAAATTAACAATTTTATTCAATTCATATCATACTTTATAAATATATTAAATTATTTTTAATGTTCTAATTTAGTTATATATAACAAAATATGAAATCATTTATTAGTTTATATACATTACTTTAAATTTTTTGTTTTCATAAGTTGAGGTATGTCGTAAAATTTATGAATACATTTTATTCTGTTATTTTATAATTTATAAAATAGTTAATAAATCGATTAAGTTATATATATATATTATTTGGTGTAGTAATTTAATCTGAATATATATTATGTATATAGAAATAATATAGAAATGTATATTTACATTTTCAATAAAAGGTATTAAAATATAGGTTTAACTATGAATTTTAATATTATATAAATGAAAAATGAATTGATATATAGGAAGGATTAATTATGAATTTTAATATTTAAAATTGAATATTAAAATAAAACATATATTTACATTTTAAATAAAAGGTATTAGAATATACTATCAGAATGTGATCTTAGAAAAATATACTTAAGAATATCTTCTTAGATATCTTAATTTGTAAATATTAAAATAATTGGTTAAATATATATTATATATTTAATAATAAGTAACTTAACTGAAGGAGAAATAATAGAAAAGTTCAATAAATGTAATGGTCCAACCTAAATTATTTGCAAGTAGATAAAAAGATTTTATGTTTTAATAGTATTGAACTTGATTTTAACTCACGTTTTAAAAGCGCAAGATTTATTTCTTTTAGAAGTCAAATTAAAAAGAATATATTTGTTAATTATTAACTTATGTGTTAAATATTTGATTGCTAATATTTTTAATTGTGTTGATGTTTTATGTGACAAATTTTCATTGGTGTGGAGACATATTGAGTTGCAATGCTTCCAGTATGAATAACCTTTGCTCTATTTTGATGTATTTACAGGGTTAGGTTTCATCGTGTATAAAATGAAAAAAATAATTGATCAACTTGAAGAGTATGTTCGTTGGAATATACATGACCAGTTTTGGAAATTCCTAGACTATTGGTGTGATCATTTAAAAAAAAAAATCCTGAAAATACACTTGTTAAATGAAGACAATATGTAGGGAATATGATCGATTAGTTTTAGGAGTTTTATGATTATATATACTTGTGATAAATCTTATTTAAATTAACTAAATCGTTTATTTATTAGATTCACAACTTATAGGGATCGAAATCTGTTTCAAACCCTTATAACTTTCCTCTGTTGTAACTTTCTAAAATTCAGTAATAAATGGATTAAATATGATTTTATTGTGTAGTTAATGACATATATTGTTGCCTAAGTTATTTGGAAGTTTCTGTTTTTTTTTAAAAAAAAACTGGTACTATCACTTCAATGCAAAACACAATTTTTCTAAAATGAATTTAATTATAAATGAAAAGTTAAAAAGGTAGTGACATAGCTTTGTAAATAAATTGAAAAACTATGGGCAGAAACTTATTGCTTTAATAGTATAAATATTGATACATTATTCTTCCCAACCTAGTCTTGTTAAATTTGGTGATTAACTGAATAGCGACATTACTATCATTCCAATTCTACCTATTATAACTCTGAATTTGTGTTCCTCCTGATTGACTTGAAACAAAAGATATGTAAAGTTATTAATCTAATCTGGTATAGATGATTTTGAATTTCAACCTGAGCTTAAAGTCACATTGTTTGATTGCAATAAGATTATGTTTAGAAAATAAAAATTCAAAACTTTTATAATGATTACGTCTATTACCAACGACTTCCCTAATCCCCCTAGAGTAAATTATGATTCAGCCTTCTCACATGCATGGAAAAATCATATTATGAAAGCCAACAAATTGGTTGCTCAAAAAAAAAAGAAGCCAACAAATTGTACATGGAAGCAATAACTCAAAACTAGGCCCATATATAGTTGTAGGTCCTATACATGGTATGAACTATGAACGACTATACCATGAAAACCTTTATTCATTGACTTTTGAACACATATAGGAAGACATGTTTAGATCGTTTCCAATATGATAAAAACTATTCCCTCTGTTTCAAATTAGATGTTTAAATAAAAAATCACATATACCAAAAGTATTAAATATTGATTTTTATTTAACTAATAAATTATGTAATACTTATTACTCTAATTAATATAATTAGAGGAAGATAGATAGATGTATAAAAGTTACTTAAGAATACAAAACTATATTTATTTTATAAGGATTTTAACTATATAGCAATAAATCATTTAAGTGGAGAGTCTATCTATACTATTATTTATGAAGTGATTTTGCTGATTTGTCACACTCTCCATGATTTTAAGATATTTTGCTTATTTGTAATATTTTTATTAGATTTTAGCTAAATTATTGATTTATTATTTGTTTTTAGCTAAGTCACTAATTTGTTAATTTATAATATATCTTTAATGAATCTTAAATATGATTTACGAATTTTATTTTAATAATCTTAAATTTATATATTTTTAGTTTAGTTTTTCTTATTTGTCGTATTTTTATTAGTTTCAAAATGTTTAGCTATGTTATTGATATATTATTAGCTTCTAACTGATTCCATAATTTTTTAGTTTAAACAATACTATTAAAAAAATTTATGTATAATTGAAAAACGAATTTCCTTTTTAAATATTTATATGTTAATTATAAGATAAATTTACCTATTAAAATCATATATTAAATATCATTATGATATTATCGAGAGAAAGTCTTTCACATTCTCTATAATTTTAGTTAATTTTATTTATTTTCATGTTTTCATTAGTTTCTTACTAATTTATTAATTTATTAACTTACATAAGTAATTAATTTAAACTTAATTAGAATGAATCATATTTGATACCAAATTATTAATTTCAATAAATAATTTTAGTGATTTAGTTGATAATTTAGCATTATATTGAAAATGATTAAAACTCTCTAGGATAATATCATAGTTAAATTTTTATATTAACTTTAGTATTATTAAAATATTATTTATATGTTCACATGAGATTGGTTTAATATGCATATCACATGAGATAAAATGAATCATCTATTTTCAAGATAAACTTATGATAGTCAAGATCATTCATTTTGATAATTTATCAAAACAAATTGGCAATTGAAAAGAATCAAAAATATTTATTTATTGTGTGATGATTTATTCGCTCTCACCGTAAAATTTAGAGCATTTAATTTTTTATAATACTTAATTCATAAACAAATTAGATTTGTTAATATATAAATACCTTAATATATAATAACTCATTAATTTTTTTATTAATTTGATAATTATCATTATCTAAAACAATTATATATTATGTTATCCACAAATACTTTACATCATAATATTTTGAAATAAATTTAAATTCCAATATATGTGTATATATATATATATATATATATATATATATATTTAGTTTTATGTATGTATGTATGAATATTTTCAAGTTTATTTTACGTGGTAAAATAAATATTTTAAAACTAAAATAAAGAAAATTACCGTATACAAAAATTAATTATTTTTAAATATTTCAGAAGCATAAAATAAATTATTTTGTGGTTTTTAAATTGATATTTATTTATTTACAATTTTTCTTTTGTAAAAATACTAAGCCCGCAAGTGCGGGCAAAACATCTAGTTAACTATATATTGCAAAAATTTATAGCGATTCAACAACTAGATCAAGATCAGACTGAATATTTTTTTCTTTGATAAAGAAAAAACATCAGACTGAATATTTCAACCAGTTTAATAGTAACCAGGAGCCCAAAATAAACTGCGTCCCTATTTTACAACGCAAGATATTCTAAGTTCACACCACCATTATTGTGGCATCTTCTAACGTTTCTACCAGCTGGCACCATTTAACACCTTATTATATTTTGTCCAACGTTAAACTTAGACCTTAATAGTACAAGATGGATGACAGCTCTTTCTACAAGTGGTCTTATCGATAGTGCTCACGAGTTAGTCCAATGCTTATCGTTAGGACGAGATGGATCACATTAAAGTTTGTTATTGTTGACGCTAGACTTAGATTATTTATTCATAACTAAATTTACGTTTATTACAACAAATATATTTCAAAATTTACGAAACAGAAGAAGGAAGAGATCTTGAATTCGTTAAACTGTTGTTGTGTTTGGAATTCTTCTGTTGATTTGTTTTATGACAGAAGGGGTTTCTTCAGATCTTTATTACAGCTGTTTTCTGTGTCTAAAGGTTCTTCAATTTGAATCTTCACTTCTGAGTTCTTATTATCATCTATCTGGTCTTGAATTATCATGACATCAACATCTTTTGCTTTACCCCAGAGCACCATGTAAAGTCCCATGATCACAAATAATCCTCCGATTAAACTAAGAAAAAGCAATCAAACAGATATAATAAATATAATGTTTATGACTTGCAGCAATATTATATTCAGGAAAGTTTAAATTTTACCCTCCGGTGTACATCTCTTCTTTAAGGAACATAGAAGCCAAGATTGTGACAATAACTGTAGCGAGAGGGCTAAACATTGCTGAGAACAAAGGGCCTCTTTGAGATATTACCCAAGCTTGGACCGTAGTAGAAAGCGCTGACGTCACAACTCCCTAACAATCATATTTCAAAAATTAGGGTTTATGTCTGCTTAAAAAGACAAAAATTCAACTGAGTCATTTATTGCATACAGCGTAGAGACACGTCGCTAACTCGGAGTAAGAATGGAGAATCCAAGCGTCTGGGTCTTTCTCGAGAAAGAAAGTGATGATTGCACATTGTATTGTGCTGAATAAACACAGCCACGCTGATAAAGAGAGGTGGTCTGGGTAATAGGCAGAGATTGGAACCTAGGGTATTTTTGTAACAAAGTTAGTTTAACTTTCTTGTAAAAGCAAGAAACATTACCATTTGATCAAAAAAAAAGCAAGAAACATTACCAAAAAAAAAAAGTAACGATCGATCATGTTTAATGAAGTTTACCTGAATAATGAGCGAAAAAGACCAGCAAAGAGTGCTAACGAACACCAATAAACAACCAAACAGCCATAAGTTCTCGTCCTTAATATCTCCTAGTAACGATTTAGCTACCGGTAAAGAAAATTCCGAGTTGAGAATCTTTGGTCCACGAATCAGAGCCATGGAAACGGCTCCTACTACACATATGACCGTCCCTAGTATCTTCGCTAAGCCTCTGATATTCCGGAAATTCACCTTTTCATATCTAAAGATCAGCAGTAATTAGTTACACCTGAATTTTGCCAACGTTTCATCTAAAGAGAGATGCATAAATGTAATATTATGTATATACCCGGCGAGAAATGAGACTACGAAGGTGAATGCAGGGATCATGTTACACATGGCACTTCCCATTGACGATGAAGCTAAGTAAATACCTTCAAAATACAGATTTTGATACAGGGTAACTCTGCAGCAACAACAAGGAAAAATAGTCCAAGATTCATCAACTTAGAGGTCTAAAGACATAAAGCACAAACAAATCTCTTATGTGTAATCTTTTATTCAAAAAAAAATCTCTTATGTGTAGGAATACACTTACCCTATAAGCGAGGCCATGAATATTAAAGAAAAGCTTCTTCGATCCAAATTAGATATCTTCGATCTTCCCCTATAATAACACACATATATATATAAAGGAATTAGCAAGAACTAGTCACAAATTCATATACATATATTCAGAGAGAGAGGGATATGACTTTAAGTACCTTGAGACGAGGATAAATGGGAAGATGAAAATGGTTGCAAAGGCTTGCCTATATAGGATAAAAACCCGAGGGCTTAATCCATTAACCAAAGTAGCTTCTGAGGTAAAAGTCACTCCTGCATAACACATTTGCAGCCCCAACATGGCAATCACCGGCTTGTACTCCTCTACATTCCCCATCTCCTATCTTTTTCTCTTTCTCTCGCTCTTGCTCTTTTCTCTTTCTCTTGCTCTCTCTCCTCTTTATTTGTTTACGTGCGTTCTTATAGTAGTAATATATAGTAATATTAACTTTGCTGAAGGTAACCCCAGCTAACAATTTTGTAACATTTACAAACTTTCTCAAATTTATATGGAATTCACATATGCGTTTTTTTAAATTTTTTTTGCTAGTTTAGTTCTTTATCCTCTCGCTAAAAACGAGTATTTATTTTATATATTCGTTATTGTAGACGAATGAGCCAATCTTTCAATAGTATATTTTTGTTTGATTTCGTGTCAAATGGAGGCACTTATTTAAAATGTCTAGTAATAATGTCTGCTACTCTGCTTCTCACGGATACAGAATGTGAACTAAGATAACGTGTAAATACAATCCATATCGTAGCAAATATATGCCGTCCAACAGCCGTTCAATTATTTAGAAGATGAAATCCTCAACCTTGGTGAATTTCCTTTTCCTGAAACACGACACTGATACCAATTCAATTTGACCTACGACTTCATATAACTACACATTTATGTTTCTCCTAATTAAATTGAAGCAAAATATATGTTTTTTATCTAACCAACATTGCATTACTTAAAGGGATTTACACTCCAGAATAGGAGTTTAGCAAAAATATATGTAAATTTGTTAAGTTGATCGGATATAAAGGATTTTGAATTTCATCCTGATCTTAAATTCGTACACTGCTTGATTTCTATACGACTATTTTTATGAAGTAAAGTTTATAACTAAATAATGGTTACTTGTATTAGCAACGACTTCTCTAATATATAGACTCAATTAAGATCCAACTTTCTCACATGCAATCATAATAAAATTCACGATATGAAAACTGAAGAAAAACAGTTGCAAGGTCTGAAGCCTTGATCACTAACACAAGTTTGCACATGGAAGCAATAACTCAACTAGGCCCATATATAATTTGTAAGGTTATATGCATGGCATGATCGATTGTACCATGAAACCCTTTATTTATATTTAGTCTGCGTCATGCCAATGTATAATGTAGTTGACTTCTCTTCTAGTTATACATTTCATTACTTGCTTAGATCGTTTCTCTCAAATGATAAAACAATGTAAATTTTCAAAAATAAAATTATAGCAGATCAACAAACTAAGATCAAACTGACACGGACACACAAAGCATTGAAGATGATAATATATCACCCAATTTAACTTGTGAATAATCATGATCCAAAAATGACTTTGACAACTAAAAGGAAAAAAAAAAACATTTTTGCAAGTGTCGAAGCGTCCCTATTTTTCATTCCAAGATATTCTTTCTTAACACAATTTACCAACTACGAAGCAGGCAAACGACCCAAAGTCAACCATTTGTTGGCTTCCATTAACTTGAGAAGCTTCGCATTGCATATGAGACACCCGCTTCTTCAATGTCGATCAACAACGATTACCAAATTAGAATAAAAAAAAAAACAATTGTTGTTTTCCCATTGTATTATAACGTCTGGCGCTAAAACCTTGTTTTAAACATGTTTCACCTGTTTTTCCGGCTACGAAAATAAGAGCATCCACGCGTTAGGTAGTAACTCAAGTGGGTCTCTCAAGCTATTATTGTAATAATTAAAGAGATAGTAGTCATTGTACAAATGACAAATGGTTTAAAAATTTATCAGCTGGCAAGTGTAGAATCATTTTTTTATAAATTTGTTTTTGGTCTCGTATGTGAGACAATATGTGTTTTTCTCATACTTATAGCTATTTTCATTTCTTCTATTTTTTTAATAAAAAAGTTAAATTCGAATTTATTAAAGAGACAAACCTAACCTCCGGGTGGAAATTTCAGTTCACGGATATATCCTCTACCGGATATTCAAATAGATCATAAATCATAGACTCATGTCTGTGTGGTGAACAGATGCATTGTAAGGTAGTTCCCTCCGGCAGGGTTCGAACCCCCTACCTGAGTACATAAATAAGTCCGGTCCTTACCATTGGACCACAATGATCCGTTCTTTCTTCTATTTTTTATTTGAGAAACACACTATGGTGGCCTATATTCAGACATTTCAATACACTAATTTCATATATATACATATTACAATGACAATTTTCTCAAAATACAATTTTTAAATGTGCTATAACATTATGCTCTGGAAACTTGTTTCAAACATGTGGTATGTTGCTTTGTTTGTTCGGCTACGACCCATGCAAAACATTCATATGTGTAATTTGTTTTAAACATGTTGTATGTTGCTTTGTTTGACTTGTTTTCCTTTGTTTCTACACCAATTCATATATATTGTATATTTGCAGATGATTACACATACCGTATGCAAATTACAATGACCATGAATTTACTAACTTTTCCGATAAATTGATAGAAAATGAATTTTATCTATTTTTAGACATGATTTATAAGCATTTTCACTACAAATTATACTATTATAGTTTATTTATCATATTTACAGGTTCATAAATGATTAGAAAGAAAGTCATATTTTTGGAGCATTTTAGAGATATTTGGAGATTATACATGAACTGACCATCGAGCAAGTCAAGGAGTTGACACAAAGACATTATAATCGATCAATTTATACTTTGTGCTATCGATCAATACCGAATGAAGACTTGACGATTGAAGATTATAATCGATCGATGTACATCTTGCACCATCGATCGATACTGAGCGCGAAGAAGCCCGTATTGATTCCAGTCGACTTATTGCCCAAGATCTCTCACCAAATTACAAGATTCCCCCTGGCGAGTTCTAACCTAAATATAAATACTCTACCAATGTGTTTAGGGCAGAGTGAGCTTTCATATTTTATTATTTTCACAGCAAAATGTTTTATAGGATTTAGATACTTGGAGAGAAGATGTAGAGAAATTTGTGATTGAAACACTATTATTTTTTATATAATTATCTATGCAGTTTTCTATTAACCTTGTTGTTATGAATTGTTTAGCTATGTCTCAGTAGTTCTCATGTTAGATTTAGGGTTTAAATAGGTTATGAAGGATCAGCTTCAACTATATATTGCTAAGTTGTGATTAATTGATAGGATAATCACTAATGCTTGATTTTGGAGTAGCTAACTAGAATCATGATTCATGGGATTGTAGGGATAAGCGAGAGCATATAACTCACCCTGAAACCTTCCTAATCAAACTAGAAACGTTAGAGTAAGGCGAGAGCTGATCTAAGAAGCCTAGTGAACACATTCAACCTTCACAATAAAGCTTGATAGAAGCGCGTCGAACGTTATTTCATTGAATAATCGATCGACGGTGCGAAAGGTGTATCAATTGATAATTCCATTGAATATCGACAGACCTACTGTCGTGAATATCACTAGATCTATCAATAGACAAGCTGAAAACGCGATAACCTATCACCTTGTTTAATAGTGTTGAGTTCTATAATATCATGCATGCAACTGTTAGACATCTATAGGATTATAATCCTGATTACCTGAATAGAAACTCTAATCTAACACATTTTATATAGTTGTCTAAAACTCATTCTTGTTACTTGAGCAACTACCTTGCTCACCCCTGAAATCAATCAATCAATCTTCAAAACCCTTAATCAACCTAGTTTAATAACCTGACTAGATTTATTTGTTCTCTAGCTCTTTGTGGATTTGATCCTTATGTACTACAACTGAACCTCTTATTTGAGAGAGTAAAGTCACTCTTAGAGTAATTTGAAAGATATCATAAATCAAATTTTTTCGAGAAAAAAATAACAACTAATGCTTTATTTATGAATTGAGAAACATTACAACATTTTTTGTGTAACCACGTGTCACCATGAGAATGAAATTCAAAATTCTTAGAAAATATGATGGTTCATCTTACCTTATATTATATTTTTTATTAAACTGACTATCAAATAGATTTACTAGTATACCAAAGAATATTCTAACATTTTTCTTAAATAAAAACTACGGAATTACGTAATATGAATAATGTATATATAAAAACTAATGGTTATCAATAATAAATATTTGATAACAATTTTTGTATCTTAGTTCTTTTTTTTAGTCACTTATATATATATATATATCACTTATATATTAATTGAAAAACATTAGAACATTTTTTTGTAGCCACGTGTCAACATGAGAATGAAATTTAGAATTTTTAAAATATAAGTTGGTCCATCTTAACTTATATTATATTTTTTTAATAAACTAACTATCTAATTAATAATTAATGTACAAACGAATATTCTCACACTTTATTTAAATAAAAGTTACGGAATTACCTAATATGAATAACGTGTATATAACAATTAATGATTATGAATAATAGATATTTGATAAAAGAATTGTATCTTAGTTCTTTTTGTTTAGTTTTATATTATTATAAATATTAAACAACCACACTAACCATATAAGAAAAGCTAATATTTTTTCTTCAATGTTATATTTTGAATTTTTTAAAACGACTATAAATTATTAAAAATTTTAAAATCTCACTTTAAAAATTTTGTGATCAATGGCTCAATTTATTTTGTTATAACAAGATACAAATGATTATAAAATTGTATTACTATGAAACTTTATTTAATAAATATGCAAATTAAGTTATATATATTGAGCTAAAGACTTAAACCAAAAAAATAGGCTGCATCAATTTAATCGTCTAGTTGAAACACTTCAAACTATGTGAAAAAAGACTAAGGTCAAGATAATTCGATTTTAGAAATAATACTAATATGTTGGTTCTAAAACTATAAAAATATGATTTACGGTGATATTAAAGTAAAATATTAAAAAATTGTAGAAAATGTTTTTACAACAAACATTTATTTGATAACCACATTACGATTTTTATAGGTATAAACAGAGTAATAATTTTTTTTTAATGTTACATCAATCAGACTCATCTTAAAATTAAAATAGGTTTCAATCCACAATTACAATTACAAATGCTTGTCTAACAGATAGATTATTATATAAAAAACATAACTGTATGCATTTTTAAAAAATTCAAACATACATATATATATATATATATATTTAATTTGTTAATAATTTATATTTTTAGTTTTTATTATATAAATTCACCGTCTTATCCTAGTTTACGTAGTTATTAGGGAAGGAGAATGTTTTCTTACCTTTGTCCTTGGAAGAGTAGACGCCACGTATTAGTATACCCTTGATTTAAGGGGAGAAACATATCACTGAAAGGAGATTATGTTTGTTGATTTAGATTATCATATTATATATACTTATTTATTACACGTTCCTCTATATAACTTTTGGCTGTCTCTGTCGTAGATTCTTATTAGTAGATATCATAATCCACTCACCATTCCGTCGATTCTTTTGACTTCAAATGATTTCACATGGCTGATAGGATAGAGATTGATACTGCTTTCTAAAACTCAATCCCAAACACACAAATCCGTTATTGAATGAACTCATGAGTCATGATACGACACATGGCCAACCTATGTATATATGAATATGATATAAGAATGGAGACTGTAAATAGTAAATCAAAAAGTAATAAATTATTGAAAAGAAAAGTTGAACGGTATATATGCAGTCTAAAATACTCTGATCCTCGCTTAATAATGGTACCCTATACTCGTGTAGTATATAAATTTTTTACGTGTTTTAACTATCAACCGGTAACTCTATTTCTTTCCCGGGAAAATGTTGAGTGACGAGGCACATATATGTCCTTAGACCGAGGCTAACAGTTCAAGCCCCTCCCATAACAACACTAGAACTCAGGAGGGCACGACTTCTCAGCAAAAGCAAGGGTGTATTCTTCACTAAACTTTTCAAGCCGTTGCAAACTTTCTTTCTCTAGGAATTTCTGAAACTTCTGGCAACGACAACGAAAATGATTTTTAGCCCAAACGTAGACTTTAACCGACGCATAATAGGTAAAAACCTCCATTACAAAAACCCGCTTTATGTACTAAAGCAACAAAAAGTTAACCAGGTTTATGTACTTCAACATCAAATAATAACCCGGTTTATGAATGTATAACTAAAGCCGTCCTTCAATATTTTGAATATTGATATTTCTATGCAACGGAATATTAAGGACAAGAAACATTTTCATAAAATATTTGGGTAATCAAATGAATCAGAATCAAAATCAGATGTAGATGGTGACGACATGGGATCGTGGACGCTGAAAGTTAGGAGAATGATTGTGGAGCCATGAACTACGGATATCCATTATTTAATAAGAGTTCTCGCGTTACCAGATGATCGACTTGTTGGAAAATTCTATATTCTGTACTGACTGTACATCTATCAATTTCATTGTCATCCATGTGTGAAATTCATGTTCAACAAATACGAGCAGCATAGTTATTAGATCCATAATTAGTCCCAACTATGTAATACTATTGATCGATATCATTAATCACTAAAATCAATTATATATTTATGTGAATTTTAAAAATTCAGAGTCTGTTACAGTTGTCAGCTTTGAATTCTGTTCAAGCTCGTTAACTAGTAAATTGTATTAAATATCTCTGTCTTTGCTATATAATCTATGGGTTATGATGAACGGATTAGCTGGCGTAAGTATATAAAAAATGGATGGAGGACTTCATCTACAGAAATTATGGAGAACCACAACTTTGAATGTTTTACGTTCTTTAACATTAAAATTTCAAACGTGAGGTAACTTTTTTTAGGTATAAGTATGCCTTTTTTCCTCTGTTTTTTGAATGCCTGCGTTTGCGTGGATATCTTATGCCATAATGCCAATGTGGTGACTGCGCTGCATGATTAATAAGCTTGTCATATAGTACTCTCTTTTTGTCAACGGCTTGTCAGATAGTAATCATATGTTAAATCAAAGATGTGAGCAGAGACGATCCAAATAATATTTTAACGGAGGCATTAATGGTTTGAGAATTAAAACGAAGAAAATCTGGAGTTGGTTGTGAAATTATATGGTGGGTGCACAAAGCAATTTTAGTCTCACCAGATTTTAAAGGTATAATTAGATTCATTATGCTAAATTTTGTATATCAAAACTATTATGGGTGCACGTGTCCCCATATCTACCAACCTACATTCGTCTCTGGATGTGAACATATATATGCATTCCATTCATAAATACATAGATTTACATGTGAGATCATTGTAAAAAGGAGAAACTAACCTCGAAACGAGTTTACGCATAAAAATGCACATGATCAGCATAATCAGAAACCGATTCTCAGTATGGTTGTATCACTTCAGTATCGCGAATATCTATGGTTTATCAACTTGCTCCAGTTCGGGGACTTGTTTTTCAAATTACCACTTTATATGTATTCCCTTTGTCAATTAATAAATTTAAAGTTTTAAACTAAAAATAAACAAAGTTTTGAAACATCAGTGTGCCATTTTAAACATCATATTAAAGAAGCTGCCTAAGGTTGTGGGTCATAGAGAGATCTTGAGAAGAAGCACAAAGATCCTAACGAGGAGGAAATCAAGATCAGTTTCATTGCTAGAGTGGAACTCAAAGAAGTTCTTTACGATTTTGGGTCTAGTGTAAATCTTGTCTCAAAGAAGGTTGTAGAAGAGCTGGAAATTGTGGATGTTGAGTCTTCTCTCGTGACTTTAGCTTTTGCAAACACTTCTATGGCAGTCTTTTATGACACTATTCGCAACCTTCCTGTCCAGATTGAGGATTGCATTATTCATACTGAATTTCAGGTTGTTGAGATGAAAAAAAATTATGAAATGCATTTGATCTTTAGAAGACCATTTATGACTGCAGTAAGAGCAATCATTGGCATGCCTATAAAAGAGACTCATTGTCTTACATCAACAAGAAGATTTTTTACAAGGTTGTCTCTACCAGATTTTACACACTACACGCCTACTGCATCTCAGTTGTCAGTGGAGAAAAGCTAGAAATTGTTCTTAAGAAGGAGTTTGGTGGAAAGGGTGAGATCAAAGAAGTTCAGGATAGAGATCTTCATACTGATACCAAAAAAAACTCAGAGGGGATGCAAAGGCGGAGGAAAAAATTTAGAAAAAGGGGGTCAAGGGTGATCCTACAATGACTTTTATACCACACATGTGTGATAAAAAATCAATTGAGTATGAGGTAAAATGCAAAGATACTTCTAAACCTTTCTCTAAAGTCAGAGTTATTCTCACTGATAAGCTGAAAGAAAAGGTTGTTGAGCAGAGTTTCGAAGCTGAGCAAGTCCGATTGTGGAGCTTGTTTTGGAACAAGCCCTCGTGCTCAACCCGACTGATCCATGTCATCAAGTCAAGCTAGTAACTTAAACCAAGCGCTTGGTGGGAGGCAACAGTTGAAATAGTTCTCAAAAAATAAAAATAACCTTTTTTATTTTGAAATATTGAATATTTATTTTTTATTTTTAAAAATTTTGAAATCTCATCCCAAAACTCACCCCTATCTCTAAACCCTAAGTTTAAATTTACTATTTAATATAATTTTATTGGTTATTCTTTAGTGCTATTTTGTGAAAATAAACTAAAAATGCTATTTAATAAAAATTCCTCTTATTTATTGGGATGTAAGAGCATGTCCAAAGAACATAATTTGAAAACATATATTTATACAGCATTAGAGCGTCAGACAAACAATAGTTTCATTTATATATATATTTACGATAATTTCAATTTTAACCTTTGTACCTTTTGGCTTTTAATTACATATGTACTCCATGTTCTATCAACCAGTCTCAGATCTCAATTAACAAAGAAGAAGACGCTTAATGACAACAATTAGAAAAAAGTTTTAGAGCATATTCTCTGGTTCTTTTTTTTTTGGTAAAACATTCTCACGTTCGCTTTTTTTTTTCAGCCAGCCAAATCAATACGTTTTTCTATAGATATGAATGTATCCATTATTCCATTGCATATGAGTCTTAGTTAAATTTTGAATTTTGCTTGGTTCAAATTTCCTTTTTTGTAAACAATTTTTTTATATGTTAGATTGTTATAACGACAGAAGCTGGATTTTTCCACTATGTCCGAATGGACAATGAGCGCATATTTATAAGAGAAAAATCTAAATGTAAGATTTTTTTTTTGTAAGAGTTCTATAACAGCTAGCTTGCTAACATTCTCACTAGAGAGAATTAGATAAAATTAATTGAAACATGTTTGTTACTTGTTAGGCCTAGCAGCCAAGTTATCCATTCATTGGAATTTTATGTGTTCGACCCTTATCAACGAGTCCAACTGAACAAGTCCATTGTCCACACACACACGAAAAGAGAGACACCAACGCAGCACTCGCTTTTCCCATACGCAGATCTTCACCTGATTGACGTTTTATCGCACTCAGACCACATGTATTCTTAGCAGGAAATTATCAAAAAGTAGAACAAAAAGTAACTCAAACTATCTACAAACATGTAAAGAATTTAGGGCAACATTATCGGTAGGACATAATTTTTGGTCCTTAAATTAGTTTATGATTATTTTGTTGTTAAGAGATTTTGTTAAGGACAAACCCAAAAAAGCAGATTATTGGTAGGACATTTTGATGTCTCTTAATCCCTAAGTATAGCATTACTAATGAATCAACTGATTTACTCAAAAGAATTCACAAATAAGCCGGATGTTGAATAAAATCGAAGCATACAATCATAAACAAATTACCAACCATCACAAACACGGACCCTCGTCACAACAAAAACAGTGGCTGTAGAAGCTAGATCAACTCATTAAATCTTGTATATCGGTAAACGGTAGACAGAGAAGAAACACAAACCTTGTTTCGATTGGATTGGCGGACAAGCATAAGTGGTTAACTTCAGACCCTCTCTATGCATCTTAGACAACATACTAAGCATCTCCCTCACCGCACCAACACGAACGTACCCAGAAATCAAAGAGTTCCATGTCTTCTTATCCTTCTCATCTGTTCGAACAAACAAGGACGTTGCCCGATCGACCTCCCCACACTTACAATACATGTTAAACAAAACATTAGCGACCAAGACTTGATCAGCCAAACCGTGCAAGAGCTTCCCTAGCCCAAGATCAAACCTTTCTCCACAAAACGCCACCGGGCCACTGTAAGTGAACTTATCAAGCTTTAGATTGGAATATCTACCTTTGAGAAACAGCTTCATGGACTGTTCGTGAAACCTATTTTGGCTGTACCCGGATATCAACGAGTTGAAAGAGATGAAGTTTCGTTCAGGCATTCTGTCGAACAGCTTGCGTGCGAGATTCAAATCTCGGCATTTGCAGTACATGTTTAGGAGATTGTTGATTAAGTAAAGGCAGGGTTTGAAGGAGGATTTGATCATGTGGGAGTGTGCGAGTTTGCCAAAAATAGGGGAGTCTGAGTTCATGGATTTTTGAACGAGTTTCGTGTAAGTTTTGGAGTCCAGAACCATGTTCGTTAGATGATGGCATAACAAAGAGAGAAGACTGCAACTGGATCCAAATTGTTTGGTGGAAAGAATGAAGAGAGACTTTCGAGTATTGAACGATGTTTTTGGTCGGAGATGCAACATGTTTTGCCATCGCAAAAGAGTTTCGTGTCTCCAATGGCATGTTGCCAGCTATACTTAAGGACAAGGACAAAAAAACTCTTAGTTAAGTAACGTCTTGCATTATTACACTCAATTTTGACTTATTTTCGGCAATTAAATGCTAAAGACTTTGCCTAAGATATGGTGATAATCTTGCTCTTACGACCCAAACTCTTGTACATGCACAACGCAACAATGACATATAGAGAATGAAAACTATGCATAATATAGAGATAAAGACTTATTCACACTAACAGAGAAAGTATTTATTTTCTTTCCAGAGTTGAATTAGTTTGCACATAACCCGATGCTTTTAACGTTATAAAACTATAGTGCAATGTTATACTACGTTATAAAACTATAGTGCAATGTTATACTACGCATATATACAGATATACACATACATTTTTTATAGTAGTAAGTACTAACATATCGCACGTGAATTAAGATGGCACTCTTTTGTCGTATGAAAGCCTCAATTCAGTGCAACTGTCTTACCGCCACAACTACTTATCTAATGCTACAGAAGAAAGAAACCAAACAAATAAACAAAGATAATTTTTTTCCTTCAATATTCTTAGAATTATGGTTGTATCTCAGAGGAAAACTATATGCTTGTTTTATTGTTGAAAGGAAAACTTGTATTTTCCATTATACATTTAGAAATAAAGTCATCATCCAAAAGATAAACACTACTATTCACATAAAAACTTTTACGGCTTCTTCAACAATCACACCAAAGATTTGAATCTTCCGCAATTTGTTTTCAATCTCTACGTCAATCGTTCACTGCATTTGGTTGAGTTGTTTTCTGGTTAGATGGGAAGCTTAAATCGACTATTAATTGTATGGTCCATATATTTAAGAACTGAAAAGGATTTGCAAAAGTATGACGCACCAAAATGTTATCAAACTATGTCTAACAATATTGTATATCTCAACACCGTGTTTCTACAATGATTCATCTGGTTTTGCACTTATGAGGACTAACACAAAGTGACGACTGACAATTAACTAAAACGTGAAAAGAAATATGTATATAGAAACTAGACATTAGATGCAGAAGAAGAATGAACAACCTTGTTTTGTCTCCCAGCAAGCCAAAGCATAGTCCTCCTAGCAAAAGATGGTGTCTTCACCTCCAAAGATGACGCATTTTCGCCCTTTTGATTCTCTTCTTCGCTTTCCTTTTTGACATCAGGATGATTCCGTTGGTTGGATAACTCGAAAGAGAATGATGTTCCTGAAGATGACGAAACCAATGAACCATCATCTTTGCCTTGAACCTTACTATGCTTCTCCTTCTTACCCTTTAGCCAAATATTCGACACTGAAAAGATCTCCCTCCCAACTACATTGTTCTCGGTTGCCTCTTCCACGATCCTCATTGATCTGCTCCCATTGAATTTAAATCTCCCTGATGGATCAAACCTGCATTCAGACATAGCCGTCCTGTGGCCAGGCAAGAGAAGGTTCGTGCTTGGTATTTTCTTGGTTGAAACATGAACCTTAAGAGCAGTTTCCTCATCCATTATATACTCATATGAACCCATTGAAAAACACCTCTTATCATCTAAATTGCTACTATTACCAATGATACCATTGCTATCACTTCTTTCTTCAATATCTGTGTTCCTAAATTTACCTAACTTAACTACAAAAGGAACAACCTTATCAACCGAACCGCCCAGTTCACCATCTTGGTATTCATCTCCACGACCCGAGTCCAACCGTGTCGGTCCAAGATCATTGTTTCCAACAAAACCCAGTTGAGAACTGGACCGTGAAAGAGCATTGTTAGTATGCACAACATCAGCATCACTGTCATCCACACAAGCAATCTCTCTCGAGCTACGATCACTAGCTGATTCAAGAACGAGGAGAAGAGAAGGACGATGATCATGCTGAGGAGAGAGATCAGAGAGGAGACTCGATCTGCACAAGGGACAAGTCGAGTGAGAGAGAAGCCAAGTGTCGATACAATCAACGTGAAAGGCGTGGCTGCATTTAGGCAAAAGCCTGAGCTTGTCCTCTGTTTCAAACTCGCAGAGGCACACGGCGCAATCAAAAGGGTAGTTTCTGAGACCGATGATGGACTTGTAATGGAAAACAGGTAACGTGTCGATGAATGATTGGTCGACTCCTGAGTCGTGGAGGTGGAAAAGCTGTTGAAGCTGGCCTTGAAGAGCAGTGACGTTGTCGAAGTAATCTTCGTTGTCACGGCTTGATGGTGTGAGGAGGAATCTGACTAAGAGATGAAGGAGACCAGAGATGAAGAAGATGATGGAGAGGATTATGATTATAAGGAGAATGCTCGGACTGATCTTGCTGTTTAGATCAAAGTTTGTGTTGGAAGGGATAGGTCGTGGAAGTGGTGAAGGAGAGAGGAGATTCTGAGTTGTCTTGATCATATTTTCCCGAGAAAATTTGTAAGAAAAAAAATCAAGAAGAGGGTTGCTTACTTACAAAAGAGTTAAGCTTTGTTGTTGGTTTCAGACATGGAAGCTCTAGGACAAAGAGAGAGGTTTCTCTGTTTCTTCTGAGGTTTGGTTAAAGAGAGTGGTGAATGAGAGAGAGCTACAGGTTGGACCATTGATGATGACAGAAGAGAAAATAAATTCATTTAAGATTTTAACAGTTACACCAAGAAAGGGTGTGCATCTTGACTCTGCAGGTTTTCCGAAACTTCAGTAATTTATATAAATAACTAGGGTCAGCCCGCCCTGCGGGCGGGATGATAATTTAAAAATAATATAAATAGTTAGAATGGATATTTAATATAAATTTATAATTTATAAAATATTATAAGATAAAATAATCAAAAGGCTACTAATTTATCTTATGTATAAGAAATGTTAAGTAAATTATTTGTATACTTTATTAAATGTTTGGATTATTTGATAATTTTATTCTTCACATTATGAATTACTAACATTTTATAAATATTATAAGATTAACATGTTTATTATCCTATGTATGATAAATAGTAAATTATTTATATGTTTTAAAATTAAATTTATTGATAATTTTAACATGTCTATGTACGAACATTTTTTGCTATAAAATAAGCTTCTTGTTGTTGACATTTAGAATGGATGGCCTTCTAATTTCCATCTGATAAACTGTCTAAATATGTTAAATATTAAAATCTCACAGTATATCATGTAAACAAACTTGTGCATATTTCCTTGGTTTTGAAGAGGATTTCTGAGATGTCCTTCCACAGACATTAATCCAGCATTAGAAGGATTTGTCTGAGGCAACAGAGGATTATAAGGTACCTTCTCGTATCTTGCCAACGGATTCTCAAAGGAAGCATCTAATGCTGGAACACCCACTAATATCTTTGGCAGTTGCTTTCTTTTACTCTATTCCCATGAATCCAACCATCTTGATTGTCTAGAAAGGGAAGAAGCAAAACTTTTAGTAAAGAAAGGTAGCCTTGTAAATAGAACTGTCCCTTAACAGACATAAAGCTTTGATCAGGAAAAAAAAAACAGACATAAAGCTAAAGATATATATATATACCAGAATCAGCATCTTCGCATATTGTGACAATGTGCTGGATGTGTGTGCCGTTGAATCAATATTCACAGAAGTGGAGCCACTCAGAGAATTTGAATTGTTTTTTTTTTTCCACTGGACCTTATCCTATTACCATGTATAAATAGCATGAACTTATCAAAATCACCATTAAAAAGAAAAGATAACCCACTTTAAAAAGGAACAATACAATGTTGAGTGAATGGGTGCTTATGTTCTAAAGAATATATTAATACATTAATCGGTTGATCTGATCTCATATACTGAAAAAAGAATTGTAAACAAACAATATTTATTTTATGACTTTTTATACACATACATAAAATGGTAAATCTAGCTCGCAGAGACAAAGTCCAAGACTTTTACGTAGTGAGAAAGAGGAGAGTAGGAAGATTCCTAACTACTCTTTGAAAAAAAAGTTCTTCCAAGTGTAAATCTTTATCGACTTGTGAACACGCTCTTGTTCTTTTGTAACAGAAGCAAAGAAAGTAAACTTTGTTTGTCATTCTCTACCATAACACATGAATCTGCAGGTAAAAGCAATCTCCAGGTGAAGCTTTCAACTTTCTTGACTCTTTCACAATTTTGTTTCCCCCTCATCCTAGAAACTAAACATGAATGTAAAAACAAAAGAGTAAAACCTGAATACCACAGTTCAACTGCAAGCCATACCATTTAAGCGATCTAAATATGATTGAGGTTCTTAAATTCAGAACTGGGGAATGTGATAGATTTTATAAAGCTTGTCTTTAACCAAACATAAAATAACCAAGATTCAAAGACTAAGTTGTCAACAAAACAGAAAAAAAAAACAGTTGCATAAGCAATATTGAAAGCGGAAAATTACTGCATCACCTCTCCACCTATGTCTTACGTGCCTTCTTAATTCCTGACTATCCTTGCACCTGACTGCTACCACCAGTCTCCACCTTAGCACATGCTAACTGACTGTAATCTACTACATGGTACTTAAATTGTCACCTTCACTAAGGATGCGGGAGATCGTAAAATTTTGATGGTTTGCAGTGAAGTTGTATGCACTGACCCTGACATGGAACGTGTAGGTTTTACCCTCCATGTCTGCAACAAATGGAGGTGTCTGAGTGTCCTCCGGTTTCACACCATCACCAGCCTGAGGAAGAAACCGTGGAATGCAATTTCATGAGTAAAATTTCAAGACAAAGATGCATGACAGGCGGAGTAAGAACATACCAAAAGATGGCCAACTTCACAGGCTCTCATGTTATGCAGTATTGTCATAACCCCAAAACAAACAAAGAGGCCTTCAGCAGTCTCATCTGCAATGGACATCTCCACCCGATACCTAGCAGGCAGGTAACACATATCAAAACTCAAAGCTGACTATTTGTGTGGACACCAACCTCAATGAAAACAAAACGGTGTGAACAAATGGTACATACCTCAGGACACCAACAGCATTAGTATTATTACAACGCAGACAGGTGAAAGCCGAGACAGTGCGCTGGAGCTTCTTGGTGCAGTTGGAGCAAGAAACGTAGCACCATCCCTTGTCCAGCTTGATTCCAGTTACCTTCCACAGTGCAGATGAAAACAATCTCCTATATTCGTAAATCAGTAGCATAAAACTTTAACTTTAATTCAGTCCATACTCAAATCATAATATATGGTTATTATACCTGAGAGGAAGCATATATGACAAATTCATTGAGCTCAGCTATGCTCAGGGATTCAACCTTGGCGTAACCCTTTAGCAATGGAGCTGCTGATGGAAGCCCAGTGTCTTGGGCAACCAGCCTGAAGAAATAAGTTTCCCATGCGGTGGTTTCTTTGTCAAAATATATGTGTGCCCCTGAAGTGGCATTCAGAAACAGACAACCTGAAAAAAAAGCTTTAATATACTAAGAATAATTAAAAGGCGGACTATGTGATGTTAAGCTCAAGTAATTACCTCCCACAATTTTGATACTGGATGCATCCAGAACCCTTGGATAACCTCCCATCGATTCATGTTGATTGTGGAGCTTGATAGCTTGTGAGTCGAACAGAATCATAGTCACTGAAACATCACTGGTAACATGTACATAAAAAGGTGATCAAAAATGTAATACTTTTTATAGACAACCAGTATTAAAATCTAAATGGAAAAAAGGAAGAATTAGTCACTAATCCATTTTAATGGTTCCATCAAACGGTTCTTGTCCTGTGGAGGGTCGGTGATAGTGCTCTTCACAGCAGTTATCTCACCGAAGATGTCTGTGGAATGGTTATTATTTGTTAATTAATCAGAGTAGACAAATTGACAGATAAGAAGAGTAGTACCTGGAAGCTGAGTGTTTTTGCTTGCTAGACCAAGCAGCTCGCTGTGATTACGGAACCGGAAAGATTCTAAACCTATCGGAATAGTCGACTCGGTTATCTCATCAAAAGAGATCGAGACGCCGAAACGAATCATCATAGAGGAGTCTGACAGACGGTAATTCTGATTACATCGGGTCACATCAAAACCAGCTAGGGAATATAGTGAACCCACCTTCAGATTAGGCTGGTGAGTTGCAAGCCTGTTCATATTCGCAGTCGTCGGCATCATGGTCGACTAAACAAAAGATGATAAAAAATATCTATTTATAAAGATTCAACACGACGGACGGTCTTATATATATTCAGGAAAATATGAAAAACAATCACTAATAGGTTCCAAAGATCTAAACAGGAATTGTAGGAAATAATGATTAAAGACAACTGAGACACTTAAATTGAAAACCTACGTAGCTCTTACAAAACAAACTCAAGCGGAGGAACATAACAAACCTGGAAATCAAGCAGCAACATATCGCCGCCGCCTCGGACGTTCCTGGCCTACCAGAAGCGGAGCAACGGGACTTGTACGGTGGAGGAGCATCGTCTGGAATTCAGATCGGAAAGGAAGATCGCTGCGTTAGCTGTATTCTTGATATAAGCTTACTGTCTTTTTTAGAGGCAATGAGAAGATGGTTGTGACATCAGGAAAGCTTACCCTTTTATAATCGAAGTTAAGAAGCTCGCATTCAAGATAGATAGTGGGTGATGATTTAAGGATGACTTTTTAATGGTGAATCTGTAACTGGTATAGATTATTAGCAAGAAGCTCAAACAACTCTCTAAGAACTCTGGTTCTGTATGGACATCGAATAGCGGAGAAGAAATCTGGTTGGGAACCCTAATACGATAAACTAATGTAAGGCCCAAGTTCAAATAGTTCAAAGCCTGTATAACACAGCTGTATTTTAGTGTAATGGTATTTGGGAACACGTGTTGATCTTTTGGAAGCTTAATATCTGACGTGGAGGGCTTAGAAGGAGAGAAACACTTCTTTATATAATAAGATTAAGGATCTGATTTTACGTCAAGACATGTAAACTTGTAAAGTCAAATCAAATATTAGTTTAAGTGAAAAACAAATCAGAGAATGAGGCAAATTGATTAATTAGTTTCCCAAGAATAACATATTGTGATCTCACCAAATCCCATGCTCCCGCTTTTATATCAACAAGACAAACAATACCACCACTCTTACATTAGTTCTTGGATATTTTCAAAATATAATTTTATTGTGCTTATTAAATTTGTTAATTTCATAAAATAGCACTCATATCACTTGTCTGCACATATATTTTATAAAAAAATATATTATGAACATAACATGACTCCTAGCACGTTGACATGGACATAAGAATCAGAATATCTCTGTATTACTCCATTTTTTACTCTAAATTGGTGTAACTCCAACATGGAGTTAAGTTTTACTCCAATGTATCACTCTATTTTTTATTCCAAAAATAAATATTCACAAATAATTTCCTTTTTTATTTAGTTAGTAATTGTAAATAGTACCTTCAACTTATAAAAAATTGAACAATTAACCCAACTATTTTATATTTACAAAAATTTCTTAAAAATATTTTTTATTTAAATTTATTATTAAAAATATAAATTAGAGCTTTTGTTCCAACTTCAATTGGTGCAATTTTTTTATCATATGCAAGTTTCTTAATTCAAAAAATCAAATTATGCATTAAATGAATATAAAGAAGAAAATAAGTTTTGTTTGGTAATTTTAATTACGTACTAGATTTAATGTTTGTGCATATATCAAGTTTTCCAAGTACAAATGTTATCACTTGAAATTTTGACCCACAAGATTAAAAAACCTCATCTCTTCCGTTTGAACAATATTTCACTAATCTTGATAGTTCCAAAAAAATACAGAATTATTAAATTACTTCTTTATATTAGATTGTATTTATTTTATATTATCTATAATTAGTTTTGGGTTTACTAATTTATGTATCTTGTATGTAAAACTATTAAATATATTTTTGGAGTATTATATTTATTTTTATGTTACTATATCATTTAAATATTTTTTTGTATGAAATAAAAACATTTAAGACCAAATGATCATTTCATAAATAAAAATAGTTCAACTCTAAAATGGAGTAATATGTAAGATTACTCCATAAATGGAGTAACCATAACTATTACTCTATTTTGAAGTTGAATATAGAGTAGAATTGGAGAATATTTTAATCAAAATAAAATTTAGAGTCAAAAATAAAATATGGTTGGAGATGCCCTTAGTGAAGTCAGCCTATTAAGTCAAACTATAAAAGAACACTTTCCTTCTTTTTTTAAAAAAAAAATTGTTTACCTGTGTTTTTCACACAAAACCCTATTTCAAAATGTTCACACGAAACTCACCAGGCTGTTCTAGCTATGAGAAGTACAAGAAGTATATGAGTCTAGAAATATAGCACTATAAAATTGGCATTACTTTTTGAGGCAGTGGAACAACTTTTTAACTTTGCTGAAAAAGTAGACAGAGCAGGGACGAAGCAAGAAATCTGCATTATCAGAAGGTTCGATGCCATTCTGTGTTATGTTATGAGTCTAAGGACTCGAGGTGAAATCTTGACCTATGTACTTTTGATTAGTCTTATTATCCCCAGTAGTGAACATATTTCCTCAAAAAGTTTTTTAAAAAAAATACGTACTGTTCCGTGTCATGATTGAGGTAATCAAATTTGTATTTTATTGTTGTATACACTGACTTCTTTTTTGTGTGGTTGTTGTGATAATGTATATTGGCAGCATGTATAAATTAGGGAATTCACATATTTTTATATAAATATATATATATTTTTTGTAAAAGTTAAATATAGATATTAGACACTATTTTTTTTTGCTAAATTATAAATATCATTGATGAAATGAAAATTTAGTTACAAGGTTAATTAAAATCATAGTCTGCTTAATAGATGATTTGATTCTAGAGACCGTACAAAAATTAAAAAAACTCCTAGGATACATAAAGATTGAATCTAAACTTCTAGCACGAGACAGCTTGAAAACAATAAGCGTAAGAACACGTATAGCAACAATGTAAACACCCTAATCAAAGCCTTCTTATTGTATCTGAACAGGTCAGACGAAGCAAGAGGAACAGCCGGGGAGGGTCAGTCGAGAACTCACCGAAGTGGCTCCGAGCAGGCATCGACAGAAGCGCCTGGTTTACGCCCTAGAGCTCCGCTGGAGGAGGACGTCAACCAACACACCTAGCTATCTCGACTGGGAGATGCCCGAAGCGAAGCTGCTAACATAGAAGCACAAGTTATGGTCAAGCGTAGACGGTACAACAGGCTCCATCACCGCCCACGCGACACAAAGAATGCAGCTGAGACCCCGAGGAACACTAAGTTAGACAGTCAGAGCTTTGAAACAGGGTATGAAGCACGGAAGGAGGCATGATTTTCCTTGAAAACAGGCGGCCTAGCAAGCCATAGAGGACTCCACCGATAAGCAAGTTAGTCACCACATCGAGTTGTCCTCAAACCCTAGCAGACGACATCAGTAGCAAGAAGGGGAGATCATCACACCACTGCAGAAAACCATGGCTGTTGGCACTTGAACTAACCAAGAAGAAGTCCCCGACGATAAGCCTCAAAGTCGTCTTTTCGACTTGGAACAAGTGAAGGACTTCTTAAATAGCAGCCGAAATAGGAGACAATGGATGACGGTAGATGTAGCAAACTGGCCAGAACGGCGAAGGCAGCAACACTAGCTGTTCCGGCGATCCCTCCCATATCTGCTCAAGGTCAAACCCTAGATCTACAATCTTGACGACGCCTCCTTATAAGATCCGACTAACCACGACCTCGCCATCTCTCCGCATAAGCTGAAGATGCCCTCAGACACCGATTTAGTTCGTCGAATCCGGCCACAACCCGGCGAAAAAACAGAGAAGATGAAGCAAGGAGGAAGTGGGTATACGAATCTAGGGAAGGGAAGACTGGGGTGGTGACCGACGGGAAGAGATCCTACGGCGGTCACCAGAGCAGAGACAGAGCGGTTGCGCTGAGGAGGTGTTAAGCGGAGGGGGAGAGAAGAAAAGAGAGAAAAGACTATCTCACCTCTCTCTACTTTTTCTTGTCATCTTTTGAATCATCGTTCAACTTTTACGGTTCCACTAATTTTTTTGGGCTCTCAATCTTTTCACGAAAGTCTAATTATTGGTCGAAAATCCTAATCGCTTTTGACTTACATCAGTACATATCCTTACCCTTCAAGTTTCTCCCTAACTATTTAAATTTTTCAAAATCTTATATATTTTTTTGGTCGAATAAACTAAAATATTTTATAAACTAAGAAGCATAAGAAGACAAATAATAATAAAAATTTGAAGGAAGAAAACGTAAAAAAAATTATCTTTCAGAAGATATAACATAAAGTTAAGAGTTAAACATTTTCATTGACCAAAAAATATTAAAAACTTTTTTTTGAGAAACTCTATCTGCCGATCCGATCGATCGAAAGGTAAACTGTTTTTGTTTATTGATTTGTTGAAGAAATATAGATTTCTTGTTTTCTCTAGATTTTGGTTTAACATTTTTTTTTTAAAAGGAGTTACCTGCTCCTCTTGACCAACACTGACATGACATCTACATTTTTTTTTTAATTCTTCACATGTCAAATTATCATAAACATATTTCCTATTTTAGAAACTTATAATACATCATAACTGTTGGATGATTCCAAGCTTGTGGAAAACTTAACATATTATTAGATGTTTAATATGTTAAGTATAAACACAAAAAAGAAATCTAGAAATAGGAAAAGGAAGTTTTCTATTAGATTATGTTTGTGTTTTCCATATCCCACATGTTAAAGGGAATTGTCTTTCATATAAATAGAGATCTCATGGAGAGATGTTCCATGAGATCAAAGATAAGATCTAAGAGAGAGATCAATGATCTAAGATATAGAGATCATAAGAGTTCTAAGAGAAACATTGAGAGCTTTAGTTTTGAGTAGTTTCTAAAGCTAATAAAGAAAAGTTGTTCTTTATAATTCTTGTGTTTCTAAGAGATCTCTGAGATTTGAATTGGTATCAGAGCTTAAGTTAAAGTTCTGAACTTTTGAACTGGTATCAGAGCCTCAGGTTGGAGACTCGATCAAAGCTAAAGTTGTAGCTTCGATCCTGGTGCTTGTGAAGAAGATCTCGCGAACGCAAGATGGCGGACGTGACTAGGCCTCCACGCACGAAGGACTTTGGATCCACTTCTATCCAATGTCCGATGTTGACATCGACAAACTACACAGTTTGGTCGATGAGAATCAAGGTTCTACTTCGTGTTCATGAAATGTGAGACACGATCGAACCTGGTTCGGATGATCAAAAGAAGAACAATATGGCGACTACTCTTTTGTATCAATCCATTCCCGAGACATTGATTCTCCAGGTGGGAGAACAAACCGCAGCGAAGAACCTCTGGAACGTCATCAAGTCACGACACCGTGGATCTGATCGTGTAAGGGAGGCGAGACTTCAGACGTTGATGGCGGAGTTTGACAAGTTGATGATGGATGATGACGAGACGATTGATAACTTTGCGGGGAAGATATCAGGCTTATCATCCGAAGCAGCTTCGTTGGGAGAAACCATAGAAGAATCCAAGATGGTCAAGAAGTTCTTGATGAGTCTTCCGAGTCAGAAGTACATACAGATCGTGGCGTCGCTTGAGCAGGTCCTAGACCTAAAATCAATCGGTTTTGAGGACATTGTTGGAAGGCTTAAGGCGTACGAGGATCGTGTAAACAAGGAAGCCAAGAAAGTAGACCAAGGGAAGCTTATGTTCTCCAACAACGAACATCATAGTCAGAGGGGCTATGAAAATTCCCGTGGTAGAGGTAGAGGACGGAATGGTAGAGGCAGAGGTCGTGGTAGGTCACACAACCAAAATCATGTGTCACACACCGACGACAGAAACTCGAAGAAGGATCGTTCCAAGCTGATATGTTGGAGATGTGACAAGCCTGGTCACTACGCAACTGCATGTCCCGAGAAGTCAGAGAAGAGTCAAGAAACCAACCTAAACGAGATAGAAGAGGCCGATGCACTCTATGTACACGAGGTGGTGTTCTTGAACGAGGAGAAGGTGATTCCGAAGAATCTAGGCATCAACAAAGGCAATGCAAGTGTTTGGTACTTAGATAATCGAGCGAGCAATCACATGACAGGAAACAAAGAGCTCTTTTCGAGTTTGAGTCTAAACACCAAAGGAAAGATGAAGTTTGGTGATGGATCGTGTGTTGATATTGTTGGAAAAGGTGTGATTACCTTCGTGTGCAAGACTGGAGAGAAGAAGACACTCAAGGACATCTACTACATACCCGATCTGAAGCACAATATATTGAGTCTTGGACAAGCAACAGAGAACGGATGTGAGGTTAACATGAAAGATGTCTACTTAACACTCACAGATTCGAGTGGAAGGTTGCTTGTACGTGTCTCAAGATATCCAAACCGTCTCTACAAGACACCCATGGAGATTAGCTACCCGGAATGCTTACATGTCAGAGATCAAGATGCTACATGGAGGTGGCATGCTCGACTAGGACATATAAGTTTTGGAGTGATGAACAACATGATAAGGATGGAGATGGTCATAGGAATGCCGAGTGTAACACACGAAGAGAGCGTGTGTGACGCATGTCTAGCAGGGAAGCATATTAGACATTCATTCCCGACCAAAGCCATGTTTCGTGCGACGAAGCCATTAGAGTTATTGCATGGAGATTTGTGTGGACCGATCACACCACCAAATCTTGCAGATAACAAGTATGTTTTTGTCTTAATTGATGACTTCTCTAGGTATATGTGGATTATAATTATGAAGGAGAAGAGTGAGGCATTTGATCGATTCAAAAGGTTTAAGGAGAGTGTAGAGAAGCAAACAGGATCATCCATTAAAACCTTTCGCACCGATAGAGGAGGAGAGTTTGCCTCAGATGAGTTCAATCTAATCTGTGAAGAGAATTGGGTTGAAGCTATGGAGACTGAGTTGAAATATATTACAAAAAACAAGATATGGGAGCTTGTAGATAGACCGACTGGTTCTGAGAAGAAAAGAGAAGAAGATCAAGTTGGTGTGTTACACAAGGAGTTGTGTGTGTTACGCCAAGCACCCAGAGCATGGACTGTGAAACTCGATCAGGTTTTAAAGGAGATGAGTTTTGAGAAGTGCACGAAGGAATCATCAGTGTACCGCAAGAATCAAGGAGGAGATGTCTTGATCATAGCCATCTACGTTGATGATTTATTTGTGACAGGAACTTCGCTTAAGGTGATTAAGCAATTCAAGGAAGAGAAATCCAAGAAGTTTGGGATGTCAGATCTAGGTAAGCTAACGTATTACCTTGGCATTGAGGTGATTCATGGAGCAGACATAATCAGAATCGGAGAAGAGATGTATGCTCAAGGAATCTCGTGTGACACGACGATGGAAACGTGTAACACACCTCACGTCAGTGCTAAACATACAGTGGTATGTAACACAAAGAAGGAAACGTGTAACACTACTCACGCAGGGGTATGTGACACACATGTGGAAGCGTGTAACACAACACACGTACCAGTGGAGCATGTGTCTGATGTTGAGCAGAAGGCCAACATCCTTATCAGAACTCACGTGCGCAAGATGGCGGACGTGACCATTACAACTCACGTACACAAGATGGTGGACGTGACCAGAGTTCACAAGGAGACTTATCGCAACTTAAGTGAAGAAGCCAGGAGAAGGTTTTACAAGAACTGGGTCAATTCTAAGAAGAGGCGGTACAGAAGCGAGGAGAGCATCCAGTCTAACCTTGAGGAAGATGTGAATCCAGTGGGTGGATTCACACACCATGGCGTGGTGAATGATGATCACTTGAGGATTAAGTTCAAGCAAATGAGGAGCTTAATTGGAGTTCAAGAAATTGACCTCCCTAGTTCAAGTTGGAATTAAGGGGGTGAATGTTGGATAATTCCAAGCTTGTGAAAACTTAACATATTATTAGATATTTAATATGTTAAGTATAAACACAAAAAAAAAAAATCTAGAAATAGGAAAAGAAAGTTTTCTATTAGATTAGGTTTGTGTTTTCCATATCCCACATGTTAAAGAGAATTGTCTTTCATATAAATAGATGTCTCATGGAGAGGTGTTCCATAAGATCAAAGATAAGATCTAAGAGAGAGATCAATGATCTAAGATATAGAGATCATAAGAGTTCTAAGAGAAACATTGAGAGCTTTAGTTTTGAGTAGTTTCTAAAGCTAATAAAAAAAGTTATTCTTTATAATTCTTGTGTTTCTAAGAGATCTCTGAGATTTGAATTGGTATCAGAGCTTAAGTTGAAGTTTTGAACTTTTGAATAACAAACAAATGTAAATTGAAACCAAATTACATACTTGGATTTATTTTACAGTGCTATAAAAAAGTAACTGTTTCAAAAACATTCATAGGAATTCTAGTGTTAGAAACACATACAGCTTATACGATAATTTATTTAAAAAAAAATCGTATTGGAGTGGAGATTTTTCCTTGCAATGCAGGTTTGCACAATCTGACACCTTGACAATAAGCTACTTTGTAAAATTTTATACTTCTTTCTACTATATAGATAAATGTATCAAGTGGAACTTGATAGCGATTAGACTCATCTACACGAAAGAGTTTGATTTTTCTTTTAAAACATAACCAAACTTTTGATCCGCAAGGATATTTTTTCTTGTTTTTTATAAATAAATATTTATATTGTACAAACATGCGTTTATATTTTTAAAACTTATAGTATGAAATATTTGTTTACTATGAAAATTTTAAATACAAAATTATAATTTATATTGAATAATTTTATTTTGATCTTCAAACCGTTAACTATATTACCCACATTTTTAAAATATGAATCACACAAAAGTGTATTTTTTAATTTCCGTATGGATCAAATTTTAACGAATAATAAAATGGCTATATATATTATTTAAATTTGGTGTTTTATATTTTATACGCTTCAACATTTATCATATTTAATTTGCACTGGATTATTTATCTATACATAAAATTCTGTATTTTCGTACATACACGTAACACTAACATAACAGGTAATTTATTTTAATTTTTTAAAAAGTACTTTAATGTGGAAATAACGGCAAACATCTTTGGGTTGGGATCAATGGGACAATGAAATTTTCAAATTAGATCTCCGACACTGTTGTAACCACTAATTTGTCATTACATGGTTTTAAAGTCTTTAATTATTCCACCTAAATTTGAATGTAAGAGATAAATCAGTAGTCGAAATTTTCTGCAATCGACACCTTTCTCACGAAAAATATTAAAATGTCACAATACACACATACATAGGAGTATAGGACTAGGTGATAGATATATTGCACTAATGACTAATGAGACAATGAACCTTATACAGAGGAAAAGAATCCCCATGTGCTATACAGTCAACATTTATTGTTTTGCTAATAAATTCCAGACCATTGCTTAACTGTCCATCTAAATAAAATCAATACTATAATAAAGATGTGAACTATTATAATGTCTCCTACGGAAAACCATCCAGAAACTTTGTCATACCATTCAAATGAAGACTTGATAATATTGTGAAGAACTCGAACACTAACGTAGATCTACACATTCACCTAGGTCAAACTTCAAAAGAGTTTTTCCCACTACAACCCACTTAACCGGGTTTTATACACAACTATAACAACATTTAACTTTTTACTGACCAACTTTCTAGCGTATATATATAAGGTATTAAGGTTTAGTCAACGCTTTAAACATTTACAAATATACAAATATTCCCCTATACATTAAAAGAGAAGTCATTTTAGTGATTTTTCCACTCATAGAGAACTTCTAGGATTAATTCTCTTAAATTTATTGGTTGATTTTTTGGTACTTTCTTTTTTTTTATTCGGCGTCCAAAAGTTATTTGAGAACAACTTTGATTACGTTTCCAAACATTACAAGGCAATATACAATTATCCTTAAAAATTTATAATATTTCTTTAAAGATATTACCAAAAATAGAAACACTGTAAAAATAAAGAAAACCCTTTAATATAAATATTTTAACAAGTTATTTAGGCATTGTATGTTTGTAATGTTGATTTTGATATGACAATACGAAATTGTATTGATTGAAATAAATATTTATTTAGCAAATAGTATTTATTTTGTATGTTATCTAGGATTGTAATGATTATTCATATTATAAAACATCTTTACAAAAATAAATAAAGCAACCGTTTTTCCTATATATACTCTCCTTCCACACTTTGTCGAAAACCCTAATAACTCCCAAACTCTTGTAATCGATTTTGAAAATAAGAACATATTTATGCACTAAATAAATTAATTTGTTTAAATCATTGGTCACATTACTTGCGCAAGTTGTGAATCAAAAAATGGTAAGTTACCTTATTTATTTTAAACATTTCTTGCCAAAATTATTATCACATTTATTGATACTTTTAATGCCAATTGAAATCAATATAAAATCGACGGTAAAACAGTCAATAGAAGGATAACTTTCTTTAACATATTTCAATATTTATTGTCAAAAACTTGTATAGAAACATCATTTATTTTTTAAAGTTCGACAATATATAGTTGCCTTATTGAGGATAAGAATTTCTTGAACAAATTAGTTTCACATTAATTTGAGTTTGTAATATTTCTAAATTGTTAATAATTATTTCAACTTAAATTATTTGGGATCCAAAAGCTAAGACATGGAACCCGAAATTTAATATTTGCAGATTTTTATTTTTAAATTTTTTCCCCACATTTTTAAACTAAATTATTATGTGTTCGCTTAGATTATGTCTAAAATGTTTGGGATTTTTATGTTTCTAATTATTATCCATTTATTTGGAAAATAGTTTTATACAATCAACTATTTGGCAAAATAAGGACAACAAAAAAAAATGATCTTTCCATCAAACCTACAACGACATACTCTAATGGCTACAAGTAATAAAATCCATTATAAACACATATGCTAATTCGTTTAAATTTTTATTTAAAATATAATATGATAGAAAAATCAGAACAAGTTTTCTTATCACGAAACTGAATAAGGTACAAGATAATATAAATTGATATAGTAAAAGTATTGTTTATTTGTAATTGCACTTAATGTACCTCATTCGTTAATATAATTGTTATTAATTTACCTTATTTTAAATAAAATATCTTTCGAAATTTAATATCATATTTATTGTAAACCACTTTATGTAAACGTCAATATTATATAGGTAAGTAAAGCTGTTTAAAAATTACTTTGCCAGTACTCACATCTTGATATGAAACACTACGAATGAGAAGATCTTACGTTGAAGAAGGTGAATTACTTGAAAAATATTGTAATTCAAGATTTATGAAGATATCAAATTAATTGTGTTTCTGCCTATTAGATTATATCTCAATCATTGTTTTTTAGAAAGTAAATAGTTTTCTGAATTAATGTCACAGTTAAGTTAATCATTTATATTTAATTTGAATATTGAGTTGGTAAATATTTTTTACATTAATTACAATTGATTTCAGATTTATGATTACGAGTAAATATGGGTAGGAGATATACGCATAATAATTTTATGGACCCAATTTATAAAACATATAGAAATTAGCTTGGTGGACACACCATTAATAAAAATACGTTTATATAACAACACATATTTCAACCTAAAGAGTTCGTATAACCTAACTTTAAGGTCTGAATCATAGAGATGTCTAATTTCAGAATAGTTTCAGAGCTCGAGCCTTAGAAAGAGATATGCCATTAATGTTCAGATTATTCGTTTGTGGAAAAACTATATTGCAGCTGATCGATATACTATTGAGTTGGTGTTGTGTGATGCCTTTGTAGGATATAGACTTTCATAGACTTTAGTATACCAAATTATTTATGTATACAGACCTATAGATTTCTCCCTTATATGATTTTTTTACTTGCAGAGAGATAAGATTCATGCTTCTATCGGTAGTGCTTTGGTAGCACCATATGAGCGAAGACTCAAAAAGGTTATGGACAACTTTTGAAAAAAAATAATCGAGGGAAAATATCAGGTGCATATCGAACCAGAAAACATGCATACATGATTGAGTTTGTCCGTAATACCCGTGTTTGTATGTCTGATTTCCTCCCACCCCCACTCATTGGTTTCCAACCAGCTGCTTTCAGAGATATCTTGGATGGTTTCGTTAATACTTGTTGGTGAGTATATTAAAACATGTTTTGGATGAGATTCATTTCTCAAGCGCTTATTCTATTACGGCCACATCTATCCGGTCTATTTTTTAACTGATATTTTCCCTCGATTATTTTTTGTAGACATCATAGGTCAAATAGTTGGGGCCAGCAATGTGGATATTGTTTCTCTCAATAAAAAAATACACTGAGAAGATAACACTGAAGCTCAAGATCAGTTTTATGTTTTTCAAATTCTTAAAAATCAATCAGCGCTTATTCATATTATCATATTTTTAGAAAATATATGATATGTTTTTTCCGAATTTTTATTGCAGTTCTGATCGCCTCACGGTTCATATGTGGGGTCGATATGCTATGTTTGTTCATGATGCTACTCAAAACCTCATCCAGAAGAAGTTTATTATATGCATTATGCGATTTGGCAAAATCAGTGTGTTCAAAGGTAACCTTCCTGTATTTAACTACTACATTACATATGCCAAATATCTGCGGTTTACTTAACTATTTTGATTATGTGACCAAAAGATAGTGTATCAACTGCATACGGTGTTATTGACGTTTCCTTCAATCCTGAAATGTTAGAGGTTGAAGCTTTTTCAAACTTGTAAGTGGTTCACAATTATTTAACTGAAATATTTTACAAAATATATATTATACCGACGCTTTTTCGATCATAATTTCAAATACTTTTCAAATGTTTCCAGGGTGAACAAAAGAGACCCCTAGATAGCATTGGTGGTGTAGAAACCATATTGTATGATTCCGGATTGTGAAGAGTATAGATTTTTTAAGCCTATCATTCAGAAATCGATTATTGAAGTGTTGGAGACAGAACATGTAAAAGAGATGTTATATCTTAAAGTTGTTTTATGATTTTTTTATAACACTCTGTTTTTTGGATACACAACGGCAGAAGTGTATTGTTATGTGTACAATTGCTGCCATT
The DNA here is from genome assembly GCA_026261945.1 of Hirschfeldia incana. Classification (NCBI taxonomy): domain Eukaryota; kingdom Viridiplantae; phylum Streptophyta; class Magnoliopsida; order Brassicales; family Brassicaceae; genus Hirschfeldia; species Hirschfeldia incana. Next base: position 6,765,981 of record JABCMI010000006.1, read on the forward strand.
GATTATGATATGAGATGGTACTATATGAGTTGCGAAATTTGGTTACTGCTGGGCGAAGATTGCTTACAAAATTTAATTTTTTTGCAGGTTTCTAATGGATTTTTTTCTTTATTAAGAACTGTATTTCATAATTTATATTATCTATGGATAATAATTTGAATTTTATTTTATTTTCATTTAATATGTCTACATAAATTTTACAAAATATTTAAACATAATCATATTATTCAGCTAAATAATATGATTACAAGAATATATAAAACAATTCTAATTAGTGATAAGATAACTTCGTCTAAAACTATACGATTTTTATTCCATAATTTGAATGAAAGTATCTTCTTAAACACATAAATTATTTTGCAACGTTACAATTATACTTACACACAATAATTGTCTCTTGATACTGAAGTTACTTTGTTCTCTCTTGTCTATGTCAAATATTGAATACCAGCTTGCTTGATAATTTCTCCCAAAGAAGGTGGTATTATGATGTAAAATCCGTAACTTCTAAAGCTATATACTATTTATTCCATATTTTAAATTTTGTTATGTCCGCATAAGGTGCGGACCGGTCACTTGATTCTCTATTAGTTTGTTTCAATTTTATAGTTTTGCTGAATAATTTGTTTTATATTTTCTAGTAACGTTTCAAGATTAGCTCATAGTTAGTTTAAAAAAAGAAAAGAAAAGAAAAAAGAAAAAAAAAAGATCAGGTCATAGTGAGCTTGAGAGTGCAGTTGTTCATAAGCCTTCTAACAAAAACAAAACGGTTGGGTTTCTACTATTTTCGGCCCACTAATTAGCTAAATGCTCGATCGCATAGATACCCAAACGCCGCGTACCAGAGACGCTACCCAAACGCTACCTTGCGTTCTATAGAACAAACGCGAAAAAAAAACGATTAATGAAAGAGAAGAAGACGACAGATTCATATCAAAGAGTCGGAGACTTGCAGGTTTCTTGTGGAGCAAACCCTTCCCTATCTCTCGACTGATTGAATGAGAAACCCTCCTCCTCCGTCTCTGCTCTCCCTCACCGTAAACGCCGCCGTGTTAAACATCTCACGCATCAACGATCTGTCGCATCTTCCTGATCACATCGTCCTTGATCTCTTCGAGGTATGAGAAAAGGAAAGACCCTTCATCACAATTCCCCTTTTTTATCAGTTGTGTGTTCTGGGTTTTTCGAATTCAATGTAAAGTTGAGAGCTTTTGGATTTCGTGTTGATAGTACTGCTTTAGGCTCAGAATACTTGTCTGGATGTGTAATGATTGGTTAGTAGTAATCATCAAGTTTAGCTATCAAACAGTTGGTAGATGGTGTTTCTAATTGATTCTTTTTTGGTAATGGAGAAGAGGATATTGAAAGCTGGGAAGTTGAATGAGAGAGTTTTGAGAGTCTTTATGGCATCTGGAAACGAAGAAGTTCTTGCTGTCATCGACGCTCTTAAGATTAAAATCGACTTAACTCCCATTGTTCCTACTCGTAAGATTCTTTTGATCTTTACATGAAGGTTAATAAGTACTTCGTACTTGTTTGCTGAGAGTTTTTTTTCAACGCTTGCAGGGTGTGATGAGAAATTTATAATGAATTGGACTAGACGCTAGTTGATTGATGAGCGGTGGAAGTTTGATCCTATGTGTTGAAACGTCGGTTCCTAATTGTATTTTTCGGATCAACGATGTTAGATAAATGATGCCAGATTGTGGAAGTCTGTTTCATGTTTTTCTTTAGTGTGTAAATATTAACGGAAGGGGTCAAACTAATATATGTTTTTTTCCCGTTGCTATGCAATCTTTGAAGCTTATTGTTTGCTGCAGAGTTCTGTTATATAAGTCTTCTAAAAATTCCTCGTAGATCTTATCATGATCTCTTATAGCTGTGACAGCCCTTGCTTCTTCATCTTTTATGTCGCTCTTCTCTGTTTTCTTCTTTGCTGGTTTCTCCACCTTAACTACCGCCATCGTCTCCTGCCACTCATGAATCCTCGGAGGGGTTGTCTCCCAGATGCTTGAAGAGCCTTCCCCAATTCAAGCTCTCTGAGCCGATACAGCTGAAGTTTGTTTCCTTCCTTCAGTGTTTGGTCCTGATCCAATATAGAGTGGTGAAATTGGTTCTCTTTTAGCTGAGTTTTCTGGAGCATACAAGATTTGGATCCTAGGAACTTGAATGTTCTGCCAATTTGCTGAATTCAAGCTTTGTCAAGTTTACAGATTGGGAATTTAAGTGTTAGCAGTGTTTTTAATTGGTGCTTTGTAGAGTTTACCTTTAGCTCACTTGTATGCAAAATACTACTCCGCAGAGGTATTTTTTTATATCTTTCCTCTGATCAGATTCAGTTGGATAACACATGAGACTTCATTAAAATCCTGATAAATCCACTAGGACCTCCTGATAACCTCTTGTCCGGCAATAAAATCACTAGATACACTGACAACCGCAACAACTCCAACTCCTCTAAACTCTCGTGGTACAGGACAGTCCTTAATCCAGGAAGTGAGATCGTCTTGAAATGGAACTGGGTCTTCATCCTCTCATGCATGCTCGCTCTCTTCATCGACCCTCTATACTTCTTCGTCCCAGCCATCGGTGGAAACAAAGACTACCCCTGCGCAAGAACCTGAGAATCATCGTCACATTGTCCAGAACCATCGCTGATCTCTTCTACTTTCTCCACATGTTCATGAAGTTCAGGACAGGTTTCGTGGCTCCAAACTCGAGCACCAGAGTGTTAGGTAGAGGCGAGCTTGTGATGGATACCAAGGCCATTGCGTGGAGGTATCTCAAGCCTGACTTGGTCGTTGGAGACAAGAATCTACCGGTTTGATCATAGCAACGACAACCTCGCTATGATTGTGCTTTTACATTACATCCCTAGATTCTAGCTGATCATCCCTTTGTGCTCTCAGATAGTTAAAGCTACTGGAGTTGTTACAAAGACTGCTTGGGCTGGAGCTGCTTATAACCTCTTGCTATACACGCTAGCTAGTCATGTATGAATAATGAATGAATCTCCAACTTCCTGAAGAGTTGAGAAACCGTGCGAGGCAATATGAGCAGTATAAGTGGCATGCCACAAGGGGAGTCGACAAAGAGATTCTCCTACAGAGTTTATCCACTCATCTTTGCCGTGACATTCAAAGTCACCTATGGTTAGACCTTGTTAAAGTAGTAGGTTTTTTTTCTTTTCATTTCAAATGGTTTAACTTACAGTCCAGAGTTTGGTCTGGTTTTAGTTTTGCTTGCTAGCTGCAATAGTTTCTCTTACGCCTGCGAGTTCGGTTGGTTCAGTTTTCTCGGGTGGTTTGTTTGGAACTTGGTTAGTTTGGTTCGGCCGAAATCTCGCCGGATTGAACCATTTGCCTGTTCGGTTTTCGATTAGGTTCCAAAAGTTTTTACCAAACTTAACGACGTTTTTTCGAGTTCAATTTAAGTTGGTTAAAAATCAAAATTTTTGGTTAAGTTTGGTTATTTCAGTCAAAACTTGTATTAAATATTGGTATAGTTTGTTCTTTTTTTTGGAAAACCGAACTAAAAAGACTACCAACTGAAACAATTTTTTTAAAAAAATTGCCGAATCCAACCGAACCCCTTACCAAACTAACCCAAAACCGAATATTTTGGTTTGGTTCGGTTAATATAACCGCACACCTAATTTCTCTCTTAAGTGTTATCACTACTTTTAACTAACTTTAAAAATGTGTGCGTCTTTTAATAATGCAGGTTCCATTTTTCTCACAAATGGATGATCAGCTGCTTGATGCAATATGCGAACGTCTGGTATCTTCTTTGTGTACAGAAGGGACTTTCCTTGTACGTGAAGGTGAGTTTATCACAGAGATGCTCTTTATCATCAGAGGTAGACTCGAGAGTTCCACAGCCTATGGAGGTAGAACCGGTTTCTTCAACTCAATTATACTAAGACCTGGAGATTTCTGCGGCGAAGAGCTTTTGGATTTTTGATTGGGCTTTGTAAGAATCTTATTTTACTACAATAGAGACAACTGATATTTCTATAAATAATAAGAACAAAAATTTAAAATTACAATACCGAAACAAATGATTCAAGAGAAAAATTACAGAGTCGAGATGGTTAATCTCTTTCCTTAAATCTTTAAACGCTCCGTAGTGCGACGGTTTTGTAGCGTTCAGATTCCCAGGATACAACTGCACAAATCTTCTGATCTGCATCACTCTATCAGAAGCCTAACGAAACTAGTTTTTATGTGTACTCTAAGACTCAAAAAAGAAAAGAAGAGAAAACACAAAATTAAAGAATCAAATAATCAAGTGGGAAATTTTTTTTACTATACTTGTTCGTATATATCTCAATCTCATGTGTTAACACAAGTGCTCTTCTTATAGCTTGCAAAGATCATGCACGTTATGTATAATATGGAGTCAGCTAACGTATCATTCAATTGTAGTAATGGTCGTTCAATTGTAGTAATGAAATTGATCTCCATTACTCACGTACGTTAGCTTGCAAAATAACATTATGGTTTTTGATCAAGTCAACAAACTTTAATTTACTTGCTTGGATTTATAATATTTATATTTTAATAAACATACTGGACCTTGATCCGCGCTTTCAAAGCGAGAATCTGTTTTCTTTGTCAATTTTTATTTGTAACGAATGTATTTAAACATAAAATATGTATCAATTGTTTTAATAGTTTTTTTAAGATTTGTATTTTTTAGGTTTATCGGGTTAATTTTTTATTCAAAATTATATATAAATATGCAAAATATTTGCAATTTCACATATATATATATATATATATATATATATATTATTCAAATTTACTACAGATTTGAGAAATCATATGGAGTTTCAAGTTATAGAACGTTAGTGCTAGAAAACTGGTCATACTCTTTCGGTCTGACCGTCTCACCATGGTTGAGTTATTTTTTGTCTTAAACATTTTACATGCATGACTCATAAGAATAAAATATTACACATATATCGCTTAGCTTAATTTTGCGGATAATCTGTAGGACCCGCTTAGCTTTCAAAGCGCGGGTTTGTTTCCTTTGTCAATTTTTTTTGTAACGAATGTATTTCAACATAAAATATGTATCAACTGTTTTAATGGTTATTGAAGATTTATATTTTTAGGTATATTGGTAGTTAGAATTGAAACCGGAGTTTGACTGATTGATTTGGTGTTATTATAAGCAGGTCTGGGACTTAATATCTGGATATGTGATCCGATCCGGGATCCGGTCCGATCATATCCGAAAAAACGGGTATCCGAGGGATCCGCATCCGGATCTGGGTAGTGATTCTATGGATCCTACAGATCCGGATACGAATCCGGGTAATGAAATTTTTGGTCTAGATATTCGGATCCAGACCTTTTATATATTTAAATTATTTAAAATATAATTATATTTATATATGTATACTATATATAAAATAACTAAAAAGATAGTTTTATTAAATTTCAATAATTTTCAGTTTTATTTTTTAAGAATGATTTTAAATAGACCAAATAAATAGTTAATTAGTTAGTTTTTAATTTAATCTTTTTAAAATAATATGTTTTTTTTTAAAATCCGCTTAGATCCGGATATCCTCGATATCCAAATTTTAATCCGGATATTCTAACCCCGGATACCCGGAAGGCCCGAATCCGGATCCGGGTAGCAATTTCACGGATCCGACGGATCCGGATCCGGATATCCTAAAATATACCGGATATCCAGTCCGTGCGCATATTATTTTTTTTCTTCATCACTCAAAAAAAGATCTGCAAAAAAAAGGAATAGTGTAAATATAATAATCATGTCAAAACCACAGATTGTAAACAAAAAGATAAATTTATAATTTTATACATCTGAAAGATATTTTATGTAACAAATTTATAATAATTTATATATGTAAATGAAATTTATTATAGTATGTTATGTATAATAAAATTTATTTTGGGATATCTTTTAAATAAAATTTATGTTAGATTAATATAAACATATAATATTTTTGGTCTTATTTAAAAAATATATGTTAAAAATAGAGCGGAACGAATTATAGAAAAAATGATAGACAATATTCATAATATAATATATATTTATGGACCTCTTAATATTATAAATAAGATTATCTCCATCTATATTTTGAAAACGAAGAATTATTTTATGTTGATAAAATTATTAACCCGTTTGTTAGATCACAACAGAAATAATAAATGCATTTGTAAAACCCGTTTGTAACTGATACATATTTTACATATTTAATGGAACAACATGTATTGTAAACCAACTCTAGATTTTGATCCGCGCTTTCAAGGGGCGGATTTGTTTCCTTTGTCAATTTTCTTTTTGTAACGAATGTATTTCAACATAAAGTATGTATCAACTGTTTTAATGGTTTTTTTTAAGATTTGTATTTTTTAGGTTTATCGGTTGTAAAGATTGAAACCGGAGTTTGATTGATTGATTTGTTGTTATTATATATAAATAGGAGAATTATATTGGTTTCTAAATTCGTGTTTCAAATAATAAGGATAAAGAGTCCATAAGTTATTTAAATTTATAGGTAATATATTATTTTATTTAAATATTTTTGAGAAATTTAAAATTATAGTGAATTAAAACTTTAAAAATAATTTAAATGGGTTATCCAAACCCGAACCAAACTCGCAAAGATCCGAATCAAACTCAAACAAAAATTTAGAAACATCCTAATAGGGCTGAAATTTTTGACCTTGAAAACTCGAAACGCAAACCGATCTGAACAAAACCCGTATGGGTACCCAGAAAACAATCCTTAATCATTATTTTTCCGGATCAAAAATGGCCAACTAAAATACATTAAAAGTAAATTTCAAGATTTTACAAAATGGCTAACTAAAATATGCACGTGATAAGCATACCTCAGTTATGCATACCTCGTCTATGATTTAGAAATTTTAGACACACCGTTTACAACACCAACTGTCACACTCAACAACATATAAATTCACGAGTTCTTCATCTGTTAATCTTGTTAGTACATGCACGAATATTCACCCAAAATTGTTAAAATCTAATAACAAATATATCTTTAATTATGATCCAAAAAAAAACCCAAAATATAAACTCACAAAGAAAAAAACAGTTGAGTTTCACAAAAATAATTAAAAATCATATCTTTTCATGGATTTTTCCTTCCTCATACGATTCAAGACATGTATACAAATGTCCTTTAAGCTTAAACTTCTTACTGAAAATGAAAATGAAAATTCACCATGAATATTAGATCTATATAGAGAGATTAATCAGTCGAGAGAAGCTTAAAAGTGAGAGATAAATGTATATATAAGCTAGGGAGTACAGTTACAGAGATGATCACATGGTGAGACTACGGTGCTCGGAAAATAATACATGAAGGTCTATTGATCTGCCTTATGCTACCCCAGTTCTGATGAGCTCGTCACTGTCCGTTGATGAACATAACAACGCCATTAAAATTAATGTTAAACCAATCAAATAAGAAAATTTTAGGTTAATTAATCAAAAGACTAAAAAAACTTATAGAATACCTTACATATAAGTCAGAAAATATATTTCAGCTGTAGCCATCATTCCAGGATCTATTAGACCTGCATAAGAACAAACATGAAATTTAAATTAGAACACTAATTAGTTAAGAAGATAAAACACTAAAACCATATGAAAACGAAAAGTCTATGTGTATTTTACAAAAAAAAGAAGTGTATGTGACAACTAATGAATCGAGAATATCATTATATAATGAATTGAGAATGTATGTTTAGGGTTTTAATGCCGAGATATTGTTTAGCTTGCAGCATAATTTTCGGTGCTAATTGCATTTGGAAACTAAATTAAATACCACAATATTATTAGAATATATGCTGCAACATGTTTAAATTTATTGTATCAATTCAAGAGCACATTATATGATGTTGTATTTATTATCGGATCTTACTAATAAGTTAGGATTACTATTTGAAAAATCTTATTTAAATCACAAAATCTTATTTCTATATATTATCATTCACATTTATTGTTAAGAATATTTATGGATTTGTTTTGATCTCACCTCGAAATATGTGCGATTAAACAGAATATATAGTTAAAACTTGGAGAGAAAGTTGGGGACAATTTTTTTTATTATCGGATCTTACTAATAAATTAGGATTAGTATTTGAAAAATCTTATTTAAATCACATGTTATGTCTATCCCGTTTCCATTTCAATATCAACTAATATGTCGATTTTAATTTTGAATTTCTGTTTCTATAAAACATTCCATCGAAAATTGACTGCCTAAATATAATTCAGTGACACATTATGGTAAACACTCTTTTTACCCATATCTATCAATAGAATTTGGAAAATATAGATTTCTGTTTCTGTTTGTAGCAATTCAAGAGAATATAATCAATACCAACTAATATGTCAGATATTAATATGTCGATTTTGAATTTATGTTTCTATAAAACATTCCATTGAGTTTAGATGGGTTAGTAAAGAGATTGGAAGCTCATTCGATGTGAAAATAAATTATGTTTATTAGGCTTGCAATTTAAACTAAACAGAAATATCTTGGGTCTGCGGTCTTAGTTTTAAAAAAAAATAAAAAACCATATTTTGTAATTATCTTAAAAATGTTTTGTAATTTCTTTAAAAGCGAGGGATTTTTTTGTGGACCTCTTAATATTATAAATAAGAATATCTCCATCTATATTTTTGAAAACAAAAAATTATTTTATGTTGATAAAATTATTAACCCGTTTGTTAGATCACAATAGAAATAATAAACGCATTTGTAAAACTCGTTTGTAATTGATACCTATTTTACATATTTAACAGAGTATGGTAAAAAATTATACTCATTAATTGTATATTGATTTTGGAGAGTCAACTTTATTTTAAAATTTAAATATTGATTTTGAATTTCTGTTTCTAAAAAATATTTCATCAAAATCTAAATGGGTTAGTAAAGATATTTGGAAGCCCATTCGTTGTGAAAATAAATTTAAATTATTGGGCTTGCAATTCAAATTAAACAGAAATATTTTGGGCCTGCGATTTTTTTGGTGGTAAATGAGAAGCCATTTTTTGCAAATAGGTTAAAGATGTTAATGAAAAGCCCTGATTTGCAAATATTTTTTTAGAACTTTCGGTAATTCGGCTGAAATTGCAGGGGCGGGTTCACAAACTGTCAGCTGCTTTAATAGTATAGATAAAAGTATGAATAAGAATATTCAAATAAGTTAATTGACAATAATGTCCCATTAACAAATTTAAATTCAAATTCTAACCCAAATATCCAAAGTGATCTATTTGCTAAATATTTTATACTTAGCCAAATTTAAAGCTTTATAAGCTTTGCATAGCATTCACTTTGTACCTCCATTTCTCATTCAACACAACTCCGATTTTGACAAACAAATACACTATCCCATAGTGTTCACGGTGACGATTACATTGTGTCCAAATTATGATCTTTCGACAGACGTCTCCGTCGAAAAACCCATCGGAAAAATGGTCCACACCACTTTGTTAAAAACGAGTTCCCACAATCCCCCACATGAATAGAAATGAATCTAGACACATGACTCAAAGAAAAAAAAAACTTTTGAGAGTACGAGCGAAAAATTCACTGCATGATGAGTTGGTAGCATTTTTCAGCCTTGAACCAGTCATTGTTAATAGCTATCGGATTTACTCGAACATGAGGTGAACATGATGTCTTGAACTTCCCGGACTTTGGTGTAAACCGAGACAACAACTATAACACAGCTTCATTCTCTCACAAAACTAGTTTCCCTGTTGTGTTCATTTTGGCCGTGAACATGCCTGGTTGATCATGAGTGAACTTGGAGAATATAGCATTTCCTTCATTCTCCTAGAAACGGTCCTATTTCACACTCACAATGTGATTTGCCATAGCTTTGTTTAGAGGAGTATCATGTACTACTACTCCATTCATATTTCAAAGCTTTGGACACAAATCATTAAAAGCAAATGCTTATCCTATAATCCTTACATGTAGCACTGTTTAATCATCTTAAGAACTGGGTATAGACCGAAGTCTTACAGTGCTTTGGGCAGATTTAGCTTCACTTAGTTGTCTCCTTGAACCTATTTCTTGAGATCTCCAGTCAGTTAGGTAGAGTTGCCTCAAAGCCTCATCTTAATTCGACAGGTGAACCCATTCCTTTTGATGATATACAGTATAACTCATGACACACCTTTAATAGAAGGATCCTAGATTGTCATCACAATGTACATAATCTCTTCAGATTAGTCGAGATCAATTGTTTAATGATTTTGTCATCTTTTTTCTAGATACAATTAATCATAATACACAAAACACAGTGTATGGCACTAGTTTTTTTTGTTCTTAAAAAGAAAATCATGTTGTGATAACTTATCACTAAATTCATTTGGCCTCTTGCCAATAATTTTATAAGGTAAGCAAAGCTTCCTCCACATTTCTTGAGATAGGTCAAAAAACATGTATATTTATTTACATTTTAACATCTCTTAAGAGTTTAGAAAATTGATCTACAACTCTTTTAGATTTAAATGAATAAAAATCAATTTCAGAAAATAATAAAATTTTCTTTCCATGTATTTCATTCTCAGAAATCACATTTTACAAACAACTATTTTCATAGTTCTTTCAAGTTGATTTATAAATTCAACTTGTATATGTTTTGATTTTTTTGTTTTTCAAAACATATTTCCCTTTTAGCAAATATACATATCATTACATGATATTTTTGTACCATCAAAACCACCATTCTATACGGTTATTCTCAACCATATTGACTTTTAGAAACTACAACACACATGTCAGTTTCAGTCATATTGGTCTGAAAATTCTCATCGATTTTCCATGGCCAATCTTTTTACAATTTGCACTTAAGCATTACCGAAATATAAATGTGTTGATCATTATCAACAACATTATATTTTTTAATGGCAAATGATTTTTCTGTGGCAGACCTCTCCCAAACTTAATTTGGAGCGTCGACTCACGAATCCATTTCCATTCATATAACATGATCCCTTAAGAATCAAAATGTTATTTATGACTATGGCTTCACCATATTTGGAACTTTAATATTTTTATGCTCCAAAAAGTTTCTGAAACAGTAAATCAAAAGATGTTACACATTCTTGATAATTAAAGCAAAATAATTATCTTTTTCTAAGTCAAAATAACCATTAACCAAGTCAAAGCAATAACACATTTTTGACCAATTTAATAACAAAAAATCAAGATACCAAAACGGAATCTTAAAGACTAAAACGTTAAGACCATTAATATATTGCAGAAAAAATCAATAACTAATATTGACTAAAGCAAATAAAACCAATAATCAATAAGCCCTGCAAAACAAACGTAAGCCCACGAACACAAACTTTACTCAATACCAAAAAACTGGCCGGATGAAGCACCGATCCAGATTCTTTTAGGGATTGCCCATTCACCTGTTCTTAAAAAAAAACTTTTTAAGAAATATCAGTATTGTTAATGCAAAGTAAAAACAATATTTAAAGATTTAAGACTGTGGGAATCTTACTTTTACTACAATAAGAACAACTGATATTTTTATAAATAATAAGAACAAAATTCAAAATTACAATACCGAAACAAATGATTCAAGGGAAAAAATGACATAGTCGAGATGGTTAATCTCTTTCCTTAAATCTTTAAACTCCCCGTAGTACGACGATTTTGTAGCCTTCAGATTCCCAGGATACAACTGCACGAATCTTCTGATCTGCGTCACTCTATCAGAAGCCTAACGAAACTAGTTTTTGTGTGTACTCTCAGACTCAAAAAAGAAAAGAAGAGAAAACACAGAATTAAAGAATCAAATATTTAAGTGGGAGAATTCTTTTACTATACTTGTTCGTATATATCTCAATCTCATGTGTTAACACAAGTGCTCTTCTTATAGCTTGCAAAGATCATGCACCTTATGTATAATATGGAGTCAGCTAACATATCATTCAATTGTAGTAATGGTCGTTCAATTGTAGTAATGAAATTGATCTCCATTACTCACGTGCGTTAGCTTGCAAAGTAACATTATGGTTTTTGACCAAGTCAACAAACTTTAATTTACTTGCTTGGATTGATAATATTTATATTTTAATAAACATATAAAATTATGAATAAGAATAATCAAACAAGTTAATTGACAATAATGTCCCATTAACAAATTTAAATTCAAATTCTAACCCAAATATCCAAAGTGATCTATTTGCTAAATATTTTATACTTAGCCGAATTTAAAACTTTATAAGCTTTGCATAGCATTTACTTTGGACATTTATTTCTCATTCAACACAACTCCGATTTCGACAAACAAATACACTATCTCATAGTGTTCACGGTGACGATTACATCGTGTCCAAATTTCGATCTTTCGACAGACTCTCCGTCAAAAAACCCATCAAAAAAATGATACATACCACTTTGTCAAAAACGAGTTCCCACAGGCTTTACTTCCAAAATCAACATTGAACTTACCGTCTTCGACAAGAACAGTTAAGGCCTTGGTTGAAGTAGAAGCATTCGCTCTTAGAGCTGAAGACTTGAAGTTTGTTGCGAATCAGTTTAGGAGGCTGCACAGCAAGAAGCTTGAACATACTTTTAGATTTTACTCTCACCATTGGAGGAATTGGGCTGCTTGCTTTATACAATCTGGTTGGCTCAGGTACAAGAGGAGACCTATGGAGAGTCATCTAACTGCGGTTGAATCAAAACAAAGCGATGAAGAAAAAGAAGTAGAAGTAGGAGAAGAGGAAGAAGAGGAAGAAGAGTGTGTTGGACTGAGTCCAAAAGGAACGATGAACATTGAAGTTATGGTTTTGGCTTCATGTTTTGCAGCTAATACAAGACGTGGCAGCTCAGAGACCTTGGTTTAAGAAACCTGAAGATCCTGATTTCTCTTCTGAGCCTGATGACTGACTGGTTCTTACTAACCAGACAAGAAACTAGCTTATTTTTTATTTACACATGAGATTGTTATGAAAGTAGTACACTACAGATCGAGTTTCCTGGTCTTTTGGGAATTCTATAGCTATTAACATGTTTTGTTTTTGTAAATGTAAACATCATTTGTAATCTAAATTTGGATTTTCATATGTTTAAAGATCTCTTTCGTAAATTCTGTGAATGTAAGGATAAGAAAAAAGGTATGCAAGTTAAAAAAAAGGAACAAAAAGAAAAAGGTATGCAAGTAAAGGTGGATATGTGCAGAATCCGGGAAATCGGCCATTTCATACATATACAGAGGTCGCGGTCTCGATCAGTACATCAACCAGACTCATGTGCTAAATCATACATCAACACAAGTTTTATTCAAATTTCATACGTCAGCTAGCAATTTTAGGTCAATTCATACATTGACCGTATATATGTTAGTCAAATGATAACCAATGCTTACGTGGCTTTTATATTTTAAATAATTAATTAAAAAATTAAATTATAAACTGACATTAGGGGATATCGAACCCGGGTTGAGACATTAAGGAAACATGCGCTCAACCACTATACCAAATTAGATTATTGATTGTTTCATCTATTATTCTTATTTACATCTAATATGTTTTTTTCATCATATCTAATATGTTATATTCATACATTTCTACTTATATTCTAGTTCAACTAAAAAATAAATTCTAATTACTGTATTTAATTATCTTAATTATTACTACAGTGTTTTTAAAAATCAAAATTTCAAAATAGCTATTTATATTTATATTGATATGACTATAATTATTTAAAATAACTATATATATATATATATATATAATTATTTATAATCACCTAAATAAATAAAAAAAATATTTTTGAATGGCTTCAAATTGTATGTTTTCAAATCTCAAACTTTTTATAATAACTTTTCGAAAAATAAATTCAACTTTTTTTTAAAAAAAATCATATTTTCTTTTTAATTTTCAAAAATGCCTTTTGATTTTAAAATATTTTTTAAAACAAACTAACAATAATTAAGTTAAATAAACACAATTACTTAGAATTTAATTATTATGTGGAACTAATTCTAGATGACTAAAAAGGGATCCCATAAATGCCTTTTATAATTAAATTATAATTTTTAAATTATAAATGTTGTGTCAACATCTAGACGTCTCTTTTTAAATGCCTTTTATTTTTATAATTTTTATTTTGAATTTTTTAAAAAATAAAAACACAAGAACAATTAGAATTATTAAGGTAGTTAAACACAATTATTTAGAATTTATTTATTTTGTGGAACTAATTCTTGATAAGTATAAAAATATGAAGAGAACATATTAGATAAAAAATATAACAATATATATATATCATAACCAATAATCTAGTTTGGCATAGTGGTTGGGCGCACATGCTTTGTTTTGTCTGAGCCCGGGTTCAATACCCCTATCTACAGATTAAAATTGATTTTTTTATTAATTATTTAAAATATAAAAGCCACGTAAACACCGTCAAATCCACGTAAGCATCAGTTACCATTTGAGTAACGGAGATACGGTCAATGTATGAACTGGCCTCAAATTGCTAGTTGACTTATGAAATTTGAATAAAACTTGTGTTGATTTATGATTTAGCAGAAGTGTGTAGTTGATGTACTGATCGGAACCGCGAACCTCTGTTGATGCATGAATTTGCCGATTTTCCGTGCAGAATCCCATTGAAAACTTGTGAAAGGCAAGTGAAGTTATATATTTTTTTTTGAATTATACAAGGGTATCCTGGCCCCCACAGAAGTGGGTCCAGACTAGCCACATGTTTGCAGCCTACATTATCGGCCCATGTGTCGGTCTCCTATCCCTGGCGATGCCGAAATGTTAATTTCCCAGTGGCCAGCGGGATTCAAACCCGAGTCCGTTTTGGGGCCGAAACTCCCTCAAGTACCACTAGGCCGTCCTCGCTTGGTTTTTAAATTATCCGGTTAATTTCGGGGTTTTGAACCCGACGTGAATCGAACACGCAACCTTCTGATCTGGAGTCAGACGCGCTACCATTGCGCCACGGATCCGGATGGCAAGTGAAGTTATATATCTATTGAGTATTGTTATGTCGTCGTTACTGTTGCGTCCAGAAACCATTTGGCAAGAATAATAGTTACTTTCTTGAACATGTTTTGCATATTCCAAGATGCCGCATATGTGTTCTAATATATGATTGTTACTTGTTATTGATCTTCAATTCAAAGTTGCACGTAGTTTTCAAGACTAACAGTTTGCATATTCTTTTCTTTTTACCCACAAGAAGAGTAGTAGCATATTTTATGTCATGGTTCTATATTTAGCGAGAGAAATAAGTTATTTTCTTCGCTTGTTATTTTTTTGTAACTATTCTTAGCTTGTTTTGCATATATCTTTTGGAACAAAACTCTTTAGCAAGTATAAAGAGACGTCTAGATGTTGACACAACATAAATGATGAGTTTGGTCCATTGTAAAAAAGTTAGAATGTTTAATTTCTTTTTCTATATTGACCGAGATGTCGGATCAAATCATAATCTATCTTAGAGGATTACATACATATTAGGCTTTTCTTTTCATAATGGAAACATAACCGGCTCAATGTAATGATGGATTATGACCAGGCGACTTCACAAGTTCTTAAATATATTACTTGATAATTATATTGAAAACTTCCAAGAAATTTCGACTCCAGAAATAATAAGGATCTTGTGCATATGGAGAAATGATAGATAATATGTCTTTGTTTATTTATTATTTTATTTTCTTTTCGATATTATGTCTTTAAACATCTTTATTTTGTTGAATAGTTAATCTACAAGTTAATATGACTGTTAAAGTTAACCTACACGATATATATGTATCTATTGCCTCCATATGTCAAGAGATGCCGTAGCAGTTGTACCTAATTAGTGTGTAGTTGCTCACTATAGAAGTTAATTCATAACCCCTTTCCAAAAAGCTCAAATTCAACATTAGGTTTCAATCATGCAAGATGGAGATCTGTGACCCCTTTTAGATATATTATAATACACACTTAAATTTGTAAATCATTATCTTCACATCCTTTTCAATGTAATAGTTAAATAATAAGAAAAAGATGTAGAATTTATAAGAAAAAAAAGACAGATCTTTGAGTAAAGTTGCAGCATTTGGTGCATTATTTTATTTTCCACTTGAAGATTATTGAATTACACTCTCTCATTGCTGTTATTATGAGTTTCTTTTTGTCACTTCAATATCAAGTATTGGCATGGTGAATGATGAATCATTTATATAAGATAAACTGAATCTAGTTTAATATTTAAGAGTTTTCAATACTAGAGTGTCTCATGCCTTATTCTTACTTTTAGCTGATGATCTGTTTAACCATGATGCAAATCCACCAAAAAGGTAGAGAGACAATAAGGTCTATTAATATATCGGATGATATAAAGGCATGTTTTGGTTTGTCTTCTCCCTGTTCTAGTGCTTCTCTTTGGCTAAACCCTTTTTCTTTGAAATTAATACTATAAAGTATACCCCTTAATTATTTGTTGTCAATAATTAGGTTAGTCCACTTTATTTCAAACAAGTCCATATTTTTATAATACTGAAAAAGTATTGGATATGCTTTTAATCATGTCTACACTACGTAACACAATACTTCAGCCTTATCTTCCACTCCTAAATATTACTACTATATTGCAATATCAATAAGGCAAGGAAAAAAGCAGCTTTGAAGGCTTTGTCTTCAAGTGTGTAGCAGGGAACCGGACCTATTTGACTTATTAGAGCCAAAAATAGTTCATCATTATTGCAGCAAAAGAAAGTTTTTAGAGTAATTAAGAAATTATCATCTTTGTGTACTTAGTAAGTGGTCTATATTACTTTTAAACCAATACATTGTTTCATTACGAATATGCATTCTCGGCAGAAGATCCATTTTCATTAGATGTACTATTACTATAAATACATAATTTTAAAACTGTATGAGATTTTTAAGGATAAATTTAATAAAAAATATAAATATAGACATATTGACCATGTGAACTCACTTGGCATGCATGTCGTTGTTAAGCGGTAGAATTAGTTATAAAATGATCTGTTCTGTTCTGTAAAAGAATCAACTTATATGGAAGAGATTGTAACTACTCCTTTCATGATAGCTATAAAAATTCGGTAGGCTTTAAAAACGTTCTTGATTACATATAGTTTTTTTTATTACATATAGTTAGATTGTGAATATGCATGCCTGATGTAGATTAAAATTCAATCTAGCAGTCTAATTTGAACATGGAAAGCCATGGTTTCACATAGTTAAGATCACTAGACCAAGACTCTCACAATTTGATAAAGAATAATTTTAGTATTTTGTTCCTTAAATCTTAAGGAATGTTATGAAATCATATAAACAACTATTATTTGTAATTGGTGCAAATTGTAAGGAACGCTAAAGAATTGACTATTTTTCGTTTGGAGCTTAAGTGTCTTAATCGTTATCATACGTTGGTTAGGTTTGAACTTATTATCCGTGGTTGACCGGCTTGTAGGTTGAAGCTTTGAATAAATGGGTCATAAATGATAAAATCAAATTATGACCTCAAGAGCACAAAAGGACCGATCGTGGTCCGAGTCCGACCGACCTCTTTACATTTTGAATTTCGAACACGCTTTCGTCAAAGTCGATTTGGTAGTGTTCAACTTTGTTTTGAAGTCGCATGGCTTTAGATCGCGTATTGACTAAGTAAAACTCAAAGACGTGTTAAACTCCAATGAAATTTAAACCCAAAAATCAAGATATGTTACTCAAAATCCTAATTTAAACTCTATGAACTTTGACATAAAGTAGAAATCTTGTGGTCAATGTAGTATTCACTAGAAAATTTTCGGGCATGTTATTTGAGATTAATATTAACAAACCTTATCAGTCTTCCTAGTATTAATATCATTTTTATCACTACTTTTGTTTTAACCCAAAGCTTAACTGTTTCGATATCTAAAACCAGAAGCTAAAAGTTCCCAATAAATAGATATATAGTTTATGGAATATATATAAGAGAATATAAATTATTAAGTCCGAGATTGCAAAATTTTTAATAAATATTTGGTCCATGAGAGTGGTTGGATTTGCTGCTTTCATCCTAAAAAGGTGAAATAAAGACAAACCACATACTAGCCGAACTCACCTAATATTTTTAAAGTACAACTTTCTACTGAAATCAATGTCCTCTGTATATACAGAATGCTATAATATAATTTCTAAAGTTTCATCTGCTAAGAGACTATAATATATTCCATTAAACTCCAAGAACAAACATACGAAAGAATAATCAACTGTAACCTTGAATGAATAAATAAAGACTTGCTATATGTCCCCTATAAGATCTATTTTTTTTAACAATTTATTAAGATCATATAAATCCTGTTTATTCTCAGCCGATGATTCTCCATGATATAAACATTAAGCTGTTGTTCAGAAGAAAAAAAATTAAGCTTTTTCTTTTTCTTTGGAACACACATTAACGTTTTTCATAACTTTTTTTACTGTTAAATATATATCGAACTTTTTTCCACCCCGCCAAAGACGGTTTGGAGACAATCATATTTACATCTTTCCCCCTTACCAATTCTCATAATTACGAATCTACCCCTTACCGGGACAACAACAAAAACTCAAACAACCAACGTTCTTACACTACTCGGAAGATAACCCCCGGATACTCGATCATTCACGTCATCTTCAAGCTGAATCCTAATCACCGAATCTTCCAAAGAAGACACCCTAGACTTAACGCTATTCAAGCTCGAACCCATTGCTTCATCAAGCCATTCCTCTAAGCTAATCTTGCTGAGCCAAACCGCACCCGCGATTCTCTCCAAAGCATCGTCTTCAATCTCCACAGTTAATATATTAGAGAAACGTTTCTTCAGCGACTCTGCGGTCTTGCTCTTGATCAAACCAAAATCAACAGGTCTAAAGACAATAGCATCGTCAGCTAAAGCCACTAGCGTGTGCACAAAGCTACTACTATCTTCTTGATCATGCTCCATCGTTACATCACTAGACGAATCAAACTCAGCCGCTTCGTTCAAATCAAAACATATCTCCTTCCTCTGCTCTGCCTGGTCACTATAAAGCCAGTTTGGTTTTCGTTTTCGGGTTCTGGAAACAGAGAGCCTCAGCTTCCATCCTCTGCTCACAAGACTCTCTAGTTTTGCTTCGTCGATAGGAGCAACAACGTTTTCAGCTAAACCTAGCGACGAGTTTGCGGTAAGGATGATGATAACGTTACCAAGACTAACCTCTCTACCATACGAATCGCTTATCCTCCCACGTTCCATCGCTAGCTTCACGTTGTTACGCAGCAACACATCAGCTTCATCCATGTCTTCCATTAGAATAACCGCAAACGGGTTTCTCCTAACCGTTTCCGCTAACCTATCCAACGCCGTTTTACCACGGAGGCTTAAACCTTCATCGGTCCTTGAACCAGAACTGAGGCTGATGGTTATCGGCTGTGTTCCCGAGACAAGATTAGATAAGGCCGACGCCATTTTGGTCTTCCCGGTTCTGTCAGGACCTGTGAACATCAACCAAATATCTCCCTTTGACTTCCCGTTTCCGTGTTTGCGTTCTGTAATGGCTGATGCTATTGAAGAGGCAGCGTCGTGCTGCCACCAAACGCTTTTAGCTAACCCCTTTAGTAGCTTCTTGAATAAATCAATATCGAAGGAGTCTCGAGTATTCTTGTCTGGTGAGGATATAACTCTGTTGGAACGTCCAAGAACCAAATCTGTACCGACCGGACTCCCTGGTGGAGTTATGTCTGATCTTGAGTTTGGTTTCGGATGTAAACGCAAACACAAGTCGTTCCATTTCTTCTGTAACTCCGCAATCTCTTGATCTTTCGTCTACAAGAAAAAAAAAATATAAATATTAAAAATTCAGTTTTCACATTTTTTGTTTCTTACTTGTGTTGAAAACAACTTAATCAGTAAAAACTTACAAGTTTCTTGTAACCTACGTCATCGGCTTTAGCGTTCCGCAGCCACTGTGGCAAAACAGACCGGTTATTTCCGGTTAAAGAATTTTCCAATTTCGCCACGTCATTTTCGTAACTCTGCAAACACCGAGAGCAGCAGCTCATTTTTCCTGTCGGAATCTGAATGCTTCTTGTCGGAGATATCGATTCAGTTGAGATGATGTTACTGCTCCCAAGCCTGAACAAATAAAAAATTTTAAAAACTGAAACTTTGTCCGATTCAAATGAAAAAATAAAAGACACATACCTTTGGAACATAGTCGGAAGAGGCGACTTAGCGGCGATCGGAATCGCTTGAAGATCGCAATCGTTCTCCATCGACGGATAATAAACCTGACAGCGTAGATAAGTCTCACAAGTGGCCGTACCAATGAAACACAACCTTCCTTTGTATCTCTCCAAAAGCGTCCTCATCTCCGCCACAGTTCCTCCTCCGCCACCATTCGCCGCTAACCATTTTAAATCCCCGAGATCGAGAATAACACCACCGGTTAACTCCGAGTTTCCTAACCGGGTCTCCACTAAACCGGAGATTTCACCAAACCTCGTCGAAGAAGAAGCTAACAACTCCTTCTCTAACCGAATCACCTGGAAGTTGCGAAGCAATTCACCGTTCTCGATCATCCCGAGAATCTCCTTCACGAGAACCTGAAGGTCCGAGTCGCCGACGAGAACCGGGTTTCTTTTCCGGGTCCGGGTCATTACCTCCACGACCCGTTTAGCTTCGTCTGTTTTTCTCTGCTGACCCGACTGGTCGTTTTGTTGAAACCGGGGATTGAGGTATGGATTCCGGTTAACCGGTACCGGTACGGGTCGATAACCGAATCCAATTGCAGATTGATTAACGGTTCCGGCTTTTCTTGAATTACCAAAACGCGACTGTTCGATTACGGATTTCACGGCGGGGCTAGAGAAGCTAGCCTCTCGCATGACCCGGCTCACACTCGGGTCATCGAGAATTGATATGATAAGCTGCTCGAGCTCGACTTTAACCGCCAAAAGCGGTTGCTGCTGCTGCTCCGGACAACCGCGGCGCTGATGAGCCTGAGCGCGTTTCAAAGCCGCGGTTAGAGCGTTTGAAAGCAGCGGCGGCTCCTGCGTTTGCGACGGAGAAGAAGTGGTGGTGGTGGTGGTCGTAGGGAGGCGTTCGAGGGCGACGCTGAAACAGAGCTCGAGAGCTCGGCACTGGAGCGGGTGAGAGGAGTTTGGGTGGGATTTGATGCAAGCTTGCCGGAGAAAACCAGAGGAAGATGATAAGAGTGTGGCTGCCACGTGGAGAGGCGTCGTGTGGCCGTGGTTTCGACGCGTGGCCTCGGCGATCGACTGGTTAAGAACAGTCGCTGCTTCCGGCGTCAGCGTTTGCTGTATTGTAAGTAAATCTGCTCTCATCTCAACAAACACACAAGAACAATAAAGTCTTCTTTGTTGTGTTTCTTTCTATTTTTCTCGCCTTTGTTTTTCTTAATTAGAAGAAACCTTTGCATATAGAGTTTCTTGTGGACCGACCAAGATATAAAACTTTAAGAAGAAGAAGAGGAAGAAAATAATGCATAAAGGATCAACACAAAAGATGGCTTTTTACAGAAAAATAAAAGCGATCAGCAGAAAGGTAAAAACTGGTAGCTTTTTTTTTAGTTCTGTCTACGTCTATCTCTTCTTGAGTTACTGAGGATTTGCGGTGTATCTGCTTTTGTGTGAAAGAAGAAAATTGGTGAATAAATGGAAAGATCGGATCGTCTGCTTGAATGCTTCACAAGAACTTCTAAAACTTTCTCAGAGCTTTTCAGTGTCTATTTATTTGAATTTATGCGACGCCAAATATTGGAAGTGACATCGTCTGAAATTACGAAGAAGCCCTTTTTGTGTCTGCAGCTATAGTGGGACAAAGACCTCAAAGTCATTAACTTGGTTTGAATATTGTTATAGTTTCTTACTTTTAGACCATAATAAACATTTTGACCAAAAAAAAAAAAAAAAAAAAAGACCATAATAAACATATACTACCTCCATTTTACCTGAAAGTAGGATTTTGTAGAAAAAATTCTTCTTTCACAAAGATAGATTTTTTATATTGTTAAGGTACTTTTTATATACTTTTGAAAAATATTAATTGAAAATATTTGAGTTATTAAAATTTTATTGGTGAATAGATATTGAAAAGTTTATAAAAATAAAAATAAAAGATAAATTGTAAACATTAACTATATTCTTAATAAACGTAAATACTCTAGAAAATCTTATTTTTAGGAACGGAGGTAGTAACTATATTCGTAATTTGTAAGACTAAAATATTTGTTTTGACAGAGAAAAAGAAGCTCAAACTAGGTGCTTAAAGGTAGAGTACCAAATTTTTCAGTGTCATCTTTATAAAATTTTAAATGAGAAAAACTTTTACCAAATAAAATAGAGAATCAAAGTAATTATTTGTGTTATTATAGTTAACAGATTTGAAGAATTTTTAATTAACTTTTTTTTATATTTGTGTCTGCGGGTTCATCTGGAAGATAGATAGTTTTTTTTATGTCTGTAATTTGATATACGGTTAAGAACTAACTTTTTATGGAAAATATTTAGAATTGATATTTGATGTAGCTAATTAAACATTATGGCAAAAAAAAATTGTTGTAACTTTCAGATGAGTGTGGACAAAATTAAAAAGAAAGGTACCAACTAATAAAGTTTTGATGACGCAATGAAAAGTTGAATCTGGTCAGAGAGATGAGACCAAATTACTCACGCGTATTGAAGTAGCGCGTGTACGATATCACTTACGTGCTTTCGTGATTGCTGATGGGGTAAGACAGTGTAACTGACGCGCAAGAGAAAACGTGTGAGTGAAAAAAAAGAAAAGTTCTTTTTATTCCTTTTTATGGATTTTACCTTTTAAAACGAAATATCTGTTTTTCACACGCAATCCCTGCAAAAGGAATCGGCACAAAAGCTTTCACCTTTTTCGTATTTTGCCTTTTTTATCTCTTTTCCGCCGATTTAAAAGCTCTCTTCTTTTTAACTTTTTTTTTGTTTTGTTTAACTCAATTATTAGAATTATGCAACTATTTTATATCATTTTAATAAATGTTGAGTTTTATTATAGACATCTTGCAAATAAATCCAAAACATAAAACAATATACTTATTTATTAAGAGGAACCTATTCAACTGAGAATTCTTGATAATTTGCATTAAAATGACAAATTTACTGTTATATTCAAACTTAAATTTTAAAAACTCATTTAAAATCTACTGTTTTAAAACTTTACATTTAAAATCCAGTATTATTATAAATATTTTAATTTGTAAAGTGTTAAAGTTTACATGTGATTTTAAAGTGTTTAGATGGAGTTTCTAAGTTAAAAAAAAAAAATCTGAATCCACAATTAAATTGATATTTTAGAATGGTTTAACAAAAATCACTTAAGTATCTTTAAATTATTAAAATCATCTAAAATTTCACTAAAAATTAAATTAATTCAAATTTTAAATTGATTATACCCCCTCCTAAGAATTAAACACATACGACACCAGAGTGGATAGTCGTAAGCCTCTTTGTATATTTAAACAAATGATTCTTGGAATTTTGATTTAATTCACAATTTGATAGGTTTGACAAAAGTGAACATTATAAATAATAATATTGAGTTGATACTGTACATTAATACTTCTTTTAAAATATAAATATTCCTGCAACTAGATTAATATTGAAGGGGCGTATTCAATGTATGTAGTGTAGAAAAGAGTACAATAAATACTTTTCCCTTTTTAATATATGACATTTAAAGATTGTATATATTCATAAAAATAACAGTTTTATATTTTATAAATAAAAACACCATTAGTTATTCATTTCAATGTATAATATATAATATCACTAAACATATAACATAAGTATTAATCAATTTTACATAATTAAAAATTTCATATAATTTGAAACAAAAAAAATCTAAATCTCCATATATTAAAAAGCAGAGGGAATAAATCATCTATACATTATTTGCAAAATGATTTGTATATTTGTCAATACTACATTCAATTTAAAAAAAATGATTACATGGCGTCAAAGAAATATGACATGACGTCAATTTAATTATGACATATCAAATTTTCCATATTAAAATTTATATTTTTGAAAATATTTATTTAAATATGGTAGGGACTATTACTATATACAAATTTATAATTTTTGGCAAAGTTTCATAACATATTAATAAATGATAAATTTTATATCAAAAAGATTTTTTCTAGAAATATTGGTAAGATTTTAGAAATATGGTAACACTTAAAAACTTTTTTTATATCTATAAATTCTTATGTTCATATATAAATAATTATTACAAATATAAAATTTTTACATCAATTTACAAATCATATTTTTTTTATTAAAATAAGCGTAGTTATATAACTATATGTTGATAAATTATATATGTTTTTTATATTTAATGTACACATTTATTAGAACTAAATTTATATATTTACAAATACATATTAAAATAAAATTAACTAAGCAAACTATAATAAGAATAAAATAACTTTATAAAAAAATAAATATTTTATTAAAATTTAAAGAAAAAAGCAAACTAAAAGCAATTGCATTACAGTTTTCTGTTTTTAATATAAATTTTAAAATTGACAAAATTATTTTTATATAATTATAATATTTACACTTTTTTATTTGCGCATGGTGCAGAAAAACACTAAGTAATACATTAAATGTTTCACGGCTCCGTTAAATTGGTGGTATTTGAAACTTAAAGGTTAACATTGATTACTTATTAATTTATTGTATACAGATTTTTTTGTTTAAAACTTGCAATGAAATTCAGTTAAATTTTTTGCAATGAACAATGATGAACACAACGAACATATGACTTAACTTTGAAGAAAACCAACGAAAAACTGATGGAAAGATTCACGAATGTTTTATGAATCTATATTTTGACTTGAAGATCATAATCTTGATTTAATGTCTTCTACACAATCTATTGTATCATATATTTGAAAAAGATAAATTGTACTACAAGTTTTTTTTGTCAATCATGCTCCAGTTATTATAGATTCTGTTCCTGTTCGGAATCGCATCCATACGGCAACTGCAAATTGTTAAAAAAAATGGGATAAATTCGGGATATACGCGCAGCCTAGTTTTTAATAAATTTTTAGATTTAAATATACAAAAATTGTCAAATACCAATTTAAATCATATATCACAATAGTCGTTTCTTCAATCATATTTAATAAAAACTAAAAATAGTCCTCTAACAAGAATAACAAAAAAAATGTATAGTTTTGATCATGAGAAGAAACAAAAAATTTAAGGACTGTATTCTTCTAATCATATTCTTCTTCAATGATCAGCAAAATAGATAATCTTGATCTTGTAGTGGTTTTGTAGATTGCTTGAAGTTAGAACTTAGTATATAAAAACTTGAAATGATAGAGACAAAGACAAGTAGTTATCAATCAAACAACACAAAAGTCCATAAGATAAATAAATAGAAGAGAGATGATGTTCTTGATACTTTGAGTAAGAAAATTTGTGTCACTTAGAGCATTTCTAAGAGCAACCTTAAAACCTCAAATATAAAGTTTTATGTACTCCAAGAACAACCTCAAAACTTCAAATTATAAAGTTTTGTACAGGAAAACCTTATATTAGATGTTTCACTGTACAAAACTTTATATTTGAGTTACCATTCGGAGCCAACTGATCAAAGAAATTAGTCTTGAACTAATTTGATATAGCCATAGGCTCGAAATTATACCCAATTACAAGGACCAAGAGAAAAACTACAAAGATTGTAACATTGATTTTGTTACCAACTCAACTCAACGATAATGAATCACCTTTTTCATTATTTGGATAAAGAATACTACTAAATGCAGAGACAAGAATGGTAAGGTCGTCACAGACTCACATGTGCCGATGTGCAAGCCGACCCAATAAATTCAGAGACACCATTTAATAGACGATCTATTTAGTGCAAAAGGACTATTACTTCAACACCAAACTCTTCGTCTTAAATTCATTTGTCACCTGTCATCATTTGCAATATGCCTACGTAGCTTACTAGTCTAACATTCATGATTCATGTAATCTAATACTAGTCTGTAAGATTTAATAGTCAGAAATCAGTACCAATTATGCAATAGATTACACAGTAGACAGAAAAATGATAACTAAATACGTATTTACCATGATATTCATCTAGTTATAGATTAATTAATTAATTGTCAATAACTCCACAAGGGATAGAAAAACCGAAGTATTTTATTCGTTATGAATAATTCGAACAGCTATTAAGAACGCCGTAATAATTGTTCTCCTCTCGCACTATCATTATATTCTTTCTATAGATAGGAGAGAAAGTAGAAAAGATTAAAAATAATTAGGGTAAGAGTAACGCACGCTTTGCCTTTAGGGCTACGAGTTTATCGAGTTCACTCACTTTTTAACCAACAACTCCTTTGCAGCCTTTTTACACCAAACTTTTCTCTGTTATACTCTTCTCTTGTCCAATTCCACTTCTTTCAACTTTCGAATATTTCATTAAACTACTTTATATCACCCATGTTTTATGACTAGTACTATATACTAGTATTACAAAAAAAAATCATATGTTGGCAAAAAGAAGCTAACTACGTAGACATCTATTTTAAATGTTACATCTTTATCAGATGTTATTGAATCATTGAATAAGTTAACAGTGTTAGCGAGTCCGAACAAATTACTGATCGTTGTTATTTACTACGTACGTACGGATTCTTATGGCATCGTCCCCTAGTATATACACGCCCCTAAAATGAAGTCTTGAAACGTATAAGTTCAAATATATTCATCTTTTCATAAATCAAATCAAAATTATCTTTTTACCTGAAAAATCAAATACTATATTCACTAGAACTTAATTGATACCCCATCTGTTTCTAATTAGATGATGTTTTAGAAAGAAAAATTTGTTTCAAATTAGATGAAGTTTTAAGACTTTTAAAATAAAAACTAATAAATAATATTATTTTTTCTATCTAATCAAGTATTTTAACTTACTTTTTTCTCTAATCAAGCGTTTTGAATATAAATAATATTTTTCTTAATTTATGTGTTTTGAAATAAAATATCATCTAAATAAAAACAGATGGAGTAGTAAAATGAGTTTGAGATCTAAAAGTAAAGCTCTAAAGTGTTAAATCAAGATCTAGAATATATATTCTGATATCCATCACATTGTTCCGGTTTATATCATGATCTATGCATGTCTGTGATCACTGATCGGGTATTTGGGTTATCGGATCGGAAATAATGGTCTCGGATAAAATGGGAATTGTCGTGTAGTGATGGAAAAAGAAGCTGACGCACACAAGAGAATAGTTGCAAACACCGATACACAAAAAAGTGAGAGTTTGAAAAGGAGTTAAGAGTTTCAGCTTTCTGCATTTATTACAACTTCACGTACAACTCTTGTCGACCTACTGTTTCCATTTAATTTACCGTTTTGTTCTTTACCTCTGAGAATTTAGTAAAAGGTGGCAAACGAAATGTGACAAAAAAAAGGTGGCAAACGAAAATTTCAGAACGTGATGAAATTGGCATGATTGACAGATTAAACTGCTTACTGAACTTTTTCCATATAAAATAGAATCGTGATCGATCAGAAAAAAAAGAATCGTGATTTTGTAAACTTCACTAACGTCTCTATTATTTATTTAATTTGGTGAAATCTATTAACTTTTTTCTTTCTTTCTGGATCGGTACTTTTTGTGCTAAAATTCAGATTAATTTGATTTTACCATAGTTTCGTTGACCAATAAAATGCTACCGACTAAGTTATGCAATCCATACATTAATCAGGATAAAGTTGAGTTCTCTTTGAAGCGTTAGGAACTTCCAATAAAATATACTTTTCATTTTAAAGTAGCAACAATTAATTTTAAATACGATTTTTTTATTCAGAAGGTATCCATGATCATGGACCGATGAAAAAGCCTTCTTCAAAGGAACATATTAAATTTATTATCTTTTTTTTGGTCAAATTAAATTTATAATCTCAGAGGCGCAATTTCTATAATTTTCTCTTGTGAAAAGTTTATGATTCATAAGTTCGCCAAAATTCCCAAACATCCGATTACTAAATGGAATAGAAGGCCGAATAGCATTACAATATTAATAAACATTTTTTTTTACCAAAAAGAACTAATAAACATATACGTTTTTGTTATGCTTTCTTTTTTAAGAATCTTTTTTTTGGAATATTTTTTTTTTGTGTTGACAAATATAATTACAAATTTTACACGTATATTTAACACAATGATACAAGGCCTTTTCAAGGGTCCTAATATTCAAATCAAAAGTAGTACTTAAGATGTCAATCCATTCTTAGATGATCTCAATGCAAAGGGAATACAAGTCCATGCTAAATCTAAGTGCAATCAGGTTTTAAAAGTGATTATGAACTATAAATATTCTAGAAATGCAATAAATGATCAAGCTTTCTCAATATGAAGCAAGAGGACTCATGGGGCTAGGCATTTGATCTTGGGTGATGTTGATCCAATATAAGGGTGGCAAGCTATCAATTAAACATTTTCCTTATGCCTAGACACAATACTAAACAAGCTCTATCTCTAGATGAATGTTCTTTTGCTAAAGCAACTCAAGCATCTAATATCTTAGGTTGAATATTACTAAAGCAAACATGGAGAACAAGTCTAATAGCAATCTTAACTTCTTTAACAACTAATCTCTTAGGTAAAGCAAGGTAAAAGCATTGAAGAGTTGGTTCAGGCATTTCATCATACACCTTGTGGACAGGAAATGCCTAAGGATCTATTTTGATATGATCAAGATCAAAATAGCATTATGAACCCTTAACAAGCAAGGAAACAAGTAAATCTAACACTAAACACCCTAGATCTTCACTAATCACCCTTAATCACCCTAGCCCATGAATCCTAGATTAGTCTACTCACTAATAGACATGAATAACCCCAAAACCATGTATGATTCAAGGCTAAACATGATTAGAGAGCAAGATAATCACACAAAGACAACAAATAAGAAGAAAAGAAACTAAAAATTCAATCTTTCTTAAAGAGGTCTATGTGTTCTTGAGAGAAAACAAGATAAGTCCTAAATTTATGTCTAAAAAGTATTTATAGAAGCCTACAAGTCGAGTTGGGTCAACCCAACAAACCTAGGCTGACCCAATAAAATGAAGTCTTATTCGCCCGTAGCGATCAGGGCTCCCCGCTACAGGCTGGTCGCTAGCAGCTCTTCTACTCTTCAGGATGTGTAGCGACGTGGTGAATCCGCTAAGGTGGTCGCTACGCTGGCTCGTGAGGTCTCGTAGCGATGTGGTGAGGTCGCTACGCACAGGTCGCTACAGACACTTGGTCGATTTCAGCAATTCTCCTCTTCTTCTGTAGCGACCGGGCGTGGTCGCTACGCACGTCGCTACGCTGGCTCGTGAGGCTCTGTAGCGATGTGGGGAAGCCGCTACGCTTGGGCCGCTACGGCTACTTAGCCATATTCAACATCGTTCTTCACTCCTTCGTAGCGACCAGGTATGGTCGCTACAGACGTCGCTACGCTGACTCGTGAGGCTGTATAGCGACTTGATGATGTCGCTATACCGGTGTCGCTACAGACACTTTGGCTCTATGCTCCAAACACCTCTCCTTTTGTCTCAAAACACCTCAAATGCCTCCAAAGTCACCAACAAGCATCTCCAAAACCTGATATAGACATATGTAATGCAATGCAACCTAAATGCACTCTAAATGAGTCTTAATGATCAAAATAGAAGCTAAAACAAAGCTTAAAACCATGTAAATACACAAGATATCAATTCCCCCACACTAGTCCTTTACTTGTCCTCAAGTAAACTTTTCAAAAACTCAAAGAGGAGAGATATTAAAATGGGAGCTTAAAGCCAAAAGAAACACTCATAACACTCAACTTGACATCCTAAAGAAACATAACAAATAGCATGAGCAAAATTTTTTATTAAACTCTAGCTTCTCTAGGCCTATCCATACTCTTGTGCCTTTAGACAAGTTACATAGCTCATCAATCAACAAGTTCCTTCAACCAACTCTCACATTAATTCACACACACACACACAAAGTGAATTCTCACAAATGGGCACATGATCTCAATCATTTGGCTTGGTGAACAAAATGGTCTAATGTGAATGAAGAGGAAGGTTCATAAACAATCTTTTTAGGTGACAATCACTCAAGAACAAGGAGCTTGATCATTATGCAAAATTTATCTAAGATTAGAAGCAACTCATGCATACCCTTTTCCCAGGTGATCCTAAGTTCTACCCTCATATTACATCATCACATAACCCAAAATAAAACTCATTAACACACTCACCCAATGAACAACTCTCTTTTTCTTTTGACTCATCCAACTAGGGACTTATTATTCACTTTTCACATTTCTAAGCTCAAACTCTTTTTAATCTTCCTTCCCCACTATCTTATTGATTTTTTTTTCTTCTTTTTTTTTTCTTTATTTAGGGGGAAGGTCTCAAATACAATCTAGAGCTTTTTTTTCTTTCTATTCTAGATCCCTAGGGCTTTTGTTTTCTCATGACACTCTTTTGTTCATCTTTCTCATCTTTCTCACTTCCCAAACCCAAGATATTAACCTTTAGAGCACATAAACCCACTCACCATCCTAGATGCTAGCTCAAAATAGGTTCCCATGCTAGCAAGAGATGAGAACAAATATATGTCGCCTCCAATACTCTCAAGATTTTGCACATGACAAGCTATCAAAAGAGGCCTTACTCATGCAAATAAATGTTTGGTCTCAAAGAATGGTTAGGGTTCAAGGGTGGGAGTGCCATTTGGGTTAACAAAGAGTGGTAAAATGGAATAAGATAACCCAAATGTGTATGAGATCCATGACTAAGTATGCAAGTGCCCATGTGCAAGAGAGATTAA
The DNA here is from genome assembly GCA_026261945.1 of Hirschfeldia incana. NCBI lineage: Eukaryota > Viridiplantae > Streptophyta > Magnoliopsida > Brassicales > Brassicaceae > Hirschfeldia > Hirschfeldia incana. The sequence goes on from JABCMI010000006.1 coordinate 6,796,914, forward strand.
ATTCATTTAAGCCAAAGTTCAGTTTGGAGATGGTTTCAAGAACAATGTCAAAATCAAGCTAGCAAACAAGTTTCAAGAAGATTTTTCAAGGCTCGAAGCGCACAAGTCTTTCAAAAGATGCTTAAGCTACTTGATATGATTAACTAGGGTCTCACTTTGAGTTCTAGACAAGAGTTTCTTTACAAGGCATTTTAGATCATTGGTCCCTATGCAAATGAATGCACCCTATATGCATGATTCTAGACTTTTAATATTTTTTTATGCAAATAAGTGTATGCTCTAGACTCAATCTTAAAGATGCAAGTGATGCAACTACATGATTCTTTTTGTATTTTTCAAAATTTTCAAATTTTTTGCTTTTTTTTTTTTATGAATATATGTATGTACAATGCAATGCATGAGACTCAAAATCATCAAAAAACACATGATCAAATACTTGGTACCTCCCCCACACTTGAATCACACAGTCTCTGTGTGAGTAAGGGAGAGATACCCAAAGGCAAATAATATGCAAACATAAACTGATATGTACAAGAATAAGGTGAAGGAGTACCTCTGATGGATTGTTGGAAGAGCAATGTGGTGTAAGGAGTAGTGTCTGGCCGCCTTCCTCTCAACTCAAGGGCTCTTATTCACAAGATGCTACTGATATGTACATGGATATACATGGGACTTCCTCCCAAGTGAGCTTGTTTTAAGTCTCTAGCTTGACTTTCCTTCCTTTAGCTAGTGAGAAGGAGAGTCCTTTCCACCTTCAAGAGTGATGGTTAGGACGTGGGAGAGAAACTCTTGAAGCTTGATTGGATCATCTTGGAGCTTAGGAGTGATGATGGTTCTTGCACTTGAGAATGGCTTAGACCTTCCCTTGCACTTGATCTTGTACTCAATAGCTCCATCCTTGAGCTTCATTGGGTGAAGAGTGAGGGTGTGAGGATTCTTATCAAGAGGTGGATGATGAGGTTCTTTCACTATCTTTTTCTTGCCATGGGAAGCCTTTGTGGCTCCACTCACCTCCTCTTTTTTAGCACTTTCCAAGTGCTCATCACACTTCTCCTTAGAGGACTCTTCACCAAGAGCCTCTTTCCCAATACCACTCAGCTCAGCATTTATCTTCTCAATGGAGGAAGATCCACAAGTTATTGTGCCACAATACTCAGCTTTCAACATAGGTGATTGTAGAGGGTATGAGACAGCTTTGTTCACATTTAGAAGTGTGACCTTGTTGTTGGCAAAGTCTATGCAAGCTCCCACTGTTGTGAGGAATGGAGTGCCAAGGATCAATGGAACTCTCTTCCCAGTTGCCATCTTCAAAACAGTGAGGTCCACAGGGATGGTGCATGCTCCAAGCTTCAAAGGGAAATCATTGATGATACCAATTGGGGTTGTAGAAGAGGAATCCCCAAATTGGAGCTCAGATGTGTCTTGTAGCATGTGCTCAATCCCTAGACTCTTCATCATCTCAAGTGAGATCACACTCACACTTGCACCAGAATCTACTAGAGCATCATCAAAGTTAAGCTTTCCAAGGGAGCAAGGCAAAGTGAACATCCCTTGGTGTCCTAGTTTAGGGAGGGACTTGGGTGGGACTGGTGGGTCAAGCTTGAGTGCAGAGATGTCTAGGAGCTCTGCTACTTCAGCTTGGTGGTCTAGAATGTCTTTGATGAGCATCATCTGGACATGAGCAGCTTGCATGTTGTGAATCTCTGGAAGCCTTACTCCAATATCACTCAAGTCTTTTCTGAATTTGGAGACCACCTTCTTTTGAGCTTTGGTGAGGAATCTCTCTGGAAAAGGTAGCTTGTCATAGGGTGATAGCTCAACCTCAGTTTCTTCCTGCTTCACCACATTCAGCCTCTGATCAGCTCTTCTCTCAACTGGTTCCTCAGCCTTGTGCCCTCTGTTCTGCTCAACCTTTGATGCAACCATCCTGTCAGTTTCTTGCACAATCTTGGTCTCAACTATTGCAACAACCATATGCTCAACCTGTTCAATTTCAGTTCCAAACACCAATCTTTCAATCTCATCTACCTCTCTCTTGTAGGTGGCTATCTCAGAAGTGTCACTAGAGAGGAGAACATTGCAATGTTCCCTTGGGTTTGCCTCTACTTTCCCTGGTAGAGTTCCCATAGGCTGCTTGGAGGATGAAGGCATAGAAGCAACCTTAGTCTCTAAAGTCTTGAACTCAGAGGCAAGTTGTAAGAACTTGTTGTTGAGGTCAGAGTAGTTGGCATCAATCTTTGTGTGGATGTTCTTGAACTCATAAACCATAGTCTTCTCATTTCTGGCCTGAAATTCCAAGAGTTTCTTGAACATAGAGTCCACATTTGAATCTGAAGCTTGACCTTGAGAAGAGCTTCCTTGAGTTTGAGGAGACTGGTTGGCTTGGTAGCCTCCTTGTTAGTTGTTGTAAGGGTTTGAAGAGTATCCTTGCTTGGACTGGTATCCACCTTGCTGGTAGTTGTTTTGGTATTGAAAGTTGGGCTCTTTCCTATACCATGTGCCATTAGCATTGATGAAGCACATCTCTTCTTGGCCTTCTAAACCATCAACCTCATTTACCCTAGGAGGAATCTCTTGACTAGGACCACCCACAAAGTTCAGCTGCTCTTGTTTAGTTTGGTTGGAGAGAATCAAATCCATCTTCTCTTGCAAGTACTTAAACTTCTTCTTTGTCTGTTGATCATCATTTTTGTTGCCTCTATCATGCTCCCCACTGTAAACAGAATCACTCTTGGCCATGTTCTCTACCAACTCCTCTGCTTCATCTTCAGTTCTTCCCAAGAAATGACCATTACTAGCTGTATCAAGCCTGTTTCTGCACTGTGGTAGAGCTCCTCTGTAGAAAGTGCTAAGCAAGCTCTCCTTGCTGAAGCCATGATGTGGGCACTGAGACCAGTAACCTTTGAACTTCTCCCATGCTTCACTGAAACTCTCAAGATTCTTCTGCTGAAACCCAGAGATGTCATTCCTGATCTTAGCTGTCCTTGATGCAGAGAAGAACTTATCTAGGAAAGCTCTCTTGCACTCATCCCAAGTAGTGATGGAGTCACTTGGGAGAGTCTTCTCCCACTGGTGTGCTTTATCTCCCAAAGAGAAAGGAAACAGCTTCATCTTGAGTGCATCTTCAGAAACTCTATTGGTTTTGGACAAGCCACAATACTTGTCAAACTTATCCAAGTGATCAAAAGGATCTTCAGCAGCTAGACCATGGTACTTGTTGTTCTCTATGGTGTTGAGCAGCCCTGATTTGATCTCAAAGTTGTTGTTCTCCACAGGAGGTGCTCTGATTCCCAACCTATGACCATTGATGTGAGGTTGATCATAGGTTCCAATGGCTCTAGCTTGGTGTGGAGGATGTTGTGGCTGGCGCTGAGGTCTGAGGTTGGCAGCTCCTTGACCATTATGAGCTTGAGCAGCTTCATGTTGAGGTAGGTTCTCCATATCAAAACCCAATCTCTGCAAGTGAGCCTGTTGCTCTTCTTCTCTTCTCCTTCTTACTAACTCTCTCTCAAGTGCAGCTATGTCTTCAACTCCTGGAACAAGACTTGATGAACCTTTGCTCCTCAAGTGCATACACCTGAAATGCAACCAAGCTTTGCAGGGAGAGAATCAATATCACAAACAACAATAATAATAATAAAAAATATATATGACTTAGTCTCAAGCAAATGACTAAATCTCAATGTCAAAATCAAACTAGGATTGGCAACGGCGCCAATTTGATACAAGGCCTTTTCAAGGGTCCTAATATTCAAATCAAAAGTAGTACTTAAGATGTCAATCCATTCCTATGTGGGAACCGAAATTCGCACTGTCGATTTTAGTTAAGTTTTATCGGAGAAAAACTAAGTAAACCTAGTTTTCCCTGAAGGCTCGGATTCTCTGCGACAACCAAATGAAATTGATAGAACAAGACAATAAAGCGGAAAAGTTGCACTAAGGCGTTTATTAAACAATGATAAGTTGAATACAATATTCTTCTGAAAAACGGGAAGTAGAGATACGCTGAAGAGGAAAACAACGGAAATATAGGAAACAAAACGTTCTAAGTCTTGCTCCGCTAGTCTAGCCTCCTAAATCCTAAGTTCCCTAAGCTAGCAGGAATTCTCTAAAACCCTAGATTTCAGATTTGGTCTCTCTCTCGATGATTTTCGCTCTACCCTTCTTTTTCCCCCAAAGCTCCTTTATATACTCCTTCTTATGACGGTCTATTCTCCTTATGGGCCGCATGGCGGGCTTTTTTCCATTTTCGTCAACCTTCATGTTTATCGGGAAACTTGACATTTATCTTCGGGAAACTTGACATTTATCCTTCCGGAAATTTAGCATTTATCTTGTTGCGTAAAAATAAACGTTGTATCTATCCTAGATGATCGTAAATGGATTGTCCGATCTCATTTGGTCCCTTTCGGGCCGTTTTTAGGACTTCCGTTGTTTTCTACGATTTCTTCGGAAGATCTCCAATCCTTCGTAGAATTGAGATGCGTTGTGTCTTAGATAACCATGATCGTTTCGTATAAATAATTTAAGATCTCCCTTTCCGTTGATATCTTACGAGTTTCCGAAGTGTTTCCGACGATCTTAGTTTGGAGTAAGAACGGGAGTTTTATATGCGGAATCTCAATGATTCATTCCGCGAGGACTCGGGAAAGATTCAAAGTATAGACTTCTGACGGCCGGGGCCTGGAACTCATGCACAGAAGATTGTCGCTCGAGGACCCGAGGCAGCACGGGCGCTAGGCTCCCGGCGCCTAGAGGCAGCACGGGCGCTAGGCGCCCGGCGCCTAGAGGCAGCACGGGCGCTAGGCGCCCGGCGCCTAGAGGCAGCGCGGGCGCTAGGCGCCTAGAGGCAGCGCGGGCGCTAGGCGCCCGGCGCCTAGAGGCAGCGCGGGCGCTAGGCGCCCGGCGCCTAGAGGCAGCGCGGGCGCTAGGCGCCCGGCGCCTAGAGGCAGCGCGGGCGCTAGGCGCCCGGCGCCTAGAGGCAGCGCGGGCGCTATGCGCCCGGCGCCTAGAGGCAGCACGAGCGCTAGGCACCCGGCGCCTAGAGGCAGCACGGGCGCTAGGCGCCCGGCGCCTAAAGGCAGCACGGGCGCTAGGCGCCCGGCGCCTACGTCCATGGTTGCGGTCGGCTGCTCGGTTCCTTCGGTTTGCTAGTGTTCGTGCGCATCCTTCGGAGGATTTTTCGTATGACAAATAGACTTAACCGTTGATTTCGAGATTACCGTTTTTGACCCCAACAGTTAGCCCCCCGGCGTGCAAGATGCGAGAGAGATTTTGCGCGCGGAAGATCTTATGTTTGAAAATCGAAATTTTCGGCTATGAATATTTTATTCCGAAAAATCCCATCATTTTTGATTTCTTATAAGTAGCACTCCACCCCCCTCTCATTTCTCACTCACCTTCCTCTTCTTAATTCTTAGAAAGTATGGCTTCCTCTCTAAGTGAAAAGAAAGATTCCGATGTCGAAATGAGCGATGCCAACCAAGCCTCGCCGGCGCGAGAGGTTCCTGCCTTTACGCAGACGTTTGTCGAGGGGTTCAGTTCTTTTCAAGACAAGATGGAGCGACGCCGTGCTTTGATGGAGTCTAGTGTGGCTGGTCCTAGTGCTTCTTCCGGTCCGACTCATGCGGTTCCGATTCCTGGACCCGACGTTGTTTTAGCTCCGGACTCCGCGGTTCCGGTTCTTGAAAACGCTGTCGCTCCAGTCTCGATCTCTACGATTCCGGCTCCTGAATCCGGTATCCCTTTGCCTGCTGGAGGAATTGTTGTTCCGGAGCAGGCACCCGGCGTCCAGGCTCGCCCCGAGGGCTCCTCTTTGGCGCCGATACTGGTTTCGGAAGATGCGGTGGAAGTCATGCCTCCCCCTCCAGAAAAGAAGAGGGAGATCGTTCTTGGACTTCCCGCATCCAGTGCTATCCCGCCATCGAAGGGACGTTCGAGAGCTAGAACTGCCGGATCAGCGAAGAGGAAAAGGTGTACCAAGAGCGAGGAAGGCGAGGTTTCGGCAAAACTATCGCACCACCGCTCCAAGGTATTTTCGTGAGACCCCCTTTCTTTCGCTGACTCTTTTGATTCTCACCTTTCTTTCGTGTGATCAGTTTGTGTCGTTAATCGACGGGATGCTTGGAGATTGCGGACTGGAGGTCACACGTTTGTCCCAGGAGCTGGATTCGTCGCGGGAGGCCTTGAAGCGCACCGAGGCTGTGCTTCAATCGATTGAGAGCACTCATGCCGCCCAGAAGTCGACGCTCGAAGCTAGGATCAGCGATCTCGAACGTGACTTGGGAAAGACTGTGAGCTCGCTGCTCAAGGCGAAGGAGGAGAAGAAGAGCAAGTCCTCGGAAGTCCGACGTCTCAAGAGGCGGATTCAGCATTTCGAGGAGATGGGAGCTTGCACCGCGACGGAGCTTGCCGACCCGTCATCCTTGGGTGCCTTGGTCCCGGGCTCGGAGATTCCAGAGGTCCAGGATGCTGGAATCGTTGCGGACAAGGGCGGTGAGGAAGTCGGCGTGGGCGATGGTGAGGCTGCTCTTGCTTCGGATGAGTCGGAGGACGAAGGTGGCGTTCCGGAGGATGCCTAGGTTGATCAATCCCTGAAGGGATTTTTATTTCGACTGTATTTCGGCCGTTGGTTGGCCATTATGTATGATTTCGGGCCGTTGGTGGCTTTGAATCCCTGCCCTATTTAGGGCGTTGTACTGAACTTGCGGTATGCATTTATAAAATATTTTGTGTTTAGAACTTCTGTTTGTCGAAGTTAGAGGGGCAGGATGTGAGTTGTCGTCTCATTCCTGCCTCCCTGATGATCACCGTATCCGTCGTTTGTACAAAGCGAGATTTTCCCGCGGTTTACGATTTACGCAAAAATTCGTGGAAACGTACAGACTTGAGTGAAGAGACAAGTTTCGGGATCTCGCGTCGTTGACGCTTTGCCTATGAGATGTTAAGATACCAGCAAGGCTGGGTTTAGGGCAAGACCTAGGTTTACTCTCAGACTGAGGCTGTGCGATGACAAATCGGCTTTCGTTTTGCCTGTTTGTGATTTTAATCTGATTCGTACCATTTTAAAATCCGCGAAGTGGTATCGTCTTATATGATTTGTCTGGGCGCGAATCGAGCTACTTCCTTTACGAAGTGCTGAACCAAATTTGGATTTTTTGTATAGCGCGCTATGGGATCCTTGTCGGATGCAAAAGAGCCTACCCTTAGGTGGCTTGTATGTTTAGGACGTTAGAGTTCGTTTGTTGTGATCAGCAACAATCGATATGATGCCGTTTAGAAGGCGTATAAAGGTTTTAATCGAAAAACGAATGTTCAGGCACGTAGCAACGTCTCGCAGTGCTTTGAAGTTTATTTTTCTTATGCCATAACGGACTATGGGCTTTTAGAAATCGCGAAATGTTTCCGGGCGATAGTTTACGATTTATTTGGTGGATACTGGATCCATTGTTGAGGCCGTTAGGCGATTTGATTGTGGAAAGTTTTCGAAAGTTCGGTTTTTTCCGAAAATTGTGGGAGTGTACGAGTGCACGCACCCCACTCCCCCCCTTTTAAATCGGGGGGATAGCTGAACCCACCGGTTGACGGGTTGCCTACGTACCTCTTTCGAGGATCAAGCTATCTCGTAGTTCTGTTATCCACGTTTTACGTTATAGTGGTAGTATTTCTTGAGATGCATCGCATTCCAAGTTCTCGGGATTTTTACGTCTTGCATGTTCGCGATTTGATACGAACCTGGTCGGACGACTTTTATGATTTTGTATGGTCCTTCCCAGTTCGCTCCCAGTTTTCCTGCGTTGCGTTCGGCAGTGTTTTGGAAGACTTTCCGCAAAACCAGATCACCTTCCTTGAATCTGCGATGGCGTACGTTCGCGTTATAGTACTTTGCGGCGGCCTACTGATAATTTTGAATCCGGATTAGGGCTTGTTCAGATCTTCCCGTTTGGGAAGAAACCTCCCCCGTACGCCGGGGAATTCTACTTCCGCCGGAATCATGCATTCTGATCCGTAAACGAGAGCGAACGGAGTTTCCCCCGTTGCTCGTTTTGGAGTGGTTCGATGAGACCAAAGGACTCCTTCGAGTTCTTCCGCCCATCGTCCCTTCTTGGCTTCTAAGCGCTATTTCAGTCCGTCTAGGACGGTTTTGTTTATGGTTTCAGCCTGTCAGTTGCACTGCGGGTATCTGGGAGTAGACTTGTTAAGTCGTATTTTCCATTTTTCGCAGAACGCCTCGAATCGTGTGGAAATAAACTGAGACCCGTTGTCCGTTACGATTTCGTATGGGACGCCGTGTCTGGTTATGATGTTTTTCCAGACGAAATTCTCGACTTGCACGTCTTTGATACTTGCGTAGGATTCTGCTTCCACCCATTTCGAAAAGAAATCTGTGAGGACCAGTAGGAAACGTTTTTGTTTTGATTTGTGTAGAGGTCCGACGATGTCCATTGACCATCGCATGAAAGGGTACGGAGATGAGATAGAGGAGATGATTTCTGCGGGCTGATGAATTGTCGGAGCGTGCCGTTGACACTTCTCGCATTTCCGAGCGAACTTCTCGCAATCCTTTACCATAGTCGGCCAGTAGAAACCTTGGCGTTTTATTTTTGTTGCGAGAGACCTTCCGCCGGAGTGGTTTCCGCACGATCCGGAATGAATCTTCAATGATTTTTCTCGCCTTTTCTCCTTCCGCGCAAGTCATGAGAGGTCCGGAGAATCGCCATTTGTAGATTTCGCCTTCCACGGTTACGTATCGTGCTGCCTGAACTTTTATTTTCCGGGCTGCCCATTTTTCCGCGGGTAAGGTACCATCGACGATGTAGGCTCTGATAGGTTCTAGCCAGGGAGTTTGTTTGGGCTGCGTCGTCTTCCGGCTGGTCTTCGTTTTCTTCAGCGCCTTCGATCTGCATTCTGATCAGGTTGGCGATTACCGGTGGTCCGATGCTCGGGTGCTCGATGAATTCGACGGGGATTATTCTTTTAAGCCCTGGATCTGAGCTTGAGGCTAGAGCAGCTAAAGCGTCAGCCTGGACGTTTTCCGAGCGGGGAATCCTGGTTAGCGCAAATTGCTGAAAATTGTGGGCCAAGTCTTGGACGACCTTCAAATATGCGTTCATCTTTTCATCCCTTGCTTCGTATTCTCCGCTGAATTGGTTTGCGACTAACTGAGAGTCGCAGTAAGCGTGAATATTTTGAATCTTCAGCCCGTGGGCCAGTCGTAGGCCAGCAATTAGCGCCTCGTACTCTGCTTCGTTGTTTGATGCACGAAAATCCAAGCGGAATGACTGCTCGAGGATTTCCCCCGTTGGTGAAGTGAGTCGGATCCCGATTCCGGATCCTTGCTTGGATGAGGATCCGTCGACATAGAGATCCCACGTTGAACCAGGCTCCTTGTTAGTTAAATCCGTCGCGGGTAATTCTACCAAGAAATCCGCGAGTACCTGCGATTTTGTGCAGGTTTTCAGACGATATTCGATATCGTACTCGCTTAGTTCGATTGCCCACTCCGCGAGTCTACCAGACTGGCTTGGATTGTGTAGAATCGTCCGTAACGGAAAAGTGGTAAGTACCACGATGGTATGAGATTGGAAATACGGTCTGAGTTTTCTTGCCGAGGTTATAACGGCGAGTGCCAACTTTTCCATTAGCGGATACCAAGTTTCGGCATCCAGCAATGTTTTACTAATGTAGAAGACCGGCTTCTGTTCTCCAAATTCTTCTTGAATCAGAACGCCACTGACTGCTGACGCGGATACTGCGATGTAGAGGAACAAGGGTTCTCCGACTACGGGTTTTGCGAGGATAGGAGGGGTGGCCAGATATTGTTTCAGCTGTTGGAAAGCTTTCTCGCAATCCTCTGACCACTCGAACTTTTTGTTCCCCTTCAAGGTTTCGTAGAATGGGAGGCACTTATCCGTGGACCGCGAGATGAATCGGTTTAAGGCCGCGACTCGTCCAGTCAGCCTTTGAACTTCCCGCTTGGTTCTCGGGGAGGCCATTTCTATCAGTGCGTTGATTTGTTTTAGATTAGCCTCTATTCCGCGGAATGTTACGAGGTACCCGAGGAATTCGCCCGACGCTACGGCGAATCTGCATTTAGCTGGATTCAGTTTCATGTTGTGTTGGTTTAATCTCTCAAAGCATTCCTCTAGATGGACTACGTGGTCGCGTTCGTCGAGAGATTTTACCAACATATCGTCGATATACACCTCCATGGTTTTTCCGAGTTGCTCAGCAAACATTCGATCGCCGAGCCGTTGAAATGTGCCGCCGGCGTTCTTAAGGCCGAAAGGCATTACTTTGTAGCAATAGGTTCCTCTGTCGGTTATGAATGCTGTCTTTTCGCGATCATCGGGATTCATCATGATCTGATTGTATCCGGAGAACGCATCCATGAACGATAGAAGTTTGTTTCCCGCGGTTGCCTCGACTAGACGGTCGATGTGCGGGAGCGGAAAACAATCCTTCGGGCACGCTTTGTTGAGGTCAGTGAAATCGACGCACACTCGCCATTTCCCGTTCTTCTTCTTGACGACGACGGGATTGGCGAGCCAGTCGGGATATCTTACTTCCGTTATTGATCCAACTTTGAGGAGTCTTTCGACTTCCTCATTAACCGCGGTTGCCCGTTCAGGACCTAGCTTTCGCCTTTTTTGTTTTACGGGTTTATGAGTTGGATCAATGTTGAGTTCATGACATGTTATGTTGATGTCGATTCCCGGCATATCTTCCGCAGCCCAAGCGAACGTATTTAGGTTCTTCTTGAGACACGCAATGAGTTCTGCTTTTAAAGGATCGCGAAGATTGGCCCCAATCTCCACGCATCGTTCTGGGTTAGTCTCGTCGAGGCAGACCGAAATTACTGGTTCGCAAGTGGGCTCACGTTTCCCTTCCAGGGCTTCAGCTTTTCGCGACTGCCAGAAAATTTCTGGAGGGTCTTGCGACGCTGGTTCGTGGGTTGCTTGCTTTTTCGAGTTAATTTCGGGCTCGGAGTTTTTTCGTTTTAACCCAGCGGCCAAGTAGACTTGCGGCGCCTTACGATCTCCTTGTATTGTTTCGACTCCGAGGAGGGATGGAAATTTGAGGCACAGGTGGAAAGTCGAGGGTATTGCTTACATGGAATTTAACCACGGAGTCCCGACGATCGCGTTATATGCTGCTGGGCCGTCGACTACCAAAAATTCCACCATCTTCGTGACGCTCCCGGCTCTGACCGAGAGATCGACCGAGCCGAGGGTCAGTGTGATGTTTCCTGAGAGTCCGATTATTGGATTGGGATCGTCCGTGATAACGCTTAGGTCGAGTCCCATCCTCTCGAGAGTGTTTCTATATATAATATTTGTCGAGCAACCGGTGTCGACCAATATTCTTGCTACATCGATGTCCTGAATCGTTAGTCTGATAACGAGGAGTTCGTTGTGAGGTTTGGTTTGACCAGCCGTTGCTCCGTCCCCGAATGACACGATGTTACGGACAGGTGATGTGGCCATGCTGCCGTTATCAATCGTAGGTTTTTGAGTAAGAGAATCCGACCCCCCCCCCCTCCTTCTAGCGCCAAACTGTGGGAATCGAAATTCGCACTGTCGATTTTAGTTAAGTTTTATCGGATTCTCTGCGACAACCAAACGAAATTGATAGAACAAGACAATAAAGCGAAAAAGTTGCACAAAGGCGTTTATTAAACAAATGATAAGTTGAATACAATATTCTTCCGAAAAACGGGAAGTTGAGATACACTGAAGAGGAAAACAACGGAAATATAGGAAACAAAACGTTCTAAGTCTTGCTCCGCTAGTCTAGCCTCCTAAATCCCAAGTTCCCTAAGCTAGCAGGAATTCTCTAAAACCCTAGATTTCGGATTTGGTCTCTCTCTCGATGATTTTCGCTCTGCCCTTCTTCTTCCCCCAAAGCTCCTTTATATACTCCTTCTTATGACGGTCTATTCTCCTTCTGGGCCGCAGGGCGGGCTTTTTTCCATTTTCGTCGACCTTCATGTTTATCGAGAAACTTGACATTTATCTTCGGGAAACTTGACAATTATCCTTCCGGAAATTTAGAATTTATCTTGTTGCGTAAAGATAAACGTAAATCGTTGTATCTATCCTAGATGATCGTAAATGGATTGTCCGATCGCATTTGGTCCCTTTCGGGCCGTTTTTAGGACTTCCGTTGTTTTCTACGATTTCTTCGGAAGATCTCCAATCCTTCGTAGAATTGAGATGTGTGGTGTCTTAGATAACCATGATCGTTTCGTATGAATAATTTAAGATCTCCCTTTCCGTTGATATCTTACGAGTTTCTGAAGTGTTTCCGACGATCTTAGTTTGGAGTAAGAACGGGAGTTTTGTATGCGGAATCTCAATGATTCATTCCGCGAGGACTCGGGAAAGATTCAAAGTACAGACTTCTTACGGCCGGGGCCTGGAACTCATGCACAGAAGATTGTCGCTCGAGGACCCGAGGCAGCACGGGCGCTAGGCGCCCGGCGCCTAGAGGCAACACGGGCGCTAGGCATCCGGCGCCTAGAGGCAGCACGGGCGCTAGGCGCCCGGCGCCTAGAGGCAGCACGGGCGCTAGGCGCCCGACGCCTAGAGGCAGCACGGGCGCTAGGCGCCCGGCGCCTAGAGGCAGCACGGGCGCTAGGCGCCCAGCGCCTACGTCCATGGTTGCGGTCGGCTGCTCGGTTCCTTCGGTTTGCGGTGTTCGTGCGCATCCTTCGGAGGATTTTTCGTATGACAAATAGACTTAACCGTTGATTTCGAGATTACCGTTTTTGACCCCAACATCCTAGATGATCTCAATGCAAAGGGAATACAAGTCCATGCTAAATCTAAGTGCAATCAGGTTTTAAAAGTGATTATGAACTATAACTATTCTAGAAATGCAATAAATGATCAAGCTTTCTCAATATGAAGCAAGAGGACTCATGGGGCTAGGCATTTGATCTTGGGTGATGTAGATCCAATATAAGGGTGGCAAGCTATCAATTAAACATTTTCCTTATGCCTAGACACAATACTAAACAAGCTCTATCTCTAGATGAATGTTCTTTTGCTAAAGCAACTCAAGCATCTAATATCTTAGGTTGAATATTACTAAAGCAAACATGGAGAACAAGTCTAATAGCAATCTTAACTTCTTTAACAACTAATCTCTTAGGTAAAGCAAGGTAAAAGCATTGAAGAGTTGGTTCAGGCATTTCATCATACACCTTGTGGGCAGGAAATGCCTAAGGATCTATTTTGATATGATCAAGATCAAAATAGCATTATGAACCCTCAACAAACAAGGAAACAAGTAAATCTAACACTAAACACCCTAGATCTTCACTAATCACCCTTAATCACCCTAGCCCATGAATCCTAGATTAGTCTACTCACTAATAGACATGAATAACCCCAAAACCATGGATGATTCAAGGCTAAACATGATTAGAGAGCAAGATAATCACACAAAGACAATAAATAAGAAGATTATAAACTAAAAATTCAATCTTTCTTAAAGAGGTCTATGTGTTCTTGAGAGAAAACAAGATAAGTCATAAATTTAGGTCTAAAAAGTATTTATAGAAGCCTAAAAGTCGAGTTGGGTCAACCCAACAAACTTGGGCTGACCCAATAAAATGAAGTCTTATTCGCCCGTAGCGATCAGGGCTCCCCGCTACAGGCTGGTCGCTAGCAGCTCTTCTACTCTTCAGGATGTGTAGCGACGTGGTGAAACCGCTAAGGTGGTCGCTACGCTGGCTCGTGAGGTCTCGTAGCGATGTGGTGAGGTCGCTACGCACAGGTCGCTACAGACACTTGGTCGATTTCAGCAATTCTCCTCTTCTTCTGTAGCGACCTGGCGTGGTCGCTACGCACGTCGCTACGCTGGCTCGTGAGGCTCTGTAGCGATGTGGGGAAGCCGCTACGCTTGGGCCGCTACGGCTACTTAGCCATATTCAGCATCGTTCTTCACTCCTTCGTAGCGACCAGGTATGGTCGCTACAGACGTCGCTATGCTGACTCGTGAGGCTGTATAGCGACTTGATGATGTCGCTATACCGGTGTCGCTACAGACACTTTGGCTCTATGCTCCAAACACCTCTCCTTTTGTCTCAAAACACCTCAAATGCCTCCAAAGTCACCAACAAGCATCTCCAAAACCTGATATAGACATATGTAATGCAATGCAACCTAAATGCACTCTAAATGAGTCTTAATGATCAAAATAGAAGCTAAAACAAAGCTTAAAACCATGTAAATACACAAAATATCACACAATTCAAGTGTTCTACACTTCTACCTTAGTATAATCAACTATATCACCATCAGTATGGTTCAACTAGAAAACACTGGTCATCCTACTTAAAATCCAGCGGTAACTTTTTATTTTGTGTTAAGAAATCTATGCACTAACAATTCTCAAAAAATGTATGAACTAACAAAATGATTATATATATATATATATATATATATATAATTATATATATTGATCTTGATAAGATTAATAACAAGAGAGTTTTGCAAAAGTGACTCAACACTTGAAGTCAAACATAAAAGTAACTTTTGATTTTTTTTTGAAAATTGTGTTTGACATAGTCATCTCAAAAGTTTACAATATTCACGAAAATATCATTAATTTTTTTTTATTTTTATTTTTGGAAAATACAATTTTACTCTAACAACTCCATCTTCTTCATCTATTTACAAGATTGTCATTACCATCAATACACCAACCACCATGAACAACCAATTTGAAGCTCATAATGCTCCAAAATAGATTAATCACTCATTCTTTCTACATTCATATCAACTAAAAACAACTTCTCTTTCAATTTTTCTCCATATTCATTCATAAAAACCAAAATTTTTGATTCTAAAATTTGTATGGTTCATTGAGCCATTGAAGCTTACGATTCTCGGTGGGTCACTTTTGTTTGAGATTATGGGTGCTTGGATAAGACTTCTGGAAGTTAAGAAAGTAATCTCATTGGTTGAAACTATGAAATCAAGTTTCTTCTCAGATATGTTCGTCCAGACGACTTCCGTGTCTGGTCAAAACTACTACATATGTTGTCTAACCCTAACAATACTACTACATATGTTGTCAAACTCTAAAACTAAAGAATATCATGATTAACCACTTTCATTCATCTATGTTGAAAACTATTCAAACTTATTATTTTTTAATTTACATCACTTACAAATGTTTATAATTACATGATTTTAATTTTTCACTAGTCAAAATATTTTTTTAAAAAATTAAAATTATTTTTTAAGATCAACAACTCCATACGACTTCTAGAATCTCTAACGACACAGACGATTTAATGAGGTTATATTCGTAAAAAAAACTTCCATTTTTTTTGTTTGGTCACAAGGGACTGGCTGTAATTTCACATGGTTCTTAGGTTAGTTTTCTATTTGATTCAAGTTGAGGTTTAGTTTTGAGGTTAAAAGTTTTGGGTTATATTTGGTAAATATCTCTAATAACAAATGTTTTCTAGTGTTACCAAAAAATGTGTTAAATATACATGTTAATTGTTGATCTTGATAAGATTATTTCATGAAATATTTTGATCTTGGTAAGATTATTTCATGTGTTACCAAAAAATATATTTCTAGTGTTTTTTTTTGTTTAATCTTGGGGTTTTCCGGCAGTAAGCCGGACTAATCCCCAAGAAACTTTCCATCCAGGCATACCCATTTATTTGTCGACAAGAAGGTGGTCAAGGCGATTCGAACTCAGGGACGGACACTCCAGCTGATATATATCTAGTGTTACCAAAACAAAAACAAATGTTTTCTAGACCCTTGAAAAAAAATCATAATTGTTTAAAAAAAAGTTCATATTTGTTTGTATGATTTTCCATAGCCTGATAGCCAATAGCGAGTTAAGTATTTAGTGTAAACATTTTTCTGTGCTTTCAATAAAAAGTTAAAAACTATGGGTTATTCTCCTAAATAGCACTTTTTAAGTTTTTCATTCCAAAAATAACATCTCAAGCTAAAAGTCACAAATATGACATTTGTTAATAGGCTAAAAGACTTTATTATCTTTATTTACAATATCAAATATAATTAAAAAAACAAAAAAAATTGCTTCTCTCTCGACACTTCCGTCGACGACACCGGCGACGAACGACGACGAACACATGTGACGACCTCTTGAGCCACAGCTTCTCTACATCCGTTCGATTTTGATTCGAGGAGCTTCACCATCCCGATTCTCCCACCGGCCTCTTCGTCTCTGGCGAGCTACCGAAACGACATATTGCAAACGCCGCTGCTTGCTGCGCACCTAACGATCCTGACCTTAGTCACGTACGTTAATTGCGGAAGCAGGTTGAGAGCCACCCACGTCTTTGTGTTCACCGACGAGATTAGATTTCTCAAAGCCGTCACCGCTGGTTCTTGCGGCAGAGGACCGTCGATGTAAGCCAAGAGGCTCGGGACTCCTCCTTCCGAAACAATTCCTTCGCGTAGAGCCTCACTCGCTGCAGAGAAATTCTGCAGACACTGAGCCATGTGTTCTCTGCATCCCAACAGTATCCCATCATTCAAAAGATCGATCCACACTCTAACCATCACTTCTTCCGCTAGCAACTGCCTCAGCTCCGCAACTCTTGTGACAAATCTGGTGATTCATCAACACCAAGCTCAAGAACAGATCAATTATTATCAAATTGTAACATTCCCGAACCGTTTTAAACATCGGTCAGCCAGTCGGGCATAAAATAATAAAAATAATAATAATAAAAATAACATATGCCCAAACAACCTTCCTTTGTCAAGTCCGGAAATGTTACAATGAGTTAAGAATAAACTTTCCAAATTACAAAATGAAATTATGTAACTCAGAATATCCATTCAAAACTCGTTTCCTCTAATCTTCGGTCTTAGGCTTTGCAACCCGTGCCGAGTCATAGAGTTGTGTTAGGTTGGACTAACCTAATATCAGATTCAACACGTCTCGAATATAAAACATACTTTATTTCATATATATGATATGAGATTTATAAGCCCAAAATATTATACATAAATCCATGGACGCATCCGAAAGTAAAACATACATTCATATATCTTGACAAGAGTCTTTAGCAAAAGATGTCCAATCTACACAGCTCCTACAGTTCCTTGAGCGCTATGGTCCTTTCTACTGGTTACCTGCAAGATAAGGGTGAGGAGTGAGCGAACTAGTTTCACTCAGTGAGCCAGGGTTCCCTTACTAGCAAATACAACTACTCGTCATCCCAAACCCAACCCCAAACACAAGCAAGACGGGCAGTTCAACAATCAATACTTAAGACATAACATCATGAATGATTTAAATGGCGAACAAATAAACCAAATATATGTATATATATATAACTCAAGGGCCCAACATAATCATTCTTCCTCCACACGAGGGACACCGGCAATCCCTTCACTAATACACCACGAAGGCATAGGCGCTCGGGAATCGCCCGGTCACGGTCCTCAGTCGGAATCGCCGTGCCCCGGTCCTCTATCGGACTCGCCGGGGGCTGCAACATCTTGTGTGTGACACTCGGCTTTGGTGATCAAGCCAAGTTAAACCGAGCCCACCACTTTCCGGACCACGACCGGCTTAGTGGTATCATTTGAGGAAGCAATGACCTGCAAAATACTAGAACCACCACGAGATTCTCCCACAATAGTATCATCACGAGGCACATACATATCATTTCAACATACAGTAAGTACACTATTATACACAATCACAACCACCCAAGTGCTTAGATTAGCCTTGCTATCCATTTAGCTCAGACATCACCTCAAGCCTTGGAACCACAAACTGAAACCTAGACTGGTCCGGCTTTTATAGCTCAGTAACCGTCTCCGATGTCAGGAACCTGTATATAAAAAAAAATTGTTAACAAACAATTAACCGTAACTCACCGTAATTAACCGATATGGCTTGATTCCGGTTGTTGACCAAACCCTTCTCAACTGCTCCAAACCTTCTTCTTGATTCTGATCTGATAATCTTCTACTCTTTCACAAGTCCAGGATGAGTTATGAAGAACAAGAAGAATTCAGTAAAGCTTTCTCTGATTTTTCTTCTGATTTTTCTTTCTTTTTCTCTCTCTTTTTCTCTCCAACTATCTCTGATTTTTCTCTGGTTTTAGTGGCTGACCAAGAACGTCCAGAAGAAACAAAAATGTATTTATATCATAGTAGTTGCTTCACCTATGGGTTTTCTCTTTACACAAAGCAAGGCAATGAGCACCATGTGGAAAGTTGTTTCATCAATCTCATAACAAGGCAAGGCTGTGCAAGGACAAGTGGAGAGCTGCTTCATTACTCTCAGCAAGAAGCTGCTGTCTTTTCCCTCCCATGAAGAAAGCTTTACTCAGACATGTGCTCCTCACATGTTCTTGTCTAGCAAAGGAAGCAAGTAGACAGCTTGTGACCATCACATGACCATAAAAAAATGAATCATTCAAGCAGGCAGGTGCAGCTCATATGACTGATTTACTACATCCCATCCATGAAACACTATCCATCAAACTCCATCCACAAAATGCTATCCATCTTATTTAACATTTTTTTGTTGACGGGGTATTACACAAATGGTCAGCTTAGAGTGTATGTTCTACAAGTTAGTCGAAACAGTGAGGTGTCCCTTGGGATTTAAAATGTATAAACCTTGTATTGTATATGCGATGATCGATCAAAGTAATCTCACGTGCTAGGTAGATGTGGTACCGAGCTTCTTGCCTTGTGTGTTGATTCATCTTTCGGTTGTTTTGAATCTATGTTATCTAAGGAATACATTTTGTGTTGATGCAAGGAAATTAAGAACTGTTCCAAGAGAGCACCCAACGGATGCTGATGAAGCTGCCACTGTTGTTGTTTCGTTTATATTGTTCATTTGGGTCACGAGCTCTGCTCCTCTTCCATCATAAAGTAAGGAACTTTCTTTGTACCCATCTCACTGTTTGTTCTTCACTTGCTCTATTGTCAAATCTCATCTTTCAGATATGAAACATTCTGAGATTTCTTTGTTTCCTAAAGATAATAAAGCTGTTGACTTTGTGGGTTTTGTTTCGTGTATGGCAGTAACTGTTGAACATGTTAAGCAGATGAAGCTTAGTTTCATGAGATGGGTTGTGTATTGGGGAGACATGTTTCTTCATCAGACTCAGTTTCAGAGTCTAGACACCAAGTCAGCACGAGGTCCGAGTCTAAACAGAAAGAAGTGAAGGAGGAGACCGTCACCGAAACTGAGACCATTAGTGGTATTGTTGTTCCTGTTGCTGCTGGAGTTGATGTGATTAATTTAATATTTAATTAACACTTAGGAACTTAGGCAGTAAGTACGACAGCAGAACCAGCATTCTTAATCTTCTCCTCAACAGTCTTTGAAAGATTTGAAAATCAGCTTCTGATTTCCATTAAACATCATTGAGAGACATGATGAAAAAACTATTAAATAGATAGCACAAACAAAACAGGGAACATTAAAATAAGATAGTTTTAAGCATTTTCAATAGTTCTATCAAGAAAGTGTTAAATGTGATATCATTATAAATCACATGATTTACATAGGATAGCTTTTGTCACTTTCAGGATGGGTTTCCAGAAAACTAAAATGAGTGTGGTTTATTACATAAGTCGAAAACAAAAGCGTGTAAGGAATGTTAGACAATCTTTGTTCAGGATGGCTATCCTGAATTGGAACTTAATCTTCCAAAAAAGCATAATCAAAATCTATAGGAAAATTCATTTGCTATAGAAATCATCAAATAGAGTTAGTTGTCTACAAAATAGAGAACACATATCAAACAGAGAACATTAAAATATGATAGCTTGAAACATTTTCAATAATTCGATAAAAAAATGTTAAATGTGGTATCTTTATAAAACACATATTTTATATATGATAGCTTTTGGCATTTCCAGGATGAGTTTCCAGAAAACTAAAATGAGTGTGTTTTGTTGCATAAAGTTTGTTTTCAAAAAGAATCAAAAGCGTGTAAGGAATGTTAGACAATCGTTGTTCATGATAGCTATCCTGAATTGGAACTTAATCTTCCAAAACAAAAACATAATCAAAATGTATAAGAAAATTCATTTGCAATAGAAATCATCAAATAGAGTTTATTGTCTACAAAATAGAAAAAATATATCAAACATAGAACATTAAAATAGGATAGTTTGAAGCATTTTCAATAATTCGATCAAGAAAAGGTTAAATGTGGTATCTTTGTGAAACACATATTTTACATAGGATAGCTTTTGATACTTTCAGGATGGGTTTCCAGAAAACTAAAATGAGTTTGTTTTGTTGCATATAGTCTATTTTCAAAAATAATCAAAAGCGTGTAACGAATGTCATATAATCTTTGTTCAGGATGGCTATCATGAATTGGAACTTAATCTTCAAAAAAAAAACATAATCAAAATCTATAAAAAAATTCATTTGCTATAGAAATCATCAAATAAAGTTCATTGTCTACAAAATAGAAAACATATATCAAACGTAGATCATTAAAATAGGATAGCTTGAAGCATTTTTCAATAATTCGATCAAGATAGTGTTAAATGCAGTATCTTTGTAAAACACATAGTTTACATAGGATAGTTTTTGACACTTTCAGGACAGGTTTCCAGAAAACTAAAATGAGTGTGTTTTGTTGCATAAAGTTTGTTTTCAAAAAGAATCAAAAGCGTGTAAGGAATGTTAGAAAATCCTTGTTCATGATGGCTATCCTGAATTGGAACTTAATCTTCCAAGAAAAACATAATCAAAATCTATAAGAAAATTCATTTCCTATAAAAATCATCAAATATAGTTCATTGTCTACAAAATAGAAAACATATATCAGACAGAGAACATTAAAATATGATAGCTTGAAGTAATTTCAATAATTCGATCAAAAAAGTGTTAAATGTGGTATCTTTGTAAAACACATATTTTACATAGGATTGCTTTTGACACTTTCAGGATAGGTTTCCAGAAAAATAAATGAGTATGTTTTGTTACATAAGTCAAAAACAAAAACATATAAGGAATGTTAGACAATCTTTGTTAAGGAGGTCTATCCTGAATTGAACTTAATCTTCCAAAAAAACATAATCAAAATCTGTAAGAAAATTCATTTGTTATAGAAATCATCAAATAAATTAGTTGTCTACAAAATAGAGAACACATATCAATCAGAGAACATTAAAATAAGATAGCTTCAAACATTTTCAATAATTAGATCAAAAAAGTGTTAAATGTGGTATCTTTATAAAACACATATTTTATATAGGATAGCTTTTGGCACTTTCAGGATGGGTTTCCAGAAAACTAAAATGAGTGAGTTTTGTTGCATAAAGTTTGTTTTCAAAAAGAATCAAAAGCGTGTAAGGAATGTTAAACAATTCTTGTTCAGGATGACTATCTTGAATTGGAACTTAATCTTCAAAAAAAAAGACATAATCAAAATCTATAAGAAAATGCATTTGCTATAGAAATCATCAACTAGATTTAGTTGTCTACAAAATAAAGAACACATATCAAACAAAGAATATTAAAATAGGATAGCTTGAAGCATTTTCAATAATTCAATAAAGAAAGTGTTAAATGTGGTAACTTTATAAGACACATATTTTATATAGGATAGCTTTTGGCACTTTCAGGATGAGTTTCCACAAAACTAAAATGAGTGTGTTTTGTTTCATAAAGTATGTTTTCAAAAAGAATCAAAAGCGTGTAATTAAGGAATGTTAGACAATCTTTGTTTAAGATGGCTATCCTGAATTGAAACTTAATCTTCCAAAAAAAAAACATAATCAAAATCTATAAGAAAATTCATTTGCTATAGAAATCATGAAATATAGTTCATTGTCTACAAAATAGAAAACATATATCAAACATAGAACACTAAAACAGGATAGCTTGAAGCATTTTTAATAATTCGATCAAGAAAATGTTAAATGTGGTATCTTTGTAAAACAAATATTTTACATAGGATAGCTTTTGATACTTTCAGGATGTGTTTCCAGAAAACTAAAATGAGTGTGTTTTGTTGCATATAGTCTGTTTTCAAAAAGAAACAAAAGCATGTAAGGAATGTTAGATAATCCTTGTTCAGGATGGCTATCATGAATTGGAACTTAATCTTCCAAAAAAAAACATAATCAAAATCTATAAGAAAATTCATTGGCTATAGAAATCATCAAATATAGTTCATTGTCTACAAAATAGAAAACATATATCAAACATAGATCATTAAAATAGGATAGCTTGAAGCATTTTTCAATAATTTGATCAAGATAGTGTTAAATGTAGTATCTTTGTAAAACACATAGTTTACATAGGATAGCTTTTGACACTTTCAGGATATGTTTCCAGAAAACTAAAATGAATGTGTTTTGTTGCATAAAGTCTGTTTTCAAAAAAATTCAAAAGCGTGTAAAGAATGTTAGATAATCCTTGTTCAGGATGGCTATCCTGAATTGGAACTTAATCTTCCAAAAAAACATAATCAAAATCTTTAAGAAAATTCATTTCCTATAAAAATCATCAAATATAGTTCATTGTCTACTAAATAGAAAACATATATCAGAGAGAGAACATTAAAATATGATAACTTGAAGCAATTTCATTCGATCAAGAAAGTGTTAAATGTGGTATCTTTGTAAAACACATATTTTACATAAGATTGCTTTTGGCACTTTCAGGATAGGTTTCTAGAAAACTAAAATGAGTATGTTTTGTTACATAAGTCAAAAACAAAAGCATGTAAGGAATGTTAGACAATCTTTGTTAAGGATGTCTATCCTGAATTGGAACTTAATCTTCCAAAAAAACATAATCAAAATCTGTAAGAAAATTCATTTGCTATAGAAATCATCAAATAAAGTTAGTTGTCTACAAAATAGAGAACACATATCAAACATAGAACATTAAAATAAGATGGCTTGAAACATTTTCAACAGTTAGATAGAAAGTGTTAAATGTGGTATCTATATAAAACACATATTTTATATTGGATAGTTTTTGACACTTTCAGGATGGGTTTCCAGAAAAATAAAATGAGTGTGTTTTGTTGCATAAAGTCTGTTTTAAAAAAGAATCAAAAGCGTGTAAGGAATGTTAGACAATCCTTGTTCAGGATGACTATCTTGAATTGGAACTTAATCTTCAAAAAAAAGACATAATCAAAATCTATAAGAAAATGCATTTGCTATAGAAATCATCAACTAGAGTTAGTTGTCTACAAAATAGAGAACACATCAAACAGAGAACATTAAAATAGGATACCTTGAAGCATTTTCAATAATTCGATCAAGAAAGTGTTAAATGTGGTATTTTTATAAGACACATATTTTATATAGGATAGCTTTTGGCATTTTCAAGATATGCTTTCAGAAAACTAAAATGAGTGTGTTTTGTTTCATAAAGTATGTTTTCAAAATAAATCAAAAACGTTTAAGGAATGTTAGATAATTCTTGTTCAGGATGGCTATCCTGAATTAGAACTTAATCTTCCAAAAAAAACTATCATATCTATAAGAAAATTCATTTGCTATAGAAATCATCAAATAGACTTCATTGTTTACAAAATAGAAAACATATATCAAACATATAACATTAAAATATGATAGCTTGAAGCATTTTCAATAATTTGATCAAGAAAGTGTTAAATGTGATATCTTTGTAAAACACATATTTTACACATGATTGCTTTTAGAACTTTCAGGATGGGTTTCCAGAAAACTAAAATGAGTGTGTTTTGTTGCATTTGTTTGTTTTCGAAGAGAATCAAAAACGTGTAAGGAATGTTAGACAATCCTTGTTTAGGATGACTATCATGAATTGGAACTTAATTTTCCAAAAAAACATAATCAAATTCTATAAGAAAATTCATTTGGTATATAAATCATCAAATAGAGTTTATTTTCTTCAAAATAGAGAACACATATGAAAAAGAGAACATCAAAATAGGATAGTTTGAAGCATTTTCAATAATTCGATTATATAGGAAGGCATTCCTGAACATTTAATATTTAATTAAAAAGGAAAATGTTAGGATATCAAGTAAAACAATTAGGAAGGACTTCTTAAAAATTTAATATATAGTTAAAAAGGAAAAATGCTAGAATAGCAAGTTAAAATGAATATATTAACAAAACTTGCACATATATCATATTTAGGATATCAAGTAACATATTCAAGAAAAACTTCCTGAAATTTTAATATTTAATTAAATAAGATAAAGTCGGGATAAAAAATAACATATTTAGGAAGGCCTTCTTGAACATTTAATATTTAATTAAATAAGAAATTGTCAGGAAAACTTATTACACATGCTAGATCAGTGATAGAGAAAAGATATTTTTTCATGTCAAGTGCGCCATTACCATTTTCTCTTAGTTCCCAAAGGAACTTCCCCGCAACAGAATCCAATGAAAACTTGCCAAAGTATCCAAATATGTTTGCCAATAAGTCTGAAGAACGAACTTTTGTTATATATGTCTATGGTCTCAAAGAGCCATTAATTGAAGATGGTCCTTTTGGTCTTTCTTACACAGTGCAAGCAAATAATTTTGCTGGTTTTCAAAAGATCAAAAGAAAGTTAATTACATTCAAAGAAACAGAGCTAAAACAAAACACAACATGAAAGAGTGGTTTCGGTTACCTTGTAGTAATGTTAAACTGTTTCCATCACCATCAATATCACAACAAAGCTCCTCAACTTTCTCTCCATCCCCAAGCTGGATCCAAAGCAGCATTTCATAGTAACCAAGCCTTTCAACTAAACCATCCCTCACCTCGCTGATCACATCTCTGAAACCATGAAACTCATCAACCATATCCATATCAATCAAGTACTCAAGCACATGACCGTAAACGCTTTCTTCAACCTCGAACTCACGATCCTTCATGGTCTTCAAAACCTCAAAAGCTTTCTCTATGTCGTCAAGTGTGTAGTCAAGATCATGACTCTTCTCAGAAAGCTCTAAGTAAACACCACCGAGCCTTCCTCGAGTTATCATATCAAACAGAACAAAAGCTATAGCCTCAGAAAAAAAGTGAAGAACAAACTGTAAGAAAGTGATGACTTTAGACAATCCAAGCTCCTCTTTTTATATCTGTATATGTATATTTCCCTCCAATCCTCATTTCCACTCGAGCATGTCACTCCATAATCTATTTCCAAAAGACATCCATTTACAATCCTATAAATTCCAAAAGAACCTTCCCCAATAACCTTTCTTAAACATTTCACCAAAGATCTTGCACTTTTATGATTATCTTGATTCCATATCACTGGAGAAATCTTTCTACCACATGACTTCATGAAATCTATACTACTAGCAATAACCCAATCATATCTCCAAATATTCATACCATCAATCACCAAAATTACAGTTTGCCTCAATGGAGAGATCCCATGTAACTGCGAATCTTGCCGCCCCTCTGATATATCCACCTTCTCTGGACCAGTAACCAAGACCTCTGCTTTCCAAACAGAGAAATTTGACGGCGGAGCAGAGGGAGATCGTAGGGTGGAACTGAGTGGGATCGTCGCAATTGACTTTTGACGAATCTGAGGAAGATTATCAGGAAGCAAAAGAATGACGGTGATGACAAAGCTAAGGGACGATGGTGTTGTATCTGAGTGATAATGACGGTGTATATGAGAAACGATGAAGCAGAGGTATGACGGTGAGAGGTGAAGACGACGACAATCATCTTTTTAATATATTTTCCAATTCATGTTTTTAGATTTTTTTTTTAATTAATCCAAAGAGAGGGCATAAGAATAAATGATCCATTTAATAAAATTTATTTTTGTGACTTTGAGTCTTGAGTGTTAGTTTGGGAAGGAAAATTTGGTTTTGTGTCATTTGTGTCATTTTCTCAAAAACTATCAACCACGGAAATAATTATTTTACGAAATATTTTTTTTCAGCTTTTTTGACATTTGTCGAAAAATCCCCACGCTTACGTAGTTAAAGAATATGTTCCAAACCCCATTCTTCTTCCACGATGGTGGCAAAACAAAACCTTATATTTCATCCGACAAAACATATTTGTTCATTTAAAAAAACATATTTGTTCAAAACAGAATACAAACTAACAAATATGAAATGATGATTTTTCCGAAATATGAAAACTAATAAATACGAAATGATGATTGCAGTTATTCTTTTTGTTATGTTTTCATTAGGCATGGGCGTTCGGTGGTCCGTTCGATTTCGGTCTGGTGTATTCGAATTTTCGGATATTTGGTGCTATGCTCATAAGTATATTCAGATTTTACTAATTATCGGATCGGGTTTGGTTCGATTTCATCTGGATTCATGTTTAAAATCGTCCAAAATATATTTTTAAAAAATTGGCAATTGTTTTTCCAAATATACAAATTATTTATTAATCTAATTAAAAATTAGTTAAACTATCTAAATTAACTAAAAAGTATTCAAAATAATAAATAAAATAAACTACAAAAATATTTTTGAACACTCTAAAATATCTAAATCACCTTAACATATATACAAACATTAACATATTTAACTAATTTCGGATATCTTTGGATCCTAGTTCAGACTTTGGTTCGGTTCAGATTATAACAAACACCAAAGTACTAGGCTTTAAGTCACATTCGGATATTTTTATATAACGGTTTGATTCAATATCAATTTTTTCGGTACGAGTTTAGGTAGGTACTGAGATAAAAACACTCAGGCCTAGATTTCATTTTAGCGAGTTATACCGCTATTTTGCTATCACCAAGCAAATTTGATTAACGTAATATTATGAAATTACACTCATTTCTCGAATGACCCGAATAAATCATTACGCTAAGATAAATGCAATGATGATCATATCTCGTATAGAAATTAAAGGCCTTCTGTCGTAGAAAATATTTTTTTTGACTAAGTAAAAATATTTGATGCTCCAATGATCATAGCCAAATAAAAACTTGCAGCGAGGGATCTAGATAAGAAAATAAATTAATCTGTCACTAAGCTATAAAGAGCATTTTTAAATATCAACTAAACCCACTAAATTAAGTTCATTGTTGGTAGGGCCGAACCACATTGATGGCTCACTTTTCTTTCTTATTGTAATGCAAATTCGTAGGTGTACTTTGAGTGATTCAAATGTCACATGATACCAAACTTGTTTAAGAGCATCATTAAGTACAAGATTATTATACTTATACATTTCCTGAACAGGAAACAGGAATAGTTTGATGGTATTTAGACAAATATTTGAGATTTCATATATTTCAACAATATATATATATATATATTTGCTTAAACAACATACTGAAAGTTTGGAAATATATTGATATTTGTGCATGAGCAAAGAAAAAAAAAATCTAGTGGTGAATAATTCAGTAACGTTTGAGTTTGAGGTAATCAAACCTAATACATTCGAACTCTGCTGACTATATAGATATGAATTACTGTTTTCGGCTCATTTGAATACTCACGAGAAGATCCATCCGTGGAGTATACTTCTATTCAGTCTATATGTTAATATATCGATCTCGTTCATTCTCAAGTTCAACTATATAATAATTATGATTTAAGAAATTATTACTCGGATCAAATTACATTGCGACTTCAGTA
This sequence comes from Hirschfeldia incana, assembly GCA_026261945.1. Lineage (NCBI taxonomy): Eukaryota > Viridiplantae > Streptophyta > Magnoliopsida > Brassicales > Brassicaceae > Hirschfeldia > Hirschfeldia incana. The sequence goes on from JABCMI010000006.1 coordinate 6,824,495, forward strand.
TTTTTCAGTCCCGTCTCTAGTCCATTTTCAGTTTTCATCGGAGTTAAGTCCATTTTTCAGTTTTTATTGGAGTTAGAGCATGTCCAGTACATGATATTCATAAGATATCTCAACATTTAAGAAAAAATAAATAAAAAAAGTAGGAGAAAGACATGATAGTATCTTGCATCTATACTATACTGTTAGATACTTTGTATTACACATGTCATTACTAAGTAGTTTATAATTTATAGCTTTAATAATCTTTTTATTAAATAACTATGTAAAATGTTATTAATTAATAATTTTAATTTTTTTTTTACAAACTGAATTACATATTCACCAATAAAGTTGAACTTGACTGCCAAATGATGAATAAGCAGCTTTGACCACCGGTCAGCTAAGAGTTTTGAGCCAAATCTGGCTTTAATAACTTCACAAAAAAACCTAAATTAAATATTTTAAACCATAAGCTAAATCTAAAAAACCTTCACTTTTTAATTAGGCTACCCGAAAATTAATATTGAGCTAAAGCTTCGAACTAACTTACCCTTATTTCTTTTTTGTGCTCAAAGAACCTAACTTACCCTTATTTGAATTTATATCATTTGCCGAAAAACATCGTTTGCCGACCAATTATGTATCGGTACTTCCAAATAAGTGAAATCACGAATCACATGGGTTATGCATGATGTTTCCTTTCCTCTTATTGTTGGAAAATAATTTTTTTTTTTTTTTACATAAACTTCATCTTCCTTATTCACTCCCAAAAGAAATACTGTTTTGAATACAAGATTTGAAGCAGCTTAACTAAAACAGGCTAATTGTTGGAAAACAATTGTTGGTAAAGCAGTATATAATTTGAGCTCATTCGAATATAGCGAATCAAAAACAAGTTAACTGTAAAAAAGACATTTTTTTTCTTTTTTTCTCTCTCCTCTCTTGCGATAAAATCGGCGAATCTCTGGTTCTCCATGGCTGCTTCCGGCTCGAGCCCACCGGCCCCCGTCGGTGTTCCGTCCCGTCCCCCTCCCTTCTCCCCTGACCCCCCAGACCCTTCCCTTCCTCCCCCTTCCCTTCCCGCCGCCCCATCCCCTTCCCTCCCAACTGTTCTCCCTCATCGGCACAACTTGCCATCCGGGGGAGTCCCACCATCTGCTCCTTCCCCCTCCTCCTCTACTGGTGTCTCAGCTGCTGAGCTCCTATCCTCCTACCTTATTGCCCCTAAATCAATTCTCCCTTCCCCCAATTCGTTTTCCCCAAACCCTAATTTGAGCTTCAAATCAACCCCTCTTCCACCATCATCCTCTTCCACGACTGGAAGCCCCCTACCACCTGTTACGGGTCATATCCCCCCTCCAAACTACTCTCCTCCTCTTTTGGCCTCTCCCGCTCCCTTGCCTCCAGAATACCCATGGCTTCCACCCTCCTGCTCCCATTGCAAAGAACTTGGACATATCATAAAAGACTGTCTAAAAATCAAGCGCCAATGGGTCCCTGTTCAGAGACAAAAGGATCCAATGGAGGTTGTTGAGGAAGACTCCCCCCCTGTTCCCACTACTGTGTTTGAACCACCCTCTGTAGCTGCTGTACCCCCTTCCCTTTCCCCTGATCCCCCTTCTGACTTACCTTCCCCGTGTCCTACTACTATCCCGGACCCTCCTACTATCGTTCCCCCTCCTGCTATCGATACCCCTTCTACTATCCAGTCTTCACCTTACCAAATTATCTCTCATGTCTCTACCCCAATCCTGGACTCTCCCATAGACCTCGCCTCTTTCCCTCCTCTTCCAGCCTCTAAAGCTCTATCTCCCCCTATCCCCCTTCCCCTTCATGCCCCTCCCTCTCTTCCCTCCCCTAACCCTCCCCAAAACTTTGTCCTAGCGCTTGCGGCTACTGTGATGCCAAATGCATCAATACCTATTCCTGCTAAGCCACTTTTGCTCCACCCTCCTTCCCCCTCCTCACTTTGCTATTCTCCCCCTCCTGTTTTACCCTCTGACTCTCAGTCATCCCACTACTCCCACCCTCTTCTACCCTCAGCCTCTCCCTCCTCCTCTTGGGAATCACCAAAGCGGAAATCAAAAATTTTTCAAAAAACTTTTTCCCCCACTCCCACCACTGGCCATTTCAACCCTTTTGCTCCTCTCTCTACCCTACCCGAAATTAAGCCCTCTCCTACCCCCCCCCCCCCCTTCTTCTGCCCCTGATCATAACCTTGACCCTAATCCTGACCCTAGCCCTGACCCTATCCCAGCGACCGCTGACCCCGCTATCCCCGATGTGGGTACTCTCCTTCCTCAAGGAGTGCCCTCATCCAATATTTAATGTGTACAAAAATGTTTTTTTGGAATGTCCGAGGTATAAACGAAACGGACAAGCATCGACCTTTTGTTCAATGGCTATCAGTTCACCAGCCTTTCATCGGTGCCCTTTTGGAAACGCATATAAAGGAAACAAACTTGAATCATATAATGTATGTCCTGTGTCCCGGATGGAACTTCTTGTCCAATCACAATACCGACGAAGATGGCAGGGTTATCATCATTTGGAAACCGTCAGTAACTATCCAAGAAATTCATCAGTCTAGTCAATCCATCACATGCAAAGTGGAGCTCCAAACGGGACAATCTTTCTACTTCTCAGCTATCTATGCCTCAAATGACAGGGAGCAGAGGCTTGATCTTTGGAATGGGCTTTTGGAAGTTCAGCAAACTTACTACCTTGAAGATAGCAGTTGGGTTATTGGAGGTGACCTTAACCAAATCATCCATTTTGCTGAACACTCCTCCCCTCATGTTGATCACCTAACTGCTGATATGCTGGAGCTGAAAGACTTTATGCTTAAGCTTGGAGTTGAGGATCTTCGTTATCAGGGCAATACTCATACCTGGCTCAATAAACAACCGGACAACCCTATTACAAAGAAGCTAGACAGAGCCCTGGTAAACACCAACTGGATCAGCAGTTTTCCTAATAGTGTGGCCACTTTCCTACCCCATGAATTCTCAGACCATTCCTCATGTCTCATAGACACAGCCTGTCCATTACCCTCCTCTGGAACCAAACCATTCAAGTTCTTTAACCACCTAACCACCCACCCAACCTTCCTAACCACGGTTGAGGCAGAGTGGACTCTAGCCGGAAGCAGAGCATATGATCTATCTTCGCTGGGTTTCAAACTCAAAAATATGAAAAGACCCTTAAAATCTTTAAACAGAGAGTGTTTTTCAGACATCCAGAAAAGAGTGAGTGAGGTTAATGTTTGTTTGAAAATTGTGCAGGTACAGGCTATGGCGTCCCCAACAACTACTCTATTCCAAGAGGAAAGAGACCTTCAGGAGAAATACAACTTCTTGCGAGGCATTGAAGAATCATTCTTCCGCCAAAAATCGAGGGTCAACTGGATGAGTCTAGGAGATCATAATACACCTTTCTTCCAGCAAGTAGCAGTAGCGAGAGCTTCTCAAAATGCTATCAGATCAATCACACTTCCTGATGGGACTATCATCACGGACCCTGATCTTATTAGTTCTTTGGCGATAGCTCACTTCCAGCACATTCTAGCGCCACTCGACTTGCCAGCAATCTCTTCCCCCTTTCTTTGGCTGCAAGATCTCCACTCAAGTTTCTGCTCTGATCACGACCGGTTTCTCATGTCCTCCCCTCCTACCAGTGCAGAAATAGCAAATGTCTTGAGGAAACTGAATCCCAATAAGTCACCGGGTCCAGATGGTTTCTCTCCCGCTTTCTTCAAAACATCATGGTCAATACTAGGAGAGGAAGTGCTCGCTGCCATCTCGCATTTCTTCACTTCGGGTTTCTTGCCACGTTCGACGAATGCTACTATCCTTACCTTGGTTCCAAAGAAGCCTGGTGCTACTGTCATAACTGACTATAGGCCGATCTCGTGCTGCAATACAACTTACAAAACTATCTCAAGACTCTTAGTCAGGAGGATCAAGCCTATACTCCGTAGACTTATTCTGCCAAATCAGACGGCGTTTGTTGAAGGAAGATTGCTTATGGAGAACACTCTACTTGCTTCTGAAATTGTCCAGGGTTATCACAGGAAGGGAGGAGAAAAGAGAATCACCATAAAGGTAGACATAGCAAAGGCCTTCGATACTGTTAGATGGGAGTTTCTCTTTGCCTGTTTACGTAGCTACCATATCCCGGACCTGTATATTCGTTGGCTTGAAGCTTGTGTGTGTACTCCATCTTATTCGGTGGCTTTCAATGGCTCCACCTATGGTTACTTCAAAGGAAGAAGAGGACTGAGACAAGGGGACCCTCTTTCTCCCTACCTATTTGTCTTGGTAATGAACTGTCTATTTATGGCTCTAGACAAAGCAGCAAGGGAAGGTAAATTTCGGTACCATGCTCGATGTGGCAGATCTAAACTCACCCATCTCTCCTTTGCTGATGACCTGCTCATTTTCTGTGATGGTTCCCTCACTTCTGTCCAAGCTATTCTCATAATCCTCCAGGAGTTTGAGAACCGCTCTGGCCTGGCAATCAGTGTCCAAAAGTCATGTTTCTTTGCGGCGGGGATTTCTGAAACTGAGATTGAAGCAATTAGTCAGCAGACGGGTCTTTCCACTGGTATTTTCCCTATTCATTATCTGGGAGTCCCTCTAGACACTAAAAAAATCTCTCCTATTCACTGCGCGCCTCTGCTCCAGTCCATTAAGAACAAGTTGCGATCCTGGACTATTAGAAGTCTTTCTTATGCGGGTAGGCTGCTGCTTATCTCAACGGTTATTAATGGCATCACAAACTTCTGGACAAGCTCTTTCATTATCCCAAAAGGTGTCATCAAGGAGATTGATTCTATGTGCTCAAAATTTCTCTGGAAAGGGGATATCACTGCTCACGCCTCTGCTAAGGTGTCTTGGGACTCTTGCTGCCTCTCAAAAAAAGAAGGTGGTCTCGGCCTGCGAAATTTGGATGCTTGGAACTCAGCTTGTGCGACAAAAATGATTTGGTTAATTTTTTTCGCTGTAAACTCCATCTGGGCTTCTTGGTTCACAACTGAGATTTTGCAGGGAAACTTACAGTTATTTTGGGTAATCAACACCAAACAGAAGCACTCCTGGCTGGTAAACAAACTCCTTGAGCTGCGCCCTATTGTCTTTCCTTGGTTCAGACAGAGGGTAGGAAATGGTGAAACTTGTTACTTCTGGTCTGGAAATTGGTCTCCTTTTGGAAATTTGTCAGATTATCTTGAGACCTCTGGCTCTCATCGTTTTCCTATCCGAAAGGATGCAACGCTGGCTGAATTATGGGATAATGGCGCTTGGATTCTACCTAATGCGCGCTCAGATAAACAGGTTGAGGTTATCTCTTTCATCTCAACTTTAATGCTGGATAACAGCGGGGATACTCTAGAGTGGTGGCCTGGGAACCTGCCTAAACGTAAATTCTCAACGGGGGGAGTTTATAACCTTCTTAAGCCACAGGTACCAGATGTATTTTGGCATAAGGAGGTGTGGTTCTCGGTGGGAATTCCTAAGCACAAGTTCTTAACTTGGTTGATGATCAGAAACAGATGTCCAACAAGGGACAGACTACTAGCATGGGGGCTGCAAACAGATACAAATTGCCTCTACTGCAATGCTACGGAAGAATCTATTGCGCACTGCTTCTTTGAGTGTAACTTCACATGGCAAATCTGGCAGGTCATAGCAGAAAAATGCAGGTTCCACACTAGGAGGCACTGGCTCCCACTTCTCCAGCAGCTTTCAACGACCACTCAGAACAGGCACCAAAGGGCGATCATCCTTCTCAGTTGGCAGGCCACTCTCTACACACTATGGTCAGAGCGCAACAACCGCATTCATAGAGCTCGTTTTACTTCGGCGGATGGCCTCATCAAAATGATCAAACTCGTGGTAAAAACAAGAATATCTAGCCTCCGGCGGGACAGACCACAACTCTCCAGTACTCTAATGCAGCTATGGTTCTCCAATTAACTATGCTGCCCTCTTTTCTCTTGATTCAAGTATGTTTTCACTAATATGTAATTTCTTGGACCGCTTGGTCTACTGAGTATCACTCTGTAAACTTTTATCTTCTTGCATTTTAAATTTGAAAATCTTTTGATAAAAAAAAAAGTTAACTGTAAAATATTATATGTTTTATCTTTTTTTTCTGACAAATATATATATTTTTTCTTTGACTCGTAAAATTTATTTTGTGGCCTCTGTTTCAAGACTTTTACATTAAGAAAATTGTGAATATGAACCGTTTTAAAAAAAAAAATTGTGAATATGAATGCAATTTACATTTAAAAAAAAGAAAAAAAATTGTGAATATATATATATATATATATATATATATATATATATATATATATATATATGATTTTATGTCTACTTTTCTCTCTTTCACGACGACCATCCACAATATTTTGGCAGTCTTCCAATTTCCATTTTTACCACTAAATGCCTATTTTCCCTACCTATTATTATATATCACTTTTTTGGTTAGAAACCATTTAACATTGCTATATGCTAATCTACAAATCTTTTATATTTTTCGCTAAAGATCCAGACTAAGATTAAAGAAAAAGCTACCAAATTTTATTTATGGTGAGAAAATGATGCTTAACCAATAACAAGAATGATTTTAATAAGCATATTGATTTATTAAATTCTTGAGAATAGTTTTTTTTTTTTGAAAAAAACATTCTTGAGTTGAGAATAGTTATGTCGGTTCAAGACACGAAACTAACATAACTCACCATCTTATATAACTGAAATACAGAAATGTTCAATTTGACTTTTTCTTTTTTTTTTTTTGTATGCATGGTTCTACATTGTTGGATTTAGAAAATTTCTGACTAAAATTTAAGTTTATATAAATAAAATGTAGCGAGTTTCCAGAGTCCTTCACGTATAATTATTTGTCGTGGTCTGAAGTATTTCAGAGAATCTTATCCATGATAGATGTGTATGTCGAATTATTCATCGTAAATTTGTATATTGCGGGAGAGCTGGATAGTAAAATTATTATTCAGCAAATTCTTTCTACAGGTACTAAGTTTGATCAATTGTAAATAGTATTAGCATATAACTTAATACGCATAATGAGAATTTGTGAAAGTTTAGAGCCTCTTTATTATCACCAGTGGCATATAATACCATACACGGTACACCCATTCGCTGCTACAGGTACTAAGTTTGATCAATTGTAAATAGTATTAGCATATAACTTAATACGCATAATGAGAATTTGTGAAAGTTTAGAGCCTCTATTTTATCACCAGTGGCATATAATACCATACACGGTACACCCATTCGCTATATATATTTTTAATAATAAAAAAGATGTTAGAGGAAAATATATATAAAAAAGGAACAAATATCCGTATGATAATTTTTCTTGTTTTCGTTTACTGACTTAGGTTAAAATATTTTGATGAGATTTGGATCTCGTAGTTAGTCTTATTAACCAAAAGAAATTGCCCTCCCAAAATCATTCATACGAAAACGTCGGAAAACAAACGTTGTGGGCTTTTCCAACTTGAACCAGTTAAAAGTAACATTTGTATACAGAAAGAATTAAGTTAAAAACGCAAGAACCTTTTTTGGTATGAGTTTCTCAAGATATACAAATAGATCATACTCAATAAGGTCTCCTACCAAGAAAGTTCCCCGGTGGATCATAACTGCACGCCAATAACACGCCCCCTCCACGATTACAGATCACATGAGCACAACCAACCCTCTGCGTGCTCTTCCACACAATCTGCGTGTAATGGCCACACATCTCGGCCCGACACGAGTTAGAGTAATAGTTATAACTCCTTGCTTCCGACAACCATCCATTGGCGGCTTGAGCCGGGCTCCAGCTTTTACCTGAGCCCCAGAATAGATTCTCACCGTATGGTCCATTAGAATGGATCAATGCGCAGTCACCGCGTCTTTGGTTGGCCCACCATTGCGCGTAACGGGCTAGTTTAGCGTCCCACACTAGCGGTCTGAGCCTTAACCGAGCTCTAGCTGCGTTTTGTGGAGCCATGAATTGTTGTTGATAGTTTGCATCAACGCAATGAAAACATGCTACAAATAATAGTATGAGAGCCGCGATTGCAACCGAAACACCATTAGTGTGTTTAGGAGGTGCCATCGCGGGTGAAGCTTGAACTAATGGTGTTTGCTTCGTTTTATATAAGCTTTAAATCGTGAAGAGAATAATGTTTTTAGTGATATTTGTTTATTTTATATTGTAAAATAAGGTTTTACGAACGAAAGTGTCAACTCTATGATTAGTGGTATACATGTTCGATTATGATAGCCACATTTGAATTTTGTTCTGAACTCCTAGATTTTGTGACAATTAAGCATGTATTACAGTATTTTATATATGCTCAATTAATATTTTATGCATAGTGGATAAATAATATATATATATATATATAAATCTATTAATATTATAGACCGGCGGCCCCCTTCCCCCAAAAAAAGTCTTGGAGGCAAGAAGATTTATGTACAGTTAAGAACTTTCGTCGATAGTATATTTTTTATATAAATAAATATTATTTAAATGTTTATCAGTTTATATTTTTAAATATTTATATTTCTAAATTTTTATAAACACAATAGTCGAATAGTTTATGTGCTATAAAAATAGTATCCCATGCTTGATATTAAACTTTTGAAAAATTAATATTCACTTATTGATAATTTGAGTAATATTTCTTTTAACATAAAATTGTTAGACAAATGAAAAAAAAATTAAATATTTTGATCAAATATAGATAATATGGTAAAATTTAGATACGGTAGAAAAAATATATTTGGTTATAAACATTAAACATTGATTTACAAATAATTCAAATATATTTAAATTTCTATATTAATTTTTTTTTTGTTGAAAATAGTTAATAGCAACCAAAATGGTTAAACATATACTTTAAAAATTCTTGAAAAATATATAATCTTAGGTGAGATTTAATTATATTAAAATAATATTGAATTACAAATATTTCAACTTGTTCTATAAGTAGTTTAAAATATTTAAAATCTTAGCATATATAGATTTTATTATTCAAAATAATTAATGGTAAGTTAAACATATATTTTAGGAATATTCAAAATATTGTTTAATGTCTAATTTAAACTTGAATTTCGTTCAAAATAATTAATCGTAACATTATCCAATTTTAATATTGTTAAAATAAATTTTAAATATGAATATTCATAAAAATCAGCTAATTTATTTTAGAAAATATATAAAATACGAAATTAAGTTAAATTGATTTAAGAAACTTTTTAATAAATAAAAATTGACAATAATTATTTAAATGTAAGTTCATTTAATGGTTCATTTAATTACTTCAGTGGCATGTCATTTGTAATTAAAACTGAAAACTAAAGGATAATTTATATTTGTACTTCAATTTTAATAATAGAGATAATTATTCCCCTTTTTACTTAAGTTAATCAGCAACATTTAAATTATTTTCCATTTTGACATTTTAAATAGCTGATAGTATAAGATTCCTATAAAATTACCATATCTTTTTTGCCACAATATTTAGGAATTCTGAAAACTTCAAAGACCAATAAATTAATTATCCTTTAGATATTCAGAAATTAATCAATTAGTTGAAAACTTACTAAAAAATAAAACAAATAAACTGACATACCTTTTTGTTACATTTACCCTTATATTTTATTGATTATTGAGTTGTAAGATGTAGAGAAAAGAGAAGATGAATTGTACAAATACCAAATTTTTATAAATTGATAAATAGCAAAGAAAGACGAATTGTATACAGATTATGTTGACTAGGACAGACACTAGGAAAGAGCTTGGGAGATGATGGAACGGTGAGACAATTGCTGTTCATAGAGATCACGGAAGATGCGGTATTTTGCATCGTGATACTTCTTAACCTTAGGGTCTGATGATGGATGAACCACCTGAAATTACATCACAAGTGACGCCATAAACAACATGATCAATGCATAATTTTGACTACTACTTAAAAAAGGCAATGAAGTTAGATAAGCATGTATACTTGTCCAGCTGCGTTCAAAGCTTTCATAGCATCATGGAGACTAGGATAACTCTTGGCAGCAACCGCTCCAAGAATGGCTGCTCCTAGAAGAACAGACTCGCTTTCTCGTGGTAGAATAATCGGACAACCTGCCAAATAGAACAATCCAATGAGATTAGTACTACATATTGTGGCTAGTGCTGTTAGTTAGTACTACGTACCAACGATATCAGCATGTTCTTGGATGAACAGTGGGTTCTTTGAAAGGCCGCCACAAGCAAGCAGTGTGTCAATCTAACATAAAAAATGCAAAGATATATGAGGCAGTGGAAGTAAATGTCTAAAGAACAGTGTGTGCAGCAAACTTACTTTGTGACCATGGGCATTGCAATGCTCTACAATATGACGTGTACCATAAGCAATCCCCTGTACTGTGGCTAAGTACAGAAGAGCCAACTGCTTCTCTGATGTGTCAAGAGTCATTCCAAAGACCACCCCTTTTGAATTTGGATCTGCAACTGGAGACCTGTAACACAGCTTCGAGTCAATAACTTCAAAAGCTAAAAACTGCTCAGAGCAGGGCTTTCTATTTTCAATCACCTGTTTCCATGAAAGTCAGGAAGGATGTGCATCTCTGAGGTAAGAGCAGCTACAAACGGAGAACTTGTATCCTCTTGCGCCATTGATTTTAAAATGTTGTTCAGAAGTTGAAACACAGAAACTTCTGCGAGAGACCAAAGACAATAGCATTCAAACCAAATGTTTTCTCAAGAGAAGGGCGGAAGAAAGTGGGAAGGTTTGATAATACTCTGGGAAGCAGCTTGATTTGCAAGACGAGGAGAAGCAACATGGTTTTCGATTATGTGATCAAGTAAAGCCCCAGTGGCACTCTGTCCTCCTTCTGTAAGCCAATACTCCGGCACCATAGCTACATAGAACAAATCAGAGTGAGATTTAATAAATCAAATAGACAGAAAGGATAAGAGACTAAACGAGAATGTACCTGACCAGAAAGGCCCCCACACGCCAGGTATAAACAGCTTTTCACGTGAAACAGCCATATGGCATGTTGATGTGCCACATACTAAAACCATGCGAGTGCATAAGGTATCCTCATCTGATTCTGAAAAAATAAAAATTCTTAGAAATTAGTATATCACGTTACCACGTTGCTAGACTATAATAGCAATAGAGTTACCTTTCTTCAAGGAGTCTGAATCTGATTTACTTTCCATGACCCCAACACCACCGGCATGAGCATCAATGAGTGAAGTCCCTACAGGAGTTCCAGCCAACAGACCCAGTTCCTAAAAATTAAAAACAACTGGATTAAAAAGAAACTTGTAATTGAATGAAATATAAAACATAAGAACATGTTAAATGCTTGCTCAATGTTTTTGATTTTAAGTGGTTGCTTAGTACTTGCCTTAGCAGCTGTTGCGGTTAGACCATTACCCAGTGGATGCCCGGGAAAAGCCACACTTCTCCCTAATTAAGAATTGATATGAAGTAAAAGCTAAGGTTTAACAGTTCCTCTTAGAGCATTCCTAACAGCTAAAAAAAAAAAAAAAAAAAAAAGAGATGCATACCGATCTTAGAATGGTGACCATCTACAAGATCGCCTAAACCAATCTCCTCCCAGAACTCATCATCCCACCCACACGCTTCCATATCACGAGAAGCCTTCTCAGTCATCTGCTGCATATGCGCATGACCAAGATACGTCCATTTGCATACCGTGGTGCACAAGCTACGTGTATCATCTCCAGTAGCTCTAAGAGGGAAACAAAAACGAATCAGGAAATGCAAAAAATAATTTATCACAAGAGGACCAAAAGGTTAAAAAGAGCAGCCGAACCTGTAGGAAAGCCAGTCACTCAAGTCCATCCACTTATACACCATTGACCAAGACTCCTGAAGATTCTCTTTCACCCATAGTAACTGCAAAAGCATAGATCGTGCTCAAACAAGCAGAAACAAAATCACATCGTTAAAGCAACTTCAACCTACTTTAGGTGGCTCCATCTCTGGAGAAACACCACCACCACAGTACTGCAAAACCGGAGAATTAAACGAGTTGATTCTCTCCGCCTGCTTCACAGCTCTATGATCCATCCAAACAATAATATTCCTTCTCGAATCACCACTCCAAGACACAGTAACAGGAGACCCCTCAGCATCAACCGCCACTGCAAAGACAAATAACAAACGTTAACCTTCTCCCCTCATCTAAGTCTTCAGATGCTACTACTACAAAAGGTACAAACCGAGAGAGCAGGTGGCAGCAAAGCCTATTCCTTTGACTTCAACATCAGAAACATTAGCAAGAGAGCAAGCAGACTTCACAGCTGCACAAACCGCGTGCCAGATATCCGTTGATGATTGCTGTTTCCAAAAAAAATAAAACATCAACTAATAAGAGCTCCAATGACTTTAACATCAACTCGGAAACCAAAGTCTTCTTACTACCTCAACACAGTCTCCATCTTTCCAAATCTGTATAGGACTACTAGAAGAGCCTAGAAGCTTCCCTCTTTCATCGAACAAACCTAAAGAAAGTATACAACTTTGAAACGTTAAACAGATTCAAGGGAGTTGTTCCGATACTACAGAGGTCGAATTACAAAACCCATTTAAGGATTGTACAGAAAGGATCGATCTTTTTTATAGACGATTCTCTCAGAATTGACGATCAAAAGGGGGATAGAAGGGTAAACCGGCTCGGGCGCTTCCGGTTCCGACGTCTACGCCGAGGAAGACGGAGCGAGATGGAAATGGATTTAACTCAACGGTGGTGGTCATCTCAACGGCGACGGCGAGCGACGGTTGTGACTCACTCTAATCTGATAACATTACTCTTTCTGTTTTCTCTTAATTTGTTTTTTTATCAATATCTTTTATATACTAAAGCTCAAGTCGCACCACTAATGAAAATCTGACAAATGGAAAATTTCTAAAAAAATAATTTCAAAAAAATACAAAGCAAAACACGTGGACCATATGTCAAAGTAAGAGGAAGTTTCAAAATAAAACAATTAACCAACCCTTTCACAACCCAATCATACGAAACAAGTTTTTTCCAAAATCAAAATAATAAAACATTTTTTTAATCGTAAATATTTCTGTAACTGAGTTAAAAAATATTGTATGTAACTGCCAAGAAGTTCAAATTCCTATTTTTTTAAAAAAGTATCACACTATAACACGTTCAACAATGAATTATATAACTTCCCATCATCTTGACTGTCTCATAATATATGGGTCCACTTCTTTATCGTTTTTGTTTTGTCTTTTGAGTTTTGCAGAGCACAGTGACAAAACCTTATGATTATTTACTTCAAATTCATCTTTTTTTTGATTTAACCTTGGGGTTTCCCAGCGGTAAGCCGGACTAATCCCCAAGAGGCCTTCCATCCGGGCACCGACGTTTATAGCGGGGAAGGTGGCCAAGGCGACTCGAACCCAGGAGCGGGCACTCCAGCTGGAGTTCCATTACCACTAGGCCAAGAGCTCTTGGTTTCCAGCTGGACTTCAAATTCATCTTCCCTATTCCTAAAAGATTTTTATTTACTTCAAACTTATCTTCTCTATTCCCAATAATCACGCCTAAGTTAATCTCTTGGAGAAATGGATTCATCTCTTTCTGATTCTAATTTACAAGGATTGATGCGTTAAAGCAACAAGTTCAACAAGGAGAATCTGTTCATTTTTTAGCATTAGTTTTGTTCGACACTAAATTGTTTTGTTTAACTATTTGATTTTTAATTTCAGGAAGTGTTTGTTGTTGGAAGAGAAGCTTTCAAGAGAGTTCATGGACTCTGAATTTTCAACGTTCATTTGATAGGTAACCACAATTTTGTGGACATTTACATGATTTTTTTTTTTGAGTAAACTTTGTAGATATTATATTCACTAAAAAGAAAACATGAAGTAAACCAGAAAAACATCAAACTAATATTTGAATCCACTAAACTAACTAAAATCAAAGAAAGTTTTAAAACTAATCTAATTTAATTTTATGTGTCATGGCTAATCAGTAATAAGTGTGTCAATTGTTTTGTTAATGTGTAGTCACATTACTTATGATAAATGAGAGTCATTTTATACCTGCAATTTTAGATATATATAACTGAAACTTGGTCTTATATGCAAGCGAAAATATACCCGTACGAAGTACGGGATCAATACTAGTTTTATTTATAATCCAGGCCATCAGCCAAATTGCCACGTAAGTTTCGCTCTGTTTTTTTTTCTTTCAATTTTTTTTTTCTATCGACTTTTTCATTCACTTAAAACAGAGTACAATAGGTCAGCTTGTGAGCCAAGAAATTACATAAGATTGATCCATTTGTCTGGCTCTTTTTGCTAACTGATCAACATGACTTACAAAAGTTCTAGGGACTTTTCTAAAAGAAAAATTATTGAGCTTGGAAAGGTTTAAAATATCTTGTATCATTGTGGATGCTTCGTTGAGGATATTGTTTATGCTCTTCTTACCATTATAGCTTTCCAAGGCTTTAAAGATCTGTGCATTGTCTCCTAGAATTGTTACGTTCTTATAACGCAATCGGTGCAGTTGTTGAACGGCTAGCAAAGTGGCTATTGCCTCGGCTTCAAGTGATGAGTTTGTTGGAGCAATCGCTGTGCTTCCCTGGATAATTAGAGTGCCTTCTCTTCTGTGTAAGGACCACCTTATACCTGCTTTTTCATTTGGGGACTTCCAAGAAGCATCAGCAACGCAATAGAGCGCATGTTCTTGAGGGAGGATGTCATTGATGGAAAACGGATGGCTTACTTGGGTGGAAGGCATGGCAGGTTCGTTGTGAAGTAAGGCTTCATTCCAGAGGTTCAAATCCATGATAGCTATCTTAATAACCTGCACAATATGATCTCTATTGTTTTCAAACAGCAACTTATTCCGCATTTTCCATATCCTCCATCCTAAGAACAATGGTAGAAGCCCATATGTATCCCTTGCACTACCCATAACTATGTGTTGCACAAAGTGCAAGAGATCTGTATTTATTCTTAAAATCTGAGAAATATCAGGACAAACCAGCTCCCATATCTCTTTAGATACTCTGCACTGGTAAAGCAAATGAGATATGGATTCGAATCCTTCACCACAAAGCTGGCAATCAGAATTCACTCTACATCCTCTTCTACTAAATTATCTGCAACAGGGAGTCCATTATGGAGCACTTTCCACCAATATATTTTGAGTTTAGGTGGAATGTTTAATGCCCACAAATTTCGAATAACATGATTTCGCATTCGAGTAGAAGAGGAAGCTATAACCTGGTTAATATGATCACTCTCCTCGTCCAATTGCCTCTGAACATGATACCCTGACTTAACAGTATAAACTCCCGTTTTACTTAGCTTCCAATACAACAAATCTTGGGTTCCTGTTACACTTGGACGAAGACGCATTATTCTGTGCACATCCTCTAATTGAAATAATTGATGTAAAAGAGGTTGATTCCATGAAGATGTTCCTGGAATGAAAAGATCCTTGACTCGTAAATTAGGGTGAACTAACATGCCTGGACCTATTGGTGTGGCTTTAGGATCTCCCAATAGCCAATTGTCTTGCCACACTCTTATCTGACCTCCATTCCCAACCGCCCAGTGCATTCCTTTTTGGATTATTGGTCTAGCTTGAATGATACTCCTCCATGCTAGACTTGAAGACTGATAGCTACGAGCTTCCATAAAGTCTGTTTTCCTGTAATATTTTGCCTTGTAAACCCTGGCTAATAATGATGAAGGGTAAGAGAGAAATCTCCATGCTTGTTTCGCTAGGAAAGCTTTATTAAAAGCCATCATATCTCTTATTCCAAGACCCCCTTCTTTCTTAGAAGCTGTGATTTTACTCCATGCTATCCAGGGAATAGCATGCTTGTCCTGAAACGCAGACCACCAAAACTTTCTCATAGCTTTTGTAATTTCATGTATTAAGGTTTTTGGTAGTAAGAAACAGGACATTGTATAGGTTGGTAAGGCTGTGATAACAGACTTAAGAAGCACCTCTTTGCCAGCAGGTGAGAGTAACTTAGTATACAAGCTATCCAATTTGTTTTTAACTCTTTGGACTATGAAATGGAATGCCTCCTTTCTTCTCTTCCCTATATTCTCAGGCAGACCCAAATATTTTCCAAATCCCCCAATTTTCGTAATACCAAAGATATTGGATATGGTAGATTGCACTGAAGAAGAAGTACCTTTACTGAAAGCAATGGCTGATTTTGCATAGTTAACTTCTTGCCCTGATGCTTTCTGGTATACAACTAGGATGTTTGAGAGATTATGACCTTCTTCTTCAGTAGCTTTACAGAAGACTAGGGAGTCATCTGCAAAAAGTAAATGATATATAGCAGGACCACTTCTGGATGCTTTGAAACCATGGATATTTTGATTCTGTATATTCTGCTTTATCAGTCTAGAAAGCCCTTCTGTGCATATAATATATAGATATGGAGAAATTGGGTCACCTTGGCGGAGTCCACGCGATGGTTTGATGATTCTTGTGGGTTCTCCATTAATCAGCACGGAGTAAGTAACTGTGGAGATACATGTCATTATCCACCTTCTCCATTGGCGGCAAAACCCCATCTTCTCCATCACTGCATCAATAAATCGCCATTCAACTCTATCAAAAGCCTTAGCAATATCCAATTTCAAGGCCATAAATTTGTTTCTAAGACTTTTGGTATGCAGAGAATGCATAAGCTCATGAGCGATGAGAATATTGTCAGTGATAAGCCTTTCAGGTATAAAGGCTGACTGATTTTCAGATATTATATTATTCAGCCATGGTTTCAATCGTTCAGCCAGAATTTTCGAAATAACTTTATATGCAACGTTGGCTAAGCTGATTGGCCTGTAATCTTTGATCGTAACAGGGTCCTCAATCTTCGGTATTAGACAAATATGGGTTTGGTTGACTTTGGGATCGAGCTTATTTTGCTCAAAAAATAGCTTAACGAAGGATATGAGACCCGTTTTGATGGCTTCCCAATGATGCCTGTAGAAGTTTGGAGTCATTCCATCAGGGCCCGGAGCTTTGTCGGGATTCATCTTAAAAACTGCTTCCTTAACCTCCTCTTCCGTAATTTGCTCAGTTAAAGCTCTGTTCATTTCTTCAGTCACTGTTGCATGAATACCATTCATTAGGTCATCGCTAATATGACTCCCATTACTCTTATATAACATCCGAAAATATTTTTCAATATGTATATGGATGTCAGTTGCTTTAGAAAGGTACTTCCCTTGATCATCTTGAATGCGAACAATCCTATTGTAGTGCCTTCTTTGCTTTGTTTTGCTGTGGAAGAACCTCGTATTTTTGTCTCCAGCTTGCAACCAAAGAACACGACTCTTAGTTCTCCAGTATTCTTCTTCGAGTCGATATTGAAGCTGCAGTTTAGCTTTTAAAGCAGTTAAAAGATTATAATCAATGAAGGGAGAGTCATAAACACCTTGTATCTCCTGCTTAAGCGTCTGAATAATCTTCTCAGAGTTGGTGTTTTGCTTGCTTTTCCATTGGGACAGAGCTTTCCTACACTGAGCAATGATTGAATGAATGTTACCATTAGATATGTTAGCACTTTCTTGTTGACAAACTTGTTCAATAACTTGTTTTAACCCCGGATAAAGTCTCCATCTACCATCGTATCTAAATAAGGATATTTTCTTTCTTTTGCTTCCTTCAGTATCAAGGAGCAGGGGTCTGTGGTCAGAGCCTATCCAAGGGAGAAGGGAAACTGTGGCCATAGGGAATTTGTCTAACCAATTACAATTTGCTACAGCTCTGTCAATTTTAGACATGATAGTATATTTGGATCTTTTCCCCACCCAAGTAAATCGACCACCGAAGGTTTTGACATCATGAAGTCCCAAAACAGAGAGCATGCGATTGAAAAGGGAGCAAGATGCAACAGACCTGATTATACCTCCTTGCTTCTCGTTCTTACTGTTGATGTCATTAAAGTCTCCCATCAGAATCCGAGGCTTATTCTGCAAAAAACCAGCATTTTCTGAATCTATAATATGACGCCATTGAGCTTGCCTATACTTCACAACAGGGTTTCCATATATATAGGTCAACCAAAAAGTATTGGCGCCTTCTTCAACTGTCATATGATTACAGTACAAGTTAGGATTACCCAAAAAGGAGATCTTAACCCTATCATTCCAAAAAACTGCTGCGCCACCACTACTGCCACAAGCCGGCACTACTACTGAATTTTTATAACCTAGGTCCTTAGCTAAGTTCTGTACAATACTATTTACATTCTTAGTTTCAACTAGAAGCATTATATCAGGGTTATGAGTTCTCCTGATATCTTTGATATGTGGAATTGTCAAGGGGCTTCCTAAACCTTGACAATTCCAATGCAACAGCCTCATGGATGACCTGGTGGTTTGAGGAGAACCACCGAACCATAGTTGGGTTGTTCTAACTC
This sequence comes from Hirschfeldia incana, assembly GCA_026261945.1. Taxonomy (NCBI): domain Eukaryota; kingdom Viridiplantae; phylum Streptophyta; class Magnoliopsida; order Brassicales; family Brassicaceae; genus Hirschfeldia; species Hirschfeldia incana. The sequence goes on from JABCMI010000006.1 coordinate 6,842,951, forward strand.
AATCCGTTTTGCTGATGTTGTAGCTTGATCTTGCGTATCTTCTGGTGTCTTACGCTTTGTTCCTTGCTCCTCTCTAGTTTCAGCCGAGACAACTTGCAGGGATACTTGCGTTGTGTCAATATCCTTCTGTCCCATGCCTTCCACTTGATTCACCATCTGTAGCTCTTGGTTTGGCTCCACTTGCATAGCTGTCCCTGAAGCTTCACCAACCTCTTTTATAGAGATATATTCTCCTATAGCAGCGCTTCGGTCTTGAGCAGAAGCATATGGATTAGTTCCTGTGTTCATCAGCTCAAAGTGGCGTTGCTGCATATTGGGGAACTCGTTGCACATCTCATATTCATGTTTAAGACTCCCACAAAGAGTACAGAACTTTTGCAAGCCGATATAGCGAAATTCAAGTTCCACAGGAGGCTTATTCTTTATAATATCAACAGTCCTAGTGAGAGTGATCTCATTATCAACATCAAAAAGGACCTTCACTGAGACTCGAGCTTCCCTACCTACAGTTGGCTCAACAATCGTCACTTCTTCAACATGGCCGAGCTTTGACCCTATATCTTCCACAATTTTGTAACGACGGTAGATGTCGGGGAGCTTAAGGATACGAACCTTGAACGGTATCTGCTTCAAGAAAGTAGGGCTGTCTCTGTTACTCCATCGATCAATAGCAACTAACCATCCTCTGTAGGTATACGGCTGATTTTCGAGAACCATGAGGAGGTGGTGCTCAGTATCGAAATAGAAATTAACAGTTTCATCATCGTTGATCTGACCTTCTACTTTCCCGACCAACTGCCAAGTCTTGGGAAGCGAGATCTTAAGTCCAGGAGCGTTTTGATGATATGGATTAAGGCCCTTAGCCACTAGACAAAGCCTATGATCCTTTTCGAAGTCCACCTGAGCTTCCTCACATATCGACCATCTTGGTTTATCAGCTCCAAGCTTCAGATCTTGCATCGCTTTCCAAATCATCTTCATCGGATCCGGTTGCTGATAGTACTGATGGTTTGGATCCTGATCCTGATGCTGTTCTTCAGATTGCATATTGAAAATTTTGAGATTCGATGCTGATTTGAGATGAAACGTGATCGATTTTGTTTGTTTTCCGGGAGAATCTAGAATCGCCTTCGCGAAGAGAGAGAAACTTTTTTATGAAATGAAAAGGGATTTAAAAATCGATTTACTTTTTTTTTTTTTCTTTCAATTAAACTAGGAGAAGATAAGCTTTCTTTGTTAGCCTTGTTGGATTTTTGGAGGAGAGATGAGCTGAGCCTTCTTTGTTATGGCAGTGTGAAGAAACTATAGAGGTATATGGGTCACAAGCAAGATTAAGGAATGGGAGTTGTTATGATAACGTTGGACCAAGCTCTTTAGTGTGCCCGAGACTTGATCTTCCGATCTTGTCCCTGGTCATCCAGTTTACTTCATTGACAAAAGTAATAGGAACTAGAGCTGGATCCGTCCGAACGGACGGGTATTTATTTTCACTTTTTATATAAATAAATATTATTTAAATGTTTATCAGTTTATATTTTTAAATATTTACATATTTCTAAATTTTTATAAACACAACAATCCAATAGTTTATGTGCCGTAAAAATAGTATCTCGTGCTTGTTATTAAACTTTAGATTTTTTTTTTGACAACAAACTTTAGAAAAATTAATATTGACCTATTGATAGTTTGAGTAATATTTTTTGTAACATAAAATTGTTTGTCAAATGTAAAAAGAATTTAAATATTTTGATCAAATATGGATAGTATGGTAAGATTTAGATACATTGGAAAAAATATATTTGGTTATAAACATTAAACATTGATTTACAAATAATTCAAATATATTTAAATTTCATTATTATTTTTTTTGAAAATAATTATAGCAACCAAAATGGTTAAACATATACTTTAAAAGTTTTTGAAAAATATATAATCTTTGGTGAGATTTAATTATATTAAAATAATATTGAGTTACAAATATTTCATCTTGTTCTATAAGTAGTTTAAAACATTTAAAATTTTAGTATATATAGATTTTATTATTTAAAATAATTAATGGTAAGTTAAACATATATTTAAGGAATTTTCAAAATATTGTTTAATGTCGAATTTCAACTTGAATTTCGTTCAAAATAATTAATCATAACATTATCCAATTTTAATATTGTTAAAATAAATTTAAATATGAATATTTATAAAAATCAGCTAATTTATTTTAGGAAATATATTAAATACGAAATTAAGTTAAATTGATTTAGGAAACTGTTTAATAAATATAAAAATACAATAATTCCTTAAATATAGGTTCATTTAAGTACTTCAGTGGCATGCCATTGTAAATAAAACTGAAAAACCAAAAGGTAATTTATATGTGTACTTCAATTTTAATAATAGAGATATGATTGTTATTCTCACGAAGCACCACTAGTTTGAACTTGCGAACATATTTAACTAGGTGTTTTGTCCGCACATGCAGGCATGATAATTTAAAATAAATACATTATCAGTTTAAATATATTACTGTTCATATATAATATATTCATGATATTCAATAAAAACAGAAAAATAAATCTTTTCTATGTATACAAGTTTATATGGTAACATAAATGCTTTTTTATCATGTAACATAAACTTAAAAATACTAATGATTTTGATAAATTATATATTAACCTATTTTCAATGACGGATAGCTTAGCACGTAGTGTGAGGCAACAGACGTCGTTTACTGTACATATGAATACAGAGCAACCAGTTTGATTTATAGAGTTCATATGAGTCTGTAATCTTGTCGACAAAAAAAAATATATATGTATATATAAACCTATTTTTAAGACAAAGTTTTTCAATATAATAAAATTATATTTGATTGCTTAAAATAAATCTGAAAACATTATTATACACAACATATATATAGGGGTTTATATTTTATATTTTTTTAAAAAGAAAATATAAAAAAGTTGAATAACACAACATAAACTATATTTATGCAATGAAAATCATCAACCCAATGAGATTTGTTTTGAATAGATGCTTAATTATATATTAACAAATATAATTATTATTTAATGTTAATAAAGACTTTACAACATAATATTAATTATTTTTAAATAATGATAATTATCAAATCGATGAAATTTGTTTTTAATTTACGGCTAATTATATATTAATTTGATTTAATTTATGGTTAATTAATGCAAACTATTTTTAGATAGTAATAATCATGAAACCAAAGAAATTTGTTTATAATTTATGGTTAGTTATATATTAATTCGATTTTATTTTATGCTTAATAATATATAATATATTAATTAATCTAATTATTTATTTGGTGTAGTAATAAATCATTTAAAAAACTTTAAAATATGGTTAATAAGTAAAATTATCTAAAATCATGGAAAAGATGACAAGTAAGCAAATTCACTTCTCAAATAATAGTATAGATCTGATTCACGCAATAACACCATTAATGAGGTTTTGTCTCTATAACTACAAAATCTATCACTATACTTCGTCTTTGGGGGCAAGGCTCAAGTGTTGTGTTGGGCCTGAAATTATGGTTTGGTCCATTACACATTCCCCTTTCCCCCAAATCACGTTCTTTCTTCTTTTTGTTTTGTTTGTTCACCTCCCCCAAATCACGTTCTTTGTTTCACTTTTCAATGTATATTGCTGTTACGGTCTAGGTGGGCTCGGTTTGAAATTACAAACAGAAAACACCGACGAATATCTCTGTGGGCGGTGCTCGAAAGTCGAAGACGTGTTGACATACCAAAACATCGGGACCAGTCAGTCTGATACATATGTCCAAAAATCATTTCGGTTTGTAAAGCTAAAGAAATAACAAAAATAATATTCTTTTTTGATTCGCTTTGCAACAGCAAACAAAGGATCAAATAATACATTTAATATTATAAAGTTGTGACCCAACGAGACTAAAGCACATGCACCCACCCACTAGTGATCAACCCCGTAAAACTTCCATCTCTCTTATCTCTTCCCGTTTCATTTTCTATATAAACCAACGTCACTTGCCTCATTTTCCATCAACAATAAACATCTGAGATCTACAAACTAAAAATGATATCTTCTTGTGGTACAACGTTTGCCTTCTTGGTTCTCTTTCTCTTTGCGGTGCAATGCGTCTATGCTGGTAGCTTCCACAAAGATGTGAAGATACATTGGGGTGATGGTCGTGGAAAGATTCACGACAATGAAGGAAAGCTTCTTTCTCTTTCCCTTGACAAATCCTCTGGATCCGGTTTCCAATCCAATGATGAGTTTCTCTATGGCAAAGCCGAGGTTCAAATGAAGCTTGTCCCTGGTAACTCTGCTGGAACCGTCACAACTTTCTATGTAAGTAACACGTATATTTTTTCTAACCATTCTCGTTATCTTTTGCTATCTATATGCTTGAATAAATATAGTTACTGAGTGTGTTGGTGTTTTGTGATGACATTGTGTAGCTTAAATCACCGGGTACTACGTGGGATGAGATCGACTTCGAGTTCTTGGGAAACATTAGTGGTCATCCGTATACTCTTCATACTAATGTTTACACAAAGGGATCAGGAGACAAAGAGCAACAGTTTCATTTATGGTTTGACCCAACCCGTGAATTTCACACTTACTGCATCACATGGAACCCCGAAAGGATTATGTAAGCACATCTTTTTATGTTCCAAATCGATATAAAACTATAAAACCCGAAGAAAACTAGATAAAAGACTTAAAGAATCTGAAAGGCAGTTGCTCAAAAAAAAAAGAATCTGAAAGGCACTTTATTTCAATTTTTTTTTGAAAAAAAAAACTTAAAACAAATGTTATAAACCGGTAAAACACTGTTTTATCATATTCATATTATATAACCTCGTATGCTTTGAGACTATGTGTTCATGAATCAAGATTTTTACTTTTTTCTTCCTTTTTTTCAGTTTTACAGTTGATAACGTTCCCATTAGAGAGTTCAAGAACTCCGAGTCTATTGGAATCCCTTTCCCGAAGATCCAACCAATGAGACTCTACGCTAGCCTTTGGGAAGCTGAGCACTGGGCTACAAGAGGAGGATTAGAAAAGACAGATTGGTCAAAAGCTCCTTTTACTGCTTTCTATAGAAACTACAATGTGGAAGGATGTGTATGGGCTAATGGAAAATCATCTTGCCCGGCTAATAACTCCCCATGGTACACTCAGAAACTCGACCAGAGAGGCATGAACAGAGTGAAATGGGCGCAGCGTAATTACATGGTCTACAACTATTGCACCGATAAAAAGAGATTTCCTAAAGGTGTTCCTGCAGTGTGCACTTAAACTATTGATTCTTTGATTCATGAATAAGTTACTTGGCGTTGTCTTTGTATCTCAATGAGTTTTAAGTATTTATTTTGTTTGATTCATTTGTTGCTCATACGTGTGTTTGTGGTGTATGAGTAAGATTTTTATAATAATAATGAATAATAATTTATACTATGAAACAAGAGTTCTCGTTACTTAAATTCATTGGCTCCACTTGATTTGTGAAGTTCATTAATTATTGAGAGCATTGAGAAATTTTATACTTATTGGGAAGCACATTAATAAATAACAATAAGTTTTCTATATGGAGGACCGGCGAGACTGTCCACTGTCCACGTCTCAACCTACATGTTTTCTTCCTTTGAGAAAATACTTCTATATGTAACATGTGGTCCAATGTGATTTTATTTCTACCGACACTTATTTCATGAGATAAGTTTAGTATGGGATTCGTTAACGCAAAATGGAGTAGAAACAAAAACAATATCGCAAGAAATCATGTGCCTCTTAAGTCCTAACGTGTGGGAAAGGTGATGGTTTTATATACTCAACGTCAAAAACGGGTCATGAGCTTTCATATTTTTATATTGGCCAGGCTCCAATGCTGTACATGATTATTGTTAGGAAAGGACCAAGGTCTTGAAAGTGGATCACCGTTGGTTTATTAATCTCGTGAATTATATTGTTTGGTATGGTAGTCCAAGTTTCCTAGGGACTACTGCCTACTGGTCAAACTAATTATAAATCTCAAATTAATATACAACTTACTCTTCCAAGCTTATGTTATTAACATTTAGTCAATTAAATTACATTACACGTAACGTTACCAAATAGTCCGATGTCATTTATTTACCCAAACATATTTTTAATTTAGTTTGGCGTAGCCGCGAAGTGGTTTCATTAAGAGATTCAAATATTATTTCATCTGGATCAAAATATATTATTATGCAACGGTGTAGTTGTGGAATATATCATGTTTTGCATAATCATGATGAAGTTATAAGAAAATGTGAATAAGACAAATGATGAAAGTTGTGGAAAGAATATAAAAGTAGATACTAAAAGGCAGATATTTATAGGGAAAATTTTAAGATTGGACAACTTTAAGTTTCAAATTTGCTAGTTGGGCAAGTCTAAGTTTAAATTAGGCAATTGGGCAACCTAGTAGGAGAGAGAAAATATTGGTGACATTTTTAACCTTTTTGCCCACTAAACTTGGCAAGTTGATAAGGTAATTTTGTGGGCCCAGAATTTACTTTTGCCCACTACTTTTTGTGGAGAGAGAATATATCTTAGACTATTTTTATTTTTTTGCCCACTAAACTTGGCAAGTTTATAGTGTAATTTCGTGGGCCCAAGATTTATTTTTGCCTACTACTTTTTTGGTGTCCACTATATTTTGTGGAGCCCACTAACTTGCTATCAACTATTAAATTTATGAAATTATTCATTAAATTATGTATTTTGACTATAAGTTAAGTTTCCAGATTTATAAAATTCGGGCTAATGTATGATAAATTATTCATAAAATTTTGTAAATTTATAGATAAACTTAATCAATTAAAAAAACCTATATAGATCTTACATTCTTTTTGCCTAATGGAATTCACATGTTTTTTTTGCCAAAAAATAGAAACATAACTCATAGATTCACTATATTTTTACCAAAACAAGATGATAAATTGGGACTGACCTCACATTGCACTCGTTAATAATTGTTTCGTTAATAAAATGATAAATTCGTTAATAATTCAAAAATTCTTTGATAAAATGACAAATTTGTTACTAATAAGTATTGATTTTTCTTCCGTGACTCACAAAACTGAAACTTACATAATCGATTTTGTTTTCGTTAGTCACATAATCATTACTGAAAAAGTTAATTAATTTTAATTTATTTTTACTCACATAATCACAATTTTATTGCATTATTTAACTCACAGTGCATTAAGTAATATTTATGTAATATTTATAATAATATTAAAAATTATGTTAATTTTCAGAAAAAATTAAGGTTAAATAAATTTATATTGAAACAAAATTGAAAACAGTATGTTAATTTTCATAAATTGATAACTATAGTCTCAATTATATTAAAATAAAATTAGTATATTATCTAAATATGAAAATATTAAATCGGTAAATAAACCTTTTAAGTTAGTTGGCAAAAATTCATTGTTATTTTTAAATGATTTTAAATTCTTAACTATGTAACTTTTTTATGAACATAAAAGTATTAATATATGAAAATTTTTTATATATAAAAATATATTATCTAAAATTATTATATATAACAATATAATAGTATATAACTAACCTTTACTTCATGTATTATTTACCTAAAAATAATATAATATATTTGAATCTTAATTTATTTGGAAAATAAGAGAACTTCAAACCATAACATCCATAAATAACTTATATCAATATAATATAATAGTGATACTATGTATTAAAATATACTTTCACATTAAGACACTAACTAAAAACTAAACCATAAATCCAAGAATTCAAAACTTTAAATGAAACACTAAACCTATTAATCAACAAACTCGGAACGCTAAATGAAAAAAAAAACAAACCCTAAATCATGAAGCATAAACCCTATTACAAATAAGATAAACCAAGTCTTTTTCTAAACTCTGAACTCTCAAAACCAAACCTTAAATAAAATACTAAATCTTAAATGAAATATTGAACCCTAAACATACAAAATGACAACCCTAAATGAAACACATCAATAAAAAATTGGCTAATTGGGCATATTTTAAATTAGTAATTGGCTGAATGAAAACCTAAATTTTTATTGTGTAACCCTAAATGAAATCCTAAATTTTTATTGTGTATAAAAATATATATCCACATAAAACCCTACAAATAAAACATTAAACCCTGAGTCCACAAACACAAAACCTTAAATGGAACACCAAACTCATAAAACCACAAACCCAAAACGTTAAATAAAACACTAAACCCTAAAAACCTAGCATAAATAAGACGAACCATGTATTTTTAAATTTTATTTGTCAAAATAAATATACATCCACATCAAAACTCTATACCCATAAACTCACTGACTCTAATAAATATTTAAATAAATAAAAGTAAAAAATAAATAAATATTTTTAAATTAAACTTTTTCAAAATTTGAATCCTAAACCCTAAACTCTAAAACCCTAAAACCTCAAATCTAAACCCTAAAACTTCAACTCCAAACCCTAAACCCTAGATCCTCAAATCTGAACGCTAAACCCAAACCATGTCCATCTATTCTAACCCCTAAGTTTTGATTAGTCATTCCTAATTTTATTTTTGTCAACGTTAACCCTAGTATTATAGATGTCGTTTTACCTCTTTAAAAGTAGGTAAAAATAGTTAGTATAAACATGTAAAATGATATTATGAATGTGGTATTTTTAACAATTTCCCATGTAGTAATTTTGGAAACCTACATGAATCCTATATTTTTTCCCATGTAATAATTTTGATTTATCTATATAAGTATACATGCACATCAAAACCCGAAAACACTCAAACTCAAAATTTAACACTAAACCCTAAACCCCCAAAACCCTAAAATCTTAAAACCCTAAAACCTCAACTCTAAACCCTAAACCCTAAAATTCAATTTTAAACCCTAGACCATCAACTATAAACCCTAAAAATAATAGTTTAGTTTTAACTTTAATATAAATGAAACACTAAACCCTAAACATGGAGGCCTTAACCCTATTATAAATCAAACACAAAAGGTTATACCTTAAATGTTGCGTGATCCTATTAATAATTTATTGGCGGGAGATGTCGCGAATTCTTTGAAAAGTGTTCGAATATCGGTAATGAAACACCTCCAGTATTATTTGTTTTATCCCATTTATGGCATTGAACACGATTTTATGTTTATGTAACAAGTTTCTATCAAGTTTGCAAATCATTTTATGTATGAAATGTTTTAGTTTACGCCCAGTAGTGTACACATGTTAGTGTGCAATTGGAGGCAGCCATGAAAACGTCACAGTAGATGTGAAAACCCTAAAACGAAGAAGATAACTTAATTACAAATTCACCATTAATGAAAAAATAATATTTAAAACAAAAACGCGCATCTTCTGGGTCGAACCCGTGACACCCTTACAGCATTAAAGACACTGTCGCCACTGGACCACATCAATTACATTGGTAACACTCTCAGATAGATTAAATATATATATATTATACGAAATGAAAATATTTTAAAAGGTGTCTAATGTTAAGAATTTAATTATTACTCCAGCTGTTTCTAAATGATATATGTTTTAATATTTTCACATTTTTAGTAAAACACATTAAACTTTTTTATAAATACATAGTTTTCTATAATTTTATATTTACTATATTTTTAAACTAATAAGATTTTACAAAATGCAATCAATGTTTTAGAACTTCACAGTTTTTTTATTATTAGTTGATAAAAATTGCATTGGAATTATAAAAATGTATCTTTTAGAAACAAAAATTTTCTCTAGAACATACATCTTTTAAGAACGGAGGGAGTGTATTTTAAATTTTGAAATTATTTATATAAGTATTATTTGAAATTTTTAATTTCAAAGCTTAATTACTATAAATGTAAAGTAGTTACAGGTAAATATTTAAAATTCATTTCAAAATATATAAGAAACATGTCTTTTCTAATTTTATTTGTCTATATAAGTATACATCTACATCAAAATCCTAAACTCAAAAACTTAAAATTTTAAATAAAACACTAAACTCTAATAATATGTGTGATTTTGAAATCCAGGAAGCATATCTTTGGTGTCTCTATTCTCTTTAAAAGTGAAGATAAAAATGGTTAGTATAAACATAAAAGTGGTGTTATGAATGTGATATTTATGACAATTTTCCAACTAGTAATTTTGGAAACCTAAAAGGTGTACAAGGTGAGAGATGTCGCTAATTCTTTGAAAAGTGTTCAAATGTCGGTGTACACTACTAGGTGTACACTACTAGGTGTACACTAACACACTGTTATTTGTTTTTATGTTTATGTTGGAAGTTTCTATCAAGTGTACAAGTTATATTCACCAATAGTATCGTGTACACCTAGTAGTGTACACCTTTAAGTATTTACCAATCATGTACACCTTCTAGTTTTTTTTAGTGTACACTTAGTAGTATACACCTTCTAGTTTTCTCTTTTAGTGTACACCTAGTAGTGTACACCTTGTAGTGTACGTGCATACCTCATAGTGTATGTGTACACTTGGTAGTGTATGTGTACACCTTGTAGTGTACGTGCATTTACGTATAGTACGTGTACACTTGGTAGTGTACGTGTACACTTGGTAGTTTACGTGTACACTTTGTAGTGTACCTGTACACCCTGTAGTGTACACATTCTCTATTATTTGTTTTATCTCATTTATAGCATTACACACTGTTTTATGTTTGTGTAACAAGTTTCTATCAAGTTTGTAAGCCATTTTATGCATGAAACTGTTTAGTGTACACCTGATAGTGTACTATCAAGTGTACACTTTAACTATCGTTTTTATCTCATTTATGGCACTCCTTACGGTTTTATATTTACCACAATTTTATGTTAATCACTTATTTTAGTTTTGTCATTTATGTTAACCATGTTATCTTCAGGAATAATTATTATTTTCTACATCAAGAATATAATTTTCTATTTTAACTCTAATTTCTGAACACTTAACCATAAACTCATAATTCTAAACCATATAACTCCAAACTACAAACTCTAAACTCTAAACCATGAACTCAAAATTATAAACCAAATACTTTAAAACCCGAATTCAACTCAATTTGAGCTCAATAACATAAATTGATGATATGAAAGAAAAATATAGAGAACTTACTAGGGGAAATAACCAACTTGACGTAAAAGGTCCTATAAAGGAGTAAGACACCATCCCTACACCTAATGTCAAACTTAAGTAGTTTTGATTCGATTATTTTATTAAAAAAATCAAAACATGAATATTTCCGTAATCACAAATTTTTGTAGAATTTTAAAATAATTAAAACCCTTTGTTATAAGTAAATAATAAAAATAAAATTATACTATTATATTTTCAAATGACACTATAGCTAAATTTGCGTCAAAATAATTAATGTTTCAAAAAATATAATAACTATACTTGTGTTCAAAATAATATAAAACTTCACATCTCAATTTTTTTTTAATATAAATGATCTGATTAATATAAAACTTCACATCTGATTTATCAATCTCAATATAAATGATCTGATTAATTAAAAAGTGGTAACAACAATCAAATAATTTATAACAACTAAATTTGTGAAAGCTGATATACCAAATTGTTTTCATTTAATTCAATAAATAAAATTAAAATTTTATTTTATTTGTGTTTTCATATAAATGAAGCACATTCATTTATACAAATAAGAAATTCATCTAAAACTTAAGATTCTCTATAAATGAAATGTTGAAACAAATAAGTGACATTAAATACATTTATTAACCATTCTTTACAAATTTTCGTAGTATGGATTGGAAAATAAAATAAAAGAATATTTTATGTACAGTAGTGAACTTACTGTTGACAGTTACATTTTTATTTTTTAAATGACAGTTTTTTCACACCCATAAAAACTAGAATTTTAGATGGATATGATATTTTTTAATAGAAAACAGACCTATTCTATTTTCTTGCATTTTTCAAAGATTTTTTAACTAAAAAATTTAAAGATAATGAAAAATGTAATAAAATAACAATAAAAATCAATTAAATTGAAATATAATCTAGATAATTTTTTCCACTGGATTATTTTTAAGAATTTTTTTTTTAATATTGATGCTTTTCATAATTAATAAACTTAAAACTACAAAATAAATAATTTTAAATATGTTTATGACACATTAAAAATCAAATTTATTTGCAAATATTATAAATTAAAGAAATACACTTAAATATCACTAAAACCTTCAAAATGTCAAAAACTAACTTGGAATATATTCTCATAACAGTAACTGTTTCTAAAGTCTTTGATACCAATCATATTTTTAGAAATATTCAGAATAATAATTACAATTTTTAAAACCAAAATCTTTACAGCCAAAATTTAAAAGTAAAAGTGTAAAGCAAAATTGCCCTAATGAGAAATTGGATATATTAGGAGATTAAGAGAATAGTGTATATTATGAAATATGTGAAATATTTTGTTAGTGCATATAGTGGCCTAGTGGTTTAAGAAGTATGTTTTGCTGGTTCTCGGGTTCGAACTGTCTGAAGCTCATTTTTGTCGCGCTTATTTTTTTTTAATTAATGAATGGCATATTCGTAAATACTTCATCTTCTTCTCCCAATTTTTTTCTGGGTTTTCTGCATGTTAATCATTTTTTATGGCAGCAAGCTTCTCTTACCAGTAAAGCATCAATTTTATTTTAATTTCGTGTTGTTTATGTTGTTTGTGGCTCAGCCGCTCTTACCACCAGGCTTACCAACTTCTTCTTATGGATCCATCTTTCTCTACTATTTTAAACAATCAAAGATTCAGATAACAACAGCTAAAAAAAATTATTTTTTATCAAAACCCAGAAATATTTTCAGATGGAAGAACTAAAACCCAAAAATGATTGATTTTGACTGAAACCCAGAAACGATTTCAGAAGCCAGAAACCAAGAAAAAAAAGACTGAATCAAGCAATGAACAAGACAATTCCACAATCATTGCTAATTATCTACAAGAAAGATGCATTTTAATTGAAATGGCTAATCTGAAATAAATTTGATTAGAAAAAAAATTAGGCAAAATTTTGATAAAAGGAGAAGAAATCAATTTTACCATTTTAGAGAATCAGGAAAAAAAGAAGAACAAGAACAAGAACAAAAAGTATCATAGATGTGGAGAGAGATGATGATGTGGAAATAAAGTATCATATATTTTAATTGAAATGGCAGAGGTGTAAATAATGTATCTGACAAAGGTTTCAAATGACATTTAGACTCAAGTTTATATGGGCAAATCCTAAAAGTTGCCTAATCCTCCAATTTAAACTTGAAGTTGCCCAACTAGCAAATTACAAACTTAAAAGTTGTCCAATTTGCCAATTTTTTCATATTTATATATCTGGCCCCTCTATGCGGCGGGGAGGGTTTACGCTCATGTCAAAAGTCGAAGCCGTGTTGACAAAATGCCCCATTGCTTTCAAAACGCTGGGACCAGCATCTGATATACAAATTGTCCACATTCATTATTTTCTCTGTTTTGTAACAATAAACGAGTCATGAAAATTATATTCTATTGGATTATTTTGTAACAACCAACAAGAGGCCGAATGAGCCAACTAGAATACAGCACAAACACGATCAATAATCAAACCTATGAAACTTCCGTTTCTTTTTCCTTTCCCATTTCCCAGCAGCTATATAAACTCATGTCACTTAACTCAATTTCCATCATCAAATACAAGTGAGATATTGATGCAGAGAATATTTGGATATATTCCAAATATTATTATTATTTATTAAAGGATTTTTACATTTATTGTGTTAATGTTTTTAATAGTTTTCCTATATTAAATTAGATTAGGGTTTTCTAAGAATAGTGATTTATTATAAATAGGCATATAAGCCTAAAGTTGTATTCAGTTTATGATGAATTAATAAAAGAGAGATTTCGATACGAGCTTTATAGCACGGGAAAGAGTATTTCCAAACCCTAAAGAGGTTCTTATGAATCACTGAGAAGAGTATTCTCAACCCTAAGAGCTTTTAATTAAGCACTGTGAAGAGTATTCACAAACCCTAGAAGCTTCTGCTATATCAGTTGGTATCAGAGCCAGATTCTTTTGATTTCTCAAGTGAAGATGATTCTGGATGTCATGGTGAGTACTAGCATCTATCCTATCAAAGCTGCGTTCGTGAACTTCGTTTGATCAAGATTCGAGGACGAATCTTCTCCAACCCGGAGAGAATGATGCAGAGAATATTTGGATATATTCCAAATATTATTATTATTTATTAAAGGATTTTTACATTTATTGTGTTAATGTTTTTAATAGTTTTCCTATATTAAATTAGATTAGGGTTTTCTAAGAATAGTGATTTATTATAAATAGGCATTTAAGCCTAAAGTTGTATTCAGTTTATGATGAATTAATAAAAGAGAGATTTCGATACGAGCTTTATAGCACGGGAAAGAGTATTTCCAAACCCTAAAGAGGTTCTTATGAACCACTGAGAAGAGTATTCTCAACCCTAAGAGCTTTTAATTAAGCACTGTGAAGAGTATTCACAAACCCTAGAAGCTTCTGCTACATCAGTTGGTATCAGTTTATGATGAATTAATAAAAGAGAGATTTTTGATACGAGCTTTATAGCACGGGAAAGAGTATTTCCAAACCCTAAAGAGGTTCTTATGAACCACTGAGAAGAGTATTCTCAACCTAAGAGCTTTTAATTAAGCACTGTGAAGAGTATTCACAAATCCTAGAAGCTTCCGCTACATCAGATATCAAGTCCCCTCGAGAAATCTATTAGAAAATGAAGCTTTCTCGTGGTACAAGATTCGCATTCTTGGTTCTCTTTCTATTTGCAGCACAATCCGTGGCTGTCTATGCTGGTAGCTTCCATAAAGATGTTCAGATACATTGGGGTGATGGTCGTGGAAAGGTTCGCGACAGAGATGGAAAGCTTCTTTCTCTCTCGCTTGACAAATCCTCTGGTTCCGGGTTCCAGTCCCATCACGAGTTTCTCTATGGTAAAGCTGAGGTTCAAATGAAACTTGTCCCTGGTAACTCGGCTGGAACAGTTACAACATTCTATGTAAGTAACATATTCTCTCTAAGCATTATTGACATCTTTTGCTATACGCTTGATTGCATATAGTTACTGAGTGGGTTGGTGTTTTATGATGACTTTCTGTAGCTTAAATCACCGGGAACTACATGGGATGAGATTGACTTTGAGTTCTTGGGAAACATAAGTGGTCATCCGTATACTCTCCATACTAATGTTTACACACGAGGCTCTGGAGACAAAGAACAACAGTTTCATCTATGGTTCGACCCAACAAAGAACTTTCACACTTACTGCATCACATGGAATCCCCAAAGGATTATGTAAGTACATCATACATTAATCCTATATGTTTTAGAATATATATAAGTGAACTTATACTGTTGTTAATGTTCCATTCAGACCAATGGATAATTAGTAGATTGTATCATATTTCTTAGATGTTATTCTAGGTCCTAGTACATTTTTTATGTATGATTCCTAATAGGTATCTTTTAATGTCTCTCTTTCAGTTTTACAGTTTATGGCATTCCTATTAGAGAGTTCAAGAACTCCGAGTCGATAGGAGTTCCATTCCCAAAGAACCAGCCAATGAGGCTCTACGCAAGCCTTTGGGAGGCCGAGCATTGGGTCACAAGGGGAGGATTGGAGAAAACAGATTGGTCAAAAGCTCCTTTCACTGCCTTTTACAGAAACTACAACGTGGAAGGATGTGTGTGGGCTAACGGCAAATCATCTTGCCCCGCGAATATGAATGCCCCATGGTTCACTCAAAAAGTTGACCCGGAAGGCCAGAAAAAAATGAAATGGGCACAGAGTAAGTACATGGTCTACAACTATTGCACCGATAAAAGAAGGTTTCCTAAAGGTGTTCCTGCAGTGTGCACTTAAATGACTGATTCTTGAAATAAGTTACTTGGCATTGCCTTTGTAATTCGAAAGAGTTTTATTTATTGTTTATATTCATTTGTTGCTCATATTATGTGTACATGGTGTTTGTGTAAGATTTTTCAAAATAATAACAAGTAATAAATTATGGAAACAAGATTTTTAGTTACTAAAACTTGATGGAACTCAGGCTCCGATTAGTGACATATTGATTTAGAGTTGAATTACAATTAAAGTTATAATTCTATGTAAGTCGCACTAAAATTTTTGTGGTAGATATTGTAGATTTATGTAGTGAGTTCGCTATAAAAATATAAGTTACTATATTTTAAAAATTATTGACTGGTAACGTTTTGTATATACAAACTGTAGTAAGTACTATTTTGAAAGAAAACATTCAGAATATGATTAAAAATAACATTTATTATAAATTTAATAAAATAGAGTATAAATATTTAAATATATTTACACAAAATATATTAAATAATATATGGATGATTTTTATGTCTACATTTTTCATAAAAATAAAAATAATAATAGAAAAGACATTTTTTTAAAAAAAATTGAAATTATATAAAATAAAATATTTATTTTAAACTGACTAAAATAATTAAATTTATGTTTTATATATAATAAAATAATCCCATGCATATAAATAATTTTATTTATATAACATTTTTAATTATCAATAGAATTGGCTGACAAATAATCATCATCAGAATTACTAATTAAAATTATAGGAAAAATTTAACAATTGTAATGTAAATAAAAAAAAAAGATATTAAAATATTTAACCTTAAAGTCAATAGCTAAACGTATACAACTATAAAATGGTAGTATTTAAAGGTTGGTTAGTTTAAAATTGTCAAAATGGACGCGGGTTGGTTTTAAAAAAAAAAATGGACGTGGGTCAGTTGTTTTTTTTTTTGAAACAACGTGGGTCAGTTGTTAGAAGAATAAAAGTTACTAACTCAAAGTCTCAAACCTTAATACATGGTATTTTGGTTGATACTGAATTATGATCACTTCAGTTGTTAATTTTACTAATGGGCTAATTCAAAATACAACTCAAATATAATACATTTTTGCTCAAACCTTAACTCAAAAACTTAAAACTAATTCATGATTAGTAACATTTTTGAGTTATACTTCGAACTCAAACTTAATCAATTCGAACTCAAACTTAATCAATGATAACACGTGTTACAATCAAACCCTTAATTGATTTCATTGGAGTTAAAAGTTACTCTTTCCGTTTCATATTAAATGTCGCTGTAGAGAAATTTTTTCGTTGCAAAATAAGTGTCGTTTTCGCATTTCAACGTAGAATTTATTAATTTTATTCTCTATTTTATTTTCAATTGGTTAAGATTTATGGATAATAGTGTTTTATATAGAAAATATGTAAAATTAAATGATTTTTTAATTTACGTGCATAAACTTAGAGTAATACTTATAATGAAACAGATGGAGTATTAAACATGATGCAAGATATATTACATACTCTTTCAGTTAAGGTCGTTGTAGAGAAAAAAATTGTTTCAAAACAAGTGTATTTTTTATTTCAATGCAATTTTTATTAACAATTTTTTCATTGGTTGAAATATGGTTATGTGTATAGGTAATGATGTTTTTATTTTTAAAATGTATAAAATTAAATGTTTTATTGATCTATGTTTTATTTTTAAGTGTCTTTTTTTTTATTTCAATGCAGTTTTTAACAAAATTCTTTTGTTTATGTTTCTATTAGTTGAAATATGGTTATTTATAGATAATGATGTTTTTATTTTTGAAATGTATATAAATGTTTTATCGATCTATGTTTTATTTTTAAGTGTCTTTTTTATTTCAATGCAATTTTTATTAACAATTTTTTTTGTTTATTTTTCTATTGGTTGAAATATGGTTAGATATTTAAGTAATGCTATTTTTATTTTGGATTTTTAGTGATTTAAACCCTCAACTATTTTTGAATCGTAAAATAAATCCCCAACTATATTTTTAATGTTTTAAACCCTCAACTTACAAATTGTTAACGTTTGTCACCCTCCGTCACAGAATTATAGACGGAGGGTGACAAACGTTAACGATTTGTAAGTTGAGGGTTTAAAACATTACAAAAATAGTTGAGGGTTTATTTTACGATTCAAACATAGTTGAGGGTTTGAATCACTAAACACACATTTTAAAACAAATTGATTTAATAATTTTTTTTCTAATTATCAAATATATTTTTATTAACTAAGAACGCTTTGATATATAGGATTTTTGAATCAAATATATTTTTATTAACTAATTAGGTAAATACCTTAAATCCCAAAAGATGTTGCCTTGATTTCTAGACAACAAAATTTTAGATTGTTAATATCCATGTTCTTTTTTTATTATGAACTAATTTATTATACTATATAAAATATTAAAAATTAAATATAATTTTTATTTTGTCTAAAAAATCATGATGAAATTTTTTAAAATAATATAAATAAGAATATTTTTTTAAATCTACAAAACTCGATTAGTCTATATTATAAAAATAGTTAAAATATCAGTAAATCAGAGAAATGAGTATTCATCGTATTTATTTACCTGATGCACTTCATATGTATCATATGTATGTTTGTGGACCAATGCTAATTTTTTTTTTGTCAACGATCAAGGCTAATTAAAAACCTTCTTTCTAAGCCAGCATTAGAGAGCATCCATACAACTATATTCATTAATAATTTTATTCATCCACTCAACTACACTATTTTATTTTTAGTTTTTTTTCTAACTATATGATGCCTATTAATTCATGCATCCGTATAAAATTGGTTGAACTCTGATGACAAAATTTGAAATCATTATCAGTATGTGGCTTTTCGATCTCCGTCCTAGTTTCATTCTCCATCAGTGTTTTTTACACCTTCAGATTATATTTGGAACCCTCATTCTTGTGCTTCATAAACACTATCCATTTGTTTCTTAGTTAATAAAAAATTATTTGATAATTAGAAAAAAAAATTCTTAAATCATTTTGTTTTAAAATGTGTGTTTATTGATTTAAACCCTCGACTATTTTTGAATCGTAAAATAAACCCTCAACTATATTTTTAATGTTTTAAACCCTCAACTTACAAATTGTTAACGTTTTTCACCCTCCGTTACAGAATTATAGACGGAGGGTGACAAACGTTAACGATTTGTAAGTTGAGGGTTTAAAACATTACAAAAATAGTTGAGGGTTTATTTTACGATTCAAAAATAGTTGAGGGTTTAAATCACTAAAAATCTTTTTATTTTTAAAATGTAGATAATTAAATGTTTTATTGATCATCGTGTATGAACCTAAAATGACAGATTAAAGTGAAACGGATAGAATATGAAACTAGTTAACTAGGATACAAGTCTACAACCTAACAAGTGCCAACAATTTATAACATAAGGGCATGTTTATTGGGATATCCCTTAAATGGACCCTTAGCTAATATATAATTTTTTTATAACATAAAAACATAAAAGAAAAGAGGAAAGAAAGAGAGAGAAGAAGAAACAAGTGGATGGAAAACAAGAAGAGAAAAAACGAAACAGAAGTAACAACATACTTCTCTCCTCTAGCCAATTGATATATGACACATCACCATAAGGGACCAAAAGGGACGTAGCTTGATTCGCTTAGATAAGGCACGTCTTTTGTGTTTTTTACTTTTTTTCTCTTTTTTTAATCGCAAGCGACACCCTAAGGGTCAGCGATAAACGTGCTCTAAGTATATTGCCGCGCATCAGGATTCCATGAGGTTTCCAAAACCAATGTGGGCTATCTTAGAAAACTGGGCCTCTGGACTGGTACGATTTTATTACTTATGCAACAACATCTATATGGAAATAAACACTAAAATTTAATGAAATAAGTGTAGAATGATGAATGACACTAACACACACACACATGATCCGATCTACAGTGAGTAATAGTGTAGAAATAAAGGTACTGTCTCCTGCAACACTTAAGAAGATATCATATAAGAAACCCCAGCATCCGTAATTGCGGTATTGGCTAGATGATGAGGACGATTGGATTAGTTGCTACTTGCTAACCTATACAGTCCTAAGCCCATATTTGGCACTACTTGATCTCGTCGCTATACATAATAGTTCATCCATAAAATAATTAATTAAACGGTTTGAAGTGGAGTTATGGATTGATGCTTTGTGTATGTTTGATCTTGCCGTACATGCGTACACTGTGTCCTTTGAATGGGAATGACATGCGTTGCAGTGACCAGTCTCTATGTATAGCACATAGAAATTGCACGGAAACTCTCATCTTCGGTTACACTACAGCCCCCTCACGGTTGAATTAGCGTTATTTGTATCGTTTTATCTTTGATATATTTTAGCTAATAAACATTTTCGTAGTGGGGGATCGGATAACCTCTCAAAAAAGTTCTTCAGTGAAGTGATTAAATGTATATTTCTGCGATTTTCCTTACCTGAATTCAACTTCACTAAGGGGTTGCTATGGCCTATGGGTCGGATCTGTTGTTGATCCAACTAATGGCAGAAACAAATCTCTCACACTATAAACAATAACTAGATTTTGACCCGTTCTTGAAAGGACGGGAATTATTTTTAACTTTTATGAAATATATTATTTGATTGTAATTATTGAATGTATTTATTAAAACCTTGTTTATAATAAGTTCGACATATGAAGTCTCTCTGATAGACTATGTGTTTTTGGGCTTTGTTTTATTTTCTCTTTAATCAACATATTTATTTTGTTTGTTTTTAAAATAAATGATTTTAGAACGCAAATGTATAATACTTTTATATTGATATTTTGTTTAAACAACACGACATATTTCTATATTAATTAAATATTTATATTGTAATTTATTTTTTATACAAATCAACATATTTGTGTAGTTTGTTGTTAAAAGAAATTATTTTGAATGCAAAAAGTAAGCACCTAAAAAGAAATTTCAGAATCCAAAAAATATATACCCAAAAGAAACGACTCATACCTAAATGGATACCCGAATGTCTATGCCTAACTGATTTCGTAAACAAATAAAAAATATTTTATGTGTTTGGCTAAATGAAGTTAAATAAAAAATTAAATATAAACTTTTTATTTACTAAATTTTTACAATATTAATAATGATCAATATATGAATATCGATTTGTTTAGATAAGTTTTGAAATTGTAATTAATTAATTAAAATTTATTTTAAATGCAATAGTAGAATCTATAAATAAAAAAATAACACAAAAAGGAAGTACCTAAAAAGAAATTTCAAAACCAAAAAAATATATATCCGACCTGAATGTTTATGCCTAACTGATTTTGTAAAAAAATAAAAAATTAAATATTTTTATGTGTTTGGCTAAATTAAGTGAAATAGATTCTTTTTATTTAGTAGTAATTTTACAATATTAATAATGATCAATATATGAAGACATCAATTTGTGTAGATAAGTTTGTAATTATAATTAATTAATTTAAATTGATTTTAAATGTAGTGGTAGAATCTGTAAATAAAAAAATTACAAAAAGAAAATATCTAATTTATTATAAATGCAATGACTAAATGTGTAAATAAAATGAAGTAAATATATTGCTATCCATGTTTCCATACAATTCTCATTTAATATTGTTATCCATGTTTTCAAACAAATATATTTTTTAAACTGCAATTCATGTCTCCAAACACTCTAATTTTGTATTACAACTTTAATAATATAGACTAGATTCTGATCCGCGCTTTCAAAGCGCGGGTTTGGTTCATTTGTGAAAAATATATTTTTCAAATTTTTAATGGTGTTTTAAGATTTGTATTTTTTTAAGTTTATCGATTCTGAGGATTTAAATGAGATTTTCTGGATTGCATTTGTGTTCAGCTATGTTATTATTCGTAAACGTTTACTAAACGTAAAACATAAACCCTGTGTCTGCAAATAAAAGCAAAAAATATGCAAAACTTAAAAAAAAATTATAGATGAAAACATAAATCAAAGATTATCGAAAACCTCTCTGTAGACAACATTCTTTGTCTGGCGTTGAGGCTTGCCTTCGCTGTCGACAATCAGAATCTTCAAACATTTCTTTGAAGTCACTCTGGAAACAGCCACATAAAGTTGTCCGTGTGAAAACACAGATCTTGGTAGAAAAATACCAACTTCAGACAATGTTTGTCCCTGACTTTTGTTGATAGTAATAGCAAAAGCCACACCAATAGGAATTTGTCTCCTCCTCATTTTGAATGGCAATTTTTTTGTCTGAAGGGGTAATTGAAAGCCTGGGAATAAACACATTACTACCAACCTTGTCCCCTGTAATAACCTTTGTCTTTATCATGAAGTCATACAGTTCTGTAATCTGAAGCCTAGTTCCGTTCATCAATCCCCAACAGGATCTATGTTTCTTAGCAACATGACTGGACAACCCACTTTCAAACGCAGACTATGATTTGGAAGTCCTGACGCTTTAATTCTGTTTAAAAAATCTGGAGTCATAGCCTGGTCGTTCTTTGAAAACCTATCAGAAGCGTCGATTGAATCAGAGCTTAAGTAAATTCTTTCCTCTCATGCATTTGATAACCTAAAACGTTAGTCTAATGACCATGAGATACACATGGTCATTATACTATGTAGCAAATATTAATCTAATCTTTACTTACCATCAAGCTTGTCCAGCATATGTTAATTGATCATGTTCACATCCTCGTTCGTAAGACATAATATAGCTCTCTCCTGAAAAAAATTAGGTTCCTTCTCGTGTAAAGAAGTGGAATCTCCATAGACTGCATTGCTTATAGTTTCTATTGGGTCATCAATATCGAGAATCAGAAACTCTTCAGGAATATCAATAAGTGTTTCCCCATCATTTCCGTCACCAATCTTTCCATCTCCAATGTCTAATATCCATTGTGAGAACTCCTCCAAATCTTTAGCATCTTTAGGGGATAAATTATTTGACTCGAGCCGCATATTCTTGGTTAAGTGCAACACCTTTACGTGCTTCCATATATAAGATGCATTTAGAGCAGCCATAACAATCTCAGTCCTTCCAGCTCCATGAATGACAGGCAATACTTGTCTAAAATCCCCACCAAAAACAACAACTTTCCCACCAAAAGGTCTATTTTCAGGATCTCGACAAATGTCCAACATACTCCTATCCAATGATTCGAAACAATGCTTGTGCATCATTGGAGCTTCGTCCCAAATTATAAGTGAGGCTGCTTTCACCAGACCCGCTTGATCAGTTCCTCGTATAAGTGAGCAAATTGAAAACTCATCTGGATTGATAGGAATTGCAAACCGAGAATGTGCAGTCCTACCTCCCTGAAGCAAAAGAGATGCTATCCCGCTCGAAGCAGCATTCAGACAAATTTGACCCTTGATACGTACTGCAGAAGAAAGACATCTCCACAAGAAAGTTTTTCCTGTACCACCAAAATCATTTACAAAGAATACACCTCCTCGTTCTGTGAAAACAGCATCAGTAATCTCATCGAAAATATTCTTTTGCTCCTCTGTTAGTCTTGGTATGTTATGTTCAATGACAGATTCTAACTCTTCCCGGTCATAATTGAGCTCGTCTATGATCAATACATTGTTATTAACAACGTCTGGTATTGGCTGAGGCATAGATGTCCAGTTCTCCAAAGAAGAACCGTTACTCTTTAAAAGCTTCTCAATCTCTATAAGGGCATATTGTTTTTTTCTTCGTCGGTCAAACAAAGATCTGAATATATAAAATTGGATAAGTGGCTCTATAATAAGGTCAAAACAAACAAATTGTAAACAAATCATTTTATGATTATAATGTACCTGGTCTACGCAATAACCTTCTTCTCATATACTCAATGTCTTCGGAAAGGAATTTCCAAGTATGTTCCCAAACGACTTCTGGCTTTGACAAAGTATTAGACATGAGCATAATCATAAAAGCCTGACGCATATAACATCCACTCTCGGTAAAACTTGCTCGCAATAGGTCGTCAATGTATTCTTGATCATCATCTAATAGCCCCATAGCAAAACATGTTTTCTTGTATGTCTCATAAAGAACGTTATGATATGTTGTAATATCGTCATCACATGTTGGACCTCTCACGATGTTAAGCAAAACCCTAAGATAGAAAGCCTCTTCGATCTTTCATAGAGCGTAATTAATTCGGCCGATAGCGAATACTCTCTTCCTATGATTAAACTTTTTTGCTGCTTTACTCTAGGTGAACATTGTTGGAATCTCAGCCAAAGTCAGTGTCCGAGCAACTGCACTGATCTTATTCAATTCAAACCATCCCATAAACATTGTGTTCTCAATTGATTTCCGGCTCACTTCTTCCCATGTGTCATCATCTTTGAAAACGATGATTTGTTTTCCTGGTAGATGAAACTGGATTCTCTCAACCGGAGTTGATCTATAGTGAATATAAAACGTAAAGATCCTCCAAGCACCTTCACAGGCTGAGACGTATCTAAATAATATAAAGGTTAGTTTAAGGAGGAGTTAGAATTAAGAACTATAAAAAACATTAGCATATACTATAGATTGGTGTCATTTAAAATATCTTTCACAATACCTGCAATTAAAAAAATCTTTGATTTCGTTATTTTTCTTTTCACTCATATCTTCTGTGTTTGGGGGCTCAACAGCAACAGTGACACGATCCTGCCCTTTGTTGATATACTTAAATAAGTATTTTATAGACCCTGATTGATTACACCATTCCACATTGATATGAGCTCAAAATCGCATAGACAAATCACAGTTGTATGGTATCACTTGAATGTTGTCACACTTGAAACCATTCTTCTCAACAAATCTCCCATCTTCTCGTCTTCTATAAACCGGAAACCCGTCTCTGTTAACAGTAGTTTTGTCAGCAAAATTTTTAGGATACATCTCGAACATACACCATTTTTCATGCATGGTGAATTCCAATTAGCAGCTCCACAAGGACCATGAATCATCATTTCTTTGACAATATCATAAAGTTCCGGGTCTTTCTCTTTGTCTGGAATTTCCGCCGATATTACCTTGTCGATTTCATCAGTGGTTGTCCATTTAGAATCAGGATGCATAAATAAGAGAATATGTGCATGAGGTAGACCACGTTTTTGCCACTCAACAGTGTATATTGCTGAAATAGAGTAACAAAGTTAGTTACAGTTAGTATCTGTTACAATCCCATGTTATAAATTTATAAAAACAGAATAATAACTCACAAGCAACTGTCTTTCCAAGAAGTTGTTTATCCGTTAGATGATACATGAGGGAATCGAGCTTGATTTTGAAAATCCTTCCAATGATATCAGGTCTATCATCAGCAATAAGACCGCGTTTTTCTAAAAACCTAGTGATCTCAGGCCACTTAGGATTGCAAGTGAATGTGATAAACAGATCGGGAAATCCAAAGTATTTGCATATGACCATTGCATCTAAGTAGCAGTTCTTCATATATCTAGGACCTCCAGTGAATGAGGCTGGAAGTAAAAATTGACTCCCTTGGTCCTTGATATCTGATTTACCACCGTTTTCTGATTGAGCTATAGAGTCATAGCTATATGATCTGAGGCTTTTTTGATTCATCCGTAGATATGAGAGCCGGTTAGACTCTATGGATGTATAAGAATCGACCAAAAATTGCTGAAACAATCGTTTAGAATTCAGTAGTGTGTGACATTCATTATCTCTTTCATGTA
Source organism: Hirschfeldia incana (assembly GCA_026261945.1). Lineage (NCBI taxonomy): Eukaryota > Viridiplantae > Streptophyta > Magnoliopsida > Brassicales > Brassicaceae > Hirschfeldia > Hirschfeldia incana. The sequence goes on from JABCMI010000006.1 coordinate 6,868,597, forward strand.
GACGAAATGCATACCACTGCTTCATACTGATACCCTGCCTCTTAAGTTTAGCTGTAGCCGCTGTTTCTCGTTTCTTAATCCCAAGTCGGACGCCATCTTCCCCGTAACAGAATATTAGAGGATATTGAAGTGCCAGATAGAAAGGGTGAATCTCACTAATCCTCTTTAGAAAACCGGTTTGCTTCTCTTGCAAGACAATATCTCTTTTATCCATGTCCAAATTGAAATCACCGGGAATTAACGCCGCAACCTCAGAAGCTGTCGGAGTGTCATATGTCCTTCCATCTTTTTCACGACTGCTAACAAAGCGCATATGGAATGATTTTTCCGGATTAGTGTTAAATCTATCCTTAGCAGATCTAAACTGATGGACGTAGGGGTTCACTTCGTTTAGCATCTTCATCAAAATCTCAATTACTTCCTCTCTAATTTTTACCTTCTTAGACGATTCTGTTGACTTCCTGTACTTTCTGGAATACATAAAATATAAACAATAGTTAGTATTATAATGATCCAAGCGAGGATAGAATTTAAATAAGTAAGATATGCAAAAAATAATACCCAATAATGGAAGCACGATTGGCAATTTCATTTTCTGTGTCTACAATATATAGTTGTCCAAACTTAGCAGGGTCTCCTGGAGGAGGCTTCAAACTTCCCATTAGATGATAGTTCTCCTCTGGAAGTATAAACATTTTTAAAGGACTGCATCCTTTTGGAACAAACCGATCACATTTGCCACCAAGGGATGTAAAAGAGAAAACCATATTTAACTGACGGATATTCTCTCGAAAGTATATGCTTTTTGCATCATTTCCATAAAGTAATTGTCTCAATGAAGTTGGTGACTCTCTTAACAGAGGAAGTTGGACTTGCCCTTGACCACAACAAAGAGAAAACTTTGGTTTACGGGTAGCTCTTTTGTTGTTTAACTTTTCACCGTACCACATTATAGCTCCACAGTCTGGACATTTATGAATAGGATCACCATCATCAATGTATCCTGTGTTCAAATAAAATTATTAGCTGCAACCACACAACAACCCTCTTGAGAAAATGTTGGTTAACTTTAAAGATTTAATACCACATTGTTTGCGAGTTGTCACTTTTCTAATATGGGTAATGGTTGATGAAGATGTCTCGTTTGGAAACACATTGGGTGATCTCTGATTACAATCAGTAGACTCTTTTGGATCAAATGAGTCACTTTCTTCGCTACTGCAGTCGTAAGCTTGGTCTTTGTATAATTCTGATTCTTCTGCACATGTTTTTAAATTAAAAACCCGCCAAATTTGAATCAACCTTTGAAAGTACAATCAAAATAGTCATATTAAACTACGGAAATAAATTTTAACCTTCGTAAAAGCACTGGTATCCTTGATCTTCTTCATCTTCACTGGACGATCATCTAGACAACCATCAAATTGTTGTTCCAATGTTTTCCTACAGTTCTTGGTTTTATGATTCCTTTTTAACTTGTTATCTCCAACAGCAACTTTTCATTTCCCTTTGTCTAAAAACACCAAACGTGGATAGTATCACTGTCAAAATAATGAATAATTATAAAATCTATATTTATATATTTATACATTTGGCAGATATTTTTGTAACACATGAACCACTTGCAAACGTTGATTGATGCTTCGGCAGACAGGTGTTGACAGATGGACTTATATTAGTAATATCAGATAGAAAAACTCTTTTGGAGGAATTTTTCCTTCCAGAATAAGAATAATTTCATAAACATAACACGGGGTCAAAATCTATAAAATAACAATCACTAAAAAAATATTGTTTGAACACAATATTTGTTTTCATATAAGATAGGATGCAACTATGTTTTATACTTATTCAATAATTTATCAGAGTTGCTCTTAAATCGTTTTGGTATATCATTCTCATAACTTCCATTGTAATTAGCTGAAATGAAGAACATAAATAAAACAATTATATTAAATCTTAATCTTAAAAAACGACAATGATAGAAGTTCAAGAACCAACCAATAGGCGACGATTTGTTGTGATCCAGATGAATGTTGGATATATCAGATAGAACCCTAGGTGAAACTTTGCTCAGGGGCACATAAGTTAAAGTCTTGTTCGTGTTCGAACTACATGTCTGCGTATTTGCTGATTCTTTTGTCTTGGCTATATTCTCTATTTTCCTCTTTTGGGCTGATACAATATTATGTGGTCCTAAAGTGACGTCTTTGTTCGTTTTCTTCATTGAGACTCTTTTGAGAAATTACGTAAATTGTCTATTCATGGGTATGTTCTAAAATTGAATATGAATATAGGTAATATGAATGTAGGTTCTAAAATTGAATATGAATTTGCATAATTTCAAAATTTTTTAAAATAAACTCAAAGATAAAAATAAAGTACTACCTTCGAAGGTTATTGAAATAAACGAAACATGCATAAAGTGTTTAAAATTGCAAAATACAAAGATCTTCCGTGAATTTTAAAAACAAACTAAGGAGGAAATACTAAGTACTGATGAGTGTGCTTCAACGTTTCTTATTCGCATCTTGGACCTTTTCAATCTTGACCGACCTTGTACATGATTTCTTAGATGTTGAGCTGAGGTCGATAAGATTAGTGAGCTCCTCTTCTTTTCTCTTACTGGAGGGTGTAGAATTAGAATCGAAGTGTTCTTGATTTTCACTTAAGTAGACAGAATTCTGTACAAAAAATAATTAAGGTGAATCATACTTTAGAAATTTCAAATGTGTTATATAAATCGTGACAACTACTATGGAATATATTGAATGGTACCTCTTCACCACTGGTTAATGTTAACTGCTTGCTCGATATACTTGGTGTGTTTGGATCAGGAACAGAAGTGAGTCTATCTTTATAGATTTTTCACACCTTATAAAATTTGCTTCCATAAGAAACATTTTCTTTGTCAATATAGACTCCAAACGTGAACTCTTTGCCAACCAAATCATTAATACAGTCTGGTACTAATGTTAAATCTTGAAGCTGAATAAATAAATTATAACAAAAATGTATAATTCAATTACACCAAGTTCTAAACTTTAACATTTGTTCAATTTGTTACATCTTCCCAGCTTCCATTGAGGAGTTTTTCTGGAGTTTCGGACACAATGTTGTTAGCAACACGATCCAAGATCATTATCTTCGAGATACCTGAATCATCACTGACCATCAAGTGCAGCCAAAATCTGTTACAACAAAAAAAAAGAAAAATTTTTACCATGAAATGATCTTGGATCGATTTAAATAAATATTAGAGGAAGTCAGTCACGGTAAAAATAAAACCTTGGTGAAACATCGATGACACTGTCTTTGCATTCCTCACACCACCAATTATGTTGAACGATCTCTTTACCCTTCAATTTCTTAAACGTGGTTCCAGTTTTGAGCACTCTCTTGTTGCAAGATTTGCAACCAAAATAATACGAAGACCAATCCATGTCAATGGCATACACTACGCACTTCACTAAAAAATTTTCAACCTGTTGTAATAATAGATTTCAAAAAAATTAAACAAAGGAAAAAACACATTATAAGAATATATCCAACTCATATAAATGCGTACTTGAGTTGAGGTTATCATTTCATAGATGGTCTTGGTGGGAAAGAGTAACCACTTATCACGCTGACCACGCTTCACCGCAATTCCAACTCGGTTGTTGTTGTCATCTTGAGAGTCGTCATTACTCTGGAATGATGTTAGAGTCATCGCATCATCGTTGATCGTACATAGAGTAGAAAGGAAATACTTAGTTTGATGCATTAGTTAATTCCATCGAGTATAGCCTTATGGACTTACAAAACTTTAAATGCTTCGGCATTAAGTATTGGAGGTTTAGCATCATTACGGAAGCATCAAACGCATTAGAGATTTGCAGTTCGCCTATAAGTTATCAAAAAACTCTAAATGTAAATATCAAATATAAACGGTATTAGTGGTTGTAAAATGGTTAATAATTCACATTATGTTACCTCTAAATCTCCCAAGCTTAGCAAATCTGAGAAGCATAGTAACCATTCCAGTTTTTTGATTAATTGAAGAAAGGAGTTTGTCCGCCAAGTTTCCCCATATGCAGCATGTTAAACGGATATCACTATAAACAGTCGTGAAAAAAGGTTAGTAATATACCGTTCCTGTTTTCATGAAATATGTTCCTAAAAAGACTCAATGAGAATGACTTACTTGAGATCGCTTAAGGGAACTCAAGCTTCTTTCGATGCTTTCCCCCAGTACACTGCATGGTCTCAACATCACCACAATCAATAACTTGACCGAGTACATCTGCAAGATATTAAAATGTCTATGTCAACACTTGGAAACAAATAATACGAAGCATCAAAAACGTATCAGAAAAAATTACAAAGGTTTACCAATTAGGAAATTATCATCGAGTGTTCCAGACAATACGGTTTGAAAGTCGATCAAAGACAGGTACAACTCGTCATTAACGTGATTAGATCGAGTAACGGCGGTATTCTGATTGAAACTCATCTTCCAAGAGTGATTGGTGGTTTGATATGCTCCACCGGCAGGAGCAATTTGAAAATTCCGGATGTTGCGCCAGGAACCAACTGTAAAAAGCCTCGTCTTACTTTCAATCAATGTCCTTCTACATGTTGCATGAATTTTGTGTCCCTTAAACATGGCAAATGAATTGGAAAATATTATTATAAATAAACAAAATGTTAGATTAAACATAAACAATATTAAAAAAATATTACTATAAATAAACAAAATGTTAGATTAAACATAAACAATACTGTGAATTTTGCGTACCTTAAACATGGCAAATGAATTGGAAATATTATTATAAATAAACAAAATGTTAGATTAAACATAAACATTTCTCTCCAAGGTATATGAAATGGAAATATTAGTATAAATGAACAAAATGTAAAATAAAAAACAAATCATATACATAAATTTCGTGTCCCTTAAACGTGACATATGAAATGGATAACCCAATAGAATTCAAGAACAAAATGTTAAGTAAAACATAAACCATATTCTGATAGAAAAATGAATGCTTACACTGTTTTCAGCAAAGACAAATTTCATGGTCTCCACAGACTGGATGATTTGTTTCCAAGAATGCAGAACTTTCACATGGACGAACCACGTGTTTTTCCACGGTTTCAAGTCCTCCACGGCGGCAACATCCGTCTCATTAAGACCTCTGGATGGTTGAATCTGCATTTTATTCGCCATACTTTTGTTTTTGGTTTGTTCGAGTGAGTGGGTTCGAAATGAGAATAGGGTGATGGGTATTTATAGAATATGAGATTTAAGGAGAGGTGCTTAGGTTTCAGCTGAAACTTGGAGAGAAAGTTGAGGATCATCACTTTATTATCGGAGATTCGAACATAAGTTAGGATTTGTATTTAGAAAATCATATTTAAATCAGGAAAACTTATTTCTATATACTATCACTGGCATTTATACTTAAGAATATTCGTGGAACTGTTTTGATCCCTTTCCGAAAATTTGTTCGATCAAAGATATGTGCGATCTATGATTTAAATCACGAAATCTTGTTTCCGAAAATATGTGCGAAGAATGGAAAACTGTAAGATGTCGATTTTGATTTTGAATTTCAGATTCCATTTCTAATATATATCGGAATGTAGGTGGGTTCTTAAACATATATCGCAAGCCCGTTAGGTGTGTAAACATATATCTTGGGTCTTTTCATCTTTTTGGTCGTAAATGAGGAGCTGTTTTTTGCAAATAGGTTAGAGACGTTAATGAGAAGCTCTGATTTGCAAATATTTTTTAGAATTTTCGGTAAACTAAAAAATATTTCAGAGGCAAGTTCACAAAGTGTCAGCTACTTTAATAGTATAGATTAGTTGCTAATATGATATCTTCCAAACGATTTTCTTTTTACTTACTTTTTTTTTCTTTTATGTGATTAGTTATATGAGTCTATATACCGAATTTTTTCATGCAATTCAAGTTTTATAATAATTAGTTACGACAGTTGATTTTTGGTAAGCAATAAACAAGATATATATATATATATATATATATATATGATAAGTTTGAACCTGTTGATGATTATATCTAATGAAATTATTAAAACAAGTTGATAATAACAATATTGAGGATTAGAGTTTAAAAAAGTGATCATAGTAACATTATTAGTACTGTATATCATTATTGGCCATAACCAAGTATGAAAATGACTTTTAGAGACCTACAAACCAAAATAATTGATGGCGATTACTAATTACGCTTATCCTCCATTGAGATCAGCTGGTTTAATGAAAATGACATTCAGACAAATTTTTATAGGAAGAAAGCATACGATCGAAGATACTTGGTAGGCACGATATGTTCTGTAGCAAATGTATATGGATAATTTGTTTGGTTCTAAATAATTGTGCGGTTGTGAGGGGAGAGGACAACTCTCTCTCTTTCCCTCCCTTATAATTTTGCATGCATTGACGAATCCATCGTCATCACTCATCAATCTCATCTTCTGTGACACTTGAACAATAAAGAAATTACAAATTATATTATGTTACGATAGTGCAAGATTTCAGAAACTACAAGGCATTAGTAACTTTGAAATATTAAACGTATTAAACTTATCTACTCTATAGTGTTCAACAATGTTTTGAAAAGATCTAATCGTTTAAACAGGCATTGGTGGTGACTGGTGATAGACGTTCTATAACATATGATTATAACTGGTGATAGAGGTTCTATAACATATGATTATATAGGCTTTGAATGTATAAACCGCACCACACCACAGTTAACAAAAACTTTTATATATATCATATATTTATATATTCTTATAATTGTGAAAAATACACTACATCACAGTTGAACCACAAGTCATGCACCGTTCTATCCGCAGTCCGAAGTCATAGTTGACCCGTTTATATTGTTTCCCTAAACTCAAAACCTCTGGTTCATATGATCGTATCCACAAAAGTTTGTTTTTGGATTACAGAAAAAGGTTATACATCCACCAAATACATCAATGTAACAAATTACAAATCTCGCCTTTTCAAAAAGTTTAGTTAATAATTTAGGATTGCATTTTCAATTGGTAATAAAATACACTTTCAAAGAAAATAACTTGAGCCCGAACGATATGTCCCAAAAATTTGAATTATACGACTATAAGTTTCTATAAATTAACACGAACTTGCAACATTAATGGAACCCAAAATGGACAAGACCTTACATAGTTGTCTGAGATATGGGTTCGTTAAAAGGAAATATATGTTGAGCTGAATTAACAGTGAGAATTAGGCCCCTCATGATTAAGAACTATGATAAGCCATTCAACTTAGAAACTAATCTCATAATGGCACAGCTAGGACAGCTGTAGAGCAGTGGGACCAAGTTGACGTTTGGTTAGGCGGTCCAAATCAAAATTTCCATGTCAAAGAAAATTCATCCAGTGAATCGTGTTCATATGTAATATAACTTCAACTTCTTGTAATAGTACTCGTTTTAATTACGTAGCTATCCTATCTTAATTCGTATGGTCCATCCATACTAGGGGTGGGCAAAATATCCGCAAATATTGATTCGATTTGTTATTCGTTTCGATCAGATTCGAAAAATCCGGATATCCGTATCTTTACAAATCGAAGCAAATACTAAAATTCAAGATCCGTCAAAGACGAAGCAAATCACAAATATCAAAATTTTTGAGAGCGGATATCCGATCCGATCCAATATATAAGTACATGTATATCTTGATTATATTTAAAGTTCTAAATGTATAAAATTATATAATTATTATTCTGACATATGATTTGACAAATTTTATTCACATTATTACTTATATTAAAGTAAATATAAAAGGAAGAAATACATTTTCTGATAATTATAATTTTTTTCTTTAATTTTTGTGTTATTATAATTGTTAACTAAGTTTAAAAGTTTTATAAAATATGTAGATTCACTGATTTTTTTAATTTTTTATCTTATATATCATGTAAAAATATATTATACAAAACAATATGCATCAAATTTTTAAGATTATTTGTATTAATCAAAACAGATGAGATATCCGTAAGTATTCGCAAATATCCGCAAATATCTATTTATTTTTCGGATATCCGTTTTTCCGAATATCCGCATTTCTTCGAAGCAAAACAAATACAAAAATTAGATATCCGTAACATACGAAGTAAATCATAAATACCTTCAAAAACCCGGATATCCGATCCGTGCCCAGACCTAATCCATACTATTACTTGCTCAAAACTCAAACTACTATTTAAATCCAACCTGTCGTTTGTACTTACCTGAAATCATGTCAGTGTAATAACGAAATTAAATTAAGTTAGACAAATGTTAACTTTATTTGATAGGAGATCATATATTGATCCACATGCTCTCTACTACACAATTTTTAAGTAGTGGTTCTATTATGTTAATGTTTGGCATTCATTCTATTGATTTATGTTACTCGTGCCAAAGAAAAAGAGGTCAAAATAGTATATATATATATATATATATTAAAATATACAATTTTTTCAGCAGGTTATTATTTGTAAGAGTTGGATACTCCGCGTTCGCCTACGTCTAACTAATTATTCAAAAGCTAGTAGTAGCAAATACATTTGTCATAATCCATAAGTTTAATGATACTGTACGGCAATGATGTGAAAATTTATGAATCTTTTTTAAAAATTGACAACTTTTTAGTACTTTTGGCGTAGAAACAGAAGAAGAAATTAGAAAAAGTTGGAACTGTCAAACGTTGCTTTTTTTTTTGTCATCAGTCAAACGTTGCTTGTTCATATAAATAAACAAACGTTGCTTGTTCATTTAAATAAACAAAGATGGATGAAAATAGCTTTGGTGCTTGGAAAAATAGTAGCCTTTGATTTTGGACCACCCTCGTATTCATTAGTCATTTCCAATAAATATCAGTATTTGTCTTAGGCCATGGCACGGATCAAATATTCGAACTTCTGAAAGTATTTGTGATTTGTTTCGTATGTTATAGATATCTAACTTTTTTATTTTTTTTGCTTTGGAGAAATACAAATATTCGTAAAACATGATATCCAAAAAATAAATAGATATTTGCGGATATTTACAAATAATTACGGATATTTCATATATTTTGATTGGTGCAAATAATTTTTGACATATATATATATATATATATATATATATATATATGTTTTGTAAAATATATTTTTGCATGATATATAAGAAGTAGTGAATCTACATATTTTGTAAACTTAGTACTTAGTTAACAATTACTATAATAATACAGAACTTGAAAAAGTTATAATTGTCATAAATGTTTCTCTTGTTTTAATGTAATACTTTTATATAAGTAATAATGTGAATATAATTTGTATATTTATATAGTTGTAAAACTTTGAATGTAATCAAGATATAAATATATTTATATATTTCCAGATCGGATTGGATATCAGCTTCCCAAAATTTTAATATTTGTGATTTGCTTCGATTTTAACGGATATTAATTTTTATTATTTGCTTTACTTCAAAATTTTACGGATATCCACAATTTTTGGATCGAATTAATATAAATAACGAATCGAATCAAATTTAACGGATAAAATGACCACTCTCACTTGTCCGCATAGACAACATTCAATTTCTTTTATTAGCTGTTTCCTAGATTTAATTTTAGATGCACTATGGACTAATAGCTGTTATTTGTCAAATATGCATACCAATCAAACTACATTTCTGAGTTTGATCAACAAAAGAAAACCACTATAACCAAAACTACTCCATGATCCTTCACGCCACTAACGGTTGCAAGCAAATAAATTGTTATACGGTTCTTGAGAATAATTAGTATACCATATTGGCTTTTACGACTTCACAGTAACCTACTACACTAGGTTAGTAGGTTCCATTTTAGTGATCTCATGCATTTAAATTCTTATACAAAGTTTACATCCAACTGTTTAGCATTTTACATAATTCGAAGTTAGAAAACAAACAAACTCATAGGTATGGTCGCATATATCGATTATAGCTTTTTATTTTGCGAAGAAACATCTTTATTAATTAGTGACCAACCAAAAGAAGTCGACCTTGTATGATTAACAAGAAAGAGAAAGAAAGCGTGGCTGTGCTTCTACTTGCACCTCTGCTAACGCAATCAAATCTTTAACCCATACAACTAAGCTCATACTTTTCTTCGTTGCGTCTATGTTCAATACACACAATTAATAACAGTCTCGTTCTTTAGTCACATCATGATAGTGTTTCCAAAATATGTAAAGCTTATAAAGCTTTCTGTTAAATGCCTATTGAAAGAAGTTCGAAACGAGTCAACTCAAGTTGTTTTATTTCAGAAACATGGGTCCGGTTATTTACGACCTAGTAATTGGATATATACCAAATTATGAGAAAACAAAACTCAAAACATTTCAAGGAAATATATATATATATATATATATATATATATATATATATATATGCAATATACATAGTCTCCTAAGATTTCAACTAAATTCCAGAATGTGAAGTCGAGCCATTCCACACGTAATGTCCCTCTAGACGTCTTATCTTATTTCGTCCCTCTAAGCGTCTTCGTAGGGATAGGAGAATTGTGTAAACAAATTTGGATTTCGAAATCCCTATACAAAAATATATACAATAATTTCAAAAATTTATACTATATAGACAAAGCATGCAACCAATTGTATAGTAAACGAATATTTAGTACCTTTAACCTCAAATTCAGAGTTAACAACAACAACAAAATGTAAGAAAATACAATAAACAAGTATTAACCAAAGGGAAAGTTTATACTAGCATCTATTAGAACAATACAAAAAAGCATATATGAATCTATATGTTGTATAATTCTCAAACATACTTTAAAGTTTTAAGATTGATTTATTTAATTAACATCGTTCTTTTCTTTATCCGCATCAGTTTTAATATTGTAGTCAGTTTTCAGTATCAGTTTCAAACCTTCAAAAGATTATTAAATACAAAAGAACCGAAGCAACAACTTTCTAACACTATAAATTTAATACAACCTTTTTGATCCTCCTGTATGTGTCTATGTATATACATTAATAGAACTCACATTTTTAATTAACGATTGTAAAACTATCTGTTTACCAAATGATGGAAGTACTTGAGACTCCAGCTGTAATACATCTTGCATGCAATGTCTTAACATTAGCTTCCTTTTGTTCACCCACTCTCTCTTCTCGAATTTTTAAACTAAACTCGTCTCCTCCTTCCACTATATATATATAGCTCTCTTCCTTCATCTTTCTTCCTCACATTCGTCACCAGACCCAAATCCAATACCACACACCCACACGTACACACAACAATGTCTCCTTTCAAAATATTACTTTTCACGGCTCTTCTCGCTGCAGTGTTTTCATTGACCGCTGCTGATTTCAACAGCGACGTTAACGTAGCTTGGGGAAACGGCCGTGGGAAGATACTCAACAACGGACAGCTTCTTACTCTCTCCTTAGACAAATCTTCTGGTTCTGGTTTTCAATCCAAAACAGAGTATTTGTTCGGAAAGATCGATATGCAAATCAAGCTTGTTCCCGGTAACTCAGCAGGAACCGTCACAACTTTCTACGTAAGTTACTCAACATGGACTTTTCATGAGAATTGATAATAATATTGCATGGTTATCTTTTTTTTTAAAGCCACCCATTTTATTAGTAAATTTTAAAACCGCAGTCAATTTAACTATAACATGCTATTACAAATGTTATCTTGATAAGTGAGTGTTTTTACTATTATTTGCAGCTGAAATCGGAAGGATCGACTTGGGATGAGATAGATTTTGAGTTCTTGGGCAACATGAGTGGAGATCCTTATACTTTACACACTAATGTTTACACTCAAGGTAAAGGTGACAAAGAGCAACAGTTCTATCTCTGGTTCGACCCAACTGCGAATTTCCACACTTACTCAATCCTCTGGAACCCTCAGAGAATCATGTAAAGAAAAATCTCACCTTTCTTGCTTCACAAGTCTATTGAAACCCTAATAGGTTTAGACTTTTTCTTGACTCTAATCGCATATGTTTTTTTTATGCTCAGATTGACAGTCGATGATACACCAATTAGAGAGTTCAAAAATTCTGAGTCAATCGGTGTTTTGTTTCCAAAGAGCAAGCCGATGAGTATGTATGCGAGTCTATGGAACGCAGACGATTGGGCAACTAGAGGTGGTCTGGTGAAAACGGATTGGTCCAAAGCTCCGTTCATGGCTTCTTACAGGAACATTAAGATTGACGGGTGTGTTCATATCAACGGAAGATCGTCTTGTAGCCCAAGCTCTAGTTGGTACACTCAACAAATGGATGCAACTAGCCAAGCTAGACTCAGATGGGTCCAGAAGAATTACATGATCTACAACTATTGCACGGACCGTAAAAGGTTCCCACAGGGAATCCCTCGTGAATGTGCAACAAGCGCATAGAATATTTTAATTATGAAGTATATAATTTATTATGTGTGCATGCTCTATGTTTCTTCTTTTGTTGCTTCGGTTTGATTCTTTCGAGTGTATATCTATGTCCAATAACGCAAAAGATGTTTTTATATATAAATCTATATATGTAAGAGTCTAAAAGATGTGTTTCAAAAAAAAAAAAAAGTCTAAAAGATGTCTTTGTCTGTAAAATAACATGTTTATGAAAATGATATTACTTTTATTTCAAAAGTTCAGAACTTCAACTTAAGCTCTGATACCAATTCAAATCTCAGAGAACTCTTAGAAACACAAGAATTATAAAGAACAACTTTTCTTTATTAGCTTTAGAAACTACTCAAAACTAAAGCTCTCAATGTTTCTCTTAGAACTCTTATCTATAGCTCTTAGATCATTGATCTCTAGCTTAGATCTTTTCTTTGATCTTATGGAACACCTCTCCATGAGACATCTATTTATAGTAAAGACAATTCCCTTGAACATGTGAGATATGGAAAACACAAACTAACCTAAATAGAAAACTTCATTTTTCTATCCTAGATTTCCTTTTTGTGTTATCTTAACATAATTGTACACTTATCAATATGTTAAGTTTCCACAAGTTTGGAATTATCCAACATTCACCCCCTTAATTCCAACTTGAACTAGGGAGATCAATTTCTTGAACTCTAGTTAAGCTCCTCATTTGCTTGAACTTAATCCTCAAGTAATCATCCTTCTCTGCACCGTTGTGTGTGAATCCACCCATTGGATTCTCATCCCAACGAGTAACATCACCTTCATAAAGCTGAGACAGCATTTTCTTGTCTTCCCTGTTTCTGTGCTGCTTGGATGCTCTTCTTGTTTTCCTCTCTTTCGTGAAAGCTTTCTTCTTGCACTTCCTTGAACCTTGGCATACCCGATGAGTCTTCTGGCTAAAGCTTACTGCGTCGTGAACTCTGGTCACGTCTGCCGTCTTGCGTACGTGAGCTCTGGTAGGGATGTCGGCGTTCTGTTCAACACCCAACTCTGGTTCATCTTCAGCCTTTAAGATCTTTAACCTTGACTCCACTGGTACGTGAATTGTGTTACACACTTCCATCCTTGTGTCACATACCCTTGTATGTTTAACACGAGCCAATCTATCAACAAGCTCACACATCTTGCATCCTGTGATAGATCCAAATCCACTTTCTACACAAAGTAGATTGAAGCTATATGAGGTAGATTCTCCCCCTCGATCGGTGAGGAATGTAATAACGGATTCTTTCAACCTTTTGAACCGATCGAATACCTCATACTTCTTTAGAACATGATCGAGTTTCACATTCCCTGCTCCGGGTGTCTTGTGTAACACGTGCAACGCCTTGTGTAACACACGAACTCGATCCTCTTCTCTCTTCCTCTCAGAACCAATAGGTCTATCTACAAGCTCCCATATTTTGTTACTTGTGATATATTTCAACTCGGCTGCCATAGCTTCAATCTAATTCTCTTCACAGACTAGACTGAACTCATCTGAGGCAAACTCTCCTCCTCTATCGGTGCAACCTAGATTGAATTTAGCTGAGGAATACTCTCCTCCTTCATCGTTCCAACCTAAATTATCTGAGGCAAACTCTCCTCCTCTATCGGTGAGAAATACTTTGAACCGATAGACTGCCTCACGATTAATTGCTGGCGTTGGTGGTCTGCTTCGTCCACACAAATCTCCATGCAATAATTTCAATGGCTTTGATGTACAAACCATGGCCTGAGACGGGATATGGTCTCTGATTTGCTTCCTTGCGACACATGTGTCACACACGCCATCTTGGTGTGTTACACACGACATTCCAGAGACCATCTTGTCTCTTGATGTTGTTTGTTCTCCCGCCTGGAGAATAAACGTCTTCATCCTCATCGACCAAACTGTTTTGTTTGTCGATGACAACATCAAACATTGGATTGATGCTGATCCAAAGTCCTTCGTGCGTGGAGTCCTAGTCACGTCCGCCATCTTGCGTTCGCGAGCTCTTCTTCACAAGCACCAGGATCGAAGCTACAGCTTTAGCTTTGATCGAGTCTCCAACCTGAGGCTCTGATACCAATTCAAAAGTTCAGAACTTCAACCAGGCTCTGATACCAATTCAAAAGTTCAGAGAACTCTTAGAAACACAAGAATTATAAAGAACAACTTTTCTTTATTAGCTTTAGAAACTACTCAAAATTAAAGCTCTCAATGTTTCTCTTAGAACTCTTATCTATAGCTCTTAGATCATTGATCTCTAGCTTAGATCTTTTCTTTGATCTTATGGAACACCTCTCCATGAGACCTCTATTTATAGTAAAGACAATTCCCTTGAACATGTGAGATATGGAAAACACAAACTAACCTAAATAGAAAACTTCATTTTTCTATCATAGATTTCCTTTTTGTGTTATCTTAACATAATTGAACACTTATCAATATGTTAAGTTTCCACAAGCTTGGAATTATCCAACATTATTTAACAAGAATGATATTACTTTTCATTTTTTCGGATGAAAATGATAGGAGTAGTTTACTTCACTCATATTGTAAGAAATATGAGAAACCTGTTAAATGCTCTCTTATTTAAACGAAACGAGTCTGCTGGAAAATGTCAGTATAAAATACTTTATTGTATTCTTTTTACTAAAACGACTCATCAAAGAAGTTAACATTCAATAAAAAAATCTTTCCAAAATTAATTTTGTCATCAAAGGCTTTCATTACTACAGAGACTTGGCAGCAGATACGAACGCGGCGCCCGGACGTTCCGTGGAGTAAAGTCGTCTGATTTTATAGGAGGCCAAGGTTTGCTTTCATTACTTGGTTTGCAATAAGAAACAAACTGTCTACTGGTGATCAAATGATTTCTTGGGGTCAAATTCAAAGTTGCTTGTTTTGTGGATAACCATATAAAACAAATGATCATTTTTTCTTCGCGTGTCCTTACAATGTACACGCTTTGGATTGAGGTTGTCGGTACCTTTCTTGGCCGTCCCCCGGATCCCGACTGGGATAAGACAATTGGTTACCTTGCACTGTGATCGGCTGAACTACATACTCTTGTGTCTTGTATTTCAGACCACAGTCTACATGATTTGGAGGGAAAAGAATGACAGAAGGCATCAGAAAAGACCTCGGCATATTAATCAGCTAGCACATCTCATTGGGTGCACGGTGAAGAATCGAATTCACTCGATGAATTATTCAGCGAACCCTCGACTTAGTAGACTAATGCAAAGATAGTTTATTACTAGCTAGGATACAGATTTCACATTTTCTTATTTTGTAAATAAGCATTCTTTTGCTGATGCTTAATAAATTTAACATTTCATAAAAAAAACTATTACTTGGAAATGAGATGTAAAACAGTGGGTCTGAAGCTAAGTTTAAAGACTCTTTAGTCTTGAACGATGAAAAGTCATTTATTCCTTCCTTATTAAAATTCCATTTAAACACATCTAAAACCGACGTCGTATGTAGGAGTACTAAACGGTATCGTTTTTATTTCGAGTGCACGATATCATCTCAGGTGAAAAGCCTAAAACCGAAGCGGAGAATGTCTCACAACAGATATAGTGCTGTGTTGCTTATAATTTTGAGCTTTAGTTCCCTCCCCTATCTTACTTTAGCAGCATCTCATGTCACAGAAGCTTATGTTACCAAACGGATGGCATGTTGTGGCGGGTATTTTTCTTATGTTCCTGCTTTGAAAATGGTTCACTGTACTGGATAAGAAAATGTGATATCAATAGGGATAGCTAAAAAGGTTATTTTGACATTGTCTGAAGGTTATTAGCACTTAATCATATGGATATAAGCCACATCTGGTAGAATTAAGAATCGTTTCTGCTCATTGCAATTGCTTTTGTCCTCTTTATTTTCCTCTGTAATTTCCAGTCCGAAGTATTTGCGGTTGCATTTGCATTGCTTGTAGCTGGGTTAGTGATCCTCACACTAAATGTGCTGCTCCTGGTAAGTACACATATGACTCACATTTCATTACAGGACGCATACTTTTGGCAGTTTCGGTGTCTTGAACAATATGATAATTTTATAGGGAGGACATATAATCTTCTTCCAAAGCCTAAGCCTTTTGGGCTACTGTCTGTCTAGTCCCACTGGACGTTGGAGCAGTGATTTGCTGCATGTTGAAGGACACTGTGATACTCAAAATGATCGTTGTGTGTGTGACTCTTGCCTGGAGCTCTTGGGCCGCTTATCCTTTCATGAGCGCTGCAGTGAACCCGAGAAGAAAAACTCTCGCACTTTACCCTGTGTTCCTCATGTATGTCTCTGTTGGCTTCTTGATCATTGCCACTGATTGATTCAATCTGAAGATTTTGAAAAACAGAGATTTTGTTCTTTGATTTAGTGAGTAGATAGAGAATTCTTCACAGCGAAGTGATCTGAGTTCCGATGAGATCATATGTATACTATGTTCCTTAACACTTGTTTTGTTAAAAAATGGTCGACTTTACTTTATATATATAAGACCTTGATGATGGAATCAGTTGTAAGTAACTTATCAATATCGACACTAAAAGTCACAAGGTTAAACCTTCAACATAAGGACAATCGAACTCCAAAAAGAAAAGAAGTATTGCTCTTAGGTAACTTTGAGAGACGAATATGTTAGAAGACAGAATTTGCTTGCAAGATATAAGTCATCTCTTTCTTACTGTTTAATTTCATTTTAACCTTTCAGGTGAACGTTACAGTTCTCTCAAACACAACAGTCGTTTTTTCAAATGAAGGAAAACAAAAATGATAGATGAGCTTTATTGTGAAGTGAATGATTCTTTCATTTTTGAAAAGTGAAATAGAAAAATGCAAAAGTCAGTTTCAGAAGGTGCCATCACAGGAAACGCTAATCTCGGAACGATGGTGAATCGGTGATGCATAATAGAAGATCCTTCAATGTTATTAACACCTTAGAAAATGCATAAAAAAAGTATTGTTGGGCGACACAATGTATGGATTTCTACAAGAAATATTACTCTAGCGGCTGAGGATTCGTTGTTGTTGGAAAGCTGTAGAAAAATAAAAATATATTGGTCTTGAATAAAGTAAAGTGCGCTCGAACATGGTGAAATCAAGGACTACTATATAGAAATGCATTTATCATCGCTTAAAGAGCTATCAAAATCCAGTCAATTTTTATGTGTTTCCGGGTGGTCCTGTTTAGATAGCCGCCTATCGGATTAGTGATGACCAAGTTACCTCTATCTATGTTTTCTCGACAATTTTGGGTTTATATAATAGTATGGGGGAACGTATTTGTCTTCTTTAAGAGCTTGGCATGCTAGGGAACTCCTCTTTGGTATAAGTCTGGTATGTAGTTTAAGTGTGTTTGTAAGTTCATAACCAGGTTGTAACTCACTTCTCATGCCTAATATATTTTCATGATGGAAAAGAAAATCTTAACATTTTAAGCTGTATCATTTAAGCCATATAAGACACATGAATTATGGTGAGGAAAAAAGAGTCTGAAGAATGATTCAATTCTAGAAGTATCTGACAAAAAGAAGGTGAAGGTCACAATCTCTAAGATGGAATTTGTATCATCACACCTTTTATCAGCCATGGATTTCGAAGCACAAATAAATGCTAGAAATATATAATTTCATGTCTACATCATCAGAACTAGTAGCAGAGGAAAAAGTAAGGTAATAAATTTTGGTCACGTCCTTCTCGTGCCTCTTCTGATCATCACCATTCATTCTTCCCACCAACTAAACAATTAAAACTTTTGAAAATAATATCTTAAAAATATATTTTCACAATTCAAACAAATGAGCTGAATACAGAAGAAAATATATAATACAAAAATGGTATGACGAAGATATGGTATGGTCCAAACTATTATCGACCTTGTTTCACCAAATAAATAACAATATCGACATTCTTTCACAAAAAAGTAAGCCTTTACAATATAAGAACTTCAGTATTTCTTATAAGAATGGCAATTATCTCCTTCTCAGCAATGGCAAAGCAAGCAACTACGCAACAACACTGGTTCCTAGGAATAATATAGTAATTTACGTATGGGGAACCCAAAGTGGTGCCGTTGCAGCAACGCTTGTGGGCTCCTTGCAACTTAAGGCGTTGAGAAACCTCCAAGAAGGAGACGGTGACGTGGCTTGAGTTCTACGAGATATCCGGTCGGGATGAGACGGAAACATAACCGGTGAAACATTCCGGCGAGTCTGGCGGCTCTTTAAATTCCTCAGCTCGATCTCCGGCGGGAACTTCACCATACCAAACATGATCACATACCATCTCGGTCTCACACTCTTTCCACTTCCACCAGACACACTCTTTCCACTTCCACCGGACGACAACGTTTCAGGCTTCGCCGTACCTTTTATCGAAGAAATATTTCCCGGTGGAGGATGTGAGGTGGTTAAACGACGTGTGAGCTTACGATCATCTAAAGAACGGCTTGTCCTCATGGGTCCGACATTGTCACGTGCCAGGGGACGGTTCAGGTTATTGCCTTGTATAGCAGACAAGGACTCGGATCTTGTCCGAACTCGAGGGGTTATGTGTTCAGGAGGTGAGAAGAGGGCATTTTGGTAATTTAAAGGGATGATTCTGCCTCGGTAGATTATGTTTTCTGCCGGAGAAACGTCGTAGGAGGTTGAGGTCAAGAACTCAAAAGGTTCCGTCGACGGCTCACCGTGATCTTCGGTGGTGGTTGTTGTGGTGGCTGTGGAAATAGGTTTTTGGGGGTTGAGCAGGGGAAGGTCTCGAAGAGAGAGTGTTTCTTCTTTGTCTTCATCTTCTTCTTGTTCTAGTTCTAAGAGATGATGTAATGGTTTCGTGAGTTTAGGGTTTTGGAGATTGGAGTTGTGTGAAGCTTCCATATCTTTTAAGGGAAATAGAGAAAGGTAGTATGGAGATTTTTGTAAGTATCAAGTTTTTTGTCACCACATATTTATATACATGGCCTCCTAGAGGGCTGGGTGGTCAAATAAACCTACTAAAACTTAAGTGGAAAGAAAATAATTTATTTTACAGGTCATATAATTCTTTAGCTGTTTTTTATTACACAATGTTTGTCGTTTTTTTGACTCGTCCAATTTGCTGTGGTTACCCAAATTTCAATGATTTATGAAAATGTTCAAGTTGCTATTTTGATACGTGATGAATTGTTTATCTCGACTAATTACTATATCATCTTTGTATCATTTGGAAAGAAAAAAATTAGGTACATTTGCCTCCTTTTTCCTACTAGTTTGTTGGCTAAATATGTCCTAATTACCATCTAATATCAAGTAAACTTTACTACTACTGTTAATTTGTTTTAACAAAGAAAATATAAATGACAACATGTTTTTTTACATTTGTATCCCACTCTAGAATCGGAATTGCAAGTACCAACATCACCATGGATCCAAAGCATCCTTTTAATATTTGAAAACATGTTTCCGTACATCTATCATTTTTATATATCAAAATTTATCTTATTTATATATCATCCCTAACGCATATTAAATTTATAAAAACAGTAAATAATTATAGTTTCTATCCTGGACTACATTGCAGTCTCCAAATTCGTATATTTACTTGTACTCACCGATTATTATCAGCAAACTTCAAACAAAATATGTTAATATGTAAATTTAACCACCCAAAAAGAGATACCAAACCAGACTACTTTATTTAGCTTTTAAATTGAATTGTTTAGATATTTCAAATTATATCATAAATAGATTTAATTCTAAATTTAATACTTTTTATAATGTTATATTATATATGGTTAGGAGTCTACCAACATAACAAGCGCACCTAATATATAATCATCCGACAAACTGTTTTGTTAATAGTAATCTTTTTTTTGACTAATTGTTAATAGTAATCTTTCTTGGAGATATTATGTATTGCAATTTGCAAATAAATCAAAAGCACCACGGGTAATTTTTATTCGTGGGTTAATATATCATACTTATATATGAACCAAAAAAATATTCATAGCATAAATTTAAAAGACTAGCGACCTAGTCTCTCGACGATTATGTTTTATTTCGTCTAAGAAAATTGTGCAATTCATAGGTATTGTCTAGAATGATAGTGATAGATATAGTCAAAAACATTTATTGATGTTTTGCCTAATCTAATTGGAGTTTGTATGAAACAGTGATATGATAACTCTTGTTGACAATACTTTATATACTTTTATAATGCGTAAACAGCTCAATTAGTTTTCGAAGCTGGATATTTCAACATATTTTATTTGTGATTTTATAACAATATGATGTAAATGTACATATCTATATATATTTGTTTTTTTTTTTTGAAAAAAAGTTTAAACCCAAGTCACTATTGAAACCAGACGTACTTTCCGGAGAAGTCGCAAACCCGCGAATGAACTTCTTTTTCAGGACATTCAAATGAGTCTTAAAGCATAGATTCGTATCAACATTAGGTGAACAGAACAATGTGATTTAGTTTCACATAGCGGGAGAACCGAACCTGAAACGTGTTAGCTTCCAGATCAATCCACTGCCACTTGAGAGGCCCGTTCATCTATATATGTTGTCGTTTACGGTGGCTTAAAACCAGTAATATGTATTGTTATAAAATATCGAAAAAATGAAATATTTTATAATTTCCTATATATACTTAACTGCTTCAGATTTTGAGATCCTTATTTAAAGATATATAAAACAACGGCTTAAAAAGTATATAAAAACTCGAAAGTACGACTTACAATGTAACATATCATTCCATTAGTCTATAAGAAATGCATGTGTAACTCATGTATCAGATTTTTTTTTTATCAAAGCATACATCAAATGTCAACACTTCTTTTCCATATAAAATAGAAACACCAAATAAAGTAATGACCAATTCTCAGTATACATAAATATTAAATAGGAATATATATATCAAAACAGAAGAAAGTCTACACAAGAAACTGTATGAACTATGAAGCATATTATTTGTAAAAGATAGTCGAGCTAGTTAAGAAGAAAGGTAAGAAGACATGGTGATTGGTTATAAAATAAAGTAAAACAAGTGTTGAGGTATAAATTGGTGCATGTAACTGAAGTTAGCGAGAAAAATAATGGCAAACTTTCGTCGGCCATCACCATTTTGTTGGTAATTACAACTAATATTTGATAAAGGTGCAAACGACCAAACTGGCTATTAATGGTGAAAAAGCTATCCTGGTATTTTCAAATTCCAAATATGGTTTGGATATTTCTATAAACTATGCAAACTTGAAGAAGTGGAAGAGTAATGAAAGGAAATCAATTGCCAAAAGAACATGACTAAAGCAATTAGAGCCACAAACTCCACTTTTCAACTTACATCAACTTACGTTGCAAGGCATAAGTCATAAGACCATCAGCAATGGTGTATTTTAGGGGGTTTTTGGGCTCAAAATCCTAGGCCAAAAATGATAAAAAAATAAAAAGTCAGTTTATTTTGCTGAACCGAGTCTTAGCCATGAACTTGTACGGAGAAGTTCTAACCACGTGTCAACCTAAGAAAAAGAGAGATATTGAGTGGTTCCTCTGCTTCTTCTCCCCCAAATCATTTCTCCTTCTCCTCTTCTCCTTCTCCTATCCCCGACGATCACCCTCTCCGCCATCCTCCCGACGCAGCCACCGTCGCTCCATCTCCTCCGATCGTCGAGCGTCCGTCTCTCTCTCCGTTTTTTGTGAACGGTTCTTGAATGGCGAAAGACGGACCCAATTGGGATGGATTGCTTAAATGGAGTCTCTCTCACGCCGATGGTACACGGCCGACTCGTCAGTTGAGGTACGAAGCTCGCTTTCTAGTTTCTTAGGTTCTGTCTCAGTCCTTTATCCGAGATTAGGTTAGGATGCTTGGTGGGTAGTTATAGAAATTTGTATGGCTGTGATTTGGCTTTTTCTGATAAAGATCAATACTTTGAGTGATTTCAAATATGAGTTTGTGTAAAGTAAGGTCTTTTGAATCAGTATCAATTAAATCCGGCAAGCTTATGTAGGTGAAAGGGTATCTCTTTTCTTACTCTATATTGTGTGTTTGGTGTGTGTATAGTAGATTGTGTTGTTGATTGAGTTGTGTTTGGTGAGACAGCGAGGAGGATAGGAAGTGGTTTATGGAGGCTATGCATTCGCAGACACTAGATGTAGTCATACTTACACTTAGGTCCAATCCCCTGCCAAAGTTGGTGCAACAGTCAATCTCAGAGCTTCTCCGGCAAAGCCTAAGCCTGTTAAGAAGCAGAGTGCTGCTCCTGAATCCAAAGCTCCTGCACCTGTTCCCCAACTGGACCAATCAGGTTTTGTTTCAATGTTATAACATTGATTGTCAGAGCTTCTTCTGTAAAAGCCTAAGCCTGTTAGTTGCTGCATGTATCAGCAGAGGGTGGTTCTATATTTGTTGCAAACTTGCCTATGGATGCGACACCCGAGCAACTCAATGAAACATTCAAAGGGTTTGGCGCCATTAAGAAAGATGCTATCCAAGTTAGAAGTTACAGGGTGAGTTTTTTGTTATTTGATGAAATCTTTAGACATAAGAAAAAGTATTGAACAAACTCATCAAGGTTTGATTTTCTTTCAGCTGAAGGGAAACTGTTTCGGGTTTGTGACATTTGAAACTGCTGAAGCTGTGAAACTGGTCCTCCAGGTAATGTTTAAAATCCACGAACTCAACTTTTGATGGTAAACTGGAATGCTTTCTTCTGATGTTTTGTATTACACAACGCTAGGCTCACAAGGAGACAGCCATAAGAATCGGAAACAGAAGAGTTTCTATAGAAGAGAAACGAGGTTAGTTAGTTCAACAAAACAAAGTTCAATGCTTTTGTGAATATGTATTGATGACTTGATTCTGCTGCAGGCAACAACGAGAATGGCAGAAACGGAGGTTATAGGAGCGAGAACGGTTACAGAAACGACGGGTTTAGTAAGCCTAGGGGCAACGGTTTCAACGGAGGAGGAGGACGAGGGCGTGGAAGAAATGGATATGAGAGACGGGGAGAATCACGCAATGGTGATGAGGCCAGTAATAATGGTGATGGCAGCAGAGTTATCAGAATGGTTTGATGAAAGCTAGTCATGAAAATGCTCAAGCCAGAGGCTAAAAGAGAGTTTTAAAACTCTCTTGCTGTTGTTGTTCATTTGAGATTGAGAATCTGAAAGTTTTATAGGAAAAGAAGAGAAGAGAGGGAGAGATTAGAAGTTTTGTTTGGAGTTTGGTTTCATCTCTCTTAGGCAATATACTACTTTCATTTTGAGATTTTGTTTTCTATACGATTCTTGATTCAATATCTTGTGGCTCTTTCCCTTTTTGTTTTTTCTGTTTACTACTTTGGTACCTACTGGTATCTAGCGTTTTATGTTCCTGCTTTTGTACTCTTATACGTTGCCAAGTTTTGGCTCTGTTATTGAATTGTTTTCAGTGTTAAGAAAAAACAAAGGGTGGATGAGAAGAATTGAAGAAGACAGACGTATCATGTGATGGCTCTCAATAAAATTCCTTTCTTTGGTTTGATAGAGAGATCATATGAGACTGGAAAAGGACTCTCTTGTTTATCTCTGCCTTCTGGACCTTGTTTTTTTTCTTTTGTGCACCAACTATTGCATTCAAATCTAAAATGGGTTCACGTAGAGCGAGTGCTACAGAGTCATGAGCTATGATATTAGTTGAATGTAGAATTAATTTCATTAAAATTTATAATTTTTTGCATTGGTTATCATTGGTTAAATTTCAAATAATTTTTAACCAATGATAAATTCAACAATCTTAATTAATTTCATTAAAAATTATAATTTTTGCATAGACTCAGTGATTCATGTTAATAATATTTTTATATTTTCTGAATATTTTCAATTTTTTGTAAAAAAAAATTAATATTATTATTTTATTCCTATGAACTTCTTCTTCGGGTTCACCAATGCAGAAAATAACAAATCCGGGTTCTTAACTGTTCATGGGCCCACAAAAAAATATTAAAAAATTTTGGTGAACCCCCTTTTGGGGTTCACCATTGCTGATGCTCTAATTAGGTTACTCATATCTACATTGCTTGACCACAAAGTTTGATTTGTTTTCCTTTTATATAACAATTTCATATGGTGCGATGTTACTATTATCTTTAAACGCAAAAAGTATAATGATTCACGCAGTTCACTTAAAAGTTTTTCTTTTTGTTCAAACAAACAAAAAGCATGATATAGATAACTTTTTTTATTCGCGTGCCGAATTTATAAGCGTGTTTGTTTATCATTGTAAATGAACACTTATATTAATTTTTGACAGAAACAATTTATTTATCTGTCATAAAATGACAAATACCACTTTTCACTAGGTGGATACATATCAATAACAGAATTTAATGGGTGGTTCACCCAATTCCTTGTCATACGTGAACAACTCGTGTTTATTATTTCGATTGGGATTAATAAATCATACTATTAGAATTCTATTGGAATATATATAGATTTTAACATTATGAAGGATGGTCAAAGAAAAGCCGGCTAATTCTGTTTTTGTTTAAACAACAAGCCGACATTAATTTTGATATAGTGTAAAGATCAAAGTCAATGCAATGAATGGACGCTTTAGTAAATATTATTATTCAGATTCAACTAAGAAAAGTCAACACGTCTAATCCCAAACACAAGAAAGGTTAAAGTAGCAGGTTGTTTAGTAAAAAAAACATACAACATGCTTTGGACAAGCCCAACTAATCCGAATAGTTATAGGCTGTGGACACATAGACATGATCTACTAACAATGATTTAGATGTTGGGTTATTAATGGGCCTTAAATACACTAATAATAGGCCTCTAGAGAAATATCACGAGTCACACACTTGGTGTAATATCAACGAATCTGGAAACTCACCAAACCAAAAACCCTAAGCAGAGCAGAGATCGAAGCTAAGAAGAACACACAGAGGAGCGATTTGTTTCCTCCCACTCTTCGATTTCGTCTATTCGTTTCATCACTCATGGCTGTAAGTTTCTCTAATTTGAGCTTTGATTTATTTTTTCCTCCTTACTAGGTTGAGCTTAAAGGTTGAAACTTTACTCGTCCAAGTAGCACTAGAACTTGCAAAAAAGCTGATAACATTAGTGTTTCCGAGCTCTGATTTTGCGAACCCATAATTGTTTGGTGTTGTTTTAGCTGATACAACTTCGAAAAAATTAGGTATTTTATCATGATTTCTATGAAGCTTGCTTGGCTTTGTAACTGTTTTGTTGTATTGGTGAGATTTGTGCAGACCATACCAGTTAACCCGAAGCCGTTCTTGAACAATTTGACCGGGAAGACGGTTATCGTCAAGCTCAAATGGGGAATGGAATACAAAGGTATCATTTTTTTTTTTTAAAACCATTATGAGTGTTGATATGATAACCAAAAGCTTTGTGTCTTTTAATGTTCTTATATGAGCTTTTATCTCTTAATCACAGGTTTCCTCGCCTCTGTTGACTCCTACATGAACTTGCAGGTACTTTCCTTTAGCGTTTTTATGTTCTGTTCGAGGGATGCTAAAGTAGGATGAAGTTTTGAACAAGGATTGATGTTGTAATGTTAGAAGCTAGGAGTGATAGAAATTAATTTAGTTATACAGATAGTATCATTCTTTTCAGTTTAGTCATTTGAGTTTGGCTATACTGTTTTTTTTTGCAGCTTGGAAACACTGAAGAATACATCGATGGACAGTTGACAGGGAACCTCGGAGAGATCTTGATCAGGTAATCTATAACCTCATTTGTCAATTCTCAAAGTTACCACTTACTTCGTCATTGTCTCCTGTATAAATGAATCTGTTTTATGTTTTCAACAAAGTTGAAGTGTCATTACTAGTTGATGAGACTTACGAACTGGACACACATTCATCATCTTAACCTCTGTTAGTTATGTTAACTTTTTTTGGATCTCTTGGTTTTAATTTTGGGCTTATTTGTAGAATGGCCATAAAAAAAAGAAAAATAGATTTTTAGAGAGAGGGGAAGAGAGAGATAGGAAGGGGATGGAGGAGAGAGAAGGAGATTTTGGTTAGATAGTAGGTTTATTTTTTTTTAATGGTTATAGGGGCAAATTTCTCTTTAATTTTTACTGGCTTTTGTTCAAACAGATGCAACAACGTTTTATATGTCCGAGGTGTGCCAGAAGATGAAGAACTCGGAGACGCTGAACAAGACTAGCCTGTGCCGGTGGACTTGGTGATCCCCAGTCTTGTTGTATCTTATGAGCATCTTAACTTGTAAGATTTCAGCTTTTTTGACTGTTTATGAATCTTTTGATACCTTGAAACTAAAGAAAGCCACGAGCCGTTTAGATTTGTTACAAACCAAACTCCTGCCGGTTTCTGTAACTAGGATGAAATGCGTGTCGTTTTACCCGTCGTTTCCAGGCCTTAAATTGCTGCCCAAAACAGATGAGTAATAATATACTGCCCACATTCCCAAAAACTAATGACCCGTTTCGATTAGTGTTATAAAACCCACGTGCTACCTTAGCCATGTCGAATACAGTATAATTAAATCTTTCCAGTTCTAGTTAATATTATTTGAAATTGTAATGCTATACGATAGTCCTATAATTGAATGGTAAGGCAAACTGTACTGAAATAGTGGTATTGTATGAATGTCCATGGTTGACTCGTACTGCAATATTTTCCTTTAAAAAGCATCAATTATTTATTTCAGACCACGTACCAATGCAAAACCAACTTCGTAACGAACTTCTACTTACAACTCACCAATTCCATTGTTTATTGGTAACACATGCTTTTCTTTCACTTTCTTCAACTCCATGAAGCTTTCGCTTATCATTAACCTACAACTCTTACAACTCTGTTTTGGTATAAAAGTTCATGTATCATTTTCTAAAACCATCTTAAATCATTTCATATATTCGCAATCCAAATCAGTTTCGTTATGTATCTCTCTCTTAGTAAAGGGTACACAAACAAAAAGCTACATATATCTTCCTCTTATTCATGTTAACAAACAAACTACTACGAAAACAAGATAATTTCTCCTCCCCTCCTGTCTCCAAAATGAATCCCAGCCATAAATGCAAGACATTTGAAGTTATTTGGAGACAGGAGGGGAGGGGAGATTAATTTTGTTGTCGAAGTAGTTTACCCTGTTAACATCCTTAAGAGGAAGATGTAACGAGGTTTTTGTCTTTGTGCCCTTGACTAAAACAGAGATACATAAGAGAACGAGGAACCGTGGACACCCCCAATTCAGGAATTTCTTGACATTGCACGGTGATAACTCACTTGTCGACATACATGTTCGATTTTATTGTGAGTGAAATCAAAGATATAATGGGAGATATATAAGTTAAATATGGCTGATTACTTTGCTACAAAGTGGATGCTCAAGAAATACAAGATCAGATTGAAACTGGGTTCAAATTTTCTGCAGGAGCCAAAATAATAGAACTTGCAAAAAAGCTAATAACTTTGGTGTTCCTGAGCTTTGATTTTGCGAACCCATGATTGTTAAGTGTTGTTTTAGCTGATACGACTTCGAACGATTTTAGGGTTTATCATGATTTCAATGAAGATTGGCTTTGTAATTTGTTTTGTATATTGATGAGATTTTGTGCAGACCATACCAGTTAACCCGAAGCCGTTCTTGAACAACTTAACCGGGAAGACGGTTATCGTCAAGCTCAAATGGGGAATGGAATACAAAGGTATTATCTTTTTTTTAAAACCATTATGAGTGTTGATATGATAACCAAAAGCTCTGTGTCTTTTAATGTTCTTATATGAGCTTTTATCTCTTAATCACAGGTTTCCTCGCCTCTGTTGACTCCTACATGAACTTGCAGGTACTTTCCTTGAGCGTTTTATGTTCTGTTCGAGGGATGCTAAAGTAGGATAAAGTTTTGAACAAGGATTGATGTTGTAATGTTAAAAGCTAGGAGTGATAGAAATTAATTTAGTTATACAGGTAGGATCTATCATTCTTTTCAGTTTAGTCATTTGAGTTTGGCTATACTGTTTTTTTTTTTTTGCAGCTTGGAAACACTGAAGAATACATCGATGGACAGTTGACAGGGAACCTCGGAGAGATCTTGATCAGGTAATCTATAACCTCATTTGTCCTACTTCATAGTAAATCTGTTTTATGTTAGTGTCAGTAGTTGATGAGAGTTAAGAACTGGGCTTGGCTGTTAACTGAACACACACATTCATCTTCTTAACCTCTGTTAGTTGTGTTAACTTTTTTGGATCTCTTCGTTTTTAATTTACTGTAGCTTTGTTCAAATAGATGCAACAACGTTTTGTATGTCCGAGGTGTGCCAGAGAATGAAGAACTTGGAGACGCTGAACAAGACTAGCCTGTGCCGGTGGACTTGGAAGTCGCGAGTCTTGTTGTATTCTATGAGCATCTTAACCCAACTTGTGAGATTTCAGCTTTTTGGCTGTTGTTGAATCTTATTGTTGATACCTTGAAACTAAAAAAAGCCGCAAGCCGTTTAGATTTGTGATAAACCAAACTCATTGCCGGTTTTTTGTAACTCGGATGGATTGCCTGTCGTTTTTAACCATCGTTTCCAGGCTTCAAATTGCGGCCCAAAACAGATGACCCATTTCGATTAGTGTGATAAAACCCAGTGCTACCTTAGCCATGACGAATACAGGACTGTAGAATGATAGTTTTACAGCCACGTCGAGGAAAAAGAAGAAAACTTTTAAATTAAATCAAAACAAACTTTTAATTTATGTTTGACTTAAAAATATATTCAAATTTTAAATATTGTCTGTTTTAACTATCATATTTGGTTGATTCGACCATTTAAAAAATATGAATAATCAACTATTAAATTAGATTATATAAATAAATGTTGTTAATTTTCTAAACGAAGTTGTTTTAAACAATTAGTCAAAAGAAAATTTTCTGTTTCTTTGAACACTTAAAGCACCTTTTTTCGTGAAGTAGATCCCCAAATCGATTTTATATTCCTCACTCAAAAATGAAGAAAATAAAGTCGATTTATAGTTCTGGTTTCGCAAAAAAAATGTTTCGAGTGTTTACAAAAGCAAAACTACATTGTTTGATTAACGTTTAATCTGCTTTTAAAAAAATATTGTTTAAAGAGTTAACAGACATTTATTTTTTCAATCGAGTTAAACAATTGATTATTCGAATTTTTTACATGGGAGAGTCAACAAAATATAATAGCTAAAATGAGCAATATTTGAAAGTTAAAGATTTTTTTTAACTCAAATAAATTAAAGTTTTTTTGTTTTAATTTGAAAGTTCATGGTTTTAATAGCTATTTTCTCCAAAAAAGGGAAAGAAAAAATAGTTTTTCTTTTTGAATAGTTGTTTTTTGTCATCCTTTTTGAATAGTTTTACAGTATAATTAATTTTCCTCAGTTTTAGTAATTATTTGAAATTGTGATGATATACGAAAGTCATATAGTTGAATTGTAAGGAAAACTTCATTTGGACTGAAATATTGGTCTTGTTTGAATGTCCTATGGTTGAAGTGTAATGCAATCTTTTTTCCTTTAAAATGCATCAATTATTTTTTTTTTTTGGTAATCATGAATTATTTATTTCAGAATACATACCAACACAAAACCAACTTTGTAACGAACTTCCACTTACAACCGACCTGTTCCATCGTTTATAGGTGTATTAGGAAAGGGAATCCTATAGACGAGGATTACCTTTATGTTTCCATTTATCTTGTGTTATAAGTTATGTTAAGTTTCTATATTATCTAGGGCTTATCTTACAATGCCTTTGTATATATACTCTTGTATCGTGTTCTGAATAATACAAGTCGAGCATTTACAATATCATCACAAGTTTACATGGTATCAGAGCAATCTCTGTGACCTAGAAGTCTCTTGTTAAAATCCAGAAGCGTTGTTCTCTAGTCTGAAACAAACGCTGAAGTTATGGTCGATGGAGACGAGTCTTCCGTTACCAAAGTTTCATCTCCTCAAGTTGAGCAGATTGTCAATAAACAGGGTCCGTACACTCTGTTTGCGTCTGATAACCCCGGAGCCTTGATAACCTCTGTGGTGTTCACAGGCGACAACTATAACGAGTGGTCGACAGAGCTTACTAACGCTCTAAGAGCTAAAAGAAAGTTAGGTTTTATTGATGGGACAATATCTAAACCATCAGTAGAAGATCCGAACTTTGAGAACTGGTCTTCTGTGAATTCTATGATCGTAGGGTGGATTCGTACCTCAATTGAGCCTCGTGTTCGCTTGACGGTTACCTTCATCTCCGACTCTCACAAGCTGTGGGAAAACATAAGAAAGCGTTTCTCGGTGGGAAACAAAGTCCGCGTCCATTGCTTGAAAGAACAGCTTGCTGCGTGTAAGCAAGATGGTCAGCCTGTGATGGATTACTTTGGTCGGTTAGCCAAATTGTGGGAAGAGTTGGATACGTTAAAGCCACTTCCTGCGTGTAGTTGCAGCGCTGCTGCTCAACATGAACAAGAACGTGAAGAAGAAAAGATTCATCAGTTTGTCTTGGGTTTAGATGAATCTCGTTTTGGAGGTGTTTGTCAAAGCATAATTGCGTCAGATTCTCCTGTTGATCTTGGTGAAGCTTATGCTAAGATAGTGAGAGAAGAGCAACGTCTTACCTCAACAAAAGAACGTGAAGCTAATGCCAGTGCTGTTGGTTTCGTCGCAAAGAAGGAACAGTTCGAGCATGCTGGGCAATCCCGTCGTATTCCGACCTGTGCTCACTGTGGTCGACGAGGACATGAGAAAGCAAATTGCTGGCAGTTGGTTGGGTTTCCAGATTGGTGGGAAGAAACACCACCAACTCGTGGTGACAATAGAGGAGGACGAGGAGGCCGTGGACGTGGTGGAGCTAGCTATGATCGCAACAGAAACAACGGCGTCAGAGTTAACAACGCTCATGCCACTTCGTCAAACTCGTCTACATTCCCATCATTCACCGAGGAACAATGGAAAGCTCTAACTCAGATGGTTAACGAGAAAGCGAAGTCGTCTGACAAGTTGATTGGTAAGAAATATGGTGATCTTATTTTGGATACAGGAGCTTCTCATCACATGACAGGAGAACTCTCGTTTCTTAAGGATATTATGAGTATTCCGCCGTGTCCAGTGGGTTTTGCAGACGGGAACAAAGCCTATGCGACTCACACTGGCGTATTTGAGTTATCAAATAACATTACTTTGTCGAATGTGTTATTTGTCCCTAATCTCAACTGTTCTCTCATCTCTGTCTCTAAACTCCTGCGTCAGACCAACTGTTTCGCTCTTCTAACCGATACGTTGTGTGTTTTACAGGATCGTTTCACGAGGACGCTGATTGGAGCAGGTGAAGAGAGGGGTGGGGTTTATTTCTTCAAAGATGTCATGGCTGCACGTGTTCATGTTGCTGATAAGTCTATCAAGTCGGTTGATCAGTTTCTATGGCACCAACGGCTAGGACATCCGTTGTTTTCAGTGTTGACGTTTTTACCTATGTTTTTCAATAAAACTGCTACTTCAAGTCCATGTGACATTTGTTTTGAGGCTAAGCAAACTAGAGAAGTGTTTTATGAGAGTTTAAATAAATCTAAAGACTGTTTCAGCTTATTCATTGTGATGTTTGGGGACCCTATCGCACTCGATCATCCTCTGGAGCAGTTTATTTTCTCACTATTGTTGATGATTACTCTAGATCAGTATGGACATATCTTCTTCTAGAGAAATCTGAGGTTCGTACAGTCATTCAAAACTTCTGCCAGATGACTGCAAAACAGTTCTCTAAAGATGTCAAAACTGTGCGTAGTGACAACGGCACGGAGTTTATGTGTCTTAGTAGATTCTTTCGCGAGAATGGGATCATCCATCAAACCTCATGTGTGGCTACTCCTCAGCAGAATGGTCGTGTAGAGAGGAAACATCGCCATATTCTCAATGTGGCGAGGTCGCTGTTATTTCAAAGTAACCTGCCAGTTCGGTTTTGGGGAGAAGCCATCATGACTGCGACGCACTTGATAAATCGCACACCGTCTGCAGTTCTGCAACATCGCTCTCCTTATGAAATTTTGTACAACGAAAAGCCTAGTTACTCTCATCTTCGAGTCTTTGGGAGTTTATGTTTTGTTCACCATCGTAGCCGTGATAAAGATAAATTTGGTAAACGGAGTCGACGATGTGTATTTGTTGGCTATCCCCATGCTCAAAAGGGTTGGAAAGTATTTGATCTAAGTACAGAGAAATTTTTGATCTCTAGAGACGTAGTGTTTCGAGAAAACGAGTTTCCATTCTCAGATGCATCTCGTAACCTGTCCATCCCAAAACCCGTTATTGCACAAGTCGACGAGGATTTGGAACTCAGTGTTCCTGTCTCTTCCAGCGACAGGGGGAGTTCCTCTCAGCCTGCTAGTTCTTTATTAGATCCTGCATTATCTCCTGAAACCACGTCTCCTAATAGTGCAGAGCCTATCTCGAATTCAGAAAACGTCTCCACCACACCGTTGGACGATTCCATTCCTGTGGTGACTCCTCTGTCTGCAATTCCGAGTTTGAATCCTCCAACCCAGCCGTCTACTGTCGAACCTACTGAAGAAGTACTAGGCCGAGGCCAACGTTCGCGCTTGCCTTCCGTCAAGCTCAGAGACTATGTTACTTATAATGCAGCTCGTCTTGAAGACCCCACTCTCGCTCTCTCCTGTTCTGCGTCAGCGTCATCTGAAACAATCCATGGTAATTGTCTCTATCCTTTGACTGATTATATCACTGATGCAAAGTTTTCTCCGTCCCATCAGGCTTTTCTTGCAGCAGTTACAGCTGCAGTCGAGCCAAAATATTACTCGCAAGCAGCCAAAGACAAAATTTGGCGTGGTTCTATGAAAGAAGAGATACTAGCTCATGAAGAAAACAGTACTTGGGATATTGTCTCGCTTCCGCCCGATAAAACAGTAATTGGTTGTCGTTGGATATATAAGTACAAGTTCAACGCTGATGGTACGATTGAACGTCCTAAATCGCGCCTGGTAGCTATGGGCAACAACCAAGTCGAAGGTGACGACTTTGACGAAACGTTTGCTCCTGCCGTTAAAATGGCTACTGTGCGTGGTCTTCTTGGTCTTGTAGCCGCAAAGGGTTGGGAAATTCATCAAATGGACGTACATAACGCTTTCCTTCACGGTGATCTCAATGAAGAGGTATACATGCGTCTCCCACCGGGTTTTACTCACTCTGATCCTACCAAAGTGTGTCGTCTTCGTAAGTCGTTATATGGTCTTCGTCAAGCTCCGCGTTGTTGGAATGAGAAGCTGACGAACTCCTTACTTGAATATGGATTTCAGCAGTCATACGGGGACTATTCTTTGTTTATGTACACAAAAGGCTCTCAAGAAATCAGAGTACTAATTTATGTCGATGATCTTGTTCTTGCAAGTAATGATCTTGATCTTCTTACCAAGTTCAAATCGTACTTGGGTAAGTGTTTTAAGATGAAGGATCTTGGCAAACTGAAGTATTTTCTTGGCATTGAGGTAGCTCGTTCAGAGGAAGGTATTTTTATTTCTCAAAGAAAATATGCCTTAGACATCATCACTGATACTGGACTATTGGGATGCAAGCCAGTGTCTATTCCTCTTGAACAATATCACAATCTTGCCTCTGATGCTAGTCCCATTTTATCGGATCCAAAGAAATATCGTCGACTCGTTGGACGGTTAGTATATCTGTCTGTAACACGACCTGAGTTGTGCTACACTATTCATCTTCTTTCTCAGTTTATGAAAGCACCCCGTGAAGCTCACTGGACTGCTGCTCTCCGTGTTGTTCGTTTTCTCAAAAGTTGTCCAGGCCAGGGACTACTCTTTCGTTCTACCAGTGATCTTGAGCTTTCTGTTTATGTCGACGCTGATTGGAGTACTTGTCCAGATAGTCGTCGATCTCTAAGTGCGTATGTTGTGTTGCTTGGAGGAACACCTATTGATTGGAAGACTAAGAAACAGGACACCGTTTCAATGTCGTCCGCAGAAGCGGAGTACAGAGCAATGGCTCTCGGAACTAAAGAAATGAAATGGGTTGTTCCTCTTCTAGCAGATATTGGCTTCAAAGTCAAGACACCTGTATCGTTTCACTGTGACAGCAAAGCTGCAATTCACATAGCTGCAAACCCTGTCTTTCATGAACGTACTAAGCATATCGAGCGTGATTGTCATTGTGTTCGTGATGCCGTCAAAGCTGGTCTTATTGCTACCATTCATGTCAACACGAAAAATCAAATAGCGGACATTATGACAAAAGCGTTGGGACGTCCACAATTTGAAGCTCTTTCTTCCAAGTTGGTTGTTCATGATCTTCACTCTCCAACTTGAGGGGGAGTATTAGGAAAGGGAATCCTATAGATGAGGATTACCTTTATGTTTCCATTTATCTTGTGTTATAAGTTATGTTAAGTTTCTATATTATCTAGGGCTTATCTTACAATGCCTTTGTATATATACTCTTGTATCGTGTTCTGAATAATACAAGTCGAGCATTTACAATATCATCACAAGTTTACAAGGTGACACATTCTTTTCTTTCACTTTTTTAAACTTCACGAAGATTTCCTTTTATCATTCAAAAACAACTGCATTCTGATATAAAAGTGCATGTAGCATTTTCCAAAACCACATCTTAAATCATTTCATATAATCTCAATCCAATTAAAATCCAAATTAGTTTGGTTCTCCTATGTATCTTTCTTTTAGTAATGATTACACAAACAAACAAGTGAGTATCATTGACTGTATCAAGTTATACTTGGGCTATTGTTCGAAGTTTCATCGCCAACAAAAATTGCACCTTCGCTAAATATTAGGTCGACCTAATACTTGGCGAGGGTGCAATTTTTGTTGGCGAGGAAACTTTGAACAACAGCCCAGGTACATATTGACACAGTCACAACGATACTCGTTTGTTTGTTTGTGTAATCTTTCCTAAAAAAGAGATACATAGGAGAACGATGAAACCTTGAACACGTAGTGGCCGAACTAGCAAAAAATTTCGTAGGAGTAAATTATCATTAAAAAATATTTATTATTAAATTATTTTTCTTCCACTATTTTTATTCCATTCAACTATATAAATTCATAATACAATATAGTTTGTGTAAAACTAAAGTGTTGATTATAGTTAACAATAAAATAAAAGAAGAAAATGTTTATCATTGTATGGTATGGCAAATACATATATTTTAGGTTATAAGAATGGCTTTCCATAAATTCAGGGACTTAAAATGATAGAAGGAATAAATCAAAACGAAATTAGAAAAGGTTATTTTCACTCATAGTATAAATAGATAATTATTAAAAGAAAATATTTTATTTCATTATCCCTGAGCACATTTGCTTATTTGTTAAATAGATATTTAATTGCTGTTTACTAAAACTGCCAAACAAATTATCGTTGAGGAAAAGATATCGTTTCTTTAATATAAAAATAGAAAGTATTGTGTAATGTCTGCAAATAAAATAAGACAACATGATAATACTAACAGAAATGTAATAAATGACTTTAAAAGACAATAATAGAGGATTTAACTTGACTTTGATATCATACACGTGCAAGAGTGAGTTTAGAGTGAGAAAGTAGAGGGAGAATATCCTCTCAAGTGACCCCTAGTGGGCTTAAGGTTTTATCCAGTGGTTACTTAAGTGTTAAACATAGATAAGTGTGTGTTATCCCTTTAAACACGTTTTCAAAAGAAAATCTAACCGTTTCTTGGTTTTGGGAATACTTTCTGCTCACCTTTTCAAAATCTTATCTGTTTGTTCTTGCTGTTCATCATTTACTGAAGAACAGTTGAGTGTGGGTGAGAATTTATTGAAGCAGGGAGAGATATAAAAGCTTGAAATTATGTCGCTCGCGATGGATAACGCTCTGATGGCTCTGTCGTTAGATGAAGAGGAAAAACCGTTCGCTATGCATGACCTCCCAAAGTTCAGTTCGGCGGAAGAAAACAAACTCAGTCTCATGGGGAGACTTCTAAATCCTAGGCGCCAGAGGATGTCATCTTTAATCATGAAGATGCCTAGGAAATGGCAAAAAGAAGGAAGAGTAAGAGGTATCGCTCTGTCTCAGGAAATGTTCCAGTTCATATTCAAGTATGAACACGACTTGCTTGATGTTTTGGAGCGAGAAGTCCAGACTCATGAAGAGTGGGTCATTGTCCTGGAAAGATGGGTGGAGAATCCCCCGGAGGATTATCTCCAATACATCCCTCTATGGATCCAAATCAGTAAGATTCCGGTAAACTGTTACACCACGGTGGCTCTAACGGCTCTGGCAGACCTGGTGGGGAAGACGGTGACTGTGGCTTTCGACCCAACTAAACCAATAACCCAGGATTTCATAAGAGCTCAAGTGATGTTTAATGTGGCTCACCCATTAAAACCAGCGCGAGAAATCACAGTGAAAGGGGCTCCAGCAGTAGTTCGGTTTCACTATAAAAAAGTGCAGAAGAGATGCTTTACGTGTCAAAGACTCAAACATTAGAATGATTACTGCCCTCTGGTGGTGAGAAAGAGACATGAAGAGTCGAGGCTGAGGAGAGAAAAAGTTACTGAGCTAATGGTGCAGAAGGAAAAAATCATTAAGGAGGATGATGTCTTGTTTGGAGTTTTAGATGAATC
The DNA here is from genome assembly GCA_026261945.1 of Hirschfeldia incana. Lineage (NCBI taxonomy): Eukaryota > Viridiplantae > Streptophyta > Magnoliopsida > Brassicales > Brassicaceae > Hirschfeldia > Hirschfeldia incana. The sequence continues at coordinate 6,905,640 of JABCMI010000006.1, forward strand.
TCAAGTGGAAACTGACTCCTCAACAGGAAGACAGAGAATTGCTAAGGAGGTGTTAGAGGAAATGAGAAGATACTTAATCGCTGATACGGGAGAGAGTCTCGCAATCAAGGTGGATAAAGTTAAAAAATCAGTGAAGTCGGTGGAGAAAGACCCTTGGCTTCAGAGATCTGTCCTCAGACTTGAACCCCCTCCAGTGGTGATCTCTGATCTCAATAGAGGGAAGGGACTGATTTTTGACTACAGTGAGAAATGAGGTTCCTCCTCTTCCCTCTTGATCCACAGCAACCCTCCCAAGCTCATGGCAGATTCTTTTAAAGCGATAGAGGCTGTATCTTTCAAGTCTATGCCCCATGGAAGGTTACTTAGTGATGAAGAAGGAAGCTCTTCTGATGGTCCTTTTGGTGCTTATAAATACCTTACGGTTTTCAGGGCAGGTAACTCTGTTCCTGCTGCTTTCGGGGTAGTCAAGAAGCGCCCTGCTGTTCGAAGACGGCCACCTAAAAATGCTCGTCTGCAACAAAGAAAGGCTTTGAAGTATGAAGATGAACCTGCGAAGGATAAAAGCAGAGAGGGAAAGGAGATAAGGGCAAGTAAGATAAGGAAGTGTGAAGAAGCAGAGTCTGGTCCAACCCAAACAACCAAGGCGCTTTGCCTTAAGGTGATCCCACATGAGGGATTGCCCAAGCCCCAATGAGCTTCTTGAGCTGGAATTGTCAGGGCTTGGGGCGGTCTCAAGGCTTGACGATTCAGAGACTGCGGGAATTGCGTCAATACTACTTCCCATAGGTTTTGTTTTTAATGGAAACTAAAAAATGTCGGAATGTTGTCGTGGATCTTAAAGTTTGGTTAGGATATGAGCGAGTACACACCGTTAACCCTGTTGGTTACAGTGGAGGTCTTGCAATTTTGTGGAAAAAAATGTAAAATTGTCGATCAAAAGCTCTGATAAGAACTTGGTGGATTGTTTGGTTCAAATCGGAGACTGCTCCTTTTTTTTGTCATGTGTATATGGGGAGCCGGCAGCGGAAGGAAAAAGTATTGTTTGGAATAAGCTATCTACCATTGGAATGACTAGATCAGAGCCCTGGAGCATTGTAGGAGATTTCAACGAAATATTGAATAATGGAGAGAAGGTGGGGGGGCCAAGGCGTTCTGCTGCTTCCTTTAAACCGTTTGCAGATATTCTCACTTCATGTGATATGGAAGAGCTGAGTAGTAAGGGTGATATGTTTACATGGAGTGGCAAACAGTGGAGAAAATGGATTCAGTGTTGTCTGGATAGATGTTTTGGAAACAAGGAATGGCGTCGGTTGTTCCCGGAATCGAACCAAACGTTCCTGCACAAGAGAGGATCTGACCATAGGCCTGTATGGGTAAACCTCCGAGCTAATCCAGAAGTTCCGAGAGGCCATTTCAGATTTGATAAGAGAATTATGCACCACCCAGAGGCTCTGAAAGAGGTGGAAGATTCTTGGAAAAGGTGTAGGAGAAAAACTTCCGTGTCGCTCAAGATTCAATCTTGTAGACGGGTGATCAGCTCATGGAAGCGTAAGAAGAGGTTTAATGCAAAGGAAAAGATCATCCGTATTCAAGAGAGACTTGAATAGTTCCAATCCAAACCATATTCATGTTGGTTTGTGATTAATAATCTCAAGAAGGAGCTGATGCAAGCTTATAAGGAGGAAGAGGTGTATTGGAGACAGAATAGTAGAGAAAAATGGCTGCGTTTGGGAGATAGAAACTCGAAATTCTTTCATTCTGCGGTGAAGGCAAACAGATCGAGATCACATCTGCTGAAGCTAAAGGACATAAATGGATGTGAGCAGTGGTCAGAAGCTGCAAAAGCAGAGGTGGCGATTGAATACTTTTCCTCGCTTTTCACTTCGTCGGATCCTCCTTCTTATGATCCAGTGTTTCAGAGTATGCCCCCAAGAGTCTCAGATATGATGAATAGGAGCTTGACAAAGAGAATTACGAAGGAGGAGGTTCGTGAAGCTATCTTCTCAATCAATGGGGAGAGTGCCCCTGGTCCAGATGGCATGACAGGAGTGTTCTTCCAAAAGTTCTGGCGCACGATTAGAGATGAGGTGACTAGGGAGATCCAAGTATTGTTTGAGAAGGGAGTGCTTCCGAAGGACTGGAACTTTACTTATTTGTGCCTCATTCCTAAAATTCCAAATCCGGAGAACATGTCTGACCTGAGACCAATAAGCCTCTGTTCGGTGCTCTTTAAGACAGTGTCTAAGATCCTTGTCAGAAGACTTCAACCGATCCTCGGCCAGATTGTTTCAGTGAATCAATCGGCCTTTGTCAGTGAAAGACTAATCTAGGACAACATAATAATAGCTCATGAGGCCGTCCATGCTCTCAAGACGCATCACCAAGTGTCTGGAGAATATATGGCCATCAAAACCGACATGTCGAAGGCCTATGATAGGGTAGAGTGGACATACCTTCAAGCACTTTTGAAAGCTTTGGGCTTTGACAACCAGTGGATAGTCTGGATCATGATGTGTGTCTCTTCCACCTCCTTTGCGGTTTTAATGAATGATCAACCCTATGGCCTGATAACTCCAACCAGAGGACTGAGACAAGGTGATCCTCTTTCGCCTTTCCTCTTTGTCCTCTGCACATAGGGACTTTCACACCTGCTGAATGTGGCTGAAAGAAACTCGATCATCAAGGGAATGAGTTTCTCAGAAGTCGGACCGTCCATTCACCACTTGTTCTTCGCTGATGACAGTCTCTTTCTGTGCCAAGCGACGGTGGAGCAGTGTAAAAATCTGCAAAGAATCTTGAAATTCTATGGGGATGCCACATGTCAGTGTATCAATCTGCAAAAGTCCTCCATTACTTTTGGAGCTTTGATCCCGGAAGTTGACAAAGTAGAGATGAGAGACATTCTAGGGATTTACAACGAAGGTGGAACAAGCAAATATCTCGGCCTCCCAGAGTGTTTCTCAGGGTCCAAAGTAGAAATGCTATCTTATTTGAAAGACCGCACACATTGTCGTCTAGACAGCTGGTTCATCTGAAAGTTATCTCAAGGAGGAAAGGAGATTCTTCTTAAGACAACTGCTTCAGCCCTTCCGGTCTTTGCAATGTCGTGCTTCCGAATTCCAAAGACTGTCATCAAGGCTCTAGTCAGTTTAATGTCAAACTTCTGGTGGAGTTCTCAATCTCGTTTGAGAAAGATGCATTGGATTGGGTGGGATAAGATGTGCTTACCAAAATCTTTGGGAGGAATGAGGTTCAAAGACTTGGAACTTTTCAATCAAGCGTTGCTTGCGAAACAAGTTTGGATGCTTCTAAACCAACCCGACTCTCTCCTCGCCAGATTCATCAAAAGCAGATACCACCCTTACTCATCCTTCTTAGAAGCAACAACAGGAACTCGTCCCTCTTATGCTTGGCGAAGTATTCTGTTTGGTAGAGAACTGCTAGTCAAAGGTCTTAAAAGGCAGGTTGGGAATGGGGGGGGGGGGGAACACAAGGGTCTGGCTAGATGATTGGGTTGAAGATCCGGAGCTAGGGATGAGAGCTCCTTGGAGAAAAAATGTCCTTTTTGATGTCAACCTAACTGCAGGAAGCTTAATAAATCCTGAGACAAGAAGATGGAACCTTCAGGCGCTGCAGGAGAACTTTGTGCCTGCAGATGTAGAACTGATTCTTGCTAAGCAACCGGTTGCCTCAAGAGAAGACTCTGCTATCTGGAAACACAATAAAAATGGGAACTTTACAATCAAGTCTGCGTACTGGCTAGCTCAGAGCACAAAGATAAAGGATGTCTTCCCGGGAGAACTGGTTCTTCCATCAGTTAATAGTGTGAAGGCAAGAGTCTGGAAGGTGAAGACCTCTCCGAAGATTAGGAACTTCCTTTGGAAAGCTCTCAATGAGGCTCTGCCTGTTGCTGACTTGATCATTAACAGAGGAATGAAGATTGATTGCAGATGTCAAACGTGTGGTCTGGATGGAGAGTCGATTCACCACGTACTCTTTCAGTGTGATGTGGCTAGACAGGTGTGGGCTCTTTCTGGAATCCCACAGCCATGTTTTGGGTTCCAAGAAGGAAGCGTTTTTAGCAATCTCAACTACCTTATGAACATTAGCTCCAGAACTGGAGGTTTCGAGGAGGACAAGAAAGCGTGGCCTTGGTTTTTGTGGTTTATTTGGAAGAGTAGAAACGACCTTATCTTTAACTCATTGAGATGGTTACCGGAGGAAATCAGAGTTAAGGTGAGAGCTGAAACAGAGGAATGGTTCTTAGCTCAGGAAGTAGAGAAAGTGATCTCGAACGCGGAGGTGAAAAATTCCATCAAATTTAAACGGAAATGGAGCCCTCCCAACCAAGAATGGCTTATGTGCAACGTGGCCTTTGAGTGGATAAAAGAGTCGAAGGTTGTAGGGGCTGCGTGGGTAGTACGTAACCACCGGGGAGTGGTGTTATGGCATAGCAGACGGGCTTTCTCGAATGTTGGGGCTTTGGACGATGCGAGACTTACCTCAATAATGTGGGCGATTGAGAGTATGAAAAGTATGCATCAAGAGAGGATTATCTTTGCAGGTGATTTCAAGGATCTATTCTCAGCGGTCCAAAAACCGCTTCTGTGGCCAGCGTTAAGATATCAGGTCGAGGAGATTAAGCTGATGCTGATGGGAATGGAGGATTTTCAGCTCAGAAGTGTGGTTTCAGAGGAGAACAGAGGAGCGACAATCATAGCGCAAAGTGTTACTAGAGAAGGGAGAGTGAGATCTTATGTAGCGACGGATCCCCCGGCATGGCTCTTTGAACTCTTTGTAAATGAAAGTCGCTTCCTCTAATCATCCTGCTGGTGGGCGTGTAGTGTTACCAACGTTTTCTGTAATGCTTGGTAGTTATGAGCTTTCTTAGGTGTAAGGTTTATGGTGGTGGAGCCTCAGGTTGTGAGCTGCTCTTGTAAACTTGATTTCAAACCCTCTTTATCAATGAATTTAGAAGTTAAAAAAAAAAATTTAACTTGACTTTTACGCACTGGTTATGTTAAGGGGACAATAAATATTCCTAGTGAATACCAAAGGGACCCGAGTTCGAATCTGCACTATACCAGATTTCCACAACTCGTGGCCACCGGAGCTTTCACATTCTCTCTCCGGGAAATGGTTTACCATTTTTTTTTACCAAAATTTTTTTTTCCTCTGCGTTTTTTATGTTCCGTTCGAGAATGCTAAAGTAGGATGAACTTTTGAACAAAGATTGATGTTGTAATGTTAAAAGCTAGGAGTGATAGAAATTAAGTTAGTTGTACAGGTAGGATCTATCATTCTTTTCAGTTTAGTCGATTTCTTTTTTTTTTCCTTACTAGGTTGAGCTTAAAGGTTGAAACTTTACTCGTCCAAGTAGCACTATAACTTGCAAAAAAGCTGATAACTTTAGTGTTTCATAGCTCTGATTTTGCGAACCAATGATTGTTTGGTGTTGTTTTAGCTGATACAACTTTGAAAAAATTAGGTATTTTATTATGATTTCTATGAAGCTTGCTTGGCTTTGTAACTGTTTTGTTATATTGGTGAGATTTGTGCAGACCATACCAGTTAACCCGAAGCCGTTCTTGAACAATTTGACCGGAAAGACTGTTATCGTCAAGCTCAAATGGGGAATGGAATACAAAGGTATTATCTTTTTTAAAAAAAAAAAACCATTATTATGAGAGTTGATATGATAACCAAAAGCTTTGTCTTTTAATGTTTCTTACATGAGTCTTATCTCTTTTTACAGGTTTCCTCGCCTCTGTTGACTCCTACATGAACTTGCAGGTACTTTCCTTTAGCGTTTTTATGTTCTGTTCGAGGATGCTAAAGTAGGATAATGTTTTGGCTTTGCAATTGAGTGATGGAAATCAATTCAGTTATACAGCTAGCTAGGCCTATCATTCTTTTCAATTTAGTAGTCATTTGAGTTTACCATACTGTTTTGCAGCTTGGAAACACTGGAGAATACATCGATGGACAGTTGACAGGGAACCTCGGAGAGATCTCGATCAGGTAATCTATAACCTCTTTTGTCTTACTTCACTCTCAAAGTTACCACTTACAAAATTGAAGTGACATTAATTGACGAGACTTGAGAATTGGACTTGGCTGTTAACTGAACGAACACACTTTCATCATCTTAGAACCTCTATTTTTTTTTTTGAACAGCTACTTCATTAAAATATAAAAGATTACACCAAAGACAGAGTAATCGCAGGAGCAAGCAGAGCCCCTTTAGCAAGGCCATCCGCATCAGAGTTGTATGAGAAATGAAAACAAAAGAAATTACAGAGAACTCAAGAGACAATTGAAGGATATCATGGATGATCCCAAAGAGCTCTTTAAGAGGTTTCCTGTCGTTGATAGCTCTGACTAGAGTCTGAGCGTCCGAAAAAACTGATAGTGTGGTGTATCCCTTCTGTCTAGCTTAGAACCTCTTTGTTTTTATTTAGAGGCTTTTTTTTCAAACAGTTGCAACAACGTTTTGTATGTCCGAGGTGTGCCAGAAGACGAAAAACTCGGAGACGCTGAACAAGACTAGCCTGTGCCGGTGGACTTAGAAATCGCCAGATCTTATTGTATTCTATGAGAATCTTAACCCAACTTGTGAGATTTCAGCTTTGCTGTTGCTCTTGTTTAATCTTTTTTTGATACCTTGAAACTAAAGAAAGCCACAAGCCGTTTAGATTTTTCATAAACCTAAATCATTGCCGGTTTTCTGTATCTAGGATGAAATGCATAAAATAAAAAAGCTAAAAATCGTTCGAGTTGTTGATTGGTTGAATTTTGTTTTTATTTTTACTAGGTCAAGAAAAACTAGGCCCGTTGACATGAAATCAATCATACAAATTATAATCATGACATCATTACACATGAATTCGTTTTCTTTTTTGAGGTTATATATGTTCCAAGACGTTGTCTCAGTATCTTGTATTCTCTGTCTCCAAACGGAGAAAAGCATGTTCGAAAAAACAAAAATATTTATTTCGGAAAAGAACCAAAGGAAAGGATCAATACAAGTTCAAAAAAAAAGGATCAATACAAAACCCCGATAGACAATAAAAATTGAAGAAAAACATGCAATTCTGAAACAGAAAAAAAACATGGAAGGAACTAAAACATTAGCGGCCGCATATAATGTGCGTCAGTCAGTTTCTGCACTAAGGCCATATATAAGATACGCCAATATCTCTCGACCCTCATATTGATGACATTGAACACCATACTCTACTGGCCACAAGTTACCTTGAAGCTTGTTCCGCAAGTCACCGAATGGGTATCCTGTATGATTTTTCCACTTCCCCCAAAGCTGAACATAACCTCGAACTTTCTCTTGCAAGTATGAAGCTCGCTCCATGTAATTGGCCGATGTCCAAAGTGGGTATTTTTGCTCTGCTTCTCTTTGCCATGCTCTAATCGTCCCTCTCAAAATATCGAAATAATCAATCTCTTGATTGATTTGTTTTTCCTCATCAGCAAACGGATTTGCAAACGGATTCACCATATACTTTCCCCAAGAAGATTCAACCAATATGAAGAGGATGATGAATTTAATGGCCAGAGACATCGTTGCAGAGATTGATTAGTTTTTTTTAGGTTAAGCCTGATGATAGAAGTTTGTATGTGTTTTTTTGTCACAAAAGAGGTTTCGTCTATATAATAAAACTTCTCCACTTCTCTTACAGACTAGGTTTTTAACGTTTGTATATATCTTGTGTGTATAGATAATTTTGTTATAAAAAGAAATAATTTTAAAAGGTCTAAAATTTCAGGCTATACTCCAAAATCATGTGAAAATAGGATAAAAAGAAGGAAATGGAGAAAAAAATGATACAACATCCGTAATTATCTTCTTAAGTAGTAAAAATAAAATCCTCTAACAAAGTATTAGTGGGGCTTATTGGATTATGTATTTGAAAGAATTTTGGTTTTTTACCAAATCTTACCTTATTGAATTCAGTATTTATAAAACCTCTTACAAATCCATGCTTATTGAACTCATCATTTGTATAAATCTCATTAAGTCTCCCCTTATTGAAAAATTGGGATTTCATCAATAATATTTATCAAGAATTATTTTGGATTATCTAAAAAAAGATTTATAGTCAAAAATCAGTTAGAGAAAATACCACCTAATGAGATGTTCACAGAAAAAAAACGAGATTTCATCCTCTTTGTTTTATCGTGGGCCAAAAAGTACAAACACTAGTTGTAGCTTTATTACCTTCTGCGACTCCATCAAGCCGCTGCCATCACCACCGGCGCTGTCGTCATCCACGACCACCGGACGTTTTGTCCATGTCAGTTCCACTGGAAACTTGAATGATTCGGACATTTCACTAAAAGAATAGATATTCCAATATTCTTATTCTGTTGTACTTAGTCAATGTAGTTACGATAATATATGGAGATCAATATCTCGTGTAACAACTTCTTGTATATATCCTTTGTACGTAAGCTTAATGAGATCAAGGGATTACACACAAACTTTCAGTCGCAGGAAAGATATGGGCGTTCACTGCCTTCCAAACGTGTCATGTCATATGTTGAGTATTATTCAGTGTGATAATGAGCCTCTTAAGATAATAAAGCTTCTGTTTAATCGTGATAGAAGGTTTCTACTTTCGTGATTTTCTGTGCTTAGTTCATTAAAAATAAATTAAAAAGTTTATCTACATCTAAACTCTTAACAAGATCCACTTAAAATACCTTTTTAACCACCTCCTAAAATTTTGTATAAATCCCGAATTTTTGGAAATTCCTTTGAGTTTTCTATATAATAAAATCCTCTCAAATCCCGAATTTTTTAAAATTTCTTTGAGTTTTGTATATAATAAAATCCTCTCAAATGATCAGTTCAATAAGCCCTCCTTATACTTTTCTAACGGCGATAAAATAACTTATTCTAAATAACGGTTATTAATTCGGGTTATAAGAGACGCTGCACTGCACGGCGTTTGACGACGATACACCAAACAACGTTATCAAAGAATCAAACCTGTTATATATCCTTTTCAATTTTTGCAAAAAGATACCGCACAATAAAATCTCGGATTATTATTACCAAATAGCCATACATTTCATTAATATATGTGTTTAACATATGCGCAAATTTATTATGTACTAGATATGAACCCGTGCGTTGCACGGGTTTTGTTTAATGTTTTAGTTTCATTGTATGATTTTGTATATATTATATGAAAATTATTCTAGATATAAAAATTATTTTTCTCACAGAAGTTTTGGTTAGTACTCATATTTGAAAAATCATGGAGTATAAGTGAAGTGAGTTATTAACAACTTTATACATAAGATAAGAGGAAAAACTATTTTCAAAAATTCAAATCGAATTCAACGTAAAGAAATAAGAAATAAAGTAAAATACAAAGAACTTAAAATTTGAATCAAGCAGATTGAGTTGATGACAACGTCATCCACTTTCTTAAGCTCTTAATTTAATGCATGTTTGTATTAATTTTATATGTTATTCTTCTTGTTCAAATATATAATAATGCTTCCATGATAATTTAGTAATTTTTTGTGTTATCATCGTAAGATCTTGAATTTTTATTGTGTACATTCGTCAGCATTTATCTATTTTGGTTTGTATGATTTATTCATCTTTGAAATATCGCCAGTTCTCAGCTCTTTATATATCTTTATTTTTTCCATAAACATAATTCTATTATAAATGTGAATTTCTCTATTGTATGATTCTGCTATAGAGTTTCTATATTTTAAGAAAAAAATGTAATGGAATGATATTTTCATCTCTTTATCTATAACAAAAAATACCATATCTCTATATTTTCCTCTAAAAATAAAAGAATTCTATTGCATAATTACACATTGGAGCAATCTTTATAATATAATTTCTCTATTCTAGAAAAGAATAGAAATATTAATATATAGGTGAATTGGAAATTATCTTAGTTGTTTTTTTTGTAACACAATAATCTTAGTTGTTTAATTAGTAGATAACATTACAGATCAACATTTTTATCATGCAATCAGAGGTAATGAAACTATTAGTAATTTATGCAGTTTGATACTGTTTTGATTCTTGTGATATATGTATGCTAAAGATTGCGTTTCTGAATCTCAATTGTGTGAGTAACTGTTTATAAAAATAATGGGTAGTACGTGTTGTAATTGACATGAAGAAGATACAATCACTAAGAAGTTTTTGTAATTTCATTTAAGATATATGATATTAAATATCAGATATATACACATATTGGAATCTCGTTTTTTTTAAATGATTATTCAGTTTTTCTTACTTTGGATTTGCAGTTATAGTAACAAAGTTTTCCAAAAAATAAATATGCATATAACTCTAAATTATAATTTTCTGTATATGACAAATTAATAACATAGTTATACATTTATAATATTTGCAATAAAAGAAAACAAAACTAAATATTTTTTTTGTAACTATTAGTTTTTAACTGATTGATCAATATATATACTGATAAGACAAAAAAAATCTCTTTTTGTTAACGATGATTAATTATGTTAATACAAATTATGAGAAAAAAAACATAGAACTATCTACTGTTAACAAATATATATGTTTTCTGAGGATCTGAGTCTGACTATATTATCATGAGTTGTTTCATAAGATCCACACCAGACGGTATTCTTTACATAATGCTGATCATATCATATAAACTTTTTTGTAAATAAACTAATAATTTGCTTTCTTTGAAACTCAATATCTAGACCACATAGTGTAAAATGATTAACCCTTAGTCAAATATGGAATATTGGGGCTTTCGTAGGAAATTACCTATTTTTTTAAAAAAAATGATAAGATTATTTTACTACGGAAAAATATCTAGTGTATTCTCAGGTTTTAACAATTCATTTAAAAAAATTTAAACTAATATTTTCTTTCATAATTATGTTTTTTATGATCTCAAGAAGAAAAATTATAATTTTTTAAAGGAAAATATATTCATATAGCTTATACAATTTTATTTGTTTATTATCAAAAAAGGAAACTGACTATTAAATAAATATCAGTATAAAATTCATTTTCGTTTACAATATTTTGTTTGAAACTTAAAAAGGAAAAATACTATTAAATAACTATTATCATTCTATTTTACATAGTTGTAAACATATCCTATAAATTGTTTCGCCAATAAACTAATAATTCACTTTCTCTGAAACTTGACACCTAGACCGCATAGTGTTATAACATTAACCCTAAGTCAAACATAGACTATTGACGTTTCTATAGAAAATTAGTTAATTATAAAAAATAATAAGATTTTTCTTACAACTCTCTTTTGCTTATAATTTTAATAAGGGAAAAAATGTAGATTTATTATAGAATAATATTATGTATTCTCAAGTTTTTATAATTTGTTTAAAAAACATAAACTAATATTTTCTTTCATAATTCTGTTCTTTCATGATTTAAAAAAATAGAATTTCTAAAAAAGAGATTTTTTTTCATATAGCTTATACAATTTGTTTTTATTAGTTAAAAAAGAAAACTCACTCTTGAATAATTATTAGTATGTATATTTCGTTTAAAATATTTTTTTAAATTAAAAAGGAAAATACTATTAAATAAATATTATAATTTTATTTGTTCATAATTTTAAAAAAAGGAAAATTATTTTCGTATATTGTCTACAGTTTTTTTGGATATAAAAAGTAAAATAGTAATAAAGAGTTATTTGTATGAAATTGTTTTTTGTTTAGAAGTTTTTTATAGAAAAATACTATTAATTAACTATTTATATAAAGATTATTATTTAACACATGTTAAAATCTTAAATATATAATTGCCACGTGTCACAATCATGTTAATTAGTAATTTTAAAACTAAGTTTTATATAGTAAGATGATGAAGATGAAGTTGATAAATATTGGATTTTCTGGAACACGTTTTGATCTTCCAAACTACTTGTGTTTGCTTTTGTATTGTTCAAAGCTAGGTTTCCTTCATCGATTTGGTATGTTGTTCATTATATCTACTCTAAACGGTAGCGAACCCAAATATATATGTATATATATATTGATTCCATATACAGTAAAACCTCTATAAATTAATAATGTTGGGACTTTGAAATTTTATTAATTTATAGAGATATTAATTTACAAAAGTTTCCTTATTTAGATTTTTCTATTTTTGAATATTTTTATTTATATAAAAAATAAAACATTTTATTTTACCGTATGTACATTATTTAAATTTTAGAAATTTGACTTCCATATTTTTTTATTATCCTATTATATGTTTAATTTTATGTTTCATAGAATTGTTAAGTGGTTTTCGGTATAATTTTACTAAATATAATCAATATATATTGAAATGCTAAGAAAAATAAAGAATTTTCATTGTGAATATAAAACCAACAATATAATATTTAACTTGTACTTATATAAAAATTATATATAGATAGATTATTAATTTATGATTTTAAGGGGATTATATATTTACATAGAAGTTTTAAAAATATTATTATCTTATTATTTTATCGATTTGTGTTAAATTTAACACCGGCCCAACTTGGGACCGACAAAATTTATTAATTTACAGAGATTATTAATTTATAGATTATTAATTTATAGAGGTTCTACTGTATACTCTAACTAGTATCCAAATCAAACAGTTTTGTGTACTCATTCGTTTTGTAAACATGATTCTATACAAGTCAAAATTATGAACAATTTGTTGTCGCGTGTTTCTAATGGGTTAAGATTATGGACAATTCAGGTTTAAGTTATAAAAAAATACGGTTTTGGTCAAGAATTCTTGAAGAAAGACTTGTATATCCTTATTGGGTTGAAATGACTCATGCATGACCGGATCCTCCTTATCCAGTGTAGTATGATGCATCAGAGAGTATATTTATTGCCTCTAAATACATGGGAGACTCTGGATTTCATACATGTTCGTTAGGGGTCCTTGATGGGTTAAGAGTCCATTCTGAATCGAACTTGGACCGGACCATTGTTGGATGAGGGTTTGCGCTTTAATAGTATGCTACATTTTGTTCTCGTAAAATCTCACCTAATCGAAACATGTGCTTTGTGAATCTTCTTCTCCTTTTCTTTTTCCGGATGACTTGGATTTTGTGTCCTCATCTTAGATATAGATCCATAATCATATATAACATGAAGAACAGAAGAACATTATAGAAGAAGAGAGAGAAAAGGCCGAGTTCGTTGATAAAACAGGAGATAGTGACGAAAACATAATTTTGATTTCTTGTCACAACTAGAAAGCTCTATGCTATTTTCAAATCCCATGAAAACTATATTATTTTATAGTATTCCAATTATTATTATTAAAGAAAACAATTTAAGAAAACAAACTTTCCCTAAAACAAAATATGAAGTCATCGTAAGAACACAAACTAGCCATGACGACTAAGACCATGCATAATGTACGTCAACAGATGTGGGGCTTCAAATTCCGGACAAGTACCAACTTGGTGTGGCCACAACACGCCGATCTTCTTCTGCAAGTCAGCGTATGGGTATCCCTTACGATTTTTCAAGGTCTTCCAATGTCGTAAGTATTTTTGAGCTTCGCCTAGTAGGAAAAAAGAGCTGTCGAGATGACCTTTGTTGTTGCCACTCGTCCATGGTGGGTATCTCTCGTCTGCTTCACGTTGCCATCCTTCAATCTTCTGTTTGAAAAAATTGGAATAGTCAATGTGTGACATATGCACATCTTCATTATCTTGTTTTACTATTGAATCTTTATTTGAAATATATTTTGCGACGGACAAATCAATGATAAAGAAGAGGACCAAGAGTTTTATGGCGAGAGACATCAGAGAAGAGATGAATGAACTTATTATATTTTTCTTTCTTTCTTCTATTTTGATTGCGATCTCTATCGTATTGGTGTGTTTTTTGTTTATATATAATAGATATGCGAAGGTTTCCTAATTCCTTTTTCTTTTGGAATCAGGGTTTTTACTTTTCAGTTTATCAAGATGTGTATAACAAACTAATTTGTTTTTATTGCGGCCAAAATAGATAATGACAAAGGAAAAAGATATACAGAAGGGAATAGTTTTCTTGTTTCCGAAAAAACTTGAATCCTGATGGTCTATAATATTGTGTAGAAATCTGATTTTCTTTGGGTTAATTATATTTCCTTTGACTTATAAATAACCAAATATTATGACGAAATTACGAAAAAGAAAAATAGTTTTGCTATCTTCAGAGTGAAGCAGTGATTTCACTTCCTTAAAGCTTCAAGTTTAAAGAAGATCAGATTATGAGACAAAGCAAAAGCCCTGGGTTGCCTAATAGCGTCACAGTTTCAAAATTTGTTGCTTGATTACCCTACCTGTGGCCTAATGGCGTCACAGTTTCAAAATTTTTCTGTTACGCTAACGTAGAAATAAATTCAGATTTGTGTTATGTTTAACTGTAGCGAGAAACACAGTTTAATCCAAATTTAGAGACAACCACAACTGATAAAGAACTGAGTTACCATAGATGATATTTGAGAAGTGAATTTGTTTACTTGTCATATTTTTCAAAATTTTAAGATAAATTATTATTTTAATAATAATATACTAATAAACTAAATATAATATAAATCTAAATATAATATCTTTGTTAATATATATTTTTATTTTGTTACTTTGACATGTTCTCCATAATTTTAGGATGAAACATTAATTTCTAATAATTCAATTGTAATATTATTAGTTTTAATAAAAATTTAGTCTTAATATATTGATTAACATAGATAAAAAATTCTATCTAATATTTTAAAAAATTTAAAAATATTTTTACAGGATATTTATGGTAATTTTTTAATATTTCTTATTTTATTTTAAATTTAGCTAATTTTATTTAAATAATGAAATAAATAATATTTTACAAAGGATACAAATTCTTTACGCAGTTTAAATATAAATTATGAATATAATTTTATTTGTATATAAATATTTTCAAGTTTATTTTACGCAATATAATATATTTTATAAAATTAAAAACTTTATCGAATATTAAAATTATTATTTAATTAAAATATTAAATATTTCAAAAGATTAAAATAATTTTAATTAATGGTATTTTAATTGATAATATTATATGTTTCTCTCTCTCTCTCTCTCTCTCTCTCTCTCTCTCTCTCTCTCTCTCTCTCTCTCTCTCTCTCTCTCTCTCTCTCTCTCTCTCTCAGCTTTTATATTCTTTGGATTACCTTCACTAGTTTCTAAAAGGGATTGTGATAGTTCTGTTATTTTAGTCCCTGGAACGTAGATTCTGATTCATGATGTCTAGTGTTCTCCGCAAGATGAGGTAATACCCTAAGTTCCATTTCATGAATGTGCATTTTACTCCTCTTGATCTTACTTGGGCATGTAAAGTCCTAACTTATTATTTAGCTTAGTTGCTTATGTAGTTTTAAGTGAGATAAAACTCTTTTACTGAAATTTCTATTCTGAACATCTATTTCAGCTAAATCATATAGACAGCAAAAGAAACTGATTTTGTTGTTGCTGTAATAACTGTAGGTCTGGTGGTGGTGGTGGTGCTACTGAGAAGAAGTGAGCATCATTTCTCTCATCATGAGGAAGTTATTCATATTATGTGTGTTTTAGTATTTGATATTTGAAGAGAATTTTGTCAATGACCGGTGATTATGCTTTGAAAATTTTCATCTTCATCTTTTATTACCTCTGATTTCATTTAAATGCTGAAAAATCAAGAAACGTACCTTTGACCAATCAAATAAAATGCTCGAGAAAGTTACAAGGAAGTAAATTTCATAAAATGTCGTTATAGCAAAATTCTCTACAGTCTTGCAAATCGCAAACATCATTAACAATTTTGTTATCTTGATTCTCAATATAGATTCTTAACCTCAAAATTACATTTACCAAACAGAAAGTGTTTAAAATTTTCACAATCACCCACTAAAAAGTAAAAACCCAATTTTGTTATCTTGATTCTCAATATAGATGCTTCTTTCAAATTATTCTTGTTTATTTTAGTAATCTTTATATTTTATTTGTATTCTTTTTAAATCTATCTTTTAAATATTATTTTTACTATATTCTATTAAATAAACGTTATCTTAAAAATAGATATTTAATAATTTTTTAAATATTTTTTAATTAAAAAACTTCCATTGAACCACTTAAAATGGGAGTTTCTTAACAAAAAAAATTAAAGTTACATTTATTACTAAAATATCATTAAAAAGTCCATTAGGGGGTTTAGGAATAAATATGCTCTAATCGAAACATGTGCGCTGTGAATCTTCCTTTCCTTTTTTTCGGATGACTTGGATTTTGTGTCCTCAGCTTAGATATAGATCCATAATCACATATAACATGAAGAGAACAAAAGAAAATTATAGAAGAAGAGAGAGAAAAGGCCGAGTTCGTTAATAAAACATGAGATAGTGACGAAAACATAATTTTGATTTCTTGTCACAACTAGAAAGCTCTATGTTATTTTCATATCCCATGAAAACTATATTATTTTATAGTATTCCAAATATTATTATTAAAAAAACAATTTAAGAAAACAAACTTTCCCTAAAACAAAATATGAAGTCATCGTAAGAACACAAACTAGCCATGACGACTAAGACCATGCATAATGTACGTCAACAGATGTGGGGCTTCAAATTCCGGACAAGTACCAACTTGGTGTGGCCACAACACGCCGATCTTCTTCTGCAAGTCAGCGTATGGGTATCCCTTACGATTTTTCAAGGTCTTCCAATGTCGTAAGTATTTTTGAGCTTCGCCTAGTAGGAAAAAAGAGCTGTCGAGATGACCTTTGTTGTTGCCACTCGTCCATGGTGGGTATCTCTCGTCTGCTTCACGTTGCCATCCTTCAATCTTCTGTTTGAAAAAATTGGAATAGTCAATGTGTGACATATACACATCTTCATTATCTTGTTTTACTATTGAATCTTTATTTGAAATGTATTTTGCGACGGACAAATCAATGATAAAGAAGAGGACCAAGAGTTTTATGGCGAGAGACATCAGAGAAGAGATGAATGAACTTATTATATTTTTCTTTCTTTCTTCTATTTTGATTGCGATCTCTATCGTATTGGTGTGTTTTTTGTTTATATATAATAGATATGCGAAGGTTTCCTAATTCCTTTTTCTTTTGGAATCAGGGTTTTTACTTTTCAGTTTATCAAGATGTGTATAACAAACTAATTTGTTTTTATTGCGGCCAAAATAGATAATGACAAAGGAAAAAGATATACAGAAGGGAATAGTTTTCTTGTTTCCGAAAAAACTTGAATCCTGATGGTCTATAATATTGTGTAGAAATCTGATTTTCTTTGGGTTAATTATATTTCCTTTGACTTATAAATAACCAAATATTATGACGAAATTACGAAAAAGAAAAATAGTTTTGCTATCTTCAGAGTGAAGCAGTGATTTCACTTCCTTAAAGCTTCAAGTTTAAAGAAGATCAGATTATGAGACAAAGCAAAAGCCCTGGGTTGCCTAATAGCGTCACAGTTTCAAAATTTGTTGCTTGATTACCCTACCTGTGGCCTAATAGCGTCACAGTTTCAAAATTTTTCTGTTACGCTAACGTAGAAATAAATTCAGATTTGTGTTATGTTTAACTGTAGCGAGAAACACAGTTTAATCCAAATTTAGAGACAACCACAACTGATAAAGAACTGAGTTACCATAGATGAAAAGGTCATGATGTTTACCTGATCATGTGGCAGAAGTTGCAATCATTTGTTATACTTGCACTGAATCTCTTCCACATATTACTCCTCTTATGCATCTGATTATTCATATGATAGCCAGACGCTTTCAAAGATTGTAAAACTGGAAGAGGCAGAAGACGTTTCCGAAACGTAAGAGGGTGGAAAAAGTCACTTTCAGCTGCTGGGGGATGGAGAGAGTTGCGACACTTTTGTGGGAGAGGGGTTTTACGTTATTGTAACATGAAGAGAAATGTGATGACGAGGAGAGAAAAGTCCCTCATTAGAAACACTGAAGAATACATTGATGGACAATTGACAAGATACCTCGGAGAGATCTTGATCAGGTAATCTATAACCACATTTGTCTTACTTCACTCTCAATGTTACCACTTCTCCATTATTGTTTCCCATATAAGTAAACCTCGAAGAGATCTTGATCAGGTAATCTATAACTACATTTATGTTTTCAACAAAGTCGAAAGTGTCATTAGTTGATGAGACTTAAGAACTTTTTTTTCCCTTAAAACTTCCCTGAGATACCATTGACTTGGCTTATTAACTTGACTTGGCTTATTAACTGAACAAATATTCATCATCATATCCTCTGTTAGTTGTGTTAACTTTTTTTATCTCTTGGTTTTAATTTACTGCCTTTGTTCAAACAGATGCAACAATATTGTTTTGTATGTCCAAGGTGTGCCAGAAGATGAAGAATTTGGAGACGCTGAACAAGACTAGCCTGTGCCTGTGGACTTAGAAATTGCCAATCTTTGTATTCTATGACTTAACAAAGTCAACAATAGTTTGAATGATTTAATCCTTGTGCTCCTCTTTATTACACCAACCTGCTAAATCTTTTATTGGTAAATATTTTCAAAAGCTCAATTAACACCATGACTTTGAAAAAATGAATGACCTAACTCCAAGCTGCTGTCGTCCACGAGAATAAACCAAATCTTTTGTAAATGAACTTCATTGAAAGGATTATTTACCTCTTGACCATCCAGCTCAGTGTCTTCGTTTGGATCCTGTCGTCATCATAAACATCGAGTATTGTTGGATTACCAATACTTTCGTTGTAAACAATTACTTCACTTTCCACAAACAAATTCACCATGATTGGAGAATCTAGTTTTGAGTAAAAAACCAAAACAACAGTTCTGATACCAAATTTATCAAAGCATACATCAAATGTATCACTTATTTTCCATATAAGTTAGTTGACGAAACACCAAATAAAATGATGACCAAATTTTTTATCTGAAACTGAAGTGATGACCAATCCTTTACAGTTTTTGTAGACTTCAGTTTTTTTTGGCGTTTTGACAGGGTTATAAATGTTACTCTTTTTTATGCATTGTATTATCTAGAAAATCTTTCTTTTTCTTCTACTCTCCTCCTCTTAAGTGATTTAGATCTCCCTTTACAAGAAAGAAGTGGACCAGACTGGTTTGAATTTCACACTAGACCATTGCAAAAAAGTAGAAGCAAACAACATAAACAACATTTTGATAATAAGATAGATGCATATTGATGAAGAACCTCCCAACCGCCCCTCTTAACCTCCACAATCCGGAGAGCAAAACCTGTACAAACTTATCCATCCTATTTTCTATTTTACAGCATTAAAAGAAAGCCATGAAAACTGATATCATAGTACGACTTAAATGTTACAAAGTATATTAATTTATAGCTCGAGAATAAATGTTACAATATTTCTACTTACCTTAGCATATAAAACACGATCTGATAGAGAGAAAGCCTATTATAGCTGCGACTAACATAGTGTTCTGGTGTGCTGCTAATACCGATGTTTAAAATAGTGTCAATTCAGAAAAAAATGAAATAATTTTAAACATGAACAGTAAAAATGAAAATGGTAGAGAGCTTCTAGCAAAAGGTTTGAGGCACATGATTGGAGATGGTAAATCTCTTTCAGTTTGGTCAACTTCGTGGCTAGTTAATGGTGACAGGATGCATATTCCTCTAATGAAGAACATCCTTGTTGATTTAAATCTAAGAGTTGGTGTCTTCTGATAAATAATATTTTTACATTTGAAATCTTAGTTTATTGGAAGATTTCTTTTATCCTCAAGATATAAAGATTATTCTTAAGACTAAGCCAGTCATTAACTCTCTGGATTTCTTCATTTGGAATCATACTCGATCTGGAGAGTATGTAGTAAGATCAGGTTATTGGCTTGCAGAAAAAGAAGCAAATAAGCTTTTATTCTAGGTGGTATGCAGCCTTCCTTGAATGGAATCAAAGATGTTATTTGGTCTATTGATACTGCTCCAAAAGTCAAAATTTTCATATGGAAAGTTATCAGTGGAGCAATGCCAGTAACTGACAATCTCATCAATAGAGGAATAAAATTGATACTCGTTGTCAGATTTGTGGATTGGAAGGGGAATCGTTAAGCCATGTTCTTTTCACATGTACCATTGCTAAGTAGACTTGGGCTAATAGAAATATCCCTCATCCTGCTAGTGGTTTTGATTCTTCCTCTGTCTATTCCAACATTTATTATGTTCTAAAGATCAGGAACAATCATCTCATTCCTCATCATGTAAGAAGAAGTGGTCCATGGTGGTCTATTTGGAAAATTAGGAACTCATTTATTTTTGAAGGAAAATTGGCTTTAGGTCCTTCTTTTATCAGTTCTATTCTCGAAGATATTGATCTCTGATTTCTGATAAAAGATGCGGACAACCAAGAAAAATCAATTGATCTTGAAAGGAAAAAACAGATCATTTTTGGTTGGAAGCCTCCTCATGTTTCTTGGCTAAAATGTGATATAGCTTCTGCTTGGGACAAAGCTAGACTTCAAAGCGGAGCATCTTGGATTCTAAGGAACATGGAAGGTAAAGTTCAAATGCACGGTAGAAGATCTTTTGTTGGAATTTCTAACAAGCGTGAAGCTTCTTTTCATAGTTGGAACTGGGCTTTTGAAAGCATGAAGTCTCTTCATTTCAATGCTATCATCTTTGCTAGTGAAGATCATGGCTCAGTTGGAGCTATCTCTAAACCTTCAGCATAGCCTTCTCTCAAGTTTTATTTTTCCATCTTCTAGTTTGGCTTTAGGATATTCTTGATTGGAAAGTTCAGTTTTATTCTTATCAGAATATTTTATGTGCAGAGCTTATTGCTAGAAGTGTGGTACCGGAGGATCTTTATCAATCATATATCTCTATTGGTTTCCTTCTTGGCTTGGCCATCTTATTAGTTAAGGCTTTCTCTCTGGTTAGTCTTCCTTCTTGATTGATCTTGATCCTTGTATTACCTTTGTATGTTCTTATTATAATAATGAAGTAATAGTGTTAAAAAAATATAAAAAGGAGAGAGGTGATAGACCCAAGAAATGAAACAAAATAAAATAAAACACTAAAAAACTGGACCTATATTGAAGGATGGTTGAAACAGAAGTCATAATTTCAGCACATTCACAAAATTAGTAGTCAATCTACAAAGGAAAAATGCAAAGAAACTCCGCGCTTGCGACTTATTATAAACTAGGTGGCTTGCCCGCACATGCGATCATAATTCTTTTATAGGTATTTATTAATAAATGTACTACTATTTAAAAGATTAAAACATAAAAAATAAATAAAATTAATATTATTTTATGAATATTTTCGTTTTTTTAATTTTTAATGATTTAAAAACATTATTTTGGATATCAATATTAATATTTTTATTTTAAGTATCTTATTATCTTTAATCAGTTTTTATTATATTAATTTTAAAACTGTTATCAAATTAAATAAACATAAACATAATTCTTGGAGTGATGTTTTTAAATCAAATTCTTGGAGTTATCGAAACCTACAAAATTTCAAAATAAATCATAAGCACAATAATGTTAAACCGAGTCCAACTTTACTTATTATATGAATCATTGTAAATTAAACTATTGATACATATATAATACACACAAACAGATCATACTGAAAAACAAAACATTAATATGTAATGTAAAAGATAAAAACATTTTATATCTCTTGTTATTTTCATTTCTAAATGCCACAATAGAGAAAATATTCTATAATGAATCTTTATTGTAAAATCACAATTTGTTATTTTCAAGTGGTCTTTAACTTACAAACTTTAATAATTATAACTAAAACAAATAATTTTGGAAAATACAGTTTTATTTAAAAAAATAGAATTATATTTTTCTTTACATAATAGTCTTCTAAAGAAATTTTAATTAAAACAAATTCATATTTATGTAAAACTCTTAAAAGAAATTAAAAGTAAATAAAGTTAATTTTAAATTTTTATGATATCAGGTACACGATGTAAATAATAATTAATATTTTGAAAATATTATCTTTTGGAGGCTGATACTTTTAAAATATAGTTCTAATAAAAATATTAAAAAATATTAATTTTTAAACTTACATAAAAAATAATTGTAATAATCTATTTAAAAACAACACGAAAAAATCAAATTAATAAACAAATATAAATTAAATTTATTGTTATAGATTTTAAACCTCGTTTATTAAATCAGTATTTTTTAAAAAGATATGGCTTGACGTATATGTTTACAAAATATAAATAAATTTATCTTTCGTAAATATATTTTAAATATTTTAGTATAATGAGAAATCTAATTATTATATGTTAATATAAAATTAACAAATAAATAAGAGAGATGTAGATAAATACACATGATTATCTTTTCTTTTTTTCAAAAGCGTTTTTATTTTCTTTTTGAGATAATTTTACAATGTTAATTTTAATCAATTAAATAATGAACTATTCATTAAAGATATCAAAACTATAATGAATAATAATTTATAAGATAATATCAAATATTTATATTGTGAAACATTGTAGTTATCATGTTTTAAAATCCTTTTATTATTAAAATATATAAAAAATATATATGAAAATAATTGACTAAGCCTAAAATAATGGAGAGTGTGACAAATAAGAAAATTCACTTCTCAAATAATAGTATAGATAGATTAGTTAGTTAGAATAAGGAAATTCTAGAAACAATGAAAAATATTATCTTGTAAATATGATAAAAACTTAAGGGCATAATCCAAAATTTTCAAAATAAGATCCTGCTTTAATAGTATATATAATTTAGACTTTTCACATAGATTATTAATAAAACTCATTAAATTTTGATTGTAAATACATTTTTTTTGTGAATAAAATTTTTCTATAACTTTTAGCCAATATAAATTTAATATACACCATTAGTTTTTTTTAAGCTTACAATTTTTTCATTAAATCATACATTGGAAACGTAAAAAAATATATTTTTGAAACAAATATTTTTTTCTAAAACATAAATCATTTTGAGACGGAGTTAGTATATCACACATCTTTATCCTATTCATCTTTTATTCAATCACTTAGCTCTTACATCTACAATTAACATCCCCAAAATATGGATAGCCCCTACTCGAGTGTCAGGCCCATTAAAATGCATTGGCCCATAAACCCATTGAACGTTTCCCGCCGGAAAAGAAATCTGGGAATTTCCAATTTCCAAAACCTAAAAGCAACACAAAAGAGGGATTAATAAAGATGAGTGTGTGTGGGGTTGGAGAGACTGAGAGGAGATTTCAATTTCGAAGAAATGGAGGGAAATCAAGCCGGATCCTCTCTAGATTCGTTGATCTCTTCGTTCAACAGACGAGTCTCGGAGCTGCAGGAACTCGTCATCGCCCGGAACAGCGCGTTAATTCTCATACTCGAACACTCTAAAAATCCAATTCGATTGCCTAATTTTTCGATTCTCTTCCGCAGTGTATCCGGCGAGCAGCGTCCCGGATCTAACGGCGATCGACGCGGCGCTGAGCTCGATGGAGCTTCAGGTTCAGTCGATCAAGGATCGGCTGAGGGAAGAGACTGAAGCTATTCCTAAAGCCAAGGTTCGTCTCTGTTCTAGAAGAAAGCGAAATTAGATTCTAGAAACGGTCATCAGATCAGATGTGTAAATCGATTAGGTTTGTTTAGTTAAGGATTCGTCTGTTGATTTTGTAGAAACTTATTGAGGCATCACTGAAACAACAAGAGAAGCTGCAGAAGATGTCTGTTTATGCACCGTCACACTTTCCTGATAAGACTACAATGTTGAATTCTGATATTAACAGATGGTATATACATACATTGAGTGAACTTTATACTTCAGTATATCA
The DNA here is from genome assembly GCA_026261945.1 of Hirschfeldia incana. Lineage (NCBI taxonomy): Eukaryota > Viridiplantae > Streptophyta > Magnoliopsida > Brassicales > Brassicaceae > Hirschfeldia > Hirschfeldia incana. Next base: position 6,929,503 of record JABCMI010000006.1, read on the forward strand.
TATGTTTTTTTTTTATATACTAAGATTAGTGAGTTTTGATGCCAGTTTGCTACAAGAAAATCTCAAGAAGCACGAACAGAGTTTTGCTCTTAGGTCTTTGAGATCCGAGGAGGAAGCATCTGCTTTACCCAAGGTTAGAAACTTTTATGGTTATGATGAAATGTAGCTAGTGGTGTTGCAATCTCTTATCTTTGTATTATTGGCTAAATCTTTTTGGGTTTCGTTTAAAGGAGAAGAAAGGTCGTGGGTCTTCTCCTCCGCTTTGGTACATAACTGTTGATGAACTCAACTCCCTCTCATCGTAAGTACACTCTTTTCCCTATCCATGTTTATTTGAAATGCATTTTTCTGAAATGTTTTTTTTCAAATATGAAACAGATACATGAGAGGAAGGCTCACCTTAGAGAAAGTGAATGCGGCTATCAATGACATGGCTTCATACGCTGAAGCTAATGCTCATCTTATTTCAGCCCCAAAACAAAAGGTATTGACTTTTTACATATGTCAATGCTCTGATTATCTGTTACTGACTCTTTTTGTTTGTTATACTTGTGGAGCTTGCGGAAAACCTCTGGGAGAAAGCACTGGTTAGCTATATTTCCTTTAAAGAATTGTTATTGTTTCACTAAAAGCTGTCTGGGGATTTCTTATGCCGAGGTAAACTGATTGTCTTTCAGAAACTGCGAGACATTGTAACAATGGGTGCAGTGAAGGGAAAACATTTCTTTCTTGAAACTGACATGAAGGGACCAATGTTGAAGCTAGACAACACAGGCAAAGCAATACTTACCGTAAGTATCATTCTCTGTTTCCTTGATTTCAAACAACAGACAGCATTTTTATGTCACCAGGAGTTAGACAGCAATTAAACTACATAATTTTTTAATTTATTGTCAACACTTCAAGTACAAAATAATTGGTGTCTTTTGTTGATTTTAACAGGTTCTTAGACACCTTGGTCGAGTTACTGAGACTCGCATTGGTCAAAACCGCGTCATCATTCTTATAAAGCCTAATTAGAAAAGAAACAATCTTTTCTCAAGTTTATGTAGCCGTCCACATCGTTTTAAGCCTTTAGACTGTTCTGCAAACTAGGTCCAAGTTTATGTAGCCGTCCATTGGATATTTAATCGATTTTGGTTCGGATTTGATACTATTTTTTCGGATCAGGTTTGATTCGGTTCTTTGGGTCCGAGTTTTTTGCCTAGTCCTCAATTTGTTGTGAAATATGTACAACTAGTAAGCTAATGCACGGAGTCAATCTATTGTTTCTAAAATTAATTTTGTCATAAATTTCAATGAAAACAAATTGTTATTTTAAAATATTATATGAACAGTGGCACAAAAATATTAGACTGCTTGCATTGAAGCAAAGCGGTTGAAAACTGTGAAGCAAGAACGAAATAGATACATATTAGTAGTATTTTTCAAAAAGTATATAAGAAATTATATACCAAAATATATATATAAAATAATTTATTTGATGCACTAACTTTAGTCAATGGTTTCTTACAGAATTAGTTTGTACCTTCACGTTTCATATGTGCATATCGTTGCCACACTCAGAAATATGCATATACTTGCTGAATCACCCTTTCGGGTACTGAGAAGTGTTTCGATGCAGAAGAAGCACATCCCTATGAAAATACATTATCTGTGATGGAGAAAAAAAATGGTAAGACTGTCCCAAGCAGGGGTTAAGTAATTGTACATGAGCAGAAGTAATACTTACCTGACCACAGCATTAGTAGTTAGAAGCTCAAGTGCTGGCAAGAAACCTCTGTCCAGAAAACCAAAAAAATACATACATGGAATCAGATGGACTTCCTTAGAGGCTTGAAAAGTCTTATCATAAGACAATTGAGTGAAGAAGAAAATGAATGAGGTTGATTCATATGCTTTTCATATAGAAAAGAAAACTGTAACATGAGACTTTCCTCAAAAACTGTCTGGTGGAGCAACCGCTGCAGAATGCAATGTGAAACTGAAAAGTGCAAGACAATGTTCAGAATCATAGAGTGGGACCTGATTGACATACCATAAGACTTAAGCCCCATGGACTCCGGGAATTAAGTAGTTGGTTTCTGCTGAAAAAGTTTCAGATGAACTCATTACACGCACCACCATTAATACCTGCAAATTTTGCATACCCTGCAACAAAATCTTGAAGATTCTCACTTCTCCGAATCTCTCCGACTTCGACGTACCAATATCACTCTTCCCAACGTGATTTTAAACTTGACCGCCACAATCCACCATATCAATTTTAAAAACTTCTTGATGATGAACTTTGGAGTATTAATAGAAAAAGAGTACCAAAAGTTTCGAATTGGCGCAGGAAAAGAAATAGAAGGAACTGCTCGAGATCAGATTGAAATTTAAGAGAGATGAAAGGTTCCGTTGTTTTGCTTATTTGATAATGGAAAAGATCGAGAAAAACTGTAAAACTAAAGAAAACAGTTTGAGATCATGGTCAGTTAACTTACAACGTGGATAAATTGATGAAATATTTTGGAAAAATGATGAAAAAAGTCGCTGAAATTGTGGGATAGAATATATATATATATATATATATATATATATATATTTTTTTTTAAATAATTTTTCTATGTGTCAGAATTTAACTGACAATATGACTTGTGCTTTAGTATATAAGGAATTACTACGATAGTACGATTTAACAAAAGAATCACTCCACAACATTTCATATCATTTTTAAATTATTACAACACATCTAATTGTCAACAACTCAGCGCTTGGTGTGTTCTGTAACAAATGTACATGAATAATTTGTTTGGTTCTAAATAATTAAATAATTGTGCGGTGAGACGACAAGTCTCTCTCTTATAATCCATCGTCATCAGTCACCAGTCACCAGTCTCATCTTCTGTGACACTTGAACAATAAAAAAATTTACAAATTATATTATGTTACAATATTGCAAGATTTCAGAAACTACAAGACAGTAGTAACTTTGAAATATTAAACAAACGTATCAAGCGTATAATGTTCAACAATGTTTTGAAAAGATCGAATTGTTTAAACAAGCAGTGGTGGTGACTGGTGCTAGACATTCAATAACATACCCCATCCCTTTTATTTTAGTTGTTGTTTAGATTTATTTACACATATTAAAAATATTTAATTTTGTATATTTCTTTAGATAAAAACAACATTAAATACACACTTTAACATATTTTAACCGATAAAAAATTAGATAATATATAAATTTAATACTTTTTTTATTAAAATATAAAACAACACTTAGTTTGAATCAAAATTTTATTTTACGAGTATGGTTCTGTAGTTGACCCTGTCTATATTGTTTCCTTAAACTCAAAATCTCTCGTTCCTATGATCATATCCACAAAAGTTTGTTTTTGGATTACAGAAAAAGGTTATATATCCACCAAATAAATCAATCTATAAAAATTACAACTCTCGTCTTTTCAATATCATTGTTTGTGGATGTCCAACAACCAAGCCCAATGTATTAGATATTGATCTAGGGTCTAGGTCTATTAGTGATCCACCATGTATTAGGCCCATTAAGGTTTATGACTGATGTAATCTTATATAAAGGAACCCTCTGCTAGTAATAATACAACACAAAATTCTCTTTATTTTACAACACGTTATCAGCACGATAGTCTCCACCCTGAAAAACCAAAAAATAAATCCGAGACTAGAAAACCCTAATTCCGACTGCCGACTTCAAACCGTCGTATCTCTAACCGTAACGACCTAGACGGCGAGCCACCTATCGATCTGAAGATCTCGACGAGACGAAGCCATCACCGCAAACCCCGCGACGATCAGATCTCAGATTCGCCGCCACGCCCTGTTTCATTAAGCGCCGTCAATTGTTTAAAAAACTCTAATTTTGACGCAACTTCAAATCGATGGTTCTCTCAAACCATAACGATCCAGACGACGTGAAACATATCGAAACGAAGCTCTTGACGAGAAGCATATAGAGCCGCAAACCTCAGGTTAATCCGATCTTACACGCGCCGTCACCCTCCTTTTCAATACGCGCCGCCAATTGCCCTAAAACCCTAATTCCAGCGCAACTTCAAATCGATCTTTCTCTCAGACCGTAAGGAACCAGACGACGATCCATATATCAAATCGAAGCTATTAACGAGACGAATCCAGCAGTTCAACCCTTATGCCGATCCAATCTATGACGCGCCCGTAATCACAGATACAGTACGCGCCGCCAGTATGCAATGAAACCCTAGTCCGACTCCAACATGGGTCCCTAGCCAAATTTCAATCCTTTGAAAATAGATGAGATGAATTGGTGCAACTTTTTCAACCGATAGGAATTGGTCCGACGATCAGACTGCTCTCAGCCGTACCGACGGACCGATCAACCCTTCTGAAAATAGAGGTAAACAATCTGAGACCTCTAAAGAGAATCCATAAAACGAAATCTGATTGAGTGTTAAAGATATAACCATTAAAAATCTGTATAAATTTATGAAAGCCTAAGATTAATAGATCACAAAAACCACTGAGTAATTTGGAAGCTCTAAAAGTCCAAAAGATATTGATTTCATCAATTAAAATCGAAACCAGAAGGTTTTGAATCTCACAGCCCCAATGATCTATTGATCTAAGTAACTAAGTAATCAAAATACTATAAACACCAATATTCTTTGAAAAATCCGATTGAAATAATTGTTTGATATAAATTGATTACTCAAATTGCTTGATTGATTCTATGGCTTGATTGAATTTTTTATATCTGTTCTTGATAATTGTTTTAAACTGATTAGAATTGAGAATTGCATAAACTGAAAAAAATTGAATAAATCCAAACTGTTTTTGGTTTAAAAAAAATCTGATTGTTATACTTGAATCACCCTGATCGATTTCTTGCTGTTCTTGAAAGTTAAAATTGATTCTCTGATGTTTAGAAATCGACCAGAGCTGATTAGAACTGAAAAAAAAAATATCTAAAAAAAAAAATCTGAAAAATAAGAGATAAATCTGAAAACTCTAGATAAATTCGACTGAAAATAGAATGCTTTAATCTGATATTCCTATTTTTGATTTAAATTTTTAAAAGAAAAAAATCCTGATAGAAATAGGATTTACTTGTAATTATCAGAATTATAGTCATTATCTTAAATGGGTTAAGATTTGCTAGTAATTATCAGAATAATAGAATTTATCTTGATTGATATTTCCTGATTTAATTAATTAATTAATCTTATTATTGTTAAGTACTATTTTCTGATTTGATTAGTTAAAATTCGAAAATTATAATAATAAATTGAAAGTTTCCTTTTTGGAAAATAGAAGGTTTCCATTTATAGAAATTCCTTTTCTGAAATTTCATTTTTATAGAATTTTATGGACAACTTTCATGATTCATTGATCATCCAGAAATGTTTTTCTAAGATTGCATCATAAAATGGAATCTCTAAAGGCCTTGAAACCTTTTGTTTGAAAAACATTAAAAAGAGACTTGAAAACCTTAAATCCGAAATTGGTTAAAGGTGTATGATTGATTTTCATACTTGTTTGAATTCATTGAATGTTGATTCACATCTTAATCGTGTGGTTTTGATTTAATTGCTAGAAGTAATCATCTGAAATGGTCGTGTGACCTAATGCATCATAACTTCGATTATTTTGCTTGCGTGTGATAAGAAGTATTGATATGAATAATAAAAATTTATAAAAGGATTACTTAACATAAATTAATACCAATTTGATAAATGTGATTTCAGATGTCGAACTTTGAAACTTCAGATTATACTACCATAAAATCTCTATGGAGATAATTGATTGAAAAGGGCAAATGAACACTTCAGTAGTCTTGATGTCAAGAGGACTCGGACAGTGTATCACTCAAGGTGATTGTGTAACTGAAAGTGAAAAGAATAAAGCCATAACAATTATGTGCTATCATCTCACTAAGGATCTAAGAGATCAGTATGAAAATACTAAGGATCCTTGTGACCTCTGGTCAAAATTTAAATCCAGATCCTCTATGGTATTATGGCGAAAGGCCATGGATGAGTGGAAGACTCTCCAGTTCTAGGATTATGAATCCGTGGACAATCATAACACTGCTTTACTGTAAATTGTCCATGGTCTTGAACTATGTGATGAAGTGCTAACAGAAGATGACTTATTATATAAGATCAATTCCACTATCCATTCAAAGGATATGTTGTTATCACATAAGTCTAAAGGTTTCACGACCTATAATGACTTATTATCATGCCTATTGGCAGCCGAGCAAAGAAAGCAGAAAATTCGAGATACCATCAACTGATTTGATAAAATTCAGTAAAGATACATTGAGAAACGAGACAGTGAGATGAAACCTCCTGAAAATAATGAGGATGAAAATGATATATAAGAAAATCTGAGAATGCCGTATGGAAAATATAAATTGTGAGGATGACTTACACATTGATTAAAGAATCAAAGATTCCGACATTCTGATTTCATGTTTTATGTTTTGATTTGATTTGCTTGTCATTTATAAATTTTATAGCAATAATAAAAGTTGATTTTGGTCTTATATTATCTTGCTTGATTTGCTTGATAATTCCTTGATTGATAAATGACAAATGAAATCTTAATAAAAGGATAGTCAGTCTATTAATAGATCACGGCCAAAGTCAATGCCTAATGGGGTACGAAATTATTTACCCAAATTAAAGTCTCATTGAGTTATAAAACTTCAGAATTAATGGTTTCCACTTTGAACCAGTGAGCAAAGCAAACAAAGAAAAATTTCTCACAAATTTTAAGAAAAACCGCCTAAGGCTTTACAATAAAATTGTCACGACTATACCTTCATACTCTACTGATATAAACTATGCTAAGGATCAGTATGAAAGAGGCAAAGAGCCATGGTAACCAGTGTGGTTGACCACGAAATTAAACACTTATGGCATGACCGGATTAGCCATCCCGGTCCATAACATGATGTGAAATTGATTATCCCATAAAATCTCACGTTGTGTAACATGTACACAAGGAAAACTCATCAAGGCTTTATTATCCTAAGCATCACGAAATTATAGATATGATCATGAGGGGGAGTGAGGACAAAATCCATAGTCCATGACCATACTATAAATTCGTGTACCATGGTATAAAACCATGATATAAACGGCTTGAAAGCTTTAAAGCTCTCATTGGTGGTACATCATCCACATCCAGCCTAATGCTTAAGGACATCACGTGTATTACATGTACTTAAGGTTGATATACATCAGGCCATATAAGTGAGCATATATATTCCTATCTCAGATTGATTACGGGTCATGAACCAGACACCATCTTGAGATATTTGAACAAAACCACCACAAATGAATGTGCCGTCCAAGATGGATCCTTAAAAGAGGATGTGGATTGGGAATATATGTTGGATAGGAGATTATAACTTTCTCCCACGAATTTATGAGACCTTGAGCCAAATATGGGTGATTAGATAGTGGCCAGGTACACAGATTACATACAAGATGAATCCGACTATCCAACATTAGAAGGAGAAAGCTATAAGCTGGATAAAGAATAAAAGAATGATAAGAGAAATGAAATGGTATTAACCATAATTGTCTTGGCAAGATCCTCGGACTAAAGAATATGATTTAAGACGTCCAAAGAATGTGATCAAATGATACAAAAGCTAGTAGAACTTGATGCCAGACACATTGACCCGAAAATGACCAAAGTCATACCAGCTTAGCACCAAAACGAAATTGATGTCCTAGAGAGACACAATCAAGTTGCTACAGAGTCTATACAAGATAGAGCAATATGTTCCATAAGACAAGGGAACCTCGGAAAGAAAAGAAAATGTGCATAGAATACAGATACGAGGTTATAAGGGAAATCATCCCAGACATAGAAAATGGTCGACCAATACAAGATACCATACATGAATTTGGGACGCCAAACTCCATGGTACTTAAGGTGATTTGGGACGCAAAAAAACCAAAGTATTAAAGGTCATAAGATTGCAATCAATTATGTTATGTCTGGAACACAATGGAACGCAGAAAAAGTATCGATACCAATGATGTATTTACATATAAGATAAGCGCATACAAGGTAGCACTTGAATATAATACATAAAGCGAGGATCATGAACCCACATGAGAGTACTCATATTGATAGAGATTAAAAGGGATGTGGGGTTCAAAGAATTTAAAGATAGATGAGCGTATCGACCGTACATAAAGAAAAACACCATCAAATGATAAAACCAGTGAATGGTCTTGTGAGAAAAAAAATCCGTGAGATTAAAGGACATGACCACGTAGTCTAGTGTGTCTATGTTACTTCATATAACATTCACGCATAGCTTGATTACACAAGGTTACTCACAAGGGCCAAGGAACAATTTATAAGGAGATATGCTCCTATGTGGTGGATGCTACTACAGAAAATCAAGATTGATTTTGTCTGGAAATATATGAAAGAAATAATAGTGTAGTAAGCAATATTTAAATCACTGATGATAAAGAGAATAAAGGTAACAAAGAAAGAAAAGAAAGGAATTCTCAAAGAACAAGCTTTGTTCCTAAGTTGTTCGTGGACTGAAATATTAAGCAGCTGCATTTAGTATGAGAGACTAAGTGATACTTAGTAAAGGAGTTGTCTAAAGATGAATCCAATTCAGTCCATACATATTTATAAAGAAACTCTTGTGTTCGGAACCAACCTAAGAAAGGTTCAATGTTTTAATGGTTTTATAGTTTCAATGATATAAGTTATCAATTGATTAAACATGCTATGTTTTACATATGGTAAGGCTGTAGCAAAAGACCATAGCCCCGTATTTATGTGTATGATTAAGATCAGCACGCCTAAGTGACATATAAGATGATCACAAGAGAACCATTAAGGCTCATGCCAAAGGACCATAAGACCATAAAATCAAAGGCCATATCCGGTTCCAGTCCAATCATGTTTTAAGTAACAAGATTACCGTGTGGGACTGCAATGTAAAGCACGAGCCCTTATGATTATACCAGCGGATAAAAGGGAACCCTAATGGCATAAGATAGTGATCAGTAGTATATCTGGTCGTGGCCCAATAAATATGACATGGCTAAAAGACAAAGAAAAATCGGTAGCCATGTATAAAGGACATGAGTGTATTTGACTGCGAATCCATAGTATGATGACTTTCATTGCAGCAAATGATTATTAATGACATGACTTTAGACACTCATGGTTATGGACGTGTATATACAAGGTCTATAACTCAACATGGATCGACAAATGAACATAAAGAAAGATTGACTACAATGGATAAAGCCATTCATACATACGAAGTGATATAAGTCCGAATGGACAAAAGCATGTCAGTAAGAAATAAAGTATTTCGTATGTGTTTGGGTCCAATGACTCAATATATGATAGTATCCACGGTATGGCAAAGCCATATGACTTAAGGATCCGTGGGATCTGAAAGGACCTGCGAGTGATGTTTGTTCGCAGATTAGAAGTCCATCCGAGTACCGTTCGAGTGTAATCCGTACAACCATGACATGGAGTGATCACCAGCAAAGATGTACATCATGACCACGTCATTTATGGAGTTCCAGAAGACATAAAGACGTCCATGAAGTCTACCTATCAGTGTGGGACGTGACCACATGAGGACCAGTTCAAGACTTGGCGCCCATGAAGCTAAACCATCAGAGTGTCCATGCGCCAGACTTGGAGAACATGTACGGAGGTCCAAATCAGGGGGAGTAGTGTGTGTTGTACTATTTTTCCTGTCTGTGGTTTCTCTTTTACCACATTGGGTTTTGGGTTTTCTAGAAGAGGTTTTAACGAGGCAACATTAAGCACACTACAAGCTCTAGACGGTTCTGACATCCAAGGGGGAGTGTTATGAATATCATTGTTTGTGGATGTCCAGCAACCAAGCCCAATGTATTAGATATTGATCTAGAGTTTAGGACCATTAGTGACCCACCATGTATTAGGCCCATTAAAATTTATGACTGATGTAATCCTATATAAAGGAACCCCCTGCTAGTAATAATACAACACGAAATTCTCTTTATTTCACAACAAGTTAATAATTCATGATTGCATTCATTATCAGTTGGTAATATACTTTCAAAAGAAAAGAACTAAAGCCCAAACGACATGTTTACCCAAAAAATTGAATTATACAACTATAGTTTTCTATAAATTAACACGAACTTTCAACATTAGTAGAGCCGGAAATAGACAAGACCATACATAGTCTGAGATATGAGCTTATTAAAATGAAATATACAGCAAAACCTCTATAAATTAATACTCGATAAATCAATATACATTAAAAATTATTGTTGACTAATATAATTTCATAGTCTCAAACTAAATTTTTGGTTCAATTAGTATTTCCATAAATTTATATTTCTATAAATTATTAAAAAAATATAATTTTGGTGTACAACATTGTTAATTTATAGATGTTTTCCCGTATGTTGAGTTGAATTAACAATGAGATTAAGGCCCCTCGAGATTAAGAACTATGATAACTTGATAAGCCACTACATTTAGAAACTAGTCTAATATCATAATGACACAGCTGTAGAGCTTAGTGGGACCAAGTTGACGTTTGGTTAGGCGGTCCAAATCAAAATTTCCGTGTCAAAGAAAATTCTTCCAATGAATCATATTCATATCATATGTAATATAACTTCAACTTCTTGTAATAGTACTTGTTTTAATTACGTAGCTATCCTATCTTAATTCGTATGGTCCATCCATACTTAACTAGCTCAAAACTCAAACTACTATTTAAATCCAACCTGTCGTTTGTACTTACCTTAAACATGTCAGTGTAATAACGAAATTAAATTGTGCTTGACGAATGTTAACTTTATATTACTGGAGTTCATATATTGATACTTGCTTTCTGCTACACAATTTTAAGTAGTGTGGTTCTATTGTGCTAATGTTTGACATTCATTCTATTGATTTATGTTACTCGTGCCAGAGAAAAAGGGTCAAAAGAATATATATTAAAATGAGAAATTTGGAGCCATGTACATATCTGAAAAAAAAAAATAGTCCATACACATAATAAGTTGATGGCTATGATATTGTGTGTATCTTATGTATTAATGACAAAACTATCTTCCGTGTGTGTTTTCAATAGCTAAATGGTTTTTTTTTATATTTTGTTTACAGTTGTGAGAATTACAAATGGGACAGAGCTTTTACGTGCATCATATTTGACCTCATCTGAAGAATAAACTAACTAAAGAAAAATCATTGAAAAGAATCTGAAACGATGATGGCTCTAAAAATGTTGACGAGCAGAGATCGGCGGTGGTTTTATTCATGAATGCAGTAATGATTGATATATAAATATTATGAACGGAGATCGACGGAGCTACTTCTTTCTATTTTTTTTTCTTTTTTTCTCATTACAAAATCACGAAATCGAACGAACTTTGCAAAGAATCTCAGTTTCCTATCAAAACGAAAAAATTAAATCAAGTCCGGTTGAAAAGTATAGCAGTCCATCTCATTATTTTCGAAGCCATCCCACGTGAAGACTAAGAAACAGATAATGCACAAAACTATCGGAGAATGATAAACAGTACACATTGTGTTGTACTATTCTATTTGATAAACATAGAATAGAAATAGTTTCTTTATATTTCCTCCTCCTTCCCCTCCCCCTCCCATCCTTCGCGGCGCCCCTCCCCCACCCTCCCCCTCCTTCTCCTTTGTCGCGGCATGGCATCACTGTCATTTTTTCTTAATCTATAACTGATTTACATTATGATGTTTTTATGTATTAAATTGTCTATACTATTTTTTACTTCATATAGTATAATATGATAGTTATGCACAACAGTCCATGTGGCCTATCATAGTGCTTCTTAATATTTTCTCATCCTTCCCCTTCCCCTTCCCCTCCCCTTCCCCCTCCCCCTCCCCTTCTTCGCGGCGCCCCTCCCCCACCCTCTCCTTCTTTGCGTTTCTTAATATTTTCTCCTCCTTCCCCTCTCCCTCCCCCTCTCCTTCTTTGCGGCGCCTCTCCCCTCTTTCTTGGGCCCCTCCCCCACCCTTCCCCTCCTTCCCCTTTGTCGCAGCATGGCATCACTGTCATTTTTTCTTAATCTGTAACTGATTTACAATATAATATTTTTATGTATTAAATTGTTTGTACTATTTATTTACTCTATATAGTATAGTATGGTAGTTATGCATAACAGTCCATGTGACCTACCATGGTACTTCTTAATATTTCCTCTTCCTTCCCCTCCCCTCCCCTCCTTCGCGGCGCCCCTCTCCCACATTCCCCTTAATACAATTCTTATCTATGTTAACATTCTTAAGATGTCATACTAAATTTGACCCTCTCAATTGTTTAGACATTGTAAACACACAAAAAAATGAATAGTTTATGCATTTGTGTCGAGTATTTTACACTATGTTATAATCATGTAAAGTATAGTCATGTTATGGATGAAACACAACCTCATAATTAATTGATTTTTTTGTATGGATTATACTATATGGTATATAGTATAGTATCAAATCTTTAGCCGTGGAGCGTCAAGATCAAGCGCACGCACCTGAAAGAAGATTTCAGTCAGATTTGTGCACAAATTGTCCCATCCATCGCTTGCTTCTGTAGCATGGCTATATTTTTATTTTTTCCTTCTCTTATGAATATACAGCAAAACCATTCTATTAAAATATACATTTTTCATCAGATCAAAGTTTCGAAAAAAAGTTACATTTTCCATCAGGTTATTATTTGTAAGAGTTGGATACTCCACGTTCGCCAGCATTTAACTAATTATTCTAAAGCTAGTAGTAGTTTGTTGCAAAAGAAAAAGCTAGTAGGAGCAGTTACATTTGTCGCAATCTGTTTTATGATTTTGTATAGCAGTGATGTGAAAACTTTATGAATCTTTGTTTAAAATTGACAACTTTTAGTACCTTTACGTAAAAACAGAAGACGAAATCAGAAAAAAAACTTTGGAACCATGTTAAAAAAAAGTTTGGAACTATTAAACGGTGCTTGTTCCTTTAAATAAACAAAGAATGATGAAATAGCTTCTTTTTTTTGGTCAAATGATGAAAATAGCTTTGTTGCTTGAAACAAACACTGGCCTTTGAGTTTGGACCACCCTCATATTCATTGGTCACTTCCAATAAAAATTACTCCCTTTCAATTGTAATTAGTTTTGGTTAAAAGCACTGATATTTAAAAAGTTGTTATTTTTTAAAAATATCAATTAATCAATTAATTCAACCAATTTAAAAAAACCTGATATTATTTTATTGGTCACATAATATTTAATAAATGAAAAAGTGAATTGAAATATATAAACTATTTATATTGTGTAATAAACATTTTTTCTAGAACTACTTGCAATTTGAAACAGAGATAGTAATACTTGTCCTCATAGACAACATTCAATTTCTTTTGTTAGTTGTTATTTCCTAGAAATATGAGAAACCTTGATGTAGCGATGATAGACGTTATGTGGGCTTTGAGTCGAAAAGTCTTTGCCGACTCTATTGGTTTTATGTTTTCTTTCTTTTATTTGGTTATTAGTATAAGGATAATCACAAATCCATAATAGATTAGGATCTTTACGTTAGTTTATATACGCAGCTTTCGTCTTTGTAAAACATTTTTGATATTATTGAATTGCAATTGCAAAACAGAGCTTTATAGCACTAGAGGAGTACTCTGCCTCTGTTCTTAAACCTAGTCGAGAGTATCAACATTTTCAATTACAAACCTTGTTATCCTTGAGAGTATCGACCTCAACAAGTCCCGTTCGTTTTTGAACAAGTCTTCTTCGAATTCTTGTTCTTTCTTGGAGACTAAGCTTCTGCTTCTCTATCAAACCTGTTACGGCTCTCTTATTTAAATGCAACTACTGGAAAATGTCAGTACACAACTTTTTTTTGACGAACAGTACACAACTTTATTGTATTCTGTTTACTAAAGATCTACAAAGAAGTTGACATTCAATAAACAAATCTTATTGTTATTTATAGTCTGGCTGGTGGTATCGTTAAGAGAGTGTATGATTGATTTCATCTGGATCAAAAAATATCTTTGTGCAATATTTATAATGTGTAATATCCTTTTTCATAATTATGATGAAATTATAATGTGAACAGAACAAATGATCGAAAGTAGTGGAAAGAATATAAAAGTAGATATCATTAAAATGCAGATATACAAATTGTCCATATACATTATTTTCTCTGTTTTGTTACAAAAGACGAGTCGTGAAACTATATTCTACTGGATTCTTTTGTAACAACCAACAAGAGGTCGAATGAGCCAACTAGAATACACAGCACATATACACAATCAATAATCAAACCTATTAACCTTCCATCTCTTTTTTCCTTTGCTTTTTTTTCCAACAGATATATATATATATATATATATATATATATATATATATATATATATATATATATATATATATATATATATATATATATATATAAACTCATGTCATTTAACTTCCATCAACAAATACAACTGAGATGTCAATACTTGAGAAATCTACTAGAAAATGAAGCTTTCTTATTGAGTTAAAGTGTTTCTCTATTTGCTAATTTTTAAAGGGAAATTTGTTTTTTTGGGCCCAAAAATGATAACTATGTCCCATTAGATTAACTTCATATGTTTTATGTCCTATTAGGCTAAATATTTTCAAAATGACAATATTATCCTTAATTTCAATTAAAATTTGAAATTATAATTAATCAAACAATTGTTAAATATTAAAATATAAACTTTAACTAAAATAATTTTAAAATATATGAAAATCACAAAAAGCCTAAATATATCTAAATCATTATAATTTATTTAGATATATTTAAATATCTTATAAAATATATTATTATGACTGAAATTTGTAATTATAATTAATAAATCATTATAATGTATTTAGATATATTTTATATTATAATAATATATTATTCGTATATGGATACAAAATATTTCTAAATATGTTTTTTCAATAAATCAGTATTTTAATATGAAATTCGTAGTTATAACTAATTAATCATTATAATATATTTATATATATTTAATATTGTCATAAATATATTATTATAAAATAGAAAATTATTTAATGTATTTAGATATATTTAAATATCTTATCAAATATATTGTTATAATTGAAATTTGTGATGACAAAAAAATTAATTTCGTAATTACAATTAAGAAATTATTATTATGTATTTATATATATATTTAATATTGTAATAAAATTATTTATTCATATATGGAAAAAAATATTTGCAAACATTTTAAAATTGATTTAACAAATAAGGAAATATAATATTTTCAAATATTCACTTCCCATATTTTTGGAACTGGTTATCCTTATCATTATCCATAAAATTTGTATTCTACTATATTTAGAATATAGTTATTTGAAATCGATTTTTACTAGTTTTAGATCTATATTATTTTGTAGATTCCAATTTCTACAGGTTTTAGATTTATAATAATGTGTAGATTTTGATTTCTACAAATTTTAGAACGATAGGTTGAACGCAAAATGTGTTTTCCAAATATGTTTAGATTAATACTCTTTCTGTTTCAAAATAAATGATGTCTTAGAGAGTTTTTGATGTTTCAAAATATATGATGTTTGATGTTTTTATATTAATCTTTGTTTTATTGAAAACTGTGTGACCAATGATGTTTAATACTTATTTTTAATGATTGGGTGAAGTAATTTTGATTTATATTTTTAATGACACTTTTTAGGAAAGAGTGTGTACCTCAATTTTTGTGCATACACCCAAAACATCAAGTATTTTGGAACAGAGGGAGTATTATTTACGTAGATTACGTATTCTAAATATAGTTGATTTAATGAAAAAAAAAAATCATATTTTCTAAAGTGTAGAATGTCAGTTCTACATTTTGTAAAACAAAATATGAAATTATGATTTAATTTTTTTTTTGAATTGGAAAAAATACTAATAAATTGATATAGGTATTTCATCACTAGTTACTATTTTTTATATTTTATTAGTTTGTAAGACTATTTATTTGATTTATTTTGTGCAATACTAAAAGATATTAGATGAAAAAATGGTACAAAAAAAGAAATTAGTCTAAAGGAACATAGTTATCATTTTTTTGGTCTAAATTTTTTTTCCCATTTTTAAATAACAAAAAAGTAAATAAAGTTTACATGTGAACGAGATTTTGGTATTGATAAACAATATTGGGTCCCAATTGTAGCTTAAAACAAAACATGCATGCTAATAGGGGACAATTGTTAATTGTTAATAATATTGTAGGAAACAAGATTGAAATGAAATGAATCAGTCAAAGCAATAAGTTCTGTGTGTTTATATCTTCACAGTTTTAGAACATAGATTGAACATGTTATTATTGCTGCTTGGAGTTATAAAATAGTACCTACTACTTGCATTCTACTCACATCCCAAACCTTAATTTTCATCTCCCAAGAAACAAAATACTTTGTCTCACAATGTACCGATCAATTATATTTTTTCTCTTAATCATTGTCGTGAGTAACGTTGTCTCCGGCACCACTGAAGATATGGCCCTTGACATTGTTGAGGCACTCACGAACGCCCA
Organism: Hirschfeldia incana; assembly: GCA_026261945.1. Classification (NCBI taxonomy): domain Eukaryota; kingdom Viridiplantae; phylum Streptophyta; class Magnoliopsida; order Brassicales; family Brassicaceae; genus Hirschfeldia; species Hirschfeldia incana. Next base: position 6,946,112 of record JABCMI010000006.1, read on the forward strand.
TTTTGAAGACTGGTCAGATGCTTTTATCAAAACAAATGATGAGATGAGAGGGCAGGTTCTCCCATCAACACTGTTCATTCCAAATGCCTCGTACGGTGGAGTCCGAGACAAGCGGAAGTTGGCTGCATACCATGTTGTCTCGGAGAGGCTTGAGTTTGCGGATCTTCTCCTCAAGGCAAGCCAGTCCCGACTACCGACTCTCCTCACCAACTACTCGATCGTGGTAACCAACAACTCCGAATCTGGTTTTGCTGTGGACGACGTTCTCATCACCGAAGCTGATGCCTTCCTCGATACCTTCATTGCCATCCACATCATTGCATCTCCACTTCATTTCGAAATGCATGGTGACCCTCGCGTGGAACCTAAGCCTAGCGACTCTACTACTCTTAACAGCTACTCTAGTACTTTTAAATCGGAATGGTCGTTTATTTCTTTTATTCTCGTAACAGTTGTGGCCCGCATCATCTCGGAGATATTTATTCTCTCGGGCTAGAGTTTTAAAATGGGATAGTAAGCGTTATTGAAGTTTTTTATTAATAAATTTTCCTTTGATTACGTTAGTGACATAATATTTATATATTAAAGAATAAAGAATAGTACAAAGAGTCGAGTTTAGGAACAATGTGACAGCATATGAACCTACCCTAGCCGCTCTGTTGTCTGAAAATTTGACAGTTGGTACAACATATTTGTAATATTTTATAAAAAAAATCAGGGAAATGTTAAACTTTTTTTTTTTGGTCAACAAAGATAGATGTTACAGTGTGAAAGCTAATGAAGTCATAAAAAGGGTCGGTTTCTTTTCAGTTTTAGTGGTTTTGAGTTTGAACAAACATATTTAGTAGCAATGATTAAGATGTTGGGTTATTAATGGGCCTTAAATACTCTAATAATAGGCCTTTAGAGAAATATAGGCACACAAACCCACTAGACCAAAAACTCTAAGGAGAGAGAGACACACACACACACATAAGAGAAGCGATTTGTTTCCTCCCACTCATCGATTCGTTCCATCACCTCATGGCTGTAAGTTTCGCTAATCTGAGCTTCGATTCCTTTTTTTCCTTGTTTGACTGAGCTTAAAGGTTGTAACTTTACTTGTTCAAGTAGTGTTAGAACTTGCAAAAAGCTGATAACTTTAGTGTTTCTGAGCTCTGATTTTGCAAACCCACGACTGTTTGATGTTGTTTTCGAAAGATTTAGGGTTTATCACGATTTCTGTGAAGCTTGCTTGGATTTCTAATTGATTTTGTATGTTGATGAGATTTGTGCAGAGAATTTGACCGGGAAGACTGTTATCGTCAAGCTCAAATGGGGAATGGAATACAAAGGTATTATCTTTTTTTTTTTAACCATTATGAGTGTTGATGTGATAACCAAAAAGCTTTTGTGTCTTTTAATGTTTCTTACATGAGTCTTTATCACCTTTTTTCAGGGTTTCTCGCCTCTGTTGACTCCTACGTGAACTTGCAGGTACTTTCCTTTACCGTTTTATGATATGTCGAGGATAGTGAGTAATCTGAAGCTAGTGGTGTTTCGTAAGGGAAGATCCTGGGAAAGCACTTGACGATTGGGATCTGTGGGGGGACCTTTCTTCTTCATTGTGTCTTACTCTTCCTTGGTCTGCTTCTGTCAAGAAGGTAAGATTCTGATTCAATGCTTCTTCCTTTTTTGAACTTTAATGGATGCGTGAATCAGAAAGATCTTAGCTTTAGTGTAATGATGTGATGTGAGCATTTGGTACAACAGAATCTGGAGACATTGAGAGAATGGTGCTACTTGTGGCTTAAGGCATCACTAGACTAGACACTGCTGTGAGTTTTGATTTTACTCAAATAGAACATATGGTGATGTCTTACTCTTACTTGAAGTTTTGAGTTTCATTGCTTTCCCTTTGTCTTGCCTTAGGATCCGATGTATGATTAACCATATTGTGCGATATAACCTTGGAACTTTTGTAGTCATATACCTTATGTGACCAGACTAGATGGCATGTTGTGGCAGTTCCTGGCTTCCTGCTTAAAATTTGTTTCTTTTACTATGATTTATTGCAATCGCTTTTGTCCTCGTTCTTTTACTCGGTAATTTTTTTCAGTCCGTGGCGTTTGCACTACATGCAGCTGGGGCACACACTAAATGTGGTAAGTACACATTTGATTCGTATATCATTACAAGCCACATACTTTCGCTTTCACGTTACAACTTTTGATTCTTGAAACATCTCTTTTTTTTCCGTGTCTTGAACAATATGAAAATTTTATAGGGAGGACATATAATCTTCTTCCAAAGCTAAGCCTTTTGGGCTACTGTCTATTCCCACTGGACGTTTGAGCTGCATGTTGAAAGACAACCTGGTACCCAAAATGATCTTTGTGTGTGTGTGACTCTTGCCTGGAGCTCTTGGGCTGCTTATCCTTTCATGAGTGCTGCCGTGAACCCAAGGAGGAAAGCTCTCGCACTTTATCATGTCTTCCTCTTGTATGTCTCTGCTGGCTTCTTGATCATTGCCATCGATTGATTCGTTCTGAAATTTTTGAAAATCAGAGATATGTTTTTTTTAGTGAGTAGATAGAGAATTCTTCACAGCGAATTGATCTGAGTTTCGATGAGATCATATGTATACTATGTTCTTTAGCACTTGTCCTGTTAAAAATCTGGTAGACTTTACTTTTTATATATAAGACCTTGATGACAGAATCAGTTGTGAGTAACTTGTCAATATCGACGCTAAAAGTCACAAGATTAAACAACCTTCAACACAAGGACAATCAAATTCACAAAACAAAAGAAGTAATGATCTTGGGTAACTTTGAGGGACGAATATGCCTGAAGACAGAGTTTGCTTGCAACATAAGTCATATGTTTCTTACTTTTTGAATTCATTTTAACTTCTTCAGTTGAATTGTTACAGTTTTCTCTAACAAAACAATCGTTTTTTTAGATGAAGGAAATCAAAAGAAAAAAATAGATGAGCTTTAATAGTGAAGTGAATGATTCTTTCATTTTTGAAAAGTGAAATAGAAAAATGCCAAAGAGAGTAAGTTTTAGAAGGTGACATCATAACAAACCCTAATCTTGGATCGATGGTGATGCATAATAGAAGATCCTTCAATGTTATTCACCTTAGAAAATGCAGAAAAAAGGTATTAAGCTTTATCCGAACAAAAAGAAGGTGAATGTCGCAATCTCTAAGATGGAATTTATATTATCACACGTTTTATCAACCATGGATTTCGAAGCACAAATAAATGCTAAAATATATATAATTTTGTGTCTACATCACGGAACTCAACTAGTTGCAGAGAAAAAGTAAGGTGATAAATTTTGGTCACGTCCTTCTCGTAAGGCTGAACATTTTATCCGTTAAATTTGAATCTATTCATTATTCGTTTCGATTCGATTTGAAAATTCCGGATATTCATAAACTGTCGAAACAAAGAAAATATTAAAAATCAATATCCGTAAACTGTCAAAGCAAATCACAAATATTAACTTTGAAAAGCGGATATCCGATCTGATCCGACAATATATAAATACATGTATATCTTAAATATTTAAAGTGTCGAACGTATAAAATTATACAATTATTATTCTAACAGATAATTTAAAAATTGCTATTCACATTATTATTTATATAAAAGTATTACGTAAAAGGTAGAAAAAAAACTATGACAATCATAATTTTTTCTTAAGTTTGGTTTTATTATAATTGTTAACTAAGTTTTAAAAATATGTAGATTCACTATTTTTTTAATCTTATATATCTGGAAAAAATATATTTTACAAAACAAATTAGTATTGAATTTTTAAGATTATTTGTACTAATCAAAATATACAAAACTCAAAGGAATTTCCAAAAATTCGGGATTTGAGAGGATTTTATTATATACAAAACTCGAAAGGAATTTCCAAAAATTCGGGATTTATACAAAATTTTAGGAGGTGGTTAAAAAGGTATTTTAAGTGGATCTTGTTAAGAGTTTAGATGTAGATAAACTTTTTAATTTATTTTTAATGAACTAAGCACAGAAAATCACGAAAGTAGAAACCTTCTATCACGATTAAACAGAAGCTTTATTATCTTAAGAGGCTCGTCATCACACTAAATAATACTCAACATATGACATGACACGTTTGGAAGGCAGTGAACGCCCATATCTTTCCTGCGACTGAAAGTTTGTGTGTAATCCCTTGATCTCATTAAGCTTACGTACAAAGGATATATACAAGAAGTTGTTACACGAGATATTGATCTCCCTATATTATCGTAACTACATTGACTAAGTACAACAGAATAAGAATATTGGAATATCTATTCTTTTAGTGAAATGTCCGAATCATTCAAGTTTCCAGTGGAACTGACATGGACAAAACGTCCGGTGGTCGTGGATGACGACAGCGCCGGTGGTGATGGCAGCGGCTTGATGGAGTCGCAGAAGGTAATAAAGCTACAACTAGTGTTTGTACTTTTTGGCCCACGATAAAACAAAGAGGATGAAATCTCGTTTTTTTTCTGTGAACATCTCATTAGGTGGTATTTTCTCTAACTGATTTTTGACTATAAATCTTTTTTTAGATAATCCAAAATAATTCTTGATAAATATTATTGATGAAATCCCAATTTTTCAATAAGGGGAGACTTAATGAGATTTATACAAATGATGAGTTCAATAAGCATGGATTTGTAAGAGGTTTTATAAATACTGAATTCAATAAGGTAAGATTTGGTAAAAAACCAAAATTCTTTCAAATACATAATCCAATAAGCCCCACTAATACTTTGTTAGAGGATTTTATTTTTACTACTTAAGAAGATAATTACGGATGTTGTATCATTTTTTTCTCGATTTCCTTCTTTTTATCCTATTTTCACATGATTTTGGAGTATAGCCTGAAATTTTAGACCTTTTAAAATTATTCCTTTTTATAACAAAATTATCTATACACACAAGATATATACAAACGTTAAAAACCTAGTCTGTAAGAGAAGTGGAGAAGTTTTATTATATAGACGAAACCTCTTTTGTGACAAAAAAACACATACAAACTTCTATCATCAGGCTTAACCTAAAAAAAACTAATCAATCTCTGCAACGATGTCTCTGGCCATTAAATTCATCATCCTCTTCATATTGGTTGAATCTTCTTGGGGAAAGTATATGGTGAATCCGTTTGCAAATCCGTTTGCTGATGAGGAAAAACAAATCAATCAAGAGATTGATTATTTCGATATTTTGAGAGGGACGATTAGAGCATGGCAAAGAGAAGCAGAGCAAAAATACCCACTTTGGACATCGGCCAATTACATGGAGCGAGCTTCATACTTGCAAGAGAAAGTTCGAGGTTATGTTCAGCTTTGGGGGAAGTGGAAAAATCATACAGGATACCCATTCGGTGACTTGCGGAACAAGCTTCAAGGTAACTTGTGGCCAGTAGAGTATGGTGTTCAATGTCATCAATATGAGGGTCGAGAGATATTGGCGTATCTTATATATGGCCTTAGTGCAGAAACTGACTGACGCACATTATATGCGGCCGCCAATGTTTTAGTTCCTTCCATGTTTGTTTTCTGTTTCAGAATTGCGTGTTCTTCTTCAATTTTTATTGTCTATGGAGGTTTTGTATTGATCCTTTCCTTTGGCTCTTTTCCGAAATAAATATTTTGTTTTTTCGAACATGCTTTTCTCAGTTTGGAGACAGAGAATACAAGATACTGAGACAACGTATTTGAACATAAACCTCACGGAAAAGAAAACGAATTGTCATGTGTAATGATGTTATGATTATAATTTGTATGATTGATTTCATGTCAACGTAATTTTCTTGACCTAGTAAAAATAAAAACAAAATTCAACTAATCAACTCAAACGATTTTTACCTTTTTTATTTTTAACCTTAACTTTTTGCCTTACAATTCAACTGAAAATTTTGATTATATATTTTCACTGTAAAACTATTCTTCATTGTAACAATATTGTGTTCGTAATGGCTAAGTGGATCATTAGTTTCTTGGAATGTGGCCAGTATATTACTCGTATCTGTTTTCAACCGCAATTTAAGGTCTGGAGACGACGGTTAAAGGACACAGATTTCATCCTAGTTACAGAAAACCAGCAAGGATTTCGGTTTATCGCAAATCTAAACGGCTTGTAGGCCGTTTCAAGGTATCAAAACTTCAAAAGATTCAACAACAGCAACAGCAAAGCTAAAATCTCACAAGTTGGGTTAAGATGCTCATAGAATACAACAAGATCTGGCGATTTCTAAGTCCACGGCAGAGGCTAGTCTTGTTCAGCGTCTCCGAGTTCTTCAACTTCTGTTCTTCAGCCAAGCCCATCTTCAGTGTTGGATGAGTCTTGCTTACAATGGCTTGGATTATGTAGTAAGCAAAGGAGAGCTCAATTCACATTTCATGAAAATTTGTAAGAAATATAGACATTTAAACCTTTTAACTGCCCTCGCTTAGTTAATGATACAAAAGCCCTCGGATGGGATATAACTTATAAGTTATAACCATGAACATCTTACTTTCTGATTCTTTTTCTCATCAAACGAAGTCAACTTCTGTGTAACAAAAGATCAATTTTAACCCATAAAAAGCTAAATATTGTTCGAATTTCTGATCCTTAATTAGACCTCTTTTTGTCATATTACAAAATCATAACTAGACACTCTCCACGCCGAGAGACTAGAACCAATTCTGACTTGTCTCCAGATGTTCCCACGACACTTGATATATGCTCGACTTGTGATTCATGTTTCAACTTTTTTTTGTCACAGACATGTTTCAACTTAAAAATAATTTAGCATTGTAATAATGAATCAAGAGAGCAGCCATTGATCAATAAAGCAGAATGGAAAATGAACATACAACAGTTCACCTTACAAACATCTTAGAATGTCAACTAAGTTCATCATCCTTGATATAGAGTAGAGGAATATGATCCAAGAACTTTTAAACACAATCTCACAAGTCGCTGAGTTAGCATCCAAATAATCTTTTAAGCTCTTTATACATTTCTTCCCAAGACCACGCTGATGGAAAGTTTTAGATGGGTCCGTAGAAAAATATAGTACTGTACAGAAACCATATTTACTTACTGAGCTTTAGTGAGCAACCAAGGCGTAATCGATTTTTTTTTTCAAAGAAGTGGTAAAAACCTATAAACCAAAATAATGTTAAAGTTGATCATAAGTAGAGATGTCAATCATGGACCTGGACCGCAGGCCTGTCCTGTAAAGAACTGTCGCGGGATGGGATTGGGCCGAGATTTTACAGATCCGCAAATTAGCGGGCTTTGCGGGACGGGTCTTTGCGGGACTGGGCCTTTTGCGGGACGGGATAACGCGGGCCTGCGGGATTACAAAGATCCGCATTTTTTTCTTTTTCAATTCTTGTTTCACTTAAAACAAAAAGAAAAAAGAATGAAAAGAAGGTAATTTATGTGACTTTCCCCTGAGAAAAGAAAAGAGTTTCAGCAATGATGATTCGAGCAGCTCCGACAATGATGATTTGAGCTCCATTGATGTTTTAATTTGGTTTTTTTAATTAATTTTGGGATTAGCAGCTTTGATTTGGTGTTTAATTATATTTAGTTTTTTATTCATTAAAACTAAAAATTGGTTATGAACTTAGAAGTTATAAGCTAATGAAAAACATATTCTGAAATTATCTTTAACTGGTATGTAAATATGTTTGAGTGTGACAAAATTAACTATAACTATTTTATTTGGTTAAGATAACATGAACAAGACTAAGCTCTGATCAAAGCAGTAACGAGAATAAGCTATGGTTAGAGCCTTGATCGACTAAGCTATTTAATTCTATAATAATGATGTCGTTCAACTGAAAGAGTTAGTCTTGTTACTGATTAGAGCCTTCTTTGATATGTATTATATTCTTCATGTTCTCTCGTTACTTATCATTGTTATCTCGTTACATCAATAGAATAGAATATACATTAATATCTCATTTTTTACATGCATTTTTTGTTCGGTTATGACTCCATATATATACATATATAATCATCTCATGTTCTATATGCATTTTTATTAGAGAAAATAGACATAATATATAACAAATTTTGAAGAATTTGCATTGTAGATATTTCATGTATATTAATTATGTGAATTTGGTTATGTAAGGGAGCAGCCTGAGGCATCTTAGAGCAGCATGCAGCATCAGGAAGTGTTCGGGAGCGGCCTGCAGTGTCAAGCATGATCGGATACATTACATTAACGTATGTCCCGCGGGAAAGCCCATAAAAGAGTGTACAATTTGCGGTACGGGTTTGGGACGACCTTTTGGAGAACGCAGCCCGCGCGGACCTGACTCGCCGTGATCCGCAAAGAGATGAACCCGCTGCGGTATGGGACGGGACAGGACGGATCAACCTGTTTGACATCTCTAATCATAAGGAACACCACATCATTGCAGAAACAATCAGTTTTGAGAGAAACCAACATTTTTGTAAGATCCATCGACTGGTACGCAAACATCTAGAACCGCAGATCCGTGAGCATCAGAAACCATATGAGACCTCGTACCATCCATCGTTACTTGAGTCACAAGACTCATTACAAAACCTAAATTCAAAAATATATAAAAAAAGATCAATCACGCATCTACGAAGGCAAGGAAGCTTAAGCTCTCCATAGAAGTCGTCAGATCGATTTGCGGACTTGAAGGAGAGGAGGAACAAGGCGGGTAAGAAAATTTGACTGCGGACGCATTTGAAAGTGTGATTTATCTTTGATATTAAACGAATTACACATATACTTAGTGGTCAATGTGTCATTGTGTTATGAACAAAGTAGTAAAAAGAGAATTCCAAAGTACTACTTTATTCAAAACGATTACTGAAAGAGTTTGCTGAATACAAATTGCTACTGATTAACCCCAGTTAATCAGAGCTCACGATCTCGAGATCGGCATTGATAAGTACAAGCTCTCTCAATCTAGTTTTCAGATTACAAATTGGATAAGAGATTCTAACTGACAAACTCTTCATTTAATATTCTATTTTCTACTTTATTAATGAAATCCTCTATCCCCAACAGAGTCTTTCCATTCGTCTTCCAACCTTCGTTACTTCTCTTCACTCATTCTCTCATCTCCCTTCTTCCTCTTTCTCACGTAAATCCTTCGGGGCATATCAATACCCGGCCCAAAAAGACGAAGCTTGTTCTCAAGTTCAAATTTTGGATACACGCGCTCCACCTCGTCCACAAGTAACCAAGAACATTCATGTTGAGGAAGCCCATCCCACTGTAGCAGCACCTCCAATGAACCCGAACGATCATAACGAACCTCCACAATTTTCTCAGGACTCAACACCAAACGACCATCATCAGCCAAAACACTCGGTAACTCAGACACCTGAACATCCGAACCAATAACCTCCTTTAACTGAGAAACATGGAACACATTATGAATCTTCGCTGAGGTAGGCAACAGTAGACAATAAGCCACCTTCCCAATGCGTTCCAACACCTCAAACAGACCATAAAATCGCGCAGCCAACTTTTGACAAAACTCCGACTGACAGACTGTTGGCAATACGGTTGTAGCTTCAGAAAGACATTCGTTCCCATTTCAAATACAATATTATGTCGATGTTTATTAGCAGCCTATCATACGCATATGTGATTTCTGCAAACACTCCTGAATCTCCATAATCATCTCATCACATTCTAACAGATTTTGTTCAAGCTCAAAATTCTGCGTAGAACCATTCTCAAAACGCAATAGCGTTGGTGGGTCTCGTCCATAAACCACTTCAAACGGAGTAGTGTTTAAAGCCGTATGAAACGAGGTATTATACCAATACTCAGCCCACATCAGATACTCATACCACTTCTTCGGATGCACTGAAGAAAAACACCTCAAAAACGTTTCCAAACAATAGTTAAGTACCTTTGTTTGTCCATCTGTTTGGGGATGGAAAGCTGAGCTAAACTTCAATGTCGTGCCAAACATCTTAAAACTTTCCTTCCAAAAAGAATTGAGGAATATGCGATCTCTGTCCGAAACAATAGACGCTGGATAGCCATGAAGACGAACGACCTCTTGAACAAAATTAACAGCCACATCAGCTGCTGTAAACGGATGACGCATTCTAATGAAATGACTGAACTTGCTTAACCGGTCCACCACAACAAATATGACATTAATTCCGCCAGACATGAGTAAACCCTCCACAAAATCCATACTCACATCCTGCCATATCTGAGACGGAATCGGAAGAGGTTGCAACAGACCTGCTGGAGAAAACGTTGAGTACTTATGAGTTTGGCAAACCACACAAGCAACCACATGAGCCTGAACCCTTACCCTCATTTTCTTCCCGTGAAACTGTTGTTGAAGTCGTTTCAGAGTACGCAAAACACCCGAATAACTCCCAAATTGTGTATCATGATACTCCCTCAACAACACATATATAAACATCGACGATGCTGGAACATCAAGCGTCCTTTGTAAAACACCCGATCATTTACCAACCGAAACCCTTTCTTGACCTCCTCATGATTCAAAAGCTTCTTTTTCACCGAAGCCAGATACTCTTCTTGACCAATTTCATTAAACAAGTCTTGTAACTGAATTGCCTGAGGAACAATCAAAGCAAACAAATGAAAACTTCCAGCTTCAACCTCCGGAGCTAACGTGCGTGACAAACCGTCAGCAACCTTGTTCTCAACCCCCGGTTTATACACGATGTCAAAATTGTATCCCAACAACTTTGTAAGCCACTTATGATATTCCAAAGACACTTCCTTCTGCTCCAGTAAAAACTTGAGACTTTTTTGATCAGTATGCACTTCAAAGTGCCGCCCAATCAAATAGTGCTTCCACTTTTGAATTGCAAACACCACAGCCATCAATTCACGCTCGTAGATAGGTTTCAACTTCTCACGTTCTGACAAAGCATAGCTGAAATAAGCTATGGGTCGCTTCTTTTGCATCAACACCACGCCTAACCCAAATCCTGACGCATCTGTTTCCGCCACAAAAACCTCATTGAAGTCAGGTAATGCTAGCATAGGTGCCGAACACATTGCCTTTTTGAACTCATCAAATGGCTGCTGAGTAATCACCGCCCACTCAAACTTATATTTCTGTAACAATATTGTCAAAGGTCGAGCAATTATACCACAACCTTCAATAAAATGTCGATAATAACACGTGAGACCCAAGAATCCTCTCAACTGCTTCACTGTTCTCGGAGAAGGCCAAACTCGCATCGCTTCTGTCTTAGTCGGATCAGTCGCTACTCCCTCAGCCAAAATGATATGACTAAGATACTCGACTTGAGATTGACCAAACAAGCATTTCTTCATATTTGCAAATAGCTTGAAATCATCAAACACCTTCAAGACCTGCTGTAAATGTGTAACATGCTCCTCAACTAATGAACTATACACCAACACGTCGTCAAAAAACACGAGCACAAACTTTCGAAAAAATGGCTTGAACACTTCATTCACCAATGCTTGAAACGTTGCCGAAGCATTTGTCAAGCCAAAAGGCATGACCAAAAATTCGTAATGGCCTTCATGAGTTCGAAACGTCGTCTTCTCAATATCACCTTCCAACATTCTAATCTGGTGATAACTTGAGCGAAGATCCAATTTCAAAAACACCACTGCACCATTAAGTTCATCCAACAGTTGATCAATCATTGGAATCAGGCATTTATCCGGAACTGTTGCTCTGTTGAAAGCTTTGTAGCCGACGCAAAATCTCATCGAATTATTCTTCTTGCGTACTAAGAGAACCGGACTAGAAAACTGGCTTTTGCTTGGCCTAATAATCCACTGGTTCAGCATGTCAGCAACCATTGTCCTCATTATCTCCTTGCTGGCATGAGGATATGGATAATGCCTCACCGAAATGGAAGTCACCCCTGGTAACAAGGGAATAACATGCTCACGACCTCTCACTGGCAGCAACCCCTCAGGTACAGCAAACACCCGCTGCATCTCCTTTAATACACATTCAATAGCTGGGGGTACGAGGAAAGTAGAGAGGGAATGATTCTTGAATTCCAACTCAGCTCCCTTATTATACACCACCGCTCCTTTCTGAACTGCTTTAAGAGTTGAAGCAGTACCATGTAACGATGGATCAGCTTTCAACAGTACTGGTTTCCCATTATAATTGAACACAAATTCATGAATATCCCAATCCACCAAACACTTGCCCAATGTACGAAGCCATTGAACTTCAAAGATTCTATCAGCTCCACGCAACTCCAAAGCAATGAAGTTACTCACAAAGGACAATCCTTGAATGGAAAAATCAACGTTAGAGCAAACACCCATCCCATCCACGGATACTCTAATGCCCAAAATAATCTGCAACCCACTCAAGATCACCAACTTCATGTGTGTCTTGTCGACAATATGAGGATACACAAAATTATGTGTGGCTCCACTATCCAACATCACAACAACCCTCTTCTTGCCAAAATAAGCTACCATCTTCGTAGTTGTTGGTGAATCTTATCCCAAAAACGCATTAAAAGACAGTGTCATCAACTATTGGGCTTGATTCCCTTCTGTTTCCTTCCCCCACTCCAACAATTCTTCATCCAAAACCTCCAAAGATAATCTTTCTACCACCGTCATAACCTTAAGAGTCTTGCTATGACAGTCATGATATGGAGAATACTTCGCAGGGAACTTGAAAAAGAGACCTAAACGCTTGTGTTCCTTCAGCTCCTTGATATATGGTATTTTTGATATCATTTTATATATATTTTCTAATTGGTTTTCAAGTCTTTATCGAGTCTTTCTAGTCGGTTTTGAGTCATTACAGGTCTGGAGTTGCACTAGATAGAAGATGGACATGTTGGAGCAAAAGAGGCAGAAAACAGTGCAGTTTGGTGATTTTCACGCAGAACAGTCTGATGACTCTTCCGAGTGCCTGTTCCAGCGGCATAGATTTTTAAGGAAAATACAATAACTCGGGATTTTCCCTAATTACCTCATATTTTCCTCCCAGGCGTCTGTGGCTTTCATATAACTATCTTTTCGATTTTTCTTTATCATTCTACGTTATTTTCACAGGCGTCTGTGGCTTTCATATAACTATCTTTTCGATTTTTCTTTATCATTCTACGTTATTTTCACAGAGAGAGAAGGTTCTCTACACTCTGGAAAAGAATCCATTGTTGAGATTTGCTTATTGTAAAGGGAGAAGGATCTTTACACTCTGGAAAAGAATCTCTAAACCTATCTCTTTATTTTATTGAATCAGCATGTTTTATTCATCTGTTATCTCTGTGATTTCTCTGTTTATGATTGTGTAGTCGCCTGTTAGGTATAGGGTGTTAGGGATCATGGATCAATAAGCTAGACACAAATAGGATTGTTATTCTTTGATATCTTTATCTATTATTATGCTTACTGCTTGTGTTAAATTGGTCATTTAGCATCTGATATTAGGTTTAATCTATTCATGAAAAGTGTTTTAGGTTGCTAGAAAAAGCATAGATAGGCGATTTGTCCTTAGCCACGTGAAAGCTGATATTAAGGCAAATCGTGAACCAGTTGAATCTGAACTTAATTCTTGTCATCATTGTCTAATCCAAGCGACAATTTAAGTATTAGAATTGCTTGATAAAGTGGTAGACACCACTACAGTGAGTTTATCTAATTTTGTTGTTCAAGTTCTAGATTGGTTCAAAAAATTTTCCTGAATAGTTGTGTAGCTCATGATCCCAAGTATCCCAATGAATCACCCTGAACCTAGCTCTTTTATAATATAAAACTTTAATTCAATCTGTTACTTGCTTGTTACGATACCCAAAACTCAAAACCTCTATATTGTTTTAGCTTAATATTGATCCTATAAAGATAAAGCGTAACAGTTGGTCTCTTTGGATTCGAGACTAAAGTGCTACATCGACATACCATTCGATTGTGGTAGTGTGCACATTAGGTTTAATTGGTGTTACTTGCTTGTTACGATAACAAAAATCAAAACCCCCATATTGTTAGCTTAATATTGATCCTATAAAGATAAAGTGTAATAGTTGGTCTCTGTGGATTCGATCCTAAAGTGCTACATCGACATACCATTCGTTTGTGGTAGTGTGTACATTTAATTGGTGTGCATGTACACAAATATCAATTTGGCGCTGTTGCTGGGGACCATCTTTTTTACGTTTATTTTACGGTTATTTATTTAGACTAAGACCTCTAACTTGCTCTTTTCTCTTTGTTGCAGCTAATGTTTCAGGTGCATGACCAGTAGACATACTCGAAGCAACGCACAAGGAAAATTAGTTACACTCTGCAACCAAGAGCTCACAAGGTTAGAATGAGAGAACAGACAACAGTCAAAGCCGACCAACACCACCATGGGTGAGCACGGCCATCAGGATGATCTAGCTGCTGCAATGGCATTGATGCAACAACAAATGCAGCAAATGCAGCAGACCATCAAAGCTCAGCAAGCAGCTACGGAACATTCTGCTCAATAAGCTGCTCTCACGCAGCAGGAATAGGCGGTGCAGACTGTTTCGATCGGAGAGAGAAACCTTCCGTGTAACCTCCCTTCCACACGCTCTGCCATTGTTCATCCATCCTCTCTGAGGCAAGACTTCGAGATCAAACCTTCTCTGATCTCTCTAGTGCAGAGAAAAATGTTCATTGGTCTCCCAGCACAGATCCTAATGGAGCATATTAAGAGCTTCAAAAAAGTATGCAGTTTTACTCGTGCGACTGGTGTTCCACCAGAATACATCAAGTGCACGTTATTCCCATTCTCTCTTGATGGAAAACTGCACGGTGGCTGAACTCTCTTCGTACAAGCTCCCTAACTTCATGGAAACAGGTCTGATCAGCGTTCCTAAGCAATTTCTACACTAATGCAAGAACTGCAGCATTGAGGAACAAGATCACCTCCTTCAGACAGCTTCCTAAAGAACCTTTCTGCGATGCATGAGAGCATTTCAATGAATACCGCAGAGAATTCCCTCTTCATGGATTTGATGATGATTACCTCTTGGGCATTTTCTATGATGGAGTAGGATGGAAATACCAGAGTATTCTAAACTGTGCGAGCAAAGGAGATTTCATGACTCAGACCACTGATGGAGCGTTTGAACTGATTGAAAACATGGCTGCTAGCTCTTCCAATGAGAACAATGAGAGCGATCGTTCCAAGATCGTGAACAGTGCTGAAACCCAGAAGATTGATGAGCTGACAGCCAAGATTGATCATCTACTGAAAAACAACCGAAGGAAATTCTTTATGATGGATGGAGCTATTACTTGGCATATTCAGAACAACCAGGCACACGAATCTGGGTATCAGCAATACTTTCCACATAATTTTCAAGGTAAAACCTTCGTTTTCAGTTAGGCAGAGAATAGACTCGTTGCTCAGAATCAGACTTTGAACCAACAACAACCGCATAACAACCAGCAGACCGCTCCAGCTGCCGTGACTGTTCCGCCATATGAGCTGAAAAATCTCAACATCATGATGCAACATATGCTCCAGAGCCATGAACGTCAGGTCAAGGGAATGAATCAGGTTACCACATACATCAACCCCAGGATGGACAACATGTTCGCCGAGCTGAGTACAAAATATGATGCTGTGAGCAACCACATAAAGAGAATTGATGATCAGCTTGCTCAAACTGCTGAAACTGTTAAGAGGCAACAAGAAATACTTCGTGGAAAGAGTGTGATGCATCATTGTAATGTAACAGAGCTGAGATGTGAGAAACCTGAGGGAAAAGAAACAGAGCAACTGTTCAGTGAGATTGCTCTACGCGCAGAAGAGAAAACAGAATAGCCTGCTAGCTCAGAAATGACTGCTCTCGATGAATCTGCTAAGATTCCACCAGTGCGAGCTTATGTTCCTAAGGTTCCATATCTCACTCCACCTACACATCTGATGGAATCCATTAGTGCATACCAGCTGGCTGGATTTAAGAAGATGGTGAAAAGGCTTTCTAGAAAGATCTCATTGGAAACTGCTTGGGAGATTCGGCCATTGCATATGTTCTTCAAGAACAGTAGAGAAACCCAAGAGAAAATTAAAGCACTTTTCACAGAAACACTGACACCATCACTGAAGGTATTGCCTAAGGTTGATGATCCTGAAAAGTTGGTTTTTTCTTGTTCCATTGCTGGAGTATAATTTATGGATGCTCTTTGTGATTCCGGATCATGTGTGAATCTTGTCTCAAAGGCGATTGTAGACAAGCTGGGCATTGCTGATGTTGAGCCTTCTCAGGTGACTTTGTCTTTTGCAAACTCTTCTAGAGCAGTCCCTTTTAGCATCATTCGCAACCTTCCTGTCTATGTAGGAGACTGTATGCTCCACCATACTGAATTTCAGGTTGTTGATATGAGCAAGGAACATGAGATGTCGTTCATCATTGGAAGATTATTTATGGTTACAGTGGGAGCAGTCGTCGACATACCTAATAGGAGAGTCTCCTTCTTCAAGATCAACAAGAAAGTTTTCTACAAGACTGTCCCAACCAGATCACAAATCCGATACGCCTCCAGCATCTCAGTGGTTAGTGGAAAACAGCTGGAAATTATTTTTAGGAAGGAGTTTGGTGAAAAAAGTGAAATCAAAGAAGTCCTGGATGGAGATCCGCACATTAATACCAGGAAACTCAGTCGGAATTCAAAGGGGAACGTAAAAGTCCAGTAGAAGAGGATCAAGGGAGATCCTACAATGAGTTTGATACCTAGCATATATGATGAGAAATCCATTGGATATGAGGTAAAGTGCAAATGTACCTCTAAACCTTTTTCTAAAATCAGAGTTATTCTCACTGATGAGCTGAAAGAAAAAGGAGAAGCTGCTGTGAAAGGATTGTTGAGTAGAATTTTGAAGCTGAACATGTCTAATTGTGGAGCTTGTTTTTGAACAAGCCATCATACTCAACCCGACTGATCAATGTCACCAAGTCAAGCTAGTGACTTTAACCAAGCGCTTGGTGGGAGGCAACCCACTGGTATGTGTAAATATAACTTGGTTTTGTTTTGTTTTGCTTATTTTCTGTTTTAGTTATTGAGTTTCATGCAAAAATCAGAGATACTTTGAAAATTTATGGGTTCAGAAATCGAGCACCCTGTTCTCCAGAGAAGAGAGCGGCCACTCCAGGTGAAAATCTAGCGATGGAACAACCAAAATTTTTTGGAGCACCCGTTCCAGGTAAGTATCTCAACAAGAAAATGAATATTCTTGTTTTCACCTTCTCTCTGATTTATTTTCACACCGAGACGTTGTGAAGTAAGTCTAGGGGAGGGTCTTCGTCGTTTACTAACTCGTTATTTTGTTTTGTTTTTCTTTTGAGTCAGTTTGAGTCAGTTTTTAGGATGGAGTCAGTCTAAAACTTGTGGGAATTAGGACTTTATTCTGTGTTGATCACTAACCACCTCGTTTTAGTTATCTTATTCAATGACCTTAGCAGGGGCGAAAGACACACATGTGGACCTGGAACACTCTGACATATCTCACTTAATTCTTCAGAAGTTCTCATCCGATCAAGTTACACTGGGTAGACTTAGCTCCACCTAACTTGAACCTAATATTGACTGAAATTCTTCTTGTTATGGGCACTAGATCAGGGAAACAAGACCTACACTCATGACTTCTTATCCTTTATATACATCTTGTTGTTCCTGAGTGGATAACTCATCTTTAGCTAGTTCTCACCTTGTACCTTAGCCTTTATTCCACCTTCATGCATTTGTTTTTCAGTGTTATATGTGCAGATATGTGCAAAAAGGTCGGAGAGAAAAGGATCGACACAGCCTCTTACTCGTTACTGCTGCAAAGTGTCAATCAGACAAGAAGAACAAACAGATTAAGGGAACAGTCGCTCATAACCAATGTACTGCACAAGAGCAGTGTGGAGAACCAGAATGGGTGTGAATCAAAACCACCAGTGGCATCCTTAACATCACATGTTATCTCCTTCTTCTTCACATCACCATCTCTTTTTGTACTTGTAAAAAAAATAATTAAATAAAAAACAGAACAAAAAAAATCTATCTTTCGATTTATTTAGTACTAGGGTCGGCCCGCCCTACGGGCGGGATATTCTTTACTTGAAATCTAGATTATTATTTTATAAGATTTGTGGTTTGTGTTTTAGATTTACATTTGCAAGAGATATGTATGAAATATAGTATTTTTCTTAATTTAAATTAACCAAACAACTAATTTTTACTATTAGCATAATTTCATTCTCTCTTTCTCTTCACCTTACTGACATATTAGTAACCGAAAAATACATAAATCAATACTATTAAAACAGAAGACCTTTTTTTGAGGTGACCTTCAAGTTTTAAAGTATTTACAAGCAAATGCCACTGAAATATTTTTAAGCTATGGTTTTGATTAAATGGTTAATTTATTTTTTGAAAAAATCTATGATATCAGTATCGTTAACAAAAAAATCTCGCCTAACTGATTATCTCAGTACTTCTGCGATTTTGTGATAAAAATAATAATTAAATATCTGATTATCAATTTGACCAATTAAATTGACGTGGATCAATGCAGGCAAAAGCAGAAGTTTATGCACATTTAATTTTGATTCATCTTCGTTGATGTGAATCGTTTGTTTCTTTGTTGAATTTGATTTTGTTTTTGTTTCTGTTTCAAACAGAAGAAATGTATCCCTCGGAGGCGACGAGGTTAAACAGAAGAAATTGTTTGTTTTTGTTTTTGTTTTTGTTGAATTATTTTTAATATATGATTTTATTTGAATGCTTTAGTTTAAATGTATATATTAACAAATTCTTAGCTATTCGTTCCTTTTACCATGTTTAATACTTTAAATATCCAACGTATTATCAAATTTACTGATTTTGTTGAAAAGAGAAAATTTCGGAACTAATAAACAAATCTCTAATAATATATTTTGTTTAGGAAAATAAATCAGAATATCCTATAATCAAATGAGCATATACCAAGCTTGAAAGATTTCGTTTAAACCTGATCATCAAGATATTCTATAAATAATAATTGTACCTTTTTTTTTCTTTGAGTCAACCATCTTCGTTATTTGTCTGTTTCAGTTTAAAGTATAAATGTTTGCTTAGTTCTACTTTTGTTTTTTGATCTTCGCATTCTGATCATTTGTTCATCATAGAAAGATTAGTATTTCTTTGGCTTTTTGTTTGTTTGTGTAGGGACTAAACTAATAGAGTTTGGAACAAGTTTTCTGAGCTGTTACGGCAAGTGGGAAACCATACAGCAGAGATGTTGACCAAAACTATCACAGATGCGCTAATGTTGAGGTATTTATGTTTTAATTCAACGTGATATATAGGAAGTTCAGATATTTGTAACTTTATGTCTGTATAAATTATTAAGAAATAACAGAGTGTCATCCCTCCCGTAAGTCATGTTCTCTTTTGTGTTGTTACATGGTTCATCGTCTTCATGTTTTGTATTAACGAACTTGATTTTTTTGTGCGTTGTAGGGCGAGAACACTAAGAAAACAGGAGCTCCACACAATGTGCGTCTTTACTCAATTGCATCAACGAGGAATACAGAGATTTCTTTGACGGTACCTAGAGCTGTTTATTACGACCCCGAGATTGGTAAGAAGACCCTTCAATAAACTGCTAACACTAATATTTATGCTATATTTGTTGCTGATGATGATACTATTTGCAGTGAAGCGGATGGTGTCGTGGAGAGGACGAAACTGGAGGTGCCCAAGGAATATGAGAAAAGCTTTATGGTTCTAACGTGATTCCCAAGTTAAGGCGGATCTTCTGACGTGTATTTGATTGGCACTGCTCATGGTCAGGTATAGTTTTAAATTTTTGTTTTGTTTTATAGGAATCATGTCACGAGAATTTGAAGCTACAGTCATCTACATAAAACCAGAGGTTTTCTCATTACAGTGAACTCTTTTTTTTAGTCTTTGCATTGTTTGTCATGTATTGCAGGTTGTCTTTGTGGAATCCTCTGCAAGACGATTGTCTATTCTCTCACCTCTGGCTGTGAAGGTATTTCTGTGCATCATTCATATAACCTTTGTACATGTGTTCTACCTCTTCTTTTATTATGTATCCATGTTCTTTACTCTGGAAAGTTGTGATGTCTTTGATATGAATTTTCTAGGTTCTGATCATGTGGGAAATGATAGGCATGTGGAACAAGAAGTAAACTCATTTGGAATAGCCTACGGATGTTTCTTGCAATGATAGCTTAGATTTTTCATACAATTAATTTAGTACTTTTCGAATGTTAGATCACAAGCAAGCTTGTGTTTTACCTGTTGCTGTGTTTCCTGCGGCATATGAACTGTCCGAGATATCTATGAATAATTCAGTTTCATTTAAATTATTGTTCCGAAATTTCTTGCCACTTTTGTCACCCGGACAGCAATAGTTTCCAGCATACATCTTGCAAGCAGAAGTTAACTAATCTCAAGGCGGAGAGTTTCTCATGTGGACAATAAAAGTTAGTGTTAATAACAAATGATTTACATTGATCTTCAGCAACTGTTGTCATGGTTTTTACTTATTTTTGGTTTATATTGGTTGAATAATTTTATACCAGTTTATACATAAGCAAATATTTCTGCCCCAAGTCTCATTCAACTACTAAATATTTCCTTTTAGAAAACAACTCAACTTTTACATTACATCGGCTTAGTAGTCCCTATCATGTCTTGAACCTTACGTTAATTTAAATTAAGTTTTCCAATTTTTTTAATAAATATGATTGTTTCTATTTTTTGTTGGCATCGATTTGTATTACTTTTTCTAATGGCACATTAATTTGTTCAAAAATATTTACATTAGCCCATTTGTTCTATTTAAATTGGAAAAATATAACTTATTAAAAAAACATATTAGATCATGTCTCAACAGATTATTATATATCGTCCACTATACAATCAACATAATCATAAATTTATTAGGTTGATTCATACAAAAACAGATAATCTCTTAAATTAACAAGTTTATATAAAATTTTAAAAGAAACAAACAAATCTAAATCTAAAATAAACAATTTTTTGAGGTCACCTTGGGGTTTTGAAAGCTACTGCTTTATTTATAATATATTTTTATATTTAAATCCTAACCAAATCTATTTAATTCTAACAAAATCTATTTAATATAACATTATTTATTTTTAAATTTTTTTAACGCTGGTTTATTATGATATTACATATTAGAAAGTTTACATAGACGATTCGACAACCGACAATACTACCTGCCTTATGAGAATCTACGCCTAACTGCATCATCCGAACTGTCCTATGAAGATCTTCTGACCAAATTTACTTGCACCATGTTGAAGATCTCTTGTACGCCTTTCTTTTATAATATGTTTTTTTAATGAATTTTGCTTAAGGATGTTATGAAAGAAACAATGCCAAAACATGAAGCTGTATTGATTTGGTATCTATTCCCACACGAGAGCGTCCTCTCTTAATTGATAATGGAGTTCTTGTGTTTGTAAGTCCCAAACTAAAACTGCATATTCTCAAGCTTCAACATCAATCTGCCCAATTTTCGGTACTGACACCCTTTGCTTATCTGTTTATGTTTTTTGCAATGTTTTCTTCTCAAAACATTTCAGTGTTACACAAGAAAAATTAGCTCCGGGTAGGTATGCTAAGATATTAAGAATATTGTATTCATGTGGAATACTCACACTTAATAATTTCAAACCTATTATTCTATACATATATAATAGTATTTATTGTTAAAAATATTTTTTTTTGTAATTCAATATATAAAATCTCAAATCTTTTCATATAGAAAGATCTAAACTTAACAAACAAGAAAGATTTTCAAACATTTTAAATAATCAGATTCTGTTTTGTTGGAAAATAAATGGAAACACATCTATATTTTGAAAATATTCAAAATGATAGATTTTTTGAATATTTTAAGAAATCTGTTTACATTTTGAAATTATTTTAAAATAAATGGGAGGAAATCTAATATTTTGAAATAAATGAGAGAAAATATAAATGGAAATATCAATACTATTAAAACAGAATACTATTTTTTGAGGTGCCCTTTTTTAAAAATATTTACAGATCTCTGCCACTGCATTATTTAAAACCTATAGTTTTTATTAAAATCCCAAACACATCATTTTAATTATAACAAAATCTATTTAATCTAACAATATTTAATTTTAAACTTTTTAAATAATCAATCGACAATAGATACTCATATTTTAACTAATACTTAATTTTAGGATTGATTTGTTTGTTATATTATTTTTCATCTATTTTGAAAACATAAAAATACTTTTAGCATCTGAAAATAATTCATAATTACAAAATACGTGAAAAATATTTTCAACATTTTTACTTATTTATATGTGTTGCAATTATCATTTAAATTACTACATAAATGTTAATTTTTAATTTGAAACAAAAAAGTACAAAGAACTTATTTGATAAATAAATTTGTAAACTTCAAACATACTATTTAACAGCTACTCATAATACTGATACATATTATAAAATCATAGAAATAATTATTCTCTAAATCGATATGACATTAATTTGCTAAATATATGCCCTTAGAAATTATAAATTTACATAAATTTTAAATAGTTTAAAATCAATATTTAAAATATCTAAATAAAATTAAATTTCCAAAATCAATCTACAATTAACGAGTACCATTTTTTCAGTTATTATTAACAGGTTTTCCATTAAACATGTAAAATATTTATCAAGTACAA
Source organism: Hirschfeldia incana (assembly GCA_026261945.1). Classification (NCBI taxonomy): domain Eukaryota; kingdom Viridiplantae; phylum Streptophyta; class Magnoliopsida; order Brassicales; family Brassicaceae; genus Hirschfeldia; species Hirschfeldia incana. Next base: position 6,968,833 of record JABCMI010000006.1, read on the forward strand.
ACATGTCTTACAAATAAATTTTTCATTTCTATTGTGATCTAAAAATGAGTTAATAATTTTATCAGAAAAATCAATACTATTAAAACACAAGAGACTTTTTTAAAACCATCTTGAAGTTTTGAAGTACTTATAAATCCATGCCATTGATATACTTTTAATCTATAATTTTATTTAAATCAAAACTAAATCTATTTAAACTTAACTAAATCTACTTAATCTTACAATAAAATCACATATTTAAACTAGTCCTTCATTTTAGGATGAAATTGTTTGTTGTATATTGTTTTTTTCTATTTTATAAACATAAAAATAAATATTTCAATACATGTTTAGTATACGAAATTAAATTATTATTATTAGAAAATGTTAATATCTTAAAATATTTATGTATTGCAGTTATCATTTAAAATGGCCAAATAAATGTTAATTCTTATGTTATCTGATTCATTTTTTGGTTGTATCATTAACCTTTCAAATATATAATATAATATTAGCTTTAATTTGTTTTTTATTAATTTTACAAGAAACGACCTAAATTAAAATTGAGATCAATAATATGATTTAGGCAATTTTTTAAAAAAAAATCAGTTAGTTTAATACGGCCACAATTTAAATCATTGTATATTTATTTAATAAAAATAAAATATATAAATATTTAGGATTTATCAACCATACATCAACATAACTTATATCTCGGACCAAAAATTTAGGATTTATCAACCATACACTAATTTATTAAATATTTTACATAGACATTAAATTTAGAAATTAGCAAAGCACATAATGTTAAAATATAGTTTAACATTGTTTAAGTGGACTTTTTATAGAAATAAATATTCATATAAACTCATTAAGTTTAGCAAGTTTTAAATAGGTTATTCGGTTAAAAATATTTATTAAATGTGATCCTAATTAAAGTTATTGAAGACCATATTAACCCATATATATAAAAGATTATTTTTCAAACATTCTTCAAAAAATTTATTCGGCTTTCAATGCAGGTTGTATTTGATATTGGTTTTTAATATAACATGTTACGAACCATTCGAATATATATGTCAGGTCTAATAGAGTATCAAACTTGATTTTCGAATCAATTACGAGTCAGGTTTTCTGGATTTGAGTATTCTTGATTAATTATATTAGTTAACTATGAAAAAATATAATATGTTGTATACTTTAGAAAAAAAGTTTTAAATTAACTTCTGAAATATATATGACACAAGTGTTTAGTTATGTAACTTGACATATTTAATATTATTATCAAAAATTATATTTAACTAATATTAAGACACAAATATGATTATAAAAAACAACACAAAAATAAAACTAGATTTTTCAAAAAAAAATTAAAACAGAAAATACCGCCCTTTTAAAGGGCGGGTCAAAATCTAGTATATTAGTTAAAGAGTATTTCAAAATGTTTAGCTTACTTAAAATTTAAGATGATATTAATTTTTACTGTGTATGTTTTGTTATTCTTATTATAGATTATTATTATTATCATAATATTAAAATGTTCATGAATAAATAATAGTTTTACATATTTTATTTTTTTATTCTACTGTAATTATGATAGTTTTGATAATATGTAAAATAATTTTAATACAAAAATCTTAGATTATTTTTTTCTTATGAATATTTTTGAAATTTATGTATTTGTTATTATATTATTAGTTATCTGTAATTATTCTTATTATAGATTATTATTATCTTAATATTAAAATGTTCATGAATACATAATATGTTTACATATTTTCTTTGTTTATTCTACTGTAATTATGAAAGTTTGATAATAAGTAAAATATTTTTAATAAATATTATTAAATAAGAAAAATACTTACCAATTTGTAACTGAATTTGGAATTTTCAGCCTATAATAAAATTTAAAATAAGGAAAAAAATATAATATCACCTTAATTAGTATACTTACCAAAATGTGTAGATACTGAAGTCAAAAATGTGATATAGCGGAGCACATCAAAATCTCAAAAGGGGACAACACAATAACTTTTTCTTTAAGAAAAACAAAATCTGTGAAACATAACAAAATTCTTGAAGGAAAAAGAAATTCAAAAGAAAACATATAAATTTTATCTTTCTCTTTTATAAAAAAAAAAAGAAGAAGAATGGAACCTAACGAAAGGCACACCACCACCAAGAACATCATCATCTCACTTCTCATTACTACCATACACTCCACCGCCACAATCCCACCACCGTGACACCGTCTCCACCTAACCGGCATATACCTTCACCAACAATGTTAATTGATACAGCCACCATCAAACGGGGTCTTTCTCTATCATGATTTATCCTCACTCAGTGTTGGATCGGATGTCACGGATTGAGATAAAGATAGACCGTCCCAGAAAGTACAATAAGCGTCCTGTGCAAGCTTTAGCTGCTAAGAAATTGGCGGCTTCTGCAAACCAAATAACAGAACCTGACACACCAGAAAGTACAATAAGTGTCCTGTGCAAGCCTTAGCCTAAGCTCTTCGACAAAGTATAGTAATAAGATCTGACACACCAAAAAACAATCAATATGCAGAAATTCTATGGCGAAGAGCTTTGTTCCTCTTCGTACAGTGTCAAATGGAACATTACTATTATAGAATTAAATTTTTCTCCTTAGCAAAATAACATGACTACGTTTATGGACAAAACAAATCCACCAGATCAAAAGAGAAAAACAACATGACTACTTCTATAGACAAAACAAAGGCATCATCATATCAAGACATCATTAGTTGGATGGATATCTTTAAAAAAGATCGCATGTTGCTTTATTGTATGGCTAACCATATCCAGTCTCTTTGTTCATACATGACATACTTGAGAGAGAGAATAAAGATTACATTTTTTCAGCGCCACGTTTAATATCAAACAAATAAGTATGATCCGGATCATGAAAGATCACTAATTGGATTCATATGACAAATACTCAATCTAGCGAAATACTTCAAACTGGATTCATATGGCTGTTAAAGGACGGATCTGATAAGAAGACACATGAGGTATGCAACGAATATAATCATCACCAAATTTTCAGTTTCAAGCGAAGCTTATAACTTTCTAAAAGGAAACCAAATTTTCTGTAACACATGAACAAACCTAAAGCTGAGACATGAACAAACCTAAGAATCAGACAAATCATGTCTACAGAGACGTAACATTTTAATAGAAGCGTTTGATGATCGTTGATTTACCGCGTTCTCGGCCTCAACAGGATGCTCTTCATCACTGTGATAACACAGCTCGACATTGTCAAAAACATCTGCGCAAAACGAGCAGTTATCAAATTATCTTCTAGCGAGATCCTCCACCATCGACGACCTCCATACAAATCTGCCTCCAAAACAAATTGGAGTTAGCCATAGTGAGCGAGAGAGAGAGATATGTGTATTAAGACGTATATCAGAGGGATTTTGAGAACGCTATTCAACCGGGAGAAGCTCGGGTCTATTTATACCGGACTTGACGACCCAGCGATGCATCTGGAGAGTTCGAAACAAACATTTTAATGGAACAAAATATCTTCCAACACTTACACGGGGTTCTCGGGTGGGCCATAGACGTAACACGCGACCCTTTATTTCGTTGGGCCAGTGCCAATAAAACGCGACAAACTTCTCTACCCAACCAATACGTAAGCCCAATACCAATACACGACTCATTACCCTGTGTTTCATTAATGAAGAAACATGTCATGACGATGGAGCTCAACTTCCCAGCCTGACATCCTATGTGGGAGCCTTTGGGAGAGATTCAAACCCAATTTTATAAATATAGATATGGTGTTGAAGAAGGAGAAGAATTCAGGAAACATTAGCCATTGGAAAGGTCGATCAGAAGAGTGGGTATCAATATGAAGGGATGAGGAGTTGATAGATGAGCGGAGCAGTCTGATGGCTGATCCAAAATCGAACAGTTGTTCTAGAGAAAACAAAAACGAGTAAGGGTTGTGGACATCAATGGATCCGTCCTCTCTTGCAGTTTTGCGCGATATCCTGCATCCTCTACAAAAATGGTAGCCCCTAAACACTTTTAACTCCACCATTAAATAGCCTGTTCCACACCTATACCGTCTACCATGAATAATGCACGTGATAAGAAGCTCACGCAACTCTTAAATGAATGTAGAGAGTTCTGTCTCGATAGTGTTGCTTTTTCAGGTTTGAGATGTAGAGTATGGAGCTGATTTTCGAACAGCAGTCAGTGGGGTTCTAGTAAGGATGTGTTGTCCTAGCTTACTTCTTGTATGGTTCAAAGATTCATGGTTAAGGTATGGTTGCTGAGAATAAGAGAGTTCCCACACTTTCAAACCCTTGTTCCTGTTCTTGATTCTTAGTCTTGTTCGAGGACAAACGAGGATATAAGTCTGGGGGAATTGGTATATGGTGTTTTTGATATCATTGTATATATGTTTTCTAATTGGTTTTCAAGTCTTTATCGAGTCTTTCTAGTCGTTTTCGAGTCATTACAGGTCTGGAGTTGCACTAGATAGAAGATGGACATGTTGGAGCAAAAGAGGCAGAAAACAGTGTAGTTTGGTGATTTCCACGCAGAACAATCTGATGATTGTTCCGAGTGCCTGTTCCAGCGGCAGAGATTTTAAAGGAAAATACAATAACTCGGAATTTGCCCTAATTACCTCATATTTTCCTCCCAGCCGCATGTGGCTTTCATATAACTATCTTTTCTATTTTTCTTTATCATTCTACGCTATTTTCATAGAGAGAAACCAGACCCTAAGACTCCATTGTTGGGATTTGCTCATTGTAAAAGGAGAAGGATCTCTACACTCCGGAGAAGAATCATGAACTATATCTCTTTATTTTATTGAATCAGCATGTTTTATTCATCTGTTATCTCTGTGATTTCTCTGTTTTATGACTGAGTAGTCGCTTGTTAGGTTAAGGGTGTTAGGGATCAATGAGCTAGACACAAATAAGATTGTTATTCTTTGATATCTCTATCTATTGTTATGCTTACTGCTTGTGTTGAATTGGCCATTTAGTATCTGATATTAGGTTTAATCTATTCATCAAAAGTGTTTTAGGTTGCTAGAAAAATCATAGATAGGCGATTTATCCTTAGCCAATGAAAGCTGATGTTAAGGCAAATCGTGAACCAATTGAATCTGAACTTAATGCTTGTCATTAGTGTCTAATCCAAACGATAGTTTAGGTATTAGGATTGCTTGATAAAGTGGTAGACACCACGACAGTAGGTTTATCTAATCTTGTTGTTCAAGTTCTAGATTGGCTCGTAATGTTTTCCTGAATAGTTGTGTAGCTCATGATCCCAAGTATCCCAATGAATCACCTTGAACCTAGCTCTTTTATAATCTGAAACTTTAATTCAATCTGTTACTTGCTTGTTACGATACCCAAAACTCAAAACCTCCATATTGTTTTAACTTAATATTGACCCTATAAAGATAAAATGTAATAGTTGGTCTCTGTGGATTCGATCCTAAAATGCTACATACATACCATTCGATTGTAGTAGTGTGCACATTAGGTTTAATTGGTGTGCGTGTACACGAATATCACTGCTCACGCTTATACATATACTAAAGTCTTTCAGCTGTTGTCTCCCTCTTATATGCCACTGCAGAAGTGTTCTGCGTTTTACCCTTAGCTTTAATAGTCGTAGTAGACGAACGCCGAGGAACGTAAGGTTTCCGTGTTCCTGAAGCTACTACTCCACTCAACACTTGACACAAGGCACTTGACCCCATCTCTCGTTACTGCATCCTTGTGCTGCCTCAACCCTTGTGGATCTTTGATATTAATCACTTCTTGCATTGCAGGTTTGAGGCCATTGTAAAATATGTCAATCAAGCTCTTCTCGGTTACATTGGGCACAATCCCTGCGAGTTCCTCAAACTTACTAATATAGTCTTGCACCGATCCCGTTTGCTTGATACCAAACAATCGCTTCCCTGGTTCCTCCTCTACACTACCACAAAAGCGATCAACCAAACGCTTCTTAAACTGGCGCCAATCAACAAATGGATCCGTCTCCATTGCTCCATTGTACCAATTCAAAGTCGGACCATCCAAACTCATTGAAACCAGCTGTAAACGATCTTCACCATGATAGTTGCCCAACCTGAAATATCTTTCCACTTGTGCAATCCAATTAAAATGACACGATCCATCACAAACAGGCAGTTCAATCTTTTTAAGCAAACCATCACGAGCTTCCATCACACTCCGATAACCTAACAATCGATTGTTTCTCACTACTTCTGGAATCGTCGAAGGTACTTGTAACAGTGGATTAGAAGAACCAGCGATCTCCTTCCCTTGAGCCTTCTCTATCGAGTAAATCCCTTCCATCCGTGTTACAAGACGAGTCATCTCCTTCACGTTGAGATCGACCGACTCCAACTTCTTCTCGATCGCCTCAAATCGCGATTGAGAGCTGTGAAACTCCCCTGCAAGCTTCGCACATCCCAGCTTGATGAACTCCACATCCTGAGTAAGATCTTGCACCTGACCTCGTACTTCACTTGCGATCTGATCATCGTCTTCCAACGACCCCATCGCGTATCTCGATCCGAAGTCACAATGCACCGATTTGTTATGAACAAAGTAGTAAAAAGAAAATTCCAAAGTACTTTAATCAAAACGATTACTGAAAGAGCAAGTTTGCTGAATACAAATCGCTACTGATTAACCCCAGTTAATCAGAGCTCACGATCTCCAGATCGCCATTATGAGTACCAGCTCTCTCAATCTATTTTTCAGATTACAAATTGGATAAGAGACTCTAACTGACAAACTCTCCATTTAATATTTCATTTCCTACTTTATTAATGAAACCCTCTATTTCCAGCAGAGTCTTTCCATTCGTCTTCCAACCTTCGTTACTTCCCTTCACTCATTCGCTCATCTCCCTTCTTCCTCTTCTTCCTCACGTAAATCCTTCGGGGCATATCACATTGTTTAAACGTGCTGATGTGCCGAAAACGGGTTTTGTTTGTTGAATTTAGTCATATGGTGAGATTGTTTGTGTTAATGTGTTGATGTGCCGAAAACTTTAATCCACTAAAGTACTTTAATCAAAACGATGTTACTTCTCATTTACTAGTTTCGATTATTTAATTTTGTTTTTTTGTTGTTAAACGAGTCTCTAATTGGATCCTAGGAGTATATTCAAAATAACATTTGAATTGTGTGATTTGATGTTATTCAAACATAAAATGTTAACAACTATTTAAAATTATGATTCAAAACATATTTTAAATTTTATTGCTGTTGAAAATATTTTGAATAATAGATATTAAATAAATTTATAGTGATTTGAAGTTTGTTAAAAATTATCATAATACAAATCTAAAAAAAAATCTTGATCAAATCTCAAATTAACTTAACTAAATTTATTAATAACGCTTATCATGCATGAGAAATAGCAAGATTACTGCAGACCATATGCTTATGGATTATTAATTAAAAAAAAAGATGTTAAATGTAGGATCTGACAACTTTTTTGCCAAAAACAGTTGAGTAACATATAAAAACGTACGATAAGACCATCTTCATTCAATTTAAGGCTCATTAACCGAACTCTAGTTGGTTTATGATGCCACTCATTCAGGAACTTCCATTTCCTCATCAATCATTAGCTCGTTGGAAGCATTCGAACTTTGTGGGTATCGAGAGACTCCCAATTTATCAAAGTCCAGCTCGGGCATTAAGATTAGACTGAGTTCCATTCTGGTAGCTATTTCTTCCTCAGCAAGCTCTTCACGTTTGGCTTTGTAGTCGGTCACTTCGCCGTCGATGATCTCATCCAACAGCTCGAGGCAAGCCGTTGTCTGCACCAGCCTATCCTGAACCTCAGCAGCATCTTCTTTGCCCTTGAGATGGGCTTCGACTTGTGAAATAATCCCTTTATATTTGGCTTCCACTTCCCTCCTCGCATCTCCGACAGCTCTCAGGGTGTCCTCATGGCAAGACTTGGCCAGTGCTTGGTACTTGGCCTCGGTTTCAGCGATCTGCGTTTTGGCTATACCGAGCTTCCTGGACATGTCTTGGACAAAGAATCGTTTCGAAGCTCGATATTCTCCCATCGTCTCGTTGACTTTTTTCAAAGTTTCAGCATTCTCTTGTTCAGTGGCCTGGTTCTTCTTCAGCTGTGCGGATAGCAAAGAAACAAGCATTTTGCACTCACTCAACTCGTTATGTTGTGATGTCGAGTAAGGATGTTTGGTGTTGCAATTCTTAGTGTTGTAGTGATACTCACTACTGTTGCACTTTAGCTTCTTTCTGAATCTTGAAACTGCAGATTGACTCTGTTTTTCCTCAAGATTCTTCATTTTGTTTTTAATATTCTCTCTATTTTTGAAATGTTTGTTTCCATCAGACTGATTACAGCTTTTTATCTTTATTTCAGAAGCCTTTGTTAAATGGCCAACCAAATTACCACCAAACAGTAGGGAACGTCTAAGTTATGTGATACTGTTTTGACGAAAGTCCACAGGTAGATAAAGCAAACGAATAATTTGCTTTAAACCTTGTAAAGTTTGTATAAGTATTTTTTTTTAATTAGTTTTTGATAATAATGTAGAAGAATCATGTTACTTTATTCTACTGTTGTATTTGTTCTGTTCATCAAGAATAAAATGAATAAAATCTATCTATATTCTCTTTTTTTTTGAAACACAGAAAAAAAAAGAATCCTATTTGGACCTCATGTGTGATATTCAGTTTTGGACCTATTGAAAAACTCATTGGTACTAAACATATTATCCGATAGTTATAGATACTATTTAATCATGTACAAAAATATATTGATATCTAATCTAATCTATTAATTTAGGGATTGGTTTAAAAATTATCTTGGCATATTTTTTTTGGACCTATTGAAAATGTTGTCACTAAATATATACACACTTATTTTTATAATTTCATTTATGACATTTTATCTTCTTATCGCATCTTTACCGAATTTAATAGATTTGACATAGCTATTAACCAGTTTTCCTAATCATGAAACTAAACCTATCGTTGCCACACAATCGAAGTCTCAACAGCATATCAGAGCCGTCAACGAATCCAAGAAACTGCTAACGATTTCATGACCCTGCTTTAGAGTTTTGACTTTAATCTCGAAATTGACTCAGATCGTCATAAACTACACTGATGTGCTCTCATGTTGATGACTGAACCAAGTACGCAAATATAAACAATTTTTTTTTTATTACTGGTTGGGTTTTGGAATATAAGCAAACAATCTCTCTCCCAATCGTATATACCATATGATCATACCTAGCCATGCTTTCTCTTTACAGTTATACCTCGGTAGATCGAACTATCGAAGAATCACAAAATGGCAATTGGCGTTGGATCAGCGTTGGAATTGTATCACTGATCGTCATTGCCTTTGGGTTCTTTATCTGGTGGAGACAAATACATAAACCAAAAGACATTCTTTGATGTAAAGGTTTGAGATATTTCTCAGTTTATTACTTGCATACAATTCAACATTCTTAGAAGATTCATTTGAAAGAAACTTAGGTTGTAATGACTTATCAGATGGGCATCATCATGAAGAATTTTCAGTTGGAAACCGCAGGAGATTTGGTTTCAGGGCTTCAGGTCGTGACAAATAACTTCAACAGTAAAAACCAGTTGGGAAAAATGAGCAACCGTCGAGTCTAGAATGAAAGCCAAACCGTTCTTGATTAGAGCATTAGAAAGATAGTGATATGAGCTGAAAGAGGGCTTGTGTATTTCCATGAGCACGCTGATCAGAAGATTATTAACCGTAACGTAAAGCAGCGAATATATGATTTATGAATTTTTGACTACTGTGAAACTATGGTTGGCGATTTCACTTTGGCAAAACTCTTGGATCACCATGATTCTCAGTTCATAAACGCAGTTAGAGGCATGGTGGGTCACATTGCTCCTGAATTTCTATCAACTGATCAAACCTCTGAGAAAACTGATGTTCCAGGTTTGGGATTCTTCTTCCAGAGCCTTAACGGGGAAAAGAGCTCTTTAGTTGGGTACATCGTCTAGCCATAAAGGTGCTATGCTTGACTGGGTTGAAAAGATACATAAAGAGAAGAAACTTTAGGTGTTTGTGGGTAAAAAATTGCTCAAGAAGAAGACCTATGATGAGACTGAGTTTGAAGAAATGGTGAGAGTAGTTTTATTGTGCACACAGTTTTTTCTTGGACATAGTCATATGTCAAAAGTTCGAGTGCTCCCAGAAAATGGACTTGCTGGGAAGCTTCTTAAAAGATCAGACAGTGTTTCAGAATGTAGCAACATAATCAATGAGTTTCTGTCATCTTCAGACATACTCTGATCCTATTCATGACTTTACTTGTGCAAGCAACAGAGCAACTGTGTAATACGTATAATATAAGGTCTTTTTGGTTGGTAATGTTTATCTCTGTAGATGTGAAAAACGCTGGCTTTACTGAGATTAAAAAAAATATGTTGTCTCTGTAATTGTATAGGCTAAATTATTATGTACGAAATCTTGATTTATTGTATTGAAGAGTTAGGGTCATAGTTGTTTTCTTGAATTTCGTAGTTTAGCCTTTAGGAGTTTCAATTTTGAGAATGTTTACAACTTATAATATTTTCTTAACACTGCTACGATCTGTGAGCTCGAAGTAGCCTCGAAATTTATTAGATTCTTAACATCTAATCTATTAATTTAGAGATTGTTTTTTTTTCTACTATTTGAAGTTCTTATTTAAATTTTAGATTCTTTCATCGTTGTTGCTAGAATATATCATGTTATTTATATAATGCAACCTACTAACTTAAATTAAACCAAATTTTAACCGACGTACATCAATTAAACCTAACCAATAACACTTTTAAAATATTTTTGGTTAATCTCTTAGTATAATTATATAATATAAAACTAAACCACTCTTAAATCTAACGAGTTCCATAACATTCCAGACATAAGAAAAAATGTCTGACTCATTTACAACATAAGCATACAAAGACCGTGTATGCTCATGCTCATTAATCTCCCAAAAAACCAAATAATTGTGGCATAAAACAACATATGCTTATGTTCATATCACTAACTTTACCTTTATATATTTACTCTTCACCTACATCATATCACATCATACACAGTTATGCAAAACTATGATTTTTTTTGTTCAAACAACCAAATAATAGTGGCATATGGTGTGTAAACTTTTTATATACGTTTTTTATATTACACTTTACGAAAATACATGTATAAGTTAAAAGGTAAAATATGTGAAAAGATAAATTATTATACTAAAAATGAAACAAGATTAAATACAAACTAACAATCTATAACACCTTTCAATTCTATATATATATATATATTTAATAAAATATTATATATGTATCTAATATGTACATATATATATAAATACTACAATAAAATATATATAATATATTATATATAACATATATTATAATTAAAATTTGACAAATCAATTTCCGCTCTTTAGAGCGGGTCCTAATCTAGTACAATATTATACGAACCTAATTTCATGGCATAACTGAATTTCCACTGGTCTACATGCAACAATCCAACTAAATATCGTCATCATCTTCCACAAACATAATTGTAAACCACAATCGAATAACTTCATCTTTCATTATCACATATGTAAACCATAATCTAATCTTCATTGTTCTACTTACAACATTTCATTAATATCTTGATCTACATTTATATGTTGTGAATTATAATCCAAAATTTATTAATGGTGAAGGGTTCAGAGATAACAGCTATGCATTCACATGCCAGTTATCTCTTTTTGACAATTTTCATTATTATTATTATTATTATTATTAGTATTATTATTATTATTATTGTTATTATTATTATTATTATTATTGATGTTAGGAATTTTCAAAGTTCCTAAGCCAAATGATAGTATAGGGAAGTAAGTTGTCGAACCAGTTCTGAGGGATTCAAACACAGAAAGAATGCAAATATTTGCCTAATCTAAGTGCAATCAATGATTTGATTGTTTTAAAACTATAATAAGAATGCAAATAACAGAAATAGTACTTGTAGACTATTGGAAAGGATAACTCTCCCGCGCACCTGATCCCCACAGTATCAGGCAAGGAATATCTACGGCGGATCTCCATCAGATCACCTTCCTTAATATCGGACCTCGGGCCATCTTCGTCTTCACTCAAAGCATCGAAGGAGCAGAAGCGCCGAGGGCGAGCAGGGGCCATGGGAACCCCTTCATCACCGGTTCCCGAAACCACGCTGGGTGTTAGAACTGGGGAATCAAAGGGATCACCAAACAAACGACGGGGCCTGACACGTCCGCCAACACCGGGGGTAGGGAACGATTTCATGAAAATCGGAGCGTTCGACATCTACTTCCAATAAGAATGATAAGGGAAAACCTAAATTCGTGTCGTCTAAAGGCACCGAAGCATCCAATTATATACCTGGAACGACTTTCCATTTTTGGCGCATGAAGGGAAAGAAAGAAAGGGAAAAAGGCAAAAGAATTTGGAAGATAATCGCAAGTCTCGGCAAATTTCCAAAATTATTTCCAAAATATTCCGCCGACCTAGCACCATCACGAGCGGACCGCGGTCCCTATTTCCTTTGAGGCCCGTTCCGACCAAGCGATCGTATCCCGAAATAACTCCATATTTTGCTTAGACTCCAAACCCTTCTCCTGCTGGAAGAAATGGTATCAAGATCTAAGACTACATGTTATCTCTTTATTCCTACGAAGCAATCAAGGAATAAGAGGCAAACTGTTGGGGAAAAATATCCAAGGCTAAAGATTTCTCCAGCCTCCGAAGGGGCTTCGACTTCCGGGCCCTCGTTTGGAAGAGATCCAGGGTCCTTTTTCTACTTAAGGAACCAGTCTCCACCAGAAGGCACCAGGTCCCGAATTCTATTTTATAACACACTGGGTCCAGTTCCTGTAACGAGGAACCAAGGCCTAGCCCCTGCCGAAAGGACCAAGGATCCGATCCTCCGCATGACTATGGAAGTTTCCCAAAACGAGGGGAAAGTAATATATTTGCGAATATTGCGAATGCCGCCCAAGATTGACCGACTTACATCAACTATAAAAGGGGAATCCAAACCCTAGAACAAGGGATCAACACTTTGGGGCTTAGAGATTAGAGAGTTAGGCTAGAAAACTAGGGTTTATACACCTAATACGTTGTAACGCCAAACATACTCAATAATACATCTCTTGGCCTCGATTTCTCTTCTCTAAATACATATAAACACTCAAAATCTATTAGTCTTCCAGTGTTCCCTAGAACGTCTGGCCACCTCTCGTTCTATTTTCATCTTGTCCGCAGACTTTTGTTCCTCTCGGAAGAATCTAACAATCCTTTTACTAAGAGTTACGCACATAGAAACCCTAGTCATTATTCTCGACATGCCTGTTTCTATGACAAACGCTCGTACTAGATGAACTCCGCCAGGCAGTTCGATCTCTTATTCAAACCTTTCTAACCGAACTATGTCCGACTTGATCCTCGAAAGGGGTACGTAGGCAGCCTTTCTCAAGGTCCAGTCCCAACTCTTAACAAAACCTTTTTCGTATGATTTTCGTCTTTTCCTATCGAGCCGCGACTCAATTAAGTTTAAGGTTTTAGGCGGTTAGAACCATGAATATCGTTGCATGTTCTCGCAGCCAAAGCTTTTACAATCTTTTGTATTCATCGCAACGCTCTTACGCGAATTCAAATAAAGATCTACTTTACGTAAAACTCGTTTTGTCATCTTTATATATTTTCCGCATTTGTTCGGTCACTTGTCGTTGGCTATTGCAGAGAATCCGGACCTTCATGGAAAGTCGGGTTAACTTGGCTTTCCTCCGTTTTTATTCATTAAAATCGACGGTGTGAATCTTGGTTCCCACAGTTTGGCGCTAGAAGGAGGGGGGGGGACGAATTACTCTTACTCTCAAGGCCACAAAACGCTTGACCGAAGCGATATCTGGAAATATGAAAGGTAGTACTCGCCGCTCGCATCAACGTTGGTAAACAACTTTAGAATAACTGCTCCTACGGCCAACGCTTAACAAACACCGCAGTGCTCGATAAAATAGAAAAACCTAGTCGCAGCTTTTCACCACTGGAAGAGCACGAAAACGAGCTCGCACTTTCTCTACAAAACAGAAAGGGCAACGATAAGATCTATCAAACCCCAAGAAATTCGTCTGATTACCGAGTTTTAGAAATCAAAAATAAAACTCGTTCTCTTTGAAACCATCGAGAAACCCTAAGTTACTCACAGACGAGAAAACGAATAACCGGGCTGATAGATCCTAATTTGCCAAACGGCACAATCCCGAGTTCCGACGGCGACCACATCACGACCACAAGCACCCGGCGGCAGCCTCGTGTCGTGGCGCCTGGCGCCCGGTGGCAGGCCCCGCAGTGTGGCGCCTAGCACCCGGCGACAGGACCCGCGTCACGGCAACTAGCACCCGAAGGTAGTTGCCGGAGTCGTGGGTCGACTCCTTGCAACGTGCTACTGGATACTCCGCAGACGCACTCGAATCTTTCTGAATTCATCACGACTCAGGTCCAGTCACGTACTTTGCATCCTTGCTCTAAAAAGCTTCGAAGTTCAAAACTCCATTTCATTTCGATCAGAACAATCGGGAAAGTTACGGAAGAAACTCGGAAGGTTCGACTAACGAATGGATTGCAATTCATCGTATAAAATGATTACGGTTATTCTAAAACACCAATCATCTTAACTATACGAGGAATTGGGATTCATTCGGAAGACCGATACCATTACCGTCCTTCTTCCAAACAACTCTTCCGAGCAACTCTCGTTGAGAATGTGGCTAGTGTCGTTTCTGTCTCAACCAAATCGCCATACGGCAAACTCGATCTTTCTCAAACCAGCCTTGAAAAGACGTAATTGATTTTTATAAAATCATTCAAAGCCTAAACGGTTAACGAAAACTGAACAAAGCCGAAACGAGAGATCATATCCCTCACTGCTAACACGTTTTCCGACACCTAAAATTTTGCTTGTCGCGGACTCTCGGCTTTTTCTAAGCTTACTTTTGAAAAACTACTCAAAACACCTTCGGGTCAATCCCACGGAAACAAAAAAGTTTATGATTAAGTTTAGTCACCAAAATTACGCCTCACCGCAGTTAGGATTTCTGATATTAAGTTCGATAACATTTTACAGAACAATACTCAAAAATAATACTCGACAATATTTCACCAGAAAGATTTTGTACAATATTTACGAAACGACTCCCCGTAAAATTAACTTGACAACAGTTGTGGAATAACTCTCGAAAAATAAAAGCTCGACAGCGTTTTAGGAAACAGCTTTTGTAAGATAAGGCTTGGCTATATTTTACGAATCATCATTCATAAAGCCAGACAAAATCGTATCAAACGATAAGATCTAGAACGTGACCAGTTCACTCGCAGCCTGACGAGCTGAGAGCTTCACTCGGGTGACGCCTAGTCCATTGACCCGTCTTACCAAAACATCCCTCCTTGCCTGCTTCTCCTCCCTTTGGTTCAACAATTTCGTAAAATTTCTTCGGTACATAAAACACAATATGATCTTGCCAGATTCTGTCACGTTGAGTCGAAAACGTCTATTCATAACCATTGATAGACTCTTCAACAATATACAAAGTGCACCTTGTCAATTTGGTAAAATCAGAGATACGAAGGAACGGGAACATGAACTTGGACATTGATATCCCTTCTGATATTCTCGTTAGAATTTCATCGAAAACTAATTCATATGAAATTCAGTAACTGACTTTTCGAAGTCCTTTGACGTTGGATCGAAAGTGGCCATTCCTAAACGCCTAACAAAACTTTCTCAGATATCCGAGACTTTAGAGAAATTTGGGTTTTCCTGGTTTTCTTATTTATACGAAATATTGACGGTGCGAATTTCGGTTCTCACAATCATCTTGGAAAAACTCTCATTTAAGCTTCATAATGATACCTAAAACGTCACTTTACTCCAAAATGTTATTTAACCTGTAAAATATACTTAATAGACTCCAAAACATAGATATATATATATAATAAAATCATATAAATATTATAAGTAAAAGTAGGTTAAGATCATGTTATATCAGACATAGAACTGGCCAATGACGAAACAATCCTAAGACTTTTTATGCTCCTCACTGATAGAGTTTGGGATCTTCACAAACGCTTCTCCTGAGGGAAGTAAGAAAGACTCGCCGCTTTTCTTGAATTGCTTATTACAGCCTTTAACCTTTGAAATGTATGTTTCCGTGGGTGGGGAGGCTGCAACCTTAAAGCTAGCTTCCTGTCTGGACATATCAGCAGCTTTGTCGGATTTCTGAGTTTCAGAGTCTGGGGCTTTTAACCCTTTCCTTGCTGTCTCAGCTTCTTTGGTCAGTTCTGGATCTGCCGCAGCGATCACAGGAGTGACTAATTTGTTAACCACGCTCGATTTTTCTTGCTCGAGGTTGGTGATGTCTGGATCTGCTACAGGAGCGATCGCAAGGGCACCTGAGGGTTTCGATTGATAATCGAGACCACCCTGAGGCTCATTCTCCAGTTAGATGCAGCTAAAGCCTTCGGAGGAGGTGGAGGGGGGTCGATAGTGGGGGGAGGAGGTGGAGGGTCGATAGCGGGGAGGGCTGGTGGAGGGGCGATTGCGGGGGGACATAGTGGAGGGTCGATAGCGGGAAGGGTTGGTGGAGGGTCGATGGCGGGGGGTGGCGATTTCTGAGCTGAGGCGGAGCCATTGGTAGATCTACGCCCTTTCGGTAGAGATCTGGACTTGGCCCCTTTCCTTTTGCCCATCGAAGGCGGCGAGTTAATGGCAGAGCTGATCCGACGTCTGAGGAGACGCCGGCGAGCGGCTGCGAGGGGTGACACGGTGGGAGTCGGGGATCGCCCTAGATATCGCAGGGGAGAGACTCTCGCTTTTCGAAATCTACATTGATACGATACTTGGATGATACGATACTCTGTTTCCTAGTGGGTGGAGCTTAATCTGCACATATAATAACCCAATTGCAAAAGCGTACTTCGATATATGATTCATACAAAATTAGTTAAAACAAAGTTCAGCATCAAAACAACTAGAATCAGCATATAAATAGACAACAATATATTTAGAAACGAGAATTAACTTGGTCAATATACTCATTACCAAAACACTTAACATGATACTTGCTATGATAATTGAAATCTCAAATAATTTTCCACTTACCAGATGTTTAGATTGTTCCGATTGTTTTTAGAACTCATTAGAAATGTTTTAACTGATTAGAGGCTTAGAGCTGAAGTTCCTCTCCTATTTAACATTTTTTGTTGTGGTCCTTTGACCATGTCGGGTAATATAGAATTTCATCTATTATATGACTCGCCAACTCTGTTTCTGTTAGCACGCCCTCCTTTTGCAAATATAGTCACATAAAAATTACAAATTTGCCATCAATATTTTCTTTATTGGAGGCGTGATTCTTTATTGGACGCGTGATTCTATTTCCCATTTTGTCATTCTTTTTTTTACACCATGTATTTTATGAATAAGCGTTTTGGTTTTGTTTTGATATATTCAATTTTAACTTTTTGGAGCTAGAGATGTAAATTTTATTCAAATATTTATAAATTTTGGTTCGAGTTCAGCTCGATTTTGATTACCTCATGTACTTATTTAAATTATGTAAAAACTAAATATTTAAGTATGCCTTAAATTTTCAAAATTATAAAGTAAAATAATCTATAACATACTTTTTCTGTACAATTTTAAGTAGATTTTAAAGTTTTTGCACATGAATTAAAAAAATAAAAATTTATATGCAATTTATCTTGATTATATAAGAATATCATTAAATAAAATTAACTGAACCAATAAATAACATTTTATAACTGGTCACAAATTTTCAAATAATATTAAATTCTACCTAGAATAATGATAATATCAATTATTTTGGGACAATTGTTTTCCTCTAAACACTATTTAAAGTGGTTCAGAGGGTCGCCGACAAAAAAAAAAAGTGGTACATTGGGAGTATATATTTTGAATAATGTAAAACTAAATATGTATAAAAATAAAAATTAGTTTGATTGTAATGTTTGTGTGAAGAATATTAGATTTTTCTGGTGTTTGGCATATGAGAAAATTTTGACTATTTTCAGATATTTACTTGTGATTATTTTTGATAAGTATACTTTATGTGTCTTAAGGTATTTAAAATTATAGGTTTCTGTTCCAATTTTTGGACATTGCAGTTTTGGATTCAGGAGATTATTAAGTAATCTCGGTTCAAATTCATTAGTAATATTTTTGGAAATCTTGTCGGTTTTTCGGATGCCGATAACAATGAATGGCTAATAAACATGTTTGGCTCCTGGTTTAAAGTAATCCTCTGTATACTCTCCACGACAATAGACGACATAACACTCGGCCCAGTATGATGCAAACGGCAGGTTGTTTGATTACGGAACGTCCAACCCAGTAGTAGTATAGTAATACGACGGTTATAAGTATACTGACCGGAGATTCTGCCTCCCACAAACTGATTCCATCGGATGCAAATCTGCCATCGATTCTGAGGGTTATAAGTACACTGACCGGAGATTCTGCCAACGCTGAAGGAAGAAGATGAGGAAACGCGATTTGGCGATTTTGATGCTCTCTGGATTTACTATCTTCTTCACTCTTCAGGTGTGATTGGCTCCCTCCCTCCCTCCCTCACTAGTCGTCTTCTTAGTTCAATCACACCTATATCGATCGATCTGCTCCTAGAGCAAGCTTTGAAATGTTCTTGTATCGTCGTTAGAACTCGACTGCGAGTTCGTTCTATGATTGTAGGAATCTTATTGATTCTTGATTTTGCTCAGCACGAGGGCGATTTCGCGTTCAAGGAAGCGTGGTTCCATTTGTACGATGATTACCCAGTCAAACACGAATCCGATCGTCTCCCACCTCCTCTTATAGCTGATCTCAACGGGGATGGCAAGAAGGAGGTCCTCGTCGCTACAAACGATGCAAAAATTCAGGTAAAGCGAATGATTTGCAGCGTAATGCTTATGGTTTTGCTGTTAGACCCAACTGTGTTAATGGGACGGTGGATTAGGTCTTGGAGCCTCACTCCAGACGTGTGGATGAAGGTTTCAGCGAAGCACGTGTTCTTGCTGATGTCACCCTTTTGCCTGACAAGATCCGTGTTGCTTCCGGGAGACGCGCTGTAGCCATGGCCACTGGTGTTATTAAAGATGGGACACCGCAGAAGCAGGTTTTGGTCGTTGTTACCTCTGGTTGGTCTGTGCTCTGCTTTGATCACAACCTCAAAAAGCTCTGGGAAACGAATCTCCAGGTTCTTTTTTTTTATCCTCTTTGTCCCTTTTGTCTTGTACTTCTTCTTACTGATATTTGATTGGTATAACAGGAGGATTTTCCACATAATGCACACCATAGAGAGGTTGCGATTTCGATAAGTAATTACACGTTGAAGCACGGTGATACTGGTTTGATTATTGTTGGTGGAAGGATGGAGTTGCAGCCTTATGTATGTACAAGTCAAAGTTTCTTATGTTGATTTGCTATTTCGTTTGAATGGTGTTCATTAATAATGGATTATTCTTGTCGTTTTAGAATCATATGGACCCGTTTGAGGAACTTGCCATGACCGAACAAAATGCTGAGCAACACAGAAGAAGGGCTACTGAGCAACAGGTAAACAAAAGTTGTGGAGTTAATTATATCTGCTAGTAATTAAGGTGTTCTTGTTACACATTTTGTCTAGGACTCAATGATAACGAAAGAAAGCGACAGTAATTCATATTACACTGTGCAAAAAAGATGTGTGTTTAGACTGTTTAGAATAACTTTATCTTCTTTTCAGCCCTCTGCAGATTCTGGAGGTGTAAACTTGCGTCACTTTTCTGTTTATGCATTTGCTGGCCTGACTGGTGTACTTCGATGGAGTAAAAAGACTGATGTCAGTTTTCTCCTTTCTCCACGTATTTTCTTAACTAAGTTCTCACCTGCAACAAATTTGGTGTTCAAATTGATATTTTTTCTTTTCTAGGATGTTGAAGCTCACACCTCAGATGCATCGCAATTAGTTCCCCAACACAATTACAAGCTCAACGTGCATTCTATAAATAGCCGTCACCCTAGAGAGGTAAAGTAGTTAACCCGTTCTCCATTGATCATTGAGCAATAAACCTGTTCTAGTTGTCGTTTAAGAGACTTGTATTGCACTGTTATCACTTAATTGCATTGAAAACTGAGATATGCTGGAATGAAGTTTGAATGCAGGGAATTTAGAGAATCAATTCTTGGTGTTATGCCCCATCACTGGGTAAGTCTTTTGCTTCATCCTACGTGCTTCCTTGGTCTAATATACTTTTTTTTTTTTTTAAAAAAAAACTGTTCTGATGGACGTTGTTGTCTTTGTATCAGGACCGAAGGGAAGACACATTGTTGAAGCTTGCTCACTTTAGGCTACACAAGAGGAAAACATTGAAGAAGCAAGCTGGTCAGTCTACAACTTTTCCATTTCACAAACCTGAGGAGAACACACCAGCTGGGAAAGACTTGTCGAGAAATATTCCTAAATTGATTGGGAAGGCTGCACGTTATGCTGGCTCGGCAAAACCCAAGAAGGTGAAAGCTCTTATAAAACTTAAAATACCCGCATGAAAATACCAGTATTGTATATGATAGTGAAGCACATGTTGATGCAGGGCATGCAATACATACCGACTATAACTAACTACACTAACCTTTGGTGGGTTCCTAATGTTGTTGTGGCTCATCAAAAAGAAGGGATTGAAGCTATTCATTTGCCTACTGGTCGAACTGTTTGCAAGGTAGCTGTTACTTCGGATCATGTACAAGCTTACAATATGACGAACCCGTTTTTGATATGTTAGCTTCTTTAAACGCGTCCTGTTTCCAGCTTCATCTGCTCGAAGGTGGGCTTCACGCGGACACAAACGGAGATGGTGTACTAGATCATGTCCAGGTTCACGTTAGAAACCCCTCTCACTTTCGGTTCATTGGCATTACAATCGATCTTCAATTCTTAAGACTATATATTTTCTGTGTACCTTAGGCTGTTGGAGGCAATGTTGGAGAGAGAACTGTAATTAGCGGATCAATGGAAGTGTTGAAGCCTTGCTGGGCAGTCGCAACCTCAGGCGTTCCCGTCCGAGAACAGCTCTTCAACGTCTCGATCTGCCATCACGCCTCATTCAACTTCATGCGCTACGGAGAGTTTTCACGAAACTTTTCTCCGGCTAGAGACACATCCTCTTTGGAGATTGCAACTCCCATTCTCATCCCCAGAGATGACGGTCATAGACATCGAAAAGGAAGTCGAGGAGATGTAATCTTCTTGACAAATCGCGGAGAGGTACTTTCTGATGATCCAATCTCTTTTAACTTCGCATCTCGTTCTTTAGCTCATTACTTTCCTACCAGGTGACATCATACACGCCTGATGTACACGGCCGCGAGCCGCTCTGGCAATGGCAGCTTCAGACAGATGCCACATGGTCGAATCTCCCATCTCCATCTGGTTTAACCGAGTCAGGGACAGTAGTCCCAACCCTGAAACCGTTCTCACTGCGCATTCATGATAGCCAGCCTATGGTCCTCGCCGGAGGAGATCAGGAGGCAGTCATCATATCTCCAGGAGGAAGCGTATTGGCTTCCATCGAGTTACCGTCACAGCCGACTCATGCACTTATCACTGATGACTTCTCCAACGACGGATTAACGGATGTGATTGTGATGACATCAAATGGGATATACGGGCTTGTTCAGACCAGACAGCCAGGAGCTCTGTTCTTCAGTTCGTTGGTGGGATGTATCTTGGTAGTAATGGCAGTTATGTTCGTTACTCAGCACTTAAAACTCTGTTAAAGGTAAGCCTCGACCTTCCTCTACCTTACAAAGCTTTAAGCATGTTAAATGCATATAGAAAGAAGTTCGAAATGAGTCAACTCGAGTTGTATTATTTCAGAAACATGGGTCCAGTTATTTACGACCTAGCGATCGGATACATACCAAACTATGCGAAAACAAAAACTCAAAATATTTCAAAGAAAAGATATGCAAAATACATTCTCTCCTAAGATTTCAACTAATTCCAGAATTTGAAGTAGAACTATTCCACACGTAATGTCCCTCCCTCTAGACCTCTTATATTATCCCCTCAGCTCTAGGCGTCTTCGTAGGGATAGGAGAGATGTATAAACACATTTGGATTTGGAAATCCCTATATAGAAATTATATACAATAATGCTAATATATATACAAAGCATGCACAGCAATTATATATCAAACAATTATTTAATTTCTGCAGCCTAAAACTCTGAGTTCACAACAACAAAAATCTATGAAAGAAAGTGGTAAAAAGTATTAACCAAAGGAAAAGTTTATACTAGCATCTATCAGTAAAAGAATTACAAAAAGATATTAATTAATAATTAATAATTTGTATACTTGTCACACACGTTATTAGTTTTAGAGATTGCTTTATTTGGTTCACGTCGTTCTTTTTTATCCGCATCAACTCTAATATCGTATTAGGCGATTTTCAGTATCAATTCGAAACTTCAAAAAAGTTCCTATAATTTGTGGACTTCTAAATGGAATTTCAAAATCTGACTATGTTTGTACATTAGCTTCCTTTTGTTCATCCACTCTCTTGTGTTTTTTATATATTTAATCTAACTTTCTTCTCCTTCCTCTATATATAGCTCTCTCCCTTCTGCTCTCTTCCTCACATTCCTCACCAAACTCAATAACACACACCCACACGTACACACAACAATGTCTCCTTTCAAGATATTCCTTTTCACGGCGGTGTTTCCATCGATCGCCGTAGCATGAGGAAACGCCGTGGGAAGATACTCAACAACGGACAGCTCCTTACTCTCTCCTTAGCCAAGTCATCTGGTTCTGGTTATCAATCCAACTGTATGAATGAAAGATCGATATGCAGATTAAGCTTGTTCCTGGTAACTCAGCAGGAACCGTCACAACTTTCTACGCAAGTTACTCAACATGGACTTTTCATGAGATATGGTTTGATAATTATTACATTTTTTCTTAATTCTATCCATTTTATTATTAGATTTTAAAAACCGCATTCATACAGTTTAAGATGCTATTAAAAAAGTAATCTTGATAACAAAATGTGTTTTTCTTAATATTTGCAGCTAAAATCTGAAGGATCAACTTGGGATGAGATACTGATTTTGAGTTCTTAGGCAACACGAGTGGAGATCCTTATACTCCACACACTAATGTTTACACTCAAGGTAAAGGTGACAAAGAGCAACAATTCCATCTCCGGTTCGACCCAACCGCGAATTTACATACCTACTCCATCCTCTGGACCCCTCAAAGAATCATGTTAAGTCAAAAATCTCCTTTCTTGCTTCACAAGTAAAGTCTTATAAAGGGTTAGGGTTTAAGCCTCTTTAATGATCCCAGTCTGTTTTGTCTCTTTTTTTTCTTTTCAGACTGACAGTCGACGATACACCAATTAGGGAGGATGTTTTGTTTCGAAAGAGCAAGCCGATGAGGATGTACGCGAGTCTATGGAACGCAGACGATTGGGCAACTAGAGGTGATCTGGTTAAGACGGATTGGTCCAAAGCTCTATTCATGGCTTCTTACAGGAACATTAAGATCGACGGGTGTGTTCATATCAACGGAAGATCGTCTTGCAGCACTACCAAACCAAGCTCTAGTTGGTACACTCAACAAATGGATGCAACTAGCCAAGCTAGACTCAGATGGGTTCAGAAGAATTACATGATCTACAACTATTGCTCGGTCCCCCACAGGGAATCCCTCGTGAATGTGCAACAAGCGCATAGAATATTTTAATTATATGAAGTATATAATTTATACTGTGTGAATGCTCTGTGTTTCTTCTTTCGTTGCTTTTGATTCTTTCAAGTGTATACCTATGTCCAATAACGCAAAAGCTGTATAAATCTCTATATGTAAGATTCTAAAAGATGTTTTTGTCTGTACAATAACATTTTTGTGAAAATCTATCTATATCTAAAGATGGCAATCAAAGATCTGGACCGCGGGCCTGGTCCGTATAGGCTTGCTGCGGGACGGGATTGGGCCTCCATTTGATGAGTCCGCAAAATTGCGAGCTTCGCGGGATGAGCCGAATGCCGGACGGGTTCAACCTGCGGGATTTTAAAGACCCGCAACCATAAGTTTTTAAGTTTTGTTTTCAATACTATAAATTGCTTTATTATTCTGTGAGATTTTCTTTTTTAAATTGATGAGTTTTGTTTTTAGTATTGTCTAGTGGTGTTTTAGAAAAAAAATTGGTTACAATGATGTTGTTAAAGTGCTATTGCTTGTTCAAGAGCTATTATTTGTTTTTTTAAACGGCTCGAATTGAACGTTTGAGTTACTATATAATCTTGTCTCTACATTCTAAGTTCAACAACTTGATTGAAAGAGAAGAATAAACTATTAGTATTAAGTTATTGTTGCTATGCACAGACGTTGCTTTACAAAGAATCAAACAAAGAGTATACTTGAAATAGTTGAATTTCACAGTTCAAATGGTTCTCACTTACTTCAAGACAATTAAACCGACGAGTGATCACATTGGATGTTGTTGCGATCGATGTTGTTGAGCTCTCTTCAACTCCCTAACACAACTCTTCTACTTTAACATTCATGAAGGAAGCTAAAGAAGGCGTCCCGCGGCGGGACGGCCCGCGAAGGCTTATAAGTTTATGCGGTACGAGATTCGGCAGCCATTTAGAAGACCGCAGCCCGCGTGGGACAGGCCCGCCGTGACCCGCAGGACGATGAGCCCGATGCAGTACGGGACGAGACGGGACGGGAGATCCCAATTGCCATCTCTATCTATATATATTTATCTATCTATTTATATAAAATAGACTTTCAGTCACTCTTATGTTGTCCACATAAGATGATGCCATGTCACAAATTTAAGCTTTGTACTTGTGACACGTGTCCCGCTTCTCCCAAAACGCAGCACTTCATTAGGTAGGGTTCGTGGTCCGAGTTATGATTTCTTCGTGTTTAATTCTCTTAACTTAATCAACCATGATAAGGTCTTCAAGCGGGGTTTGCGTCGCTGAGTCGGTGTATTTGCCTTCTTTAAATAAATGGTGAAGTTTCGATCTCTTCATCCATTGAGTACACACCTACGCGGCTAAGAACCAAGGAGATCTCGAACGTTGTAAATGGTTTTCGTCTCCCTGGAAGAAACGCTATCGAAGCTGGTTTTGATAGAGTGGAGATCCATGGAGCATACAGATACTTGATCGATCAGTTCATGAAGGACACTTTTAATGATCGAACCTGGCCGAACCGACGCTTACAGCGGATCTCTCGAGATCAGATGCAGATTCGCACTAGCAGATATTCTTCCAGGGGTCGAGGTTGATTGCTCAGATTCTCTCTTTTATGGGTTTTGTTTTATTCTTTCAAATTTACACCTTCATTTGATCGACTCATGTGTTGCTCGCAGGAATCCAGGATCGTGTAGCTCTATCGGTTCACATGATGTCAAGACCCAAACTGTACATATTCATCGGTATATCCAATCTCTTCCCACAAAGGTTAGATCGATCTGATTCTGTTCCAGCAGATTTTTGGAACACATGATTCTTTTTTTTTACTCTAATATTCAGTCTGAGCGAGATGTTAACTAGATTAGATGGATATGCTTTTCCAGGATGAAAATGGAATCATGTAAGATGTTCAGAGTCTCGGTTCGTTTTACAAGTGGTGATCATGAAGGATCGAGCTACTGGCTGTGCTCATGGCTTTGGTTCCTTTTTCTTCGCTGGTCCCAGTACGTGTTTTTGTGAGAGCCATCTTGCTCATTCACGTCATTGATGTTAAATTGTAAGTTTTCATCAAATCCCTTTTGATCCATTACTTCATTGCTTCAGTATCAATATTTTCTATAATAAGCTCACTTTGTTGACAACCAAGGCTCAAGAAATGCTGAAGAACAATGAGACTGCCAAACCGGTTGCTACAATGGATTTAGCCTGGATTGGGTACGTGTTCTCTACCATTTGAAAATGGATTACATAATCTTCTCAAAGTCTTCAACTTTCTAAAGCCTTTTGTGTACTTTTAACAGGTCACCGCTTTTAACTGAACCTCTTATTTGAGAGAATAATTCAGTCTTTAGAATAATTTGAGTGATATCACGTGGATACTAGTTCAGTAATTAATCTTTCGCTAATAAATCAGACGTAAAATAGCTGAGTTTACTGTTAACCCATCCAGACACGGCTGATTAAACATAATCCAGCTGTAAAACATCCTATAAGCCAGCCATTCAAAGTTCACTCAGGCATGGATATATAACTGAGTCGTGTCTTAACTATGACTCAGCCAAATTTTCCAGAAATCAAATCATTGATGGTTAAGTCAGCCGTAAGGTCTGCACGTAAATCAGCCATTGTTCAATAACTCAGCCAAATTCCTGTAACTCAACTCTTACGCATGGTTGACTTATCGTCTTAAACCAGTGTTTTTCATTAAGTCAACCATTTTTTATAATTCAGCCGAAACTTATATGTATACAAGCCGTAACGAATGATGTATTCTTTACGGCTGACTTAATGAAAACACGGAAGCGAATTCCTACGTGTCGCCGGATTTTTTGATTATGCGGCATTAAAAAGTAAAGACATTCTCGCAAATATGTTTTTCTCATAACGTGAATAAGGGCATGCTTGGCATTTAAAAAATAGCAGTGATAAAAAAAAATTGTATGGTTCTAGTCATAAGTCCTAAAATATATAATATCTGAGTAAACTTTCCTATATATATATAATATAAAAATATGCCCATGAGAAACATGGAGTCCAATACTAGTATATTCTAAAACATCTGCTGCAAAATAACAAAATATTAATTAATATTTATGATATTATTGAAACTATAAATATAGTATTTTTAAAATTAAATTTATCAGATTTATTATATTTCATTGACATATTAGCTTGGAGGTTAATTAAATGATTATCATGAAAAATATAATTAGTGTTAAAAGGTATTAAAACTTGAAACTTAATATTTCCTTTTATCATGGCAAAGTGGAATAAAAATAAGGGGAAATTTGGATAAATACACTCATACAAGATTTTAATTTGCAAACTAAACCATTATTTAAGTTATTTGAAAAATACACTTTTCTATTTAGGAATTTACAAAATTTTCCCATCTAAATGTTAAATATTATTATCACATTTTATTATCATAATCTATTTAATATTTAAAATTATAATTTTCACAAAAATAAAAAATTGTAACAAAAAATCTTTATAATATCTACACAATATCTTAAATATTATTTGTTTCCAAAAAAAATAAACAAACAAGACATCGTCTTCTTCCGTGATATTTTTCTGATCCATTTTTTGCGAACCATTTTTTGTTTTCTATTTTCATAGTTTTCTTCCTCTCATTCAAAGGTTTATTAATTCTTCACTTGTGTCCTCAAATGTAGTTTGACGTTTTTGTGTTTAAAACATTTGTCTTCAAATTTGGTTTTGGTTACTCTATGTTTCGGTAATTGTTTTAGTTTAATTTTTCAATAAATTTGATTATTTTCACTTTCACCTTACTATTGCTTTCTTTCACCATCTGTAAAGCACACTGATAAAAATAAGAGTATTTTACCTTTACAAATCAACATTTTCTAGCTACCTTTGTATTAGACCTGATAATGTTCGAAGCTTGTTATCACATCCCAACAAAATACTCCCTCTGTTCTTTTTTATTTGACGTTATGTAGCACTGCACGTAAATTAAGGAAAGTAATGCAATATCTGATTTAACCTCTTCAATTACTCGATATCATTTATAAGTAAATAACAATACAAAGGTAGAATAAGTCATTCTCTGTCACTTTTTGCATTGAATTCAGTAAACGTCTTATATATTGATACAAAGAAAAAGCACTAGAACGTCATATATTGCCGAACGGAGGGAGTATCATTCAACTAACGAAGAAACGAAAATCATGTCTTTTTTTTTTGTTTTTGAAATGCACACACTCTAATGTCTCATGACAAACATTAATGCAAGAAAGAGAAATAAAACTAACGGGCCACAATGTTTACGGAAAGGAAGATAAATGTACCAGAGAGACGTAGAGGTAAAATTCTAATATCTATCTATCTATATATATAAAAAATGTTCACTCTCTCCAGAGCTCTCCACGAACCTGCTGGCGACACGTGTCTGTCTATAACACCATGCTGCGTTTCATTAATTCAATCTACCATATATTTGGGCTTCGTTGATTAGTTGACTTTATTTCTTTGCTCAATGAATCCAACCCATAAGAGAGATATCCAGTGCATCTCAGTCCTGCACCGCATCCGAAGTTAGGGTTTATCCCTCTCTTTGTTCTCCGCCATTCCAAAAATTTGCATCAAGAAGCCGGTGTGAAGAATCTCTTCCTAAGGTTATCAACACTTCGTATGCTCTTCTCTTAATCGAGCCAGTTACAGATCCATTGCATTAAACACGTTTTTTAATCCAGCAAGTTTTCAATTCGACTGTTACTTCTAAAAGGCAGCCTATTTGTGAGTATAAATAGATATGCATTTCTCCACTCAAAATCATATTCTTGATCTCTTGGAACAACGAAATAATTTTTTTAAGATTGCAGTTCTCCTCATATTTTGGTGTAGATTCTGGTTCCATGTTGTACAGAACGTCTAGATCTGATAGTCATTGATCTACACCAGGCATATTTGTGGTTCTTCCCAGTAATTAAGATCGACCTCGTTAAAAGTGATCAACAAACAGAGAACCGATGTTCCTGTGGCTAGAAGAAAGTTTCGAGTCTGTATCAAGGTTGTGCGTTGTCATGAGGTGTTAAAGGTATGATTGTATTTACTTATTAGGGACGGTCCGCCCTTCGCGTGGGGTGCTTGTGTTGAACAAACTTTAAAACGGTTTCCGGGTGGTGGTGTTTTAGAAATAGAGTAATTGATTTTTGTAGGAATTATCAATACCATATTTGATTTCTATAGAAGATCACTGATTCAGAAATTTGAAATATTCAGTACAATTGAATTAAATTGTTATTTAAGTAACTGGGCGGTATTATGAATCTCTACAAAAGTAATAAAGTCGAGAGTCCCGTTGTTTTTCCAAATATGTGGATGCTATAGTCAAGCGGGAAAAGAGAATAATATGTATTGCAGATCAAAACAATTGAATGGATCATTGGAAGACATTTTGGTAGACGATATCCATTGACAATGCTAACCACATCTATACCGCAATATCTCCTTTCCATATTCTTATGCCCTTCTTCTAAAGTTATTTAGTTCTAAATCATCTATTTTACAATATTTCGCATAACCACTGTAATCATCACAAATCGGACTTACTTTTTAGTGTCTCTTGATCAGTATTATGTATAGTAGACTGATGTTGATGAATTAATTTACATGGGCCAAAATGGACTAACGATCAGTGTCATGAGTTCAGCCCATTTCATTACGGTGGAGTAACGTGTATTTAACGCTGGAGCGAGCTAATGTATTTGTGTGTGTCACACGTAATCGACAGCATATGTTTATTCGAAATTGTAATCTCGATCGATTGTGATTAAATATGAAAATTCATATGTTGCATATGTTAATTATGTACATAATTTTAATAATTCTTTAAGCGGCCGACATCTTCCAAATATCATAATATGATGAGTTAGCCTGCTTTCTATATTGGACATCAGAGTTTGTATATTTTTTAAAAAAATAGAGATTCATTTATATTAGGGATGAAACACAAACTGGAGGATGGAGTTCAAACTCAACATCTTAGGAAATATTAAAAACATATGGAATAAATCCCATGTCTTAACTTAACTTAGAATACCAAAATAAAAGAAACAAAACCATGAAAACATAAGGAAAAAGCAAAAGAAGGGAACGTAAGACGGAAAACGGTTCAACCAGACTTCAACGTGTCCATCAATCTCCCATATCAGATGGAGCAGCTGGATTGATACCCAAGGCCAACTCAAAGAACTCAGTCATGAGGTACGCATGGTAACACTTGTGACACACCGTGTTAATATTAGACATAAAGTGTCCCACATCGGATATTGGAAGGGATCATTAGCAATATATAAGATAGATGGACCACTCCCCTAATCGCCAATTGGTTTTAGGTTGGAAGCTCATCTAGCTTAACATGGTATCAGAGCTGCCGATACCTAACCTCTAAAGTCATACGCCGCTTTATTTTTTTTTTTTTAAGCCATCTCTTTCTTCTTCCTTCTCGATCTCCTCTCATGACTTCTCCGGCGACTCCTCATGAAACTGTCTTGGTTACACCCTCCGGCAGTCTCCTCAACGTCAATATGGCGAATGTTACCAAACTCACGGCATCCAACTTTCTTATGTGGAGCCGTCAAGTTCAGGCGTTGCTAGATGGATATGATCTAGCTCATTTTCTCGATGGTATCAGAGCCCGATCCACGCAGTCCAATCCGATCTTCGTCGATCTGGCCCAAAGTTGGCCCATCGATCTTTGCCCGAACATTCCGAGATTGATGCTCAAAAAGCCATCATCTCGAGGGGGCGTATTAGACACAAAGTGTCCCACATCGGATATTGGAAGGGATCCTTAGCAATATATAAGATAGATGGACCACTCCCCTAATCGCCAATTGGTTTTAGGTTGGAAGCCCATCTAACTTAACAGTTAACTCCGGTTGGGTAGCGGTTGATCTCCGGCTCCATACTGATGAGGGAATCAACATAGACGTCCTTCATCCCAACGTTGAGGTTACTCAAGGATTTTTGGACATTCTCCCAGATATCCTCAACTGAATACACTCCAACATCATCGTCCAGCTTGGATAGTAATTTCTTCCCCCTGTTGGTCATACCCAAAGCCATGAGGAGAACACCATATAGGTACTTTGCCTCCTTGTGTCCCCCTTTAGAAGCAACACGAAGGTGATGAATTCCCAAAAATTGATTATCAATATTAAAAAACTCACACATCCCCTTGACATAATGTGAATCAAGGTTGTTGGCTGCCAAGAGCTTCTCAATCGTCTGTTCATACTGGTGAGCCGGAAATTCTGAGCGCACCTAGAGACAACAAATCCAGCCACAGAAAACATTGCTCCGGGACGGAGACTGTCACAGAACTGTGGAAGACGGCCGGGACTGATCGTTACTTGCATCACGGTCGACTGAAACACACAAAACGAAAAGAGAAAAAAACAATCAGTTGTAACGCAGAGCAAAAATTAAAACAGAACACCAATTGTATATTTAACACGAAAACAAAACATAAACTAAACAAAACGATTGTTTCTGACCATAACAGAATCTCTGGAACACATATTGCAAAAAAAAAATTAATAATAAATAACAAACAGCTGTAACTCATAGTGAAAAGTAAAACGGAACAAAGAACATAAACTAAAAAAAACGGGGAAAAATAACAGAACACGAAGTCAAAACATGAGCTAAACTAAACGATTGATTCCAAACAAACAATTAACGTTTTTATTTTGGTGTTTTAGTTTCTCTGTGAATTAACATTGTAAATGTCTTCATTTGGTATCAAATTCAGCGAGAGAGAGTGTATCAATTGTAAATTTAAATGTCTAGGTGCTTGCTATCGACTAAGTTTTCGAGCACAGAGTGACAAATTTTGTTCTTGGTGTAGCCTGGATATGGCTTTAAAACTAGGATCACTTGAAGGTGGATGAAAGAGGATGTTCTAAGAGGTTACTAACATTCTAGGAACTATGAAACGACTCTCTGAGCTATGGAAGGGCTACAGAGATGGTTAGCTACTCTATGACACAAGATCACCTTGTATTGTCAATAGATGGTTCTCTCAGGAATTTATTTCCTTAGTGAGATCAGTGTTCTAAATCTGAACAAAGAAGCTTGAAGACTTGAAACAACTCTCAGAGAAAAGTTTATTGAATAAAAGTTGAATGAGTTTTCAAGCAAGCTGCTTGCAGTCTAAAAAGAAAACGACAAAGATGAAGAAAATAAACCCTAGGATTAAACCAGATGGTTTAATCCTAATCCTAATACTAATAAGCCACGAAATTGGTTTGATTTAAAGTCATAATCTACCCAAAACCTGGTTTAATTGTTTCTGGTTTAAATTAAATAAAAGCCCAATAACCAGAAACATTACAATTTAATTAAATTGAACCAACAGGCTGGTTTGTCTTGGTTATCTCCCTTGGAACTCTCAGCCACGTTTTTGACTAAGTGTAAGAGCCTCATCTCTTGTGCTCTCAGCCTTGATCTAGTCACTGGTCCAATCCACACATTTGCTGGTTCTCCTGGTGTCTCTTGCTGGTTATGCTCCTGATCTTGGTTCTCCTCATCAGTAACCTCCTCATCAGTGTCACTCAGCTGGTTCTCCTCATCAGTAGCCTTCTCATCAGTGTCACTCAACTCCTCCTCAAGGTTTCTGGTCATGGCTACACCAGTTCTCAATGGGGATGGGTGAGCCGATGTTGAACCTAAGGCAGTACTACTTGATGCTCATCGTTGTTTGAATAACGTATTATTTGCCATTTACATGTTTCTTGTTTTTTTTGTCAAGTTATAATGTTATATACATACTTCTTGCTAAGCGTCTAATTACATATGCATTATAAAATTAATTGACAAGCCAAGACATGTATCTATGTTTGATGAGTCATTAATATGACTGTAAACGGGCACGTGATGTTTTCATACATTATATAGTGCATGAAATGTTAAAAGAAATAAGACATAGCTAGCAGTCACTCTTGGTATGCTTTTCGTTTTCAGTTAGGACTTTAAAATTCGGACAACTAATGGTTACAAAAAGCTACGTTTGTAGTAATTAATCTTTCATAACTAAATTAATATATAAATCTATATAACTAAAACTAAACTTATAAAAGTTATTATTATTATTATCTGTGTTTGTAGTAAATGTTTTGAGATAAAAATATGTTCGTGTTGTTGATTCTTGTATTTTTTTTTGTTAATAATTCGGTGTATTCCTGGCAACTACTGACGTGGGTCTAAACTAGTAGCGAGTGTCTGTATCATCCTACGTTATTGGTCGGAGTATATCTCGGTCACCGGACAACGGAGAAACCCAGATTTTAAATTTTATTTTCAGTGGCCCGGAATTCAAACCCGGATCCGTATTGGGCCTAAGCTCCAAATAAAGATGTTAATGGTATCTTCATACGCACAAGGATGGATGGATTGAATCATACACAATTTTTACAGAAATTATCTGCAACTGCAAGAGTTCATCCGTCTTCCAGATTCACAGTGTTCACTTGTTATCATCTCTTCCCTAGAATCGTTGTGTGGTAATCAAAGAAGAAAGTTACTGGAAGGAATAAACTATAGTAAAAGAGAAAATATACAGCAAGGCACCATTTGCTTCGTATATTTCCTGTATGGCTTTGTTTCATGCGTGTCTACTCATCAAAACAAAATCTTCCAAACAAAAGAAGTGATCATTTAGGTACTGCTATAGACGTTTGTGTTGTTGACTGATGGGTTTTGGTTTTTCTTTAAATCATAAGAACAAAAATACTGGGAATTTGCTATTCATTGTTGTTAAATCTGATTGTTGTTGATTTTATCATAAAAATGTTCCATTTTCAAAACCATACGAATCTAAAGTGGTTTATTTTTTATTAGAAGAAGTTAGATATAAAAAATCTTATAAACATTGCAATTGGATAGTTTGGTAATTTCATTTAGGAATAAGTGTAGTTCTCCAAAAAAATATAAAGTGGTATGAATTTCAAAATAAAATCTCTTATGAAGGTATTTTTTCCAAATTATCCCTTTAATTTAACATTATCAAATATTCTAAAGAAAGTATTACTTATAAACTAAACTACCTGAAAAACCTGGATTATTCGAATATGCTTTATCCAAAATATTTAAAATTATTCGAATTACTCTAAATAACCCAAGTATCCAAATAATTTTTTACTTCTACTATTCAAATTTATCTGAATTACTCGATTTTTTATCTGAAAATTTGTTTTTTTCACTCGAGTTATCCAAAAATTAAGCAAATATCCGGAACCAAGTTGAAATCGAAGGTGTATCGGATACAAACCGGTTCTTATAGTCGTTATGTGAACCGAACGAAAACAAAAATAATTGAACCAAAAAATCATTGAATTCCATATATAACCGAACGATTTATATATCTCTATAACTGAAAAACGAAAACCAAAATCGAAAGCCGAAAGAACAAAACTGAAAACCAAACGCCCATGCCTAGTCCTAACTCCTAATTAATCAGTTAGTTTAGGAAACAAACTATTCATTTTGAACTGAATCAAACTAAAAACATGATTTATTTATTTATTTAGGTTAACTAAATATAGTAATAACATAAATATTATAAAATATTTAACCATTTAACCTAAACTGTAAAACATAATTTTAATCATTTTATTCTAGATGAACAGAACAAATACAACCAACAGTAGAATAAAATAATATGATTCTTCTACATTATTATCAAAAACTTTAAAAAAAACACTTATTACAATTTTACTAGGTTTAAAGTAAATTGTTCATTTTAAGCTTTAATCTACCTGTGGACTTTCGTCAAAACACTATCACAAAACTTACACTTTCCCTACTGTTTGGTGATTGTTTGGTTGACCATTTAACAAAAATGGCTTTTGAAATAAAGATAAAAGGCTGTAATCAGTCTGACTGAAACAATCATTTCAAAAATAGAAAGCTTGCTTATCAAGGCGGAGAGAATTGTGTGACAAATAAGCAATCCAACTTATTAATGATCTCTTACTTACAACCCACCTATTCTTGTACTCGTTGACTATAAAAGTGTAACCAGATTTTTGTAAAACCACATACTAAATCATTTCATATAATCTCAATCAAAATGAAAATGAAAATCTGTTACATTCTCGTATTAATTTCTCTGGCTACAACAAGCTTAAGTGTCCCAGAGGCTTCGACTACAAAGCAAAAGACCTCTATACATCTTCCGCTGAAGCACCTAAGCCCGCAAAATTACTTTAGCCGCCCCAAAACCTTTGCCCCTCACCTCAAGTATCCAGAGAGGCACACAGGTCTGGCTTTCGTGGCAGTGATCCACTTTGGCTCACCTACTGTGCCACAGTACCTGCATGTCGACACCGGGAGCACGTTAACTTGGGTAAATTGTTTTCCATGCGCCAATTGCGTCTGGGAATATATCTATCCCAGATATCGCCCTCAAGACTCGTCTACATACCATCCTGCTGGATACTGTGAATCAACACCAAAGGGCGCGAATCCAGAGTTTATGTGAAAGCTTGGTTCAGTTTCTATGATGGGCCAGCAGCAACATCAGATATGGGCCAAGTCATGCGCAGGCCCAAACTCCAGCCCCAATGATTATACCTAAAGAACACATATATAACACAACGTTAGTATGTTGTTATGGTTAAGCAAGCAGTCAACAGGATATATCTGATTACAGCAGCAGGAGTTAAGAAACAAGAGATACAGCAAGTGAGAAGAGACATCAACAAAGATAAATAGCTTAGGCTTAAGACTATTTGATCTAAGGAGGTTGATTGTATTCTCTAGCTAAGTTGTTTGGGATCCTATTGTAATCATACTATCTAGCACACTGATTTGGTGTGTCTAGAGTCTCTTTGATCTAGTGAAGTTTGGGAGCGAAGTTCTCCCACGAGACGTACCGTGCCGAGGGCCGGGAACTCGTTAAATTGATTGTGCAATTTACTTTCAGTTATAACCTAAATCATAAGAGTAACTTGAAACCTAAGTAACCTAATAATCTCTACAAGTGGTATCAGAGCTTCCGGTTATATCAAAGGTTACATAGGAGAGAGAGAGGTTGATATTCAGTACCTGGACGATGGTGAAGTCCAAGGAGCGTATTGAGATCGACAGGTTTGAAGGTGATGGAGATTTCGCCTTATGGAAAGTGAGGATGCTTGCTCACTTTGGAGTATTGGGCTTGAAAGCAATTCTCACTGATGAGAAGCTTTTAAAAGAGGATTCTGATGTGAAGGATGACCCGGATCCTGCTATAAAGGATGCTGATAAGGGAGTAGCTGGATGTGGGGCGTCATCTCCTGCCATTGACCCTGCAAAATTCGAGAAATCAGAGAAAGCAAAGGACCTGATAGTGCTCAACGTTGGGAATAAAGTGCTAAGGAAAATTCAACATTGTGAGACTGCTGCTGCAATGTGGAGTACACTAAACAGTTTGTACACAGAGACTTCATTACCCAACCGGATTTATCTACAGCTCAGGTTTTACACTTTCAAGATGATTGAATCAAAATCCATCGATGAGAATGTGGATGAGTTTCTGAAACTAGTGGCAGATTTAAACAATTTGCAAGTTGAAGTATCAGAAGAGGTTCAAGCCATTCTACTACTAAGCTCTCTACCTAATAAGTACGATCAGCTCAAGGAGACTCTAAAGTATGGAAGAGAAACTCTTAGCCTAGCTGAGGTCACTGGAGCAGCTAAATCTAAAGAAAGAGAACTAGCTGAGAGTGGTAAGTTTACCAGATCCGGTGGAGACAGTCTGATGGTTGATAGAGGCAGATCAGACAAACGAACTGGTAAAGGGAATGGAAAGAACTACAAGGGCAGGTCCAAGAGCCGACATGGACGATCTCAATCTCGTCCTAGAGGAAACAAAAACACAAAAGGATGTTTTATTTGCGGCAAGGAAGGTCACTGGAAACGTGAGTGTCCAGATAAGAAGCAATTCAAAGCACCAGATTCAGCAAACGTTGTAGCAGAGTCTAGAGAACCCTTGATTCTTACCGTGAGCATGCAGTATTCCAAGGATGAATGGGTGATGGACTCTGGCTGCTCGTTCCACATTACTCCAGATAAGAGTTTCCTGTTTGACCTGGAAGAATTCAAAGGAGGAAAAGTGTTAATGGCAAACAACACACACAGCAACATTAAAGGGATTGGGAAGATTAAAATTCTGAATGAAGATGGGTCTACTGTGATCCTAACAGGTGTAAGATATATGCCTGGAATGAGCAGAAATTTAATTTCTTACGGAATGTTGGAAAAATCAGGGTGCAGATATGAAGGCAAGGACCTTGTGGTTAATTTCTATAAGGGTGATAAACCAGTTATCTCAGGAAAATATCATCAGGGCCTCTACTACCTACAAGGTACAGTCTCCAGGGGAGAGGCTAATCTATCTAAGACGGATAAGAACATGACTAACGTGTGGCACTCACGCCTTGGTCATATGAGTCTTAAAAGTATGTCTGAGCTTGTCAAACAGGGATTTATCATTGACAAGGAAGTAAAGACATTGGATTTTTGTGAACACTGCATAATAGGGAAGTCACATAAGCAAAGTTTCACCAAGGCTAAGCATATCACTAAAGGGATTCTAGAGTATATCCACTCTGACCTTTGGGGCTCTCCATCTACACCAGAAAGCCTTGCTGGACATAAGTATTTCGTGACATTTATTGATGATTTTTCTAAGAAGGTCTGGATTTATTTTCTGAAGACTAAAGACGAAGTATTCTCTAAGTTTACAGAATGGAAAGCTGAGGTGGAGACTATGACAGGAAAGAAAATCAAATGCCTAAGGACAGACAATGGTTTGGAATTTTGCAACAGACAATTCGACAACTACTGCAAAACGTCAGGCATCAAGAGGCACAGGACCTGTACATATACCCCGCAGCAGAATGGGGTTTCAGAAAGGATGAACAGGACTATTATGGATAAGGTGAGATGCATGTTAGCTGAATCAGGGTTAGATCAAAGCTTCTGGGCAGAGGCTGCCTCTACTGCTATCTATCTGATAAATAGATCACCTAACTCTACATTGGAGTTTAAAATGCCAGAAGAAGTATGGACAGGGTCTAAACCCGATCTAAGTCATCTCAGAACATTTGGCTGCTCTGCATATGTTCACATAACAGAGGAGAAGACTGGACGCAGAGCTATCAAAGGAGTATTCGTTGGATATCCTATGGGCACTAAAGGATATAGAGTGTGGATAGAAGATGAAGGAGCGTGCAGAATTAGCAGGAACGTTGTCTTCAACGAAGAAGAACTGCACAAGCACACTGCTGCTAAAGAAAAAGAAAACACAGGAGAGGCTAAGGACACAGAAAAACGAGCTAAGAAGAGAGTGTCATTCAGTGATGATTTGATCAGAGGACCTTCTCCTTCTGTCGAATCCAAAGATACCTCTGATCAAGGTGGAGAAGAATCATCATTATCTGACAGCTCATCCACCAGCTCGAGCAGTTCGAGTGACACCGAACTAAACAAAGAGGTTGAGAGTGAGAGTGGTGACACTGGAACTCTAGACAACTATGTTCTAGCACGGGACAGAGAGAGGAGACAGAACATAAGGCCACCATCTCGTTATGAGGATGGGAACTTTGTAGCCTATGCACTCAATGTCATCGAGGACTTGGAAATACAAGAGCCCAAATCCTATGCTGAGGCAATGAGAAGCCCACAGAAGAAGCTGTGGAAGAGTGCTGCTGAAGAGGAAATGGATTCTCATCGCAAGAACAGAACATGGGACCTGATTGATAGGCCTCCTAAGACTAAGACTGTTGGATGCAGATGGTTGTTTAAGCTAAAACCTGGAATCCCAGGTGTTGAGGATGAAAGATACAAGGGCAGGCTAGTTGCTAAGGGATATTCACAGACAGAGGGAGTGGATTACAACGAGATTTTCTCTCCAGTCGTGAAGCATGTATCTATCAGACTTATGCTTAGTATTGTGGTTAATCTAGACTTGGAACTAGAACAGATGGATGTAAAAACAGCCTTCTTACATGGAAGCCTAGAGGAAAGGATCCTAATGGAGCAGCCTGAGGGATTCATTAAGCCAGGGACAGAGAACAAAGTATGCCTCTTGAGAAAGTCTCTATATGGTTTGAAGCAATCCCCCAGAAGGTGGAACCATCGATTCAACACCTTCATGAAGGATCAGCTATTTGATCGTTGCAGTAAGGACCTATGTGTCTACATGAGGGACGTGAACACTGATAAAGCTATTTATCTACTCTTATATGTCGATGACATGTTAATCGCTTCTGGAAACAAGAGGGTGATAAAGGAGCTTAAGGAAAAGCTAAGTGGAGAGTTTGAGATGAAGGACATGGGGAAGGCCTCAAGAATATTAGGTATGGACATTACTCGAGACAGAGTGAAAGGAACTCTGATTCTATCTCAGAGTAAGTACATTGAGAAGGTGCTAAGGACGTTTGGAATGCAGGACGCTAAGCCTGTTATTACTCCTACTGCATCACACTTCAAACTGAGAAGCTTAACGGATGATGAGTGGAAAGTAGAAGCTTCACAGATGGAAAGGATTCCCTATGCCAGTGCTGTGGGGAGTCTAATGTATGCTATGGTTGGCTCTAGACCTGACCTAGGGTTTGCAGTGGGTTACGTTTGCAGATTCATGAGTAAACCGGGAAGGGAACACTGGAAAGCAGTTCAGTGGGTTCTCAGATACTTAAAAGGAGCAGTAGACTCGAACTTAACTTTCAGGAAGAACTCTACACTCCTAGTGGAAGGCTACTCAGACTCAGACTACGCTACAGATATGGACAGGAGACGTTCAGTTACAGGCTATGCGTTTAAATTTGGTGGCAATACGATTTCATGGAAATCATGTCTACAATCTGTGGTGGCGTTATCTACTACAGAAGCAGAGTACATGGCTATGAACGAAGCAGCTAAGGAAGCTATGTGGCTAAAGGAGACATGCGCTGAACTAGGATTCAAGCAACAGGGGATCAAGCTCTATTGTGATTCTCAAAGTGCCCTAGCTCTAGCAAGAAACCCAGTAAATCACGAAAAGACTAAACACATTGCTACCAAGTTCAATTTCATTCGAGATCTAGTGGAAGCAGGGGACATCAACCTAAACAAGATCCATACAAACCTAAACCCTGCAGACTTCTTAACGAAAACGGTACCTGGTCAGAAGTTCCAGCTTTGCTGTGAACTTTTGAATGTCCACTGAACGAACAGGGCTGCTCCAGGTGATTCCAGTGCTAGTGATTCTTTTCCTCGCATAACACAAACGATATATAAGGGTGAGTGTATATGCTTAGAGTCAACCAAGTATTTTGGGAGCATCGTGACAAGGAACGAATTACCTGGAGCGTAAGCAGAGTCGAGAAGTGGGTCTCGGCTCAGGTGGAGGAATATGAAAACGACAAACAGTCACGAGTTTGATGTGAAGGGACTACAAGGCGTGTAGCAAATGTCATCCAAGTATCAAGGAATCAGGATGATCACCAGTCACAAGTGCACCTACAATGAGAAACAACAATAATTCATATGTGTGAGTAACTAACTGCAGTATGTTACGAACCACGGTTAAGAGTCAGAGTGAGGTTTACCAGAGGACAAATAAGTATGCGTCACAGCTCAGGGAGCTGAAGCGAATGTCAAGGCTGAGGAATGAACTCACTGTGAAGTCGGAATAGTTCACCACAGAGCTACATCGACACCTAAGAACAGTAAGAGGAATCAGATCGACATAACCAAGTATACGAGAAGGGTTCTCTATAAGGTGGAGCACTAACCTCTACGAAACAGGTGGAGGCGACAGGTGGAGCTCAGGTATGAGCTCAATGGATAACAAGTCTCAGCAGGTTGCTGAAACAGGGCTCGGGACGGAGCCACCAGCGTGTCAGAGAGGGTGAAGAAATCGCCGGAGGAGACATGTAAAACAAAGAATCAAAGGAGTCAGCAAGCTAATCAATCGCATTACCACTCGTATCCTTTCAGATGATCCTAGTTTCTCAAAGCTATGGAGGAATTAGATGTACCTGAGGAAAGAGAGGGAGGAGGAGCAACACTGTCACGAGCGACGGATCTCCTGCGACGGAGCTGACAGAAACCTTCATAGACGGAACCAAGACCTAATTGAAGGTGGAGGTTCGCGGATGAGAAAGTCAGAGAACAGAGGCAGGTAAGCTACGCCGTTGAGGTGGAGCCAGACGGATCTGTCTCGACGGAGCTAGACAAGGCTGTGGTACTCAAGACGGAGGTCGAGAGGAAACAGGGAGAGTAAGAGACATGAAGGGGAGCTGCTTTGATCGGAATCTCTGTACACGGATCGAGTCCGCAATTGCGGAGGAGGTTCACGAGACAGAGAGAAATGAGAGAGAGAGTGTCACTGATCTTTCTCGAAGAGACAAAGAGACAAAGGGAAGGAGGTTGTCGGCACTAGGGTTTGACAGATGGGCCATACTGGGCCTAAACCAAGCTGGTGGAGATTTGTGAAAGCTTGGTTCAGTTTCTATGATGGGCCAGCAGCAACATCAGATATGGGCCAAGTCATGCGCAGGCCCAAACTCCAGCCCCAATGATTATACCTAAAGAACACATATATAACACAACGTTAGTATGTTGTTATGGTTAAGCAAGCAGTCAACAGGATATATCTGATTACAGCAGCAGGAGTTAAGAAACAAGAGATACAGCAAGTGAGAAGAGACATCAACAAAGATAAATAGCTTAGGCTTAAGACTATTTGATCTAAGGAGGTTGATTGTATTCTCTAGCTAAGTTGTTTGGGATCCTATTGTAATCATACTATCTAGCACACTGATTTGGTGTGTCTAGAGTCTCTTTGATCTAGTGAAGTTTGGGAGCGAAGTTCTCCCACGAGACGTACCGTGCCGAGGGCCGGGAACTCGTTAAATTGATTGTGCAATTTACTTTCAGTTATAACCTAAATCATAAGAGTAACTTGAAACCTAAGTAACCTAATAATCTCTACAGTTTACCTATAGTTATCAGAGTAGAAGATGCACTTATGCACAATTATATGCAGATAAGAGTGTCATTAAAGGCATACTTTCGAGGGAAAGGCTTGCAATGACGACTCTTGATGGTGGGTTCGACGTGCTACAAGATGTGTATTTTGGCTGCAACGATCGAGCCGAAGGGGAGGGCTATATAGGAAACGGAATACTGGGACTCGGGTCTGGAGAGTACTCCCTTGTGGAGAGACTCGGATCAAGGTTCTCGCTTTGCTTCGGTCGTATGCGGGAGGCTACAGATAACCACAGTCTCATACTTGGTGATGATGCGATTATATATGGATCCCGCACCAGAATCAAAGTCTCGAGGGGTCATAATATCTTCGTCGTAGACACAATATTTGTTGGCCGAGCATTCTTGGACTGCTCCCCAACCGAGGTATTTGTTGACACAGGGACACCACTAACTCACCTATCCGACACTATGTACGAGTTCATTGAAAGAAAAGTCAAAGATGCAATGAGAAGATTTACATCAGTCAAGGATGACTCTCTACTCTGCTACAGAGTAAAAGTGCAAGAAATACCAGAGATGATTGATATTGGTTTCGAGTTCGCTGGTGGCGTCACAATAAGCGTGAAGGCTAGGGATCTCTTTCTCCCCAACGGCACCCCAGGAACTCTGTGTCTGGGCATCACGAGAAGTTCTGATGACTACATCATCATCGGTGCCATCTCTATGCAAGGGTATAATTTCGGATACAATCTAAACCAAAACAGCGTTCACATTGTTGAACGCATGTGTTAATTATGGATGTTTTATTTATTATTATGGTTATTTTAATAAATTTTCGTTCTGTTTAAAATTTCAAAAGAAGAATAAACTTCTTTTTCGTTATTTCCACTGAAATAGTCATTCAAATAATTTTATATTAAATATGTTTGTAATACACGATCAGCATTAACATATTGTGTGTTGCTAGAACACGTTTAGATCTTTCAAACTACTTGTGTTTGCTTTTGTATTTGTTCAAAGTTAGGTTTCCTTCATCGATTTGGTATGTTGTTCATTATATC
The DNA here is from genome assembly GCA_026261945.1 of Hirschfeldia incana. Lineage (NCBI taxonomy): Eukaryota > Viridiplantae > Streptophyta > Magnoliopsida > Brassicales > Brassicaceae > Hirschfeldia > Hirschfeldia incana. Next base: position 7,011,721 of record JABCMI010000006.1, read on the forward strand.
GACCCTAAAAATACATATACATATTATCCATCCATTGAGCCCCTATTTACTCTTTTTTTTCAAAGAATATTAATATATTAAATAAAATTCTACCCTTTACATCGACGCCGGAGAAAAGACCGGTGACCTAAAAAAGATTGAACGACAGAAACATACAAACAACAACTCAACACAGATCTAAAAACCTAAGAGGAAAAAGCTCAAGCGAGGGAAAGACGATACCGTGTCCCCATCTCTGACGAACACGGAGGGTTAGCGTGTTCGGAACCCGCCAAAGATCCATCAACGGTTAACCTTCAAGTAGAGACATCCTCGGAGGTACCCCGCGTCCCCGAGCGCAAGAATCCAGAGGAGAACGACTCTCAAGCTTTCCTCCGTCGAATTTCCCTGTTATCCCGCCGCCGCACACCTTAGACCACCGCGCACCAAACCCTAAGCTCAACCGTCCAAGGAAAGCCTCCGCGTCTAGGAGGGAGATGTCCCGGAGAACCGCTATCCCCGGAGCTAAGCTCGTGATAAGCTACGTGTTCCATTGGTCATGTTGAATAAAAAGCAAAGGAGCTCGGGACGCATAGCGAGGAAGATGTGACAGTGTTTGTGCTGAAGTACATCGATGGAGAAGAATGAGTCACTCTGATCTCTCAGAGTCTTTCGTAGTTTCAATGATAATCAAACTCAGAGTTTTATGTCGTTTTACTTTATGGTTTGCTTTTCGGTTTATTGTCGCATTTAACGTGCGTGATATCCTTTTGGGAAAATTATCAAAGAGGGACATGAGCTTTTCTGAGAGTCTTTTTTAAATCATAAGTATCCACTTGGTCAAACTGGTATTCACCTTATACATTAGCCTCATACGTGTATTTAGGTATCTCATGCACGTTATTATTGAGGAGTCCAACAAAGACGGAAAGATATGTATGGACGTGTATTTAGGTATCTCACGCACGTTATTATTTTGATCCCTTTATCCCATCAATCCACTGGTGTTGACCTTTTGGATTGACCTTATACGCCTTATTTATTACTCTCTTTGTATCACTTTAAGTGGTGTTTAAAAAGAAATTTGTTCCAAATTAATTAATGTTTTCATTCTTCTAGGTAGAATCTAATATCGTTTGAAATTTGCGACTAATTACAAAATGATGAGATTTTTTCATATTGGCTGAATTAGTTTTATTCGGTGATAATCTTTACTAATAAAGTATAGTTTCGTATCTTTTTTTGGGGGGGGGGGGGGCATCTGAGGTGCTGTTCGTTTGCTAACCTAGGTGATCCATCTAGGTGAAAGCTGCAAATCAATGTTCGTTTTGTACACTAAAATGCTACATCTAGATGGATCACACAGCTGCATTTATAAAAACTCATCTCAAATTCTCATCCAAATGAAGCTTAATCTTTACGAAGCATTTGGATGAAGGTGAGTCTCTTCACCAAAAAATGACAAGTTTTTTTGTCAAAAAAACTTCCCATCAAAATAAAAAATGCAATTTTTCGTCAAAATTGGAAAAACACAATTTCTCGCAAAAATCAAAAAAATGTAATTTTCCGCCAAAACCAGAATACATAATTTCCCGCCAAAATCGGAAAAATGCAATTTCTCTCCAAAACCGAGTAAACACAATTTCCCGCAAAAATCGAGAAAAAACAATTTTCCGCCAAAAACGAGAAAATTCAATTTCCCGCCAAAACGAGAAAATGCAATTTCCCGCCAAAACGAGAAAATGCAATTTCCCGCCAAAACTAAGAAAATGCAATTTCCCGCCAAAATCAGAAAAACGCAATTTCCCGCCAAAAATGAGAAAACTTATTTTTCCGCCAAAAATGAGAAAACGCTATTTCTCGCCAAAATTGGAAAAATGCAATTTCATGTCAACCCGGAAAAATAAAATTTCTTGCCAAAACTGAGGAAATTCCTCGAAATTTCTCGTCAAAACCGAAAAAACGCAATTTCCCACTAAAACCGGAAAGAATGCAATTTCTCTCCAAAACCGAGAAAATGTAATTTCTCTCCAAAACCGAGAAAACGTAATTTCTCGCAAAAACCGAGAAAAAACAATTTTCCGCCAAAAACGAGAAAACTCAATTTCCCGCCAAAACGAGAAAATCCAATTTCCCGCCAAAACGAGAAATGCAATTTCCCGCAAAAATGAGAAAACACAATTTTCCGCCAAAATCGGAAAAACGCAATTTCCCGCCAAATACGAGAAAACTTAATTTCCCGCCAAAAATGAGAAAACGATATTTCTTGCCAAAATCGGAAAAATGCAATTTCATGTCAAAACCGGAAAAATAAAATTTCTTGCCAAAACTGAGGAAACGCAATTTCTCGCCAAAACCAAAAAAACGCAATTTCCCACTAAAACCGGAAAGAATGCAATTTCCGGTCAAAACCGGAAAAGAGTAATTTCCCGTCAAAAAAAAAAACGCAAATTCCTGCCAAAACCAGAAAAACGCATTTTCTCGCCAAACTGAGAAAACACAATTTCCCACTAAAACCGTGAAAACTCAATTTCTCGCCAAAATCTATTTTAATTATTTTAAAATAAAAAATGCAAATTCCCATCAAATCTATTTTAATTATTTTAATAAAAAGTTTATCTCGATGTAAATGCGAATTGAAAAAAAAAACAAACAAAGATAGTTGCATTTAGATAAATGATTCATCTGAATAGATAAACGAAATGTAGAAACGAACAACACCTAGATGGTCCATCTGGATGGGTGGAACATCTGGATAAGCCATCCAGATGGACCATCTAGATGCATCTTTCAGATGTACAACACAAACAGGGCCTGATGCTCCTTTCTCCAATTCTCCTCCATGTCTACGTAACCGGCGTCGGTTCTTCTCTCCCCCATCTTCACTTGACGGGAAGTAAGTCATTAGAGTTATGACCAACATCAATTGACTCCACGATGCTCTCATCAATTTCTTATTCCTCATCTTCTTCATCACGTGAATACCAGATCACTATATATGAGCTCACCGAGGAGCTGGAGAATAAATCACAGCATCTCTGGGATTTCTCTCTATTACAAAACGGTGCAAACTAATGCTCCAAAAAGATGGTTTTATGACAACTAAAGCTGATGAGGAACGTCCTAACTACCGACCTATTATTGATCGTGATGGTCTTCTGAGACAACGCTCATCGAATCAGGTTAATACTAAACTAAGACTATCTGTATTCTTTGTTATATAACTAATAGGTTGAAGGAAACAAATATTACTGTAGGGAACTTTTGCTGAAAGAACCAGGATACATATATTGTCTGAGGATATGAATAAAACAAAACAAGAGAAGAGCTTTTAGCTTAAGAGAGAGATTACAAGTGTCGAATAATGTGAAACCGTAGCAAGAAGTTAAAGCTTGAAAGGAACGCCTCGACATGTATGATATTTCTTCCTCTTTTGTGCTTGTGCTGGTCATGATTCTTAGTGTGAATGTTTCTCATCTAATTTTTTTTAAGAGTTGTAGAATGTTTTGGCTCCACCATGTCCTGTTGAGAGATTTTGTGAGACAATTGAATGTCGCTTAATCAGACTTTCATATAAATATGACATCATATAGCAATAAACTTAAGTGAGTTCTCTCTATTTTTTCATGTAGGTGTCGTGGCATATGATTAAAGGATTTACAGAAGAAATTAAGCTAGCAAGAGGTATTGGCTGTTTCGAGAAGGGAATGTTATTACACTCCTCCTCTTCTATAGGCAAGGATCAGAAAGAAAGTGAATGTAGATACATTCGATATCAATAACATTAAGTGCACTCAGGTCTGATTTCAGTCATTCATTCTTCACCGCAACCTCCGGAAGACACTTCTACTTTCACCAGGAAACTCTTGCTGGTAACAGCTTTCATAGTGTAAGATGAACCCACTTCACCCTATTGTTTTCACTTCCTTTCAGCCTGTTTTCTAATACTTCTTAAACACTGTTGCATGCAGAATGTGTGGTTTAGAGACTGGCCCATCCTTGACTTCTTTCAGTGATTTAGATGTTCAGAAAATTGAATCTGTTACGCCATCTTAGCTCAATGCCTATGTTGTTAATTCTACCCCACAGGTACGTCTATTTACTTATTTACATTGGAAGAGTTACTTTTCATTCTTATTAACAGTAGAAATTCACTCATCCTCAACATGTATGTCCCTGTACGAAGAATTCCTCTACAAAGCCAAAGTTAGTTACATCTCCTGTTCTAAGTGCTATCGAAAATGGATTCACATCCTTTACATGTGCCTGGTGTAATGATGACAAGGCTATTACGTTGTAAGGAAATGTACTCTCACATCAATAGCACTGGTTGTTTATGCATCATATGGTCTTCTCTTGAAATTTACGCCTAACACACACCTTTTCACCACCGCATTACACAGTATGGTGGTCACAGATGTGCGACCACCATTGACCAATTTTGTATACCAGGTTAGTCCTAACCCTTGCAAAAGTTTTTCAGCTTTAAATTTAGGCATCACCAAGGTGTTCCAGTGAACAACCACCGATGCGATTCTGGTTCAAATATTGAAGGACACCGTGACCGCACCACCGCTCCAAGCTCCTATTTAATTTTAGTAGCTATTAAATCCTTTATTCTATTCACAACAAAATGGTGACGACAATCAAAAATACAATTTGTATACATCCGCTGAGAACCGTCCTATTTCATATTTACAAGAGGTCCTATAAATACCTGCTAAAAATGAAATACACTGTTTAACCAAGCTCAAAATTTACTTTCTGGAACCAAAAAAAGAATAATTTTATTGCAATAAGTAGGTCCAAACAATAGAGATTGAAAATTAAATGAAAAGTACATCTAAAGCATAGAACTAATAAGAGCAATAATACAATGTTTTAAATATTTTAAAAATATAAATCAACAGAATATAACTTTTAACTTTCAATAGTATTTAGGCACTCTAATAATTTAATCTTCATTTCATAATTTATATCTTGTAAAACATTGATTATATTATTATATATTTAATATAATATATTAAATTAATTTACAATTTATATAGAAAACCTGTGCGTAGCCCGAGAAAACCACTAGTTTTATATAATTAAGAGTCACCCCCAATTCTCTTCACCAATTTAACTAATAATTTTTTCATCAAGCTTAGTGTTTTTCTTACCATTTCACCAAACTTTGTATTTCTCTTACAATTTCACCAAGCTTTGTTTTTTTTCACCAATTAAACCAAGATTTTTTTTGAACAAAAAAGAAGCTAAGAACTTCTAAAAAATTATACTTTTGGACTTTCACAAAACTAATTATATTAACAAGAATTTTTAATATCATAAAATATATACAGTAATTAACAATTAAATTAATGGTTAGAATCCATCAGAGGGTTCTAACCAGAACCCAATATGAATCGGACTAACTGGACAATTGTTTCATGACACGCTTTGCACTTTAATAGTATGGTATATTTTGTTGTCACTTAAGAGCATCTTTATCTCAGGTTCTTAAGTGGAGTTTTTAAGAAATCAATGATTTAATTAACTTAAATAAAAGGAATTAAAATAGGAGTAATCGAACCGAGATTTGGGAACCGATTTAGAGCGAGGTTTTTAATACACGTGTCATTATACCGTGAAGTTCCAATTTTTTTTATCTCTTTCGTTCGTGTTCTCTGTGTCGTCGTCTTCTTCTCCTCTCGGCTTCTCCGCTGGTGATAGTGAATATTATCTTTCACGTCAGATTGGGTGGATTCACTGGAGATTTTCTGATATCAAGGGAAGATTGGATTAACAGAGAGTTTGGAGATGGGGATTACAAAGGATCAGAGGAGATTGACATGGGTGAGAGGTCTCTATTAGAGTCTTGGTTTAGTATGGTTTAATTGATTACAATGTATTTTAGTTGGTTAGCTTATTCCGGTTAACAAAAGTCAGTATAAAGACTGATTCATTGTATCATAAATGCTTTAACGAGAATAAGAAAGGAAAGTTTGATCGTAACAGACTCTCTCGTCACTCTCTTTTCATCTTGATTGTTGCTCAAGTAACATGGTATCAGAGCGTTGAATCCAAATTCAACGAGTACGAACCGAGATTCCGACGTCATCGAGCTCATCGTCTCCGTCTCAGCGATCTCACGATGGTCACCTTGCGTCGTTCTACACGGAGAGCCGTTCGCACTAATGGATCAGCTGCGAAATCAGCAAATCCATCTCGAGCTTCTTCATCGAACAATGTTTCTGCAGAATCCGTTCCGGATCAACCAATTCCGGTGCCGATCCCGACGATTCCACCGTTACCGCGAGCTCCGATCTCTTCTTTTCCGGTTATACCGCCAATCTCATCATCAGACTCTCTCGACTTCGGCGGAATCAGTTTTCACCATACTTCCTTGCTAATGGTGATAATCCAGGTACTTCTCTCATTACGGAGGTACTCGACGAATCTAACTATAATACTTGGAGCATTGCGATTACTATTGCGTTAGATGCGAAGAACAAGATTGTGTTTGTTGATGGTTCTTTGCCTAGACTAGCTGAATCGCATCCTCATTATAGAATCTGGTCGAGATGCAATAGTATGGTTAAGTCATGGATCTTGAATTCGGTTACGAAACCGATCTATGGAAGCATCTTGAGATTCAATGATGCATCTGAGATATGGAAGGATCTAATGGCACGTTTTCATCTCACAAACTTGCCACGTTCCTATCAGCTAATTCAGCAGATTTGGTCTTTGCAACAAGGATCATCGGATCTATCTTCTTACTATAAAAAGCTTAAAACGCTTTGGGATGATCTTGATGGTGCTGAGTGTGTTAAGACCTATCAAACGTGTGCTTGCTGCAAAGCAATGGCTACGAGAACAGAGCAAACGAAAGTCATCAAATTTCTTGCTGGCCTCAATGATTCTTATGCAAATGCTAGAGGTCAAATCATCATGAAGAAGCATATACCAGTACTTTCGGAGGTCTACAATCTACTTGATCAGGATTTCAATCAGCGTAGCATTGCTCCTCTACAAAATACAAGTGCTTTCAACATTACTTCTTCTGATGAGCCTTCTGCTTCTGTGAATGCAACGTACACTTCTAAGCAGCCAAGATTGGTGTGTTCTCACTGTGGTTATAATGGACACACTGTTGACAAGTGCTACAAGATTCATGGTTATCCACCGGGTTTCAAGCACAAGACAAAACAAAATGCTGAGAAACAAGGCAACAGTGTCAAGCCAGTTGTTGCGCAGTTAGCTATTAATGACTCCAAACGAGCTGATGATACTACTACTATCTTCAACACTCTCTCAAAAGATCAGATACAGAGCGTCATTGATCACTTCAACGCTCAGCTTCCACCGAGTCAAGTTAACTATGCCTCTACATCTACTGGAACTATCACTGCAATGCTTGGTATGGCTTTCTCTTTTTCTACTATTGGTTTTGTTGGGATTCTCCGTGCAACAGATAATGTTCTCTCCTCTGCCTCGTGGATTATAGACAGTGGTGCTACACATCATGTATCACATGATAGGAATCTGTTTGAAACTCTATGATTCTGTCAACAGATCAGTGACTCTTCCTACAGGTCAACATATTACAATTAAAGGAATTGGGCAGATACGACTAAATGAATATCTTTTGTGACGAATGTTCTATATATTCCTGATTTCCGATTGAATTTACTCAGTATCAGTCATCTAACGAAGGATTTGGGTTGTCGAGTTATGTTTGATCAAAGCTCTTGTATGATACAGGATCCTATCAAGGGATTGATGATTGGTCAGGGTGAAGAAATTGCTAATCTCTACGTCATGGATGGAGCTTTCACCATGGATCCTGCAACCTCAAAGACCATTTCTTCTGTTAATGTCATTGTTGACACTTCTTTATGGCATAGTAGACTGGGTCATCCCTCGTTGGACAGAATATATTTGATTACTGATGTTCTTGGAATCAATCAAAAGAATAAAGAACCCTTTCATTGTTCTATATGTCCTCTAGCTAAACAAAAACACATTCCTTATGCTTCACACAATAACATTAGTACCACTGCGTTTGATCTTCTTCACATTGATATTTGGGGACCCTTCTCAGAACCTACACCAGAAGGTTACCGGTATTTCCTGACAATTGTGGATGATCACACCAGAGTAACTTGGATATATCTGTTGAGAACAAAGTCTGAAGTTCTACAAGTGTTTCCAGACTTCATTACGATGGTTGAGAAACAGTATAAAGCTCAAGTCAAAGGAGTCAGGTCTGATAATGCTCCAGAATTAAAATTCACTGCTTTATACAACAAAAAAGGCATAGTAGCTTATCATTCTTGTCCTGAGACGCCTCAACAGAACTCGGTAGTGGAGAGGAAACATCAGCACATTCTAAATGTGGCTCGTTCACTGATGTTTCAATCTCACTTGCCACTCCAATATTGGGGTGATTGCGTGTTAACGGCAGTCTTCCTTATCAACAGACTTCCTACACCTCTCCTCGGTAACAAATCTTCTTTTCAAGTTCTCACACATCACTCACCAAACTACAAAGACTTAAGAGTCTTTGGTTGTCTCATCTACTGTTCTACATCACCAAAGAATCATCACAAGTTTCAACCAAGAGCTAAACCTTGTGCTTTTTTTGGTTATCCAGCGGGTTACAAAGGCTATAAACTCTTGGATTTGGAAACAAAGACAGTATATCACGCAACGTGGTGTTTCATGAAGATATCTTCCCGTTTCAACACGCTGGTGATATGAAGAATGATTTCTTTTCCATTTTGAATCCTGGATCTGTAGAATCTCCTTGTGATCGTGCAGATATCACTACTGCAAAAGAGAGGGAATCTCAAGCAGTAGTTGATTCTCATGATGTTGTAGATGTCGTTCCTGCAGTTGAGAGGGAATCTCCTGCAGTGGTGAATGACATTCTTCCACAGAGTTCTACTGCAGAGACTTCAAATTTGGAAAAGAGAAAAGGAAAGTCTCCGGCTTATTTGCATGATTATTACTGCAATCTGACGGATACTGATGTTCCTTACCCTTTGGCATCATATATCTCATTGGACAAGTTATCAGAAGGATACAAATCTTACATATGTGCGATTGCTCTTCATCCGGAGCCCTCTTCTTTCACTCAAGCCAAGAAATTTAAAGAATGGCTACAGGCAATGAATGAAGAGTTATTGGCTCTGGAGTCAACGCTTACATGGGACATTGTTTCTTTACCTTCTGATAAGCATGCCATTGGATGCAAATGGGTTTATAAGGTCAAGCTTAATGCCGACGGCACTCTCGGACGGTATAAAGCTCGCCTTGTTGCTAAAGGCTTCACACAGCAAGAGGGGATTGATTATGTTGAAACATTTTCTCATGTGGCGAAAATGACAACTGTTAAAACTCTACTTGCTGTAGCTGCAGCCAAGAACTGGAATTTGAAGCAACTTGATATTTCCAACGCGTTCTTGAATGGTGAACTTACAGAGGAAGTCTATATGAAGCTCCCTCCTGGATATACACCAAAACCTGGAGTCGTTCTACCTCCTAATGCTGTTTGTCGATTAAATAAGTCATTGTACGGGTTGAAGCAAGCCTCTCGTCAATGGTTCATCAAGTTCAGTACAACATTGACTCTCCTTGGTTTCAAACAGTCACACTCTGATCATACTCTGTTTATCAGACGAGTGGGAGGAAGATATATTGCCGTTTTGGTGTACGTAGATGACATCATCATTGCTTCTAACACTGAAGATGATGTTACCTCTGTTACAGAATCTTTATCTCACCATTTCAAGCTTCGTGACCTTGGCCCTCTTCGATATTTTTTGGGTCTTGAGATTGCTCGTTCTTCAAAAGGCATATCAGTTTCTCAGAGAAAGTATACGCTTGAGTTACTTGAGGACACTGGTTATCTAGCCTCGAAGACATCAAGTGTTCCAATGGAACCATCTAATCCTCTATGTCAAGAGAGTCCCGAAGCTCTTCTTGATGATCCCTTAGTCTATCGACGACTCGTGGGTAAGCTCATGTATCTCACTATCACGAGACCGGATATCACGTTTGCGGTAAACAAGCTTTGTCAGTGTTGTTCTGCTCCAAAGCCTTCTCATTTGAAAGCTGCTTACCGTGTTCTGCAGTATTTGAAAGGCACTATTGGATTGGGTTTATTCTATTCTTCGACAAATGACTTTGTCCTTACTGCATTCACCGATGCTGACTGGAATTCTTGCAAGGATAGTCGTCGTTCAACAAGCGGGTTCTGTATGTTTCTTGGTAATTCTTTGATTGCTTGGAAATCAAAGAAACAAGATACAGTATCTCATTCTTCGGCTGAATCCGAGTATAGAGCTATGAGTTTTGCGGTTCGTGTAGTACAGTGGCTTGTGAACATGCTCAGAGAGTTCGACGCACCTCAGCTAGCTCCGGTTCCTTTCTTTTGTGACTCAACTGCAGCCATTTACATCGCTAACAATGCAGTTTTTTATGAAAGAACCAAACACTTGGAGTCGGATTGTCACAAAGTTCGTGATATGGTTAAGTGTGGGTTGATCAAGACTCTACATGTAACTTCTACAAACCAACTTGCAGATACTTTACAAAACCAATACAGCCTGGTCTTTTCCATTCTCTTATTGGCAAGATGGGACTATTTTCGATCTCGTCGCCATCTTGAGAAGGGATATTAGAGTCTTGGTTTAGTATGGTTTAATTGATTACAATGTATTTTAGTTGGTTAGCTTATTCCGGTTAACAAAAGTCAGTATAAAGACTGATTCATTGTATCATAAATGTTTCAACGAGAATAAAAAAGGAAAATTTGATCGTAACAGACTCTCTCGTCACTCTCTTTTCATCTTGATTGTTGCTCAAGTAACAGTCTCATTGAAACTTGGCTTCAATCAACGATTGAACAAGGTATAATTTTTTTATTCAAGTCACTGTGATTCGATTAAGGGTGGATCCACGGATTGTCAGGAATATGATAAGTTATATGGTGAGGGCTTTGGGAGATTACAGAATATCATCACTTGGAAGGTAAGATGCTGTGACAGGACAATGTCACCATCTCTATTAACCGACTTTCAACCGGTTTACGTTTTATTATTTACACATTGACTTTATCTATTTTCCTTTTTTTTAGCTAGGTTAAACTTCTCTTTAATTTTACTATATATATTGTAGCATGACGGCAAGCATATATCTATACTATTATTTGAGAATAGAATTTGCTTACTTGTCATCTTCTCCATAATTTTAGAATAAATTATTATTTTAATTAATATATTTGTTAATATCTATTTATTATTTTTTCGAGTATAATGAAAAGTCATCATATAAATCCACACTTTTATTAAAAAATTTATACTATTATTTATGAAGTGATTTGGATTATGCGTCAACTTCTCCATAGTTTTAGATTTTGTTGCTCATTGTCTATGTTTTCAGTAATTTTAGGTAGTAGTTTTATTTATTTATTTATTTATTATGTTTTAATTGTTTTTATTTAGTAATTTTACATATCAGTTATTTTAAACTCATTTTTTATATTTGGTTAATATTAATTCTACTTATATATGACTAAAAACGAAATTTATTTTACTAATGTTATATTTATATGTTATATTAGATAAATAGTTATAATTTTATAAAGCAAATTTTCAAATATATATTTTGAAAAGTATGATAATTATTAGATATATTTTGTTATTATCTGAAAATAATTATTTATGTTATAAAATCTTACGTTAAAAGTTAGAGTGATTAATATCAATATTACCCTAATTAATTTTTATTTAATTTATTCTATAATTAAAAAACAAATTTTATATTACTTAATATAATAGATTTATGAAGTGATTTGGTTTATGTTTCAGTTTTTCCATAGTTTTAGGTTTTTTTTTATTTGTCAATGTTTTCAATAATAGTAGTTTTATTTATTTATTATGTTTTTATTGTTTTTATTGTTTTTATTTAGTAATTTTACCTATCCGTTATTTTACACTTATTTGTTATAATTGGTTTAATATTGATTCTACTTATATATCATTAAAAGTGAAATTTATTTTACTAATATTATATTTATATGTTATATTAGATAATTATTTATAATTTTATATAGCAAATTGTCAAATGTATATTAGAGATATTGTGTTATTATCTGAAAATAATAATTTCTATTATAAAATCTCACGTTAAAAGTTAGAATGGTTAATATCAATGTTACCCTAATTAATTTTTATATTTACTTTATAATATAATCAAAAACGAATTTTATATTACATATATTAGATTTATCTGTTATATTAGATAATAATTATAATTTAATATAATAAATTGTCAAAATATATTTTAAAAGTAAGATAATTCTTAGATGTGCTGTGTTATTATCTGAAAATTATATATTAGAATTTAAAATTTCAAAAATTAAGTTAACATATTTTATATTTAAGTAATAATAATCATGCAAAACATTTGTATTAAAATATTTTCTAAAATATTTTTAATATGTTAGTTTTTTAAAAAAATTAACATAATAAGAATCATATATATTTTGATAGATAAAAAATTGTCATATCTAAATAATCTGATGTTTAATTTTTAAAACATAAATAATAACTTATCATTATAATTTTTTGAATTAATAAGATATAAACTAATAAGTATTTATAAGAAAATTATGCCTGCATGTGCAGGTAAACCAACTAGTACACTATTATTTGAGAAGTGAATTTGTTTACTTGTCATATTTTTCATAATTTTAAGATAAATTATTATTTTAATAATAATATACTAATAAACTAAATATAATATAAATCTAAATATAATATCTTTGTTAATATATATTTTTATTTTGTTACTTTGACATGTTCTCCATAATTTTAGGATGAAACATTAATTTCTAATAATTCAATTGTAATATTATTAATTTTAATAAAAATTTAGTCTTAATATATTGATTAACATAGATAAAAAGTTCTATCTAATATTTTAAAAAATTTAAAAATATTTTTACAGGATATTTATGGTAATGTTTTAACATTTCTTATTTTATTTTAAATTTAGCTAATTTTATTTAAATAATGAAATAAATAATATTTTACAAAGGATACAAATTCTTTACGCAGTTTAAATATAAATTATGAATATAATTTTATTTGTATATAATTATTTTCAAGTTTATTTTACGCAATATAATATATTTTATAAAATTAAAAACTTTATCGAATATTAAAATTATTATTTAATTAAAATATTAAATATTTCAAAAGATTAAAATAATTTTAATTAATGGTATTTTAATTGATACTATTATATGTTTCTCTCTCTCTCTCTCTCTCTCTCTCTCTCTCTCTCTCTCTCTCTCTCTCTCTCTCTCTCTCTCTCTCTCTCTCTCTTTCTCTCTCTCTCTCTCTCAGCTTTTATATTCTTTGGATTACCTTCAGTGCCGGCCCTTGGACAAAGCGGAAGAAGCAAGTGCTTGCAGCCGTTAATTTTATAAACCAATTTCGGCCACATTTTCCAAATGTTCTCTTTAGTGTAGTGGTAGAATCCCTGAGTTCATACCACCATCAATGCACAGGTTCAAGGCCCAGTGGCCACATTTTTTTAGTTTTGCTTCCAGCCATAAATATTCTAGGACCGGCTCTGTTACCTTCACTAGTTTCTACAAGGGATTGTGATAGTTCTGTTATTTTAGTCCCTGGAACGTAGATTCTGATTCATGATGTCTAGTGTTCTCCGCAAGATGAGGTAATACCCTAAGTTCCATTTCATGAATGTGCATTTTACTCCTCTTGATCTTACTTGGGCATGTAAAGTCCTAACTTATTATTTAGCTTAGTTGCTTATGTAGTTTTAAGTGAGATAAAACTCTTTTACTGAAATTTCTATTCTGAACATCTATTTCAGCTAAATCATATAGACAGCAAAAGAAACTGATTTTGTTGTTGCTGTAATAACTGTAGGTCTGGTGGTGGTGGTGGTGCTACTGAGAAGAAGTGAGCATCATTTCTCTCATCATGAGGAAGTTATTCATATTATGTGTGTTTTAGTATTTGATATTTGAAGAGAATTTTGTCAATGACCGGTGATTATGCTTTGAAAATTTTCATCTTCATCTTTTATTACCTCTGATTTCATTTAAATGCTGAAAAATCAAGAAACGTACCTTTGAACAATCAAATAAAATGCTCGAGAAAGTTACAAGGAAATAAATTTCATAAAATGTCGTTATAGCAAAATTCTCTACAGTCTTGCAAATCGCAAACATCATTAACAATTTTGTTATCTTGATTCTCAATATAGATTCTTAACCTCAAAATTACATTTACCAAACAGAAAGTGTTTAAAATTTTCACAATCACCCACTAAAAAGTAAAAACCCAATTTTGTTATCTTGATTCTCAATATAGATGCTTCTTTCAAATTATTCTTGTTTATTTTAGTAATCTTTATATTTTATTTGTATTCTTTTTAAATCTATCTTTTAAATATTATTTTTACTATATTTTATTAAATAAATAAACGTTATCTTAAAAATAGATATTTAATAATTTTTTAAATATTTTTTAATTAAAAAACTTCCATTGAACCACTTAAAATGGGAGTTTCTTAACAAAAAAATTTAAAGTTACATTTATTACTAAAATATCATTAAAAACTCCATTAGGGGGTTTAGGAATAAATATGCTCTAATCGAAACATGTGCGCTGTGAATCTTCCTTTCCTTTTTTTCGGATGACTTGGATTTTGTGTCCTCAGCTTAGATATAGATCCATAATCACATATAACATGAAGAGAACAAAAGAAAATTATAGAAGAAGAGAGAGAAAAGGCCGAGTTCGTTAATAAAACATGAGATAGTGACGAAAACATAATTTTGATTTCTTGTCACAACTAGAAAGCTCTATGTTATTTTCAAATCCCATGAAAACTATATTATTTTATAGTATTCCAAATATTATTATTAAAAAAACAATTTAAGAAAACAAACTTTCCCTAAAACAAAATATGAAGTCATCGTAAGAACACAAACTAGCCATGACGACTAAGACCATGCATAATGTACGTCAACAGATGTGGGGCTTCAAATTCCGGACAAGTACCAACTTGGTGTGGCCACAACACGCCGATCTTCTTCTGCAAGTCAGCGTATGGGTATCCCTTACGATTTTTCAAGGTCTTCCAATGTCGTAAGTATTTTTGAGCTTCGCCTAGTAGGAAAAAAGAGCTGTCGAGATGACCTTTGTTGTTGCCACTCGTCCATGGTGGGTATCTCTCGTCTGCTTCACGTTGCCATCCTTCAATCTTCTGTTTGAAAAAATTGGAATAGTCAATGTGTGACATATGCACATCTTCATTATCTTGTTTTACTATTGAATCTTTATTTGAAATATATTTTGCGACGGACAAATCAATGATAAAGAAGAGGACCAAGAGTTTTATGGCGAGAGACATCAGAGAAGAGATGAATGAACTTATTATATTTTTCTTTCTTTCTTCTATTTTGATTGCGATCTCTATCGTATTGGTGTGTTTTTTGTTTATATATATATAATAGATATGCGAGGGTTTCCTAATTCCTTTTTCTTTTGGAATCAGGGTTTTTAGTTTTCAGTTTATCAAGATGTGTATAACAAACTAATTTGTTTTTATTGCGGCCAAAATAGATAATGACAAAGGAAAGAGATATACAGAAGGGAATAGTTTTCTTGTTTCCGAAAAAGTTGAATCCTGATAATCCCTCTATAAATATTATGTAGAAATCTGATTTTCTTTGGGTTAATTATAATTCCAAAACTTATATATAATAACAAACCAAATATTAAGACGAAATTACGAAAAAGAAAAATAGTTTTGTTATCTTCAGGGTGAAGCCGTGATTTCATTTCAGACGAAATTTACACTGTATATTTGTGATTTTGTTTTACACTGTAAATTTGAAAGTTGGTTCAACGTATTTGTGATTTTATAAAAATCATGTAAACCTTAAACAAAGATTGGTGCTATAGTGTCAAACCTAATGCTGAAAACCTACGAGTGACAAAAAGTAATTCATTCTTTTCAATTTAGTCGTGTGATGCATCTTGGAAACACGGAAGATTGCATCGATAGACAGTTGACAGGAAACCACGGAGAGATCTTAATTAATCACGTAATATATAATCTCATTCAGTCATTTGTCTTACTTCCTTCTTAATGTTACCACTTCTTCATTATTGTTTCCTATATAATTAAATCTGTTTATGTTTTCAACAAGTTGAAAAGTGTCATTAGTTGATGAGACTTGAGAATTGGAATTGGCTGTTAACTGAACACACACATTCATCATCTTAACCTCTGTTAGTTGTGTTACTTTTGTTTGGGTCTCTTGGTTTTAATTTACTGACTTTGTTCAAATAGATGCAACAAAATTTTGTATGTCCGAGGCGAGCCAGAAGATGAAGAACTCGCTGAACGAGACTAGCATGTGCCTTGGACTAGAAATCGCCAGTCTTGTTGTATTCTATGAGCATCTTAACCCAACTTGTCAGCTTTGCTGTTGCTGTTATTGAATCTTTTGATACCATGAGACTAAATAAAGCCACGAGCCGTTTAGTTATTTAAGGAATGGAATGCTTGTCGTTTCTGACCATCGTTTCCAGGCCCTCAAATTGCGGCCCAAAACACATATGAGTAATCAGCTGGCCACATTCTGAAAAATTAAATGACCCATTTCGATTAGTGTTAAAACCCCACGTGCTACTTTAGCCATGACGAATACAGTATTGTATTTGTATAATTGTTTACAGTATAATTAAACTTTACATACAACTGACAAAAGTTACTGTCTACTTGTTAAAAAGTACAAAAGGTCAAAAAACTACGGTTCGTTGGATAAGAAGACTTCACATTTTAACTCTTTACCTATTCCAAGTCAAAATTCCATGTCAGGTCGTGACGTTGACAATCATGCGAAGTACTGAAATCAATCATACAATCATGTGACATCATTTACACATGGATCACCTACCATTTGTCTACTTGATTTTTCATTCGTGTGATATCATCTTAATCGAGTAAAAAATATTCTACACTTCCTTTCGTCAACGGGTAACAAATCATATACTATTCCTAGGATTTTCAATATAATGAAATAAAGGCATTCATTTTTTTTTTCTTCTCAGGAAAAATAAATACGTGTGTAAATAAAATATATGGATATTTCGTATGTTCTAAGGATTACAACATATTTTTAATGAATGTTTAGACTTTAATAAAATCAATTTTAAAGAACAAGAAGAAATAAAATAATGGTTGAAAAGATGATCCCTTGGAACTAGATAAGTTTGGAGAAGTAAGAGGAATTGCCGACGACCAAAATATCATTAATGTTTGGTGAATAAAATCAAAAGAAAGAAAATGGTGGTACTACTCGCTACCATGTCAGTGAACGCCGATGATCGGTTCCTATAGACTTAACGTGGCATGTTTTCGTTTATGCAACTCATAATCCCTTATTTATTACAGAAATTAACACATCCACTATAATACTATTCATTCTGTTTTTAATTATAAGTAATTTTAGCAAAAATGACTTGTTTCACAATATAAGTAATTTACATATTTCAATGTACCTTTTTCATTTATTGAATATTGTGTGATCAATGAAATAATGTTAAGTATTTTATAATTGGTTGAATTATTTGATTAAATGATTTTTCTTTTTATTATTTTTTATATCCTTCTTTAAAACCTAAAAATTATTTAAAGAAAAACTGAGGGAATAGTTCTTTTTGAATGATGCACTTTATTTTCGTTTAATAGTTTTGCCAATATTTTTATATTCTTGTAATACGACTTAATAATATTAAGACTAATTTATGAGGCGGAGAGAAACACACAACAAGAAGAGAAGAAAAAAGTAGTTGAAAGAGGAAGGGAAACATCGCGTTTGTTTATTGTTGGAAAGTGGATCTTCCACCAACTTAATTTCGCACGTATCAATGTAACTCACGTCACGTGGTATTATATCTTCAACTACATGCTCCCAGCTCACCTACCATACCATCCCATTCCATTCATCTCAACTACCAAAAAGCACTTCCGAACCAGCTGGAAGGTTTTAATGGCATGTCTTGACAATGATAACTATAACTTTTTGAGAAAATTTGCAGTGTGCTTTTCTATGCATCAGGGTGTTAGTATAGCACATGTATTTTCAAGAATATATATCATGCAAGTAGCAGATCATGTAAGTTCGTTCTCTAAGAAAAGAATGCAATTGTAGAGATACCAAAATTTAACCGGAGTGCTATAGTTCTCCACAACATCATTTATCATACATGTATGGTGTGCCACATGCGTAATATGTATGCCAAACTGATTCCAAACTGGCTTATTGAGCAATCTATAAGAACATAGAGATGGTACTTGTCCCAAAATGTTGCTGCTAAGTATACAACATAATAGTTTCACAAAGACCCAACAACACATCTTATGCAATTTTTTTTCATTATTTTATCTGGTGGCTATATAACAAGAGTTAAAAAAATAAAATCATCAAAAGTAAATGATAACAAATAGAGAAACTAAATTAAAAATGAAAAAAAAGGAAGTTCACTTCTCTTACGATCACAAACTTCATGATCATCATAAGGTGGCATTTCAGCGCCTTATATATAATTATAACAAAGTACACTGAGTCTGTATGGCGTGGCTTCAACAGCTTCGTTACCATACATCTCGTAAATACCTTCCACTCATTTGCAGATTCTTCACAAAGCTCTCTGCTTTCGTTGAATCCATTGATCCCTGATAACAAAGACAAGACATAATCAATAAACACTGTTTGTGATGTGATGAGAACTCATGTTTTTCGGGGTCTCACACAAACCTGTTCTTGAGCTATTGTGTGGAGAGACCTGTGAACGTCTCTAGCCATGCCTTTGGCGTCACCACAAACATATACATAAGCTCCTTCAGAGATCATCTTCCAGATATCAGAAGCCTGCATTGCGAATGAATTGTCAGCTCAAGAACCAGAGAAACCATGCAAAGATCTGGGTTATTAAAAGCACATCATATACCTTGTCCATCATCTTGTGCTGTACATATTCTTTGGTTGGTCCTTCACGAGAGAAGGCGACGCTTAGCTCTAAGAGTGCACCACTCTCTAGAAACCTCTGGAGCTCTTCCTCGTAGATGAAATCCTGCAAATATAATAAGTGTTAAAGAAACTGAACAAAACAAATGTGATAGAATTGAGTTTTTTGAGAAATTGCTTTATTACCATTCTACGGTTTCTGCATCCAAAGAACAAAACTGAGGGTCCAAGTTCAACACCAGATTCTACCAACGCAAGCCTTTCCTGAAGAAAACCTCTGAAAGGAGCCAATCCAGTCCCTGGACCGATCATGATGATCGGTACCTTAGAATCAGAAGGAAGCTTGAAGTTGGATTGCCTAACAAATATCGGTGCTGAGCAACATTTTTCACTCTTCTCATACGGCACAGCACTCTGTAATTACAAAACAATAGTAAAAATTTAGATAAAAAAAGACAAAAATAACAAAAAGAGCACACAATGAGATATGTTTTACCTTCATCCAAGTCGAACACACTCCCTTATGAATCCTTCCCGTTGGCATCTTCTCATAGACAAGTGCACATGTGACATGGATTCTAGTTTCAGCAATCCTATGCAAATAAATAAAGACAATGGATCAATACCAGATACGTCTCAAGGGAGTAATTTAAAGACAAAGTCAATGAGAGAGAAGTACTCACTTGGGAGATGATGATATTGAGTAGAACCTAGGCTGCAACCTAGGAGCGACAGCAGCAAAGAAGACACCAAGTGGCGGCTTGGCTGAAGGAAACTCTGCCATCACCTCGAGTAGACTTCTTTGACTCTCTACTACCCACTTCGAGTATTCATCCTGGTGTTCAAGGAATTACAATTTTCAGAGAACAGTTAACAACCGAAAATGAAGAATAACAGCGTGGCACAAACTTTTCCAGCAGGTGAAGCAAGGTGTCTTAATCGCTCTGCTTCGGTAGGATCAGATGTATGAGCAGCCAAAGCAAGTAGAGCAGACTGCACGAAAACAAAAAAAAAAACAATTTTGTTCAAATCTCTGTGAAGATCAGTTCAATGACAAATCAGATGTGAATTCAACCAACCTTTTTAGGAGAACTCAAAAGACAAGCATATCGTGTAAGCGCTGTTCTCAAGTTGCAAGGTGGGAATGTAGGAGGAAGCGAGCTGCTGATTGGTGTGCCATCTTCTTTATCGGAGTGAAGGGAGAAGTAAGTATCAGGTGACATATCCAGCAACCTAAGCGCTTCCTCTACTGTTTCATTTAAATTATCACTCAGTACACCAACATGATCTCCAGTTTCATACCTGATAGACAAAACACAAAAAAAAAAAAACATTCATGTTATTCTTCAAGTACATTTGCTTTGATTATGTACATAATCTTATAAAGCAGTAACACTCACGTTAGTCCACTTCCGGCAATATCAAACTCAAGATGGGTGCAGGAACGGTCAGACTCCGGAGTATGAAGCTCTCTTCTCACAGCAACATTTGCCCTTTAAAAAAGACAGAAACAAAGCACGGGTTAGGATAACTGATAAGACAAAGATCATAAAGAAAACAAAAATTCGCACACCTGTAAGGATGCTGAGCATCAAACACGGTATGACCATTCCCATTGGCCAAGTTTTTCTCATTCAACGCGTCTCCAGAGCTGTGGATAGAAACTCTGTATTCTAACACGGCTGCAGTGTATGGTGTAACGGCTGTATCACCTTCTTCCCTCAGTATTGTATCTAACTCTGGCCACAATGCTTCTCGCCTGTAAGAGATAGCAAAATTGGGCTCAAAAAACAAAAACAAAATAGATATGTACAAAAAGATATAGATCAATTAAATACCATGCGGTGAAATCATCTTCAATACACTGGTCATCATCTCCAAGACCAACATGTACAAGACGCTGCGCACCTGTAACAAACCAACTCATCAAGTTAGAAAACTATAATACAAAACACATAAAGAGAAATGACGAAATAAACGAAACAAACCAACCTTGTTCAACAAGGATGTCATCTACAACTTTGGCAACCTGCAACAATATTTACAAAAACAATTGAAATATTAGCCAAGGAAACTGGAGTAAACCTGAAAAAAAAAAAGAGATTCCATTTTAAAAACCTTATTAAAATGTTCATATTGTCTGTTTCCTAATCCAAACACTCCATACTTCAAGTTCTTAAGCCATTCTCCTCTCTCCTCTCCCTGTAACACACATGCTTAAACTTCAGAAACAAGTAAACATAAACTAAACAGCCCAAGCAAAGCAATAAAAAAAAAAGGGAACTCACCTCGGTGAACCATTTGTAGAATCTCGCTGCATTATCTGTTGGCTCACCGTCTCCATATCTACACAACAAGATTGTAAAAGAACAAAATCAGCCAAAGCAACTTCAAAACCAGAGAAGCTAAAAGAAAAAAAAAAAAAAAACTAACGTGGCTAAGAAGAAGAAAGCAACATCCTCTTTCTTTAACTTCTCCTCATACTCATCATCATCAGCCGCGTAGTCGTCCTGTTTAAAAAACAAACCACAATCAGAATCCAACATAAAAAAAATAAAGAAAGAATCAAACTTTTTTTTTGCTTAAAAAAGGGGTATAAATACCAAATCAACGATCTTGAATCTGGTCTTCTCGTATCTTGCTTTAGCTTCTTCACCTAAAGCCTGTAAAAGTAAATTCAAATCAAGCTCCAATCATCATCTTCGATTTATTTGAATCTCAAAAAAGGAACTCACTTTAGCAAACCCTTCTGCAGTTCCAGTCTGCGTACCGAAAAAGATTGTAACTTTCTTCCTTCCATCGTCAACCTCATCCTCACTCGGCGGCTTGATCACCAGCGGCTTAAGCGTCTCGACGCGTTTCGAGCTCCCGGAGCCGCCGGATCTCCGCCACACCAGCATCACGATGCAGCCGATGAGAACGGCTATGGAGGTGGAGATAATCATGGCGAATTGGCGATTTTCGATTAGTATGGAGCTCAATTCGGCGGCGACGGACTCGTAAGCGGAGGCGTTCGCCGGGTCGGAGACGACGACGGGTTCTCCTTTGATGATGGCGGACATGAGATCGAAGGGAGAAGATGAAGAAGACGACATGGCGTAATCTAAGAAGAAGAAGAAGATCTCTCTCTCTCTGTAAATCGGAGGTTTTTGGTTAGGTGTGGTGTGTAGGTGAGAGAGAGAGAGACTCCTGTGAGAGAGAAAGTACAACGAAGAAGAAGAGGAGAGATTTATAAATAAGATACAGTTATTTAATTATTTTATTTTGTGTTTTCGTGAAATTAATTACGAGCGCTCACCAAACCAGACCGGTCAAATTGACCTACCGCGTTTTTGATTTTAACCATTGTTGATTTACGTTTTCCCTCTCTCTCTCTCTCTCTCCGTGTTTTTGTTATCAACCTACCCATTACGCATGCTTTTGACATTTTTATATAAAGATATTAAATTGACAAAAATATATAATAAAATGTAGTAGTAAAATAAATATATTTTTTTTTTAAAACACAACGAAAAGAAAAGTTTATCGTTTGTTGGTGATTACCAAATTAAGGAATATACATTTTATGTATGCTCTCAAGTTTAAGTTCTTACGAATATGTTGGAAAATATAAAGTAAATGAATTTAATTAAGCAGGATTGATATATCCCCAATGTACGTAGCATATTGAGCAAATTTTACCATCATTATGGCCTTGGAGGCTTGGACTCATGGAAATCTTGATCCGGTCAAGCTGCTGTTAGGTCAAATGTGACAGGAACTTTGAATCTTTTGTTTTTGTTAGCAAAACGTTTATGTTATACGTTATGGTATAATATTGTATACCAGATACTATAGAGTAATGTATCATTCAAAAAGACAAAGCAATAATATTAATAAAAAAAAGTTATAGTGAAATTTAGTAAGAAGGTTCGTAGCGCAGACATGTTATAAGGTATATGGTCAACCACTCACTCACATGTCAAAGTTGTTCACTGATTACCCCCAACTATTCAATCGAGCTATTTAAGCTTACATTCATTTTAGAAACCAAGAGACAATGATCAAAAATAAAAAGTTGGTAAATAGTCTTGTGAAGTTTTTCATTTTTAGATAATCGAATATGAAGTTATGATGAAATCTAAATTAATGTTTGCAACATGCCCTAGCAGCTACTAGAAGTCTAGAGGACTAGAACTAATATTTTCTTTTTATTTTGGTACATAGACCCAGACATGATCATTGTGAGATGAGATCCCCCCCCCCCCTTTTGTTTATCTTGCATACTACTATTCTTTGTACTTTCTTTCCAAGTGTTATAAAAAAAAAGACCCAGACATGATAATTCGCCACTCAATTATCATCGCTTAGTTCCAAAAGATGTCAATATCTTGATTGTGCCAAGAGGACTGATTACATCTCCACATAGATTAACCACCAAAGAAGAAATAAAACAAGACCAGTGAAATATTGCAGCACACGTGTTCTTTATTTCTTTTTTTTTTTTTTTGGACAAAACGTGTTCTTTTTTTCTTTGTTTCTCATTTCACATTTCTAACAAAACCGATTGATCTGTAAGTGTGAATAAGATTATCATACTACATATATCAAAGAAAAAAATAACGACATATTTTGTTGTAATCGTCTGATCGGGCAAACCAAATTTTATGATTCTGGTAGTAACGTCTCATCCCAAAAGGCCAAAACACATGCTAAACATTTTTCCCTTTACGAAAACACATCTCAAAAAAAGGTGTGAACTGTGAGGATGTATTAATTTCTTAATCTATAAATAAAAACTCAAGTAATATATTATTGTTATTATTACAGTTTTTATCGTCATCAAACCCTTTCTCGCTATATTATAATTTTATACAAAGTGGTTTATAAACAAAATTAGTTGGAGTTATGATAGGCCCAAAATGCAACAAGATTGACGGCAATAAAAAGCCCACGTAGTGAGATTGTCAGCCAATAGGTTTCCAATATTTCATTGGTGGATACTGGATAGGAAACTTTCAAGTTTCAACTATGAATCATAATCCAACACTTCCCACGTGGACAAAGCTTTAGCCAATTGGTTCATCCATTTCCGCCACCACAATTATAATATACAGTAAAATCTCTATAAATTAATAATGTTGAGACTTTGAAATTTTATTAATTTATAGAGATATTAATTTATAAAATTTTTCTTATTTAGATTTCTTATTTTAAGATATTTTCTAAGATAAAAATATGATTTTAGTACATACATTGATTATTATTTTATGAAAGTTGACATTTATATTAATTATATTACTCTATTCGTTTTTAAATAAATGTCATTTTGACACTTTTCAGTGAGATTAAAAAACCAACACAATACACTAATATATCCATATTTAATGTATGATTAATTATATAATAAATATTTAAATAAAATTCTATTGGTTGTTCATAAGGGTAAAATAAGAATTTAATGTACAAATTTACATTAGAAATGTAGAATAACATTTATTTTGAAACAAAATAAAAAGTCTAGAGGGATATATATTTAAAACAGAGAGGGTATATTATTTATATAATATCTATTGCA
This sequence comes from Hirschfeldia incana, assembly GCA_026261945.1. NCBI lineage: Eukaryota > Viridiplantae > Streptophyta > Magnoliopsida > Brassicales > Brassicaceae > Hirschfeldia > Hirschfeldia incana. The sequence goes on from JABCMI010000006.1 coordinate 7,036,326, forward strand.
TAGAAATTAAATATGGTATTATATTTAATATTGTTAAATCGTATCAAAAATAGATTAAGTGTTAAGAAAAATATAAAGATAATTCTATTGAAAATATAAAACAAACAATATAATTATAGATTCTTACTTATATAAAATATATATACTTATAAATTATTAATTTATGATTTTGATGGGACCATATATTTACATAGAATATTCTAATAAATTATTATCTTATTATTTTATCGATTTGTGTCAAATTTTGAACCGGCCCAAGTTGGGACCGGAGAAAATTATTAATTTACAGAGATTATTAATTTATAGAGTATTAATTTATAGAGGTTCTACTGTACGTTTATATCCCCTATATATATATATATATATATGAATCAACATTACAACATATTTTTGTAGACAAATGTCATCACTAGAATGATTCTTAGAATTCTTAGAAAAATAAGTCGGTCCATATAAATATATCATAGTTTTAATTAAAATAACTATCAAATTAAAAGCTACGGCAAAAAAAATAAATTAAAAGCTACGGAATTGCTTTAAATCTATTATTTTCTTAAATAAAAACTATGCAATTACCTATTACATAATATAATTAACATATAGATATGACAATTAATGATTATGAATCATATATATATTTTATAACGATTTTTGTATTCTCTCCTTTTTTTTCTTAGTTTTATATTATTAAATTAAATTAAACAATAACATTAACTATATAATACAAAATTAGTTTTTTTTTATATATATTGTATGTTGAAATTTTTAAAATGACTATAAATTACTAAAAATAGTAAAAATCTCATCTTTAGAGACGGTTTTCAACCGGTCTCGAAACCTTTTGGTTGAGTTTTTCATCATTAATGAATTCAAATTTTGTGTGTTCTATCGACCGCATGCTCTAAGATTACAAGTGAAAATTTGATTTTAGATATATATCTAAAATAGAAATAATTTTTACAGATGTTTATTTTTTTTAAATTAACATTTACGTAATTCACTAAAATTCATAGAATAAGTTGAAAAAACACATATCAGTGAAATCGAAATGAGAATGAAAGCAGAAAATCTAACACACTTTCGTCATTTTAAAAACTGTATCGAATATATAATTTCAGTGATTTGCATCAGCCGCAAGACTTAATTTCTTTACTGCATACGAAGTCTTTAATATAATTAAAATAAACTATAATATATTAACTATTCAACATCGAGAGACCAATATTCTCCTCATACTCATCATCATCATGAGTCTCAAAGAGGCGCCGGCAAAACCATAATTCACAAATCGTATCCTCTTTGTGTTTTTGTCGTGAGCTAGCTGGAGAGAGTTTGAGCGGCTGCCATTTCGATTTCAAGGTTAGAAAAAAATATCCAGAGCATCGCGTACTCTATACTCCTCTACCTTCTCCGATCTGCTTTTGTGCTATTACCTCTGTAGATTCTCCCTAGTTTGGTAAATTTGAACTTGATTCACCTTAGCATACTGATAGTATTGGAATAGGATCTATCGAATCTTTGTTTTACGTCCACTGTGATATAAAATTGTAATCAAAGTCGTATGGGATTGCTACTATAGATGTGCGTTGATTCAGAAATGGTGTTAGTAACTTTGTGTAGTTATTATCTCTCATCTCTCTCTCGTTGAGATTATCTTTGATTTTGTGTTTTTGAAAGTTCGATTTAAGCTCAGATTTGTTGTTTGGTTTCAGTGTTTAAGCTTTTGAAGAATGGTGAGAATCAGCGTGCTTAACGATGCTCTTAAGAGTATGTACAACGCGGAGAAGAGAGGGAAGAGGCAAGTTATGATCAGGCCATCTTCTAAAGTGATCATCAAGTTTCTCATCGTCATGCAGAAACACGGTATAACTGATTGAACATCGAGAGACCAATATTTGTATTCGTTATTTTACAATTGATAAAAATTTTAGTGTTGTAAAATATTAAAACTATTTAATAAATAAGCATTAGTATAACAAAATTCACTCCGCACATACGCGCATGTTATCATCTAGTTATTATTATTATATGTTTTCTTTTGTATTTTATCAACAATACTAGGTGTTTCGTCCGCACCGCATATGCGGATGTAAGTATTTTATAATTACTTATTAATAAATTAATTACTAATAAAATATTATAATGATAAATTACTATTTATATTTTCATTTGAAATTTCTTTTTAATTATAAATTTTATTTAAAATTATTATATATATTATATTCATTATTAATAAATAAATTTTAAAATTACATAATATTATCTTTTCAATTATATGAAATTAATCATTTTACTTACTTAATATTTTGTTATGTATTTTCTGTTTTTAATTTTAACTTTTTATTTAAAAATATTTTTCAGATAAAAACATAATATATATAAAAATTATTTTTCTTAACATATATTTTTAGATTTGAATATTTTTATTATTATTAATTCTAATCAGTTATCTTATTAACTAGTATTATTCCCATGCTATGCATGGGTTAAAATAACATATTTAAAATTTTTGATGATAAAATATACTTTTATGATTATCAATTATAATCAATTATTATTTATTTAAACACTATATCTAAATGTAGATAGTAGATACCAATGGCATGTGAAGTCCAAACTAAACAGTTGGAAACGGTAAAACAATATTCCTGGTATTGTATATATATATATATATGTTTGCAAGCATTTTATGTTTACAAATTAAGATATATACTAACAGAAATATATATAGTTTAAAGTAATCTTATTTGATCCATTCAGTTTCTTTTCTCTATTTCTGTTTTTAAATAATTCTTCCATATAGAGTATAAATTTTTACTTTTTGTACAAAAATAATCAATTTTGACAAAACAGCATTAAAAATTCATAGTTAATTTTGTTTCTTCTTCTTTCGTTTCTGGTTTGTTTCATTAATGGCTACACCATTGTGCTTTTTTTGTTGAGAAAGTCTACACCACTGTGTTTCAATTTTCAAATACGTTATCACCACCAGTAAGGTAACACAATTTCCTATATATAAGTTATAAAAACAGCAAACGAAAAAAAATTATAGAGAAAATAAGTAGAGAATACTTTGTTACCTTCTTTGCTGATAAATTTGTTTCCGGTTCTTTTATAACCTCGGGCATACTCAAGTGCCATTCCCAGTCTGAAATATCTTAGTAATTGGACTCTTGTTCTCGTAGTACATAATCTCATTGGCCAAACATGATGAAATTTGATGAAACTGTGAGAATGAGGACAAAAAGGAAGTGAAGGTCTTTACTATAATGATAACCATAATATTTGAAAGAGTGAGAATTTAGAGAAAAAAATGAAGAGCAATGACAACGATTGTAAAGTTTATGAAGAAAAAACAGTTTAATAATGAAAAAGTAGGCTGAACGTGGGATTGAAATTCTGAGAAAAATTAGGAATTTAGCAGGTAGTTTGAATTGCAGAAAAATAAGAAAAACAATCAATCATTTTTTTTTAAATCAATACCATGTGTCATAATTTTATTGGTATAGTGACTTGTGCTTTAGTATATAAATGATTAGTTTTATTTTCGTTTTATATTTATTAGTCAATTAATAAATTTATTCATTAAGAATATCATGGACTTTTTAACTTTTTATTAAAAACATTTTTTCAGATAACAATATAATATATATAAGAATAGATTATTTTTTTGTTTTAACATATATTTTCTAGATTTGGAGAATTCTTATTATTTTTAACTCTAATCATTTATCTAATTAAATAAATTTAAATTCATTTTTTTATATATTAGCTAATTTATAAATTTATTCATTAAAGGTATCATCGATTTTAACCACTTTAACTTTTAACGTGAGAGCTCCGTTGCAAAAATATACTTCGCAAATAATAGAATAGATATGCGCCATAAAAAATTATACTTTTTGTTGATGGAAAATGACCGGCTCTTGGTCTAGTTATACATTTATAAGCGCATTTTGTTTTTTTTTTGAAAAATATGTTGTCCAGAAACAATCCCCAAAATAATTTCCTATTTTATTGTACTTCATTGAAAATGCTATTTTCTAATGGATTATACAGGCTAACATACAATTTTAAGAATTGACTTGGGCCTTCTTTTTTAGCTTTGATGCGAGGCAAGTGCTTGGACACTAGAAAGGAGACTAAAACATCAATAAGTTTTCTTCAAGATTGTGAAAAGATTGTGGAAGTTATTAAACAGAATCAGTTCATTGGGCTAGCTGGCCTTATTCTTTTAAGAAAGTATGTAAATATTTTGATATGCTTGCAAAGTCTGATAATGCATCACTCATGGACTTAAGATTCATGAAACTAATTTTTGAAGGAGACAAGCTGGCGCTCTTTAGTCTTCATAACGGTGACAAAGCAGAACTTCTAATTCCATAATGGCAAGCCAAGTTTGACCTCTTTCAAAAAAAAAAAAGCCAAGTTTGATAATGTTCAATTCAACTGAGTTCCAAGATAAGATAACAAAGAAGCAAATACTCTAGCAAATAGTAAAAACTCAGAAACTTTACAATTGTTTCTTCCTGTCTTGTATACCAACCTCTACGAGAATAACATTTGTTCCCTATACTGCAGACGTTAAATTTATTAAAATGGGTTAGGATAGAAAGAGATGATCTGACTCTTTTCGCACATAGATAATTTCCTTTTTTTTGAAAATTGGCTTTCAAAATTAAGAGCAAAAAGAAAAAGTTTACAAGGCCTTAGAGGTCTTAAGTACAAACCCATTAAAGAAGCTACAAACCCATTAAGAAACTAATATAGTAGAACTTTCCTTGGCCCTCCAGGCCCATGGTCCATTAGAAAGAGCGAGAAGAATGCAACGATGATCGTTTCAGATCAGTTGAGAGATGGCGATGAAGGTGAAAATAAAGAGGAGGAGACCAGAGATTGCAGTTGAGATCAGTGCTTCACGCATGTCGGAACCAGGTCTGCAGCATGCTTGAAGAAAGCCGAGGGTTTGATTCTCGGAGGCTTTGAGTCTTGTTCCTCACCTGTAAGTCGATAATCCGGAAGAGGCGATCTGTTGATCTGAATATGTTCGAGTGTAATCGAGCGTTTCTCTCATTCCAGAGCCAGTAGACCGTCGATTGCCAAGCCATTAGTGAAAGGAGACGAAGAGGCCTCGCAGATTTCGCAGTAGGAAGGGCGATCATCTGTTCCAACAAATCCGACCAGTTGCGCAGCGGAGTAATCAGACATCTTCTGGCGCTGTGCTCCCACAGATTGAATGCATAATCACACTCAAAATAGAGGTGATTACGAGACTCAGGGTGGTTATTACACAACAAGCACAGTTGAGGAACTTGAAGTCCCCAACGAAGGAGGCGATCCCGAGTTGGGCATCGGTCTAGAGTTACCAGCCATGTGTGAAAGTTGTGGCGAGGTATCCCATAGGAAGTCCACACCACCTTCGCCCAGTTCACTTCATCATGCCTCACCATTAGGTAATGGTACACATCACCTGTCGAGTAACGCTCGGATACTCTTCCCTCAATTTCCCATTCGAAATAATCAGAGTCAGTAGTGAGATTCACAGTAGTTAAGTGAGCTTGTAGTTCCAACTGACCGTCAGACCTTGCAGGTGGAAGACGCCATTGTCCATTTCGAAAGAGGGAGGCCACTGTTGCTTGGTTAGGAATACCAAGTCGAGATGCATTGGCATTGAGCAAAGTAGCAACTTTCCCCAATGGCGACCAGTTATCATGCCAGAACCTCGCCGATTTCCCATTCTCCAGTCGAAGTTTGATCAGTGGGAATACAACTTCTTTCAGTTTGAGTATCTTGTTGGTGAGCCAGGAGAAAGAAGGCTTCGGTTTGGTGGTCCAATAGTTATGAATTGATCCTTTGAGCACAACCTCTCTGAACCACGCCACCCACAGCGACCCTGATCTAAAGAAGAGGAGCCACACAAGTTTCAAGCAGCAAGCTTTGTTCCAAGTTTGGAGATCCTTAACGCCCAGTCCACCCTGTTTGGTTGTTAGTACCACAGTCTCCCAAGCTACTCTCGCCGTATTGTGACTCTCAATATCACCCCTCCAGAGAAAGACACTACAAAGGGAATTGATTCGGTTGATACACGCCTTGGGGAGAATAAATGCTGAACACCAGAAGGTAGTAATCCCAGCTATAACTGTTTTAATTAGTAGTAGCCTTCCTGCAAAGGAGAGGGATTTAACTGACCAAGAAGAAAACTTCATTTTTATTTGATGTATCAGTGGCTCGCAAGTAACCAGGTTGAGCTTTCTAGAGTTCAGTGGGACACCGAGGTAGCGAACATGGAGGGTACCACAAGCCATTCCCGTGGAAGCTTGAATTGTGTCCAATTCCTGCACTGTCATACCTGAGGCATAGAAGCTGGTTTTCTGCATACTAACCGATATACCCGATCTTTTCTCAAAATCCTTCAGAACCTGCAGAACATGTTGGACAGAGCGAAGTGAACCATCAATGAAGATCAACAGGTCATCTGCAAAAGAGAGGTGAGTCATCTTCATTGCCTTGCAACTCTCATGGAAGTTTATTTTTTCCTGCGCTGCTGCTTCGTTTAGCATAAATGATAAACAGTTCATAGCGATAACAAAGAGATATGGGGAGAGGGGATCTCCCTGTCTTAATCCTCTTTTGCCTTTGAAATACCCGTTGACAGTCCCGTTGTAACCCACCATGAAACTCGTTTTGCAGATACAAGCTTTAAGAATTTTAATGAAGTGCAGAGGTAGCTGAAGACTTTCCAGGCAGGAGAAAAGAAAGTCCCACCGCAGAGTATCAAAAGCTTTCGCAATATCTACTTTGATGGTAATTCTTGGATTCCCTTTGTTTCTGTGATAGCCATAGACTAGTTCACTAGCCAATATAGTATTCTCCACCAGAAGTCTGTCCTTGACGAAAGCCGTTTGGCAGGGAAGGATTAGTTTTTGCAGTATAGGCTTGAGTCTAGCAACCAATAGTCTTGAAATGACTTTGTAGATAGTATTCAGACATGAAATGGGCCGGTAGTCTGTGAGTTTTGTGGCTCCTGGGAACTTGGGAATAATAGATAGGATGGTAGCATTGGTTGCCGATGGTAGGAACCCTGTTTTAAAGAAATTAGTGATTGATGATACCACCTCCGGACCAACTATTTCCCATGATTTTTTGAAAAAACCAGACGTTAACCCATCAGGCCCAGGAGCTTTGTTAGGGTTGAGCTTGAAGAATAGAGCTTTTATTTCTTCCATTGTAGGGACTGACTGCATTAGCTGTGTATGTTGCAGGGAGCAGCGAAAATTCAGGAGATCATCAAACCATTGCAGAGTCGTGTTTGGAGGAGGTTGGTGGCACATGTCTGGTCCGAGGATCGACTTGAAGTGAGAGATAGCCAGAGCACTCATTTCTTCCGGGTTTGTGATCAGGTTCCCATCAGCCGCAAGGAAGCAGCGAATGGCATTATAGCTAGCTCGCACTTGGCACATACGATGGAAGAAAACTGTGTTGAAATCCCCCTCACTTAGCCAGTTAATACGAGATTTCTGGCGGAAGAAACTCTCTTCGATCTCCCTAAGAAAAAGCCACTTCTGGTGGAGGTCCCTTTCCTCTTGGAATAGCTCACTTGATGGCGTCAGTAGGGATTGTACCTGCACAGACTGAAGCAAACCGTAAGTTTCTGTCACTCTCTCTTGTATTTTGGAAAAATTCTCTCTGTTTAAAGTTTTAAGATCTTTTTTGATGATTTTGAGTTTCCAACAAAGTTGAGCTAGAGTTGAACAAATGCTTCCGGCCTGAACCCACACGTCTGTTACTACCCTCAGAAAGCTCGGGTGCTTAGTTAGGTAGTTTTGGAATTTGTAAGGCTTAGTACCAGTTGAGGGCAGGCTTACGGCTAGGTCTACTAGACAAGGGCTATGGTCTGAAAAGTCTGTGGGTAGGAAGGTAGAGAGGACATGGGGATGGGTAGAGATGATGTTTGAGTTGACTAGTAAGCGGTCTAATTTCTTTCCCACTGGTTTTGCAGGTTGCTTATTGGTCCAAGAGTTCAATGGACCATTAAAACGAAGATCAAAAACTCCACACTGCATCAGACAATCTTGGAACTGGTACATCAAGCTATCATACAGAACAACCGAAGGAGATGAGTGCTCGTGCGGGTGAAGGATTTGGTTGAAATCCCCACCAATCATCCACTGCTTACTGTCCATATCTAGATTAGCATGTAGATGAAGGAGTTCGGTCCAGAGAGTACTTCTGTCATCACTGAGGTTTGATGCGTAAACCGCAGTGTAAACAATTGGGTCGTGGTTAGGAAAAGTAAGCTCACAGGTCATCGATTGAGCAGACTGATGGATGAGCTGGACCTTTAAAGGGTCTTTCCATATCAAAATGATTCTGCCATCTTCATCAGACTGGTGGTTTGAGATGTAGTTCCACGTATTACAGAGCTTGGACATTAGGGGAGGGAGGGAAAGTTCTTTTATATGAGTTTCAAGAAGAGCACCAAAAAGCGGCTTATGGGTAAAAAGCCAAGAAATAAAAGTCCGATGTTTACTCGGGTCATTTAGGCCTCGAGTGTTCCAAAAAAAGAGTTTTACACTCATGGGTTAAGAGGGAGGGGGGCCACCACCACGAGTGATGGTAGCCTGGTTAACAAAAAAGGAGGGAAGGGTTGGAAACGAAACATGGGCTTGGGGAGGAGAGGAGGAGGAGACAAAAGAGGGAGGAACGGCTTTTTCTGAGAGGGGTGGGTCTTTTTCAGAGGTATGGAAAGCTAAAATAGAGTTTAGGTTGGATATGGGGGAGGGGACAAAAGGATTTGTATTGGGGGGAAGGGTGGGGGAGGGGGAGAAGGTAGGGGAGGAGCGGCTTCTTTTTAGTGAGGGTCTTTTAGTTTGATCTGGGGTCCGGCAGAAAGAGGTGTTACCCACAGCCAGGGCATGATTCATGTTACTCGTTTGTGAAACAGGAAGGGCCGGGCTCTGACCATCCATAGCTTGATCAACAGGTAGTGCTGCGAATTTATTTCCCAATTTAGGTACGTACTGTAGTGTAGCAGAGATTGGTAAAGTGTTCTTCTTCCTGAAAGTTGACTTTTTTGCAGTTTGAGGAGTGCTCTGCTCTGGTACAACAAGTCTTTTTCCTTGGGCTTTAGTTTGGGGTTCAGGGGGGTCTTTTGGTGGGGTGTAGGTGAGGCAGTTACGAAGGATATGTCCTAGCTCATGACAATGGGAACACGTCGGAGGGACCCAGGGGTAGTGAACGCTAACTTCGACAACTTCACCGCTCTGCCTTTCAAATTCGACCACCGGAGGTAATGGTTTGGTAAGGTCAACTTCTACTTTGACATGAGATACTGTCAGACTTACCAAATTTTTAGTAAAATCATCTGTTTCTCTAGGCTCTCCCACAAGTCCTGCAACCAGACTCAAGCCCTCATCGTGTCTCAAATCAAGCGGTACTCCTATGAGGTGAGCCCATATCCTTATGGCTTTAAGCGAGGGAGTAGAAGTTGAGTGTTGAGAGGACCACTAGGCTGTGTGAAACATGGAATCCCCCACATACCAGATGTTCTTCTCAAGGATTTTTTGTCTTAGGTAGTCACTAGAGATCCTTACAATTGCAGAACGGTTAAGTGGGTTGTTGTGAATCTCTAGTCTTCTTCCTTTGCCCCACATATGGTTGAAAACGCTTTGGATTTGATGGAAAGGGGGTGGTTTACCATTGAAATAACAGATTATGAAATCTTTGTGCAGCTCCGCACCTTTAGCAAAGACTGAGTCTGGGATGAGCACTCTCGGTCTTCCAGAAGGTGATAGAGTGACAGGAGCTAGGCGCTTAAGGGTCTTATTTTCAAACGCTCTAATTCTCTCTACAAGGGAAGGAGTAGGAGCGAGGGAAGGGGAAGGAGCAGTAGGAGGGTTACTTGATAATGGGGGAGGGGGGGCTAGGGGAGGAGGGTCAGTGGGGGTTCCTAAAAGGCCAGGACTAACTAGAGAGGGGAGGGAGTTTGAGGAAGAAGCTTGGTTAGTTTGGAGAGGGGAGGATGGTTTGGGATCAAGGGTGATGTAGTTTGAATCAGGTTGAGGGATTTGAGAAAGGGGTACTGTTGAGTGAATAGTATCAATTCCAGATCCAATAATACTAGAATCAGTTTTGTTGCTTTGCTTTGTTGCAGGGTTTACAACAGGAGCATCAGTTGGGGGAAGAGGCAGTTGCGGTAAGGTAGCAACAGCAGTTGGAGAATTTGTGATTCTCAGCCGAGCAGAGGCCCGAGAACCAGTTGAGGTAGCAGAGGAAATGGGAGGAAATTGGACAGGGGAGAGAGGGGAGAGAGGGTCAGGGGGTCAGGAGGGATAAGGAGGGGAGGGGTGAGCTCACTGGAGGTGAACGACGGAGGGTTCAGGGCGGAAGCCTTGCCGGGAAGGCTCCAAGCATTCTTCATTGGAAACTGTGCCAGAGAGGATTTGGCTTTTTAATTTCCATAAATAATTTCTTTTGCGACAATCTTTTTTTTTTCTCCAAATTTGTGCTTCGTGTAATAACATAAGTAGATTTGTCAATAAGCTAAAGGAAGACTAAGAATCCACAACAGGTTTCTGTAGAAATCTGACTTTCTTTGTATCTATTAGTAATGTGGCATGTTCCGGTTGGTGCAACTTCTTTGAATTGCCATAAAAGTGCTACAAAGTGCATGATTATGTTGATCGGATGGACCGTATATGTACCCAATTACAAGTATGAGCCCATTTTGTGATAAAAATTATATTATCCTTCTGTTTCATAATATTCGATGTTTTATTTTGTTGCACAAATATTAAGAAAAATTACATATTTCTAAAAAAATATTTTAAAAATATAATTTTATAATCAGCTAACCAATTATAAAAAAGACTGTAAAATTTAATTGGCTGAACAGTTTCTAATAAAATTAAAATTAACATTAAAACATCAAAACTTCATCTAAATTGAAACAAAATATTTCCTCCAAAATATCATCTATATTGAAACGGAGGGAGTAATTATTAAGCTGAAGTAATTATTAAGCTGAAGAATTTGTTTTAATCATATTTTATACATTCTTCTTCAAAACAATCATAAGAAAAAAGAACAAACTTTCCGCTTTCAAGTTTCTACCGACGTAAATTAACTGTTCAGAGTGTTTTATGCTAAAACACACGCCACTTATGAAATCTATGGTGATTGTATATTCAATTAAATCAATTTCACACCTCACGACTTTGATACGACGAAACCAGTATGATAAACCCACTAGGCTATATTCACTACGTTTTCTAATTTAATATGATGATATTAGTTAGATCAAACTACTCAAATTAAAACATGTACAGTATAAAATATCAATCTGGCCCAATCCTTGCAAACCTTTTTTCAACCGTTTGCTTAGTCCCCTCTCAGCGGGGGCGAGCAACTCCGGGTACTTTGCGGAAACTTTGCAAGAAGATTTAATAATATGGATGCATAAAATAGACTCATATATACCTAGTGTAATAGAATACTGTTCACGACCAATGCTTCATTTGTTACTAAATAAGAACAAAACTTATTTCGAGCATAATATTGTAGCTTATCAAATACTAAATATTGTGAAACGTAAATGATATTTCTTGCTCTCTTTCGTACTTAGTCCATGCAATGATTTATGTTTTTTGGGGCAAAGCAGTCACAACTCACAAGCAAACCTTTAGGGACCACATGGGCTGATAACATTAAAATTGTTATATTTTAATGTTTTTTCTTTATATGTTATGCTGTCACTTACCAATCCATAGTATTTAATTCTTCCACCATTAAGTCTAACCATTTTCTCGCACATATAGGATCTTTACTTTGTGATATCCAGCTAGTAACGATGTACTATATGCAGATGATGGTCATTGATACGTAAAAGGTTAGACTTGTTTCGATCGTATGTTCTTACTTAAACTTGAGCGTAACTGTTTGAATAACCAAATTCAAAACTGGCAATGTAAATATATGAGTCTGGAAGTCATAAGTCATTACGTTGAAAAGGGTTTACTCTTGTACTTTTTTTTTCCTTATAAAGAACTACATACATGATTTAAATCAAACACTTGAAAAATGTATGGACTTACATGTTGATGTAAGATGTCCTCCTTGAAACAGTTGATGACGTAGTTGTTGAAGCTGGCGTCGTGTTGAGTGGTGAAGACCATGTGGAGGCGAGATGTTGAACTGAACTCATGTGGACTTGAAGAACCAGAGCGTATCTTGGGTAATTGGAAAGATGAATAAACTTGAGAAGCAAGTTTATGAATAAAGGAAAAAGAATAAATGCATTCCAAGAAAACGAAAGTTGCAGTTATTGTTATGAAAGATGTCCATATTGTAGTTTCTTTGAGACTAGAGTTTCGGGAACGTGGAGTTAGTATAAGCTAGCTATGGTGTCGCCTGTAGAGAGACAGAGACACATAGGCTGATCTTCTAGAGAAAGAGAGAAGCTCTTGGGGGTGTTATGGGTCGTGATGAAGCAGGGGCTGAAGTACTTGACGGTAGAGAGACATAAGTGGGTAGCTTAGAAATCCTTTAGTGTCGTGTGTTAGGGTGTTAACACTAGACGAGTAAAGCTGAATAAAAAGGTCTTGTAAAGATTGTTTAAAGGAAATTCTAATAAAGCTATTTGGTGTGCTTGTGTATTGTCTCTCTTGATTTACTTTCTGCAGTACTATTATGGTGTCATCTTTGCACTTACAAGTGGTACCAAAGCGGAGCTTGATAGAGTTAACGACTAGTTTCGAGTGATCCTGAAGTGAAGATGGACACGATTGTTACGATGCAGAAGGCAATCATGTTGAAGGCGGACCAATATTTTCATTGGAAGGCTCGCATGAAGCAGATGATTCGAGGAATCAACGAAGATGCGTGGACAGCTGTGGAGACTGGTTGAGAAGAGCCTACCATAGTCACAACAGGTGAGAAGAAGCCTAAGCCAAAGGCGGATTGGACAGATGCGTAACGCAATGCAACAAAGTTTAATGCAAAGACACTATCTGTAATTTTTGGAGCTATTGAAGTGGAGCAGTTCCAGCTGATTCAGGGGAGTACTCAAATAGGCGTGGGAGTACCTGCTGAATTCATTTGAAGGAGATGATAGTGTCAAGAGGACATGTCTGGATCATCTTGGTTCGCAGTTCGAGAACCCAGGTGGTCAGATATTGATACGGTGGCGAGTTTCAGTGCCAAACTCAGTGCTATGGCGCATGAAGCATGTGTGCTTGGAAAGAAGTACAATGAGAAGAAGCTGGTGAAGAAGTTATTACGCCGTTTTCCAGCAAGGTTTAAAGTTCAGAAGGCAGTCCTGAATATGACTGCAAACACAGATGAGCTCAAGTTTGACAAGGTTGTGGGTATGCTAAAGGCGGAAGAGATGGAGACATGCAGTGGTTCGGTGTCTACATCAAGAGGTACGCCATGGAGTATAACCCTTGTAGTTGACAAGGATGCAGAGAAAATTCAGGAGCTTGAAGATGCCGTGGGCATGTTGGTTAGGAATTTTGGCAAGAGTATGAATTTCTCGGGCGGGAGGAATCAGTTTGGTCGTCAGGGAGGTGATCGTGACAATAGTAGAAGAAGAGAAGGTCTCAAGTGCTACGAGTGTGAAGGAGTTGGTCATGTAAGGACTAACTATCCTGTTACACAACGAAAGAAGCTCAAGTGCTTTGAGTGAAAAGGTGTTGGACACACAAGGCGTGAATGTCACGAAGATGAGTTAGAGTCTGAAGAAGATGAAAAGATGTTGAAGAATATGGTTGCATTTGGTACACGCAAGAATGAATATAGTGTATCCTCTGATTCATATCTCAGCACAAATGATGGGGAGTATCACGTGCTGCTTAACAAGTGGTTGAAGGTCAAGGATCATAATTTGATATTGGAGGATGTGGCTCAGAAGCAAAACGAGCTGCTTTAGGAACTTCGTGAGGAACTTGCGACTGTAAAAGAGAAGAATGAGTTTCTGGAGCAGGAGGTTAGCAAGATTAGGGAAGTTAAGCAGAAGGGTCTGTCTCACATTGTGCAAGGGAGCACATCGAAAGGTGGAGTCAAAGGAGCTTGTCAGGAAGTACATTGGGACGTAAGACAAGGAGTACGACAAGAAGTGCTACAATGCGTGGCTGTGAGTAACAAGCCAATGATGGTTCATCTGTGCAGCAACATAAATGTCAGACATGGGGTTCTGAAGCATGGTTGTGCAGCTGGTATAAGAGAAGAGGCTGATCGGTGCATCAACAACTGTGTCAGGCCAAAGAAGAAGCAACATCGGATGTGCTGCTGGTTCTGTGGAAAGGTTGTACACAAGAAAATGAAGTGTTTTGCTCGTGAGAAGAGCTGAAACATGACCAATAGGGTGAACAAGACGTTCACTAAAAGGGTTGAAAAGGTGTTTGTAGACAAGAGTGGCTTACTTGATGAGGTCAAGGAAGAAACATCTGAAGATGGATGCAGCTCTGGTAGGAGTGATCTTGAGAAAGATCAAGAAGCATCAAGTGAGGAGTCGGAATATAGAGTGTTTGTGACACAAAGAAGAAGGAGATCGAAGTGCGTCAAGAAGTGATGCGAGAGGATCTTCAGGAGGGTGATAGCGAAATCACTCCAAAACAGTAGCAACGAGTGCAGAGTGCACTCAGTGGGGTTGAGAAGAAGCTCATGTTCAAGGAGACGATGCATGAAAGAAGCCTGGTCTGCAACATAAGTGGATCGAGAGGTAGCTCGAGAAGTGCGTTAGATCATGATGTAATAGCAGACGGGTGTGTCTGTAAGTCTTGACATCTAAGCATATGTTTTTAGCTTATTATGCAATCAATCAGGGGGAGAATGGTGACGTTGTCCAAGGAGTGCAATCTCATGGGAGAAGAGCATAGTGATGAACCTCCTGAAGTAGATGATGCTTGTCTCATGGGGGAGAAAAGTATGATGTGGTGCACATCTCGTGGGGGGAGGAGAAGAGCATATTAAGCGTGGAAGTTTCTAGGTGGAGAACGTGGTTGTTGAACTAAAAGAAGGTTGTGCTTGATCGGCACACAAAGCTAGGTTGTGCTTGATCGGCACACAAAGCTAAAAGGGAGAGTCGAGATGCTGAGCTGGAGTCATGTGGACTTGAAGAGCAAGGAAGTATCTTGGATAAATGGAAAGAAGAATAAACTTAAGGAGCAAGTTTATTACTTAAAGAAGAGAAATAAGTGCATTCTAAGAAAAAAAAAGTTGCACTTATTGTTATGGAAGATGTACATATTATGGTTCCTTGGAGACTAAGGTCTCGGGAACGTGGAGTTAGTATAAGATAGCTATAGAGTCGTCTGTAGAGATACAGAGACACATAGGCTGATCTTATAAAGAAATAGAGAAGCTCTTGGAGGTGTTCTGGGTCGTGCTAAAGCAGAAGCTGAAGTACTTGACGGTAGAAAGACATAAGCGGGTAGCTTAGGAATCCTTCAGTGTCGTGTGTTAGGGGGTGTTACCACTAGACGAGTAAAGCTGAATAAACAAGATCTTGTAAATTATTTAAAAGAGATTCTAATAAAGCTATTTGGTGTGTTTATGTATTATCTCTCTTGATTTACTTTATGCAGTATTATTGTGGTGTCATCTTTGCACTTACATTACAAATCCAAAACCTTTAATCACACTTATATATATATATATATATATATATATATATATATATATATATATATAAGTCTGCGACTATGCCAGGCGTGTGCATTCACAAGACAATAAACTAAGAAAATATATTAGGTATCCTTTTATTTTTGCAAAAGACTAAATCATTTACTTATTAATGGTTAGTCGTTTGTTATAAATTTAACTAGATGGCCGGCCCGTACCCTGTGCAGGCATAAACATATTCAAATTATGGACTAAGTAGTACATAGTTTTAGAAGTAACGAATTATATATCATAATACCACCGTCCTTGGGAGAAAGCATAAGGCACAGAAAAATTGCTGGTACTCAATATTTTACATGGACGATATGGAACAAAGTAACTTCAGTATCAAGCGGTAGTTATTGTGTGTATGTATAATTGCAACATTTCAAAATGATTTGTATGTTTAAGAAGATATTTTATTTTCAAAATCTGGAATAAATAGTGTATAGTTTCAGAAGTAACATATTTTATATTATCACTACATTCCCATTGAAATCCTCTTTTACCATTTCAGAATGTAATTATAGACATACAAAGTTCAAAATATGAAATAAAAAGTTTAAAATATGGAATAAATAATGTTAGAAACGGATTGAGTAGAGAGAAGGTATGAATTGCAGTCGGTGATTTTCGAATCAGACTTTGTCAGCTTATCAAAACTATAAATCCGGTGATTAAATATCCAGCTCTCTATGAAGTGACTGCGGATATTGTATCGCATATGCGGACATTAATATTATGATTATTTTAATTTTACATGGTTAGTTTATTTTTACATACAATGATATGTATATGCATAATATATATATATATATATATATATATATATATATATATATATATATATATATGTGTGTGTGTATGATAATCACATAGTTATGATTCATTTTTTGTGGTTGAAAACTATAAACCTTCTAAACATTATTCAATTCAAACTTTAAACTTGTTAAACATATACAAACTACATTCATTAATTTTTAAATTTTATACTCTTGATAACCCCTTGGCTTTACCGGATAAATCAAAAACAATAAACTCAAAGCTTTTGGATATACCGTAAACACTAATCTCTCTCTCTCACTCCCTCCCTCTCCCTCTCTCTCACTCCTTCTCCCTCTCTCTTTCCCTCTCCCTCTCCCTCTTCCCCTCTCTCTATCTCTCCCCCTCCCCCTCCCCCCCCTCCCCCTCTCCCTCTCCCTCTCTCTCTCTCCCTCTCCCTCTCCCTCTCTCCCTCTCCTTCTCCCTCTCCCTCTCCCTCTCCCTCTCCCTCTCCCTCTCCTCCCTCCCTCTCTCTCTCTCTCTCTCTCTCTCTCTCTCTCTCTCTCTCTCTCTCTCTCTCTCTCTCTCTCTCTCTCTCTCTCTCTCTCTCTCTCTCTCTCTCTCTCTCCCTCTCTCTCTCCCTCTTTCTCTCCCTCTCTCTCTCCCTCTTTCTCTCCTCCTCCTCCTCCTCATCCTCCTCCTCCTCCGTCCTCCCTCCTCTCTCCTCCCGCCCTCTCCATCTCTCCCTCCCTCCATCTCCCTCCCTTTCTCTCCCCCTCTCTCTCTCTCTCTCTCTCTCTCTCTCTCACCTATTAATAATGAGAAAAATGTTTTTATTATTGATTTATAACATTATAATATCGCGAATTCTATAAAAGTAAAACAAAAAAATTAATTAATAGAAAATCTAACAAAAGCCACAACTTAACCAATAGAAGAGTATACTATTGATAACACGTTTAAAAACTTAAACAACGTCAATGAGCTTTCGTTCAAACGCATGATTGATTCATTCTCCTTCAAAGATAAACTCTTAATTTGATCTTCTGATAAACTCAACCCTGAAAGAACAAGTAAAAATTATATTTACACAATCACAATTTCTACTGACTTTTTCTTTTGATAAAAACATGAGCTAACTTGGTTTATCTGTACCTTTTCTTTGGCTGCATAATATATCTTGTGATAGTTTTTCTCAATTAGGATTGCAAATGTTTTCTGGATTTGTGATACTATGTGTTAGCAATAGGACACAAATCAGCTTGCGCAGATCCTTTGTTGATGCCCAATAACCTGCTTCTTTAATAGTTTCAATATTTTCTTCATCATCGTCCTTCCGAATAACAGAAAAAGTTATATTTTTCTAAAAAATGTCATTAGATTAAGTTTTGAAGAAAACAAGCAAATTAAAATGTAGACCATAAGAAAATGTAATATATATATATATATATATATATATATATATATATATATATATATATATATATATAATAGTGTTGATATGGTTGCACGATAAGTTAGTATCAAATAATATATTCGTACAATTTATTTTATTCTTTTTATTGCTATATAGATGTTCTGAATTTAATGTGTTAACATAAATCATTCTTAATTATTACCAATCAATCTTGTGAATTAAATATGATGAATATATGTTAAGTGATGTTGTAATCATCATTAATTGGTAATCATTAATGTGATAATTATGGACATATTTCATTCAAGGCAAATTGTGAGAACTAAATAATAAATAAGTAATAATATAATTGTTAAATGACATAGTGTTGATCTTCAAAGCTGCTATCATGATCTTCATGACTTTTTCTTTTAGACCAAGGAGTTCCTGAAAAATCAAAGAACCAAAGAAAATATCACTTGAGGATTGCAACATCAGGACATGCAAAAGAAAGAGTTCACCTCATTAGTATGCTAATTATAACTATAAAATGTAAGCAATTAAAAAGTGTAATACTTGTTTAGGAGGCAAAGCAGAAAATATTAATTTTGCATAATAAATATTTAAATTGAATAAAGAAAGTTATTAAATCTACAATATCATAAGCTGATTTGAATTAAATAATAGTTTTTACGCAAGTTAGATTTATTTAAAATAAGGCAACAAGATTAAAAACGATTTTGAAAATTAGAAAGATTTAAAATTTGAATTAATGTGATACCACATTGCGCAAGAATAAATAAAGTTATTAAATCTACAATATCATAAGCTGATTTGAATTAAATATTAGTCTTCTTGCGCAAGTTATATTTATTTAAAATATTCTCTAATAAATTCTCAATAAATCTTATACTTATAAGGTAATATTATTTTTGAAATATCTTGTTGATAAAACTAAAGGAGAACATCTTATGAATAGATAGATTGCACCATAATTTTGGTTAACAAGTCTCACCAGAAATATTAGATTTTAAATGCATGATTTTAGGAGAGAAAATATCTTGTCAATTAATTTCGTTTCTCTGATATGTAAAATATTTGGTGAGTATTTAATGAATTAAATAGAGAAAAGATCTCAAAAAGATGTTATTCGAATCAAGAAAACACAAAAGATTAGTAAAATGCTATTACCATAAAACTTAACAATAATACACATCATTAATGATATTACCATAATAATCATAATGCAGATTTTTTATTACTTAATCAATATAGATTTTGTGCCAATTATAAAATAAAAAATGTAAATAACTAAGTTTTATATGTGGTTAAATGTTCAATTTAGTAAACAAATATTTTAGTTTCAACCGGTGGAAAATAACGTAACCAAAAACATTATTCAAAGCCATGTTTTATGAATAAAATAATACCTTAAATAAAAAAAATAATGTGTTACATTTATTGTCACTTCAATTTTTATTTAATATAATTATCTTACTAAATAAACAGTCCTTTATCGGTTTATAAATTAGCTTGGCATGAACATCTATAGTATTAAAACATAATACTTCTTATGAATATGACCTTGATTTTTTAATTAGTTACAAATATTGTATGTACCTTTTTACCGGCAGTATTTGCAATCAATAAAAAAATATTATTTTGTAATTACATTAAAGAGTATGTAATAATTCAGCTCTTAGTCTTTTTCAAAAAAATATTTCACGTTATTAATTATTTGAAAATATTTATTAAATGAAACCTCAAAATAAAATCAAGTTGAAATAACAAATGATTAAATCAACAATATTATTTACGGGTCTGAATTATCTCAACTTCTTAAAAATAGTTTCATTTAAAATAAAAAATTTAATCACATAAACTAAATTTAATAAAATTATAGAAAATGTTTTGAAACGCACAAAAAAAATTTTCAACTCAGAGAGTATTGAAGATATAAAATATTTTATTTAAATTTAAAAAAATCAATATAAAATAAATTTAACTTCGGGTTCAATAAATAAAATCATATTACGGATTAAAATTATTTAGAATCTTCAAAAATTTACTCATACTTAAAAGAACAAAAATAAGTCACAAAAAGTTATAATATATAATTTATCAAAAATCATAATTTTTATTACGTACAATAATTATTCCAACAAAAAATATAAAGACGGATCAAAATCTAATATTTCTTTATTTACCAAAGTTGTTGCCATTGTACATTGTTAGGCACACGTCGTTCTCCGCTTCAAAACCGAGTCTTCCTGTTTGTGATGATAGCCACTGTTCCCATAACACGCACACGTATACAATACATGGGAGATGCCAATGATAATCTAACATGTGTCATAGTGTTCAATACATAAAACAAAATTAAGATAATCAGTCCCAAGAAAAAACGAAGATAAAAAAAACGAAGATAAGATAAGTGTCACATAACTATTCAGTCGAAAACTATTTATACAAGGAAAATCTCCATGGCATTTGTGTGATTTTGTCATGATTGATAAGTAAGAATACTCTTTCTTTTAACATGAACAACAAAATGAAGTTCAGGGTGAAGTCTTAATGAAAGTATTGTTCAGTGGAAAAAAAGAATACTCTTTCATTTCGAAATGAATAGTGTTGAGTATTTAGATCCGATTAGGTTAGGTTTAGCTTCTTGAATGTTAATGTGATTTGGTTTCTTCGATTTCGTTTCAGGTTCGAGAACAGAGCAACGAAGAACAAATGAACAACGCAAGATTTGTTCACCCGGTGTTCGCTGATCTACTCACCGGGGAGGGAACGGCATCCCTCAACTGATCACTATCGAATGTTTTGATCAAGGTTACAAGCTCAACAACAATGGCGTAAACCAATAAACCAGAGCAATACAAGAGAGATTTAGCGAGCTTATCACTTCCTCTATGAAGCCGGAAAGTCACCGCCGGAATGATCCAACCTGATCGTGTACCGCTTTCGTGACTCCGTCGAACTTCAACCTCGTGATCTCAAAGCTAAGTCGTCTTCTCTCTTCCTTGATCTTTCTCTCTCGATGTGATTCTCTCTATCATCGCCGTAGTGACGATGAGATCTGATGAGTTTGTTATAACAACCTCATCCACTTGCCGTTGCCTCTGAAACGCTGCGTTTCATTTAGCTTCACAGATACTCTTGGGCTGAGACTTGGGCTTCTCCTCTTTCTTGCAGGTTGGAGACGATATGGGCTGTGAATCAAGAAGCCCACTCGGTGTTTGACTGAACCAAAGTCCACAATCTCCACCTTTCAGACACAACAACGAAGTGCTGTCTCTCTCTTTCTCGAAACCTAGCCGCTTGTCTCTCTGAGACGATTCACCGCCTCTTCTCGTCTTCGACGCTTGACGGAGACTCCAGGAGCACCTCTTCTCACTTCTGATGACAGAGGACCTCTACGGATGTAAGGTACTCTTTGTATCCCACTCTCTTCTCTTTTCTTCTTCTGATTTGCTTCGACTGTCGAAGTAAACCAATCTCGGATCTTTCACTTACTGACCCCTTTTCTTTTTCTTCTCCTTGCAGATCAAGATGACCGACGATTCAATCTCTGATCTGACCTATCGGCGAGACTCAGAAGATGAACCGACGAACTGCTGACGACTCTGCATGAAACTGATCTGAGCCGGACTGTTCCAGAATCAACTGTCAGACGTCAAAGCTTCAGACTTCCCGTAACATCGAACCCAGATAAGTGACCAATGACTTCTCTTCCTTTCGATGAACATTGAACCTTTCAAGATGAACTGACACTGATGATGAAAACTCTTACTGACTCTGATCTTCTTTCTGTTTCAGGAACCTTGAAGAGACTCCACCTGAAACTGAACTCCACCTGAGAAGAAACTCCACCTCGCTTCCGATACTCGGGTAACGCTTTCTCTCTTTTCACTTCAAGTTGGTTTGATTCCAGTGAGTTTAGTAACAACTCATAAGAATGATAATGTTAACTAACTCCCTGAAATTTTTTTTCTTTGCGAGGTAACCAACAACGGAGCCACATCGTTATCCGGAGCCGCTTCCTTCTCAGAACAGATTCACCAGCTCAGAGCAAAGTCTGAACTTCGGACCAGGTAACACTTTAGTTAGGAAATCGGCTGGGTTTTTGCTTGTGTGAATCTTGTGTAGGATAATATCACCCTGAGCAACAATATCACGGATGAAGTGATACTTGTTTGCAACATGCTTAGTCCTTTCGTGAAATACTCTGTTTTTAGCTAGAGCTAGGGCACTCTGTGAATCACAATGCATCTTGACACTTCCTGGTTTTAGGCCTAGTTCTTCACATATCCCTTTTAACCAAATAGCTTCTTTGGTTGCTGTGGAGAGTGCCATATACTCTGCCTCAGTAGTCGACAAAGCTACAACTGATTGTAGGTTAGATCTCCACGAAACTGTATTACCCCAAACCTTGAACACATACCCAGTAACTGAACGTCGTCTGTCTAAATCAGCCGAGTAATCTGAATCTGAAAATCCCTCAATAGAACGCACATCACTCTTAACAAACGTTAAACTGGTTTTAGATTCACCACGTAGAAACTTTAAAATCCACTTCACCGCCAACCAATGCTCCATACTAGGTTTAGACATAAACCTGCTCACAACTCCCACTGCATGTGCTAAGTCTGGTCTTGAGCCAATCATGGCATACATGAGGCTCCCGACTGCACTTGCATAAGGGATTCCTTCCATCTCAGTTGCACCTGCTAACGCCTCTGCCTTGGTTTGACTCTTCAGTTTGAATTGAGGCGCCAATGGAGTTGTGACTGGCTTAGCATCTTGCATTCCGAAACTCTTTAGAACTTTCTCAATGTATGCCTCTTGAGAGAGTACTAAAGTTCCATTCTTCCTGTCACGAATAATGTCCATTCCAAGAATTCTGGAAGCCCTTCCTAAATCTTTCATTTCGAATTCTCTGCTCAGACTGTCTTTCATCTTCTGAATCTCAGTCATATCTCTCTGTAGGAACTTTTCTTTCTTCATAAAACAGTCAAACCGTAGATTCCATTGTCTAGGAGATTGCTTTAGACCATATAGAGACTTCCTTAGGAGACACACCTTGTTCTCATCCCCGGGTTTCACATAACCTTCAGGTTGATCCATTAGAATCCTTTCGTCTAGGTTCCCATGAAGAAAAGCAGTCTTGACATCTAGTTGTTCCAACTCATAGTCTCTGTTCACCACAATTGAAAGCATCAGTCTTATGGAGACGTGCTTGACAACTGGTGAAAACACTTCATTGTAGTCAATGCCTTCCTTCTGTGAATACCCTTTAGCAACTAATCTTCCCTTGTATCTCCTGTCCTCCACACCGGGGATTCCCGGTTTATACTTGAAGAGCCACTTGCAGCCAACGGTCTTCTGACCTTTTGGTCTCTCAATGAGATCCCAAGTGTGATTTCTGTCAAGTGAATCCATCTCTTCGTCTGCAGCATTATCCCAATGCTTCCAGTCTTTACTCCTCTTAGCTTCTTCGTATGATTTAGGTTCTTCCCTCTCAATATCATCTGCCACAGCTAGTGCATAGGCAACTAGGTTAGCATCTTCATATCTAGATGGTGGCCTGACATTCTGCCTTCTGACTCGATCTGTCGCAAGCATGTAGTTATCAATAGAGCCTGTAGATTCATTATCCTCCACAAACGTCAACCCTTCCGTATCACTGTCACTTTCTGAGTCGCTTGAACTCCCATGAACCTCTTAATCTTGTTGAGACTGATCTGAGTTTCCAGGATCAGACGTTTCACCATGTTCATAGTTGGGACCACTTGGTCCTCGAATCAGACTTGGACTGAAAGATACCTTTTTATTCGGCTCCTTAGTTTGCTTTCCTGAATCTTTCTCACTCTCTGTAACCTTCTTAGCTTGCGTGTCTTTGTAGATCTCATCCTCCCTGAACACAACGTTCCTGCTCGTAGTACACTTTAGGTCCTCTGGAATCCACACTCTGTAACCCTTCACACCAAACGGATAACCCACGAAAACTCCTTTAACTGCTCTAGGGCTAGTCTTCTCCTGAGTAACATGAACGTAGGCTGTGCACCCAAACCTTCTTAAGTGTGATAAATCAGGCCTGTTCCCTGACCACACTTCCTCTGGAAGTTTAAAGTCAATGGTTGAATTTGGTGTCCTGTTTATCAGATACACAGCTGTAGAAGTAGCTTCTGCCCAAAACTCTTGTCCCAATCCGGTCTCATCTAGCATGCTTCTAACTTTATCCATTATGGTGCGGTTCATACGTTCTGAAACCCCATTCTGTTGAGGAGTGTAGTTACATGTTCTATGTCGTTTGATTCCAGACTTTCTGCACAACTCGTCAAACTGCTTATTGCAATACTCCAACCCATTATCAGTGCGAAGGCACTTGATCTTCTTCTCAGTATGACTCTCAACAGCTTCCTTCCATTCCACAAACTTAGAAAACGCTTCGTCTTTAGTTCTTAGGAAGTAGACCCAAACTTTCTTTGAGAAGTCATCTATGAAGCTTATGAAATATCTGCAACTAGCCAGACTCTCTGGAGTTGATGGAGAACCCCATAGATCTGAATGCACAAACTCTAGGATGCCTTTAGTAGTATGCTTTGCCTTAGGAAAACTTTGTTTATGTGATTTACCCAATACGCAGCTTTCACAAAACTCTAGCTTTCCCACTTCAGTCTTAGGTATATAACCTTCCTTCACGAGCACCTCCATGTTCTTTGAACTCATGTGTCCTAACCGTGAATGCCATATAGTAGTCTTAGCTCCAGTAGACTCACTAATATTGGCTTCACCACGAGACACTGTTCCTTGTAGATAGTACAACCCATTCTCATACTTGCCCGTGATCACCTTATGTCCATCTTTGTAGAATGTCACAGTGAAATCTCCACCTTGATAGTTACACCCTGATTTCTCTAGCATTCCATAGGAGATTAAGTTCCTGCTCATGTCTGGCATATAGCGAACATCTTTGAGAATAATCACTGCTCCATCTTCATTAGTAATTTTGATTTTACCAATGCCCTTGACTTCGCATTGAGTGTTGTTCGCCATTAGAACTTTGCTTCCATCTCCTTCTTGTAGATCAAATAAGACATCCTTGTTAGGTGTAATGTGAAATGTGCAACCTGAGTCTAGAACCCACTCGTCTCTAGAGTCATGTATGCTTGCTGTAAGCACTAACGGTTGCCTTATCTCAGTTACTGAATTCACTGCTTGTTCACCACCATTTTTGTGTCCTCTGGTTGGACAATCACGCTTCCAGTGACCTTCTTTGCCACATGAGAAACACGTGCCTTTCTTAGTCTTATCTGATCTGCCTCTAGACTTAGATCGATCACCTTTGCTTCTAGACCTGTTGTACTTCTTGTTGTTACCATTATCTGATCGCTTAGACGACCTTCCTCTTGACTCAACAGATAGGCCTTCTGATGTAGTTTTCTTTTTATTCAGTAAACTTTTCTGTCTGAGCTCAGCTTCTTTTGAATATGCAGATGTAACAACTTCAGAGACAATGAGAGTGTCTCTGCCAGTGCCGTATTGAAGAGTGTGGACCAGTTGCTCATACGCAGCAGGAAGACCAGAGAGCAACTGTATAGCTTGATCTTCATCTGTAATGGTAACCTTCAAACTCTCTAGATCAGCTATCAGTTTTAGAAACACATCCACATTTTCTTCAATCGACTTATCCTCTTCCATTTTGTAACAGGAGAACTGACGCTTCAGGTAGATCCTGTTTGGAAGAGACTTGAGCTGATACAGCTTCTCCAGGGACTTTCACATGCCAAGAGCAGTCTGCTCGTGCATGATTTTCCTCAAGATTGAATCACTCAAGCAGGTACACAGTAAGCTTCTGACTCGTAGATCTTTATCAGCCTTCTTCTGATCAACTTTAGGTTTCTCACCTTCTTCTTGCTTTTCAGATACTGACGTAACCACGAAGTCGTCTTGTAACACTGCAAGGAGACCTTGAATCTCCAACTGAGCCATCATCTTGTACTTCCACATACCGAAGTCCCCCTTCCCATCAAACTTATCCATCTCGAACTTTCCATGAGTTCTCTCCATCTTGAAACGTAAGGATCTCAGGAGCAACTGCACACAGAAAACGAATAGCAGCAATCACAGCGACACAAGCAGGAGATCTACAAACCTCAGTGATCGCAGCAAGTAATCACAGATAAGTAACCTCTCTTTCTCCTTCCTTATCAGATCTGATCTTACTCGTTACCTTAGCACCCAACCTTGTGCTCTGATACCAATTGTTGAGTATTTAGATCCGATTAGGTTAGGTTTAGCTTCTTGAATGTTAATGTGATTTGGTTTCTTCGATTTCGTTTCAGGTTCGAGAACAGAGCAACGAAGAACAAATGAACAACACAAGATTTGTTCACCTGGTGTTCGCTGATCTACTCACCGGGGAGGGAACGGCATCCCTCAACTGATCACTATCGAATGTTTTGATCAAGGTTACAAGCTCAACAACAATGGCGTAAACCAATAAACCAGAGCAATACAAGAGAGATTTAGCGAGCTTATCACTTCCTCTATGAAGCCGGAAAGTCACCGCCGGAATGATCCAACCTGATCGTGTACCGCTTTCGTGACTCCGTCGAACTTCAACCTCGTGATCTCAAAGCTAAGTCGTCTTCTCTCTTCCTTGATCTTTCTCTCTCGATGTGATTCTCTCTATCTTCGCCGTAGTGACGATGAGATCTGATGAGTTTGTTATAACAACCTCATCCACTTGCCGTTGCCTCTGAAACGCTGCGTTTCATTTAGCTTCACAGATACTCTTGGGCTGAGACTTGGGCTTCTCCTCTTTCTTGCAGGTTGGAGACGATATGAGCTGTGAATCAAGAAGCCCACTCGGTGTTTGACTGAACCAAAGTCCACAAATAGATCTTTAACCAAAAAGGTTTAAAAAGTAATTTTAATTAACTTGAGTATTTCAAACCTATAGAAAAAATTAGGCTAATCTCGTAAAAGGAGATGTATTTCACCGATAAATTTTCTTTCATATTCAAATAAAGTTTAAAACATAATCTCTCTCCAAGACTAGGCCTAGAATTATTATCCGGAATTCGGATTCAATCCGAAATTCGATCCGGATCCGTTCCGAAAATCCAGATATCCGGAGGGGCCGGATCTGAATCCGGATAGTAAAATGTAGGATCCGTGCAAATCGAATCCGGGTCCGAATATCTTGATTTTTAACTCCGGATATCCGGATCCGTAATTTTTATTGATAATTATTTCAAAAATAAAAATATATATGTATATAAAACTTTTATTTACTATATTTTTATTTCCATACTAATATATATACAAATTTATACTAACTTTGTTATGTATACATAGATATAATTAAAAATAGTGTACATATTTTTATTTTTTTCAATTATTATTAATATTTTATATGTTCTAATGTTATTTTTATTTATTTTAAGGATCCAAATCCGGATCCGGATATCCGTCAGATATTACAATTTTTAGAAGGATATCCGAGAACCCCGGATCCAGATAAGGATAACAAAAACATGGATCCGCCGGATATAAATCCGGATCCGAATATTTTAAAATACCCCGGATACCCGATTCGTTCCAGCCCTATCCAACACAACACATGTTTAATACTTATTTCAAACCTGAATAGTTTAACTTCCCAAAATTTATTTATCACTAGACCATTCTTGTATGGTTAAAGAGAAATATTTATTTTATTTTTTTGAAAAAGTGTTCATAAAAATCACGGCAAGACCTTGTAAGAGAAAGATTTATTTGAAAATAAATTTCTATTTTAAAAATACATACAATAAACCATATACTGTTTTTTTCTATATATAGTAACTACAGTTTTCATACAAAATTTACAATTATTCTAAAATTAGTAAAAATTACAACATGGGGATTGTTTTCTAAGCATCTATATTATGCTGTTTGTTATTAAAAATATATATTCATATAGTTTTTGATGGATCTACATATTTTAGAAGTGTTTTTTTTTGTGTGGCTTTTAGCTATTAATTATCCTTAAATACGTCAAATGTATTCATATCTAGTACAGTATATACATTTTGAATTTAGATAAAATTGAATGTATAAGTTTGAATATTTAATTAGACTGAAGTAGTTGGTGATAACCATTTGTCAAGATATAATATGGTCAAAATAGGGAAAAGTGCCTATTCCAACCTGAACTATTTGGATCGTGCCAAATACAACCCGAACTAATGAGTAGTGCCAAATACGACCTGAACTCAATTAAAACTTTAAAAACCTACCTGAACTTTTTAAAACGTGCATAAATCTACATTGAAATATTATTAAAAATTTGAAATTATATAAAATACTATTTTTTCTTCGTATTAAATTTTAAAACTTTGGTGATAATTTTTTCTGATTTATATAAGCACATAACATGTTTTTACTCATTATATCTTCAATAAACTTATATCTTACTAAAATATAAATAATAAAATATTTATAATTACATGATCTTAGATATACTTAAAATTTTGAAGTTATTTATAAAAATATCTTGTATAGATTATTTTTATTTTTAAAACTTAAGTGATTTTTTCAAAGTTTATTATATATTTTGATACACGGGAAAAAATGTCTATTTCGATCCAAACAATTTTGGTGGTGCCAAATACGACCCGAACACATGGTCGGTGCCAAATACGACTTGATATCAATTATAATTAGAGAATTTGTCAAAAATATCACAAGTTAAGTACCACTTTTCAAAAATACACTCAATCAAAAATATATAAACATTTGGGTTTAGGTTTTAGTGAATAGTGTTTAGGGTTTATTATTAAGGGGTTTGGTTTGAGTTTAGATATGTTTCATAAATATTTTGAAAAATTAGTTTAGTGTTATTTTATCAAAAATTTAGGATATTTTTGAAAATGTCCATTTGTTGATGATAAACATGAAAAATGGTAAGATAAAACGACGTTGTTTTAATATATATATATATATATATATATATATATATATATATATTAATATATGTTCAAAATATGTTTAATATTTTGAACAAGATATCTTAGTGAAAGAAAAGTAAAAGGTTTTTAACATTTTGAACAAAATATTAAAATATATAATAATTACTTTGAAAAAAATTCACTTAATTTTTAAAAATAAAAATAATCTATACAAGAAAGTTTTATAAATAACTTCAAAATTTTAAGTATATCTAAGATCATGTAATTATAAATATTTTATTATTTATATTTTAGTAAGATATAAGTTTATTGAAGATATAATGAGTAAAAACATGTTATGTGTTTATATAAATCAGAAAAAATTATCACCAAAGTTTTAAAATTTAATACGATGAAAAAATAGTAGTTTATATAATTTCAATTTTTTAATAATATTTCAATGTAGATTTAGGCACATTTTAAAAAGTTCAGGTAGGTTTTTAAAGTTTTGATTGAGTTCAGGTCGTATTTGGCACTACTCATTAGTTCGGGTTGTATTTGGCACGATCCAAATAGTTCAGGTTGGAATAGGCACTTTTCCCGTCAAAATAAGAGTAAGAACTTTACCTCAAAACGAAACCACAGAAGTAACGTGAATAAAAAGGGTTAAAATAAAATTATAAAAAATAAAATTTTATGTTAACCCTTTTGGGTCCCACCAATAAACTCATCTCCTAATCTCTCTATAGACCTCGCTCTCTCTCTCTCTCTTCTCATATAGTTCCTCATCTTCTCTCTTCTTTTGCTCTCAGACACATCGGCTCTCTCTCTTCTCTGTTTCTTCCGAAGAGGGAGAGAGAAAACAAACCTTCATATTTACCTCTTCTCTGCTCGACGTATAGCTTATCTTACTCTCTTGTCTTTTCACGGATCTATCTCTGTTTGGTTTCTCTAACTTTCTGTTTTTGTCCCGTTCTTGACATGGCAGGTTCTTATGGTAATGTGGGTTTGATCACTTGTCTTAACGTTCTTGGCTCTCTATGGATTCTTCTGTTGACGGTATGGTTTATTATAACTTTTGGTTTCTATTGGTTTGCTTAAGATTTATCGATATCCGTGTCTCTTTGTTGTTCCCTATGTATAATGTTCAAATTATGAAGCTTTGGATGCTGATTTTGGTTGTTCAAATTTGTTTTTTTCTTTTAAATATGAAAGTCTGAAACTTTATTTGTTATCTCTATTGAATATGACTGTAGCATTCACTAAGATTGCTGGGTTACTGTTATCTTTGTTCATCAATTTATGTCTTTTTCGATTTATTTCTGAAGTTATTTTTATATGTTTTCTCATTGGTGATTGTGATGGTGTGCCTTCACTTTTCATTGCTGGTTGGTTTTAACTCCATATTCTTTGTTTGTTTTGTTTCCACTTTCATTGGTTGATGAATTGTTTTTTTTTGTTAGTTTAATAGTTGGTCAAAGTACTAAGTGGCTTTCTTTCTGCATAGAATAAGATTCCATCAGATGTCATCCTTTGATTCTCTTATTCGTTGATGAATGTGGGTTCTTAGACCTAACAAGAATCATCCTTTTCATTCTCTTATTCTTTGTTAGCATCTCATCCTTCTTTGTTTTTGAGATCTTGGTCCATTTTTAGGATTGTATTCTAAAGGACATGATCTTTGCTTTGGCATCTTGTTTACATAAAGTATCAATATTTGTGTAAGATCAGAGACAGAAACAAGCAGATTCCACTATTATTCTTGCATGATTTGTGTTTTCTTGTTATGGCATTGTTCTCAATTGCCTTCAACTCAAGAGTCAAAAAGTTGTAACGTTCACGCCCTTTTCTTCTTCTCCTTCCATATACAGGAGCTGCAGGTGACTCATCTAAAAGCAGTGGAATGAGTGTTGAAGAGAAGATACACCTTGTTTATGAACTATCAACGCAACCACATCTAGCCACAGAAGTTCTGCAGGCATGGAGCCGCAAAGACATTCTACAGATCCTATGCGCTGAAATGGGAAAAGAAAGAAAGTATACTGGCTTGACCAAAGTCAAACTCATAGAGACTCTTCTGAAAACTATATCCAAGAAAAACACTGGAGAAGATGATGGGAACAAGAGAGGTACTTCTGATTCTCTGCATCTTCAGAGAAACTCAAAGAGAGCAAGGAAGGTTGATAACCCTACTCGTTATGTGGTTCCAACGATCAACAATCCCTCAGTGAGCTGCAACAATATGGCTTGCAGGGCTATAATGAGACAGGAAGACTCCTTTTGCAGAAGGTGTTCTTGTTGTATCTGTCTTAAGTATGATGATAACAAAGATCCTAGTCTCTGGTTAACATGCAGCTCTGACCCTCCCTTTGAAGGTGATTCCTGCGGATTCTCTTGTCATCTTGAGTGTGCTTTCAAGAGTGAAAAGTCTGGTCTTACAAAAGATAAAGAAGGTGAAGAGTGCTGCTTCTACTGTGTCTCTTGTGGTAAACCAAACAGCTTGCTTGAATGTTGGAAGAAGCAATTAACTATTGCTAAGGAAACCAGAAGGGTAGATATCCTTTGCTACCGTCTTTTACTAGTCCAGAAACTGATAAAGGGCTCTGCTAAGTTCTTAAACGTGTGTGAGGCTGTGGATGAAGCTGTGAAGAGTCTTGAAGCTGATGTCGGTGGTCCTCTCTCTGGTCTCCCTTTGAAAATGGGCAGAGGTATTGTCAACAGACTTGAATCAGGACCTGATGTGCAGAAACTCTGCTCTTCCGCACTTGAATCTCTTGAAACACTAGAGACTAAACCTCCTGAAGCGGCTGCATTGCCTTCTTATGGGTTGAACAATGAGGTATCTGCAGATACAGCAACCACAGCACCAGCCAAGATCAGATTCGAGGACGTTAACGCCACTTCACTCACTGTGGTTCTAGCCTCCAACGAAGTCGCATCACCTGCAAACATCGTTCATTACAGTATTTGGCATCGTAGGGTCACCGAGAAAGATTGCCAGGAGAAGTCTACTTGCACATTGTTTACTCCAAACGCGAGGTTTGTAGTCTCTGGACTAGCTCCAGCGTCTGAGTACTGCTTCAAAGTTGTGTCCTATAGTGGAACTAGAGAAGTGGGAGTGGATGAGATCAACGTTTTGACTCGTGGCCCTGAAGAAGTAGTCGAGAGAAGCGAGAGCCCTCTCACAAATTGCAGCACGTTGTCTTCAAACCCTTGTTCTGTTGAAGCTGAGTCCAACAACGGTTACATTGCTCCTCTGAATCTCTTACAGAACAACAACAAACAAGATTCTAACGTTTTGGAGACTGAGAAGAACGTTGAAGGGAGTGTGTTATTGGATGAGGAAGAAGCTGTTCCTGACACTCCAGTCCCGGTTACTACGACCAATCTTGTTAGTAACCGGAACAGTTCAGATGCGAGTTTACCAATCACTCCCTTCAGGTCAGACCAAACTAAGAACCGTCAAGTTAGAAATGGGAAGTCAGTTAAAGAAAACGGTAACAACAACGGTGATCATCACTCAGCAAACGGAGGATCAGAGAGTGGCTTTAAGCATTGCGTGAGTGTCATAAGACAGCTTGAGTCTTTAGGACACATTGAGAAAGAGTTCAGACAGAAGTTTCTGACTTGGTATGGTTTGAGAGCGACGCAACAAGAGATTAAAGTTGTGAAGATATTCATTGATACGTTTAGTGATGATCCTGTGGATTTAGCTGAGCAGCTCGTTCATACTTTCAACGACCACGTTCTGGCTAAGCGTTCTGCGGTTGGAGGTGGTGCATCTGCGGTTGTTAAGTCTAGATTTTGCATGAAGTTGTGGCATTAGAGATGTGCCTCTGCGTTCTGTTTATTTATTTTATTTCTGAAATCATTTTCAAGACTTTATTTTATTATTGGGAAGTTTGCATTATTGGAACATTTCCATGCAAGGAAAGTACTGTTGGTATTAAATAGTAGTTTTTTTACTGTTGGGATTATTTGCTTAAATGGATTTTAAATCCAATTATACAGTAGCTAAAAATATAATTGTGTATCAATTATGTTATTTAATGACTTATCGATTATGTTATCTAATCTAAGGAGAGATTCTTTCATTTGTGTATAATCCTTTATTTTTAGGACTTAAGCAACCTTTAAAAAAAGACTTTAGCAAGCTGGATTTCAACTAAATAAACTGAAGAAATTTATTTATTGAAATTATTCATTTCTCTAGTTGCCAATGAGATGAAATGAGAAAACCCTACTATAAGCAAATTTATGTAAGTATAATTTTGTTTGGGGAAATGATCTTTGAACATCATGTTTTTTCATAAGAGTGGTTTCGTAATTTAACTAAACATTTATTCTTCAATTTTTTTAATACCAACAACATTATTTGTCAATGTCCTAAAGAACTCAACGAAAAACCCATTTTCTATTATTTACTCTTGCATTTTCCATATATTAAAACACCAATTCTGAAAGATTAATACCATATTTTGTGTGTTTATATAACCATCTAAAATAATAATTCAAATATCATCAATATCAAGTACTTGTATATGTGTTTCAAATGCATTAATTCTAAATGCTTCTAACTTTTTTTTGCAAAAGGCGAAAATCATGTAACTTTCATAAGTTTCATTTCATTCTCCTCGTCACGTTTCATATTCTAAATCCAAGGATAATGACTGATTCCTCTACAAACTAACGACTCCCAGTTTTTTAATACACGAACTTTGACTTCAAGCCAAACTTTGACGTCAAGCCAAAACCCACACAAACAATCCTGTTCTTGGAATTACATACATAAACTTTCAATTTTAACCTAATTGCCACAAACAGTGTTATATTAGCCGTCAACTGCTTAATAACGTGAATGATCTGGTTAATTTTTCACCTAATCCTCTTTCTAAATTCAGAATTAGATTTCATGACAGAAAAAAAACAGAAAAGACAGAGTGAAACATGAGAAAATCGTGGTTAAATATTTTCTGTAAAAAGATGATGAATCTCATCGATATTCTCATTAGCTAGAGACGTGTTTTTCTGCGATTGGGGGATTGAGAGGAAACAAATCTTGGGAAAGAAGTAAGTGGACTTTGTTTACCTCTGAAAACACACTTATGCTTGGTCATAGTCACATTAGTTACCAGAAATTGAAGGTACATCTATTGTACACAATGGCCGGATTATTTGATAAGGAGGGGGTCGTCTGACCCCATGATTTTTAGTTTATTTTTAATTGTTTTCTTTATATGTGAGTTTGTTAATGTAAAAAATAAAAAATTGGTTGATTCATATACAGCTGACCCATCTTAAGAGATGAAATCTAATTCTTACAGCTCTTTGACAACACTAGATAGATATATTAATAGTGGCCTCAGTGAAAAATATTTATCTGTTTCGGTACTAGTTCATAAATATTATGATCAAAGAAGGTTTATAGAGCCAAAGATGAATAAATAGAACCTAAGAAAATGAAAACCAAGATAAATAACAAAATAAAGGAACTAACGGCACAACAAAAAAGAAACATAATGACATGAAAGCCAAGATAAAGAAGAACCAAGGAGAACTAACCACACAAAACGAACCAGCAAGAACTAACGCGGGGAATCTTATGTAAGAACTAGTTGTTATTGTGACCATAACAAGAAACAAGAATGTACCTATCCCACTGCCACTAAACCCAATGCTACACACTCATCTAAAACTTTCGACCAGCTTGGACTTGGAAAAAGACATATGAAGCATTGAATAGTTTAAAGATCATTTGGATGCAAACTGATCAGTAACTTGTGAGATTATGTTTAAAAATTCTAGGATCATCTTCCTCCACTCTCTATCAAGGATGATGAACGTAAATGACATTCTAAAATGTTCATGAGGTGAACAGTTGTATGTTCATTTCAATTCTGCTTTATTGATGGTTTGCTTTCTCAAAATTGACTTGCTTATTACAATGCGAGACTATTTTTAGGTTGAAACATAAGTCACAAGTCGAGTATATAAATTATCGTGAGAACATCTGGAAAGTCTGAATTGGTTCTAGTCTCTCAGTGAGGAGATTTTCTCGTTATGGTTGAAGTCTCATACTTGTTATGATTTTGAAATATGACAAAAGGAGGTTTAATTAAGACTCAGAAACTCTAACAATTTTTAGCTTCTTATGGGCTAAAGTTATCTTTTGTTGAAGAGAAGATGACTTCCTTTGATGGGAGAGTCATCAGAAAATAAGATGTTCATGGTTATAAATTATAACCCATCAGAGGGTAGTTTGTATAATTGACTAAGTGAGGTCAGTAAAAAAGGTTCAAGCTTATATATTTCTTATTTTTTCACCAAATTTCAAAAGCTCTTTGCTGATTACTAATTCATAACCCAAACCATTGGTTTTCAACTCCATTTCAATATGTTTTGTAAATACAACCTAGTATTACCTCACCCGTATTAGAGAATGCTATTTTAGAATATATGAAAGTAATCAAAGGAATAAGAACCTATCGAGACACATTGCAATGAACTATGACAACAAGTGTTACAGCTAGCACAACAGCGAATGATTTTATTTCCAATTTAGATATCAATTCCTTTTTCAGCTTAGATTCCACCATGCGACTGTATGCTGTGAAATCGAGGGGAAACCTGATGCAGAGGATAGCAACAACTTTTCCTATGAATATGTATGGCTACATCACATTGACACCGTTGAGAGTTAAGCCACCTTCAGTTGTGTTGCGAACAAGAATCTAACATCTTGCAAGAAGAGTACCAAATCTTGATTTATCTTTTCAGCAATTAAAATGGAAAACTCCATCTTTTTCGTCACAGCATGGTATGCAACGTTTTGATCACCAAGGTATTCATCAGTTGGGGCAGTGAGAATGACTAGTGTTTCTAGTAAAAATAACCCACATATCTTATCGTTAGTGGATATAAAAGCTGCAAACCAGTCTTCAAATTTTGCCTGTGATAGGGATGAGATTGTCTCATCTGCAATGCTTTCCGCCATCCGGTAGCCAACATTGACGTCTAGTGAGACAGAGAGGATGACAATGAAGAAAAGAAAGAGGATATATGCATTCTTCATTTCGGTTATGGTTCAGTAAAGAAGAGAGATACTGATTCTTGATTTCTTTATTTAGATTCTTGAGAGGGTTAAAAGTAAAGAGATACTAACATATCATTCATCTATAAGTAATGTTAAAAAGGCAATAACACATAAAATTAAAGTTGATAAAAAGTAGTTAGCTACAGTCAGAGAAGTGGAGACCCACAAATCACATGCAACCAATCATACCAATGGTCTTCGACAAGCCAAGTATCTTATGTTCTTCGGATGTTATATACCACACTCACCATACTATAGGACCACATAAACTATAGTGTATCATGTTCAACTCCAAATTACAATGAGAGCAAAAAAACCCAACAAGAGAAATTTTCGTAAATCATCCAATTTTAAGATTGTCAAAATATTTGCAAGAGTTTAATTTTCAGATTTTGACATCCTTACTAATTTTGACATATAAGATCCTTCAGATAGAAGTTCATGTAACTTTTTAATCAAATATTTTCGTTAGGAAATATGCATTATGTTTCTGGTATCTAAGGAAATATAATTTATTTTTTCTACAGTGAAAAATATTGAATGTATACCGTTTATGAAAAAGGTAAAGTTTTGTTTTTAATATATGACAATTGGTTTGATCATATAAGTGAACTTTAGATCTAGAAACCATGAGACATTTTTCTACTAAAGATGAAGGTATATATATTGTAATTAATAATGTTAACATAAGCAAAATTTGTACATATTGTTGATATGTATGTCTAAACATGGGCGATTATGTAGGTTTGCTCATGGTTTCCATCTAAAATTCTCAATTAAGTTATGCGGGTTATGAGTTTTTTCCCCATCTAATGTGGATCATGAACATCTTTTTATCAATCAGAGAAACATGCATGAATAATGACAAATGACAACATGTTTTCAAAGAGAAAAAAAAACTGTCTGATAACAATAATTTTCCTAGCTTGGCATTACTTATTAATATACCAAAGCTGCCTATATGATAAAACTTGCTTAAGAAGATATACTATGGAGTACGTTATAGTCTAGATCAGCTGAAAAGGATTCCAGTACTCTCTTATATTCGAACTTAGAAACTAAATCTAGATATTTAATTATTTCAGGAGTGTTTTTTTTTGTAACTTCATCTTCTTATTAAATCAAACGTGAACATAAATAGTATTGGAACATAATGAAAGCATTGAAATGTAATTCCCGGTTGTATGGAGCTATTTGCTTATCTATATGCCACCATTTTGCCTTGTCTTTTGATCCATTTGAATTCCACTTCTTGAAATTTAGTATTTCAGGAGTGTTATTGTTCTAAAAAGGTCTTCAAAAAGTTGAATGTAGCTGAGAAAAATATGAAAACGATCGATGAAAACGATTGATGTCGTCAAGCCTAAAAGAACTGTTGTTTTCAAGGAAGATGATGATGTGATTGTATTCGTTAGTTAGAAGAGATTCCCAACTGCTAAAAACAAAACAAAACAAAACAAAGTGAAGCTTAGAATATAAACCAAGGTCAACTTTTCGTGGCAGGTGTCATCATTTACAAAAGAACTAGGTGTTTTCCTGCGCCATGCGCAGAAATAATAGTTTTAAATATAATATTTTTTTTTTTGTTTTTGAGATATATATATATATATATATATATATATATATATATATTATTTAGTTTGTGATATATGATTTATTGATACATTATAATAGTTTATCGGAGTGCACCAAGAAAGATATGTATATATGAGAATCAAATATCTTATGTATATATGATAAGAAAATATATTTTGTCACGAAAATATCATCACATACGTATTGGTTCTCATATAATATTTATTCTTTCCTTATACTTATTAGTTGAATGAAGCATTTGACATGTAATTAATTCGTGATTCCATAAATTTAACAAATTGTTTTTTTTTTGTAAACAAAATTTAACAAATTGTTGACCAAGCCAAATATATTTTACTTTCCTAATTTAAACTTTACGTATTCATTTTGACTTCTTAATCAAGGTAAATGTGATGAGTATCTTATTATTAAGTTGTCAATCTCTTTAATCATAATCTAACTTTTAATGTGATGAGTATCTTACTATTAAGTTGTCAATCTTCTTAATCATAATCTAACTTTTAATTATATTTCCTATTATTATGTGTCTATATATATGAATACGTAGTTAATTCGATTTGTTCAATCAATTTATGCCATTAAAAATCCATTACAGGTTATTATCTCCTTGACCATCACGTTTCTCATATATGATACTCGATCTTTTAATTAAATTTCCTATTATTATTTGTACAGTTATGAAAAAAATATCTTCTTGACCATCACGTTTATAATATATATATATATATAATTACGTATTCATTATACAAAATTTAACAAATTGTTGACCAAGCAAAATATATTTTATTTTCTTAATTTAAACTTTCTTTACTTGATTACTAATTACTATGAATACCATATATAGATTTTTCTTCACTCAAGTCAATGATCATGACTTAGATTTGTTACAAAATGTTCACTCAAGTCAATGATCATGAATTGTCTAACCATTTCGGTTAATTGTCTAACCATTTCGGTTTTTGTAAATGAACCACATTTCCAAAAACCATATATTGAGAAGAAAATAATTCCTTAAAATAATTCTGGATCTATATTTTAAACTTAATATAAAAACAATCAAAACCAATTTTTTTAAAAACTTAACATAAAATCTATCCATTACAATGAAGAATTGATAACAAAACAAATAAAACATTTCATAACTAAGAAGAATATATGTCGATTGATTTAAAGTTTAGCTATCCACTTCTCACATTGTGGATCCCAAACAAAGCTGCTTACACATAATGTCCCATTTGACTTGTTATTCTCTATCCATTCCAACATCTTCGATTTTTCTTGACGATTTAGGATATTGACATAATTTTCGTTCCTGGTGTCAATACTATGATATTCATAGCACTTCGATCCCTGAAAAAATTTGAGCCCATAATAAGATGGTGAAATAATAAGATTGTGAATATCATGTGAATAATATGAGATTCATACGACTTACATCAAGAGAGAACAATTCTGACCACCTATTATTCCATTTGCCTAAATCCTGCACAACATAATAGATTTTAAAGCGATCAATCTCACTAAACGCATGACCGAATTATAATACCCTAGACATGTCATCTCTAAAAGAATCATTATACCTCTCTATTTCTTGGCCATGTATATTTGGAAGACCTCATGGAATAGGGTAGAAGAAGAACTTAGGGAAGAAGTTTAGAATGATAAGAAATAATGATAATGATTAGGCAAATGCAACCTTATAAACAATTTTATTAGTTCTATTTGGTCAGAATAATTAGGGTTTAGGGTTTACCGTATTTGATGGTTTACTGAATTGGTTATTAGGGAAGGTTTACCGAATTGGTTATTAGGGACTGGTTATTAGGGACTGGTTATTAGAAAATGGTTTACCGAATCGGTTATTAGGGGATGGTTAGACACGTAGGATTGTATTAATCAAATTTTGGTAACATTGGTAAGATTATATGGTAAGATGTTATGAAAAAAATTAGTTATATGGTAAGAAATCTAATTGATCGACATGTGGACTTCCATGTCACCTTTTTTTGAAAAAATCACTTCTCAAATATAGTCTAGGGGATTGGAAGTCAAGTTTCTTGAAAGTGGAAAGTGTGAAAAAAAAAATCATATTCATTTTTTTAAACATTTAATTTTCTGGTTGCTTCTTTTATTTTTATAAGCTTTTTACTTATTTGAATTTTAGCCTATCTTATGCTTTTACCTTTATGTATATATTAAATTTATAGTTGATATGTCAAAGACACAGATTAAAAATAATTTTTCATTAATAAAGTTTCAATAATTACCTTTTCCGTGAGTTCAAGAATTTTATTATGTTGCAAATCTAAATCTCTAGGTTCGAAACCCCGAAATCCAAAAAGAACCGAACTTAAATGGATACCCGAATGCTCATTTAAATATAGTCTAAAATTTAATCATCTAAAGTTTATTTTTATTGTTTAATTAATTAGCAATACACAAAAAAATATACAGGTAAACGAGTTGGTAAATCTAATGAGTTAAACATTAAAATCCTAGTCTTAACTGAAAAAGAAGTGGAGTGGTTTATATGTTATAATAAACACAAACTTCATGTGATCAAAAACACACAAACTTTTCTCATCAGGGTTAACCTAGAAAATCTAATCGATATCTGCAACGATGTCTCTGGCCATAAAGTCATCATCCTTTTCATATTGGTTGAATCTTCTTGGGGAAAGTATGTTGTAAATTCGTTTGCCGAGGAAAAGCAAATCAATCAAGGTAAGTCAGTGATTGACTATTTCGATATTTTCTGAGAGATGATTCAAGAATGGCAACAAGCAGCAGAGCAAAAATATCCACTTTGAACATCGTCCAATCACATGGAGCGATCTCCAATCTTACAAGAGAAAGCTTTATGTTCAGCTTTGGGGGAAGTGGAAAAATCATACTGGATACCCATTAGGTGACTTGCGCAACAAGCTTCAAGGTGACCTGCGCAACAAGCTTTAAGGTGACCTGCGCAACAAGCTTCAGGGTGACTTGTGGC
Organism: Hirschfeldia incana; assembly: GCA_026261945.1. Taxonomy (NCBI): domain Eukaryota; kingdom Viridiplantae; phylum Streptophyta; class Magnoliopsida; order Brassicales; family Brassicaceae; genus Hirschfeldia; species Hirschfeldia incana. The sequence continues at coordinate 7,076,768 of JABCMI010000006.1, forward strand.
AAATAGAAGTATGGTCTTCTTTTTTTGACATCATAGAGTATGGTGTTCAGTGTCGTCAATATGAGGGTAAAAATATTTGAAGTATCTTATATATGGCCTTAGTCCAGAAGCTGACGTAGATTATATGCGACCAATGTCTTAGTTCCTTCGATTTTTCTTGTCTACGGGTTTCGGTTTGATTCTTTCCTTTGGCTCGTTCCCGAAAATAAATATTTATACGAACATGCTTTGGAAAGAGACAATAAGATTGGAACAGACATAAAAAAAACTAAAGGAATGGTGATCGGATTTATAATTTTAAAACCATTTTATGTATTAAAATATTTTTTGTTGTACACATTATTATTCTATTATAAAACTTTTGAGAATAATTGTAAGGACAATCTTTCAATGGACTAATAAAACTTGAGCTTATGACTTAGCAAACTGTCACGGATTTGCAAAGTGGATTGTTAGGTTTTGTGGTTTCATCTGTGAATATTCGCACCGTCATTGAGCTTATGGCTTACGAGTTGATCTTCACAAGCTTAGAGTGTTTTCATACGTATTTTAACAAAACCATGGAATGGCGGGGGATGTGAAAAGTGTTTAATCCGATTTAAGACCATGATAATTATTAATGTTATAATTTATATCAAATTAAGCTTTATTATTACACGGGAATGGAAAAAAAATGAAGGGAATAGAAAAAAAAATGAAAAAAGAGTAAAGAAAAAGAAAAACAGAGCCACAAATCAATGGCCAAAGCAGGACATACAATTTCTAATATGCTCGCTTTTTCCTCATTTGAAGTACATTGTTTCTCAGCTTCAAGGTGGCGTTCAAGAGTGGAAGCTAGGCTTAGAGTCAGTGCGACCGTACGTTTTGAAATTAAGGGGTGATGCAATGCGGTGGATGGCTTGGGTTTCGATTCATAACCGGCTATCCACAATGGATAGAGTTGTGATGTGGAATCAGGGGCTGGATACAACTTGTGTGCTGTGTAAAAATGCAAACGAAACTAGTGACCATCTGTTTTTCGAATGTGATTACACAGTTCAGGTTTGGGATCATGCTGTAAAAGGCATCCTGTGCAACCAATTTACTGCTGTCTGGTCTGAAATCTTGGCAATTATATCGGATGGCAAGAGGGAGAAGTTGAGTCTGTTCTGTATTAGGTACGCGTTTCAGACCGTTCTATATGCAGTTTGGAGAGAGCGAAACAAGATTAAGCATGGTGATAAGTTACTTCCATTGCCAGTGCTTAAAAAGATGATAGACAAAATGATCAGAAACAAAGATTAGTTTGATGAGAATGAAGAATGTCAAGGGGATGGAGAAGTTGATGCAATTTTGGTTTCAAACTAGAGTGTGATCTGGTTTTTCTTGTATAGAGTTTTTTTTTCTGAGTTTGATCCTATAGTATAAAGGATGCACTTGATGTACAAAAGTTTTTTTGAATAAATTTAACTTTCATTCAAAAAAAAAGAAAAATGCCGTAGATGGCAATGTATCTATCGGCAAAAATCTCAAATTCTGTGACGAGAACGCCATTGATGGCTTGATGCTACTCTGAATTGTTGGTTAGCACAACTGAGTACCCCGTAAGAAGAGTTGGTAGTCGCGTTTGATTTGCCTAGGAGAGAAGATCAAAATAATCAAGTCTCTCCGTGACGATGTGATACGCAGCCACCTTGTGTCTATCTTCGCCACCCGACAAGTTGATCTGAGAACGTCACCGCGTATCTTATCATTTGTTTCAATGAAGATAGGTGACCACTCTTCAAAAGTGGCGTCAGCCAAGGCATCAACAACCCTACGGATTGTGTCTTCCACCGTGCCGGAAACAACGGTCATTACTGCAAGGGCTGAGAGAAAAGCTAGAATTACTGATCGCTCATCGTACGTGGTGAAGAATTGAGAGGAGTTTTTTTGTTTGTTTTGGTATTTGAGTATATGGCTTTAAGTTTGTATTCATTATGAAAGATGTCCGAGTAATTTATATAGAGAGGAATAATATATCTAATATCTAGACTTTAACAGATTTAGTGAAATATAATGTGAATATTATCTGCAAAAATATTTATGTATATATTTTGTTTTATCTTATCGATAACAACTATAAATAATATCAATAACAGTTTTAATAATAATTAGAACTCGATCTGCACTTCTGTGCGGGTGTTTGATTTAACTTGTTTACAATTTCATATATATTTTTATGTTTTGTAATTTACATATAAAGTAGAATATATTATTTGATAATATCAATGTTTGATAATAATATTTTTGTTTGTACATAATATTATATTTTTTTTTAATAATTTGATGCAATTTGATGTAGTTGTACTATTTATATATTAATATGTTGTTTTCTGTAATTTATTTTAAAATTAAACAAGGTACAAAAATTCTAATTTTTGCATTAGTTTTCTTTGAACAATTATTAATTTTAAGATATTTTATTTTCTTGAAAATTGAACTCACAATTTTTTATATTTGACTAAATTAAATAGATAATACTATATTTAAAATTTGTAATATATATTATATATTTCAGTTTGCGTTTTTATTTTCACCACAAAGAAATGAAAACCATTGTAATTAATTTAAATTGGTTTTAAATGCAATGATATAATCTGTAAATAAAAATAAATACAAAAGGAAAGTGTTTAATTTATTATAAATGCAATATTAAATATTTAAAATAAAAATATATTTAATATGCTATTCATGTTGTCAAACAGTTCTCATTTATCCTGCTATCATTGTTTCCAAACAATATCAAAAGGTACTTCATCTATATACTATTATTTGAGAAGTGATTTGGCTTATGTGTCAACTTTTCCATATTTTTAGGTTTTTTCGCTTATTTGTCATGTTTTCCATGAATTTAAGATAATTCATTAGTTTGAATAATTTTTTTAAATTAAACTAAATATTTTTTGATGTATTTAACTGATTAAAAGTTAATATTATAATAATCTATACTATTATTTGAGAAGTGATTTGGCTTATGTGTCAACTTTTCCATATTTTTAGGTTTTTTTCGCTTATTTGTCATGTTTTCCATGAATTTAAGATAATTCATTAGTTTGAATAATTTTTTTAAATTAAACTAAATATTTTTTTTGATGTATTTAACTGATTAAAAGTTAATATTATAATAAAATATTATAATAAAAAAAATATAATTAATATATTTATTTTTTGTATATCTACATCTTTATTTTTTATCTTTATTATAAGTTGTATATATACACATATAATAATTATATTTATTAATATAATAAACTATTTTATATATCTTATGAAAAGTAAAAAAATATTTATATTTTTTTGTAAACTTAATATATCATGGAATAATTTTATAAACGATATTATATTTATTAATGAGGTATATAAGCAGTAACAATAAATTTGGGTTACATCTGTTTGTTTACTTGATTTATTCCTGGTGTTTTTTATTCTTATATTAAGTTAAAGGAATAAAATTTATTTATTATTTAAGCTGAAAATTAGTATTTGTTTAATTTTAACTTTCCAAATTTTTGTATAATAATAGGTTGTAATTTTGGTTTTGCTTACTTGTCATATTTTCCATGATTTTAGAATGCTTTGCTTATTTGTCATGTTTTACTATTTTTAAAAGCTTGTTTGTCATATTCTATTATTTAGGTTAAATCATTAATTTTAATACATAACTTTTTGAATTGTTAGTTTTTAACATTTTAGTAATTATTTAATAAATATTTTTATTATATTCAGAGATAATTATTATTAAAGAGTATTATCAAATTTAGAAATCATTTGATAGTTTTATTAAGATCTTTATTTTAATAATATTAAATCATTAAATAATTTTATTTTTATATTTTAAAATGAAAGTTCACTTCACTTTTACGCCACAAATTATGTCACCAATAAAAAAATATCTAAGTAATTCGATTCATTCACATCAAGATTTTGGAATCTATATTATGCATGAGACATCGCTTTTGCAAATTTGAATTGAAGAGTGATGAGGTAAAAAATGTAATCTCTTTCCATTAACAATTAAAACAAAATAAAGCTTTTACTAGACAAATATAATTTATTAATTTTAGTTTACGGAAATTTTAGTTAAATAAAATTATGTTTTTAAATTATTACAGATTTTGTTTAAATGTGTCACTATAAACTCACATGAAGAGAAAGTTCATATAAAATGCAATTAAGACTTTGATGAAGAAAAATTAGATTTTCATAAGCTTCATTGGTAATTGATAATAGTTTATTTTGTAGATTTATATTTTATGTTATTTTAAAATATTAATAAAACTTTATTAGATTATGATGATGATGATATATTTTACATGTGCAATAATAAAAATTATATCTTCTGCTTAATTTAATATTTAAAAATAATTAAATAATCTAGATTGAAATTAAAAAATATTAAAATTTGAATTAGTTAGATATATATTAGTCCGCACAAGTGTGCGGGCCACCATCTAATTTTAATAATATAGATTTTTACAATTACTTTTTACACCTTTACTATCACTTTATCTTAATTAATAGTTGGAAGAATATAGAGTAACACGAATTTTACTATTTATTTAGTCAAAAATAGCATCCAATTTGTGACTATAAAAATTATATAACAATATGAATAGATGATAAAATTAGAATAAAAACTAAACAATAAAGTTCCTTTAACTTGCAAAAGTAGGAAGCATATGCACAAAATGAAAGGTGTGTTTCATCATTCACAAAGAATTGGAGGTCCATCTCTATTTATTTAGTCAAAAATAGCAGTCAATTTCTGGACCATCTCTTCTTTGCATGCCCTTTTACATTTACTCTCTGGCTGAAGATGGTAGGAAGTCTATTTGGGACTGAACCGGACCCAGACTGGGACACTATGCTGTCTACAATGCTGACCAGAAATTATGACCGTCTCACCTTTATTCTCCTTCGACTGGTCCTCCAAGTCACCATTTATTTCATTTGGCGTGAGCGTAATGAGAGGAAGCACAATACAAGCTAGAAGTCAGTCGACCAGCCTGCGAAGATGATTGACAAGACAGTTAGAAACCGCATTACCGCTACAAAATACACCTTCCAGCCGAGATTACAAGGTCTAATGGTCTGGTGGTTTGCAGCTCATGAGACAGCAAATTAGAGTTATAGCTTTTTTACAATAGTTAGTTTTTTTTGTTATAAACTACCCTTAGCTGTACATATATTCTCTCAGTCTGATCAATAAATTTAAAATTCCATCAAAAAAAGCTTGGAGGTCGACTTTTTTGGAAGTGAAAAATTGTAAGAAAGATTTCATATTATTTTTTGTTTTTCAACAGATTTACATATTTAAGTTTCTGGATGTTTTCTTTTAATTTTATAGGTTCTTACCTTTATGAATTTATTTGTTTTTCTTCTTATTTTATGCTTTGAGTTTTATGTATATAAGCTTATGGGTGATATGTAAGACACAAATTTTAAAAAAGTTTCAAAATATTACTTTTTGGTGGGTTCAAGAATTTTATTCTCTTGCAAACTTGAATTTAATAGACTTGCCCTTGCTAAACATAGCAAGCGCTCTCACAATAACCTCAATGAGGTCGTGAAAAAAAAGAAGTAGAAAACAGAAACAAGGAAATGATCAATATGTTTGGGCTGTTCTTCATTTGGGGACTAGACAGTGTAGTGTCCTGGAGTTTCAATATCCAAGCCCTTTAGCTTGGCTACTGATTCCACATGTCCCTTGAGTGTGTGCAGCTCCCTAAGTCTGTTGTTAACATAAAATTACATGCAGTTATTAGTTCCAGTAAACAAAATCGTAATACTTAAAGGTACAGATAAAAAGGTTTATCATACCTAGCGATCTCAGCTCTTCTCTTGGCTTGTTCTGCAATCTCAGACAATTCTCTGTAAGTTCCTTGCTCAGGAATGATGTGAACAGGTTCTTTCGGCTGTAGACCGTGAAGTGTCCTCTGCGCAACCGCCCATTGAGCCTCCCTCTCTTCTTTTCCGAAATCTTTCTTGGTCGTTAAGGCCGTCCTGTTCTCAGTCATGTTGAGCCAGGCCTTTCCAGACAAGGTGTAGCGAATGGCAAACTTGAGAACGTCCAGTGGGAAGTACGTTATAATACTGTATAGCCATATGACTCCAGCCCATCCCCATCCAATACCTTTAACCTCTGCGAATTCCCAGTTGGCGTAGACCGCAATCACAGTGGCAACCTTCATTTGAAAGTAACATAAAAAGTTAAAAACAGTGAGAAAATCCCTAAAAATGTGGAGTTGTGATCTATGATCTTCTTACCAGTTGTGCAATGAGGAAAGCAATCATCAGCAACGCTCCAGGACGTTCAACAAAGGACCAACTCCTTGATCTTGTGACGAAGATTAGAGCTTGACTAATGATACTAACTTGTAGATACACCGCACTCATTAGCTCGTGCTCGTTACCCTTGATGGACCTCACACCAAACTTGTCCTGTAAATCAAAAGTGAAAATTAGTTTAAGACTCTATACACTTAGCAAAGAAGACATTATGTTATATATTTTTTTTAAAAAGACATATCCTCTTATATTATTACCGGGAAAAAGTCGGTCTCGTTTGCCAACCAGAAGAAAACAACAGTCATGACGGCTAGGTAGCTTCCAAGCACAACTCCAGTAGCAAAAATTTCTTTAAGTTTCCAGCTGTCAGGTGTGGGAGATGGCGTGACTCTGTCCTTTGAAATTGTCATGATGGTACCTATAGAAAACGTAACACATAAGTACCTAACTGTATAAATAACTTGTATTTGAGGTTTATTCAAAAGGCAATCTAGCTTACCATCGTTAAGAATGGCAATGATCAGAACCATGAATGCTGAGAAGTCAAACTTCCAAATGAGAGCGATAAGCATGAAACCAAGCACGATACGGATTGTGATTGAGACTGCATAGATAGTATAGTTCTTCATTCTCTGGAAAATAGCTCTGCTGGTAAGGACAGCACTTATGATAACGCTGAGTCCAGGCTCAGTGAGAACGATATCTGAAGCACCCCGAGCAGCGTCCGTAGCATCATCCACAGCAATACCAATATCAGCTTTCTTCAAAGCAGGAGCATCGTTGACACCATCACCAGTCATTCCAACAATATGCTTCATCTCCTGCAACTTCTTCACGATCTCGTATTTGTGCTCTATAAAGTCCAAAACAAAGAAGCTTAGATCTCATTTAACTAACAACCATTGCATTGACATAATCCAAAAAGGTAGATAATAACCTGGGAAGACACCGGCAAAACCATCAGCCTGCTCGATCAGTTCCTCAACAGGAATGTTTGCAAGTGCTGGGTCCTTGTGATTACCGAGAAGAGCCGCGGATGGGTACATATTTGTTCCCATTCCAAGTCTGCGACCAGTTTCCTTTCCAATAGCAAGTTGGTCACCTGGTCACATAAGTGGTACAATAGAATGAATTTCCAACTCAAAACCAATTAGTAATAAATAAATTGACACATCTTTTATTTATATTATTTAAGATTTTTTTTCCAACTTCTGATGTGAGACTTTCTTATTACCAGTGATCATCTTGACGTTAACACCAAGATGCAAGGCCCTTCGAATAGTTTCGGCACTGTCATGTCTTGGTGGATCAAAAAGTGGTAACAAGCCAACAAACTCCCACCGTCCACCTGGACTTTCCTTTGTTTTCTCTGGCACCGTCTAAAGAAGGAACACAAGCAAATGATTATTTGTTTCCAAGAAGAACTGAAACTAAATAGTAGGGTGGTTAAGTACCTGGCGAGCAACAGCCAAGGACCTGAGACCACGCTCGGCATACTTTTCGATAATATCGAGCACCCTCTTGCTAAGGTCATTGCTAGCTTTGCAAAGTTCAAGGATCTGCTCGGGAGCACCTTTACTGACTCTGTGCCAGTTACCACTTGAGTCTATGTAAGTCAAAGCAGTTCTCTTATCAGTAGGGTTGAATGGAAGGAAGTGAACCTCCCTAATTCCAGCTCGGGCCTCCTTCGGATCAGCAAGCATCCCAACCATGGCTGCATCGATAGCGTCCTGGTTCTCAATTCTTGAAGCCATAGCTGCAAACAAAAGAACTTGCTCTTTCTCCACACCCTTGCAGAAAACCTCAACCAAGTTTTTATCCACACTCAGTTTGTTGAGAGTTAGCGTCCCGGTTTTGTCACTGCACAGTACATCCATTCCAGCCATTTCTTCAATGGCAGTCATACGCTTGGTGATGGCACCTTGCTGAGCAAGCTTGTGAGAGCCAATAGCCATGGTGACAGACAAGACCGTAGGCATAGCAATAGGGATACCACCGATCAATAGGACCAAGAGATTATCAATTCCATCTCTGTACTTTCGGCGTTGGATCGGGTACATGACGAGAATCTCAATCACCATACCGATGGCAATGGAACAGATACAGAAGTTTCCAATGGCTGTAAGAACCTTTTGGAAATGTCCAACTTGGTTTGTGCTGTCCACAAGGTGAGCAGCTTTACCGAAGAAGGTGTGAACTCCTGTGGCGATGACAACAGCCTCGATCTCACCTTGTTTACAGGTTGAGCCAGAGAAAACTCCTTGACCAGGGTGCTTGGTCACAGGGAGGGACTCTCCGGTAAGAGCAGACTGGTCCACCTTTAAAGGATCACCTTCTAGAAGACGAGCGTCGGCAGGGATAATGTCTCCAAGTTTAATGCTAACAATATCTCCTGGGACAAGAACAGCAGCTTCTTGTTCACTCCATTTCCCATCCCTAAGAACCTAGAGAAACATCACAAATAACATTAGCTTTAGAAGAAGCTTTGATTCATTCTTTATATCAACTTCACAAAGCATTTTCTTATGACAAACAAACCTTGGTTTTAGGAGCAAGACCAGCCATGAGAGCAGCCGCGGCGTTACCGGCATTGTTCTCTTCAATGAAACTGATGGTAGAATTGATGACAAGAAGACAGATGATACCAACAAAGTCCTGCCAATCCGGAGGCCTTCCGTCACCATTGGCCAAAGCAATAGCCATGATTGCAGCAGCTTCCATGACCCATGAAAGAGGATTCCACATGAACCCCAAAAACTTGAGAATCTTGCTTTCCTGTAAACATTCATTGTGCAAAAAGACGTTTTAGTAAACAAACAAATACTAAAATGCAAATAGCAAGAAAAGTTAAAGACCTTCTTCTCTTCGAGTTTGTTCAAGCCAAAGATCTGAACCCTGGCTTCTCCTTCCTGAGTCGTCAAACCTTCCTTGGTACATTTTAGCTGCTGGAATACTTCCTCTATTGGACATTTCTCCTGCAAAAAAAAAAAAATAAACAGTGTGAAGTTATTCAGAAATTCCGTGCACCAGAAGATTGGTAATATATCTTCAGAAAGAGAAATGTTTGTCTTAAAAACAAAAAACTTTGTCGGAACTGATTCAAAATTTATAATTATTCGTGAAAAAGAAAAAAAAAAATCCATTGGGCATGATGATCATAAACAGAGAGATAAAAAAAATGTTACCAGATCAACAGTCTCGTTCTTTATATTCTCAAGACTCGACATCTCTCTCTTTTAAAAAACTTCCAAATGGCTTCGAAGATGTAGCACTAAAACGACAGCTGTGTCCACCGTTTCACTCGATCATACGGATTCCGGGGGAGAGAGGAGTCAGAGACAGTATTAGGTGAAGCGGGCTGTGTTTTGCAGAGTCGATGGGAGTCTCTGTTTTTATACTACTAAAAAACGACGAATTCATCAGCCGTTTAGTTATTGTGGGACCTCTCCATTTATCACGCCTTCTCCTTAATGAATTTAATTTCTTTTCTTGTTTCCTGATATCGTCAAATTACTTGTTGTGGCCTTGTGGGTCTCCTTTTCTACTGAAATTATGGAGAAACTTACTTAATTTGACAGTGGTAAAAAAATTCGACAATTGTATTCTTTGTTTAGTAATTGATTATTAGTATCACACACAAACAAATAAAGAGTTGAATTTTTTTATTTGGTTTAAAATAAATTTATGTTTGATATTTTGATGAAACTCGAACGAGAAAATAAATATTTACAAATTTCTTTGTAAAATTGGTAAGTCAAAGAGTTATTGCTCCCAGTAAATAATCATATCAGGAAAGAAATAATTAGTTGAGGTGTTACACTGCTGAGAGATTTAAAATTAAAGTTGACAGAAAGGCAACATACTTCTTGCTGCTTAACGTATATTCCTCTTATTAACTAATTATTGTACTCTGCCACCTATTTGGTTCCATGTATTTTTTCCATACATAATCCATGCTGAAAATTTCAACTAGAAATATATATTTTCTTACAAATTCATTTTTAATGTTTTGGGTTCGTATGTTTATTTCGCTGGTTTTAATTAGGAAGAAAATCGTGCTACTCACTATGTCTGATTCTGCATTGACTTGAAATTTACTTTGTAGAAATATTAATTACTAAAAAACAAAAAAGAAATACTAATTACTGAGATAAGTGTAATAATCATCTATATATTATTTGAAAAGTGATTTGTACATGTGTCATCACTACATTTACTCTCAACAAAAAATAATGACATGTCTTAGAAGAAATATGACATGACACTAACTTAATTGTGACATGTAAAACTTATTATATCAAAATTTATGTTTTTGATAAGATTTCTTAAATATGGTGATGAATATTTTCTACATACTAATTTATATTTTAGGAAAATTTTCATAATATAGTAATATAACTATCAAAAATATTTTAATTTCTATAAAAATTTATTTTGGTAAGATTTTAGAAATATGGTAATACCTAATAAGTTTTATATATCAATTAAAATAATATATTGTATATATAAATAACAATTACGAATATAAAATTTTTACATCAACTTGTGAATCATATTTTATATTATTAAAAAAATTATAGTTATAATTATATATTTTATCAACTTATATTTTTTTATATATTTAATGTATATTTATTAGAACTAACTTATATATTTGCAATACACATATTTAAATATGATTAAAATATGAATTACAAATAAAAATAACTGAATAAAGTAAAATATGAGTAAAATAAATTTATAAACTTGATTATTTTTTATTAAAACTTAAATCAAAATAAAATTTAAAAGTTAAAGTAAACTTGGATAAATCAAACTAGAAAATACATTATGACTTTATTTTTTAACTAATGAAATTAACATCTGGGCATAACGCAAAAAAACACCTAATTTAGTTTTATAGGAGGAAAAATATGTGTGTATAGTTTTCGTAGCTCTATGTAATGCAAAATGTCCCTTCCAAGGTGCATTATGGCAGGATCAGCAGTGGGTATGATGTGATGTCACATGTTGGCATTTTATTTTTTACGGCATCATGGTAATCTCTCTCATGCATTTGACATTTTTCACTACTCATACAATAACATTAGTAAATTTCCAGAATTGTCACTATCATGAAGGTGATGGTAAAACTGATTTATATTAAGTAATAATATTATTCTGTCGAGGTATTTATTTAGGGAGTATAAAACGACCTAATTGGTACGTACGGTCATTAAGAAGAAGATATACAGTATAACCTCTATAAATTAATAATCTATAAATTAATAATCTCTATAAATTAATAAATTTTGTCGGTCTCAAGTTGGGCCGGTGTTAAATATGACATAAATCGATAAAATAATAAGATAATAATATTTTTAAATTTTCTATGTAAATATATAGTCCCTTTAAAATCATAAATTAATAATCTATCTATATATAATTTTTATAAAAGTACAAGTTAAATATTATATTGTTGGTTTTATATTCACAATGAAAAATCTTATTTTTCTTAACATTTCAATATATTTGGATAATATTTAGTAAAATTATACCGAAAAACATTTAACAATTCTATGAAACATAAAATTATACATAAAATAAGATAATAAAACAATATGGAAGTCAAATTTCTAAAATTTAAATAATGTACATACAGTAAAATAAAATATTTTCTTTTTTATACAAATAAAAATATTCAAAAATAAAAAAAAATCTAAATAAGGAAACATTTGTAAATTAATATCTCTATAAATTAATAAAATTTCAAAGTCCCAACATTATTAATTTATAGAGGTTTTACTGTAAATCGGTTTCATCATGGACTTGACATATTGTAACTTTTTGTCTTTCATCTTTTGAAATAATATTTCAACAAAGGCTCGCTGTCGCTGATTGAATTTTTAGTACAAAAGTTTCGTACTCAGAGAACGGAGGATTATCCATTTAATAAACAATGCCCGAATTTTAAATTTAAAATGCTAAATATCAAAGCTAACCAAGTTATTGGTCAACAAGGAGAGAAACAATATATAGTTCTTGAAAATAAATCGATATATGTACTCAAACGTTCATTTCTGAAAAAATAAATCGATTATTTAAAAAATTAACGTTCTTTTTTCCCTGAGCAAGATATATATATATATATATATATATATATATATATATATATATATATATATATATATATATATATATATATATATATATATATATTTTAAAGAGGAGGACAAGTATCTAGCCTTTTGCTTATCTCGATCAAGTCTAGGACGGCATGGCTATCCATGTGCAGAATTAGCTAGGTACGTCTACATATGTTTACTTTCAAAAATTAAAGTAGACAGAGATATATTATTTTGTTGGGCTGTTTAAGGATATTCGAGAATCAAATGTTCAAGTACATGTATCGCTTCATTTCAAAAATTATATATTGTTTGACTCGTGGTCGACTAATAACTTACTTAGCTTTGATATTTAGCATATCAAAGCCAAAATTCGAGCATTGTTCAGCGTGCTACTAAATGGATCATTCTCCTTTTTATAAATTCAATAAATTTTAACTATAAAGTCAGTCAGCCTTTGTAGAAATATTATTTCAAAAGATGAAAGACTAGAAGTTGTGTTGAATATCTCACTCTGTTTGTTGAACCGTGAAAGCTGGTGAACTTTTCTTTTTCTATCGTCCTCACTTTGATCCAACCTGTTTTTATCTGTTTTCTATGCAATTGTAAGTTTCTCAACACATTTTTTCTCATTTATTTCGTACAAACATCTTATAGTATGTTACTAAGATAAGATTTGCGTCTTGCGCGGGATGAAATTGTTATTTTTATTATGTTTTGGAGAATGAAACAATAATTTGGTTTCATATAGGTTAAGATTGTTCAATCCGAATATCGGGTTGGTTTCGGTTCGGTTCGTTTTTTTGGTATTTCAGTTTATAAAATATAACTAATATTCTAAATCTATATTTACTTTGGTTCGATTTGGTGTATATACCATCGGTTTTTAGTTTATTTGGTTTTATACCAAAAATTAATTTTTTAAAAAGAATATTATATATTTAAATAAAAGAATTAAAAAGCTTCTATCATTTAATGAAATAATCAAATCTAGAATTAATATCAAAGCTCTAAATTTTAAAAATAAAAATAAAAACTAAAAACTAAAAACAAAAAGAAGCAGAAAGAAAAGTATTTCTAATCTTCCATATTTAGTGTTCATCAAATTAATGTATTCGACTGAACATAATTTTATTTGTTTAATGATAAAAACAATTGTAAAGAATTTCAACTAATTGTTATCCATCATATTGATAATCTTTACTTCAATTTAATTACTGTTAAAATAAAGAAAAAAAATAAAAAAAGAATCACTTAAAAAATAAGAAGCTTTAGTGGCAGTAAATTGTTACTTAATTATATTTCAAATGACTCAAGTGATTTAATCTATAGGATATATGTTTAGCAAAAAAATTATAATTGTAATTGTGGACCAAAATCTATTCTAAGTATATGATGAGCCAGATCGATTTGGGCTTAGAAAAGTTGTAAAGAATTCCAACTAATTGTTATCCATCAAATTTGAATATTTATTAAATTAAAAATCTAATTGATACAATTTTATGATCATTTGTATCTTAATATAACAAAATAAATTAAGCTATTTATCACAAAATTTTCAAAGTGGGATCTTAAAACTTTAATAATTTACAGACGATTTGAAAAATTTAAAATATAACATATAAGAAAAAATATTAATTTTTAATTATATAGTTAATGTGATTGTTTAATATCTTTTAATAATATAAAACAAATTAAAAGAACTAAGATACAAAAATTGTGATCAAATATTTATTATTCATGATAATTAACTTTCATATATACGTTAATTATATTAGGTAATTTCCTAGTTTTTATTTAAGAAAAGTGCGGGATTGTTTTTTATACATTATTTATCAATTCGATAGTTAGTTTAATAAAATTTGTAATATAAGTTAAGAAACCAACCTATTTTTTAGAATAGTATATTTTATATAAGTATTTATTAAATGAGACATCATAATCATATGATTCTATGATCATTCATGTCGTTTTATATCAAAATATTTAAATCATTGATAACAAAATTTTACTATGAAAAAATTAATAAATTTATAATTAATAGATGTTCTTGAAAATTCATTGAAAGCTTTAGTAGTAAAATATTTATGAAATCTTATATTGTATATATTTTAATATATATATATATATATATATATATATATATTTGTTTTATTATTTTTTATAACATATATTTTTATTATTAAATGGTATTTTTTACTCATATGATTTTAAAATTATGTGTATTTTTTATAATAAAAATGTTAAACCTTTGATCATTATATTTAGCATAATAATTTTAATAGTTTTAGTCATTTATTGTAGTTTTTTTAAAAAAAATTCAAAATAGAACACTTGCGAAAAAAATATAAATTTTAAATTTGTAGCTAATTTGTTTGTTTAATTTATTTTAATAATATAAAATTACAAAAATGATGGAGGAGATATAAATTTTTATCAAATCTTTATTATTAAAATCATTAATTATCATATGTTAGTCATTTATGATAATTCCGTAAGTTTTATTTAAGGAAAGTAAAGATCTAAATTAAATTGGATGATTCAATTTTTCAATTAGTATGCTAACTGAGTGACATGTGTCAAATGAAGTTTTTTTTTTAATTACATCAAAGTAAAAATAATTATTGTCAAAATGCTTCTCCTTTAATATATAGGGGATTATAGTAGTTTTTTTATCAAATGTCATCATGCTTAATTGCCATCCTAATTTGGACATTTATAATCTACGCCATTCCTACAATCAATGCAGTCACTATTCTAGTAACAATTAACTACGCTTACCAACTCTTTTATAGACTCTCTAGTTACCTCTGAATTTAGTTAGCTTACTAACGAAACTAATGCCAATTATTCTTATTCTTCTTTTCATGTACTTGTTACAAACTCAACCTTCTCTTTGACTTCTTGTTTGGTGTTTTTTCTTTACTTTACTTCTTCCTTATCATGATTACTTTCTTCTTCTTCTTATAGTTTATTATTTTTCATTTGCGGGACTTATTCAAGGAATCATTTCTCAACATGTTACAATATTTCAAATGATGTCAATGGGTCCGGAAGATATATAGGTATAGCTATGAGTTTATCAGGAAATGTCACAGTGAGGAAGTGTTGCAAGAGAAACCACATGGAAGACCTGTTAAATAAGGTGGAGACAGAGATTGATATACTGCGGCAAACGAACTCTCAAAACATCGATGCTGCTCGGTGAAAATACAAGGCTGATAAGTATAAGAAGTTCTCGTCTAAAGACACTTGGGAACTAATTAGTGCGGAGCATCCAGTTTGTAGTTGGTCAAAAGGTCAGGTTTCAGTTTGCAAGGCTTAAATATAAGAAGTTCTCGTCTAAATGAACGGATATGTTGTGTAGAGTGAGTGCTTTTGCACTAGGTCTTTTCTTTTCTTAGTAGATTATTTAAAACTAGCGTTCAAATTTGATGGAAAAAAAACTAGGGTCCAAATCTATCAAATAACATATAGATTAGGGTCCAAATTCTGCAAACTACAACAATACAACTAGGACTGGGCATTTTATCCGTTAAATTTGATTCTATCCATTATTCGTTCTGATTTGATCTGAAAATTTCAGATATCCGTAAACTTTCAAAGCTTTGCAAATACTAAAAACCAATATCCGTTAAAATCGAACCAAATCACAAATATCAAAATTTTGGGAAACAAATATCCGATCCGACAATATATATATATATATATATATATATATATATATATATTTTTATTATATTCAAAGTTTTAAATGTATACAATTATATAATAATTATTATTAACATATGATTTGACAACTTATATTCTCATTATTACTTATAGAAAAATATTACAAAAAGGAAGAGAGAAAATGTATGACAATTATAATTTTTTTCATTAGTTTTCTGTTATTATTATTGTTAATTAAGTTGAAAAAGTTGCAAAATGTGTAGATTCACTATTTCTTTTAAGTTTTATCTAATATATTATGAAAAATATATGTTAAAAAATAAATTTGTACCGAATTTTTAAGATTATTTATACTAATCAAAACATATAAGATATCCGTAAGTATTCGTAAATATCCGAAAATATCAGCAAATATCTATTTATTTTTCGGATATCCGTTTTTCCGAATATCTGCATTTCTGCGAAGCAAAGCAAATCGAAAAATTAGATATATGTAATATACGAAGCAAATCACAAATATATTCAAAAACTTGGATATCCGATCCGTGTCCAAACCTAAATACAACTGTAATTTGGAAATTTTATTTTTTTTAGCAGAAAGTCCAAACTTTGATTGAGCCGGCCTGACATCAACCCATCGTGAGTCTTATGTAAAGACTAAAGGGCCATCGAAACCACTACAACATCTATTTTTCACATGCAATTTAGTTCACATTTGAGAGAAGCTCACCAAAGTAACGCTTGCGTAGAAATATACAACGAACCGGCCGGGATCGTTTGTACATCTGTTGCAGAGTAACAAAAGACATGTCGAGCTCAGTTTTTTTTCGTACTGTGGTATATCTTCCAAATCACTGTCTATGCACTTTGGAAGGAAAGAAATCTAAGAAACCAAGGTGAGGCAGAGTCACCATCAATGCTACTCATAAAAAATGTGGACAAAATACTGCGAAATAGATAGAACTAGGTGATTATCCGTACCCTGCACGGAGTTGGCTATAAAATGTTTATAATATGATGACTGCGGATTTACGGTTGTAAAATAGGTGGGTCACATTTAAGTTTAATAATATACATTAACATATATAGAACATTTGTTAATTTTAAAGTAATCCTTTTTTATTTTGTTGAACCGGACTTCGTATATTATTAGTAAACTACGGTAAGCTGTAAAACATATTGAATAGCTAACATTTTATCAATGCAGCATTAATTTTTTTGAATATTAATTATTAAAATCTTGAATACGATTAAAAAAAACAATGCAACCATATAATAAATATTAAATGAAATAATGAAAAGCTACTGAGTACTGAAAAAAAAAACAAAATTTAACAACTCTTTTGAAAAGTAGCGATATAACAACGACCAGTAGCTCAAATAAAGATCTCTCCATTTGCAATCCTAAAAAAATGAATTAAAAGAATATAAATTAATACGCGTAGAAAACTATATAAATGTGTAAAAAACACCCAAGTAACCAAAATGTTGTAATTAGTTATAACAAAAAAATACATTTTTCTGAGAGTAGCAATTTCAGGAACATCATTTGGCTCAGATATAACTTTAGAAAATCCATCTATGTTTGTCAATTTCTTGAATCGGCCTAGGCATGATAAATAAATATAATTATGATATTAATTAAAAACAATATCAACATCAACTTGGAGGGATCTTTATTTCACTACATTACCTTCATCCCAATTAATTTTCCAAAACCGTAAAACACAAAGAGGA
The DNA here is from genome assembly GCA_026261945.1 of Hirschfeldia incana. NCBI lineage: Eukaryota > Viridiplantae > Streptophyta > Magnoliopsida > Brassicales > Brassicaceae > Hirschfeldia > Hirschfeldia incana. Next base: position 7,094,590 of record JABCMI010000006.1, read on the forward strand.
GGCATCCGAATCTCTGGCATTCCACAAAGCTTGGAAATTGTGGACAACTGTTCCGTGTGCAACACACTTAATAACGACATTACTGAAAAAATAGAACAATAGGTGAGTTGAAGACATACGATGCATAACAATGTTAATAGTAATAGAAAACTTACTTCAAATTAACCTAGAACAAAGAAACGAATTCTATACTCGATAAAACCGTTATTTCCCTTCATAGACTCTGTAACATATTCCTCAAGCATTCCTACTCCTACCAAAGCACCATAAACATCTGTACAAAAATTTCAGACGTTATTAAATATATTTGTCTCGAATATGAAAATTACGGTAAAAAATGTACTTGTGATAAGTCCTTGGTGCATGCATGCTGCATGGAAAAAAGTATGGGAACTGCCTTCAGTACTGGTTTTGATTGAATACATTTGACATTCTTTACAAAAATATGCGTCAAGTGAATGATGAAACATATTTTTGTTACTGCACGTACCAATTAGATCATCTCTCTCAAATAAATACGTCAGCAATTGTGTGTTCATTTTCACTTTTACAGAATAATATTAGTATTAATCGTGATGCATACTGATTACATGATGATGCAAATTCGTTTAACCATCACTTTCATGAAAGCGATCGATTTTCCCAAAGTTTAACGAATATGATTAGTGAAAAATGTCAAAGGCATTCAGTTTTTTTTTAAAAAAAATGTCAAAGGCATGAGAGTGATTGCCATAATGCCATGAAAAATATCAACATGTGACTTCGTTTCCATTGCTGGCCTTGTCATGATGCAGCTTGAAAGGGACAATCCAACATATTGAGTAGTATGTTATACATATAAGTCAATGCCTCAAATTTGAATTTAATATGATGAATATCACAAAAAAACCTTAAAATAAATATGTATTTTTATTTAAAATTCCAGAATGAATTATATCCAATATTCCCTCTGTTTCTGAATAAGTGTCACTTCGATGTTTTTCACACATATTAAAAAAAAATCAAATATATGCAAATATTTATTAATTACATTTCTTTGACCAATAATATTTGAAATAAATAAAATTATTTATAAAATCAATGCAGTTACAATTAATTTTCAGTTGAAAGTAAGTATAATTTGCATTATAGTTGTAAAGTGATACTTTTTGTTTAACAAGAAACAGTTAGAATGACACTTATTATAAAACGAAGAAGGTATAGTATAAAGAACCGTATAGGTGGCAAAAATACAAAAACTGAAATAGTTGAAGAAAATAGTTTTTTTTTTGCTAAAAAAACTGATATAGTTAGTAAGAGGAATATACAATACGTTAAGCAGCAAGAGGCATGTTGCATTTCGGTCAACTTCATTTAAAATCCCACAGCAGTGCACCTCCACCAATGTTTATCTCCTGATATAATGACTCTTGGTGGAAACAACTCTTTGACTTACAAATTTTTTTTAAAGAGATATTGCAAATATGCTTTTACAAAAACGATGTTGCAACTATATTTTTCGTAATCAATAAATCCAACAGAAAATTTGAGAAAAAAAACAAAAATCTTGCAAATAGGTGGCAGAATGAACTTGTAAATCGTATGTTTCCTGTTGAAATTTTCAGAATATGTATAGAATGAAATACATGGAACCAAATACTAGGTGGCAAGGGTAAAAAGAATTAACAAGAGGACAGGTTAAGCAGCAAGAAGTATATTGCTTTTTTAATCAGTTTAATTTAAAATCCTACATTAGTGTTAACACCTCCACCAGTAACTCTTTGACTAAGATATGACTTAGGGGTTAATGATGAATTTGAACGATTTCAAATAAAAAAATTAATATCACTAAGAATAAGGGGTGACAAATGAAAGCTCTTTATTGGGGGATCACAATATCTAAACGGCTGACAAATTCGTCGTTTTTTGTGGTATATAAACAAGACTCATATCGACTCTTTAACACACTGCCTGCTTCACCTAATATCTTCTTATTACTCCTGTCCTGCCGGAATCCGTATGATAAAGTGAAACGGTGGTAACAGCTGTCTCTTAAGTGCTACTTCCTCGTCGTTATTTTTAAGTGAAGGAAGGGAGAGATGTCGAGTCTCCAAGATATCAAGAACGAGACTGTTGATCTGGTAACCATTCTTTATCTATCTCTCTGTTTTAGATCAGCATTTCCCACAAACTGTGTACGATTTTGCTTCAGTGTGAATAAATCTGCGCAAGAAGTGCGGTTCATTAATATCTCATATACTTTTCCATGGCACGTTCAATTTTTTTACCGCCAATTCTGTAACGAGTCTAACGACTATGTGAGATATATAAATCATTCACATCAAACTGAAAATAGTTCCGACCATTTATATTTTTTGATCAAAGTTTCGACCAATTTTTTTATTTTTGTTTTTAAGACAAAAGGTTTCTCTTTTTGAACATCCTCTTGTGTATTTGAATGTCAGAGTTATTTCAAATTATTTATCTCATCGAAATTTTCTCTTATTTTTTGCAGGAGAAATGTCCAATGGAGGAAGTTTTCCAGCAGCTAAAATGTACGAAGGAAGGTTTGACGACTCAGGAAGGGGAAGCCAGGGTTCAGATCTTTGGCTTGAACAAGCTCGAAGAGAAGAAGGTCTTTAGCTTCTTTTTTCTTTTCAATTTAGTATTTGTTTGTTTACTAAAATGTCTTTGATGAATGTTTACAGGAAAGCAAGATTCTCAAGTTTTTGGGGTTCATGTGGAATCCTCTTTCATGGGTCATGGAAGCTGCTGCAATCATGGCTATTGCTTTGGCCAATGGTGACGGAAGGCCTCCGGATTGGCAGGACTTTGTTGGTATCATCTGTCTTCTTGTCATCAATTCTACCATCAGTTTCATTGAAGAGAACAATGCCGGTAACGCCGCGGCTGCTCTCATGGCTGGTCTTGCTCCTAAAACCAAGGTTTGTTTGTCATAAGAAAATGCTTTGTGAAGTTGATATAAAGAATGCATCAAAGCTTCTTCTAAAGCTAATGCTATTTGATGTTTCTCTAGGTTCTTAGGGATGGAAAATGGAGTGAACAAGAAGCTGCTGTTCTTGTCCCAGGAGATATTGTTAGCATTAAACTTGGAGACATTATCCCTGCCGATGCTCGTCTTCTCGAAGGTGATCCTTTAAAGGTGGACCAGTCTGCTCTTACCGGAGAGTCCCTCCCAGTGACCAAGCACCCTGGCCAAGGAGTCTTCTCTGGCTCAACCTGTAAGCAAGGAGAGATCGAGGCCGTTGTTATCGCTACAGGTGTTCACACCTTCTTCGGTAAAGCTGCTCACCTTGTGGACAGCACAAACCAAGTTGGACATTTCCAAAAGGTTCTTACAGCTATTGGAAACTTCTGTATCTGTTCCATTGCCATTGGTATGGTGATTGAGATTCTCGTCATGTACCCTATCCAACGCCGAAAGTACAGAGATGGAATTGATAATCTCTTGGTCCTATTGATCGGTGGTATCCCTATTGCTATGCCTACGGTCTTGTCAGTCACCATGGCTATTGGCTCTCACAAGCTTGCTCAGCAAGGTGCCATCACCAAGCGTATGACTGCCATTGAAGAAATGGCTGGAATGGATGTTCTGTGCAGTGACAAAACCGGGACGCTAACTCTCAACAAACTGAGTGTGGATAAAAACTTGGTTGAGGTTTTCTGCAAGGGTGTGGAGAAAGAGCAAGTTCTTTTGTTTGCAGCTATGGCTTCAAGAATTGAGAACCAGGACGCTATCGATGCAGCCATGGTTGGGATGCTTGCTGATCCGAAGGAGGCCCGAGCTGGAATTAGGGAGGTTCACTTCCTTCCATTCAACCCTACTGATAAGAGAACTGCTTTGACTTACATAGACTCAAGTGGTAACTGGCACAGAGTCAGTAAAGGTGCTCCCGAGCAGATCCTTGAACTTTGCAAAGCTAGCAATGACCTTAGCAAGAGGGTGCTCGATATTATCGAAAAGTATGCCGAGCGTGGTCTCAGGTCCTTGGCTGTTGCTCGCCAGGTACTTAACCACCCTACTATTTAGTTTCAGTTCTTCTTGGAAACAAATAATCATTTGCTTGTGTTCCTTCTTTAGACGGTGCCAGAGAAAACAAAGGAAAGTCCAGGTGGACGGTGGGAGTTTGTTGGCTTGTTACCACTTTTTGATCCACCAAGACATGACAGTGCCGAAACTATTCGAAGGGCCTTGCATCTTGGTGTTAACGTCAAGATGATCACTGGTAATAAGAAAGTCTCACATCAGAAGTTGGAAAAAAAATCTTAAATAATATAAATAAAAAGATGTGTCAATTTATTTATTACTAATTGGTTTTGAGTTGGAAATTCATTCTATTGTACCACTTATGTGACCAGGTGACCAACTTGCTATTGGAAAGGAAACTGGTCGCAGACTTGGAATGGGAACAAATATGTACCCATCCGCGGCTCTTCTCGGTAATCACAAGGACCCAGCACTTGCAAACATTCCTGTTGAGGAACTGATCGAGCAGGCTGATGGTTTTGCCGGTGTCTTCCCAGGTTATTATCTACCTTTTTGGATTATGTCAATGCAATGGTTGTTAGTTAAATGAGATCTAAGCTTCTTTGTTTTGGACTTTATAGAGCACAAATACGAGATCGTGAAGAAGTTGCAGGAGATGAAGCATATTGTTGGAATGACTGGTGATGGTGTCAACGATGCTCCTGCTTTGAAGAAAGCTGATATTGGTATTGCTGTGGATGATGCTACGGACGCTGCTCGGGGTGCTTCAGATATCGTTCTCACTGAGCCTGGACTCAGCGTTATCATAAGTGCTGTCCTTACCAGCAGAGCTATTTTCCAGAGAATGAAGAACTATACTATCTATGCAGTCTCAATCACAATCCGTATCGTGCTTGGTTTCATGCTTATCGCTCTCATTTGGAAGTTTGACTTCTCAGCATTCATGGTTCTGATCATTGCCATTCTTAACGATGGTAAGCTAGATTGCCTTTTGAATAAACCTCAAATACAAGTTATTTATACAATTAGTTACTTATGTGTTACGTTTTCTATAGGTACCATCATGACAATTTCAAAGGACAGAGTCACGCCATCTCCCACACCTGATAGCTGGAAACTTAATGAAATTTTTGCTACTGGAGTTGTGCTTGGAAGCTACCTAGCCGTCATGACTGTTGTTTTCTTCTGGTTGGCAAACGAGACCGACTTTTTCCCGGTAATAATATATAATTTGTCTTCTTTGCTAAGTGTATAGAGTTTTAAACTAATTTTCACTTTTGATTTACAGGACAAGTTTGGTGTGAGGTCCATCAAGGGTAACGAACACGAGCTAATGAGTGCGGTGTATCTACAAGTTAGTATCATTAGTCAAGCTCTAATCTTCGTCACAAGATCAAGGAGTTGGTCCTTTGTTGAACGTCCTGGAGCGTTACTGATGATTGCTTTCCTTATTGCACAACTGGTAAGAAGATCATAGATAACAACTCCACATTTTTAGGGATTTTCTCAGTGTCTTTATGTTACTTTCAGGTTGCCACTTTAATTGCGGTCTACGCCAATTGGGAGTTCGCAGAGGTTAAAGGTATTGGATGGGGATGGGCTGGAGTGATATGGCTATACAGTATTATAACGTACTTCCCACTGGACGTTCTCAAGTTTGCCATTCGCTACACCTTGTCTGGAAAGGCGTGGCTCAACATGACTGAGAACAGGACTGCTTTAACGACGAAGAAAGATTTCGGAAAAGAAGAGAGGGAGGCTCAATGGGCAGTTGCTCAGAGGACACTTCACGGTCTACAGCCAAAAGAACCTGTTCACATCATTCCTGAGCAAGGAACTTACAGAGAATTGTCTGAGATTGCAGAGCAAGCCAAGAGAAGAGCTGAGATCGCTAGGTATACTAAACCGTTGTCTCAACGTTGAACTATTATCGATTCTGACTGCAACTAAACACTAACTGAATGTTTTATATGTTAACAACAGGCTTAGGGAGCTGCACACACTCAAGGGACATGTGGAATCAGTAGCCAAGCTAAAGGGCTTGGACATTGAAACTCCAGGACACTACACTGTCTAGTCACAGAAAAGAAAAAAAAAACCAAACCTATGATTGATATTTTTCCCTTGTTTCTGTTTTCTACTCTTTTTCATTTTCTTCACGACCGTTTGAGGTTATTGTGATAGATCTTGCTATGTTTAGCAAGATCTAAGTCTACTAAATTCAAGTGTACAAGAGAATAAAATTCTCAAACCTATCAAAAATGTAAAAAAAAAAATGAAACTTGAAACTTCTATTAATGAAAATATTTTTCTTATGTGTGTCTATTACATACATACCACCTATTATCTCCATGCATGTATATAAAGCTTAAAGAATACAGTAAGAAATACTTATACTTTCTATAGTTGATCAAGTCTCAAAGAGATAGAAATCATAATCTGACACCACATGACACAGTAGGAAATCTCTAGGTTGCAACGCGCCAAGCCTAGATCCAAATCAAGTCTCCAAGAGAAAAAAAATGAAGAATAAAACTTTAGAATCCAACAAAACAAATCCTGCAATTTTTATCAACGGAAATAAAATTGTTTTTCTATAGAAAATCACGTATGGCTTTTAAATTTCGTGAAAATTCAAAGTATAAATATGCAATACTTAAAATAAGGAAATTCGAAAAATAACAAAAAAAATTATAATAATAAAGAAATACACTAAAAACTGTGTTAGTGTGATTTACATTTCTATAGAATTTGTTGATTCTAAAAATTGAAAGATTTGTTAAATTTGGAAAAAGTTGGGAATTTTGTATACTGTGGAAATCAATAAAAATAAAGTAATATAGTGATTTTAAGAATCCAAAGGAAAATGTAGCATTCTCAAAATTTTGTTTTATGAGTTAAAATATCAAGAATTCAACTCTCAAAATATCAAGAATTCAACTCTCAAAACTTACTTTGATAGATTTGTACAATCATTAAAATCTAAATTTTTTGAATAACAAATGATTTTGTTTAGAATTAGAGGATCGATGGACCAATAACAGTAGGCTTGAAAATTCTAAGAATCATTGTGAACCTATAGAAAAACAAATATGGATATGAAAACTGTCCTTTTCTCTTTTTCCGTAAAAACAAAATGTGTCATTTTAGATATATTTATTTTGTTTCAAAAAGTATCATTCTACAATTATAACGTAGTTTTATACATTAAATTCATCTTTTACCTTTTTGGATAACTAATAAACTTTTCTTTAAATTATGTTAGTTTTTTTAATCTCTTTGAACTTTTTTCAAAGTAACACTTTTTAAAGAATAGAGAGTATGTGATAACTCTTTCCCAATCTTATGGTTAGAGTTCTTGTATCCAGGCATGCCTCCACGTTAGCACTGTACACACTATCTATTTTTTTTGTTCTAATTATTCTCAAATCAAAACTTTTCGGTGTCTAAAACCTCATCTAATATTTGTCATCTTTCAGAATTAGAATTTAATACTTAGTGAAGTTGAATTAACCTTTTTTTTTACTTTAGAAAAATTCTCATGGACAGTTTCAATAAAAAAATATCTCATGGACGACGGAGATGTTCAACACCATTAAAAAGGAATTTGAAAAATATATATTACTAGTTGACACTTTCAGAATGAATTATGCAAAGAATAAATAATACATGGAACCAAATAGGTGGCAAGACTTGGAAGAATTAATAAGAGGTTACGTTAAGCAGCAAGAAGTATGTTGTTTTTTTGATCAATTTTATATGAAACCCCACAGCAGTAACACCTCCACCAATTATTGTTTTCCTGGTACAATGATTCATTGGAAGGAGTAACTCTGTGACTTATAAATTTTAAAAAGAGATTTTGAAAATAATCTTTTCTCTATATAATTTTGAAACTATATTAATATATTTAAGAAGGGGTGGCAAATGGAGAATACTTTTTTTTAACCCACAATAACTAAACGGGGGAGAAATTCGTCGTTTCTCGTAGTATAAAAACAGGACTTGTATCGACTATGAAACACACAGCCTGCTCACCTAATACCTTCTTTATACTCATCTCTCCCGGGAATCCTTATGATCGAGTGAAACGGTGGTCATTGCTGTCGTATAAGTGTTACATTTTTTGAAGTGAAGGAAGGGAGAGATGTCGAGTCTCCAAGATATCAAGAACGAGACTGTTGATCTGGTAACATATATTTTACTCACCATCTTTTTATTCTCTCTCATACCCACGTGCTGTTCTATGGTTCTGTCTGTAAACAAGAAGTTCGGATTCTCTTATACCTTTCCGGTGTATGATCAACTTTTTTCCCGCCAAATCTCTAACGAATCTAACGGCTATATGAGATCATTTAGATCATTGACATGAACTGAAATAGTTCCGACCAAGCTCCTTTTTTTTTTAAGACAAAGATTTCTCTTTCTGAAGACATAGAATGAATCTTCTCGTGTATGTGAATATATATATATTTTCTTTTGTCAAGGTCTGAATTAGTTCAACCTGTTTATCTCATTGATTTTATTTTCTTACTAAATTTTTGCAATCTCATTGATTTTTTGCAGGAGAAATGTCCAATGGAGGAAGTATTCCAGCAGCTAAAATGTACGAAGGAAGGTTTGACGACTCAGGAAGGGGAAGCCAGGGTTCAGATCTTTGGCTTGAACAAGCTCGAAGAGAAGAAGGTCTTCATTTGTCTTGCTATTTGCATTTTAGTTGTTGTTAGTTTACTAAAATGTCTTTTTGCGCAATGAATATTTACAGGAAAGCAAGATTCTCAAGTTTTTGGGATTTATGTGGAATCCCCTTTCATGGGTCATGGAAGCTGCGGCAATCATGGCAATTGCCTTGGCCAACGGTGACGGTAGGCCTCCAGATTGGCAGGACTTTGTTGGTATCATCTGCCTTCTTGTCATCAACTCTACCATCAGTTTCATTGAAGAGAACAATGCTGGTAACGCTGCCGCTGCCCTCATGGCTGGTCTTGCTCCTAAAACCAAGGTTTGTTTGTCATCAAAGAATGCTTTGTGAAATTGATCTAAAGAATGCATCAAAGCTTCTACTAATGCTTATGTTATTTTGATGTTTCTCTAGGTTCTTAGGGATGGAAAATGGAGTGAACAAGAAGCTGCTATTCTTGTCCCAGGAGATATTGTTAGCATTAAACTTGGAGACATTATCCCTGCCGATGCTCGTCTTCTAGAAGGTGATCCTTTAAAGGTGGACCAGTCTGCTCTTACCGGAGAGTCCCTCCCTGTGACCAAGCACCCTGGTCAAGGAGTTTTCTCTGGCTCAACCTGTAAACAAGGTGAGATCGAGGCTGTTGTCATCGCCACAGGAGTTCACACCTTCTTCGGTAAAGCTGCTCACCTTGTGGACAGCACAAACCAAGTTGGACATTTCCAAAAGGTTCTTACAGCCATTGGAAACTTCTGTATCTGTTCCATTGCCATCGGTATGGTGATTGAGATTCTCGTCATGTACCCGATCCAACGCCGAAAGTACAGAGATGGAATTGATAATCTCTTGGTCCTATTGATCGGTGGTATCCCTATTGCTATGCCTACGGTCTTGTCTGTCACCATGGCTATTGGCTCTCACAAGCTTGCTCAGCAAGGTGCCATCACCAAGCGTATGACTGCCATTGAAGAAATGGCTGGAATGGATGTACTGTGCAGTGACAAAACCGGGACGCTAACTCTCAACAAACTGAGTGTGGATAAAAACTTGGTTGAGGTTTTCTGCAAGGGTGTGGAGAAAGAGCAAGTTCTTTTGTTTGCAGCTATGGCTTCAAGAATTGAGAACCAGGACGCTATCGATGCAGCCATGGTTGGGATGCTTGCTGATCCGAAGGAGGCCCGAGCTGGAATTAGGGAGGTTCACTTCCTTCCATTCAACCCTACTGATAAGAGAACTGCTTTGACTTACATAGACTCAAGTGGTAACTGGCACAGAGTCAGTAAAGGTGCTCCCGAGCAGATCCTTGAACTTTGCAAAGCTAGCAATGACCTTAGCAAGAGGGTGCTCGATATTATCGAAAAGTATGCCGAGCGTGGTCTCAGGTCCTTGGCTGTTGCTCGCCAGGTACTTAACCACCCTACTATTTAGTTTCAGTTCTTCTTGGAAACAAATAATCATTTGCTTGTGTTCCTTCTTTAGACGGTGCCAGAGAAAACAAAGGAAAGCCCAGGTGGACGATGGGAGTTTGTGGGCTTGTTGCCACTTTTTGATCCCCCAAGACATGACAGTGCCGAAACCATCCGAAGGGCTTTAAATCTTGGTGTTAACGTAAAGATGATCACTGGTAATAATAATGTCGCATCACTCTTCGATTTTGTTACTAGGGACAAATGTCAGACGTTGGAAATTCTTAATAATATATAAGAAAGATTTATTACCAATTGATTTTGAGTTGGAAACGTCTTGTCATAGTAACTAAACTCTAACATTTTCCTGTACAATGTATGTCCGTCCAGGTGACCAACTTGCTATTGGAAAGGAAACTGGTCGCAGACTTGGAATGGGGACAAACATGTATCCGTCTTCGGCTCTTCTTGGTAATCACAAGGACCCAGCACTTGCATCCCTTCCTGTTAATGAGTTGATCGAACAAGCTGATGGTTTTGCTGGAGTCTTCCCAGGTTATTCTTTTTCTTTTTTTGTGGATCTTCTCAATGAAAGGTGGTGGTTTCGTTGGATCTAATATTTTTTTTTGTTTTGGGCATTGCAGAGCACAAATACGAGATCGTGAAGAAGTTGCAGGAGATGAAGCATATTGTTGGAATGACTGGTGATGGTGTCAACGATGCTCCTGCTTTGAAGAAAGCTGATATTGGTATTGCTGTGGATGATGCTACTGATGCTGCTCGGGGTGCTTCAGATATTGTTCTAACTGAGCCTGGACTCAGCGTTATCATCAGTGCTGTCCTCACCAGCAGAGCTATTTTCCAGAGAATGAAAAACTATACTATATATGCAGTCTCAATCACAATCCGTATCGTGCTTGGTTTCATGCTTATTGCTCTCATATGGAAGTTTGACTTCTCAGCATTCATGGTTCTGATCATTGCCATTCTTAACGATGGTAAGCTAGATTGCCTTTTGAATAAACCTCAAATACAAGTTAATTATTTATACAATTAGTTACTTATGTGTTACGTTTTCTATAGGTACCATCATGACAATTTCAAAGGACAGAGTCACGCCATCTCCCACACCTGATAGCTGGAAACTTAGAGAAATTTTTGCTACTGGAGTTGTGCTTGGAAGCTACCTAGCCATAATGACTGTTGTTTTCTTCTGGTTGGCAAACGAGACCGACTTTTTCCCGGTAATAAAAAAATAAGAGGATATGTCTTCTTTTTTTAAAAATATATAATGTCTTCTTTGATAAGTGTATAGAGTTTTAAACTAATTTTCACTTTTGATTTACAGGACAAGTTTGGTGTGAGGTCCATCAAGGGTAACGAGCACGAGCTAATGAGTGCGGTGTATCTACAAGTTAGTATCATTAGTCAAGCTCTAATCTTCGTCACAAGATCAAGGAGTTGGTCATTTGTTGAACGTCCTGGAGCGTTGCTGATGATTGCTTTCCTCATTGCACAACTGGTAAGAAGATCATAGACCACAACTCCACATTTTTGAGGGATTTTCTCACTGTCTCTATGTTACTTTCAGGTTGCCACTTTAATTGCGGTTTACGCCAATTGGGAGTTCGCAGAGGTTAAAGGTATTGGATGGGGATGGGCTGGAGTGATATGGCTATATAGTATTATAACGTACTTCCCACTGGACGTTATCAAGTTTGCCATTCGGTACACCTTGTCTGGAAAGGCTTGGCTCAACATGACTGACAACAGGACGGCTTTAACGACTAAAAAAGATTTTGGAAAGGAAGAGAGGGAAGCTCAATGGGCAGTTGCGCAGAGGACACAACACGGCTTGCAGCCAAAAGAACCAGTTAACATTATTCCTGAGAAAGGAGGTTACAGAGAACTGTCTGAGATTGCAGAGCAAGCTAAGAAAAGAGCTGAGATCGCTAGGTATATTAAACCTTCATCCTAATGTTGAATTATTACCGATTCTTTGACTGGAACTAAACACTAACTGAATGTTTTATATGTTAACAACAGGCTTAGGGAGTTGCACACCCTCAAAGGACATGTGGAATCAGTTGCAAAGCTAAAGGGCCTGGACATTGATACTCCAGAACACTATACTGTCTAGTCACAAAATGAAGAACAAACCAAACATATGATTGATCTTTTTCCCCTTGTTTTTGTTTTTGTTGTCTGTTTTTTTTTTCTTTTCTTCATGACCTCTTATGGTTTGTCTGCATAAGGAGAGATTTTGCTAGGTTCTTCATGACCAAAATCAAGTTTGTCGCTTATGAATTTGAAGAATAATGTCTGGAATCCACCAAGAAAAATGTTCAAGTTTCAAAACTTCTATGATAAAAATAATTTTTTTGTTGTGTCTAGCTATTACATATCACCTTTTTCTTTACATATCACCTTAAATCTAAAAACTCAAAGCAAAAGATAAAGAAAATCTTCAGAAATAAGGAAACTTATAAATAAAACTTTATAATAATAAAAGAAAACACTCAAAAGCTTAGCATGTAAACCTATTAACATATATGAAATCTTTTCTACATAAAAACTCTTCCCCTTCCAAAAATTTAATCTCTATTTTTAAACAGTTGAAACCATTTTAATATATTTTTCTATGTTTTTACTCTTAAAAGATTCTATAAAATAGATGAAGTTTGTGTCAATTTATTTTTAAATGTTATTATTCTTCTATAAATAGAGAAAAAAAATCTCTATTTTAAAAGAAATAGAAATGTGTTGAAATATTTTTTTCTCTAAATGCTCTTGGAGATGTTCTGAAACCACAAGTGATTTGTATTTCAATGGGAACCCCTCTTATTACCAAAGAACACAAATATTGCTTCATCATCCTCTTTGATTTTTTTTTTAATTTTCTTATCCTTGTGAGCATGATACAAAAGGAGAAGAGAAACGAAATAAAACCTTTTATTATTTAATTCAAGTTTCCATTTTCGATACTTTTGAACTTATTATTTAAAACAATACGAAATTTATTATGAAGAAGAAAAATACCAAATCTTCTTAAGAAAGATAAAAGAAACAAAACCCCCTCAAATCAAACTAATTGACACGAGAACAATCCCTTCGAATCTCACCAGCATTACCAGTCTTAACCCCAACACGACCCAACTTCGTGATCGCCGAGATAAAAGCTTGCCTAAAAGCTGTTTCACTGTTGGCAAACGAGTTAACCGTAGCTCTTGACCGTTGGTCTGTAAACAACACTTGATCAGACGTGAAAAGACCCCTTCCTTGTTGAAGGTTCTTGAAGTAAGCGTTGTCGAAAGTACGTGGCGTGGTCGGGTCCATGTTGATCGCGATACGTGGGTCCACACGTTGCGGGCACATCTGCCGAAGCTGAAGTGCGTAGCCAGGGTTCAAACTCGGATCAATACGGGTTCGAGGGCTAAAATTGTAAATCCGCTTTGAGAATTTCCCACAGTGTGCGAAACCGAGAGTGTGCGCTCCTGAAATTACAATTATATATTATGTTTTTTTCTTATCTCCTAGGTTATTTCCTTATCACAATTAATTAGTTTGGTTCGGTACGAACCTGAGAGGGCGATCATGTCGGTTTGAGAGAGACCGTGACGGTTGAACATGGTGTTGAGCTGGTTTAAGTTAAAACCAGGCTGTGGCAAATTGTTTTGAACGCTTGCCTTTGTAGATAATCTGCCATCTCTTCTCCCTAGCTCCACGGGGTAGCTAGGTCCTCCAGTCTGCAAAGTTTAGTGTATTGTTAATTATCTGATCATAATAATTATAATAATATAATACAACCTCTTGTTAGTTGTACTTGTCTAAAATGATTACGAACCGCCAACAAAAGGTGTCACATTATTACAAATATATATAGGTAAAATTTTAACTTAAACAATGCTTATATATTTTAACTCCAACCATGCTGTTTATAATAATGAGTACTTTTCACCCGCAAAAACGAATTTTCAATACCTCAGACACTAAACCTAAGGAGGATAAAGAGAGATAAATAAGTATATATGTCAGGGACCTATATGTTACTAGAAAAAGGTATAGTCATACCAAAACAACGACTTCGCGAGTAGCGAGAGCCAAAATGTCAGCACATGAGACTTTGTTGCGGCATTTGGGATCTCTATCAACGGCCTGCTTGGCCTTCACCACCGTGTCGAATCCGTCTCCGGCCAATGACATGTCATCTGGATGGTCTTTCTCAGACGGAGATGCTATCAATATGGAAGCATCACATCCCTAAATATTCATATTAAATAAGAAAGATAAGTACGTATATATAATGTTCTGTTATAATAATTATATATGTAAATAGAAATGCATTAAATCCAAAATTGCGTTGATTTTTAAGAGAAATACTTAGGTTCACCCCCTAAGGTGAACTTCTAGGGGGTGAACCTTTAGGTTCACCAAACCAATAATATATTGACAGGTCATATTTAATTTTATAAAAAAAAGAAAACCTTAAATTAAAAGTTAATAAAGTCGTTTCTTCTTCTTTCAAACCTGTACATTAACAGCCACAACACAATTCTCTTCTCCAACCATCTGAGTTTAACAGTTTAATAATATCTGAAATTTTAAATTATTGGAAGAATCATAAACCCTAAATCAAAAATATTAATTTAATCTCAAAAACACTAAACCTTAAATCCCTAATCCTAAATCATGAACCCTTGGATAAATACTAAACCCAAGAATTTAAGATTTAGGATTAGGAATTTAAGGTTTAGTATTCGTAATTTTGTTTAAGGTTAAAACTAAAAATTTTTTAGTTGGTTTTTTCTAATTGCCAGATGAAGAAGAACGTCGATTGTTTTTTTATAGATAGTTATTATTTTTAATTTTTTTTTCTAAAATTAAATATGAGTTGTCAAAAAGTTATTGGTTAGGTGAATCTAGAGGTTCTTAAGAATTTCTCGATTTTTAATCAGAACTGAATTTTATATTGTAATCAAGAAATATGATCACAATCTTATCTACTGTACATTCGAAACTTTCTTAAGAAGAAAATGAATGTTTGTGTGTTAAATACCAAGAAAGAAAATGATTTGACTTCCTATTTGTATACGAATTCCTAGTTACGTACGCGAACGAAGCAATCGTGGAAGAAGAGGCGGAGAGTGGCTGGAGCGGTGACAAAAGTCTGCTGGAATTTTTGACGGACGGCGTTACGGACAATGCTTTCTACGTTCGGGCATGAGTTTTGGTAGAAACCTGTCCGTAGCTGAGCAGAGACACATGAAGAAAAGAGCAGAAGAAGAAGAGTAAATATGGAGAAAATGTTTTGGTTAATATTCTTCTCCATGGCTAATTATAATTTTATTGTACTGGTTTATAGGGAGTCTCTTCTTATAGGAGTTAGAAAGAGTAATTTAAGTGCAGGATATATGTACAATTTGAGCTATTTAAATATAATGTTGCTATAATGATTACTCTGACGATGTGTGTTCTGTGATATATTTAAATAAGCAGAGAAACTGTTAGGAATGTGGATGTAACACTCCGTCTAAATATTGACAACTTGAGTGGAGGGTAAGGCGAGCTCTGAGTTAGTATTTTAATCGTTCTTTTTATATCAATGTTAGAAATCAAGTAAATACAAAAACAATTAGCTGTAATCTAGTACTGGTCTATATTGATAGGGATAGAGATTGTAGATGTATAAAATTGATCATTGAAAAATTCATATCACCAACGGTGAGGTTCTCAAAAGCAATATTAAAAATCTAAAAATAGTAATAGTTCATATAATAAAACTTTTTAATTAAGATTTAAATTTCGTTTGAATGATGAACCATTTAAATCATGAAAAATGATAGTACAACTTCTTTAACTTATTTGATTTTTTTTAAAGGCGGATGGCTTAGCACATGGTGTGAGGCTACAGACATCGTTTACTGTCCATATGTATACATAACAATCAGTTTGGTTTACAGAGTCCACATGAGTCTGTAATATTTTTGAAAAAAAAAAAACTTATTTGATTTTTTCTCCTTTTTTTGCATTATTTTAATATTTATGAATTTAGAGAAACACAGCGAAATTTTTCCAAGAGGCATTCTTTTACAGTTAGCCTGGATTTTAGTCGAATAGAGATGAATTATTATTTTTTTAACTAAACGAAAAAATTATTGATTGTATTGTGTATGTGGATAATCTTACATATGTATACAGTGGCGGAGTTAGAAAGTGTTATTATGGGGGGCAAAATTTTCGAACCTTAAAAAATATAAACATATAACTCATTATTGAGATTTTATAGGGGGCAAACTTAACCAATCTCACCAAACAAACTATAAATAGCAAGCAAAATATATGTTTTTCTAAAATCCATAGGGGGCAGATGTCCCACCCTTATTAGCTGTACATCCGCCCCTAATGTATACACTATGATATGAATGCCTATTTGTGCATATGTATCATATATGCATGCATGCGTATTTTTGACAACTCAATCGCATGTTACCACTTCTCACCAACTACTTAAACAAGATCGAAAAGGGACTAACAAGAAGAATAATTCATCCTATTTGATTTTACTAAAATGCATCTATCTTATTTTAAAAAGTACAACATGTAAAATGATCGAATGTTGACTTGTCATAACTAACTATTTTTTTTGTTAAATTGTAAATATCATATAAATGAAAAGAAAATTTTACAAAGTTAAGATCTAATGTTTGACACATCTTGGCAAAAATAAATAAAAATAAGATGGATCAACTACATCCAATCCCTTGGATTGCTAAAGCACACAGTAAATTATTGAATCCACAAAACCATCAGTCTTTGAACTGCTTCATAGATCTCTTCGCAGATATTATGTTCTGCATCTCCTCTTCAATGGCTATCAAGTATACTATATACTTGTATAGATACAGAGACTTAGTATACTTCACTATATACGTGTATACTTGTATATAAAGAAACTCTCCATGTACATTTTCATTAAGTTAATGAATACAGTTTTAAGTTCTTGCTCTTCTCTCTCAATATCGTGATATGGTATCAGAGCATAACTAACTCTTCTTCCGCCATTTTTCTTCGTTCTTGAGCTCAAATTCAAGCTATGAGCGTCGCCTTTTCGTCTCTCATCGTTGATTTCATCGTCTCGATCGTGCTGTGGATACTTGATATCGTCGTCTTCGTCTATTTCGTCGTCGTTGCTCGATTCGCGTGCCTCTGAGCTTCGGTTTCCTTCGTTGAGCTCCGATTCGCCTCGTTTCGTTCCGAGTTGACTTTCTTGATCTTCGATTCGCCGATTCTGAACTCGCCTGCAGCTCCGTTCAAGTCCTCTTCGTCATTGTGATTCACTTTCTTGATTCGATTATCTCTACAATGCCTTCGTCGCCAAATCGATCTGGTGTTGATCACTACGAGAATCCGTACTACCTCCATACATCTGATCACGCCGGATTGGTGATTGTTACGGATCGTCTTGAATCTGGTGCTGAGTTTCATTCATGGCGTCGATCTGTTCGTATGGCTCTCAATGTCAGGAATAAGCTCGGCTTCATTGATGGTACACTCGTGAAACCCCCTCCTGATCATAAAGATTCTGGTTCTTGGTCTAAGTGTAACGATATGGTTTCCACTTGGCTTATCAACTCGGTATCTAAGAAGATAGGTCAGAGCTTGCTATTCATGTCTACTGCTGAGTGTATATGGAAGAATTTTTTGACAAGATTCAAACAAGATGATGCTCCACGAATCTATGAGATTGAGCAACGTTTGAGTCACATTCAGCAGGGATCTTTAGACATCAGTACGTACTATACAGAGTTGGTTACTCTCTGGGAGGAATATCAGAACTATGTTGATCTTCCTGTGTGTACGTGTGGCAAGTGTGAGTGTAATGCTGCATCTTCTTGGGAGAAATTACAGCAGAGGAGCCGTGTTACAAAGTTTCTCATGGAATTGAATGAGTCGTATGAAGCCACTCGTCGTCACATTTTGATGATGAAACCGATTCCTTCAATAGAAGAAGTCTTCAACTTGGTGACTCGGGATGAACGTCAGAAGACTATCAAACCTTCTACACGAGTGGATAATGTTGTCTTCCAAAACTCTGCGAATGGATCAGAACAATCAGTTGCTACAGGACAAGCTGAGAATGCTGTATATGCTGTTGCCAACAACAATTACCGTTCTCGCCCATGTCATGTTTGTACTCACTGCGGAGTTGTAGGACACATTGTGCAGAAATGCTTCAAATTGCATGGTTATCCGCCTGGACACAGGTTGTACAACACCAACTCTCAGCGTTCTGCTTCTCAGAATCATGCTTCATCGCAGCGACAGACTCAGTCACAGCCTGCAGGTTCTTACTCAAAGCAGAATAATGTGGCTAACGTTACTACTGCTTCTTCTCCTGCGGCTACGTTAGACTTGAGTGCTTTTCATCCTGATCAAGTACAGCAACTTATTCAACAGCTTCAGTCTCAACTACGACCTCCTGAAACTCCTACTTCACATTCATTGGTTGCGTCTGTGACAGATAAAGGTTTCATGGCTGATCAATCTTCAAGTGGTACTATTCCCTTTCCTTCTACTAGCCTTCGTTTTGAACATCAGTCTCTCACTTTTCAACATCAAACACTTTCCTCTTTATCAAATACTATTCCTTTGGGGTCTTGAATTATCGATAGTGGAGCTACTACACATGTTTGTTTTGACTTAGCTCTATTCAGTTCATTGTCTCTTGTTACAGGAGTCACAGTTTCTCTTCCGAATGGCACAAAGGAACCAATAACTCATACTGGCACTATGCATTTGTCTGATTCTCTTGTTCTTTATAATGTTTTACATGTGCCTTCATTTCATTTCAATCTGATAAGTGTCAGTAGTTTACTAAAGCATCAAAAGCATTCGGCTCATTTTTTCTCTGACTCTTGTTATATTCAGGAGCATACTCAGGACTTGATGATTGGTAGAGGTTCAGTCATTCACAATCTATATGTTCTTGATCGTCACATTCATTCTTCTTCGGTGAACTTCTGTGGATCCTTGAAGGTTGATGGTACTCTTTGGCATCAACGCCTCGGATATCCATCTTCTGCCAAGTTACAACATCTTTCTGCTGATATCTCTTTAGATAAGTCTTCTTTGCATTCTGCTGATAGCTGTGCTGTTTGTCCTTTAGCCAAGCAACGTCGTCTTCCTTTTCCTTTTAAGAATAACATGTCTAAGGAACCATTTGATCTTATACATATCGACACTTGGGGTCCTTTTTGTGTAGAGTCTGTTGACGGTTACAAGTATTTCCTTACTATTGTAGACGATCACACCCGTGTAACATGGATCTATATGATGAAATATAAGAGTGATGTTTCTGTTATCTTACCATCGTTTGTTAAACTTGTGCGTACTCAGTATAAGGCAAATATTAAAATGATTCGCAGTGATAATGCTCAGGAACTTGCTTTCTCAAATTTGATTAGAGAACATGATATTATGCATCAATTTTCGTGTGCTTACACTCCTCAACAGAACTCTGTTGTTGAGCGTAAACATCAACACTTGTTGAATGTAGCTCGTGCTTTAATGTTTCAATCTAGTATACTTCTGCAATATTGGAGTGACTGTGTTCTTACTGCTGTGTTCCTCATAAACAGAACACCTTCTTTACTTCTTGATAAGATTTCTCCTTATGAAAAGTTAACGGGAAAGAAACCTGATTACAGTTTTTTAAAATCTTTTGGATGCTTATGCTATGTTTCAACTCTTTCCAAAGATAGACATAAGTTTTCTCCTCGTGCTGAATCATGTGTTTTCTTAGGTTATCCATCAGGTATCAAAGGTTATAAAGTTTTGAATCTTGAAACTCGTCAAATTTCAGTGTCTCGTAATATTCTGTTTCATGAAACCGAGTTTCCTTTTATGAATCTTGATAGTGGTTCTAAACCTGATAATGTTTTCACTAGAATAATCGTACCTTTACCTATTCCTACTGCTCTGGACTATGTTATCTCTGTTCCTCATGCTTCGCATTCTCATGCATCATCATCATCTGCATTACCTCCATCATTGGTTCCTCCTGTTGTTCCTTTGGTTGGAGAAACTGCGGCTTCTGGATCAACGAGCATAGCGCAGAATAGCACTCGGCCAAAACGAGCAGGTAAAGCTCCCACTTATCTTTCCGATTATCATTGTTCTTTGGTTAACATGAACTACTCTTTACAAAATCATCATGTTGCCAATATTATTTCCACTTCCTCTTCTAATACTCTCTCCTCGTCTTCATCCTCCACTCCTCTTTACCCTCTCTCTTCAGCTCTTTCTTATGATAGCATTTCTTTTTCCTTTAAAGATGCTGTTCTCACTTGTTCTCTTGAGACAGTTCCTACATCCTTTAAACAAGCTGTGAAATCTAAGAATTGGACTAAAGCGATGAATGTGGAGTTTGAGGGAATGGAACGTAATAAGACCTATTCTGTTGTTTCTCTGCCTCCTGGTAAAAATGTTGTGGGTTGCAGATGGATCTACACGATCAAGTTCAATGCTGACAGTACTGTTGAGAGATTCAAAGCTCGTCTTGTTGCGAAGAGGTACACGCAGCAAGAGGGTCTTGATTACACTGATACATTCTCTCCAATTGCCAAGATGACGAGTGTGAAGCTTCTATTGAGTTTAGCTGCTTCACATGGATGGAGTCTTGATCAAATGGATGTTACTAATGCATTTTTGCATAGTGAACTTGATGAAGAGATCTATATGAGTCTTCCGTTGGGTTATACTCCGGCTCCTGGTGAAGTCTTACCTCCGAATCAGTGTGTCGACTTCATAAATCAATATATGGACTTAAGCAGGCTTCACGACAGTGGTATAACTGTTTCTCCTCTGTTCTGATTGCTAATGGGTTCTCACCTTCTCCAGGAGATCATTCTCTCTTTGTCAAGTCTTCCAAAGGATCCTTCATCGCATTACTTGTTTACGTTGATGATATCCTCATCACAAGAAACAACCCTCAAGCTGCTCTCGATGTCAAGAAGGTTCTACATCAAGCTTTCAAAATTAAAGATCTTGGTCCTGCAAGATTCTTCTTAGGCCTCGAGATTGCGAGAAACTCCACTGGTATTGCTATCTCTCAACGGAAGTATACTTTGGATCTTCTTGCTGATACTGGTATGTTGGCATCCAAACCTAGTGCTGTACCTATGGATCCTTCGATACCTCTGAGCTCTACTACTGGAGTTCCTCTTCTTGACAAGACATCGTATCGAGAGTTGATTGGACGATTGCTTTATCTCACGATAACACGGCCTGACATCACGTTTGCTGTCCATCGTCTCAGTCAATTCTTGTCTGCTCCTACGGATGTTCATTTCCAAGCTGCTCAACGAATCATGAGATACTTGAAATCGAATCCAGGTCAAGGTCTCTTCTATGCTGCTGATTCGGAAACATGCGTGAATGCGTTTGTTGATGCAGATTGGGCAGCATGTCAAGATACAAGACGTTCTGTTACAGGCTTCTGTGTGTATCTTGGCAAGTCTCTTATTAGTTGGAAGTGTAAGAAGCAGCAAACAGTGAGTAGAAGCAGTACTGAAGCAGAGTATCGCAGTATGGCATTGGCGACTTGTGAACTCATTTGGTTACAACAGTTACTCACGGATTTGAAGATCAACGTCAAACATACAGCTAAGCTTTTCTGTGATAACAAGTCTGCTATCAACATTGCCACCAATCCTGTGTTTCACGAGAAGACGAAACACATTGAGATTGATTGCCACACTACACGTGATCAGGTCAAGAAGGGTTTCATTAAGCTCATTCATGTGGTTAGTGCTGACAATCATGCTGATATTTTCACCAAACCTCTTCATCCATCCTCGTTTCATCACATTCTCTCTCGTATGTCTGTTTCAAGTCTCTTCTCTCCATCATTACCACCTTCTGATTCAGAGACTTGAGAGGGGCGTATCAAGTATACTATAGTCATATACTTGTATAGATACAGAGACTTAGTATACTTCACTATATACGTGTATACTTGTATATAAAGAAACTCCCCATGTACATTTTCATTAAGTTAATGAATACAGTTTTAAGTTCTTGCTCTTCTCTCTCAATATCGTGATAATGGCTTTGAAAACAATTGAAGGAGGGATAGTAGCGTTGTTATGGATTAAATTGTTTCTCTGTTTCCAAATGTGGAAGACAACTGCTTGTGGAAGCACTAACTATTTTCATAAATGTAAATTATTGAGAAACTATAAAATAGGCTTAGAAAATTAGCTAGTCTAATGGCAATACCTTAGTCATTGTTTACAATTTGAAAATATATCAACGTAGCTATTAATTCTATAATAACTTTGAGTGAAACTACTCTTTTTCCAAGTTCATGAATCAGTTTTTTCTAAGTAGCCGCGTTATCGAAATTTCAGTTTTATTCTAAGATCTACAACCGCTATTGGAATATGGTTATGACCAAAACTGGTGTTCTCATCATACATATTTTGTTGCACGCATTCAAAACTTACTTGATATGTTGAGGTTAAATCTGGAATCCATATCATCGAAAAAGTATAAGCGTCTTTTATTGTATGTTATTACACTACTATTAGACTATTAGTCGAATACATTAAAGTTCAAGTAATTTTCGTAATACTGATTTTCGTCGGTATAAATTAAGACCTAATCCGAATTGTAATTTTTAAAGCAATTAACTGAACTATAATTGTCTCTCTCTTATTTCGTTAAAGTAATTCTCTACAAATTATTTATAAACTGGTCCGGAAAGAAGCAAATGTAAGAAGATTTATAATGACTAATAATTAAATCTGGCGTCACAGTCACGAACATGTTCCTTGATGCTGTATATTGTCAATAATTGAGTTGTTAGTGTTCTCTTTTATTAATCTTTTTGGTGCATCCCTTGCATGGCGGCTGAAAAGCTATAGAAAAAGGGATATATAGATCATGACATCGTAATACAAACTGCCAATTAAGTTAATCACAAATTAATAAGGAGCTTTTCATGCAAATTTATCATTACACTAAAACAAGCTGTTACTAACCCATAATTTTTACTATGAGAAAAGTTTTCGAAACTATTTTAACCCATAATTTAAAATATTATCCTGATTTAAACTAAATTATACTACTCCAAAAGAAGAGTTGGGTTAATTATGGACTCACTCCAAAATCTCTTTGATTATACAATGAAAAGAAATAGCGTTGCTAATAATAGACTATAATAGGAACAATCGTTTGTTAAGAGATATTATCATGAGTCATGACTAGTGAGTTTTTTATTACATGATGGCAATAGCTAATTTAGCTATGTTCTCTTGAGATGAATAATAAAATTTTGTTGTTTAGTCTAATCTAAAAAGTCTCGGATGCTATATATAATCACGGATTAGAACAGGACAAGCTAAGAAGTCTAAAATTATTAGGGTGTTCGTTAAGACGTCCAACTATGTGGCAGCATGTGTTGACTCATATAACTAAGTAACTTGCACATTTACTTACCTTTCTATCATCCCAAATGCATACTCGAAAAGATTAGTTTTTCTAGGGTTAGATTCATTTTTACATACTATGGAAGTGCCGGTCTTGTTATCCGGACTAATTTTTAAATAAATTAGTGAAAATTAATTATCGCTATGTTCATTAATTACAAAAATAAATATTTCTTTCGTATCAGTTTAACTGGTGTTTAAAGAATTTTGATTTTGTCCCAAAATAAACGATGTTCTCAAAATTTTAAGTAAAATTTGAAGTTTCAAATTTTTGACCAATTATAAAATACATCATCTTTTTATTATTGGTTACTTTAATAAATTACATAAAAGTTTGTGTTTTCTTAATATTTGTGAAAAACATTAAACACCACTTAAAATGAGATAGAAAGAATAAGATGTTTTGTTAAAATATTTCACATAACTAGACTGATTACAGATTTATTGTTATTAGACTTCTGACCTATTGCAAAACTAAAAGTGCATAATTCTTAGAATATCAATTTGAAATTATGTTATCATAAAGCATTAGTGGGAAACTCATTTGAATATACATTTATACCTTTTCTATGTATTAATGAATAGAAAAATATAAATTTAAAACTAATTATTGAAAATCTATTATTTAAAGTTATAGAAAATAGTTAAATAAAAATAATGTATAAGTAATCAAAATTTTATATATTTTTTAATATGTAAAGAAATTCTAAAACATGCATATTTTCGAATATAGATTTCTCATGATAGTGTGGCAATTTAAGGCGGATTTAGATCAAATTATTTATAGTTAAATACGTAATATTTATTAAAAAAATCATCAAACCTGTTATTTAAGAAAGGGACAACTAGTGAGTTACCCTTATTAGAAGCCCAAATTGGCAATGTAAACACTGATGGACGTAAGTGGCGGATCGATTACAATGAGGTCCGTTATGTGACGAAAAGGCCCTTCGGGTGAGACGAGTACTTGCGTCTGCAAGTCTGACCATAACACGTGAAGACGCTGACACACTGTTGAGCTACATTACTTTCGGATATAGGCAGCTAAGACCTATTGGATTATCACAACCGCACGATTAAAAACCTTCTGGAGATCATCAAGTTCGGCTTCTTAATGAGAAGACCTAAAAGTAGAAGCATTTTCAATCAGATTTATTTTATTTCACAAATATCTCCAGTTTAACCTCTTCAAGTCTATCGTCGAGGCGAGGTAATGTTCGGATTTAATATTTAGAATTGCTGTTATTGAGTTGTCCTTGGATTTATAAGTGAATGACATGGTGGTTCTGTTAACATTTTGGTTAGGTAATGGGTAATTTAGTGAGAACGATCGTGGGTGAGTGGGAAAGATTGGGAACGAGTGTGTAGAGATTCAACAGAGATTACACTAGGGCGGCTAATGACATCGATATCCGCGAGAGTGATACTCAAACCGCGGTGGTGGAGAAGATACGCGAGAAGTATAAACTAAGCAAGAAGTTGCAGCCACCTGTGGCTGTTCTGTTGACGTATGAGTTCCCTTATTTTGGGAGGGGACATGGAGATTACACAGGACCGCCTATAGCTATCAGAACAAACAAAGACGTCGAGGATTTCATGTCAACGACAAACGATGTTGCAGAGGTGGAGCTCTACGTGACCTTAGGGAGTGGCAATATAGAGCGTTACATCGCGCAAAAGAAGGAGGACGAAACCCCCTCATATGCAGATAACGAGGGGCCAGATCCGAATAGCCTTTGTTTTAGAGGTTACATATTTTATTAGACTCCATGCGGAAGGGTAAAACGCTAACCACTCTTATTATTTATTGGCCCCAGAGATTGCGAAACGCGGTTACTTCCTTGCAAGCGAATCAGTTCTGCGGGAAATATGCACTTCTGAGGAGCTACAATTCGTGGTTAAGGCGTCAAGGTTCCTCGCAGAGGAAATTGATGGCGATGGGAGCCTGTTTGAAAACAGCCCTTATTCAAGAGGCAGACAATCAGTCTCACAGGTGACAATGCGCTTGAATTCGTCGCAGATGCGTGAAGGCGAGCATGACCATGCTTCGGGTAAGGGTAACAGCAAACATATAATGTTATAAAATATAAATGACCAGGTTCACGCATAAATATCTGTTATCAATTTTGTTAGCTGCTACTGTAATTGATATATGTGCCTTGTATCTGTTAGCGAGCAATCTCTGCGGGAGGGTCGATACACATCAGGATGATGGCATTGTGAAGGACATCCCCTGCTACGTGGACGTCGAAGGAGATGCTGGCTCTGCTACATCTGGAGTTGGTGGCATGCCCGGATCGGGAGACCCCAACTCCATTTAAATCAAGTAAGCGTTTTGGTATTTTGGGGTGGCAATAGGTGGAAGGTGTGGTGATTTATAGGTCAGATCGGGGGCGGCCTAGAATTTTATGTTATATATATTCCCTCAAGCTCAGACCCATCGCCAAATATGTAAAGATGATGGGGTTTGTGAATAAGATTGCCAACCCTAACTTTGTAAGGACTTCTGCGACAACATTAATATTATGTTTACTTGCTTGCTAAGCTTAACATATTCAGATAAATATGGAACAACCCATATAATGGGCACCGTAAAATTAAGCGTTCGTTATTGAGGATTACACATATGAGGAACTGAAAATATTTCCGGTAGCAACTACAATTGGATGTTTAACTGAAACATACATACACTTAATTGTGGTTTCATATAATTCCAGAATTTAATACAAGAGATGATTTCGAAAGAGTTGGACCTGCCTGGTCGTAAAGGTTATGATTTCGATAATCTCAACAAAAGGAAAAATACCAACAAATAGCAATAAGAATCAGCATCCGAAGCCCACCTCTCCCATTCTTGTCATTAAAAAACTTTGCCCATTACGGCCCATCTTAGAAAAGTAATGTCAGTGGTTGACTTAACTGTCTCTTAGCTGACACAAACGTCTCTTCACCGCGGCAGGGTCCAAATCAGAGGGATTTACTGACAGATACCGTAGCGCCTTTTTCATGCTGTCATAGACCCTTGGCCTACGAGATACTCTCATCCACAAGATTGCAACGTTATTCGTGATCAACAGTGTCAACTCTATCTCCAATGCAACATTGGGAAACAACCTCGTGCAAAATATCTTCAACATTATAAGATAGCGTTTTAAATAGATGCATCGCATACGTGTTACCAGTTCGTTCAACAGTTGAAGCTAAAAGCAAGAGAGAACGAAACCTGTGATATAGAGTTGCAAATATCAAAACTCTCCTGACAGACATCGTTTTCACTTGGAACAAAAGGTATTTTCTTGAACAAAAGACTACATTAGACTTTCTTGTTTGCACAATAAACCGATTTTAATCTGCAGCTCTGATGGTTTTCTTTGATTCATTTTAGCAATGGGACATCTGGTGCGGATGGTGGTGGGTAACTGGGACCGTGGAGGTCAAGGAGCATGGAGGTTCCACACTGATATAACGTGGCCAAAATATGATGTTGTGGTGCGTGAAAACGAAAGTTACAACACGCTCTTACAGATGGTGAGAGGAAGATACAAGCTAGATCAGCATCTGCATCCAACAGAGCCGGTTCTCTTGACTTACGAGTTTCCAAACTCGATATCAGAGCCAGGGGACTACACATCAGCTCCTATTGAGATAACAAACGACGAGGACGTGGAAGTCTTCATGTCTGTGAGGATAGATCATGTTTTCCTCGAGCTGTACGTGTCTTTCGGAGGTCAGTATGTAGACCGGTACAGAATCCAGAGACAGCTGGAAGACGTGGATGGAGGAGGTGATGAGGACGGTGCTGGACCATATACACAGCCGTCGGAAGGTGAGGTTCTTAGCTTTGGCAACATTAATAAATCTGCATTAGAAATGACTTTATCACAATTATATATAATAGGATTCCATCGGGGAGGATACATACTGGCTAGGGTGTCGGTGCTTAAGGAGATATGCACGCCTGAGGAGTTGGAGCGAATCACAAACACCTCCAGGGTAGTACCTAAGGGGATGGCGTTCCCTGCGCTAAACGAGGGAGACAACAACACCTCATCCGGTGGGTCTTCGTCTAGCAGCAAGCAGTTCGAGGAACCCATTCAAGCAGCCGGGGTTATAAGCTTGGGGGAAAATCATAACAGTGACATGAGGGCGAGACAGCTAAGCCTAAACGATGGTATGAATAAGATGGCTTATAGATAGTATGTTATATATCATTCATTTTATCGTAAACGTTAACGGTTATAGTTGATTATGGCAGCTACGCGAACGTTTTCATCTGCTCTAGTGTCGTTGTCAAATAAGGGGAAGGAGAAAGTGTATGAGTGCGAGGATTATATAACCAAAATCGGATGCGCAACAGTTGGTGCTTCTTTAGAACCCTCTGTCAGTGCAGGAGATGGTGTGACCTTGGCAGTCTCAACAGGTATTTAGAAACTAAATTGACCGGTGAAAAATGGCTGGTTTCATAAATCAAGTAAAATTGTTACAACAATTCCTACCATGTATAGATGATAATATTCACCAACGTTGTCGGTTTAATGTAACAGGGGAGTTAGCAGGTAAGAGTCTATATGGGTCGTTTCAACACAACCTGAGTAATGATTTCGATGGAACTTCCAGCGACCGGGCTATCCGGATTGGAAGAGGATACCCAAGCGATGGGGATAGCCCAGAGACCACCATACTCGGTATTGTCTAAATTGTTGGTTATTTGTTATCTTAGCGACAAACATTATATTTAACAGCTAACATTTGTTTTTACGTTTAACTAATGCAGACGGTGAAGACATGACAAAGCCGGGTCATCTTTATGTTGGCAAGGTTTTTAAAGACCGCGAGGAATTCAAGTTGCACATGTCGTTGTATGCCATTGCTAATAAGTTCAGGTTCCTGGTTAAGAGGTCGGAGCCTGGTAAGATGCTACTTGAATGTAGGGGGCGAGACTGCGGCTGGAGAGTTTATGCAGCAAAGATAGGGGGCTGCTCCCGCTTCGACATTAGAACAATGGGGAACGTTCATAGCTGCACTGTTAACGAGCGTTGGGAATTCAGGAATCACGCAACTACTTCTATTATTGGCGATATGATTCGAAACCGGTACGGCAGCGGAGGAGGTAGAGGACCACGGCCAGGTGCTCTGCGGGAAATGTTGATGGCAGATCATGACATTCCAATCTCATACTGGAAGGCATGGAAGGCAAGAGAGGTTGCAATGGATCAGGGAGCCGGAAATGCCGAGAGTGCATACCTATCCCTTCCCACGTACCTTGCAAATCTCTCAAGCGAGAATCCAGGCTCTATCGTCGGACTTGAAACAGATCCAGGACCTGATGGAGCACAACGATTCAAGTTTCTATTCTTATCATTCGGTGCCAGTATCCTCGGCTACCCCTACATGAGAAAGGTTGTGATCATAGACGGGACCCATCTTAAAGGGAAGTACGGAGGCTGCCTCCTGACAGCAACTGCTCAAGATGGCAACTTCCAGATTTTC
Organism: Hirschfeldia incana; assembly: GCA_026261945.1. Classification (NCBI taxonomy): domain Eukaryota; kingdom Viridiplantae; phylum Streptophyta; class Magnoliopsida; order Brassicales; family Brassicaceae; genus Hirschfeldia; species Hirschfeldia incana. Next base: position 7,123,645 of record JABCMI010000006.1, read on the forward strand.
CCTGTGGCTTTTGGGATTGTGGACAGCGAGAATGATCAATCATGGACATGGTTCTTCAACAAACTCGTCGAGGTCGTAGCTGATTCAGAAGATCTTGTCTTTGTCTCTGATCGCCACAACTCTATCTACTCCGGAATAAGAAGGGTATGGCTTAACTGACAATATTCCCTTTACAAATTATGAATCGCATCTCATTAGTGTATACCTGATGTTAGCATATAATTACTTTGATAGCGGCTACTGTGTTACTTGTCATATATAGTTGGAGGTATCTATATTTCCATGCAGACGAATATTTAGGGTATGTTTGTGGTTTTGCAGGTTTATCCAATGTCACAGCACTGTGCCTGCCTTATGCATCTACAAAGGAATGTGCAAGCAATATACAAGAAGAAACATCTCCAATACCTTATAGCTCGCGCTGCACGGGCATACCGCGTGGAGGATTTTAACGTTCATTTCAACGAAATCAGGTTGATTGACATCGCATGCGCTGACTATCTTACAAGGGTTGGGTTCGAGCATTGGGCAAGGTCGCATTTCAAAGGTGCGAGGTACAACATAATGACCAGCAACCTTGCTGAGTCTCTTAACGCCGCATTAGCTGAAGCAAGGGAGTATCCAATAGTTGGCCTCATCGACTACATTAGGACAATGGTGATGGGCTGGTTTTCTACAAGAAGGACTTCTGCTATGACTAATGTTAGTGCGTTAACACCTCGAGTAACTGCGATGGTTGGGCGTAACTTTGTTGTATCTACTGGCTATGCTATCAGACATATTATCAACTCCGAGTATGAGGTTCGTGACCAAGTTGGTGTGTTCAACCGCGTTGATCTTGATAAGAAGAGTTGTTCTTGCAAGGAGTACGACTTGATTGGGATTCCCTGTACACATGCCGTAGCTGCTGGGGTTAATAATGGTTTGAAAGTGGACACGCTTGTAGTTAGCGAGTACAGTAACAAGTACTGGTTATTGGCATACACAGGGAGTGTGAACCCAGTAAGAGTCCCCAGTGGTGAGGAAGTTGGTAGATATGGTGGTTTCAAACTTTTACCACCGTCAACTAGGAGGCCCTCTGGAAGGCCAAGGAAGACCAGAATCCCTTCAGCCGGAGAAATCAGGGTAATAACATGCTATAACAGTGACGGTTAGTTTTAATTGTTATAATAAACTGTCGCATCTAATATATATGTTTTTGTTTCTGAACTTTAGCGATCTGGTGTTTCAAAAAGGAAGCGAGTGTGTAGCAGGTGCGGGGGCGCAGATCACAATCGCGCAACCTGCAGGGAACCAATATAAATCGTGGAAATGGGAGTCTATATAATAGGCGGTGCAATAGGTGGAAGGTTTGGTCTTTTGAGGGTCTGATCTGGGGCGGCCCTGTAACTTATGTTTAATATTTATACCATGTTCCCCTAAGCTCTAACCACATCGCCAAATATGTAAGGACGATGTGGATAGGGAATAAGATTGCACCCCACTTTCAGATTATGTTTAATGAAAACTCGTGCTGTTAACTCTACGGAATTTAATGGCGTTTATTATATTTTTTAACCGATAAAAAGATTATTAGCACTATCGCTATCAGTCTGTAAAGAGATATAATGAGAATAGCAAGAAAACCAACTATATAAGTAGGGAAGAAAGAAAAGCCTAGTGCAGAAGTAGAAGGATTCAGTAGTCTATTAGAAACCAAGAACAATTTATAAGTACAATACCAATGTCCGTGGAGAAGTTTGAAACACTAAAACGTTGTTGGCAATTAAACTAATTACAGCTATTATAATTTGTATCAATAACACAACCAATTAACTCTCTAACAAAATTATGGGCGTTTATTTAATAGGCGGTGCAATATGTGGATGGTTGGGTCTTTTTTGATCAAACCAAAAATACTCAAGTTAAATCCTTCCTAGTCATCAAAACTAAACCCTAACCCCCCCCTCTTTGGATTAGTGAACCCATGGGTAAGTTTAAAATTCTATACCTTTAAAATTCGGAAAAAAATATATTCTAAAATCGTTTTTAATCATGTTTTGATGAATTTTTTGAAAAAATTTAAAAAATGTTTTTTTTTAATTTTTGAAACATTTTTATCAAATGAAATATCAGAATTTCACCGTTTTAGTTTAATTTATGATTTCCCGTTTCACATATAAAATTGCCTCCTTTTGAGATTGTGATATGAGATTTATGGGTATGAGAGGAATTGCCTCAATTGTCTCGTTACTGACTGCATCCCACTTTTGGAATATTTTTTGTGAAAACTTTTGCTGTTAACTCTAGGAAAGTTAATAGCGTTTATTATATATTGTAACCGCTAAAAGGTTTATTAGCACGATCGATAGAAGTAGAAGTAGAGAATCGATGGAACCGCTAAAAACCGATATAATTAGAATGGAAGGGAAACCACCTATAAGTAGGGAATAAAACAATATGTTGGATACAAAAATCAAAGGATAGTAGAATTGTGACAACCAATTGAGAGTAATATAGTGGACTGAAAAGAGTCGAAATAAAATGAAGCATAATATTAAAGTCCAGCAAATAGAATTTTTAAGTTCAATTGTACTGAAGTCCAGCTAGTAATAGAGAGATAAGGATAGAACAAAGTCAGGATTGGTTTCTCCCATATGGGCTGTTATAAATTGAGACAACCAACTGCTTCACGGCATCAGGCAAAACACTTGCTGTGATGCCTTTGCATCCCTCAGGACCAACAGAAGAATGGGTTTGGATTAGCAACGCGGTCATGACGGCAGAGTCCGTTGGGGAGAGAACCTGGGGAATGGATCTAGCCCTACTGATCCCAAAGGGTTTGGGTGATTCTGAACTGGTGGTTGCTCTTCCTGACCTGGCGATGTAGGGTGACATGTTAGCGATTGGTGTAACAACTTTTTTCAACTGCGCATCCGATGTGAGCGCAGTGTTGCAGTCGAGGACATGGACCGTTGAGGATCTGGAGTCGATACAAACCCCAATCCAGTGGTGCTGAACAATGTTAAACGGGAAATAAAGCCTGTCGACATCGCATGCTTTTGCCCTCTTGATAACTTCCTCGGAGACCTTTAGCCTGTTCCTGTCTTTCACCGCCGTCTTCACAAAACGGGGGTAGATAGCCTTGATCGCTGCTGGTAGGGTGGTGTCGAATATAGCGGCATTGTTAACCGGTCCAGTGATGGTTGAGCCCAAAAATGCCATGATCAGATCCATTACCTACGAAAACAATGTTAGATCATGGAGGGAATAAAAGATAGATGAAGTTGAGGAAAAGGAACCTTAGGCGTCATGTGTGTTGTTCTGTGAGCAACGTTCATAAACTCACGAGTCGAAATTTTAGAGCTTCCTCCTAAAATAATGAACCTGCGAAATATTATCGTATCAGTTACGACAGGAGTTAGCGTACAACATTAATCTGTACCAACGTAATAAATATAGAAGCTATAACGGTGTTCTTGCTCACTCTATGGGGTTTAGGAGCGTCGCAATTTCTTCAAGAGCCGCACCCACGCCCGGTGCCACCTTGTATGGAACAGTTATCTTGGGATCGCACTGGAAGTCGTCAAGACCGGCAGGCGCTGCACGGTTTCTTTTACTCTTCCGACCGACGTTCCCATCAGTTGGTAGAGGCGCAGACGGTGGAATTATGGCAATAGGACAAGCTTCCACCGCGCTCTCAGCCCTACCTTCCAGTGTAATCCCAAGAGAAAAGGAGGGATCTTCTACCTACGGGCGATGGGTGAAACGTAGGTAAGTAACGGAAAAAAGGGAAAAATTGTGTACAATGAAAACAATAAGACCGCGGTTAAATAGCATGTAAATATACCGTAGGGAAGTGTCCAGCCGGTGGAATATCCGCATTCTCGGATCTACCAACACCCGAGAGCGGCGACTTCTGCATTGGGATCTTATCGAAAGAAAATATAAGGATGAGAATCGCAGTGCAAAAAGGATGTTTTTTATGTGATGATTTTATTTGAATATGTACCTCGTCTACGTCCATATCCGAATGTTGGGGACCTTGAGGGACTTGTGCCGTGTCCTGTCCATGTTGGGTGGGGCCTACTTCCTGGAATTATCAAGAACGGGTATCATTCCAACCCATAGACGAGGACATATAGGTGCATTAATGAGAAAGGATGAAGATATCAAATACCCGTTGATCAACTGCATCTGCATCAAGTTGGGCGATAACCCGTCTGACAGCTTCATCAGGGCATGGTAATGGGGCAGTTGCTTCGCTGTGGCCTTTCTCCGCATGTTGATGGTCTGCTGAGCCGCTGCGAGTATGTTGTACCTGAACAAGCGACGATTCATCGTAGCGGTTACAGCTATGAGTAGCATATAACAAATTTGTTAACTGTTATTGTTACAGAGAATAGCTAGATCAATATTTAACCTCTTCCGTTACTGTGTCTGTATCGTTGTCTTGACGGACCGGGGCGTTAGTGGTGTCATCTGTAAGCCGAACACCTGTTTCGGGTGCCTGACAAACCACAAAAAATATCATTGATCCCCCATGACGCTTTGGGCAGAAATTGGGCGCTTATCTGTTATCAGAAATTGTATCATACAATCGTATATTTAACAGCTACTATACAGTTTACCTGGTCTGATTGGTGCGTCGGTGAGTTGGCCTCAGCGCTCTCTGGGTGTACAAATGCCTAACAAGGGGGACACATTTATTACCAACTGAGACCACGAAATTTGTTTGGAACAAAAGGTAAAAAAACTACATGTTGGTCTGTTTGAGGTGATTTAGGCATAGACCCAAAGTTAGTAGTGTCGAGATTGTCAGTATTATTGCATGAAGCTGCGGCGGCAGACCTAGCCCCCTTATGTTGACCACGAGGAGCACCTTGAGCTCCTACACGTGTGGACTCTTCGCTTTTAGACGCAGTAGGTATATCAGACATGTGAGCGGGAGTTGATGATATAGGGTTCCGTAGGAAATCAATGATCGCCTGAACAATGTTGTCTTGTATGGTTCCCATAGCCTCTGAGATATTGTCTTTTACCCTCTCCTCCATGCCTTTGAGAGCAACAACTGCTTCGTTTAGATCACTGATTTTCTTCTCGAACCCAGCGCGGCCAATGACGGACTCCACGTGGCCTCCAATGGATTCCAAAATCCTATGCTCTGCCGCATTGAGTTCTTTAGTAACCTTCTGTGCAAACCTGTTGGCTATAGTATTTATACTACTGAGCGAGTTCACAACATTCCCTTCACCTATATCTGTGGCCTGCTTTTCCTTTTCCTGTTTTTCCTTGGCTTCTTTTTCCTTCTGCTTCTCGGCTCTCAACCGAGCAATGTCAGCTGCAGTGAGGCCCCCTTTAAACATTTCCCTCTTGAATTCAAAACATTCCATAACAAGCTTAACTAGATTGTCAACCAAACTATCCACCGTCTCGTCATCCCAAGAGAAGTCTTTCCCTTCCGCCCACCCCTCATGTGGATCATCAAGAATAGACCTGATAGCGACCTGCATCATGTGGGAAACAATCACGTATCATTACATTTTGGTTGGGATTGGAGGGACTATTTAACAAATAGTTTAGCGGGTAGCGGAATGGTGTTCCCTGAATCAGATATAGTATCTTCTATAACCAACGGGATCGAATGAAGATATTTTTAACTGCTAACCTTGCACTCTAAGTCTAAGTCTCTGGCATGGCCCGGTACAAGGACGTATTTCGCTGTAGATAGGTCCTCTGTTGCAGCCGGTGCATCCTCTGATTCAGCCGCTACATCCTCGGTCGCTTCAGTCTCGCTTTCTGAATCAATAACGACTACCCGTTCATGTCCCTGACGAATCACCTCTTCTTTGAGGGGAGGTACAGCGGCTATCATGACAAGCTGAATTGCGTCGACGAACCCTTGGAGCACAAAAGAGTCCTGAGCCAGAGCCATCTCGTCTTTCTTCACCAGCGTCGACATGAGGAGTTGGAAGGATGAGCGACCCCACGGGTAAGCCATAAATTCGTCGAGATCGCGGATCATCTCGACGTGTTCCGGTATTATCTTTGGGGTATGTGAAGATGGGAGAAGGACTGATGATGTAATAGCCAGACAGGCGTACTTGATTCTTCTGTCGCGGTCTTTCATTTTCTTGTTTTTGAGCATGTCGACAATCGTCTCCACGGTACAGGATTTCAGAGATCCGAACAACTCGTTCCAGTAGAGTTTCTCTTTAAGTGGGTTCTTCCGCTTTCTGGAAGCCGTGGGGAACTTCCCACAATTCAAACCGGTAACAATGGCGAATTCACGCAGAGAGAATCTAATAGGAGTGCCGGGGAATAGAATCCAAATCTCGTACTTCTTGTTAGTCTTCAGCCTTCTAACAAGAATGAAGTGACCAAATGCCCCTGAGAAGGGGGGGTTTTCATAGAGAGATAACACTTTCGCGAAAGACGAATTGCGGAGGAATGTAACTTCCTCGGGTTCCAGAGCTTCGATGATGGCTTCCGTTCTCTTGATCTTGTGGTATGAGTTCACCCGTTGGCCGGATGGTTCTTCACCGAATGCAAACATTCGAGGGGGGAGTGAAGGTTCTTCCATTTTCTGGTGATTACGATGTTCTGTAAAAAAAAGAGTTGGAGAGTGAAGTTAATAGAGGAGAATTGTTGATATAATAATCAATGTGTCCTTTAGCTGAAACCGGCGTAATCGAACCGTCCCCATTTAATTTCAATTTGAACAAAATAAATAAAAAAGGAAAAAAAAAACATCACGCTTTGCCTTCTCGATAACGCTGTCGCACTGGTACGGCGGGATTAATCAGAAACAGTAACCGCTATAACCTACTCTACGCTTCATGCAGACATATGAGTAGGGGTGTTTTCGTCATCGTGAAAAACGGTTTAATGGGAGAGGTATGAGTCAAAAGGAATGTTGGTTTATAGGTAGTTATGCCAATTTTCCCTTTAAGAAACCACTAAACCATCTGTTTTTAGTTTAATTTAAGGGAAATTGAGTATTATAGCATAGAAAAAGAGTAATTCACTGGTTAGCTAATTGAACTAACTCACCAATACACCACTTCTCTTTTATAAAGAATAGCTATATTACCCTCACAAATAACCGGGAAAACCTACACACAAAAAAAAATAAAATAAAATAATAATTATTGTGACAAAGTTACTCGTGACCCTATTTTAGTCACACTTTTGATGTTCACACATATTCACACGTATCTCTCAAACACATATAGATATATAGTGTAGTAATGTAGCGTGCATAGAATAGTATGTTCTATTCACACATAAATCTAGGGATACAGTTGCAAGACTGTGTTAGATGATGGATTGATATCGAGCTTTTCAACTCTTAACTCTAAGTAGTTACGCTTTCATATGGACAGACGGTACAACTAATTATATTGTATATTAATAAACCATATGTGAGATAGTACAATAAGTGAGTCAATGTACTGTCTAAAGCTTTCCAATATATTATCTCAACGACTATTTATGTAGTTGTTATACTGTTGATCAAATGGATTTGAGTTCACTTTTCCCAAATTAGGGTAGAATGTTCCCACATTTTATACTGTTATGACTTAACTTTATTTTTTACTCTTAACTCTTAACTTTCAATTGTATTGTTCAAAGTTTTCCATGTGGAATAGTACGATATTATAGTATACTATCTCACCGACTGTTTATGTAGTTGTAATACTGTTGATCAAATGAATTTGGGTTCCTTTTTCCCAAATTAGGGTATAGTATTCCCACATTCTATACGATTATGATATGGTATGTGTTTCATTTGAAGTGTTAAAACTTTAGCAGTGGATTGGAGTTCTATATTGTTCCGTATGAAAGTATTTATTAAAAATTGTTCTGTGTCATTCATTAACTTTACTATCTATATATATAGTGGTTATGTATGCTGTAAATAATGTTGTGGCTTTTGGTTTTTAAGTGACTGAATACGTGATATTAAATAATACGCATTCACATATTTCCATAACATTAATACATCTTCATCAACTATATCCAAATGCAACATGATACTTACTACTATTAAGGACATAACGAGATGATAGAGGTGTTAAATGCTAGTTTCAACATAATGTCAAAATCAATACTATTTATCTAATTTATACTCAAAATATAGCTATTACATAAATAAGCGGGAAAACGTGCTATTTCTCCACGAGAAGTATCGCATCCTCACATATGTCTCCCAAACTATAACCTCATCATATATGTCCACGAGATAAAAGTTCGAAATCTATTTCCCCATAAAACATTAGAAAACCTCTTATATCTCCCCGACATATAACTTGAAGATCTTTAACCCCATAAAATCAAATTTATCTGGTTAAACCTATAAATCAAAACTGTTTTAGTTAATTAAACCCGATTAAAACCTGATTTAGATCCGATTACAATAATTAAACTAGATCCAAATCGGGTCTTTATCTTTCTTTTCTTGTTTAATTACTGCAATCGGATCTAAATAAGGTTTTAATCGGATTTAATTAACTAAAATGATTTTGATTTATAGGCTTAAACAGATAAATTTGATTTTTATGGATATAAGACTCTTCAACTTATATGTCAGGGAGACGTAAGAGGTTTTCTAAAGTTTCATAGGAAAATAGATTTCAAATTTTTATCTCATGGATAAATAGAATGAGGTCATAGTTTGAGAGACATCTAAGAAGATGCGATACTTCTCTTGCGTTTTCCATAAATAAGCCATTAATTTAAACAATGGGGTCAGTCGCTAGTTGGCAAATTATTTGAGCACAGAGTTTTAAGTCTTGACGCATCTAATCAGCCACATGGCGTCTAATAGTTTTGTCAAAGGTCTCTCGGTTGACATCACAAACTGCTATAAATTTACAACACTAAGCATCTCCAGTAATAACACCAAATTGATGTTAAAAATACATCAAATTTTGTGTTTGGTGTCGTAATTATTTTGCTAACTTCAACAATAACATCAAATTTTTACACAAAAAGTAATATTATATTTTATTTGATATTTTCAGTTTTAATTTAATTTTTTATTATTTGTAATTGATAAATAATTATTGTACCACATTTAGATTATTATTTATATGTTTACTATTTATAAGTATTAAATGATTATAGTCACCTAATGATTTATTTTGAAAATAAAAATTTAGGTTTTTCATTATGTGAAAATAAATTAAAAATACAAATAATACAATATATTAATGTTTAATAACAAATTTGATAGTAGTTGAACTATATTATTAAATAAAACATAATAAAAATGCATTTTAAAGTTTGGGTTTGATGAATAGTGTGATATTAAATTTGGTGTAATAATATTTAAACTACATCAAATTTTGTAGGATAGGGTCAATATTGATGTTTTGTTGCAGATGAAATTACAGCAAATTTGATGTTATAGTGTCTAGTTGAAGATAGCATAAATAGCTAAAATGGTAATTTTATCATTTTCGCTCAACAATTTTTTTTGTTTTTTTAACTAAAACTTTTTTTGTTGTTGCAAATATATAATTAACATACAAATATTAAAAAACGTATTATTTTATTATTAATATATGTTTTGATTTAAAATTAATGTGAAATAGGCTATGCATTACTATATTGATTATAGGCTTTTGTGAATCCAGAGGTTAAAGAATAAAGATGTCAGTACATTCATCAAAATTTTGAAAAATATATATGAACTTTCTAAAAAGATTTTTAAAGATCTAAAAAATTAAACTATTTTTTACACCAAAAGACTACAAATAGATGCATTTGAATGTTTGTTAACGATAACAACAAAATTATCGATTTAAATAAAGGATCTAAAGTGGTGAAAATGTGACAGTGACACAACTGAAGTAACGTGGGGTTTACAACTCGTCAAAGACACAATGATCTGTCTGTCTTAGGGTCCTTGCATGTATGTATATGATCCAACGACTTATCTATTCATTGCTCGTTATCTTCGATATATTCTCAAAAACTTATTTGTGCTTTGTCCGAAAGTTTTTGGACGGAGTCAAAGTGTGTTGAACTATCATTTTGTAAAACTAACCCTTTGAAAAAATTAATATCGGACTGCAGAAAAAAAATGGCATATGGTTCGTTTTCAAATACTGGGGCGCATACAGATTACAAAACATTCAAATGTACAATATTTAATACTGACCAAATCATACAGATAAACAAACCCTCTAAATCAGAGGACGATTTTCAGTTTTGTTGCTTGTCCTTAGAGCCACCACAGCAACCAGAGCTACAACTCTTTTTACTTGTCTCCCCACTCTTCTGCAACAAGCCCACTTCTAGATCCTCCACTTTAGGATCCTCAAGCTTCACCGGCAAAGAAGGTGGAGAAGCACGGTAACATACAGGCGGGGCTTCACGATCATCACGTAGAAGCATCATACTATTGAGTATCACAAGCAAACAAGTTCCTGCATCTGCGAGAACAGCTGCCCAAATGAGAGGGTAACCTACCAAACCAAGAACCATGATTGCTCCTTTTATTCCCACAGACAAAACCACATTCTCAATCACTTTCTTATGACTTCTCCTCGCTAGTCTCATCCCTTTAGGTATCTTGTTTATGTCATTTGACATAAGAATGATATCTCCTGTCTCTGTAGCAAGTGCTGACCCTGAGATCCCCATTGAAATGCCAATGTCTGCTTTAGCTAAGGCCGGTGCATCGTTAAGACCATCTCCTACCATCATTGTAGGCCCTTGGCTCTTGAACTCATCGATGATTCTTGCTTTGTCTTGTGGAAGAAGTTCTGCGTGAACTATATCCAAAGCATTCCCTAGCTGCGAAAATGATTAACGTTACTACTAAAATAAAGACAGGGGAAAATGATAAGATAATTACTCTGCTTCACCTGTTCTTGAATAGACATGGCTGCATCTCGGTTATCTCCTGTGAGCATTGCTGTTTTTATGTTTAAGGACTTGAGCTCCTGGAGAGCTTGAGCAGCCCCATGTCGACAACCGTCCAACAGGTTGAAACTACCGGTTAGTTCTTCTCCGATGTATATGTAACCAATGGTCTTACCCCGCTTTATATTAGCTTCGGCACCCGGAACTTTATTTTACATTCAGAAAGAAGAGATCATGTAAATGTTAGATAGGTAAAGAACAATATAACAAAACTCAAGACTGTTCATAAAAAAGTTGCAAATTTTGGAGACCTGTTAAGCATCCAGCTCTATGTGCAATTCTTTTGTTTCCAATATAGATATCTTGACCATCTATTCTCCCATAAACTCCTTCTCCTGGAAAATTCTGAAAGTTCTCGACCATATCAGGTGTAGGCTCAACAGAAACTGATCTCGCATAGTCGATAAGCGCAGCTGCCATTGGATGGCTTGACTTGCTTTCAATGCTTGAGACCCTATGAAAACATCTCAAAAGTATCTAAGCATCCATTTCATCACATAGGCTTAGTTGAGGTGAGAAACTACATAGATACTTACCAGTAAAGCAATGTTTTCAGATTGATGTTTTTAGAAAGAGATTTAAAATCTGAGACCGTGAACTCAGCTTTTGTAATCGTTCCTGTTTTGTCAAAAGCAGCAATCCTGATCTTTGCCAAGGTTTCAAGACAATCACCGGTTTTAATCAGAAACCCTGACGTAGCTGCCTTAGTGAGGGCACAAAAGGTAGCAACGGGTGTGGACAAGATAAGACCACATGGACAACCGCTTACTAACACTACAAGTGCTAAGTGAAACCAATGGCTGAGGTTGTCCACGTCTAACAAGACCGGGATGACAGCAAAACATGCTGCTACTACAACAACAGCTGAACAAACAACAAAAGAAAAATGTGATCCAGATCATGATCTATATATGAAACTTATCACATTATGTTTTAAAAATTGTAAGAATATTATATATGATTACTGACAAAACCAGTCATAGGTATGGTAAGATGAAACATTCACCTATTGTCCCAAAATATTTATGGTTAATATGTGTATTTCATTCGGCCTCAAATTGATTAAGAAAATATATATGTACTATTTTAGCCCCAATAAATCTCTGAGTGTGGTACTGACGGTCCTGATTACTGACCTGGAGTGTAGTAGCGAGAACATTTGTCAATAAACCTTTGAGTTTTGGTTTGGCTTTTCTGTGCTTCCTCTACAAGCTTAGTCATTTTCGCAACCACACAGTCTCTGGCTAGAGCTGTAGTTTTGACCTTTATATAACCTTTCAATACATAAAAAGACGTCTCAATGAGCTGAAAGATTAAGATCATTCAAAAGAACAAGAGAATGATACTGTTTTGGTACCGTTAAGATTTATGGTAGCAGCCAAAACAGTAGAGTCTCTTTGTTTGGAGACAGGGAATGACTCTCCTGTCAATGTTTTCTCATCCACATCACAGCTTCCATCCACTACAACTCCATCGATCGGTATACTTTCCCCAGCTTTAACTGAAACAACTGTGTTTATCCCAACGTCATCTACGTCAACTTCTTGTCCAGTTTCCGCTATCACTGCCTTTCTAGGCGCTAAGCTCATCAGCGACGACATCACTGTGCTTGCCTGAAAAGAACTGTTTACCTCAGAACAATGATAAACAAAGAGAACTAAAACAAACAATTTTTCTCTTTCAATACACAAGCAGACCTTGTGAGCAGCACTTGACTCGAGCCAATCTGCAACAGAGAACAAAAACACAATTGTAGCAGCTTCTGTGTAATCCTCCATACATACTGTCGCAATCACTGTCAGGAACAAAACCAGATGCATTAGTACACACCAACAGAGCCTCTCCTGCACTCAGATCATTCCATCATAATTGATATTTTACCAGCAATTAGAGTGAGAGCGTTGATGTCAACCCTAAACCTTGTGACAGAAGCAACAGCTTTAGCGAGAATTGGAAAAACTCCAGCCACCACAGCAACAAGAGCGAACCACTGAAGAGGACTATAGATGTATTTGAGGAATGAGAGAGCAAGCAATACACCAGAAACAACAGCGAAAGGGCTTGGCCATTGACTAGTCAAGCTTGTCTCTCCGTATGGTCTCACGCTCGCCTCTAACCTAGCTTGGTTCAGTGCCTTGACTGTCAAGAAAATCGATTTTAGTATTAGAATAAACTCAAAAAAGAGATTTCGTTTTTCAAAAATCTTATGTACCGATTTGAAGGGGAGAAGTCAAGAGGATGTCGTGGACAACGATGACGGTTCTTGAAGGGACGATGACGGAGAACTCTTTGATGCCACCAAGAGGTCGGAGAACGTCTCCGACAAGAGAAACTTCAGATGAACAGCAGATTCCGACCACATCGAAGTAGCTTGTCTGTAACTTCTTTTTCGTTGTCTCTTCAACGTTGGCCATCGCTGGATACGCGAAAGGTATTCGGACAGAGAAATTCGAGGAGAAGACTTTTAAGGGTTGTTATTAGGATCTATACCTCTCAACGACTTTTCTAGTAAGATATAATAAGCGGATAAGATGGTTTCCTCGGGACATTTGTCGTAATTTTATTTTTATACATTTTTTTGTAACACAAATTTTCGTTTATACATTTTTAATTACAAGTTAATTATAATTAAACTATATTGTAATATTTTTTATTTTATTAATAAAATATTCATATGATATTAGGATATATAATATGATTTAGAGATAAGGCTTACATATATATATATATATATATATATACATTTATGAATACGTATTCGTTTTATATAAATAGATAAAATCAAGTTTTGTAAGAAAAGGTCAAGTTTTGTGGAAAATTTTGAAATCGATAAAATCACATATTATGACACTTCTTTTGAAGAATTAGCATTGGTAGGATTTGGAACATCGTTTGTTTGTGAGTGAGACAAAGGCTGGCAGATTTTTCGAGATAGTTATAGGTGGAAATAAAGTAAGAAGATATTTACAAAATTAATTACAGAAATCAAATTGCATAAGATAACGAAGAAAAACCAAATAAAATTCTTTTCAAAAATAATAATAAATAAATAAATAAATCATTCATGTTAGCTACGGTAGATTTGATTTTGAACAATGAAATTAAATAGATCATCGTTCAATTTTTCCGGCAACGGTGGCATATGCTTCATCTGGTCCGGCTCATTCTCGTTAAGCTTGTTGACAAGTACCATGATGTTGTCGCGGGCTTTGTTGAAGAGAATAAGGTTTTCTCTGAGCTTTGAGGGATGTGAGAGATTTTCAAAAATCTGATAAAACAGTTTCCCGTTTTGGTCAATACCCTCATCTTGAGGAGCTGACTTTGAACTCTCAACTTTGACTCTCCCCGATTCATTGATCCATCTGCAACGCATAGCGATGTCTTTGGTGGTCTTTTGTGGAAACTCTAACGAGATTCTCGCGTAACGTGAAACACACGAATGTTTAGAAGCGTCCTTAGGTAACTTGAGAAGGGCATTATCTAGAAGTGCTTGTTCTTCAGGGGTCCATACCATGTCAAATCCTATGTCATTTTTCAAGACTGGTCTCTTGGGCGGCGTCTCCGGCTCCTCGGAGTTGGCACTATGTTGATTCATCTCTTCGTTTGTGCCGGAATTATTCGCCATCAAGCACCAACGCCCAGAACTTCAAACAAATAGAACCCTAAAAAACGTCAAAGGGTTAAGAAACAAGCCATAGCCGCTAAAAAACTAGAGAAAAAAGTTTTGTTTACCAGAAATTCTTAGATCTCAGTAAATCAAACTAAAAGATTGTTTTACCCAGGTAAAATTGGGAATGACGCACTAGTTTATTTACCCTAGCTACGAAATAATAATTTGGTTATATCATATATATATATATATTATATATATATATATATATATATATATGAATGTGAATGTGGCTGAGAACCCTTTAACAAAAAAGTATTAAGTGAATTTGGCTGAGAATAAAAGTTGGGCTAGCTGATTACAATTTTATACTTAACAAAAATGTAATGAAAAAAAATCATTTATAATTAAATGACTTTTATTTAAAATTTTGTAGTTTCATATTTATGAAATTTAAAATATTTTATATTTTGTATCTCCAATCTACAAGCCTAAAATTAGATGAAAAGACAGAACAAATACGAAATTAACAAAAATCAATATATCTCTTACAATAATCACATGCATTTTTTAGATAATCCGGGTGTCCTATCAAATCATCATGTATTGCAAAATAAAAGGTGAATTATATCTATCAGAGTACATGGCAAAGGCAAAATAACGTTGAAGATAATAATTGGAGAGATGAGAAACAAAAGTTTCAGAAATAGATAAAAAAAAAAGCAAATAGAAAAAGATTTAAGCCAAGTTGAATGCTTTGGCAATCATGTTATTTTTTGGGAATCAAGTTCACTATCTATGACAAAAGAATCAGCTAGCATATGCAATATATACTACAATTTTACTAAATGGTAAAAAGAAAACAAATGTGTTCAGTTTCATAGATTCATGTGTGCCAGTTTGAGAGTGGAACGTTAGATAGACTAGGAATTGGTCAGCAACAATCTGAATGGTTTTATAAATATAAATTAATATTTTAGAACATGTTTATATCATTTCAAGTTAATTTCGTGGCTTCAGCACTTACGCAATTGTGACTTGTGAGTCTAAGCTGTAGTCACAAGCACAAGCGAAGAGAACATTGCTTGTACATGCATTTGAACAGCTTTTCTCCTCTATCTCTAGTCAACAAGTTATGTTTCTGTAACTATGGGAAACTTTAGTAATAAACAACAAGCACTTGACATAACAGATCTTTGATAAAAAAACATAACAGATCATAGTTTATAGGTTGTACAATTTTCTGTACACAAAAAAAGTATCACATCCTCAAACCTGCCAGAAAAAAAATATTAAAAGAAAGAAATGCAGAGTCTATTTGTTTTTATGAAATCTCACTAAATAAAAATCTTCCTTATGCAACCAAATTTCCTCAATTTGATAGCAAAATAACCCCAAGAATAAATAAATCAAAGACTGAAGGCCAAACCTGTAACCCTAGCCCATCAAACTAAAAAAAAAAAAATGTTGGAAATGATAAGAGAGAAACAAGCAAACTGATGATGAAAACAAAGGTGAAAATCGAAAAATATGGAGAAAAGGGAAGGAAAGAAAACTGCTCTTTGTTGTTTTTTCGTTAAACAAGCCATGAAAAAATGTTATTAAGCTTCTCTCATGGGGAGCAGAAGAAGCTTAAAATGTACTAACACTCTCCCTTGAATCATCTCCTCTTATAGCTGAAACAGAGGAAAGAAAAACACAATCAAACTTCAATTTTCTCTGTCTAATAAAAGGATGGGACTTCTATGTTGTGTCTGTTTGTTACCGGGATTTTGATGGAGAAGAAGGATTAATGCTCAGAAGAGTTGAACAGCCATCTTGAATTTGTTCTGTTTCCATTTAGGCAGCTTGTAGAAAGCTTCTTTCGTCATACCAAATTTCTCTTTGAACTCTTCTGATGAAAGGTAAGCCTATAAACAAAGACCAAAAACCAATCAAGATCTATCCATTGCGAGTTCCTTACTTACAACTAGAAGTTTCTTTGTTGGTATGAAGTTACCTCTCTCCTTGTGACATCAATGTCTGAGACAGGATCAGGTGAAGTTGTCTTGAGACGTTCGTATGGGTAAGATGGCAAATCTTCTTCATCTTCCACTCCTTCTTTAGCATCTTCTTGAATAGTCAGAGATTCTATCCTGCTGCTCATTGATTTCTCCTCCTTGCCATTTTCCTTCTTCTCCTCCTTTCCATTTGAGTTGGAACCTGGCGCTGGAGATTCAGGTGTCTTTGGGCTCGCTTCATCACCAATAAAGCTCAAAATGTCAAGATAGAGATGATAAAAATTTTCAGATGATTCACATAGCGAAAATGCTTGTAGTGCAGTATACCTTTGAGTGATTTTGGAATTAAAGGTTCTTGGGGAGGTGTTTTTAGTTGTTGTTCGAAAAGGGCACTACGAGAAGCAATAGCTGAAGACTTGGGAGCAAGCTTTGAGGAGTCAGGAGTAACGGATCTCGGGTAGAGTTTTCTAACTACAGGTGGAGGAGTTGAGAGGTTTCTTGCATTCTGGCTCTCAAACGTTGCTGCGAGTGCATTGAACGCTGGAGACCTGCCCCTCACGCGAACCCTGTCTGGACTAAACGACATGCTTCTTGACCTCTGCTGTGATTTGTCTGGAACACTGGCACGGCCACCGTATGAAGCTGGAGTTCTTCGTTTCGGTTTCTAATCACCAAAGAAACAACCAAAGCGAGAAATGACCAAACAAACTCTGAAGAATCATCAACAAGAAGGAAATCATGAGGAATCTTTACCTCTGCAACTGGAGTTCCACCATTTTTGACAATCTTGAGTTTTCTCTGGAATGAGTTTCCATGCATCTGTAAACAAAATAAGAGTGTTTACTCCTTTGTCAAGGTTTCCTCCTTTCAGTATATCTCATAGAAACCAATAGAAGGTGTTCAGTACTTACAGCAGACTTTGAAGAATCCCAAGAAGTGAAAAATCGGGTGAAGAAACTTGGTTCACCACCTTCCATGATTACATATATAGGGGCTTCAGGGGATAACTTCTCCAGGAGAGAATCTTTCTCGATGAATTTCTAAGAAAACAAAAAGTAATATATGAGCAACTTGCCTAAAAATTTCAGAATCAAGAGTTTTTAACAATGCTTTCAATGAATCTGACCTCTCCAATAGTTAAAGCTTGCAACTTGTTCTTGGGGACTACTTCTTGGCCAACCCACACGAAGATCTCTGAGTGGCAGTCTACTATGAATATATCTTCTGTCATCAAGTCATCCTGTGTGAAGTTATATATCTCTGTCACCTTCAGAATTTCTGGATTAATTTGCATCGCAGCAATTAAAGAAAAAGAAACAGTGTAAGTATGAGCAAAAAATAACAGCTTGAGCTTAAACTTATATTGCAAAAAATAAATGATCTTTTGTACCTTTAGAGAATGTGCAGGAGAACAAGTGAGGGTCACTCTCAGGTTCTTTTGTGAGCTTTTGGCTCGAATATTCGGTTTTGCCTCCTAATAACTCCCAGAACTGTTCTGATTCTGAACCTTCCTTTTGTGCTCTAGTCTGTAGATTTGGCTGCACAAAAATAACATAACAGATGCTGCTTCAGCTGACACTCAAAACATAACGAAGGCCTTGATTGAAACAAGAATGACGTATCCTTATGACAACTAAGAAGAAACTCATCTTACCTTAATAAGATCAAGCTGCCTCTCCACAAGTTCCTGGTCAGTTGAGGTTGCTAGATTCCCAGTCCAAGTAAAGACAGAAGAATCTTTATGTAGTATGTAACAGTATGAGGAGTTCAGTGATGAAGCAACCTATTGACGTTAATCAACACCATATTAGAAGCCACGACAAGACCTATGTAACAGTATGAGGAGTTCATTATGTAGTATACCGGGTCAACTTGTATAGCTTGCATATTTTCAGGACCAGTCCCTTGAATACGGAATAGAGCAAGACCATTCTCACTGTATGTATCATCATCAACTTCTTTCTCTGCTATGTATTTCTTGTATCCACTGCTAATACCACCCTGTCAAGATTCAATCACCGCATTCAAAAATCAGCAGATATTGTATGACTTTATAAACGATAACATGATAATAAAAACAAAACTGGAGACTGAAGCTATCGTCAAACCTTGAAAACGATAAAGCTTTGCATAATGACAAAGAACTGAACAGGTTCCCTTCCTTCATAGATGCGAGCCTTAAGACACGAGAACGAATATGATCAGAGGAAAGAACAAAAAAATAGATAAAACCTTTTACTTTTGGAATGACTGTAGAAGAAGATTACTTGGGCTGGTACAAACTTCATTGACTCAACCATTTTGCTCGCCATAGAGACTGCAGACGCTCTTTCTTCCTACACATCATCACAAACTCACAATTTCAAATCTACTAGCACCTTGCAAGATTTTGCTTTTGTTATCTGGAGAGCTTACCTCCACGCTTTGCTTTCCGAACCAAGTTCCTATAAGAACTTCTTCTTTCTCTTCTCCAGGATAAGAATACTGGAAAACATAGCAATCTCCACTGTAGAACTTGGAATGGTCAGCAGCTTGAAGGAGAATCTTTTGCTGACCCTCCACACGCCAAACTTGCAGATTCCCAGTGCAATCAATGAAAGCTTGGATCTCTTCTTTAGGTGGAGCAGCTTTCATTAGCCCTCTCACATTCACTCCTTGCCGTTGCAAAAGTGCTACAAATGACACAAAATATTAATAACGATAACATATCAGCTGAGAATAAACATTTGAATTCATCTTTACGCACCAGCAACTCTGCCTCTACCATCCTCTGACACTGTTGTGTTAGTTACTTGAGTCCATGTATCAAACTTTGATCGGAATGGAACGGTTTCAAAGCCTTCTATTATGCGGATCATTTGCGTTTGGGGTCGTTCAGATGAACGGATCATTTCCTGTATGATTCTTCTAACATCAGCAAACACCATGGTACACAACAACAACAAAAGATTTCAAGACTCCACTTACTTCTGCTGCTCCACTTGCAGTTTTTCTATCATCAAGAGATGTGGTTCTTCCCATCCAAACAAACACTTCAAGTCCACAATCAAGAATGTAACACTTGCTAGTATCCAGCATCTCTCTTTTCAAAGAATCTCCTTCAACAGGATTTGCTTGTCCCTTCTCCACACTTCAATTTCATGAAAGAAGTTAGTATTCAGTAGAAGCATTATGAACTCAAAATAGATCAAACACAACAAGAAGATATTTACCAGAATAATTTTTTGACATCAGAAGTGTAAGTTTTGTCTTCATCATTAGCTGTTTTTCTAGGCAAGGGAGCGAAGCCACCAAAGAAACCCCAAAACTCTCCACTATCAGCATCAGCCATAAGTCTCCCATCCTCTGCAAATAGAACAAAAAAAAAATGCAATTAAGGACCAAAGCCAAGAGATGATAATAGACACTAATCCCTTAGCTAACTAACCAACAGTAGCAACTTCACATGTTCCATCATGGTAAGTATCTTTAATGTACTGAACCACTTCAAGTGCTTTTGCTCTCTCTTGGATACTTGAATTGGATCCATTGAACTGGAAGATCTTGGACTTTGTGTCAAGAATGTAAATATCGTCATGGGTTAAAGAACTCCGAGCAAACGCAACCTGTAAAATCACAGTTTAGACCGTTGGTGTGCAACCACAACGTAAGACAAAAGGAACCAAAAACAGGAATGTGTGACTTGCCTCCTTGACGTGGACAACATGTTTTCCTCTGCAGACGAACAAGCGGGTAACATGTTCTTCAGCTTCCACGTGTTTGAATCCTGAAGCTACTCCACCTTCTTGAGGTATGATACATGGTTTAAAATACGACAAGAATTTCTCGGTTTCGTGGCCTTGAACTTCACGGTACTGAACTGCACGACCTCCTAGAGCTGCATCTAATTCAACTGTCTTAACTGCAGCAGTCCCAGCTTCATCCTAATTTTGAAAAAAAAAAATATATCTTATCAACTCCCAAAGTTCTTCATCATTCTAACTAAACGGAGAATATATAAGTAAGGGAGCTTACCTGAGAGGTATCTTTACCAAGCCAGTAATGGATATCATGGCGCAATGCACCGGTTTTTAACGCTGTTGTCTGACCAGAGAAGAAGTAAAACACTTTAGGCAAGGATCAATCAAGAAAAGAGTTGTTACTAGGGGGCCTAGTTACCTTCAATACTATGTAAGAGTCTCCGGTGAAAAACTTGCCGATGGAAGACTTTGGAATGGGGGTGGGGCTGAAGTTCTCTATACGCCATACCTCAATACCGCTAAAATTAACCGTCAAGGAGAATCTTATATGGATATAAACAACAACCGAAATGATTTGAAATCACAAGTACATAATAAGACTAGAGTAAGATATTCGAAGGTGAAGGATACGCTTTCTGTCCAGCTCCTTGGAAAGCTGGATCCAAATCTCTCATGGAAACAGACATACTTCAGCAGTCTTTTTACCACTCTCTCCAACTTATAAACAGCCGCAAACGATAGAGACCACTAATAATAACCCCTATGAGGCATCACCAAGAAAGGGTAAATATTCAGAAATTTAAAAATATGCAAAACCAATTCCATCAGAACCAATCCAAGAACACCTTTCATAATAGACATAAGAAGCTTACCGTAACAGGCATAACAGGAATAGAATGGGAACAAGAAACCAAATAGAAGGAACCAAAAAATTTTTTTAAGTTTTCTCAAATCAAATGGCTATACAACTCAGAATCCACACCAGTCAACATCATCTCGATTCTCAAGTCAATTCCAGTCAAAATATCATTCATTATTAACTACACTGAAATATATATTACACTGGAAGTAGGGGTTTATGTAGTTTTAAATTCCCCAGACAATACAAACAAATAGAAAAACTCAAGATGAAACCAAGGCAAGACTCCATTCAAACATCATCATATCTCACCAAACCCCAAACCTTTATATCATCATCACAATTCACAAAGCCCAAAGTAAAAGCTCAAGGATTTATAATAACTCGACAAATCCTATTTCACTAATTAAACTAAACATTTTTCTTCAACCAATCAATAAACTACAGGGGACATCTATATACTCCCAATCAGATCAATCAGGGGAATCAAAGATAAAACCACAACAACAAAAAAAAACAGAAACCTGAAAACTTTCAGAGAGAAAGCAAAAACCCAGAATATACGTTTCAGTATTTTACCTTATTAAAATCCGTTATTCACCCGCAAAGCCCAGATCCAATCTGATGAGAAAAATTTGCAGAAAGCACAAAACTTTAGTCAAATTTGCTTCCTTTCCTTGAGAGACGAAGAAGCAACAAAGATGAACAGAAGAAGCAGAGGAAAGAAAGAGAGAGAGGGAATCAAATTGAAAGCTTTAACTAGAGAGAGAAGGAAAAGGCAAAGGAACAATTTTTGAAGAGAGAGAGAGAGAGAGGTTGGAGGGAATGATGAGAAGCCAGGCGTGCTTATCACTAACCCATGAACTGTAAAAATCTTTTGATTCTTCCTTTTGATTTAGAAAAACATTAAACAAAAACAGAGGAGTCAACAGACAAAAATTTAGACCTTTGCAGAAAAATTACTCCTTGTTTTTTTCTTCAAAAACCAAAAATAAAAATAAATATTAAACTTTTTTATTAAAACTGTAATATATGAAGGTTTGTCGCAAACATAAAAATCGAAAGTTTTCTTCTTTTTTTAAATCCAACAATGTTTTGAGTACACATATCCTTCAGGTTTAGGACAACAATGCCAGAGAAATTATGATAATGGAGTATAATGAAACATGTTTTTTTACAGAGTTTTAGAACTACTAAACGATTAGATATGTAATTAAGTTTATAAATAAATTTGGTTTTTTTTTTCATTTACGTGTAAGAAATTAGATTATTTTTTTTTGAAGATCAAGAAATTAGATTATTTCCATCAAGTCAATCTTTTCATAAATATTTTGCCGTTGCTAGTTATGGAGTCCCAAAACATTTTTAGGAATCTGAAAAGAAATTGATTGTTTCAAACGTCTATTATAATCATAAGTTCATCAGAATTAAGTACTAAAATAAATATTTGCACAAAAAAAAGAAGAACAAACAAAAGGTACTATTACCTTTAACTTTATGGCTGGTTGAAATACTTTCTTGCTCTTTCTCTCCGGTCTTGGTTTAAATAATGTGAGCTTTTGATGCTTGATTAGAAATGGGTTAGTTTCATGAATTAGAGAAAGAAAGACAACTCTGATGTATTAATAGCTTCCTTAGGTGATTAAATTAGACCATCTTTGTTGATGGAAAAATAGACTAAATTATATGCATGTCGTTCGATTTTAAAAGCATTTGACAAGTAGTTTAGTATATTTTGCTTAGGTGTGTTCAACATGAGTGTTCTTTGTTTGGTTTTTATCACTTTATTTTAGAAAAGTGTATTTCCTCCAGTTCATCATTACTATTTTTTAGAATTCTCAAAATGTCAAGATTTGTTTTATAATTGATTTATTCAAGTCATTTGCATTATTGTAATTAAACTACAACTATAGTTTGTATTAGCAAAAAAAACATTTATAGCTTTCCCAAAACTAATTAAAAATATCTTGGTTTGATTTATTGATTTTTGGAATTATCACAAATATTAAGAAACATTTAATTGACTTCCTTAGTTATTTTTATAGTTGAATGTTTAACGTATTTTTCTTAAATAGAATTTGATAGTTTTCCTAAAACTAATATAAGTATCGTTCGCTAATTTATTGATTTTTATTAACATGAAGTAAGAAAATATAGTCTTCAACCAATGATTTTTTTTGAGAAATAAAATCTTCAAGCATTGATGCACGTACCTCATTGGTTAGTAGACAGATGATGACTTGTCAAATAAAAATAAACGAGGATTTCTCAAAGTTTTAATTTGGTATTAACCCAATCCAACATTTAACGAGGGTTTCTAAGCTTGAATGAACGTTTTGCTCAAAAAAAGCCTGAATGAACGTACCTCACTGGTGGGCAACTCGGCATACATGTTAAAATAATACAAAGGAATAGAAAACAGTATTGAAAAATACATTTACACCTATGAGAAAAACAAACAAGATCCATCTAGTATCAATGGTCTTGAACTTAAAATAAAAGGTCTCAACGGTCTTTCTCCTTTTGCTTAAGGGTAAGTTAAGTGCCAATGGTCTTGTCTTCTTGTTGTTTTTACTATGGCATTTGCTATTTTTTCTTGAAAATTGTAAAAAGAAGAATTGAACAAAGTGATAGAAATACTGAACAAAGGAATGTTCTTTTTCAGAAACAACGACCATGCTGTCTAGATTTTATGTGTTAGGTATAGTTTTTTTACTTTTTGGTAATACAGTTTTTAACTGCTTTGACTATACGTGCGTCTACGGATGCACCTTTTTTTTCTTGAAAAAAACGAATGCACCTTTTTCTTTGTCTATTACTACGTATGCACCTTTTCCATTCAAAGTTTTCTTATGATTAGTAAATTTAAATTTTTTTTATACCAATAATTAGTTTAGACTTGCATCTCTCTCAAATCCGAATACATAAAAATATGAGATTAGTTGAACCCTTATTCGCAATAATGTACACGTTTCCCATGCTTTGATTCCATAATCTTGACCCGAAATTTGATTCCATGCATATAGACCCAACAAACTTATATATATATATATATATATATATATTAAGTGCTCTAGTGATACTTTAAATCATTATATTTCCTTTTCGATAACACGTCCACAACTATACTCATATAATCACAGAAAGCCTATTAGTCACGTATAAATAAACAAGTAGCATAAGCATTAACTTTCGTTGTCAAAGAAAACAAACAAACGTTAGCATAACCTTGCCAGCGTTTCTATGGGACCGAAATGAACAGAAAACTTGTATGGAGTGTTTCCCTAACTAAAATATTTTCTAAATTATGTACGTCCTTGTTACAATAATAGTAAATATCCGAACGCGTTCAATAATTGTGCTGTGGTTTGTTAATTAACATTTTAGATTGAATATATAAATACTTTGGTAAATAATATGAAGTATACAAAAAATTAAGAAATAAGAAATGATATGAATTTCAGAGATATTGACATTTAAATTTTGGTGGGAGTTAAATGTTTTATTGTCTTACCAAGTTACCATACTAAAGTACAGTTTCGGCTCCAATAGATATGATTCGACCAGAAAGACAATGACTTCTTTTTGATTTACAACGACTGCTGCATCAATCGTCTCCAATAATATAACTCAACATAGCCGCCGGTACAATGGGAACTGGTTGCTAAAGCCGCCGCAGAGCGGCCGAGAGGCCGTGATCCATTTGGTTTGATAATCATTGACCAATTTTTAAAGAAGTACAAACTATAATACTATATCTTTAAATTCCAAGCAAAAGGAGGGTGGTTGATTAGTGGCAGACACGAACCAAAATATCTTTCATGGTTTGAGTAAATCTTGTCTTAATTACTGATTACTATTCTCTAAAATAAATAAATAAAATTAGGTATCTTTTCAACAAAATGAGAAACTCTCATTAGCAATTCTAAGCAACTTACCACTATAAGTAACAAGGATCTCGTCCACTTCAACTAAAGCACTTGCAATATCTAACATTTGCAATATCTCTTCTATGTGAATGCTAAATAAAATTCCGGGTATTCGAAGCTAATATGAAGCGGGGTAAGAACATTGGGTACATATATGTACGTTTTGATGGTTGTTGACATGGGGTTGCTCAATTTCTCCAGGAGCTCAAGTCGTTAAACATCAGAACTGCAACGCTCAAGATGCAGCCATGTCTATTCAAGAAGAGGTGAATCAGTCATTATCTTATCATTCCCCTGTCTCTATTTTAGTAGTAACGTTATCATTTATACAGGTACAGCTAGGGAAATGCTTTGGGTATAGTTCATGCAGAGTGATGGTAGGAGATGGGCTTAACGATGCACCGGCCTTGGCTAAAACAGATATTGCCATTGCAATGGGGATCTCCGATCAAGCACTTGCGACAGAGACAGGAGATATCATTCTTATGTCCAACGACATTAACAAGATACCCAAAGGGATGAGACTAGCCAGAAGTCGTAAGAAAGTGATTGAGAATGTGGCGTTTTTGAGGCAGCTCTTCTTGCAGATGCAAAAACTTGTTTATTTGTGATACTCAAGAGTATGATGCTTCTACCAGATGAGCGTGAAGCCGCGTCTGCGTGTTGCCGTGCTTCTCCTTCGTGGCCAGTGAAGTTTGAGGAGCCTGGAGCAGAGGATCTTAGAGTTGACTTGTTGCAGAAGAGTGGGAGACGAGTTAAACGAGTTGTTGCAATGGGCCTAAAGCCATATGGACAATTAATAAAACTGAAACCGTCTTCTTATTTGGTTTATATATTAGTCATTTGCAAACTCCGGTTACTGTGCTACCCATATTCTTTGAACCAAATTTCGAAATCCTTTTTTCTTCTATTTTTTTCTTTTTGCTTAAACTTCGAAGTCCCTTTTTGTATAATACTCCACAACTATTTCTACAAAGTACTACAAATTCAATTTATTCGGCAAATAATATAATCCTACAACAAAGTTAGATCACGTTGAAGTTCTTTTTTTTCATAAAAATAAGTGATATAGCTAACTATAGTTACATTTCAAATGCAATTATTGTCAGAGGGCTTTCAAGTATACTACGATTTTTTTTTTTCAATTAGAGTACGATTGAAATATGTTATTGGCATATCAATTTTGAATATAACTTCACAGTATACAAAAAAAAACATTTTTCCACGAATCACTTTTATTTTATATGAATTGGTAAATAATAAAATATTAGAGAATTGAATGGTTTGTAATTTGTATTCACTCAAGTATTAGGAAACGCTTCTAAATCTCTGAGACTACATTTTCAGAAATCCGATGTTATTTTTCTGGAATATGGATAGATTTATAAAATGATATTTTAACATAACTTTTTTTTTTCTCAACAACTTATATTAACCAATAATTTGGGTACAAAGATTCAACCTCAGTAGAGATTTAACTCCCTTATACAAATGAGATGATTTAGTATCACCCTGGATCACATCTGACGATCCAACGCTAACCAACCCAATCCCATTGTACATTTAAACCCGATGAAAAACAAACCCATCCCACGACTCGGAATAGGTTATTCTCTTAAGACCACTTAAATTCGACCTCATGATACGAAGACATTTACTAGACTTAGGTTATGAATATTTCATGCGGTTTAAACTAAACGCACTCAGACTTTGAATTTTGTTACCATCTATTATATTAAAAGTTCATGTATAATATTTTTAAAAATGGACTCTTATTAGAACTAACAACTCATTCATTTATTACTAAAAATATGCTTAATAATATATCACACTTATATTAATCATAATATATTTGGTATCGTTTTATTTAAAATTTATTTATATATATAAATATATATATATATATATATATAATTTCGAAAATCTGTTGAAAATAAATCTTAACAAGATCTTAATTTTCAATAATTATAGGTATATATTTTTATTAATTTCGTAATTAGTTTAAAAATATTATTATACATTAATATATTCGGTTGTTTTTATTAAATTAAAAATAAATATTTTATCTTATTTTTATATATTACATAATAAAAATAAATCATATTATGATTAAATATTTTAATAATATCTTATTTTCCAAAACGTTAATGTAAATATTTTTACTAATTTCATAATTATCAATGATCTATTATATTAAAATAGAAGTCACAGCTTCAGTTCATGTGTGATTTATTTTAAAAAAAAATAGATCCTTCCTAGAAAATCATATTTCATTTATTTTTAATCAATATTTTGACATCACTAAAATACCATATCTTATATGATCAACACATATAACAGTTTCACCTATAAAATGTTTAATTTTATTTTTAGTTATTGCAAATTTGCTGACAAAAATCTAATGAAATATTACTAAATATTTAAATATTTATATTATAATAATACATTAATTAATTTTGTAATTAGTAATTTAGTATTATTCAGATCAATGTTAATAATGATTTTATTATAAGAAACAAAAATTGTATCATATTATCATAAACTTTCTAATTATTGGCTATATTATATTAAAATAAAAGTACTACACAAATAAAATAGGAAATTACATTAAATTAATAAATTAACCTATTTTTTTCAAAACATCCATTTAAAATATAATTCACCATTAAAAGGTATTTAAATTCGTAAACCATGTATAAAATTTACTAAATAATAAGTCAATTAAAAAAGGGTCGACGATCTATTTCTCCACGAGAACTATCATATAGCATCAGATCCCCACCAAACTATGACCTCGTGCTAGATCTCCACGAAATAAAAGTTCTAGATGTATCTCTCCCCAAATTGATAGTTTAGACCTTAATTACACATAAACCAATGATTTTAATTGGTTTACTTATTTTAATTGGTTTATTTTAAACCAAATGATTTTAAATCAATTAAACCAAAAAATTAATTTTTTTCACATATATATATAGATATATTATTTCCACTTAAACAAAATAAAAGTTTATTTTCAATTTTCTAAATATTATAAGAAATTAACTATATATAGATAAATAAATAATAAAATCATATACTACAAATTAATCTATAAAACTTATTTAAAAATTGAAGTCCTTTATTTAGATACTACAGTTTACTTAATATGTAACATATAAAAGAATCAATAACATGTCATTTTAATTATAATAAGTAGACTATTTTCACATCATTTAAATAAGAAATTATATAAATATAAATAAAATAAAAATATCAGTAAATTTAATAAGTAAATACAAAATAAAAAATATTTCATGTTTTGCACTTTTAATTTACATTTATTTTATTCTTTTACATGTTACATATTAATTAAACCATATTATCCAAATAAAGAACTTCATTTTTTTAAATAAGTTTTATTGATTAATTTGTAGTATGTGATTTTATTATTTATTTATCTATATATAGTTAATTTCTTATAATATTTAGAAAATTGAAAATAAACTTTTATTTTGTTTAAGTGGAAATAATATATCTATAATATGAAAAATTTAATTTTCTGGTTTAATTGATTTAAAATCATTTGGTTTAAAATAAACCAATTAAAATAAGTAAACCAATTAAAATCATTGGTTTATGGGTAATTAAGTTCTAAACTATCAATTCGGGAAGAAATACATCTAGAACTTTTATTTCATGGAGATCTAGCACGAGGTCATAGTTTGGTGGAGATCTGATGCTATATGATAGTTCTCGTGGGAAAATAGATCGTCGACCCGTTAAAAACCTTGTAGAAA
Source organism: Hirschfeldia incana (assembly GCA_026261945.1). Lineage (NCBI taxonomy): Eukaryota > Viridiplantae > Streptophyta > Magnoliopsida > Brassicales > Brassicaceae > Hirschfeldia > Hirschfeldia incana. The sequence continues at coordinate 7,152,476 of JABCMI010000006.1, forward strand.
ACTGAATGTTTCTTGAAATTGTATGATTTGGAAATAAAATATTTGAAAAATGGTAAGTCTAGAAATAATAAATATCAAATAACAAATGATTTATCTAACATATTATTTTAGTTTTTGAACATTATTAGCGCATGTTGTCAACGAACATAATTTACCAAAAATAAACAAACCATAATTATCAAACATAAAAAGTAAAAATAATATCCGCACGGTTGTGCGAGTCGAAATCTAGTTCATGTTATTTCATGCCCAAAACACACATAGCGGTATTCGATTTAAAAATAAATTAATAACATGAAATAATATGTGTGGGATGAAACCGCACTTGAAACCACAGAAGCAGCAAATTAGGTGCGCTTGATGAGATATTTTTTTCCAACAATTTTTAAACGTATATAAAGACATCGATAACTTGAAAATATATTTACCAAGGTTTTGCAACTTTGCAACGTACGCTAAAAACGAACTTTTGTTTCCATATCAACTTTTTCATCTTTTTTGAAGTTATTAAATATAATAATTAGATTTAGAATATATTTAATCTAAATTTCATTTATAAAAAAGAAAGTGTTATTTTGAAATAAATATATATATATATATATATATATATATATATATATATATATATATATATATATATATATATATCAAAACTTAATTATTTAAGATTTCGAATTTAAAATAATAATTTTTAAATATCATTTACATAATATCATGTAATTAAATTTTCATAATAAAAATTATAATCTTAAAAAAATTTACTATCATAAAATATTAATTTTTAATAAAATTTATGAAAGAAAAATATACAAATATTTTAAACCCGTACAACACTTGTAAGTATAATTTTATGGAGAATTTTAAAACTACCACTTTGGTAGTACCACTTTGCAAATATACACTTAGGAGGAGAACATCTTTATAAATAATATATTCATTAATAGCCAAATAACCAAATTTACCTTTATTTATCTTCTCAAACATTAATCTCATTCTCCAATCTCTCCCTCATCTCATCGTTCGCCGGAGATCAGCTGAGATCCGCCGTCTCTCTCTCACACGCCGAAGATCAGCCGCTGTCTCTATCTCACACGTCGTCTCTCTCTCTTACACGCCGAAGATCCGCCGTCATCTCTCTCTCACACCTCGTTGCTCTCTCACACGCCGAAGATCCGCCGCCGTCTCTCTTTCACACTTCATCTCTCTCTCACCTCGTCTCTCTCACACACCGACGATGTCGAATCCTTCTCCGGTTCAATTTTCTCAGATGGTATGCGTATATCACCTTTTAATTTTGTCAATTTTCTCTATCTCCTTTCAATTGCCTATTTGTACTTGCTAGTTTTAAATTTTTATTGGAAGTAGTTCGTTGTTGTTTGTGATGGAGATAGTTACATTTGGTATTGGTATCTCTATAGCATTTGGAGTACAAGAGAAATCTAAATGTGATAGCTTATTCTTCACTGAATGTATTCAAAGAGTGATTTATTGTCATGACCATGTCCCTTTTGTTCATCTTTCTACTCAATAGAGGTGAGATTATAGAATATGTTGATTTCTTCTTGTCATTTTAATCATTACGGCTAAGGAAAAGAGATGTTCTGATGGTTAACACTGCATATTGAGTAATTATAACACCTTATAAATCCGAGTTTCATGATTTGTTTGTAATATAACTGATCAAGGATTTACAAGGCTTTATAAAAGAATCTTTTTATACAAGAGTTCTTTATCAGATTGTTGTCAAAAAATTCATGACTATTATGTTTGTTTTGTTTTGTTTTGTTTTGTTTTGCAGTTAGATAGGGGTGAGTTCATACTTAGCATCAACATTTTTGTTACTGATTTTTTCAAAAGCAGCTGCAACATGAAGAAGAAGACGAGCATGTGAAAGCTGGTGGCGAAGTCAATGAGGTAAGATAATTTATAAGCCTTTATAAGATTCACATGTAGTTCTTTATAATGGTTTATAAAATTGAGAAATGTAAAGATGTATACTTAACATCAGCATTTCTGTTACTAATTTTTTTGGAACACAGGATCAGCCGCAACATGAAGAAGACAATTTCAAACTTTTCCTGATGCGGCGATGATGGTGATCCTCCTCTACTGTAAAATTGATTCGATTTTACAGTCAGTTACAACCAGTTTCATGGTTGTTGTTGATTTTGTGAAAATAGATTTCGAAGGGGTTAAGTTGATGCAGAAACTGGGTGATTTCAATCACGTGTATATATATATATATATATATACTTCTTCTTCTTCTTAAAATTTTGTTTTGTTTCTTCCTTGGAAGATTTTTGATTGATGATCAAAAGCATGTTTCTTTGTTTAGCAGTTTACAAAGTATATAATAATATTTAAGATTTTATAAAAATAATTAATAAAGTTTATAAACCATTATAAAAAATTATAATAAAACAATTTATAAGGGTATGTAAAATTTCTGAAGCGTTGGAGCATTGCTTGCTGTCCACATGTACCTCAGAATCTGTTACGTATCATCATCTCTTTACAAAGCCTTATAAGGGTATGTAAAATTATTTATAAGAGTACTAGGGTCGGCCCGCCCTACGGGCGGGATTATAATTTGAAAAAAATTAAAATAGTTTAAATAAATATTTTGATTTCTGTTTAATACATTTTTTAATGTTTTGTCCTATATTAGTATGTATTGTTGATTGTCATTCTTTATTCATTTTTTTAAAGTGTATGTATTATTGATTGTTATTCTTTATTCAGTTTTATTCTAATTACAATTAACTAATTTTTTTTCTTACAATCGGTAAAATTATTTATCTGAAGTTCTATTCTGTTTTTATTTTAATGGTGTAGAACTGTTGATTTATTTGTTTAATTCAAAGTTACCTAGTTTTATTCATTTTCTTACATTATTTTATATCGTGCTATTATTCAACTTTATAACTATATATTTTAGTTTTTCACAGCTGTGGTTCTATGTTTATAGTTTTCTTTTAGAATTTTGACATAAATATTTCAAATAAATTCTACATTTATTTAGTTAGAATAACTTAACATATCTCTGTTATAAGAATATTCATTTTTGTTATTATATTTATTTTTCCTAATAATTATTTTTGATTTTTGATTATTTATTATTTTTTATTGTGGTCGTATTTTATAAAAAAAATTTAATCTATTATGTACTACTATTTGATTATATTTTCCTTTATTTTTTAATTTTCCAATCTTGAGCTCGTGATAAACTGATGTAATCATTTCATAAGCTTTATGCTTTTTATTTGCATTTGATAACACGTGTAAACACAATATCACTAAAAGATTTGTTTTAATTCCTTTTCTAAAGTGTGTATATTTTAGATGATATTACATATTGTGTGCTAAAATAATTTTACATTGTTGAATTTTTTGTTAGATTTTAATTAATATATTTATTAAAAAGAAGTTTTGGGTTATTAAACATTTTATTAATAATTTTAGTTAATAGAATAAGACGATAACGAATATAGAGTGTTTAACTAAAAATTATTGATCATCTGGAACACTAAGGCTACTTCAAAATAGTGAAGTTTAGAGCTTTTTAACACTAAAGAGCTTAAATGCAAATAAAATATAAGATACTTTGGCTATATTATTTGTGATTTCCCATGTTAGTGTTTTGGGTTATATTTTGTTTATTTGAGGATTAACAACATTGGGATAGAGTTTTTGAATTGAAATCAGAACAGTGGCTAAAAGTTTGGATGTGTTATCAATCTTGCACCAAACCAGATGGTGAGACCCAGTTCATAGATGCAGTCCCATATTTTCCTGATTGCACTATATTTATTTCTCACTTTCTTGTTGATAAACTTGATCAGAGATTCTTTTGGACTCTGGTTGTCACCATGTTTCATGTTGTTCCTTTCTCTCCAGATGTGGTAGATTGAACTCCGAAATGTATTAACGTAAGAGAAAGAGACTTTGCTTCTGACTGAGAAAGTAGCTCAAGTAACCTGTCACAATCCTTGTAAAATCGAAACCTATGAGCCTCTCTATTAAGTTGTTCCATATTATCCCTGAATAAGCACACTGGAAATATAAATGATGATTGGACTCCTTTACACCAGAACAAAGACTGCAGTCCGAGGTCTGAGTCTCCCCCAATGCTTTGACCTATTACCAGTTGAAAGGCGATTACAAAGTTAATAGTATTGTCCTACAAACCTTCAGCTGTCATACACAAATATGGTAGCCCCATCACTCATCAGTGTTTTTAAAAAAAAATAATCTTGTAGTCTATGTAATATGCCTGCTAATTGCTGTTAGCTAGTGCGAAATGAAAATAATCTTGTATTCCACATAATGTGCTAATTTCTGCTAGCTAATTATGCTGAAATCTTTTATGATATAAAAATTAGAAATGGAATTTTCATGTTTTTTTCAGTTTATTCACATATATCTAAATTTAAAAAAAACTATAAATAAGATTATATATTCATTGTAAACCAACTTATATAGATATGTTACAATGAATATTTAAATGATGTGACACATGGTACATGATTATATTGATTATATAGATTTTGTCTTTTGGAAAAATGAAATTTATGTATTGAAAATATTTATAATATCAATATATTAGTATAATTACATTTAATATTTTATTTTTTGTTATTAAAAGTTATTTTTATTATTTTAAAATTTTAAAAATTATAGTTGGCTTGTTTTAAATGTAACATTAATTATTAAGTTATTTATGACTATTTGATGTTGTGGTAATATATTTGGTTGAAGTAATAAAACATTGAAAGGTATGAGAATTTCATTAAATATGTTAAAATTATCATAACATTCATACTCAAGACGCTCTCTCACACCTAAAAACAGTTACTTGTTTTTGATCTTCGTAACTTATTGTCTCGCCCGGTAAAATATGTATTGAATCAGGGATGTTCCATAGGCTTGTCCCTTGGTGCGTACTGTGAAGTTTGATCAGCCGAACATCCACTAAGCTAAATATACTTCTCTTTCCTTCTCACGACTTGTTCCTTGAAACCTTGGAATTCATTTTCATGCAGGTTTCATTATATATCCCTCACTTTTGGTGATTGTTTGGAACACAAGAAAACATTTGGGCCATTAAAAGGGAATCAACCATCGTACACAGTCCCGATGAAGTTGTGTTGTAGTAAGAAACCTTCTATGACATGATTAAGATGATGGCGAGAATGAGAGCCACGATCCCTGAACCAACGATCCATTTGTTCCTCGTCATTCTACTTGAAATAGTTGTCACTGGTTAACACTCTCTTCCTCTTGTCAATGGCATCATCCACACCCTGAAGCTGGTACCCAAATCACGAAGAGTTTTTTTTTCTCAATGAGAAAATGATAGATACCAAAACCAAACCCGAGAAGTTTCTGATTAATTGTAAGTTTTTTTTTCATGCTATACCTTTGTGTGGGGGTGAAAGGAGGGTTGGCTTTTGCTGACTCATATTTTCAACAACTGAGATGCCAACCTCCTTCTCCAGCATTATCTTCTACTCTCCCGTTATGTCGCTTGATTGTTCAATCTTCTCCATTGACATTACAATTTCTCACTCTGATCAACTGATACCTGGAAGGACAACAATAATGTAACATCTCTGGCATCAAAGATTAAGTTTAGACAAAGATGAAGAACAAGAACACTTGGACACAAAAGACAGGATGGTGCGAGTTAATACAAAACAACTAGATGTGATAGCTATATTTTCTTTAACCAATTACCGCATGTACATCCACCATTCCGGGTTCCATCAGTTCTTCACGTGTAGATTTGATAGCATCTGGCGAAGACACTCGTTTGAATCCTTCTCCAATTGGTTCAGATCAGATTACTCTCTTGGTTATAAAGGCCACAGCTTTAGCACTCGGTTGTAAACTTCTTACCTCAAGATTTATTTTCCGGTTCTACAAGATAGAAAACAACAGAAGCTATGTATGTTTATTTAAGAGAGAAAAATACAATAAAAAGATGTACACATAAAGCAAAAAAAAATGGAAATAGAAAGACATCAGCTTTGTCCAATCCTGACTTAATCTCAGCATGCTTCTCCTTCTTCTCATACAAAAATCACATAACAAATGTTAAATGAACATGAACATGTCTTTTTTTTTGTCACTGCATGAACATGTTTATGCACAATAATTTCAAGGAAGAACAAAATAATGCAGCTACACAATCATTCTTGAGCTCCTAAGGTTTTCATCTTCCATCTCTAACAAAAAACACTATGCATCGAGTCATCAAAGTATCTCAACATTCACAGATCCAACAGAGGTCGTCCAATGGTCAACAGGTCTATGGACTATAAGTTGAGAAAGACAGTGTGATAGGGAAAGGAAGGAAGAGCTAGGCAAATTAAATTACATAATCATCATTAGCTAACTAAAGTTTCCATCTTTAGTCTAAACGATCACTCAATCACTCCAAAAACTCTATGAATCAAATCCAAGCAATCAAAATGCTCAACAGATCGTAAAGAAATCAAAATGTTTAGTAATCATTGATAAGGAATGTAGAATCAGGGAACTCAAAGGTCCGATCAGGATCAGAATATGTTTTACACCTCCGTGAGAGAGAAGCCACACAGAATAAGACTTTCTGGAGAGATTGGTGGAGAGCTCGGCAACCATGCCAATTTATAAGATACCTTCGGCCGTTTACATACGAAGAGGCTGAGCTCGATTTAATGCTACATAGTGGGGCGAGTGGAATGAAACATGTTAATGCTAGAATTAAAAGAGAAACTAAATGGAAACCGAAGCCGTTACAGGATGTTCATCGGAGGAAGCTTAAAGGGCCAAACACGCGGTATTTTGGGCCTGGAGATAGACACGATGGAAGCCCAAATAAAATAATAAAATGAGTAACAAAAAAGTCGCTGTTGTTGAATACTTATTAAGGTGCCACGTGGCGTTAATTCCCCTATGCGAAAAAATGATGTGGAGGCAGGATATGGCTGATAAGCCAACTTTATTATTTACTAGGAGTTAAATCCGGGCTACGCCCGGGTCTTTATCTTTTTTTTTTTAATTTAACTTGTTTAATTAATTATATTTAGATTATGATATATATATATATATATGTTAAGACGCATATCATTAATTTTGATAGATATTTAGTTAGTAATTGTAGCAAACTAATTTTTAGATTGTTAGAATAAATATTTAGCATTTGCAAAAAAAAATACTTTTTATGATAATACTTTTTGAAAAATAATAATAATGTTGTTTCGTCCATCACAAGTACAGTTCATTTGGTTTATAGAGCATTTGTAATAGATTTATGATTTATATGTTTGTCATCATCATCCATAAAACAATGAGGTCCAGTCCATAATAATAATTTCTAATAGTTACCAAAATAATAAAGAAGATAAACCAAAAATAATACTTCACCACATTGACATCCATTCTTGATACACTGTAAATGCTAAGCAAGGATTTGATTCTCGAATTGCATGCTCTTTTCCAATAATTTTATTTGATTAATTATTTATATTTAGCTTATGATATATATAAATGTTGAGATGTCTATCATAATTTTTTAAGAAAATTATTTAAATTTTAATCTGTCAAATTTACATATTTCTTTAAATTTTAAATGTTTTTTGTAATTTTGTTAGATATTTATTTAGTAGTTGTAACCAAAAAACGTAGAGTATTGTAATACATATTTAATTTGATATTTATGTTTCTTTTATCTTATCCTTATGTTGCTTTGACTTACTTTAATTTTTCTCCTATTTTTGGCAACAAAAACAACATTCATTCTTCGACATGCAATTTTTTTGCTTCAGATATGAAGGAATCTTCATGAGATGGAGATTGGGGATGAATCGGAGGATCCCTCAGTGTTTGCGTTACTAAAAATCAAGGCTGAACCAGAGCTCGAGAATCAGTTTCTAATCAGAGATTCAACGATTTTGAAGATCTGGTCTGGTGGTGTGAAGGTTTTCTTGTGAAATCAGCCGGAGCCAAGCTTGGTTCGAATCCAGGGGCGGATTATTTCGTTCTGCCCAGACTCGGCAGAAGAATGATTGTCAAGTGATGACGACATCTCCTCCTCCGACTCCATTTATGTCCTTTTCTCGAACTCCAGTAATCTTCAGGATTCCAACAAAGAGATGCGGTGGTGGTTTTGTAACTGTGTCTTTGAATTCATCAAACCCAGAGAAGAGCTCGAGTTCTTATGAGGGTGGAAGAAGCCTCATTTCAAGGGGGTCGATCAGTGTCTTGGAAGATCAATCCACCAACAGTTTCAAGATGCAACTTGGAAGCTCTATTTCTCCTCCGCGTTTAATCAATCTGTTAGGCAAGACGATGAGTAGAAGCGATCAGGTGTTTCTTCTCTTGGCCTTCATCGATTGCACGGTAATAAGAAGACGATGACTTTTGTCTTCCTCGACCACTTCGCTCTTCTTTTCGCTGTTTTGTTTCTAATGTTGATGTATTTTTTGGATGTGTTGCAGACTTCAGTTGCTCAGTTCCCACCCTTTTGGTAACTATCATGTCTCGGATTTCTTTGAAGTTTTCTTTGATCGGTGTAAGGTTGAAGTTGGTTAGATAATGGCTTTTATAGCAATGTGTTTTATGTAAAATTGTACGTTTTCCATATTTTAGAAGTTTAAAATTTGTAAATATGCTTTTTATGTTGTATATTTCCATAATTTATATGAGATTTTTTTTTTTGATTTTGGCAATTGCATTTCTACATATAGTTTTTATTATTTTTTGATATATTGTTTTATGTAGTATTTCCATAATGGATATATAATTTTTTAATCGATTTAGTATTTTATGTAGTATTTCCATTTTGTAAGATTGTATAATTGCTTTTTATGTTATAATTTCCATTTATAATATTATACATAATTTTTAAATCAAAAAAAAAATTGTGTTTGATGTAAAATTGTACGTTTTCCATGTTTTAGAATTTTAAAATTTGTAAATATGCTTTTTATGTTGTATATTTCCATAATTTATTGAGATTTTTTTTTTATTTTGGCAATTGCGTTTCTACATATATTTTTTACATTTTTTGATACATTCTTTTATGTAGTATTTCCATAATGGAAATATAAGTTTTTATTCGATTTAGTATTTTATGTAGTATTTCCATTTTGTAAGATTGTATAATTGCTTTTTATGTTGTATATTTCCATATATAATATTATACATAATTTTTAAATAAAAAAATTGTGTTTGATGTAAAATTGTACGTTTTCCATATTTTAGAAGTTTAAAATTTGTAAATATGCTTTTTATGTTGTATATTTCCATAATTTATATGAGATATTTTTTTTTTATTTTGGCAACTGCGTTTCTACATATATTTTTAACATTTTTTGATTTATTGTTTTATGTAGTATATTTCTATAATGGAAATATAATTTTTTCTTCGATTTAGTATTTTATGTAATATTTCCATTTTGTAAGATTGTATAATTGCTTTTTATGTTGTATATTTCCATTTATAATATTATACATAATTTTTAAATAAAAAAAATTGTATTTCCATTTTGTAAGATTGTATAATTGCTTTTTATGTTGTATATTTCCTTTTATAATATATTATAAATTATTTTTTTCGATGGCAATTTCCAAAATTGTATAAAAATTGTATAATTGCTTTTTTTCGATGACACGTATCCACAAACGCCTCTCTCTTAGTTCGCTGACGTGGACGCTCTCTGGAGCCTCAAAATGCTACATTTTGTAAGATTGTATAATTGCTTTTTATGTTGTACATTTCCATTTATTATTTGAGATATTTTTTTCGAAATTATATTGATATATTAAATATTATATTAATTTGTCATAAATGTAAAACTTCAGTAAGATTGTATTATACATTACTAAAGTTTTACATTTTGTAAGATTGTATAATTGCTTTTTATGTTGTACATTTCCATATATTATTTGAGATATTTTTTCGAAATTATATTGATATATTAAATATTTTATCAATTTGTCAAAATGTAAATATTTTATTAACAAAAAAATGGATAATTGCTATTTATGTTTTATTTCGCTGATGTGGATACAAAAAAATGTATAATTGCTATTTATGTTTTATTTCGCTGATGTGGATACAAAAAAAATGTATAATTGCTTTTTTTTGATGACACGTGTCCACAAACGACTCTCCCTTATTTCGCTGATGTGGACGCTCCCAGGAGCTTCAAAAGGTTCCTTTTAATATATATAATTATAGATATACCATTAATAAAGACATGTAAAATAAGTTATAAAATCTATAAATCATTTATAAATGTTTATAAGAAAGTTATGAAAATTCATAAATAATTTATAAAGGGTATGTATACTATTAATAGGGGTTTATAAAAACTTTACGAAAGCTTTATAAACAATTTATAATGGTTTGTATAATAATATATAAGGTTTTATAAGAGTATGTAAATAATTTATAAGAGTTTATAAAAATAGTTTATAAAGTTTATACACCATTATAAAGGATTATAAAACAATTTATAAAAGTATATAAAATTTCTGAAGCGGTGGAGTCTTGTTTGTTATCCGCATGTGCCTCACAATCGGCCACATATCATCATCTCTTTGCAAAGTATATAACTATTTATAAAGGTTTATAAAACTATTTAAAAGGGTGTATAAAACTATTTACAAGAACATATAAGCTATTTATAAGAGTTTATATGTTTATTTATAAGTGCTTATAAATTAATTTACAAGGTTTATAAATATATTTATAAAAGTTTATAATTCACCAACACTACAAGAAAACAGGTGAATACTGAGGGAAAATATCCTCGGTATTTCGTCGGAATAGGGCTATTCCGACGAAATACTGAGGAGAAAAGTCGTCGGAATAAAATCGTCGGAATTCTCATTTCCCTCGGAATTTCCGAGGGAACAAATTTCCGAGGAAACTCCGAGGAGTGTACGCGGTCGGTTAGTTCCTCGGTTTATTCCGAGGAAAATCTCCCTCGGAATATACCGAGAAACAAACAGACGGTCACCGTCGTCGGTTGTTCCGACGAACAATACCGAGGAATTGACATCCTCGGAAAATTCCGACGGAAGGCTCCCTCGGAAATTTCCGACGGAACATTTCCTCGGAATATTCCGACGGATTTCCGAGGGATATTATTCCGACGGATTTCCGAGGATTGTATTTAAAGGTTTTTTTTTATTTTTTTTAAATATTTTTTTTTAAAAAATATTTTTGAAATTTAAATTCGAAAACCATAAAATTAAAAATAGTATTCAAAGTCATACAAATAGAAATAAAACATAAAGATTTTTTGAAAAAAAAAACTACGGGTTCGGGTTCGGGTTCACATGCGGAAATTCCACGTTCGGGTGCAACTTCCTCATCATCTCCATCATCTGTTCGTTGAGCCTCATCTGAGCTTCCACCTGGGTCTCCAACGCTGAAATGCGATTATCCCTGTCCTGCAACCGACCCATGAGCACTTGTTCATCAACAAATGTCGGGTGTGCAGCAGCATAAGGCGGAATCGAGCGGGAGCGACGAACCAAACCGACCAAACGTCCCTTGTTCGTCGGAACTGACTGAAATAGAAAATAGCCAAAATTAGTTAATAAAAAAGATGAAATGAACTTTAAAAAAAACTTACCGATTCAACGATTTCGTTGATTCGAGCCCGGGGCAAGGTGGTCTAAGCCGTCGTCGAATCGTCATCATCGGTCTGAAGCTGAGACGCTTCCTCTTCCACCTGAGTCGTGATCAGGTCGAGCACATCCCTCACAAGGCCATCATCAATCTGGCCGGTCTTCTTGTTGGTGTACGCCTTCTTCATTAGGGCGAAATCATCAACCGGCTCGCCATCATTTTATTCCGCCTTGAAAAAACATAAGTAAAAAACATTAGTAATTAGAAGAAAAAATTTAAATAATATAATAAAGAGCGACTGAACTTACCATGCGATCCCCGAGAGTGTGTATAGACTGAGCACCTAGGTTATGCACAAAGACGCCCTTCCCTTTACGGGTGCTCCTTCGGTTGGTGGAGTTGGTGAAAGAAGTCGCTTTTGTTTCTTCCTTAACCCAATGGGCACACAACCCCTCCCAGACCACGGGGTTCATCGACTTGAGGACCTTTTAATTTAAAAATATTATTAAATAAATTAAATAAATATTTTTATAAATAAAAAAAAAATGTTTAATAAATTAAATACAAACCTTGTCTACGAGCCACTTCTGCTTCCACTCGTGTATCTGCTTCCCATAGTTGCTCATAACTTTTTTGACGAAGTGAGTATAAATATACTTCGTCTCATCGCCATTCCAGTTGAATTCTTGCTGGAAAAAAAAACACAAAACACAATTAGTAGAAAATTTATACTAAATATTATATTAAAGATTTAAAATATAAGTAAAGAATTTGAATGCTTACCGCAAACTGACGAAACCAAAGGTGCTGCTTGTCCTTCGGGAAGTCGGTGAAAGTCGGATGTCCGTGGTCGAGAGATGAGTACATCTTCCCGTTGATCCATGCACTGATCCCGTTAGAGGATCGGTTGAACCTAATAAAAAAAATATTAGTGACAAATCAAATTATAATAAAAAATTAAACTTTGATTACCATGGTTGACCCCGATAATGTGGAAACGGAGTCAGATAGGGAAGATGGTCACGACCGGGCTGTCGAACCAAGTTCGCCACAGGCCTAAGCCCCGGATCAAGACCCTGATCAGGATCAAGATCAGGACCAAGAGCAGGAGCGGGAGGAGGAGCGACGGCTGCAGGAGGGGGTACGGGAGCGGGAATACCAGAAGCGGGAGATGTATGGTAGGAGCTGCGGGCCGAAGCCGAACTGGAACCCTGCTGCATCTGGCTAGACGAACCTCCGGAGTGGCTCCCAGGCGTATTACCACGAGAACGACGCTGTCGAGGCGGAGTCGGATCCTCATAAGACCTGTAAATTAAGTAAAAAATTAATATTCAATAAAAAGTTTTTACTCAAAAAAACTAGTTTTAATTGAAAAAAAGAGTTAAACTAATTTTTAAAAATTGTTTAAAAATTTTAAAAATTGTTTAAATAATTTTAAAATTGTTTAATAATTACAAAAAAAACTTTTAATAATTTTACAAAATAGGTTAAATAATTTTAAAATATTTTAAAGGATTACCAAAAATAGTTAAAATAATTTTAAAATTGTTTAAATAATTTTAAAATTGATTAATAATTACAAAAAAAGATTTAATAATTTTACAAAATAGTTTAAATAATTATAAAATATTTACATAATTACCAAAAAATAGTTAAAATAATTATTAAAATAGTTTAATAATTAGAAAAATGGTTTAAATAATTTTACAAAGTAGTTTAAATAATTTTAAACTAGTTTAATATTTTAAAACAAAATAATTTTTAATTTTAAAAATAGTTTAAATTAAAAAAAAATAGTTTAATAATTACAAAAAATAGCCCTTATAATTTTATTTTATTTAATAATAGTTAAGTAAATACAAAGAATAGTTTTAATTACCAAAATCAGTTTTTTATACAAAACGTTTTCAAAACAAAAAAAAAACAAAAAAAAAAAATCCATACTCAATAACAACAATCTACACTTTCAAAACCTTGATCAAAACTATCACTACACAATCAAACCATTCAACTTAACACAAATCTATAAAAATCACCCTAATCAAATCTATCTCTAAAAATCATTTTCCGCTCTATTTTCGAATCTAAAAAAGAGGGATAGAAGAGGAGATGAGTACTTACATGATTGGTGAATGAGATTGGGTAGAAAAGGCCATAAACCGGCGGAAATCACGAGAGGGAGAGGAGGAGAGGCGGAGAGCCGAGAGAGAGGCGGAGAGAAATGGGGAAGAAGAAGTTACGCTAACCCTAATATATGAGGATTCCGACGGAATTTCCTCAGTATAATTTTAATATCCTTCGGAATTTCCTCGAAATCTCATTAATTCAATTTTTGCGAATTTTTTGGCGGTTTGGTTTATCCGGGTTAATGAAAATATTCCGACGGACATAGTTTCCTCAGAATTCCCTCGGAATATTTTGAGGATATTCCGAGGAAACAGGGTATGGGGTTTCGAAACATCGATTTTTTATGCCGTATTTCGTATCTTATACATGTTTAATACATACCATTGAGAATTATGTGTATAGATGATCACAAACTATGAAATAACAAAATATTCAAAAATGAGGGTAAGTATTCCTTTTACCGTTTGTTAAAGTGTATAAGTGTTTCTCTTATGTTGTGTAGTTTTCGTTCATGCAATTGTAAAAGTGTTTGTTATAGGGTAAACACCAAATTTTGACTTCATCATTTAGTTAAGACACTTTATGATGGTTATATACATGTTATTCAATCCGCAAGACGTTGTTTTCGGTTACAAAACCTATGTTCGTCGGAAATCCCTCGGAATATTCCGAGGAAGTTCTGAAAACCTTAAACTTCCTCGAAATCCCTCGGAATATTCCGAGGGAATTCCGACGAACATAGGGGTTACCATGTTGTTCCTCGGAATTCCGTCGGAATATTCCGAGGGAATTCCGAGGAATAGCTATTCCACTTTCAAATCCCTAAATTGACACGGTCAATTCCGAGGGAATTCCGACGAAACCCTTCTGGCCGTCGGAATTTCCTCGAAATTTAAAAAAAAAAAAAATCGATGCTACTCTGATTCCGACTCATCATCACCATCACCAGATGAATTTGAATCTGGATCTTGGTGAAACTCTCCAATAACTGGTTCATCCGTTGCGTGAACGACGGCTTCCTCTAGAAAGTCGGTTAAATCGACTACAAGGCCAACTCCACCTAAATCTTCTGCTGGGAATAAGTTGCCGGATGTGCTTGTTTGTAGTGGGTCTTCCATCTCAGAACTTCTCTGAACTCGGCCTCTTGGGTTGAGTCTTGTAACAGTAACCCATGGATCATCTCTGTTCCTTACCCGAGGGTACTTGATATAACAAACCTGAAATAGAAAACAAATTAATTAGTAAAATTATAAATGGATACACATGGTGATGAATCATTTTAGATAATTATAAATCAATACCTGATCGGCCTGAGAAGCAAGAATGAATGGATCATAATGTTGCAGCTTTCACCTCAAATGTACTGATGTAACACCAAATGCATCTATTATGACACCACGATCTGGAGTGTTATCGTGTCAATCACAATAGAAAACAGTACATCGCAATCCAACCATGTCCAAATACTTGATTTCCAAAATCTCTTGTATGTGTCTGTAGTATACATCGTCTCCTGATGCAGAACAAACGCCAGCATTATAAGTCGTACTTGAACGTCTCCTCTTGTTAGTTGTGAATGCATATCCTCAGTACAAAATCTCGGATATGACTTCACAACACAGTTTGGTCCAACGACCATCTCGCATAACCACTCGTCAAATGTTTCTCCTCTTGCCAAACTAGCTGTCACCTATTAATAACACATATAAATTGTATATCAATAAATGTGAATTAGTATAAATGTGATAATAATATTTTAATTTGTTTAAAGCACTCACATAAGTAAACATCCATCCAGCAAATTCTCTCTGCTTCATTTCTTCTAGTTCGTCCTCTGTGGCGTATCTATATTCGAATCGCTTTTCTGCCATGAAAATCATGTACATATGATGACAATAATGTAATTAAATAAGATTTAAATTTAAACATGTTAAAATAAAAATTCTTAAGCTAATTTTATTTACCTCTCATATTGAAGAACGTCTTCGCAGTTGGTGAGCAAATATGTTTGCAAGTGACTACGCTCCTGCTCAGTAAGTCGACGGTCCTTTGGTTTTCCGCTAAGTCGTCCAACGTCCGTGAAAATGTCTGGAACCGTAAAATGATATGTTGCCCGTTCGCCTCTATCATCATGCCGATCAGGTCTTCTGTTTTTGGTCTGAACTTCTGCTGGAAAGTAGTACTCGGCAAAGTTTGAAGTTTCTTCATTGATCATTTGTGCGACTATAAAACCTTCCATCCTACTTAAATTTTTCACCATCTTCTTCAAATGGAACATATACCGCTCATACAGATACATCCATCTATACTGCACAGGACCACCAAGTTCCAATTCTCTTGCAAGGTGAATAGCAAGATGCTCCATAACATCAAAAAACGAGGGAGGAAATATCTTTTCAAGGTTGCACTGAATTACGGCTATGTTAGTCTTCAAATTTGCAATACCTTCAAGAGTCACTGATCTCGTGCATAAATCACGGAAGAAACCACTTATTCCCGCAATTGCTTCATGAACCTTTCGTGGTAATAGTTCCTTGAAGGCAAACGGAAGGAGGCGCTGCATCATTACATGGCAATCATGACTTTTCAAGCCAGTAAACTTTCCTTCCTTTCTGTCGATACAGTTACGCAAATTAGATGCGTAACCGTCTAGAAATGCCACATCGTTTGAAATCCAATCAAAGAACGCATCTTTTCCCTCTGCATCAAGTCGGTATATGGGAAAAGGAGCCCTACCATTCTCATCAACATGAAGTTCGGAACGAGCATATATATCGACTAAATCCAGTCTCGACTTCAAATTATCTTTTGTTTTACCTTGAACATTTAGGATCGTGTTCATGAGATTGTCAAAAAAGTTCTTCTCAATATGCATGACATCTAAATTATGCCTTAGCAGATGATCCTCCCAGTATGGCAGATCCCAGAAAATACTATGTTTGTGCCAGTTATGTAGGTTTCCAACAGCATTTACCGGAAAGTTTTCGTGGCCACCGACGTCTGGCGTCCTAGTTGCACCAAAATCTCTTAGTTGTGTCTTCAAACCTTTCCCACTAACTTCGTCAGGTGGACCATAAAACACCTGCTTGTTCTTTCTGAACAAAGTCTTACTCCGACGGTATGGATGATCAGGTGGTAGGAATCGTCTGTGACAGTCAAACCAACACGTTTTCCTTCCGTTATTTAGTTGGAAAGCATTTGTGTCATCTTGACAAGATGGACATGATAGCCTCCCATGTGTTGTCCATCCAGATAACATACCATATGCTGGAAAATCACTTATTGTCCACATTAGTACTGCCTGCATTTGAAAGTTCTCCTTACACGAAATGTCGTATGTTTCAGCATCTTGAGCCCATAGTTGTTGCAACTCATATATTAGTGGCTGAAGAAACACATCAAGTGATATCATAGGATGCTCAGGTCCGGTAACGAGAATGGAGAGAAACAAAAACTCTCGTCGCAAGCACAAGTTTAGGGATAGGTTGTACGGTGTAAGAATGACTGGCCATATAGAATAATGTCTTCCACTCTTGCCAAACGGACTGAAACAATCAGTACATAATCCAAGGTAGACATTTCTTCTCTCATTCGCAAACTCGGGATACTTTGATTGGAAATGCTTCCACGCTTTAGCATCTGATGGATGTCTAATCTCACCATCTGTTGAGTGCTCCGCATGCCATCTCATTGGTTATGCTGTGCGTTCAGACATATACAACCTCTGCAACCTTTCCGTCAGAGGCAAATACCACATCCTTTTATATGGCACCGGAATTCTTCCACTCGTATCTTTATAACGAGGCTTCCCACAGAATTTGCATGTAAATCGTTCTTTATCCGCCCTCCAATAGATCATGCAGTTATCACTGCATACATCTATTACCTGATACGATAAACCAAGACCAGCTACGAGTTTCTGAACTTCGTAGTATGAACCAGGAGCTACATTATCCTCGGGTAGAATACCTTTTACAAAATCAGCAATCGCATCCACACAATCTTCAGCCAAATTATAATCTGTTTTAATGTCCATCAGCCTTGTAGCAGAAGATAAAGGTGAATGACCATCTCTACAACCTTCGTACAATGGTTGCTTTCCAGCATCCAACATACCATAAAATCTCCTAGCTTCAGCAAAGGGTAAATCTTCCCCTCTAAAATGATGATTTACCATCTTCTCAGTACCTACAACATAATCTACTTCCGTTCTAATTGGTTCTTCTAATCTAACCGCAGGCTGAGGTTCGCTAGTACTACCATGTTCATAATCAGTTTCTCCGTGAAGATACCAAATTTTGTAACTTCGTGTAAACCCATTCAAATATAAATGACTCCAAACATCAAACACTTTAATAACCTTTCTATTTTTACAATTAGAGCAAGGACATCGTAATTTATCTTTTTCTCCTTGCGGTTGTCGTTCAACTAACCGCATGAATTCGCCTAAACCTCGTGCGTATTCTTCCGTAAGCATTCTCGTCTCCGGATCCAAAGGAGGTCGATCGATCCAAGAACGAAAATAGTTTGAAGAAGACATGATTTTTATGAAGCAAAATCGTGTGTAAAGAGAGTAAGAGGAAGGATGAAGATATGAAGTGAATGAGAAGAAAGAGGAGTGGGTGTATTTATAAGAGAAATGCTCTCGCGAAACTGAGGAAATTCCGACGGCCAACGGCTAGTTCGTCGGAATTTCTTCGGAATCCCCAATGGCTCTCCAACGGCTCTCTAACGTCTATATTGTATCCGTCGGATGGCGTCGGTTTTTTCCGAGAAAATGATCTTTCCTCGGTATCCCGTCGGAAATTTCCGATAGATTGTTGTTTTCTCAGAATTTCCTCGGAATATTCCGAGAAAATTCCGAGGAAGTGGAAAAATTCTCTTTCCTCGGAAATTCCTCGGAATCTCATCGGAAATATCCGAGGAAATCATATACTCTTTTCCAGCACTGGGATGTAGAGCTGCTGCCACGTACCGTCGCGAGGCTACGCTCCTCCAGTTGACCAAACCTTTGTCGTGAAACCCTTGTACGTCTCCGAGAACCGAAGAAACAAACCACTTTCACCAATTGTTAATCCTTTCCTCCAATTGTCTCACCGCCTCGTGTGAAGGGAGATTCATGGTGGAGGAGGCGTCTCACCAAGCCACGCACCGTCACCGTCGAAGAGTCGTCAGAGATCTGAAAAGAGAAAACTAGATCCGCCTCTTTCTTAGCTCTAAAAGCCGACTCTCTCCTGCTTCATCGCCGCTAAAGTATCGCTGTTGTTCCAAAATAAAGCCAGAGAATAATACCGACAAACTCGCTTTGAGTCTCCAATAGGTTCTGACAAAACCAGAACAAACAAGCAATGAGATTTTAGGGAAAGACAAAGAAGGAGAAAGCAAAGAGAAAAAGAGGATTAAGGGAGAGAGGAGCCTCCGACTGCAGCGGCCGCCGAGACGGAGTTAGGGTTACGCCTTTGTTTCTAGAGAGGGAAGAGAGCGAGTTTTTTAAGAGAGATACTTCTTTTCTATTATAGCTCTTTTTTTGGTAGGACTATTATAGCTCTTTTTTAGTTTAACATAACTTAGATTCCGTCCAAAAACATTAGAAGAAAAAGGTACGAAAGACTTTATGAAAATAAAAGAGAAGGAAAATCTTTTGTCAAAAAAATTAATAAAAGAGAAGGAGCGATGTGTAGTAGCCAATGGATAAATCAATGGTTCATATTAGGCTTGAGCACAGATCGGATATCCGGGTTTATAAGGTATTTGTTATTTGATTCGTATGTTACAGATATCTAATTTTTGTATTTGCTTTGCTTCGGAGAAATACGGATATTCGGAAAACGGATATCCGGAAAATAAATAGATATTTGCGGATACTTACGGATACTCATATGTTTTGATTAATACAAATAATCTTAAAATTTCAATGCAGATTTGTTTGGTATAATATATTTTTACATGATATATAAGATAAAAATAAAAGAATTAGTAAATCTACATATTTTGTAAAAATTTTAAACTTAGTTAACAATTATAATAACACAAAACTTAAGAAAAAAACAATAATTATCATAAAACATTTTTCTTTCTTTTATGTACTACTTTGATATAAGTAATAATGTGAATAAAATTTATCAAATCATATGTCAGAATAATAATTATATAATTTTATACATATAAAACTTTAAATATAATCAAGTTATACATGTACTTATATATTGCCGGATCGGATCGGATATCCGCTTTCCATAATTTTAATATTTGTAATTTGCTTCATTTTTGTCAGATATTAAATTTTAGTATTGGCTTCGATTTGTAAAGTTACGGATACTCGGATTTTTCGGATCAGATCGAATCGAATAACGAATCGAATCAAAATTTACGATATTTTGCTCACCCCTGCTTCATATATGTCATGCATTGTGTCTTTGATGAGTGCTAAACCCCACGTTATATTATTTGCTACAGTATCACATTTATCGTTTGATTAATATGAATTGTCCCCACCAATAAGAGGAATATATTGATACTTATGGCTCATCTTGGTAGCCATTATAGTATCTTGTCTTTTATTTCGTGGGCGTAAAGTTGATATTGAACGAAACACTGATTTTAGGATCGAACTTGCTTTTAATTAAATTTTAACAATCTATTAAACGATATTACATCACGCATGATCTTGAGAATGTTATAGATGATTTATCGTATATGATAACCATATTACGGATATTAAATATGACATTTTAGTAATGTTTTTTAGTATGTAGTTTTTTGTAACATTTTTAGGATGTAGTATGTTTTAAGACTTTAATAGATATATAAGACGGATTAATATTTTAATTTGCCCACTTAGTTGTTAGTTCGTCTTCTTTTTTAACTATGGTAGTTCTGTATTTGGATTCTTTTGTCAGTGTTTATATATCCGTTTGCAATCTGTTTCTCATTGTATGATATTGTGAGCTACTGAGTCATTTACAATCACAATGCACTTATAACTATTGTCTTTAGGCCTAATTGTCTAAGATTCTTTAATGTTTGTTTTTAAGTTTTACAACAGTGTGACTTGAAAATATTATAGCAGGTAATTAGATTAAATCTGGTAGGCACTAATATTGCTGGGAAAGGTTATTATAGAAATATTTAGACAGTCGAAGGAAATTAGTAACTTTTTGACTCGACAGATTATATGACATGATAATATGATATCGATTCACAAACCGAATATTCCTGGTATATTCTTTATCTATAATATCATAAACAGTTCTTTTGTAATAATTCACAATTTACTTTTAGCAGGTACTATTTGCCAATATTATACTTCAGCGCTCCTATTTTTGATGAATGCCGAATCATATATCACAAGCAATGGATATGACTTATGAGTCTATCAAACATCCGCAAATATTTCTGGTCTCCCTTATTTTTACATAAAAGGTTATTTCCTCAAACATTGAATCTTGTTAATAAGTAAAGTCCCACATCGGTAGTTGGAGAAATAATTAAGTAATATATAAAGGGTTAGGACCAATCCACTAATTGCCAATTGGTTTTAAGTTAGAAGCCCATAACTAAACCCAAATTTGATAGGGTGGGTTAGACCCACCATTATCTCGAAGGAGGATATTGGAGAGAATATCCCACATCGAAAATATGAATGGGACATTAGTAATATATAAGAGATTTGGGTGACTCTACTAATTGCCAATTGATTTTAAGTAGAAGCCCAAGAAACTTAACAAATCTACTTTCATTAATACATATACTCTGCACCGGTAAAGGGATTAATTGCAAATATCCCTTTTTCGGGTTTTGGGGGAGGGGGTTTAATTCATAGCATGGAAGTTTTAACAGTACTAAAATGATATGCATCGATATTATTTATCTATAATTAATAGTGCAACAAGATTGAATATATGCGAGCAATATTTTATAGAATCAAACTCCAACGTAAAAGCTTTAGAATAACAATTTTTGAATTTTTTTTTGTGAAACAATTTTGGGGAAGAATTTTTGGACTTTTGTGTCTACTTGATTTATTTTTCTTTATAACCTAAAATATATTTAGTGATCAATAAAACATGTTTATCAAGGCATCAACATCCTGAAATCCAATAGATTATAGGTCTCCCAATTAGTGCATCATTAATACATATCCACCAATATTATAATGCATCTTCGCAAACTAAACTTTTTAGAAAACTGAAAAAAAAAACTAAATTTTGAAATGCTCGTCTTGAGGTAGCTTGTATTACTTCAATCTGAAACTGAGTTTTACATCTTTCAAAGGAAGCAAAAAAGAGATGTCCATCAAAAGAGAAATATTTTGGAAATTTAGTTCAAGAAACAAATTCACTGATTCGCTAGCTATATATGCCTTTCCCGATTTATATTTCGTAGCAATAAATTATTTCTAATCATTAGCAACAATATATAGTAGTAGTTTTTAACAATTAAATAATATAGAAAGGTAAAGTTTACTATTTCAGGAAAAGGTTCCGATGATTCGGGAACGAATATTTAATGTATCAGGTGGTAGAACAAATATAAGTAGAACGACTTATCGAAACACAAAAAAAAAGATATATCATTGCAGTCCATATTTGATATTTCAATTATATTCTCTTTACCACTAGACGTTTGTTTCGCTCATTTACGTTGCTTTTTACTTTGATATAGTATATTTTTGTTAAAAATGAAAGTAAGTTGTTTTGTTTTGAAACATTAATAGATTCCTCCACTACTCAAACCTTTTGGAAAGATAGTGGAAGTGTGCTGCTTAAATTATCTCGGGTGATTCTTTTAAGCAAAATACTTTATGATCTCAAATCCATTGATACTATAAGTATTCACAATGGATGTGATAATATTCATATTATAAAAGAAATATGACCAGAATTTCTTGTTGGAGCGACTCTCGAGTCAAATATATCAAATAGTAATGCGGTATTAGTTCACTAAAAGATGTCTCTTTCTGTGAGCAGGGATGAAAACATACGTATAGTGCAGTGCTCATACTTTTTATAAAGCCCTGATGAAAATATTCTAGAGTTAGGTAGTTTCTTATAAGATTTTTTTATACGCTTAGCGGCATCGAGAAGTACGTGCTAGTTAGGATGTTAAAATAAATAAATTTGTTCACAACTCAAAGTTCATAATAACTAAAAAATAAGTAAAGAAAAAATGAGAGGAACAGATAGACAGCTAAAAAATAAATCTGAGGATGGTTATCAAAATCTCTCGAGAGAAACTAGACAAAGTGAAGATCAGTTGGGAAATAGTTTGTGAGAATCGACAACATGAAAAGATAATGTGGCCTATACTTTGCAAGTTGGGAATAATGGCAATATAGCCAATAATGGAAGACTTGGTGGGAAATGCCACACTTTAGCTCTCATGAAATTTGTTTTCTTAAATATATTGAAGATTAACTCAATCCAATTACAAAATATTTTGATATTATGGTGATGACTATCTTCGCAATCATATTGACAGTTATTGACGACCACAACAATGATATGAACAGTAACATTGTCACAATAACCACTCTGAAGTCAACAATAACATGGTAGATTTATTGTATTTTTTGTAAAACCAGCATAATATCGGTAGAAGAATTTATCATATCCATAATTACTTTTAAAATATCTTCTAATTCAAAATTACAAGTGTTTACAAGTCATATCTCATAGAGTAAAGGCTTAAAAAGAAAAATTAATTTCTAGTAGAAAGTTTCTATTGTTACTAGCCCTAGGGCCATCAACAACAAAAAGTATGTGTCCACGTTGGGCCAAGTCTTGGTATTGACTCTGGTCAATGGTCCCATTACTTTGATTATGTGTTAGTGTATGTCCTGGTTTTAACTTTTAACTACACTCTTCTATGATACAAATCCATTGATACTGCTTATTCAATAATATGTGTTCGACTTCACAGAAGTGAGTTCGCGGCTTGTAGTAGTTATGTTAGTGTGGTGGCCAAATCAAAGGAGTTAGTGAACAACGCCTAGGCAGTCCTATATTTTATCAATTAAATTTGATTTGATTCGTTATCCGTTTCCATTTGATTCTTATATATCATGCAAAAACATATTTTACAAAACAAATTTATATTAAAATTTTAAAATTATGTGTATTAATTAAAACATATGAGATATCTGTAAATATTCGTAAATATTCATAAATATTATTTTTTTCATATACAGTTTTTCAAATATCTGTATTTTTCTGAAACAAAACAAATAAAAAATTAGATATTTTTACGATTCAGATCACAAATACCTTCCAAAACTTGGATATCTGATCCGTGCTCAGGTCTACGCCCTAGCTGGCTAGAAAGCTAAGACTTAAATGAATCGGTAGGCTCGAATTTCTGTGAGATAGCATATGTTGCTCTCTCGTCATTATTCATAATTAAGTGATGGTCGTATATAGGTCTGGTCTCAAGCCTACGTAGCCATAAAGCCAAGCATGGGAAGATGCCATACGTAGCCACTAATTTACATATGTAATGCACGTTAATAGACTTTTTATTTATAATTTACTCCAAGCATGGGAGTATTATTTACGATATTTTATACTATTTTTTACTCAACTGCAAAATTTAAATTTGTATCTTATAAATCTAAGAACAAAAACGAGGATACGTTAGCCAATATTCGATGTTTATCCCCCTAATACTTTCACATTTCGCCTATCGCCTCGTTTAGAGGATCTATCTAACCTTAACAAAAAATTAAGGAAAAACTGTAAAAAACACTGAAATGAGGAATCACACATGGATTTCCATTCTGTAACATGGTACTTTGGAAAAAGGTCAACTCTCTCTCTGACCCGCTTTCCAATGACAAATCCTTGGGCTTCTGCCCACTGTGCTTCCGCCCTGTTTCCGTCGACTCTCGCCGCCGGTGAAGAGACTAGCCTCATCCCTCCCCGCCCTCCCGACCCTCCTGACCCAGCCATTGCCTCTCCTCACCTATCCATTGCTCAATACCCCCCTCTTTCTCCAAACAACCCAACTGTTCGTGCTCTAGCCTCTCCTTCCACCAGTGCTAAGGCTCGTCCTATCACCCCTCCCTCAACTTCACAAATTGATACAGAGATGGAATGTGTCAACTCTGTGTCTGACTCTGTTCCTGTAACTAGATCTGACCTTCCCAGATCTGTAACTACTGTTGAAACAAACCCTACAATTGAAAACTACACTATTATTCCCCCTAAGCCAAGTTCTCCCATCCACACAAATAAGGCCTCAAACCTCCCCTCTAACTCTAATACTGGTGACTCAAACTCACCTTCCTCTCCCTCTCTCGAAAAGCAAACTCAACTACCGTCTGCCCCTTGCTACTCCGTCCAAAGTACAAGGGAGTGAGACTCAACCAACCCTACCCAAGCCTTCTCTCGTTGAAAGGATCCGACGATTTGAAGATAAAACCCTTTCTCGCCTAGCTCCAGTAACTCTTTCGGCTTCAGGAAGACCTTCAGTTCTAATTCCTGATGCTGTTTTCCAGAAAGGTGCTGAACTTCATAAAGACTTTATTGTCTGTTGTTTCAATGGCAGGCCTCCTCCCTACAGTCAAATACAAAGTGTATTAAATTACATGTGGGGTAAAGGGAGAAAGCTAGAGATTCACAACAATCCTGCTCAAAGATCAGTTTTAGTAAGAATTCAAAGTGACTACCTCAAACAGAAGATTCTGGAGAAAGGCTATTGGTATATGGGTGATTCAATGTTCTACACAGTACAGTGGACATCCCTACACTCAACTCAATCACCATTGCCAAAATCAATTCAGCTCTGGGCTCACCTAACAGGCGTCCCACTCGACCTGCGCCATCAAGAAGGTCTAAGTTTAGTTGCTGGTTTAGTGGGAGAACCAAAAGAAACAGATGACTTTACTAAAAACATGGTTAGCCTTACTCTTTCGCACGTCAAAGTAGAGCTTGACCTGACAAAGCCTGCCCCTGATGTCGTTGAGTTCACTCGAGAATCTGGTGAAGTAGTGGAAGTGTTTGTTTCCTACCACTGGCTCCCTCCGACATGCTCTCACTGCAAAGAACTTGGACATATTGCAAAAAATTGTCTCCTGCTCCCCTTAGCCCCTGCCCCTCCTCCAGCTGATCGTTCTGCCAAAAAAGCCCCCCGAACCCGTAACCTCCCACCTAAATATGTCCCCAAGCAACCCCTTCCCAAGCCTGCCCCTAATCCAAACTCATCCACCCCTGCTCCATCTGTTACTGGTTCTCTCCCAGCAACTGAAACTCCCTCCTCTAGTAACCCCTCCACTCCTATCTCATCAAAAACCATCTCATCTCAAACTGTTAAACATAGTCCCTTACCAGTCCTCCCTGACTTTACCTCCCACCAGAGCCCCCAGACCCTCGCCTTAGACAGTCTCTTAAGCGTTCTCGATCTGACCCGTCCTTATCTCCTCCAAACTCCTCCCTTTTGTTACCTTATGTTCCTCCCATTCGTACAAATGAACCACTAGTCTCCCCAAACCTATTAACCTTGCCCCCTCCTTCCTCCTCTTCTCACCCCAACCATTTTTCTGTTTTGGATGATGACTCTTCCTTTTCTAAAGGAGAGTTTCCCCCCTCTTGTTAGATGTGTACAAAAGTATTTTTTTGGAACGTCCGGGGTCTAAATGACACGGATAAGCACGCCCCTTTTTGTGATTAGCTAAAGTCCCACCAACCCTTTTTTGGAACTATCCTAGAAACCCATATTAAAGAACAGAACCTAGCCCCTCTTATGTCTACCCTCTGTTGTGGTTGGAATTACCTTTCTAATCACTTTTCTGATGAAGATGGACGAATCATTGTTGTCTGGAAGGATCCTGTAAAAGTCACCATATTGAATCAGTCAAGGCAACAAATTACTTGTGAAGTTCGCTTTCCTACTACTGCTCCTTTCATCTACACATCAATCTATGATTCAAATGAAAGAGTTGAAAGGTCTGGCCTGTGGGTAGAGCTCCTCCATCTCCACCAATCGCTAAGCCTTTCAGACATTCCCTGGTTTATTGGTGGTGATTTTAACGAGATTATCCATCAATCTGAACACTCCCTCTTTGTAGTAAACTCAACTACTCCTCAGATGGCAGAGTTCAGAGACACACTTCACCAAATGGGGATGTTTGATCTTCGGTTTCAAGGCCCTCTCTTCACTTGGTCCAACCATCAACCAGAAAGCCCAATAGCAAAGAAACTTGATCGTCTCCTGGTTAACTCTCACGCTATCTCCCTCTTCCCCAACAGCTCAGCAACCTTCCACCCACCTGAAATGTCTGATCACTGTCCCTGTCTCCTTGACCTAGCTCATCCTCTCCCCCTAGCTGGAACCAAGCCTTTCAGATTTTTCAACTACCTCACTAAACATCCTCTCTTTCACCAGCTGGTTTTTGAGGCTTGGAATCAGGCCGGAAGCATGGCTTTTACTCTTACAAATCTCTGTTGGAAGCAAAAAAGTGTTAAAGGAGTGTTAAAAAAAATAAATAGAGAGAATTATTCAGATATTCAGGTGAGAGTTTTAGAAACTAACCGTTTGTTAAAAGATGTGCAGGTACAAGCATTGCAAAACCCCTCCACCTCCCTGTTTGAAGAAGAACGACAACTCAATCAAAAGTGGCTATTCCTAAAGCAAATTGAGGAATGCTACTTCAGACAAAAATCAAGAGTGACATG
Source organism: Hirschfeldia incana (assembly GCA_026261945.1). Classification (NCBI taxonomy): domain Eukaryota; kingdom Viridiplantae; phylum Streptophyta; class Magnoliopsida; order Brassicales; family Brassicaceae; genus Hirschfeldia; species Hirschfeldia incana. The sequence goes on from JABCMI010000006.1 coordinate 7,179,902, forward strand.
GTTACATGAGGGAGATCAGAACACAACTTACTTTTTTAGGATTTTCCAGACGAGAACGAGCTACAACACGATCAGATCCTTTATGCTATCCTCTGGCGCCTTACTATCAGACCCCTACCTGATGAGTTTACATGCCATCTCTCACTTCCAAAACCTCTTGGGACCAGACTACTTATCGTTGCCAAGCTACCAATCTCCCCCTGAATGGTTTGCTCAACTAATAGGTTTCTGCCCCTCTGAGTCGCATATCTCTGCAATGATCACCATTCCTTCGCCTGAGGAGATTCAGAAGATTATGTTTAAGCTAAATCCAAACAAGTCCCCGGGTCCGGATGGATTCACTTCTGCCTTCTACAAAGCTTCCTGGAGCTTCCTTGGAGAAGAAGTACTTACTGCGATTACTCACTTCTTCCAGCAATCTTTTCTACCCGCTTCAGCCAACTCAACCATCCTCACGCTTGTCCCTAAGCGCCCTGGCGCATCATCAATCACAGATTACCGGCCTATCAGTTGTCTAAACACTCTGTATAAAGTCATTGCTAAACTGCTAGTGAGAAGAATCAAACCTATTTTGCCTTCGTTGATTGTTCCAAATCAGACGGCTTTTGTGAAGGACAGATTGATTATGGAGAACACGGTACTGGCTGGAGAGCTTGTCAATGGGTATCACAAGAAAAAAGGACCGAAAAGGATTACCATAAAAGTGGACATCGCAAAGGCCTTTGATACCCTTTCTTGGGACTTCCTTTTTAACTGTATGCAAGGAATTCAGCTACCTCCGATACTTATAGGATGGCTTCGTGCGTGCATATGTACTCCAAACTTTACTGTTGGCTATAACGGACAAGTGCATGGATACTTCAAAGGGAAGCGGGGCTTAAGGCAAGGGGACCCCTTGTCCCCATATCTGTTCGTGATTGCAATGAATGTCCTCTCATTGATGCTAAACAAGGCGGCGGCAGACCTGAAAATCAAATATCACCACAAATGCAGCAAATCAAAACTTACACACTTAGCATTTGCAGATGATTTGCTTATTTTTATGGATGGTTCACTAAGTTCAGTGCAGAGTGTCTTACAGGTTCTCAAGGAATTCGAGCTGAGGTCAGGACTGGCAGTTAGTATGCAAAAATCCTCCTTCTACTCTTCGGGACTAACTCAAGCAGAGGAAGACGCTATCAAAGTCTCCACGGGCATGCCGAATGGGACCCTCCCTGTTCGTTACCTTGGTGTACCTCTCTGCACAAAAAAATTAAAAGCTGAGAACTGTGAAGTATTGATCCAACAAATTAAAGCTAAGTTCACTTCATGGAGTGTCAAGACTCTCTCATTTGCTGGAAGGCTTCTCCTTATAAAAACAGTGGTGGCGGGTATTAACAACTATTGGTGTTCTACTTTCCTACTTCCTAAAGCCTGTGTAACAAGAATAAACTCTATGTGTGGCTTATTCCTATGGAAAGGACGCCTAGACGTGCACCACTCAGCAAAGGTCTCGTGGGAGGTGGTGACAAAAGAAAAATCTAGTGGCGGTTTGGGAGTAAAGGATCTACATACTTGGAACAAGGCTTGCTGTATAAAACTAATTTGGTTGCTATTCTTTCAAGCAGGATCTATATGGGTTGGATGGTTCAAGTCTGAGGTATTAAAAGGCTCCCTATCTAATTTTTGGACTATGAAACCGACAACAACAAACTCTTGGTTGGCAAACAAGCTTTTCAAGTTGAGAGATGAGGTCTTTACCTGGATAAAGATGAAAGTGGGAAACGGTGAATCCTGTAGATTCTGGTCGGATAATTGGTCCCCCTTTGGGAAGCTTTCAGAATTTATTCTGAGCGAACAAAGTTCTCGCATGGGCATTGCTGCAACCTCCACTGTCTCAGACCTCTTCATTGATGGAAGATGGATGATTCCTCCAGCGCGGACGGAGAAAATGGTACGCCTCCACATCTTCTTCACTACTTTTGTTCTCACTGATACAGAAGATTGCTATGAGTGGGTGATTGATGACAAGCCCATTACGAGATTCAACACTAGTCAGGTATATCGGAAACTGAGGGGTCAGGAAACTAGACTACCTTGGACCCATTGCGTCTGGACTAAAGGAGGCATTCCACGCCACAATTTTCTCACTTGGTTATTCGTATTAAACCGCTGTCCTACTAGGGACCGCCTTCGGAGTTGGGGACTTCAAACGGATGCTGTGTGTTTACTCTGCAACCAGGAGCCAGAAACCAGAGATCACTTATATTTCCACTGCCCCTTCAGCTTTAAAATTTGGGAGGAAATAGGGAGAAGATGTAACTTGCAACCGCTGCAAAACTGGGATCAGACTATGGATCAGGTTCGATGTCTTCAAGAAAACAAATACAAGAAACGACTTACCCTTCTCTGTTGGCAATCTTCAATCTACTGGATATGGCAGGAGAGGAATAAAAGGCTTCACAACCAACAATTTCGATCACCTGAAGCAATCATCTCTCTCATCACTCGGCAAATCACAGACAGGATCTCCAGCTATCGATTTGATTCTCCGGCGCAATCATCGATCTACATGCAACTATGGTTCTCGACACAAACTTGAACGAAACCGTTTCCTCTTCTTTCTATTGGGTGGGCTTTGGGTCTTACTCTGTTCTTTTGTTATTGGTACTAATGGGCTGAAACTCTTGGGTGGGACTATAGCCATGCTATATATAAGTATGGGCTTGTAATCGGGTTTTTTTTTCTTTTCATTATATATAAATATAAGCCTTTGGTCAAAAACATGGTACTTTGGATTCTCCACTATAATTTGTAGTACATCATCTTTTGCCAAACATACTATATCTATATTTTTGCAAAAGCTTGACAAAAATAGTTTAAGGCATATTGTATAACGTATGCCTAAAATCGTGCACTACAAGAAAATAGCTCACTTGCAAGAATGATATTTTGTTGCATTATGTTATTATTTTGTTGCAAATGAAAAATTGCAATAAAAATGTGACAAATTTTAACTTCTTGCTGTTTGGATGTTGCAAATTCTTGTTTGTTGCATATATGTAGCAAAATTAGCAACAAATTGAGTTGTTGCAATATACGTCATATTAATGCAACAACTTTTTTGAAACATTTATGTTGTACATTTATAACGTATTTGTGCAATGTTAATAGTGGCAAATCATTGCTACGGAAAATATATAGCAAACAACATAGCAAATTTGCAATAATGTTTTGTTGCTATTTTATATGGCAAATCGTTGCTACGTAAGATATATATAGCGAAAAACATAGCAAATTTGCAATAATGTTTTATTGCAATTTAATTATATTAATGCAACAAAAAGTCTATAATATTTTGGTATAATTATGACGTACAAATGAAATTTGATGACATACAAATGAAATTTAAATTGTCAAAATTTGCTATATAAAATATCTAGTGATGTTTTTGTAAGTTCTTTGTTGCAATGTTTTTTTGAATAATTTGGTGCAAATATATTGATGCAGTATTTTGTTATAATATATGAGATGCATTATTTGTTTTTACAGTAAATATATTATATAATAACAAAAAATAAAATATAAAATCCAAACCATCAACTTTATTTAATAAAATAAAATATAAAAAATTCAACAATGCATTATTCGAGAAACACCAATTTGACAATTTGAAAGCTAGATAAAACTAATAAAAACTCAGAAAAAAAACAAAAAAACCACCCAGCAGAGACTTAATTGTTGACCCTCGTGGACAGAATAGCAGGACAAAAGATTGCTATAATTTTCTCCAATCCTTGAAGTTTGCTCAGCCTCTCTCTGATATCTGCATTTTCTTCAGAAATTTCTTGCACCTTTTTCTGAAAAATCTCATCATTTACTAAGTTGCTTTCAGTGTTGAAAGGCAATTTAGCATTGATTGAGAGTTCACTGAGAAGAGCGCCTAGGCCAAACACACGATCTTGTGTGGAATCAACCAACTGCAAAAGATAAAAGTATGTTAGACAAAATATCTATGGTGAAATCTATGAAAAGAAAAAGATTTTTTAAAAATATTACAATACCTTCAAATACATTTCATTTTTCAGGAGTTAGCTCTTCTGCTGAAAGGATATCATCTTCCTTTTTCAGATTCAGTCACATGATTCCAAGAGAACTTGCTCTGAGAATGTATTATAAAAGAAAAGTTAAGAGTGTTGTAGATATAAATAGGCATAAGAATTTCTGTAGTCACAGAAAAAACATAAAACAAGAAAAATATATTCTCACGGCTGTGATATACCTTAAATGTGAACCACCATCGATTTTTTACATGCAGCGGCAGAGTTGACTAGTTTCGGTACGGGCCAGGAAAATCAGATCGGATGATTGTTCTTATCTCATTAGTGATTAGGAAATCACGCTTGAACCTATAAACAAAAATAAAAATATAATACAACCAAAATTTTAACATAACGTTCATATATAAAATGTATATGTTTCTTTTTACCAAAATGATCCATTCACTCTGGAAGGATTAAGAACACCTAAGACCATCGGTTGGGCTGCTCCTTGATTTTGATCCTCATTTGCCATCTGGAGATTAGTTGCTTTCAAAGAACTGTGATGCAGAAGATGTTTACTGAATTGTTAAAAACACCGTATAAGCTGCATATATATATATATATATATATGAAAACAACAAATCTAAACCTCTGGATATTGGAAATATCCATATCTTTTTAGCATAATATCTAAACAAACTAAAGTCAAGCGGCAAATGAAACATAAGGCGGGAACAACATTTGACTAAAAAGTAAAAATATTTTAGTTGTTACAAGCTCCTTTCTTGTGACTATTTAATAAATTTTAAAGGAAACACAATAATATAGAACTTTAACAGAAACTAGAATAACTTACGTGTGGTTTCTATGAGGGTCAAATGTCATTACAATCTTGACTTCTAAACTACAATAACACTAAGCAACAAAACAGAACAACCACAAAACAGAACAAGTAAACAACATCAACACATAACATGTATCTATAAACCCGACTCATCACATGTCATTACAATCTTGACTTCCAAGCTACAATAACACTAAGCAACCCAAAAAAATACAAATTTGAGTTCTAGACTTTCCAATCAACAAAATAAAAAAGAAAAATAACAAGTTATCAATACATCTTAAAACAATATTATTTCCAGATTCTAAGCAGGAGATTTCATTACAAGCTTGAAAAGAAATCATAAAATAGTACTTACATTGAATCTAAAAGGACATCACTAACGAGGGAGTCAGGATCACAGATCGTTTCCATACACAACCATGAAACGACAGAAAATTGTTAGCTAAGAGTAGAAGATGAGGAGTTCACTGATAGAAAAGAATTACCTCTGTCCATGCATGTCGTCCTCATCTGTGAACAGTAGTATTAACAACAGCAAGCCCAATCTTGATGGATCTCGTGATGTGAAGCCCATTTCAGATGTGAAGCCTAGCAAACAAGCTTCTGTAAACGACAAAGCAATCGACGATCAACACAAAAGCAGAGTACTCCGTACAGCTACAACGGTTGCAAGACCAGCTCACTGTGTGACGACAACAAACAGGTTCCACGCTCTTGGCGTATGTGCTGAGGTGTGCTAGGGCTTCTCAATGCATCTCTTAGTATAAATAAGATGCCTCATTGTAATAGGTCTCCAAGTTGAAAAGTTCAATAAGATAAACACTTTCTTCTTCGTTGTTTCTCTGAGATTCATAAGTAGAAGCCCGAGGAGAAAGAAGAGAAGAAAAATTCCGAAAAAGAAAAGAAGAAACCATCGCCAAAGCTCAGATCGAAGACCAATTGAAGTCCGAGTGCATCTTCCAAGCTTCAACTGCTATCGCCGGAGCTCCATGTGTGGTGGTTCCAAAGATCGCCTCCGAATAGCCATCACCGTTTTCTTTTTGGTCAAAACCCATCACTGTTCTCTATCACTTTTTTTCAGGTGAGGAAACAAAGGAAAGCACTAAATCAGGCCCAATGTTGTCCGTTCTCCATGTGTTGAGTAGTGACTTCTTCCATAATTCAACGTTGTTAAATTAATATATATATATATATATATTGCTTTTCATCACTTTGAATCCAGTTATAAAGAAATAAATTAAATTATGTTCCACTACTACTCTCCCGTTCCATAAGACACGTAGAAAAAATGAATAAACTCTTACATTTAACAAGGAAAGGTCTCCTTCATGCAAAAACAAAAGAGAAAATACAATCATTTTATTTGGCATTGGATGGAACCATACGTAGTCTAGAAGCAACATAACATGATCAAATTAATAGATACTAATAACATAAACAAAAAAAATATAAACAACACACAAGTAGCGAACACATTCTTTGGGGTTTTGAGAGACTAATATGAAAGAAAAGTGGTTGGTTTATAGGGTTTAATTAAGCAGATCCAAAATCAGAGAACCACTTATCGTACTTTTCAATATCGGAGGAAGACACACTCGGCGGCCCTTTCTTAGTGGTCTTTTCGAAGTCGCACATTGCCACAGGAACGTTTGAGATAGCGTATGTTGATATGTTGATAAGAAGATAGAGGGAGTCAATTTACTTAAGGGAGTTAAGTTGAGGATTTGGAGAGAGATTAAGACAGAAAACCTACGTCTCTGTTATGCTCTGTTTCAGGACAAAGAAAAGCTCGTTAAGTTATTCAGTGAGAGATAAACAGTGGAGAGAGAGATTCTGTAGTATGTCTATAAAGAGATGAGAAGTTTTTTCTCACGCTAAGGTACGTATCTAGTCTTTTGTTTTCTTAAACATTGTCAATTCTTTTTTCTTTGATAAAGATTAACTGAGCAAAAGGAAAAAAAATAAGAAGAGAAAAATTTGTTACGTACAGCATAGGTTTTTTTTGGAATATATAGTTATTTTATAATTTTCTTTTCAAAGAATATATATTTTTTTGTCTAATTTTTGTAATAAGTAAACCAAACCATATTAGACCAAAAAAGATAAAATACATAAAATAATAACATATGAAATTCTTTTAACTTTCTCGATAAAAGAACATATAATAAAAGAATATAATCAGTCACATTTTTTGCCACAATTTTTTTTTTTTTTTTTTTTTTTTTGCAAAAAGCAATGATTCAAAAGTGTTGAAAGTTTCTTGCGAAACTTGCAAGATATTTGTTTATGTTGCAAGAGGTTGCAATTTAGTAACGAAAACATGCAACGTTTGTTATAGTTGTTATTTTGCAATAAATTTGTAATGAAATTGTAACAAATATTCATTATTGAAAAAATATTGCAATAATCATAGCGAATTAATAACGAAGATGAATGTTGCAAATTTTCTGTTGCAATAGAGCTATTTTCTTGTAGTGGTGACTCATCGAACAAGTTCTCTTATTTCCCTAACTCAAACGTTTCTTCAATCTCAGTATGTTTATTACTTTAAAGCCAACTTACATATATTTTGAATATGTTAATAGAAAAATTTTGGATAAATATAGTAGTTGAATTTTTTTGTGTCTGAAATGATTTAAGTAAATAGAAATTCTTAAATGTTTTACCAAAATCAATGAAACTGCAAAACTAAAATGGAATTTTGAGTTTTGAGAAGATGACATGGCAACAAACATTGAGATTGGAGAGAATAGGAATCAGAAAGAAGCAGCCTACCACAGTACTATGGAATGTACATTATCATTATTTTTTGTTAAAAGGGAATTTACATGATTGTCATACTATATTCGAGGCTTCTTTACACAACCATAAAGAATTAATGTCAACCTGAATAAAGGATTTTACATTTATTAAGATAATATATTCAAAGATTTACACAACAAATATTAATTTATGAAAGCATATTATCATGGCAAAGAAGTTAATTCAACCCACCAATGATCTTTAATCACATTTTTCTAACACATTTGCCTATATAAAGCAACCGCCCCTCTCATCTTCTTTCACCCTCTAAATCGTCATCATCTCAACATTAAAAAAAAAACTACATCTTCTTGACTAAGAAAAGAAAGTGTTTTATCAAAAAAAAAGAAAAGAAAGTGTATACAAATCGAAACGAACCAAACCTAACCTAACCGATTCGGTCATTGTTTTCTGTCCCTCGGCTAACTCTGTGTCTCTATCTCCTCCGGTATTCTTCTTCTCCTGTCTTCTTCACATACATCTCAATGATCTCTCTGCTTTTTTATCTTCTGAAATGTCAGATTTTTTTATGAAAGAACTCAAAACTCATTTCTCTTTTTCGCCAAGTGTAGAGTGAACCTAACGACAACGTTGTCAAACATCTTGGTATATACATATATATCTTCGACACGCTATGTGCATTTCCCCCAAAACATTCTTGTTTCTCTCTTACATTACCTGCCACGAATAAAGTCGAGTTCAGCAAATAAAAATAAACCCACAAGTAAGATTCTCAGAGTTTTCTTTTGGTTCGTTCGCAGATTTGTAAGCAAAAAATGACGTCCGAGAACAGTAAGATGACGAAGAGTTACTTTGACGTTCTTGGAATCTGCTGTACATCGGAGGTTCCTCTGATTGAGAATATCCTCAATTCTCTCGACGGAATCAAGAAATATTCCGTCATCGTACCGTCAAGAACCGTCATCGTCGTCCATGATAGCCTCATCATCTCCCAATTCCACATTGGTAACGTTTTTTTCGTTCCAAAAGAAACGAACAAATTTTTTAAAAATGTATTTTGTCTATGTGGTTGATATAATAAATGTCGCATCCACACGAAAACGTCACTTTCGAACATTTAATAATGCCATCTACCAAGGACTGCACTTAATATTCAATGGGCTAGTTTAACCCACAGACCCTCACAGTCACATACATGCATTAGCATACAATAACTTACCAGTATTTTTTTTCTTCTGAAAATTACCCAAGTATTTTTACCAGTTAGTAGTAACTTAGTATTTTCTTTCTGAAATATTTTTACCATTACATGCATTACCATTTAATTTGTGCAAGTACTTTTACCATCTAAACCATATACATGATAAGCAGTTACGTAACATTCCAAAATATTAAATTATTTGAAAATACTTGACAAATACATAGTATGTAATAACATCGTGACCTTACTAGGTAACGCACCTTTCACATGATTAACGTTTATATATTTTCTTTTCCAAAATTTATAGTTTATATTTTCCCATTGACTCATTAGCTTAGTGGTGTTTTACTAGAAGACAATAGAATATTTGTCGCTCAACCAATACTTTTAATAAATACTTTAGATTTTTGAAGCTAGTCATTGGTTCTTAGAAAATATTTTTTATATATTTATCGATTTATTAAATAATTACGGTGTTTGCAGTTAAGGCACTTAACCAAGCTAGGTTAGAAGCAAATGTGAGGGTGACCGGAGAAACCAACTTTAAAAATAAATGGCCAAGTCCCTTCGCGGTTGTTTCCGGCGTTCTCCTCCTCCTTTCATTCTTCAAGTATCTTTACTCTCCCTTCCGTTGGCTCGCCGTCGCAGCCGTCGTCGCTGGAATCTATCCAATATTAGCCAAATCTATAGCTTCCATCGCAAGGTCTAGAATCGACATCAACGTTCTTGTTATAATAACAGGTAATGTTTTCATGTATTATTTGCCTCCTTTTCTACGCTAAGTTAAGCTAATACTCTTACATTGTTACGAACAGTGGGAGCAACACTCGGCATGCAAGACTACACAGAAGCTGCAGCAGTTGTCTTCTTATTCACAATCGCTGAATGGCTCCAATCTAGGGCTAGCTATAAGGTTTTTGCTTCCACCATTTTTCCCTTTTCTTGTTACGCAAGTTACCATGGATACTGTGGTTTGATGAAAGTTTGGTTTCAGGCAAGCGCGGTGATGCAGTCGCTGATGAGTTTAGCTCCACAGAAGGCAGTGATTGCAGAGACGGGAGAAGAAGTTGAAGTGGATGAGCTCAAGATCAACACCGTTATAGCAGTCAAAGCTGGTGAAACCATACCTATTGATGGAGTTGTTGTGGATGGAAACTGTGAGGTTGATGAGAACACTTTGACCGGTGAAGCATTCCCTGTGCCTAAGCTGAGAGATTCAACGGTTTGGGCTGGAACCATCAATCTAAATGGTTACATAACCGTGAAAACAACCGCTCTAGCTGAGGATTGTGTTGTTGCAAAGATGGCAAAGCTAGTGGAAGAAGCTCAGAACAGCAAAACCGAAACTCAAAGGTTTATAGACCAATGTTCTAAGTACTATACTCCAGGTTAGTAACAGAACCAGCAACTGATTCTTGTTCTTTGTGTTCTTGAGTTGTGTAGTGATTGAGACGTCATCTTCTATTTGCTTTGTATATGCAGCGATCATCATAATATCACTCTGTTTTGTGGTTATCCCATTCGCTTTGAAGGTTCACAGCATGAAACATTGGCTTCACTTAGCACTAGTTGTGCTAGTAAGTGCTTGTCCTTGTGGGCTTATTCTCTCAACACCAGTAACCACTTTCTGTGCGCTCACTAAGGCAGCCACATCAGGGCTTTTGATCAAAGGAGCTGATTATCTTGAGACCCTAGCCAAGATTAAGACCGTTGCTTTTGACAAAACCGGGACCATCACTAGAGGAGAGTTCATCGTCATAGATTTCAAGTCACTCTCCAGAGAAATAAGCCTGCACAGCTTGCTTTACTGGTGAAACATTTGTTCTGGTATTTTAATTATTTAGTGAGACACTTAAGGTTTTGTTGAGAGTTTTTTGGAATATGATTCTGTCAGGGTATCAAGCGTGGAGAGCAAGTCAAGCCATCCAATGGCTGCTAGACTTGTGGACTATGCAAAATCTGTTTCTGTTGAACCTAAGCCTGAAGCGGTTGAGGAGTATCAGAACTTTCCTGGAGAAGGTATCTTTGGGAAGATTGATGGCAAAGAATTCTATATTGGGAACAAAAGAATCGCCTCCAGAGCTGGATGCTCATCAGGTACACATAACAAATGAATGCAATGTTTTTTCATCATTGAGGTTTTTTGTTTAACACTCTGATGATTATTTGCTTTGGTGTGTGTATGTATGTACACAGTTCCAGATACTGATGTTGATACCAAAGGAGGAAAGACTGTTGGATATGTCTACGTTGGAGAAACACTTGCTGGAAGCTTCAATCTCTCAGATGCTTGTAGATCTGGTGTAGCTCAAGCGATGAAAGAACTGAAATCTTTGGGGATCAAGACTTCAATGCTTACTGGAGATAACCAAGCCGCGGCTATGTATGCTCAAGAGCAGGTGAGAGTCAGTCTTTTGAGTTTAATGCCTTCTCTTGAAACTCATTTTCACTGATTAATAAACTTGAAATGTTTATGTTGAACAACAGCTAGGGAATGCTATAGATATCATTCATGCGGAGCTTCTTCCAGAAGGAAAATCTGAAATCATCAAAGAGTTTAAGAGAGACGGTCCAACGGCTATGGTGGGAGACGGTTTGAATGATGCACCAGCTTTGGCCACAGCAGATATTGGTATCTCAATGGGTGTTTCAGGGTCTGCACTTGCAACAGAGACTGGTAATATAGTCCTGATGTCTAATGACATCAGGAGGATACCACAAGCGATAAGGCTTGCACGCAGAGCTAAAAGGAAAGTGGTGGAGAACGTGGTCTTGTCCATCACTATGAAAGGAGCAATTCTTGGTTTGGCTTTTGCTGGTCACCCGTTGATTTGGGCAGCTGTGCTTGCAGACGTGGGAACTTGTCTTCTTGTGATTCTTAACAGCATGATGTTGCTTAGGGATAAACAAAAGGGTGGAAACAAATGTTATAGGTCTTCTTCTTCTTCTTCTCCTTGTGTCTTAAACGCGGAGAAACATGAAGGTGAAGCTAATGCTGGGAACATGGAAGCAGGCTTATTACCACCAAAGAGGAGTGATACGCATTGCAAGTCAAGCTGTTGTGGAAATAAGAATCAAGAGAAAGCGGTGAAGCCGCACCATGGTCACTCTGGTTGTTGCGACAAGAAACAGAAAGACAATGTAAAGAAAGTGAGGAAGAGCTGTGAGTCAGGGTGTTGTGGTAGTGGTAACAAGACTCAGCAACCAGGCCAAGACGAGGCAAAACATAGCTGTCATAACATGCCTGGTGTCTCATCTGAGGAGATAAGACTTGACGTTGGTGATGGTGATGCTGATCATGTGGTAGCTAGCTTGAAAGTGAAGAGAAATGGGCACTGTGAAAGTTCCAATGACGATAAAGAAGAGATCTGTTCTGAGGTGAAAGTGAACTGTAGCAGCAGAGAGAGGAGCCACAGTCACCACCATCACCACCATGCTTGAAAGAATTATGATTGAGTTAGCTTTAGCTTCTTGCTCACTTTTGTAACTTTTCATCTTGGAATCATATCAGCAAGGAATCCTTTTCACTTACTATCTCAAGTCAAAAGTGTTCAAAGTATTATTACCAACGACGCAAGCGTTTTCCAAAGTGGTTGAATCTGTTAAAAACTTAAAAAGAGAAATTGACATTTAAAGAATATATGATTTTTCATTGATAAGAAGATTATGATAAAAACAACGTCTAATAAGAAAAGAAAACCCGAGGTTCGTGATTCCAGCAAATGATATAAATAAAAAAGATTATTATGTACAAAACGCCAACAAATTGAACTGGCCACTGTGGGGGTAATGGAGATTACTCGGTAAGAACTATCGTAAGACTAAACAAATCATCATCCCAAACTTACTTTGGTACTTACAAATTAGTCTCTTCTCCCAAAAGGCCGTCCAAAATTTTGCCTCCTCTGGATCATCCCATGTTGCCAAGACTGATCAGAATCATCAACTACTGAATTCTCCCTTCGAAAATTCCCATTTCTTGGAAACGACGTCGTCGTCCTTGTGCTAAGCTTCTCGTCGTCTTCTGATGGTGTCCCTGACCTTGTCTCGTTATGCTGCATATCGATGGATCTGTTCCTTGACCCACCTGGTCTAAAACCTCTATTAGGCGCTTTAGGGATAAAACTAGGTACCGGGAAATCCTTGGGAAGAGATTCCATCTCCATAAAACAGTTCCTTTCTCGGGCGTCAGTGATCAGTGCTGCCCAATCCTCACACTTCATCAGAGCAGATGCGTTTCCCATGACCTGTTCAAGAAAAAACAAAAAAGTCTCAAAAAACCCAGAAATATTATTTATAATATCATAGAGAATAAGTACGTGCAGCATAATACCCATAGAGCTCTTCTGGCACGTGTGAGAGCAACATTCATCCGTCGTATATCAGCAACAAACCCAACCCCGTGACTGGAAGCACGCACACATGACATGATTATAACATCACGTTCTTGACCCTGAAACGCGTCTACAGTGTTGATATAAATCTCTTTCACTTCATCTGGTCCCAAAGCATTTCCAAACTCCATTTTCAGGCATTTTAGCTGCAGTTTATATGGAGTTATCACTCCAACAGAGACTTTACCCCCACCCAATGACTTAAGAGTCCTCTGAAGATGCAAGTAAAGTCCAACACAAAAGCGAGCTTCATCAATGTTCTCGTAAGAAACCGACCCACCTCTATGAGACTCCCGTCCATGGCTGATATTAAAGAAAAGGTAAGGCTTGAGGACAGAATCTTTGTAGTAAATCTCATCAGGAGCAGTGGTAACACTTTCGCTGTCAGTGAGGCGTCCTTGGTAGAAATATCGTGAAGGGAAATCACGTATTTGAGGATGCATTCTATACTGAAGAGTTAACAACAAAGTTGGACAGCCTGCTAGCTGAAACCTTTCAAAGAGACTTCTGCTGTACATCAGGGTTCCAGCCGCTTTGCTGATAACTGTAGCAGGAAGCTGCTGAGGATCACCGACAAGTACACATCTTGCAGCACCGAGAGCAAGTGGAGGAAGAACTCCAACTTCACTAGCTTGGGCAGCTTCGTCGATGACCACCATATCGAAGCCATGTGTAAGACGAGAAAATAGTTTACGACCACTGCTTGATACGGTTGTAAAAACAATTTCAGCCTCGTTCGCGAAACTCGCCTCAAGACTTGCGCGAGCTTCTTCAAGGCTGAAACTGTTACCTGCGCGAAACTTCCCCTCAACAATTAGAAGGCGAGACATTTCAACAAGATCTTTATCTCTGGCTTCCACCACAGCAGAAAGGCGCTGTAACAATGCATCTCTGGTCTGGTCTCTAACCATAAGAACATCAGGGTCAACACCAACGGATCCCTGCGAACGATTAGTAAAGGCTGCAGCAGTAAGTTCCCTTTTAAGTCCAGCAATTTCTTGAGAGAGCTGAGCTTCTCGTAACCTAAGGTTGTGCATGTGTCCTAGAATTTCATCACGGGACTTAGCTAATAGCTGATCACTTCTTCGCTCCACAGAGACTGCTTGAGCAGCTCTAGTTTGAGTATCAACACCTACTCGAGCAACATCAGGTCGATAAACCCTCATTTCACCATCAATAAAACCACGATCAAGGACACGTGAGAGAAGTTCATCGGTCGCAGCATTTGAAGGAGCACAAACGAGCATCCTTGGTTTCGCACACAGTTTTGGCAGAGTACGGAATAGGTTCTGATCCATGTTCTGTAGGACTTCGTCAATAGACCCTGACACAATATTATCTGAACTGCTCTCATTAGCCTGTTTGTAACTTTCAGGAGCTAATTTCTTCAGCAAGGAAGTGTAATACTGCTGATACTGAACCAAATGGATGACGTTCAACATTCCCCACACTGTGTGTGTCTTGCCTGTTCCAGGAGGGCCTTGGACAAGAGTAAATGGCCATGGATCTTGCCTCTTAGCCCCACTGCTGGTACCAGCTGCAGTGTGCATTGCAGCCCAATGGATTGCAGACAACTGTGGAGCATTAAAGCTTCTATGCAAATGGCCAGCAAAGCTCGGAGTAAAACAATCGGGTACTGTAGGAGTTTGCTCACCGTAATTAGGAAACTGCTCTGGGCTGGGTCTGAGAATTGCATTTTGCATCTGAAGGATATAATATGAATTTGACAGAGTCAGAATAACTTAAAGCGTTTACGAAAGATTTGTTAGAGGAAAGATTACCAACCTGTGGGTTAAGCTGACCAAATGCATGCAAAGCAACATATTCCCTCTGTGTGGTTGCAAGCGAACCAAGCACTGTCAGATGCCAGATCTCCTTAGGTTTAAGCTTCCGTAAAATATGATTATCATCAACATTGCTGGAAAAAAAATTACAAAGGAAAATGAGAGAAATTAAAATAATTCTTTCAGTAAGAATGGATAAAGTTCAGATATAGTATCAATAATAGTATGTATATACCTTCCAGAGTCATAAGAGTCTCCAACATAGAAGTGGAGAATTGCTCCATGGGGATCTCGAGTATCAACAGGTATATATCTCCTAACTGTACCAGCTACACGTCCACCATCCTCATGCTCCCCTTCTAAACATAGAAGGACAAAATTACAGAATTCAGAGAGAAGCAATATCAATATGAAAACAAACCAGACAATCTAAGAATTATAACCTTACCTGATTCAGGCACGGGAGTTGACAGAACTGCAACATCACCCTCTTTGAAAGGCCACTTACATTCATTTAGTGAATTAAGTATCACATCATACCAACCTAAACCAGGTAAAAACAA
Source organism: Hirschfeldia incana (assembly GCA_026261945.1). Taxonomy (NCBI): domain Eukaryota; kingdom Viridiplantae; phylum Streptophyta; class Magnoliopsida; order Brassicales; family Brassicaceae; genus Hirschfeldia; species Hirschfeldia incana. Next base: position 7,195,476 of record JABCMI010000006.1, read on the forward strand.
AGGTTAGCAGTCAGGTAACAAGAGAACAGTCAACAAAGGGTTAACATTGTTGCCCACGGGGCTTTATAAAAGTCTATTAGGTCAGTGGTGATTATTACCTCGCTCTCTTCGTTCCACGAACTTTATTCTGACCTTCATGTATGAATTTGCCTCGCATGATTCTTCCCATGAACTGTAAAGTTGTGCCCGACACTCCTCAAAAAGTAAAGGTTCAAACACTCTAACATACTCATCCATGGATTCAAACCGCTCAGGAACACACTGGAGCTCAGCATCCTCTAAAACACAAGAACATTTGTATGCCAACAATCAATAACACAATGGCTAATAGACAGAAACGACAAACATATGAAAAGGTTAAAGTGAATATTTATCATCCATGCAAGACAAGCATCTCCAGTGAGGTGTACAGAAAATACCAGAAGCATGTCAATCATAAAGCCAATCAATGTCCAACATTCAGTTTCATTACCAGCCCATTCAACTTTTCTATAAGTATTAAAGCATTTAATTTCCCTATACTTGACCAAAAACACCTACTTACCCAAGATCATTGGAACTTTATATTCCCGTGTGTTCAGTGTCGTAACAGGCATAGTACCAAAAGATGAAATATTACAATACAACAGGAGAGCGCAACAATTACTGCAGAGAATTGAGATATGAACCAGGACAAGTGCATAAAAATACTAACACAAACTAGAAGTACTCTGTCATCTTAAAGGTATGATTTAATCGTATCACCTTCCAAATCATGTGGCCATTATGATTCTCACTGAGCCATGATTGAGGACACAAGGAACTGGCACCAGTAGATTTAATTGGCATATAAATTTCTTACCTTAAATCAAGAGAACTTAATTAAAAAAGCAGGAGCACTCAAACACGAGTTGCATAAGCAGATAAACAATACAGGACATACCTGGATGATGCCAGAACTTTTCGTTGGTCACCTCTCGTATAAGACGCTCCACAGATGTATCTTGGTATTGAGTACTATTTGTGACTGGCTTCTTGAACGAAGTAAGCTTCTTGTTTCCGAACTTTGAGTCTACAGAACTTTGACTGGACAAGGAGGCTTGTCTACTTGACGACTGGCCAGGCTTCAACTGCCGTGAATTTATTGGTTGCTTCCATGAGCCCTGCCTTGATACAGATGTCGTTGTCCCCTCCGAAGAAGGGCCTGCATCCCCGTTCATCCGCCTAGTTTTACCAACCAATCCGGGTGGTTGTGATTCCCCATTAGATTCTGGCTTCTGTTCAGTCGTCCCTTGCTCACCATTCGGAGGACCCCCGCGAGATTCTCTAACTGTGCGTGTGACAACGGGTTGTGGGAAATTCTGTCTTCTCGGTGTTGTGGTTTTAATAGGGCCAGCTTGTTTGACATCTTCCAGGTTGAGAAACACAGTCTGCCTGTTGCGTTTCTTACCCAACATGGTCTCTTTCTGATGATCCCACTTTCTTTTGACAGTGGTATTTGCGCACTTGATTGCATGACTTGCTTCAACTCCTTTCATTTCTCTCTGCTTCACAGTTAAACCCTGCTCTTGCGGACCATCTATAGATGCACTGCCTTCTGAAATCACGTTCTTCTTTTGAAGACCAGATTCTGAGGTAATATCTAATCCTACTGTGCTACAACCTTTCTCTGTAACTTTACAATCATCAGAAGAGTCACCAGTTTCTGGCATCCCCTTATTATCGATACTACTGGCAGGAACCTCAGACTCCGTCAATTCCCCTTCTTCTCTCTCAGGTGCGCCAGCATCAACTGATGATGATACAACATTTGCTTCCTTATGAGCAACCTCGTCTGTCTTTCGTTCAACTACTACTACATCTGTACGCTGAGAAGCCACAGGGCGGACAAAAGGCTGAAAACCGGACGCCGTCGATGCAGGCAAGAACACTCGGCTGCTGTTTGCTTTATCTTGGGGTGGTGTAGCCAGCAAGCCAGAAGTAGTATTGAGGTTTGCAGATGGGATAGCCTTCTGAGGCTGATTCACACCATCATCATCATCTTCTGTAGGAAGTTCATTAAGATCAAATAACAATTTTCCTTCTGAAGCCATCTCGAATGTATTATTATAAACTTCACGCTAATGCAATCAAAAATACGTTTATCCCCCAGCTTCTGCAGAGACAAAAAAAAAATTCAAAATCATAATCAAATAATAATATGCTAATAAGATAGAGTGGTTCACAATCGTATCAAATGGATCCAATCTAGTGCTTTACTCAGTTCGAATCGATTCAACTAATAGGCAATTCGAATTTGACGATCAAAAACAGCAATCGCGCACACGAATCAGTCATCGTTACGTATTCACAAAAGTCAAAAAATCAAAGATCGAGATCTAAGCAAACGAACCACTGACGGTGTCGGTGAGGGGGAGGGGGCGGCGGCAGCAACGAGGAGAAAGTTTCGAAACGGCGGCGGCTCAATCGACGGCGACGGGAACAGATCGGAGATCTGGGATCTTGGTTTGACGGAGGAGAGAGCGGAGAATCTGGTGGTGGAGAGACGATGAGGGGGGGGAGAGAGAGAGGCTAAGTTTTGATCGAAACTAGGTTTTTAATGTAATTTTATTTTATAATATGGTTTCTAATTAGCGGATTTATTTTTAAATCATGGATACGCTATTTATTACGATTAAAGTAAATAACTATTAAGAGCTCCATATTCTGGTCAACATGTGTCACATAGGGTTAGATTTTGTACCGAATATGGTGTTAATTATTTTTGGGTTTTAGGCTTTTAGCAAAGGAGGAGAGGGTGGGTAGTTGTAGTTGAAGCTGTATTATTACAGCAGAAACATATAATCTATATACGGTGTAAATGTGGAATGATGCACGACGATGAGAAGTTGGCTGAAGATTGCTGTTCAACAAAACCAGGTTTGTTGACTCTCAGTAGTGACAAATCTTACAAGTTAGAACAATCTTTTCAAGTAGCATGTTTATCCATCCAGGCCCAGAATAATTGAGCCGATACAAGTCAAACCAAAAACCATAACTAAAAAACGGGCCTAGTGACACAAAAAATGATATTTTTAAAAGGATCTGGTGCTACATTAATATATTTAGAGTGGACTATATTTTTCTATTTACTAAAATGGGTTTAGCATAAACCCACTAAAAATAAAATCCAGTCGGATCTGGTCCATTGAGCAAATCGATGATTCCACTAATAGATTACTTCATTATAAATAAAACGAAGGCGGTTAATTCTCAAATTCACCTCAATTCTTTGCACCAATTAAAGTGTCATGTAGTAGGATTAGTATAAATAAAAATAAGTCTTTTTTGCAATAAAAAAAAGACGTAGTTGTTTATTGGAAGAGCATGTGATTTCAGTTAGTTTCTTCTTCTTCATCTCCTACAGAAAAAATATAAAGATTTGTTTGTCAAGTTTTGAGTTTCCAGTTTTATGCTTTGAATCCAATTTCAATTCTACCTTCTCGCAATCAAATCAAACTATGTTCTTTATGCAAATAAATATTTGGAATATTTCCATATATCTTATTATTTATCTTATAAATTATTTAGATAATTATCCTTATTGTTTTACGGTTTTATGGCTTTGTTATATATAGCCGTTTTGGCTTTAAATTTGTATTCAATTTATGATGATTTAATAAGAGCGATTTTTATACGAGGTTTATGGCACGGGAAATAGTATTTCCAAATCCTAAAGAGGTTTTTATAAAACACTGAAAAAAGTATTCTCAATCCTAAGAGCTTTTAATTAAGCATTGTGAAGAGTATTCACAAACCCTAGAAGCTTCCGCTACATCAGTTTTTTTATGAGATATAATGAGTAGTTTGTGTCTGTAAAAACAGAACCGCTAAAGATGAAGACATCGATATCTAAACCCTAAACTCTAAACTCAGATACTAGATCCTAAATTCAAACCGTAAATCCTAAACCCAAACTTTATGTATTAAGTTTGGATTTACGGTTTAGGATATAGGATTTGGGTTTAGGGTATAAGATTTGAGTTTAGAGTATATATTTGAATTTAAAAGCACAGAATTAGAGACTCAAAGTTTGATAAACAAAACTTCATATTTTCTTTAGGGAAATGAAGAAGAAGGAGCAACATTTTTTTTTCTTTACATATTTTCCTTCTAAAAAAAATCATTTTCTCACTAATCGTACATGGTATTTTAATTAGTGTAAGGGGTTGAGGTGAATTTAAGAATTTATTTTGTTCAAATAAAATAAAGGACTTTAGGTTAAATGAATGTATAATCAGAAAAACAGACCGAAAATGTGAGTATCGCCTCTTCAATCACCGCAAAAATTTTGCACGAATTCACCCTAGATGAATAGATAACAAAAATAAAAAGATACTTATTTAAACGACTCGTGTAAACAAACACTTTTAGTTCGAACTCTTTGTTTATTCTTGATTATTAATACGAAAAATCTTCCAACCATTTATATCTTTTATAAATTTACATTATTGACCGGATATGTAAATTGTAATCCACAAATAGTATAAATAATTTTAAATAATAATGTTATTTGTGAAGACAAAAGGTGGGAAAGAAAAGGACAAGAGAGAGTCAATGTCTATAACGACTGTTTGTGTCTGATCCCAGTTCATGTCTTTATATGTCTCCTCCTTAAAAGGTCACTTTACAATTTACTCTCTTTGTTGTTTGAGCTTTCATCTCTCTTTATCATCTATCTTTTCAAATTAACTCCATAACTGTGGGAAACCCCCTTGAAAAAGCTTGAAGCGTGCGTAATCTACAATCTCCATAATTCTGGATTTTGTTAACAACAAATATATTTCATATTGGTCCATATAAAGTATTTTCTCTGTGGTTTGACGCCCTAAAAGGTACAGTACACTTGCAAGACTAGTTACGGACTCAGGACTTTGATTACGCACAGAACTCAAAAATATTTGCGACTTTTATTATCTACAATAGATGTGTTAGTACTATCTACTAGATAGCTTGATGAACTTGACGAATTGGCGAGTGTGGCTATAAACTGCAGACCTTTAGATTGGGACGATGCTTTTCAATGTTCTCATGGGGTTAGAACTAATGAGTATCTTACAGTATTCTTCATGTCGTAAGTTATGAAATTTTACAAAACTTACATGGATATTTTTACCTAAACATGATCAGTTTACAAGTACCGGTTAAAGCTGAGAAGAGATTATAGCAAAGCTGTCATAATAAATTGGCATTGGTCCATCTACGGAATTCTGAGTATTAATTTTACTTGACATTATCAAAGTCTTAAGGAATATATAATCTGAACTTGACGTACAAAACTATATAAATTATACTTATTAAAAATACTAAACAATTTTCAATTGGCACGCATCAAAACGTATGGTCAAACATGAGGAGTATTACATGCAAAACCAAATCTGACCGACTAAAGAAGACATTCAGAGATCAGATTTCAGATCCATTGGTTTATTTTTCTGATGGCCAAATTGCCCTCGTGACATGCAAATATTACTGGATGAACATAATTAATGGAGACACACGTAATAACTATTGACAAGGAGAGTCCTAATGTTGACCTACAATATATAAACACAGACACACTTCAAAATTAACCATGGTTAGTCGCACGTGTTATGCCCTCTGGTCAAATATGTTTTCATTATAAATTTCTTGTTAACAATTTCTGTTCATATTACTGTTTAGAGTTTAGTACTACTAAATTTAAATTTGAACTGGAATAGTATTTCAAATTCACATAAACATTGCTATAAAAAGCTGACACAAAATGGCAAAAGCGTAATGATATAATCACTGTCAAAAGTAGTTCAGAAAAAGGGGTGTCACTGTTAAAATATGTTTTTGCGTTTACTTTTTTTTTTGTAACTGAACAAAAAAAACTTAAGTGTCATTCGCGTAGATTTTGGAGAATTTATATAATAGATTCATAAATGTAATCACGACGAAAATATCTTGAATGTAATACTAGATCTTGAACTATATTAGGTTTATATTTACGTACGTAGATAATTGGTTACTGAGTTTTGATTTACGTATGGCGTAGATCAAACTCTTCGTAATAATGGAGAAGCTATCTGTTACGACAAGAAAATACAAAGACACATGCGGAAATTTATTGAGCTTTGCTATCATCGTAGTATTGCTATCTGGATATATGGGTTTAGTATATAGTTTTACAAGGGAGATTTTCAAAATGTTTTCATTTTTTTATGTAACAAAAGAATTTAGTTTTTTTTGCAAGTGAATCATACATTTCAATAATACTATTTACTCAAAAGTCTAAAGGCAATTTAAAACTTGAGAAACGAACCAAAGTAAAATACAGGAAAGTACTGTGTACTGTGCAACTGCATCATATTTAATAAAACATCTAAAGAAAGTTGCTTATTTATTGATTAGAGAAAGACTGTTTTGGTACCAAACAGATCCGGGTTTAAATAATGTGTATGAAAAATGGATGATTCTAAGTCTTCGCATGTTTCTTAATGTAGATGAATACGGAAAAATATAAAATACCATATTCTTTGAAAATAATGAACTATTTCAGATAATCAAAATATATAATAGAAACTTAATCAAATAGCAGCAGAAAATGACAAAAAAAATTAATATCTATTTTGATATCACTTTTAACATTTTTTATATACAGCTATCTATGTGAAATACATGGTAGATATACTGCTGTTACACTATATAGCAGAAATGAAGTATTATTGACTATGACCATACTGATACATACTGTATTTTAGACAGTCTTGTAAATATAACTACGAAATGTATTTATTTCCCTTTGAACAGAGTGGTCTTAATAACCAATTAACCATGGTCAGCGACAGCAAATTGATAACATGGATATCATCAACAAACTATCGTGTTCCGTAAACAATAAGATAAAAAATAAATGATATTGGGATTACCAAACTGTTAACATTAGTAAATTCAAAGTACAATTAATGGTTGAGTTAGTAAAATAAAAATTTGAATTGTTAAGTAATTAGATGCTTCTAATCAGATTTCAAGGAGATATGTCGGATGCACCGACGACACGTGCGGATCCGTCACGTGCGCGATTTAACTCCTAACTCGTATGTCGATATTTTCGTTATATATCAAAATTATTATATATTTTTTTTACACTCCGTATTGTCGAATTTTATGCCCGGAATCAAGGGTTTGACTTACCAAATTGTTACCAGTTTTGGGGCGTAACTTAAAAATGATTTAAAACATTACATTTTTAAAAAAAAATTAATCTTGATTAAAATCACAACATGTGAATGAGTTAATGAAAGTTGAAAATAGAAATGCTATTTATTTAATTTATTTTTATTTTCCAGAAAGCCAAACCTTTCTCCTTCATATACACGAACCCTTTTCATTTCTCTTTGTACAACAAAAGTGAACTACTCTTATCCGATTCTGAAGCAGAAACTTAGCTGCGGAATCTTCAGATTCTCAAGAAACTAAGAGAACTTTGTTTTTGAACAGAATCTTCAAGAACTTGTTGTCCCAGATCTATTGCTACTGTTCAAGGTTTGAACAAAAGTCTTTTACTTCTGTCTTAAATCTTCTCTGTTTTTTCTTTATCTTGATTAAATTTTGCAATTGGTTCCTGTGATACTTTGATTAGATTAGCTTAATCTTGATCTGTTCTATGTTATCCTCTCTACTTTCCAAAAAGTTTATACTGTTTCAGTTCTTCTCAACGTGACCGATCTGTGACCTTCTTGCTTTGTGTTCCTCGCAACACAACCTTGAGCAGGCTTTTAAATTTGAACTTTTATTAATCTCTTATTGGATTAACTGAAGTTTTCTTTCTAATCATATAAATTTGAACTGTTATTAATCTCTTATTGGATTAACTATAGTTTTCTTGCTAATCATATAAGTTTGAACTCTTATTAATCTCTTATTTGATTGTTTTCTTGCTAACCATATTCAATCTTTCACCGAATCTATATCTAAGACATAACCTTTGGTCGGATTTTCAGGAAACTTTTTTTTTTCTTTCTAATTTTTTTTTCCGGGAAAATCTCGTTTGTTAGGTATGTGGAGTTGACTGATTCAAAAGACTTGAAGCTTTTTTAACATGTTGAAGTACTTCAAACAAAAAAGCAAAGCATATGCTTTTGTGTTGTGTGACTTGTCTACTCTGTTCAAACAAAGTACTAATCCTTTTATTTCATTTTCATTTGTAGGTTATTATAACATTCGCAAGACATGATAAATGTAATGGATCCGATGAAAAGCGGATCAGAGAAAGGCTTAGATCCACAGCTATGGCATGCATGCGCAGGTGGCATGGTTCGTATGCCTCCCGTAAACTCAAAAGTCTTCTACTTCCCTCAAGGCCACGCCGAAAACGCTTACGACCACGTCGATTTCAAGAACCTCCCCATCCCTCCCATGGTTCTATGCCGCGTCTTGGCCATCAAGTACATGGCCGATCCTGAATCCGACGAGGTTTTCGCAAAACTGAGGCTGGTCCCTCTAAAAGACGACGATCATCACGAGTACGGAGACGGTCAAGATCAAGGCGGCGACGGTTTCGAGACTAACAGCGAGAAGACGCCTTCCTTCGCCAAGACTCTGACTCAGTCCGACGCTAACAACGGGGGAGGGTTCTCTGTCCCGCGCTACTGCGCGGAGACGATCTTCCCTAGGCTGGATTACAACGCCGAGCCGCCTGTTCAGACCATTCTCGCCAAAGACGTCCACGGAGATGTTTGGAAGTTCAGGCATATATACAGAGGGACGCCGCGTCGGCATCTCCTCACGACGGGGTGGAGTAACTTCGTGAACCAGAAGAAGCTCGTGGCTGGAGATTCTATCGTCTTCATGAGAGCCGAGAGTGGAGATCTTTGCGTAGGGATCAGGAGGGCTAAGAGAGGAGGGATCGGTAATGGACCCGAGTATTCGGCTGGTTGGAACCCTATCGGTGGAAGCTGTGGCTACTCTTCTCTTTTGAGAGAAGATGAGAGTAATAGCTTGAGGAGGAGTAACTGTTCTCTTGCTGATAGAAAAGGAAAGGTGACGGCGGAGTCAGTTATAGAGGCGGCCACGCTTGCTATTAATGGAAGGGCGTTTGAGGTTGTGTACTATCCTAGGGCTAGCACTTCTGAGTTTTGCGTCAAGGCGTTGGATGCTAGGGCTTCGATGAGGATACCTTGGTGCTCGGGTATGAGGTTTAAAATGGCATTTGAGACCGAAGATTCTTCGAGGATAAGCTGGTTTATGGGGACTGTTTCAGCTGTTAGTGTCTCTGATCCTATCCGTTGGCCTAACTCTCCTTGGCGGCTTCTACAGGTATAAAACCCTAAGAAGTTTCGGTTAAGTTTCATGAGCTTCCAACTTAAAACTAATTAGCGATAAGTGGATTGGTATATTTGGAACGATGTTTATTCTTGTGAACCAAGAAAGACTCAAGGTTGTATTTTTATGTGTTTCAGGTGGCTTGGGATGAGCCGGATCTACTCCAAAACGTGAAGCGGGTTAACCCGTGGTTAGTGGAACTGGTATCCAACGTACATCCCATCCCACTCACGTCGTTTTCGCCGCCGAGGAAGAAGATGAGGCTTCCTCAGCATCCGGATTACAACAATATGATCAACTCAATCCCAATACCTTCTTTCCCAAGCAACCCTCTCATCAGATCAAACCCGTTAAGCTCTGTTCTGGACAATGTTCCCGTGGGTTTACAGGGAGCCAGGCATAATGCTCATCAGTACTACGGGTTATCATCTTATGATCTCCACCATTACTACTTAAACAGACCACCTCCTCCTCCTTCACAACCATCAACTCTACCTCTTTCTCAGCCTCTAGGGTTGCGAAACATCGATAGCAGAAACGAGAAAGGGTTCTGTTTCTTGACCATGGGGACAGCACCGTGCAACGATACAGAATCTAAAAAGTCTCACATCGTGTTGTTCGGAAAGCTCATACTACCCGAGGAGCAAATCTCAGAGAAAGGATCAACGGATACGGGAAACACATCAGGCGGATCGAAACTATCTTCATCAGACGAAGGATCGCCTTGCTCCAACAAAGCTCATGATGCAGCAGGTTTGGAGACAGGGCATTGTAAAGTGTTTATGGAGTCAGACGACGTGGGTCGAACGTTAGACCTATCGGTTCTCGGCTCGTACGAAGAGCTGAGTAGGAAACTGTCTGACATGTTCGGTATTCAAAAGGCTGAGATGTTGAGCTCTGTTCTCTATAGGGATGCGTCTGGTGCCATAAAGTACGCAGGAAACGAACCTTTCAGGTAGAAACAAAACGCATATCTCATGTTTTTAGGATATGTGGTGATAAATAAAACATTTAACTGATGATCGTTTTGTATGTTTGATCAGTGAGTTCTTGAAGACAGCTCGGAGATTGACGATTCTGACTGAGCATGGAAGCGAGAGCGTTGTAGTATAAGTGGGTTGAGTGTTTTTCTTGGAGCTTGGAAGTCAAAGCTTTGAAGCTCGAAGCGTTCTTTAAAAAATATTTATTTTGGATTCTGTAATTTTCAAAATACAGTCACAATCTATTTGCAAATAAAATAGATTCATCTTTTCTTGATTAAAAGATATTTTTTTCTTTAAAAAAGAAATTACAAGCTCATTATATATCTTTAATTATCTGTAAGACCGTTTGAAAACATCGAATCAGCTGCCTAGCTTATCTAGTCAGTTATAAAAACATGATAGATAAAAAGTGACCAACATACCTAAAAGGATTATATGAATAATATTTTGTTCTTTTTCCGACAGAAGAGAAAACAAAAAGAACGAAAGTTTAGCGGGAAATTAAAATATAACTGTAAAAGACAAAACTTAAACAATGATGTTTTTTTGGTCAGGAACAATGATTAATTGATTATATAGCTTGTTAAAACCTAGTGACAAAAACTTTTTTTTTGACCTGACTAAAACTAATTTCTGCATTGCTTTTTTGTTTGTTTTGTCTACAATTTGTTTAACGTACAAACAGGAAATCAAATCTTAATAATGATGACATACATAAACTAATAGGCCCTCAATAAAACCTTGTTGCACGTAAAAGTTTATAGTTTTGATGTTTTGGTTGATCATAGTGTGGATATCTTTTTCACTAAATTGTGGGACGGTATGAAAAGTATTAAATCTGGAAGACAGTTAGTTAGGGGTGATGCGAGGGTCATGTCTCTAGGCACATGGACAACAAACACCGGTCGGATCCTATGTTTGACAAAACACTTAGTCCTCAACAACAAAGTTTAGTTGGATCTCCCCGTTTTCATTTATAAGTTAGCTGATATTCTTATTAAAATATTTTCAGATTCCAACGTATAGGAGACGAAAATTCCTTAGCATCTTCGGCCTTTTGCTAATTAAATGTATTTCAATTATCTAAAGTACCTATATATCCCCATCTCGGTTTTCAAAGTCAAAAGTAGTTCTAGCTCACTTTCTCTTTTCTTGTCTAATGTAAAAGGTTTTCTAACACTTCTTTTAAATAATACCTACTTCCTGTGCAGAAGCTATTGATTTCCTTCAATCTAAATGTCATTTTTTTTTGAAAAAAATCAATCTCAATCTCAATGTCATTTGCATTGGAAGTTTTTACCAAAAATATTGATATTTAATAGTATAGTATGAAGGATGTTATAGATCCGATAAATGAAACCTATCCCTATGATACGACTATATTATCAAGAGTGTTAATTCAGACTTGAGGATGCGCTGGACTCAGTAAATATATAGGAAACCAAGATAACTGAAATCAAGCCACATGACGGATTAGAGAGATATGGCCATTGATATAAATGGAACCAAAGCCCGATTCATATTTCATGTGGCTCAAAGAGACATGGACATTGTATATATATATAGGCATTAACTGCATTTCTGAATAAAAGCAAAAACTAGGGGTATACATTATTCAAAAGTGATAGTGACAACCCTACGTCTGAAGTTGACTCTTGAACCACGCATGTTCACAATTCACAATCCCAACAAAAAGATTATAAGAGAAAACAAACAACTAGACGAGAGATGCATGGGGAGTCTTGATTTGGATTAATAATTTAAATTAATAAGACAATTCAGTTAAATGTCGATGATTAAGATATCCATGGGACAAAATAATACTCCCTCCGTTTCTTAATAAGTGTCATTGTAGAGAAAATTTTTTGTTGCAAAATAAGTGTCGTTTTATGTTTTCGATGCAGAATTTATTGATTTTATTCTGCAAATTATTTTTCTATTGGTTGAAATAGGAGTAAGTGTATAGGTAATAGTGTTTTTATATGGAAAACATGCAAAATTAAATGATTTCTTAATCTGCGTGAATAATGTCAAAATGACACTTATTCAGAAACAGAGGGAGTAGTATGGAGAAGCAGCAGATAGTTAGGGTTTTGAAATAAACTTTGTTAACCATGGTTGAGTTACGACGATAAAGACAAGTGTGACAAAGGAAAAAAAGAAAAGTGTGACAAAAGTCAAAGAGGAGAAGAGACAGAGAAGCGAGCGTTGTGGCAAATAATTAATCTATTAAAAAAAAGAAAGAAAATAAGAAGACAAGAGAATTAAAAAGAAGCACGAGGTAGACAAAGATTCGTGAGGCAAGGAAATGCCAACTCGAAGGCCTTTCTTTACGTGAAGAAACATCAATGCATGTGTCATCTTCCTTCACAAAATATTATATCTGTCACTGTCTTCTCTTCCACGTTCGTTGTCAATACGTCCATATCTACGTTTTTCCTGATTCTTTTCCTTAATTGAGTTCTCTTTTATTGTCTATTTTTAATACTAATCTCGAGATTTACAACCACCGAATAAATTATTTCATAGCGCTTAACTTACGTAACATTAGAAAATATTTGTATTTCTTGACTATATGATCTCAGTGATTATAATGTTTAGAAAACAATCGGAACAAGTGTCTTGTTTGCATTTTGTCTTTTTTTTCCATAAAATATAAATTACTAATACGAAATGTAAATTTTGCATTCCTCAGCTAACTATTATATTATATATGTATACAGTGAACTATTGTTGATATATTTTAGTTGTGCTTTCATACTTTTTTTGTTGTCTCCTTTACTTTATATATTCATGAATATCGATATTATTTGTTCTATATAGCATTTTGCTTCTTGTAGTAACTTTTACTGTTTTACAGTTATGATGTCGGCAATGGTACGTAGTAATTAGTAAAAAATAATGGGGAACAAAATTGGTTGAGGAGCAACGTCGGTTTTATTGGATTCGTGTGTTAGGATATAGACGTCGTCGGTTTTCACTGAGTTCATGCTGGTGAATATCGCCCGTCAAAAGATTACTCATAATCGTCGTTGGAATTATTGGTTTCGTACCTTGAAACATCATCAGAAGATTGGGTTTTGAAAGTTTCAGAGGTCTTGGATTTTGGCCTTTCTCGATCATCCGTCGTTTTTTTTTCTTGCCTTTCAGTGTTGTTTAACTCATTTATTTGATATGTCTGTTACGACTTACGAGTCAACTCTGTATCTCTATCAGAATTAAAATGGTAATATATAACAGTTTATCCCAAAATTTTTTGGCGGAGGAGCATATTTTCTGATTGCTGGAACACAAATTAAAACTCCGGTAAAAATATTAGTGATAACAGTTGCCAGATCTTATGTGGTAGCCATATAGACTATTGTGTATTAATACATGTTGACGAGAATTTTAAAACATATAAGTATGCAAATTGATAGGCTTTTGGAACATGAAACAATGTTAATTACTCTATCCTGCATCACCTGGTTCTAACTATAAGTTTATAACCTTGGTCTTTACTTCCCCATCTTCGGAAAGCATGGACTCAACCATCTACCGACAACGAATATTTTACACTACTTTGTTCAATCATAATATTTTTATAACATGTTTTAATTTCTGACCCTAGTTTAGTACGTAAACTGTAAAACATATGAAATCAAGCATCCATTCTTGCTGAGCATGGGCGGATGTACGTGGTTCGCTATGGGGGCACGTGCCCCCCCCCCCCCCCCTACTACTTAATTTTTTTTATTAGATATAGTTATGTATATATAACGATCGTAGGAGGAAAAGAGCTTGAGAAGTTATAATTCTAAACACAACTATTATATGAATCTCATGAAGCCCAATATAAAAACGGAGATAATTAATTTTTTTTTTTAAAAACTCAATCAAAACCTGAAAGACAATTCGTAATGGAAGTTTTTAATTTTGACCTAGTTACACAACATTCATGTTTTTGTCGTCTTCTTTCTTTTAGTTTTTACCAATTAAGTTTTCTCCACAAAATCTAAACGCAGACAAAGAAAGAAGTACATTTAACAAGTTCAACAAAAAGTTAAAAGGTAAAACTAAATATTTTTTTGTTATTTATGTGATCTGAGCAATAAGAAATCGTGAGAATATAAGAACTCTATTGTGCTAATTTTTTTTTCTCCCACAAAAACTAAATATTCATCAGATATTTTTTGATCAATAAAAAAAAATCTGATGAAACCGGGACAATCAATTGTTCATGCTTTTTATAAGCAGAATGACGCAGTTAAAAATGAATATCAGATCTGAATGCTTCAATTGATGCTAGGTATTTGTTAAGACAATGACTCCCTTTTCGAGGTCATGATGAATCGATGAATTCCGTTAACAAGAAAAAGTTTTTGGAGCTTGTGAAATATACCGCAGAGCAAAATGAGCTTGTAAGTTCAGTTGTGTTAGAGAATGCCCCCAAGAATAACCAGATGATGTCCCACAAAATCTGGACAAATATTGTTAATTGCTTTGCGGAAGAAGTTATTGAATCTATTATCAAAGAAGTTGGTCATGATGTATTTTGTTTGTTAGTGGATGAATCTGCAGATATTTCTGATAAAGAGCAAATGGCAATGATTTTTCGCTTTGTTGATACATATGAGATAGTTAAGGAAATGTTTGTTGGTCTGGCTCATGTGAAAGAAACATCTTCTTTATCTATGAAGAGTGCTGTTGATTCATTGTTTGCAAAACGTGGAATGAGTATGACGAAATTAAGAGGACAAGGTTATGATGGAGCGAGTAATATGAAGGGTGAATTCAATGGTCTGAGAGAATGCAGCTCTGCATATTATGTTCATTGTTTTGCTCATCAGTTCCAGTTAATTGTTGTTGCAGTTGCTCGGAAACATTTTGAAGTTAGAGATTTCTTTGATAAGATTGCTGCCTTGTTAAATGTGGTTGGACCTTCTTGTAAGAGGAAATATAAGATTCGAGAAGACTACCAGAAAAAAGTTGAGGAAAGAACTATGAAAGGTGAAATTAAGACTGAAAAAAGACTGAACCAAGAGGTTTCGCTTCAAAGACCCGGTAAAACTCCTTGGGGTTCACATTATAAGACATTGATGCGGTTGGTTGATTTGTTTGCTTCTATCATTAAAGTGCTTGAGTATGTTGAAATTGATGGTATCAAAAGACGCCAAGCTAATGGTCTTCTCAAGTACTTCCAAACCTTTGATTTTGTGTTCTACTTACAATTGATGTTTCTTCTTCTTGGGATCACAAATAGCTTGTCAAGGGCTCTCCAAAGGAATGATCAAGACATTCGGAATGCTATGTCACTTGTGAAATCCACCAAGCAATAATTGTACATGATCAGAGATGATGGATGGGAATTCCTGATCAATAAAGTCTCTTCATTTTGTGAGGACAACAAAATCGTGTTCCTGGATATGGATGATGAATTCAAGAATTCAAAAGAAAAAAACAATACAGCTAACTTGCATCATTACAAGGTGGAATGTTTTTACACTATATTAGATATGCAGATTCAAGAGTTTAATGACCGTTTTGATGAGGTAAACACATACTTACATGGCTGCATTGCTTCTTTGAGTCCAACTAATTCATTTCATGAGTTTGATCAGTTAAAAGTTATGAGATTGTCTGAGTTTTATCCTGAAGATTTTGGTCCTATCGAGCGGATCACTCTTGAGTGTTAGCTAGGTCTCTAGATTGACAATATTCGGGAGGAAGATTTTCTAATTTGAAGGATCTTGGAGATCTTGCATGCATGGTGGTGAAGACAAATAAACATTTTTCACATTCTCATGTTTATCGGCTTTTGAAGCTAGTTTTGACTTTACATGTTGCCACTGCTACAGTTGAAAGATGCTTTTCAGCGATAAAGATTGTGAAGACTAGCTTGCGGAATCGGCTAAGTGATCAGTTTTTAAATGACTGTGTTGTTTGTTTTGTTGAAAAATAATTGTTTGAAAAGGTGACAAACGAAATAGTAGTGAAAAGATTTCAGAATATGAAATCTCGTAGGATAAATTTGTAAGGTATGTTTAGTTATGCATTTCTTATTTAAATGAGTTATTTATTAAAGTGTCTCCGATTAATAATAGTTCTAGATCTGTCACTGCTGCTGAGAGACTTGGATGGAAGCGCAACTAAAATCTATTATATTAGCCGGATACATACTTATATATTTTCTTGAAGGAATTTAAATCCTGTACGTAAATTTGAACCACGAAATTTGGTCTTCATTTGGTCTCACTTTTTTTTGTCGTCTACCCATATAAGTTTGATTAAGTGAAGAACATACGAGCAAATCATTCGAGAAGTATCTTCATCTGTCTGGGTCTGATCTATATGAGAAAATATATAACCTCTGGTCCTTGTATCTTTTGCCAATTTGTCTGCTCGGCCATTTTGATTCCGAGGATTATAAGACAGTCTCACATCCTCGAAGTCATCATGTAACCTCTGGAACACTTCGATCTCTGTCGCGAATGCTGGCCAGTCTAGATAATTTTTTGTTGGCAAAAAAAACATGACTAAAATTTTGAAGACTCTAGATAATTTTAATTCGTAATATGATTTTATTTATTGAACCCGAAGTTAAACTTATTCTACACTGATTTTTTAATTTAAATAAAATATTATATATCTTCAACACTCTTTGTATTGAAAATTTTTTGTGCGTTTCAAAACATTTTCTGTAATTTTATTAAATTTAGTTTATGTGATTTAGTTTTTATTTTAAATAATTTTTTTAATAAGTTGAGATAATTCAGACATGTATATGATTTTGTTTATTTAATCATTTGTTATTTCTACTTGATTTTATTTTGAGATTTCATTTAATAAATGCTTTCAAATAATTAATAACGTGAAAGATTTTTTTGAAAAAATGGCGTAAATATTTAAGAATTTTTTTAAAAGGCTCAGAACTGAGTTATTAAATACTATTTACTGTAATTGCAAAATAATAATTTTTTATCGGTTGCAAATAATGCCGGCAAAAAGATACATAAAATATTTATAATTAATTGGAAAAATTATTGTCATATTCATAAGAAATATTATGCTTTAATAGTATTGATGTTCATGCCTAACTTATTTTATAAACTGATAAAAAAACTTTTTATTTAGTAAAATAATTATATTAAATGAAAAATTAAATGACAATAAATATAACACATATTATTTTTTTTGTTTAAGTTATTATTTTATTCATAAAAACATGGCTTTGGATAATGTTTTTGGTTACGTTATTTTCCACCGGTTGAAACTAAAATAATTTTTTTACTAAATCGAACATTTAACCATATATAAAACTTAGTTATTTATATTTTTGATTTTATAATTGCCACAAAATATATATTGATTAACTACACAGAATATAAAACTTAGTTATTTATATATTTTGATAAGTTCTCGATCTACAGAGTTGTTATCACGAATTTTCAGTTTCAACTGTAACAAAAACATTTAGTCAAAAAAAAAAAACTATAACAAAAACATTTTAACGAGTTTTCTTGTATTCTTTAGATCGAGAGTGTTTTTTCTAATTAAGGTAGTACGGTTTTATCTAACTATTCATAAACGGAATCTACACATACTTTTATGTGCTCTAGCTTGAAATCCTACGAATCATTGTTTCAGTTGATGAGTTTTCTTGTATTCTATAGATCGAGAGTGTTTTTTCTTTTAGTAATTGCATGAGTAATCTAGTTTAACAGGAAGAAAAAAAAGACCAAACTCAGTTTAATGGGGGTTTCTACTGTTAAACTGCAAGAAAGATGTGAATGCAGCACCTATTGTATCCCGTAGATTGTTGGAAGGGAACGGATAAGAGCATGCGCCTGACAACATGCAGAATGACTAGTGGGATCTCCGAGACTGGAAAGTTTCCAATATATTCAGAGTGGGATGTGCTAGATAAGATCGGAGAGACTATACCAGAGAAAGAAAAGGAGATCCTAAGCCTCGAGCCCAGCCAAATCAAGTAATTATTAACTATTAAGCAATGGCAAAAAGCAGAGAGGAGGAAAGCGGAGAGGAGCAAGGGAAAAAAAATTAATGTTCTTGTGGAAGGACACAAGGGTTACCAGTGGGAGAACAATTGTGCAGGGGAAAAGAAACACAAAACGCATATATATATATATATATATATATATATACATATATATTCGGAGGCAACCCACTTAACCGTTTCTTAGGGATATACTGTTCATATGGGTGTGTTGGAACTGCATGAACAAGAAGGTCCTCGACAATACAACTTTGACAGAAAAAAACAAGAGTGGAATAAGGGCGGCTTAAGAAGTAGAAATGTGTAAAAGTGAATCCTTGCATAGCCCTTTACAGTTTACTAAGTAAAGGCTACTCTCTCAAGCTATACTTAATTTCACCCATTTCAAAAGGGAGTGTGGTTTTGCATATAAAGCAACGAGATTAAAGATTTTCATTTTAACCTATAAGAGTAGTAGTTGAAAAGAAAGAAACCAGACATAGGAATATGATAGAGGTAGAAGAACAAAGCATTCAACAGAATAATAAATAAGTATTATTTAGCACAAAGACCGATGCACAGGCACTCTTAGGCAACAACGTCTTCTTCCTTAGGCTCGTCATAGAGATTGCTTCTTGTTTATCAAGTTAAAGAGATCCACTTGTGGTTCTCTCTTCCTGCTCTCGCAATCCTCTGCTTGAGGAGGCTGCTCATTACCAGCCAGCAGCTTGAAAACAAACAAACCAAATGGGATCAAAATTTTAAGTGGGACAGAGTTGGTTAGAATGTACAAGCTAAGAGAGGCAATGCCCTGCTGCTTACCTTGTGATTATGATCTTCGCTTTTGTTATGGAGGGACAAGTTGAATTCGTTGTAGGCGAGATGATGCTAACTAACGTTCATTCTGTGTTGTTCACTCTTGAGATGAGTGATGAAATCTTTACATGTTCCGTAAGTAAAAGAGCATACATAGCAGATGAAGAGAGGTTCATCATCCGGCTCCATGAAAGGTTATGGTTCTTCGTTGGGACTCAATAAAGTTTCCCAGACAAACTCTTTGACAAACAATTGCTTACCCTGATTGATACTGGCCCAACATCTTTTGGATATGCAAGAAACTTACTGAGTTGAGGAAATTCCTGAAGACAATCAACCATCGTACTATCACCGGATATCAACATCATGTAGCCATAACCCGGAAATTTTGGATAATACTTCACCGTATTACACCATTCCGAAAGAAACTCACGTAAGTTGTTACCACCTAGAAGAAATTTAAGTACGGATGAGAGACTCTAGAACAAAAAAAAAAAAAAACGAGAGAGCATGGATTTATTTATTTTACCGCAAGGGGCGTGAATAAGAACGATTCCACAGGAAGAGATCTTTTCCAAGAGGTCACTAGATATGTATTCTAGGTTGCCAATGGCATAAATGGCCGCTATAGTCGGAAAACGAATCTGCTTGAACAACTCATATCTTATAACCCGATCGACACACAATCATCTGGAACCGGACACGTGTTGAGGTCCCACCACACCCCCGCCGCCGGCGGTTGATACGACCCACGACCTACCCAATAATCAATCACCAAAACAACCCCGTTACGATCGCTTTAATAATCTACAACGGAAATCAGAAATAATCGAGATTCCAACACTACCCACCTTCTCCTGCCATATCAAGAGAGAGAGAGAGAGATCTATCAGCCGCAAGTTCTCTACCGACTTTTCAGAATTTGATATGTTTAGGCTTTCCTGCAAATTTTGATCTATTATATGGCACAAAACTTATGGGCCTATCTCATGTATTATACTCAATGTTCAAAATCGCGCTAGGCGCTACGCGCCGAATTCATTAATCGGGATTAAGCAGGTAGTAATCGGTGATTTATTTTTACTACTTTTATTATACATACGTATATATATTAAAAATGTGAGGTGTTTCCAACGAGATTTCATAGCTTGATGGTAAGCACCTTCCTAAGGGCATCAATATCAGTTGGACCCAAACCCAAGTCCTTGTAGTATTTTATTCATATTTGTACTTTTAGATTAGTGTAAGGAATTAGGTTTAAATTCTGTGAATATCAGTTGGACTTTAAGAAGTCCTTATAATTTTTTTTTTAAATCAAAAACTTAAATAAAAAACATAACTTAATTTCAAACATTTTCATAACATAGCATTTAAAAACAAACAAAATTAAGGAAAAAAACATACATCTTATTAATAATAAAAAAACTTAAAAATTACATTTAATTTAGAATATGTCCAAATTTATCTCATATATGTTCAACCAAATCTGATTTTAATTGCTGATTGATATGTGAATCCCGAATTTCTTTCCGACGAGCCATTGAGAAACCGGATTTCTTTGATTTGTTTGATTTTCTAACGGTAAAGTGAAAATCGTCATCTTCAAATTCTTCTACCGTGTTTGCATCATGTTCATCTTCGACAATCATATTATGAAGTATGATACATGCTTTCATAATATTTCTCATTTTTTCTTTTTCCCATAACTTTGAAGGATTTTTGACAATGGCAAATCTTGCTTGCAAGACTCCGAAGGCACGCTCGACATCTTTTCGAACTGATTCTTGGATTGTAGCAAACTTTGACTGCTTTTCAGTTTGTGATAGTCGGATAGATTGAATAAAAGTTGCCCACCTCGGATATATGCCATCTGCTAGATAATATGCAAGATGATACTCTGTTCCGTTGACATAATAGTTTACTTGTGGCGCGATGCCGTTAATAACGTCATCAAAAACATGTGATCGATCTAGAATATTAAGATCGTTCATAGTACCTGGAGCTCCAATAAATGCATGCCATATCCAGAGGTCATACGAAGCAACAGTCTCCAAGACAATTGTTGGTTTTCCGGTTCCGCGTGAATACATTCCTTTCCAAGCCGTGAGACAATTCTTCCACTCCCAATGCATACAGTCAATGCTTCCAATCATGCCCGGAAATCCACGTTCTTCGTTCTCATGTAGAAGCCTTTACAGATCCTCCGGTGTGGGATGTCGTAAGTATTCATCGCCAAACAAGGAGATGACTCCGGTTGCAAAATTTTCCAAACATTTTCTAGCCGTACATTCAGCAAGAAGGGGATATTCGTCTACCATATCGGCCGTCCCACCGTATGCAAATTGTCGAATTGCTGCTGTACATTTTTGTAGAGGTGAAAGACTCTGTCGTCCGGTTGCGTCCTCTGATGGTCGGAAATATGGAATTTCTGTGGAGAGACGATCCACAATACGGAGGAACAAATGTTGGTTCATCCGAAACCTTCGCCGGAATAAACTGGTAGAATATGTTGGACTCTCGCTAAAATAATCATTCCAAAGCCGTTTGTGGCCTTCTTCTCGGTCTCTTTCGATATAAATACGTTGTTTCCTCTCTTTTGGTTCTGGTATAGGATCATAGTCGTTCAAAAATTCTTCAATGTGGCTATCAAATTCATCATTATCATCATCTCTGTGGTAGTGATAATGAGATGAAGATGCCATTATAAAAATTTGGAGAAGTTTTTCTGATTGTTTAAGAAATAGGAGAAGAGAGGTTGCTTGGAAAATAAAGAGAAGAGATGTATGAATATATGTTATCATAAGAGGAAACTCATATATAAAAGCTACAACTTGTTTAACTCCGTGACTTACTGATGACAGAAACAATGAGATGTGATGGACTAGCTAGTCACGGGTTTATAAATTGGGTGATGCATGTGATTGTTAGGTGGAGAATGTTGATATTTTTGGTGGTTGATGTAAAAACAACGTGTGCACCTGTTACAAACAAGAAAATGTAAGAGAAGAAGAGTTCAAAACTATTAAAAGAGAGACCATTACTACAAGAGAAGCATAAAAGAAGAGTTCATACAGAGAAGAGTTCATACTGAGTTCATTACAAGAGACACCATTACTGAGAAGAGTTCATAACTATTACATTAGAGCATTAGAAGAGTTCATAAATATTACATCAAAGCATAAAACCTGAGTTCATACCGAATATTACATCAAAGCAACAAGAGTACATCAAAGCATTACTACAAGACTTACTTAAGCCTAAGAAACATCGAGACTACCGTTACTACAATAACCATACCACCTAGGAGGAGCTGTAAGCCATTACTAAACCCATTTCTTTTCTTAGAAAGCTCATGCACTGTCTTCTCAAGCATAGCCAACTTGAGCTCACTCTCGTTATGGAGAGCTTTTACCTGCTGTAGTTCAGAATCGTAGTCACTCATGCCGGCAATGTAATCCATCTTATCTGATAGCAGAGCGTACTATGTCCCTAAGGCTTTGATCTCCTCTGTTGCCGCAACATCCCACCACTTGTGAATATGCATTTCATCATCCGTATCGATGTTGTCACAGCTGTAGAACCTTCTTCCCGGGTGCTGTCTTGTCACCGATGTCAGGATAACTGGTTCCGCACCGCAGTAGCATTCCTTGGAGAAGCCGAAATCAACCTCCGGCTGCGGAGGATACTGAACACGAGACGCTTCAATCTCTGCTTGGTCTAGCCTAATATTCATTTCTACTGAACTGTCGGTACTGTAACTTAAACAGAAATGATCCTCGGATTGTGACGGTTGTGTGTAGCTATAATCCAATCCCATAACCTTGAAATCATCAAAGCAAAACAGTTAGACACAAGCTTTATACAAAAAACATAGCATCACAAGCTGTGTATTAAACACAAGCATCACAAGCAAAACAGCATCACAAGCTTTGTATTAAACACAAGCAAAAAACATAGCCGAAGTATTATCATCATAAACAAACAGATAGTCATATCATTATATAACAGCTACTACAAGCTACTACATTCAAAATATAAAACATAAAGCCAACATTTCCATACATATTAAACTAAAAAGTTCGACAGCTATATCCAAAGCATACTACATAAGAGCAGATTGTTAAACTAGAAAAGTTCAGCCAAGAGCTTGTTCATAACAGTTTCTTAACTCTCAGTTAGTGGATCCTTCTTAGCCAGCAGAGTGTCTAATATCGCCAGCTTAGACAGTCGTTCCTTCCTCGCCAAGTCTTCGATCTTCAGCTCGTAAATGGTCTTATAGTCCTCAATAGCCTTGCCTTTAGAACTATTCCTGCTTGCCTTCGCAGCCTTTATACCTTCAGGACGCTTTTCACATTGGGGACTTTCGTCACCAACATGTTTGCTTGAAGGTTGGGAACTGTCTCCACCACTCTTTCTCTTTGAACCGGTCGTCTTAGGTGGGTTGAGGCTTAACCATTTTTGTTCATGTCGCAGGATACACCAGGCGTGCTCGAGGGTAAACTTCTGTCCCTGATCAGAGTAGAATATCTGATGCGCCATCTTGAGAACGTCAGTGTCACTCTGACCACTGCTAACTTGTCTCTCTGCAGCTGCGTGGGCGGAACAGAACTTGTTCGTGTGCTCATTGATTCTGTGCCAACGCTGCTTACAACGAACTTTCTCGTTAAGAGTGGCTGCAACTGTATCATCGACCCGTTTCCAGAAGGTTGTGTGCTTCTGATCATTTCCAACGACAGAGTCTTTTGACGTGTTAAGCCACGCACTAATCAGAGCCTCATCATCCGCCGGCGTCCATTTTCTTCTCACCGAACGCTCGACAGGGGTGTCCTCTGGTTGGGATGGAGACTCAGAATGTTGGGAACTAAAAGGAGGAATTTCTGAGCCTCCTATGTCGACATTTGAAGGAAAACTTTCATATGTCGACATTTGAACATTATTGTTTCCTACGTTTTGAAGAAGCCCAAGATAACTCGAACTTTGGCTATATGGAAAGCGTGGATCCATAGAAAGAAGAGCAGAAGAGATTAAAGAAAAAGGGAAGACAAAGACGATTTGGAGATAGCTCAAGTGTTTTCTAAGGGATTAAATAGCAGAAGTACTGCTAGTAATAACTACATAACCACCTAACATTTATCTACCTATGTCTAATCAAAAGTTAATAGAATAACTATAGCTAGTAATTTCTCATTTATATTTACTGTAAGAAAGTACATCTGTTTAGTTATTTCTCAGTTATATTTACTAACCTACAACTACAAAGGCTATAAGCTACGAGTGGATCAACATCGAAAATATCAGTTTAGTTCAAGTACATCAGTTTAGTTCAATTACATCAGTTTAGTTCAAGTATATCTGTTTAGTTCAAGTATATCACTTACGTTTTTTTACTTCAACCATTCAATTATATCATTTTAGTTACACAAAGCTTTCTATTAAAAATTTGCAGAAACATACGAAGCTATAAACTGAATGGTTCTGAAAAAAACTTAAACAATCATCATCTTCAACAAAGGAACTATAGCTTATCCGAAACAGATGAACAATCACAAACAAACATCCACAATTTTGATAGCCAGTAACAACACGAACCGTTTCACAAACAAACTATTTCAATATTGACCATCAATAACCAGAGGAACTACATTTAATCAACAACATATCATCACAAAGGCGTTAATCATGCGAAATTCGAACTACACTTAATCTACTCAATCAACAAGATATCAACTACACTAAACCCGACTCAGACGAACAAGATCCACATAATAGATTTCATAAACCTAACAAACAATCTCATGGTAACAGCTTTGAAAACTAAAGAAGAAGACATACCTTCTACGATGCGAGAGAGCTTCGGGATGACGGCGGAGATACGGGAGGGATGACGGCAGAGAGAGCTTCGGGATGACGGCAGAGAAAGGGAGATATACGGGGGAGTGATGCGAGAGCGCTTCGTCGCCGATTCGAGAGGGATGCGAGATTATCGCCTCATCGGTCGCCTTCAACAGAGAACAGAAAGAGCAGAGATCGAATTGGAAACGAAAGTCGGGTTTCCCCCAACCCTAATCTCTCCGCTTCATCTCCTCCCTACACGTGGCAAGCACGGACCAGCTAACGACGACCTTAGTTAAGGCCCGTCCGTCAATTAAATGGGTATTTTCCATTTATTTTTGGCCCGATAATAGTGAAGGACGGCTCGATGGACCGCCGATATTGATGGCCTAACGTCCAAGCAGAACACGAGTTCGAACCCAGTTAACAGCATGTTAACTTCAAATTTTAATATTTTCATTTAATGAATGCAAAATGACAATTATACCTTCGTCTTCGACCTCCTTCTTGCGATTTACAGGTCGTGTTTCCAATTTTTTTTCTTCGATTTCACAGTTTTTTTAACCGATTCTTGTTGATTTCATCCATATATAATAGATCTAAGGCATAAACTATGGTTTAACAGTTGAAATTTCATTTTTTTTCAAGTTTTTTTTGATCCACTGCCTAGATTCACCGATTATGGTCTCTTCTCCACGGTGACCCTCCGAACACCGTTTAACCAGGCGAGAACGCGCCAGGCGGACGCGTTTTCGAACAGGGATTATACTACTACTTATAGGATTTTTTTTTTAAATAAATATTTTATTATTTTATAATATAATTTATTATTTTCTTTTTTCATTTCTCTTGACTTTATCGATACTGGTCATGGTGGATTTCTTTTAACTCTAGGAAAGTTAGCAGTCTAATTCATTCTTGTGAGAGTATGATTGCGTTTGGTGTTTACTACATATATACTTGATAAATTATTGTTTCTCCTCCTTGGTGGAGTTTACAGAGTATATGCAAGCAAGCAAGATATATATCAGGGTTGCTGTTCAAATACATTAATCTATTACGTGTTTGTCAGTGATTTTTTATACAAAGTTTAAAAGTATAATCTTATTATATAAAACTTGGTTTTCAAAGTTACTAATTAACATGATTGTGACACATGTCAATTATATATTTAGGATTGTGACATGTGTTAAATAATAAATAATTATTTATTAGTATTTTTCCTTTTTAAGTCTCAAAAAAATATTGTAAACAATTTTTTTTCATACAAATAATTATTAATAGTATTTTCTTTTTTTTTTTTTTAAAAATCCAAAACAAAGAAAATTTTAAAAGATATATGAAAACAAATATCCTTTTTTAAAATAAAGGAACAAATAGAATTATAATAGTTATTTAATAGTATTTTTTTTTAATTTTTAGACAAAATATTGTAAATAAAAAATTCCATACAAAAAAATCATTTAATAATCAATTATATATTTAGGATTGTGACATGTGTTAAATAATAATTTTTATCTAAATAATTATTTATTAGTATTTTTCCCTTTTAAGTTTCAAACAAATATTGTAAATAATTGTTTTTTCATACAAATAATTATTAATAGTATTTTATTTTTTCTTATATCCAAAAAAAATAAAATTGTAAAATATATATGAAAATAAATTTCGTTTTAAAAAAAAATCATAAACAAATAGAATTATAATAGTTATAAAAATAAATACAAATAATCATTTAATAAGAAATTATATATTTAGGATTGTGGCATGTGTTAAATAATAATGTTTATATAAATAGTTATTTAATTACATTTTTTATTTTTAAGTTTCAAACAAAATATTGTAAACAAAATATTTTTTTCATACAAATAGTTATTTAATAGTATTTTCCTTTTTATATCCAAAAGAAAGAAAACTGTAAAGATATATGAAAATAATTTTCCCTTTTTGAAAAATCATGAACAAATAGAATTGTAATTTATTAGTATTTTTCCTTTTAAGTGTTAAGCAAAACATTGTAAAGGAAAAAAACTCCATACAAATAATTACTATATAGCAATTTTGCCTTTTTAAATAGTAAACAAATAAAATTAGAAAAGTTATACGAAATTATTTTTCTTTTCAGGAAATTATAGTTTTCATTTTTCTAATCATAAAAAAACAAATTATGAAAGAAATTAGTAGTTTAAAATTCTATAAAAATGAATTATAAAAATCTGAGAATACAATATATTATTTTACAATAAATTTAAATATTTTTGTTTATTAAAACTATGTGATTTTCCCGTGCTCATGCACGGACATAATATTTATAAATTAAATATATTATAGTAATTGAATGACATTTACTTTTATTTTAATATTAATTTATAATTTGTTTGTATAGTTTATATTAATTTAATTATACATATGATTTTAGATATTTTATATCTAATAGGTTATGTTGTTTTCATAGTCGATTTAGTTATCAATTGAGTTATCATTTGGATATATTAATTTTTCTATTTTTTAAATTCAACTATAATATTTTTTATTCTAAATATATTAATTTTTGGATTAGTTTTCTTATTTGCATTTAGGTTTGTTGTCTTAGATATGTAGTAAAAATGTGCATTTATTTTAATATCTCTTTAATATGTAGTAAAATGTGTTTATTTTTGAGAAATTATATTATATAAATAAAATATAATTTATATTTTTTCTGTAATTTTAAGATATTATAGTCAACAAAATATATGAAAAAATAAATATATATATTTTAAATACTAATTTGAAATTATTTTTTGTCAATTAAACATATATTAGTTTATGTTACTTAGTTATTTAATGTAATCATCTAATAAAATATATAGATATATAAAAACCAATTATATTACTTTGAAAATATATACTCAAACTGTGTAAAATTATGTTTTAAAAGAAAAATACTTATTTTTTTCTAATATCAAGAGTATATGTGTGAACCTTTTTTTATGAAATCACATCGTATACAAATATTTTTTCATCTAAGAATATATAGATATAGGAAAAGTATTTTATTATGTCAAAAATATATTTTATGTTTTTTTAAAATATCTGTTAAATAAAATATTACTATTTTGTGAACTTTCTTTTTTTATGAAATCATATTATATATACATTTATTTTCGTTTTAAAATTGTTTTCTATACTTTACAAATATTTCCTTTTTATTTATATTGTTATTTGGAAAATTTTTAAAAGAGAATAATACTATTTAAATGTTTTTTTAATTCATTAATGGTATCAATCTAATCAACCATCCTGAGAGTTAATGTGACCGCGACACATAGGAAACTGACTTCTCAAATAATATTGGAGAGATAAATTATTTATTGTCAATTAAAAATATATTAATTTATGTTACTTAGTTATTTTATGTAATCATGTAATAAAATAGATAGATATATAAAAACCAATTGTATTAGTTTGAAAATATATATTCACACTTTGTAAAATTATGTTTTATAAGAAAAATACTTTTTTTCTAATATCAAGAGTATATGTGTGTACCCTTTTTATGAAATCACATCGAATACAAATATTTGTTCATCTAAGAATATATAGATATAAGAAAAGTATTTTATTACGTCAAAAATATATTTTATGTTTTTTAAAAATATATTTTAAACAAAATATTACTATTTTGTGAACTTTCCTTTTTTACGAAATCATATTATATATACATATATTTTCGTTTTAAAATTGTTTTTTATACTTTACAAATATTTCCTTTTTTATTTTTATTGTTATTTGGAAAATTTTTAAAAGAGAATAATAGTATTTAAATGTTTTTTAATTCATTAATGGTATCAATGTAATCAACCACCGTGAGAGTTAATGTGAGCGCGACACATAGAAAATTACTTCTCAAATAATATTATAGAGATTCTAACTAAAAGAGAGTTGTAAAATTAATCTTATTATTTAGCTAATTTTCTATGGAAGCGTCATTGGTTCATGTTTGACTTAAGGCTAATGTTTTTACACTATGTGGTCTAGAAAAATATAATTATGAAAGAAAATAGTAGTTTAAAAATCTTTAAAAATAATTAAAAAAAACCTGAGAATACAAGCAACCAAGTATTTTATAATAAATCTAAATATTTTTCCTTATTAAAATTCTAAGCGAAAGAGAATTTTAAAAATAATCTTATAATTTTCCTATAGTTAGCTAAGTTTCATTGAAAGCCACATTTTATTCATGTTTGACTAAGGGTTAATTGGAGAATAGGCTTATATGATATTTTCCAAAGAACATCGTCTGGTGTGGATCTTATAAAACAACTCATGATAGTGTAGTTAGACGTTTATCCTCATAAAATATGTAAAATTATTATTTTTAGATACGTCTATGTAATGTTTCATAATTTATATTAACATAATTAATCAGTGTTCACGAAACGAGAATTGTTTATATTATCGATATATATAGTTAGCTAAGTTTCATTGAAAGCCACATTTTATTCATGTTTGACTAAGGGTTAATTGGAGAATAGGCTTATATGATATTTTCCAAAGAACATCGTCTGGTGTGGATCTTATAAAACAACTCATGATAGTGTAGTTAGACGTTTATCCTCATAAAATATGTAAAATTATTATTTTTAGATACGTCTATGTAATGTTTCATAATTTATATTAACATAATTAATCAGTGTTCACGAAACGAGAATTGTTTATATTATCGATATATATATATATATTGATCTATAAGTCAACAACTAATAGTTATAAAAATAAATAACTATTAATAAACGAGACTTCAAAATATGTATCTGATATTTAATATCATATATATGAAATAAAATTACGAAACCTTCTTAATGATTGTGTCTTATTCATGTCTATGACAACATGTTCTGCATATTATTTTCATTGAGATTCATAAACATTTATTGACACAATTGAGATTCATAAACATGTTATTTATCATACACATATCATAAGAATCAAAGCAGTATCAAATTGCATAAAGTATTAATAGTTTCATTATCTCTAAATTGCATGATAAAAATGTTGATCCATCATGTTATCTATTGATTAAAAAACTAAGATTATTTCCAATTCATTGATATATTACTATCTATATTCTCTTTAAAATATATAAATTATATTATAGAAAAACATTACCTCTAATGTGTGATTATGCAATAGAGTTCTTTTATTTAAGAGAAAAATAGAAATATGGTATTTTTGTTTTTAGATATTGAGATAAAATATCATCTCATTACACCTTTTCTTTATAATATATGAACTTTATAGCAGAGTCATACAATGGAGAGACTCACATTATAATAGAATTTTTCTATTTTATGAAAAAGATAGATAAATATATGTAGGTGGGAACTGAAGATATTTTAAAGATGAATAGCCAAACCGACCAAAATATATAAATGCTAACGAATACACATTTTTTTTCGAAATCCTTCAATGATAACACAAACATTACTAAATTGTCATAAAAGAATTAGAATATGTTTGAGCAAGAAGAATAACATAGAATTAGAATATGTTTGAGCAAGAAGAATAACATAGAAAATTAATACAAACATGCATTAATTTAAGACCATAAAGAAAGTGTATGACTGTCATAACCTCAATTGGCTTGATTCAACTTTCAAATTCTTTGTATTTTGCTATATTTCGTATTACTTTATGTTGAGTTTGATTTGAATTTTTTGGTATGATTTTTACTCTAACCCTATGTATATAGTTGTTAATAACTCGCTTATGCGTCATGATTATTGAAATACGAATATTAACCAAAATTTATGTGAGACAAATAACTCTTATACCAAGAATAATATTCACACAACATATGCAAAATCATAAAATTGCACTATATTTCTTTTCTCATTTTTATGTCTTTATTAAATTAAAACATCAATCAAAACCCGTGCAAAGCACAAATCCATATCTATATTTAATAAACAAATTTGATAGTAGTTTTCCCTTTTAAATCATATAATAATTTTTCAACATATATGAAAGTAGTTTTTCTCTCTTTTTTAAGAAATATTAATTTTCCCTTTCTAAATTCCTTGAAAGGAGAATTATAAAATAAAAATTGTAGTTGAAGATTTATCTTAAAAATTTATAAAACCCTAAAATACAATAAATTATTTTTTTAAAAAAGGAAATGAATAATAAAACAATTATTTTCCTTTTGAAAAAATCTTAAACAAAAGAGAACTGTAATCTTATTATTGTTCTTATAAATAACTAATTTTCTTTTGAATGCCTCTTGGACAAGTAATTTGTCTAAGGGTTAGTATTTTTAACCCAATAATGTCTGAGTGAGTTTCGAATTCTAGAGAAATCTTATAGGATATTTTCAACATTGTGAAAAGAATACCATCTGACATGGATCTTATATAACAACACATGATAGTTTAATCAGACGTGAATCCTCATAAAGTAGGTAAAAATGTTGGCTATAGAGTTCTCTATGTAATGTTTCCCATAGTTGGTAATAAAACAATTAACAGATATTAACAAAAAAACAATTTTTTTACACTATCAATAAATTGATTTATATTTATATTGATCTATAAGTTTAAAATTAATATATTTATAAATAAATATATAATCAATAAATAGTTACACATAAATATATAAATACATATTGATCTATTATTAAATTTTAAATATATTATCATTTTTTCAGTTTCAAAATAGAAGAAATAGTAGATGATGGAAATAATTCTCCAATTTTGTTATATTTAATGAAGATGATCTAGAAAAATCTAGAATCAAATTATGTATTTGATATCGAATATTGTATATTTGAAATGAAATCACAATTTTTTTAATGATTGTGCCTTCTTCAGCTCTATTACATTATTTAATAATACAATTTATTATTAGTTTAAGATTTATCACCATGACACTTCAATTAACCAAGTTATTTTCATAAATATTATTCACACAATCGAGATTCAGAAAAATGGTATCATGCACATATATATATATATTTGTGGCTAAAAAAATTAAAGAAGTATCAAATTGCATAAGGTAATAATAATTTCATTACCTCCAAATTACATGATAAAAATGTTGATCCAATGTTTTCTATTGGTTAAAAACAGAAATCATTTCCAGTTCACCTGAATTTTATTTCTATATATTCTATTAAAATTGATAAATAATATTATATTGGTGGATTTGATTCAATTTATGATTTGTAATATAATTTCTCTATTTTTTTTGTAAGAAAATATAGTTATGCTATTTTTATCTCTAGATATAGAAACTGGAATATCTTTCACTACATTTTTTGCTTAAAGTAGATAAAATCTATAATATAGTCATAGGTGAAACTCATCGCTTTAACAGAGTTTCAAAAATTTAAGAGAAAATATAAAAATTATATTGAGTTGGGTTAGAGATACTTTAAATGTTAATAGACCATGCAAAAAAGTATATAGATGATAAAAAATGAACATAAAAACTTCGAGATCTATAATGACAATACAAACAATACTAAATAACCATGTAAACATTAGAACATGCTTGAAATATTTTTAAATTAAGAGCATAATAATGTGTATGATATCATCAATTCGATTAGTACGATTCAAATTTCAAATTCGTTGTATTTCACTCTAACTCATACTTTTCGTGATTGAG
This sequence comes from Hirschfeldia incana, assembly GCA_026261945.1. Lineage (NCBI taxonomy): Eukaryota > Viridiplantae > Streptophyta > Magnoliopsida > Brassicales > Brassicaceae > Hirschfeldia > Hirschfeldia incana. Next base: position 7,228,041 of record JABCMI010000006.1, read on the forward strand.
TTCGGTTTAAATTTTCGGATCTCGCCTTTTCTCTAGCCTTAAATAAAAAAATACTAATAATTTACGTGGAAAAGAAAATTTATATTCTTAAATAAGTTTCAATCAATATATGAAAAATTCTACAATTACACTATTTTTGTTTTCATTTTGTGTGTTTCATGAAATAAACACTCAATCAAACCCGTGCAACGTACGGGTCCATATCTAGTAATCCATAAACTATAGTATCAAAAGTTATTATTACTAATATTATTCGATATCATATTATATGAACAAAATGGAAAACAAAATTAATCATGTTAGAACCAAACCCAAACTGATAAATAATTGAGTGGTTCTTATGTCTCTTGAATAAAATAAAAATTAAAAACCACTACTAAACCGGAACAAAAAAAATCTGGAACCGAACCAAAATTCAAACGCCCATCCTAGTCAGAAGACAAACAATTGGGTAGATAAATTTATCAACAAAACGTAATCCTAATATTGATCCGTGTCCAGAAGAAGGCAGAGCTGGCAGAAAATGGGTAGAACTGAGGTTAAGAAAGGCATGGAATCCCTCTCAAGTAACTGCGTAGAAGAAAAGGCTTCAGAGAGGAACAATGTGATTCGTCTTATATAATAAGCAACGATCATAACGCCAGGCGTAGATAAGCTTGTAAGATTTTTAGTCTTCGTCATTTGTTTGTTCTCCTCCAAATTTATTATTGTCATTCATATTCATAAACACACATAAAGATTTTATTAGATGACGCTATCAAATTATATTTTTGAAAGATACAATTTTATGCTAAAAGTTTTCAAATATAAAAAATTTGGATTTCTAACAAAGCATACAGAATCCTTTCTTATGGTTAATAGATTCCATTGGTTCTCCCATTAGCCAAACCAGGAGGTTATACCAAGACAGTAGCTGGTGTTTTAACAGACAAAGCCGAAGCACCAAAGCAGAAGTAATGGCCCTTCTCTCCTCCTCATCGAACCCTGTTTTTTACTTTTCACCGGCTCAGCTCGGTTAATTCCAGACGGTCCGGCTATGTCCGTATCCATCAACACTCCCTTCTGGTTAATATCAACCATGCTTGACGGTGAAGATGCAGAAGAAGGGTGGATGGATATTTTCTAAAATGTTATTGAATTATTTTTAATGATTTTATCTTATTCAGATTGAAATGACAGTATAATATTTAAACATTTTTAGTTCATAATTTATAAAAAAAAAAAAAACTAAAAACTCATTTTCAGTTTAAATTTATCCATTAATGGATCGTATATGAAACCACCACTGATATAATTCTATTTATATTTTATCTAAACTTGTGATATTTTGTTAATTAATATTGTTTATAATTTTTTTATTGGATACTTTTATGAGTTTTATTAACGTTATTAGTAAAAAAATTTATATGGTAAGATATAATTTAAAATAAAACATGAGTGGTAAAGAAAACTGTTGAATTTTAAATTTAACTTTTTAAAATTTCGAAATGAAGTTTTTTGGAGATGTTTTAATACTGAACATGAACCCTCAAAAAATAACTGAACACTTCCAAGAATATCTATATCAAAGTTTACTCTTTTTTTTTTTTTTTGTCAAAAGTTTACTCAGAGTCAGAGAAAAACAAATTGATTTGATTACTTTTAATTATTAAAAAACCTATAAATTTGCACGAGAAAAGAGAAAACGGCGACATACTTAGGCTCCGAGTGGTAACAATGGGTTGAGCGGTGCGGGACAAGCAGATTGATTAGTACGGTGCGGTTTTACTGCAGTTTATACAAAAGAAACGCACACTACGGAACAACGGCTATTCGTCTAAGCGGTGCGGTTCATAACAAAATATGAGTGGTGATTTTTATAATAAATAGTATAACTGCAGGATATATATATATATATATATATATATATATATATATATAATTTTAAAAAATATATAGCTGAAATATGAATAATAATTTTGGGTATTTTAACATATAAATAATATTTCAAATTATTTGATTATTTTAAAACTAAAAATAGTTAAACTTATAAATATATAAACTATAAAAAAATTAGATTTCCATTCAGTTCTCGGTTCGATTCTAGTTTTTTGATTCTATAAATACAAGTCCACTCATGTAATTGACATGATCCAATAGTATATATATATATATATATATATATTAGTTTGCAACAGTATATCAAACCAACTCTATTGCTCACTTCTCATCAATTAATGTATAGTATATAGATAGTATTAGTAAATAAATTTGTGTGTTTTTGTATTTTTCATAATAAAAAAAATTAACAGTATGTGTGAACCACACTTATAAAGCTATAACCACACCATTTTACATTCTTTCCATTTTAGGTGCGGTCCAAGATAATAACCATCTCGAAATTACTGTTATTTAATCTATTTATACAAAATTTACTTTTTTTCCCTTCTGAGCCTCGACGTCCACGTCATAAACTCGCTTCTCCAGGGGTCGACACGTGTCCCTCCCCTCAGTACGCAGTGTTTCATTAATTCATGTATTTCAGTGAGTTGAGCTTATTTGGTTACACATACATTCTGAAAAACAAGAGCTCAACCCAAGTAAAATGTAAACATCTTATTCGTTACGACATCTTGGATTCATCTTCTTCGCCATTAATGGAGTTTATCATGAAGTTAGGGGAGACAAATCTTCGTGAAAAATCTTTGGGTTAGAGGTTTGTTCGTCTGTTCTTCTTCTCCAAAACGTTACTGATTCATTGACATTAAGAACCATCTTTATTCCTCCACTAGGCGGTGTATATCACCTATAAAAAGGTTAGTCCTCATGTCCTGAACATCATCCTCTCAATTCCTAGCAACACTAGAAACTTAATTTTCAATATGAAGCTCTCTAATTAATGGGATCTGATGTTCGACTTCCAAACGAGGACTCTAAAAGAAAATTTAGACACAAAAACTGAAATCGAGGAAGATGAAGAATTGAGACTCAATTAAGATCGTTCTTAAAACAAAATCGCAGTTAACCTTTTTTTCTCAGATATTGCAATTGTTCTTCGTTGATATTTTCTCACAGTTGGCCAATTCTTTTTTGAGCTTCTAATATAAAGCAAACATTGTATTATTGTTGTCGATGCGTCGACAGAGCAAGTGATGGATTAAGCGGTGGCGAGCAACAGTGCACTCATCGGAGAAGAAGAAAAGAGAACCAGGACATGGGAGCCGGTTCTCTTTAATCTGTCAAGGATTACAGTTTAATCTGTCACAAGGGAGGTTGATAGGCTCTTGGACAAGGTGAGTTTATAAGAGCTGCAAACAATTTTTCTTAATGATCATTCTCAAACCTGTTTACATATGAATCTTACCATTTTGTTTGGCCCGTAAGCCGGTTTTCCAGTGCCTCTCAACAATTGGTTGTCGTATACAATCTGTAACCTCACACTGTTTGGGACAAAACTTGCAAATTTTTTTGACATCACCATTAAATACTCAAGGAGAGCCATCATGATTTTCTGTAAACTTTTTGGTAATGTTCTTATCTGTAATCGCCTATCTTTGGTTTATGTAACATAGTTAAGAGTAATGTGGAATCATGGATCTGAGAAAGGCTTTGCATTCCCTCAAAAAGTTACATTTAATCATGTTTGTTAACTTGGAATGGAAGCTGTACGTGTGCTCCATTGAAGCAACACAACGTGTCACTACTACGAGCACAATACTTGATTTTGAAAGCCTGCTATGGTAAACTCCTATCTATATGCACTTGATAAATATTAGGAAACATACCATTATACCAAAGTTGTGTCCTTTAGGCTTTATATAGCATGAATGCATATTGTGAGATGATGATGGATAGTCTTCGATCATGGTCTTGATTATATTTCTATGGTTCGTGCGATGGATCTCTTTTTATTGATCTTTCACCTAGATTTCATGATTTGGAAATGTTCTCTGGTCTCCCGTTAATTATTCGTTATTGATATTGATTCATATAAATGAAGTTCATGATTGCTAGATATTAATCTGATAACAATATAGGTCGATGTCTAAACATCAAATGAATTAAGGTTACAGTTGGGCTTCTGTGTGGAGTTTCAATTGGTATCTATGCAACTCTTGAGCTTAGGGATGGTGTATCAGATTACCTTGGGAAGTTTGTCTCTAAGGTGAGAAGCTAATTTGTTAGTGAAAGAAGTAGAAATTGATTTGTATTTTTTTTTGTTGATAATGCAGGTAAACACACAAGAGCCTCTGATGATGCATCCAAAGTTCGTTGGTTCTAAAGGAGATTTTGTTGTGCTTGATCTGTAAATAATGACTTCTCATGCTTCAGATCTGTTGGGCTGAAGTGGCTAAGATAGAAAAACTTAAAAAGAAACTTCCAAAATGCAAACGGCATGAACCTGTAGAAACATGTTGTGAAACCTAAAAGGATGAACCAAGGCTATGTAATCAAATGGTTTCAGTAATAATATTTTAATAGAGGAGTTGACGCACAGATGAATCTTAAAGCCTTTTATTTTTGAATCATGTATATCAGACCACTATGTATATTACAGACCTCTCTAATGTTTAGATATTATTGAACTTGCTTTACATACAAAAATCAATTTGTAACCGACTATGTTTGGAACAAACATAATTATTTATATTTTAGATTTCTATCACATACATTAAGTTCAAAGTATTATTCACCCAAACAGATTTCATGGAATCAATCCTATCAACCTCATGATCCTCTCAAAATACAAACCTGTTTGGATGTTTTCCTTATATTCTTCACATATCTATTTAATATTCACAAATTGTGACCTAAGAAATAATAACGGTTGAGATCTTGAATCTTCAAAACTTTTGTGAGGAGAAGTTTGGAATCAAAGCGTGGAGTAAGTAGAAGGTGTCGTACAATTTGCTTCACACAAACATGACAAAGAAATACATAAAATTTCTTCACATCTAAAAACATACAACTACGAACATAATATACGTATAACATACACAATATCAACTAAACATAAGTTTTTTATACCTAGACAATGAAAAACTTTGATTTAAAATAGTATTCACAATACATGTTGATTTAAAAGTAGTGTCTAACTATATATATATATATATATATAAACTGTTAAAGCAATCGGGATGAACAGCGACTCTAGGGTTTTGGCGATTGGCGATGGTAGGGTTTTGGAGGAGGGAGAGCGGGATGCGACCATGATGGACGTGGGAGAGAGACCGAGACCACCAGGAGAGCCGCCAGATGGGACAATCTCATGGGCGGCGAAGACAGCGGGTACGAAAGGGAGAGGTATGCCTGACCTAGAGAGTCTGATGGACGATTCGTTCGTGACAGAAAGGCTTCGAGTGGAGTTTCCGAATGGAGAAGACGGGGAGCCATCGATTACAATTGGAACAGAGGTGTTGGAAACGATGAACACTATGTGGAAGCAGTGCATGATTATTAAGGTTTTGGGGAGAACAGTTGCGATCACTGCCTTGAGTAAGAAGCTAAGAGAATTATGGAGTCCGAAGGGAATAGTGCACGTAATGGACTTTCCAAGACAATTTTTCATGGTTCGTTTTGAGAAGGAAGATGACTTATTTGGCTGCACTGACAGGAGGCCCATGGAGGGCGTTTGGGGGTTACCTCATGGCCCAAGCGTGGTCACCGGAGTTTGATCCTCTTAGGGATGATATTGTTACGACACCGGTTTGGATCAGACTGTCGAACATTCCAGTGAACTTCTATCATCGATCAATACTCATGGGCATTGCTAGAGGTTTGGGTAAACCGATTCGGGTGGACATGACTACCTTGAACTTTGAAAGAGCACGATTTGCGAGAATTTGTGTGGAAGTAAACCTTGCAAAGCCTTTGAAAGGGACAGTAGTAATAAATGGGGAGAGATACTTTGTGGCTTATGAAGGATTATCTGTAATATGTTCGAAGTGTGGAATCTATGGACACTTGGTACATGGATGTCCTAAAAAAATTGCAGAAAGAATGGCTAACCTGAGCACGCAGACAGAACTGCAAACTAATACCAAATCCGTAGTTGGACAAGAACAAAGAGTACAAGAAGATGATTTTATTCTGGCAAAGGGATCGAGGAGAGGGACGCAGTTGAGACCTCAACATGAGAAGGGAGTGCCTGGTGGAGCAAGCGGGGAGGCAAATCAGAACACTCAAGAGGTCCCGAGAGACAGAGAGATGGAATGGATTGTTTTATCAAACAAATATGGAAGTTTGGAGATGGATACAAATGTGGGCGAAACTCAAAAGGAGTTGGTTTCTAAAGAGGGAAACAAGGAGAATCATGATTTGAATATTAACAGAGACATGAGTAAGGGAAACTCGCATAGTAAGGAGGCCTTAGTCTTTGGGAAGAAGACAAATGTACAACTGGGCTGAAAGTGGTGAACAATGACAAGTGGGCCGGAAATAAGAAAACATGAGAGGGAATAAGAGGAAGGCCCAAGAAGTTAAATAACAGGCCTTCTCGAGGGTTGGTGTTTGGGCCGACCAAAGGGGAGATCAGTCTATCAGAGTCTGGTAAGAGATTGAGGGTGGAGAGAGTGGATGTAGGGAGAGTCGGGGGTGTCTTCGGAGGGAAGGCGGAGGCAATTGGAGCTATGGAGAAACTGTTGCAGTTAAGAGATGAGGAGTTGGAGAACCCAATGGAAAGTAGTACCAGCGAGATGGGTGCGAGAGAACCTGGTGAGCCGACGAGTTCGCAAGGTGATGGGAGGATCTTATCTCTCGCATAACAGGAATCCCCGGTAGTTCATATTATTATAAAGATGATAAATTGCATATTCTGGAATTTCCGGGGGGGGGGGGGGGGGCAAACAAACCCAATTTCAGACGCTCTATTCGATACATTTTGAAGAAGTTCGATACAGATTTTCTTGCACTATTCGAGACCCATGCGGAAGGAGATAGAGCAATGAAGATTTGTCAGAGCTTAGGTTTTGATAATTCCTTTCGGGTTGATGCCGTTGGTCAGAGTGGCGGTATTTGGTTATTGTGGAGGAATAGTGTTGGTGTTCTAACGGTTGTGGAATCGTCAGAACAGTTTGTTCATGCACGGGTGGAAGTGGGGATGAAAATTATTCATCTTATTGCGGTCTACGCTGCGCCTACAGTTAGTCGTCGAAGTGGGTTATGGGGACAGCTGAAGCGAGTGATTGAAGGTATTACTGAGCCAGTATTGGTAGGTGGAGACTTTAACACGATTGTGAGGCTGGATGAGAGGTCAGGAGGCAACATCTAGCTTTCACCAGACTCCCTGGCGTTCGATGAATGGATAAATGAACTAGCCTTAGTTGATATGGGTTTCAGAGGAAATACATTTACATGGAGGAGAGGTAAAGAAGCTCGAAATCTTGTGGCAAAAAGGTTGGATATGATCTTGTGTAGTGCTCAGACACGGGTGAGATGGCAGGAGGCAATAGTCTCTCACCGTCCGTTTCTAGCTTCAGATCATACTCCAATATATGTACACCTCGAACCTGAGCAGCGAGGTAATCCTAGGAGGAGACCCTTTCGTTTTGAGACGGCATGGCTAAAACACGAAGGATTCAAGGAGTTACTTTCGATATTTTGGAATGGGGCAATACATACGGCTCTTGTGTTGTTGAAAGTGAAGCTTAGAAAGTGGAATAAAGAGATTTTTGGGGATGTGAAACAGCGGAAGGAAAAATTATTAGAGGACTTGAAGGGATTCAGGAAGAGTTAGAAAGAAACCCGACGGATGCAGCGTTGGAGAGGGAAGCAGCTCTACAAAAAGAATTTGAGGTTTTCCTTGAGCAAGAGGAGATTCTGCGGTATCAGAAGTCACGAGAGAAGTGGGTAGTGCTTGGAGATCGAAACACGAACTACTATCACACGAGTACAATTGTTAGGAGGAAGAGGAACCAAATCGAGATGCTAAAAGATGATGATGGTAGTTGGATAGATCAGTCAGAAGAACTGGAGAAGCTAGCAATTGCATATTATAGAAGATTGTACTCAACGGAAGATCTCAACTTGGATACAGAAGAGCTTCCAAAAGAGGGGTTTACTAACTTCACACGAGATGAGAAGGAGTTGTTGAATAAACCGTTTTGTTGCAGAAGATATGGAAGCTTCGATTCGATCTATGGGTAGATTCAAGGCCCCTGGACCTGAAGGGTTCCAGCCTGTCTTTTACCAAGACTCCTGGGAAGTAGTGGGGGAGTCTGTTACGAGATGTGGACTGGAGTTCTTTGAGTCAGGAATACTTACGAAGGGGATGAATGATGCAATGTTGGTTCTCATACCGAAGGTTCTCAAGCCGGAAAGAATTATGCGATTTCGACCCATAAGCTTATGTAATGTCTTGTTCAAGATAGTTAAAAGCAATGGTGTTACGACTAAAGAAGCTTATGCCTAATCTTATTGGTCCGGCTTAAGCTAGCTTCATCCCAGGCAGACAGAGCACTGATAACATTGTGATGGTCCAGGAAGCAGTTCATTCGATGAGGAGGAAGAAAGGGCGTCGAGGATGGATGTTACTTAAGTTGGATCTTGAGAAAGCTTATGATCGTATTAGATGGGATTTCTTGAAGGATACTCTTCAAGCAGCGTAGCTACCAGAGATATGGATCCAGTGGATTATGCAATGCATGATGAATCCGGAGATGAGCTTATTGTGGAATGGAGAGAGGACAGAAACGTTTCTGCCGCAACGAGGACTTTGCCAGGGAGATTCCTTATCACCATACCTATTTGTGTTATGTATGGAGCGGTTGTGTCATCAGATTGAATTCTCGGTAGCAAAGAAAGAGTGGAAGCCGATAAATCTATCGAGGGGAGGGCCAGCATTATCACATGTTTGCTTTGCGGACGACCTGATCTTATTTGCGGAAGCATCAGTCGCACAGATTCGAGTGATACGCAGAGTATGGAGCGTCGGGACAGAAAGTAAGTCTAGAAAAGTCTATATCTTCTTCTCTGAGAATGTGCATCGGGACTTGGCGAACTTAATAAGTAGTGAGAGCGGTATCAGGGGAACAAAAGATTTGGGAAAATATTTGGGTATGCCTGTCCTGCAAAAAAGAATTAATAAGGAAACATTTGGTGAAGTCATTGAGAAGGTATCAGCTAAGCTTGCGGTTTGGAAGAGCAGGTTCTTGAGCTTGGCAGGAAGGATTACACTGACTAAATCTGTCCTTGCATCCATTACAGTACATACAATGAGTACCATAGCTCTCCCGGCATCAACTCTAAATCAGTTGGATAAAATTGCTCGATCTTTTATTTGGGGAAGTCATGAAGGGAATAGGAAGCAACATCTGATCTCTTGGGAGAGGATCTGTAAATCGAAGAGCGAAGGAGGACTTGGAATACGCCTCGCAAAAGAGATGAATATTGCACTACTAGGAAAGTTGGACTGGAGGTTGTTGAGCACAACAGATGGATTATGGGTCAATATATTAAGGATAAAATTTTGAGTGGGAGACATAGAAGACTTATCATGGTTGGAAGTACAGGGGACGTCGTCGCCGACATGGAGGAGTGTAGTGAAGGGACTAAGAGAGGTTGTTGTTCCGGGAATGGCGTGGGTCATTGGTGATGGTTCTAGAATCCGGTTCTGGAAAGGAAACTGGCTGTTAAATGAACCATTGTCTATGGTGAGCAGAGTGGATATTCCAGATGAGCTATTGGAGATGCACTACAAGAAAACATCGATATTCTGAGGGAAATTCCGAGGGAAAATGATTTCCTCGGAATTTTCTGCCGAAAAACCGAGGAAATTCCGAGGAACCCTAAACCGACGAAAACCCGAGGAAAATGATTTCCTCGTATATACGTGCTCGTGACTTATGGCGAACTGGCACGGGTTGGCTACGGGAGGTAATTGAACCGTATATGTCCTCATCAAACTGCTTGAGATTGGCCTCGGTGGTGATTAATGAGGTGACTGGAGCTAGAGAAAGAATGTCGTGCGGAGAAAGCAAGGATGGTGTGTTCACAGTGAAGTCTGCTTATGCTTTATTAACACGAAACCTGGTGCCAAGACAAAACATGGAGGCTTTTTATAAGCGGGTGTGGAGCGTAATGACCCCAGAAAGGGTTCATGTTTTTTTATGACTGGTAACGCAGCAGGTGATCATGACCAATGTGGAAAGAAAACGGCGGCACTTGAGTGAGACCAGTGTGTGTCCTCTGTGTAAAGGTGGGGACGAAACTATTCTCCATGTGCTTCGAGACTGTCCAGCAGCTTCAGGTTTGTGGACGTGACTTGTTCCCCGAACGAGACAACAACGCTTCTTTCAGCTTCCGCTTTTAACGTGGCTGTTTGAAAACCTGGAGAAGGGAAAACCAGAATTGGGAGAGTTATGGCCAGTGATTTTTGCTCTTACTGTTTGGTGGTGCTGGAAATGGAGGTGTGGTTTTGTCTTTGGAGATGAAGGGAAGTGTAGAGACAGAGTGAGCTTTCTTAAAAAGAAGTCCCGGGAAGTGATAGCAGCAAATGAAAAACTTAGAGATCAAAGTCAACCTCGGGAGCGTGTAGGGATGCAGATAGCTTGGCAGAGACCGGCGCAGGGATGGATTAAGTTAAATACTGATGGAGCATCTAAGGGGAACTCAGGTCTTGCTACTGCAGGGAGTGTAATGCATGATGAGTTTGGTGTGTGGCAGGGTGGTTTTGCAGTTAATATTGGGATATGTTCAGCCCCGTTGGCGGAATTGTGGGGAGTTTACTATGGTCTATGTATTGCATGGGAGCGGGGATTTCATCGGCTGGAGCTGGAAGTGGATTCAGCGAGTGTGGTGGGTGTTCTTCAGACAGGGATCAATAATTCTCATCCCTTGTCATTCCTAGTACAGTTGTGCTATGGCTATATATCACGAGACTGGTTGGTCAAGATTTCGCACGTGTATAGGGAAGCTAATCGTCTAGCAGATGAGTTAGCTAACTATGCTTCTTCCTTAGTATTTGGTGTTCATGTTTTTGATGTTGTTCATGATAGTGTAAGTGCTATCGAACTGGAGGATAGTCATGGGGTTTCTAAGCCTCGACGAGTTTGCTTGTAATTTTTTATGTTTTGAATAAAAGTAGGAGACTGTGTCTCATGCATCCTACCAAAAAACTAAATAAAAATCTGCACTATTATTATTATGGTAATATAATTAATGAAGTGTATTATCGTTAAGGTAATATAATTAATAAAATTATTAAGCTAACTGAAATATGAAAATATAATTAATGTAATACTACTATTCATGTTTCCAAACAATTTTCATTTAGAATACTATATTTGTTTTTAAACATCTCCAAAATGTACTTCAACTTTAATAATATAGATAAAATAGTAAGATCTCTTTCAAAAACATCCGGATACCAATATTATAGAAAATCATTTGAAGTAGCATAATTAATTATTTAAAATTAGGTTTTAAATTAACACCAAGAGATTTTCACGGATGAAAGATAACCAAAACGTTAAAAAGTAACATAATATTTTGTAATTCAGATAATATAATACTAAATATTCCTTTTATATATAATTTAAAATATTGGTGGTCTTTGTTGTATAATAAGTAAAAACAGTATGCTGAAAGATGTTTTTACAAACAAAAATGTCATAGAAAATCACTATATTCCATCTAGTATCCATTTACGACTCATTAGAAGTTTGACTACAAATATTTATGACTCATTTTGGCCTTTGACTTCAATTTGAACTTTGAGAAATTAATATGATGATATCATCAATATTCAGCATCTAGAAGAAATGACCATTTCTTTTGGAAACAAATCGTACATGTCAATGTGTTATTAGTGCACTACACTATATATCTATGTATATATATACCGACTAGATGTTCCAATGGTATACCAATAATCGTCTCAAACAATTATCTAAGAAAAAAAACTAGAAAATATGAAGAATACATTTTCACTTGTAGTTTTCATCATCTTCTTTGTCGTGCTTTCTTCCGGTAAATTATTATTATCATCGTATATAGTGTATACTTGATACTTTCTAACATTTCCGGTAACTTGATTCAATGCATCTTAATATAACTAAATAGTGCACAAGGTTTATTAATTAGAATACTATTTCGTTTTGATTTTTCATACAATGATTTACTTTAAACTGAGATGGAGAGGGTACTGTTTTGCTCACTGAATTACATTTAGCCAAATTCTTCTACCAATTTAGTACACTATGTCAATAATTTATCTGCAGCCTATTGCTCTTTTTATTAAATTCGTTTTCGCATTGCGAAAAAAAACGACTCACATACTGACTTTTCGTTACAGTACATTATGTTCTTTAAATACATTTTGTTTTTGTAATTGTAATAGATGCAAATGTTTCTATCAGTGATTTATTTTCCATGTACTAAAGAACACTTTTTATAGTTGCTAATAAGATGAAGGCAGCCACATGCCAAGACCCTCTAGGTGCTTGTCTACAATGTGATGAGAGATGCAAGGCTAAGCACGGGCCAACGGGCCAAGCAAGTTGCGACAGAAACCAACTATGCACGTGCTATTACACATGCGGACCGTCACCAACTCCGCCAGGACACCACAAACAATGCTATGGTGGGGCTGGCTTGTGCAGCAATGCATGCAATCAAAATTGTGCACAAAAGTATCTTGGTGGATCTGGATTTTGTGAGAGCATTGGCAACTCTAGATTGTGCAAATGCCAATATCCTTGCTAATTTTTTTCTTTAGAAAATAGGTTTTAGAATAAATGAAACAAATCAATAAAACGGAATCATTTTACTTCTTGTTTTTATTTGGATGGTGGTAAATTACCTAATGCTTTTCGGACATTTAAAACGTTAAATATTACTCTATTCTCCATCACCTGGTTCTAACTATAACATGGTCTCTACTTCCTCCTCTTCGGAAAGTATGGACTCAACCATTTACCGACAAAGAATATTGTACACTATTGTGTTCAAACATATTCTTTTTGGTATATGCTGACCTTAGTATACATAGTACTTAAAACTGTAAAACATATTTAAGCATTAAGCATTCATCTAGCCGAGAGACTTGGACTTACCAAAGGAAACAATTAATGGGCTTTCGATTGAAAGTGCAATTAAAATCTACACTCTCACTCTCTCAGTTCTGTTTATGGTGTTTTCATACATATATTAAAAAAAAACACATTAATCATACATAGCTTTTAGAAATTATCAAATTCCATTATATTCTAACCAATAATCTTTTAATAAATTTAATTAATTTTATTGAAATTTACATTTTTTGTATAAGAAACATAAAATATTTGTTTTTGTGAAACATTTTTTTTTAAATATCTATCTTTAATGAATGGAGGGAGTATTATATATAGTAGCCGGATAATATTGTTTTGGAGAATTCAGGTTTAGATCCTGTATGTAAATATGGACCACGAAAGTTGTGGTTTTATTTATTGACAGGTAAATAGTCGCTCATATATTCTCCAGGAAACTTCTAAGTTAAAGTTGGGATGAGTACAGACTATAGAGTATTTCTCGTTGCTAGATAATATATAGATTTTAGAGGAGGCATCAATGTGTACTTACAAAATTATTGGGTCTTCATTTTTTTAAAATTTGTTTATTAAGTTCATTCACGATGTCTTAAAATATAATGTCATAATTTCAATAAAGGTTAAAAAACAATAACGTTATAATTTCGGTGATTATTAATATCTGTTTACAACAGAAACTAAACAATATGTAATAAAGAAATTTAGCTACGTTGGTCAATCTAAGTCATAAAACAAAGCCATTCACAAACCAATAATAATGAAAATTGTTATTATTTAATCATCGTCCTACATAAAAAATAGTTGGTTTACAATTTTGTCAACCGGCTTTAACAAGGATACTTGCACTGGCAAACACTAGAATTACCGAGGGTGTAACAAATCCCACTTCCACCTGGATACTTAAGTGCACAGTTAATATCGCAACATTTTAGGGGACACTTTACACTACATAAACCGGCACCACCATTGCAAGTATTGAGTGGAGTCACCGAGGGTGATTTACATTGGTAGTGACACTTGCACAGAGGCCCTCCAATAGAGCGGTCATCACAGTTGCCTTGGCTTGATGGCCCGTGTTTGAACTTGCATCTCTGGTCGCAGCTTTCGCAAGTGCCTAGTCCATCGACACATATATTTGCTCTAGTCTGATTCACAACTGTAACATTGTATACGTCACTCAACTTATCATAAATTAAATGTGAGAAAAATATGATCACAAATTTATATTAAAGAACTTTTGAAACTGTATGAAAAATGCGGCAAATAAATAAAATAAACATAACAATTGAGAGATATAATAATACCTGAGGCAAACATGATAAGTAGGCTAACAAGTAATACAAGTGGAGTTATTCTCTCCATATTTTCACGTTTACTAGTTTTCTTCGAAGCTTATCTTTCTCTGAGGTATTTGTTTGTATATTATCGGGACATTCGTTATCTATTTAAAAGCACTATGTAGACTCCAAGTTAGGAAATTAGTTTTTCCGTCCGTTATAAAATATATTGATGGTCTTTTGTTGGGTCAATACTATGATGCTCTTGACAAACACACCGATTTATTGCTAAAACTGTATAGTCAATAAAGATACTTCCGTATAAATATTATTCTCGGTCACCAAATGAGATTTTATGCCATAAGTGTGAAACAAATATATGATGATCTGGGGCCAAAAACGGTTGTTAAAACTAGGGGTGAGCAAGGAAAACTGAACCGAGTCAAACTGAACTAACTGAGCCAAAATCAACCCGAACCAAATCTATACTATTATTTGTGAAGTGATTTTTCGCAACGGAGCTCTCACGTTAAAAGTTAGAGCGGTTAATATCGTTTATATCCTTAATGAATAAATTTATAAATTATTTACATAAAAAACGAATTTAAATTATTTTGATTAGATAGATAATTAAGATAATAATAATCAGAATTATCGAAAACCTAAAAATATATTTTAAAATATATTAAAATAAAAAGATAATTCCTATATATATTATATTGTTATCTTAATAATATCTTTAATAATATTTTTTAAAACAAAAATACATAACTGAATATTAATTAAGTAAATGTTTTAGTTTTATATAATCAAAAGATTATTGAATGATGTCTCGGATTTATTTTCTAATAATGAATGTATGTACAAAGTTAATATCGTTTATAACCTTAGTGAAGAAATTTATAAATTATTTACATAAAAACGAATTTAAATTATTTTGATTAAATAGATAATTAAAATAATAATAATCAGAATTATCAAAAACCTAAAAATATATTTAAATAAAAAGATAATTCCTATATTTTATATTTTTATCTTAAAAATATCCTTAATAATATTTTTAAACAAACAATACATAACTAAATGTTAATAAATTATTATTTTTGCTTTATAGAATTGAAAGATAAAATTGATTAAAATTTATAATGATGAGTATATATACAGAGAAATGTTTTTAAAATTATACGTAAATATTTCAAATGAAATATTTTGTTAGAAAACATAAATAATTCATGATTTTAATTATAAAATACATAACTAAATATTAATCAAGTAAATGTTTTAGTTTTTTATAATCAAAAAGAGAATATTAAATGAATTTTAGGATTTTTTTAATAATGAATATATATACAAAGAAATTTTATAGAAATGTTATACGCAAATTTTTTTTATACAAAATATATAAAATATGTTTTTTTAGAAAACGTAAATAAATTATCATTATAATCTTTTAATTATCAATAATTATATTAATAAGCTATTTGAAAAATGTTTAGTCTCGCATGTGCGGGCGAAACTCCTAATCTATCTATACTATTATTTGCGAAGTGATTTTTCGCAACGAAATTCTCACGTTAAGAGTTACAGCGGTTAATATCGTTTATACCTTAATGAATAATTGATTTATTAATATATAACTAACCATAAACAAAAAACGAATTTAATTAATTTAATGATTATCCTTACGAATATATAGTTGTTCATAAGTTAAAAACGAATCCATTGTTTTAAGGATAATCCTTATCTAAAAAATATTTTATATTGTGTTATCCAACAATTATTTTACATCATAGTTTTTTAAAAACATATAAAGAAAAAGAAATCATTACACATATAAATTATATCCGTTTTTTTAACAACAATAGATTATATCAGTTTATGTGTTTTCAAATTTATTTTACATAATAAAAATCAATTTATTATACCGAAAAACTTTTCCATATATAAAGAATTTGATATTTAATTTATTACTAAATATCAAAATGTTTAATTAACGTTTAGTTTTGTTTTACATAACAAAAAGTATTCATCTTATGATGAAAAAAAACTTAATTCATTTAATAATCGTCCTTATAAAAAAAAATTGTAGATAAGTTAAGAAAAAAACTAAATTCATTGTTTTAATAATTATCCTTGTCTAAAAATATTTATATTATGTTATCCAACAATTATTTTATGTCATAATTTTGTAAGAACATAAAAATAAAAAAGAAATCCTTACATATATAGATTATATCAGTTTATTTATTTTCAAATTTATTTTACGCAATAAAAATAATTTTATTATACCGAAAAACTTTATCATATATAAAGAATTTGATATTTAATTTACTACTAAATGTTTGAATGTTTAATTAATGTTTTAATTTTGTTTTACGTGATAAAATTATATATCTTATGATGAAATATTTTGTATATATAACAAATTGTTATTTAGTTTATTATTAAATATTCTGAATGCATGAACAATAAATTATTGTAAGATACTCGAATTGATAACGTATCTATTTATATATATCTGAAAATTATTATGCCCGCATGTGCGGGCAAGACATTGTTAAAGTCTATTATCAAATAGTTCAGTTAAGATTTTTCCAACCCACACCAACCAAACTGAAACCGATCTGAAACAAACCGAATTAAACAGAACCGATAAACCATTGTGTTTTTTGTATTATTTAAATTAAATATACCAGCAATATACAATATACTAAAATTCTAAGACTAAAATCACTATTAATTTTATTAAATAAAATTGATTTTTTTAATTTTTTTTATTTACTTTAGTTAACTTTGGTTTTATTGTGTTCTCATGAACTAATTTGTGATTTCTTAAAGTTTTTGTTTCTGTTTTATATTTCTTTAATTTATACAGTTTATTTTTTACATGCATTATTAAAGACTTTTTTTTTAAATTTTTTATTTACTTTAGTTAACTTTGATTTGATTGTGTTCTTATAAACTCATTATGTTTTTAGATATTTTTGTTTTAATTTTATATTTGATTTAGTTTGTATAATTTATTTATTTTCTTGGTCACCAATATGATGATTTCTTGACCATGCATTAATGTTTTAAAAATTAATTTCTCCTAAAAACATAATTCGGAGAATCCGATTGAACCAAACCGAAACACAAGCTAAACCGAATACAAACGAAACTGAAACCGATCCAAACCAAATTAATTATGCTCTATTTCAGTTAAAAAAAGAAAACCAAATTAACCAAACTGAACCCAACCGATAAAATAAGTGAAGTGCCACCCATACTAATTACTAAAAGTCACTCTTATTATACATAAATATTTAGAGTTTCTAGTTAGATTTTTAACAAGAAAGCAACATCTCTATAAAGATACTATTAGACAGAAACATATTTTTTTTTCATTGCAGATCATTTATTTAGTAATACGTTTTATATTTTGAATTTACCGGTTGATGTTTGGTGCAGAAAGTTAGTTATCCCAAAAAGTAACAGAAAGTAAAAAGAACTCTACAATTAACTCTTTTTCTCTCTCTAGACCTAATTAGCTAGGTTTGCGTAATCTGACCGATGTCGGCGGCTCCCTCAGCCTCGACGTCGTCCGAATCTTTGTTCCATTGTCCTTCTCTGGTTTTGGTGTTATCCAACCTGCTCTACCTCCGGCATCGGCTTTTGTCTCCGGCGTCCTTGTCTTCTCAGGCGATGGGCGGCCAGCTTTTCACCTCCATGTCACATTTTCCATAGGTGAAGATGTCGGCTTTGTATATCTATCTTCCGGATGTAGTCGGTTCTCTCCGGGGTGTCCTGTTCTATGAAATGATACGGTTTCAAATGAGATCTCGACAATAGACGATTGACGCTCTCCGACGGTGGGTGATCCGTTTCTTCTGTGTGTGTGTGGTTTGCTTGAGATCTCGACATTAGTCGATTGAAGCTCTCTGAGGGATGGTGCTCAAGTGAGGATGGTGTATGCAGTGAAGATGTGGTTTCTTTTATTGTGGGGTCTGGTCTCGGTAGAGTTGGTGGTTTTCCGATTGATTTCGACGACTTGCATGTCGGTGAAGACAAGGATATTGGTATAGTGTCTTTCTTTTATAGTGTCTTAACACGTGGCTGACTTGTCACTGATTTCCTCTTACGTGTATGTGTATATGTTTAATGGGCTGTTGCTGAGTTTTTTTAGTGTTTGTCGATTGGACTTTTATGTTGGGCTTGGAAGCCTTTTTATGTGTGATTGTATGGTTCCAAAACTATTATCAATAAAATCTTAGATGTCAAAAGAAAAGTCATCCCCAAAAGTAAATATTGTGAAGTCAATTACAATATATTTTCATCTTTAGGCACATGTTCTTTATGTCCAAACATCAAAATTCTAAATAGTAAATAAGTAAACAAAAGTCGATCCACAATGGTAAACCAACTTCACTCCAGCAAGGATACTAACATTGACAAGACGAGTAATAATATCAGCGATGTACAGATTCCACGTGCCCTTTATGCCTTTTGCGCAATTCATGTCACATTGTCGGGCATTGCCAATCAGTTTTCTTTCCGATCTTGGCCAAGGTGAGAGTTTATTCCTTAAATAAATATAATTTATTTTAATATGTTGTGAAATCGAGTCTGTCACTGCTTGTTTAGTTTTTAGGTTCTTTGTTTAAACTGGATTTAGGAGTCTAGAGGGTTCAACTTTGATTGTTTCATTTGGAACTGATATATTATAATATTATTAGTATAATTTTATTTATGATGATTGTGTATGGTATTTTGTCGGATACAGAAAGTTGTATATGTATGCCGGATGTATATTTGCTACGGTCAGCTTTAGTTGACCGGTTGATCGTAGCTGTTGGTCGATAAATCGTCTCCGGACATGTGTTGCCGAACATATATTCGATGGTTTTGGCCTGTTAGTGGGCAGCGAGTGTGTAACTCGCTAGGACCATTGTTTGATCTTTGGGCATTTTAGGTGTTTGTTATGTATTAGCATTAAATTATATATATTCAGAGTGTTATGTCCGGATCCACGTACTTTGGGGTGACATACTATACCTTATTGAGTGACTCCCCTATTACTCACTCTTCTTTCTTCCCCATTTCAGCCTTCATGTGAGATTGACGAGTATACGATATTTGGACGGATTGATGCTATTGGAATGGAGTTGCGTATATGAGCTATTGTGTTATGAGATATTATTGGTGGCCTATTTTTCTTCATAGAAAGTGACGGGTGTCACACTATCCTGGTTTGATTTCATTATTATAAGTCTGTTTAAAAAAAAACATACAAAACTATATCATGCCTACCAAAATGTAGCAAATTGATTCAATTCCAGTTCACAGAAAGTCCATCTACAAACCGAGAATGGTAAGAGTAGTTTTATATATCATCGCATTATTATGATTACAATAATCAAAGAAAATCATCTGGTTTATAATTTCATCAACCGGTTCTAGCAAGAGTACTCACATTGGCACAAATTAAAATTACCAAGCGTGACACAAGAACCATGTCCAGCATTATACTTTTTTGCACAATTCATATCACAGCAATTACCAGGACAATTCTGAGAACAGAGACCAGCCCCACCGTTGCACACATTGGGCGGCGGTGAAGGTCCGCACTGGTAGATGCACAAGCACTGCGAATTCCCACATTGGGTTTGAAGTACTGATGGTCCGTATTGGGCGTGGCATTTCTGGTCACAGTTCTCACAAGGGCCTAGAGTCGCGACGCATGTTGCTGCTCTACTCTGATTTACAACTGTAACATTTGTATACATTATTAAAAAAATAAACATATTATTCTCGTTGTGCCTGTTAGATTTATACATTTTCTAGTGATTTTCACATATTATATCTTATATACCTTATCTTAATAAAAACCAATCCTTCCAAAAAGATATCATATAACAATTACATAGCATCCTTTTTTTTTGAAGAAATGGTTCTCGGCAGTATCAAAATTTGTTATTGTGATCACATAAATAATATATGAAACTGCAAGTTTATCGAATATATGTAAAATAATACCTGAGGTAAACATGATAAGAAAGTTAACAAGGAATACAAGTGAAGTTGTCCTCTGCATTTTTTTCACGTTTTCTAGTTTTCTTCTAAACCTCTTTCTCTGGGGTATATTGTTTGTATATCATTGGGGAATATTAGATAATCTATTTTATAGCTAGAGAAAGATTTAAAATAAAAATATTTAAATTACTGATTTACTTCCTAAATAGCATGATAATTTACAGTACATAGATAGCTAAATAAGTAAACAAAAATCTTGCAATGCCTAAAATAAAACAGGAAAAATATCTCATCCGATTTATTGCTAAAACTATAAGGTCAATAAAAGCACATCAGTAAAGACGCCGTAAGCATGACAGAAATAGAAGATGACTGGAACCAAAGAGTTCCTAAAATTACTTTTATAATCTATAACTAGATTTTAATTTGTGTGCGGATAATTTTTAGTTTTATAAATTTTTAATTTTTTTATTATTGCAAATGTTCTAAATATATGGTTTACATTGTAATGTTATATTGTGCAATTCTATAATCTAATTGATTAGTTTTCTTATTTTACATTATTAATATATAACGATTTATTTTCTGTATTTTTTTGTTCTTATTTGTTATTATATACTAACATATTTTTGTGTTTAGTACAATAAATTCAAAATATTAAATAATTAAATGGATAATCTCCTTCATTTTTTTAATTTCTATATTTTGCATACAATACATTTTAGAAATTTTATTTATTTACACTATAAATATAGTTTTAGGATAAGTTATTTTTCCATATTGTGTTTAAAAATATACTTTATTTGTCATTTTAGTATATTACAGGATTTATGTGTAAATATATTCAACTAAAATAAATTTTGCAGTAAAGGTTACTTATATACTATTAGATTTTGTATATAATTATTTTATATATATACATTGTTTTTTTTATTAACCTGAGGTATCTCAGGTCCATGGAAAAGCCGAGACTAATCTCTAAGAAGAGGTGCAGGTCACAGATAGACCTAGACTTTCTTTCATGATATTCAGATAAGTTCTAAAACATATGCTTATATATGTGTCATGTGACCAGAATAATTGTGATTTAGCTTCGCGCAGCAGGTGGATCGAACCTGAAACATGTTAGTGTCTCTTTCCCATCTTCTTACCACTCGACCACAATCCCCAGCTGGTATATATATGCATTGTTGTGATTTTCAAAATAAATAAATAGATATTATATAGTTGTAGTTATAAAAGTTTCACATATGTTAAAAAAATTTGTATAAGAAATTACATAAGTTACAAATTTTAACCCTTTTAAACAATGAATAATATTTTTTATTTAAATGAAACTGATTTTTAAAATATGTTAATTTATCAATTTAATATAATTTAATATTTAATTCATATACTAATTATTTTTAATATACTATAAACTATAATTATAATTTTATAAAAATATCATAGTATTTTTTGGTTTTATAATCAATTTTATTTAAACTAATTTATCATAATATTAATTTTTCTCTATTAAGAGAGAAGTACATTTTTTATCTATCACAAAAAGTCATACTAGGTCAATTCCTTCAATTACATGTGTTTGATTATTTACTTTAACCTATTAAGGGAACATATTATATTTCGGGAAAACGTGCTATTTCCCCACGAGAAGTATCGCATCCTCCCAGATGCCTCCTAAACTATGACCTCATCATATATGTCCACGAGATAAAAGTTTGAAATCTATTTTCCCATGAAACTTTAGAAAACCTTTTATATCTCCCCGACATATAAGTTGAAGATCATTAACCCCATAAAATCAAATATATCTGGTTAAACCTATAAACCAAAACTATTTTAGTTCATTAAACCCGATTAAAACATTATTTAGATCTGATTGCCGTAATTAAACAAGAAAAGAAAGATAAAGACCCGATTTGGATCTGGTTTAATTACTGTAATTGGATCGAAATCAGATTTTAATTAACTAAAATGGTTTTGGTTAATAGGTTTAACCAGATAAATTTGATTTATGGGGTTAAGGATCTTCAACTTATATGTCGGAGAGATATAAGAGGTTTTCTAAAGTTTCATGGGGAAATAGATTTCGAACTGTTATATCGTGGACATATAGGATGAGGTCATAGTTTGGGAGACATCTGAGAGGATGCAATACTTCTCGTGGGGGAATAGCACGTTTTCCCTTATATTTCTGAAAATTCTTAATATTGATAAAGATATTAGTAATAACTTATTTTCAACTGTAAATTTAAATTTTAGTTTTAGTGGTAACAAAATTTATTGAAAAACAAATCTAACAATATCTTACTTAAAATTTTAAATATTTTTTTAAAATTAATACATTTACTATTTTGGTAGTAATTTAAATGAAATTAATATATCCTCTAAAGCAATACGAAATTCAGACTCATGTCAAGTGGACATGTGTAGATACAAATACATCTTCTAATACCACCGTCCGGCTCACATAAAGAACGTGTATAAGCTTGTCCAAATCTATCCGGCACCATAGGCAATGACACCACATCCCCTATATATTAAAAGATATATATTAAAGGAGAAGCATTTTGGCAATAATTATTTTAATTTTGATGTAATTAAAAAAAGTTCCAATTGACACATGTCACTCAATTAGCATGCTAATTGAGAAATTGAGTGATCCAATTTAATTCATTCTTTTTTTTCCTTAAATAAAACCTACGGAATTACCATAAATGACTAATATATATATATATATATATATATATATATATATATATATATATGACAATTAATGATTTTAATAATAACGATTTGATAAAAATTTATATCTTCTCAATCATTTTTTTAATTTTATATTATTAAATAAATTAAATAACCAAATTAGCTAAAATTTGAAATTTAGATTTTTCATATATGTTTTATTCTGAATTAAAAAACAACAATTAATGACTAAAACTATTAGAATTATTATGTTAAATATAATGATCAAAGGTTTAGCATTTTATTATAAAAAATACACATGATTTTAAAATCACATGAGTAAAAAATATCATTTAATAAGAAAAAATGTATGTTATAAAAAATAATAAACAAATATATATATATATAAAGATTAAAATATATACAATATAAGATTATAGAAATATTTTACTATTAAAACTTTCAATGAATTTTCAAAAACATTTATTAGTTATAAACTTATTAATCTTTTTACAGTGAAAATTTTGTTATCAATGATTTAAATATTTTTTTATAAAACGATATGAATGATCATAGAACCGTATGATTATGATGTCTCATTTAATAAATACCTATATAAAATATATTATTCTTAGAAAAATAGTTTGGTTCATCTTAAATTATATTACACTTTTTATTAAACTAACTATAGAATTGATAAATAATGTACAAAAAACAATCTCACACTTTCCTTTAATAAAAGTTACAAAATTACCTAATATGATTAACGTATATATGAAAGTTAATTATCATGAATAATAAATATCTGATCACAATTTTTGTATCTTAGTTCTTTTTATTTGTTTTATATTATTAAAAGATATTAAACAATCACATTAACTATATAATAAAAACATTTGAATTTTTTCTTATATGTTATATTTTGAATTTTTCAAAACGTCTATAAATTATTCAAATTTGAAGATCCCACTTTGAAAATTTTGTGATCAATAGCTTAATTTGTTTTATTATATTAAGATACAAATGATGATAAAATTGTATTAATATGAATTTTTATTAATAAATATTCAAATTTGATGGATAACAATTAGTTGAAATTTTTTACAACAATTTATTTTAACAGTAACTAAATTGAAGTAAAGATTATCAATTTGATGGATAACAATTAGTTGAAATTCTTTGAAATTTTTTTATCATTAAACAAACAAAATTATGTTCAGTTGAAAACATATTAATTTGATGAACACTAAATATGGAAGAATAAAAAAACTTTTTTTCATGCTTTTTTTTTTTTTTTTCTAAATTTAGAGCTTTGATATTAATTCTAGATATGATTATTTTATTAGATGATTGAAGCTTTTTCTAATTCTTTTATTTAAATATATAATATTTTTTTAATAAACGACTTTTTGACAACACGACTCCAAAATTTGTATAATTGATAATATGATCTCAAACTAAATAATTATGTTTTTGGTATAAAATCGAAGAAACTGAAAACTGATGGTATATAAACCAAATCGAACCGAAGTAAATATAGATTTAGAATTTTAGTTATATTTTATAAACTGAAATACCGGAAAAAACAAATCGAACCGAAACCAACCCGATATTCGGATTGGACATCTAATCTATATGAAACCAAACTATTATTTTATTCTCCAAAACATAATAAAAAGAATAACTTCATCCCGCGCAAGGCGCAGATCTTATCCTAGTTCATCAAGTATTGTCAAACAAATATTTTGGTCAACTGTATCAAACACAACCGTTGTAACAACTAGATAACATAGAAAGTACATATTAATAATTTAGGAGAAACTACTACCTCAAACCTGGAAACTTATGATATATGCTAAGATATATAATAGAAATAAAATATTATAAATGCTAATATATAATTAAGGCTAACACCACAAAATACTACAACATTTAGAACATTTTCTAATAAATACCGCAGAAATAAAATAATATATTTTTTCAAAAAATATGAATAAATTTAAGATAAATGCACACCTAAAGAAAACATGACACTACATGTAATGGAGAACACAAATGATGAAGTTATCTTGAGCATATTTGGGGTTTTAATCTTAAAGAAAATTTTTAGTAGATTGAATTTTGTTGTAGATTCAGAATTTGGATACCACCAAAAGGAGTTTTATATCGTTATGCGGTCGCTAAGTCTTACAATCACGTCACTTTCCGTATCATCTTTAAGCGTTATGTCACGGCGCATCTTGTTCATGAAGCACTCGATACTTACGATAGGTTAGATGATTTCAATTTGAGAAATGAGACGTCTTTTTATAATCTTGTGGATGCGCTTTGTGAGCATAAGCATGTGGTTGAAGCAGAGGAGCTCTGTTTCGGGAAGAGTGTGATTGGTAATGGTTTTCGTGGAGTAATAATACTAAGATTCATTACTTGATTCTTCGTGGGTGGTCTAAGTTGGGATGGTGGGCTAAGAGCAAGGAGTGTTGGGAGAAGATGGATAAGGAAGGTGTTGTGAAGGATCTGTTTTCGTATTCTTTTTACATGGATATTATGTGCAAGAGTGGGAAGCCTTGGAAAGCTGTGAAATTGTATAAGGAAATGAAGAGGAAGATGATCAAACTTGATGTTGTTGCGTATAACACTGTCATTTGTGCCATTATAAGTTATTATACAAACCATTAAAAATTGTTTTATATGGCTTTCTAAATGGTTATAGACTCTTTTAGTTGATTTATAAATATATACAACTCTAATAATACCCTTTATAAATTGAATATAAGCATTCACGACGTTTTATAAACTCTTATTAATAGTATACATACCCCTTATAAATTATTTATAAACTTTCATAACTTTCTTATAAATGGTTTGTTGATTTTTTTTGTCACTGGAAATAGTTAATAGATTTTATAACTTGTTTTATGTCTTTATTAATGGCTTATATACTTTTACAAATAATTTTACATACCCTTATAAGGCCTTGTAAAGAGATGATGATATGTGGCAGATTCTGAGACACATAGTAAGGCTTCACCGCTTTAAAAATGTTACATATCCTTATAAATTGTTTTTATAATCATTTATAATGGTGTATAAACTTTATAAATTATTTTATAAAGATTTATAAATTAGCTATAAAATTTATAAAGACTTATAAATTATTAAAACAACTATCATCCAGGTGAAGTTTCAGAAACTCTATTACAACACCATGTGGGGTGTTTGCTTCTTTGCTATCCCCGAGGCAAGTTTAAATAGTTTTATAACCTTTTATAAATAGTTATAAAAATAGTTATATGTGTTTATAAACTCTATAGATGGTTGATACAAAATTTTATAAGCTCTTATAAAATTTATAAATGATTTATAAATGATTTTATAAACTCTTAATAGTTTATGGCTTGTCCTCTTGTCTACAAGAAATGTATACGCAGACTGCCAAAAGTGCATCCTGTTTCTTCCCCTGGTTGACTTTTGATCCTCCAGCCTCTTAAATATCTCATTAGCCCGATCCTACGTATCATCATTAACGACAACAAAAAAACTCCATTAGTTTTCCAGCAACATATCTCCATGGTATGAATTACCAAATCAGTTTAACAGAAAGAGACGAAGAACGTTACCTTGATAGTTCCAACAAGCCCTAGCCTGTGAAAACAAAAATCAATCAACGAGTATTAATCTCACAATGAACACACACTTCAAGACATGAATCTAGCAAACATAAACAAACACTTTCACATGCACAAACAAAAACTACACGTATTATTCACAAAGGGCAAAACTTTCAATGCACATTACAAAAATGAACCTCCTTTACTTATGATAATTGACCACATGATCTCTCAAAAATAGTAATCTCACAATGAACACATATAACAAGACATGAATCTGGCAACATAAAAGGACAAAACTTTCAGTGCTTAAAAGGTAACAAGTTACGTTAATTGACCACATGATTTCTCAAACAGAGTAAATACTTGCAAAGAGATATCAAGCATGTAAGTACTCTAACAATGAAACACACAACATGAATCTAGCAACATATACAAACACTCCACAATAGGGAAAAAACTTTCAATGCGGAACCTCATTTACTTATCCTAATTGATAATTTGATTACTTGGCAAAGATACGATCAATCAAAAATGAATCTTACTTACCTGTCAGACATGGTGCGATGGTTTTGAAGGCCTTGATCAACCCACGCTCAGCACTACTGTTACAATTCTGCCACCTCCCAAGAGAATTGGACAAGAAATCCCCAGAGGAGCCGTTGGTCTTGACGATGACGGTGGTGAGAGCGGTATCAGCGAGGAGAGGGTTGGTGGGACCACCGAAACGGTTTGGATCGCTGTTGGAGGAATCGTTGGCGAAGGTACGCCACTCGGAGGTCTCTGTAATCCTTCTGTCGTCGACTGCTTGAGAGAGACGACGGATCTCGTCGGAGAGAGGTAATGGATTTCGATGGAGGAGAGGAGAGAGATATGATGGATTTCGACGGGAGGAAGAGAAACCTATGGTAAAATGATAAGATAATGATACTACTATAATTTGCTCATTAATAAAAAATGTATTTGTAAAAATGTGTTTAGAATAATGATAAAACTGAAAATGGTACCAAACAAAGTGTAGTTTTGAAATTTCTACTGTAAATTATCAGCTAACTACATATTGTTTCCCTTGCCATGGATATATTTGAGTACATCGGGTTTATATGCTAGGACCGAACACAACCACAATCATATGCTCATGATACTGCGAGTGTTCCATGCAGATTTCTAATATTAGTTTCTTTTTTTCCCTTATTTCTCTCGAACCGAATTGCCGAATTGGCATCTTCTTCATCATCATCATCGTCATCATCATTTTCTCTTTAGCACATTTTATTCATTCCACAGCGAGAGATAAGAGGGAGATCGTAAGGAGAGATTAGATAGAAAAGGAAACGAATCCATGAGAGGAAAGTTTTGAAAACTTCCAAGAGATCTTGTTTACATACGTGCATTAACATACGACTATACATAATTACACGTTTCATTTGCCGTAACACTCAAGTGTTTGAAAGTGTCTCGCAGATCGTGATATGGACAAGATAATATAAAATCTTGCACGGAGATTTCTTCGTGACTGGATCTGGTTCACATTGTTTTGGATGTTGGTAAGCTTCCTTCTTCTGTGTTTCTAGCTTGTTTATCTATTTTTTGGGTTAAATATACATCATTGTTTCTATTTCTAACTTTCTAGATTTTGATTCAGAGAAGAACTCATCTTAGGTGTGAAGATATTTTCTGTTGTGGCTCTGCAGATAGAGGTTTGATGAGAGATGAAGGCAGCTAAAAGGTGGAGTGTAGGAAACCTAGCGTCATTGCCTGGAGCTCGCCACCGTGCTCCTGCAAGAAGACGACTATGGATCATCATGGCGCTTTCACTGATCATCATGACGCTTTCATTGATCACCATGTTGGCTATAATGGCTTACATGTACCCTCATCACAGCAAACGTGCTTGTTACATGATTTCATCAAGGGGGTGCAAGGCTTTAGCTGACTGGCTTCCACCTTCCCTGAGGGAGTATTCAGATGATGAGATTGCTGCAAGAGTAGTGATTAGAGAAATAATGAGTAATGCTCCTGTTATAAGAAGGGACTCCAAGATTGCATTCATGTTCTTGACTCCAGGTACATTGCCTTTTGAGAGGCTTTGGGACAGATTTTTCCAGGTACACTTTTGTTCTAACCAACTGCAATGTCTAAGGATAATGAAGATGGTTTGTTGTTGAATTCAACACATTGGATGATTGTGTTTAGAATCTTGTCTCTTAATTCTCACAGGGCCATGAAGGAAAGTTCTCTGTTTATATCCATGCATCAAAGGAAAGGCCAGTTCACCACAGTCATTACTTTCTCGACCGCGAAATTCGGAGTGATGAGGTTTATTCTTGTCCTATCTTAGTTGATTCTGTGTATTCTGTATTTCTATTGGTATCATTTAACATGAAAACAAGTGTGTATCTTCATCCTCAGGTGGTGTGGGGAAGAATATCAATGGTAGATGCAGAGAGAAGGTTGCTAGCTAATGCTCTTAGAGATCCTGCAAACCAGCAATTTGTTTTACTCTCTGAAAGGTGATTTATTGACTTCCACCAAACCTTGCTCATCCATCCCTATGAGGTTTCCTAATACATTTGAGTATCTAATGGTTTTACAGTTGTGTGCCACTTAGAAGTTTTGAGTATATCTACAATTACCTGATGTACAGCAATCTCAGCTATGTTGACTGGTAAAAAGTCATGTTTCATCTCTTGCTTCCATAACTCTACATCCTTATCTCCTTCTGTTCTTCAGCTTTGACGATCCAGGAGAACATGGATCAGGCAGACATATGGATCACATGTTGCCTGAAATTCCAAAGAAGTATTTTCGAAAGGGTGCCCAGGTAAAACATTGTGATTGCTCCAGTATTAAACAACCAACCCTATGGACTATAAGGAACTGGTTCTGGTTCAATGCTGCTACATTTAGACTCGTAACTATTCCTTGTTAGTTATGAATTAGTGTTACTGTGCAGTGGTTCACCATGAAGAGACAACACGCAATAGTAATCCTGGCAGACAGTCTTTACTACTCAAGATTCAGGGATTACTGTGGGGTGAGTATCAGCTAAAGTCTAGATGTTCACACACTAGGTCACAACAACTCACTAATAAGAAGATTTTCTTTTTGTTTTTCTTCAGCCAGGTATAGAGAACAACAAGAACTGCA
The DNA here is from genome assembly GCA_026261945.1 of Hirschfeldia incana. Lineage (NCBI taxonomy): Eukaryota > Viridiplantae > Streptophyta > Magnoliopsida > Brassicales > Brassicaceae > Hirschfeldia > Hirschfeldia incana. The sequence continues at coordinate 7,257,786 of JABCMI010000006.1, forward strand.
TAGCCGATGAACACTATCTGCCAACATTCTTTCATGTAAGAAAAAAAAATTCAATCTCTTAGTTTCTCTTCATCTCTTTATATATATATTTCGGTTTGCAGATGCTCGACCCTGGTGGCATTTCGAACTGGAGTGTAACACAAGTTGATTGGTCTGAGAGACAGTGGCATCCCAAAACATATATGCCTGAGGATGTCACACACGAGTTCCTAAACAACCTCACGGTATATATAAAATCATATAACCAAAAGCTATATCATCTTTGCATCAGTTCTCTTAAAAAAAATTTTGATTGGTCCATCTACAGTCTACTGACACAGTCGTACATGTCACAAGTGTTGGAATGGTACGCAGTTTCAAGAACCATGTCTTAGCTCTGATCTTTATGCAAGATTCTATGCAACACAACACCCATTTATTTTGGTTAATTAACAACAGGGTGAAGAAATATTGATGCCTTGTATGTGGAACGGAATCAAAAGACCTTGTTTCTTGTTTGGAAGGAAGTTTCACCCTGACACGCTTGATAAACTCTTGGATCTCTTCTCCAACTACACAAGATCGGTCTCTTGGCATTTGTGATTTCAAAGGATGTTTCATCTATACAAACTCAGATTCTTTGATCAGCTTTAGATTCCTCACCTATATGAATCAAAATCATATTTCAATTGTTCTCAGAAACATCCTTAGAAGCTGTAGCACTAAGCTACAGGTCTAAAGCTTACGGAGGTACTGAGAACTTTTTTTCAGTTGATTCTTCATATGGTTGGATGGAAACGTTGGTTTTATTCTTTTCTTCTTTCTGTTTTTCGTTATATCTCATATTATTTATTTTTTTGTTTCAATTTTTGTTTTTGGGATAGATTTATGTTATTCCTGGACCTGAAACATTTATAAAGAAATATTCAAATATGCTAACACTGTGTTTGTTGTTTCATGTAACTATGTAAATATAGACTAACAGTTTCAAGACTTGTTCATATGTATGTGCAAAGCTATCTTCTGTTGCAACATCCAACATGATATCTCGAACGGTTAGTAGTGACCTTAATATAAACATTTATTATTTTCTAAACCAAAGAAACTCCTAACATGCAACTACTCTGCTTTGAGATAACCACGTCGAAGAAATGTAGATTTTTAAACAGCTAACAATTTATCTAAACTCGACCAAACCTCTCTTAAGATCTCTATTATATTTATAGCCCTCCATATCTGCATCTTTCGACCAAAGGTTTAAGATGGAGCAGATGTGACTCGTGTGAAGATATGCAGATGGAGTCCCAGTATGGAGATTTTTAGCGGGTTTTTGTCGATACTGCAACTTTTCATTTCTCATTTGGATCAGAGTTGTCCATAGACGTGAAGAGCGTATTCTAGAAGTCGATTAAACCGGGATGCTTTCTGCTTAACCATGGCCCACGGTTAAGCAGAAAACATCTTGGTGCCAACCTTCAAGAAAATGGTCTTCACATCTAGCGACAGCTCTGCTCCACCTGTGAAGTGGAAAGTTACAACTGCTTAAGCCCAATCTGCACTTGTGAACAACTCCAAGTAGTTCATCATGAGTAATATGACCTACTTGGTTACTTGCACGCTACGCTTCTAAACAAACATGGTACCATAAGTAGAAAGATTAGTAGGTAACAGAGCTAAAGCATGTATCATATAATTATATTACTATCATCTCCTCAAGGTCTTATAAAGTCAACAAATATTACTAATTATACAAACTGTATCATTCCTTTTTTTACTCAGACAAAACTAAACTTTTTATTATTATTACTGCGTATTACAAAAATAACAATAATAATATTACAAAACCTCAATATTCAATTTCTTCATCGCTTTTGTCCCAAGGCAACCACTGGGAGACTCACTTTATGCCCTCTGCTTCCTTTCAACGTAACCTCTCCAAAGCTATAAGCTCCCTTCACTGATCTCACTGTCAGAGTCACCGAGAACTCTCTAGAAGCTCCCGCTCTAAGCGTCATCGCAGGAGGACTCACTTCGATAGCAATAGACGGCTCCATCCTCGATGTGATCGTGTACGTCTCTTCTTCCTCCGCAACATTCGTCACTCTCCTGGTCACCGTCTGTGTCCTCACCAGGTGAGAGACGGCTATAGACGGCGAGTTGAAGTTCGAAGGATGTCTCATTCTGTAATTGCAAGGAGTGTTCGTGAAGTTCCTTATCTCGTGCGCGTTGATACCTGGCGTGGTGCACAAGAAACCTAAGTAGTCCTCGTAACCTGCGTCGAAGACGAGGCCAGGGTCTAGAGCAGCGCTTGGATTGACGTGGCCGCTTCCGTAATCAAACGGAGTCGCTTTAACGAGCGTCATCGTCTCTGTTTCAGAGTATTGTTGTGCTTGGAGAGGCCTCCCTGCTCGGTCCATGACCGTTGAAGTCGTCATCAGAGCTGATTTGATAGCGGCTGGACTCCACTGAGGATGCTTCTGTTTCACCAGTGCGGCTATACCGGCGATGTGTGGTGCAGCCATGCTTGTTCCAGAGATTAGAGCAAATCCTTCACCTGCTCAATAGCCAAGAAAAACTAAACAAGAGTGTACTTTAAATGTATATGATTCCGACAAAGATTTGAGGAGATGCTTACCGACATAGTTAGCCTCATCTGTTCCATTTTGGGACCAAGCAGACCAGATGAGTGAGCCTGGAGCAAGAATGTCTGGTTTGAGGAGATCAGCATCCTGAAAGCTGAAGTCTTTGGTGTTGGGTCCTCGAGCTGAGAACAGAGCCACTTCAGGTGCTGATTTGTGGAGAATTGGTTCCAGACCGTCTCCTATGCTTCCTTCAGCTTTAAAGCTCGTTACTCTTCCCATCCAATCTCTTGAAGTTGTGACATTGTAGTAATCAATCAAATCCTACAAAAGAAAATAAAAAAACAATACCAAGTTGAGGAAAATATGACCAAACCGAACCAAATTTCATAAATTACTTAACAGTTCCTATATATATATAGAACTGAAAAACCAAAAAAAAAAAAACTAAAAACCGAACCAAGTTTCATAAATAACCGAACAGTTCATAGAACTGAAAAACCAAAAAAAACAAACTAAAAACCGAACCAAATTTCATAAATAACCGAACAGTTCCTATATATGTAGGACTGAAACCTAAAAAATCAAACCAGAACCGAACCAAATAACCGAGGGGCTAGAGACTATATATACCATTGACTTGGAGACATCTGTGATGAGGATCCCTGGAATGCCAGAAGGTACAGGATCAAATTTCGTTCCTGGAGAAACATTTTCAACAACAAGAACAAAACCAGCTGCTCCAAGATGCCTAGCAGTCTCAGCAACTTTCTTGATGGAAGCTGAACCAGCAACAAAGTTAAAAGAATACCCACAAAGCAGAATGTTTCCTTCAACCAACTTCTTATTCAACACTTCTGGCTTCTGGCAATCTGACGGATTGTATCTCACACCAGAAGAACCAAGCAGAACATCATTTGCTGAGACCATCTTGTAAGAACGGTGCGGTCTAGTAGAAGCTGCACAAACACACATGTGTAAGGACTCAGCATAACCTAAATGTACACAAAGCAGAGCAAGGAGAAGCTTACGAGATAATCCTAATCCGGCAAGCATTTTTCCATTTCCGAGGGTGAGATGGTTCTTGTATCTGCGGTCATCGATTGCAGCAGCAACAGTAGTTATCCAAGGGCTGTATGAGACCAGAGTTTTGGGAAAGGGACCTCCGTTTCCAGCAGCTTGAGCAACGAATACACCAGCTTTTACAGCTCCAAGAAGTGTAGCGTCAAATGGGTTTAAGAACGTTGTCTTTGTAGTAGTTGGAGGACTGTTTGGACCAACTGAGAGGCTCAAAATATCAACTCCATCATGAACAGCCTGCTCACAAAAACCATACCATGTTTAGTAACAGAACAAATAAGCACAGAGTATTGAAAGAAACTGGCTCGAGTGCAGCAAGAGGGAGCAATGGTCTCATCATACAGTGCTAAATTATTGCTTACCATATCAATGGCAGCAACCACATCAGATACAAAACCTCCAAAAAGCCTATAGAGAGCTTTGTAAACAGCAATCCTGAAACCAAAAACAGCATATAACTTTTAAAAATGTCTTTAAATCCACAAGTTGAGGATAATATATCTATCTTATCTACCTAGCACGAGGAGCCATCCCGCTTGCTTTTCCAAACTCATAACCGTGCATCCTCACCGGAACACCATTATTACCAGCTGCAATAGCTGCTGTATGACTGAAAAGACCAATCATTCAATAACATAAGCAACAAGAAAGCATTATTACTAAACAAACAAAGAAGTGTTTTATAAAACTCAACCTTCCATGTCCATCACCATCCATAGGTGAAGCAAAGTCAACATCAGGGTTAAACGCACCAGCAGCTTTAGCAGCCTCAGCGAAATGCTGCGCTCCTATGATCTTCCCATTGCAGAAGCTGAGCTTAGTACGAGGATCATCTTCACACTTCCCTTTGTAACTAGGATGAGGACCATAAGGTACTGATGTATGGTGAGAGGCAAAGCTGGGGTGATGAGGAAAAATCCCTGAGTCAATAAACCCAATCACAATATCTTCCCCTGCTCTGTCGTAACCGCCACCTGTCGGCCAGACATCAGTCGGTAGTCCCAAGAACTGAGGTGTGTGTGTTGTGAGCTTCCTCACTTTCCAGTCTCTGCTCACAGATTTCACACCAGGCGAGCGACGAAGCATCTCCGCCTACTAATGTAGAGGGATAGTGTAAGCTAGAAACTGAAAAAGAAAGTAGTAGTAGAGACAGTGTTTGGATTGGTATTTCACCTGATCAGGGGAGAGGTGAGCTGAGAATCCATTGATAAGATGTTTATAGCTGTAAAGCTTTTTGTATGATCCTTCTTGGAAGAGCACTCCAAGAAGCATATCATGTTTCCTCTCAAGGTGACGGCCATAGGAAGTCACCAGTTCACTGCAATACAGAGAGGTTACATTAAAGATGATGTGAGTCCAAAGGGTATTGAAGACTTCAACAAATCCTTCAATCAAAACCCAATCTTTCCTCTCTGCTTAATATAGTAACCATTGAACCAAACAAAGCCATTGGAAGATAAAACACACAGGGTAGTAGTACCTAGTAGTATCGATTTTCTCATCAGATTCAACAGCAGTTGCTTCAAAACCGTTATCACCACCTCTGTAACTTATGATTGGATCTCCTTCCATAGTCACAATGTAAATCTCTGCCGTCACAGTGTACAAGATTGCGAAAAAGACAAGAACTTTACACCCCATATCCATCTTGCTTCTTCTCACCAAAGAAGCACCAGCTAAATTACGCTATAATAGGCTAATCTGCAGTATCAAAAAAAAAGATCCAATGAACAGCATTAGCATCATCCCTGAAACAACAGATAACTATGAACAGAAACAATCAGTAGACAGAGACCACTACATAAATAACACTGATCAGTTAAATCCCACACACTTATCAGAGCTCAGGTACAAACAGTTTTGCTCTCTTCCACAGAGATAAAGGACAAAACTTTCACAAAAATCTGACATCTCACTGATTTTATTTGCTTTAACTTTTAAGAGGAACCACGCACATGAAGAAAAGCCCACTCTCAATTAACTCCAAAGATAGAGACTTTGGGGATAACTCAGATGAGTCCCACTTGAAACAAAGACAGACACTATTGTAGATTGATTGGCAAAAACTCCAACAAACTTACCAAAACAAATCAACTTGTAAAACACACACACATCAATGTACTTTGAGATTAGAAGAGAAAATGAAGCCACTTTTACAAATCTTCCAAGCAAGGGATCATCTTGAATGGGATAAAGCTCAAAAAGGGATAAAAAGAGAGAGAAACTTTAACAACTTACTCTCTGATTCACGGAACGAATCAAGTAGAAACGGTGAGATTTTTTTACGGTTTAGATCAAACCGGCCAAAGATTCCAAATTTAGTCACTGTACGTGCATCAGATGTGGTGCAGATAGATAGATTGATACCAATCTGAACGAGATTGATTGATATGTAAAGAAGAGTCTTTTGCAATGTAAATAAGTGGGGGAAGTTGTCAGTGAGACATGGAGAGAGAGAGTGTGTGTGTGTACGTATCTGAATTTGAGATTTATTAGGGTTTTTGTTCTTTTTATTATTTGTTATAAAGTTTTAATTATTTTTTTCTTCGATGTCAAGCAGACAAAGAACCGTGGATAATGCAGACTCTCACAACTGCAACTTTAAAAAAAATTAATTAATTTTTAGCGACGTTGCTTATGCATAAAACATATACATTCATGTAGCAAAAGAGGGTCTGGCTTAGTAATTGATGAACCGTAAAGAAAAGTAGAAAACGCTATTAAAAGATCGATCATTAATCTAATCTATAGAGAGACATAAAGCAAATGTTAATGATGTTTGATTAGAATTCGTGTTTCAATCACAAAACGCGTTTTCCCTCCAAAAGCATTATAAAAAGAGTTGGTAGCAGCACTTGATTGTGTTTCTTTATTGGATTACATTGAACATTTTTACTCCATTATGGTCCTATATGACATAATTATGAAGAGAAAATGGTTGATAGTTTGTAAGAGACTCAGCTGAGAATTTGGATTAATAGTTTAAAAATCATATGTTATTTGACTAAGTTCTGAGCTTCCATCTGTGAATATGAAAGTATTCGCGATGTAGTTAAGTAAGTTGGAGGTATACGTGGTCGTATAAAGTTAAGCATCCAAGGGCACATGTGAGTTCTATGTCGTTTAGTTGAAACACATCATGTGTCATGTGACCTTTCTCCTTGTCCAAAAATTTGATTCCTTCTCTTACACCAACAAAAAACAACTTCCCACAGTATTTGATAATTAACTATTTATTAGTCTAACTCTTTGTTTGTCAACATGTTTCATGCAAGAGCTTATGCATATTATTTATGTAGCATACAAGCTGAACTTACTTTGTATTTTTCACCAAAAAAAAACTTGCTTTGTATTTTTCACCGGCATGAGCAAAAGTAATTATAGAGATATAACACGTCTCTTGTATGTCCGTCGATGGTTATTGATTTCAGATGAAACAAAATTTTATCTATCGTGTACAAATTTTAAGTGGCAATGGAAACTAGTTATTGATTGGTTTTTAGGATTAATTTTGAGTTCTATATGGAACTCCTCCAGTTGTATAACAGCATATTGTATGTGTTAGTTATTTGCAAATCATTTGCATCACTCGTACTTGAATCAGCAAATGATTGATAGATTAGTGATGTGTTTAATTTTATGCATGTGTGGGATATGCCAATCTATAAATCAATTCTAGTCGCTTCTCAATTCTCATTCATAAAACAAAGAAAAACAGTTCACTAAAAATAAATCAAGAGTTGCATAGTGGAACGCACATCTGCATGGTCATTACATTCGCTATTTTCTTGAACTTTTCTTAATTTTTTGGTAAACCATATTTTTCTTATAAAAGAACTTATATGATTGTTTACATCTGTTGGCCCTGCGTAACAAATTGTATTGACAAATTTCTAGATTACTTTTGTAAGAAAATTATTTATTCTATTATATTTTTCCCTTCGATTAGGGAAAACCTTGTTGTTGATGATTATCAAAGAAACTTTGAACTGCCTTTCGGTCAAAAGGTGCAGAATCAATTTGCAGTGTGCGAAATCGTGACAGCTAACTTTTCGTGAGTCTACATAACATTTATTGATTATGTTGAATTAGGTGTAACGACAAAAATGCTATTTAATTTAGTATTTATTTCATCTATCTATACACACATTTGTTTCTATGTATTACTACTATGAGGAGGGCAAAAAATCCGTAAAAATTTGATTAGGTTCGTTATTTGTTTGGATCCGATCGGAAAAATTTAGAAATTTGTAACTTTACAAATCGAAGCAAATACTAAAATTTAATATCTATCAAAGACGAAACAAATCACAAATATTAAAATTTGAAGGAGCGGATATCCGATCAGATCCGACAATATATAAGTACATGTATATTTTGATTATATATGAAGTTCTGAATGTATAAAATTATATAATCATCATTTTGACATGATTTGACAAATTTTATCCACATTATTACTTATATAAAAGTGATACATAAAATGAAGAAAAACATTTTACGATAATTATATTTTTTTTTAAGTTTTGTGTTATTATAATTCTTAACTAAGTTTAAAACATTTTACAAAATATGTAAATTTACCGCTTTTTAATTTTTATCTTATATATCATGTAAAAATATATTATACAAAACAAATCTGCAAAAAAATTTTAAGATTATTTGTATTAATCAAAACATATGAGATATCCGTAAGTATTTGTAAATATTCGCAAATATCTATTTATTTTCTGGATATCCATTTTTCCGAATATCCACATTTTTCCGAAACAAAGCAAATACAAAAACTAGATATCCGTAACATACAAATCACAAATACCTTCAAAAATCTGGATATTCAATCCGTGCCCGGACCTAATTACTATTACACAACCTAACTGAAGTATCACGTATAATTTGCTTGACAATGACTAATGCTAGATGACAACAATAAAAATTCGTCTTGACTCTGTTGATAAAAGACTATGTTGATAAAAGACGGAACTATGATGATGCATAGTAGTAAGCTTAATAGTAGAATTAGAAAGGTGATGATGATTTGGCTTTCCCGTGAAGATATATCACCATGTTATGAATTATGATAATACTCCCAAATGTGATGTCGACTAAACGCAACTTTTAGAAATTAGAATAGATGCGAGTAAGCTCGGGCTTGGGCTTAAAGTCATTTTAACCAATTAGCTCTCCAGGAAGATGAATTCAACATAGAGTAAGCCCAACTTAGGCCCAAGCTCAAATGACTAACTCTCAAGAATAGAAGAAGATAGGCAGAGGACAAGCCAAAATTATGCATACTTGTTCCCAATTAGTATCAAATAAGATCAAACCGAAACACTTGAATAAGACAAAAATAAAATGCTGAATCCACATCTTATTAACGATCAAAAGAAACAACAGCTTCATTATTCATCGATATCATCAAGCTTCAGTTTTGAAAAGAAAAAAAAAAGGTTTTCCTTTTGATCAACAACAATATCAATCCAGGAGATTCAGGAAAATAAGAAATAACAAACAAGACATGGCAACATTCAGTCTGTCACCATCGCAGAAACCAACATCTGCATTCATAAACAAAAGCAAAAGCAAGAGCACACCATTAATTAGAAACCGATCAAGAAGTGAAGAATAAAAGAAAGATTAATATCAACAAGACCATCATAGTATCACTTCACATTGAACCATCAAACAGCAAACGACAAAAAAGAGATCAAATTCATGTGGTCATTACATAACTGCCCAAGAACCTAAACTAATCATAAAAACATTAGCACATTAACTCTTTTAACAGATAAACTACATACAAAGAATGAAACCTTAATAATCAAACCAATCAATTGAAATATTTTCTCAGCTAAAAAAACAACTTAGACTCTAAAAATCTATTATTTCAAATCACAAAAGATGAATAATTGTATAAACGATATCTCAATTAGGCAAAAACGATTACGAAATAATCAAAGAGACCTGGGATCAATGGCCACCGTGCTCCTTGGCGTGCTGCTGGTGCTCGAGATGGCGACGCTCGTGAGGGAGAGCGACGAGGTAAGAGAAAGCCATGCCTCCGAAGCAGATATGGAGGAGAGGCTGGACGGAGCTGGTCTGGATGTATTTGTCGTTGTAGTTATCGAGACCTTTCTTCACGTATGTCTTCACGGACTGCGTCGAAAACGACGATTTGATGTAGTTGGGAAGCTCCTTCACCTTCTTCCCTTTGATCTCGCTGTATACTCTCCTCATCGCCATTTTTCGATCTCTCGATTCGTTGTTTGCGCCCACGAGTAGGAGGAGATATATAAAAAAGTTAACCCTAGTCCACGAATTGGGGATCGAGAGACAAGCTGACAACAAACTGAGCGAGTTTCGGTCTGGTTTTTGTTTTGGTTTAATTCGGTTTTGCTACTTGCTAATTCTAAATTGGTTTTGGACTTGATTATTCGGTTCTGTTTTGTTCGGTTTGAAACCACAGACCGGTCGTTGATTTTACTTAAAGTAGCATGCGTTAGTAAATTGGTCATAAGCAAAACATTTTTTTTTAGAAATACTTGAGTTCACCCCCTAGGTGAACTTTTAGGTTCACCAACCAATAAGATTTAGGCATTTAGATTTAATTTCCTTTAAATAAGAACATCAAATAACTATAATTTTCTGAAATAAGATTATGTTTTAAAATAAATAAAAATAGTATTTAATTACCAAAATAATATTCTTTTAATATTGATAAACCGTCAGCAAATACTAAACCCTAAATCTTAAATTCTAAATACTAAACCCTAAACTCTAAATTCTAAATACTAAACCCTAAACTTCTGGATAAATCATAAACCCTTGGAAAAATACTAAAAACAAAACCCTTAATCATAAACCATAAACTAAACCCTAAATTATAAACCCTAAACCCTTAATCTTGAACCCTAATACTGACCCCTAAATTCTAAAATTGTTTATGATTTATGATTAATGTTTTTGAATTTAGGATTTGTCATGCGGTTTAGGTTTATTGTTTAGAATTTAGGGCTTAGGGTTTAGATTTTAATATTATGGTTTAGTATGAAGGGTTTAGGGTTTAGGATTAAGGATTTAGTAATTTTTCGAATTTAGGATTAACAGTTTAGAGTTTAAGAGTTTTCCAAGGGTTCAAGATTTACCCAAAGATTTAGGGTTTAGTATTTAGAATTTAGGGTTTAGGATTTGGTATTTGTTGACGGTTTACCAATATTAAAAAAAATATTTAATTTTTGTAATTAAATACTGTTTTTATTTATTTTAAAACATAATCTTATTTTTAAAAATTATAGTTATTTGGTTTCCTTATTTAAAGGATAATAAATCTAAATACCTAAATTCTATTGGTTGGTGAACCTAGAGTTTCACCCTAGGGGGTGAACACAAGTATTTCTCTTTTTTTTTTAAGCAAAACATTTTTTCTAGTTTTTCTAAGAAAATCAATTTATTCAACAAGACGACTAAATGTTAGTAATTTTTCAATGACATTTAATTACCACCTAGCGATTTTCTTAACATGGATGTTAGTATCTTGTGTCAATTATGATCTTATGATTAAGATTACTATAATCATGATTGATTCATATATATAAATATACAATCATATTGCTACGGTTTGTAAAAAAAAAAAAAAAAAATCTCAAAGTTGTTGTAGTTCAAAATGTGCCATGACTCATGTAAAATGCACTTGAAAGTTGAAACATACTTATAGCTTTTGCATTGTCCAACTACATAACCAAATAGAAAACTAGTTTACATGATCCAACTACTGCTACTACTACTCGCCTTCAAATTGCCAATCTCATTCTTCTATATGAATAAATAAGCTAATGGAAAACCTCAAACAACAGTCCAACACCATCCATTCACCATCTTTTCTTGACGTAAAGAAACTTAGGATTTTCTTCCACTTTCTTTCATGGCAAGCAACAAACACCTCCTTCTTCTCATTCTCCTCATCATCACTATCACCACATCCTCCACTTCCCTTGCGGAGGATCAAGGCAAACTCGTATTCAAAATCATTGACGCAATGATCTCCGGAGGAAGTTTTGAAGATTGGAGCCCAGCTTTCCTCTCAACAAACGACGAGATACACGGTCAAGTTCTCACGTCCACTCTCTTCCTTCCCAAAACACCCGTAGAAGGAATCAACGCAACGTCACCACTCGTAGCTGCTTACCACATCGTCCCACAACTGCTTCACTTCTACAACATCAGCCTCATGGAGACTTCCTCTCGCATCCCAACGCTTCTCTCTGGAAACTCCATCGTAGTAACCAACAACTCAGCTTCAGGTTTTACCCTCGATGGTGTTCTGGTCTCGGAGCCTGATTTGTTTGTCTCTCCTTACATTGTTATACATCGTATCGCGTATCCGTTTAACTTCTCTCGTTATGGTGGCGATGATATATAATATAAGTTACTCTCTTATTAAAAAAAAAGTTACTTTCTTATTCGATTTTCTACATTGTGTTCTTTCTATTTTTAGTAATTTAGATTTTGTTAAAATAAATTTACATGGAATTGTTATGAGAAATGTGTTTGTTTGACGTGCAATGGACGATGCATCGTCTCTGCTTCACAAGTCACAACTAATGCATTCATAGGAGACCCGTCCTAGCCATAAGGAACATAAAGCATTAGGTTTAAGCCACATCTAGGGATGAGCAAAATATCCGTAAATTTTGATTCGATTCGTTATTCGCTTCGATCCAATCCGAAAAATCCGGATATCAGTAACTTTACAAATCGAAGCAAATACTAAAATTCAATATCCGTAAAAAACGAACCAAATCACAAATATTAAAATTTTGGGAAGCGGATATCTGATCTGATTCGGCAATATATAAGTACATGTATATCTTGATTATATTTAAAGTTCTATATGTATAAAATTATATAATTATTATTCTGACATATGATTTGACAGATTTTATTTACATTATTACTTATATAAAAGTAGTACATAAAAGGAAAAAAATATTTTATGATAATTATAATTTTTTTCTTAAGTTTTGTGTTATTATAATTGTTAACTAAGTTTATATTTTTTACAAAATATGTAAATTTACTAATTTTTTAATTTTTATCTTATATATCACGTAAAAAAATATATCATACAAAATAAATATGCATCAATATTTTAAGATTATTTGTATTAATCAAAACATATTAGATATTCTTAAGTATTCGCAAATATCCGCAAATATCTAATTATTTTCCGGATATCCGTTTTTCCGAATATATGTATTTCTCCAAAGCAAAGCAAATACAAAAATTAGATAGCTGTAACATACGAAACAAATCACAAATACCTTCAAAAACTCGGATATCCGATCCGTGCCCAGACCTAGCCACATCTATAATTAATATTTTTAAGGTCACAAATCTTAAATTGTGTAATGGTCATAGATGATTGTTCGAAACCTCAAAATTTAATATTTAATCATTTTAATATTTCATATTTTCTTAGTCTCTGTTTCCAGACTAATTTTAATCTATTTGTCTGAATTTATAACTTATTACCATATATATTTCATTTTAACTATCAGTTATTGTTATGTAACTTACTATAGTTAAATTCAGTGATCTTTAATATTTCAAACACATTTTGTAATATAATTTTTTGTTATATTTGTATGATTTCTTTGGTTCTTTATATATTTGTAAATTAATTTAACAAAGGTTCAGGTTAAAAAGTACACCAACAACTTCATTACTAAACAATTATTTTTTTTCTAACGAACATAAAATTAGTTTTAAAGTAATAAATTTTCCTATATAACAAAAAAAATATTCTTGTGTAAACTACTATGTTCATATTAGAGAATTAGTAATGATAAACCAGATTCAAAATTTCTAAAAAAAAATTGAAGGCACTTTTGTATATTGCTTTAGGCCACCGGATATTTCGGCACGGCATAGGCCCATATTTGCTTAATTTAAAGCTTATCATCACTAACTATGAATGTATCATCCAAATTGGGACACTATCGATCGTTAAATGTAAAGTTTATGTGAGTGAGCAATATCAACATCAAATTTGGTAATGGTACTATGCGATCAGTACTCAAGTGTAGACACTAATGCACAAATTTGTTGGTTCACTGTTTACCGTCCGGGACAGTCTGTCCCACTCCTTTTGTTTTACCAAAACCGATCTTCAATTTGAATTGTAGTCAGATTCTCTGTTTGGTACAAAACAAAAAAAGCAAAACCGATTTTGGATCGATAAACTGGAAACTGTGTACAAAAACAAAAAAGGCTAAAATTTAGCTAATTTGTAAAGACAAGGAGTTGATGTGCAAAATTAAATAATATCGGTGACGTGTCAAAATATAATTGGAGAATGAGACGAATGAGCTAGAGAGAAAAAATTTATCTCCTCTCGGCGCGAGCGAGAGAGAGAGAGAGAGAGAGAGAGAGAGAGAGAGAGAGAGAGAGAGAGAGAGAATGAATTGATCGTCAGAAAGGAGAAGAGGAAACATAAATTGAGAGAGAGAGAGAGAAGGAGCTTCGTGGCGTATTAGGAGTGATGGCGGAAGAACACGAGAAGGTGTCTTCTACTTCAGCGTTACAGCGACCTTCTTATTCTTCTTTTTCCTCTGTGAAGATCAAGCCCCAGGTTTTGTTTGTTTGATTTGGATTCGAGTAATTGATGACGATGAACACTAAAGTTTCCTCCTTTTTAAAAATGATTCGTGATTTTTCAAATTTACAGAATCCACATCCTGGATACCGATTGAATCCTGGACCTCCGTACGATGAACAGACGAACGGGGGAGCTGCTGGGATCTATGCGGTTCCTCCTGTGAATCATCATCAGTTTGGTGGAGGAGCTCTTCCCTCTAACTATCTTATACCTCTCACTTACAATCTCCCCACGTAACTACTTTTTGAATTAACCGTAGAAAAATTATAGAATTGATATTTGTGTCATTTATTTGGGGTTTGATTGTATTTATATTAGAACTAGACCAAGTAATGAGGCTGAGTCTGGGGCAGAGAACCAGGGTCAAGCCGGGCAGGGACAGGGACAGCAACAACCTGCACATCAAAGGCAAGTTGTTGTACGGAGGTTCGAGATCGCCTTTCAGCTTGACATCTTCCTCATTCTCAAGCTTGCTGCTGTCATCTTTCTCTTCAACCAAGATGGATCTAGACAAAGGCTAGCCGTTCTTGTCATCTTCGCTACCATCATTTACTTGTAAGTTGGTTTTAGAGAACCAGGTTTTGATTATTTCATTTTCAGTTATGTGTACAAACCACCTCATGATCCTTGATAAATTAGTGTTATTGTTGTAACTTGTAACCCTCCTATTAGTTTTGATATAGTTTTTGAAATGTTTGAAGCTGATCTATGTTTTGGATATGCCTTATTGTTTACGACGACCTCTAAAATGCATATGATTGTTGATAATATTGCTGATGTTAAAGGCCGTATTAGTCCCTAAAGTATTGGTAAAGAGTTTGAAATTCTGTATGTGAGATCTGATTAAGGCGCCCTCATCAGATTCTGATTCTCTGTTTGGTGCTCTTTTTGACAGATACCAGACTGGAGCTCTTGCACCGTTTGTGCGATGGCTCTCACAAGGTATGCACAGAGCAGCAGTGCCACCACCACATCGACCTAATCGACCTCTTGCCAGACCTGATGATGATCCTCCTGCAGCTGCAGCGCCACTAAACGAAGCTGCAGCTCCCGGTAATATATTAGTTATCAGTTCCCATGGTATTACTGATATTATCTGAAGCCATCACAGCAGCAACTTATGCAGAAGCAACTTGTTTTTTTTTTAATCTTTTTAGGTGCAGAGGGACAAGAGAATGAAGGTGATAACGGGAGGAACAGAGGAAACGGAAACGAAAACGTGGATGCAGGGCAACAAGGGAATCAATGCTGGGGGATAGTGAAAGAGATTCAGATGATAGTTTTTGGGTTCATAACATCACTACTCCCTGGCTTCCATAACATAGATTAGACTCTTTCGTTTTTTTTTCTGCTTACTTCTCAAATCTTCTTCTACAGAAGTAACTCAGGAAGAAAGTGTTATGTTTATTACTCCCTCGTCTGTAAAAGTATAGAATGTTTTAACCTTTAATGGAGTCAAATACTCGATAACTAAATGTATGTCACAGTTTTGAATCTCTGAGTGGGCTGTTTGGATCTAACAAGAAGATCAGATGAAGGCCCTGGTTGTTTGTACATCTATAATTTCATATGCATCTGGATGGCTTATCTAGATGCTCCATCTAGGTGTTGTTCATTTCTACATTTCGTTTATGTACTCAGATGTTTAATCTAAATGCAACTATGTTTGTTTGTTTTTTTTTTCAACTCGCATCTACATCGAGACAATTTTGTTATTAAAATAATTAAAATAGATTTGATGAGAAATTGCATTTTTTTTTATTTTAGCAGCAAATTGTGTTTTCTTGATTTTGGCGAGAAATTGCATTTTTTTGGTTTTGGCAGGAAATTGTGTTTTTCGATTTGGCGAGAAATTACATTTTTCATGTTTTGACAGGAAATTGCATTTTTCCGGTTTTGGCGGGAAATTGTGTTTTTTCGGTTTTGGCGGAAAATTGTGTTTCTTCGGTTTTGACGAGAAATTACATTTTTTCTGGTTTTTACAGGAAATTGCATTTTTCGATTTTGGCGAGAAATTATGTTTTCTCGTTTTTGGCGGAAAATTGAGTTTTTTTCATTTTTAGCGGGAAATTGCATTTTTCAGATTTTGGCGGGAAATTGCGTTTTCTCAGTTTTGGTAAGAAATTGCATTTTTTCGTTTTGGTGGAAAATTGAATTTTCTCGTTTTTGGCAGGAAATTGAGTTTTTCAGTTTTGGTAGGAAATTGTGTTTCTCGGTTTTTGCCGGAAATTGCGTTTTCTCGGTTTTGGAGAGAAATTACATTTTCCGATTTTAGCGGGAAATTGTGTTTTCCGGTTTTTGCTAGAAATTGCATTTTCGGTTTTTGCGAAATTGTGTTTTTTTCAATTTTGACGAGAAATTGTATTTTTTTATTTTGGTGGGAACTTTTTTTTGACAAAAAAAATTGTCAAATTTTTGATGAAGAGACTCACTTTCACCCAAATTCTTCGTGAAGACTCACCTTCATTTGGATGAGAATTTGAGATGAGTTTTCACAAATGCAGTTGGATGATCCATTTAGGTGTAGCATTTTAGTGTACAAACTGAACATTGATTTGCATTTTCATCCAGATGGATCACGTAGGTGAGCAAAGAACAGCACCGAACTCTCCTCCAACTGCTTGTGCACTGTTTGGATTTAACCTTTCCTCGGTTTCTTGTACTGAACTCTCTTCATTGTGCACAACATCTATAATGTATTAGCATCTATAATGTATTAGCTTCCACGGTTTCTTGAACTGAGCTATCTTCAACATTGTTTATTGATAAAGCTGATGATCTCGCATCTTCATCCAAAGCCCAATATGCTTGTATCCCTATTTATCTTCCTCGCACCAATCTTTTTATTTAAGTATGTGTTTTGATCTAATTGACTGGTTTGAATTGCCAATTAAAGCTTGAATAAACACCATTACAAATTTACAATAGTACCATCATAACGAACAATACCTCTTCACTAATATTATTGCATGAAACAACAGGTTGTTAAGCCCTTTCTCATATCCAAAAAAAAGAAAAAAAAAAAAAGGAACAGGTTTTAGTACAAAAGAAACGAATTAGAAGTTGTTAAGACAACTTGGATCATTATAAGCTGCGATTGCCGTTTGTATCTTTGTCTCTAATGTACTCCCCTCTTCTTCACCCGCCTGCAAAATAACATTATAACTTAATATCCCGTTAAATATAACTACAATTTTTTTAAAAAATTATCATACAATATATATATTTCTTCTATTAGTAATTTGGAAATCCAAACTCAGTTTAGGTTATTAAACTTAGGATGTTTATGTTCTTACAGAAAATCTCTATATAAGTTGACTGTTAGAATTTAATCTTCAAAATAATTCGATAAGGAAAACTATAAAACAGTAATATACTACAAGCATAAGTAATAGTATAATTATTTTTCGTGGAAACAAAAAGGTGAATTTGAAGAATCTTTTCGAAAAAAAAAATCAAAAAGGTGAATGATTGTTTTATATGATATGAAAACGACAGATAAGGACAGGTCGGAAAATGAAATGATCCACTTTTTAAGATTTCACCAACTCTCCATTCCTCAATAGTCTACATTACTGTATTTTTAGCGTCTGATTATATTATTAAAGCTAAAATGTTATAAATGTGGGAGAACACAACATAATATTATTATATTCCTTTTTTCACGAAAAATCATATTTGTAGTCATTGTTTTTTTCAACCTACAACATACTATTATAATCAATTCTGTAAGAATATTTTTTATGTCTTAGTACTATTTGATAATAAGAAAAATAGACAGAGAAACTATTAAAACTCGATTTAGCAAACATATGAACTACCAAAACCCCCAAAATAAAAGAAAAAGGTTTTGTGGACTAAAATACCCCATAATTTACGTTTCCTTTTTTATATATTTTTGTCAAAAAAGAATGCTAACCATTTTTCTTTGAAAGAGGAGAATAATAACAAAGGGGCTATACTTGCCTACTTGGATCCCTTTTTTAAACTGATTATATTAAAAGGATGATTGATTCGATTGTAACAGTAAAAATTTTACTATAGAATTTAGGCCATATGGTTTTTTTATTTAGCTTTAAAGGATGTAGAAATTTTACTGTAGAAATTATACTATAGAATTTCCGATAGCTAAAAAGCTGAGGCTTTATAAAATAAGATTGCTACAGCAATTTTTTTATTTTTTGGTTGTATCTTAAAAATCAATATAAATCATGATTGGTGATTTTAAAGACTGTAGATAAATATTAAAATTAAAGTTAAAAATCACATCCTACAATCCGACTTATCACCTCCGAAGTTGTTACAATCATTTTTTATTTCCTTTGTTATAGTTTAAAAAACAATCTAAAGCATGATAATTTTAAAAACTTAGATATAAATTAACGCTAAATTCACCTCATACAACTCAACCAAACCACTCCAAGATGGACCATATATACTATAGGTTTGTAAAATAAATAATAATATTGCACAAATGAATATTTTACCAAAAATGGATATTATTATGTTTTTTTAGCATCTACTATTTTTAGTGGATAAAGAATTAATGTATTCAATCAAAAAAATGTTATGTGCAATAAACCCTTTAACAAAAGAAATAATGTAAAGTGAAGTGTAGGAAAGCTGAAAATCACGTGCGAAACAGAAAGAAGAAGGAGACAAATGTAAAAGCGTGCAAGGTTATAATAGCCACGTTTTTTAGTTGCTGCTATAAATATTCGACGACGCGTTCGACACGATGCTCTAATGACTTTCACACACAAATTTGATTAAGGTAAGCTTTTGAGAGAATCTAACCCCCAGAAAAAAAAAGTCAAATGAAAAATTCAAAAAGAAGTGATGGGCTCGAGGCCACCTCAATAATTGAAGCATTAGTTTATTGATTATGATATGAAATACTTAACCAAGATTGTTAAATAGTTGATAGTTAGAGGTATAATAGTGGATTTAAAGGCCACTTAACAGAGACGTGTGCGAACAAAGTGGAAACTAAATGGGTCCATCTAAAATTTTACCTTTTGAATTTGATAGTGATTTCCCAAAAAGCTAGTTTGGACTGTTTTAACTTTTAACAATTTTTCTTTTGTACTAATCAATAAGAACAAACAATTTTCTTTAACCAATGATGAATCCACTTTTACTATAAAGCATTTTTAGACTATTTAGTCATATGTTTTATTCACATAATTGATTGATTGAAAGGACTTGTCAACGTGCCGCCAGGAGACATTTTTTCTCCCAAATTACCAAAACGAAAAATAAATTATGATCTAAATTTGGTATAAATTAAAAATAGATTTCTACTAATATCTAAAAGTCTGAATAGTTGTGACCGAAAAATGGGATAAATATGTGTTTTTTGAAAAGTCACTTTTTATACTATACAATAGTTTTGACAAATATGTTTGGTCAGTGTATTTTAAGTCGGCAAGTGCAATCAGCTAGTTTTATAGCTAATTAACATTTGAATATCAATCTAAAAAATTATTCATACTGTTCTTAACTGATTATTATATGTAAGTATATTTTGATAAAAATATATAACTTAATCGACCACTGCAAAATAAGCGTATGAACCAAAACAAGACATTTTTAAAATGTACTCCCATTGTATAGAGTTCAAACTTTAACCTCAAACAATGATATATGTTTCACTACGTTTGTGCTAATTAACACAAAATTTAGTAGATCCACCAAATATACACATCTGAAAATGTAAGAATAGAAAGAGATAGAGAAAGAGAGAAAGTAACCTGGAGGAACAAAGTGGTGGAGAGACGAGAGGAGAAGGAAGAGAAGTTAGCAGTGACAATGTTGAGATTCAAAGACTCCAACACTTTAGAAAGCTGCAACATTGTTTCTCTCCTCTTGCTACATGTTATGCATACCACCACTGTCCTCTCTCCCATCCATGTCACCTTCATCTTTTCGTTTCATGAAAACATGGAATTGATTTTACTATTTCTGGATATGCAAAACAAAAACATAACAAAGATGCATATTACTTACTTCGAGAACTTCAATGAGGGATTGATTATGTACTCTAGCAATTGATGATCCAGAAGTATAACCCATCTGCCTGAACTTCTTTGAACTCGTGACATTATTGTATGAGAGATCTTGCTGCTGATTTTCCAGGAAATTATTATTGATGCAATCGTAATCTCCTGTAGGATTTTCTACCAATATCGATCGTGATTCCAGCTCTCGGATTTCTGCTTCCAATCTTTTCTCCTGATCAATAAGTTTTTGCATGTAATCAATCGAATCTTTGACGATAGATGCCTTGTCCAACTGTGTATACATGTATAAAAACATATTTTAATCATCCAAATCTGATTATACACGTATACAAAATACGTTATTAGGGTACTTAATTAGGCCATCCACATTGGTTGAGAAATTCTCTCGGTTTCTCAACACCAAATTTATACATACCTATCAAAAGAATTTTTTGTATCAGAGAGACTTTCATTTTCTCTCTTATTTTCTCTAATCTTTTATTATTGTTTATTCTTAATTCTTGACGATATACATAGATGGCTTACGAAATCATATTTTAGTTTCGGTTGATATGGTTGTAGAGGGTCAGAATTTGGTTTAATTATAGTTTATTCTTAATAGACCCTTACGAAATCATATATTAGTTTCGATTGATATGGGTGTAGAGGATCAGAATTTGGTTTAGTTATTATTTCTTCTTGATAGACCCTTACGACATCATATTTTAGTTTCGGTTGATATGGTTGTAGAGGATCAGAAATATTGAATATGTCAATGGTTTTGTTTCCTCTAAAAGAAAGAAGAGAAAAGATCACTAGATTATTTAATTTGTATTGACCCAAGAAAATGTTTGCTGATGACGAAATTATCATTAAATTATTTGGTTGAAAAAATAAAATAAAAGAGACAGTTGAATAAAATTAATACGAGAGCCATTAATGGAATGAATCACACCTTAGTTATGTTGGGAACGACTGATCGGAGAGCGAAGAGTCTCTGGTTAAGCTTTTGCCGTCGGTTCCTCTCGGAGACAACGTTCTTTGAAGACGCCGGAGACGTTGCTGCTCCGTCCGGCGAACTCGAGTCGCCGGAACCCGAAAACGCTTCTTCCAACGGCCAACTAAATCATTTAAACAATCTCATTTAATGTATAATGGACCAACTAACAAACCAAAAAAACAACAACAACAAGAAAAAAAAGATATTACTACGCTCTAAAAGTACCTGTCGAATTCCAGTTCTTGATTCTGGAAGAACATTGTGGTTTCCCAATAATTCTTGTACTCATCTTCAAGATCTTCCATTTATTGGACACACAAAAAAAATGCAAACCGATGCTTTCTTGAAACGGAAGGTTTCTTTTGCTCTTTCTCTCTGTCTTTTAAGATAGGAAGTGTACTGTCTCCAAACAAGTGTGGACCGAGAGGCCTTTATAGACAAAAGACTCTGATAAAGAGAGAGAGAGAGAGATTGTACAAAATTCAGGCACGTGGGATATGTAGGAAAATGATCTTAATCTCCTGAAATAATATGCCATCTTGACCGTTCAATTCGGAGATGTAAAGATGATATATTTTGTCCAAAAAAAACAGAGACACTGGTAGCTTTCTCTTTCAGTTACAATATGCACGAGTACTATTTCCTTACAAAATAGGAGTAGTACAAATATAAATTTATGGTATAAAAGGGTCAAATTTTATAGAAAACATATATGATATGATATGATATGTATATATATATATATATTCTTAAACCATCCGGTAGATATTTTTGTAGATCTACCAACTTAAAAAAAATAGAGAATGGGGCGATTGGTTCGATTGTAGCTGTAGAAAATTTATTGTATAATTTTTTGATTTAGCTATCTATATCTAGTGTAGCCGTAAAAAATTAATGAGAGAAATGATAAAAATGAAATATATTCATACATCAATATTTTAAAAAGGAAATAAATTCCTACAGCCATATCTTTTTGCTTCAGAAAATAAGGCTTCTACAACCTTTTTTATTTTATTGATTTTAGTTTTAAAAATTACTTAAAGCATGATTGGTAACTTAAATAGTTGTTAGATAAAAAATAAAGTTAAAGTCACTAGTTACAACTCAACCAATCATCTCCAATATCTACTAGATGATTTAAGAAATTTAGACATTTTAAATAGAGTTATTTTTGGGTTCATCAATCAATAAGATTTAGTTATTTCAAATTTGACATCTTTTAAAAAAAGAAACAAAATCTTGTCAAATTATATTTCGATTTAAAAATAAATAAGAAATAAAAATAAATAAAAATGATACTAATTGCAAAAAAAAAAAATTCAAAAAAAATTAATACCACAAAAAAAACACTAAACTCTAAATGTTAAACTCTAAATCCTTTAGTAAACCCTTGGATAAATTCTAAAACTTTGATTTTTAAAAAAAAAAATATTTATAACACAATCAACAAAAAACTATACCATAAATCCTAATCTTAAACCCTTGGGTAAATCATAAACCCTTGGGTAAATCATAAACCCTTGGGTAAATCTGAAACCCTTGGGTAAATCTTAAACTTTAAAATTTAAGATTTATCCAAAGTCTTAAATTCTTTTTTTTGAAAATAAATTCTTTTTTTAGATTAAAAAGTCTTGTTTTTGTGATTAGTATAAACTTTAAAATATTTTTTGAAAATATTTTTTTCGAAGATTAAAAAGTCTTGTTTTTTATGATTAGTATAATTTTAATTTAATTTTTATTTTGAAATTATAATATAATTCGATAATATTTTGTTTCTTTTTTAAATCTATAGATTCACCCTATGGAATGAATCCAAAAATAAGTTCGATATTTTTAAAGAGTCATAGGTTCGATTCTATTGAAAAAGTCTACTTCCCTAAAACAGATTAATTTTGCCTCTCTCTAAAAAAATTGACAGATCTTCAGACACAAAGCCTTCTAATCATTAAACAGACAACCAGTTCTTGCTATATATAGTTCAAATTGCATATGAATTTTTAACTTTTTTGTCTATACTAGATATTTTTAAAGAGTCATAAGTTCGATTCTATTGAAAAAGTCTACTTCCCTAAAACAGATTAATTTTGCCTCTCTCTAAAAAATTTGACAGATCTTCAGACACAAAGCCTTCTAATCATTAAACAGACAACCAGTTCTTGCTATATATAGTTCAAATTGCATATGAATTTTATTATAGTGGATTGTAAGGATATACTACTATTTCATACGGGTTTAAATAATTAAATCACATGATCCTGGAGAATTAGGAGAGATTTTCTTTTAGAAATTGCACCCAATAACAAATTAACCCAAATTCCCTCTTTGTCTATCACCTTCTTTCTAATAAAAATAATTTTGGTTATTTCACAAATAACCCCTTTTCTTTTTGAGAAATGAAATCTGAAGCTGCGATCACAAACACGTACATGTCCACACTCAAATCCGTTTATTTGAAACCCCGCGAGGAAAATGTTTAACTCGTTCTGTATTAGTTGTGTTGACTTGATCGGTCACGTATAGCCGTTATTAGAGTTATATGAAATTTTAAATTTCTATATTGTTAATGTTAACACTTAACACACATTCAGCAAATTCATGATTCCGAAACTGCACATTGGTTAGAATACACTAGACAATGTTAGCTCTACAACAACTTGGATACAAGACAAGGCTCTCTCCTTGTCGTAATTGATTGCCTTTTGCTAGTTTAAATTGGGTTGCTCTCTCATTCTCTAGCACTATTCAGGTTCTATTTGTTTTTGTTTGTTATCTGCAAACCATTAATTAATTAAAAAACCCTGGTTTACTAAATTTTTGGGAGACATAGATTACTGCTCAAAGTTTCGAATCTTTTTTTGGCTACCAGGAAAAATAAAAGGAAAGCTCGAACAGTATACATCTCCTTGCGAATTTTTATTTATATTATCAAGTCGTGGCTTGGGTGGCCCAATATGATATGACGATCATAGAAAATTATAATAAAATTCCTTGGCTAAATGGAGATATATCAATGTACTTCTGTTGGTACCCACATGTATGGAACATTACATTATGACATAACTTGGGTATGGTTTTGATTATGAATTCATTCAAACTTCTGAACATTCTATTTTTATGTGCATCAATATATCAAAATTTTGGTTAAATATTTGATAGTAAGGGAATATTAGTTTTTTGCCAATATCTATGGAACATTCATAAATCAATGATATTAGGTGTAAAATGACAACTAATCATTCCCGGTATTGTCGGATTCTAATAATATTTTATTTTTGTAAAGTGAACACTTCCACTTCTAACATTTCGATTCTCATAAATGAGATGAATAGACTTCTAGAAGATAAAGCTTCGACGTGGAGCTAAAGTTCGCCATAGAAATATATAATTTTCAGTACAATTGCAGCTAATGCTGACAAAAAGATGGCAGCTTAATCTGTTAAACAACAATTTTGAAATTAATATACTCCGTCTGTTTTATTTTACTTGTTGTTTTAGATTTCGACACACAGATTAATAAAACATTTGATTTTGTATATTTACTAAAAAAACATCATTACCAATACACCTAATCAAATTTCAACCAATAGAAAATATCTTAAAATAAAAAATCAATAAATTTTGCATTGAAATCATAAAATAACACTTATTTTAAAACAAAAGTTTTGGTCTAAATTCGAACAGGAGAGAGTATTCAGTTGATATAAAAAGAGAAATTCAAACTTATCTTCTTCCGTCAGTCTATATTTTTGGTCAAAATCTTCGGTTCAATATAATATTACGATTTCTATTATGTCCTCGTCTGTCCGTAGAGATTTCGGTTAAAACTTTCACGATCTAAATTGATGTCAATTTTTTTCAACGAATGTTAAATTATTCAACCAATAAATCGTTTTTACATTTGCTGTTACAGAGTGTTTAATGTTTTGAGAATAAAAATACTCTATTTTTTCTATCTTGTCTCAAGTCAACTCGACAAACCTTTTGCATAGGAATGTCCGTGCAGCCTTCTGAATATTGCCAGACGACTGCAGACACACTTATCCACTAGTTTGATCAGCTGTGTTGTCGTAGTTGGAGCTTCCCCATGTTTCCTTTGGTTCTATTCCCTCCAGAGAGCATACATGGTTGCTAGAAACACATATCTTAAGCGACAGAGGTCACTCCATTGGTTGGTCTAGCGAGTGGTGAGCAGGCCTTGAGTAGCCCTTTCCAAACTTCTTCCGAAAACTTACATCAAAATTAATGTCATTAAACAAAGTGAGAAATCTGACAAAGAAAAAGCGAGAACTAAATTAAATAAAAATTCAGACTCTCCACAAGAGATACATGGACTAAAGTAGGCACGTATTGAATAGTAATATACTAATATGTATACCTTTTTAGTTCAGCCCAGATAGAAATAGATTATGAGTTTAGCCCGTTTAAATATTCCAAATTTTTTGTGTTTAATGAAATATTGTGTAAATGATAATCTTCTGGTTTGCTCCACGCGGATTGACATTTACATTTTTCCTCTACCAGCCAGTCTAGTAGGTCAACAGCTGAGCTATGGGTCTCATATCTGCTATGCTGCGCAGCTCTCTATCTTTATAGAGTCTGGTCAGTCACGCCCCTAAACGGTCCTAACACTCATAATCTCAGGATAGCCTAGAACTTAGAAGACAACATCGAAATGGTTAATGAAGTGCAATTAAACTATTCAAAACTCTTTTCGTCTATCATAATTAATGAAAAATGTCGGGGAAAAGAAAGACATGGAGAAATGATGCAGCTCAACCTGCAACTACCGACCTGCAGCACGAGATCACCGACGTCTCAGGATCCGCGTAGAGTAGAAACTTTCCTTTTAGTTTTTAAAACAGTTTTGTGTTTCCTTTTTGCTTAAGTCATTGTTTTTCAAATTAGGAAAAAGAATTCACTAATCCTTTAGGAATGTGAATTCTTATTTAGTATATAAAGAGCTTTAAGCCCCCATTGTAATGCACGCTTTTGAATAATAAACATTGAGTTTTCTTAAGAGCTTTTACAAGCACTACGGAGAGTATCCGTGCCCCTCAAGAGTTCGAAAGAACACTGCGAAGAGTATTCGCCTCCATTATCATCTTCTTCACCGTACCTTAAGCCGCAAGTAATCTATTTAGGGTTCATAACTCGAATCCTAACACATCTAGCTTCCGCTTCTCCATCAGTTGGTATCAGAATCAGTACGTTTCTGGATCTCTTCTCTGGTTCTTATGGCAAAAAAACCAGCAGAAGGAACTTCCATTGATATGGACGATTTAAGAGGCCTCCTTGTCGAGATGCAAGCAAGCTTTCAGACGTCGATGCAGACCTCAATTCAACAGTTAGGCGAATCATTGACATCTCGTTTAGACACCATGACTACAGTATTGGCTCGTTTAGATCCGCAGCACCAACGGGTGGCTGATGTTCATGATCTTCCACCACAAAACCAGCAACAACAGCTTCCGATCATTCCACCTCTCAATCATCAGCAACCTCGACAGCCCCATCAACAAAATCAACGACTACAGCAACAGTTTCATCCACAACCCCAAGACCGACGACAACAACGAAATCAGCATCAGTATCCAAACGAACAAGATGAAGATGATGAGCATCATCGTCTTTTTCTCGAGGATGTGCGCCAACAAGATTTTCGAAATAATCAATGGGAAAAAGGTTTTCGGGTTGATATACCAGAGTTCCATGGAGGATTGAAAGGCGATGATCTCATCGACTGGTTATTATCTGTGGAGGAAATTTTAGAGTTCAAGCAAGTTCCACCTAATCGTCGTGTTTCTCTCGTGGTTATGCGTTTCCGTGGTCACGCAGCTACATGGTGGAAGCAACTGAAAACCACACGTTCTCGTACGGGCAAAGAACCTATTAATTCGTGGGAAAAATTGACAAAGCATCTGCGTCAAACTTTCCTTCCGCACAACTACGAACGCACCATGTACACAAAGCTCCAGAATTTGCGCCAAGGCAACCGAAGCGTCGACGATTACGCTGAAGAATTTTCCCTGCTCCTCACGCGTAACGAGATCAATGATAGTCAAGTCCAGCTCGTGTCTCGATTCATAGGCGGCCTACGCCCCCAACTTCAGACGGCTATGGCACAATTCGATCCATCGACCATTGGTGAAGCTCATAGGCGTGCTGCCTCTTTTGAGCAGCAGTCTCGAACTTCAAATTGGTCTTCTTCCTCCAATCGCTCGCGTAGCCAAGATCAAGCAGGTAGCAATTCACCACCGGCTTCAAAAGACACCACAGACGCCGTGACTTCGACCACTAAGCCAGCAATTCAAGAAGAACAAACTTTACGACGATCGACGCGTCCTTCCACTATAAGGTGTTACTCTTGTGGAGAACAGGGTCATCGCATGTCAGCTTGCCCTCATAATCCACGCCGTGGCTTACTTATGGATGAGGCTGCACACGTCTTTGATGTCTATGATTCTCAAGAAGAGGACAACCAGGAGGCTGATGATATCCACCCGACCACGGGAGATAGTGGGCATCTCCTGGTTGTGCGCCGTACATGTCTCACACCCCGCCTTCACGACGACAAGTGGCTTCGCACAAATATTTTTCGCTCAACCTGTACAATCAAAGGACGTGTTTGCACCTTTGTTATTGATTCAGGAAGTAGCAAAAATGTTATCTCCGAGGAAGCAGTTGACAAACTAGGGATTACTCGTGAAGTACATCCTTCACCTTACACATTAGGTTGGCTTCACGAAAGTGTCACCTTACGTGTCTCTCAACGAGCTCTTATTCCGTTTTCCATCGGTCCTTATTATAAAGACTGTATCTACTGCGACATTGCTCCAATGGATATTAGTCACCTTCTACTGGGACGACCATGGGAATACGACCGTAAGATTATACATTACGGAGCTGATAATACATACCAGTTCACTTGGGACACACACAAGATTCTCCTTCTACCATCTAAAGACGTCTCAGCGGCGCCTACTCCCACCACTCCACCACCATCACCAGCTTTACCAAACAAGCAAGCTTCTTTAATCTGTTCTTATGAGACATTTAAATCTGAGTTTCAGACAGAAGGGGTGGCGTTTGCTTTAGTCACGGCTCCAACCCCGCCAGCTCTTGCGTCACCAATCTCGCGCGACATTGAAGCAGTCCTCGACGAGTTTTGTGATGTCTTTCCCACAGAGTTGCCAACTGCTTTGCCACCTTTACGGGACATTCAGCACCATATCGATCTCGTGCCGGGTGCAACTCTTCCCAATCGACCACATTACCGGATGAGTCCGGATGAGCATGAAGAACTTCGTCGACAAGTGGAAGATTTACTTCACAAAGGTCATATTCGAGAGAGCTTGTCTCCCTGTGCAGTTCCGGCTCTTCTCATTCCAAAAAAAGATGGGACGTGGCGTATGTGCGTGGACAGTAGAGCCATTAACAAGATTACGGTGCGCTATAGGTTTCCAATTCCACGCCTTGATGATCTCTTGGACCAGATTGGGTCAGCTACAATATTTTCTAAAATCGATCTCAAGAGTGGCTACCATCAGATACGCATCAGGCCTGGTGATGAATGGAAGACGGCATTTAAAACTCGTGAGGGTTTATTTGAATGGCTAGTAATGCCTTTCGGGTTATCCAATGCACCAAGTACCTTCATGCGTATCATGAATCAAGCTCTTCGGCCGTTTATTGGCAAATTTGTTGTCGTTTATTTTGACGATATCCTCATCTTCAGTAACTCCATTCAAGATCATCTGGCGCATATTCGTGATGTTCTCAACGTCTTACGACGGGATCAGTTGTTTGCAGCCAGGCATAAGTGCGAGTTTGGCGTACCGGAGGTTTTATTCCTTGGTTATGTCGTTTCTGGACGTGGGCTAGCAATGGATCAATCTAAAATTGAGGCAGTTCGCTCCTGGCCAGTTCCCACAACCGTCACGGAGGTTCGTAGTTTCCATGGTTTGGCCTCCTTTTATCGAAGATTTGTAAGCCATTTTAGTTCTATTATGGCTCCTATCACCAGTTGTATGAAGGAGGGTCGGTTTCATTGGTCTCCGGAGGCTACAACAGCTTTCGAGCTTATCAAACAAAAGCTCACAACGGCACCCGTTCTCGTCCTGCCTGACTTCTCCGAGACCTTCGAGTTACACTGTGATGCGTCTAAACTGGGCATTGGTGCTGTCCTCAGTCAACGGGGGCGTCCAATTGCTTATTATAGTGAGAAGTTGGCCGGTGCTAGATCTCGTTACAGCACTTATGACGTGGAATTTTATGCAATTGTTCAAGCTATAAAGCATTGGCGTCATTACTTGGTCCATCGGGAATTTATTCTCTTTACGGATCATGACGCTCTACGACATCTTGATAGCCAAGCAAAGGTTTCTTCACGTCATGCTTCCTGGATCGCGTATTTACAACAATTCACCTTCTCGATACGTCACCAATCGGGAAAATCTAACAAAGTGGCAGATGCTTTAAGTCGAAGACATAACATTCTTACCGTCATGCACACGTCAGTTCTTGGATTTGCTATGCTAGCTGATTTATACCCGGATGATCCTTTTTTTGGTCGTGTGTTTGTCGAGGCAACAAATGGTGTGTCTAAAGATTACACCCTTCATGATGGTTTCTTGTTTCGGGGATCCCGTTTGTGCATTCCTGAGTGCAGTCTACGCTTGAAAATTATACGAGAATTGCATGACGAGGGTCACGTTGGTCGTGACCGCACTATTCAACTGGCTACTACGTCTTATTTCTGGCCTTCCATGCGCAGAGACATTGAGCGTTTTGTCGAGCGTTGTCACACATGCCAACTCGCCAAAGGAAAAGCTTCGAATGCAGGCCTTTATCTTCCTTTACCTCTCCCAACTCAACCGTGGACAGATATTAGTATGGATTTTGTCCTAGGTCTTCCGCGTACTCAACGGGGCAACGATTCTATTTTTGTCATTGTCGACAGATTCTCCAAGATGGCCCGCTTTGTTCCTTGTAAGAAGACCTCTGACGCTGTCAACATTGCAGTTCTCTTCTTCCGTGAGATATACAAGTTACACGGGTTACCTCTTTCTATTGTTTCCGACCGTGATACCCGATTCTTGGGACATTTTTGGCGATCCCTTTGGAAGATGCTTGGTACGAGCCTTGATATGAGTTCTGCTTATCATCCTCAGACGGACGGCCAAACCGAAGTTACCAATCGTTCTCTCGGGAATCTCCTACGATGTTTAGTTGGTGACAATATTAAAAGTTGGGATAGCAAGCTTGCGCAGGCAGAGTTTGCTCACAATCACGCTTTTAACCGTAGCTTGGGCTTTTCACCCTTTCAAGTGGTATTCGGCATTGTTCCCCGAGCCCCGCTCGACTTAACTACTCTGCCGGATCGAGCTCGAGTTCATGGAGAAGCTTTAGACTTTGTTACCGATTTACAGGTTACACATCGCCTTGCTCTTGATAACTTGCAGGTTTCTACAGCTCGTTATAAACATGATGCTGATAAGAAACGCCGCGAACTGATCTTTAACCCCGGTGATCTTGTTTGGGTTGTTCTCACCAAAGATCGTTTTCCAATTCGAGAATACAATAAACTGAAGTCACGAAAGGTTG
The DNA here is from genome assembly GCA_026261945.1 of Hirschfeldia incana. NCBI lineage: Eukaryota > Viridiplantae > Streptophyta > Magnoliopsida > Brassicales > Brassicaceae > Hirschfeldia > Hirschfeldia incana. The sequence goes on from JABCMI010000006.1 coordinate 7,288,686, forward strand.
GACCCGTTGAAATCCTGGAACGTATTAATCCAAATGCGTACAAGGTTCGGCTGCCTCCACATATGCGCACTTCGGACGTCTTCAACGTCAAACACATCTTCCCGTATCATGGAGACAATGACGTGCTTGATTCGTGGTCGAATCCTTCTAACCCGGCGGGACCTGATGCAGCTCAACCTGCAACTACCGACCTGCAGCACGAGATCACCGACGTCTCAGGATCCGCGTAGAGTAGAAACTTTCCTTTTAGTTTTTAAAACAGTTTTGTGTTTCCTTTTTGCTTAAGTCATTGTTTTTCAAATTAGGAAAAAGAATTCACTAATCCTTTAGGAATGTGAATTCTTATTTAGTATATAAAGAGCTTTAAGCCCCCATTGTAATGCACGCTTTTGAATAATAAACATTGAGTTTTCTTAAGAGCTTTTACAAGCACTACGGAGAGTATCCGTGCCCCTCAAGAGTTCGAAAGAACACTGCGAAGAGTATTCGCCTCCATTATCATCTTCTTCACCGTACCTTAAGCCGCAAGTAATCTATTTAGGGTTCATAACTCGAATCCTAACACATCTAGCTTCCGCTTCTCCATCAAGAAATTGGCTACAACCAAGATGTTCATCACAGTGTATACCTGTAATCTCTGTAAACTAACCGTTTGAGTAGACTTAATTGTTATTTATCTTTAAATCCATAACATTATCATATAATTTTTTTGGTGTTGTCAAGTTTATAGTTTACTTTAGTTATCTAGGTTTTCATTGACGAATTTAATATTTCAATTCTTTAAAAAAAAATAAGTATCAAAGCATTTTAACTAAATCTAAGAGTTATTTACATATTATATGAATGGTAGTGCCACATTGAGTAGATGGAGCATTTGCCCTCTTTCAAAATTTCACGTAAAACATAAACTAATTTCAAATATGCCCCTCTGTTTTTAACAAATCTATCCCTAATTCTGTGAATAATTTTAATAGTGCCCTAAATTTATAAATAAAGCGGGTAAATAATAGAGTGACACACTTGAAATCAGTTAACATATCTTGCTTGAGATAGTCCCTCAGTCGTTCTCGCTAAAGAGAGCTAAGGAATATAAGCGTTTATATTTTGTAAATAAAGCGAGTTCCTTTGCTTAATTTCTTATTCTAATGTTATTTATTTATTTATTCATTTATTTATATTGCTTTTTTAGAAGAAGAAAAGTGTTGATAGGAAAAAAAAATAAGAAACGTGGATTGTGTTCTTTGTGTAAACATTAAGTAGGATTGTGTTATTTGCCAATTGGTTTTAAGTTGGAAACCCATAATAAATTTAAAATAACATGATATTAGAACACATATCTTAAATAATCTAAACTCCTAATTAATATGAACCGTATTCGATCGAGTTTAAAGGTCGCATTTAACCATATCCGACCAGATATAAAAGTCGTGATTGACTCGTTCGACCAAATATAACTATTTTAAAGTTCCGAGATTTCTGACCGATAAGAACCATCATCTCGAAAAAGGATATTAGAGATATTACATCCCACATCGAGAATTTTAAGAAACATTAACTAATATATAAAAATTAGGACCAATTCAATCTTTGTCAATTAATTTTAAGTTGAAACTCATAATTAATCCAAATCTAACATGGTATCAAAGCGAAAACATTATTTAACCAAATTTACTACACCTACTACTAAGAAGAAAAGTGGATCGTGTTCTTTGTGTAAACATTAAGTTGCCTCGCTTCATGAAAGAATGTTCTTTTGATTGTTTTTTTCTTTCTTTTTAAAAGCATTACCTTTTTCATTCCATTTCTTTTGTATAGATTTCAATATTTCATCAAAATGTCCATATTATAAATTATGTTCTTCTCATAAAATGGTACACATCGATTGATTGGGTGATGTATTTGCATTAGTGCAACCGAATACCCTTATTCTTTTCTTCTTTGAGATTATCTTCTTCTATTAGGTTACATTGTTTTTTGTTTACCTAAATTACTTTCTAATCAAAAGCAATACTTCTTTCTATTCCCTGCCAAATAAAAAGAAAATGAACCTTTTCTTTTGCAGGTGTTGACTGCTCCTCCACCCTTGGAGGTCATCTAGAAGGTTGTTGTAAATTTGTAGTAAGAGCATCCGCATTAGTGAACCTCCTCTTGGGGTTCATAGAAAAAATTTAATATTTTTTGGTAGGTTCATGAATAGTTATGAACTTCTATCTATTGTTCTCCTGCATTAGTAAACCTGAAGAAATAGTTCATAAGAATAAAATAATATTTTTTTTTCAAAACTTTTCAAATTATTGACAATATATTATTACAAATATTTTATAAGTTTTTATTCAATATATTAAGAGTAGATTACATTAAAAAAAATTTAAAAAAAAATATTCAACAAATCGAAAATTCATGAACATACAAAAATTATTCATCTTCATGTACAAGCAAATTATTTTATTTGTATGTGAAAAAATCAATTCAAGCATTAGAAGAAATTATTTCTTATTTATTTGCTCGTATATGGAAATGCATTACATGAAATTTCCTAGCAAAATCTTCATTGATCATTAAACTTCTTTTATACATCCAAGAGCATAGCTCATACACAACACAAGGTGTTTCAAGCAGGTCAGTCTCATAAAAGCTGAAACAGAACAACATATAAAGAGACATCACTCCTGCAGCAATCATTCTGTTAATCGTCTTCTTTCTCACCTGTTTGAATGTTTCAGATCCAAATCTTCATCTTCTCAAGTGCATAATCTCACGGTGCATGCCACAGCTTGTGCCCAGAACTTCAACCTTGCTTTCACATCATCAGGACTGTCCCCTGTTTTCCACATTTCACATCATCAGAAAAAATAAAACAAATTGAAATGTAACAAAAGGTTACGAGTTTGAAAACTAGAGCTTACCAGGACTAGAGATCTTCCAGCTAGCTAATGGAGATTCAATCTTCTCAGGCGAAGAAGAAGTATGGTGATGATCTTGATCCATAAACTTGTGACTCATCGAGTAACAAAGCTCAAGAGCAGGCAAAGTATTACAAAGCTCAGGAATCTCCTCGCAGTTAAAACCAAAGCCTAGATCTACACATCCTTTAAGCTCCTCGAGATCATAACTCAGAAGCTTCAAAACAAGAACGTGGAACATCAGACACTACATATGATCTAACATGGAAGTGAGTACTGCTCAAGAACATCCTCCTACATATTCTTTCCTTAACTAGACAATACCATTGCATAACCGTTATAAAACATAAGAGAAGGGGCTAACCTCTTTTCCATGTCCACTGCTGAGGCAATCAGCAACAGGTTTTGAGTTCATATTGAGCTTCTCATAACAAGTCTCCCACTCTTTGTACTTGTGTTCAATCACCAAACTCTCAACACAGGAGATGAATGGGAAATGATCGCAAATCCCCAACGTAACAGTCAGCAGAAAGACATAAACTTAGACTGATCCGTCCAAGTCAATGCAACAAACAAAACAAGACAAGGCAACGAATCAAAATCATCAGTCCCTGAGATCGAATTCAACACCTCAGAAAAAAAAGCACAGATTTTTATATAAGCGAAGCAACGATCCGAGAGCTGAGACAAGAGCTCGCTCGGTGTCGGGACTCTCTCCGCCGGAGAAATCGAAGTGGGTCGGAGACGGAGCCGTCGTGCCTGACCATGGTATCGCCATCAGGGTATCAAACAACTTCATCTCCTCTTTGATACTCTCTATCACTGCAAAAAAAAAAAAAAAAAAAAAAAAAAAAAACAAAAACAGAAATCAATTTCAAAATCTCAACCACTGCATCAATTGGGAGATACTATCCCGCTCAGAGCTAACAGTCTCCTCCACAGGCTCGTCACCGAGAAGCTCTTCTGACAGGTAAGGAACATGCGACTGAGAGCACGACGCGTGGCTTGAACCCCTTCCTTCGGATTCATCCGTAAGGACCGATTCACCGAATTAAATGCATTTTCAATTTTTTTTATCGATTCGGCCCTAAGAATTCGAGCCATGAACCTCTTTAAATCCGTTAATGTGGATGCTCTAACTAGTAACTAGGATTATGGAGAACACAAAGATAAAAAAAAAGATAGAGGCGCAAAACAAATCTAGAAAGATCAAGAAGAATTAAAAATTAAATTTATCTTTTAATATATTAATTTAAAAATTGGTCAGATCGTGGCTATTGGTGTGTAAATGATCTAAATCTAATCTAGTTTCATTGAAATAATATATTAGAAATTAGTGTTATTTCCTATTTTTTTCTACTTTTATAGATAAACTTCTAGATCTTTTCTTATTTTTGTGTTTTTCATAGTTTTAATAGGCTATATCATCGCTCTCCCGATAAAAGAAGGCACGGCAGACGCCCATGACAAGGCTGAAGTCCAAAAATGCAATCTTCTACAAGTATTATGGTGATTATGAGCGTGTGATCGCAGATCACGAAAAAGCGATAATAAGGGAAGCCATACCATGGATGGGAAACCAGAACACATGATGTTCTTGAAGTTGCAGCAGATAGAACAAGAATAAGAAGAATAGACAAGACACACGGATCTGGTTTTCAGCTATGCACTATGTTGTGTTTGCCTTGTGCTTGTTTACAACTCTTTGGACTAGTATGATAACGAATTGCATTAGTTGTTCCAACACGGCAACACGTAGAGCCTAGATGTGAATTCTTGTCATGTGATTAATGAGTTCTCTGGATTCAAGTTGAATCTGGTTACTTATTTTTGAAACCTGAGATGAGACTAAACTTGTTTCTTTCGTCGACTTAAGTTTTTGTTCCCATCTCTTAAAAATCTGTATTTATGTTAGGAAATACATGGCTTATATTTCGTGTAAGCAGCTGTCAATTAACAATTGATTTCCAAGACTCAAGATTTTTGTAGAATATGAATTAGTATTTTTTATCCTTTTATTATAAATAGAAAACTTATTTAAACATATACAGTTGGAGAGTATGCCACGTAATCTTCCATCCATCCTCTATAAATTCATTGTCATTGTACTGCTAAACCCTACACAGCAAAGTCCTTGCGAACAAAAGAAAACATCTTCACACTTTATAATCTTTTCCCTTTTCTGGCATTAATATTTTCTTTTCTTGTTCTTCATATTTCCAGTTTTTTCCTAGCTAACGTCGTACCATAAAGAAACAAAGACAAGTTCAGAAGCAATATAACAAAGAAGCAAAAATGTGTTTGGAGTTTGTTTATCACGAGGAGAAGACAGAGCTTGGTCGGCAACAAGCACCGGGTGTGTGTCCATACTGTGGCGGAAAAGTGTCGGCTGTGGATATTGAGACGAAGTGGCTGTTTTGTTTCTTACCACTCTGTTTCAAGGTTAAACGCAAGTACTCTTGTTCCTCCTGTGATCGTCGTCTCGTCTTGTACTATTGAAAGAAACTGAGGGGAAATAAAGCTGTTATCTTATTTATTTTATTTGTTTGATTTTCTCATCTTAATGTTGAGGGTTTTTGCAGATTTTCCCCTGTAATTTCTGAACTACTATAAACACCCCTCATGGTGGTGACATTGGTTAAGTTCATCGAGCTTTTGTTCAATGTATATAATTTCGTTTGTTACGTGAGTGGATTCCAGCTTTGTTTAAATAAAAATTGTCATTCATAACTGATATTCATATTGCTATTCTTTTTTGTTCATTTCAATGATTTATATATAACTAGGCACTTTTTAGATCGTATCTTTGTATGTTTTCGAGGGATATGAACAAACAGAAATAGTGTTACAAAAAAAGAACAAACAGAAATAACACGGAACCATAGATATAAGCTGAATGCCATGTTTACAAAATAAGATGAAAACTACTGATTTTAAGGTGAGATATGAAAATATGAAATTCGAGCATCTTGTTTTTCACCTTTACCGCAAGATTCAACAGAAAATATTAAGATAACAAATATATTTGAGTGATGATAAGAGGGTTTCTGTATATGAATGAGGCCAAAGTTTTGCTGTAACGTCTTAGCTGGCCTGACATGATATAGACAAAACATGAAAATAAATTGTTGTGGTCCTAAGAGTTACGATACAAATCATGTGTCTTTAACGTTCACTTATTTTACAGAATAAGTTTGTGTGTCCACTAAAGGTGTATAAATGAATCTTCTGATTTATTAGTCGGTCGTCCGTTGTATATTAGAGTATCTTTTACTTTGATTCTATTTTGTTCGGAGTCATCATCATAAAGTAAACCAAGAAAAGTAAAAAGTTCGTATCAAAGTATATCTAGTGGTGTGGTGACATAGTCTGTAGAAGCAAAAGTGTAATTCCCATTATAGTCGAGCTAACTTAAGCATATAGATTTGTTGATCTATGTAATCTAGTCGAGAAACAATCAATAACGTTTGTCTATGGATGTATAAAATAAAATTAAATATATACATGTATAACGTATAATTTTTTGAAAAATTATTCAAGAGAAGCCAATGCTTCAAATTCTCTTATATATGTCCGCACGGCTCTGGATATCCTTTTGTTTATAGTGTTAGACATTAAACATATGGTGTTCTAGTTCATAACAGAATTTTAAAACCAAGTGTAACTCAAACATGTAATTGTATATCAAAACCGAATTTTAAGTTTCAAGGGAACACAACTTCTGCTTTACCTTTCGCAGGTTCAGCTATACTAAAAGAGTAGTCCATTTTAGACCGCGCGCATTTCATCGCTATGTCAACAAACTATAATACATGTGTGTATGCTGATTTAGATAACCTGTTTTTTAGCATACATGTAACCTGTATTAAAAAGATGTTGATGTAAATACGTTATATATCCGATGCTGCTCACAGTCATATATATAACCAAAATAATATACCAGATTACATATATATATTACACTTGCAGAATGAAACCATTCACATATATCGGTATATGTTTACAATGTTTGCTTTAGTTGATACAATTTCAAGTGTTTTTCATTCATCTTCAAATATTTTCAACTCTTTTATTCGTTTTAAATTTAGTGGATTACTAAAAAGTCGATACCTAACTCTATATAAATGTATAGTTTATACTTTGTTTGATACACTTGATAGATATCCAGAAGTCTGCCTTATACAATTCAACGTCTACATTAAATGCACATATAGAGACTTTCCGTATCTGTATCATTTAGGTAAGATTTTTAATTTATTTTGACATGATTTTAGGTAAGATCTCTAATAGATATTATTTTTTATAAAAGAGAATCAAATTGGAACAAGTCGTACAAATTGATCGATTCTACAAAAATAACAATAATTTTCTGGAATCGCATGTACATGATAAAAGGGACCGAGCAAGAACAGGTAGACAAGTGTTGGGATGTCACTTAACACTTATCATCTTCTTGCTGGTGGATAAGCCCAAAAAACTCGGTTTCAGTCTTCTCCTATCTCTTTCTTCAGATTCGGGACGTGCGTACAGTGCCATATCTTATCCCACACAGAATTCGCACAAGTTATAATAAGAAAAATATAATTTTCTTCCACTGAGGTTTTCAGTTTTCATATATATATATATATATATTATATATGTATGTATGAATTCAATTTTATACTATTTGGCTAGTGTTTTTCTTCATTGTTCTATTGTCTCAGGGGTTTTCAATTTCTACCACATTGATGGAAGTTATAAAATTTCGATATATAGATGTGTTGGGGAGTAGATAAGGTTTTGATATTCAAACCTAAAGTCATTGTCGCTTGATACTCTCATGTCTTTTCTGCTCCCGAAAAGCCAAGCTTACACAGTCTCTTCCTCTCGCTCTATTATTTTCTTACTCGATGTGGCCCGTTGATAAATGTTTCGATGTTATTTCGAGTACAGAAAAAAATGTTTCGAAATTATGAAGTGTTATACTTTTGTTTCTCGTACAATTACCTTAACAAATCGCAATCAACTTTCGCCAAATGACAAAACCACAATCACCAATCACACGACCAGTTTATGTCTTTCGATCAACTCAGACGGAGAATTCATATAATTAGTGTCACGACTCTTATGGTCCAAATGATTTACCACGGTTGGATAATAAATTAATAATCTATAGAATGAAACTAGGTCAATAATCTACAGAATGAAACTATGTTTTATTGTTGAGCAAGCGCATTAATGAACTCTCGGTTGGAGTTCACAACTTGAGTTTTTTTATTTATTTTTTTTCGTTTTTTTTTTTTTTAAAATAAAAATAAACTGAGTAATAGCGGGTTGCCACGTGGTGTGAGGTCTGCTAAACAGTAACGATCCGGGTTCATGCGAAAGGAGCATGGTGAGATGGAGCCATGCATATTGGATTATTTTAATGTTTTACTTTTTCGGTAGCCGTGTGAACTCAATTTATAACCGCCAATGCATTTGCTCTTAGTGAGTTTATTCTCATTCCAAATGCAAATTCAGCTCTGTTTTCAGTCTCTGAGTTTTTTATTGTTTCATTGCTAATAATCTCATGGCTATGACTTGTCAGAATATTTCCTTCCTTCTGTACAATCTTTTGTCCTCTTCTATGTGTGCGCATCTGTCGGAATCTTTCTTCCATGTCCCGAGTTTTCAGAGAATTCGAAGGAACAGACTCGTACCAAGCATCACTAAAGAGTTTTAAGTATTAAATGTTTGATAAGAATTTAGTTAAAAAATACCAAAAAATTTGGGCTCCAATGCAAGGGTTCTTAAAAAAAATATCAAACATAGTTTTATTAAACTTTCGATTACCTTAAAAGTCTAACTAGGTTTTGATTCGCGCTTTAAAGCGCATGTTTACTTTTCTTTTTTTTTAATAAATTTTGAATAAGTTTGTGAAATAAAATATTTTCATATATCTTTATTGTATTGTTTTATTTTTATCTTATAAATGGGTATTTATGTTTAAAAATTGAACTTGATTTTTTAAAAAGAAATTGAAGTGTTATTTTAATTTTTTTCAATCAATCTTCACTTTTATGTACTGAATTTTTGAAAGATATAATTTTAACAGATTTAACTTGTTAATAACCTAATATTATATTTTTAATAAATTTTAAATATTTTCATTATAAATATTAAAATATTTTAAGAAAGTTTTAATCATATTGAGAAAAAATAAATAATAATAATAATTTCTTAATATTTGTTAATTTTAATATTAGAACTTGGCCCAAATGACCAAAACGGAAAATGTGAACTTAGAGAAATATTAAAGTCCGCCCAAATGGTCTAAAACCATAGAATTAAAGGAGCAAAAAAGTTTGAGTCCATATTAAAAACTCATTAATTGAATATGTACAAAATCACAGAAAACCCTCAATGAAACATGCGACTTCTTAACAAAAGAAAATATTTAATAAAAAATCCAATATGCTTATGTTTTAAAAGTATAGATAATACCAATCCATGAAGAAGAACTTGCTAATTAATTCCAACAAGAAATTCTCTAGTTGCGATCAAGAATCTATGCTGAAAGACAAAACATACTTGTGGTATTCCTTGAACTTTTGTCTTGTTTCTTCCATTGCATCACGAGAAGCAGCTTCAAAATCAGCCTCATGATCTTGCCATCTTTTCTGAACAATACACAAAGATTTATGATGCATAACACCAGGGGCGAAGCTACGTTTTATACTAAGGGTGCACGTGCACCCATTGTTATTTAGGTTTTAAAAATTTTACCTTAGACATGCAAGGTGAAAGTGGCTAAATTGGCCTAGGTGCACCCACAACTTTTTCAGAAACTTGAGTTCGAGCCTCATATTTTAACTTATTTAATTTAGTGCACCCAGTAAAAAAATATATCTGGCTTCGCCCCTGTATAACACTTGCAGTTAATCCTGGTTACACACTAAATGAATACAGAATACCATACTATACATATTACACACTGAGAGAGGGAACTGTTTGAGAAGAGGGAAAGCAAAACTTGTTTGAAAAGAATGGATTCAGGAAACGGCCGGTGACTTCGTCAGGTCTTGCGGTTGGTGGTGATGAACGAATCTCGTCTGTCTATTATGGGCCTGAGAGATAGTAGAGACTAAAACACTTAGAAGAGTGATTATATTTTGGAAGAAGCACAAGAGGAGTGAGATGGAGAAGAAGAAGCTGCAAGGGAAGGGGTGGTGAAGGGAGAGAGAGAGAGAGAGACGAAGAGCTTGGTTCTTCCGTAAGCCTTTCAAAAGATGCCTCTTATCAATTTTTTTTCTTAATTATAATTTCGACTCTTAGACCAAGCGCATCAATGGTTCAAGAGGCAGGATCACACACTTTTCCATAAAAAAATAGTATAATAATGACCTATGATGAACTTGGCTCTCAACGCTTCCTCCGGACGAACCTGGATCATAACTATTTGGCGGGCACCACGCCACGTGGCAGCCTGCTATTGGTCTGCTCTATTTAAGAAAAAAGTCAAACGAAAAAAAAATAATACAAAAATAAAATCATGAACCCCTGTTGGAGTTCGTTGATGCACATGCTCTTAAACCCACCTAAGAACCAGCTATAATGATGGTGTTAGGCCTATAGGCTTAGAACATCGTTACCGCAAGGTTTCAAAGAGTCTCTTAGGTTAATTTTGATGTAAAATAAAATCATAAACACATATCCATTAATAATAGAAATCCAGATTAATTTCAAAGGTTGTAAAATTCAATAGTTGAAAGTTTGTGTCTTTTTATTTTAAGAGTTGCATTGGTTTAAGAAAAGTTAAAATGTAAAAATGTGTATCTTTTCATCTTTAATAATGTGTCTTTTCATCCTTAAAACTGCATTGATTTACAAAAAAAAATAGTTAAAATATCTAAAATGTAATTATTCATTTTATATTGTGTCTTTTCATATCAAGAGTTGCAGTGATTTTAAATAAAATTGTCAAAATGTATAAATTTTATTATTATTTTATTAATGAATAATTGTTTTGTTGAATATATGTGTCTCTTCGTTAATGAACATCTGTATCTTTTTCTTGAACATATGTGACTCTTCACATAGTGTATCTTCGATGTCTATATATATGGGGCATTGCAAAGAGAAGGTAATCAATTGAGTTATACATCTATAAAATGAGTAAATCTAGAGAGAGAGTAAAAACGTTTTAGAGAGAAAGCTTTGAAGAATCAATTAAAAGAAAACTTGAACGGTGATAAGTGGTTGATTTACATCTGTGATTTTATCCCCGACTCTTGCATCCAATTCCAGATTGTATAAAGTGGTGTTCGTCGTTAAACTGGGCTAAGGTATGTTTTCGATTTATCACTCTTCCATTCTATTAAACTGATTAATTTCATGCTTTAAGTGAAAATGTGTGAACTAAACGTTATATTGGGTGTTTCTTGCAAATTCATAAAAGAACTGAGGTTTTGAAATGATTACATTGTTTTTTTGTTAATTTGCTTTAACAGGAGACAAAGAAGAAGAATAAGAGATTTTTACGTACCAGTTCATAACAAAAGCTTTGTTCTAGTTTCCAAAAAAAACACAAACTTTTTCCATGCAATGTATATGCAATCTATTTATGGCTTAATGCATTAATTTTAACTTTATGATAAGCGGGATTCATAACAGTGGAGCAAGAGACGACTCCTTGATAACGTCGGGTGTGATACATACACCGAGCATCTGATCTTTTTGTGTCTAAATTATGACCCATCACCCATGATAATTGAAAAGGTATGAGTAATAGTAGAGTATGAAACTTTTTAACAAAAAAAAAATAGAGTATGAAACCAATAAGTATATAGCAATTAATGGAAAGTTGTAACCGTGTGACATTTTGAATAAAATTATAAGTGTATGAATAAAATGTTTAATTTTTAAAATGTTAAGCGGTTAGAGACAAACATGTACAAATAGGGAGATGCAACTGTTGGTGGCATTTTTCTGGATTATTGTTCTGGTTTGTGAATTATATTGGTGATAGATGGATATTATCAACTTCTTTGTGCATACAAGATTTCAGTGACTGTTTCTTTCACATTTAGTCTAAGACTAATTCGCGCAAACCAGATTAGTGGAAATCAAGTATAAACCAGAAATACCATTAAAACATATCTTAATGAAAATTTTTTTAAAAAAAAAGAAAACGAAATATACAATGAATACTGCAGGAATCAAATATTTTTTTTTCTTAAAGAACAAAAACTGCTGCAAAAACTTCAATATATAGATTCTTAAAAGGTACGTCAGATTCTACAAAGTGTGTGTTCTTTGAAATGAAAACTTTTCAGATTGTAACTCTTCATTTTTTTTAGATATAAAATTATGAAAATGTATGTTTGTTAAATGATGTATTGTTTAAATAGATTAAAAATGTATGTTTATTAAGAGATGTGCTGTTAAAATAGATAACTGTTCAACAAAGAGTTGTCAAGAATATTTTTTTTGATGGCATTAGTAAAAAGATTTTATGTCCCTTAGATCATTTAAAAAAAGAAGAGAATTATGACCGTTGGATGCGTCATAATCTAATAGATAAATTTATTTAAGTATTAATAAATGATTATGAGAAAAATAAAAACGAAAAAAGACCCATCTATTCATTTTTTATGGCTCTTATTATTTACAGAGTAAAATCAAAACTCAAATGGCAATAAGTCAAAGAAAAATTATTTGTATTAATTTTTTTTTAAAATACAGTATAAATAATATATATATATATATATATATATATATATCTTATTATATAAAGCTTAGTTTTCAAAGTTACTAATTAACATGATTGCGACACATAGCGGTTATATATTTTAGATTGCGACATGTGTACAATATATTTAACATTTATATACTGAGATTGATTTTCCTATTTTCCTATCTTATTATATAAAGCTAAATATAATTTTCCTATTTTCCTACTCAATCTTATTAAAATAATTATTTTCGTAATTATTCTTTTACATTAATTTTCCTATTTTCCTATCTTATTATATAAAGAAAAGATAATCTTCTTACAAAAATTTTGTATAGATTTTTTTTTAAAAATATTAACTTTCGTTTTATACAAATCCTATGTACTAATTTTCCTACTCTCATAATAAAAAAATATAATCTTATTAAAAAACACTTAATATATCAGAATCTGTATAAACAAACATACTAAGATAACAATTTTTTTAAAAATAACTAAATAGTATTTTTACATTTTAAAATATTTAAAAATATAATGCAAAATATTATTTGATAGTAATTGTTTTTAAAATTGTAACATGTGTTAAAATATCTCATGATTAAAAATACATATACTAAGAAAATAACAAACGAAATTTGAAAAATTAAATTTCAAAAGTATTTAATTGTAAATTTAATTTAAAAAATAATTAATAGTAATTTTCTAGAAAATTTCCTTTTTAAAATCCTAAAGAAAAAATAGATTTGTAAAATAATTTATTTAATACTAATTTTCCTTTTCTAATATCCACAGCAAAATATAATTGTAAAACATTATTTGATATCAATTTTCCTTTTACAATTTTGAAATTTGTTAAAATATCTCATAATTGTTAAATATATAACAAGATAATAAACGTATTTTCAAAGTAACTTAGAATTATTTAATTGCATTTTCTCTACTTTTTCATTTTCAAAAACTTTAAACAAAAATTTTTCAATAATTTATTTAATTATAATTTCAGTTTACTAAATTTTAAAGGAAATATATTGTAAAATTTTGTTAGTAATTATTTGATAGTAATTTTCCTTTTCTAAAATCTTAAACATAAGAAAAGAAAATTGTAAGAGAATGTTTAATAGTAATTTTAATTTCTTTAATTCCTAATCAAAACTATTTGTAGAATCATTATTTCAAAAATGTTTTATGAATAATTAGTTTCCTATTTAAAAAATCATAGACCAAAAGAAACAATAAATATTTACACATATATATGCTATTAAAATCAATAATTTTTGTTTTCAAAATCATAAACCAAAAGAAATTATAATTATTCATATATTGATTAGTATATGTGATTAAACTCTCTTATATATTGTCAAGAGATACAAGAAAAATATAGGTGAGTTTTTCTGCATGTTCTTTCACATCTTCGCATGTTATCATTATTGGGTGTCACATATTGAGAAAATTACAAGATATTCTGATCTTCTCATAAAATTGATGTCAAATTTTTTAAATAATATAATTCTCATGATGTCGTACGTTAGTTATTGTTACAATTATACTTAGGTGTTTGTACATATAGATGTAGGGGTGGACATGAATCGGATATCCAGGTTTTTGGAGATATTTTGATCAAATCTATTTTGTGATAATACTTAAATATTCGATCCAATTTGATATGTAGCCACCCAGTTATTTGGTGTTCCGAATATCCAAAAAACTTTTTTTTGACCGAATATCCGATTCAATCCGTAAAAATAAATTAAAAATAAATAAAAATTCCAAAAATAAGAAAAATAATAATAATATTTTATTAAAAAATAAAATCTTTTACTTTTAAAAATTCTAATAAAAAACTTAATAAATTTATCAAATAAAAATAGTATAAAATTTATATAAAATATAATATTTATATAACTTATATATATGCATAAAATGTATCGGAAAAAAAGTATTAGTAGTTATGATTTGCTTCATTTTGACTGATATTTTATATAAGTATTTACTTTGCTACATAGAGTTACAGAAATTCAAAATTTCTATTTAAATCGAAACAGATAAAGAATTAAGTCAAAATTTATGGTTATTTTATCCAACTTTATATATATGTTATGTTGTTGTGACTAAGTTAATATGACTATTATACTTATGTGTACTGTTTTAGATCCTCGAAGTTTGCAAGAAAATCTTTCAAACTGAAAAGATTTCAATTTCCTATAAGAGCTATATAATGACTATCAACAAGAGTTAATGTTAAGCTTAAAAAGTTAGTCTATTTGCCAAGTCCAGTCTTACAATTATACATCGAACTATCTAGAGTCAATACAACTAAAGAGCTTCAGATTTTAAAAACATAGCGACAAATGTTTTACAAAATATTATATATAAGTTATAAAGTCACACCATGAATACTAATGTAAACAAATTTGATGTTTTCTTTAACAATATATTCGATATTTAGCTAACTATCAATAAACCATATTGATTGGTGTTGTATAACATTATATTTTGAATTGTGTTGTTTTTAATTTTTTTTACACAATATAAACAATATATAGAGTTCACAGTTCTATATATTTCAATCAACTATAAACAATATTATTTTGAAAAATAATTAAAAATGAAGTATTTATTAAAAATAAAAATATCAACATACTATTGCAAACACCATGAATATTGAAACAGAAATATAAATCAAAATTTATAAACACATTATTGTTATTAAAATGTCACGAATATATACAGAAAATCCAAGAACTAATGTGAAAAAAATATTTTCATTCTTTTATATGTTTTTGAAATTAAAATATCAAATAAAATCCGTGTAACGCACGGGTCCATATCTAGTAAAGACATAAACAATAGAAGCAACTTCTTAAATTAATACATAAACATATAATCAAAACATAAAAATTGAAAGATTATAGAATTCTGCTTGAATAATCATAATTTTTTGTTCACACTTTTAAATGTTACAAACAGAAATTAATATATATCAATTGTAAAATATCTGATACAAAACAATTTGAAAATAAATAATCCAAATATTTAAAGACTCAAAACATGAAAGAATATTTTGAAGGACTATAAATGTATGATGAATCCTAGTTATCATAAAAGACATCTCTTACATAAGAGAAGCACTTGGGTGATTCTTAATAAACACGTGTAGGCAGATGGGAGGAGAGAGGAGAGGTGTTCTGTTCTTCGTTTTGTAGTTTGGTGGTGCTTCTTCATCCTTCGTTTGCTCCTCCGGTGATTGTGATCGCAATCCAATTTCCAGATCTTCGACAGACGACGACGGCGACCGAATCGTTAATTTGGTGATTGTACTCAGCGGCAGTTAAACCAACCTCCACGGCCCCTTCGCGGGATTAACTCTTTCAAGCTTAAAATCTTCCATTCTCCTCTCCGTCGAATCTAACGACCATGGAAGCTCTCTCAACTTCATCATACATCTCTAATTGTAATTGACCTATTTCCTCCTAGGGATATCTTCCCTTTACCACAGGTACTTTTGTGATTCTTAGTATTTGGTTCTTTGGTGGATTTTGCACCTGATTGTATGGAGCGTTGTAAGTCAAAACTCTGCAGCTGCTTCTTTCTTTCTTTCTTTGTATGCTGCTGAGATTTCCTCATTTAAATGAGTTACTAGTGCCTAGTGGACAATTGATTCATAAGTATCCCAGGGAACTAAAACTGGTTTTCTTCTTTCTGCTGCAGAGCTTACAATAGTACGTTATTTATCTTTGAGACTTGTGGCTGAAATAATAGGTCCACGGTGTCTTGAATGGCTTTTTACTTCTTGTTTCCAGATCCAATATTTTAATTCTCACCGTTGGCCATCCACACAAGAAACCTCTTGGCTGAACCTAGATGCAGTCTCGCTCTTCAGGTAAAGGTCTTCTCTTTTTGTTTGGGACATCTTCTTCATCCTCTAAGTTGCTTTCATTGTTTTTTTTGTTCTTTTTGTACTATGGAAAAATTAGCAACTTGTGTTGAAATGTCAATCGTCAAATGGTTGTATTATCAGAAACTTGTATAAATAATATGGATAATGAAAGTTCATTCACAAGATTAAATGTTCCTTCTCAAGTTCTTTCTTCCTTCTCAAGTTTTTTTTCAAATTTTTTAAAAACCTTGACTTAAAAAACTTGTAATGGAGGACACAAATTTAGTTGTCTCTTAACTAAAGTTCTTAACACAGATTTATTATTAAACAAGTGATTAAGAGATTTTAATGGACTCTAGCGATAAAGATGCTTATGGCATCTCTTTCTCAATAAGTATCCATCTTCTGACTCCTGATACTACTTTTCCAAATGCTATTGCACATTTCTGTTGGGGGTCGGACCGCTGGCCCATTTTAAACATCCCCGGCCCATTAGAAGAAAAAAGCTCACTGATCATGCGAACCCTTCCAAAAAAGTATGACAGCTCGCAATGGGAGAACACAAAAAAAAAATAGCACAGGAGTCAGGACAAGAAGTTTTAGAAAGAGAATAATGATCTACACCAACAACAAGGACCTATGACATACGCTAACAATCCTACTTCCAGGAGAAGGCAACACTATAGTCTCAACGAAATCTCTGAGTCACTCTCTCTCTCATTCATTCGCGTTTCCTCCAACATATTCTCTTATTGAAATCTAAAATAGCCACATCTTTGTGTTTGCAATAGTGTTGAAATATATTTAGCAATTGATATCACTGATACATATGAGAGCAGAAAGGTGAATCTATTTTCCTTCAAGTGGTACAATATGTCATAAGTTGGTGTACCAACATATGAAAGTGACTATTAGCCTCACTTAGGGATCACTCAAACGGTAAAGTCGGACTCTTCAAAATGATAGTCTTACAAAGATTAGTACTTATGAGAGGACGTAAAAGAAGAGTTATGTGCAAGTCTTTTATATATGTGTATATATGATAAGCATGTATGATGAGTAAGAAGCAGTCACATTCAAGAGCAAGTGTAGTGTTCTTTCCAAGAAATTTCCTCCACATGCCTAGATAGTACTACATGCCAGTTAATTCCAATTCCATCATTATTGATCTGAAGATGATCGCAAAACATTATTTGACTAGCTAGTTTCCTATCTTTTATAATTTAGCAAAATAATGTTTCGACCATATAACACCATTTCACAAGGTAATCAGAACATAACCGAGAATCTCGAATACTTATAATTAAGGTAAAAAGCCGAGAAAATATAATTTATCTTTGTTCAAAAAAAGACGAAAATATAATTTAAATTATACTGGAGCAAAATAACTCGAATATGCAAGTCTACTGGGTCACACTACCTGCCTAACAATGTATGCTAGGTTTTCCAGAAGTTTTATTATGTTTTGAGTTTGACTGAAATTAGTGAGTTGTTAATTAACTATCACTAAAAAAATTTTATATACTGCATTTACATATATATATATATATATATATACATCGGTTGAATTCGAAAATCCCACAAATATTGAATTCGAATTTCTAAGTATTTGTAAATCAGTTCTTAGTGAACATGGAACAATGGATTCTTATGATTTGATGAGTTGTCCAACGTTCGTTACTTGCATGCATTCAATGCCTCGGTGTCACAATATTCAGCTTTTATGATTCTCTATCGAACTTATTGGGTATTCATATTATTATTTGTTTTATAAAGAAATCCGTTCATTTTTTGTCAAAAAAAAACCTTTCGTTCAAGCTCCTTCGCAAAATAGTTTTTTTTTTTCGAAAATAGCTTTACTTATCTTCGATAAAGACTTGAATATGTTCACTGTACGCGGTGATTGAATAATTTGTTACCATTTGTTTCGGAGTATTGTGTACACATGACAATTTGATTTTCACATTTTTGGGTTCTGATAATAGGAAATCTGTTAGCAATTCATAGTTTCATCTTTCAGATTACAGTAGAACCTCTATAAATTAATACTCTATAAATTAATAATATTTATAAATTAATAAATTTTATCAGTTTCAATTTGAATCGATGTAAATTATGATATAACTCGATAAAATAATAATATAATAATAATTTTAAAATTCTCATGTAAATATATAGTCCCACTAAAATCATAAATTAATAATATATTTATATATATTTTTATATAAGTACAAACTAAGTATTATATTATTTGTTTTATATTCAAAATGAAAATATCTCTCTTTTAATATTGCAATAGATTTTGATAGTATTTAATGAAATTATATTGAAAATCACATAACAATTCAATGAAACACAAATATATAGACTAATTAAGATAATAAAACACTATAAAAATTAAATTTATAAAAACTTAAATAATTTATATACAGTAAAATCAAATGTTTTCTTATTTTGTAAATAAAAATATTTAAAAATAGAAAAAAAAAATCTAAAAAGAAACTTTTGTAAATTAATATCTTTATAAATTAATAAAATTTTAAAGTTCCAACACTATTAATTTATAAAAGTTTTACTGTATAATGCAAGATTAGAAAAATCATGTCGTTGGATAATTGTATACAAATAATTACGATTACATGAGATGATCTGAAAACTTACCAAAATATTATATCTTCTTCGTTTTTACTTTCTACATAACTAAATGTAAGTTCCACATTTATCGTTTTCTGTATGATCGTTGATTATTTATTTTTACAAATTTACAATGTTTTTATTATTTATCAACGTAATCTTATTTCGCCGAAAGGTAAAATATACAAATATAATCGTAAGAGAAAAATGACGGCGAAACAATATTTATAAGAATTAAAAACATTAAAAACGCTCTCTGGCTCGGTTCCCAATGGAGAACCCCTGGTTCCCTTCTGGTAGTGCTTCCGCCCTCATTCCTCCGCTTGACACCACTGGTGACAGTCGCTCGACCACCCCTCCTCTCCCCCCTGATCCCCCTGACCCTCTCAGCCACTTTCCGTCTCCCCAATTTCCCCCGTTATCCTCCTCAAAACCCACCCGATCTTCCCTGCGAACTGCCTATCTTGGGCCTGCAGAAAAGACTCTAAACTCTGAATCTTCCTTTCCCCCTCCTTGCGCTTCTACTGCCCAGGCCCCTGTATCTGTGGCGACCTCCTCTGTATCTGTCCCTGAATCTACATCTGAAACTACTGTAGATGCTACAGTACCCGAAAACCTTATCACTTTCCCTTCTAAAGCAATCTTTCCTTCTAATACCAACACAGCTTCTAGCTCGGTCCCTCCCCTCCTCCAAACCCCTACTATCCCCCCTGCCACTGACCGCCCCCCCCTCTTACCTACCCCAAACCTCGCTGCAAACAAAGTCTCCTCCTTTGTAACCCACCCACCCTCAAATAACCCTGCTCACCATCCACCCTCTCTAGTAGAACGTTTGAGACTTTCCCAAGACAAAACTCTCTCAAGATTAGCTCCACTCTCGATATCAGACTCAGGCAGGCCTCGTGTCCTAATTCCAGATAGTGTGTTTGCCAAAGGAGCTGAATTGCATCGAGACTTCATCATCTGTCACTTTAACGGCAGACCGCCGCCGTTTAAACAAATCCAGAGTGTTCTGAACCATATGTGGGGAAAAGGTAAGAAGGTTGAGATTCACAACAACCCCTTATCTCGATCCATGTTGGTTCGCATTCCCAGTGACTACCTTCGTCAAAAAATCTTGGAAAAAAATGTTTGGTATGTCGGAGACTGCATGTTTCATGCCTCTCAGTGGACTTCTAGCTCAGTTAATTCAGCACCAAGGGAAGCCATCCAAATTTGGGCTCACTTGACTGGTGTACCGTTGGACCTGCGCTATAAAGAAGGCCTGAGTTTAGTAGCGGGATTAATAGGAGAACCAAAGGAGACAGATGAATTTACCTTAAATCTGGTCAGCTTGGAGCTCTCTCATGTTAAGGTAGAGGTGAAACTCTCTGAACCTCTGCCTCGAATCGTTGAGTTTGTAAGGCAAAACGGTGAAGTAGTGGAAGTGCAGGTGGACTACCCTTGGGTTCCTCCTTCTTGTGCTCACTGCAAAAAATTAGGACACATCTCACGTAACTGTCTCCTCCTTCCTCCCCCGTCTCAAGGAGCTACATTCCAAAACTCAAAAGTTCCTAAAAAGACTGCTCCCAAAGCTGTCTCAAGTGAGAAAATTTATGTTCCTGTCGTTACTCCCCCGGTGGTCCCTGCAACTGTGGTCCCCTCTAACCTCCCTGATCCTTCCTCTGATTCCCTCCCAGCTCCTTCCTCTGATTCCCTCCCAGCTCCTCCCCCCGCCCCCTCTAATCCTCCATCACCAAAAAAGCCTTCGTCCCCACCTTCCTCCCCTTTGATCCCTGTCACCTCACCTCATTTATCCTCCACCTTTTTATTCCCCTCTAGCCCTCCTGCAACCAGAGAAAATCGGTTACCTAGATCAAAATCCATTCCTAGCCTTCACTCTTTTCCCTCTTTTTCGAGCCAACTAGCCTATTTTTCTTCCCTTCAACCTCTAACCTTAAACAACTTATCTCCCTCAGTAAATTGCCCCACCTCTAACCCTTACCATCTTTTGGCTACTGAGAGTGCTATTCCCCCTGAGGAGCCTCAAAACCTTTAACTATGTATAATAAAGCATTTTTTTGGAATGTCCGAGGTCTAAATGACCCGGATAAGCATCAACCCTTTTGTGATTGGCTTCGTAGCCACCAACCTATTTTTGGATCTATTCTGGAAACCCACATCAAAGATCATAACCTCAGCTACTTAATGGGAAAACTCTGTAATGGATGGCAGTTTACCTCAAACCATGCTTCTGATGATGATGGCCGCATTGTTGTAATCTGGAAACCTTCAGTGGGCATGAGCGTGTTCCATCAATCAAGGCAATCTCTAACATGTGAAGTGAAGATTCCTGGCTCTCCTCCTTTCATCTACACTTCCATCTATGCGTGTAATACAAGAAGTGAGCGTTCTGACCTATGGGTAGAGCTGTTGAACCTGCAACAGACTCTAGACCTCCATGCTTCTCCTTGGATGATTGGGGGCGATTTTAATCAGATCATTCATCCGGCTGAACACTCTGCTTCTGCTGTGGATTCCCTCACTCACCACATGATAGAACTTAGAGATTGCTTCACTCAACTTGAGGTCTTTGACCTCAGATACCAAAGGCCACTTTTTACTTGGAGCAACCATCAACCTGAAAGCCCTTTAGCGAAAAAACTTGATCGTTTCCTCATCTCAAGCCCGACCCTGAACCTATTCCCTCACTGCTCTGCCCAATTCCTCCCACCTCTGTTCTCAGATCACTGCCCTTGTCTTGTAGACTTAGCATTCATAGCCCCCTCCTCTGGTACCAAGCCTTTCAAATTCTATAACCACCTCACCAAACACCCAGACTTTAGCCGAGTGGTACTTCAAGCGTGGACTGAGGCCGGAAGCCTAGTGACAAATCTCACGGACCTTTGCTGGAAGCAAAAACAAATCAAAAGGGAGTTAAAAAAATTAAATAGAGAGAATTTTTCTCAAATTCAACAGAGAGTGTGTGAGGCTAACCGTTTGTTACAAGATGTGCAGGTACGTGCTCTCCAGGCGCCATCCACCTTGTTATTTGAAATGGAGAAGGAGCTGCTGCAAAAATGGCAATTTCTTAAAACCATAGAGGAATGTTATTTCAAGCAAAGATCTAGAATCAACTGGCTTAAGGAAGGTGACCAGAATACGGCATTCTTTTACCGGGTTGTCCAAGTGAGATTGAACTACAATGCAATCAGATCTTTCATCCTCCCATCAGGTGTGGTGATCTCTGACCCCTTTCAGATGTCTGCGCATGCCATTCAACATTTTCAGTCCATACTTGGTCCTTTACTGCTGCTGCCAGTCCCTCTCTCCTCTCCCCCCA
Source organism: Hirschfeldia incana (assembly GCA_026261945.1). Taxonomy (NCBI): domain Eukaryota; kingdom Viridiplantae; phylum Streptophyta; class Magnoliopsida; order Brassicales; family Brassicaceae; genus Hirschfeldia; species Hirschfeldia incana. Next base: position 7,311,116 of record JABCMI010000006.1, read on the forward strand.
CATGGTTCCAATCTCTATCGCCATTCCTTTGCTCAACTGCTGTATCTCAACGAATGCTACTCCTTCCGTCTCCGGAGGAGATTACTTCAGTTCTCTTTAGGCTCAACCCTAACAAAGCACCTGGTCCCGACGGTTTTACTTCAGGCTTTTACAAAGCAGCTTGGGATATTGTGGGAACGGAAGTCATCACTTCTATCTTGCAGTTCTTTTCGTCCTCTTATCTACCCACAGCAGCAAACTCAACCATCCTCTCACTCGTTCCCAAGCGGCCTGGTGCCTCCCTTATCACTGACTACAGACCTATCTCGTGCCTCAATACCATCTACAAAACTATCTCCAGACTTCTTGTGAAGCGTCTCAAGCCGGTGTTGTCGGATTACATCGTCCCAAATCAAACCGCCTTCGTTAAAGGAAGGTTGCTGGTGGAAAACACGGTACTTGCCTCTGAGCTGATAAATGGTTATCACAAAAACTCGGGTCAGAAGCGCTTATATATAAAAGTGGATATAGCAAAAGCATTCGACACACTATCTTGGGAATTTCTAATCAGCTGTCTAAACGGGATGGGATTACCTGAGCAGTTCATTGTCTGGTTGAAAGAATGTGTGTGTACTACTAGCTTCACACTGGGCTACAATGGTGAAACTAATGAGTTCTTTAAAGGAAGGAGGGGCCTTAGACAAGGAGACCCTCTCTCCCCTTATCTGTTTGTCATTGCGTTAAACAGTCTCTCACTAATGCTGAACAACACTGCTCGTGACCTGAAGTTCAGCTACCACCCCCGTTGTGATTCAGCTAGACTGACCCATCTATGCTTCGCTGATGATTTACTAATCTTTATGGATGGCTCGATCCAATCACTTCAGGCGGTCCTTCAGGTGCTAAAGGAGTTTGAGCTTCGATCAGGATTGGCTGTGAGTCTTCAGAAATCCTCCTTCTTTAGCTCTGGTCTTTCTGATGAAGAACGTGACCTCATCCAGTTTTCCACGGGCATGCCTCAAGGATCGCTCCCAGTACGTTATCTTGGAGTCCCTCTCTGCACCAAAAAGCTCTCATCACTCAACTGTGAAGTTCTAATCCAGCAAATAAAAAGAAAATTCAACTCATGGAGTGCTAGAGCCTTATCTTTTGCGGGTCGCCTTCTTCTGATAAAGACGGTTATTGCTGGCATTACCAACTTCTGGTGCTCCTCCTTTGTACTCCCTAAGGCTTGTATCAAACGTATCAACTCTCTTTGTGGAGTGTTCTTATGGCGAGGTAACATTGACGAACACCATACGGCTAGGGTAAGCTGGGAAATTGTGACACGACCAAAGGAGGAAGGGGGTCTGGGAGTGAGGGATCTTGTGCAGTGGAACAAGGCTTGTATGATGAAGTTAATATGGCTCCTCTTCTTTCAAGCAGGATCAATTTGGGTAGCTTGGTTTCGAGAGACAGTCCTAGGCGGTGATCTGAGCTCCTTCTGGACGGTCCTACCTAGTGTTCGTAACTCATGGTTAGTTAACAAACTACTAAAAATGAGAGGGGAGATTTATGATTGGATCAAGATAAAAGTGGGTAATGGCAATGAAACAAGATTTTGGACAGACAATTGGTCACCTTTTGGATCGCTCCGGAAGTTCTTTCAAAATGACTCTAACTTCTCGCTACGGGTCCGAGATGAAGCAACAGTTTCCTCGCTCTTCAGGAATAATCAATGGCTCCTCCCTCAACCACGCTCCGAAAAACAACTTCAACTACATGTTTTCCTCACAACTTTGGACCTGTCAACAGAGGAAGACTTATATGAATGGGAGATAGAGGGGACAATCTCATCAGTTTACTCAACTGGACAGGTTTACAGATCCTTACTGGGTAATAGAGTTCGTGTACCTTGGGAACGCACTGTCTGGATCGCTGGAGGAATTCCAAAGCACTCCTTCCTCTGCTGGCTCTTCATCTTAAACCGTTGCCCAACCCGAGACAGACTACTGCGTTGGGGTTTACAAACGCCAGCAACATGCCTCCTCTGTAACTCTACTGCGGAATCAAGAGACCATCTATATTTTTCATGCCCCTTCTCATGGAATCTGTGGTCTTCTTTAGCCCCTCGCTGTGGCTTGAATCCTGCTCAACAATGGACTGATGTGTTAGACCAACTAAACCCACTTAATAGCCGTCACTGGAGGGGAAGGCTTACTTTACTCACTTGGCAGTGTTGTGTGTACTGGATTTGGCAGGAAAGAAACAGTCGACTTCACCGCAACATCTTCCGGTCTCATGATGCTATAAAAAGGTTGATTGATCGACAGATCAGAGATCGCATACTCAGCTACAAAGACTCAAACCCTGGGTTATCTTCGAGGATGATGCAGCTGTGGCTTGCTTGAGACTCCATCGTCTTCCTCGTTAGCATCGGTTTCTCTCAATCGAACTTTTCCTTTCAACTTCCATTAAGGGAATTCCTCTTCTATTGGGCTTTATGATCCTTAATTTGGTTTGTACAATATTTGGGTTGTCATGGGTGGGCTCGGAAAACTCTAGCCACTGGACTTGTAAAATTTTTCTTTCTTCTGCATTTTAATATGAAATTAAGTTCAAAAAAAAGAGAAAAATGACGGCCTCGCCGCACCTAAGCATGCATGGCCGTCTGATTGCCCCGACGGTGCCTACGGAATCTGACTTTGACCCATTCTCCCTTCTTATTGATCTTTATCAATCTTTCTAGTAATTAGATTTTATTTGACCTTCCAAGTTTCAACACTGTTTTATTTCTGTGAAGAATATGCTCTCTCATAGAAATCATAAACATTCCTAGTTGATGTAAGAAGTAAGGTGAATCTGTAACTATAATTAACAATTGATCTTATATAACGAATGTAATGATCATCGTATAATGAATAATTATTTTTTAGAAATCTCACATGGAAATTAATGTCTTTCAATGCTGCCCCACATGAGCTTGTACACTACGAGTGTGAAATTTTGGACTGATATTTTTTAATTGAATACACCTCCCCCCACTCGAAATCGAATACTTTAGAAAACAAACCATTAATTTTTCTTTTTTGACGAAACCATTAATTTTTTTTAAAAAGTAGATTTCGTTCTCAAACCATAGCATAACACTGTCTCCATTAAAATAATGAATGCCTAACATAAGCTTAACGTGGACTATGCATCCTATTTCCCTCTAGCGCAAGGAAAGAAAGGCGTAAATTCGCTTTAATTCATATAACCAATTACCTAAATAAAAAAGTTTTTGTGATTAAATAATTTTTGTTTTATGGTTTTCTACCTAAATGACTAATTTTTTTTTGTTTTTGTTTTTGATGAAACCATTAAACTTAAAAAAAAAAAAAGAGATTTCGTTCTCAAACTATAGCATAACACTGTCTCCACTAAAATAATGAATGCCTAACATAAGCTTAACGTTACTACTATGCATCCTATTTCCCTCTAGCGCAAGGAGAGAAGGGCGTGAATTCGCTTTGATTCATATAACCAACTATCTAAATAAAAAAGTTTTTGCCTTGCTGCCTAAATAACTTTTGTTTTATGGTTTTCTACCTAAATGACTCTAATTTTTTGTGTTTTTGTTTTTGACGAAACCATTAAACTTTTTAAAAATTGAGATTTCGTTCTTAAACCATAGCATAACACTGTCTCCACTAAAATAATGAATGCATCTCGTGAGTCAAAATGATGTAGGCAGAATTTAGAACATTAGTACGTCACGAGGAGGTAATGACGGTCTTTGCCTGTTAGCTTTCCGCAAAATGTTTTTTCAACGTAAATATTCACTTTGCTAATTTCTTTATTTTTTGGTGTAAATATTAAGACTTTGCTTATTTCTCTTGACAACATCAGTTATAATCCATAGATTGTCACTTAAGTATATAAAAAAAATATGAGTTTGGTGTCGAACACACCTTACATATTACGCATGATAAACGAAACTGCAGAATGACTCCTTTTTTTAGCATATCTTATCGGTTGATCCGTTTTCATAAAAAAATGCATTAATTGATATAAAGTGGATTGAATATCACACTATATCTATCCAAAATTCAAAATGTTTTCCAACTAAGGCAAGAGGATAGCAAAATCATCTGTTATTTGATCAATAAACTTCATAAACCAATCCTAAAACTCAAATTGACCATCAATTTTGTTTTCAGTAAGAATCAATGAGTTTACACCATGCTTCCAATATTTTACCACTAAACTACCATTATTTGGTTGCGTAGTTATATGGTTATCCCGTAACATTCTATCTCTTATTACTTTTTGAGAATATATTCTCACGGGTGGGAGTATTTTTTGTTCAGAAAGTTTATATTAAACGACTCACACAATACCTCTAGCATGCAAAATGCTATCATCATGTTTTTGTTTTTAATTCACAAAGTTGTTATTTAGTAGACCAACTTTTGTTTCTTCAAAGGCAAGTACACCAAAACCCAAAATACAACAAGCCTTTTCATACATAATAATCAACCAGAAACAGGCGTGTTTAATGCGATATTTTGGTAGCTGCGCAATACTTTCTAAGAAACGGCCTTGTCAATACTCATTTTGGTAACTTAATTTAGTTTAATTGATTATAGTTACGAAGTAAACTGTTCTTTAACATTTGAGTTTAAGGCTCTGGTTGGCATATCAGATGAAAAAACAGTAGCATTATGCTATTAATACATTATGCTGCAGAAATTGTATGTTTTTGATAAACTGTTTAATAGATTATTTGGTAAAACAGTTGAACATGTCATTTAAAACTATTATCAAAACTAGTATATAATATTTAATATATTTATTTATAATGAATATTTAAAATTTATAACTAATTTATTTTATTTACTAATTTCAAAATTGAGTTTATATCAAAAATATTATTTTAAAAAATAAATTTTAAAATTAAAATATTTATTTTTAAAAATAATGTTTCACATTTAAAATATAATTTAATTTATATAATTGATTTAATTTATGTAATTAATTTAATAAAATTGTATTTTAAAATATAATATAATTTAAAATATAATTTATATAAAATATATTTCATATAAATATTTATATAATTAATTTAAAATATAATTATATATAACTAAATTAAATTATATTTAAATGTGAAATAATATTTTTAACAAAAATATTTATATTGTAAATTTATTTTAGAAATCAAAATTTTATTTTCTAGATATAAAAATAAGTTTATGATATTATTAAATCAATTAAATGAACTAATTATATATTTTTCTTAAATTTATAAATTATAAATATAAATACTTTTCCAAAAGTTTCATATGAGAACATTTGCCAATCAATCAATTTATATAAATGTTTTTTAATAAATATTGTTTGGATAATATAGAGTATAATGCTAACGATAATGGACTACCAATCAATCAAGTTAAAATTTTAAATTTGAAAGGAAGCATTGGACCATATAAATTACCCTAATAATAATAAACGGTAGGAATATAACTTTTTTTTTTGTTTTTAAAAATTTTAAATAGTATCACGAGGACCCGAGTGAGTAGTGACCAGTCCAACGCTACTTCCAGGAAGTTTCTCCCTCCGTTTTTTTTCTCGAGAAAGTGACGGAAAAATCAGTTCAGCAGAATCAAAAGAGCAGAAGGGAAATTGCCGAGAAACTCCTCTCCACTTTCCCCCTACCGCCGCCGATAAAATCAGGTAAGCTGCTGCTGCTGCTGCATAGAAAACTTATATTTTACTCTTTTTATTCTGAGATTTTATGTTTTTCTCTTTCCTTTTAGCCTTTTCGTGTGTTGTTTGTTTGTTTATTCCGGATTCGCTCCTGGCGCGATTCACGATGTTATCCTGCACGTTTGTTGGACTGTTCCTTATCTCACTGAATCAGATTCTCCTCCTCCTCCTCGAATTGAATTTTTTTGAATTTCCTGGAAAATTCTCGTTTCTGTGATTTTGGATTGTTTCGGAAGTTCGTTTCGTGTATTAGTGCTGCCGGTGAGTAGTAGCGAGTGTGAGAGCTGTTTGAGAACGAGATTTGTTAATCTGTAAATCGTCGAATCGCATTCTGAACTAGATTGAGATTTTTTTTGGAATTTTTAGATCTCACTGGAGGTTTGTGTGAACGCACAAGGCGAAGAACTGATTCTAATTTTGAATGTGTTTGTTGCGTTTTCTTATTCTCTGAAGGTGTTATCTCTCCTGCGACGTAGCTATGAGTAGTGGACAAGGACAGTTCAATAGCTCTCCACGAGGGGAAGATAAGGACATTGAGGCTGGAACGAGCAGCTTCACTGAGTATGAAGATAGTCCCTTCGACATTACCAGTACTAAGAATGCTCCTGTTGAGCGTCTGCGCCGTTGGAGGGTAAGTAGTGCTTTTGTTTGATCTGTTAAGATGCATTTGTTTTCTTGTAATCCTAACATTCTCGGAAAACAAATATTTGGGGTTGTTGTAGCAAGCGGCGCTTGTGCTTAATGCGTCTCGTCGGTTTCGTTATACTCTGGATTTGAAAAGGGAAGAGGACAAGAAACGGATGCTGAGGAAGATGAGAGCGCATGCCCAAGCTATAAGAGTATACATAAGCTTTTGCTAGTAAACTTTTACTTGTATTTAAGCTCTTAGGCGGTTTCTAATGAATGCTGTTTGCTTACTTTAGGCTGCACACCTTTTTAAAGCAGCTGCTAGCCGCGTGAATGGTAATTTTCTTTCAGTTTCATTATGTGAAGCATATATTTGTTCTCCTGCAGTGTCATAGGGATTAGGTGATTACCATTTTATACCTTTTGTTGTGTGTAGTTGACTGATGTTTACTTCTTTTTAGGGATTACAAGCTCACCTCCTTCTCCTGGCGGTGGTGATTTTGGTATTGGACAGGAGCAAATTGTATCGATATCAAGGGATCAAAATATAGGAGCTCTACAAGAACTTGGAGGGGTGTGTCTTTGCTTTAGCTGTTTATTACGCGGCACTTATTTCCCAGCCATAAAACTTATTCATGTATGTTTATTCTTTATTTTATTTCATTAGGTCAAAGGGCTATCTGGCCTGTTGAAAACAAACTTGGAGAAAGGTATACATGGGGATGATGATGACATATCGAAAAGGAAATCTGCATTTGGATCAAACACATACCCCCAGAAGAAAGGGAGGAGTTTCTGGGTATTAATTCTTTAAATATTTGCTTTTCTTTAGCAGCTTCCATTAGGCTGAGAATTTTCCGCCTCAATTTGTGGGGCTATTCAAGTTAATTAATATCTAATTCCTTCCTTTTTTTGTTTACTCATGTTCAACAGAGGTTTGTATGGGAAGCTTCTCAAGATCTTACTTTGATCATACTGATTGTCGCAGCAGCTGCTTCTTTGGCATTGGGAATAAAGACCGAGGTATTCAGTTTAGGAACTGGTATTATTATATATTTCTCAGCGCATACCTTGAAACATTGGGTCCTTTTCTAAGTGACATAGTTTAATAATAGTTGACATTATTATATAACAAGACTTTCCGGGAATTATAAAACAGTTTTTTCTGTCTTCCATACGCTGAGGCTATTGACTGTACATTCCTTCTATGCTTTTGTACTCATCCTTTGCTCGATGAGGGTAGAAAGTTGTTTTATCTACATTATCCAAAGATTTACAGTGTTCTTAATTGTTCCTGAGCTTTCGGCATCTCTTTTGCTTCCTTCTTAGGGAATCAAAAAGGGATGGTACGATGGCATCAGCATTGCTTTTGCCGTTCTTCTTGTCATTGTGGTGACAGGTATTGATATTCTTGGCTGAACCTGATTTCACTCATATATGTGATTCATACTAATTTCTATGCCTTTTCCCTTGGCAGCTACCAGTGATTATCGCCAATCTCTACAATTTCAGAACTTAAATGAAGAGAAAAGGAATATACGTCTAGAGGTGAGTGCTTGGATGATGATCATGCACCTAATGCATATCATTTTTGCTGGTTTAATTTTCGGAAGTGCATCGTGCACATGCTTAGGTTACACGCGATGGGAGAAGAGTTGAGATTTCAATTTATGACATTGTGGTAGGCGATATCATACCTCTCAATATTGGTGATCAGGCAAGTTGCACGAATTTATCAATGCAGTAGCTCTTTTTCGAATTTCAGTATAGATAAATTTATGTTATAATCTGAAAATAATTTCCTTAGGTACCTGCTGATGGAGTTTTAGTTGCTGGCCATTCTCTTGCGGTTGATGAGTCCAGCATGACGGGGGAAAGCAAAATAGTATGATTTTTACGCTCTGCCTTTGCATTTTGCAACGATGCCATCTTTGCATTTCATGTGTCTGAGCAAGCTGTTTCTCGCAGGTTCACAAAAACTCTACTAAGAATCCATTCCTAATGTCTGGTTGTAAAGTTGCAGATGGCCATGGCACAATGTTGGTAAGACTTGACGATCATTAACTTTTACTTTCTGTGACAGAGTAACTGTTGTCTTTGTAAAGAAAAATTGGAGAGGCTTTTTAACTATCCTTGGTTGGAGATTCTCTGCAGCAAAACATTTTTCTTAGAGAGAAAAAGTTGACTCGGAGGCGTTCAAAACTTCTGATAAGACTAGCATTTCCCTGAATTTCTTATTTTCAGTCTAAAATTTATCTTCAAAACTCAGGTTACTGGGGTAGGGGTCAACACTGAATGGGGTTTACTAATGGCTAGCGTCTCCGAAGACAATGGTGGAGAAACACCATTGCAGGTGAGTAACAACCTTATACCTGTTCATATTTTTTTTGGTTTTTCTTGCTCAATATTCATACATACTTTGCATCCTTCAGGTACGCTTGAATGGTGTTGCAACATTTATCGGAATTGTGGGGCTTACAGTTGCTGGCGTTGTATTATTTGTCCTTGTCGTTCGGTGCGTTAAAAAATTCTTTCTGACAACTTAGTATTACGTGGAGTAAATGTCACTGGTCATTGAACGAATCTTTGTTCTTTGCAGCTACTTTACTGGTCACACGAAGGGTGCAGATGGAGCCCCACAGTTTGTTGGAGGACAAACAAAGTTTGATCACGTGCTAGATGATCTTGTTAAGATCATCACTGTTGCAGTAAGTGTTTCTTAGAAGAAATCAGCATGTCTAATACCATCTTTAGCTCCTTGTTCATTCAGCTGAACCTGTCGAATATTGTAGGTTACAATCGTTGTAGTAGCAGTGCCTGAAGGGCTACCTTTGGCTGTTACCTTGACGTAAGTCTACTATCTTCTATATATGATTTGGCCTCTTAATTACTTGGTCACTCAAATTAATAGAAATTGATGGTTATGCTGTAAAATTCACTCGAACGAGTTTGTCTTTCGTCACTGATCTTTTCTGCTTCTTACTGGCAGTCTTGCCTATTCCATGAGAAAGATGATGGCAGATAAAGCTTTGGTATGTATCTTTCTATTTTGGGACTCGATTAGTTTGCGCTAAAATTAATACAAATTCATATAGGGGATGATATTGGCAGCTCATACGAAGTTTAATTTCAGGTGCGCAGGCTTTCCGCCTGTGAGACCATGGGCTCTGCAACAACGATTTGCAGTGATAAGACGGGAACTTTGACCTTAAATGAGGTGAATCTTAGTACTCTTCCTTCTTTTTTATTTGCTACACAGTAAGCAATATAAAGCCTTTCAAGTTACAGTTTTGATATCCACTTTCCTAGCTAAGCGTCTGCTACTTGAATAGTGTGCCTAACAAGCGAAACGTCTAATACTTACTATTTTCTCAGATGACTGTTGTTGAGTCTTATTCTGGGATCCAAAAGATGGATCCTCCGGACAGTAGCTCCAATCTGCCACCTACTTTTACATCCATACTTGTTGAGGGAATTGCTCATAATACAACTGGCAGTGTGTTCCGATCTGAAGTAGGATAAACTCCTTTGAAACTTAAGTGATGTTCTATTTGGTATTGACCTCAGTTGATTTAATTTTATAATGTTTATGTGTTTGGTGAAAACAGAGTGGTGAGATTCAGGTTTCTGGATCGCCAACAGAAAGAGCAATTCTCAATTGGGCGATAAAGGTTTATTTTCCAGTTACATTTCCCTGGTTCCAGTTTATATTCATGTGCGGAGAACTAATCCTTTGATTTTTTTTTGAGCTCTGCAGTTAGGCATGAATTTCGATGCCGTTAGGTATGAGTCTTCTGCTGTACATTTTTTCCCATTCAACTCAGAGCAGAAACGTGGAGGCGTAGCAGTGAAAGCAGTACTGTGTTTCCATATTCTCAACATCCTTTGCTTTAAAAAAAAAAGATTTCTCGTTTGTGGATGTTTTCCCCTTGTTAATCAGCATCCTAATGAACTTTTTAATTCAATTTCAGCCAGATTCGAGTGTCCACGTTCACTGGAAAGGCGCTGCTGAAATTGTCTTGGGTTCCTGCACACACTATATGGATGAGAATGAGAGCCTTGTAGATATGAGTAGCGATAAGGTTGATCACTGAGTCTCTTTATCATAATTTGTTGTAGAAACTTCGTGACTTGATTCAAGACCGTTTACTTACTGCAAGTCCAAGTCAAAACTACTTTCTATTAGTTTTTTCTTGTATGCTATGAAACCTTTGTATCCAAAATCAGTGCCCGACTTGGTATTAATTTTTTTGATATAAACACTTGTTTTTTTTCCTCTGATTCAAGTCTTGTTGTTTCAGATGGGCGAGTTAAAGGATGCCATCAATGATATGGCTGCAAGGAGTCTCCGTTGTGTTGCAATTGCCTTCAGAAATTTTGAAGCGGATAAGATTCCAACTGATGAAGATCAACTTTCCAGATGGGTGTTACCTGAGGATGATCTTGTGCTGTTGGCTATTGTTGGTATCAAGGTAAGCTGTGATTCTGTCAACATATTGGTTGGTATTTAGGTCAGCATTACTTATTGTAAGTTCTTCTACATGTAGGATCCATGTCGCCCGGGTGTCAAAAATTCAGTTCTACTATGTCAACAAGCTGGAGTCAAGGTCCGTTGATATCCCATATGCTTCTTTCCCTGAGAGTTCCCATTCATATTTTGTTTATTTTCTAGACTGCTCTGTTTTTCATTGGCGTGTATTCTAATTTCCATTATTGGCCTCAGGTCCGAATGGTGACTGGTGATAACATTCAAACTGCCAAAGCCATTGCACTGGAGTGCGGTATATTATCTTCAGACTCAGATGCTAGTGAGCCTAATCTGATCGAAGGAAAAGTATTCCGATCCTATTCAGAAGAAGAAAGAGATAGGATTTGTGAAGAGATATCTGTAAGAGCCTTATGATTTAGGTTGTGATCGAAGGCAGTTAGTTATTAACGGGACCTGATGAGTGATGACATTGTTTGTTTCTAAACTTGAAGGTAATGGGTAGATCATCACCCAACGACAAACTTCTTCTTGTGCAATCGCTCAAGAGAAAAGGACACGTCGTGGCTGTGACTGGTGATGGAACCAATGATGCTCCTGCACTGCATGAGGTTCAATCAATATATTTACAGAGACCTCGTATGTGTAACCTTTAATATTGAGTATCAAACATTTTCTTCTTTTTCCCCCCTGAATTTCAGGCAGATATAGGCCTCTCTATGGGTATCCAAGGCACTGAAGTTGCAAAGGAAAAGTCAGACATCATTATCTTGGATGACAACTTCGAATCCGTTGTGAAGGTTGGTATCCTTTGGGGGTTTTATGATCTTTATAGTTATCGTGAGTTGGATTTTCATTTTTGTAATGTTGTGATTCCTCTAGGTTGTCCGTTGGGGTCGGTCTGTCTATGCCAATATACAAAAGTTCATCCAGTTTCAGCTCACGGTTAACGTCGCAGCTCTTGTCATCAATGTCGTGGCTGCCATATCTTCGGGTGATGTTCCTCTAACTGCAGTACAGGTTCGAATCTTAAATTTTTTCATTCTCATCTACACAAAAGCATTCACTGTTAGTAAAGACTGGTCTCCCCTATCTTTGTAGCTCCTCTGGGTCAATCTTATAATGGATACTCTTGGTGCTCTTGCTTTGGCCACCGAACCACCAACCGATCACTTGATGGATCGAGATCCTGTTGGCAGAAGGTACGACTTGAGCTTGAGCATGTATAAAGTCTGAGTAATCTCACTTTCTCTTCCTTTTTACATGTCTATCTCTTGTTTTCAGAGAACCTCTCATCACAAATATCATGTGGAGAAACTTGTTTGTACAAGTAAGTCATCCTCTTATTCTTTCTCTTACTTGTCTAAAGATCACATTATCTAACCCCTTATCTGCTGCTCCAATTGTTTTTGCGTATGATTAGGCGATGTACCAAGTGACAGTCTTGTTAGTCCTCAATTTCCGTGGGATAAGTATCCTTCAGCTGGATCATAAGCCCAACGCGGAGAGAGTGAAGAATACTGTCATCTTCAATGCCTTTGTCATCTGCCAGGTAAAAAGATAAGACACTGACTCCTCTGTATTAAGAAAAAAGCTTGGACACATCAGAAAACAAACTTAATTCTAATTTTGGTTAGATCTTCAACGAGTTCAACGCACGAAAGCCAGATGAATTCAACATTTTCCAAGGAGTTCTCCGTAACCACCTCTTTGTGGGCATTATCTGTATCACCATTGTACTCCAGGTACTGATCATCTCTCTCTCTCTCATGTTCGTAAAAAGTAGATTACATTTGATACACACATAATCGGTTTGTTCTTATTGGTACTTGTTTTAATAGGTAGTCATCGTCGAGTTCCTTGGAACATTTGCCTCAACGATTAAGCTTGATTGGGAGATGTGGCTCATCTGTATTGGGATTGGTTCCATCAGGTTTGTGTTGTTAACTTTGTCTAAGGTTGTTAATCATGTTCATAAACTCACCAGATAATATCTGTTGTGTTTTATATTTAACCAGTTGGCCCTTGGCGGTGATCGGAAAATGCATACCGGTTCCAGAAACTTCGGTTAGCCAATACTTCAGAATAAACCGGTGGAGAAGGAATTCATCAGGTAATTAAAGCTACATTGTCGTTATAGCCAAACCATGAAATGCATCTAAAAAAGTTTTTTATATTTTCTGTTGATATTTTTTTCAGGTTGATGATTAGTTTGAAAGGAGAAGACAGTTCAGTTCATACAAGAAGTGTATTTAGTAGTATCCAAACCTGTGAATACTTTTATACTACTTCACCTATGTCTCTCTCTCTCTGTTGAAGTGCTTTCGCAAAATGCTTCTTCGTTTTAGTATATCGTTAGACGCATCAAAACAAAATGCAGAACTGTACCTATTTTTGTTTAGTTGTTATTAGCATGTTACCTTTGAATGTTAAAAGCTAAGATGAAACTAAACAGACTATGTTATTGAAAGAGGCTTTCATTATTTGCCCTCAGCTCAGTTTCTTGGTGCAAAGAGAGTTGTAATGTACAATATTCACATACATACATCTATATATATAAAATAGACTTTTCTCTCTTCTTTGGACATGTGGAAGGGGGCTTTGTTGACATGTGTCCATCTTTTATATTTTTTTACATTTTAGATTTTTTTTTTAGATTATTATAATTTGATTCACCACTTTCTAATTGTGCAATATCTAATAATTTTCACAAAAATTATCATCTTTTTAAGTTTGATAATCCATTTTATTAATTACAAAATACAAAATGAATAAAATAATAAATAAATAATATAAATAAATTTTTAATTTTTAATTTATTCACAACTAAAATAACATAAACTTTACTATTTTATTAGTTATTATTTTCTATTATTTCATTATAAAAATTATATAATTATTGTAATATTGACCAAGTTAAGAAAAATAAACTAGAAACGCAACTCATGATCGAAACATAAAATCTCTATAATCATAGAGAAAAACAAAATGCCAAAGACACACTAACTAAGTAAATGTTTAGAACTGAAATGATATCAAGAAATTAACTTAGCTCACTTTAATGTTTTGGTTATAACAAAGAGGATGTCGGAAAATAGTAGGAAGATAAACTTCTGAGACAAATAATCTTTCGAATACAAAGAAACACGATCAAAGACCAATACAGAGAACCACGAAAGTGTGTTAGAGCAAGGATATTCAACAGAAGGCAAAAATCGCCATGAAACAAGAAAACAAATATTTAACACACCATAAGCGCAGCCACCAGCTAAGATGTACGAAGCACCTCACAAACTAAACAAGCACAGAAAAAACGTTCATACCAGTGGAGAACCACAAAACTCTAAAACACTAGATAAAACAGACCAAAATTCCGAGAATCTAACTTTGCACATTTATACTAAAAAAGCAGGAGAAGTAAACATACAGCCTTTCAGGGAGAGAATGAAAGTTAACCACCAAGAAACCAAAGCCCAAACTTGAGACCAGGCACAACATTATAAATCTACAGAGTATACACGGAAAAAACACTATCTAAACCTGGAGTCGCAAATTTGGCAAAATAGAGAGCCACTAGAGACGTGAGCAGTGATGAAATCAGCAAATCGTGGAGCCAATCTCAAACAATGAAAGAGAGCATAGAAATATGATGATCAAAAAACAGATCTTGAAAACCAACCGAACATGAATTATCGACGGTAAGCTAATAAAGAAGAAATCAACATTAAAGAGGACTAGACTCTGATCCAACTTAAGGAGATGCACTTCCTAACATCAAGAAAAATCTAAGTAAGAAAAGTAGCATTCAATATTGACCGAAACAACTTATAACGTTGTAAGTAACAACCACACAACATGAAACTTATAAACTCAATCTATAACAAATATCAAATAATTTAAGGAAGAACAAACACACAGAGGTGAATATTTTTTGGTGAGGGTGAGAAGCAAAGCACACGGAAAAAGGTAAACGAAATACATAGATAGTGACGGTTTTATATCAAAATATGGAGAGAGTACACAAAACATCTCATAGAATAATGTTCAAATAATTCAAATAAAAAATAAAATACAATTTAGAACGTTAAACTCTTAATCTTAAAACAACATATTCAAAGTTATTTAAATTTAATATGCTTTACATCAAAGGCTTTACTATTATATACAAAACATATTATTGAAAAACACAAACACAAAATATATAAACATATCATCTATTATGATATAACATAATAAAAATATTAAATAATGTTCTTAACAAATAGAGATGGCCACATAATTACATCATCCAAAAAAAATTATTCAACAACAATAAATAACAAAATTTTCAAATTCTTAATACTAAGATTTATGATTAAAAATACACCGTACCAACTTCGAATGTATCTTTATGATCAATATATATCTGATTGGTTAAATTGATATAGTCACAACTTCTTAATTTTGACAAATCCAGAGCGAGAAGAAACTAGCGGTTAATATAACACCTATGATTATTTGAAATTATCATCATAAGCACCGCTCACAAAATATAATTCATTGAAATCAACCTAAAAAGATCCAAAGCATCAAACTGTTATAACACCTCTCCATCACCCCAATATACAAAACTAGGTCTGGACATAAATTTCGAACCCGAACCCGATCTGAAGTAAGAATATCGGTTCAGTTACGGATCTAGCCAAAAACAAGATCGATTTCATTTACTTTGGATTTTTGGTTCGGTTCCATTTTAGCCGATAACTGAAGAGTAACCCGAGTTAAACCGAACAAATACAAAGCTAATAGTATAAAACATGGCAAAAAATTCATATTATTCTAAATGAGATGACGCAAAATAAAAGATAAATAAAACATGCACTTTATATAACTAGCATTGATTTATCAGTTTAAGTTCTTAGGCATCTTTACCATCATATATATATATAATGTGAAAAGTAAAAATTTCACAACATAATATATATATACATATAAATATACATGTATAAACTCTATTTAATATAATCATTGTAAGATGAAATCCACATTTATAAATTATCTAAATTATAATTTAAATTAATAAATTTCAATTAAATAATAAACAATTCAGCTATTACACTTTCAAATTGTTCTGCATATATTTAAACTTAATTTATTTCATAGTAACTTTGCAAAGACTACAATCAAATTAATAAATTCCATAAGATCATATACATATTTTATTTTTCAAAATATTGTTGAGAAATGTTCTAAATTATAAAACCATAGTCAAATCATAATAATATTAGCAAAACCGGCGCGTAGCGCCAGCAAATCCCTAGTAATACATATAAACACGCTACAATTGCTTGTAGATTTGCATTGTTTGATACTATTATATATACTTGATTCATATAAACATACACGCTACATATCTCGAAAATAACAGTTAGAGTTCATTGAATTATAAACCTGAATCGAGCCAATTGAGTCGACGAGAACGTCATACACATTTTTATGCTATTAATTTAATATTTTTATTAACATGTTTTTTTCCAAATAATTTGTTTCTCACTTTATAATAAAGATAAATACTTTTTATTAAACTAATTCAGTTTAGTTAATTTTTAGAATTCATTGTATCTTGATACTACCTTCCACTATAACACCTTAACTAAAATGAACTATAAAAAAAGACAACATAGTAAAACAGAAAATGTGATTAACTAATGCATAAAATTTAGTTTCTTTACCGAACACATATAAAAATCAATTCAGACGTTAATAATAATAATTTTTTAGTGACTATGAAAAAATATCAAATATGTATCTGATTTTCGTATAAACAAACACATATAAACCCAAACATGAAAACATTATAATTTTCTTATGACTGTTCATGAAGAATAAGATAACAATAAAATGCTAATATAATTGAAAGAATAGTAGTGACTTTTTTTTTGAAATTCCTTAAGGGAATAGAAAAAGAGAGACATATATTGATATTAAAATAATATAAAATGAGGAAAAAAACATCAATATATTATTAATTTATCTATTTTTTTGGATTTTGTAATATTTGTAAGAAAACAAAAATTAGGATTTTATAATTTGTTTATACAGATTTTTAGACTATTATTTTTCTTTTATATTTTTTTGTTCAGGATTTTAAAAAGGTAAATGAGGATTTATTAAAAAGTAAAATTAGTTTCATATATATTTTACAATATTTTAGGATTCAATAAAGGAAAACTACTATCAAATATTAAATTGTAACATATTTATGAATTTTGCAAGACATGTCACTATATTACATTTATTACCATGTGTCAAGATCTTATTAATTAGCAGCTTTGAAAAATCAAAATTTATATAATAAGCTAAAAATTATACAAATCTCTTTATTTTTTGATTTTATAAAAAGAAAAATAACTATCTACTAATTTTATATTTATAAGGAAGGCCACTTAAATATTTATAAGAAAAATATAATCTTTATCTTAAATCAGAGTCTACTGATTTTGTAATTATTTTAAAATCATGCATTTAATTTGATCTTGAAAATAAGGTTCTTCATAAAAGGAATACTACAGTTAAAATAAAATTATATTTGTAAAATTATTTTAGTTTGTAACAAAATTATCTTACAACATTTTTTGTATCATATAATTATTTTAAACCCACATGTACAAAATTACTAAATAATTATTTGTATGGAAATATTTGTGTCTTTACATTTTTTTTGTTTAATACTTTTAGAAAAAAAAGAAAACTAACTTTTAAAATTCTTATCGTATAATGTTTTTTTTAAATTGTTATTTAACACATGTCATAATCCTAAATATATAACTGCCATGTATCGTGATCATGTTAATTAGTAACTTTGAAAACTAAGATTTATATAATAAGATTCAGTTTTTTTTAAATATCTTTTACTTTTATTATATTAATAATAAAAACTATAAATAAGAAAAAAAGAAATTTCCTTTTATATACATTCCAAATTATAAACTTTTTTCCTAAAAAGTAATATTTTATTTGATTTGCGGATATTAAATAAAGATATTAAAATCAAACATTCTTAATCTTTTCCCAGTTTTAGGGTATTAAAAATTAAATATCTCATTTTTCTTTATGAAAGAAAATTATGTTAGTTATGATCGTTTAAAGCCATTTCTTTTCCTTTTTTAAGTTTGTGGGTGTTGAATAATAGTTAGTAAGTGTAATCGTATCTTATAAATAATTTAGCTCAGAACAACCAACGAACTAAGAAATAGGTGGTGGTCAACATCACCCCTTCAACAGCTGGTCTCAACGAAATAAATAGCTCTCTAACACTAATATATTGTAATTTGTCAGAACAACAGAAAACAAAACAAAAAGCAAACAAGAGGGATGTTGAAAATCAATAGCAAGGAAGTCAAGGCTGAGGAAGGTATTGGACAACGTTATGATCGTTTTTTGGTAGACTTGTGAACTTTCACGAGAAGTTAAACACTCAGTTCCCATGGAAATTGTTGCCAAGATCGCTAATTATCGTGTTATCTCGTATCTGGAGGAGGGTGAATATGGTCAAACATATATGGAAAACTGCATTATAATGAAAGTACTTTAAAGTTTAAACCATCTATGTAATATTTATATCAAAACTTTTTTTAACTTGACCTATTTGTTCATTAATACAAAAATGCGATTGATACTGTTTATTAACCAATAAACTAGATCTCGATCCGCACAATCCTGCGGGTGTTTGTTTTGTTTTATATATATGTCAAAATTTTATTTTTACATCATTAGTGGTATAAGCTATAAACATTAACCACATTTTGAATGAATATATATATATATATATATATATTTTTTTTTTTCATTTTCAGAATGTTATAGTTTACATACTTATCATCTAAGACTCAATTTATACCATCGTTTATATTTGTAGATTTTTATGTATTTATTCTTTTAGATTTGTGTTTGAATATTAGATGGATAATAATATATTTAATTCAATAGATATCTGAATTATTTTGTATTTAAACCATATGTTATTGAATAGTTACGGATTACATGTAATAAGAATAAATAATTATAATTTTAGTAACATAGTTGTATTTTAATGCAATGATTTTATATTCATATACATTAGTATTTAAACACTTAATATTATTTATTTATAAATATGTAAACTAAACTATTGAATTTTGTTTTCTTTTTTTTGTAACACAAACTAAACTATTGAATATTAAACAAATACTATTGATATGTGTTTTTAGTATGTTAGATTTGAAGGCATATTGTTAAAAGATAATTTTATACCATACTATTAGGAACATACTTGATATTATTAAGCCATATAATTTTTAATAAATGAATGATAACTGATTTCTAATGAAAGTCAATTTTATTTTAAAAAATCACACATAATATTACCAACATATTATATTTTGAACATAAATACTTCTGAAAATAAAACATAAAAATTTAATAATTCAATATAATTTATCATATTTAGGTAAAAAAAATTATTCTACATTTTATAAAATATATTAATGTATAATAAACCTTTTAAACTAATTACGAATTATTAAAATATTTACACAGAATTTTTGAAAATAAAAGATCCTGTTAAAATCTTTTAAACAGATTTGTTAGTTTTTTAAAAAATTATAATGTGTTTACTAACGAATCAAATATGTGTTTGTTCACAAATCCGATTTTATAGGAGTCTATTGTTATATTAGGAATAAAATACTATGAAACCATATTATTCAAAATAAATGAATGATAATTGATTTCTAGTGATAGTCCTTTTTCTTTTATCAACCTAGTGATAGTCCATTTTTTAAATATCACACATGAATGAGAAGTCATGACTTCTGAGTTTACGTTAAGTTAATTTATTAATTAATTAAGAAAAAATCAAGGAAAAAACAAATAAATAAGAATAGAAAAAAAATTTCAACAGTTTCAAAGTATTTTGTTTAGAACTTGGATTTTTAAAATTTTCAAAAAGTTTAAATAAAAATTTTATTTTTAAAATCATGATTTAAAAAAAAATATAGTACACTTTTGATAGTATTGTTTCCAATATATTACTAATGAAGATGAGATTCTTTAGATGTTACCATTTAAGATGAGGGTTTAAAGTGCTAAAATACTTAATTTTTATGATTTCTTAGAAAAGCCAAATTTTAGTTTAATTTTCTTTAGGTTTAGAAAATCTATTAATTTTCGTCTAATTTATAGAAAACAATTTTTCAAATTTTTATTTTACTAACTTATTATTAATTAAAATATATTAAAAAAACTGTGGGATTAGCATATTTCACTGGATTATGAACAACTAGATATGAGCCCGTTGCGTTGCAACGATTTTTTTTTGATGTTTTAGTTTAATATGAAAACAAGTGAAAAGTATTTCAATCTCACCTAATACTTTTTTTTATGAAAAAAAAAATGAAAGTCAAATACACCAATTTAGTCAATGATTACATTATACACATTTTTATGTACTAACTTAATGTTTTATTAAATAAGTTTTAAAATTTTATTGTGCCAGGATATTTAAAAAAAACATTTTAGTTTATAAATCTCCTTTTTATTTACAATAAAAATGAAAAATATTAAATACTCTTTTACATTTCTGTTGAAAATTTTGGAAAGGAAAAATGTGTCCTATTATTGTTATCTTTTCTTTCGAATTTTAGAAAAAATAAATTGTTATCAATATATTTTTTTATCATAAATTTTTATCATTTTTCTAATTCTCACTAATTTTTAATCATATTAATTATAAATTTTGAAGAACCAAACTCAATATAATCTTTTACAATTATATCTTCATTGGTATTTTAGAAAATAAAAATAGTATTAAATAAAATATTTTCAGATCTTTTTTGTTTATTATATTTTAAAAAGGAAAATTTCTACAAAAATTTCTACGAAATAGTTTTTCCTTTTTACTATTTAATAAATTTTATTTTATTTTTGTAAAACTCGTTATTATTAAAATATATATTAGTATATATATTTTAATCATTATATATTTAACACATGTAACAAAATTTAAAGGAAAATAACTATCAAATAATAATCTGAAATTATCTTTTGTTTAGGATTTAAAAATAGAAAATTATTCTTATTAGTATATATATTTTTAGTACATTATATATTTTAACACATGTTACAATATTAAAAGGAAAACTATTATCAAATAATATTTTGCAGTTATCTTTTATTTAGGATTTAAAAATGGAAAATTACTATAAATGATATTTATAATTATATTTTTTAAAACATATTAAAACATGTCATAATTTTAAATATAAAATTTTCAAGTGTCATGATCATGATCATGTTAATTAGTAACTTTGAAAACCAAGCTTTATATAATAAGACATTTGATGGTAATTTCCTTTTCTTTATATAATAAGATAGGAAAATAGGAAAAAAATAAGATAGGAAAATCAATGTAAAAAATAAGGAAATTATCTTTTCTTTATTATGAAAGTAGGAAAATAGAAAAATAAAAGAGTAGGAAATAGAAAAATAATATTTTTTTAATATGAAAGTAGAAAAATAGGAAAATCATTCTTATTATAGAAATGTTAAATATATTGCACATATGTCGCAATCTAAAATCTATAACCGCCACGTGTCGTGATCGTGTTAATTAGTAACTTTGAAAACTAAGCTTTATATAATAAGATGCCGGTCTCATTTTGACAATAGATAAGTCAATCTGAATTATTTTATTTGTGATGCAAAAGACATGATGGTTTAAAATGTTAGTTAAAAATATTGAAGATTTTTAAAGTAAATAAATATTGTTTTTATGCGCTAAACATATATGATACTTTGCTCAAGAAAAAACATATATGATACAATTGTAGATTTGCATTCATTGGTATTAATTATATACTAGAGTTTGACCCGCCCTTTCAAAGGGCGGGCAAGATCTTTTTATATCATCATCTTATATATTGACGTTCCATGTTTATTAAATGTCTAAGATTGGTTTAACCGACAAATTTATTAACCCGTCTTTTTGTTCATCAATATGTTTAAATATAATATTCGGTTTTGGTTTTAGGTTGCTTTTCTTTTTGGATTTCGGTTTCAGTTCGATTATGATTTTTTCTTTTTGGCTCAAGAGATATATATACCGCTCAGTTATTTATGAAATAACTTAATATATTTATATTGGTGTTTACCCGATCCGAATCTATGGGATCAGATTTCATTCAAAAATATATTTACTGAAAATTAGAAATTTTATACATGTATTTTAATAAATATAATTTGTTGAAAATAAGATAATTCATTTATATATCCCATCATTATTAATTTTAATTATATTTTAAAACTGTAAATTATAGTAAAAAATTAATTTTTATTTTTATATTGGTCAAAATTAATTTTATTAATACATAAATAAAATATTTTTCATTCAACCCGTATCATACTATATTAAAATATTTTTAATATTGTAATTTAAATATGTAATTATTTATTATTTTATATATCTTACTTTACTATTTTGTTTTAATACGTTGAAATATGTGGTAAAATTCATCAATGCATGTTATTTTTTTAATTTTATGATTTATAAAATATTTAATAAACAAATTAAGTTACTTTATATTTATTAGTGATGTATTAATTTAATTATGAAAATAAATATTATGGGAATATTATTTCTTATTCTATAATGAAATAATTAATATTCGTTAATATTTTTATTTAATATTGGATAATTTAACTATTTTATCATAAAAATAATAGGATAATTCATTTTTGGCTAGTTTGGTTTATAAGTAGGATTTTCAGAATATTTGATAAATTTCTACAAATTAATATAATTAATATTTTTGGGTAAATAAACTATATTTTAAAAATCAGAAAAGTTGTAGCTAGTAAACCCTTCCACCTAGATTTGATTAGATTTGCAATTTGATCAAAAAATATTATATTCATTAAATAATACAATTTGTTTTGCTTCTCCAGTATCTTTTTCCCGAACAAAAAAAAAAATCAGTAAGCTTGCCCTTTTATATTCAGAAACAATCACTCTCATTTCTCCTCTGCCACGGTTAGTCACTACTGGAGAAAAGGAATATTAGAAACGATAAGAGATCACAACAAACAGAAAAAAACTCCAAGATTTAACCTAACTTGATGAATTATATCTCATTATTGAAGATCAATGCCAAAATCTTAATAAATAAAGTTGGCTTCTCTATCTCCATAGGGGCTTTGATGACACGTGGCATGCTCTTTTCAGAATATTCTCTCGGTGTTGCAATGGGCTTTTGGTTGGTTATTGTGTTATTGAGTGAGCCTTTGAATTTTACCTTAGACTGGCCCAGAATTTTTAGAGATTCTTGAGTCAATGTTGGAGATCAGATTCACCGTACCCCTTCGGATCTCAGCAAATCCGATCAAAGTCTATGCAACGGTTTCGGTTTTCGTTAGTATGCTACATGAATGATCAATCCAAGCATTAACGTTTTGGCCACCTTTCCTCCCACTCTTTCACATTTAATCGGCCCAAGCATATCGAATGTGGCCGATTCAACTTCCGCCTATAAGGCTATAAATATGCTTCTTGACTGCGATTCACAACTTCACCGCTCCGAAATCTTAAAGAAAATCTCTATCAAGCATCAATTCCAACTACGGTGAGTTCATCAACTTGATTGCATGTTTTAGAGTTGTCCTACGAGGTTCTGGTCTGAAATCTGAAAGTTTTTGAGGATCAATGCGTTATGAGCTTTACCATATTATTATTTATGGCTTTATGTTTATTTCAGATTCCGCGATTGAGAGTGATGAACGGATACAACATCTAAATAACTTACAAACCTTCTGTGCTCATGTTTATCAGGAGTGGGTGATAGCTTTCTTGTCCTCCGGATTATAGAGAAAGTTAGTGTCAGACAAATAGTAAGTTTTGCTTTTTTTTTAACTGACCACACCTGTATCCAAAGACTAAATCATATAGTTAATTAGCATGGTAAATACTTTAGTGGTTGTTGCATACTCATGATGATCTGCATGTTGGACTCTGACTCTACAAGACTTTCAGAAAGTAGTGTAACAACTCTTAAGTGAATTCTTATCTGGATATTTGATCGATCTGGCCCTTTTGTTTGTGGTGTCTTAAAATTATGTTTTAATATTTAGGGATTTGACACATCTTTTTTTCTTGCCACAGTATACCAGAAGATAAGGAGAAGACTTTTTTCCAGTACATGCAATAGGTTTCTACTATTTATTACCTTATTTTTCTGTTAGAACGGAACTCCAAACTCACAGAAGAGGTTATGAAAGGACTCTGATTGGTGGTTAGCGAAAACACTGGCAGTGCTGGAACCATCAGTTCAACAAGACATTGAGAGCAGTCAAAACTCATTCAGTTTGGTACAATGCATTGTCTCCGTGATCTTGCTGATGAACAAGGACGTCAAAGTTAGGAAGATATTATAACCATTCAAGTCAGAGATTGATTTGATTCATCACAACGTTATCACATTGCAGATCATCTTTTGTACTCTCTTATTGTTGTATATTGCAAATTCATGTTTCTAATTGAGTTTTTACCTCTTTAATTTTCTTGCAGACCTCTATCTTAACCGAGAAGTAAAACATATTATGAAAACCACAGAAGAGCAACTTAGGATTGCATCAAATAGCTTAGTAAGCTGTGCAACTGTGACAGTAGAAAGATTTGTGCTCTTGGTTGCAAAAAAAGATATGACTTTTCTTTACTTACTCGGGAAAGCACCCACTTAAATGCCCAATATGATACGTACTATGAAAGCTCTGATTCTATGTTCCGTGACTAACAGCAAGTCTACACTAAGTGTGCTCCCAAAAGGCCACAAGATCAGACAATATTTTGGTTGTTGCCCCCGCAAGATATAGAACAGATAATAAATATTTAGTTTGATCAAAAAAATCAACGTAGTAAGAAAATAAATTCCAAGAATAAACATGATTTTTTTTCACAAAATCAAAAAGAAGAGAAATCTATTTACAATATTCTTCTTCAAATTTCATCAAACCTCTAGACCCATGAAAAAAAGGGAGTCTCAAATCAATGTATTTTATAACAAGTTCAAGCATAGATAAATAAAGTAGTTCAAAAAAAAAGCATAGATAAATAAACAAAAAAAGGAATCCACACATAATTATTAAAACATTAATCAAAATAAATATCTTACAAAAATCAGTTTAAAATAACAATATAACAAATAAAACCATTAGTTTACTCAAAATAATTAATAGAACTTCTGTTTAGGAAATATTTTAGCAACAAATACTAATTTAGTAAAAAGACATAACATAAGTATAGCTTTGAAATATATAGAGATTCATTAAAATCCATTTATGATAATAGTTCGCTCTACATTTCATCAGATACATGTTAACGAAAATAAAATAAAAATTCAGTCTCACTTACATTTTCCCATTTTTGAACATCAAGTTCATTTTTATAATAATTAAAAAGAAAATGATGGAAAATAGTGATTACTACATAATCAAAATAAGATTTAACAACAACCCATTCGAAAAAAACAAAAAAAAATCACAAAACCTAGCAAATAAAACAATAAAAAGTATAATACATATTACCATTATCGACAAAGACTTCTAGAAACAACAAAATAGCACCACAAACTTTTTACGCACCTTTAAAAACTCTCTAGAGAAATAAATGTGGAGATCTTTTCACGCATAGTACTAATTTCTTGAAGAATCGTTTGTCAAAGAAACATACTGGTTCTAGCATAAGCCGCACACGACCGTCGAGTTTACAAGAATGTGTTCCTTGCATGGGCTATCCATTAACATCATTGCAAATATACAACAACCATGACAAGACTTTTCTCGAGCATCAAATTAAAGACATTACATCTGAGACATACAAGAGTGTTTTCAGAACAAAACATATACATATGCTTTAACTTCTCCTCATAGCAGCATAATGTTTGTATGTCAGTGACATTTATTTATATGTTAACGGATAGAGTTCAAAATCAGTAAAGCTTACATGGACAAACTTGAATGGAAAAATAAGCAAAATAAGGGCAGACCAATATTGGAAACTCATTAAAAAGTTGTTCCATAAGATTAAAGTAATCAAGCTCATGTTACTTGACAAGTTACAGGAATATAAAAAAACAATTACATTTCATATCAAGAATATGGAAATAGGTATCACACCTACTATTATTGTAAACAAATGAAAAGGTTTATTTTGATAAATTAAGTAAAAGATGTAAGAGTATCAGCAATGGGAAGATCAGAGAGAGGTTCACACGCGGCCCGAGAAAAAAAAAAATAATAAAATGCTACAGTAACGAACCCGTCTCTTGGGGATGAATCCGGGTCGCCACGTGGCGGCCCGGCATTGGTTAACTTTTTTTTTTTTTTTATTTAAAAGAAAATCAAAAAAAAAATTAAAAAAAAATAATAAGAAAATCAAATCATGAACCTCCCATGGGATTCATGATTGCTGATGCTCTAAGAGCGCCTTAAATGGGTGGTTCTAGCTCCAATGTATCTGAAACTATATACGCATGTATAATATATACATACACATATATGTACTTTTAGAATCCCGGAGAGAAAACCTTCGTTGATGCTACTCTAAGTTACTATGTTTA
This sequence comes from Hirschfeldia incana, assembly GCA_026261945.1. Taxonomy (NCBI): domain Eukaryota; kingdom Viridiplantae; phylum Streptophyta; class Magnoliopsida; order Brassicales; family Brassicaceae; genus Hirschfeldia; species Hirschfeldia incana. The sequence goes on from JABCMI010000006.1 coordinate 7,337,564, forward strand.
TAATTATTGAAAAGTAAAATAGAAAGCTAAAGAAATTCATATTAAAACTCAGCATAATTCAATTACAACAGTGTAAACTAATGCAAATAATCGCAAAATCTGGACGAGCATTGCAATGCACAACAGCCCAAAAAGAAATACATAAGAACATACATAATAGTGAAAGACCTGAAACAAATCAAACAAAATAAATGCTGCCTATATACAAATAAAATTGTCTCATTAAAAAAATTCACAACTTTATTATTATACAATTTAGTCAATCGGAATTCTCAATATCCTATATAACAAAGATCACATAGAAATAATAATCACAAATATTATGTAACCAAAACCATAAAAATTTCCGCGCGAAGCGCGGACAAACCACTAGTAACATATAGTATAGTTAAAAACCTGTAAACTAATTAATGTTTGACATTAAGCTTCCGCTGTGAGTTTTATCGATCGATCGAATGTGATTCTCCATTAATGTATAACTAACATCCATCCTTTATTGCATTAGAAATTATATGGTAAATCGAAATGGCTATGTTAATGCTAAGCTAAGCTAAACAAATTATAATGTCGAGAGCAAGGTTCAAATATCACAATTTGAAAAGATGTTACTTTTTTGTAGTAAAATATGTACATGTCATTAAATGGCACATAAAAGAGAAGCCATTAGTACCTGAATAATTGCATTTTCGCTTTTATAAAGGCGTGCTGATTGCTGACCTCTCCTTTCAGAGCCATTTTCTTGTTCTTTAGCAACAGATGTGTGTCTTGAGAGACTCACACTCTATTATCCCAATTAGCAAAAAGTTTGATCAGTAAAGTGATTCATTAAATAAAAAAGAACTGCATACACTTGGTAAATATCGAATATGGATCTACATAAGTCAAATGAGTAAAATTTTGATATTAGTGAGGTTAGTGATCCTCATAACAGTCGCCAGTTTTTTTTCAGAAGGTGATAGAATAGGCTTAGAAGATGATATATATATACATCTGATACGTAGTCAATTTGTGTTTATTAAAGAAGTTTTAAATTTTGAAAAGATTTGAGAATATTTTATTTGTGGAATATACTTTGTATTCCAAAAATTACACGAAATTATTGCTATTATTTTGTTAAGTTGCAACATTTCATGGACAATATAATCATTAAATATATATATATATATATATATTGCAACCCGGTTTTTATTATATATTTTAGCTTTTGTTGAATATGTGACAATATACTCTGTTTTTTCGACTGTAAAATAGGGAGTAGTTTGTTTGTTAACTTGAAAGATGATGATTCAATAAAATATGTAAAGACATATTGCACATATAAAAGCAGTTAGAGAAAATCGTGTTTATCAAATAATTTCCATATTTCTAATTAAAATTAAAAAATAATGCTAATGGCAGGTGAATACTTACATTTAGGAGAATGCTATTAATAATTTATGATGGTGCAGTAGGACTGACGCTTTTAACAACCCCAATGTGAGTTCGACGCCAGTGGAGCTCGTAATTGTTCCTTTTTTAGACTTTTTTTTTTTAATGAATCGTCAATTCACTTCGTCATCCCTAAATTTTTCTCCAGATCTTACGATCTCCACTGCACTTCCATGGCGGCTATCAAGATATTGTCGCCTAATTCATCAAATTTTCATTTTTACGCTTTAACTCACAGATATATCATCTAATATCTCGTTTTACACACTCAAAAATTAAAACGACAAAAACAAAACAAATGTCATATGACGAAATCGCTGCGGCCAACTGTTCTCACCGGCGTTTAATCAGCCACCGAGAAACACTGATGTGTATAATAATGCATGATCCAATATGTGATATTGATTGTACAATAAGCGTTTTCTATAATGAAATGTGAGTGTTGTTGATGGAGCCAACAAAATAAATTCGATCATGATTTTTCAATTAGCTTGACCCGAAGGGAATTTTTTTTAAAAGGTAAATTGCAGCTGGATTTAAAGATTATCAATGATATATATTTAATTGTAATTAAATTAGATATATGAATAGAAATAATAGGGAAGATAATTAAATTATATAAAGAGAAATAATAGGACCAACTTAAACTTTTTTGATAGTCCAAAAAGTAGTCGATAAAAATTGCTTCTGTTTTAATAATATTGATATACATATTAACATATATATACAAGAATAAAAAAAAGGAGTTTCACAGTTTGAGATTCTGATGCAGCAGACAGTGGAAATGGTGCATTGCTTTCTCCACAAGAGCATATCTTCCTTTATCATAAGCTGGAGATTCTAGACCCCTTTGAACACTCTCACACAACACAACATCTTCCATCTGATTCACCAAACTTGCACATTCAATAAACTAAAAAATCTCCAAATAAAAACATTACGTTATTCTAGTACCTGAACTCTCTCGCTCTCTTCCAGACTTCTCTTGATGAAAGCTTCATCATCCTGAATCCAAAATAAATTTTTTATAAAGATTCATATACAGGGCTGAGCTATATATGTTGGGTTGGGTTGTTTGTTTACCTTTAAAGAAGGATCAAGAAAATAGTCGAAGACAACTTTGCATTTTCTTGGTCCTAAAGGTATCACTAGATTCGTGTCCATCCATGGTCCATACCTTTAAAACATCATAATCCATTGCAGAGTGAGTCAAAGTCATTATTAGAAGATGTGAAACCAAAACTTGACTTCTGTTTACCTATTTATCATGAAATTTGGGTAGACAAAAGCGTATAAAGCTCGAGAACCAAGCCTATCGAAACCGTCTTCTTCTTCACCAGCCTTAGACCCACCACCTCCACATTCTTGGATACTAACCCTTTCGAATAACTGATATCTTGAAACACAAAGCTCATCTTAACATTCTCTTAGAATCATTCATGTGATCAAAGTCAGACTTTGGTGTGTGAATATACCGTTGTAGAATAGGTATCGAGGTCGAGGCCTGACATCAAACCTTTATGTGCGTAAGGTACATGATAGCCACCATCTAAGTAATTGTCACAGAACACCTGAGTTGCCAACGAATCATCAATCTTATGATTTCTTAATTTAGAGAAAAAAAAGAGAATGTGTACTCAGGACAAGATATCATCATCACCTTCCAGTTACAATCAATAGTGTACTCACGTCTACATACGAAACTAAGCGTGGAATCATCAACTCCACCTTCGCTCAACCTCCCTACAGAAGAGCCAAGCCATTCAGATGCCACCACTGATCCATCACTCTCAACATCTTCTCCCTTCTTTGATTCGTCTTGAGCCACCTTGAGGAGAACAAAAGGTCCCCATACAGCCACTCTTAGAGGCTTGAGTCCCATCTCCTATTTACTTAAAACAGTCAAATGCAATATATATCAAAAAACCATACAAAGAACCATACAGACATTTAAAGAAAAGTTCTCTGTCCCAGTCATTCTAGTAGCTTTGACAAGCGATCCGTTCAAGCTATAAGTCCATCCCTGCCAACGTAGAACAGAATATAATATAACTAATCACTTTATTAGACTGTTGTGACTGAAGAAGCTTAGCTTACATGATAAGGGCAAACAAAGCAAGACTTTTTCCCACACCCAGAAGCCAAGATAGATGCATGGTGAGAGCAAACATTGTGGAAAGCATTAATCTTTCCATCATCATCTCTGCACACAACAAACTCCACCTCCCCAAGCCTGCCACCCCCCACCAGTGACATTAATCAACAAGAATCAAAATAGCAAAAGTAAATAACATTTGGATCTTAAGTTACCTCCCGGTGAAAAAGTGGCGATTATCCTTAATCTGATCAGAGTATCCTGTTCCATATATCAACACAAAGCAACAACCTTTTAGAGAAACACTCAATGAAACAGAGTTCAAGTGTGAATCTTTTTACGAACCTACGGCTTGCCATCCTCCTCCATAGAAGACTCGATCGAGCTCATAACGGTGGAATTGATGATCAGTGTACCACGAGCTCGGAGGAGTCGACGCTCTCTCCACCGGAATCTCCGGATCAAAGTCGTCCACGAGGTTACTGATACTTGAAGCAGCGAAGACTCTGCTGCTTGGAGCTCGTGTACGTAACAGAGTCGGGTGGAGACATCTTCTTCTTCCCCGACGGCCAAATTGAGAGACCAAGACGCTGAATTCAATACGGGTTTTGAGGTATCCGGTGGTGGTTGATTTCAGAGTTGATGAGGGAAACTCCGGAGACGGTGGCGTTATCATCGTCATCACCGCCCTGCTCTGTTTCGTTACGACTGGCCCGGTATATTTGATTCTACCGCAATTTTAAATGTTAAACCAAAATTATTTTAATCGGTTTACCGTTCAGAAATGATAATCTATTAATTAGTTTTTTGTTTTTTTTTTTAACATCGAGAATAGTATTAATTAGTTTATAGTTTGACTTGCTAATATGTTCATAATTTAATAATATTCTTATTTTATGTTATTTATTAATATATCGAACAATTACTGTATAATCTCATTACTTATTAGCAAATTTCTCATAGGTTTAACTGTCGAAACTGCAATATCTTTGTCATTTTTTTCTTCATTTACTAGTCTGTCTATAAGACTATATGGTAAAAAGTTACTAAAGTAACCGAACTTATAATAAGGGAAATAAAGCTGGTTATATAAAGATATAAATATTACTGATCGGTTTATTAAATTAAAATGATTTTTTATAACTTATGAATGTAGTGTAGGTAAGCTGCGAGCTGACCATTTTTATGTGAATATAAAAAACTTGGTAACGCATAACTCTCTCTCCTTAATTAGCTAATCACCATCCTTGATCACCCTTTATTTCATTGATCTCAAGTAACTAAATTTCCGAAAACTATTCATTTCCTCAAAAGTCCACCCAAGTTTCTCCTCCATGCATTCATGTGTTGCCATTATAAAAGCATGCAGAAGAATCTCTCTCATTCAAGATCAAATCATCATTATCTCTCTAAGATAAAACAAAGAAAATTATAAACACATACATTACACATCTATTAAAGATGATATGCGAAGAGGCATATCAGTTTCAACAACTTCATGGACAAACTGATCACACGATGTCAATGATGATGATGGACTTGAGCCCATCACCACTCTCATCAACCATATTACCATCATCATCACCAAAGTCACAATCAAACAATACTGACAGCAATGAGGAAGAGAGATTAGATGATGTGAATTTGAGCGGCATGGCATTACAATCACTTCCAAATCCTTCCCTTAATTTGGGAATTATTTGCAAGCTTGATCTCTCCAACAATCACATTGAGGTTAATAGTATACATACATACGCACATTAGCAATCATATTAGTTTCTAATGTTTTTGTTTGTGAATGATAACAGAAAATACCAGAATCTCTAACAGCGAGGTTACTGAACTTAACATCATTAGATATTCACTCAAACCAGATCAAAGCTCTTCCAAACTCCATAGGCTGTCTCTCTAAGCTCAAGATCCTTAATGTCTCCGGCAACTTTCTCGTTTACCTCCCCAAAACTATTCAAAATTGCAGGTACACCCCTCAAAAAAATTCACATCATCAAGCTCTCATATCTGAGTATATGACTGAATCATCTGTCATCCTTTGTTTTCCAGGTCACTAGAAGAACTAAACGCAAACTTCAACGAGCTGATTAGATTACCAGACTCCATCGGGTTAGAACTAACCAATCTGAGGAAGCTCTGTGTCAACTCCAACAAGCTCATCAGCCTGCCAGCCTCCATCACCTACCTCACCTCTCTCCGTGTCCTCGACGCTCGTCTCAACTGCCTTATGATCCTCCCTGATGACCTCGAGAACCTCATCAACCTCGAGATCCTCAACGTCAGCCAGAACTTCCAGTACCTCACCGCACTCCCATCTTCCATCGGTCTTCTCATGAACCTCCTAGAGCTAGACATCAGCTACAACAAGATCACGGTCTTGCCTGAGTCCATAGGATGCATGAGGCGGCTGACGAAGCTGAGCGCTGAAGGGAACCCGATCGTGTCACCACCGATAGAGGTTGTGGAGCAGAGCTTGCAGGCGGTGAGGGAGTATCTTAGTCAGAAGATGAATGGTAGACTTGTGAACACCTCGCCGAAGAAGAAGTCATGGGGGTTCCGTAAACTGGTCAAGTATGGAACGTTCAATGGGAGAGCAAGGGCTTGGACTAGGGAAGAGAGAGAAGGGCTCATCATGCCTGAGTACCGTCCCATTGATATCTTGGCTTCGAACAGGTTCCCTGGTATCTCACCTCGGAGTATCTTCTCTCCAAGAACCTATTTCAGCAGATAATAATTACGCAGGCAGTAAAGAACATTCATTCTATCTATCAACCATTTACTTAATAGTCATCACTAAATGTATATATACGGCATTCACATGTCAAACTTCTTATAGTAAATCATGTAATCAAATTTATACAAATATAACCGTCTCTCCTCACGTATTCACATCCATTCATGATACTGTACTTTATAATTTAAATAAAGTTTCACGATCTATGAGTTGTAAGAGAAGCAAAACACTGTCGACTTCAGGATAACTCATTCCCATATAGGATCTGTAAGGCTTCCAACAAAACTGGGCAATCACAATAACATATTACAATTGATTCATCTGAACCATAGCAAATGAGATTTGACACAAGAAATAGAGCTCAAGCAAGCTGCAACTTCGAGAATGCTTACACAAAAACAACAAAAGAATAATTAGCTGTTGTGAATACTCTGCTTATATTAATCGTGTTCTTTGGTTCCAAAAGGTAACAGAAATGATTTTGATACATTACTTTTTTTTTTTTAAATGTAAATCAGTTCATGTACATTCTGACATGAAACACTGTTTCGTATCAGTTGTCGGGCATTCGAATACGGGAAGTACTGTGGGATAGGACATTTTGGAGAGAAACTTTGTGATGGTCTTGATGCTTGTTGCATAACACCAGGACAACTTGTTGATCCAAAAAAGGCTTAACTCAATCGAAAACTATATCTACTCATTTATTGACAATCTTTAAAAAATAATCTCTTTTATGGAAACCAGTCTAGAGTATAATGATTCGATTTATACCTCTTCTTGTTTGTGTTTTGTTCACGGACAACAGAAGAAACCCTAGGCTCCGACAACATATTGAGAAAACAAAAATGGAGGATCTAAACTTTCCGGTAAGAGAAGAAGATAAATAATAATTATTCATTCTTCCGATTAATTTTTGTATATTCCTGCAGATTTGCATACTTAAAATGGATCTCCAGTGCTGCAAAGACTTTGCTTCTAGAGTGAGGAAACGTCTTGATAAAGTAAAAGGTACTTTCATATCTTCCCTTTCTTTCAAAAATGATTTGAGTTTGACCTAATGAATATATAAACCAAAACAGGAGTTTACGCTATTACCATAGTCCCAACCAAGAGTCTGATCCTGATCTCCGGCACAGCAGAGCCACAGGTGCTCATCAAAGCCGTCGAAAAAATCGGGCCAAGCCCTAAACTTTACGCCTACGAGAAAGACCCAGCCAAGGCCAAGACCCAGTTCGGCGCCTTGCTTAGGCGTTACCGCAACGAGGAGCGAGACGAACCTTCTCCGCCACCAGCAGCAGCTCAAACTTGCCCGTTGCCGCCTGTCAGGGGTTTCGGGCAACCGGGGCGGCCGACGATGCCGATATTTACGTTGCCCCGGCCGGTGGGTCCCCCGGGATGGATAGGACCGGGGGCACTGATGACACCAGGGGTAATGATGGTAAGGAGCGAAGCGCCAAAGGTTGTGCCGAGGAAGGAGCCGGCGAAGTATCCGTTGGATTACTACGAGAAGAAGGGTGTTCCTGCGCATGACTCATTTCTCCGCTATTTCAGCGATGATCACGCTCAACCCTTCTGCTCCATCATGTGATTTTTCATTTCTTTGTTAGAAATATCAGATATTAGCAAACATTAAAGAATGAGTAGCTGTTGCAAAATCATTAACCGTAGTATGCATTCAAAAACCTCATTTGAAAACTGAAGCTATGCACAAAACCCAACATTCAAAATCTCCACTTTATTTGTTTACCAACACAAGTTCAAACGATGAGATTGATATATCAAATGCTAACATTTAAAGTCTGGTTTGAAAAACCACATAACCTAAGAAACACACATAAGTTCACATCTTTTTTTTTTATCCAAAGCATCCATCTTTAAAACTACATAGCCCAAAGTGAAAAGTAGCTGACCTAATGAAGATAACCAGGGATCTTAATCCTAATAAAGAGCATACTCATCATATAACCAATCACAATCGACGAGATCCCAGCAGTAGCATACGACGCCTTCACACTCTTAGCTCGATTCTTATCAAGCGCCAGATCCAGCATTATTATCCCGACCCCGCCCATCACGAACATGAACCCCGATGAGAGCCCTTCGATTATGTACTGCCCGTTGACCCGACCCGACATGAACACCACGGGCCGGATCGTCCCTGTGATGGGATCCTGGGTCGATCCGATGCCCGGAGGCTCGACGATCACGTCGTAGATGAACCCGGAGATGACGAGGAAGTAGGTGAGGAGGATGAGAGCGAAGACGGTCATCGGTGATGGGAGTGTGAAGGTGGGGAGCTTGAGGCGGAGACGCGGCGGCCGGAGGAAGGAGAAGGGGATTGTGCGGAGGATGTGGAAGAGAGGATCGATTGAGGATTCGACGGAGGTTTCTGACATGGCGGATCCGGTGGATGTGGAGTCGGTTCTCGGAGCCATTTAAACCGTTGGATCTTTACTCTACTCTAAGCTCTCTAGTGAAGAAGAAGAAGAACGAAGTGTTTGCTCTGTTTGGATACTTGGATAATGTTATCCGTAATCAGGTTTCGTGAAAAAAACGCGAACGTTCTGCCGTGTGAGTTATATTTAACAGAACTTATAGCACGTTGTGCTGTTTTCTTTCGAGAAAAAAAAAGAATTAAGACGACGCGTAGTTTGCATTTAGATAACAGATCTGGCACGAGTTTTTCACGAGAAATGAAATTGCACCGAACTATTACGATCCGTCTCCGTCACAGGAGAAGAGAGAGACTCTTAAACCAATCTTCCGATCTGATTCGCAGTCATTCTAGATCGTTTCACCGTTATTGATTTCGATCCACGGAGCTGTGAAAAAATGGCGTACGTAGACCACGCGTTCTCGATATCGGACGAGGACATGATGATCGAGACCTCATACACCGTGAATAACCGACCGCCGGTTAAGGAGATCGCACTCGCGGTGGCTCTCCTCGTGTTCGGAGCCTTAGGAATCGTCTCCGGATTCTTCATGGCGTACAATCGAGTCGGCGGCGATCGAGGCCACGGTTAGAGATTTCGTTTTTAACTCATTTATTGTAATTTTCTAGCTTCCCGAAGCTCCTCTGATTTAGGTATAGGTTTCTTAGTTCTTAGCGGAAGGCCGAGAGTTTGAGTGGAATAATCGATTTCAGCTCAGATTGTTTTAGCAAGTATCAAGATCTGAGACTTCTATTATATATCAGAAGAATCTTAGGTGATGAAGATAATAATAGATTAGATTGCAAAAGTGCTCCTGGATGAATACTGATGTTCTCAGAAAAAAAAACTTGTATATGATTTTCTAAATTGAAGTTGCTTGTGATTTGAGGTTTACTTTGAATTGGTACTTCTGCTATTCTGTGAGTGTGTGCAAGCTAGGGTCATAATGCAGGGCAATGTATATTTGATTCTTTTTGTTTGGTGGTGTGAAAGCAGGGATTTTCTTCATCGTCCTCGGGTGTCTTCTCTTCATCCCAGGGTTTTACTACACACGGATCGCGTATTATGCTTACAAAGGATACCAAGGCTTCTCCTTCTCTAACATACCCCCTGTTTAGTCTACCTCTCCTCCTCCTACTCATCAATGTATAGAGAGATGTTTTTTTAGCAAATGGCGCTGACTTTGTTTTGTTTTGCTCTCTAGTGTAGTTTTAGAGGAGAGTCCATGTTTGATATATGTGTATGTGTCACTTCTTGTTCCCTCCTTCCACTTCGTTAAATAAATTTACGCGTCAGTTAGTCAGATACATAATATACCCGGTTCATATGAATCTTTGTTTCTCTAACTTTTTCAGTTACTTCGAACCATGTTGTATGACTTTAAAATTTTGATTGCAATTGCAAAATTAGATGTAGATATTAACCGCAGCCTTTCTTTTGCTTTTGATTGTATTTCTTTCTCTTGAATTCAACGGGGAAACAACAAGGAGGCGGATGCCCTGGCCTTATTGAATGAACCACTTGTTGCAACTTCTCTGAACCTTAAAGTCTAAGTATGAATGAATTTGGTGTTACAAAAAAAAAACGTTACAAATATGATTAAAAAAATGAAATGGATGTTTGAATTAATTACATTTGGTAGAAATATATGCATGTCATTAATTTACATTTTTTTCTAAAATCCATTTCATTTTTTTTTTGTCGGAATTACGCGTAAGAAATCTCAAATAATAGTACAGAGATATACTAAAATTTTATAAAATATTTGTTACATAGTTATAAATGATCATTGATACATATATTTGTATTGATTAATCTTCGTCTTTCCAATAATTTTTTAAAAGGAATGTACGAATAATTAATAGATTATGTTTGGATACAACTTATGAAGAAGAAAAAAAAGAATTATCCCAAACCATCGATCCAAAAAGAATACCAAATGGTCTTTCTATTTTTTTTTTTGGTCATCTGTGTATTTTCCATTAACGATAGTTGTAGAAAAGTTTGGTACAAGCTCTGAAAGTTCGGTTAACATCAATTGTATGAGTTTAACATTTTGATTGCGATTGCAAAATCAAAATCAGTCTCATTCAGGTTGTATATTCAAAGAATGGTAAAACCTAATGTACTTTCGGGGCCGGTTCGGGTTCTAACAGGTTCGAATCGGAGTTAGTAAATATTCAAAGAATGGTAAAACCTAATGTACTTTCGGGTTCGGGTTTCAATCGGTTCTTTGGTTTAAAAATATTTGATTTATACCAAATTTGTAATAAAAACATAACTAAAATCGGTTCTTCGATTTTAAAGTATCTGTTTTTTACCAATTTTATAACCAAAACATAAGTAAAATCAATTCAAAAATAAGAAAGAAACATCAAAAGTGATTATTTAAAGTCAAACAAAAGGTAAACATAACTATTGATCGAAAGAAAACCAAATAAATAAAAACATAAAACGAAAACTAAGTTCTCATGAAATGAAAAACATTATTTAATAAAAACAAAACCAAAATTTAAAAATTTGAAGCCTCAACCACCACTTTCAACCATTAAACCTTCATGTAATAAATAATTATTTTAGATGTTTAAAATCTTAGGAGGGTATATTGAATCTGAAATTTGAAGTGATTTGATTTTTAATGAGTTTGTAGATGATTGTAGGAGAATTGAAAAATTAGGAGTGATTTTGTTAAAACACTCTAGAATCTCATCTAAAACAGTGAGATTTGGTTTTTGGTTTTTATAACTAAAGAACTCTCCTAAAACACTCTAAAAATATTTAAAATACTCTGAAATCTCTAGCTTAGATTTTGTTCAATAACAGCAGATTTCATAGTGTTTTGTGAAATGACAAGTTCAATAACACTAGATTTTAAAATGTTTTTTAAAATTTATGTTTGAATAACAGTGGATTTGTCATTTTAAGACAAATCACTCCAAACTCTTAGTTGAATACACCCCCCTTAGTGTATTTTAGAAATACAGAACTGAAATCATGTTTGGTATAATTTGTTTTTGGGATTTGAATGTTTCGGGTCTTATTGGATATCCATTTAGTTTTGGGTTCGATTCCGATAATACTCATAACTCGAAATATCATAAAATAAGATTCATCCGGTATTTTTATTGTGTTCAAATTTATTTTTATTGGATCTATTCAGTTTGGATTTTCGGATCCAGTTTATTTGCCCACCCTAGGCATAAAGCCGTACAATTAGTGAACTTCCCGTCCTTTATATATGCGTTAACTTATCTAAAGACCTAAAAGTATTTATTAACCCTACATATATATTTATCATATTCCCTCTCCACAGCCTCTATACTGTATCTTCGGCCGATCATGATCTCCGGCAATGTTGAACCAACCAAAAGGAAGAAGAAGATTCATGAGTCACCGTCATCGTTTCCGTCGCTGCCAGACGAAATCATAGAGAGCATTCTTGCCCGTGTCTCAAGATGGGAGTACCCATCGCTCTCTCTAGTCTCAAAGAGATTCCACTCTCTGTTATCATCTATGGATATCTACAAGACGCGATCTCAAATAGGAGCCGGTGAAGCATGCATCTATGTCTGGTTAAAGTTGCCCGATCACCCGTGTGCGAGCTTGTTTAACCTTCGGACGAAACCTAATAATCAAACCCGAACCAAACGGATAGGTAAGATTAGGCTTAAGCGAGACTCGAGTGGATTTTCGGTTGTTCCTATGCCTTTCTCTTTTCCCGAACTACATAACATCACAACGGTTGGTCCGGAAATCTACATAATCGGTGGACACTACAAGGAACCGTCTTCCTGTGTTCGGATCTTTGATTGTCGGGGTCACAGTCTGCGGGATGGCCCTAACATGAAAGTGGCTAGAAAGAATGCGCAGACAGTTTTACTTGATGAGAAAATATATGTGATGGGTGGTTGCGATATTGACGAGTACAATGCCAACTGGATAGAGGTATTTGACATCAAAAGTCAGTCTTGGTCAGCGTTGGGTGGTCCTGGCGCTGATGAAGTCTTTCGCAAGTATAGTCAAGGCTATCATACAGTTAATGTCTTCCAAGGAAAATTTTACTTAACGGCGGCAGTTGACAAGGACTACACTTACGATCCGAAAAATGGTACATGGAAAGTTGTAAGAGATAAGTGGAGTTTCATATCAGATTACATACAAGTTTCGTGTGAGATTGGGAAGATAATATGTTGTTGCACTCGCTCAGGTGATTTAATGTGGTCTGCCTCTGAGATTGAGGGTAGGGTGTGGAGAGAGATTAAGGGTTTGAAAAACTTGCGTCAGCACCCTAAAAAGGGTTTAAAAACAGGGTATACATTTGCACAGTTAGACTGTGGTGGCAAATTTTTAGTTATGTGGTGTTGCAGTTCTAGTATCAAACGAAGAAACAAAATTTTTTATGCCAAAATTTCTTTAGAATCAAGATCATGCAATGGACGTGAGGTGTGGGGAAAAGTTGAGTGTGTTGATATGCTTACCTTTCCTGTCGAATCATATGAATGGTTTGGTTGTGTTGCTGCGTCGGTTTGATGTCTTTTAAGATATATTAGTTTTTTCTTTTGCTTTGAACATGCTGTTTTATTCTTTGAGACAGTCTTGTACCCCTCTGTTTTCACTTACGAGTGAAACCATGTATGCATTAATTATTATTGGTAGTTTTGTTTGCATTTTTGTCTACATATTAGTGTATGTTAATTTATTTTTCGGACGAAACTACGGTAATAGTGAATCGAGATTATGCAGGTGTCTGTCTCTGTTAAGAATGTAAGAATATGTGTGATGGTGGTGGTTGAGCGAAGCTAAGGATGTTTCGATATTTCTTATGACCAATTTTGTTCGAATTTAGTTTGTAATCAACACTTGAATCCCCATGTTTCGGGCTGATTAAACATTTCGTCATTTGATGACACCTTAATTGCATTCAGATTTGTAAGAAAGCAATTACATAATTATGATCTTTAAGATAAAATATTGTTGAATCATATGACTATTCCACATTGATTGACTAATAATTTCTACCAAAAGAAAAACCCAGTATTGTCTCATAATCATTGCCTTAGATATTAGTAAAAATATTAATAACTAAAAACCTGTTTGAACAAATGGATTCTGTATATACACATGGAAGAATTTAGTAGAATAATATTCTCAATCTACTAAACATAAAGAATGATCAAGGAACATGCTTATCTCCTACAACATAAGTATGTTAAACATACAGTAATCACAACTTAATTTTAAATAGAACTCTTTTTTTCTTCTGAAAATGGCTTTCAAATTAAAGAGCAAAAAGGAAAACAAAATGTTCACAGGCCCAAAGGCCTTAGTTTTACTTGCCACCATGAATGAGAAAATAGCAAGAAAAAAATGCTTTGGAAAGTTTCAAATTCAATTTGTATACACAATAAGAATGAACTAAAGATTACAAATTGCTAATAATAGTACAAACAAATTCAGCCAATGCCTACACTCATTGTATCCAATCTCTTCTAAGTAACTAAATACTTTTTTTTATTCCTGATCTGGAAAAAGAATTTCGAGAAAAAATAAAAATCAGTCTCAAGACAAAAACAGAGTCCACATTTAGTTACAGAGTCCTCGTCCCGGCGAGGCCACGATGCAAGAGATTGTGAGAGAACTGATCCCTCGCGCTAGACGCAGCCGCAGATCGAATATTATTCTCCGGCACCGTCACATCATCAAACACCTCGAACTTCAGCCCCTCCGCCATCTCCTCCTTCCTCATCTCACAAACGTTATGCAACACGCAACAAGCACCCAACACATACGGAAGATCCTGCAGCTTAACTTCCGTCCTCTTCTGCAGACAAGCCCACCTTCCTTTCAACCTCCCGAACGCCTCCGTCGCCACCTTCTGAACCCCTCCCACGCTCTCGTTAAACCCGTGCTGCGTCCACGTCAGGTTCCTTCTCGCGTACGGCACCAAGAGCCAGTCCGTCAGCGGGAAACCACCGTTCCCGACGATCCACCCGTCGCGTAGCATCCCACGCGCCGCACGCTGCTGCGAGAGCGACGATTTGTCGAGGATCTGATCGTCGGTGAGCGACCCCGGGTTCCCGATGCATACGTCCGTGAAGATCCCGTCCGCGTTGACCACTCCCTGGAGTGTGATCGAGTACGACGTCTTCTTGCTCCTCTCCGTGTGCCTCTTGTTGAAATACGCCGCCACGTGGACTTTCGGAGCGATGATCGGGATGTGCGTGGTGTATATCGATCCGACGACGTTTGGGATTTTGTGATTCGATTCGAATTTTTCTTTCGTCGATTGCATCTCCGAAGAATCCGACGCAGGCCAGGAGAGATACTTCGGCATCATCACGTCGTAGATCGCGCGGCAGACCTCGATGACAAGCTTGTGACACGTGGAGATCCCCAGCCCGAAACGCTCTGACACGTGGCGTAGCGGAGCTCCTGTTGCTAAACGCCAGACGCAGACCGCGACGCGTTTGGGAGCCGGGATCGCGTCGCGGAGCATCGTGTTTTTCTTCGTCACCGTCGCGTCTAGTTCCTCGCATATCAGATTGAACGTCGATCTGCTCATCCGAAACTCTCGCCGGAAGTCTTCCTCCGGGAAGTCCGGCCGGCTTACTCTGTCCCACCAGTCCGTCGTCCGCTCCTTCACCCACAGCCTCCTGTGACTCGGTCCAGACCCGGAACCGCTAGCGATATCCGTACGCTGTCGTTTAGGGCGAGAAACATCGGTTTCTTGCAACTGGTTGGAGTAACCATCCATTGTCCTAACTCTCTCCTTGTGATTAGCTTCGAGAAGAGACTTGACTCGATTAGATTCAGAATCACACTGATGCTCTTGTTGCTGTTTAGTTTCCTCGTCGTCCATTAGCAAAAATGTCGCGAGTATATCTCCAGATGCAACCTTGTTACTACCATTCACATCTTCTTCTTTTTCTTCCTTTCTTGAGCGTTTCTTAGAGTTAGTGTCGTTACCAAAACCTTCGAATTCGAAACCAGAAGGAGCAGAGTCCATGTCTTGAAATAGACCAAGGAGATGGGAACACTCGTCGTCTTGTAGGTATGGGAATGGGAAAGGAGAGACTTCCATTGAAGAGGGAAATAGTTTATTCTCCAGAGTTTGACTTAGTTTTAGTTTGAAAAGTGTTTGACTTTTTTTAGATGTGAAACCGAACTTTAAAAAGCTTCCAAGTGTTTGAATTCAGACGATGATTTTGGGTTGTTGATGGTTCTGGTTTCAGACATTTATAAAAATTGTTTCTTTGGCTGCGTGAAGAGAAGAAGATACGGTGACGAAGGAAGCGCGTCAAGGTGTGAACGCGGTTGGTTTGACAATGACTTGTCTTCTTTCTTTGTCATTATTTTTATAATTTTATTTTATATAAAGCGTTTACTGGTTACTGTTTCATTGACAGATTACACCGCGGAAAACTTGTTTGATTAATATCATAAAATGTCAAAAAGAAAAGCATGTTATGTAAACTGTAAAGCGTTATTATAGACTTTTATATCAGATTCTATATGCATAGTAGTGCACAACGATAGTATAGCAATATTTTTGAATGGTGTAAGATATTATTATTTTTTTAATTGCGAATGATCTACTAGTCCTCTTGACGACATCCCATGAATATCTTTTTAAGTAATAGTATTATTATTATTTTGTGTTTATGGTGTTTATAATTTATAAACAAGGTATATATATATATATATATATGTATGAGTGTGACTAGATTTTAGCTATGAGCCTATGAGTGTTGACTATGTAGGAGTTTATAAACATTTTATTCTAGTTTAGTTTCTTTTGTTGATTTTAATGTTAAGTTCGTAGCTTATTTTCTTATTACATAAATATAGTGTTTGAATATTTCGTCCTTGTGTCTGATTAAAACCTTTGCCCCAAGTCGAATATAATGTACAGTGTTGTGAAAGTAATGTCCGAGTTAAAGCATTTTAATTCGATTTCAAATTAGTAATCTTAAATTTGCATTATTCAAAGATTTACGCGGCAAGGAACCATGGTTGGTGCAATCTTGTACTCTTCTATGCATTTGACAATTTTTGGGAATATTCATAATATTTCGTTATATAAAATTATATGAATTAGACTGCTCTAGGAAGTTCCCTTTTCTCTAAAAGCTTTATATCCAAAACAAATTGTACTTGTTTGTTCTTCACGGTGTTCTTCGCCTATCCTTTTACATAATGGCATGTATTGTAATAAGAACTCTATACATGGTCAAGAAAGACCTTGATTAATATTATAACATTTACTTACTTTCAATTTCTTTAGGATATTGATTTTTTTGTCCCCGTATGTTTAAAATATAATTTTCACAATAAAAGTAGTACAATATCCACTATACAACCTACAGTTGGCTACACTCTGTGTTTCGGTGAAAATTTTATAGAGATTTTAAATTTTTTACGGCCTAACATTATGTTTTAAACAATTTGTGATCAAGTTAGCACTTAGAGTTTCGTGGAAGCACCGTAGCCTAGTGGTTAAGGTTTAAAGGCTTCTACACCCAGGTCTGGGGTTCGAACCCCAGACTATGCAATTTCTTGCAGATTTCAAGAAATCCAGGTTTCAAGTCCTGGAGAGAGCGATTTATTAATGCAGACAAGAAAAGAAATGCGTGCAAGAGATCTTCAACATGGTGCAAGTAGATCGGGCCAGGAGTGGATCTTCATAGGACGGCTCAGGTGATGCAGTTAAGGTAGATCTCATAAGGCAGATAGTTTGTCGGTTGTCGAATCGTCTTTGTAATCTTTCTCATAATAGCAATATCATAATAAATCAGCGTTAAAAAAAAGACTGCTCTAGGAAAGAACACGTTTCTAAAAAAGGCATGAAGTTTCTTCGAAGTGGCAAACTGGTAAATTTAAGATATAACGCGTAACGGGATGATGACATGAAAGATGGACTCATGTTTCTAAATATATCATTTTCGAATTTTTTTCACAAAAATAAACCCTAAAAGGAAAATGACCAAAAATTTCATTTATTACTTAAAAAAACTTTAAATCCTAGATAAACAAATATAAATAAATAAATAAATAATATTTTTTTTTTATAAATTCAGATTATATGTTTTCAAAATTGAATTTTTCTTTTCAAATTTTCTTGTTGTAATTTGAAATACATTTCGAAACTATTTTTTAAATCTTTAATATTTACTTTTCTATTTTATAAAATTTAAAATTTTAATCCAAAATTTCATCTCTCAACTCTACAACAATAAGATTTGGATTATTTAATCCTAAAGATATAAGTGTATGTTTAAATCTTTAATGAATCATTTTGGTTGATTCTTAGAGTCTATATTATTGACAAGTGCTGTTATTGTCGCTCTCAGCGAGCAGTTCCCTTTTCTCTAAAAGCTTTATATCCAAAACAAATTGTACTTGTTTGTTCTTCACGGTGTTCTTCGCCTATCCTTTTACATAATGGCATGTATTGTAATAAGAACTCTATACATGGTCAAGAAAGACCTTGATTAATATTATAACATTTACTTACTTTCAATTTCTTTAGGATATTGATTTTTTTGTCCCCGTATGTTTAAAATATAATTTTCACAATAAAAGTAGTACAATATCCACTATACAACCTACAGTTGGCTACACTCTGTGTTTCGGTGAAAATTTTATAGAGATTTTAAATTTTTTACGGCCTAACATTATGTTTTAAACAATTTGTGATCAAGTTAGCACTTAGAGTTTTTTTTTTTAATTAACCAGGTGTTGGCCCCTTCGGAACCTACCACCTAAGCCCGGCGCCAGCTTGCGTCTGTACCGGTTAAGGCCCTGGACACGCCTCCTTGCCCGAGGTTCGAACCCACGTTCCCTCAGCCGAAGCTTTGGGGTACCACTGGACTAACTCGTCCGGGTCAGTTAGCACTTAGAGTTGACAGAATGTTGAAAAGGTAGCTTCAAAATCATACCATAAAATAGCTTATTATTGTTTCAGTGTTTCTCGACTGCCATTACCAGATAGATGAGTTCTTATACGTTTGAAAATAGCCGAGAATACGCAAACTGACAAAAGTGATGAGGGCGGATGTACACAAGGTGAAGATCAAAAGCGAGGACGAAGATGCATCAGCATCATTGCATCTAGTTCTTGCTTGAACTTAGCCATCGCATCTCTCGGCAATGTCATTACAACTCTAACACCACTTTCCATTGATGGATCCAGCTTGGATGGTGCTAATATCATCCCCATGTTGTTGGCGCTTTCTTGAAACATAAGACCCTTTATATTTACAGGCTCCTTCCAACCAAAATCCATCGATCCGAATACCGCGAGGTTTCTCATATCGGTCATGAATAATAATCCATCGACTACCTCGTCGAATTTCACATCCTCCTTAATCATTCTCTCCATGTTTCTTAGCACCTCCTCGACATAGCTCTTGTCATAAGCTTTTTTCTTAGCTTTCTTCACGAGTTTGACAATGTCAGAGATTGATGATTCATAGAGCTCTCTCGTGGTTAACTCGATGTACACGTCTATAATTGAGTTGCCGTAGTAGCCCTCTGGTAGTGGCGGATCAAGAACATGTCGGATTCCCACAACTATGCAAAGGGCAGCGATCTTCTCAAGATCTAGGTTTAGGGCTCGAGATCTTGATTTCCATATGCAAGCACTAAGAATTTCATAAGTAGTGAAACTCTCCTTTGTGATTTCGCCTTCCTTGACTAGAGCATCTTTAAGCATTTTTATATTCCCATCTTTAATGCTTATTATCTCCGTAACCTGTGAACATCATATATATATGAACACTGATGATCTTTTCTTTTCTTATACTTACCCCCATGTCTATTGAGTCAGAGCAAAATGTTTATTTTTGGTTCAAATGGATAGTTGCAAATAATCAAGTTTTAACAAATAAACAAGAAAACCACTTTCTTAAATGTGATTATTTTAACATAAATCTATCGTTTTTAATTAAATAGAAGACTCCAATTACAAAATATATACTCGTAAGTAATACTGTACTAGTAAATTTATTAATAAATTTAATTTGTTAGGGAAATCCTCAAAAAATACCAGTTTTCTCAAAATTTTACAACACCAACATAAACTTATACGTTACGAAAGTTTATATTCTAATCATAAATTTATATTTCTAAAAAATATAATCAATGTGTTGTAATTTTGAATATATACTAGGTGTTCTCCTGCACCATGTGTAATAAGAAATTTTTCAAATTTTAATTTATATTTAAACATAAATTTTATTAAATATTATAGATTTTATTATTTTTACCAATATTTAAATATATATTTGATTTAGTTAAATATTAAATTAAAATGATTTTTTATTTAAAAATATATTGAAGAATATTTTTTTTGCCGACGCCCATTTCATAAG
The DNA here is from genome assembly GCA_026261945.1 of Hirschfeldia incana. Lineage (NCBI taxonomy): Eukaryota > Viridiplantae > Streptophyta > Magnoliopsida > Brassicales > Brassicaceae > Hirschfeldia > Hirschfeldia incana. Next base: position 7,357,643 of record JABCMI010000006.1, read on the forward strand.
ATCAAGTGGTAGTCGGGCTTGAGACGTTCCGAAGAGACGCTCTGTCCAGCTGAGTCAAATCTATATGAGAAATAAGAACACCGCTACGTCTTGCCTCCTTGGCAAGAGAATCTTCACAAGCATTCCTCGTCCTAGGTATACAGACGATCTTGAACTCCAAGAAACCACCTCGTAGAAGTCGAAAGGACACTAACTCAGAGGCAAAGGCCGGCCCTCGGGTTTGTAATCATGTCTACCAGGTCGGAGCAATCTGTCTCGAAATGAATCACAGTATAATGTAGCTCTCGTAAACATGACATCACCCATATGAGTCATTCCATCTCTGCATAGAGGGCTAATAAGCTTTTCCAGCAGCCTTGTAGTCCAAATCTTTCTACTCCTAATTGGTCCTTGTTGAACCATCCTAGGCCACTGACTGTGCTATCATCGATCCATGACGCATTGATTCGGCAGGTTGGACGTTGAGGATCCGCAGGGAGAGTCGAATCCGACGACAAAACAAGAGTTTGCTCTTCTTCTTCCTCCTCCTCAAGAGCATTTGCTTTACTACAACATTCTGCTTCAAGGTAAGCTAGTTGAAGTGTATCCAATGGTGAGATATCTTTACCATTAAAAATTTTTTCATTGCGAGCTTTTTATATGTACCATAAGATCTATGGAAATGTTTCAATAAGTGGTTCCATAAAGGCCACGTTTCGTTTACTCCTAAAAAGAAAGTTCATGTTTTGATAAACATAATTACTCGGAAGTAACCCGGAAGGGATGGATAGTCCGATAAAGCCCACACTTGGAGAGCCGGGGGCATTCAAAAAGTTAATGGTTTCCTCAGGGCCATCGCATCTAGGACAGCTCTTATCGGTGCCTAATTGTCTCTAGGCAAGTCTTTCAGTCGTCGTAATACAACCTGTCAAAGTTTGCCACATAAAGTGTCTCATCTTCCCCGGAGCAGATGTACTCCACACATAGCTCTGTAAACCCGTGATACTCGGTTGTACAATCTGAGCTTCGTCATCACTCAATTTAATCTTCTGTAAATGATTATATCCTGATTTTACTGAGTAAATGCCCGACTTAGTAAAGTTCCATGCGTACCCATCCATAGACCATGTATTGCTTGGTCGTAGTTTGAGTATCAACTTGACATCCTCGGAATGAAAGTATTCTCGTAATAGGTTAGTATCCCAACCCCTTCTATCACGCCTAATGAAGGAGTGAACAAGGAGTTTTGGGTGTCTATAAGTAATTTGAGTATACGGTCTAGGCGGTCGGGCTTCACTATCTGGGATCCACGGCTCTGACAAGACACATGTGTTTTGTCCAGCTCCAATAGTCTTTCGTAGGCCCGATTTGAGTAGTGGTTTGGCTGCCATAATACCACGCCAGCCATATGAAGGTGAATAGCCCTTTCGATCTTCCAAGGGACTCGAACGATTACAGTATCGTCCTCTCAAAACTCGGGCCAAAAGAGAGTTTGGGAACTGGATCAATCTCCAAAGTTGTTTTGCTAGTAAGGCAATATTATAATCATGTATAATATATATGTATATATTTAAATTATAACCTTAGATGATATTTTCTATCTAATTTTATTGTTAAATATATTAAATCAATTTGTATAAAACTAACAAAATAATATAAAACTTTATAATTATCAGAAACTTAAACTAAACAATATTTATAAAATTTGTATAAGAAGCTAATGTTTTATGATTAAAAATCTATTTTTTTTTTAAATTGTAGCAATTTTTGAAAGCTTTTTTTGTGCACCAAATGATTGAATTAAAATAAACTCAAACATGGCCACATGCCCAATTTTTGAAAGCTCTAGTAATATAAATTGTATAATTATAAAAAATAAAATAGTGTTTCAAAATTTCTAACGTTATATATGTAAACAAATACCAAAATAATATCAATAATAAATGTAATATAGAAGTTATGACCATATTTTAAAAAGTTTACCAAAAATATAAATCAACATTAAATTGAATTATCCATGTCATGTTTTTCTGGTATCTATCGATGTTATATTTCAATAGCATTATTTTTATATTTTATTTTCAGCATTTTTTTAAAAAAACCATAAACATATTTTTGTAATTTTATTTCTTTTGATTTGGTATAACTTTTTTCAATAAATATAAATACCAATAAATTAGATATTTTGTTTCTTTTAGTTAAAATATGTCAAACTGAAAAATCAATTGGTTAATTAATATAATGAAGATGAACATATAAATTTAAATAAATTTTAATTACTTAACTATTAATATTTTTTATGGATTAGAATTCCTTTGGTTTTGTATTTTTTATCCACATTTACAATTATATTTATACAAATATGATATATAAATTAACGTAAAATTTTATATTTGTAATTATATTTAGCTTATTTTTATTAATGCAATATATATATATATATATATATATATATATATATATTATATAAATATTATTTAATTAGTGATATATGAATTATTAATACATTATAATAGTTTACCAAAAATAAATATTTATATGTAAAATTAACATTAATGATGATATATGAGTTATTAGTCATTACCATATTTAAAAGTTTTGCAGAAAAATATAAATTTTTATAAGGAATTTTTACATATCACAATTTATATGATTCTATATTACTATTTTTTAAAGCCATGTCATTTTTTTTAGTGTCATGTCATATTTTTTTGTGGTATGTCATCATTTTTTTAGCGAGAATGATTGTGGTTACGACATGTGTACAAATCACTTCGCAAATAATATATAGGAAATATTTAGATTGTTTGTAAGAAAAAAAAGGAAAAAAATCAATTATGTATATTTTTTTTCTTACTAGAGTAAAGCCTCAGAATCACAAGCCATGAAAACAAGAACATATTTTGTTCTATTTTTTTTTCGTCAAAGATATTTTAATAGATAAGTAAATGGCCGAACCCAACACATACAAAGTCAACAGGGTCATAGCCCAAATGATAAAGACAACAAAAGCCCAACCAACACAAGGCATTTCGCAAACCAAGCTAACTGGACCTTCAGCCCACTACAACAGCAGCCCAAACGTGCCGAAGCCAGCCCACGCATCAAGGAGCCGGACACGTGTATGGATCTAACCCATCAGCGCTCCACGCGTCTCTTCTACCTCAAACTGACCGCCACCGCTTCACACCTCGCCGTAGCACCACCTTTGAAACCCTAGTTTCATCGGAGCTCGCAATCCCGTCGAGCCCCGCTACCACCATCGCTTTTCTTCATCTCTTTTGTCCTCACTGCAGAGAGCTACATCGATCCCATTGAAGTCTCATCCACTTAATCAAAGCCGCGACCACATGAATCCACGAACCAAGAACTAAAACCGATCCAAGCCTTACCTCACACAGATATGTTACACCAAGAGCCGGCGAGACGCAGACTGTGGAAGCCCTCATCTCCCAGAAACAGAACCGGTGTCGGCTGAGCTTACGTAGCCTCAACCCCCCGGAAACAAAGACCGGCGTCGACAGAGCTTTAGAAGCCTCCGTCTCCCGAAATCGAATCTTTACTTGCAGAAAAAAAGAAACCGCATCATCCTCACCACTGAACCGCAACTTTACTTCAGAAAAGGGACCACCGTAGGCGCCGTTCACTACATGAGTTAGCGGCGAACGACGGTGACTGTACCAGAGCTCCGACAAGGCGGAAACAGGAAGGAGACGAGAGATAATCACCAGACAGACAGCTTTAACCAAGAAAGGATAAGCTCCGATGATGGCACGCGTGCTCACACGCCGGAACGAAACCAGATCTACGAGTTTCTCTCTCTCTAACTTTTCTCTCGATGTATTCGATTTTGAATTTTATTTACAGGTGAATCTATTTACATGAACATATTTTGTTCTATATATCAATCAATTTTTTTAATTTGATTAAATGATTCTGTACCTTTCCCAAAATGTTAAAAGAAGATTTATAAACGTACCAAATCACTACTCGGCATATACGGTGAAGTAGCCAAAAGTTTCCCTCTAGCACCGACACCGGCAGGAACTCTAGCCGGTTCATTGTCTATTTTCCTACTTAGCCGCTCTCTCTCCCATACCGGCACTGCCGATGGCTTGCTCTTTCCTCCGGCCAACTCAGCTAGAGAATGAATGAACCTTGCCGCACCAAACCCGTCGCACACCGCGTGTAACAATGCCGTGCCGATGGTGAATCCACCGCAAGGAAACTTGCTCACCTTCAACATTGAAAAGAAACACGATAAGTTGTGTTAATTCACTCTGATATCTGAAATGAATTATCTTATATCCTCTTAAAATAAACATAAATATGATGACATAATTTACTAAACGAAAGCTAGTATATGGCTCTCCCGCTAGAACATTGAACTGTCTACTATGATGCAACATGCTAATTCACCATTCAAATCATAAATGCAATGTTCAAATCGTTATCGTTATAAAACATTTTCTTAGGTGGACGTCTTGACCAATTTTAAAAAATCTTCTCGGTAACCAATATATGGTTTTGTTGCCGCCTATGCGTCTGAACCTATTTTAAAACACACAACATATCTCTATAATATTATGATTGACTTGGATAAATATAAGTTATCCAGTATGTCCAAATAATAACCAAACAAATGAGATATAATATACCCAATATTATACATATAACTAAAATAACATAATTACTAGATTTTGATCCCGGCGTTTTCAAAAATATATAGCTATTACTAGATTTTGATCCGGGCGTTTTCAAAAATATATAGCTATTTGTTTTTCATGTCAATATTACAACTTGATAAAAAATTTAAATCCGAAGAACCGAACAAATCATAATATGAAAAAGTAGTACCAAACCCGAACCGAAAAATTATTAAATATCCAAAGTATTCAAAAAATGATATTTAGAAAACCAAAACGAATCTGATCTGAACCAAAGTATTCCGGATACCCAAATGTATCCGAAAAAGATTTATATACTTATACATATTAATGGTTCAACAAGGACATATGATACTTTTAGGTTGGTTTAAGTACTTGAAAATATATACAAATAGTCAAAAATAAATATATAAAATAGTTAAACTATATTCAAAGTTGGTATATGAAATTGGGATTTTTATTTTATTTTAATATATAATCTAAGTTGGTATATGAAATGGGGATTTTTATTTTATTTTTCTTATATACATTGAAAACAGTTTTAAATTCTTATTGAAAAAAGTTTTAGTAAAAAATAAAATTTTGATTTTTTCTTATTTTAATTCATTTTTGATATAAATAAAATTTAATTTATTATTTTGTTTTGATATATGTATATAAATTTTTTTTTAAAAATATTTTATGATTATTTTAGACAAAAAAATGTTTTCAGGCAATTAGATTAGTATATTTTCGTATATTTTAAAGATGACCAAAATAGAGAGTTTTTTCATAATATAATGGATTTTCAATTTTTATTAATAACATAAGCTCATTACTTGTTTTTTTATATATTGTTATCTATGTTTCCAAACAACATCAAATTTTTTATACTGCTATAAATGTTTCCAAACAAACATTGTTTTAAAAAAAACTGATATTTATATTTCCAAACAATTTTTTTTAACTACTATCCAAAGAAACAAACAATCATATTTTGTACTTGAGTTTTAATAAGATAGATACATTACCTTTTAGTTATGTAAAAATATCTGTATTATTCAATATATGAAAAATATTTAACAGAACAGTGATACACTTGCTAACTACTCGTATCTTATTATGTCTACTATAACTTGACTATTAAATCTGTCATAAATTAAAACAAAATGGTTAGTTAAGTTATGTTATAAACATATATTAAAAATAAATATAATCATAATAAATGTAAAAAGAAGTCAAAAGATCATATGATTGAGGAATAAATGTGTATCGTTGGAATAGATCTAGTGGTTACCACGAATTTAGGCAATAGTTTAGGAATACAATTAAATATCAGTTTATTAACCTATCATGAGAATGTAATTATTAGAGAAAAATTAGGGTAAATTCAATTTTGTACTTCAGTTTTAATAGTTTAGATTGTAATCATACATATAAATAAAAATATAACTTCCCAAAACATTTAAAATTTAAATATAACATTAATAAAATACTATAATATATCTACTTCACAAATATTTATATCTGTGCACGGGATATTTATATCTGTGCACGGGAAAATCACCTGGTGTATATATTAGAATACAAAACGATACCTGCACAGCTAGAGGATGATAACCTATCTCACTTTCGCTGTTGACCTCGATATCAGGCACAAGTCTCAACGCAACTTCATCAACAAAGTTTTCTATATTGTCTAGCGAGCGGAGATCATGGTTTGCAGAAGCGACTACAAAAGGGACTCCCTCCCCATTACAAACCATCTGGAACTTTTGATCACTTTTTCGTCTCACTAGCTTGCCTGAAAGTGGATAGTAGTAAAAAAGAAGTTCGGACAAAGCCTTCCTAAGCAAAGGGACCGGGTCATTTTGATTCTTTTCATTTGCTTCAAAAACGTAAACAGTTGCATGCCTGATTTCGCCGAGAGGGTAGTTGTCCAAACTAGAAAGGGACAGATTTCCAGAAGGAGTGGGTTTTGAAGGTATAACAAGCTCAACGGATTTGAGTTCGAGTGATAGAGTAAGGCTCGAGTTGGTTTGGTTCATCATCTTACCAAATTTATGTGTATAGTGTAAGTTAATCGTCTCCTCTTCTTGATGATATTTTATATAGCGAAATATCTCAACACATTTTAGCTCTAAAACAAAAGGTTAATTAACGTACAATGTGTTTATGTTTGTGTGAGTTGATGTGTGTTAGCAGTGAGTCGTCAGGGATAAACCACGAGAACAAACAGTAACATGCATGGAGTTGACACATTTCAATTTGCATGGCTTATGGTACATGTATCCAACACCTCATCTTATATGATAAGAATTGTGTACTTTAACTACAGACTGCATCTAGAATAAAAGGACACAAGATTTCTTCACTAAAATAAAAAAAAAATAATAAAAAAAAAAAGTATTTAGGTGGGATAAATGTGAAAATAATTTTAGTACATGATATATTATTATGTGACATTATATTTATATTGACCACCAATATTTAAAGCCATAAACAAATGTTCCATCTCACTAGATACAGAATCGATTAACTTTTACCATAGTATCTCTTGGGTAGTGTCGTGGGTCTAAGATGGTGCTTTAGTCCTGTCGTAACAAAGAGACTGCTATTAATAAGAACCAAGACATAATCGTTCCAGACAGAGTTATTATGTAATTATCAACATCACGACTATTTCTTTTTTTTACTACCTGTCTTCTTTGAATCTCAATGGATTGAGAGAAAGCGTTTCTTTTTGTCAATAAATGCGAAGGCACTAAGCCAAAATGGCATCTCATAAATGATAATTCTTCCCGCGATAGAGTGTTGTCGCATAGCCTTTGATAGGTAGTTAGGTTAGGTACATTGTTTACGATGCCTGACGCACGTATGGTACAACGTATTAATTTTAGTTTGTTCCAAATTTAAGTGCAAAAAGCAAATATTATAATGCTAAAAAAGATTATTATAATGCTAGATTCCAGGATTAGTCTATTTTAAGTTTAGAAATGTGAACACATTAAATAGAGTTCCAAACGCAATAGAAAAAAATCACGACATTATGTCTTTCCTATATCTCGGTTATACAAAACAAACTCTCCCACAAACATATATGTATTGACCATGTTTGTTTTGCACACATTTAGCAATCAGCGACCCGAGATCATCAAACAACACAAACATATATATCAGTTTCGTAGATTGCGTGTTTGGCCAACATCAATAGGTTTCGGCGACAAATCTTATTGGTGTTTGTAACCGTGTGAGAAACTCTATATAAACATCATCAAGAAGTGAACGTTAACGTTGATTTGATATTTGTTATACATTTATAAACTTGGTTAAAGATGTCAAACCAAACAACACGGAACCTTCCTCTATTACTCGAAATGAAACAAACTGAACTCGTTACACCAGCAAAGCACACTCCTCGTGAAGTCCTATCCCTTTCTACTTTAGACAGCGATGTTCTCAATGAAGACATGTACGCGACCATTTATGTTTACAAAGGCAATGGACATAATAAAAACGATCCTGTCTCTCTAATTAGGAAGGCTTTGTCCGAGCTTCTTGTGTATTATTATCCACTTTCAGGAAAGCTGGTGAGAGGAGAGAGTGGCCGAAAGCCTCAGCTAGTTTGCGAGGGTGAGGGAGTCCCATTCGCCGTCGCCACCGCATCACTAGACCTCACTTCTCTAGACTATTTGGAAAAACTTGATGATGAAGTTGCTTTGCGCCTTGTGCCTGAAATCGAAATTGACTATGATACTGATTTTTGTTATCATCCTCTAGCTTTGCAAGTAAGTTTTTTCATTTTCTTGGATATTTCGAACCAGTATAATCTCTTTGAATTTTCTTAGGGACTTATTTTTATCTAGTGTGGACAACCTAATCAAGAATATTCATTTTGGTTTATTTTGTGGTTTCTTTGGAAGGTGACCAAGTTTGCTTGTGGAGGGTTTACCATTGGCACTGCATTGACGCATGTTGTGTGTGATGGATTTGGTGTGGCTCAGATCATCCATGCTTTAACCGAGTTCGCTGCAGGAAAGAGTGAACCATCGGTGGTGCCGGTGTGGCAGAGGGAGCGGCTTGTTGGAAAAATTGATAATGAGCCGGCCAAAGTACCCGGTGGCCACATAGCTAGTCTTTTGGCCACCTCACCGTACATGCCAACTACTGATCTGGTATATTGTTCACTTTTTTAAATTTACTAGTATTATTGATTTGAAATACTTATTTCACCCAGTTGATGTCATTTAACTTGGACAAACCCTTAGATAACACTAAATCAATATTTTATTTTAAAAATAATACAGAAAAAAATCATCAAAGTAACATTAACTAAAAGTAAAAAAAAATATTTATTTTTATCTCAGTTTAAATTTAGTGATTATAATTTATAGTTTAGTATTTAGAATGAATTTAGAATTATAATTTAAGCGATACTGTAATTGGTGTTTTGTTAATTAATATAAATGCTGTCTTGAGAAAAAAAAAATAGATTTTTTGTGATAAAAACTAAAAATGCTAATGATGAGATTTGTCTCTTTCATATCTATGTTCAAACAGGTCACGGAGATAATAAACATCCAGGCAGTGAATATAAAGAGGCTAAAAGACACTCTGATGAGAGAATGCGAGTTCCCTGAAGAGTGTTTCACCACTTATGAAGTACTTAGTTCTTGCATATGGAAGGCAAGATCACGAGCCCTTAAACTAAACCCTGACGGGATCACTGTCCTTGCCGTAGCTGTAGGAATCCGACATGTATTAGATCCTCCCCTTCCTCAAGGATACTACGGTAACGCCTACATAGATGTGTATGTCGAGTTAACTGTCAGAGAACTCGAAGAATCATCGATCTCTGATATTGCAAAGCGCGTCAAGAAAGCCAAGAAAACAGCATATGACAAGGGGTATATAGAGGAGGAGCTGAGCAACGGAGAGAGACTGATGAGGGATGATGCCAAGTTCGAAGGTGTGAGTGACGGCGTGTTTTTCTTGACGGATTGGAGGAATATTGGTTGGTTTGGATCGATGGATTTTGGTTGGAATGAGCCTGTGAATCTGAGGCCGTTGACCCAGAGGGAGAGCGCAATGCATATAGGAATGATCTTGAGACCTTCTAAGTTAGATCCATCAATGGAAGGTGGAGTTAAAGTGGTCATGACGTTACCAAGAGATGCAATGGTTAAGTTCAAGTTAAATATGGATGCAATGAACAAAGTTTAACTAGTTCAATTGCATATGAACGTTCTTTACGTGGAAAAGAATAAAAGTGAATATGTATGTGAGTGTGCTTATATGTAATAAGGTAACTACATCTATCATTTTCATTGTGGAACCTGAAAATTTATCATTACAGGTTCTGACATTGTTATACAAAATATGATAATATACTTTGTTTACCGGTTCAAGTTTCTTCCTCTGATGATAAGTAAGTTTCATTCCTTTCTGGTTCCCACTCCAGAGATTCATCCTGATTCACAAAACTAGTTTCAGATCTAGTAATGGTTTCAGATCTCCATCAAGAATCTTGAGGAGGATATTACTTTACCTCGTCAGAAGAAAAATCAGATTCATCGACTCTTAAATACAAGTTATCTTCCTCTCCATCACTTTTCTTGTGAGATTCCTTATCCTCGTCCTGGATATCATTACAGTTTGTCATTCATCAGTGATGAAAGTAAGATTATTAGTCCACTTTAAAAGCAGATCAGATTTCATCAAACCTGTCCGGTCTTCAACAGCTCAATCCGTTCCTCTAGGTCAGCAACATGATGCTTTAGTGCCTGTTCCAAACAAAAAGAAACAGATATAGATCAGAAGAGAAACTTCCCACACAAGTTATATTGTAAAAAAATTATCATCATCATTACTTCTCTTCTTTGAAGCTCAATGGATCGAGCGAAAGCCTTTTTCCTTGTCAACAAGTTTGTAGGCCTAAGCCGAAAAGGCATCTGATAGTTCTTCCCGCGGTAGAGTATGATCGCATAGCCTTTCAAGGTATTATCAACGGATACCAACACTCCTCCACTCTCAGCCTCCAAAGAGATAGCTATATGCTTCACTTGCGGAAGAGATTTGCCTCTAACGATAATCTTTACGAGCTCCCTATGTTTCCAGTGAAGATGCATATTCTCTATGGTACCATCATACACTTCTCTTCGTCCTGTAAAAACGTTTTAAAAGAAAGAAAAATGAACATGGTACAGATAGTAATGTCACAAGTGAGTTGAGAACAACAGTCTTTTGCCCTTACCTACTAGAAGAAATGGATCCATACTCAAACCGATTCTGCGGAAAAGAAGCCTCTCTTCTTCTGTGATTATCTCTGAGTCAGTTGGGAGATCAGATGGGTCAAGATCCTTCTGCACTTTAGCTAAAGCCTTCTCAGCTTTTCTCAGCTTTTGCTTTGCCTACATAACAAAAAGAGAAAGATCACCCAAATGCTTCTAATCCGATATCAAAGAACAACTGATTAAGTGATTAGTCAATAAGAGTGTGATAACACTCACATAAAGAAGTCTGAGGTCAAGATCTCTGATCAACGCAGCTCTTTTGATTGAAGCTGACTCTCTCTTCAACTCTTCTACATCGATACTGCTCGCCTCTGGTGCCCACCGCGAACTTGCAGCTATAGTCTCAGCAAGAGTTCCAGCGAGCAATGGCGTTTTAGGCGGCTTGCTTTGAGATACGAGTGTAACTCTCGTTGAAGCCGTTTCCCGGAGTTGATCCTCTTTGCTTTGAAGCACCTCCGTTATCTCCTTCTGCCTCTCGCTCAACGCCTCTGAAACCGCAGGTGGCATGAAGTCATTCCCTCTGTAGAACACAATGTACTCTTTGTTCCTCGAGACAAGTACACCGCGCGTAAGCCTCTTGAGCTCCTCAGCCATTCTCTCGTTATTTGTGTTCTCCACACCGCGCTTGATCGCTATCTTGGCGATGGCGCTCTTCTCCCACAGCTTCACCATAGCCACAGCAAGTCCCTGCAGCTCCCTGCTCCTCCCTAGAGCGAAATGCGGAGGGCTAGTCCTAGCGAGCCGACGCATCTCAGTCATCTCTTTATTAGACAGACAAGGCTTCACTCCTTGCGGAAGAATCCTAAACGGACACCTGTATCCCATAACCAATGGAGGAAGCAAGTCTGCGTCAACAGGGAAAGGAGCACACCCTGTCCAATCATGAAACCTCGGACCAATCTCATCCAACAGATCATTCAGTTCACACAGCTCTGATAACTGCTCTTTAGGTACATTCTTAGGATAATTCACCTCCTCCTCTGCTATGTACTTCCTTCCCTCTTCATTGTTCTGTTTGATGAAAGACTGAACACACTTGAGCTTGTAACTGATCCCTCTGTACAGCACCACGGAGCTCCCCGACCTCCATATCACCAACCCACCCGTCTTCTTCTCAAGAACCTCGTGAGTTCTCTTCATGTTGAGAGAGAAAGGCTCTCCGAACTTCAGCTTCACAACCTCATCACCATCCTCCCATTTCTCGTGAATGGCTTCAACCAAAGCCTGTGTGATTCCAGCTGAACCTATTTTGACTCTCTCAACCATTCTCAGAGCTATACTCCTAAGCCTACTCAGCTCATGTTCTGGTAACACTCTCTCTGCTTCTACGGTGTTACTCCTCTTACTACTACTTCTCCATACTCCTTTCTCTCTTCTACCTGAATCTAAATCATTCTCCTTTCTATATCTATCTTCCGTAAAGGTGTCGTCTTTACGAGGTTTGGAAACGTTCTCATTAACCCATGGAGCAGACGTGTAGCCGATTGGCCTTGGGAAGCTAGACCGGGGATTGGAATCGGTTATCTTACCGGTTAAACCGGAATTAGAAGATTGGTCTACTTCTTCTGATTCTTCTTCTTCGTGATGATGTTGAGTTTGCTCTTCTTCTTCCTGATTCTTCTTCTTCTGCCAAGGAAAGTTGGTGTCTTTGGGGCTGATTCGGGAAGACCATTTGTCGCTGATCTCCTCAAAGAAACCCGGTTTGGGTTTCCTCTTCTTCTTCTTCTTAATCGGGTGAGTGTCGATGATATCAGTGGCGGCGGCTCTGATGGTGCTCGATTGAATTGCGTGGCTGAATCGGTGGAATCTAAGTCTACGAATCCAAAATCGTGAGCTTGAATGGGAAGCTAGAGGGTTAAAGGAGGAAGATGATGAAGGGGAGACAGTGTGGAGATTTAGTGGGAAGTGATGATGATACAGCAGCGCCATGGACGATGATGAGTTTTGGGTAAAGGAGCCAACTTTGTATACTACTTACTATCCAGTTATTTCGAAAACGGCGTAGAGTGTACAGAAATGGTTTTCGAATACACTCCCCTTTTTCTATGTGCGAACAAACATGCATGCCGTTTTTCACCCATTTAATAGGTTTTTTATTTATTTTCATATATAAACTCCACATTTTGTTTACTTATTTTTTTAACCATATAATTTATTACATTTAAAATTTTAAGAGAATGATCTATTGTACACACCAAAAAACACATGAGCTGAGAAGACTATCTGCATATATGGTGTTTACATACTAAGTACAAAGTTTAGTTCCTTTCTTGTGTAATGCATCACGTATTATTTAATCTTAGTCATCGAAGAACTGGATTATATTGTCATTGTGATTTCAAGTTCTTGCTAGTTAGGTGATCATCAAGCTGATTACCATAATCAGATCGCTTAAACACACATGCACTTGTTCTAATCTAGTGGATCTGATTTAAAACACACAAGATTTACTGATTTAGCATCATATAGTAATCATCTAATCTTATTTATATATGCTTAGCCTACAATTCATAATTAAATAGACTAGTTGCATGAAGGCAAAGTAGAATCAGATGATATTAAATATAGTAAAAACTCTTAAAACTTGATAAATAAAAGATAATACAAGACATGACCGTCTAATATTTGTTGTTCTTTTACATTTATGAAGAGAAATAACTTGGAACTATTACGTTTCTACATGCAGGGAGCAGATACGTACGTGATTAAAGTAAAAACCACTAAGGAGGATCGTGCCTCCCAGCATTATTATTTTATGCTCACGAGATAATGAAAACTTCGAAAAAGAAAAGAAAGACGCAACAATATCATCGACCAAGCAAACCAGTACCCTTGAATTTTTCTTCCATTACCCCATCCAAACGAGCAGCCATCTCGGGAGTCAGATAGTTCACCCAATCTCCAACCTTGCCTTTCCTGAAAAAGGCACTATTCGTATAAGCAGAAAGATGATCTTGTCTCACCTTATCTCCTTTGTTAGATTCAAGATTCTTCAAAGTCTCGAAGCTACAAAGATTCACCACTTTCTCAGCAACACCTTTCTCATCTTCTTCAGACGTGAATTTATAACCCATGAACTCAGCCAGTCTCCTCACGCACGGCAAAGGATCAGCTCTCATAGTTTCGTACTTGAGGAACATAATCCGATCTGGATTCTCTTGGTGAGCATGCCAATACGACAAGACATGGTCACTAAACGGACCATAAGCAGACAGACCTTGACAAAACATATCAAAACACTCGTCAAGACTGTTGAGAAGAACCGGTCCATGGTCTGACATTTCCTTTTGGATGAATGTCCACAAGGAGATGAATGTGTCCTTTGGATCTCTCCACACGTAAACCATCTTACACCCCGATTTCACAACTGAATCAGGTAATAACCCGTGTGGTATATGAGTCGAAAATAGTGTGTTTCCTTTGTCGTTGAAACATCTGCTTCAGGGAAGAAAGGAAATTCGATCTCGATGTAAGGAACAAACTCGTGAGGGTTACGCTCTAGTAGGGGATGATTCAAGGAATCATCGTCGAAGCGTGAGCGATTGGCGATGGCGAAAGTTAGGGCTTTGAGCCAAGTTGTGCCTGTCTTTGGGTGGCTACATATGAGCAAGTCGTTGGGTTGCGCTTGAAAGAAGTCTTGCGCATGAAGACAACCTTCGAGGAAATACTGTGGCCACCAGTAACCACCGTATTCAATCAATGGATCATTAGGTCCCCAGCCTTTCTCGTGACGAAAAGTTGAGATTAGGGCTTCGTACCGTTCCTGATTCTTCTCCTGGTCTCTCTTGTTCTTGTCGGTTAGGGTTTTTGATGATCCCATTGGAGGAGATAGAAAAAGTGGATTGATCTTGTTTGGAGATGAGTAATGATCTGTGTGTGAAAATAACTTAGAAACGAGCTGAAAAGATAAGTTTATTCAATAAAAGCACAGGCTTTATATAGCCTTACACAAACAACTGAAACAGCTAAATTGCAGGAACTAACTCGACTAACTTATCTCAACGAGACTTCCGAAAGACTCGGACTTACTTGACTAAGAAACAACTAGAGAAAAAAGACTTATTCAATTACCAAATTTACTAACACTGTGTTGTGCAGCAGACACCCGTCGGCCCGTCGGGTTAGTTTAAATCATGGATAAATTTACACCTGTTACACGTTAATTACAATTAGTAATTGCATATTTCTTCGTAGTTGGCAAAAGGAATAATAATAAGCTAGATAAGACATATTCCTCTGTTTTCGAGTAAGCGTGATTTTAACTGTTTTTTATTATTCAACAACAAGTGTCACTTTGCATTTCTAATGCAAATTATACTTATTTTCAATTGAAAATTAATTGCAAATTGCATTAATTTATAAATAATTTTATTTATCTCAAAAATTATTGGTCAAAAAGTGTAATTAATAACAATTTGCATATATTTCAACAACTTTCTTAATCTGTGTGAAAAGTTTCGGAATGACATTTATTTGAAACGGATGGAGTACTATATAAAACAAACCTAAAAGGCATAATATCATTTATTATACTAACACTAATCTCAGGCTATGGAAGGCCAAAGCATCAGAGCAACTGGTAGTTGTAAGAATCCATGCCTTTTCTTGTTATATAGCATTAAGCTTCTTTTACACAAATTGAAAATGGTGAATTCTCATATGTTGAATGGTGTTGCAGATTCTTCCAAGGGAGCAGAAAAAGCACGAGTACAATGAGGCGGTGAAGAATCAGTACAAGCATCTTCCTGAGATCAAGCGTATTGTCAGGTACATGATCAATAGATAAAAATGGCTTCTGAGTTGTTTCCCATGCTGGAGATTGTCAAAAGACTTAACATTTAACGTTTTGGTTGATTGTGAAATACAGACACAGGCACTTGCCGAAACCTATATACAAAGCAAAAGCGGAAAGCAGAGCCATAAACGATGCGCAGAGAAGAGACTGGACAATAAGAAAGCTTATAATGCCTCAGGAACAGTTTGTCACTGAATCTCATCGGACAAGAAGGATCATCAAAGAAGCGGAGTGAATCTTGTTTTTTATCGTTTCGTTCTTGTTTCCTTTGTTTTTGCAAGACAAAGTGTCTTGAAACACGAGGTATTGAGAGAGGGCAGTGATAGGAACGTCACGTTTTTGCTCTGTTGTAAGACACTCCATGCTATAAGAGTATAAGTTATGCCCATTTCAGATTCTTTATCTCTTTCTTTTTCTTTTTTGGGTCTCGCTCTTCAGAAGTGATATATATATATTGAATTCAAAGACTTTTTAGCATCAAAAAGTTCTCAATGGTTTTCAAAAGTGATATATTGACTTCAAAGACTAGTTAGCATTAGAAAGTTCTTATTGGTGGCAATACCATTTTGCCATGTACTCAATCAATAATTCTCCAAAGCGTATCATGTTTTAGGATAAATAGAGAAAGCATTCCTACAAAACAAGCATCTCTGACTGAACCAGTCATACAAAAGCTTCATCATCTAAAATTAAAAGACATCAACGGTAGACGAAGAATCAGGGCACCAAACAACTACCGTAAAGAAAGATACTAAAAGACATCACTGATCAGTAACGTTAACCAGTTCGTATTCAACAAGAGACAGGTTGTTATCCTCTTTGACTGTGAAAGTTGCAGGTTCAGTAGCTTCGATGCGTCCCCATTTATCAGCACCTAGCCTCATCGTACCCTTGAACATGTCTATCCTCGAATTGTGCAGTGTATCACCGTCCCCCCAGGCTTCATAAGATCAACTATACAACACAGAGAAAAGCACGAATCAATCAAACACAAGGTACCAAACCTATAGAAGTTTTTGAGAATCAGGTACAACATTTAGCTCAACATTCTACAAGAGTGTTAGGGCATCCTCAACCGTGTACCGCATCAAAATCCTTAATAAAATTTTCTTATTTTCTTAATTATTTTTTTGGATTTAAAAAAAAATTCTAACCAGTTGCGGACCGCCACATGTTGGTGGGATCTGCGAATAGTTAACAGACTGGACCAAAACAATCCTTAGCGAAAGATTTTAGTGGCATCAACTCGCACAGAAACATAAAAATCGTGAACCCCATATAATATTATAATAATTTCTTGTAAGGATTTCAAGTAACGTATCCGCCTTGCAGATGATCTTATATCACACAAACCTCAAGGCCATTGAATTGCACAAAAACATCACTTAATTACCCATTAAAATTATTAAAAATGTGATAAAAAAATAAAATAATTTAGAATATGAAAAAGTTGACAAATCAGCAAAATCATATAATTATCAACAAAAAATATTTTAAAATAAAAAAATAAATAAAATTATAAAAAAATTAGCTAAAATCATGGAAGATGAGCAGAATCATTTTCATAAATAATAATAGTATAGATAAAATCTATACATCTAATTTGTAAAAGAGAAAAGGAAATGCTCTCCTTTTTTTTAAAAAAAAAAAAGAAACCAAACACAAAAGAAAAAAAAAAAAAAAAAAATGAAGTAGCTACTTTTTGATCAAAATAAACAAAAGGAGAAAAGAAAGGAAGTACCTACTCGTATCCCCCTATATAAATTGGAGAAACCGAGTCAGAAGAAATTAGAGTGGCATGACTTAAAAAAGTGTTTGAAGTTTTTTATACAAAATATACCCAAATCGTGGATGATGAATGGATGCGAGGCCGAGGAAGAAGCATCATCACTGAAGCTGTCGTCGTCAGGCTCCCAGTCTTTATTGCCGGATGATATGGTTTTAAGTTGTTTGGCCCGTGTCTCAAAATCGGAACATGATACCTTATCTCTGGTCTCCAAGTGGCATCGATCCCTATTGTTGACGCCTGAGTTGCACAACTTGAGATCACTATCCGGCTGCACAGAAAACCTAATCTATCTATGCGTAAGCATCCCTCCAGAACCAAATCCACGCTGGTTCACCCTCTCCCCCGGGCAGCGGCGGCTGGTCCCAGTGCGGTCTTACTTTTACCAACCTCCGGAAGCATCTTCCATAGTGTCCCATGGTTGCGGGATCTACATCATGGGTGGTAAGATAGGCGGAAGAGGGTCGTCCAGTGTCATGTTCCTGGATTGTCGATCCCACACGTGGAGCACTCTCCCCTCCATGGGGGTTGCTCGATATTCAGCTGTGGCTGGTGTGGTGGACGGGAAGATGTACATATTGGGAGGGTGCGATGACCCTAAGTCCAGCAAGTGGGGAGAGGTTTTTGACCCAAAGAAGCAGACTTGGGATGCCCTCCCCATACCCTCGCCTCGTAATCTTCCCATCATGTGCGAAAGGATTGTGATAAACGAGGAGAAGTTGGTTGCTATGAATGGCTCAGGTGTATGTTTATCCTACGTACCAAGTGAAAGCAAATGGATACAAGGGAATAAGAAAATCTCCCCTGTTAATTGGTGTTGGCATGTGATTGATAATGTTGTGTATTGCAGTAAACGTGATGGGCAGATATTGTGGTGTGAGGCACATAAATGGGAGAGCCCCGAAACCAATGTTGTTGAGTGGAGAGAGCTGATGGGCTTGGAGGCTCTCACCGAAACTCTTGCTGCCCCCAAGCTGGTCAACTATGGTGGTCGGTTGGGGGATTACTGGGAGGAGACTGCCAAACCGCTCTTGTCAGCGAGGGGAATTAAGATTGTAGAACTCGATCAAGTACTTCCCGGCCACAAACTGACCAACTCTGGTCCCAACTTGTTGATCTTCTGGGACGTGCTTGCTCCTCATCATAAGTTGGACATTTGGTGTGCAGAGATCTCTTTGGACAAGGGACACAACAAGGAGGAGACTTGCGATGAGATTAGAGGAAACATTTTGTGGTCCCAAGTTGTCATGACACTCGATCCTCCTCCTCCACATCACCTTCACTCTCAAATTTTGTCTACTCTACCTCTCAACCTCTGACCAAAAACTCTTTATCATGTTTTTGGATTTGTTTTCTTCTTTCTCTATTTTTTTTTTTTTTTGGCGGTATGTAATGTTGTAATGTGATGAAAAGATTTATCTATATATTTTCCTTTTCCTTGTTAATTAATCGTCATCACGCCATTTTCATATGTACAGGTCCGTTGCTGTCTACAAGTCTCATTACTTTTCTGTACATTCTAAAACTCTGAACACCACTCAAAATTCTATCTCTGTTCTTTTACCCTGCTTCTCTGAGTTTTTGTGCCAATTGAGATTAATTTGAAATGCATATTATTACTTGTTATATTATTATAGGATCGTTTTTTGGCATATTCTGATGCTATATCGAATTGTGTAATTGTTTTTCACATTCCAGGTGGCCTCCCCGTTGTGATATCTTGTTCCAGTAGCAGATGCTATGTATGACCTCATCACAGCTGTTGTCTCAGTGGTATGTTCATTTTACAACAGTTTCACCAATTCGTCTCTCACTCTCTCCACTTATCTCTGGAGTTTATTAGATGAAGAAAGTAACACATACATTGAAATAAACAAAACAAGAGTGACATGTGTGGTTGAGCTTGAGACATTGCCTACTGTTATCTCCTGCTGCGATTTTGAAAGTCTTGCATAGGCATGATTGACCCGGTAACAGAAGAGGAAGGATGTGAAGATGACCTCATCTAATCATGAAGTCACCCCAACTGACCATCACTGGTGGAATGGATAATATCAACAAGGTATGAATGCCCTTCACTAACGCCTTGTCCTCTTTTTATTGCTGGTCAGATCTTTTCTTCCTATTAATGTTAACGTAACTGAATGTGAATGGCGGTACAGGTTGAGCAAAGGGTCCAAGACGCAGTATCACCGTCTCCCCAGGCTTCATAAGATCAACTATACAACACACAGAAAAGCACGAATCAATCTAATCAGTAAGCCACAAGGATTCCACAACAACAGGTACAGAAGGTATACAAGTTAAGAGAATCATGTACAACATTTAGCTCAACATTCTACAAGACTGGTATCACACAAACCTCAAGGCCATTGAATTGCACAAAGACACCACGTACCTAAGACAAAACACTAGTCTATAATTTGTATAATGAATTTGATATTTTACACAGATAAGAAAACATTTTTCATTAAAATTCTAAAGCATGAATTATCTTATAGCAAAAAAAATATTTTACAACCACTTAATACTAAATGCAGGGAGTTAAAGATAAATTGTAGCTCATTTTTTATTAAACGTATTTCCATTTCGATATTAGATACTTTTAACATATATATAATAATTCTTTTTCTTAAATTATCGGTTTTAAATTTAAAATTTGTTATATTATATGCTAAAGATATTGTCTTCTTATATTATATTCTTTTGGTTATATAAACTCGTTTTTGTTAATTTATATGATTATTTAACATCACTTGTTACAAATGTCGTAAACTGCAAAAAAAATTGATTCTCTAACACTATTAAAAATTTAAAACTAAGCACGGAGATGTTGACAAATATATATGTTGTTTTTTGTTGCTAAAAAATATATATGTTGTTGTAGTTTTAAAATTAAAGTTTCATGTACTGTTGATGAAAGAAAAATCAAATGATGTGATGTTGTGGAGGAGATAGAGAAAGTGGATTGATCTTGTTTGGAGATGAGTAATGATCTGTGTGTGAAAATAACTTAGAAACGAGCTGAAAAGATACTTTATTCAATGAAAAGCACAGGCTTTATATAGCCTTACACAAACAACTGAAACAGCTAAATTGCAGGAACTAACTGCAGGACATTTCCCTTGATGTTGAAGATGAAGTCACAAGACTATCCTATTATGAAGATGCACAAGAAACTTATTTCAGTTTAATTGGGAAACCAATTTATCTAGAAAGACAAAACTTCCTTGCGGTGATGACTGCTTTCCACGCTTATGGGGGGTGGGGGTGAATGAAGAAATTTATTACAGAATACGAAATAAGATTTGGCATCATTTTTTATACGGGGAAGAAATTCTTAATGTATTTGCTTGTTGAGAGGTAAGAGTCAACCAATGTCCTATGATAAAAAAATGTCAAATTTTACAACTAAAGAAGACAAAGTCAATGGCAAATCCTGGTAGAAGGATCTTGATACATAGACGTTTCTTTTTTGACGAACATTCGAAAGTTCATACGAAAATTTTGGATTGCCATGCATACAACTCTTTATGTAGAGGACTAAGAGTTATCATGGTTGGTTCATCAAAAGTTGCAAGGATTTATTAACAAATACTACTATAATCACCAAATATTGCAATACACCTTTTTGATGAAACTTTTAGGAAGAAACAACCCAAACAAATGAACAGGCGCAACTCTTAAAATTTTAGAAAGATAAGTTTTAGGATATTTTAATTATTATTTAATCCAAACAAGTATAGTTCTTTCTACTAAGAACTTATAACTAACTAATTGCATAAACCTTTTTTTATTAGTGAAATTATAATTTGAGATAGCATGTTTAGCTATTAATAGATTTTCAAAAATTTGTTTGAATAGTCGTATCTTTTCCGTTGAAAGGTTATCATTTTGAAATTATACTTATATGAACAATCATAACTTTTCAAATCAAAAGGTTGCATTCTTTAAACATAAGTAGTTATTAGTAGAAAAAAAAAAAAGATGCAACTTTTGAAGTATAAATTTTTTTTTAAAGGTTGCTTGTTCCGTTTAAGATTTTTGGCCATCCAAACACGTAAAACTCTTCCTAATATTTTTTGTTGACAATGTTTCATTTGAACATCTTTTAAAACTCTGTAACCAAGTTACTTCATAGAACTATTTTTTTATCATTTTATTATCAATTAGATTAGCGAAAATTTTACTTTTACAAAAATATAAACATGGACTATTTATATATTTTGAAAAACTCTCTTTGAAAGTCTCATATTTCAATTAAATAGTTGCAATTTTTATTAAAGAAGAGACAAAACCTTTTAAGTAGTTGCATCTTTTAATAAAGAAGAGACACAACATTTTATAAGTAGACACTTTTGACGAACAATCACAACTTTTCACAAGATTTGAGATATCTATGAAAAAACACACACCTTTTGAAATTAATCAGGATTCCTATTATTAATAGATATAGATGCTTTGATTTCATGTCGTTAAAATAATTTTAAATGGATAGAAATTTTTTTCCGATGATTTTACTATTGGATATCTCTATATAAATTATTTTATTCTCTTGTAATTTATGATTGTGTTAGGGGGAACTAAGTAATTAAACGGAAGTCTGAAGCAAGAAAGAAGATATTGTTGATAGACGACAATGGCTAATGAATCTATCAGTGAAGATTTTTTAGCATCAAAGTTGGAGGTAAAACAGAACGGTGTTGTAATGTCCTGACCGTCCAGGTTAATGGGTTACCCACGTCTGCTCTTTCGGTCTGTGGGTTCCATCTCATCCAACAGTCAGTCCGTTATTTCTTCCGAAAGCTCTAAATTATTGTTAATTGACTTTGATTAAAGTTTTTTAAACCCAAACAAACCAAACTGAAAATGAATTTAACCGAAACACCCACCCCCTTCACTCAGGAACACATATAAGATATGAACTGTAGGTATATACCTAGAGCAAAATGTGGAGGGCTGGTCTTAGCGAGCCGACCCATCTCTGTCATCTCCTTGTTATACAAACAAGGTTTCACTCCTTGCAGAAGGATCCTAAACGGACACTTGTATCCCATAACCAACGGATGAAGCAAGTCTGCGTCAACAGGCAAATGAGCACACCTTGTCCAATCACGAAAACTTGGACCGGTCTCGTCCACACAGCTTTGATAACTTCTCTTTAGGTACATTCTTCGGGTAATTTGCCTCCTCCTCCTCCTCTGCTACATACTCATCTTCGCTGTTCTTCACCGAGCTTCCCGACCTCCATATCACCAACCCACCCGTCTTCTTCTCAAGACCTCGTGTGTCCTCTTCATGTTGAGAGAAAAAGGCTCTCCGGACTTCAGCTTCACAACTTCATCATCATCCTCCTCCCATTTCTCGTGAATGGCGTCAACAAGGGACTGTGTGATTCCGGCAGAACCTACTTTGATTCTATCGACCATTCTCAGAGCTACGCTCCTCAGCCTGTTCAGCTCATGTTCTGGTAAAACTCTTTTTGCTTCTACGGTATTACTCTTCCTACTTCTCCACACTCCTTTGTCTCTCCCTGAATCTACAGTCCCTCTTCGACCATCATCGTCTAAATACTCTCTAGTGATAGAATCATTATCCTTCCTATATCTATTTTCAGTAAAGCCATCAACTTTAACCCATGGAGCAGAGATTTATCCACGTGGAGCAGACGAATACAGGAGATTGGAATCGGTTTGCTTACCGATTAACCCATAACCAGAAGACTGGTTTACTTCTTCTTCTTCTTCTTCTTCTTCTTCTGAGTGATTGATATCACTCAAAATATCCTAAGGAGTGAATTACTCTCTCAAATAAGAGGTTCAGCTGTAGAACATAGGGATCGGATCCACAAGGAACTAGGACACACAATAGATCTAACAATTATATGATTAAACTAGGCTAATAGGTTTAAAGGAGTAAATATAGCAAGTAATAAATAAAGCAGTAAACAAGTTGAACAATGCAGTTGTTCAGCTTGGCAGAGATTTGTTTGATGGAATGATTGTTTGCTAGATCTAGGGTTTCTATTCAGGAGATCATGATTATAATGATACATATGCCTAACAAGTTGTATGCATGATATTATAGAGCTCAACACTTAGATGAATGAATCAATCAGCACTCGCATATTTAGACTCATCTATTGATTAGATGCTAAATGATGTTTGCGATCAGTAGGACACCGACAATATCGATCGATGATTCGATAGGAATATCGATCGATACACCTTCAGCTACGTAGATCGATTACTATATAGGATTATCGATACGGCTCTAACCAAGCTTTAAATGCAAGTTGATTATATGCTCACTAAGACCTTGGATCAGCTCTCACCTTTCTCTAATAATCTTAGCATGAATAGGATGGATTCAGGATGATGTTAAGTAAATAAACAATCCTAAGATCAAGGTTCTAGTTCATGACTCTAGAAACAAGCACTAAGAACATTCTAACAATGAATATCACAACTTAGCAATTTATAGTTTGGGCTAATCTCACATAATCTATATGAACCCTAAACCTAACAGGTGGATCTAATCAGACATGAAGTTTGTCACAGAAATCATAGATGAATAGATATAAAACTTGCAATAGATATAAAACCAAAACTAATAAAATTTCAGGAGGACTCTGATGGAGTTCCTCTGTTCTCTCCTAACTTATAACAATAGGTAAAAGAAAGTTTAGATACCGTAGCCATCAACAATGACTTATAAATAATATAAATAAGGTCTTAGATCATCCATTGGCATCTTGGTAAATTGTGGTTACTTCTGGGCTTCAGTCGGTCATATAATATACTAGGCCCGCATTCTGGGATCCATGTCGATCGACACCAAAGGTGCACCATCGATCAACATGCATTCATCTTCTAGACAGCTTCCTCTCGCGAGGCAGACTGGCCGCAAACCGATGGCATTGGAAAGCTAACTCAAAGATTTATCTGGTGTCAAAAGGTAAGCTCAATCGCACCATGGCAAGGTCTCTATCTATATCTAAACATTTGACGTGTCTGCGCAGCCCTGCACTCAAAAGGCTCCAAAAGACACCAAAATAACCATATTTCTTCCAAACGTACTTAAACCTGTAAATACTCTAAAAGAATCCAAATTATAATAAATATATATTAAAACACTTATAAACCATGGGTAAAAGTGGTTAAAATTCATGGCCAATCAGTGATGTTGAGTTTGCTCTTCTTCTTCTTCTTCCTGATTTTTCTTCTGCCAAGAAAAAAGGTGTTGTCTTTAGGGCTGATTCGGGAAGACCATTTGTCGCTGATCTCTTCGAAGAAACCCGGTTCCGGTTTTCTCTTCTTCTTCTTCTAATCGGGTGAGTGTCGATGATGTCAGTGGCGGTGGCTCTGATGGTGCTTGATTGAATTGCGTGACTGAAGCGCTGGAATCTAAGTCTACGAATCCAAAGTTGGGAGCTTGCGTGGGAAGCTAGAGGGTGAAAGGAAGAGGATCGAGGAAAGAGTGTGGAGATTTAGTGGGAAGTGATACAGCAGCGCCATGGGTGATGATGAGTTTTGGCTAAAGGAGTGAACTTTGTAATATCCAGTTATTATTTCAAACGACGTCGTTTGGAGGGACTGTTCCGAAAACCGTTCGTTTCGTATTTGTGGATACAACATGCCTGCCTTTCTCATCCCCTATATATTATTTGAGAAGTGTGCCACATGTATTCTCTACAATCAATTTCACAAAAAATGATGACATGGCTTCCAGAAAAATATGACATGGATTATTCCATTTATTGTTGATTATATTTTTGGTAAACTTTTTATGATATGGTAATATATCATACATTACATTTAACATTGATATTTATTTTTGGTAAACTTTTTAAAATATAGTAATATCTTATACGTCTTCTATAAAATAAATATCTTCATATATAAAATTAGAAATTTTGAAATGTATTTTATTTTATTTTCTATAATTATACAATTTGATTGTTAAAGCTTTCGAAATTGCTACATTAAAAAAATAGATTTCTAAACGTAAAATCATTAGTTTCTTATATATCTACAAATTTTATGAATATTTTTTAGTTTAAATTTTTGATAATTATACAATTTCATATCATTTTTTAGTTTTATACAAATTGATCTAATTTGTGAAAAAAAATATAAATTGATTTAATATATTTAACCAATATAAATAGATAGAAAATAATATCTATTTATTTTTGGTAAACTTTTTTAAATATGGTAATATCTCATACGTCTTCTATAAAATAAATATCTTCATATATTAAATTAAAAATTTTGAAATGTATTTTATTTTATTTTCTATAATTATACAATTTGATTGTTAAAGCCTTCGAAGTTGCTACATTTAAAAAATAGATTTCAAAACGTAAAATCATTAGTTTCTTATTTATCTACCAATTTTATGAACATTGTTTAGTTTAAATTTTTGATAATTATAAAATTTTATATCATTTTTTAGTTTTATACAAATTGATCTAATTTGTGAATAATAAAAATTAATTTAATATATTTAACCAATATAAATAGATAGAAAATACTATCTAAGATTATGATTTATATATATTCTTCAACATTAAAAAGAAAACAAAATTGTTTTAATCTTAATTCAATATTTAACTAAATATTGATAAAAATAATAAAATCTATAATATTTAATAAAATTTATTTTTAAATATAAATTAAATTTTGAAAATTTCTTACTGCACATGGTGCAGGAAAACACCTAGTTCATGTAGAAAATAATAATTTTTCTTGAACATAATAAAAAGAGATGTAACTTTTTTTTCTTAATAAATAGGTTTTAAATATGGGAAATTGCACCCATTTAATATCAAAAAAAATATGATTCAGAAACTAACCAAAAAATAAAAAGCTTCTAATATTTATACAATATATACTATATTACCCTCATTATTTATGTATATGTTGTTTTGCTTTATTTTCTTCCTGTAAATATTTCTCCTCTCCATTATTCATTCACAGCTATCACATCATCTTTCACCATAATATCATCATCACCATGGCCGCCATCATGTGTATTTCTATATCCACTGACACAATTCTATCTACAACCATGACCACTTATTGCTTCATAACCATCATCGCTGCTCCGATTACCTGCCGCTCGGGTTACTGCCGCCACTGCTGTAATCACTACCGCCACTCTACCACCGCTTCAACGACTAGTTCATCTTCCGTAACAGCCATTACCGCTTGTAATCACCACCAACTCTTTCACAACTACATTCATCACACATCTACTAAAGAGAGGATGACAGCTCTCATTGGTATGTTGTTATGAGACCACCTCCGAGAGGATACCATGAGTTAGAGACTGAAGAGGAAATTTGTCATGCAACGTTAAAATTCCAGGTTTACGAAGATATCGGAGATCACGCCTCAGATGACGAGAGTTTTTGTGTTAGGAATGACTGTGATGGTATTATTTTATAAGATTAACGATAAGTTATTCCGCTTGCCCTCTCCATTCCTTCGTTTTAGAGCGAGAAATCAGTTACTAACAAGGCGCATCGCAGTAAACATCAAGCAAGCCTTGATGTTAGTCTTGTGGTGTCTTTAACTACCAAGAAACAGAAGAAGACTTGTCCAAAGGAGAATAAGGAACTTCAGTCACAGGATGAATAACTGGAGCAACATACCATTTCTGAAGAAGTGGAACAAGAATTAGAAACTGTAGTAGCCAAAGAAGATGATGATGAAGAAACACAACTACCAGAAGAACATGACGACTATGAAACACTACCACCTGAAGAAAATGAACAAGACGAAGAAGAAGAAGTCATGCCTAGCTCTGAGACACAAACACAACAATCTGATTACCAAGTCAAGAATACTAGAGTTCCAACTAAAATGCGCAAAGTGGCAAAACATATAGAGGACACGGTAGAGGTAGAGTTCAATTCTGTGGGAGAGCATGTTGGTTGTGGATCAGTGACATTGTCCTCCTTCCTCCGTCCTCTTGTGAGAGAGCATGTGGCTGTACTGCTAGAAGACTGGAGACATCTGGAAGAGAAAACAAAAGACGCTCTGTGGA
Source organism: Hirschfeldia incana (assembly GCA_026261945.1). Lineage (NCBI taxonomy): Eukaryota > Viridiplantae > Streptophyta > Magnoliopsida > Brassicales > Brassicaceae > Hirschfeldia > Hirschfeldia incana. The sequence continues at coordinate 7,385,195 of JABCMI010000006.1, forward strand.
GGAAATACAAGTAATTGTGTTATCTATGTATACATACAACACACGAGTTAAGTATTAATATGAATATTACCTACAGGGGAGATTCAACTTGACAGAAGACTGGCAAAAGAATGTAGTCTTCAAGCAGATGGGTTGTTTGTGGAGGGCCTCTAACTCTAGACTGTCTTCCATAGTTAAAGCAACAAAAAAACAAGGCGCAACTACAGATAATTAAACCCAGCAACATACAATCTGCAACAGCTTGGAACAATTGGGTGAAAGGAAGATGTACTGCAGCTTTTCAGATAATATATTGTGTTTTGCGTATATGCATTTGGGTTATGTAAGTAACATTAAATACAAAATGGTATTTGGTTTCTGTAGGAACAAAGTAATAAGGAAGGCTCAAATTCCTCACACCACTAGCCGTAAAGGCATGAATCAGCTTGCAGAGGAGATGGATGTTTTACAATTTGGAATAATTACAGGTGTCTTATTGGGTTTATGACAACTATTTTATTTAACTTGTAGAAAAAAAAAACAGTTCTGATCCTAAGCTAGTCACTAGAACTAAAGTTTGGGTCGCTGGTCATACACATTCTGATGAAACACCCGTGCGTCAAGAATTTGCAGATACAATAGTAAGATTACTTGTAACAATAGTATGTTTGCCTTTAAAATACAATTTACATAACTTGTGTAATGTTTGATTGCAGGAGAAGATAAAGAGAATTGACAGTGAAATTGAATCAAGTTCTGCAGATAATATCGGTGAAGATGTTGTCACTCAGGTCCTAGGAAAAGATAAGTCAGGAAGACTTGGGGGGATGGGACATGGGGTTACTGCTACCAAGTTGGCATTTTTACATGCTAGAGATTCACATGTCAGGCAACTTAAGCAGAACTAATCAACAAGGTTCAAGATTTGCAAAATGTGGTTAAAGACTTGGATGGTAAAAAGGTAACTTCGTTATTCTTCTTGTTTAATTATTCAATCTTCTGTTATGTATAAGGTTGTAACAAAAATGTTTGTGGTTGTTGGGTTAGCAAAAAAAACGGATATGATTCTACTTCTAAGAGAAGCGATGTGAGCAAGGGAGGAGGAATAAGGTGCCTGATACTGGATTGTGTTTCGAATGATGATTTGGTTGTTCTGAAGGAGAATTATACTCTAGTGAGCCCACATATAAGGTTGGTCGGATACCATTGGGTCCTAATGCATCTGCTGTTGTAGTGAAGTCTGTATCAGTCGTAACAGCGCCTATATGGACACCTACTCCAACTTGTGTATCGCTTAGTCAGGCTGTTGGAGTCAAAATTGCATGGACATCTGAGAAGCTCTTGGGCGATGGTATTGACATCTCAAACAATGGCAATATCGACGAGTCAGAGGTAAATATATTCTATCCTCCAACGTCTGATAATCAGTAATGAATTTACTCCTGAAATTTGTGAATATATATTTTGCATGATTCAGGATGTAGCTGCATCTTTAGGAAATGTTAAAATATTTGATTACTGAAAAATAGAAGAAAAGTTGATTGCTGAGGGTGTCTTGTTGACAACTGAACCTACTCACCTCGTCAGCCAAATTCATCTGGGACCGAATGCTGCAGTTCTTAGAGTCCAACTGGTTTTTAAACCTGATGCCTTTATCTGGAGACCTACACCTGAAATGACAAAGATGGGTGATGCAGTACATGGGACAATAGTGTGGCCTCTAGATAAGATAAGACTACCTGATCAACATTCACCTACTGATCAAAATTCACCTACTGAATCAAACAAGACATCCAATCAGGTAAGTTTGTAAAATCTGAGAATGTGATTAGATATTGTAATGTCATCAATTTGTTAGGTTGCCGGTGTTGATATTGTGGTGAATGTGTTTGTCTTTTTTGGTTTTAGAGTGGTAGTAACAGCACTGGTAGTAGCAACAAAGGTGGTAAATAGAAGTATGCTCTCTTGGACTGTCATAACTTAGGACATATAGTTGCTTTAGGTCGTGTGTTCTCAACTGATCCAGCAGAGAAAGTACATTTCGTTCCTTTAGGTCCCAATGCTACGAAGGTTTGGGTAGAGATTTCCGAGTTCGATGCGGCTCGAGTGTGGAGGCCAAACTCTGAAATTGAATTCATAGGTGATGCAGTAGGAAGCACAGTGGCTTGGCCAAATGATAAGATTGTGTATCTCTAAGGATGACAATGTTGCTTTAGTGTGAACTTATAATGTATGATACGTGAACAAGTTAAGTAATGTGTTTATGTTGGATCTATAAAATTTATGTTTATTTATATAAGTTGATGTTTTGTTTCAAAATCCTGAAATCGAATTTGTATAATTGTAAAAATATAAATATATAAAAAAACAATTTAAAATAATATATAAACATAATATATACAGCACTAATCAAACCCCTATAATAGTTTTTATATACATAGCAATATGGTAACTGCTATAGTAGTATTAACTAAAACAAACAGAAAACACTATTAATAATATTTTTAATAGCATTAAAAAGACGATATTAAATAATATTTAATTGCAGAAATAAAAGTGCTATTGTAGCGGAAGCAAAAATAGCACAACATAATACCGCTATTTAATGTCATCTACCTATTATGACGAGCGGTGATATAGCGCTTCAAAAACCGCTATTGTAGCGTTATTCGTCCGCTATTAAAACACATTTTTCTTGTAGTGAAATCCACTACGATCACCACCAAATCTGTAAACTCTACTACATCTTTCATATCTCGCCACCGATCCTTCATAACCACCATCGTATCTTAATATAGTGACTGTAAATCGAGTTATATATTATATTTGCTAGTTTAACACATAAATAGTATAGTATTTTTAGACCATTTGATAATTTATTCAATATTTACTATATGTTTATGTTTTCGTTTGCATAATCTTGTATGATGGAAGAGTTTCACATGCATAAATTATATTTTTTTTTGTTTAAAATTCTATTGGATACATATTATATATTAGAAGCAATCTTATATGTACACAGACAAAATTTATTTTCTAATATATCATTCTATTTAAACAAATATGTACTATACCATGTGAAATGTTCCATTCGATTTTTATTGTAAGTATTTCATATTTTAATTATATTCAAATTATTAGAAGTATATATATTATATTTTATATTTGGGTTAGGGTTTATTAATTATAATTTACGGTTTAATATTTAAGCTTGTGGGTGGAGTTATAATTAGGGTTTAATATTTTTATTGTAAGAATTTCAGATTTTAATTTTATTCAAATTAATAGAAGTATATATATTATATTTTATATTTGGGTTAGGGTTTATTAATTATAATTTAGGGTTTAATATTTAAGCTTGTGGGTGGAGTTATAATTAGGGTTTATGCTTATACTATTTATAGAGTTTTAATGCAATTTTATCCATTAATATTTACTATAAATTATATACTATTTTAAATGATGTTCAATTTAATTAACTTATGTATATATATATATGGAATGGACCGTTTATTTTGTACTATTTGTAAAAACTTCACTTTATATCTTATCTAAAAGAAAATGTTTTGACTTAGCTTCCATTGTTGTTTCACTTCTTGTCCGTCCATCTTTTGTTTAAGAAATTGAGCTTATGTATCTGGTGATTAATTGAATGTCGTCATGTTATATGCTTGATTTAATTTTCAAGAGTACATCTTTTATTTTGGAAATACCATATGTTACAAATCATCGAAGACATCACTTCTCCTTTTTTTTCTCACCGGCAACTTAGGAAATTAAGGGGTAGTACCGAACAAAACTGGTCAAAAAATGTTATGGATTTAATTATGTCACAATCACTACTATATTCTTAATTCCAAATGAAAATTTGGTTAGCTGGCAAATTCATCAAAATTTGATTATTCGGGTGAGTGTCGATGATGTCAGTGGTGGCGGCTCTGATGGTGCTCGATTGAATTGCGTGGCTGAAGCAGTGGAATCTAAGTCTACGAATCCAAAGTTGGGAGCTTGCATGGGAAGCTAGAGGGTGAAAGGAAGAGGAGGAAAGAGTGTGAAAATTTAGTGGGAAGTGATACAGCAGTGCTATGGATGATGATGAGTTTTGGTTAAAGGAGAGAATTTTGTAATATCCAGTTATTATTTCAAATGACGTCGTTTGGAAGGACTATTTTGAAAACCTTCCGTTTCGTATTTGTGGATACAACATGCCAGCCGTTCTCGTTCATGTAAAAAATAATAATTTTTTCTTGAACATAATAAAAAGAGCTATGTAACTTTTTTTCCTTAATAAATAGATTTTAAATATTCTCTACATTATTTAACTTAATTTTAACCCTATACGTTATTATATTTTAAGGGAATGATTTACGTACGTACAAAGAAAAAAATATGAGCTGAAAAAGCTTAGGAATGTAGTAGGCATGTAGCTCTGAAAACATGTATTGTTCATATACTAAGGCCTAGATTGGTAGAGTATTAGTATTAGCAATATGCTCTACATTATCCAATCAACATTTGTTACAAAAGCATTTAGAAGATCATTTATTAAATACTAATGCTCTCTAAATGCTCTCTAGCAAATGCACTCATATGAAACTTTTGGAAGAGCATTTGCATTTATAATTTATAATTTTTTAAAAAAATATATATAATTAGTTCATTTATTTGATTTAATAATATCATAACATTATTTTTATATCCAGAAAATAAAATTTTGATTTCTACAATATATTTACAATTTAAATATATTTTAAAAAATATTTTTTAACATTTAAAATATGTTTAATTATATTTAATTAAATTAATATATAAATTAAATAAATTAATAATATAAATTAAAAAAAATAATTATAGAAATTAAATAAATTAATTATATAAATTAAATATTTAAATTTAATAAATTAACTATCTAAATTATATTATATAAAATTTGTTATTTAAATAAATTATATAAATTAAATTATATTTTAAAATATAATATAATTAAATAAATTATATAAATTAAATTATATTTAAAATGCAAAATATTATTTTAAAAATAGATATTTTAATTGAAAATTTATTATTTTTAAATAACATTTTAGTTGTAAACATAATTTTAAAATTATTAAATAAAATAATTAATTATATATATATATTAATATATAAAATAATATATATATATATTATATATATATATTACAAATATATTCATTATAAATAAATATATTATATACTAGTTTTAATAATAAATTTAAATAGCATGTTCATACTGCTCTACCAATCAATCTTGTAAGTAGTTTAGCAAAAGCATACAGCTTATGCAGCATACTGTTTTTATAGCATATTGCTGCTGCTTTCTCATCTGCTTTACCAATCAGGGCCTAAGTCCAAAGTTAAGTTCTTTTCTTGTGTGCCGTTCAAAAGAGAAAAAAAATGTTTTCTTGTGTAAGGCAACAAGTAGCAAAAGAGAAAAAAAATATGAGCTGAAAAAGCTTATGAATGTAGCTAGGGATAGAGATGGGCACTTTACCCGATACCCGAAGCCGCACCCGAACCCGATCCGAGAAATGCAAACTAAAATCCGAAACAAAGTAGTAAAATACCAGAACAGGTTATAAGTTAGGAGAAACTGGATATCTTAATCCTAGCGGGTAATATCCGAACCCGAATAGATATATGAAGATAAACGAACGTATATATATTTACCTTTCTTTTATTTTATTTAAAATGTTTACACTGATGTTTTACATACTTTAAGATCATATAGTGTGTATATATATATATATATATATATATAATTATGGAGAAAATGATTTAATATTCATTTAAAATGCATGTCAAATTTTTTGTTTCATGTGCTAACAAAAGTTATATTCAAAGTTTAAAAACAATAGGCAAATTAATATCTATTTGTTTTTGAAATATTATCTCTAAATATATTAATCATTCAATCTATAAAAAAGAACCAGTTAAGTAAAATCTATATTTTCAAATACAAAAACCTTAAAATGAAAAAAAAAACTTTTAAAATCTAAATATCTGAACCAATCTGAAATAACCGAACCGAACTAAAAATACCATAACCCGATCCGAAGTACACAAATACCTGAACGGGTTCTATATCCATTTACCAAAATATCCGAAATACCCGATACAAACCCGAACGGATATCCGAACGTCCACCCGTAAATGTAGCTTTGAATATGTATGGTTCATATACTAAGTCCAAATTTTAGTTCTTTTCTTGTGTGTCGTTCGAAAGAGAAAAAAAATGTTTTCTTGTGTAAGGCATCAAGTATTCCTTAATTATACTTATCGCAGAATTGGATTATCTCATCGTTTTGATTTTCAAGTTATTGCCAATTAGATTAGGTGATCCACCAGCTGATATATTACCGTAATCCGATCACATAAACACATGCAGCCATTCTAATCTAGTGGATTGAAAAAAATGCAAGATTTAGCATCATATTCTAATCATTTAATCATATTTGTCTGCTTAGCCGACAATTCATAATTAAACTAATTGCATGAAAGCAAAGAAAAATGAAGATAGGGTAATGCAAGACATGAGTAAAGAAAATTAAATGATTTAAAACGTCAAATACATAAAAGATTGCAAGACAGAATTAAAGAGAAATAAAGTAAGATGATTTAAAACTTCGTTGAATAAAAGATAATGCAAGACATGATTAAAGAAAACTAAAGTAAAATTGTTTAAATTTCATAAACATTAAGCAACTCAAGATCTAAGAACAACTTAAAAAAATTGTGCTTGAGGTAAAAGAGGCAAAAGAATATTAAAACTTGGGTTAATCCAAACAAACTGAGTCAGACACTGACTTGGATCTTCATGCTCCTACTCCTCATCAAGCCTCTACCTTCAGAGCTCCAATAATATCTACATGTCACATGACTTAGTCGTAATGTATATGGACAATGCATGATTTACACTACAAGACTCTAAAGCCTAATCTTTATGAAAACTAATTGAAAATTCAAATGCAATGCTTATGCCACACAATGAGGCAGGATGGAAAAAAATAATGAGAAAATCCATGCTAAAACCACACATCAGTTCTAAAATTTCTTGATCAATCACACAAACTGTAAGTTAAATTAATTTTGATTGGGCTAGAGCATGTCTGTTGAAGAATTGATATCATATTAAGTTTCATCAACCATCAATTTAACATATTGTCGCAATCGGTATACTAGTTTACTAGATGATAACCCGTGCCCTGCATGGGGTGAGTGACTTAAAAAAATAAAATCTAATATCTATAGATTTTAGACTGTCTAAGTCACAAATATTAAGATGTTCCGGGAGGTTTCCACATTTTCAGACCCGAGTCGTTTGAAGAAAGTCAATCTTATAAAGATGGTTGATTAGTGTCCAGTATAAACCGCAAAATGGTGTCAATTCAAATCATCTTAGAACATCCTTTGCGGAAGAAAAGTTGAAACTGGGAAATCAATTCCTTTGTATTGATGTATGGATTTTATCTCCCTGCAAAAAAATAATCAGAAAATAAATAAATAATATGTTAAAAATGTACTATCATTCAAAATTTATCACTTACTTTTTCATCAAAAAAACCATCTATATGGTCTCTCCACCAACAGCCGAATATTGCTTCTAAAGTCTAATGACTTTCACCATAATTTTCAATAGAGACTTCTTTAGTTTTAAAACATAGATGAAATTCAAGCATTGCATTATGAATGATAATTTTGAATTGTTTGGGTTGTGATGGAGGTGTAAGCATAGTATTTACTATGTATATATATATATATATATATATATATATATATATATTGTATGGAATATAAAGTGTAGGCGGTGAAAAATCTCTAGATATCAAATTTTACGACAAAAAAATATTGTATACAATTCCTAATTGTGTCTACTAATTTAGAAAGAAATGATTTATGTCTACAATAATAAAATAATTGTCTAATTTACATTAATTTATAATCCCCTGATTGATAATAATTATGTCTAAAATATCTGATTGTGCATGATCTCTAAATTAATATGGCAAAAAGTAATCAAGACATAAATCAATATCGTAGTATTTTCATATTTAATTTGTTTGAAAAGAAAATATTAGTCAAACTTAATACATGTGAAAATAAAAACATTCGACTTCCGATAAAAAGATTATTCATAGTCGACCATTTATGTCTAAAATCCCTAATTGTGCATTGTCTAATAATTTATATTTCAAAATCTAATCAAGTAAAAAATTAATATTGTATTATTGTCTTATATATATATATATATATATATATATATATATATATATATCTGTAAAAAATAGCCAACCATAATAAATTTGGAAATAAAAACATTCGAATTTTCATGAAAAAAAATTCATAGTCGACCATCAATGTTTACAAAATAAAATCAGATCATATCTTCATTCATATGGAAAAAAAAGATCAAATATTATTAGTATGTAAGCATTTATTGAGATGTCTTATTCTCTATATCTATTTGCTTAAGTTGAGGGATGCATCAATAATTGATGGTCGTCTAATTTGCATTAATTTGTAGTTGACTGATTGATAATACTCAGTTTTTCTAGAATCCTTAATTGATCATATCTTCAAATTTAATTGTCAATCACACATTACTTTTTTCTAATTTTAGTTTTTATATGTTACTTGATTAGAGTTCGACTTTTCATCATTTTAAAACAATATATTGGATTGTTTTATGTCAATTTAAAATATATTGAACTTAGAAAAGAAGTATCATGTTACATGTCTTAAGATTTCTTTAAAAATAAATGGACCCTTTGATGACATGTAATATTACGACAAAATATACATCAACGAACCAATGAAAATGTCTCAAGTAACATGTAAGATGGACACAAAATCTGGCTATTACATAAAGAAATTGTTAAAGTATATTTTATAAATATATGTTTTCGTCAAAATATATCCGATCATATCACTTCTCAAGTCTTCTACATGGACGTAGATTTTGGAAAACATATACAATATGAGTGGACCATATGAAACATCATAATGTTATAAAGCTCAATAGGAAGTATATAGTCGATAATATTATAAAAGTGACTATAGGAAGCTCGGTAGGAAGTATATATGTGATGTATTTCTATTGTTAAGGCCTAATGGCATATGGTGTAATAATTCTAGTAATCAAAGGGTTTTATTACAAAAGGGATGAGAGTCATTGTGAAACTGCCACCTAAGAAATGACACTAATGTAAATCACACATGAATTGAAAGTTACTTTCTATGAGTGCTTCAAAAATAATATATAGGAGATACTTTTATTTTACTTCGGTCCTATTATGAAATTAAAAAAAAAACTAATCAAAGCATCAATTTCATATAACAACTGAATATATACGATTATTATGTACCTAATAAAAATACAGATATTTTTGTATACGATGTATCCAAAATGATATGGTTATTCGCATTAAAAAAAATTATATGGTTCAGTAGGTTTAGAAAAAAAAATATTTTTTATTAGTAAGTTTGTTTAAAATTAATATTTTTTTAGCATGAGAAACAAACAATGTATCAGAAATATTATAGCTTTAAACAAACAATGTATAAGAAATATAATTTATGCAAAATGTGATTCTATTTTTGACTTCTTTGATGTTTTAATTAAATAACCATTCAAAATGGAATATACTTAATTGTGATTGAGAATCTATTCTCTAATTTATAGCGATGAGAATCAAAATTTATGGATGGTTGAAACTATTATGTATTTTAGGAAACAATATAATTCATTTGACAATGTACTATTTTCCTTAATTATGCATTTCGATATGGATACACAGAAGTTATGTGAATGATTACGTTGTTTTAATACTTTTTTAATGCATTTTATGTTTAGTAGATAGATATATAATATTCATTTATACCAAACACTATAATACAACATAATACATATTTTCGCCCATCCTATAATATTTTTTTTTAAAAAACTAATCAAAGCATCAATTTTATATAACAGTTTAATTTATATGATTATCATTTATGAAAATTTATAAAATATACAAAGCCCTGGTCATTAATTTAAGTGATTCAATATCTTTTTCAAAATATTTTAAAAATTAGATGATCAATCACAAAAAAAAGGATTATCATAATCATAAGCCTCTTAAATTGACTACACAATATGTAAAGTCATAAAGATGAAAAAAAAATTATGAATTGGTGCTGATAATTTATCTCATTTTCTTTATTTCGTTGAGAGTTTTTTTGAAAAAAAAACAATTGTTGAGAGTTTAATGTATTTCATCTTATTATAAAAATGTTGCCATAATGTTAGTTAATATTATTTCATGGATAATATTATGCTTGGTCGAAATATCAAGAGGATAAACTGTTTTATAAATTTTATAAATTGCTCTTGCATCAAATAAACAACATATTACGATGAAATATATCATTTTCGTTGCAAACTTTATTTTCATGCATTATTTCATTCGGAGTTTAATGCATTTCATCTTATTATAAAAATGTTGACCATAAAGTTAGTTAATAATATTGGATGGACAACATTATGCTTGGTCAAAATATCAAGGGGATAAACCATTTTATAAATATTTAAATTTTCCATTTTATATATATATAAATTGTATTTGCGTTATACAAAGCAACATAAACCTACGATGGACGAACATATCATTTTATTGCAAACTTTATTTGTAGGAACTACGTGATAATATATTAACAATGAACGAATTAATATTTATGTTAATCCTATCGTTGTAAGAGAAACATGAATAGAAAATGAAACATATATTATAATAACTTTGTAGGTTTATGTGACAATGGCATGACATGTAATTAGTCTAAGCATGGAAGGGCTATTGAATAAATGATGTGAGGTGCATTGTGGTGTTGACACTTAGGAAATGACAAAGTTGTTAATCACACATCGAGGTAAGGTTTATTTTTAAAAGTGCTTCTCAAATAATAATAAGAGTTATTTTCACTATAGGACAGTTTATGAGTTTTTTTAACACCATAAGACAGTTTGTGATATTAGGATAGTTTTTCACAACTAGAATCCAACTATGTTCTGTATTGAAACTAAATGGACCCCACAAATTTTAATTTTTGTTTCTTTCTCTTTCTGTAAAAGAGAAATGAATTTTAATGATGGAGAAATTATTTAATGGTAAAAATCTGGAAAACAATAATTATTTTTGATAAGAGAGCATGAACAAGATACGTAGGCTTTTAATGGCAAAATGATGAAGAGTGTGAAGTGTTGGTTATAATCAATTAAAAACTCGTTTTTAAATTTTTTTTGTTTCTTTAATTGTTTTTTGGTTAATCTAAATAAGAATTGAAAGTTTTTGTGTTAAAATTGCAATGAAAATTATTTAAGTGAAAAGAAATTGAAAGGAACTCAAATAGAAAGTTGCAGAGTTTTCTTTAACCTAAAAGAAAGAAGACAAGTTATTTACAAAATTGCCACTCATTAAAGACAAGTTTTATAGTAGTTGTGGACTTTAATGATGTGTACACTGTTGTAAAGATATTGTTTTGTACACTTTATAACTATATCCGTGTACACATTCGTAAATGATATCTACATGTACATTAAAATGATACCTATGTGTACACATTCGTAAATGATATCTACATGTAAAGATATATATATCTACATTGTACACTGTTGTAACTATATTCGTGTACAAAATCTTACATGTACACCAAGATTTAATATCCACATATACACTTGTTTACCAATATTGACATGTACATTTTGAAATATTACAAGTAGTTCAACAATAAACATATCTACATGTACACTTATTTACTAATATTGACATGTATATTTTATCATGGTGCAACATTCAATTAGACATTTACGAATTTGTAACAAAATTTATGCCATATGAGAATTCAAAGCAAGGTCTAAATTGTTTTAATTGTGTAATTTTTGATTCTTTTGGATATAGTTGAAAATGTACATCATGTTCATGTTAAATTTTGATTCATTTGGATAAAGTAACAAACTTCATGTTGTATTTTTGTTGTTATGTACATCATGTTCATGTACACAAGCATACTGAGTAACTACATTCATATGGCTCGACGTGTTCACGTGTTCCTTTTTTTCTGACATGTTGTACCGATGTCCATATGTACACTGTTGTAACGATATTCACGTGTATACTATCATAATTATACCACCATCAGAGATATAGCTTGACACATCTTAAAAGATAGAGTGGATGATAAAGATATTGATTATGATAATATTTTTTGAAAAAAATGTTCTGGAAAACTAACATTTATTTTACAAAAAGAAGTGAAGAACTCAAGAGAAAAAACCGAAGAAGAAGATAATACACAAGACCTACTTTATTTTGTCTATTAACTAAGAAAATATATATATTATATTTTTTATATTTAGTTAGGAAATTAGTTGGTGTATTAGATAACTATTTAGTTAGATTTGAATAGAAAGTATATTTTAGTTAAAGAAAACTACCTTAGTAGTAAAAACTGTCTTATTATGATAATAAAAACTTAAAAGTGCCTTTGGATGTAATATTTTCTAATAATAAGAAAGGGGTGTCTCTAGGCCTGGAATTATTATCCGGGATTCGGATTCGATCCGAGATTCGATCCGGATTCGCTCCAAAAATCCGGATATCCGGAGGGGTCGGATCCGAATCCGGATAGTAAAATGTTGGATCCGTGCAAATCGAATCCGGATCCGGATATCTTGATTTTTAACTCCGGATATCCGGATCCGTAATTTTTATTGATAATTATTTCAAAAATAGAAATATAAATGTATATAAACAAAATTTATTTACTATATTTTTATTTCTATACTAATATATATACAAATTTATACTAACTTTGTTATAGTATACATAGATATAATTAAAAATACTGTACATATTTTTATTTTTTTCAATTATTGTTGATATTCTCTATGTTCTAATGTTATTTTTATTTATTTTAAGGATCCAAATCCGGATCCGGATATCCGCCGGATATTACAATTTTTAGAAGGATATCCGAAGCCCGGATATCCGAGAACCCCGAATCCGGATAAGGATAGCAAAAACATGGATCCGCCGGATACAAATCCGGATCCGGATACCTTAAAATACCCCGGATATCCGATCCGTTCCAGCCCTAGGTGTCTCTGATATATCATCACTCACTTAATGTCTAATCTCATTTATGATGCGGGACATTATATTCCTAAACAAAACAAAACAAAAAAAAACGATCACGCAAATGTTACCGAGAAACAAATATGCCATTTTCATTACGTACTCACATATAAAACTAGTTTCATACATAATCTGTGACCAGAAAAAATTCCTGCAAAAGCGGGTTGTGTTAAAGAATGTTAGTCTCTCTTTTAAATAAAAGATGTTCGTAATGGTATCAAAAATGAGATTTAAGACCAGAAAACAGACAAAGGTATCAGTCCGTCAATTTTTGTGGTAACTGGTAACTAGCGCCAGCAACGTGGAAACAAAGAGGACGTTCATTTAATATTATACATTCTGAACGTGGTATAAGTTTATAATTCGCTATATAAACATCATACTGATGTTTTATAGAATACACTCTAAACTGCCAAAAGATGGCAAACCAAACAAAACCGATCTTACCTCTATTACTCAAAAAGAAACCACTTGAGCTTATTAAACCCTCAAAACATACACCTTTCGAAACTCTCTCCCTTTCTACTTTGGACAATGATCTTTTCAATGAAGTTATGTATGCAACAATATATGTTTTCAAAGCCAATGAAAAAAAACAAAATGACCCTGTCCCTTTGCTTAGGAAGGCTTTGTCCGAACTTCTTGTGTACTACTATCCACTTTCTGGCAAGCTCAGGAGACTAGCGAGTGATCGAAAACTTCAGCTAGTTTTCTGCGGTGAGGGAGTTCCATTTGAGGTCGCTACCGCATCCCTCGACCTCTCCTCTCTCAACTATATAGAACACCTTGATGGCCAAGTTGCTTTAAGCCTTGTGCCTGAAATCGAAATAGACTACGATAGCAACGTCTCTTATCATCCACTAGCTTTGCAGGTAACTTTTCATTTTCTTGATCATATTAGAAGATTTTATATATAGTTTTTTTTCTACAAATAAAAGTGAAATATAGGTATATATCATTTTCTTGAAGATTAGTTAATCTCAATAAACTCTCGATATTTTGTAAAGAATTTTGTTTTCATCGTAGTGTACACATAATTAAGATAATCCATTGTTCCCTTTGAGTTTTTTTTCTGAAGGTGACCAAGTTCGCATGTGGAGGATTCACCTTAGGCACAGCGTTGACACACGCCGTATGTGATGGATTCGGTGTGGCTCAGATCATCCATGCTTTAACCGAGTTGGCTGCAGGAAAGAGCGAGCCAACGGTGAAGCCGGTATGGCAGAGAGAGCGATTGGTCGGACAATTTGATAGTGAACCAGCCAAAGTGCCTGGCGGCGATATTACTAGTCTTTTAGCCGCCTCGCCGTATATTCCAACTAGTGACATGGTACGTTGTTCACCCAATAACTTCAACAATTTTGAGGTTTTGGAATTATACATAGAGTAAAAAGGCAAAAAAATAAATATAATTGATGTTCTGAAGGTTTACACATTCTTGGAAATAGAGTCGGTCATCAACACAGTGGAGTGAGACATTGGCAATGAACTCCCCAGTTGAATAAATATATACTACCATAAATACCTAGAATTTTTTTTTTGACAAAAATAATTACCTTACTAAATTATTTAACGTTTTTTATTTTTTCAGAGCCAGCGTTGCTTGCAAATAAGAATAATAAATTTCAAGAGACTGCATGTAAATCTGTAATTATACAGAAGGAAAATATAATTTTAGCTAAAAATGATCTCTTTTCTTTCACTGTCCAACAGGTAACGGAGACAATAAACATTAGGGCTAGGAGTATAAAGAGGCTTAAAGACTCTTTGATAAGAGAGTGCGAGTACCCTAAAGAGGGTTTCACTACTTATGAAGTACTTAGTTCTTGCATATGGAAAGCAAGATCTCGAGCCCTAAAGCTAAACCTTGATGGGATCACTGTCCTTGGCGTAGCTGTTGGAATCCGACATGTTTTAGATCCGCCACTTCCTAAAGGATTCTATGGTAACGCCTACATAGATGTCTATATCGAGTTAACTGTGAGAGAACTTCAAGAAGCATCAATCTCTGACATTGCTAAACACGTGAAGAAAGCCAAGAAAACAGCTCATGACAAGGGCTATCTCGAGGAAGAGTTAAAGAACACGGAGAGATTGATGAGGGATGATGCGAAATTCGAAGGTGTGAGTGATGGACTACTGTTCCTGACGGACTGGAGGAATATTGGTTGGTTCGGATCAATGGACTTTGGTTGGAATGAGCCAGTGAATCTGAGACCGTTGACCGAGCAGAAGACTGCACTGCATATAGGGATGATCTTGAGACCTTCACAACTTGATCCATCAATGGAAGGTGGAGTAAAAGTGATCATGACGTTGCCAAGAGTTGCCATGGTTGACTTCAGGCGGGAGATGGATGCTATGAACAAACTTTAGTATTAATATTATTCGTGCCTGGATTAGTTTTCTATGTGTGTGAGTGAATGTTTCAAACATGAATAATGGGAGAATAAAGATGATTATACTAATATGAATAATTAGTTTACTTACGCATTATCATCTTGTATGTAGAAACAAAGAGACCGATATTTGATTACATAGTAATTTATTATCATCATTACTTCACTTCTTTGAATCAATGGAGGAAGCAAGTGTGCATCATTGACTTCTTTTTTTAGCATCATTGACTTTCATCATTGACTTTCATTGAGCTTAATCAATACACGAGAAATTTCTCCGTTTTAAATAACTTGTTAGCTTGCCATTTCCCACATTGAGCTAAATCTATGACTAAGCAGTTTCTCTGATTTTAGAATATTATCTTTTCACATGTCAACTAATGTCCCTTGTTATTAAATTTTAACCACATGAGAATATATATAACAATTAAGTAGTTCTAAAGTTTCAGAGACATGGACATTCACATAAAGAGGAAAAAAGATTACAATTGAAGGAAGTAATTAGCCCCTTCCAAATCACTAAACTATTTATTAATTAATTAGTCTATGAACATACTTGTGTGGCGTGGGATGCATCTTAAGACACGTTGTGTTTAATTAAAGATGTCTTGTCCCGGAGACAGTAGTTTTTCTGGATCAAACATCATTTTCCTCCTCAAAAAATCATTCCATTTTGGTCCAAAATGCTTGATCCAATCTTCTCTTTTTGTGTAATGCATCAAATATTCTTTGATCTTAATGCCTGAGTTATCGCAAAAGTTGATTATCCTGTCGTTAAGATTCTCGAGTTCTTCAAAGTTATGTGATCCACCAGCTGATTGCAAAAATCCGATCACATAAAAAACATCCTCGTTTGGTATCATTGCCGACATGAGGTTGTTCCATCTATTAATACCAAATCATCATGTTAGCATTCTTTTTCCATGTTATTATTCATTCATACTACATAACATGATGACATTGAAAGTCCCAAAACGTGAAAATACTTACTTGTTTCGGTTTGTAGGATAGAAGAGAGTAACACCAGAAGTTGCGGTCTGGTTGAGAAGAAGGCCTTTGATGACACCTTCATGAAAATCTAATATACGAGATTTCGGGACGAACATATTAAGCCATGGGTGAGGAACTTCCCATAGCCCTATAGATCTGAGCTTATCTTCTTCGTTTCGGACACGATTCAAGAAATCAAAATAAGGAACATCTTGCATGAACATGAACTCCGAAGGGATACGTAGAGTTCTAGTTAACGTGTCGATTATCTACAAGAAAAAGAAAGTATACTATAAATATATGATATATCATCACAGTAACTTCGTAATGGTGTTTTGAGTTAAAAACTATATACAGTGCATGAATATGACTCATTTATATCATGTATTCAGATGATATATAGTATGTATTGTATTATCATGTGATTAATGATGCTAGTGATGATATGTATATATACTATATAGTATTAGTACCTGGTCAATGATAGGAAGGGTGGTGGTATCATAATACTTGGCTACTTCGAGAACATAGATGATACGGTGGTCATTCACAAGAGAGGCGACTCTTGTTTGATCGGATAGTGGGAAAAAAGAGGTGTCAACTATTCCGTTTGACATCATTAGTTGACCTTCCAAAAAGTCAACTCGAAGATCATTGGTCATTGATATTAAACGCTCTTGGTCCCTTGTAAATGCCGAGAAGTCACTGTAGAGTATGCGTAGCCACTTCGCCTGCATAATTTTATATCAACTTATATTCATCAATTAATCCATTTTAAAGGGCATTTTCTTTACAACTTTGAATTAATAGTACTGCTTTACACAGAAAATAAATCACATCCCAATAGTTATTAATTCTTGTGTTCATTAATGAGAGATTTTGTAATTATAAGAATCGATAGTATGATTGTGAGGAATAAATATAAACTAGGTGCACGGGGCGTAACTTTTATCTAGAGACTATATGTAGTGATTATTAAGCAGACTAGTTATTATATAGTAGCTAATGTGGAAAATAGATTAAAATAAGATGATGTATTGACATCAAGAAGATTTGCAAGCATAAGACAAGATTGCAGTCGAGCAAGTCCTAGGATTGATTTATTGTGCAGAATCTTATGATACATAAGCAATATCAGATTTTATTCAACAAATTAGTGTATACTTCTTATTCAAAAAAAAATCAAAATCAGTCTTTTGACTTCCACTTACGTTCCAAACCAAATCTAGCTTAATTAATATATCTTCACGACCATCTTCTTAGTTATATTTTTAAAAATAAAAGAGATATAATGAAGCATACCCTTGTTGGTGCATGATCCAACGCAATTCTGGCTCTTGTTATTATGCCAAATTGTCCCAATCCTCCTAGAACTCCATAGAACAACTCAGGGCTTAACTTTGGAGAGCAAGTCACCATGTCACCTTTTCCTGAAATTAAGTATAATATGAATAAAATGAAAAAGTCAGCATATTAAATAAATAAAACCATCAATGAAAAGAATTACTAGGGAATGACCTTTCTCTCTGACCAAAAAAAAGTTTTAAAAGTCATGGGATTGTACTGAATTATGGCGTGTGAGTTTACCTCAAGAATCAAATTTGTAGTTGAAAATTGTTATTTTATCATTAATAACGAGAAGTAAGATATGTATATATATTGTAATATAATAGTTTAACTCGGATCCTTTTTACAACTGTAGGTTGCAGACAAAAGGAGTTGTAGCTTCTTTTTTTTTTTTTGGTAAAATGTTGTAGCTTTTTGAAGGCCATAGATACTACTATTTCATCCATAGAGCCATCAAAAATCTCATATACCTATGTATATATTTATTTATTTCAACCTAATGCATACAGTATATAATAATGTAGTATTAAGATTAAATGTCAGGAAATGAGTGAAATCAGGTGTTACGTACCAGTAATAACGTCCAGTTCATGAACGTTACTAATCTGAGGGCCGTGTCTAAACACATTACCGCCGATTCCAGCGTTCGACAACGTCCCGCCAACGCTGAGATACAGATAATCAGTGAAAGTAACCGGCGAGACGCCTCTCGCCAACGCCGCCTGCAGAACCTCCACCCACATCGCCCCGGCCGCCACGTCAGCGTAAGTCCCATCGGCCGAGACAACAACCGCTGCTGGTTTAGTCGTCTTGGCGAGGCACGTCATGTTCACGACGACTCCGCCAGGTGCGGAGGCTTGGCCACGGAGGGAGTGGCCCTGCCCTCGAGCGGCCACCTTGAAACCTGGAGAGGAGCTGGTCGATTCGCTGTCAAAAGAGAAGTCTCCGTTCGCGAACCGGAGAAGACGGGCGACCTCGGCGGGGGAAGAAGGGCAGAGGACGGCGCCGGGGTTTTCGTTGGTGACATTTCCGAAGTCGTGAGAAGCGGCGGAGATGGAGAAGGGATCGGTGAGGACGGTGAGGTTGAGTGATATGGGTAAGGGTAAAAGGACATCAATGCCCTCGTCTGATTTGATTAAGGTCGGAGTTAAACACATCAAGAGCGTCATTAGTGTGATGATGCTTAAACTGGGATTAGTAGTCATTGTTTAATTAATGGGGGGGGGGGGGGGGCTAATGAGAAAACGAGAGGGAAAATGAGGTGCTAGTATTAATATTGTTCTTGTTGATCATGGATTAGTATTGAGATTAGTTTGAAAGTGTGAGATTTATATAGAACCACGCATAGAGAGATTGTCTAATATAATATTAATAATTAGCACGTGATTATCTTTACGTGATTTGTTGATACTGATATACAGGTTTTTACGCCATAAACTTAAAAACAGGATAACGAGTTGTGTTCGTCCAAAAGATAAATTAGTATGTGAAAAAAATTGTTAGAAGTATTTACTACATTGGCTCTCGAAATATTTATCAATGATATTTAATTCATTTCGCCAATATTCTATCATTTTTTTTATTTTTAAGTAGGGGGCTGAGTATAGAAGTTGGCTTTGAAAGACTATATAGTTGGATAGTCAGAGGCATGTCATATGTCCTGCGTAATTATTTGCTGTTAGATTGACTAAATGGAGACACCATGAGAAATACCAATGTGTGACTTACGGAAACATTTAATTCCTCATCCATTAACTACATCGGCCTACAGGTAATGTATTTAAGACTCCCCAGGTAATAGTTTTTCCAGATAATATTTTTCAATTTCTGTCTTTGATAGTTATAAGATGTAACATTTAAATCAGTAACGAAAAAATACTTAACGAAAAATGATATATATTACTCCACCCGTTTAACAAAGAATGTCACTTATACATTTTCTGAGATATTAAAAATTGATTGAAATACATAAACGTTTTCACTAATGTCATTTATCTAAACAATAATATTTTAGATAAATAAATTTATTAATAAGGTTAATGTATTTTAAAATTAATTTTGAATAAAAAAATTAGAATTCAATAAATTATATTAAAATTATAAAATGATAATTTTTGTTATAGTAAAAAATGTTAAAGTGATGCTTATTAAACAGAGTGAATATTTTATCCTAATACTAGTATAGTTGAGGTAGTTACATTTGACTTCGTATGTGAATCATAATAAATTTAACGTAGTTACGTAAATTTGAAATTTGAGGAAACCGACCAAACTCTGTGGGCCGGTTTAGATAGCACTTCTGTTTACCCAGTAGTGCTTTCAGTTAATATTTGTTTAAGCTGGTCCACTAATAAACATAACTTGAAAGTCTTCCATAATACTATACTAAAAATAAAAGGATCTTTGGATAAATATATGTATATATATACACATATATAGTTGACTTCTAATATGTAGAATACTGAAATATTTGGAATCATCATATAGCAAAAGTATCATCATATATAAAAGTTCGTTTCTAGAAACCATGTATTAAAAATTATCAAAATGATAAATCACAATACATGAACCATCATACAACCATATACATATTATCTTCAAATAAGAGTTTGATTGTTATTTTTGTTATAAGATAATTCTACTAAAATGCAAGTTGATGGGATACATGGGCATGACTGCTCTATTCAAGTAGTTAGTAGTATATAGTACTATATACAGGTTCTGTTTTCGTTTGATAAAGTCTTATAATTGGTATTTTCCTTTTCGCGTCATTTCTAGTGGCTATTGTTTCTCTTGTGAAACACACAGCAGGTAGCGTGAGAAGGCAAAAGGCTTATTTCACCTCGAACTTCGGTTTCTCCCTTTCGACGTCACAAAGCATCACATGCACTGTGAGACGAACATTTAATTGTATATTTGATATATATAGTTAAATGCAAGTTTATATACTGTAAACATTTTTTTAATCACAAACCATGTCCATTGTTGGTTGCCGATCGTTAAATGCAAGTTTATATACTATATTTAAATAAAATTAATAAATAGAATTAGTAGATTTCAACTCACATAACTACTCTGTTAGAGAGTGAAGCGCACGAAGGATATCGCCGACTCGCCGTCCTGCGATCACTTGACGGCCTGCAAAGAAAACTTTTGTGTGCCATTGTCTCACGGAAGATTCATTTAATTAATCAAGTTTAACATATAAGATAAATTATTAGACGACTTACATAGTACTTTTTGTAAATTCATTATAAAAAATGACAATGACAACAATCTTTTTTTTCCTGACTAAAAAACTAACACAAACATGAAAAACACACCATTAAAACATTGAAGAACTTAAAGTCATGCATAAATGTAATGTTATGGCTTTAGGTTTTTAATGTTGTCATTGTGTTTCTTTTTTTTTTCTTTTGAAAAGATAATGTTGTCATGGTTGATCCCGTTTATATTCAGGCCATCTCCTTAAAACTTCATTCGTCCATGATATAAGAACCAGAGACTGTAAATAGTAATGTGGACTACTAATAAATTGCAACCGTCTCTGGAAAATATCTGGATGATAAACAATGACACAGGAAAATGTGGTAGCAAAGAACTAACTCTGAACCTTCGGAAAAAAAGTACAAGCAGTTTTCATCGTTCAGTTGCGTACCACTTCTTTTTTTTTGTATCGGTCAACGAATCAAACATTTAGCAAATTATAAATCATATATAATTTATCATTCCATGGTTTAGTAAACAACCGTTAAACTGATCGGCCTAATTTTTAATAGATAATAATTAAATATAGTCTAAGTAAACTTGTAAGAACTAAAATATATATATATATATATATATATATCGCAAAAAGATACATAAATAAAGTTTTTAAACTGATTCGGCCTAGTTTAAAATAGATGATAATTAAATATTAAACCTATAAGAACTAAAATAATATTTCGATTAAATCTCTACTATTAAAATTGGAATACATATATAAATTGCCCATTAGTTTTCAGTTTTATCTACAATGGCATGTCACTGAAGTAATTAAATTAACCATTAAATGAACTTATATTTAAAAAAATTATTGTCTTTTTCAGTTTTATTCATATTTAAAATTTATTTTAATAATATTAAAATTGAATAATGTTACAATAATTATTTTTGAACGAAATTCAACTTTAAATTCGACATTAAACAATATTTTGAATATTCCTAAAATATACGTTTAACTTACCATTAATTATTTTGAATAATAAAATCTATATGTGCTAAGATTTAAAATATTTTAAACTACTTATAGAACAAGATGAAATATTTGTAACTCAATATTATTTTAATATAATTAAATCTCACCTAAGATTATATATTTTTTTAAGAATTTTTAAAGTATATGTTTAACCATTTTGGTTGCTATTAATTATTTTCAAAAAAAAATTTAACACTGAAATTTAAATATATTTGAATTATTTGTAAATCAATGTTTAATGTTTATAACCAAATATATTTTTTCTAATGTATCTAAATCTTACCATATTATTCATATTTGATCAAAATATTTAAATTATTTTTACATTTGGCAAACAATTTTATGTTGCAAAAAATATTACTCAAATTATCAATAAGTCAATATTAATTTTTCAAAAGTTTAATAACAAACACGAGATACTATGTTTACAGCATATAAACTATTCTACTGTTGTGTTTATAAAAAAATAGAAATATGTAAGTATTTAAAAATATAAATTGATAAACATTTAAATAATATTTATTTATATAAAAATGAAAATAAATATCCGTCCGGTCGAACGGGTCCCATACTTAAAAACTAAAATAATGTTTTCACGAAGATGTTTAGTAGTAGTAAACTCGTAGAGTTAATATATCTTTTACTCAAAAAGGCCTTTCCAAATAGATTTGGGCTTATTGAATCAAAACACTAAAATGGCCCATAGAGTTCGTTGTAAACCGGTCTGGACCGGTCCGATACAAACCGGGAACGAATCGTGTGTGTAAGAGGAGAGCCCAAGTCTCTCTCTCTCCCAGTCAACGAAAGTGCTGCTCATTGTATCCTCAGATCGAAACGAAGAAGAAGAGATCTCTCTAGCGACAATGGTAAAGTCCAGATCCATCCCATCACCGCGAATTCGATCGCTTCTTTTTTGACTCACAGTTTGTGTTTGATTTTCCGGTGAGAAGGCGGCGACACCGATTGCGAGTCCGATTCCGGTGGCCATGTATCCGATTTTGTCATTGTTCACTCTAACGATTGGCCTCGTCATCACCGCTTTCTTTTTCATGTAAGCTAATCTCGATCAGATCTCTCTAGGTTATGAGTCTTGAATCAAGTTTTAAAGATCTCGTCTTAGTTAACTTTTGTGAGTTCTGTATCACTGTCCTCTAGCGATGTATTGTGTAAAGACTCGAACTTTCATTTGGTAAGGGATGGCATGGTCTTGTGCAACTAGTGTCTCGTCTTGGCTACGTGCATTGTGGTTTTAGCATCAAGTCAAAAACTTACCTGAGTCATTCGTATTAGGTTTTCTCGCAGTCTGGTCAGTCAAACAAGGAGTTGTGATCAAAGTGTTGTTTTGTTTTTTTTCTAACTTACAACTTTTTTGATGCAGCTATGAAGCTACGTCATCCAGGAAAAACCGTAGCCTCGGGAAGGAGCTCGCCACTGCAGCAGTAGCATCTGTTTTCTTGGTATGCCTTTACTCTTCTTCTTAATAGTTGTCCGAAACGTAATGTTAATGTTGAAATTCTGGTTCTCTGTTAAATTGCAGGGTTTTGGATCGTTGTTTTTGCTACTTGCTAGTGGTGTTTATGTCTGATCCTTGTTCCTCAACACTATCCCCAGCTAGTTTCAATGAACCAAAAAAATACAGTACTTTATGTCCAACTTATATCAGAGACTCAGAATTATGAATGTTAGACATTATCTTTTGCCTTTTAATGGCCGCTATTAGAACAGTGTTCGCTTCAGTCAAGTTAAATCAATTATCATATATTCCTAATATGATTTAGAAGAATATATATATATTTTTTTTTCTGTAATTCAGACGTTACACAACTTTTAGGGTGAAAACAAAACTTTTTTTTCTGTAAACGTAACAAAACGCTTGCAAGGTCGACTTCTATAATTCTTGCAACGCATTAGAGTCAGTGTTCCTGGTAACTGTGAGCGAGCAGCGGTGCAGTGGAGGTGGTACACTGCTGGTGCTTATAACTTTCTTGCTGCATTTACTTGGAAAGCTATCGGCAGATATATGGTGGATGTGTGACTTGATTTACAGACCTGAAGACGAAGTACTGAGAGGGCTAGATAACATTTATAAGTCACATGTTTTGTCATGTGCCTCCAAGACTTGAGGAAGCAATCCCGTGACTATTATTAGTACGTTGCTGCGGTTAGGTGTGTCGGTTATCGTGAGGAAAATTGGTTCATGCATTCGATTTATGTGTTAGTTTTGCGAAAAAAATACTTGGTTTGTGTAAGAAATTAAGTAAAAATATTATGAGTTCTATTATGACTTCTTAAATCATTAGGGTTCTCGTCTTCTTGATCCTGTTTCTTCAGGTTAAATGTAGGCATGTACTGATGTACGTAGCTTACTTTTGTGTTCAACCATAGTTGTGAATCTGAACTTAGTGAAACAGAACCAAGTTTAATTAACAGAGTGAAATCCATCTTTTGAAAACATGACTCATGTTTTACAAAACAGTTACATTTCCGACAACAAAGCGATAGAAGTTTGGTTTAGTCCTTCACCTCTTTCCGGTTTCATTTAATAAAACGATTCTGAACAGACCAGGTTGAACCGGGACAACCCACTAGTCCGACAGTCTACAGAGCTGAGCTGTTGTGCAATCTTAAGAACTGAGATCTATGCATTTGAAGACAATTCGAGTTAAAGCTCATGGGATTGTGGGGATGAAAGAGTTAGGTAGCATACAGTCGAGGATATTTATTGCAGAATATCTTTTGGTAGATTCTATCTCTCTCTAGTTTTGAAACGTCTCCAAAGGTGATAATAGTACTGAGCCTTTCATGGGGTTCTGACGAATCTGAACATTAAATACACCAGCCATTCATAGATCCAAGACCATCACATTAGCTCTTATAGGCTTCGTTG
The DNA here is from genome assembly GCA_026261945.1 of Hirschfeldia incana. NCBI lineage: Eukaryota > Viridiplantae > Streptophyta > Magnoliopsida > Brassicales > Brassicaceae > Hirschfeldia > Hirschfeldia incana. Next base: position 7,410,224 of record JABCMI010000006.1, read on the forward strand.
GATTCTTCTTATTGATTTCATTCAGCTACAACCAAACAAAAAACCTTGTTTGTCGACGCATACAAACGCACATACGTACGCACCAACATATCTTGAGTTTTGCATGTGTATGTCAAATTATTTGTTTTGAAAAGAGGAGACAAAGTTGTGGCTCAAAAACTATGTCCATAGAAAAAGTTGTGGCTCAAAAACTATATGTCCATAGGTTATGTCCTTTTTAATTCCTAGCCACTAAAACCATATTCTTTTGTATCTGGTTCATTGTTTCAACATTCTTGATATCTCCCCATCCACCGATTAATATCCTATTTGAAACTGATCATTTGTATTCTGCACAAACTAATCCGGATCCTTATTTTTTTCTTCATGATAAAGATGTGTGTGAGTGGTGAACCAATAGAACGTAAAGCTTGTTATGCAAAGCTTTTAGGGAGTGATACTCTATAATGGATAAAATTCATCTGCGGTTTGCGTATTTAATGTATGAGTATGTAACACGTGATAACCTTCGAGCGTGTCATTATCAAGCTTTGAAGCTCGAGGAAAAGTCCTTGAGTCACGGGAAATACCATAGTAGCTAGAGTTTTGGAGCTCAAGATTTTCACTTTGCTTCCATCTAGCTACATAATTATATATCACAAACACTATGCATAGTCTACGTTCCAAATAGCAAGTGTCAGTTTCGTATCGTTCGGCATCTGTAAATTATTAAATCTTTGTCTGAAAGCATGATTGTTATTTTTAAAATGGTTTGCAAGATAGTAGACTAGCCCTATATCACCACAAATCCATTTGATTTTTACTCATGTATATTGAACAACACGCTCACTTATTCAATAGCATCTTAATTTAAACTTACAAAAGAATGCATATTTCCTGTTATATATTGATCATCGACCCTCTGAAAATCGCTTTTCTTCTGTTTGAACCTATGTATTCATCATGTCCACACATTTTCTTCACTAATAACTGTGAAGGTTGCTCATTTGAATATTGTTTCGAATATATCGGGAGAGGCAATTCATGTTGATACTATATTAAAATTATAGTTTTGATTATGTACGCCAAAGTACATAGAGGTCGCACACACACACACACAATAATTATATGTATTTGCATTGGTTAATAACTCAAAGTCGATTCTCGGAGAGCCAGAGCTTCTTCGGGACATGTAAACTCACCACAGCCGACTGAAGCCTTCGCAAGATTTTGTATTCAAGCTTTGATTTTGTAATTATTTTCACATTTTCGACAATTTATCAATGTTGGGTCGCAAAAATTATACTATTTATTTATGATTGTGGATTTTAAGTAGAAGCAATGCATATCGATTAGTTCGATTTTTCTATGGGTATAGATATCAGGTCTTGATATGATACTAAATATATACTTTTCATCAGTTCAAATATATATATATATATATATATATATACTTAATTAATAATGGGTCATTTTCTGATTCGTATATAAGTGAGCGATATGATAGATTACGGTTCTGCACTACCTTTGATGAAGATACACTTCAGGGCCGGTCCGGAGGGCAAACCACCTAAGCTGACGATTAGAGCATCCAAATGAAAGGAGCAAAATTTTCAGAATCTTTTTATACATATAAAATTTGTGAAAAATAATTAGCTAAATGTTACTGATCACTATTAGTTTGGATAAATTTTATGGACTTCTCAAAAATATTTATATAAATCCTTTTAAGTTAAATATATTATTAATAAAAAATTAACATATTTCTGTTTTAAATTATAGTTAAAAGTTAAATTCCTAAATAAAAATTAGCCACAAAATAATATTTTTTTCTTGTCCAATATATCATTTTACGTTATTCAATACTTTTGCTTTATCCAATTTTTTCTCTTATCTTCTTGTCTGTTGATTATATAATTTAGTTTCCACTGCTTTAGTTTTTAGTTCATCATTTTTATTGTAACAAGATACATTACTAGTTTGTTTTTTGCCAATATTTTATTTAAACTAGAAAACTGTGTTAAATTTTTTATACCGTAACATAGTTGATGATGGTTTATTTATGAAACTAAATATTTTTCGAGAATCAATACTTGTAGAAGTTGAAAAAGATATTGAAGTGCTTGATTTGTTTCTGAAAAAAATGAGTATTGTTATCATATAACAAAAAAAATGAGTATTGTTATCATATAACAAAAAAAACTATATAAAAGCTATTGAAGTTATTGATAAAATTTGTACAAAGGCATAAATCTAAATTTAGCTTGGGGCAGTATAATACATTAGACCGGCACTGATACACTTCTGTATAGTTCAAAAAAAATACATGATATAATTGGTTTCAGCTAGAGTAAGATAGATCTGCAATACTATATTTTCATTAAAAGAAAAAAGTATGATGGATCTTAAAGGAACATCTTCTTTATAGAACCTTTCTTCATGAACATATTTCCTTAAGGAATTAATTGATCGTCTTGTATAAGTGTTGTTATGGTTGTCTACAAATTCTAAGTGTAAAAAGCAAAAGGAAAGCATATATAACATCTTTATATTTTTCACTATATAATATAACGTCCATTAGATATCTTTTTGATAAAGTCGATTGGATATCTTAAAAGTTCCAACATCAAACAACAGTATTTTAGCGAAAACATACCAAGTAACAGTTATTCTTGTAAGAAAAAGTTAATCTCATGTTTCCAGGTTTTTTTTCATGATGCATCACTGAAAAAACTAAAATATATTTTGACGATATAAATAATTTAATTTGTTTCAAATACAATAATTTTGGAAAATGAGATATTATCATGATATTTAATTTTAGTTACATGTTTATATGTTTTTATGTCGTAGTTTTATATGATAATACGAATCATCTATTATTGCTACGTTAGATTTTTTTTTTTAAAAAAATGCATTCAATAGAAACTACATGTGTTTAGTGGTATAAAATTAGTCAAATTGATTGTGTAGCATATTTTCAAATTCTGAGACTGATTACGATGATCGTCACTATGTATATGCATGCATATACGCATGTGTATTTTTTTTTGTGAAATACGCATGTGTAAATTAAACTAGTATATACGATTATATTAAGATAGATATTATAATGATGACACAATCGTTGATTAAAAGTGGGTATCCAATCAAAGGCGGATCAGTAGCACTGACTCATAATTAGCATCTTGTGGGCCGTTCCTCTGCCATCTTCTTTCATAGCTGTAACCTCACTTCTTCCAAAAATTATAATTTCTTTTATCTTGCAAACTAAAAATTATCATTTCTATCTATTAGTTTTATATAGTACAAAATAAGTTTAATAAACAAAGAGAATTACATCTCAAATTGTGCAGGAAAAGAAAGACAGATACGTGTTATTATAAAGAAAAGACAGAAATGTAAGTAAGCAGCACATCAGGTATAAATAGCGACACGTTGGTACGTTTTGAGGATGTTGCACAACAAGCATATTCGTTCATCACCGGTTCACCCTTCACTGAATAAATGCGTTGGACGCAGTTGAATGAGCCATTTCTAACGCTCAGAAATGGTTCTGTTAATATTTTGTGCTCATATATTCAAGGTGCGTCTCTCCTAGAGCAAATAGTAGTATAATCAAAAAGCTAAGCAGGATATAAATAATAGCAGATCAATTAAGATACAATAATCATACCAAAAAAAATTAAGATACAATAAAACATTTTAATTATTTTGAATAAATATTCATTAATCAGTGACGGGTAGGTGAGATTTGAGGTGACTTGAAATCTAATTGACATGAATTTATTTGGACATGACTGTTTTTGTGATACTATAAGTGGTAACTAACCTAGCTCGAGTATAATCAGTTATGATCACTAATTTAGAAGGTCAGTTTTGTGGACATGTCCATCGGAAAATTATTTTCACAAAATCATTTAAGACATTTGAATCATATAAACAATGTTAACATATTTTGACATGTAGCATATACTCAATATGTTTCATGATAAATGTCATTTTCGCTGATTTTCTTGTTACACAAAAAATCTCACTTTACAATTACAATGCAAAATGCAAATTATAATTACTTTTAATTGAAAATTAATTTCAAACTTCATTAACTTTATAATTAATTTTATTTATCTCAAATATTATTGATCAAAGAAGTATAATTAATAACAATTTGCATATATTTCAATAATTTTTTTAATATATGTGAAAAGTATCGGATTATATAATCGAATGGAGTATTTAAAAACGAATGGAGTATTCAAAAACGAATAGAGTATTATATAATCGTAAATAATTTAAATAAATTTATAAAACCAGCAAATAATCAGAATGATAAAATCTTGAACATAGTAAAATCTCTCAACTCTCTTTCGGACACAACACTCTGTCTCTCTGTCTTATAAATGTTCTGCCAAAGTACCCTATCTTTCATTCATTCACCTTCTCCGCTCACCTTCCCCAAAACAAAACACACACAACCGACAGAGAGACAACAATGACGACAAAACCGAGAATCGTGATCATCGGAGCCGGAATGGCCGGTCTCACGGCGGCTAACAAGCTCTACACTCACTCTCCCAACAGCACCTTCGACCTCTCCGTCGTCGAAGGCGGGTCCAGAATCGGCGGGAGGATCAACACCTCCGAGTTCTCCTCCGAGAGGATCGAGATGGGTGCCACGTGGATACACGGCATCGGCGGGAGCCCTGTTTACAAAATCGCCAAAGAGACCAGCTCTCTCGTCTCCGACGAGCCGTGGGAATGCATGGACTCCACCGTCGATAAAACTAGAACGTTTGCTGAAGGCGGCTTCGAGGTTGACCCTTCCATCGTCGAACCCGTCTCGGGGCTGTTCAACGCTCTCATGGAGTTAGCTCAGGGGAAAGATAAAGATATAATCTCTCAAAAAGACGGCGTTTCGGGATTGAGTGGTATTTACGAAAATGCCACTAGTGTTGGGTCGTTCTTGAAGTCTGGTTTCGATGCTTACTGTAGCAAAGGTGGAGAAACGTATGGAACGTGGAGCAGAAGGTCGCTTGAAGAAGCTATCTTCACGATGTTTAGCAACACGCAGAGGACGTACACGTCAGCAGATGATCTCTCCACGCTTGACTACGCGGCGGAGAGCGAGTACCAGATGTTTCCTGGTGAAGAGATCACTATAGCTAAAGGCTATATAAGCGTGATTCATCACTTGGCCTCTGTTCTTCCTCGAGGTGTTATCCAGTTGAACCGAAGGGTCACGAAGATCGAGTGGCAGAGTGACCAAGAGAGTCCTGTGCAGCTGCATTTCTCAGATAGGTCTGTTGTATCTGCCGATCATGTTATCGTTACGGTCTCTTTAGGTGTGCTTAAAGCAGGGATTGAGAGTAATGATAGTGAAGGAGGATTGTTTAGTCCTCCTTTGCCTGAGTTCAAATCAGACGCTATCAAGAGGTTAGGCTACGGAGTTGTCAACAAGCTCTTTGTGGAAGTATCTCAGAGAAACTTCCCATCGCTACAGCTTGTGTTTGACCGGGAAGATTCCGAGTTTAGGTTTGTGAAAATCCCATGGTGGATGAGGAGAACAGCTACCATAGCCCCTATCCACAGCAATTCAAAGGTCTTGCTTTCTTGGTTTGCAGGCAAAGAAGCTCTAGCACTTGAGAAACTAACCGATGAGGAGATTATAGATGGTGTCTTGACAACTATCTATTGCTTGACTGGCAAGGAAGTGAGAAAGGACACTGATACTACTAAGCCCTTGGTAAATGGCTATGTGAATGGTAACGATGATGAAGTCTTGAGAATCACAAAGGTCTTGAAGAGCAAATGGGGAGGTGATCCTCTGTTCCGAGGCTCGTATTCTTATGTGGCCGTTGGGTCAAGCGGGGATGACCTAGATGCCATGGCTGAGCCATTGCCAAGGGTTAGCAAGAAGGGTGGTCAGGTCAAGTGTCATGATCAACCCAAGGTTCATGCGCTTCAAGTCTTGTTTGCAGGGGAAGCAACGCATAGAACACATTACTCCACAACTCATGGAGCTTACTATAGTGGTATAAGGGAAGCCAATAGGCTTCTCAAGCATTACAAATGTGATTTTTGAGTGTTAATTTTATGAATATGCTTTTTGGTGTCATTGTGTTTAGATAAGATTTATTAGTCTTGTAAGATTTTTAAAAAAATATTTTACTTTTCAATTTTTTTTCTTAAATTACAAAAGTTCCCAATCTAAAAAGCAAAGCAAGATAAGAAGATAAATAATGGAATTTGCATCTACCTTTGTTCCTCACTAGTCTCTTTATTCTCTAGAATTTAATATATTTGTGAATTTTTTTTGTGACATATTTGTGAAATTTTCAATATTAAGAGTCTAAATGATTAAAATACAAAAGTGTTTTTAATCAAAAAAAACTACACAACATTGCTTGATTTTTTTTAACACACATTGCTTGATTCTTTTAAGAAAATAAATGGTTTGAAATTGGAAGAGGAAAATAACAAAAGAAAAAGCTTAGGAGGCTCCCTGCCTATGAATATATATACAAACAACCCTAATAGATTCTTAAATTTTATTTTGTGTGGTGAGGCTTTGACGGACAGGATCCGCCGAACCCGCCTAGTTTCCAGCTTGCAAACCAATATTGTAATTTCTTACATTTATGTCGCAAATTCTATAAATATATGAGATCAAAACACAATAATATCCGAATTTAACGATCGTTGAATTTGTTGAAACAATTGAGTCTACAAATTGTTGTTTGAGTGATGGAAACTATTGTTGCTTGTCACCAGGACAAGTTCTATAACATAAATCATAGATGAAAACATTGAGAAAGTGGTATCACATGGACGAGTTTTTCTATTGTACACTAGGATTAAGAAAAATATATAGAAAAGTGAGTGGTCATGATCACCTTCATATTGGTTTCCGAATCAGTTAGTTTGATTCAACAGATATGTACAATGTGCAATGAACATGTGGTGGTTGTAGGGTTTGTCTAACCAATTAGTTATTGTTCTTCTAATCTGGTTTTACTATCCCTACTTACACTATAAAGCTAAGAGTGAATTGGGTAAATACCCTAAAACTATAGTTTTACAGTTTATCAATATGCTTTCATACATTAATATCGCCTAAGCAAATAAAACGTGATGGAATCATGGAAGGGCTGATCTACTAAACGGATTCCATTGAGAAACTAAGCACATATACAACCATTAACATTCGCATATGTACATAACATACCGGGATCTCGATTGTGACATGCTGTGTCCAATTTAGAAAAAGACCAAAACCCCATGTGTTTTCTAACAAAATATTCAATTGCTCAAGTGGGATTTAATTCTGTATAGTATATATCTGACCTTTATTCACAAGGAGGGGACATGGTTTATTGATTTCTAACATTTCATATTTTTATGTTAGCTGAAAAAACCGCATAAAGTTTTTATTCAATCACGGTACTGAAAACTCATAAAGGAGATATCATTAACAAACAGATTTCTGGTTGCTACAGATTTTAAACCAAAATTAAAGTAAAAGTTTGTGTATAACCAAAAAAAAGATTGTGTATAACCATCAAATGAAATACATTGAAATGGCACTTCAATCTCGATATCAACCAACGAAACAAATCTAATTACTAAATTTCAAATTATATAGGAACACATATCATACTATCCCGGCATGGTTGGATATACATACCAGAAAGTCAAACATAACAAACATACATGAGTTCTATAAAAAATTTAGTAATTTGAAATATTTTATATTTTTTATATATTTTTATTATTTTTGCTAGAACTCAGACTTTATTTTCATTGTACTGTAAATGAATGAATAATTAACTTAAGAAATATATCAAATCAACGTATAGTCCATAATCTATTTTGCAACAGTTGTATTCTCGTTTCTATATAAACTATGATTATGATGATATCAATTCCAGATAGTCCATCATAACCAATAATTCTTCCTCTGAATCATGCGAAAAGAAAACATTAACACTCAATTGAATTAACAAAATTTTGGTGTTTTGGAAAAACAAATCCATATTTTCTTGCAGATAATTTTTTCACTGTTTTTAAATATACATGGCATCCAATCTCAAATGCTCCAAGATTGGTGGATCGTCGGTCTTTGTGTTACAAATTTTACTACACGTAATTTAAGAAAATGATATATCTATACTATTAAAGTACAATCATGTTTTGGTTTTTACTCTTTTTATCCTTATTGAGAAGTTTTCATTTATATTCATTAAATGTATTCTGGACATTCTGCGTCGATTTTTTTTCGGCTAATCATGTTTTTATTAATCATTGTCAACAATTACAGAGTTTAGAAGAAATGATGGACATACATGATACATTCCCCATAAATTATTACAAGTAAGAGAAAATTTAGCTAATTATTTTTTTGATGTAGCTTTCTAAAGCACTATTTTTTATTTATAAATTAAATTCTCTACAGGCATGTTTTGATTCTCTAATGACTTTTTTGCTGTGAAGTAAAGGAAAATTTGATTGGTTGACATATATAGTTCTAGAGTAAATTTTTGCTGTCCACAACATCTACAGCCACAACCAACCATACCCATAATACTATAGACATATCATATATATAAGATTAATTTTATTCAATTATTAGTATGGCCCTATAAAAAAGTACCAGTATTAATTATATAACAAATAAAATTGTTTATTTAAACATATAAACATTGTAAAATATTGATATTCTAAACATTATAAAAAATTGAGTCATTCTAAGGTTATGATGAAAATATGTTATCCTATAATGTAAAAAAGATATATAATCAAAATTTATTCCTAAGTTAAACTTAATAACATAAATATGATATGTGTACTATCTTGATGTTTTAGTTAACGGATGAAATAAATCTCTATACTATTAAACTAGAGCAAAGTGTTGTCACAACTCAGAACATAAACCATTTATTTTCAATATGTAGCTCAAAATAGTACTACAGCTCGAAATAGTCTTACACATCTTAATATTGGTTTTACTATAATATATTACCAAAGTATACATGAAAATACTTTTTATTTAGCATGAAACAAATCCCACACTTTCAAAAGGCGGATCAATATCTAGTTTTTATTATTAAAGTTATTAATTATTTTTGATCAACTATTAAAGTTATGAATTACAAATTTAAATCTGTAGTTAGGAGTCGACAAAAAAAAAAAAAAATCTGTAGTTAGATATGGATTCCCGCATCCTTTTTTCTTTTTTGTTTGAAAAGTGTTATTTTAATTAATTAACCAATAACGAGATCCATATAAATGAAAGTAAAGTGTCTTTTGCAATGGCACCATGCTATTGATTTCTTTTGAACAAAAACAAAAGTAGTTGAATCAATTTTTTTGTTGGTAGATGAAAGATATCATAAAGAATTCTACGGAACTCTTTTGTCTGTGACTCTGAATTGATTGGTTTGATTAGCTATTGTAAATCTAAAGTGATTAAAAAGTTGTTAAAACCTAACTCCTAGCTCGATGAATGGTTAGATATACTGCCAAAGCTTCTGACATTAATGGTGATCAGATCTTAGTGCTGCTTTTTGATTCTGTAAGTTGTAGTACTAGTACAGATTCATCACATCCAGAAATCTTAATTCTATTATTGGTTTTAATAATATCCCATTCGTACGTATATTTCTGGTGTTTTTGTTCCAACATGTTTATTATATTGTTTGTATGGTCAATTCATAGAGAGATATTCAATTGGACTCCACTCTATTATTGCGAAACAGTTTGATTTACTTTATATTGCTAAAGAAAACAAAAATGCCCCACTTGCTCTCTTTTTCCAAATTAGTAAAAATAGAATAAATTAACACTATGTAATATATGTTGATATAATGTTTTTAAATCGAAAATCGAATGCTATTGCTACCATACCAATATATTATACCAGTTTTTTGTTGTCAAGACGCATCCTCATTCATGTGATTTGTCTTTTTTTTTGTAAACGGCATGTTGTTTGTGTTTCTAACGCATACACAAGTGATACACTTTACGTGTGTTTGTCACAATGTCACTACTTTCTTTTATCAAATTTCGTTGAAACCGTTAATGCCACATATAAGGGCAAGTCTTGTTCACCCCACCGTAAAATATAATTTTCACCGATTTAGTGTTTTCACATAATATACTCAGAAACCTGGATAAATCTTATCTCTAGGTATCACGACGCTCCAAAGGTCTTTAACTCTCCTGGTTTATCAAATTTATCTTCTCAACTAGATAATTAATTATTAGATTTTGACCCACCCTTAAAAAAGTGGATATATTTTTTATTGGAAAATTATTTTACGTAATAAAAATTATTATTTTTGATAAATTATATATTTTAACTTTTTATGAAATTTCTCTTGAATTTACTTCTATTACTTAGTTTCTTTTTTATTTTAAATATGACTAAATTTTTGAAGATTCTAAATAATTCTAACTTGTAATATGATTTTATTTATTTAACTTAAAATTAAAATTATTTTACACTAATTTTTTATTCAAATAAAATATTTTATATCTTCAACACTCTCTGTATTGAAAAATTCATTTGTGCATTTCAAAAAAAATTCCATAATTTTATTAAATTTAGTTTGTATAATTTAAATGTATAATAATCACATAAATTATATTCTTAAAATTTAAATGTGAAATATAAAAACCATAATTTAAGTTGGTATATGAAATTTGTCTTCTTGTTGTATTTTTCTTATATATATTGAAAACATTTTTTTATTAATGGTTATTGGAAAATATTTTAGTAAAAATAAAATTTTGAATATATGCATATGTTAAATCAATTTTTGATATAAATCAAGTTTAAATTATTATTTTAATTTGAAATATTTATATAAATTTATGATTATTTTAGACAAAAAATGTTTTTAGGTAATTAGATTAGTTCATTTTGTATATTTTAAAACTGATCCAAGTAGATAGCTTTTATAATTTAATGGATTTCCAATTTTTATTAATAACATAAGCCATTAATTTTTTTCATCTTGACATACTTTTATCCATGTTTCAAAATTTTAATTTTTTTGCATTAGTTTTGTATGAATTATTATTAATTTTATGATATTTTGTTCTGAAAATTGAACTCTTGAAATTTTTATATTTGACTAAAATAAAAAGGTAATAATACTGTATTTTTTTATATAATATATAGGTCCCTGTGATATACTATTTATATTTCAGTTTGTGTTTTATTTTCACCATAAAAAATGTAAATATAGTGACAGAATTGTAAATAAAAAGAAATATAGAAAGAATATTATTTAATTAATTGTAAAAACAATGGCTAAATGTGTAAATAAAAATAATATTAAATATGTTATTCATGTTTCTAAATAATTCTTATTTATTATTAATTTATTGAAAATACAGTAGTTAGATATGTAAATAAAAGAAAGTCCACATATCTACTATTCATGTTTTCAAACATATCTCATTTATTCTATTATCTTTGTTTTTAAACATCTCCAAAGTGTATTTCAACTTTAATAATATAGATGTAGTAAATTGTTAATTTCACTGAACTTTTATGTCTAGATAATTTAATAATGTAAATACCCAAAACATGGTCACTTGAGAAAGAGGAAAAAAAGAAAGGAATAATGAACCAATTTGCCTGAGCTTTTTGACCAATTTGGTGGCAACATATGAGTTGATCGGACAAAGAAAAGAGAAGTTGGATAGCATAAAAACATTAAATCAAATGAGCTAATCAGTGAAAGAAGATGTTTCACTTAATATGAATTTTTCTCCATCTTCACAAAACTACAAATGAAAACATCAGATCGTGATTAATTGCTTTCTTTTCTTCTCTAAAGATCATGACACATTTATAATCATTAGTAATCAACAAACTACTTAAAAATCATTTATGTTTTAGAAAATTATGATGAAAATCCAACAACCCATCAAAGAGTAACTTTGTGGCGTCGCTTATCTGTCAATTTATTACTGTCTAACTTTTATTTTTGTTGCCCTAACAAAATCATTTTCAACAGCCGCAACCTATTATAAAAACAATTTTATAATCTAAAATGAAATGAAGTCCATACGAATTTCTGTCCTTGGCAAAATAGAATATATATATATATATATATATATATATATATATATATATATATATATATATATATATATATATATATATATATATATTTATATATTTATATATCTATTTCGAATTCAGCCAAGATCAAGGTAAAGTAAAAAAAAAGTTATTAATTCAAGAAAAGAGATCGAATTTTTAACTAGATGCTCTAATTATTTTCCTTCGGTTTTGAGAATGTACAATTCATTACTTTTTTGTTCATCCATAACCGGCTACGATCATGAACTTGGGATGATATGTGAATTAAGTAAATTATCTCATTGATATTCAAAATTCTTTTGGTTGGTGTTCCTTCATAAAGCTTTTCTGATTATTATGTTATGCAAAGGTGGACCTGTTATTAAAGGAACTCACACATATACCCCAAGTTGCCCAGGAAAAAATATGACATAAAAATAAGAAAGTAAAGAAAAGAAGGTGTCAAGAACAAATCTAGGGACCTAGCTAGCAGTATGTGGTTTATTTTGTAGACTCTTTAATTGTTTTCAAAGTGAAACCAAACTGATGCTTGAAAGAGAGTGGCCAATATGTTTTAAAATGAATTAAAGGCCAAATGTGATGCTTTACAAGGCTTTCTTTGTTTGTGTTAAAAAAAAAACAAGGCTTTCTTTGCACTTGTCTATCTCCCTTCACAAAAATACAAAAGGTTGATAATTAACATCTTTATTGGATCTGTTGGATCTATTCTTTTCTAAATTTGTTTGCATGGTCCCTTCATTTTCATCCCATGGTAATTCAAAGAAAACAAGATGAAGCAGATGTTTTTTTGTCATCGAAGCAAATGTTTATTTTTTCATTTGATTAAACTTTAGTTGGTTACTCTAAAAAGGTTGGGAGTGTAAGAGTCTATGTCTTTCTAATATATAAGCTGGGATATTAGTTATATTCATATTTATAGAATTTACTCCAAATACCATAACACTATTTCAAAAGAAATGATAAGTGTAAATTAAATACCCATTTGTTTTAAGGTTAAGTGTCATATGAGTTGTTAAAAAAGTGTCATATGGAAAAATATGACCATACAAACAATTTTTTTAATGAAACTATTAAAGCGAGTTTAAATCAATTAGTCACGAATCACGATTAGAATATAAAAATTTCAGTCTTAAACTGTCATCATTGAGTATTTAAATTCAGATAAATGAAAAAGAGCTTAAAACGTGTTAGAAAATGTGTGTACTTCCAAAATAGAAGCATGATCTAGTTATCCGAGATTCTTCCAACCTAACTGGTTTACCTGCAAATTAAACATTACTAATACCTATGGTCGTAATCATGAGATGGACACTAAGTCCAGTTTATTCTCCGATTAATGATTGTGACTAGTGAATCTATGGGTTAGAGCTATTGACTGTAACATACAAAATCACTATCAATGCCAACAACACACAGTTATCATTATCTAAATTACTAACAATTTCGTTTTGCCAACATCATATAAATAACTTACAATACATGATTATTACTTCTTTTTTCATTGACATCCATTTTGCGGCTCAAGCTTCAAGCTTAAGTAATGACAGCGACATAGTTAAAAACCAGTATGCATATCCTTTGTTCATCATAGTTTATTTATGAAAACTAAAGCCGCATTGTAAAAATCATCTTCCATCATTATATCAAGCTATGAAATTACATACGTAATATCATTTTTTTGTTAATGTATGTCCGAATAATTAATAATAATGTATGTAAAGTTGTGAACTAGAAGAGTAGATTTTTTTTTTTAAAATGGAAGAAAAATATATAATTGTTTCTTTAAAAATTGATTGGACTACATTTAGGGCCTATTAGTTTCAAATGGCTCAGAAAGTCTTTCTATAATCAGTTTACCCATATCAGGACGTTGCATTCTCATAGCGAACTTGTATGACCAAGCCTTCTGAATGATTTGAAAGACCGGATAGTACAACTTGGATGCTCATTATGTGATAGTCATACCAGTGTTCCACGGTTCAACTTATTAGACCTGCTCTGTTAGCTTAGCTGGTTAGATTTGCGTAAGGTAACTTAACTTCCTATACAATAAAAGCTGTCTTCAGCAGATTATAGCAAGAAAGGCTTAGTTAATTTTTGCCAACCTATGAAGGTAAGGTAAGCTTCAACTAAATTCTGGATCTGGTAACTTCGCAAAGATCAAAGTACAGTAGCCAAAATCTGCCACGTTGTCAGACTCAGAATGCCTTTACCAGACTGATGACAACCTGGATCAACACTCAGTAAAGCCAGAAAAATCTCACCCCTGTTTATGTAAGAACAGTTGCAACAACATAGGTCAAGTAAGACTCACCAAAATCTTTAGAAACACTCATACGGATACAGAGAAAAGCTCAGTCTTAATCAGAACAGTTCCAATACCTAAATTTGAAAACAATATCGCCACTCTTGACTAGAGAGGACCAAAAAAAACATATGACATGTTCCGCACTCTCTTTATCTGTTGGACTAATCAATGGTGGACTTGTTACCAAGAAACGTGGCAGATTCACGAGCGTCGTCCATAAGAATCACGATCCGTGTCAAACATATGATAACGTGCAAGTCACTCCAAGTTTCTTTTTTTTTTCTTTTTCTGGGAAAAAGTCTATTTTCTTTCCCTCTGACCTAAAAAAAATTCTGATCAAAGTTTGCAAAACATTTTTTTTTTGAGAAACATCACATCACATCGGTTTAAGGATCGGAACCGTTTTAGTTATTGTCCTTTATTGTCGGGAAGTTTGTTTTTAACGTTGGAGTATTGTCCTTTATTTGAGGAGATTAGGTTAAGATAAGATCTTGAGTGTAAGATACGGTATCTTCAATTTTTGTGTGTTAGGCAGGTCATCGTTTGTAAATAAGTTACACTTTAGCTACACCAGAGAGAGAAGCAATGATCTCCGGCGACAAATTGTCCGCTAAAAAGCACAAAGCTTTACTACCAGAAGAAGACCCACCGAGCCAATCAAACGCACCTCTCGACAGCAATGCAGATTCTTCAACTATCTCCATCTCAAGCTGCTTCATCTTCACATCTCTCCTTATCATCACCTGCGTCACTCTCTCTGGTATTTTCTTCTTCGTCTTCTTCTCCTCTTCCCACCCACTCAAGAAACTCGACAAGCCTGTGGTTCTACTGATATCCTCAGACGGGTTTCGTTTCGGGTACCAGCTCAAGACCAAGCTACCGAACATACACCGGTTAATATCCAAAGGAACAGAAGCAGAAACCGGTTTAATCCCGGTTTTTCCAACATTAACTTTCCCTAACCATTACTCCATCGTCACAGGCCTGTACCCTGCGTACCACGGCATCGTCAACAACAAGTTTATGGATCCTGAAACAGGTAACGTTTTCACAATGGGTAGCCATGAGCCAGAGTGGTGGTTAGGTGAACCATTGTGGGAGACAGTAGTGAACCAAGGGCTCAAGGCTGCTTCTTACTTCTGGCCTGGCTCTGAGGTACACAAAGGCTCTTGGGATTGCCCTAAGGGTTTCTGTCAAAACTACAATGAATCTGTTCCTTTTGATGATAGGGTTGATACCATCTTGAGCTACTTTGATTTGCCTAGTACTGAGATCCCTAGCTTCATGACTCTTTATTTCGAAGATCCGGATCATCAAGGTCATCAAGTTGGCCCTGATGATCCTCGGATCACTGAAGCTGTCGTCAACATTGATCGTTTGATTGGTAGATTAATAGATGGGTTGGAGAGAAGAGGGATCTTTGAGGATGTGACTATGATCATGGTTGGTGATCATGGCATGGTTGGGACTTGTGATAAGAAACTCATCGTTCTTGATGATTTAGCTCCATGGATCAAGATACCTAGCAGCTGGGTTCATGACTACACTCCCTTGCTAGCGATTAAACCACCTTCTAGTCATAATGCATCAGACATAGTGGCTAAGATCAAAGAAGGTTTGAACTCAGGTGAAGTAGAGAATGGTAAGTACTTGAAGGTTTATCTCAAAGAGGACTTACCTAGCAGGTTGCATTACACAGAGAGTGAGAGGATCCCACCTATCATAGGACTAGTTGATGAGGGTTTCAAGGTTGTGCAGAAGAGGAGTGAAGCTAAGGAGTGTGGTGGCGCTCATGGGTATGACAATGCTTTCTTCTCGATGAGGACTATATTTATTGGGCATGGTCCAATGTTTGCTAAAGGAAGGAAAGTGCCTTCTTTTGAGAACGTTGAGATTTATAATATGATTAGTACGATTCTAGGACTTAAGGCTGCACCAAACAATGGTTCTCATGAGTTTCCTTCAAGCATTCTCTTGCCACGCACGTAAGTACAGCAAGTGTGAGTTCATTGTTATGTTAATAAAATCTAGGTTTGAATCTGTGACTTCCTTTTCAAACCGCAGCAAACAATATATGCGCTTTGGTGTATTATATGTTCTTGTTTTGGTGCGATTTAACAAGTAATTCTACTGAACTATTTGTAATATATTATGAGTTTCCTTCAAGCGTTCTCTTGCCACGCACGTAAGTTGTAAGTGTAAGTTCATTTTTTCTGTCAATAAAAAGGCAGCCGAGAATCTATGACGGCGTTTTCAACAGCAACAAATTTGAGACGTTTATGACCTTTGATTTATTAGACGTTTTATTCGTTTTGATCTGTATCCTGCTCTGGTGCGATATTTTTTTTGTCATTAAACTTTCGAGGCAAAAAGTTCTAAACAATGAGAACCAAAAAACAACATAGAAAAAGGATACACCAGTAAGGATCCAAAATAAACTAACACATATATTTTGCGTATGGATGACTAAAGATATTCATATAAGAACATCATATCTGCTTTTAGAATAGATGAATCTCAAAAGAGATAATCTTCATATTAATCCAAAAGCACCACGCTTCAGAGTGAGTTGAAAACGATTGTCATTCTCTTGTTATTAATTATTCCAGTAGGAGTCAATGAGATAAAACAATTTTCTGTTTTTCTCTATTAACAGATTCAAAGAGATTACCGTTCCATAGAACCTCATGATGTCTTTCGAAGTAACCATAGTTTGCAGTAAGAACTCCATCACCATCGAATGAAGAACCATCAACGATTGAAGCCGGTAAGACCCGTCGCCACCATCCGCAGTAGATCTGTCAATTATTTTTTTTAAAGAATTCAACTGAACTGAAAGTTTTGTCTTCCCAAACCAATTGGAATAAGCATATAAAAAACAATAAAAACTTTACCAAATTTATAATAAATTGACAATAAAATAACGACGAAAACAAAACAAATCAAAAAAAAAAGGAAAACGAATTAAACAAACCGATATCGGAACTGGAGAAGCCTCCGATCATCATCGGCTTGCATCTATGAAAAATCTATATTTTTTTCTCTTAACGGCTAGGGTTTTTGTAATCATTCTGGTGCGATTTAACAAGTAAACTTGTTGTAATATATTTTGGTGTCTATAATCGTCACAAACCTTTTCACTTTGAAAACATTTAAATGAACAATGTCATTTGAACCTAAAAATCATCATCTAAATATAAATTGTATTTGTCATAGACTCATAGTTTTCTTGTTATATAGTACTAACCCATAAACCCATTATTTTTCTGCGTTCCGTGTCAAAACACGATTCTACACCGAAGCAAAACGCGTCTACAAATTTTCAACGCGAACGCAACAACAAAACGCTAAAGTAAATGACGGCGGCCAAAACGCAGATGATGAGAGAAACATAACTGGAATCTGAACCAGACAGTTTCTGATCCTCTTTAGAGAAAGCTTCTTCTCTCTGGAGCGAAGAACAAAGCTCACTCTATTCTCCAAATTTAGATGGCTGGGGTTGTGCGATTATCAGCGGCGTCGGTTCAGGCCCTTGGCGTCTCCTCTTCGTCCTTCACCTCCTTTGCAACCACTCTTCATTCTCCTTACTTTCCTCCAAATCCCAATCTGAATTCCGACAAGAGATTCCGGTTGAATTCCTCTTCTCCTTCGTGCTCTTCGTCTCATTACCTACCTTCTGGTCTCGGAGGAAGCCATAGCCTCCTTAAACGAGCCAAGAGCAAGGTGGTTCGTGTCAAGGTGAAAACTTTCTTGTCTTTTTAGCACATTCTGCTCGTTACTCGAATACCCTTTTTGGAAATTGATTGGTTCCTGAGCTGGTTAGGAGCTAAGTTATGTTCTTGAATCTCATCCTATTTCCATGACGATTAGGAATATAAGTGTCAAAGTTTCAGTTTTTGATTAGAAAGGTTGATGCTTTGGGTAGAATTCAAATTAAAGGGTGATGCTTTCGACCGTGATTTTGAGTGTGTGTATTGTGGTATAGGTAGATGAGAGTGTTGCCGAGACAGAGCCACCAAAATGGTGGGAGAGGAATGCTGGACCTAACATGGTCGACATTCATTCCACCGAAGAGTTCTTGAAGGCCTTAAGCGAAGCTGGTGAAAGACTAGTCATTGTAGAGTTTTATGGAACTTGGTGTGCTTCTTGCAGAGCATTGTTCCCTAAGGTTAGTTCCAAGTTATTACCTCTGTGTCTCGAAGCTATAAGAGTTACATTTCTCTTTTGTGAGATCGATGAATGATGTTTTGGGTCTTGCTCAAAAATCTTTTCAGCTTTGCAAAACGGCGGTGGAAAATCCCAATATATTGTTCCTCAAAGTCAACTTTGATGAGAACAAACCAATGTGCAAGAGCTTGAACGTGAAAGTGCTTCCTTACTTCCACTTTTACCGTGGAGCTGATGGCCAGCTCGAGTCCTTCTCATGTTCTCTTGCTAAGGTAATGAAGCCTGCTCATACACTTTCCCTTTCAAACTTATAGAGCTGCCTCGGGGGTTATTGTTTTGATAATAACTATCAAACTGTGGGAATCTGTAGCTTTACATTGATTGATTGGGTGTGTCAAAACCTCTTGAACGCATTTGGTTTTTCTCTCAGTACTATTTGACATTCTCTTCTTTTGAAATTTTCAGTTTCAGAAGATAAAAGATGGCATCAGACTGCACAACACCGATCGTTGCAGCATCGGTCCAGCCAAGGGACCTGAAGGTTTTACGTTGGAATCTTTATCTGTGCAGACGAATGCAGTCAAACCAGCTGGATCAAATTGAAGTTCCAGGCTTGTAGATTTGTTACTGCAACCTCAAGCAAATACTGAGCTTAATATTCTGTATATCTGTCATCTTTTGGTATATAAGGATAATTCCTGAAGCATGTTATTGCTTCTTTTGCCAATAGGCAATTGCAAATGTATCTGTTATCACTTATCACTGATCCTTATTGGTACAAACTGCATAGCATATAAGTTGTCGATGTATGATGGATGTGTGAGTTTTAGTAACTCTAGTTTGGATATTTTTCGCAACCACCCCCGTCTTCTTTATCTTAAAAATCGCATGGCTGTATATATATCTAGCCCCGGGAGAATAAACCACTGTACTTTTATTTTCTTATTAACCGACGTATACGGTGGTGTTCTGATTGGGGTTTTGGCTAGTTTGGCCGTTGTTCTGTTGCAACTTGCATGGCATGTGCATGAACAGATCCATTGGTCATCTTGGAAGATGGTGACTAACAACTGAACGTAGCAACCCCCACACTTTCTTCTTCCTCTTAACAAATGAAACAGAGTGCCTTTGTTTTGCCTTTCAGAATTTGTCTACACAGCGACTCTAGTGAAACTAAGAGAACAAAGCTTTGGCATTTTTCTAATCATCATAGAAACAAACATTGCATCAAATTACATATACTAACATTAAGAACTGAAAGTTTATGACTTTACGAACAGAGCTTTGGCTTTTTTCATCATCATCATCATCGTAGAAACATTGCATCAAACTGAAAATTCATGACTTTTATGAACAAAGCTTTAGTTTTCAATATACCAGCTTCTCAAAAGAATCCTTAACAATGGAAGACCTCGAAATAGCATTTCGGAGCAATAACCTGCAAAAGCATCCTCGCAGTATGCTCTTGACGCACCACCGCATCTTTCTTCTCCACCAACACCGCTCCAACGATCCTCTCAAACCCTCCCCCACCACCATTAGCCACGAAATCAACAATCGCCGCTTGCACAGGCCCCAAGCTGGGATTATAAGCAGCCGACTCCATGTACCATCCTCTGTACACTCTCCCTTCGCAATCCACCAGCGCCACTCCCGACGGACACCCACTATACGGCGCGTACGATCTATTCGCAGCAGATAAAGCCGTTAGCTTCAAATCCGAATCAACATGACCGTTGGTGACACCTAAGAGAGCGAGACCGTTATCGTGTGGCTCGAGGAGTAGAGGCACGTCTCTCTCCAGAAGGTCGTTAGGGCCGAATCTGTGCGGCAAAATGCTCTCTAACCGTACGTAACCGTCTTCTTCTTTCTCCGCAACGGCGTCGTTTTGCTCCCTAACGGCGTTTTCTTTCTCATTAACGGCGTCTTCGTTATCCGTAACGGCGTCGCGGAAGGCGTTTGGATCGGTGATTAGGATTCTGATATCGGGGGCGTCGCGGATCTCCTGGAGGAACTGGCGGCAGTGGCCGCAGGGAGCGGCGGAGACGGAGAAACGACGGAGGATCGGCTCGGAGTTGAGCGTGAGGTTGGTGACGAGGAACTGCTCGGCGTGGATCGAGTGGTGGAGAGGGAGGCCGGGGAACTCGACGTTGACGCCCACGAAGATCCGACCCGATGATCCGAGTCCGACTGCTGAGACGGGGAATTTTGAGATCGGGGGACGGGCGAGGGACGTCGCTGGGTTGACGAGGAGAGGGAGGAGATTGACGACGGAGACGCCGTGGCGTTTCGCGGCGGATTCGGCTTCTTCGGCGTGGATAAGGAAGCTGGGTCGATCCATTATCTGAGAGTGATGTCGGGTAGGGTCGGATCCGGTTGGGGATTTATATGGGTGGATCCCGGGACGGATACGAGGAGTGGAGTAAAGTATCTATATGTGAGAGTGAGAAGACAATTATTGATTAGCCAGATAATAAACATTTTTTTCTGAACATAAACGATTTTACCGCTTGTGAGAAACACACGCATGACTGCTTCACTCCAAATTGTCTTATAAGATTTATGTTTGATAGTTGCTCAAAAAAAAAAAAAGATTTATGTTTGATACTACATCATGCACTAACCCAAAGATTTCTTACGGTATAACCTTTTCTCCGTAATCTGTATAATTTAATACTTTTTTTAGGATTTGAACCATAAAATTTCGAATTTAGAAGCATTAATAAATCATTAAACATAGTATTGTCCTAAGAATCATTCACATCGATAATAAACTATTCCACACCCATAATAAACAATTTATACTAATGTTTTTTTTTTATTAAATGGTTTTAACATTTTGCAACATTATAATTTTTATCGATTGTAAAATGACAAATACAAATATTGATATCTCGTTGTTGAAGAGTTAACATATTATAGCTGATTTTAATTATTTTAAAGATTTCATATGCACAATAAATTAAGTTTTGCGGCTGATGCATATCACTGAAATCATATAGTCGATATCGTTTGTAAAATAAAGAAAGTGGGTTAGGTTTCCTGTTATTGATTTTCTTACTTTTGACTCTCCACAAGTGATTACATTTTATAAAATTGTGTTTTCATTCTCGTTTCAGTTTTACTAATATGAGTTTTGTTTTTTTCAACTTATTCTATGACTTTCAGTGAATTACAAAAATGTTAATTTTTTAAAATAAACATCTGTAAGTATTAGTTATATTCTAGATATCTTCACTTGTAATCCCAGAGTCTGCAGTCGGTAGAACACACGAAAGTCGAATTCATCGACGATGAAAAACCGACCCAAAAGATTTCATGACTGGCAGAAAATCGTCTCTAAAAATGCATGGGTCTCCTGACATTGTGATTGTTTAATTTAATTTAATAACATAAAACTAAACAAAAAAGGATACAAAAATCGTTATAAACTATAAATATGATTCATACTCATTAATCGTCATATATATGTTAATCATATTAGGTAATTTTGTATCTTTTATTTAAAGAAATAATTTATTTAAGGCAATTCTGTAGCTTTCAATTTGATAGTTAGTTTTATTAAAACTAAAATATATATTTATATCGACTAACTTGTTTTTCTAAAAATTCTAAGAATCATCTTAGCGATGACAGGTGTCTACGGCTCTAGAATTAATATATACAGTAGAACCTCCATAAATTAATAATCTATAAATTAATAATCTCTATAAATTAATAAATTTTGTCGGTCCCAAGTTGGGCCGGTGTTAAATATAGTAAAAATCGATAAAATAATAAGATAATAATATTTTTAAAATTTTTATGTAAATATATAGTCCCCTTAAAATCATAAATTAATAATCTTATCTATATATAATTTTTATATAAATAAAATTTAAATATTATATTGTTGGTTTTATATTCACAATAAAAATTCTTTATTTTTCTTAACATTTCAATATATTTTGATTATATTTAGTAAAATTATACCGAAAATCACTTAACAATTCTATGAAACATAAAATTATACATAAAATAAGATAATAAAACAATATAAAATTCAAATTTCTTAAATTTAAATAATGTACATACAGTAAAATAAAATACTTTCTTTTTTATAAAAATAAAAATATTCGAAAATATAAAAAATCTAAATAAAGAAACTTTTGTAAATTAATATCTCTATAAATTAATAAAATTTCAAAGTCCCAACATTATTAATTTATAGAGGTTTTACTGTATGATGATGTGCCTGAAAGAAACTAGACCTTAGACCATCTCCACTGGTGAGAACCCATTATGGGTTCTAATGATTATTTTAGTTGTAAATTTTGTAATCTGTTTAGTTTAGAACCTCTTGTAATGTAGTTAAATTTGTGAAGGTCCAATGGTAGAACTCCTTTGAAGTTCTTAACTTTTTTTTAAAGTTTTAGAAGTTGATTTATTAAATTTCAATTTTACAAACAAAGATTGTTGCCAAACCCATGCTCTTTACATGCGATGTTTAACATCCATTCAAATCAGATTGTGTAACTATAGAAAGAGAGTAGAAAGAATATCATCTCTGATGGGTCTCACAATCAAACCTCGTGGCTAGAGAGTTGACAATGTGTTTCTGCGAAGATGATGGTGGCTTCTGTTTGTAGTATAGTTTCTTATGATAACAAGATACTAAACAGAGGACTGAAAGGAGAGAGACCTGCTGATGTAGTCATAGAACTCTTCTACCTCTGCATCTTCTTCATCACCACCATCACTGTAATGCACTTTGCAGTGGCTTTTGGCTTACATGTGCTTTCGAACAGCTTCCAAACTAGTGAAAGGTCGCACAGGTCATTGCAGTACAGACAAATGAAGTCCATCTTCACCTGTAAGAGATAAAATGTAATAAGGAGTTAATAAAAACAAGGATCTTTAGGCTGAAGTGATGAAACAGAACAACATACCTTTAGACCAACGTAGGTTAGAAACCCTTTAGGATCTTTCAAGTACTAGATATCAGGAATGAAGAAACCATGGAACTTATGCATATTAACCATACACTTCTCTATCGTCTTATGCTTCTTATCACACATTAAACAGCAAGTTGGATCCAACTCAAATTCGATATCATCCTCCTAATCCTCATCGCAACACTGTCCTGTTACATTAAACATCAAATAAGAAACAATTTTTGGTTCGAATTCAAGTCGGAATCAAGAATATACATAACATGGAAGAACTTTTAAATCTTTACGAAGATAGAAGCAGAGTTTGCAGGTAGAATACACTGATAAAAGCGTATGCAGAGATGCCCAGAAGCTTAATCATAGAAAATATTTAGGAGAGAAAGAGTAGACCTTTCTGAATAAACAGATGAACTCAGCCATTGATGCTTCTAGAAACTTTTAAAACAGAAGAAACAGAGAAACAGGAGTTTAGATAGAGAGTGGAGATAAATTCATGAATCCATCTTCTTGGTCCACAGAATCGGAGAAGAAAGAAGCCAAACGAGTTTGGTATTTGAGCAAAGATTTTGTATGAAACAACAAGTTGGATCTTTCAAGTACTCAATCCATTTTTCTTAACTAATCTCAAATCTTTTCATCAAAAACCAAACTTCAATTCCACCCGAGATTCACAAGCTTTCAAATCAATACAAAAACTCACAGAATTCGAATCTTCACCTTGACTAAAATCAAGGACTGATTTGGATTTGGAGGAGGGAAGCAACAATGATGACGACGAGATTTCTGATAACGAAAAAAAAAGCATCGATGAAGAGAGAGATGACCAATACTGTGGGGACACGTATGAGGTTTTTACCAATCCTACAAATCCTATATTGAGGAGCGGTTCTCTTATTTTATCTCCTTTTTTATTTATTTTTATTGGTTTTTTCTTTTAGAACCTACTTTAAAAACCTCCGATGGAGGTGGTCTTACCTTCTCATATTAATAATTTAAAAGATTTTGCTTCTTCTTTTCTTTTTCTGAACAGAAATCAGACAGAGACACAATGACATATCACCTTTGGTTAGTTCGTACTAAACAATTTTAGATGTATTCTTTTCCACAAACCTTTAGCATCAAGGAGGTTAAACTTTGAAGGATTGAAGGTTTGTGGCAGAAAATGCATCTGATTGTCTAGTATGAACGAATCTAAAGTGCTTTGCCATTGTTTCTCTATCTGATTTCTATTTATGTTAAGAGATGAGATACAAGTATATTATAATAAGAGGAAAAAGTATGAAAATAAGCAATGTCTTTTAACTTATATATAGGTGTGGACGTGATGTGTGTTGCGTATGTGCATATTGTGAAGGCTACCTTTCAAATTGTGTTTACGTCATCCAAATGACGCTACAATACAACCTGAAAAATCATTAGATTCACTGCTAACAAGTTCATGGTTGGTTCAGAGGACAATTTACTCAAACCATAGTTGAAGGCACATAGTACAAAAAGCATAATATATTTATTAATAAAATTTATATAAACAATATTAATATTTTAATGAATATTATTATTAAATAAATATAAATTACGTTTACATATAAATTTTCATAAAACTATATAAATATAAGTAAAATTTTATAATTTTCTTTATAAAGTATAAATAAAATTATATAAATTATTAGTAAAAGGTTTTTTAAATGCAAAATCCGCGGTTGATGATTATGTAAGGGGCATTGGAGGTTAAGCTTCCAGCGAGTGGTGTCGCCTCCCTTGTCAGCGAGTGAAGGTTTCTGTGAGAGAACGTGTCTACATTTCTAGTGGGAACGAACATAAAGTTCTCTCCCATTTTCTCTCAATCTGATTTATGTTTATACATGTTAAGATTCTTAATTTGATCTAAGTAGACACGAACTAACTAACACTGGAACAATACTTTAATTTTATAGGTGCTGACGTGATGTGTGTCGTAAAAATATCGTGAATCCTATTTTCAGCTGGTATTTATTTCATTCACATAACGTTACAATACAACCTAAAAATCATAGGATATTCGTTGTCACGAAGAAAGCTCAAAGCCGGTCTAGATGACAAACTATCTAAAAACTCGTTTAGGGTATATATTATAGAAGAACGTAATATATATATTAATAAAGGCTCTATAAACAGTACTAATGTTTTATGATTATTATTATGATCAAATAAATTCAAATTATTTATATATATAAATTTGATAAATTATATAAAGTAAAAGTTATATAAAATATAAGTGATATTATATCTCTTAATTGTGAAATTTTATATTAGCAATTGATTTTAGTAAATTGTGACTGATTATAGTCAAAATGTTGGTGAAAATATTAACAAATATTGCTATAAAATTAACTTCATAAAATTTGTTATTGATTATTAATGGATTTGAATTAGTTTATAAAAAATTGTGTAAAATTTTATATATTTAACTTTTATATATATGAAATTAGGAAAAGTAATTAATAAGATGTTAAAATTTTGTTTAGGACATCTAAAATATTGGACAGAAGACTAATGGACCGTCTATTTTAAAAAGTGAAGTCGTAGGGTTACTTTCGTAGTTTAATTAGTAGAGACCGGATATTATTGTAATGAAGAAGAGTAGTCGAAATAGCTCAATCAACACTTATTTAGTAACATTCTGATGGTTATTTCAATATAGAAATGAAACTTATAAGATATTTATTCATTAAATGCTATTTCATGCATTATTTCAATATCTTATTTGGTCTATATTTTTATGTCATAGAATTGTTATGTGATTTTTGATATAATTTCACTAGTATTATCAAAATATATTGAAATATTAAAAATAATATGATATTTTCATTGTGAATATAAAAACAACAATATAGTGTTTAGTTTGTACTTACATAAAAAATAAAGAGAGAGATTATTAATTTATGAATATAATGAGACTATATATTTACATAAGAGTTTTAAAAATATTAATATTTTATTATTTTATCGATTTGTATCATATTTTACACCAGTTCAAGTTGGAACCGCTAAAATTTATATTTTATAGAAATTATTAATTTATAGAGTATTAATTTATAGAAATTTCACTATAGTAACATTATGATGGTTGTTTCAATTTAGAGATATGTTTATTCATTAAATGCTTCTTCTCATGCATCTTGAATCGTAATTTTGAAGTATACATGTCGAAAACTGTCAACGTCCACCATATTCATTAAATTATTTAGTTAATCATGTCATAATTTATAAAATTACTATGCCGAACCAGATCCGCTCTGAAAATAGGATATACAGAGCGTCCAGATCCGAATCCGGATAGTAACAACAATCACTGCCAAACCAAGCAATCAATAGTCCTAATATCTCTAAGGAAAGTCTACTCCATACTAATCTACCCAAAAATAAACAAAGGAAGACAATACATGCATTTAAATCCTAAGAATTCAGCTATGCCATAATTTATCATACTATACCGGTTAATGCAGCATTCATCCTAGTCCTAGTCAGATTATAACTCAGTCTTAATTCCATTATATCTCAGTTTAGCTCATGCTAAACTGAGTCCAAATCATAAATAAATATACTTAGGACTCTATCATGCATCAGTGTGAGATAACTATTCTATATGCAACTCGATCTATCCTAAGTTCCAAGTGGAACTCAAACAGACCAACTCACAGTGATCTTGCAGCTGGTTGATCGGAGAGAGCCTAGCCAAAATCCAATGCCTCTGTCTTCAATGGACTGGTATGGACGAATCAGGACTTAGACAGAACCTCTTCGGACTTTCGGTAGAAAACGACTCTTAAAAATGCTTTAACTTTTTCAAAACAACTCCAAATCTCTCACTTCCTTTTTCTACTTCTCTTTCTCTCTCTAAACCATGTTTTGGAGTGATGTTTCTGTGTGAGGAATGAATGAAATGAGAAGGGGTCGTGGTCCTTATATAGTGTACATCAGCGAATCAGGTTCAGGTTGGTGGCAGCGCGTGTGTCGCTCCATATGGCTCCGGTCGCATGTGCGGCGACACCTCGTGCTCCACATGGCGGTCAGCATGGAACAAACTCTTGCAATGTGACACCTCTTCTCCTGCCTGGACGACCAGATGTCCATCAGCATGGCATGCAACGCGACACCACATCGCACACATGTCGATCAGCATGCTTCGGTCGCTGGTAGAGCGGCACCTCGTGCTTCTGTGTGTCACTTTGCATGATGTGATCATTTGTGCTTCAACATCTCGTGTTTCCCTTGCCACATACTATGCCAGACAGTTGCCACCACGTTTTTATCCCATAGATCAAGCCACCTCAAGCTTCTCGGTTCATTTGCGCGATTTCGACCTTTCTGGCATATTTTCGACCCGCGATCAATCTCTAATATTTTTTACTCTCGTTCTGATGATCTAAATATTTTTAATAAACTCCAAAGGATTCCTGAATTGTTGGAGAATATTTTCCGAGCCTCCAGCTTCCTCGTAAAATTTCATAGCAGCTGAAATTAGGGTTTTCGTCCAACTTCGGGATTTCCCGTCGTGCTTGCTTCCCATCCTGCTTACTTTCTGTCCTGCTTCCGTCTTATAATATCTTTGAAATAATATTCTGATGATAGATATGAAGTTTCGTGAAAACTTCTTAAAATAATTTAATTTATGTAATATTTATAGATTTTTTGTATTTAATTTGTTTTTCTTTAAATATTTTTATTTTTTTAATTATTTTGACGGATCTGGATCCGAATCCGGATACTCGCGGGTATCATGATATCTAGACGGATATCTGAAACCCGGTTATCCGGAAAACACGAATCCGGATCCAGATATTGAAATCACGAATCCGACGGATACGAATCCGGATCCGGGTACCCTAAATACCTCGGATATAGAGATCCGTCCCAGGCCTATTAGCACAATAGTATGTAGTTTACTGTTTACTTAATCAAACTTTGAATCATTGGTATCTGATGTAATAACTCTTTTTTTTTCGCTACTTTTGTTACAAAAAGACCTCTTAGTTTACATTATTTCAGTTTCCTCTCCAAATCTTTGCGAAGTGTAGAATAAACCCCCACAAAAGAAACGACCACGTAAGAGTGGTTTGGATCACTAGACATCTCATCGTCATCTTGACCATCTCATCATCGCCATGTTCTGTCCTGAAAAGCCCAAACCTTCTTCGAAACCAGACAAAGTCCACCATGTCGAAAACTTGTAACTTTCTTGGCCTCAGAGTTAGATCCAATCCTCTCCCACCGTCATTCTCAAACTCCTCTGCTCTAAATCTCCTCCCAACGGCTGCTTCGAGACCTTTCGACCGTTGGATTCGCGCCTCCTCGCGTCGTCGGCTTGTTCTCGGCGGTTTCGTCGGCACGTCCTTGTGGATGAACAACATGTCTCTTGGCGGCAAATCTTTCATCGCTTCCGCGAGGCAGACGAACCCTTCTCCCGTCGAACAGGTCTTCTTCTTCTCGCTTCTTCTGGTTCCATCATAGTTTCGTATCAACAGCTAAGCTTTACAAAGTTCGTACCTTTAGACATTTGGGAATGCAGAAATCGAAATGTTACTCTGTTTCTAGTAACTTATGAACGAAACAGATCATACGTTTTGCTCTAAAACGTTGTTTGTGGAAGTGCCTGAAATCGAAATTCTTTGACTGAATCTTAGGCGTTGAGTAAAGTGGAATGGCCTGAGAACTTCCCTTTCAAAGAAGAAGATTTCCAGCGATTCGACGAGTAAAGCTTTTCGTCTCTTTCTCTGTTTTGCTATCAGACATACTGAGAGATCTTGTGGCTCCTGTTTGATTTTGGATGTTTTTTTTCAGGTCGTCTGATTCAACGTTTTACGAAGCTCCACGGTTTGTGACACACATTGATGATCCAGCAATAGCTGCATTGACAAAGTACTACTCCAAGGTTCTGCCTCAGAGCGAAACTCCAGGAGCGAGCATACTCGACATGTGTAGCAGTTGGGTATGCACTATACTTTTTTACCAATTTTGTGTGTTTTGAGATCCTCTGAAGTTTAAGACTATTTGGTTTCTTGTGATGTTGTACATAGGTAAGCCATTATCCAGCTGGGTATAAGCAAGAACGAATAGTTGGAATGGGTATGAATGAAGAAGAACTTAAGCGCAATCCGGTATACAAGATTCAATATAATATATATATATAGAGATGGATCATCATATAATTCGATCTTATCTTCTCTCTCTCAGGTTCTCACTGAGTACATAGTCCAAGACTTGAATGTCGATCCAAAGCTTCCTTTTGAAGACAATTCTTTTCAAGTTATTACCAACGTGGTAAGACACAAACTATCAACTTACTTCTCAACTGAAACTCAAAGTCATGATCAACCAATAGTGTTTCTTGGTATCTCATTAGGTAAGTGTGGATTATCTTACAAAACCACTTGTAGTTTTCAAGGAAATGAACAGAATCCTCAAGCCAGGAGGACTCGCTCTGATGAGGTTGGATATCTTTTAACACAAACCTGCCAAGCTTGTTTGGATTCAAACCCATCACTTCCTCTCTTGTTTTATCACTGCAGCTTCTCGAACCGTTGCTTCTTCACTAAAGCAATCTCGATTTGGACATCGACTGGGGATGCAGATCATGCTCTCATTGTTGGATCATACTTTCACTATGCTGGAGGATATGAACCTCCTCAGGTATGTATTTCTATATATCTTTATCAACGAACACTTCTATTAGAAACCCTTTTATATATAGATTTATTTTCTCAACTTGTGACCAATTCCAGGCCGTTGATATATCTCCAAATCCAGGACGTTCGGATCCAATGTACGTTGTTTACTCCAGAAAACTCCCAGTGGCGTAAGAGTTAAAATCCAAACCCTTCATGAATACACAGAGAAATATAATGTTCAATTAATTTAAGACTACTTGGGAAACCTGTTATATATATAATATATTTAACTCTCTCAACAGTAATATTCATAGCAACCAAGTGCAACTCTTAGTTAATTCTCTCAAGCCAACAAACATGTCACTTATGTATTGAGCAACACCAGTTCTGTAGCACAGGATAGACACATAAGAGTTGGTTTAATGAAAAATCTTTAATCTAAACTCAGAAACATAAAAGACAAATGTAGCAGTGTGGACTGTGAAGCAAAGGGAATGTTGCAAAACTTGAAAAAAAAAATACAAAAACTAATATCACAATTTGAGAAACCGTATCTTCTCTCAGTTTCAGCTGAAAGTTTGAAGTTCTGCTTCTTTTTGCGAGAACTTCAACGCATTTTGTAGTGTTGAGTTCTTGAGATCTTGGAATGCTGACCATCCAAAGAATAGCTTAGCTTTATGTCAACGTCTCGAGGATTCTTCTTGTTATAAGAAACAGACATGCTTCCCGTGATTGTCTCACCTTCACATATTGTTAATACATCTTCAAGGTACATGACTGTTTGTTTCCAGTGCGTAGCCCTTGATCTTGGTCCTGCATTTCACACCCGTAGTTGTTCAGTGTAAGCTTAAACCAAGTGATTCAATAACAGAACTAGCCAGAATTTGCAGAGAGAGAGAGAGAGAGAGATGTGAATGAACCTGTTGAGAAACCAAGAAGCTTGTGGCACATGGTAAACGACACATCGAAGTAGGCCACAAGGGCGTGGATGTAGTCATTACGTTGTGCAACCAGTTTGAAGGGAGCAGTGAAGGAAGCATCACCAGAAGACATCTTTGAGATATCCATCGTCTGTTACAAAATGAAGTGAGCATTAGCCAAGAGATACTACTAATCATAGTAGTCAGTGAGTATTATATTTTACCTTAAGTAGCTTACTATCGGTGACAATCTGGTTTTGGTCGACAGTGTCAACAAGCGGCTCCATCATAGCCTTCTTCTTGATGCATGACATGTCAAAACCATACACACTGTTCCAGACTGCAGTACACACAAAACACAATTGACAAATGCAATCTCAACAGATATACGAGACAAAAGGGGTCGAATCAATGAGCTCACATTCAATTTTGTCTTCTTTATACTCTGAATCCTCTATGGCTGTAAGAAACAGAGAGGCTTTGTCTGGCAGCACAAAGCCACCATCAACCTATCAATGAAAGAAACCAAAAGAGTAAGAATGCTTAATAACAAGGACATGAAACCATTGGCTCTCATCGCTCTACTGTAAACAAAGGTGGAGATGTATGTAAACTTACAAGCCATTTGTTGCGAGCGTAAAGGACACTGTCCAACATGTTTTCAAACAAGAGAAAATAACCCATCCACTCAGATATAATCACATCCACTTTAGGAGTAGGAAGCTCTATCTCCTCAATCTTCCCTTTCAATACCGTTATAACTACAACAACGCACAAAACAAAACCGTTATAACTACAAAGCAGATGTTGTTCCTAATCATACAAATAAATAAAGCTAACCATCAGAGAATCCATTGGCTTTAACAATCTCCTTGGCCATGTCAGCCATTTGAGAACATTCAACCTATTAAAGAACATCCTCAGCCAAATCAATTCAGATTGAAAGAGGATTTGTCTCATGATAAAAAGAAAAAGGAAGACATACAGCGTAGACATGTTTAGCACCAGCCTTGGCACAGAAGAGAGACAAGATACCAGTGCCAGCACCAACGTCAAGAACAACTTTGTCCTTGATGAGAAACTTGTTTTGGTAAATCACGTTCTGGTAAGTCTTTGTTCTCACTACATCCTTCAACATTTCCTGTCATATATTACAATCCTCCAAATCAGACACCACACAGACACTAATCATATGAAGGAGAATCTAGGGCAAGATTACTTACTTCATGAATCCCTGCAAAAACAGAAAAAAACATGGAAACAGAGTCAAGATGAAGCAGAGTCAATAAAAATCTGAGCTTTGAGTGAGAAGACATTAACGGGGGAATTACCGAAGTGAGAGTAGGAGTCGAAGTAGTAATCTGCGCTGGTGGTATCGTCAGTGACTTCGGTGGTGGTCTCTGCGGCGTCGCACATGGATTCGTCTTGAGGAGCGGCTTCAGCGGAGGCTTGTGCAGCTTCGTCTTCGAATCGTATCTTCGTGTTCAGATTGTGTCCAAAGCTAACGAACTCTTCTTCCTCATTGTTGTTGTTGTTGTTGTTGTTGTTCTTAGTCATCGTTTCTGTTAGTTCTCAGAGACGATGGAGAAGAGAGAGAGAAGATGACCAAAGAGAGAGAGAAGGGTTTTGGAGAGATAGAGAGGAAGTGTAGAGA
Source organism: Hirschfeldia incana (assembly GCA_026261945.1). Classification (NCBI taxonomy): domain Eukaryota; kingdom Viridiplantae; phylum Streptophyta; class Magnoliopsida; order Brassicales; family Brassicaceae; genus Hirschfeldia; species Hirschfeldia incana. The sequence continues at coordinate 7,442,945 of JABCMI010000006.1, forward strand.
TTAGGGTTTTAGGAAGCCGCCAAGCTTTTTTTTTTTTTAACGCTGATTTATTATGACATTGCAACTATGTGAGAAATTACAAAGACGATTCGACAACCGGCAAACTACCTGCCTTATGAGATCTACACCTAACTGCATCACCTGAGCCGTCCTATGAAGATCCACTCCTGACCCGATTTACTTGCACCATGTTGAAGATCTCTTATACGCCTTTCTTCCGTTGACTGCATTAATAAATCGCTCTCTCCGGGACTTGAAATTTGGATTTTCCTGAAATCTGCAAGAAATTGCATAGTCTGGGGTTCGAACCTCAGACCTGGGTGTAGAAGCCTTTAAACCTTAACCATTAGGCTACGGTGCTTCCACAAGCTTTTTTATTTCAGAACCCGAAGAAGTCTTTTGGTCTTGTTTTGTTTTTTGTTTCCTCTCTCTCTCTTCTGGTGGTAACGAATTTTAAATTGAATTAAAATCGGTCTGGAGATATTTTCTGAACCGGTTGAAAATTCTCGTCCACGCGCACCAAACCGGTTAAGTTTATCCGTCCGGTTCTAACTTGCCATAAACGCTTTCGTTTGAGAAATTACGAAAAACGTCGTCGTATTCGGACATTAGGACATATCGCGGAGAAGCCAAAAACGACATCGTATTAAAAGTAGCCGTCGGAGAGAAGAGAAAGTCCCCAAATCAACAAACTCATCTTCTTCCTCATCGGTACTGCGTTTCAATTGCACACTACACAACGGTACGTACGATCTTCCTGCAATGTTCTCATCTTCAGATTCTGAACTGGGTTTTGTGAATCTGACTTTGAATTAGTTTTGTTTGGGTGTTGCTTCTGCTTCCCTTTTTTTTATATCGTTCGTTTCTGTGGTGTGAATTTTTAGATCTACATTCAGTGATATCTTCCTGATTCTTTAGGGAATGAGCTACTCTTGAAAAATTTACTGATTAGAGGTTTTTAAAGTTTAGTTCTTTTAGCTCATTTTGTGTGAATTTACTGTAAAGTCTCTGTTTTTAATGGCTCATGTTACGTTTTTGTAATGGTATTGTGAAGATGGCATCAAAGTTGATACAAGTTCAGTCAAAGGCATGTGAGGCTTCCAAGTTTGTGGCGAAGCATGGAACTTCTTACTACAGGCAGTTGCTTGAGAAGAACAAGCATTACATCCAGGAACCTGCTACGGTTGACAAGTGCCAAGAGTTGTCTAAGCAACTCCTCTATACCCGTCTTGCTAGGTCCTTCCTTCTCTCTCTCTTCTCCCTCTTTGTCTCTCAACATTTTCATGGACTCATAGTATATTCAATTTCTAGATTCTGGTTAGCTAGAGTTTTTTTTTTATCGACAAAACCATCCTTTATCATTTCCTTCTTTGAGTTGCAAAAAATAGCCATGAAGGGCATGTCAAACTTGGATTTTTGCATCAAGAATAGTAACACTTACTGCTGTGTAGAACTGAAAATTGCATACTTGGAATCCTTTCATGTCTCCTCCTCTTATATAGATCGGAATTACAAATCAAACTTTTGTCTTTGCATTGAGTTGTCTTGTTAACTCTTTGACATAGGTTACATGATTATGTTTAAAAGGTAGTCATGCTTTAGTTGTTTGATTTACAAAAAAAGTCATATGTTGCTTTTTAGATTAGGTGAGAACTTGATCCTGTACCTTGACTTAAGGAGCTTAGCAATCTTGGTTTTTGCCTTTTATGTGTGGTCTTTCTCGGTATCTAACTACTTTTCCATTCCTTATTGCAGCATTCCTGGACGCTGTGAAACCTTCCGGAAGGAAGCAGACTACGCCAAGAACTTGTGGAAGAACAGAACCGATCTCAAGGTAGAAGATGCTGGAGTCGCTGCATTGTTTGGTCTCGAATGCTTTGCGTGGTATTGCGCTGGTGAAATCGTCGGCAGAGGCTTCACCTTCACCGGCTACTACCCTTGAATTGAATGAGAGGAACAATAACTTGAACAAGATTGTGTATTTTTATATTTTCCATGAATCATTTTTTTTTTCTTCCAGCCTTTCTCTGAAACGGAAACATAGGCTTTTTGGAGCTGTGAAGACAGCCATTTTGCTAAGCTCTCTTTTGATTAAGAATGCGATCAATAAGAACAAAAAGAAATTCCACAGGAAGTTTTTCTGTCACTTCAATGTTTTTGACCTTGTTTGATATATATATCAGATATAAACAGAAAATCGAACCAAACTATTGTCCTATATATCAACAACTCCATATATGTTCCCATTAAAGAATGACTCTGATGGATTAATCGTGTCCGTTTCTGTCAACAGGTAACAGATATACATAACTTGATTGTAATGGTCTGATGGTCTTGCAACACAAGCATGACCAATGACAATTGTGTTGTTCAGCTAAAGAGTAAATTGTGTTTGTTGGTAAAATATATCCGTTAGGGAAAAAGAAAGAACGTAAACCAAACTTGCTAAAAAAAAGGAGCAGAAACCAAAACAAGGGGCGTTCCGAGAATCGAACTCGGGACCTCTCGCACCCAAAGCGAGAATCATACCACTAGACCAAACGCCCTTTAGTTAAGGGTCTAGATTAATAATATTTGACTGTTAACATTATCCGACAGAAACAAATCTAGGGTTTTGAAGAGTGTATGTATATATTTAGTTACCTTAACGCCGGCACGAGTCTCGTTCAATCTTATATTTAGCCGCCGTTGTCTAAGTTGCTTGAGATTGACATTCCATTAGGAGATCATATCGAAATGGCAACAGTACCAGGACAGTTGGTGTGGGAGATAGTGAAGAGAAACAACTGTTTCTTGGTCAAACAGTTCGGTAGAGGCAATGCCAAGGTTCAATTCAGCAAGGAGACCAACAACCTCTGCAACCTCAACTCCTACAAACACTCTGGTAATGAATGATTTTACAACTATACTCTTTTCATTTTTGTATTGGCATGTCAAGATTTGATTTAAAAAATGTCGACTTTAGGTTGAATAAACTATAAAGTTTGGATCTTTTTGACTGTTAATCTTAGCTGGTCTCTTGATGTTGATTTGTGATAGCATCTCCTATATATGTGAATTAAAGTTCTGATTTTTGTAATGTGACTTCAGGTTTGGCTAACAAGAAGACAGTGACCATTCAGGTAGCTGACAAGGATCAAGGTGTGGTACTTGGAACCACCAAGACAAAGAGGCAAAACAAGCCTAAGCTCTCTGTTAACAAGTCTGTCCTCAAGAAGGAGTTCCCCAGGATGGCCAAAGCTGTTGCCAACCAGGTATTTTAACTCAAATTCCTTTAATCAAATATCATTGTTTGGGCAATACACATGTTTTGGTTGTTTTTGAAAATTTGTGGTTAAATGTTTTACTGAATTGATACTTTTTAATTTTCATAATAGTTTTGGTTTTTAATGAGCTGTGATGAGAAAGCTAACACGTAAGAAAAGACAACTCCTTTGTGGGGTATCTCTTCTATGAAATATATTTGTTACGCTTGGCTTCTGAGCTAAACTTCCTTAGCTGATTATTTCAGTGCACTTTTGTTTTGTTAGAAGTGTTATTATATCTGTGATGAGAAAGCTAACATATAAGGATAGCTTCTCTATTAGTTTATTTGTTTTGCAAATTTTATCAGTGATGAGAAAGCTAACACGTAAGAAGAAAGACTTCTTTGTGAGGTCTTTCTTCTATGAAATATATTTGTTACGCTTGGCTTCTGAGATATATTTTTATTTCTTCCTGTGCACCATTTCATATCTGTTTTTCAGTATTAATCGATTTATTTGTCTAAATCTTATCAGGTTGTGGACAACTACTACAGGCCTGATCTGAAGAAGGCAGCACTTGCTAGGCTCAGCGTCATCAGCAAAGGTCTTAGAGTCGCCAAGTCTGGTCCCAAGAGGAGAAACAGACAGGCCTGAAGAACTCGCCATTGAATGAAGAATGTTTAACTTCTTATAAAGCTTGTTTTGAGAGTTTCCTACAATGCTTGTAGGTTGAAACAATGCTTGTAGGTTGAAAATTTATCCTGAACAGCTGAGAGTTTTGCTTCCTTTTTTCACAAAAGATATCAAAAATCATTTTAAATATAGTTTTGGCTAATCTCCTTGTAAATCAATTAACACTGACTGTTCTAAATTTAAGCAAGACCTGATCAAGTAACATGTAGCCAAACTAGTTTAGGTTCTCGATCAGAGACATACTTGCATTGTATCCACCAATGCGTCCAAGGATATGGTCACCAGAACAAAGGAGCGAGTGACTTGTTCGGTTTTATCCCACACTATAGTTTGAGAAGGGGCTTACAGCAGGGTCTTTATCAAATAATTTGTTGTAAATATTCCAACCACATCCACATGTACGAATTAGAATACTCAAACCTTGATGAACACAGAGTGTAAATCAACCGAAACCACTCTGATATCAACAAGTACTGATATAAAAGAAAAATGTGCAGTTGACACTAAATGAATATTATCACAAGAACATGGTTACAACTTCGACACTAAACATACTGTTTCTTAATTAATTAAGCGTGATTGATTTGTCACATATATCTTTCACATACTCAACAGAGATAAATTTTACTTTTCATCGCATATGATTTATTGTTTTAGAGATACTGTACATAAAAAATGTATAAATGTGTATATCCTTTGCTCAAACAATGGATCCGGAGTTGGTATGTAGATTAAGTTGAATTTCTTCAGCTACACCAAGTTCTTGAACGAGTGGCGCATAACACTATAGTTTGAGCTAGATATAATGGAATAACTAGCAAGCAATAATTTGACCCCCTCTTCTCTCTCCTATCGTCTCCTCTGCTCTCGATCTCAAAACAACTTTGAACCTTGCTCCGGCGTCCGGTCGGCGCGTGAGCGCGCGTGCCGGCGCCGGAGGCTTAACTTCTTCTCCTCTTCTCTCGGTTAGTTCTTGCTTCTCCTTAGTCTCCGTCACTTGATGCTTTGTTTTCGGCTCTGCAACGGCGGGTCTCTTCCGGTGAGTCTCCCGCTCGCAAGGTGCGACAAGTCCGGTGGTGGCTCAGCTCTTGTTGGAGTCAAGATGCGTCGGTGTGGTTTGGTTTCTCTGCGTGGAGTCGGCTTTTAGGGATTCAAAAAGTAAATCGTTTTCATCCTAGATCTACTTTTGGTAGCTGTCGCATGTGGTGGTGGAGATTTGGTACTGTGCTCCTTCCGATCTACGGCGGTTCTTCCGTCTTCGGTTCGTGGTGGGCTGTTCGCCCTCGGTGGTCAGTTTCGTGTCTCGCGGCGGTGTCGTCGGAGACCTGTTTCTTTTGCGTTGTGGGCAAGTGAGCTTCGGAGGTATTCTCTTCCTCGGAGACGTGTCTCAGGTTGAGATATGCAGGTGGAGTTGGTATTTCAGCTTGGTGTGAGGCTCGTTAGGGTTTGGCGTACATTCCGAAGGTGGTCGTCTATGGCCCCCTGGTGGGTGTTCGTTGCCTCTTCTCGCTTCAGTTTTCCTCTATGCAGTCTTTTTGCAGGTTCCTTGGTAGCTTTGGCGACGGCCAATGGCTCCGAGATTGGTCTCCCGGATTCATTGTGTGTCCTGTGTTCGTTGACACCGAGCACTGGTTTTGACAAGCAGCAGTAACTCTCTTACGGTTCTCGTAAGAGGCAAATGTAGTGGCGTTTTCGATGGCTCTTGTCTCGGGTCGCTGCAGTGTCAACATTTGGTCGGATCACACATCCCAATGCCTTAGTTGCCCCTTGGTCAGCTAAGGTAGTGTGCTCGACTATTTCTGTGCAGGTTAAGGACATCCTACTTGTTAAGAGGCAGCGGCGGTTACAATCCCGATTCTTGCATTCTGTTTTGGCGTCCTTGGCGAGTAGTTCAGGTTGCAGCTTTCCTCAGGTATGGCTCTTCGATCTTCTCTCCATTGGCTGTCTCGTGCTTAAACGACAAAGAAGAATGCAAACTTGGCAAGATCACTGGTTACCAGCTACTTCAGGCGACGTCCTGGGGACTCCGGCATCTAAGGCAACGAGGTAAAACCCACCTCCCCGGGGTTAACGTCAATCGAAGAGAACGACCATTGGTAGTCTAGTAACTATTGTTCTCTCTAGCAGAACGCGTCAGATAGGTGGTGATGCGAAACTAGAATTGTAAACATAGTAATCTAGATCATTTTGTTCGAGTCCGGTTTGTATTCGACTTTGATGCCCTTTCGGGATGATAAATATATTTATATAAAAAAAAAAGAAAAAAAAGATATAATGGAATAACCCAACTATGTATGTTTATATATAGATCTAAACTAGCATTGTCGCAAACACGTTCTATATATATAGGATAATCACAATTTGAAAACGTGAAAAACAATGATGGACATTGGTTAAACGAAACTTGATCAAATAATAGTTTTACTAGTCGACAAACCCGAAATGTCTAGACATCACAAGAAAACACATCCCTTAGGGGCTATAGTTTAGTGTTGATCATATATGTTGTTGAGTACCATTGGCCATCTCCAACCCAACCCTAAATCTTCAGATTTTAAGGTTTTTTTTTCATTAATCCAACTTTAAATCATCAAATTTTGAGATTGTGAATAGTGAAACTTTAAATGTGAGGTTTCACTATTCACAACCTCAAAATCATCTTTTATTTTCTTTTTGGTCCTTATGATTATTTCTTTTAACAAATATACTAGATTTTGATCCTAGCTTAAAAGGCGCGGATTTATTTTCAAATTTAGATAAAAAGTTTAAAATAAATGTAATATAAAATAGCGTATAAGTCTGAGAACACTTATCTGGAATCGAGGAACCAAACCATACCAAACTAAAAAATGAAATAAAAATTTGAAAAAATTTCATAAATAACAGAATAAATTCTACATCTATAGAACAAAAAAAAATTGAAATTGAACCGAGAAGCAAATGAGTATTTGAAGTTTGAAATACAAAATTATTTACTTAAAATATATTATATGTAATTTATAAATAACCAAATATCTTATAAATACTATTTATAAACAGAATTACCCAAAAAATTAAATTATCTGAATAATTTTTATTCAAAATATAAACAATGTTTTCATATCAGATATGGATCCGCGGTCGAACCAGTAAACCAGTTGGCCTTATATAATTCATATATGCTTATGTTCTTCATAAATAATTCTTTTAGATGTTCTACCAACTGATATATTTTCAAAAAAAAATGGATTTATGAAAATTTGTTAATTAAAAATATAGATAGAACCAAAAATGTTTTCATTAACCCGTGAATCGATACCGGTTGACCCGATCAAATCCGGAAAAATCTTAATAGTTATAAATTTATTTAACTTTCTCATATATTTTATAATAGTACATAAAACTAAAAAATCAAATTGATTCATCATATAAGGTAAATGCATTGTATTTATGTTATGCATTTTAGTTTATAAGATTTTTAATGATTATCTTAAGTTACATTTATGAATTTTGAGATTAAAATTAGTTACGATTTGGTTTTTCTTAAAAAAATAGAACAATGTTATCACACATTTGAACAAAAATATGTTATACCAGAAAATAGATATGAGAATTTAAAATTTATTGTCGTGATCATGGTTCCCTTTCAAAGTTATTAAACTTTTAATAAATTCTCCGGTTCACCCTTGTGAACATGTGAACATGTATATTCACCAACCAATATGATTTCATTATTTAATATTTAACATTTTAAAAAGGAAACAAAATATTGTCAAATTTATTATGTTTTAGAAATAATGAAAAATAAAAATAAATAAGAAATAATAGTAGTTTCTAAAAAAAAATCTTTAAATTATTTTAACACTGTTAGCAAAACACTAAACTCAGGCTCACAGCGCTGCAGCGCACCGACCCCAACCCCTCCATTATGAAATCTCACTATCTCCATAATTAGGTTGTTGGTGAGACTCGAACTCATGTCCTCACCCTTTAACAGCATTCCACAAGACAAGCTGTCACCAATTGATCTGCAGGTCAATTGGTGACAGCTCGTCTTGTGCAATGCTGTTAAAGGATGAGGACTTGCGTTCGAGTCTCACCAACAACCTAATTATGGAGATAGTGAGATCTCATAATGGAGGGGTTGAGGTCGGTGCGCTGCAGCGCTGTGAGTCTGAGGTCCATGGGTGGATGTTCCACGGAACGGGTTGTCACACAAGAGCTCGACCAATTTAAACCCAAGGCCACATTCGCAACGCTCCATTTTTTTCCTTCACGTCATAAACCAAATCATTGAGATCAATCTTAGTCTTTACGTAAATCTTTCTATGCACCACGCCGGTTTTGCGGACCTTCTTACGTCCCAACCGTACCTTACGGTCAGGATTCGCCGGTAGGGTTTTCCACGTCTGTGTCTTGATGTCGAACATCTCGAACCAGCTTTCGTGCTCGTACCAAGCTCTACATCCTCCCATTACATAAATCTTGTCGTCTAGGACACATGCAGACGCATAACACCTCTCCATGTTCGTGTAGGAAGATTACTCCACGTCTTAATCCAACAGTCATAAACCCGAACAGATGAAGTGTAGCGTCTTACGTTATCGTCCAATGGTCCCCCGAATACATAGATTTGCGAGCCAATCATTAAGGTAGAAGATGCATGTGGAGGAGGAGGAGGTGGAGAATGAATGGGAATAGGAACCAAAAGGTCTCCACTTGATTTCTCTCTAGTCCTACTATCGGTTAGGCTTCGTTTTGGTTTCACAAAGAGACTGAACCATCGAGGAGATGGATCCGTGAAGTGCTCGGTGGAGTACTCTAGATAGATGTAGAGGCAAGTCACGGTGGTTCCCATTTGAGAACGCGCGGCATAGAGCTCGGAGGAAGAGAGGAGAGAACAAAAGGTCTTGGAGACGAGAGGGAGATTTTAGGGTAATAAGATTTCTGGATGCGTGCGAAGCAATTCAAAGCAATATCGTTTGGAAGTGAAGAAAATAAGAGGCATGGTTGATGGTTAAGCGGCTGCAGTGGTGGTGGTTGTGATGGAAGCTTGGCCTTTTTCTGCGGCGGCTCAACTTCTTCTTCTTTGGGGATCATCGTTGGTGGAAGTAGTGGAGGCGAGAATATTCATGAAATGTTGTTAAAAGGTATATGAAAAATGATTTGGTCAACATAGTTTGCAAACCAAATCCGTATTTAAAGTAAACATATCAAGACGTTTCTCATATTGAACGGGATATTGGTTTAAAGAAACATAAGAAACAACATAAATTTAGACCGGATGAGATAGCCCACTTGGTAAGGATCTTGGGGGCCAACTGTCATGTTTCCGGGTTCGACGCCCGGTGGGGGAAACTACTCTTCTGTGTCATAAAGCGGTACTGGGTCTTGGCCCAGGGAAAAACCTCCCGGGTGAAGCTGACCGCTGCCTGACCGGGCCTTGGGAAATGACCCACGAAGTGGGGAACCCCATGATTATCAAAAAAAAAAAAACAACATAAATTTATTTGTCTCAAATATAAATAACACATCAATTTATAACCTAACATGTTATTTATAAATATTAAACAGTAAGAATTAATATCATACTGTTATGCTACTTGCTTATTTTTTTAAAAAGATAATAAATTGGCTTTTCTTTTTCAAATTGTTTAAATTATAAAATCTAAGAAAAAATGTATTAAAATCTATTAAATTTAAGAAAAAAAAATATTTTGAAGAAAAATTTAATTATATTGTGTTAATATAGTAATAAATATATAGTTTCTAAAAAGGAATAGTAAAATTTGTAATAGAAATAGTGAAAATTATAATTAAAAATAATTTTTTATTTTATTTAAATTTAAAAAATATTTGTATTATTTTATTCATTTGCTTATCCAACCCTAGTTTATCTATACAAAACATAAAGGTGGTATGGTATTTATTTTTATTTCTAAAATTCTCATATCTCTATAAATATTTTGAAAATCTTCTAAATTGATTAGAATCGTTGAAGCTTAGGCATAACCCAAGATATAAAATCTATGACGATACAAATATAATAAAACTTATAGATATAATAATTAATTAAATATTAATTTATAAATATCGTAGAGCAATTTTAACTGTAAATATTCATAATAAGTTTCTCTACCACAAAAAATAATAATATTTTATATTCTTCTAAAATAAAATAAATTTTGTTTTATCTTAATAAATAAGAAATTTGAAAGCTGACATAGATAAAATATTTTTTGGACAGTATATATGTATATATATATATATATAAATTTCTAATTTAAGAGCACCATTATCAATGGATTCTCAGTGTAAATATTTCATAGATTCTAACACAATAAAATAATTGAATATCTCAAATATTTAGATACCCTATCAAAAGTATCTTAAGATAAAATCAAGTCTGTAATCTATTATAACTTACAAATCTCTGAAATATCCCTTCAACAATGGGAAACGTGTTGATAAGTTAACAGAATTTGTGAACTTGATTTGGTCGACAAAATTAATTATAATTAATTATAATATATATTACAGATTTGGTGTTTGAACTAAGGTTGTTTAAAAAAAATTAGATAGCCCTATGGTACTTTAAGAAAAAAATATATATAAATATAAAAAATAAAAGGTATAAAATATAAAAACAAAATTGTGGCATAAGAGATTAAGAGGAAAACAATATGATTGAAGCATATATGTTTGATATTAAAGAAAACACTCGGCTTCTCGCATGATTCACTATATATGCCTTGAAAGTTCTTGTATTTCTTTTGATTCTGAACCTAGAAGATGTGAAATGATGTAATATGTATCCTAATCAATCGAATACTTCACTTTTGTATAATATTCTTATATTCTTAATACAGTCACGTAGACCTGCGTAATCTCAATTCACAATGATCGTAGTTTCATCTGAAAAATATATTATTAGTATAACTCTAATGTGTAAACAAAAACGAAAACACAACTGCCAATAATAATTAATGCTTATATAGTTATATAATTAAGGTTATGTGGTAATCTCACTTCACTTGTAAGTGAAAACAAAAGGATGCCGAAGACTGTCTCAAAGAACAAAACAGCACTTTAAGAGTAAAAGAAACAACTCATACCATTTAAAAGTAAAAGAAACAACTCATACTTGATTTTTTTTTTTTTAAAGTAAAAGAAACAACTCAAATCATTTCTAGGCCATCAAACAGAAGCAGTTAAACAATCAAACCGTTCATATGATTCGACAGGAAAGGTAAGCACATCGACACACTCAACCGTGCCCCAGACCTCGAGTCCATTGCGTCTTGATTCTAAAGAAATCTTGGCATACCAAATTTTGTTGCTTTGTTTGATACCAGAAGCGCAATACGGATCCCACATAAGTAAGAGTTTGCCACCACAGTCCAACAATGCAAACGTATACCCAGGTTTTAAACCTCTTGTTGGGTGACTACGCAATTTTTTCAAACCCTTAATCTTTCTCCACACTCTACCCTCAATGTCAGAGGCAGACCACATTAAATAACCAGAGGGAGTGCAACAACATATTACCTTCCCGATCTCACACCAAGCCTCCACGGATTCATCGGATAAGAAACTCGATATCTCTTTTACAAGTTTCCATGTGCCATCCTTAGGCTCGTAAGTGTATTCCTTATCACCTGCCAGCAAGTAAATTCTCCCTTCGAACACATTAACATTATAGCAACATCTTTTGCGAAAGTGGTTGCATAACTCATCAACGCCAGGACCAGGAAAGGCTGTCCATGACTGAGTTTTTACGTCAAATACCTCAATCCAGTTGGCGTAGTACGCGTCAATATCGCAACCTCCCATAACATATATTTTCTCCTCGAGTACAACTGTATTCGCATGCTTTCTAGCCACGGTCATCTTAGGGCCATCACGCCAAGTGTGACTCCGACAATCAAAGATCCGAACAGAGGAAGACGGTTTGTTAACGTTGGGTCCACCGATTATGTAGATTTCCGGACCAATAGTTTTGGTGTAGTATAGTTCGGGAAAAGAATCGGTAGAAGAGGAAGGTATATGAACAACAGAAAATCCACTCGAGTCCCGCTTAAACCCAATCTTCATTCTCTGTTTGGTTTGGTTTTGATGATTAGGTTTCGTCCGAAGACTAAACCATCTCGCACATGGGTCACCGGGCAACGTTAACCAGACATAGATGCATGGTTCATCCGCTCCTATTTGAGATCGCGTCTTGTAGATCTCCGTAGATGATAAGAGAGAGTGGAATCTCTTTGAGACTAGAGAGAGTGATGGGTACTTCCATCTCGAGACACGGGCAAGAATATTCTCTATGATTTCGTCTGGTAGCGATGGAAACGACGACGGTGACTCATGAATCTTCTTCTTTTCGGTTGGTTCAACTTCTTCCAAAGTCATGATGATCGGCGGGCCAAAGTTGCAGTTGAGCCTGGAGAGAAATATGATAAATATATGGTTAACTAAACACGTTTAGGTAAAGCATAAAGACCTAATAGATTATTTTTTATACATTAAAAGGTTATTCGAAAATGAAGATTTATCAAAAAAAATATATAAATATTTTTTTTAATAATTTCCAAACAACTTATAAATCTCAGTACGTACAATACAAATATAACAAAACCTATACAGATTCTAGATGTGTATACAGTTGACCAAGAATATAATATATACTAAGGAACTTATATAAAAAATGCGTATAAATGAGCAAATTTGATACCTAAACAAAGGTTACAGATAATACAAAAAAATATAATAACATATAACATATCCGTAGTGGAGAAGACTTACATCAGAATCAAGATTTCTTTTCGTAATTCTTCAACCTCACAAAACTTCAGAACCAAAAGTGGAACATAAAATAAAACTGTTATAATGTCAAACACAAAAAAAGAGGTAAGAGATTGTTGCTTTTGTTATCATTGTATGTGTGTCTTGTAAGTTGTAATGAGATGATTCTAGCTTTATATAGCCACATTCCTAACGTCATCTTCAACGTAGGCAATAAAGATTGAGATTGCGAAATATTCTAATCATAATTATATGGATGTGCATTTAGAGGTAAGTTACAAATCAAATCATTTTTTTCATTCATTACCTCTATTAATTCACATTGACCAATTTAACTAGCAAATATTATATTTTACTAGGGCGCAAGCGCGGGGACATTGACGAATGCAAGTATTGTTGTAGGTGTAAAATCAAAGTTGCATGAATTGTTGAAGGAGGCAAAACTATATGAAAGTGTGTTGTAGGTAATAAAATGAGAATAGGAGATTGAGTAATTGAGAATGTTTTATGAAACAGGAGGTGAATAGAAGACTGACTAATTAACTGTTTATTTTTTTCATAAGTTTGTATATAATTAATTAACCGTAAAAGTCGGGTGTAATGTATTTATATAGATTTCACCAGAAATCTATATTATGTCACGCCAGTCCAACAACTCCTGAGAAGAAAGATATGTGGAGAAGAGTGGTGTCATGCTTTCTCCACCAATTTTGACAACAAAAAAGAAGTATTGTTTGCTTCCTGGAATTGACTCATCTCTGCCCTCACTTGTAATTACTAATTAGTATTGTTTGATTTTTTTGCCCCTTGTTTGTAATCTGATTTAAAAAGAAAAAAAATCAATCAGTATTTCTTGTCACAGTACCAGAAACTGGACATTTTTGTTGTAATAATCATATAACTCTAATATCTAAATAATAATTACGTTTTTTTCAAACATCAATCAATATCATTAAAAGAGGATTATTCTTATATTGTATCCTTAATGAAATGTTAAAATTTTCCAGAAATAACCTTAATGATATAACTAACAAAAATAATTCATTAATGACATTATTGTCTTTCGATTTTGTGGACATATTTCAATAGGGCCTAACTAAACATGTTATTTTTTTATATAGTTAATTTCATATCACATGAACTTTTTAAATATCAATAACATAAATTAAAGTCTGCAATAGTTTTAAAAGGTTGATATCAGAAATTGAAATTTTGTAACAACACGAGGATAAGACTTAATCAAAAATATTATTGGCTACTTTATATGTTTAGCAATATTTTATATAATTTATAATTATTTAAAATTATATAATAGCCCAAGTATGAATTTCAGGTACAACCATTGTTTAACTTATTTACAAACATAAAATGGTTGTGTGATGCATTTTAAATTTCGTCATACTGTACACACTATAACAAATCCGCATAATTGCAATTTGATCATGTCAAAGTTTATATAATTAAAACGAAAAATTATCAATTTTTATATTGAAAAACAACGAAAAAATACTCGTCCTTTCAAGGACGGTTCAGAATCTAGTAGTATTGTAAAGAATCTAAACTATTAAAACAAAAGTACAAATTGTACTTAACCCTAAGAGTTGCTCACTATTTACCATTCTATGCCACTTTTTAATTTAAAACTTATATAATTAAAAATAAAACATACACAAATAATATATATCATCTTGCCATATAAATCCAAAACGTGATTCTCTGACACACATTTCGCCTTAATTAACTACATTTCCATATAAATCAAAAATACTTTTTTTTTTAATTCTGAGAAAGAAAACCTTAGGTTTGTGACAACCAACGAAGAAACCAAAACAGAAACTTCAAAAAAAAAAACAAAAATACTTTATTATCTTGCCATATATTTTGCTATGATTAAAACTACATTGCCATGTAAATCTAAAACATGATTAATATTTTATTCTCATATAAATAAACAATCTTGTCATGTTGACCAAAAAAATAAAATAAACAATCTTGTCATTATTATCATATGGGTGATTACTCCTAAATATGATTCCATTTTTTTTAATTTAAAAAAATATTCAGGCACAAAAAAATAATCCATTTTTATAACTTACTATAACTAAATTGTAAATTATATTATAATTTTGTACATGAGTAACATAATTTTTGACATAAAGAAAATTTTCAAATAATTTATTATTTTTTTGTTACTAACCGTTTTATACTAAATAAAAACATTTAATAATACACATTAATATATAAAATCAATATAACTCCTTTTAAATGTTTAATAAATATTGAACATATATTTTAGTCAAAAAAATAAGTACTCCATTTATAATATAGATATAATAACTAATTTTAACATTTAAAATAGAGAAATTTCTTATAATGGCCCGTTTTTTTTACAATAATTTCCTGTTTTTACTAATTTAACATTTAAATAGAAATTTCCTATATTTATTTATATTTATATATTACAAATAAATGAATATAAGAGTCTTTTAACTCTTTTTGTCAATATTCTCTCAAACATCTTTTAATCATTTTTTTCTCTGATGACACTTATGGTGATAAAAACTTAAAAGAGATATGGAGAGGAGTTCCCTTTTAAATATTAGGGTTTGAGCACAATATAAAATTATTAGAAACAAAAAAATAATAATCAATACATGATTGTATTAGTAATCATTCATTTGTGATACAAATACATTCAATACAATAATAATCAAACAATATTTTAATAAAATTTGATCACAGTTAATACAAATTTAATAAAATTGAGTAATTACTAATGGTTTATAAGGTAATAATGATTTTACAAGTTAAAACAAACAGTCGCGACATGTATTTATTTAATACTCAAATAAATCAGATATGAACTTTATATATATATATATATATATATATATATATATATTGAATATAATTTAATAAAATTTAAAAGTATATACCTACATCTCTAATATAATTTAATAAAATTTAAAAATAAGTAAAAGATCAAAAAAAAAAGTGGTTCCTATACCTGTCATGTTCCTTGGATTATTTCTTTTTCTCTATTTTTGTTCATACTCGCGTGTCTACCATTTCACCACCAAGGCATCTTGAAAGTGAATCGTATTCCATAAATATGTATATCAAAATAAATTGAATAGAAGTTTGCAGAACGGAAAGTTGTTTTTCCAAAAATAATTCGGAAGCTAAACGCATTGAAAATGTTACACAAATGTCAAAACTAAATAACATATTAACGTACAATATGAACATTACAATAACCAAGTTGATAACATTATCAAAAACTAAAATATATAAGAAAAAAATATATATATCCGTGCGGACGCACGGATCAAGCTCTAGTTTGAAATTTAAAACATTAGTACTCTTCTAACTGAATCCAACAACACAACCCTGGAACATTCTTGGGACAGTATATCCCTTTTTTTCCTTTTCTTTTTCATACGTGGAAAAGATTTACTATTAAGTTCTTGTAAATCACGGAAGACTTGAAATATGTTAAAACTTTCCATGCTGGAGATGGAAGACGTTTCAAAGACACTACTGATCTCTAAATGACTTCAATAGTCTGCTTTACCAAACAAAGATCAACAATAGTAGTTATTTTTTTGGTTACGTAGTAGATCCTAAAAGTGTTACGAAGTGACCTGTTAAAATCTCTGGACAACAGTTACTACTTCCGCAACATCCTTAAATTTCTAGGGTTTAATACTTAGCCGATTTTCAAGTGGTGGTGGTTCAGCACTCATAGCTTCATGTCTGAAACTCTAACCTCAGTCTCATTCACAAACGATCCGGGAATACAAAAGGTTGCAAGACTTCTCTTCAAATTTGTTGTGTCTATGTTGGAATGGTCACAGTCAAAACCTTTAGTCCTTGCTCTTCAAGTTGGTATGTAGATTAAGTTGAATTTCTTCAGCTACACAAAGTTCTTGAACGAGTGTGACTGCCTGATGCTAACTCGAGGTGGCGCATAACACTATAGTTTGAGCTAGATATAATGGGATAACCCAACTACAGTATGTATATATATTGATCTAAATTAGCATTGTCGCAAATACGTTCTAAATATATAGGATAATCACATTTTGAAAAAATGAAAAAAAATGATGAACATTGGTTACACAAGCTTGATCAAATAATAATTTTACTAGTCATCAAAACCGAAATGTCTAGACATCACAAGAAAGCACATCCCTTAGGGGCGCTATAGTTTGGTGTTGATCATATGTGTTGTTGAGCACCTTAGTTTACTTCCTTGTGATTCAACTTAGAACGTAAACTTTAGTAGCTACATACCAACTACTCAAAGAAATTAGATAAATCAATCATTCGTAAGAATACAAACAGAGAAAGAGAGGAGCAATATTTTTTTTGTAACAAAGGAGCAATAAAACAGAACAACGAAATATTAAAGGACGGATCAATCCTCTAATTAACGAGTAATGAACAAATAGCTGGTTTTAGTTTGTGAGAATATTTCTTTACTTCAAGGTGAACAAATGCTATTTAGATGAGGACATTGAAAGGACAAAACATAGATACTTTGCCTCAAGTGAGTTTGTATCACCTTAGTTTACCTTGTAAACCAGAATTAAGCTAGCAAATTGCATACGGGTGGTCACAAACACACAAATACATCTACTGTTCTCATATCGATTCAAAATGAAAATTGAAACAATGTCTAGCAAAGTCAATAAGATGTTATACGGATGTCTAAACACAAAACAAAGCACATGTTCTTAAAATCAAAAGGATATATGACTCTACCAGTGACTAAGTATAAGACTCTTCAAACCGAAACAGGTAGACAACGCAAGAACTCATATGACTTGGGGACAGTATGCACAACATCGAACCACTCAATCTTCCCCCAAAAACCTTCATGGATTCTTTCCAACGCAACCACCGCACACCAGATATTCTTGTTCTGACTACGACCACGCCGCTCAAACCTATCCCAAATAATCACGAGCTTCCCACCATAGTTCACTAATTCAACCACACTACCATTCTCAACACTACTAAAACTACGATACTTCTTCAGCACTTCCAAACCTCTCACATCTTTCCACGTCCTACTCTCTAAATCATACCACACATACCTCAAGCGAGAGTAAGAAAACATCACATTGTCTATCACGCACCAGGAGCTCGACCAATTTACACCCAATCCCATATCCGCAAAACTCCATTTCTTTTCCTTCACATCATAGACCCAATCACGGAGCTCAGTCTCAGTCTTTATGTAAATCTTTTCATGCACCATATGGATTTTGCGAACGTTCTTGCATCCCAACCGTACATGAACGTCAGGATTCGGCGGTAAGGTTTTCCACGTCTGTGTCTTGATGTCGAACATCTCAAACCAACTGTCGTGCTCAGACCGAGCCATACATCCTCCCATTACATAAATCTTGTCGTCGTGGACACATGCAGACGCATAGAACCTCTCCATTTTCATGCTAGGAAGATTTCGCCACGTATTAATCCGACAGTCATAAACCCGAACAGCTGAGGAGTAGCGTCTTACGTTATCGTCCAACGGTCCACCGAATAAGTAGATTTGCGAGCCAACCATTAAGGTCGAAGATGCATGCGGAGGAGGGGGAAGAGGAGAATGATTGGTAATAGGAACCAAGACGTTTCCACTTGATTTCTCTTTAGTCCTACCATCGGTTAGGTTTCGTTTAGGTTTCACCCAGAGATTGAACCATCGTGGAGATGGCAGTTTGAAGTGCTCGGTGGAGTACTCTAGACAGATGTAGAGGCAGATCTCGGTGGTACCCATTTGGGAACGTGCGGCATAGAGCTCTGAGGAAGAGAGGAGAGAACGAAAGGTCTTGGAGACGAGGGAGATTTTAGGGTAATAAGATTTTGGGATGCGTGCGAAGCAATTCAAAGTGATATCGGTTGGAAGTGAAGAAAAGGAGAGACATGGTTGATGGTGAAACGGCGGCGGTGGTGGTGGAAGCTTGGCTTTTTTCTGCGGCGGCTCAACTTCTTCTTTGGGGATCATTGTTGGTGGAAGGAAGTATTGGAGGAGACCCTTTCAAAAAAAAAAAAGTAGTGGAGGAGAGTATATGAAAAATGATTTGGTCAACATAATTAGCAAACTAAATCCGTATTTATAGTAACAGATCAACACGTTTCCCATTTTGAATGGGATATTTTGGAAATATATAAGTTATAATATACTCTAGATTTGGTTTCTTAATATATGTATATAGTTGACCAAGAAAAAATATATACTAAGGAGCTTATATATAAACAATATAAACCATAAATGGATTATAAAAAGTTTCCAAAGTTTAGTAAATTTTGTTATAAGAAACTAACGTATATGTATATTTGTGTCACAAGAGTTAAAAAACACCATTCCAGATACTATCTTATCTATTAAAAAAAAATCATTTTAAACTATCTCTTAGAAAATCATCAAATTTAATTATTTTATCATTTAATTTTAAAACAATTCAATCACAAATATCTTATTAATATTGTAATAAGATAAGCAATATAATATCTTTAAGGAGAATCTCAAATTTTTTTGTTCAAGACAAATTAAATTAAACATAATAAATATACCAACTGATTTTTTTTAACAAAAGTTAACCTATTAAATTAATAATTATTAACAACATATATAATTATTTTGTAGGTCCTTTACTATTTTGTAGGTCACTTCATTAACAAAAAAAAATCATATGTTATTCAATCGTAATATATGACTAGATTTTGGTCCGCGCTTTAAAAGCGTGAGATCCTTTGGTTCAAAAATTACTATAGTATTATAATTTTATCCATAAATTTAATATGTATCTAAAATTTATTATAATATGTTAAGTATGATAAAATTAATATTAGGATATTTTTCAGATAAAATTTATGTTGGATTAATAAACAATTTACACCTAATATTTTGGTCTTATTTCATCTAGGTTTAGCCATATTTTCCAATAGTGTTAACTAAATTTAGTTTATATTTATATTCTGATATTATATATATATATATATATATATATATATATATATATTAAAAATAGAGTGGAACATGGATGAAATTTCTAATTTTCAGTAAATACATTTTTGAAAGAAAAAAATTGATCCCGTAGATCCAGGTCCGGTAAACACAAGTATAAATATATTAAGTTATTTCATTAATAACTGACGGTTTAAATATCTCTTGAACCAAAAAAAAAAGAAAAACCAAAATCGAACTGAAACTGAAATAAAAAAAAAAACAACCTAAAACCAAAACCACCAAATATCATATTTAAACATATTGATGAACAAAAAGACAAGTTAATAAATTTGTCAACAAAATAATTATGCGCTTTGAAAGCGCATGTCAAACTTTAGTAATCCTATTAAAAAGCTTGTCACATGAACACAACTCCATTAATCTACAAAATAAATGAACACAACTCCATCACAAAGTGCACCCATAATTATAAAATGTGTAATCGATGAATTTATATTATAATAAAAAAATGTTCGTAGAGTAAATTAGGATATATATATATAAAATGGTAAAAGATTTAGAATTATGGTAACAATATTATTTATGGTTATGAATTAAATGTTGAAAACTTTTTGTTTAACTACATTATTAATTATATATTTTTTTATATTAAATACTTTAATATATAGGATAATTTATCATATTATATATAAGAATAACTCCATATATATATTGAAAGTGTGGAATTAATTTTTGTTGATAAAATTATTAACCCGTTTGTTAGATCACAACAGAAATAAAAAAAAATGTATTTGTAAGACATGTTTGTACTTGATAGATAATTTACATATTTAATGGAAAAAAACTATAAAAATTAATGGTAACAAATTTTCTACTCATTAATTGTAGATTTATTTTGGAAACTCAACTTTATTTTAAATTTTTAAATATTGATATTTAGAAAAGTTAAATTTATGTAAATTTTAATTTTTAAGTGCATATATTTAGTAATTTTACGTCATATTTTATTTAGAAAATAATTATTTATACGATTTTATAATATCTTTCAATATTATGAGTAGCTGTAACATTTATTTTTAAATAGTTTATTTAAGTTAACAAATTTATTTATTATACGTGATCTTTGTATTTTTTGTTTATATTAAAAAATTAACAGTTATGTGGCCATTAAATGATAACTTCAACACATATAAATATTTTAAAATATTGAAAATCTTCGTCAAGTATTTTAATTATTATTTAATTTCTGATGTTATTTTTTTAAGTTTGCAAAATATATCAAAAACAATCGTAAAACAAAGAAATCAATGTTAAAACTATGGGCTAGTTAAATTATGAGATTCTATTGTTATTTGGTTATTTAAGAAAGTTTAAAACTAAATATTGTTGGAGTAAATAATTTTTGTTAGAATTAAATAGATTTGGTTAGGATTTAAATAAAAACATTATATAATAATTAAATTAGTGGCATGGAGTTGTAAATGTTTCAAAACTGTAAGGTAACCAATAAAATTCCCTTCAATTTTAATAGTATTACTAGATTCTGACCCGCCCTTCAGAGGGCGGGTATATTTTTTGTTAAAAATATTGATTTTGTGTCATGAATATTTTTATCTTTGATAAATTATATTTTGTTAACAAATTTATAAAATTTATCTAAAATTATTGTATGAATAATTTTTGTTATTTTAAATATGACTAAAATTTTGAAGACTCCAAATAATTCTGATCCGTATTTTATGATTTTTGTTTATTAACCTGCTGTTAAACTTGTGAATTATTTTACAGTGATTTTATTTTTAGTATTTTAATTTAAAGAAAACAATTAATATTTTAAACTATTGTTTTTTGTCATAGACCCATTATGTATTGATAAAATATGTTTTTGTGTATTTAAAAAAGTTTATATGATTTCTTTTTTTTTAAATGAAAGTATTTTTTTAACCTGCTGTTAAATTTGTGAATTATTTCACAGTGATTTTATTTTTAGTATTTTAATTTAAAGAAAAAATTTAATATTTTATAATATTGTTTTTTATCATAGATCCGTTATATAGTGATAAAATATGTTTTTGTGTATTTTAAAAAGTTTATATGTTTTTTTTTTTATTTTAAATGAAACTATTTTTTAAAATATTTGAGAACATTCAGATCTTCAAAATCTAGATTCTAACTTATACCCATTTTTTATATTTGGGTTTGCACAAACTGCATATATAACTTATAGACCTCGTACACGTATTTGTTACGTATATTCATTCATTTACATATATTGTAACTTTCGCCATGTAAGTAGTCGGGGTGGGTTATTGAGAAAATAAGATCTTGTATATTATCAAGTTTTCATGTTGTGCATGTACGTATTTTAAATATATCATAGTGGAGAATCCTTATTTACTTTCTCAACCTAAATAGTTGATTTAATAAGTATAAAGTG
Source organism: Hirschfeldia incana (assembly GCA_026261945.1). Lineage (NCBI taxonomy): Eukaryota > Viridiplantae > Streptophyta > Magnoliopsida > Brassicales > Brassicaceae > Hirschfeldia > Hirschfeldia incana. Next base: position 7,465,080 of record JABCMI010000006.1, read on the forward strand.
AATAACTGCATCGATAAATATTATATATTCAAACAGGTCGTATGGCAGTTACCCGATTATTAGACGGTTTATGTGATGGTTATGCTGGTTTTATTGCATTTATATTTAAAAGTTATATGTATTGTTGAAATTATTAGTTGGACATAACTTGTATCAATAGGGCAAGGTGGAAAATTAATAGTATTGATGCACATATATATATATATATATGATCGTTTATATTATTTTTTAGTATTATGTTATGCAACCATAGCATATGATTAATGTTATGATTTTGATGATGTCAAAAACGTATCACAACATGCAATTGCTCTTTAATATTGACAATTTTTATCAAATTAATACCATTATAAAACATATAATAGAATTTGTTTAAAATCCTACAACTAAATTTAAATAAATTTAATAATATATATTTAAAATCATTCTCTAGAATGTTGTTAAAACGTTAAATATAAACAAAAAGTATATTTTATAATACTATTTGAGAAGTCAGTTTCCTATATGTCATGCTCAAGTTAACTCTCACGATGATTGATTACACCGACACATTAATCAATTAAAAATATTTAAATAATATTATTGATTTTCTTGTTTAAATTATTTTTGTAAAATTTTCCATATAATAAAAAGAAAAATATTATTTGAGAAATCATTTTCCTATATGTCATGCTCAAGTTAACTCTCACGAAGGTTGATTACGCTGACACCCTTAATGAATTAAAAATTATTTTTGAAAAATTTTCCATATAATAAAAAGGAAATATTTATAAAAGTTATAAAGCGAATTTAAAAACGAAAATATTTGTATAAATAATATGATTTCATTAAAAGGAAAGTTCAAAAAATAGTAATATTCTATTTTTAAGTAACATAAAATATACTAAGAAAATACTTCTTTATATTTTTAAAAGTAAAATAAATATTTTTTTAATGTCTATCTATTTTTTTTAAGATGATTACAAAAAATAATTAAGTAACATAAACTGATATATGTTTAATTGACTGAAATAGTTTATAATTAGTATTATAAACTACTTAAACGATAATTAATTTGATATATAATATTATACCTAGTATTATAAACTATTAAAAATTTAAGTTATATATATATATATATATTATAAAAATACATGCACATTTAAACGATAAGTAAAATTAATCTGTCTTGACTTAATTAATAATAAAAATAATTATACTTCAGCTTTAATTTGAAAGAATATATGTAACTTAATATACTCACAACATAAGTGACTCGCCAAATATAACATATATGAAATCATTGATTTAACTATAATAAAAAACATAATTTTATTATAATAATAATAATTTATTTTATAAAATAAATTATAGGATGATTCAAAACACATTAAAAATGAAAATAAAATATTAACCAACTGATTTTGCAAAATTTAGATATGCATGAGATTTCAAAATTTCATCGTTATATTTAATTTACATAATTTTGATTCAAACACTTTCATTTATTTTTTTTTATTTCATTCTAAGCACAATATATCTTAAGTTATACATAATCGTCTTTAAAATATCTAAAACAACAACCAACCTAAATTCAAATAAGAAAATTAATAAAGATTTTAATATATTAGGATACTCAATATTATAGTTGAATTCAGAGAAATAGATGCAATCGATATACCCAAATGATAACTAAATCGATTGTAAAAATAACAAAATTGATTAGATATAGCATATCTAAAATCATATTGTCTAATTAAATTAATATAACTTTATTAATATAAATTATATAATATTATTAATATAAATTATGCATAAAATTATAAATTAATTTAAAATTTGAAGTAAATAGTAATCTATGTTATAATATATATTTACTTATAAATGTTTATACATGTGCATGAGCACGGAAAAATCACCTAGTTTTTTTGTCGACGGAAAAATCACGTAGTTTGCCATATAAAATAAATTGTAATCTATATAATTGAAAGAAATATAGCATATTTTTTTCTGTGAAACAAATGTATTTACAAATATAGATACTGATACATATAATCAACTAAATCAAACAATTTCCATTTTTCTTACTTTGAAATTTAGATTTGTTCACACATATTAAATAAAAAAACTTAATTTTCTATTTTATCTAACCAAAAATATCATTAACTATCTAATCATAATTCAACTAATAAAACACTAAATCGAAAATATAAAAATTTATACAAGAGAATTTGCATTGAAAATTGAAAATGTCATCTTATTTGAAGTGAAAAGAATTCTTTAAAACGTTATATATTAAAAACAAAGTAAATATGTTCTAAAAAGTGAATATGTTCTATAAGCATAACATTAGAAATTTTAATGCTTTGTATAGAATTATCATATTACAAGTTACTTATCTAACAAAAAAAAAGTTACTTATCTAACATATTACTTTGATTGTTTCACCATTCAAAATTGAAATACGCAACTGACATAGATCACAACTTTTTCAATTCAATTTGAAAAAATATCTGTGCAGTTGTGCCGGTTAAAATCTATTATGATATTATAATCGAAACAGATACTGTTATAACATAAAAAAAAAAAAAAGCTCGGCTTCTCGCAAGATCACTATATGCCTTGTATCTCTCTTGATTCTGAACCTAGAAGATATGACATGACGTAATAATTGTATCCACTCTGCTAATCAATCGAAATACATGTTCAGTTTTTTATAATATTCTCATATTCTTAACACAGTCACGTAGACCTGCGAATTATGTCAATTCACAATGATCGTAGTTTCATCTGAAAAATAAATTACTATACTCCAATGCGTAACCAAAAATGAAAACACAAATACCAATAATAATTATTAAGGTGAATTTGCGAGATAACCATAAGGAAAAAAATATTAAGCAGATGACCATGTAATAAAGTAAGAAGTGTAATGTGACAATTTGACATGAAAACGGACAATTTTCTCCTTTCCGCACGTAAACGTTTGCCAAATATGTCACAGAAATATATTATACTATTTTGTTAGACATGTAGTATAGAACATAATACACCAACATATTACTTTTTTTAATGTAAATTGTTTATTTTGTTTCATTAAGAAAGAATCGTTAAGAGGGAGGGAGGGAGGGAGGGAGGGAGGGAGGGGGAGGGGAGGGGGAGAGAAGGGGAGGGGGAGAAGGGGAGGGGGAGGGGGAGAGGAGAAGGGGAGGGGGAGGGATAGGGAGAGAGGAGGAGAGGGAGAGAGAAGGAGGGGATGAGGAAAAAATTATACCATTATGCTAAATATAATAGTATACTATTTTTTTTGTGAAACAGCATCTTAAATTAAACATAAAGAGAAAAAGGATAATGGGTTTAAAGCCCAGGATCCATAGTTTAAACAACAGTAGGTCTGCTAAGAGCCTGTTTAGCCAAACAATCGGCTTTACGGTTTTCAGATCGAGCGATGAAAGCAAACGAGATAGAAGAAAATACAGAGGTAATCTGTTTGATATCGGTGAGGATGCCAAAGAGTTCCTTGATCTGTAGAATAGTATACTATAAATGTTAACAAAACTTTTTTTTGAGTGTACATTAAATCAAGTTTATTATTCTGATTCAGATATAGTATGGTATAATATTTCATTCGACAATTTTTTAAAAAATCTGTTTTAAAAAATTTCAAGTTATAACATATGTAGAAAAATCTATATGTTTTTATCAACATAATTATTTGATTGAATTATGTATGATACAAATAATACATATCAAATAAAGTTAGGAGGGGAGAAGAAAAAAAACAAAGAAAACAGAAAAAAAAGAAATGCATATGTGATCAAACGGTGGTGGTTGATCAAGGGTAGTTTATGTAATATTACATAAAATACACAGAATATTCTAACCTACATATTGTTATGTGTATAAAATTAATTTGTTTGTTTGTTATGTATACGTGCTCTAATTCCCCTAATTATTAATGCATATATAATTAAGCTTATGATAATCTAACTTCACTTGTAAGTGAGAACAAAGGGATGAAGATTGTCTCAAAGAGCAAAACAGTATGCTCAAAGCAAAAGAAACAACTCATACCATTTCTAAGCAACATCAAACAGAAGCAGTCAAACAATTAAACCATTGATATGATTCAACAGGAAAGGTAAGCAAATCAACACACTCAACTATGCCCCACACCTCACGTCCATTGCATCTCGACTCTAAAGAAATCTTGGCATACCAAATTTTGATATTTCGTTTGATACTAGAACTGCGAACACAGGGATAGGGATCCCACATAACTATAAGTTGGCCACCACAGCCAACCAGATTAAACCATTTCCCAGTTTTTAAACTTCTTTTAGGGTGCTCACGCAGTTTTTCCAAACCCTTGATCTCTCTCCACTCTGTACCCCCATTCTCAAAGCCAGACCACATTAACTGCCCAAAGTTGGTGCAACCGTATAATATATCACCCTTCATATCCCAAGCCTGTATGGGGCCCGATACAAAACTTGAATTATCTCTTACAAGTTTCCAGGAACCTTTTTTCGGCTCGTAAGAGTACTCCTTCTCATCTGAGGCTATGTAAAGTTTCCCTTCCAACACGTTCAGTAAATAATATTCACTATATTTGCCTAAGTGATTACGTAACTCTTCATCATCAGCGTCAGGACCAGGCAAGGCTGACCAAGACTGACTTTTGATGTCAAATACCTCAATCTAGTTGGCATACTACTCGTCAATATCGCAACCACCCATAACATATATTTTCTCATCGAGTAAAACTGTATGCGCATCCTCTCTAGCCACGGTCATGTTAGGGCCATCACGCCAAGTGTGACTCCGACAATCAAGGATCCGAACCGAGGAAGAGGGTTCCTGGTAGGTTCGACCGATTATGTACATGTCCGAACCAACCGCTTCGATGTAACTTAGTTTGGGAAAAGAATCGGTCGAAGAGGTAGGTATAGGAACAACCGAAAATCCACTCGAGTCCCACTTAAACCTAATCTTCCCTCTCCGTTTGGTTCGGTTTTTAATATTAGGTCTCGTCCGAAGGCTAAACCAGCTCGCACATGGGTGATCAGGCAACTTTAACAAGATATAGAAGCATGTTTCACCGGCTCCCACTACAGATCGCGTTTTGTAGATCTCCATAGATGATAATAGACTGTGGAATCTCTTTGAGACGAGATAGAGCGATGGGTAGTTCCATCTCGAGACACGGACAAGAATGTTCTCTGTGATTTCGTCTGGTAGTAACGAAAACGACGATGGCTCAGTAACCATCTTGTTCTGAGTTGGTTCAACTTCTTAGGAGATAATAATCGGCCGAAGTTGCAGTGAAGAGGCCGTGGAGGGGTGAATGATAAATATATATAGGGTTAGTAAACACGTTTAGGTCTTTAGAAAAGTTAACGCACATGTAACCTTTTGTTTTTTTCCCATAAGTTGTATCCAAACCTAATCGATTATTTTTTTTAAAAAGAAAAAAAAAATTGAAAACAGAAAGAAGATATTTATTTTTATTTTTAAAATTCCCATATCCCCATACATTTCGAAAATAATTTAAAATTGATTAAAACCAAATTTTCATAAATCACCATTTATAAAATATAAACTGATATAAATATAATAAACTTAAAAATAACTAATCCAATATTAATTTATAGATATCTAAGATATCATATCTTAGAGAAACTTTAACGGCAAATATTCATAATAATTTTTTATGCCTCAAAATAATAATATTTAATATATTCCTAGAAAAATAACTACACTTTTATTTATTTTTAAAATAAGCAATTTAAAAGCTAGCACAACTCTAACATCTAGCATTTTAGTATATTGTGAGATTTTCTAAATAAATTTATTTTCTGTTTAATTAATTAAGTCATATTATTTTCGAAAATTTTATATATATTAGCATCTTTGATATTTTGTAGTAAATTTATTGATATATAATATTTTGTTGTTGTTATAGTATTAACTTCTCTGTATGACAGAACTTAGACCTATAAGTCTCTGTAACGTAGGATACAAAATTATTTCAAAGGTTTTGTGCCAACGGCTAAAGGCTTCTCTCCCAAATCTGATCTCGGAAACACAGTCGGCCTTTGTAGCTGGGAGACTGATTTCAGATAATATTCTTATTGCATAAGAAATGTTTCATGGATTAAGGACTAATAAAGCTTGCCAAAACAAGTTTATGGCCATTAAAACGGATATGAGTAAAGCCTATGACTGAGTGGAATGGGGCTTCATCGAGGCTTTACTTAAGAAAATGGGGTTTGAGGACCGGTGGATTCAAATGATGATGGAGTGTATCTCTTCAGTTCAATATAGAGTCCTTTTAAACGGCCAACCGAGGGGGCAAATAACTCCAAAGAGAGGATTACGGCAGGGAGATCCACTATCCCCTTATTTGTTCATTATGTGCACGGAGGCTTTAATAGCTAATATTAAAAAAGCGGAAATGAGTAAACGGCTGACAGGGATTAAGGTAGCACGGGCGTCCCCCCCAATATCGCATATGCTATTCGCAGACGATAGTATTTTCTTTTGTAAAGCACAAAAGGAGGAATGTCAGGTTATTTTGTCGATTCTTAAAGAATACGAGAAGGTTTCGGGTCAACAGATTAATTTTCAAAAGTTATCGCTTCAGTTTGGACATAAGATTGATGAGGATACCCGACAGGAACTTAGGGATATTTTGGGAATACAAAACAGGGGAGGTATGGGCACTTATCTCGGAATTCCAGAGAGTCCATGTGGATCATAAGTCCAAGTTTTTGGATTTGTTCATGAACGATTAAATAAACGAGTGAATGGATGGACTTTTAATTTTTTTACGAAAGGAGGAAAGGAGGTCATAATTAAGTCAGTGGTAACGGCTTTACCTAACCACATCATGTCTTGCTACCGCATCCCTAAAACGGTAATGAAGAAACTAACGAGCGCAGTCTCTCAATTTTGGTGGAGCGCTAGTGGTAACACAAGGGGATTACATTGGAAATCCCGGGACAAGGTTTGTCTACATAAGGATGAGGGAGGTTTGGGTTTTCGAGACTTGACGGATGTTAACACATCAATGCTTGGAAAGCGATTATGGAGATTTATAGAGAAACCAAACTCTCTATTCTCTCGTGTCTTTAAAGGTCGGTATTTTAGGAATACTTCACCCCTAGAACCAGCCAGATCATACTCGTCTTCTTATGGTTGGCGTAGTATATGCTCTGCTAGATCTCTGGTTAGCAAAGGACTAATCAAACGGGTGGGATCCGGATCTTCCATCTCAGTATGGAATGATCCCTGGATCCCAACCAACCGCCCGAGACCAGCAAATAAGAAACCACATGTTCTCTTACCTGATCTGTTGGTCGATGCTCTTATTGATAATTCGACGCGTACTTGGAATTTATTGGCGTTACAGGAAATAATGGATCCAGAGGATGTTAAGATTGTGGAAAGTATTCCTTTAAGTAGGTTACAACCCGCAGATAGGGATGGCTGGCACTTTACAAGGAATGGAAAATACACGGTCAAATCAGGATATCAGATAGAAAAGGCATATCCAGACAGAGGGGTGGGGTTAATTGAGTTTGGCCCAACAGTTACAGATCTTAAAGCACATTGCTGGAAAGTGCGTTGTCCCCCAAAGAAGAAGCATTTTCTGTGGCAGATGTTGTCAGGATGTATGGCTGTTAAGAAAAATTTAAAATCACGGGGACTTAAGGGAGATATTTGGTGTGATAGATGTGGAGCAGCGGAGGAATCTATCAATCATGTCATTTTCGAATGTCCACCAGCAGTTCAGGTGTGGGCTCTGTCGGAGATCCCTTCGCATCCGGATCATTTTCCAGGACAATCTCTGTTTACGAACATGGATTATCTATTCTGGAGAATAAAACCGGCTATGGAGGAACATTACTTTGCGTGGATACTTTGGTACATTTGGAAAGGGAGAAATATCAAGGTTTTTAGCAATTTGGACATAGATCCGGCGATAACTCTAAAGCTGGCTATGACCGAATCGACACTATGGATAGAGGCCCAGCAATCTATTATTCAGAAGACCCAAAGTCTAGTGTCAGCCGAGAGGGATTTACCGGTAAGAATGGGAAGATGGTGTTATACTGATGGTTCTTGGAAATTGGGGGATACCTTCTCCGGTCATGGATGGTATAGCACCCTAGAAGGATTTGAGGGTTTATTAGGAGCTCGAAATACAAGAGCAAGTCAATCACCATTACATACGGAGGTAGAGGCTCTAATATGGGCAATGGAGTGTATGAGGAATTTACGGCAATATAATGTTACTTTTGCAACGGATTGTTCTCAATTGGTGAAGATGGTTTTGGAACCAGAAGAATGGCCGGCGTTCGCAACATACTTAGAAAACATCAGAGGTCTTAAAAGGAGCTTCCATAGCTCGGAGATTATCCATATACCAAGGACGAAAAACAAGAAAGCGGACAGCTTAGCACGTGGTGTGGGGCAACAGACGTCGTTTACCGTCCATATGGATACAGAGCATCCCCCTTGGTTTACAGAGTCAACATGAGTCTGTAATCTTGTCGACAAAAAAAAAAATAAAAAATATATAGTATTAACTTCTCTATTTTGTACATATTAAATTAAGATTTCAAAATATTATACTACTTTGATTTTAACAATAATATTTTTTATTTCCGTGTTCCATTTATAAAATTACACTTCAGCATCTATAATTCTATCAATTATAAGATTTCGAATTTTTCACTTTGTGTTTAGGATATTTATTTTTAAAATGTACATTTGGTCAAGAAGTTTTTTTGAAAAGTACATAAATAGTTTGAGTTTGAAAAAATATATGAATTTAAAAATTTAGTTACTAAATTAATTAATGTATTATAAACAATATTTGAAATTTTTCGTAATATCTTTTATGTATTTCTCAACAGAGTGTGCAATAATAAAAAGTCACTAAATTTGTAGTTAAAATATAGTTTTCATTAATATATTTTGAATTTTTAAAATTTCTATTGTCTTATTTTATAAATAACACATGAACTAAACTCTAGTTAGATTTTATATTTTGTATATAATAATTTTATATCCTATATTGTTGTGAGTTTCAAATTAAATAAAAAAATAATAAATAGTTGTAGATATAAAAGTTGAACATATGCTAAAAACTTTTGTATAAATATATACATTTTTATGATGTTTTTAACTGTATTATTTATTTAAATGAAATAATTTTTAATTATTAATTTAAATAATTTTATTTTATGTAAATCATAAATATAATATAGACCAACATTATGAAATTAATAAAAATAGCATAGATCTTTTATTATATTTTAATTTTGTTTTATAATTTTTTATTAATATTAATGTATAATAATATTATATAAATAATTAAGAAATTAATTATTGCATTATTTTATAAAAGTATTTAAAAATTTTAACAAGATTTTGTTTTATTTTTTCTCAACAGATTTTACCATAACTGAAAATGTAATTAAATCCATTTTTTGCTACAAATTTTATTTATATTTGACTGATTAATGTAAATATTAAAATTAAACAGATGGTCCAATTAAGACTTGCCTACAGTAGATACAAAGTTAGACTGTAAATTAATAGATTAGATCTTATGACCCATTTACTAGATTAAACATGAATTTTAGGTTTAGTCAAAATATAGTTTTCCACTACAAAACAAAGCGTTAAACTTTTATCTATTTTCTCCATATAGTAAAAGAATATTTTCACCACATATTTTTAATATGGATATTTAACAGATAATGTTTATTAGATTTTCATTTCTCATTCAAAAAATATATATTTTGACATATAATAACACAATGTCGTAATGTTCATAACAGAGGTCAAAGGTTTTACGATCCAGTTATCTATCTTATTAAAGCTAAATTACATTTTAGAGTTGTTTGGAAACAAAGTTAGTATTATATTAAAAATTATGTTTGGAAACAAAAATATACATCCTATTAAATTATGTTTGAAAACAATGATATCCGTCTCATTAAATTACTTGATTAATATTTACATTTATTTTAGATTAAACATATCACTTAATAACAAAAAATATTTGATGCACATAAATTAATTCTAAATACGTAACTAATATTTAATATCGCATCTTAATATCCAAGCTACTATAATATATACATATCATAAAAATCTACCTATTAAATATAAAATAATATAACATCTTGATCTAAGGTAATATAAAGTTACCTTTTTATTTTTCAAAATGTATACATATCATGAAAATAAAAACCCGCCCAGTCGGGCGTGTTAAGATCTAGTTCCAATTATAGTTGGGAAAAAATCAAAACCGAAGAACCAAACCAACTCTGATCGAAATTGCCTACAAAATTCAGAAGGGTTTAAAATTTTAATATCTAAAAAACTGGAACTGGATCTGAACAAACCAAAATATTTCAGAGTGTCCGAATATATTAGAATCAGATTTTATATACTTAAATAAATTGATTATTTTCAAATCTAATATCCAAAATACATAAAATGTTTTGAAGCTATCCAAAATATTTAAAAGTATATACAATAGTTAAAACTAAATTATTAGGTCGGTACTTCGGGTCGGGTTTGGGTCGGATCATATCGGATCCGGGTTTTTGGGTCCTGAAAATTTGGACTCATATCGGTACCGATAATTTTCCGGGTCGGATTAGGATCGGATCTTGTCGAGTCCGAATCGGTTTGGATCTATAATTCAAATACTTGTAAAATACCAATAATTTTTGGATTCATATTGGGTCTGGATCGGGTTCAGGTAATTAAGATATGAAAAGGACATGATATACTCAGATTCACTCAAATTTAGTCAAAAATTGTCATATATATCTCAAAGTTTACAAAATATCTTAAATTAAACTATTAATAATCAAAATAACACATTTCTAAACATTAAATTCTACATTTTAAAACTTCATACTACTTTAAAATGTTACAATATAATAATAAATATTATTAACAAAAAATATTTCAACTAAATCATAAAATAATACATATATAATAGAACGAAATATAGTTTGGAATATACATATTTTAAAGTCGGGAACAAACTGGTTCTTATCGGGTCTGGTCTATTCGGATCGGTTCTTTTCAGGTCCGAGTCTATTCGGGTAAAAGAAATTTATCCCTAAAAAGTACTTGTAAATTTTCAGTTTGATTCCAAGTCGGAAATTTTTGGATCGGTTCCGGGTCGGATTTTCGAATCCAGGTTAAAATTCCCATACCTAATTAAGTATCTAAAATATTTAAATAGTTTTGCAGATATTACACTCCAATGGGTGAGAAGAGAAGACAACAAGCCAACTGATAAATTTGGCAAAATCAATACCACCATCAATGACTGATTTCTATTTTCACTTATGTACCAGCTGTAATTACAAACCTTTTTCATGAAGATTGCTGTGTTTCACGTTAAGTTTTAATGAAATCAAAGTTATAACAAAAATAGTTAAACAAGCTCAAAAATAGTTAAACAATGCTCCAATATTCAAATCAAACTAATTTTTATATTGATTGTGGATATTTCAAAGTAAATCTTAATTATTTATGTTTTCCAATTAAAGTTGATGAACTGAATTTTGCATTTAAAGTGTTAACAATTCCTTAATCCATCTTAAATCATTGAAAATACATGTAAACACTCATCCTCACTTCTCCTAAAAAAAAAAAACAGTCATCTTCTCAAATATTTGTTTCGAAACACAAATTCAATAACAAAAAAAATATATATTATTTGAGAAGCATTGAAAATGACTCTTGATTATGTGTCGTTTCCACAGTGATTCTCAATAAATATGCTAACGTGTTGTCTCGAGAATAAATTGAATTTAATTCGGCATTTAATTTTTCAATTAATTTGACATTTAATTCGATATTTAATTCGGTATTTAATTCGGTAATCACTAAACATGAAATCGTAAAGGCTTAGGGTGGACTTTCGAATACTCATTCGGGTTTGGTTCAGATTTATTCGGGTTTTGGGTTTACAGGTTCAAAGATTTCATCTCTACTCGGGTATTTCTATATTTCAGTTTGGATCTTTGCAGGTTTGGTTCGGGTTCGGATAATCCATTTAAATAATTTTAAAAAATTTAAATTCATTATATACTTAAAGTATCTCAAAATATTGAAAAATATATATTACATGTACTTTTGAAAAATCTGTAGAAAAAAATCATTTTAAACATACTTTTGACTATTTTGTATACACTTTCAAGTAATTTTGACAGAATAGATAATATGGTTTTGTTTTAGTATATACCATACAAACCGAATATGATTTTATAAAAACCATGAGATTTGTATATGGTTTTATTTATAACTAATTAAACTGAACAAAACTGATCAAAAGTAGAAACATGTAAATATTGGGTTCAACAAAAGAGTACTAATCCAGCCAAAAAAGCTTCTTCTAGGAAGCAATGATATATGTCGTCGATATTCGCGTGGAACATATGTGGGTTCAATATGCCACGTAAACAAAAGACAGTAAGATATTGGGTTCAAGCTGCTAAATTGTCTTGTGGATGTTTGCTGTAGACTAAAGTGAAAGAGGAGAATTTTAAGAAGATTTTTTATGCTACTTTCCCTGATTGGAGGTGTGTTACTAACTACTATAATCATAGGCTTGGCAGGATTTGGGTTTGTTGGTCGGAGGATGTAATGTCATTCCGGTCTCTACGAGTGCGCAGATGGTTACCGTGTAGGTCAGATACAAAGCCTCAGAGGATACCTTTCTGTGTTCGTTTATCTACGCCTCTAACTGTATGATGGAGAGGCGTGAACTGTGGAGGGAGATGGAGATTATTTCTGGATCAGTCGTTGGTGATACAGATGCTTGGATTATTCAGGGTGATTTTAACGTTACCTTATCTTCTGAGGAGCACTTCCGTCTCATGTCGACTGCGGCAGGCAGAAGTGCAATCAGAGACTTCCAAAATGTGGTTCGTGAATGTGACATGATGGACTTAGCCCAAGTCGGTCCCTCTTTTACATGGTCAAACAATCAGGATGCAAATCATGTCAGTAAGAAGCTCGATCGTGTTATGATCAATTGCTGTTGGATCAACGCCTCCCCAAATTCTTTTGTTACTTTTGAATCTGGTGGAGTATCTGATCATTTGCGTATGCATATTCAGCTTCGTGAGGCGCCGCAAGGGAACTCGAAGCCGTTTGAATTCTTTCACCACACAGTTTCTCATCCTCGGTTTTTAGAAGTGGTAAACATGGCCTGGAATGAGACGGAGCCACTGTTTCACTCCCGTTTAGCACTCAGATGCTTCCAAGATAAACTTACGGCTCTGAAGTCAGATATGAGAGGCCTGAACCTGGATCATTATGGTGATTTGCCGGCTCGTGTTAAACATGCCTATGATGACATGTGTGCTAAGCAAACTGAAGCTATGCAGAACCCACAGGAGTCGACATTTGAAGCAACCTCTGATGCTTGGGAACATTGGCATCATATATCAGGTATTGAGGAGCAGTTTTATTATCAGAAATCGAGAGTGCAGTGGCTGGGTTTGGGTGACAGGAACTCTCGGTTTTTTCATAAAGTCACCCAAAGTAGGAATGTGCGAAATATGATCAGGCGCATTGTCACCGCAGATGGTCGTATTCTGACCTCACCGTCTGATATCAAGAGTGAAGCTGCTGCACATTTCTAAAGCTTCTTGAATGGATCGTCTCAGGTTACTTCAAATGTTCAACCAGAAGTAGTTCGTGAACTTGTTGATTACAATTGCTCAAATGAAGATAGAGCAATTCTTACAAAACCGGTGGAGGCTACTGAAATCACGGAGGTACTCTTCTCCATGCCTGCAAATAAGGCCCCGGGGCCTGATGGGTATCCAATGGAATTCTACAAAGCAGCTTGGCCAGTTATTGGTAAGGATTTCATCACTGCTATCCAATCTTTCTTCCTCTTCGGGTTCATGTCGCATAGCGTTAGGGTTCATGTCGCATAGGGTTCATCACTACTCTCTCTGATTCCTAAGACTACAGATGCTGAGAAGATGTCTGACTTCAGGCCAATTGCTTGTTGCAATGTAATCTACAAGGTTATATCCAAGATCCTTGCTAGGAGACTGAAAGCCACTTTCCCAGAAGCTATTGAGTTAAATCAGTGTGCATTTGTGGAGGGCAGATTGCTTCTGGAAAATGTATTACTAGCCACTGAGATAGTCAAAGATTACCATAAACCATCAGTGTCGTCAAGATCTACCATTAAGCTTGACATCTCAAAGGCGTTTGATACAGTAAGCTGGTCTTTTATTGAAGATACTCTTCGTGCTATGAACTACCCTGATATTTTTGTATCTTGGATCATGAATGTGTGGAAACTGCAGCTTTCTCAGTCTCAGTGAATGGAGAACTGGAGGGTTTTTTCACAAGTAACAGAGGTATAAGGCAGGCGTGTTCTTTATCACCATATCTTTATGTCATTGTCAGTAATGTATTGTCTAAGCTCATCAACAAAGCAATGTTGGAAGGTAGCATTGGTTTCCATCCGCAGTGCCAGGAAGTGAATCTATCACATTTAAGTTTTGCTGATGATATCGTAGTCTTCTCGGATGGTACGCCAGAATCGCTTCATGGCACACTCCACATGTTCGACGAGTTTGCTGCGATGTCGGGTCTGAGAATAAATGTAGCAAAATCCACTATTTTTGCAGCAGGAAGAGGGAAGCTGGCTCTTGAGGGTGCGGCAGTTAACTCTGGACTCTCCATCTCTGCCCCTACCTATCAAGTATCTAGGCCTCTCCCTAACCACCAAAGTAATGACTCGAAGCGACTACGAACCTCTCCTGGCGAAAATAAGGAACCAGCTCTTGTCATGGACGAGCAAAGCACTCTCATATGCAGGTTGTCTGCTCCTCATCAAGTCAGTCGTAGCAAGTTGACAAACTTCTGGTGTACTGCTTTTCGTCTTCCGCAGAGTTGTATAGATGAGATTGAAAGCATGTGCTCGGCTTTTCTCTGGAGTGGGTCTCCTAACATAACGTCCAAGGCAAAGATTCCCTGGGATGATGTGTGTTGTCCGTATGAAGAGGGAGGGCTGGGCATTCGTCGAATCCAGGAGCTGAGCACTGTCTTTTCTCTAAAGCTTATTTGGAAATTATTTGCCAAAACAAAGTCAATGTGGGCTATCTGGGTGCAAAAACACTCACTGCGTGATGAGATTTATGCTATGCAAAAGACACTGGCCTAGGATCTTGGGCTTGGAGAAAGTTACTGAAATTTCGGAACTTGGCCAAAAATGTTTTACTGATGGAGGTTAGAGATGTTCGTACAGTGCGGTTCTGGTCTGATTTATAGCTTCCGAAGTGCAGACTCACTGAGATTGCTAGTGAGATTGGCAGACAGAAGCTGGGTATTAGAAGAGATAGAAGAATTTGCGATGTGCTCAGGGATGATGAGTGGAGGTTTAGAAGATGCCGAGATAGACATATCCAGAGCTTGGTTGCTGAAGTACAAGCTTTTCAGCTAAAGCTAACTGATGGAAGAGATGAAGTGCTATGGAAACGAGATAATGGAAATTATAGCAGCACATTTGTTTCCTCGGAAACTTGGAATCAAATCAGGCAGCACAAAGAGAAGGTTTCTTGGAGTAAAATTGTTTGGTTCTCTCAAGGGGTGCCTCGATTCGCATTCATCACTTGGCTTGCAATTAAAGATAGACTATCAACTGGCCATCGCTCTAGTCGCTGGGGTCAACCGTAACACTGCCTGTTTTGTGGTGAGCCTGATGAGACTAGGGATCACCTCTACTTCGCATGTCCTTATACTTTCACCCTCTGGCTGAAGATGGTTGGAAATCTGTTCGGGATTGATCCAGAACTAGACTGGAACACTACACTTTCTAGACTGCTTACAAGGTCTTATGATCGGCTTACTTACATCCTGCTTCAATTGGTCCAGCAAGTCACCATCTACTACATTTGGAGAGAGCGTAATGATAGGAAGCACCAAACCAGTAATAAGACAGTCGACCAACTTGCAACGATGATCGACAAGACTGTTCGTAATCGTATCACTTCAACTAAGTACTCCACCAATCCGAAGTTGCATGGCCTCATGACTAAATTGTTTGCAGCTCATGTTTAAGTTTCAGTTTCTATTAAGTTTCAATCTTTAAACTCCTTATAGATGTACATATATTCTTTTGCGATGATCAATAAATTTTAAATTTCATCAAAAAAAGAAACATGTAAATATGTATATATTTATAACGACGCATGAATATCTATTTGTTATATAAGTTGAACTATAATTATAATTCGTAAATCACTTGAACTATAATTAAGTAACAACTCACTGCATCTAAGGTTTGATATTTTCAATATGTTATTTTGTTTTTTTCTCTCTTTATATTAACATTGAATAAATTCAAATAAAGATTATAAATTTGATAGACAACAATTAATTGAAATTCTTTACAATTTTTTCTATCTTTAAAAAAATTGAGTTGTATTCAGTCGAAAACATATGAATTTGATGAATACTAAATATGGAAGAATAGAAAAAAATTCTTTCGTACTTCTGTTTTATTTTTTATTTTTCTTTCCAAAATTTAGAGTTTTGATATGAATTCAAAATTTGATTATTTTATTAGATGATAGAAGCGTCCTTTTTGTTTTCTATTCTTTTATTTAAATATATAATATTTTTTAATAAATGACTTTTTGATAACATGACTCTAAAATTTGTAAATTTATAATATAACCTCAAACTAAATAACTATGTTTTTAGGCATAAACCCAAAAACTACGGTATATAAATCGAACCGAACGAAGTAAATATGGATTTAACATGTTAGTTAAATTTTACTAACCGAAAACAGAAAACCGTACAAAAAAACTGAACTAAAACCAAACCGATATCTGGTATGAACACCCGTTCCGTAATATAAATAAGAGCAAACTATTATTGAATTTAATAAAACATAATGAAAATAATAACTTTACTCTGCGCCATGCGCAGATCTTATACTAGTCTATTATATTAAAAGAGAAGTCACAACTTCTCTTCATGTGTGATTTTTTTTTAAATGGATTTTCCTAGAAAATCACTTTTCATTTATTTCTAATTAAGATTATGATATCATTAAGATATCACATCTTAATAATTGACATGTATAACAACTCACCTAGAAAATAGATGGACAATTGATGCATTGATTAATTTCGTGATTAGTAGTATAATATTGTTATAAATTAATTTTAGTTAAAATATTATTATAAAATAAAATAAAAATTTGTGTACAATTTTCTTAATCTTTTTAATTATATTATATATTATCTATTAAAATAGAAGTAATTAATTTTTCATTTATTATTTTATAATTGGTAAATTTTTAATTAATTGTATTTTATTAAGACTAATAATATATAGAATTTTTGAAATACGCTAATCAAAATATCTTTTTATATCTTTTCATTTTAATAATAAATATATATATATATTTTTTAATAAGGTCTAACATGTCTATTTAAAAGATTATAACAAGATATTATTTTTCAAAAATTATATGTAAATATTTTCACATATTTTGCAATTATCTATAAAATAATATTATACTAATTTCAAAAATTTATCTTTTTATAATAATAATAGTTCATATTAAATGAAATTATTATATTGAACTAAATATGATAACATTATATTAAATTGATAAATTTTTAAAAATAATTTCATATTAGTGCTAAAATATAATATGATAACAAAACGACTTAACATTCGAAAATTATATAATACATGTATAAAAATATTGAAATATCTTAGACTTTTGTATATATGATAAAATATTGACATGAAATGAATACACCTAAAATTATTGGTAATAGTAAATTTAGTTTTCAAGGTCGGTGGGTGAAAACTGGATATAAATTTAGTTCAAAATAGTATGATACATTTTTTAATGCATATATTAATTTGTTCAATAAATAAATGCAAATACAATATGATAAATATACAATAAGAAGACAAATATATATGACAGTTTTAAACAATTGATTAATTACATATAAACGATAAAATTGTTGTATTTAAAATAGTTACATAACAAATGTATACCACTAATGACCTAATATATATATATATATATATATATATATATATATATTTATATAATTGAAAAAAACATCTGCGCGGGTCGAGGTCAAGTTATTTAGTTTAAAATGATTTTACAGTAAAGTTAAGAAATATTTTGCAAAATATCCTAATTAAAGCCAATGAAATAGAAACTAAATTCATTGGATATCATATATATACAATAATTATCCCCTATACATTATTTGCAAAGTGATTTTGCCACATGACATCTCTATAATCAATATTCATAAAATAATTTGACATGACTACTAGAATTGCTGACATGGCTTCCAAAAAAATATGATATCAACAATTACATTTAATGTTAATTTATTTTTTTGGTAAACTTTTCAAAATATGGCAATAACTCATATATAACATTTAGTGTCAATTTATATTTTTGATTTTTAAAAAAATATATAAATAAATCAGACATCATCTATAAAATAACTATATTCATATATAAAATTTTAAATTTTGAAATATTATTTTATTTTCTTTCTTTTTATAATTATATAATTTGTATTACTCCTTCCAAAAATTGCTACAATATTTTTACAAAATTAAATTTCTAAAGGTAAAATCACTAGTTTCTTATATATCTATAAATTTAATAAATATTGCTTAGTTTAAGTTTTTGATAATTATACAATTTATATCATTTTTATTAGTTTTATAAAAATTGATTTAATATATTTAAAAAATGAAAATAAATTGAAATATATATGTAAAATTATAATTTAAATATATACATATATATATATATATTAAATATAATTAAAAAATTATTATATTTTAAGTTAGTATTTAATTAAATCATATCTATATTATATATTTGTACGAAACAATATATTAAAAACATTTTTAAATATTAGTTAAATTTATTTCTGCACATGGTGCAGGGAAACATCTAGTTTATTATTATGAGCGTTGCAAAAAAGAAATAGCAATACTGACTTTGTAATATTTATTAACAGAATAAACTATGATGAAGAAGTTAAAATTGGGGAGATGAAATCTAATTTAACTATGTAACTTGTAACTTGTAAGTGATAGTCGAAACAAAACAATTATCACATGTAATTTGAATGCTAAAGATGGTATCACGACCTTCAATTCAGCAATTCTTGGTAAGATGATCTTTTGTATTTCTCTTTTATAGAAATGTTATTGTTTCTTGTTATAGCTCAAATTATTTATTTTTTTAAATAGTCTTAATAAAGCTTTGTTTAATTACAATACTGTAGAGAATGATTTTCTCACAAATATTGCAAAACGTCTTAATAAAGCTTTGTTTAATTGCAATAGTGTATTTCAAATATATACATATATTTATTAAATACAATTTGAAATAAGAAAAAATATGTTTCTCTTAATTTCAATTAAATAAAATTTATATTAAATACTAATAAAAATATAATATTAATAAATTTTATTTAAAAAAATAATTTAAAATTTATAACTGCAGATCAATGTTCTAAGAATCGGTCAAGGCGGCACTTAGGCCCCCAGCTAGATGGTAACTCGGTCTTATCCGAAACAGTTTTCTTAAAATCTGATTTATATCAATTTATTCGATTCAAATAGGTTTAAACTGTTCTAAATGTGTTAAAAACGATCTAAATTTGTCTAAATATGTTTAGTTAAGCAATAATGTCAGTACAAATCTAAAAGTTTGTCTAACTTTTTATGTTTTGATAATTCATAAAAATATTTTTATATTTAAATTTTAACACTGAAATATGTCATATAATTGTGTAAAATATATAAAATAAATCAATAATTTACTAATGTCTAGACTCCACATAGGCCTCGAATAATTTGTCTAGTTGCTAGTCCTCTATAAATATCCTAGTTACCGCATAGCGATCTTGAGTATACAAAAAAATTAAAATAATATAAAAACTGGCAGTGTAATAATTCTTTTTTGGGAAATATGGGAAAATAGATTGAAAAAATTAATAGATTGTCCACATACCATAAAATGAACAAGAAGTTGTCCACATAACATAATATTTCTTTTTAACCCAATCAAGCCCCTAATCAAAGTTAAAAACAATTTTTATATTTTTTTTTCTTTTTTAAAAAAAAGTAAAAAATTAAAAAAAGAAAAAGAAATAGTAAATAGCTAAAAGGAGATAATCGATTTACTTTCTAACCTAATTTTACTTTCTCCTTAAGAAATAGAGGAGAAGACGATTTCAAAATATTTGGAGGTGGTTTCTTAGTACAATGAAGAAATTGTAAAAAAGAAGAGAGATCACGTTTTTTTTTTGAAATTTCTTAGGTTACACGAAAATTTGAAAATAAAATATATTTTTAAATATTTTCTTAACTGATTTTTGAGAAATTTAAGGAATATGTAAATATCCCGAATTTGGCAGAATGTATGTTCTGTCGTTGGTATATTGTAGATATGATGGTAGATAGGACAGTAGAATGTATAATCTAGTAGTAGTAAGATATAATATTGTAGTAGATAATAACATATACTGATGGTAGATTATTAGTACTAGGCAGATTTTGATATTCCTCTTGCGTAGATTTATAGGAAACATTAGTTCAAAAAATCTACCGTATTTCAGACTGTAAGCAAAACCGTAACTTTTACTTTCTACGATAGTAGAGAAATTAAGGACTTAAAAAATTTAAAGCTACTAACGCCAGATATATATATGTAGTTATCTGAAACACCAATCTACCAGTCTGTAGACCGTATATTTTGTTTTCTGATGTCCGTAGATCAAAATATGAAATTGTGTTTTGCTAATATTTAGTCAACCATATTATTTTTCATATGATTGTTAAGTGTTTTTGTATAAATTTTCATATTTTTCTGACACATAAAATAATTGATATGAGTTTTTTAAGTTGGAAAGGGATATCTAAGTCTAAATCTGATAAAAAAAAAGATTTATGGTAAATAGACAATGTAGTTGTTTTTTTAATCTGTTTTAGCAATTTTTCGTTTTTTATATGTTTTAGATGTTCAACTGCATATGACCACCGAGTTCGGATGCAACAGAAACAAAAATGCAATTGGTCAAAAAGCGATAAAATTAATTAAATATGTTTAGCAAGAAAAAAAAAACAAAATGAAATGTATGAAACCAAGAAAACCATTTCTTAAGAATGACACTGAATTAGGCTTCAGCTTCTTAGAGAGAATCCAGAAACCAAAAACCAAATCCTATATATTAATTAGTTTGGTGATGTGGTTGTTGGCTCAGAGATCTTGTTCAAGGAGGTAATCACCCAGCCTCTCGACGACCATGTTGCACTGTCCTGGTGTCACGGGCTCTTCATAGATCCCAAACACACATGACTGTCCTGTTTTCTTTATGGTGATGCCACCTGCTCCCTATATAATAAAAAAAAATACAATGTTCATTGAAATAAGCATATATATATATATATATATATATATGGATAACATGTAAGATCATGAAGTTCATCTATGAGTTACATTACCTTCTTGCCTCGGATTACAGCGCCAGGCTCGCCTTGGATCACCATGTACTTGGCTCCAGCTAGAAATAGCCCTGTTGGCGCTAAGTGACCCGGTTCATCAAAATCCTTCATTATAGCAGTGAACTCTTGTGCCTTGAACTATCATCAACAATATCATAAAGAGAGTAAGGAATATTTCAATCGTGCCAAGAAGATATATGGTATTGTCTAAGATAATACACAAGAAGTGTATGCGCTTATGAAAGAAGAAGATAGAGATTGTCGAATTCGAGTGTAACAAGAATACATTAAAAGGAGTTTACAAGAAAAAATAACACATTAAAAGGGAATCTCCATACACAATGAATGGCATCACTAAAATCTGTACAAACCTGAGGGAAGTTGGCGCTCTGAGCCCAAACGCTACCGTCATGACCGACGATTGCTGCAGCGGTTAGGTGATGACCCTGACCATCTCCAACATCACACATCAAATGATCATCAACGTAAGTTTGCCACGACATCTTTTTCTCTCTTCTTTTTCTTTTCTCTACGTTATGTTATGAGCAGAGCGTGGGGACGTTGTCCTTTAGATAAATAGGGGAAGCGGAAAACAATGCGGCAAGGAATGATTCTCAACCATTTGATAACATAGACTAATTCTCAGCCGTACGCTTCAAAAAAGTTCGAAAATATAATTTCAATTAGTCTTTGCTCATGTCTCGCCTTTATTATAGCTTCATCATTAATAACAACGATCACCAACGTAATTTCCGCGGGAATAAATTATTACTCATAATCAATTACGTTTTTTTGGTCGACCAATAACAAATCAAATCCTGTTCCGCCCAAATTATTGTTTTGTCATGAATTTCATCGGGTTCACTAGATAATCATTGAAATTCAATTTAATTAGGTTAAAATTTTGCTTGACGAGCAAGTTTCTCGTAAGAGATCATTTAAAAAGGCACTGAGCTCTGAGCATTTGAATGCAACATTGTATCAAAATTCAAAACCCTCTTAGTAGATTGCTCATATTCAAAACTGTTCCGCTCATTACACACAAAGCTACCTGCTAATTGTGTTAGTGGTGTTGTTTTCTCAAAAGATTTGGGATGATTAAACCAATTGAAAACCAATAAACCCTAGAGGATTCATATCTCAATCGGTGAGACGATAAGATCGAGCACTGAATGCAGTGTTTGGGCTTTCTGGTGGGGCACGAGCACTTGAATAAGCTCCAGCTCCTGCTCCTACACCACCTGCTTGTCAAGCAGCTGCTGCTGGAGCTCCTATTCGCCACCTTGATACCAAATTATTACTATTGATCACAGTCAAGGGATCACAAGAAACAAGAAATCATTTGGAACTAATCAGAGATCTGAATCAAGGATACACCTATTTGGGGGTTTTCAGGTAGTTCTTTCCAGTGGCGAGAGGGTGAAGGACTGTTAAGAAGTAGTATATAAATGTCCAGCTATGATTCCAAGAAGATCTGCCATGATCTTAGAACCGAAGATAACATCCAGTGCAGCATTGCCCACGGGAGGTAGAAAGCCTGTGGAGTACCTCCCAAGTTTCAAAACGTTATAACATTATAATACTAGAGAACAAGTTCTAGAATATGCTCTCACGGAAAGAAACACTTTGAATACCTTGAGATTGACTAAACCGTATAGGCTGCTATTTGCATTTGGAAGCTCTCTGCTCCAAAGATATAGAAGCACGAACACACCATCGAGACTCGGCTAAGCATATAGCTTTGGTCACAACAGAAAGACACAATTTTTATGATCAGCTAAACACCGAGATCAACTATTCGTGACTGAATTTTTATGATCAACAATTTTAAGCACTAAATATGTCATCAGAGTTGAAATAGCCCATAACGTCTTCTTCTTCTCGTTACTGACACCACTACATCATCAACGTGACAACGTCTAGGGACTCTCTTTCAGAAGTTATTTGTGTTCTGAGCACAAAATCACGTACATCAAAAATCGAATCGATGCAAAGTAAAAAAAAAAACAGAGAAAACGAAGGTCGAAACGGAGAGCTCACTCGCCAGGGGAAGACATTCTGTCGTCGCCTTTCAAATACCCGAGCTATTTTAATTCGATTTCAAGATCCGATAGAAATCAAAAAGCAGTTTATTGAGAGAGGAGAGAGAGGCACCGAACAAGAACGATCCTGGTTTTGAACCACTTGTTCGGCAACTGCGTAACGTATCCAATCATATCTCACCAGGTGGCAGTTTAGCTACAAAACTGATGATTTGCCGATGAGGCTTTCCTTGATTAGCACTGATTATTACTGAGATTGGACTTATTTTATTTAACCAGGATTTACATGCTCGGATCTGGTTAGTATAAAAAATACATATTTT
Source organism: Hirschfeldia incana (assembly GCA_026261945.1). NCBI lineage: Eukaryota > Viridiplantae > Streptophyta > Magnoliopsida > Brassicales > Brassicaceae > Hirschfeldia > Hirschfeldia incana. The sequence goes on from JABCMI010000006.1 coordinate 7,489,015, forward strand.
GTATTTTACTACACGGTTTTATATTAAAAAGGAATTATTCATGTGACAATAAATATTTTATGTCTAGTTTAACATCAAATTACAAATAATTAAGGCCCTGATTGGCAAAGCAGAAGAGGAAGCAGTAGCATTATGCTATAAAAGCATTATGCTGCAGAAGCTGTATGCTTTTGCTAAACTGCTTAAAAGATTGATTGGTAGAGCAGTATGAACATGCTATTAAAATTAGTATATAATATATAATATATTTAATTATTTATTTATAATGAATATATTTGTAATATATATATATATTATTTTATATATTAATATATATATAATTAGTTATTTTATTTAGTAATTTTAAAATTATGTTTACAATTAAAATGTTATTTTAAAAAATAAATTTTAAACTAAAATATCTATTTAAAAAAAATAATATTTTGCATTTAAAATATAATTTAATTCGACAAAAATAAAACAAAATAAAATATTATTTAATTTATATAATTTATTTAAAATATAATTTATATATAATATAATTTAGATTATTAATTTATTAAATATATATAATTATATTATTAAATTTATATAATTAATTTATCTAATTTATATAATTAATTTATCTAATTTATGTAATTAATTTATCTAATTTATATAACTAATTTATTTAATTTATATAATTAATTTATTTAATTTGTATAATTAATTTATCTAATATATAATTAATTTAATTTCTATAATTAATTTAAAATATAATTTATATATCAATTTAATTAAATATAATTAAATTATATTTTAAATGTTAAAAATATTTTTTAAAATTTATTTAAATTGTAAATTTATTGTAAAATAAAAATTTATTGTAAATTTATAATTTATAAAAATGATTTTATGATATTATTAAATAAAATAAATGAACTAATTATATATATATTTCTTAATTTTATAAATTATAAATGCAAATGCTCTTCCAAAAGCTTCATATGAGAGCATTTGCTAGAGAGCATTTAGAGAGTATTAGCATTTGGTAAATGCTCTTCTAAATGCTTTTGTAACAAATGTTGATTGGATAATATAGAGCATAATGCTAATGCTAATGCTCTACCAATCAAAGCCTAAGCTTAGCAGTTATATTCGCATTTGCAATTAGGGCTATTATTTCCGAGACAAACGCCAGTCCCCCTGTATTTCTGAAGACAAAGTGGTTGGCATTCTTGAAAAGTGCATGGCTTGCTCAGCTTCTCCACCACAGTACACCTTGCTCCATCTGCAATTGGCAAAGCCAAAAAGACTAAAAACAAACAAACATGTTAAAAAGGGCTTACAATGTAGTTTAACTAAACTTTTTTTAACAATAAATTAAAGAACGTAGTGTATATTAAAATATAAACGAACGAGTATATATTATGTAAAAATGATTAGTTGAAAAGTATCTAAACCCAGAATTCTAATTATATGTCTGATGATATATGTCAAGTGATCTTTGTAAAGCTAATCAACTGACTACTTTTTTTTTATCAGTTTTTATTTGTAAAACAAACTTTGCTTAAACGATCTATAGGTGCATGATTTCATGAATTAATATTTGATGTTTGCATAGTTCATTGTTCACTGAAAGTCTGAAATACAAGCCATGTGAATTCTTACCAGAGAGAACAATCATGGAGATGCACAGATACGCACAAACTAGTTTTGCCATAATATATTGAAAAAAAAGAAGATGTTTATGTTAATACAATGATTATTTGATTGGAGAAATGATATTGAAAATGAGATAAGGAGAGAACGTTTTATATTGATTTGAGAGGAACTGTTTCTAGGAAACATATATGAAAACTATAATGTGAAGAGAACCAAGATAATTTATGTACATAACCGATACAGTAAAAATCATACATAGTTATAAAATCTAGTACTAAATTTTGAAGAATTTTTTTAATCAAAATGTTAATTGAATAATAAAATTATGAAATGGAGAAGTATTTTATTAGTCACAAACAACCAAGGCTTATATTTTACCAGCCTTGTTAGCTTTAGATATTTTACTTTATGTGAATTTCATAAATAAAAAAAAACTACATTCACTTCCTTCTCACTATATATTTCTTATTTTGTATTTTCTGTACTTGTATTTTTTAAATAAATGGTATCATTTCACTGAAATTATATTCTGGTTTAAATAAATTTTCTATAAGAATCAATAGTTGGACTGTGCGACATCTCTCATTTGCAGGAAGACTGCAGCTCATCCAATCCGTCATTCTTGGTATCATCAACTTCTGGGGAACGGTTTTCCCTCTCCCAAATGCATGTCTTAACAGACTGGAGCAAATTTGTAAGGCATTTTTGTGGAATGGAGATACCTCCCATGCACGTGGCGCAAAGGTCTCATGGGATACGATATGCACACCAAAACCGGCAGGGGGTCTAGGCCTGAGGAGACTTGCTGGCGTTGTAAATGTGTTTGGTCTAAAACTCATCTGGTTGCTTTTTTCTAAGCAGGGTTCCCTTTGGGTGGCTTGGGTGAAAAAGAATCTCATCAAGAACAAGATCTTCTGGACCTCAGAGTTTCACAATTATGGAAGCTGGATTTGGCGCAGAATGTTAAAGTTGCGTTCTATTGCTCGCCCTAGGGTCATCTGTAATATTGAATCAGGTCATGATGCTTCTTTTTGGAATGATTCTTGGACGGGTAATGGTCCGCTGATCGATTTGACGGGTGAAATAGGACCTATGGTCACTGGAATCCCATTAACCTCTTCAGTTGCTCAAGCTGCATCGAACGGAACCTGGAACCTACCCAGAGGTCGTCACCAGGTGGCCATTCTGCTACGTCAGACCCTCACTCAAGCTCCACCATCCCCTGCTAACAGTCACCATGATATTTATCTCTGGCGGAATGATTTAAATGATGCTCCTGGGATCTTCTCAGCCTCAAAAACCTGGGCCTCTCTTCATCCTTCTCCACCTTTGGTTCCCTGGCACAAAACGGTTTGGTTCAAGGAACGAATTCCCAAGCAAGCTTTCATAGTCTGGATCCTTATGTGGGACAGGCTCTCCACTCGTGACAAACTATTAAATTGGGGCATCTCGGTTTCGCCGGACTGCATTCTTTGTGGCTCTCATCAGGAAACAAGCTCGCACTTATTCTTCGAATGCACTTACTCTTCAGAGGTTTGGAACTCCTTCTTCTTGCATCCGTTGCTATCTGCTCCTCAATCTCACATCGCAGCATTGAATTGGCTTCGGAGTTGCTCCTCTAACCCCAAGCTCAAAGCAATCTGTCACCTCCTCTATCAGTCCACAATATACACTCTGTGGCGAGAAAGAAATTCAAGAATACATGCAGGTCCCTCAAAGCCTCCTCATGTTATTAGGAAAGCCATCACTACACTGCTAAGGGCAAAGCTCGCTGGTCTTGATCAAGCCGCAGCGCGCTCTCGACGGTGCATTGGAACAAATCAAAATCAACACTCCTTCTTGCACACTTGGTTTAGGTTCATTCAGATTTAATTCTCCTACTGCATCAGATGAAAGCGTTATCTCAATCTCTGCTCACACGTGCTCTGCTTCTGCTCTATGTTTTGTTTCCATTGTCTTCTTATTTTCAGCCTAAAACTCTTTGTAAAATGATGTCTCACTTTGGAAGATTAATGGAAGATTAAGAAAAAAAAAAAAAAAAAAAAAAAAAAAAATTCTATAAGAAAATAGTAATACATTATACCATCTAAATTATTAGAACATAAGTACAAATAGTACTTAGCCCTATATTTTTCTCAATAATTACAAAGGAATGCCATTGAACTTATTTCTAAACTTTTAGTCTAATTAAAAGGTCCACACGGATTTGACCATGACAGAGCTCGGTTTAATAAACATAAGATGGTTCAATCTAAAATATCAACAAACCGAATAATATTTTAAATTGAAATTTTAAAATTGCTACCATATCATCTATTCTATTAAATCAAGATAATGACCAATTGATAAATGTTATGGCCAAGTAATTTGTATATATGTAGCTATTTTGAATTGTAAAGTATATCTATAACTATTTTTGCCTTATTATCCCAACTCCTTTTCAGTAACCATTTGATGTTGTCAACGAATCCTTTATTTCTTTTGTGAACTACTTCTCACATGAATTTTTAATCATTGTGCTTTTACCTTCAACCATATATTATGTTTACCATTGTGTTTTTGGTAACAGGGAACAAGTATATTTTAATAGAAATAAAATTTTATTTAGACTCATTTAGTTTAACGGGTTTTAAATAGATTACTCGATTAAAAATATGTATTAAATGTGATATATTCTGTTAAAACATTAACATAACTTATTGATATAGGTGTGGTCTAACTATTTTAATACAATTATTAAAATCTCTTATTAATCATTTAAGAAAAAAAATATTGTACAAATAAAAACACAAATATGACTAAAAATATAAATATTAAAACTAAATTTTTATAAGAAATGTCAAACAATAAATATATCCGTCATTTTAAGGGCGGGTCATAATCTAGTTCAAATTAAAACTGATTGCAATACATGAACTAGAAACTTAACATAGCAAAACAGTTTTTGTTTAAGACTGTACCTAGAAATGCTTGAATACAAGTTGAGGAATCAAAGCTATCTGGATAGGAGAAACCAAGCCTTGTTGAGAGATTGTTGTAGCAAGAAGGCACAAAGTACCATAAGCTTTGGTTATTGGTGGAAGTGAGTTATAATATCTGCAACCAAATAACAGATGCTATAAGGAAACGAGACTCAGCTAAAACATACAGTAGAACCTCTATAAAAAAAAAACCTCTATAAATTAATACTCGATAAATTAATAAATTTCACCGGTTTCATGTAAATATATAGTCTCATTAAAATCATAAATTAATAATCTATCCATATATTTTTTTGGCACCATATATAATTTTATATAAGTACAAACTAAATATTATATTGTTCGTTTGATATTCACAATGAAAATACTTTTATTTTTCTCAACATTTCAATATATATTGATAATATTTAGTAAAATAATATCAAAAACCACGCAACAGTTCTATGAAACATAAAAATATACATCAAATAACATAATAAAATAATATGAAAGTCAAATTTCTAAAATTTAAATAAAATACATACAGTAAAATCAAATACTTTTTTATTTTATGAATAAAAATATAAAAAAATAAAAAAAAATCTAAATAATAAATTTTGGTAAATTAATATCTATATAAATTAATAAAATTTCAAAGTCCCAACATTATTAATTTATAGAGATTTAACTGTATAAGCTTTTGTCACAACATAAAGACACAATTTTTATGAGCAGCTAAAGATTGAGATCAACTATTTGAACCCATCTAATGCATTAAACATGTCACGAAAGCAGAAATAGCTATCAAAGTCTTGCCCTTTCAATCCTGACATTACATAATCAAATATCTAAGGACCTCTTTCAGAAGTAAGTTTTGTGTATTCTACGCACAAAATCACATACAGCAAACAAACACAGGAGCGTTAGCTACATCAGGCGACTTTCCATGTGCAAGAATTAACCAGTTTCCTTTTACTAATCAACTTGATGACTAGATACTAAAGTAGCTTAACAGATGTAGTCACAAATGAAAAAAAACAAAAAAAAAAGAAAGACAATTTGGAGGAGAATATAATTTCAAAGAAGGTAAAACTGGAGAAACATTAGCATTATCTACTTGAGTTTGGTCATATTCAAAGATACGAGATTATTTATTTTGTATTGATTATGACACATATACTGCTCGTACCATCTTTTGTAGCACTGATTATCACGGAAATTGGACGTATTTTATTCAATCGTGATTTGCATATTCAGATCTGGTTAGCAAAATGCATGTTTAGTATTTTACCGCACAGTTTTATTTATAAAATATATTTTATTTATGTGATGATAAATAGTGTGTGTCTAGTTTGACATCATATTATATATAATTAAGCTTAGCAATTATATTCACAATTGCATTTAGATCTCTTAATGTTTTTTCTGAGACAAACGCAGTCCCCTTGTACTTCTGAATACAAAGTGGCTGGCATTCTTGAAAACTGCAAGGCTTGCTTAGCTTCAAGACCACACTACAGACTCTCCGCTCCATCTGCAATTGGCAAAGCCAAAAAGGCTATAAACAAGCAAAATGTTAAAAAGAGCTTATAAATGTAATTTAATTACACTTTTCAACAACAAATAAAGAACTTAAGTGCATTATTATATAAACGAACAAGCATATATGATTTAAAAATGATTAGTTGAAAAATATCCTTAGAGTTCTTAAATATATGTCTGATAGATGTAAAGTGATCTTTGTAAATCTAATCAACAGACTAATTTGTTTTTAGCAGGTTTTTTAATTGTAAAACAAACTTTCCTTAAGATATGTAGACCCATCGATTTCAAAAACTTATATTTGATGCTTGTATAGTTCATTCATTGTTCAGTGAAATACAAGCCGTACTAATTATTACCAGAGAGAACAAGCATGGAGATGAACAAACACGAAGAAACTAGTTTTGCCATGACTTGTGAAAAAAGAAGAACAGTATTATGTTAATACAATGATTGTTTGATTGCAGAAATTTTTGATATTGAAAATGAGATAGAGAAGAGCTTTTTATACTGATTAGAGAAGAATAGAGATAAACTCTTTCTAGGAAACATATATGAAAACTATCAAGAGTTCAAGGCCATTTATAATGGAGTAGTTAAAAAAACATTCAACAGTTGAAGTATAATAGTAAGCATGTTGAATAATAAATATATGATGTGGATTATTTGGTGTTGAAAATATTAAATATGTTTGAATAAGAATGAAATGAATACTACCGACACCACACATCATAATCTATTTTTTAATATTTATATCATGCTAGTCATATACAAAAATTATATGATTGTAGATTAAATAAATTTTTTATTATATGAAATTTTATTATTTTTCTCTTTAAATAGAGATTATATTTATTTAATTTGACCAGAGAAATAATTATTGTGGAAAAGTTGAAACTTTGTGAATTATTAGGTGGAAAAAAAGTATCATGTAAGATGTTAAAAAAGGAAAAATGAAGTGTTGAACACTAAAACAATTGTGGAAAGTCAATGTGAAAAGAATCAAAAATAATTTATGTACATGACTGATACAGTAGAAAAAAAAATTATAAAATCTACTAATATTTGGAGAATTACTTTTCAAAAATCTTGATTGGATAATGTATTGGTTTTGGAAAAACCAGAAACAATAAATTATGTAAATAACTACAAACAATTAAAACATATATTTTACCAGCCTTGTTATCTTTTAGATATTATCATAAATTAGTAACGCAGATACATAATATATCACATCATTTCATTGGAATTATATATGGTTTTAAATATCTTTTCCATTAGAAAAATATCACAAATGTACTAAATTACTAATCATATTAAAACTGAATCCACCAAGTCTTTAAATCAAATTTTATATATTAGAAGCTCTGAGGATGATAAGTTAATAACTATAAACGGATTTATATTTGATGTAAACCAATATTTCTCAAACGTCTCTCACTCGATCAAAACCACACTTCCACGAAACACATTTTACACAACTTAATTTTCTTTGAGAAAAGGCATTCTAAACACACAACCTTGGTTCTATTATCACTTTACCTTGTTATCTTTGCTATCCTACTTTCCTTGTCTCCTTTAAGCTGCCAAAGCAAGATCCTCGAAATTCTGGAGTTTCATTTTTTCAGGCAGATATTAATCAAGAAACAGGGCCATAAATTTCAGGTACTATACTTCCTTGGTAGGTTTGATGATCAAGAGGAAAATAATTGTAATCAACTACAACTAGAGTAAATTATTGGCAGTGATTTACATGGTTCACCTATGCTGACCACTAAAGCATCTAAACCTGGAATCGTAGATAATCGTATGAGGAAGAAAAAAGGTCTTGTGCTCTTCTACACACATGAAACATGTTGACCAAATGAAATATGGAGGCGGATCGCCAAGTTTATGGTCTAACAACAACAACAAAATGCTAGATTTTCTGATTATTTATGTATGTTGTGTTTAACCATCTTCTTCTATTATAGGTTTGATCACTTAAAGTTACAGAAGAAACATGGTTTACTTTAAGTTTATGTTTCAAATATTTATATTTGTCACTAATTTGGACACTCAGATCAGGTGTTAGGATTTTTCCACGTTATTTCATTTTTTGGGTTATCCGTTTTAGTTTGGCTATAATACGTCGAGTTTGGATATGTTTTATACCATCATATAAAACCCATTTTGATATTCTCACATTCGAACCGTGTATGGATCATTTTTTATTTGGATTTGAGTTACAGATTTTATTTCTATGTTTACATTGTGTAAAGATAAAATATGATTAAATATATAGTTTTCAACAAAAATTATTTCGCGTTTTGAAAACACGGATCAAAATCTAGTGAAATTATAATAACTCAATATCAATTAGCAAAACTATGGTTTAACTTTCCAATGCGTTGTATTCTTTTTTTTTCTTTTTGAACTTAATACGTTGTATTCTTTTGCCAATAATTTGGTTTGAGAAATTTTTTTCTTCTTATAAACATTGGCTAATCTCTTGGAAAAGACGAGTTGTTTGAACTGGAATGAAAATATCTCTATCCAGTTAAAAAATATCTCTATAACCTATACTAACTATATTACAGTGAAACTTCTATAAATTAATAATGTTGGGACTACAAAATTTTATTAATTTGTAGATATCAAACTATACTATATATGTATGGTCGCTAAGCTTATGAAAGTATGTGGAAATAATCAAACTATAATATATATCGACTAAACGTCATTTAGCTTATGAAACTAGATGGACAATATCAAACTATATTATATATTGACCAACTGTCATTTAGCTAATGAAATTAGGTGCAAAAAATCAAACAATGATATCAAACTGGATTATATATCGATCAAATCATTTAGCTAATGAAATTAGGTGAAAAAAAATCAAACAATACGATATCAAACTACATTATCGATCAAATCATTTAGCTAATGAAAATAGGTGGAAAAGAAAATCAAACAATACTATATATCAAACAATATTATATATCAACCAAACGTCATTAAGAGCTAATGAAAGTAAGAAACTAGGTGGAAAAAAAATCAAACTACATTTTAAAATATATATAATCCCATAACCAATCATTTTGGAGAATCTCTCCCCCTCTTTCTCAATCTCTCCAATGGCGTCTCTTCGTGGCCTTCCGATCGCCTTCATCGTCCTCACTCTATTCACCTTCTCACCAAATCCCGCAACCTCTCTTCGCACCTCCTTCATCAAGCTCCCGGGAAGCGACGGATCTCGCTCCTCCGCGGCAGATACCTACTGCGAGAGCTGGAGATTGGCCGCGGAGACAAACAACGCCGGAACCTGGGATGTGATCCCGTCCATGTGCGTTGATTCCGTCGCCGGTTATCTCAACGGAGACCAGTACGGATCCGATTACGGTGTCATCGCAGATTACGCGCTCGCCTTCGCTAAAACGGTTCAGGTTTCCGGCGACGGCAAGGACGTCTGGATCTTCGATATCGACGAGACGCTCCTCGCTAATTTAGACTACTACAGGGCTCACGGTTACGGGTAACGATCTCTCTATTATTGGCCGTTAGATCTTAATCTGTTTTAAACTAACGGTTCTGATGGTTGTTGATTTTTAAATCAAACCGGAGTCTGTTAGCGTAGCCGTATAGTGTGGTTCTCCGCAATTGGATTCGGTTTTCTGTTAAGATTCCGTTTCTGTTGTAATTGCATCGTTTTTCCTAGCGTACCGACCGGTTTGATTTGAGTTCTTTTCTGGTTGATCATATCATCAATCCGAATTTGTTGTAATGGTCTACGCATTTGATCCGGTTTTACTAGATTTGTAGATCCGGTTATCCGGTTCTGTTGTAATTGTATTGGTTTTAGCGTACTGATTGAATTGTTTGCGGATTGGTTTAGGTCTGAACCGTTTGAGTCTAATAGCTTCAATGAGTGGGTGGTAGGAGGTACAGCTCCAGCTTTTGAAGCTAGTTTGAGACTGTACAATGCTCTCAAGAATCTCGGCTTCACGATCGTTCTTTTAACCGGTCGGGACGAACACCAAAGAAGTGTCACCGAGACTAATCTTCGAGACGCCGGTTACTCCGGTTGGGAAAGGCTCCTCTTGAGGTAAGCTATTACACCAAAACGCTCTGTCCCTTTCTTCTTTGGCTTTTAACATGGCTTGTTGGTTTACAATGCAGAGGTCCAGAAGATCAAGGGAAGTCAGCTACAAACTACAAATCGGAGCAGCGGTCGAAGCTGATCGAGGAAGGCTTCAAGATCCGTGGCAATACCGGCGATCAATGGAGCGATCTTCTCGGATTCGCCGTGGCTGATCGTTCTTTTAAAGTCCCCAATCCAATGTACTACATTCCTTGATCACTAGTGTTCTCATTCATGTACTTGAGTAACAACAAACTAGTCATGTGATTTATTTAAACTTGATTAATGCACTAATCATCAACAACTTCAACATACAATCAAAAAGCTTCTAGTTTTAACTAACATACAACGGTTTCTTGTAAAATAAAAGCTTCTAACTTTAAAACTAACACTCACGGAGGAGGAGACGAAGAAGTGAAGCGACTGAACTTCTCTTTGAGTCCCACGCTTATCCCACCGCAAGTCAGAGGCGCACTCCTGTAACAGCTCAACGCTCCGCCAGAGTAACCAGAACAATCATTCCCCGGCCGCTGCGAGTTTCTCCCGGGGATACAGTTCCCGGAGAAATCAAACCCGAAGCTAACTCTCGAGCACTCGGAGCTGATCCCGGAGAAGAAATTGAAAGAAACCGTGAGGTTTATCAGGCTCCTCAACGAGCAGACCAAGTCAGGAACCTCGCCAGAGAATCTGTTGTGCGCAAGATTCAAAATTTCAATCTCCGACAAGCAGGAGATGGTGTCGGGGACATGACCCATCAAGGAGTTGTAGCTCACGTCAAAGACTTCGATCTCCGAGAACATTCCTACAGATTCCGGTATGCATCCGGTTAACTGGTTATTCAACAGCAAAACCTCTCTCACTCTTGAACCAGTGAGGCCGAAACTCGTCGGAATCTCGCCGGAAAACTTGTTGTTAGCGAGGTTGATCACCGACGCCGGTGAGTTTCCGAGGTTCCTGGGGATCTCTCCTTCGAACTGGTTGTTGTTGAGGAAGATAGCGTCTAGTCTCTTGTCGAAGAGAGCTTCAGGGAGGAAACCTGAGAAGCTATTAAACCGGAGATCGAGGTAAACCAGGTTCGGTATGTAGATTGTGACCAAAGGGAAAGGACCTGAGAGTCTGTTGTTGCTGAGATCAAGCTCCTGGAGAGAATCTAAGTCTTTGAAAGACTCTGGCACTTGTCCGTAGAATCTGTTACTGTTGAGATGGAGTATGTTGAGGTCAGAGAGGTAAGCGAGGTCTTTGACGAGGGTGCCTCTGAGATTTGCATGGTTAAGATCTATGGCGGTTATTGACTGACCAGAACAGAAAACCCCTTTGTAAGAACAGACATCTGAACCAACCCATGTCTTGAGAACACCTGAAGGATCCTCTGTAATGGCGGCTTTCCAAGCTTGTAGAGCATTGTAAGCCACAGTAGCTGGAACGGTGTTCCGGTCACCGCCGTTGACTCCTCCGCCGCCAATCCAAACTCCACCGCCGCCGACAACACCGCCGCCTATTCCCACTCCAACGCCGCCTCCTACGCCAAAGGAAGCATCTGTCTGAATCAAACTAGTTAGAAACAAGAGCAAACAGAGGAGGTTAAAGTCGCTGCCTTTCTTCTTCTTGGCCATTTTTATTTACCACGAAGCTGAAAGAATGTTAGCTTTTTGTGGGTGTTTTATGAGTTTGACACTTAAGGAAAGAGAATGAATAGTGATTAGTAAGGTTATTATGTGAGTGTGTGTGTGAGAGAGAGAGTGAGGTTATGATGCTACAGCCTACAGAGTGAATGTGGTTGAAGAAGCATTGATGATATGTGGAAAAATGTGGACAAGATTATCAAAACAGAGTTTTGATTTGTTCGTTGTGTCGTTTTGTCACATTTGCCTTTGAGTTTACTGTTTGTTTTCAACTTATGATTGCATAGATCATATCACGGGTTCATCTGCTTTTGCGTTTTGTTCCACTTTTTTAATTGATTCCAGTGAATTTATGCACAAAAATTTTATGCATTAGTGTTGAATATTAGATCACATGGTTGATAGAGACTTCTTACAACTGTCATTTGAATGGATTACATATTTCAATGAAAATTATTCACAAAACTAGTCTTTGTCTACTATTAGTTGAGAACCAAGAACGGTTTGTAATAAATGCAATCTGGACATTTTTCAGCCATATAAAATAAGTATAATAACAGTTTGTCAATCTGAACTTTTTTATTTTCTTCTTTGAAAAGTCTTATTATATGGTTTAAATTCCACATGTTATAGTTGATTGCGAATATTTTAAACAGAAGTGACCAAGAATGTTTTCATAAATGAGAAAAAAATGAACAGGATCTTTTTTTTGGGTAAAATAATGAACAGGATCTTGATGAGGATATAAATAAGAAAAGGCAAAGCTTGTGACTGTGAATCTAGTGTTGCTGACTTGTGGGACAGATATTTTTCACTCTTTTTTTTGCGAGTGTTAGAAATTTTTAATGCATCACATGGCGTGGCACAAATGCTTAAATGTCTCCATTCAAACAAATATTATTTAATGTGTGGCTGCATTTAATCTGAATAGTTTTCAATGCAATTATTGAGAGAGAAACGTATATTCGAACAATAAATTACTTTGCTTGAGCAAGCTAAACAACAAAAATGTAGGTTTCCAAGCATTCACAACAAAACAAAAACACAAAATGGTGACAACAAAATATGTCGATATTACCATCGTCTAATAGATATCTATTCCTCTACCATTTTTACGTGTTTGAAAGTATAATATAAGAATTCCATAATACCAACTTTTACGTGTTTTCACAAGTAGAAAACACGCACGAGGGCTTGCGGATAAATGATCAGAGGATTAGATCGGTGTGTAGTTGGTATGTTTGGTTGAATTACAAAGTGGGAGTAAGTTTCATGTGAATGCTAAGCAGTAAAGCAATGAGCCGACAAAGTTCCGCATGCAAATTTGGGTTACACCTGATTCGGATAATTCAGTTTGGTTTCGGTTTAAATGACTAAGCCTGCAAGAAAAATGATGGCAAAATATCAGGAGAACATACTATTGACAACCACATGCTAAGCTCAAATGATTTATCAGGCCTGTAGTAGGCCCATTAAGTTTATTGCGAAGCTTAATCATCAGAAGCCTAAGTGATACGGCGAATTACGAACACAAATAGATCCGGAAGACAGGAGAAGAGGGGTGCGTCCGTGCATGTGAAGTCGCACATGGTGATGTCATTTTCATGTGTGGATTTGTTTACATTTCGATCTTGTAGTGGTTTTAGTAAAGGTTTTGGACCGTTGATCATATTGTGTAGCCGGATTCTTCTCTTTCCAGTATATAATTTATGGTGGCGCCGCCAAATCTTGTGCTGATCACTACTGATTTGATGTTATGGACCGTTGTCATCAAATTGTGTAGCACAATGTCTTCTTTATATACACGACATGGAGGTGCGGCCGATAGAGTTTGGCATGACTTCGAACGGTTTCTTGATAATTAATGCTTGTTTTTAGATCTATGTAGGATTCTGGAATCTCATCCCTAACAATGGTTTCCATGGAGTTTGAGCATTGGCGATAAGATTAGGTCATCAAATTTGGATTTGGCTAAAGCACTGATATTATCCTTTTTGGGTCAAAATATCATCCTTTCTTTATTGGACATATATATATATATATATATATATATATATATATATTATGTTTTTTTTATTATCAAAAGACATATATAAATTATGTATTTAAGTGTTTTTAGACACATGAGTTTGTGATCTATTAACTCAGCTATCATTATTTAATATTTAGTCTTAACTACTTTTGCATTCATCTAAGAAAATATTATATAAAATCAATGAAATTACAAGTTAAATATTAATACCCAATTTTTATAGATACGTTTATTCATTTGCTAATAGCAGTTGAAAAAAGTAGCAATTAATAAAAATTATCGTTTAACTAGACCAACTTTCTTTGCTATTTTACTCAATTACCTTTTTTTTAATAACCATGGTGTCCTCATAGACAAACAAACATATAAAAGATGATAAATTGATCTTGTGGTGCAAATACGGACACTGCAACTTGCTTACTTAAATATATAACATCGATGTATATAATTATGCATATAGAAGTACAAAATTATATAAAAATGAATATTGGTACGTAAAAAAGATTTTGTGGAATATGGTAGAAGTTCAAAATATGAAATGAAAAATGGATTCCACTTGTCGAATAAGAAATATCTTATAACAAAAAAACAATGGAAGAATAAAGGTTTATACTTGGTTAACCAAAAAGAAGAAATAAAGGTAAATATTGTCTGGTTATTCCTTTATTCCATTTTAAGAATCTCACCATGCCAAAAAAAAGGACAAGTAACATATCATCTCTCCCCATGTTGATTTTGCTTTTTTCCTCTCCCTATATCCCATGAACGTACACAACATAAACTTGGAGAACTAACTAGTAACCTAGTCTCGTGGATCGATATTGATCATTTGCTAAATCTTGCGACTGATAAAGTTCTACGTTGGTTGATTTCTATGTAAAATCTATTATAGCTAAACATTTTCCCGTAATTAATAAATGATAAGGTCACTATATTTGTATTTTTGTGCAACTGAATAAGCAACCAAATAAAACATTTGAATTCGTGATAACAATGAAAATATAAAATGTATATTAATCCAAGGATGAGTTAGGCCGTTATAGGGGTCATTTGATAATATGCTAGAAGATGAGTGGAATATGGAATATATGTCTATAGAACAAAGCACCAAAGAAGGTTGCAATGTAAATCTACACATATTTATATGGACAAAATTAAAGACAAAAGAGACCAAACAGAAACATAGCCAAGTGCTTTTGTAAGATACCACTACTTCTTAATTTTTCTTTAGGTATAGATTCCATTATTCCACAGTTCAAATCTTCAAAACAGAAGCCAATTTTTTTTAATTAACGGGAATCAATTTTTTCCCCTAACTTGCTTCAACCAGTAATTCACTCAAACAAAATGTACTATTTTTAGAAATTTATGAACTTTATATTAGTTCTCAGCATATATTAAATGTACTTTCTAAAATATATATCTATATATATCTGTTTTTATTCTACTGTTAGATTTTGCAACAACTTCTCCTATTAACCTTTCTACGTAAGCCTTATAAGTCTTCACGACGGTTTCCTCCACGCCAAACGCAATCCCACAAGTCGCTGGTAGTTCCATAAGAAGTCAACTTGTGTCTTACTCAGTGACGGGTCAAGACTCATTCTCTCCTTGAATTTTACTTTGCTTGTATTTTTTTCCTATAGTAGTTTCTAATATTTCTGATAAACTATTCTTCCTTTTCGGTTTTAGATTCCTTTTGTTATTGGTAAAATAAGTTACATCTCTTTTGAAAGCTGTAAAATCTTAATATTAAAACTAAGAAAATAAAGAATATAACTCATAAGAAATAATACAGGGAAACTAGTAATAAGTAATTAATATTATTTACCAGCATATGTATATTTTACAAAAAGCCAATACATTAGTTATAAAGTTCATCCTAAGTAACCAAAAAAAAGACATATGAAGAAATTCAAATAACTGAAGAAAAAATGGAACTTAAAAAATAAACATAATGGACATACCTAAATCTCTAATTTTATATGGCACTATTGATGATTTTCATGCAATTTTTCTTTGCTTTTTCTTCTCCTCTTTGGAATATAACAGCTTTTCTCATGCTTTTTATTACTTTTGTTTTTTCCCTCCCCTTTTTAAATTCTTTTATATCAAAATCCTCTTGAATATATAAAAAACAAAAAAACATTTGATTTTTGGTACTGTTTAAAACCCCCTTCACCATGGAAAAATCATGCATAATATATAACTTGGTTGAACCAAGATCGATCTAAATACCATTTTCCATGGAGATGTCATGATGATGATGATGATGATGACATGGCCATCATGATAGATATTGATGGTAACAACTTTTTCTGATGTGTGTCATGATCATCAGACTGGAAAATGGCACAATTACCCATGATGATCTTGATTGTCAGAAGAGCCAGGGGCTGGCCAAAATGTTGAGTACTTCAACCATTCTGCTTCTTGTTGGTTCCCCATTGATGATGATCCCTGCACCAATCAAATCGTTTCTCAATATATATACATGTATATATTATCAATAAATAACTATGTAAGTATGTGAGCATACATATGTGAACTAAGTTCATATCATCTGGTTTAGTTAGAAACAAATTGGATTAATTTGACCTTAAACCAAACTGAACTAATTCACTTTGATGTTCTTTCGTAAATCAAACTGACATGAACTGGGATCAGATAGATAAATATTAAACTAGGTCTACCAAGCTAGCATCTCACAAGTAGCTAGACATTTAGTTATGACTACTTATTTTATAATGAAGTACAGGTATATATTTACAATTTTGAAATACTCTTATATATAATAAGGAGATTTCATTATACTTTAGACGGATTTGGAAAAGAGAATGGAGACATGCTGTCCCCCACAAGAACACAATGAAAACTACTAATGGATATTACCGAACTTGTCCCGCTAGGTACAACGCATGAAAAAAGACATTATAATATTTACATATATCCACATATGTATAAATTCTCCATCATTTCCTTCGTAAGTATTTTTAAAATGTTTTAAAAGGAAAAAAACGAAAACAATCTGCAAATTTTCCATTGTTCTTTAAAAGAGTAATTTATAGGTTAAAAAGCAAACTATGATAAAAGCAAACACACCTCTCTTTCTTTTTCTTTTCTGATTTTGTTTATTACTCTGTTTTAAGTCTTTCCAATTAAGTAAAGAATATATGTAATCTTAAGTATCCTCCTATGCACTTAAAGAAAAGTAAAAAATGAAAAGAGTTTTTCATAGAAAAACATATTTTTCCATTTTTATTCATGTGACCAGTTACTGTTTGCTACAGATATTTATTATTTTAGATACTTATTTTCGTTTTTTAAAACCTACATTATAATCGAGAATGCAAGACTACTCTCAATAAGAAACCACATTTTACTTACATTCAATTTCAGTCATTTATCACTTGTATGATGAATACTTAATGCATGACACTTATATTAAAGTTACGAAAGCATATATTAGATAACTAGTGTGTTACAAAAAAAAATATACTAGTATATATACTAGTATATATATATATATATATTATAATCTTTTT
The DNA here is from genome assembly GCA_026261945.1 of Hirschfeldia incana. Classification (NCBI taxonomy): domain Eukaryota; kingdom Viridiplantae; phylum Streptophyta; class Magnoliopsida; order Brassicales; family Brassicaceae; genus Hirschfeldia; species Hirschfeldia incana. Next base: position 7,506,462 of record JABCMI010000006.1, read on the forward strand.
TTGCTTTAAACTCATGATGGTAAAAAGAGGGGTTTCCTATGAAATTAAGAGTCAAAAAGGGATTAATTACTTACATCTTTTACATCATGATGAGTGGTAGAAGAAGTGCAGCCCATTATGAGTTCTTCCAGTCCAGAAGCTGACCTCCCTCCCAGCTTCCCATCATTATGTTCTTCTCCTTCTTTATGTTGTTGTTGGATCTTGTTCAGTCAAAAAGTAAAAAGTCATTTCAGGAAAAATATTATTTTTAAAGAAAGAAAATTATCTTACAACAGTAAATTAATCATCTTGTCTCTTCATCACCATATACTACATTTGTTTCCTACTTGTTTTTAGTTTGGTTGACACTAAAAAGTGACTTAGCTTTTGTTGGACTTTGGATAATGGATAGTTAGCTAGACACGTCTTACGGAGTATTAGATTCATTTAATTGTATTTTCTAGACCAATTATCTATACATACTTTACTTGTCATAATCGACTTTGGTAGAACCCAACTTGCATGCTTATGTAGTCCCGTCATTGTTAAGTCACATGCATGCAAATTTTTTTGGTCAAAACCTAAGATGTGCAAGAACCACAATTTCTACTACTTAATAAAAAAAACACAAACACACATATGTGTGTGTGAAAGAACACAAAAAAAAAACTCCAAATAAGTAACACCGTTTATAATTAAGTATCTTTCTTTCACAATCCTTATAATAACTGATAGGTGCATCAGTCCTAAATCAATAGTAACATAAAGTAATTTCATTTTTATTCTATAGTGATATTCCAGCTAACTTGGTAATATTCATGAAGTTGTAACTCACTCGAATTAATCAATTATAATGGAGGGTGTGAACATATATATATATATATATAAAAAATAAATATTTATTGAATTTTCTAAAATGTTAATAAGGAAAGATATAAAAGAATAGTTATCTTACCTGGTAATTTTCATCAGGGAGCAAGATTCTATGAACATTGTAAGGATTATCGTCAAGGATGTTAATGGAGGCATGGTGAAGCGACATGGATGGAGAAATGATGGTTGATATTGGATGTGTAGGCTGGCTTTGGTTGAATGCATGATGCCGTTGTTGTTGCTGATGATGATGTTGAGGATGGTGATGATCATGAACCCCATGATTTGATGTTGTTGAGGATGATGCCTGATGACGAAGATGACGAAGACGATGTTGTTCTGCCATAATATCCTCACATGTAGCTTGCCCGGTCTGAGGAGTTTCCCTCCTCTCCATCTGAAAATTAATAAGTATTAGTTGATATCGATAACAATTGTTACATCACCTGGACCGGTCTGAGAATCATTCCATTCTTTGTTTGGATCGTTGCAGTTTAGACATTGTTTTCTGATTTTATCACGTCGGGTAAAATTTTAGGTCATATTGTTAGTTAAAAAAATATTTTTCACTAACCGTTCATTATCATCACGAATAAATTTATTTTCTTTTAAATCCTTTTGTAAATGTATAATATTAAAATAAAATAACCTGAAGAGCACTGTTTATTTGCAATGCAAGCAAATAACCTAACATATTCTTAAAACATTCTCCTTTTCTTTTCCTTAAATATCATTAATAGTTAATAACAATTGAATTCAAAATAAAGTAATCAACAAATGGAATAAAACGAAGATTCTCTATACAGTTTTTTTGTTTGAAATTGCTTTATAACATTTTCCAATTTAATTTTAACAATTCTTATTGGATTTTTTTTGTTGATGTTAGAATTAGTTTATATTGTATGTATCACAGTTAATACTTATCTTATCCAACGAAATTTTTAAATGAAACAAAGCAAAATTCGGCGCTTACCTCACCGAAGCTCTTCATAAAGGGAACAAAGCTAAGTTGATCCATTGCATAACTCGGGAGACCAGCCGCAACCGCCGTAGTAGCAGCCGGTACAGCCATAACGCCACCTACTTCATCAGATCGATTTAGAGGATTGACATTCATTATCTCCCTAGAAGAAGAACAGCTCCCACCACTAGTAGTCCCACTATCTCTCCTCATATGATACTCTCCGCCGCCTCCACCGCTATTCACTTCACCGCCTCCGCCGCCTATAGCGTTCAAGCTCGACGTAGACGACCAATTGCATTGCCTAGGTTGAGTCTGATAAAATATCTTAGACACAACAAGCTCTCCTTCTTTCTCTTCCTCATGTGTCCCCAAATGATACTGATGCATTACCCAATTGGTTTTCTCCGGTTTTCGATTCTTACCAAAATTGGTATACAAAACCAATATCTTCTTACAACCTTTTTGCTTACCGTTTACCATAACCGGTCTTGTTTTACCGGTCTTATGCCACCTCGTCTCACCGGAGCTACCACTTCCTTGCATATTATTGTCACATTCCGTTTGAATCTTCCTTCGCTTTCTTGTTCCAGTCGTATACGCCTTTGATGGTCTATGAAAGAAGTGTCTGCTTAAACCATCTCTGGTCACTCCTACCAAAGATTTTAAAATACTTTTTGTTAGTTTATATCTTTCTTGTGTGACCCAAGTTTAAAGGATTCAAACTTTGGTATGACCCAATTCTCTATATAAACATATCAACCAATCTTATATTATAATACAAATAAATATAAATATATATGCATTATAAATATGCAATGTATGGCAAAATATGAAATATGTGTGATCAAAACATGTGTACAAGATTAGAACTCTGGTGAGACCCAACTAATAAACTAAAGAGTATTCAAACTTTGGTGTGACCCAATGTTGTAGTCATATCAACAAACATATATTATAATGAAGATATAAATACATAACGATGTGATACTCTTTAGTTGACAAAAAAAAAAAAAAAAAAAAAAAATATATATATATATATATATATATATATATATATATATATATATATATATATATATATATATATATATATATATATATATAACGATGTGATGTATGACTGCATGAAGGTGTTTATATACCGGGAAGCTTCTCGGGGTGAGTGTAGCAAATACCGTCTTCGCCTTCAATGGTGGGGATGAATTCGTCAATGAGAGGGTGAGATTTAATGTCTTTAACTAAGACTTTTGCCTCTAAATGTTCTATCAATTCCTGATCTGTTGGGTCAAATTTCACTCCTGCGGGTAAACCAACCCAATCCTGCTATAAAGAATAAAAGTGAAAATTTATTTGAGAATAAAGAAAAAAGAACGTTGTTCAAAAAAAAGAACAAGAGAGTATATATAGGTGTATATACAACTATACATATAAAGACTCGTATATAGACGCTTTAAAATTTGGATTTGGAAATTCTGTAAGCAAGAGAATACAACAGCGGGCATCATTCTTGATGCTCCCCGTTGATTCTATTCCTTTTTCTCTTAAAAACATTTACAAGTGACTCAAAGTGAGAAAGGAAGATAGAAACAATTAATTTTTAAGTTATTAAAATAAAAGAAAAACGGAATATTACTTACTGGTTTCCCCTCGAGCTTGTGGCCGCAGCTGGGACACTTCTTGGATCCACAGAGTTGATGTTTTTCGATCTTTGCGTCTATTATATCCGAACCCGTCACCGAACCAGCATGATTACTCTTGCTCATCTTGATCCCTAGTTTTTTATCAACTTTCTCTTATGCGTCTGTGTGTAGGTGAAGAGATAATAACAAAGATCTTCTGATCATTTCCGAGAGTGAAAGAATATATAGAGCAAGAGAGAGAGAGAGGATTTGAATAAAACCCTCTTTTATTATGGAGAATAAACCACTGATTTTGAGGAGACAAGACAAAAGAGGGTTTTTCTTGAAAACCTAAACCGACACAAGAACAAGACAAAGTAAGGATTTATGGGGAATTAACCCTCAAATTATGCTAAAAGGAACAAACTTGGTCGAGCAGAATAAGATCTGTGCAAATCACGAAAGAGAGAGAAAGATAGCAAAGAGGAGAGAGAGAGAGAGAGAGAGTCAACAAACGAAGAAGGAAATGGGGAGAAGAAGAGAAGAAGAAAGTATGAGAGTTGGGATGTGAAAGATATAAATTAATAGTTTGCAAAAAAGAAAGATATAAATTAATAAAAAACATACGAGAGATTTTTAGGGAATTAATATACAAATATTATATATGTATATATAAATGTGTGTCTATCTCAAACTTTAACTGAAGAAGTAAGCGAGAAAAAGGAAAAGGTGGCTCTGAAACCCATTCACTGACCCACCTTTTATTTCGCCTTTGCTGGTTTAAGAAGCTGTTATGAGTCTTTGAAGCGGTTTGTTATATCTACAGAATCATACACTTCAAAATTATAATTACTTATGTTTATATACATTTACATGTATAATGTATTCGCGTCTGTATATGTGAGTGTACACAGTGCATATTCTGAAAACATCTAAAATTTGTGAAAATCTTATGTTATAACATTCAGAAAAATTGCATCCATTGTAGATGATGGAATTTTCTATGATGCAGTGCATGTATTTCAGTATACTAAACGCATCATTTGATATATATATATATATACACACATATGTGTGTATGTATACTATATATGTATATATGTAAATACAGAAGTTTGGTAAAATGAACTACATATATGATTTTGAATTTGGGAAGGCTAAGAACAAAAGATATATAACTAATAAACAAAACAAAAAGAAGAAGAAGAGATGTTTATCCAAGAAAGAAAGAAGAAAAAAAAGACGAGAAGAGGGAGGTCACATGGGCATGGAGCTGGAGGAAGTGATCATTATTCTTTTGTTATTCAAATTTGGTTTTCTTTTTTATGTTTTTTTGTTTAATTTCAATCTTTGCAGAGAGAAAGAAATAAAGAGGTTGCTTGATAAGTAAGGCAATTTGAGCAGTGTACCCATCATATGGACCACACCATCTCTTAATTTTCTTATTATAGTTTAATTTGATGTGTTTTATATTATTATATGGTGTCCTCGTAGATCCGTTTACGTTAGCATGAATTATGAAATCATGCAATTATTCTTTTTACATTTTTTCAAGTTAGACAATAGTTTCCTTTTCCCATAAAAATGTTTAGTGATATAAGCCTGAAAATAGTACGCTTAATTATTAATTAAAGTAGTACTTGTTCCTTCTAATTGGTGAAAGAAGTATTTGTTCTTCAAACATATTTATTGTACGCGTTCTCTATCATACGATTTCATAATACTCTAGATGGATTATAGATTCTTTTTTCTTCATTGATCTCGAGTACCTTGACTGTAATGATTATAAATTTCTATCGTATAGTTAATCCTCTGTGGTTTCTCATCAAAATTTTAATATATACGGTCAAAACTAACGAAGAAACAAAGCGAATAAATTGGATACAAGGTTAAAAGAAACGTGTACTCCTAAACTTTGCGAATAAGCTTCACATTTAGATCATAAACGTAAGATAAATTACAAATAAAATTTCTGTCCGTAACAAAATATAATTAAAAGCGAACAACGGAATTCTATGAATAAACGAAAATCATTCGTCAAAGAAAAGTTATTAACGTTATTGATTTCCTATGACGCTGTATTTTAAAATCTGACTGTTGATCTAGAAAGTGTCGTGTGTAATAACCTCATACGGCTTTTTATGATGTATGAATTAAGATTAATAGGCTCCACAAACGATGGGTCCATGAGCGAAAACCTCTGAATTGGATTGTAGTTTTAGATCTTGGAACTCTCCTCGACCCCTTTGTATTATAATTATGGTTAGAAGAATCTAGATTAAACTGCCAAACATTCTAGAGCCGTTGGACGTTACTATCTAAACGTAAATTTTGATATTCTCGACTTGGTGACTAGTGTAATGTGTAAGGAATTTAGGTTAGTATTTTTTAAGTGTGACAAATAATATTCCCATCTATTTTAATAAGCGGGATCAAAATGAAAGGGTTGACATAATGGTTTTATTTTAATCGAATATATAAGCACGACGGATAAATCTAGCTTATTAATGATAAAACAAAATCTAGTATAGGTTAAACCAAAAGCATTTCGGTTTCACAAGGATTGTAACTTTATCGTTAAGAGATTCGAGTTAAGAATACACAAAAGATCATCTCAATCCCAACTGTAAAAACCACCAAAAGAAAAAGAGGAAAAAAATCATATATATATATGTAACTGTGCGTACATATTTGTGTTATATTGTTAACTAAAGATTTTTTTAAAAAATGTTGGGAGTAACAGAATGAAATCATGGAGGGGCCAAAGATATGTCCTGAATAAAACATATAGATGCTAATGATTGCCTCTTTGTCTGAATTATCATATCTTTTGTCATAATTTTTAGTTTTAATGTAATTTTTATAACCTTTTTGAGGTTAAATTTATAACTTTTAACAAATTTTTAGCTTCGTTTGATCCCATTTCTTATCATGAAGTTCTAGATCATCTCATTTTGACATTTTTGGATGCTAAATGATGATTTTGAACATAAAAACAAACTGGTTATAAGTTCTAAATTTTAAGCTTTTTGTACTTGCATCGAAGATCGTAGAACACTGGTGTGATGTATTTCAGAAAAAAACTTTCGACATTCAAAAATTTTAAAAGCAACCACAAAACTAGAAAAAGATTAGAAAATAAGAAAATATTCCACGACGTAATCTCTTGCTTCTTTCAAGTGAAAGTTTGATATTTCTCAAATGAGTACTGTAACATGCAAGAGAGAGGGTATTTTTTACAGAATATATAAGGTATGGCATCAGATATGGATTGAAGATAGGAGTCTTGACTTATACAAATATCAATGCCCATAGTACTACGCCTTTAAAATGGGAAGTTTGTGCTCTTCTTGATTCTTTTTTTTTGTCAGCGCTCTTCTTGATTCAAACGTTGTTTAAGAAGAGTGTTGAACTATTGGCTCCGAGTCAAGAAGATGTACAAGCTTGAATTGGATAATAGCAAAATACATATTGTAAGACTTGATAGAAAAAGCTTAAAATATAGTTTACAGTTTCCAGTATAGTCTACCATAAAACCTTCATGTAATATTACTCTAGCAAAAACCAAACCGGACACAGCTTGTTAGAGAATCTAAAAACAGTTGTCATGAAAACGCAGTGGTGAAAGGGATAATATTTGAGATTTATATCGGACCAGGCAATTATGGTTTATTAGACTTGTTCAGAACAAGGATGGGCTTAAGAGCTTACTCGTTTTACTAATACTTTTCCTTCTATAAAGTTCTTTGCTGTATTAAAAAGGCCCAGCAACTTCATGATCCTCTTTTCTATTGTTATCTTGAATCCTCTTCTTGTTTGAAGCAAAAACCACGAACACATCGCCACTTGTTCACTATCTTCTACTCTTCATCCAAAAACATTCACCACAAAGGCCGAGATGGCCAGATCCTCTTTGCTCCTCCGTAGTTCTTGCACCATCTGAGTTTCGTCTTTTTACTTGTCAATGTTCATTGCAATGTATGCAACTCTAGCTAGCAGAGATGTGGACTGCTGCCTGATCCCTGAATCTCCATTTTTTCTTGAAGGCAAAGGAGAGCTTTTCAGGTTTATTAAGAAACGGCTTTAGGAGAATGGTCACATTGTGATTGTGATTGCAGAAGGTGCTGGACAAGATCTGTTGTCTGAAAGCAATGAACAGTCCACAACTCTAAAAACAAACTTCTACAAGGACGTTGGCTTATGGATTTCCCGAAAGTACCATTTTCTATCATGTAAAGTTAAACAACACGATTCTACAAAGAACTCATAAGGTTATTATCTTAACATCTTACCAAAAAAAAAAAAACTTAACTGTGAGAGTAATGTAACTTTAGGTTTGATTTTGTAATATAAGTTATAATAATAAGTTTATATACATCGTTTTATTAAACTTTACATGATAGAAAATGGTACTTGAATGAGGAAACTATTAGTATAAATCAAACTGCAGCTGGCTTACCATCTTTACGAGGATCACTAACTGCAGTGAGCAGTCCCTTGAATGGTTTCAATCTCTTGGTAGAATCTTTCCCAAGCTTCCTTCCAAGTTCAATAGTCTTCTCTTTATGTTCTTCTTCCTTGAGACTCTGAACAATAAGTTGAACAATAGCTCCACCTGATATCTCCTCAAGCTCATGTCCCTTCTCTGCTAAAAACAGCTTGCTATCTCTAGTAACTCCTATGTGATCACCGTTAATGGCCGTGAAGTTCTCATATTGAACAACATTCGGCACTAACTGCAACAATAACCAGCAAACCAATATGGTTATTTCATCTGAATGTTAATAACAAAAACCATCATGATATCATTGATGTGTAGTTTTTGTCACCTTATGGTAAACTCTTGCGCTCTCTACAGCTTCTAACGGTTTCATCTTCAACACAAAGCAGTTGAGGAAGACTTGTATCACCGCAGGGATTATCTTCATTCCTCCACTTCCTCCAAGCGTCGCCACCAACTCACCATCCTACAAAACAGTAAACAACCGTGAGTGTGTGAATGAATGTGTGCGGGTGTTAAATTGATCTGCTAGAAACCTTGGTGATAACAAGAGGTGTCATGGAAGACAATGGTCTTTTGTTCGGTTCAATAAAGTTTGTGGGAGCAGGAGGGAGATTGTCAGGAGTGTTCTCCGTCGGTACAGAGAAGTCATCCATCTCGTTGTTCAGCACGATCCCCGTGGAAGGAGACAAGACTCCACCACCAAAAACATAGTTCACAGTTGTTGTCATAGACACTGTGTTTCTGTCCGCATCCACAATGCTGAAATGACTCGTCCCTTGGTCCCTAAGCTGGCTCCAACGGTTCAAATAGTACTCAGGAGGGAACGTCGTGTTGTCCAAGATCCTCTCTCGTATACTTTCCGCACGAGGCTTTGATAGCATTTGCTTCATAGCGTTTGTTATGTTGACAAACTCAGGGTCTCCAAGATCCATACGAGCTGCGAACATATGTTTCATTGCTTCTATCAAACGGTGCAGACCAAGATCATTTCCTGAACCAGAGTATAGCTCAGAGTAGCTGTCCAAGATGTCCATAACCATCGAGAAACCAACCGTTCCACTCGACGGAGGCGGCATTCCGTAGATCCTGTAACCCATAACATCCACAGCCATTGCATCGGTGACTCTGACTTTATAGCTTCTTAAATCATCCATCGTTATAATCCCTCCCGCCTTTTTCACATCGTTGACGAGATTTTCGCCTACTGTCCCGTTGTAGAACGCAGCCGGACCCAGCTCGGAGATCTTTTCTAAACTCCGAGCTAGTTCCGGGTTGTAGCAAGTCTCACCGGGTTTCAAAACCTGACCGTTTCTTGAGAAGACATTACGCAGACCCGGGTCTTTAAGTATCATCGAAGAGTGTTTCGATATGGCTCGTCCGAGATACGGAGCCACCACGAAGCCGCCTCGAGCCAGCTCGATAGCTGGCTCGAAAAGCGGCTTCCACGGAAGGCGGCCGTACCGTTTCCAAGCCTCGTAAAGTCCAGCCACCTCTCCTGGGACTCCCATCGACAATGCACCTATAGACTTTGCAGCCTCATCACTCTTATACATGTCCTGCATCATCAGTTCAAAAGCTAAACACATTGTACTCAAACCCGGTTCTGAGCATAGCAAAATGAAACATTTGCATATAGCCCGCAAAATATGTTTATAGTAAATCCAAGGAGAGGTAGCTGAATATTGGTATAAATCGGATTTTGGAAAATCATTTCGGATGGGACAGAGTTACCACCTAGACCGATCTTTAGAACCTTGGTTTATACCATTCAGGTCCAGATGATTATAGAAAAAATATGTTTAGGAATTGTTTCAGACCCTATGAATCTCAGAGCTGCCCTGTTGAACTAAGTTCCAAAACTAGATCAAGAAGAGACTTTATACCTTAGAAGCAGCTAACGGAGCGGTTTCTCTCATGTCAAAGGCCTCAGCTTTGGAATCTTCAATGGAGCTAACTATCAAGAAGGCTCCACCGCCGATGCCGCTAGACATGGGATTAACAACACCGACGCATAAGGAAGTGGCCACAGCGGCATCAACAGCGTGACCACCTCTTCTGAGAACAGAGACGCCAATATCCGAACACCTGCCGTCGTCAGCGGCCACAACACCGTTCTCTGACTCAACCGCATCACTTCTGGTTGCATGGCTGAGACTGTGACGGTTGGTAACTTCTCTCGACAACCAAACTGTTATGTCCTCACTAAAGCAATAACCTGAAACTGCGACTAGAGTCAGAAGAAGTAGAGGAAGAGCTGTCCTCAGATTGTCTCTGTGTTTCTTAGTCTCTGTGACCGTTTCTTGGTTGATTTCTAGAAGAGGATCGGCGGGGATTCTGTGAACCATATTAGATATCTATCTCTTTCCTCTCTGAATCTAAGAGAGAAGATAGTGAATGGGGTCCAAAAGAGAGTTAGATTCCCAAGTTGCTATGTGTTTTGGATTTTATTATTTTAAGTTTGTGATTGGTTGTCTAAATATTCTTCTAAACAAAACTCTACACGCTTGTGGAAGCACCGTAGCCTAATGGTTAAGGTTTAAAGGCTTCTACACCCAGGTCTGGGGTTCGAACCCCAGACTATGCAATTTCTTGCAGATTTCAGGAAAATCCAAATTTCAAGTCCCGGAGAGAGCGATTTATTAATGCAGTCAACGGAAGAAAGGCGTATAAGAGATCTTCAACATGGTGCAAGTAAATCGGGTCAGGAGTGGATCTTCATAGGACGGCTCAGGTGATGCAGTTAGGTGTAGATCTCATAAGGCAGGTAGTTTGCCGGTTGTCGAATCGTCTTTGTAATTTCTCACATAGTTGCAATGTCATAATAAATCAGCGTTAAAAACTCTACACGCAATACCATAAGTTTGAAACCCAATCAGTTTACTTTTATGATGCGCTAAAAAGATAAATTAAATATATACTAGATTCCGACCCGCCTTTTAAGAACAGATGTTTTTGTGTTAGTTTTTTCAATATAAAGATTAATAATTCTTCATTTTGATTATATGAATTGTGACATGATCACATTTCAGTTATGTGGGTTTGTTATAGTGTGTATAGTATGACGAAATTTAAAATACGTCACACAATCATTTTATGTTTGTAAATAAGTTAAACAATGATTGTATCTGAAATTCGTACTCGGACTATTATATAATTTTAAAGAATTATAAATTATATAAAATATCTCTAAACGTATAAAGTGACCAATAATATTTTTGATTAATTCTTATGCTCGTGTGGTTACAAAATTTCAATATCTAATATCAACTTCTTAAAATTATTGTAGACTTTAATTTATGTTATTGATATTAAAAAGTTTAAGGGATGTGAAATTGAATATATAGAAACATAGCCGAAAGACCCATTAATCAAAACCATAAAGTGGACACCATTAATCAAAATCATAAAGCAAGTTCATCTAAATGTTGAAATAGGCCTACAAAACCGAAAGACAATAATGCTACTAATGAAATTTTTTAGTTAGTCAAATCATTTATTGATCCAAAATTAATTTACATATTACCATTATTTTTGTTTAAATCACAACAATTGAATTTTTTGTTTTTTTTTCTTTCGAAATAAAAAGAAATAGAAGAAACATGAGTGATTTGGATGAATAACTTTTTATTAGAGAACATACAATTTAAAAGTTTTTTGAAAAATAATTTTTGAGTTTAAGAAGTGTTTTCATATCGGACTCGGACCAGGGAAGGGGTTATTGGCGGAGAAAAGAATCGGTAGAACCGGTAAACTCGTACCTTGTATATAATCCAGTTCGTATTCAATGAAAAATTTGTTAATTAAAAATCCATTGAAACTATTAAAACTCCAAAAATACATTATTAACATGTGATTTGATACCAGTGATCCGTTAAAAACACAAAATATCTAATAATATTTTAAGATTTTTTAGTAATTTAATTATATACTTTTGAATATTACATAACCTTTTGATTTTTTGCTGACAAAAAAACTTGTGATTTTTAAACTTTTATGATATTTTTTGTTATGTCATCCAAATAAAAAATGATAATATAAAAAACTTATTGATATGACAATTATCATATAAATAAAATTTCTGATATTTTTTTTTGTTTTTAAGAACCTATTATAAGTTTTGTATTTTTATTTTAGATTTAAAATTTAATTTTATGATACATAGATGTAAAAAATAATATTATTATGTCATTATGTTTGTTGATTAATTTAGTTTCATAATATATATGTATAATATTTAAATTTAAAATATTTGTATAAAATAATAGTATATTTTATTAGTATGTATAAGCCCATTGTTTATTGATCCATTTAAATACATAATATGCAGGTCTAAAACCAAAAGACTCAAATATCATTAATGAATTTTATTAATTATTTACAAAAATAGGGATATTTTAGGAAAAATCGTAATTTTCATTAATATAATATGAAAATGATTCTCTTTTAATAGTATTGATTATTATTGACAATCAGGGGCGGACCCGAGAAGGTGGGGCACATGCCACATACTAAATCATAACAATTTCTAGTACGTAATGATCTATAAAAGTTGCTACCTCTTTCATTTCAACGGTGGTACAAGTACAAGTGTACAACCAACCTTTTTTTTTTTTTTTTTTGTCGACAAGATTACAGATTCATGTGGACTCTGTAAACCAAACTGGTTGCTCTGTATCCATATGGACAGTAAACGACGTCTGTTGCCTCACACCACGTGCTAAGCTATCCGCCTTTTTGTTTTGCGTCCTTGATATATGGATAATCTCCGAGCTATGAAAACTTCTTTTGAGACTTCTAATGTCTTCTAAGTAGTTTGCAAACGCCGGCCATTCTTCTGGTTCCGAAACCATCTTCACCAATTGAGAACAATTCGTTGCAAAAGTAACACGATACTGCCTTAAATTTCTCATAGATTCCATTGCCCATATAAGAGCCTCCACCTCCGCGTGTAAAGGGGATTGACTTGCCCTTGTATTCCTAGCTCCCAGTAAACCGTCAAATCCTTCCAAAGTGCTATACCAACCCTGACCGGAAAAGTTGTCCTCAGATTTCCAAGATCCATCTGTAAAACACCATCTACCCGGTCTCAGGGGTAAAACAGGCTCAGAGACCTCGGGGGCGTAATTCTTCTGTATGATAGCTTGTTGTGCTTCCGTCCATAGTAAAGATTGGGTCGTAGCTAGGTCAAGAGTAGCCCTTGGGTCTATGTCCAAATTACTAAATACCTTATTGTTTCTTCCTTTCCATATATACCAGAGTATCCACGCGAAATGATGATCCTCCATTGCCGGTTTTATTCTCCAAAATAAATAATCCATGTTCGTAAACAGGGATTGACCTGGAAAATAATCCGGGTGTGAGGGGATCCTTGATAGAGCCCATGATTTATTGTTGGGCATTCAAAAAATACATGATTTATGGATTCCTCAGCTGCTCCACATCTGTCACATCCAATATCTCCCTTAAGACCCCGGGCTTTTAGATTTTTCTTCACAGCTATACATCCCGTCAACATCTGCCACAGAAAGTGCTTCATCTTTGGTGGACAACACACTTTCCAGCAATGTGCTTTGAGATCTGTAACTGTTGGGCCAAATTATATTATTCCTTTCCCTCTGTCAGGATATGCTCTCTCAATTTGATATCCTGATTTAACCGTATATCTTCCATTCTTCGTAAAATGCCAACCATCGCGGTCTGTTGTTTGTACCCTACTCAAGGGTATACTTTCAACAATCTTGACATCCACAGGTTCCATTATTTCCTGTAAAGCCATTGAGTTCCAAGTACGCGACGAGCTATCAATAAGAGAGTCGACCGTAAGATCCGGTAACAGAACATTTTGTTTTTTATTTGCTGGTCTCGGGCGGTTGGTTGGGAGCCAGGGATCATTCCATACTGATATAGAAGATCCCGATCTCACCCTTTTGATTAGTCATTTGCTAACCAGAGATCCAGCAGAGATTATACTACGCCATCCATATGATGACGCATATGATCTGACTGGTTCTAGGGGTGAAGTATTCCTAAAATACCGGGCTTTAAAAACACGAGAAAATAGAGATGTTGGTTTCTCTATGAATCTCCAAAGTTGCTTTCCAAGCATAGCTGTGTTGACATCCGTCAGATCTCTAAATCCCAGTCCTCCATCCTCCTTATGTACGCAAACCTTATCCCAAGATTTCCAATGTAATCCTTTTGTGTTACCACTAGGACTCCACCAAAATTGGGATACCGCGCTCGTAAGTTTTTTCATCACCGTTTTCGGGATTCGATAACAAGACATGATATGATTAGGTAGAGCCGTTACCACCGATTTTATAATTACTTCCTTTTCTCCTTTCGTAAAAAATTTAAAAGTCCATCCATTTATTCTGCTATTTAAGCGTTCCTGAACGAAGCCAAAAACTTGAACCTTTGAACCGCCTAAACTCTCTAGAATTCCTAGATATGTTCCCATTCCTCCCCTGTTTTGAATACCCAAAATGTCCCTAAGCTCCTGCCGAGTCTCCTCCTCAATCGTGTGTCCAAACTGAATTGATGACTTTTGAAAGTTAATCTGTTGACCCGAAACCTTTTCATACTCCTTCAGAATTGCCAAAATTACCTGACATTCTTCCTTTTCCGCTTTACAGAAGAAAAGACTATCGTCTGCGAAGAGTAAATGAGATATTGGCGGACAAGCCCTTGCCACTTTTATTCCTGTCAGTCGCTTTCCAATCTCCGCCTTTTTAATATTTGCTATTAAAGCTTCCGTGCACATGATGAATAAATAAGGAGATAATGGATCTCCCTGGCGTAGCCCTCTATTCGGAACTATGTGTCCCCGAGGTTGCCCATTTAAAAGGACTCTATATTGTACCGAGGAAATACACTCCATCATCAATTGAACCCAATGGTTATCAAAACCCATCTTCCGAAGTAAAGCCTGAATAAACTTCCATTCCACTCGGTCGTAAGCCTTACTCATATCCGTTTTAATGGCCATGAACTTATTCTGGCAGGCCTTATTTGTCCTTAATCCATGAAACATTTCTTGGGCGATGAGAATGTTATCCGAGATCAACCTTCCAGCTACGAAAGCCGATTGGGTTTCCGAGATCAGTGCCGGGAGACAAACCTTGAGCCGTTGACACAAAACTTTTGAAATAATTTTATATCCTACATTACATAGACTTATGGGTCTAAGCTCTGTCATCCTTGTCGGCCTCTCCACTTTGGGAATCAAACAAATATTGGTAATATTTAGGCGGCCATCAAGTTTCCCGGTGGTCAAAAAATTATTGACCAATTCCAAAATATCATGTTTAATGATGTGCCACGAATGTTGGAAAAACAAAGCTGTCATTCCATCTGGTCCCGGTGCTTTCTCCGGATGCATCATAAATAACGCTTTGTCGCACCTCCTCCTCCGTAGCAAGCTGTACAAGTCGGTGGTTCATTTGCTGAGAAATAGAGGGCTGAATTTCCTCTAAGAACTCATCAAATTCCATAGGCGACGTAGTACTAAAGAGCTCATCAAAGTAACCCACTGCAACCCGTTCGATTCCATTTTCCTCCACTACCCAATTATCATTGTTATCATATAATCCCACTATACGATTACGCGTCCTTCGCTGCTTTGTTAGGGCATGAAAAAAACTAGTGCTAAGATCTCCTGTCGTATTCCAAGTGTTACGACTTTTCTGGTGCCAATAATTCTCTTCATCTTTGTACGCCTCTTGTAATTTCCTGGATACTTCCAATATATCTTCTTGCGATCTATTATCATCTGTTTGAACTTCTTCCAAAGCCTTTTGAAGTTCTGCTATTTTTTTCTTTCCATATGAGAGATTATTTTTGTTCCAGGTAGAGATCTCGTGTCGACAATTTATAATTCGTGACATGACATCTCCCCTGGTACCCCCTGAATTCCTTAACTCCTTTGTCCAACCTCTGTTAATAGATTCCATAAAACCTTCCTTACCGAGCCATCGTTTGTCAAACCGAAACTGTCCTTTGCGTTTAACGACTTTATCTTCTAAATATGCAACAATTGGTCTGTGATCTGACCCCACCATTTTTAAATATTCTGTATGTGAATGTGGAAACATTGAATGCCATTCTTCATTTGCCAGAGCGCGATCTAGACGACACCGAATCATTGTCGTTTTGCCATTAACTTTTCTTCGTCCTTGCCAGGACAATTTGTTCCTCTTTGCTGGAAATTCCAGAAGTCCGCTATTTCGTATCATATTGTTGAACGATACAAAGGAATCAGCATTACGCAACAAACCCCCTTCTTTTTCATGATTTCCCGTGATCTCATTAAGATCGCCAATAATAAACCATGGATCATCTCTAGAGATACCATATCTTGTTAATCGTTCCCACACTTGATCTCTTAATTTCTGAACTGGGTTTCCGTACACAAATGTAAGGAAATTTTTCTTTCCCAGTGTCTCTGCCTCCACATCAATCATCCTAGTACTAGAATATAAGATGGAAACCTGAAACTCCTTATTATAAAATAATGCCAACCCTCCGCTTGATCCGTTTGGGTCCACCGTTATTAAATTATCATATCCAAAATGTGATTGAAAACTTTGAACGAAAGCGTAATCATGTTTTGTTTCTGATAAAAATAAAAAGTCCGGTTTGTGATGGTGCCATATTTCCCGAAGATAACTAATAGTCCATTTGATTCCCATACCTCTACAATTCCAACTTAATATCTTCATAAAAAAATAACTTGAGGATGCTCGTATGAGCAGGAGAACGGGTATAAAGAGACCCTTGAAAGAGTTAAAAACTCTCTTACCCCACGGTGCCTATTATCCGATCCAACAAAAGAATAAAAACCTTTATCCCAGCCACTGTCTCTCTGAGTTCTCCATAAATGGTTAGTCACCAATCTCGTTTGAATTATGATCGCAAAAGGAGCATGCATGATTTCCTTTCTAACCATATGTTTACAAAACACCATGGCTATCCCTGATTTTGCAAAAGGCCCAAAGAGAAATATGTACTTCCCAGGCTGTCTCCGTGTCTCGAGGCCTCCACAAAAATAATTGTTGGAGCTCAATCTCATATTGTCAAAAAAGAAACAATTCCTCAAAAACCAGTGTTTCATATCAATCTTCGAAGCATATCTCATCTGAATCACAACAAAATAAAAGAACAAAATAACCACAATGCCAAAGTAACAGACTTTAAACCTTAACATTCTATAGCTTTCGTATAATAGCCATGTAAAGCCCATTTGACAGTGACCCAAAACCCCCATACTTCCATTCATGCTATAACCTCTCATAGAGTTTAATGAATAAACTGAAATGAGAGGAAGACAAAAGATAGAGTATCGAAGTCCATAACACTCTCTTGGCCAACCTCCTGTGTAGAAACCGTATAAGATTCCTCCAGTTTGTAGAATTCCCTCTCTTGGGTTCCCATCAATGATGCTAGGTTGGCAAAAAAGAAAACATAATTCTTTAAAATTCCAGACGCCATACCTCCAAATTACAGACACTTTAAACAACAAACCATTACAGATTTGAGTCTCATACCAATATTTCATACCAATACGTAGAAATTCTCTTCCTGTGTGAAACAGACAATGATATAGAGGCTTCACTGCTTCTTTATTCCTTTCCTTAGATCCCCCAAAAACCTTTCTTCTAAACCCAAACCCAACGCTTCTCCCCCTCAAACCCCATCTTGTGAAACCTGCAAAAGCTACCACTAGCTCTAGTATATCACCCATCTTGCGAAACCTGCAAAAGCTAACACCTGCGGAACCTTTCAGCCTCTTGCGTGTGTCCTCTCCACTCCTTGTGTCTCCCATAGCACCCACAAGTTTGCTTTTTCTGTTAAATAGGACTCGAATTTCCATATCATGATCCCAAAGAGAATCGATGGTGATATCAAATCGTGAAAAAATCACAAGTAAGCCAAACCCATCAATTGTTGTATCCGACTCTCCATTAATCCTCCAACCCCAATCAATCCTCAAAAAACGTATCATAGAGAACCCCAATTGAGATAACCCTTTCCCAGACTGTATGAAAGATTGATACACATAGATCATACCTTGATCCCCTGTTGGTTCCATCATAAAGGTGATAGAATTCGATCTACTTTTATCAAACTACTTTTAACCTAATGGATTATTTGCTGTAATATTAAAAATTTAGATTTATGGGTTCATATTTCTTAGTCTATTTAAAAAGTAATCATTGCACTAGATGAAGGATGATATTTGTTTATTTGAACTATGATTTAGTTAATAATACAAACACATTTTTTTATACCAAATACGTATAGGAGTTGATCTGACCAGTTTTAACCATTTGGTCTAATCTATACATACGATCAAAAAATATAAAACCATAAACTATTATAAAACATGTAGCAAGAGTTTATTTATGCAAAGACTGTTCAAAGACTATTCACATAAAATGTGCTCCACATTTTGGATGAATTTTCATTTTTACTATCAAACAAGACATTAAAATTTTACTAGAAAGAGCTAGACAATATACTATTTTGATATGTAAGTTTGCGTTCATAGCTAAAATTTTTAATGTCGTAAGAACCCATCCATATTCGTGATTTGGTTCAGTCATGTTTTAACTTTTGTGTTCGCATTTATCGTTTAAGCTTACAAGATTTATTTTTATTTCGTTAAAAAGAGTCCAAACATATTAATGTGTTTTTGAAAAATTATAAAATTGAAGTTTTATTAAGGAAAAGTCTATTTACATTTACGAATATTTTTAGAAGTATAGATTTGTGTATATATGATTTTAGATGTGTGTCTATTTCATAATATATATGCTACCAAAATTTTAGTTAAGTAATTAACATGTATATACACTGCACAGAAATAAAAATTAACGACACAAATGTTCCAAAAGTAAGATATAACATATGTAAAAAAATTATTTGAAATACATTAATTTAGATTCATAGTTATATAAGATTACTAATTAGAATATAAAATTACTAATTAGAGTATAAAATTACTAATTATCGTTCTAGTTTATTGAAACTCTAAAATTTATGCTTTAGACATTGTATATTTGACATTTGATTAATGCGCAAGAATATAATTCAGTGATCTCTTATTAAATATATTAACTACGCAATCACATCATTATACAATTATTAGTAAAATGGAAATATGCATGAAAACTTAACTAATTTGGTGAAACTATTGACTAGTCGCATAATATAATTTGTTTTTCTATTTTAAGTTACACAACCAATTTTATATCGTAGCCATCATCCTGTACTTGTGCCCACCCTATAAGTAGATTTGAATCTCTATAATATTATTTGAGAAGTTAGTTTCCTACGTGTCGCGTTCACGTTAACTCCTACGGTGGTTGATTACATTGATACCCTTAATGAATTAAATATATCTAATTATATCATTATTATTATTATTTTATTTTTCCTTTTTATTTATGTTTCCTTTTTCTTTTTAAACTAATCTATATAATAAAGAAAATTTATAAATTTTTAAAACGAAAATATCTTTTATATATAGTGTAATTCATAATAAGGAAAATTCACAAATTAGTTTTGATGATTTAAAAAATTCATAATATATATTTTAAAATTATTAAGCATTTTATTTAAAATAATATAGTTCTAAAATTATTAAAAATAATTTAAATAACATAAACTAAGATATCTTTAATGAATAAATTTAGTTTGATATTTTTTATGTTCCCTTTTATATTTTTCAAATAACATATATGATAAAAAAATATTTATAAAACTTAAAACAAAAATATTTTCTACATATAATGTGATTTAACAAAAAGGAAAGTTTAGAAAATTAATCTTGATATTAAAGTAAAGAATTAATATTCCTTTTAAATATGTATTGACTATGTTTTCAACAATTTTGTACCTATCATCACTTTAGTTTTTAAATTAACATATACCAACAATTCATAAATATATATACACATCTAAGATGAAAACCAAACTAATGCAATGACTACAATAAATATGATTTTGTTAAATTAGATTAGAAATATTTATACTTTAATTTGACGGAATATATGCAACACATTATACCCACAAATGAGTAACAATACCGATCTATTTTTCTAACATTAAATAAAAAATAATCTATTTTCATTATAAAACAACTCAACATATTAATAAATAAATATAAAATTCTCAAATAGTATTATAAATATATTAACTAACTATTATAATTTAATATATTTATTTATGTAACTTTGAATCTATCAATACTTAATTTTACTTTTACTATTTGATTCTCGAAACAACATATATTAAATTATACATAATCTTACTAAAAATATATATACAAATCTAAGACAATAATCAAACTACATGAAAATAATAAAATTAATTAAAAATTTAATATGGGTAACAAAAATGTCTTAGTTGAATCGAAAAATTAAATGTTATCTAACATATCCAAATAATAAACAAACAGCCGAGATAATATATATCCAAATTATACATATGATTAAAATAACATAATGTTATTTAAAATAAATCATACATATTGATTACAATATAAATAACAGATGACTAAAAATAAAAGAAAAATTATTAAATTATTATAATGTAAATAAATTTTTGTAGTGTATTTATTGTAAAATATTTATATCCGTGCATGAGCACGGAAAAATCACCTAGTAAAGTGATAAAAACCATTACTCCTCTTTTAGCAAAAATTACTTCCTACGTTTATTACCTTTCAACTTCCGATGGCCTCATTTAATTAACTGAATTTAATAGTAGGTGTTATATATGGTAAAATGAAATTCCTGGTTTGTTTGGAACAATTTAACAAATACATCTTCCTCACCTCATTCTGTTTTTAAAAATAAAAACTAGGAATAATATGATTTAAAGAAATATAAAAATCATGGATATTGAATAATAAATAGCTGATAACAATATTTTTATCATCGCTTTTTTAATTTTATGTTATTAAACTAAATAAAAAATCAAATTAACCATTTAATAATCATATATGTGTTGCACAAAAAAAGGATTTTTCATATATGTTATATTCTGACTAAATTAAATAATCACATTAAACATATAATTGATTTCTCAATTATTCAATATATATTTCGTATATCTAATTCATAATATGTCACAAAAAAAATCATAATACAAATTTGAAATGTGATTGATAAATAGATATGGAATGTGTAAATAGATACAATTTTGAAATAATACAATTTTGAAAAATAAATCATAATACAAAAATGCTATTATGTATATAAATATATACGAAATATGTAATACTCATTTCGTGCAAGACACAAATCTTAAACTAGTATATATAAAAAGAAGAAGGCATACAGTGGTTTGGAGTTTTTTCTGTTATATAGAAACCGCTCATGACATGTTCTGAATAAAATATTTAAAATGGCAACAAATAATATAAATTTACAAATGACAAGTTCTTAAATAATTTATCTAACTCTATTATAAGATCTTTTGAAGTAGTTCTCTTGTCCACAAACTTTTTTTGGGGATAATGGTCCATATATTTTAATACTGAGAAAATGTCGATATCATGGACCTTGAAATGAAAGAAACTCAAAAAATAATAATTAAGAATGAAAATTGACCCATCAAAGTGGTTCGCCATGAAATTCTAAAAGATTTATTTAGGAAAGACATAATCAACGATTAAAGAAGTTTTATTAACCATATTTAAATACGTAAAAAATAAATATTAAAGGGAAATTAAGCAGAAATTATGCTCGCTGATATCTTCAAAACATAGGTGAAGGAGCTGGAGCTGGAGTTGGAGCAGCATCAGCAGCAGCTGGCTTCCCGTCTTTCCGGAGATCACTAACTGCCGTCAGAACTGTTGTAGAATCATCTACTCTGTTTTGTACAACAAATTGAACAGTGGCTCCTACTTTTGTAGGCACTAGTTCATGTTCTTTCGACTTTAAGAAGTCTTGAGTCTCCTCAATAAGCAAAATGTGGTCTTTATTGTACACTTCCCAGTCCTCATATAACACTTGGTTTGGTATCAACTACACAAAACCAAAAGATCAATTTGATGATTCAAAACTGTTTGAAAATTGTCTGTTTGCCATTGATGCACGTACCTTGTGATACACTCTTGGACTCTTTACAGCCTCTAGAGGACTCATATTCAAGACAAAGTGATTGATGAACACTTGGATTACCGCAGGAATTATATAAATCCCGCCACTCGCTCCAATAACTCCGACTAGCTCATTGTCCTACCAGAATTTAACAAAAAAAAAAACAGTCTGGGTCACTTACAATCCTCTGTTTTCACTCTGTTCAGTTGAGATAATAAATGTATTCATGTTCCTCTGTTTTTACTCTTTACTATTTGTTAAGTATAAGTCATTCTTTTTGTACTGAGACCGTAACGAACCTAAACTCTTTTGGTTATGTTTTATATCACTGAGACACTAGTTTTGGTTATGTTTCGTTGAGAAACCCTAAGATCCCCTGTTTCAGGTTCTGATGAAATAACAAACTTTTTTTTCTTGAGTTTGCATCTTGAAATTACCTTTGTGATGATTAGAGGCATCATGGAAGACAAAGGCCTCTTGTTTGCCGCGATATAATTCGCTGGTGCCGCAGATTCCTCGGTTGGTATCGAGAAATCAGCCATCTGGTTGTTGAGTATAATACCAGTAGAAGTCGACATAAACCCTGATCCAAACGCGTAATTCACAGTTGTTGTCATCGACACGACGTTTCTGTCTTTATCCACTACACAGAAATGGCTCGTCCCTTCATCCTTGAGCTGACTATATCTGTTATAAACACAAGGCAACACATAAGTTTCTCCACAGGCTCAGTCTTAATAGAAATCAATCACTTACTTGTTGAGGTAATACTCTGGTGGGTGAGTCGTGTCATCGGATATTTTGCTCTTAATCTTTTGGGCGTAAGGCTTAGAGATCATATTTTTCACAACGTCAGATATTCCATCAACAAACGCAGGATCTCCAAGATCCATTCGAGCCGCAAGCATAAACTTTATGGCTTCTATAACACGATGCAGAACAAGATTCCTATCAGTAGCATTTATATTTTTGTATTCCTCCAACATATTCATAACCTGTATGTTTCCAACATCACATGAAAGCTATTAATAAAACATTGCATAATATTTATATCGGAAAAAAAAAGTAATCATCATTCTCACCATTGCAAAACCGGGCGTTCCACTAGAAGGAGGCCACATTCCTTGTAATTTAAACCCCATAACATCATTTACAACCATTGCATCGGTCACGTTAACTTTATAATTCCTCAGATCATCCATCGTCATGCTCCCTCCGGCGTTATTCAGATCATTTACAAGATTTTCAGCCACGTCACCTTGGTAAAACGCTTCGGCCCCTTTCTCCGCCACTTTCTCCAACGTCTCAGCGAGTTTGCTGTTCTTACATGAATCCCCTCTCGTCAACAGCTTGTCTCCGAGAAAGAAAACACTCGCTAAACCAGCATCATTCTTGATCTTCTCCTCGTTGGTGGATAAGGCGAAGGCGAGATGCGGACCAACCTCGAAACCGTCTCGAGCCAGTTTAATAGATGGCTTGACCAGTAGTTTCCAGTCGACACGGCGGCCATTTTTGGTCCACGCTTCGTGAAGACCGGCTACCTCTCCTGGAACTGCT
Organism: Hirschfeldia incana; assembly: GCA_026261945.1. Taxonomy (NCBI): domain Eukaryota; kingdom Viridiplantae; phylum Streptophyta; class Magnoliopsida; order Brassicales; family Brassicaceae; genus Hirschfeldia; species Hirschfeldia incana. The sequence continues at coordinate 7,530,066 of JABCMI010000006.1, forward strand.
ACAGACAATGGTCCTTTTTGTTTCTTCTCCTCTATGTCCTTGAACATATCCTATTAGAGGGTTTTAAAAATTAAAATTTTTAAACAAATATTACAAAGTTTAGCCTACTACAAAAAGTTCATATAACTTCTTTTTTGAACAAAAAAAAAGTTAATATAACAAAAACGAATTTTTAAATTAGTCGCACTGAAAAAAAAAAGAGTTATTCATCCATTGTCACTTTTAATCTAGTACAAATCTATTAGTAATGTGAGTTGTTGATAACCAAAAAAAAAAAGATAATTATCGAAATTAAGTTCATGATTACTTTTTAAACATAGTTAGAAATGGGGCTTTTGTAGCAACTTTTTTCTTTGTTTATTTAGTCAAAATAGACTTAGCATCTTTTATCTTCTATAATTTTGTATCTAAAAAACTTCGTTCAGTTTTGATCGAATATAGTAAAGATAATAAAAAAAATCATAAAGTAAATATATACAGAATTTAGGAAAACCAACAAAAGGACAAAAACATGTAACTTTGTTAATGATGATAGGAACCTTGTATGCAGTGGAAGAAGCTGTTTCTCGCATGTCATAAGCTTTCGCCGAACCAGTTGCGGAACCTACGACCATGAAGGCTCCACCGCCGATTCCACTAGACGTTGGATTCACGACACCTAAGCAAAACGCGACGGCCACTGCGGCGTCTACGGCAGAGCCGTCTAGTCGTCTTAGCACGTCCGCGCCAATCTCTGAACATGTCTCGTGATCGGCGGCGACGACGCCGTCTTTCGACGTCACAACGAAGTCTTTGTCATTGCTTTTGGTTTCAGATTCTTCGCCGATAAAATGTCTGACGAATGTAAACCCTAATATTTATACAAGAAAAATATTTCATATCATTGCACTGCACGTAACTCATTTGCATTATGGACAAAAAGGTAGCCGGAGGCCCGGAACTGAATTAAACCTCGAAGACTACAAAACAACCTATAACTTCGTTATTTATTTACAAGTGTATATATTTAAAACTATAATCTGAATCCAAAATGAATCAAAACCTTGTCTACATTATCATAAATGAAAAAATAGTCAAAAAAAAAAACCAAATTTCGATGCTTGATAAAAAAAAATCGATTTGGCACCACTGGTTACGGCATACTACTGAAAGCATGGTGTAGGTATTGGAGAGAAGATCCCACATCGGAAAGATGTAAGGGACATGAATAATATATAAGGGATTTGGGGAATTCCACTGATACCATGTTAAGTTTCTTGGGCTTTCACTTAAAACCAATTGGCAATTAGTGGAGTTCTCCAAGTCCCTTATATATTATTCATGTCCCTTACATCTTTCCGATGTGGGATCTTCTCTCCAATAGTAGGACTGTAAGTTAGAGAGGAAGCAGAAAAAAAGAGGGCAATACCTGCGCCTCCGAGAAGAAAGAGAGACAACCACAATGCAATTGCAATCTGGTTTCTTCTTGAGCTGTTTTTATTGACGTCAGAAATCGTCGTGTCAGACTTTTCGATGTCCAAAAATGGATCTCCCATTGTCCCCCGACTCATTTTGTGTACTCTTTTGCTAAGGAAAGATGAGAGTTATATAGCCAGATGGAGTCCATAGAGAGAGAGGGAGACGATTTACAAAATAATATGTTCATAAATTTAAATATAATAAAGAAATACATATGTACCATTTACAGTTCTCATTTGAAACACTGAAAATATATAAAATTTAAATAAAAAAAGAATATATTGAGTTCTTTTTGTTATTACTTTGTTCATTTTGCAAGGTTGTAATAAATCACATCTAATATTTGACTTTTTTTAGCGCTGATTTATTATGACATTGCAACTATGAGAAAAATTACATAGACAATTCGACAACTGACAATAGTATAAGTCTTTTGAGATCTACAACTAACTGCATCACACCTGAACTGTCCTAAGAAGAAACACTTCTGACCAAATTTACTTGTACCATATTGAAAATCTTTTGTACGCCTTTCGTTCGTAGTCTGCATTAATAAATCGCTTTCTCCGGAACTTAAAACCTGGATTTTCTGTAATTTGCAAGAAATTGCATAGTCTGAGATTCAAACTCCAGACCTAGATGTAGAAGGATTTAAATCTTAACCACTAGGATACAGTGTTTCCACAATATTTAAATTATTTGTTATATGTTTATAACTATGGTAATGACTATATATGTACTTCCTACCTTATATTTTTATTTCTATAACGAAATTATATCATAATTAATATATATGTACTTATTACCTAATATTTTCATTTCTATAACTGCTTTTTTTAATGTCTGATTAATTATGTATTACGTCGATGAGAAATATTACATAGATAATTATAAAGCTGACAATTCTATCACCACATGAGAATACACGTCTGACTATACCACTCCGAGCGTTCTATGAGATCCATTTTCGATGATACGTCTTGCACCATACAGAAGATCTCTGGTAATAATTTTCTCCATAATATACATATTTTGCGTTTTATGGGATTTTGCATCTCAGAACTCCTGATGTAAAAACATTTTCTATAACTCAATTATGTCATAACTAATTTTATGTCATGTCATAATTAAAAATAAAAGTCATGTCACATTTTCTGTAAACATGTCATCACTTTTTTCTTAGAATAGTTGTAGTAATGACATATGTACATAATTACCAATAATGTATAATGGATCTCGATGGCAACAGTGCTATCTAAAACATGTGCTATTAATCTTAACTAATTCCCACTCTTTGCCATTTCCTAAAGTTTTTGAACAGCAAAAATGTCCAAACCGAAACCAAAAATTTGAAGGGGAATCAATCTGAAAATACCTGACCCAATAAGAACTGGTCTACATCTGATCCAAAAATATAGACATCTACGATTATGACTATCTGTGTTTTATTTTTTATATTTTAACTTATGATTTACTATAATGTTTTCTTCGTTTGGAATATTTATTAATATTGTGACATCTTGAACAATATGAAACTTTTAAATGTTCAATTTGAAATTTAAAAATGTTTAAGTTCAAGTTTATTTTTAGTTACTTTGTAATATTTTAGATAAACATGGCGAATCTGCTAAATTCTGACGTATTTGATATTAAAAACCAAAACAAGAACCAAAATATATCCAATTTTTTTGGATTTGTTAGTATAAAATATTTAGAACCAAAATGACCCGAACTCAAGAGTAACCGATCCAAAATTAAATCAAAAATTTATAAATATCTAAATAACCTAAATTTAAATGTCTAAGATCCAAAACAAATAAACACAATGAAAGCCAACATGAAACCATGCCCAATTTTGGAATGCCCTCAGGCCAAGTGTTATGTGTGGCTAGGCGTAGTGTTATAAGTTATAACTAAAAACAGGTACATCGTCGAAGTTAAAGGTCCATACGCATAATAAACACGTTTCTACCGACGAAAAATACATGGACAGCTTTTCTATGTAGGTATATGTCAACGCTATCAAGAGCCGGTCCTAGACTTTTCAAGGCCATGAGCCCAAAACAAAAAAAAGTTATGCGCATAATGGAGATTGATCCCAGCCTACAGCACAGTAATAGCGGACAACAAGACTATTGATATATATTGCTATCAAGTTGCCGTAATGCCGGTAATATACTTAATAAATCGGAGGCAGCAAGCCTGTGCTTCATTGGCTTCCGGTAAGGGCCGGCTCTTCTATCCAGACCCAGTCTTGAGCACATACTCAAGATACATTGGTATGGAAACAATTATTTATACTGCTTTTCTTTGTAGCAGATGTAGAAACGAATTTTAAAATACTTACAGTTTATACTATTTTTCTTTGTAGCAGACATAAAAATGAATTCTTATCAAATTTGTCACAGAATAAAACATTGAATTTTTTTCCTTGTCTATATAAAAGAGTAAAAAGATAATTTTTATGATTGATAAAATTTTGACAGTCTTGAAAATATTGCAAATTAAATAATTTAATGATCATTTAAGGTCTATATTTTTAATTTCGTATTGGACCCGGGATATCTGAGGACCGACACTGCTGTTATCAACTCAATCTTAATAGATTGGAGGCAGCAAGCCTGTTAAAATCTATCTTAACTCTGTTTGTTTATCTCTGTGCTACATTGATGTAATGATGTTGCTTTTAGAGTTGATATGAATCATATGATAGCCAATTTTTTATTTTTTGTAAATAGTAATCTCTATTTTCTTCATTGCAGTATTACTAGTAATTTTACTTTTCTTCCTATACGACTTTTTAGCATTCTAAAAAGACATTTATCCAGATAATCAATAATTTTTGAAATTTTAATTATGTTGTACAGTATGTAAAGCTATTGATTAAATAACATTTTAACTAACATTTTAAGTGAAATTTTGCAATATATATATATATATATATATATATATATATATATATATATATATATATATATATATATTATAAACATAGAAGGAGCAGGAGTAAGAGCCAGTGCAACATTAGCAGCATGCTGGCTTCCCATCTTTCTGGAGATCACTAACTGCCGTCAAAACTGTCTTAAATCATCAACTTTGTTTTGAACAATTAGTTGAACAATGCCTCCCACACTTGTAATCACTAGTTCATGGCCTCTCGCCTTCAAGAACTCTCGAGTCTCTTCTTTAAGCTTAATATGATCTCCATTGTACACTTCCATGTCCTCATATAATACCGTGTTTGGTTTCAACTGCAAAGATGGAAAAATAAACAATTCGATAGAAAAAATTTCCCTTTAAAAAGTGTCTCTGATGCATTTACCTTCGGGTAAACTCTTGGACTCTGCACAGCCTCTAGAGGACCCATCTTGAAGATAAAGTGATTGAGGAAAACTTGGATCACTGCAGGAAATATATAAGGCCCACAGCTCGCACCAATTACTCCGACCAGTTCATTGTCCTACCAGAAAGAACAGTCAAGCTTATCAAGAATCCTCTGTTCTGGCCATCCCTCTTGTATCGGTTATGTATTGATTGACCCAAAACAAAGGAAGATATTTTCTTGATTTTTGAGTTCTTGAAACTACCTTTGTGATTATCAATTGCATCATAGACGACAAAGCCCTCTTCTTTGGCGCAATGTAGTTCGTGGGTGCTGGAGGGAGGCTATAAGAAGAGACCAGGGTTGGTACCGCAAAATCCTCCATCTGGGCGTTAAGTATAATACCTGTTGAAGGCGACATAAACCCTGACCCGAACGCATAGTCCACAGTTGTTGTCATCGAAACCGCGCTTCTATCTTTATCCACCACACAAAAGTGAGTCGTCCCTTAGTCCTCAAGCTGATTATATCTGTCACAACATTACATAATATCTCAAAAAATTCTCATAGAGCCTACTTTGGTTACACTAACCACTTACTTATCGAGGTAATATTCTGGTGGGAACGTCATGTTGTCCGATATTTTCTTCTGTATTGTTTCGGCATAAGACTTAGAGAGCAACTTGTTCACAATATTAGCAATGCCATCAACAAACGCAGGATCTCCAAGATCCATTCTAGCTGCAAGCATATGTTTCATGACTTCTATAAGTCGATGCAAACCAAGATTCTCATCAGTAGCCTTGACTTTCATGTATCCCTCCAATACATTCATTATCTGTTTATTTCAACATCAAACATGAAAGTTATTAACATTTTTACATAGTTGTATATAACCGATATCGAAAAAAAGAAGACCATAATCCTCACCATTGTAAAACCGGTTGTTCCACAAGCCGGAGGCCACATGCCATGTATTTTATACCCCATAACATCATCAACAACCATCGCATCACTCACCTTAACTTCATAAGTCCGCAAATCCTCCATAGTCATGATCCCCCCCCCCCCCCCCCCGGCCTCCCTCACATCTTTCACAAGCTTTTCCGCCACATATTCTTCGTAAAACGCCTTCTTGTTTTTCTCAGCAACTGCTTGTAAGGTCTCAGCGAATTTTGCGTTGTAACATATATCCCCTTTCTTCAACAGTTCCCCCTCTTTAGTGAAAGCACTCGTCAACCCCGTGTCATTCTTAATCATAGCCTCGTTCTTGGACAAGGCGAAGGCTAGATGCGAGCCAACTTCGAAACCGTCTCGCGCCAGCTTGATAGATGGTTCGACAAGTAGTTTCCATGGCACACGACCGTGTGTCTCCCATGCTTTGTAAAGTCCAGCTATTTCTCCAGGAACTGCTATTGACAATGGTCCAACTATTCTCTCGGCCTCTCTGTTCTCAAACATATCCTATTACAATTCAAAAATTACAAAGTTTGGTTATAGATTGTTAGAGCATACTCATGGGTTTTACAAAATGCGTTTATAACTTTATATCCATTAGTATATTAGTAAAGTTACTTTAATTATGTAATAAATTTTTAATCTTAAAAAATAGTTGTACCACTTACAAATAAACATGTACGCTAATATCTCAAATTTTGTAGAAATTTTTCATACAAGAATATATTCTTGTTTTACACTCTTTTTTCTTATGTATTTAGTATTTGGAGAAACCTCAATGTTCCTGCTCTTACATTACGTAATATAACATGTTCAAGTTTTTAGTAATTAATCCCTTTGTTTCGTTAAAAATGTTATTTTGTCATCTTTTTCTTATTACATAAAAAATATTTTTAAAATTTTCAATAAAATAATGATATTTTAAATTTCAGTTTATATTTTTTAATTATAGAATTAATTTTAACTGTGAAATAAGTTTGTCCTATAAATAATTGTACTTATCTCAAAATATTAGTTAAATATGTACATAATTAATAAAAACATAAATATATTTCAACCATTTTTTTATTTGTGTGAAAATATTAAAATGACATTTTGACGAAAGTGAGAGAGTAGTAGCTATAATGTTATAAAATATGTAAATGTTTTTACCAAGAACATGTGAAGCAGCCAATGGAGCGGTTTCTCTCATATCATATGCAGTTGCTACCGAGCTGGCTAGTGTACTCACAACCATTAAGGATCCGCCGCCGATTCCACTCGACGATGGATCCAACACTCCTAAGCTGAAAGCGACAACAACTGCAGCGTCCACGGCAGTGCCGCCGAGTCTTCTCAGCACGTCGGCTCCAATCTCGGAACATGTCTCGTGATCAGCCGCCACGACCCCGTTTTCTGACGTCACAACAGCCATTTTTCCATTGCTTTTGGTTTCAGTTTCTTGGCAGGGGACGTGTCTCCTAGTCCTAAGTACAAAGCCTGATCATTTACACAAGAAGATTTACGGTTGGGTCTCAGATTCATAGAAGATTGTAACCAAACAAGAAAAAGTTAAAAAAACGTGTATGATGTTCACTAAACCCATAACCTATTTGTAATTTTGTATTATGGACTATATTTGCTATAATATTTCTGTGATCGAGTTGGGTACGTAGTGCGATGCCACATCCAGGATAACTGTAAGTTTTGAAAGCAAGCCAAATAAAATAACCGATTTAGTTTTGTTAATAATAAACTAAAGAAAACTTCCGAAAATCTTTAAAATTATAATATATCTATGCTGAAAACGGAATTAGAGCAAGTCCATCAAAGGGTTCTGGATGATTAAAATGATGGGTTCTGGATGATTAAAGGAGCAAAAATAAATGAAAAAGGAGAAAAAGAAACAGAACCGAGCCTTTATGGAGAGTCTGTAGAACCTTTTAATTTTTCTACAGACTCTCCATAAAGACTCGGTTCTGTTTCTTTTTCTCCTTTTTCATTTATTTTTGCTCCTTTAATCATCCAGAACCCATCACTTTAATCATCCAGAACCCTTTGATGGACTTGCTCTAATTCCCTTTTGTTAGAGCGCTTCAGGAAGCTGAGGCAAGGGAGATGGCTGATAGGTTGTCTGCCTTGACTGGCTTAGCAAATCGTGTGTACATTTTTTTTGATATATCACTCTCTTTGATGGGAGTTTGTTTGGGATTATGCTAAACTGTTATTGGTTGCAGGGGTTGTACTTCTAGAGGATGATGATCATACTTCTGAGGTAGGCTCCTTACATTCACTACATAATGTAAAAGCTTTTTGTTTTCTCTACTGATAATCTACTTAATAATTTCAGGGAGTAGATGTAACGAAGGAGCAGTAGAAAAGGTCTTTGACATCATCAAAGCGGATCATCTTCTCTACAAAGCTTTTAATGCGTGTAAGTATGCCTTCCTTTTAATGCTTGTTAGACATAGATTAGGGTGGAATTAAATGGACTTGCTCTTAGGTTGGTTGGTTTAGTTGTAGGTAGAAACATTGACTGCCTTGCTTAAAAAATAACTTTGTTGGTTGGTTTAGTATTAATTACGGACATTGATTGCCATTAACACAAGTTGCTTTTAAAACCAAGCAATGCATCCGTCTGTTTTCCATATCTCATCTTCCTCTTTCTCCTCTGTGATTAAGTTTAGGGAAAATTAGAAATATAAGACACTTTAAACTTTCATTTGTCACACTAAGATTTGTGGAAGATGTTTTAGAAAAATAGGATTTTAATTCTTGTAAATACCATACTACCCTTAATTTATCAATTAAGTTGAATTATTATTTAAATTATAATTTTCGTAATTGATTTTAAATGTTAAAATATTAAAAAGTTAAGTATAACAAAAATAGACAAAAAAGAGACACGACACATCCCGATACCCTAATTTATTTTTCTTCTTGTCTTCTCCCTCGTAGCCGTCGCTCTTCCATGGTGATTTAGGGTTCAATTGAATTGACAAAGAAAGAAAAAAAGTCGAAAGCTCAAGAACAATCACCACCTTCGTTGCTTTCTCCGGTGGTGGGTTCTCCTCGATGCCACCGGAGTGACTCATCCTCTTGTATTTCGTTTCCTCTTCACCTCTCTAATCATCTCGTCTTTGTGTTTTAACAGATCTAAAAGTTTTGGAGTTTGAATGTTTTTAGATCTACAGATCTTGAATTTGTTTCCTTTTAGTTTTCTGTTTTGAGTCAGTCTTGTTCGATTGCTTCGGCTTGGCTTCTGCTTCATCTTTTTATTCCATCAATTGTTTGTTCATTACAGAGAGGTTGAAAATCGGAGTTGCTAAAAAATATTCGTTTTTTCTCTATCTTGTGTTGAAAATAGATTATATGAGGTAAATCTATAAAATTTCAACTAAAATGAGTACAATAATGATTAACCAATGAAAGATCTGAGAAAAAAATAGAAACCACCATTTTTGGAAGCAGATATTTACAGGTCAAAATGGAGAAGACGATATATAGTTTACTATTTTGCCCTTCATTAAATGCCAAAAAAAAGACAAAATGGTAGAGAGGAGGCTTGAACTCGAGTTGTTAGGGCTATACAACAACAACTTACCAAATGAGCCAGAGTGATTCATTGTATCTGCATTGATGAACTATGAGATGAAGTAGGAAGAGACACAAAGAACAAAAAGAGAGAAAAACTTGGAAAATGAGATATTGTAAAAGATTTAAAGTAGAAAATATTTCCAAATTTTTTTTTGAAAGATTTATGGTAGATTTAGTTTAGATTTAGGAAACTTGTTTAACCGAATATGGAAGTTTCCATATTTTCACGATTTGCCTATAATATGTATACTAACTAAGTAGAACACCGTATATTAGGTGAGAAATGTATTCTTACTGTAAGCGTCATATAAGGTAAAAGGTAGAACAAGTTATGGCACGTAATATAACCAAGTTACATCATTGAGTTGTGGTTATATATCGTTATCAAGTTGTAGGTAGACCAAAGATATATTTCTTGATTATAACGTAACCGATTCTATCTTTACTAGAATATACAAGAAATGCTAGTTTACAGTATATACCTTTGATATATCTATGTTTAAAACTTAGAATGAGACATATAAACTAGGTAGATTACCAGAATGAGTATATTAACTGTAGTTAGAAGATTAAATAAAATATGATTCTAATTTTTTTAAAAAAAAATTAAACATATATATTATCATACTTAAGTTTACAATAACATTCATATTCTTTTACATTTTTAAAATTCAGTTTACTATTTTTTTCATTAAAGAAGGGTAAAACACGTCCAAAAATGACCAAAAGTATGAAAAATCTTATTCTGACAAACAAAAGTTCAAAATGTCTCATTTTTCCAATTCTCCCTTAAGTTTATCCTCCTCCTTCTCTTTCATATCTCCTACGCTATGGATCTATTTAGTCAATGTTGCAGCTTTCAGAACCTCTTAAATAGCCAACAACTAAACAACCCCTTCTCCTTTGTCCCTCCTGAACCCATCGTAGACCTCACTTCGTCTGATGCCTCTATGTTTGGTACACAAGATGGAAACGAAGAAGAACACATCGTCTCGTGTGTTTATGTCATTGGTATTAAAAATTTTATGTATGCTTTTATTTTAAATTATTCTACTTAAATAAAGTTAAAAAAAAATTAAGAACCTCGTAGAGGTTCTACTAATGGAGGATGAAAAAATTAATTAGACTAATAGGGGTTCTGCAGCTTTCAAATCACTAAATTATATATTAATTTATTCTTAAAACCCAACTAAGGGTTCTCATGGATGGAGTTGGTTTTAAAGATCAAAATCACAGTGATTTTCGGTTGATACTGTAAATGGAAAAAAAAAACGAAAAGCAAATCAAGCCTTGACAAGAAACAGAGACAAGTACAAGGCCATGGCTAGGTTAAAATATTGTTTTTGCTAATCTGATTTCTTATTGACTTACTTTTGCTGATGTCAGATTCGCGCCATATCAACTGTTCTTGTAACATTGTAATATTTTTTCGACGTCCAAATGTGGATCTTGTAATTTAGCTGGACCAATTGGAGGGTGTTGAATCAATATTTGGAAGGAGATACAATCAAAGAGGTGAGATTTGAAGAGGGAGTGTGAGGGAGGTGTGTCAGTCTCTATAGAAGGAAAGTATTTATATAGACAGAACAAAATAAAATTATTAATCGATATCCTAATCAGGCCTCGTGCTGGCCCTTTGGTCATACAAAGGATGCACGATCAGTAACGTCAATAATATCTATTTACTTAGTGGCCGGAGTGTTGTGAGAAAAAAACGTGACAAATGTGTATAAACTGTCATGACGGTGGAATCGTCGTACGGTTAAGCTCTTAACTAATCATTGGATTATCAACCAAATTCGAGGCTCGATTTATGTTTTTCTAGTGGCCCATACGTTATATTTACAGCCCAGCTCTTTTTGATTTGTTTTGTTTCGTCTACCATAGCCCATCGCTATTACAATTAGGGTTACATTAGGCCTCTAAATCTTTAAGCCCGATCCTGACTTCGTTAAACAGTAAAAAGCATATATATATATATATATATGTATATTCATCACTAATCAGATTCTAGACCGCTCAATAACAATCTCTAGGCTCTTGGCTTTTTCTTTTTGCTAAGAAAAGCTTTTGTTTTTCTTCTTCTTCCCGTTCTGCATGCACATCTATATCTCTATTTATTTTGTTCCTCTGGCCAAATAATGCATCTTTTATAATGATGTTATTGTTGTTTCAAATGATGATGCCCATCTCCAGAAACCACTTAGTCAAATCGACACAAACTCTTATAGGCCGACCCTCAAATTTATATCAGAAAATTATGAAGATTGCAATATTATTCAGTTTGTGTATCACTCAATCAATTTAAAATGAAGCCAAATACCAGGAAGATTCATCGATCTCTTCACTCGTTAAGAAGGGAGGTAATTTTGAACTTTAATTGTGTAGTATCTTTCGACTTTCAATACCAATGTAAACTAAGGGCCAAAACCAGTTCAGGTTCAGTATCACTTGGCTCCATTTAATCACGAGAAATTCTTAGGTTCACCCCTTAGGGTGAACCTCTAGGTTCACCCCCTAGGGTGAACCTCTAGGTTCACCTCCTAGGGTGAACCTCTAGGTTCACCCCTTAGGGTAAACCTCTAGGTTCACCTAACAAATAATATTTTGACAATTCATATTTAGTTTTAGAATAAAAAATTAACAATTATAAATATAATTAACTATAGAAAAAAAAAGAAAAACATGTTTTCTTCTTCCACCGCTGTATATTAAAAAAAAAACTATTTTGCTTTCTAATTTACCTTAGACCATCCAACCAAAACAGAAGAAAAAGCTTGACAGCCACAACAAAATTTTTCCCCCGTGAGAAGATGAGTTACATCTAGCAGAAACACAAGGTAACTATATTTTCTAAGAAACACAAAAGATTTAACAGTTTAATCCTATCTGAAATTCTAAATCATTGGATGAATCATAAACCCTAGTTCAAAAATATTTAAAACTAAATCTAAAAACACTAAACCCTAAATCTCTAATCCTAAACTTTGAACTCTTGCGTTTAGAATTTACTCAAGGGTTCAGGGTTTAGGATTAAGGATTTAGGGTTCAGTGTTTAAGATTTTGCTTAAGGTTAAACTTCAATTTTTCTTTGTTAGTTTTCTGTAATTGATGGATGAAGAAGAAACGGCTTTAAGTTTTTTTTCTGTAGATAATTATATTTCCAGTTTTATTTTTTTTCTAAAAACTAAATATGAATTGACAAAATATCATTGGTTAGGTGAACCTAAAGATTCACCCTAGGAGGTGAACCTAAAAATTTCTCTTTAATCACTTGAATAGATATGAAACCATATAAACCAAAAATCACCAAATAACGCGACAAGTGATAATAGAAGTTGTGGAAAAGAGAAAACAGAAAAGCGTGTGTTAAAGGTTTTTTGTTGTGGCCCTTTCCAAATATTGATAATGGCTAAAATTTTGCATGAACATGCAACATTATGCTCACGTCGATGTAAACTCAAAACATGTTGGAGTCACGACGTTGCTGCCACGTGACAAAATTTTAGCCAACGTTGAATTCCTTGGGTGTGCGCCTGTGCGGTGTCACGGTTAATGGAATGCTGGTCAAATGCCAAAAATGATTCGGCCAGTAAATATGAACAACTTCGTGTAAATATCTTTTTCTTGTCGGTACGGGACGTGGAAAGTGAACAGTGTTTTACGATCAACGGACTGCGAGGAAGGACACGTGCTTCAAGGATAAGACACGTGGTCCGCATTGTGAACGGTGTCACGTGAATTCACGTGATACTTCTGTTCAGCTTTCATCCCTCTTGTTTACTTAGAGAATTTGACAGATTGAAGCCTTTTACGGATATAGTAATTTTGCTTATTAATGACTTTAATTAGTAGAAAATATTCGGATTCGGTTGGCATTATATGATGTTTAGACCGGTTTTAGTTATATATGAACGTTTAATTTGCAATTTCCTGTTTGAGAAAAAAAATTCCGGTGCTATGTATTGTAAACTTAATTTGCAGTTGCTGGATACTGAACATTTGATGTATTTTATACATGAGTTAGTATTTTCCGTTTGATGTTATATATTTAACACCTTACGTCGTTGTGGTTGCAATGGATAATAACAAACACTTGTGAAACTAAACTCAAATCATTTACATAAACTCTTTTTCATGTGATGATTAATAAATTTAACATCTCATCAAAAAAGCACTTATGAAATTATTAGGTTAACTTTCTCACGCCATCCATGTTCAAAAGCGTGGTATGGTTTGAAATAAAATTTAATAAAACCAAGTTGGAATCAGTGGATAGGACAAATGGTGATTATACTAAATTGATTTGAGTAATTACGGGGGAATAAAGGAGATCACGTAGTAGTCATGATCGTGGGGCAGATACATATCAAATAAGACAAGTGTTTGGTGAAATCATATAACAGAAAATAAAAATCATATAAGAAAGTATCTCTTAATTTTAAGCAAAATGAACGGTCGAGATGGATGCGACATGCATGCATGCTTCCTTAAGAGGTGGCATTCTTATCATGTGTGATACGGACGCGTGTACGTATTCATTATTTACATACATCACATGCAATAAGACATATAATTAGCTTCCAATTATACGTTTCTGTAACCATTTAGGCTCAGTCGCTTCAGTCGGAAGGCCTGAATTATCTGATTATCTTCGGGTATAAATGTTAAAGAATGTAAAGATTATATGTAAATTGAATGACCTAATTTATTTAGCAAAAGAGAAAAAGTAAATTACCTGACATGTTCGAATAGTATAGCAACGAAACTGGTTGATCCCTTTATGATCACTATGTATCTCGGTAAAAGCGACAATTAAAGTGCAACCATGTCCGTGTGGTTATTGGTTAATACGTAGTAATTAGGTGTTTTATTTGCCGGACATAGTCATTTTACTAATATATGTATTACTGATTTAAACAGATAATTTATTTCATATATTCTTAATCATTTTATTAAAAATAAAGCTATAAAACAACGAGATTGTAAAATCATAATTACGTATCAAATATTGCACATAACCAAATAAAGTAAGAATGTGATTTTTTTACAATAAAAATGTAAACTTTTGGTCTTTCTTAATCTATTTTGTATTTTTGAACAAAAAAAATATAGAGTTTAAAACTTTTACGTCACGTGAAAAGAATAATTAGTCTTTATTTGTGAAAATTAAAATAATTATGATTCTAATTCCAACTAGAAATTTTGAGATAATTATATTGTTTAAATTAATAAATTAATGATTTAAGCTAAAATTAATAAGAAACTTGTGAAAATTAAAAGAATTATTATAACTTCAATTATCCAATTAGAAAGTTTGAAATAGTTATATCATTTAAATTAATAAATTAATTGAAAATTTCGAAATAGTTATATTATTAAAATTAATAAATTAAATATTTAAGATAATAATAATAACAATATGATAAATAAAAAAAATATAAAAATCATAGAGAATGTAACAAATAAGCAAAAACATAGATCTATTATTTAAATTAATTATAAATTATAAATTTTGAAATAGTTTATTATTTAAATTAATGAATTAAAATATTTAAATTAAAAACTAATAAAAATATGACAAATAAGCAAAAAATAGCTAAAATTATAAAGACTGTGCAAATCAGTAATTTCACTTCATAAATAATAGTATAGATAGTCATACCGATTTTCAGAAAAATATTGATAAATCATATTGCTGATATTATTGTGTTGTATATGGCGTGGCCGCTCGATGGTAAAAGTGATATGCATAAATTCGTGATTTAACAGTGGAAGACAAATGATATGTTTGACAAACGAAAAGGAAAAAAAGTAAAAGTAATAAATTGACATCTTAAAACTTGTGGCTCAGATTACACAATGTGAATTTAGGCGTCACGTTGTTTCTTGCTTTTTTATTCAATACTCAAAATATAAATATATACTTTTTTTATTACCTCGAAAATATATATTACTCGTACCTTTGAATTGGTTCAAGGTCTGTCGAGGTCAAATTATATAGGGGTGGATATTTTATTCGTTATTTTTTTATTCGTTAAATTTGATTTGATTTGTTATTCGTTTCGATACGATCCGAAAATTTTGAATATCCGTAAACTTTCGAAGGAAAACAAACAATAAAATCAACATCCGTTAAAAATGAACCAAATCACAAAATATTAAAATTTTGAAAAATAAATATCTAATCTGATCGGACAATACATAAATATATGTATATATTGATTATATTTAAAATTTTAAATATAAGTATATAATTATTATTCTAACATATGATTTGAGAAATTTTATTCATATTAGTATTTATATAAAAGTATTACATAAAAAATGATAAACAATTGACGACAATTATATTTTTTTTCTTAAGCTGTATGTTACTATAATTGTTAATTAAGTTTTATTTTTTATAAAATATATAGATTCACTATTTTTTCATTTTTATCTTATAGATCATAAAAAATATATTGTACAAAATAAATTTGTATCAAATTTTTAAAATTAATTTGTACAGATCAATAAATATGAAATATCTGTAAATATTCGTAAATATCCGCAAATATCTATTTATTCTTCGATATTCGTTTTTCGAATATCTGTATTTTTTTGAAGCAAAACAAATCGAAAAATTGAATATCTGTAGCATATGAAAGAAATCACAAATACTTTCAAAAACTCGGATATATAATCCGTGCTTAGTTAGCACCTCTGAAATGGGAGAACGAATGTGCATGATGTTGAACAAAGAAAAAAGAGATGATCGCAGCAAATAGTTTAAACAATTTAACTCATTATCGAGCTGGTACACTTGGCTGGGGCCGTTGCGATAAATACTTAAATGGATCATCTCTCATTGTGTATATTGTATTGAGTATATGTTTTCATATACAATACTGTAAAATATTTTTGGAGACGTGAAATTGGGTGCAGTTAATGTAACAACACAGAAATCTATGAAATAAATAATTGTCACCATCGTTGAGGTGTAGTTACATCCCCAGGCCAGTTCAATATTGTTGTCCATCTCCTCGAGTCGAATAAATCTTTATGGCACACCTATTTTTATTAGGTGTTTAGGTTTTAGATAACTAATTGCAATTCTGAATAGTTATTGTTGACTATAGTATTGCACCGGTTAATACTTAACTACAGATAATTATAAATTGAAAGATAAACACTCTTTACATTTCACAATAAGAGTCATTTTAACTGTCTTTCTTTTTGTTACACAAAAGATATCATTTTACAATTCCAATGCAATTTATACTTATTTTCATCTGAAAAATAATTACAAACTGCATTGATTTTTAAAATAATTTTATTTATCTCAAATAGTATTGGTTAAAAAAGTGTAACTAATAATAATTTACATATAGTTTTACAATTTTTTTAATTTGTGTGAAAAATGTCGGAACGACACTTATTTATAAATGGAAGGAGTATGTGCTAAATAATGAGCAATTTTCCTCATTAAAATCCAAAACATCGATCCTTAGGATACAAAAACAAATAGTAAAGCTGCTAAATACTTGGATGTTGGATAAATATCGACGCCAGTAGAAATCAAAAGAGAAACCATCTACTTATATAAGTTTTTGATGTCTGTCGTTTGATTGGACTGTATTTGCAAGTTGTTAGGAAGAAGAACTGACGTTTAAAGAAATCTATACAATTTCGGCCACTAAGAGCGAACTACAACGCGAGATACATTGGTTAGTGCAGACACACGGTTCGGATACTATGAAAACGAAGGCATGGTGTGTAGAGTGTACATCTATCTCAGTATTTTTCTAATCAATAATAGTTGTTCATTAAATCTTATGACTTTGAGCGACACGTTTTTAGATATTTGTGAACTTTCTTCTTCGTTAGATCTACAAAAATTTATCTGTCACAAACTGAGTCTCATAATTATGTCATAATCAGAGGGAAAATAAGACAAACTCGTAACCAGGTTTATAACTATAAACATCACAAACTATATTTCAGCAAAACTGTTCAATAATTGTTAAAAGCAAATAAAGGAACAAAAGAAAAGAGAAAAGAAAAACATTTACGTTAATGTAAAAGCAAAAAACCGAAAAAAAGAAGATAGGATATATGAGAGGTTGATTTGTGTTTAGGGGGATATGGAATTGCTTCCAGTTTTAGCAAAGAAACATAAATGTTTGCTCCTTTAATGTCTTTAAACGTTATTCCAAATCTTCTCCAACATGTCTACTTCATCCCGACACATTTCTTATACACTTCTTCTTTTGTTAAACCATACTATATTTTATCCAAAATTGGTACTCAAAAACATTATGAGAAGTTTCGAGAAGTAGGTATGATAATTTTAGTTTCTTATACAAAATAGAGTACTATATTAATTATTAAGATACATATATTACCTGATTAGTGGTAACATTTTAGATTTAAATATATATTATGTAAAACAAATAAAAGAAAAAATTTTAATACTATTTAACTTCATAATTATAAGAAGACTAGGGCTTCGGATTATACTGAGGTTAATATGCAACGTCAAAGACTAGTACGATAAATTAATTTATTGTTTCCCCAAAACAAGGTTGAATTAACTATTTTGTCGCCATTCATCGTATCTAAAACTCGACCGACCTCAGAAGGCAACTAGATTTCCGAATGAATCTAATAGATCCTAAATAAACCATTACGCTCACATGGCGGTCACTTTAACTTCCTCAAAGTCATGCTAAGAAAAGTCCACATCCTGAAGAGTCCAAACTACGTCTATTCGTGGACAAGTCACAAGGCTCTGTCACGTAAATGTAACTCACAGACTTGTAGCTATAATCTATTTGATTAGCTTTTAACTGCAGTAGAAAAGCAGCTCCTAGTCTTAAGGCAGATAGTCTTAACTACGGTTAAAATATTTAACCGAACCATGGTTAACTATTTCTACTACATAAAGCTCTGCCGGTGAATGACCAAACAAACAACATTAAAAACAAAACTCTTTCGCCTCCGACAAAACATGATGATCGGAGAACCTCGCCGGACGCATCCAACGGTGGAGATTCCTACATGGCCTGCTTCCGAAGATTTCCCACCGGCGATGAACAGCCCAGACTGTAGCATGCTCGAAGCTCTAGCGGCGTTGCAGCGTTATCTCCCGTCCAACGACCCGGATCCGGATTCCGACCCGGATCTATTCGGTCCGGACTCTCCCGTCGACGCTTACTCGTGTGATCATTTCCGCATGTACGACTTCAAAGTCAGGAGGTGCGTCCGTGGCCGGAGCCACGACTGGACGGAGTGTCCGTACGCTCATCCCGGAGAAAAGGCTCGCCGGAGAGATCCGATGAAGTACAACTACTCCGGGACGGCTTGTCCCGATTTCAGAAAAGGCTGTTGCAAGAGAGGAGACTCGTGCGAGTTTGCTCACGGAGTTTTCGAGTGCTGGCTTCATCCCGCTCGTTACCGTACTCAGCCGTGTAAAGACGGCGGTAACTGTCGCCGGAGAGTATGTTTCTTTGCTCACTCGCCGGATCAGCTTAGGTGTCTCCATAACCGGAGCCCCGACCGGGTCGATTCCTTTGACGTATCGTCTCCGGTTCGTAGAGCGTTTCAGCTCTCGGTGTCGCCCGTTTCTGGTTCGCCGCCGATGAGTCCGAGAGCGGACTCGGAGACTCAGTCGCTGAGTCGCTCTCTCGGGTGTAGCTCTGTAAACGACGTCGTCGCTTCGTTTAGGAACTTACAGCTCGAGAAGGTGAAGTCGTTTCCTTCCTCTTGCAACAATAATTCGTTACGATGCTACCAATCCGGATTCGGGTCGCCAAGAGGATCCATCTTGGGTCATGGGTTTCAGAGTCTTCCTACAACCCCGATCCGACCCGGGAATATGGATATTTGGGAGAATGGTTTAGAGGAAGAGCCCGCAATGGAGCGGGTCGTGGAGTCGGGTCGTGAGCTACGTGCGAAGATGTTTGAGAAATTGAGCAAGGAGAACTGCATGGATCGGGTTGTACCGGATCCGGATCAGAACTCTGGTGAAGCTCCTGACGTTGGATGGGTTACTGAGCTGGTGATGTAGGAAGAAAAAACCCGACCCATACCCGGAGATCAAAATCTCGTTGATGACGCAGTAAA
This sequence comes from Hirschfeldia incana, assembly GCA_026261945.1. Taxonomy (NCBI): domain Eukaryota; kingdom Viridiplantae; phylum Streptophyta; class Magnoliopsida; order Brassicales; family Brassicaceae; genus Hirschfeldia; species Hirschfeldia incana. Next base: position 7,549,486 of record JABCMI010000006.1, read on the forward strand.
ATCAATATCGGCTTTTTTGGGATCTCTTCTTAAGGAAAAGAGGAGGAGATCTAGATGTGTGTTCATATTATTATTTACTAATTTCGTATTATCCTATATCATAATAATTAAATATGGATTTTTGTGAAAGAATTTTTCTAAGAACACTTTGTGATCTCGTTGTATAGAAGTGCCTAGGGTTCTAATTATAGAACATTAAATATTATATTATAATAAATATTTTATCGTCTTTGATGTTAAGTGCAACATATTTGTTACTGTTTATCAATGTGAATGCTAATTAGAATCCATTAATTATGCTTACCCTTATATTTTCATGATCCGGTAAAAAAAACTTTGTTATTCTTGAATAAGGAAAATGATTTTTTGTGTGCTAAAATGAGACTATGAGACTTGATTAACGTTGAAATATATCGTTTAGGGAGTTTTGACTCAGTTTAAAAGCTTGAATGAGTAATTTGTTACGGTTTAACTGGTTCAATAAGTGTAAAATAGTGTTTGGAAAATCATTGGATCTGACACTATCCAATACAACCAATAAGATTTAGGAAAATGACATTGACCAATACAGTTTGTGCAACATAGCTAAAAACCAGATAACGAAGGATATGCAAGACTAAGTTTGATAGTGTATGACTAGGTCATTCTTTTGCAATGCCGTAAATTATAAAACTTTATTTGTCTCCTTGAATATTAAAAGTTAGTAACAGGCAATGGTAAGAAAACGAGAAAATCACAATTGGAAACATATCTGGTTATTTTGACCTTTGAAATATTGTTATCATTAGAAGCCTTCGGAGGAGACTAAGACCATGATTACTCAGTTTTTTAACTGGGTTCGTAGCTTCACTAAGAGATGGTTCTTAATTTTTTTTAGATTTTAACAAAGAAAAGCTAAGAACTATCTTTTAAATAAAAGATATTAAAATTGTTTTTAGCAGAAAATGTTAGAAAAAGTATTTTAAAAAGAACAAAAAAAGATGTCAAATCATAAGTTAAAACTCCGGTTAAAAAATCCGGTTTAATCATGTTTTAAAGCAAAATACATATTAGAATGAAAAATTTGTGATACTTATCTAATTAATGTCAAAACGACATGTGGGTCCAGTGTTAGGTATCACAATTAACATTTTTGAATAAACATTAATACTATAATTTAGTGAAATATGAATGTTCATATGGGGAAGCGGCCAAATCTGTAATCAGCGATTTAATAGATTTGTGTAGGGTAATTAGCCCACAAACTCGAACCTAATGTCAAAAAGAAAAATTAATTATAAAGCATTTTTATTGTACTAGTTAACTTCTTTTCTTTTGTGCAACATACTAGTTAACTTCTATAAATATTAAAATAATGTATTCTTCCGTCAAACGTATGTTTAATCTGCACTATTGTCATGAGGAATAGTATAATACTAGGTGATTTTCTCGTGCTCATGCACGGATCCAATATTTATAAATTAAATATATTATAATAATTAAATGATATTTATTTTTATTTCAAAATTAATTTATAATTTGTTTGTATAATTTATATTAATAATATTTTATTAATTTAATTATATATAGGATTTTAGATATTTTATATCTAATATGTTTTGTTATTTTCATAGTCTATTTAGTTATCATTTGAGTTATCATTTGGACATATTAAATTATTTCTATTTTTTTGAATTCAACTATAACATTTTTTATTCTAAATATATTAATTTTTTTATTAGTTTTCTTATTTGCATTTAGGTTGAATGTTGTCTTAGATATGTAGTAAGAATGTGCATTTTTCAATATCTCTTAAAATATGCAGTAAAAATGTGCTTGTTTTTGAGAAATTATATTATATAAGTAAACTATAATTTATATTTTTTCTGTAATTGTAAGACATTATAGTCAACTAATTATATGAAAGATTATATATATATATATATATATATATATATATATATATATATATATATATTTATATAGATTTCAAATACTACTTATACATTATTTTTGTCAATTAAACATATATCAGTTTATGTTACTTAATTATTTTATGTAATCTCCTAATAAAATAGATAAATATAAAAACCAATTATATTACTTTGAAAATCTGTATTCACACTGTGTAAAATTATGTTTCAAAAGAAATACTTATTTTTTTTCTAATATCAATAGTATATGTGTGAATCTTTTTTTATGAAATCATATTGTATACAAATATTTTTCATCTAAGAATATATAGATATAAGAAAAGTATTTTATTAATTCAAAAATATATTTTATGTTATTTAAAATATGTTTTAAATAAAATATTACTATTTTGTGAACTTTCTTTTTTTTATGAAATCATATTATGTTTTGTGAACTTTTCTTTTTTTATGAAATCATATTATATATACATATATTTTCGTTTTAATTTTTTTATATACTTTACAAATATTTCCTTTTTATTTTATATTGTTATTTGGAAAATTTTAAAAGAAAATAATAATATTTAAATAATTTTAATTCATTAAGGGTATCAATGTAATCAACCATCGTGAGAGTTAACGTGAGCGCGACACATAAGAAATTGACTTCTCAAATAATATTATAGAGATTTTTGTCAAAAGTATAAAGATGTTTATTAAAATGAAAACTTAAACGTAAAGCAAACAAAAATATTGATCTAACCAAATTACAAGTTGATCTAAGTTCATCCAAGAAGTAATTCGCTTCATCAAGAAATCATTTACAAACTTTTTTTTTCTCTTTCAAATAATGTTTCGCGGTTACAAATTTCTTAGAAGAAAACAAAACAAATGAATCTTTAAAACCAAAAAAAAAGTAAGCTCAAACAAATTACGGGATAACGCAAAATTAAACTCATAAAACAATTTAGATATAGGATCAATCAAACCTTGATATATTTCTCACTACCTTGCCGTTGGGCCATAAGTGTTGTTATCTCCAAAAGTAAGTGAAACCGACCCCGACGAGCTGATATAGTCACTGATGCTATATTTCCGAACGGGAATAGTCTTTGTGCTATTCTCTTTCTTCTCATGCAAGCTCTGTGGCTCACGAGCCAGCTCGGCTGCTAAGCACTGTTTCAAATCAGACACGACCTGGTTCATCGTTGGTCTGTGGACTCCTCTGTCTTTGACGCAAGACATTGCGATCTCTATTAACTTCCAAGCCGAGTTTGAGGAGAAGTCGCCCTGAAGCCGTGGGTCCACGACGCCGTCTATGTCTCCGATTTCGAGGAAAGGCTCAACGTAGTGGACAACGTTCATCTTGTCTCCGTCTTCGGTTTTCATGATTGATCTCCGGCCGGTAATGACCTCAAGGAGAACGATTCCGAAACTGTACACGTCGCTCTTCTCGTTTAGCTTAAACGTGTTGTAGTACCTAACGAACAGATGATACGTTAAACCGGAAGTAACCGAACAGGCTACCGACTGAACCGGTAAATGTGTAAAAAGGAAACGTACTCTGGATCAACGTAGCCTGGAGTGCCCATGACTGCAGTCACGACGTGGGTAAGATCGTCCTCAGGGAAGACTTTAGAAAGACCGAAATCAGCAATCTTGGCTTCCAAGTTATCGTTTAATAGAATGTTTGCTGTTTTAACATCTCTGTGTACTATTGGTGGTCTGCATCCGTGGTGCAAGTACTCCAATCCTGCCAAGTGGAAGAGCAAAACCAAGTTTCAGATCTGAACCACTCTAAACCAGATTTGATATTGTTTCAACCTTGTGCAGAGTCTATGGCTATATGGAGTCGCTTTTCCCAACTAAGATCCTCTGCAGCCTCGCTTGAAAGATAGTCTTGCAAGTTGCCGTTGGCCATGTACTCGTAGATGAGAGCCATACCGCGACCATCATCGCAATATCCTACAAACGAGGCTAAGTTCCTGTGATGTACTGTCAAAAGAAGCTCTGCCTGCAAAACATTTCACACTTCAACAACTATAATATGTTTGTTTTGTTGTTCATTTGATTCTGGTTACTAATGTTTTTGGCCTATGTATATTACCTCTACTCGGAATTCTTTGGAAACTTGAGATGATGAGGATGATGATGAGGATGATCCTTTATTTTTTCCAAATGAAGAATCATTGATCATCTTGACAGCAATTTCAGTCCCATCTTCAAGGGAACCAAGGTAGACTATACCAAACCCTCCTTTGCCGATTACTTTTTCGAAGTTGTTTGTAATGCTGGAGACTTCACTGTACGTGAACCTTCTCTTTCCTGAAGGCAGGAGCGGTCCTGAATAGGCTCCTGAATCCACTAGGAAAATTGAACACTCGTTTTCATATTATTAACTGTGAACTGAAGTTAACCAACCGTCTTAAATTACCTATTTTTCTTTTCTTTCGAATAATGCATATGACAACCAAGGCAGCAATGAGAAGGATCAGTAACGTGGATACAACTATTGGCACAATGATGTTGTTCCCATCCCGACATGAACGTGAATGACAAATGTTTTGTTCATCCACACTAGAAACAGAGAGGAAATCAACAAGCTTCAGACAATGGTAAGAGACACTAAGATTATCTTCAAAAGATGACTATGGTTCAGTGATTTGTACCTGAGTGCAAGTGCACCAGACTTTGATTCTTTCCTAAGAGATTTTGGGATAAACCCAACAAACTTATTTCCTTTCAAATTTCTGCAACACAAATCAGAGAAAATCATTATTCATTGTCTGTCAAATATATAACTGAAACAAAGTCTCTCTGTGCTCAACTTACAGGTACTTCAATTGTTTTAGATCAGCTAGGAACTCTGGCACAAATCCTCTTAGGTTGTTGTTAGATAAATCCCTGGGGAAAACAATGCACAACTCTCTTAGTCTTATAGGTAATGGTGGAAAGTGTGTACAAATGTATGGCTTGTATGTATACTTACAATGACTCAAGTTGAGATAGATATCTAAATGACAAGGCTATTGGTCCTTGCAATCCACTTGAGCTAAGATTCCTTCACGCAGAAACAAAACTATCATCAGCAAAACTTTTGTTGCGTCGGAAAATGAAGTTTTGTTTGGCTGAAAGGTATGACTTACAGGGACTTGATATGATGGTTAGAATTGTTGTAGATGCATTCAACCCCTTCCCAAGGGAACAGTCTTGGGGAGCAAGGATCACCAGTCCAAGCCTTTTGCACTTTATATGTTGATCTTATGGTTTCCATCGCGTTAACTGCGTCAACAAGAGAATTTTGGAAAACTGTGAGTCTCAGTTAATATCAAGCCATCAAGGTTCAGTAATCATACAAGTATAAACGAACTTACCGTCTTCAACCGTAGTGGGTTTTTCATCCAAAGATTGTGCTGTAAATATCTCAATAGCATTAAGTATTGGTGGAAGTGTTGAATCAGATGCCTTCTGGACGGAGATCCAGTGATCTTTACCGGTGAAAGCTCGCGAGTTAGACAATGTCATTGAGTACTCAGGAGAAGGGTTGAAAGCTCCTGAAACAGGCGAACCATTCCATAAGATCTTGATTTTTCTGCTCTGATCCCTCTTGAGACTCTCCAGTTCTGCAAAGTAGAGGTAAGCATAGAACCGAGCGTCTGGATCATCTGATGTCCATGACAACTCCAATGGTTCGTCGTCGCTTTTTGGGTAAGCAGCCGTCTTAATAACTTCATCCGGTGGCTTATAACCAGACTGAAAAATATCGATATAACCAGTCGTTGTGGTTGTGTTCCAAGAGGCTTGAGTGTATGGAGACCAAATACGATCATACACATCTGTTTCGTATCGTCCTGTTGCGTTCCATATTCCCCCTGTGTCGTATCTTTGATAGAGCACCAACGAGACGTTCCTTCCAAACTCAGTACCGTAGATCGAGCTGTTCATTGGCCTTAGCTCCAAGGCTGATATGAAAGGAGTCCCTTTACCTTTGTTCACAAGGCAAACGTATACTGTATCTGACTCCGCGAATGTTAATATCTCTCTGATGACGTTCTCAGAAGCGTTTCTGAACGTTACCGTGGACCAGAAGTTAACGTTTACGTAGAGATCAAACTCAGGGAGAGTTTTTTTACCGTCGTAGTTTCCGTACATGAAGGAAGCTCTGATGAGGTAAAGGTTTCCTTTTCCATCGGAAGGTGTTAAGGTGTAGCAGTTTCTGTTTCCTTGAGGGAAAGATCTGACGTCGGCAAGCGGGAACGGCAGAACCGGGTTGGCCGGGTAACCGTATTCTATGGATACGTTCACGTTGACTCCAGAGTTGATGTAGGCTGCGTCCCATGTGTAGCTGATGCCAGTATCAGTGTCTACGTAGTTTATATTAGGGGGTGATCCACAATCTATGCTGATGAAGCCTGGATGATAAGGAGAAGAGCGTAAAGGACCATTATTAATTCTTAATCAAGATTCCAGTTACAGTTCATTAAAACAGACCACAACTTTCTCAATTTTTATCAAATAATCAGAATGCGGTTCTAGCAAAAATGCAGCTTGGTCAGCTAAAGGACTTTATTTTGTTGTAATATGGAGAAAAAAAATAGAACAAATTACAAGTTGTAAAATCATCTTGTCTAAAGATGGCTCATTTATAAATCAAGAGAGACAGAAAATGAGGTAGATAAGACGCACGAACCTGCTTGGCCTTGGCCATGAACAACAATGGCAATGGCAACGACGCCAAAAAGGATGAGAAAAACAGAGTCAGCTCCCATGTTATTCTCCGATTTGTAAAAAGATCATCAGTTCATCATCGTCAAAAAAAAAATCGAACTGAGATAACACATAAACACCCCAAAGTACAAAAGTCTACGCCCTGTTTTCTTTTATGTATAATCTGAAGTGCTGCGCACGTCTCAAAAAGAAAACAAAAACAAAAACAAAAGCGGCCGAGACACAAACATAACGTTGTAATACAGCTGTCAACAAATTACAAGGGAAGTCAACAACTAACCACGATATATTATATTAACTCCAATAAAATGGTAGGACAAAGCCAACATTGGACATAGCTGACAGTATCTTATATTCTTATTTAACTTGGTGAACGAGTTTTTGACTTAGGTGATTCAGCCACATACAAAGACACAAAGTTGCAACTTTTAGAACCAGAAACTATAGACACTATAGTGTCGTTAACATGTTCAGGCGGAGAGTATTAGAACTAAGCTTGATCTTCTACTAGAAGCTGCTTTGGAGTTTCGGGATCATGGGATGAGCTCAATGGGAATGAAGATAGCTCTAGGTAGTCAAAGTCTTCGGTGATCCCAGCCTGAAATATGCAAACCCATTTGATTAAGACTCTTTTTGATGTTAGAAAAAATTGAAATCTGGAATTTATGACAAGTTACCTCCGTGTATAGATGCTCCAGCTGTTCCTTGGCCTGAGGGAAGTTGTTTGAACACCATTGTCGCAATGTGAAGATGTTATCTAAGCAAGTTTTGAAAGAATTACAATTCAGGCCTTTCGTGACAAAGTGTGAACATTTTAAACTGAAAACGTATTTTCAAGTTTTCTTTCAAAATGAGCAACCTGTCCATCTGTTAGCCGACTGGTGAGCAACTTCAATTGCAGCCCCTGTCAAAATTAGAGATATAGCTAGTAACAGCACAAGGTTTCTTCTTACATAACAGAAAAGAAAAGTAAGACGCTGTGTAGAGCTTACTCATTGCCTCTAAGGTAGCTGGATCGTTATCAGCAAACTGCACCATCTCATTCTGCATAGCAAGAAGAAGAAAGTGTTAGCGGCTAGCTCAAACATGCGAATACCTCTGTGGAAATAGATAGCTTATGCAAATCTGACCTTGAGCTCTTTGTGTTTCTTCTCAATATCTTTAAGTTGTGCCAAAGCCTCTGTTCGCTCCTCCTTCAGACAGAAGAGAAATTCTGGTGAAAAGATTATTCAAGCATTTGTATATATTCTCCAACACATGAAATACTTACAGATTCTTCCCTTCCCTGCTTTAAGGCTTCACACTGATCAACAAGTTCCGCAAGCTTTTTATTACTACCCTGAAGATCAGATTCAAGTTTCTGGCGAACACTCCTAAGCTGTAAGTTCAAAATAGTTTGAAGCATAAGAAAAGACTCTATACATTTTGTATATACTCAAATTAAGATGAATCTTTACGATAGGATTGAGAAGAGTGGGTCACCTGATTGCCGGCACAGCTGGGAAGGCTCCAAAAGTAGACCTTCATTTGCATAATAATCAACAAAGTTGAACAAAACATATAAAAGGCAACAAGGATCCGTGACATGAACACTAAGCTACTCACAGAGATACCAATCTTGTCCTTGGCAACAAGATCATCATCAACAAGACTCTGGATAACATCTTTCACAGACTGGGTAATCACACCCTTCTTAGGCCCCATCTTCTCAAGTTCCTTTAGCTGAAAACAGATTTAGACGAGCCATAAGTTACGTTACAAACACTATACAGAGAAAAGAAATTCAAAGGCGATTGAAAATTAAACAAAAAAAAAAAAAGGCTCACAAGGAAGAAGTCTTGAGAGTCGTAAAAGATCTGAAGAATCTTCTCGCGCTTCTCCTCCAACGAAAGCCCCCTTTTCTTCGACTGATTTGAGTATAGTATCATCAACAACAACCAAGAGAAAGCACTGAATCAGTTGAAACGAAGAGATCCAACGAAAAGATGACTCAACAATGTCTTAAGAATTTGAAATCTAAACACACAGTGAGTGAATCTAAAATGAACGCAAAAGCGGAGATCGTCCAGGAGGAGCAGACCAAGTGTTTGCGGAAATTCCTCAGAGAAAATATAACATCAGATCATGACATCGAGCGAGACTTAGGATGAGATTCAAATCAGAATTCACCAATAGCTAGCTAGCAGAAATCAACATCGGGATTGCAAACAAAATATAGATCGACTCAAACATTAAGAAGAAGAGAAAAAAAATTCTCGCGAACCCTAAGGAAGCATAAGCTAAGCTCAGTGGAGTGTGAATATGGTTCACAGATTCGACGATAATCACTTCAGCATCGTTTCACGAATCACAGAGATTGTATACTACTAGTTCGCGAAAAGATAATCAGATGTAGAATCGAAGGATTTTACCATGACGATCAGTTGTTCGTGATGATGAAATCCTCAAAGGGATATCTCAGACTCAGACTCTCTGCTTCAAACTTTCTCCGCTCTCCGCTCTCTGAAAAAAAGTTGGAAGTGAAATTGCTGAAGAAGCCTCCAATACTTAGGCGGGCTTTTTTCACTCGCCTTCTATCAATAAAAATATCTAGGTTAATTTAAAGGGATAGTTTGAGAAATGCTCTAATTATGTTTTAAATTTTGAAAAATACATCTGTTTTTTTTTTAATTTTTGAAAATTACACTTTTTTGTGTGTGATAAGATATTTTTACCCTGAATTAATTTATAAATTGAAAACAATATTATAATTAACACTACTCTGACAAAACTTATTTTAATTAATATTTTTATTATTTTCACCTATTCTTAATAACTTTTGGTGGTATTTCCATTGTTGAAGTTACTGCCACTCCATGGCTGCTACTTAGTATTTTTACGACATGAGATAATAAATGAATTGAATCTCTTTTCTCTAGCGGTTCATCATTTTTTACATCATTAAAGTACATAATTCTACACTCTAAAGGTGTGATTGAATAGCCTTTTTGGAGTAAACATTTTGGAGTAAAACAATTTTACTCCGAGTTCAGCTCAAAAGTTACCAATCAGGTTGACTATTTAGTTTTACTCTGTGTACTATTGATAAAGTGGAAAAAGCAGTGTAAATGTTACTCTTGAATTAACAAGAGAAATACAATTAAGGCTACTTTTTATTTCTCTTTCATCTTTCCACCATTTAATATTTACTCTATGTCCCACCATTATATTTACTCTGCATTACTTCAAAATTTTCCAATCACAGCCTAAGTTCGCAAAAGATCATTTCTTCTCAAAATTTGTTGTTTGCTAATCCAAGCTGAAATTACAGTAAATAATAAATTGTGATAAAAAGAGAAGAAATACATCCACGTACTATTTGATTCTCAATTTTTTTTTTGTGTAGGTTGTTTCATGTGTATATCGTATATGAGTATACCAAAACAAAAACAAGCTTCTGGTCAAAAGAAGAGATCATTTAGCTATTTAGTAAATAAGTTTTATCCACCATAACTAATTCTTTTTATTAATTAAAGGATCATATGCTTGCTGTAGCGTTTGTTTAGAAAATGGTGAGTGAAAAATATCTATTTTATATTGATGTAATTAACGTCCCATTTTATGTTTTAAATTAAAATTATACTTAAGATATTAAATAAGTGTAAACATTAAAATTTGATAGTTTAGTCATTTAACAGTTCACTTATAAATAAGTGTAGTTTTCAAAAAAAAATCAACATGGTGTAGTTTTCAAAATATAATCTCATTTAAAGCTATTTTTCCAAATTTTCTCTTTCCGAGCTGTTTTCAAATTAGTTACTCTCGAGAAGAAAACAAACAAAAAAATCTTGGAAGTGTTATAAAAATAAAGTTGGAGATAATATCTGAAGTGATTATCCATTTACGATAAATATTATCCTTTTCTATTTTGTCTTATTCTTGAAGGTCGGTATAAATGACCGACTGTTTGTAGTATAAATAGCATGTATGTCTCACATATTTGATAAGTACATCACTTCTGAACAAAAGAGAAAAAGCTGTTATTTCTCTCTCCTACTTTGCCCCATTTTACTCTCAAATATCTCTCTCTCTCTCGTTGCAACATACACCATCACTCTCCAAGAATAAAGTGGTCCCAACTCATACCTCTCTCCTCTCTCCTCTCTCCATCGATCAAATATACATATATATATATAATCAGTTCATCACCAATATATTTCACAACACGTTATCAGCACGAAGAAGCTCTAGCAAAAATCTACCGATCGTTCTTATACCAAACGAGGTGATGCTTAAACTTATCTTTTAATATATTTAATTTTATTTAAAAATTTTATTTATTCCGGAGTAAGAGGCTAGGCCTACTCCGTTTGTATTTCGGGATGACAGGCGCTGCCTTTCCCGACTGATCGTTATGGCAGGCTAGGCCTCCACGATCAGAGAAACACGTGGTAGGTTTTACCTCCGTGAATAAAAAAAAAATGGTCAAAAATGGAAGGCTGAGCCTCCTGGACCTTAATAAAAGAAAAAGTCAACATGGTAGGCTTGCCTCCTCTGACTTTAGAAAATGATCAATATGGTAGTCTTTGACTCCTTGGATCATGTGAAAGGCTAAGCCTTCAATTTTATTTATGCTATTTAAATTTCTGCAATTTAATTTCTGCAATTATTTTATGCTTTTATTTTCTGCATTTAAATTTTCGTCTATATTATATATTTATAAAATTATTTTATGAATACAGTTATCATGTCGAATTTAACAAAGCTCGAAATAAGTGCCCTGGATATTACGGGAAGTAACTATATGACCTGGGCAGTAGGTGCAAAAATGCACTTACGAGGTAGCGGGCTTTTGGAAACCATCGATAATACTAAAACGGTGTCGGATGAGAAAAAGGCTAAAGCCATGATCTTTTTACGACACCACATACATGATGGTTTAAAAGATGAGTATATTACGAAAGAGGATCCTTGGGACCTCTGGCAATCTCTAAAAGAGAGGTTTGATCACCAGAAGTATGTGATCTTACCAAAAGCCAAACACGAGTGGATCCATCTCCGGTTCCAGGACTACAAAAGTGTAAGTGAGTTTAATTCCGCTATGTTCGGAATTACATCGAGGATGATGTTATGTGGAGAGAAAATAAGTGATTATGATATGATCGAAAAAACTCTCTCCACGTTCCATCCTGGAAATGTAGTCCTGCAGCAGCAGTACCGGGCGAATGGATATACCCGTTACTCGGAGTTAATGCAAGTACTCCTTGTAGCGGAGCAGAATAACCAACTCGTGACTCTAAACCATCAGACTCGTCCCACTGGATCTGCACCATTCCCAGAAGCGAATGTTGCATCATCCAGTTATGATAATAGGAGAGGACGAGGACGTGGACGTGGTCGTGGAAGAGGACGAGGAAGAAGATTCCGTCCATATGATGAAAAGAATGATAAGGACTTCCACGAGAATGAAAGGGGCCGGGATAATAAAAGGCAAACGGATAAGGTTTGCTACAGATGCGGCATGAAAAATCATTGGGTACGTACTTGTCGTACGCCAAAGCATTTGGTCGATCTGTATAAGAAATCCCTAAAGGAAAAAGAGAAGGGAAGTGAAACACACTTCATCTCTGATGAGCCCGGGCCATCCTTTCATGGTTTAAATGATGATACTCATCTCGACGTATCAGATTTTCTGGTTGAACCAGAAAATATCGATGTGTAATAAGTTTCGATATGATATTGTATTATATTAGCTATATCTTTTTATTGTAAAATATAAGTTATGTTTTTAAGTTTAATGTTTAATAATATATATGTTTTATGAATATTTTAAATTCAGAAAAATGCCAGAGTTTGAGACTATGGATGGAGATATGTGCTTGGCGGATAGTGCGTCAACGCACACGATTATAAAAGATAAGAAATATTTCTCCAGTCTCAAAATAAGAAATTACGCTGGAAGCGTAAGTACAATATCTGGTAATGCAAAGATTATTATGGGCTCTGGAAGAGTGAAGTTCTCAATGCCAGGGGGAACAATATTTGAAATAAGTAATGCATTATATTCCCCCAAGTCTCAAATAAACTTGTTAAGTTTTAAGGATATCCGAAGTAATGGATATCATATTGAGACTATGAGTAAAGATGGCATTGAATTTCTTTGCATTAAGTCCGAGAGGAAACATATATTGGAAGAATTAAAGATGTTATCCTCTGGACTATATTGTACAAAGATATACATGACTGAGTCCTATGCCGTGGTAAACATGAAGTTTACTGATACATTTAAAATCTGGCATGAGAGGCTAGGACATCCTGGTTCAGTCATGATGAGAAAGATAGTGCAAAATTCGAATGGCCATCCGTTGAAAAACGGAAGAATTTTGCAAATGGGCGAGTTTACATGTAATGCATGTTCTCAAGGAAAACTTATAACTCGGCCATCACCTGCAAAGGTTGGCAATGAATCACCAATGTTTTTAGAAAGAATACATGGTGATATATGTGGGCCGATTCACCCACCGTGCGGGCCGTTTAAGTATTTCATGGTAATGATTGACGCATCTACTAGATGGTCAAATGTGTGTCTTTTGACAACAAGAAACACGGCTTTCGCAAAGTTCATTGCCCAGATAATAAAGCTGAGAACGCAGTTCTCAGAGTATGCCATTAAGAAAGTAAGGCTTGATAATGCCGGTGAGTTTACATCGCAAGCCTTTGATGATTATTGTATGTCAATGGGGATTGATGTGGAACATCCGGTTCCCCATGTGCATACACAAAATGGCATGGCCGAGTCATTAATAAAACGGTTGCAGTTGATTGCCAGACCGTTGGTATTGAGGACAAAGCTCCCAATTTCTGTATGGGGTCATGCTATATTGCATGCGGCTGCACTGATTCGGTTAAGACCGAGTGCATACCATAAGTATTCCCCCTTACAATTGGCATCTGGGCAAGAGCCAAATGTATCCCATCTCCGTGTCTTTGGATGTGCGGTCTATGTTCCGATAGCACCGCCACAAAGAACAAAAATGGGCCCACAGAGGAGATTGGGAATATATGTGGGTTATACGTCACCGAGTATAATAAGGTATCTGGAACCGTTAACTGGTGATATGTTTACAGCAAGGTTTGCTGATTGTCATTTTAATGAGGATGAATTTCCAGCATTAGGGGGAGGAATTAAAGAAATTCCTAAAGAGATTACATGGTGTACACCATCGTTGTTACACCTTGATCCCCCTACCAATCAAAGAGAGCTGGAAGTTCAGAAAATTGTGCATTTGCATAATTTGGCAAACCAGTTACCTGATGCGTTCACAGATACGAGAAGGGTGACGAAATCATGCATACCCGCTGAAAATGTTCCATCAAGAGTTGATGTTCCTAAGGAACAAAGTGATGGAAACAAAATTAACGAACCTAGGGTTCAGTTAAAGAGGGGGAGACCAGCGGGTTCTAAAGATAAAAATCCCCGAAAGAAAAAGAAATTGGTTGAGCAAATTGGAAAGGTTCAAGAAGAACCTGATTTTGAAAAATGTCTGAAAGAAGGCATAAATGAGGTTCAAGAAGAACCAAATAAAGATAGGGATCCAGATGACGAGGAGGGAACAGGAAAGTATGAGATTTCCATCAACTACGTCCATGATCAAAAATTATTGATCAGAAAGAAAATAAAAGATGTTGATGGAATATTCTCCTTTTCTGTGTCCGATGAGATCAATCTTGAGATTGATGATCCCGATCCAAGGTCCATTTTAGAATGTCAGAAAAGACATGATTGGGAAGAGTGGAAAAAGGCCATTCAAATTGAGTTACTCTCCCTGAATAAAAGAAATGTCTTTGGACCTATAGTCATAACGCCTGAGAATATAAATCCTGTTGGGTACAAGTGGGTATTCGTGAGAAAAAGAAATGAAAAGAATGAAGTAACACGATATAAAGCCCGATTAGTTGCCCAAGGTTTTTCTCAGAAACCGGGAATTGATTTTGAGGAAACGTATTCCCCGGTAATGGATGCAATTACGTTTAGATTTTTGATGAGCCTAGCGGCATCGAAAAATCTTGAAATGCATCTCATGGACGTTGTGACTGCTTATTTGTATGGATCGTTGGATAATGATATATACATGAGACTCCCTGAAGGATTGAAAATGCCTGAGGCATTGAAAGAAAAATCCAGGGAGATTTGTTCGGTCAAGTTACAGCGATCACTTTACGGATTAAAGCAATCCGGACGCATGTGGTACAATCGCTTAAGTGAATATCTTTTGAGTAAAGGATATGTGAATGATGCGATATGTCCATGCGTTTTTATAAAGAAATCGTCATCTGGCTTTGTGATCATTGCTGTATATGTGGATGACCTGAACATAATTGGAACTCGAAAGGAGGTTGATGATGCTCGAACTCATATGAAAGAAGAGTTCGAAATGAAAGATCTCGGCAAGACAAATTTTTGTCTTGGGCTCCAGATAGAGCATCTCCGAGAAGGAATATTTGTGCATCAATCAAACTATACGAAAAGATTATTGAAGCGTTTTCGTATGGACAAAGCGACTCCTTTAAGTACTCCAATGGTTGGTAGATCTCTCGTGGTTGAGAGAGATCCGTTTAGACCCTGTGAAGATAGCGAAAAGATATTAGGTCCGGAAGTACCTTATATGAGTGCTATCGGTGGTCTGTTATATCTTGCAAACTGTACCAGACCTGACATTGCTTTCGCCACAAATCTACTGGCAAGATATAGTTGTGCTCCAACTCTCAGGCATTGGAACGGAATAAAGCACTTATTCCGTTACCTTCAAGGTACAGTTGATTTGGGGTTAATGTATTTTAGAAAACCCGAGTTTGGTATGGTTGGTTTTGCAGATGCGGGATACTTATCAGATCCTCATAAAGCTCGATCGCAAACCGGCTATGTTTTTACAATTGGTGGAACTGCAATCTCATGGCGTTCACAGAAACAAACTCTGGTTGCGACTTCCTCAAATCATGCAGAAACTATTGCGCTTCACGAAGCATGTCGAGAGTGTGTGTGGTTGCGGTCAATGAGTCACCACATACAAGATTCAAGCGGAGTAGCTAACGAGAAAAAGCCGACGAAAGTTTTTGAAGATAACTCAGCTTGCGTCTCTCAACTTAAAGATGGTTATATCAAGAGCGACAGAACGAAGCACATCCCTCCGAGATTTTTCTCGTACATCCGGGAGCTCGAGAAAAAGAAAGAAGTGGACATTGAGTATGTACAGTCATGCAAAAATCCGGCTGACTTGTTCACCAAAGCTCTTCCAACTACAACATTCCGAAAACACGTTTACGGTATCGGAATGCGGCGTTTGTGTGATTTGTGAAGAGAATGCTATTCTCAGGGGGAGATTATGTTAGTGTACTCTTTTTCTCCTCGTCATGGTTTTTATCCCAAAGGGTTTTTCCATGATCAGGTTTTTAACGAGGCACTACGTAATACAAAATGGATAATCAAGGGGGAGTGTTATAAAAATAAAGTTGGAGATAATATCTGAAGTGATTATCCATTTACGATAAATATTATCCTTTTCTATTTTGTCTTATTCTTGAAGGTCGGTATTAATGACCGACTGTTTGTAGTATAAATAGCATGTATGTCTCACATATTTGATAAGTACATCACTTCTGAACAAAAGAGAAAAAGCTGTTATTTCTCTCTCCTACTTTGCCCCATTTTACTCTCAAATATCTCTCTCTCTCTCGTTGCAACATACACCATCACTCTCCAAGAATAAAGTGGTCCCAACTCATACCTCTCTCCTCTCTCCTCTCTCCATCGATCAAATATACATATATATATATAATCAGTTCATCACCAATATATTTCACAACAGGAAGTTTGATTTTTCTTTTCGCTTGACACGAACATGCATGATAGTAAGTCAACGCAATGCACAGTTTGACCGACCATACATGCACGGCGCTACAATCTTTATTAACGCCAGAAAGTGTAGATAGGACGACCAAGTACGTACGTAGTAAGTAACCCATCAGATTACCCATATCAAATACAAAAGATAAATAGTTTATGAGAAGAAGAAACAGTCAAATGTTGATAAAAATAACATTGCACGACGAGGATTATTATAAGTTTTGCTCCGATTTAAATTATGACATTGAGATCCTTATATACATCCCCTGTTCTTGATTTATCAATGCATACAGGTCTGCTCCAGTTCGTGAATAACCAACCAACCTGCAAGTCGTTTGCAAAAAAGTCAGCACAAACATTGTTTGAAAAGAATCGATCGATTTGTTTATAGATAGGTGAAGTGAATTGTGAACCTTAGAGGGCCATCTCAGCCTGTAATGCAGCAAGTTCTTCCTCCTCTGCGGTCCTCTTAGGAGCAGGACGTGCTGCTTGACGCCCTGCAGGAACTGAAGGCAATACTGTGGTCGGCTGAAGAAGCTGCTCTTCAAGCTCTGCACCTTCTAGTTCTTCCAGCTCTGCTTCTAGCTCATCCTATCAAAATAGACAAAGTAGATATCTTAGACCAAAGATCATTCGCTTTATAATATATGATCATGTTTTGTGGGTACATAAGAAAGCTACCTCATCGAAGTCTGCTGCTGCCCCGATAGGAGTAGACAATGCTTCTTGGATCTGCTTCATGTTCTCTGTCTGCTCGTTGATCTCATCCATGGTCTTGTCCACGTCATCGATATTTCTGTAAAAGAAAACAGTGTGCACTCGAAACGTTAAAAGCATTCAGATAGAAGAGATATGCATAATAAGAGAGGGTAGAGAACACTTACGTGGCTTTCTGCATTGCTTTCATTGCAGAAGCTCCACTCCTCAACGCATCAACAGTTTCAGTTGTTGCTTTCGCGCCTTCCAACATGATCATCTGTATAAAAAAAAGAGACGCGAGCACGATAAATATATCTAGTTCTACTGCTGAAATCGACAAACTTAGAAGGACACTACTAATTAAGAAATAAAATAAAGAAACTAACTTGATCATGAATACGGAGCTGGAAATTGCCAAGCTGTTCGACTTGTTGCTCATATAACCTCTTCCTTTTCAAACACTGTATAGCCGCTGCACAAGATCCACAAAGCACAACAAGCCTTGGATTTGTATATTATAAGACACATGAGAGTGATAACAGTCACAAAGAAAAACAATTTAGATCGGTACCGCGTTTGTTCTTGGCACGGGTGTATTCTTTAGCCTTCTCAACCTCTTGCCCAGCCTTCTTCAAGAGTACTTTCTCCTTCTTCTCTAGCATCTCAAGTGTCTGCCGTGATCAAACAAACGTTACAACAAGCGACAACAATGGAAAAATTAAAGAAACCAAAGATCAATTGTATTCCAAGAGAGATGGTTTTGAGTCAGCTATTAGTCTCTAAACGAATAAACGGATTTAAAGTGAGCTTAATTAAACCGACAGATGGTGTTATTCAAAACGAACATAGGTGAAGACATATTAGAAAGTAAAGGAACTCGAAGTGAAACCTCGTTAAGCTTGTCTAATGTCTGGAGAGCATTCGTCTCCACCTTTGGTTTCCCGAACAGCCGATTCATCATGATTACTTGAGGATCTTGCTTTAATTCACCGGCTATGAAGAAACCACACCTCGATCTCTTCT
The DNA here is from genome assembly GCA_026261945.1 of Hirschfeldia incana. Taxonomy (NCBI): domain Eukaryota; kingdom Viridiplantae; phylum Streptophyta; class Magnoliopsida; order Brassicales; family Brassicaceae; genus Hirschfeldia; species Hirschfeldia incana. The sequence goes on from JABCMI010000006.1 coordinate 7,567,711, forward strand.
ACCTCTACCGAATCGATTGAAGATCGCCAGAAATTAGTAAATAATATTTTTAAAAACTTAAACCTAATTAAGAAAACGATTGATCGATATACGGATTCGACCAGGAGGAAGTATTCGATTAAGGCAAGGATGAGATGGAAGATGGAGAAAGATTCAAATACCTGTGGGACGATCTTAGGACTTTGCTGGTTTGGTTTGGTTATGTTCTTCGGGGTTTGTGTTCGCAGAAGATTGAGATCGAAGGAAGGAAGGAAGCAACTTTCCTTTTCCTTTGACACGCGTTGATGTTAAAATCGTTATTACACGTGTATGCGTTTAATTGGTTGTCTGTTATATGTCTCTTGTACGAACGTAGTAGGCAATAATACTGATCGGTTGGTGGTAGTTTAACCGAACTTCAATCATATTCGAAACCGAACCACTATTTCCTTACAAACCGAACAAGACCCTTTTCTAGTTTTCTTTTAGAAAAAAGTGGTCTAATGTAATAAGATTTCACAAATTTGTTCAAAAAATAATATAATAATATTTCACACTATATTTTTATTTCGTAAGTCTTTCAAATTAAACAACTATGGAAAACAAATTAAATTAAATAGAGAGAAGTTTCCTCAAACTTGTTACAAGTATGTATAAACCAAACCATTCAAACCAAACTAACTAAAATCTGATTTCATACGCACATAGAATTTGATCTGCACATAGTACGTTCGCAATGTCACACAAGAAAAAGTTACAACCCCAAAACAAGAAACGACTAATACTTAATTTGGTCAGTCAATATTACAAAACAATACTAGTATCAAATAATAACCTGCCGAAAGACAATATTCAGTACTCATGTTCTCTCCATAACGAACACTAAAGAGACAGTAATTATAGGAACAAGAATCACCAATGAGCCCTACGTCTCTCGATATTTTCGACCACGGCCTCTCGGACACCAGAACAGGACGGTCTCTGCACCCGAACACCACCGCCAATACTCCTCCTCCACCCGCTTCCCGCAGCATTAATCTCTGGCCTCTGTCTCGGCGCGCTATGCGACCTCAGCTTACCCCTGAAATACGTCGTATCTGCCATGAAGTTCGAACGAAACTCTTCCGACAAGAAACACAACTGGTGAGCATCCACCTCAGCCTCCGCTTCTACTCCTCCGCCCGAGCAGCATACGCTTCTTGCTGGAGACCCTCCGGCGTAACGAGGCGTGCTCTGCGCCGTCGGGAACTTGCTGCTACAGTCCTCCCATTCCGTTTTAGGCATTGATAGACGCGGTGGGACACGACCAGAGAGCGGTGAAGAGAGCGTGCGTCTAAAAGGGTTGTCTAAAAAGTCCGAACCTGATAAAACGGGTACTCGGATTCTATAATGTCCGGGTCGGATCCCTGTGTCTACCTCTACTATTTTAGCTGTCTCTTCGCCGTTGTTTCGGTTTTCCGAAGACCCAGAGAATCTTTCCTGTAAAATGTTATAAGATTTTTTACAGACTAGTTAAAAAGTTTTCATCTTACTATGCATATATGATAATATATAATAAAAAGTTTCAATCTTTTACATAAAAGGTTTTCTTTTAAGAATTTGAAAAGGTTTACATAAAGTTACTGAATTATTTCTGTGACAACTAAAAAAGTTATGCAAGCGTGCAGTTAAGAAATTTACATGGTCATACAAAAAGTTTTACTAATCAGATATTTTTTTAAAAGATACTTTAGCTTGATGTATCAAATTATTCATCTCTAAATCGGATACTTAACCAACTTCATTGCTGAGTTTGATATGCATAAAATAAAAAACGTCACGGTCAAACCGGAAAAGCAAGTATGTACCGTGGATTTTCTTGCCGGAGCAGAGTTTCCGATACGGCGGAGAGCTCTTTGAAACTTAACAGTGGCCTGAGCTCTAACAAGAGCCTCCATACTCCGGAGAGTCGCCGCGGCTTGCTTCCTTACCAAAAAACCTCTAACTAAAGCTTGTATCTTCACTACTCCTTTCAATGCTCTCAACGCTTTTCTCGCCTTCAACATTAAACATCATGCATCAAAAACTCAGCAAAAACAAAAAAAAAAACATTAAACATCATGTAACGTCTCCATTCCATAATAAAATAGTATACTTATTAAGAAACGGTTAGGAATATAAAACTAAAAAAAAACATTAGTACCAAGTAGCCTCTAAAGGTACATTGGATCTGCATAGCGGCACGATTCTCACGGCTGTTTCCAACACCTAACGGACCACTCTTCCCTTGACCCGTGAGTCTAACAACCGCAGCCGCAGCTTTAGCGGCCGCAACAGCTGCGTCAGCGGCAGCAGCTGTAGCCGCAGCAACCGCAACTGCATGCGCTCTACGCTCTATCTCCTCTTCCCCTGCCGCGTAGAACGACCTTAGCCACGCAGCTTCTCTCTCGGAGATGTTGGGAGGTATGGTCTCGTAGCTGTCGCATAGAGACACTCCAGCAAGTGAAGAGCGGTCAATGCGGTTAGAAATGGTGCCGGAGCCGGAACATGAGGAAGGTTTGATTCTGAATAAACCCCTGAACCATCTTGTGGCTCGACCCATTTTTTTTTGTCTCTCTTCACTGTGTGGTCAATTTTGTGAGATTCTTTTTCACAATGGTGCTACTTTGGTTTCACTCGGTAAATACAGTTTCTTAGAAAAATATTAATTTTTTTTTTGTAAATATATCAAAATTAAAGATACGACGAAGTATGCGTACGATTGGGACAAGCGATAGGGTCCAGTCCATTAGTGTGTATATACTGTAAATTATTCGACGCTGCATAACTTATGTGTTGTCCATTGTTTTCTACATATTATGCTATATGTATATGCTTTGGAAACTCAACTTGTTAACTTTGTATAAAGTTCTGATAAAAGGGAAAAGTGGCTACTGGTAAAAACAGTGTAAAAGATAGCGTAACGCTCTTGGCCGCCTTACAAAATTATAAGCAAATAATGATGAAGTAAATTCACAATAATTTATAACTCAAATATTTGGCGAATTATTAACCCAAGTTAAATAATCTTATTGTAAGATAAATACATAATGGTTTAAGAAACAATGGATACACATTAACTAGATTGTTGTTTGCTACCAAACATAATTATCATATAGTCCAAAAGTCTAAACTATGTCATATTTCATGTACATGCTAGGGATTTGTTTAGAGCACATATAGTCCAACAGTCCAAATCATTGCATATAATTTCATCTGAAATTACCTTCCCCTTTTTTTGAGAGAGAGGTTGAAGTAAAAGAAAGAAAGAAACACCGTTTTAGATAAAACAGATGGTGAAGGCAGAGATTCCAACTTAATGGAGCCACTAAAATGTCTATTCAGTTCACAGGATTGGTCATTTTCTCTACCCAAAACTCTGTAAAGTTGAAAACGAAACTTTTTGATAGACTTGAGACTTGACACCAACCCTTATAATAATTTTATTTACTTAACAAACAAAAGGAATATTTATCTTACCACTTTTTTTCATTCCGATATCTACTTTGTTGAAATAATGCATGGGCCTTCAACTTAGATAGATAGATTTCTAAACATATATGTGTAAATCTAGTTTATTAATTTAATTATTAACTAAATTTTGATCCGCATTTTAAAATATGTTTGGTGAAAACTTTATATAGTCACATTTATATAATCGGTCTTGTATATGCATTTATATAACTCGTCTCATATATGTATTTTATATCCGGATTTATATTTGATTAAAACTATATTGTACATGTATTTTTAGGTTTTTAATTTTGAATTAGATATTTTAAAAATAAATCAATATAACAGTTTTATAGTTTTGATCGGTGTTTTGAAACCCAACTCAGACATGCGGTTGAACGGGTTACCAACCGGTAACCCGATATTTTTAATATTGTGATTTTCTTAATGATAAGACAAATTCGGTGATGATAAGTTGGAAATTTTTTTAAAATTTATTTATATTTTTCAAAATCGTTTTAATTGATAATGAAAAATTAATAATTTTAGAATTAACTAAAATCTTAAAGAATAATCGGCATGCTAAATAACTTACCAGTCACCAAACTCATAACGGAACCAATCGAATTCACCGAAAACTTTGGTTCTGTTCGGCAATATTCAACCGTATTATCATTTCGAATAAGGAAATAAACAATAGTAGATGAGATTAGACTTAGGAAAAAGTGGTTTAAAACCAAACCATTAAATAATTTAAAACACGACGCAGTTTCAAACTTGACCGGTTGGAAAAATACTAAAACCATGCAGTATCAAACAAAGAAATAATCACAGACCGAAATTGAATTAGGAAATGGGTGGTTAATGACAAAAAAAAAAACAATAAGAAAAAATCAGCGCAGAATGTCCATAAATTTTTTAATGAATACAAAAGAAATACTCTTCAATAGGAGTAAAAAGAGTAAAAATACCAACATGCTTCTGCTTTAATAATATAGATATCAATACTATTAAAACAGAAATAGATTTTATCGACTATATTTTATACTATAACAAAGTTGAACCAGTCCAACTAAAATAAATCTATTAGTTATTATCATATAATGTTTTTTACTCTAACAAATATCTATTACTACTGAGATATCTATTTGATTTGCAACGGATTTCTACAAACGTGCAAAAAATGATTTAATGAAATATAAATATATCTATATAAAAAATTGACTGTGAACTTTAATATACACTATGCTTTTCTATAACATTAGTAATATAATTAAATTTCCTATTATTTTACGTAGTTGTACATTTTATATCATACTTTAAATTAATTTTAGACTATCAGATATTCGTTGGGATACTAATTGGCCATTTTAAATTTTGGTTCTATTTTATATCACATCTTACGTTTTTTCTGGTAAATTTGTAAGTACAAATCATGTTCGGATATAATATTTCCGTTTTGGTTTTAATTTATATTACATCCTGAAATTCAATGTTTAGAAATCTAATCCGAAAACTGAATTGGGCAACTTACCGGATCATAGTTTATTGGGTTGACCACAGACGAACATATAAGAAATGTTTTATGATCTAAAAAATATTTGGAAAAACATTTGAAAGAAATTTTTTTTAACGACTTTAAACAAGTTAAGAGTTATGACATAACATAAAAGCATATCAAGACTTAAAATATATAAGTATTTAAAGTATAATGTGAATTCTAAAGTTAAAATATATTCAAAATAAATCAAAAGTAATAAATAAATTGTAATAAATTTATAACAAAATAAACTAATGTCAAATCACAATAATTAATTTTGTTAATATATTCATAATCCACATGATCATATGATCTTTTTATTTTTGAAAAAAAATGAAAGAACTTTACTTTTTAATTATAATACAAACAGATTCTAATAATGTGACTGAAAAATCCAAAATAATAATTCAAAGTTACGTAATGTTCAACCGGTAACTATGTTCCGGATTTTAATGGTTATTATGGGTTTTACCGAGTTTTTGAATAATATATTTTTCTTTGAATCTAACCGGAATACATACCATGTCATTGGATTTACCGGTTCCGACTATGGGTCTGGGTCGGATTTTAACGTTTTTCATTGTAAATACGATTATATAACATTTTTACTGAATATTCCGCGCTTTGTAAGAATTTTATTCATTAACTTCGCTCACATCAAACATGAATACAAATAACATAACATCCATATAATTGTAGTTGAATTTGTTAGATTTCGAGAGCTTATGGTCAAGTGGTAAGGAGAAGAGTTTCTGATGTAACCACATTTCAGGTTTGATCCATCTGCCATTCAAAACTAAGTCATATTCTTTTGATCATTTTACATGGATATGGACTACTGCATTTCGACCCGTTTAAAAACCCAAGAGAAGATCTATCCATAGATACCTCCCATCCGAAGATTAGGTCTGTGTCTTTAATAGACTTGGATTTAATCCTTGAATTTGTTAGATTTCGATTTATTATGGATTTTTACATGTAAATTAGTAAACAATAGTGGACTGATTAATCTTATATACATTGTCTATCATTTTTATTAGATTTCATTTTAGAACCATGCATACTAATTTTTAAAATATTTTATTTATATATTTTAAAACAAAACCAGCATTAATGTTCAGTTAAATACAGTTTGATTAATAATAAAATAGACTGCAAGATATAAATGATCATTCAACATAAGATAGATAAATTTTACATTGAAAATTGAAAATACATACGAGTATAATTTAAAACAAAAAAAAACTTTTGAATGTCATAGAACAAACGGAGGGAGTAGTTCTTTAATTCTTGTGCTGACTTTCACAGATTAATATAACTATACGGAATAATTTCATTATGATTAACAAATTACTGATTTTATAATCAACGTCTAGTAAATCAATGAAATTGGAGTCATGTGTTCATTTCATGTTTTTTTTTTCCATTTCTTTTTGCTCGCTGCCGAAATATGAATTTGAATAAACTTATTTATCTATAACAGAAGATTTAATTTAACATACTCTACAAATTTTAAAAATAAAATTCTACGATCACTGGCTCACTTTATTAAACACATGGAATTGTCTATGACGTATATAATTTGATACGTGTATATGAAAATTTGCACCCATGTCAAAGTAGTTACCTAGAACTATTTGAACAACAATTCAAATGTTTACTCAGAGAAGATAAGAAAGTAGACGAAGAAGAGAATCTAAAGCGCTGAGGTCACGTATCTCTTCTCTATTTACGGGACTAAAAAAGTCTTCGACATGTTTGAATTTGACAATCTCTCTTCCTTGCGGTCCTGCTTTCTCAATTCGTCGTACACTTGTTCGTCGCTTTCTCTTATATATTTATAATCTTTAAGATGCATATAATCAATTATCTGGTACTTTGATTTTGCACGTGAACTTTTTGTATATGCTCAGTTGCTCACGGATTATCCTTTTTGCTGGTTCTTGGGTCATAAGAAGATAAACAAATGTAAGAGAAATGGAATGGGCTGGACCCGGAGACTATGGTGCTCTGATGCCCATTTTGGTTCACAATGTTTATGTAAATCATTTTAAAATGATTTTTTTTCCATGTCTTGTTAGTGGCTAGTACATTGACTACATTCATGAAATTAAGAGGTTTATGTTAATTATTTGATCAGTATGCGTTCATTTAAATTCATATTTTGGCATCGAACATTGTCCATTTTTACCTTGCATGACGAGTAAAGTTAAAATTGTTTGGGCTAGATGAGTCCTTGAAATGTGCTGATTCTATGTCCAATAAACGCAGGGCCCAGAGACTATGGTGCTCTGATGCCCATTTTGGTTCACAATGTTTATGTAAATCATTTAAAAATGATTTGTTTTCCATGTCTTGGAAGTGGTTAGTACATTGACTGCATTCATGAAATTAAGAGGTTTATGTTAATTATTTGATCAGTATGCGTTCATTTAAATTCATATTTTGGCATCGAACATTGTCCATTTTAACCTTGCATGACGAGTAAAGTTAAAATTGTTTGGGTTAGATGAGTCCTCGAAATGGGCTGATTCTATGTCCAATAACCGCAGGGCCCATTGTTTACATATATTAATATCTCAATATAGTTAGGCTATGATGAACTCTTTTCATTGTCACAGAACAAGACACTAGTTATTTGGAACTCGGTTTAGACTTCAGAGTCTAAACCTCCAGACATCAGTAATGGCACACTCACTCCAACTAGAAAATGGAGTATTCGGTCATACTCGTTTAGATGTTGTCACCAGAGGTTTTTTTTTTTTGAGCAACAGTCACCAGAGGTTCCACGTCCGTTTTGCTATCAGTAGCAACAAATCATTACGAATTGGTTTGGTTTCTGGTTCAAATCTAACGAACACAAGAAACGAAAAGTTTCTGATAATAAAATGTTATATAATAGCGACCGGTTTCTCTTCGAAATAATGAAAGTCTTGGTTTTAATTTATCTCGGCCTGGATGTTCCGTAAAACTAAGGAGTTGGCGTATGAAGCCCCTTCAAATAGAACCATAAACTTGAGTATGTGAAATAGACAAACAAAACTAAAACTAGATATGCTATCAAACCATAAACAGGACAGTACAAATACATTCAAGCGAACAGCATTAGCATATATACGGGCATTCCTATATATGTATCACATAATCGGCCATTCCCCCCCCCCCCCCCCCCCCCCCTCTTCTTTAAGGTCAAATTGCGCTTGGTAATATATATATAGTGAGAGTCAAATTAGTGGGTCTACATATTCAAAATCAAGACATGTGAATCGAGGAAAGAGAGAACTAAAAAGCCTGAGGAAAAGAGCCCTAAAAAGAGCAAGAAAAGGGTAACATGTGGAGAAGAGTGTCCCACAGGCAAGTCATGTGTTCAGAAATCTTAGTTATGACCTCCACTTGAAATGGATTGATATTTTTATCATATATACATGCAACTAGCTATATCTAAGTATTATCTATATTAAATATATTTTCAGCAAGCTATCAAAATTTTATATTTTTGAGCGGTAGATGCGAGTTCTAAATGGATTATCGCGCTAATTAATGTAGTACTGAATTCTAATGTATGATATGATCAGAGGTTAGTTAGTTTGGGGTAAATAGATTGTTTTAAGTCTTATATATCATTCCGTAGCTAATAGACTTTTAGTTTTATATAATGGACCGCGTAGTTGCATATGCATGAAATTCAATACGAATCTATCTCTATCACACTTGCTAGTTGATAGTGTTACATAGATTCAGTGCCGGTCCAACATTTCTAATTTTTTTTGACGCCATATTCTCATTTGAAACTTTATGCCCTTGTTATTTATGTAAAAATTTTTGTTATGCCCTATATACAACTAAAATTTTCGCTTAAAATATAACGCCCTAAGCCGTCGCTCACAGATTAGTACATTATCACACTTGCATAGATTTTTACATTTCCCCTTAACCAAAATGTATGAAAATGCTTGAATCTTGATTGAACTAGTCTCAAGATTTTGTCTAGGATCATGTATGTATAAAAAGTACGATCACCACTTACTAGTAGTAACTTAGGCCTCTTTATAATTTGTGGAGTAGTTTATCTTAAAATGGTGTTATGTCACCTCTTGATCATTTATTTTGGGGGTGATAAGACAATGATGGGTATGATGTTGTGAAAGTGTTGGTTATAAGGTAGACAAATAAATTAGGGCATTGACCAAAACATTTTGTGTAGGCTCCCATGTATGTGCATGTGTTTCGGTCTCTCATGGCATGGTGGTTTGGTTAATGTTCTCTATATTTTTGTAAAAACTATTATTTTGGTATTATGTTTTATGTTTGGGTCTTGTTATCACATGTTTGTCCACTATTGGATATAAGTTGGGATGAATTGTTACCATAAATGGAACCCATGTGAATGAAAAGATAGTTTGTGCTTATGGTCATGCATATATATATAACTAAATACTTATATACAAATCTATCGAGAGGTTGAGCAGATCCACTAAGAAGGATAACCTATATAATAACTTTGACTTATAGATGCATTAATATACATATCCCAGTTGCAATATTTCTATACACACAGTATAGGTCCAAAAGAGCATCCACCAAGCTTTCTAAGATGGACTTGTGCCAATCAATTATTCGATACTTTCATGGTATTAGTTTACATTATCATTAATTAGTGCATTGAGGTTTTTGCATGATTCTTTTAGAATGTGGACTGCTACCACAGCATTATAAGCATTCAAAATGTCAAATATTAGCATGATTGAAAACAAGCAAACACAAAATCGGTGAGATGATAAACTAAGGCTTCGCCCAGATCTATTCGATTTTTTTTTTTCAAATTAGATAACATTCACAAGAATTTTTATTCTTTATAGCCCGCGAAAGTATAGATCTTCTACCATTTTATAGAAAATATATGATAACGATCTGTAGTTCTTCGATAATCAAACTAATGATGTCGTTTCTACAGCTTCTATTTTTTATGCTATCAAGTTAGAGTTAATCATCATGCAGAAACGTTTTCTTGTATTGCTAAAACTAGATATATGTACGGATTTTTTAAAAAACTGATATAGAATCTCTTAACTCGAAATCCATCCCCTACATAATATTTTCAGAATATTTAAGACGACCAAACGTATTATGACAAATCGTTATTTAACATAACTATTTTCAAAATTTTCAATATTTCCAGAAAATTGTTTATTATGATAAATCACTATTTAACATAATTATAAATAAAATATCAATATTTTAACCCAAATCAATTCGAGTAAGGAAAACTAACAAATGTAAAAAAATATACATATATAAACCCAATATATATAACAATTTCGTAAATTAACATAAATCATTAAGAATGTAATAATTAAAATAACACTTCATCATTATTATTTTCAAAATGTTAATATTTACAATAAGTTAAAAGTAAAACGAAAATATTATTATTATATATAATTAAAATACAATAAGTAGTAGCATTTGATAAGTTACTTAAAAACTTAAATTTGATAGTAAAATAGAAAATCAAAAAGACAAATAGTAATATTTACAAAAATATTATGTTTGCTATTTTGTATAATAAATCCAAATTACATTTTAGGCTAGAATAAAATAGTAAACTATTGTAAAAATAGTTAAAGTAACAAAAAAATCTAAAACCAGTTACAATGTATAAAACAAAAACAAATCTAATATCTTTTAAATTACATAAATTGTTAGTGTAATTATAAGTAATTATAATGGGATAAACCATTTAGATTGCCTATATCAGATTTAAAACCATAAATTAAAACATGTTAAAATGTCAAAAAAATAAAACATGTCAAATTGTTAAAAAGTCTATGTTCTTAAAATGTCAAAATTTTCAATTCTAGACTTCAATACTATATAAAAGTTGAGACTATAAACCATTGAAAATGTCCATTGTTTTAAAACCAACAATCGTAATTAGACAAATTTTTATTTTACATAATTATTTTCAAAATATCAATATTTCAAAAAAATACTGTTTATTTCATAATACAATTAAGGAAAAGTAACAAAATTAAAAACAATATACATATATTATCCCAACTTATATAATAATTTAGAAATTTAACGTAAATAATTAAGAATATAATAATTATATGACAATTTATTATTATTATTAATATTATTATTTTTATTATTCAAAATGTTAATATTTCCAAAAAAAACTAAAATAAGAGAAATTAGTATTATATAAACTAAACTAAAATAAGTATTACATTTGACAAGTTACTTAAAAATTTTCACTTTAATAGTAAAATAGAAAATCAAAAGCCAATAGTAATATTAACAAAAATATTACAATTTCTATTTTGTATGATAAATCCAAATTACATTTTATGTCAAAATAAAATAGTAAACCATTGTAAAAGTAGTTAAAGGTAAAAAAACATCTAAAACACTTACGATTTATAAAACAAAAATCTGATATCATTAAAATTTCATAAATTATTAGTGTGATTATAAATAATTATGATGGTAAAAGCCATTTAAATTATCTACATCAAAGTTTATACCATCAATTGAAACATGTCAAATTATTCAAAAAATCTATATACTATATAAAGTTGAGACTATAAGGCGTTGAGAGCGTCTATATAAGATTTAAAGCTACCAATTTTATTATGACAAATTAGCATTCTTCATAGTTATTTTCAAATTTATCAATATTTCAAAAACTGTTTATTTCATAATAAAATACAAATCAATATATAATAAGGAAAACTAACAGTACCATCTCAAGATAAATAGCAAATTTAAAACAATCAATCAAAATATGACAATTTGTTATTACAATTTATTTCGACATTATAAATGAAAGTTGAGGCTATAAATCATTTAGAGTGTTCACATAAGATTTAAAACAATCGATCAAAATACAACCATTCATTATTATATTTTCAAAAGAATAAAAAACGAAATTATTATATCATATATAACTAAACTAATAAAAAGTATTAGAATTTTACAAGTTAGTTAAAAATATTGAATTTTGTAATAAAATAAAAAAATAAAAGCAAAACAGTAATTTTAACAAAAGTGTTAGGTTAGCAATTCTCTATAATAAATTTAATGTACATTTTATGCCAAAATAAAATGGTGATTTAGTTTTAAAATGGTTAAAGTATAAAAATATTTGAACACGTTTTCAATGTATAAAATAAGAAATTTCATAATATCATTTATATTGCATAAAGTATTAGTGTGCTTATTAAATAATTGTCAAAATTTCATCATATCATTTAAATAATTTATTATACAAAAAAATATTAGTTATAAAACAAGGATTGTCTATAAAATAAGAAAATGTATGATAAACACACATCATTTGCAGTTATATTATGTGAGCGACATAATAGGTAAAAAGTATGATAGATATATTTACGATAGTGTATTGCCATTTTCTATGCATCTAAAAATTTATATAATGTTAAAAAGATAAAAATATAAATTATAAACATTAATTATAAATACATTTATGAATATTATTTATACATTTTCAATTCAAATAGTAAATAGCTAAGAACTAAATATTTTAAAAGAAATAATTTGTAAAAAAACATAAATTAAAGAACAGAAAATCAAATTTTAAATAATTTTTTCACAAAAATATTTACAAAAAATTATTTTTAAATAACATTAACTAATTATTAAAACAGATGCATGCGAGTATAAAGTTTAGTTAACATAATAACTAAACATTTACAATTACGTGAAAGCTTGTGATTTGACTTTAAAACGAAGAAACAAATATTTTGCCTTTTTTATCTCACAATATATCACGTAATACGTAATACTATTATAGATTGTTGATATTTAGAACACATGCCTATTACCAATCATATGTTGTTACTAGTGGTATTCCGGCGCTACGCGCCGGGTTCTTATATTTTTAAAAAATAAATAAATTGTAATTTTAATAAAATATTCAAATTGCGAAATGAAAATATATTGAAAGATGGTGATATTTCTTCCAATCCATTTGAGAGTGGTTAATGCCACAGTATATTATTTTGTTTTAAATTTACTTATTCAAAATGGAATACTATAAGTAGTTGTGATTAATCGATTTAATAAAAATATAATAAAAATCAATAATTATAACAAAGATTAATTTAGTTATAATTTAAATATAAACTAAAATTTGCGTTTTATTTAGAAAACATATTTACTGTTGCATACCATGTGGACAGTATATAGAAAAAACGACATTTAAATGTTATTTTATAAGTTATCCAAATTTAAACATGTGTAATGGAGTTTTGTTCATATATATTTTTTAATTTGACTTTCGTATGAAATTAATTCTGGCAATGGAACATGTTAATAATTGAGGAAAAACATTTATATCCTTTGTTTTAAAATTAAAACAAAAATCGAAAACAGTCTGTAAATGAAACTGAAATTTGGAATGTGAAGAAGTGCTTTAGTTACGACACTTGAAGTTAGTCTTTTCCCCTCTTCTAACTCGTTTTGGATTATATTTTTGTTGTGTTTGCCGATCAACACACTTTCATGGGTTAATTTTATTCGAATAATAAGGTTTCCGATTTAGATCTATCTAAATCAGGTCATCTTTCTTCAGTTTGCATGTTTAAATCCCGAGCACCATCTTTCATCAGAATAGTGAGTTATTGAAAAATCAGAAAATAGAGAATGGCATCATTTTTATACATTCATGTACAGGATAAAACAAAAAAAAATGTATGTCACAATAATTTTATATCTCCATGATTAGTCATGTGATATATCCATATCGCTTTGGAAATTTTAAGGAGTTTTTCAGTGATTAATAGTGGATGATTTGAATTCATTTTTGATGTTTTGTGATGGGTGAGGAAAGGGAAACTCAGTGATATTGATTTGGTAATGTATACATGTTAATACTTATGCCAATAATTTCTATATATAAAGTTAAAATTTATTAAAAATTATTTGTTAAGGTGAATTCTTAGGATACAAAAGTGATGTTTGTGTAAGCCAACCCTATTGTGGTAAAGTATGCAACATTTTATATATTCGTGAAACTTTCCAGATATTTTTAACTATATTTTGAAACTATACATCAATAATTATACTAAAATTATTTACCTGTTAACGCTTACCTGTGCACAAAAAAGAGAGTTAAAGCTCATTATCTAATCGTTCTTAAATTGTAATACTTGTTTCAAAATAATATACTAAAATACAATATGTAGCCGCATCTCCAGGTTGCACCCACGATATTGCCATCAAAATCTAAATTTCTATTTTTGTTCTCAACTCATAAAGGTCAATTACTCGACAAATTTAAAACAAAATGTAAAAAAAAACAAAAACATAGAACTAACCGAAAGGTAAAGGAAACTAAAGATTAAACAACATTCAAAATCCACTTAACCTGAAGAAGCAGACACGAATCCCATGTCTGTTAGCCGATGCACTTCTATCCAGCTTCGCCTTCTATCCTTCAACAATATCTTCGTAATTGTCCTGCGTTTATTTTATATCAGCTTTGTAACAGAACCAAAGCAAATGAATAGAGACAGCTTCAAACGCTGTTAAACATTTACTGAAACCCATCATGAGTTATACTAATACAATTTTTAAGAAAATTAAGCACACAATAAAGAGATTAGGAAGGAAAAAGTTGAAAACTTTAGGTTTTACAAAAGATTACTAATTACAGATAATTGATATTCAAACCCATCGAAGAGAACCAGTAACTGATAAAAAAATGATAACTATCCAAACCTATTGAATTAGCTTATCAAAGCTATAAAAAAAACATATACAGACGATGGTAGTGGGACTTTTTATTTCTTTGGTGCCTGTAATCATTTCACAGCATCATCATACTGGGACAAATATAGAGATAGAGGTGGAACATCCACACGAAACTGGTCAGAGTAGCGGCAGTACAATGACAATAGCATGAAAACAAAAACTCAAAGAGAGCATTTTGAAAGTAGTGACAAATAAATAATGAGACTGGCATTTTTGAATGACAACAAACCGGTTGATTGATCTAGAGAAGATCTTGTAACACAACGTTTTCTCAGAAAGGGAAAATACTGATTTATTTGTGGAAGTTTAATATAAAGGTACATCCTTACATGATTGTTAAGGAGATAGTACCTAGTGAGAGGTAGCCATGAAGTTTGTGCTTCAGAGAGAACTTGTTCTCCATGTTTGCTTAGTGAATCTAATAGCGATATGAGCATCACAAATTTTGAAGTTCGTGTTGCTTCTTGCAACATAAAAAAAAAAGCTCAGGTAAGCCTGTGATAATTGATCGAGGACTGGATGAGCATTGCCTGGCAAGGGGAAGAAAGAATCAGTTATCAAAATGACAAAGAGTTCCAAATTTTAAACTAATAATTGTAAGAAACAATCGGTATACCTTCATATCTATAGGAAGCATGTCAACTCCCATCATTCCAGCCTTCTACGGTTTTTTTTGTTTCAGAAAGAATGAAAAAAAAAACAAAACTATCACTTAATAATCAGATCACTTCCAGAACATAACAGAGAGATCTACCTAAAATTACTCTTAAAACAATTCCTAAGATCCACACTTACCTTATTGCATTCACTAAAACAAAGCGTTGGCTTATCAAAACCTCAACAAACTGACTTCGGCAGTGTGGTAGCATCGGGTGGATCTCAAAGTGGCAAGGAGGGTGTAGGAGTTAGCCATCGCAGTAATAGGTAAGCAGAACAGTTTTTTGTTTTTGATTTCGTTGTAGCTTTGCTCTCAGTGATTGAAAGACTGGTTATTTATAGATACAGCTTCAGACGGTTACTCGTGGAATCAATATTGAGGGCGGTTCAATGCGACGGAGTGGAGAAATGGCATAACTGCGCATTAAGTCTGATCCAATGAAGAATCAATGAGCCGTTTCAGAGATGAAAAGAGAAAGGACATAAAAGATCAGGGAAGCTCAAGCTTCGTTCTTTCTTCATTTGCGAAAGAAGAAACGAAGAAACCTAGAATAGAAGTGGGCCTGCTTTGAAAATTTTAAAGCCTATAAGATTTATACCAAAACGCTGCAGAAAATGCCTCAATCACTAATCACAGATGAAAGACGAACGCGTGAGTAATAAAGCACGAACGCACTAGAAGACAGAGATCACGCGTGAAATATACGGATGGCCTAGTATCTCGCCACGTGTCAAAAAACACCCCATCCTTCCAAAGGATGTGAATGATTGTGGAGCCATCACAAGTCTCCTTTATATTAATAGATTATCCGAATTTATTGACCTCCAAAAGTTTAAACGTACTTCCTTAGGTTCAAAATAGTTGACTAGTTATAATAATGTTGAATAATATCTGTATGTATGTAATTTCAAAATTTAAAAGGTTCCGAATAGAGAATTGTAATTTAATTTATATTTCGTAATAATCAATTAAACTCAGTTGATAAGAAATCACGCCATTGGTACATTCTCAATCGAGGACATCCGTCGAATTTCAAATTCGTCATCAAAATCAACTTTAGATTTACCTACTAGCATGACAACAAAACCCATAAAACGAGCTACTTTGGATAGTCCATTGAACATCAAGGTTTAAATAATAGTGTATGGTTTTAAGCACAAAAAAACAGTGTGAGAAAGATACAAGAAGAGAGATAGATGTAAGTAAATAAAGGGAGGCCCCCTCGTGTGGAATGCGAGCAGTACACTCCAATTATGTAACTTGTGATCTGTCTTAATTTGTGGGGACATCTGCCACTGTTCTGCTTCTTCTTCACTTTCTCTCTCTCTTCTTTCAACTACTTTTGTCCTCTCTCCTCTCCCCCACACATATGTTAGCTATTTTTGGGGCAGTGAAATTAATTTCTTTTCTTTGGCCCTAACCTTTTCGTTCTCACTTGATCTACATTTTTCACCATTTATTACCCTTTCTCATGTATCAGATTCTTTTTTCACCAAAATAGTATCTTATTCATTCCAGGTGATTCAAAATAGATTCAGGAAGACCTAGGGAAATAGGTCTATATTTTCTATTTATAACACCTAGCTAGCTATATTAAGGTTTGAATAAAACTTTCAACGCTTGTTAATGCTAGTACTTAATTCCCATCACAAGTGTGTAAGATGCTTATGTCACAAAGTTACTGTTTTATCTTATCTGATTGATAGTCAGATGTGTTGATTTTAAGAATAATCAATGCTCATTTCCTATACAAAAATTGATATTTTAGTTTTCAAAACATAAATAATTATTATGTGCAAATTCTAAAACGCATTTTCTCAAATACAGAGGCAATACCTAATTTTGCAAAATGTGACACATTTTTTTTTTGAAAAAGAAAATGTGACACATTAGGATAAGCTCTTTTCGTTATAAATTTTATAGACTTCAGGAATAAAGATTGATTCTCAGTTGGCTGGTTTAAACTCTTGTAAATTTATTTGTACCTAGTTGAAATGTAAAGGAAAATGACTTAAAAGATGCTTTCACTGTTTTCAAAATTTGTCCTCTCTGCCCAATATTTTAAAAATATTGTTTCAGATGATAAATTCAGTACTTCAATAATTGGTACCCAATTTGTCACATAAAATTTTAGTAGTACGAAGCTACTCTGCAAGGAGGAAGTACCATCAGTTTTGATCTAATATCAATGAATATCGAATTATTTATCATACAGTATTTTATATGAACTATTATAGTTTCATTTGTGCATTAACAATGTAAACTATGATATTTCAGAAAGAAATGTATCTATGAACACAATGATGCACACTAGGCATTATGGATCGCAGCTGTGCATTCTATTTTTTACCAGACTTATAAATATGGTTTAATTAATTAATTATAGCACAGACCCAAATAATCAATTATAGCACTAAACGAATTAATTTAAATCATACGTAAATATTTCCTTACACCAATAATTAATCGAGATATGATGGTTCGTTTTTTTAAAGGAGACATGGGCAATATTTAAAGATAATATAAAATATCACTTCAATTTCATAATATATACTTTGTTCGTTTTATTTTCCTCAAATAACTACTATTCCCATAATAATTAATAATTTTCACTTTGCCTTTTTGGAAAAAAACTTTCTGTGACAATTCAGTGATTAAAGAACAAAATTATGGGATTATTAGTTAAAAATTGATGCTTGGTTAAGCGAATAACAAATTCATTTTCTTGTTAATGACAATTTTATTTTTCAACGTACAATTTAATTCATCTTTTTTCTCAAAATTGTAATATATGATACAGTGAGTAATACTCCATCTGTTTCATTCTAATTGTTGTTTGAGGCTTTTGCACACATATTAAAAAATTATTTAATTTTGCATTTTTTATAGAAAAAATATTATTACTTATATACCTACTCATATTTAACCAATAAAAAATAATAGAAGAATAAAATTAATAAATTTTGTATTGAAATGTTAAAACGACAGTTATTTTGTAACAAAATTGTTTTTACGATACTTTAAGCGGAAAAGTAATTAAGTAAGAAATATTTTGTAGTGTAATAGGAAAAAAAATCTTGCTTATTTTAAATATAACATTTATAGTAAAATTTGTTGACAAAGAAAAAGTTATAATACAATTTTGAATATTAAAAAAACGAGGAACCGTAAGCATCGAAATGCAGAATCATATGGATAAATATTTAAAATTATGAATAGTAATAAACTATAGGACGAAAAATATATGATGATGAGATGATGCAATGGTCCTTGGGAATTGATCTCTCTCAACTCTGAGCAAAAACAGCACTCTAGTATATAGGGAATCCAAAACGTTCATTCAGACCTGTCTGAATCTTCGAGACACAAGTCTTTGTTTCCCATAGGGTTGCCACTTCTACAAATTACCATATTACTCCCTTTCCTTTTTATTACCCATTACACGTACTTTTATTTTATTTTATTTTCATTTATTTTTAGTTATTTATAAATATTTCAAAATAAAAATATTTTCTGATTTCTCTGTCGCTCCAGCTATATGGTCCCAACATTTTTTTTTTTGTATCAGAGGCCCCAACATTTTTTTGCCTCAAATTAACGTTTTAAAATTTTATTGTGATTAATTTTTCCATTCATTTAGATAACACACAGATTAAAACACTGCCATATGTAAAAACTAAAAGTAGAAATCAAAATCACTGGACACGGTCAATCATAGGGGGATAAAAATAAGGAGAGAAACAAAAAAGAAGAAGTTAAGTACAACAAAAAGAAAGAAATGTTAATATTTTCAAGAAAGACAAAACTTTCTCTTTCTATTAAAAGAGAGGAGCATATATTTATAGTTATAATTAAATTAATTATATGATAAATATTTTTATTAATGTAGAACCGTGATACGAAGCAACGGTTGTCTCTCATCGCTCTCACCGTCGTCACCCAGAGTATCAGACACCGTCTTAATAAGATCATTCCCGGCAGGGTCGGCGCATGTTAGCGACTGCGCCTTCTTGGCCTCCGCTTCCCAGTCAGTGGTCCCCACCACGTACAGCATAAGCCCGGCGCAGCTAATCTGCGCAGCAAGGAGTCCTAACCAAAGCCCATTAAACCCAACCCCGGCCCAAAACCCAAGACCCACAGCCACCGGCATGCCCACCAAATAAAACGCGCCAAGGTTCACGTTCGCCGCTGTTGACGGCCGCGCCGTCCCCCTCACGACACCGCAACCAACCGTCTGAGGACAGTTTCCGATCTCGCACAGACCCAGTATCGGAAGCGCCGCCGCAGTTAGCCGGAGAATCTCGTCGTCTTTAGTGAAAACCATCCCCCAAACATTTCTAACCGAGTAAGCAAACGCCGCCGCGGTGATCCCCGTCGCCGCCGCGAAGACGACTGACACAGTCGCCGAAAGCTTCGCCGTCTTCGGACGGTTCGCTCCGAGCTCGTTCCCGACGCGAGTGGAGACGGCGAAGCTCAGAGAAGACGGGAACACGTAGAGAAACGACGTCGTCTGTATCAAAACGCCCATGGCCGCCACCGTCGATCTCGGGTTCACGAGCAGCCCGCAAAGAACGATCATGATCTCGTACCACCACCACTCCAAACACACGGAGACGCAGCTAGGTCCCGCGAGGCGGAGCAGAGGAGCCCATCCTCGGAAACAGTCCCGGGTTGGGTTGGTCCAAGTTGGCACGTGGAGACCACTCGCCCACACGTAGCATATTAAGAAAACAACGACGAAAATGTTCGTGAGGGAGGAGGCCACCGCTACGCCTTTTAAACCTAGTCGGAGGTAAGAGACGAGAAAAATATTAGCCGGTAAGTGAAAGACGGCGCCGGAGAGAGAAGCTAGGGTGACGGGGTGGATGATGCCTTGAGCACGAAGGTAGATTCTTATAGGGTGAAGGAGAGTGTTGGTGATGAGATCAGGGAGTGAGAAGATGAGATACGTCTGAGCTAACTCTGCTATGTCGGGGTCTTGGTGTAGGTAAACCGAGATTTTACGGACGTTGAGCCAGAGAACCGAGATCGGTACGCAGCAAACCAAGAGAAAAACCACGGTTCGATGGAGGGTGAGCGAGAGGAGTTTGTAGCGGTGAGCACCAAAGGCTTGAGAACAGAGCGGTTCCATACCGAGTGCTAAACCGGATAAAACAGAGTAACCGGTTATGTTAGCAAACGCAATGGCGAGTGAACCGGCGGCTAATTCGAGGTCGCCGAGACGACCTAGGAAAAACATGGAGACGGCGGAGCGTAGGTAGAGGATTAGTGCCGTCACAGCGATCGGGAAAGCCAGTGTGAAGAGAGACTTAGCCTCCGTTACAGCTTCGGACATGACGGGAGATCTTATGTTCTCGCATTGTCGGAAGTTTAGCTTTGTGGGATGTTCGAAGGTTTTGGTCGAGAATAAGATTCCGGTTTGAGATTGTTTGTTGTCGGACACGGCCGTGCAAGTGCCGGCGGTTGTAGGTGTGTTAAACATGACGGTGATGATGATGATGATGATGACAGTGAAAGATATTATGGGAAAGAGAAAGAGTTCTCTCGTGAAGAGCTCTCTGGAGTTTTTTTGAGGTTTTAAGTAGAGAAAATGAAACTTTGATGCTTCTTCTCTCCTCTACATCTTCTCTATTAATAAAGGAGTTGCCAGACTTTTTTTTTTCTTCTCTTCATTTTCATTTTCTTCATAGAAAAGAATCTAACCTACCTTTTCTAAAAATATATTTTAAAAATACTTTGGGAATTTTGTGAGTGCAACTTTTTCGATATAGTATACATTAGTATTACTAAAATTGACAATACAAATACATGAAATTAGAAGCAAAAGAAAAGAAGAAAGAAATTAATTAATTACCAAATGTAATTACAGGAGGACCATAAATTAAAAATGATGTATTCCATAGTAGGGGTTGGCATTCGGATTTATTCGGGTTTCGGGGTCAAAGATTTCAACCATATTCACATATTTCTTAATTTTGGTTCGGGTTTGGTCTGAATCCTTTCGGGTTCGGTTCAAGTTCGGATAATCAATTTAAATTATCTTTTAAATTTTAAAATTTCTTATATACTATCAGTTTCAAAAAATCTATAAATAATATAATATATTACATATAAATTTGAATAACATATGTCAAAATACTTAAACTTAACAAATAAATTGGTTTGTTTGAATATTTAGATAGAAAATCAATAAATATTTTAAGTATTTTGGTGTTGTGAGTATAGTTCAACTATTTAAATATTTACTTTTGACTATTTCTTTTTTATTACACATTAAATCTAAAAATAATTAATATATATATATATATATATATGTACTAATATATATCCAATATATTTGGGTACCCGGAATATTTCAGTTTGGATCGGATTCTGTTTCGGTTTTTTAGATATCAAAAATTTGAACCCGTTTAGATTAGTAATCAATTCCGTTCGGGTTTGGTACTATTTTTTCGGATCATGTTTAATTCGGTTTTTCGGGTTCGGTTTTTTTGCCTAGTCCTATCCATACGTATTAGCAATATATATAATATACGTATCGAATACATCATCTCTAATTTATGGTCCTACTGTAACATTATGAACGGTACAGAGTTTATTGGTTTAGCAATTATTAGAACTAAAAAGGAGTTTATAGTAGTTAAGCATGGATATGGATTGGATATTCCGGGTTTTGAAGGTATTTGTGATTTACTTCGTATGTTACCGATATTTAATTTTTGTTTTTGTTTTGATTCGGAGAAATACAGATATTCGGAAAAACAGAAATCCGGAAAATAAATAGATATTTGCGGATATTTATGAATACTTACAAATATATCATATATTTTGATTAATACAAATAATCTTAGAAATTCGATGCAGATTTATTTTGTATAATATATTTATACATGATATATAAGATAAAAAATAAAAGAATTAGTGAATCTACATATTTTGTAAAAATTTTAAACTTAGTTAACAATTATAATAATACAAAACTTAAGAAAAAAATTATAATTATCATAAAATATCTTTTTTATCTTTTATGTACTACTTTTATATAAGTAATAATGTGAATAAAATTTGTCAAATCATATGTCAAAATAATAATTATATAATTTTATGTACTACTTTTATATAAGTAATAATGTGAATAAATCATACAAAATTATAATTATCCGCTCTCCAAAATTTACAATAACGAATCAAATCGAATTTTACGGATATTTTGTCCACTCCTAATGGTATAAACCGAACTTAAAATTTCAACGTGTGAGTTGTTACAAAAAAAAAACATGTGAGTTGTTATAATGTCAAAACGTGTACTAATACATGGTCAAATCATGTACTAAACCCCATGATATCTATCTTATTAAAACAGAAACATTACAAACTTTTCTTTGTGGATTTTTAAGTTGGACATCACATTATTATTAATAGTCTAACCTTAATATTAATAGCCTAACCATTCACTTAAACATTTCCTAATTTTACCTATCGAGACATTTACAATTTAACCCACTCTAACATTGTCTTATTATAATTTGACCAACCAATATTAAAATACGTGTGTAACATTATTTAACCCACTGTAACATTGTCTTATAATTTGACCAACCAATATTATAAGATTATTAAAATACGTGTATAACATTGTCTTATTATATATGTATCTTACGATTCTAAAAATACTATGTGTAACATTGTCTTATTATATATGTGTCTTACGATTATAAGAATACTATTTTAAATTATACTATTAAGAAAACCCACTATATATTGCTTTTATATCTTATTATAAATTGACTCACTGTAACATTGTCTTATTATATATGTGTCTTACGATTATAAGAACACTATTAAATTATACTATTAAGAAAAGTATTAGTTGTCTCTGCAGACGACATATTGTCTTATTATATATGGGTCTTACGATTATAAGAATACTATTATAAATCAATACTATTAGCCATTGTTTTTACAATAGATTAAGCAATATCATTTATATATTTCTTTTATTTACAATTCTGTCACTATATATACAATTATTTTTACTTACAATTATGTATGGTGAAAATAAAAACACAAACTGAAATATAAATAGTATATTATAGGGACCTTTATATTTATATTTTTACTTACAATTCTATATGGTGAAAATAAAAACATAAACTGAAATATAAATAGTATATTATAGGGACCTTTATATTATATAAAAAAAATTAAATACAGTATTATTACCTTATTTAGTTTAGTCAAATATAAAAATTTCAAGAGTTCAATTTTCAATAAAAAAGTATCCGAAAATTAATAATAATTCTGAGAAAACTAAAGCAAAAATTAAAATTTTGAAACATGGACATACAAGAAAAATACAACAAGAAGACAAATTTGATATACTAACTTAAATTACAGTTTTTATATTTCATATTAAATTTTAAGAATATAATTTATGTGATTATTTATAAAATATTTTACATTATTAATTATTTGAAAGCACTAATAAATGAAACTGCAAAATAAAATCAAGCTTAAATAACAAATGACTAAATCAACAAAATCATGATATGGGTCTGAATTATCTCAACTCTTTGAAAAATAGTTTCATTTAACAAACTAAATCAAATAACTAAATTTAATAAAATTATATAATACTTTTTGAAATGCACAAATGAATTTTTCAATACAGAGAGTGTTGAAGATAGAAAATATTTTATTTGAATTAAAAAATCACTGTAAAATAAGTTTAAATTTTGGTTAAATAAATAAAATCATATAACGGGCTAGAATTATTTAGAGTCTTCAAAATTCAGCCATATTTAAAATATAAAAAAAAAACATTTCATAAAAGTAAATTAAGAGAAATTTCATAAAAATTAAAATATATAATTTATCAAAAATCATAATTTTTATTACGTAAAATAATTTTCTAACAAAAAGTATATCTGCCCTTAAAAAGGGCGGATCAAAATCTAGTTTACATGTATAATGTAATATTGATCTAAGTTATTCATATTAGATAAATATGGGATTGAATTTATTTGGTATATAACCAGGATAATATTATATTAGGGAACACACAGATATACATGTATTTCTTACTAGTTACTATTTATCTTTTATTTATATAGGCAGTTCATCGTAACGTAAAATAAAACATTTAATTGGTTTTATCGTGCAAGTTATTACACGTGAAATGTCGAATCTTGTTCAAGTGACCATGTGACACAGAAAAATCGTTTTTTATCTTATCGATATTTTTTTTTAAGAAAAAAATCTTTCAACCTGTTAAAAAATCTTCAACCTGTTCTTTCCGGTTCATAAAATGTCATTTTAGACTTAATTTGATATTGAAATCTAGTATTGTTCTAAAATTCTTGAACGTATGTAGTAGTATTTAATAGTTTTATTTTGTCTATCAGACAAAAACTAGGCTAAACACTCAAAACCTGTAAAATTCTGTTTTGTGTCTATTGCATTATTTTTGATAAATCAATCATTAATTTGTATATAACTCAAATTATTGTTTAGATCACATGGCAAATCTTGACAACTATCGAACCACCATGAAATAGTTTTAATATATTAAAAATGACACATATTTTGTGTTTTTTTTGTAGAAAAAAAATCAAAAGAAAACCAAAATGTACTAAACAAAAACTGAATGGAAAATTGAAATTAATAATATTTGTAGGGATTTAGCGAGAGCTAGTGAATCGTAATATACTCATATTTTATCAAACTCAAACGAGGGATTAATTATACCTTAAATTTTGATAGTTAAGGACCTAACACTAACATTAATGCTTAGTGTGACTATCTTTAACCAAAGCATGAAAATCATGGTTACAATTAATTTACCCGTTGTCTCATGTGTTGTCTCCAGCCGATGAACAAATTAGAATTAAACAGCAACTTAATCCCAGATTTAAATATTTTATCCGCATACAAAAAATTGATGTTTTTAACTTTTATTTTTGTATTAGAAAGACTGATGTTATAAATTTTAATAATGGGTTTTGTTTTAAAAAATTAAACATAAATCAAACTTTTATTTATGAGTGATGTAGTTTTATTGGAAGGCAAACAAAAATTAAAAAGAAATTTAAAATCAAAGATAAAATAGAAATTGTCAAAAATACCACAAGTTAAGTACCACTTTTCAAAAAATACCCTCAATCAAAAATTTACTAACATTTAGGTTTATACTTTAGTGATTAGTGTTTAGGTTTAATTTCAAGGGGTTGGGTTGAGTTTATAAATGTATTATGAATATTTTAAAAAATTATTTTAGTGTAATTTTATCACAAATCTAAGGTATTTATGAAAATAGTCATTCATTAATGATAAATTTGAAAAGTGGTATTAAACATGTGGTAGTTATGAAATTTTCCCACCATGAAACCAGGTTATGCAAGTATGGTACATGTCATGTGAAATTGTATGCACATCTAAAATTGTGTGGTCTAAATTAGCCTTTCAAGTTTCAAGTGAAAAGAAATGTAAAGCTCTTCTGTCATATCTAGATACATTTTATTGCTGTGATCGCAAACTGTCTATCTGTTATATACATATTGGTTTGGATGTAATTTATACAATCATTTGTGGGTTCTAAATGTTTTCTGCCGATAAGATTTGATGCAAAGAGATAAATCAGTGTAAGGCTCTTGTGGCTTTGTGAGCATTCACAATTAGAGGGGGGCCTCAACCTACTAACTAAGCCTCTGGAATTTTGTAAAAATAATATTTCTCCACTCTCAGTTCCCTTCGAAACGTTCAAATAATTGTTTTAAAAAATAACTCATTTTGTAGTAAATCTCTTATGCATGCACAAATATACACACTGTCTTTTAATAAATATGTATCCGCCATTGACTATAATTAGAATGAAGTAATTTTTTTTTGAAATGTAGAATGAAATAATATTAGGGTGACGAAGCCAAGATAGGTTTTTACAAAATGGCAATTCAAATGTTCAAATACAATACCACACTTTAGAAAGATTTTTTTCAAAAAAAAAATATAATACCACACTGAAAAGAGTACATTAAGTTTAACTTGTCAACGCAATAGTGGTATAGTATTAAAACGGCTGAGTGTTATAGGATTGAATCCGGTTGCAAATCCGAATATTTGTGAAACTCAACAAATATATTGGATTCGATTATTCGATGATGATGGCCTATACGTATTTCATCATTATTCGCCATGCATTATCGTATATACTTTTTGGCTGGGGATATTTATTTGAAAGAAGATAACATTCCACCAATCTCTTGATCAAGAATTAATGTCAAAAGTGTGGCTTATACTACTACAAAATAAACCATATATATTGTTTCCCCATTTTTCATATCTACTATGATGTAGACAATCGTCAAAATTAATTAATAATGCCGCATCAGCAACAACAACACCAATAATAAGGAAATTCCAAATTAACACACTACATGCATGCAAATTCAAAACAAATTATCAACAAGCTTCTAATCGTGCATTATGCGAACAATGTGGTTTCGTACTTATAAACAATGTAATTTCATATTTATCACATTGAAGTTTGTTAGTAGAACTTTATGTCATAAATATTGTATTGATAAATATGAAAGTTTTGTTTGCAGAATCAACCCTTGTTACAAAAAGGAAGTTTTGTTTGTAGAACTGGCCTGATGATATAAGTGAATATATGTTTGTATTTTATTCATTGAAAAACGTAAAATGATTTTATATTTTACATATGTGTATGTATAGGTAGAAGGTGGATGTAATCAATGAAAAGTGGAACTGGGATAAATGATCTTCAAACTATTTTGCATGGACATGAAAACGGTGACGTAGGAAGAGGATAGTCACAGAACAAACGCCAAAATGGACTTTCGATCGAGAAAGGGTTAAATTCACAGCTGGAATCTAGAAATTCTTATTTCCTTCTATCTTTCAAAGAAAAAAAAATATACCAACTAATTAAATGAGAACGAAATACAGGAATTGACATAAAATACACATAAATTACTTATATGAAGGGAGGTCCCAAATAAGAGGCTGAAGAAAATATAGTAGCAAGGCTATTTTGGCTTCCCTTTCAAGAACAGAAGGCCAAAAGGGGACATGTGCCTTCTCTTTCAAGCAATTTTATTTTACATTTACCCTTTCAGAAAAAATCTTGTAGATGTTTTGTCTTTTAGATTTTCATTCCAAATGATTTGTATCTATTTTCTTATATGAGAAATGAGAAAAGATAGGTTGGCTCCTTAGACTATAGTGACTAATTTATGGACCGACTCATATAATTCAAACATTCATATCCTCAAGAGCAGTGTTTTCGGGTTTGTCTACTGTACATTTTAAATTATGATTTTTCGTATTATTTATTTGTAATAGATTATTTAATCCATCATTTACTTTTTCTTACTTAGAAAAGTCTAGCGCTATGATTTGTTTTCACCGGAATCAATATGTAATTTATATATCACCCAAACGAGATTCGAACTAGCATTCATTGATGCATAACACAACTTTTTCCTATAAAATTTTAGTCAAACTTGTTAAATAGTATATCAAAACATCTAAACTACATACTTTGTCACTTGTTTATTGTTCGTGTATATATATATATATATATATATATATATATATATATGTGTGTGTGTGTGTATTGGTTATTTTTGTAGACTGAAAGTAAATATATATATATATATATATATATATATATATATATATATATATTTACAAAAAAAAAAAGTAAACATAGAAAGTGACATTTTGTAAGTCTTTTTAAATATATATGTAGTTTGAAGTTTTGTACTAGTGTTGCTATAACCTGAATTCAGTTCAGGTGCCAGTATATGTTAATGAGCTGTAAACAGAAATTTACCGTAAAATCAAAATTATCATATTAGATTCAATATTTAGACTAGTGACTATTGATTTATTCTTCAATAAATAAATGTTAAAAATCATTAAGTACTATACAATTTTTTAAAAAGTTTTAATGATAAATCATTTTATGCATAAAAATGGATGCACACTAATTAGCACAACCGATAAAAATCATTCATTGGTGAAGGTTGTCCATTTATATCTCTTATCTGAAACTCCTAGAACAACACAAAAATAGTTTTTAAAAATATTTATTTACTTTTGATAAAAGAAAAATTATCTGTTGAAGAAATTTCCATTTCCTCCATTTCAAAGATTGTGAAATTTGTCATCTAGTCATCTTCTTACAGACGAGTAATTCAAACAGTACTATGTAAATATTTACCTTGAAAAAAAATATTTACCTTGACCTAATTCGCGTTAAAATTTCGCCATTAATGAGAAGAAAAACATTTTTTTTCGTCATTGATGACAAAAAACAAAAATTTAAGTGGCAGTTTAGCGATAAACTGAGCTTTTGCTTAATTCTGACAACTGCGACTGTATACTGACAAGTGACTAATTGTGTCAGCTCTGGACCACACACACTCAGAGAGACTGTGTGTTTCTATTACGGAGGAAAGGCATCTCTCCGTTTCAGTCCCCCTGTACGGCGCCGTTTCAATCCTCTAGCCCCACTTTGGATTCCTCACATGGTCTTCCCTCTCCTCATGGCGGTACGATCTTGTAGATTTGTACGAGATCCTACGGTTATAATCCCTTTTGTACGTCTCTCTTCTCTGCTATTCTAATTTCTCTTGCGGATCCTCATGGAGCATCATTGTTCATAAATATCGATGTATCGGGTTTAAGTATCTTTCAATTAATATATTTACATCATTACGGTTTCCTTTTCCCTATTCCTTTCTTCAGATGATGTCATTCATACATTATATATTTTTATTATCAACTTATCATTACATTTTAGTTTGTCAAGTGCTGCTTGGATATTTTCATCTGACTTTCAAAGGCTTAATTAGTTTCTCCACTATGTCTAGTTATATAAGTTAGAAATGCAAAACGAACTTCTCGGTTTTATTTTAGATGGCTACATTTTCTGTTACATTTCTTTTGTCATCAACAAAATAGATTCATGTAAATTCTGCAAACCAAACCGAAAATTTAACATATATATGAACGACAAAAAATAATTGTTTTCTAACAATACGTGCTAGACTATCCGCTCTTGTATTTTACATCTGTGATATATAAACGAACTCTGAAGTAGTAAAATTCTTCTTCGATAATGCAATGTCTTAGAAACGTATATTTGTTTTGTGTATAACTCAAGCCTAATTTGTTGTGATTTTGTCATTGTCGTTTTCTTACAAACTAGAAGATAGAATTTGGCCATCTAATATTTTATATGACAAAAAATTTGAAAGTTCTTTCAAAAAAATATATGACAGCTAAAATTCTTTTTTTTTGGTCAAATGACAACTAAAATTCTAATATTCAATTATTTTCTATTAAAATCCTTCGAAAAGGGAGCTAAAGACATTTATATAACATTTTATTCGGAAAATTTATAGGGCATTATTACATAGATATTGGGCTAAAAAATTATAGATTTTTTTCAGTTGAAAGAGACATGGCAATGGGAGGAGTTCTATTAGTCTAAGCTACATAAAGATGCAGGTAAACATTATATTCGTGCTCAGAGGGACTACGATGATGGAGATCACGTGATCGTCGTAATCAGTGTTATAAAAGTTTTAGTCTTTTACAATACTCGTATTATTCAGTATTGAGTAACCAGCTTTGTGGTTTTGACGTTATACCTAACTATGTATCAGTTATTAACGATGCCATCTAGATTTAAATGATTTTAGGTCTATAGAGTTTATTTAATCTGCGAATATATCTAATAAGATGATAATATTTGTGTAACACTTGGGTTGTGGTATATATGTTAAAAACTTAGGAGAATTTATATTCATTACTAATTTTTTCTTTTTGGTAACAGATCTTGAAAATGATTCATAATTAAATGTTTTTAGACTAGACTGGTGGAAGAATATATGATCTACCATAAAATAATCTATGATATCGTGCAAGTGAAACCAAAACATAAAAGATAATTATATGGTGATTATAAGACCAATAGACAAAACTTTCAAAATTCTAAAAAAAAATTAATGCATTCTCTATCGTACGGGATGGACGATAGTCTATCTCGACCGAATGAGAAAGTACGTTAGATGTACGTGGTTGGAACGCTATAGATTGGTGTTTGATTTTCATCATGAATGAAAGAATGTGTAATGAGCTTACAGTTGAAACTTGAAAGAAAAGATGAACAATTATATATTTCCAACTAATAGACGATTTTGTGATATAAATTTTTCTATCAAGATGCATTCTGCCAGTCAATAATAAACGATCGATATCGTAGATACATGTACCAAATTGTTTGACTTTAGTCATACATCCGATTTCATGATTCTCGGAAAAACAAAGTTTTTGCTTTCGGAAAAATAGCATATTAAGAATAAATATTTTTGACAATGGTGAGTTACGAAAATAGTGATAAACAGTATCTTAAGTGGTTGGATTTTTCCTTGATAGTAGAAAGGGAAAGGTACTGTAGCTAGAGGCGATCCGTGATGGTTATGAACGCTCTATACAATCACAATTTGTTTCAGAGCAATAAAATTAAAGCAATCAAGTTTTATCAATAAAATTTAAAGTTACAGTTCAAAATATTTAAAGAAAATATATTGGTTCCGCAGATCATTTTTTACAGTTTTAGGCTTAGTGATTTTAAATCTTTGAAATAATTTTACAGCAAATAAAATCTAAAGTTAAAATTACAAAATTTATAGCTTAAATTTTAAAGCAAAAATATAAAATTACGGCTGCTACCAATCAATTCCGTAGACACAAGCTGAAAACGCTTACGTAACTGCGATTCGGAGAGTTTTTATGACACAAGTGGGAAAACTAATCAACTATTTTATATTGATGTCCATCAAAATTCTTATAAAATCGAGTTGATCCTTATCCTAATTTGATTTACGATCACCGCCTAGACTTTATAGTCATTAAAACCATCTCCTATATATTTAGACTACTGTTATTCAATAGTAAAGTATATTATTTGGTTTAAGTCCTTCTCTTTGCCTCACCACCACGTATATAAGCGGATATACACACAGAAACACGATATTTGTGTCGCTTTACAGGTTAAAATTTCCAACAAGCAATAACGTATGATTTGTATATATTATAAGAATTAAAAGATAAAGAAGTATGCAGTTGATCCTTTTCGATCTCCACGACTTATGACAACTTATGCATGTGCCCATTATTCCATTTCAAGACACTTCTAGTCTTTAAGAGATAACATAAAATACAATTCATCTCAAGATCATATACCTATCTTATTCCATACTTTACAAAACATTGTGCAGATGGAACATCACTATTCACAAGATTTTACATATGATTTTATGGGAGTATATAATATAAATGTATATGTACATACATCCGGCCTGTTTATGTATGTACCATATAAGTGTATATAAATGGCTCTTCAATTGGGATGATAAGCTAATTTAAGTTCATATGTACTTTCGTTGTGCTTTTGGATCCTTTATATATAACACATGCTAACCCGAAATCTGCATCTTCGATGTGAACGCTAAAGTGATCAGTCATGCACAAGAAAATAGTTTGGATTGTACTTCGATCACCAACTAAGTGAAGCCAACTGATTAAAATCGCTTGATTCTTTATACTCCTTATTCGAGTAAATTGATTTTTTCCTTTAATGGACTTTAAAGAATAAAAGGCAAGACCTTCCATGTGTGACAAACCAGCTATATATCTTGATAATTACCTGCACGAGAGGGTAAGATGTATTTGAATTGATTATAATGTTGTTTACAAAAAGGAGCTAATTAATGAATAATTAGTCGGGTCGGTGATGCATACTTAAAAGATAGTATTGGACAATGACTCGACTTAACACCATTTTTGTCTCAACCATTCGAACAGAAGTTTTCCAAATCTGGAAAAGAAAGACAGATTTGAAAAAGGTAGAACTATTTTATATTTAAGAATATATGAGATAAGAAAGGAATAATCATAAGGCAACGTAAAATATTCGAAGTTCTTTCGTTAATAACGAAATAATTATTATTAAATAGTATAGTTTCAGTTGAAACTTGACAGATCAGTTAAAGAACTGTACTTCTGAAAAGTACCAGCATCTAACAACATGTGCATGGTTGGTCGCAAAAGTTTCTTTTCCATATAAACAATTACACACACATAAAAATTTGAACTTAATTAACGTTTATCTGCATACGATATTACATATTCAAAATGTTCAAAACAATACAAAAAGAAATTAAAGATTTATTCACTGGTTTGTATTGTGTTTTTTTTTTGTAAAAAAGGTTTGTATTGTTTGTTTATGTTGTTTTCTTTTTCCACGGTTAATGCTAGTTATACATATATCATATGCGCACATCTGTTGTTTATAAATCTCATTTTAGACTGTATTTTGTTTCTGCCAATTCAATGAGTCTCTGTACTATAATTTACAAAGAAAATAAGTACATCATGATTACAGTTTAACATGAAAAAGTGATAGACCAAATTGGAATAAAAAAGGAACAATATCGAGTCACAATGCACGTGATGCATGGGTTTTACGTTAAAGTAAATAGTGAAAAAGATATCAAGAACTGAATTTGCTAATACACGCAAGTAGCCAGCTACTTCCTATTGTACACACAGCTCATCGTCCATACGAATCCAATCCAGCCAGCCAAAATATCATTATCGTTTTTACTTTTTACTAATTCGCAATTGTATTAGCTAGGAGTTATCTATATATAACAACCACAAATTTTTTTTACAAAGGTTTTTGTAGTTAATAATTAACTAGTGTTCTGAGGAAACCTTACTAATCGTGTTTGTGTTTAAGCCCAACGCATATGTTATGCACGTGTAAAGCATTAATTTTGGGTATCATAAGTTTCAATTCAAATAACTTTAGCTCATGTGATGTTTTAAAAATTATTATTGTTTCAATTTAAGTGATTTTTTTTTTCAATTTCTATACAAGAAATCAATATAATTTGATATTTCTGACCATATATATTCTGTTTGATTTTGTATTGGTTGGATTAGTTTTAACTATTGTTATTTTTAGTCGAACGACAAAAATTAAATAAAAGTTTATGATTTTTTAACCAACGTGTAAAAATCTTAAATTTTTTGGCGATAAAGCCCTTCTTAAAGGGATGGCTCACTCTCCTTTAAAGGTGTCCCTGCTGCAACCTTCTTATTTTAATACAAAGAGTAAAAAACATGAGCATTATATTAAATAAACAACTCAAAAGCTTTAGCTCATTCGATTTTGAAAAGTCACATGTTTCGATTTAATAGTACTTAGCCGCACAGTAGTTTTGACTGAAAACGATTGATATTTCTTGAATTTTCTAAAGAATCACTATAGTTTCAAACATAGAAATAAATGACTTAACCTTGTTATTTCCGATCTGGATTTCATCTTCAAGTTGAATCATATATACACATGCGGACACTGACACAAATGTATATAAATCACATATGAAAACATATACATAGACTCTTTTTTCTTCGGCCACCATATATAGGCTTTTGATAAGGAAAAAGTACATATCATATGATTCCACACACGCTCGGCATCTCAGACGTGTGCACTCACCTTACATTCCTCTGCTACTTATGGTCACTAATCGCAATCATTAATTCTTAAATGGTGATTTGATTAAGCTTGCATGAGGACAGCACATGGGCCTAATTTGCACACGTGTCTTAATTTTGACGGCTGAGTATCGGCTCGGAGAGAATAGCTACCGGAATTTCTTTTTTTTTTTTGCAAAATAAGTTAAATATCTCATTTCATTTATCGATATCTTCTAATTACCGTAACTTATTATACGCATTCATTGACTTATTTTAATTCGATGGTATAGTTTCATAATCTACTATTTTCAATACTATATTACCATAAGATATAGGAAAAACAGCTCTTTTCTAAAAAACTTGTAATATCAATTGCTTCACGTCAACAAATTCTTGCAAAATTCAAAACAAAAATTATCTCTTTGATAGTTTTGTCAAATTATAATTTGTTGTACACTTTTATGACTGTTTTGTCATGTATTCGGTGTTTTCTCAGATAAACAATCCACATAGTTTTAAGAACTCTTATTCATACCACACATTATATGATTTGGTATATGGACGACAGTTCGAAGAAGAGGGAGAAGAAAACCGTGACCGACGCGGCCGTGGCTATTATCAGTAGCCATTATCTTTTTTTACCATTTGATAGTTTATCTACTCTCAACATTTGTTGTTTCATTAATTTGAGATTCACTTTTATATGAACCTTGTTTCATTTCAACTTTTCCAAACTTTAAGATTCCTCGTCTAATCTTGTAATTGTTTAAGTTTTAAGCTGAAAGTCTTTAATTAAAAATATGGGATAAATTTTTTAAAGTTTAACATTTACACCATATATTATACTCCCTCCGTTTTAAATTAGATGTCGTTTTGAAGCAAAATTTCCGTTTCAAAATAAATGTCGTTTTATGATTCAATGCAAAATTTATTGACTTTTTAATCTGCTATATTTTTCTATTGGCTGAAATCTGGTTAGGTGTATTAGTAAGGATATTTTTATCTAAGAAATATACAAAATTAAATATTTTATTAATCTGTATGTCAAAGTCTAGAACGACAAGTAAATTGAAACATAGGAAGTATATTTATGATTTGTGACCCAAACATGAAATACATTTTATAGAATTTTTATTTCGTTATAAAGTATTTTATATTTAAGTATCAAACTATATAATCTTCTTCCACATGCAAATAGTCTTAAAGATAATTTTAACATCGAGTTTAAATAAGTTCTAAAACCAGCAATACGTACTGAACTAAATTTAAAGATCGAGTTTTAAATAACGATTGCATATGTGTAAGGAATCATAATCATTAAACTTGAAACAAAGTATACACTCAATATTTCAAACAGACAATGAACAAAATGTGACAATAAGGCCTAAAAGTGCGTATTTTTTGGTATTTTCTTATTTTTTCAAAGATGAATCAGCAATGAGTTTAAAAGCCATAAAGTTTGACTCGTTAATTCAATTATATGAATATAATCACATTTATCAATGTGGAGCGATGATTTAGTAACAAAATGTCCGGTCCTACCTGCCTTGCAATGGACTTCGTCTCATTTTATGTGATCAAAATTATAAAACAAGTTAAGGCTTAATTTTTCCTCTTTTTTGTTTTCCTTTTACAGTGCTTTAGTGGGAATCATACGTGGTGTCTCTTCGGTATATAGACGAGCAAACATGTAAACCACCTTCATTTTTGCTTTTAATTTATACTTTTTTCATAGTCAAGAAATATTTTATATATAAACACACTTTTACGCAATATTGGTCACTTGTGAGATGAATAATAGGGAGCATGTTGAAAAATGTATAATGTAAACTCTATTTGAAATCATCATGCTTCTGTTTGACGTGAATTCGAATATGCGTTGGAACGCTAGTCAGGTACTCGTTAATTCGTTATTGAGCTTCCACCGACGAGCAATATAAGATTAGACTTTATTAGGAAAAAGTATTCGGATGATGATAAGGTGCTTCGTTAAGCTTACATTTTGGTGAATCACATCATATTATACACAATAGCAGATTCGTTGTCCTGGTATTAAATCTAATCAAGCTTATTTTGGTTCATTAATCACACAAATACCAATAAAATTTAGGTTTAAATCGATTTCACTAGTCATTGGACCAAAAAAAACCTCTGCAATAGTCTGATCATTTTGCGCTATTTTTCTTCAAGTGCGATATCGTTGTAATGACGACCAAACAGTTTCATAATTTGATTAAACATAATTTTAATCTTCCTAATACCGTAAAATTGGTCTACAGTAGCAATTAATACTGGTTTTGTTTTATTACTATAAAAAGATAGTAATCTTCAAGGTCAAAAATATAAAATAATGTAATTAACAAAATCAAACATCTTGAAACAAAGATTCGATCATTGTTAATGATGAAGATAAGATTTTGATAAGATTTGGAGGGGTCGATATAATTTAGTCTCCTCTAATCGTTTTGCTCGAAAACTAATGCTTGACGCTTTTACATAGATCTGAGTATATATAATGTAAAGTGCATTATGTATATATAACGAAGACAAAATCAACGAGATAAAAAAGAACAGTTTGAATCCCCCTTGAATCTTTGGATTTTTTGTCAATGAAAAAAAAACAAAGCATGGTTTTAATTAGGTATCGTTTCATTTGTTACTCTAAAAAAATGTATTTCGAGATGTCGTAAAATGTCGAACATGTGGTAATAATCAAGACATGCGCTCCTATGACTTCGACCGTCCCCTAATAAATGCTACTTTTTCTCTCATATAATGATACATGCTTTTAATTGTCTATGTATAAAATTAATATTTTATGATATCTAGTGTATCCAAAAATTTATTGAACGATCTTATTTAGTGAAAGGCTAATCAAATCAAAACAACATGGGTCAACCGAATTGGGACCACTGATTAACTGAAAATTATTAAAAGCTATCTTCATTAATTAAGATCTGACGAATATTACTATTAATAATAATTACACAATCAATATTTTTCATAATTATATTCGAGAGTTGACTTGCAATGCATATTATAACCTTATAACTGCATAATTTAGAAAATTAATTAGTTAATTTTTAATAAAGAGATAGTAATTGAGAATTTAAAGATGCTGAAACTAGCTCCAGCCTCCCGCACGGACATACTCCTTCCGTACCAGTTTAAGTGGTGTTTAAGGATTTTGATTTTGTCCCAAAATAAGTGATGTTCTCACAATTCTAGATAAAATTTAATGTCATTTGAAATTTTTGACCAATTATAAAATACTGCATCTTTTTTTTATTGGTTGCTTTAATAAATTACATAAAAGTTTGTGTTTTCTTAATATGAGTGCAAAAACCTTAAACACCACATAAAATGGGACAAAGGGAGTATTTCAATTCAAACAACAATATAACAGTTTATGTGATTTTTGGTCAACAATAAAAAGATGATAGTTTCTAATTCCGTGAAGTATTCTTAAAATGTAGAACTATATTCCTTCTGTTTTACAATAAGTGTAATTCTAACCTTTTTTTTTGTTACACAAAAAAATAATGACACTTTGCAATTTCAATATAAATTATACTTAATTTCAGCTGAAAATTAATTTCAAACTACATTAATTTTATAAATAACTTTATTTATTTTAATTATTATTGGTTAAAAAGTTGTAATTAATCAAAACTGACATATATTTCTGTTATTTTTAAATTAATGTGAAAATGTCAAAATGATACTGAAATGGAGGAAGTGCGATTTAAGACGTCAAAGTTAATATTTTAATAGCATTTTTAATATGTACTATATAGCATGGGCTGTAAGTTCACTGTGATGAATATGGACCTAGCATTAACTTTATTCTCGATTTGTCTCGGAGCGTGAATGAACTAACATTGAAATCGTTAAATCCGGCCCAAGGGCTGAAATAGGTAACAAATAGTTTGTTCTTGATCTTAGGAACTCATAACATGCTGGACTGCCACAAAATAAGAAGTTGGACATAGTAATATTACTGACAAACCAATTTGTCTATATAGTTTTTCCATTCAGCTATAAAGTGAGACATTAGACTAATTTGTGTGTGTTTTAATATAGTTTTAGTATAACTAAAATAAATTATTGAATTTGTTTGTTTTGCAGGTTGTAATATTTGAATAAATTAGGGGGAAGCATTATATGCCAGATCAGTCTGGTATCATTTCGCTTTTGACCAAAATATATTGATAATTAGAAGGGTATATTGATAATTAGAAGGGTATTATTTAACTTCTGGTCAAAAAAAAAAGAAAAAAAAACTATTCTGGTTTGCCGCAACTTTGGTGTATATAAACAAACTAAATTTTATATTAACTGAGTCAAACTTTTGCGCGCTTATTTAAAAAAAAAATATTTTACTTCAGTTTTTAAATAAAGACGTTGGGTGTTTTTAATTACTAAGAGAGACGTTTTTTCAATAGCTAACATGTCGTAATAAATTGCCTCCACCAGCAATGTTTTTATGAACCAAATTGAAATTTTCGAAACCATATGCTTGCTCGATGAACAATTTGAGAGCGACATGGTATCTTAATATTGGCATTTCTTTTGTTTCACTTAGTTTATACAAATCTCCACCAGGGGCGGTAGCAGAGAAATGTTTTGTATGTGGCACTCATTGAAACAAATATATATATATATATATATATATATATATATATATATATATATTAAGGATTTTAGATAAATTGGTGTTAAGTTACCGGGGAAAAAAAATAAAAATGTGTGTGGGGTAAATGCAACACCCATCAAGCACTTGCGTCTGCATCTCCACTGTTTTGAGCTAGCCTGCATCATATGTGGAAATACTATAGCACAATAGTTAATATTTAAAGGTTTCTACACCAAAATTTGAAATTCGAATTTTAGACTATACAATTTTTTTGCAGTTTCAAGATATTCAGGTTTCACGTTCTAGAGAGAACGATTATTAAACAATTATGCCAGACAACGGAAAAAAAATTATAATTTTTTTTTAATATAATGCAAGTAAATATGATCAGAAATGAATCTTCATATAATGGTTGGTTCAGATGATACAGTTAGACATAGATCTGCATAAACCAAGTAGTATTAGTAGCTGACGTATGGTTTATATAATCATTCTCATAATTGTAATTAATATCATAATAAATTAGCATTATAAAAAGCTTGCTTTATATGTACTCATTTTTGTTTGTGACATGAGAAACATACTATCTAATATGTATTCGGCATAAGAAACTGAAAAGATAACATCTTCTTATGTTTCAAAATCGTTCATTAAGTTGATAAGATTACTTCTTGCTTAAAATATGTGAGTTTGAACTCGAGCGAGATCATCACTAGCATCAATTGCTATGCTACATGTCATGATTGGATAATATGTATATTTTAAAATATAAATAATGAGTACATATTATAATTTATCAGATATATATATATATATATATATATATATATATATGCGTGTGTGTGTGTGTGTGACGTTATTATGGATTTGATAAACTCACAAATATAGTATTTTTCACTATGATAAGAAAATATATACACAGCCATGTTTACATCTTTTACCGAAGAGTTAAACATAAGTCAAATTCAAGTATACAACGACACTCGAAGGGAAATATATCTTTAAAAACTTGAAAATCACCGTTCCAGTCAAACATTTCCCTTATTATTTCATTTGTGACTCAAGCAATCGGGTTGGTCTCTAAACGTACGCATCACCTGACCCATCCGTCGTGGTACGGCGACTCTAATGCGTTCCCCATCTTCTTTTGCAACTTAAGGTTCTTATAAAACTTCGTTATAAACTCCTCCGCCGCTTTATCCACCACGTGATCATGATCTCCGCCGTCGTCTAATGGAAACGGCGAATCCGTAACTCTAAGTTGCCTCACCTCCGGAAACGCCATCAATGGCGACCCTCCAGCAGCTGCACTCGTATGATTCTCTCCTAACAACTCAAAAACCTTCTTAACCGCTTCGGTCACAGCGTCTTCCTTGTCAATACCGCCGTGAACGCGGCGTTTGCGTTTGCACACGTAGGCAAAACGGTCATTCGCTGGGGTGTTGCTGCAGCCGAACTCGTAGTCACGGACGCGTGCGGATGAGGTAACGTCAGTGCCACCGGTGGAGCTAGAACGACGGCGGCGGAGGTTAGTGATGGCTTTGTTGCCTCTCTTGAGTATTAGGTTTAAGTCAAGCATGAGCTTGCTTTTGACCGTACCCTTTTTCAAAACGCAGAAGACGATCCTCACGACTTTCCAAAGTCTCTTGGCTGCGACTTGAGCATTCTGTTCCATTTCTGTGTATAAGTTTCTCTTTGGGATAGAAACTTCCATTTTAAATATTTTTTCCTAGAGGCAATTATATTTTTGTTTGTCTCGCTCTTGTAAGATTGGTTTGTAATGGAAGAAAGAAGTTGAGCGTATTTAAAGGATAAGGAAAATTATATATTTAATATAAACAATGAGAAAGGATATTGTGTATATTAAATAAATGTAAAGAAATAGAAACAACCTAAAACCACAACTTTAGAAAAAAAAGATTGTTCTTTCTCATTAAGAGGTTGGCGTAGTCGCCAATAAAGAAGTCTTCTTTGTATGATTTAATTGCTTTATTTCTTATAAGTTTCATTTTATTAGAGCTTAGTTATCCACATATCATAACACATGCATATCTAACCGTTAATGATGGAAAGGAAGTTGAGGGTAAAATGAGACTTAACTCTAGAGTAAGCAACCGAACGAATTGTAGCCATGGTGGTTACAACGTTTCAAAAGTGAGTGATATAAAATATGTTATTAATCATAGTGTGTGGATTAATTAAGTAATCCAGATATCATTCGTCAGCTTTTAATGAGTATAACCGTTTTCTGGCAGGCTGGTGTACGAGCATGGCGAGCCAGTTAGAGAGTTTTGCTTATAACAAAATACACTACAACTTTATATATTTTTTTACCCACAACTAAAGAACTATTGTTTTCTTAATAATTTACATTTAAGTTTTATTACATCTACAGTAGTTAATAAATAATATTTACAGTCCTTAAGTTCTAAGAAATTAATCACATGTATATACTTCAAGAACTATAAATATTACGCGTCCATGAGTTAGATTTTTAATCGCATGCAATTCTCTAGACAAGTCGACCTGTGTCTGCAAGAGAGTCTGACCTATGTTGGTACCACTAATCATATAATCAGTGAATCCTTAGATAACCATCTCTTTATTTGTACTTTTTCTGTTAATGTATTAGCACTTGTTTATAAGATTGTCATAGTATTTATTAAACAGAAAGAAAATCTTGTATGCAACTTTGGTCAAAACAATAATTTCTTGTGTATATGTTTTTACTTTGGTCTGGAGTTGATATTTTTCTTTGTATTTACGGTTACCATTATTAAAACCAACTTACTATATCTTGCAATAGAATATCGCACATTTTAATGATATTGCGTTTGAAACATCATGCCCAATATCCAATCAGATGCAACATTAACTATGATTAGATTGTCCCTAAGTGTGTCCTCTAAAGCTTTTTGTAAATTTAATATGATATATTAGTTGAGTCATGTCTTTAAAGTTGATAGCAAATTTAGACCGTTGCCGTAGCCACTAAGGCGATCCAACAAATTAAAGGAAAAAACCTCTTCGTACGTGGCGATCAACAATTACTTTGTTGTCGTTAGAAACTTATTAGACGTGTTACTCCACAAATAGATCAGAAGCTCGTACACCAAAAGTTCTTATAGTCCAAAGTATGGTCATTTACTAACGTTTGTGGATCGAACATCGAAAGATTTTGGAGTTTGTCGTTAAAACTGATGCTTTTTTTGTAACTTAGGCAGCAGTATTAACCGTATCACCGAAGCGATGACCTCAAAATCTAGAAATGACTAGCTAGTATTCATTGTAAAACTGAAAGAATATCATAAGAAACATACACTTAGTAGAATTTATTAATAGTGGATAATTTTTATGTCTCATTGATAAAAAGAAAATTGTATACACTTCCGTAACTTCCTTCAAAAAACTTTTTTTTAACTCGAAGAAAGTTGAGATACATAGTGTCGATAGAAACTAAAATCAAAGAACACAAACCAAACAAAATAAAACAAAGACATAAACAGAACCTAAAATTCATATATGTCAGTCTATTCCTTCCACCTTTCCAAAAGAATTCAATATCAATGGAGCTGACCTAAAGGGCAAATGTCTTGAACGGTCTCAACTCTTAAGGAAACATCACCAAGCAATACTAGAACCAGCAGCATCAGAAACAAAAGTGAGATCAAAACTACACCAACTCCAGCAGCTGCTATCCATGTGAAACTTGCATGACCAGAATCAACCACTAAAACTAAAATACAAAGACAAAAAATCTTGAAAAGTTACTTGGGAAACGTCAAAAAAGACTACCAGCTCTTATACTATAAAAAACTTTTATCCGGTAATTTTTTATAAAAAGTAATTTTATGAGTTTTCTTTCGGATACCACTACGATTGTAGTAGCCGGTAGCCACACAACCGAATCGAAAACGACAGCGTGTGTACGTCGTCGAGAAGGAATAATACATGGAAACGACACGAGGTTTCAACTCGAAACTAATAATTGGCGAAAACGACACACGACAAAGCCATTCCAGTAATATAGGCTATATAGCTAATATAATATAAGCCTTGTTTCGAAAACTAGTGCTTTGTTTTTCTCAGTCTCATCGTTTTAATTTATATATAGCATAATTATATTTTTATTATTCTTTTAAATCATTTCATTTTCGGGGTTTCTTAAAGCAGCTTTCGGAATGGGCCATGAACCTTAGAGCTTAGACATGAAGGCATCTAAGCTAATCATAGCCACCTATCTCCATTTACTGAGATATTAGCATGGGAATTAATCAATTAAATTATATAATATATATTGTTTTTTTGTCACAAAATAATACTGACTCATATAAACTATGTAAACCAGATATAGTATATATTATAATAGTATTATATTGTATATTGTTGAAAATATTAGTTTCTTTAGCTCTTTTTTCTGAACAAGGATTTCTTAGTGTTTTAGTTCTTACTACATATTGTGGTATTAAACGCTGAGTTTAGTGGAAATGACCAAGTCTTTAAAACTTTATATTAAATTTGGAGTCTGATTATAGATTATATGATTTCTATAAATTAATAGGTGTTTTAATGGGACTCATAACTAGAATATTAAAGATGAAGTCATCGTTCTTGTTTTGAATATTATAAATGTTTATTATAGATATGGTAAATATAAATTAATTATTATATATTTTTTACATTGTATAAACTGCGTTTTAGAATTATTATTATTAGTACTATTCATCATAATAATCTATATTAAATATTTAAATTTACCTAATTAATAATTACTTGTAACAAAAATTAGAACATAAAATTTTGATATGATGTACGAAGAGAAAAAAAACGCTCAGCTGTTATATTAATTTTATTGTATTTTTTTCTTTAAAGTCTTCTTTTATTATTATTATTATTATTATTATTTTCAAAAAAAGTCTTCTTTTATTATTATTATTTTTTTTGCTAAAAGTCGTCTTTTATTATTTGTTGGTATGCTTTCATTGAGTGGGAAGATTATGTAGTTTCTGTGGATTGAATACAGAAAAGCAAGGGACGATTTTTTAATTCTGGCATCTTCTGCATAAATATGTTTTCCAATATTAATTTGTTGTTGGATCGGGTGTTATGGATAACCCTCTTAATCCACTATATATTGTGCATCTCAATAATATGATCCACCGAAAAAGATAACATATATAAAACGAGAGTTTTGTCCAATAAAATTCTCTGTACTTACATATGTTTGATATTTACATATGTTTGATATTCATAATTGAATAATATTTAGCTACTAACAAATCAATACACATGGAAGCAATGCCATTTGTTGTTATGTTCGAAAAATGCTAGGCTAGTTATTGTCTGCTCAATATGAACTTTCTATCTATTAAATATTTTATAGTTAACTAAATCGTGAAAACAGATTTTACATAAGAAAAATCACGATAATATTATCTAACACTGTATGCTAAATTTTTCTATATTCAAAACAAAAG
Organism: Hirschfeldia incana; assembly: GCA_026261945.1. NCBI lineage: Eukaryota > Viridiplantae > Streptophyta > Magnoliopsida > Brassicales > Brassicaceae > Hirschfeldia > Hirschfeldia incana. The sequence goes on from JABCMI010000006.1 coordinate 7,611,834, forward strand.
AATTTTAAAAGGAATGTTATATATAAAAACTCTGCTAGCAAAATTGTGATGAATGCATATCCATCCAGTAGATATATTGTTTATTTATCTTCACTTATACCAAATAATGTCTAAGAGACTGAATCGAAATGGCCATTTTTTTGTAACACAATGGCCATATTTTCAATTCTTTATAGTACATCATGCATTTCATATTTCAAATCAAAATTGGTTTCCTTGAGTAATACGGAAGCTCATGAGTCTTTTACCAACTCTTCTGGGTTTCATACTTTCATTTACCTTCTGCAGGCTTTTTCTGGGCCTTCTTCTACTATCTTCTCAAGGATTTTGGGTAATTGGACCGATCATCATGGTTTGATTTCCTTCGGTTTGCTTATTGTATCTTACTAAGGTCGGTTTATTGTAGTGGGCCATCCTTTGCCACTTTTACCCAAGCAAAAGTTCAAAAAAGAAAGATAGGAACCTCAAAAGTCAAAACGCACTCTTTGTTTTGTTCTGTTTTGTTTTTGTTCATTGCTCAAAATAAACAACGTGAAGAAACAAAAGCTTTTGAGGTTCCTATCTTTCTTTTTTGAACTTTCAGAGGGAAAAAAGAGAATTTTATTTTTGTACTCTTAGAGAGATTGAAACGAAAGCAAGGGAGATGATGAAGAACGAGAGCCAAAGCATTGAAACAGATTACCTTAACGATTTGGGCATTTCATGGACCAAGCCTAGCTTTTCGATCTAACAACTCTTTGAAGACAAGTTTATGTTCGCTTTGCTTCAAGTATTTAACAACAAATTACAATGAACCAGTAAAAACATCAACAAAAACAGTTTTCTAAAGGACAGAATATGCTTTGATCATCTGATGACACAACAACAAATGATGAAACGGCAAACGCAAATTCTTTAGCAAATTATTAAACCAAGAACTTTGTATAGCATCATGAGCAATCAGTCTTGGAAACACAGTTTGCTGGTTTCTCATTAGATTGACTGCTCGTGATGTTATATCATTTTCTCTAAGGTTGGAATTCCACGTGGTACAATGTCACTGATTCAGTGAAAACTGGAGGAGCCGAGTGTCGGAGCCCAATAATCGGCGCCGTTGTCGCTGCCGACTTGGAGTGTGTAGGAGATTGGAACAAGACATAAACCTCGACTTCTTAAATCTTTCTTAGGTTCTTCGTTTGCATTCTGATTCTCTGTAGACGAAGACGAGGCTCCTCTTCTCTTCATGCACTGATCATTCACGAGCTAAAACCATATAACAAAATAAAATAGCGTAAGATTTGTATTGCAATTGCCAGCAAAATAACACAATAGTACGCCTGCCTTTAATTCACATTTACAAGATATAATATGGTTAATATATTTTATACATAATAATATACAGTTTTCATATATATTAAAATAGAAAATAAAATGGCATAAATTTTTCGAGGTGTAAAAATGTGAATCAACCTGTAAAATGGGACATAAATGTTAAAAAGGGACAGAATGACAAAAAACATAAAAAAATACTTCAAAATCTAAGATTCATGATACTTTGGCTGTGAATATTACAAGTAAATATATTTCACTGAACTTTGTTTTGTCTATTTAACTAAATTTTAAAGATGAAATCATATAACAAAAGAGGCGCCCACACAATTTGAAAATGCACTTAGATGGATAAGGAAGAAAAGGTGATATGTAAATAAACTTAATGGCTTTGTTGGTTTTAACAAACTTTCCTGGTTATACGAATCAATAATGTACGAGAGGTGGATACAAAAAGCTGGTGATTCCAACTTTTAATATTAATTCAACTTTATCTTAAAAGAAAACAGCAAAAAGGAAGAAAATGGGATACATTTTGGAAATTAAAATGTCCACATGTTGATATTAATTCAACTTTATCTTAAACGAAAACAGCAAAAAGGAAGAAAATGGGATACATTTTGGAAATTAAAATGTCCACATTTTAAGATTTTTATTCATTTGATTCGCGTATGCTTTAAATTACGATTATTAATTATAAATATAAAGCATACATATAAACAGACGTAAATTAACGGGTGTTTACCTGACCTGGGTCCTCAGGAAATATGCAACTTCTGTCTCCTTGCAACTATTTATAAAAACCAGAATTAAGAGAGAAATTAGTAGTATATATGACAATTAAAAGTGCTTTGTGTAAAAACTATAGATGGTCATGTGTTTTTACATGTTGGTTCCTCATATTCCCCGAGGCAGTTGTACCAAAGTATGGATGACTCAGAGCCTGCAGCAGTTTAAGAATATATACTTTATACATAAATGACATCAATCAAAGATAACTTAACAAGTTAACATTGAGAGAATAATTTATACCATCTTTTTTTTCTCTCTCTCTCTGTTTTGTAAATTTTAATGCGTCTCTTTTCGTACCATTAAAAAATACTTAATAGTTTTAGTAAGCTAATATATTTAAGTTCATACACTATAACTAACATACAGTAAAACTTTTACGAATTAATATTTTATAAATTAATAATTTTTATAAATTAATAAATTTTATTGGTTTCAAATTGAACTGGTGTTGAATATAACACACATCGATAAAATGATAAGATAATAATATTTTTAAAATTTCTATGTAACATATATATAGCCCCCTTAAAATCATAACTTAATAATCTATCTATATATAATCACAATGAATTTTTTTATATTTTTCTTAACATTTCAATATTTTTTGATAATATTTAGTAAAATTATACCGAAAACTACTTAATAATTCTATGAAACATACAAATATACACAACATAAGATAATAAAAATATGAAAGTCAAATTTCTAAAATTTAAATAATGTAATACGGTAAAATAAAATATTTTTTTATAAATAAAAATATTTAAAAATAGAAAAATATAAATAATGAAACTTTTGTAAATTAATATCACTATAAATTAATAAAATTTTAAAGTCTCAACATTATTAATTTATAGAGATTTTACTGTATATACTAAATTAGTGATGTCATGCTGAAATGAATTTTCAGTATACTCGGGGGCATTTAAAAATAGCAAAAATGTTTGAGAAATTATTTATGTTTTAGTAATCATTTGGATTAACCTGACATTTTTTTTGTCGAAGTTAATTTTAGCATTATTTTTCATACTAAAAGGAAAACGAGAATATTGAGAAAAGACGAGTCACACCTCAATTTGACTCTGAAGGAATCTAATGTATCCAATAGCTTCCGACAGGACAGAAGCTGTGTCAGTCTGCAAAAAATAGGTAAAAAAGGAAGAAGAATGATTTAGATTAGCTAAAATAAAACTAAAAATGTCTCCTTGTTAAAAGTTTTCTTGGGGCTGTAATTATTCAGAATAAAGTTAGAAAGTTGATTTGATAAGATTAATAAATTGTGATGATAATGGGATTTGTTAATTATATCGATCTTGACCTTGCCAAAAGGAGATACTAGCTGATGAAGCACTGCGATCCGGCCTCCTAATTTCTCCTTTCTCACCTTTAAGTATCAACAAAAATAAATTAATAGCATAAAGTAAAAACTTTATATAGACACATGTACGGTTATATTTTCTTACTAATCACCATGCATAGAGAAAACGTACTTGCTTCACAAGTAGAAGTGATTAATATATTTGTGTATAAAACCAACAGTTATATCATCGAATCTGAATTCTTCTCCGAGTCTTTTTAGTGCTAGGTTTCAAACACTTACAGTAAAAACACACTTGGAAATCTAAAAATTTAAGGAATATTGTTGAGAGGTATCAAGTGTGATGTTTCTGAAAGAAAGAGAGAAAACGAATATGAGGAAGTAAGAAGAAGACAAAACAAGATAGAACAAAAGAGTTACGAAACACAAAACCGCACACAGATTATTCTGTGCCCATTCTGTTTTGTTTACTTCGTCTGTTCTCCTTGGTGTTTGTGTTTTTTTTTTTTCTGTTTATTGATTTCAGGGAGAGATTATATTTATAAAAGATTATATATATAACTTAGGTTGATTAAAGTTTTCTTTTTCTTAAAAAGAAGGTTGATTACAGTTTCGTTGATATAATCAATCAGTTTACCTTGAGGGTGGATTGTGACGAAGGAGAAGGCTGAAGCCTTGGCTTCTTATTAGTAGAGCCGAAAATCTCTAAGCTGTTACACTTTATCACACACATATATAGATAACAACCAAAACAAAGATCAGTTAGTCCGTAATTAAAAAAAAACATAACAAAACCTATTCTGGTTGAGTTAAACTGAGATCCAAACCTCGAAAAGAAGGACATAAGTTCGTCCTGTTCTTTCTTTTAGATTTCTCTTTTTCGTAGTTGATGATTTGTTTACTAAAAAAATTTCCCGTAGTAGATGATGTGTTTACTAATTTATATGTGTATTAATAAGATCTCGGATTTTTCTCTTTGTTATATCTCTTTTAACTCTATTTAGCTTTTAAAAAAAGAAAATATCAGAGAGGTGGAAAAAGAATTACCTCAGAGGATCGATCCGGAGGAGTGTGTTTACACTCGGACAAATTTAAACCATTGTGATTGCTCGAGAAATCCAACATATTACTGTTATTGTTGGTATTGTCGTTGCTATTGTGGCTTGTTGTGGTCGTGGTTGTGACACAAGATTTGTTAGGAGGTGAGTTTGGAGAAGATACGAGATATCCATTATTGTTGTTAATGTTCCTCTCTTGTTTAATGTCAACAACTCCCATGGAAGCTTTTTGGTGGCATAAGACTTGTTCTTCCCAATTTTCTAATCTCATCTTCCCTTGAAAACTATGGTAGTGTTGTTCATCATGATGATTATGATGGTTCATTATCTCCAACCTCTCTTCCTCTCCCATCATCAATCCACCCCTTAAGTTCACAAATAAAATATTCGTATCAGATTTGAGTACTTGATACTGAAAAATACTAGAGATACACACACACAAAGCAACGAAGTTACAAACGCATGATAAAACACAGCCACGAAGTTAACTAAGACAACTCAAAATCATGTGCTTACAGAATATTTTCGTTTCTTGATATGTATATATATGAAGGGAGGGAGAGAGATGAAGAGTTACAAGAGAAGTTGACTAAGGCTCCAAGACTCAGGAGGGAGATCATTGCTTTCAAGCCAAGAAGATAGACTTGGGTTATTAAGCAAAGGCAGAGAAGAAGAAGCCATCATCATTCTTGGTTGGAGGTAATTGTTGTTAGGAGTCATTTGTGGCGGCAACGGCCCCTGTTGATGACCTATCGATGGTGGTGGTGGCCTCATGCCGCCGCTTACGTTCCACCAATTAGGGTTTCCAGCCACCATCAGCTGTTGAACCGGCGAACTCTCCAACGCACTTCTATTCATCACCCTCTCTCTCTCTAGATGTTTTTATGTGTACTATACTAAACAAGAGGTTTGGAGAACTCTGAGAAGCGTTATTCTTTAACTTAAGTAGTTTAGTTTTCTTGGAGAAGAGAAAGAGAAAGAAAAAGAAAACTCAAAAATAACTTATATCTTTGATCTGATTTGTTAACATGTGATGTTAGACTAATTTCGTTCGAAGTTTTTAATTTTGTCTTTTTCTCTCTTTTTACTTTCTTCCTTTAATTTTCTTTTCATTAGAATAATCTTATTTTATATCTTATACTTACTTTTTTTCCCATGCTTTAGCTTTATCTTAAAGTGGGGCAAAAAGGCGGTAGCTGCTTTTATTATTTTAAATCTTGAGAAAATAAACAAACAGTATTTTAAATCAAGGAAAAATATCATTCTAATATTTTATATACAATGTATAAAGTTCTCAAAAATATATTACTAAATAATATTTTTGGGTATATCACAGGCGTCTTGCATGTAGACTATGATCTATATATGCATCCACTTTTTTCATCGATCGAGGTTGATACGGTTGACAGCGTTTCAAAACAATTATATAAACCGTTACAAATTTGACTCAGACCGCTTTTAATCTTTAAAATCAAAAGGCAGCATTTACATACGGTTGAATAAATAAATATAAAATTATTTTTAAAAATATTTTAAAATTTTCAACTTAAATTTTTTAAATGGAAATATTATAAATAAAAATATATACATATTTTATATATTAATTTAAATTCACAAAAACTATCATAATTGTTTTATAAAAAACTTTAAACTAACTATTCATTTGAATTTTTAAAAATTAATATACAGACATATATAAAGATATAAAAATATATAAAATTAAATAAAATATTCTTTTAAAAGTTTTAATATTAATTTTTGCAACAAATTTTATCCAAATTATAACTTTCAACTTTTTAAAAATTAAAATAGTAAACATAATATTTTTATTAAATCTATTTTTTTAGTAATTATTATATTTTATTACAATTGTATGTTTTTATTATTTTTATAATGTTATAATATGTTAATATTGATAATTTATTATTAAACCACTGCAATATTTTATAATCAATTAATCACAAATATCCCGTAAAAGCAACAATCTTCAAACGTTGTACCAATCATATAAAAAACTTAATAACATTTTGAAATTGCAAACTACCTGCACCCGCAAATTCTCGCAGCCGCAACCGCTGCATTTTAATTAGTCGTTCCTTTAATTATCCTTTTCAGTCTTAATCATTCTTTAAACTTATTGATTTTATTTAGTTAGTAAGATTGCTTCTTTGATCTAACGATTTAGATTAATTAATTAGTTATAAACTCGTAATAATTATCTTCTGGACATATACCATGGATTTGCAGGCACCAGCCGAGCTAACCATTTTTGCAATTAGTTTATTACTCCTAGACGAAATAGAAACCGATACAGTTTCGGTTTTTTTTACACGGTTTAACTACAAAATTTGTTGATAGAATAATTTCACAAAATATTCAATGAAGTATAAGAGCAGATACTTATGTTTGCACTTGTATTAACCAATAACCTTATATGTATATGATCCTGCCTCAAATATAGTGGTTTCTTCGATTGTTGATGATGTTAATCGTGCATACTATAAATTACTGTAACGAACTAGTAATTGTTCAAACGAAGAAAATATGAAAAGTTATGGACAAGAAAGATTCTCTTATTTTTTTCAAAGATTCTTTTTCTGCTGAGGTATAGATTACTGAAATGTGTTGCGTAGGGATTTCTATATTCGTAATAAAGGAATTACATTTAACAAACTCTGTATTTAACTAACAGAGTACGTAAAGCGAGCCACAATATCTGTACGTTTGTTTGCGTCAGTATTACATTGGTTGATCAAATTGCCAACATTTTTCTTTTAAAGTGTGTGTTACTATTTTTGTTCCTTATTTTTCGTTGTAAAGTAAGGTAAGATTGTAAGACATATATCATATCTGTATGTCTTGATATCATATCATCGTGAAATAAACTCACCGTGGAAAGTCAGTAAATATCAAATAAAAAGTACTTTTTATATTCGTTGATAAAAACTTATAAATAGATGTTCTAAGAATTCAGTATGACTACTATAAACCTAAACAATGAATACAACTAATGTTTTCTTATGTTATGCGTGCTAAATTTTACCATATTACCATAAAGAGCTAGCACATATAAATGTGCCTAAATGCAGCACTAGATTAAATCGAGGAAAAATGATTTTAAAGGATTATCAGATGTAATAGTTGACAAAAAATGATATGTAATATGAAAAAGGTTTGCCACTTACCCACAAGATGACGAGAGCATTGTGTCATTATGTCATAAGCGTAAACGAGTTGCAAAAAAAAACAAGACCAACAAGGAACAAGACCTTTTAAGCCAAAAAAAATAAAAAACAAGGAACAAGACCAAATTCTCGAAGGAGTCAATGTCCTAGGGTTTGAAGATCCCTAATATTCTCTTTCCGGTGATTTCATTTTCCAAGAAATTATTACATCTCCTTGTAAAACATAGTATACACTTAACTACTCCATCGGTTCTTGAAAATAAAATTTTATCGATTTTATTCTTGTTTCACAAAAATATATATATTTTTATATTTTTAAAATACTTTTATATAATTTTGATGAACATTAATTGTGAATATTTGGATTGACTAAAAATAAACAGTAAACTAAATTACAAATATTTATTATATTCTTAATGAACGTAAAAATTATAGAAAAAATTAATTTCAGGAACGGAGGGAGTATATGTTATCATATATAATTAGTACTCCATCCGATTCTGAATAGTTGTCACTTTGACATTTTTCACACACATTAAAAAAATACAAAAATATATGTAGATTGTTATTAATTACATCTATTTGACCAACAATATTTTAGCAAAATAAAATTATTTATAAAATCATTGCAGTTTGCAATTAATTTTCAACTAAAGTATAATTTGCAATAAAATTGTAAAGTAATATTTTTTGTGTAACAAAAAAAATAGATAGAATGAAAATTATTATAAAACAGACGGGGTATATTTAGCATATGTGTAGTTTACACCTGGTAAAAAATTTCTTTTTGAGAAAGAAACACAATGTTTCAAAAAAATAAAAAAGAGAAAGAAACACCTACATAATTTTCTTTTGTAAAAAGGGCAAACACCTACAGTAAACCTATATAAATTAATACTCGATAAATTAATAATTTCTATAAATTAATAAATTTTGTCAGTCTCAATTTAGACCAGTGTAAAATATGACACAAAACGATAAAATAATAATATTTTCATGTAAGTACATAGTTTCATTAAAATAATAAATTAATAATCTACAGATATATATATATATATATATATATATATATATATATATATATATATATATATATATATATAAGTACAAACCAAGCATTGTTTTGTTGGTTTTATATTCACAATAAAATACTTCTATTTTTCTTAACATTTCTATATATTTTGATAATATTTAGTAAAAATATATCAAAAACCACATAATATTTCTATGAAACATAAAAATATACACTGAATATTAGATGATAATATTAAAACAAATTTCTAAAATTGCAATAATGTATATACCGTAAAATCAAATATTTTTTATTTATAAATGAAGATATTCAAAAATAGAAAATATATTTTTTTTAAAGAATTATTAAATAATATCTCTATAATTAATAAAATTTTAAATTCCTAACATTATTAATTTATAGAAATTCTACTGATTTACTCTTATAAAGAACTCACAACGTTCATTTATTTTGTCCTAATTTTTTTTTGCAACTACTAAAAATGTTTTAGGTATGTTTTAGAAGATAAATAACAATTGAGTTGTGTTCTTATATTTTTCAGTTATAGTTTGGTTATAATCGAATAAAAGTTAATTAGATTAAAAACCTAATTCGGACCATGTTAATTGGTCCACAGTCAAACTGGTTGTAGATATCGAGATTTCACGCTTTCAGATCTTTGTCGGATTCTCGTTTGTCGTTTCTTCCCATATTTATTCTCTTCCTTAGAAACATACACGAAGCACCAAATTCCTCTTTCTTGTCTTCCTTAATCGTCCCTATTTTTTGTTTTGTTTTTCATTCTTTCGTTTTTTTGTGCACGGTTTTTTATTCTTTCTCAAAATTAGTTTTTATACTTCTGTCATTAGTTTAAGAGGACTACTATTGGAGGTTTTTGATAAAAGAAAAAAACTAGGTTAAATTTGATAGTAAGATGGACTTGTTGAGTATCCAACCAATCATATTTCTAGTGATAACTCTTAGAATCAATTTTGGCATGATTTGTTGTGTACGTAGTACTTACGCACCACAAAAGTGATGAGTACTGAAACGTAACTAAAAACAAAACAATATATAATGAACAGAATCATTTAGTTACGTAAAAGATTTTGAGATGTTTTTTTTTGAGAAAATAGATTTTTGAGATGTTGCGTGGATGCATGCCAGAGGCGGATGTACATAGTATTTTATCCATATAAAATATTTATTGACACGTAACTAAAAAATTCTAGATTCGCCACTGATGCATGCGTATGTCTTTGTAGTTATGTATAATTGAACAATCACACTCCACACAAACATAACAATCACAATCCACAAAAATATATAACTACTTTACTTTCTATTTTATAAAATAAACAGTACTATAAGTCTATATGTTTGGAATACAACTCTCCTGTTGTGGATGAGCAACTGATCTGTTTGAATGATGTTTAAGTTTAAATTTAATGAATGAAAGGTTTGATAAAAAAAGGTTGGAATATAACTAGAAGATAAAATCTACAAATTAAATAGTGCAAAATATACTTACGCAGTTATATAAATAATTCTAAATAGATTACATATATACTGGTTGACAAAAAAAAAAGATTACATATAAACTGTATATAGTTTCTTAAGAATTATTATATATATATATTAATAATACATTTCATCCATCTCTCTATAAGAGATTCTAGAGACGTTGTATGAGATATGTATTGATGTCTTTAGAGCTATGTATAGAGTTGAACGATCACAATCTATTGAAGAATTTTCAAAATTACTTTCTTTTCTCTATGACAAAGTAAGTATTACTATAACCTCTTTTTAATAACCAAAAGGGAATGTAATATCCTTGTTTTTTTTAATTTGACTATAACCATCAATATTTATATAATGTTCTAGAATTAGAAGATAGATCCTAAATAATAGAAATTACATAAATAAAGTCCAAGTTTAGGACTGGCTGGATCAGCCGATAGAATTTATCAAAAAAATTTAAACCAATATATAGCACTCTAAAAATTTATTAATTATGTAATAAATACGTCATGTAATAAATACGTCTCAACTCAACCATCTTTTTGGTAAACCCTTATACTTATTTGTTGTCACTGAATTCACTTTTATTTACAACCGCTTTATAAAACTTTTAAAAGTTCCAATTAATCTTTGAAATGATCACATACATTTTTATATTTCATATATGATATCTATTCACATATACTATTGATACAAGACCTTTTCAAGGGTCCTAATATGCAAATCAAAGTAGTACTTTAGATGTCAATCCATTCCTAGATGATCTCAATGCAAAGAGAATGCAAGTTCATGCTTAAGCTAAGTGCAATCAGGTTTTAAAAGTGATTATGAACTATAATTATTCTAGAAATGCAATAAATGATCAAGCTTTCTCAATATGAAGCAAGAGGACTCATGGGGCTAGGCATTTGATCTTGGGTGATGTTGATCCAATCTAAGGGTGGCAAACTATCAATTAAACATTTTCCTTATGCCTAGACACAATACTAAACAAGCTCCACCTCTAGATGAATGTTCTTTTGCTAAAGCAACTCAAGCATCTAATATCTTAGGTTGAATGTTACTAAAGCAAACATGGAGAACAAGTCTAATAGCAATCTTAACTCCTTTAACAACTAATCTCTTAGGTAAAGCAAGGTAAAAGCATTGAAGAGTTGGTTCAGACATTTCATCATACACCTTGTGGGCAGGAAATGCCTAAGGATCTATTTTGATATGATCAAGATCAAAATAGCATTATGAACCCTCAACAAGCAAGGAAACAAGTAAATCTAACACTAAACACCCTAGATCTTCACTAATCACCCTTAATCACCCTAGCCCATGAATCCTAGATTAGTTTACTCACTAATAGACATGAATAACCCCAAAACCATAGATGATTCAAGGCTAAACATGATTAGAGAGTAAGATAATCACACGAAGACAAGAAATAAGAAGAAAAGAAACTAAAGATCCAATCTTTCTTAAAGGTTTAAATGTGTTCTTTAGAGAAAAACAAGATAATCCTAAGTTTTAGGTCTAAAAAGTATTTATACTACTCCTAAAACTTTCTTGGGCCTCATAAAACAAGTCTGAGAAAGCCCAAAACACAAGTACAAAACGAGCATAATAAATAGGCAGAGCGGGTGGTCGACCCCGCTGCACGTGGTCGCTGCGAAGCTTCGACCAAAGTGGGGGAAGAACCAGAGCGGGTGGTCGACCCCGCTGCACGTGGTCGCTGCGAAGCTTCGACCAAAGTGGGGGAAGAACCAGAGCGGGTGGTCGACCCCGCTGCGCATGGTCGCTGCGAAGATCTTCTTCTCGCATGGGACAGAGCGGGTGCTAGGGGTCGCTGCCTGTGGTCGCTGCATCTTCTCTTTCAGCACCAAATTCGTCTAAGTGACAACATATGCACCATTCTTGATTCAAACACCTCCAAAGGCTCCAAGAAATACTCCATAACCTGATAAGAACTTATGCAATGCAAATGTAGCATAAAGATGCCTAAACTTAAATCTATATGCTCAAAATGGATAAGAACAAATGGTTAAAACTAAGCAAATATGCAACATATCAACTCCCCCACACTAGCATTTTACTAGTCCTCTAGTAAATTCCATAAACAACAAGAGGGGAGAAGAAGAAAAATGGGAGCTTGGAACCTCAAGATACACTACTTAAACTTCAACACCTCATCCTAGATAAACATAATAAATAGCATGAGCAATCTCTCTTATTCCACTCTATCTTCTCAAGGCCTATCCATACTCTTGTGCCTTTAGACAAGTTGCATAGCTCATCAATCAACAAGTTCTTTCAACCAACTCTCACATTAATTCACACACACACACACAAAGTGAATTCTCACAAATAGGCACATGATCTCAATCATTTGGCTTGGTGAACAAAATGGTCTAATGTGAAATAAGAGGATGGTTCATATACAATCTTTTTAGGTGACAATCACTCAAGAACAAGAAGCTTGATCATTATGCAAAATTTATCTAAGATTAGAAGCAACTTATGCATACATAGATTCATTCTCGTAATTCAACCTTTTTCCCAAGTGATCCTAAGTTCTACCCTCATATTCCATCATCATATAACCTAAAATAAAACTCATTAACACACTCACCCAATGAACAACTCTCTTTTTCTTTTGACTCAACCAACTAGGGACTTATTATTCACTTTTCACATTTCTAAGCTCAAACTCTTTTTAATATTCCTTCCCCACTATCTTATTGATTTTTTTTCTTTTTCCTTTTTTTTTTTTTTTATTTAGGGGGAAGGTCTCAAATACAATCTAGAGCTTTTTTTTTTCTTTCTATTCTAGATCCCTAGGGCTTTTGTTTTCTCATGGCACTCTTTCGTTCATCTTTCTCATCACTCTCACTTCCCAAACCCAAGATATTAACCTTTAGAGCACATAAACCCACTCACCATTCTAGATGCTAGCTCAAATGAAGTTCCTATGCTAGCAAGAGATGAGAACAAATCTATATCGCCTCCAATACTCTCAAGATTTTGCACATGACAAGCTATCAAAAGAGGCCTCACTCATGCAAATTAATGTTTGGCTTCAAAGAATGGCTAAGGTTCAAGGGAGGGAGTGTCATTTGGGTTGACAAAGGGTGGTAAAAATGGAATGAGATAACCCAAATGTGTATGAGATCCATGATTAAGTATGCAAGTGCCCATATGCAAGAGAGATTAAGTTCATTTAAGCCAAAGTTCAGTTTGGAGATGGTTTCAAGAACAATGTCAAAATCAAGCTAGCAAACAAGTTTCAAGAAGAGTTTTCAAGGCTCGAAGCATGCAAGCTTTTCAAGAGAATGCTTAAGCTACTTACTATGTTTAGCTAGGGTGCCATGTTGAGTTCTAAGCATGTGATCATAAAGAGGTAAATCAATCCTTGCTCCCAATGCAATATGAATGCGACCTATATGATCTAGACTCAATTCCTATTATGCAATTGATGCAACTACATGATTCTTTTTGGGATTTTCAATTTTTTCAATTTTTTTTAGGTTTTTCTATGCATAGATATATAAACAATGCAATGCATGGGACTCTAAGCATCAAAGAACACAAGGTTAAAAGCTGGTACCTCCCCCACACTTAGTTCACACAGTCTCTGTGTTAGTAAGTGAGAAGAGATACTAAAGGAGATAAGCAGAAAAAAATACAAATTAAAAAGATGGTATGTACAATGGAAGGGATTGATTACTTACCTGGGTTGGGCGAGATGGGACAGAGCGAGTGCCCTCACCCGCTGTGTGCACCCGCGGCCAACGCCCGCGTCCAACACGCGTAATTGATCGACACACCAGAGCGGGTGACTCTACCCGCTTCGTTAACCCGCTGCGTTCACCCAAACCACCAGAGCGGGTGACTCTACCCGCTTCTACCACCCGCTGTCGACATTCCTCACATCACCATGGAGATTCTGAGCTCCAAAAGTACCTGAAAATGCAGAAAAATAAAATATGTACAAGGATAATCATGGGACTTCCTCCCAAGTGAGCTTGTTTTAAGTCTCTAGCTTGACTTTCCTTCCTTTAGCTAGTGAGAAGGAGATTCCTTTCCACCTTCAAGAGTGATGGTTAGGACGTGGGAGAGAAGCTCTTGAAGCTTGATTGGATCATCTTGGAGCTTAGGAATGATGATGGTTCTTGCACTTGAGAATGGCTTAGACCTTCCCTTGCACTTGATCTTGTACTCAATAGCTCCATCCTTGAGCTTCATTGGGTGGAGAGTGAGGGTGTGAGGATTCTTATCAAGAGGTAGAGGATGAGGTTCTTTCACTATCTTTTTCTTGCCATGGGAAGCCTTTGTGGCTCCACTCACCTCCTCTTTTTTAGCACTTTCCAAGTGCTCATCACACTTCTCCTTAGAGGACTCTTCGAAAAGAGCCTCTTTCCCAATACCACTCAGCTCATCATTTATCTTCTCAATGGAGGAAGATCCACAAGTTATTGTGCCACAATACTCAGCTTTCAACTTAGGTGATTGTAGAGGGTATGAGACAGCTTTGTTCACATTTAGAAGTGTGACTTTGTTGTTGGCAAAGTCTATGCAAGCTCCCACTGTTGTGAGGAATGGAGTGCCAAGGATCAATGGGACTCTCTTCCCAGTTGCCATCTTCAAAACAGTGAGGTCTACAGGGATGGTGCATGCTCCAAGCTTCAAAGGGAAATCATTGATGATACCAATTGGGGTTGTTGAAGAGGAATCCCCGAATTGGAGCTCAGATGTGTCTTGTAGCATGTGCTCAATCCCTAGACTCTTCATCATCTCAAGTGAGATCACATTCACACTTGCACCAGAATCTACTAGAGCATCATCAAAGTTAAGCTTTTCAAGGGAGCAAGGCAAAGTGAACATCCCTTGGTGTCCTAGTTTAGGGAGGGACTTGGGTGGGACTGGTGGGTCAAGCTTGAGTGCAGAGATGTCTAGGAGCTCTGCTACTTCAGCTTGGTGGTCTAAAATGTCTTTGATGAGCATCATCTGGACATGAGCAGCTTGCATGTTGTGAATCTCTGGAAGCCTTACTCCAATATCACTCAAGTCTTCTCTGAATTTGGAGACCACCTTCTTTTGAGCTTTGGTGAGGAATCTCTCTGGAAAAGGTAGCTTGTCATAGGGTGATAGCTCAACCTTAGTGTCTTCCTGCTTCACCACTTTCAGCCTCTGATCAGCTCTTCTCTCAACTGGTTCCTCAGCCTTGTGCCCTCTGTTCTGCTCAACCTTTGCTGCAACCATCCTGTCAGTTTCTTGCACAATCTTGGTGTCAGCTATTGCAACAACCACATGCTCAACCTGTTCAATTTCAGTTCCAAACACCAATCTTTCAATCTCATCTACCTCTCTCTTGTAGGTGGCTATCTCAGAAGTGTCACTAGAGAGGAGAACATTGTAATGTTCCCTTGGGTTTGCCTCTACTTTTCCTGGTAGAGTTCCCATAGGCTGCTTGGAGGATGAAGGCATAGAAGCAACCTTAGTCTCTAAAGTCTTGAACTCAGAGGCAAGTTGTAAGAACTTGTTGTTGAGATCAGAGTAGTTGGCATCAATCTTTGTGTGGATGTTCTTGAACTCATAAACCATAGTCTTCTCATTTCTGACCTGAAATTCCAAGAGTTTCTTGAACATAGAGTCCACATTTGAATCTGGAGCTTGACCTTGAGAAGAGCTTCCTTGAGTTTGAGGAGACAGGTTGGCTTGGTAGCCTCCTTGTTGGTTGTTGTAAGGGTTTGAAGAGTATCCTTGCTTGGGTTGGTATCCACCTTGCTGGTAGTTGTTTTGGTATTGAAAGTTGGGCTCTTTCCTATACCATGTGCCATTAGCATTGATGAAGCACAACTCTTCTTGGCCTTCTAAACCATCAACCTCATTCACCTTAGGAGGAATCTCTTGACTAGGACCATCCACAAAGTTCAGCTGCTCTTGTTTAGTTTGGTTGGAGAGAATCAAATCCATCTTCTCTTGCAAGTACTTAAACTCCTTCTTTGTCAGTTGATCATCATTTTTGTTGCCTCTATCATGCTCCCCACTGTAAACAGAATCACTCTTGGCCATGTTCTCTACCAACTCCTCTGCTTCATCTTCAGTTCTTCTCAAGAAATGACCATTACTAGCTGTATCAAGCCTGTTTCTGCACTGTGGTAGAGCTCCTCTGTAGAAAGTGCTAAGCAAGCTCTCCTTGCTGAAGCCATGATGTGGACACTGAGACCAGTAGCCTTTGAACCTCTCCCATGCTTCACTGAAGCTCTCAAGATTCTTTTGCTGAAACCCAGAGATGTCATTCCTGATCTTAGCTGTCCTTGATGCAGAGAAGAACTTATCTAGGAAAGCTCTCTTGCACTCATCCCAAGTAGTGACAGAGTCACTTGGGAGAGTCTTCTCCCACTGATGTGTTTTATCTCCCAAAGAGAAAGGAAACAGCTTCAGCTTGAGTGCATCTTCAGAAACTCCATTGGTTTTGGACAAGCCACAATACTTGTCAAACTTATCCAAGTGATCAAAAGGATCTTCAGCAGCTAGACCATGGTACTTGTTGTTCTCTATGGTGTTGAGCAGCCCTGATTTGATCTCAAAGTTGTTGTTCTCCACAGGAGGTGCTCTGATTCCCAACCTATGACCATTGATGTGAGGTTGATCATAGGTTCCAATGGCTCTAGCTTGGCGTGGAGGATGTTGTGGCTGGCGCTGAGGTCTAAGGTTGGCAGCTCCTTGACCATTATGAGCTTGAGCAGCTTCATGTTGAGGTAGGTTCTCCATATCAAACCACAATCTCTGCAAGTGAGCTTGTTGCTCTTCTTCTCTTCTCCTTCTTACTAACTCTCTCTCAAGTGCAGCTATGTCTTCAATTCTTGGAACAAGGCTTGATGAACCTCTGCTCCTCAAGTGCATACACCTGAAATGCAACCAAGCTTTGCAGGGAGAGAATCAATATCACAAACAGAAATAATAATAAAAAAAATGACTTAGTCTCAAGCAAATGACTAAATCTCAATGTCAAAATCAAGCTAGGATTGGCAACGGTGCCAATTTGATACAAGACCTTTTCAAGGGTCCTAATATGCAAATCAAAGTAGTACTTTAGATGTCAATCCATTCCTAGATGATCTCAATGCAAAGAGAATGCAAGTTCATGCTTAAGCTAAGTGCAATCAGGTTTTAAAAGTGATTATGAACTATAACTATTCTAGAAATGCAATAAATGATCAAGCTTTCTCAATATGAAGCAAGATGACTCATGGGGCTAGGCATTTGATCTTGGGTGATGTTGATCCAATCTAAGGGTGGCAAACTATCAATTAAACATTTTCCTTATGCCTAGACACAATACTAAACAAGCGCCACCTCTAGATGAATGTTCTTTTGCTAAAGCAACTCAAGCATCTAATATCTTAGGTTGAATGTTACTAAAGCAAACATGGAGAACAAGTCTAATAGCAATCTTAACTCCTTTAACAACTAATCTCTTAGGTAAAGCAAGGTAAAAGCATTGAAGAGTTGGTTCAGACATTTCATCATACACCTTGTGGGCAGGAAATGCCTAAGGATCTATTTTGATATGATCAAGATCAAAATAGCATTATGAACCCTCAACAAGCAAGGAAACAAGTAAATCTAACACTAAACACCCTAGATCTTCACTAATCACCCTTAATCACCCTAGCCCATGAATCCTAGATTAGTTTACTCACTAATAGACATGAATAACCCCAAAACCATAGATGATTCAAGGCTAAACATGATTAAAGAGTAAGATAATCACACAAAGACAAGAAATAAGAAGAAAAGAAACTAAAGATCCAATCTTTCTTAAAGGTTTCAATGTGTTCTTTAGAGAAAAACAAGATAATCCTAAGTTTTAGGTCTAAAAAGTATTTATACTACTCCTAAAACTTTCTTGGGCCTCATAAAACAAGTCTGAGAAAGCCCAAAACACAAGTACAAAACGAGCATAATAAATAGGCAGAGCGGGTGGTCGACCCCGCTGCACGTGGTCACTGCGAAGCTTCGACCAAAGTGGGGGAAGAACCAGAGCGGGTGGTCGACCCCGCTGCACGTGGTCGCTGCGAAGCTTCGACCAAAGTGGGGGAAGAACCAGAGCGGGTGGTCGACCCCGCTGCGCATGGTCGCTGCGAAGATCTTCTTCTCGCATGGGACAGAGCGGGTGCTAGGGGTCGCTGCCTGTGGTCGCTGCATCTTCTCTTTCAGCACCAAATTCGTCTAAGTGACAACATATGCACCATTCTTGATTCAAACACCTCCAAAGGCTCCAAGAAATACTCCATAACCTGATAAGAACTTATGCAATGCAAATGTAGCATAAAGATGCCTAAACTTAAATCTATATGTTCAAAATGGATAAGAACAAATGGTTAAAACTAAGCAAATATGCAACATATCAACTCCCCCACACTAGCATTTTACTAGTCCTCTAGTAAATTCCATAAACAACAAGAGGGGAGAAGAAGAAAAATGAGAGCTTGGAACCTCAAGATACACTACTTAAACTTCAACACCTCATCCTAGATAAACATAATAAATAGCATGAGCAATCTCTCTTATTCCACTCTATCTTCTCAAGGCCTATCCATACTCTTATGCCTTTAGACAAGTTGCATAGCTCATCAATCAACAAGTTCTTTCAACCAACTCTCACATTAATTCACACACACACACACACAAAGTGAATTCTCACAAATGGGCACATGATCTCAATCATTTCGCTTGGTGAACAAAATGGTCTAATGTGAAATAAGAGGAGGGTTCATATACAATCTTTTTAGGTGACAATCACTCAAGAACAAGAAGCTTGATCATTATGCAAAATTTATCTAAGATTAGAAGCAACTTATGCATACATAGATTCATTCTCGTAATTCAACCTTTTTCCCAAGTGATCCTAAGTTCTACCCTCATATTCCATCATCATATAACCTAAAATAAAACTCATTAACACACTCACCCAATGAACAACTCTCTTTTTCTTTTGACTCAACCAACTAGGGACTTATTATTCACTTTTCACATTTCTAAGCTCAAACTCTTTTTAATATTCCTTCCCCACTATCTTATTGATTTTTTTTCTTTTTCCTTTTTTTTTTTTTTTATTTAGGGGGAAGGTCTCAAATACAATCTAGAGCTTTTTTTTTCTTTCTATTCTAGATCCCTAGGGCTTTTGTTTTCTCATGGCACTCTTTCGTTCATCTTTCTCATCACTCTCACTTCCCAAACCCAAGATATTAACCTTTAGAGCACATAAACCCACTCACCATTCTAGATGCTAGCTCAAATGAAGTTCCTATGCTAGCAAGAGATGAGAACAAATCTATGTCGCCTCCAATACTCTCAAAATTTTGCACATGACAAGCTATCAAAAGAGGCCTCACTCATGCAAATTAATGTTTGGCTTCAAAGAATGGCTAAGGTTCAAGGGAGGGAGTGCCATTTGGGTTGACAAAGGGTGGTAAAAATGGAATGAGATAACCCAAATGTGTATGAGATCCATGATTAAGTATGCAAGTGCCCATATGCAAGAGAGATTAAGTTCATTTAAGCCAAAGTTCAGTTTGGAGATGGTTTCAAGAACAATGTCAAAATCAAGCTAGCAAACAAATTTCAAGAAGAGTTTTCAAGGCTCGAAACATGCAAGCTTTTCAAGAGAATGCTTAAGCTACTTACTATGTTTAGCTTGGGTGCCATGTTGAGTTCTAAGCATGTGATCATAAAGAGGTAAATCAATCCTTGCTCCCAATATTTATTATATTGTTATTTGGAAAATATTTAAAAGAAAATAATAATATTTAATTTTTTAATTCATTAAAGATATCAATGTAATCAACCATGAGAGTTAACATGAATGCGATACATAGGAAATTGACTTCTCAAATAATATTATAGAGATCAATTTTAGTTAATTAAGATTTACGCATTGTATTTTATGAGTGGCCGCAGTTACTTGTTACTTACCTTTTAGTTGCTTCTTCTAATTGCTATTTCACCGGTACATAATCCTAATAGTTGAATATTTGTTCTCACCAAGTCAGATATCAAGTAATTTATTTAAATTATTTGCAAGTATAAAATAGATACTAAATATAAAAATAAAATTAATTAAATAGTGTTATTTGGATCCTTACTTAACAAATATACATTTTCCTAAATCATAGTAAAATAATTTGTTTATATTTATATTTTCATAACTGAATCAAACATAAGTGATCATGATATGTTTAAATAAGCATCTTGGAATTTTTTCTTTCTTATATATTCCATTTCCCGGATTGACTCAAATACATATAAACAATGACATATAATTTTTAAATAAGAAAATTATTTACCTTTAGATTCTAACAAAGTGTCAAATAATTTACAAGTAACTAGATGGTGACCCGCACACTTGTGCGGATTAATATATATCTTACTAATTCTAATTTTAACAATTTTTAAAAAAATCAATCTAAATTATTTCATTAGTTTAAAATATTAAATTAATCAGAAGATATAATTTTTGTTATTACACATGTAAAACATATCATCATCATAATCTAATAAAATTTTATAGATATTAAAAATAATCATATGAATTTGCGGGCATAATTATTTTATAGATATTTATTAGTAAATGTACTAATAGTTAAATATCAAAACAATATTTATTTTAAAATATATTGTTTTCTTTAATCAGTTTTACTATATTAATTTAAAAACCTTTATCTAATTAAATAAACAAATACATAATTGCTAATAAAATTGATGTTTTCAAACCAAAATTTTGAAGTTATCAAAATCTCAAAATAAAGCAAAATCACAATAGTGTTAAACCGATCCAACTTTACATATTATATGAATCATTGTTAGTTAAAATATTGATTATAATTATATTTTAAAATACTCCCATAATAGCTGAATAAACACCAAAAGGCCATATTGACAAGCAATCTAATGGCAGACAAGCTGGCACGAAGTGCTAGACATTCCCTTTCAGCTGTGTTTTATGTCGACTTTATGCCCCGGCTTGGTTTTCTGAGTCGGACGCGCATACTTCATAGCTTTGTAGTTTGTCTGTTTGTTGTAAAAAAAACATTTCATATCTATTGTTATTTTAATTTTTGAATGCTATAATAGAGAAAAATAAGTTATAAACAATCTATATTTTGTTACTCTAAAATAAAAATTGTTACGTTCTATAAAATAATATTGCTTTATTGTTAAATAATAATTTTTATTTATTTTCAAGTATTGGTCTTTAACTTTCAAGAGTTATTAAATATAACAAAAACAAATTATTTTGGAATTATTTTATTATAAAATATAGAATCACGATTTTCTTTATATAATGGTCTTTTAAAGAAATTTTAATAAAAACAAAGACATAACTCTGTGAAATTCTTGAAAGAAATTTAAAGTAAACATAATTAATTTTATAATATAAGGTACATGTTGTAAATAAAAATAATAATATTTTGAAAATATTATCAATATGATTCTCATTAAAAAATTAAAATAAAATAAATATTAATTTTCAACTTAAGTAATAAATAAATGTTATTTTTCAACTGTAATAATAATTAAAAACACTACAAAAAGTCACATTAACAAAACAATATATATCAACTTTTTTTATAGCTGATAAACCTCTTAATAAAATTAATATGTTTATAAAATATTTGGCTTGATATATACGTTTAAAAAAATATAAATAAATTTATTTTATATTTTGTAAAACTGTTTTTAATATTTTAGTATAATAATAAATCTAGTTATTATATGCATATATAAAATTAAAAAAAACTGTAGATAAACGAAAGATGAATATATGTGATTATCTTTTCTTTTTCAAACATTTGATATAAATAAATTTATTTTATATTTTGTAAAACTATTTTAATAAGTATAATAATAAATCTAGTTATTATATGCATATATAAAATTAAAAATAATTGTAGATAAACGCAAGATGAATATATATGAGATTATCTTTTCTTTTTAAAAACTTTTATTATTTTCCAAGATAATTTTATAATAGTATAGATCTGTAATCAGTTAAATAAAAAATTATTCACTAAATATATCAAAACTTTAATGAATAAATAAGATAATATTAAATATTGGTATAGTGAAAAATTGTAATTATCATGTTTTCAAATATTTTTATTATTGAAATATATGAAAAATATTTATGAAAATCATTGATTAAGCCTAAAATCATGGAGAACATGACAAATAAGTGAAAAACCTAAAAATATGGAGAAGCTGACACGTAAGCCAAATCACTTCTCAAATAATAGTATAGATAAGTAATAAGACAAGGTAAGTAACATACAAGTCCATCAATTTTTGGCAAGTTCTTGAAATTGCAAATACTTGTTTTTAGAAAGCCGAATACAAGTCCAAAATTTTACTATTCGTATAAGCCAAGCCGTGTACTAAATATACCAAAAATACTAGGTACTTGGCTTGTGTCTACTCCTAACAATCCTATTATATGTGAAGTGATCTTTTGAATTCGAACTCTCATGATTGAATAATCAAACACAACACCGTT
Source organism: Hirschfeldia incana (assembly GCA_026261945.1). Lineage (NCBI taxonomy): Eukaryota > Viridiplantae > Streptophyta > Magnoliopsida > Brassicales > Brassicaceae > Hirschfeldia > Hirschfeldia incana. The sequence goes on from JABCMI010000006.1 coordinate 7,634,578, forward strand.
TCCTTATTTTTTTCTTTCTAAGAAATACAAAGTATTTACATATCAAATGTGTCTTTTTCAGTAAAGTTATATATATAGTCCTAGGACTGATTTATAAGTACATTTCAATTAGAAGTATTTTACCAGAGTTTTGTGAACTAGAAAAACATAATAAAAAATAAGAGAGACTGAAAAAATATCTCAAATGAAAACTTTTAAATGTTTGTGAAAAGTGAAAACCCATAGAAACACTGGTCTCTTAATAAGTGATGTAATTTTGTTTTAAAATAAAGCTCAAACATATAGCTAAAGTTTCTCAAAATATTAATTAATATTGTTTTTTGTTAGAGAACTTTCAATGCAATAGGATTGTTAATGTTTCAAATATTGCATGTGGCAATCCTAATGTTTTGGGTTTTATACCAACAACTAAGCCATACGTTCATTGATATGATTAGTCAAGTCAACTGTAAATGTTGTAGACAAAACAATCACACATATTTGCATGAACAAAAAAAAATACAGCTTTTTGACTAAAACTCTAATCAAATGTGGATTTTCAAATGTAACAAAGGTGAGCTTCCTTATCTTAAAATTTGATCTTCTCCTCAGGTGATAGAGGCTTCAGCTTCTTCTTCTGATCCTTTACTTTTTACAGGTTCTACTGGTGATAGAGGCACCAGCAACAAGCTCCTCGTTCTTAACTGCAGGCATTTTGCTCTTCCTTGTTCCAAGTCTTGTCTGAGATGTTTCAGCGGTATCATATGACTTGTAGGTTTCTATAACAGGAAGAGAATCTTGTTCTCTCTAGTGCTGCCACAGCGATGACATCGACATCATCAGTCCCTGAGGCAGGACGAGTCTCTGAGTTGGCATCATCAGTTTCACAGCTTTACGCGAGAAGCAACATTTGATGGAACAAACAAGAAAAGGAGAGCTAGCTTTTTAGTTCGCATTGCTCTGAAAAAAATAAACCCTCCCAGAGAAAGAAGTGAAAAGCTTCAAATCTTTATCTCATTCATTTTGTCAATCTCCTCTTGTTTCGATTTTTTTACTGCTCTATTGTTTCGTGGATAGAAGAGATCATTCAAAAGCTTGAGTTTGGAGACTTTGAGTGAAGGTGAAGTATAAACTGCTAAGAAATCAAAATATGAGCAAGGCTGATCTTTTATCAAGGGGCAAGACGATAACTTATTCAACATTATAGTACCAAGACTTTTAGCTTTTGACTCTCCAAGTCGTACTCACTTCCTTTTTCAGATCATAAAAATGAACAACTGTTATTATGAAGGAAATCAGATGGTAATAATAATAGTTTACATAACAAGAAAGATCCTACGCAAAAGCAAATGTGTAAAAGCAAACAATGGAGGATGACGATGATGCTTCTACAGGTAAAGGCCTTCAGGGACGCCTTCTTTCTTCTTAAACATAACCTTCTCCTTTGCTTTCTTGAAATACGGATGCGTCACCTGAACACACCACACATCAAAACATTAAATTACGTTTCTAGCAACTACCCTTGGATGCGTGTCTTTTACCTTCATACGACGCTCTTTGAAAGCAAGCAGATCAGCCTCAGTATAAATAGCCTTTATATCAGCTCCTGAGAACTCGTCTTACATCATCACAAACTCTTTCAAGTTCGCATCTTCCGAGAGTGTCATCTTTGATGTGTGTATCTGTTTTTAAAACACAGACACAATCCCTCAATGAACAAGAAACTTTAGTGATTGGTTTGTTTTCTTCTCAGTATAAATTAATTTTACCTAGAAGATGCGTCTTCTCGTTTTGATATCTGGAAGTGGGAACTCGATCTTCATATCAATACGTTCTGGTCGAAGTAGTGCCGGCCCAAGACTCTCTATTCTGTTTGTTGCAAGGATGACCTTAAGATATCCTCTTGAATCAAACCCGTAAAGCTGGTTCAGAAGTTCTAACATAGTTTTTTGGATCTCACGCTCGCCTCCCGAGTTAAGCATCATACTTGTTTTATTTCAATCTTTAATCAACTACTACTATCTTTGAAGAACAATAGTTTATGGATCATGTTTGTGAGTTAGTTTGACTTACCGCTTGGTACCAACAACATAAATCTCATCTATAAAGACGATTGATGGTGAAAGGTTATCAGCAACTCTGAAAAGCTCTCTCACGAGCTTGGGACCATCTCCCAAATACTTCAGAATCAGTTCACCAACAACTCTCAAGAATGTAGCTGATGTAGAATTTGCCACAACATGAAAGGAAACCAAGATAGAAGAGCTCACTCCCACATGGTTCAAAACTAAAGTAAGAACATGTATTAAACCAAACCTAAGCTACCATATTGCATCAGTTACATGTTTGTGACCGAAATAGTCCAAAAGAGACACTAACTAAACCTAAGTGACTCAAAGATCTTCATTTTTGAGGAAAATATTCTACTTGTGATCTAATTTCAGATATCTAGATGACTAGCACAATAAAGGTTTGGCCTTTTCAAATCTTTCTGCTTAAAGCACAGCCTCAAAAGTTCTCTTAGCTAGATAACAAGAAAAGGTATGTTGCAATCAGAGAAAATCTACTTCACCAAACAAGTCATATAATATTAAAACAAAAACTTAATAGAAAACTAAGCTATATTCCTATCACTTATTATATCAATAGGTAGAAAGGCAAACCTTAGCAAACAATATCTTTCCAGTTCCAGGCTCGCCATACAAAATCACACCCTTGGGAGGCTTAATACCAATATCTTCATACAACTCAGGATGAGTTAAAGGCAACTCAACAGCTTCCTTAATCTCCTGAATCTGAACCTCTAAACTTCCAATGTCAGCATAAGACTCCAAAGGACTCTTCTCAACTTTCATCACATACACCATCAGGTCCACCTCATCTTATAAAATCCCAACAACAGAGAGAACCTACAACACAAAAACCCAATTCAACTCACATCACAACCACAACAAAGATCTGGTCTTTAAATCCAAGTCCACTTCATCTTGATGAAAAATCCCAACAGCATACAAAACCCCAATTCAACACATCTGATAATCACAACAAAGATCCAGTATTTAAACCCTAATTCACTTAATATTGAAGAATCCCAACAACAGACATAACCTAAACACAAAATCTAATTCAATACATCTCGTAACCACAACAAAGATCCAGTCTTTAAACCCTAATCCACTTCATACTGAAGAATCCCAACAACAAACAAAATCCAACTCACCACAACACATCTCATAATCACAACAAAGCTCCAACCTTTAAACACCTAATCCACTTTCATACTGAAAAACCCCAACAACCGACATAACCTAGCATAAAACCCAATTCAACACATCTCAAATCATCTACCTTAGATCTATCCTCTTCCGCTTTCTCCTCATGAGGCTTCAGCCTCTCCTAGTTCGCCACAAAATCCTCCTCCATCAGCAGATTCCTTGATCCGCTCCATCTTGAGCAGCCGGAACTTGCATTTTGTGCAAGGGGTCACCGTTGGGAGCTGGGCCGCCGCCTCGAATCCTTTCTGCTTCCGCTGCTTTCTCCCGACGCGAGACAGTGGAGCTGCCGGCTCGAATTTCACTCAGTTTATGATTCATAATACCTGTGACTATGTGAGTATTATTAATACTTAATTATTAGTAGCAAAAAGCAATAATACATAGCATAATCCATAATTTGTGATATTTATGAGGATCACCATTTTTTTGTCGACTATGAGAATCACCATTTTTTAACATTTAGTTGAGTAGACATATCTGAAGAGCTCCTCTCTATTTATAAACCAAACTAAATCCTAACCAAATAAAGAAAGGCAAACCAAAACTGAAGTCTTACAAATTGCATATATTTGAAAACCAAACATAAACCGAAACTGTACCAAACCATTGCATGCTATAAAGATCATGAATTATATACATGCTGCAAATCAACATGTCGAAGGGATGACATATTGTATATTGGGATTTTGAGCAATAAAATTAAGATCTAATATTTCATTAATATTTTAATTGTTTTTAAGTTGATCACATAAAATCAATCTATAATTTATTTGGTTTTCATGTAATAAATACTAACAAACAAAACACATTTTTATTATTGATGAAAAGGTACAAAATGAAAAGATTTTTGTGAGAGAAAAAAACATATTGAGCTCCATAAAACATAAAGAAGAAAAATCACCATCCAGCTTCCCATATCCCCAGCAACAAGTCTTCACCATTCGCAAAATTCCAAAGATAAATGCCATCAGTTTTAGCAGTCCAAACGCACTTCTTCCAACCACATCTATGGAATAAGATTACATCATCCCAAAACACATTTACATTCATATGACTATCATCTTTACTCAAGTAGCACCAAAACAAAGTTGTGTGAAGCATATTTTCTCCAAAATTCCATGAAAACCTATCTCCGAGTCGCAGATTGTGTTCACCTAAATCGTCTTCTTTGGATTTACAGTGGATGAAGAGGGTTTCAGACGTAGTTAAACCGTTGACAACCATGACTTGCCATTCAGAAATATTGGGGCCTATGATGTCGTTCATGGTGGCGCTCCTAGCTACGATACGATCTTGACATGTTAAGAATAGAAAAATGTAAATGGCTAAAAGAAATTGTTTGATGTTGCTCATACTTTTGTTTCTAGGATTGAGAGTACATATTTGTGAAGATTTGTTAATTTTGTTGCTTTTTTATAATGGAAGAGCGTAACGGTAAATGACGTTTAATTAAATCATGAACTCTGAAGTTACTGCATTGCTTTAAAGATGCGTCATGCACTAAATCATTAACGTGATCACGGTTTAATTAGCATTGAAGTTGAAAGGTCGGTTTCCTACTCCAATTATGATATAGTTTATAATTATTGAAAATGTTATACAACAGTTGTGATGTATCAGCCAGTATCATTTGAAATCTATAAAATTACTTAGGTTTCAAATTTATAACTCCAATATTTATATAAAAACATTCAAGTGATTTTCGATAAGGATGGTGGGGTATTTATTTCTAATAAAAATCTTTCAAAAGCGTACATAATTATACTTAATTGCATTTCGGCAATCTTTTCGTTATTTATTTTAGGTACCTTTCAAGTTTTACGTTACACTGAAATGTCTGAAGAATATTTTTTCACAGTAAAAAAACTGGCATTCACAGTCTATCTTTTAAAACTAATCAGTTAACAAGAAAATGAATAGAAATATTAAAATAAAAAATGACTTCATCAAGCAAATGCGTTTTCTACTTTTCTTTGTGTTCTCGTGTTTGGCCGTTTATTGACCTCAAGAGTCCATGCATGCAGCCTATGTGTAGGCCAGTGTTTTGCAATAACGGGTGGGGGGTTGGGCGAGGGGGGGGGGGGATTCAAGTTATATTTGTATTTTTCTTTTTTAATTTTGAGCTTTTAGATTAACAACTATATTGACCAAAAAAGGATTAAAAACTATATGATAGAAAATCGTACAATGGAGACTCATATGTTTATTAACTTCTTTTCTTTGTCTTTAGTCGAACTTTAATTAACTTGATGTGCGTTAGAACCGCATTTATATGAAGAAGCTTAAACTATAAAGTCTATAGATAGAGTTTATAATCAGAAGTAATCATAGATGTTGACATTAACTCATTAAGTGAAACACTCAAAAATAGTCAAACATAATTTCAAAATGGACCAATACATAACACGACAGACACGAATCTAAATTTTAGGACACCAGGTAACTTAAGACGCACGCTAAACAGCTAATGAAATTTCCAAATTCCAAAACCTTAACAAGACACGATTATTATTATTGCTTTGAAACCATGTTAACTTTGACTTGTCTCAAGGACCGAGCGAAACCTTGATCCAAAGTAACAACTCAAGGGAAATGAACTCCGGTACTTCCTCCACCAGCTCCGGCACCAATACCACTGCCTATCCCGTTTCTTAAACCACCGCCTATTCCATTTCCCAAGCCACCACCTAATCCTCCACTAGCACCACCAAGTCCACCAAAACCAAGATTACCACCGGGACCAGACACACCACCACCGACGCCACCAAATGGTAAACCATTGTCTCCGATGCCAGAATACCCGCCACCGTATCCGAGGTAGTTCTTCTGGTCAGAGAGTCCTCCTGGACTGTTTCTTGCTCCAGAAGCAAAAGCTGTGGCTAGGGCAAGAACCAAGAAGAGTTTGAGAAACCACTTCGCCATAATCTTACTCAAATGGTTAAGAACGGTATAATATTGATAAAATATTTGATTATGTTTGTTGCCTTGCTAGAAAATCTAGGAGATTTGCTGGGGCCTTTTAAAGGCCGAGACCACATACAAAAAGTTACCGGTGTAGATAGTTATTGCCAATGTAAATGCTATAACCAAACGCTCTGATTTTAAATTTAAGTTTATTTACATTCAGAAAGTGACCGCTGGTTACGCGGTATTGTGAATTGTTGATAAAATGACTTTTTGGTCAGTTGAGACAATTACGTTAACTTTATTGCAGAATTTACATGAAGAAAGTATGTTTTTTTTTGAACTGAGGCTTAAAGAAGAAAGTGTGTTTGTATATGTTTTTTGTCAAAAGTAATAGAAATGTGGTGCATTTAAAAAAAATAACTACTCATGTTTGCAAAGAAGTAGTTTAAGTTTCTGAAATAATGCATGCACGCTTTCGTTGACAAATCATGAAAGTTAACTACCATTTTCTAGTTAAGATTAATTATACCATGATATAATTAGCTTACATGGTAGTAGATGTATCTCGTTTGGTTAGAGGCTATAACTTCAGCATCGAAAGAGGCTCTTCTCGAACTGCATATTTATGGATCTACCTACTGGTGGTTGTAACTATTTCTTTATCCCTTATCGGAGTTAAGTCGATATATATATATATACATGTATGTGCGTGTAAATATTTGGAATAATTGAAACTCATGATACATGGGCAGATGGGCTACGAATACTTTGAGCTCCCACAAAACAGCTCAAGCAATGCATTATAATTTACTAGATAAGGACCCGTGCGTTGCACGGATTTCATCTGAAGTTTTAATTTTTCGACATCATAAAAATAATGAATTTTTTTTTTCACACTAATTCTTGGATTTTTCAGTATATATTGGTGTAAGACTTATTACAGTAATAATAATATGTTTTCTTTTGATTTGTATTTTTATTTCAATAATCATGATGATAAATAGCATATAACTTTTTTTAAACTATTTCACTTTTAATTATTCTTTAAATAATATTAATCGAATTTTATTGAAACATATATAATCATAAATTTTCAAAATTTTGTATATTGTTTAAAAAAAAATAACGCAATTTAAAATATTAATATTACACGACATCAATCAATATGTATTATTGATAGCCAGCTAAATATTAAATATATTGCTAGATAAACGTCTATATTGTTTACTTTAGCAATAATGTTGTGACTTTAACCTCTATTTCTATAGAATATATGCTATCAAATTTTTTTTGATATACAATATTTTGTAGAACACTATTGTTGTTATTTGTTCATACTTAAAGAATCTGAAGTTTTGCAGTTGTAGTGAGTTTTAATATTGTAACGTACAATTGCCCATGAGTAAAGACTGGATTTGGAAAATATAGATCAATTCTGTTGAAACTTTGATCTTAAATTTTTTGATCTTAAATTTTATTGATAGTCATTGCATAGCAAATTTTTCAGTTTTAAAGGCCATCTCACATTTATTAGCATGAAACTTCTTCTAAAAAAGAAAAAAAAAACTTTTTTTCTCATATAAATACTGATTACAATTTCCGTTTCAAAAATCTTTTTACCTAAGCTAGTTATTAGTAACATTTTTTCCATTGCAAAGTTCCTTAGTAGCATGACTGGAACACTTATCTAAAGATCAGATTTGTGATTTAGAATCCATAAAAATTTCAACATATTAACAATTAATATGTTGAAATGACTGGAGCTTGATTTGGTATCTAATTGTCTTACCCTTTGGTTTATGGTTTTTAAACAAAAATTAACAATTTAGATTGGAAAGTTGATTATTTAAGTAATTATTCTACAATTTCTTTTACAAAAGTAAAATTATTATCAAATAAAATATTTTGCAATTGCCTTTTGTTTAGGATTTTAAAATGGAATTTAGAAAGGAAAATTGATTATTTGAATAATTATTCTACAAATCCTTTTTTTGTTTAGGATTTGAAGGAAGGAAAACTACTTTTAAAAATTATTTTAAGAAATTCTTATTTTATGATTTTAGAAAAGAACAGTTACTAACAAATAATTCTATCAATATTTTTCTTATAATTATCATTTATTTACGATTTTAGAAAATGAAAATTAGTATTAAATAAATTATTTTAAAAATATTTTTTCTTTTGATTTTTTTATAAAATGAAATTGTCGAGAAAATTATTTTTAAATAATTTTTATTTTTTAAAAACAATAATCGTTATTACTATCAAAATATATTTTATAATTATCATCTATTTAGGATTTTGAAAAAGGAAAATTAGAATTAAATTACTTGTTTTTCTAAAAGAAATTCTTATATTATGATTTTAAAAAAGAACAGTTACTAACAAATAATTCTATCAATATTTTTTTACAATTATCATTTATTTAGAATTTTAGATAATGAAAATTAGTATTAAATAAATTATTTTACCAATATTTTCTCTTTTGATTTTTTTTAATAAAATGAAAATGTCGAGAAATTATTTTTAAGTAATTTTTTTAAAAACAATAATCGTTATTACTATCAAAAAATATTTTATAATTATCATCTATTTAGGATTTTGAAAAAGGAAAATTAGCATTAAATTAATTGTTTTTAAAAGAAATTCTTATTTTATGATTTTAGAAAAGAACAGTTATTATCAAATTATCCTTTCAATAATGTTTTACAATTGTCATTTATTTAGGATTTTAGAAAAGAAAAATTAGTATTAAATAAATTATTTTACAATTATTTTTTCTTATGTTTTTTTTTAAAAATGAAAATGTCGAGAAAATTACTTTTAAATCATTTTTTAAACAATAATCTTTATTACTATCAAAAAAACTTTTATAATTATCATCTCTTTAGTATTTTGAAAAAGGAAAATTAGTATTCAATTAATTGTTTTAAAAATATTTTTTTGTATAGGATTTTTAAAAAGGAAATTTTCTAGAAAAATACTATTTAATTGTTTGACACATGTCACAATCTTAAATATATAATTGACATGTGTCGCGATCATGTTAATTAGTAAATTTGAAAACTAAGCTTTATATAATAAGATTCATCACATAATAAGATACTCCCTCGATATTTGAGAGTACTGTCGACTCGATAATAGCCTCTTGATTTTTAAACAATATTGTTTCAAGTTTGTTCATACAAAAACTTTCAAATCACGTTAGATCTAGTTCAGGAAAAAATTAACGATATTTGCTGACTGTTTTATTTGGGGTTAAAAGCTGTACATTGTACTGGCAACAAGTAAAATAACATCTTAATATAACAGCTTTGACGTATAAGCTTAGTTTGTAAAATGAATCTCGTCCATAATGGTTGAGCAAAAAAAATATCTCGGTCATATATATATATATATATATATATATATATATATATATATATATATTTTCACAATGAAATTACACGGTTGAAAACTAACACTTTGATATATTATGTCAACTTTTACAAAAACGAGATTAAGTTTGATATTTTTTTTTTCATTTTTAAAAATGCATTAACTTTCGAAGACAAGACACATGATGCGAATTTGCTAGATCACAAAAAGAATTTGCTAGATCATTAAATTTGCATGATACATGATACATGATGCGAACTTGCAAAAAGTTGGATACAAAAAGTAAGCAACGAGCGAGTTTTGAAACCTAAGAAGAACTTAGTACGTTTTACCAAAATAAGAAAGATACTTATGCGTTTGATATTCATGCATGCAAATTGCAATTATATGAATATCTTGGAGCACAAGCAAGTAATACGGTTTTTCCAACACGAACAATACTCTATTTATTGATAGCACAAGGTTTCGCACCAGTAATTAATAAAAAACTGAAAAACAAAAAACAAAGACTTAAACATAACATCGGGAAAAAAACAACTTACAATATGATAAAATTGAACAAAATATAAATAACTATGAACCCCTCGCGATCGATATTTGGTTTATTGAGAGAAGGAAAATAAACGTTTATATCATCAAGGGTGAGGAAGAACGCCACCGCAATCGCTTCCGCCGCCAATTCCTCCCAAACCACCAACTCCGCCTATGCCACCTACACCACCGAGTCCACCCACACCGCTGATTCCACCTACACCACCACCAAGACCTGAACCATCACCAATTCCACCAGCGAGACCTGAACCACCGCCAAGACCACCTACACCACCGCCAAGACCACCTACACCTCCGCCTAGACCACCTACACCACCGCCAAGACCACCTCCGCCTAGACCACCAATCCCTCCGCCTACTCCACCTACAGGTAGAACTCCGGCGACGCCACCTACTCCACCAGCTACACCACCAAGGCCTGCTCCAGCAGCACCACCGACTCCAGCAAACGCAACAAAATTCTTTTGGTCGTCAAGACCAGCTCCAACATTCGTGGCCGGGGTTGGTCTTGCGGCGGTGACGGATTGAACCACCGTGAGAGCAACGAGGAACACTGCCAAATACCTACTTGCCATCTCTTGTTACTCTTTTTGTAACTTAACTTTTTTGCGTGTTTTTGTTGAGTAGAGAGCTAGAGTTCGTAGTGGAGAATGCATAATACATTGGGAGGTTTATATAAGAGAATGATTGGTTAAAATTAGGGCAATGGAGTGACAGATGGATAAGCAGTAAATGAATGTTGGTACATCTCATCTCTTATTTGTTCGATGCAGATTCCTCCACGTCTAAAGTTACTTCCTACCACTCTATATGTATAAAACTGATTAGGGTTATGGCTATAAAGTGTCAAATGGGGAAGATAAATTGCAACTTTCGAACTGGTGTAATCTCAGCGTCAAAAGCTATAGAGTTAAGAGATATTAGACCAACATTTTTGTTCTAACTTTCTTTGTTTGTAAACGATATTAGACAACCTTAACTTACTTAACTTTCTTTCTTTCTTTTAGACTACACTTAACATTAAGTATTTATAATCACTCTCATATAAACGAACGATCTGTAATGCAAAATAACTTGGACTCGATATGTAGATATACTCAATGGTATATAATTAATGGGTAGTTTATAGTATATAACATACATATACTGATATACAAAATACAAATGCAGTAAATGAGAGCATGCCGAGCATGTGGCTGCACCTAAAGCCCAGAGTTAAAGAGCATGTAAATGCATTGAATTGACAGGTTGGAAGACAAAAAGAGTAATATGGAGTTAACAAAAACTAAACCCGTAATTTGTATTTCTCGAAGAAGGATGTAAGAAATTAAACTTCAGATGGAATTAAAATCATATGAGAAGAAGCAATATATGACTATTAAGTGACCATAATGCCGATTTTGTAAACTTCAGTTGAGGGAAGAAGATGACAAAAAATGAGTTAAGGGAGAACTTGGAAGGGGATTATTAGTGGTAAATTTATATGAGTTACGATATATGATGTACTGTGGTCGGTTTTTAAATATGCAGAGTTATATGTATTTTCAAAAACTGAAACCCTCTTAAAAGTAGACGGTAATAAAAATTTCCAATATTATGTACTTTTTCTATAACAAAATTAAAAAAAACTACAATTACCACTTTTTGTTCGAATGTATATAAAGTTAGATTTCTTTTAGCCAAAAATCAAAATTACCACTGTCAAAACAATATATATATATATATATATATATATATATGAAATTAATTAATCAAAGCATCGTGATAGGCTTTGCAAAATGTAAAGTTTGTTTCAGAATTCTCCACACTTTTTTTAAGTGAAAACAAGCGTACAACATACGAAACCTTTGATTTGTATTTGTACTATGTTAGAAGGGTTTGAAACGAGAGTCTCTTATCTTAAGCATACGGACTTGGAAGGATGATATAGATTTTTTTTGGCCAAACCTATCCATAGATATGGTCAAAATATTGTTCATCACAAACCTTTTTTCACTTGTACATAAAAAGATATGGTCAAAATCTTTGTTGAAAGCTCAAAGCTACACACCCAAATAAGTGGAATATAAATGGTCAGTGAAAACAATAAATGATCACGAGATTTCTATCAGTAGCATAATGCATCTGCGATATTAAGAATGACATCCTGAAACCAGTACCTTGTAGTTGTTCGTTGGGCCTTGCTTATAGTTCACTTATTTAACCTCTTTTAGAGCTTTCTTGTCCTGATATCAAACGAGTTTCATACTACAAAAGTCTAACAAAACCAATTGATTGTTGTCTTATTTTTTTATTGCCCTATCGACTGGCCGGTTGGTTCCTGAAGAAATGCATTTAGTGTGTTAGAACTGGTAACTACATTTCTGTAGCCCGAGTTTGGAATGTTTTCAAACTAATACTAAGGATAGCCAAATTGTTTGCGACTACCATTTAATTTGCATGGATCAAAATCCAAATCTAAACTGATCAAATAGCCACAATTTTGTGCTTATTGATGTATTTACGAGCGTTCCAATTTTTTTTTAACATTATTCTACCAGCCTACCACTATTTGGTTTATTTTATCACTTTAACTGTTCAAACTAAAATTTCAAAGAATACTAGATAAAATCAAAAACATTATATAGAACGTCTTAATTCATCTGACTGCCCGAACTTGGATTCTTCTTACATTTCACAAAAAAATCATACCATAACAGAATTTAAAGTATTTATGATTTGTTAAATTAACAAAGATTAATTTATTGACTAGACGGAAGACCTCCATTCCGTTGGGCAAGGCCTGTTTAGAGATCTTTGTCTGGCTTGGGGACATCATCAGTGTCAACTGTGAACTGTCACGTGCCTCATCTCTGTCGACAAGGAAAGTTAGAGGCAAGCGAAACCAAACCGATGCAAGAGTCTCGATCTTCCTCAAAAATCACTCATTTTTTGTCCTACACGTACGTACACAACACACAAACACACCACTTTAATATATGTTTTGTGATTGCTGAATACACACTTTTATGTGTTTATGTATATATGCTTGACACTACATGCATTAATTGTTTTGTTGATTTTCTACACGTAAACTCAGACTTCGTATATGTTTTTTCTTATATAAAACTCAAATTTAGTGGTCCAAACATAATACGAAAATCACTCAAAGTAGTGATGAACTCTGCTACTTTGTTGATTGTTTCATGTGTTTTCTTGTCTTTCTTTACAACCAATCATTATGGTAATATATATATTTGTGTTTTGATTTCAAACTCACTAAAAGTAAAATCACAATGGAGACATTAGTGTGATGATAAAACAGTCTGTTCTTCGAATCACATTAATCTAATTTGTGGGTATGTTTTGATTTTCTCACTTTTCCTTAGATCGTGAGAAAAACATACATATATGTAAGTGAAATGATTTCTGGATGATAGAAGGAAAATAAATAATATCTGGAAAATTTTATCGTTCAGTATTCATGATATTGGATTATCGAGTCTAAGATTACAGTATTTTTGGCTTTAAATATATAATACCCTTCAACTTATGAAAATAGGATCCATCATGGATCTTATGTCAAAAAGTAGAGTAACAATGATTTAACCTCTACTGTAAGTCTTTAATATTAATATCTGCAAAACGGATGATATCTATATATATAAAGTAGACTTTTCTCTCTTCTTATGACATGTGGAATGGGAGTTTGTTGACATGTGTCCCATTTTTTTATATTTTTACATTTTAGTCATCCATTTTTAGATTATTACAATTTGGTTCAACACTTTCTAATTTTTAATTGTGCACTATCAAATCTTTTTCTCTCTAATCATCATTTTTTGAAGTTTGATAATTCATTTTATTAATTAAAAAATACAATAAAAATAAAAATAAATAAAATAGTTTAAATATAATTTTTATTTTTATTTAATCACAGCTAAAATTAATATTTTTTTACAACAATATACTAAATTATGACCTATGTTAAACTATGATCTATGTTTGTCTGGTTTAGGAAACGAAACTGGAGACATATAATCGACATAAAACATAGCAGAAATGGAACACCTAACACCAAACCAGAGGCTAAAAAAACATAAACTTTCACTATTTTATTAGTTTTTATTATTTTATATTATTTCATTTACAAATCATATATTTATTTATATTGACCAAATTAATAAAAATAGCACGATTCATAATCGAAACATAAAATCTCTACAATATAGAAAAAAGAAAAATGTCAAAGACACACTAACTAAGTAAAACTAACTTAGCTCACTTTATCATAGAATGTTTTGGCCATAACATGTAGATGTCAAAAAAAAAGAAGAAAGATAAACTCTGAGACAAAGTATTTCTCGAATACAGAGAAACGTGATCAAAGACTAACACAAAGAACCAAGAAAGCGTGTTAGAGCAAGAATATTCAACAGAAGAAAAATTTCGTCACCAACCAAGAAGACAAATACTCAGCACACCGTAAGCACATCCACTAGCGGAAAACCACAAAAATCTAGATAGAAAAGAACGAAATTCCAAGAAACTAACTTCACACACTTATAATAAGAAAAACAAGGAAAAAAGACATAGAACCTAAAGGAGGGAGATTGAAAGTTAACCACCAAGAAACCGGAATCCAAACTTGAGACCAAAAACAACATTATAAATCTTCAGAGCATACACGAAAGAAAACACTATCTAAATGTAGAGTCTCAAATTTAGCGAAATAGAGGGCCACTGGAGACATGAGCACTGATGAAAAATGCAACAAGATGATAGAACATACATGAAAGGGTATACGAAACGAAATCAGCAAACCGTGGAGCCATCCTCAAACTATGAAAGAGAGCATAGAAGACATATGATCAAAAACCAGATCTTGAAAACCAAACCGAGTAGGAATTATCGACGGTAAGCTAACGAAGAAGAATGCAACATTAAAGACGACTAAAATCAGACCAAACCCAAAGAGATGCACTTCCAAACATCAACAAAAATCTTAGTAAGAAAAAGAGCAATCAATATTGACCGGAACAACCTATAACACTATGAGAAACAACCACACAACATGAAACTAATAAATTTTATCTATAACAAATATCATACATTCCGAAGAAGAACAAACACACAGTTAATATTGACTGGAATATCCTACAACACCATGAAAAACAACCACACAAATGGTAACCTATAAACCTGATTTATATCAAATACCAGATAATCTTACACAAAAAAATGTGATGTAGAAGAAGAGCATGAAGATGAGTCTTTTCCGATGATGGTGAGAAACACATCATACCGGAAAGGTAAATGAAATATATAAATTCTGAGGGCTCAATATCAAAATATGGAAAGAATGCAAAAAACATCTTGAAAGAATAATGCTCAAATAACTGAAAAAATAAAATACAACATTTTAATATTACAACTATCAATCTTAGAATCAACAAATGTCTAAATACTTCTCTCTCTCTTCTGCCACCTAGGGGGGAAGGGTTGCGACAACTGTCCAGTATTGAAATTTATCATCTAACGTTGCTTTTATGTCTCTTCAACTTAAAATTACATGTTGTCTTTATGCCTAATATAAATACTGTAACTACACGTTTTAATGCTAACATAAATACTGTAAAGTAAGATGTGACTCATAACAAAAATAATATAAATGAGGCTCAGTGATCCATGCCTAGAATCCTCAAATCCCAAATTTATTATGATACTCTCAGTTTAGATGTGTAAATCAATTATGTTATAGTTTTAGTGTAAACTCACCCGCCCGTAGGGCGGGCCAACCACTAGTATTCTATAAATTGTTATATGACTTCAATGATCCCACCGCAATTCTGTTCATGATCACATCTTTTTACATTTGTGTAGCATTTTCAATGGTAGAAGAAAATAGCGTGGGACAAAAGCTATGTCATAAGACGATCGATGCAGCCACAACTCAGAGAGAGAAAAAGGCAGAGAAAAAGGGAGAGTCGCGTGAGAGAGTTCGCCCCGGTGTCCGGTTGCGCATGAGAGCGCGTGTCGGTGCCGGTTGCTCTCTTTCTCGCTGTTTCATTGTTGGCGTAAGAAGGAGTGTCTCGTGATGCCGTCAATCACCGATATACCGGCATATCTGAATTAAGGTTTTGCCCCGGAAAGCTTCTCGGTTCAGATCGGGACTTTCATCGGTGACATCTCACCTCTCTTTGGATTCGTGGTGAGGAGTATTGAAGACGGCTCGCGGTGAGAATAAAGTTGCGGGAGGTGGAGGTTCCGAAAGCTCCACCGTCGCCATTCAAGTTTCTGAGGGGCGGAGGATCCTTTAGCTTTGCGCCGTCGTCAAGTTGCTGGGAGGCAGATGTTTCCTTGCCTTGCATCGCCGGTTTTTAGTTCCTTAGTTTTTTAGGGTTTTTGTTTCATCTTTCTCGGATTTTTTTTGTGCGGTTAGTGTTTGGTTTTTTGGAGGAGATCCCGTCGGTGACGGTGGAAGCTCTCCGAAGGTATAGGTTCTTGGAGATGGAAGCTCTCTCAGGGTTGGTGGTGTTGAAAGATTACAGATGAGATCTAGTCAAATCGATTGATTCTCTCCGAGCTTGAGACCCGTAGAGCGGTCAGTTGTTAAAGGTGGAAGTGAGTCGGAGCTATGAGTTCCGATGTGGTCCGGTGATTCGTGTGTCGGATCTCCGGTGTTGACGTGAAGCGGTGGCGACGAGCTGATCTTGCGACACGTCCACCTCGATGTCGAGGATGGATACACGTGTCCCAACACTTCAAAGATGCGATTTGCAAGACGGCGTCGGCTTTTCCGCATGATTAGCTTGAGAAGCTAGGGTTTTCTCATCTTGGGCTGTAGGTCCAATTGAGAGTTAAAAGTGTGGCCCAGTTTGTATGTGGACTTTTGTAATGTGTATTGGGCTTTAAGTCCTTCTTTTATATTAAAATTACCTTGACGGCAAAAAAAAAAAAAAGACGATCGATGCAACCAGTTTTCGTCAGACATTGTCGATTACAATGCTTTAGCCAGTTGAACGGAGTTGGAAAATGTTTTGACGATCCAAAAGTTCCTTTAAAATCTAACTGCGGTTGTACTTACAATTGTTAAATATAATCATTCTGTTAGACATAGTTTGTAAAGAATTAACACTAGTACATGTAAATATCTGTAAAATATATATTTATTTTATTGGGATATTATACTGATTATACTTCAATAAGTATAGTTTGCCACAAATTTCTGTTACTAATATAGATATTTGATATATTTTTACATATACGTATTTTAGAAGCCTAGAACCGTCACTGTGAATCTATCCATCACTTTATAAAGAAGAAAATTTCATTTGGTTAATAATATAATCTTACGAGAACATGATTACACTTTATTTGTTTAATATATTGGCGGGAATATTTTATTAAATTTTAGTTCCACTACCATTAATTATAAACACGTGCCCCAATAAAAGTCTGACTAAACTCTGTCGTGGATTTGGTTAATCAACCAATCACGTTCTCAAACGTACACGCCCGACTCAAAGCTATGGCGAAGAAGAATGGGGTGACGATGGAAGTTGGGAACGATGGTGTTGCTGTGCTCACCATTTCGATCCCTCCTGTTAACTCTCTGGCCAGCCCAAGTAAAAAAAAAGCTCAACACTTTCTGAATCATTGACCATTTTATCGAGCTGGATTTTCTGATATATCTTTGATTTGTTCAGTCGTTTCTGAGCTGAAAGAGAAGGTTCAAGACGCGAACCAGAGGAGTGATGTTAAGGCCATCGTGTTAACCGGTAAAAAAAATTTAAACTTTGAGCTTCTCTGTTTTAGATTTTGAAGGATTGTATTGCTGACTGAGTTTTGGATAATGTGTAGTAGTAGTAGTAGTAGTAGTTTCTGTGTTCTTTTTTTAATGCTAAAGATTGTGACTTTCAATCCTTTTTTTGCTCAATGACTGATCCATTTTCAGGGAAAGGTGGAAGATTTTCGGGTGGTTTCGACATCAATGTCTTCCACCAAGTTCATAAGACTGGCACCAAAAAGTTTCTTCTCTTTTGTATGTGTTTTTATAGTTTGAAGCATATACTACTCTGTTTTGTATTAGATTCGGGTTATGTTATGGGTTTCCAACTTAAAACCAATTGACAATTAGTGGATTGGCCCTAACCCTTACGCTCAGACATCTAGGTCTGAAGCGTGGACAATGTGGGAATAACATCCACAGAGGGCCCAACATCGGTATAGTAGTAGTAGTAGTAGAAGTAAATTAGGTCAAAGGATCATATCGCTCTGATACCATATTAGATTCAGGTTATGTTATGGGTTTCCAACTTAAAACCAATTGGCAATTAGTGGATTGGCCCTAACCCTTTATATAGTAGTAGATTAATTCTTATATTTCCGATGTGGGATGTTTCTCATCAATATTTTGACAATCTAGTTTCTTGGCAGGGGATGCATCGCTTATCCCTGATATATCCTTTGATCATGTGGGCACTCTGATGGAAGGTAACTTCAGTTTCTGATTCTAATCTTCAATAAAATAGCCTCTGCAAATATTCACTCTTTGCTGCTTATCAAAGATTCCAGGAAGCCCATCGTTGCTGCAGTTGAAGGAGTAGCTCTTGGTGGTGGTTTTGAACTGGCACTGGTAAGACTTTTCAAAGTTTTATTTATCTCCTCTTCTTTCTTAATGTTGTTGTTGTTGTTGTGTTGATTATTGATTTATTCTTTCGTTCAACATTCTTTAAGGCGTGTCATGCTCGAGTTGCTGCTCCTAAGGCTCAACTAAGCTTACCAGAGCTGACACTCGGACTTATTCCAGCTTTTAGAGGTACAAGATTTGTTTTTTTTTTTGTTAAGCTTGATGTTATTGTTTATCGATGGATAGCATTCAATAAACAATCTAGTTTTGTCTATGAAGGAACACAACGTCTACCAAGATTAATAGGCCTTGCTAAAGCAATTGATATGATACTGGTATGGTTTGGACTCACTTACCAACAGTTTCATTACCCAAGTTTACGAGAATATGATTTACTTGATTGTGTAGCTTTGCAAGTCGATATCGTCAGAGGATGGGCATCAACTGGGTCTCATTGATGCTTTGGTGCCGCCTGGAGAGTTGAGCACCTCTAGAAAGTGGGCTCTAGACATTGCACTAGGACGTAAACCCTTTTTGCGCCCACTATACAGGACGGACAGACATGGTTCTTTATCTGAAGCTCGTCCTATACTGAAAAAAAAAAATTAGATGAAACGTTGTTTAGTCACTTCAGTTTAGTCACAGCGTGCAACATCAAAGGTGAGATTTGCCAAAAAAAAAAAATTAACTGTAGTTTCCTAAGGATTAAGTTGCACTCTTGTACTTCTAGTTTTCCACATTCAACCTTCATCTTTGACATCTTTGGAAACACTTTTCAGGTGCCTAATGTGACTGACGTTGGATTGAAACCAAGACAAATGAAAAGAGTTGCAGTTATTGGTGGAGGGCTGATGGGTTCTGGCATCGCTACTGCTCTCCTTCTAAGCAATATAAGAGTTGTTCTCAAAGAAATCAATTCAGAGTACCTTATGAAGGGAATAAAATCAGTTCAAGGTTCTCAATTCTCATCTTATCCAGACCATATCAATTTGAGTATCTATTTGGTCAGACCAACAATATAAAATGGTGGTCTTAGATGAAACGTTGTTTAGTCACTTCAGTTAGTTTTTTTGAGAATAGATAAATGGTATATTCTTGTTTATACTAGATGCAATAACATGAGTTTTGTTCTTGTGACAGCAAATCTCAAAAGCTTGTTGTCTAGGGGAAAGCTAACACAAGATAAAGCAGGAAAGGCTTTCTCTTTGCTCAAAGGAGTACTAGACTACACAGAGTTCAAAGATGTGGACATGGTCATAGAGGTCTCTCTGCCTTCTCTTTGGTTTCCAACTATATCCAAAATCTAGTTAGTTTTCAAGAGACTGTCACCTACTGTATAGATATTTACTCTTTATCATTTTTTTTCAGGCAGTGATTGAAAACATTGAGTTGAAACAAAAGTTATTCAAAGAAATCGAAGAGGTCTGTCCACCACACTGCATTTTAGCGAGCAATACATCAACCATCGACCTCAATGTAATAGGAGAAAAAAATAACTCAAAAGATCGCATTGTTGGCGCACATTTCTTCAGCCCGGCACATATTATGACCCTTCTTGAGATAGTTCGCACAGAGGATACTTCTCCGCAGGTGATTCTTGATCTCATGGCGCTTGGAAAGGCTATAAAGAAAGTTCCAGTGGTGGTTGGAAACTGCATAGGCTTTGCAGTGAATAGAACATTCTTTCCGTATGGACAAGCTGCACATATGTTGGTCAATATCGGTGTTGACTTGTTCAGAGTCGACAGTGTTATTACCTCTTTCGGCTTTCCCTTGGGTCCTTTCCAGTACGCCCTCTCCTTCATACACTTTGTGTGTATGTGTTTGCTGTATGGTTTTCTCACTGAACTTGCTTCTCTCAGGCTAGGTGACTTGGCTGGACATGGTATTGCAATATCAACTAAGGATATATATGACAAGGCCTTTGGTGACAGGATGTTCAACTCTCCATTGACTGAGCTTCTGCTCAAGAGCGGGAGAAATGGTATGTTCGTTTGCTATTGCGTTTGCAAAAACTCTCATCTGCGCACTTTTAACATATGCTGCTTCAGGAAAAATCAATGGGAGAGGATACTATATATATACCAAAAGGGAAGCAAACCAAAACCTGATTCATCAGTGCTATCAGTTGTTGAGGAATCAAGGGGGCTCACCAATATCATGCCTGGTGGGAAGGTAAGAAATAAACTGGTCTTACCAGACATAACTAGTAGTACTAATTTAGTAATGTATACTTGTCCTTGCTCTGCAGCCTATAACAGTAACTGATGAAGAGATTGTGGAGATGATCTTGTTCCCTGTGGTCAACGAGGCGTGTCGTGTCTTAGATGAAGGAGTTGTGATCCGACCCTCAGACTTGGACGTTGCGTCTGTCCTTGGAATGAATTTTCCTTCTTACCGGTGAGACTCTTTAAGGCATAATCAACTACTTTATCATTTGTTTTGGTGATGATCATTGCGTATGGTAAGCATTTTTGTTTGCAGCGGTGGAGTTCTTTTCTGGGCAGACACGGTTGGACCCAAGTACATATATGAAAGGCTCAAGAGATTATCAGACAGTTATGGAGGCTTTTTTAAACCGTCCAAGTATCTGGAGGAAAGGGCAACGAGTGGAATGCTTTTGGTAAAGTCCCTCATCATCACAATCTCAACTAAGTTCCCTTATTGACAAATAGATTAATAAGATGAGGATAAAACTTAGGTTGAATGTATCTGCTTCACATCACCTGTTCACATTAGATCTTGGATTCAATCTCCAAGCAGAGTTACAGATATAACAATATCTTGAGACTAAGTTTAGCATGACCCATGTAGTATAGTTATAGGCTTATAGCCTACTTAGAGCTATGAGACCAATGTTTCCAAGATTATGAATGCAGTACTAGTCCGGTTATCATCAATTTATTCATTTTCCTGGTATTCCGCGATGTTTATTTCATGATGAAACTCTGGTTTTTTTGCTGCAGAGTGAGCCGAAGTCATCGAGGTCTAGACTGTAAATGCACAAAAAGGAAGCTTAAAAGTAGTAAGCAAAAGATGCTTTTGAATAAGTTTATGCAGCTGAAGTGTTACTCACTAAATGAGAATAAATGAGTCTTTATTCTTTATAAAATGTTTGTATTGACTTGTAAATTATTATG
The DNA here is from genome assembly GCA_026261945.1 of Hirschfeldia incana. NCBI lineage: Eukaryota > Viridiplantae > Streptophyta > Magnoliopsida > Brassicales > Brassicaceae > Hirschfeldia > Hirschfeldia incana. The sequence goes on from JABCMI010000006.1 coordinate 7,656,420, forward strand.
TCATAACTCATAATTGTTTCAAATATAGAACATCACTTGAAAAAAACGATTTTCATGTTCTTAAGAGTTTGTAGTGACTTAAAACTAAGTCATAATCAGAAATAATAAACAATGTTGTTTCACAACTAAACCATCAACATGAACTAACAACACATGTTAGCATCTATGTCATTATCCTAAATCTACACCATCTCAGAGCTTTAAAGAGGAGATTTTAGAAAAACAAAGAAAATAAAAACGAAAAAAAACTTGACACAATAAAAATGTTTGTTCACTAATCTGTCAATCGATGCAGCTGCTTTTAGAAATAAATGAAAAAAAGCAAATGATAAGTGACACATTTTTTTTATGTTAATGTTGTAGATCCAAGGTTTGATGACAGCTATTATCTCTAAATTTTCTTTCCTTATGGACAAGCTGCACATATGTTGGTCAATCTCGGTGTTGACTTGTTCAGAGTCGACAGTGTTATTACCTCTTTCGGCTTGCTGTTGTGTCCTTTCCAGTAAGCCCTCTCCTTCATACACTTTGTGGGTGTGTGTGTGTGTGTTTATCTGAGCAACTGCAGTGAGGTTTACTCTTTTCGGATGACTTACTTCTCACAGGCTAGGTGATTTGGCTGGACATGGTATTGCAATAGCATCTAAAGATATATATATATATATATGACAAGGCCTTTGGTGACCGGATGTTCAAGTCTCCATTGACTGAGCTTATGCTTAAGAGCGGTAGGAATGGTATGTTCGTTTGCTATTGCATTTGCAGACACGGTTGGACCCAAGTACATATATGAAAGGCTCAAGAGATTATCAGAGACATATGGCGGCTTTTTCAGACCGTCCAAGTATCTGGAGGAAAGGGCAATGAGAGGATTACTTTTGGTAAAGTCCCTCATGATCCCAGTCACAACTAAGTCCTTCTGCATTGTGTTATTCATGATGAAACTCTGTTTTTTTTGACTGAAGAGTGATCCGAAAACATCAAGGTCTCGGATGTAAATGCACAAAAAAGGAGAGCTTAAAAGCAGTACGCAAAAGATGATTTTGAACAAAGTTTATGCAGAAAGAGTTTCTAGCTAAATGAGAATAAATAAGTCTTTCTTCTTAATAAAGTGTATGTACTTATAATATTATGTCATAATCGTTTCAAATATAAATAAAGTTATCAAACACTTGAAAAACAATATTTCCTTATGTTCTTTAGTGTTTATAGTGACTTAGAATTATGTCATAGTCAAAAATAATAAACATTGTTATTTTACACCAGCTAAGAGTTTTAAAGGAGATGTTATAAAATAAATACAAAAATAAAAAAAACATCAAGATCGTCATATTCTCTTTTGAATTTTAATCTCGGTTCCATAAATATGTTTTACTCCTCGTAGTATTTGCTGAATCTATCTAAGTGAACACTACATTTTATCCACATATTGATATGCATGTTCTAAGTGGGAAAACTTCAGACGATTCATTTCCAAGACTTAGTTTTCTCATACCGTTTAACCGAGGGAGCTTGTCCAGAGAACTATGACACAATAAAAACATGTGTTCATCAACTCTACAAATATCAATACATGCAACTACTTTTAGAAATAAGTAAAATAAAATAATACATGACTCGTTTCTATTAATTTTGTAGACCGAAAGGTTTTTGAAAACTATTATATCTGAAGTATATGTATAATTTCTTAAACAAAGAATCTAAAAATTCATATGTGAGATTAGAGTGAATGACGCAACTGAAGATAATGAAGCATCATCACATAAATCATAAGAAATGTCCAAGTGAATAGTAATAAATGTAATAGCTAAAATTGTGGAAGTAACTAATTTGATGTGATTTCTGAAGTTTTCTCTCTATGTGATTAGATGTATGAGATTTGAAGCATAATAACTTTGTTGATATTGTTACAACTTGATAAATCTGAACTTTTTATTTTATTTTGTTGTTTATTGCATGTGCTGATCATAAATTGTACAATTTAACAGGATTGAGAATCAATAGTTCCCAACTCTTTCCTTTTATCATGAAATATCAAATCACTTTTCTAGTTTTATCATACAAAAAGTAATTTCATGAGCTGCTCTTTAAATGTGTGTTCTCTAATAATCTACATTAGTATGTGAATTTTGATTGTGTTTCACAACTTTTTAACACGTGAAAGTGTTATGATAGTGCTAGTGACAACATTTATTATAGATGTTGTAGCAGACGCAGTTGGTGAAGACGTTACCGTCCTTGGAGAAGGCGCAGGTGGAGCTCCACCTCCGTTCTCGAACCAGTGAGAGGCGCTGGAGTGGCTCCACCTCACTTTCCCGGGGATGATGGTGGCTCTTTGCCATCCTGACGACGACAAGCTGTCGTTTGCTCGACGTGCCGTGGTGAGGAAGGAGCGGCTTCGCCACATCCTGGAAGCTTTGGACATCACCGTGGATTTTCTTCTTTGAGTGAACTTGAGACTCGTCCTCTTGGTGCTTAGTTGCATCATCTCTCGTATATGATATGATATTAGTTGCTTAATCTCTCGGTTGACTAAGTTTTTTTTTAATTGTTTAATCTGGTATTAGTTTCATCTCTCGTATATGATATGATATTAGTTGGTTAATCTCTCGGTTGACTAAGTTTTTTTTCCTAAAAAACAAAGAGTTTCTTTATGAGTTTAAGAAAATTATTCATTTTGATTAGTGTTATATGGGCCAACATTGTTCATTTTATTCACATATTCCTATGAGTTAACTGTCAGTATATTCTTATGTTTGATTTAAACTGTACTGATCAATCTGGTTTTAGCTTTTAGATGATTTATCCAAAAATCAAATTCACCTTTGTAGTAAAGATAATTAAATAATCAAAAAAAATTCTCCCGCAAACCATCATATTTTTGAGGAATATACATGCTTTTTGTCAATAAAATATCGTTCTATTTTAATTTGGAAATAAATAAAGGAGAAAGAATTTTAGGCAAAGGAAATATAAAAAGAAAAGATAACCATTTCAAAAAGGAAAGAGCCGTCACAACTGTCGGATTGACTCGACTTGTTAAATTGATTATTTCATCATAGGAATAACCATTTCAAAATATTTTTAGAATATTTTGTTTATTTGTATTAAAAATTTTGAATTTTAGGCAAAGGAAATATAAAAAGAAAAGATAACCATTTCAAAAATTTTTTTTTTTGTTTATTTGTATTAAAAAAATATATAACAATACTCTAAACCATAAAGTTTAAAATTTCAATATTTTCGTACTATAACTTCAATCTTAAACTTAAACTCGAAATTTAATCATTTAAAAATATAATAACAAATTCAAAATCTAAACCTCAATCACTAAATCTAAAACTACACTCTAAAACCTAATACCCTAAAATCCAAACTTAAACCCTACATATAAAGTCTTTAGTCTACTCTAATAATTTTTTTACATCAAGTCTTAAATTTAAAAAGATCCTAAATTTATACCATTCAAGACTTAGGAAAGTTAATTTTCAAAATTTTTATTTTAACCTTTTCTTTTATGTATCTAAACTATAAAAACCCATGCATATATATACTTCAAATCATACATTAACATAACTTTATGTCGCAAAACACTAAAACTTAAATCTACGCTCTATATCCAATACACTAACCAAAACTTAAACTCTACATACAAAATCATAAATCCAATCTTTACACAAAGCTCAAATCATATACTTAATCCTAAATCTCAACCCTAACCCCCCTTAAACCAGATATATCATTTCAATATATATCATAAGACATTAAATATTAAGTTTAAATAAATTATAATTCTGTAAATAAATTAGAATTTTAAATAAAAAATTAGATTTCAAATATTAAATTATGAAAATTAATGCTCGTCGGCCTCCTTCTCTTCTTCTTCCTCGTCGGCCTCGAGATAATCCGAAGCAAAAGGGATTTCCCCCCGATCTGATGCCGTCACCGGAATCTGTACCTTCACCGGCGAAAGAGAGAGAGAGAGAGAAGCTGACCACTACAATCTCTGAAAATCCTCTGCAGAAAAGTCCCTTTCTCAGTCCATCTACCCTCATCATCACCGTCTCACCTTACTCTCTAACCACCGCTACAATCCCTCTCGCCGCTTCTCTCTCTGTGCCCAAAACGACAACTTAGCAGACTATCACCGCCACTACGACTTCACCCTCTTCTTTACAAAAGTGTGGGATGGGCGAACATCTCCCTCCTCCTCGGCCTAAAAGGAAAGCCGCTCATCCATATCCTCACAAGAACAGGCTACTGAAAATTGTATTCTTATAATGTTTTTAGCTTATTTGAGAAACTAAATTGTTGCCATTGTTACTATTGGATATTATAGATATTAATCCGGTTTCCTTTCGCTGGTTCAATCTAATTATTGTGAATTGGCTTAGTTGGTTTAGTAAGGATACTTGTATATATACACGTTGTATAGATGACCGTTGAGTCTAATGAGAAATATCTACATTTCATAACAAACACTCTCATCTTTATCCTCTCCAATCTCTAGATCATAATATGGTATCAGAGCCATCAGGCTCATCTTCCGCGTGATTCTTCCTCCTATCTCGTCGTCCCCGATCAACTCCTCGGTTGATCGTCCTTTCCGATGGTTTCGCTGAAGAAAATTCCTCGAAAATCAGCTCGAACTCGAGCTTCTATGAGTGTAGCTCGTAATCCACCTCGGATCCCCTCTCGTGCTGGTACAGATGTCGAAACTCCTCCGCCGTCTCCACCGATCGCGAATTCTCCTCCGATCGGCGTCCCTTCTCCGATTCCTGTACCTGCCTCGACCGATCCGACTCAGTCACCTCTCTATATGCACAGCGCGGATCATCCCGGTTTGCAACTTCTATCTCTTCGTCTCGATGGAACTAACTATGATGATTGGAGTGCTGCTATGCGTATTGCGTTAGATGCAAAAAATAAGAAATGATTCATTGATGGTTCACTCAGTCGACCTGATATCTCGGATCCTTTTTTTTGCTTATGGTCAACAGTATGGTGAAATCGTGGATTCTTAACTCAGTCTCTCAACAGATCTATCGTAGTATCTTACGCCTCAATGATGCTGCTGATATATGGAAAGATCTCAGTGGTCGTTTTCACATGTCGAATCTCCCGAGAACATTTAACTTGACGCAGGAGATACAAGACCTTCGTCAAGGTTCAATGTATCTCTCGGAGTACTATACCAAGCTGAAAACACTCTGGGATTCTCTAGAGAGTACTGATGAACCAACTCATCCATGTGTTTGTGGAAATGCTGAACAACTTCACTTGAAAGTAGAACGTGTCAAGATAGTGAAATTGTTGGCAGGTCTTAATGAGTCGTATGCTATCATTTGACGTCAGATTATCATGAAGAAAGCTCTTCCCTCTTTGGTGGAAATTTACAACTTACTAGATCAAGATGATAGTCAGCGAGGTTTCTCTGCAATTCCTCCAGCTCAGGCTTCTTTTCAAGTCTCTACAGAGTCTCCGTTGGCTGAGCAAATGATCTCGTATGTTCAGAGTGGTGCCAACAAAGGTCGTCCAATATGTTCTTTCTGTAAACCTGTGGGACATATTGCTGAACGGTGCTACAAGAAACATGGTTTTCCACCAGGTTTCGTCTCCAAATACAAGTCTACTGAGAAGAATGGATCCTCTGCTAAGACAGCTGCTCAGGTTACTCTATCCACTTCTTCTGATGTTGCTCCATCACAGACTGTTGAGAACATGATTGGGAATTTAAGCAAAGATCAGATCCAGCAGTTTATTTCCTTGTTCAGCTCTCAGCTACAAGCTCCTTCAGGTTCGATTCAAACTGAAGCAATTCCTTCTACCTCTGGTATCTCTTTTTCTCCCATGACTTATAACTTTTTTAGTATTCTTATGGTTGCTCAACATCGTCTTTCTAATCAAACATGGCTGATTGATTCTGGAGCAACACATCATGTTGCACATGATAAGAATCTTTTCATTTCCATGGACTCTTCTCTTACGAGTTCTGTTAATCTTCCTACGAGTTCCACTATTGACGTCAGTGGTGTAGGCACTATAAGATTGAATGAACACATTTTTCTCCATAATGTGATTTTCATTCCAGAGTTCAGATTAAATCTTCTGAGTATAAGCTCTTTGACTGATGATATTGGTTCAGTTGTGACATTTGATCCTTTTTCTTGCACAATTCAGGATCCTACCAAGGAGTTGACGATTGGTCAGGGTAGGTGACTGGGAAAGCTCTATGTCTTGGATACTTCATCTTCCATCTCTGTTCATTTGTTGGTTGATGTGGGAACTTGGCATCAGAAACTTGGTCACCCGTCGTATAAGAAGTTGGATGCAATATCTGAAACTCTTGGAACCTCAAGATTGAAGAATAAAGGCAGCTCATTTTGCCATACTTGTCACCTTTCAAAACAAAGAAAATTGTCTTACATCTCTCAAAACAACATTTGTAAAGACAATTATGAGCTATTACATATTGATATTTGGGGTCCATTTTCTGTGGCAACTAGTGAAGGCTATTGTTACTTCTTGACCATTGTGAATGATCACTCTAGAGCGACTTGGATTTACTTACTACGTACTAAAGATGAGGTGATACATCTCTTTCCGTCTTTCATCAAACAAATGGAGAAGAAGTATGATGTCAAAGTTAAGTCTGTTCGTTCAGATAATGCACAAGAGTTGAGTTTTACAAAGTTTTATCAAGATCATGGTATTACTGCGTATCACTCTTGTCCAGAGACGCCTGAACAAAACTCGGTTGTGGAGAGGAAACATCAGCATATCCTCAATATTGCTCGAGCCTTGATGTTTCAGTCTCATGTTCCTCTTATTCTTTGGGGTGATTGTGTTCTCACTGCGGTATTCTTGATCAACAGAACACCGTCTAAACTTCTAAAGCACAAGACACCATTTGAAGTTCTCACTGGTACTGCTCCAAATTTCTCTCGCTTGAAGACATTTGGTTGTATATGCTATGGCTCTACTTCACCTAAGCTTAGACACAAGTTTCTTCCTCGCTCCAGAGCATGTATATTTCTTGGTTATCCTTCTGACTTCAAAGGATACAAGATAATGGATTTGGAGACTAATAAGATGTTTATTACTCGGAATGTTCTGTTTCATGAAGATATCTTTCCGCTGAAGAAAGGTACTAATTTCCAAGTTCTGGAATGGATTACATCACATTCTGAGTCTCCAACTCCTCACCCTCCACCATCCCCATTTCTTTCTCAGCCATCACCTTCTCATTCCATTCCTATCTCTCCACCACAAATTTCTAAATCTCGTGTTAAGAAAGTTCATCTTCATCTCCAGGACTATCATTGTTATGCTCTTACCTCTGATGAAACTCAGTCTTATTCATCTACTATTTCAACTACTCTTTCTACTTCAAAACTCTCTTCTTCCCATTTTGCTTATATAAATTCTATCACTAAAATACCTATTCCTACTTCATATGATGAGGCTCAGAATGATAAAGATTGGTGTGATGCTTCAGACTTGGAATTTAGTGCTATGGAATCTACTAATACTTGGGAGGTTACTAGTCTTCCAAAAGGGAAGAAGGAAGTTGGATGTCGAGTTTTGTACTCGTTGAAATTCAAAGCTGATGGGACTCTTGACAGACGAAAGGTTCGTATCGTTGCCAAAGGTTATACACAGAAAGAGGGGCTGGATTTCAATGAAACATTTTCACTTGTAGCAAAGATGGTGACTATCAAGCTTTTGTTGAAAATTTCAGCTTCTAAACGATGGGTTCTTCATCAAGTGGATATCTCTAATGTGTTTTTTAATGGTGATCTTGATGAAGAAATTTATATGAAGTTCCCTGATGGTTATGCTGATAGACTAGCTAAACAGGGGGACTCCATTCCTCAACACGCTACATTACGTCTCTGGAAATCAATTTATGGCTTGAAGCAGGCTTCGAGACAATGGTTTCGAAAATTTTCTGAAGCTCTGCTCATGATGGGTTTTCGTAAATGCAGTGGTGATCATACTTTGTTCGTCAAAAGTCTTCTTGATTAGTTTATCGTTGTGTTAGTGTATGTTGATGATATCATTATTGCTAGCACAAGTGATGATGAAGCTCTGCGATTGACAAGTGATCTCAAGAAATGTTTCAAACTTCGTGATCTTGGGGTTATGAAATATTTTTTGGGTCTGGAAATTGCTCGCAATTCGGATGGAATTTCACTATGTCAACGCAAATATGCTTTGGACTTGTTGACATCAGAGGAAAGCTGTCTTGTCGTTCTTCTTCTGTTCCTATGGTTCCTAACCTCAAACTCTCTTAAACAGATGGTGATCTTCTTGAGACTCCGGAACGTTATCGTCGTTTGGTGGGGCGTTTGATGTATCTCACTATCACTCGTCCAGACATTACTTTTGCTGTCAACAAGCTTGCCAATACTCATCTGCACCACGTCTTCCTCATCTTCATGCATTGTATAAAGTTCTAGAGTATGTTAAAGGTACTCTGGGTCGAGGATTGTTTTACTCTGCTGAAGATGATCTCACTCTCAAAGGCTTTGCAGATGCAGATTGGACTTCATGTCAAGACAGTCGTTATTCCACTATTGGCTTTACTATGTTTGTTGGTTTTTCTTTGATATCTTGGCGATCAAAGAGACAACCTACTGTATCTCGTTCTTCAGCAGAGGCCGAGTATCGCGTATTGGCATTGGCTACTTGTGAGATGATGTGGTTATGTCAGTTGCTACATGACTTGCGTATTCATTGTCTTCCTACTCTGGTGCTGTTTTCTGATAGTACTGCTGCTATCTACATTGCCACCAATCCGGTTTTCCATGAGCGGACCAAGCACATTGAGCTTGATTGTCATACGGTTCGAGAAAAGCTGGATAAAGGTTTGCTACTTACTCTTCACGTTCATACTGATGATCAGGTGGCCGACATACTTACTAAACCTCTCTTTCCTCATCAATTCTTAATCTTATTTCCAAGATGAGCATGATTGACATACACAGCTCATCTTAAGGGAGACTATTGGATATTATAGATATTGATCCGGTTTCCTTTTGCTGGTCGAATCTAATTATTGTGAATTGGTTTAGTTGGTTTAGTAAGGATACTTGTATATATACACGTTGTATAGCTGACCGTTGAGTCTAATGCTACATTTCATAACAAACTCTCTCATCCTTATCCTCTCCAATCTCTAGATCGTAATAGTTACCAGGTTCCTTCAAACCAACAACTAATTTTCATTTTGGTAAAAAGTATTAAGTCGTAAATTTCATTATGTTGAATCAAACCAAAGCATCCTGTCCATGGAAAATTTTATGGCATGTTGAAAGTGTATATATGTTTAATATATATTTTTAGTATTGTAAATTTAAAACTTAAACTAATTTTCAAAGTTTTGATTACATTAAAGTTTTCAACAAGATGTTTAATATGCAAGCCAAACGACGGAGCCATCTCGGAGAGAATGAATCAGAGATCAAGGAAGAGAAGAACATCAAGAAACTCAAAAGTAAGCAAAAGTGGAGCTGGGGAAAAGTTCACATCTACAACATAGCGAGATTCTTTAAACAGAGAGAATTATTGAGGAGACAGAATTATCAGAAGATAAAAAGGAGAACTCCAAGTATCAATTTTATTGGCATCATAGAAAACAAGAAGATGTTACTGATGATTCATCTTGAAGGGAAAGCTTTTTTTTTTTTGAACAACAGATTATATTAAGAAATGAACTAGAATAATAGCCTTTTGACGCTTGCAACTCACCCACTTGATTTAATTCCCTCCGTTGTTAATTAGAATAACTAGTTCGTTCACTACAAAATGTCTCTTATTAAAAATATAATAACAACAACGAAACATTATAATTTTATCTTTCAAAAACAGATTAATTATTTATTTTTATGAAAATTAACATCATTGACGTAAGAAACTTTCAAATAAACAAATGGCTCTAGCTATATAGGTCTATATGGACTAAGAAACTTTCAAATAAACAAAATGGTTCTAGCTATATATGTCAAATGACATATTGGAAAAGAAATTTCGAAAGTGGTCGTAATCATTTCACGTCAGTATAACTCGGTACCAAAATTTCAAAATTGTTCTCAAGTGATAAATAATTAGTAAGTCGTTTGAATTAAGACTTCTAAATCATACAATTCGCAGAATAAATTGTTCGTGATCTTCAACAGAGTGGCTCTATTAATAAAGTATTCAAACTTTCTTCCTATCCACGAACATGTCAAAGTCAACGTTTGCTGTTCTTCTAATTTTACGGAGCAAATTCTCACAAAGTAAGGACCACGTTAATTCGTTAATATATCGAGTCTATTATAGACTACATTAGGTCCATTTCATTCTCTCTTTATAAACTTGTTCAAGATTAACTATGACTACTTAGTAGACGACACTATATTTTTGATTACTAAATAAAATGCGATATGTTACTTCCTCTTCAAAGCTAAAATATTTATTTTCTTTTCTTTCTGGGATAATTTACATATTTCAACTACAAAAATGAATAAAAGTGAAATTTCAAACAATAATCAATGCAAAACATACACAACACGAACCTTATGGTTTATACTCTTTAGAAAGCATTAAACATTTAAACCCACTTTGGAAACTCTCCAAACTTTTTTGTTGAAACAAGAATCTCCTCACTCGGATCAATCAGTCTAAGCATCTATTACAATACCAGACATCGGTTCTTGTAAACCAGAATCTTCAGAATAAACGTTAACCGGAACCGAGCCCTTATGTTCTTTTTCATCATCATCATCATTATTATCATCTTCATGGTCTGATACAGAGCTATCATCCATTTCCCTCTCATGTTACATGTATATCAAGCTGTACACTCTCCGGCAACTCAGTAGTCTGATTCCCGACAGGCACCCCCAAGTTGTCTTTTCTAACAACGTTCAACACGAAACCATTACTCGTTCTCTCAGGCTGTAGAAGATCACCTTCAGTAACCGTTATACTCGAGCCGTTTCCTCCAAGAACGCTGCTAGTTTCCCTCTTGTCAGCTTCACTTTCAAATTGAGCTGCCATGGATACAGTGGGATTCTTAAGGTAAAGTTTTCCTTAGGATTTTGATGCTCACTGTATTGCTACTACTAGTTTGTGCACATTGGAGATCTTGTTCATTGATTCACTATGCTGGAAGGAGAAGTTTTCAAGAAGTTGATAATGTCAGACACTGCAAAGACAGTTGTTCATGTTTACTTTGCAGGCCCCTGCTTTGCACAGCGTGTAACATCAAAGGTGAGATTGGCCAAAAAAAAAAATTAACTGTACTTTCCTAAGGACTAAGTTGCACTCTTGTACGCCTAGTTTTCCACATTCAACCTTCATCTTTGACATCTTTGGAAACACTTTTCAGGTGCCTAATGTGACTGACGTTGGATTGAAACCAAGACCGATGAAAAGAGTTGTAGTTATTGGTGGAGGGCTGATGGGTTCTGGCATCGCTACAGCTCTCCTTCTAAGCAATATAAGAGTTGTTCTCAAAGAAATCAATTCAGAGCACCTTCTGAAGGGAATAAAATCAGTTCAAGGTTCTCAATTCTCATCTTATCCAAACCATATCAATTTGAGTATCTATTTGGTCAGACCAACAATATAAAATGGTGGTCTGAAATGAAATGTTGTTTAGTCACTTCAGTGAGTTGTTTTGAGACCAAAGAAGCATGCAGAGAATATGATGGAACAATAGATACATGGTCTATTCTTGTTTATACTATAGATGCAATAGCATGAGTTTTTTGCTCTTGTGGCAGCAAATATCAAAAGCTTGGTGGCTAGGGGGAAACTGACACAAGATAAAGCAGGAAAGGCCTTCTCTTTGCTCAAGGGAGTACTAGACTACACAGAGTTCAAAGATGTGGACATGGTCACAGAGGTCTCTCTGCCTTCTCTTTGTTTTCCAACTATATCCAAAATCTAGTTAGTTTTCAAGAGAGTGTCACCTACTGTATAGATATTTACTCTTTATCATTTTTTTTTTCAGGCAGTGATTGAAAACATTGAGTTGAAACAAAAGATCTTCAAAGAAATCGAAGAGGTGTGTCCACCGCACTGCATTTTAGCGAGCAATACATCAACCATCGACCTCAACGTGATTGGAGAAAAAACTAACTCAAAAGATCGCATTGTTGGCGCACATTTCTTCAGCCCGGCACATTTTATGACCCTTCTTGAGATAGTTCGTACAGAGAACACTTCTGCACAAGTGATTCTTGATCTCATGGCGCTTGGAAAGGTTATAAAGAAAGTTCCAGTGGTGGTTGGAAACTGCATAGGCTTTGCAGTGAATAGAACATTCTTTCCGTATGGACAAGCTGCACATATGTTGGTCAATCTCGGTGTTGACTTGTTCAGAGTCGACATTGTTATTACCACTTTCGGCTTGCCGTTGGGTCTTTTCCAGTAAGCCCTCTCCTTCATACTCTTTGTGTGTATGTGTTTGCTGTATGGTTATCTCACTGAACTTACTTCTCTCAGGCTAGGTGATTTGGCTGGACATGGTATTGCAGTAGCAACTAAGGATATATATGACAAGGCCTTTGGTGACCGCATGTTCAGCTCTCCATTGACTGAGCTTCTGCATAAAAACGGGAGAAATGGTATGTCATTTGCTATTGCATTTGCAGATATCAGTGCTATCAGTTGTTGAGGAATCAAGGAAGCTTACAAATATCATGCCTGGTGGGAAGGTAAGAAATAAACAGGTCTTACCAGACATAACTAGTAGTACTAATTTGGTAATGTATACTTGTCCTTGTTCTGCAGCCTATAACAGTAACTGATGAAGAGATTGTGGAGATGATCTTGTTCCCTGTGGTTAACGAGGCGTGTCGTGTCTTAGATGAAGGTGTTGTGATCAGAGCCTCAGACTTGGACGTTGCGTCTGTCCTTGGAATGACTTTTCCTTCTTACCGATGAGACTCTTTAAGGCATAATCAACTACTTTATCATTTGTTTTGGTGATGATCATTGCGTATGGTAAGCATTTTTGTTTGCAGCGGTGGAGTTTTCTGGGCAGACATGGTTGGACCCAAGTACATATATGAAAGGCTCAAGAGATTATCAGAAAGTTATGGAGGCTTTTTCAAACCGTCCAAGTATCTGGAGGAAAGGGCAACAAGAGGAATGCTTTTGGTAAAGTCCCTCATGATCACAGTCTCAACCAAGATCCCTTATTGACAAATAGATTAATAAGATGGGATAAAACTTAGGTTGAATGTATCTGCTTCAAATCACCTGTTCACATTAGATCTTGGATTCAATCCCCAAGCAGAGTTAAGGATATAAACAATATCTTGAGAGTTATAGCCTACTTAGAGCTATGAGACCAATGTTTCCAAGATTATGAATGCAGTACTAGTCCGGTTATCATCAATTTATTCATTATCCTGGTATTCTGCGATGTTTAATTCATGATGAAACTCTGGTTTTTTGCTGCAGAGTGAGCCGAATTCATCGAGGTATCGACTGTAAATTCACAACAAGGGAGCTTAAAGCAATAAGCAAAAGATTTTTGAATAAGTTTATGCAGCTGAAAGTGTTACTCACTAAATGAGAATAAATGAGTCTTTATTCTTTATAAAATGTTTCTATTGACTTGTAAATTATTATGTCTTAACTCATAATTTTTTCAAATATAGAACATCACTTGAAAAAACGATTTTCATGTTCTTAAGAGTTTGTAGTGACTTAAAACTAAGTCATAATCAGAAATAATAAACAATGTTGTTTCACAACTAAACCATCAACATAAACTTACAACACATGTTAGCATTTATGTCATAATCCTAAATCTACACCATCTCAGAGCTTTAAAGAGGAGATTTTAGAAAAACAAAGAAAATAAAACGAAAAAAAACTTGACACAATAAAAATGTTTGTTCCCTGATCTGTCAATCGATGCCGCTGCTTTTAGAAATAAATGAAAGAAATCGAATGATAAACGAAACATTTCTTATATTAATGTTGTAGATCCAAGGTTTGATGACGGCTATTATCTCTGAAGTTTCAGTAAAATTTTCTTAAACAAGAAATTAAACAAAAAAATCATGATATCTGAGATTAGAGTGAATGACATGATCGCAAACGATGATAGATAATTAAACAAATAATTAGTGTCGATATAGTTGCTTTTAGAAATAAATGAAAGAAAACGAATGATAAATGACACATTTCTTATATTAATGTTGTAGATCCAAGGTTTGATGACGGCTATTATCTCTGAAGTTTCAGTTAGAATTTTCTTAAACAAGAAATTAAAAAAAATCAAGATATATGAGATTAGAGTGAATGACACGATTGAAAACGATGATAGATAATTAAAAAAAATCATAAGAAATGTCTCAAGTGAAGAATAATTAGTGTCATAGCTAAAATTGCGAAAGAAACAAAATATGATGTGATTTTGAAGTTTTATCTCTATGTGATTACAAATCATAATCTTTGTTGGTGTTGCAGCAACTTTATAAATCTGAATCTTTTTATTTTGTTATATATTCCCTATATTTATTGCTTGTGTTTTTTACCTTTGGATCATAAACTGTACAGTTTACTAGGATTGACAATCAATAATTCTCAAATCTCACCTTTTATCATGAAATATCAACTCACATTTCTAGTTTTATCATACAAAAAGGGTCATGCGTTGCTTTTTTAACATGGCTTCTCTAATAATGTTTTATTTCTCCATATGTTTATGTTGCTCTCACAAATGACAAGAAATTTGTAAAAACAAAAAAAAATAACTTAACAACTATAATATGATTCAAATAATTTTATTTATATTGCTTGCTTATTCAAAATCCCATAACATTAGTATGATGTTTTGAAAACATAAGTCATCCAAAATAAAACTAGGGAAAATATACTATGTAGGCTAACACAACTTACATAACAAAATTAAAGAGGTAAAAATTCAAATAAGAATAAAACGATAATCCAACAGCATGTTGATTCGAGTTGCAACATGATTAAATGTGTACAAAATTAAATTATACCAGCTAAATAATAATATCTTATACTAAATTTCAGAATGTCGAGAATTAATTTTATATTATTGATTAAACACTTAATTTTGCTTAAATTGAAGGGAGTTTTGCACACTTGACTCAAAACTTAAAGTCAAACCTAAATCTAACATATGATTTTCTTGGAAATTATGTTTGATCTATTCACCCAAAAGTTCACAATATTCACGAAAATGCTATTGATATTTTTTTTTTGAAAAATACACTTTTACTTTCACAACCTCATCTTCTTCACTTATTTACAAGATTGTCATTGCCATCAATACACCAACCACCATGAACAACCACTTTGAAGCTCTTAATGCTCATAAATCGATTAAACACTACCTCTTTCTTCATTTCTATCAATTAAAACCAACTTATTTCTCATTTTCTCTCCATATTCAACCTTAAAAACCATAGATTTTGATTCTAAAATTTGTATGGTTCATTGAGCCATTGAAGCTCACGATTTTCGTTGGGTCACTTTCTTTTGAGCTTCTGGGTGCTTGGAGAAGACTTCTGGGAGCAAAGAAAGTTATCTCCCAAGTTTAAGATAGAAAATCGAGTTATTTTCAGATATGTTCGTCCGGACGACTCCCGTGAAAGTCGTCTGGATCTAGACGACTTCCACGAAAGTCGTCTGGTCAAAGCAGAGGTTAGTTTTGCAATTGACTTTTTAAATGTGTTTTGTTGGATGACTTACATAGAAGTCGTCCGACTTTCTTTGTTGAAAATAAAATCTCAGACGACTTCCATGGAAGTCGTCTGTGATAAAGAGGTTAGTTTTGTGTTTGACCGAAATGTGTCAGAAATTTGACTTTTCTCAGACGACTTCCACAGAAGTCGTCTACGAGAAAAGTAAAAAAAAAATATTTTATTATCACCAGACGACTTCCACGGGAGTCATCTCAAGTTGTTTTGGAGTTTTGGAGGTTTGACCAGAATCTCGGAATAAATCTAAGTCGTCCAACTTTAACAATTCAATAGACGACTTAATTTTAAATCGTCTAGACCCTAAACACAATCTCTAAACAAATTTAACTAACTAAACACTTCAAAAAATCAAATTAAACTTAACAATTGTTTACTATACACTAAAACAAGCACGAATAGGTAAAAGTTCACATTTTCAAAAAAGCATTCAAGCTTTCCAAAATCTAACCCTAACAAAACAAACAATACTACTACATATGTTCTCAAACCCTAGAACCAAAGAATATCATGACTAACCACTTTCACTCATCTATGTTGAAAACTATTCAAATTTCTTATTTTTTAATTTACATCACTTAAAAATGTTTATAATTACATGATTTTAATTTTTCATCCCCCAAAATATTTTTTAAAATTTTTTAAAATTATTTTTAAGATCATTAACTCCAGATGACTTAATAGGGCTATATTCGTAAAAATAGTTGCGATTTTTTTGTTTGGTCACAAAGGGCTGGCTGTAATTTCACATGGCCTTGAGATTAGTTTTCTATTTAATTCAAATTGAGATTTGGTTTTGTGGTTAGGATCAAGTTTTAGGTCATAAGTTGTAAAAACCCTTAAATTGAAAACCAAAACAAAGGTTTTCCGATAAAGCAAAGTGTTATTAAATAGGCTCAATTCTCTCTCCCGGTCAAGCCCATAAGTGTGATATGTTTCTATCTATTATTGTTTAATGTCGCTGGAGTCATCACCTTAACCAATACGAGGAAGGGTTTGGACATAAACTCTTATAATTAGTATAAATAGGCATGTTAGCATCAAAAGCAACAAACAACGTGAGAGAGACAAGAGAGATTAAGAAAACAAGTGTGGGTTTTCTGTTAATCATTGGCTTGTAATCTCTATTGTTGTTCTTAAGAAACACTTTTCCTTTAAGTGGAAAAAAGATAGGTTTTGATATCAGATTTCAATCAAATTTTAAACACCAAGAGGAGTTTTAAAATCTAACACGAAGAGACAAGTTCACAAAAGAAGAAGACAAGTTCACAAAAAAAAATGACTTAAGGAAAGTCAATGTCGATCAGCAGCTCATCCATGATGGATGTCTTGAAATCTCTCTCTCCTCATGATGACCAGGCGAGCAAACGACAGGCGGTCGTCTTCTCGCTGGCAGAGGCGGGATATCAAATCTGGGTAAGAGTGGTGGAGCCACTCCAGCAGCTCCCAGTGGTTGGCGAAAGGAGGTGGAGCTTCACCGCCAGCTTCTACAAGAACGAGCTGCTGCTCGACCACACCACCACCTTCTCAACCAACGGCAACAAACCACCGCCATCTTGTGCCACCACGCCACCACTAGCCGGAGCGACTTCTCCACCAAACTCAAGGTCATCTGCGAAGCGGATATAATTTTTTTAAAACAAATAATTCAAAATATCAACATATATGAGATTAGTGTGAATAACACAATTTAAAAAAAAAAATAAACATCATTAAACAAATCATTAGAAATGTTACAAGTGAAGAAAAATATATGCCATTGTTAAAATTGCGGTTAGATGTGTGCGGTTACAAATCATATTATTGTTGTTGGTATTGTATCAACTTTATAAATCTGATTTTTTTTGTTGATAATTTATTTCTTTTTTTTTGTACTTTTGATCATACACTGTACAATTTACCATGATCAACAATCAATAGTTCTCAAATCTTTCCTTCTATCATGAAAATATCAAATCAATTTTCTAGTTTTCATACAAAAATAAGGTCACGAGTTGCTATTTAAAATATGTGTTCTCTAATGATGTTTTAGTCTCCTCCATACGTTTCTGTTGCTCTCAGAAATATTAAGAAATTTAAAGTAAAAACAAAGAAAATAACTTAACAACTATAATATGATTTACATAATTTTATTTATCTATTACTTGCTTATTCAAAACCTCAAATCATCCAAAGTATCACAAATCAATACTCCCTCTATTTTATTTTACTTGTCGTTCAAGATTTTGGCACATAAATTAATAAAATATTTAATTTTGTATATTTACTAGATAAAAACATCATTATCAATACACCTAATCAGATTTCAACCAGTAGAATCATAAATTAGAATAAAAAATCAATAAATTTTGCACTGAAATTACAAAACGACACTTATTTTGAAATAAAAATTTTGTTCGAGGACGACATCTAATTTGAAACAAGGGAGTATCTCGTAAATAACAGTTTAACCAACCTATTATAAAATATAAAACTATACCAAAAAATATATATTAATAACTATTGTAATTAAGTTTAGTTCCGCTAGTACTTTTATTGATTCTTTTTTTTTTTTGAACAAAGTACTTTTATTGATTCAAATGTCTTTCTTTTCCGGTAAAGCTGGAGGTTTCTGAGGATGATGATGATGAGTGCTTGGGGTATTTGTTGTGGTCATCGGCTGCAACAGCTGCGGTTTGTTGACTGTAGGTTGAGTAGTTGCTCGTGAAGCTTCATTCACAATTGGTGGTACTTGCTGTAACCCATTCTCTGTTTTCACAGTAGCCGTTGCGATTGGGGGCGACTGTATATGCCTTCTTGCTAAATATAAACACTTCGATTCTGCAAAAAGCAACAAACATAGCTGACTTTACAGAAGAAGGTTTCTTCAATGAGTGGTGTGTGAAGAACAAGAAACACACTACAACAGTACCTTTTAATTCCGCATAAGAGACAAGTCTACTAAGGCGATCTCTTAGTCTGGTTAATATCACTCTCTCCTGCTCTGCGTAGTTCTGTGACTGCCCCTGTGAGTTTGTTCTGCAGCCTCCTGGGTCCACTGAACCCTTAGGTTCAGATGCTGCTACCATGAATATAGTGTCTTGTTCATCATCACACATCAAAGCCAGAGTTGCTGGAGACAGCGGGTTTTCTTTAGAGACATCTGAGTTGGAACCCTCTGGTCCAGACTTATCAGCTTCACCCATCTCAACATCACCACCTTGTGAGTTTTCTTGTGCAGCAGAAGAAGCTAAAGAAGTTTCTGTTTGATCTTCAACCCGGTTTTCATTTATTTTATCTGAAGTAAAATTCAAAGGGAGATCAGTGAAACTTCAAAAAAAATACAAGATACGGAGTTTTTTCACTCAAAGTTTCACCTGTGACTGTCTTTGCTGCTTCTCCGGCTACAGCGACCAACACAGAGCAAAGCGCTTTCACATTATGTGGTTGTATTACACCTGCTAAGAGAGACCTTTAAAAGAAATACAACAAACAAGTCAGTGTTATGCAGCTCTTTGGATCAACAATATATAACTTGTGAAACACCGTAAACTTCACCTATATACAAACTTTGATGGACCAGTTGCTGGAGATGTATCTTTGGTCGCTTGGTTGAAGGAACTATCTTGGCCTCCTTTCCTTCTCTTACGAGCTGGGGAAGGAGCAAAGCCTGAGGAACCAACAGCGCCAGTAATGGCTGCATTAGCCGCTTGTTGGAGATGATAAGCCATGTGGTTGGCATGTTCACCATGAAACAGAGCTTGTCTCTCCTCGCTTCCGTCAAAGTTTTTGCAGTCTAAGCATTTGCAGTTCTCGGAACAGAGAATGTTGGCTTGAAAGCACTCACAATACTTCTTGAGGCATCCTGACTTCTTGCAGTTGCATCCTTTCTTATGTTTCCCTAACAACAAAACTTCACCAATCTCCTCCTGCAAAAGACAAAATCAAACAGTTTAAGAATCTCACAACACCTTTTTATCAGTAATTCTTAAAACCATTTACCCTTTTATCCCTCGCACCATGTGGACTGCTAGCAATTTTAGGCCTGAAGGCATTTGGATTCCGCTCCAGAGTTGCTTCCACAGCATTTCGTCTTGCGGTTTCATGGTCAACGTTGTTGAAACAATTGATACAGTTACAACCGTCACAATATGTTCCGGATGCAAAGCATTCACAGTACCTGACAAGATAGTAGCAGAGTGATAAGTTTGAGGAGAGTCAGAAACTGTAATGCACAAAGATAATGAACATGCAATACCTGACAACATAACACGTGTTTGATAGATGCTAAACCCGTAAAGAAGAATGGGGAAGACTTACAGTTTCAAGCAGCGAGAGTGTTTACAGTTACAGTGCTTCTTCTTTTGAGGAGTCCCATCTCTACGTTCCCCCAAAATTCGAAACTTTCTCATCAGAAACTAGACTTAAAAGGAAGAAACAGAGAGCTCGATCAGATACAACTTACGGAAGCCTGATTGGCGCGTTAAAGACTTGTGATCCTGACGGCGGATTTGACGTCACCACTGGTAACGTCTGTCGTACAACCGGATGAATCCGCGACGGAACGGAGGGAGTGACAACGACGGGTTTAGCCGCCGTGGGAGCCGGTTTAGACAGTGAATGTTGATCTGAACCACCAGTGAAGTCGAGTTGCCTCGCTGGCTTCCTCCCTGCGAAACCAGACCCATCAGACCCACCGTCGTTTTTTGGCGGGAATTGACCTATTCCGCCGGAGTTACCCATCTGGAAAACTTCGAATCTCGACAAAGGAACCCAGAAAAATTCCTTTTTAACCCAGATCCTGTCCCCCGCCGGAGCGCGATTAATAGAAATCAGAAACTGATTCGGTGGATATCAAAGGTTGGGACTTTGAATTTTGATCCGAGAGAGAGTGAGAGAGAGAAAGGAATAAGCTTTAAGAGAGAGAACGATATGGTGGTTTTGAGCTCTTGATGAAGGACGATGAAGAGAATTAAAAGCTAAACCCACTTTGGGTTTTCTTCTTCTTCGTCTTCCACAGCACCTCTCCTCCTCCCTCTTCTCTTTTAACACATTTTTTGAATTTTCAATTTTTTTTTAGAGATTATACTGGACGGTTAGATTTTCGTGGGAGTCTGATCGTACGGTTTACGTTAGATACGATGATCTGACGATTTGAATTCATGAAAGCTGTCTTCCCACCGTCCGATCGTCCCTTTTAAGTGTGCTTAATTTGATATCTACGGATTGTAAACTGACACGTAAGCAGACCACTCGTGTCTACAATACACACGTCTTGTCTAGTAAGCGAGAAGAAATGGGTACTTGAACAATAAGCGTATTTCTAATATCGCCCCAAAACTTTCATTTTTTGTTGCATGATAAATACAAATGTTTAGCTAACATTCAAAATTGGAACAAAAGAATCTATGGTGTACTACAAGGCCAAATTGATTTTGTCAGGGATAATTTTTAAACTGTCTAAACCGAACTCTTTAAGACATACACAGTTGAGCATCAGTAAAAGAATTTCACATCCTGTCTCTGCCGCCACGCCTATCGAAGTAAGTGTCACGTCGGTAATCTCTGAGCGTTGGTGGACCTCCTCTCGTCGGATGCGGTGGTGGACCGTCTCTCAATGGCGGTGATCTGCTCCTCTCTCTTGAATGTCGTCCCCATCTTCCTCCACGCGGTGGACTGAGAGGCGGTCGCCTATCATAGCGAGAGTTTGGGAGTGGCTCGTGGTGGACCCAGTCAGATGCTATTCTTCTATTAGGAGGGTACTCAAGGTCTGAGTAACGCAGACGGTCTCGTTCTCTGTCTCTCCATGTGGGATGGTAGTCAAGTCTCGGTGGAGGGTAGTCTCTGGGGTAGCCACGTGGAGGAGAAGACCTGTAGACGATAAAGTCTCTTCGTGGAGAAAGAGGAAGAAGGCGAGGCGGTGGAGGACTGTTAGCACGTGCGTAGCGATGCCTTTTGCACTTGAAACACACTTCTCGTCTCGCAAAGTTCAAATTTCTGCATCTGTATCCATAACGAAACAAAAATACATAAACATGACATTCTAAAAACGTCTGTAGATTGTGAGAATAATTGGATACTGAGATTACATCAGAAGGTTGGAATAGGTAAAGGATAACTTACAGTGGATCTAGACAATACCAATCCCCATCTCTTGGTTGCACCTTTGAGTTATTGTTTCTGCTCATGCCATCGCTTTTGAAAGAGCCGTGAGCAGGTTCAGGCCCATCAAAACGACGACCACCAGGTCCACCTCTAGCATGGGGTAGTGGTGGTGAATAGTCTCTGTATCTCCCTGAAGATTCCCTTCTGCCGCGGCCCCGCGCACCTGAATGATTAAGATCAGAGCCGTGCCTTTGATCTTCAGACGGACGACGGGGCGGTGAGGTGGAAATTGCACGAGTTCTATGTCCTACACAACAACAAAAAGTAGTCAGCAAGAAGAAAAGAGGATCAACTACAGCACAAGAGAACTAACATCAAAAGTCAACAAGTAGCAGTTATTCTTCACAAAATCATCTATTAGCAGACAGCAACGTTCAAAAGATCATCAATGACAATCAATCCACGACTTCGCCCAAACACGTTCTTACTCATACTAAACCAATCAGACTTAACAATGTTTCTACAAGACCCTAAGTAGCAATTCACGCAACTACGAATCGTTCTGGAGAATTTAATAGCGATGGAATTTAATACCGGCGGCGGCGAGGCCGTCAACTTCTTCTCCGTCGTTGCTTCCGGATGTACGCACGACGAGACTGCTAATGTGAGGCGGGTGGTGGTGATGCTGCTGCGTCGTCGTTTGGTCCTCTCTTTCATTAGAACCCATTTTTCTCTCGGATTGTCAAAGCCCCCTATTCCTGAAATCTAGAATGTCCGTTTCCCCGGAAAGAAATAAACCCTAGAGATGTTGATTGAGAGATTGCTGGAAACTGTTTAGTTTATTTTATCTCTTGCTTGTTTGGTCTCTCAACTTTGGTCCCGTTTTTAAAACAACCCCTTTAGTTATTTATTTAACATATTAGTCCTGTTGAAGATTTGATTCACCGTCATAATTATGATTAATCATTAATTTACCGTCATAACTATAATTAATTTTATGACAGTTTCATGGTCAGTGACTCAGTGGCATCAATTTGCAATTTATTCAAAAGACATTTAGGGTTGCAGTGGATTTAATTTCAATAGTATTGATGATATCAAGTGTTAGTTCAATGACTACATTTGGAACCAAGTATTTTGATCTAGTAATCATTCGCAGACTCACTCTCCCGATCGATCACTCAGCACATATCTCATCTTCTTCCTGTTTGCTCTCTTAGGCCTCGCAGAAGGGAACAATGGCTCTAGTGCCCTTATATCTCATCTCATAATTTCTTATGGGTCTAGGAAGTCTCCTATGCCCTCTATTCATTAACTGAATGAGAAATTTCGAAAATGCCCTCGGTTAACTAAATTTGAATCGAAATTGTATTGGATAATTCAAAATGAATCTGGTTTGGTTCTTTATTTCTGAACCAATTTATTGGTCCTTCCAACCGTTACCGAACCATGGATCTCATCAATTAATTGGAATCCAATTAATTCCTCTCTCCCTCACGACCTCGATTTCCTCCTCCATTTCAGCTGGTCGCGACTCCATTGATTCAAGAAAGCTCCCCTCAGCTTGATCCGAACATCTCCGGGAAAGCAAGAACATGGAATCTCGTCGTTTCTCCTTCAGCCCTGCTTCACAAACCTCAGCTCCTCCTCCACTCATAGGTTCTCCATCTTCGTCGGGGCTGTTGCAGGTTAGTATCACTCAGCTCCTCCGCTTTCTTTTTGAAGTAGGTTTGTAGCAAGTAGGGAAGCTCATTGTCTGTGGTGGAAGTAAATGGTACCTAGATCGATCTAGGAGTAGTCAACTCAGCAACGGAACCTAATTCAAATTGTTCTTGATAATTGAAGGATAACTGGAAAACTAGGAACAACTGGTAGAACTTTGGATAACTCTAGTAAGTTTCTGGTGTTTGTTTTTCTTTTCGCAGGGCACAACGAGCAATCACGTGATATCGTTGCGCGGAAAGAATGTGGTGGTTCCTGATATACCTGTTACTCCGGAAGAGAGCTACAAGATGCTTTATAGCTATTTGTACATGTTAGAGCAACTGAATCCGGGAACAAAAACCTCTGTGGAATTGGATGAGAGATCTAAATTCAAGTATCTCTTTGTAGTCCTGGGAGCTTGCATTGAAGGGTTTGCAGTTATGAGGAAAGTGATTATTGTGGATGCGACAAGGCTGAAGAACAAATATGGTGGTGTTCTAGTGTTCGCGATAGCTCAAGATCCTAATGGTCACGTTTATCCGCTTGCGTTTGCAGTGTTAGATCGAGAGAGTGATGATAGCTGGACTTGGTTTTTCGAGAAGCTTAAGAGTGTTGTACCAGACTCGTCTGAACTGGTTTTCATGAGTATCAGAAATAGAATAATGATCTCCGCTATAGCAAACATGTTCCCTCAGGCTCACCATGATCATTGTTTGTGGCATTTGAAGGAAAAAGTGAAATGGCATGCTTCTGGCGTTGAAAAGGATAGAGTCGGGTAGATATTCATGGAGTTAGGCAGATGTTACACGGTGGCTGACTTCAACTCAGCTTACGATTCGTTTAAGATAAGCTATCCTTCAGCCTACAAGTATGCTGAGGAACACTTGGAAAAAGACATATGGGCGAGAGTTTTTTTTCCACGTGACAGGTACAACTTGGATACAAGCAACAGTATGGAATCAATGAAAAACATGTTTAAAGAAGCAACGACGTGGGCCTTGATACCAATGCTGGATTGCATAATAGGGAAATTCTTTGTTTGGTTCAATCGACGTCTTAAGGATGCTGTTGCTGGATCAATTAATAGCAAACTGGTGCCTCGGGTTGAGAACTACTTGCACCAGCTGTGGCCTGTCGCGCAAAGGCTACCTGTGCGGAAGATTGATAGTCATGAGTATGAGTACGAGATCAGGGACACTGATGGAAATAAGTTTTTGGTGAGCTTGGTTGAGAGAAGTTGTACTTGCAATGTGTGGGACTATGAAAAGTTTCCTTGTCTTCATGGCCTAGCTGCTTACATATGTTATACTAGAAACTTTGGCAGTCGCATTCATATCCATGAGCTGTGTTCAGAATACTTCTGGTCAGAACTTTGTGCACTGGCATATTACAAGAGCCTCTATGTTGTGCCCGACAGGTCGTTTTGGAATGTACCCGATTACATCAAGGAGGTGACTATCATGCCTCCGTATCGCATCGCATGGGGAGGGGGGGGGGGAAGGAGAAGATAGGTGAAGATAGGTGAAGATCATACCTCCGTACTTTAAGCTATCTGTTGTAAAACTTGGTTATCTACTTATTCGGAAAACTGCGTACCACTGCGTAAAACTTGGTTATCTACTTTCTAATGACATTAGTATTATATAGTTATTCGTATTATCTAGTATTTGTGAGAGACAAGGTTTCACTTCTTAGATTTAGGTTAGGTTGAGAGATAATAAATAAGAATCGTGGGCTGAATCCCGTAAGTAAGCTCGATGAATGAATGCGTTTTTATTGATGATCAAAGAATACTATAAAAGGTGTTTTTTATGATTACAAAGAGAATACGTAATGTGTTTAATCTAGTACAAAAGTTGGTATCCGGAGGAGATCCCCTGTTTTGGATCTTCTCTGTCTTTATATAGTCTAGGTCTCGTCGATAGCTCCTTAACCGACCTCCGAAATACGCGGCTTCAGTTACGTACTCGCTCCAGGTTCCTCTTGACCGAGTCTTCGAAGTATCAGCTCCCGTTATAACGTGACCTCCATTATGACGACTTCTAGGTTCAGTCTTTAGTTCAGCTTCCAGCTCTTATTAATGTGATGGGCTTTATGCGGCCCACTTAACAGCTCACATTTTACCGGTACCTCACCTGAGGGTCATATTTGGGTCCAACAGTTGCCCCCAGCTTCCGAATAAAATCTTTTGTCTCGGAAGCTAGAATCCAGCTACCGACCTTATCTTTTCGTTAAAGGTAATGATTAGTTCTTATCTCGTTCAGATACGGTTTACTCGATCTAACGGTCCTTATCACGTTAAACAAAATCTACGGTTCAGATAGAGGAAATTTGAAATGACGTTTCCGAATCTCGAGAGGTGATGGGATATAAAGCTGTGAGCATTAACTGCTACGCCTCCCACTTTCTCCACGCCTCCGTTCGGTTTTCCCAAGGTAACTTCTCTCCTCTCTTATTTTTACTGTGATTTCTCTTTTTTTTTTTTATCTTCCTCGTTACTTTTCTCTGTAAATTTTCTCCCAAACCTTGCAATCGATTTTCTTCTTGACCCTCCCATACCATGAATCCTCCGAAAGAAGGTTCCGGTGAGTCCGGGATGCCTCCCTCTGCCTCCGGAGCTAAACTATTGGAGGTTAAACAGGAAGTCGGAGCCAAGATGAAGGGGAAGAAGAAAGCCAGAGAGACGGTTGCGACCAGAGTCTCTAAGCGGAAGAAGAAGGACGATTCCAGCGGAAGTAGTCCCCATTCACCCTCGTTATTGACAAGTCAGGAGGTGGTTAACCTCATGGTTCAAGCCCTTGGCCGGAAGGAGCTTGCTCGAACTTGTGGTCCCGATGATACCCCCGAAACCGCTCCGGCGGGTTGGTTTTGTTGTCACGAGAAGTATATCTCCAAGTGTCACCTGAGATTTCCCCTCCCGACGTTGCTGCTCGATTTCCTCGATCATTACCAGTTGGCTCTTTCCCAACTCTGTCCTTCAGTCATCCGAGTGATAAACGATTTTATCACTAGAGCTAGAGAGGAAGGAGTCAATGTTGGTCTTACCGAGCTTATGAGCCTCTTCTCCTTGAAGGAGAGTGCTTCCAAGCAAGGCAGTACCGGAACCTTCTACCTTCCTAGTCGCCCCAATCATGTCATCTTTAGATTTTCTAGTAGTGATGACGACTGGAGGAAGAAGTACTTCTATGTTAAAGTCGATCCTTTGACGGTCCCTGTAGGTCGGGATCTCAGGATTACTTGGGCTAACCCATCTGGTTAGGATTTCCAGGGATAAATTTTTATGGAGTTTATCTATTCATGGTTGATTAACTTTTTTTGCTTGGATTTGTTTCGCAGAAATTGAAGATCCTCCGAAGCTTTCTACCAAGCTTACCAGAGCTCTATATCGTAAGTTGCATCAGACTCCCTGTACCTGGCCTGCTTACACCACATCTCGAATAGGTGCAGCCAGGTTCCCAGACGTCTTCAACGCCTCTTTTCAAGATCCCATTCCTGCTGAGAACCTTGAGGGTAAGTTCGAGCTCGAACCCTTTCCTAAACAGTTTTGCCGTTTTCGAAATTTTCCATTCTCATAAGAATTCTCGTTGTTCCAGTTTCCGCAGGGGACTCTGTTGTATCAATCTCAACCGGTGCTAGCGCTTCAGGTACCGAAAAGACCAAGTCAGGTGATATGACTTTAAGGCCATCGTTTCGTTCCAGGGGTAACCCTTCGAAGGCTGCCAGTGTCTCCCGTGGGGGAGATAGGAGCCAGGGGGGATCTTTCCTCGACTCGGTGAAGGATGTCTTGGATGATGGAGTATCCAAACCTGTTGCTGAGGTTACTCCCGCCGATGTCGTAGCTCAGGATGCTGCTCCTCTCCCTGAGGTCCAGGTGCCGGAAGCTGATTACCAGGCTCCGAGAGGTACTTCTGAGGTTGAGCCGTCAAGGCATAAAAGGCCTAGGACCGACCAAGCTGGAGCTCCCGCTCGATCATCCTCCTCGTCTTCCAGAGGAGGAACCGTGGGGTGGAGTTTTACCCATTCGAAGCCGGGTCAATCTTGGATGATCCTTGGGGCTTGGGTGAAATACTGAGGCATCTGAAGAGGCTTGGATGTCCCCTTCCAGCGCTCAAGGACCTGACAAACCGAGATGAATATCTCGACATTGCTCATTGCATGGGTCAGGTATATGATTTTATCTTCTTCATCTAGTTAGCAATTTTTCTCCTGAGGATGATAACGTATGTATGCTTGGTTTTTCTCCAGTTGGCTGGTGCCATTAACAGGGCTCAGCTCAAGTTTGAGAACACTCTGCAAGATGCCCCCAATGCTGGTGAGCTCGCCGAGGTTACTGAGCTGGTTAGGGCTGCCAAGGCTGACCTTGATCAAGCCCGTGCTCGGATTTGGGAGCTTGAGTCTGAGGTAAAGAGATTGGGTTCCAAGACTGATGCTCAACAAGGGAAGATTGAGAGTCAGGAGCTCGACATCCAGGTGAAAGGTAGAAGGATCAGTGAGCTGGATGCTGCTCGAAGGATAGCTGAACATCAGGTCCGTGACCTTATCGCTGCGTCTCAAGACAGCCAGAAAAATAAGGAGGCTGAAGTCAAACTAGCTGTGAGGGAAGGGAAGAAGGAGGTCGCCGAAGCTTACGGCAAGATCCTGGCTTGTGTTAAGGACAAGTTTGTTAGGAAGAAGGAGGAGGTCAGTGCCTTAGTTTACGCCCAAGAGCTCCAAGCTAACGCTGATCTCTTGAAGGACATGTTAAGCAACAAGATCCAGAGTGTTGAAGAAGAGTACAACCAGCTGGTGGCTTTGCTGCCGGAGGCGACGACTGCGTATGAGAAGGCTCAGGTCTCTGACTTTTCAGTCAGTAAGTTTCCCCTTCCCCAGATCTCGGACAGTTCAGGTACTTTCGAGATTAACATGTTTAATCCATCCTTTTCTGGGGAATATGGTTCTAACTTGGATTTGATGGCTCCTGACTTAGCTCCGGTCGAAGCAGCTCAAGGAGGAAATGACGATGTAGCTGAAGGGGAGGTTCCTGTTGGTGAACCGGTCCAAGATGATAAGGAGGGTTGAGAGCTTCAGCTCTGTTGATCTTATGTTTTATGTTTTATAAGACTTTCTGCTTTGTCTCCGTTTAAGTTCTACGACTTTTAGTGCCTGAGGAGGCCTTTAAACCTTTATCGATGTCTAGGATTTTAATAGCCTAGGGAGGCTTTTAAACCCTTTGTCGTATTTAAGACTTATTTACTTTCGTTTCGAGCTTTTGAGCTTGATCATGTCCTACTTAATCATAGCGATTGCTGAATCAAATCAGGACTTTTAGTTTCGATTTGTTGTGAACGTTTTTGCTTAGTTAGTATTTGGTCATGAGGACTTCGAAGAGGGGTCCTTGATATTATTTCGGGAAATCTGGGGATCTGAGTACGATTTGAAAGTTCTGGGACCTGGCATCCAGGTCTGTTGGGACCTGAGTTAGACTCATAGGGACCTGAGTTAGTCCGAAGGATCTCGAGACCTTTGGAATGCAGTGAATGAAATCGAGGAATTTTGAGATTTTGTTGATTCTTTAGGATTTTAAGACATTTTGATTTTTATGAGGATTTTAAGACCTTATTGATTTGTCAAGGATTTTAAGACCTTGGTTGTTGTTAAGGATTTTGAGACCTTATTGATTTGTCAAGGATTTTAAGACCTTGGTTGTCGTTAAAGATTTTAAGACCTTATTGATTTGTTAAGGTTTTTAAGACCTTAGCTTATGTCAAGGATTTTAAGACCTTTGTGGGTGTTAAGGATTTTAAGACCTCAGGTTATGTTAAGGATTTTAAGACCTTAGGTCCAGGTTTTCAGGGACCTGAATGTGTTCGAGATAATTGAGCTTAGGTCACGATTTAATGGGACTTGAATTTTCTTAGAGGGTTTTAAGACCTTTGATGCTTATGAAACTGAATTAATCGTCTTATTAATGTCAGATATCAAAGAGTACATGATTCAGATTGTTTACATAGTAACTTATTTTTGGGCTAAGCGTTCTTGGTGACACATGCCGCTTTGGCTTAGATGATGAGATTGGTGAGAAGAGGTTGGGGCTGCACTCATGACGGAGTTGCCTACGTACCCAGTCAAGGGATCAAGCCAAACGTAGTTCAGGGGGTACCTAATGATAATATCTTTTGAGGTTCGTGGCGTTCCACGATCGGATTTCAGGTACCCCGGTTCGTACCTTCTGGAGTTTATAAACTCCGGGTCGTACTATGTGGATAATTCGGTAGGGTCCTTCCCAATTGGTTCCTAACTTTCCAGCCCCTGGTTCCTTAGTTCCTTCGAACACCTTTCTGAGTACCAGGTCTCCTACAGCGAACTGCCGGGGCCTTACTTTGGAGTTATAGTGCCGAGCCATTGCTTGCTGGTAATTTTGAATGCGAAGCAAAGCTTGGTCTCGTCTTTCCTCGATTAAGTCGAGGCTATCCATCAGGAGCTGGTTGTTAGCTGCGGGGTTTGAGGTGCAGAGCTCCCGTCGGAGGCTGCCTGCGGTAGTTTCTGCTGGGACGACAGCTTCCATCCCGTAGGCTAAGGAGAAAGGAGTTTCCTCTGTAGCTTTTCGTGGGGTGGTTCTGCAAGCCCATAGTACTTCGGGTAGTTTTTCTGACCAGAGTTCTTTCTGAGCTCCTAGGCGTTTCTTGAAGTTTGCTAAGATCGACTTGTTAGCAGCCTCCGCCTGGCCGTTACCTTGAGGTCGCCGAGGTGATGAAAATGTGAGACGGATGTTCCACTTATCGCAGAACTTTTTGAAGTCATGGGATATGAACTGTCCTCCGTTGTCGGTTACGATTTCGTATGGGACACCGTGCCTACATACGATATTTTTCCATACAAATCCTTCGACGTTGAATCTGTTAATTTGTTGAAAGGCTTCAGCTTCGATCCATTTCGTGAAGTAATCGGTTAGGACCAGGAGGTTCAGCAATTTCTTTCCTTTGCCTGATGGTACTAATGGACCTACGATATCCATGGACCACCTCATGAACGGGTAGGGAGCTGATATGTTAGATAGCTTTTCCACTGGTTGGTGTATGATCGGTGCATGCCTTTGGCATTTGTCGCATGATGAGGAGTAGACCTCACAATCCGCGATAATAGTAGGCCAGAAGTAGCCTTGCCTTTTAATTCGGATAGCTA
This sequence comes from Hirschfeldia incana, assembly GCA_026261945.1. Classification (NCBI taxonomy): domain Eukaryota; kingdom Viridiplantae; phylum Streptophyta; class Magnoliopsida; order Brassicales; family Brassicaceae; genus Hirschfeldia; species Hirschfeldia incana. Next base: position 7,687,109 of record JABCMI010000006.1, read on the forward strand.
GAGCTCTGCCCCTGGAATGGTTACCGCATGAACCGTCGTGCATTTCCTTCATTAGTTTCATAGCTACTAGACCATGAACGCATTTTAGGTAAGGTCCGGAGACACTTCGTTTGTGGAGGGTTGACTCGATTATGCAATTCCTTGCTGCTAAGGCTTTGAGTTTTCGAGCCTCCCACTTATTGGGTGGGATTTTTCCCTCGAGGATGTAATCCATGATTGGTATCCTCCAGTCTTCTCTTCCTACAACTTTGTTGTGAAGAGAGGAGGGAGGTTCCTGTTCGGGACCTGGTGTAGTGGTGCCCCCGGGGATATTCGTTGGAACAGGTTCCAAGAGGTCTGGGTTCTGAAGAATATCTCCAATTCCTTCATTGTCCCCGGTGGTTTGTGTAGTGTTTCTAGACGTGTTTTTACGAGCTGCGCGGCTTCTTGTCTGTACCTTGAGGACGAGTGGTTCCGAGGTTTCGGTGGTGTCCCCGGGGGTATTCGTTAAGTTAGGCTCAGGAGAGTTCGAACTTCGGTGAATATCCTCACTTTGGTTATGGTCCTCTAAATTTTTGGTTGCATTGTTAAAAGAGTGCTTTCTGAAGCTGCGTGCTCTGGTTTTAGGGAACCAGAATGTCGTGAAGATTTGGGTAGCTTCCGTGGGAAGGCCGTTATCCTCAACTTTTGCTTTTGACTTGTTATCTAGCTCAGCTTTGGTAGCTATGTCGATACTCGGCTTTTCGATTCCTTCCACGGGTATAATTCGTTTTACGAGAGGGTCGGATGTGGAGGCTAACGCGGCGAGCGCGTCTGCTGAAGAATTCTCTCCTCGTGGGATTCTCGTTAGCTCGAACTTATTGAACTGTTTTGTCAGGCTTAGGACTACTTCGAGGTATGCCCCCATCCTTTCGTCTCTCGTTTCGTATTCTCCGTGAAACTGGCTAGCTACTAGCTGTGAGTCACAGTAGGCGCTCAGCTCTCGGATTCCGAGGCTAAGGGCTAGTTTTAAGCCGGCGATTAATGCTTCATACTCAGCTTCGTTGTTGGAGGCGTTAAATCCAAGTCTATAGGATTGTTCGATGGTTTCTCCAGCTGAGGAGGTTAATCTTAGACCGACGCCGGAGCCCTGTTTTGATGAGGCTCCGTCCACGTATAGGCTCCATTTTGGGACCTCTATCTCTTGGTCTAAATGTTCGGACGTTAGCTCGATAACGAAGTCGGCAAGGACCTGAGCTTTTGCTGCTGCTCGAGGTCTGTATTCGATATCGTATTCGCTGAGCTCGATAGCCCATTTGGCTAATCGTCCGGACTGGCTAGGGCTATGCAAAATCGTTCGTAATGGCTGTGAGGTCATTACGATGATTGAGTGTGATTGGAAATACGGTCGTAGCTTCCTAGCAGCTGTTACGACTGCTAGGGCTAGTTTTTCCATGGTAGGGTACCTCGTTTTGGCGTCTATTAGGCTTTTACTAGTATAATAGACAGGTCTTTGTTCGTTTTGCTCTTCTCGTACTAGCACCCCACTAACTGCGGCTGCCGATACGGCCAGGTACAAGTACAGTGGTTCTCCAGTTACAGGTTTGGACAGTATCGGAGGTTCTGAGAGGTATGCTTTCAACTGTTTGAAGGCTTCCTCGCATTTTTCGTCCCATAGGAACTTCTTATTATTTTTCAGGAGTTTGTAGAATGGGAGGCACTTGTCAGTGGACCTGGAGATGAATCTATTTAGTGCTGCGATCCGTCCAGTCAATCTTTGTACCTCTCTGGTCGTTCTAGGTGACGGCATTTCTAGGAATATCGCTATCTGTTTCGGGTTGGCTTCGATGCCTCTTTCGGTTACGAGGTAACCTAGAAATTCGCCGGAGGGTACTCCGAAGGTACATTTAGCTGGGTTTAGCTTCATGTCATATTTGTTGAGGATGTCGAAGCATTCCCTTAGATGGGAGATATGGTCCTCTCCCATTGAGGATTTGACTAACATGTCGTCGATGTAGACTTCCATGGTTTTTCCAAGTTGTCCAGCAAACATTTTATTTACTAACCTTTGGTAGGTAGCTCCCGCGTTTTTCAAGCCAAATGGCATGACCTTATAACAATAGGTTCCTCGTTCGGTTATGAACGCGGTTTTCTCTTGATCCTCGGGCTCCATCATAATCTGGTTATATCCAGAAAAGGCATCCATAAAGGACAGGAGCTGGTGACCAGCCGTTGCTTCGACTAAGCGATCAGTGTGAGGTAACGGGAAGCTGTCTTTAGGACAGGCATTGTTTAGGTCGGTGAAGTCTACGCAGATTCTCCATTTCCCGTTCTTCTTTTTTACTACCACTGGGTTGGCTAACCAGTCGGGGTATTGAACTTCTCGGATTGATCCGGCCTTTGTTAGTCGATCAACCTCGTCGTTAACAGCCTGGGCTTTTTCAAGACCTAGCTTGCGACGCTTCTGTTTGATCGGTTTGAAGGTGGGATCTACATTGAGCTTATGTGTGGTGACGTTGGGGTCTATGCCCTTCATGTCACTGGTGGCCCATGCGAAATTCGTCTTCTTCTTCTTCTCGAGTTATGTCTCGAATGTTTTCTTGACCACCGGGTTCGTCTCCGGGCTGCTGAGGTGTTTCCTCGTCGTCGTGTGGGGTGTTGAGCGAAGCCATAGGTCGAACTTTGGTTCTGAACCGTTTTTGTTTGTTCCCTACTGTCCCGAAGGATTGGTTTTCTCGTTTGAGAGCGATGTTCTCGGCTTCCATGGCGTTTAGCTTCTCGGCGCTTTGCTGGAGTTGCTTGGAGTGTTCTCCAAGTTGATCTTTTAGGTATTGAACTTCCTGGACGAGTTCCAGACCTGCAGGTGCGGTTTCCTGAGCCTTGTGAAGGTCGGTAATTTGACTCTGAAGGGTTTCGAATCGGCTCAGAAGCTCCTTCTCCTTCGGGGTCAGATTGGCTTGATTGGACTCGTCTTCCGATGCCATCGTCACGTAGTTGAGTTACTCCCCTCCTTCTAGCGCCAAACTGTTGTGATATTTTTGTGTAGGATCGTTTTAGTACTACGGAACACTGGAAGACTAATGAATGGATACGAGTTTGTATGTGTTTTAAGAACAGAAATTGAGGCAAAGAGATGTATTATTGAGTGTGTTTGGCGTTACAACGTATTGGGTGTATAAACCCTAGTTTTCTAGCCTAACTCTATAATCTCTAAGCCCCAAAGTGTTGATCCCTTGTTCTAGGGTTTGGGTTCCCCTTTTATAGTTGACGTAAGTCGGTCAATCTTCGGCGGCTTCTGTAATATTCGGGAATATATTAGTTTCCCCTTGATTTGGGAAACTTCCATATTCGTGCGGAGGATTGGTTCCTTGGTCCTTACGGCAAGGGCTGGGCCTTGGTTCCTCGATACAGGGACTGGACCCTGGGTACTTGTCAAATGGAGGTCGGGCCCTGGTGCCACCTGGTGGAGATGGGTTCTTTAAGTCGAGGAGGGACCCTGGGTCCTTTCCAAACGAGGGTCTGGAAGTCGAGGCCCCTTCGGAGGCTGGAGAAAACTCTAGCCTTAGATATTTTTTCCCAACAGAGTCTACAAAACACATCCTCATACATTGCTCCTTTGCAAGAAAGGTTTGGGATTTAATCCCCCTCGTGACTACCATGAAGCCAGATGACTACCCTACGGTCGCTTCAGCGGCTGAGGCTACTGCGTCGTGGATATGCCTCCCACCGTGTGGTCTCTCCGGTGACATCTTCTCTTGGGTGGCGTGGAACCTATGGACTACCAGGAATCTTTTACTCTTTGAATCACGACCCGCCTCAGCGCAAACTACAGCTTCCAAAGCTCTGATCGGCGGCCGAGAGTGGATACAAGCACAACCATATCCACGGATATAAATATATATATATATATATATATATATATATATATATATATATATATATATATATATATATATATATATATATATATATATATATATATATATAAGATTTTGTTTTTTCAAAAACACACAATGTATATATATATCAGAATTTGTTTTCAAGAACACACAATGTATACATATATATGAATTATTTTATATGAAGAACACACAATATATATATATATATATCAGATTTTGTTTTTCGAGAACACAATGTATACATATATATGAATTTTTTTATAAGAAGAACACACAATGTATATATATATATATATATATATATATATATATATATATATATATATATATATATATATATATATATATATATATATATATATATATATATCAGATTTGTTTTTCAAGAACACACAATGTATACATATATATCAGATTTGTTTTTCAAGAACACACAATGTATACATATATATGATTTTTTTATATGAAGAACACACAACGTGTATATATATCAGATTTTTTTTTCAAGAACACACAATGTATACATATATAATTAAAAACATTTGGAACAAAATTAGTGATGAAGATTAATAATTATTGTATCTTTATATATTTAATCATGTAATAAATAAAATTTTAAATCTTACATGTTTTAAATTTTTTTTTATTATTAATAAGAATTCTAAATTGGAGAACACCATTGAACATACACTTTTGTCAGAAATCTTTAACTATTCTAAAAAAATAAATTAGTTTAGTAATGCTAAGGACTCCAATGGTGGTAAATGCTCTGTCTCAGTCCCGTTATGTGAACACAACACATCTCTTATTCATGAAACAGAAAAGTGCAAGCCATACATCTTATTTTACGTTACATGCTCTTAGTTAAAAAATACACATCAACACGACAACACTTGTTATTCGGACTGAACCTTGCTTCCGCGGTATGGAGGCAACAACCCAACGAACTTCACAAGAACATCCACAGAGTTTACCGCAGCGAGGCTGCCGAAAATGTCGGCCTCGTTAGAGATCTCAGAGCCGCCGCCAGCGAGATCGGACAAGGCACGAATGACGATGAAAGGGAGGTTTTGCTGGTGAGAGATCAGAGCAACGGCGGCGCTTTCCATTTCCACCGCGGTGGCGTTGAATTTGGAGCGTAGGAAAGTCCGGTAAGCGGCGTTGTCGACGAAGACGCTTGCACTCACTCCATTGTCAACGATGGTTACCTTTGGTGGTCGAGGGAGGCACGTGGTGTTCACACACTGTGGTAGCTTCGTGTTCTGTTGTTTTGTTTGTATGTATATCATCAATCCACGTATACAAACGACAATGATTTCATTGAAATAATTGAACTTACGTCAGTTTTATATTGCTACAAATCTAACACATCTCTGACCTAAAGAAAAATAATAATAACAAATCTAAGGAATATATACTATATAGTATTTATCTATATATGTACATTTTCGAACTTATGTACGTACATTTGATGGACACATGTGGTCTTTTCTTACTTTCAAAATTTTAAAGCTGGATTAGTAAATAGTTTTAGTGTTCATATTGATATAATTTAGCCGTCTAGGTAACACTTAATGGACTACAACGTGTTGTAAATATTTGCCGATATATACTGTATGTAACTTGGTTAAAAATAAATTATAAATATTGTCAACTAAACGACTCTAAATAAGTGATTTAAGTCATACCTCGAGTTGGCTTGCAAGGTCCAAGAAGTACTGGTCAGCGGGAATCCAGAAGGCATGTTCCCGGACTTCTGGAGTTCCTGTGACCGGAAAGATTTCTTCCGGTTGGTACCAAATTCTGTTGAGCAAGTTATCACTTCCGTTAGTGTACTTGGCAAACTCCAGATAACCAATTTCCCGAGTATAGTCTCCTCCCCCTTCCAAAGCTAATTCGTTGTCTATCCCAGCTCCATACCTCTGTATTCAAATGTAGAGTAAGTAGTTAATGATATGCATTTTATACCACCAACAAATTTTACTTCTAAGAATTTTTTTTAACATATAGAAATATGTGTATTTTGATCTAAATAGTTTGAATTGTTTCAGGAAATGTCCAGTAATTTTAATCCCCAATACATAATTGTTATTGATATATCATAGTAGATTTTGAACATGTGCAAATGATATTAATGAACAGAACCCAAATCAATGATAAAATATAGTAAAAGCTTTTGTTAGTCTCTTGAAAGCTATGGCCCCAAGTTTGAACGTATAAATTACAGGCATATACAGTATACTGAAACCAGCTGGTCCAATGGAGTTATGAGTCTTCCCAACAAAATATATTATATATAGGTCGTTAATCTATGCATGGATTGCCATTTGTGCATATATGATATATGAGTTTCAAACTGTCAAGATTAATGATACAACTAAGTTTAACATTAATATACGTTAGAAACAAACAACATTCTGTAAAATAGAAATGTTTTCTGTATTGCTTTAGTATGTCACCACCAATTTATTTGGAGGGCTGGCGATATACAGAAAACGTAACTAATGAAATATTAATGATATTTCTTAGTATGTTTCGTTCTCAGGGTCATCTATTATTGCTTGGCATCGGTAATAAGTCTTTTTGTCAAAGTATCGGTAATAAGTCTATGTTTAGGGTTAGAAAAAACCTACTTGCCAATTCCAGAGACCAGAATGGGCCCAATATCTAGGAATAGTGACGTCACCAATCTGAAGATTAACATCTGCGTTTCCAGCAATTCCATAGTGCAACACTCCTCTCAGCCTAAACAGGCTCACTAGTAATTGTGTTGATACTGCTGCATTTACCTGTTTATATATGCATATATTATATAATCGAACTTTATATTAATAAAAAATTTAAAGCTCTTCGATATAATACGTGATAAAGAGTTAATAACTAATCAGTGAACGTACCATTCCTAGTCCTGACATCACGATTACCACCCGGTGGTTTAGTATACTTCCAAAGCGAAATTTTCTACCTGCATGATTCATATTAACCAGATCAATATATATATATATATATAAATTTAATAACAAGCATAGAAAAAAAAATAAAGTTAAAAAAAAAACGTTGAACAAAATTTTACCTGCGAACTCTATGGAAGGCAATCTGTGATATGGAGCATAGGCTTGGGAATCAAGAAGAGGATTAAGCTCATAGTTGTTTGGAGCTACAATCCCCAAAAAGGGACCTCTCTTATTTATCCACTCTATTTCGCTCAGAACTGTTCTAGGTATTTCACCATTTGCTTCTTCAATAACATTACCAATAGACAAAACAACCACAAGGAGACCAATCAGAAAGTGTCCCATAACGTCTCTCTCTTAATTAACCTTTCTTTTATGCTTCTTGTGAGTCTCATATCTCTCCACCCCTAGGTTCCTTATATATCTATATATGGAGATGGTCAAGATAGGAAAATAAGATAATTATTTTTTTTTATAATTTTAACCCGAAGGTCGGAGGCTTCAATAGTTTCGATATTGGTTTGTTTGATTTGTTTTGCTCTTTTTAACTTTATTTCTGACATCTGATTTGTTTGATCGTTAATTTATTTTAAATTTGGCAAAGTTTTTTATTGTTTTTCCAATGGCTTTGGAAAGACAAAATTTTTGATTCAATTAAATTGGTTTTGAAATATAATAATAATTGACATATCTACTGTGAATGGTGGCAGCGGATCTTACCGGCTTCAATCATTGATGATTCTTTATTTGATGGTGATAGAATTCTTGCTGCAAAATATGATTACTTCAGAAAGCAGCATAGAATTTTATGGAACGGTGAATTATTTGCTTTTATTATTATTAATAGAACAATATATATAGTTGTCGTGATATGGTTTCTACTGAAGTATTAAAAAGAGAGTGACAACTATTCTTATTTCAGCCCGAGACCTGGTGTTTTTTGACTAATACGAAGATAAGCTCTCTTAATATTATACTATTCTATAAATAAATATAAACTTTTATACAAAAATCTTTAATTATTTATAGGCAAAATAAATATGCATTAATTTACTTTGAATCTCTATTATTGTTTCACTTTCTACATTTGTTTTTGCTAATTCTCATTGTTACAACTATTTGCTACAAGATTTAATAATAAAATCCAACATTAAAAATATTACATAGAGATGATGTAACACACTAACAGTCCAAAACACACGTTACGAACGTGGAGATTAATATATGACTCAGCCACTATGGGTGGGCCTAGAACTGGTGGACGTAAAGAGTGAAGGACAAAGTTCTGGCTTTTTGTTTTTGGGGATTATAGAGTGGAATTTTGTTCTCCTCTTATATTATGTGGAAGAGAAAATGCCCTATATTTTTTTTTTTGGAAGAGAAAATACCCTATATTTTTAGTCTTTCGTTCTTTATTTTTGCCTCTTTGCATTTCCATATAAGAAAAAAAAAATCAAGAGTTAACTTTTTAATCTACGAGTTTCCTAGATTTCAGTTATACTTTATGGCGGATTTCGAAAATTATTTATATAACATATAGTAATTGTTTAAATTTTTGTTTTTAAAAATATTATAAATTAACAAATTTATAATAATATTATTTATTATGTATGTCATAAATATATTATATTTACCAACACATATTGATAGTAATAACATATATTATAGTATATTATATATCCGCAAAAAATCATAATTCAAGAACATTTTCATCATTTTTAGCTCAAACATACCACTTCTGATTAAAACTTAACAAACAGCATTTTCTTTCACCCTTTTTTTCATCTGCCTTAGCCAAGAGGTCAATCATCTACCTTAGCCATGAGGCCATGAGGGGATACATCACTAACCGGTTAGCATGGTACATATCAAAAGATGAGGCTGTTGTTGCAATAAGATCCGAACAAAGGTTTGCTTCCCACATAGTCTAACATCATTTTGGAATCTAAATCAAACATATCGTTAACTATAAAGTCTATAATGTTCTTAACTAGATAAAAACAATATAGTGATACCTCAAATTTTGAAAGTGATAAGAAATCAGAAGGGTGGGCAAAAGATTTTTTTTTTTGAGAAAACAAAAGAAATATTGGAAGAAAGCATAATTAGTTTTATAGTTTTTAGAACGACAATTGGTATCTTTATAACATTAAATTTCCGAAAAAAATCTAATAGAAAATTTACTGCATGTAAAATGACCTTTCTCAAAAAAAAAAAAAGATTTACTGCATAAAAACTGAACAGTGGAAAAAAAAAACAAGAGCATGTGAGGGGGGGCAAGAGGGAATTCGACTTCAGGATCATCAGGAAATACTGACAAATACTGAAAAATAGCCGCTAGTTTATAAGAATACGACCAAAAAGGCCAGCTCAACGTAATGTGTCCTTTACAAATGACAAATATAAATTTAGCACGTGTCCCCATTCCCACTATTGTTGATGGGGAAAATCCCATAAAAAAACATACAAAGTGACAAACACTTCCACTTTAAACTTCCAACTATTAAGCTTTCATAATAAACCTTGAAACTGAAATCATTTTTAATAAAAACTGTAGAAGTGTCTTTCGCGTTTGTCTATTAATAAGGTGAACATAATTACAAATTTCGTTGACGTCGTAGTTAACTCTGTTAACTTTAGTGAAACAATTATCTTATTAAAATTATTCATATTTTAACAGTCCATATTATTATTTAATTACAAACATTAATTTAAGATCCTCAAATTTATTTGTAGGGTTTAGCCGTCGTGATAGTTCGTGAAAGCAAAGAACAGGAAACTCAAAAGAGAATAACAAACATTGAGAAAGAGAACTTCATATATTAGAGACAGACGACATGGAGTAAGAATATTTTAATCTTCTGATTTCAAATTTACGAGTTTTCATGTGGGGTGACTTTTTACATTTTTTGTTTGTTTGTGCTGAGATTTCCAGAACTTTTAGGTTAGCTATTTAAATGGGTAATGGGTAAGATAATTATAGTTTGATATATTCTTTGTTTATGAATGGTGCATACTGAAATTTTATTTGTTTACAATGCAGAGATGATGATACGATGAAACTAAATATCCACTTTGGTGGAACAATGAAGAAAGATGCTGGTGGTGGTTACAGTTATCTTAATGAATTAGGTTTTAAGAGTGTTGTATGGAAAGTGTCTGAGATCAATTGGAATAAGTTTAAAGATTTCAGTAAGGCTGAAGGCGTTGTGACAATGTTAAGATTGATTTGGTACAAAGAAGCAAGTGAAGATATGAAGAATATCAATTATGTGTTTGAGGATATTAATGGTGATATCTCAGAGTTGTGTTCTTCTGCGAGAATAGCATGTGCGACTGATATTTTTATAGAAATGAAGATGAGAGTGGATATGTAGCCGAGGGAGAAGAAGCTGATGAAAGTGACGCAGATTGGAGATCATCGGACGATGGCGATGAATCTGATGATGATAAACCGCCAAGAGAAGATGATGAGCATGAGGAATCTGAGGATGAAGCTCATACATCTAAAAATAAAGGTGATGACTTGAAAGAAATGCAGGCTCATGGTGATGATTTGAATGAGAAGCATGATCTTGGTGATGATCAGAATGGTAATGAGATTATTTTAGATGAAGGAAATGGTGGTGATGATAATAGATTTCAGTCCTTGTTTGAGGAGGGTACAAGAAGAAGTCCGGAGTTGATCGAAGTAACTCGTAAGTTAGTTGTAGAACAAGCAAGAGAAGAAAGAGACGAAGAAGAGTCTGATCCTGAATTTGGTTTAGAAGACGTACAATACCCAGATACACCGTTAAGCTCAGATGAAGAGTGGGATCAATGGAAAAATCCAAAAAGAGAAAAAGGAAAAGGACAATTTCATGGAGATTTTGACAAAGAGCCTTACATATGGCTGTTTCAGAAATTCAATAGTGGATTAGAGTTCAAGGATCAGCTACTACGTTACTTACTGAATACTCAATACGATGTTATAATGGCAAAATCAGAGGCAACAAGGATAGCTACTATATGTTGCAAGCGTGACTGTCCTTGGAAAATATATTGTTCGGTTGAGCGACCATTGAACAAGTGGATGGTGAAGGTCTGCACAACAAGCATAACCATGGAAAATCAAGTCGAGTATCAATGCTGAAGCAAGGTGTGATTGCAGGGCTGTTAAGAGAAGAGATTCGAAGAAATGTTAATTTACAAGCTGCAGAGATAAAGGATATGATAAAGGAGCGTTATAACATTGTTGTGAATATTTCTAAGTGTTACAAAGGCAGAAGAATTGCTTTGAACATTGTCCTTGAAGCTCAAACCATTCAGTTTGGTAAGCTATGGGATTATGAGGCTGAGCTTAAACGATCAAACAAAGGTATCACCACAGAGATTTGCACTGCTGACATCAATGGTGTACAACAATGTGTTTGTTTCTACATTTGTTTTGAGGAATTTCAGAAGACTTGGCAGAAATGTTGCAGGCGAGTAATTGGTCTGGATGGATGCTTTTTGAAATGGGATTTGGAAGGTGATTTGCTTGCAGCTGTAGGTAGAGATGGAGATAACAAAATGTATCCTATTGCATGGGCTGTTGTAAAACGTGAAAACAAGGATACTTGGGGCTGGTTCGTTAGAAAACTTAAAATTGATCTCAATTTAGGAATAGGCAGTGATCTTACTATCATTTCTGATAAGCAGAAGGTAATTTATTTTATGCTTCATTTTCATATAATCTGAACTTAAGTCTGATGATTATGTATCTTCTTACAGGGTATTATCCATGCCATAGCTGCTGAGCTTCCGAAAGCAGAACATCGTATGTGTGCAAGACATATATATGGTACCTGGAAAAAATCATGTTCCCCATCAGAATAAAAAAATCTATTTTGGGGTGTAGCATACAGCTATCACCAGGGGGAATATAAGGATAAAATGAAGATGCTAGAGATATATGATCCTTTTGCGTATGAGGCTTTGCTTAAAAAGAGCTAGATAAGTGGTGTAGAGCATTTTTTAATCCAGAGTCACATTGTGCTGATGTGCATAACAATCTATCTGAAGCTTTCAACAGAACAATCAAAATCGCAAGAACAAAGCCTGTGATTAGCATGCTGGAGGACATACGCAGACAAGCAATGAAAAGAATATCACGTAGATGGTTACAGGCAGAGAGGTGTAGCACCAATCTCACTCCAATTACAATGGCTATCCTAGAGAAAGCAAGAGTGGCTAAGAAATTTTGTTCAACAATACGGAGCAGAACAACTTTGTACGAGGTAAATGAGTTTGATGTTGGCTATATTGTTGACTTAGTAACACATCAATGTGCTTGTCGCCGTTGGGATCTTACAGGTATGTGGAACAAACACTAATGATCTTTAACGTTTAGCTTTTAGATTGTCTTGGTTTTTTTTTGTGAGAAAGGGATCAGTTGTTTACATTTTTCTGATGATTCACTGATATTTAAACTATGCATCGTGTTGCTGTTTTTTATTTTAATTGCAGGAATACCATGCAAACATGCAATATGTGTGTTAGATGACAACCAAGACGATGCTGAGAAATATGTCCCTGATTATTATTCAACTCTATGCCTCCAAAAACATATGCTGAAAATATCAGACCTGTTAATGGTGAGAAGTTGTGGAAAAGGACAGATAATCCTCCAATTGGAATACCCGACATACGCAAGCCAAGAGGTAAACCTAAAAAACGGGACAGAAGAAAAGAACCTTTTGAATCACTTCAAAATCCAGGTAAAGCTACAAGACACGGTAGGATATCACATTGCACGTTGCGGTCAAGCTGGACTCATTAAAAGTGGATGTAAAAATGAACCGGTCGTTGTAGAAGGCCCAAAAAATAGACGCGGCAGACCTCGTAAACATCCTGCAGAGGTATTTTATTTTTAATTATTTTAGAATTATAGTTTAACTAGTTCGTGTTGTGATATATTTTGGGCTTGATTTTTCATGATTCAGATTCACCCAAAGCGTCAACCAAAACCAAGAAAAAGTAAAAACAATCCACTAGTTGGATCTAGCTCTCAGCCGTTACAAAACGCTCAATCAAGTTCTGCATTTCCTGCTGTTTCTAGTGCTCCTCAACAATCTGTCACCTCCAACCAACCAGCCAAACATGTGAAGAAGGCTTCGCGTGGACGACCCTTGAAGATAAGAAAGATCGAGAACATCCCAAGTGGGAGTGGAACATTTTGGAGCCCCTTCACAGATCGACCTTTCGAAGTATTTGGAAAAAGAGTTTATGATCGGTCTGCCACTGATTCACAACATCCACAATAATCAAAACTGAATAGTTCGTGTCTCTGTTTTTTTTCTTAAAATTTGTTTCTCTGTTTTTTTCTGTACTCATACTTTATCTTAGGTTTTTCTGTACTTTACTTTATCTTAAGTTGTTACCGTATGAAACATAATGGAGTAGTTTGACTTTTTGTTGTTTAGTTTGACTTTTTGTTGTTCTGTAACATACGAAGAACTCTTATGCATAGAAACTACTTTGTTTTGTCTCATACGAAAAACTTTTGCTTTGTTTTTACTGTCTCAACTCTTCAAACAGATTTGGAAATATTATATATTATTTTGTCGGTAAAAAAAATAAATATATAGTTTATTAAAATAGAAATAATTTTAGCAAGACAAATGTTTCACTAAAGTTAACGGAGTTAACTACGACGTCAACAAATTTTGTAATTTTGTTCACTCTAATAATAGACAAAACGCGGGAGACACTTCTACAGTTTTTATTAAAAATGATTTCAGTTTCAAGGTTTATTATGGAAGCTTAGTAGTTGGAGGTTTAAAGTGGAAGTGTTTGCCACTTTGAAGGTTTTCCATGGGATTTTCCCATTGTTGATGTTACACCCTATATTTTGAGTAATTTTTCATCCAAATATAATGCAGTATTATTTATTATTCGGTATTATATATAGAAATAATCACACTAAGAAAACAGTTTTAAATTTTTTATAACACAATAAGTCAGTTTCTACTACCAGAACACTTTTTTCTAACTTTCTTCTATTTCGTTACCTTTACTAGTTGAAATCAAAACAAATAATAATTAGTGGGTCATACTTTCTCTCTCTTCTCATCTTCTCCTTTCTCAAAATAAATATATTTTTTTAACGATTAAAATCTCTGATCGAGTTTTGTTCCATTTAAAAGAACTGATATTTAATAATGAATGGACAATCCTCCTATAATTTTAAACAATAATCATTTCTATGAAGAACAATCGTTCGTGAAAAAAAACAAAAAAAGGATCAAAACCATTTTGGAGTGTACAGTACAATGCTACGGAGAGTTAGATGGAGGGTTTTAAATTTAATGTTTTAATGATTGTAGATACAAAATGATGTAAACGAAAAAGACGTTGAGAACAACGATGGATATGTTAACCACACTAGCGTAGACGACAACAAACTCATCTCTTTTCTGAATCTGAAGCTCGATATGATGTGTTGTGTCTCAATTCATCTTTCCTTGTCGTGATTCATCGTCACCGTGACATTCCTACATCTCCTATGCCCTCTGGAACTGGCACGATAAGCTTGAGAGCAACAATGGCTAATTTGGACATTTTTGCACATTTGAGTCCCTAAACTTATTTGTTATTTATTTGTTAATCCCATTTTTTAAATGTGAAAATTGATCCTTAATTTCGTCTCAAACTTTACAAATTAAAACTTTAACCACTTGTAGTAGGAATATATCTATGAAAATAGAATAAAAACAACTACAGACACACCTATATGACTTAAACAAACAAAAACAAATATGAAGTATTAAAAAATATATACACTGAATTGTACTCACCAATACTTTATTGATATACAATGTATACAAGTGAAGATGAGTACATTTACAAGTGAAGATATGCACATATACAAGTGAATATGTGCACATATAACATATACAAATATGCATATATACACATGTCTATAGTCATTTGTTATGTACACGTGGACAATTAATAAACATTTACTTCGTGTACACATAAATATTAATAAATATTACTATTCATTTTAACACCAAAATATTGTTCATTTTTGTTTGTACACTGATTTTTGTGTCCATATATCAGTGTCCATTTTTGACAGTGGAAGTCATCAAAATATATCACTGGATGTATTTTGACACTAAAACGGTTGAAGAGTTTCCACTTTGATATGCTTGAGCTTAGGATTTAGACTTATCAATGAGACACGGTTTAAGTATATATGTACAACAAAAATATATAACATTGTACATGTGTACACCAATAATTTTACATTTGTACATTCATAATTGTATGTCACAAAGATAAGGTAAATAATATATCAACTTCTTTGCTATCAAGATGTAAAATAAGTTTCACAAAAATCAAAATATGTAAACTACACTCTCTCGCCCATATGCCTACAAAGACAAATCTCTCTTTTTAATATGTACATGCATACACTAACATTATGTACACATCTACGTGGTCATCCAATGTACCCATGTACACAAACAAATTTACATACATAACTTACGTACACATCCACATCATCTAAATTATGTACATATCCATCTGGTCACCCAATGTACTTGTGTACATTAACATTTCGTACACATCCATGTCATCTAAATTTTTATTTTTATTTTTAAAAACTAATGGCAATTTTGTAATAGTTTCATCTTCTTCATATTAGGGTTTCTGTGTTTCCGGCAAATATATCACTGGATGTATTTTAACACTAAAATGTATGAAGATCTTTCACTTTGATACGCTTGAACTTAATATTTAGACTTATCAATGAGACGCGGTTTAAATATATATATATATATATATATATATATATATATATATGTTCAACAAGAATATATAACATTGTACATGTGCAAGTATACTTGTTCACCAAAATATATAGTATTGTATATTTGTACACCAACTATTGTAAATATGTACATCCATATTTGCATGTCACGGAGACACCATCAAAAAAATATCAACACTTATGCAATCAAGATCTAAAATAAGCTTCATTTTCGAAAGCGGAAATCGTTTTTATTCATAGAAACAACACTTCCTTGTTCTTATACCTGTTAAGACAAATCTATTGTTTAACATGTATATATGTACACTAACATTATGTACACAGCCACGTGGTCACCCAATATATTCGTGTACAGAAAAATGTACATACACAAAACACATAAGGAATACTCATGTACATGAACAAATGTACATACACAAAACACAAAAGCAATACAAAGTTTGTTTACTTAGAAATATATACATGTAGATGTTTATGCACATGTACATGTAAAATTTATTTTTTTTTAAATATAGAAAATAGATAGTCATTTTGTTTCGGTATCCACAAACCTAGGTTGTACACATGTACATTAAATTCGTAAGTAGTCCACAATTCTATTTTTTTGAAGAGTGGTAATTTTGTAATTTCATCTTCTTTGTTTTCTGGAAATATATCTCAGAGCCGCCATTGTTTTTTTATCATGCAATATTCATCACATTTTGTGTTTTTTACCTCCATCACTTACAAATTATGTATAGATTAACTGATTAACACCAAAACCAAGAAGAAAAAAAACAAGTTTTAGTTTTTGAGTTTTGGTAGAAGATATCCAAATCACCATAGCTCTTATCTGCCAAACATTTCCCCACTGGTTCTCCAGTTTTGGAAGAGTTAAAGTCGTTAAACTTACTGCCGTCCTTCTCTTTCCCACGCCGGCTCCGCCTCCTCGACATTTTTTCTCCAAAAATTTTCCTTAAATTATCCTGCCGTCGTCATCCTTCTTCTTCGTCATTTTTCCAGTTTCTCTATTTTCCCTCAGTAAATGTTATGAAACGTGAAAATAAAACTTTTCAGATCTGCTTTATTAAATATGGTCAAATCTCAGATCGGGCCCATCCTTGTTTTATTAAAACCAAACTAACTAAATTCTAAAATATTGGTTACGCTTTTTGAAAGTCAAGTTGAGTCTTTTCACTCAAAAACTGTTTGAGTAGTGAAAACTGCTTCAGAATGTAATAAAAAACTGTAAATTACCTTTCGATGAAAATAACTCTTATATATGTTATTAAAAGAGAAATTTGAGCTCCTACCAAAAAAGTTTGACATATTTAATGATCTACCAAATTGTACTATTCCCCGAATAAGTGTGATGCTTTTGGACTCTGCTACCCCTACTCACACTATCATGTAGACTACTGTTGGGCATAGACAAAATCTTCCAAGAAGATTTTATAAGATTTTATCATATGCATGCTAGATTGTCCAAAATATTATAATATAATTTAATTGACTATACTTCTTGATAGTATTGGTTTGTTATATAACATTCATATTTGATATCTAAAAGTATTTGAAATCTTATTCTCTGCATTTATATCTTACAAAAGATTTGATGAAATCTTATTCTCTGCATTTATATTTTTTTAACAAATCTTATGTATTCATATCTATTACTTCTTCTTACATTTATATCAATAGGAAGATAAAGAGATTACTGTAAATAAGTGAACAGATTCAATTGGTTCCCAAAGAGTGCAAGCAGCCAAAAAACAACAATAGATGGCTATTTTGGCCAAAAACAACAATAGATGGTTATTTTGGCCAAAAACAACAACAGATTCAATTAGTTCCCAAATTCCGTGCAGTAATGGAAGAGGTTGAAGAGGGATTTAAAAATTGTTCGTGGTGGTGATACAAAATTTCAAACATTAACCATCGAGTGAAAGAGAGAACCCAATTGATTGTCTAATTACGATAGTGGCTGATCACCTATATTAATAACCGGCTAAAATAAATAGTGGCTGGAAACCTATATCAATCACCGGCTAAAATAAAACTATAGACAATTTTGTGAAGGTGAACGGCGATTGCTAGCCGGTACCGAAGATATGTAACTGTATAACAAATTACTTATGGGGATATCTAGTTTACAATGTCGTTTCAGTTTATCCATTACCGTTAGGGATCCGAGGATCCTATTGTCTTTAGAGTATAAAATTTTGTCTACGGAGTTTTATAATTAGTGTTTGGGTTTTGGATTTTCAATTGGATGTAGGGTTTAAAATTATGTCTTTATGGTTTAGCATTTATTATTGCTTGGGTTCCAGACTTCCTATTGGGTTTAGGGTATAGATTTATGTGATTAGGGTTTACACAATAGGCCTTACTTATCGTTGTTCATGTTGGGTTTAGGGTTTACGTTTATTTGAGGGATTCGTCAATAGGATTTACAATAACTGGCTAAAACAAAATTTTGAATATTAACCATCAGGTGGAGAAGAGAATCCAATTGACTGTCTAGTTACAATAGTAGCTGGTCATCTATATTAATAACTGGCTAAAACAATAGTGGCTGGTCACCTATATCAATAACCAGCTAAAATAAAATTACAGACAATTTTGTGAAGGTTAACAGCGATTGTTAGCCGGTTTCGAAGATATATAACTGTATAACTAATTACTTATGGGGCTATCTAGTTTACACTGTCGTTCCAGCTTATTCATTACCGTTAGGGTTCCAAGGATTCTATCATCTTCAGGGTATATAATTTTTTCTATAGGGTATTATAATTAGTGTTTGGATTCCGGATTTCAATTGGGTGTAAGGTTTAGAATTATATTTTTATGGTTTAGTATTTATTGTTGTATATTAATTTACCTAAAGCTTGAAGCTTTTTTTTCTTTAGCTATAACCAGTGGATTGTCACTCATCTTCTTGACAGTAAGCAAAGGTTCCTCCACCAAAACCCACACCTTAAGAATTTATGAAGAAAAAACCAGATGAACTTAGGAATTATTCAGAATTCATGACCTTCTTCATTTTTGTTTAACTTCAATAGAAAAGAAAAAAAAACAAGAAGATGAAGACAAAACCAGAGCAACAAGATGAAGAAAAAAATGACAGAAACAATGAAAAAAATGTATTTTTTGGTTGAACAATCCACGACACCATATTTCTTTGTTTATAGGGATAAGTTTAGCAAATCAACCCCAATTTTTTAATGATCTTTTCAAATCTAGGTTAATATCTGGTGTCAGAACATAAAGCCTACAATGCTACGACCTAGAAAAAGAGTAATGAAGCGTCCAGGACAACGTTGTCTTTTGCCATCGTTTTTGGCTGCTAGGGTGTCACAACTTTTGGGTTTTTGGCATTTGGCTAATATAGCCATCTATTGTGGTTTTTGGCCAAAATAGCTCTTATTAGAAAATAAAAACAAAAACTTCAAAGCACAATCAGTTTTTTTTCAACGAACGTCTATTCTATTATTCAAAGAATATGAGATGTTTTGGATAGCCAAACCGAAATAGAACAATCAATGTAACAAAACTTCATATGAAATGATTTAGCAGACTTAGCTAACAAATCAGATATTACATTTTGTGCTTTTGGGATGTAAGAGATCATGAAGTCTGGAAACATAGTTGTAGCGTTTTTATGGCTTCCAGTTCAGTTGCAAAACTTAGCCCAACTTGGAGTTCTCTGATCATTACTGTTAGGTCTTTGCAATCTAAATGGCATGAGAAATGTAAAAGCATGTTTTGCATTATCCACCGTTATGCTTCTACTTCCGAATGTAGGGCAGATTCACATCTACTCGAGTGTCTCATTCCTATAAGTTTATTATGCTAACATTAATTTAAAATTAGAACAATAATAAAACGAGGATAAGTCGCATCGACTCCGAATAGTCTTTTGTGCGTAAACTATTCATATATAAGTAATATACACACACGTATGCATAAAATAACGTAAACTAGAATCTAGATGCCATATGCGATACACTTATATGTGTCTGATCATATGATTCATGCACGAAACCAATTAAGTTAGGTCTTTTTGACGTAAAAAAAATTAGGAGAAGATAATTAGTTTATTATTAGTGATTGACCTAACTCACATCCAAAAGCTAGCTCAAGAGTGGATGATTGCCCATACACATATATATTGCCCAAGGACACAACAATCCATCGATGTGGGATGTTAATAGCCCCTTTCGAGATGTGGGTGGGAAACGGTCCAACACGGAAACAGCCCAAACCCAACATCTCGGACATACCACAGCAAGATGGGCCATTTTTATAGGCTACATATGTAGACTACTATTATATGGGAAATCATCTGTTGGGCTTTCACCATAGACTCTGATACCATATTAGTGATAAGTCTAACTCACACACAAAAGCTAGATCAAGAGTGGAGGATTGCCATATACATATATATTGCCCAAGGACACAACAATCTATCGATGTGGGATGTTAATATTTATTTATGAGGACAAAGTAAAAAAGTTCGTTGATATTTGATATTTTTTTTGTGCAACATGGCTACAGTATTGATTTAGCAAAAGAAATTGTGGTCCAGTTTGACAAAAAATAATAACAACAACAACATGAAAGGTTTTTTTCTTCTTTTAACAACACAAAAAATTCCGTGGATGCAGTTTATCCAAATATAATTTACGCCCATAACTAAACATAAGAAAATGAAACTTAGTTATAAAAACCATGAAAATTAAATAAATACCAAGGCCATAAAAATGGAATATAAATCTTATTATGCGTATGACTAAATATATGGTTTGTATCGATTCTAAAGAAGCTCGTTTTTTTAAGTATACACTAACAAAAAAAAAAACAGAAAAAAGTTAATAAACAAAGCTTCTAATTGAACCAATGAAAAAAAACACAGCTCTTATTATTGAAAAAAAAGAGAGACAGATACATCTTATTTTTACGTTACATGCATGATCTTTATTAAAATACACATCCACTCTTATTCTGACTGAATCTTGCTTCCGTATGGAGGTAACAAACTAACGAACTTCACGAGAACATCCACAGAGTTTTGCGCGGCGAGACTGCCGAAAATATCGGCCTCATTGGACATGTCGGAGCCGCCACCGGCGAGATCGGATAGGGCACGGATGACAACGAAAGGGATGTTTTGCTGGTGGCAGATTAGAGCAACGGCGGCGCTTTCCATTTCTACCGCGGTGGCATTGAATTTAGAGCGGAGGAAAGTCCGGTAAGCGGCGTTGTCGACGAAGACACTTGCACTCACCCCTCGGTCAACGATGGTTACCTTTGGTGGTCGAGGGAGGCACGTCGTGTTTACGCAGTGTGGTAGCTTCATGTCCTGTTATTTTGTTTGAATATTCATATCAGTCCACGTACAAAAAACATAACTTAATGATAACAAACTAATGATAAGTTCGTTCAAAAAAAGTAAATAATGATAACTATTGCAGCATTTTTATATTGATAGAAGCACATCAAATACTTGACCAAGAAAAATAGTATAAATAAATCTTTAAAAAGAGAATATAAATAAATATTCTAAGGAATATACTATATTCACTACGGAATTTTTCGATTTTATTTTTATTATATGCTCGTGAAGTACTTACATTTGATGGACGACACCTTTGACCTATGATATCTTTATTTTCTGAATTATATAGTTTAATGAGTGAATAGGTATATTGTATAGTGTCATGAAAGGTTAAAATTTATATCTGTAGTCAATTATGTCTAAAATCTAGGTAACACCTAACTGACTAACGTGTTGTGTGTATATATCTTCCGATAAATATAACTAAATGCAACTTGGAATCAGAATAAAATAATTATCAGAAATTAAACCTCGAGTTGGCGTGCAAGATTCAAGTAAGACTTATCAACCGGAACCCAGAAGATGTGTTCACGGACTTCAGGAGTTCTAGTGACCGGAAAGATTTCTTCCGGTTGGTACCAAACTCGATTGAGAATGTTGTCGCTTCCGTTACTGTACTTAGAAAACTGGAGATAACCAATATCACGAGTATAGTCTCCAGGGGCTTCCAAAGCTAGTTCGTCGTCAATCCCATCTCCATACCTCTGAGATCAAATTTGTAATAAGAATATTTGGATACCACGAAAATGTATGTAAGGAGATTTTCAACATGGGAACGTCATGATAAGCTATAATAGTAAAAAAAAAAAAAAGTCATATAACTCTCTTAGTTAACAGTTATGACCACAAGTTTCAACATTTAATATTTATGTTAATCATATAGAGCCAAACAAGTAATATATTGAAACCTGGTCCAATATAATATTACGAGTCTTCCCTACGACATAGATATGAGTCGTTGGTATATGGATTCTTGTTGAGAAGCAGAAAATTGTTATTGATAGATATATCATAGCAGGTTTTGAACATATGCAAAAAACTCTTATTGTTACCTAACTGATCACGATAAAACTTTTTTTTTATAACCGTGGGGATAAATTCTTATATAAGTCTCTTAACAACTATGACCGCAAGTTTCAACATTTAATATTAGAAAAGATTAACCACTCTTAATATTATGTAAAAATATAAATTAAAGGCCACAAGTAAATATA
Organism: Hirschfeldia incana; assembly: GCA_026261945.1. Taxonomy (NCBI): domain Eukaryota; kingdom Viridiplantae; phylum Streptophyta; class Magnoliopsida; order Brassicales; family Brassicaceae; genus Hirschfeldia; species Hirschfeldia incana. The sequence continues at coordinate 7,709,314 of JABCMI010000006.1, forward strand.
TATTGAAACCTACCGGTCCAATAGATTTTCCAGTCTTCCTACGACATAGACATATAGATCGTTGAACTATATATGGATTTTAAAGTATATGCATATGATATATGAGTTCGAACATATCAAGATAACTATGAACTATCTTTTTGATACAACCCTACCTGCCAGTTCCAAAGACCAGAGTGTGCCCAAAATTTAGGAATAGTAACGTCACCAATCTCAAGGTTAACATCTGCGTTTCCAGCGATTCCATAATGCAACACTCCTTTCAGCCTAAATAGGCTCACTAGTAATTGTGTTGCTACTCCTGCATTAACCTGTTCATATATGTATATATTATTTGATCGAATCTTATATTAAAATCATTTGATATATATATATATATATAGCGGGAAAGGAGTTGTATTTGATCAATAAACGAACCATTCCTAATCCCGTCATCACGATCACCACCCGTTGGTTTGATATGTTTCCAAATCGAAATCTTCTACCTGCGTGATTTATATAAACCCGATCAGTATCTACATATGTATATTATAGACACACACACATGAAAAACTCTCTTAGTAGTTAATAGACCCCTAATGATATCGTCTTTTGAATTTATTTATTTTTTGTTGTTAAAAGATATCCTATTTTGAAGTTTTGACGCAAGGAAACAAAACACTTATTAGCTACGTACGTAAAAGCAATCATAATAAATTGTTCAAGATGTTATAAAAAAAAAAATAAATTGTTCAAAAATATATAATATAATATTAATCTTTTGTAAAATATAATCGATCAAATATATATACAAGAATGAATTGACTTTGTGAATTGATTTATTGAAGCTATATATAGTTAGATTTTAGAAACACTGTTCCTATAAAAAACAACCTGCAAAATCTATGAAAGGCAAAGAGGGATATGGAACATAGTCTTGAGAAGCGAGAAGAGGATTAAGCTCAAAGTTATTTGGAGCTACAACCCCCAAATAAGGACCTCTCTTGTTCATCCACTCTATCTTGCTCAAAACTGTTGGAGAGATTTCACCATTTGCTTCTTCGATAACATTACCAATAGACAAAACAACAACAACAACAACAACAACAAGACCAATGAAAAGGTATCCCATAGCTTCTCTCTCTCACCCTTTCTTTTACGCTTATCGTGATGAGCCTCATATCTCTCCTTAGGTTCCTTTTATTGATGTAATACATGAATATTCTAATACACACGTTACGATCGTGGACATTTATATATGTTCAACTATTATGTGCGAGCCTAGAACCGGTAAAATATTTTTGGACGTAATGTGATTAGTATATGTGTATTAGAATAAAAATAGGTGAGGGAAAAGGAAAGGACCTAAAGACAGAATTGTGGGGGTAATTACGTTTTTAATCCTCTTTCCCCTCTATTTCAGTTTAGCCGTGTATTCTTTTTGCTGGAGTAATTTTTATCTGAAACATAATCACAAATATACACTTGATGATGATTTTTTTTTTTTGATTATATACACTTGATGATGATGATGATGACCAAAGAAATAGTTTGTTGAAAGCAAAAACATAAAATAGTCACATAATCACAAATGGTTACATGGTTATCAATTTATTACGGTCTTAAACAGGAAAACAGGAGAAGAGAAAATCAAAGTCAAAATAACAATTGTGATTCTATTTAAAACCTTGGGGAACATCATTAAGCCAAGCAGACCAAAAACCTCAGGCTATGAATGATCTACTACAGTAATATTTTCATCCTAATTGATTTGGTTTTGGTTTCGACATTACTGCTATTGAGCTAAATACGAGCTTAATGATTGATAGTTTAAAGTCCTAAACAGATCTTCAATTTTTTTCCGATTTGATAGTAGGCTATGTTTTCAAGGTGTACAGTTGTGAGAGATGAAATAAGAATTTAATTGATAAAAATGTTTATTTCCAAAATTAAAACTTTAGTTATAATAATAAAAGAAGATGGGGGGGTCTTCTACTAAAGTCGAAAAAACAGTGGGGGGGTGTAAACGCATTAATTTAAGTAATCAATCAATCAATCGCATATAAAGCCTTCTTGTTTTTTAAACCTCTGGTTCGTCGGAGCAGAAGAGAATTGCGATTGCAATTAGGGTTTAGACGAAATCGGAGACGATGACTGAGATTGCGAAATTGCTTCCAAACATCCGAGATAAACAGCGTAAACATAAATTGGAATCTTCAAGAAGCTCAGGCGCTGCTGCTCCGATACAGAGTTCCCCGAAGGTTGATTACGGTCGCAATCCATGGGATGACGATGAGGATGACCCTGTAATCGAGAAGGAGTACAACCGTCAATTTATAGAGTCCGATGTAAGCTCTCTAGTATGTTAAATTGATTGGCTTTGAGCGAATGAAAGCATGCCTTTGATATGATTATCTTAAAAAGTATTGATTTTTGGAATGTGGGCAGGGTTTCGATGTTGATTACTTCTATCTTCCGTATGGTGATGAACTAGTTCCTCACATTGTGGAAGACAAGTATGATTATCCATATGACGTCGGCTTGTTTAGTAGACTTGGACTTCACTGTTACAATCTTGACAAGGTAAAACAAAACAGTTTAATGTCTTGCTGGCTTTCTATCTGTGTTGTGCTTCCTTTTTGACGTTTCAATCAATTATCAATATATAGGGAACCAGCCTCAAATTGGCTGCTATAAACAAATACAACGATGAGCTGAGGTTTACTCGGTGCCTCTATTACTACATAACGTTGGAGGCCATTGACACATCCAACAACTCTCTTTGCAACTTTCAGACTTGTGTTTTCAAAGATTTCCTTCCGGACCAGGCTTCCTTTGTGGCACAGACCGAAATTTCCAGACTAAAAGGTACATAACTAGTCTAGTTAAAAGTTGGTTCTCTTGTATTATCCTATCTTTCTCCAGTTTTAAAACTATTGTCTGGAATATCTGTTTGTTTTAATAGTTCCTAGTGGCCCTCGACCTCCTACTTATGGTGGGCCTGAGAGAAGATGGAAGGAGAATGGAGTAGATGATTCTTACAAAGGTAAAATGCCCAAGTGGTTCACCAAGGATGAGATGGCTGCAATTAGCACCAAGGGGCAGTTTTATGAGGTACTAACTTCTACATCATCTGTTTGATTCGGTTTGATTTATACTAGATATCTGATTCATTCACCATTTTTTTTGTGGCTTCACAGTTGCTTGAATCAGACTTGCAAGGAAATGAGTGGCTTCATATGTATGCTGAGTTTGCTTTCCATTATAAGTGGATGGCACATGAGGCAAGTTCTTCTTTAATCCAGTGGCTTCTAGCTGACGGTGGTTTTCTTGCCATAACTTTGAGTTTGTTTGTGTTTTGTAGAGCGACCTGAGGCCATTTCTACCACTGGAAATCAAGAAGGTAATTATACAAACCAAGGAAGAGTCGCAGCCATGCATGAAGCTCAAGGCCAACAATGCCATCTTTTACATTATCTTCAAAGGCAATGGCGATCCGAGTGGTGCTCCTGTGGAGTACCAAGCGGTTGTAAGGAAGACCATGGATCGGAGTCCTGGGCACATTTGCTTAGAAGTCGACTGCTTGGCCTACAAATCCTGCTGAACGAAAATTTTCTTCTTAGGCTAATAAAATTTAATGTGTTTATTATCTTTTAGTTTTATCAAAAATGAATAATTAGTAGTAGTGATACTATAGATTGTCTAACACATAGAGATCAATCAAATGACAAGGAAGAAATATAATATCAAACTTCACACTAAATATAATTTTAGGGGACTTGAGGTACTAAATATAATTTTGTTCAAGAATTACATCTAAAACTACAACATTTGAATTTTTATATTTTAGTTAAGAAACTCCAATAAAGCATTGTAAGATTACTAGAGATTTTTTAAAAATTCACAATTTAATATATTTAATATATATTCAGTAACAGTGATTTCCAAATTGTTAATCAAATAACAATTTTAATAACACTGAATCTTCTGAAGTTTTAAATTTCATATTTGAATAATATGAAATTTATTATTTTATTATTAATCACTTCAAAATTATTATTGAATAGCTTCTTTTAAAATTATATACCCGCTCTAAAAAATTATAAAATTCATAACAATGCAAGTGACTCGACCCAGTTAACCAAAATATGTAGTACATGCTATATTAAATACGCTAGTTCTATATAAAACAAAACTAAATTTCACAAGAAAAAAAAAAGTTTTCTTTTATAAAATGAAGGTCCAATATTTTTAAAGATCTTTTATGATTAGATTGGTGTTTGAATGAATTTTTGACCAATATGTATTTCAAACAGTGACATTTTATGTTAATAGAAGTAAAACATTCAAAAATAAATAATCGAACATATTTGGTTTTAGTATTTGTAAACTCCGTTTTAAACTACTAAATCTAATTGATAATAATCAAGTATAATAATATATATTGTATTTATAATTAGGGTTTGGTATGCATTTCACATTTTATCTTAATTAAATATTTTGGTTACTATTTTTTAGAAAAAAATTAGTAAGATATTTTGTGTAAATGATTATTTTAACGATTGATGTTTAATCTATTAATTTAGGGATCTATTTTTATCTACCATATAAAGTTGTCATTAACTTTTGGACCTATTAACAACTCATTAGAAATTTATATAATATCCCTTTTATATAGGTAACTATGTTTAGGTCATACAATATATATATATATATATATATATATATATATATATATATATATATATATATACTAGATATGAGCCCGTTGCGTTGCAACGGGTTTCGTTTGATGTTTTAATTTAATAAAAAATATAAAATAATAATTTTTTTATTATAGTTTTATGATTTTTTTTGCATATGTTATGTAAGATTTATTTTATAATCACGGTTCATATATGAATTGCTATCAATTTTTACTTAGATTAGAGAAAAAACTATACACTTTCTTATGAAAAATATATAAAAGTTAAATAGTGTCAATTGAGTCAAAGACATCTGAAAACACTTTTATATGTAATAATTTAATATTTTATTTAATAAAGTTTCAAATTTTATTATGTTAGGATTTGTTTTAAAATGAACACATTCTATATTATAAATTTTCTTTTTTTTTACAATTTTGAAATAAAAATAATATTAAATACTGTTTTACCTTTTTGTTTAGGATGTAGAAAAAGAAAATTACTGTTATATAAACTTTTACAATTTATCTTCTCTTTATAATTTTTTAAAAAAATGCAATCAAATAATTATTTTTAGTTACTAATATTAATTTTGAAATTAATTTTTATACAATTTGTATCAATACTAATTTTCACTTCTTTCATTAACTATATAATTTTTAGTATCATGTTCATCATCAAATTCAGTAGACTTTATTGCAATCTTGCATATTAAAATTGCAGATTTTAATAATGGCTCATTTCCGTAATCCATCTCCAAACTTTTCAATAAGAGAAGGATGCATGCAACCTTGAATAATATTTTTCTATATAATAAAAAAATTATATATTTAATAATAAAACTATATAAGTTTTTTTTTAAAAAATTAAAAATCTTTACCTTCTCATCGAGTAAGAAAAAATTCATTCATATAAGCTCATTGTTCTTATTTAAATTTCTTGTTTCTCACTTTCTAATAAGACGAACTATGGTACGACGGTAAGGACATTTTTTGTTTAACTAATCTAGTGTTAAATAACTTGATGAAGTCACCGTTTCTTGATAATTCATGGTAACAAAATAAATTACAATTTTAGTTAGAAAATTATAATTAGAACAAACGCATATAAGCAATCATAATAGCAATATTACGAAACGAATAGTAATGATCATTATTATCATTATGTATTAGACGGTAAAGAGGAGTACAAATAATTAACGTGTCAATAACATTTTGTCTATATAACTAATGTAGGCAGCATGATAATATGGACAGCACAAACTAAAATCACCTATACGAAGAAAATAAGATGCGGCAAACAAACCAATAATTATGTTTGGTGATCAAATATGAGAGAGATTACTTCTATATATAGAGGTGTGAATAATCATAGTTCCTCTTGGGTTATATTTTTTTAATGATGATTTTAAAAAGGAAAATTAACATTAAACAATCTTTGACATTTTTTTGATTAAGTTGCCTTTTTGGTTAATTTTAAATAAATTACAAAATAAATTATATTTAAAAATTGGTTTTGGTACGGGTTATGTTAAAAATTACTGTTACCTTTTCAATAAATTATTTTATCATGTGAAATTTTTTAGGTTTATAAAATAAAATTAACACTAAACAGCCTTTGACATTTTTTTGTTTATATTTTTAGAAGCAAAATTACTATTTTTTAATAAGATTATATTTTATTTATTATGAAAGTATAAAAATAGGAAAATTAGTGTTAAATATTGTATTAATTAAATTTAGTATATAGGATTTGTATAAAATGAAAGTTACTATTTTAAAAAAATATTTATGATTTAAAAAAGAAAAGATTATCTTTTTTATTATGAAAGTTGGAATATTGACCAAATTAATGTTAAATATTACACAAATTTATTGTGGTATATAGGTTTTGTAATAAAAGGATATAGGATTTGTATAAAATGAAAGTTACTATTTAAAAAAAATATATACGATTTTGTTTAAAAAAATATTATCTTTTCTTTATTATGAAATAGGAAAATATGCAAAATCAATGTTAAATATTACACAAATTTATTTTGGTATATAGCTATTGTAAAAAAGGATAATTACTATTTTTAAAAATCTTTTTAATTAATTTTCCTTCAAATTTTAACACATGTTGCAATCTAAAATATATAACTGGCATGTGTCGCGATCATATTAATTAGTAACTTTGAAAACTAAGCTTTATATAATAAGATTTTTTTAACAAAGGTTTATTCTTTGGGGTTTGAATTTTGACTGCGAACATTAACACGAGTTGGTACCTGTTCACAAACTCTATTCAAAAATCATGTAACAATACGGTTCTCATTTGTTTTTTCTCATTGTCTCTCTATGTCTGAATCTGTCGAAAACACATGAAATATACACGTGTAAACAGAGAGAATACAAAGAAAAAGCTTTCACTTCTTTTTTTTTTGACGAAAGTTTTCACTTTGCTATATTCACCTTTTTCCTTAATATTATCTTTGTCAAAAAAGAACTGTTTTATACATCATTCTAAAAATATTGAATGTGACATTAAGAAATATTTATGTGTTAGGTAACAACTATAATCGTTTTAAACTCTATACAGTATTTCAGTCTAAAGATTATACACATACAAAATTATATAGTGACTATATTTACATAATTATAATATTATGTACATTATGTATATTAGTAACAAACATATGCAAATTAAAAATATATAAACATATAAAAATATAATTAATATAAAACTTATTGCAAATTTTTTTATGCAAAGCTTATAATATAATTGAATTATGTGTGGCAGAAGTAAAATAAATTACACCTTCAAAAATATATTGAGCAAAAATAAACACACAAAATAAATAATTTATAAAAATTTATACAAAACCTTATGGTACAAACTTATGTATTATGTGTGTTCGAATCGATTTTTAGAAATTAAAAAATTATCAATTTAGTCAATAAAAATAATTTTACATTTTGATAATAGAAAGTTAATAAATATATGTCCGATCGGGTGGGTTCGAATCTAGTTCTTTATTAAATTTCAGTTTTGTAACTAATTTTTCTAAAAATAATTGTTTTATTTATTTTAGGTATAAATTTTTAGTTACTTGTTTTATTGTAGGTTATTTAGTTTTATAATTTCAGCTTTTATGTGTTGCTTATCAAAATTTTTTTTTTTTGGACAACTACTTATCAAATTATCTATATCGAGTTCTCGTTTGGATGGGTGCAAATAAAAGGAAAAGTGGTCTTCTATGGAAGTTGTAAAGATATAAATCTGAAATTACTTTTTTTTAATAAGCTCTAGCTCGGATGAGCAGGAAGAGAATTGCGATAGCAATTAGGGTTTAGACGAAATCGGAGACGATGACTGAGATTGCGATCTTGCTTCCAAACATCGGAGATGAACAGCCGCAGCGTAAACGGAAATTGGAATCTTCACGAAGTTCAGGCGCTGCTGCTCCGATACAGAGTTTTCCGAAGGCTGATTACAATCCATGGGATGACGATGAGGATGACCCTGTGATCGAGAAGGAGTACCACCGTCAATTTGTAGAGTCCGACGTAATCTCTCTTCCTCTGAGAATGACATTGTTTTATGTGATCGAATTTATATGATAAAAGTGTTTGGCTTTGAAAGAATGCCCTTACGATGGATGATTATCTTAAAAAAGTATTGATCTTTGAATGTGGATAGGGTTTCGATGTTGATCACTTCTATCTTCCGTATGGTGGTGAACTAGTTCCTCACATTGTGGAAAACAAGTATGATTATCCATATGACGTCGGCTTGTTTAGTAGACTTGGACTTCACTGTTACAATCTTGACAAGGTAAAACAAAACATTTAATGTCTTGCTGGCTTTCTATTAGTGGCATGGTTACTTCCTTTGATGTTCTATTCATTCGTCTGTTTGATCTTTGTAGGGAACCAGCCTCAAACTGACTGCTATAAACAAATACAACGATAAGCTGAGGTTTACTCGGTGCCTCTGTTACCACATAACGTTGGAGGCCATTGAGACATCCGACAACTCTCTCTGCAATTTTCAGACGTGTGTTTTCAAAGATTTCCTTCCGGAACAGGCATCCTTTCTGGCACAGACCGAAATCTCCAGGCTAAAAGGTAAATAACTAGACTAGTCATATCCTTTTGTTGTCTAATATTATACTTCTCCAGTTAATAATAAGTTGTTGGAATATCTGTTTGTTTTTTTAGTTCCTAGTGGCCCTCGACCTCCTACTTATGGTGGGCCTGAGAGAAGATGGAAGGAGGATGGAGTAGATGATTCTTACAAAGGTAAAATGCCCAAGTGGTTCACCAAGGATGAGATGGCTGCAATAAGCACTAAGGGGCAGTTTTATGAGGTATATCCTAACTTCTACTTCATCTGGTTGATTCGGTTTGATTTATATGAGATATCTGATTCATTCACCATGTTTTGTGGCTTCACAGTTGCAAGAATCAGAGTTGCAAGGAAATGAATGGCTTCATATGCATGCCGAGTTTGCTTTCCACTATAAGTGGATGGCACATGAGGTAAGTTCTTCTTTAATCGAGTGCCTTCTCATGCAAATCACTGATGGTGTGGGGGTTTTCTTGCCATAACTTTGAGTTTATGTGTTCTGTAGACCGACCTGAGGCCATTTCTACCATTGGAAATCAAGAAGGTATTTATACAAACTAAGGAAGAGTCGCAGCCAAGCATGAAGCTCAAGGCCAACAATGCGATCTTCTACATTGTCTTCAAAGGCAATGGCGATCCAAGTGGTGCCCCTGTGGAGTACCAAGCAGTTGTAAGAAAGACCATGGATGGGATTCCTGGACACATTTGTTTGGAAGTCGACTGTTTGGCCTACAAATCCAGTTGAATGAAAATTTTCTTCTGAATCTAATAAATTTGATATGTTTATTATCTTTTAGTTTTTATCAAGTGTTGGACATAGTCTTGGTGGTGTGTATGTTATCTACAGTTTGGAGCTTTCCGGTAGTTCCTAACGTTTATTTAATGCTTATGATCTCAAACATATATCAAAATTAGCAAAATACTATGCTTTGTTTTAAATATGGAGGGATGATATTTTTTTTTTATTTATGATGGTTTTTGGTGATTGAAGGGATAGAATAATTGTCAGACCTCTTTATGAAAAGTAAAATCACAATGATTTGACCAAAATATGGCAAGGAAAACTGCAGGGAGCTACGGTTGTGGTGGCTTGGGGCTTGGAAGATTTATGAAAGACCGAAGATGCAACAAAAGAATGCCTATTTTTGCCAATGGCTTGACGAATCAAATTGAGAAACAGAGGACGCATCGCCATTGAACATGAGTTTTTTTCTAAGGTTTTGAAGTAAGTTTCTAACAAAGCAACGCATACTAATTTAAGCTCCAAAACAAACACATGAGGACAAGAGCAAGAGTAAGTTTCTAACAAAGCAACACATACTAATATAAGCTCCAAAACAAACACATGAAGACGAGCAAAACAAGGTTTAGACTCCATAAATGAAAATTTCTTCAACCGAAACAAATTCACAACCAAGAGTATCAGTCTCTGAGTGCTTGGTGAAGGCGCAAAATGTGAGAGGGATTCCACTTCCTGCAATCGACAATGATTAAAATACACATAACAACCGAAATATTCTTACACCAAACCATTATCAAAAAAATATGTACCTAATGGAGTCAAACTTCTAGAGGTGGAAGCTTTGGGAAACAGAAACGAGAGAGCAAACGGCATGGTTGTGCAAAATCGCGATGAGCAATTTTCCCCTTGTGTGGCACCTCAACTAACATGGTATCTAGAGATACTCTGAAATAACCTTCATCCCCTAGCTCTCTGCCGTGAGTAGATTTCACAAGTGCGATGGTTTCTCCGTTTACCACTTCAATGCTATATATAGAAACTGCATGAAGACCTTTATACACAGATGCTTTGGATGTAGGCCCTCGGTAAATTCCCTTGCAAATAAAAAGCACACAACACACAATATTTATAAGTTATTCATTTACTTCTCTACCATAATCAATCATTCATAAGTTGCTAATCTTATAATGAAATATATACTTTTTTTTCATTACCTTTTTGATCGTGGAGTAGTCAGGTAAGAACAGAGCCAATGATGCTCCAATGGGATGATTTTGCAGGTTGTGGAACATCTCTTCTACAGAAGTTAATCGCTGAACAGAAGCAATTTGAACGTGAGGATGATCCTTAGGTAGACGGTAAGCTGGCTGTTTCCTACAACCCTTGTATTCCCAGTGTGCTTCTGTTGGTATACCTCCTTCCAGTACAAAATCTAACCCTTTAGCAACAGAGTAAGTGTAGCAGTAATGCTTTTCTTCTGCATAGTTCGCTAATGCCTTTGCTGGGTTAGCATAATCCACCAAGTACTGAGCAGAGTACTCAGTGTACTTTGTATCATACTTCAGAATGAATCTTATGGCGCTGATCAACTCTGCAGTTACAACAGCCCAACAAGTGTCTGCAAAAGAAAGTTGAAAGTGATGAGAATAACCAACAATTCAAGACAACATAACGTAAATATAATGTTTCTACCGTGGCCTCCTTGATCTCTTATCAGACCCATGTATGTTTTCCAATTTTTATCCTTCAGAAAGCCTGGCATAACCTAAAACCAAAACACGAACGCTATATATTTTCTGTACTAAAACTATTGATTATTGCTATAACATTAGAGATAGAATATTTTACCTTGTGGTTTCTCCACCTAGCGTATGAAGTTTCTTTGCAGCTGACAACCGTGACACGATCATTATCTGGTTTCGATGATATGATCATTCCCAAGATGTGACCAGGAATAAGCTTCTCTACACTCTCAAAGAAGTCAGAGACAGGTTTAGGTATGGTGAAGTTTCCCTGCACACACGTACATATACATATTCAGTCTTCAAATTGTAGTCACGTCTTAAAATAGTATGTATATGAATGTTGTCACTTACGTCAAGAAGAGGCATCGGAAGTGGACCTTGGTCACTCATTTTTGGTTCAGAAAGATGTGCCTGCGAAGTTGTAGAAGAAAACAGGTTAGAAATAGGACTTGGAGCAAGCATAGTTACCATAAGATTCAAAGTTGTGATGCAACAATAAACCAAAGCCACAATTGTTGGTAAGGTTTTTCAAATGCAATTCATCTTTTATGTTTTCCTCAAAAGTTCAAAACCAATTCCACATTTCACTGAAGCTATATTTCACATAAGATTCGAAGATGTAATGCAGCAATAAACCAAAGCCACAATTGTCAGTAGCGTTTTCCTCAAAACCAATTTCACATTCCAGTCAAGCCATTTCACATAAGATTCAAAGATGTTATGCAACAATAGACCAAAGCCATTATTCTCGGTAGCGTTTTCAAATGCAATTGTTCTTAACGTTTTCATGAAAACCAATACCGCATTTCACTAAAGCTATTCTCACATATAATATTGAAAGATGTAATGCAACAATAAACTAAAGCTACAATTCTTGGTAGCGTTTTCAAATTCAATTCTTATTTATACTTTCCTCAAAATCAAAACCACATTTCACTCAAAAGCTATTTCTTTCTAAAAGAAACCCATTTGCGTCCTGAAGTGTGACGATACTAAGTCTAGTGTGTGAAGTCTTATCATCATGCTCTTGGTTTCTTTTGATTCAAGCTTGACAACTTGTTTCCCCTTAAAATCTCATCTCTACCCACGAACCAGAATAACGAAATGAACAACACTTAACACATCCCATTTATATAACCACATTCTCATCCTAATACCCTTAATCCCAACACCTACACTTTCTTTGAGTTCACAAATTGACCACTTTTCAAAAACGGTGACGTTCTTTCCATGTAGATTAGGGGTTTTAGTAAGCAGATCTTTTGTCTCAAATTTCGTTTTCATTTCCACTTAATTCCTTTCCATCACAGACATACAAAAGAGCACAAGAAAGGAAGAAAGTTGTCACCTTTGTCAACGAACTTCACTTTGCCGAAGAAAAGGAGACAACTTTCTTATAATTTCTTCCTCTTTCCACCCTTCTGTTCCCTGAAACCATGTAATTAGTGCCTCTTAACTAGTGTTTTCTTCTCTAGCCATAAACACTACAGTTGAAGAAAAACAAGAAGAGATGAAGAAACAAGAAAGCTCCTGCCTTTTGTAATCGCCGGCTTAGTAAGACGGTCAAGAGGGAGTGGATAGAAAAGAAGAAACCTTTTGTCCGTTGTATATATGCACACCTAAACACAAAACAAGAAACTTTTTCTAACTCGTTTTTAAAAGCGATGATAATGTCACTTAATTATTTTTTTTCATGTAACGGTGAAATATATATATTTACTTACAACTCCGTTGCGTTTGGCATTTTAGCTTCCAACTAAATATGTTTGTTTTGAACGACGATGGTGTTAGAAAAAACGATGTGTTTTATAAAACAAAATAAACGAACATGGTATAATATAAAAGTGCAACGTCGCATGAAACTAATACTCCATGAACTTAGCAGGCACACGCCAATAGTTGTCCTAGTCGGGGCCTATATCAATTGTTACGTGAAACGGTGAAAGGATGAAGTCTAAGCTTAACTTAGCTAGTAATGAAGAAACTACAAGATGGCGGCTCACTATCACTAGCATCAAGGGACATCATTATTTAAGTTTTTTTTTTGTGCTAAACCATTAGTTTAAGTTGTAACAACCAAAAATGTTATTTTCTTGTTCTACAAGTTATTGAATATGTAGAATGCTAAGACACTAAACATATATCTCATAAGACATTTGGATCCATTTAAATTGGCAGTATTAAATATGTGAATAGTTATGGACTAGTTTTAGGCCTAAGATATTGCTGGATTCTAAACATCAAATTGGGTCCATGTTTACATTCGTGCCACTATACATTTTCGGGATCCATTATACATTTTACATATTTAAATATTGGCACTATACATATGTCTTGGGAGGTCCCACTATATACGAATTAACCCTCACTGGACATGGACATGGACATGTACATGTACATGTATTCATCATATTCGCAAAATAAATGGTAAGTCAAAACTATGAATGTCTCAAGTGTTCAGATTGAGTTAATGCTAAACTAATAATGAATGTCTCAAGTCGACAAGAGAAATGTTGGTAATGAAATATTCGCAAAAAAAAAAACATTTTGTATAAAACTTTATGGTTACAAATATATATGAACCTATAATAGAAACATGACATTACATATTCATTTTCTGTCTAGCTTAAAGAAAGAAATTGTAATTCATATGTAGCGATTACAGTACGGGTGTGACTCATAAAAGAAAGAGTTGAATATATAAGATTTATAATAGGGAAATAAATACAAATTCGTAAAAAAAAAAAGAGTAGAAAATTGATCCGTACTAAGTCCGACACTCAGCACCAAGGAGCGACGCCGCCGCGAAGCTACTAGGGCTTTTCTTTTCTTCTGATCATCCGTCTTCTTTCCCATTTCAGGTTCGACCTTCGTTGATTTACTTGCCTCGATTTTCGATTTTTGAGCTGCCTTTTTTTTAATTCCTCGCAAATAGCTTTAGTTAATTGTATTATTTTTTTGTGTGTGTGTGATTCGAATTCGCTCGAGTTTCATCTGATTTGGAACTTGTTAGCTTTCTGGATATGAATCTATGATGATTTCGAACTCGAAAGTCTGAATATTTGAAGTGATTTAAGAGGTTATGATAGTATTACCGAACCTCGTTTTCCTGACAGATCTTCTGCTTATTGTCTCCTGTTAATAATCATTAGCGGAGTGTTTTTTTTTTGTCTGTAAACAGATCGAAAAGTCTAGTCCTCTTTTTGGTTATAGATGTTTTAAAACAGGAAAATTGTGACTAATGATTATCAGATGACAGGGGATGTTCTAAAGCTTTAGTTGAGCTATTAGGAGTTACATAGAGAGTGTGTGAAACAAAAAGAAATGGATGATGATAATGGGCTTGAGCTCAGCTTGGGTCTCTCATGTGGTGGAGGGAAAGCTAAGGTTGGTACTGGTACCTCCTCCTCGGAGAATAATCATAATCACAATGTTGAAGGAGGAGGAGGTGGTGATAATAGAAGCGCTAAAGTGATTGATGACTTCAAGAACTTCCTTCATCCTACTTCTTCTCAAAGACCACCAGCAGCAGCAGCAGACCCGAGCTCTGAACCTCCTCCACAGAATTTCTTCAACGACCTCTCCAAAGCTCCCACCGCCGAAGCTGCTTCCACGAAGCCTCTGTGGGCTGAGGATGAGGCAGTGAAAGAAGCAGGAAGCAGCAAAAGAAAGTTCGGGTTCCCGGAGATGAACGATGAAAACAAGAAACAGAAGGATTTTGATCTACAAGAGAAGAAGCCAAAGGCATCCCATGTTTCAAACGCGACGGATGAAGGATCAACTGCTGATAACGAAGATGTAGCGGAATCTGAATCAGGGGGAGGTGGTGGTGGTGGTTCTTCTTCCAACCTCGCTAAGGATGTGGTGGCTCATCCAACCGCTGATATGGACAACATCGCCGGTCAAAGGAAGAACAGTCATGTTGGATCAGGTGCTGAAGAGTTTACTGCAAACCGAAACATGAGCTACAACGTACCTTACACAGTTCATCCACATAACGTCATCACTAGTTTACCTGGACAACATACTGCAGCAGCTACTAGTCTGACTCAGCCTACTGCTAATGTTGGGAATCTCCCAATCATGTTTGGATACTCACCGGTTCAGCTCCCTATGCTAGACAAGGATGGTTCAGGAGGTATCGTCCCGCTTTCTCAGTCTCCATTTGCTGGGCGAGGTCCATCAAACTCAGGTAACCACACTTTTCCCCTTAAAATCCTTACTTGGAAAGTCATTTAACTTCTCGTTGTCTCCTCTCTACAGCTACAGCAAAAGGCGAGGGGAAACAGCCTGTTGCAGAGGAAGGCTCATCAGAGGATGCATCAGAACGACCAGCAGGAGACAACAACACCACCAACAACATCAGTACAGCTTTCTCTTTCGACTTTTCCGCAATAAAACCTGGAATGGCAGCTGATGTCAAGTTTGGAGGATCCGGTGCGCGTCCTAACCTGCCTTGGGTCTCAACGACAGGCTCAGGCCCTCACGGTCGGACGATCTCTGGTGTCACGTACAGGTACAACGCGAACCAGATCAAGATCGTATGCGCCTGCCACGGCTCACACATGTCGCCGGAGGAGTTTGTAAGGCATGCAAGTGAGGAGTATGTTAGCCCTGAGTCATCCATCGGAATGTCGGCTGCCTCGGCTCATACCTGAAAAAGACAGCCGGAGAAATGTATTTGATGTTTGTAAAACAATATGGAAGGGGTTTTGTAAACTCGGTGCCAAAGTTTTAACGGTGCTTTCCGCTATGTTGTGTTGTAATCTCTCTCTCTCTGCTTTGCTTGTTTTGTTACTCTTTCAACATTTTACCTCTTCGCTTTTGTGTACTAGTGATTGTAGTTTTATAAGCTCCTTTTTGGGTTCAAATAAATGTTTAATTTGCTTTTAATCATCTGTCATATTAGACCCCCACTAATAGTACCATTCAGTTTATACGTTGAAACAAATCTAAGGGTTATTGGTTTATGTAATATTTGAAAAGAGTGAAATGCAAATCCAAGTCATCACTCAATCATGAAAATGGCAAACTGACTTTTATACCGGAATTTTGATGCAGCTGGTCATTGACTTTATGTACTTCCGCCGAGGCAAGAAACCCATTTATTTTCAATTTACTTTCAGAAAAAAAAAAACCATTTATATATTTTGGTTCCTTGGCATTTAATCATTGTCAACAACTATCATCTATCATTAATAAGAATATAAATTTTTGTTGGGTATAAATTAGTGATGGCTTTCATATAGAAATATTTTGGTAGGGGTAATAGATTTTCTTATATATTTATAGACCAAGGACCAAACTAAAAACCAGTCTAAAAGCTAAATGTATGATGCAAGTTGTAATTTTAAAATATAAAAGACAAACAAGTTCCGTATCTATGGTCTTGAATATGATCAAAATGAGGTCAGATAATAACAGCCCACCAAAAGGTAACTTGTTTTTTAGTCAATGAAGATGGTAGTAGAAGGAAATGAACAAGCAATATCGTATACAAATTCTTGTCACGTAGTTTATATTAATTTATACTAATCAATCTCTAGCATAATATCATTTGCCTCTGCAATAAAACCATTTAAACCTAGAAAATCAAGAAAAGCATAAAAGTTTCTCTATAGTCGAATCATCAGATGTATCAAAACATCTTCTTCTTTCTTACAGTCTTCTGCAGTTACTACTATGTCTCTGCTCAGCCTCCTGCTCCTCCGTTCACAAACGGCGACCTCGCCGCTAATTTCGAGCCTAGTTTGGCAGTCGTCACAGTCGTTCTCGCCGTCATGTTCTCACTCACTTTCGTCCTCCTCGTCTACGCTAAGTGCTGCCACATCGATCTCCGGCGGCCAAGAACCAGCGACGTAAGAAGACGGCAAGATCGGCGGATCATACAAGGAATATTCGTTAACCGGTCAACTAACTCGTCGGATAGATTCTCCGGTTTAGACAAAACGGTAATAGAGTCACTTCCTATGTTTCGATTCTCTGCTTTGAAAGGATCAAAACAAGGGCTTGACTGTTCTGTCTGCTTGTCTAAGTTCGAAAGCGTTGAGATTCTTCGATTGTTGCCTAAATGTCGTCACGCTTTCCACGTCGGATGCATCGATCAGTGGCTTGAGCAGCACGCGACGTGCCCTATGTGCAGAGACAGAGTTTCGATAGAAGAAGAATACTCTGTTTATGGAAACAGCTTCCGGTTCTTGGATCAGTCTGAGATGAGAGAAGATTCGAGCTTGGAGCTTCACATCGAAAGAGAAGAAGAAGAAGAAAAAGTTGGTGGGTCATTGAGGTTCAGCATTGGAGATAGTTTCCGGAAGATTCTGAATTTAGGTCATAAAGAGAAAGCCTTACTTGATCGACAAGGAAACGATGAAGACGAGAACAAGTTGATGCACAAGTTTAATCATAGGATCGTTGTGTCTGATGTTGTGTTCAAGAATCGCTGGAGCAACGTGAGTTCGTCGGATTTGATGTTTTTGAATTCGGAGATGGTTAACTCGACGTCCATCGAACGATTCTCGTCGTTGGATCGAGTTAAGAGAGGTGATGAAAAGGATCAAGGAGGTAGCTTGGAAGTCAAGGAAGAGAAGAGAATGTTGGAGAACAAGTTGAGTGCGATGAAAGCTATGTTGTTGTCGGAGAACGTAGAGTCTGGTTCGAAATCTATAAGCGTTATGGTCGATCCAGGGAGAAGATCGGTCTCCGAGATCACTGCAGTTCCTAGACTCGGTATTGCGGTTCATGGAGAGTATAGCGGTTCAACCGCAGCGTCTGCGTTAGAAACGGAGAGAAGACGGCGTTTGTGGCTGCCGATCGCTAGAAACACAGCTCAATGGTTTGCTAACAGAGAAAAAATAAATCAAATTAACACGAAACACCAACAATTTGATGTTTAGCTTTCTTTTTCTTTTCCTTAAGAATTGCATTTCTTTTTCAGAATTACCAAATTAACTTATATTTAGTTTTGATCTATGTTCTTGGGAAAAAAATCACACATGTTAATTATACATCAAAAGAAGATTATGTATGTAAATACGATGAATTTATGCTTTAACAAAAAAATACGACGAATTTATTCTAAACAAAGTTTTGACTCTATATATTTGATGGATTGATTTTGACTTATTACCGAGTCTACATATTTTGATGGATTGAAATTGAATTATTACCGAGTTTTATTCTGGACTCCATTCTATATAAAATGGTGATCATTGTTTTCAATAATTGGAACATGTCAGCTTACCTGGCTACAGAAGCAAACACGTTCATTTAGAAGTTATTGTTATGACTGCATCAAATTGTTGTGAATGACTGCATCATATCCTTTTAACTTTCATATACATATATTATTATATCTAGTTATGAACTACCCATTGGTTTGGTCTTTTGATATTGTTTTCTTCTGTTACGTTACTAAAGCTCGTGTATATGATATTGATCAAACTTTATTTGTGTATATGAAAATTTTCCAAAGAACATATCATATAATACGAAAAAGGTAAATGACGCCAAAGATTCTTGTTATGTAAGAAAGAAGCCATTGCATCATATCATGTGGTCCAACGTTATGACGATTATGAATGGACTGGCAATTTTATTGGGTATATATATAATTAAATTGAACCTAAAGAAGTTGATAAAAGATAATCAATCTAAGCTCTATTATGGCTTTAACAAACAGAAACTCTATTATGGTATAAGGCTATCATAATGTTCTTACGAATTATTCGTAATTCAATTTCTTTTTCTTCTGTGGTTCATTATAGCATTTGATTTCGAAGAATATACATAATAATTACAATCTCTGCAGGTGTGACATATATCTACAACGCAAACCAGATGAAGATAGTATGCGCTTGGCATGGCTCACACATGTCGCTAGAGCTGTAAAATGGGAAAACCCATGTCCATTATCCCACATCCGTTTGTCCATTTATAGTTTGTGGTCAGATAGTAACCGTGTCCGTTAAAGACCATGTCCATTAAAGACCGTGTCCATCAAAACCCATATTTATATGGGCTGCCATGGGATCCATTAATGACCATTTATGAAAATTTTAAGTTTTAATATATAGACTTATAAATATACTTTTTGCGATTTTGCCGGGAAAATCTAATTTTACAGTTTTGGCGGGAAAAGCTGATTTTGTGGTTTTGACGGGAAAAACCGATTTTACGGTTTTGACGAGAAAATCTGATTTTGCAGTTTTGGCGGGAAAACCCGATTTTGCGATTTTGGCGGGAAAACCCAATTTTGCGGTTTTGGCGGGAAATACTGATTTTGCGGTTTCCGACGGGAAAACACTTTTTACGGTTTTGACGAGAAAAACTGATTTTGCGGTTTTGACGGGAAATACCGATTTTGCAGTTTTGGCAGGAAATACCGATTTGCGGTTCTGGCGGAAAAACACTTTTTACGGTTTTGGCGAGAAAACCCGATTTTGCGGCTTTGACAGGAAATCCCAATTTTGCGGTTTTGGCAGGAAAAGCGATTTTGCGGTTTTGGCGGGAAATACCGATTTTGCAGTTCTGGCGGGAAAACACTTTTTATGGTTTTGGTGAGAAAATCCGATTTTGCGGTTTTGACGGAAAAAACTCAACTTGCAGTTTTGGCGGGGAAAATCATTTTTTTTGTTTTGGCGGAAAACTCAATTTTATAGTTTTGGTGATCAATCTCGATTTTCCGGCTCAAATTGATTTTGCGATTTTACCAAATGTTTTTTAAAATTTTAGAAACCCTTGATTTTTGTGGTTATTTGGACAGTCCACGTCCATAAAATCCAAAACCATAAGGACCACTTTTTAAATGGTCATCCCAATTTTGTCCATTCATAACCCATGGACAAAATGGGTTTGTCCATATTAAACCCAATTCAAATATGGATGTCGCCGTAGGAGTTTGTTAGGCACGTAAGTTAGGAGTATGTTAATAGCCATGAGTCATCCATCGGAATGTCGGCTGCCTCGGCTCATACCTGAAAAAGACAGCCGAAGATGTATTGATCTTTGTAAACAATATGGAAGTGGTTTGTAAACTCAGTGCCAAAGTTTTAACGGTGCTTTCCACTGTGTTGTGTTGTAATATACTCTTTGCTTGTTTTGTTACTCATTTAAACAGGAAAAATGGCCTATTCCAACACGAATATGTCGTGTCTATTCCTTCACCGAACATTGTAATAGTGCGTATTTCACATCAAACTAAACATAAATTTAAAAATACTACATGAACTTTATGCACTGTGTTTTTTCATTCTTGAACTTTATAGTAGTGCATATTCCATACTGAACTACAAAAAACTTTAAAATTACTGTACATGAATTCTCAAAATCATGCTTATATATACATTGACCATCAAAGATGTTAATCATCAATTAATTTATCAAAACGAATTTTGAATAAATTCTGCAAAATTAAAAAATACAATATAGGTTCTCAAAATTATGATTATATATATATAAACTATCAAATGGGTTCATCATCCTTTAATTTATCAAAACAACTTCATTTTATACAAAATCTATAAAATTATTCATCGTTTTGTAAGCTTTTTATTTTACAAAAATTATACAAAACCACATCATTTTCATAAATTATATATATATATATATAGATATATATATATCCGAACGAGAAACATTTTTCAATCCCACGGCCATAGGCTGTCCGATTCATTTCCGCTAGCATCGAACAACTTAGGAATCGTTCCTTGGTGTGCTGCGATGTATCTGAATCACGTAAGATAGTTGAGTATGAAGATTTAGCTGGAGTCTATCAGGTTTTAACAGTGGCTTGGTCAAACGCTTTGGATAAATCATGCTTTATATATATATATATATATATATATATATATATATATATATATATATATATATATATATATATATATATATATATATATATATATAATCACGATTTTGAGAATTTATGTTGTATTTTAAAATTTTTAATTTTACAGAAATTATTCAATGTATATATACAAGCACAATTTTAATAGTTCATATAGTGTTTTTAGTTTATGTTAAGTACGGTATGAAATAAGCACTACTATAAAATTCGAGCATGAAAAGGCACAATGCATAAAGTTCATATAGTATTTTTAAATTTATGTTTAGTACGGTATGAAATACCCACTACTATAAAATTCGTGAATGAATAAGCACGATCCTTAAAGTTCATGTCGAAATAGGCCATTTTTGCCATTTCAACATATACCTCTTCGCTTTTATTTACTAGTGGTTGTTGTTTTTTTTAGCACTTAGTGGTTGTAGTTTTTATAAGCTCATTATTTGGTTCAAAAAATGTCTAATTTGCTTCTAATCAACCGTAATATTTTGATCCACTAAGTTGAGCCAAGTACCATTCAGTTTGTATGTTGTAACTGTTGGGATTGTGAAATCTCATGTCCAACTATATATTCTCTGATTAGTACGATATTATCCACTTTGGGCTTTAGAGGCAAAGCCCGCATGGATATACTTTTGGTTTCCATCCCAAAAGGCCTCGTATTATTAGAGTTGGACTTCTTTTTATATATTAGACGTTCATTTGTCTAATATCCAATGTGGGACTTGGATTGTTATCTCATATTCTCCTCTTCAAGCTAAGGACCACAACTCCTCTTCAAGATAAGAACATAATTTTTTTTAGTTACTAGTATAAGGGGAAAATTAACTTTTCAATCATGAACTTTCAAAAATAAGCCAAAACAATCTTCAACTCATAAACACGCAATTTAACCATCAATTTTTAGCCAAACACGAATAAATCTCATACTTTCATTGATCAAGCCATTTTAATCTCGTTTCAACCGCTTAACACCGTTAGTTATATTTAAAGGTTGACTTTTAATATAGCCAAAATGGCTTGGTCAACAAAAATATGATATTTTTTTGTTCTAAATTTAAAATTTAAAGATTAAAACTAGTTACTTAAAACTATTTTAATTAAAAATTGTTGTTTTTCTTTTTCTTGACAACAAATTTATAGACTGTTGTATCAATTAGAGTGACTAACTTAATAAAAATTGTTGTTGTTCTTTGAATGTATTACACGTTAATTAAAGATCAATCACTTACGCATGGAGTTAAAGACCCTACAACTAATTAAAGACGAAGGCAATTACTTGAAAGGGATTTATGGCGGCTGATGTGTAGAAGTCGTTACCGTAGTCAGTCGGAGATGCTTTCACACATTCGTCTTTTTCCTTTTTCACTTGTTACTTACATCTTCTATTGGGTACATGTGATCATACTTCTAACAAAAACGTGCTTATAATTTTAGAATATTATATCCAAACTTATTTTAAGATGATTTATTAAGTTAGTCACTCAAACTCGCGGATGTTACTTTTGAGAGACCTTCAGGTTCAATACAGACATTTCCAACTGCGCGTGGCCAATGATGCTATAACATGAAGCTCACCAACTCTCTTGGAAGACCTTCGGCGGGCTCCCCGGCTAGTTTTGGTGGACGATCATTGGACGCTAGTCGGAGTTCTTACGGGAGCGTTCGGATATCAAGATCATAAAAAAACAACAATTTTTAATTAAATAGTTTTAAGTAGGTAATTTTAATCATTAACTTTTAAATTTAGAACCAAAAAAATCTCATATTTTTGTTGACCAAGCCATTTTGGCTTTATTAAAAGTCAATCGTTAAATATAACTAACGGTGTTAAACGGTTGAATTTTGACGAGATTAAAACGACTTGGTCAACGAAAGTATGAGATTTAGTTGTGTTTGACTAAAAATTGATGGTTAAAATGACGTGTTTATGAGTTGGAGATTTTTTTAGCTTATTTTTGAAAGTTCAGGATTAAAAAGTCAAATTTTCCCTAGTATAAGTTAGTGATGGCTTTTTCATATAGAAACATATTGGTAATGTGGTACGGCAATAGTTGTTTTTATATATTTTCTAGACCAAGAACCACACTAAAAATCATCTAAAGAACCAAATGTGTGATACAAGTTGTATTTTTTTATAATATAAATGACAAACAAGTTCTGTATAGTATATATAGGTCCTAAATATGATCAAAATGATGTTAGATAATAATAAACAAGCAAAAAATAATTGGGAAATTCACATAGAAAATCTTGAAAGTGGCACGAAATGATATTTTAAACTTTGAAGTTTTTTTTTCCCTAGCAATTTAAACATTCAAAGTGACATTTGTATCACAAAAAATCTTCAACTTGGCTTACTTGTTCATCATATTAAAAAATTACATGTACAACAGATAAATGCGATGATGTGTCAATTTTTATTCAAAAAAAGTTAATTAACTAAAAAGTAAATAAAAAATAAAAAAGCTAAAAACAAATTCTGAAAACTAAATAAAAATTTCAGAATTTTTTTCAAAAAATTAAATTTTGATTGAAAATTCATAAAACTAAAAAAAATCAAAAAAATCAGATTAAATTAAAATGCATAAAATTAAATAAAAATTAATAAATAAATAAGGTTAAATAAAAATATATAAATTGAATAAATTTCAGAAAATTAAAGAAAAATCAAAAAATAAAAAAAAAATCATAATAGTTTTTTAATTACAACATATTTAACAAAAAAATAAAACATATCATAGTTGAAAATAATAATTTCAAGCATATCACTAAAAACGATGGTGGTTTCTCACATAATCATTGATAATGACGTTTTGACATATCTATCGTTCTAAATGATGGTGATCGAAAACATCGTTATCTACTTCTCTACCATCATTTTAATGATGATGTCAAAAATTATCGTCAGAGATATGTCAAAAAAGTCATTGTTAATGGTTATACGAGAAATCATCATCTTCATCAGATTATGTTTTAAATTTTTATGTTTTTTATATTGTCTTCTACTGTGATATTGTACTATACTATACAGAACTTCTACTTAATCTTTTATATTTAACAATTACAACTTGCATCACACCTTTTGTTCTTTATGCTGATTTTTAGTTTGGTTCTTGGTCTACAACTATTACCCAACCAAAATGCTTCTATATGAAAAGCCTTCACTAACTTATCACCAAGAAAAAAAAGATTCTTATTATTTAATTAATGATAGTTGTTGACAAAGATTAAATGGCAAGGAACTCAAAATAAATTGTAAATGGTTTTCTTGCACTCGCCGGAAGTATATAAAGTCAATGACCACCAGCTGCAAAGAATCCCGGTAGAGAAAGTCAAAGTTTGTCATTTCATGATTGAGCGATGACTTGGATTTGCATTACACTTTTTTTTTTCAATTATTACAAAAACCAATAACCTTAAAGTTACTCCTAACTATATCTCTCCGCAGCCTCCTGCTCCTGGGTCCTGGCTTCATTGATCTCTCTTTGACATATTAGTTTTTTTTTCAGATTTAACTGCTCCAGTCGTTATCTATGAGTTTACGAAAATCCCCACGTTGTCGTCTTTCAACATATTCCTCTGAAACCTCCGTCTTTAAAAAGGAGAAACGTGTGCTCTTTGCCAAGCCTTTGAAGACCATCTCCCACAGCACAAATGCTTTGGCTCTGGATTCTGCAAAGAATATTTGTTATCCATTAACATATTGTATTATACTATTAAGGTACAATAAGGCTAAGCCCAATTTGTGAACCTTAACACAAACTGAGGAACTAAAAATTGACATATATAACAATATAACAAATCTGGTGTAAGAATTATACAAAGGTTGGAGCAAATCTTGAATGAAAAGCAAACATACACTTCATGTCTTTGTGTGTGTGTAACACGAATGTGTTCATGGAAAAACACCATCCTCTATAGCTGCCTGTCCACACACATCTCAGATAATATACAGCAGAAATCAGAACTTGGTGTCACTAACACCTTTTTTTTTAATCTTCCAAGGGCATGAGACTCAACATTAATAGCTCACCATCTTTGTTTTCTTTGCATCATTTATCTGGAGACATGAATGATGAAGTCCAGCCACCGGTTCTTTTCCCACTCTCATACCCAGCACTTGAGGTTTCCGGAGGGAACCCTGACTTTCCGACATTTCTTTTTGAGGTACCCGCAGGAGACAGTGAAGTGGATGGCATGTTCACCTGCAATTGTGTTTCAGGAAATTAAACGGTATCTTATATTTCACAATACAAAACGCGTTAAAGCATATTTTTCAGGGAACCAGGCATGCTGATATGGTGACACAAGAGGAGAGTTGCAGAAGAACATACATTCTTGTGTACGGGCTGATCAAAACCCATTGTCCTTCCTGTAGCAGTATTGTTATTAATCTGTGGGCTTGGACTAATGGCCTTACCCGATCTCACACGATCAGAGACCTCAGCTTCATAAGAAATATTTGGTCCTCCTGCAAAACAGAGCATCAGGAGAACAGAGATTTTGAAATAAATAACTGTAACAAGAAACTTAACATGCCATCAACTAGTGCTAACCTCGATGATTGCTTGTGTCCATTGGTGTTGCACGAGTATTGCTAGGCCCAGGAACTGCCTGCAGTACATTAGACGTTTTTTTTTGTTAGAAAGGAACCTTCTCCTGAACTAATAAAGAAAAAAAAATGCATAAACATTGAAAAAAACTACATTGATATACTATACCTGAGACTGATTTCTAGTTTTCTGTGCTTGTTGATACTTTATTATAGTCCAGTCAAATATATAGTCCATTTCATAGCCTGCAAAAGAAGAAAAACGTTAGTTGATGGAGGTAGATAACCACTGCTGGTGAATCCTATCATTCTCCTCATGTACCTTCCCGTGAGAATAAATCACGAAAGAGCCGCTTCAAGAATCCATAATCAGGACGCTGATCAAATGTCAGCGTGTGGCAGTAATGAAAATATGAAGCAAACTCTACAGGGTGTCCTTTGCATAGAACCTGCAACAAACGAGATATGGATATTTAGTCGAATAAGAATTTTAACAATTTTAAAAAGTCAACGGCACAATAGAGGGAAACAGACCTCAATGGGAGTTGATATCTTCTTCTCACATATTTTGTCATACTTTTGCTTCTTGTCAACAGCCTTAAGACCCTGCCATGGAAGACTAGAAAAAAAGAGGCTCATTAAAACAGGACACAACGTAAGCAACATATCCAAGTCGGAAAAGGCCACACACCTTCCTCTTAGGAAATACAGAAGCACATATCCAAGAGATTCTAGATCATCCCGTCGACTTTGTTCTGTAAAACAGAAACCAAAATAAATAAGCGTGGAGCTGCTTAGCAAAAGGAGAAAAAGATGGAAGCCTTCCTTACCAATTCCAAGATGTGTATTGCAACTTGCATACCGTGCAGTCCCTGTTAAATTCTTGTTCTCCCTGTATTTAATAAATATAACAACACGACCTTAAAACATGAAAAAAATAGATAATTAAACCATCTGCACAAGGTTACCTGTAAGGGATGTGACGGTTGGTGTTGGCGTCACGATATCTTTTGGCAAGTCCAAAGTCAATTAGATAAACCTGATAATAACAAGAGACTTATCTCAAGGATACCATCCCCAAAATTTCAAAACGGAGAAGAGAAACAACAGAAAAAAATACCTGATTAGCTTTCCTGCCTAGTCCCATGAGGAAGTTATCAGGTTTGATATCTCTATGCAGATACCCCTTGGAGTGTACATACTCTATCCTCGTTAGCTGTAACAGAAGAAGATGATCAAATGTATCAGTTCAGGAATCAAAGAACTCAAGAAAACAAGACTTTGATCCTCTAAATACCATTTGGTCAGCTAAGAGCAAAACAGTCTTGGGAGAAAACTTCCTCCCACAGTAGACGAAGAGATCTTCAAGACTCGGCCCTAGCAAATCCATCACTAAAGCATTCTCAGTTCCATCAACACCAAACCACTTTATCCGCGGAATCCCACCTGCCAGAGACCACCACAAACTATTAGTTTCCTCTTCTCTCATGTAAAATAATAAAATAATCAGACTCACTTCCTCCTTCGAGAACTCTGTAAAGCTTAGCTTCGTAAAGAAGCTGAGGATGCTTCGTCTTGCTATTCTCCTGCCAAAAACAAAAAAAAAGACACAAATCGTTCAGCTACAAAGAAGACGAAGAAGAAGGAAACAGATCCGAATCTTGAGAGACTTACGATCTTAACAGCTACGATCTCGAACGAATCGACGTGTGTAGCTGCGGAGATAGTGATAAAAGGCGTTAATTCCAAAGCTTAGAGGAGGAGGAGGAGAAAGGAGAGAGAAGAATAGAGACGAACCTAGATAAATCTCTCCGAAGGAGCCGCCGCCGATCTTGCGTCCGAGCTTGTACTTGCCGCCGATGATGCGTTCCATGGCAGCTCTCCGATCAAATTAAAAAAAAAAACGAATCTGGGATCAGTTCGTGCGCGTCGATGGAGAAGAGGAGAGATAAGGATATAGGGTTGATTGAAAACGCGAGGGTGTTTTCGTAATTCTGCGGTCTGGTCAACTGTGTGTGTAGTTAAGGTACTTTCGTTTTGTTTCCTAAACTGGAGATTATTTTTTGACTTTTTCAAGTTGTTAAAATACACATACATACATTACTACTGCTTTTACTGCAAGGAGAAAAACTCATGTTTGTTTTTTTTCACTCTACAAAATCGAGTAGTAAATTACGCAATTAATCAATGTCTTTTTTACGTAATTAATTTACCGAGTAATAAATTGATAAATTGCGCAATTAATTTAACGAGTAAGAACTTGATCAATTACGCAACTAATTAAAGTAGATGATTAACATTGATTAATGTAGTATGTGTATTTAATAATTTGAGTAGGGAGAAAAAAAATGATCAATGTTTATTTCTCTAATAATAATTGCGTAATTTATCGAGTTTAATAAGATGAAACTTTACGTAATAACCTGCAACGGTTTCAGGAGGGAACTCTGGGCCTCTCTGGCACACGTTTGATGAGCCTTTGTACACTTGCTAACAAATGGAGCTATACCGTTGAGCGAATAGCATATCCTTTTTATAGAAACATCCTAAGCATATTTACGCATTTATGCATCCCATCTCTCTTTATTATATATCGATGCCATAATATTACAATACCTGCAGATTTTTCCAAGACAAGTGGAAGGTTGTCACCATTCATACCAATATATGATTTTTACCCCATGTAACAAACATATTTTATTTTTACAAAATAAACAATCATATTTTCATCATCATGTTGCCTCCACTGATGTGCGATCTAAAATAGCTACTGCGGCCGTTACAAGGATCACTAGCGTTTGCATTTTGCTCAGAGACCGGTCCATATATAGCCCTTTTAGTTTGAACAAACTTAGGACTAAGCAATGTTTATCGGTCCAAATTATCAGATTGGACCTAAGCGGGCTGGGTCCATTGAGTTGGTAATCTGAAGAATAATAGGTTGATAAATTTCGGTCCGACTTGTCGAAAGCAGATACTATTTCGTCAATGGTGTGTAGGTGAACTGTGTAACATTGTAAACAAAGATCCTTCATTTAGGTTAATCATATTCATAAAGGTCAACATATTTAAGACATCGCTAACACATGTTTCAATGATATAAATCAAATCTAGTGATCAATCAAGAATAACTTTCGGTGGGTGTTCAATAGTATATGAATATTTTTATGTATTATATTCACAATAAACCTCGATCAATGGTAAATAGACAAATATACGATAAAAAGCATGATCATGAGTAAAAAGATTTTTTTTTTTTGAAAAAGAATAAAAGAGAAATGTTGATCACGTTTTTATTAGTCTTGTTCAAAAATCATAATTATATGTTCAAAACTTTTAGTTTCATTTTTATTTCTTTTCAATTCCACACCAATAACCATCAGTGCAGATTACTTTATTGCTTTTACTTTTAATTTTCCAAAATAAACTGAAGAACCGAACATCATTTTTTTACCAGCTTTCAAAAAAAAAACTCATCATTTTTTGACGTCGTGCCAATGCTGGCCCTTCTTACAACATATAATCATATAAAATAAAAAACACTTGTAACATTTTAGTTCATCCGAAATTACTTCTGTCTAGATTGTGTTTGCTTGGGATATACAAGTATGCTCACTCATAATGTGAAGAGCCATCATCCACGTTTTTTAAGTAAGTTTACGTATATATTAATCCTATACCTCGTTCATGATCAGTCTTTTATTGAAAATTCCAATCTACTAATAAATTCCAGTCCTATACCTCGTACTGCATTTGCATAGCTTAACAATAGAAGGAGATGACTTTATGACTATTTTGATATATATGAAAATCATGTCGATTTACAAGCATACTTTGTCGAAAAGGTAAACATCTTGATGGTATCAAAATATCATACCTACAAATCAAATGGTGACCTAAATTCTATATATTTTTTTTCTAATTTTCTTTAAGTGAAACAAATCCATGGCCTCAAATAATATGAATTTATTCATTACTCAAAGTGACAGTCTCAACTCCAAATCTGGCTCAGTAGCGTCACTCGTTTGGAAGTTCTCAACACCCGATCCGAATGAGTTATTTCTCTGATCCTATATCAATGAGAAAAAATCATTCAAGGATTCATATATTATTAAGCCGCAATTTTGAGACACTGAACACAGATGATCATGTCAAAATTAAGTTCCACTAAAACTCTCGACACATGATATATGTATGTACATAAGTACTAACCTCATGTAAGAAGTGTCTGGTTATGTTTGGTTCCACAAAATGTTGGCTCTCCAAGATACCGTAGTTCGGGTTCCAACTGTACATGTGTTGTAAAAAAATATTAGCTCTGTTTATATATCACAGAAATCTAGATTTATATAGAAAAACCATACCAAATAATAAAATACTATGTATGATCAAATTTTAACAATGGGTACGGACCTTGGTGCTATGTGAGGCTGAGCATCCATATATCTTATGTTTGTTCTCTCGTAATGATCATTACTTGCATTCATCTGCGAGATCACAAGTAGAATAATGAAAAGTGCTTAAATAAAAAATTAAAGACCTATAATCTTACTATTAAGTTTAATTAAATGGATCTTATTGCATTTCTAATCCACGTCTATAATTAGTAAAAGATTTTTTTGACAAAGTAATTAGTAAAAAAAAATATTAGTATTCGATATGAAATATGAGTATCATTGGAGATTTTTGCATAATTTTTTTTTGAACTTAAAATGATTTCAAATGCAACTAAGAATCTAACTGAAAATCATATAGATCTAAAAGATATGCATTTAAGTGTATATCATAATTCTGCGAAAGCAAATAAATGATATTACTAGATACAATATATATACACCACAATCAATAAATGGGAATATATTTACCATCATGTTTGGATGAATGCCATAATGAGCCGACGATGATGAATATGGTATAGATGGATATTCTCCTTGAATTCTCACATCCTCCTACATTATTCAACAAGATGAAACAAACAAATGATGAAATCTGTATCTAAAACTATACAATTCAAAACTTCGAATCATGCCTATGAAAACATATATTTTGTTTTGTTTTTGATGAATGATCATGATGTTATGCTATAAATGCAAATATGCTTCCATACAAAACCTTAACTTAAAAATCTACAAAACACTCTAACACACATAAAAGCAAATATTTCAAGCAATTAGCGATCATGATCAAAACCGGACTATATCTGCATGGATCTATTTATACTATGTATATGTATGTGAATTTTTGTACCTGAGGACTGAAAGTTGAGGGATGATAAGAAGGGTAAGCATTGAAGCTGTTGCAATTAAGTTCGCTGTGTAATCTAATCTTTTCCAACTGTGCCACGCCAAGACCTCTCTGCGGCTGCTTAGGCTTGTCGGAACCATTCTTGTTCTTCCCTCTCTTTGCCGGAGAAGAAGATGTTGGTGATGAAGATGAAGATCCACCCATTTTTGGTCTCCCAAAGAAACTACTACCCATTTCTGGGTTTAAACACCGGAACAAATAATAATACCAAGAATTAGAGAGAGAAAGTGTTCTTAGAGAGAGAAAACGCAACAATAGTTGTGTGTGTGTGTGGATGTGGGTTGGTTGGTAAGCTTTGAGCTGAGGAATCGGAGAGATCTCCAATGGTAATCTCTTCTTTATAAGATGTTTATTTTCTCTTTTTTAGAAAGAAAAAAAAATCTTTTTTATTTTTTGTTTTTAAGATCAGTAACTACTGCATCGCTGGATCAGATTGTGTCCAGATTTCATAGATACGTCCCACACACACATAAACATACATACATTACATAGATTTTATGCCCTTATTTTGATTTCGCAATTAATTCTGACAAAAATATCATTTTATAAATTACAATGATTGTGTAATATTTTAATCATGATCTATAATATATTTTTTGCTATTCTCCTCGGTTGTGGATGACTTCCAACACAAATGACTACAAAACATTTAAATATATAGATCGGAGCTTGGTTATTATAATATTATCCTCATATTGACCCACATAATTACATAGATGAATATCTAACGGTCTATTACAGTATTTTTATATAAGATGTATGGTCCATGTAGGAAATTAACAGTAAAGTACAAGGTTATAACTATTTCTACGTATATATGTAAATTTACAGTAATTTTTTAAAATGAAAAACACATAAAATACGTTTACATATATCATAATGCTATGAACATTCATGTCAGATGGGTATAATTAATAATAACATAAAATTAATTGAAAAATATAACTTAATAGTTTAGTTTAAATTTATCATAAAATTCTATAATCTTTTTAAAATAATATTTTTTGTAAAATAATATTTTTGTTATTTCCTCACGATACATTAATATGACTATTTAATAATAAAAGCAGAATCACAGTTTAAATTTAGTTTCGAGTTATATTAGAGATACTAATCTAATTAAAATCAACAATATGTACCAAAAGTTGTTTTACAAGGTAAAATAGCTCGAGGCTTGAGCATTTGTGTAGGAATTTTTTTTTTTTTCGTTCTGCCGCTTCATAGGCTGTGACAACTTTCCAAAGTATACTTGTTTTATTATATGTTAACACTTTGTTATCATATTTGTAATAATAAATCCTGTATCTGTCAATAACTTTGCTAGTTGTCAAAATAAAAGCAAGAAGATTTTGTTGGGAGATCCATGAGATAAAAATAGCTTTTATGATTCTTGTTTTACTTTTATGGGATGTAATATAGCTAAAGGCTTCTGTAAGGGACATACAACAAAAAAGCTGGGAAAGGAAAGCAATCGAACTTATAATACAACGTAAAATGACCTGAATGTAACTAATGCATATCAAAGTCATATTCATATTACAGATTCAAATGTACTTTTCATTTTTATATATAAAGAATAAGCTTCTTGTTGTATACACGTGTGTACATTCACAAGTTTGACTTCTGGTTGCAAATTTACATTTTTATAGTTTTTTCATAACTCCATGTATCGATTCTAAACTAATGTAAATTAAATAATACAGTAAACTGAATAATGTACTCTATAGTAAGACATATGCTATAAGAGAAAAAAGGTAAATCTGATCTAATCACTATCTTGTATCCATTTTTAAAACTTAGTGTACGCCAAGCCTAATAATTTATTAAAAATGTTAAAAAATACTTTACCATATATCATATATTCACACATACATATCTAAATCGAGAAAAAGTCCGAGCACCCTTTCTGTCCTTCTTGTATAAGGGAGATAAAAGGTCACTATGCAAATAAATTTATGCTCTTAAAACGTGTTTTAATTCTATTATGATTATCCAAGTAAAAGTCAGAGACATAGTCGATGCCGTCCTTGCTTTGAGAATGGTCTCACCCAAATTAAATGTTTTTTTTTTCATTCCATTTATCTGTACAAAATAATAGAAAATATATAATTTTCATAATTTAAGCACGTTGTCGTAAGTCTTTTTTTTTGCCAAAAACGTTATCGTAAGTCATATGAGAAAAAAAAAATTAGAGTTAAAAAAAACACCAAACAAAATTATTAAAAGATTAACATTTCATCTCAATAACTTTAGTGTTTAACTTTTACAAAAATTCAGTTCTGGTTGTTGCTCCTTAGCCTCCTTTATACGCGAGGACGAGTTTTCAGCAATATATTACATTATGGATGCTTTATAAAATTTCGGGTAATTAGTGATACTATACAACAAATTAG
The DNA here is from genome assembly GCA_026261945.1 of Hirschfeldia incana. NCBI lineage: Eukaryota > Viridiplantae > Streptophyta > Magnoliopsida > Brassicales > Brassicaceae > Hirschfeldia > Hirschfeldia incana. The sequence continues at coordinate 7,742,668 of JABCMI010000006.1, forward strand.
CCTAATTTAGTATATTAGCCCAACATAATACTAATTACTATAGGTTTATATATTAGCTAAAAATTATCCTAGTTTATTATTATTGTAGGTATGTCGTGAATCATGTGATACCCCCAAACATCTCTCCTGGACTTGAAAACTCCATAAATAAATAATTAAGTAGCAAAGGGTCACATTTTTAAAAGACAAGGAACTAACAGGTGTGTGCCACTTGGTAGGTCAGATGCTGACGAGTTAATATTCTTTCTTAGTAATGACGCCACTTTCAATCTCATTATAATAAGTAAACTTGTTTTTGAGTGATCAATGTTTTTTAAATACTTATAGGTTTTTGAGTGGTAATCATATTTTACCTACAACGAATTATTGAGATAAACGTCCTCGGCTTTCGCAGGACTTGTCTCCATATACTAGTTGCACGTTACGGATAGTCCAGGCGTGTCGATCATATCAGTTCTATGATCAAATTTGCTACAAGGCTACACTCATAGCAAAAACTCAGACGAATGTAACTTTTTTTCTTTTGAATGTTAAAAATTTATGCGAACCATGAACTTGTCATGTGGCTTGCGACAAATGCCATGACTGTTGGTTGGTTTAGTGTGTGTTCTCACAGATTTTGAGATCTCTTATTGATGACTACATAGGTGTGATTTGATGAGCACGTAACATTTGATGGATCTCGTCCGTGATTCTCCGTGTGGGTCGGGTCTCTACCATCCTTCTGCAGTAGGCATTATCTTCGCCTGATAATCGGTTCCTTATTCCAAGAAACTCGCAAGAACTATCAGTCAGCCCATCGATAATGAGAATTTGTCCCTTTCACATGAATTATATTTTCTAAAGAATATAGAGAATTTAGCTTCACGTTCTTTCGGGAGTAGATATAATTAAAAGACATAATCTACAAAAGATACAAATATCAAATCATTCGTACGCAAATTTAAACTTGGATGGTAAAACAATAACAAAACTTTTATAAAAACCACTAATATATCCTGATAACATAATTGATAATACCATAAACCATAGCATAGTGGAGGGAATGTATACACCATGACTAGTTTAAAACTATGAAATAATATCTACCGTAGATTTTGTCCACATGCACTCTCCTGCTACACTATATTACATCGTCTATCCTTTTCTTTCTGTTTTTTTTTTAAATGTTTTCATATTAGTTTTATTTATTTTTATATAATACAATCCGAATCAAATCTTATTGATCCTCTTCATTACTTTGACAACTGATCAGACATAAAGTCTTATTTTACAAAACAGTCCTTAATTTACATTTTATCTTATCTTAAATTATATTATTTTCATTTGGTTAGATGTTTTGATATGTAAAATATTGATGTTATCAAGTTTAAGTTTTTTTTTGCTTATATATGATAAGATTGAGGCTATAATTGAAATTAAGGCAAAATTTTGTTGTTGTTGGTAGTCTTTTTTCCTTAAGTTGAAAGTGGAATCACACAAGGTAATCAGAGACTCAAAAGTTAACAAGTACTAACATACAAAGCAAGCAAACGATCAAACAACTAAAACGAATCAAACAAAAGAGAAGTAACAAACAATTAAGAACTAAGCTAAAGTTTGAATAGTATAATTAAATAAGCATGAACAATGATTAAATTAAGATGAAGAGTATATTTTAAGCAGAATTATAGAGCATGCAGATTACTATTATATCTTCATCTTAATTATGTTGCACCCAAAATAGTCTTTCTTTTCTTGGATAATACCACTAAATAATTCTTCATTTTTCATAAATTATTGACTTAATGTGACCTTTATTGCAAATTAATATTATTAAGTGGGTTGGAAAGCACCGTCTGGGTTTCTAATCATTTTTATCACAGCTGTTTTTGAAGTAAAAATTCAGGATGCAACAATATGTCACTACCATTTTTTCAATTTTTTTTTGGCAATTTTGAATTATGTCCCTGCCAATTTTGAAATAAGAAAATAATCTTATGAGAAAAAACTCATTTTCAAATTGTTAATAAAAAACCCCAAACTCTTATGTTTTCATGCTTCCCGCAACTGTCATTTATTTTTTATTTATTTTTATTATTATTATTAAAAAAAAAACTGTCATTTATGTAAAAGCATATTTTTCTTCTCTTGTAGTATGTACTTGAGCAGGGGACATATCACATATGGATGATGAACGCATGGCCATAAAAATAATTCTCTTGACAAAAATAATTCTGATAATTATCCACTGCTTAGATGTTTTCATTATATACTGAACCAATAAGTAGTTGAAGATATTTAATAAGGTATATCCAATAAAATTGCCTTCAGCTATGGAGATCAAATTAGGGCTGGGCAAAAAATACTTGGTACTTGCCTCGTACCCGCTATTTGCATTGTACTCGTTTGAAAAAAACAAGTACTTATCGCTAGCAAGTCAAATATCAAGTCGCAGAAATGTATTACTTGCAAATACGAGTCAAGTAACAAGTAGTAAAAAAAATTGATACTCGCCTTGTTAATACTTGGTACTTGTAAGAAGTACTTAATTCTACTTTAGATTTGTGTAAAATGTTTTTGTTGGAGTGTAAATAACTAATGTGTGTGTGAAATGTATATAACTAATGGTTTGAGATACAAATCTATAACAACCTAGTGTATTAGTGACTGTTTTTTTTTATTTTAGAATTCTCACATAATTTTTTTTTAAAAAACTTAATCTACACTTACAGGTAGAATGATTTATCACCATTATATTACACGGCAAAAATTATTTTACTCACAAATTGGACATGGACGATATACATAAAATCAGTTTTAGTTTTTTGTGTTAATGAATATTGTATAAATGACAAGTCAAGGCAAGTAATTGCAAGTATTATATTTCCGGACGAGTATTTGAAAGATCAAGTACTTACTTTAAGCAAGTCAAGTAATAAGGCAAAATTTCCAATACTTGAATGAGGCAAGCCGGGTAACAAGTATAGCTAAAACGGCAAGTACATGCCTCGTGCCCACCCCTAGATCAAATTAATTGAATAAACAAGGAGATCCCTGATCACATAAACACACATGCACAACGTACCAAAACCAACTGGCTGTTCAAATTTCAACAGCTATATCAATCATATAAAAATAAAATATCAGAAGATTTCCCATACATGCGATGCATTTTCTTTTGTGGGAATTTTTTGTTTATCCTTGTTTTAGTATGCTTTTGGAGAATGTAGTGCGGACCTGCATATTTTGACATTTAACTACGTTGGAGTTGGGAGTTCTGTTTATCTCCATTGATGAAGTATAAAGTTTACATACAATATAAAAAATTTACAATGAAGTTACAATTCGATTAATGGAATTTAACATTACTTAAACAGTTTAAATAATAACGAAAACGGTTTATTTTTGTTGCAAATTTACGAAGTTAAATGTAATTCCTATAGTAATACAGTAGCTCATATGTGGTTTTTATTGCACCGAAACACAAGGAAATGAAGCATCAGATATCATATCATGTAAAATATTTCGAAAAACTCAAAATTTGTTGAATTATTGCTTCAGATCAGCCTTCATATACATATTATAAGAGTCAAGTGTTCACATTTAAAGGTCTTAATAGATAAGTTTATATAATATAAATCGTACTTATTTAACTTGTGGAAGTAAAAAGGTTTCAATTTTTAACTACTATATATACTAGTGTATAAGCTTAGGAAACAATAAAGAAAACAAAAGGCGAGGTGTTTGACAAAAGAAGAGCATCTCGCCACATGCAAGAGCTTCAGGATTCAGGAAGGTGATATCGCAGTTTCCAAGGTCATCATCTCTGTCTAGTTGCCAAACTCACTTCCGATTATACATATTTTAGTGATATGATTTGGCTATAGTTGAGTAATTACACTGATTTCGTTTAAATTTGAACCACTTCTAAAATTTTAAATGATCACAAAGTTGACCAGACACTTGTAAGCGAGCTATATTCTACGTAGACCGGCCGGTATATAAATATCTTTTTCAGATTGTATCTTTTATATAGAACGCAACCTTATACAACAGTATCCACAAATTATTGGTGAAATCGAGTTATATAGTTCAAACTTCAAAATATTCATGTTTTTAAAAAAAAAAATTAATTAACATATTCATTTTATTATACAAATTTAATATTCGTATTACTAGTTCAAGTAAAATACGTAGTTTACTTGGAAGCACATTATATAAATCTATCACTAAAAAAATGTGGAAGAACCGGGCCTCGTCTAGTGGATTTAATATGGTTTATGTTTGACTTCCAGAACTTTCTTCGCCAGTTTCGATTGACTGCGGTGGGATAGTCGGAGTAAATGATAAGGGATATCAGAATTATCAAAAAATATATAATAAATATGGAAGTCGTATTCTCTACAACCTCTTAATAACTATACCTATACAAAGTTCGAAAAATGCAAATTTGAGTTTGTTCCTTCCTCTCTCTCTCTCTCTTCCATAGTATAACATAAAATAAATCTGTAGCAAAAATGACATCCCTAGCTAGTTGTCTTGCGTGATCTATCATTGGATATGGGCTTATCGACATGTCGGTTTGTTTTTAAGGTTATGCCTCATTTTTTTTCTACTGTTATGCCTAAATTATTGGAATTATTTTTTATATGTCTAGGAATTCTAAAATATTGTTGTATGATATTTTTTTCTTAAAAGCATTATTCATTCTTATTTACTTGTTGGTGCCTTTATGGTTTTATTGCGCTGTCGAATTGAAAAAAAAAAGTAAGTTTAATTATTCCGTCGAATAACTCAATTATATATACATGTGGGAGCTTCGTTATATGCATCAAGTTGTTTTTTTTTTCACATCTATACATCAAGTTGCTAGTTGATACAGATGTGTGTAGTATACATAACTTTTTAACAACATCAAGGACGATCCATTTGCAATAAAATTTGCATTCAAGACCGAAAAAAGAACGAACCATGCCTACAGAAATCATTCATGACAAGGAAAATAGTTGGACATGAAAATTATACATGTGGAGCTTCATTTTGTACTGTATAGTGCTAACATTTAGTAAACATCTGTCTTCACATGCATAACAAAAATGATTCATATACGTATTTATCATAGACTGGTCGATGTTGTTTGATTGATTCAAACAAAATGTACATTTGACTAATTAATGTGACATCCATCTACCAGTTATATTGTTCGTCCCACGTGTGAGAAGGTATATTTAAATCACGAGAATCGTTGATGCCTGAATCTTTTATAAGCTTTTAAGAGAATAAATCATGGAGTATCTCATATCTGTTCTATGAAGCTTCCTCCACCATTTTATCAAAAAAAAAAAGCTTCCTCCACCATTAGCCATTAACCATACAAATATTAGTAATTAAGTCATGAATTTATAAACTTTAGTCTAATACCTTTCCACTTTCTCTTGTCTCCTTTCTAAATTATTATTACTTTTAAAAAAATCTTTTAAATAGTACAGATTTGATACATTGGCTGATTTTGTGTTAATTAATTATCTTGGCATCCATGCTGTTCCCTGCCACTAATCAAATATTAAGTAATGTATCTACTAAATAATGTAGCGTTTACGAGTATAGTTTTGTTTTTTTATTCAGATTTTTTTGACTTTCTAGAATATGTTCTATCAAAAGGGACATTTCTGTTTTAAATTTAGTTTGAGTTATTCAATTTTTATAATTAGTATGTTCAAATCGAAAAAGATTGTTACTGAATCTTGGGCTTGTAGAACATTGTATATAAAATGCAGTTTGACATGAAGCTGTTAATTAACTTCCGTATCATGATCTATATTCCTTCCATGCTGAAGTAAATTTTTGACATCTTGAAATAAATACAATTATCTTTGGAATAACCTTTTGTATAAGCTTTATCTACATACTAGTATTAATCCTGTGCTATGCACAGAGAAGGTTTTATTTGCATTTATAATTGTTTTGTTTTGATAAAATTCTAGTGTTCTGTTTTATTTAATCAAAACCAAATATTATTTGTCACATTTTGGAGCTGGATAAAATGGAGACATAAAATAAGACGTTAAAAAAAAACAAAATCTAGACTTGTTACACTGATACAAAAACAGTTAGAAAGGTAAATCAAATATTATGAGTTTTTTTTGAAAAAGAGATACATGTTTAAAAGCAAGTTTTTTAGAAAAAATAATTCGTAAATACCAAAATATAATAGTATAATTACTACATTTGATCCCTCATTTTATTTGTATTTGATTTGTAAATAAGTCTTCTTCAAAATATAAATATATTAGTATAATATAATAAAATAAAATGAGTCTAAAATAAAATATAGAAACATTAAACTTTTATCGAAATAAGTGTCTAATCTTATCTATTATATTAAAACGGAAGTCACAACCTTGATTCATATGTGATTTTTTTTTTAAAAAATGAACTCTTACTAGAAATAAGTTATCATTCATTTATTACTAATAATATAGTTTAATAATATATCACTTATAATATAATCATTGACTCCTGCAAATGTGGAGTGATTAACAACCCATATTTAAAAGTTCTAACAAATATGTTTTAAAAGATGTTTACAAGATCTTTATTTTCAAAATTATATTTTAATATTTTAACTAATTTATTATATTAAAACAGAAGTCACAACCTTGATTCATGTGTGATTTTTTTTGAATGGACTCTTACTAGAAATAAGTTATCATTCATTTATTACTAATACTATAGTTTAATAATATATCACTTATAATGAAATCATTGACTCATGTAAACGTGGAAACAAAAATATGAGTTTAAATGAAAATTGTTTGGTAACTTGGATAGTACTCCCTCTGTTTTTAAATATAAGTAGTTTTGGATAAAATCACTAATATTAAGAAAGTAAGTATTTGTCAAAAAGTATCATTTAATATACTATTTCAACCAGTTATAAAATAGCTAACATTATTTAATTGGTCGCACATTATTCAATAAATATAAAAATTGCATTGAAATGTTAAAACTATTTACAATGTAAAACAAGATATTTTTGCTAAAACTACCTACAATATAAAACAGAGGGAGTAGTATTTTTTACAAGATCTTTATTTTCAAAATTATATTTTAATATTTTAACTAATCTATTATATTAAAACAGAAGTCACAACCTTGATTCATGTGTGATTTTTTTTGAATGGACTCTTACTAGAAATAAGTTATCATTCATTTATTACTAATAATATGGTTTAATAATATATCACTTATAATATAATCATTGACTCCTGCAAATGTAGAATGATTAACAACCCACATTTAAAATATTTTTACAAGTTCTTTATTTTCAAAATTATATTTAAATATTTTTACTAATTTTCGAAATTAGTTTTAAATATTATAATTTTAATTTTTCAGTTTATATCTAGGCTCACAAAAAAAAATCTATCACATTTTATAAAATAAAAATAATCAGTCGTATGGTTGTGCAGGTCAAAAAAAATAAAATTCTATCATATTTTGTTTAGCTCAATATTTTGTTAATAAAATGAAAAATGTATCATATTATATCTACTTTGTAATCGTAATCAATCGTATTAAATGAAAATGACTATAATGAGCTAAATATAATAAAATTGTATTAAAATGATAAATTTATTTAGTTTTTAAATTTTATTTTCGTAAGTATGAAATATTTATGTTCAAGAATAAAATCTAATACGTTGATAAGACGAGTTAACATTAGCAAACTTGATAATACATTTACAAAAATTAACGTATAAAGTATATACAACTTATTCTAAAACAAATATTTAAATATATAAAAGTGAAAACAAACACGTGCGGTTACGCGGATCAAAATCTAGTAATCTTTTAAAACTGAACTACAAAATAAACTTCACACATAAACTTACACAATAATTACAACTAAATGCCATTGAGATAATAACAATTAATTTAACACAATCATTTATTATGAGCATTTAATAATTTACCATTAATCATCAGAAAAAACATAACAAAACATATTCACTAAAAATATATTGATATCCCAAAAATCTATTTAAAATTTATTTCAAATTTAAGTAGATGCTGCCATTATTTTCATAGCTGTTAAGATATTTCAATTTTGACTAAAAAAAGAATCTAAAACAATTTTTGTTGAACATATCTCTCTTTATTTCGAGTAAAGTAAAACCTTTATAAATTAATAATGTCGGGATTTTAAAATTTCATTAATTTATAAAATATATTAATTTACAAAAGTTTTATTTTTTAGATTTTTACTATTTCTGAATATTTTATTTATAAAATAGGAAAGTATTTGATTTTACCTTATATACAATATTTAAATTTTATAAATTTGACTTTCATATTATTTTATTATCTTATCTGGTTTATATGTTTATGTTTCATAGAATTTTTATATAGTTTTTGATATAATTTTACTAAATATTATCAAAATTTATTGAAATATTAAAAATAGAGGTATTTTTATTGTGAATATAAAATTATCAATATAATGTTTGGTTTGTACTTATATAAAAATATATATAGATAAATTATTAATTTATGATTTTAATGGGGTTATATATTTACATAATAGTTTTAAAAATATTATTATCTCATTATTTTATTGATTGGTTGAAAAAATATGAACTTTCGCTTGGACCATTTAAAGCATCAATTTAGTTTGAATAACCATTTTAAACTTCAATTTAGTTTGATTAAACCAAATTAAACGCGCGACATTAAATCGGGCAACATATTGATTACATGGTGTTAATCGCCGTCTCTAATTCCGTCAAGTCCAAAAAACTACGTCATTTTAATTTTTTTTTAAAACCTTGCATCTGGTAGGTATTTAACCCGTGACCAAAGACACTTTAGTTAATAGGCAGATCCAATAAACCACTTGCAATTTTTGAAATGGAATGAATACCAATATATATTATTATGGAACCTCTAAAGTCTAAATTATCTTCTCCCACTCTTTTTTTTCTTAACACTGAAAGATTTCAATCATTCATAGGAATGATACAAGGACGAGACATTTTACACATCGAAAGACCAGCGGTACAAAGAGAAAACAAAGGTTTTCCTAGAAGGTAAGCCCTAAACCAAGGGAAACAGAGACACAAACTAAACATAAACAAGTAGAGGTTGGAATTTTAGATTAAAACAGATACATGCACTTCAACAAAGATAAAAAGCTGAACTTCAGAGCAAGTAAACACCTTCTGAACCTTGATAAAAGCCACCAAAACCTTCGTTGATGACTGACTCTTTCTATAGCGAATGACACAGACAAATTCAGAGCACAGAGCTTCAACATTCGGCAATCACGGCCGAAGGCGATGTCGAACCATAGATAAAATAGAATACGCCAACTCACCAAGAAGAAGCAAATTGATATGGCAAGATTTCGATCAAATCTCAAGGGCGAAGACAAGGAGCGAGCCATGGCATAATCCGGACAGAACTAGTCACAGTAACGATAATAGAAAGGATCGATACCAGATCGGATCAAGAGAAACAAACAAGGCAGAGAGTAAGCTCAAAGACCAATTTTGAACCATCAAAACCGCAGATCGCGACTTGCATGCAAGATCTAAAGCCAACCAGACAAAATAGAGAGAAGATTGAAGCGTGAAAAACCCCAAAAGGTGAAACCTTTGAGTCTTCAAACCATGATCTACCAGAAATACCACTTACATAAGCCCAGAACCATAGAGGAAAACAAAAGCTGACAAAGAAAAACCAGTTCCGGTGCTGAGAAAGCCACCGGAGCCGATCGACGGAGAAACCAAAATAAAACCAGAAGAAGATAGAAGGAGGAGTTTGATGGACCACTTGTATGATAATGTTTTCCCACTCTAAATCCCTAAATAATTTTGGGGAAATTTCACTTATACCACTTTGGTGATACCACTTTTCATGTTTACCATCAACAAAGAGACATTTTCAAAAATACCCTAAATTTTTGATAAAATTACACTAAACTAAATTTTCAAAATATTTATAAAACATGTATAAACCCAAACCAAACCCCTTAATACTAAACCCTAAACACTAATCACTAAAGCCTAAACCCAAATGTTTATATATTTTTGATTGAGGGTATTTTTGAAAAATGGTACTTAACTTGTGGTATTTTTGACAATTTCTCAATAATTTTATAAATATTAAAACTTCTAAATACTTAATAATTAAAAACTTTCGTGAGTATTACTGAAAATATTAAAAAATAAGAATTATTAAGATCTTTATAAGTATTATTAAAAATTATAATTAAAAATTTCGTATATTTAGAAATCTTAAATTTTTTAATAATTATTCAGTTATTTATAAGTATTATTAAAAATTATAATTATAAATATCGTGAGTATTATTTAAAAATAAAACTTATAATAACTATTAGTTGTTTATAAGTATTATTAAAAATTATAATAAAAATTTTCGTATTATTAAAAATATTAAAATTAGAATAATTATAAATTTATTTATATGTATTATTAAAATTTATAATTAAAATTTCGTGAGTATATATAAAATTATTTAAAATTATAATAATTATCAAATTATTTATACTTAATATTGAAAATATTGAAACTTATAAATAACTTAATAATTAGAAACATTTCTTTATATTATATTTTTAACAATACTTATAAATAACTTAATAATTATTATAAGTTTTAGTATTTTTAATAGTATTATAATACTCACAAAGTTTTTAATTATTATGTTATTTACAAGTTTTAATATTTATAAAATAATTCAGAAATATAGGATGGGAGAAGATTATGTAGAGGTTTCATAATTTTTTTTTTGGTAAGACGTAGAGGTTTCATAATAATATTCATTCCTTTTAATTAAATTGCAAAGTGGGTTAGTGGTTCTACCTGTTAACAAAAGTGTCTTTGGGCATTTGAAAGTTCATGGTTTAAATGACAATTTTTCGATTTAAATTTAAGAAGTTAATTATAAAATATTAAATTGATACTTTGTTATTGACGTTTTCAAACAACCTTTCATTCCTTTTTACTACTATTTATGTTTTCAAACAATCTAAATTAATATTTTGCTATCGATGTTTTCAAACAATTATTTTTCTTTTTTATTACGATTTATGTTTCTAAATATATCTAAATGATATTTCTACTTTAGTAAAATAGATATTTGTAAAATAGGTAAATTATAACAAATCAGTTTGTAAATACTCAATATGTATATAGAAGATTTAGATTAGCAGATATACTTAGTGTTACCTAAATTGCTGAAAACTCTTGTTTTCCTCTCTTATTGGAGAAAGCTTTAAAACTGGAGGTATTTAAATACCATCTTCAACCTGAATCTTGCATAAAGAATAAAATGAATGAGAGAGCACTAACTGTAAATGAAAGAAAATCTCTTTTAAAAGGCAAAACATAAACTTGTATAGATTCCTTATTACCCTCGAACACAGAAGAAAATTAAGAAAGGATGGTAAAGAAAACATATACGGTTTGAAATCGTGAAATGATTTTTGATTATAGATGACTCAATTTTTTTTCTGAAATTTGATAGTGGCTTTGACGTGTGAGGAAATTATGCAGTTTTTTTTTTCAGTTTCGAAATAAACTGAAATCAAGAGATTATTTTTAGTTGATTTTGTTTTTTTTATAAAATTGAAAACACATCAAATTTTTATTGACCAAATAACGTGTGCTTTAGTATATAAGAAATATATCCCAGCCATTGATGTTGATATACTAACATGGTTAGATCATCTGGGATCACTAAATAACTTAACTGCTTTGGATTATAAAAAAGCTCAGCTGCTACAATAGCTTTAAGAAGCTCTCTTTGTTTGTGAGTTCATATCATAAATTCTTCCACATCTAATCAGTTTTTTGAACTTAAAGCTAAACATTACATGATTATGACGGTCTAGTTCTGTTTAGGCTCAAATCGCCAGAGGTCAACCGCAATATCAACTTCTTTACGCTTGTGGAACTTGTAGAGTTTCGGCAAGTCATAACGGAGCTGCAAGGGGGAATAACATGAATAATAAGTTAGAATCTCCAAACACATTCACATCAGAGTTTCATATGATGTTGATAGCCCCACCAACCTCACATATAACTTCAGCACTTTTCGCATTAAAATCACGCAACGCAGCCCTTTTAATGTGCTGTGACAAAGAAAAGATAAGTCACAAAACAAAACCTATACTCAAAAAAGTGTAGATAGTTAAAGGAAGATGCTCACTTCTCTAGTAGACGTCTTATGCAAAGAGTAAACAGCTTGAGAAGCGACCTTCATAGCCGCAGAGAGAAACTCCATGTCAGCTCCTTTCTTCCGTGTACCAAAGGGAGGATTCATCACAACAGTATCCACAACCTGACCTATACAACAACTCATGGATTAAGCTTAATAGATTCATTCCATCTTTCTTACAAACTAAAGGAGGAAGCCTTATATACCTTTTAACTCTAGCTTTGTAACGTCACACTGAACAAAATCTATCTCCACCTGTTAAAACTTAACCACATTAAATAAAGCAAAGAGTATTTTGCTAACAAACCCAAGAGAAAGAATGTAACCAACCAACCTCAAGCTCCTCTGCGTTAAGTGTTGCTGTTTCAAGAGATTGTGGGTCGATATCGAATCCAATCACACAACTGTTTGAAAGCAAACAAAGGTGAATGAATATATAATTAGTATTTGAATGAGAGTAAAGATGAAGACTTTACTACACTCACGCTGCATCTAGAAGAGCAGCAGCAGCGCTAAGAGTACCACAGCCACAACCAAAATCAGCAACGACTTTATCAGTTATGTCTCCATATGAATTCTCTGCCTAAGAAACAAGACACAGATTGATTCATCAATCTTCAAGAAACAGTAACGAACCCAAGACATACATACACACATTGAAACCATTACTTAGACGGTTAATGGACCTCTTACACTCAATTAAACAGCTAAAGGAAGAAAATTTTGAAGAGAAGGGAGAGACTTTACAGTGAAGAGCATGCGAGAAGCAATGTGCGGACCTGTTGGGTACTGCTCCAAGTCTACCTGCGACACACACAAATACAACAACAACATCAACAAAAGAGTAATCTTTGATTCATAAAGACTCGATTTTGATTCAGAAAGAAGTGATCATCTTGGGTAAATACCTTAGGGTTGGAGAACTGTTGAAGATCACCCAACAAGCCTTCTAATTGCTTCAGCTTCATCTTCTCCGGCGCTTCTTCTCAGCTACTGATGAAATTCTACAAAGCAAATTAAAAGTGAAAAAAAACATGTCGAGAGAATAAAATAAATAAATAAAAGATAAAAAACATTATGGGCCAAAATCTAGGCCCATTAAGTTGTGAGACATTTCACAAATGAACCTGATGTTTGATATTAACATCATGTTCCATATCATATGTTTATTCTTTTCTTATAGAAAATGCCACAAAATTTAAAAATTAGTAATAAAACAAATGGACAGCATTGATATTTGAACCAGTCTGGCTTGAAAATTTTAGTTATTGGAAGATTATCAATAAAAAAAAATTTCAAGCATAAATAATTTTTTATCTTTGTATTTAAATAAAAATAACACATTATTTATTTACAAAGTTAAAATATAGTAGAAATTAGTTATAACTAAGGGCATCGATTTTTGTGGGCTTTAGGCGTCACATATGTCCCGACCAGCACTGCTCTGACCAATGATGCAGATACTCCATGTGCTAAACCTTATTCAACATAGGAAAATCCAAGTTCATCTTTGATTTGTTTCTTGGATGCATCACGTTACCTAGGTTTTGTAGACGCATCTGCAACAAAGGAATTGCAGGTGGCTGTAGAGAAAGCAAAGCATGTCATAGAGAAGTCACATCTCGAGGCTACTAATGGTATTGGCTCTTTAAACTTTTTAAAGTCTCACTTAGCCAGAGATGGTAGCAGTAGACAAGAAAGGATTTTCAACTTTGGTTTCAAGCCACTTTTACATTAATAACTTATGAGAATCAACCAATAATAAAGTGAAGATCATATAATCATTAAGAAGAATATATGATGGATTGATTATAGTGATTGAGTGAATCATATGAATTATGACTGATAATATTTCCTTGATACGCCCCCTCAAGCTCAAGGGAATGATGAAGCCAAGATAGTGGAAGTAGCAGCTTGAGATTGACATCCTAAAAAAAAGAATGATATGAGATAAGAAGAAGCCTTGCGCTTGAACCATACACTAAGACGGATTTGTAGCTTGGATTGATTTAGACACAGACGACTATACTAGTCGTGTGGAAGCATATAGCTTGATGGAGTACCACGTATCATCTCTGAAGCTGCGGAAGAAAGTGGACGTGTGCACACCTGGACTAGGGATGCAGAAAAAATGGAACGTTGGCTTTATAAATCACTACAAGAAGCACTTTGGCCTGATAAAAAGAAACATAACAAATGAGAACAAAAAGATTAAGAAAACTTGAAAAGAAAGAAAGAAGAATACAAAAAAACGTGAAATTCTAAATAAAAACTACGGCAATGTATTTATCTTGAGTTTGATCGGTGGATCAAAACTCACACAAATAACCTGCTCTGATACCATAAGAACTTATGAGAAATGTATGAATTGTATTATTGATATAAAGAGAGTTACATAGCTTTATATAGTAGAGCTATGTGAATCAACCAATAATAATGTGAAGATCATATAATCATTAAGAAGAATATATGATGGATTGATTATAGTGAATCATATGAATTATGACTGGTACTCTTTCCTTGATATACATGAGTTTTGGTAGGTGAGGCTGCAGCAAAAGAAGTTCCAGTGGCAAGACCCATCATTGTAGAGGATGCAAAGTATATTGTAGACAAGACAGAGCTCGAGGCTATTGGTATTGTTCTTGTCTCTCAAGTAGTCGGATAACAAACTATTAGGCCATTTTAAAATGTGGAAATTTTTTCTTCTAATGAGATCCGAGAAGCTCTAAAGGATGAAGCCCTACAGAAACTCATCAGCATTAATAGCTCTTCCAACCCTCTCAAGGTAAAGCTCATCATCTACTCACACACTTCATGTATCCTCTTCTTTTGGCTGTTATCAACAAAACTGTTTGCGGATGTATCAGGCACTGGATGAAGCAATGGGAGAAGAAGCTTTCCGCAAGCTTTCAAAGAGCTTATAACAACCATCTATGATCAGCAGAAGAGCCTCTGCTAGTGCTAATTTTCTCACACCTTGTTATTTTGCAGATTCTATCAAACCTTTCCAAGAAAAAATGACAGAAAGCAATGACAGCGTAGTCAACATCCAAACAGGAGTTCCAGATCACTATTCTTGATTCAGTGTTTTGCTCTACAAAGTTTCAGACGCAGGAGTGAAATGTTCATTTGACTTTGTATATATAACCCCACAAAGGATTACAGATTACAGAAACTATTACATATGTTTTGTTGTGGATCCTTTTTCTTACTCCACACATCAACCTGCAACAACACAATGGAGAACTGGAGATGTATCTTCTAGTCTTGAAAATACGTAGTGATACACCCTAAAACTAGCGTGTGACACAAGAAAGCGTGTATATATATGTATGCCGCGAAGATTTTCTTGTATTCGGAAATGAGAAGCTGGCTAAGTTCGCCGAAAGATAACACCACTTATTCATTAATTTTTTTCATTAATAAAACGTTTTTAAGATCTAGTTTAATACGTATGCTTTTTGTCGTTTATATTTATTTATTTATTATACCTATTTATTTCAATCATTTTGTTTCGTAAATTTTTTTTTTTTGCTAAAATTTGATTGTTTCGTAATTTTCAAGTAAGATTTTCGCGATTCCAAAATGTGTCTTCAATGCGTGTGATGAAATTCTCAGACCAAAATAATAACCGAACATAATTTTATGGTTTGGAAGATAAATTTATTAAAAACGTAATAGCTCTTGAAAGTTAACGAAACAAAACATATGGATGATTATAAACAAGAAGATTACAAAGGCTATATATGTGTTTATACATCTTTGTCTGCTAACACATACGATATACACCTTAATTATAAGGTGCTGTTAGAGTAATGAACAAGTAGGCGGCATCATACGTATCCAAACATTTAATTGTAATATATGTATCCATTAATCAACCCACAAATGTAGCATAATTAAACAAGTACTGATTAATTGATTATCAGGGTTTTGCATGTTTCAACACAGAGATACACACATTCTTTGAAATGGGATCATAGAAGAGTCCAACTTCATCTCCAACATCAAGCTCCGTCATTCTCCAATACTTCTTCCCAAGATAATATTGGTCAGATTTATGATAATACCCTAAACATACCTGCTTGTGCTGGCACCCCATATCGTAATCGTCGACCGTGATATTTATAGGTTCTCTTTTAACTTTATTAATGTTCTCATTCAAGTTTTTTAAAATATGGTTCTCAACATTACTGTTATTATCAAAATAAATCCAACCTCTACATTTCTCCGTTAAGACCGTCCTTACCTTCCACAAAGATGTTGTTTTGTTTGCTTCGCATGTATCTTTCAAAGTAGAGGAAGACGTTGAGGAATTTCCCATTTTTCTTTTCTTTATGTTTTTGTGTTTATAATTCTCAATTTTTTTTCTTAAAGGTGTAACAAACAGACATTTATATAGTGGTTTTTAGATTAGGTGTGCGAAAGCTTTAATTATTAAATTAATGAAGGATCAAGATGACAGATTTGATGTTATCCAGCATGGATTTTGAGATAGGTGCACATTAAAAAAAAATATTTGTTTGAGAGATTTCCATACAATTAAAAAAAAAACTTTTTAACTATCTTTCTATATATTATTTTTATCTGTATATCGTTGAAATCTTAAGATAAAGGTTATAGTTTGATTGGTCGATAATTTTAACCCTTCTATATATTAAACAAAGTTAATTAAGTGATTTGCGCTTGTTATTCAAAGGTAAAATCTTTAAAAAAATGTTATAATTTGATCAAAATTTTTTATTTATTTTAATTAGATTAAAATAAAAGGTAATTTAAAACCAATTAATACCACCTGCAAGTAATCATATTCGCAATTCTTTTTTTATAAACTATATTAAACAATTAACAAAAAAATATTATAAAGATCGATAGAATGATTTCATATTTTCATATAAAACATTATATTTGTATATAAGGTAATATAATCCCTATATATATCAAGTAAGAAATTTAAGTGATTTTTGCTTATCATTCTTGGTGAAGTCTTAAAAATATAGTTTGATTGATCGATGATTTTAATTTTACTTTATTTTAGTTTAGATTAAACCTTAAAGTAGCCAGCTAGAGATGCTACCATCAGAGATTTGAACTTTGTTTTTGAGTCACGTTACCTAGGTTTTGTAGATGCGTGTGCAACAAAGGAAGTTCAGGTGGCTGTAGCGGAAGCAAAGCATGCTGTAGAGAAGACACCTTTCGAGGCTACTACTGGTATGGCTCTCCAAACCTTTAAAGTCTCATTTAGCCAGAGATGATAGCAGCAGACAAGAAAGGTTAACATGCGTTTTGGTGTAGGTGTTTCTGCAACAAAGGAAGTTCCAGTGGCAAGACCCATAATTCTAGAGGATGCAAAGTATGTTGTAAACAAGACAGAGCTCGAGACAATTGGTAATGTTCTTCCAACTGACTCTCGCATAGAATAACTCACTACAAGAAAACATTAATTTTGTTACTACAACTGAGACTATGGTTGGTAGTTGCAAATATATGTTACTACCTTCCAACGGATTTGCAACTATTATGCGACTATGTGTAATGAGTTGTAGGTTGGTTGCAATTTTGCGACTAAAACATGCAGTAGTAATAAGGTTGCATATTTGGGATGAATTTGTAACTCTCTTGCAACTAAGTTGTGTAGTCATAAAATAGTAATAAAAAGAGCAACGTTGGTATAACTAAAATTTATAGTCTTAGATGAATAGTTACAAATTAGTGACTTATACAATTTAAATATCGTAAGTTGCAAAATAGTAGCTATAGTTTTGTTCCACGTTTGTGGCTGCATTAAAAGAAATCACATTTATTAGTATATGTACTAATTAGTGACTATATTGAGACTACTAACCAGTAGGAGTGACAAATTAGTGGCAATATTTTGTTGACTGTAATAAAGTAATAGCCACTTTTATTACCATTTTGCAACTACTGTCATATTTCTTTCAATAATTGTCTAAAATACATTATTTCCACATTTAGTTTCTAAATATCATTAGAGAATAATCTAAGAAACCCAATAATGTGTATATCTTTTTATAAATTTTAGTCATTTTATTTGGCTTAAATATATTCGGTTTGATTGTTTAATACACTAATGATCAAGTAATTTTTGTTTAATATGCAATCATGTCTTATTACATAAGTATAATTTTAAAATCAAAGGAATAAGGTTTAAAGTCTAGAGTATCTTTAGCTACTAATTTGTGACAGCAGAACTAATAAAAGTTACAAAGTAGTCACAAATAGTTATTACTACTTTGCCACTGCAATCATATTTGTTTAAATAATTATCCAAAATACCTTATCTTTTATTTTTTTACTATATATCAGTATCTTTAGTAGATAACAGTAATTTGATAAGTTGTGAAAATGATATATAATCATATGCATTTGTCCACCACTAACTTGAAACTGTAAAACATGAAGAGTTACAAATAAGTAGTAAACAGTGTCAACACTTTTACATACACAGTTAATTTGTAACTTACTTGCAACTCTTAAATGAGCTATGTGCACGCAAATAATATCCCCCCCCCCTTCAGTATTCACTACTTTAAATACTTGTAACTAATTTGTGACTATACCGCTATCATTCATAGTAATTAAACTGGAGTACTAAATATGTAATCTCAAAAAGTTTCAAATTTTCAAATGTATAGTCAGTTAGATCGTAGAAACTCAATTAATTTGTTTTACATTAACGATTTTCTAATTAGTATTTATTTAAGATACAATCATATATAATTTTTTTATATATACTTTTAGTAAATAAGAATTATATGTAGAGTTTAGTGTATCACCGGCTACTAATTTGAAACTATAAAACACAATGAAGTTGCAAATTAGTTACAATATTAGCAAATATTGTTTCTGATTTGCCACTGCAATCAAATTTGTTTTAATAATTAGCCAAATATAGTATTATAATATAAATAAGCTTACTACAATAAATCATTAGTAAACAACAGAAGACACTTAAATGGTTATATCTTGTATAAAATAGACACTGATAAAATTTGGATATATGCACACATTCTCAAAACACATGGTACCCAAATGTAATGCACTCATGTGTTGAATTTTATTCAAGTAGATTTTTTACATTAATGATGTTATACTCTCTTTACTTAATATATAATCATATGAATTTTTCAGATATAGTAATTTTTAAAAGCAATGAAATAATATTGAAGTTTTAGGGTATTGTTAGTCACTATTTTGCAACCAATTGTTTTAAAGATAGTTGCACTTTAGTGGCATAGTTTGACTAATAAAATTAATTAAAACTAGAAAGCTTGCTTCCTATTGGTCCGTTCTCAAAGGCACGGATTGACATTTATAGTTCATCCACCGTAGAATAACTAACGGCCAAGATTTAATCAGATTTTTTTCACTCTTCTCTGTTTTCTCCTGTCATTTCACACAGAGAAAAGCTTCTATCTTTCTCTTCATCTCCTTCTCCGTCCTCTCTTTGTCGCTTCTTTTTCTTTTTCCTCTTCCATTTCTCTAAGTCTTCTTTCTTTCTCTTCATTTCCTTATTTCCTTAGTTCCTTATGCTATTCTAACTGAGTTTTGTTTTGTTTACAGATCTGACAAAAATGAGCAGCTATAACACTGGACGAAAAAGTGGTGGTCTGACAGAGGGCGTCGGAGATGGAGGCTGTATGTACCAGACCGGTGTCTCCACGACCAGATCGAATCGTTGCTTCAGATGGAACCACTCCAAGTCGTCACTTCAGATGGAACTTCTAGTCGTCGTGGAGCCGTGCAACCGGAGCCAGTGGAGAAGCCGGTGGCGGAGTCCAAGCCGCCGTGGCTGAACCCATAGAAATGATGATGGTGTATTTGTGTATATATCTGTATATTTATCATTGTAATTTAAAATTTAAAATTAATTTAAAATTGATATGAAATTTTGATTCCTAAACTTTTTTAAATTAATAATTATTATAATTTTAGGGATTCAAATAATTATTTATTGATTAATTTGTTAAAATATAAATAATAATGTTGCTAATTAATCATAAATACTTGTGACTAATTTGAAACTATATATAAATATTGTAGTCACTAATATTAGCAACTAACTTATAACCAAATGATGTTTTAAATGTTCATTTTTATTACAGTATTAAATTAGTTACAGATTAGAGTTGAGACTAATTAGCAACTACAATTTTGAAACCAATGTGCGACGAAATACGCGGTCTTAAATTTTGTGCTGGTAGTTACAGTGTAGTCGCTAATGTACTACTGATTACATAGTTTCAATGGAGTTGCTTTTTTGCAACTAACTTGCAACGAACTTGTTTTGCGACGAGGTTTTTTTAACTACATCTAGTAGTTGCAAAATAGTTACACTTTTGATATTTGCAACTACCTTGTAACTATTGTTGCAGTTGTAAAATTGATGTTTTCTTGTAGTGACTGGCGAGTTTTTTTTTCTATTGACACTTGCTTTCAGCTTCTTGTAGTGAAACCCGAGAAGCTTTAAAGGATGAAGCCCTACAGAAACTCATCACAAATATCGATAGCTCTTACAACCCTCTCAAGGTAAAGCTTATTGACAAAACTGTTTCTGGATGTATCAGGAACTCGATGAAGCCATTGGGGAAGAAGCTTTCCGCATGCTCAAAGAGAAGCAAGGTACACATCTTTTAAAAGCCTGCTTTCGAAAAGCTTATAATAACCATCTATGATCAGCAGAAGAGCCTCTGCTAAGCTTCTGACCTTGTTATTTTGCAGATTCTCTCAAACCTTTCCAATAAGAAATGACAGAGAGCAATGAGAACGTCGTCAACATCCAAACAGAAGTTCCAGAACTGTATTCTTGATTCATTGTTTTCGTTAAAAATTGTCAGTCCTTGGAGAGAAATGTTCATTGTATATAGACAAACATCTCTTCTCAGCCTACACTTTTGGCTTGTATACATAAAGAACCCCACAGAGAATACAAATTCTGACATTTACAGAAACTAAATTTTATATGTTTGTGGATTTGCTTGGAGAACCGATCCTTTTTGTTTAATCTCACATTTAAGTCTTTGAAGTACCTGTTTCAAAAGTGGATTGAATATCACTGCAGCCTGTTGTGCCTTGGGTTCACATTTTCCGCTTGTGCTTCCTGATGAAGCAAGCTGGTCTGGTACGCAACCCAATGATAATATTTTGTAATCCTTGCACAAAAAAATATCTTGGTAAGAGTCAAAAAACATGAAAATATACAATGATACCCTAAAAACCTAGTGTGTTACCCAAGAAATCATATATATACACATGTATGACGCGAAGATGAGAGCACCTCCAGTGGGAGAGTTCTTCCTCTTGGGTTCTTAAAACACGTATATGTGTATATATATATATATATATTACATATGCATGTATAATATATACATACACATATGTGTTTTAAGAACCCAAAAGTAAGAAATTCCCGTTGAGGTTGCTCTAAAACCACTTATTCATTAATAAAACATTTTCAGGATTTTAGTTTAATATGCTTTCCTTAACGTTTATACCAAGTCACTAGATGGTGGTCCGCACACTTGTGCGGAATAATATATATATATATATAATTCAAATTTTAACAATTTTTTCTTTTAAAATTTTAATCTAAATTATTTAATTAGTTTCAAAGATTAAATTAATCAAAATATTTATTTTTTGTCATTACAAACGTAAAACATATCATCATCATAATAATCTAATAAAATTTTATTAATATTTTAAATTAACATAAAAGATAAATCTATAAAATAAACCATTCGCAGTAATTATCAGTGAAACTTATGAAATTAAACTCTTCTTGTTTAAAGTCTTAATTGCATTTTATATGAATTTTTCTTCATCTGAGTTTATAGTGACACATATTAACAAAATATATAATAATTAAAAATATTTCTATTAACGTACAAAAATATAAACTAAAATTAATAAATTATATATGTATAGAAGAACCTAGCTTTTTAATTATTAACGGCAAGAGTTTGTATTTTTTACCTCATAACCTTTCAACTGAATTTCGCAAAAGCAATGTTTCATGCCTAATATAGATTACAAACATCAAACATTCATGATTTTGATGTGAATGAATCGAATTATTTAGCTATTTTTATATGTGAGATAATTGGTTGCATAAAAGTGAAGTAAACTTAAAAAAAAAGAATATTAAACGATTTAATATTTTTAAAATAAAATCTTGCAAAACTATAAAATTATTTCTAAAATTTGATAATACTCTTTAATAATAATTATCTTTGAGTATAATTAAAATATTTTTAAAATAATCACTAAAATATTTAAAAACTAACAAATTAAAAAGTTATGTATTAAAATTAATGACACAATCTAAATAATGTAATATGACAAATAAGCTTTAAAAATAGTAAAACATGACAAATAAGTAAAATATCCTTAAATCATGGAAAATATGACAAGTAAGGAAAACTAAAGTTATCACATAAAAATATTCAAAAATAAGACAAATAAAGAAAATTACCCAATTAAAGTTATTAAGAACATGACACATAAATAAATAACTTAATTTATGGAGAATATGATAATAATCAAAACTAAAATTATTAAAAATATGATAAATAAGTAAATTACCTAAAATTATGGAAAATATGACAAATAGGCAAAAATTATGGAGAAACTGACACATAAGCCAAATCATTTCTCAAATAATAGTATAGATTTCGAATCGTTTTGTTTCATAATTTTCAATCAAGACTTTCGCAAAATTAAATATTTTCTTCAGTGTGTAATGAAATTCTCAGACCAAGATAACTACCGAACATAATTTTATGGTTTAGAAGATAAAAGTTATTTTTTAAACGTCGTAGCTTGAAAGTTAATGAAACAAGAGTTGATTACATGATGGAGCACATTCTGTTTTTTGATTACAAGTAGAGACACAATGTGCTTGGTAGACACATTCTTGTGGGCCTAAAGATGTAAGAAGACCATAATGTCCCCAAATGAGTGAAAGGGAAGTGCTTCCTGGTTTGGGAACCGGTTTGTTTCCTGTCTCACCTGGTTTTCCCCACTGGTTTGGCAGATTTAAAATACACCGTTAGATTAAATAAAGTAGTTTCTGATCCTACGGTTTATTTTGAAAGAGCGTGAGCTTTGTGTCTGAAAGAGACGTTCATTTAATGCACATCGCTCTTCTCTTCTTTGTCTGAGAACTAGGGTATCTCTTCATTGTTTTGGAGGAGGGAGCAAACTAGGGTAAATTTGTTTTTATTTTCGTTGAGCAAAAAGTTATGAGTTTTTGGCTTGGTTTTCTCCTCTGTTTGCTAATCTGTTATTTTTTTTTTTTTTTACAGACGCCATGGAGGAGCATTGCTTGGTGATGTGCGGGGAGTGGGTTTGTGGAAATGGTAGCAGGTGGGATTTCGTGGTCGACAAACGGCAGATGGCGAGGCTTGTTCCTGTGTCAGAAGGTATAACGATGAAAGAACTTCAAGCAAATGTTTTGAGGGAGTACGGTAAAGAAGAGATGCTGTGGGAACCAGTGCTCAGCTACTGGCCGCCGAGTAGCTTGGAGCTCGCAACAGGGATTCGAACACCTCCTGTCCAGCTGACAAGTGATGGAGCCATCAAGTACTTTCTGCAGCACCTAAGGGTTAAAGGGGTTATGAATCTGTTTGTGATGTTTCAGCAGAAGCTTCTCCCCACCAATGGGAGCGAGGATGTTGACGACTCCGGAATGGGTTTCGTAACGCCGGTGGGCTCTTTCCCAAAGCGTTCAACAAGAGTAGGGTCTGGTGTGTCTAGCGGTAGGAATGCTCCAACTAAAGCTTTAAAGTCTAAAGTTTCTGACTTTGCGGATTTGGAGTTGCTGAGAGAGGTGGAGAGAATTGAGACAAATATTAAAAGCAGTTGCAAAAGTGGGAAAGGATCCTCTTTTGTGGCCAGTGGGAGCAAATGCAGCGCCGGAGAAGCTTCACTTGGTGCAACAGGGTACTCTGTTGGGGCTAGCGTTAGCGAGTGTGGCACTGTTGAAGGTTCTGTGAGTGGGAAAGGTGGCTCATTTGGGATTAGTAACACGTGTGTCACCGGTGAAGGTCATGTCGGTGTGAAAGGTGACTCTTCTGGTGGGAGTGGTAGCAAGTTTGTTGAAGGAGAAGTAGTTAGCGCTAGTGATGGTGAAGAGGAAACTGAAAGAGAAGAAGTTAACGAGTTTGACGTTCGTCCTCGAGGTTACGACACCGATTTCTGGAATCCATTACTGAGAAGTGAGTTTAAAGGGTCCAATGCAGTTAATGTCGTCTACAATGAGGATGAGATTGTTGATGGTTTAACTAGGGACAGGGGATCTCGTCGTTACAGATGCACCAGTAACGATGGTTTTGACCATGTTGTTGAGGTGGGTGGTACTTCAAGTGGCGTGAAACTCAAGAAAGATGAAGACTTTCGGAAGCACAATCCATGGGTCAATGGTGTGGATGCACATGTAAGTGTGGACAGGACCCGTAGGCAGTCCAGGAGAAAATTAGATGATGTCGATGATGAAGAATTTGATATCCCTCCTCTGTTTGATGATACAACCTATGCTGCACCAGAGATACCTGATATGGATTTGGATGAAAGAGATGGGAGGATCTATGTTGGGAAAGTTTTTGGTAACAAGGAAGATTGTCAGATATCTCTTGCGATTTATGCTATTAAGAATCAATTCCAATTCAAACAGACCAGAACCAAAGTTGACTCATTTGTTGTTCAGTGTATTGATGTTCACTGTGATTGGAGGGTTACAGCTCATGAGATAAGAGGATGTGGGTATTATGAGATAAGAAAAGCTCAGTTAGATCATCGTTGCCCTATTGAATCAAGGCAGGGGTACAAGAGCAAAGCTACATCTAAGGTTATTGCTGCTGTTTATAAAAGTAAGTTTGGACAACCCGGGAAAGGACCAGTACCGGCTGAGTTGCAGAGGCTTGTGCTAGAGGATCTCCGGGTGACAGCTTCATACATGAAGTGCTATCGGGCAGCAGAGAAAGCGGTAATTGGTGTGCGTGGCTCAGATGAGGATTCATATTTGAAGCTCCCTGAGTATCTATACATGCTTAAACTTGCCAATCCCGGGACTGTGGCTGATATTGAAACAGAGACAGATGAGGATGGAGATGAGCGCTTTCTTTATATGTTCCTTGCCTTTGGAGCGTCCATAGAAGGTTTCAAGAAACTGCGCCGTGTGCTGGTGATAGATGGAACACACCTAGGAGGCAAGTACAAGGGGGTGCTGTTGACAGCTAGTGGACAGGACGCTAATTTCCAGATATTCCCTCTAGCATTTGCTGTTGTGGATAGTGAAGATACAGATGCGTGGACCTGGTTTCTTCAAAAGGTGGAACGTATATTGGCTGATTCTCCAAGTCTGTCTATTATATCCGATCGTGCGCCATCTATCTACAATGCTGTGAAATGTGTCTACCCATCTGCTAATCATGGAGCGTGCATTGTCCACTTGGCTAGGAACGTGAACTCAAGGTACTCTAGCAAGCACTTGGCAAAAATGGTGACTGAAGCTGCTACTGCATACAGACTACGGGATTACAGAGAGCTTTACTCAAAGGTGAGAGCTACTAACAGTGCATGCGGAGTTTATTTGGGTAAGATCGGCACAGGTCATTGGTCTAGGGCTAACTTCCCGGGTGAGCGTTATAATATTATGACAAGCAATATAGCTGAGCAGCTTAACAACGCCTTGGTGGAAGGGAGGACGTCTCCAATTATGGAATTGACCATATTCATACAGAGAATGATGACAAGGTGGTTTTCAGCAAGAAGGAAGAAAGCAGAGAAGCATAGAGGGCTTGTTAGTGTGGAGGTTGATAAAGAGATGACCAAAACGATGGCAACCATGGCTGGTAGCAAAGTGAATTCTGTATCTAATTGGACATGTGAAGTCGTGGGGAAGTTTGGTAAAAAGGAGCGGGTGATGCTTGCTGAGAAGAGGTGTGATTGCAAGTATTTTGATAGGCTGCAAATCCCTTGTGGTCATGCTATGATAGCTGCTGATAGTTTGGGTGTGACATATGCAACATTGGTGGGTCATTGGTACAAGACTTCAACTTGGAGGGAGACATATGAAGGTATAATTAGCCCAGAGGGAGATCCAAAGGATGTGGATGTTCCGGAAGACGTTAAGAACATGGTCTTGATGCCTCCCTTGACGTCGAGGCCAGCGGGTCGACGTAGGAAGAAGAGGATTCCTTCAACTGGCGACTTTCAGGTTCGTTACATCTTGGTCTTGTAGTAGCGGACATATATTTAGTTTTCTGAGAGTGGATGTAATAATTTTTGTTCTGCTAAACTTATTGAAGGTGGTTAAGAAGACGAAGCTGGTTCCTAACAGGTGTGGGAGGTGCCGTGGTATAGGGCACAACAGGACCAATTGCACTGAGCCCATATAAGGGGGTGCAGGCATCGTGGTGTTGAGGGTGTGGAGGTGTCGAGAAAGAGGGGAGGTTTTTTGTTAAAGAAAAGTTAGTGTGAAAAGCCAAAGTCGGAGTAGTTATTTTTCAAAACAATAGAACAGAAATCTATCATGTTTTATCGGAGTAGTTATTAAGAAAGAAAGAGAAGTGAACTTTGTCATGTTTGATCTGTTGTTTGGTCTCGGTTTTTAAATGATTGTTCTAGTGCGTTGTGATGACGATGTTATCTAGAATGATTTTATCTAGTTGCTTGTGTGTTATCACTTATGATGTATGGGTGGTAGAAGAAATAAAAATGTAGGAACATTGATTAGGGTGATTAGGATTAACAACATCAAACTTTGTAGTTGTGAATGTGGATATGTACACGGTACACATGAGTGTCGAACACATGTCCATGGAATACAGAAGAAGAAAGAAACAAAACTGGTGGATGCGCAAAGACAAACAAAAAAACAAATAAAAACTTCGATCATCCAATAATTAGACAGTCATATGTGATGAATAAGAAGCTTTGAAGTAGGTTTGATACATAGAAAAGTAAAGAAAACAGAATACAAGCATCAGTCTCGTAATTAACCATTAGGAATTTGAAAACAAAAGAGTCAGAAGATTTTCCAATAGAGCCAGGCGACAGCTCCTGCAATTGACGCAGCAACTGCGAAGTTTTGGACGGTTACACTCTTGCTGAGCTGTGCTGTGTTCGTGCTTGAATTCAGAGTAGCATCAATGTCATCTTTCATCTGTTTGGTAGCTCCGTCGATAGATTGTGCCACCGTCCTCATATGGACGTTGAGCTTAGACATAATTTCGCTGTGGAGTTCCTGAAGCAAAATCTTATGTGACTCGATTTGTTCGGTTACGCTCTTTGAGAGGATATGGAAATCGTGGGCGAGATCCATGACTTTGGCGTCCACTAACCTCACTTCATCTAGTATTGCTTCATCTTCCCATTTAAAGAGGTGTGACTCAGATTTCCTCTGTTTTGAGCACAGAAGGGAAGCAAAATTTTTATAAAATGGGTGAGAAGTTTTCCGATAAGGAAGCTTTGTGGACTATAAATAGTAAAGGAATGACCTGCAACGCTATCTCGCATCGGTAAAATCTTCGGTACGGGTTTTCTTTTGTTTCTGAAGCCCAGGTGACGAGTCCTTTTCCACACCAACATTTATTCGGAACGCCGTGGACGGACCTGCGGGAAGCAGACCTGCAGGATGAAGAGGAGGAACTGGTCATCGGAGGCGGCAATCAGAGGGAGATCGGGGAATTATGAAGAGAGAGATTGTTTTCTGTTGTGAAACCCTAATTAAAGAAGAACGGCTGCAACAACTGAATTGGTACATATATATGGATCCGGTTTGGTTATGTATTTAGCCGGCCGGTATGGACATTAAACTCTAAAATCAAATTAGCTCGCTAAACCATACGGTGTGGACATCAGACAACATTTCTTTGTCCACAAAGTTCCCAAAATAATTGAGAGACAACAAGTTATACCATAATATAGGAGAGTTCAAAAGGGAAAACACAGAGTTATACGATGATTTATCAGAAAACACACACCGGTCCTCAGCAAATAAGTTTTCAAAAAGAGAGAACCAGAGATAATTCCGAATAGGTAGGCAACAAGTTCAAAGAAAGACGATGACAGATTCAAACTGTTAGGACATTAGTAGTAGAGTAGTTGTGGGTAATAGACTGATGCTTAAGGGAATGTTGGAGCCGGGTAAGTAGGAAGGACGAAGGTTTTGTAGACATCCATTGCGTATTGCTTCCGTATATCATCAACCGCGCTGTCCGTGATTCCAGACATGTGAGGTGCTGGATCACCATGAGCGTGGAACTCCATCAACTTGACTGTGAGTGGTCCACAATCACCTCCACGTGTGTTCCGGTAGATATCGTCAATCCTTTGGTAGTAGAAGGGCTTGAGACCACGGAACTGAGTGTGTTGTGGTTTAGCTACTTTCTTGACAAGGTAAGGGAGTGCAGTGAGAACAGGCTCCATAAAACCGGCGACCTTCTTGTCTTTGTACAACGCAAACTGTGGGTCCAAGATCTCCACTGAGCCCAAATCAAGGTTAATAGCTAGCCCCACCCAATGTCTATCACCCCAGATCATGGGAGTGTATACCGTGGTGACATCCTCCATCCACTTTTCGCCGGGCTTGAGCACCAACTCAGTTAGACGCTTGTCCCACTTGAATAGATCTTTTCGTTTCAAGTCTTTGAATCTTCCCCATATCTCTTGAATCCCGGAAGCTAGGTAGGGTGTTGTGAAGGCACCACCCTCTCGTTGAAGCAGATCTCTGTGTCTTGCTGATAGCATGTTCATGAGAATTTCCATATGTTGCAGTCGGATAAACATTAACCAATTTTCGGTAAGACAGTTTCCAACAGTCGTGGATGTTAGAAAAATTCTAAAAAGTGGGGGATAAAGAGGATAGAATGCTTCAAAGTGTGAACGAACTTACAAAAGTGGAGATCCATTTTTGAGGCTCCGCTATTTCAAGAATAAATTTGTTGGAGAAGTCAAATTTCGAGGGTGTTATGTGAAACCTGTTAAATTGTAAGAACTAGAAATATAAAGACCTTTCCCGAGATTTCTTGTTTCAGCAGACAATCATAAGAAAAAACGTTGACTTACACATTTTTTCTTTGCTCAAGAGTGTTGAAGAAGAGCTGCCACATTGTTTTTGGAAGCGGAGCCACGATTGCAAGGGCTGGTACAGAAGGGCATTTAAAGAGTTCTGCTGCAAGGTGGCATTCCTCATCTGATGGCTGGTGTCTTGGAGTGGGCCTCGCCGGAGAGGAATCGCTTACATCCACATAATCCTCCTGCAGGCCAGAAATTGTTATAAACAGAAGGAATGACCATCACTGATATGTAAACAACTATTTCTCTAAATCAATACCTGGCTCTGATCAAAATTTAAGACTGGCACGGAGGTTCTTTTAGATGTAGCTGTTGCAGCGAAGGCATTGACAGAGATGGCATGTTCAGCAAATCCGCTGCTCTTTGTTGGGGAAGTATCGGGTGTGATGGGGTTTCCAACCTGTTCATCTCGCTTGGTTGAAGTGTCGTATCTAGGCTTATTCGGTGAAGAGTGCTCGGGACTGATTGGCTCGAAAATTTGCAGACCGTGTTGGAGCTCGCGGTGAAAGAGGGGGCTGTTAGGATGAGCAGCAGCATCGTATATATAAGACTTATAAATTACAGGGGGGGACTCGGGAGTGTACAACCATGGAGGTGTGCCAGAAGGAGAAGCTGGGAGTTGTGAGGTTCCTACAGGTATATTAGGTTCAGGACCTAGCGAAATAGAGTGAGGTGGGAGCCCTGCATTTTGGGGTGGAGTGTGTTGTTGTGGTGAGTTGACTGGATCAAGCTGTTCTGGGTTGGGGTGTGGCGAGTTGTGAGCAGGGGAGTTATGGATCGGAGAGTTGTGGATGGGAGAGTGGTGGATGGGAGAGTTGTGGATGGGAGGGTTGTGGATGGGAGGGTTGTGGATGGGAGAGCTGTGGACGGGAGAGTTGTGGATGAGAGGGTTGTGGATGGGGGAGTTGTTGTGGAAGGGGGAGTTGTGGATGGGGGTGTTGTGGATTGTAGAGTTGTGGAGGGGAGAGTTGTGGACGGGAGAGTTGGGGATTGGGGAGGTGTGGCCTGTGGAGTTGTGATCAATGGAGTTGTGGACGGGGGAGGTTGCTACGGGGGAGTTTGGTGCGGGGGAGGTTCGTTGATTGAAGTTGGGGGCCGGGGCGGTTTGATCAGGGGAGTTGTGGGCTGGAGACGTGTTTTGATTACGTGCAGGGCTGTGTGTAGGGGGGGACTTGCTCGAGTTGGTATTTCGGCCGTAGAGCTGAGCTGCATATTGGCTGACGACAAGGGAACTGCACAGGGGCTGGTCTTCATCCATAGATGTCACACCCTACATATGGACGCGGAGAAGAGTAAACATAACTTTTTTAATGGAATATGAAAAATAAAAAATTAAAATGAATATGTACCGTTGGCGTTGCGATCTGAAGGTCAGTCTGGCACCCTCTGTGTGCAAGATGAGATGCCTTAGCAGTACAAATTTCAGCTGATCACTTGCGGTGGCCCCGGGAAAGTCGTCGTTTGATAAGTCCGCGCAACACCTTGTTCTCTTTTCTGATTTTGGAGAGCTGGGTAGAAACTTTGGTTAACATTTCAAGAACCTGGTCGTTTGAGTTGCTGGTGGAACCAGTTCTAGGAAAGTAGTTGCTGATCCTCCTCTGCTTACGAGATGATGCTTTGATGAGAGTCTTCCTGGGCTTGAGAGGTACATTCCTCTTCGGTGCTGGTGGCTCTTCCGGAGGAACGTAAACTAGAATAGGCCCAGACCTGTCGCCACCAGGCCAAATATGCTTCTTGAAGGAGTAGTGGTTCGCTATGAGGTTCTCCATGTAGGTTACCCTCTCATCAGCAACAACATCAGCCACAACAACCCCTCTTGCTTGGCTTTGTATTTCTATCAGTGATGTAACTTCAAGCTGTCCATGCAAAAAAAATCAAAACAGACATCACATACACTACATTCACATATATAAGCAAATTGCAGGTATCAAAATTCTTTGTGAAAAACAAACTATCAGAGATTGAGGTTCTTACATTCACCACAGCTTCGACACGGAGAATGTCTACGTAGTTGATGTTAGCGTGGAGAGGGAGATGAGGTTCAGTAAGTTGACTGATTGTAAGCGTGTCTAGAGGCGCAGGGATTATTGTCTGAAGTTGTGGGACAGCATGAAATGCAAGAAGTTGTAATGCTAGTGGGAATCCCTTTAGCCTAAACGTATCCTGCCTCAACAGACGGGCAAGTTCACCTGCTGGGTCCTTGGATTCCTGTGGAGGTTTCATGCAACTGATGGTCTTCAGATAAGATTCCCTGCCCCAAGGGTGTTGGCAGAAAGCGTCGACGTTCTGAACCATTTTGACGTACTTCAAAGTGGGTCGTGTCTTCTGTTGGTGAGCTATTAGGACACCGTCGACTATTAGTAATAGAGCTATTTGGAGCTTCTTCCACCCTGGCATCTTTGTGTCCGTTTCGAGTTTCTGACGCATATCAGCAATGGTCACAAATCTTTTCTTGCCAAACAGCTTGATCCAGTCAGGATCTTTGATGTTGTTGGTCTGGTCTGCTAGCTCGGTGTCGTAGTCTGCAGGGAGTTCTCCACATGGTAATCCAGTGATTGTGCCAAACTCTTGGAGGCCGAAGCGGATGGGATCGGACCGGAAGACTGTCCAGAGAGTGTGACTGTCATCGCAAAGCAGTTGTCTGGTGAGGAAGGCGTGAATGAGTTTACCCGAAACAGGGCATTGACGTGCTGGGAGCTCAAACAACTTCCCAAAGCAAGAGTCTTTGATGTATTGGAGCTCTTTTGTGTTCTTCAAGACATGATGAATGAAAGGTAAAATGTCCGGCTTTGAGTAAATGTTGAGACGACCGGTAGGGAAGCGGTCTGTAGCGAAAAGTCTTGGTGGGAGCCGGTTGTCTGGTTTGTTGTTTCCTACAAAAAAATATGGAGCAACAAATGGTGAATGTTCTGGTTTTGTAGAGAGACAGAGATTGATTTTTATATCAAAATCAAGAACACACTTTTTAAAGGATTGATTTTTAAAATCATTAAAAAAAATTGGGGATCTACGAGAAGTATGGAGCAAAACAGAGGAAGAACTTTTAAGAAGAGATGGTGAATGGTCTGGTTTTTTAAATCAAAAACCTAGTTCTCACGGCGGATATGGAACTTTTAAAATCAATAACAAACTTTTTACAAAAAATTGATTTTTGAAATCATTTACAGAGAGGTGTGGATCTACAAAAAGATTGAAATCTATTTACAAAACCCAAATAACTCAAAGTGTATGTCGGCAAGCTTTACCTCGCATGCTTGTAAATGTGTACGCCGTCGAGCCGTCGAGCAAACTAGGGTTTCCAGTTCCGCCGTCGAAGGGATGTCGAAGAAACAATGGATATGCTGCTTCGTGTCGAGCGTTGCGATGGTTGGTTGCGAAATTGGGGTGAAACACGGTTGGTTGCGAAATTAGGGTTCGTGGTCTCCGCCGCTACGATGGGAGAGAAATGGGATGGAAGAAAAGAGCAGAAATGAGGAAAAAAGATCGATAGGGGTGCTGTGTAATTGGTTTGGTAAGATTTGGTTTATTGAGTAAATTGTACCGGTTTGATATCATTGTTCGTTTCGGTTTGGTTTCATTTAGAACAAGGACATAGATATCTTTAGTACAAGGGAAAGTACCTCTCAAGCACTATGTGTTTCCCATTGTAATTGAAAACTGGAAATGTGTCCAAGAGCGTAAAAAAATCATGAAACAAAACGTATGGATGATTATAAACAACAAGAATATAAGGCTATAAATGTGTGTTTTTGCATCTTGTGCTAACACAAACTATACACCTTATAAGTGGTGGTATTTTAATGAATAAGTAGGCGGCATCAAAAGTATCCAAACATTTAAAATGTAATTATATCTATGCATTAATCAAATCACATAATGTATATAGTTAAGCATAATTAAACAAGTACTGATTGATTATCAGGGTTTTGCTTGTTTCAACACAGAAAAACACATATTTTTTGCAATGTGATCGTAGAAGAATCCAACTTCATCTCCAACATCAAGCTCCTTCACCCTCCTCCACATCTTCTTCCCAAGATAAAATTTATCAGATTCACGATGATACCCTAAAATTACCTCGTCGTGGCACCCCATATCGTAATCGTCGATCTTGATCTTTATAGGATCTCTTTTAACTAAGTTAGTCGACTTGCACAAAGGTTTCAAAATATAGTTCTCAACATTGTTATTATTATCAAAGTCCAACCAACCTTCACATTTCTCCGTTAAGACCTTTCTTACCTTCCACAATGATGTTTTGTTTTCATGGCATGAATCTTTCAAAGTAGACGAAGACGACGACTTATCCATTTACTTTTCTTTTTGATTTGGTGTTAATATATAGTTTTTAGATTATTTTGATTTTCTTATAGGTGTAACATACATATATATAGTGGTGGGTCAAGATTTTTTAATTAGTTAAGGATCAAGATTACAGATTTGATGTTATCCAGCATGGATTTTTGCAATAGGTGCACATTTGTTTTAACGCAGATAGGTGCACATTAAAATAATATTCATTAGAGATTTCCATACAAATAAACAAAATGTTTAGATATCCTTCTATATATTAAAAATATTTAACTTATTTACTTGTTGTTTATAGGTGAAATCTTAAAGAAATTGTTATAACTTTACTGGTCAATAATTTTTTATTTATTTATTTTAATTAGTCTAAACTAAAAGATAAGATTAGAATCACTTGCCAAATAATCTTTAAAAGATATTACAAATATGATATGTGGTTAATAATTGTCAAAATCATAAAAAAGTGTAATCATATTTGATATAAAATATATAACAAACTTCAACAAAAAACTTTTATAGAAATCAATATAATTATTTCATATTATCATGCAAAGCATTATATTTGTATATAATGTATTATTATCCTTCTATATGTTAAGTGATTCTATATATCAAGCGAGAAGGTATTTAAGTGATTTTTACTTACATTTCATTCATTAGTGAAATATTAATAAAAATATTATAATTTGACTGATTGATGATTTTAATCTTAATTTATTTTAGTTAGAATAAAATAAAACATAATATAAATATATATCCAATTGCCAAATAATCTTAAATGATATTACAGATAATAATTTATGGTAATTATTTTTTAAAATTAAATAATCGTATTTGATCAATTCTTTTTAGTTATGAACTATATAAAATAATCAATAAAAATGTTTATAGAAATCAATATTATGATTTCATATTATCATGTAAAGCATTATATATGTATATAAGATGTTATAATAATTACTAATGTCTTAGAAAATATTTATAAATTATTTATTAAGATATTAAAAATATTTATAAAATTATTTATCATGGTTATAATAAGAGTTTTAGGCTCGTTCTCATTATTCAGCGATTCACTGTGACTGTAGTGAAACTGTAAATCACACCATGGGCCAGTAGGTTTTGTAGCCCAAATAGAGAAGAGGGGGTGATCAGATACTAACGTCATCACAGCCAAACACGTGTCATCACACTTCTAAAAAATACTCATCCCTTATCCTACGCGCCACTCACTCTGCTTCCTTCCACAACAACGATGATGAGGAGTCAAACAACGGTGCATCATCTTCACTCTTATTTACGCTCGGCAGGGGCATGTCTTGTCTCGTCTCCCAGGCCTCCACGACGACTCGTATGTATTGCCGCCGTTAGTGATGGTAGTAACCCAAACAACGTTCTGATGTGGAAAGGACGCGTTGTATCTCACAACAAGCAGCTCTCCGTTGCTACTAAAGCTTCTTCTTCTTCAGCTCCTCAAGGTAAAATGAATTTGCCAATTAATGAGCTAAATCTCAAGTTGAATAAATTTCATTTATCTAATAATCTCATCTTAATAATTGTGTATGCATTTCACAGCAGCCAGTAGTATCGGTAGTGAGACATTAGAAAAAGAAGTGTTGAAGGCCTTGTCTCAGATCATTGATCCTGATTTTGGGACAGATATTGTTTCTTGTGGTTTTGTTAAAGATTTGGTTATTGATGAAGCTCTTGGTGAGGTAAATGAATTATATTATTATTATTACTCTGCTGTTTGTTTTTGTAAGATCTTTGTACTTGGAACTTGTTGAAACATGTTTGGGCCATGTATGTTGTTGTTAGGTTTCTTTCCGTTTGGAGCTAACAACACCGGCCTGTCCAGTCAAAGATATGGTAAAATGACCACCCATCCATTACAATTCTCCTTTTGATCACTCACTCTTGTGAGCAGCTTGTATTAGGCTCAACAGTTCTTTTTTGAAAAATCAAACAATCAGTTCATAACTATCTAATGAATTATTTGTTTACATGATGGAAATATATACTGATTTTTTTTGTAGTTTGAGAAGCAGGCAAATGAGGTAGTTGCATTGCTTCCATGGGTGAAGAAGGTGAACGTGACAATGTCTGCACAACCAGCTAAGCCCATCTTTGCAGGGCAGCTTCCACCTGGTTTATCAAGAATTTCAAGCATTGTCGCTGTTTCTAGTTGCAAGGTACTTACATTCCTGTAATTAGTTAGCTCTTTAATTAACCTTTCTCTTTGTAGTACTCTTGAATTATGTGGAATGGAAGGCGTTTTGTGCCAAAGTAGGTCCAGGTGTGATGAAGATTAGGAAGATGACAAAATAAGATCATTTGGTGTCTCACCATCCTAAACGAATCTCCTCATCTATGTGTTTCCTTACATCCTGACAGACTTGTGTTAGCTGAACGTGTTTTCAGGGAGGTGTTGGAAAATCTACAGTAGCTGTAAATCTTGCTTATACGTTAGCTGGTATGGGTGCAAGAGTTGGCATCTTTGATGCTGATGTCTATGGTCCAAGTCTACCAACTATGGTCAATCCTGAGAGCCGTATTCTTGAAATGGTACTATATATAACTATTCATCTTGTGCCTAGTACCAATAACACGAAATCCAGGGCTAAAAGAGTGTTGTTATGCATATAATCAATCAACAGGATCCTGAGAAGAAGACTATCATTCCAACAGAATACTTGGGGGTGAAGCTAGTCTCATTTGGATTTGCAGGGCAGGGACGTGCCATCATGAGAGGTCCAATGGTGTCTGGTGTCATTAATCAACTCCTTACAACAACTGAATGGTTTGTTTTCATTTATTTACATGAATTTTGATATCTTTCTTTTTCAAAAACAACAACTCATAATCTTTCTTTTGTACTGGTGTTGTTGATTGCAGGGGGGAGCTGGATTATCTTGTTATCGACATGCCTCCTGGAACTGGTGACATTCAACTAACCCTGTGCCAGGTTCAGTTCTGAAGATTCTACAATCATGACACCCTTTTTTCCACTTGTAGTCTCTATTATGTTTTTTGAGTGCCGGCCCTTATTCAATCAATTCATGATGAAACTAACGCAATATATACATAACTCAGGTTGCGCCGTTAACAGCAGCGGTAATTGTGACCACACCTCAAAAGTTGGCATTTATAGATGTCGCCAAAGGTGTACGAATGTTCTCAAAGCTAAAGGTTCCTTTTCCTTGTCCTCTTCTTGGCCTTACCTAGACTTTGCACCAACAAGTATGAAGATTTATTTGTCTGTTTGGTCGTTGTACGGAGTAGGTTCCTTGTGTTGCTGTTGTGGAGAATATGTGTCATTTTGACGCTGACGGGAAACGTTATTACCCTTTTGGGAAAGGTTCAGGTTCTCAGGTAGCTCCTCTTAGTGTCCTTGGACGTAGTAACACACATAAAAATTCAAATGATAACTTGTGAAACTACTAAGTCTCTGGCTGCAGGTTGTCCAGCAATTCGGAATACCTCACCTCTTTGACCTCCCCATTAGGCCTACGGTACAATACAATTTTTATAGAATTATCTGCGAAACAACACAACTGTTTGTTCTAAATAGTTTTAAGTTTTTGTGATTGAGTTAGTTATCGGCTTCGGGAGATAGCGGAGTTCCTGAAGTTGTTTCAGATCCTTTAAGTGAAGTTGCAAGAACGTTCCAAGATCTTGGTGTATGTGTAGTTCAACAATGCGCCAAGATACGCCAGCAAGGTAAAAAAGAAAAATCCTTTATTCACCAGAGAAACCTCATATACTACTGTATTATACTAAGGTTTTATTTGTATGAGTTTTAACTTTTAAGTGATTATATGTTTTTATAAACAGTTTCCACAGCTGTGACATACGACAAATATCTTAAAGCAATCAGAGTGAAGGTGCCAAACTCAGATGAAGAGTTCTTACTTCACCCTGCTACTGTCAGAAGAAATGATCGATCAGCACAAAGTGTGGTATGAAAAGACATTTAACCCGACAAAATCCACTTTGTCCTAAATTTTCTTTTTCTTTTGGCCATTATTTACTTGAAATTATCTTCCTTAAAAAAAATACAATTTGACTCATTTTCCGATTTGTGCGTGTCATGCTAATATTCTTTATATATTTTTTCCTTATCCTTCTTAAAACAGGACGAATGGACTGGTGAACAAAAGATTCAGTTCGGAGATGTGGAAGAAGATATAGAGCCTGAGGAAATACGACCGATGGGAAACTATGCTGTGTCGATAACCTGGCCGGACGGGTTTAGCCAGGTTTTAAAACTGATATATAAACTTTGAAAATCACAATCCAAAATTTGGCTATAAAAATAGATTGCCAATAAATGAATGTTTTAGATTATGACTCTTGGGTTGGTTAAAATGTGATTTTTATGTTTCTGCTGCAGATTGCTCCATATGACCAGCTGGAAACAATTGAACGGTTAGTAGATGTTCCTCCATTGTCTCCAGTGGAAGTCTGATTCTTAAAACGATAGTGTTTCCTCCTCAAAGATAAAATTTGTATCTATTTATTACTATTGAAATATAAGAACTTTTTTGAGGTCTCCTTATCAAACCTTTCCAAGAGTAAATGACAAGAGCAATGATCGTAGTCACATCCAAACAGAAGTTCCTGATCACTATTCTTGATTCATTGTTTCCGTTACAAAGTTTAAGTCGCAGGAGAGAACTATTCTCAGCCTAACCTTTTGTCTTGTATATATAACCCCACAGAGATTACAGAAACTAAATTTTATTCCACACATCAACTTGCAACGACAAGATGGAGATTTATCTTCTAGTCTTGTACATTTAACGTATCTGGTAAGATAAAATGCATGTGGCCATTCCTTACTACCACTTTGCCTGGCTGCAACTCAGCCATCGTTGGCAGCCGTCAGCCGTCTCCCATGGACATCATTGATTACAACATTGATTCAGGGATCAATTAAAGTCCTCTGCCATTCTCTCGTTTTTTTGTCAAGAATGAGAATTGCATTTCATAGAAATGTGCAGCTGATCATAGATAATGCGTTCAACATGAAATCTCCAATAAATATATGTTACAGACGTACACCTTATCGGCTGGTGTTATATTAATGAATAAGTTAAATGTAATTATATAACAATATTATGTATCCATTAATCAAACCACATAAGGTATAAATAGTGACATATGTCTTACTATGTAATATAATTAAACCCAATTAAACAAGTTATGATTGATCATTCATCAGTGTTTTTCTTGTTTTTTCTTTTCAACATAGGGTTTTGATTGTTTCAACACAGAGAAACACACGTTCTTTGAAATGGGATCGTAGAAGAATCCAACTTCATCTCCTACACTAAGCTCCTTTAACCTCCATATTTCCCCAAGATAATATTTGTCAGTTTCTTTATAATATCCGAAAATTACCTCGTACTGGTGCCCCGTATCGTAATCATCGATCTTGATCTTTATAGGATCTTTTTTAACTATGTTAATCATCGACTTGCTCGACAAAAGATATTTCTCAACATCGCTGTTTTTATCAAAGTCTAACCAGCCTTCACTTTTCTCTGTTAAGATCTTCCTTATCTTCCACAAAGATGTTTTGTTTGCTTCGCATGTAACTTTTAAAGTAGACGAAGACGATATTGACTTTTCCATTTTTTTCCTTTCTTTTTGTTTTGTGTTTATAGTTTACATATTATAGGCATGCACACATATTTATGTAGTAGACTTTAGATTTTGTGTGCGAACTCATTCATTTTTACGATTAAATTCTAAACCCGTTCATGTATTGTTCATCATGGGGTTTTGAAATAACTACACATTAAATTAAAAAATTATTTGAAACTTTTTATACAAATTAAATAAATATGATCTGCGCGCATGTGCACATATGTTTTTTTTTTTACTTTTTATAAATCAAGATGAAGATTTTTCATATTTTTAATTATTTCTACATGGATTATATTGGTTACTCATATCAGTGTTTGTTGTTCACGAAGCTAAATGATATGGTGTAAAACTTCATCCATCATTCGATAGAATTTAACCAAGGGATCTTTTACTTTTGTTCTCTTGAAAAAACTCTCTTAAAATGAAAATTACAAATTAACATTGGCTCACCCTTGTAATCAGACTAAAACGAGTGTAACGTTGAAGAGAATCATATTAAATTACCAATCAAAGCCAAAGAAAAATCTACGGACTAACTAAAATCTCAAAGGTAAATTCAATTGGCTTAATTGCTTAGTGCTAGTCCCTAGAATGGTGACATAACAAAATGATTATGCGATTACTTTACTGGTTGCTCGTAGGTCAAGATTCTAAGGAGAGAATCCTACTGGTTCAAGAACGTTGGATCCCGTTGTGGCCGTTGATCAGGTACACGTATATTTCACCATGCGGGTTTGTATAATGTTCTTACCGGAGTCACAAAAACGTGCAGGAACCAAAGACCAGGTACCCGGTTGTGGTCCGGTTCTCGAAAGTGAATTACGCGTACATATCGACCAACAACTATGCATTGGATGAGATTGAAGAAGTTAAAGCTTAACCGAGAGACTTGAAAGAGTTATGTGTATCTGGTTTAATCATTCAACCGCTCTATCAGTTTGTAACTGACCCGAACCAATACCCCAAAAATTACCATTGGGATTTGGTTAAGTATCTCTCTACTCATGGTTAAATCTTCAACCATACCGCTTCATAAACATTTCCAAATTAAATTACAAAAATAATAATTTTGAAGTTAAAAATCTTTCCATAACTTTACATTTCCCCTTACAAATATACAATAAGGTCCCTAATCTTGAAAAGTATTTACACTCTACCATCCATACCGTCAAGAAGACCGGTCCAGATTCCCTTAACCGGAGGAAGCTGTGCAACAAAGGCTTGCCATGGAGGATAACCCACTCCACTTCCTCTTACACGCCCGTCCAAACGTAGTGACAAATACCTAAAACACCCACATTCTCAGCTCATGAACCGATGCTAGAGATTCAGTATAACTCTGTTTAAAATCAAATGAAAAGAAACAGCTTACACTGGAGAGTCTGAAGATACACCAGCAAGCTTCTTCTGCTCATCTATCCACCTGTTTCAAGAAAATAAACTAATCAACAACACATGTAAGCTTGATTCTTCTTAAGAATACACATCAGGACTTTTGTTGGGACATGAATAATATATAAGATACATAGGCCAATCTATTTATCTCCAATCTGTTTTAAGTTGGAAACTCAAGAAACTTAACACTCTTTATATCAAAAAACTCTTAACCTTTCCCAATCCGAAACAAAAACTGGAGCCACACGCCACAATCTCCTCCTACTCTGGCTCATTTCTTCATCCTCACTATCAGTCTCATCAAACTCCAAAATAGGAGTGTTCCCATCAGTAGCATAAGCCACAACAACCACACCTCTCTCAACAAGCCCCTGAGTAAACTCTTTACTTCTCTTAAACGCTTCTTCAATATAACCCCCAGGACCAGCGCAGATCACAAGCCTAGCAATCCCTCTCAGATCACCCACAGATATAACCTTATTATTCTCTTCAACCCTCATTTTAAGCTTAGCGAGATTCTCTTCCCTAGAGAGCCTAGCCATTTGAGCGTTCTTGGTCTTGTTCTCACGGAAGTAGAGGAACGCAAAGAGAGAAGCTGCACCAACGTCAATGCCTAGACCTTTCACTATCTCAAGAACTTCACCTGATCTCGAGGGATTCGCTAGTGCACCTATAAGCCTGGAGGTGGCTATTAACCCTCCTAGGGAAGCGCTGGCTATGAAGGCGAGGTAGAAGAACATACGGACAGATCTGAATGGTGACAGAACCTCACTACGGATTCTTGCATCAGCACTGAAAAAAGCATAAACAGAGAGAGCTTCATCAAGTTTCAACCTCTCAAGAACTCAAGAAACAGAGTACTACCTGATTTCGGATGAGGAAGAGGGAGGAGAAGGCTCGTCTGCAGCAAAACACACGGTGTTGAGAGACAAAGGTTGATGATGTTTTCTACTTATCGTCAGAGTCCAAGTTCGAGGAGAGAGTTCACATCTTTCTATGTGATTATGACGGGACAACCTGCGGAAAGAGTAAGGTCCTTTTGTCTGAATAAGAGCTCGTTTGCTCAAGTGACAATGGTAGATGTAAGCTTGGGAAGAGACCAGAGTAGCCATTGGTCTCTGTGGAATCTCTGCAACTTCTTCCTTTTGTTCATAAGATGACTTCTGCTTTCATTTTGGATCACCCTCTTAGGTCTGTGATCATAAACTTGCCACGCTTCCAATATTTAACATCTCTTTTTGGAATTTTTTATTATTGTAAATATTAGTTTTTTTAAAGGTAACAATATGAAACTTACAAGATCTTACCAAACAAATATGAAACTTACAAGATGTTTTCTCTTGATTTGATGTAACTATTTTGGATCACTTTGACGGCTTGCTTTAATGTATACGACATGATTAAGTGTATATGTTATTATAGTTATAATGTATTATTTGAATGAGGTTTCAATGCATTGACAAAAGAAAATGAGGGTTCAATGGGTTACAAAAGAGGGAAAGGTAGTTAAAGACTCTTCCAAGCTCCGTATGCAAAATCTCCATACCAGTTTCCATCATCTCCTTAACTTTGATCGGTTTTACCGTTGGCTTCGGCTAGCATCAGTTCAAGATCCCCTTTCCTGTTCAGCTTCACTGTATCTGTAGAGTACAACAAGAAGAAGATCATGTAGAGAAGTAAGACAAAGTATTCTCCTTGAATGTGTAGAACCTATGACGAAACCAACAGGCGAGTGAAGAGATAGAACGTACCTGTGCAGCCACCAATGTGCTTGCCTCCTGTTTCATTAGGACAAAAATATTAAGACACTGTTATGTGTTGTCCATAAACCCGAAACTGTATTGTTATCAATTCTTTTAGGGGAGTCTACAAGTTTCATCTTTTGAAGAAAAGAAATGGTTGTGAAAATGCTCCTGAGGTTTTCAAGCAAAAAGCATTCAATTCAATGAAAAATTTGTGATGGATGCAAGCGGATTAAACAGCTTACCAACGAAAACATTGGGAACAGTGTGTTGCCCAGTAAGTCGTTCTAGTACCTTCTGCAGTTGTGGCCCTTGTGGACCTAAAAAATGAGCCAGAGATTCAAGAAATAAGAAAATAAATACATCTTTTGATAAACTGCATCTTCACAGAAACACAATTACTGAAAAGAAAATAATATAACTCTAGACTAAGTAGCTCTACATGTAACAGACTAACAGACAAAACAGAAAGATAAAACAAGACTCTCAACAAGTGTATATGATGAAACCAATTCCAAAGGTAACAAAAACGCAATACTAATGGAAACTTCCAAGTTCTACAAACTAAGGCATTCTTTCATTCTCTATCTTAAACCCTGACATAAACTATAAAGTTCAATATTTTTCATAACCACATCAATTAATCAAGCAAATCTGACATATAAACGTACCAAGTTCATCCAATTCGATCACCAATGGCTGAACTCCAAGTCTCTTGAATAATGTCTTCACTTCAGTACAGTATCTGCAATTCACACACCCCATTACCAACCAATCATCAGCAAACATATATGTTTTAAAAAAAAATTGAAGATCTGAAGAAGAAGAGCAAAAAAACATACGAGCACCAGGTTTTGGAATAAACAACGACAATGTTCTCAGTAACCGTCTTCCTCACGCTCTCCTCCATTCTCGATCCGAAAGAAGAAGAAGACGAAGACGCAGCAGAAGAAGACATGGCTCGAACAGGAGAACATGACTGCTTCAGACATCTCTTGAAAGGAGATCCGACGGAGTTTCTGATGCCAACGCTTGCCGGAAACAGCGAATAAGAAGTGGAAGAAGATGAGGAGATTGAAGGAATCGAATCTAGAGAAGACGAAGATGCAAGTTTCAAAGGGTTGAATGCTGCTGAGACTGCCATGGCGATGCTTATTGTTTTCTGACCCTTTGGATTCTCAAAAAGCCGACAGATTGTTGGACCTTTTCTCTTTGCGTGTGGATGGTACTTGTTGAGTTGTTGTCTCTCGAGTAGTCTGACTTGTTCCTTATTTTACTTTTTTTTTTAATATTAAATTCTGCGTCGTATTGTTGTCTATCATTCTTACTGGGCCGTTATTATTACTAATGGGCTTTTCTTTTGTACATTTTTTTCTCTGATTCCTCGCTCTAAAATAATCATAATTGCCTAAACAAAAAATGTTACACAAATCACCAGCATTTTTTTTAGTATGTGTAAAAACTAGGGAAATTGGTACGACGAAGAAAAAAAACATAATTAGCTGCATAGCTACTTTCTCTAACTTTGCTATACGAGTTGTTAATCTATACTATTATTTATGAAATGATTTTGCTGATTTGTCATACTCTCCATGATTTTAGCTAATTTTGTTTATTTTCATATTCTTATTAGTTTTTTAGATTATATCATCAATTTATTAATTTTGATGATATACATATTTCGATTTATAATTAATTTATTAATTTAACTAATATAATTATTTCGAAATTTCTAATTGGAATTGTGAATATAATTATTTTATTTTCACAAGATTCTTATTAGTTTTAACTTAAATCATTAATTTATTAATTTAAATAACATTATTATTTCAAACTTTTTGATTGGAACTAAAATTCTATACAATTATATAAGAAGTAAATTTGCTGGTTTGTTATGTTGTATATAATTTTAGCTAATTTTACTTATTTGCCATGTTTTTATTAGGTTTTAGCTAAATTATTTATTTATTATTA
Source organism: Hirschfeldia incana (assembly GCA_026261945.1). Lineage (NCBI taxonomy): Eukaryota > Viridiplantae > Streptophyta > Magnoliopsida > Brassicales > Brassicaceae > Hirschfeldia > Hirschfeldia incana. Next base: position 7,787,067 of record JABCMI010000006.1, read on the forward strand.
ATTTTTAGTTAAATCACCAATTTATTAATTAAAATAATCTTACTAAATCTTAAGTAACATTTAAAAATAATTTTAGTTTAGTAATATCAAATTTATAAGTTATAGTAAATATTTAGTTATTTTTTTCTTATTTGTAATATTTGTATTTGCTTTTAGACTTTTAGTTAGGTTATTGATTTATTATTACTTTCTAAATTATTCACTAATTTATTAATTTAAAAAAAAAACTCTTAGTGAATTTTATATTTAGTGAAAAAGCCCATACTTTTAGGTAATTTTTCATTTTTTATTAGGTTTTAGCTAAATTATTGATTTATTACTAATTTTTAGTTGAGACACTAATTTAGTAATTCAAAAAAATACCCTTATTGAATCTTATATGTAATTTAAAAAAATATATATTTTGATAATATTAATTTATATGTTACTATAAATATTTAGTTATTTTTTTCTAATTTGTCATATTTTTATTAGATTTTAGAATTTTAGCCAGATTTTATTGATTTATTATTAACTTCTAACTTATTCACTAATTTATTAATTTTATCAGTACCCTTCAGGAGTTTTTTATATAATGAAAAAATAATAATTTAATAGTATTAAATTTATATGTTATATTAAATAATTGATTATAAAATATTATAATAAAATTATTAAAGCATATTAAAAATAAGATAAGTTTACTTATATATTGTGTTGCTATCTGGAAGACTGGAAACAATATTTTTATCATAAATGTTAAGAAATTAAGATACCAAAAAATTTATAGTTAAATATTGGTCAATCAAAAACATTTATATAAAAATATTTTCTAAGCTATTTCTAAGATATGAGTATTTTAAAAAAATTTAAAAAACTAGCACAGCAATAAGTATATGAGTGTGTATATGTTTGATGACAAAAAAAAAACACAGCAATGTATATATTTTGATGAAAATATTTAACATATAAAAATACTTTGATGTTTGATTAAATATTTGAAAACAAAGATAAATAACTTACTATGTTGGTTTTCGATTAATAAAACATAAACTAACAAAAATATTATGCCCGCATGTGCGGGCAAAACCCCTAGTTTTATAAATTAATATTGTATTGCACCTTCTTGCAACCGGTGAAACTTGATACAAAAAAAATTAAAATTCTTAATTATTATCCATTAAGTAATTGATGGTTTTATTCTTTTCACATCTTTTCTTTTGGAAGTTGATGTTTTATGAACTAATACATCAAATTTACTATATGGTTAAGATTTTGAATTCAACATAATTTAGTCTTCATACACCTATATTTTAATTTTGAAAGAATAATACCAAGTCTATCTACAAATTATATTTATTAATATCTAAACAAATAAAATTTATATGATATAAATTTGTATTGTTATTGTGTATCTATATTTAAATGGTACACATGAAGCGTTATATTCAGTGTTCTAAAATTCGACACTGGTCTATGATAAACTGACAAAATCCATCACCTATGTAATCTGGTTTGTTTTTTTAACTCATTTTTAAAAAACTATAAAGCCCGCAAAAAAACCTTGTGTTTTATTAGTATTGATATATTATCAATTTTAACTCACTAAAATTTTAAAATGTGCTCATTTTCTTATTCAAGCTGTACTTATCTTATTCACAAATATTAATAACTGTAAGAAAAACTTTAACAAATTTCCAAAATTTAACTAAACTGTAATAAAAACTAAAATATAGAAAAACTAATTTTTGAATGAAAATAATAAAAACTTTAGAACACAGATTAAATTTTATTAAAAAATTGAACTTTTATTTCATAATTTAAGATTATTCACAGTTTAGTTACTTTTGTTCTTAAACTTAAAATAAAATTAGAAATTTTGGGTATTAAAACGAACACAATTTAAATTTTTTCTGTATTAAAACAAATAGAATCCTTGTTCAATGTAAGCAGGAAATTTTGGATACTACAAATTTTAATAAAAATTAGTTGAGGTATATATATATTCATAAAATATTCCCAAAACAATACTTATATATTTATATACTGACATAATGGCTAATGGTGTATTCTTTAACCTAAAATTTTGGTTTTCAATCCCATCTTCAAGTTTTGCCGAAAATGATACGAGGTGATGGACAGCCGCAGGAAAACAAGAACACCAACCCTCCGCCACAGCTGAATCTACAATCCCATTCGTTTTCTTCACTCCCAGATGAAATCGCTGAGAACATTCTTGCTTGTGTCTCTAGATACAAGTACCCTACTCTCTCTCTTGTCTCCAAGTGATTCCACTCTCTCCTCTCTTCTCCCGAATTGTACAAGACACAATCTCAAATCAGAACCACCGAACCATGTCTCTGTCTCTTCCTAAATCATTCAGGATACCAACCTCCTAAATGTTTCACTCTTTGGATGAAACCTGTTGATGAAACCCTAGCTGACCACGACGATCATCTTCTTCCACATGACGACGACGATCATCGTCTTCCACATGACGGCTATTTGTTGTTTACGTTACCTTCTTCTTCTAACCATACTCTCGAACCATATTCCTAGCTCCATGGTAGTGGTTGGTTCGGAACTCTATGTAATCGGTGGTTCTTCCATGGGGCCGTCTTCAGCTGTTCGTATTCTTGATTGTCGGACTTACATGTGGCGTGATGGCCCTAGTATGTTGGTGGCTCGCAGGCATGCCAACGCATTTCTATCCGATGATAAAATATACGTGATGGGACGTTTTGGGATCGACGAGGCCCTGGATTGGATAGAAGTGTTGGACATAAAACTCAGACTTGGAGACACGTTCAGAGCCATTATTCCGACGAGTTTGACAACTATTGGGAAAAGGGTTGGTTTGTGAATAATGTGTTTGAAGGAAAGATTTACGCAATTGCTGAAGAGAAGACCTATGTTTATGACCCGTATTAGTTAGTATTCGATTTAATATTTTTTTATATCTATTACCCTTCGTGAGTATTCTTGATTGGAAATCAATGTAGTGGAAAAGCTGATTTCGATTCCTGTACAGTTAATCAACCCACATGAACTTCCTTAAACTCACTCTCCATCTCATCCTTGGTGTATAACACCAAATATAAGAACAATTGACAAAGTCATTCAGTCGCGTTACTCTCATATGCATCAGTTTCATTCTCCATTCTTCAAAATCTATGATGCATACTCCACATACTATAAGTTGTAAGCATTTTTTATGTCTTGGAAAATAAATAAGGTTGGAAGGCATTCTCCATTATTTGCAGGTTAATAGATAATAAATAATATAAAGACGCTGAAACAATAAAGCATCCAAATTAATAAAAAAAAATCACAGAAGCTACTATTTAAAAAAAAAAAAAATCAAAGTGATCATCTTCACGACCCACACCTCTAACCATAATCTCATTCTTGATCTCTTCTTCAGTATACATATAAGACAACCCACCATGAAACTTCACACTTGAGTCTTTTCTTTGATTGTGTTTGACTATCTTCGTTGATAAGATGTGAATTAGTTTTTATATCAGTAACCATTCATGAGTGTTCTTGATTGGAAATCAGATGTAGGGGAAAGCTGATTTCGATCCTTGTACAATTAATGAACTTCCTTAATGATCACTCTCCATCTCATCCTTGGTATATAAAGAACAACTGATCAAGTGCTCTTTTATGCATCAGTTTCATTCTCAATTCTCAAAAATCTATCTTTAGAAAAAAAATTCTTCAAAATCTATGATGTATCCCATATACAATAAGTAAGTTTAAGAACAAAAAAAAGTAGTTTCTTCAAAATCTATGATGCAATCAATTCTTAAAAATCTATCTTTAAGAAAAGGAAATTTCTTCAAAATCTATGATGCATATTCCGCATACTATAAGTTTAATCATTTGTTTATGTCTTAAAAATAAATATGGTGGAGGGCACTCTCCATTATTTTCCAGGTAATAGATAATAATATTTAATATAAAATATTTGACTGTAGAGTAAAATTATTTAGTAAAATGTGATAGTACTCCAGTTCTGGATATCTCTGGAAAACAGAAATAATTGTTTTATCTCCAACTAATATTACTTTATTTTATTTACTCTAACCTCTCACCAATCACCCTCAAAGATTCACAAATAATAAAGAGCCAAATTAATATATTTATTCCCATGCAAAAATATATACACAGAGAAAAATAGACCTCGGACTATAAATTAAAACAAAGAAATCAAAGAACACCTACATGTCCATGGACATGATCCTCTTCACGACCCACACCCCTAACCATAATCCCATTCCTAATCTCTTCTTCAGTATACATATAAGCCAACCCACCATGACTCGTCGGATCCATCCCGGCGACCTCATCCTCCGACGGTATTCTCAACAGTTTCAGCTTATGCAGCACAAAAAACAGAGTTCCCATCGTCAAACTAACCCATCCCGTGATCACCAAAATCTGCACTACGTGCGCCGCAAGCAACCTCCCTCCTCCTCCCATCAACAGCCCAAACGGCCTGTTTGGATCGCCTCCGTAGATCTCCGACACATAGGTCTTATCTGCAAACAAACCGGTGAAAATAATCCCCCAAGCGCCGCAACCGCCGTGAAGCTGAGCCGCTTCTAAAGGATCATCGTATCTGAGCTTATCAGCTAGCTTGTTGAATCCCATCAGCACCCAGGCCGCTACAAACCCGCATATAACCGCGGCCCACGGTTCAACAACCGAGCAGCCGCTTGTTATCGCCGCGAACCCGCCTAGCAAACCGTTACATACATCAGTAACATTCCAGTAACCATCAATCAGTCTCTTACCAAAAAGAGTCGTTAGCGCCGCAGTACATCCAGCTAACGTCGTTGTAACAGCTGTTCTTCCGACAGCACTCCACTGTCCGTAAAACGAACTTCCGGGAGAGGTCCCATACGATTTAAAAATAATCGCGAACGAACCGGGGTTAAACCCGTACCAACCGAACCATAATAAAAACGTACCGAGTACAACCAAAGTTGCACTATGACCACGCAACGTAAGCGGTTTACTCCGTTGCTGCTCAAACCGGCCGATTCGTGGCCCTTCGATTAACGCTCCCCATAAACCGGCAATCCCTCCAACCATATGAACGACCCCGGATCCCGCGAAATCGATCACACCTGACTGAAACAGAAGGTTATCAGATCTCGCTGGAGACGCCCAACCGTCGCTAGACCAGAACCAATGAGAGACAATCGGGTAAACCAATCCGGTTAAGAAAGACGAATAAATCAAATACGCAACGAACTGCGTCCTCTCGGCGATGGATCCGCTCGTGATCCCCGCGGCGGCGATGGCGAAGGTCCATTGGTAAAGGAAGAAAGGATAATCGAACGTAGGTTTAGGGAAATCACTCATCCCGAAGAAGTGTTTTCCGATGAATCCATTCGACGGAGCTCCGTAAGCGAAGGCGAAGCCGAAGAGGTAGTAGAAGAGACCTCCGGCGGCGGCGTCGATGACGTTCGTGAGCATTATGTTCATCGTGTTCTTGGCGCGGACTGATCCGGCGCAGAGCATAGCGAAGCCGAGCTGCATCGAGAAGACTAGGTACGCCGAGAAGAGGAGGTACGTGTTGTCGATGGCGTAACCAGCGTCGGTGAATTTCCCGGAGACGGTTTCGAATCTGGCGCAGATGAATTCAGCGGCGGCGGCTGCGGCGGTGGCGTTGGCTCCGCCTGATAGTAGAGGGATCAGATCGGTGGCGTTGCAGGAGATTGTCGACGACGCCATTTTAGAATTGAAAATTTCGAAATGAAGATTGTTTGTGAAGAGTGCGAGAGAGATGAGTGTTTATAGAGAGGGAAGGTAGAGAGATTCACGAGATTCTGTTAACAAGGAAAGTGAACCTTTCAGATTCTATCATTTTTTTTTAAGAAATTATTTTTAATTTATGATTCCTGTAACGGTTTTTTCCACCATTACTGTTAGTTTTGACTTTTCTTCCGACAAGTGCTCGCGCCATAATTATGGAGTACCGTCCAATTAACGACAGTCCTTTTATTGTGGACTGTATATATTTTTTCTGTTTCTAATATCTTTGGCCAGTTTTATTTTAAATTAGTTTCTAAAATATTATTTTATCATAAATAAAATATGATTTGTAAGATTCCCTTCAACAAAATTTTGATCCATTTAAGCCATATATTTTTCTGAAAAAGCGGGTACGAATATAAAGAAAAAAAAGAGATAAAAACCAAAATTAGTGAAGAAGAGACTGGAGACTTAACATCCTTACTACAAACTGTACAGACTTATTAAGTTAGAAAGTCTAATGTTTCAAGTTTCAACCATTAAAAGGTTTCAAAACTGAATCGAAATGTCGTAGAATTGACTTGACCAGACAAGGGACAAACCGTATGGGTTGGGGTACTATTGTCCATGAGCTAGTCTTTCAATCTTGTGGATATACCTTATCAGTGCTTCTTCCTGATGATTGGGAGTCTCAGACAGAACTCCACTCGTCAGAGCGTTACAAGTCTGCATATTATGGCTAAAATGTATAGTATACACTTTGCTGTAAGATGCTGGCACCGTTGAAAGTGGAGGAGCGTCACGTAACGGTTGTATTTTGCAGCTAAGTTAATATGTTCCACTTGGTGTTTGAGTCCATGTGAATGAAAGTATAGAAAAACTGAGGAGCGCGAGGTATAAACCATTATAATGAAAGTACAATTTGAGAATTGAAACTCAAGTAAAGATCAAAACTAGTAGAAGAAGATTATAAACCAAAAGAGTTACAAAAATGTAACATACACATTATGCTCTCATAGAGAAGTCCTCAACCTTATTGCTTCTTAACAAACTGTAAGCCGTTCTGGTCAGAGTACCGCTCCATAAACCTCATGAACCTGTCCCATTCTTTCGGCGTCCTCATCACATGCTTCGCCACAATCCCTTCTGGCTTCCCGTTCACGAATCTAGCGTTCACATCGGTCGACTGAATCACACCTTCCTCATCAATCATGTACAAACCCGTTATCTCACCCACCTCACCGCTGGAGTCGAAAACGGATGGCTGGTCGAAAGAGAAGAGTGCCATTCCGTTAGATCCGTCCCTTGACCGAGTCAGCTTGACGTCAGGGATCGTCAGCTCATCGGTACCTTGGATGAACTGGAGCGCCGGCTTGACCATCATCGTGATTGGGACGAGACTCCTCAGTCTCAGAGTTGTAGGAGATGGTGATTGGAGTCGAGGGAGGGAAATGGGAGAGCCAGTGAAGGAGGAAGGCGAGATGGGATGAACAGAGCATGAAGACATGACAATGCCTGCAAAAAAGAAACGTATCAAACCAGTGGTTCTTAATCACACACTCTTGAGTTAATTACTACTAATCACCAATTATATACAACATAATTTAACTGTTAAGCATAATCTTATTACAGGAAGCTACTACATAAACCCTTGTTTCTCAACTGCTAATGTCATCATCCTCTAAAGAAGAAGGAAGTGAGGATTGAGGAAACAGTACCTGAGCTGCGTGAAACATGTCGAGGAGAATGAGTGACAGAAGTTAAAGACGCTATCGAACGAACACAAGCCATAGTTCGTGCTTGTCGATGTGCGCGAGGAAATTAGACACAGAAGAAGAGTAGATGAAGCAGAGGTCTCTCTTCTTGGTGTGGTGTCTGGAGAATGTTGACGTGTCACGACCAAAGCCGTTCCCTCATTGGATACCGTCATCGTCTCATATATGGGCTTTATAACGTAAGGCCTAACATTTAATCTACTTCATCACATAATAAGCCCACTTAGAGTTTTTGTGAGAGAGAAGTCTCTTGCTCTGTCAGAAGTTTGAATCAGAGTGATCCCATGGAACACAAATGGCAGCGGCACATGCGTCCAGATCATAGAAAAAGCTGTGATCCCATAACGAATCCCATGACCATGTGAGAAAACCGTTAGCATATTTGTTAATATTAGTTATTATTTTGTACGACATTGTCTATTGATATTAAAAATGTTTAACTTGGCTTTAAAAACTCACAAAACCACCATTTTGCAAATAGTTTGTGTTTTTTGAAATTAGTATCCTAATGTTGTGAACTGCAGATATGTTCACGAAGAGAGAGAGGGAGAGAGACAGATCTTTGATCCTTTTGATTTGATTTTTTTCAATGTAGAGTAAGTTTTATCTTTATACAGATCTTATAATCTTATGCATTGCTCTGAAACGTTTTGTGAGTTTTGTAACTTTTGTTATACCTTGTCAAGTGTGTGATTTACAATGAGAACATATAATATAACTAACTACAAAATGGCAAAGCCAAAAACTGTAAAAGGCAAGAAGAAGAAGAAGATTGTTAAATTGTGTCTGTCTTCTCTTTGATCTTGTGATATGTCTTATTATATTGTTTCAAACAAGAAGGGTTCTTGTGGAGTATTATATGCTTCATAAAACCATTTGAGCTGTAAACAAGGATTAAACAAACACGGTCACAACGACATATAAGATCTTAATACATGTATAGGGATTTGATGAAATCTAGTGAATGTACCTGTGCCAGTAGCTTCTGATGTTTTCATTATCCGGAGCCTTTTCACAGAACCAATAAACATTCTGGAACACAAGCAAAACTCAGTTCAGGGATTCAGAATGTGGAGCTAACATTACTCTTAACATAAGAATGTATAGTAATATAACAACATACCCCCAGGGAACATCACCAACAAGCATCCAATCTCCTTCCTTGTCTTCATATGTTAGTACTAATCCAGAAGACCCATCTGGTAGTATCTTGATCCCTGTCTTGGGTTTCAGAAACATATCTTCGAGAGTGTTGGACAGCGATTCATAGCATCTATGAGCGTTCAGATCGATTTTCCTTCCGATAGGAATGCCATCCATAGTCACCTTCACAAACATCGAGTTCCTCATCTTTGTTGCATCACTTCTTATTTTGTTTAAATCTTCCATGCCCAGTGCCTTGGCTTGGTTAACCATACTGTTCATTCTGTAAGTCCTTATTGGTGGCCACCCCACAACTTGCCTGAAAAATTTTACAAACTTTTTTCAGAAAGCTCAAAAGACAGACTAAAGACAAAAAAAAAGATTTGATTTAACAATTTGTGATCAATAAGATACATTCAGAAGCTCAAGTGATCAAAGCAAATTCTCTAAGATCAAAAGGATAAATTCAAAGCCACATACGTAATAAAGGTCATATTTTTTTCAGACAACAGTGATCAAAAGGAACATTCTGTCTGATCATTTGATCAAAATCCCACAAAAGCAAAAAAATAACCTTTTTATGGTTTTATGAATATGTATCATATAAGGAAAGGAGGAGAATCTCTCACCCACTAGTTTCGGCCATGGAATCATCTGTTCTCTTGATCCCAGCAGTCACGCTAGCTCTGCTACTCAAGGAAGAAGAAGAATCATCAGCGTAAGCAACCCTACGCTCTCGACCTAGGCTCAACGTAAGACCAAGCTCGAGCTCGTTCTCAGCAGGAGAAGAGGAATCCTCGCAAGAGACGACGAGGTTCTCATCGTTTGACAAGGTCGATGCCGACCCACTAGCTGCGGAACCGCTTTCCATTTGAAAATATCGAAACCCAGAAGGGTGAGAATTGGACAGAGAGATTGAGAGATGGGTTGAATTTGAAGCAAAGTTTGAGACTTTAAAATAAGTAAGGCAAAAAACAGTGAGAAGGAAAGAAAAAATAGGAAAAGAGGAAACAGAGGATGAACAAGAACAAGACACGACGGGTGGGATTTGTCTCTCTTTTTTTTTTCTTTTTTACTTCCCTAACTTTGGTCTTCTTTTTCGCCTTAAATATAAATTATTTTATACAAAATAAATATTACTTAAAAAGAAACATATATTCACTTTTATTCCGTGAATATATTTACTTATACCTACTTTTTCTCACAAAAATTAATACAGTTTGATGATTGTAATTAGACTACCACTATAATTTTATGTAACATAATTTAATCCATTAATTTCAACTAAATTTTATTTACTTAAAATAATAATAATTTAATAGTCTACCATAAATAAAAATATTTTACTGCAATTTATGATTAAAAATGATGTGGTGAACTTATTCTATTTTTCTCTTATATTTCTTTCATATTGTTCTGTAATTTTATTCTCTGATTATCTGTTTACCATCACATTTATAATGAATAATCCATCAAGGTGGGTCTTGGGTAATGTTCAGATGTTTTTGGTTGGTATTGACTCCAAATCTGATATAAGATTGGGTAGGTTTAAAAAACCAAAGATGATATCAAAACGGTTGCATCCGTGAGATTAATAAAAGCAAATTAAAATAGGGTGGAAAGTAAATGAATAAACAAACAAAAGTTTGTGCATACATATCCTCAAACTCGAGAACTTCAAGAGAAAGTGGGGGCTCACATGTCAACTTCATGGGATTCAATCGGACGGCTAGAAAGAAGGATACTTTCGAAGGCTACATGGGACCCACGTAACACAGAGGGGGGACTCGTGCCCACGTCCTCTGGTCCATCCTTCCAAATCGAACGGTGGCTATTGGTTCCGGTTTAAAGCTAGATATCATCGCTATATACAAATTATTAATTAATGTAATCAAGTTGCTATCTAATCTATAATCACGTATTTAAATTGAAGTTTAATTAAAGAGAGAGTTTAGCTGTCCATTTTGAGTGGTGCCCGAATAAAAACCCTGTCGTCTGGAGGGAAGACATAACCGACCGTTGCTTCTTTACTTTCCAAATAAAACCGTTCAATTTATTAAATAGAGAGTTGAAAATTTTGAAAGTGTTAGTTGTCCATCTAGGTCCCACGCTCTGAATGGGATTCCCTGCGGTGTGCACCACCGTAATTTTAAAGTATCAGATTCTCTCTTTTCTAGCCTTGAAATAACAAAATACAAGTGGCAACATAGGAGAAGTAAACCAGGAAAAAGGGTAAGGCTCGTGGACTTTGGCTGCTCTAGCTTGTGGATGAGCAAGTCCTCCGGACTGGGTGCTCAATGGTGAAATCGACTGCAGTAGAAAAGCTTACAATATCAGACAAACAAGAGAAGTGATTGTTTAACATAATGCTAAAGAAAACTTCATACACATAATCAAAACATTCGGCTTCTACGTTTTAAAGAGTTGATATATAGGTTTTGTAGCTCTCAGTTTCCAAGTGACAAAGTGATGCAGCATACTTCCTCATCCTCTCGAGTTTTGGATTACTTTTCCTTTCCTTTACATGCTTTGATTTCCTTTTCTAAAATAAGTTAGTTTTCTCTTACTTATGTTGGTCTTAGGGCTTTCAGACCCTATATATATATTGTAATCTCTTGATTTGTGAGAGATAGAACTTTTCGATTATTGATTTATAAAACTAGAGCTTTGTGTTTACAACTCTTGCATCCTTATTTTCTGGGCATTCTTTGAGAATACAACAGACTTAAGAAGGCTTAGTTAACGGGTATTCTTAGAATCCAACGTTATCTTCGCGTTATCGGTTACTAGACGGTACTTCCGCTCCGTCAATTGGTATCAGAGACTTGGAACTTCGATTCTCATCGTTGTTACGATCTTGTGATGGCTCCTCGACCTGGTAAAGAACCAGCTAACGACTGGACACACTTTCAACAGTTCTTGGAAGACTTTCAAGGCAATTTTCGTGAGGATATTCGAAGAACAATGGCTGATGCAGTTCAAGATGGAGTTCAAGCCGGCGTACAAGCTGCACTAGCAGCAAACGCCGCAAACGCACCACGCGCACCACCACCCCTTCATCGGCCACACCGCGACAACGATCTTATAAACGACGAACATGAAGACGACAACATGGTTAACCCGTTTGGAGATCAGAATCGTCATCAACATCACCATCGACAACACCACAATGATAACTCTCGCTGGATTTCAGGCATTAAAATTGAGATTCATGAGTTTCACGGAGGCCCACAACCGGAGGACCTGCTCGACTGGTTTGTGACCGGTGATGAATTCATTGAATTCAAAGACGTATCAGAACAGAAACGAGTCCCTCTCATCACCACTCGTTTTCATGGACATGCTGCTGCATGGTGGAATCAAATTAAACTCTCTCGTACCCGACGAGGAAAATAGAAGACTACATCGTGGGACAAGCTAAAGAAGCATATACGCAAGACGTTTATTCCCTACAATTTTGAGCGCCTCCTGTTTCAGAAGTTTCACAATATACGCCAGGGATCTCATTCTGTCGAGGATTACTCTAACGAGTTTTATCAGATGCTCACAAGAGTGGATATCCAAGACTCTGAAGATCAGTTAGTGGCTCGTTTTATTGCAGGCTTAAAACCGCAGCTACAGAACATGCTTCATCAATTTGATTCATGCTCTGTTTCAGAAGCTCGGCAACGTGCGCTTCTCGTTGAGCAACAGACCCGATTGAGTTCTTCCCAGTGGTCTGAAAATTCTCGATCTCGGCCAACAACAACAACTGAGGAAACAAAATCAGCAACAGGGCGCGACGCAACGACCAACAACCGCACCGGTGAACTCGCTTCATCCTCCACTGAAGCACGCCCATCTCGCCCTAATGCTCTCTGCTGTTTCACTTGTGGCGAGCGTGGTCACATTCAGACAGCTTGTCCAACGAATGGACGCCGTGGACTACTTGCACGTGATAAGGAACTTGTTGGGGATCCTATATATGATGAAGAGGACGACATTGATGATGTTGAGGAGGAACAAGTTAGTGGCGACACAGGAACATTCCTTATGATTCGTCGCAATTGTCTCGCTCCCAAGGCAACTGAAGAATGGCAGCAAACAGCACTATTCAACTCTACATGTACGGTTAAAGGCAAAATTTGTCGATTCGTTGTTGATTCTGGCTGCTCCGCAAATGTAGTTTCTGAAGAAGCCGTGCACAAACTTTCTTTAACGACCGTTACCCACCCTCACCCATATCGACTTCTTTGGATGAAAACAGGCGCTGAGGTTCATGTCTCTCAACGCACATTGTTATCTTTATCAATCGGGTCTTTCTACAAAGACACGTTTTACTGCGACATTGTTCCGATGGATGTATCCCATATCATATTGGGCCGCCCTTGGCAGTATGATCGAGAAGTTTTGCATAACGGCAAACTCAATACACACTCCTTCATGTTTCAAGGTCGTAAGATCACATTACTCCCATCGCCTGACACTGACCATGTTCTTCCTAAACCGCAACACCCGACGCAACAAAGTCTCTTAATCATCTCCAAGTCGCAATTTGAAGAGGAGATGCGCGAGTCTGGTCCAATGTTTGCGTTGGTATCACTTGATTCCAAGACGGACCATAGTATGGCCATTCCACCTGAGTTTACACAAGTTATCGATGAGTTTGGTGATCTTTTCCCGGACGAGCTACCTGCAGGGCTTCCCCCTTTGCGAGATATTCAACATCACATTGATCTGGTACCCAACGCCACCTTACCTAACCGTGCTCATTATCGGATGAGTCCCGAAGAACATGAAGAGTTAAGGCGTCAGGTTGAAGATCTACTGGACAAAGGTTACGTTCGAGAAAGCCTCAGCCCATGTGCCGTACCAGCTCTATTGATTCCCAAGAAAGACAAAACTTGGCGAATGTGTGTTGATAGCCGAGCAATAAATAAGATCACAACACGATATCGTTTTCCTATACCGCGCCTTGATGATCTTTTGGATCAAATCGGTAAAGCATCGATCTTTACTAAGCTTGATCTTAAGAGTGGATATCACCAGATTCGTATTCGACCGGGTGATGAGTGGAAGACAGCATTCAAAACAAGAGAAGGTCTCTTTGAATGGCTCGTCATGCCATTTGGATTGTCTAACGCTCCTAGCACTTTTATGCGCCGTTATGAATCTAGCTCTACGTCTGTTCATTGGCAAGTTTTTTGTCGTCTATTTTGATGATATTCTCATCTTCAGCAACTCCATGCACGACCATCTTAGTCACTTGCAAGACGTCTTAGCTGCTCTTCGCCGCGAGAAACTTTTTGTGGCCAAGCACAAATGTGAATTTGGCGTTTCAGAGGTCCTCTTTTTGGGCTATGTTGTCTCAGCAACAGGTCTTTGGATGGATCCACAAAAAGTGGCCGCAATTTCTACTTGGCCGACGCCAACTACAGTTTAAGAGGTTCGTAGTTTTCACGGTTTGGCGTCTTTCTATCGGCGTTTCGTGTGTAACTTTAGCGCCATAATGGCTCCCATTACGGATTGCATGAAGAATACGACCTTTCTCTGGACTTCAGAAGCGTCACATGCGTTTGAACTTATAAAGACCAGGCTCACGACGGCCCCGATTTTAATACTTCCCGACTTCGATCAGCCTTTCGAGCTACATTGTGATGCAAGTAAGTTGGGTATTGGAGCCGTCCTAAGTCAGCAAGGCTGACCTGTTGTCTATTATAGCGAGAATATGGCTGGCGCTCGCACCCGTTACAGTACATACGACGTCGAGTTCTGTGCCATTGTCCAAGCAATTAAACATTGGCGACACTATCTTGCTCATAAAGAATTTGTGCTCTTTACTGACCATGTGGCACTAAAGTATTTTAATACGCAAGACAAAATCTCTTCTCGTCATGCCTCCTGGATAGCTTATTTGCAGCAATTCACATTTGTGATCAAACATCAATCCGGGAAGTTAAACAAGGTAGCAGACGCGTTGAACCGTCGTCATGCTTTAGTCTCAACGTTGCGAGTAAGTGTTGTGGGTTTTGAGTGCTTTGCCGACTTGTACCCTACAGATCCATTTTTCTCTTCTATTTGGATGGATCTAACACATGGGATTCGTTCAGACTATTCCCTGGTCGATGGCTTTCTCTTCCGCGGTAACCGTTTATGTGTCCCAGAGTATAGTCTTCGGTTGCAGATTATCTTGGAATTGCATCGCGAAGGACATGTTGGTCGTGATCGTACACTCAAGTTGGTCACAGATTCTTATTTTTGGCCTACCTTGCGGCGTGATGTTGAACGGTTCGTCGCTCGTTGCACTACTTGTCAGACAAGTAAGGGTCATGCGTCGAATGCTGGTCTCTACCTGCCACTACCTATTCCAACTCAACCATGGAGTGACATCAGTATGGATTTCGTCTTGGGTCTTCCGCGAACTCAACGTGGCAATGACTCGATCTTTGTTGTTGTTGATCAATTTTCTAAGATGGTACATTTTATCCCTTGCAAGAAGTCTACCAATGCCGTTCAAGTGGCCTCTTTGTTCTTTCGTGAGATATACCGTTTACATGGTCTACCAACATCTATTGTCTCGGATCGGGATTCTCGTTTCATTGGGCACTTTTGGCGCTCTCTTTGGAAGCTGCTTAAGACCAGTTTAAACATGAGTTCCGCATATCATCCTCAGACAGATGGTCAGACTGAGGTTGTTAATCGAAGCTTAGGCAGCATGTTACGCTGCCTTGTCGGAGATAACTTACGGTCGTGGGATTCTCTTCTTTGTCAAGCTGAGTTTGCTCATAACCATGCACATAATAGAAGCCTTGGTTTCAGTCCATTCAAGGTTGTCTATGGTGTGGTTCCTCGGGGTCCATTAGCTTTGTCTACCCCTCCTCAACCCGACGAGTTTCATGGGAGAGCTTTGGAGCTTGTTGACGAGCTTACTGATATTTATAACCGTGCGCAGGACAACTTAGCAGGTACTACAATCAAGTACAAACGGGCGGTGGATAAACGGCGGCGGGAGGTCAATTTTCAGGTTGGCGATTTGGTTTGGGCTGTTTTGATTAAGGAACGGTTCTCAACTGGTCAGTATAACAAACTCAAACCACGGAAGATAGGACCGGTGAAGATTGTGGAGAAGATCAATGCCAATTTCTTCCTTCTCATATTCATACTGCGGATGTGTTCAATGTTAAGCACATTTTCAAGTATGAACCAGATGATGCCATCCTTTCTGGATTCGTGGACGAATCTCTCGTACGGAAGGGGACCTGATGCAGCATACTTCCTCATCCTCTCGAGCTTTGGATTACTTTTCCTTTTCTTTACATGCTTTGATTTCCTTTTCTAAAATAAGTTAGTTTTTCTTTACTTATGTTGGTCTCAGGGCTTTCAGATCCTTGTAATCTCTTGATTTGTGAGAGATAGAACTTTTCGATTATTGATTTATAAAACTAGAGTTTTGTGTTTACAACTCTTGCATCCTTATTTTCTGGGCATTCTTTGAGAATACAACAGACTTAAGAAGGCTTAGTTAACGGGTATTTTTAGAATCCAACGTTATCTTCGCGTTATCGGTTACTAGACGGTACTTCTACTCCGTCACAAAGAACTTTACTAAGATTTATCTTTAAAACTTTTTTATTATCTGACAATCTTAATAGTGGTGGAGATTTGTATTGTCATTTTAATCATTTAGCTAAATGGACTAAGCAAATAAGCATTATCAACAAGACAGAAATTCAGGACATGATTTGAATAATTATATGCGACTATAGTTGTTTCTTATTGTAGTCTCAATGATATTAAATTTAATGTGACCTTGTAATAAGCAAAATCATTTGTAACCTTCCAAACTTCTTTTGGTTTGTAATTTGATTTTTTTATAAAATATATTTATAGTTTTTTTTCCGTCACAACAAAGATTCAGATTTGGGTATTTAAGACAACTATATTTTACTTTATAGAATTTAAGAGCAAGTGCTATGTTGTGTTGTTTGTTTAGAGCAAGTGGATTAGTCCTTCCAGATGCAGAATCATTATATATGTTTTGTAATCTACTAGTGTTAATGATGCATTATCATATGAATTCAAATCTGAGTAATGTGTATATATATTTTCTTAAGGATTGAGCTTAAACATAAAAGCTAGAGCTTCTTAGAATTGAATTGAGATTTAACATGGTGATGGAGCCAAACTCATGATTAACACCTCTATTACTGGACAATGAGATATCAGATTATTTTAGCAAAAATATCAATAATAGAAAATAACTTCGGGCCTATTATAGCGGCCTTATAAGGAGTGAAAGAGCACAAACAATAAAATAAATAACTAAAAATCTGATTTAAATAATTCCAGTTATCCAATAAACAGCGCCCACGTGCGGATTTTAGTCGGCCCCGACAAGCAGTGATCGCACGGCTGATCCACTTTGCTTAAGAGACAGCCACCAAAAACACCTCCTTGAACGATGAAAGTACAAAAATATCTCCGTCAACATTCTATTGCGGACAACATACAAGTACAACGAGACGACGATTTCTCCGATTATCTTCCCCCCCAAGAGGGCTATTTTTTTTTTTGAAAAAATGATTTATCTAGATTCGATTCGCTCGTCTCCTACGTTTAGTAATCAAAATTGATATCTTTGCTTTCTCTAGAAACCCTGGTCACAATTGGTTGATTCGGATTCCATGTTAGTGTTTATTTTAAGAGTTTTGTTTTAGTTTCCAGCGAGTTTGATGTTTGGTAAGATAATGTGTGTTTTGCTTTTGTCGATGATTCTCCATGCTTTGTTTGTGTTGTGTTATTTTATTACAAATTACATTTGTTTTATGTATTGTTTACCGTCTTCTTATAATACTTCTCATATCGATTCCTTCTCCACTGAGTTTTCTAGCTACATTTTATTTAAATGTGTGCAAATTTATTTATAAAATCAGACAGTGAGGCTCGAATTCATGCTGCTTTTTGCATTCTGTCTCTGTTTCTAGAGTTTTGTCTGATCGCATCTGTCTTCACTGTGGTTATTGAGTTTGGTGTTTACTATTTCGTGTATTCAGATGCGAGATTTCATGATTCGGTTTGGGCTGCACCCATTGGAATCTTCAAGAACTAACAAGTCTTCTTCGTTTACAATTATTACCAAGGTTCTTGATTCTTTCCAAAAAAACAAAATGATGTCTTTACATATTTTTACCAATCACTTAGGAGAATTCATTTATGATTTTTTGTTTTAATTTAGCAGGTCGACAATGGAGGCTCGTCCGGTTCAGAGATCAGGTTCTAGGGAGCTCATTAACCTCGCTCACACTAATTCAATACCTTCTACACCAAACCCTTCTTTAGAAGCCGAAGGTTCCTTCATAAGATCAGAGAACAACAACAGTCAGTTAATGTCTAAGCCATTAGTACAACAAACCTACCATTTGCTTTCCTCCAGTAACAATGGAGCCGTTGGACACATATGCTCTTCATCATCCTCTGGTTTCTCAACCAATCTCCATTACTCATCTACGGTCTCTCACGAGAAACACTACGCTGGAAGCAGCGGTAACGATACTTCTTGGTGCCATGGAGGGTTTCTTGATTTCCCTGAGGCCAGCCATGTTGAAGATGTTGGCGTTGGTTCTGCGTTTGATGAGATTCAGAAACATAACGATTGGCATGAATGGGCTGATCACTTGATCACCGACGAAGATCCTTTACTATCCACTACCTGGAACGATATTCTGCTTGACACCTGTTCCCATTCAGATTCAAAGGACCAGAAACCTCTTCAAGTTCCACCGACTATTCAGCAGCAACCCTCTCCGTCTGTGTCCGTGGAGCTGCGACCTGTCGGTTGCACAACATCTTCGAACAGTAATAACGGAACGGGCAAGGGACGTATGCGTTGGACGCCAGAGCTTCACGAGGCTTTTGTTGAGGCTGTCAACAGTCTTGGTGGTAGTGAAAGTGAGCATTTTATTTCTCTTTGCCTTTCCATAAACTTTGTGTGTTTAAACTCATTGTTTTTTTTTTGGTTAACAAAGGAGCTACTCCTAAAGGTGTGCTGAAGATTATGAAAGTTGAAGGTTTGACTATATATCATGTCAAAAGTCATTTGCAGAAGTATAGGACGGCTAGATATAGGCCAGAACCATCAGAATGTGGTTAGATACCAAACTCTTTCTTTATCTTTATTTCCTTTATGATTTTTTTTTCTTCTGAAAATTCATTTTATGATTTTTTTCTTGTCAGAGAAGAAGTTGACACCGCTTGAACATATAACATCTCTTGACTTTAAAGGGTAAGTTTTTTAATGTCTGGTAACGTAATAAGTGGTACACTTTTGTTTTTGTTCTGACCAAAATTTATACTACAGGGGGATAGGTATTACAGAGGCTCTGAGACTTCAGATGGAAGTACAGAAGCAACTCCATGAGCAGCTCGAGGTATGTCTTGTCTTATATTAAGTAAGACATTGCTTTTAGCTTTTTTTTTTTAAATGTCTGCAAACAATGAAAAGGTGAAATGTGATTCTAGGAAGCGTGAGTCTGGATGAGAATGTTATTTCTTTTGATGTTCTTGCAGATTCAAAGAAACCTCCAACTCCGGATAGAAGAACAAGGAAAGTACCTGCAAATGATGTTCGAGAAACAAAACTCGGGTCTTGGCAAAGGGACAGCCTCAACATCAGATACCTCAGCCAAATCCGAACAAGAAGACAAGAAAACAGATGATTCAAAGAAGCTCGCTCCAGAGGAGACAAGGAATAGCAAAGAGCCAGAATCTTCTCAGGCAAAGCGCACCAAAACAGATAACTGAAAGTATCTTTTTGCTAAGACTTTGTGTTTTGTTGGATCATTTATGAGTCCAGAGTTGAACAGTGAGAGCGTTAGAGAAAGAATCTCAACTGTTTTAACTATTTTTTTGCTATGTAAACACTCTCAACTGTGTTGTGTAGAAATAGAATGGATCCTCAAAGAAGAAACCAAACAAATAAAGAGTTAAGTTTGGGAGAATCTTCCATCCATCGGAACTAATCTAAATTCTTAAAGCATCATTAGTTTATGGAAAATCATCCTATGTTTAAATTATATAGAATATGGCCTGGGTTTTCTCTCCACAAAGTTCTCTGTAATGGCATATACATATGAGTTGTTTTTATAGAAACACATATGTTTTCGAAAAGAGAAAAAAATATACAAATGGATAATGAAATTTGGAATAAAAATGATTTTCATGAAAAAAGTTTCCATTCGAGTTCACAAGGTCCATGTCTCGTTTTGTATACAGTATATATAACCTAGCAAGTTACAAAAAAGTATATATAACCTAGCATCTAGGTTTCTTTTCATACTTTTTGTTTCATTTGAAGCAATCATATTTTCCTTGTATACTCCTCTTAGTAAATGCAACACCGATAAAATGAAATGGAGAAAAGAAGAGTATTTCAAAATGGTTTAGTACTGTACTGTTTGATACTGATTTATACACTCCAAATCTTGGTAAAGAAGCTCTACCAATCTCATATCTCAATTAATCATATACTAATATAATTTAATTACAATGAAATAACATAAACAAATGTGATATTTCATTTGTTTTTTGTGATTTTGGTCTCCATGGTTGTCGTGGTCAATAATAACAAAGTTATGCAACTTTTTATAAGTCCATGCAAGGCTCATTAAGGTCAAAATAACAAATCTCATAACTAAAATTGTGAAAGATGCAAAAGATGATGCGAGGTTTGAATTTCTCTCTATTGATGATTGTATGTTCAAAACTACAACACATTTTACCACTATTATTACCATAGCCAGATGTTAAAAATGAGAGTGAAGTTGTTTGCGATTTTAGAAGTTTTATCCCTTTAGATCATAAATTGGGCGGTTTACCATGAAGATGTGTGTCAAAGGAAGTAGTTTTGAAAATTGACTAGACCAGAGACCAATGTGAGAATCCAACACATGTTTAATTGACTTATCGTTAGAAGTAGACCAAACAACAAGATATTATGCAGTTTTTGTTTCTCTTAAAATCAAAATTGATATCTTTCCGAGTATAATTTTAGATATCTTATTTTTCTTGAGAACCGTGTTTGCAATTGGTTGATTCGGATTCGATTTGTGTTAATTTAAGTGTTTTTTTTAATTTCTAGCGAACTGAATGTTTGGTTGGATAATGTGTGTACTTTTGTTAGATGATTATCTATGTTTGTTGTGTTACTTCATCACAATTACATTTGTTTTTGTTTTCAGTACCGTCTTCCAATAATATATACTTTGTGTTTGTATGTCTCAGGGTGGACAAATCTACTAAGCCTAGCTGGTTTTGCCTGGGATAAAAGCCTAGGAAGAAAGTTTCTGCTTGATGAAGTCTTTCACTAGAAATTCAACGAGTAGTGTTGGGTGAAAAATATTTTTGTTATATCAAAGGTATCATATTTGCATTGTGGAATGAATCTTTAGCTTGTTCTTCTATCCACATCAATGACCACAGGTGTTTGGTTCAAGGATTTTTTTTTTATTTTGGTTTATGTCCATCAATAAATGACCCGTTCTGTCCTCAGATTTACTCTACAGTCAAGTATTTCAACTGTGTCACACATGCGTGGAGCGAGGCTAAATCTTTGACACATTGCCCAAGAGGAATGAACGGTAGCTTTTTGGTTGCTAACAAAGATAAGATCTTTGTACTTGGGGTTATGGTAGGAGAGATAACTGAACCAGATTCTTACAGTGCAACCGCTAACCACTAGACTCTTGTAGAAGAGCCACCTTTGGATGTGAACAGTTCAATCGGTTTGAATTTATTTGGATTTTAGAATTTTGGGGCTTGGATCTTTACGGATTCGGTTTGGATTCGCATAATCCATTCAACTTATTTTAAAACTTTTAAAATTCATTATCTAGTTTAAATTTCTCAAAATCTATAAACAAAATAATACATTACATATAAATTTGAATAAGATATGTCAAAATATCATAACCTAACATATAAATTGGTTTGATTTGAATATTTGAATAGATAATCAATAGATATTTCAAATATTTTTGGTATTTTTGAGTATACTTTAGCTATTTTAGACATTTACTTTTGACTATTTGTGTATATTTTCAAGTATTTTAGATAATTTAAAAGTAGCTTATATATACTTTGGATTTTTTTAATATACCTTACATCTAAAAATAATTGATATATTTAGGTATATAAATCTATTTTGGATATATTTGGTTATCCAAAATACTTTTGGTTTAGATCAGTTTCGGTTTTGGTTCATCAGATACCAAAATAAACTCTTTTCGGCAAGGAAACATTTTATTAAGAGATTATGTGGGATTGCAGCCATGGGCCCAAATATTCAAAAGATAAATATAAATTAAAAATAAGCCCAAGTTCATGTTAATTAGGGTTTATGGTTTTGTAGGTTTGTTTCTCCACGGAGAGCGTGTGAATTAAACCACAACCTTGTTTCACAAGACAAATCGATATCCTTGCACAGACAAAGACTCAGATCAACTACAGTTCAACCCGTCCATCTAGATGGTAGATCTTACGGTGAAGACAATGGATCTCTTATGGGCGGTCTTAAGATATGCCCCGACAGTGGCTGTAGAGATGATGTTTGTCCTCTTGGTTATCATCGTGACGATGGTCGCACTAGACACTCTCCGCATGTGTTTGACCGCCATCACGGCCGGTAATGACTTGAATCCGTTAGAGGCCTTGTCTCAGGTGGAAGAAGAGCATAATTCCGAGACATCTGAAAAGATTTTACGTGATGTAAAGAACCCATCTTATTTCCCGCGCTTCCCCCCGTATATTGATCGTCTTAATCTTTATGTATTCAGATTACCAATTAGGACTAGAATCACATATTAGATATTCAAACATATTGTAGTGGAACTAGCGTCCAATATCTTTGGCCCTCCACGCTGATTCTTCACTTGTATACACTAGATTTCTGGCTTGGGTTTAGCTACGAATGACTTTAACTTCTGTACGACCTCGTGTTGTTTTAAGCTACACAATGCCTTTTTGATATACTTTTTAATACGCTAATGTTCATTGATGAATCATGGTTCAATGCAGGTATCCGAGATTAGAACAAAGATTTCACAAATCGAGCTTGATGTTCAGCAAATTAAGAAAATAATTTATGTTTTAGTAAGTCACATATTTTCTCTTTTATACGCATATTTCTTACAATATGATCCCTTCTCTGTGTATTTGTATACGATCGTTTTTTAACTAAACGAAATTTTTTATCTAAAAGGACTAGCATCTTATTATTTCTTTCTTAATTGACATTGTTACTCTTATTTGCAATATTTACAGCAAGAGAAGATTGAAAGTCTGGAAAGCAAACAAGTAACTACTTACAACTATCAGTCCAACACATATATCAGTCCATCACATATATAAACTACTTCGCAGGATCTTATATAATCCCCCGAACATTTATTTTATTTTGTTAAACCCGCAGGATGCGACTCTCTCGGAACTATTGCGTCTAAGTCAAGTTTTAAGCGACGAAGGCAACACAAGCACTAAAGTATTTTAGGTGATCGTTGATTAATTGTTGGTCGCTCTTTTTGTTCGTTTTGTAAATACATACCCAAAACTATACATGCACGGTTTTATATACCTTGTTGTATTCGATTTTTTTAAGAGGATACACTTCTTTCAATCTTTGTTGTCAGAACCATTTTTTCCGGACGAAGTTTCACAAACTCCTGTTGTGCATACCTGGTTGTCATTATAATTTTATAACCATTAGAATTAGAACCCATGATCATCAACATAGGTCTTACGAAATCACATGCAAGCAATAATCACTTGAATAACCAAAAGCTACCAGCGTTGGAATAATAATCACTTGAATTGGTTTTCCATATTAAATCTAAGGAACGCCCCCATGTTCTGTCATTAACTTATGTTGTTAAATGCTGTTATTCAAATAATGTTTAAATAAAGTGATAAAGAGTTCTTATGAATTTCGAATTTGTCATTAATAATTTTGAAATTCTTCAAGACACTGGAATTAGTACTATTGCAGAAATGTGTATAACACCAGAATCTTTTCTTGCAAGGAAAACTCGCTTATTCAGTATGAATCTAAAATCTTTCGAAAACAGGAGATAATTTCAGTTCTTGCTTTCTGTCAATGATGCAACTATCCTTGTGGAGATGCAGTAAGCAGTAGACTGAATAGTGATCATTGGATTCACTCCAACAGCTGATGGCAACACACTCCCATCGCAAACAAACAGTCCCTCTGCTTCCCAGCTCTCGCCCTTCTCATCCACCGCACCTTCCTCCGCTGTGAGTCCCATCCTGCAACTACCCATCTGGTGAGCTGAGAAGTATGTCGTCCAGTACTCACCCCTTGTGCTGACTCCACCAACCGCATCAACGCTGTCTAGAAACTCTTCCATGGCTTCTCTTGTTGTCCCTTCACACTTTATCCCCTGTCCATCACTCCTGCATAATCCAATAGTGAAACAGCTTAAAGAGTTACTACTTACAAATCTTTGGCCGGACAAAACATTTTTTTGGTTAGTTTTAATACAAAAAAAAAATCGATAAAATAGTTCTTTAAAATCTGAGGCTAATGCTAATGTTTCATCCGGCTCTGTCCTATTTACAAGGTAGGTCGAGTGACATACCTATATGTTCCGACTTCAACTGCACCTGCTGCAACCAAAACCCTCAAAGCCTGTCTAAGCCCTACCCTAAGATTCTCCCTATCTTTCTTGCTTGTCCTGTACGTAACCTCGTTTTCCTTCAAAACCTCACCAGAGCCGTAGTCCCTTACAAGAGCAAACAAATGAGATGTCCTTCCGTACTTCATCATCCGCTCCTTAAGGTCAGCTCCCGAAACCCACGGGCTCAGCCCCGCGTACGAAGCTGGTCCCGCTAGTGGAGTCTCCAGTATCGCTCTGCAACCAGATTCAGCATCGTGCACATGATGGACCGATGTGATGATCCCTCCCTCGTACATTTTCCCAGAGAACTCAGAACCGTTCTCCGGGAAGTATCCCCATGTCATGAGAACAGGGTGCAGCTTCAGATTCCTCCCTATGTTCCTGTTCTCTAGCCCACTTGCACGCATCAGAGGAGGTGTCAACAAAGAGCCAGCTGATGAAACCGTAACTCTAGCTTCTATCATGAACTTCTTCTCAATCTTTCCTCCAACAGAGCTCGCTATCACTCCCACACATCTTTTCTTCTTCTTCCTCTCATTGTTGTCAGTGAAAACGAATCTCTCAGCTTTGACACCTGTCAAGATCACAGCACCGTTCTCGACAGCATCGACAAGCCAAGTCTTGTCCGTCCCGTTCTTGCCTCCTTCTCTACAACCATACCCGCAAGAACCGCAGTAATGATCCTCCGGTGAGTTTCTTGGAACAGAAACTACCTTTAACCCTAGTCTCTCGCACCCTTCTCTCAGAATCTGGTTCTGTAACCCTTCCTTCACGCATCTTTCCGTAACACCGAGTCTTCTAGTAACTTCATCCATTGCTGACTGGTACTCTTGGCTACCGAAGAACTCGATCTTACTCTCTTCAGACCATTCTTGCAGAACATGGTCCGGTGTTCTTATAGACGCCGACCAGTTAACAGCTGTTCCTCCTCCAACGGTTGAACCGGCCAAGACCATGAACTTCCCGTCGACAGTCGTCATAAACGCGCCTTTCTCGTATAGCTCGAGCATAGATGGACCTTCCAGACCCGAGTAGTCCCGAGCTGTGAAGTAGTTTCCTTTCTCAAGGACCAAGACTTTTAGTCCAGCTTTCGCTAGTGTTGCAGCTGCAACACCTCCTCCGCTTCCCGAGCCTATTATAACTACATCGCATCTGATCCTGTGGATATTGTCGTTATCTTCTCTAGCGACGTGAACACCTTTTTGAGTTAGTGATTGTGATATTGTAACGTCACTCTCGTTCTTGGTCTCGATGATCCCTTTCTCTAGAGGTCTTGGTGATTCGTCATCTTTGCTCGTCTCTGTTGTGTCGATGGAGTAGCCTATTGCTTCTAACGCAGGGTTCTTCATATTCTCATCCCTCTGTGAACAAAAAAAAAATAAACAACTTACTTATTAGTAATCATTTGACTTCTTATGAATGCACTTGTGGTGTTTTTACCTGGGAGAAGAAGGAGAAGAGAGTGTAGAACTTTGCAAGGAAGAAAGTGACACGAAGAGGAAGGAAAACACCACTCTGTCTCGACCACATCCTCAGGATCTCTTCTCTTTTGTCCAGTGGAAGCTCGGAGAATTTAAGGACAAAAGGCCAGTTCTTATCAAGACAGAGAGAGCCACAAAGAAATAAAGTTCCAAATCTATATGATAAGATGGCCAGTATGATTTTGAAAATGTTCACAGCTTCTGATCTTCCATTCTTCACTATCACCTCCGCTACCTAGAGACAGAGATCAATTAAACAACAACACATAGTACCACGGTTTTAAAATCAATCTAGGCAAGATGGCAAATCAAATTGTAAACAAAACTATTTTTCTAAAACGTTTCAAGTCAACCGTCTAACAAACAATCAATTATTGTCTAACAATTTCCTAAACAGTGATAGTAAAAGATAAGAACAAGAGCGACCAAAGTTGATTAAGCTATATTGTCATTTGTCTTAATCATAACACAGCAGGATTTGACTTCAAAAAGTCAACACTAGAAAACAGAGGATAAAGAGAAAAGAGAAGGAACCTCATCGGTGAAAGGTGGCTGAGAACCGGAGGCTACTTCGAAGGTATCAACAGCTTTTTCCTCCGCCTTGGTCTCAGGAGGAGGAGGGAGGAGTGTTTGACAGATGACGGCGAGAGATTGAATCTGAGATTGTGAGAAGCCATGGCTATAGCCTCCTCCTCCTTGTTGTCTCTTCTTCGATCTCAACAGAGGATGCCCTCTACTTCTCCTATCTTCTTCCATGTAATTTTCTCGATTTCTTCTTCTTCAACTTATCGGAAACCTTATAGAGAGGAAATGATTGAATTATCCTTCAGCTTGAAGAATCAATCAGCCAAGTCTTTTTGTACTGTCGTTAGAACAGAAGATCACGGAGTCTTACCTTCCTTTGTGGGGTCCACGCTTCAATAAGAAAGTGAAAACAAAACTTAATCATATGTCATGTACGATAGATCTTTTGTCTTTGTGTACTGATTTGACTTCTCACCAAGCTCCAAAGTCTTTTTCTCTTTCTGTGCTTATGTAACTCCTAGTCTTTTTTTAGAGTCCTTTTTCTTTATCTCTTTCTGTGCTTATGTAACTCCCAAAAGTAAATATTAGTACTTTCTTTGTAATCCTTTTATTTTGTTTTATTTGTTTGGTAGATTTATTCTCTTTTAACACATTTTTTTGCGTCGTATACTATTACTCATCAAGATATTAGGATAAGTTTACATAAACTCTAGGTCATCAAGATATTAGGATAAGTTTACATAAACTCTAGGTCAACAGTCAGTGCTTAGCTAAGTGAGGAAAGTGAGGAGAGACATTAAATGCGATTGTATGATGGTATGGATTCATATTTAATGTTTTGGTGTACCCAAGAATACATCAACCATTCCCAAAGAGAGTATTTATATTTTTTGTCTTGTTTCACAAATATATCATATGCATATTTCTTACTAGTCATAAAAACTAGGTCATTTTTGGAGATTTCATATTCGCTCTAAAATAACTGCCACTTGGGAGAATCCTGGAATATATCTGACATAGTTATCTAATTCTGTAAACATTTTATGATCTGTTTGGGAAAAAAATTGAAACCAATAAAATCTAAACATATCTTTCTAATAAAAGTATGAATCTGAATTTCTATCATGCGTTGTAATTTTGTTTTCTCACAAAAAACTACTCAAAGAAGAAAAGAAACGCACCTAACAAGGCCGGCAGAAAGTTACAGAATGGGGGACTTAGGTATTAAAAGCTCATAATACAATTTGGGCTTCAGATAAGTCCTAAAGATACGTAGTAATGAAAGTTCTGTTTACCATTAACAGCCCGTAACAATATATATATATATATATATATACACAATTAAAGTTAATTTGCTAACATGTTTTCCATAGTGGAAACACCATAGCCAATGGCGGAACTAGTGTATTGGCATGTGGGTCAACTGACCCATGTGGATTTTAGATTTTTTTTTTCTTGTATAATTCTATTAAAAATTTGATAAGTATTGCAAATTTAAGCTAAATGACCTCTATGATATTTGTTAATTTCAAAACTGACCCTCTTAAGAGATTTATCTGCCTCCACCACTGCCGTAGCATAATGGTTAAGGTTTAAAAGCTTTTACACTCAGGTCTGGAGTTTGACTCCCAGACTATGCAATTTATTGCAAACTATCTCAAATCAAGGTTTCAAGTCCCGGAGAGAACGCGATTTATCAGGCAACTATGCAGATTATGGAAAGAATGATTACAAGAGATCTTCAACATAGTGCAAGTAAATCTGGTCATGCATAGATCTTCATAGGACGGCTCAGATGATGCAGTTAGGTGTAGATCTTCATAAAACAAGTAGTATTGTCGGTTGTCGAATCGTCTATGTAATATTCCTAATAATTATAATATCATTGATAAATCAGCGTTAAAAAAACATGTTTTCCATAATGTTAGGTACTTAACAGATTTATCATGTTTTTAAGATTTTGATTAATGAGTCACTGAATGATTTGTCATACTATCCATTATTTTAAGTTTACTCAAATTTTATGCGTAATTATTAATTTTAATAAATAATATAATAATTTAACTGATAAATTATCATTATCTTTAGAATAACTAAAAAAAATTAACAATAATATCACAGTTAAATTGAAATTTTTTGTCATGTATTTATGATTTTGATTAATGAGTCACACTGTCATTTTTTTTATTTTAGGTTTACCCATGCTTAAATAATTATTCTAATAAATAGTTTTATTAATTTAGCTATAAATTATCATTATTTTTAGAATAAATATAAATATTTAACAATAATATTATAGTTAAATTGATATTATATTTAGTTTAGTAATAGTTAATTCTTTTATATATATATATATATATATATATATATACATTTTATTTGGTTTAATAATATTAAATCGATTCTATTTTAATATATATATATATATATATATATATATATATATCATATAAGACATAATAAGTCATTTATCGTTTAAGATAAATTTCTTGAGACAATCAAAACTATTCATTGTAATAATTTCTGGAAAAAAACAAAGAATCCAAAACAAATACTATTATTTATGAAGTATTTTTTTTCATTATTTTCATATTCATCCTGTCTAAAAAGATTGGACACTTCTCTAAAATATCTCTTTTTAAGTTTTTGTCACAAAATAACCCTTATAAATTAAAATGAGCAAAATAACCTTTTTGTTTTGATTTTTTTTTTTAATAATTATTTTTATTTTTAAAAATTTGAACTCATCCCTAAACTCTAAACCCTAAGGTATAAAATTAGTTAACCAAATTATTAATTATAAATGCATATTTATCTTCAGTAAAGCCTTTTTGGTCATTTTCTTTATTAGGATGCTATTTTTGTGAAAATAAACTAAAATGGCTATCTAAAGGAATTTTTCCAAAAGATTTTATATTGTGTTATCCAAAATATTTAATATCATAAAAATTGAACATAAATATAATTCCATGTATATAATTTATGTATATGTGAATGTTTTCAAGTTTATTTTATATACCAAAAAATATTTTAATAAAAAAAATTATGGTATATCAAATTTTCATATTTAATTAATTATTAATATTTCAAAAGTATGAAAATAATTTATTCTAATTTTTTTTGAATTGATGATATAAATATATATATTTATTTGATTTTTGTTTACAAAACTATTAAGCCTGCATATTCTAACAAAACACCTAGTACATTTTTGACCAAACGAAAGTATTTTGTCAACATATTTTATTATTATTCCTTTTCATTTGATTAAAAAAATTGTATTTCGTTTTTCAAAGATGAATAGAGACCAAGTCTGTTTTAGGAAGGGAAAGAACATTTAAATTTCTTTGCAGGTTGGAGAATTTGGAAAATGAGGAATGAGCTGTTGTTCTAACACAGAAGACAGCATATCCTGCAAGTCATCCATGCGGCAATAAAGGATTATCATGTGTGGAATGAGGCATTGCAGCAGGAAAGTCATCCAGAGCAAAGAGGTGGACAAGAGGAGCAATAGAGTGACAACTATACAAGATGTACTGCCCAATTCTGTGAACTATTACTGTTTGGTAGACACCTCGTGGAAGAAGCCTAATGAAATTAGAGGTATCGGATTGTCATTATACAGTAAAGGATGCATCTGTAAACTTCAAGGAGCTTCTTCAATCAGGCCAACAAACTCCTCTATAGAGGCAGAAGCAACTGCATTGTCAATGGCAGTACAGCAGTTGAGAGCACTGAGATATGATCAAGTTGCTATTATTGGAGACTGTAAGCCAAGCATTGATGAAAGTACTGCTCGTTTACTTTTCACTATGTTACTAGGTCTTTGCTTATGAATGTTAATGTCATAGCTAAAGAAGCAAGAAAAAGAAACCAACAATATACTTTCATAATAATAAGAAAATTTGTTGCAAAAAAGACAAAGTCTGGTTTTAGTTAGTAAAGAAAAACACACAAAAACAAACCGGATATGCAGTAACAGCTTGTGGTGATTACAATACAAGAAGAGTAGAAAGTTAATACAAAAATCCAGAGAAACGTTACATCCATAATACATGAAAAATCGAGAGTTTCGTGGAAACGTGAGGACCAAACAACACATGTATAAAGAAGAATCAAATTTACAGAAAACGAGCAGAATGATGATAATAAAGTTTCGTTTGTTCTTTACTTCTTCCTCATTTGCGGATCGAAAGAAGCTCAAAGCTTCTGAGAGCATCATCACGTGCAGTCCTAGAAGCAGCCACTCTGTTTCGGTTAAAGGCAGAGGCTGTCTTTGACTCGTATCCGCTCACACCAGCTGCCGCTTGGGCTCTCAGGAAGACAGATGGTCGACCACCACCACCGCTGCTTGAAGCCACACGGCTTGAGCTGCGGCTGTCCCCTTGATCACCTGATGAGCTTGGTCTACTCCCTGAGGCCACCGCTCTCCTTGAAGCGCTTCCGTATCTGGAAGTGTTTCTTCCTTTCTCAGATACCATATTCTGACACCCCCACAAAAACAAAACATATCAATAACGAGGACAACTAATCTACTACAACATGAGTTTGATGCCTTCATTGATGATTATGTATAATATATTTTTACCACAGAAGGTCCCATCGGTGAAGGAGCACCGTCAAGAGTTCGATGTTTGGTCTGGTTTTGATGGGGAGTGGCTCCTGTAGCGTTCCTTCTCGCGAAGGCTTCAACTGCACCAGAGAATCTGTCTCGGATCTCCCTCCCAACTGTAAGCAAAATAGATTAGATTCGACCAGTTGGTAGACATGTTTCAACTCTGGAAAGGGTAAAAGGACTACCTGAGATTCTTTCAGGTTTCTCAGCAGATGGTCCTGGGGCAACAACTGGTTTACCAGTACGATGCTGAAGAGAAAAGAGTGGTGAGGATCAAAGTGAGTAAAGACAGTCGATAGATAGAACTTTAAGAACAAGTGTACTCACCCTTCCATGGGAGCTGGACCGGGAACTAGAACTACTTTGAGGGTGTTTCAATGCAGTCCAGTCAAATACATAGTCAAACTGATAACCTGTGATTCAATTTGATCTCTTTACACATAAATACCGGTGATATGTTACTTTATATCAACAGAAGCAAAAGTTCACACAAACCTTCGCGGATAAACAAATCTCGGAATAGCCTCTTCAGATACGAGTAGTCTGGTTTGTCTTCGAATCGCAAGGACCTGCAGTATTGAAAGTATGATACGAATTCTTGTGGATAGGACTTGCACAACACCTGTTACAAGAACAAAACAATTTACTTGTCTTCCGTGTGACAATGCTGATCTAACTCCAATCAAGGGTATTATGTTTCCACCATACCTCTATAGAAGTTGAAACTTTCTTCTCGCTGATTCTATCATACTTCTGCTTCTTTGTGCCAGCTTTTAGTCCCTGCCACGGGAGGCTGAACACAGGAAAATTAGACCAGAACAAGTAAGTGTAAAGACTTAATCAGACAAAAAGGATCTGCATGCACAACCTTCCTCTCAGGAAATACATGAGCACGTAACCAAGAGACTCCAGATCATCCCTTCGACTTTGCTCTGACAAAAAAATATACAAGAAAGCACACGTCTAAAAATATGGTATACACAGCTTTGGGGTAGATTTCAAGTTGTTATGTGAGATGCTTACCAACACCAAGGTGAGTGTTGACGCTAGCATACCGAGCTGTGCCCGTAAGGTTCTTGTTTTCTCTGTAATGAATACTATTCGTAAGTATTCAAGTAAAAATATACGTACATGCACATGAAATCTCCATAAAAATCACCTGTAGGGGATGTGTCTATGTGTTTGGAGATCCCTATACTTCTTTGCAAGCCCAAAATCAATGACATACACCTACATACATATTATGATTTTGGTGAAAAGTGAAAGCAAAAGCAGAAAAAACTCATAGCAACAGTAACCAAGAGAGAGAAGATGGAATCAAACATAACTTAGTGGGTAACAACCCACCGAAATAGAAAGTGTAGGTGAAAGAAAAAGCGACCTGATTTGCTTTCCGACCAAGTCCCATCAAGAAATTGTCTGGTTTTATGTCTCTGTGAAGAAATCCTCTTGAATGCATATACTCAACTCTGCTAATCTACAATTAGGATCAACAAAAACATTTTAGACGGAACTCCAGACTTCTAACACTAACAAAGTAAATGCAGTACAAAGATGATAGACTCACCAGTTGATCCGCAAGCATCAAAACAGCCTTCAAAGTGAGCTTCCTATTGCAATAGTTGAACAAATCTTCCAAACTCGGACCAAGCAGATCAATGACCATCGCATTGTAGTCTCCCTGAACCCCAAACCACTTGAGGCTAGGGATGCCAGCTTCACCACACAAAACAAAAAAAAAAATTAGACGAGCTCGGTTCATCCATGTTTTTTTCCATCAAATTGGGACGACGAGACAGTAAACTAATGTCAGAGATGTGAAAAACTTACTTCCTCCTTGTAGAAGCATGTAAATCTTGGACTCATAATGAAGCTGTGGATGCTTAGTTTTCGCTGGCTCCTTCAATAGTTTCACAAAAATAGTTATAAAAAAGATTCAATTTTTGGTCTTTTCTTCAAACTAAGAGATCATGAAGAGATCTTAATCACAAAATGAATAAAGAAGGTAGATTTGAATCATACCAGCTTAACAGCGACTTCTTCTCCGGTTTGCACACTTACCCCTGAAAAATAATTTCCAATAAATCAGATTTAAAAAAAAAAACTGAATAAAGGCTGCAAGGGATCAAAGAAAAACAAATGATAAGAAAAAAAGAAGCAGTTTTTTTTTTCTTACCAAGAAAAAGCTCTCCAAAGGAGCCACCACCGATCTTCCGACCAAGCTTAAACTTGCCACCGATTACATTATCCATTTTCAAGTCCATTCAGACAAGAACCCTAATTGCTTTTTTTCTTTTTCTCTCCTCGAAATTCAACAGGTCTATGCCCTAATAATACTTGCAGCCCATCTGAGATCGAAAACAAGTCAACCCCAAATAATCACCTCTCTCTCTCTCTCTTTTCTCGCTCTCTCTCTCAGGAACCATCCAATGCAGCCGTGGAAGAAGAGTTGAATCGCCGGGAGATGTAATAATAAATCAGAGAGAAATTCATCAGAAAACAAAAATCGACAAAACTACATCCCCATGTTTGATGAGATTCGTTCACATTCCCAAAATCAATGGTGACTTTACGCGGAATCGATTTCTGCAACGAAAAACATTGACCCAGTAATCATGTAAAAATATCTGAGAGAGAGAGAAAAGAGAAAGAGAGAGAGAGAAAAGTGTGGGTTTAAAATTCAATCGGGCCTGGCCCGAACGTGTTTCATAATGGGCTTATATGGGCTATTGATTGCTTAAGATCACAAAGACGGTGATCTGTTAGACGACTACTAATTATCAGTAATGAATCACGCGGCGGAGCGAGAAAAAGAAAAAGGTTGCGTGAGGACGACTTGAACCCGTAACGCAGTCAGCCACCATCTCTGACCGACGACGACGACAAGGAACGTACATAGCTCGATCGAAACCCTAACAATCCTTACGAATTCTCTGTTGGAAATTTTCCGGGAATCTGGGTTAGTGTTTCCGAATTTTCCGGGAAAAAGTTTTGTATGATTTGATTATTTCATAGAATTGTGGAATTGATTGCGAGAGAAGCTATGTTATATTCAGTTGATGCTGTATGAAGAATGAGGAATGCAAATGCGATTAGATTTTTGTAATTGACAATGGAGGAAGAAGAGGATAGGTTTTTGTTGAGTAGCTTAGGGGTGACATCTGCTAATCCTGCAGATATCGAACAGACGATTCTCGATGAGGTACATTTACCTATGTGGCTTTTTTGAATCTATGGACCTTTTGAGTATATATCTTAAATGCTAGCATTTTATCTTTGTTAGGCTACAAAGAAGCTTGATAACGATGGGAGTGTGGAGGAGAGGTCTATACAGCTGGAAGGAAGCAGTGTCCTTCCTTCAAGCCATAGCGAGCTTTTGAATAAACTGAGGGCTGTGAAGTTTGAAATAGATGCTGTTGCGTCAACCGTTGAGCAAGCGGGGGAGGATGATGATGATGCAGCAGTGCAGAGTGGTTCTGTGCTTCAGAATGCTCTTGCTAAAGACCGTCTTAGAAGCCTTAGGAAGAGGAAAAATGAGCTTGAGAAGGAGCTCTCCGGTTTACATGGTCAGAGCGGCGCTTCTGGTAGTGGTGCTGATGATCGGAGTGGTATGCTAAGAGATTTGGTGAAGGGAGAGCCTAGTCTTAAGAGGAAATTGAAAGAGGTTGAGAAACCAAGCAAGAGAGAAGGGAAGAAGGTGAAAGTGGTGTCGTTTCATGAGGATACGGATTTTGATGCCGTTTTCGATGCAGCTTCTGCAGGTTTTGTTGAAACGGTACGTTCAGAGAAATGTTTGATCTATTTCACCTGATTACTGTAATGGAAAATGTGTATGCGAATGTACAGTATATGAAAGCTGTGAGTGACTAATTTAAAGCTGTTTTCTGTCTAGGAAAGAGATGAATTGGTTAGGAAAGGAATCTTAACTCCCTTTCACAAGCTCGAGGGCTTTGAACGCAAGCTTCAACAACCTGGACCATCAAACTCGCGTAACCTACCTGAAGGAGAAGAGGGAAATGAGGACTCCAGCAGTATTGATAGAGCTGTCCAATCCATGTCGCTGGCTGCAAAAGCTCGCCCAACAACCAAGCTACTTGATGCACATGACTTGCCAAAGCTTGAAGCGACCCCTGTTCCTTTTAGGAGGCTAAGAAAGCTTTACAAGGCTAATGATTCTTCGGATAGTGATGGAAAGAAAAGTAAAGCTGGGAAGAGCAAAAAGAAGCGGCCTTTGCCTAAGAGGAAATGGACGAAGCGGGTTTCTCACGAAGACTCTAGTCTTCAAGGAAATGGTATGGTTTATGCTATTGAGAACTAAATGCACATATTTACATATTGCTGGTTTTTGGTTGAACCTGTGAATTTATGGTAGTAATTTGAGCGAATGCTTTTGAAAAAGATAAGGTCGTGATATTGCAATGCTCTGAATTGATATATTCAGCATATGCTTCTTTTTTCTCATTTGAGTTGATGTACAGAAAATAGTTCTCATATTGATTACCTTTGCAACGTTGCAGAAGATGAACGGAGAATCTCGACCACGTCCAGTTGTGAGGAAGAAGAGCTAGATGATTTTGATGACGTAGACGACAGCGAGACATCTTCTGTACCACTTGAAGGTGGATTAAACATTCCTGAGAGGATATTTATTAAACTTTTCGATTACCAAAGAGTTGGAGTGCAGTGGCTCTGGGAACTTCATTGCCAAAAGGCTGGTGGCATTATCGGGGACGAGATGGGTCTTGGTAAGACCGTGCAGGTCTTATCTTTTCTCGGTTCGTTGCATTTCAGCAAGATGTACAAACCGAGTATTGTCATATGTCCTGTCACACTCCTGCGTCAGTGGAGAAGAGAAGCACGGACATGGTACCCGGATTTTCACGTGGAAATACTCCATGACTCGGCAAAAGATACAAATAGCAAAGGTCGAGTCAATGCCTCTGAAAGCGATTATGATAGTGAAGGTTCAGTCGACAGTGATCATGAACAAAAGTCTAAGAACACCAAGAAATGGAGTTCTTTGATAAACCGGGTTCTAAACTCTGACTCTGGGCTACTCATCACCACATATGAGCAGTTGAGGCTTCATGGTGAGAAACTGCTCAATATTGAGTGGGGTTATGCAGTACTGGACGAAGGCCATCGGATCCGGAACCCGAATGCTGAAATTACTTTGGTGTGTAAACAGTTACAGACCGTCCATCGAATTATTATGACTGGAGCACCAATCCAGAATAAGCTGACAGAACTCTGGTCCTTGTTCGATTTTGTTTTCCCGGGAAAACTGGGCGTCCTACCTGTCTTTGAGGCTGAGTTTTCTGTTCCAATAACTGTGGGTGGCTACGCCAATGCATCTCCTTTGCAAGTGTCAACTGCCTACAGGTGATTTACTAGGTCTTTCTTTGAATCACTTAAGTCACATTTGGTGTTCTAACAATCCTTGATATTTTACAGATGCGCAGTTGTTCTTCGTGATCTGATCATGCCATACCTACTCCGCCGGATGAAGGCCGATGTGAACGCACATCTCACAAAAAAGACTGAACATGTTCTCTTCTGCAGTCTCACCGTGGAGCAGCGATCTACCTACAGGGCATTCCTAGCGAGCTCAGAGGTAGAAGATATATTCGATGGCAACAAGAACTCTCTGTATGGGATCGATGTGATGCGTAAGATATGCAACCACCCTGATCTACTCGAGAGAGAACACTCTCACCAGAACCCAGATTATGGGAATCCAGAACGCAGCGGGAAGATGAAGGTTGTTGCAGAAGTTCTCAAGGTGTGGAAACAGCAAGGACACCGTGTACTTCTGTTTTCACAGACTCAGCAAATGCTTGACATCCTCGAGAGCTTCTTGGTTGCAAACGAGTATAGTTACCGGAGGATGGATGGTCTTACCCCAGTGAAACAGAGGATGGCGTTGATTGATGAGTTTAATAACTCAGATGATGTGTTTGTGTTCGTTCTAACGACGAAGGTGGGTGGTTTGGGAACAAACTTGACTGGGGCGAATAGGGTCATCATCTTTGACCCGGATTGGAATCCCTCAAATGATATGCAGGCAAGGGAACGAGCTTGGCGTATAGGGCAGAAGAAGGATGTTACGGTTTACAGATTGATCACACGAGGGACGATTGAGGAGAAAGTATATCATAGGCAGATATATAAACATTTTCTCACCAATAGGATCCTGAAGAATCCACAGCAGAAAAGGTTCTTCAAAGCTAGGGATATGAAAGATCTTTTCATCCTGAATGACGATGGGGATAGCAACGCATCAACCGAAACCTCTAACATCTTCAGTCAGCTGTCTGAAGATATAAACATCGTAGGAGCCCAAACGGAGAACACAACCGATTCCACTACACAACTTGATATTCACGATGCAGCAGATGAAGTCTCAGGAGAAAAAGATGAGGAAACCACTGATAAAAATGGTGAGCCAGTGGATGAAGAGACAAATATCTTGAAGAGTCTCTTCGACGCACATGGAATCCATGTAAGTCTGTTTACTGTTTGCTCACTAAAGCTTCGTCCCTTTACTTGACTACTTCCATTTTTTATTTATTCAGAGTGCTGTGAATCACGACGCCATCATTAACGCAAACGACGAGGAAGAGAAGATGAGACTTGAACACCAGGCATCTCAAGTAGCACAGAGAGCTGCGGAAGCATTGCGCCAATCACGGATGCTGCGTAGCCGCGAAAGCATCTCAGTGCCCACATGGACGGGAAGATCTGGCTGCGCAGGTGCACCTTCATCTGTACGGAGGAGATTCGGATCAACTGTAAACTCCCGGTTAACCACAGCAGACAAATCATCAGCTGTCAAGAACGGTATCAGCGCTGGTCTATCTTCAGGCAAAGCACCGTCTTCCGCAGAGCTTCTCAGCAAAATCCGAGGAAACAGAGAACAAGCCATTGGCGTTGGCCTTGAGCAGACACAGTCTCCAAACCCGTCTTCTTCGGGTTCGAGCAGCAGAGTAGGTTCGTTGCAGCCAGAGGTCCTGATCCGACAGATTTGCAGCTTTGTACAACGAAGAGGCGGAAGCACGGACACGAGCAGCATTGTCAACCATTTCTCGGACAGAGTTCCTGCTAAAGATGTACCTTTGTTTAAGAGTCTCTTGAAGGAGATTGCCACGCTTCGTAAGGGTCCAAACGGTTCAGTTTGGGTCCTCAAATCAGAGTACAAAGACTAAAACAAAGAGTCTTTGTCACAAGTCGTAGAGATGTCTCTTCGCAATTTTTTGGACCATTCAAAATGATCTTGCTGTACAGTTGGATGCCTGAGTTTATCACATTAATGATACGATGAAGATGTTAGGCTTAATAACAGGCTTTGTTTGAGCTTTACAGGAAAATAACTAAGCCCATTATTTTCTACTTCATCGAGTTGTAGCTTTCGAGAATCAACATTTATACCAATCATTAATGTTAACTCTTATCGTGTATTATGGTGTCTATGTCGGCCTCATCCTCTGTTGTCTTGTCATTATCAAATCTCTACTTGTCTCAGGCCCACTTAGCAACGTGGAATCTTTCGAAGTATGTGGAGGATATCCTTTCTGGTGCTGCTGCACATATCAATGTGTCCCGAGAAGGCTATTATTGGTGGGAGATGAAGTCATGAAGAAGCGTCTATGGCAGGTCTTGTTAGTCCACATATTCAATAATCCCAAACCTCTAGATTCATATTTTTTTTTCTGTTCTGTGAAACAAAGCTTATAGTTTACTCATTTTTCCTGTGGACAAACTTCACTTAATGGGTATCTTTATTAGTTAAAGCAGTTAGAGCTAAGGAATATGCTTTGATTTTCAAGATCTTTGGCTCTTTTTTCCTCCTTGATCGTCGTATAAGATAACCTAGTTTAGTATCACTTAGTCGCCAGTTTATTATTGTTATTTATTTGTGTGGGGGATTTCGGATGGATCCGGACACGGTTGTCATAATCTTGTGATAAAGCTATATAGTTTATTGTGTTTCCTTGTGTGCTTAAGATTCGTGTGTCATTCTGTTAGTTATAAGTTAAGCAAAATAACTGTGTTATTTTCATGGTTAAGACTTATTTCTTATTGCATGTTTTTGTAACAAGAGTTTGGAAACAGACGCATATTATGTACTTTTTAATTTTGTGTAAATGATGACTTTAAAGGTGATTGAATTTTCAATCTTATGGGATACGAATCGAATAGCTGCCTGTATTGGTCCCATTGATTGTGAAGACTTTAAAGATACTCATAGATATCATTGTCTATATTGATAGAAGTAACCCCGTCCTCGAGAGATTGAGTAAATTTCTATATCAAGAAAATGAAAAAAGTTTAAAACAAGAAAAGATTCTTTAGCGGTCTCATTGAGGTTGAAGTTCGAAAAGCTAAAATAAGATTTAAGAAGTGATCGCTCTTTTATTTGTCTTTTTAAAAACTTTATTTAGATGTCTTCTTTTACTTTACCTTTGTCTCTTCGGTTGGTCTATAGCTTTCAAATGCTATAGGCTTAGGCGAAGGATACACACAAATATACATACATAAATATTATATATAGAGAGTGGTGTGTATAATTTTATAGCTAGGGCTCGCTTAGGAGTTAGGACTACTGATGCATGGAGTCATGGACCCTAGCCATCCACGTAGTATCATTTCTCTCTTTAGATGATGATGATATATAATCTTTTTTATACAGTTGGAACACTAGACGAACATGAGCCAGTTATTGATATGCAACAGTCATACAAATTTAACTTTACTTATTTATGAAACAAAACAAGAATAGATCCAACGAACACGGTTCATCATAAAATAATGGTTTTACGTGAATTTTTAACAGATTTTGTGGTACTTTGTTGATTGTTATAAATCATGAGTTTTCTTAATTCTAAACATTTTTTTCCAACTTTTGTTGACATTTTTTTTCAGTGCATAAGTTGATTCATACTCCTCAATATTACTTCATGTCCATCTAATTTTTTTGGGTCTAAATGTTAAAATGTCCATCTAATTTTCTTTTGTTGTATGTATTTTTGAAACATATCTAAATTAATACACAACTACTAACATTATGGATATAAGTTTTGGATTACTGCATGAATCTAGTACAAATTTCCGCGTATGCATGCATCGATTCAACTTCATCATCCTTATAGTTAATTAAACTATAGTTCTATAGTTCTCGTTAAAATAACTATAGATAGTCAGTGTTAGAATCATGCATACATGAGATGAAATATGACAGTGTACATGGTGCAATTATTTGGCTAAAATGGAAACCTTGTGAAAAGTAATCAAGAGAAAGAAAAATAAGTTCATATGATTATGATGGAAAACCTGAAAATCAAAATCGACCACCAATATTTATTTATGGTTATAATAGTTTCAATAATTGTTATCGTAAAGGAAACTATGAATGAGTATTTTGGCAAAAAGAAAAACTATGAATGAGTCCATTAGCATTGCGGCGGCGAAAATAAAATAAATTTAAATTCTAATCAATCATAAGCTCAATGTTCTCGGTCACACGTTTCTTCAACCTCCCTCCAATCAAACTGCCCCTCTTTGATCAACAGTACTGTTTCCCCTCTCTCCCTCTCACTCAATTTATATTTTGCGTTTTCAAAAGATCTATATTTTAGGATTTTCATACTTAAATATATCAAATTTGAGTTACCAATACATTATTTCTGTAATCAACTATTGACCACAAATTTTAATAAATACATTTTTTTTTAAAATTTTACAGTTTACATTTAAATTATGCATTAAAAATGTGAAAATGTATCTTTTTGAAACAATTTTTTTTTCTAAATCATGAATCTCTTAGAAACAAGGGAGTATTATTTTTTTCTGAAAAGAGGCAAATTATATTCTTATATAGATAAACATCTCTAAACTTTTTTCGGTGTAATCTTTAAATTATTTTTCCCAAAACGAATTTCTAAACTATATAATAATGCTTCTGTATATTATATCCAAACATATGAAATGAAACTGCACTGACTACAAACACATGTTCTGTGTGAATAAGAATGACGCACGTTATCCAGGTGTCGGGACTGGAAGCATTCCAAGCTGGACGTCTGTTTGATTGTATGATAATCACCACTAATCTACAAATGATTGACATATACAAACAATGTATATGTATATGTATATTTTTATTACATATCGGGCATCTTGTTGCAGTGTAAGCTGAAAATCCCTAAATGTCAAAAGGAAAAAAGGTTTCAGCATTTTTTTTGTCATACATTGGTTCATTAGTTTTCATGGGGTTGAGTCATCTTACATTTATGATCAACTCACATCTGATACTATTTTTCTTTTAAAAATTTTACTATTTGTCTTTGAAAATATATATGATCAGAGAATTTGAAACGGAATTCTGATTACTGGTTTGTTGGAGATAATATGGTATCCATGAAAAGAGTTTGCAAAAGGTAAACACCATCAGTTCATTGTTGTTTGTTATTAACGTCACACTGACTGTAGAATACTATTTAATTGTTGATGTTTGATGCAGTAATATTGATGAATCCTCTTTGATAAAAACATGTTTTTAATAAAACTACAAAATCGAGACAAATTTTAATGTCTACTCTTAAGATATATATATATATATATATATTATTTGCGAAATAATTTTTCGCAACGGAATTCTCACGTTGAAAATTAAAGCGGCTAATGTCGATAGTACCCTTAATGAATAATTAGATTTAGTAAATATAGTCATATATAACTATAATAATCAGTCAGTTGTCCAAAAATAAATTAAAAACGTGTCTAGAATAACATATTCATGTTTATCCTTATTGTTTACTCAAAAGAAGAAATTAAACCAATGACAAATTAAAGATCTTTTCACTCACTGAAATATAATAAAAAAATAGATTTCATGGTTTTTTTCAATTGTGTACTAAAATCAAAAACCATTATAACGCTCATGTATGCATGTATCAATTTTAAAAAAAATAATTATATCATACATATTTTCTTTTACAAAATTTTAAAGTATATGAAATAGCAAAATAAGTATGTCACAACTCATAAAATATCATTATTCCAATTTATTTCTTAGCCTTTTATTTTAGATTAATATATTTTTGTATGGATATATACATCTGAGAAAAATATAATAAATAAGAAAAAAGCGGCTTTCCATTGAGATGGAAAAGTAGATACCATTTGGTGATCCATAAAATATATGTTGTCTCACTTTATTCTGACAATGAAATAAAGTATATTATGCCAAAAGAAAGCAATGAAAATCAGTTATACGTGTATACTTTCTATGTTCCTGAAAATAAGATTTTATATAATTATTACGTTTATTAAGAATTTAATAAATATTTAAAATTTATTTCAGTAATTATTTTTCTATACATTTTCTAATAACTTTCCACCAATAAAATTTAATCAATTTAAATATTTACAATTAATATTTTTTAAAATATACAAAAGTATTTTAAAAATATAAAATTTATCTTTGTGGAACAAAAATAAAATCCAAAAAATCTTTCTTCCGGGAACTGAGAGAATGTATGTTTTGAAATAATTCATATCAAGAAAAAGAAAACAATTTATATCGTAGATCAGAATTATAAAACAGGACATGCACCAGCATTTTATATCAACGGGCTGTATCGTATATATTCATAGTTTCATATACTCCCTTCGTATACGCTAGTATGGTGGATATATACAAAATAATTTTAAAAATATATTTGTAACCAAATATTCTAACGGTAAAAGAGCATTTCCACAATTATTAATAAACCTTAGTAGCTATAAAAGATACAAAACTACCTGAAAATAACCATACAAATGCGATCGGATGGTAAGACGGATTTGGAAAAATACTAAGCACGCCAGGTTTAAAATTTACCATCTCAGATTTTACCGCTTGTATGGTCAAGCAATATGAATAGTGTTCATTGCGTTCAAACGAGTTTACATAGCGGGGTGAACAAATTCCAAGAAATTGATCAGTTGAGACCTGACTCGTCGAACATCCCAAAGTTATCCAAAAACGAAAAGTACCTCAACACACATCAATCATAAATACTTGGTAATACACAAATATTTTATGTTGTTTTCATCGTTTCGTTTAGTTATACTATATCATTAAATAATATAATAAAATTATTTTCTGTATAAAAAATAAATAAATAAACTGCTTACAAATAAAAAGTATAAGGGTTCAGTGATTATGAGATTGATTGATATATGTGCCAATCACAATCGAGACTATAAGATACTTATAACTTGTAGATAACAATTTCCCACGTTTCTAATTAAGTTATACCATTTCGAATCTTTTGGTGTCAATTATACAAATTTCATCTATATTATCTTCTTTGATTTTCAAGTGTCTTATTTACTAGGTGTATTGTCCGCACATACGAGCATAATCTTCTTATTCATTCCTATTAGTTTATGTCTTATTAATCAAATCAGTAAAATAAATTATTATTATATTTTCAAATGGTTAAATCAGATATCAAAGTATTTATATATGCAAGTATTTTTTATGAAAATATATACCTATTATTGTGTTACAGTTTTTAAAGCATTCATATCTTAGAAACACTTTAGAAATAAATGTTACTAAATTTTAATTCTTTTTTTGTATCTTAATGTTTTTTTAATGTTATAATAAAATATTGTGTTCATATAGGAACATCATATATATAATAATTATCTTTTTTTTTTATAATTTTAATATATTATTTTAAAATAAAGTATTTAATATTTAATATAAATTTTATATGATTAAAATATTTTTTTTATTAACTATATAAAAAAATCATTAAGAGTATTGTTTAAATTAAAAAATTAGCGAATCATTAAGAAGCTAATAATAAATCAATAACCTAGAAAAGTTTAAAACCTAATAAAAATAGGACATAGGGATTGTCTTAGTTATACCTTAATCAAAATGCTTAGATAAGTTTTAAATGATAATTTCGAAAT
Organism: Hirschfeldia incana; assembly: GCA_026261945.1. Lineage (NCBI taxonomy): Eukaryota > Viridiplantae > Streptophyta > Magnoliopsida > Brassicales > Brassicaceae > Hirschfeldia > Hirschfeldia incana. The sequence continues at coordinate 7,830,988 of JABCMI010000006.1, forward strand.
GCTTAGATAAGTTGGCTTGTCTTAGTTATACCTTAATCAAAAAGGATAAAATCGTATTTATAACGTCATAGGGATTGGATCCTATGTTATTAGATTGAATCTAGTTAGATCAGGTTCGCACGTCTGATCAGAAGCATGAGTTTATACGTCTGCCTCTAATTTAGAGTGATGAGTTTTGGTTTCATCCCCTCATCAATATTCCATTCATGAGCATGTCATGACATCATTAATGATCTTCGGGAAAAATTGTCAATAAGCAAACAACCTAACATCCTTCCTTACAAAAACATAGAAAAACATATACATACAGAATCGTTTTTTTTTTCTTTTTGATAAAACGTTTTCTATTGGAATACATGGAAGAGAAGGCAATCAAATATAAAGTGAGCTAGCTTAGCGGGAGCTAATGAACTAAAATAAGGAAGCGATGTAATTGCTGTCAACTAAATCGCCTATTGCTTAGCTTTAATCTTGGTTTACCAACTAAGATTAGACCTAATTACTTATCTATGTGTCTTGCTTATATTTTTTGGAGATACAAAGATAGATATTTGCTTGTTAGCAGCTTGAGATCCAAGGATTTCTTTGTATCATTTTGTCATTTCTCATGAAATGAATTCACATATTTGACAAAAAAAGGATGTGATACAAAAAAAACTACATCCTTTATATATTTTTCCTAGATCCATATATATAACTAGGACGAATATTAAAAATTATCAACATTTTCTTACAAAGCCGAACAATTTTTTTAAGTTGTATTTATTGACAAACAACAAAACTGTATGTAAAACCCATACTGTTGCATTCTCATTCATAATACTGTCATTTTCTTTTCTTAACAATGATTAGAGATTATGTTCCAATCAAGAATTTATTTCCAACATGACAAAAGTAAGACCGGACCAAATCTTTTCCTCGCTTATATATTTGATCATACCTTTAACATTTATTAAGGAAATTATCTAGAAAACATTATTTCAGTTTTTAGCAAAGTGTGTCAAGTGATAGTTCTTTACCGCAATTTTCTTTTGAAGCATTAATAATATGCATATAAAATGTTTTCTATTAATAGTTCTTTACCGAACATTCATCCACATATTTAGCACTGTTAGATGAACTAGATTCGGTGAACTAATACCGTTGTAAAAAAACCGTTTTAGATATTTACAAATATATTTCATAAATATGTGCTTATACATGGAAGTCGATGTTGATGTAACCGAAAGAATTAAACCTAACAAAAGAGTGTTATGTTAATTAAAGTAATACTGAAAAACAGTAAGCAGTGGTCATAAAGTCAAAACAGAATCCAACGAGTATCGGATCTATTAGCTATTCTTACACATGAATACAAATAAAATTTTCAATATGAATTTATAATATTCGTCGGTGAATTTATTATCCATATAAATTCGATTTTAGGCCCTTATTGCTCCCCGGAATGTGTGGCTTTTAAGCAGTCTTTAGGCATGCTTGAAATTGAGCAAATGCGAATTTTGTTATTTATTATCATTACGTGTTTAAATTGTAAAAAGATGTTCACGTGTTTGATAATATATTAGTATTATTTTCTTGGATATGGATTCTATTAGAAATGTACATGAACTGAAAATCCGGATTTCAGAGATATTTATGTTATAATATGTTTTGTCTGAATAGTTAATTATTTGATATGTTCTGCAGTTATCTAAATATTCGTTGTTTAGATATTTGATTTTCTTATATTTATTTTAATTCAGATATTTAGTTCGATCCATATAGACAAAATAAAAATAAATATAAATCCAAAATAAAAGAAATATAATAATATATTACAAAAAATATTTACTTTACAAATTTTAATCATTAAAATAACCATTTAAAAATAAAATATTGTAAAACTATATAAAATATAATATTTATAAATTTAATATATGTAATTTTTAAATATATGTATATATTTATATAGTGGATCAACTATTTTTCTTAAAATATTAGTATTAGTGATTGAGTTCATTTTTATGGATATCTTCTCTATTAAAAGTACCATTTTTATCTATTATTAAAAAGTTTTACTAAGTTTATTTCATTAATTAATTGCATAATATGACATAATAATCAATAAAAAAATTAATAATAAATTATTTGTAACTATAAATTTAAATTTACTTTTAGTTATAATAAAACCTACTGAGAAAAAATATAACAAAATTTTACTAAATATTTATAATTAAATAATTCATTAATTAAAATTTTAATTAAGTAATATAATATCAGTATAAATTTAATTAATTAAATTATATTAGAAAGAAAAAAAGATTATATTTTTATGAATTTATACTTATAGTTTATATTATATTAAAATAAAATTGTTATAAAAATTAAATATTATAAAATTATATTAAACTGGCAATTAACCTATTTATTTCTTAAATTTCTTACATTTAAATAAATCATTATCTACCATTAAAACAAGTTCAAATTTGTTAACCATGTCATATTTTTTATACAAATAAAGTTATTAACATATGTCCAAATTTTATTTCTACAGCTATATATTTTCAAAAATCATATGCTGAAGAATATTTTGTATTTGACTATTTAAAATGATAAAAACTCGAAAAATATAATAATAATTAATAATAAGGTAAAATGTATAAAATAAATCACTATATTAATGAAGTAATAAGAAACTTAAACAATAAGACTAAAGAATTATACAATACATAGCATTAACATATAAATCATATATTTAAATTTTATGATAGTATCAAAATTAAACATATATGAAATGGAAAATATATACGTATGAATGTGTGGGTTATATTCTAATTGTCTATTAATATTTGATATGTTTAGTAGAGTTGCAGATATTTGAATTTTTTAATACAAATCAAAATAGGTAGGGAGTTCCATTGAGTTTTACACATATTTTGCATAGTCTTGAATTCTGGTTCATGCGTTTTTGTGGCATATCTCATAAGTGGAGAGATCTCGTACCGCATTAAATTATCTACACTGTTTATATGTTTGGGAATGTGATCATATATGTCATGAATGAATGGATGTGAATCAATAGCTTATCTTGCTTGCGCTAATAAGCTCATAAATGATCTCATCTGATAGACATATTCAGACACGGTTATGCCAATCAACTCTATCCCCTAGGGACTCTGTCACACAACTAGTTTATTCAGAATCATACATAATATTTATTTATTTTTTGTTTTTATGTCAATAATGTATTTAATAATACATTATTTTTTTAAATAAAAAAAATAATACATTATTTCTAATGTAAACGATTATGTCGCATTTTAAAGTAGAAAGAAAGCAGGACAAGCTTTAACAATATACATTTTGTAAGTTGCGATTAATTAGTGGAGAAAATCCAAAAACTCAAACAATAATTAATACTAAATAAGACATACTAATATGTGGGTTTGACTATATATATATGAAGTAGAAGGCTGCTTAGGAATACGAAAGACGAATAATTAGATCACGGCAAAGAATGTTAAATCCGTCACTCTTTCTCCAACCAAAACGCATATAAACTTCCTTACTTGCTATCAACTATCTCCCCCTCGATTATTATTATTTTTTCTTTTTGCAAAAATACGAATATCATTAGAATGAAAAGTTTAGGGTTTACATAAGCCTAATTTTGTGTTTCCTTGGCAAAAAAGTCCCCCTCGATTATTATTTCCATCAGTTTAATTTAATCATATATGTATTTATGTGTTGTATATATTTGTCACATCATTTGTGAGCATCCATATATCATGTATGTATAGTTTTCTACTAAATAATAAATATTATATGTTGTTATGTTGCTATGCACTAGGCATATGTATATGAATTAATGATTTGATTTTAATTTATTGGTTAAGTCACCGGGTTATTCAAAAAAAAAACAAATTTCAAAAGTATAGGGATGTATGCTAAAAATAGAACATTGACATGACTATATAGGTATATTATATTAGTATTATTTTTCTGAAAGAAATCGAGTACATAATCAGAAGTATGTAAGTTTTGATCAAAAAAAAAATCAGAAGTATGTAAGTTAGTGTGTTATTCAATAAACGTGCCAATCAAAACAAAATGTGAAAAAAAATAAGTTCAGTAATTTCAAATAATTTGTAGCTAGTCAGTACATCTTGCAAATATGTAGAAAATTAAACCGACCTGCCATCCAAAAGTCAAAAAAAGAGAGTTTACTAGCTTCATATCTATAGGACTATAGCAGTATTATATGATCAAGAACTAAACTTGTTTTTCATTGAGTGATAATTTTATTGTTTAGTTAAGTAGTCATATTATATCATAGGTTCTTTCTTATCCATAACACGACTATACTTCTAAGTTGTGGTCGTATAACTTTGGCTGCATAACTTCAGTCTTCAAGATGTTACGCGTCAATTCTACAAGAAAACATGATATGATAATCCGATGTTGAACTTATATTTTGGTTTGCCCTAATGTTAGGTAACTATTCCATCGGAGGGGAAAACAAAAATCAGGCAACTATTTTTTGTAATTGAGATTCTTAAACTAAATCAAGAACAAATTACGTGACCTTACTTTTCGATGAGAACCTACAATATCTAATTAAGGATATGTATAATGGTATTAATTTATATATATTTCCGATTAACCAAGCACTAAGGTCAATAATGATTACAAAGCTTGCTTTACAATTTAATTTTCAGCTGCAATATTTTTCGTCGATACTTATGCAAAGACTTGTCTTGAACTTTCACTAATTTTTTTTTTTGTTTTAATTTTTTTTTTCTGTAGTATATGGAGTGCATTTTAATTCCTTTTATTACTACCCGCAAACAATAAAAATAATATAATATTTTATTCTAAACAGATGTTAAACTGAATCTTTCAGTAACAAATTAACTGTACCAATGTATTTTTATTTGATTCTCCAGTCTAGGCAGCTGTTTTAGTGATTATTATATGGAAACTTCGTATGAAAACATTTCTCAAAAAAAAAAAAGAAAAAAAAAACTTCGTATGAAAATAGTCGCCGATTAACTTTGTTTCTTATAGTACAAGTCATGAAAGGTCGACGTGTAAACCTAAGAGATGGCTCCCCGATTTCCCCGCTATATTCGGGTCCCTCTAATTCAGGGTTTTCATTTTAAATATAAAATGATATGATACACTAAATTATTACCCTGAGGCAGTAAAGAAAAAAAAATCAATCTTTCGCATGATCCGATTCAATTATATTTCTTTTTCTAAATTCTATTATATGTCGATATTACAGATTTTGCTTCAAAATCATATCAGAATGTTTTTAGTCTTACAAAAACTATTTTCTTTGCCACATGTTCTGTATATACAGCTATTTTACAGATAGTGATATATAGAATCCACCATGACCAAATTTCCAGGTCATTAATAGGTCTCTCCATCAGAAATCCTCACAGATAGGTCATTTTATTTATTTTTACAAAGATAAACTGTCTCTTAAAAAATTTAAACTGTCTTTTAAAGGTTGTACCTTTAGAGTTCAAATGGGTTCATATTCCGAGGTGTTACAATAAATATGATCAACAAGAAGATGGATCAGCTAGTGTTGTGTGGCGTCTTTAACCCGGTGACTCAGCAATTTTTTACAGTGGCGTTTATCTACGCTAGGAATTGTATGATTGAACGAAGAAGATTATGGAATCTTCTGCGGACTTTGTCAGCTTCTTCACCCCTTACCCAGTCTCCGTGGATTGTTATGGGCGACTTTAACCAGGTTCTATCAATGGAGGAATCTTATTCTGTTCTTCCAGCGCCTATTTCTATTAGAGGGATCATGGACTTCTCATAATGCTTATCAGATGCGGGTCTTTCTGATTTGGCAAGTAGAGGTTGCCAATTCACTTGGTCAAACAAGTCCCCTTCAAACCCAAAATCCAGGAAATTGGATAGAGCATTAATCAATGAAGAATGGAGACAGAGTTACCCAGATTCTAATGCTTATTTTGACGTTCCGAGATGTTCGGATCACTCTCTTTGTTTGCTAACAATTTCCGCTACGGGGGAAAGAAGAAGGTCTCGATTCAATTTCTTTACCTTTTTCACAACTCATCCGGATTATCACCAGAAAATTCAGGAAGCCTGAACGTCCTTAGTGGTTCCCTCGGGACCTATGTTTTCCCTCTGTCAGCGAATAAGAGCTGCAAAGTTGTGCTGTAAGTCAATTAATCATAGGTTCTTTAGCAATATTGAGAAGAGATCCAAAGAAGCTTTTGAGCAGCTGGAGTTTATTCAAAGGCAGATGATGAATTCTCCGTCTCAGGATTTGTTTGAGAGAGAAAGGGTAGCAAGGGATCTCTGGATTATCTTAGCTGCAGCAGAAGAGGGTTTCTTCAGGCAGAAACCACGCATTCGTTGGGCTGATGAAGGTGATGCTAACACGGCCTTCTTCCATAAGTCGGTATTAGCTAACTTGGCCAAAAATATTATCTTCTTTCTGTTGGATGGCAACGGTTTTAGAGTCACATATGTTGTGGTTATTAAAGACATGATAGTGGATTTCTACACTAACCTGTTTGGAACAGTAAACGACTTGGTTCAGCCTCTCACTATCAGTCAGATCAGGGACCTTCATCTATTCAGGTGTTCTCCAGACTTAGCTCAGCAGCTGCTTTCTTTTCCCGATGATGAGGCGATTAAAAATACAGTCTTTCGCCTACCGAAGAATAAGGCACCTGGACCCGACGGGTTCACTGCAGAGTTCTTCACTACTTCTTGGGATTTAGTGGGATCGGATGTCTTAGCGGCGGTTCGGGAATTCTTCGTCTCCTTTTCCTTGCCTAGACAGGTTAATGCGACTGTGGTAGCTCTTATACCAAAATTTCCAGGAGCTGCCTCTTTATCAGATTTCAGGCCTATCTCTCTTTGTAATACTGTCTACAAGGTAATTTCAAGAATCCTCTCTCGGAAACTCCAACTCATTACACCTGAGGCAGTACAAGGGAATCAGGTTGGTTTTGTCAAAGGAATGCTCCTATGTGAGAATGTTTTATTAGCGTCTGAGCTGGTTGCAAACTTTAACAAGGAAGGGAACATTTCGAGGGGATGTCTACAGATAGATATTTTCAAGGCTTATGATAATGTGGATTGGAGGCATATCATTAATACTCTTAGGGCTTTTGATTTACCTCATCGATTCACTGCATGGATTGAAAAGTGTATCTCATCACCACACTACTCGATTGCAGTCAATGGAGAACTTTGTGGTTTTTTCCCAGGAAGGAAAGGTCTACGACAAGGAGATTCGATTTCCTCGTCTTTATTTGTCTTAGCCATGGACATTTTTTCCAAGAAGCTTGATGAGGCGGTAGTCTCCGGCAGATTCACGCCGCATCCTCTCTGTTCTGATCCTCTCATCACCCATCTCAGTTTTGTGGATGATCTACTGGTTTTCTTTGACGGGTCGGGTTCCTCCCTTGCTGCCATCCTTGAGGTATTGAAGGAATTCGAATTAATTTCTGGACTAGCTCTTAATTTGGGAAAGTCCCGTTTGTATTTGGATGGGAATAAAGTGGATCAAACGAGAATTCTTGCGGAGTCCTTTGGGCTCACCCACGGCTCACTCCCAGTTAAATACCTTGGAGTTCCTTTGTCATCTTCAAGGCTGAAGACACATGATTATCAGCCTCTAATTGATAAGGTCCTAGCAAAGATAAAATCATGGACGGTGAAAAGGCTTTCCTTTGCGGGAAGACTTCAGTTGTTGCAATCGGTTATTTATGGAATTATTAACTTCTGGTCATCTGTCTTTCCTTTGCCTAAAGGGTGTTTAGATCGTTTGGAGCAGATTTGTAATGCTTTTCTCTGGTCCGGAGAGTCTGATTCTGCGAGGAAGGCAAAAATTGCTTGGAAAACTGTTTGTACGCCGAAGAAAGCGGGAGGTCTGGGCTTGAGACGTCTGTTGGGAGCAAATCAGGTCTTTGGGTTGAAGTTAATTTGGCTCTTATTCTCGGCAGAAGGATCTTTGTGGGTAGCTTGGGTTAAAAGGCACTTAATTGGAGAGAAAGCTTTTTGGACAGATGATTTCAAAGATGTGGGAAGTTGGATTTGGAGAGACCTCATGAAGTTGAGAACTTTAGCAAGGCCTTTTATAAAATGCTCGCTGATTTCAGGGAAGAACGCCTCCTTTTGGCACGATGACTGGTCTGATCTAGGTCCCCTCTTGAGTATTGTAGGTGCTTCGGCTCCTTTGGTTTCGGGTATTGCTCTAGATGCTAAGGTGGCAGACGTGTGTGTTGATAATATCTGGAATGTTTCCAGAAGTCGTCATCCTCTCCTGATGCTGCTGAGAGCTTGTTTACCAGTGACGCCAATGAATCTTTTAGGGGAAGGGAACATTTTTTACTATTGAAAATCCGGCCCTCTGGATAACACGGGCTCTTTCTCTACAGCAAAGACCTGGAAGGCGTTAAACGAGTGTCCTCCATCTGTAGATTGGTTTAAAACGGTCTGGTTCCCAGGAAATATCCCAAAGCATGTTTTCAATGCGTGGGTCGTCTATCATGATCGGCTTCATACAAAAGATCGGCTTCTGGATTGGGGTTTATCTGTCACTCCATCTTGTTTGCTTTGTGATGGTGCAGATGAAAATAGACAGCACTTGTTTTTCTCCTGCTCGTTTTCAAGTCAATTACTGCAAGGAATATTTTCTCAATCTACTCTCTCACCTCTTTTAAATCTCGAATCAATGCATCACTGGATCAATTCTGTGACGCAGGATAAGAAGCTTCGAACGATTCTCAAGCTTATTTTGCAGGCGGGAATTTATTTCATTTGGAGAGAAAGAAATGGAAGGCTTCATCTCAACCCTCATAGGCCAGTTCTCACTATTAAAAAGAAACTCTTTACTCTGCTGAGGGCTAAACTGGCGGCATTGGATAAGAAACTCATCTTTCGATCCCAGACTCACCACTCCACCAGCTATGTTCTTACCCATCTTAGCACTTGGTTTGGTCTAATTCAGACAAGTTAATGTATCTCTGGATCCTGCTTCACTCTAGTTTCCTCCTCATGTTGTTTTCCTTCTTTAATTTCCTCTGTTTCTAGGATAGCTTCATCTTTCCCATGAAAGTTTTTTTGTAAAGGATATCTCCTTTTGGAGAATAAGAAAGATGAATGGAAGTAGTTTAAAAAAAAATAAATAAATAAATAAATAAATATGATCAACCAGAGAGAAATGGTGGTGTCGTCTTTAGGTGTGCCAGTGTATGTATTTATATATATACAGCTTCCCAATAACTACGAGAAACATAGGAAACATAGCGACAAAACTGAGTTTTGTCACGACCTCAATTATTGCGGGAGTGTCCGAGATAAATCCAAGATTTTTCCGAAACATCAGCAAATGAGTTTGATTCGAAGTTAACTGTGTCTTCGGTTTCATGTTCATCATTAATGGACCCCTTACTCCCATCAGGCCACCGATTGTTTCCATCTTCAGAAGTTAGTATTAAATATATATATACACATATCCAATTAATGTGCTATAAAATCATACTCCCTCTGTCACATTTTATGTGGTGTTTAAGAGTTTTGCACTCATATTAAGAAAACACAAAATTTTATGCAATTTAGTAAAGCAATCAATAAAAAAAAATGTAGTATTTTATAATTGGTCAAAAATTTCAATTAACTTTAAATTTTACCTAGAATTGTGAGAACATCACTTATTTTAGGACAAAATCAAAATCTTTAAACACCACTTAAACTGATACGGAGGAAGTATTTTCTAATGTAGACCTAATTATAAATATATTTTTTTTGGTAAAATAATTATAAATATATTTATAATATAACAACCAAGACATTTTAAATATATACCTTTTAATATATGAGGTTTCACCTCAAAAATATCTCTAGATCCAAGGTTAATTCCTGGTTATACGTGCAACGAGGACGTTATCCCTCTCCACCACACTCATATTTGTGAAAGATGAAGATGTCTCGAATCGACATAAGTAAGTATGCATGGCAGTAGCAGCGGTCCAGTCTAGAAATGTTTTTTTCTTTTAAGTCTAGAATGTGCGCAGGTTGGTAGACTAATACACCCCTTCCAAGATTCCGATATGAATAAAAAAGATCCACCAGGGGAAGTACGGATTACTTGGAACTGTTGGCCACAAATTAATGTTTCATTTTATTTAGTTAAATTATGTCTTGAATTTGTAGCCAAATTTCTTAATCAGTAGCAAATTCTTATAACTTTCAGTATGAGAAATGAAAGTCCTTCGCCCTATTAAGGAAACGAATCGACGCGAAATAGAGAGGGTAAAAGCAGACTAAAACACCAACAGACCGTAAAGACAATATATATAGTAGTGAATCCTGAGAAACTATAATACGGAATTTTTTTGGTATCATATCATAATCTGAGCCAGCAATTTGGACAGTGGTTATCAGGAGGAATATTATACGAACTAGCTACTTTATAATATTGATGTATGTATATAATCAGGCATATTATTTATAGTTGACCTGGTAACTGATATTTGGTACGTATACATACTTACATATTGGAAGTATATTGTCTCTAACGTTTTAAATAAATCGGCCTCTTGTGACATATATATGGCCACATTAGCCTTTATGTGTAGATCAACTGCGCATAAAAAATGTCAACTAATTTTATCAAAAGAATCAGTGTATTTAGGATCTAATCTAACAATGTAAAAACAATTTCAGTATTGAATCAACCATCCACGGAGTTCAGAAGAAAATTATACAAAATAAAAATTAAGAACCGACAAGCATTACAAAGTAATGTAAGATTCTCTTTAAATTAAATCCATAACTAAATTTTCTTGTAGAAAGTTGCATAGCAGTTTACAACTTTAACGACATCATGCTTGGCCAGCCCCATTTCGTTTGAATTTGATATCAAATTAGGAGGAGAAAAATGTTTGACTAAAATTAGGTCCGTATGGTTAGAAAATTATAATGATCACCTAAAGCATAGTATTTCTCCCAAATCTCTGGAAAAGAATATTTGGTTTTTATTTTACACTACATATATTCCATCTGCTTACAATAAATGTCTTTTAAAAGTTTTACACATAACTTGAATTTTTTATTTTATCTCTATTTATATTATTTTGTTTTATTTTGTTAATTAATAAAATAAAGGCAAAAGCTGAATTTTATTTCATTTTTTGATATATGCACTGAAAATATAAAATATGAAACAAATTTAAGAACTAAAACAACAGTTAATATGAAACAAAATGAGTACATGCGACTTTGGTTAATGCTAGCTGTTGGCAGAAAAAAATACTAATACCTCACCTTAATTACCACAAATAAAGTATAATGATTTTCTTATGACTTTCCTAGTTACTATTTATGAATAAAATTCTCTAAGCTGAAATTCATATCAATCTTGAAAGATGGTATCACATACTAAAAATCAAGACTAGTCTGTTATGTATAGCAAATCTTATCGACGATATATAAAGCCTCTTATGGCTAGATATGTAGTTTTACTTAGCTGTTTGTATATTAATGGAAGAATCTTTAAATGTAACTCTGATTAATTTTATTTATCAACTTACAGTGCGGTGCACAGACTAATCTAACGATTGATACACATGCATTAAGATTTTACTGGATAATTAAAAGGTAAATATTTAGTAGAAGAAAACGGTTATTAGAACAAGAAATAAGGGAAAAGTTTGGCTTGTTTCTCTAAATGGATAACAATGAAACCAAAAGAGAATATTGGCTAATAGTGTCCCATGAGACACCTCACAAGTCACAACTAAGATATCTTGTAACTTTGGTTTTTCTTGAAACTTCCCACCATAACTAACTGCATATATTACACAAGCATGGACCCAATTAATCTTACAATATTGGAAGAAACTCTAAGTTGTCATCTTTCATCCTTAGCTACATGCATGTTATATACTACTATATTTCCATATATCATATATGCTGATTCCCCCTATTTATAAATATATACATAATAAACCTATATATGTATCTAGGCACCCCCCTTCTCCGTTTCCCTCTCCCCCTTCCTCCTCTCTATTAAGCTTTTCTTTGAACATCTGCTTACTATTGACATTCTCTGAGTTGTCTTTTTTCATTCCATTTAAATATACATATTAAGCTAATTTTTTCTTTTTCGGGCAACACATATTAAGCTACTTATTTATTCACATAATGGGTTTGAAAGATATTGGGTCCAAATTACCACCGGGGTTTCGGTTTCATCCAAGCGATGAAGAGTTAGTTTGTCATTATCTTTGCAACAAGATTAGGGCCAAATCTGACCACGGTGATGTTGAGGACGATGACGTTGGTGAAGCCTTGAAGAGTGCTACTGATCTTGTGGAGATTGACTTGCATATTTGTGAGCCATGGCAGCTTCCTGGTAATATACTGATTTAGTAATCCTGATTTTTAGCTATACTTAATGTACTTGTGATTGCTACTTATATGTGTATGTGTTATGAGTTTATTTGTTTATATATTATATACATGTACATATATGCTCTTTTTACTCCTGGCTTCGTAAAGTTTCTTGAAGCTTTTCATTACAGAAAAAAAAAAGATTCTTGAAATTAATCAACTGAAATATAAAGGAGAAAACAGATTCTTAAAATCAGATTTTATTCTTGGCATCGTTTGTGGATTGTCTTATACAATTCATGAGGTTTACTATAGTGTATTAGTCAGATCATTTTGTACATGTTTAATAAACACATAATCCCTCTGTTTTATTATAAGTGTTGTTCAAAACTTTTGCACATAGATTAAGAAATTATTTAATTTTGCATTTCAAATAAAAATATTAGTATCCATACACATATTCCTATTTTAACCAATAGAAAAATAAACTACAGAATAAAATTAATAAATTATACATCGAAATACTGAAACGACATTTATTTTGCAACAAAAACTTTTTTACAACATTTAATATGAAACAGAATGAATATATCGTATCATATGTTAAAATTCCGGATTTGTAGATTGATCAATAAATAATGGTCATAATAACATTTTATACTATTATTTATAAAGTGATTTTGCTTAGTTGTCATGTTCTCCATAATTTTAGACAATTTTGCTTATTTGTCATGCTTTCCATAATTTTAGGTAATTTACTTATTTATTATGTTTTTAATAATTTTAGTTTTGATTATATGTCATATTTTCTATAATTTAGGTTATTTATTTATTTGTCATGTTCTTAATAACTTTTATTGATAATTTTATTTATTTTTTGTATTTTTGAATAATTTTATGTGATAATTTTAGTTTTGCTAACTTGTCATATTTTCTTTGATTTTATGATATTTTACGTATTTATCATGTTTTACTACTTTTAAGAACTTATTTGTCATATTCCATTATTTAGGTTGAGTCATTAATTTTAATACATAAATTTTTGAATTGTTATTTTTTTTAATATTTTAGTGATTATTTAAAAAAATTTAATTATATTCAAAGATAATAATTATTGAAGAGTATTATTAATTTTTAGAAATAGTTTTATTGTTTTGTTAAGATGTTTAGTTTAAAAATATTAAATCATTTAATATTTTTTATTTTTTAAAAATGAAGTTTACTTAACTTTTATGCCACCAAATTATCTCACCAATCAAAAAATAGCTAAGTAATTAAATCCATTTATATCAAAATCATGAATTTTTTTATGTTTGGAATCTCTATTATGCATGAGACATTGCTTTTACGAATTTGAATTGAATGATGATATGGTAAAAAATAAAATATCTTGCCGTTAAAAATTAAAAGAATCTACTTCTACTAGACATATATAATTTATTAATTTTAGTTTATAAAAGTTTACTTAAATAGAAGTATGTTTTTAATTATTATCGATTTTGTTATTGTCACTTTAAATTTAGATGAAGGGGAAATTCATATAAAATGCAATTACTTGATGAAGAATAGTTTGATTTCATAAGTTTCACTGATAATTGCTAATGATTTATTTTGTAGATTTATCTTGTATGTTAAGTTAAAGTATTAATAAAATTTTATTAGATTATTGATGATAATAGTAAAAAAAATTGATCGAAAAAAGAAGATAACTTGTAGATTGTAATTAAAATTCAAAGTTAGTTAATTTGTTGCATTAAAGAACATTAAACAATTTTGTCCAAAAAAAGAACATTAAATAAAATGCAATATATGAATACACAAAATGTAGGCTTTCTGTGTCAACACGTAGACCTTTTTTGCCCCATATCACAAGCAAACTTAGAGACTCAAGAAACTTTTATTACTTTCATGACCAGCACGATCTGGATGTAATTAGTAGAATATATGCTATATAGATTATACTTAAATAACCAATACATATACAGTTTAGGATATGGTTGTTGATTACTCTCCCTCTCAACTAAGGCAAAATAAAGGAATCTTTTGAAGTAGTCAGGCAATAGGCATCTTCTTGATCATCTTCTGTGAATTAAATAATGCGAAACTGATGGAGGAATGTTTGAGAGATCAATAATTTCCTCCGTTAAAGTCAAAATCATAATTACACTTTTTTTAATCAAAAAATCATAATTATACTTATTTTCCAAAACTGAATTCAATGTCTCACATCCTCCGTCTTGTCCACATCACAAGTCTTAATTATATCATCACACAAACCTTTGACACATCACGGTTTATAAGCCGATAAACTATAACTCCAATTCAAACAAATAATTCACCATGATTAGTTGATTATGATTTATTAACTTTGTTCAATTTAAGAATTTACTAATGATTTATAAAATAATTCACGATGATTAGTTAATAAATTATGCATCGGTTTCACGATCAAGAGACCAAAGTTTGAATACTTTCACAACGTTTTTTTTTAATAATTGTCGGTTATTTTGGATGTGTTGGCGACATATCATTACTTTATCTGACTCACTTTACCTGTTGTAGATATGATTTTGTGATTCCATTTTTATAGTTACACAAAAAAAAGATTCAAAATGCTAAATAATATTTTTTGAAAGTTTCTTTAAATACTCTTTCATCTTCTCAAATGAAATAATTATGCATCAACAAATAATTCAAACAAATAATTCACCTTCATAAGAATTTACTAATGATTTATAAAATCTTGTATGTTGTGCAATTTAAGATGTGGCAAAGCTGAATGCAAAAGAATGGTACTTCTTCAGTTTTCGCGATCGAAAATATGCAACTGGATATCGTACGAACAGAGCGACGGTAAGTGGATACTGGAAAGCAACAGGGAAAGATCGCACGGTGATGGATCCACGAACAAGCCAATTGGTAGGGATGAGAAAAACACTGGTCTTCTACAGGAACAGAGCACCAAATGGGATCAAAACTACTTGGATCATGCACGAGTTCCGTCTTGAGTGTCCAAACATGCCACCTAAGGTACTTGATTATTTCCCCAACAATAATATTTCTTTTTTCTTTCATACTACTAACCATTATTAGTAATGATTATTTCAGAATTATTAAGTCTTATTGAGCATATCTTGTTACGTAACTAAACTCACGACATGCATATAGATACCAAATTAATTGTACCAGCATATTGGTTTTCATGCCAAAACTAATTTGAAAACTGGAGATAGTACTATTTTATTTTCTATCTGAGTAAGGAAATCATGATATTTGAACCCCCTGGAATTATTATGGGAAATTGCATCTAATATACACACAAAAAAGAACAAAATTCACTAACTAACTAAAAAATCCCCTCTCTCCTACTTTCTCTTCCTATCTCTCTCTATTTTCTCTCTAAAAATATAATTTCACTTTATTTGGTTATTAAGCAAAAAAACCCAATTATTATTTAATCCCTTTTCTCTTAGAAAAAAATCACAGAATTGACAAAAATGATGGTAATCCACAATATAATATCGTGTACGGTGTACCATAAAAACACTAGTCTAGACTAGTAGTCATAAATAAGTGAGTCAGCTTTTTTTTTTTGTGTTTCAAAAAAAAAAGCTGACTCACTTATTTACGACTACTAGTCTAGACTATGTGAGTCAGCTTACTATGTGCAATTTTCACACTCCATTTAAGATGATCGCTTTTTGGTTTACTCATCGAGGAAATTTAGAGCATGAGTCTCTTAAAGTGGAGGTTTTTATGTAATATTATATTCTGATCCGTCTTTGAAAATGTGAGTTTTTTTTTTGTTTTTCAATATAAAAATTGATAATTCTTTGTTTTAATTATGTTAAGTGTGATATGATCAAGTTGCAATTATGCGGTTTGTTATAGTGTGTACAGTATGACGAAAATTAAAATGCATCACACAACCGTTTTACGTTTGTAAATAAGTTAAACAATGATTGTATTTAGAGTTGGGTTCGCGGGTCAACTCGTCCCACCCGCCCGCCAACCCGCGGGTTGACTAATTTTTTTTGACTCAAAATTACGATCCGCATGACCCGCGAAAATAGATTCAAAAACCCTCACGCCCCCCATATTTGCGAGTAACCCGCAGGTAATATAAATTTTAATAAAATATTCTTGAAGATATTTTAATTATATTTTAATAAGTTTTTGTAATAAAATAATTAAAATTTATATATTTATAATTAAAATTCATTATTTTATTATATTATATATATATATATTACGAAAATATGTTTTTTTTGAAAAAATAAAAGTGAATTATTTTTTTGCGAGTTAGCGGGTATCCGCGATTCAAATTCGGCCGACCCGCATCCGCTCCGCTTAAAATTTACTCGACTCGCACCCGTATACTGAATTTTTCAAATTTACCGACCCGCATCTGCCCACAGCAGGTCAAACGGTGCTGGACCTGTGGGTAAAAACTCAAATTCCCAACTCTAATTGTATCCAAAATTCATATTTGGGCTATTGTATTATTTTAAATAATTATAAATGGTATCAAATATTGTTAAAGATATAAAATGGTCAATAATATTTTTATTTAAGTTTTATTCCCGCGAATTTATAAAATTTCAATTTCTAATATCAACTTTTTAAAATTATTGCAGACTTTAATTTATGTTATTAAAAAGTTTATGAGATATGAAATTGATTATATAAAAACATAATTCATATAGTTAACCCCGATTGAAATAAGCCCACAAAACCAAAAGACAACAATACCTTTAAAGAATTTTGTTAGTTAGTCATATCATTAAGGGTATTTTTGGAAGATTTTAACATTTCATTAAGGGCATAATTCAGGAATGATCCTGATTTAATAGTATTGAAAAAATATGTCTCTTAACTTTTAATTAAGAAAAAAAACATCACTTATATCTCTTATTTAAGATATTTTCTTTAGCTTTTTTAGTTAAAAACTAAGAAATGTATTTTATATTAAGATAAGAATGTCATTCTTAGAGACTTGCATTAATTATGCTATTATATCCGTTTAAATTTTGTTGAATGCTAACTAATACCATCTCTTAAAATAATCTAATCTCTTTCAAACTTAAAGTTAATTAGAAATAAATAATTTGATATCCTTACAAAAGTAATTAATCCAGATCTATGTTAGATATTTGTTTTGGTTTCTTCTCAATTTCGATATGATATTATATTCGTATATATTTCTCGTTGTTTAATTTATCTGGAAGTCTTGTATGAATGCGTGGATTTTGCATGGTATGGTACGCATGATAAGATGGTGGTATGTAGAAAGAATGACGAACTTGTGCAGATAAAACAAAAAAAAAAAAGGAAGAAAGAGACAAAAGTCGCTTTAATTCGTGTTTGGTTATTTGCACGCACGAGACAGTTCATCCCATGCATTTGTTTCTAAACAATGAAAAAAATGTTTCTAAACAATGTCCTCTCGTTTTCTGCGGTTTGTGGACACAGGAAGACTGGGTCTTGTGCAGAGTGTTCAACAAAGGCAGAGACTTGTCATTACAAGAAGACAGTAACTATAACAATGATCATCAGGCGAAAATGTTTGAAGTTAATGATTCTCCGGATCTTAGTTACGGTCCTAATTACAACAATCAGTTGCGACCCTTACTATCATCCCCTCCTTCCACCACCATCGACCCTCCACATCATGATGATCAGTGGGAGCAGCTAATGAAGCAGCCTGCAAGGATCACCGACCATACCTATCATCACCGTTGTCAACATCAATCCATAGCATGTGGTTGGGAGCAGATGTTGATTGGGTCGATGTCGTCATCGTCGAGCCATGGTCCTGATCACGAGTCCTTACTTAATTTGCTTTATGCCGACAAAAACAACGGTGTCAACATCGCTGCTGATCATCATGATCAGAACTATAAGAAGATATTGTTATCATCAGACATCGCGAGTTTAGATCATGACAAGACATGTGTGGGGTCATCATTCGATGGTGGTATGGTCTCTGATCTTAACATGGAATGTGGTGGCTTGAGTTTCGAGACCGAGAATCTCCTCGCTTTCCATTGAAAACGTACTACACAATTAATGGTTTTTACATATATTCGCCGATTTGTTGATTCGTGAAATATACATATATTGTATCTGTAGATTTACAAAATATTATACATGTAAGTTGTGTGGCTCTGGGTATAGTGTTTGTGATTCTAGTTTTTAGGAGGTTATTTTAATTAGTGTTTTTAGTTTTTTAGTTAATACATGTACTTATAAATATTATTGTCATTATAAGTTTCTTGTAGTGAATAATTAATATCATAGATATTCATCATCTACCATTAGGCATCTTTCATTAAAAGCTTGTGCGTATCATTTGTCAAAAAAATTAATGTTCGCTAACAAAGTGTCGACTGTCGTGTATTGAAAAATTCCCCGTATCCAGATCATGTGTAAATATTTTACTTACAGAATTAAAAGAAGAAATAACAAAGCCAGCGAGGAATAAATTAGATGCAAAAACGTTGGTAATTTGGCCTTAAATAACCATTAATTTAATAATTTCAAATATGTTTGTGTTAATTTGTTCGGTTCTATGACAAGATATTCATGGGTTGTTGCTGTGAAATTTGTTATCAGCAGTTTGAAGCGGTGAAAAATCTCTCCAAAGCACATAAGAACTTCCTTCGGGAGAGGATTAAACCCAAAGATACTTCAAATAGTCCTCTGGTGTTTAGCGCATTGAACTTTTCTTTCGCACACACTAGAGGAACCCATGGTTCGATCTAAAACCTGATGGAACTTTTTTTTTTGGGCTCAACTTCAATTTTTCATCACCCAATTCAAACATTCAACATAGGCATAAAAACCTAATGGAATGTAAGCAAGTAGTATTTGTTTTCTGAACAGCAACTGTAATGTACAAAATAGAATTATGTATTTGGCATATTGATTATGATAATATATAAATGTTGAGATAAGGAAAAAAATGGAAACCCCAAAAATTATTGTTTACATGATTATCTATGTGAAGAAAATTTTACAAATTCCTCGAATATATTAGTACCATTTAAAAAATAGTTGTTTCTTACAAATTCCTTGATAATATTAGTACCATTTAAATTGAATTAACATTTAAAATTGTTGTATTGCTTTTCAATATTTTGTTAGCAAAATCATGAATACCTAATTAGGAAAAAATTGGTATCTAATTAGTAAAAATTAACAAGTAAGACAAAAGAGAAATGATAATGCTGTTATGCCTCTAACACTACATATTTTTGATATATGAATCGTGTAGTGATTGGTGTGTCTATTTCGTTTGGTCTTTTCAAGTTTCTCTAACCAAAATTCATGAATAATCATAAATATATGCACTTTCTGTGCATCAAAAACAAATATTGAAGAGTGAGAGAAGAAAATTGAAAGTTAAATAAATATTTCAAATTGTTATCATGACTCAGAAATGTTGGATGCTCTTGCGATAACTATTTTCTCAATCAATGTTGATAACTAAAAAATGTAATGAAAATTAATGGTGATTGAATATTATTTCTATAAGCTTTGATTGAGTTAGAATGTTCCATCGACGCTTTCCCTGATTATCTTCTGAAGATTTTCAAGAAAGTTGAATGGAATCAAGATTGTCCATGGAATCCAAACGCCGATCTACACTATCTCGCGAGTTCTCTATTTATTCTTTTGGTTGCTTTTCAATTTGTATTTATCATAAAAAATCTTCTTTCTCAAAAGAATCATTATAGCCCATCTCACACATTTTGGATTATTTAAACCCATTTACAACCAGTTTTGCTGTTGTATATTATAACAACCAATAGCAAATTTACAATGAAAGAGAGATCTTTGTACATTTTTTTATAATCAGTTCAAGGAAATAAAATTGTAGAGAGCAGTATAACCAAAACAGAAACAATGAAAACAAAATTGCACTGTAATTTAATTTATTTTCAATGTATTAATGTAATATATAATGCTTAGATTATAGAGTGTCGCTTACTTTACGACTGTCGATATAAAGTTATTTCTCTTCTTTAAGGGATAATAAGAGGTTGAGCATCATGAACCAAATGATTATGTATCCTGCTTTGATTAAACGATATAATAGCCAGAATATTGTTGTAATACTCACTGGCTACGACAGATCCTCTATCCACATTTCCTTTAATGTTACTGTTAATATGATATAGATGGTGACTACCACCACCCCCGATATGATTGCCGTGGAGATAAGGCCGCTCCTTTGCTGTGGCAGCAGCAGCAGCAAGGGATCCACCGCACTGGCGTGGTTGAGTCTGATAGAAGATTTTAGAGACGACGAGTTCACCTTCTTTCTCTTCCTCGTTGGTGCCAAGATGATATTGATGCATTACCCAATTAGTCTTCTCGGGTTTTTTTTGTTTACCGTAGTTTGTGTAGAGTACTAGGATTTTTTTGTAGCCTTTCACTCTTCCTCCAGTGAAAACTGGCCGTGTTTTGCCGGTTTTGTGCCACCGTGTCTCGCCACCGACTTCGGAGTCAGTGTGGACTTTACGTCGCTTTCTTGTTCCCGTAGTATATGCCTTTGCTGGTCGGTGAAAGAAATGACGGACCGTCCCGTCCTTGCTCACACCTATACATAAGTGAACATTTATTAATGTGTATACATATTCAACTACTAACCAATAGCATTGTTCAATATTGTATACATAGTTTAATTAGGTATTACACTCCGTTAACGAGACAAGAAAGGTATAACAATAATCAGTTGGATTGGCTACGTGCGCTTTTATTATTTAACATTTTCATCTGTTAGAAAATATGATATCATTCTTCTTCTTTTTGTAGTTCTTAACAAACTCTAACTTCTCTACTACCTACTGAAAATTAATGACAAAATTTGATCGTCATAACATAATTCAGTAAGATGATAATAAAATCGATCAGGACGCGCGGTATAAAATTCGCTAAATATAAGGACATGAACGTTCAGTAAGATGATTGTGCATCGTACTACGCAAATTTAGATCTGTAGTCAATTTTTAAAGGTTTCATATTAGTAACCCCATCCATGAATGATGAGGTTTTCCTTTTTCATGCTAGATAGTTTAGATCATATGAAGACAAAAAATGTATTCCCTATTAATAAAAAGGGATACTTGTTGAGACTAATGAATAAATAAAAGCAATCACCTGGCAATTTCTCAGGATGGGTGTAACAAATACCATTTTCACCGTCAATGGTACGGATAAACTCATCGATGAGAGGATCAAGCTTTCTTGCGTCATCTCTTACCTTTCCTTCAAGATGCCCCAATACCTCTTGATCAGTCGGATCGAACTTCACTCCGGCAGGCAGTCCCGGCAAGTCATGGATCCCCGCCTATACTCATGGAATTTTATTTATATCATAACAATCAATATTATAGTATCATCGAATAGTTTCCAAATATATAGAAACCGAATATAGCTAGACAGAAACAAGAACCTGTTCATGAAACTTAAATTTATGGCCACAAGAAGGACATGTTTTGTGACAAGAGACTTGAAACGAGGCTGCTTGAGACTCAGCAACTGGTGGCGAGGGAATGATTGTTTCCACGGTCTGAACATCGCTACTGTCAGTGCACCAAGTCATATTGTTTTGTCTCTCTTAGTTTCCTCTTGTGCATTACTTCTCTTCTCTTTTCGTCCCCACTTCTCACAGCTTCATTAGAATAAACAAAGGCATGAGAGAGAGATGGAGAGAAGGCGAAAAGGGTTAAAGATGTCTAAAGCATATGTTTCCTAAGTAGAAATCTTTGAGGTTATCTTGAGAAAGAGGAAGGAATTGAATTCTTGTTCACCACTTTTTAAGTTGAGTTAATTGCTCCTTTTTGCACTTGATTTTAACTTTGTACTAGCCTTGAGAGAGAAAGATGAGATAATCTCAAAAGAAACACTATTAAATCTCATCAATTTTTAATGTATACAAAACTAGTGTATACCTTCAGTAAGAAAGTATTATTTTAAGACTTGGGTTAAACATGGAAACATACATGTTAAGTAACAATGAGAGGGAGAGGTACACCTACAACTTGAAAGTAAAGTGTAAGGACACTTGACTATGAAACTTTAAAAATCAATATTTTACATTTATAACATTGATAAAATATTGGAACTTTTTTACAAGTATACATGCATATATATAATACATATACATACTTGGGAGGACATATCTAACTGAATGAATAGCTGACTAAAAAATTGATTGAATGAACATTGTACATTCTTTTTGCTTAAATAAAATGATATTCTGAAGAACAGAATAATTAATAAATTATGTTGTCCAAAAAAAAGAATAATTAATAAATGATTATCGTAAGAAAAGGTAAGAAAGATTGCTTGGGTTTTAAGTTTGGTTTGTCTTCTACATGGCATGTATGGTGTGTGAGAGAGAAATAGACAGAGACTGATCGAACTAAACATATATTTAAAGAAAAAACAAAGTATTATGAAAAATATGTGTAATTAAGCTTCCTTTTTGACTAGAACATTTTAGCTAATAATCCTTGCTAAAAACATTCTAATTAAAACGTTAAACTAATTACGTTTATCTAGTCGTATTTTGTGTACTACATAAACTATAAAATATCAATTCTAATCGGGTCATTACTTATAAACGCATATGGTCTAGAATAAATATGAGATGGAGTGGGTTTGGGGCAATGTGTTTACTGCTGATTTGTGAGAGCTTAGACGTGATATGGTAGAAACAAAAATAAGAAAAAGAGGTTAAGGTCCAATGTCAACCTAGAGTATATGTAAAGATATTATTTAAGCTTATACTTATAATTTACACATCTGTATATACATCTTTTTCTCAACGTCTCCATGTATAACATACATCTCTTGCTGAAATACAGAAATAGTATATTACGATTGAAAACAGTAGAATATTGGTATTGGTTTTTTATGATATTCTACTTGTCTAATATAATTATAGGTCGCGCAGAAATGAAAATTTTAGAATTAGTTTCATTTTTCCATCTTTATAACTACTTAGTAACTGTTTGGAAATCTGTTCAAAAAATCTTGGATGTGATATTTATTTTTCCAAGTTAGAAGTGATATACACATGCTAGATATATTATAATAATTTCACTACAGATTACAAAATTACAAAAATATGTATCCATGCAAAGTGCACCTTATGGAAAAGGAAAATATCACCCTGACATGAATTTGTTTTATGTTATGTATCGAAAATGAAATAAAAGTAGAGAACTAATTTTATACGTATAAGAAGAAGAAGAAAGTTAAAAGGTCAGTCCACTGTTAAAAAAAGAGGTCAGTCTGTTTTTTTTTTGATCAAAAAAGGTCAGTCTGTTTAAAAAAAAAAAGTTAAAAGGTCAGTCATTATTCTATTTCTTCACGTAGACTTCTCATGCATAACAAGGAACCTCAACTTTTCTTTTCTTTTTGCCGTCTAATTTTCCCTCTCTCCCCCGTTAATATTGAAGATCCGACGTCATGTTATACCTTTTATTCTTGTCTAGTCTATGCTTGTCTATCTGGTAAAATCATAAATATAACTTCTTGATCACACATTCATGAATTCACAGCCACCGCTATGACTTTGTAAGCTGTGTATAGGTTTTAGTGTAAGATAAAGACATGATGAAGTTTTTTTTTTTTTGAGAAAGGGATTAAGACATGATAAAATTTAAGATATTCTTTTCAAAAAAGATCCTTAGAGCACGAGCATCACCGTGCGTGTCTCAAGTTCGTATTTCAATTTTTTATTATTTTTTTAAAAATGTTTTACTGTTTTTTCTTAAAAAAAGAAAACGGACTAATCGCATGCCACCACGTGACGTGAGGTCCGCGATAAAGCCGATGAACCGGTTCATCCACAATGGACGCAGGAAGACAGGGTCTTGACAAAACATTATTATAATAGTACTTTTTTTCGAGAAGCGTGAGACTTCCTCTCTTGAATCTCTACTGCGCTTGCTCAAATGCAAAATAGTTTGCAAATTAATGTGTCCGAATATGACTAAAATGAAAGCTGGATTAATTTGTCCGAATATGACTAAATGAAAGTTGGCTATAGGGTGGAGGTAGACCAACCATCAAATGTAATCATTGCGTTCGTTTAAATATCTAATATCCAAACTTCATAACACCGAGCTATTACCTAATCAGAAAGCTCCACTTTTCTGTTTTTGATTTCTTACAATTCACCTCACTTAAAAACACACCAATTACAATTTATGGCCCAACTTTATCCGGCCCGGTCCATACTCTCAATAAGTGTAATTGAACGTTTGTCCTGCCTGACTTGAACAACCGTTTGTTCGTTTACGAATCTTAAACATCTCCAACCCCAGTGCATTTTACGGTAGAATAGAGTGGAAGATGCAGTGATGAACAAACAAAAAAGACATTACTCTATATATGGAGATGCTTTTACACCGTTTGGTTCCCATTGTTCTTACACCGTTTGCTTCTCAGTTGCTGTAATGGAACCGTTTGTTTTGGCCCAACTTTAAACTGAGAGTTTACCACTGCTCTTACACCGTCTGTTTTGACGCATTTGGACTACTACCAGAAAACAACACCAGAGACTTCTTGAAGGATGATATGCAACTTTTTTCATGGAGGTTGGTTTAGAGGAGGACTCGTAAGTAGAAGACCAATGTGAATGACTTTGCGAATGTCCTCTTTGAACCCGAGATCAAGTTTACGATCATTAACCGGTTATAAACCGCAGGTCAAGTGTAGTGGCAGTGCACACCTATTTCGTCATATCTTTTTCTTAGTTAGATAGCGTTACAAGAGTCATCTTTGCTAACTTACATATACATTTACCGATTTACGGGCATTGGTCTAAAGTCTAAACTGTATTAAACATAACGTACGTTTCGTCCAGGTCTCAGTAATTAACTGCACAAAGCTCAAAACAGTCACAGAGTTTTGTTTATTAAACGTTTTTAATACTCTAACAATTACGTAATTGGTTTATAGTTTATACCTGAGCTGCAAAAAACACAACTGTAGTATATATTTGAAACAAATAATAATTAAAGTCACCATATATTTGTTTATTTTAAACAGACAAAAGTTCATATTCAGTTTTGTCAATCAGTTGCGTGCCATCAATAATAAAGAAGGTTCAGAACAGTTTAAAAGGTTTGTGATTTTGTTTATATCATGAAATCTGTAAACAATTTCGTTAAATGATAATTTTAAAATGAATTTCATGGCGTTGTTTTTAGTATAAATTGGTTACAGATTAATCAAAGAACATTTGTGTATATGAAAGTAATAATAAAAGTAACTTTTGTTATTATTTACTTGCATGTACTACTAGGAAACGGTAACAAAGTTCTGTTATGAAAACTCCTCTTTCTTGTTTCATTACTCCAATTCTATTTCGTTTTTACGTTTCTGTTGGTAACCCTGACCTGCAACAGAAACATAAAAATGGAAGAACAGAATATCAACCTCGAAACCTGAACACAACAGAAGACGCAAACAAAAAGAACCCATAAAACCTTTATTTAAATTAACATTCAAACTTTGCAGGATAAATTTGTTAAAAAGGAAAGAAAAAGGTAATGGCGGAAACGCAGCACTTGCTGATATCGTCGTTACCTGAAGCACCAAGAAAACCAAAGTCGAAAGTACAGAAAGTGGCGAGGAAAGCGTTCAAAGGAACAGCTCATCTCTCGAATCTCCTCCCCACAGGTTCTGTAATGGGTTTTCAAATAATGTGCCCTGTCCTAACCCATCAGGGTCAGTGTCCTACCATCGCCAGTCGCTGGCTCACCTGCTTCCTTGTTTTCATCTGCGCCGTCTCTTGCTTCCTCCTTTCCTTCACCGACTCCTTCAGAGACCCACGCGGCAAGGTAACACATCTCTCTCTCGTATTCATGAGCAGTTTTGTGCATAATGAATTGAAACATAACCACAATTTTTAAAATAATCTATATAAACATAAAATTCTAAAAGTTATACAGAAGAAGTTAATAAAATTGTACATAATATTTTTTTTTTTACAAAATATTTGTATCCTCTAAGATTAAGATTATTTATATTCTCTGAAATCTCAGGACTGGCCTTACTTCCATTTGTACACTCCTTCTGTCCTTCACAAGTAACATTTTGAAAACATGATGATTCTGTTTTTAATACAGGTCAGGTATGGATTAGCTACGAGGAGTGGTTTAATGGTGATGGATGGAACGATTACACTAACGGAGGAGGAGAAGGAAAAGTACAAGCTAAGGTTTATTGATTTCATGCATGCAATCATGTCAATGCTCGTCTTCTTTGCAGTCTCCATGTTCGATCAGAACGTGATCCGTTGCTTGTTCCCTGTTCCTTCCGAAGACACCAAGGAGCTCCTTACCGGTTTGCCTTTTATCATCGGCGTTGTTTGCGGCGGCTTCTTCCTCGTGTTCCCCACACGCCGTCACGGCATTGGATCTCCCCTTACCAAAGAATAGTTTCATAATCTCTAAACAGGGGAAAATAATAAAAGACAGAAGAAAGTTTTGTAAACACACACAAAAGACTTTAACTTCCAATTTTTTTGTTTCTAGAGGACATGTAATAACCAAATCTTGTACGAACTATCTTGAAAAAAATAATTTAAACAACAACATGGGGGGCATTAGAACCCAATCTTGAAACCAAGAAGCTTTTACTTATCACCCAAGAAGCTTCTTGAAACCAGACTTCTGTTCTGCAGTTAACCTCGCTGGGAACTTGATGTTGAACTTGATCCTCAAGTTCCCTTTCTTCGTCTGATCTTTCTGAAGTGGCATTCCCTCTTTAGGCACCACCTCTTCGTACTCTGGATGGATCACGTTAGTGATTGGGATTGTAAGCGTCCGACCGTCAAGGGTCGTTAGGTTCACGGTGTAGCCTGTTAAGGCCTCAGCTAGCGAGATCTTCTGCGTGACGATCAGGTCATTGCCGTCACGCGTGAACACAGGATGTGGCTTCTCGTCGATGATGAAGACGAGATCAGCAG
This sequence comes from Hirschfeldia incana, assembly GCA_026261945.1. Lineage (NCBI taxonomy): Eukaryota > Viridiplantae > Streptophyta > Magnoliopsida > Brassicales > Brassicaceae > Hirschfeldia > Hirschfeldia incana. Next base: position 7,858,361 of record JABCMI010000006.1, read on the forward strand.
GAATCACTCCGGGATGCTCATTGCCTTTCTCAGGGAATGTGATCTTTGTGCCTTTCTTCCACCCTGGTTTCACTCCAATCGTTAGAATCTCTTCCGTTTGCGTTGCTTTGCTGCCAGCATAAAGAGTACACAGAGATTAAGAATTGTAAAGGAGAGCGTTTGATAAGAGTTTGATTTGCTTTACCCGCTGACATCAAGAATCTCTCTTGAGATCTTCATCTTCTTGGTGGTTCCTTTGTAGAGATCCTCAAGGCTACAAGGCAGCTTGTTCTCTATTGGAGCCACTTTCCTAGGTGCAGCTTGATGGTGATGATGGTGGTGGTGGTGATGGTGCATTGATCCACCAGCACCAGGACCTCCTCCTCCTCCACCAAACGGAGTCGAGAAGCCGAAAAACTCAGCGAATATATCATCAGCACTTCTGGGGTTGAAGCCTGTGGAGAAATAGGAAGCCCCACCACCACCACCAGCATTAGGAGGTGGAACGTTCCCTTTCAAACCTTCCTCACCGTATTGATCATACACAGCTCTCTTCTGAGGATCGCTAAGAACCTAAACAAAGACCAATGTCAGCAACATAACCTAGCATCCTCTTGAGAACCCTAGATTTAGCTCAAACATAAAGGAACCATCTTTCACTTTATTATATGATTCTAATCACTCGGGAACACGAAATCTACCAAACCCACAAGATCAAATCGTGAAAATCAGTAATCTGTGGGACTAATTGATTGAAAGGCGACAACTTTAGGGATGAATTCAATTAAGAGCAGAGGAATAAGAGAGAGAAAAGAGATTACATCGTAGGCTTCGGAGATCTGTTTGAATTTAGCTTCGGCTTCCTTTTTGTTGGTGGGGTTCTTGTCGGGATGCCATTTCATGGCGAGCTTTCTGTAAGCTTTCTTGAGGTCATCGTCGGTGGCGCTTCTATCGACCTGTAGGAGCTTGTAGTAATCCACGCCCATTCTCAGCTTCTTCTCTCTTTCGCTTCTTCTTCTCTCTTTCGCTTCTTCAATTTTTTTCCTGAATCTGATTGTTGATTTAATTGAAAAAAGTATCTTTCTGGGCTTAATATCTCTCTGTCGACGTCCTCTCCCTCTTTCTTTCTCTTTCAGAATTGAAGTTTCTTACAAGTAGGGAATCTCTTCGAAGCTTCGAGAAGACACGATCTCTTCTATCTCTTTCTCTCTTCGTTGACGGTGTTTTGCCCTCTTGCCTCTTTGCCCTTTCCGTTTTGTTTTCCTTTTCTCTTTTCTCTTTTCCTTATTTGTTTTTATTTTTCCATTATTGGAGAACTTAACATTAAAAATCATAATTCTGAAGAGATTTTAGTCTGATTTTTGGTCTAGTGATTTGATTAACTATTTATTAGTTTTTTGATAAAAATGAAATTTTTTAAAGTGCGATTTTATCATTAGTTATACAGACTGGGACAAGAAAAAAAACGATAAAAAATACAATCATTATCATGGATCTTTACATAATAGCTCAAAACCTATGTAAATAAAGATTGTTAGACTTGATTATTCATAAAATAGATGGACTTTATCAGTTATGGAGTTCATTTGTAATTTTTCTCTAATGACATAAATTAGTTCTATGGGCTGAGCCCATAATAGCCCGATAGATTTATGGGCTGAGCCCATAATAGAAATCTTGATGGATGGGTAATCTTCTCCGCATGTGTGTATATTTACTTGTCTTTGTTTTCGTCTTATTACAGTTCAGTTCCGGAAGAAAAGCATCATTCCTCTCCAACTTGCACTTTTAGAGACTTAGGGTTTGGTCGATTGGTCCGAGATTTCGAATTCCGACGATTCCACAGATTGATCGTCTTCTCCATTGATTGAGATGGCTCCAGGTCCAGATCCGAACAGCGTTGGTGATGGTGCAAAGCGAGATGAAGCTACGACTAAGGTTCCTTCCAAGGATCCAAAGAAGAAGGATGATAAGAAGGATGAAGATCTGGTAACATCTTTTTTTCTCATTCTCTTTGAATTTTTTGTTTAGAATCTGGTAATTTTACTTGGCTGCAGAGTTAGTTTAGGATCCGATTTAAGCTGTAGATTTTTGCAGTAATGTAGCTTTTTTGTCGGAGATTTAGGGTTTAGTTGATAAGCTGTTAATTGGTTTTGAGAGCCTCTGTATGACTTGTTTTTGCATCTGATGTGTGATTTGTAGTCTGAAGAGGACTTGCAACTGAAGCAGAACCTGGAGCTCTATGTTGAGAGGGTTCAAGACCCTAATCCTGAACTTCAGAAGGCTGCTCTCGAAAGCATGAGGTAATTCGCCTTTATCTCTTAACCAACTATCAAATTTGTTAGCTGATGATGATACTCAGATAATCTTCCTTGGAGCTCTCGAGATATAATTTTAATTTGGTCTATTAATTTCATCTCTAGGCAGGAGATCCGTGCCTCAACAAGCTCCATGACGTCGGTTCCTAAACCCCTGAAGTTTCTTCGTCCTCACTATGGAACTCTTAAGGAATTTCATAAAAATATGGCCGAGTCTGATCTCAAGGTACAGTTTCAAGAAATTATTACACCTTCTTGCTCATAGTTCTGTGTATGGATTTATAATCGATTTCGTGTATTTTGCAGAAATTGCTGGCGGACATACTGTCTGTCTTGGCTCTGACCATGTCTGCTGAAGGTGAAAGGGTATGCTTTCTTGCTATTGTAGTAGGAAATCTCATGATATGCCTTAAAACAGATTTGTATTTTGTTGTTCTTGGTAGAGTATTTGACGTATTTTTTGTTGCTTGCCGTTGTTATGCAATACTCTTTTCAGGAAAGCTTAGGATATAGGCTGACTGGATCAGAGGGTGACATCGGATCCTGGGGTCACGAGTATGTCAGGAATTTGGCCGGAGAGATTGCAGAAGAGTATACTGTTCGTCAGGTTAGAAAACAAATTGGTCATGAATAGTTTTCTACTATATCATGTAAGATTGCTTCTGAAAGATGCTTGTTCTTTATTTTTTGGTTAAATCAGGGTGAAGAGTCTTCTATTGAGGACTTAATGGATCTTGTGCAGCAAATTGTTGCTTTTCACATGAAGGTGAGATCCCTGTCATGCTTACTTTTCTTAATTCCGTTATATACCTAAACTAATAAAACTTCCACTTGTAGGCTTGAGATTTTGTGGTTTTTAATCTCTGAAGGATTCCATTTTGTTTATTGCAGCATAATGCAGAGACCGAAGCTGTTGACCTCTTAATGGATGTTGAGGATCTTGATCTCTTACTTGAGCATGTAGACCGCACTAACTTCAGGAGGACGTGCAACTATCTCACGAGTGCAGCCAAGTAATTTAATATTACCATCTTATTCATGTGACTAGTTTTGCACACTCGTTTGTGGTTGTAGATTAGTTACACACTGTAATTCTTATGAGACAAGCTGTCATGAGCTTTGCTTGTTTATCTCACTCAATTGTATGTTTTTATTTGTTCAGGTACCTTCCAGGACCGGATGACATGCTGGTCTTAGATATTGCTTACATGATCTACATTAAGTTTGAAGAATATCCAAACGCTCTGCAGATTGCTCTGTTTCTTGATAACATGCAGGTCTCGGTTATAATCTTCATCTTAACTTAATATCCTCTCTCTGCACCATAGGGGCAGCTGGAGAATCCTCTAACTGATGTATTTTCCTTATTGCAGTATGTTAAGCAAGTATTTACCTCATGCACTGATCTGCTGAAAAAGAAACAGTTCTGCTACATGATATCACGTCATGTAAGTGGTTGATAATAATGGTTAACATCAGTGAAGAGATTCTGTACCTGATGACTCACTTTCTTATTTATCTTTCTCTCTTATTATTTCCCCCATGCAGGGCATCACCTTTGAGCTTGACCCTGAGATGGTTGAAAACGATGTTGACAGAGAAATGCTACAGGATATCGTTAATAGCACTAAGTTAAGCGAAGGATATCTGACGCTTGCAAGGGATATTGAGGTCATGGAGGCCAAGACGCCTGAAGACATCTACAAGGTATAACAGTTTTTTTCATAACTACGCTTGTTATGGGTTTATTTGGTCACAGGATCTGTTTCTTTTGTCAGTGTCTCTTATCTTCTTTTATGAATTTTTGCAGGCTCACTTGCTTGATGGCAGGGCTAGCTCTGGCCCAAGTGCGGATTCCGCTAGACAAAATCTGGCTGCCACTTTTGTGAATGCATTTGTAAATGCTGGTTTCGGTCAGGTATGGTTTCAGATTCATATTCTGTGGTTAATGAAAATAAGTTTGTAAGCTCGTCTTCCCTTTAAATATATTCACTTATTGCAGGACAAATTAATGACAGTGCCATCAGACTCGACCAGTGGATCTGCTGGAAATTGGCTCTTCAAAAATAAAGAACATGGCAAGACCAGTGCAGCTGCTAGTCTGGTATGCCTCCTCATTGACTAGCTATGTTTATATCTCTGAAGTGATAAGTGTAACGGAACCTTGTTGTTTCCCAATGCTAGGGTATGATTCTGTTGTGGGATGTGGACGCCGGACTTACTCATCTCGACAAGTATTTCCACACCAATGATAATCCAATCATCGCTGGAGCTCTGCTGGGTGTTGGGATTGTTAACTGCGGCATTAAGAATGACTGTGATCCTGTGAGTTAATTTCTTTTTCGATTTAAAGGAGCTTCTATGCTGCCATACACTCTACTCACTCACATTTCTTTCCCAGGCATTGGCCCTTCTTGGAGAATATATTGACAAAGAGGATTCATCTGTCCGAATCGGTGCTATCATGGGTCTCGGGATTGCATATGCGGGCTCCCAAAATGATCAGGTGAAGATATGTTATGTACTTACCTAAAAAAGCTATGTTGAATGGTCTGTCGACGAGACAATAACCATGCTCTTACTATTTGGACAGATTAAAAGCAGTTTGTCTCCAATACTAAACGATGCAAAGGCACCTCTCGATGTGATTGCATTCGCTGCACTTAGTTTGGGGATGATCTACGTTGGTTCGTGTAACGAGGAGGTTGCGCAGTCTATCATATTTGCTTTGATGGATCGGAGTGAGGCAGAACTGGGTGAAGCCCTCACTCGTTTCTTGCCTCTTGGACTTGGACTTTTGTACCTTGGCAAACAGGTAGGCAACGAGTCGTGCTTGATTCATTACGTTTTTTTTTATTTCTCTCGCTTATGAGTGTCAACTTGTTCGAATATCGAGCAGGAAAGTGTGGAGGCTACCGCAGAGGTTTCAAAGACGTTCAATGAGAAAATCAGAAAGTATTGTGATATGACACTTCTTTCTTGTGCGTATGCTGGAACTGGGAATGTCCTTAAGGTATCTGATCAAGTGTACTGATGGTCGAATTACATAGTTCATTGATTTCTAGTTTAGTTTCGCTGACTCGGTGATTGTTTCAGGTCCAAGACCTTCTGGCTCAGTGTGGAGAGCATCTGGAAAAAGGTGATATCCACCAGGGTCCAGCTGTGCTTGGATTAGCGATGGTTGCTATGTCTGAGGAACTGGGTCTTGATATGGCCATCCGTTCCCTGGAACGCGTGCTACAGTATGGAGAACAAAACGTTAGGCGTGCAGTGCCTTTGGCCCTTGGTCTCTTATGTATATCAAACCCAAAGGTGAATATACTTTTCTGAAAATCTAATTTTACTTTACTTAAGAATACTCTCTAATCTTTTCCACAATTCCAGGTGACTGTTATGGACACTTTGAGCAGGCTTAGCCATGACACAGACTCAGAAGTTGCCATGGTGAGTTATCTCTTCACTACTCAAGGTTCAGGCGTAGTAGATATTTCATCGACTTAATTTGCAGCGCTTGACTGATGTTTTCATCTGGTTTTTACAGTCTGCAATTATTTCCCTTGGTTTGATCGGCGCTGGAACTAACAATGCAAGGATCGCCGGCATGCTTAGAAACCTCTCCAGCTATTATTACAAGGATGCCAGCCTTCTCTTCTGTGTAATGTTTTAAATTTTATTTTATTTCGTGCTCTATTGATAGGCCTGTTCTCATTTAGTCAAGTTGTGATTGCAGGTGCGTATTGCTCAAGGGTTGGTGCATATGGGAAAGGGTCTCTTAACTCTTAGCCCCTTCCACTCTGAAAGGCTCTTGCTATCCCCGTAAGTTTTAACATATATTATGTGAACACTTTACTTTCAAAAGATGGGTGTTGTATCTATCTTGTGAATCCTAATCCTAAACATGGGTGTTGTGTGTGTTATTTTGTGCCCAGAACCGCGCTTGCTGGTATAGTGACATTGTTGCATGCATGCCTTGACATGAAATCCATCATACTGGGGAAATACCATTATGTGCTCTACTTCCTCGTTCTGGCGATGCAGGTGAGTGCAATGTTCTGTCCAAGGATTTCTTTGTTAAATCGATTTTATGTATTAATTCAATCAGTTTGAATGTATAGCCAAGGATGATGCTGACAGTGGATGAGAACCTGAAGCCCATCTCCGTGCCAGTGCGTGTAGGACAAGCGGTTGATGTGGTTGGACAGGCAGGTCGACCAAAAACGATCACTGGGTTCCAAACGCACTCAACACCAGTTCTCCTTGCTGCTGGGGAGAGAGCCGAGCTCGCAACTGACAAGTAAGTTGTTTCCCACTCTAGATGAAACTCTGTTATAGATTTTGGAATCTAATGTTTTTCTTTTGGGGGTCACAGGTACATTCCGTTGTCTCCCATACTGGAAGGTTTCATCATATTGAAAGAAAATCCAGACTATAGAGAGGAGTGAATCCAAAGTTTGAAGTTGAGAGTCAACTACTCTCAGGAAGAGCTATCTTAATGGTTGTTATGTGCACAACAAATCCTTTTATTTGCTTAGTTTATTGGCTTTATGTTCCCATTAAGTGGTTTAGTTGACAATTTGTTTTTGTTGAATCGCTTATTGTGCACTAAACCATTCTAAAGTTGGATAATCTTTTTCCCCAAATTTTTAGTTTTCTTTTTTATAAGAAAAAAAATTGGGACATTTGGTTTACTGCCCCCATAATTTTAATTTCATGCTTTATTCTCACTCAAACTCCAGTTGCATAGGCGTCTCGTTGTCCTCGGGATGTGGCAAAAACTATGTAATATAAAAATGTTAGGAAGGTGACCACCCGCAAGCTGGCGTGCAAGGCTTACTCGTTTACAATAATTTTTTGTTGGAGGCCGTTCCCAACAACTACCACAAAATAAGTCTCGTAAAGGCAGAGTACACAATCTTATTGAAATTAACAACCAGCAAAAGTAAGGATGTACATGTATATTGATGGTTTAGTTTCCTCATAGAAAAAAAAACTACAAACAAAAGAAATAAATGAATTGAATACAATTTTTGGCTGTTTTTTTGGTATACGTATGAACATGGTTATAGCGACACTGTTGATCTCCTCCCGCTAGAAAAAAAAACAAAAGAAAACTAGTTTTAATGGCCACGACCTCTTGGACTAGGACCTGAAGCTAGACGCTGAAACCAGGACTCTACCGTCGACTTCATCTTCTCCACACTCGTCACCGCCGCTCCTTCGTCTCCCGGCTTCTCCATCAGAACTCTCCCGGCCGCGGCAGGAACCACGACGTGTTCTACCACCAACAACGATACAATCATCACCACGATCAAAATAGTAGACCAGCCAACTTTCCTCATTTTATTTTGCTTTCTCTGCTTTACGTTGTACCGACCAAAAAATAAGGAGGTTGAAAGTAGTTAGGTAATAAACTAGAAGATTTCTCTGGAAAAGAGTTTTTTGTTTTGTTTGGTTAAGATGGAAAATTATGAGTGTTTATGTTGGATATCAGATAAAGGAGAGGGAGAGTATATATATGCGCTTAGTTTCGTGGAAGTGGTCATGACTCAATGAGTTCATCACTTAGGTCGGATTTTACCAGCGCCATCTCACGATTTGCGTGTTGACCACGTATTGTGGCTTGAACAGGTCGCTCTACGACACTTTGCCATGTACGCTATTACATTACACTTATACTCCATATCGGTACCATCATCGTTTTGGATTTTAAAATAATTTATTTGAATTTTGAAAAAGAAGCTGTGTTGAGAAAAAATATATATATCAAGAGATTGTTTACGCGTTTATAGCTAACATCTAGCATGCAATTTTCTCAATAAATTATTATCATCCTATCCCTTCCTTCTTATTAAGCTTAATGAGACAAATGAAACATTTTTTTTTTTGTCTCAGCAATGATTTTTTAGACTAGATATTTTAATTTCTAAGACAAATTAATCCAGATATTGAAACAAGTTACATTCCAATCAAACATTCCGGTGCCAATGTGTTTGCACAACTATTAAACAAAGGTTTACTTTTCTGAAAAGTCAAAGCTTGAGTTTTGAAACTTAACGCGTAAGCCACGACTTGACTGACGTACAGCGCAAGAGGACCAATCCACAGTTTCACCTAAATAACTATCCTGTCAGCTTAGCTTGGGGAAGAAACATTGGATAAATAACACATCAACGGATGTAAAAGTACTTGGGAGTGGTTAATCTCTTATTTAATAGAAAATGTTGGCTTAAAGCCACATTGGCAAATCTATTCAGAGAGTGTTATATTTATATCAATTCAACTTTTTCCCTTTTTTTAATGTGTGTCATGGATATTCAAAACATGAGAACTTGACTTGTCCTAATGTAAGAGATATGCTTGTGCCACTACTGCCAAACTAGTAAAAGTGGGACGACGCAAAGATTTTGTCAAAGCTCATGCCTATTTTTGTTTAACCATCAAAATTTTGGACTTCTAGCCTGAAAATCAAAACATATAAAAGTTGAATATATCATTTATTGACTTTCAAGAGATGAACTATTTTAAAACAAAAAAAATAAAATCACATAATGAGTTACTTTGTGCATTATAAACAAAAACTAGATTTTGATCCACGCTTACAAAGCGCGGGTTTTATTTCCTTTTCTTTTTTAATTGACAAATATTTATCAAATGTCATATTTTGATTCGCGTTTTCAAAGTGCGGGTTTATGATTGGTGAAAACTTTATATAATCAAATTTATATAACCCGTTTTGTATATGTATTTATATAACCCGTCTCGTATATGTATTTTATGTTTGATTAAAACCATTTTGTATATGTATTTTAGATTTTTAATTTTGAATTAGATATTTTAAATATGAAAACAATATAAATAGTTGTATAGTTTTGATCAGTGTTTTGAAATCAGACTTGGACCCGCGGTTGAACTGGTAAATCCAGTGATCAAAGATAAATCCAATATGAGTTTTGTGAAAAAAAAACAAAATTTAAAAACCCAACAAAAACCACTAAAATCGAAACCCGGTTACCGGTTAAACCATTTGTTGTAATAGTAATTGTTAAAAATTACTATTATCGTGTTCCTTTGTAAATGACTATTTATGTTTAAAAGTTTAAACTTCATTTTTAATGAATTAAGCTTGTATAACTCTGGTGAATTAATTTTATTATGTGATAATTTTTTTTAATAAAAATAATATATTTTTAATAAAGATTTATACTTTCAATGAAAAAATCATTTTTTATGAATGCTTAAACAATATTAAGAAAAGAAAACAAATTATATGTTTAATTTTTTTCACTACACAAAATATTAAGAATGATTGAAAAAAAGTTATTTGAAATTAGATTAAATAGCTCAAAAGAAAAAAAATCTGAGAATTTGATATGATTTCTTAATCAGCCCAAATGATTCAAGAGATATCTAATGTGGCAGTGGGCTAGATCTGGAAAAATAATGGCCAATTGAATGTGTTATTAATATTACTTGATTGCCCTTAAAAAGACATGTTTAGTAAAAAATTCAAATGTACTTGTACTATTATTTGTACTTTAATAGTATTGATAACAAATATTATCCAAGAGAGCTGTATACGGCCCAATTAGAAAACCTTATTTGGGCCTACATAATTATTTATCAGCCCATCTAAACACAACAATACAAGCTTCGTCCTTCTCAAAATCTCTCGATGGATATTAGATCCAACGCTATTACATTACACTTATACTCCATATCGGTATCATCATCGTTTTGGATTTTAAAATAATTTATTAGAATTTTGAAAAAGAATGTGTGTTGAGAAAAAAAATAAATATCGTGAGATTGTTTACGCGTTTATAGCTAACATCTAACATGCATTTTTCTCAATAAGTTATTATCATCCTATTCTATCATTTATATTAAGCTTAATGAGACAAATGAAACTTTTCTTTTTTTGTCTTAGCAAATGATTTTTTAGAGTAGATATTTAATTTCTAAAACAAATTACTTTCCAATCAAACATTCCGGTGCCGATGTATTTGCACACCTGTAAAACAAAGGTTTACTTTTCTGAAAAGCCAAAGCTTGAGTTTTGAAACTTAACGCGTAAGCCACGAATTGACTATTTGAAGTACAGCGCAAGAGGACCAATTCACAGTTTCACCTAAATAACTATGCTACCAGTTTAGCTTGGGGAAGAAACATTGAATAAATAACACATCAACGGATGTAAGTACTTGGGAGTGGTTAATCTCTTATTTAATTGAAAATGTTGGCATATGGCCACATTAGCAGATCTATTCAGAGTGTTATATTTATATTAATTCAACCTTTTCCTTTTTTTAATGTGTCATGGATATTCAAACACATGAGAACTTGACTTGTCCTAATGTAAGAGATGTGCTTGTGCCACTACTACCAAACTAGTAAAAGTCGGACGACGCAAAGATTTTGTCAAAGCTCATGCCTATTTTTATGATTGTTTTTGTATAACCATCAAAATTTAGACTTGTTGCCTGAAAATCAAAGCACATGAATATATCATTTATTGACTTTCAAGATATGAACTATTTTTTTATCAAAAAAAGATATGAACTATTTTAAAACAAAGAAAATCACATAAATGAGTTATTTTGTGCATTATAAACAAAAATTAATAAATACAAGCTCATCTAAGCACCACTGGGCTTAAATTGGCAAACCTTATTTGGGCCTGTACAATTATTTATCAGCCCATCTAAGCACAAGAAAACAAGCTTCATCACCTTCTCAAAAACCTCTCGATCTCTAGGGTTTTACTGCTGCAAGCAAATCTCTTTCGTTCACCTCTTATCTCTCTTCCACCGTTACTCTCCGCCGTGAGCTTCCGCAGTCGTAAACAATGAGGATCAAGACGATATCGAGATCTGTTGATGAATTCACTCGAGAAAGAAGTCAGGACCTTCAGGTAAATTTACAAAACTATGATTCAGTTTACACTCTCCCCTTCCATAACCTAATCAATAGCTCTGAAACTTGGGATTGATTTTTCAGAGGGTCTTTCACAACTTCGACCCCAGTCTTCGACCCATGGAGAAGGCTGTTGAGTATCAGAGGGCACTCACTGCTGCCAAACTCGAGAAGGTAATTGCAACCATCAAAGCTTCGAATTTTTGCTCCTTTTGTTTTGGTTCTGATTAGTATTGATTCAAAAGTTTTCAACTTTGCTTGTGGGTTTTTGATTTTGTAGATATTTGCAAGGCCTTTTGTTGGAGCAATGGATGGGCATCGAGATGGTATCTCGTGTATGGCTAAGAACCCTAATTACTTGAAGGGAATCTTCTCCGCTTCTATGGATGGAGGTAGGTTTCCGACCATTGTGATTAGTGAATATGATGAAAAGGAGAATGTATATGTATTTAGTAATAGCCTAAACGCATTAGGATTTAGCTCAAAGTTCGGGTTCTGTTTGTTATGAGTTTAGAAATATAAGTAATGATATACTCTTTAAACCCAACTTATTATATGTTTCTCTTCTGCAGATATTCGTCTTTGGGATATCGCTACGAGGTTGAGATCTTCTCTATTCTCTCCTGAACTAGTTTGAAGTTCATTTTAGTGTCTCGTTGTACTAATTATATTTTCTGTGTCTTGGAACGATCAGGCGTACGGTTTGCCAATTTCCTGGTCACAAGGGTGCTGTGCGTGGTCTTACAGTATCAACCGATGGCAATGTTTTGGTTTCATGCGGAACTGATTGCGCGTAAGAGATACATGACTTTATTTGTTTTTTAAATGTCTTTTCGGTCCTTGACCGAGACTAAAGATGATTGGATTTGTGCAGTGTTCGTTTGTGGAATGTTCCTCGTCCTTCTCTTGAAGACTCTGACCTCTCATCTGAAAAATCTGCTGAGGTAGTTCATTGTTTATTTTGTTTCTTATCACCTTGTATTTTCTTATATCGTTTTATCTTTAATAACAAGCTTTCTTTTTGTTTTTCAGCCATCTGCGGAGTATCTTTGCAAGAATGCGTTATTGTAAGTATTCTTACCCTCTTCACTCCATTTCTCATTATTCTTTCTGTCTACAAAACTTGAGCGTTTTAGCTTTATTTCCTTTCTAGGGCTGTTGATCATCAGTTTGAAGGAGAACTTTTTGCTACAGCCGGGGCTCAAATTGATATATGGAATCATAATAGGTAAAAAGAAACCTCTGATGTTTTTTTTCTTTCTTTCGTAATTCTTAAACCAGCGCTTATTATAGATTTATCTTTTGGTATTTAGGTCTCAGCCAGTCCAGAGTTTCAAGCCAAGCAATGACTCTGTAATATCTGTCCGGTTTAATCCTGGAGAGCCTGATATATTGGCAGTATCTTCTAGGTATTATATATACTTTAATACTTGTGAATGTTATGTAGACGTTCCATAGATTTTCCTCTTACACTTAATATTGGTTTCTCTTCTTCCAGCGATCGGAGAATAAGAATTTATGATATCCGAATGTCTACCTCAGCAAGGGAAATTCTCATGCTGGTATATAGTTGAAACTCGCTTCACTCATTCTTTTCATATGTAAAAACATTTTTTTTACTCTTCAAAACTTATAAATTGCTTGTCCTTCTGGCAGACGAAAACAAATTCAATCGCATGGAACCCTATGGAGCCTATGAACTTCACAGCTGTAAGTGATAATCATAGAATGAAATTTTATCTTAGCATTTTGTCCTTGGCTTATGTCTTAATTGATGAAACTGAATTAGGCAAATGAAGATGGCAATTGCTATAGCTTTGATGGTAGAAAGAATGAAGAAGCCAAGTGCGTGCATAAAGATCATGTTTCTGCAGTGTAAGAATGATAAAACCCCCCAAGTAGCCAGTATAATATTCAACATGAGATAATATCATATGCATTCTAATTTAAATCATATCTTTTCCAGAATGGATATTGATTTTTCACCAACTGGTCGTGAATTCGTTACGGGTTCTTATGATCGATCCGTGAGAATCTTCCCATACAATGGAGGACACAGCAGGGAAATCTACCATACGAAGAGGATGCAGAGGTACCCCCTGGTGAACCACTTTGTCAACTTAATGTAAACGTTTAATATATTAATGCCTTTGTTTACTTGTCTCTTGTAGAGTGTTCTGTGTCAAGTATAGCAGTGATGCTACGTATGTTATATCGGGAAGTGATGACACTAATCTCAGGCTATGGAAGGCCAAAGCATCAGAGCAACTGGGAGTTGTAAGAATCCATGCCTTTTCTCTTTTAACAGCATTATGGTTTCTGTAAACAAAATGAAATAGACTCAATGGTGCATTTTGATTGTGAGCTAAGACGTTTCAACTTGGAATTGGTAAATTCTCATATGTTGATTGTTGTTACAGATTCTGCCAAGGGAGCAGAAGAAGCATGAGTATAATGAGGCGGTGAAGAATCGGTACAAGCATCTTCCTGAGATCAAGCGTATTGTCAGGTACATGAGCACAGATAAAAAAATGGCTTCTGAGTTGTTTCCCATGCTTCTAACTTTGGAGATTTTCAAAAGACTAAACATATAATTTTTTTGGTTGATGTGAAATACAGACACAGGCACTTGCCGAAACCTATATACAAAGCAATAGCGGAAAGCAGAGTCATAAACAATTCAAAGAAGAGGAAAGATGACCGAAGGAAAGCTCACAGTGCCGAAGGAACAATTGTCACTAAACCTCTGCGGACAAGAAGGATCATCAAAGAAGCGGAGTGAATCTAGTTTTCTATCTCGTGTTGTTCTTGTTTCCTTTGTTTTCATAAGATAAATGTCTTGAAACATGAGGGCTTGTGTTGGTATTTTGAGGGCAGTCAGTGATAGGTAACATTTTTGCTGTGTTGTAAGACTCGATGATATTCATATGAGTTATGCAAATTTCATGTTTCTTATCCCATTCGTGAAGTGTTATGTTTTGGGTCTCATTCTTCAAAAGTGATATGTTGACTTCAAAGATCTCAATGGTCTTTAACATAACATCACTACATTCTAGGGAAATACCATTTGACTATGGACTCGGTCAATAATTATCCAAACCGAGATTCTGGCATCAAATTTTAGAGGAAAAAAAAGAAGAAAGCATTCCTACAAAACAACTGAACCAGTCATACAAAAGCTTCATCATCTAAAATCAAAAGACATTCACGGTAGAAGAAGAATCAAAGCACCAAACAACTACCAATACTAAAAGACATCACTGATCAGTAACGTTAATCAGTTCGTATTCAACAAGAGACAGGTTGTTATCCTCTTTGACTGTGAAAGATGCTGGTTCAGTAGCTTCAATGCGACCCCATTTATCAACACCTAGCCTCATTGTACCCTTGAACATGTCTATTCTCGAATTGCGTAGTATCACTGTCTCCCCAGGCTTCATAAGATCAACTATACAAACACAAAAAAAACACGAATCAATCAAATCAGTAAGCCACAAGGATTAAACAATAACAGGGATGGAAGTTTCGGAGTCATATACAACATTTAGCTCAACATTCAACAAGAGTGTTATCACACAAACCTCAAGGCCATTGAACTGCACGACAAAGACATCAATTAATCGAGACAAAACACTAGTCTTGTGCAGATGTTCACAGTTATGCCGATAACAATTCAGACAAGATGAACCCTTTTTGCAATAAAGACACATTAGCAGTTTATCTTACACAATACTTTCTTAAATAATTGCATTAGAGAACCAAAGGATCAGACTTTATCAATAAGACAAAACCATTTCTACATCATGTAAGAAAGAAAACTACTTGTGTGAGTATTGACCTTGATCGTTACGAGCAGTGAAGAGAATACATCCGGTTTCGTCTCCGATGAGACACTCAGCGATTCGGCTCGGCTGAGACGGACGGCCCATAGAACTCCCCGGACGAGCCTTCCTCGCAGCCGGAACCACCGGATTGGCGTCAACGACCTTGACAGTCAACGTGTGACCTGTCGTTCCAGGCTTGAGCTGTTCGACCTTCACAAACACAGGCTTTCTCTTCGTCGTCGCCGTCGTCGTTTCCGTCGCAGCTGCTGTACTCGCCATCGCAATCTGATTTAGAGATTTCGCGTTCGCCCTAAATGGTGGATTCGATGTACTTTTTTAGGGTTTATAAAGAGAGACGACGACGATGCCTCCTCTCCTTCGCTCTCTCCCAAGACGGAAGAGCGTAGCTATCTCCTGCTTTGCGGTGTATCAAAAGATCGCCGCGTGTCGTGTTTTGATTCGATTTTTATTTATCACTGTTTTTACAACTCTAAATATATGGTACTCAGTAATAGTTAAAAAGTTTTATCGTCAGATATATTTTGTTTTTTTTGGAGCACACACACACGTCGGATATTATTTATTCTCAACTCGCATACAAGATGGCAAGCTCGTGACATCATGTTTTGACATCGACTCCACTAAAACGACGTTCTAAACGAACATATGGACAAGCATTAAGCAAAGCGGTAAAGCACACGTGCACACACACACACACACAACAATCTAAAGTCTCGAACATTATCGAGAAATTATTGAATAGAGAAAAAACATAAACAGTAGAAAGACAGGTTCCGACAATGAAGCTGAGTTCTTAAGTGGTTTGTGATTTGACATGGCGAGCGAAGAATCTTTTAAGCCTCAAGAAAGCGTCTTCTAACATTGATCTCTCGACTCCAATCGAGATTCTCACCCAATTCTTCTTGCCTAATGCCTCTCCTGCAGTTATATTCCAGATCAGCCCATCTCTCTCATGATTTTCTATTTTATTATAGAACAGTATATTTACTTCAAAACCTTAGACAGTGTTAGTTATGATGCTTACCAGGTAAAAGGACGAGATTCTCCTCTCGGGCCAGCTTCATGCAGAAATCAACGTCGTCTGTGATGTCCTCCAAGAGTGATAGGTCCAATTTTGTCTGCCATATATACAAATTAGATTGTCATTGTCGTAACAGTTCTTGTACGTTGGATGTGATGTACATGTACTCATAACAATACTGATATATTGGTTACAAAAAGTGATATTACAATTATAAAAGTGTGCCAAAACCTTAAAAGAATAAATGGTTAGGGAAATAGTATTTTAATTAGCGAGTTTGCATTTTAGTATATACTTATAAGGATTATTCAAAATGTTTAGAGAAAACAAAAAAAATAGAAAAAGAAATTGGTACCACTAAGTAGGTACACGACTCAGGTTTCTTAGGGCAAACGAGGCAAGGAATCTCCTTGAGGGCATCGAACATCATGTCTACGTTTTGCTTAAATGTCAAGTTCTTCTTCTCAAAGAACTCTTTCTTTGTCTTCTCCAGGATATTTGGAAGTGCAGACTATCAATTATACAGAGCAACACATTAGTTTTTTTAAATTATGTTTTACCTTGCATGTGTGTTTCGTGTATTCCAATAAAAATTTCAGGGTACAAACCTGTAGAATTGTCGATGGATCTGGACTTATGGTAAGCAGGTCCGTGATGGATTCAAGGACCTTAATGACAAAAAAGAAGAAGATATGGTTACTTGTTCAAGCTGTCACATATCTACAAACGTTTTATTATATCACGTACGTCCAAGAGGAATATTTATATATATATACTAAGGATCCAAGAATGATCCAAGAATTGAAAACCCTACCCCTGTGGTTTTGAAAACGTTATTAGGGTCATTCATGGCCATCCAACCTATTCGCCAGCCAGGGACGAGCCAGCCCTTGGAAATGGACCCGAGTGTAACCACAGGAACAATCGATGCGAAAATCCCCATCGGGACAAATTGATTCTCTCCATAAATAGTGTGCTTATAAACTTCATCAGAAATAACCATTATCCCTAGCTTCCTCGCCATCTCAGCCACCTATACACTTAATACAGCTCAATATAATTAGGGTTCCTGGACATATTTCTAAGCTCCTATAATAAATTGTTTTAGAAATATTGTAAAAATCAAAATCTGATTTTTTAAAAACATTATGATTGAAATATCAATTAGTTTTGGTTAGTTTTATTTGTCTCCTAGTAAGTTTTTATCATTCATATTTTAAATTTTATTATGTTTTAATTTTAAAGAAAAATGCATTGACTAAAGTCCAAAACATCATTTTTCAAATACGAAAAAACATCTTAATTTAAAATACATAGGGAATAACTGGTAATAGGATGTGATTTAAATCTAAGTTTGATAAAATATAAGTGGTGAAAAATAAAAGTTTTAAAATATGAGATTAGAAGTTGGATCCGAGAGGTTTTTAGAGCATATCTAACACTAATGTAAAAATTACTGCAAAATTGAGTGGAAAGTGAAGTAATGAACAAACAAAAAAACTAATTTTTTGGTTTGTTCATTACTGCATTTTTTACTCTATTTTGAAATAATTTTTGCAGTAAGGTTGGAGATGCTCTTATTCTCCTAGTTAGCCGACCCTATATACATATCAACAAAATGTGCAGAAACTGATAAAAAAATACAATTAATTTAAAGTTACACATTTTCACCTTCTTTAGATGATGATATTTGTACACATTTCCACATGGGTTGTGAGGGTTAACTATCACCATAGCTATTGTATTATCATCTGCAATGGCTTCAATGCCTTGGAGATCGATCTCCCAGTCTTGGTCAGGGAGGAGATCATACTTGCGAAACTCGACTTGGCTATATATAGCGTGACTATAGTAGAGTGGATAGATAAGACTGGGGAGCAAGATATTCGACTTGGGACAGGACAGAACATGAATCATGGTCTCTATTCCTTGGCAACACCCGACCGTCATAAATATATCATCTGGTTTTAACTTATGTGGAAGGTCCCGGTTCAAATAATTTGCCACCGCCCTAATTTAATAGAAGTTAAAAATAGCTGTATATGTTATGTACAGTTTCGTAAATGTATATCATGCATGCATAATAATGTAATAATCTTATAAAGTCATAAAGCTTTTTTGAATCGTATATAAGCCTGCATAATTTCAAGTCGTCCTTTATTGATATTTTATCTTTCCAACTTGTACACTTCATACTATTTTCTAATTAATGGTTTTCCTATCGCATTAATATAGTTTTCTTAAATGTTTCTATTAGCATGTTTTCTTTGCTCTATTACCCGACCAATAACGAGATAACTAGATTTCTAAGCCACTAAGTTTTCTAAATGAAGCAAATGTATAACATAACAATTAGTGACTACTTATGTACCTCCTGGCCGGTAAAATACCAACCCCCGGAGCGTAGGAGTTGGCGGCACCAGAACGAAGGGACTCAGCAACGGCATCCTCAGCATCAACGGAAGTCTTGAAGCAAGGGTAGACGGACGGGTCACCGTGACCCAGGGGCAAAATGGTCTTTTTAACGTCTTTTCTGCAGTTGTTGAATAACCTGGAAAGGACACTTTTAATTGAGACACTTGCCGCTTCTTTGGCCGCCCTGTTTCCTTTGAACCTCCAGGCATTACCACCACCGTTTACCGTCTGCGTGTCGGTTTTGCGTTCAACATCTTCATCTTGGTCTGTTTCAAATGAAGGAAGCAACAGGTTCGTGTGTTGGCTCATCGTGTTCCCTTTTTGGACTAAGTTTTAAAATAAGATGAGGAACTATGGAATTATGATACCGAAGTTCAATGCTTCATATATATATATAGAGAGAAAAACATAAATTATTTATTTGGGTATTTACCCTATGTAGTTTGACGGGAAATAAAGTGGGACGGTATCATATTTTTAGAGAAATTGACATGGTGACTAACAAAAACATTATAATTCAATTAATAACCAGTTATAGAATTTAACTAGAAAGTAGTGTGTGCAAAATGTAATAATCACAAGTACGTCTTTTGAAGGTATTTGTGATTTACTTTGTATATCACATATATCTAATTTCTGTATTTGCTTTGCTTTGGAGAAATATATATATATATATTGATACCCTAATGGAAAAAGGCGACAGTGACGGCGACTCTCACCATCGAAGCAATCCAAACACGGCGAGCAGAGAAAATCAACCAGGAGAAACCCTGATCGATGGGGAAGAAGGCCAGATGCAGAAGCGGAGCAATGGGAATCTGACAAAAGTGACAACGCGAAAGGAGGTTACGGAGAGAATCTCGTACTCTGCGGTTCTAATGGAGGGTTCATCAGTTCCTGACCTGAACCTTAATTTCGTGGTTAAAGATGGTGTGGCAGAAGTGGAGGTTTCAATGGAGATTCTGGAGGACACATAACCGCTATGGAGATGTTGTATTGTGGGCTACTTCATGAACGATGCTCCGCACATAGGATCGATTCACGCTACTGTAAATCGTATCTGAGCGCAGCCGGGAAAAAAGACGAAGATCGATGTCCAGTTTATTGGAAAGACAACAGTGTTGTTTAGGATCAAGGATGCAGCGATCCAAAACAGAGTGTTGAACATGAAGTTCTGGCATATATCTGAGGTTCCTCTTATGGTGGGGGTTTGGTCTCCAGAAACAGCCAGCTCTCCACCAGAGCTTTCAGCTATTCCTTTGTGGGTGGATTTAGTTAATGTTCCTGGCTATCTCTACTCAAAGAAGGGTCTCAGTTTCTTGTCCCGTACTGCGGGGAAATTTATCAAACTCCATCCAAACACGGAGCGTTGTGTTCGTATGGATGTTGCTCGAGTTCTTGTGGAAGTTGACCTGATTACCGCCTTGCCAAATAAGATCAGTTTTAAAGGTAGGAATGGAGCAGATGTGCTTGTCTCCATCTCCTACCCTTGGCTTCCGCCACGTTGCACCTCCTGTTCTAGATGGGGGCACTTTGAGACAAATTGTGTGGGTCAAAAGAGTAAGTCAAACGCGCATAAGCACTCTGAAGAGGAAGTTGGTCAAGTACGGAATGATACAGTGGTTTTAGAGAGTTTTTCGTCCAAGGATTTGTCTGACACCTCTGGCGCTGTTATCATGAACAAACTGATGGCTGAGCTAGAATCAATGTTTGGAGAGAAAAAATTATCAAATATTTCTCGCCAAGGGAAAGGGGAGGAACGTGAGAAGAATGTTCCAAGTGAAGCAATTGAGGGAGATATGCCAAATGTTAACGATTGGGCTATGGTGGCTGGTCAAAATGGGGTCCTGCCCTTGGCGCTTGCAGGGAATAATATGGGTGGCTGCACATCACCAAATGGTTTCCAAGTGTTGCAAGACATAAGGGAGGAGGGAAAGATAGAGGAGGAGGAAGAGGCCGAGGTTTCAAGTGAGGAGGACGTGGATGAGAATAATTCAGAGCAGGCTGAACAAGATGATCAAGTAGCCCCTGCTAGTACCGAGACTTCGATGGAAAATAACACTGTAGCTGAGAGTAAAGGATCGGTTGCCTCTCAACGACATGGCAATAACCATCGAGGTAGAGGTCGAGGTGCGAAAAGGACAATTATTAACTCAAGGAGCCTGGTTCAGGCAGTCACGCAGCAGCAGAAGGGGGGACAAAATTCGAAAAAAGCTTCCTCTCGGAAGTACTGATGTCGTTAATCTTTGCATGGAACATACGTGGGTTCAATGAGCCACGTAAACAAAAGGCAGTTAGATATTGGGTTTCCGCTGCTAACTTGTCGTTTGGATGTTTGTTGGAGACTAGAGTTCAGGAGGCAAATTTTAAAAAGATTTTTGACTCAACCTTTTCGGGTTGGAGTTGTGTTCATAACTACTCGAGCCATCGGCTCGGACGGATTTGGGTAGTTTGGTCAGATGCGTGGAGGTTATACCGGTCTCTACGTCAGCGCAGATGATTACAGTGTGGGTGAGATATAAGGCATCGGGTGATATGTTCCTGTCTTCTTTCATTTATGCATCAAACTGTATGATCGAAAGAAGAGAACTATGGAATGAAATGGAGATAATCGCACGGTCAGTGGCGGGTGATACCAATGCTTGGATTATTCAAGGAGATTTTAATGTTGCGTTATCTTCTCTCGAGCATTCTCGGCATATGGAATCAGTGGCAGACAGGAGTGTTATTCGGGATTTTCAGAATGCTGTCCGTACATGTGATATGATGGATCTAGCTCAAGTCGGTCCTTCCTTTACCTGGACAAACAGTCAAGATGCAAATCCTATAAGTAAGAAGTTAGATCGCGTAATGAGTAACAACTGTTGGATCAATAATTTCCCAAAATCCTTTGCTACTTTCGAGTCTGGGGGTGTATCTGATCATATGCGTATGCACATTCATCTTCGTGAGTCTCCTCACAGCAACTCAAAACCGTTTAAGTTCTTCAATCACACAGCCTCTCATCCTCGTTTTCTTGAAGTGGTGGAGCGAATGTGGAACGAAACAAATCATATCATCCATTCTCGGTCAGCTTTGCGACTGTTTCAAGATAAGTTGAAAGCGCTTAAGTCTGAAATGCGAAGCCTCAATAGGGATATGTTTGGAGACCTGCCAGGTAGGGTTAAGCAAGCTTACATCGACTTGTGTGCAAAACAAACAGAAGCAATGCAGAATCCTCAAACTTCAACCTTTGAAGCTGCATCTGATGCGTGGGAGCTTTGGCATTATCTATCAGGTATTGAGGAGCAGTTCTATTATTAGAAATCAAGAGTTCAATGGCTGGGGTTAGGAGATAGGAATACACGACTTTTCCACAAAGTCACTCATAGTCGTAACGCGAGGAACACCATCAGGCGTATTGTGGCAGCGGATGGTAGAATCCTCACTACTCCTGCTGATATTAAACTTGAAGCGGCCACTCATTTTGAAGTTTTTTTGAATGGACCCTCTCCAGTTGCTTTTGATATTCAGCATGAAGAACTTTCTGAGCTGGTTGATTTCCGGTGCTCTAACGAAGCCAAAGTCCTTCTTATGAAGCCGGTGGACGCGACAGAGATCATAGAGACTCTTTTCTCCATGCCTTCTAATAAGGCTCCAGGACCTGACGGATACCCAGTGGAGTTCTACAAAGCAGCTTGGCCAGTGATTGGAAAGGATTTCATTGTCGCAATCCAATCGTTTTTCATCTTTGGTTTCATGCCTCATAGTGTTAATGCCACCTTGCTGTCCTTGATTCCAAAGACTACAAATGCTGAAAAGATGACTGACTTCAGACCCATTGCTTGCTGCAATGTCCTATACAAAGTTGTGTCAAAGATACTTGCGAAACGCCTCAAAGCCACTCTGCCGGAAGCAATTGAGTTGAACCAGTGTGCTTTCGTGGATGGTAGGTTGCTACTGGAAAATGTTCTGCTCGCTACTGAACTTGTTAAGGATTATCACAAGTCGGTTTCCTCAAGGTATGCAATTAAACTCGATATAGCTAAAGCTTTCGATACGGTTAGCTGGACGTTTATTGAGAATACTTTGCGAGCTATGGAATACCCTGATATGTTTGTTACTTGGATAATGATATGTATTACTACTGCCACTTTCTCCGTATCAGTCAATGGTGAACTGGCAGGATTTTTTAAAAGCAGAAGAGGCATTCGACAGGGTTGTTCTCTATCTCCTTACCTCTACGTTATCGTCAGTAATGTGTTGTCTAAACTCATCAACAAAGCGATGATGGAGGAGAGCATTGGTTTTCACCCACAGTGTAAGGATATAAACCTGTCTCATCTTAGTTTTGCCGATGATATTGTTGTGTTTACGGATGGTACACCAGAGTCCCTTCAAGGAACACTCCAAGTTTTTGGAAACTTCGCAGCACTATCGGGTTTGAGGCTAAATATAGTAAAATCTACAGTATTTGCTGCAGGAAGAGGGAAGCAGGGTCTGGAGGATGCAGCTAATGCCTCAGGTTTCTCTGTCTCCGTTCTTCCTATTAAGTATCTTGGACTCCCTCTGACTACTAAGATAATGGCTCGGAGCGACTACGAGCCCCTTATCACGAAGATCAAAAATCGATTTCTCACGTGGACGAGTAAAGCATTATCCTACGCGGGTCGTTTGCAACTCATCAAATCTGTCATTGCTAGTATCACTAATTTTTGGTGCGCTGCGTTTTGCCTCTCTCAAAACTGCATTGATGAGATTGAGAGTATGTGTTCTGCTTTTCTTTGGAGTGGTTCACCAAACATAACATCTAAAGCAAAAATTTCTTGGGAGGATGTGTGTACTCCTTATAACGAAGGAGGCTTGGGTATCCGTCGGATCTCGGAGGTTTGTAAGGTCTTCCAGCTGAAACTTATTTGGCGCCTTTTTTCTCAATCTTCGCTGTGGGTTATGTGGGTGAAGCAGTATTTGATTCGAGATGAATCTTTTTGGGATATCAGAGACACAGGTCTAGGCTCTTGGATGTGGCGCAAGCTACTGCAAGTTTGATACTTAGCAAAGACATTTTTACGGTATGAGGTAAATGATGAACGTTTAACTTGCTTCTGGACAGACATTTGGCATCCTAAAGGTAGGCTGATTGAGTTTGTTGGAGAAGTTGGCACACAAAAACTGGGCATTTGTAGAGATACGAGGATTTGTGATGTGTTTCGAAATGGGGAGTGGCATTTTCGGAGGTGTAGAGACCTTCTCATTCGGTACATGATTGATGAGATCAAAGCTTACTGTAATACTCTAATGGATGGAAGGGACGAAGTGCTTATGGAAGAGAGGGGAGGAGGATTATGGTCCCAGGTTCAGCTCTTCAGCAACTTAGCACCAGATCAGATAACCCAAGGACAGTGTAGAGTGGAGTAAGTTGGTATGGTTTTCGCAAGGAGTGCCTCGTTATAGTTTTATCACTTGGCTAGCCATTCGTGATAGACTTGCGACAGGTCATAGAACAAGTAGTTGGGGCCAGCCCCAGTCATGTCTATTTTGTGGAGAACCTGATGAGACAAGAGACCACTTATTTTTTGCATGCCCTTATACGTTTACACTTTGGCTGAAGCTGGCAGGGAGTCTGTTTGGAATGGAGCCTGACCCTGACTGGGACATAACTCTATCTCGTATACTCAGAGGTTCGTATGATCGACTTACTTTCATACTCTTACGACTGGTTCTGCAAGTGACTATATATTTCATCTGGCGAGAGCGCAATGAGAGGAAACACAACACTGGCCATAAGTCTGTGGACCAGCTAGCAAAGTTGATAGCCAAGACCATACGAAACTGTATTACTTCTACTAAGTATACTCTCAATCTGAGATTACGTGGGCTGATGATTCGCTGGTTTGAAGCACATGAGACAGCTATTTAGATCCTCTAGTTTTGTTGTCAGGTTTTGTCTTCCAGTTCCTATAGTTTCTATGATTTAAAATCTACATTATAGATGTACATATATTCTTTTGCGATGATCAATAAATTTAACATTTCATCAAAAAAAAAATACAGATATTCGGAAAAACGGATATTCAGAAAATAATTAGATATTTGCGGATATTTGCGAATACTTACGGATATCTCATATGTTTTGATTAATACAAATAATCTTAAAATTTCGATACAGATTTGTTTTGTATAATATATTTTTACATGATATATAAGATAGAAATTATAAAAAAATTAGCAAATCTACATATTTTGTAAAAAATTTAAACTTAGTTAGCAATTATAATAACACAAAACTTAAGAAAAAAATATAATTATCATAAAATATATTTTTTCCTTTTATGTACTATTTTTATATAAGTAATAATGTAAATAAAGTTTGTCAAATCATATGTCAGAATAATAATTATATAATTTTATACATATAGAACTTTAAATATAATCAAGATATACATGTACTTATATATTGCCGGATCGGATCGGATATCCGATTTCCAAAATTTTAATATTTGTGATTTGCTTTGTTTTTGACGGATATTGAATTTTAATATTTGCTTCGATTTGTAAAGTTACGGATATCCGGATTTTTCGGATCGGATCGAAGCGAATAATGAATCGAATCAAAATTTATGGATATTTTACCCATCCCTACGTATACACAACGGAAATATGAAATTTTGATTGGATGCCCTTTAGGCAAGTCTTGCACTAAATATTTTTCTCTCGTAAAGTAACATATAATATTAAAATTACAAAATACAATTCATTAAATAAAAAAACTAAATTAATAACTACGAATAATATTTTTGGTGTTTTGGCCAATTTCTGGTTCTCTAAGCCTCGGTGTGGCGCCTCTCTTTATTCCTTGCTTTTAATTCTTATGTTTTAAGTTGGTTTTCGATCGCCATCTCACCTTTTTTTTTTAACTTATTCCTTTGAAGTTTTTTTTTGGTATGACATCAGTTATCTTCAACATATGTGCATTTCTCGGAGTCGCCTTATCAGTTGTGTTCTAGTGGTTCTTCACATCTACCCAAAATATCTTCTCGGTTAACTGCAAGAGATATTTTCTGATCTGCTTTAGCCGTTGGGTTTAGAGAGGCTGTAAATTTTTCTAGCTTCTACCCTTTCTTTATGTGGAATCATCGACCCTGACATTTGGCAGAAAACTCTCCGTTTTCCGCTTAAAGCATGCCCAATATATAATGTCTCCGGTTCTTCAAGTAATCAGTTTTGGGTTCAGGGGAGAATCTAGACCACTTATTTAATGGGTACCTATGAAAACAAAAAGACATATGAAAATAAAAATGCATACGAAAAGTTTGAGTCTAGGAAAGTATGGGTGCACAAGCTGCATTTTACCATCAACACTAACAAAATTCTAATGTTTTAGTCACAAAAGTTTGAATACTAATATAATTATGGGTGCGTCGTACACCCCCCCCCCCCAACACACACACACACACATACACACACACACACACACATACACACACACACACCTTTTAGCATTTTCAATGTAAAATCCTATTTTTTCCTCCATAATGAAATTAGATTTTACTCCAGTTTACTCTATTTTGAAGTTAAAAACTGAATGATAAAACAAAAAAAAAATATTTCATTATTAATTTATCATATTGTTTTACTCCATTATAAAGTAGAAAATGGGGTGAAGCTGGAAGCGAAACTCATGGCTTCGCAAGCTTAAAATAAGATCATAGGACGAGGGAAAAGTGAAAAGTCTGATTCCAACCCTTATTTTCTTAAGCTGTTGGGTTTTCTATTTGATTTTATCGGTTAGCCACTTGTGTTTCAAACCATGTTCTTATGTTTCTAGTAGTTTTAATCAGTTTACATTGTTTGGGCGAGACATATTTGTAATCCGGCAAAAAGTATGCACTGATGTATTCCACCACGTAATTTTTCTATTGAAGTTTAATACTAAGAAAGGAAAAAAACATTAAAATATAAATCCACCATGTAATCTTTCTGTTGAAGTTTAATATCATTCGAATTCTAAAATCATTAACTTTGAAATCTAAAACTTAAACCAAGCTCTAGAAATGTTTGTCTTTATATCCTTTGATAAATGTTACGTTCGTAGCTTTCACTTTTATATAGTATTATTTTAGAGATAAAATTTCGTTTTGGTGTTATTTAAAGATATTTTTCTTTACCCACAGGCTTTCATAAACTCAAAGTGAATTGAAGTGCCGAATCTAAGGAGATACCACACGTCCTTTGTTTAGATTATTCGCTCAGCCAATCGTCGCAACGTGTACGAGGCACCATATGGGCCCAATATCTCAATAGTACGTTTGTCTAAAGCTTCTTTTTCACTCTCTTTTTTCTTTCTTTCGTTAATGTTATTTTATACCTTTAAAACAAGTAAAAGATTATTACAGTTGGTTATGTTTTCTCTTCTTAATTTCCAAACTTCTTTCTATTGGAAATCTATAGTGTTTAGAAATCTAGATCTCTAAATCAAAGGATAATAGTCGTATACTTTCATTCAAAGGATTTTAGAGGATTTCCGATGGGGAGTGCAAACAACAATCAGTGTAAAATATCACTCCGAAATTTTGAAGCATACAAAGGGAAGTAAAAAGCAACCATGTCCAGTTTAAATGAGTGGGCGGAGGTGGATGGTCCAAAAACAAAATTCTAAACCAAAAAAGAAGAGAAAACATAGTTTGTCTTTGTCGGAAAAATGGACCCACGTTTTTTTTTTTTTTTTTTTGTAAAATGTATTCATCTTTAATTCTCAGAGTTCTTTTAGGCTGGACATGAAAGCAATATATCAATTCGTGAATCTATTTTGATTTAAGGCGTTGGAAATTATCAAAAGATAGTGTTCCGTGGCATCAAATGAATATTGAGCGCACTATAATTTTCTGAATGCGACCATGTGCCAAAAGAGTAAAGTGCCCTTTTAAAATGTCATGGAAACTGACAAGAGAAAAGTAATTGATCCACTATATTGTCACGCGTATTCTGGATATATTGAGCCGCTAAGTTGTTACAACGAAGCTAAGTTGTTACAACTTATTCGTATACGTTTTGCATGCAGATAGAAGAATATTCATATTGGCATGCATCACCATTTAACTTTGGTCTAGCCATTCCACAAACTGGTTAACTCGTAAATATTCCAATAAACGCTGTTTCTTTTAACCATGACATCCTTATTCATCAAAGTGAACGCAATGCTGGATAATTGCAAATTTGCAAGTTGTTCCTCGTCTAACAGGAGTCTGCGGCTGGTTCAGACCACAATCTTCGAAGCACTCAAGGCAAACGTTTTGGCTCTCTCTTACTACTTACTAGTGCCATTTTGCGGTGGCTTCGCATATCTGAGTATCTGACTTTGGTTCTGTCTGTTTGATATTTATTGAGCTTTTGGTTTTCGGATTTAAATATGTATCAATGAAATTGAGTTTTTTTCTCCAGTCCGGTAGCAAATTTATCTTTCAGTTTGTTTGGTTTTGATGATTGTTACGCTGGGGAGCTGAGAGACGAATAAGAGTTCGAGAGAGAAGAGAGTAAGGTTTGTTATGAATGATAAAACTCTCATTAACCTCTTAATGTTAACTGTACACTTGTATTTATACTAAGCCAGACATTATGAATGTAGACTTAAATACGGATATGTACAGTCTAATAATTATGGCATGTTTGGATAATAAATAGGTTGAAATTGAATACAGCAAACCCTCTATAAATTAATACTCAATAAATTGATAATCTCTATTAAATTATAAATTAATAAATTTCACCGGTCCCAATTTGGACCGGTGTAAAATATGATACAAATTGATAAAATAATAAGAAAATAATATTTTTTAAAATTTCTATGTAAATATATAGTCCTCTTAAAATCATAAATTAATAATATATATATATATATATATATATATATATATATATTATAAGTACAAACTAAACATTATATTGTTGTTTTTATATTCACAATGAAAATACCTCTATTTTTCTTAATATTTCAATATATTTTGATAGTTTAGTGAAATTCTTTTTAAAACCACATAATAATACTGTGAAACATAAAAATATAGACCAAATAAGATAACGAAACATTATAAAAAATCAAATTTCTAAAATTTAAATAATTTATATATGGTAAAATTAAATATTTTCTTAATTTATAAATAAAATATTTTAAATAGATAAAAATCTAAAAAGGAAACTTTTGTAAATTAATATCTCTGTAAATTAATAAAATTTTAAAGTTCCAACATTTTTAATTTATAGAGGTTTTATTGTAGGTTTGTTATGTTGTCTCTTTTCTTTTGGAATCTCTGATCATTGGTGAATATTCCGATGAATTTGTAAATCACAAGACTGACAATATAAATTGTCAGCTCGTCTTTCTTTTTTCTTTTGTAACACAGCTCGTCTTGCTATTGCTGCAGAGTAAGTGCAATGTATGTAAAAAAATCGACATATGCACGTTACCAGATTGTCTTACAATTAGACATTGACAGTTATAACCACAGAGAACCAAGGACCAGACTTATCAATAAGACGATACCATTTCTGTATCATGTAGAAAAAGAATACTGTGAGCAACTTTGATCGTTACGATTACGAACCGTCGCCCATCGACGACATTCCCGTCGCAGTTCCTGTACTTCTCATCGCTCTCTCTAAGGTAGATTTTGTTTTCGCCCTAACGGTGGAAGCGATATGCTTTAATGATTTATAAAGAGAGACGACGATGCGATGCTTTGTTCTCTCCCGGAGACGGACGAGAGTAGTGATCCCCTGCCTTGTATCATGCGTTCGCCACGTGTCTTGTTGTGAGTTGATATTTATATCACATTTATCATTACATAACACATTCATGAATGTGTTTATACATTTTGAATGATTAACTCCAGTCATATATTAAATTAAAAACTCAAGTCATATATTAAATTAAATCCAAGATGATTAAAACACACTTAGATGGACAACCATGGATGCATATGGATACGCATACACAAGCAGACACAATAATCCAAAGTAATTTCCAACATAATCGAAATAAAAAATAAACAAACATATAATAAAAACATAAAGATATTTGGTCTCAGGTTCCAACAATGAAGCTGAAATAGCCTTTTTTCAAAAAAAAAGCAATGAAGCTGAATTCTTAAGTAGTTTGTGATTTGACATGACGAGCATAGAAGACTTTGAGCCTCAAGATAGCGTCTTCTAGCATTGATCTCTCGACTCCAATCGAGATCCTCACCCAATTATTCTTGCCGAATACCACTCCTGCATGAATATTCCAGAGATCAGCCCATATCTCCAAATATTTTTATTAATATCACATTATAGTTATTTCAAAATCTTAGATATATATTATGATGCTTACCAGGTAAAAGGACGAGATTCTCCTCTCGGGCTAGCTTCATGCAGAAATCAACATCGTCTGTAATGTCCTCTAAGAGTGATAGGTCCAGCTTCGTCTGCGATATATACAATTTAGATTGGTATTAGTTGCATTTCTTTGATATGTAATGTGATGTATATGTACCCCTCATAAATCATAATAATATTGATGTTTTGGTAACAAAAAAATAAGATGAAGTTATAAAATACATTGTGCGCAAAAACTTACAAGATTAAATGGTTAGGGAAATTGTATTAGCGAGTTTGCATGATATAACATCTTAGCATATACTTATAAACATATATTTGAGAATTTTACACAAAACCAATATATAAATAAAGATTGAGTATAAAAAGAAACTGGTACCACTAAGGAAGTGCACGACTCAGGTTTCTTGGGGCAAACAAGACAAGGAATCTCCTTGAGGGCATCGAACATCAAGTCCACATTTTGACTCAGTGTCAAGTTTTTCTTCTGAAAGTAGTCTTTCTTTGTCTTCTCCAAGATATTTGGAAGTGCAAACTATCAATTACACAGAGCAACACATTAGTTCTTTTACATTTTACCTTTAAGTGGCTTTTAACTCATTGTGTAATGTATTGTGTTCTGTGTATTCAATTCAAATACAAATTTCAGGGTACAAACCTGTAGAACTGTCGATGGATCTGGACTTATGTCAAGCAGGTCCTTGATGGATTCAACGACCTTATTGAAAAAAAATATATGGTTACATGTTCAGATTAACACATGTCTACAACGTTTATTCTATATCGTCCAAAAGGAAGATATGTATATATGTATATATATATATATACATATATTAACTAAGGATCAAAGGATGATCCAAGAACTGAAAACCTACCCCGGTGGTTTTGAAAACGTTATTTGGGTCATTCATCGCAATCCAACCTATTCGCCAGCCAGGGACAAGCCATCCCTTGGAAATGGAACCGAGTGTAACCACAGGAACAATCGATGCGAATATCCCCATCGGGACAAATGGATTCTCCCCATATATAGTTTCCTTAAAAACTTCATCAGAAATTACCATTATCCCTAGCTTCCTCGCCATCTCTGCCACCTATATTCAGAGCAGCTCAATGTTATTAGGGGTTCCTGTCCAGTTTTAATACTCATAAGTACTATTAAAAATTATTGGATTGGCTACTTGGTTTCCATATAGCAAGCCGCCCCTCTATACATATACCAACAAAATGTAACACAAAAAAGAGTGAAACTAAAAAGAAAACGAGCTTAAAGTTACATAGTTTCACCTTCTTTAGATGATGATATGTGTAGACATTTCCACATGGATTGTGAGGGTTACATATCACTATAGCGACGGTATTATCATCTGCAATGGCTTCAACGCTTTGGAGATCAATCTCCCAGTCTTCGTCAGGGAGTAGTTCATACTTGCGAATCTCGAGTAGGTCATGTAGTGCGTAACTATGGTAGAGAGGATAGACGAGGGTGGAGAGCAAGATATTCGACTTTGGAGTAGAGAGAACATGAATCATGGTCTCTATCCCTTGGCAACATCCGATCGTCATAAATATATCGTCTGGTTTTAATTTATGCGGAAGGTCGGAATTCAAATAATTTGCCACCGCCCTAATTTAATATATAGGAGTATATAAATTGCAGTAAAGGCGATCGATGTATAGTTTCGAAAATGTATAGCATGCAATCCAGTATCTCATGAATCTTTTGGATCGTATATAAGCCTACATACTTTCTGTAATAGTAATGGCATTTCAAGTCCTCCTTTATTTTACTGTATATATTAAGTAATTTTAGAAATTTGTCTGTCATATTGTTTTTATTATATTTTTAGTGCATATAAAATTTGTTTCATATAATTTTAAGTGTGGTTTTATATAATTTCACTAAATATAATTCCGCTGTGAATATAAAAAAACAAAATAATGTTTTATTTGTACTGATAAAAAGGTATATGTATATAATTATTAATTTATAATTTTAATGTGGACATATATTTACATAATATTTTCCGTTAAATGCTCATTTTGTTATTGTATTGATTTGTGTTATATTTTAAACTGATCCAATTCAGAACAAAAATATCAATTTATAGAATTTTATTAGTATCAAATATAAAGAAAAATGAAGTGTTATACCCGCACATGCATGCATAATTTCTGATGAATACTTATTAGTTTATGTTTTACTAAATCAAAACCAGCCTAATAAGTTGCTATTTATATTTTCAAAAAAAATAAATCACACTTCAAATGATTTATAAATCACAAATATTTTTTTATCAATATATATATATATATATGTTTATTATCGTGTTTAAATTTTAAAAATACTTACCTATTAGAAATAATTTTAAAAATATATTTATACAAATGTTTTGGCTTGATTAATTTATAACTATAAATTATTTATATCTTAATTTTAACTTCTACAATAGAAAAATATTGTTTCCTGATAACAACTATATATATATATATATATATATATATATATATATATAAGAATTACTTCTTAAAAAATTATTTTCTAAATTTTTTTCATATTATTTATAATAATTATCTATTATAACATATACATCTTATATTATTAGTGTCATTTTAAAATATATACTAAAATTTACTAAATATTTTATTGAAATTTAATCATTCTAATTTTCAATTTGAGAGCTCAATTGCTAAATATTATTTCACAAATAATAATTTAGATAGATTAGTGACAACTGAAATACCTCCTGGCCGGCAAAATGCCAACCCCAGGGGCATAGGAGTTGGCGGTGCCAGATCGCAAGGACTCAGAAACGGCTTCCTCAGCCTCAACGGAAGTCTTGAAGCAAGGGTAGACGATAGGGTCACAATGACCCAGGGGCAAAATGTTTTTTTTTTCGTCTCTACTGCAGTTGTTGAATAACCTTGAAAGGGTACCTTTCATTGAGACACTGGCCGCTTCTTTGGCCACCTTGTTTCCTTCGAACCTCCAGACACCACCACCACCGTTTAGCGTCAGCATCTCGGTCTTTCGTTCAACTTCTTCATCTTGATCCGTTTCAAATGCAGGAACAAACAAGTTCGTGTATTGGCTGCTCATCGTTACCTTCTTGGAAAAAGTTTTATTGTTTTGAAAGCTGGCTTTCAACGGAGCTTTCAACCTTCTTAGAAAAGGTTTCAAAATAAATTGAACTTATGAAGTTAGACTATGATACTGAAGTTCAAATGTTCAATACTACACATATATAGACAGCAGGTATCAATTATTTGGCCATGACTCCTATGTACTGTACTTTTAGCAAATAAAATAAAATGGGACTTTATTTTGTTGTTAGAACAAAAAAAATGGGACTATCATTTTTAGCAAAATTATCATAATGCCAAATAAAAAAAGTATTACAATTCAACTGATCTATTTATTATACTATTAATTACGAAATGTGTTTTGTTATGTTAAAATTTAGAACGGTTAATGTCTTGTTACCTTTAAATATTCATATTAATAGCCAAATATATAAATTTGTTAAAAGAAATTCAAAATATATAAACAACACATGACGACCAATATAAGGGTATCAACATAATATATAATTTCTAATTATTAAAACATTATCTTCTTATTTGTTTGGGCGAAATTCATCATTATCTTCATAGTCTCATTTATATCAAATATATATATATTTCTAAAATTTTGAATTTGGATCGGTATAATATACACCAAATTATATAACGTGCACATAAAAGACTAATGGTATTTTTTGGTCAAAGATTAATAGTATTTTAGTTTAGTGCAGTTGGTAGTTGGCACCTAATCTTTTATTTATTAGATAACTAATATAATAAAGATTGGCTAAAACTAAAAACGTGTTTTACAGACAAAAAAAATTCATATATATTCCGTATTATTATCTGATAATATTTAATCATAAGGAGTTTAAAACAAATAAAAATTAAAAATATGTAAAAATACTAATTAATATTTTGTATAATTGAAAAATAATATTAAGTGACTTCGATAATTATTTGGATAACTGCTTTTGTAAACAAGAGTGTCGAAAAGATTCATTCATGTTACACAAATGAGTTATGGTTTAAATCTATAGTGTTTATAGATCTAGACTCTAAATCAAAGGATAGGATCCAAGTACGTACTAACAAATACTCGGCAAATAAGTTCTAAGAATCTGTTTACTTTTGAGAATCCAAAATTATAATGTATATCATTGATTAGACGATATCCGTAAAAAAATATTGTTATAGAATTTTGTATGTATTAACTTTTTGATATATAGCATGTACAATACATAAATATTAAACAAGAAAAATATATGTTTACTATATTTTTCTTTTTTGCAGCTTAGTAATTAATGTCTTAAAACATAAAAGTTTTTTCAGTCATTTTTTAACTTTAGAAAGTAAACTAAGAAAACATGATTGGTAATGTTTATAATTGTAGATATAAATTCAAACTAAATACACTTGTTACATCCAACTAATCTCTTTCGATGTCCTTTGTCAATTTCCTAGAGATTTTGGAGTTGATTTTTTTTTGTCACATGGTCACATGCCAAAATTATAATAACCTTGATAATATTGGATGATAAATAATTGTGTTAGGCGATGCCAAATTTTCTGATCGAATAAGTTCTGATTAAATAAGTTCGATCGTATAAATTAAAAAAAAAATCAATTAAATCTCGTGACAGCTTATAAGAAAATCGAATAAATCTCGTGACAGCTTATAAGAATCAGAAAAACCTATATGACAACATAAAAGACATCTCCTAATAATATAATATGAGGATGACTCATCTAAACATTTCTTTTTGGTAAAATTCGCATGTAAACATTTTAACCTCATTTCATTGATTCTTAAAAAATATTTACAGTATCCAATTCATACATGTGACTCTTGTGATACAGAAAATTAGGACAACTACCAAAACATTCTTTTATTGTTTGCACATAGATTCCATCACATGATTGGAATTTAAAAACCACCGCTGCAAACTTGTTCTTCCACTCCATAGTGTTACCAAAATAGTTATATGAGTAGGTTTAGTGTTGGTTTTTGGATTTGAGCTGAGTATTTTTGTAAATCTTTTAAAAGCATTTTTTGTAGGTACGTAAGTGTAAAACTGTAAATCTCTGTAATAAATTACATTTAAAGTTTTGTTTTGAAACATTAATATGTAAATTTTTTGTAATATTTAATTTGTTTTCATTTTGAATAAAAATATTGTTCTAATAATATTTATAAATGTAGTTTATACATTTTAAATTATTAATTAAATATTAAGAATATGAAATTTTATTCC
This sequence comes from Hirschfeldia incana, assembly GCA_026261945.1. Classification (NCBI taxonomy): domain Eukaryota; kingdom Viridiplantae; phylum Streptophyta; class Magnoliopsida; order Brassicales; family Brassicaceae; genus Hirschfeldia; species Hirschfeldia incana. The sequence continues at coordinate 7,893,522 of JABCMI010000006.1, forward strand.
CAAAACTGTTTTAACATTTTTAAGCTTCCATAATTTCAATTTATTCTATATTCAAATTATAGTAAATTATTTTGTATATTAGAAAAATCAATAAATTTTAAATGTTAAAATAGGTTTGTTGTTTAGGAAATTGAGAATTTTGATCATATTTCATATTTATATTAAAGAATTCTATGTAGATTTGAAAATCATAAACATACTAAATATAATAGTCTAAATGGTATATTAAGTATATTCAATATTGTATAAGGATGAGGTGTGTCAAACTACAAATACGTACATAGTTTTAAATCACCTATCATAATTATAGAATAATGTAAAAGTATACATCGACATTTTTTTTTTGAACAAAAATACATCGACATTATATGAACTTAAATATGTTAACCTAAAGGATCCAAGTGGCAAAAAAAAAAAGGATCCAAGTGCACGATTCATTAAAATATTCTGACAAAAATATTTCTAGGTCGTGAGTATAGGGCCCCGTGAGTATATGCCCAAAAGATTCTGTGCTAACTGATTAATAAAAGCACGGAAGGATATTTCGCATTTAACTAATTAAGTGGGTGATATCTTAAATATTTCCTTGACTAAATAGATTTTTAAATGAAAAATCTAGTGGCACACTTGTTATTATATTTATAATAAATTAAAGGTAGACAAAAATGTTTATTTTTTAATAGTATAGACTAGATTCTGACCCGCCCTTTAAAAGAACAAGTCTATTTTTGTTTAAAATTAAAGGGAAAATATATTTTTTTAAAAAAATTATATAATTTGTAAATTGTTTATTTAAGATTTTGTATGTACATTGTTATCTTACAACATCATTTTTATGGGTTTTATAAGAATTAAATTTGTTGAATTAACGAGACATAAGATTTATTTGACATATTTTAGATTAATTTAATAATATATAATTACAAAGGTTTTAATCATTTTTTACTAATTTGTTTTGTATTCGATCCAGATCCGCAATTGAACCAAAAAAACTGGTAACATGTATGTAGTATGGTTTAGATTATCTAAAACATGATATTCAAAAAACAGATAAATCCGTAAACATCTTAAATTCAGTCACTAATTTGCAATTAGACACTAGTTGACCCGATAAAATCTATATAAATTTGATTGTATTTGTTTTTAAAATGATTCAACTTTTGATATATTTTAATAGTACATAATTTGAATAAAATATATGATTTGTGATTCTTTAAATTTGATAGTGTTTTTACTATATCGTTTATAGAAATTAAATATATTCTTTAAATATTAGTTAACTAAAATAAGGAGATTCTAAAAATAAGGAAATGAAATATCTTGTAAATATGATGAAAACCTAAGGGCATAATCCAAAATTTTCAAAATAAGATTCTGCTTTAATAGTATAAATTTGTAACATTAAAACCTTTCAACTATTTTTTTTGCGGTAAAACCTCTAAATTAAGTATTTAATGAAATAACCCTCAAACTAATTATATTTATATAATTAAATCCTCACTGGTCATACTTACCGTTACTACTGGTAAATCTTTAGTTTAAGGGTTTATATATTAAATAAACAAAGTTAAGGGGTTTCGCCATTAAAAATCTAAAAAGTAAAAAAAAAATCAAAATTTTATAACATTATCTAAAATTTAGTAACTTAAACTTTCAAACTGGCACTTTAAAAAAATTCTGTAAATATATGAGTTTGATTTGCTTGTTTAACATCAAAATTATATATGTATAAATTAAAAATGATAAAAAATAGAAAATGTAATAAAAATTATCTAAAGATTTATTATTACATTTTTATTAGATAAGATATATTTTATTTTTTCTTATATTTTCTTGTCTTTTACATTTTAAATTTTCAGATTGTTTTTATTACAGGTAACGCTTTAGATACCTTTTGTTATATTTTTGTGTGTTTTACATTTTTAATATATATATTTAATTGTTTAAAACAAATCAGACTCATATATTTACAATTTTTTTTAAAATGCTAATTTTTGAAATTAAAGTTACTAATTTTTAGATAAGGTTACCATATTTTGATTTTTTTTTAAATTTTAATGGTAAAACCCCTCAACTTTGTCTATTCAACGTAAGAACCCATAAACTAAAGATTTATTGATAGTAATGGTAATTACGACCGACGAGGTTTAATTCATTGAATAAAATTAGTTTGGGGTTATTTCATTAAATATTTAGTTTGAGATTTTTATCCAAAACAAACTTAGTTGAGGGATTTTAACGTTAAAATAATTTTAATAATATAGATAGAATTTAAATACAATATCATTCTAATCTATTATTATTTTTTAACAAAAATATTATTATTTATTATTTATATTTCTAAAATCGCATAAGAACTTTTCAAAATGACGGATTCTTTAAACTCCGAAATATTCTAGTAACACTTTTAATTTTCGAATTGACATTTGTCTCAAAAAAATGATCAGTTGTACATGTAAATATGATTATCTATTTATTTTAAAATATAACTTCAAAACTAATAAAAAATCTCATAATTAAATAAAAATTCAGAAAATGAAATGAAATTTTTTAATAAATAAATTATATTAAATTAATATTCAGAAAATTAAATATAGTTTAGAAAAATTTAAAAATAAAGAAAAATCAGAAAAATTTAGAAAATCCAAAATAACTTATTTTTAAATATAAGATTAACCAAAAATATATATTATTATTGACAATAATAGTTTCAAACATATGACTGATGATGTAGTTGGTTTTTCACTTAACCGTTAACAATGACATTTTTGACATATTTTATTTGGCAGCCATCGTTTAAACACAAGTAATCAAAGATCATCTTGCTTTTGTTATCTCAAGGACTCTTGCAATTTCTTATTTAATTGATTCGTAGAGTAAACAAACACATTGCTAACATAAAAATATATTACATCTTCTGAGAAACTTCATTACTGATTTTACAGACAACTTGAAAACACATAACTCTATCTTGCAAACTTGATGGTCGCTTTATCGACAAAAAGCTCAGAGAGACTAGTGGAACTTTACAACGATACAAGAGATGTCGTCTTTGCTCTTCTTAGATAGAGCTACCTCTATCAAATGCTTTGCTGCTGCTTGCGGATCTTTAACACTCTTGATCACATCAACCGCTTCTTGGTTCGACAACACCTGTGAAACATCCACCATGTTAGAAAGAAATTGGAACTACATCAAAGCACAAGATTCACTAAACTTGCCTTCCAGATACCATCACTAGCGAAAACGATGAACTCAGTCTGCTCATCAATCGGCTGGTGTGTGATATCAGGCTCTGAGCTCAAATGTATCTTTAAGCTCTTATCTCCAAACGCTCTCGCAACCGCTAACTGTCCATCTACACGTGGAACATCCCCTGGAATGTTTGATACAAACCCACCTCGCTTCTCTATATCTTTCCTCTCCTTACTCGGCTCGTGATCAACCGAGAGCTGGTGCGCAACGCCGTTCTTGGACATCACTGCCCTCGAGTCTCCAACGTTAGCAACCACTAGCTTCTGTCCATCGATTAGGATCCCCGTCACAGCCGTTGACCCGCCTTTACCTAGCTTGAGAGACTGCTGAAGTATCACTGCGTCTGTTGATCTGTACGCGTTTCTTATAGCATTCTCCGTGTCACTCCAAAACTCCTTCTGAGAGAGTTAAACAAATGGATCATCATCAGTCAGTATAATTCACAGCCTCAAGTTAAGATTTTTTTATACTTTACCTCTTGAAGAATGTTGTCAAAGAGATTGGTCTGCAAGTACTTGGCAACATCATGTCCCAAGTGACCATCAAAGATGGCAAACAAACCAAGTTCATGGCCGTCGACTTTCTTGAATTCAGAGACTACGTAGTCCTCCATGGGATGGCTTGACTTGCCCTTGACAAAATGGAAACCGTGAGTGATGTTCTTCCACATCTTGCTTTTGCCTCTTCCCACGTCCGGAGCTGCTCCGCAGATCCCAGCCTTTTAGGTTTAATGATTTAGAGCAAAACAATAGAGTTAATGAATACTGCAATTCCACACAAGATCAAAGATCCAAAGACGCACTGTTCTGTCCCACAGATATTCGAAAAAAAAGACATCAAAAAGCTCAGACCTTTCAACAGAGCACACTATCATGAACAAAACAGAGGAACTGAAAGCTAACATTTTTGCAACATAATCTTCATATAGGCTAACATGTAAGTTGAATTTAATCACATTCCTTCAGACCCGTGACTAGTAAAAGCAAAGAACATAATTTAAAAAAGATATATGGATCAGATAAAAATCATAACTTTAGCCAAAAAGAGTGATTGCTAACAAGTTAATAACAACAGAGAAGCTGATTCCAAGTCCAGAGAGAGAAGAACTAAAACGAGTCAAATCATGGGCAAACAACAAAAGGGTAACCGACAATAGACCAGATCAGATCAAGGAGATGTCAGAGTAATACCATCAAATACGAATCAAATACCTTCATCTTATGGAGAATTTCTCTGCCTGCCATTCTTAGAAAACACCCCTTGACTTGCTTTGTCTTCGTTTGAATGTGTTTTTTATGATCCAAAGAATGGGGGAGAGAGAGAGAGGAGATGGGTACTTTATGACAGGAATGGTTTTTTGACTTTGATGTAAGAAAATGTAAAAACGGCTGGTGACAGTAACAATTATCGGCTGCGTGCGTCGGCCAATGCCAACGCGTACCCTCCCACGACTTTTCTTCTTCCCTCTTTTTTATGTTATTTTATGACAGTAAACATCCATCACATCACCCCACTTGACTTAAACTTTTAGTATGTTGTGGATATAATTGTCGTAGTTGTATTCTCTTTATGTATTGTAGTTGGATTCTATTCGTTAGTTTACTAGTAACTCATAGATTTTTCATAATGTTAAGCAATAAATGTACTAACATAAAATATTTATTGAACTCAACTGACCATATGTTTATCTTTGTTTGATGTAAGATATCGTTTTCCTTATACGTAGCAGCCAAGTACTACAATTACTTGTGTTTCATGTTCTTGTCCTCCACAAATTCTTGTCGGCTCATTCAATACAACCACTTTTAGGGTGTCTTCTTCGTTCCTTCGAAGTCGTTGTCCTTTGCAGAAATTCCTCCAATATTTCATAATCTTAACTTGGTTTGTTTCGTCAAGCAAATAGCAATGCTGCAATAGAATCATATGTTAAAACTTTTTCTTTATATATTTAGTTACTTAGTGTGATGGAACCTCAGATTGGTCATTTTCTTCAAAACCCAATTATATATCCCAAAGATTTTTATTAAGTTTTATCGTCAAGAGGATAATGATCTATGATCAATCACACATATTAACGAGAGGCCAAAGAGTTGGTGATATGTCTAATCAAGGTTTTAGTCACTGATATACTAGTCATACACAAAAGTAATAATCGAAGATTAGTGGTCAATTTTAATGGCTCTTCTTGATTAATTCATATCCTTTGTAAGTGTAATGCGATAAATTCACCAATTTAAGCCATCATTTTCAACTCACATATTTACTCGCTGAGAAAAATTTCATGCTTAATGAACAGACATTATTCTTTCTATTTATATAATAATGGTTGCTGTATCATATTAAGAAACAAGAACTAAAAGTAGAATCCAGCTGATTAAATACAAACCGCTTATAGAAATTAACCTTTTAACCTTTGCTTGCTTTTGTAACACTAGTCACTAATACAACAAGCTAAATTATATATTATACAATAGCTATTACAAGTCTTCCCTTCCAATATTCATATTTGTTTGTGACACTTATTCATATATACTTGTAACTAGTTTACTTTTTCAGCCTCGAGTTCCTTCATGTTTCTAAACCTGTAACGAAAGAAAATACTCCAATATTAGTCATTTACATATAGGAAACTGTAACAAATGACATTGTTAGGTTAAAAATTATGGAGAGGATAGGATGATAATTACTGAGAACAGTCCATTCCAACAGAGATAGGAAAGCTGAGAGTAAGAGAACAAAGGGGAGGAAGATTGTTGATGGCGGATGCCAGAAAAGGAAGATGGTCTGCTTTTCCCATTATCTCTATGCATTCACATACTCTTTCTAACTCTCCACTCCCCTGCTCATTCTTCCTCGATCCCTGCTTAATATATATTTCAGATAACCAATAGCTAATCGTGAACGCAGAACCGGCCTTGAGATCTCCGGAACCATAAACAGCTTAGTAAGAATTTCAACAAACGAATTTTAAAATAATTTGGGAGTCTGTGTGCATATATATATATATATATATATATATATATATATATATATATATATATATATATATATATTAACTTTAAACAATTTGGGGTCCAAATTTTATTTATTTGTGCCTAGTTGCCTATGACCAGCTCCAGACTGAAAATAAAACGTATATAGAGAAAGAGTAGTAACTGGAGTCTTGAACTTGACGACGTTGTTCAAGTGGCTCACGCCTCTGCAGCATTGCGGAGAAGGTTGCTCGAAGATTCCCTCGACGAAGCCCATGCACGGCATAAAACTTTCGAACACTTCTCTGCACTGCTCAATCGATTGAAGTCGGGAAACCGCGGTCTTGCTCAACGCCAAGAATGTCACCAGGATTATGGCACGATGTATCTTCATTGGTCGCTTAGCTGATTACAATATAGTGACTAAGGAGAGATAATATCATAGATCGATATATCTATCGATGTATGTAGTAGTCAGTTAATTTATATTGTGGAGTTCGTAATGCATGGTTAGTTTAAATGAACTCATGTAATTCTCATGGCTCCTTCAAAATCGGATTAATTCTAGCCGAGTTCTCTTTCAGCTATCTTTATTTTCTTATAATTATCTGTGTATTTTCTTATCCATATCTATAAGCCAACTACGTGTTTCTTGGGATGATTTTATCGCATGCCAGGAGTGATGTGTGTTTCTTATTGATATGGAATAAGTTTAATCCTAAGTAGTTGTAACACTTTAGGGTTAAATCCAATCTCTAGGTAATTTCAAGCACTAAGAATGCAAGCCATACAACTTAATTTAATTGCAATCAATGGATTTAAGTTGATAAGTAAAAAGATTCAAACTTAAACAAGACAATATCAATAGCTTTCAATCAATTGTTCAAGTGAGAACAATGGGCTAATGCAATTGATCGAAGATAATTAGTTTTCAAGTTAAGGTGTTAACTTTAAGCAATCACAAGCTCCTATAGATCTAGAACACAGATAAAGATCAATCTTTTCCCAAGTTAAAGATCTCTATGCAATCATGAGCTAAACATCAATTCTCATTGGTTCAAATCATTCAAGCATGCATTATATTCAAGTCTATTAAGCATCTAGCAATCCTAACATCAAATATCTTTGGTTATTCAAACTAGATAAATATCAAGTTTAGTCAAGCATTTTAACAAACATTTTTGGTGCATAAAATGTTGAGTGATCAAGTCAAAGAAGCATACTATCTAAGAAAGGGAACAACTTACGCATACAAAGATTGATCCTCACTGTTATACCCAATCCTAAGATGAACTCAATATCTACCCTGTTGATCAGTGTCACTCTTTTCTTTTCTCACGCCCAATAAGGCAATAACCCAAAGATCTCTCTTTCTTTTCACTTACCAAATGAATAGATTTTTCTTTTGCTAGCCAACAAGGGAACTTCTTCTTTCTTTTTATTTTGGCTATTTTCTTAACTTTTCCTCTATTCTTTTCATTTTGCTTATATTACTCTAAGGGTCAACTATATCGTTTATTTTACAACTATTTTTTTCACTACCTACCTTGTTTACAACTAATTTTTTCACCACCTCCATTGTGGCATGATGATCTTGGTATGGTCACTCTTTTGGGCAGTAACAGAGACAGAGAAGGAGAACGGTCAAGGGGAAAAAACATCTTGGACCAAAAACGAGTTGAGAGGAAGAGTTGTTTGTGTTGTTTATGAACAAATGGGGGAGATGAGAGGAACTGCACATTTGAAGGATTCTCAGTTTTCAATACTAAAGGCAAGTATGGGCTAAAGTATGCACCCTGTTCTAGAACTAAGAAAACCTGAGTAAAAAAGATGAAAAAATTTCTCTAACTTCTTTAATCACCAAAAGAAGAAATTCATTGCATAATTCAGTCTTCAAAGCTAGCTCGTTGTTCAAAGACAATGGGGAAGGCATATAGTGTTCAAAAGAGAAACCTCTTTGCTTCCCAACCACAGACTCAAGTACAAGGCTGATACTAGTTCTTCCAGTCTCTTCTTCCATAACTTGAACATCGACATACTGACCGTCTATAATTAATTCAACCGGCAAACCATCCTTAGTATGGAAGTGGTAGTTTCCCGTGATGAGATCACATGAAAATAGACGGTAATCATCATTCAACATCATTAGCAGGGCCTCGTAAGCAAAGAAGGCAGTGTCGTCACGTACAATGGGCATGTGCTCAAACGTCTGTCTCATACATATCGCCACCTTGCCCAGGAAATGCACGAAAATATCACCACCACCTCCATTGTTTATTTTACAACTAAATTTTCCACCACCTCCATTGTTGCATGATTGGTATGGTCTCTCTTTTGGACAGTAACAGAGAAGGAGAAGGAGAACATAACAAGAAATAAAAACATCTTGGACGAAAAATGAGTTGAGACGAAGAGTTGTTTGTGTTTGTTTCTGAACAAATGGAGGGATGAAAGTAACTGCATATTTGAATGATCCCCAATTTTCCAAACTGATTGCAAGTATGGGATGAAGTATGCAATTTCTTCTAGCACTAATAAGAACCTGTGTAAGAAAGATGAAAAAAAGTCTATAACTTCTTTAATCAACAAAGAAGAAATTCACTGCGTAAATCAAATCTTCAAACTATCTCGATGTTTAAACATATTATTTTACATAATTGGTTAATCAGTATCATTGTTTGTTTCTTATTTTCTCTATTGATTGATATTGAAATATGCTCTAGATGTCTAGGGAGCATGGATAATAGTCACTAGATTCTTTTTTTGTCAATTTTTTTAAGTCACTAGATTCATAATTAAAGTATTTTTTTCTTGTCAAATCATTGCTATATAAGCTAGCATTTGTTTTTGTATTTTTTTTCTATTTGTAATGTCTTTCATGTGAATTGGAATCCCTTGACGTGAGTGACGTGTTAGGTGTTAGGACCAATTTTATTATAAGCTCAATGGGCTATGTAATTAATTGGAAGTGTGAATAGATTTTTTTAAGTCCAAAATTTGTGTAAAATTTTGAACTAATATAAATGGTTATGGAAATATATTTGATTCATTTTTACAAACTCACGGCTGAGTAAATTGTAAACTGTTATGCTATATAAGCTAACATTAATTTTTTTTCTATTTGTAATGTCTTTCATGTGAATTGGCATCCCTTGACGTGAGTGACATATTAGGTGTTGGACCAATTTTATTATAAGCCCAATGGGCTCTGTAATTAATTGGATGCGTGAATAGAATTTTATAAGTCCAAAGGTTCTATAAGATTCTGAACTAATGTAAATGGTTATGGGAACATATTTGATTCATTTTTACAAACCCATGACTGAGTAAATTGAATCTTGGATATTTTTTTTTTAAAAAAGAGAAACTTAGTGGCCAAAGTTAGCCAACTTAGTGACCAAGTTAAGCCAATTTGGTGACTAAGTGTAGCCAACTTAGTTTCCAAGTTTAGCAAACTAGCTGATGTAGCAGAAGCTTCTATGGTTTGTGAATACTCTTCACAGTGCTTAATTAAAAGCTCTTAGGGTTGAGAATACTCTTCTCAGTGGTTCATAAGAACCTCTTTAGGGTTTGGAAATACTCTTTCCCGTGCTATAAAGCTCGTATCAAAAATTTCTCTTTTATTAAATCATCATAAACTGAATACAATTATAGGCTTGAATGCTTATATATATAATAAATCAAAAACCCTAATATAATTTAAAATAGAAAAACTATTAAAACCCTAAAACAATAAAAATAATTATTCTATTGATAAATAATAATATTTGGAATATATCCAAATATTCTATGCATCATTCTCTTCGGATTAGAGAAGATTCATCCTCGAATCTTGATCAAACGAAGTTAACGAACATAGCTCTGATAGGATAATTGCTAATACTCACCATGACATCCAAAATCGTCTTCAATTGAGAAATCAAAAGAACCTGACTCTGATACCAACTGATGTAGCGAAAGCTTCTAGGGTTTGTGAATACTCTTCACAGTGCTTAATTAAAAGCTCTTAGGGTTGAGAATACTCTTCTCAGTGGTTCATAAGAACCTCTTTAGGATTTGTAAATACTCTTTCTCGTGCTATAAAACTCGTATCAAAAATTTCTCTTTTATTAAATCATCATAAACTGAATACAATTATAGGCTTGAATGCCTATATATATAATAAATCAAAAACCCTAATGTAATTTCAAATAGAAAAACTATTAAAACCCTAAAACAATAAAAGTAATTATTCTATTGATAAATAATAATATTTGGAATATATCCAAATATTCTCTGCATCACTAGCTAACTTGGTAACCAAGCTTTTATCCACTATAAATACACTATATTCCACTTCACAAAGTTCATCATCTCATAACTCACACCATCATCTCTCTCACTAGAAAAATGAGCTTTCTCTCATTAAAAAATATTACTCTTTAGTTTTTGTTCTTTAAAGTAAGTGTTGCGGGAGTATGTTGTTGTAGTTAGTTCATAGATTTTGTTTCGGATGTTGTAAAACGGTCTCATCACAGATGTATCATGTGATTAAAAAATTGCATAAAAATTGTCACACATCACATACAATTTATTGAGTTAAGAAAAGAGATTAAATCTCGACTTCGTAAATTCGTCTATTTTCTTATGATTTCTTAAACATTTTGTTTTTATATTATCGTTTAACTTTTTTTTTGGTTTCGTAATTTTAAGTCAGGATTTTCGCGTTTCTACATTGAACAGTAAGTCTCTGCTCATAACTCTCATGTCTTTCTACGTTGATGATCCCATTCTATCTGTTTTGGATGCATCTTCCAATTAATTATCATACAAAATACTCTTGACGTTTTTCTTCAGTGTCAGAGAATGTATGTTTGGTTATATGATACTGCATGATAAATTTTCTATAGAAGCAACTTGAGTTGATCGTGCAATGATGATATGGATAGACCAATGTTCATATTTATTTTAGGAGTTGTCATCATCAAAATTAGGTGAAACTTAGTAATACCATCCTCTCAATTATTTCAAAAGCTGAAGCTTATGATCTTATTTCTGAGTCCATGTTTCAGTTGTGCAGAACTTGTTATGTATTATGTTAAAAGCAAGACTTAATAACCAAGCCTATGATGAATATAGCCTGCATATTATTCGAACACCTCTCTGCACTGCTCAATCGATTGAAGTTGGGAAAATGTGGTCTTTATTAAAGCCAAGAGTGTCACCAGGATTATGGCACGCTATAGAAACTAAGGAGTGATGATATCAGCTATCACAGATCGCTATCTATTTATGTATGCATTAGTCAGTTTATTTATATTGTAGAGTTCTTAATGCAAGGTTAGTTTAATGAAATTATGTAAGTCGCATGCCTCCTTCAAAATCGGATTATTCTAGCTGAGTTCTCTTTCAGCTATCTTTATTTTCTTATACATATTTATAAGCTAATCGCGTGTAACTCTGGATGATTCTATTGCCTGCCAGGAGTGATGTGCGTTTATTATCTAATACATTTACTGCCTGTAATCTGGTCTCAATACGTAGCGTATGGAGTGTGGACTATGGAGAATGGAACATAACTCAGTAACATTCTTGTTTCTTAAGTAACATCCAATATTGTAGGCCTAACACGTCCAGATTCAAAACCGTGAAAGTGGGCTAGTGGTAGGACGATGTCCAGCTGTGGGGTCCATCTCCAATACTCTGGGTTCGAATCCCTGCGGCTGCAAATATTTTCCCGGGCCATCGGGGCTAGCGTTAAATCGCAAGAATATTTAACGCAAGAATACGTGGGTTGCCGTCGGCCTCGTGGGATTAGTCTGGGTATAAGTCTGGGACCCCCACGGTTATCAAAAAAAAAAAAAAGTCCAGATTCTTTATTTAATTAGCATACTACAAAGTTGATTATTTCCCACTATCTATTTCTATTTTCAACTAGTGGGGACATAATAATAAAAAGTCTCTCACCGGATGCGGATGTTTTATCTTTGTCTTTTAAGTCAAGTTGTGGGATATAACAATAAAGACTGGATGATAATTCTATAAAATATGTTGTATTTAAATATTAAAATTAGAACGTATTTTGTTACCAAATTTTTTTTTTTACATTTGATTTGAAGTGAACATTCAGATACTATTTTGTTCGGTTTGGTTTGGTTTAGTTATGTTCCGATTTTTTGTGAGTTCGTTCCAGTTCGGATTTGCGGGTTCGATTTTGGTTTGGACTCAGATAACTCATTTAGTTTTTAAAAGATAAAATGAAATTCATATATACTTTAAATTTCTAAAAATAAAAAAAAAATTATTTATAACATATAAATGTGTATAATGTAAGCTAAAATACTTAAATTTAACAGAAAATTTGGTTTAGCTTCAATATTCAGATAAGAAATCAATAGATATTTGAAGTATTGGTATTTTGAGTGTCATTTAACTAAACATGTATTTTAACTATTTATATATATATATATATATATATATTTTTTTTTTTTCTAAGTATTTTGGACAACTTAATAACATCTTATATATTTTATATATTATTTTAGATATTAAATTGAGGAAATTTCAAAAATACACTATGTTGGATACCATAATTCACTTATACCACCAATTAAATAGATTTTTCAAAAGTACCACATTGATGAATGTGTAAAAGACAAAACTGGCCTTAGCTTATTTTCAATATATCATCGTCTTCTTCTCTCCGTCGTGACCTTCACTACAAGAAAACAGTCATATTGCAATAGTGATATATTATTGCAATATGGTAATATATTGTTGCAAATGTAAAATTGCAACAAAAATGTGACAAATTTTAATTTTTTGCTGTTTGCATGTTGCAAATTCATGTTTGTCGCATATACGTTGCAAAATTAGCAATGAATTGAGTTGTTGCTAAATCTGTCATATTTTTGCATCAATATTTTTATATCAATTTTGTTGTATATTTACAACATACTTTTGCAACATAATATTGGCAAGCCATTGCTACGTAAAATAATAGCAAATAACATTGCAAAGTTGCAATTATTTTTCCTTTCACTATAATAGTATTTAATTCAAGAAAATGTACATAATTTTTTTGTATAATTACAATGTATTGACGCAACTTAAAATTGTTACAAAATTTGATGTATAAAGTCTACATCGAATGTTGTGGCAAATTTTTCTACAAGTAATTTTATAATACTAATATGGTGCAAATATATTGTGTCGACAGTTATTTCTGGTTACAAATAATATTAGTATATTATCAATTCTGTTGCATAACTGATTACTGTAGTATTTTGTTATAATAACATTAAATGTATTATTTATTTTTACAGTAAATATATTTTACAATAACAGAAAAACCAAATGACCAACTTTATTAAATAAACGAAAATATTAAAAAGTTAAAAGGATGCATTATTAGAATTTAGATCTTCTGCTAGGATATCATCTTCAAGCATATTATCAGCTACATATTTTCCAATCCTTCCGTAATTAGCATTGCCCTTTCATCTTCACCCATATGATCAGCTACACGCTTAAACTATAAAAAAAGATATCATGACGTTCATATTTACAATATACACAATGATCCATTCATTTTGGAAGGATTGAGAACACCTAAGATAATAAATGCTACTGCTGCTCCTTGATCATGACCCTCGATTGCCATGTGATTCATCTGGAAAATTACAAGATCAAGATTACACTTAAAAGAAAATTAATAAAGGATAAATAAAGCACACAAAAACTAAATTACTAGAGATGAGTTGCTTTTAAAGAAGGGTCTCTCCAAAAACTACAAGCAGAAAGTCAATGAATTGTGGAACACCATATAAGCTGTATATATAATGAAAACAATGAAATCTAAACTATCTAGATACTGGATATATCCATATTTTTTTAGTTTAATATTCTCTAAAAAAACTAAAGTCAAGCTGTAAATTAAATATATAGGAGAAAAAATCGACTAAGAAAAGTTATATTCTAGTAATTTTTTTGTTGAGAAAATTATATTCTAGTAGTTACAAGTTCCTCCTGCAATTCCTAGAATAAGAAAACTATTTGTTCAATGGTTTATAAAAGGAATCGTAATAATTGTATTAAGAACATTGACAATATGATTTACGGGCGTGCATATGAAATTTGATTCATTTGATAGAGTTAGTATACACAAAAGAAGACCTCACTACTACATTTTCTTGAACCATTTCTAGTTTTAGGCGTGTCATACTTCCGCATGAGCAATTTAACCAATTTTCAAATGAAAACCAAAAATTTAGATAACATAGGTGTGAGTTTAGGTTGTTGTGTTAATTGAAATCATAGGTGAGCTTTGAAGATTGCGAATGCAAGAGGATGCTTTGGGTTTCAAAAGGAATGAATCCTGGTGAAACAAATGGCTCTTCATGTATTGAAGAGAATATGTATTAGCTCATGTACATTGAAGAGGACTTAAGTAAGTTACTAGGTTGCACAGGTACGTCTATCACTAGCCGTCAAACGTACCGGAGACGCTTGGGAAACGGGACGGCACTGGGACGGCTCGGAAACGTCCCTTTGATTTCTCGAACAATGAGGGGACGGTGATGTGTAATGTGTATATGTGGACCTTTCAGAACACGTGAATTTAACATTTGATGAAATTTCAAATTTATTGATAATGATCAAAAGAATAAACATTTACAAGTAAAAGAAGAAAAAAAGAATCACTTTATACTAGTGAAACTTCGAAATTAAGAAAAAGAAAGAGTAAAGAGCCTATAGATTCAATTGGTAACCTCAAACATTTGGACTTATCAATTGTGATATTAGTTATGAAAGATTAGATGCACAAGGTAGATAGCCAATTTTGCTATAAACTTGAGAAGCTAGAATTTTTATCATTTATTTTATTGCTAAAACCTGCTGAGGAAAATATAGTATATAGGTTGAGGAAATTATTTAACTTTTTCAATAAGAACATATAAATTACTGTCACATTCGTTTGCCACATAATATTATTTTAATCTTTTGCAAATTAGCAATGATTAAAGAAGTGTTGAATGTTTCTTGCCAACTTTGCAATATATTTTTTTTTGTTGCAAAATGTTGCAATTTGGTAATGACAAAATGCAACATCTATTCTAGTTGTGATTTTGCAGTAAATTTGTAATAAAACTGCAACAAATGTCAATTATTGCAAATACATTGCAAATTTCAAAGCAAATTATCAACGAAAATGGATGTTGCAATTTTTGTATTGCAATATGACTATTTTCTTGTAGTGCTTCTTCTCTCTGTGTGGTGATCCTTTTTCTCTCTCTGTCGAGTTTCATAGTCTCTCTCTCCTCCGGATCCATCTTCTCTCTCTCTGTTGATCGCCTCTCCGTTGATCGCCATCGTCATCGAAATCGTCATCGTCATCGTTCTGTTGAGATAGAACACACGGATTCTCTCTCTCACGCGATCGCCAACGAGCTATTCATCGGAAACGTCGACTCCAGATTCACAAATTGTAAGTTTCTAATCTGTCTATTTTGTTGTCTATAGGTTTAGACTTCTAATTGAAATGGTTAGATCTAAGAGAAACAATTTATGTGATGAACATCCTTGATTTTTAAAATTTTGCTTCCATCTGTTATCCAAAAGGCAAACAAGGTTGATTTGGAGTTCAGGTTGAGATTAAGATTTTGGTATAGTGAACACTGCATTTTTTACAGAATTCTAATCCCTTATAAATCTGGATTTCTAGATATTGTTAAAAGTACAACTCGACGATTTACAAATCTTTATAAAGAAGAACAATTTAGCAATTGAGGAGTAGTGTCTATTGCTTGCAGTATTGAGGAGTAGTGTCTATTGCTTGCAGTGATGATATGTTTATCTTAGACCATTAGTAAAAGTTAAGCTTCCAAAGGACAAGAGATGCAAGCATCGTATCCATCAATCCCCTTTTGAGATGATTATTGTCTGCTGTTGCTTGTTATTTTTGTTGTATATAGAGATCATCCTATTTAGTATTTATCCTTAATATTAATTAGTCCCTAGGTTGCTGCAAAACATATCATGTCAAAAACCTACAAATATATTTATAAGAGTTTATAAAACCATTTACAAAAATTTAAAAGATTTTATAAGATCTTTTATAAATTCAAAAATGATATAAAAGAGTTCATATAAATCATTTTACAAGGTTTATAAGAACTTATAAATATAATATAAACCATTTATAAAGGTTTATCATGGTTTTAAAAAATGTTTATAATGGTTTATAAGAATTTATAAAGAATTCAAAAAATCACTTACATGTGTTTATAAAGATTTTATATAGAATTATAAGGGATTATAAATGTTTATAAAGGGTTTAAATACGTTTATAAAAAGTTTATATAAGATTTTTAAGGGGTTCTCTCTCTTCTCTAGAGTACAAATTCTAGGTGTTATGAGGGATTGAGGTGGATTCAGACGGAAGAGCTACGCTGGAGGTCTCCTTGGAGCTGAAGGCGGTGGGATCTGAAGGTGGTGGGATCTGAAGCGGTGGAGCCTTGCTTGCTGTCTGCATGTGTCTCAGAATCTGCGACGAATCAAAATCTTTTTATAAAGCTTGCACGTGTTCCTTAGTTTTATGAATTTAGTCTTGTGTAAAGTATTGGGCTTTAAGCCAAAATATTTGTACCCACAATTTCAGCCCATGTGGCTTAAATGTAAATAATGTTGACAAAAAAAAGATTTATAAGAGTTCAGAAAATATTTTAATAGGTTTTGAAGAGCTTGTATAAAGTTTACAAAAAACTTATGCGGTATTTATGAATATACCGAAACTTTTTATAAGGGTCTATAAATCCTTTATAAGAATATTTAAAATTATTTATAAGGGTTTATAAAATCATTTATAAGAATTTGTAAAATATCAAAAGGTAATTCTTTTGTGAAGTCTTATAACATTTTATAGAGGCTTATAAATCATTTTTAAGAAATAACTGTATGTTCTCCATAGTACACGAGTTAATAAATCAGTTAGAAAACTCTAAATTATTTAAAAAATTTATAACCATTTAGAAAGTCTAATAACACAATTTATAACGGTTTGTATAATATTTTATAAGGGGGTTTAAGGATATATGAATAATTTATAAGAGTTTATAAAACATTATAAAGTTTATAATTTTTTTATAAATTTTATACACCATTTATAAATAATTGATAAAGGTTTATAAAACATTTATAAGGTTTATAAAATCAATTTATAAAGTTTATAGACCAATTTATAAGAGATTTATAAGGGCTTTTAAATGGTTTTTAAATCATTGCTTAAATGCCTACGCTAATAGCAAATTTTACGGATGCTTCTATGAGCTTATCATTTATATCAATTTTACAAATAATTTGTAGTATCTTATAAACTCTTATAAATATTTACAATGCATAAATCAAAAGTTATGAGACCAAAGTGGAAGCTTCCTAAAATATCAAGGACTAAAATGTGCAAATTGGTCAAAATCAGCCATGAACGACTATGAAGCTTCCAATGCTCGACGGACGTATCCCAGACTTCTCGATTCGTTCACCTCGATTCAACTAAAAGAGGTATTATTATAAGGGGTATTATTAGAGTTGTAAAGGTTTATAAATCACCTAAAAAATCTATAACCATTTAGAAAGCCTTATAAAACAATTTATAATGGTTTGTATAGTAACTTATAAGGGATTATAAAAACAATTTATAAAGTTTATATACCATTATAAAGGATTATAATTTTTTTTTATAAATGTATGTAAAATTTCTGAAGCGGTGAAACCTTGCTTGATGTCTGCATATGCCTCTGAATCTGCCACGTATCATCATCTCTTTACAAAGCCTACACATCTTCTTTAGTTTTATGAATTTAATATTATATATCAAAGTGTTGGTATTTAAGCCGAAAGGGTTATAGAATTCACAATGGTTTATAAAGGGTTTAAATAAGTTTATAAGATGTTTATATAAGATTTGTAAGGGTTTATAAAAGATTTTAATGGGGGGGGGGGTTGAAGAGTTTATATAGAGTTAATAAAAAAATATAAAGGTTTCAAAAACCATTTAAATATTTATATATTTATTTATAAAGGTTTATAAACTTATTTATGAACCATTTATAAATTTTATAAGAGCTTATAAAATCTTGTATCAATACATATAAATATTTATATAACTATTTATAAGGGTTTATAAAAGGAAAAATGATTGCTAGCTACACGAAGTATCAGCCATCACATGGCTAACCATGCAAATTAAATTAATGTATACCTAGCTACACGAAGTATATGATATACATGACAACATCCCTCAACTTAATGATGTTATGTAGTTAACATCACAAGTTTAATTTCATTCATTCAAAAACTGATGTGGATATCAGAGATCGCTTAAATATCTTATTTCATCAATTAAAATATAACCAATCTGACATTAATATAACTAAATTCGATTTTAATCTGTGTTTTTAAAGCGTAAGAATATTTTTAACAAAATTTAAATTACATAACCAATTTGTTTTAATATTATTTGATAAGTAGAATTTTATCATTTTTATTTTAGCGTATTTGACAACTATATAATTATATTATTTATATTTATATTAAATTTGAAATTCATATAATATATTATTATTTTTAATTATAAAACTTATTTGACGTCAATCTGATATTTTATTTTCTTTAAACTCATTTGATGTCAACTTAAACCATAAACCAAATATTATCTCGTGTATATAGTTATTAATTATATACTGTTAAGAATAAAAGTAATCTACTAATACAAATCTAATATTAAAGTTTTGATAAGTTTATGAATGAATTTTTTTTTATGAAAATAGAAATAAAATAATTCATTAATTTAATTAATTCTACATCGAACAAATAAAATTTTAGATTCAATATATAAATAGACATCAAAAAGGTTTTATAAAAAAAATATCAAATAAGTATATATCACATACTAATCAAATGAATTACAGAACTATTATTAAAATATAATAACAAAACAGATTAGATAATTGAAAAAAAATAAATAATCTTATATAACTTTCATATTTTATATAAATAACATATTATAATTTTATAGTTTTCAAATACATTAAATAAAAAGGTTAAAACACTACTTATCAAAAAATATTGATTTTTAAATTAAATTTTGTTAAAAATATTCTTGCGCTTTTAAAAGGCGGACTAAAATCCAATTTTAGTAAATTACGGTCAAATTGATTATATTTTAATTGATGAAACAAAAT
The DNA here is from genome assembly GCA_026261945.1 of Hirschfeldia incana. Classification (NCBI taxonomy): domain Eukaryota; kingdom Viridiplantae; phylum Streptophyta; class Magnoliopsida; order Brassicales; family Brassicaceae; genus Hirschfeldia; species Hirschfeldia incana. The sequence continues at coordinate 7,912,969 of JABCMI010000006.1, forward strand.
ATTTAAACGGTCTCACACATCTATATCAGTTTTTGGATGCATGAAATTAAACTTGTGATGTTAACTACATAACATCATTAAGTTGAGGGATGTTGTCATACATTACATATAGTTCGTGTAGCTAAGTATACATTAATTTAGTTTGCATGGTTAGCCATGTGACGGCCGATACTTCGTGTAGCCAGCAATCATTTTTCCTTTATAAAACTATTTAAAAGGTGTACATGGACCCTTCAAACTGAGCCTGAATAGCACCAAGCAATGCGATCTTCTCATCTGATTCAAAAAATGAGAGGTTAGTGGGATAACTCAAGTAACAGAGACAACAAAAAGGTATAGTCTATACAACACAAAAATATTCAAAGTAGAAAATATCAACAAGATATATCAAAAGACATAATATATAAGCATTATGTTCTTCATCGATAAATTTATTAAGGTTTTATAAATTTTAGGTTTCAAAACTTCATGAAAAAAACTTCTTCTCCCTTCTCAGAAACTTATCGAAAAATCAAAACTTATAAAACAATAAGTCTTTCTATAATATGAAATTTATAAGGATTTATAAATATCAAAAAGTATAATTTCAACATCGAGACTTCTCCAACATCACATAAGCAGATCATGTTTGAAAAAAATTCAACATATATGTAATTTAACAGATACTTTTCAAAAAATCAAAAAGTAGAAGACAAAAAATTCAAAATCATCATGTCTTTTGCATTTTATTCAAGGCCTTGTGTTAATATTCTTTCATTCCTCTTAAAATCATTTGCTCAAACATTTGGTGTGCAACGAAGTCAGCAACTTCAAGTGACTTTTGAATCAACTTTTCTACATCTAAAATGATTATAAAAACATAGAAATGTGTGAACTTGAGAAGTTTTTTGAGGAATGCTAGGCAAAATGAATATAAGAAACTCAAAAATGATTTATAAACGTTTATAAACTGATTTATAATGACTTATAAGTTAATTTTTCTAAAGTGCCTCCAAAAGACAATCAACACAAATGACATATCTGGTGAAAAAGCCATGTTCTTCAATAAGAGATATATTTCATCAATCCTCTATGTAGACTCAGAGACCACACTTGTGAACAGAATCAAACAAACTCATTCAAGGTTTAGGTTTATAAATACTACTACGTACTTTAACTCTTGTGGATGGAGAATAGAATGTGAGAAGAACCAAGATCACAAATGAAGGAAGTCGAATCAGCAGATCAAAGAAGGAAAAAATATATAGATTCAACACAAAATATTCATAGAAAGAAAAATCAAAAAAATATATCAAATAGTTAATGCATAAACACCATGTTCTTCATTGCTATATTTATAAGGTTTTATAAATTTGAGGATGAAAAATTTCATCAGAAAAACTTCTTTTCCTTTCCCAGAAACACATCGCACATCGATTCTGAGAAATCAAGCTAAAATTAATGAAATAGAACAAAAATCACCATCTATTATCTTGTCACCTTCGTTGACGTTGTGAGAGAGCTTGGTCAGTTCATCGGATCTCGTCAAGTTTTTCAGGTTCGTCGGAAGGCTCTCGCTGGAGAAGTCGTCAGAGATCTCGTCAGAGAAATCGTGAGCGTTGTCTAATCTCACCAGAAATCGTCAATGTCGTCAGATCTCACCGGGAACTCGTCATCATCGCCAAATCTCGCCGTAGCTTCCTGGGATCTCGCTGTAGCTTCCTCGGATCTCGCTGTAGCTTCGTTGGATCTCACAGTACAACTCTTCAGCGTCGCCGGATCTCGCCGGAGAACTCGTCACCGCCGGAGAATTCTTAGGGGAAGAAGAGAGTACTTTTATGCCTAATTAATTAGAGGTATAAATGTACTTTGCCTATTAAAATTTTAAGGGTGAAATTGGTTAGTGTAAACATGAAAAGTGGTACATTGAAAGTGGTATTAGTGGCAATTTCCCTATTAAATTTTTAAAATGATTAATATACTTAAGTATATAAATCTGGTTTAGATATATTCGATATCCGAAATATTTTGTTTCGGATCGGGCTCCGTTCTAAAAAATTAACATCTAATAATATCTTACCTTTCATAAGTTATAGAAGTTTTTAAAAATTCAAAATATAACATATATGAAAAAAAAAACTATTTTTTTAATATATGCTTAATGTGATTTTTATTTTTTTAATAATATAAAATTAAACCAAAAAATTAGTAGATACAATTTTTTTTATCAAATATGTATGATTTATAATCATTAATTATTATATATACGTTAATCATATTAGGTAATTTTATAGATTTTATTTAAGAAAAGAAACGTACGCAGTCTTTTCTTTTAGTAAATAATTTATTACTACTAGTTTAATAAAAATATAATATAATATATATATATATATATATATTTGTATGGACCAACTTATTTTTTTAAGGATTTATAACAATCATCCTAGTGATTGACACGTGGATACAAAACATGTTATAATTAATATATAGGGGATACCTAAATCTAACCCTAAGATTTGGTCTTCATAATTATATTTACGGGTTATGCTAAAGATTGTATTAGTAATATTGGGTTTGCTTGGGTTGAAGTGAGTGAGCGATATAAAACCAACCCTAAGATTTGGTCGTCAAGTGTCAGACTCTCAGATCCCACTTAAACCACTTCAGACAGCTACAAGGAGTTGGGTCTTTTTTCCCTGAACTTATGCGGCTACTTCATTCATACTCTGCAATCCTTGCTCCAAAGACTGAACCGTAAAAAGTGTCTCGATATAATAAATCCACACACTTCAAACAGGATGCATAACTTGTCTTTCAATGTCTATCTCTTACATTTCATGCCCTTCTCTCATCACTTCTTCTTTTTCATGTTTCTGATAGACTTTAGTTATCCAGAAGTCTATATACTCTCTTATTCACTCAACACCGATTCCAAGATAGAATAGAGATGACAAGATGAAAAAGAACTGAGCTTTGAGCTTGACTCCGGCTAGGCTCTCTTGGCGAGCTTCACCTTCGTCACCAATCTCATGGCGATCGGGTTAAGATGACTCCGTCATTCTTCATACAACATCAAAGTATAACCCCAAAGTAAACGACTGAGCTATCTATTTATATGAATTACTCAGCTTCCAACTGCAAAAATAATGTCCCAGCCAGAGTCTCTCTTTGACTCTTCCCTTTGTCAAGCTTGGATGCCACCTCAGCATAGGAGACACTTATCAGTTTCTTTAGCATCAACCTCAAAGCATAGCCTTCACCACCACACAAGTCATTCCTCGAACCATAACCTTCGCCACCGCACAAGTTATTCCCAAAACCATAACCAGCATCTTCAGCAAGCGTATTGTGCGCTTAAAGCATCGAAGAAGGTCATCTATTCTAATCCAAAGAAGGTTGACAACAAAAATTCTAGTCCAAAGAAACATTATATTACAGTATTTTCTAATAGGACTGGTTGGGCTTTAAAAGTAGAAATTTTGGAAAGCATGTCTTATAGCATACTTGATCCATTTAATTAGCCCACTAAAACTTGATTGTATTGAACTCCTTTTTAGCTAACGTGTTCATATTTCTATCCAGGGTTTATACGCAATTCCAGGATTTTTTTTTTAAAAAAAACGGTAAGTTAAAAACTAATGATTTCAGTTTAAGTAACTTCCTACCAAATTAGAAGATCTGATTTTTTAATAGTGGCTGTTTCTGCTTTGTAAGGGAGTAAAAAAAGTGTGAAAATAATATAGAAATCCTTAATTTTGGATATTGAAATCCTTGAACTTGTATGACAAACTGTTGTAATGATGTCCCTTTTGGAAAATTAATGGAAGGTTTTAAAGGGGAAAAAAAAGTGTGAAAAGAAATTAGCCGTTTAGTCCATTGCATGTAAACGTGTGAGAAAAAAGAGAGGAGCAAAATCGAAACGCTTCTAACTAGTATGCTGCCTGCATATTCTCTGGTGAATAGGATGCAGCAAAAAAAAACTTCGCCCAACGGCTATGACTTATACGTTTGCCATAAATACACATACATAAAAGCACCCAAGCCAAAAGCAATACACATAATTTTTTGGTCGAAAGCAACATAGTTTAGGAGAGTAACTTACTTGAGATTTAGTTTAAGTTTTGGAGAGATGGGTCGGGTCATAAGGTTTGATGCTCACTTAATGATTGTGATGTTTTTTTTTTTGGTCAGATGATTGTGATGTTAATGGGTTTGGGGTATGCAATAAGCTTATCAAATGGGTACAAGTTATGTGTTAGTGGGAGAGATGGTTGGATCCTTACTCCTTCCGAGGATATCTCACATTAGTCTTACCGAAATCGGTTTCAAGTCAATGACACGCTTTGTAAATCTCTCTGTTCTCTACTACTGTACACATTAATATGGAATAATTTCAATAAATATGAATCAGGACTGGTCATGGACAATGCCTAATAAAACATTTGTCACATGCCCCCGTTTTTCTGTCACTCTATTTATATTATATATATGAATTTGTTTTTTATTTAGTGATCATACAAAGTTAGTAACTTACTTAATTCAGTGGGTTAAGCAAACAACAATTCAATGGTTCAATAAAAATAAATTACAGCCCACAAAACTAAAATATCCATTTTACATTATGTTTTTCTTCTTTTCCTTTACTTTTTCTTATATTTTTCTTGTCAAAAATATTATTTAGTTTCTTCTCTTTTTTTTTTCAGTTACAAGCATCAATAAAACTCTTATAACTAAATTCAGTGATGTTATAAAATTGCTCCATCTTCTATTATGTTTAAAATCACAGAAATTTCAGAACATCTAGTACTTATCCTAACAGTTTGAAGATATAATCACATGGGTCTTCCTATAAAACTGAAAGCCGTGATTTTCATGTAGTCCACAAAGAGTGCTATGTCTCTCTCAAAACGATGATTTCCATATAGTCCACAAATGGTTCGATGTCTCCCTGAAAACCATCAAAATCACATTCGATACATACCTTGATCACAGTCCCGTGAATCTAGTAGTAAACTTATATCCATGGAACTGAGATGGGGAATTTTCATAGTGAGGCGCATAGATGAGCTCGCCAGTATCACTTGTACCTGTGAATCATATGAGATTTAGACAAGATGATAACATAACTGATCTTCTCTCTTTTATTCAACTTGGAAAACCCTAATACAAACTAGCCTCTTATATATACATGAGGCTATATCTTTAACCTAAGCTCACGTTAGCATACTATAGGATCTAAAGATCCAAATCTGATTAAGGTAGGAGTGTGCTGAGCTGTCGTCGAGAGTGGTGGCCTACGACAAGAAGAGCTATGGTCTTTCCTTTGACTGAAGAGGGAGTTAATGGCTAGTGTGAGAGCTGCAGTGGGCTTACTGGGCTGAACATCACAAACCACTTTCATCCCAAATGACAATGTAGAAGCCTCTACAGCAGCTGGAGTCTTTGAGGTACTTAGGCTAATACTCCCTCTTAAACTTGGCGTGGGAGGAAGAGTAACGCCAAGTTTGTCTCTGAGTTTGAAGAAAGACTCTTTCCCCAAGGATTTAGTGAAAACATCAGCTAGCTGTAGAGTAGCAGGAATATGATTAACTTCAAGACCTTTGGATGCAACTCTTTCATGGACATAATGGTAGTCAATATCAAAGTGCTTTGTGCGTTTGTGCGTTTGTGGAACATGAGATTAGCAGTGAGACATACTGCAGGCAGGTAGTCACAGAAAAGTAGAGGTGTTCGACTTTGATGCAATCCCATAACACGAAGTAAGTTTTGTAACCAGACAATTTCCAACGCTGCAATGGACATGGTTCTTTATTCCGCCTCTGTTGAGGATTTGGAAACAATATCATGTATCTTGGTGGACCAGGAAATCACATTGGAACCGAGTAGTGTGCAGAACCCACCAGTTGAACGTCGAGTACTCTTACAATTCGCTCAGTCTGAATCACTGTAACATATCAAAGTGGAATCAGAGCTGGACTTTATACTGATTCCCATTGCTAGAGTACCTTTGACGTATCGAAGAATTCTCTTAAGAAGACTGTAATCTGGCTGACTTGGGGAATGCATCTTCTGACATATATAATTCACCGCAAATTGAATATCAGGCCGAGTAAGCGTTAGATACTGAAGCTTACCGGCGAGACTTCTAAAGTGAGATGGATTAGAAAAGAGAACGTCTTGATCAGGGACCTTTTCGAGCTTCATAGGTAGAGGAGTAGGCATTGGGGAACAATCTCTCATACCCGCAGTAGTTAGAAGATCAGCAGCATACTTTTCTTGGTTAAAGAACAACCCATCAGGATACTGATGAACTTGAATACCAAGAAAGTAATGCAGAGGACCCATGTCTTTCATACGAAAGTTCTGATGAAGTTGAGACAGTAATTGATCCAACAAAGCTTCATTACTTCCTGTTATAATCATGTCGTCGACATATAAGAGAAAGTAGATCACATCCTTTCCTCTGTGATAGATAAACAGAGAGGGATCTAGAAAGCTGCATTGAAACCCAAATCCAGAAGAAAATCACTGAATTTATCGAACCAAGCACGAGGAGCTTGCTTGAGACCATATATTGCCTTCTTTAAACGCCATACATAATCTGGATTCTCTGCATCATCAAAATCTGGAGGTTGAACCATGAAGACAGTTTCTTTGAGATCACCATGAAGATACGCGTTTTGGACATCAAGCTGTCGCAGAGACCAACCTTTCGTCACAGCCACGTGAAGAACAATTATGATTGTGGCTGTTCGAACAACTGGGCTAAACGTTTCAAGGAAATCCACATATTGTTCTTGTTGATTACCTTTTGCAACCAAACGAGCACAAAGACATCTTTCCGTGCCATCAGCATTAATTTTCTTCTTGTAGACCCATCCACATCAAAGTGGATTTTGGCCTTCTTGAGGAGGAACAAGCTCAAAAGTTTCTGTTTCACACATATTATCAACCTCTGTTCTCATAGCTTTAGTCCAGCCGGGATGCTTGAGAGCAGATTTGACAGATTTTGATTCTGCATTCTCCTCTTTCATAGTGAACAGAGCATACTTTGGGTTTGGTTTGATGATACCAGCCTTAGCACGTGTCGTCATTTGATGTACTGGAGGAGGTGAGTGATGTTCCTCAACGATGACCTCAGGGTCCTGGTTATCATCTGACATATGAAGAGGAGAATTGGCTTTAGGTGGCGAAGACAGAGCAGTTGTAGCTGGAGCCTGAGGAAGACTAGTGGGAGGAAGGGTTTCTTCATCAGACGGTAAAGGTTCAACTGATCTGGAGCTATGAAGATTAGCATCACGCCACGCTTGGAGAAGAACTGAAGTAGCCTTCTGATGATAAGAACTGTATATATCACCATAAGGAAAAGAATTTTCATCGAATAGGACATGTCTAATGATGAAAACCTTTCCAGTTGGAGGATATTAACATCAATAGCCCTTATATTTTTAATTATAACCAAGAAAGACGCACGCTAGCGACCTAGGATCCATCTTGTTATGCATATACTGATGAAGAGATGGGAAGCATTTACAACCAAACACACGAAAATCAGTATATAACAGAGGCTTTAGATGAATCATTTCATACGGGCTCTTGTTGTCAGGTAAGACAGAAGATGGAAGAAGGTTGATCAGAAACGTAGCAGAAAAGAACGTCTCAACCCATAGATGTTGAGGAACTTTACCATGAAACATCATCGTCAAACCAAGCTTTGTAAGGTGTCTGTGTTTGCGCTCAGACAAGCCATTTTGTTGCGGCGTGTAAGGGCAAGAAAAAAGTTGCTTGATACCACACGTAGCCAGATGATTCATGAAGGGTTTGTTAATGAACTCTCCCCTTCCATCACATTGAAATTCTTTGATTTTCAGCTGAAATTGTGTCTCGATCAGTTGTTGAAAACGAACAAAGGGAGAAAAATTCAGACTTCAAACGCAAGGGATAAAACCAAGTGAACCTTGTATGATTGTCAATGAAAATAACATAGTACTTGAACCCTTGAGTAGACACAACTGAACTAGGTCCCCACAAATCACAATGAATTCTCTGTAGGGGATTTGAAGACACAAAATCTGAAGACATAAAGGGAAGCTTACAACTTTTTCCAAACTGACACGAATCACAGACTAACGACAGACTGGACTTATTGATAACTATGACTTTATTTCTTGATAGTTGATGAAGAATCTCCATATGAGGATGGCCTAGCCTCTGGTGCCCACACTTGTTGCTTGCTGTCCACTAGAGTAGAAAGCTTGAAACTGAACCTCCTTCAGCACATACAAATCCTTGAGTCTACTTTCTTGTGTGAGAACCTGCTTTGTCATTTTGTCTTTAACCAACACAGACTCATTATCAAAAGTTATCTCACAGGGATAATCCGATGTAGGTTTTGATACAGACAGTAAGGATTTGGTTATAGAAGAACAAACCAAAATATCTCGAAGAGGTAATATACTTGTTTGAGTTTGCAGGTTCACAGAGCCGACGTGAGTTATAGCAAGAAAGTCTCCATTCCTAATGATTACTTGATCATTTCCAAGATATGGTTCTGAACACTGAAGCTGAGACTCTGTATTAGTGATAAGAGCTGAAGCTGCAGAGTCTGGATACCATTCTTGACCATTGTGATGAGAAGGCTTATCAGACAGTTTTACCGTTGAGAGAGCAGTGTGAAGAGCTTCTGGTGTCTGAAAATTCTGATCAAAACAGTTGTAGCATCTTGAAGCAGTGTGACCATACCGACCACAAATCTGACACTGTGGACGAGATGAGTTTGAACCCGGAAACTGTTGGTGAAATCCTCGTCCACGCGTTGAGTATGTGTTTGAGCTGCCTGCATTTGAAGATCCTCTACCTCTGTTCCCACGGTTTCCATAGTAACCACGTCCTCTGTTGGAATAGCCTATCTCTGTCTGGAACACAAGGTGAGGAGACGTCTCAGGAGGTTGGTTGTAAACCTTGAGTTTGTCATCAAATGTCACCAGTTTAAAGACAACATCTTCAAAACTCAGCTCAGGAACAGAGTCCATAGAATGCTCAATAACCGTACATATAGACTCGTATTTCTTTCGTAGACCACTTAATGCTCAATAAATCATCTTTGGTTCAGATACAGGACACCCTATTGAGTCTAGCTGGTCACACACGCTCTTGACTTCACTAAGATACTCAGCCATAGTTTTGGAATCTTTCTTCATACCTTGGAGTTTTCTCTGAAGGTCAAGCTTGCGTGTTGCAGAGACACGATTATACTTCTTGCTAAGACTGATCCAGACTTCATGAGCTAACTGAAGACCGTACACAGACCTCAGTGCTTCTTCAGACAACGAGCCGAAAAGCCACGCCATAACCAACTGATTTTGTCGGATCCATTTCACGAACTCAGGGTTTGCTTCCTCTCTAACAACTTCACCGTTTCTGACTGACACTGTCGGAGAAGGACGAGGAGAGGACCCGTTAATGAACCCGAGAAGAGACTGACTAGAAAAAAAAAGACTCAAACTGAGTTTTCCATAATAGATAGTTTGAAGTTGAGAGTTTTAGAGTAACACATTGTGTGATAGTAAGAGTAGGAAGAGAAACTTGTGATTCTGCCATGGATCTACTCGCTGAGCTCTGATACCATGTGAATCATATGAGATCTAGACAAGATGATAACATAACTGCCGTTCTCTCTTTTATTCAACTTAGAAAACCCTAATACAAACTAGCCTCTTATATATACATGAGGCAACACAAGGGTACATCTTTAACCTAAGCTCACGTTAGCATACTACAAGATCTGAATCTGATAAAGGTAGGAGTGTGCTGAGCTGTCGTCGAGAATTGTGGCCTCACCGTACTGCGAAAACGACAAGAAGAGCTTTGGTCTTTCCTTTGACTGAAGAGGGAGGTAACGGCTAGTGTGAGAGCTGCAGTGGGTTTAATGGGCTGAACATCACAAATCACTTTTGGCCTAGATGACAATGTAGAAGCCTCTACAGCTGCTGGAGTCTTTGGGGTACTTAGACTAATAGTACCAATGAATTTGTGTAGATTTGGATCTTGGAAATATTGAATTGTTGTTTGCACCACTTTTGCATCTTCTAGATGCCAGACAGTAAGAACATTATTTATACTATATATTTTGTTTCAAGCTTTTGAAATTTCAAGGACGGCTCTAATATTAATCGGTGCAATTCAAGATTTTAAGTACGTTAAAGAATTGCTAAAAAGGTATGTTAAGAAAAAAGATTCAGTGTTGAAGGTGAGTGAAAAAGAGTACAACACATGCAACACAACCCACCCGATAACTTTTCTCTTAGACGGAGGTTTTCTTTGTTTTTAGTTGCTCCGGTCCATTTTCTCCATCAGCGACAGCTTAGAAAAATGTTCCTAAGGGCATAAGCTAGCTGTTAAGGTCATCGCTACTGTCCATCACAGCCACAGTCCTCCTCAACGATCCCCTTCCGCATCACCAACTCTTTGTCCAGTCCATCAGGTTCTTTTGTTCAGTTTATCATGCTTTAGATATTTTTCCACGCAACAACACAAATAGCTAATTTATTTCTATATATGTAACAGAATAATATAATATACTTTTAATTAGAAGAAAAAACAAATACTTTTGAATATAAAATCGCCTCCAATACTATAAAACAGGAAGTGTATTTAACACAAACAGGAAGTGTATTTAACACGATATCTCTTTTTTTATTAATTGAAAAAAAAAAGTTGTAGCTGTTAATTTTGTCTCCCACTTCCATGGTAGCACTGATTTTGCTATCTTTAACGTTTCATGTCCATCTCACCCCTATAACTCTACATGAATCAATTTTCTTTTTCGATATAAAACATTGAAACTATAGAGCAAAAGTATCATATTGCTCGCATAGTATGTTTTTTTTTTTGATTAACCTGGGGGTATCCCAGGCCCATGGAGAGGCCCAGACTAATCCCCAAGGGGAGGTGCAGCCCACGGATAGACCCTCTCTCCGGATATTTAAATGGGCCCTAAAGCATAGGCCCATATCCGTGTTAGGTGACCAGGATAATTGTGACTTAGTATGTTGAATAAATCTTTTAATCTATCTTTTGATGTAAAAATTGTAGTACAATGGAAAGACAATTCAACAATTATGATTTTTTTTTTTTTTTTTTTTTTTTTTTTTTTTTTTTTTTGCCGTCTAAGTTTTATTAGTGGGTTGAAACCCAAACAGAAACCATTACAGGACCTTACCACAAACATCAAAAGCCCAATTTAAAGAGCAAACGAGGCACATGGGCCTAAAGGCCAGTCGAAAAGCCAAACGGCGCAGCAAACTCCACGCGACCTTCCACGCATCCAAGAGCTTGCATGACGCTCCACGTGTTGGAAAACAATCCTTCAGACGAAACACGCGTCGTCCGATCACCACACCGTGACCCACCTTTCGAGACTCGCCGGAGAAAAACGAAACAGACAATTGTTTCGCCGGAACACGCCGGAGCCATACCACCACATCCATCTTCGTCACCTGTAATTATCCACCGGAGAGCTTCATTGAGACAATCTCAAAGTCTCACCAGGGCCAACGAAATCACCGCAGGCGACGTTAACACCACACCCATCTCTTACGTCTCCACATCTAAAACCCTCCTCGCTGTCACTTCATCGTCGGAGAGCACCAATCGATCAGTTCGAGATCGCTTCCGACGAAGAAAACAAGCTGACAACATCAGGACACGGATTAGATAACCACACCCTTCAATCTCCAAGGGTCGACAAACCAAAAGCCGGCGACGTGTGGTTGAGAAAAACCACCACCTCCCGGAATCAAAAGCCGGATGATTCCGTCGAGTAGAACGCAAACCACCGGAGTCAAGGCCAGTTACACCGCGTCAAGGAGACCGCCGTATACTGGAGTCGCTGCAACTCACCGGAAAGGAGGAAGAAAAGAGGGAAACCACCACAACTCTCTCAATCTCTAAATCAACTTTAGAAAAAAGAAAGTCTACCATTCCCCTCTCTCTCCTCACGATCCAGAAACAAAACCTCTCGAATCCTCACTTGCCGATTTCTATTCCTCTAAAAAGATAAGAATTAAGGAAGGGGGAAGAAGAAACAGAGAGAGTTTTCTCTCTCTAAAAGGGAGGAGCGAGAGAAATATTAGGATTTTATATTAAAAAAATATATATAAAATCAGTTAACAAACGAAATTAATTTTGTTTTTAAATTTGTTTGCATTTGATTTTTTTAATTTGTAAAATAGGTGTCATGTATCTAAATTTTATTGGATAGACGACTTGCGCTTTTAGTATATAAGATATTATTTTATTTAATTTTTGTTAATTAGTGAATTAAAACTAAGGGTAAACCTGAAAATTTTATTTAATATGTGCATTGAAAATGTAAACATCACGTGTATGAAATAAATGTTAAACGCTAATGACACTTAAATTATGAAACATAATGGATATTGTTTCATATATTAGAAAAACTCATTAAATTTTGTTTAAAAAATTAATGTTTTAGATTTTTCACATTTATTAAGAAAACTCATTAAATTTTTATTGTAAATGTATTATTTTTGTGAACTACATTTTTCCATAGTTTTTAGCCAATAGAAATTCAATAAACACCATTAATTTTTTTTGAAACCTACAATTTTTCATTAAATCATACATTGAAAAGGTAAAAAAACATTTTTTAAAACAATTTTTTTCCAAAATATTAATCATTTTAGAAACGGAGAGGATATATTTTATTTGTTTTGTGGTAAGTTTTTGAACTTTTGGCTGATCAGTGATCACTTGACTCTGATAAAGAAAGTTGAGAGACACGCTAAGGCTATAAAATACTGTATTCCGCAATAATCCAGCCTTTGTTTTTTTGAAATACTCCTTGATTCAGATTCGTATGCTCTGTCAAAACTTGGATTATTAAACATGTTTGTCATGCCCAATAATCTTTTTCTTTTCATAAAAATAACAAATTTGCACCATATATTTGATTCTTAAGTAATCCTTGATTTAGATTCCTAATGCTCTGTCGGAAAAGGATGATACTTGCACGTATACTCAATTTCAAGTTTATCCCCATCTTAAATATGCATTAGTCAATCTTACGACGCTAAAAATTACTCCCTCTGTTTCGATTTAATTGTCGTTCTATAAAAAAATTCCGTTTAAAAATAAGTATCGTTTTATGATTTCAATACAAATTTATTGATTTTTTATTCCTATCTATTTTTCTATTGGTTAAAATGTGGTAAAGTGTATTGTTAATGATATTTTTATCTAGTAAATATACAAAATTAAATGTTTTATTAATTTTTATGCTGAAATCTAAAACAACAAATAATATGAAACAGAAAAAGTAATTTCTTTCGTAAAAAATATATTTCTCTAAAATCCATATTCTTTTTCCTGATACTTTTTCTTTTAAATTCCACTTGGTTCCTCTAAATGGTTTACTAGTCAGAGCCTATGTTTTTTTTTTATTCACGTTGTTCATTTGGCTGTGTGACTCTTACAAAACCGTGTTGACTTTCGACAATCACATGTAACTTTCAGCAAGTAGATCAACCATTCATGTCTAAGGATGCCAATTAAAATTTACCTCAGTTATAATAACATTGTGTGCAGTACACTATAATGGGTCCAAGGAGTTGCCCTGTTTGGGCACACAAAATCATCAGTCAAGACAATCCCACGCAAACTCTCATTGTGAAACTCATTTCACTTAATCTCCGCCTAATTTACTTGTTGTATTCGTGCGTCTACATATATGTATAATCAAACGACCGCGACGGCGGCTGGACGGCCCATTCCGGCGGAAAAGTTACCAAAAATACCATAATTCAACATAGAAACCCTTGGCTTTGGCATCACACTCTTATCCTCCTCCGTCTCCGTGTCAACAGGCATCAAGGATTTTCTTTCGCAGGTGCCGTGCCATTTGGCTTGCATGTACTTGTGTTTTCTCCAAGGACCCATGTGCATTTTCTTGTCTTTCATACACTTTTTAGCCGCCGTGCACAATATTTTTATCAGCGATTTTAGCCTCTCTGCTTTCCCGACGTACACTTCCGGTAATATTCCAATGAGTCGCTTGTACTCCTCACAACCTCTAGCCATCTCAAACTCCGCCCTAAAAGATAGCTCAATCACCACACGGATCTCGCCTTTCTTTGCTCCAGATTTGTCCACGATTTCCAAATATTCATGCTCACCTAATATTTTCAATAAATAAAATATCATGGTTAGTTTTGCTCAAAAAAAATAAAAATATCATGGTTAGTCCGACTATTATTATAATTAATGATAACTTGATGCAGTAAGCAAATATCTAGACAATTCCATTGACTTGGTGATAAAGAGGGCTGAACGTTTCAAAACAAGTCCATATCAAACGTACAGCTTTTGAAAATCTCTTATTTTTTTAAAAAAAAATTATAAATCGAATCACAAAAATATTTTTTTAATTAAAAAAACTACTAAAATTTGGAAAACTGAGTAAAATGGGGTTATTAATTATACCTGCAGGAATCTCGTGATTGCTTTTCCACTTGGATTTGCAAATGACGCAATCATAGCCGGCGTCTCGGAGACAGCTAGCCACTTCACCGCGCAAACAGCTACGGCAACCGCCGATCACCGGTTTCCGGCAAACACATTGCAAACCCTTTGATCTCACTTCTTTCAACGCTTCTTTTGTTGCTTGTCGAATCTTTGTCTCAACTGAACTTGTCCTATACAGTGTCGCCTACACATTAACATATACCCCAGAACCAAATTAAGTATACCCAACAAAAAAAACTTGGATCTTCTATTATAATCAGAGAAGAGACAATTATAGAGTTGTCAACTAATATATATATAAAAAATTACCTGGAGAAGTTGTTCTTGTTCATGCCAAAACGTTTTGTTCTCTTCGGAATTGCAACCGGCGGCATCGTTGTCCGCCTCGGATTCTTCTCCGCCGACGAAGCTACCCGAATCAGGGTAATCCTCCGGTGAATGGTTTCCTTCGTCGAGAAAACCAAATAAAACATCATCGAAGCTAGCCATTCCGTCAAGAAACTTCATGATGTCATCGGAGTTTTGCCGATCCATTGCTTTCAAGAAGAGAGAGATGAAAATGTTTTTTTTTTCTCTTTTAATTCTTCTTTTGTTGTTTTGGGTTGGAGAAAAATAGGATTAAACTAGAAGGATATATATAGGTCAGAAAGTGAAGCCTATGTGGGACCCGGATAAATGATGGGACCCACACCTATAGAGATAGGACCCACCTGAGGAGTGGGAGAAACAGATACAAGGCGCCGCGAACAAGTGCATCGAATGATCTGTTGAGTTTGGAAGAAAGTGACGTGTCAGAATCTGAATAAGAACTGAGTCAGATCTGATGGCAAAAGACAGCTAGTTATTGTGTCAGCATGGTCCAACCACTAGAACTCCGCATCACAGATTCGGATATACTCGATCTCTAATGTTACTAGAACGTTTCGATAATTATACTTGCTTAAAAATATTATCTTTTGCTAAATTAAACTGGTTTTCTTTAACAGAGACGAAACTTCGTATTACATTCATTATTAACACTTGCCGTTTATCAATATACTATTTTCATAAGCTCAATTGAAAAATAGATAAAACGTGTCGAGTTAGATTATAGATAATTTATCAGTGTCTCTTTGCTTAATTCATTGGTAACTAACACGTTTTAGAAGCTACTACGCAATTATCTATCCAAAATTTTCTTAAAACTTAATATTTGTACATGTGTTAAGAAAATTTCGTCAACATTTTTATTATAATGAATACACGCGTCTGTATAAGAAAAGAGTTTTGTTACTTGACATAAAAGTTATTTTGTATGATTGACTTGTATATCCATCCTGCACACTCCAAAGTTGAGGAACTTTCTCTCTATAAAGTAGATGTATATTTATTGCAATGCAAAAAAAAAAATAAAAAAAAAAAAATATTTATTGCAATGCGATTTTGAAAAGCACAATTACAAATTATTGGAAAGCACTCGCTAGAATCGTCCTCATCTGGAAAACGGGGACCCACGTGCCAAAAATCAGACAGAGACAAAGACGTCTATGTGGAGGATAGCCACACATGTGTCTTTTTGTCCTAAACGCCTTATCCCGGCTACCTACATGGGGTGGGGATACTTCTTTCCTTATCATGTCACCAAAATAAAATAATTAGAGAAATTAGCTGAAAATCAGAACTTATATTAGGAAATATGCCGGTTTTGGAACGTAAAATATTTTTTCCCAGATCGTTCTTTGAAAAAACTATATCTGTAACGAAATTTGTAGCGTGATGTATTCACATTACAAAATTAAATTTGTTTGTGTCCAACGCATGCAAATCTTGTAGTGTACATGCTTACCATATTTACAGAAAGAAATGATGATTTAAGTGCTCTGCATTACAGGAACCTTTTTCGCATCTACCACAAGCATTTAATTGACTAAAAGATACGTTTGGATGTTTGGAATACGCTTAATTAATATACTCAATTTTAGGATACTTAGTAGAAGTACGTTAAGCACATTAGTTATTCTTACAAAAGAATGGTATATAGTTAAGTTTGGCAAGAATGATTGGCAAATGAGGTAATAGAGTTAAAGTGCATTCTCTTTATACATTCAGATGTCTATCAAATCATAGATACAGATTAATACAACACTTTGTAGTTCTAAACAGATGCTTTCTCTCGACCGCTCACATGAAAATGTTGAACAGCTCATATCATAATTAATAGAGGTAAAATTATTGGCTTACGTAGAAATTTAAGGAAATACAATATTTCTTGTTTTTTGATCAAAAATAGTCTTCCTTGTTTCAAGCTCGACATAATAAACTCTAAGCTAATTTCTAGCATGATGTGTTCGCAATGCAAATTAATGTTCTTCGAATTTCCAAGTTACGCAAATCTTCTAGTGTTACTATATGCTTACTATATTTACAGAAAGAAAACAACAATTTGATTGAAGTAAAGTACTGCATCTGCATTACATTAATCCTTTAATTGACTAAAAGATGCTTTTGGGTATGTCGAATACGTTTATCGGTCTAATATGTTTACAAAACAAATGGTATATGCTTAAGTTTTGTAAGAAAGACTGGCAAATGTGGTAATGGAGTTATAGCGCATTCTCTATACACATTTAGATGTCTAACAAACAAAGATACGGTTTAATATAATAGATTTGTAGTTTTAAACAGACGTTTTCTTTCAATAGCTCACATAAACTGTTGAACATATCACATAAGCGAGGTAAAAACCAAAAAGAAAAAAAAAAACCATCAGATTTAGTAGAATATTCCGCATTTTCCAAATCAGAATTTTAGGAGAATATTCTTGAAAAGGTTCTTTCTCACAAACAAAATTCTTAATAATGGTCATGTGGTGGCAGCATGTTGACCAGCTCATTGAGCTGCAGTAAATACCAAAAAGTGAGAACATTTGTTGTTGTTAGTACACTAACACAAAGTAAAGTGTTATATGTTCAGTTGGCTATATAACGCAATCATGCATTTTGTCGTTGCTTGGTAAGTAGATTAGATAGGTTGGTTAAACTTTCCTAAGAGTTCCAGTTTTCTAACTATTTGTATTTAGGCAGAACTAGTGGGCATAAAAAAATAAAAAACATTGATACAGTTAACCAGGCTAATATTCTCCTAAAACAGGCTTTAACTTTGGTCTTTTTGATATACAGCAACGTGGATAAATATATATAAATCATTATAATATTTGACTCGTCTTGCACAAATTGTATGACTATAACCGACGCAGATCTCATTCTTTTTTAGTGTATACTATGAGAGTCAAATAAACTGTGTTGAATAATTGTTGTTAAAAGCTGTCACATGTGCTATCTCTGTATAATTTTGTGTTATCGTGTGTGATCAGTCAGATAAAAGGATATGAAATGATCTTTGTGTATCAATTACAAGTTAAACTAGTTCATACTGGACTCGTTGAATAAACAATCTGATATTTGACGTTCATTTCTTCCAGAGGTGATGAGTAAATACGATGTCTATGGAGACTACAAAAGGCTAGTCGATATTTTTCTCCATTCAAAGAACCAATGAATTAAACATTAGCATTAGTAAATTGCCATAATAAAGTACATTTAGAGATTATACATGTACAATACCTGTCATTATTTTCTCACCATAAGTTACTAACTATTCTTATTCTAGTCCGATGGTTAGACCCGTTGTTAGGAGCGAATCCCAAAAGACAAAAGAGATGAGTAAGGTTTATGGAAGTGTCACATTTTTATCATTTTATAACATCTGGTGGAATTGAATAATGTATAAACGTTGCGCTTTCAAAAATGATCGTTTCCGACCTCGATGCATTTACGGGATACCTTAAGGGCAAGTGTTAAAAAGGCATAACAATTTCATTGTGTTGATCAGTTTTGTAGCTAACAAGCCAACTAGAATAGGTTATTGCTGAAATCATACTAACAAGTAGGTCTAATATAATAAAGTCGGGTATAATATAAATCACAAAGTGCTAAATTTTGTCAATTATTACGTGCCATATAACTTCTCCATATTGCTATTTTATGCTTTTTATAACACTAATATATACATAACTGAGTCTTGTTATTGTTTTCACGAATAACATCATCTTTGATATAAACAAACGCTAGCCTAAGTATATAAACCTAAACGTAAACATAAGAGTTGTATTTGATAAAAGTGAGAGATCAAATCTCTTAAATACTACATACTAGCATATGATTGTATTCGACTAAGTCACTAAACCATCGAATTCTTGCTGTAAAGAAGACGCTCATGAGCCTGAGCAATGCCGACTCATTAATAAAAGAGAAAGCTTGAGTTCAGTAACCCAACATGCAATCAATAAGAAGGAAAATAAAACAGGTAAGATCCAGAAGCAACCCTAATTGAAAAACGTAAAGGAAAATTAGAAAACAGCATCAAAATTCGCTAGCAATCACATTATTTTGGAGAACTTTAGATTACTGAAGAACTAAGTAATTACAGACTGTCAGGCTTGTAGGGATCTTATTCATTGTTGTCCACTATTCTAGTATATCACAAGTTCACAAAAGAAATCCCAACACGATACGCAATTACGCACTCGACTTTGGTCTTTTTTTTTGGTAATCATGTTAAATCTTGGGTCTTATTTTCTTATCTTCTGCTCTTAATTTACTTTAACAAGTTAAACTAAAGTCCTTTCAAAGTATTGATGTATAATCTTTACAAATTTTATTCGCAGATTAACAGATTAATATTTAAGGAAGAGTGGGATAAGAAGGATTGGGATACTTTTTCACATATTCATTTTGTCTCCCAGCTGTAAGACTGATGGGTTATTTCCATCTTAAAATTAAGAATCTTATAAACTGTATCAAAAAAAATCTGTAGATATTTTATTTGTCCTTGTAAGAAATAATAATCAAATGAACACCCACCATCAATCTAATGTCCAACCAAAAATAATTATAGTGTTGAATCTGTTGATAAAGTTCCCTTTCTTAAACTAATTAATCCCCAAAAATATTTATAAAGTGTCAATTTTTAATAAATTAAGTCAGCTTGCATTCATCATACAAATGTTATATATCTAATTATACTCACTATATCATCAAACACTTAGTAATTGGAATTTTGTGTAAAGTGTAAGAATCAAATCTTAAATAAATGGAACTTTTATCTTTGATAATAAGCCGACAGTCAAATCTAAAATATGAATCTCTCTTTAACAAAGAAAACAGAAACGGCTAAAAGAACCGATTAATATGAAGACTGATTAAGATTATTTAACTGAAGATATCATCGATTCTAAGTAAATGCTTGAGGCCAAAACTATGTGCTAAATGAAAGATGTTTAGTAGCGAAGACTTTAATTCAGTTTTGTGTTTGATAGAGAGGGTTCGTTTAATTTGTCAATTACGTTAAAACAATTCTACACTATTCTCTTTTTCGTCAACTGTTTGAACATTGTTCATAATATCAAATTCTAAGACTAGCTCATATGGATATGGTCGCACCTATCTGCTAACCAGCATTAAGTACTTACCCTAGCTCATATATTTGACTATTGTTTTCTCTAGAAACAAATAAATTGTTTTTGGACATACCTAGTTTTTGTGTTGTAAAAGTGTAGGAAATTATTTGGATAACATAAATTTAGAACTGGACTTACATGGGACGGAACTTTAGTCCTACTTCCCAATTACTACTTACAATAATGGATGAGGTAAGCAGAACATTAAATAGTATTATCTTTATTCCAACTGCTTTGTATCTTCCCTGTACGACGACGACTTCATGGTAAAATATGAGCAATTAGGATATGGGTCGTGGTCTTAAATCCCACCAAACAAACATTAGATCAAACAAAATCAAGAACCTACATGATAATCTCTTCAACCTAACCTTAATTTAAAGGGGTTTTTAATAAATTGACTGGAGACTGATTAAATGGCTTTGCAGATAATGAGAACATAATGCGATTATTTTATTAATTAAGCAGACAAAAATATTGCCTTCAACTTTTTTTTTTCCTTCAAGATTTTTATATATAATAAACCGGGCCGAGCCCAGATACATGGCCGAAGCCCATACATCAAACAAACCTCCTAAGAGCCCAAACAACCTACGGGCTACCTACTCAATACTACATGGGCCTAAAGCCCAAACCCGAGAACCCGACCGACTTCCGCTTGCCCACTTGCCGAAGAGGCCGGACGCGTGCATAGATCTACGCATTCCGAACGCCACGCGCCACTTCCGTCTCGATTCGACCGACAACGCCTGGAATCGTCGCCGGAGCTTCCTCAACACTTGACCCGTTACGACGGAGCTCCGATACCCAAAGAGCCTCCATCGTAACCACTCTTTTCCTTCATCCGCTCTATCTTTCTGATGAGCTTCTTCGATCCAATCGAAATCTCAACAAGAAACCAGAGTCGGGAACCATTTAAGCGCACTAAACGAGAACCACCAACCACACACGAGCCACCAACGGTCTCCAAAAGATCCCAAAGACAGGACCAACTAAAAACGGCGAGGTACGACTGAAGGAGCCGTCACCTCCCGGAAACAAAACTGAAGATGACGGAGCTGACGGAGCCTCCGTCTCCCAGGAACAAGGGTCGACGTCAGCGGATCTGAAGGAGACTCCGCCCCCCGGAAGCAAAACACCAACTATCAGAACGGAAAGCTTCCCCACGCCGCCTTCTACACGACCGCGCCTTAACTCCAAGGAGAGAACCACCGTAAGAAGATCTAGTTTCAGAGGTCAGGCAAGACGGAAAATGCATGAGAAGCGGAGGAAACGGAAATAATCACTCTTTTGCGGAAACTGAAAGGACTCCGACGGCGGCACGCACGCTCACGCGCCGGCCGACCGCCGGACCCAATTCTAGATCTAAAATCGCTCTAGATCTCCTTTCTCTCTCCTTTCTTCCAAATCTGACTCATATTGCCTTCAACTTTTAGGGGTTCTTTTGATGAAAACGTAGTAAAGAGACACTTTTGTGTTGTTAAGTTAGAGTATCTATAATCAAGATTTTCATTTCAGTATTAATCTAATCATTATATAAACATTAGCATTATATTGCATATACATCTACTATCTATCATGTATAATCTAAATAAAATTAGTTATGTAAATCAAAAAAAGGATCGTAAATACATTTAGCTGAATGTTTTTTGTTAAACCCAAACTGAAACCTAATGAAGAACCTCGGCCTAGTTTTAAGTACTTCCTGGACCGAATGAGCGGCCCAAACATAGAGATCGTAGTAACGTTGTTTTTAACAGTAAGAAGAGAATTGAAAATGCATCAGCCGGAATTGAACTCGGGTATGTACCGTGGAAGGGTACTATTCAACCACTAGACAAGCTTTGTTTAATAAAGATACATAGATTTTAAATTTGTTGAACAAATGGAACCAGATCGAGCTTTTAAAGGAATTGGAACAAAAAGACGAGCGCACATCCATCTAGGAACGTGAGATGATGTTGTCTTCCGTCAACTAGTTACCAACAAGTAAGATCTCTTTATTATTATCTCCAACAAGATCACTTACGTGCTTTCCCTTTCCCTCTCATCAACATCATCACTCGAACTCTCTTGTTCCAATATATGCACCACTTGTCTCCATCTCTGGGTGCACCCTCCTCGGATCAGGATGCACACAAAACAGTTCTATTCTCGTCACCATCATCACTCAAGTCTAAAACCATCAACCACTTGGTCTTTCTCCATCAGACCCCACATTCATTCCTTCCTCTATTGGCCTCCTTCCACACACTGACGCAACAACAAACACACTCTCAAAGCTATACACATTGCTCTCCCTGTTTTAACCAGGGCACGTACCCACCCTTACATTCATATACTTGTCAAGCAACACAATGCTGGATTTTATAACTCTATAAGAAACAATTTTGACTCGCAACTTTGGTGTAGGGATACGTCTCTTATCAGTCTCCTTCTTTCCTCCCAGTTCAATAATTAGATACCGAGGGCAATAATCATAATTTATCAGAAACAAAAAAATCAGAGAAATTAATATATTTATAATAAAAAATCAAGAAACTAATAAGAAGTTACAAATTTATTCATGAATTAAAATCATCTAAAACATAGAGACTTTGTCAATCTTGGAGACTTGATCCTACTCGAACTTGCTTCCTCAACCTTTAGGGTCTTCTTCTTCTCCTTCAATCTCTTCCCCGCCGATTCAATTGATTTCTTGATGATTTTGCTCTCTCCACCGACTCTATCAAAATCACCAGAGAGGTTTCTGATGATTCTCGCCACGCCTTCATCTAAGTACCTCCTTCGTTTCACCGGAGCCGCGGGAGGAGAATCACAACCAGATCGCTTCTTCTTCTCCGAGTCTCTAGGGCTAGAATTCTCGAGCTGCGCTCGGAACTTGTCGACGTCACCTTCGATTCGTCCTTGGAGACGGAGGCGCGTATAGTTGAGACCCCCGTTGGACAAGTGAGCGTCTCCAGCCCAGGAGAGAAGCGGATCAAGCACAGGAAGCGGCGGATCGACGCGGTGAGAGTTGAATCGAGGACTGTCGAAGAAGCGAGGACGGGGAAGCGCGTCGTTTTCGTAGAACTCCACAGACATAATGGCGATGCTTTTCTTAACGGGCGTCATTATTACGCAAGCGGGAAGAAATGAGAGTTTAGAGACGTTATGTTATGTAAAGATAAAACAATAAATAGTTTTGTGTTATTGGTCTATGCGTCTTTATATAGAACTCTAGGTTTCCATATTTCTCTTCTTTTTCCTTAACCACTTTTCCATAATTCTATCTATCTAGAAATGGAAATTATACAATAAGAAAATTAATAAAAAAAATATTTGGCGCCTCTTCAACTTTTTGCTTCCGTGCGTAGTCTTATATAATGCTCTAATATAAATAAAACTAAATAGACAAATAATCTCGTACGCTTGCCCATTTCTATGAACATGATTATATACAACCACAAGTAGACGATGCTCATATAAATACATACAAGATTGTGCAAAAGAAAATAAACTGAAAGACCAAGAAATTTGGATTGTTCAAGTGGCAGATTGAAAGTAAACATGAACACACGAAATTATTGGGAGGAAACATAAATTGAGTCCAATAAGAATACACAGCAGGCTCAATAAAACTATAGGGCCTAGAAGAGGAGCCACTGTGGCTTCTCTCACCACCCTCTAGGAGGCCCTCCCGAGGACTGAACACTCAATCTGTCAAGTAGGGCGTTGAAGTCGATAGGCTGGCCACTCTCCTCCATCCTCTGAATCACGCTCATCACGTGGTCTCCTCTGAAACCCATGCTCACTAGCTTCTCTATCAGTTCTCCGTATTTTGATCTTAAAACAGGCTGTGGTGTCCCTGTGTTGCCACCACCTCCCTGATGCTGCTGTGGAGCGTACCCACCACCTTGTGGACCTTGCATGTAATGTCCTTGCTGCTGCGGAGGAGGAGGCTGAGTTGGTGGGTATTGCATCCGCCCACCTTCATACATGGCGTTGGCATACCCAGGAGGAGGAGGAGGTCCTGAGGGAAGATACCCATCGCCTGCCTGGGGGTTGTAAGACATCTTTGTCTGTTGAGGAGCCTGTGGCTGTGGCGGTGGCGGCGCACCGTATCCGTAACCTTGCATCGACTGTTGAGGAGGTCCAGCGTAAGGTGATGGCATCTGCATGCTGCTAGGCAATGGTTCTACTGGAGATTGGTTGCTTGGAGGTGCAGGTGAGTATGATGGGTAGCCTCCACTAGACTGTGGCCTCGCTTGTTGCTGGGGAGGCCAGTTCTGCTGGTACTGTGGGAACGACTGAGTTTGCGCTGAGCTAGGGTGTTGAGATGGAGCAGGAGGTGGGGGCATGAACTGAGCCTGCGCTGGTGGTGCTTGAGGCTGAGATTGTGGAGCAGGAACGGGTACTGGTGCAGGTGTGTTTTGAAGCTGCGGAGCAGGAGGCATGTAATACTGTTGCTGCTGCTGTTGCTGTGGCTGTGGCTGTGGTGGTATTTGATGAGGCAAAGCAAGTGCAAGCTGCTGGTTGTGTGAATCAGAGGTGTTCTCACTCTTCTTAGGCTCTGCAACAGGCGGCTCCTCGCTTTGTTGAGAGTGAGACGGAGAAGATGAATCTTTATGCACAACTTGAAGCCTCGCTAGGTCTTTCTGAGTATCAGCTAGCTCCTGTTTGTCTCTAAGAATCTGTACTGACCTACGCACCTAACATAAGAACATCCATAATTTCACAAACTATAATTACAATCAACCAAGAAAAGAAACTTAAAGCATTAGATAAACACAAACCTCTTGAAGATGTTTCTCCATAGATCTAAGCTTAACATCAGCCTCCTCGTTATCACGAGTCAAATCCGATCTCATCTCACCAATAGTCTTATCGAGATTGTAGCAGTAGAGTTCAAGCTGGGACAAGCGTGAGCTGATGCCTTCAAGAAAGCGCATCACATTATCAGTATACTTCTTCATGGTTCTTTCGACAGTCGCAGTGATTTCTTGGCTCAGAGAATCCTCAGGTGGACTGTATGAGCTCGTAGGCAAAACCGAAGACCTTGCCATCCTCGTCTTGTGAAACTCCTGAAATAAAAAAAAAAAACAAAAGTAGCTCAGTATCATCATCAACAACAAGTGAATCACAGCAACATGTTTCGATTAACCTAAGAAACGTATCAACTTAACGATCGGTGAACACGATACTATAAAATTCCCCAAATCGAAACCCTAGAATCCTAAATATTAATTGACAACACAGAAGGGAGGGGACGGATCTGGAATTCACCTTGTTGAAGTTGGTAGAAGCGATGGCAGGATCGGAGTTGGAACCGTTGGAGGAGTCCTGGTTGGTGAAGTCGTCGTAAGTGCGGAGGATATCATCGGATCCGAAATCGAATCCCGAGTTTACCCGACCCGACGCCATCGATCCGATTCCTGGAATCGATTGATTAGTGATCGAAGAAAAGTAAAGGAAAAGGGAAATCGCTTGGGAGGAAAGCAAAGCTGTGTGTTCTCGTTTTCTTCAGACCTTTGCGACAACGCAAGCGGAAGCAGAAGAAGAGAGAAGGGAATAGCCAAACCGACTTTTTCTCTTATTTTTGTATTAGTATTTGTATTTTAATCCCCAAAGAAATCTATTGTTTTTATTTTCGCCCCTTCTTTTGTTTAGTATATATATAACCCATTTGAAATTCCTGACGACGTCGCTTCTGGGTGATGTGGTTATTCGACTAATAAATTTGAGAGGCTTGATTTCTAGAGAAAATCAAGGACGCTGAGAGGTAGGGGTGAGTGTTCCGGTACCTGTTTGGGTCTGATCAGATATGTCGGATTTTTGGGTATTTTAGTATTGGGATATATAATATTTGTTTGCATATTTCTGTAGTTCGAATCGGGTTCGGATATTTTTAGTTCGGGTTCAGTTATTTCGGGTCAGATTCGGATATTTAGATTTTAAAAGAAAAATAAATTTTATTTTTTAAGTTTACTGTATTTAAAATTATTGATTTAACGTAATTGATATTTTATTTTTAATAGAATAAATGATTAATAGATTTTGATATAGTATTTCAAAAATAAATAAACACTAATTTGATTATTGTGTTTGATTTTGGATGTAACGTTTGTTAATACATGAAATAAAAAGCTTGACATGCATTTTAAGTGAGTATATTTTTTTCTATGATTATATTTATATGTATATTATATGATATGAAAGTATGTGTAGCATCAAGATAAACATTCTAAGTAAAATGAGAGATGTAAACTAGAAATATAAGAATAAGCATACTTAACTTCGGTTAACTTTAAATATCCATTCGGATTCGGATATTATTCGTTCGGGTTAGGGTATTCAGTCTCTCCCAAATCAATATCCATTCGGATATTTTGCTACTTCAATTTGGATTTTGGTTCGGGTTTTTTGGGTCGGGTTTGGGTACCGTTTTGGATATCGGGTAAAGTGTCCAGCCCTATTGAAAGGTAACAACCATGTCCTTTTGGGTAAGTTGATGTTATAGGAGATAATAGTGTTTAAAAGATGGGTTCTGAATATGTAGACTTTTGAGGTCTCTGGTCATTAAATTGAAACTTAGTGCTCTTTGATAATATGTGCAAGCAGAAAACCAGCTTCGTCACATTGAAACTGTTCTTCCTTTTCTAATATAATCTGAAACTCAGTCTACACTCAAGTAAATTGTAGCATGAGTTTTGGTATTGGTCTCGTCTCTTGTGTAGACTCTGAGCATCTTTTTGCTCTTGTTTCAGCTTTGACTACTGGTGATTTTTGTGATCTATTGTCACAATGGTTAGCTAAATATTTTGGAAAAACATGTTTTGGTTGTTGCCTAATCGTCAGTTGTACCGGAAACTTGAATCTTTGGCCGGTGAGTTTCTAGGGTTTCATTCTAGAGCAACTTGATTTCCTCATGATCAATTATCAAATAAGCTTTGGCCGGTGAGTTTCTAGTGTTTTATAAACTAGTTACAGAACTAGAGTTCCTTTGTTTACAAAAGAAAAACAGAGCATTACACTTAGGGTATTGTAGTTTGTGTTTTTTTACAATATGGGTTACTTAATTTGTCATTTAGTGAAGATAATTTGAATCAGATAGTGAGAGGAGTACTAATATTTCACGAGATTATTTGGTTTTTATCAAAGAATAAATGTGGTAACACTAATAGTAAGCCACAAATAAGATGATAGCATCAATTTGCATTTAAGATTTACACAAAATCAAATAATTAGATCCATTTGTTCAATGCCGTTGTTCCCCCGTCACTGGTGTTTCAACCTTTAGCGTGTGACTTTTATCCGAACAAAAAAACACATATTATGAGCATAAAATACTAACAGTGATAATAGGAAATAAGTGGCATAAGCTGACTTTATATTCTAAAAACTACCAACTCACAAACGGTATCATTGTTCGGTCAAGTGTGTTGCTTACCAAGCAATGATGTACCTCTGTGTGGTTCTAAGTTTCAGGCTCGATGTCCATTTATTTACTTTTGTTAATTATGTTCCTGTTGTTTTCTTCTTTCTATTTTCTTGCTAATTATTTTCCTAAATATTCGACTGACCATATAAGGCCATGTGGATTCACTCAACCTTTAACTACTAAAATGTTATCATGATCCACACAACATGTTTATAAAACGTTATGTGACGTGTAATATTCACGAGGACTCAGATCTGTAGCCCATTAGTCGGTGCTAGTATTCTTGAGCGCGGGACCCTATGGATTCATTCCCCTCATAATTTATATTACTTAAAAGGAAAAATAAACAAAGAGTTCATGAGAGCCCAAACAAATTCGAAAGAGTACATCAATGATTTTTCATGAAGGAATTAACGGGGTGGCTCACCAACTAATTAACAACGGAATGTTCATATATAGTATTGTATCATATGGTAACATGTATATATAAATTCTTTAGAAGAGGCAAAACAAGAGAACGGTGAAAAGCAATGCGTGTGTGGAGACAAGAGGGATCGATACATGAGAAGATGATGTAGCGGTCATGACGTCGGTGCAATCAAGCCCTTCTTTGCCTTCTTTGCACATGTTTGCGAATATACCCGGAGGATAACGACCATATATATTGATGTAGCTGAACATTGTGGAGGCACAATCTGTCTTCTCATCGTTAAGAGCTTCCGAGAATGGGCATGCAAAGTCCTTGAAAGCTGAGCAACATGCCTTGGCTGGATAATTTGGGCCTTTGCATTTACTCGTTATGATAGTGTAATTCTTGCTCGCGAAATCTTCTTTGCATGCTGTTATCATCACATTGCATGTCAACACAAGCATTGAATCTTGCTTATTTAAGATTAGATTATGAATTAGCTAATTATCAATGAAGCATGCATGAGCCATACTATACGATCAATGATTCAAAATATTCTTACGTGTTTTTGCCTGAAGAAGAGATCGGCTTGTGGCTTGGTGTGACTCAAATTCATCAACTGCACATAGAAATTTCATTGTTTTTTTTTCAAAGAACGTGAAACATTTTTTATAGTCACATACTATATTTGAAATATTAGTAAATTACGAGAGATGTGAAGAGACGAGGCGAATCCAGGCAAGAGGATGATTGAAAGAAGAGAAACCAAACAACTAGGAGAACTCTCCATGCTTATGTTTCCTCCTTTGTATTTGTCTTTGTCACATTTGATTTTCTAAACGTCTTTTTTGTTTTTTTTTGTGTTTTGGAGTTATAGGAGGAGAGAAAAATGCTGCGGATCGTTGAAGTAGACGAAACAATATCACTGGCGTGCCAACATAAATGTTCCTATTTTAAGCTTCAAGGAAAACCATCAAATTAACCAAAATGGCGGTTAAGCTTCAACTGGTTAATATCCATAAACCATTTCGAATCACTGAAGGCAACCTGCTCCAACAATTTAATATGAGATTTTGAAAACATTATCATGAACGGGCATGTATAATATTATACGTCTAAAACAATATTATATATATTCAAATACAAGCTGCAACTGTAGTCCAATCCTTTTGTTATTATGTATTGTTTAAACATAAACTATATAATAACTCAAGTCGGGGAGCGGCGATAAACGGATACTGCTCTCGTAACAATGATTTATCAAAAATTTTAATCTTTTTCTTATAAACAAAATGTTTATTTCGGTTTTGAGAAATTGTTCCTTTTATTATAAACAAAATAGTGACGGCACAACAAATATGAATATTTAGGCAGTGTTTTTATCAATTCACAGAGTGAACTTCGGGATGTATACTATTGACAATTAAAAAATCTGAAATTTAATATGATATGATGGACACCGATGGCTCTTTGCTTCCATTACGTGTGTCCTAATTATTTTATGTGGTTTATCTAACCGATAGCTCCGAATATTTATAACCACACTGGTTAATAATAACAAAAATCTTTATGAAAAAATTATGGTGTTACATGAAATTATCAAATTCCCAACTTATGAAAAATGAAATAGAGATAAACTGATAAAGTTATGGGACAATTTGGCAGTTTATAATATTTATAGGTCATTTTTCTCAAAATTGTTCGATCGAATATTTATTTGTTCTGTAGTTGTGATTAAACTCTTTTATATAATATTGTATTGTATTGTCTTGTATACTTCTTTACACAAACGATGCTGGTCCGCTGCTGACATTTTCATAAAATAACGAAGTAAAGAAAAGGAAGCAAAAGAAACAAAGAAACAAAAAATAGAAGAATGTCATTTCGTTACTTTATCTACTTATTTTTAATTAGGTAGACGTTTCTTCTTTAAAATTGTTTCTGCGTCTTTCATTTTTTCACCTTATAAAGTATAATATATGATGTGTGCTGTATAATACAATATCTCGTGCTTCTGCACCACCCCTCGATCTATTATTCTTCTTACCCATTTTGCTTTCTCTAATTCCAAATAATTCTCCTCCCTTTGTTCTTCAGCCATAACTCTTTGAGGTTTCCAAAGGCTAGACTAGCATCTAAGTCAGAAAAGATACATCGGTACTTACAATCTCTTCAACGCGTACGTCTCTGAATCATCAACTCTTGATATGTATATCAGTATATCTATGTTGGTGCGCTTGTATGTGTAGATATAAAGCAACTACTCAATAGATCTGCACCGTTTCTTGAATAACTACGCATGGTCATTTTAGATCATACGATTACAAATAAACTCCTTGCTATGTTATTTGATTAGTTTCCCGTTTGCCATTCTTTGTTTAATTAACCACTACGTTTCTTTGATTGTTTAGTTTCTTTTCTTATAGTGGTAGATGAATATTAACGTAAAAAAACCCAAAGTGATTAGGTCAAGTCTTCGTAACTCCAACTTGTTACTTTTTTAAATTATTACTATTATTATCTTCTTCTGTATTTTTGTATTTCTTTCGAAAGTTAGTATTTAATAAAAAAGATTACTAGCTAGTCAGGTGAATAGGTTTATCGTGTACGTTTCAGTAAGATGGAGATACACAACCAAGAAGACAACCTAGCAACATTGGGTGACTCTGGAGGAGACTTCGACTGCAACATATGTTTGGATCAGGTTCGTGACCCGGTCGTGACTTTGTGTGGCCACTTATTTTGTTGGCCCTGTATTTACAAGTGGACGTATTCTACCAATAATTCAAGACAACGCGTCCACCAGTACGATAACATTAAGGAATCCCCAAAATGTCCGGTCTGCAAATCCGATGTCTCGGACGCTACGCTTGTCCCTATATACGGGCGGGGACAGAAAGCCCCCCATTCTGGTTCAAACGTACCGACCAGACCATCCGGTCCGGTTTATGACTTGAGAAGAGTTGATCAACGTGCTGGACAAGTTGAGAGTCAACGGTACATGTATAGAATGCCTGATCCAGTGGTGGGTGTGGTATGCGAAATGGTATATAGGAGACTATTTGGAGAGTCTTCAAGCAACGTGACACCTTACCGGAGCGACCGCGACACAAGTCGGCGGACAATGCGGGCGGATGAGTCACTAAGCAGAGTCTACCTGTTCCTGCTTTGTTTCATGGTTATGTGTCTAATACTTTTCTAATTATGTCTTATCCTATATATTTATGGAACTATAGTATAAAGTTGTGGTTTTACAAAAAAAAAGTATAAGTTGTTGGATTGTATGATGAGAACATATTAGTCAAAATCAATAAACGGCACAAGTTTGCTTTTGTAAATTTTGATTTTCTCATTAAAAAATA
This sequence comes from Hirschfeldia incana, assembly GCA_026261945.1. Taxonomy (NCBI): domain Eukaryota; kingdom Viridiplantae; phylum Streptophyta; class Magnoliopsida; order Brassicales; family Brassicaceae; genus Hirschfeldia; species Hirschfeldia incana. The sequence goes on from JABCMI010000006.1 coordinate 7,944,180, forward strand.
TGTGATGATGTGAGAAGAAGGATAAGAAGAAGGCTTGTCTAAGCCAAAAAAAAGAAGGCTTGTCTTCAACTCAAACGATCTGTACACCAAAAAGATGAGATGGTTAGAACGCGACGCAAATGGTGTTTGCTTTTTCCTTTCCAAAACTTCAAAAGAAAAAGTTTGGACCTACGTTTGATTGATAACGGTGAATAAGACAGTGTCGATAGAAGAAGTTGAAATATCAATTTATTAAATTAATGCTTTTGGTACGGTTCTTTCTTTATACATTAAAAATGTTGTAACCAAAATTGGAGTGAGTTGTTTCATTTAAAAGCATAGTGCAGTCTGAGATGACTTATGGGTCCGCATGAACCACTCATGGCCTCATCTATGGAATCCATTTTTGTAGCTTCAAAACTTGTAACTGAACTTGCCTGTCAGCCTATATCGGTAACAGGTTTTAGAACTTCGATTTTTTTTTTTTAAATATTATTGTGGCCTGTAGCCTGTAGGTTTTTGCGTAAAGAAAAAGAGTAAAATGGGCCTTAAAAGTATATCAGAATAATAACAACATCAAATGTAATAGCGTATTTACAGTGAGAAGAACTGTAAAATGCGAGACCAAGGCCTTATTTACACAAAAGACATAAAATTTAGAGTGTATCTTTGCTTGCTTGTTTCCTACGTTACAACTCCACTCGGTAGAAACGAACCAGTTTCATGCTCTGCACTCTTTCCTCCTGTATTCCCACATTTTATCTTTCCATTTACAACTATTTACAACCAATGTAATTACCAAAATAGATATATTGTGTAATAACAGTAAATATTACCTGACCCTTGACCGCTTCTTTATCCTGCTGTGGAAAATGAAAACCTGTTGAGCAATTCTCTAACTTCTCCGGATTTTTCACCCATGCTTTTCTACCTTCACTCACTTTCACCCCGAACCTCCATGTCTACCACATTCACATACAATCATACGTATGTTAGGTTTATACTACTTGTTAAGAACTTTGAGTGAATGAAATCACATAGATACCTGAGAAAGCGGAAACGTGTCTCCCTCAATCTCACCTCCTTCAATGTTTATCCCAGTGCCTTGACACTCTGGACAGAACACTGAAAATATTTGCCAGCTAACATTGCTTACCAACCCATTCACGTTCGCACCACTCTGCTTTGTGCATCTCTTTTTACCCTTTCCACACACCATCTTGCTCCCAAGTATTTCACTCTCACAGAAGAGAAACCAGTGTACGACACAAGACACGTGAAACAAGTGGAACGCACCAAGGAGATTTCTGCTGCCACAAGCAAGTTTCCCTGTCTTCATATTTAGTATCGCTGCTGCGTCTTTCCCAGGAAGCATCTTTTGCTTACAGACTTCGCATATCCTCTCGGAGTTTATCCTCTGTTGCTTCCTAAGCTCCCGTCTCACCTTCCTGTTCTTGATGACTCTTTTGTTCACGAGATGATCATCATAATCAGCAGCTATCAGAGCTCTTGAAGAGACCTCCTCAGAAGAATCGTATTGACTACACAGAGAATCACTAGTGTCCTCCGGATCCGAAAAAGACTTCTTCCTCTTCCTCCCATTGTCTTCTTCCCCTTTCCCTGATTCTGCTGAAGTAGAAGTAAGAAGACGGCTCGGCTCGTCGAGCAAACCCAACCTACCCAAATTATAGAAATAAGAGAATGTGACAATAGCAAAATCATGCTCCGGGACGCTAGCTTTCTCCTCATCCGAAGGACACTCTTCTCCTAACCACTCACACCATAGTTTATCTATCCAAGTCGGACGCCCTTTCGTCTCAAACAACCTAGCAGCTATCCGTCCAAAACCTACAAACTTCACTTCCAAATCAACAGTTCTCTCCTTAATCAGCAAACCAGAGATCAACAGATTATCTCCACAGTGACTAATCTCATCAGCAGGTTGATTATTATCATGCGCTTTGTTTTCATCATACATAACAATAGCAAACCTTTCATCATCAACATCACAGCAATCCAGCAGAGGAAAAGTACCAACACCTCCTTCACCAGCACCAGAGATTTGAGCTCTCTCCTCCTCTTCTCCTCCCTTCGAACAATCAAAGAAAAGCACACCGTCATTGAAAGGCCACGGCTTTTCACCGAGAAGCGTGATCTTAGCACATGACAACCTCTCCCTGTGGAGGCTCCCGTTCAAGTGTCCAAGCAAAACGGCGTCGCTGTAGCATGGAGCGAGACAGAGAGTGCAGAAGAACACGAAACGCTTCCCATCCTCACGTAACTCAACGTACGTGTGACCTTGCGACCTCAGGTTCCTCAGAGTAGTTCTCGCTAACTGCTCTTTCAAGCTAACAGCAGGTTTATGCAACGCTAATTCTCTACTCTCAGGCATTTAAAACAAGTTCGAATTATAACTTAAAAGAAACCCTAAAAACAAATCCAAGACTACACAAGACGCTACGGCTTCGATTGGATCTCGAAATTCAGATGCAAAAAAAGGAAATCAGATCAACAGAAGTTGATACTTATACGTATACGAGGCGTGTTCGGAGAAGGAGTTCTAGGGAATCGTTTCATTCGTACACCGGAGATGAGGTCAACGCGAGCAATTGAGCGGTGGAGATGGAGAGAAGATCGCGAGTCCATCATCGCCAACATTATTCACGCGAAGTTCGCGAAACGAAGGAAAACTCTCTCTCTCTCTTAGGATTCAGAATTGACGGAGAATTGAGAAGAAACGACGAGAAATTGTTTGTTTGAGGAGCGATGGTTGGTTGAAGAAGAGAAGACGAAGAAGTTAACCGATATCCAAGGAACGTTTCTTTGTCCTCTAGTCGTTAAAGAGGAAAACTATTTAACCGTTGGATTTTGTTGGTTACGTGATGAACGGTTATGATGTGCTCTTTATGTGTATATACAGCAAATTATTTTTTTATTATATTTGTGGAGATTCGAATTTTTTATAAGAGATTCTCCGATCCCGATGAGACTCGTGATAATGGATAAACTTCAACGCTGTAGTATTTAACTAAAAATTAAATGAACTAATTCCTCTATTTTAATCTCGACTGTGAGAAAAAAAAAGAAAAGAAGAATCACCTCTCCTCCAAAGCACAGCAAGACGCTAGAGAGAAAAAGTTAGAGAAAAAAAATTAGATCTGATTTTTTTCTGGAATACGGTTGGTGCGTGAACGTTCGTACCATCACAAGAGACTATTTTTCTTCCGTCAAGTTTTTTTTTGTTGGCTTCTTCGTCACTTCCTACTCTTGATTGTTTTGTTCGAGCTCTAGTCCAAGATCCTTTTTTGTCGGTAGTTCTGAGAATTGTCCGACAATAGAGACTCTACAACCGAAGTAAAGACGCGGTCGTGAAAAGAGGTGGCGTAGTGTCACCGTTTCTTCAGTTTTAAGGTTTTTCCGTGAAGCAGAGGCTTTACTAGCTCTGTCGACGCTGACTTTTGTCATCGGGAAGAGGAAGCGTCTATCTGCTTTTCTGTCGCCGGCTCTTGTCCTCAGAGTGTGAAGGTGTCCACAGTCTTGCGCTGCCATATTTAAGTTTTTTTATTAAGTCTTGTTGTCAGTTAGAGTTTGTGGTCCGATTTTGGATCGGGTTTGTAGCAATCATGGTTCGACAGTTTGCGGTGATGCGGCTATGGATATCTCTCGAAGAGATCGATGAAGCAGATCCTAGTAAAAAAAGTGTAAAAGCTAAAAGTTGGTTGTGGTTAGAAGCTCGCCGGATTGCGAGCTCCGACGAGAAGCGAAGATGTTGAATCTGTGGCGTTTCGCAGAAGTGAAGACAAGTTGATGCAGATTGAAACGCGTGACGTTTCGCGGACGAAGATTGCAATATGTAGTTTGGGCCTCCTTACTGTTGGGCCTGCTGAAACAGTACGGGTTTGGTTAGGTCTGGGGCATAGACCCATTTTGTTTGTTGTCTATTTGGGTTTTAGCTGGTAGGCTTAAAACTTGTTGTAGATTAGGTTTTGGTTTTGTAATATTTGGGCTTCGCCCTTTTTCTAATTTAAAATTTTTGACGAAAAAAAAAAAATCTCGACTGCTTGATTAGCTTTTTATATTCTACATTCGATCCTTCACTTTTATTATCTATTCATATTCAACCTGCAAGTGCACATCTCGTATGAAAAGTAGCACAATCTTGTTTTACTTTCAAAATGGGCTAAAACATGTTTCAGGCCCAATCAGAGAAGAGCCCAAAAATTTGAAATAGTCTTCATTGTGATTCTTTCTGTAAAATATTTTTTATATCATTATCTTATATTTCCTTTTTAAGTTATAATAAACTTAATCTCTAATTAATATTTTTCTTTGTTTTTATTTTGATTTTTTGTTTTCAAAGTTTTTTAACAGGTTCATATATATTGTTAGTTTAAAGATATATTTTACAAGAAAATATGAGTTATAAAGACGAAAGTTTACTCTTTTATTTTACTTTTTTGCATGATATGTAGATTCCTTCACAATCTTATAAATTTAATGATATTTCAAACATAAAGATAACATACAAAAAACAATTTGGAGAAATCAAAACGACTAAAAAAGCAAAGAATAATTAATATAGTGGTCATAAAATTTTATAAAGTATATATTAATAAAATAATTAAACTGGCATGTGCGAACAAAACAACTAGTTTAAAATAGTCTTTCATTACGATTATTTTTGTAATATAGATATGTAACATGAAACTCTCTCTCTCTCTCTTTGTAAGCTAAACGAAACGCTTACAGAGCGTACTCGTCACTTGATACTGAGCTGGGTCGAAAATCTTCAATCGTGATCCTTGTTTTGGTTTATTACTAACTTTTTCCATACGTTGTTTGACAACTTTAAATTTATTATTCCCCTTCCGTTGTACTAGGAGCTCTATGTTGATCAATAAGTATAACATGTTTTCACAACAAGTAACTTTATAAATCGTAGGTACAAATGAGAAAATAAGGAACAAATATACAGCACTTTTATTGATGTTCATACTGCATAACGAGTTGTAGAGCAACACCTCTTCGATCACTTTTTGAAACTACGCTTTATTACCATTAAGTTTATAATCTTGAAAGTCAGTGTATTTATTGTATAAGTGGGAACTTGTATAAAAAAGTCAAACCTCGAGTTGTGTAAGTGTAAACGAGAAGAAGGGTAGGGAGAGTTTGGTTGGCGGTAAGAAGAATGGTTTGATTCTAATATGAACTGTATAAGATTCCAATGTCTTTCAAACTCACGTAATCAATTATTCATTTATTTCACGTGAATCATGATCATGCACATTTTGACTTTACCGCCATTCGCTTATACCCTCTCTAGCTCTTTCCACACATCCCTTGTATCGTCCACCTAGTACAGGCTAACACAACACTGATCTGAAAGACTGAATCTACGAATACGGAACATTAATGACAACCTTGATAAGTGTTCTGCAATACGTAATGATATTTTTACGCATATGCAATTAAATCTATAAGTGTTTTTTAGCAAAAAAAAAAAAAAATCTATAAGTGAAGATTTTGCAAGCATCATTTGAGTACATACACCAAACAAATCAGTCACGTCTAATCTATTTATAATATTTCTAACACTAACGCTTTAAATGCCCACCACGTGCTCTCTAATCTCTATATAATCTCATTTAAACAAAACGAACCGTAATTGACGCTAGAAAAATCTCATTTGCACAATTTTCTCATAGCTTTGAGAAAGTAACTTCAAATACATGTCGGGCCGTATAATACAAAGTAGAAAATTGGTCATGTTCTTTTTGGTTACAAAATAAAACAAATCGTGGATCCACTTTTTAATAAGATTTGGGACTGAGTGAGTGAGTGCCAACCATAGTTATTATCTATTGCCCTACCAACGCCAATAATAACAAAACATGAACCTTATATGTCATTAGTAAGCTAAAGGTAGCTGTTCGTTATAGCATACGAATTAGCGAAAAAAACCGTTACCTCAATTATCATAGTATAAATCAACAATGCAATGATTTAAGAGTTGTGCTTACGAGATTGGCCACCAAGTTTTCCAATGCGTAAATCATATAATATATATTCAGTTTTCATTCAACTACACTCAATCATTCATACAGGTAACCATATACAGAGATTAAGTCTCACATCAAAATTTTACAGAATCACAACTATCATATAATGATATAAACCAATTCACTAATTACTAATAGATGTTAGATTAGAAGTCCATATACTTTAACAGTAATGTCATAAACGTTTAGCAGTTGCATAAAATTTTATTAGAACAAATATTCGTATATATAGCAAACTAAAATATCATATATGAAATGAAACATTTATCTAAAGATATAGGAAGAAACTGAAAAAGATAAGGGGAGATTGGGCAAAGAGCAAGTCAGTGTCTTAACGGATTCCACATCTCCTCCACAGAATCTGTGGGAGATTTCAACGGTCGAATCTCCGAAAATTACTAAAACACCCCTATAGGTCCCCTGACAATGACACGCTGGATCGTGCGAAATCGACGCCTTAACTGTCGGTAGGTCCATATAGAGTGGCATGTTACCGTAAATAATAGCAACGGCAAAGGGACTAAACCGTCTACAACTTTAAACAAAAAGTAGAAACTACAGAAAAGCAGTTTGGTTCCTTTTTTCCCTCTATATAACAACACTGACATATCAATTACTCATAACTCTCTCAGACACACGCTCTCTCTCTCACTCACTGTCTGCAAACTAACCTTTTTACGGCAACAGCGGTGATATCTCCGGAGAAAATGCATCTCCCTCCGGCCATCATCTTAGCCACACTCTGCATTGCCCTGCAGCTTCTAAATAGCTCAACGGCCTCGGTGATACCCAATCGCCACGTGTCCAACGCTCATTGGCTCCCCGCCGTGGCCACTTGGTACGGAAGTGCCAACGGTGACGGAAGCGATGGTAATTAAAGCACATAACAAAACCTCATGACTTCACACTCTAGCTAGTGAAGTCTTTTCATTACATACCGGAATTGTGTTCTTAATGCGCAGGAGGAGCGTGTGGGTACGGTACCTTGGTGGACGTGAAGCCGTTCCATGCGAGAGTTGGAGCTGTGAATCCTATTCTCTTCAAAAACGGTGAAGGCTGTGGAGCTTGTTACAAGGTTCGGTGCTTGGATAGGAGTATCTGTTCCCGGAGAGCCGTCACTGTCATCGTCACTGATGAGTGTCCCGGCTGTTCCAAAACCAACACTCACTTTGATCTCAGTGGAGCAGCCTTTGGTCGATTGGCTATTACCGGAGAATCTGGTCCTCTTCGCAACCGTGGTCTCATCCCCGTTATTTACCGCCGGTACATATTTATTTATTAGTATTCTCTTCCAAGTAATTAACTCGTGACGGTGCACAATCGTATTAAATAAAATAGGGAATATGTTATACAGTTTCGTAGTTTTTGTTCAGAAAAAAAAAACTAGTTTCGTAGTAAATACTCCAGTTGACCATCTCGTCTTTCACACAGTTCAATTTTTATTAGTTTCGTAGTTAATACCGTAATTGTGTGTCTAGCTAAACAGAGTTAACTAGTACTGGTACTAGATTTTATTGCAATTGTATAATGGTCCCTCACGTTTTTGACCGTTGACCATCTCGTCTTTCTCACAGTTCATTTTTTTTCTACTTTGTTAATTAAAAAAAAAGGACGGCATGCAAATATAGACGGAAGAACATAGCGTTCCATGTGAACGAAGGATCAACTGATTTCTGGTTGTCTCTACTGGTCGAGTTTGAAGAAGGAGAAGGCGACATTGGCTCCATGCATATTCGCCAAGTACTCGTTTCTTTACGACTTTAACTTTCCCTTTTTCTTACCACAAAGCCACTTCCACTAACTGACTTGACTCACTTCCACTTTTACTTTGTATAATACTAAATGAAAAAGGAAGAAAACACTTAGTGGAGTGAGCACAATCATGGTTCTTTATTGACCAACTAAAAAGGCACACACACACCACTGAAGTCCTACTAAACTAATAATAAAATAGTCAAAAGTGTAAAAAATACGGGTTTATTTGTTTGATGGCGCAGGCAGGAGCGAGGGAATGGTTAGAGATGAAGCACGTATGGGGAGCAAACTGGTGCATCATTGGAGGGCCACTCAGAGGACCATTCTCCGTCAAGATCACCACTTTGTCCGCCGGTAGAACACTGTCCGCCACTGACGTCGTCCCCAGAAACTGGGTTCCTAAAGCAACTTACACTTCTCGCCTCAACTTCTCCCCCGTCCTCTGAAAGACTAATATTTTTAATACTTTCTGTGTGATCTTTATCTTTTTTCTTCTTTCTTTTTTTTGTAAGAGGGAAATAGAGAGTGATGGCTGGCCGTAGGATGGCAATTGTAAGAAAGTCCATCAGAATCCAACGGTTCTCGCGTTCTCTCCTCTTAGTCCTTGTGTTATGGATTTGTGTGTGTGTGTTTGTATCGGTGAGTATGTAGGAGCCATTGTAGCCATTTCCAAAGGGGAGATAGAGCTGGTAGTACCGTAGTAGTATTTGGTGGTGTCATGTCTTCTTTTTGGGTTCCTTTTCTATCTAATTATTGTCATTTTCTACTTCTATTATGGGATTACATAATATATCATGTGAATGTTTGTCAGTTTCTCTTCCTATTGTGGGAGACTACCCAGTGTTTCATATGAAAATTGAAGCACTATGGAAACAGGGTAGATCTCTTCTTATTTCCCGTATCCAAACCCAAGAAATATACACATATTCTATCTTTTAGGTTTGTTCCAGGAACTGCGTCTTTGAGATTGTCATCAACTACTTTTAAATTAGTTCAAAACTGCCAACGTTCCATTTCAAAATACATATATGATCGTTGAAATAAAATATAGAAAAATTTAGGATATGTAACTGATTAAATAAAGCAGCAAGCCATCAAAATCTAAAATAAATATGTAAGCCAAACAAAAAAATAGGGGGGGGGGGGGGAAATGATATATTAATATGCATTAATATATATATATATATACATTTATTATTTATAAAATTTAAATAACAACTCAATCATACTTTTATCTATTTTATAATAATAATCCATCATGTTAAAATAAAATTATTATATTGAACTACATATGCTAAAATTATATTAAATTGATAGATTATGAATTTTATTTTCATACATATAAGATATTTATGTTAAAAATATAACATGATGACATACTACAATACACATATAAAAATTAACATTTCGTAGATTTTTGTAAATACAGTAATATATTACGTAAAATAAATAAACATAAAAATATTTCAAAAATGAAATCCAGTTTTAAATGACGGATAAAAATTTAACATAAATTAAATAAAAAATAATTTTCAAATATGTTTTTTCATTACATATTAATGTGTTTAATAACTAAATACAAATACAATAAGATAAATATATAATAAGAAAAAAACAAATACATGAGATGCTTTTAAACAATTGATTATTTACAACATGTGATTATAAATTATTTATATAAGCATTTAATATATGGTTAAAATTAAATAATGATCTAAAATAAATAAATAAATAGTAAGAGTGTTAATTTAAACTAGAGTTTGGTGCAGGTATTTATCTTACGTTCTCATACATTAATATTTGTTTTTTCATGATTATTGTTATATATATATATATATATATATATATATATATATATATATATATATATATATATATATGATGTGTTATCATATAAATAAAACTTTAATAATCGATATAAGGAAAATTAAGCAAATATTAAGTAAAATAGAAATTTTACTTTGGAAAATATAATACTAAAAAGAGAAAAAAATATTTAATTAGTTAGCAAGATAGAAATGAAAACTTATCTCATAAAAATACTTAAAATATAAGTTTTGAAAAAAAAACAAAGATAATTCATAATCTCTAACTTAAGATGTATAGCATTATTAAACTACCATGAAATTGAGATATACATTGAAATAATCAGAGCTTAAACTGATACATGAAAGTGACGCACAAACTGATACATCAATATTCACAATCTGCCAACCGAATAATCATTTTACATGATGTTTGGCAAATACACCGTGTTTGTTGTATCATTGTTTAATAAAAAAATATTAGTCTTTTAAAATGTTAAATAAATGTACAATAAATAGGAAATTATATATATATTATACCAGAATAATATGATTCCGCAGAAGAGGGTGATCAAAAGGAGGTTGATCGTTGATGTTGATACAATCAACGATATCCACGTCCGGACTCTATTGATTAAAATAACCCAACAAACATATTCAATGTAAATTGTATAAATAAATCATATTATTATTAAGATATTACTACCGCTTCTTATTACTACTATATGCAATAAACTCTCTTTGAACAGATTGACAAGTTTAGTAGATCATTAGTTATACAAACAAACAAAATAATTAGTGATAGTTTTGCCAAAAGGAGAAATATTTATTCTCAATCGTGGTAAACAACTTAATAGTTAATACTAACAAAATCCCAAAATAAAAAATTATAGTATAAATATATTCTTTCTTTCAGACTAGGAGAATCAACACAATTTTAATTTGTCAATAAATTCACATGAATTATATAATGGGTATTACTTATTAAAAAATAAGTAAAAGTTAAGTAAAAATTAAATATAATTTAATTTTTATTTTGAAAAATATAATATTAATAGAGAAGATTAATCTATTAGGTAGCAGAAAATCAATAGAGATGTGAAAATTATTTTATAATAATAGTTAAAATATAAGAAAGTGTGTTAAAAGAAATTGAAAAGACTAACATGAAAATACTAGAATGCATTACAGTAGAGGCATAATTGCATATATTTTTTTTTTACTTTACAAACATATACATTTATACAAACATATACATAGATTCCACGTAAAAGTTGAGATATATATCGTTGTTGACTTGTTGTTATAGGAACCTGCGGTGAGCCACACCTGCCCCAAGCTAAACTTGTTAGCTTGTTCCACCTTCTGATGCCAAACGTTCATTACTGCTTTCGTCCCATAAATCTTCGGCAATGGAGGTTCAAGGATCCAATAGCATACTGTATATTTCCAAGAAGAAAAACAACAGTTACTTAAAATATGTAAGATAAATGATATGTATATTATCATATCCGTCTCTGAGAAATCCAGAATAACATGCACTAGAAGCACAAAAAAATTGAATGCCTGTAAAAAGCAATATGGCCTAAAATTACAAAAAAACTGAATACCTGTAAAAAAACAATGTTTAAAAGCAAAAAAAAAAAAAACAATGTTTAAAAGCGAGAACAACTCATATATTCTACCAAAGACATTCTTATGCTGCGGTTGCTTATTATTGTAAATATCTGAAAGTGTCAACTTCAGGCCACCTATAAAGACAATTCAGGTCACAAATGCAAAAAAAAAAAAAAAAAACAAAGCTGCAAAGAGTCACAACCTTACAATACACAAGTTATAAAGAATCCGTAGTCTGTTGTGATGATTGAAAAGCCTTCACAAAAAATATGAAACAGTCAATCAGCTAAACCGCTAAGGACCAGAGAAAGAAAAGCAGAGATACAAAATGTTTATTAACCAAATTAAGTTTTAAACAGTGACACAAACACTACACTATTATTCTTTTCTAAAAAAGAAACGGTTGGTAAAACAAAGCATCTCTTTATGCGACTCACCATTCATACTCAATATGGTTACATTCGCTAAGGTATCACTTAGGGGGGTATATTGAGACACAAATTTGTGTAGAATCTAAGAATTTTTAAAGTTGAGAGATTTTAAAAGTTGACTAGATTTAACAAATATGTTATCAAGTATTTTATATGAATCTCGGTTGATTGTGATGAAATTTTATAAATTTGCATACTTTTTTTTTCAAAAGCAATCTTCTTTTAAAGTAATATATACAAGTCTTTATAGAAAATTACCAATTTTTTATATGTCAAACATATATATAGTGTTTTCCTTCGTTAGTTACATAGAGGGAATCTCTTCCTTTTTACTATTATCATATAATGTTTTGCTTCCCAGATAGAAATATTAGAATTGGTTATGTAGTTTTCTTGTGAATGACAAAATAGGACAAAGAGAAAGAAAAAAAAGAATGATTATTATTTTTCCATGGATTGTTTTTTTGCGTTCAATCCTTTTTTAAAAAAAAAGAGTTTTCATATTAAAAAAAAGTACAGAGATACACAGAGAACGGAAACAAAGATTACAGCTTTTAAAAAAGAGAAGAAAAGGGGAGGAAGTCACATTGAAAGAACTTCGAAGGAAAACTATTACGAACGCAATTGCTTGGGAGAGAAGAAGAAGATAATATCGAAATGTTTTCTCATTTTATTAAAAATGTACAATTACAGATATATATAGTTAACTTTACAGTTAGAAATAAACCGGGCTAATCTAATCAAACCACTAAACCGATATGTACGGTATACATAACCAATAGGCTCCCTCAAGATGAGCTTCCAAAGATATTGTGAAGACTCATCTTGGACATATGATGATAAAACTGTTGGGGAAAGAGAGATTTGGTCAAAATATCAGCCACTTGATCTGCAGTTCGTACATGTAGACTCTTCAACACCTTCCTATCAAGTCATTGTGTTACAAAATGACAGTCGTTCTCTATATGTTTGGTTCGTTCATGGAAAACCGGGTTGGTTGCTATGTACATAGCAGCTGTGCTGTCAGAGAAGAGGATAGGAGTCTGAGTTCGAGGAACCTTCAGATCATTCATCAACTTAATGAGCCATATCATCTCCTTTGACGAACTGTTAAGAGTTCGGTACTCTGCTTCTGCAGAAGAGCACGAGACAATATCTTGCTTCTTAGAACACCATGAGATCAGAGAATCACCTAGAAACATTGATAGTCCAGTGGTTGAACGACGACTATCACGACAAGTGGACCAATCAGCATCAACAAAACCTTTAAGAGTCAAGTCAGGAGAAGCTGAATAGAAAAGGCCTTGTCCCACCGTTCCTTTAATATACTGCAGAACTCTGTAAGCAGCTTTAAGATGAGTTGTGCGTGGAGCAGATGAGAACTGGCATAATTTGCTTACAGCAAATGTGATGTCTGGTCGGGTAATAGTCAAATACATCAGTCTACCAACAAGACTCCGATAACGTTCAGGCTCATCAATCAACTCACCATCTTTAAGCGCCAAGTGTAAGTTTGGAACCATAAGAGTAGATGTAGGCTTGCATCCCAACATACCAGTAGAAGTCAAGATTTTAAGAGTATATTTGCGCTGACATAAAGAAATGCCTTGACTTGTACGAGCTATCTCCAATCCCAAAAAATACTTGAGAACGCCAAGATCTCTAAGCTTGAACTGTTGAGACAAATCTTGTATTAGCTGCTTAGACTTCAAATCACACGTACCAGCAACAATTATGTCATCCACATAAACAAGTACTGCAAGAAAATGACCATCTGAAAATGTCTTCAAGAACAAAGTATGATCACTTGTACCAGTAGTGAATCCCAGACGAGACAGAGCAGCAGAAAACTTTAGAAACCATTGTCTAGAAGCTTGTTTCAATCCATATATGGACGTCTTCAATCGGAAAACATCAGTTTTAGACAATATAATTACTTGTCTCTCAGCATAACCATCTGGAATCTTCATATAGATTTCTTCATCCAAGTCACCATTCAAAAAATCATTTGAAATATCCAATTGGTGAAGAAACCAATTACGAGATGCTGCAACTTTCAAAAGAAAACGTACTGTTGTGAGCTTAGCCACAGGGGAGAAGGTCTCAGTATAATCCAGTCCTTCCTTTTGAGTAAAACCCTTTGCAACAACTCGAACTTTACGTCTCTCAAGTGTTCCATCAGCATTGAACTTCAGAGAATACAGTACCTTCCACCCAACTGCTTTCTTACCAGCCGGTAAGGTAGCAATCTCCCAAGTCTTAGTTGATTCCATTGCTCCAAACTCCTTGTCAACTGCTTCACACCATTCTGTAGAGTCCTTTGCCTCAGAATAAGATTGAGGGATTGGGATTTTGGTGATACAATTGATGAAGGATAAATATGATGGAGAGATTTTAGAATAAGAAAGAGATGATGAAATGGGATAGGTTATATTTGTGTTGACAGAGTAACAATGATAATCCTGCAAGTGAGCAGGTTGTTTACGTAGTCGAGAAGAAATTTGTGGTGGAGGGGAAGAAGATGAAGAAATTTATGTAGTGGTATGTGTTTCGTGTTTACTTGAGGACAAAGGAGAAGATGGTGTGAAGAGTTTCAAGCTGTCATCTGAGTGAGGAGTAGAAGCAAGCGGAAAGATATCTTCATGGAAGATGACATTCCTTGAAACAGTAATCTTATTTGTCTCCAAGTCAAGTAGTTTATAGCCCTTAAAACCAGAAGGATAACCCAACAAAACACAAGCTTTCGACCGAGGCTGGAACTTATGCCTCTGTTTTGGTGAAGTATAACCATAGCACAAGCATCCAAATGTGCGTATCTGATCATAAGCAGGAGCTTTACCAGTTAGTATCTCAAACAGAGTCTTGTTCCCAATTAACGGAGAAGGTGTACAATTGATAACAAAGACTGCCGTTAGAACACTATCACCCCAATACTCAAGTGGAAGTTGTGACTGAAACATGAAGGCTCTAGCAACGTTCAGTAGGTGTTGATGCTTGCGTTCTACCACAGAATTTTGCTCAGGTGTTTCAGGATACGAGTGATACGAGACGATGCCTTTCTCTTGATAAAACACAGTGAATTTCAGTTCAGGTGTGTTGTCTGATCGTACTGCTGTAACTCGCGTGTTGTACTGATTTTCAACTTGGTTAACAAACGTTGGGAACACCTTTAGAACTTCATCCTTCGTACATAGTAAATAAACCCAAATAGCACGAGAATGATCATCCACTATGGTTAAAAAATACTTGAATCCTTCCACTGTCTCAACCGAAAATGGCCCCCAAACATCTATATGTAAAAGCTCAAAGTTTGAATTACATATGTTGTTGGGAGAAGGAAAAGAAAGCTTCTTTTGCTTCGCCAAGTGACAACATGACAATACAAGTTGCCTTTATTCTTCAGTCTTGTAGTTCCCAAATATTTAGCAATCAGGTCAAGCCTTGAGTAGGAAGCATGACCCATCCTGTTGTGCCAAGTACCAATATCAACCACTGCATTCACACGTACATAAGCTTCATTGACGTTCAGCATATACAAGTTCCCAACTCTTTTACCCTTGCCAATCGTCAAGTCCCTGATACGATCATGTATTTCACAAGAAGAAGGATCAAACATCACTCTGGAGCCAAGATCAGTCATCAACGAGCTGATACTGATGAGATTCAGACGGAACTCCGGTATGAACAAGACATTCTTAAGAAGAATGTGTTCATTTAACTGGATACTACCAACTCCACTGATCTTGATTATAGATCCAATAGGAAGGTTGACAGAACTTGTGATGTTCGTATCAAGAGACAGAAAAATATTTCTATCATGAGACACATGATGTGTGGCTCCGGAATCAAGAATCCAAGAATCAGTGAAAAGAACATTCCGTGAAACAGCAAGAATACCAATGAAGCAAAACGTAGACTGAGAAAAGTTGATACCCGTGATCTCATTTGTGGTGTGAGACGTAGAGGCATCGCCTTGACCAGACGTGTTGTTGTTGCTTTGTTGTTGAGAGCTGAACAGAGCAATGAACTGATGTATTTGATCCTTGGAAAGATTGCCAATCAAGTTATCAAGAGATGCAGACTTCTCTTTAGGTTTAGAGGACGTGTTGACTGAAGAAGTAACAAAGTTTGGTTTCTGAAACTTCTCAGGTGCTTTGCCTTTAGAAGTGTAACCTGGAGGAAAGCCATGCTTCTTGTAACATCTCTCCGCAATGTGTCCAACCTTGTTGCAGAATGAACAAATCAGTTTTCCCTTATGCGCACCCGATTGAACATAACAAACGCTGGACAGAGGAGATTGAGTGACTGGAGTCTCAGACACTTGGAACGCAGCAGGAGAGATAGCCATAGCAAAGTTCTTCAGGCTGTCATCTTGATCCAAGATATTGTAGACTTCAGTCAAAGAAGGGAGAGTTTTTTTCATGATGATCTGACGGCGTATGACTGCATAAGACTCATTAAGACCAGCTAGGAACTTGAAAATCTTAGCACACTCAGCCTTCTGATGGAGCCGAGATGCTTTCCCACACGTACAAGGATCATCAGCTTCTTCACAATTCTCCAAATTACTCCACAATGTCTTAAGTTTGGTGAAGTAATCTGAGAGAGATAAAGAGCCTTGACGTAGATCCTGGATCTCTTGTGTGAGGTTGTAAGTTCGTGGTAAGTTAATCATATGGAATCTACTATGCAAATCATTCTACACATCAGTAGCATCATTGAGGCGAAGGATACTCCGATATATCTGAGTCGATACCGTGTTAAGAATCCAAGACTTAACAAGGCTGTTGCATCTAGACCATATACGAAAGTTCAAATCTGATTCAAGAGGACGAGATAACGAACCATCGATGAATCCAATCTTATTCTTCGCATCAAGAGCAATCTTCATAGCAGCTTCCCAATCATCATAGTTGGATCCATCAAGTTTGAGAGAGATTAGAATCAAACCAGGATGATCGGATGTGTGCATAAAGTAAGGAGAGTGGATCGAATCGGAGAGGTCAACACCGACAAGAGCACGCGAGGCTTTGAGATGAGTCAGGCATTACTCAAAAACAACTAAAGATAATATCGAAATGTTTTCTCATTTTATTAAAAATGTACAATTACAGATATATATATAGTTAACTTTACAGTTAGAAATAAACCGGGCTAATCTAATCAAACCACTAAACCGATATGTACGGTATACATAACCAATAAAAACACATAGACAAAAGAGTGTCCAGTTAGACACAGACCAAAAAGAGAGAAGTTCAATTCCCAAATTTCTCCCAGAATTTTTCAGAGCAGTAGCCTTAGACCTTATCAAGTGAACTGCAGCTTCAGATCCTGATTTTAGTATTAATCGCATAAGCACTCTGTAAATTAGTATGATCATTAAACCCAAAGTGGAAAGCTTACAAAGTGTTGACAATACTCGGGAAGCTCACTACACTAGGTATCACCCGAAGAGGAAGTCACAACGTGTTGATAAAACTTCTTCCTCTTGTGGAAGCTCACTAGCTGATCTAGACCTTGAAAATGATTAAGATTGGGAACCACCTCGATGTAGGCGGTTGAGACGTCAGACTTGGAAATGATTCCGCTTTCAAATAAGTGGTCTCCTGCTGCTTGGTCACACTCCTTGGCAGGTTCTTGTTGGAGCATTAGTGTGTATTGTGATTACTTGCTTTAGTTGCCAAGGCAGTATGGGCTCAGCTTAAGATCTCATTTGCAATAGAAAAATATATAAGCTCTGATGGGCCCGTTCCTCTTCCACCGTGTATTGGGAATTTGTGTGCTTGTGTATGTGACGAGTTTGCGAGTGTGTAGGAGTCACTGTTAGGCATCTCCAAAGCAAGAGATGCCGCTAGAAGTAGTATTTGGTGGCTTCGTGGTTTCTTCTTTTTCTATCTAACACTTGTCACTTTCCCCTATTATGGGACACTGGAATAACATTGGTGGTTTCATGTCTTCTTCTTTTATAGCGAACTTATTGCAAATACATTCGCAACTCGCAAGAATACACTGGAGTAACATTGTTGGTTTCATGTCTTCTTCTTTCTGAAATAGTGACCAAGACATAAATTCTGTTTGATTGGTAAATTTGAATTCATGCATCAGAGATGAGGCTCAGATATGTTGTCATAGCTGTGCCTGTGCACTCTCTTTAGCTTCAAGCTGTTTCAAGTTTGGGAATAGCGGAGAACTAAGCTACGAACCTAAAATATATATCTTTTTATCTTTTTTTTTGTGTGGGTTCTTAGGCTCAGATTTGCTTGCAAGCAGACTAGATACAAGTCAGTTGTATCAAATTTTCACTTTCAATAATGATATTTTCATCTCTAGAAAAAAACATTCAGTGGCTGAGCAATTATGTCGTCGATCTTAGAAGTACTGATACAATAATCGCCGTGGTCTTTTAAATTTTATAAAATTCACATGTCTATCTATATCTTTATGTTCTTTATCGTAACAACCCTCACACACACAAGTTTTCATTAGCCTTGTTTGACTCTTATGTTCTTTTTTCCTTCTTTTCTCATAGAAAGTTTGTTCTTCCGTTTCGGCTATCATCTGATATTATCACGCATCTTCTTTTCTTCCTTCTTCTGAAGGTGTACGGCGTTTTGACTTTATCAAGTAGAGCCAAAAATATCAAGATAAGACATACAGTTGATGTCGGTAAAAAGTCAGTGGACTCATGTTGGTATCTTCCTCAAATTTGAAATATATGCTAATGGCGCAAGATTTTACGACTACTGTTGTTGTTATTATATACTCTTCAGCAATACATTGCAGGGTTTGAGCTTTTGCTCATGGAGCTATATTTTCGAGACTACAATCCAGAACTATACATACTCATAGAAAACACGCATAACTATTAACTGGTAATAGTCTAATAGAATATAGACTTATAGTCAAAGGCTATAAAGTAGTTGAAGTAGAAGAAGCAGACGTGGCTTGGCTTATCTACCCATAAAGATGAGAGAGCGAATCTCTATCCTCACAAAGCCAATTTCTAATAACTGTGAGATTTAAAAACGCACAAACGAAGATTAAATAGCAATCAAAAACTCACTAAAACAGTAAAACTTTGTTCAAAAAAAAAACTCACTAAAACAAAAGGACAAGACAAGAAATATTTGATGGGCGGTAATACCACGTGATGGAAGCACGTGACGACCCAACGACCGACTCCCACGCAATCAAACCTCTCGGGGACGTCGACTCTAGACTCTAGGCAGCTTCCAATAATGTATTCAAATATCATTTTGTTTTGTTTTGAGCCTCTTATCGTTTCACATAGTATAGAAAAAAAACAAAACATACAAGAGACAAATCTTGAAATAAAAACAGTCACTTATCGCCAAGATACAATTAAGGTGGGGCTACGTAAGGAGTGAAAGGAGAGGTATGACTCAACTTGAGCATATATAGGACCCTCTAAGGCCGCCACTTGTTTTCTCATATACCTCCTCACCCATCCACTTCCCATTTTCTCTCAGCATGGTAGAAGCCCTTAACTCAATGATTAAAAATATGCATAACCATCATTTATAAAATTGTTAATATATTTGACCAACAAAAAATTGTTAATATATTAGTTATAATAATTTGTAAAATAATAATAAAATTAATGAGAAAAACAACAAATCGGGAATCTTAACATCTTGTATCGCTTTCCAAATGCTGGATCCCACTGATACGTAATCCATTGCACGGTATTTTGCTTTATTAAATCTTTACGATTTACAATTTAACCCTCAAAACCTATGATCCTTTCGCTATAAGTACACACACTCACCTCTCCTTCATCTTCCGACAAAACCTTCTAATCTCTCTTCAATTTATACAAGAGCTTCTCAAATTCCTTTACAACTTTAAATCTTCAAAGATCTAAAGAAAGAATTTTACTAGATCATGAACTATCTAAACAAGGTCTGGATGGCAGCATCTTTCGTGGCTGTTCAAGGAAACCCCGATCACGGCGTCAAGCTAAAAACCGGTCTCAGCTCCGCCCACCGGCTTCAACGCCGGCTTTCTTCTGATCTGCGCCCTCTCTCCGCCGCAGATGTCCCTGTCGACGATGTTCCTTCAGAAGAAAGACGACGTACCTCTTCTTCTTCTTCCACTCCCGATGAATCTCTCCGTCAGGTCATGTACCTCAGCTGCTGGAGCCAAGGCTAATTCTAGTTCCATCCATTCATCAATCACCACAGATTATGATGACGATGATGATGCATGGTGACTTGCTCATGGATCCGCTTGAGTCAGAAAACGCGAGTTGCATTTACTGATGATAAACTGTATATAGTTCATTGTATATTTGTAATATAGTCATCTATGTTAATGTTAGTCATGTTCAAGAAGATCAAAAGTAAACTTTCTTTTATCAGAACTATGTTTCTAGTTTCAAGTATCTAAACTTTCCAACCTCTCATCAAATATTTATCAAATCTTGATTGTGATTGCCACTAATTCAACATTATCTACCGCGAATTTATTCTAAATTAAAATAGTAAAAGATTCCAAAACCGTCATTATCCAATGGGACCAGACAAGTCAGTAACTCCATAGGGTTATTTATTTTTTAATGCTTGTCATAATCCAATCAGGTCGGCACTGAATATCTCAACAATTCATGCATTTTTATTTGGGAAAAATAAAATATGATTTTTTTCATCTTTGATCCGGTTTTTGCTTCACACTAATCACAAGGAATCCACAGCTTTGTGGGATTTACACGAAAAACAACACAACAAAGAGAGACACTGAATCTTGGTCAGACAATCTCACAAACACATTACAAATACTTGGCTCAGATACGGCTTGAATCCCTCCCAAAGATGTACCTCCTGGTCCAGTCAGACACCACCAGAGCCCTTGTTCGCCAGCTAACTTGCTTGCTGCATTCACCACATCATTTTGTGTTTCATTCACCCTCAGATTCAATTAGTAATAGAGCTTACCAGCAATTTTATTTATATACCTGGCGTAAACAGAATACCAGAGCCACTGTGTGCTTCTTCCAGCTGAAACCCAGTCTCCTGGTAGTTCAGCAGCTGCTTGGTCCCCTCCCAGTGGAGCAAACTGTCCAAAGTGCTTGTACCTGTGCCATCAACCACAAAAGGAGGTTTCAGTTTCATCTCTTAGCGAGTTATATACTGAGCAGCCAAGGATAATGCAAGAGTTTGGCATATACTGGAAGGGACGAAACTGGTGATGCCCTCCAGTTCTGAACCGCTTAGGACCTTCAGGATGCTCTTTACAATGCTCCATCTTGTTAAAACATTTTGCAAGATATGAACCTTGCTGAGCAGCAACCTAATACAGTAACAAACAATAAGACCGTTGAGCTTGTGTTATGATTATCTGCATTTAGTGTACCTGAGCAGTTGCCGGCAGGCTCTTCATCTGAGAGTCAACGCCAGAGAGAGCTCTTTCAAACGCCTTGATGTCTACTTCTTTCTTTGGATTACCTTCTGAATCAGTCAGAAGATCTTGGATACTCCTCACATGCTTGCTTTTCAAGTAGAGATCAACCTGTGGGTACCTCACAATGATATCATCAACCACGTCTTGTATCTCTTCTTCTGTCAACGTCCCCGAGTTGTCCACATCTGCAGCTTTGAATATATTTTCAATATCCCCCTAAACAAATCCCCAAAAAAAAACATATTTAGATTTCACCATGAACATATAAAAACAACAGTCTAAATGATGAGAGTTCACCAGACCATGATTTTTCGTTGAGCTATGGAAGCACAGTCTCCAACTGCATATACATTCTCACATCCTTTCACCTGTAACCACTCGTTGGTTGCCAATGCTCTTCTCCCTCCTTGGCCAACTTGCTCCATGAGGTCACTGATCACTGGACGAGTCCCAACTCCAGTGGACCACAATATCAATCCATGAGGAAGACTAACGACTTCCCCACTTGATTTGATCTTCACAGAGATGTCTTTATCAGACACAGACATGACACGCATTCCCATCAGAACATCAATACCATCTCTCAGGAACTTCTGTTCAGCAAATGAACTAATACGTTCATCAAACCTGCCACAACAACAACAACAATCACATTGTCAAACTGAGGCCTGAGTACATTTATCCGGAATCAAGAAACCAAACCGAACCAAACCAAGCTATGCCATAGAGTCTTTTGACTTACGAATTCAAGATATGATCACCAGATTGAATGAGTGTTATTTTCACAAGATCCTTAACCGAAGGGTATATCTTAGTGATATCCTCTTCTATAAAGTCATGCAACTCAGCTGCAAACTCCACACCAGTAGGACCACCTCCCACTATAACAAAATGAAGCTTCGTCCTTCTCTGCTCCTCGGTGAGACCAGGGAGAAGTGCCTTTTCAAAGCAATCAATCACTCCTCTGCGAATCCTCTGCGCATCCTCTACTTCCTTGAGAAAATGACAGTGCTCAAGAACACCAGGAGTGCCAAACGTGTTGACCTGTGCTCCCACTGCTATGATCAAGTAGTCGTAGTCGAGTGAGAACTCTTGGCTTGCTTCGGGATCGTCCTTGAAAACTGGTTGGCAGTGGACTTTGTTGTTAGCAGGATCGATCTTGACACAATCTGCTTCCCACAACTCAATCTCTCCATTTTTCTGACAATAGCAAAAAGTTTTGTAAAATCAGCAGTTAACAAACACTGTTTGAAAGAAAGATGCCAAAGATACCTTCTTGGTAATGTTGCGGACAGACTCAACGATGCTTCTAGCTTCAACAGTACCACAAGTGACACTAGGTAGCAGTGGAGTGAAGGCAAAGTAGTTCTGAGGAGAAACAACCTGAACGTCGTAGGAAGTAATGTCAAGATCTTTAAGGAAGCTTATACCAGCCCATCCAGTGCCAAGTACTACTACTTTCTTCTTCTTCTTCTTGTGCTCTTCCTCCTTTTTGTTAGAATCTGAGTAGGCAACTAAACTCCCACCGCTGTAAACGTGTAAAGAATACAGCACATTCTCAATTAGCAAATCCAGAAAAAGGTGGCGCGTAGGACACAGCGCAAGATTGTGAAACACATGTGTAATTGAGACCAAGTCAATAAAAAGTGATACAGATTTTACAGAACAAGAAGGAAGACGATTCGAGAAAAAGTTGATACAACAAGATTTGAGAAAACGAAACCATAAAAGCAGAAAAAGGTCCAGACTTTTTGGGAAAAAAGTGAAACCTGAGGGTGCCGAGTAGGATGAGCTTAGAGGCAAGTGGAGCAGATCTAGAGGCTCTTCCGAGAGAGGAGAGTATTGTCATTTTGGTTTTAAAAGTTTGAAGAGAAAGATAGTTTTGATTGATGATTCTGGGGGAGGACAGAGTCCAGGAGATTTAACTGAGAAATATCTCTGACCAAGTTTCAACTATGAGAACTTTTCTTGTGGATAATAAGAAAAATAAAGAAAAGTCAATGATTACCTGTCCTGATTGAATATTCAGAAATCTAGCACGTGCCATGTCGAAATTATACTTCACGATCAATTTTAATTAATCTCCAATTAGTTGAAAATTAATTTTAAGCAAGCAAACTTCATATTAAACGTGATAGTTGGAAAATAGAAATCCCACAACCGACACACATATGATTTTCACATGTTCAAAATGATTTGTGATAAAATAATTCAAAATCTAAAATCTCTACCGAACCCAGAGATGTGAACCCAAAAAACTTCAAAGCGGTGGCTAAGAAAACAAATGGAGTTTAGCGGATTCTTTTGGAGGCTAAACTATAGTATGTGATAAACAAAGTGTGCCTCCACGTTTGAACACCGCCGCTAATTCAATCTACGCAACAAACAAGCTAAAGGTGAGTGAGTCAGGCATTACTCAAAAACAACTAAAGAACATACATACGCATCCGAAAACTATAATCTGAATCAGAGACATTGAGAGGAATCAAAAATGGCTCCGTTATATAGGGATGGTTCTTGCAATGGCTTAAGATGAGCTTAGTTTTATACTTAATGAGCCATAAGTATGAATCAACGCCAAAAAAAAAAGAAACATCACTAACCAGTGGGTAGAGGTTACAAAGTAGACAACACAAACTAGTTTAGTTTGGTTCTTTCATTTTAGAATTTAAACAATCATCCAAGTCAAGTGCCTGTAACCAGCCCATTTTGCAGCAAGCCTGACACCAATAGCCAAAGCTGCAGCCAACAACGGCATTGGTGGCCCCTTCCTCAAGCTCTGTCCCTCTTCTTCTACTTTTTCAGATGAGCTCTTCTTAGTTGAATTGTGATACATAGCTAGAGCCAAATACCCTGCTATAGCCACAACTCTCACCCACGGCTCCCCTACTCCCGCCAAAACAGCCGCAGAAGGTAACACAGATGTCACATCATCTCTCTTCTTCACCAACCGCGAGTACCCATACATACCCACCAAAACAGTCCAAAAGAACGGCTCCGAGATGTACCCCTGCACAGCCGCATACCCCAATACACCCGCAAGAGTCACCACGTACGGCTGCTTGCTGATCGCGTCTGGCGCAACCGCTTCTCCTATAGCAAGCACAGATGATGCGAGGAGGATCACTGTCGTTAGCTCTCTCACAGGCGTGTAAGCCACGATCCCCGAGTAAAACGCTCTGACGCTGTAGATCGCGGTCTCCACAAGAGCGATGAGAGAAGTGATGGGGTCTCCTATAAAGTGGAAGACGAGTGCCAACGCGAACTTGGAAATGTCTCCAAGAAATCTAACGATGGCGAAAGCAGCGTTTCTCCAGTTTGATAGCTCGAACAAGACAGCTCTCCACGCGTAAACAAGAAACGCTAACGCTGCAGACAGAAACATCATTCATGGTATTAGGACATGTTCCACTAATCTTAGCTATCAAACAAGGTATATGCATAACTGAAACAGCGTTATTAGCTCAGGTGACAATTAGTAAGTAAGGATTAAAATTAATCAAAACGGTGACGTACCGATGAACCAGGGCCATCTTACAGGAGTGTCGGGTGCTTCTTTGGTCAAGTGTCTGAATCTATCAGGCATAGTGCTCTCTCGCCTCGCGAATCGCTCTGCATCATCCTCTGTCTCACCCTTATTTGTATCTTCTTTCTCGCACCTTGTTGAAACCCTAAGTCTTGCGCTCGGGAACTTGCCCGGAACGGGGAAACCGCGGAGGTTTCCGGCGGCGTTGGGAAACTGCGGTGGAGGAAGTGTAAGCTTGTTATTGACATTAAAATGGGAAATACGGGACGGAGAGGAGGAGGTGATAGGAGGAAAGCGATAATTGCGGCAGAAGGAAGATGAAGAGAGAGCGTAGGACGTCATCGTCGACCTGAAGCTTTTCCCGAGAACGAACGAATCGCCTTTAGCAAAGAGGTAACAATATTGGGCCGTTAAATCATATTGGGCTTTCACTTTACGGCCCAATAGATGATGAGTTGTTAGCGATATTAAAAGGTTTAAACTTTAAACATTAGGAAAAGATGATGATGGTTTTGTTCTCCCTCAGTACATGATGAATTGTTTAGTTATATTAATGTTGCATCTCATTGTGGAGATCCCATGGACCCTGGAAACTGAAAAAGGAACATGCATGTCACTTGTATATTTTCTTACGTATTCATACTGGAAATAGGGGAACATGTTATCTAAATAGAGTAGCTTGATTCATATGATTGTAGACACATTAATTCAACGGTACATTTGGTTAGATATTGTTGTTGCATCATCCTACTTTTTCACTCGCCGTTTTATTATGTACTTTCCATATCTTCTATCTGCAGATATCCACACAAGGAGGGTTCTACTGAAAGAGGTTTATTAAGACGACTAAACGATGAGGACTCTATATTCTCATATACTTTACCATTTGGGTCTTTGTGTTGAACTTGAAACTAAGAACAGAGCCTTTGGTTAGTATGATATATAACAGTATGCATGATACATCGTCTTGGTGATACCATTTCTACAGTGTTCTAATACAAGCCCAGGGCTCTTTGGGTAATAAAGAAGAAAAACTATCTCTTTCCCCTTGTCCCATCTCCTATATCACAAGACCGTGGTAGGTTTTCCATTGACATCTTCCTTTCTCAAAAGCTGTCAACAGCTAACAATATACAGAAATACTTTAAATAGAAAAGTTTATTTTATTTTCCTCCGCCACTAGCCCATACAAAATGAAAGACATGCACTAACTGAAGCATGCTCGTCTGCATGTTCTTCTTGAAAATCCATAATTTTGATTTAACTTTTTCAATTGTGCTGTCATTCAACCGAGGACCCATAGGATAAGATAGAATAATAGAAATGTCATATAACAGTTTGGAAATTAAGAATACAAGGTTTTAAATGCAAAGAAAAGTCATGAGACATTTTTTTCTTTTGTAGACTCTTCTTCTTCAAGCTTTGACATTGTTGGTGAAGTCGACACACGTCTGGCAAATGCAATCAGAGAAACGGCATAACTCGCATCCAAAACAGACGCAAGAAGTGCAGCCTTTGCAAGTTGGTGAACGTGTGCATCCTCTATACACTTTCCTGCTTCCTCTCTCTTCCTCTGCCTCACATGTTATCCTGCAACCACCATCAATTATATTTTACCATATCATTTGCATAAATCTTCCTCAACCTAAACGCAATGACCATAATAAAAACCCTACTTGTCGTATGGAAAGTCTGAGCATTTCCAGTTTGGATCAGCCATTGCGTTGTGGTGCAAGAGGCATTCATCTCTGCTTCTCAACCTGAACCTCCTCTCTTTGCCACATTCGACGCATCCAATAAACTCATCTCTATGGAATACTTTGGCCCCTTGTGATTTGGTCGATCTATTGCATTTCTTTAATGCTTCATTGTAGTATTTGAGCAGTACTGTCTTTGACAATGGAACCTTTTGGCCTCCAATGATAACCCACACATTGTTCTTCCATTTCCTAGCCGTTTCTCTGCCGGAATGCTTCTCGAACGCAGCTGGTGTTAACTTGTCTACAGTCAAAATTGTTCAAGACAAATCATTTTTTTTTTCAAACAGAACTCCAAACGTACACACAACGCTACAAGCTGCCACAATAATGGCAATGAGGTTTGCATCAAAGTTTGACATCAAGACTATATAGGCTAGTGTCACAAAAAAAAAAGACTATATAGGCTACTACAAAGTGAGGAATATCACATGTCAAATAAATCTACCACTTTAGCCACTAACGAAGAGACTCATCATCATTAAAGATGCAAATAGCCTAGCTACCCTATTACAATGAAGCAAATTAAAGTCGTGTCATTTTCTGCAAGGATGGATATAGCATACCGCTATTCAACTATTTACATAAGACATATACTAGCTAGTTTCTCAATTAAGAAAGACTTAAGCTTTACTAGTTTCTATAACTCCATCATGGAACCATAAGATGTAACCATGCGAAAAGACTTTAGCTTTACTAGTTACTAGCCGAATGCAATATTAGCTACGCAGAGAATAAGCAGTAAAGCAAATGACCTTGTCAAAAGGAAGAGCTAGAGAAGAAGACAGTACAACCTAAAGAAACAACAAACAGTTAATGTAAAAGAGAGAAGGGTAAAAACCCTTGTTGCCTTTAATAGTACTTACAAGACATCTCACACATTCACATGTAACATGCACATAAATCAAAACCCATTTTGCCAAAAGCATCAAAAATACATAAAAGAGAGTAGACCTTCGTCGCAGCCGGGCGTGCATTCACAGGTGATTTCGAGATTGCCGTTGGGGAAAACCCTAAGTTTAGCAATGGCATCACCGTAACGGTGGCTAGTACAACCACACATGACCTCAACGTAACCGCCACCAACATTGACCCCACTCATCTCTCGCAGCTCCTCTTGCCTGAACAACATAGATCCACATCGTATCTCTTCCACATTTGCCATCTTTCTCTCGCTCACTCTCTTCTCCAGCTCTGGATCCCTTTTCTTATAACGTATGAGAGAAAGAGGAGGAGAGGGTTAGATGAAGGGAGGAAATGCCTCGTTTTGGGGTATAAAAGGAAAGCCCTAAAGGAGCACGCATCTCAAAAGGTGAGACTGAGAGAGAGATCTGATATCAAAGCAAAAGCTTATTAAGGGACTTTTCGGGAGAAGAGAGAGGTTTAATAAGTAGAAAGAGAGTGACTTTGGCCTTTGGGTTTTGGGGTTACATCGGAAGTAAAAGAAACTCTTATACAAAAGAAGTGAGTTTTTTCCTGGCCGATGCGAAATTAGCAGCTGGCCAACCAAACAAAATCCGTGGGACCTCTGCATTATATTACTTAAATTATTATCCAATATACATTTATATATTTATAAAACCTAACAGTGTAGGGATATGAGAGAGATATTCGAATGTCTTGTGGTCGATACGAACAGAAGAAGAGGCGGTGGGCGAGAGATCAGAGAGCTTTTTGACAAGACACAAGAGAAGATGAAGTAAGTTAAGGAATAGGGTGTGTCAAGTGTTCCAGGTCTTCAAATTTTATTATGTCATATCTTATGTTTTTTCTTTGTTGTTTACAACTCTTGTTTTGAAGTCATTTTGTTTTGTTTCTCTTCCTTCTCTTGGAGGTTCTGCAAATTCTTGGGCTCTTCCCTTTCCTCAGGGTTCATCGTTTACCGAGTCATTTCCTCCCAATGGCTATTTATTTTATTCTTCCAATAAAAGATTAACTGATGTATAAAGCTTGTGTGTTTCAATTGAAAAATAAGTTTTAATCAAAAACTAAAGTTGTCTATAAAACTATTACTAGTTACCAAGTTACGACGTCGTTGACATCTATGTCTGATAGGTATTCTGAAATGCGCTCAAACCCCAATGTCATATGTCTGTCTGTTAGGTATTCTCTTTTTTTTGTCAAGTCTGTTAGGTATTCTAAAATGCGGTTAAATAAAACCGTTTAAAATATTTTAAATTGAAATAGAGATATTTGAAATAGTCATTTTACTTACATTTTACATTTTTTAATTAAATTTTCATATATTCAAAGTTGAAACTCTGACGATGTAGAGATGGTGTTCTGATGATGTCAACATCTTCACTCCAGACATTATTTCCCTCTAGTTGATCCCCAAAAGAAGTATGTATTTGGTTTGTACAAGTTAATGGGCCTTGGCCTCTTTTGAACTATAGTTTCTTGAATATCTGTCAAAAAAGCTATGGGTGGTGATTTAATAGCCAGCATTTTGAAAAGATATAAACCATATGGTTAGGTTAGGCCCTTGCCATTTCAAATCTGGAAGACATTCGTTATTCGACAATGATGCGATGATATAAATCTCGACGATGATACAAGCATGAACGTTTTGTTCTACATGGAACCGTGTATCATGTTAGTTACATATGAATTGATACGAAAGGACCTTCTTTGTACTTTTGTTTCTCACCAATATCTTTTGCACTAGCACAAGAGGGTTTCTGGATGCATGTATATGCATGTCCATCTTGTTGTGTATTGAAACGGTCTCGGCAAGGATGGGTCACTATCAAACGAAATATTGTCCACCAGCATGAAATTTTGAATTTTTCGAAATCTTTTAACAATGATCAAAAGCAGTGGCTTTTGTGTACAAAGTACCAATAAAGACAAAGATTGGATTCGTCGGAGCAGATTTATATAATACTAGTAGTGATAGCGCCGGATTTGTATGTTTTATTCTTATTTAAATTTATAATTTATTATATGGTCTTAGTAAAAAAATATGTTAAAAATATGTAAAATGAAAATATGTAAAAAATGATATTTTCTGATCTTTTTTATAATGATTAGCGACCGTAATATATTATTTCGTTTGAAGTTATTTATTTCAAAATAGAATAGCATAATTAGTTGTTACTAATCGATTTAATAAAAATAGAATAAAAATCAATAGTCGTAAAAAAGTTATTTTAGTTGGAATCTTAAATACTCATGTCATATACTGAGCTTTCTTTCAAAAATGTTTAAAGGTGTTAAACCTGAGAAAGTTGATTTACGCATGTAGAATCACCATTTGAGAAATGAGATGATGCATAAGAAAACTACTACTTTAAAAGTAAGCAATCATTAACTGGTAAACTGAAATAAGAAATCGGTGTACCTTCTTATTAATCAACAACATATCAACCTCAATATCTTTCGCTTTTCTTAACATTTCAGGCTTGCCAAAATTGATGTAGTCTAGTTTGAACATCTCTACACCGATTTGTCTTTAACTCCGAGCAATGAAACTGAAAATTCGACAATAATTGAATTGAAAAAAGTAAAAGGAGTATCGTCCGAACTCTCACACCATCAATACATATACAATGAAACTGAGAAATCAAGAACTACAGAAGCATTCAATAAGAGATGGTGTGATGAATGTGATTTCTGATTGATTATATGAATGATTACGTCGATTGCGTTAAAAAATGAGAATTGTAGAGGCTATATTATCCATTGTCAACATCAAATACAAAAAAAGAATCCAATAAACCATTGTTTTGAAACCCGCCCCGGACACTGAATCAGATGATTTACCGAATCGCTGGATCATTGGATTAACCCGCAGATGAATTGCGGGTTAATAAATGAATTAGTTTTATTATATAATAATATATTAGCCATGAAAACAAATATATATACAAACTAAAGTTAAGAATTTTAAGCGTACATACAAAATATTAAGAAATGGTTTAGACTATTTAAAAAAGTTGCAACATAAGAGTTATGCCATCTAAAAAAAAATCAAAACATTTTCCAATCCAAAATAAACCAAAATTAAAACATTATTGTAATAAATTGTCAATAACAAAAATAAACTAACACCAGATCACATCAACTAATTTTTTTTTCTCTAAATTTTAAAACTTACCAACAATGTTTTTTCTATATTTGTCACTTCATCATTTTTGGGATATTCTTTGGTAAAAGCATTCTCTAATTTATTATAATCAATTTCGCTAGGTTTTTCTTCTTCAACAATCCAAACTCTGCTTTGTAATTCATATGATCATATGATTTATTGTTTTTGATCTGTAAATTAAAAATGTAATGATTTCTATATTTACTCACCTTTCTTGCAAAAGTAAATTGTATTTTAGGGGAATAATAAACATTATCATGCTTCTCTGTTTTACGGACGTGCAGCTCAAGCACAATCATGACTCACTTTTCTTGCAAACGTAAATTGTAGTGTAGAAGAAGAAGAATACAACAATAAAACTGAAATTTCAAAATTTTAATTAGAAATGTAAAATAGAAAAAAATAATTTCAAAACATAACTTAAACTAAAAATGAGAAAAATAAAAAATTATATTTTGGTTCAACCAGTGCTGCAATAAAACTCAAACCCAATTTTTATTGGGTCACAAATTTATCGATTTAATTACGGATCCGAGTCAGATTCAAAACACTCTTATAAACGCTTGGACATGTATGAAAACAAGTTTAAATCCCCCCCCCCACCCTCATTTATTTCACAACGAATACTAAAATTCATTAAATTTAAGTTGAAAAAAGATTTTAATTATTAAAAAGAAAATACCACATGACATATTTCCCCCCAAAAAGATAAAAAGCCTACTTATTAGTATAGATAAGAAGACATAAATGAAATCAAGAGTAGGTATCGACAATATTATTAAAAATAGGCCCATTAAGGATAATACGTATATCTCAAGGGTAAGAGGAAGAGAGTGAAAACATTAGAAAAAGTAGAGAAAAAAAATGGAATACTGCTTGAACACCGGAAAAATCACAGCTCCGCCTGTCGCCACTGCATGGTCATCTCAGATTCGAATGAACAAACTATTGTTCCTTCGCATGGTCGAGCGCCTAAGTAGTGAAGTTTCATACTTTCAGCAAAGAAGAGATGCTGCCGAAAGAAACATGCTTTCTCAACTTCAAAAGTGTACGGTAGCTATATGTATGCTCGCATATGGTCAGTCGGGAGATACAAATGACAAATATCTCCGACTTGGTGATAGTACATCACGTTTATGTTTGGAAAATTTCACTGATGCGATAATACAATTGTTTGGAGATGAGTATCTAAGAAGACCTAAACCAGAAGATCTTCAACGATTACTCGATGTTGGAGAGGTACGCAGGTTTTCAGGGATGATAGGGAACATCGATTGTATGCATTGGGAGTGGAAAAATTGCACAACGGCTTAGAAAGGTCAGTACACACGTGGTTCAGGAAAGCCGACAATTGTCTTAGAAGCTGTGGCATCACAATATCTTTGGATATGGCACATTTTTTTCGGATTACCAGGTACCCTAACCGAGATCAATGTTCTTGATCGGCCACCAGTTTTTGATGACATCTTACAAGGTCGAGCATCAAAATTTAAGTTTAAGGTCAACAACCACACTTATTGTATAGTTTACTATCTTACTGACGGAATTTATCCAAATTGATCAACATTTATCCAATTCATCCCACTTCCTCAAAGTCCTAAAGCAGAGCTATTTGCAAAATGTCAAGAATCCACCAGAAAAGATGTAGAGCGGACTTTTGGAGTATTGCACAATATGATAATGCAAGGAAACGGATACGTTCTACTATGGGACAAGAAAAAGATAGGAAAAATAATGAGAACTTGTGTCATATTGCACAATATGATAGTAGAGAACGAATGACACGGATACGCTCAAATTGATACATCTGAGTTCAAGACAGAAGAGTCAAGCAGAAGTTCGAAGGTGAAAAGGAGAGAAAGTATTCATGTCGACAATATGTTAGGCATTCACAGAGAATATTGAGATACAACGAAGCACAATCGTTTGAGAGCTGATTTAATGAAAAATGTATGGCAAAAGTTTGGTGATCAAGATGAATAATCTTTGTATGTTATTGAATTTTTCAATGTATTGAATAAAAAAATGTATTTTTTTAACGTTATCTAATTTTAATGTATTGAATATTTTTTTATTATTATATATATTATTAAATTTTATTCATATATTACCAATATATTAAAAAGTTAAAAATTAATTAAAAATAATATTATTTTATTCCTATAAACATTTTTTCAGATTCACCAATGAAACAGTACAATAGATAAAAATTAGTCACTATACATAATCCTACCCAAAAAAAATACAAAAATCGCCATTACTGCTACTGCTGCTTCCATCCTCGAAGACAACGTTGTCAAACCCCACAGACACCCCCCCCCCCCCCCCCCCCCCCCCCCCGCCATTGCTGCAGCATGTCTGATTGTCTGAAAGAGGACGACACTCGCCTCGGGGGAAGCTCTGTCCCAGGTTAGTCCGAGAGAGACCACATATTCAACCAATCCCCTACACACAACCGGCGTAATGTGGACTCGAGTCCTCTCCCACCATGCGAAGAAGAAGCCCCATGAAGAAGCACAGCTCTGGATAAGGAAGGAGCATAAGTGAAGGTGAAGAAGGAAGATGAGAAAGTAGCTGTTGAGATAAAGAAGGAAGAAGAAGATTTAGCTGTGAGGGACCTTGACGTTTCTATGGAATGCTTCATCTTTCTCTGATCTCACTTTCATTAGCTGATGTTTTGATTGACTTTTTTATTTCTACATTTTTTATTTATAAATTGAGGAATGTAATGATAATATTATTAACCAAATCTTTGCGGATCTTTCATAAAGTAAAAGTGAAGGCAAGTCAGACAGAATACTGTTCTGTTATAAGTACACTTGGCTACATAAAAAACTTGTCTTTTTCTTTATTTTAAAACAAAAAGGTTATGTGGTGAACATTCTTTGTTTTTTATCGATTGATCTAGAATGTCGGAAGTAGAGAGAGAAGAAACTCTCGAGACAAATATGAATCGATCCTCATCTGAGTTAGACCATGCGCATCGGTCGGATTGTGGGTGAGTTCGAACGCTTCCCGAGAAGCAAATATAATAAATTAATCAAATTTGTGAACTCGGCTCTCGAAACCTCTTCCCCACAATACGGGATTGTCACTGTTTTGCGGGCCCCACGCCACGTGGTGGCCCGCGAGTGGTCAGCTTTCCTTTTTTTTTTAAAAAAAAAAAAAAATCAAACCAAAAAAGTAAAAAAAAAAATTAATAAAAAAATGAAGTGACGAATCGGAGGTGCGACTTACCGCTGCTGATGCTCTTAGTACATGTAGGTGTCAACTTTGTTTGTTTTCCTCTTCTGTGTCTTCGTGTTTCTTACTAGGAACAATTTGCAGCAATATGGAGTCTTTATATGTTATTTGGAAACATTCTCATTTTTTTTTTGATTAAAACATTCTCATTATTCTTAGAATAGCATAAACGCAAATGCTCTTGATTCTTTTTTATATTATTTCTTTATTAAGAAAGAGATAACAAAGATATGAGTGATGGATAGTAGATTTGTTATGTAAACCAGAAGAAGGAATCTGACAATACCAAGATTGTAGACCCTTTTGCATGTAACAAATGCTTATTTGTTGACGGGTTCAAGTGGTTGTGGCACTGGTGGAACTTCATCTTCTCTAGAGCTCGGACCTGAAGCTTCATATCCAGGGTGTGGGGCAAAGCTACTAGGGATTCCACAGTAAGAGGCTGGAGCAGCAGCAATTGGATCGTCGTAAGGATGGAATTGCCTTTTAGGTGTGGGTGGCAGCAAGAATCTTCCTAGTCTAGGGATGAGACCCGATGGTTGGGGTGCAATGCTCACAAGAAACTCGGAGTGTTTTGTTTCACTGGTAGTGAAAAAGTTGGGAATGTAACGCATTCCACTCACTTTCTCTGCACATCCAAAAAACAGGCCTAGCAGAACCATTGTGGCAATCAGTGTCTGAAGAGGAGAAGCCATTGTTGTGTTACTAGTGGAGGATAAAGTTAACGCTTGAATGTTTTTGGTTTGTGGAGGGAATGAGGAATAGAGACTGTGGGGTTCTTTATAGAGTGAAACGGTTCAAGCTAATTATGTGTACATTAAACGAACATTCACAAGTGCTTTATTTACCAAAAAGAGAGCATGCAAATTCTGGTGACATCTTTGCATTGGCGGTGAGTTAAGTCATAAGTGTATGATCAGTCACCCCATTCGCCACAAATGCCTAATGAATCAATACTTTATTTGTTTTGAAATGGTGTATTTTTTGGTTTAGAAGAATTGATTATAGATGTATAGTTTTCTATGTTTAACTATTTTCCATAAATCAATTAGTATTTGAATATGTACACTTATTTTCTAAAGTTTGCAATTTACAATAACATTACATAAAATGTAAAACATATTTTACCGTCCATATGAATACAGAGCAACCAGTTTGGTTTACAGAGTCCACATGAGTCTGTAATCTTGTCGACAAAAAAAAAAAAAAAAATTTTATTTAAAATAATTATCTTTAGTAGTGTGTGACTGTGTGTAAAGATGGGAGAGACGACGGCGTCCAAAGAGTTTGATCACTTATTTTTCAATCTGTTCTCTCTTTCAAAGTTGGTAAACAAAAAGATAATGCAACTTTCAATTTTTGACCCTTTCTATAGACTATAGTTTCATTCTCCGATCAATCTTACTTTTATATATGTTTGTTACTATATTACATGATTTACGTGAGAAGCGGTATATTTTACTTGGAAAGAAAACAACCAAAGTCAAAGTCTTTCCTTCTGTTTATAATCCCCACATGTCGTACTATTTGAATAGGTCAAAGTTGTACTGTAAATAATCAACAACATTAGCCGACTGATCCTGTCACACAATGTCCTTTATTTTGTTTAATGATTATTTCTTTTAAGTTCGATTGATTAACCTTAGCTTCTTCTCTTGTTCTTAAGTAAAAATGTGATCGATCTGGTTTCTCTTCTTTCAAGATGTAACCAAATGAGACGTTTGGGTTTGGAAGGTTGTTATCTATAGCAAAAAAGTCTCTGTTTTTCTTGTCTTGTTCACGGACTATACAAACAGGCAACTACACAAAACAAACTCAGTCTTATCCGAACAAAGTGAGAGAAACCAAAAAGAAAATGAAAATAAATGGAGAAGGTGGAGAGTTGTGAGAGGGACAGGTAAATCTACCAATGCATCCTCCTGCTTCAGAAGAATGAGTCACATTGAGAGAGTTTGGTTACATAAACTTATATATAAACCTATTTTTTCACAATCTCTTTTCAAAGTCGTATAACCTTTCTATCAAAACAGAGTCTTCCTTGTATCTCTCTGTTTTTTCTGATATTGCCGTGAAAGTCTCAAACGCTCGTCCTATAAAGCAAACTCATTACAACAAGAAACACACTTTTGTCCGAAAGTTTAGCTCTTTGAAACGCGTCAGGGAAAGAGAAAACCGCAAGACTCTCTCTTACCTCCTCTCTGTTTTTTTCTGTGTTGGTTCTTTTTTTTTGTTGTTATCTTTGGAAAATGATGCTTTATGAAAATGAATCCAACCTGGACCGGTTCCTTCGCTGCACAACACCAGTCGTCCCTTCGCTTTCCCTCCCAAAGGTTACACGCTTTTACGTTCAACGTCATCTTCTTCCTTAAACAACTCTCACAGGATCTTAAAGTTGTGTGTGGTTGATGTTTGATAGACACAGATCAAGAATCTCAATAGTCTATGGTACCCTTTGGAGAGCGAGGGCGTTGAGTATTTCAGGTTAAGCGATTTTTGGGATTGTTTCGACGAGTGGAGCGCATACGGAGCAGGTGTTCCCATCTTGTCCGAAACTGGCGAGACATTGGTCCAATACTACGTTCCGTACCTCTCTGCAATCCAGATTTTCACTTCCCATTCTGCTCTTAACGCCCTAAGGCTAAGGTAACATTCTTTAAGGCCATTTTCAGAAACGTAAACACATGCGTGAAATCTAAGATGTCGGTGATGATGATGATTGAGGGAGGAGACTGAGTCTGGGGAGTCAGGAAGCGAGACGTGTAGTGATGAATGGAGATGGGAGGGATGGTCTTCATCAGAGGAAGGAGTGGATCATCAAGAACCTTTAGATCGTCTCGGCTACTCTTACTTGCAGTATTTCGAGAGATGTACTCCTTATTCTCGAGCCCCTCTCATGGATAAGGTTTGGCTTCTCCTACATCTCCTAGTGGCATGTAATAGTTTATCATTTTAGAAAAATATCTGTCTACTTTCAGATCAAAGGGTTGGGAGAAAGGCATGCAGGCTTGAAGTCATTGAGGAGTGTTGATCTGTCTCCTGCGAGTTGGATGGCTATTGCTTGGTCTGCCTTATTTTAGCAAATGTCTTATTGTTTTTGTGTGGTTACAGAAAGAAAAATTAAGAACAACGTAGTAAAAATGGTTATGATGTTGGTTATGTTATAGGTATCCAATCTATCACATCCCCATGAACCGAAGCATAAAGGATTTGGCTACTTGCTTCCTCACTTACCACACACTTTCTTCATCTTTTCAAGGTGCAGTTTCAACTTTCACTTACCTCATTGGGATGTTTATATTTTATTTAGTATACTCATTTCTGTAGTCCCCCTTATTTGGTGTCATTATAACAGATGTGCAGAAAGAGAAGAGGGAAAGGATAAGTGTTGGTGCATTTGGGATGGCCACTTACAAAACGCAAGGGAGACTATGGGACAATGATAGATTGCTTTCCCTTTTGAGCGTAGCAGATTCTTGGTTAAAGCAGCTAAGGGTCCACCACCATGATTTCACCTACTTCACCACTACTCCTTATCACCTCTGAGAACAGCATAGTGTTTTTAGATTCAGTCTTGGTTAACAATCTATTTAGTTTTGTGTGTTTAAAAGTAGCTAGAGATATCAATAACGTTAATATATAACATTTGGAAGTCTTAGGAAAGAACTTGCACTGACTTTTTCTTCAAAATGTTTTCTATCTTAGATTTGGTTTTGGGTGTGTATTAATACATTTATTCTATTCTAATGTTTGTGGCTTTTTGTTTTGTATAAACGCCGGTTCTCTTGATTGTGCTTGTATACCAGTCCTAATCATGACAACATTCGTGCCAACAGGGATTTACTATACTAGCACTAATTGAATATCCTATTTACCAAGCTTTTTATGGAGCTAAATTAGCTTAGCTAATTAAAGGATAAAGTGTAAATACTATTTCAACAAGCTTTTCTTTTTTTTTGCTAAATAGATTATTTTAACAAGCTATGAAAATGTTTTCGATGAATGAAAGAGAAAGACAAGTCTACCTCGCGTTTTTGGATTTTTTTTACCTTTACACTTCCACCTTTTACTCCTCCGTTTTCGAAAGAATATTACTTAGACACTTTTCACACATATTTAAAAATTCATTAAAATGTATTTATATTTTCATTAATATCATTTATCTATTAATAATAGGAATACAGATTAATTCCAAAGGGTTTGTGTTTTTATATGTATCTCAAATCTTGTGAAAAGTTGCGATTGTTCGTTAAAAAGTTGTGTCTCTTATTTACAAAAAAAATGCGACTACTTAAATGGTTATGTCTCTTCTTCGTTAAAAGTTGCAACTGTTTAAACTGAAAGAGTGTGTGTTTTTATATGTAGCTTAAATCTTTTGAAAAATTGCAATTGTTAGTTAAAAAATTGTATTTCTTCTTTATGAAAAGATGCGACTACTTAAAATTCTTTATGAAAAGATGCGACTACTTAAAAAGGTTGTGTCTTTTCTTCCATAAAAATTGCAACTGTTTAAATTGAAAGGGTATGTGTTTTTATAGGTACCTTAATTCTTGTGAAAAATTGTGATTGTTCGTTATAAAGTTGTGTCTCTCCAAAGGGTTTGTGTTTTTATATGTATCTCAATTCTTGTGAAAAGTTACGATTGTTCATCAAAAAGTTATGTCTCTTCTTTACGAAAAGATACGACTACTTAAATAGTTGTGTCTCTTCTTCGTTAAAAGTTGCAACTGTTTAAATTGAAAGTGTGTGTGTTTTTATATGTAGCTTAAATCTTTTGAAAAATTGCAATTGTTCGTTAAGAAGTTCTGTTTCTTCTTTATGAAAAGATGCGACTACTTAAAAGGTTGTGTCTTTTCTTCCATAAAAGTTGTAACTGTTTAAATTGAAAGGGTATGTGTTTTTATAGGTAGCTTAATTCTTGTGAAAAATTGCGATTGTTCGTTATAAAGTTGTGTCTCTTCTTTGATAAAATTTGCAACTATTTAAATTAAAAATATGTGACTTTTCAAAGAGAGCTTTTCAAAATCTATTAACATTCTTTGTTTATACACTTCTGAAAATAAAATTTTTGCTAATCTAATTGTTAATAAAATGGTGAAAAAAATAGTTATATGAAGTTAATTGGTTACAAATTTTTTGAAGATGTTCAAATGAAACGTTGTCAACAAAATAATCCAGATTAATTCCAAAGGGTTTGTGTTTTTATATGTATCTCAAATCTTGTGAAAAGTTACGATTATTCGTCAAAAAGTTGTGTCTCATCTTTACGAAAAGATACGACTACTTAAATGGTTGTGTCTTTTCTTCGTTAAAAGTTGCAACTGTTTAAATTGAAAGGATGTGTGTTTTTATATGTAGCTTAAATCTTTTGAAAAATTGCAATTGTTCATTAAAAAGTTGTGTTTCTTCTTTGTGAAAAGATGCGACTATTTAAAAGGTTGTGTCTTTTCTTCCATAAAAGTTACAACTTTTTAAAATGAAAGGGTATGTGTTTTTATAGGTAGCTTAATTCTTGTGAAAAATTGCGATTGTTCGTTATAAAGTTGTGTCTCTTCTTTGATAAAATTTGCAACTATTTAAATTGAAAATATGTGACTTTTCAAAGAGAGCTTTTCAAAATCTATAAATATTCTATGTTTGTACACTTCTGAAAATAAAATTTTCGCTAATCTAATTGTTAGTAAAATGGTGAAAAAAATAGTTCTATGAAGTTACTTGGTTATAAATTTTTGAAGATGTTCAAATGAAACATTGTCAACAAAATATATTAGGAAGAGTTTTACGTGTTTGGATGGCCAAAAATCCTAAACAGAACAATGAAATTATTAGTCTTAATTTTTTTCTAATAGATGAAAATGTTTGATTGTATGTCTTTTTTATATTTTGAGGAGTAGATAGTTGTATAATTATATGTTTTTTTGTTGGGAATTCTACCTATGTTGAAAGGTTGTGTATTTTCAATATTTAAAAGTTGTGATTTTTCAACATTTAAAAGTTGTGTCTTTTTGTTTACAAATAACTGTTTATATTGAAAGACTATTAATAATAGGAATCATGATTAATTCCAAATGTTGCGAATTCTACTTTTGTTGAAAGGTTGTGTCTTTTCAATATTTAAAGGTTGTGTTTTTTCAACATTTAAAAG
Source organism: Hirschfeldia incana (assembly GCA_026261945.1). Taxonomy (NCBI): domain Eukaryota; kingdom Viridiplantae; phylum Streptophyta; class Magnoliopsida; order Brassicales; family Brassicaceae; genus Hirschfeldia; species Hirschfeldia incana. The sequence goes on from JABCMI010000006.1 coordinate 7,984,007, forward strand.
TTGTGTCTTTTTGTTTACAAATAACTGTTTATATTGAAAGAATATGACCATTTTATATTGAAAAGTTGTGACTCTTCATATAATTATTATTTCAAAAAGAACAACCTTTAAATTGGAAAGTTGTGACTTTTCAAACAAAATTTTGAGAATCTATAAATAGTTTATGTTTGTGCCTTTTCAAAACATAACTTTCTCTAATCAAATAAAAAATTTAATATCCAACGTTAGAGTATATCCCGAAAAATATAATCTAAAAATTATATTTTGCTTAAGATGAGACATATATGTCATCACTGAGTCTATTAATAATAGGTTTCCTGATTAATTCCAAAGGTTGCAAATTCTACTTATGTTAAAAGGTTGTGTTTTTTCAACATTTAAAAGTTGTGTCTTTTTGTTTACAAATAACTTTTATATTGAAAGAATGTGACCATTTTATATTGAAAAATTGTGACTCTTCATATAATTATTATTTCAAAAAGAACAACCTTTAAATTAGAAAGATGTGACTTTTCAAACAAAATTTTGAAAATCTATAAATAGTTTATGTTTGTGCCTTCTCAAAACATAACTTTCTCTAATCAAATAAAAAAAATAATATCCAACGGTAGAGTATATCCTGAAAAATATAATCTAAAAATTTATATTTTGCTTAAAATGAGACATACATGTCATCACTGATTTATTTTATCAATCGACGTCTTCCCTACCAAGTCACAACTATACAAAGACAACAATGAGTTTCGTATCTTTTCAATGTACAATAAAGACATCTTTTAAGCAAGCAATCTCTCATAAGAGACACATCTTTCAGTTCTATATATTGCAAGAACTGAATAGGTTGATAGTTTATTTGAGGTTTATCCCATTATTTCATTTGATTTGTAATTCTCTTTCTCCAGATTTTTTTTTTAATTTCTCTGTTATTGTAATCTTTTATCAACGATCTTTTTTTTCTCTACTCTGATTCTGTTTAGTTTCTGTATTTTTTAATTTTTATTTTTACAAATAATGTTTCTAGTGAGTTTACTGTCTCTGCTAAGTTATATTATATATTTCACTAAAATTACTAAATGTATCTTCTCTGTTGATTAATAATTCTTTCCATTCAGAATATCTATAGAAACCACAATTCATACAAGTCATTCATTCGATCTATTATAAATTATAATAGCGATATCGTACTTTTGTTGGTAAGCTTCCTCTGTTAACTCTTGTCATTCATTACTCTGCCGTTTATTACTTTATTTGCTTATTTTTCCTTTGTTTTTTTATGTTCTCCGGTAACTCTTCTTAGACATTATTTGATGATGTATGTAGGATCCACAATTAATTACTCAACATGTTTTAGACTCATTAATAAATACACAATTTTAAAATATTAAATAGATTTTTTATACTAACATATTATACGAACATACATAAGTTCTATTTGAACAACCATAATTTTTTGCTCCCAGTTTTCAGAAACGCTACAAATGAAAATTTGATATATATACATAGTTGTTGAAATATTTGACTAAAAAAATAATTAGAAATAAATAATTTAAATACTTTAAAAACTCAAAACATGATTGAATATATTTATAGGACCAAAAATAGGCTGAATATTTTTGATACATTTGTAAAATTTTATATGGCAATGTGTGAAAATTAATTTTTATAAAATGAGTTCCTGTGCGACATCGCACGGGCTCTTTACCTAGTCTAACCAATGATATTTTAGATAAATAGCTTTATTTATAAAATCAATGCATTTTGCCATTAGTTTTGAACTGAAATGTTGTATAAATTGCATTGGTAATATAGAATGACACTCTTTGTAAAACAAGAAAAATCAGCTAAAGTGACACTTAATAAAAAACAGAGTGAGTATTAATTTGTTATTTTCCAACTAAAAGCTTCATATAACAACGATTCCAAAATTAGTTGGATTTTGACTTGACATCTCTCTATATTGGCATATTGCAAACCATCTGCAACTATAAGTTCTGATGAACATATCATATGCATATATGCACGTAAGTTAACATGTTGAAATTAGAAGAAAAAAATGTTGAAATTAGTTACAAACTTGAAATTATATTTTTCAAACTTGGTCGGTGTTTAATACCAAAAAGAAGAAGATGGAGAACTTGGTCGGTTTTGCGAGTATCTTTCAGAGGTGGAGAAAAGAACAAAATATCATAAAAAGTGAAAGCTGAGTTTGACCAATCACCGACCCGGAAGAGTGAATACTATAATCAAGTAAATAAGCAAATAATATACAGCTCTAATTATTAAGATGACATAAAAATGGTAATTCTTGTGGGGATGTTATGTTATCCTTAGCCGCGACTAGCCGACCATTACCAAAACTAAACCACCATCATCAAATCAGTTTGCATTAACCTCGACAATCTCTTGAGTATACTAATCTCATCTTTTAGCGCTTCTGACTTGTCGCATTTTGAGTGAATGAAAGTCTTCACCGTCCAAAAAACAGAGCATGCCACAGTTGTACGGACGGACGTTAATGGTTTTATATCTCCGTGTTGTGTTTTTATGTGTCAAGGTATCTGTCTTTTAGTATGCTAAATTTTAAACATGAATTAGAGTGAAAGCAAAGGAATAATTGTCCTATATAAAATTATATAAAAACAGAGCATGCCACAGTTGTACCACCAAAAAGGTGAAGTAGACCGAAAGCTGAGATATTTGTAACTAACTCTCATATATAAAGACCATAGAGTCATCTCTCTCTGTTGTAAATAGACACAAAAGAAAACACAGTATTCTCTCTCTCGTCAAGGTTTTTTTTTTGTTCTCGGTTTTGGCAAAAAAAAGTGTGAATAAAGAGATGGACTTTGACGATGAGCTCAATCTTTGTATCACCAAAGGTAAGAAGATGAGAGATACTGATCATCGGCCTAAACCCTATTTCCCATTTTCCTCTTCTTCTTCTGATCCCTTGGTGGCTTTCCCTTTTACTCTCGATCCAACCACTCAAAATCAACAACAACAACAACTCGGATACTTTCCGGTTAACCAAGAACAGGACCCGGCAATGCAAGGCTATAATCAAATGATCTCGTTTAGTCCTCAACAGCCGCAGCAGCAGTATGTGTCCACGTATTGGAGCGACACAATGAATCTGAGCCAAGAAAGTGTTCAGCCGTACAGTGCAACAAAGCTGTACAGAGGAGTAAGACAACGTCAGTGGGGAAAATGGGTCGCAGAGATACGTAAGCCACGGAGCAGAGCACGTCTCTGGCTCGGTACCTTTGATACAGCTGAAGAAGCTGCCATGGCTTATGACCGTCAAGCTTTTATATTGAGGGGTCATAATGCTACACTTAATTTTCCGGAGCATTATGCGAATAAAGAAGTTGAGCCGCTTGATGAAACTGACGCCTCGAGCTCGTTGGATCAGAAACAGTCCGAGACGCCGCAGCCATACGAGGTTAACTTGGAGAGCAAGGAAGAAGCCGTGAATGATGGTGGCGTGGAGGAAGGAATGGCCGAGGCGTGGTTCAATGCAGTTAAAGCGGGATGGGGTCCTGAGAGTCCTCTTTGGGATGATTTGGATAGTTCTCACTTTTCACAAAGCTCGTCTTCTTGTCCCATGAGACCTTACTTTTAAATAAGGTCATAAAGCGCCCACGTTTTAGGTTTTATATTAGGGTTTCACTCATTTACATTTAGATGGAGACAAATTTTTTGATCTCCCACTCCACACATCAGTCTATTTATATCGACCAGACTGTATTTCCCCTGCATTTTCATTAGTCTAGTGTTCATCATTTTAATGTGTGTGTTGCTGATTTTGCTACATATATAAATCTCCTATTTGATCACCGAGTTTGTTTAATGGCACCGAACAATTTTATTACTCTTTCTCACCAGGTTTCCTCTTCATTCATTTATGATATTCGATGATGATTTTGGTTTAGCGGCTTTACATATCTTTTCTTCTTTACAAAAGGTTATATAGGGTGATTTTACTGTATATTTATAAGAGAAGGAAAAAATAAGAATATAACCATGCTACATAAGCAAGCAAGGATGGGACAATTTGTGCACAAATCTGACTGAAATCTCCTTTCAGGCGTGTGCGCTTGATTTTAACGCTCCACAGCTAAATATTTGATACTATACTATATACCATATAGTATAATCCATACAAAGAAATCAAATAATTATGAGGTTGTGTTCATCCATAACATGACTATACTTTACATGATTATAACATAGTGTAAAATACTTGACACAAATGCACAAACTATTCATTTTTTGTGTGTGTGTTTACAATGTCTAAACAATTGAAAGGGTCAAATTTAGTATGACATCTTAAGAATGTTAACATACATAAGAATTGTATTAGGGGGAATGTGGGAGAGGGGCGCAGCAAAGGAAGGGAGGGGGAGGGAAGGGGAAGGAGGAGGAAATATTAAGAAGTACCATGGCAGGTCACATGAATAGTTATGCATAAATATCATATTATACTATATAAAGTAAATAAATAGTATAGACAATTTAATACATAAAAAACATCATATTGTAAATCAGTTACAGATTAAGAAAAAATGACAGTGATGTCATGCTGCGACAAAGGGGAGGGAGGGGGAGGGTGGGGGAGGGGCGCCACGAAGGAGGAGAGAGGCGCCGCAAGGAATGAGAGGGGGAGGGGGGAGGAAAGGAGGAGGAAATAATAAGAAACGCAAAGAATGAGAGGGTGGGGGAGGGGCGCCGCAAAGAAGGGGAGGGGGAGGGGAAGGGGAAGGAAAATGATGAGAAAGTATTAAGACGCACTATGATATGCCACATGGACTGTTATGCATAACTATCATACTATACTATATGAAGTAAATAAATAGTATAAACAATTTAATACATACAAACATCATAATGTAAATCAGTTATAGATTAAAAAAAAATGACAGTAATGCTATGCCGCGACAAAGTAAAAGGAGGGGGAGGGTGGGGGAGGGGCACCACGAAGGAAGGGAGAGGCACCGCAAAGAAGGAGAGGGGGGGAGGGGGAAAGGAGGAGGAAATAATAAGAAACACAAAGAAGGAGAGGGTGGGGGAGGGGCACTGCGAAGGAGGGGAGGGGAGGGGTGCCGCAAAGAAGGAGAGGGGGAGGGAGAGGGGAAAGAGAAGGAGAAGGATAAGAAAATATTAAGACGCACTATGATAGGTCACATGGATTGTTATGCATAACTATCATACTATATTATATAGAGTAAAGAAATAGTATAGACAATTTAATACATAAAAACATCACAATATAAATCAGTTATAAATTAAAAAAAATGATAGTGATGCCATGCCGCGACAAAGGAGAAGGAGGGGGAGGGTGGGGGAGGGGCTCCGCGAAGGATGGGAGGGGAGGGGTTCGGCAAAGAAGAGGAGGGAGAGGAGAAGGAGGAGGAAATATTAAGAAACAATTTCTATTCTATGTTATTAAATAAAATAGTACAACACAATGTGTACTGTTTATCTTCTCTAATAATTATCGCATTATCTGTTTCTTAATCTTCACGGTGAGATGGCTTCGAAAATAATGAGATAGACTACTATACTTTTCAGTTTAACCGGACTTGATTTAATTTGTTCGTTTTGATAGGAAACTATTCTTTGCAAAGTTCGTCGCGATCTAAACGATTTCAATTTCGTGATTTTGTAATTAAAAAAAAAAGAAAAAAAAGAAAGAAGTAGCTCTGTCGATCTCTGCTCATATAACATTTATATATCAATCATTACTGCATTCATGAACAAAACCACCGCCGATCTCCGCTCATCAACATTTTTAGAGCCGTCATCGTTTCAGATTTTTTTCAATGATTTTTTTTAGTTAGTTTATTTTTCAGATGAGTCAAGTATGATGCACGTAAAAGCTCTGTCCCATTTGTAATTCTCACAGCAATAAACAAAATAAAAAAGAAACCATTTAACTATTGAAAACACACGCGCAAGATAGTTTTGCATTAATACATAAGATACACACAATATCATAACCATCAACTTATTATGTGTATGGACTTAATTTTTTTTCAGATATGTACATGGCTCCAAATTTCCCGGTTATATATATACAGTACTTTCTTACCGCTGATTTTTTTTGTGATATTATATATTGAAAAATTTACATAAACAATTTGATAACCGACAATTCCACATGTTTTATGAGAATCTACGTTTAACTGCATCATCTGAATCGTCCTATGAAAACTTTTTGACTAGATTTACTTGCAATTTAAAAAACAATATTTTTAAGGATATTTGCTACTGGACCCAGTAAAATGTTACGTAGGCCCACGCAATGAATTAAATGGTCTGCCGACATAGATGTACATATATATAAATTACACCAATAGAAAACTAAAACTACAATTCTATCTGCGAGAGACTAGTTTAGTAGTTTCTACAAAAACCCTAATATTCTTGAACAATATTATGTGATTTTGTTGTCTCTGTTAATATTCTGTTGCTATAAAATTCGTGAAGCTATTCCTAATTTTTTAAAAAAAATATATATATTGTTTCAGCTAAGAAGACATTCTTCGTGTGATTTCCAGATCAACGTTGTGATTAACGATGGTAAGTGGATTTACCCCTTTATTATCTGAGGAAGGTTTTATATATTTCATCTTTGTTTTAATTCCATCACTAGACGCTACGCCAGCTTTTGTTTTTTCTTTTATCAAACTGAATATGTATTAGTTCTACGAAAAATCCATGAGTTTCTTTGTTTCCTGAGATTTTTGGATGCTCTTGGGGTTGGTGTGAGTTTTCTTAGTTTAACTCCCAAACATATCTCACGAGGTCTATGCTTCGTGTAAAATAGAGGTTTTAATTCTCTTGATAGTTATTAGTCTTAAACTCCTGATTATTGATTAAACCTAGGGTCAAAAAAAAAAACAAAACAAAATTACAATAACAAAACAAATTTGCAGGAGGGGGGACAGCTTACTTACGAGCACGACATAGAATACTACGCGAACCGACTCAAGCACCTAAAAAAGCTGGAGCGAATGCTGGTCATAGGTACTATCATTGTTAATGTCGGGATATTGTTCGGCTTAACGTTTCCAATGTTTCAAAACTGAACGTGGAGTTTTTGCTGCTTGTGTTTTTCATCTTCATGGAAGAATACGTATGGATGAGTATGTGTTCTTTTTGGTTTTTGTTTAAATTTTAATTTTTTTTACCACATAAAATAGAAAATTTAACAACTCAATACTTTATCACCTTAAAGTATTGACAAGCAAGTAAACAAAAACAATTCTGATTATGGTAGGATGATAATTAGCTCTATAAACAAGCAACTGTAGTCAACGAGCAACTGTAGTAAACTATCAAATGCTAAAGGATTTTCTTGTTTCTCGTCAAGGTATAGACGTATAGACACAAAAGCAAACACAGTATTCTCTGTTTTTCGTTAACTCTGTTGGAGATGGACTTTACGAGGACCTCAATCTTTATACCACCCAAAGGTAAAACTATCAAGAAGATGAGAGATTATGATCATCGACCTAAACCATGTTCCCCATTTTCATTATATTCTTCTTCTTCTGATCCCTTGGCGGCTTTCACTTTACCTCTCATCCAACCACTCAAAATCAACAACAACAACTCGGATACTTTCCGGTTAACCAACAACAGGACCCGGCGATGCAAGGCCAGAATCAAATGATCTCGTTTAGTCCTCAACAGCCGCAGCAGCGGTATAAGTTCACGTATTGGAGCGACACAATGAATCTGAGCCAAGAAAGTGTTCAGCCGTACAGTGCAACAAACTGTACAGAGGAGTAAGACAACGTCAGTGGGGAAAATGGGTCGCAGAGATACGTAAGCCACGGAGCAGAGCACGTCTCTGGCTTGGTACCTTTGATTCAGCTGAAGCCTGAAGAACTGCCATGGCTTATGACCGCCAAACTTTTATTTGAGGGGTCATAGTGCTACACTTAATTTTCCGGAGCATTATGTGAATAAGGAAGTTGAGCCGCTTGATGAAACTGACGCCTTAAGCTCGTTGGATCAGAAACAGTCCGAGACGCCGCAGCCGTACGAGGTTAACTTGGAGAGCAAGGAAGAAGCCGTGAATGATGGTGGTGTAGAGGATGGGATGACCGAGGCGTGGTTAAATGCGGTTACAGCGGGATGGGGTCCTGAGAGTCCTCTTTGGGATGATTTGGACGGTTTTCATTTTCCACAATGCTCGTCTTCCTCTGCTTCTTGTCCCATGAGACCCTTCTTTTAAATAAGGTCATAAGGGCTCATATTTTAGGTTGTAGCTTAGGCCTTTGCTCGTAGGTATTTGGATGGAGACAGTTTTTGTGATCTCCCACTCCATAATCAGTGTATTTTTATATCTACCAAACGTGGTGTTTAAACGGATGAGTTGTTTATATATAGGAGTATCATATATAAACAACTTTTAAAATTTATGTTTTCGAGTTTTATTTATTTTCTGGAAACAACAAAAAAATATCAAACATCATTGGCAATCTTAAATGTATGAGCTGCACCAAACTTTCTAAACTCCTCATCACAATTAGCCACTAATGGTTTATCTTCAGTTCCATCATCACTAAACCGAACTTTTGGGAAAGACTCATACATGCTTTTGGACTTGCAGTTTTCGGTTGTAAGCATGTTCACTTGTCCATGGTGTGCAATCTCTAAAATCACAGTTTCATCATCAAGTGGAAGTGGTTGTTTCCAAGGCTCTCCATCCATTCTCATGTATGCATGCTTCGCTGCACCTTTTTTAAATTCAAACTGAATCCGATTTGCCTATATAATACACGCACACGAGTTAGAATGTGCACTTCAATCACATTTTATTTGATATTTGTCACTAAATATTTACCTGAGCAAGTCTTGTTCCATGACCCTTTGGAGCAAGGAGAACAAGACCATGCCAAGCATTTCTAAAACCAACAATTTCGATGAGTCCATCATCTACGAATGGTGGAGTCAGGCTTCTCTGTTGAGACATCACAAAGAAATCAAAACCATTTATTTTGTTGGTAAGGTTATTGTAACATTGTGAAGAGAATGTTGAACCTACATCACGTTGTTTCTTGGGATTTGGTGTTCCCCAAGGATTTAGTCCTCCGGAGAAGCTAGGAAGATTCAAACATACGATGGACCTGATGCTGACAGAACAAAGGTAAAAGTTAAGTATTACTTGGAATATGTAGTCTACTTTAGGCCGGTACGGATCAGAAAAAAGGTAAAATATCACAAAGAAGACTAAAATCTCAGCTCAATCTAACATGTGGATTCATATGCTTGTACAAAAAGCCTCTTATAACATTTTCCATGGCGTGAATATTATATATAATTTGACTAGAGTTACCTTTGGGGAATGTGAAGGTCGTTCCACTGGCCTTTTTTGTCACAAATCTTAACTTGTGCTAGCTGAGCTATGTTACTGCAGCAAACGCCATAGTGTATTAGAGTTTTCAAATTTGCAAGGTTTTTAGAGAATGCCAAATAGAAAGAAAAAAACTCATATAAAGACAGTAACAAATAAAAATACATATAAATTTACTCGTTGTCCAAAAAAAATAAATAGAAGTTTACTCACTGTGAAAAAGGGTGAAGAAGAGAGGCACAAAACCACCCTTGTTTGCAAGCAAGCTTTAAATATCTGCTCTGGAACGACATGAAACCAATGGGAATATTTACTTGTCATGTACCTTAGCATAATTTACACTACAAGATGTAATCACAAGGAATATATGAATAGATTGTTCCACTAAAAACTTCTAGAGCAAAGTATGTAAACCTGATTGACCAGCTGATTTTTAAAATTTTCAGGATGTGATTTTCTTTGAGAATGAAATTCATAAGATGTTTGAGCATCCATCCCTGCAATAAAACTGATTAGTGATGCTAACAAGTCAAGGAAACATATGCTGCAAGTCACGATTGTAGAGAAAACAGGCAAGTGAATTTCAGATGACAATGAGAACAATTACCCAGGCTAAAGTAATTCCAGAATCCCCCACGAAATGTCTGGTAACCTTCCTGGAAAAATTTAACAAAACCATTGTTGAATGATCATATAATAGGAAAAAAAAAGAGATGGTTCGCAAGAGAATAGTGTCTTACCATATTTGCTTGATCTGATGGAGAAGCACGACGAAATGCATGTAGAGAAGGTGGTAGCTCGATAGAATCACAAGAGCCTTTTTCAGGAGACTTCATCCGCATAAGTACGTGCCAACTTAGTTAAGATATAAAACGCATACATGTCAACCCAAAATGAAAAAATCAAAATTAATAACTGGAAGAGAATGATTTTTAAAGTATGTACTTGTCTATCTTCATCTCTTTGGCCTTCATCACTTGAGCCAAAAATGACTCCGCAGAAGACGTATCTGTACCAGGATTTTTCTTACCCTGAAGATGAGCAGACGGGATCATAGTAAGACAAGAACATATATATGCTGTATGATATCATAATGTTAACTATTGTATAGTGTATGTAACATACGTACCCATCCAAATGCAAATGGAAGGTTATTTCCTGTACCCAAGGGGATAGTAGCAATTGGAGGTGGATTGGACAATTCAAGATCACAAACAACTCCAAGGAGCCAACTAGCTGTGCCATCTCCTCCTGCAACCTAATTAAGCACACAACTCAAACCTTTACGATTTTGTTAATTACAACTGATTCTTCCATAAAGATGGTTTGACAAATTAACACACAATTATTTTCAATTTCTCCTTAATCTTGCAAGCCAAATCATCGTGCTTTAGCCTCTCTAGGTTAAGATAGATCCTCTGTAGCACCTTATCCGGAGTCTCTTCGTTAAGATCGAAAACCTGACCAACAAACTTATAATCAAAATATAATACTTTATCCTAATTAAAAGATCTTATAATTTTTTTTTGAAAAAAAAAAGATCATATAATTATAATATGGCTATGTACGAAAGAATAATAAAATATAGGATTCCATACTCTCAAGGAGAATGAATACAGCTTCATCATATTTTCTCGATTACTAGCGTATTTGAGAAACCAAAGTTTTTTTTTTTAATTTTTCTAATCAACGAATAATTACCCTAATTTTTATATAATTGAGTAGATCAATAGTATGTTGTTTAGACCTGCTTGTCGCTGAGAAGAGAACGGTAGGTAAGAATGAGTTCCCCACCAAGTTGACCTCCACTTTTGGAGTTGATAAAGACGAGAATCGGGCTCTCAGGTGGAGTAGTTGGCACCGTTACAGCCTCGGCTGGCGAGAGAATGTACGAGGGAATGTAAAATTTCTTGAGAAAATCTGATAATGCTTCATACTTTTCAATGCTCGCCTGTGACTGATGAACACATTCAATATTTAAAAATCGACAACGTTATTTGTTCAATAGACAATCGAAAAAAGTGTGATCATACCATTAGATTTTCTGAAGGTTAGAAAGAAAAAAGTGTATATAATATAATATTATTGTGTCTGGAGGAATATGAAGGAATCTCAAAAGAGTAAGATATAAATATTAGAGATCCGAAAGATATCTCTATAAGATTTCCTTTTTTTTTCAAAAGAAAAAAAGATTTCCTTTTTTTTTGTTTTTCTGTTTTACTTTAATTTGGTTACTGCTATATTGTTTATTACATTAATTACGACACGGTTTTAAATTAAAAGGCACATTGTTTACTGTATTTATTTTTCATTAGTGACCTTTGTGCACATGGATACCCATAATTGGCATGCATATCTCGATCTAGTTAGCGCTGATATGGAGTCCATTCCCTTGTCTTTTTTTTTTCTTTTATCTATTTAATATTAAGTGATAAATAAATAGAAGTGGTAAGAATTTACTAAACGGTAAGGATTTATATTTCATGTAATTTATTTATTTTACAAAATAGTAATATAGTATTTATTTATTTGGTTGTTAGATTTTATAAATTTAGCATATTTAAATCCTCCAATGAATTCTTGCGAGTCATGTTTTTGTCGAGAAGTAGACTATCATTTGATGCTAAAAATTCATAGTGTAATGTAATGGCAACTTTTTATTTTGTTCAAAAATATCCTAATGAGAACATATTTTTCTCAACCGGTTCTGTTTATAAACCAAATAACCAATGCAGAGAATGAAAAAAGAACCACAAACTCGGGCACTGGAATAGAATTGTCGCCGAACATTAATGATGGGCTCATTTTAACAAATGTTAAAACCCATGACAATATGATGTTAAGCTGATTAGTGACCCATTTAAGTAGAACAGAGACCTTTTTCGAGAAGCTCCCATGCAATTTGCAACGACTTGACACAATCTTTGACTTGACATCAGCATCATATCTCCAACGCTGACCAATCCAGAAACCTAACCTAAGAGGTTGACAGAATGATGCAAAAGAAAGTGAAACGACAACCCTACAACGCAACTCTTTCCACGTGTCACATTATACAGGTACCCACACATCGTTAATTAGGAGAGTAATCATATTTATATAGACAAGTACCTTCGGTGTGAACTTCAGAGAATCTGTGGTTCTTGGGTTAAAGGGATATGAAATTCAAAGTTGGTTGCACAGCTTTCCACCAACAATTTAACAAACAGAAAGCTCAAACTGATTTGCATTTTCAAATCTTTTTTTAATAGTATCAAGGTGGATGGCTTGTACGGAGAGTCAGAGACCCTACCTTTCACAAGCAATCTATGTTATTGATATTTAACTTGGGTTGCATGAAGTAAAAAGTTAAAGAGATTGTAATTCGCCTTTTCAGCATCAATTTTGATACTTTGATAGCACAAGGCACATGACCTTAACACGTTATTTGAAAAAGATTTGTGCGTATTTGATGAGAGTATCCAACTACTTTACCGTCCTCAATCTCTCACCCATTGAAACTCTAAGCTTTGGGTTTCAAAATTCAACGTAACATATATTCTCATACTTTTCATTTTTTTTTGTTTAACCAAACATGCATGTAAAGTCAACTGAACAATATAAAAACATGCAAAGTCAACAACACTAGTAGAAAAAACTGATATACACACGGTCTGGTCACGTAAGACCGTGACTTTTTTTGGCCTAGTCACGAAACAATCACAATTAGTCACGAAACATTTAAACGTGACTATTCGTGTGTATTTCGTGGCTAAAATACACGTTTTTGTCAAGTAGGTGTTGTGTGACTAAATATAGTCACGGTGTGTCACATTTATTATCGTGACAACATTGACACATTAACAAAACTGTATACAAACAGTGGCTAGAATAGACACAGTTCAAAAATTATGTTTAAATCATGGCTTTTAATAGTTACTATTTTCCACAGTTATTTTTTGTGACTATGTTTGTTTTTCTATACCCTAAACTCTAAACCTCAAAACTAAATCATACAACATAATAATAAATTTAATCTTCAACTATAAATATTAAAACTCAAATATTAAAGCTAAACTCTAAATCTATTCTTTTTTTGAACTGTCTAATCTTGTAAACTCAAATTCTCAAATATTACTACATATTTCAAACCCCCATATATTCTAAACCCTCCTATATCATATTCTTAACTCTGTAGCATGTTTTTTTTTATCAAAAAACTATGTGTCATCATAAACATTTAAATTTAACATTTAACCAAAAAACATATACCGAAGCTAATATCTGACACTCAAAAAACTATAATACTTTTTAAACCAAATCATCAAATGATCAAAAGTGTACGTAACACTCTATAAACTTTAAATAGAATCAGTATATTTTGAAACAATGATGAAATCTAAAGCCCTAAATAGTAAATAAAAACTAAATAGTATAACTAAAACTAATTTATAAGTTAGCTTTCAAATTAGTTTTCGAAAGATTAAACACAAAGCTTTTTTGTGCACCATTAAACACAGACCTACAAACCATTAAACCTTACCTCGCTCTCAAATTCCAAAAAATTAGAAAGATAAATAAAAGTTAAAAAAAAACTAGGAAACTTGTGATTGGTCTAGCCGCATGTGCAAGGATTCTAATCTTGTCCGTTGAATACATTTAATCCAGCGAATCAGATTTCTTTTCATCTCTCTCTCACACTTCTGTCTTAATCATTCATTGCTTTTCCAATCGTTTCTTCTCCTCTATCTCTCTATCAGATTTTGACTTTACCATTTTAGTTACCAGAGTTCTCCAACACAAAAGAGCATTGGAGAAGGAGAAAGTGTACAGAGAAGCGTCAAGAACAAGTTCTCTTCATCTTCACCAGAAATAATCGTCAAAGGTAAGTAGAAGAAGAAACCCTTTTACATATGTTTTTGTTGGAAGCGAAGCCCTTTTCCGGGCCACCAGATCTAATCTCGATTCTTGTGTTTTTTAAACAGAAGAGATGGAAAGCTCTAGGCCCATCGCTGTCGAGCTCTATCCCCACCGTCGCCATCTTCGCTCTGTCTCCGGCAATCAAAGAAATCACCACCGTCACAGCGACAGATCTACTTGACGAAGCTCGTTCATGCTCGGAGGAAGCACCAGAGCAAGCTCACGGAGGAAGCCGTCTCAACCATGGCCACCATGCAGAGCCCGTGGAGGTGTCCGTGTCGAAGCTGATGGAGGTGTCGCCGGAAATGCTGGTGGAGGAACCGGTGGCTGGAGACGGTGGAACAACCGGTGGTTGGAGCCGGTGGAGGGATGATATGCATAATATGTATGTATATATGTATTTGTATTATGTATGTAATTATGGATAATATAATACAAATTTAGTTTTTAATACTTTTTGTTTTTTTTTTATTTTTTTATTTTTTTAATAATAGTTACGGTTTAGACACGATAATAGCGTGACTAGCTACGCACGATCGTTTTAGTGTTATTTTCGTGACCATTTTTGTCACGACATCAACCCTGTCCAAAACGTGACTATTGTAGTCACAAATTGTCACGGTTAAATTTGGTCACGATCGTATACACACAGTTTTTTTCTGTGACTTTTCGTGACTAAATCACTCTATAGTCACGAAAAAAAGACCATAGTCACAAAAATTACCGTGTGTATTTGGCAATTTTCTACTAGTGCAATGTGCTTAACTCTGACTTTCACCAAGGCATTAAGGTGAACAAAATTATTCAGAGCCAAATAGTTACCACCACAATGTCTATCTTAACCTCTTATTCGGATTACTTTTTCTATAAACAAGAGTGCTCTATATTCACTCTAAATTGTAAAAGTACATTCATAAAATATGACAGAACCCAAGTTACATTGAAAATTATATAAATGCATTTATACAGCAATATTATCACGTGGATGGCTTCTAGAATATAAAGTTATAAAAAACACTAGGCTATAATATATGCGCTCTTATTTGCTTTTGTATATATTATTGTGGTTCAAAGGGACACTTGGCACATAAGGCTCATGCCAAATGGATTTGACCTTTGTTCATCCAGGTTAACTAAGTGATTTGCATTCACATCCCTATATAAACGAATGAAAGGGAGAAGGTATTAGTGCACCCTGCGCATTGACATTTATAAAACTCAACTCCTCTTTTTCAAACTTAAACTCCTTTAGGCTCTTCGATCCTTTTACAAGACAACCAAAGTGTTACTAGACTTTAACGTCGATCGGTGTGTATATCTTATACGAAGTAACCATATAAAGATGGGAAGGTCACCTTGTTGTGATAAGAATGGAGTGAAGAAGGGACCATGGACGTCTGAGGAGGATCAGAAACTCATCGATTATATTCGGTTTCATGGTCCGGGCAATTGGCGTACCCTCCCTACAAATGCTGGTAAGTGCACATGAACCTAATTAAATGATTTTATAAATATATAGTTCTATAAATTGATTATAATGTATCTATAAGTTGAATCAAACACTTATAAGTCGTTATTGTGCAAATTTAAGGACTCCAAAGGTGTGGAAAAAGCTGTCGTCTTCGTTGGACCAATTATCTAAGACCGGACATCAAGAGAGGAAGGTTTTCTTTCGAGGAAGAAGAAACTATCATTCAGTTACACAGTGTTATGGGAAACAAGTAAGCATCATTTACATCATAACTTAGTTTTTGAGATTCATTAGTTACAAATTTGATGCTTTAATTAATGAAAAAGCGATGGTGTACGTATGCATATGCATGCGGAGTGCGGACAGTAAACTTCAATAGTTAGGCCATCAACTCTACTAAACTATTATCATATGCATAGACCTATCATTTAATATTAACATAAACTATCTATTAATCATGCATCACTAATTGAATATTCATGGAATATAGGTGGTCCGCAATAGCAGCTCGTTTACCAGGAAGGACCGATAATGAAATAAAAAACCATTGGAATACTCACATCCGTAAGCGACTTGTAAGGAGTGGCATCGACCCTGTTACTCACTCCCCACGCCTTGATCTTCTTGATCTTTCCTCACTTCTAGCCACACTTATCAATCAACCAAACTTTTCATCAGTTGCAACGCATGCATCGTCTCTGCTTCATCCTGATGTATTGAGATTGGCCTCTCTTCTCTTACCCCCTCAACAACCTCTCCAAAACCTTAATACAGTTTATGCACCGAACCTCGAACAGAATATTCAAACTCCAATCACATCGGTATCGTCTCAAGACTCTCAGCCACAAGCCGAGTGTACAACTCCATCAAACAACGAAGCTACATATTTCGATCCTGTGAACGCAAGAGTAGAGGCCAGTCATGCAGATGTATTACCACCTTTGTCAGAGAGTTTTGACTTACAGTCACTCATGTCAACGCCACAACAAAATAGTATTGAAGCAGAAGCCAATTCCAGCAGTTTCTTCGACTTTGGGTTACCGGATAATTTTACATTTGAAGACTTTATGTTAAATTAATTATCGGCATATGCATATAACACATGTATCCCTTTTTCCCACCTGCGGTTTTTGGTTTGTTGCATTCTTTTATGGTTTAATGTATAAACTTATTGTTTTCTGTTATATTTATGTCAATCTATTGTATATGACTTTTCAATTTTCATGGATGTGCATGTTAAGTAGGCCTGGAATTATTATCCGGGATTCGGATTCGATCCGAGATTCGATCCGGATCCGCTCCGAAAATCCGGATATCCGGAGGGGCCGAATCCGAATCCGGATAGTAAAATGTTGGATCCGTGCAAATCGAATCCGGATCCGGATATCTTGATTTTTTACCCCGGATATTCGGAGCTGTAATTTTTATTGATAATTATTTCAAAAATAAGAATATATATATATATATATATAAACAATTTTATTTACTATATTTTTATTTCTATACTAATATATATATATATATATATATATATATATATATATATATATATATATATATATATATATAAATTTATACTAATTTTGTTATAGTATACATAGATATAACTAAAACATATTATACATATTTTATTTTTCCGATTATTGTTAATATTTTATATGTTCTAATGTTATTTTTATTTATTTTAAGGATCCAAATCCGGATCCGGATATCCGCCGGATATTACAATTTTTAGAAGGATATCCGAAACCCGGATATCCGAGAACTCCGGATCCGGATAAGGATAGCAAAAACATGGATCCACCGGATAAGAATCCGGATCCGGATACCTTAAAATACCCCGGATACCCGATCCGTTCCAGCCCTAATGTTAAGGCGAGCTAAACAAAATTTTCTCCATATATATCATATAGGCAAATGACTAGCGTAAAAAAGTTACACATATATAGAGAAATATAAGCATCAGTCAAACTATAGTAAAAAAAAAGAAATAGCTGAAGTTGTCCAGCATTAAGAACGAATAACGAGCAACATATAACATTGTATTTATTTTTCAAAATGAACTCGGCTCTCTACATTGCATAACATTGCCATTTTCACGAGTGATGTTGGTAATGGTGGGTAAGAAGTCGTTAATTAGGTATATTGGTGAAAAGGGTGTTATCTACAATGCGCATATTTATAGACCTTGTATTGAGTACGAAAGACAGAAGGGAAGGCAATCAAGCTTGTCCTCAAAGCAAAACCCGTTCCAAACGGATTAAAAGTTTTGTTCCTTAGACCGATTTTGTATTTGTGTGTGTTTTATTATGTGATAAGTTTTGGGCCTTGGTGGGTTGTTTAGTATGGCATAAAGCTTCTTTAGTTTCTATATGTAATTCACTAAAGATAATCATGAGTTTCGATAATCTTTATCCTAACACAAAAAGGATTATAAAGGGCCGACATATATGCTATATACATAGTTATACGCAAAAACGCCAACAGTCTTATCATAATTAGCCGAGTCCCAAACCCTAATCTTCTTGTAAATTACTCTGTGATTTGTTGTCTCTGTTAAGATTTCTGCTATGGGATTTGTCAAGTTATCGCTGATTTTTTTCTTCTTTCAAATATGTTGTTTTTCAGCTAAGAGGACGCTCTTAATATCGTCAGATTTCCGACGACTTCGAGTCTAATTATGGTAAGTAGATTTACCCTTATTATCTGAAGTCGAGGTTTGATATTTTCTCTTCTTTCTTTGACTCCATAATTGGACGCTACACCAACTTTTTTTAATGAAATTAACCTTACTTAGGTCTAGGTAAGAGTCCATGAATTTCTTTGTTTCCTAATTTTTAACAGAGTTTCTGATATTCTTGGGGTGAGTTATCTTAGGTTAACCGCCAAACATAACTCATGAGATCTATGTTTCCTTAATGTAAAATAGAGGTTGTTGATTCTGTTGATTGTTATTAGTTTGTGTTAGTACTAGCCTCCTGGTTATAAATTTCAATTGTATATCATCTAGTTCACAAAACTTTTATCCGATTCTTGGAATAATTAGTTGATAATTTGGTTTGTAACCTAGGGTCAAATATATATGTATTAACGAAACAAATTTGCAGGAGAGGGGGCAGCTTTTTTACGACCATGACATAAAAAAACTGGAGCGAATGCTGGACATAGGTATCATCCTTGTTAATGTTGCAGTGATATTGCTCACCCGCTGGTACGGAAGTATCGTAACATTTCCATTGTTTCAAACATTGTTTCAAAACTTAGCGTGGAGTGTGCCGCAGCTTGTGTTTTTCATGGCCATGGAATAATAAAACGCGTGGAAGACTAATGACACTATTTAGACGTAAGGATGATTATGGCGTTTTCCTTTCTCTGTTTTGGTGTTTTTTGTTTTGTTTATTTTTTGAGTAATTTATTTATTTACCCAAATGAAATCAATCAATACTATTAACAGAAAATCATTCCTAAATTACAATGTTCAAATTTTCCAAAAGATATAATTAACTAACAAAATTCATTAATGATACTGTTGTCTTTTGATTTTATGGACATATTTCTTATTCTAACCCATGTTTCTAAATAAATTAGATATGACCAATTAAATGGTTTATATTTTTATATAATCAATTTCATATTTCATATTTTTTTTTCAATATTAATAACATAAATTAAAGCGTGCAATAATTTTAAAAGGTTGATATTAAAATTGAACTTTTGTAACTACACGAGGATAAAATTTGAATAAAAATATTATTGACCACTTTATATGTTTTGCAATATTTTATACAATTTTTTATAATTTCTAATTTTTTAAAAAATTATATAATAGTCCCAGTACGAATTTTGGATACAACCATTGATTAACTTATTTTCAAACATAAAACGGCTGTGTGACGCATTTTAAATTTCCCAAATTATACACTTAATGAAATGTTTAAATTTTTCAAAAATACCCTTAATTATATGACTAACTAAAAAAATTCATTAATGACATTATTGTTTTTCGGTTTTGTGGGCCTAATTAAATGGGTTATGTTTTTCTATAATCAATTTCATATCCCATAAACTTTTTAAATATCAATATGATAAATTAAAATCTGCAATAATTTTAGAAAATTGATATTAGAAATTGAAATTTTGTAACTACACGAAGATAAGACTTAATAAAAAATATTATTGGCCACTTTATATGTTTATCAATATGTTATATAATTCATATTTTTTTAAATTATATAATAACCCAAGTACGAATTTCAGATACAACTATTATTTAACTTATTTACAAACATAAAACGGTCGTGTGGCACATTTTAAATTTCGTCATACTGTACATATTATAACAAATCCGCATAACTATAACTTGATAATGTCACAGTTTATATAGTTAAAACGAAAAATTATCAATCTTTATATTGAAAAAACAACGAAAAAATATCCATCCTTTCAAAGAGGAGTCATAATCTAGTCTATGTTTCTAAATAAATTAGCTATGATCCAAATCAGTTAACTAATTAAATGTTTATGTTTTATATAAGCCATTTCATATTCCATAATTTTTAATATCAATAAGCAATAATTTTAAAAGGTTGATATTAGAATTTGAATTTTGTAACTACACGAGGATAATACTTAAACAAAAAAAATTATTGGCCATTTTATATGTTTAGCAATATTTTATATAATTTATAATTCATTTAAAATTATATAATAGCCAAAGTACGAATTTTAGATACAACCATTGTTTAACTTATTTACAAACATAAAACGACTGCATGACGCATTTTAGATTTCGTCATACTGTACACACTATAACAAACTAAATTAATTGAAACTTGATCATGTCACAATTTATATAATTAAAACGAAGAATTATTAATATTTATATTGAAAAAACAACAAAAAAATATCCATCCTTTCAATGACGGATCAGAATCTAGATATAACCCAATAAAATCTAAAGATCTGACCAATTTAAGTTTCATTCAAATGGGTGAGATCCAAGTTAACAACATTCAAACTAAAATCTAAACCGTCCGATCAAACTATATATACTTTTTTTCTTATAGACAAGAAAAAACACAATGCAACGGATGAGTAACAAACAGAGTTTGTGGCCATTTGATATATTTACAACATCAATCCAATACAAAAAAAAAACATAAAACGAAATCACTCTAAATCAGCAAATCAGACAACCACTAGAAACAGAAGCTATAAAGGGAGAGCGAGAAGGAAGGAGGAAGCAGCATCCACATGGAAGGAGCTAGGTAACATCATAGTTGAAGCGGCGGACGTTGTGTTATTGTTACGAGGCCCTCTGTTTCTCACCCTTTGCTTCATCACCACTGCAAGATTCCTTGAGCCATGCTCGTTAGATGAGTACAAAAGAATAGTTGTCTCGGAGAAGAAAAAGTATAAAGAACAATTTTTCTTTATTAGCTTTAGAAACTATTCAAAACTAAAGCTCTCACTGTTTCTCTTAGAATTCTTATCTATAGCTCTTAGATCATTGATCTCTAGTTTAGATCTTATCTTTGATCTTATGGAACACCTCTTCATGAGACTTCTATTTATATGAAAGACAATTCTCTTTAACATGTGGGATATGGAAAACATAAACCTAATCTAATAGAAAACTTTCTTTTCCTATTTCTAGATTTACTTTTTTTTTTGTTTATACTTAACATATTAAACATCTAATAATATGTTAAGTTTCCACAAGCTTGGAATTATCCAACATTCACTCCTCCTTCAATTCCAACTTGAACTATGGAGGTCAATTTCTTG
The DNA here is from genome assembly GCA_026261945.1 of Hirschfeldia incana. Taxonomy (NCBI): domain Eukaryota; kingdom Viridiplantae; phylum Streptophyta; class Magnoliopsida; order Brassicales; family Brassicaceae; genus Hirschfeldia; species Hirschfeldia incana. The sequence goes on from JABCMI010000006.1 coordinate 8,005,531, forward strand.
AACTCCAATTAAGCTCCTCATTTGCTTGAACTTAATCCTCAAGTAATCATCATTCACCATGCCATGGTGTGTGAATCCACCCATTAAATTCACATCTTTCTCAAGGTTAGACTGGATGCTCTCCTTGCTTCTGTACAGCCTCTTCTTAGAATTGACCAAATACTTGTAGAACTTTCTCATGGCTTCTTCACTTATGTTGTGATGAGTCTTCCGGCTGAAGCTCACTGTGATGAGAACACTGGTCACGTCCACCATGATGTGTACGTGAGTTGTGTTACACACTTTCACATGTGTGTCACATACCCCTGCCTGAGTAGTGTTACACGTTTTCGTCTTTGTGTTACATACCACTGTATGTTTAGCACTGACGTGAGTTGTGTTACAAGTTTCCATCCTTGTGTCACACAAGATTCCTTGAGCATACATCACTTCTCCGATTCTGATTCCGTCTGCTCCTTGAATCACCTCAATGCCAAGGTAATACATTAGCTTACCTAGATCTGACATCTCGAACTTCCTGGACATCTTTTCCTTGAATTGCTTAATCACCTTAAACAAATTTCCTGTCACAAATAGATCATCAACGTAGATGGCTATGATCAAGACGTCTCCTCCTTGAGTCTTGCGGTACACTGATGGTTCCTTCGTGCACTTCTCAAATCTCATCTCTTTTAGAACCTGATCGAGTTTAGTATTCCAAGCTCTTGGTGCTTGGCGTAACCCATACAACGCCTTGTGTAACACATAAACTCGATCCTCTTCTCCTCTCTTCTCGAAACTTTCGGGTTGGGTTACATACACTAACTTCTTTAGATATCCATTCAAGAAAGCGGTCTTCACGTCCATGTGATGTATCTCCCAACCATTGGTTGCAGTGAGGGCTATCAAGAGCCTAATAGTTTCGAGACGCGCCACAAGTGCAAACACATCATCGAAATCTATTCCTTGCCTTTGTACATATCATTTTGCCACAAGCCTCATCTTATACTTGCTAATTGTACCATCCGCCTTTCTTTTTATCTTGTAGATCCACTTCAACCCTATGAGTTTCACTCCAGCCGGTTTGTCTACCAGCTCCCATGTCTTGTTTCTTGTGATAGACTCCATCTCGGCCACCATTGCTTCAACCCATTCTCTCACGTGTTCAGCTTCAAAATAGTTCTCTGGCTCTCCATCTACTGTGAGCAACAACATTGCACTTTTTTTATCACCAAGCAACACATAATCGTCTAGATACTTTGGTTTTGTTATGGTGCGACCGTGTCTAGTTACCACCAGTTGAACCCAACCGTCTTCTTTCTTATCATTGTGATCAGTATCTTCTTCTTCCTCCTCATCTTGGTTTATAGCTTCTTTTACGTGATCATCACCTTGATCATTACCTTCTTCTATACCACCCACATGTGGAAGCTTAAGCACACTCGGTTCACAATCTGCTTGAGTTGTTGTAGATGTCCAATCCCAAGCTTTCTTCTCATCGAAAATCACATCTCTACTCAACATCACCCTTCTTGTGACTGGATCATAGAGTCTATAGGCTTTGGAACCCGGCTCAGTTCCAAGATTGACCACACACTTTGATCTCTGATCCAACTTCTTTAGATGAGTTACGCATACCTTCGTGTGTGCTATACAATCGAATATTCAAGTGCTTGATATTTGATTTACGCGATGTGAAGCACTCGTATGGCGTTTGATCCTTCAAGGATTTTTTAGGAACTCTGTTGATGAGGTAAGTTGAATGTCATATAGCTTCTCCCCACAAGTAGTTCGGCATCTTCATTGCCTTCAACATACTTCTTGTCATCCCCATTAAGTTTCGGTTTCTCCTCTCTACAACACTGTTTTGCTGAGGTGTATAAGGTGCGGTTAGGTGCCTTTTGATTCCACTATCTTCGCAGAATAGATTGAACTCGACTGAGGTAAACTCTTCTCCTCTATCGGTGCGAACAATTTTAATGATTGATCTTCTTTGCTACTCTTCACTCTCCTTAAACTTTTTGAATCGATCGAATGCCTCACTCTTCTCCTTCATAAGTATAATCCACATATACCTAGAGAAGTCATCAATCAAGACAAAGACATACAGTATAATCTCTATAAATTAATATCTCGATAAATTAATATACACTAAAATATCTATAAATTAATATTATTTTATAGTCTCAAATTGAGTTTTTGGTTCAATTAGTATCTCGATAAATTAATATCTCTCTAAATTAATAAAAATTTTTTTTTGGTGTAGTCCCAATATTATTAATTTATAGAGGTTTCACTGCACTTGTTATCTGCAAGAGTTGGAGGTGTGATCGGTCCACACAAATCTCCATGCAATAACTCTAATGGCTTCGTCGCACGAAACATGGTTTTGGTCGGGAATGAATGTCTAATATGCTTCCCTGCTAGACATGCGTCACACACGCTTTCTTCGTGTGTTACAGTCGGCATTCCTATATGACTATCTCCTTCCTTACTATGTTGTTCATCATTCCATAATTTATATGTTCTAGTCGAGCATGCCACCTCCATGTAGCATCTTGATCTCTGACATGTAAGCACTCCAGGTAGCTAATATCCATGGGTGTCTTGTAGAGACGGTTTGGAGACCTTGAGACACGTACAAGCAACCTTCCACTCGAATCTGTGAGTGTTAAGTAGACATCTTTCATGTTAACCTCACGTCCGTTTTCTGTTGCTTGCCCAAGACTCAATATGTTGTGCTTCAGGTCGGGTATGTAGTAGATGTCTTTAAGTGCCTTCTTCTCTTCAGTCTTGCACACAAAGGTAATCACACCCTTTCCAACAATATCAACACACGATCCATCACCAAACTTCACCTTGTCTTTGGTGTTTAGACTCAAACTCGAAAAGGACTCCTTGTTTCCCATCATGTGATTGCTCGCTCTATTATCTAAGTACCAAACACTTGCATTGCCTTTGTTGATGTCTAGATTCTTCGAAATCACCTTCTCCTCGTTCAAGAACACCACCTCGTGTACATAGAGTGCATCCACCTCTTCTGTCTTGTTTAGGTTGGTTTCTTGACTTTTCTCTGACTTCTCGGGACAGACATTTGCGTAGTGACCAGGCTTGTCACATCTCCAACATATCAGCTTTGAACGATCCTTCTTCGAGTTTATGTCATCGGTCTGTGACACATGCTTTTGGGTGTATGACCTACCACGACCTCTGCCTCTACCATTCCTTCCTCTACCTCTACCACATGAATTTTCATAGCCCCTCTGACTATGATGTTCGTTGTTGGAGAACGTAAGCTTCCCTTGGTCTACTTCCTTGGCTTCCCTGTTTACACGATCCTCGTATGCCTTAAGCCTTCCAACGATGTCCTCAAAACCCTTTGAAATTAGGTCTAGGACATGCTCAAGCGACGCCACGATCTGAATGTACTTATGACTTGGAAGACTCATCAAGAACTTCTTGACCATCTTGGATTCTTCTATGGTTTCTCTCAATGAGGCTGCTTTGGATGATAGGCCTGATATCTTTCCCGCAAATTTATCAATCGTCTCGTCATCATCCATCATCAACTTATCAAACTCCGCCATCAACATCTGAAGTCTCGCCTCCCTTACACGATCAGCTCCACGGTGTCGTGACTTGATGGCGTTCCAGAGGTTCTTCGCTGCGGTTTGTTCTCCCACCTGGAGAATCAATGTCTGGCGAATGGATTGATACAAAAGAGTAGTCGCCACATCGATCTTCTTTTGATCATCCGCACCAGGTTCGATCGTGTCCCATACTTCATGAACACGAAGTAGAACCTTGATTCTCATCGACCAAACTGTGTAGTTTGTCGATTTCAACATCGGACATTGGATGGAAGTGGATCCAAAGTCCTTCGTGCGTGGAGTCCTAGTCACGTCCGCCATCTTGCGTTGGCGAGCTCTTCTCCACAAGCACCAGGATCGAAGCTACAACTTTAGCTTTGGTCGAGTCTCCAACCTGAGGCTCTGATACCAATTCAAATATCAGAGATCTCTTAGAAACACAAGAATTATAAAGAACAACTTTTCTTTATTAGCTTTAGAAACTACTTAAAATAAAACTCTCAATGTTTCTCTTAGAACTCTTATCTATAGCTCTTAGATCATTGATCTCTAGCTTATATCTTATCTTTGATCTTATGGAACACCTCTCCATGAGACCTCTATTTATATGAAAGACAATTTCCTTTAACATGTGGGATATAGAAAACACAAACCTAATCTAATAGAAAACTTCATTTTCCTATTTCTAGAATTCCTTTTTGTGTTTATACTTAACATATTAAACATCTAATAATATGTTAAGTTTCCACAAGCTTAGAACTATCCAACATGCGTCTAGCTTTGATCTCACCCATTTCTGTTTGTCTTTTGCTTGAATTATGTTTCTTAAGCTCTGATGGATATGCGATTTGTAAAGATAAATGCAGAGGGATGTGTCTTCTTATAACGATGAGAAGTCTTGTCAGGTTGGTTTGTATAGAATAAAAAATACTAGATATTAATCTGTCCTTTGTAAGGGCGGAATTTGTTTCTCGGTCTTCAAAATTATTTTAGATGTATAATTTGGTTATATAATATATTAAAATAAATATAAAGATGTGTAAGACTATTTCGATCTGTATTACTATTTAGAGTAAAATAATTGAGACAATTTTTTATGTCAATAACATAAAAAATGTGTTAGTATTTATTTACAATATATATGGTAAAGTTTCTATCAATACTATAATAATAAATATTCAGATATAATGATTCTAATAATTTACTATGAATGTCAACAATTTACAATATTCACATCTGATGTATCATATATGTTTTTAACCATGAAAAGAAAAGTTTTTAACTATGAAAGTATTAACATATGCAACAGTATTACATAGATAATTAAGGTTGAATAAAATGATTAATATGGGCCGATTAATGAGTCAAATAAATTTTGTTTTCAAATTTATTCACACGTTTGTTTGTTCACTAATATGTTAATGCATGCATTCAATTCAGTTTTTGGTTCGATTCCAAATTATTGTTTTTTCTTTCAGTTTAGTTTTAGGTCGTCATTGTTTTAGTTTTCGACAATATGTTAAAATCCAACCCATTTCCGTGGTCGAATTGATAAATCCATTGACTCGATATATAATCAGTTTTTGTTTAAAAAAATATGTTATTTAAAAACCAGATAAAAAATCTTTAAACCCCGGTACCCAACACCGGTTGCACCACTGGTTCAACCACTACATAAATTTTATTTATTTTTCCTTAATTTTTTCAGTTACATTATCAGATTATTTTCATCATATATAAAATCAATTAAACTATTTTATTTTTGATTTTATATTTTATGATAGTTTTACTATACCATCTGAAACAAATGATGTGAACGATGATCGAAAGAACTAAAATTAGTTAATGTGATTTAATATTATTTTACTATTATTATCGACAATCTATTACAATTTGATGTTTTACTTGAAAATTTAATATATTTTTCACATTAGACATTTAGATATTTAAATTTTCTAAATCTTGATATATTTTATCATATGTCACAACTCTTAACTTATTACAAAATTGTAAGTAGTCTAAATAATTTTTGGATATTTTGCATGTGAAATAAAAAAATAAAGAAAAGTAAATTTAAATATTTTTCTAAATATTTTTAAAACATAAAATATCTCTTATATTTTTCATACTAATATTTATATATGAAATTAATTAATTTATTGACCTCTGGTTTGTCACCAGTGATCCGGAAAGTTGTCTGATCCAGTGTTTATGTTGGGTTTTAAAACACTGGTTTTCAGCTTCATTTTGTTTTGGATAAAAATGTTAGGAACCTGATAAAATTTTGAGTTTAATTCAATTTTGGTTGGCCTCTTGTTTTTCAGATAGTTTGAATAATTCTGGTAAAAATCACATATCTAATAACTTTAAATATTTCAGAAAAAACAATATTTGGGTGATTCGGTTCTATTGCGAAACTACAATAATTTAAAAAAATTTAGATAAAATATAGCAATCCCATTTTTTGTACTTTGGTTTATAAGTCTTATTTTAGGATATTTTACCGTTGAAGAAAAATATCCACTTAATAACTATAGAATATTATGAGTATTTTGATGTTCATAAATATGCTATTATTAATTATGTTTCCTTGCTAATATATATAAATCAATATATTACTTTGTAAAATTTATTTTGTATACTGGAAATATTTACTAAATAATGAGAATATACAGCCAAAACAAATTTTCTTTTGTGCCAGCCATTTGAATTTTGAAGTTTATAAGTTAGAGTTTAGGATTTGGTCAACTATGGTATAGGGTTTATTATTTGTTTTGTTATGTGTTAATTATATAACCTGTTTTATAAAATAGTTGTTATTTGTCCTTTCTATGGTTAAACGATAGATATATTGTTACTGCAGTTCTTATATTGGAGGATGCTGCTCGATTAATTACACTGGAAAATGATTTTATACTTTTTAAATAAAAGAAATTTTGAAAAATACGAAATTAAATAAAAACTTTAGATTTTAAATATTCTAGTGGCATGAATCTGTAAATACTTTTAAAAGAAAATGACACCTCAAAAAGAGCATTCTGTTTTAGTAGTATTGATATGCTACATGATAGTGGCTTTTGTGAGCGAGCCTGATTAATCTTATGTATTAGTTAATCTTATGGCTAATGAAAATTGGATTAACCAACAAGAAAGGACAATGACTCAAATCAAAATTCAAAATAATATCAAAATTTTGCTTATAAGTTTTATACAAAAAAAAATTAAAGTTTAATGATTGATAAAGCCTAAAAAGGCCCAGACAAAACCAAAGCTTACTTTTACATGAGGATCCATACTAATTTTGAACCAGCCCCACTCTCTATTTTATCATAGAATAAACAAAATAATTTGACTAATCAAATATGGGAAGTCAGAGTGAAATCTCTGTTAGATGATGAAAACATTAATATAATTGGTTTAAAAACAAAAAGAGAGAAACATAGAGATAGAGAAAAAGATGAAGTTGGTGATGAGGTGTTAAAGAAGCAGACAAAAGAAACGAGAGGCCTCAATTTTACTTAGCCTCAAAACACTCTTAGAGAAGAAGAGCTCTCTCGCACCTTATCCTATCCTTTCTTTCTCTCTCTCCAAATCTCTATTTTCTCAATCACTACTTTTACTTCCTTCCTCATTGTCACTACCACCACAAAGTCATTCTTATAAAAATACACACACACACACACACCTTCTCTCTCCTTCCTCTTCTTCTTTTCATCACTATTCATTCGTAAACAAACTTCCTGTAGAAAAGTCCTTGGTGTATGCAACTCAATACATATCAAATTCAATTTGGGTTTTGTAACCCAACGTTTTAAGTTTTGTGTCCATTGGTAATGGCTCCTAAAGCTGGGAAAACAAAGCCACACAAGAGTAAAGGAGATAAGAAGAAGAAGGAGGAGAAAGGTTCTAATTGTTATTGAAATCAAATTTTGCTTTCTTTTTCTCTATGAAAAAATAAATAAAAATTTTGTGGTGGTTGTGCAGTGTTGCCTACTGTCATAGAGATAAGTGTTGAAACACCAGATGAATCTCAAGTGACTCTCAAGGTTTTGAGCCTTACACTAACATTTTGGTATAAGATAATGTTTTTAAAACCAGTGAATACAATTCTCACAAGTTGGTGATGTTATTGGTGAAAGGGAATCTCCACGGACAGAATCTTAGATGTGAGGAAGCTCTTGGCGGTCCATGTTCAGACATGCCACTTCACCAACTTCTCCCTCTCTCACCAGGTTTCCTCTTCATGCATTTATGATATTCGATGATGATTCTGGTTAATGGCGTTACATATCTTTTCGCCTTTGCAAAAGTTTTGATTAAAAAAAAAACATTTTCTTTCAAAATTTGGTAATGGACCCCGTATAAGTATTGCGTAGGCCCAAAACAACGACGTTTATAGCTCTATTTCTGACATTTGCCGCCTAAATAAAAATAAGTAATCTTTGTGGGTGCAGGTGCGTGGCACTAGGCTCAAGGACTCCGTTGACATCGTATCGCTCAAGCCCTGCCACCTCACCATCGTCGAAGGTAATCTTCCTGATCCAACGGCTCATAATAGTTTACTTCCATAGGGTCAGCCACAGGTGATTAATTTTAAAACTCTTTTTTTTTCTTAAAATCGCAGAGGACTATACGGAGGAGCAAGCCACCGCGCACATACGGCGGCTCCTCGACATCGTCGCTTGCACCACCGCCTTTGGCTCGTCGAAACCGCCCGCACCACGCACGTCTCCAAAGGAATCTGGAAACAAGGATGCCGGCGATTCAGATTCCGTCCCAAGCCCTAAGCTCAAGGAATCAGAGAAGAAACTCGTCGTCGGCGGTGGCGGCGGATGTGAGGCTTCTCAAGCTGCGGAAGGCGGAGACAAGGGAGAAATCAACATGTGCCCGCCGACTCGTCTCGGGCAGTTCTACGAATTCTTCTCCTTCTCACACCTTACTCCTCCGATCCAATGTGAGCTTCCTTCTCGCCAAATCGTTACTCGATCTCGCGTACTAATCAACGTTTCTTGAATCTTGTAGATATCAGGAGGTCTGTTCGTGCATCAATTGAAGATAAAGGATCAGATGATCTCTTTCAAATCGATGTAAGGACACTCTTTCAGTTTCTTATTTGTTTGCTTTTGAGAGAAACTTAAAAGACTGATTTGGTATATACCATTTTGCAGGTTAAAGTTTCAAGTGGGAAGCCGATCACGGTCGTTGCGTCGAGAACAGGTTTTTACCCAGCTGGGAAACAACAGCTTCTGTGCCATTCTTTAGTTGAGCTGCTTCAACAGATCAGCAGGCCTTTTGATGCTGTACGTTTGAATTTTTTTTTTTTTTTAATCTTTTCAGTTCTTTTTTTTGATCGTTGGTGTTATTGTGGCTGCAGGCTTATGACGCTCTTATGAAAGCTTTCATTGAGCATAATAAAGTAAGTAAAGCTACTCTTGTATGCTATGTTGATTATTTAGGAGGGTTCACTTGTATAATAATTTGTTGTTCTGTTTCAGTTTGGCAATCTTCCTTATGGTTTCCGGGCAAACACTTGGGTAGTTCCTCCGGTTGTTGGAGATAGCCCATCTACTTTTCCTTCACTTCCAGTGGAGGATAGTACATGGGGAGGAGATTGTGGTGGAGTTGGCCGGTCTGGTAAGCATGATAAGAGAAAGTGGGCTAAGGAGTTTGCGGTTTTGGCAGCCATGCCTTGTAAAACATCTGAAGAGAGACAGGTTCGAGATAGGAAGGCCTTTCTGCTCCACAGTCTATTCGTCGACGTTTCTGTTTTCAAAGCAGCGGAGATAATCAAGAATGTAGTAGAGAGTGGTAATCAACTCTCGCCTGCGTTGGCTTCCCATGAACAAAGAGTAGGTGATTTGATCATAAGGGTGGCTAGAGATGATCCTGATGCCAGTGCCAAGCTTGACCGAAAGAGTGATGGGACTCGGGTTCTTGAGATCTCTCATGAAGAACTTGCTCAGAGAAATTTGCTTAAAGGGATCACTGCTGATGAGAGTGCCACGGTTCATGTAAGTTTGTTATAGCTTGTGGTATTTTTCTTAGCTTTCTCTTACTGGATTTGTTACTGAGATTTATTCAATCATATAGGATACGTCGACCCTGGGTGTGGTGGTTGTAAGACATTGTGGTTTCACAGCCATTGTGAAGGTTGCTGCTGAATTTAACTTGGATGGGGGCAGTCTCCCACAGGATATAGACATTGAAGACCAATCAGATGGAGGTGCAAATGCACTGAATGTAAATAGGTAAAAGCTTGGTTGTGTACATATTTGCATTGCTTAACATCTCTCTTGGCATGATTGACATTTTGGCATACCATATGTGGATTTGGAAATAGGTGGTATTTAGCAATCTTTTTCTGATTATTTCTTTCAGCTTGAGAACTTTGTTACACAAGTCGTCAACGCCTTCAAGCATAGCTCAGAGATCACCAAATGCAGACCCGGAACAATTTCGTGTGGCTAAGTCCCTTGTGAGGAAAGTAATTGAGGACAGTCTGCAGAAATTAGAGGATGAACCCTCAAGAAATACAAAGCCTATAAGTTGGGAATTAGGAGCGTGTTGGGTGCAACATCTGCAAAATCAAGCTTCAAGCAAAACTGAGTCTAAAAACACTGAAGATGCTAAGCCTGAACCACCTGTTAAGGGTCTTGGAAAGCAAGGCGCACTGCTAAAGGATATTAAGAGGAAGATTGATGTGAAAGCTAACAAGTCTGAACAAGGAAATGATGCCCTTGCTAATACGGCTGACAATGACAAGAAATCAGAAACTGAGGATCAGAAGGAACTCGAGAAACAGAATAAAGAAATGGAAAATATGTGGAAAGAATTGGTGACAGAAGCTGCATATCAGCGTCTTAAAGAATCAGAAACTGGTTTCCATCTCAAGGTTTGTTTGTTTCCCCAGCTGATAACATTTTAATATTGCAGGCTAGTAGTAAGGATGACTTATACTTCCCTAGTTTGCTTTTATAAATCTTACCTTGTGTACTCTCTCTCCATAAATCTGCCCTGCAGTCACCCAGTGAGCTGATTGAAATGTCTCGCAAGTACTACACTGACACCGCTCTTCCAAAACTGGTCAGTTTCTTGGAATTTTATCTTCCTCTTTAGTAAATATCATCAGCTCCTCATAAACTTCGACTTGATACATTGCAGGTGGCAGACTTTGGATCTCTTGAACTCTCACCCGTCGATGGGAGAACTCTGACTGACTTTATGCACACCAGAGGCTTACAAATGCATTCCTTGGGGAGAGTGGTAACCATTTCAATTCATAGTTTATGGTACCGAATATGTTAATGTGTAGATAATCAAAGTGCCTCATTTCTTATAGGAATCGCTCTTTTCTTCTTTCATCTTAGGTCGAGCTGGCTGACAAGCTCCCTCATGTGCAATCCCTCTGTATTCATGAAATGATTGTTCGAGCATACAAGCATATACTGCAGGCTGTTGTAGCAGCGGTTGAAAACACTGCTGATCTAGCCATCTCAATAGCAACATGCTTAAATGTCCTACTGGGAACACCGTCTGACACTGAGAGCGAACATGATGAAAAGATAAAGTGGACCTGGGTAGAAACTTTCATGTCCAAAAGATATGGGTGGGATTGGAAGCATGAAGGTTGCCAGGAACTGAGAAAATTCTCCATTCTTAGGGGACTATCACACAAGGTTTGGGACTGTCAATCTGGTTTTTCCTTCAATTGGGACAATCTAACCTTAGATTCTCATATGTTGCTTCACTAGGTTGGACTGGAGCTTGTTCCTAAAGACTATGAGATGGACACATCATGTCCATTCAAGAAGTTAGATATTATCAGTATGATTCCTGTATATAAGGTACCATTGTGTAACTAACTATCTTACTCCAGTAATAAGCCATAATAGAAATTTTTAAGTAACTCAAGAGCATTGCTTTTGTGTGCAGCACGTTGCATGTTCATCCGCTGATGGACGCACCTTGTTGGAATCATCCAAAACATCTTTGGATAAAGGCAAACTAGAGGATGCTGTCAGCTATGGTACCAAGGTATAACTGATCTCTTTCTCATTCCTCTTTTTATATACTAATTATGTCATGAAGCTCTTGACTAGTCTGGATACACTGATCCCTTCTTTGCTTACCCTTCCCCTGCTACCACTCATTATATAATCTTTCCTCTGCAAACAAACTGAAAGCAATTGAATACAGTTTTTTTTCCAAGTGTTCACATCTTTTATCCTTCTCAACCAATTTTGTTTTTAGAACTAGCATAAACTTACTGAGTATGCATTCTTAGCCCCATGTCAATATGGATTAATGATTTTTGCTTTGAAAGTATGATTATGCACTGAAAGAATCAACTCTCCAGCTTGTCTCTGACACTTTTTTCACTGAATGTATCTATTTTACTTCAAACGGTTTAAGTGAGTTGATATTCTGGTTTGACTCTATAGGCATTGACGAAGCTTGTAGCAGTGTGCGGCCCATATCATAGAATGACCGCCGGAGCATATAGTCTACTTGCTGTTGTACTGTACCATACTGGGGACTTTAACCAGGTATTCACTTTGAAAGCATTCGAGACTATCTCCATGGCATCGCTTCACTTACTTACTGTGCAGAAGAATCTCTCTACTGCATGCAACTAACCAGTTTTGATTTTTCAGGCTACCATTTATCAGCAGAAAGCACTCGACATAAATGAAAGAGAACTTGGACTTGATCACCCAGACACAATGAAAAGCTACGGCGACCTGGCCGTCTTCTATTATCGTCTTCAGCACACAGAATTGGCTTTAAAGTATGCTCTCTGCATTTTCCAAAGCCAAAGCCTAAAAATTAGTTGTTTCGAGCTGCTAACATGTTATTCTTGTTGTAGGTATGTCAACCGTGCATTGTACCTTCTGCATCTAACTTGTGGACCGTCGCATCCAAATACTGCTGCCACTTATATTAATGTAGCGATGATGGAAGAAGGTCTGGGGAATGTCCATGTGGCCTTAAGATACCTTCATGAAGCGTTGAAATGTAACCAGAGACTGCTTGGAGCTGATCATATCCAGGTTGGTTTATTAAGAAAGGACTTGAACTTAAATAGTAAATTTTACAATGGAAGCTAAACAAAGCATTTAAAAATGATTTCTGTTGTGTTTTGTTTTTTCAGACTGCTGCAAGTTACCATGCCATTGCTATTGCTCTTTCTCTGATGGAAGCATACTCCTTGAGCGTCCAACATGAGCAAACTACTTTACAGATTCTACAGGCAAAGCTAGGCTCTGAGGATCTTCGGACACAGGTGCGTAAATAGCTACAATTTACATGGAGTTTCACTTCAAAGTTTCTTACGCTCCAGAACTGTTTTAGGATGCGGCTGCGTGGCTTGAGTATTTTGAGTCTAAAGCTCTGGAACAGCAAGAAGCTGCACGAAATGGTACTCCCAAGCCAGACGCCTCTATTTCCAGCAAAGGCCATCTCAGGTATTAAAACGTTCGTCTTTATATGTTCTTAGCACCGTTTACAATTTGTACATGAGGACCAAAATATATAAATAGTACAAAGCCATATCTTGTGTTAACCCTTGTCTAGAGTATGTAACTCATAAGCTTTCTTCACAATCACAGTGTATCAGACCTGCTGGATTATATAACTCCAGATACTGATCTTAAAGCAAGGGACGCTCAAAGGAAAGCTCGCCTAAAGGTCACAATTGCTTTCTGCTTACTTAATCCATGTTTTTAATGAACTTCTGACTGATATATTGATCAAAATTGTGTATTCAGGTCAAGGGAAGACCAGGACAAAGTCCAGGACCGGTGTCTGAAGATAATCAGAAAGATGATGAAATTCTGAGTCCGACTAATATCACCGTAGAGAGTTCAAGTGACAAAGAGAACAAAACAGAAGCAAAACCTGAAGAAACAAAGGTTATTAAACTTGATTTGCAACCTCAAGCTCAGGTAACACTGGTTAAGCTAGAGTCCACAGCCCAAGTGGATGATGACTCTGACGAAGGATGGCAAGAAGCTGTCCCGAAAAATCGTCATCCTTCTGGGCGTAGAACCCGTCCCAGCCTGGCAAAGCTGAACACAAACTTCATGAACGTGACCCAGCAGACAACAAAAAGCAGAGGAAAATCCACCAATTTCGCATCTCCAAGGACTAATTCAAACGAGCTTACAATTTCTGCTGGTGGTTCTACTTCCCAGCACGCGAAGAAGCTTTTGAAGAGCTCAAGTTTGAACAGAAAGCAAAACAGTTCCAATATAGTGGGAGAAAAGGCAGTTAACAATAAATCAGCGCTGGCGAGCTCACCTTCCACCGAACAGATCAACAAGCCAACTCTGATGGTGAGTCCTGTGACTCCCCAAGCTGGAAAACTGTTTTCCTATAAGGAAGTTGCGCTGGCACCCCCTGGAACAATTGTGAAAATAGTTGCGGAGCAGTTGTCAGAGGAAACGACTGCTCCAGAGACTTCGGATGCTGCAAAAGTCGCAGTAGATGGTCCTGAAAAGGTTAAGGCTGAGGATGTTGTTAGTGAGAATGAGCATGTGGCTACAGAAACTGAAGCAAAAAATGCCGATGGCAATGAACATGGAGGGATGGCTGAAAAGGCAGCAGAAGAAAGATCTCCAACAGAGACAGCTGTTTCAGATGCAAGTCAAGGAAAATCTGAAAGTGTACGAACTGCTGAGGACTCAAATGCAGGTCTTTTGAATAGTTCACCAAATGGAAGTGGACCAGGAATGAAGCAAGAGAAGGATGTCACTGGTGCTGATTTGAAAGCAGTCGATGGTGAAATGGAAGATCTGCCCAATGGAGACTCAAGCCCAAAGACATCAGTAGTTGCAGATGGAGAAAAGCAAGAAGCATGCGAGGCACAAAAGGAGATGACCAAGAAGCTCTCTGCTTCTGCACCGCCGTATACCCCAACGACCATTCCCATTTTTGGGTCGATAGCAGTTCCAGGATTCAACGACCACGTCGGAATCCTTCCCTCTCCACTGAACATACCGCCAATGCTTCCTGTAAACCATGTCCGCAGGTCAACTCCTCATCAATCTGTAACAGCTCGAGTTCCCTATGGACCTAGGCTCTCAGGTGGTGGTTACAACCGATCTGGAAACAGGGTTCCTCGCAACAAACCAACCTTCCCAAGTATCGCTGAGTCCAACGGCGAGGCTAATCAGTTCATTGGCCCAAGAATAATGAACCCTCATGCGGCTGAGTTCATACCGAGTCAACCATGGGTTTCTAATGGTTATCCGCTGTCACCAAACGGCTATAATGGGACGGAAATAACACAGAATGGGTACCCCTTGTCTCCAGTACCAGAAGGTGCATATCCGTGTAACATACTCGTACAGCCTCAGAATGGACATACTATACCTGGTACTGAAATGGCTGAGGAGAAGAGTGGAGGTGATGAAGAGAGCAACAAGGAGAAGAAAGCTGCAGAGGATGAAGAAGTCATTGCACAAGAAGCTATAGAAACACCTGAAAATGGACACTCGACAGTAGGTGAGGAGAAAACCACAGCACAAGAGGTATCTGGTGAGAAAGGGCAAGGAGGCAATTGCTGGGGAGATTACAGCGACAGTGAAATTGAAGTCACCAATTGAACAAGCAATTTTCTGTCATTGAAGGTTTAACATTGAGGCTAAAAGGAATGGAGAGAAACTTGGCTCCATGGATGAGCTTGAGTTACATCAAGCTTTCACGAGGAAAAGCATTTCTATATTTGAATGTTTTGAGGTTGATTGTTTTCAGCGTATGAAATAGTTTTTGGCTTTTGTGTTTGATAAAAACTATTTTTAGACAATCAAGTTCTTGGAGAAATAAATTCTCTATAATCTAGGGAAAATGTTTCTTTTTTTAAATATGTCTTTTCTAAAGAAAAACCCAAACCCAAGTTTCTATAGTTTTTTTTTTCTTTCAAAATCTGCTGGTTTTTTTCTAAAAATTATTCAACTCATTGAGGATTCTATTGAATAAAGTCATGGGTTCTACCTTATAAATATTCAATTTAGAAATTCTAACTGAAATTGAAAGAACCAATTTTTCTAATTGAAAGAATTGAAGTTTTCGTAGTAGAAAAGAATTTAGTGAAAAAGTATTTTAAAATGTAAAGAATTAATTTTTTAAAATTCAAGGTAGGATGAAAATATATTTATATCATTTGTCTATTAGATATGTACATCAACTTTATTGATACAATATATTTAAAAATGTAATGTTTGTCATCAATTTAGAAAATATATAGTTGTTTGACGAAATAACAAAAACATATCTTTTTATTTTTATAAGGTTTAAATAAGTGTCTGTAGACGCAAAGTAGTGTGTTCTAATGATTTTGGCTTTGTTTAGTAGAGATCTACTCTCATGCTTATTGAAGTCCTATTTATGCTAACTATCTTTGTTTGATTTGATTTTGTATGTTTGCATGTATGGTAACCCTAGTCAAAAATGTTTACTAATTATGCTTTTAGAAAACTCAAGCCAATGGATGTTGAATAATAGTTCTTTTTTATAAAAGAGAGAGAACTATATAATACAATCTAGGTCATGCTATTTCACAGTAAAAGAGAGAGAACTTCCTAATACACAATCTAATGGTTGATTATTTTTATAGGTAACTTTTTGGTCCTTGTTTGTGCACTTTTATAAAAAGATTCAAAAATTCATAAAATTTAAGATTCCAATTGGCGATCATGAAAATGAATGAAGTGAATATAAACAAGTTGAACAACATTTCACTTAAGGAACTGAATTCTTAAAAAAAAATTGGACGAACAAACATTTCTTATCAAATTTCGAAGACGAAAATATTCTTCATATTCATCAATATGAGTAGCATAGAGGAATGAGGTGGAGTCCATATCTTCTTAATTTGACAAAAAAAATCAACTTAATTGGTATCAGTTTTGAGGAACAACAAATTCATCATTATTTTTTTTTCTAATATATGATCACTAATTGAAGTCTAAATGAATTGATTTCTGACAAATTTAACAGTATTCCTTTTAAAATGAAAGAATTAGACAAATGCATTGAAATTCTTTTCAAATCATTCAGAACATATTATCTATGTCTTCAATTCAGTTCTTTCAAAAATCAATTAAAATTTTGAATCAACTTCTTAATCAGATAAATACATGACACTCATTGACTCATACTATAGTCTCATAGAATTCGTATAAATATTTGTATAGATCTGATCAGTGTGAAATATAAAAACGAGTTCAAGTTTTTCTTAAGGTTCTGGTTGGGTTCAATTTTAATTTCAGATCCAAATTGAATCGTTAAAACTTAAACCAACAAAATATATAGTTTTATGAAATGGTAGTGAAGCCCAACACTGAAGCGGTTTCAAAGCCACTTTTCTTAGTTGTCGCATAGAAAAAAACGTTGACGATCTGCAAAACTTCATTTCCAGAGGTTGCTTGTTTTGGGGTTTTGGTTTTGTTTTTTCAAAAACGATTAGGGGTGGGCATTTTGGTTTAGTTTCGGGTTCGGTTTGGTTAGGTTAATTTGGGTTTTATAAAACTCAACCCAATTAAAACCAAAGTAACTTCGGTTTGGGTTTAGTTTGGCTCGGTTTAATTCGGTTTGGTTTAGATAATTCGGTTTGATTTTGATTTAGTTCGGTTCAGTATAGTTCGGATTGGTTATAAAATATAATAGCATCAGTTTTATTACAATAGTCAACTTATAAAAGAGAGTAGAAATGTAAACTTTGTTACCTAAAAAATCTATTACTTTTTTTTTGAACGACACCTAAAAAATCTATTACTAAAAGTTAAAAACAATGTTTCCAAAAAACTAAAAATACCAAATATGGTCTGAAACAGTTAATTTTTTTTCATTTGAGTTGTAACATTTATTTACTATTAAAACTTAAAAATCTATAAAAACGATGTAAAGTTCGATGACAAAACTCTTAACCACGTCAAGAGAAGAAATACATAATAGGCAAAGTACTATTTGTAATCAAATTAGCGTAACAAAAACTTGTGAGCATGCCATAACGGCATAACCTATTAACTAAAAGACTATTTACATCTACCTTTTAGTTTTAATTGATCTTATAATAACCTTATTTCATAATTTTACCTTTAGACAATGGAAACTGGAGAAACTGAAGAAGATGAACGAGAAATTTTTAGAATTTTTTAGTACAATCTCTTTAGGTATTAGAATTATAGAATATATATATATATATAATAGTATTATCTAAATCATACTTGGAATTTCTTTTAAATATATGAAAGTTAAGAAAAAATGGAAAATTAAACTTTAACTAAAATCTACAATATGTTAATATACATATACATATAAAATATATTGAATTATCGGTTTGGTTCGGTTTAAACCCAAACCAAACCAAACCATTCGGGTTGAGTAAAACATGAACCAATTGGGTTATGTAAAAAACACGGTTCGGTTCAGTTCGGTTTGACTTTGGTTGGTTCGGTTCTGTTTGGGTTTTTTGCCCACCTTTGCATCCAATCAAGATTTCGAAAAAAAAGATTCCTAAAAAGTAGGAAAACTAAATTTTGGAAATAACTTTCTTAACATGAAAACCAAAAACCAAATTATCATGGTTTCTTATAAACTTACAATCGTTTTTCAGTTTTTTCTTTTAAATGTAATTATATTTATGCTATTTTAAAGTATATATATATATATATATATATATATATATATATATATATATATTAAACGATAATCACTATACACAAATAAAGTTTATTAAAATTCGTAGTATATTATTTTACTAATTTTTAATTTTGTTTTAAAAATAAGAAATTAACTTATAAGTTAATTTTAAAAAAAAATAACAGACCAAAAAATCATTAGTCAAACTTTTGAAAAACCAAAAGGATAATTATATTTAAAATTCAGAATTCAAAACTGATTTGTAATTTTATTCAGTTTACCAAAATTATAAAAATATATTTAAAATTGATTTAGTATGTTTGAATGTGTGTTAAATTATATAGTAATTTGAAAATATAAATATAAATATTTTTATATTACTTGAATTATAGAAGGTTTTAAAATATAAATATTTTTATTTTGTTTAAATTTTAACAATGTATTGTGTTTTTGAACTGCATTAATTAAGTATTGGGTTATATATATGCATTATGTGGTTCATCTATGTAGTTTGCATTATTTTCTCTTTTAAATTGCATATTTTATTTTAAAATAATTTATTAAATAATTAAATGTATTTATGGGGTAATATTTTGTGTTATTAATTTTTATTTCAAGTTAAAATAATAGTAAAATTAAGAACTAAAATCAAGCTTCTTAAAACACAGTAAAATCAAAACTTTTAAACAAATATTTTAATAATTTTTAAAACAAAAACCAAAATGTAAAAACTAAAATAACTATTCATATTTCTCAAAAAAAACTAAAATACAAAGGAAAAACCGAACCGAACCGAAATAGATAATATGGTTTGGATTTGGTATATACCATATAAACCGAATAGATGTGATTTTATAAAAACCGTTGGATTTGGATATGGTTCGGTATATAACCGATAAAACCGATCAAAAAAATAAAAACATGTAAATATGTATATATTTTGATGTGTGAAAATCATATCTTGCTAATAACTATTACCATATTTTATACAGTATAAAGAAATCACGATTTGTAAAATACTTGAACTATAATTAAGTAACAGTTCGCTAAATATGGAAGAATAAAAAAAATTATTCGTGCTTCGTGCTTCTGTTTTTTTTTTCAAAATTTGAATTTTGATTTTATTTATAGATTTGATTATGGTAGAAGCATTTTTTTGTTTTTTTTATTTAAACATAAAATACATTTTTTAATAAATGATTGTGTTGACAACATAATTCTAAAATTCATACATATAATATGACTTCAAACTAAAGAATTATGTTACCTACCAAAAAAAAAACTAAAGAATTATGTTTTTGGTATAAAACTGAATAAACCGAAAACCGATGATATATAAACCGAACCGAAGTAAATATTGATTTAAAATGGTAGTTTTATTTTACTAACGGAAATACCGAAAACCCAAAAAAACGAACCGAAATCGAACCGATATTCGGATTGAACAACCCTATCGAAATCCAAAAACTAAAAACCAAAATGGATCGACAAAAAAAAAACCAAATATAGAAAAACTATAGGGTAATTGCAGTGTATGTACATAGAATAAAAGATATTTAGCTGCCCGGTATTCTACTGTGTTATTTTCAGAAATACCATTTGTAACCCTATAACATTTTTTCTTTATTTTGTTAATTAAATCCTCATTTAGCCTCTCCTTCGTACCTCCTCTATTTCTTACTGTGTAGATCTAAATCGGATTGGAGTACCGGCGAGGAGTGGTTTTGTCAGAAAGTCTAAGGAGCCTTTGATTCGACTCGAGCTACTACGGAGCAGATCTGGTGGAGATCTGATTCTTGCTTTTGCCGGTAAGGATGGTTGAGCGTCACTTCCTCCTCCTCCTCTTGTCGGTCATGCTTGTACCCTCGCGACTCGGCTGTACTCGTCTCAAGACCCCTTTGAGCTTCTCTTCTCTCATTAGAGTAAAGACGGTGTTAAGGCTCACCGCTCGGAGAACCTCAGCGTAGTTCCATCGACGACATCCCAAGGTGTATCATCGACGTCTGCTTGAGGTTCATCTTCTCGTGAGCAGCTCCGCTCCCTCTTCATCTTCATCGATCTATCATTTATCACCCTCCCCCGAGGTTGTGGCGGTGATGGGAGAAAAGCAGAGGAAGAAACTGCTCCTGTTGTATGCTTCTCAGACCGGAAACGCTCTTGATGCGGCTGAGCGTATTGGCCGCGAAGCTGAACGCCGTGGCTATCCTGCCTCTATCAACTCCACCAACGAATTCGACCTAGTATGTGTAAAGAATCTATTTGATTTTAATAGCTTCTTACTGTCTATATGTAGATTGTTTGCTTCCTTTATCAGTTGCTTAATATTAAGGAAACCTTTACAATTCCTCTGTTTGATCACTTAGAACCGATGATTGTTGATATGCTCTCTTTATACCAGTAACTAGGTGTTTTCCTGCGCCATGCGCAGAAATAATAGTTTTAAATATAATTTTTTTTTTTGTTTTTGAGATATATATATATATATATATATATATATATATATATATATATATATATATATTATTTAGTTAGTGATATATGATTTAATGATACATTATAATAGTTTATCGGAGTGCACCAAGAAAGATATGTATATATGAGAATCAAATATCTTATGTATATATGATAAGAAAATATATTCTGTCACGAAAATATCATCACATACGTATTGGTTCTCATATAATATTTATTCTTTCCTTATACTTATTAGTTGAATGAAGCATTTGACATGTAATTAATTCGTGATTCCATAGATTTAACAATTTTTTTTTTTTGTAAACAAAATTTAACAAATTGTTGACCAAGCCAAATATATTTTACTTTCCTAATCTAAACTTTACGTATTCATTTTGACTTCTTAATCAAGGTAAATGTGATGAGTATCTTACTATTAAGTTGTCAATCTCCTTAATTATAATCTAATTTTTAATGTGATGAATATCTTACTATTAAGTTGTCAATCTCCTTAATCATAATCTAACTTTTAATTATATTTCCTATTATTATGTGTATATATATGAATACATAGTTAATTCGATTTGTTCAATCAATTTATGCCATTAAAAATCCATTATAGGTTATTATCTCCTTGACCATCACGTTTCTCATATATAATATTCGATCTTTTAATTAAATTTCCTATTATTATGTGTACAGTTATGAAAAAAATATCTCCTTGACCATCACGTTTATAATATATATATAATTACGTATTCATTATACAAAATTTAACAAATTGTTGACCAAGCAAAATATATTTTACTTTCCTAATTTAAACTTTCTTTACTTGATTACTAATTACTATGAATACCATATATAGATTTTTCTTCACTCAAGTCAATGATCATGACTTAGATTTGTCACAAAATGTTCACTCAAGTCAATGATCATGAATTGTCTAACCATTTCGGTTGATTGTCTAACCATTTCGGTTTTTGTAAATGAACCACATTTCCAAAAACCATATATTGAGAAGAAAATAATTCTTTAAAATAATTCTGGATCTATATTTTAAACTTAATATAAAAACAATCAAAACCAAAATTTTTTAAAACTTAACATAAAATATATCCATTACAATGAAGAATTGATAACAAAACAAATAAAACATTTCATAACTAAGAAGAATATATGTCAATTGATTTAAAGTTTAGCTATCCACTTCTCACATTGTGGATCCCAAACAAATCTGCTTGCACATAGTGTCCCCTTTGACTTGTTATTCTCTATCCATTCCAACATCTTCGATTTTTCTTGACGATCTAGGATATTGACATAATTTTTGTTCCTGGTGTCAATACTATGATATTCATAGCACTTCGATCCCTGAAAAAATTTGAGCCCATAATAAGATGGTGAAATAATAATATTGTGAATATCATTTGAATAATATGAGATTCATACGACTTACATCAAGAGAGAACAATTCTGACCACCTACTATTCCATTTGCCTAAATCCTGCACAACATAATAGATTTTAAAACGATCAATCTCACTAAACGCATGACCGAATTATAATACCCTAGACATGTCATCTCTAAAAAAATCATTATACCTCTCCATTTCTTTGCCATGTATATTTGGAAGACCTCATGGAATAGGGTGGAAGAAGAACTTAGTGAAGAAGTTTAGAATGATAAGAAATAATGATAATGATTAGGCAAATGCAACCTTATAAACGATTTTATTAGTCCTATTTGGTCAGAATAATTAGGGTTTAGGGCTTACCGTATTTGATGGTTTACCGAATTGGTTATTAGGGAAGATTTACCGAATTGGTTATTAGAGACTGGTTATTAGGGACTGGTTATTAGGGAATGGTTTATCGAATTGGTTATTAGGGGATGGTTAGACACGTAGGATTGTATTAATCAAATTTTGGTAACATTGGTAAGATTATATGGTAAGATGTTATGAAAAAAGTTAATTATATGGTAAGAAGTCTAATTGATCGACATGTGGACTTCCATGTCACTTTTTTTTGAAAAATCACTTCTCAAATATAGTCTAGGGGATCACCTCTTAGATTTGAGTGGTTCTTTAATTGTTGACATGTTTGCCAATTGATATACTTGTAGTAACTAACTATGTGTGTTAATTATTATATGAGCAATGTAGTAGTGTATTGTGCTATCTTATTTGATTTAGAGTTTGAACGTCTCTTTCATATAAATTTATGTCATTTAAATAAAATTGAATTGGTTTTAGCTTTTTTTGCAGGGAGATTTTGCATTCTCCGATGGGGATCTTGCACCGGAGGTATATAATACACTTCAAAATTGCTTTCGAGTTTTGGAAAAAAGGGAAGTTACTTAATTATTAGTCTTCTTGTAACAGCAGTGGTGCTCCGAGAAGAACAAATGAAAATGCAAAGCTTATCAATCACTACAATCGTGGCAATGGTCTTTGGTTTTTCTTTATACCAGTAATCACCTCTTAGATATTTGTGATATCTTATAATTCTTGTCTTTCAATATCCTTTATAATTGTCTTAAGTCATTGTGCTGCAATATGTAATGTTGTTTCTTGAACCTTTGTAATATGTCCACTGTTTCTATAAAGTTTGCCACCTTCTTAATATCATAAATTTTTTTACCAGTTCCAAAGGTAGTGTAAATTCACTTAAGATCATATCATACTGTATTTTGAGGACTATGTTTTAAAATTCCAGAACTTGAAAAGGTTTAAAATCCACCGTTAAAATCCGGAACTTTAAAACTCACCGTATGTTTTAAAAATCCAGAACTTGAAATCGTAGGGTTTCTTTCAACACGATGACACGTGCTTTTTTGCTTTCAAATTTTTGCTCATCACAACAACACGTGCATCCAACTTCGATTATGTATGGGGGCTGGAATGTAAATTTCTTGCACCGGGTACCTAATTAAATTTTATGTTGCATTGATATGCAAATATCTTATGTTTTATGATTTTCTAGCCAAATTGGCCAAAACTATAAACCAAAAGACCAAAAACAAAATCTAAAAACTATTCAAACAATCATCACCCGAATAAACTTCTCCTTCTCCTACCCAACCAAGCCTTCTTCTCATCGTTCGTCTCCGAATCAGCCATGGAGGATGAGGTAATCGTTTTTATTTTTCATAATTATTGAAAATAAATATGACATCAGCTCTGTTTTCCCCCGGAGATTGTAAATGAGAACTTGGAAAAAAAAAATCGAAACTTTGGTTTTGAAAATTCGACCTCGGTTTAAGACCTGATGCTTTAGATTAGATTCGATATGGTTTAGATTCTTTGTATGTAATTCGATTTTGACAGAAAGTTAGCTTCTTGGTTTCGTTGCTTGTGTGGTGTGTTATGTATGGTATGGTATGGTAGAGGCAAATTAGGAATCGAAAGGCAAATTAGGAATCGAAAGGCAAATTAGGAATTGTAAGGGAAGAAAAGATGAAGCTTTGAATTCGAATTGCATCTCTGTTTTTATAGTTGGTTTCTTTTCTCAGTTGGATGTGGGTCACTTATGGTGTATCTCGTTATCTTACTTGTTTTGTATTGAATCAGATTGAACTGAAAACTGCTCCTGCTGATTTCCGGTTCCCTACAACGAACCAGACAAGGCATTGCTTCACCCGTTACATTGAGTTCCACAGGTTCTAGTTTCAACATGTACACTCTTGCTTGATTGAGTTACTTGATATCTCTTCAATCAATTTTAACTTTTTAGATAAACAAAAATCCATATTTGTAGGTGCACAACAGCAAAGGGTGAGGACTCCAATGATTGCGAGAGGTTTGCCAAATACTACCGGGCGCTCTGCCCTGGAGAATGGGTTTGTGTCTTTGCTCTGTTTTCTTCATCAGCTTTCTTCACCTTTCCGTACACACATTCTTGACTATACGCTAATCTCTCCTCAGGTTGACAAGTGGAATGAGCAGAGGGAGACCGGAACTTTCCCTGGCCCTCTCTGATCCGAGCAAGAAGCTCTCTTTTATCATGTTTTGTTTGAGGCCAGAAGGTCGTGTGGATGTTCATTTCAATCCAAATCTTTTTTAAACGTTTTTCTTTGGTTGATCAAATAAATAAACTGTCTGCAAGACATTCTTTTGGATTAATGATTTGAGGTTTGACCTAAATTCTCCCAATTTAAACTCCTGGGGAAATTTTTGTTTTTTCCAACAATTTAAGGGTGTAATATGCAAATTGTCTAGTTGTCATTGACAGATACATCCCAACAGATTTTCGTAACGGACAAAAGTCACAAAACTAACAGTTGCGTAAAGATTTAACTTCGGCGACATGAGTGGCCTTTTTAGTTTCCACCGGACATAAAACTTTAAGCTTCTGCCGTAAAGACCAAACAAAAAACAAAACAATGGTTGAGTGTAGCAATAACCTTGTCGGAATCCTCAACTTCTTCACCTTCCTCCTCTCGGTTCCCATCCTCTCCGCCGGGATCTGGCTCGGCAAAAATGCAGCCACCGAGTGTGAGCGTTTCCTCGACAAACCAATCGTCGTTCTCGGAATCTTCCTCATGTTCGTCTCCATCGCCGGTCTCGTCGGCGCTTGCTGCCGTGTCTCTTTCCTCTTATGGCTTTACCTTTTCGCTATGTTCCTTCTCATACTCATCGGATTCTGTTTTACCATCTTTGCCTTCGTCGTCACCAACCGCGGCGCCGGTGAGGTTTTGTCGGAT
This sequence comes from Hirschfeldia incana, assembly GCA_026261945.1. Lineage (NCBI taxonomy): Eukaryota > Viridiplantae > Streptophyta > Magnoliopsida > Brassicales > Brassicaceae > Hirschfeldia > Hirschfeldia incana. The sequence continues at coordinate 8,030,901 of JABCMI010000006.1, forward strand.
AGAGGGTATAAGGAGTACCGTGTAGGCGATTACTCTAACTGGCTGCAGAAGCGAGTTAGTAATGCTAAAAATTGGGATCGGATCAGGAGCTGCTTGGTTTACTCCAACGTATGTTCCACTTTCAGTAGTCGCTACGCTAGTGTCACTGTCAACGAGTTCTACAAGACTAATCTCAATGCCCTTCAGGTCAGATCATTTTTGCTTTAAGAACAAAAAAGCTCCATGGATACAAAACACACAAGCCTTTTCTTAAAAAGTGTTTAGTCTTTTGAAACTCTTTTTGATCGTTCCCTTTTTCAGATTCTCAGATTAGTCTGGAAAAAACTGCTTTTACATTCTCTAACGTATTAAAAATATAACAACACTAGTGATGCTTTTGTCTATCTACACTGATAGTTTAGGTAGCATTTGGCTGCAATGTAACATAAAACCCATGTTCTTATATTGGTAGACATAATGTTAGTAGTCTAATTTCATATTAAGTTATAATGTGACATTCACCAATTTTTTTTTATATACTTTTGCTTCATTTGTGTAGTCTGGTTGCTGTAAGCCGTCCAATGATTGCAACTTCACCTATGTGAGCCCGACTAATTGGACAAAAAATACTGGTCCATACATAAACGAGGACTGTAACGTCTGGGACAACAAACCGGGGACTCTTTGTTACAACTGCCAAGCCTGCAAGGCCGGTCTGCTCGACAACCTCAGGAACTCCTGGAAAAAAGTGGCTGAGGTGAACATTGTCTTCCTTGTATTCCTCATCATCGTCTACTCTGTTGGTTGTTGCGCCTTCAGGAACAACAGGGTACGCAGATGGCGTTAGATTCTTATGTGCTGAGATACAAAAGAAGCCATCCAAACCAAGACCTAGGCTAAAGAAGATATCTAATGTGCCAACATCTTGCTCTTGAATACGTAATTGCAGCCTTTAAGCTCGTTGATCACTTGGTCTTGTGTGTGTGTGAGAGAGAGAGGCTGTTCTCTTATTACATATGCAACATATATTACTAAATGAGTTACAAGAGCTCTTGCTTTGTTCTTCTATTTCAAAGTCTTTTGAGTGTGTAGTAGACTAGTAGCTACTTCATCTGTTAATCTTCTATTTCTAGTCTTTTGTGTGTGTAGTAGACTAGTAGCTACTTCATCTGTTAATTAGTCGATTTATTTTCTTATGTTATCCACCCATACGAAAGTATGTTTTCTTTCTATTATTTGATTAAATGATATTTGTGAAACAATAAGAGCTGGATGCATGGGAAGACATACAATCGTAGGATAATGACAAAGACCTGACTCTGACTTATGGTACACATCATCTTGACATCCTCATTGTAATCCTTCCATACTTTCTAACTACTACTTTATCTGGGACAACTATATCTTCGAGTAACACATCATCATACATGAAGCTCTATGCAAAAGTGGATTAAAGAGTCTGGCTCATGGTACGGAATATCATTTGTGTTTTTCTTTTTGTTTTGTTTTTTAAATATAAGCTTTTATTCACTGTACCTTTTAGTTTGTTAACATGTTATTGGTATGTGTGGCTGTTCTTTCTTCTGAGATTATATTTTTATTTAAAAAAAACTAAATAACAGGCTTTTGGATACCCATTCAAATATCTTGGATTTTCGAAATTCTAAGTTAACCTTTCACAATCGTTCAAAATTACATATGGGATCAAATTTATCTGATGAAGTTTTGAATTCATGTAAATTTTATAACATTGTCTAAGATACATTTTAGCTTCGGAATATTTTTTTTTGGCCAGCAACAGAAAAGGCAGTTTTGAAATACTTTTAGTTTGATATTTCCCCAAACATTTAAATTATTTATTTAGAGTTTTACTATTTTATTGCAGATAATATGAAACACCATTTTATATATTCAGACTTTTTGGATATCTCTAAATTTCAGTTAAGGATTCTGTTGTTCAAATTAAATTTTGGTTCTGATAAAAGAAAATTAAAAACGAAAAAAAAAATAACTATGGGCCCACTGGGCCTAGATATTGGAGCTTCAAGCTTAGCAAGAAGCAGAGGACATGGTTAGTCCGCGAAGAAAATGGCGTTTCTCTGTTCATCGTCTCTTCCTTCATACTCCTCTATCCCCATTTTCAGCAAGTCAAACACAGATGGATTCCGGTCGTCCTCTTCCTGTAGACTCCGATTACGTCCTATCTCCGCTTCACACATTCTTGCTCCATCGATCGACAGGTCAGCGATCGTCATATCCGAAACAGTGTCAGAGGACGAGCTCTGGGCTGCATCTTGCCTCCGCGTGCGGACCTTCAACGAACTCAACCCTTCCTCTTACAATATACAAGTCAGTTCTTGTCCCTATTATTATCATGTTCTTGAGTGATTGGTTTGAAAGCGTTTTTCTCTTTGAGGGTTTGGAAATGAATTTATGTTTCTTGTGCTGATGTTATGTTTTGCTGTTCAAGTTTCTTTTAGGATCACAGAAGATACTTGGCGGAGCGTGAGTTCGACGCGCTTAAGGAGAGAGTTTCAGGAAAGAGGGAAGGTTTTACGCGGGTGTCCTGCGTAAATGCTACCCTTCCATTGTCGCAACTGTCAACCTCTTCTGAGGATTTATGCTCTGCATGTAAGGTCTGTCTATTCATTTACTCATCTTGTATTGTTGTTACCTGTGCATCCTTGTAGATTTAGCATAATAGACTTCTTTTCATGGAACTTAGGATTACTTTTATAAATGTACTCAAGGGCCGGCATCGAATTTTAAGTGATAAAAAAAAAAATTAAGTAGACTTTATATAAAATTTTGCTATGCATACACAATTTAGTAGACTTTAAATAAAATTTTGTTTTCAACAGTTTGGAGATTTAATGTAAATGTAAATTTCTTCTTAAATTTTTGGGGGTCATATATCAATGCTTCACTTGTCTATGCATATGAGTAGGACCGGTCTTGGTCGTGAGATTGTTGCTTTGGGTTTTGATATGGATTTTTGTGCTATGCTTGATATGTTTCTTCAGTATTCTGATGGGATAGAAGATAGAGTTGTGGTGGGGAGCCTTGATCTTAACCAATGCCGTTGGCTTCCTGATGAAATCGCTGGAACAAAACCAGAGGTATGTATTTCATGTTACCAACTTTTGTATATAACAAAAACAAAAAGCTTCAATCTGATAGGAGACAAGCTTATAGTCCTTTTTGTTAAACAGGGGTTTAGTGTGGATTTTGCGAGGGCATACTTGAGCAACGTCTGTGTTGCGAAAGAGCTGCATCGCAATGGAGTTGGTTACGAACTCATTGAAAAGTCCAAAGGAGTTGCTAGAGAATGGGGTAAGAACTTTTGATCAAACCCATCATAATAATGAACACTCTAAAAACTGAACTTAGAAAAGGAGTTGGTGATATGGTTCCAGGAATAACGGATATGTACGTGCATGTGACGGTGGTCAATGAAGCAGCTAAGAGGTTATACATGAAATGTGGGTTCGTGCAAGAGAGTGCTGAGCCAGCGTGGCAAGCTCGATACCTCAACAGGCCACAACGGCTCCTCCTCTGGCTCCCCCTCGCAACTACCTGTTGATTCATGTCCAAATGTAAATCTTTTCATTTATCAAATTTGTATACATATTATTGGCAGTAATTTTTTTAAAAAAGTTTTTATATAACTCGCAAATATAAAATCACTTTTGTAAAATTCCTTTTCTTGGCTCTCCCTCCCTACCATCAAATGTTCTAACCAACATTTTTAACCTGGAAACCCTGAATAAATTCATTGATCAAGGTTTATTTATGCTTATACAGTAGGAGTTTAGGATTTGAATCCAAAGAATAGAATATGTTATTATCTAAACAAATTGATGAAAAAAGATAGTGCAAATGTAATTATTATATAGATGTAGAATTATCAGTTCTTATATAATATCAAAGTTGTAAAATAGTTTTGGTGTTAGTCCAGTGCCTTGAATCAAATCTCCACTAAGAAATGTTTTTGGACAGTGGATAAGATTTAAAGATATTATTTTTATGTATTTTATTCTTGTTATTGGTGGTCTAAAACGGCGGCGTATTAACTGGAGGTTGGTTTAAAACAGAGAAAAGAGCTTGGGAAAATATGAAAGGCTTAGAAATGGTGGTGACGTCTTCCTCTTCATCGCCGCCTATCTTCTTCTCCCTTGGAGCTGCTGATCCTCAAATTGCTTCTTCCAATCTCCGTGGAAGCTTTACGATTCCTTTGACTCCCTATTCCACTTCTCTACTGTAAGTTTCTCTCTGAAATCTATATCTCTCTCCTTGTCAAATTACATTTCTCAGTTACAGTTATTCATATGTTTGTGGAAAGTCTTGAACTTTCGGTATGAACCTGGGTATGTAGTAGTGTACTGTCTCGTTATTTTTTCAAATTCGGGTTCTGGTTTTGTGATTTTTCTGTTGCTACCCGCCATTAAAGTGTCTGACTTTGAATCCTTTTCTGTTATTGAATGTTGGATCCAATGGTTTTTTTACCGTCTCTAATGTTTAGTCATGATGCTGTCTTGTCCAATGGTTTTTTTACCGTCTCTAATGTTTCGTAATGAACTGTCTTTCTAATCTTCGGTTAACATTTTTGTTTTTTGGAAACGGTTTAATTGGATGTGTTTCACTGTACATATTATCATACTTGTAATGGGAATGTGTTTGCTCTTGCGTTTGGGATACGTTTACTTATTGGTAACCATCTCATTCACATTCTTTGGTGTAATGTTTAACATAAAGTTTGGCATACCGAATTGGTCGTTAATTTATCCATGAGATAAGCGTTCCTCTTATTCCGCATTGCTTGTCCTGCGTTTGTTCCCTTGTATTCCATTTCCAGCTTTATTTCTTCTCCTTTGTCGCCTCGTCTCTTGAAATGTTTTATGAATGTTTATTTAAGATGGTAATAAGATCATGATCCAAGCTTAGTTTTTAATATTATTTGCCCATGTGAGACACTTCAAGGTTACATCCATCCAATTCAGGAGTCATTGATCAAATGTTATCATTGCTTTTGATAATTAGATATCTTCCACTCTAAATTCATCTATACCTTTGTGCGGTTTCTCAGAAAGGGACTAAGAAGACACCAAGATGCAACAAGAGCCAGAGGTGGAGCAGTTCGAGTCCTAGCTAATCCAAATGTATGACCTTACTCCCATTTTGCTGTGATATAAAGAACATTTCACTTTCTCCATCTCGCTGAACTGGTTAAACTAGGATCCAAATCTCTGCTACTGTTATACGTTGTAGTCCTTTGTTAGAGTCTGGGGAAATTATGAAAATGGTGAGTCTTCAGTAGTGTAGTTTATAAGTTTCTCCCCATGCCGTGTGTTCGTGTAGGCATCATCTCCTCCTCCAGGAAAAGTAAAGGCAAAAAAAGAGGTAATCATGGTAGACCCTCTTGAGGCCAAGCGATTAGCAGCCAAGCAAATGGAAAAGATCAAAGGCAGAGAGAGGCAACAGAGAAGGCGTGAGATAGAGGCTATTAACGGAGCCTGGGCAATCATAGGACTCACCATAGGCCTTATAATTGAAGCCCAAACTGGGAAAGGTATCTTGGCTCAGGTTTGTTATGTTCTACACTTCCTCACTATTGCTGAGAACTAGAAAAAAAACTTTTTACTGAAGACTCTGTGTTGCATTTTATAACTGCAGTTGGTTGGTTATTGGTCTTCGCTTCTGCATCTATTCACTCCATCATAGCATCTCCCAAGTGTACACAATCAAACCTGACCATTTGGTTTACTCTATTTTCTACTGATGTTGTTCATGTAACTTCTTTTACATTTTATACTCCTCGGCTATGTCTATGTGCAGATCCTAAGAGGGTACACGAATTATATACGCAAATGAAGTGAAACAATATTGCAGATATGTTTGGTCTATCTTATCTGTGAAATATAAAAGTGATATAAAAGTGATGCATCTCTTTGGCAAGAGCATTCAGCTAAATACATAAACAGTTCAAAACTTATAAATTAATAGTAGAGTTACAAAAGATAATTAACTGTACATGTTTTATTTACACAATCTCCAGAATCAATGTTTAATAGTATGATAATATATACTAATGAAATATTAGACTCATAAAGATGCTACTAAAGGAAGTAAGAGAGTTGTTCCTTCTTCCTGGAGCCTCCTTCTCCATACAAGTCATTCCACTGCTTCAGTTCATTCATTCCTGCTCCTTCTGCTGCAAAACTAGCAGCAACCTGCAAAATGCAAATCAATTAGCTTTTGTTTTTACACAAGGTCATCAAACATAACTAACTGCCTTAAACTTACCTGGCTTTTAGCTACTCTCATGTCTTCCATGCTCAAAGCTCTCAGTGTTATCACTCTCTCCTCAGATGCTTCTTCTTTGGCTTCAGTTCCCTCTTCACTACTCTTCTCTGCTTCCTCTCTCTCCTTCCTCTCCTGAGTTTTTTATGAAAAAGCACCATTAGAATATTCACTCAACCCCGAGAGAGTGGAGACAAAGGGAAGATTTCTCACCTGGTCTTTCAAGCACTCATGCTTTATCAGCTCCCTCACAGGTCGATATGCAGCTGTTGTGCAAAAGTTCTGTTTGCATAACGTTCACTATAATCAGTCCATAAAGAGAAGATTATGGTGTAGTTAAAGCGAGATGAGAATAGTGTCAAACCTTGAGATCACTTCCACTGTAGCCATCTGTCATCTGTGCAAGCTCATGGAAATCAAGATTCTCTGTTTTCTCTTTTGACAGTAAAGTTCTCAAGATCTTCTCTCTGCTCTCAACTGATGGAAGACCAACCATGATTCTGCCTCCCAACAAAAGCTGAAGTTAGTACAACTCAAGCTCAGGGTTTCAAAGTGAAAGGAGTACACAAGGTTCACTTACCTTCTTTCAAACCTCCTAATGATGGCTTCATCTAGATCAAACGGCCTGTTTGTCGCTGCAAGAACCAGAATCCTATCCCCTGGACTCGACATAAGCCCATCCCAATGCGTCATGAATTCGTTTTTAATCTTCCTCATAGCTTCATGCTCTCCGGCTCTAGTCCTCTGTCCCAGCATGCTATCTACTTCATCCACAAAGATAATAGTCGGAGACACTTTGGCTGCTAAGGTGAACAAAGCTCTCACATTCTTCTCGTCTTCTCCAAACCATTTCGAAGTGATCGTGGACATGGACACGTTTATGAAACTAGCTCCAGCTTCGTTAGCAATGGCTTTCGCCATCATGGTTTTCCCGGTACCAGGTGGTCCAAAGAGGAGGATCCCTCTGCAGGGCTTGAGAAGACCACCTTTGAACAGGTCAGGCCTGCGGAGAGGAAGCATGACAAGCTCTTGAAGCGATTCTTTGGTTTCATCAAGTGAGCCTATATCAGCAAACGTCACACCAATCTCATCTGCGGGGATAACCTCTGGTCTTATGCGCTTCTCGAACTCGTTATCAGGAGGCACCTCCTACAAAACCAAACCTGTAAGGTAAGGCAGATACATTGAGATATGAAGGTTGAATAGTATGATTTAGCTTACATTTACAGGTGGTTTTGGAGGAAGAGGACATTCATTCTTTTCTGAAGGAATAGACTCAGATTTGAGCTCAGTGTTTATCACCCCTTCACTATCTTCTCCCTGCACGAAAGCCATAAACATGTCAGTCATTTTAAAACTTTCAAAAGCACATAGTCAGAACTCAGGACTGTGGATACCTTGGAGTCAGTGTTTCTGTCCATCTTCAAGGAGTCCTCATGACCTTTATGACCTTCCTGGAATATACTCAGTGCATGGGATAAGCTGTTGCAGAATCATCTAATCAGTTAAAGTTGCTTTATTGAATAGATAATAAGGTATCTTTAGTACCTGTTGGAAGATATAACAAGCCTTCCATTTTTGTATTCAGGTTCTTTGTTGTTCATCAGATGGTAAGAGATTGCAGTAACCACAATCTCCTCAATGTGACTGCTTAGGAACATGGTATCCGCATGGCATATGGAACCTAAGTCATCACACTCAAGATCATTAGCGGCAAGAACCTCAGCTATGTGGTTCTTGTTGTCCTGAAACTGAATCAGTTTCATGTCGTCTTCGAATCTCGTTTTCCAGCTCATGAGCTGTGATTCATCCTCTGGTGGTCTGATCTCGATGTTGTAAGGAAACAAAGCGGAAACGCCTTCTCCTACTTCTTGGCAATCATCTTCAGGTTCTAATAGTCTTGAGCCGAGAAGTAAGACAGGTCCAGAGAGCTTAGACAAGAGCCTCTGGAACAGTTTGTAGAACCTTTCTGACTGAAGAAGCTTCTCAACGTCCCTCAGGTATATTATAATAGGACTGGCTTCTGAAACTGATACCAAGACCTGTCAACATAACACTCGTTCAGTTTAAGAATTGTATGTGAATTATTCCTTGATGTCTTTGAGGTATTACCTTGTAAAGTGACTGAAGGAATAGTCTCTCATCAAAACACAAGTTTGTACTGCGTTTGCTTGAAGCTATAAATGTATAAACCACCACAAATGAACAAAGAGGTCTAAGAATCTGAAGGTTGATAAAAATAAGACGTTCCATACCTGAAACAGAAGTTTCAGGACGAGAAGATATGCTATTGATATCAGAAGCAGCAGAAGCATTTCGCTTGAGTTTCGGAGGGTGACTTGAACCTTCAAAGCCTCTGGTACATCAAAGGAACTAGTGAGTTTACATAAAAAAAAAAGATAAAGCTATATTTTTCAAGCATCAATGTACCTTGAGGTAAGATCGTTGCCACTAGTAAGCCTACGCAAGGTCCCTACCATTTACAACAATGCTTACACTTTAGGGCTACTAAGAACAAAACAACTCTTAAGGCAAAGGATTTGAGAATGTATGTACCTTTTGTTGCTTCCCCTTGGGTGAGCATAGAGAAAGACCCCACTAGATTCGACATTTTGTCCAAAGTCAACTCAGAAATAGACCTCTTGTGAGACTAGCAAACAGTAGATAAGAAATAAACACACAATCAACAAATATAAGCTACGCTAACATAAGATCAGAGAGTAAACATACAGGTTCCTTCTTGATGCATCCGTACTTGCTCTGTATCTGTATCAAAAGATAAAAAGCTTACAAACGCCATTCTTTACATGGAAATTACTAAAGCTATATGCAATCAGTTATCACCTTAATAGAGAAGTCTGTTACATCTAGTAGTAATAGTTTCGATTCAAAATAATGAGCCAATGCTTTTGCAAGCATTTGCTGATAGAACTCTGCCAAGAAAAAAAAAAGATTACACAAAAACCATTGAGGATAATGAGGTATACTGTATGATGAACACAAAAGTATGAGAAATGTTTTACCAGCTGGTCCAGACAGTAGAATAGCTTTACTCGCAGGTGCAAGATTACGTGTGTGCTTAGAGATATCAAACTGCTTTAAGTGAACATAAGCTGCATTTGTCAATAAAAGCCTAGTTTTCTCGCTGCAACATGATCAGAAAGAAGCATCATGATAAGAGTAATAATATAAACAAATGCATCTTTCTTGATACACATAAGCAATGTTGATTGTTACCTTAGGAAATAAGGAAACTCGTCGAAAGTGACACCACTCTCTCTTCCATCAACAATCTGCCTCACCAACTCTTGCTCAATCTTTTCTCCGGTAAGACCATCCTCTGCAGAAACCGAGCCGTTTGCCCATTTACCTAAACCTTGACCCGACGCTAGTCCGAGTCCTAATCCAACACCGACCCCTAACGCTGAGAACAACACGCTCTTCTGCTCCATTTCTGCCAAACTAATTCTCGAACCAAACACAAAAGCATTCCCTGATTAAAATGTTGTGTTTTTGTTTTTTCTTCTCAAATAATCTTTTTTTTGGGTAAATAAGGATTTAGTGGACGAGGGAGAATACAAATAGGGTTGATGTGTGTAGGAAGATCGTCCTCTATCTATAGAAAATGCTTCCATTAACTCTTATGGTCGTTAACCCTTTTGCCGCGAAAAATCAACCATTTTGGAAAGTTTCTAACTAAAATCAGGAAACTAAAAATAACTAAATATCCCAATGATTAAAACTTGAATAGTGATCACATTTTGAGGTAGAAAAAGAGATTACTACATAAATAAAAGAATAAAATAAATAAATGACAAGACTAGAGGGATAATACTACAACTTAATGGAATAAGTTTGTTAGGAAACAAATAGTTATTTCACTCTTTTAAAATAATTGATTTGTAATGTGATTGTGTCACATTATGTAAGGTTTTCCTTAACAAGGGAGAGACACTTCCATAGAGGCAGAGAAGAGAAGAAAGAAGAGGTAGCGAGCACCAGAAAGACTTAAAGAAGCATTCTCTTTCAGTTTTAACAAAAGAAGTTGGTTCAGTTCAAGAGATGGACAGATTCAAAGAGAAAACATAAATAGAGCCAAAAGATTACAGTTTCACTACGTCCTGCAACATCAAAAGCCATCACAAATGGCACATTAAACATATCTGATATATATACTGGATTTGGTTCCCTCATTCTAATATGATGGGGTGATCTTTTCTAAACCCTTCTTGAGTTCCAAATGTTGGAGCTTTACCACAAACCTTACTTCTTATGGTCGTTACCACCTCCTCCTCAAGCACATGATCATATTCCGGTGTAGCAGCAGGGTCTAGCTTGAAAGAACCAGCTGGGACTTCCTCTTTCTCTTCACCAAGCAATGCTGTAACCGATGCAACTTTGTGAGAGAACCTCTGCATTTCCCCCGGACAGATGATCTTGATGAGTCCGTGCGGCTCTGATCCTTCAACCCTTCCTGTATAAGCCACTGAAATGCCTAGTTGATCGTCAAACTCAGTGATAACTTCCACAAGGTCGTACCTATAAGGAGGCTCGTGGAGATCCGAGTGACTCTTCCAACGTTCATTCCAGTCTCTGAAAAGAGCCCATTTTTCACCCTTTTTTGGGTTCACTATGACACTCTTGTCACATTTGATGTGGTCCATCTCATGAGCAAACATCAAGTGGCTTTTGATCTCCGTATCTCCATACTCAAATCTCCCACAAGCACTGGAAATAATAGATTTCTCTTCCTTAGTGGTTTTCACATGTTCAAGTAATGTGACCTGAAGACTCAACTGGGAGCTATAGATTCTACTGATCTGACCATAGATCCTTGGCATATCATCTCTGGAGTCATATAAAGCCCATACTTGATCTACAGCAAAGGAGCTCATTGACTTGCCAACATCATCAAACTTTGTATCAGGACAAGTTAATGGTTTAGGATCCTCCTGACTTTTATCTTTGCTGACAGTTCCTTCAGAGCCCAAACCTGCTTCCTCAGATTTATGTTTTTTGGCAGGAGGAGTAAGAGAGCCAGCATCACTATCATTCTCTACTGGCAGTGGAACAAGAGGCTCAACATCAAGGTTGGATCTCTTTCGAGACTCTGCACTCACAAGTTGCTGCTTTGATCTTTCTTCTAACTCCATATGCTTCAGTTCAAGCTCTTTCATCATTTCCTCCAGTTTCTTCTCCCTAATCTCAAGATCTTTGCTCTTCAGTTCAGTCTCCTCTCTCCATTTATCCGCTTTCAACTCAAAATTTTCCTCCTTTCTCTTCAACTCAGCATGCATCACCTTAATGGCCTCCTCAACTGAGCTAAGCTCCTTCTTCCTTGCTTCAAGTCTCTCCATCTCCACTCTTTGTTTCACATCAAAATCTTTCTCTGCCTTCTCTAACCCACACAGCTTCTCATGGATTGACTTCAAAACCAACCTAGCCTCCTCTTTCTTCCCTTCACACTCACTTGTAACATCTTCAAGTTTCTTTTTCACTACTAGCTCAGTCTCAGTCTCAATCACCAATCTAAAGAGAGATGCTTCAAGGACCTCAACCATATCAAAGTCCATCTCTTTCTCCTCTAACACTCTTGATTTCTCACAAACAGACTCCTCAAGCAAAGCAGCTTCCTTCTCCCTCGCTTCGACCACTCTAAGCCGTTCTTCCTTCTTCTTCAGTGACTTTACCATGTGATTAAACTGAGCCGAAAAACTAAGAAAAGATGAAGCCTTTTCCTCAATCTGATCTAGGGTTTTGCAAATCTCTTTGTTTAGCTCGGCAAAGCCTGAATCTTTTTCCATCTCCATGGTTTCTGAGCCGTGAAACCCTACTTTAAGGAGCAAAAAAACAAGGATGGGTCACCAAAGAAGAAACTTTTCAAGAACAATGTGCACAAAAGAAAGAAAAAAAACAAGGAAGACAACTAAATAAACAACCTCTTGGCGTTGGTGGCTCTGTTTCTGCTCCGGCGTGTCTCCTCCTTCCTCTCTTTTTTCAACGGGAAGATAAAAACAAAAAAGATTTATGCAGACGAAAAGACAAATCTGATGATCTTTAATTGTTCTTGCCTGAAAATGGAGGGAGAGAGAAACTTGTGATGCCATTCTCTTTCATACTCAAAATGTATACACAGCTTTCTCTCCTAATCGTTAGATTAGGATTGTTTTTAGCCGTCGGATTATCATGAGAGTTGTGAACGGATCATCTAATGGGCTTTATAGGAACGAGTAGCCCATTTATGTTCAATTAACATTTCGAATCAGTAAGCCCAGTAAAAGTATACAACACAACCAACTCTATTATCTAAAGTGCACATACGCGGAAAAACGAGACTGAAAAGTGAAAAGGCCAAAGCCTCATCTTTTTGTTCTATCGTGTTGTTGTTGACTTGTGAGTCAAGGAAAATTATCTCAAATACTCCTTTTCAGTTTCTTTGTCTAATTATTTGCATGCTTTTATCATCTTTCTTACCGCCGTTATATTTTTGCACTACTAGGTTCTTTTAGCAAATAGCGTGGGACAAATTTCAAACAAGAAAATCACCTGTTGATAAGAGATCTGTTTGGTTGTTCAGAACCAATTAAATAAATTAAAACTGAATGCAGACAAAGCCATACTGGTCAGAACACAACTGCTATGAATAAACACACAAAAATGCAAAGACATACAATTTTATATTTCCTTAGACAGCTCAAACAACTTCAGAATATAGAGAACATTTTGGTCTTTCGGTGGACTTATTTGACTTGACATATTTGGCAGCCACTACCCACTGGCCAGTGGCCACACATAAACATTATTACTCCTCTGTGCTCTGCAGTGTTCAGATCTACATTTTCTGCTTCCTTCACTTGCTCTTTATTTTCTGTATGTATATATAGTTTATGTTCTATACATGATCGTTCTCAAAAAATATGTTATATACATGATCCAATTAGATAGCAGTATGTATATTTAATGTGACGTTTTTTATTTTATTTATATATGTGTATTTTATGTACTAAACCAGAGAAATTATGAATGATCCGAGATCGGCTAGTCCTTCAGTTTCTCTGGCAACCTCAGATCTATTAGACAATCAACGTCAATCGAGTGGTGGAGAGTTCACACGACTAGAGAAACGAATGGGAGGGAGAAGGATGACGTTTCACTCCAAGTCTATGCCTAGAGGTTCCATGTTTCTCGACCGAGAAGCTACCAGAAAGTCCCTTGACAAGAGGTTTGACCTATTTAGGACCATGTCAGGGAAGCTCGAGCGTCAGATCTCGAATTTACGTGGAAAACCCATTGACAGATCGTTGCATCATCATCAAGAGATCACTGAATCTTTAACCGCTGATAGATTCTTCGACGCTCTTCAAGGCCCTGAACTTGAAACTCTCAAGGTATTAATATTTTTTGATTAAAAAACATAATTTTAAGTATTAAAATTAGCACTATTTTTTTAAAAATGTATTTAAATGAGTAAAATAATCAATTTAAATATTAAATTAGATAGCAAAAGAGATTAGGTATTTAAAAACTTATTAGGGAAATTTAGTTGGAAATTTTTTGTGGATTTTTTTTTTTAATTCTTGATTTTTTTTAGTTAGTTGAGTATATGGTGTCTTAACATTTTATATGGAAGAACAGGAGAAGGAGAAGATAGTTCTCCCTGAGGACAAAACGTGGCCGTTTCTTCTTCGCTTTCCAATCACATCGTATGGGATGTGTCTTGGAGTAAGCAGTCACGCCATCATGTGGAAGACCTTAGCAACCACAGACGCCGAAAAGTTCTTGCACGTGACGCAAGTCGTCAACCACGGGCTCTGGTGGATCTCACTCATCCTCCTCATCGCCGTCTCCACCACTTACGTCTTCAAAACCATCTTCTTCTTTGAGGCGGTCCGCCGCGAGTTCAGGCATCCCATCAGAGTCAACTTCTTCTTCGCTCCTCTCATATCAGTCCTCTTTTTGGCACTCGGGATCCCACATTCCATCACCTCGAGCCTTCCCTCTATACTTTGGTACTTCTTTATGGCTCCAATTTTGTTTCTTGAGATGAAGATTTACGGACAGTGGATGTCCGGTGGACAAAGACGCCTCTCTAAAGTTGCTAACCCTACGAATCACCTTTCTATTGTGGGTAACTTCGTCGGAGCACTTCTTGGAGCATCCATGGGGTTGAAAGAAGGACCGATGTTTTTCTTCTCCATAGGGTTGGCTTATTATTTGGTCTTGTTTGTGACTCTGTATCAGAGACTTCCCACGAACGAAACCTTACCTAAAGAGCTCCACCCTGTTTTCTTTCTATTTGTGGCTGCACCGGCCGTTGCTTCCATGGCTTGGACCAAGATCTCTGCATCTTTTGATCTCGGTTCGCGTCTGGCTTACTTCGCCTCCTTGTTCTTGTGCTTCTCACTGGTAATTTTTTTTAATTTCATTTAAACATATATAGTTCCAGTGAGAACAGAGCAAAGTTGCTTGAGTTACAAGAAATAATAACAATTCACTTAGATCCAGTGAGGAGCAAAAGTTGCTTGCGTCACAAGAAATGTTAACAACTTCACCACTTGCTGTTCTTGTTTCAGGTTGTTCGAATTAACTTTTTCCGCGGATTCAAGTAAGATACTTCTCTAACTGATAACAAGATTCTATAGATCAAATATATTTGATGGTATCTGATATATTTTATATTGTTAAATGTCAGATTCTCGCTTGCTTGGTGGGCTTATACGTTTCCGATGACGGCCGTGGCCACCGCGACGATAAAATACTCAGGGGAAGTCACTGGAGCAGCAACTCAGGTACTGTCGGTCTTATTGTCGGGAGCAGCAACGCTGACGGTGATAGGTGTCCTGGTAATGACGGTGGTGCACGCTTTTGTCAAATGTGATCTCTTCCCCAACGATGTCGCCATTGCAATAAGTGCAGAGCAACCGAAGCAGAAGAAATGGTTCAAACAGCTCAAGGTTTTGGACTTAGAAGATAATCAAATAGATGTCGAAGCCCCTCCTTTATTAAATGCATAGTGTCACACGGTTTAAATATCTCGATGATTCAGCTCAGAGGTGTGAACCAAAGTATAAGCAGTTTATAATAAAACATATACAAGAAAAATATAAGGATCTAGTCTCCGGCAATGATACAGGGTTTCTGCTTTGTCAGACTTAAGCTGGGAAATTTCACTCTCACAAGTACCATCTTTCTCATGTCTTTGACTAGAGCATGACGCAGGGTTTAGCAAGACGAATGGTTTTCTTGAATGTTATAATACCAAGTGCAATCCCCACCTTGGCGAAGACTATGATGGATATCTGAGTTTCCACTTTGGTTTTCGGAGGCTCCGGAGAGATCTTTATTTGAACGTCATTGTACATTTCTTTTTCCTAGTTGCATTTCTTTCACTTATCAGGATGCAATGTTTATCTAACTTGAAAGTATGACACTGTTTTTTATCTTGAAAGTATGACAGTCCTTCAAGCAAAAAGAAATGACAGTGTTTAAAGAAACCTAGAAAATATTAAAATAATCTGTCCAAAAAAATAATATATATATATATATATATACTAGGTGACTTGCCCGCATTTGCGGGCATAATACTTTTATAAATATTTATTAATAAATATACTATTAGTTAAAATATCAAAAAAATATTTATTTTACAATATATTCTTATTTTTAATCAGTTTTTACTAATTAATTGTAAAACATTTATCTAATTAAATAAGAAAACACATAATTGTTAATAAAAATTTAAGTCAAAATTTTGAAGTTATCAAAATCTCAAAATAAATAAAAATACAATAATGTTAAACCGACCTAACTTTACATATTATATGAATCATTGTTAATTAAAATATTAATTATAATTATATTTTAAAATATCTCCCATAATAATTGAACAAACACGCAAACATACCATATTTACAAACAAAATATTAATATGTAATGTATAAGATAAAAACATTATATATATACATATTGTTATTTTAATTTCTAAAGGCTATAATAGAGAAAAATAAGCTATAATCAATCTATATTTTTTACTCTAAAATATAAATTGCTACTTTCTATAAAATGATATTTCTTTATTTTTAAATCATATTTTTTTTGAAGTGGTCATTAACTTTCAAGATTTAATAATTATAACTAAAATAAATTGTTGTGAAAAATATTTGATTAAAAAATATAGAATCACACATTTTTATATAATAGTCTTCTAAAGAAATTTTATTAAAACAAAGTCATAATTCTGTGAAAATCTTGAAAGAAATTAAAAGTAAACATAATTGGTTTTATAATATAAGGTACGTGTTGTAAATAAATAAAATTAATATTTTGAAAATATTCTCTTTTGGAGCAGATATTTTAAAAATATTTTTAAATATGATTCTCGTAAAAAATTTTAAAATAAAATAAATAAATATTAATGATAAACTTAAATAACAAATACATGTTATTTTGCAAATGTAATAATACATGTATTTTGAAAATGTAATAATAATTTTTAAAAAAACTACAAAAAGTCACATTAACAAACAAATATAAATCAATTTTTTTTATAACTTATGAATTTATTTTGTATTTTGTAAAACTATTTTTAATATTTCACTATAATGATAAATCTAGTTATTATATGCGTATATAAAATTAATAAATAATTAATAAATAAGTAGATAAACATAAGATAGATACATATGGGATTATCTTTTCTTTTTAAAAACACGTTTTTATTATTTTCAAGGTAATTTTATAATATTAATTTGTAATGAGTTAAATAATGAATTATTCACTAAATATATCAAAACTTTAATGAATAAATAAGATAATATTAAATATTGGTACAGTGAAAAAATGTACTTATCATGTTTTCAAATATTTTTATTATTAAAATATATGAAAAATATTTATGGAGATTATTATTAAGTCTAAAATCATGGAGAATATGACAAATATGTAAAAAACCTTAAAATTAAGGAGAAGTTGACACATAAGCTAAATCACTTCTCAAATAATAGTATAGATAATAAATCTAATTATTATATGCGTATATAAAATTAATAAATAAGTAGATAAACATAAGATAGATACATATGAGATTATCTTTTCTTTTTAAAAACACGTTTTTATTATTTTCAAGGTAATTTTATAATATTAATTTGTAATGAGTTAAATAATGAATTATTCACTAAATATATCAAAACTTTAATGAATAAATAAGATAATATTAAATATTGGTATAGTGAAAAAATGTACTTATCATGTTTTCAAATATTTTTATTATTAAAATATATGAAAAATATTTATGGAGATTATTATTAAGTCTAAAATCATGGAGAATATGACAAATATGCAAAAAACCTTAAAATTAAGGAGAAGTTGACACATAAGCTAAATCACTTCTCAAATAATAGTATATATATATATATATATATATTAAAATAATCATATGGGCCCATTATATGGGTTAGGGTTTTGTTTTAGGTTTTGTTTGAATCTTTGAGATATATTGTCTGAAATATTTCAACCACACAAACACAAAACTTCTAAGGTAAATATTGTTGCTCTTTCCCCATTTTGCTACTGTTTTGTAGATTTTATCTACCAGATCTATGATTATGAATCAAATTTTAGATTGTTTTGCACATTTCCAAGTGAGGAACTTTGAATCATGCTGTGTATTTTGTCTTATTGTAGATCGAAAGTCATTTAATTTGCCTAGTCTTAGAGGAACTATAGTATTTGAGAATTTTGTGGCTTTGGTTTCGAATCATGCTTATTTCATTTTTGATTTTGATTCTCTTTGGTTTAATATGTATTCCTTAATGTAGCTATTTGAGATGGAGTTTACAAGAGAAGAAGCTTTTGATCGCATCCAACTCAGAGAGCTTAAACACAGGGACTTTGATTTGGTGAAAAAGCATATATATGTGATTGTGAATGATCCTTCAACAGATTCAATGATCTCGTGGGATCCCAGCGGCAACAGTCCCATAGTGCAGAGACTTCTTCCGCTAGAATACACTGAATCCTTTCTTTTCCACTCGGGAGCTCTAAGCATGGATAAATTTGTAATTTACGCGAGTCTTTTTTTCTCTTTTTCTTATTATCAAATATTCAATTAAGCATGAACTTTGTTATAGATTTTTGTTGTTGTTTGTTGTTGTTGTTGTTGTTGTTATTATTGTTCTGTAGGGTTTTACAATGACTATCTCTTCTGGATCACAAGTGGAATATGCAAACGATGATTTTGTGAGAGGTCAACCCGAACGTTTAGAAAAGATATGCAAACCCTATGGCAAGGGTGAAACAAATTGAGAAGGGTGCTAAAGGTTTGGCAAACAAGCTCTCGAAGATAATGTTGAAGATAATTTTGAAATTAACTTGGTGACTTATATAAGACCTAACTGAGATATGTTTAAAAAGTTAAGAGAAAATGACTAATATAGCACCAAATCAAGTTTTTGTTCCCAAACTAGCATTCAAGATCCATAGTCACAAAAATAAGTTTCATTTAATAGGTCATTTATCTTTATACCCCCATTTCTTTAAATTATATTAATAATAAAAATAGAAATCTTAATCTGGAGTCTCTCCGACTCGTCGTCTTTCATCTCCAACGCCATCAGCTCCACTGACATCAGCTCCGCCTGTCATCAGCTCCGTTGCAATCAGTTTCGTCGCCATCAGCTCCGTTGCTATCAGCTCCGTTGCAATCAGCTCCGCCGTCATCAGTTCCATCGTCATCAGCTACGCCGGCACTTCGTTCGCAGTCCTTCAGCTATGCGGAACTTTACCATCTTCTTTGTTAATCAGACTCTATGAGAAAACCTAAGCATCTCATCAGAACCTATTATCATCTGTAATACTCCACGCTGCTCAGCGAGCTTGTACACCGATGTGAATCCCTCAACTCTCGCTAGGTATTGTCAACAAGAGGAAAACATCGTAGAGCTACCAGAACCATTGTGTTAGACGTTCTGCTACCATTAATAGCAGCAGCTGCACTTTTCATTAGTTTGTATTGTTACCTTTCACCTCCACAGAGAAGCAAAAGAGCACAAAGAGGTGAGATTCGTATTTTCATGAGGGGTTTATACAAGATTTATTACTAAAGTCTTTTTGTTCGCAGGCAGAGAACAGAGCAATGAGATACTTGCAGGAGGCATAACTGGTGTGGAAGATTGTAGTGAAGAAAATATGTTATACCTTAATTTACTTAATATAATGGCTGCAACAAATGGTTTCTCAGAGGAAAACAAGTTAGGAGAAGGTGGTTTTGGTCCTGTCTACAAGGTAAACAACAATGTGATAGACTATACAAGTTGATAATAATTAGTTTCATCTAAGCGTCTTTGAGTTTTGAACGTTACGGCAATCTACCAAATGAAACTGATGTGGCGATCAAAAGGTTATCTCATAAGTCAAGTCAGGGTCTGATAGAGTTCAAGAACGATGTGGTTTTGATCATAAAACTTCAGCACAAGAACCTTGTTAAGCTTTTAGGATATTGCGTGGAAGGAGATGAGAAACTTCTTATCTACGAGTATATGCTCTCAGACATCAGGTACATGTTTCTAACTGGGAATCAAGCTTTCAGCTTCACGAGTTATTAGATGAGCGTGGTAAAGATAGTTTTATATTTTGTATTTTGAGTTTTGAAAACCGAAACTTTATGGCTGTTTGTGCTGTATACAGTCAGAAGATGAAAGGGAGAAGTGTACAAGAACTATCTACTGCACTAATGTCGACAAGAATGTAAACACTTGTTCCCTGTTTATGTTTATGTGTGTCTTACATTTTGTATCTATTCTCAGCTGTTAAGATTACTTGTTTTAAACTTTTGCAGGCCACTGAAGATGATGTCAGAACCTTTTTGAGTCCGCCTGCGGCAAGGTCAGTCTAGAGCTACTAACTATCTTCTTTCTCTCTCTCACAAAGACAATATGAAGTTTGTAAATGCAACAGATAACACTTTCTTGTGTTATACAGGTTACTCGCATAAGGCTTCTTGGTGACCAACTGCATTCTACTCGCATAGCTTTTGTTGAATTTTCTGCTCAGTTAAATGGTCTTACTCTGCTAAGTTTTAAAAAAAACAGTGTCTTCTTTACATAGTGAAAGGGTATTGATTCTTATTTTTACTGAATAACAACATATGTTTTTTTGGGGGCTTTGGGGATGAAAATAGGCAGAGGGTGCAGTTGCAGCACTCAACTGCAGCGGAATAGTCTTAGGATCTCAACCGATAAGGTACATTTGCAATGAATCTTTGGCTGAATATCAAAACATGGTACTGAATCCTTTGTTTTTTCTGGTTTATTCAGGGTAAGTCCTTCAAAGACACCAGTGAGATCAAGATTCAGTTGATCACCATCGATAAACTAGGAGAGAAACAGATCTGAAGAAACTTTGTTGATGAAGGAGAGGTGCTGGTGCAGCACAACCCTTCGTTTTTTCATTTGTCATTTTTAATTATTTTCTAGAGCAGAGTTATATCTCCTAGTTATGTAGGATGTGGAGAAAAAAGCAACGATGAAGCATTCTTCTGAGTTCTTGTTCTTCTGAGACTCAATTGATTGACTCAAACAAGTAGCCAATCAAAAGGTTTTTAAAATTTGTCAACATCAAATTTTCTAGAAAATTTTCCAGAAACCACATAAACCATTCCAGAATTTTTTTAAAAAAAAAACTACACAATTTCACAAGCACAAACAATAAACTAACAATGTCATAAGCAAATTCAAGAGCCTACCAAAGATATCAACATCCATAAGCCAAACAATAAGACACTAAGTAAATAAAAAATCAAATTTATTAACACTGAATTTTCTGGAAAGCTTTTCTGAAACTACACAAATCCTTCTAAAATTAGTTAAATATACATAGACAAAGAAAAAAAGAAAAACATTATGTTAATGTTTTTCACTTGATATAAACATAGGTTAAGGGTTACACTAATCTCCATGGTTAAGATTTACTATAAATGTTCAATACTTACTATCCTAACATTTTTTGTTTTTAAATATTAAATTTTCATGAAGCATTTCCTAAATATTTTATTTGTTATCCTAACAATTTTTTTTTTCTTTTAAATTAAATATTTAATTTTCAGGAAGCACTTCCTAAATATTTTTGAAATGTGTTAGATTGCCTTGTAAATTATTTTTGAATTTTTTGTAAGACTTTTCTCAAATTTAAGATAGCAATCCTGAACAAGAATTGTTTTAAGATTCCCTGTCAGGTTTTGAATTGTTTTGGAAGGTTTTGTCCAAATTTAGGATAGCCATCCAGAAAAAAATATTTCTTTGGGATTTTCTTAGGCGTTTTTTTTAACAGGATCTATAAAATGAATGTCATTGTTGTTATTTGGTGCAACAATGCTAAGCTGGATCAATTATGTACATCACAGTTTAAAACTTACCAAACATGTAGATATCAAGTCCTTAGTTTTTTTATCTCATTTAATTTTTTTAGTTTAAACCTTGCTTGATAGAAATACACTAATATATTATTTCAAGTCTATCTAAAAATTACCAAATGCTTTCCAACTTCTGTAATATTTTTTCTATTTAATGGTTTTGTAAAGTCATCCAGAATAAGTACAAGCACAAACAAGAGACTAACAATGTCATAAGCAAATTCAAGAGGCTACCGAAGATATCAACAAGCGTAATCCAAACAAGAAGACACAAACCAAAAAAAATACAAATTTGTTATCATCGAATATTCTGGAAAGCTTTCATGAAACTACACAAATCCTTCCTGAAATTTTAAAAACACTACACAGTTTCACAAGCACAAACACAAGCAAGAGACTAATAATATCATAAGAAAATTCACGAGCCTACCAAAGATATAACATGCCTAAGCCAAACAATAAGACACCAAACAAAAAATAATCAAATTTTTTAACATCAAAGTTTCTGGAAAGCTTTCCTGAAACTACATAAATCCTTCCTGAAACTACATAAATCATTGGGTGTTCAAAATTTCTTAACAAATTTTGTAGATGGTCACGGTTTTTTTTTGTTGGTGGTGTTTCTCTTCAGCTACAAACAGTTCCAAATTGTCATATGTGGTACCGAAGCTCGCATCCAGTTACTGTTCTTCAAACCAAGCCAATTCTTTTTTCACATTTGTTAATATCAGATTTTTTAGAAAGCTATCATGAAACTTAAAAAACTCTTCCTAAAATTAGAAAAAAACCACAAAGTTTCACAAGGACAAACAATCAATACTAAAACCATGCTCCGTTTGATTCGTTTAAAAAGAGAGAAATATGGGCTCATTTACCATACCAGTATAGCTGTGTAAAGGGCATAAAAAAGATCAATACGATTTAAGGGAAAATAATAAGCAGAAGTCTTTTGAAATACCTTCCCAAATGAAATGTTCTCTTACTTTTTCTGAGAATTATACAAATTGTCTTGATCATGTTTATAAACTCACGAAGAATTGGCTAAAATACAACATTTAATAAATTTGATCAATGGTTTTGCTTGTCTTAGGTGACTGGAGTTCAGAAAACATACAGCCAACTAACACCGAATTTTCTAGAAAGCTTTATTAAAACTATACAAATCCTTCATGGAAAAAAACACACATTTTCACATGCATAAGTAATAGTCTACAAATATCATAAGCAAATTCACAATCCTACCAAAAATATCAGTATGCGTAAGCCAAACAAGTAACCAATCAAAAGGTTTTTTGAATTTGTTAATATCAAATTTTCTGAGAAGCTTTCCTGAAACCCCATAAATCCTTTCAAGAATTTAAAAAACAGTACATAGTTTCATAAGCACAAGCAAGAAAGTAACAATATCATAAGCAAATTCATGAACCTACCAAAGATATCAACAAGCATAGGCCCAACAATAAGACACCAAGAAAAAAAAAATCAAATGTATCAACATCGAATTTTCTGGAAAGCTTTCCTGAAACTACACATATCCTTCCAAAATTAGCTAAATATACAAAGAGAGAGTAAAAAAAATATGTTAATGCTTTTCACTTGATATAAACATAGGTTAAGGGTTATGCTGATCTCCATGGTTAAAATTTAACTACTTGCACATTTCTTCAAGTTTTCTGGAAACTCATCCTAAACGTTTTATATGCTATCATGTTATTGAAAACGCTTCAAGCTATCGTATTTTAATGTCATCTGTTTGATATGTCTTCCTTATTTTATAGACAATGAACTTGATTTGATGATTTTTATAAACAATGAATGTTCTTATAGATTTTGATTATATTTTTTTTTGGAATGTTAAGTTCAGATTAAGGATAGCCACTTTGAATAAGGATTGTCTAACATTCCTTACACGCTTTTTATTCTCTTTGAAAAAGACTTATCTAAGAAAATACACTCATTTTGTTTTTCTGGAAACCCATCCTGAAAGCGCCAAAAACTATCCCATATATCATATGTGTTTTATAATGATACCACATTTAACATTTTCTCGATAGAATTATTAAAAATGCTTCAAGCTATTTTAATGTTCCTTGTTTGATATGTGTTCTCTATTTTGTAAACAAAGAACTCTATTTGGCGATTTTTATAGCCAATAAATTTTCTTATAGATCTTGTTAATGTTTTTTTGGAAGATTAAGTTCTGATTTAGGATAACCATCATGAACAAGGATTGTCTAACATTTCTTACAAGTTTTTGATTCTTTTTGAAAATGAACTTATGCAATAAAACACATTCATTTTATTTTTCTGGAAATCCATCCTGAAAGTGCCAAAAGCTATCCTATATATCATGATACAAGAGTTGAATTCCAATATCCGCAACAGGAGAGCTGCTGAGTCTGGGTCGCTCTTACCCTCATCCTCCCCTCAGCTTGGAAGAGAATTTCCTCACATGGTAGAGGAGGTATTTTTTTATAAGATCAGAAACACATGCTCAATTTTTATTCTCGAGTTACTTCACTCCAATGGACATAAGCAGAACATCAGAGATAGCTTTAGACTCGGATTGAGACACTGTATAGGTCCAAATATTTTGTTTCTCTTTATTATATGAGTCTGGACAGGCTGTACTTTTGGCTGGTAGACAACGTGAGATAACACATCAAATGGACATACTGAGTAATCTTATTCAGGAGAATGTTGCAGAAAGATCTCACACAGAAAGAGTATATAGAAATGTTTAAACTAAAAAAAAAATGAAATGAAATAAAAAAAACTAAGGATATATATCTGCGTATTTGGTAAGTTTCAGATGTGATGCAGAATTTTGAGAAAAAAATGGAAAATTTTAACTCTCCTACTAGGAGAATCTGAGAACTCTAGGAAAGGACATTATAGTAGGCGGCCACTAGACGAAGGGTGTTATAACTGTTTGTTGATGTAAGTAAAACAATATAACCAACAACGTTTTGTTCAAATAAAAAAATATCATGAGACGTCCAGATTCAGTGGGGAATCAAACGCGGAGGTAAGTGACTTTCAAGTTTAGTAAAATTAGTGGTTTAGCCGATTGGCTGAAGAGAATCAAACACATGAATTTATTTAAAGTGAATATAAAGTTGGAAAGTATTTGACAATGTCTGGATGGCCTTCCAGAAATATTATATTAGTGTGTATCTAGGAAAGTTTAGGAAGGCTATCTTAAATTTGAACAAAGTCTTCCAAAATCAGCAAACAAAAAGTCAAATGCAACATAATACATAAAAAGAAGAAGATGAATGTATGATTTGAGTTTGATAAAAAAAAGAATGTATCTCCTAATATAGCGAGTGAAAACCATCATGTAACACTTTATAATTTACAAAAAAAAGTGACATATCTTACTGAAAAGATAACATGTCGAGAACAGAAAAAAGAGAGTTAAAAGCACACTGAATGAAATTGTGCAAAGCAACAAACCAATTAATCAATCAGATTTCTTTTAAAAGAAACATTTCAAATTTTCAGTAATAAGATTTATGAAATCGTCCAAAACCAACTTCAATCATGTATATGAAGTCAACATCTACCTCATGGTTCATGGTCCCATGGAATATCAGAAAAAAAACAGAGCCCATAACTAAATAAAATCTAAGCAACAAGAGTCCATTTTGTGATTTTGTATGCATGTCTCTCATAGACTCATCCTCAGCGTGATAGGGGTTTTGCATGACCAAACGAATGAACCTAACCCCAAGATATTGTCTTCTCGAGCAAAAGTTATAATTTAGAAAATGCAGAACGCCAATTAGTGTAAACAAAATTCAGACACAAACAAACATGTAAGAGCCTCATACTCATTCCTCCATATCTGATATTCTAAAGCTTTAACAAAACTGATAAACATAAATGCAAAGATCATAGCACAATATGAACTGATTACGAAACCCAGATTCTTGATTATTATAACTAGACACATCAGCTTGTTCTACAGTTCGAACAGCCTCGTCATCATCCTCTGGCGATTGTTTCATGTTGCTCATTTTCTTCAGTTACATGTCTTTGTTCTGATTCCCTCATTCCATTGGAAAAGAGATGCAACAAGAAGCAAAAGACAATGTTATTATGTGTATGATAAACAGTAAGAGGATATAGAAAGATTAAAGCTACCTTATAGAAAAGAGGCTTTTATCAGCCAAGATAGGAGCACTAATATGAAATTCCTTAACATTAACAACAGTAAAACGATCCATTCCCCAGTTTCGTTCACTAGATGCATCTTCATCACCAGTAAAACATTTTTTAATAACATTTTAGAGTCCAAAACACTCAAGAGAAGCTTGAATGCAATCAAGTACCTGATAGAGCCTCTTCCAACATTGCCTCTCCATCGTCACCACCAGGATAATCATCCATATCAGGTTGGTTGTTATTGGTTATAATCTGCTCTTCAGGACATGCCATAATGTCTGAAACACCAACCATAACAGGAAGATGCAAATAACGTATTAATTGATTACGAAATTACTCAGTCAATTTATTCTTTCTAATTAAAGGTGAAAACTTTTAACGTACCACCTCTCTTATACTCTTACGATGACGAGCAAAATTGGGGATACTCGTGCAACAACCACCTTCACCGTCGGACGGCCCATCAGGATCTCGATTCGGAGCAACCGTCAGGAAGTTGCTGTCATTGAAAGCGAAGCTGAAATCAGCGTTTGGGGACGAGTCGCGACGAGAGAAACACGTATACACGTACCCTCCCCATCCCTCCGGCACCTGATTTCAAATCCTCAGGTGTCTGTTGCTCGATGTGTGTGCACTCGGTTAAGAGAATTGTCATTGAATCAAACCAGATCTTCAAACAGAGGAACCTAGCATCACTATTTTTGTTCCCGATGAAAACTGCAGCCAGGGATGGGAGAATCTCACCGAAGACGGTGGTGTTCTGAGTGATTTGTTTTCTGTGTCGCCGGAGATTAGGTCGCCGGAGATTTCATTCGTCGTATTCGAGAGATCGTAGGAAACAATCGAGAGATAAGAAATTTATTTTTGTTTTGTTAGTTTTATTATTAAATGAGGGTAATAGAGATATTTTGCCCATTAATAAATGTCATTTCTGTGAATTTCACCTTCTAATGTTATTTTGGTGACAATAAACTTAAAATGTGTTATTATGGAGAATTGCCCAAAAGTTAATTCCTAAGAGTTTAAGAAATAATATCTCTATATAAGATGCAATAGTGTTGTATGATTTTTGAGTACTTTAGAGAGATTAATAAAGAGAATTATTTTTTATTTTATTTTATTTCATTTTAATAAAGAAAATTATTTATTTGAGTTCATACAAAATCTTTCTAAACTATAGTGGTAACACTATGGTTTGCAACAACAAGGGATCACATGCGTCCTTTTATTCAGATTGCTTCCATTAAATTCAAATTTCATTCAAAGTGTCTTCTGGACAAACTTGAAAAAATCTTTGTGTCAGCACTCAGCAATCAAAGGATATCAAGCAGAACATGCAATTGACACAATTTTTTTCCATTCTCTTTTCTTTTTTTGATCAAAAATCCTTTTTAATGCTCATCCGTCTGTTTCTTTCTTAAAAAGCTTGTTAGGAAAATAGATGTGTGGAGTAAAAATCATATGAGCCGTAAATAGTCAAACTCGTTATCAGAGTTGTAAAAAGTTTCGAACAGAGTACTGATAACAAGTTTGACTCGTCACCACTGTATGACTTGACGACGTTCCACTCCACACCTCTGTTTTTCTAACAAGTTCAATGGTTTCAACACCCTTTCTCTTTTCAACACTTTCATTTTCCTCCTTTTACATTCCACATCATATTCTCTTTCTTCCAACTCATTTATTCAACACCCAATTCAATTTAAAACTCTACAATAGTTTGTTTTACAAAATTCAACACCTTACCCCACAACTTTTAATTCATATTATTTTTTTTATAATAGAATAATTACATATTAATAATTAACTTAAAAATTAATATAACATAACTTTTAATAATATTTATTTTGAATTATTATACTTAACTTGCTTTTAAATGATAACAAAATAAATATTAATAAACCAACTGAAATTAACAACATGGTTATTTTTAAGTAAGATATTTATCTAATTTGATTTTCAAAAATATGAAACTTTTTATTATTAAAACAATTAAAATTTTTAAAAAAACTTTAAATACACACAATACAAACACATACTATTAAGAAATTTTAAGCACACAAAATAAAAATACATTATTTAATTAGTACACTAGACTCAGAGACAATAGATCTCTTAAAGCACATACATTATTTTTTTAAAAATTAACCATGAAACATTCTAAATTTTACCCATATGTGTTTGACTAGATCTGATTACAATTCATGATGCACATTTGGATCACGTAATTCAGATCTAGCATGCACATGATTTGCAAATGCTGGTAGCACCTTAGTAGAAAATGCTTGTGGTGTACTCGAACCACTTGCCTCAAATTGATCAAAAATTTGTCCAATTCTGAGCATATGTATCTCGTTCATCCTCAACAATCATATTATGCAATATGATACATGACCGCATGATAATAGCAAGATCTGATATCTCCCACATGCGAGCTGGTTCACGAATGATTTTAAACCGAACATGTAATACCCCAAATACACGCTCGATGTCCTTCTGATATCCTTCTTGATATTTTGCAAATAACTTGTCTGGTTCACTTTGAGGAAGTCGGATTGATTTGACGAAAGTTGGATAAGAAGGATAAATACCATCAGCTAGATAGTATGCTGTGTCATATGGACGTTGGTTTACAAAAAAAAAAATCATTTTTGGAGTATTACCTTTGTTCAACATCATCGAACACCGGCGAACGATCTAGAACATTTATATTGTTTAATGTTCCCTGGCATCCAAAAAATGCATGCCAAATCCATAGATCATGAGATGCAACTGCTTCAAGTATAACCGTGGTGGTTCCCTTATCTCCCCGAGTGAAATGACATTCCCATGCTGTTGGAAAATTTTTCCATTCCCAATGCATTCAATCAATACTCCCGATCATCCCTGGACACCTCCTCATCTCACTGACATGCAAATTTTTTTTGCAAGTCATCTTGAGTTGGAGCTTTGAGATATTGTTTCCCATACAAGCGTATGGTTCCTTTACAGAAACGGCGCAAGCACTCCAATGTTGTAGTACTTCCTTTTTGATATATTTGTCAATAGCATCGGCAGCAACACTATATGCGCAAATTCGCATGGCAGTAGTGCATTTTGCTAATGGAGAATACCTTCCTTATTTGCTGCATCAACTCGTTGGGTGAAGTAGTTGTCACTGCTTGATAGATCTCCAACGATCCAAAGAAAAACATGTTTTCACATTCGGAATCGCCGACGAAATATTTGTTCATCATATGTAGGCTGATTGGCAAAGTAGTCATCAATCAACCTTTGATTCGCTGTTACATGATCTCTGTTACAGTATTTTCTCTTGCCATGAGATGCATGATCTTCCTCATTTTTTTCCCGGCACTCTCTGAACCGGTATACGATATATCTCTCTTCAAGCTCACATTGTTTTTTGTACACTTCGATATCGAAAGAAAATTCTGATGGATCCATTAATATTTTTTTTTTGTAAGATGAGATTGTGTTATTGAAAAATTTACGGGAAAATGAGTTTCCATTTATAAAAAATTGAGTGGATGAAAATTGTGGATTTCAAGCAAACATTAAATTGACATAAATAATAAATAACGATTGGATTCTCTTACAAAATCAGAAAGTCACGGATTGCATAAAAACAAAAATTATTAAAGTGAAAAAGAACACGCATTATTAAAGTCGAAAAAAAACACATATATATTATTTGAAAGGAAAAATACAAACAAGCATTATTAAAAGAGAAAAAAATAAACATACATTATTAAAGAAGAAAAATACGAACACACATTATTAAAAGAAAAAAATCAGACATTATTAAAATACAAACTTAAACTTAACAATAACTAATTTTCAAATAGATCGGTGCTTAACGTCTCTAACAATTGTTTGTTCTTGTCATTAAGAAGTTCTTTTTCACTTGGCTTGAGATAAATCTTCAGTTTTTTTGGTTTGAGTCTTTTCTTTCATCAATTGATTTGCCTCCTCTTGAGTTCTGGCTATTTTATCCAATCATTTCAATTCTTGCTCTTTGAATTGTTTGTATTCATTCCATTCTTCGTTGACCGTTTCCAAAGCTGCAGGTTTGTTTTTCTTTTTGCCTTTTTTGCTACCTCTCTCCCCATTGGACGAGGACTTGATCCTACAGAGTTCGAATAAGTGTCATCACTATCTTGTGATCTCTTAGATCTACTACTTGTAGAGCCAGTATTTCCTCCTACTTGACTACCATATCGCGGTTGATCACGAACAGGAAGCCACTCTAACATTAAATTAAAATGTTCATTCTTACCACTTAAATATAATTCGTGCTCTTTTGCCAAGACATCATTCTCCGACCATCCGCTTTGTTGCATACGCCTAGCGTTATCGTAGGCGCCACTCCATTTAGTCAACTTTTTATTCATATATTTGAAATGATTTCTGCATGAAGCTCCATCACGGGGAGGATCAAATGAGCAATGCTCATTACAATATTCAACAATTTTACTCCAGTATGCTTCGCTTTTCTGATTCCTGCCAACAATGATGTCTGTTCCATACTTAATCCTTCCACTAAGTAGCACCAAATTTTGATCAGTGGTCCATTTATGGCTTCTATGGCGAGTTTGAGCTGAATCATCTGCATTTCTTCTGGGATGGGTTCACTAACACCGCTCATGCCACCAAGAGCTATTGCATGGAAAATTCGGGAAATTCAGTTGCTCTTGGAACATTTTCATCACCCGTTGGAGTAAAAGAAATATGAGGTCTTTGAGAAAAATATTGCATCATCGAACCATAATTTGGAGGATAATTCGGAACAGATGATGGCATAAAGAAATTTGGCGAGAAACCATAATTTGGAAAATTTTGGGGTTGGTTGGAACTCTGGTTGGTTGGAAATTGATAATTGTTGGGATTTTGGAAATTAAACGGAAAATTATAAGAGTTTTGAGTGTTAAACGGATTATTATTAGGATCCATTTAATAAAAAAAAAGAAGATTAAAACACTGAAATAGTTGATTATAATGAATAGTGGTATTTTTTCCGGTATCTAAACGAAATGAGAGTGGTCTCTATTTATAGAGAAAAAAAATCTTTAATTTTGATATAATTTTTATTTTTGTAAAAATAGTTTTATTATAAAATAAATGGGTTTGAATTATTGGGGAGGGATAATAAAAGAAAATATGCGCAGCCAATCAGAGGAGAGAAAATTCAATTTTTTTTAAAAAAATACAGGGTGTCATCCCGTGCGTGTGAGTGCACACACTTCATATGTTTCAGCCACTCACGTCGCGACACGTGGCTGTCCGGGACCACAAAAAAAAGTTTCAACAGCTGAAACTTTCTAACGTCTGTTGAAGACACGTCGATTAACGTTAAATTTCAACATTCTCACTACACGTTATTCAACTGTTGGGGGTTTCAACACTCTCATTGCTTATGGTCTAAGAAAAAAGCAACACATAAAGCAAAAAAAATCTAATAAAAAAAAAGAAAAGAGACTAAAAAGATTTGTGTCATTTGCGTCTTTTGCTTCGTATCCTTTGAAGAAGCAAAGATTTGTTCAAGTTGTCAAACAGACACTTTGAATGGAATTTGAATGGAATGGAGGCAATATGAAAAAAAGGCGCATGTGATCCCTTGTTGTTGCAAACCATGGTGTCACCACTAGTTTTGAAATATTGTGTATGAACTTAAATAAATAACTATTTTTATTAATCTCTTTTAAGGAAGCACTCAAAAACCTTAAGCTTCACAATCTCTTATGTTATTTATGCAACACTCTTGCATCTTATATAGAGATAATATTTCCTAAACTTTTAGGAACTGACTTTATTAAACTCGGAATTAAATATATCTAAACATATCTCAATTAGAACTTATTTAACTTGTTAACTTCAAGATTATCTTCAACATAACTAATTGGATATTCCATTGGAATCATGAAAGCAAATGCATATGGCGTCAGATGATTTGACTTGCAAAGCTTCCTAAAACTCTCAGCCGTCTGTTCATATATACGATGTCGTCGTTGCATAAGTTTTTAACAAAATCATTTTGTGTTTCAAACTCGTATTTGTATATTTAGATGAGGTCATCATGCATGCGTTTAGATTATTCAAATGCGTTTAGATTTTATTTATTTAGTTTTATACGACGTTGTGTTTGCCATAGACTGGTCTCAACTGGTGAAGATGGTGTCATCGCCTGGAGAATTGTCAGCTTTTACTACACACATGGAGGAGTTCGAGCGCAGTAAGTGTTTCTTCCCTTCTTTCAAGATTCGACATATACCAAGAGCAAGGAATCAAGTGGCGGACAAGTTGGCACGAGGTGCTAGGAGTTCCCCTTCAACTATGTTCTATGTCGACTCCATGTCCCCGGCTTGGTTCTCTGAGTCTGACGGACACATATCGTAGTTTAGTTTCATTCGATGTTGTCAAAACGTTATCCATTTATCGGTGGACTCGCGTTTCCTATCATTTACTTTTTATCACTTTGTAAGCACTCCTAGGAGCTCATGGAGGAATAATATTTTAAGAAGATATCAATGATCTAAAGAGATACATAGCAAGCTACAAGGAGACAATGGTACCAGGGATCATCGTGACCAAATGATGAGCATCATCTTGGACTTTCTAAAAGCTTCGGATTGGTACATGTACAATATCTGTATCCTTTCATCCTATGAAATGCTTTGTGATGTTTACGGTTCTAGTGGTTTTGTAGGGAGGTTGTTTCCCATCTGCTTGGAAGTCTGCCAACACTTCGTAGAGCAAGTATTGCTCAATAGGCCATCTAACTAGGTAAAATAGGTACCGTAATTATGAAGCAATATGTTCCCGACTTCTGGTTGATGTTTCATGTTTGAAATATTGATGCAGTTAGAATAGCTGGATTACAATGCCTTTTGGTGAAAATTTTAGATCCTCCGTACTCTCTAAAGGCCACAAAGAATGTTACATTGACCAGGTTTGACTTTCGTATATACTAAAAAAGAAAAACTCTTTTGTGATTATTATTAGTCTTTGTATTAATGGTTCTATGGCCAATAAGGTGATGCCAAGTCCTTTGAGTGTTTGATTATTAAAAAAGAGATCTAACATTTTGTTGTTGTTGCAGATTATATACCCGGGCTACGGTTGCGCTCAGGCTAATTTCTGACGCATTGCACGAACGAGCCGGATGTAAGACCATCTCCATCGGGGGAGTTAAAGTGGGATGCCAAAAAAAAATAGCATAAAAATAAAAGAAAAGGAAAAGAAACAGAGAAAGCGGTGTCAAATAAAGGATTTCTGGAATTGTTTAGGCCTCCTAACGTGGCAGCTTTCGAATGGACATAACTTAAAGTGGCTCTCTCTCTCTCTCTCCTTCGTCGCGAATAATCTTTCTCTCATTTGCTTCTCTTCCCCCTTCCTCGTCGAAACCATCTCTCCATCTCCTTCTCTGAAAGTTGATCTCTCCACCTCCTCCATCGAAAGCTCATCTATCCAAAAATAAAATTGAAATCTCATCTCTCCATCTCCTCCATCGAAATCTCATCTCTCGAACTCGATTTTTTGTTCTCGTCACTGCAGTCCCGATGTCGTGTCTCTCACATGGTCCGATGTTCTGATGAAGATCATTAGAGCAAGGATCGAAGAAATGATGAAAGTGAAGAGGCGAGATAAGTACGAAAATCCCTTTTCTGTAGAAAATTAGAGATAGGGTTGGATGAAAGTGAATCAGCTTGCATGAAGATTTTGCAAGATGAACTAGTAAAAACCAATGTAGGGTTTGTTGATATTAATTAGGGATGATGAAGATCTTGGGTTCGTTGTTGATTTTAAGTAGGGATGATGAGGATATTTGGTTCGTTGGTTGATTTTAACTAGTGACTGAGCTTAAGGTTCGTGTGACTGTTAAAAAATGGAGTCTTTTCCATAGAAACCATGTGTGTGTAGGTTAATTTTACCTAGTCATTATGATGATCTTGGCTTGCTTGATTGATTTGAACTACTCAGCTTACCTACTCATTATGACTGTTTAAATAAAAAATTATTTTGCTTAGAAACAGAGTTAGCGTTGGTTGATTTTAAAATTTGCTTTGGTTAACCTATGTACTAATCACCAAAAATATGTGTCAACCTCAAAATGAGAAATAAACCGATTTGTAATTTTTGGGTTTTAGAGGTCTCAAAAACATAGTGACATAGAATATCAATGAGCTAGACTTCTCCCAGTGGGAGAATGTACCAGCTCCCAAAAATTACCTGCTGAGCTGAACATGAAACGCGTTCTCAGCTTCTTAATTGGGTTTCCAATTATACATGTATTTTGTTGGTTTTCGGGACAGTAATAACTAATAAGAACTGAATCTCCATAGTTATGGAAATGGAAGAAATCCTTCGAGAAATTTCAAAAAGCTTATAGTGAAAAAGATAAGCAAACTCATTTTTTTTCTCATTTCATTATTCTTCTTCATTTTTAACACTATTAATGATTGCTTGAGTTGTACGTAAAAGATAGGCTTCGCGGAGGGCCAGGCCGATATATGCTTCGTTAGACCTTTGAGTTAAAGCAAAGATGTCATGCTTAATTCGCTATGGTTAATACAAATTTTAGCGAAGGAAACAACTAAGGCTATGAATGGTGGTTACAGAGAATGCAGAAAAATGATGCATTCTTTAAAAATTTTAATAAATTTTACTATTCATTAGAAATAATAATTTCTTCTCATTCTTTTTACTGTAGAAATTTGAAAAATAAATTTGTTTCTCACTAGATTGATATGAAATAGTTATTCCTCATCATTCCCATAATTTTATTCTCATCTATTATTTTCCTATTGAAATATTCCCATGATGCTTACCACCTTAAATAATTAAAAACATTATAATATATAAACCCAGTTACAAAAAAAAAACATTAGAATAGTATCATTTACTTTTTAATAAATGAATTTGACTAAACATTAGTTTTGACATGGATAAACACATAGACAGCTGTGGCAAACACAAAGAAAACTAAAATTGTACATTTATTCTCAATATTTATGTGATATGAATAATTTTTTTTTGTCGACTGTGATATGAATAATTAAAAATCACATTATTAAATTGAAAACAGTTTATTTTTTTATTTTATTTTTTGAAAGAAACAGATTTATTTTCAGGTTTAAGTGGATTAATAATTTTGGATTACAGGTCTTTATTTATTTTTATATTTGATGAAGATATAACTGTTTTGGTTCATAATTTTCTTTCAAAACTATTACAATAACTAGGTAATGAATCCGTGCAATATCGCACGGGAACTCATCATATATATATATATATATATATATATATCAAATAAACCATATTTTCTTAATGAAAATGTTTTATAAATTTTTTTTAAGTAGTTACTTAAATGACAACATACAACCTTTCAAAGATCTTATATGTTTAAAGACAACTTTTCATATTTTGTGGATACTCTAACTCCTTTTTAATCTGATTAAAAAAATAATTCTGAGAACTAATAGATTTTATATGTGATGTTGTTTGACAAAAAAAAGAGGTGATATTAAATATATATATATATATATATAATTTGACAACTTTTTTTTGTATTCAATTTGACAAATTCTTAATGAAACTTTTAGGATGAAACAACGGAATCAAATGAATAGACACAACCCTTAATTTGAGAAAGATATTTTTTGAAATATTGTAACTATTTTTTTTTAAATTAATTAAAAAGAAACAATTTTTCAACAAAACATTATAAATATGAATTTAAAAGACACATATATAGTCTGACGATTTATTTTTAATTAATGTAACTTTTAGAATGAAACAATACAACCTTTGACATCAATTGAGATTTCTATTTGTAATGTCAAAGATTACAATGGTTGAAAAGCAAAAGTTATAATGGTTCATTTAAATACTGTAATTGCAAATGTTCTTCCAAACAATTGCGCAATAACTCAATTAAATGGTTGCAATGATTCACTTGAATTCCTAACAGAATATTATATATATATATATATTAAAATAAAAATACGAATTTGGAAAAACAAAAAAGAACAATTATAACCGAAAAGGTACAATAAACAATTATTAACGTTTACAAGCAAAGATAAGGAAAACACAATTGTTGACATTGTTTGAAACCCCTATTATAGTTTTAAAATATTGTTATTCACCTATAAAATAAAATAAATAATTATTAGATGAAACTGATACACATATATCATTTCAGTATTGCAGCCGATTTGTTATTCTGTTCAATAATAATGACCATACCACAAACCATAAGAAAGACACAAGCGTAGTTATGCTCAACGTCCATGAATATTCACATAATGTAGTTATATGAATATACGACATCAAAGCATTCACTTCAACATAATGTCGTTATATGAATATACGACATTATTGCCGATAATTATGAAAATCAGATTTGTTTGTAAATAATTTTTCTCCAGAATTTATTAGATTAGTAAAAAATTAAGACTAATAATTTTATTGTTACGTTTATGATTTTTGGCCATCCAAACACGTAAACAAATTCCTAATATTTTTTGTTGACAACATTTCATTTGAATATCTTTTAAAAATTGTAACAAAGTAATTTCATAGAACTACTTTTTCACCATTTTATTATCAATTAGATTATATTAGCGAAAAATTTACTTTTAGAATAGTATAAACATGGACTATTTATAGATTTTGAAAAGCTCTCTTTGAAAAATCACATCTTTCAATTTAAATAGTTGCAATTTTTGTTAAAGAAAAGACACAACCTTATAAATAATCAAATTTTTTATTAAAGAAAATATACAAATACGAACAATCGCGACTTTTCACAAGATTTGAAATATCTATAAAAATACACATTCTTTAGAATTAATCAGAATTCTTATTATTAATAGATATATTTCTTATATATTACAATAATCAGTAAATTTGTAACTGACACCGGTAGAAAAGAAGTAAAATCTTATAGAAATGTAATATAACGATAAATAATAAAATGAAAATCACGAATTTAAGAAATCACAACGCAAACTTTTGAGCTATCATTATATTTTTAATATTTGAAACACTCCAAAAGAGGAATTTTTGAAAAAAAAATATTGAAAATTTTAAGTAAATATCAAGAAATTTTGACCAGATAAATATGAATAAATAGTAAAAAAATCATGTAGATTACAATACAAATGTCTTTATAAGACATTATTTAAATTCAAAAACGTATAAAAAATTAATTAAATTTTTAATATAAAATAGGCTGGTGCAGACAAAACAAATCTGGTAATAATTAAAGAAAACTCTTAGACTCGCCAGTCTCAAAGAGAATGAAGATACAGCAGCTAAGATAAATGTTTGATCATGAATTTCTTTTTAATACTGTATAGGTTTTTTTCCTAGAATCAAAGTATTCTTAATCATAAATTTTTAATTTGCTGTTATTCCATATTAATTTGTGTACATGAAATGGTTTTCAATGCTGTCAAAGCCGAGGCAACAGATGCATTAATAGATTTTATTGTGAAATGATTCAAGCTCTTCAAGATTGTAAAATGTTTATTAAAATAAATATAGTTTATATACCAATAAAGATTTTAGGATCCGTATATTTGTCAACGGATGTATTAATAGATTTTAGGATCCATATATTTGTCATATGAAAAAGGACCTGATCATGGGATCGGGCTCTTGCTCGACTAAAGGTGTGCTTCTTCGTATGTGCTGGCAAGGGTGCATCTACTGGACTTGGATGGAGCGAAAAGCCCGGCTTCACCGCCAAGTTTTCCGCTCTGTTGACTCCGTTGCATCTCTTCTCGATAGACAGATTAGGGATAGGATCCTATCTCTCAGGTCGACCAATCCTGCCTTCTCCTAAAGATTGATGCAGCAGTGGCTCATCTGATGCTCCTCCTCTTATTGCTCTGTATCGCTCTTCCCCACCACCATCATCGTGATCATCGTCTCTTCCGTTTCTTTATTTCCATCTCTGTTTTTGGGCTGTAAAGCCATTTGATGCGTCTCCCCAACTGGGCTTCTGGGCTCTGTAACCAAAAACCATAGCAATGGGCTTGTATCTTTTTTCTTTTCTTTTGCAATTTCAATATGAAAGCTATGTTAAAAAAAAGGGCCTGGGCTGTAGTTTTTCTTTTCAGGGCTTCAAGTTACGACTGAAGCACATGCATTGTTTTTTTTTTTGATAAAATGAAGCACATGCATTGTTGATTTGGAAAACTTAAAATTTGAAGCTTTTGCATACGGATTATCTAAATATATCCCATAAATTTAAGAATTATTCACATCTAAATCCACTAAGACATCAAATTATATTAACCCACTAACCGCAATGCTTCATGCTACAAACACGGTATGTTATAGAAATTAAAATATCAGTTTCCAAGAAAAAACGGCAGACTAACTCTGGATGTTACACAAGTAACCACTACGCCATCACTTCGAGCATGGATCATTCTATAGTATATTCTAAGAATCACCATAACTTTTTTTTTCAAATCTAGCTAACGACCGAAGGCTTTAACCATTGTTAAATATCCGAACATGCAAAAGCCGGAAGACGTATGTAAAGTAGTATATAACAATTACAACTACACGTGTCAGTGATTTAACTAACTACAAATCTATCTTCAAAGTCTCCATAACTTAGCAAAATAATATTTTTATTTCCGGGATGGAGAGTTCGTGCACAAGAGAGCATGGTGAATGCCAGGTTCATCATTATTAAATTAGATTTATAAAAAAAAATGTTGAGAATGAAGATAAAACTTGCTTGTAGACGGAGTGAAGAGGCAACCTTCGATCATCGGTCTCCAGTTGTCTTTAATGAGTCAGGGAATCGCGATATTGTTGGCATCTACTCAGTAATGGCATTAATTACGATTCATTAATGTTAGTAGAATGTTAATACGATTCATTAATGACCTTCAGATGGCTCCGTTTGACAGCTCGGTTTAGGGGATAACATGTTTTCAAATTCACATTTTGCATCCGTTTTCGACGTCGTTTAACAAAAATCAAAAGTTTCTATATCAAAATAATTTGAACAAGTTGTTTTCATTGGCTTTGTTGCATGTTTTAATTATGGCACAAAAGAAGGCCATTTCTCGCCATTGATTATCCCTGCTTGTGGGCATTCCAGCTAAAACAAACATATATTAGCGTTATCAATAATATGTAGTAGCACTCAAAACATATTCAAAATTTTGACTATTAGATTCTTAGGAATGCGTCTGTCAAATAAAAAAAAATTACTCATAGGAATAGCCGGCAAAAATACTTTTGATTCGCTGTAAGATTTTTTTTGTCAAAATTTTGGAGAAAATCTCGATCTCTAATACGATAAATATTTAAACTATAAATAGATTTTCAAAATTAAGACCAACATTTCTTGCTTGTGAACGAAGACTGTCCACGAGAATGACTTAGTAGTACTCACGAGTTGCGACCATGTAGCTTCTGCTGG
This sequence comes from Hirschfeldia incana, assembly GCA_026261945.1. Lineage (NCBI taxonomy): Eukaryota > Viridiplantae > Streptophyta > Magnoliopsida > Brassicales > Brassicaceae > Hirschfeldia > Hirschfeldia incana. The sequence continues at coordinate 8,070,206 of JABCMI010000006.1, forward strand.
AAGACATACATTAACTTGGGAAAACTCGAAACTCACACGTTATGGTAATTTTTAATGTTATCTTAAACTTGTTTATGAGATATAATTGCTCAAGCGGTTGCCTTCTCTAGTCTTCACTTGTCCATCAAAATTCGAGCTTATAAACTCTTAATTTAAAGCTATACACCATGACCAACGTACATCAAAGAAATAGTATATGATATATTTCTAATGATGCTAAAGTTTTCATCGTTTTGCTAGTTTGAAGGGATGCCCTTCTTTTTAGAATGGATATTTGTCCTTAGTTTTAGTTTAACCAAGTCTCTTTCACTTGGATTCTTTGTTATGAACTTTAGATGAACATGTTCATTATGAACATATTTTATTGTATTTGAGTAATTTTTACTAGCTAGTACGTCTCACCGATTGATGATGAAGATAAATTTCAATCACGGACACTAGTATTATGTACGCATAACCAATTACTTTGTACAAATCACTAGATAATAACCAATTATAATAAGATAAGGTTTTTTTTTGGACAAAAGATAAGGTTTATATATTGTATATATGTATCTAGAATTCTAGATAGAAGGATAAAAATATATGTGGATTTGTCAGTAGTACTTGGCTCAATGGAGGACAGTGGCCAAGAACACTGCACTTATAACCTCGGGGTTTGTCTTTGTCAATCCAAAGATTCCTCATGTCGTCTCTCTTCCCACTTCGGATCTTTCATGATGTAATCGTCCTTCGTTTTTCTCACGCACCCTCAGGACGCTCTACCAAACTGATACTAAACTACAAGGACCATAATAACATGTGGAATAACCCCTAAAATCACGTTTTTAATGCATGGACTATATATAATTGCATTTAGCTGTTGTACGAAATTCAGTGATTGAAAAAGATTGCGATGATGTAGAGATTCCAGTGGAGTGACAATCAGAAATACGGAGATTTAAGTTTTTTTTTGGGTCAAAACGGAGATTTAAGTTATTGGCGGGAGCTAGTGTGGAAAAAATGGTAAAACTTTCTTTAAAAAATTATAAATGGCACCAAGTCCTAGGTTGTCTGCAACGTCAGTCCTCACTGTAAATTAATGAGAAGATCTTACTAAATAATTTATTACCGTTTTCCTTGAAATATTTTTGACAATAGAAGAATTAAAATCTATACTAACAGAAATAAATATATATATTTTTAAGAAGTTATCTATTTTATTTATGTAAAGATCCTATAAAAGAGGACCAAAGAGAGTGAATTCTGAATCGTTCACTTTAAACTTACTTACTTTTTTGCATTCTCTCCGTTTCTCTCTCTCTCTCTCTCTCTCTCTCTCTCTCTCTCTCTCTCTCTCTCTCTCTCTCTCTCTCTCTAAATCTCTCTCATTCACTAGAATCCTTCAAACTTTTCACAAACAAACTCAGAATCTCTGTTTTTCCTCCAGACAGAATCTTGAAAAGCAAGAAAATATTAGTTTAGGGTGAGAGTGATAATGATGGATGAATATATGGACTTCAGACCAGTCAAGTACACGGTGCACAAGAAAGTGATCAAGAAGTACACTAGAAAGTTGCCGGTGGAGAACAAGAAGATGAAGATCAGTACTGGTCGTGACTCGGCGAGGTTGGTTCGCGTGTGCGTGACGGATGGTGACGCAACCGATTCATCAAGCGACGATGAGGAGGAGTTTTTGTTCCCAAGAAGACGGGTGAAGAGATTGATTAACGAGATCAGAGTTGAACCGAGCTCCGGCGAAGTCTCCGCTCCGATTAAGCCGGGGAATAGTGTAGCCGTTGATTCTCCGCTTCAAGAAGTATCTGTTTCCGCCGCCGACCAGAACCAGAGGAAGTTCCGCGGTGTGAGACGTAGACCGTGGGGAAAATACGCAGCGGAGATTCGTGATCCACAGCAACGTCGGAGGATCTGGCTCGGTACTTTCTCAACGGCGGAGGAAGCTGCTCTCGTCTACGACAACGCAGCAATCAGGCTGCGTGGCCCTGATGCTCTTACCAACTTCACCGTACCGCCAGAACCGGAACCGGTACCGGAACAGGAGAGCAACGTATCGGTTATTTCAACATCAGAATCAACGGAAGACTCTCATCATCATCTATCATCTCCTAAATCAGTTCTGAACTACCATATATCCGAGACAGTTAATGAACCGGTCAAACCGGTTAAGCAAGAGTTTATTGAACCCGAACCAATAAGCTGGCACCTAGAGGAAGTTAATAGTTCATTTCCATTGGACATTCCATTTCCGGACAACTATTTCACCGAATCATTACGGGAGATTTCCATCTTCGATCAGTCCATGTCTCCTATTCAATCATCAGAGAGTAATTTCTTCGACGATCTTATGGTATTCGATGACAGCAACATAGGAGGAGAGAGCTACTCTTCTCAAATTCGAGAGATTGGTTCGATATTCAATGATCTCGATGATTCTTTGATATCAGAACTTTTAGTTGTGTGATATGTGTACCAAATAAACATTGGTTCCGAATATTGCAGGTGTAAAAGTCACAGTTTTGATACTTCTTTTCTGTTTTGGTTTTTGTAATATTTAATGATTATGTTGAGAAATTTTGTAATATTGTCTTGTCGGTTTGTAAAACAGTTTTGGGAGAAATATTACAAATGAATAGCTAATTAGTTTGATTGTTGTTTCGTTAGTACATTTGAGTTGTTTTGTTATTTGTTCATCAACTATAAAATAAAAGCGAAATTAAAATTCTCTTCGGCCATGTCTCCTCGCAAATCATGGTCATGGCCCGTGAAGCAATTGGCTTTTTAGGTCAGTCTCAGTCGACAGTGTTGGCGTTTTTTTGTGTTCCCTCAGGCTGGTCATAATGAAAACAAATCAATATATAATACTTATTGGAAACCATCCTTTTCGAAATGAAACTTCTAAGACTACAATTTTGACTAAAATATTTGTTTACTAAATAGGATTTTCATCGTTGACTTAACTGATTTAATCTAATTAGATTTTGAATACAATCCACCTCTTTTTTTTTTCTTATTTTATTCTTTATAAGAATTTCATTAGTGTAATGAGAAGAACGGTTTCCAATTTTAGATATTAAATACCAATTTCCAGGATCTCGGTTTTTTTCAATGAATAAAATTTGTTTGAACATTAAAAAATTTGACTCAGATCCTATTAATATTTCAAATTTTTACTGCTAAACATAATAAATTGGATACTTTCCATGTCTACAAGACTGCATGATACACGGTATATTTTTTAAAAATATATATACTGGTTTAACCGTTAAAAAATAATTGCTAACTGATGTACATCTATTATTTTCTTTCTTCTTTGAATACAACTTCATTAATCAATGATTTAAATATTTGCAGTCGCATAATCAAATATTGGCGGCAGATAAATTAAAGAAGATTTACATTTACATATTATAGAAATGAATAATTTCTTATTAAATTAAATTTCTTATTTTTCACGTGCGTTTCAAACAACTAAAATCATAACAAATGCCGAAGAAAAGATGGGAGAAAGCAAAAGGGACAAATAATTATGTCGAAACCATATATAGTTAAATATAGTATTTACAAAGGCAACGATATGAATGAGTATGAAACGTTCCACTAGTGTAAGAAATAATATCTCAAGCGCCTATCCACATGTTAATTTGCAGATGCACAAATCATTATTATTATTATGTTTGAACTCATGCATGGTATATACATATGCAAATATTCGCACCTGTACACCACATATGAAAATGTTACTATTTGGATTGACATCATATAACACAAGTCCACTCACAATTTATTAAAAAAAAAACACAACACCAAATCCTTTTCTTTTGGAGATTATGTGAAATTAGGAGCGGGCAAAATATCTATAAATTTTGATTCAATTCGTTATTCGCTTCGCTTCGATCCGAAAAATCTGGATATCCGTAATTTTACAAATCGAATCAAATACCAAAATTCAATATCCGTTAAAAATGACAAATATTAAAATTTTGGAGAGCGGATATCCGATCCGATCCAGCAATATATAAGTACATGTATATCTTGATTATATTTAAAGTTTTATATGTATAAAATTATATAATTATTATTCTGACATATGATTTGACAAGTTTTATTCACATTATTCCTTATATAAAAGTAGTACATAAATGGAAGAAAAATATTTTATTATAATTATAGTTTTTTTCTTAAATTTTGGGTTAATATAATTGTTAACTAAGTTTAAATTTTTACAAAATATGTAGATTTAGTAATTATTTTTTTATCTTATATATCATGTAAAAATATATTATACAAAACAAATCTGCATCGAAAATTTAAAATTATTTGTATTAATCAAAATATATGAGATATCAGTAAGTATTCGTAAATATCCATAAATATATCCAGATATCTGTTTTTCCGAATATCTGTATTTCTCTGAAGTAAAACAAATACAAAAATTAGATATTCGTAACATACGAAGCAAATCACAAATACTTTCAAACACCCGAATATCCGATCCGTGTCCAGGCGGAATGTGAATAATTCCACGGACGCTTATGACATAGCCACTTAGAAAAGAAAAAAAGAAAATTCGCAAGCGTGCAGGTTGACTAAGCCACTTTTTGGTTAATTGTGATACACATAATACATATTGCAAGATTATTAGTTCAAAACTTTTTCAAATTGAGGAGACAAGACACATGAAGACGTGTTTAGAGAGATTTGAAGCAACAAAGACTTTCCTGAGTAGTTGCAAGAGTTGACTAGTTGTTTCTCTTCCACTGAAAATATTCATTCTTCAGTTATCATTGGCCACATAAAATGGTTTTCATATTAAAGTTTTTCTTTAAATCTACGTACTCTACATACACCGCCACAAATGAAAACGTGTTCCCTACGGTATTATGGATTCAAATCTCTCTATCATGCCCTCGGTGGTATGCAGCATTTGCTACAAAAATTTCAAACTAAGAACATGATGATTAATCAACTAAAAAGATGTTAATGATTGAGATGTGTTACTATTCTTTTAACATTTTGTATCGACTATCTCGTAACTCTCAGGTTCTATGCATGTATCAAAGAAAGAAGTGGGAGACGCCTATTTGTTTTCTTAACGTTTGCTGGTTGGTAACCGATAAAGAGCACCACCGGTAATGGAAAAGTAGAAGAAACATATTGGAAAATACAAAATAGGTCAATGTCGGAGAAGAAAAATCAATGACTGTGACATCGTAAAAGATTTCTTCACGTGGACAAAACACCGACTTTCTATTTGTCAACAAACGAAGACTTTAGTTTTCATTCATCACCAAAATTGGTGAAAAAACAATAAATGATTCCTTCACTATATCTGGACAACTTGAAATGACGTTTTAACACGTTAGTGGGTCACAAGACTCACAACTGGGAGAAAATCAGAATTGTAATTTTCAGCTTACAATTAGTGAAGGGCATGTCACACAAGTAAATATGATTTTCCAATTAACCTCACGTCATCAAAAAGTCCACCAAATACGCTCGTTACATTTTAACATTTGCACCAAAAAAAAATACGCTCGTTACATATTTTTATTTGCAAAAGGTCTTTAGTGAACGAAGGCTGTAACTGGATTGTTAAATTTTGGAATGGAATGATGTGGAATGGCTTATTCCATTAGTTCCATAATTTTTTTCACCATTTACAAGGAATGAAATGGAATACTCATTCCACCAATTTCAAAAATAAATGGTTAAAATACAAAGAGAATCATTCCACAACAAATTTGATCATGAATGAATGGAATGAATTTCATTCCATTTTTTGCTGTATCCCATTCTTAGCATTCCATAAATTTTAATTCCACCAATTCCAAATTATTTTACCAGTTGCAGCCGAAATGTTAGTCTGAATGGTAAAAATATTTGAGGCAAGGAGGTGAAAATCCGTCTGTCATAGTTCTATTTCTAGTAGAAACAAGTTTGATGTTATTTAGCCAGTCTCGATTTGAGCTTGGTCCATGCAGTTTACAAAATAGTTTAGTAACAAAGGATTTGGATATCGCTGATATTAGCCGGAAGATATTTCAAATTCGGATTAGTCAATTTGGCAGTCAATCCACTTTAATATATAAAGTGCATTTTTCCCAAAACTGATTGGATCAGTTCATAGAATATATTCTTAAAAAGTCTTTAACATTTGGGTCAAAAATTCATTTTCTAATTCCGATTTGTATAGTTCCATGCCATTGTATTCTTTTTTGTTCAAAATTCCATGCCATTATATTCAAAAGTGAAAAGTATAATCTTCTTCTCAAACGTGTTTAGCCTGGAATAAATTTCCTTTTGACAAATTGCTTCATGACGCATGCGATCGAATTAACAAAAAGGCAAAACTTTTTTTTTGTTTTTTTTTTTGCAAAATCGGAGATGCATCAGAGTTGAAGGAGGAAGCTGCAACTCAACTGGTTCAGGAAGATGCATCATTGACAAAGAATAAATGAAACACGTAGCTCAGTACTTCTAACTGTGTAGTTTCTTGAGCAATATATAAAAAGGAGAATATTGCGTGGCCTTTTCTTCTTTGTATGGTGTGCAAATAAACAAGCACCTACCTACCGTAAGGTTATATCTAATATAATTCATGAATTTCCTGCAGTTGGGGGCTTTACATAGGCACGACACTTTGAATTCACCTGGCTCGTCTGGATCAAATAAGTAAATCATATCTTCCAAAACACCACACACACAACACCATGTATGACATATTAACATCATCAGCTTACTATATATATTATAACAAAATATGTAGTGTACGTTAACTCCTCTCCCACAGCTACATTGGCCTTGGCGATCAGAACAATCCTGCTTTCCTCATCTCCTACGCTCATAATCCTTGCATAGCTATTTGGCGTACACTGCACTCACAGTTCTTTAGTTTAGGCTTCAGTGTCTCCAAATTTATTAACAATACATAAAAAGTTCCATTCCAAACTGACTACTTACCGAATGGTTAATCAACCGAGCTATATTCCCTTTATCTGTAGCATCAACCACTACTTCCTCACTCATCTTGAACAGCTGCAACACAAAATCCTTCCCTTGGTTAGAAAGAGAGAAGACACAGTTCCAGAGAGATAAAAGGGAACTCACATGCAATCCTTCTCTTCTATGCGGTACAATGCTTTTCTCTCAAATCTGCAATGCTACCTCTAACTTGTTCCCCTCTTTATTGAAGAACCTGAAACAAAATAGCATCTCTCATCAGCTTTATATCAGCACATGCAAGCAGATGGGAATAGAATAACCTTGATGAAGTCCATAATAGCATACCTTCAAATGTTTATCTAATATTTTGTCACACTCTGCATGTACCCAGACTTTACAACCATCACTTTTCATCTAATTAACCACACGCATATTAAAATAAGAACAGCCAAAACATGAGACTATACACCACTACAGGACCAACTATCTTTGAATTTGTACCCAAATTTGCCTGTCCAAATGATTCTTTATCCTCTTGCATATACCGCAATTTGTGTTTTGATTTTTGTCAACTGCAACAACAAAAAGCCAAAGTAGGCTTACTCGTATATGCAAACCATTTATGCATCAGTTAAACCGAAACTAAGCATAACCACAGAATAAAAGACACTACATACCCTTGAGCATGGTTTACACAACAATTAATCACCGGGAATCAGAGCTTTCATTCTTCGGCCATTCTCATTAGAAATGACTGTTTCACATCCTACACAGGCTAGTGGATTTCTGTAATTTCTTTAACTACTGCAAAGATAAAAATTGATTAGATACATTGCCCAAATTGGAGATTGACAGAGAGAACATACAAAAATGGGCCAAAGGGGGCATGGCCTGTGTACGACAAACTCATAGACACAGAGACACTTGCCTGGATTGGAGAATTGCTATTGAGATCCTGCCGTATCTTGAATCCATCTGTGGAAAGAACCGTCAAAACTGGGGTTACCAGCAGCCGTGTGAATGTCACGCATCAACTTCTCCATGAATCCCTGATCTGCCAAAAAATGCTTCCTCCAAAGCCAACGTTTCCGTGTATATATTTTATAAATAAAACATTATCCTTTGTAGTTTTGTACATTCACAATCTATCAAAAGTCAAAAGCTATTTACGTCAACTGTTAATACATACGGTTAAACTATAGAAGGCAGCATCAAACAGCTTATATATATATATATATATGTATATATAATTAATTTTTTAGAGATAGCTTGACAAAATCTAACATTATATAAGCATCATATTAAAACGACAACAACTTGCGCTATCCTGTCCTAATTATTATTACTTAGGATTATTCGTAAGATTCCTCCTGAATACCAGATCTTTCATCCAATTTTGAGAACGATTCTGAGAGATGGACTTCTTCATCAAATCATGCTTCTGCCTTTGAAAAACCATCATCTTCTCAACTCTACTGAAAGTCTCTGGGTCGAGATCATCCAGTTTGCTGCTCCCTGGTTTAACTTTCTTAGTGTCAATCTCAGGTTCCCCTTTCCGACTGCTTTGTCAAGAGCCTGTTATGACCTTCTCGTCCTCGAGATACCAGAAGCAGTCGTCAGGCTTCACAACATTGAAGAGTGAAGCATCTATGATTGTATGATTCCCATTGAGACAAACTTTCAGACGGCAGCTGTCTATTTTACAGGTAACATACCGTGAGTTAGTGCCGCTAGGTACTGGAATGGTGATTGTGACCTCCTTGCGATTCTGTGTCCATGAATACATCTCAAAATCAAGCCCATTACCTTTGTTAGGAACTTCACCAAGGGTGACATTCGCTTTGTTAGGAACTGCACCAAACTTGACATCTTCCTCCTTAGGATTCTCAACCTCCATGGGTTTTGTACGCTTCAAGCATTCCTCTTTCAGCTTCTCCTCAAGGGGCGTCAAGCTCTCTTTCTCCTCCTCGGCTTCCCTCAACCTCTTCTTTGCCGCTGTTACAGCAGTGCCGATCTCCTTATCCGCAGTGTCTTTCAACAGAAAGTCACTCTTTTTTCCAATAAAGTCAAGAACTTTTTCCAAAAACCCTAGCGGGTTTGAAGGATCAAAACTTGCCTCCGCCAACCCAGAGATTGTCACCATTACTTGCTGGTATAGATGCCAATGAAGTAAATGATGTATATTTTATAGTGGAAGCAACAAAGGGAAAAAGAGAAATGTTCCCGAAAAACCCTTCCATAATTGTATTTGGTCCTTTTACGTAATCCCCAAGCTTCGGCCAAGGTTTTTTTTTTTTTTTTTTTTTTTTTTTTTTTTTTTTTGATAAAGGGCTTAAGGTTTCCAATATTCATATAAATTTCTTTATTCAAAGTATTTTCCTTTTTTTTTCAAAGACATTTTACTATTTATCACTCAAAGTAATATGGAAATCTGCAATTCCCTACAACTATACCATTTCCAACGATGTACAAATAAAAAGATTCAATTTGAGACAATAACATTTTAGTTGATTTTAACAGCTTCAGGATTTTTTTGTATAAAAAATCTTCAGAATTTTATATTTTTGGAATCCTGCGGACAGAGTAAACACGATTTTAATGAAATCTTGTTGACAGAACAATAAGATTTTTGTTGAAATATGACATGATAAACAAATCTTTATAAAATTATATGGAATTCAATAGCATCATATTTAGGCTTATATTATTTGAAAATTATTAAATTCGGTAGCATGTGATTTTAGTATAATCTTCTCAAACGCTGTAAAAAACATTACATTCTAAAACTTGGTTTTTTATTAGTTCTATAAATATGTTACATTTTTTTCGTCAATTTGTAACCTTTAAGATTTCAGCATCTGAACTCCGACACAATACCCAACAACCGAGACAATACTTGTGATAAGATCAAACACATTCATTCAAGATAAGTTATAGATATAGACAAACAAGACAGTGGAAGTGAAATCATCATACAAACTTTCCTTCTCAAAGAGAGAAAGAATGATTGATCAGATCAGACAGATAGGTTCAGTATGCACACCCCAAAATCTGGACTGTGTTGTTCTTTCCAGATTTTACCAGTGACTCTAAGTTTAAGCTCTTTCTTGTCTCCCCCGGAGAAGAAGAGAGGCATGTTTCTTTGAATGATGAGACCGTCGTTGCTGTCTCTTACTTTCCAGTTGCTATCTCTGATGCTTCTTGGCGTTCCTTCCCACGTCTGTTTCCTCCCACTGCCTCCAACTTCTAAGCTGTAGCTGTATCTCCTTGCTTCTTCCTCGTCTCCCCACACTACAAGAAAACAATAATTTTGCAACTTCAGAATCAGTTACGAAATGGTTGTAAATAATCATTTTGTAACTCATTTGCAACTACGGGTTATGGTTACAAATACTTCGTCGCAAATGCAAGTGGTTGCAAATCGGTTGATAATTTGCAACTAATTTGTAACTACTTAATTAGTGGTCTATTAGCAACTACATAAAAACTCCAACAAATGTTGCAAATATTTATATTGTTGTGACTAGCAACTGTTTTATTTCAGAAAATATTTATCATTAATTACCAACTATTTTAGCTTATGCAGTTTTAATATAATCACAAACATTAGTAACATATAAGCAACTGTATATTATTGTGAAGTGTCAAAATAGTTACAAATATAGTAACTATTTTGCTGCGTTGTTATATGTAGAGAGACTGATTTGCAACTAAGTAATTATGGGTAGTGTCAATTACGTTACAAAATATAGTAACTATGTTGCAACTGCGTTGGTATATATAGATAGACTGATTTGAAACCACTAAATTTTTGGCAGTTGCAAAAGAGTTATAAAATTTAATGACTATTTTGCAACTTTATTAATGTAATTGCAAAATACTGTGGCTCTTTTGCAACTATATTATTTTTAATGTTGTAGCAATTTAGTTGGAACTATGGTGATTAATTTGTAACAACAAACTTTATGTATCAAATTATAATTTGAAACTAGAATATTAATAAAATCCTATTCTGAAATTAATTTTGGAACATTTTTAGAATTCCCTAAAATACAAAATACTTAGAATTTTGTTGTATACAAATGGAAACTACTTATCTTTTGCCAAACCAAAAATATATTATCAACTACTGAGTTTTGCCAACCAAAAAAGAAGTCAAGAACGTCTTTGCCAACCAAAAAAGAAGTTCATAACTTCTTTGCCACCCAAAAAGGAAATTATAAGGTACTTATGGCAGAGTAGTAGTGGTCTTGGACACAGAAGCTGCGGCCATAAACTCCGAGAATGATGAGTCTTTACCTTGCATATAGGTGAGCATAATCTTCAAAGTATTGATCTCGCTTTGCTGCTCTGAAGATCCTGCATCACGTCGAGCATTGGCAGCAGCCAACTCTATATCACGTTGAGCATTGGCAGCTGCCAACTCTGCATCACGTCGAGCCCTATCCTCATCACGTCGAGCATTTTCCTCATCAGTCGAGCATTTTCCGCTGCTTGCTCTTCAATTAGACGTTGAGCAGCTTCAAGTTGTTCTTGCAAGTGTGCAAATGCAGAAGAAGTTTTACTTCCAGGGCCTCCTTTTCTCTTTTTGTTGCCATATAGTGGAAGAAGGCTACCAAGTCCATACTCATGTCCTTTAATATCCAAAGGAGAAATCTGAAAATAATGAACATTTTAACTTATCAATAGCTAAAAAACAATAAAATTTTTTTACAATGGTTTATATGATTTACCTCAAGAAAGATCTCATTCAATTCAGTTTGTGAAAGCTCAGGAATGTGGGAACTATCAGCACCATTAGCATAATTTTCTTGTTCAACCTCAAAGAGCTTTTCATCTACTCTCTTTTCATAAGCTTGGGCGGTCTGCTTAGACTTGAGATCACTAAAAGTTCCATCAGGCTTTGAATGGGTCCTTAAAAACACTTCTCCAAGACTCACAGGTCTGCCCAATTCTTCTTCCTAAAATAATAAAATGAACTTGAAACAGATAAAGCTGAAACCTTATAATACCATGTTATTGTTCATGTATGTTACCATTTTTTGCTGAACCCGTAAGAAAGACATTTGTCCTGCGAAGTGCTTGAATGGCCCAAGTCCACCACGGTCTGAGTTCCGAGAGTTTGATGTGGTTTTACTCTTTCTCTTGGCTGCATCAGTAGCCCAGTAATCACACATTTTTTTCCATAATGTCTCTCCAATCCAAGATGGTCATGTTCCTTTCTTCTTTGCTTGAGACACCATTCCTTTCACGTAATAAATTTTGTTTTCATAGTAGTAAGTAAATCTGAGTTACTAAAACCTGATAAGTTAACAATAAAGTACCGTAAAGTCTTCAAAATAGCGACATTGGATGTGAGGAGGCGTCTCTGTCCAGCAATAATACGCATCATCAAACTTAGCTTTCAAGAGCTTAGAGATTTTTTGTTTCAGCTTTCCACCATCACGATCAAACCTACAGGATGAAAAAAAATTGAAGTTGTTACAAGTAAAAAACGTTTGCTAAACATTCAAAAAAAATAATAAAACAAACAGAGAAGAACGCAAGTATAAACAAGATTCATTGCAATTTTGACAATTTTTAGAATGTTAAAACAAATAGAAAAACAAAATTAAAAAAACAAGCAGAATAGAAGCCACATCATATCAAGCCAATGAACCATAACTATTTCAATAGATAAAAAGAATCAAACAGATACACAAACCAAACTCAATGTAGGGAAGTAAAGTTCTTTACCAAGTAGTTTTTTTCTTTTGGAACAAGAGATAAGACTGGAAGATGGTTTTCACGTCCAGTGATTGCAAGCAGGTCATCCAAAGTCGTCGGATTTTGAGATTGATGCGGGTGTTGTTCTGTCGGGGAAGAAGAACCACCACGAGTCGGCAAAGAAGCAGACAAGGGTGATGGTTGACGCAGAGTCTCCGACGGCGGTGAATTCTCCGGGACAGAAGACTGAGGATGTGTATATCGTACAGGGAGAGACACAGAGTCTCTTGAATAAGAAGTGCTAGGGTTTGAGGCGACGTAATTTCTTCCTGAAGAGCAATTAATGCGATCAGCTTGACTCCCACCATGCCCCCTTATGCAGCGCGCAGGCTATGGGATTTTAACATCGAATTGGGCTTACTTGCTCGACAAGTAGTTATTGATTTAGTTTCTTGATAAACATGTATTTTATTTTATTTAGCTTTTATTAATTAATTAGATAATAATCTAATAATAGGATATATACATGATTTTATCTCTATTATCAAAATAGAAGTACACTTATAAATTACCCCTTAATTTTCAGTGTTATTTACAATGGCATGCCACTGAAGTAATTAAATGAACCATTAAATGAATTTATATTTAAGGAATTATTGTATTTTTCTATTTATTAAACAGTTTCCTAAATCAGTTTAACTTAATTTCGTATTTAATATATTTCCTAAAATAAATTCGCTGATTTTTAGGAATACAATATTCATATTTAAAATTATTTTAACAATATTAAAATTAGATAATGTTACGATTAATTATTTTGAATGAAATTCAAGTTTAAATTCGACATTAAACAATATTTTGCATATTCCTAAAATATATTTTTAACTTACCATTAATTATTTTGAATAATAAAAACTATATATGCTAAGATTTTAAATATTTTAAACTACTTATAAAACAAAATGAAATATTTGTAACTCAATATTATTTTAATATAATTAAATCTCACCTAAGATTATATATTTTTCAAGATTTTTTAAAGTATATGTTTAACTATTTTGGTTGCTATTAATTATTTTCAACAAAAAAAATTAATACTAAAATTTAAATATATTTTAATTATTTGTAAATCAATGTTTAATGTTTATAACCAAATACATTTTTTCTAATGTATCTAAATCTTACCATATTATCCATATTTGATCAAAATATTTTTTTTTTTTTACATTTGGCAAATAATTTCATGTTACAAGAAATGTTATTCAAACTATCAATAGGTCAATATTATTTTTTCAAAAGATTAATAACAAGCACGGGATACTATTTTTACGGCACGTAAACTATTCGACTGTTGTGTTTATAAAAAATTAAATATGTAAATATTTAAAATTATAAACTGACAAATATTTAAATAATATATATTTATATAAAAAATAAAAATAAATACCCGTCCGGTCGGACGGGTCAAGCTCTAGTTATATATATGAGGTTAGAGCTTTTGTAAAGAACATTGGATTTGTTATAATTAATAAAGAGCTTTTGAAAGCATCTCTTTTACCTTGTTCTCAGATAGAGTTTCGACTCTCAACCATCTCAAAAAGGAAATTATTCTAAGTATTATAAGAATCAATAGATTACTTGCGTTATCCGTAGCTTCCGCTACACTAGTTGGTATTCAGAGCGGGCACATTGATTTCTTAATCAAAGTTCAATTATGTTTCCAGACATGTTCCTTGAAGGTTCGTGTTATTTGATGGATACATACCCATTTGTTTCATCTGAAGATTTATTTGAAGAATTCATGGAAATTGTTGGACATCCTATCTTCGATATATATGATGATGCCGGTCGTGTTTTTGATGGTTTTGGAGTTATGGCCAAAAAAGACCAAGTCTTCCTTCGAGGTAATCAGAAGGAGGACTATGTAAATTTTGGAGTAACAAAATATGTCCATGTCCAACAAAAGGAAAACGTGGTCCTCACAAGTTGCTTTGTGGCGTTTGTGTGATAAGCCATCGCGTGACGTCTCTCGATGTGTTCAAGATGAAGATTCTTTTGCTGAACAAATAAAAGAGCTAAAATTTTATGATTTCTTATTGGAGGAACATCATCTCCATACAAGCGAGAAGAAACATGGAACTTGGCGCGTAGAGGATAAACTTATGGTTGGACAAGTTTATCTTCAGAGCAACAAGATTCGAGGTCGAATCTTCTCGCCGTCAGAGGGACTGATGCGGCGCAGGCTATGGGATTTTAACATCGAATTGGGCTTACTTGCTCGACAAGTAGTTATTGATTTAGTTTCTTGATAGACATGTATTTTATTTTATTTAGCTTTTATTTATTAATTATATAATAATCTAATAATAGGATAGATACGTGATTTATTATATATATGAGGTTAGAGCTTTTGTAAAGAACATTGGATTTGATATAATTAATAAAGAGCTTTTGAAAGCATCTCTTTTACCTTGTTCTCGGATAGATTTTCGAGTCTCAACGATCTCAAGAAGGCAATTATTCTAGGTATTTTAAGAATCAATAGATTACTTGCATTATCCGTAGCTTCCGCTACACTAACCCCCACCGCGAATCGAACTACGACCACCACCGCGACCTTTCATTGAATTACCAACTCCATACATTGACACTTTTGTTTAGCAGAGATTAGGTTAGAGAAAAGGAGTTGATTATGGGTTTATAATATAGATGTATTAAACGTAGTCGTATAAGAGGTGGATAAAAATTAACTTAACACATTTTTAGGCGGTGGATGAAAAATCACCCAAAATTTTAGGGATAAAAGTTTGGAGCCAAATATGTAAGACCAAAGAACAACTACTTGTAAAAAAATAGTTGCAACTTAGTTACAAATTATATTAAAAACATAATTGCAATTTAGTTACAACATTTTATTAACTAATTCTAAAAACATATTCAATTATTGTGGATGATTTTCTTATGTAATTATGAAAAGTATTCAACATTTCTTAACAATGTATATTTTATTAGGTTTATTAGAATACTAATAATGACATTATATTTGTAATTCCAACGTCATAAAATTGTAGAAACTGATATTATTTATTTAATGCATGTAAATAAGTGCAATGCAAATATTATCATACATAAACATACATGTTAATTTAAAACAAGACAAATATTATTCTTCATCACCATCATCATCATCAGAAGACGATAGATTACACTGAAATTCATCTTCTGCCTCAGTATCTCGAGCATCAAAATCAATCTCTTCAAACAGATTTCTTTCGTCTGCCAAATGATCAACTACAATTTCTTCAATTGTTGTTACCATGGCATCATCATCCGTTTCTTGTTGTAACAGAGTTGGTTCTTTAGATTTATAACTTTCATAAATATTTCTTCTTGGATTTACTTTAAGAACATTGAGCCACAACTTTTTTCGGTTGTTTGATGTATAGATATGGAATATAACAGAATTGGCCGGCTTGAGAAGCTGCATTGTACCAAAAGAAAATAAAATATTATTAATATTTTATTTTGAATGCATAATTTATGTAAATTTACCTAGAATAAACGGTTCATATTTGTTATATTTTCCTGATGCAAGGACATCGACGATACCATTCACGCTCATTCGTGTGCCTTTACCGATTGTAGGATCAAACCATTCACATTTAAAAAGTGTAATTTTTAAATTGACCAGTCCCGGATATTGAAGTTGTATGATATCCTTTAAGGTCCCATGAAAATCAACTTCATCCGATGCATCTGAATAGTTTGCTCCTTTGACACAAATTCCATAATTGCATGTTTTTCTTGTTTGTCCATAACTTTGAGTATGAAACAAATAACCTCTTGTGAAATATATGGGCCAAGTTGATGCCTTATTCAGGGGACCTTGAACCAAATCTAGAACTCATATAGAAAAAGATTTAGCGCACCACTATAGTTGATTGTTGAAGCAACCTGCATTATTAAAAAAAAATCAATATCTATATAGTTTCCAACTTTAAAGTTTAAGTGTCTACACATAAAAAATCTCTCATACATGTAGGAAATTCTACATCGCATTTGCTTGAAATATTTTCTTCAGAGAGATCTGAATATTGAAAACGGATTTGGTCTTCAAATATCCTAAAACCATAAAAGTATCTACACTTCAATGGATTTTTCTTCACAATATTATTCACTCATCAAATCATTTTAACTTAAACTAAAGATTTTACCTTTCATATGATCGGAAATATTCACAGTTGCGCAAAACATATGCATGTGCGCAATGATAATCTTTTTCAGATAACCATGTTTCTTTGGGAAATATGGAAAAGTACATTGAAAAAATTAGTAGATTGTCCTTATACCATATTATGAATAGGAAGTTGTACACTTAACATAAATATTTTTTTAAACCCAAATAAGCCCCTACTCTATTCTAAAAACAAAATTAATTTCCTAAAATAAATTAATAATAACAATTTTCTAATTTTGATAAAAAACAATTTTATAATTTAATTAATAAAAAAGAAAAATGGATAAAAACGAAAAGGGGATATCGACACTTCAATCCCTAATTCGCATCTCTCCTCTTCTTCGGCGACACAGAGAAAACGAGGATTTGAAGTCACCTACTCGTCGGAGCTCGCCGTTGCCGTGTTCCTTGTGCCCGCTAAGCGTCCGCCGGTGATCTTCTTCCTCTTATTTGCAGTTTCAGAGACCACGTCTCACCTCCTGTCTCCTTTGTTGGGATAAAATTTCCACACCCCACAAGATGCATAGATATGCATGTTTTTCAACAATAGATTCAAAATTTGTGGAGGTGGTTTCTTATTGCAATGAAGAACGTGTGAAGAAGAAGAGAGATCACTTTTTTTCAGAAAATTTTTAGGTTACACGAAAATTTGGAAACAAAATAATTTTCAAATATTTTCTTAACTGATTTTGAAAAAAATTAAGGAATATGTAAATATTCTGAATTTGGCCGAACATACATTCTGATGTTGGTAGATTATACATATGACGGTAGATACGACAGTAGAATCTAAAAACTAGAAACAGTAGGATATAATATTGTAGTAGATAATGAAATATACCAATGGTAGATTTTTAGTATTAGGTAGATTCTATAATTCCCCCAGCGTAGATTTATAGGAAACAATAGTTTAAAAAGTCTACGGTATTTCAGATCGTAAGCAAAATCGTAACATTTACTTTCTACCATAGTAGGAAAATTAAGGACTTGTAAATTTTAAAATCTACCAACGTCAGATATATATGTAAGTAACTGAAACACTTTTTTACCAGTTCGTAGATAGTAGATTTTGTTTTCTGCTGTCCGTAGATCAAAATATGAAATTGAGTTTTGCTAATATTTAGTCAACCAAATTATTTTTCATATGATTATTCAATGTTTATGTATATTTTGTAAAAATTTCATATTTTTCTGACTCATAAAATAATTGATATGAATTGTTTAAGTTGGGCAGGGGTAGCTTAGTCCAAATCTGACCCAAAAAAATTTATGGTAAAAGGACAATGTAGTTGTTTTTTAATCTGTTTTAGCAATTTTTTCTATTTCTTTTCTTTTCCCACTTGGACAACCTACTTGAGTAAATATATCTGGTATTCCTGGAACATGATAAACACGAGCTTCACCTTCATCGAACCGAGTGGACCTGAAAATAAATGTTTAAAAATTAAATTACATGGAAATAACAATTATGTACATTGTTAATACATTTTAATTTTACCTTGATTTGGTATTAATATGTGCGGCAAAGTAGTGCTCCGAAAAATAAGATATTTCATCATTGATATATGACTGAATAATCGAACCAGCATGATATCTTTTGTTTTTAGCTTTGCTTTTCAATTTCTTGAAAAACTTTTCAAATGGATACATCCACCTATATTGCACATGACCGTCCAGTTCAGCTTCATACGGGAGATGTACAACTAAGTATTTCATGACGTCAAAAAAAAAGCTGGTGGGAAGATCTTCTCCAAATTACATAATATTAGAAAAAAATTGGTAAAACAGATTAAAAAAACAACTACATTGTTCCTTTACCATAAATCATTTTTTGGTTAGATTTGGACTAAGCTACCCCTGCCCAACTTAAACAATTCATATCAATTATTTTATGAGTCAGAAAAATATGAAATTTTTACAAAATATACATAAGCATTGAATAATCATATGAAAAATAATTTGGTTGACTAAATATTAGCAAAACTCAATTTCATATTTTGATCTACGGACAACAGAAAACAAAATCTACTATCTATGGACTGGTAGAAAAGTGTTTCAGTTACTTACATATATATATCTGACGTTGGTAGATTTTAAAATTTACAAGTCCTTAATTTTCCTACTATGGTAGAAAGTAAATGTTACGATTTTGCTTACAATCTGAAATACCATAGGTTTTTTAAACTACTGTTTCCTAAAAATCTACGCTGGGGAAATTATAGAATCTACATAGTACTAATAATCTACCATCGGTATATTTCATTATATACTATAATATTATATCCTACTATTTCTAGTTTATAGATTCTACTGTCTTATCTACCGTCATATGTATAATCTACCAACAGCATAATGTATGTTCTGCCAAATTCTGAATATTTACATATTTCTTAATTTTTTCCAAAATTTGGTTTCTAAATTTTCGTGTAACATAAAAATTTTCTGAAAAAAGGTGATCTCTCTTCTTCTTCACAAGTTCTTCATTGCAATAAGAAACCACCTCCAAAAATTTTGAATCTATTGTTGAAAAACATGCATATTTATGCATCTTGTGGGGTGTGGAAATTTGATCCCAACAAAGGAGACACGAGGTGAGACGTGGTCTCTGAAACTGCAAATAAGAAGAAGAAGATCGGACGCTTAGCGGGCACAAGGAACACGGCGACGGCGAGCTCCGACGAGTAGGTGACTTCAAATCCTCGTTTTCTCTCTGTCGCCGAAGAAGAGGAGAGATGCGAATTAGGGATTGAAGTGTCGATATCCCCTTTTCGTTTTTTATCCAGTGTTCTTTTTTTTATTAATTAAATTAGAAAATTGTTTTTTTTATCAAAATTAGAAAATTGTTATTGTTAATTTATTTTAGGAAATTATTTTTGCTTTTAGAATAGAGTAGGGGCTTAATTGAGTTAAAATATATATTTATGTTAAGTGGACAACTTCCTATTCATAATATGGTATAAAGACAATCTACTAATTGTTTCAACGTACTTTCCCATATTTCCCATAATATTATGACTATGTTTTCCTTCAAAGCTTGAACAGTGGAATGTTTCAGTGACCTGGAACATAAGTCGCGAAAGAAAACTCCAATCCATAAATAATCAAATTTTCAATGCGAAGTTAGTTAGGAAAAAGTTAGATAATCAATAACATATGTAAGACTAGTATATTCATACCTGAAAGTGTAAGATGTACATTTCGCGGTAAGAGTTCTGCAAATATAAAAGGAAGTAGCCTCTCCATAAAAACATGGCAATCATGACTCTTCATTCCTGAAAACTTTCGTCCATCTATGTCAACGCAAGAGGCTAACTCTGAAGCATAGCCATCTGAAAATTTAACCTCATGTTTTACACATTCCAATAGGCGTTCTTTTGCTTGTGGCGTTAATCTGAAATATAGGAAATAAAGCTCTACCATAATCATCAACGTGCAATTCTTTCCGATTGCAAAATATTGCTATATTCAGTCTTGCCTTCACGGTATCTTTTGACTTGTCCTTAACATTCATAACAGTATTGATGATGTTATCAAAACTTCTTTTTCTCAATATGCATCACATCAAAATTATGCCTGAGATTAAGGTCTGTCCAATACGGCAACTCTCAAAAAATGCTTTCTTTGTGCCAGTTATGCCAGTTCCCATATCCTTTCTTCTTTACATTATGATTGTTTCCACCACATTCAGATGTTTTGGATGGATTAACCTTCCTTATCCGATCTTTTAAAACTTGTTCACCCATCAAAGATTCTGGTGTATAATCATTCAAAGTGTCATTTCTCTTCAGAAAGTTTGTTTTGTTCTTCTGTAATTGATGACCATGAGGAAGATACTTTCGATGACAATCAAACCAACATGTCTTCATCCCATTTGGCAATTGAAAAGATTTTGTATCATCCATGCAAATTGGACACGATAATCTACCATGTGTCGTCAATCCAGACAACATATCATATGCGGGAAAATCACTGATCGTCCACATAAGCATTGCTTTCAAACTAAAATTTTGATTTAGTGATGCATCAAATGCCTCGACTCCATCACTCCATAATTTCTTCAACTCATCAATAAGAGGTCGAAAGAAAACATCAAGACTTGAGCGAGGATGGTTTGGACCAGAATTCAAAATTTTCAGAAAAAAATACTCTTCATTCATACACATTCCAAGAGGTAAGTTATATGGTATCAAGATTACAGGCCATAATGAATGATTATGTGATATACAATGATTTTGACCCACTTTTATCCATGGTATATAAGCGGTTTTACATATATTTACTATGAAATATAGTCTATTTAGAGTATTTACAGGTTCAAGTACGTTCTGGAGAAATATAGTGTTTTTGGTGTCTTTTGGAGCCTTTAAGTGCAGAATCGCGCAGACGCATCAGATGTTTAGATATGGATGGAGAGCTTTCCACGGTGCGATTAAGCTGATATTTGGACACAAGACAGATCTTTGAGTTAGCTTTCCAATGCCACCGGTTTGAGGTCAATCCGACGGTTAGATCAGAAGTTATGCCCGTTTTACTGAAGAGTGGTCAGTCTGCCTCGCGAGAGAAGGCTGTCGAGAAAAGGAACGTATATCGATCGATGGGAAATCACCCATATCGATTGATATGAATGTCAGAACGTGGGATGACTATGTTTCATGACCGCCAGAAGCCCTAAAGCAATCCAAATTACCATAATACCCTTGGACGACCAGAAACCCTATTTATGTTATTTCTAAGCCATTGTTGACGGCTACGCTTTCTTGACACCTTTTTGATTCATTGTTCTAAGTTAGGAGAGAAGTGAGGAACTCCTATCAGAGTCCTCCTGGAACTCCATTGATTTTGGTTTTATATCTATCGCAATTTTATATCTATTCATCTATGATTTCTCTTACTACTATCATGTCTGAATAGATCCACCTGTTAGGTTTAGGGTTCAAATAGGTTATGTGGGATTAGCCCCAAATATAGAATTGCTAAGTTGTGGTATTCATCATTGAAGATTGTTCTTATTGCTTGTTCTTGAGTAATTAACCTGGACTTGATCTTAGATTTATTAGGCACAAGTGAGAGCTTGGCTTGTTATCTGACATGTCTTCTCTGAGCTAGAATTGCTAGATACATATGAGAGTTGATCTAGAAACTCTGGTGAACATATAATCAACTCGCGCTAAGCGCTTACTAGAGGCGTATCGATCGATTCTCCTATAGAGATATCGATCGACGTGACGAAAGGCATATCGATCGATGCTTTCTAAGATTCGACAACGAAAGTTGAAGGTCTTGAATCTAGTAATAGATAACCTAGAAATCGAGAGATGATTGGTTATTCTAGTAGTTGAGTTCTATAATATCATGCTTTAGTCTCTATATCATTATAATCCTGATTTCCTGAATAGAAACCCTAGATCTAGCAAACCATCCTTCCATCAAACAAATCCTTGCCAAGCTGAACAATTATATTGTTCAACTTGTTTATTGCTTTATTCATTACTTGCTATATTTACTGCTTTAAAACATATTAGCCTAGCTTAATCGTATAACTATTAGATCTATTAGGTTCCTTAGCTCCTTGTGGATTCGATCCCTAAGTATTACAACTGAACCTCTTATTTGAGAGAGTAATTCACTCCTTAGGGTAATTTGAGTGATATCAAATTTGGCGCCGTTGCCGGGGAGCTTTGATCGCCATTAGATCTTATTTAGTTAGATTTAGTCTAGGTTTTGTTACTGTTCGAAAAACTGATAATTTTTTTTTTCTGTTTCAGGTACACAATTATGAGTACCAGAGGCATCAAGGGAATTGGGCTCTTACTAGTTGAGCCACTGGATTTGGAACGCGTGATCCATAAGTCTAAGAGGGTTGTCAACACCCACCAAGCAGCGATCAACAGCGTAAAAATCCAACAATCGATCGATGGTATTCATTCTTCATCGATCGATATCGTACACCATACATCGATCGATAGAGCACACCATCAATCGACCGATAAGCTACAAGAAGCGGTGATCGATAGAGCCAATCAACCGAAGGAAAACAATGTTCACCCGAGCACTGTTCATCCGGCTACTGTTCATAACACTGTTCATCCGGCTACTATTCACCCGAAATCGATCGATACTGTTCTTCCAGAATCGATCGATACTATTCATCCAGGTACTATTCATCAAAGTACTATTAACCGGAGTACTATTCATCCAGGTACTGTTCATCCTGACAATATTCATCACGATACTATTCATTCTGTATCGAAAAATATTGTTCATCACCCGTCGAGCGATACTGTTCATCACCTTACTGTTCACGGTACTATTCACGGTACTGTTAACCCGATGTCGATCGACACTGTTCATCCAACATCGATCGACACTGTTCATCCAACATCGATCGACACTGTTCATCCCCCGTCGATCGATACTGTTCATCCTGCATCGATCGATACTGTTCATCGCACTGTTCATAACGACACTGTTCATCCTGCTGTTCATCGCGACTCTGTTCATCAAGGTGCTTTTCGTCCGACAGATACCGACACTTGTGTGGAGTCAGAGGAAGACGAAGAACACATATTTGAGATGGATAAGAAGGGTATCTGGCGAGACAAAGAAGGTCGTCCTCGCAACTACAAAGGACAATTGATTAATGCTGAAGAAGCAATAATTCCTGATGTAATTGTTGTTGCTAAGATGAATGACTATCCTCTTTGCCGAGAATGGTATGATGGAGTAATGGATGACTATCACTTCTATGGTCTTCCTCACGAAGATCCAAGAAATCACATCGCAGAGCTTGAAGACCTAGTATCAAGAAGCAGGCCGAACTATGATTACAATATGATGCTGTGCAAGATATTCCCCTATTCACTATGTGAAGATGCTTTTAGCTGGTTCAGTCAGCTGCAACCAAGATCTCTAACCAGTTGGGAGAACATCAAAGACGCCTGCATAGGTAAATTTTTCAGTGAAGATTTCGCAACTTTTCGAAGAAGGCATGATTACATATTAAAAAAGGCGTCTGACGATGAGAAGAGAGGAATAACGACTAGCGTAGATCAGATTATTGATTTTATCTACAACAAGCAGAATGAAGATTTTGAAACCTCTACAGCTAGTGTCAAGCAACCAGACATTCAGATTCAACATGCAGATGAGGGTACACAGAAGAACGAACTGAACAGCGAACAGCTAGCCAACCCTGATATGATTGAGGATGATGAACATCATGGATTTAGAGAGACGAGCATAGTAGAAGAAGCTGATAAGAGTGATCCGAGTTCAACATCGATCGATATTGGTATCTCAGAATCGATCGATATCGGCACATCAGAAACGATCGATATTGACTCTTCGCATCGATCGACATCTCTCGAAAATCCTGATGCTACTACTGTGAATTCAGAGGATGAACTAAACAAAGGACAGCTGGTCAACCATGGTACAGTCCAGGAAGATGAACAGTCTAAATCTGGAGAACTGAGCAGAGTAGAAGAAGCTGATATTAGTGACATGAGCTCAGCATCGTTCGACGCCAACACCTCCATATCGATCGACACCGGTACTTTAGCATCGAGCGACAGTACGATTGCAGCATCGATCATCAGCACCACCTCATCGTCTCTCGACATAATCACTTTGGAATCGATCGATACAGACTTTTGTCATCGATCGATACCACTTGAAATCCCTGAAAGTTCGAGTTGTCCTCAGGACACTGCAGACTCGACACAGCAGAGCATTGATGTATCAAGTTTTTCTCCTTCCCCAGATGTAGAAAAAGAGATCTTCATGGAAGACATCTTGGAGCAAGAATTCTTAAAGTTGGAGGATGAAGAAAAGCTTGGAGATTTGGATTCAAGTAAAGAAGATAATTTGGAAGATTTCTTGGAACATGAGGAATGGCTTGAGGATATGGATCAGAATTTGGAGCAGAAGCTTAATGACGAACATAATACAGAGAGGAAAGATTTGGAGACTTCGTCAAAAGCTAGCATCGATCGACACCAACCTGATAAGATCGATCGATACCCACCCTATGTCATCGATCGACAGTCGCCATACAACATTAATCTACATACACCCGACTGCATCGATCGACACCCACCCGGTTGTATCGATCGACACCCATATTTGGATGAACTACCAAGATACATAGTTGAGATGGAACCAATTGAGGAGATAGTGCACGAGTCTGAAGCCTCACACTTTGCTGTCCCTAAACATCAGAGACCACCTATATGGACAGAAGAATCTGCTGGGTTTCACAACAAAGTGAAGAGGATACATGATCCTGTGATGATTATGGTTCCAAGTGCGGTGTTTGAAGCTGAATCTCCTATTCCGCCAGATAAAGCTCCGCATCTGAGTTCTTACATTGTAGTACTGGATGATCATCAGAACGTAGGAGCTTCTCAGAGAGGGTTGAGACTTAGAGATGAAGTCAATAAAACTCTAGCATAAGAAGCATCGATCGACACGGTTCAGACAATGTCGACCGACATGAGCACTCCACCATCGATCGACATCTACCGGATACCATCGATCGACATCTTCAATCCACCATCGATCGATACCAGACGAGAATCAGAGCAGAATGAGTATGAAGTGTGTAGAAATATTTTTGATGGAGATACCACCACGCATTCAGACAAGTCTGGGAGATGATGATTTGGAGGAAGAGGAAAAGAACTAGAAGAGGTTCTCCGTTATCATTGATTTCTCACTCCTCAGATGATTCCAGGACATCCAAAGGGAGATTTCACAAGTCTGTGAGAAAGAAGTGGAGAAATTGGAAGAAGCGGAAACGAACCAATGGAGGTTCTCAGTTACCATTAACTCTTTACTTCTCAGTGTTTTTCAGGAAATCCAGAGTGCGCAGTAGATGCTTCTCACATCCATTTGCAAAGCTTAGAGCACTACTTATTGCTGAGATGATAGACAAAGGAGGAAGAGTCTTTAGAGGAAGCTTTCACACAAGAATGATAAAGCTTCAAAGATTGGACATTGAGACTTGTTTTGGAGCATGTTCTCATTCTCATCAGTACTAAATCAGATCTCTAAAGTCAAGCTAAATGACTATAATAAAGCGCTGAGTGGGAGGCAACCCACTGTTAGGTATGTTTTTAATTTGATTTATTTTCCTATATTACTGATTTAAGTGTTTTTATTAAGTTGCAGGTAAAAAAAAAAAAAAATAAAATAAAAAAAAAAAAAAAAAAAAAGATGAACAGTAACGACGATACTGTAGCAACGCACTGTAGCACGACCATCGAGCGATACTGTAGCGAAAAATCGAGCGACAGTGTAGAAGCAACATCGACCGACACTGTAGCAGAAAATCGAGAGTCACTGTAGCTATGATTACTGTTCATAGTTACTGTATGGTAGCACTGTAGCAGAATCACTGTTTATCGAAAAAAAATATATTATTACTTTAGTTAATTGGTTTTATTAGTTATCTATTATTAACTTTTAGACTGTTAGTGTTTTATCTATGATAGGTTATGGGAGAAGATCCAAGGAAGAAGGGTTGATATACTGATATCGACCGATGGCTGGCCAGCGTCGGTCGTCAGAGCATCATTAGCATCGATCGATCGCCACTTAACTGTGTTGGTGGACATTCATATCAACGTCAGGTATAACGTTTCTCCTTGTTGAATATTGTAATTATGATTTATTTATACCATAACTCCGACTGGATATACACTAGTCACAGCGTTATCCAAGTCTGTGGGAGGCTCTACTAATATTTTGTTTTAGTTTTGAAAGAAAAAAAAAAAAAAAAAAAAAACAGATCCAAGTAGACGGTTGCTCAGCACATCGATCGATGAGACCATGTCGATATCGATCGACATCACTTCATATCCACGATCGATTGTCTCTTCATTGTGTCGAATGACCTCTCTAGCCATCGACCGATGCGACCACGTCAATATCACTCGACAACACTTCATCAACATCGATCGATTGTAACTTCATTATATCGCTCGACACTGAGCAGATTATCGTTCTTAGTTGTCAAATTTTGTACTTCTGCTTTATTATTTTTATCTTACCACCGACTGTGTTACACTGGGGACAGTGTAATTTAAGTCTGGGGGGATTACTAACGTTTATCTATTTTATGAGTCTTATTTAAAAAAATGTTTTCAAAAAGTTTTTATTGAGTCAAGAAGGGGATGATGATCTAATTTGATTTATTACATGTCATCTAACCACTCTTTAGACCAGTCTTAGATTTACTGACTGCAGAAGTACTAGAGATACTAAAGTGAATCAACCTGTCAACTATGTTTGCACTTGCTGAGAACGTTTGAAGGAACCAAAGCTGATCTCCAACCTAATTGAGCTCAACTTTGCTTGTCTTGGGGCTTGGTATACATGGGATCAGATTTTTCAAACAAGTCTGGAAGGTAAAGCCTTGTGTAGATTTATCACCTTCTCTCTCTCTATTTCGACCCTAGATATATAGGTAGAGAAAAAAAATTATTATTATTATAAAAAGATATATATATATATATATATATATATATATAATAAAAAAAAAATAAAAAAAGAGAGAAAAAAGAAAAAAAAAAAGAAAAAAAAAATATATATATATATATATATATATATATAGGTTTTAAGTTAGGTGGAATCCGAACAGGACTTGGTGGCTACAACCATTAAGGCTTGCTTCATAAGGATTCCAACTAAAAGAATTCGAACGGGACTTGCTGGCGGCAATCATCAAGGTTCGATTCATATGAATTCTTGGATATAGGTCAAAAAGAAGTGAACAGGACTTGGTGGCAACCACCATTAAGTTTTGATTCATGGAAGCCTGTCCAATCTTGGTCAATGATCCTGCAATGAAAGCAGACTTTGACTAAGAGAAAAATAAGTAGAGAGAGAGGATAGGAACTAACTTTTACCTGCAGGTCCAGATACTTGTTTGAGAATCCTTGCATCTTGTGATCGATACTCCCAAGGTAAAGCCTACACTTTTATTTATGTTAAGAAATGAGATCAGTAGAGGGGATTGTCAGACAGGATCTGTTAAGTTGTTGACTAGGTCAATTTGGTTGCTATACTAGGATATTGTATAATGTGATTCTAATGTTAGGATGTCTATGATTTGGTTTGCACTACTAGAGAGATGATGACTGAGTTTTTAAAATCTTTTTGAGTCCCTGCTGTTTTCAAACCTCTTTCAGAGAGACTGCCTGTTGGTTTTGCTTGAGGACAAGCAAAAGGGTAAGTCTGGGGGAGTTGATATACCATGATTTTGACCCACTTTTACCCATAGTATATAAGCGGTTTTACATATATTTACTATGAAATATAGTCTATTTAGAGTATTTACAGGTTCAGGTACGTTCTGGAGAAATATAGTGTTTTTGGTGTCTTTTGGAGCCTTTAAGTGCAGAATCGCGCAGACGCATCAGATGTTTAGATATGGATGGAGACCTTCCCACGGTGCGATTAAGCTGATATTTGGACACAAGACAGATCTTTGAGTTAGCTTTCCAATGCCACCGGTTTGAGGTCAATCCGACGGTTAGATCAGAAGTTATGCCTGTTTTACTGAAGAGTGGTCAGTCTGCCTCGCGAGAGAAGGCTGTCGAGAAGAGGAACGTATATCGATCGATGGGAAATCACCCATATCGATCGATATGAATGTCAGAACGTGGGATGACTATGTTTCATGACCGCCAGAAGCCCTAAAGCAGTCCAAATTACCATAATACCCTTGGACGACCAGAAACCCTATTTATGTTATTTCTAAGCCATTGTTGACGGCTACGTTTTCTTGACACCTTTTTGATTCATTGTTCTAAGTTAGGAGAGAAGGGAGGAACTCCTATCAGAGTCCTCCTGGAACTCCATTGATTTTGGTTTTATATCTATTGCAATTTTATATCTATTCATCTATGATTTCTCTTACTACTATCATGTCTGAATAGATCCACCTGTTAGGTTTAGGGTTCAAATAGGTTATGTGGGATTAGCCCCAAATATGGAATTGCTAAGTTGTGGTATTCATCATTGAAGATTGTTCTTATTGCTTGTTCTTGAGTAATTAACCTGGACTTGATCTTAGATTTATTAGGCACAAGTGAGAGCTTGGCTTGTTATCTGACATGTCTTCTCTGAGCTAGAATTGCTAGATACATATGAGAGTTGATCTAGAAACTCTGGTGAACATATAATCAACTCGCGCTAAGCGCTTACTAGAGGCGTATCGATCGATTCTCCTATAGAGATATCGATCGACGCGACGAAAGGCATATCGGTCGATGCTCCTATAGAGACATCGATCGATGCTTTCTAAGATTCGACAACGAAAGTTGAAGGTCTTGAATCTAGTAATAGATAACCTAGAAATCGAGAGATGATTGGTTATTCTAGTAGTTGAGTTCTATAATATCATGCTTTAGTCTCTATATCATTATAATCCTGATTTCCTGAATAGAAACCCTAGATCTAGCAAACCATCCTTCCATCAAACAAATCCTTGCCAAGCTGAACAATTATATTGTTCAACTTGTTTATTGCTTTATTCATTACTTGCTATATTTACTGCTTTAAAACATATTAGCCTAGCTTAATCGTATAACTATTAGATCTATTAGGTTCCTTAGCTCCTTGTGGATTCGATCCCTAAGTACTACAACTGAACCTCTTATTTGAGAGAGTAATGCACTCCTTAGGGTAATTTGAGTGATATCATTATGGGACATACCAAATGGATCAAATCCATCTGTACATAAGCTCAAGTAAACATTGCGGGGTTCATTAGAAAAATGAGGATGTAATTTTTGAAAGTTTTTCCACTCCGCTTCATTAGATGGATGACACATCTCTCTCTCCTCTGCTTCGTGCTCCGCATGCCATCTCATTGCTGCCGTAGTTTTCTCGCTTTGATACATACTCTTTAGTCTAGCAGCAATAGGTAAATACCACATACGGCTGAATGGTGTTTTGGATCGTCCCTTGCTAGCCTTATATCGTGGTGCATCACAAAATTGACAGTTGTCCCACCTTTCATCTTCTTTCCAGAAGATCATACAATTGTTAATACACACATCAATTTTATATAATATGAGAGTCCTAAATTTCGCATCAAATTTTCTGTCTCGTAATATGAACCCATTTGCTTGATTGTCCGCCGGTAGATATTCTGTAAAAAGTTCTGCCCACGAGTCCATTCACTTCTCACCCAAATTGTTATCTGCCATGATATTCATGAATCGAGCAGCTAAAGATAGTTGAGTGTGACCTTCATGACAACCATCATACAATGGTTGTTTTGCAGATTCTAACAGATCGTAAAAAAATTTTGACTCGTAATTAGGCTCTTCCATATTTTGATAACTATCATTTTGATAATAGTTATCAAAAACAGATGTATCACGAAATGCATCATTCACCATGTCGACGTATCTATCATCTATATTACTAGTCTCAGTTTGACTGCCACTGAGATTATTTGAATTAACATGACTTGTTCCTAAGTCAAGATTCAATTGTTTTCCATGCATATACCAAACATAATATTCTCCTAAGTTAAGATTCAATTGTTCTCCATGCATATACCAAACATAATATTCTGGCAAAAATCCTCTAGTATATAGATGACTCCAAATTTTACGCCCCGTCAGAAATTTATCATTTTTACATACATTACAAGGGCGGTAAAACTTACCGCCACTACTTTGTGATAATGGCTGGCGATTTGCGAAATTCATGAACTCTTCCAACCCAGCTGAAAACTCGGCTGAGATATTATTCATCCTTTCGTCGATCCTTCTGTACATTCACTCATATCATATGCGGGAAAATCATTGATCGTCCACATAAGCACTGCTTTCAAACTAAAATTTTGATTTAGTGATGCATCAAATGCCTCGACTCCATCACTCCATAATTCTTTCAACTCATCAATAAGAGGTCGAAGGAAAACATCAAGACTTGAGCGAGGATGGATTGGACCAGAATTCAAAATTGTCAGAAACAAATACTCTTCATTCATACACATTCCAGGAGGTAAGTTATATGGTGTCAAGATTACAAGCCATAATGAATGAATATGGGACACACCAAATGGATCAAATCCATCTGTACATAAGCTCAAGTAAACATTGCGGGGTTCATTAGAAAAATGAGGATGTAGTTTTTGAAAGTTTTTCCACTCCGCTCCATTAGATGGATGACAAATCTCTCCCTCCTCCGCTTCGTGCTCCGCATGCCATCTCATTGCTGCCGTAGTCTTCTCGCTTTGATACATACTCTTTAGTCTAGCATCAATAGGTAAATACCACATACGGCTGAATGGTAGTTTGGATCGTCCCTTGCTAGCCTTATATCGTGGTGCATCACAAAATTGACAGTTGTCCCACCTTTCATCTTCTTTCCAGAAGATCATACAATTGTTAATACACACATAAATTTTATATAATATGGGAGTCCTAAATTTCGCATCAACTTCTCTGTCTCGTAATATGAACCCATTTGCTTGATTGTCCGCCGGTAGATATTCTGTAAAAAGTTCTGCCCACGAGTCCATGCACTTCTCACCCAAATTGTTATCTGCAATGATATTCATGAATCGAGCAGCTAAAGATAGTTGAGTGTAACCTTCATGACAACCATCATACAATGGTTGTTTTGCAGATTCTAACAGATCGTAAAAAAATTTTGACTCGTAATTAGGCTCTTCCATATTTTGATAACTATCATCTTGATAATAGTTATCAAAAACAGATGTATCACGAAATGCATAATTCACCATGTCGACGTATCAATCATTTATATTACTAGTCTCAGTTTGACTGCCAATGAGATTATTTGAATTAACATGACTTGTTCCTAAGTCAAGATTCAATTGTTCTCCATGCATATACCAAACATAATATTCTCCTAAGTCAAGATTCAATTGTTCTCCATGCATATACCAAACATAATGTTCTGGCATAAATCTTCTAGTATATACATGACTCCAAATTTTACGCCCCGTCAGAAATTTATCATTTTTACATACATTACAAGGGCGGTAAAACTTACCGCCACTGCTTTGTGCTAATGGCTGGCTATTTGCAAAATTCATGAACTCTTCCACCCTAGCTGAAAACTCGGCTGAGATATTATTCGTCCTTTCGTCGATCCTTCTATACATTCACTCACGAGGTCTCCGGTAATTATAGTGTGCCATTTTTTGTAAAACGGTTTTTCTTTTGACAACGATTTTTTGGTGTAAGAATTTTTTTTTTCTGTAAGTGTTTGGACAAATGAGAAGAGAAAGAACGTTTGATTTAAGTAGAGAAATATTTGCAACTATTTGAAAACTTGTAACGTTTTTTTCTGATAGGTGTTCGGAAAAATGAGAAGAGAATGGAGTCTTGATTTAGATAGATAAATATTTGCAACTATTTTGCAACTTGTAACGACATAGTTGCTAAAAGTAGGTGCACCTACTTGCAAGCATAGTGTAAAAAACATGTGTGCACCAGCTTAGTTACAAGTTCGTCACAAAATTTTGCAACTTTTTTGCAATTACGATATTTTAATTTTTTTTGCAACTAATCTATGATTCTGTTTTTCCAACAACAATAGTGTTAGTTGCAATTTAGTTGTAATATTACAACCGTTTTGCAGCTACGGTATTTTAAATAATTTTGTAACTAATCTGTAACTCTGTTTTCCCAACAACAATAACGTTAGTTGCAATTTAGTTGTAATATTGCAACTTTTTTGCAATTACAATATTTTAAATCACTTTGCAACTAATCTGTAATTCTGTGGTTTCAACAACAATAGTGTTAGTTGCATTGTAGTTGTAATATTGCCACCGTTTTGCAACTACAATATTTTAAATAATTTTATAGCTAATATGTAACTCCATTTTTCTAACAAGTGATAGTTGCACTTTAGTTGTATTATTGCAACTATCATGAGACTATGCTATTTAGTTGCAAAAACGTTTCAAATGAGTCTCAATATAACAACTGATTTATGACCATCTATTTGGTTATACATTTGCGACTTATTTGCAATTTTTTTCGTGTTGTTACAAAACAGTTGCAAAATCGTTAAATATGGGTTACATATATTTGCAATTATTATATGTAGTTGCAAAAGATAATACTGTCAATTTTTTTTTATATCTAAACAGACAGGGCACTCTAGAACTAGTTGCTGCCGGACCAACTATACTGGTAACGGCGTGGTAAGTTCCATCTCGACGATTCGCACTCCATACTCTCCGTCTCCATTACCACAATCAATTTCCAAAAAAAAAATCGAAAGAAAACAAAAACAAAAAAAAGGCCTTTAATTCAAGAACAATTAAGTAAAAAACCGTTCCTGTACTCTTCTTCTTCGTTTGTTATTCCTTAGAATCTCTCTTCTTGGAAAAAAAAATCATTTCTTTCAAATGTACTTGCTTCTTTGCCATTTTTAGGAATCTGTGAGGAATGGATTCGATTATACAAATCTGGCAAAGTTCGAGAAATGAGAGACAAAGGTTAAGAGAATTGATTGACAGCAAATGAAAATTTTCCAGGAAACCAAAATCGGCACCGAATCTCTCTCTCTCTATCTCGTCAAAGTTTCTGGGAAAAGCTGGTACTTTTGTTCTTCGAGACTTGGGGAGAAGAAGAAGAGGAGAGATCAAATATGACCCGTCCAGATGCGAACGTAACTAATGTCATCGTTAAGTGCACCGTACTTTTATCCCAACTCGGAGAATATAAATGTTTATATTGACGCTTCTAACAAATGGTTCTATGTCTAGCGGTTAGGACATTGGACTCTGAATCCAGTAACCCGAGTTCAATTCTCGGTAGAACCTTACTTTTTCATCCTTTTCTATTTTTTTCCATACTTCTCAAATGTATTCATATCATGGAATTCGAATACACAGCCACCATTTATTATTTTCTGTTTCCTTCACTTGGAAACGACTTCTGCACTCACAACAAAGATTTGGCATTAAGAAATATAAAACACACACACACACACACACACAAGTTTAAACAAGAGCTCACAAAGCAGAGCAAAAGAGAAAAGTAACCCGACGTTGGATCTTTTGTGTGTTCAGTACGATGATGAGTATCCCAAGCCACCAGCCTTTCTCCCCATAAGTGAGAGCATCATTTCACCACCCGGAGTTTCAGGCCCATCAGACCATCCGTACTTCTCAATCAACTGATACACAACGTTACCAACCACGTATGTAATCCCCGAGACAGATACAGCAGTTGCCGCGTAGTACAAAACGCTCTTCATGTAGCTACTTCTCGGGTTCTTCACGTGAGCTTTGGCTAGAGCGAGCAAGGCGATACATATCATAGATGCACCGAAAACTGATGCCACTTTGTAGTCTTTGTTGTGTGTTTTGCTGAATGAGAAGTAGTAGACTACAGGTGGGAGTAGTCCAGTGATTATGAAGGATAAGATTGCGATTGTTGCGTGAAGCAAGAAGTTTTCTCTTAGTCCTAAGAGTCGCTTGTAGCGACTTTCTTTTTGACCGTTGGCCTGGTTATCAGTTGTTGTTACTCTAATGGGTTCCTCCTTTCTGAGTTCGTAGAGCTACCAAAAATATTTCTCCGTAAGTTTATTGAGAATGAGATTGTGGGTTTATGCATATAATGCATAGGCAAAAAAGACTTAAGGCATCATGATTTTAAGCAACAATTTTAGGTAGGAAAAAATAATATATGAAAAAGATAAGGGTATAAACTCGAGCGTGAGACATAATGAAAAATTTAAAATTTTTCAGACCAGCAAGGATTAGGAAAGGTTAAGTCATTACTCACATTATGAATAATGAGAACCAGCCCGCCAAACAAGTTTGCAAGTCCTAATACCAAAATGTTCACTGCAGCCATAACGGTTGATACAAGTGTTAAGATTTTCCAGTAACGAACTTTGTGCGTTGTGTTTCACAATGGAAGTGGGACTGGAATGCTAAGGATGAGGGGCAGAGGGGGTACTTACATGTTGAAGCACCAGAACCAGCAGCAGATGAGATAACACCGAGGCTTGCGATTGCTTCTGCTAGACCTCCATATACGATGCTTTTCAAGATCTCCACTTCACGTCCTTCAACAACAGGCATCAGTAACGGTTCCGCTAGACTCACTGGGATAGGTGATCGCATCGGGGTGAGACGTCCTTTCTTTGGTGGTTTTTTCTTGTCATCATTGGCCATCTTTTGCTGTGTTGATACAGGGAGAGATGATCGCATCGGGGTGAGACGACGTTCTTTTTTTGGTGAATCATGTGAGTTTGTAACTTCCATCATATCAAGAAAAAGAATGGTGGAGCTTTTTGCAAGTCAAAGGAGAGATGAAAAAGCTAAATAAGAGAAAAAAAGATTGGCTATCACGTTTTTTTTCATTAAGTTTGCTTCTCAAACAATTCAACTACAAAGACATGAACATGCACGGGTTCCACTTTCTGAGTGTGACGCAGTCATACTTTTGTACCTTGAATCAAAGGGGTCCCTAATCCATTTGCACCACAGTGTTATCTAATTAAGAACCAAGGGTAAACTTTAAGAAAAAAAAAGATATTCTAAATACTTTTATCTCCACTTAGAGAGACATTTTAGATCCTGAATTTGAGAATCCATCAATATATATATATATATATATATATTGTTATTGTTTCTTACCACTCCCTTGTACTATGAAACGTTCTAATATCAAGAACATCAAAACTATTAGACATCACTTCTTCAACATTTTGGACTTATGAATACTTTATTTTTTTTATATAGATAGTAATTAACAATATTTTCTAATATCAGTTTTATTATGGTTACTAGGATTATTAATCACAATTTATTTTCATCAATTAGTGGACTTATTTAGTTTCTTAATATAACATTTTCTTCAGATACTTTGATTTTTCTTTGTAAATTATTGTTGGAACTCGTTTTTGACAAAGTGGTGTGGACCATTTTTCCGATGGGTTTTCCGACAGAGACGTCTGTCGAAAGGACCGGAATTTGGGCTCGATGTAATCTTCACCGTGAACACTATGAGTTAGTGTATTTATTTGTCAAAATCGGAGTAAAGTTGAATGAGAAATGTAGGTCTAAAGTGAATGATATGCAAAGCTTAGAAGAGCTTTCAGTTTGGTTAAGTATAACCACTTAGCAAATGGATCACTTTAGATAATTGAGTTTAATTTAGATTTAATTATATTATTTGGATACTATATCAATTAATATATTTTGAAATCTTATTCATAAAAATATAAACTCAATAAAAGCATAATGGTGGGTTTGTGATATGGTCAAACCACATTATGGCTAACAAAACTAACGTACAAGAATCTTGAGTTATGGAAATCAAATACTCATTATTAGTCGAGACGTTAGTGGCTCCTCCATAATAAGTGCATAACGTGTTTCATCTTGATATAAAGGAAGAGAAACATATTTTAGAAACTCATTCGTTTGACACACAGAAATTAGATCAATCCTTCACATATTTTTTCTCTTTCTCATTGTTTATTTTTTTTTGAGTCTGAGAGTACACACAAAAACTAGTTTCGTTAGGTTTCTGATAGAGTGACGCAGATCAGAAGATTCGTGCAGTTGTATCCTGGGAATCTGAACGCTACAAAACCGTCGCAATACGGAGCGTTTAAAGATTTAAGGAAAGAGATTAATCATCTCGACTCTGCAATTTTTTCCTTTGAGTCATTTGTTTCGGTATTGTAATTTTGAATTTGTTCTTATTATTTATAGAAATATCAGTTGTTCCTATTGTAGTAAAATAAGATTCCTACAATTATATGAGTTAATTAATATCTCATCATTTTGAAGTACTTAAAAGAGTGGAACGTATTACTCTTACACATGAACCGAGTGAAGAGGCTGGCTAAGGAGGGGACCAAACAATACCTTTTTTTTTTTTTTTTTTTTTTTTTTGATAACCGTGGGGTTCCAGGCTTCGCCCAGACTAATCCCACGAGGCCGACGGCAACCCACGTATTCTTGCGATTTAACGCTAGCCCCGGTGGCCACCGCATGTCGAACCCAGGGCGCTTCCTCTTTGGCGCTTACCACTGGGGACCAAACAATACCTTGCTGAATATTTTTTTTTTCTCATTGAAATCAAATATATTGACATCACAAAACTCTTGGAAGATACAAAAACAATTCGAATACAGCCACCATTTCTTATTTTGTGTTTCCTACACTTGGAAACAACTTCACACACTCACAAGAAATATTTGGCACAAGGAGAAAAAAAACACACACACACAAACACAAGTTTAAGGAAAACTCACATAAAGCAGACTGAAAGAGAAAAAGTAGCACCACGTTGGATAATTCTCAGAGACGAGCTTTTGTGATCAGTATGATGATGAGTATCCAAAGCCACCAGCCTTTCTCCCCATAAGTGAAAGCATCATCTCTCCTGCGGGAGTTTCTGACCCATCAGACCATCCGTACTCCTCGAGCAACTGTTTCACAACGTTACCAGCCACGTAAGTAATCCCCGACACCGATACAGCATTCGTCGCGTAGTAGAGAACGCTCTTCAGGTAGCTGCCTGTCGGGCTCCTCACGTGAGCTTTGGCTAGAGCGAGGAAGGAGATACATATCAGAGATGCACCGAAGACTGATGCGACTTTGTAGTCTTTGTTGTGTGATTCTCTGAATGAGTAGTAGTAGACTACAGGTGGGAGTAGTCCAGTGATTATGAAGGATAAGATTGCGATTGTTGCGTGAAGCAAAAAGTTTTCTCTTCGTCCTAAGAGTCGCTTGTACCGACTTTCTTCTTGACCGTTATCCTCTGTTCTTTCTCTGATTGGTTCCTCTTCTTTGAGTTCTTTGAGCTGCAAAATAATTTTCTCTGTAAGTTTCTTGAGATAGTGGGTTCATGCATCAAGATTAGGACTGCTTACATTATGAGTAAGGAGAATAAGCCCGCTAAACAAGTTTGCAAGCCCCAATACCAAAATGTTCACTACAACCACATATGGTACATATGAGTGTTAGGTTTTTCCAGTAACGAACATACATGTTGAGGCTGAGGGCTACTTACATGTTGAAGCACCAGAACCAGCAGCAGATGAGATAACACCAAGGCTTGTGATTGCTTCTGTTAGACCTCCATATACGATACTTTTCAAGATCTCCGGTGTACGTCCTTCAACAACTGGTCTTGCAACAACAGCTTGTGGCAGTAAGGGATCCACTGGAGTCGCTTCTTCCACAGGACTCGGTGAGAGTGATGAAATATCTACTCTTAAATCTTCGTGTCCACTAGGCACTGGGTCTGATACGGGGAGAGAAGGTGGAATCGGGGAGAGACGTCTTTTGTCTGGCGAGCTTTTTCCGTCTGCTGCACCAGCACCATCCTTGTCGGTCTCTTGATCTGTTGGCACGTCCTGCGCTGGAGGAAGCAGAAACTGTTGCCCGTCGTGAACAATCGGTCTATAGTTGAACTCTCTGCTTGGATTATGTGAGTTTGCATCTACCATCATATCAAGAAAAGAATGTGGAGCTTTTATAAGTCAAATAAAAGATGCAGAAGCTAATAAGAGAAGAAGGACTGGCTATCACGTTTTGTTTTCATTAAAGTTGCTTCTCAAACAATTCAACTACAAAGACATGAGGGTTCCAGTTTCTGAGAGTGGCGCAGTTATACGTTTATACCTTGAATGAAAGGGGTCTCTGAGTCAGAGAACCTGACCCATTTGCATCACAATGTCTTCTAACAAATATAATTTCTTAGTATAGTTATATCCATTTTAAGAAGCATTCACGGAATTTATAAACTGGATCTACCTATTACCTAATTTCCTGTATTTTACTAACAATTTTCGTGCTTTCTTGTTTATTTATTACAAAACTATACCTTGCTGATCAGTTGTGTCTTTTCCATTAATTCTAAGCACCGAAACGATCCAGGTTGTACAGCCTGTAGCTTCTTGTGGAGGCTGTGGTTGAGTGTTAACCGTCTCGACACCTTGACTTTCAGTAACCTGCTTTGAATCCCCAACTGCATTTTTCAATAAAACAAAAGCATTCTTTATATACAACAAGGGATCTAATGTTTCAGTTTTAAAATGACAAATAAATTGTTTGAATATAAACTACCTGTGCGTTTGACATTGAATATGCTTAAGCAGGACCAACACTTGACGAAAAAGGATACAGGTTTAGCGCCATCATCAGGTGATGACCGATGGTCTACCGAACCAAGATCAGGGTTAATTGGGTTAGGCCCTGTCACGCTCTTCTTCAGTGGATGAGGGCTGATCCGTTTTCTTCTCCTGGGGACAACCTTTTTCTTGAGGACAATCACTTTGGTGATGCAATTCTTGCATTTTGGACAGAGTAGATCAGGTGTCTTTTGGTTCTCCAGCAGTTCCTTCGCCTTGTAATCTTTAACATCTTCGATATCCACTTCCTCCTCCTCTGTCACCTCAGCCTCTTCAAGGATATCACCGTCTTGTACTTCATCAATCTCACGTGATCCTTTGTTGCCCTCAGAAGATGAACCCTTTTCAAATTCTGTCACCTTTTGCTTTCCGTTCAAGTGGTCAACAGTTCGGGACTCATGAACATCAGATTCCACATCAGATGACTCAGAACCTAACATAATAAGATCAAACATGAATTAGCCAGAATCTCAGTTATACATATGATGTCATCTTCAACCAAGCAGAACATTGCCAACTAATTACCACAAGTCAACCAATATCAACATGAGAGGAAAGAGCTAATCTCTAAAAAAATAAGTTGTTGGTCAAAGAAGCCCTATAACACAGGACTGACCTTTGGTCTCAAAACATAACAAAGATTCCTCTTTGTAAGTCCAATCGCAGTGGCGACATTTCCAAATTCCTTCATTCACAAGCAACAAATCATGACAATGACTTCATATCACCACCACCACCACCAGCAGTAACGTTTCATAAAGTCTTTCTTAAACAAGTAATCATCCGAAACCTAGTTTGGGCTATTTATAGCCTAGTAGGTTTGAATCAAGTCCGCATGCAAGATAAGGGAGCATAACCAAAGAAGACAGCTCAAAACATGAAATATAATAGAAGGTTTAGTTACCACCAACCTTGGTCTACGTCCAAGTAGACGTTGCCATTGTTCAAGTCGTCGTGCTCACCGTGAAATCCGGTTTCTTTCTCCTCCATATCATGGACCTCCAGAGTCTCTATTGTGACACGCTCTCCATCACCAGAAAAGCTAGAAGATGAGCTGGTGTTGGTAGTGGTGATAGTACTACTATCTGCACTATCGGGTCTCTTTGCATGAGCAAACGACGACATCTTTCTCTCCAGCCCGACAACTTGTTCGTCCCCTTCTTCCATTTCGACCGGCAGGAGGTGCTCCTCTGTCCCGGTGGTGAGCTCCATGACTTCTTCAGCGAATCCCATCAAAAGAGGACACGGTGGAAGACAGGAAAGGCTAAAAGAAAGGGAGAATAACAATAGAGAGACTGAGATCTAGAGAAGTCTCTGTCTCTTCTTTAGTTCAGGATGTATTGCTAAAGATGATGATGTCTTCTGCTTATATAGTAGCATATCGAATCATTGATTATCAATGGCTCATTTTACCAAAAAAAAAAAACTCTCGTTCACTTCTTTTTTTGTTTCTTTCGAGACTACATTTTTCTAAAAAAAAAATAAACAAAATTAAAGGTAAAATATCACGAATATTAAGTGACAAAAACTGCTATTTAAATAATATGTACAATTATTTTGTGGGATTTTACAAAATAAATGGGCTATTTGCAAAATAGAGTCAAAACTCAAAGTTAAACACAAAATTAACTCTCTATTTTTTGTAAATTATTTTTGATTCAAACACTTCGCAAGTTCACAATATTCACTAAAATGCAACTGATTTTCTTTTCGAAAATTACATTTTTACTCTCACAACCTCATTATCTTCATGTATTTACAAAAATGTCATTGCCATCAATAAATCAACCACCATGAATAATCAATTTGAAGTTCTTAATGCTTCAAAATTGTTAAATCACTTATTTTTTTTCATTCCTATCAACTAAAGACAACTTCTCTTTCAATTTCTCTTCATATTCATCCATAAAAATCAAATATTTTGATTCTAAAAATTGTATAGTTCATTGAGCCATTGAAGCTTACGATTCTCGGTGGATCACTTTTGTTTGAGATTATGGGTTCTTGGAGAAGATTTCTGAAAGCTAAGGAAATAATATCATTGGCTGAAACTATGTAATCAATTTTTTCCCAGATCTGTTCGTCCAGACGACTTCGAGCAACTTCCACAGAAGTCTTCTGGTCAAAACAGATGTTAGTTTTGCAATTGACTTTTAAAATGTATTTTGTTGGACGACTTTTATGGAAGTCGTCCAACTTTCTTGGTTAAAAATAAAATTTCAGACGACCTTCGACGAATTCTACGGAAGTCATCTAAGATAAACCAGTTAGTTTTGTGTTTGACCAAAATATTTTCGAAATTTGACTTTTTCCAGACAACTTCCACGAAAGTCGTCTACGAGAAAACTTAAAAATCAATATTTTATTATAACTGGAAGTCGTCTCAGATTAGTTTTGTAGTTGATATATCAAAACAAAAGTCTTTTAAATCCAGATCTGAAAAACTTGTATATCCAAATCCAGATTTGAAAAAACTTGCATATCCATAAACGTTCAAATGGCTTAGAACGGAGAAAATAAGTGGAAGATTAGATAAATCTACCTTTATAAAATACACAAAAATATATTTTTAAAATTAATAGATTTAACTTTAAATGAGGGGAATATGAAAAAAAAATATGATGAAAAACCTGCAAAAACAAGATAAATTAGTGAGAAAGACATGAGACAAAAAAAAAATTGATCTAGAGCTTCGTATTTATATGGTCAAAAAAATTAGAGAGAGGTTAGAGATGAACATTACATTTTTGTTGCAACTATTTGAGAGGAGCAAAAAGAATTTGATTATATAAAAAAACAAAAAAAATCCAATTACGTTAAATATTTTCTATTCAAACGACTTTAAATGACTTGATTGTAAGTCTTCCAAGAGACTTTAATATATTTAGCGGGAAACTAAAATATTTTTAGAGGGAAACTAAAATAATTTTTAACGGGAAACTAAAATAGAAGATTTTCTAGAAGTAAATCGTCTAAAGTCGTCTGGTTTAAATTATTCACCAGACAACTTACAATTATTTTCTAGAAGTAAGTCGTCTAGACCCTAAACATAATTCCTAACTGA
The DNA here is from genome assembly GCA_026261945.1 of Hirschfeldia incana. Classification (NCBI taxonomy): domain Eukaryota; kingdom Viridiplantae; phylum Streptophyta; class Magnoliopsida; order Brassicales; family Brassicaceae; genus Hirschfeldia; species Hirschfeldia incana. The sequence goes on from JABCMI010000006.1 coordinate 8,112,322, forward strand.
AATTAAGTAACTAAACACTTCATGGAAGCGGTTTAAAAAAAAATGACGGAAATATTTGGATACTTAAATTTAAGTCATCCAGCTTTAATAATTCAACAGGCGACTTAAAATTAAGTCGTCTAGACTCTAAACACAATCCCTAGTCTAAATTAACTAGCTAAACACCTCGAAAAATCAAATTAAACTTACAAAATGTTTACTATATACTGAAACAAACACATATAGGTAAAAAATTACTTTTTCAAAAAATCATTTAAATTTTCCAAAATCTAACTCTAACAATACATACAATGCTACAACACATGTTATCAAACCCTATAACCAAAATATATCATGATTAACCACTTTCACTCATCTATGTTGAAAACTATTCAAATTTATTATATTTTAATTTACATCACTTAATCCTGTTATAATTATATGATTTTAATTTTTCACATGTCAAAATATTTTTAAATTTTTTTATGATTTACTTTTACGATCAATTACATCAGACGACTTCCAGAGTCTCAGACGATTCAAATGACTTCTTGGGGTTATATTCGTAAAAATGATTTCTATTTTTTTGTTTGATCACGAAGAGCTGGCTGTAATTTAAGGTTACTTTTATGTTTGATTTAAGTTAGGGTATAGGTTTCAAGTTAAGATCAAGTTATATGTCATATTTGGTTAATTTCCCAATAAACAAATTAGCAAAACAGTTACCTTATTTATATACTTATTAGCGAGAGTTTATAGTCTAATGACATTTAAGTTTTGCATGTTTTTAAGTTTGCTCATAAAATATCAATCGCAATTTTTATTATACTATTGATATTGTCATCGTAGTATTTAAGTACCATAGCGTATTCCTCCGAACAATAATTTAGTTGAGCTAACAAAAATAAAAATTAGTTGAAGATTTTGTCACCTTCTTTTAATGGATTTAGAGCATTATTAGTGGGTATTCCCATTTGTCTTTTTTTTTAAATACGAGTACAACAAATTATATTAATATTTTATATTTAAAATTAAATGAAAAAGATACCTGAAATTTAGAAACTTTACCAAAAATTTAAATAAGAAAATTTAGGGCAAATTTTAAATTTTCTTAAATACTCGCTAATAGAATATTTCATATTTAAATTAAATATGAATATAGTTTTGTAAATTGAATTCATATTACTGTTTAAGTGAATTTTAATTCAAGTTTCATAAAATATGAAATTTTTATTGATATTTAACTTAAACGCAAAAATATAAAGTTATTTTAATATTTTATAAATAGCTATTTTAGAGCTGTGAGATTTATAATGAGAAAAATCAAATGAGATTGTAGTTAGGATTTACATAGTTTAACTATTTGCTAATAAATTATTAATTTGATTTACAATAGTATCCAAAAGATAGATGTTACTATAATTTTATGTTAAAAACTAAATAATTATAAATATTTTTATTGTCACACTGGTCACATGGATGACAGATAAACATCGTCACCTAGATGACGAAAGCGAGAGATATTGGACTCCTTTCACAATGATCATCCGATTCATGCCAACTCCACTGAAACTTCTGTGATTTTGAACGGGCTTTGTGGTCAAGTGGCAGTGGACGGGCCTGGGACGCCAACACGTTTCAGGTTCGATCCACCTGCTATGCGAAACTAAGTCACATTGTTCTGTTCACCTAACGCGGATATGGGTCCATGCTTTAGGACCCATTTGAATGCCCAGGAGAAGAAGTCCATCCGCGGGCTTGCGACTCCCCCGGGGGTTAGGTCTGGTTCCAATAGTGACCCGGGTTTAACCCTTTTATTTAGCAAAAAAAAAAAAAAAAAAACTTCTGTGATTTTTAATACGACGAAAAGACTTTTGATTTTGCCGGCAGGCAACAGACTCTTATCTCAGAACAAATACTGATTTTTAATACGACGAAAAGACTTTTATTTTGCCGGCAGGCAACACTTTTATCTCAGAACAAATACAGCTGATAATTAGGCGAAATAAAAAATCAAACATGGAAAAATGCGAACAGCACATAGCTATACAATATTGTTTCATTTGTTTGTTTCAAGTTACAACCTAGTACTTGTTTTCGTAAATTTATAAGAAAGTCGTATCGTGCAAATAAAATACTCCGTGAAAACATTCCAAATAATTTGGCGCGCAACACGTTTGCTGACGTATTACAATTATAACATATTTAGGAGAACTAGGTTAGGATTCAAATTTTGTTATATTACTAAATATATTTAGGAGAACTAGCTAAAAGGAGATCCTATTTCTATTCTTATATTTTCTGAAATCATTAATAGAATCAACTGTATAAAAAATATAAACGAACTCTATTAAGCTTTTGGATTAACAATTTAAATCTATTTGCATACAAGTTTGTTTCAGTAGCAGTCTCTTGACTTTAGCATAATAGCATTAATCGTAACATTTCTCCAGGTTGTAGTTGTGATCGATCACCATCACCATTAGGCATTAGTATATTCTCCATACTTTTAAGTTAATTATAACAAAAATTGACGTCAAACAAAAAATGTTATCAAATAATTGGAGACAAGATATTTGACCAAATCGCTTGGTTCTTTAAATATTAACTTCTCGTATACAATAAAGGCCCTACAGTTAAAATACCGCCTGGAAAATAATAACCCTGCAACACGCTATGAACGTGTTGACAGCAATCACGTTCAAACTAGCTAGAGAGACTTAATCAACGTGTTGCTCAAAAAAAAAAAGACTTAACGTAGTTTACTGACAATATATAAACATCAGTACCAGTTCAACATTTTTAATTTTTATTTAATGTCCTAAACTCACTTGAAGTTTTATGTATTTGTTATTTATGTAAAAGAAAAAATTATGTCATATATAAAACTAAAATTTTTGTTTAAAATATGACATCCTAAACGGTCGTTTCTTTCGTCTATGCTCATATCCGACCCTGAACATATACCTTCAAACATATACCTTGAAACATATACCTTGAAAGATAATGAGTTATGATTCATGAATGTGAACATGACCTATGAGTTCACATGGACTCATATATTATATCAATATTTATGATATGCGCCAGATTCGGATATATAAATCAACAAATAGTAGTAGGAGTTAGTAAAACGTCAGTCTTAAATCAACAAATAAATAGTAGGAGTCAGTCTTATTTAATATTTACACCCAAAAAAAAAACGTCAGTCTTAAATAAAATTAGCTTTTAGAATTACAAAATGCCATAACTAGACTGTCATTGTCACTTGCTTGAGTAAAAAATAAAGACTTCGAAGCTTTATTTTCTTCTTCAAAACTACCATTCACATGCAGAAAAGAAGGTAAGAATACTACTAAATTTATGAAGATCTGCAATATATTCTTGCGTTAATAGAATACTCCCTATGTCCCAATATAAGTAGAGTTATAAGTTTTTGCACATAGATTAAGAAAACACACATTTTTATGTAATTTATCTTGGTAACATAAAAATTTCATTAAATGAAACTAGTTTAACCAATAGAAAAAATATACAACATTTTATGATTGGTCACAAAAATCAAATGATATTAAATTTTACCTAGATTAATGAAAAAACCAATTATTTTGGAACAAAAAAAAATTCCTTAAACTTCACTTAAAGTAGGACGGAGGGAGTATTATCTACTGCCCTGGCTAATTTTGGATGAAAGTTAAATGCTTTTTTAATGTTTTCAACATATATTTTGATTAATGGTTAGGATTAAATAGTTAGGCTCTTTTCTTCTTGACGTTTGTAATACAATTTTTCATGAACTTTCTCTAATTCTCTCTGATTCTTCATCAACCGCTACAATAGTTTTTTGTCCTTCAAATGATGCATTATATATTTTGGAGAATACAAGTGCATCTCAATACAATTTACAGCGTTTTAGTAACAAAACTTTTCATTTCAAAACATATATCGTTATACTTATACAATATAAGGGAATCCAACCTGTTCAAGTTAATTATCAATAATAGACGACAAGATGATATTGTCAAGGTCGTGTGACAGTAACTTTTGCTTAAGATGCTTAAATTTTACAGATGATGATTTACCAAATTATACAACAATGAGAAATAAGATCCAATCATCTTGAAATCACCTTGATTAATTACATTTTTACTATATGATCCTTTGAATAGGTATGGTGTGAGTCTGCGAATTAGTGTGGTTAGGGTTTGGACGTCATGCGCTTTTTACCACAATAACTATGGGCATCTCTAACAAGGAATCTCATTTTGAAGGTGGACGATCTTTAAAATGAAGATTTGAGGTGTTTTACTCCAACCAGAAATCTCAAATTTATCTTTGAATCTTTATACATATTTCATTTTAATCCATAACTAGTTTTTGACCCGCGCTTTTAAAACGCAGATATTTTCAGATTGTAAGAAAATTTTCTGTGATATCGTATGATTATCAGTATGTTACAAAGTCATATGATATCGAAGACTAAAATATGTTTTAAATTATATAATATATTTGATATTTTGTATGTACAACTATATGTAACTTTTTCTTATGTCTAGGCATTTTATTCAATTCAAAAACTGAACCGAAACCTTCCCAAAAATTTATATCCGATTTAGGTTTGGGTCCATGGTAAAACAAACTTATTGGATACATTTTTAGACCTGCGGTCTCAGTTCGGATACTCAAAATATCCAAAAAATTATATGTATTAGGTATATTTACATATTTTGGGTATACAGATATTTTAAAAATTTTGGCTTTTATTTTTATTATAGTTTTGATTTTTCGGTAAAATTTAAAATTATATTTTGGATACTTGGATAAAACTTGCTATTTTTTGGTTTCTTGGATAAGATTTCTGGAAAAAAAATATATTTTTTTTTGTATTTAAATATTTTTTGTGTTTGAGGTTTTTGAATATTCGAGTTTTTTGGGTCCTAAACACAAGAACCGACCCAAATCCGTTACTTAGCCAAAAATCACAAATATTTTTTAGGTATATGAATTATGAATCTGAACCGGTTTAGACCTTAAAATAACAGACCCAAACCTGAACTAAAAAAATCAAATATTTAGTTGGATCCAAATGTCTAGGACCCGAAGAATCCAGACCCGTAAAGAATCTATCCATACATGACTTGAAAACCCGAAGGTCCATGCTTACTCTCTGATTATATTTTATGTCCATTTTCCAAGAGTAACATTTGTTAAATTCGTGAGATTTAAGATTTACATCAAATATTTTCGTTAATTTAATAGTATATTTTTTCAAGTTTTCATAGTTGTAAACTTATCTTAGATAAAAAAATTTTATAATGCATAATTTTATAAAGATTAACTAATGTAATATACATAATGTTTTAATAGATAGTTTGGTAAAGTGTTTTTTCATCTAATTTAGTTTTGTAATTATTTAGAACTATAAAATGTGTGATAAAATATTTTAAAATGTTATATGGTTAGAGTAATAAGAACAAACGATTTAAATAATTATACATAGATTTAAAATTTTTTATATTAGATTTTTGGAATAATTTTTCTTTTAAAAACAGATTTTAAAATATTTAAGTTGTATCCATTTTCGATGGTGCAATCTTGATCTACCTACTAAAACTTGGTCTTATCAGTTAGTAATATTTTGATAGATTTCATTATAAGTGGCGTTTATACTGTGAAAAATATTTAGTAAATACTGAGGTCAAAGTTGTTATATTCTCGTCATGTTCCATTTCAGTTTTTTCTTAAATATGTGATGATCAATAACATTGATTGTATTTAGCAAAAAAAACATTGATTGTATGTAATAAATGTGAAGTGTCCTATATGAATGTGCTGTAGACCTAAGGTTGAGACACTCGTGTAAATTTTTCATTTTATTACGAATACTTAAGCTAATCGCATATGGTAACAAAAAAAAGAAATTGTTGAAGATAATGATCATCCATCAACTTACACGTGAGCAAACACTTGTTCTAATTTGGCAATAAATTGCATTGTCATTATGCATGTGTCACTTTCATACAAAGCTACGTGTCTTTTCTTCTCCTTACTATAAATATGTATTTGCTCTCTTTCTCAATGTAATAAGTCACTATCAAATAATAAAGTCAATCTCATAACTCTCTCTCTCTCTCTCTCTCTCGTTTTGTTTCCTCCTCTTTACACATAAAAGAAAGAACTCTCTCTCCTCACATCACTCTCTCTTGGCCCACACATATATACACAAATCAAAGTGGTCCATTTTTCATCACCTTTATTCACAACACGTTATCAGCACGAAGAGGCTCTAGCAAAAATCTACCGATCGTTCTTATACCAAACGAGGTGATGCCTAAACTTATCTTTTAATATATTTAATTTTACTTAAAATTTTATTTATTCCGGAGTGAGAGGCTAGGCCTTCTCCGTTTATATTTTGGGATGATAGGCGCTGCCTTTCCCGACTGATCGTTATGGCAGGCTAGGACTCCACGATCAGAGAAACACGTGGTAGGTTTTACCTCCGTGTATAAAAAAAAGATCAAAATGGAAGACTAAGTCTCATCGGATCTTGAAAAAATGGTCAAAAATGGAAGGCTGAGCCTCCTGGACCTTAATAAAATGAAAAAGTCAACATGGTAGGCTTGCCTCCTCTGACTTTAGAAAATGATCAATATGGTAGTCTTTGACTCACGGATCATGTGAAAGGCTAAGCCTTCAATTTTATTTATGCTATTTAAATTTCTGCAATTTAATTTCTGCAATTATTTTATGCTTTTATTTTCTGCATTTAAATTCTCGTCTACATTATATATTTATAAAATTATTTTATGAATACAGTTATCATGTCGAATTTAACAAAACTCGAAATAAGTGCCCTGGATATTACGGGAAGTAATTATATGACCTGGGCAGTAGGTGCAAAAATGCACTTACGAGGTAGCGGGCTTTTGGAAACCATCGATAATACTAAAACAGTGTCGGATGAGAAAAAGGCTAAAGCCATGATCTTTTTACGACACCACATACATGATGGTTTAAAGGATGAGTATATTACGAAAGAGGATCCTTGGGACCTCTGGCAATCTCTAAAAGAGAGGTTTGATCACCAGAAATATGTGATCTTACCAAAAGCCAAACACGAGTGGATCGATCTCCTGTTCCAGGACTACAAAAGTGTAAGTGAGTTTAATTCCGCTATGTTCGGAATTACATCGAGGATGATGTTATGTGGAGAGAAAATAAGCGATTATGATATGATCGAGAAAACTCTCTCCACGTTCCATCCTGGGAATGTAGTCCTGCAGCAGCAGTACCGGGCGAATGGATATACCCGTTACTCAGAGTTAATGCAAGTACTCCTTGTAGCGGAGCAGAATAATCAACTCGTGACTCTAAACCATCAGACTCGTCCCACTGGATCTGCACCATTCCCAGAAGCGAATGTTGCATCATCCAGTTATGATAATAGGAGAGGACGAGGACGTGTACGTGGTCGTGGTCATGGTCGTGGAAGAGGACGGGGAAGAAGATTCCGTCCATATGATGAAAAGAATGATAAGGACTTCCACGAAAATGAAAGGAACCGGGATGATAAAAGGCAAGCGGATAAGATTTGCTACAGATGCGGCATGAAAAATCATTGGGTACGTACTTGTCGTACGCCAAAGCATTTGGTCGATCTGTATAAGAAATCCCTAAAGGAAAAAGAGAAGGGAAGTGAAACACACTTCATCTCTGATGAGCCCGGGCCATCCTTTCATGGTTTAAATGATGATACTCATCTCGACGTATCAGATTTTCTGGTTGAACCAGAAAATATCGATGTGTAATAAGTTTCGATATGATGTGTATTGTATTATAGTATCTATATCTTTTTATTGTAAAATATATGTTATGTTTTTAAATTTAGTGTTTAATAATATATATGTTTTATGAATATTTTAAATTCAGAAACAATGCCAGAGTTTGAGACTATGGATGGAGATATGTGCTTGGCGGATAGTGCGTCAACGCACACGATTATTAAAGATAAGAAGTATTTCTCCAGTCTCAAAATGAGAAATTACGCTGGAAGCGTAAGTACAATATCTGGTAATGCAAAGATTATTATGGGCTCTGGAAGAGCGAAATTCTCAATGCCAGGGGGAACGATATTTGAAATAAGTAATGCATTGTATTCCCCCAAGTCTCAAAGAAACTTGTTAAGTTTTAAGGATATCCGAAGTAATGGATATCATATTAAGACTATGAGTAAAGATGGCATTGAATTTCTTTGCATTAAGTCTGAGAGGAAACATATATTGGAAGAATTAAAAATGTTATCCTCTGGACTATATTGTACGAGAATAAACATGACTGAGTCCTATGCCGTAGTAAACATGAAGTTTACTGATACATTTAAAATCTGGCATGAGAGGCTAGGACATCCTGGTTCAGTCATGATGAGAAAGATAGTGCAAAATTCGAATGGCCATCCGTTGAAAAACGGAAGAATTTTGCAAATGGGCGAGTTTACATGTAATGCATGTTCTCAAGGAAAACTTATAACTCGGCCATCACTAGCAAAGGTTGGCAATGAATCACCAATGTTTTTAGAAAGAATACATGGTGATATATGTGGACCGATTCACCCACCGTGCGGGCCGTTTAAGTATTTCATGGTAATGATTGACGCATCTACTAGATGGTCAAATGTGTGTCTTCTGACCACACGAAATACGGCTTTCGCAAAGTTCATTGCCCAGATAATAAAGCTGAGAACGCAGTTCTCAGAGTATGCCATTAAGAAAGTAAGGCTTGATAATGCCGGTGAGTTTACATCGCAAGCCTTTGATGATTATTGTATGTCAATGGGGATTGATGTGGAACATCCGGTTCCCCATGTGCATACAAAAAATGGCATGGCCGAGTCATTAATAAAACGGTTGCAGTTGACTGCAAGACCGTTAGTATTGAGAACAAAGCTCTCAATTTCTGTATGGGGTCATGCTATATTGCATGCGGCTGCACTGATTCGGTTAAGACCGAGTGCATAGCATAAGTACTCCCCATTACAATTGGCATCTGGGCAAGAGCCAGATGTATCCCATCTCCGTGTCTTTGGGTGTGCGGTCTATGTTCCTATAGCACCGCCACAAAGAACAAAAATGGGTCCACAAAGGAAATTGGGAATATATGTGGGTTATACGTCACCGAGTATAATAAGGTATCTGGAACCGCTAACTGGTGATATGTTTACAGCAAGGTTTGCTGATTGTCATTTTAATGAGGATGAATTTCCAGCGTTAGGGGGAGGAATTAAAGAAATTCCTAAAGAGATTACATGGTGTACACCATCGTTGTTACACTTTGATCCCCCTACCAATCAAAGAGAGCTGGAAGTTCAGAAAATTGTGCATTTGCATAATTTGGCAAACCAGTTACCTGATGCGTTCACAGATACGAGAAGGGTGACGAAATCATGCATACCCGCTGAAAATGTTCCATCAAGAGTTGATGTTCCTAAGGAACAAAGTGATGGAAACAAAATTAATGAACCTAGGGTTCAGTTAAAGAGGGGGAGACCAGCGGGTTCTAAAGATAAAAATCCCCGAAAGAAAAAGAAATTGGTTGAGCAAAGTGAAAAGGTTCAAGAAGAACCTGATATTGAAAAATGTCTGAAAGAAGGCATAGATGAGGTTCAAGAAGAACCAAATAAAGATAGGGATCCAGATGACGAGGAGGGAACAGGAAAGTATGAGATTTCCATCAACTACGCCCATGATCAAAAATTATTGATCATAAAGAAGATAAAAGATGTTGATGGAATATTCTCCTTTTCTATGTCCGATGAGATCAATCTTGAGATTGATGATCCCAATCCAAGGTCCATTTTAGAATGTCAGAAAAGACATGATTGGGAGGAGTGGAAAAAGGCCATTCAAATTGAGTTACTCTCCCTGAATAAAAGAAATGTCTTTGGACCTATAGTCATAACGCCTGAGAGTATAAATCATGTTGGGTATAAGTGGGTATTCGTGAGAAAAAGAAATGAAAAGAATGAAGTAACACGATATAAAGCCCGATTAGTTGCCCAAGGTTTTTCTCAGAGACCGGGAATTGATTTTGAGGAAACGTATTCCCCGGTAATGGATGCAATTACGTTTAGATTTTTGATGAGCCTTGCGGCATCAAAAAATCTTGAAATGCATCTCATGGACGTTGTGACTGCTTATTTGTATGGATCGTTGGATAATGATATATACATGAGGCTCCCTGAAGGATTGAAAATGCCTGAGGCATTGAAAGAAAAATCTAGGGAGATTTGTTCGGTCAAGTTACAGCGATCACTTTACGGATTAAAGCAATCCGGACGCATGTGGTACAATCGCTTAAGTGAATATCTTTTGAGTAAAGGATATGTGAATGATGCGATATGTCCATGCGTTTTTATAAAGAAATCGTCATCTGGCTTTGTGATCATTGCTGTATATGTGGATGACCTGAACATAATTGGAACTCGAAAGGAGGTTGATGATGCTCGAACTCATATGAAAGAAGAGTTCAAAATGAAAGATCTCGGCAAGACAAATTTTTGTCTTGGGCTCCAGATAGAGCATCTCCGAGAAGGAATATTTGTGCATCAATCAAACTATACGAAAAGATTATTGAAACGTTTTTGTATGGACAAATCGACTCTTTTGAGTACTCCAATGGTAGGTAGATCTCTCGTGGTTGAAAGAGATCCGTTTAGGCCCTGTGAAGATAGCGAGAAGATATTAGGTCCAGAAGTACCTTATTTGAGTGATATCGGTGGTCTGTTATATCTTGCAAACTGTACCAGACCTAACATTGCTTTCGCCACAAATCTACTGGCAAGATATAGTTGTGCTCCAACTCTCAGGCATTGGAACGGAATAAAGCACTTATTCCGTTACCTTCAAGGTACAGTTGATTTGGGGTTAATGTATTTTAGAAAACCCGAGTTTGGTATGGTTGGTTTTGCAGATGCGGGATACTTATCAGATCCTCATAAAGCTCGATCGCAAACCGGCTATGTTTTTACAATTGGTGGAACTGCGATCTCATGGCGTTCACAGAAAAAAACTCTGGTTGCGACTTCCTCAAATCATGCAGAAACTATTGCGCTTCACGAAGCATGTCGAGAGTGTGTGTGGTTGCGGTCAATGAATCACCACATACAAGATTCAAGCGGAGTAGCTAACGAGAAAAAGCCGACGAAAGTTTTTGAAGATAACTCAGCTTGCGTCTCTCAACTTAAAGACGGTTATATCAAGAGCGACAGAACGAAGCACATCCCTCCGAGATTTTTCTTGTACATCCGGGAGCTCAAGAAAAAGAAAGAAGTGGACATCGAGTATATACAGTCATGCGAAAATCCGGCTGACTTGTTCACTAAAGCTCTTCCAACCACAACGTTCCGAAAACATGTCTACGGTATCGGAATGCGGTATTTGCATGACTTGTGAAGAGAAAACTATATCCGTTATTCTCAGGGGGAGATTACGTTAGTGTACTCTTTTTCTCTTCGTCATGGTTTTTATCCAATGGGATTTTTCCATGATCAGGTTTATAACGAGGCACTAAGTAATACAAGATGGATAATCAAGGGGGAGTGTTGAAGATAATGATCATTCATCAACTTACACGTGAGCAAACACTTGTTCTAATTTGGCAATAAATTGCATTGTCATTATGCATGTGTCACTTTCATATGAGACACAAAGCTACGTGTCTTTTCTTCTCCTTACTATAAATATGTATTTGCTCTCCTTCTCAATGTAATAAGTCACTATCAAATAATAAAGTCAATCTCATAACTCTCTCTCTCTCTCTCGTTTTGTTTCCTCCTCTTTACACATAAAAGAAAGAACTCTCTCTCCTCACATCACTCTCTCTTGGTCCACACATATATACACAAATCAAAGTGGTCCATTTTTCATCATCTTTATTCACAACAGAAATGATATTCTTTTTGTTTAGGCAAATTAAATCAAAACCATCATCACATACTCACAGGAAGTGGGCCTGTATATTTCATATTGTTCAGTGAAGTGTATTACATATTACTGATTAGAATTGGTTCAGTATAATTATATGTAAGACCATAAACTAAATTACTATTATGCCATTATTAAGGGTGCAACAACTTTGTATAAGTAAATGTTTTCATAATGTTTCTCTTTTAATAGTATAGATGTCCATAATAATTAATTATAAATACTAAATCCTTATAAATAAATAAGAAATATACATGATAAAAATGCTCAACATAATATTTATAATTTATATTTGCATACTTTAGTTTCACCAAAATAAAATAGAAAATGAATAGTTAAATTACATATATATGATATTTATATTTTATAAGTTATTTAATATTTGTTATAATATTATGTATCAATAATAAATATATCTTAAATATATTTGAAGATTTGGTTAAACTATTTATAAAAATTAAAGTGATACAAATATTAGTACAATTATATGTAAGTTACATAATTAGAATGATTTAAATGAAAAGTAAATAGTGTTTTGAGGACATAAATAGTGAAACTTCAAATTTGACATTTTAATATTTAAATCTTCAAAATTTGAAAATTTGAAGACCTCCCGGAAATTAAAAAAAAAGTTGAAAATTTGAAGACATGTTGAAGATTCCCTAACATACCCAGCCGTTTGTTAATGTTGATATTGTTTACAAGTTGTCCAAGAAAAAAAAGAGCCTCTCTCTTTAATATTACAGCAGATTGCATAATGCTCGTAGCCTCGTACAAAGCTAGGAAACAAAGTTTCTCTCCTGAGCAGTACTTTATGTCTTTTCATATATATATTTGGAATATGTGTTACCTTTGTTGACTTGTTCAATAGCAGTGTGTGTTTAAGAAAAGTTTGAGTCTTTTGTTTATTATGCCTACTAAAAATTGGCAAGCTACTTTGATATTAAATGGAGTATTTGCATTGTCTAGTAACAGATATAAGATAAATTAGGCAACCATGCAAGGATTTTTTGTATTTAGCTAGATGGTCATACGGAGTATGCGATATTACCTTATTGCCCAGGTGAAGCGTGACTTAGTATTTAGGCCTCATCGTTAGTCGTATTTTAGCTATGTAGGGTTGTCTGCAAAAGGGGATATTGTGTCAGGTTATTGCAGCATACGAGTGGAAATTGATTTGCTTACGCATTTTTTAATATGTGGCTGATACAAGCGCGTGTATGGCACAGTCTTAATTATTCTTTTACGAACATATAACCGTCGATTTGTACAGTTGTAATAAGATCGCAAAGTTGACATGATTAAGATTCAGCATTTTTAGCAATTATCAAGATGTAAACATGTACTATAAAATAGAAATGCATATCACTACGACTATATCATTAGAGTTCAATATTACAAACAAACATGCATAATTTGACAATTGCAGATTGAGAAACATAACATTCGTACCCATAAGTCTGATCAAAGGTGAGTCACTTTATTTTCCGAGACAACGATAAAACATTATTATGACATAAGACTCGGAGTTCTAGCTTTTCAGCATGTAGATGATTGTAGCGGTTTGTGTTAAAAAAAAAAAAGATAATTGTAGCGGTCACCACAATGAAACCACTCCATGCAAACATTTGTCGAAGCATTTTTTCATGTTTAAGTAGCTCCTCCTCTAAGATCTCTTGATTATCAGTAAGACATCCCGAGTCAATTACCGGGTAAAGAGAACGCTCCCGAACCAGTTGTTCCGTTCTCTTGCTTCTCGTACAGAGTCGGTAATTAACCGGATAATCAGACAAGATCCATCTTTCCTTAATTAAAGCCACTAATAAGAGCCTTAATAATAACCATATGAATCATGTAATATCCATCCACAGTGAGTAATTATCCGGATAATCAGACAAGATCCATCTTTTCCATATATTTACCTTAGGTTCTCCATCTTAGACTAATATATTTTTTATCCGGATTTTTATTATAATTTCCCGATTGAAATAACGTCTTAACCAGTAAACATTCACCAAATCCGGATAACTCCATCTTCTTGCAATATTGGATTATAAGCTCAAGAATTATTTAGGTTAGTTGAATTCTTATTACTTAAACTATAGATTCCCTAACAGTCACATATGCTGAAGTTAAGGAAATCTATGGCCCTGATTGGCAAAGCAGATGAGAAAGCAGTATCATTATGCTATAAAAGCAGTATGCTGCAGAAGCTGTATGCTTTTGCTAAACTGCTTAAAAGATTGATTGGTAGAGCAGTATGAATATGCTATTAAAATTTATTATTAAAACTAATATATATAACATATAATATATTTATTTATAATAAATATATTTGTAATATATATATATATATATATATATATATATATATATATATATATATTATTTTATATATTAATATATCTAATTAGTTATTTTATTTACTAATTTTAAATTATGTTTACAATTAAAATGTTATTTTAAAAAATAAGTTTTAAATTAAAATATCTATTTTTAAAATAATATTTTGCATTTGAAATATAATTTAATTTAAATAATTTATTTAATTATATTCTATTTTAAAATATAATTTAATTCGAGAAAAAAATAAAAATAAAACTAAAATATTATTTAATTTATATAATTTATTTAAAATATAATTTATATATAATATAATTTAGATAATTAATTTCTCAAATATATATAATTATATTATTAAATTTATATAATTATTTATCTAATTTATATAATTAATTTATCTAATTAATTTATCTAATTTATATAATTAATTTATCTAATTTATATAATTAATTTAAATATAATTTATATATTAATTTAATTAAATATAATTAATTATATTTTAAATGTCAAAATTGTATTTAAATTGTAAATTTATTATTTTGTTTTTTGGATATAAAAATGATTTTATGATATTATTAAATAAAATAAATGAACTAATTATATAAATATTTCTTAAATTTATAAATTATAAATGCAAATGCTCTTCCAAAAGCTTCATATGAGAGCATTTGCTAGAGAGCATTTAGAGAGCATTAACATTTAGTAAATGCTCTTCTAAATGCTTTTGTAACAAATGTTGATTGGATAATATAGAGCATAATGCTAATGCTAATGCTCTACCAATCAAGGCCTATGTATTAGACGTTGTAACATCAAGGGTGTTAAGACTTTCACAATCTCATCGTAACTCTTAAGTGACGTGTTGCAATCCAGAACATACATAGTCCATGTCTCAAAATAAAACACAAATTCTGGCCAAATGTTTTTTTTTTGTCAAAGTTGAATGGGAGGTAGAATCGTCGTATCGGGAGTCTTTCAAATTACATAGGAAATACACTGTAACTTTTGGGAACACGTGCACCTCCTTGTTTTTACACTTGGCGAACTTTGAGTAGTTTCTTGACAAAGAAGCCACATATTATGTGTCAAAGAATTCATCTCTTTTACTCTCTCTTCTACTCTTAGATGTACACATTATTTAACGATATAACATTTGCGGAGAGAGGACGGGATAACACTACACGTCAGGAAATTGAATTTTCAGTCTTCCAAATAATCCGGCTTTGATAAAAATAACAGGTTGTACTTACATCAATCCGGATCGACTGCTGAGTATCTATAATCATTACTCATTAACCACACTAGTACCATTCCATAATTCTAAACCCAAACAATGAAATATTTACACTGATCTTAGAAGCTTTTCTTCTAGTTCCTGGAATTTTGTTATCGTCTCTTCACCCTCCGATGACACAAACATGAATATAGGGGGCTGTCGGCCATGACTCACTATATCATGTCTACACTCTGCTTCACCGTCAGCTTTCTTGACATAATGTATCTCGCGAATCTTCCCGAAAAAGCTGACTTTTCTGCTATTTCAATTATTTTACCAAAAGAGGACTCCCGTATCGCACCAACTTCTTCTTCACCCATAGCTGTTACTATTCTTTTTATGGCTGGCGCCTGGCGATGATTGATAGGTTAGAACATGCACTTCGACCAGCTCTTCTCCAGCAGGAACATCATATCCGGGATCGATTCCAAATTATCAGGATCGACATTCTCGTCTAAAGTCGACAATACGAGACGATGCCATCGTCGTACTCAAGCTTTTGTTTTTTTTAGATAAAAGGAAGTCGAAAAGCAAGGGAAGTGTATTTAATTTACCAATGAAGAAAGTGATATGGAAAATTGTAATCGTAGACATTATAGCTGGAGTGTACTAGGTGCTACTTGACTAGCTAGTAGGATAGCATAGACTGAGCAACAAGGATGTTAGACTTCTAGGCTGACTTAATAGTAGGGCTAAAACGGGAATATACAACTTTCTTTTAATTTGCCAAACCGGTATAGTCATTTACCTAATTACCAGTCCATTCATGGTTATTGACCTAAATTACTCTATTAAATGACCATAATATTATTTGACCTAGCTAGAGTTGTAAGAAACTGTGATATTGGGAAACTCTGAACTAAGGGTCGCTGAGAAAATACATATCGTAACTTTTACTGCATATTAAAACATACTTTAACTAGTGAAAGGTTTGAAATTAATGTCTGAACTAAGGGTCGATGAAAAAATACATACCTCAACTCTTTTTACACGCCAAAACATACTTTAATGAATCAAAATTTTGAAATTTATGTCTGGTCTTAAGAATTCAATGTTAAATACTATTATTTACGAAAATTATTTTTTGCAACGGAACTTTCACGTTAAAAGTTAGAGTGACTAATATCATTTACACCCTTAATAAAAAAACTGCCCATAAAATAAAATAAAAACAAATTTTAATTTTCTTGATTAGATATTAAATTAGAAATAATAATGAGAATTATCCAAATTCTTAAAATATATTGTAAAATAAAAAGATAATTCATATAAATATTGTGTTGCTATTGTGTTGTTATCTGAAAATATTTTTAACATAAAAATTTAAAAATTTAGAAGCATATAATGAATTTTTTTAAAGAAATATATTATATTATAATCTAGATACGTGATTATAATTTTAGTAGTAAAAATATTCAAAACCTAAAAATATATTATAAGTGAAAAAAAAAGATAATTACTATATAAATACATCTATATATATATATTGTGTTGTGATCTGAATAATAACTTTTAATTAAAATTTATTAATTACTATATATGTTGTGTTGTTATCCGAATGATCCGCGTAGCCGATTGGCCTAGCCGCATGATAGAAGACTAGCGTCTAGGCAGATTATTCAGGGACTAGCGACCTCTAGTTCAGACATGAATTCCAAACTTTTGATAAATTAATGTATGTTTTGACATGCATTAAAAGTTTGTGTATGTATTTTCTCAGTGACCCCTAGTTCAAGCATGACTAAGCCGTTTTCCCCTGTCATATTTCAGTTATTTGTTTGTTTCTCTTTTTCATTGTTTATGACTTGGAAAATATTGTTTACGACTTCTAGTTTCTGTTTGATTTGGGATTACAAAAGCTGAATTTATTAATAAGTAAGAACAAATATTTCTAAATTTTAGTGAAATTAATATCAGCGGCTAGAGAAATGTATTTCAAAGTAATCTTCTCATTATATGTATGTATGTATATATATATCTGATTACAAAGATCAAAAAGTCTGAAATCTTTTTCTTTTGACTGTAATAAGTATTTACAAAATGAAATTAACTTAGGTCCTTCTAAGAATTCACGTAGACTCTGTATTTTTCTTTTACTAAACTCGAAGTAACTTTCATTTTTAAAACCATCTCCAATTTTCTTCCATATTTTTCACAAAAACAGAGAACTTTTTAATATACAAGTGAATATTATTCCGATGTATTTTTTTTAAAAACAGAAAATTTCTAAGATAAATATTTCTATTTTAAATAAAAATAAAAAGAAAAATAGAAATATAATTTGCAAAATAATATTTATAATCATATTTTAGAGGTAAGTATAAAGTAGGTTGTAAAAGCTCTTACCCTCTTCTAATATATATATATATATATATACTATTATTTGATAAGTGATTTGGCTTATGTGTCAACTTCTCCATAATTTTAGTTTTTTTTTTGCTTATTTGTCATATTTTTGTCTAATTTTAGGTAATTTACTTTTTATTTTGTTTTAATAATTTTAGTTTTGATTATTTGTCATATATATATACTATTATTTGAGAAGTGATTTGGCTTATGTGTCAACTTCTCCATAATTTTAAGTTTTTTTTTTGCTTATTTGTCATATTTTTGTCTAATTTTAGGTAATTTACTTTTTTATTTTGTTTGAATAATTTTAGTTTTGATTATTTGTCATATTCTCCATAATATAGGTTATTTATTTAGTTGTCATGTTCTTGATAACTTTAATTGGTAATTTAGTTATTTTTCATATTTTTGAATAATTTTATGTGATAATTTTAGTTTTACTTACTTGTCATATTTTTCATGATTTTAGGATATTTTACTTATTTGTCATGTTTTACTATATTAAAATTTTATTCGTCATTCATTATTTAGGTTGAGTTATTAATTCCAATGCATAACTTTTTGAATTGTTAGTTTTAGAATATTTTAGTAATTATTTAATATTATTTTTTACTTTATATTCAAAGATGATTATTATTAAATAGTATTATCAAATTTAATAATTTTATAGTATTATTAAGATGTTTACTTTAATAATATTATTCGTTTAATATTTTTTTTTATTTTAAAATAAAATTTACTTCGCTTTTATGCCACCAAATTATCTCACCGATAAAAAAATAGCTAAGTAATTCAATTCATCCACATCAAAATCATGAATGTTTGATGTTTAAAATCTATATTATTATGAAGGAGACATTGCTTTCGGGAATTTGAATTGAAGGGTGATAAGGTCAAAAATACAATATCTTTTTGTTAATTTTTTAAAAAACTAGATTTTACTAAACATATATAATTTATTTATTTTAGTTTATACAGTTTTAATTAAATAGAAGTATTTTTTATTATTATAGATTTTGTTAATATGTGTCTGATGAAGAAGAGTTTGATTTCATAAGTTTTACTTATAATTTTAATGGTTTATTTTATAGAACTAATTTTTTATATTAATTTAAAATATTAATAAAACTTTATTAGGTTATTATGATGGTGATATGTTTTACATGTGTAATAAAAAATTTATATCTTCTGGATAATTTAATATTTGAAACTAATTAAATTATTTTGAATTAAAATTTTGAAAAGTTATATATATATATATATATATATATATATTGACAAGGTCTTTCTTAATTTAAATGACAGGCCATTGATACCTTTCTATCTTTTTCAATTAGCCAAGTTATATTCTGATTATCGTTCTCATGCTCTGTCAATTATAGGTTCTGGAAGCTCCCATACGCTTTGTGCTTTTGCGAGTTCTCCTTAAGAAAAACGAAGTAAAGATGAAATTTAATTGTCTATGATAACTAGAGGTCTGTGTACTACATTTATTTTTAAGTCAGATTCCAAACACATGATCCCATAACCGTACAGTGTAGAAACTTTTTTTTGTGCGACGAAAATTATATTAAAGCAAAAAGATATAGGGCTAAAAACAGGGCTCAATACCTAGAAATTCAAACAAGTACATAACCAGATAGGACCAAAGCCCGTTTAGCTAACAAATCAACTTTATAGTTCTCAGATCTTGGAACAAAAGAGAAAGAGATAGAAGCAAACACAGAAGATATCTGCATGATATCAGAGACGATACTGAAGACTTCCTTAATCTAGTGCATGTTTTGGATTGTTCTGATGAGCGTTTGACAGTCGGAACAGACCTTGAGATTGGTGATGTCGAGATCCACAGCCGCTAGGAGACCCGATCGAATCGTGAGAGCTTCGGCTATGAGTGGTGAATTGACGTTTTCCGTGCAGAGCGATCCTTCGTAGGTGTGATTTGATGTCGGTGTAGAGATGATTCATGCTAGTCATGCTTTCCTTGCTGCCAAGTTCCATGACGCACCAGAGTTGTAGATCGTGATTTGATTGCTCTCATCAATCCGGTGAGACTGGAGGGTTTGCGGGACTACCTTATCCTTCTGTGGTAGGGTGTTTTGCCGCTGTTGAGATTAAGCCGCTGAGGATCAATTCGTTAGGAGTAAGGTTCTTGTCATCAAATATCAGCTGTTCTTCTCCGTCCAAAGCGATCAGCAGATCCAAGGAAGGATGGGGGCTGAGATACCTGACGGTGGAAGACAATTGATTAGTCGGAATTTCACCAGGACTGATTAGAAGTCATCATCCGCATCTATGCTGACTATCGAAGTGAGGAGGGCCTTTTGCCACACTTCCTGCGCAAACGGACAGAGCAAGAAGCGTGTATTGGTGTTTCCAGTTCTCGACATCTTGGGCATGCTACATTGGAGAGTAAGCCTCGTCTTTGTAAGTTTTCACCTAGGGAGATTGCTTTTTGATAATGGACCATAGTAACACTCTTAGCTTTGGGGGGAAATTAGCTGACCAGACTTCCTTTATCCAATTGAAATCTCACGGGTTTGCAGAAGAAGGAACTTTACGAGGTGTATATTTGTTCCGATTTTATACCCTTACTTTGTGGTATAGATACAACAGCGTAGTGGTTGCCAAATGTAAACGTCTTTAGTGCCCGACGTACTTGGTTTCAGAGCTTGGATTTGATCTCTCAGCTCAGGTAGAACTTCTGCTATCCTTTGCTTATTCTAGCGTAGGTCACTTGTAAGCAAATCTGATACCCTGAGGTCTAGAGCGTTCTCGTTGATAGGACCATAGGGATTTAGATTTGAGTTAATAGAGATCCATGAGTCTTTCCAGATACTCGTAGTCTGACCAATGCCTATTGCCTTCCCGATGTTATCCCATAGAAGATTTCAACCATGTAACATCCCTCTCCACCCATGGGAACAAGCAGTGGATAGATCCATGTTTAGAAAGTTTCCTTTAAGGCAATATTTACCTTTTATGACTCTAGCTAGGAGGCAATCTGGTACTGTTATGATTCTCTACGCTAGCTTTGCAAGTAGAGCTTGATTGAAAATTTGGATATCTCTTAGATCCAAACTTCCTAAAGCTTTAGGTTTTGCCAAGTTGTTCCAAGAAACCCAACACATACTTTTTTCCACTAGACGCGTACGCAAGACAGCCGCAGAGTTGGAAGCATTTCGCAAGTTGAGATCAGAGATGGAGAAGAACATTATTGAGGTCTTCGAGAATGATGATCTTTTTTTTTGCCAAGGATTTGAATTTCATATAAATATGAGAAGAGTTTGTAAAGCTTTACAAAAGAGATTAAAACTACATGGGAAGCACTTTGCAAAAGAATAAAAACAAAGTGTAACCCATAAAGAGGAAGAATTTCTAGTCATTCCTAAGCCAGGATAGCATAAGGTTTTTGAAACTCTTCTTGTTTGTTTCCCCCAAGATTGTATCTCTGATGTGGCGATCAATGAGCCTGTAAATCGTTGGAGGAGAAGTTAAGATACCGTCATGTAGGCTCTTGTTCCGTTCTCCCCAGATACTGTAAATGGCTGCGTGAGCCACAAGTCTTTTGAGTATCAGAGGAGCAGTGGAATCCTTGATAGATAACCACTCAATAAAAGACGTCCAAGTGATAAAGCAAAAGTGGGTATATCCCAATCTTCTGAGAACCAGCACCCAAACCTGTTCACTGATTTCACAGCGTAAGAGTAAGTGGTCTCGAGTTTCTGGTGCTGAGTCACATAGACAGCAGTTCGATGAAGTCCCAAGGCCCCAGCTTGCAAGCCTTACTCGAGTTGGCATTCTATCATTCTGTGCAATCCACATGAGAAAAGCATGACGCGGAGTTGCCATCTTGAACCAGACACTGCTTGCCCAAGTGACTGAAGGGGCTCTGTTTCTAACCACCTCCCAAGTTCGCGAGGCCGAGTATGTTGGTAAATACTCGCCATCAATGAGCCAGTAAAACACATCATCAGCAAGGGAGGTAGAAGGCAGTTGAATGCCCGTGAGATGAATTTGGAGATTCTGCAGCAGGTGAGCGAGCACCTCTCATTCGCCATCCATTTTCATTACAGCAATCAGCAACTGAAGCGAACAGAGGAATGGAGAGTTCTCGGGGACCAGTTTCACCAAATATGTCAATTAGGCGGCCTAGAGGAGTCCAGATGTCCCACCAAAAACTTGTATTTTCACTGTTTCCAATCTCTTCTCTCAGGAAGTTTGTGGCTAAATGTCGCAGGTTCAAGAGAGATCTCCATGTTCCTGAGCCTGCCTTTTTAGCATCTAAACTCCATAGGTTCTCATCTCCATACTTTCTAATCCATGAAGCCCATAGAGAAGGATTAGGAATATATAACCTCCATATTAGTTTTAAGCACAGGGTCTTATTCTAGATTTCCAAATTCCTAAAACCGAGACCTCCCTCACGTTTAGGTAGACAAACTGTACTCCATGCAATCTTCGCCACACCACGGTTCGTAATATTCCCAGTCCTCAGGAAGCGAGAAAACAAACTCTGAATCTGTTTCAAGCATCCTTTAGGCAAAACAAAGGCGGAAGTCCAGAAGTTTATAGTTCCATAGATAACCGAATTTATCAATTGAGCTCGGCCAGCGTAAGACAACTTTTTAGAAGACCAAGCAGTGAAATGACCTGATATTTTCACCAGAAGAGGTCTGTAATCAGAGATGCGCAGCTTACGGTGCATAAGAGGAAGGCCCAAGTAACGGACAGGTAGTGAACCCAGAGTGAACCCAGGATTCGTCAAATCTGTAGTTTCAACCTGGTTCAAACCTCCTACAAACAGCTCTGTCTTGTCTTTGTTCATCCTCAAACCAGACCAAGTGGCAAATAACTCCATAGTATCAACAATATCAGCAAGAGAGTTCTTCTCACCATCAAAGAATATCATAAGATCATCAGCAAAAGCAAGATGTGTTACCTCAAGGTCTGCTGTCTTTGGGTGATAGCCAATGTCCCCACCTCTAAAATTTGCATTGAGCATTTGAGAGAATACTTCTAGCGCAATTACAAAGAGATAAGGGGAGAGGGGGTCGCTCTGTCGTAGTCCCTTTGATCCTTTAAAATAGCCACACAGCTCGCCATTAACTGAAATAGAGAATCTGGTGGTAGTTATGCACTGGGAGATTAGCTTCCGGAAGTGACTTTGGAATCCTAGAACTTCAAGAGTATTCAATATGAAGCCCCAGTTTACAGAATCAAATGCTCTCTGAAGATCCACTTTCAGCATACATCGCTTTGAGATATTTTTCCATTTGTACCCAGATACAAGCTCTGTCGCTAAAAGAACGTATTCCACCAGTAAGCGACCCGGAACGAAGGCTGACTGGGTAGAGGAGATAAGCTTTGGCAGGACAGATTT
Source organism: Hirschfeldia incana (assembly GCA_026261945.1). Lineage (NCBI taxonomy): Eukaryota > Viridiplantae > Streptophyta > Magnoliopsida > Brassicales > Brassicaceae > Hirschfeldia > Hirschfeldia incana. Next base: position 8,135,633 of record JABCMI010000006.1, read on the forward strand.
GATCATGTTTGCTAGAAGCTTAGAGGCTACCTTGTAGACAGTATTGCAACATGAGATAGGCCTAAATTCAGTCATCCGGTGTGCATTTGCCTTTTTTGGAATTAGGGTGATAATTGTTGAGTTCCACTGCTGGAGTAGACAGCCAGTTGATAGGAACTCTTTGACTGCTGCAATCATATCTTTACCCACTACATTCCAATTTGCCTTGAAAAAATCTGCAGGGTATCCATCTGGTCCTGGCGCTTTGGACTTAGGGAGAGCGAGAAACGTTTCTTGAATGTCTAATTCAGTGAACTCAGCAGCAAGAAGACTCACAGCTTCTCCAGAGCAACGAAGGGGCAAGAACGAGGCAATAATTGACGGAAGAGGAGCAGCTGATGACGACAGACCACCTAGCAGAGATGAGTAGTAATCAACAGCATGTTGCTTTATATCTTCGATTTGGTCTATAATGACTCCATCTCTGTCAAGAAGAAAAACTATTTGGTTCTGAGCCTGTCTCGTTTTGATAAACATGTGATAGTAGACAGTACTTGAATCCCCATATGCAGACCATTGGACTTTTGATCTTTGTTTCAAAAAAAATTCTTCAGCCTTTTCCAATACATGCCAGCGATTATGAGCGTCTTTTACGGCCTGGGTAAAGGATGCAGATGGGTTTGCAAGAACATTTTCTTGAGCAGAACACAACTCTGTGAAAGCGGCTTCTACTCGTTGCTCCAAATGAGAAAAGTGTTCTCTGCTGAAGGTTTTGGATAATTCCTTTTAGCTCTTTCAGCTTTTTAGAAACCCTTAACTGATTGTTCCATAGAAATCAAGAGAATTCCAACAGTTACGAAGGAGCTCAACGAAATCCTCATGATGATTCAAGTGAGCAAAAAATTTAAATGGTCTTTTTTGCTTCGGCTTATACTGATCGAGAAAGACACAGCAAGGACTGTGATCTGATATCCCTGGTACGCCAAATACTCCAATAGACTCTGGAAATTGTTGAAGCCATGCAGCGTTTGTCATAATTCTGTCCAATTTCTTCGAAACATGTTCATTGGACCAAGTAAAAGAACTCCCACAATAAGAGAGATCAAAGAGGGCACAACTATCAATACATTCTTTGAAATCCCTCAAACCCCGTGGGAATGATGACTGGTCTGCCGTCGAGTGTTCTGATGGATGTATAATCTCATTAAAGTCACCGAGAACGATCCAAGGGACATCAATCCCTTGCTGAGATACTGAGCATGCTTCCAACCCGCTCCAGAGAGTACACCTTTTAATTCTGCAGTTGGAACCATATACAAACGAGACTAGAAACTCCTGGTTTAGGTGAGGGAGCTTCACAGAGGAAGAAGTCAGTTGGTGAGAACTTGAGATAATCTTTACTTGAACCGAAGGGTGCCAAACCACCCATATCCTTCCAAGCTCCGAGTGATCATAGTTTCCATGAAAAGTCCATCCCGGTAAAATAGAATTCATAATATTATCCGCCTTAGATAACTGTACATGTGTCTCCACGAGACCACCAAAAATGGGTTTATTATTCCGCATCCATTTCCTAAAACCCCTCCGCTTTACAGAATCACTAGATTCTGACCCGCCCTCGAAAGGGCGGGTTTTTTTTTGTTGTTTTCCAATATAAAAATTGATAATTCTTTGTTTTAATTATGTTAAGTGTGACATGTTCAAGTTGCAATTATGCGGTTTGTTATAGTGTGTACAGTATGACGAAAATTAAAATGCATCACACAACCGTTTTACGTTTGTAAATAAATTAAACAATGTTTGTATCTAGAAATGGGTTCGCGGGTCAACCCGTCCCACCCGTCCCGCCAACCCGAAGGTTGACTAATTTTTTTTTTACTCAAAATTACGACCCGCATGACCCGCGAAGATAGATTCAAAACCCGCACCCCCCCCCTATTTGCGGGTAACCCGCATGTAATATAAATTTTAATAAAATATTTTTTTAATGATATTTTAATTATATTTTAATATTTTTTTGTAATAAAATAATTAAAATTATATATTTATAATTAAAATTTTATAATTTTATTATATTTCATATATGTATTACGAAAATATGTTTCTTTTGAAAAATAAAAGTGAATTATCTTTTTTGTTAGCGGGTACCCGCGATTCAAATTCGGCCGACCCGTATCCGCCCCGCTTAAAATTCAATCGACCCGCACCCGCATATTGAATTTTTCAAATTTGCCGATCTGCATCCGTCCCCAGCAGGTCAAAAGTGCTGGACCTGCGGGTAAAAACTCAAATTCTCAACTGTAGTTGTATCTAAAATTCATATTTGGGATATTATATTATTTTAAATAATTATAAATGGTAGAAAATATTGTTAAACATATAAAATGGTCAATAATATTTTTATTTAAGTTTTATTCCCCCGAATTTATAAAATTTCAATTTCTAATATCAACTTTTTAAAATAATTGCAGACTTTAATTTATGTTATTAAAAAGTTTATGAGATATGAAATTAATTGTATAAAAACATAATTCATATAATTAGGCCCGATTGAAATAAGCCCACAAAACCAAAAGACAATAATATCATTAATGAATTTTGTTAGTTAGTCATATCATTAAAGATATTTTTGGAAGATTTCAACATTTCATTAAGGGTATAATTTATGAATGATCCTGATTTAATAGTATTGATTTATTCCTCTTATAAAACCCCTCTGCGAGAATGATGATCTTACAAGGCATTACGGAAGAATCTTGATGCGAGAGCAAGAATGTATGGTGGAACATCAGTCGGCAACCTTCGCCTTGAACCAGCTCGAGAAGAAGATTCTTGGTGATTAAGGATTCGAACGAAATCACTTTTGGTTTTACTTTTTAGGGTTTACATTGTTTTATATGATTTGATTCCATTGTACGTTTGATCTTCATGCTAGTGTGAATGCACACGAGGAGTTGTATGATAAATAAGATGGTTTGTTGCTTTGCTGTGATTTTATGATTTGATCGTGCATGATTGATTCCGTTTGATTGGTACAAGTCACTAGATTTTGCAGATGAAATCAAAAGATTAATACGTGACATTGTTGTCTTCTAATTCTTTTTAAGGTTAGGGACTATAATACATCAGTGACTTAATCATGTCAGCATATGATTCATTATAAAACAATCTACCTTGTACTGATCCAGCTCCTCCTGCAAGGTATTCAAAGTTAAAGTTCAGATCCGAGAGTGGGAAGTTGTAATTGCAGTATGATCAGATTGTGATAATCAACTGGTGAAAAATGTGTTCACCTGAGTAGCAGCGGTCATTGTTTGCAGATACAGAGCGCTTAGCACCTGCACAAGAACATAATATGTTTTCTTCAAACAAGCTAACCAGGTATAGTATACCATTTACGGATTCCTCCAAACATCGAGCAGTGGCCTCTGTAAAATGCCATACACACGCAGGTGTTAGATATATCCACCATCAACGTAAAAATATAAATTATTTATCAAATGGTACCTCTGATCTCATAAGCGTCAAGATGATAAGAAAAGTACAAGCCATGGATTTTACAGCGGTATTGAGCTGATTTCCCGTTTGGTGATGCCAGTTTGTCCATGTCATCAGCTAGATCAAGCACAAACACACAACAACAACAAAACAAAAAAAACAGGAAGTTAAGTATCTGATTATAAAGATGTGTCTACATTACTAAGTAAGATCTCTTTCGCTAAACTAAGTTCTTGGCCGTAACAGGAAACTAACCCAGAGAATTTAAACTAACGATTAGGATTGTCATATGATTATGTTAACAACGTTTGCATACATATAGAAAACATCAAAGGTGTTGTCATACATGTGAAGAGATTTCTCTAAGGAGTCCCAAGGCCATATTTTTATCACACCTCCTTCAGAACATGACCACATATCACCTACAACATAAACATAACCATGATGAACAAGAACAAAACTTATATTAATTAACCAATTGAATCCGAGTAAACTAACCATAAGAGCTAATACCAATAGAATTCACAGGACCACGATGAGCTAGCCACGAGATACGTTCCTTGTACAGAAGCCTCACAAGGCCACTCATGATCCATCTTCCAAGCCCGGATCTTACCCAAGACCCCAAAAACTGAGCATGAGAAAGTCTGACCAATGCGATGTTTGTCATAGCCAGTACCTGCCCTGGATACAAGCAGGAGAAGCATTTGCTTCCAGCCGCCAGAAAAATAGATAGATTAGCGGCCAAAAAGTTTTCAAATATGACTTTAGTCTAGTGGTCTTGAGATTAACTGCTCTGGTTTGAGGTGATGGGTTCAACCTCCATGACTTTGAACCCATTTTATTTCGGCCTTTATTTAATTTTAAGCTTCAGGTCTTCAAAAGTGTAGGACCGGTACTGGTCATAGCTCCCAAAGCAACAACAGTGATTTCACCAGGGTGAAGCTTAGCTTGTTCAACTAAGAACTCAGGTGCAGATTTCTCAATTGGCTTTCCTTCAGGTGGAGGGAAGTTTTGGTTGCCAAGACCATCTTTTCCACGAACGACATCAGCAACTCGAAGTTTTGTGGCATTCTTACCAGAAGAAAAGACAACAACAAGAAGTTATCAAAACATTAAGGCACATAGATATGTTGTTGAATCTCAAAACATAGAAAAAACACGGAGTCTATAACAATTCCTGAAATTTTGGGTCATATAAACCATTTATTAAGAGCTCTAATAAATAAATAAAAATTATGAATTTGAATACTTATGTTTATATATTTTTTTCAAAAATTTAGATATCAGAAACAAATGTTTTATTCGACTTTGCCCACGATCAGTCTAAGCTAAATTCAATAGTCAATTCACCAAACAATTGCACATATATATGAATCTTCTCCCATAAAACCCTAACCCTTGAGGACTCTGTTAACCACTGTCTACAAGTTCGTCGAAAAGTAAAAACAAAAAAAAATCCTAAACTGCCAATAAAGTAGACTCCAGCTGATCTTTTTACTTGCGTCTTAAGATAATATAATGTAGCTAATTATTCAGAACCTACCTTGCACGCAAACAAAGACAGATAGGCAACCTACCTTGCCTGTAAGCCATTCTATAAATTGCTGTGTTTGGCGGCGTGGGGGAAAATAGTGTAATTGGGATTTGACTGATTTTGCCTAAGTAAGATACCAATGTTAATTAAGATGATATGGCAATTTGATTGGTTGTGATATATTTTAGTTGATGTGGCAGCTTTTTTAGAAGCTAAGAAATTAGTGCCTTTTATAAATTGGAGATAATATATGGAAAAGTTCTATTTTATTGTTTTTGCTAAACCCTAAAGCTGATGGAAGCCAATATCATGAGATCGTTGATGGGTTGTACCTCCTTTGCGCCGTCGGTTCTCATCCAAAAAGGAGCCATTATCCCCCGCCCATGCACCCGCCATCTCTGCGTAAGGACAGCTGTGTCCGCCCGTGGCTCCTTGTGTAAGAACTTTTAAAAACTTTTCTTTTTCATTAGCACGAATTTCAGTTATCCTAATAAGATTTTCCTTTTTTCTTTATCTTTTATGTTCAGCTGATGCAGCTATGGTAATTGATAAACAGAAGGTTGCAGTAGACATCCTACATGAGATCAGAACGGAAGTCTCAAGAATGAAGGAATCAATTGGCAAGGTTCCTGGATTAGCAGTACTCAATGTTGGGGACACAAAATTCACCAAAGCTTATTGGGCACCTTGTGGATTTGTTGGCATCAGATCATTTGTAGTTCATCTAGCCGAAGATACGACAGAAGAGAAGACGTTGGAATATGTCTCAAGCTTCAACGATGATCCAGCTGTCCATGGCATCCTTGTCGAGTTGCCTCTACCAACGGTATATATTGCTCTCTCGACCATTCACATTAGTAGAGAAGTATAGTGATATGGGTTTTAATTATATGTAAACCGCAGCATATGGATGAGCACAAGATATTAAATGCGATTAGTATAGAGAAAGACATCAAGGGATTTCACCCATTAAATATTGGACTGCTTGCTATGCGCGGAAGAGAACCCTATTTCCTTCCACAGGCTCCAAAAGCATGCATCGAGCTGTTACACCGGAACAACATTGAGATCAAAGGAAAGAGAGCTGTTGTTATCGGCAGGAGTAACACTTTTGGTATGCCAGCTGCTCTATTACTGCAGGTAATATTATTGTCCTTTTGAAATGATAGTTTTGGATGGTCTTTTTGATTATTTTGTGTATGACTATAGAGAGAAGATGCAACTGTTACCATTATCCATTCAAAAACCAAGAACCCTCAAGACATTACAAGACAAGCTGACATCATAATCTCTGCCGTTGGTAAACCAAACATGGTCAGAGGAAGCTGGATAAAACCGGGAGCAGTCATCGTCGATGTTGGGATTAGTTTTGTTCGAGTAAGATTTTTTTCGTCGAAAATGCACTCATATTGATTTAAGTCACAATTATGAGACATTCATATATACTATGAACTGCAGGACCGAAATGCTCCTGATGGCTTTCGATGGGTCGGAGACATTTGCTATGAGGAGGCTTGTGAAGTTGCATCAGCTATCATAACTGATGTTGGTGGCGACGGGCTACTGGAATCAGACATGCTTCTATCAAACACTTTGACATCAGCCAAGAGAATTCACAACTTCCTGTGACCTTAAAATTCATGCATAATTTCTTTTCAGTTTTGTTAAATCTTAGGTTTTCTTTTGGCCAGTCCGACATTGCAGATTATCTTATGTTCTAGTGTGTTTTTGTTGAAGTTATCTCATAACTTACTGTGACCATAAATTCATGCATTATTTCTTTTCATTTTTGTGGTTTCCAGATTATATTTTATCTAAAACTCAACTAAACACGAATCCATAGTTTCTAACGGGGAAAACCCTAATGAACCGTTAGACATTTACCATTTGATATTCGTTGGAACAGCCGGGAATCTTGGTAGCCACTGCATCTTTAGAAGGAGCTTCACCAGCCCCAAGGCATAGCAGACTGGTCAGATAAAGGGTCACCGCTGCCGCAAGAATACGGCAGCTAAACAGAGGCAACGACATCGCAACCCTAAGAGAGGGATAGAGAAGAAGAGAATATTAAGGATGATGGAAGAAAGATAAAGAAGGAAGCGAGAAGAGGGAAATAGATTATTCTCTGTTCACCTTGCTTGTTACGCAAGTCATTTTTTCCCTTTTTAATCTTTTCTACTTCGATTTCTTTTTTTCCCTAGCTTTATCATCAAGCAAATACCCTGTTTATAGCAGAGCCAAAAACTAAGATATTTAGCTTTCAAAAAAGTACAGTTACGAGTCTTAAGATGGACTTACAAAAAAAATATTTTGGCCTGCCCATGCATACGATGTTTTGCGGTTTATGAACCAGACGACAGCAGCCACAAAGCAGAACAACAGAAGTACAGAACCATGAGTGAGAGGATCGATGGTTACACTCCCAAACAACAGGACTTTCACAGTCTTCCTGCCACATTTGTTGCATCTCCTGCGATAAGAGAAAGCAACACGTGATGGTTTTAACTATTTGGAACAAAGAGCTGTTTCATGTGTTGAAAGATTTAGGATTCTGAGTATAAATTGTTATGAGGGTATAGATAATATTATGCGTTCCCTGAGATTAAAAAATACATATATTAGTAACTATGATGTTAAGATTAAAATAAATTCAAGATACAACATTTCTTGCATCCCAATAAAAGTCTAAGCGCACCTTCAACTCCTTTACATGCAGAAAAATTACACACGTTTTGCCTTCCTTTAACTGCTTTATGTCTCGGCGACGAATGTTTTTTAATTATTTGCTAAGAATAAGATTTGAGGTGAGATATTGTAAGGTTCAAAAGACTAAAGTTAGTGATCCATGTCAACCCACATTGTTCATAATATATTATCTGAATTTTAGATCTCTATTTTTCTTGTTTGCTTTTCGAGCGAAATAAACCGTTATAAAAGCGGTTACATCTTCTTCAACTAACTAGCAAAACAGAAAACGAATCCTCTTCTTCTTTAGAGAGAGAGAGAGAGAGAGAGAGAGAGAGAGAGAGAGAGAGAGAGAGAGAGAGAGAGAGAGAGAGAGAGAGAGAGAGAGAGAGAGTCTCGCTTCCACATGGTGCTCTGATCTCGAAGAACAAGAAGACAAGCTTGCTCATACGTGCGACTACGACTAGTGAAGATGACGGTCCTAGAGTCAGCCAGTTAGGCGAGTTCTCGAGACGCGTACTACGCAAGGCAGCCGCAGAGTTGGAAGCAGTTCGCAAGTTGAGATCAGAGATGGAGAAGAACACTGTTGAGGTCTTCGAAAATGATGATCTTACAAGGCATTACGGAAGAATCTTGATGCGAGAGCAAGAATTTATGGTGGAACATCAGTCGGCAACCATCGCCTTGAACCAGCTCGAGAAGAAGATTCTTGGTGATTAAAGATTCGAACGAAATCACTTTTGGTTTTACTTTTTAGGGTTTACATTGTTTTATATGATTTGATTCCATTGTACGTTTGATCTTCATGCTAGTGTGAATGCACACGAGGAGTTGTATGATAAATAAGATGGTTTGTTGCTTTGCTGTAGTTTTATGATTTGATCGTGCATGATTGATTCCGTTTGATTGGTACAAGTCACTAGATTTTGCAGATGAAATCAAAAGATTAATACGTGACATTGTTGTCTTCTAATTCTTTTTAAGGTTAGACCTATAATACATCAGTGACTTAATCATGTCAGCATATGATTCATTACAAAACAATCTACCTTGTACTGATCCAGCTCCTCCTGCAAGGTATTCAAAGTTAAAGTTCAGATCCGAGAGTGAGAAATTGTAATTGCAGTATGATCAGATTGTGATAATCAACTGGTGAAAAATTGTAAGTTAAGGGAATATTTACCTTCTATGACTCTAGCTAGGAGGCAATCTGGTACTGTTATGATTCTCTAGGCTAGCTTTGCAAGTAGAGCTTGATTGAAAATTTGGATATCTCTTAGACCCAAACTTCCTAAAGCTCTAGGTTTTGCCAAGTTGTCCCAAGAAACCCAACACATACTTTTTTCCACTAGATCGAGAGGAAATCCCACCAGAATCGGGTTAGAGATGAATGTATTCTTTTGTAGAGGCTGAGAGGGAGTTCAAAGCAAGACATCATGTAGGATGTGATAGCTGTAAGGACATACTGCAATATTGTCAACTTTCTTGCTTTTGAGAGGAAGTGTGTGGACCAGTTGGCTGCGCATTGCCGTATTTTGTCAACAATCGAGGTAAATAAATCTCTCTTTCTTCTACAAAAATGTTCTGGCAAACTTAGGTATTTCCCAAACTTTTCCTCTCTAGTGATCCCTAAGATCTGCTTTGCTGCTGTCTTTAAGGGTATTGACTTTTTGACCTAACAATGCTTCATAATCTAGCAGGAGTTTTGATAAAGCGTGGCAATTTTCTGGAGTGGAGCGGCAGAACATCATTGTATCATCTGCGAAGAGCAGGTTGGTACGAGGGCTGCCCCTTGCAACTCTGATTCCCCTTAACGAGTCATCCCTTTCCGCTTTTCTACAGAGACCAAAGAGGACCTCTCCACACAATATAAAGATATAGGGAGAAAGAGGGTCCCCTTGTCTTATCCCTCGTTAAGGTTTCACTAATCCATAGACTGTTTCATTGATTAGGAATGAATAGGAGACTGATTGGATGCATTGCATGATCAGACTGATCAATTTATCATGAAAACCTAGTCTGTGTAGGACCTTTGCAACAAAGTCCCATTCAACTCTATTGTATGCCTTGGACATATCCATCTTCACCCGCCATAGAATAGTTTATTTGAACCAGAGATGTTTTGAGATAATGAAGCATTTCATGTGTAATTAACACATTGTCTGTTATTGTTCTCCCAGGGATAAAAGCGGATTAGTTCTCAGAGATAATTGAGTCCAGCATTGTCTTCAATGGTAGGGAGAGAGGCTTGGATGATCTTGTAGAAGATGTTGCACAAAGCAATTGGACGGCAATCAGCTACTTTCCTTGAATTTTTTGATATGAACCCAATATGAGTATGATTCATTGTAGGAGGCAAGATTCCTGATGTGAAAAAGATCTGGACTTCGAAAACCACTGAGGGACCGATTGCATCCCAATGGGTTGGAAGAAGCTGGCTGAAAAGCCATCAGAACCAGGAGCTTTGTCAAGATGAATTGCGAAGAGAGCCTCTTTAATTTCCAACGGTGTGGAGTCCTTTATCAAGGCTTCATTTCAATCTGGTGAGATTTGGGGCTCAAGTACATTGGAGATAAGAGATTTATCCATTCTTGGATTTGCTATAAGCAATTGCTCATAGTACTGACAGATCAGGTTAGCTATATGTTCTTCTTCAAACCTTGGTTTTCATTGGTTGTTTTCTAAAACCAAAAGCCGATTTTTTGCTTTTTGCTTTTCCACAGTGTAGAAACTTTATAAATTAATAGTTGATAAATTATAAATGTTATAGATTAATATTTTTTCCAATCCAATTTAAAGTAGTGTTATGTATTATATAATTTTATAAAATAATCAAATAATAATATTTGATAACATGTAAGTGAATTTATAGTTCCATTAAAATCAGAAATTAATAATTATAATATATGTGAATTTTATATATATATATACACATTTTTTTTGTTGTTTATCTTTCTTTATAACAAATTTCAGTCTCTAATTTTATTTATAATTTTATCCAACCACATATAAAAGTGAATTTGTATTCTACAGTATGTAATCATCATACATAAAATATACCAATAATCTAGTAAATATAGTTGTATAAACTTTAGCAAATATATAATATCACAAAATGAAATATTATTTTCAGTTTTTCTACACTAAACTATATATTTAAAAGATATAAATCTAAAAATGGAATTTTTTAAAATAATTACTCTATAAATTAATAATTTTTGAATTTCCAACATTATTTATTTATGGATTTTTTTACTGTATAAGGTGTTTTAATTATATTAAAAATGACCTAGTGGATAAAACGTATACATCATTTATTATGAATATAAAAAATTGCTTATCCAATCTGTGGTGGTAAAAGATTACTCTCTAATTTAATATTAGGTATTTGGTCCGCAGGTGCGAGCATAAATATTTTATAACTATTGATTAATACATTGACTACTAAATAAACATATAATATAAATTATTATTTATGTTTTTTTATCTAAAAGTTATTATATCTTATAATTGATTGTAAATTTATTTGTAAATTACTGTATAATTAGGAATTATCTTTTTTATTTTAAAATATATTATATTTTTAATTTAAATTAAAAATTTTAATTGATGAATATTTAATCATGTGCATGCTTCTGTTTTTAATGTTTTAACCATTTATTAAAATATTTTTTCAGATAATAACACAATATATATGAATTATCTTTTTATTTTAAAATATATTTTTAGATTTTAGATATTTGTTTACCATTAAAAATTTTAATCAACTATCTAATCAAAATAAATTAAAATTTATTTTTATTTTGTAGTTAATTTATATATTTTATTTATTAAGTTTAGTATTGATATTAACCGTTCTAACTTGAATACGATTATACGAGAGTCTGATTGCAAAAAATAATTTCAGAAATAATTGATAGCTTGACCTTACATGCATTCGGATTGATATAAGCTCTTAAATCATTCAAAAAAAATTATGGTTAGACGGAAGGAGTTAAAATCGAAGGAAACGCTTAAATGTGCAATCTCGGCCTTAGAGACTTATGGGCTATTTAGTTTTGAGCAAAGAGATTTACGGGCTTAAAAGACTTGAAATTGGATATAATCAAAACGCATGAGACCGTAAAGGCGTAAATCCAATCATTGAACTATTGAAGTATCAAACTCTACGTCCAGGTCCAGCTACCGTAAACTAGTATTGTTGTAATAAAAAGGAATAAATGTATCTATCATTCAACCAATTTCCAACAATGAGCTAGTCTCAAACGTGGCGGCCGTCCAGCACTGAGAGGATCAAAAGCTGAACTATAACTTCCACATGTCACATTTTCATTACGCAAAGCTGGGGGATATTTTCATAAAAAATTTAAAATTACGAGGGTACTTTCACCAAAAGTAAAAAAGTAATCTGTTATTCTTCTGTTATCTTTTTGCGGTAAATTTCTGTTTTCTTTTAATCTCTTCTTGTTGGTTTCACCAAGAATGGAACTTCTCCACCATTCTTGTTTGTTCCCAAGAAAATCTTGAAAACGAGAAGAAGAGAATGAATATCTAAAGAGACAAGAGCAAGAGAATCACTGAAACCTCTGCTCTCTTTTTTTTCTCGGATCAATAGAGATGATCTCGGATCCACGTCTCTTGTTCTACTCTTGCATTGCAAAAGGAACAGTGATTCTCGCCGAGTTCTCTTCCAAAAACGAGCAAGAGATCGAAGCTCTAGCTTTGCGATGCATCGAAAACATACCTCCTCATCATTCCATGATCTCTCAAACTGTCCGAAAGAGGACATACGCTTCGATCATAGACGGCTCGTTTACGTATTTCGCGATTTTAGACGAGGCCGTGACGAAAACAGAGTCTCTCTGGCTCTTCACTAGGTTGAAATCAGCCATTGAGGCTCTGGTTTCAAACGGATCTGCGTTGGACGACCCGACACTACACTGTTTCCAATCAAAGCTCGATCCTGTTTTCGCTGAGATCGCTAGTGGTGGTGGTAATAACAACAATAAGGGTTTGGAACCGGAGTTAGGTTTGGTTGGATCACCGAGAGAGATCAAGAATCCGATTCTTGATTCATCGAAAGAACGTGCGTTGAAGCCGCTTCTGGCAAAGCCATTGATGGTGTTGAAGAAGAACAAGAAGAGGTTGCAGACGGACGCAAAGATTGATGTGGGAGGAGGAGGAGGAGGGATGAGTAATAGCAGGGGATTACCAAGAAACGGGTTGTTTCACGATCATCATCACAGACAAAAGGCAAAGCAGATTTGGAAGAAACATGTGTGGGTTGTCTTGATGTTCGATGTCTGTATCTGTGTTGTTCTGTTTGGAATCTGGCTTTGGGTTTGTCAAGGGTTTCAGTGCATCCAAGGGTAGAAGATACTTTATCACTCACTCTTCATCAACATCAAATCCATCATTTTACCAAAACAGTGCTTCTTCTTCTATGCTGGTGTTACTAAGTTATGGTTGAATTTTCTTTTTAAAATCCAAGGTGTTGTTTCCAGGGTTAATTAACTGCTGGCTTTAGACCTTCGTGATGATGTTTACTGTTGTGTGTTTTTGTTTTTGAAGTTTTTTCTTCATGATGCAAAAGAAAAACAGTTTTTGTAAATAAGCAATGTATCTTTCGTTTTCTTGGATGTCATATTTCTTCAGGTGTGTTATGTGATTGGGACGAAAGATGGATGCAGCTAGATAGATCCAGTTACATTATTAAGTATTTTACATTTTACATTAGGTTTAAGGAATTCGAGATGTAAATAATTAATATAATTTTCATTTAGTTTAAAATAACCCTTTAAAATATTAAATATTAATATAAAATATGGTTAGAGTTCACCATTTCTGTATAAACATACTTAGAGCTCCTAATACTGCTCAGGAGGATGGTCATAAAACATGATACTTGATTACATTACAAACGAGAACGGATTACACAAAAATATCTGCTTTTGTGAGTTTATCAGTAGTTTATGCAGCCAACAAGCATTAACCCATTTCCTAAAAAAAAAACAAGCATTAACCCATCAAAACCGTAATTGGACGGCATTCCAGTTGCTGATATCTCTTTCAGAAGATATTAGACACTTATTCATTGACTTCTCCACACTAAAAATCAGTACTATCATACAATATCTCCTGCCTTGTGTTGGTTCTCCTATACGTTCGTCTAGGTAAATCCTGAAATATGGAAATACTATATATTATCTTTTCTTAGCAAGAAATTTGATATCACTAAAGTAAAAAGTGCGACCTGTTATGTTTGGTCAACAAGAGAAACATTTCTTGAAACAGACAAAAGAAGAGATGTTGTCTTAGGAACATAAGGATTCATCAAAACGCAATCGAACCAATATTAAAGATGTCAACAAACAAAAGCATATAGCTACAATCAAAGAGCTAAATCACCAAGGTATCTGCTAACTCCATGGCTCTAGCTTTGGCTTTCTTTTTCATAGCCCTGGCTTGTTCAAATTTGTGCATTCTCTTCTCATGAGCGTCTTCCTTTCTCAAAAGCTCAGGTTTACCTCTCACAAAATATTTCGGATGTCCAAAGTGATAACGATGCTTAGATTTCTTAACCCTTATAAATCCATGGTACTTAAGGTCTTCCATAAACATCGAGAAATTTAAGGATCGTATTCTTCTTTGTCTGCCCGTCGGCAGAACCCTTCTCTGAAACTCGATCGGATCCCAAATGATGAAACGTTTCCTGCCTTTGATCCACGAGACTACTGAATCCAGTGAAGAATCATCCACCACAGTGTATACACCCTTGTGGAATGAAGCTAATGAGCAATCGGTCACAGTCACCGGCGTATGCATTGCTACACCACTTCAGATCTCTCAGAAACCAACACCAGTACACCACAAAACCCTAAAATCAATTTCCAAAATACTATATATTATCAACCTTTTGCAAAAATAGAAAGTTCAAAAAAAAAGTTAATTCTATGTGAATTAGGGTTAGACGTGTGTCGGTGTGTGTGTGTGTGTGTGTATATTACGCTTAGACACATTCAGACATTCCTTATTGATCTTCTTGTATCAGCATCGATTTCTGCAGACTCATCTCCCTTAATTTGTGAGTATTTGTTATGTTGTTTTCTATGCATCTAGTGTTGTTATTTTAATCTAATAATTTTAGCGTTTGTTGAAACTTAGGATGAAAGATGACGATGATGTGCGATCTCCCACACGATTTGGTGGGTGAGATGATACTCGCCAAAGTTCCCATAACATCTCTGAAAGCTGTACGATCTACTTGCAAATTATGGAACGCTTTATCCAAAGAGTTTATAGTTGGTAGTAAAGCAACAACAAGGCAACATGAGTTTCTAGGCTTCATGACAATATGTGATAAGGTTTGTTCCTTGAGATTCGAGATCCAAAGAGTCCGCAATCACGACGGCGTGGTCGATCCATCTACGAAGCAAGTAGGTTTACTTGATCGATTTAAGATATATAGAGTCTTTCACTATGATGGCATAGTGTTATGTGTCCCTAACGACAAATCGAAACTTTAGGTGTGGAACCCTTATTTGGGGCAAACAAAATGGATCGAAACTCCACGCATAAAGAATTTTGCCGAGACAACCCTTATTTAACGTCCCTAACTATAAAATTTTGAGACTCCTCAGTATTAAAGATTATGGCCATGTCTTTTGCTCTGAAATCTACGATTCTAGCTCTGATTGGAGAGTTCTTGACCTCACCATCCCCGACGACTGTGTAATGGAACGTTATCAACGGGGGGTGACTCTAAAGGGACGTACTTATTTTTTTGCTAGAGTGAGAACTAATAAGTATGCGCGCTTGGGGCTTTGCACTTTGCTTTGTTTTGATTATACAAAAGAGAGATTTGGACAGCATCAGCCTCTCCCGGTAATCGCTGATGGCGAGAAGACTGTAGTTTTATCTTGTGTTGGGGAAGACCAACTCGCTGTGCTTTATGAGAAGTGGGAATCTAAGGTATTGGAGATTTGGGTTACAAATAAGATTGAGTCTGGTGCGGTGGTGTCATGGAGCAAGTTTTTGAAGGTGGATACGAGAAACATACCAATGGATTATCGAACTTTTCTGTTTCACGGGGATTTCGGGAGCTTCTTCATTGACGAGGAGAAGAGAGTCGTTGTGGTTTTCCATGATGGCCTAAAGGGCTTATCCAGTCTCCACGGAACAACAGCTTACATCCTTGGAGAAGAAGGATACATCAAATCATTCAAAATCGGATACCCTCTGAATGTTAAACCTAGTGGATGTTGTTTCCCACTTGTGTCGTCTTCTTATCGTCCAAGTTTGGTGCAACTTAATAAGCCAAAAAATCCAAGTTGTTGTTTCCAGGGTTAATTAAATGTTGGCTTTTCACCTTCGTGATGATGTTTACTTGTATGCGTGTTTTTTTTGAATTTTTTTCTTCGTGCTGCAAAAGAAAAATAGTGTTTGTAAAGACTATCTTTCGTTTTCTTGGATGTCAAATTCGATGCAGCCTGATAGATCCATTTAAATAAATTGTTTTTGTTATGAATATCATGTTGTGGATGTCCAGCAACCAGACCCAATTCCATTAGTATATAGTCTAGAGTCTTGGTCCATTTATGGCCCACTATGTATTAAGCCCATTAGGGTTTCAACCTTGTAACTCCCTATATAAGGAGCACTCTTGTTATCAATAAAGTACACACGAAATTCCTTTACTTTCACAACACGTTATCAGCACGATAGTCTCCACCCTGAAAAACCAAAAACAAACCCGAGACTAGAAAATTCTAATTCCGGCTGCCGACTTCAAACTGCCGTATCTCACTAACCGTGACGACCTAGACGGCGAGCCACCTATCAATCTGTAGATCTCGACGAGACGAAGCCAGATCCGCAAACCACTCGCCGATCGGATCTCTTACGCGCCGTCACGCTCTGTTTTAGTACGTGCCGTCAATTATCTCAAAACCCTAATCCTTGGCGCCGACTTCAAACCGCTGTAACTCACCAACCACGACGAACCAGACGACGGGCCAACTATCGATCTGTAGCCCTTGACGAGTAGAAGCCAACGCCGAAAGCCGTTCATCGATCGGAGCTCAGACGCGTCTGCAATCGCAGTTTTACTAAGCGCCGTCAATTACCTCAAAACTCTAATCCTTGGTGCGACTTCAAACCGCTGTAACTCACAAACCACGAAGAGTCAGACAACATGCCACCTACCAAATTGAAGCTCTTGACGAGTAGAATCCAGCGCCGCAAACCACACCGCGATACGACTTCAGACGCGCCTTCAACTCCCGGATCAAGCCGCGCCGTCAAAGTCCAAACCAACCAATCTGATTTCTTCTCTCTAAGGTGGTCTGAATTCTACACTTCATAAACTAAGGTAAACTATTGTAGAACCCTAAAAGAGAAGTTACAGATCGAACATGGACTTAATATTAAAGGATATGACATTTAAAATATGCAAAACCCCTAAAACCCTAGATCAATAAGTTCAAATCCTTCATGAGTAAATCAAAGCTCTTAAACCAAAAGTTTGATCTTGAGATTGTTGATCAATTAAAATCACAGCCTCATTGGCTTGTTGAATCTCGAAAACTCTATTGATCTGAATGATCAAATCAAATCATTTAGTCTTGAAGTTGATCATTCCCTAAAACCAAATTATGATCGATTTCTTATTTCTATAAAAAAAATTATCTATTTTCAGAAACTTTATATAAAAGGAAATTTTATATTTTCAGTATATTTCTATAAAAGGAAACATTATAAAAGGAAAGTTTTCATTTTCCAAAATCATAAACAAGGAAATTTTCCATTTCTAGAAAGTTACTAAATAAGGAAAGTTTCAATTTTTATAAAACTTTCCAAATAAGGAAACTTTCCATTTATAGAAATTTAGTAAATAAAGAAATTTTCCATTTCTAAAACTTTCCTAATAAGGAAACTTTCTATTTATAGAAACTTACTATAAAAGGAAATATTTTATAAAAGGAAATTTCTATTTTGAGAAATACATAAGAACTATATGAATATGAACTAAGTTTCATAATTAAGTAGCCGTATGGCTTCTTGTTTGATTAATTGGCCGAAGAGCCTTGTTCAGCTGAGTGGCCTTAATTGCAAACTGGCTGTGTGGCCCCCTTATATGTTTGCTGGCCGTGTGATCCTGATTGAATAATAGCCGTAAGGCATTGATCACGCAAAGATGGCCGTGTGATCATGAGTGGCCGAAAGGCATTGATCACACAGACAAGCCGTATGACTTATTGTTCACATACTGGCCGAGTGCCTTTTATTTCTTGGATAGCCAATGACATCAGAAATTGTATGTACTAACACAAATCATCTTGATATGATTTCAGATGTTGAGATTCCAACCCATGGACTATGATACCCTAGATGTCTCTGGAGAGAACTATCAAAGATGGGCAATCAATATCTCGGTTATACTAAAGATAGAAGGTCTTAGTGAATGTATCATCAAGGATGATCATGGAACCGAAAATGAGAAATATATGGCATCAAGAGTAATACGTCATCATCTCAATGTGGAACTGAGAAATCAGTACCAAAATATACAAAGCCCTCAATGCCTTTGGACAGAGTTAAAGTCCAGATACACTAAGGTGATATTACCAAAGGCAAGGCATGAGTGGATGAGCCTCAGGTTCCATGACTTTGGGTTCGTGGAAAAATACAATTATGCTCTATCCAAAGTAACTCATACACTGATGTTTTGTGGTGAAAAGTTGACAGAGGAGGAATTACTTGAAAAGTTTTCTCCACAGCAGATCCAAAAGATCTATTCATACAACTAACCTATCGAGATAAAGGTTTCACCACATACAACGATCTGTTCTTATATTTATCTCAAAATGAACAGATGAATCAGATGAAAGATAATATGAGCGGCTATGATGCAGATAGTGATGATGAAGAATCCATGGGAGCCACGTCCAAAGTGACATATGGAGTGGTCGGCTTGACCATTGTCTAAAGCCTTTAGACATTCTGATTTCATACTTATGATTTGGTGTTTTGTTTAATTTGTCATTTAAATTTTCATAGCATTAATAAAAGTTTTCTTTTATTTTCATTGATTGATTTGCTTGAAAATATTTTTTGATTGACAAATGAGAATGAAAACTCGAGAAGAGTATGTCTAGACCATCACGCCTAAGGCATGTCCTTGAGGAGGCACGAAATTTATCACCTAAGACCCATTGTGTTATGAAAACGATCCAAACAACTCCACTGGCCGTGGATACCACAATAACCGTGGTCGTGGATCCATCCATGGCCGAGGAGTGTGTATAGGTCGTAGTGGTATTTCCAAGCCACTTCAAAATGTTTTCAATAGTGAACCAATGGGCAAAGCAAAAAGAAATGTTCTTTTTCCTTATAAAATCGTCAAAGGCATATATATAAAAGAGGTCGAGACTACATTCTCCCTACTGATCTAATACTATGCTAAGGATCAGTATAATAAGGCATAAAGGCCTAGGTAACCAGAATGGTTCACCAAAGAGTTAAACACTTTATGGCATGACCGGATTAGCCATCCTGGTCCAAAACTTGATGGAAAGTTTTAAAATTATTAAGGCACAAAGAGTTATCCCAAAAATCTCACGTTGTGAAACATGTACACAAGGGAAACTCAGTAGGCTTCATTGTCCCAAGCAAACACTAAATATAATCTGATCATGAGGGAAGTGAGGACAAAACTCGTGATCATGACCAGACTACAAAATCGTGTACCATGGTCTATGACCATGCTGGCCGTCCAAGCATTACGTTTAAGTGAGGACAAACAAACGTTTTTATAGCATGTTCATGAGGGGGAGAATAGTCACTCCGTGTGGTCCATGACCATACTACAAAAACCCGAACATGACAAGCCTGGCCGAAGGCCATAATGCATTATAGCTTGGCCGTATAAAGCAATAAAACCTTTAAGGTTCAGACTTCAAAAGTCTATAAGCTTGGGGACACCACAAGTATACATGTATAAAAGATAAGATACATCAGGCCATATAAAGTGAGCATAGATATTCCCGTCTAAAGATGATAAAGGGTCATAATCCAGACATAGACCATCCTAAGAGTTTATGAATAAACCACCACATACATATGTGCCATCTAGGATGGAATACCTCATATAAGGATGAGATGAAAATCGGGAATATATGTTGGATAAGAGAACATGATCTTTCTCCCACGAATTCAGTAAGACCATGAGCCAAACGTAGGTGATCATATTGTGGCCAAGGTACAAGGATTACATACAAGATGAATCCGACTATCCAACATCATGGAGAAAGCTATAAGCTGGTGAATAGTAAAAGTAAATGGTAAATATAGAAATGGAATGGTTTTAACCTTCCTTGTCTTGGCAAAGATCCTCGGACCAGATATATGTACTGGACGTCCATAACTAAAGAAATAAAGATAGCCAGACAGACCCGAAAGAAAGAATGACTAAAGTCATACCAGCTTTGCACCACTATATAAATGTCCTAGTAGAGACATAATCAAGTTGCTGTAGAAGTCTATACAAGATAGACCAATATGTTCCATATATAAGGAACCTCGGATATAAAGAGATAAGGTGCTCAAAATGATAAATCCGGGTTCATAAGAGAAACCATACTAGACAATGAGATAAAGGTCGGCCGACCCTAATGTACAGGTATCATACAATGTAGTCTTGCAAGCTACAAAGTATTCAATGATCCTGATAAGAATAAAATCTCAATCGATTGTATCATGTCTAGAACGCGATAGAACGCGAGGGAACAATATATAAGGTGTCGACACATACACACACTCATAAGTGATAAAGTAATAAGAGAAAGCACTTGAACATGAGAAATATGCGAGGATCACTAACCCACGTAAGAGTACTCATAAAGAAAAGAAAGGGACGTGGGGTTAAAGAAAAGAGAGTATGAGATAGGCGTATAGGCCACATACATAGATGAGACGCCATCTAACCAGTGAACAAATGAGTCTTGTGAGAAGTAGAAAATCGTGAGATGTGGAACATGAGCATATAGACAAGAGGTCGTCCATGTTCCTACATAAAATCATTCAAAGGAATGGCTTGATCACACAAGGATATTCACAAGGACTAAGGAACAGTTTATAAGGAGATATGCTCCTATGTGGTGGATGCTACTACAGAAAATCAAGATTGATTTTGTCTGGACACATATGAAAGAAATAATGGTGTAGTAAGCTATATATGAATCACTGATGATAATGAGAATAGAAAGGTACCAGAAAGATTAGAGAAATTCTCATAGAACAGTGTCGTTCCTGAGCTGTTCATAAGACTGAAATATAAGGCAGCTGCGTGCATATAATAAGACTAAGTGATGCTTAGTAGAAAGATCTATAAGAATATTTCAGAGCAGTCCATATAGTAGTCATGAAAGAAATTCATTGTGGTTATACTTAAAGAAAGGATGATTAAGATGATTGATTCTTGGAAAGGCTATAGAGAGACTACGATGATCTATAATAGAGACCATTAGCCGTGTATGAATGTTGGGATCTATGATCCAACGTACCAAGAATAAGAATGTGATATGGTCAGAGAGAATCCATCAGATTCATGACCAAAGAACCCATATCAACTAGGATCATGCCAGACCTAGCTCGACCTTAATCATCACTGGTCCCGACCATTTCGTCCCGACCAGTCCGTCCCGTCCAGCTCGTTCCGACCAGTTCCTCTAGGTCTTAATCCGACCTAAAATCATCAAAGAGAGAGGAACGTCCTGTTTGACTCAAAAGTGGCTTAGTTTTAATTAACATCAAACTATAACATAGTGGCCATTCATGAACAAATTATGGGCTTATACTAAAGAAGGTTCATGAAGAAATTTTGGTCAAAAGTTATGAATGGGACACACATTGGACGATAGCATGATCATAATGGATCATGAATATAAGAAAGCATTTATGGACGATATCCATCCAAGGTAGATGGATGAAAATAACCGAGACACTCCCGTGTATAGAAAGTCCATATGTTTTGGTCAAGTACCATAGAGCATATCCGACCATATTTATGTAATGGACTAAAGATCTTGGTTTATTTATACTAATCAAACAAAGAGGAGTTTGGTTGATTTTGCTAATGCAGAATATGTTTTACACATGCCAAAATCATTGTTTTTCATGAAGCAGTCGCGAGGTCGTTTGGTCCGGTCCATGATCAAGCACATCCGTGTACCAGTCAAGTACCATCAGTCCGACCAAGACATGGAGTGATCAGCAGCAAAGGTGTACATCCTGACCACACCTTTATGGAGTTCCCCAAGACACCTAGACGTCCAAGTATTCACAAGTTCATTCAAGGAGAATCCAGCTGATCATCTTCACCAAGGCACCACCGACCGCGATGTTCGAGAGGCTTATGCACCAGATTGGGATGTGCATGCTTAAGGACCTACACTGAGGTCCAGATCAGGGGGAGTAGTGTGTGTTGTACTCTTTTTCCTGTTTTTGGTTTCCCTTTTACCACATTGGGTTTTGGGTTTTCCAGGAAAGGTTTTAATGAGGCAACATTAAGCACACTACGAGCTCTAGCCGGTTCTGGCATCCAAGGGGGAGTGTTATGAATATCATGTTGTGGATGTCCAGCAACCAAGCCCAATTCCATTAGTATATAGTCTAGAGTCTTGGTCCATTTATGGCCCACTATGTATTAAGCCCATTAGGATTTCAACATTGTAACTCCCTATATAAGGAGCACTCTTGTTATCAATAAAGTACACACGAAATTCCCTTATTTTCACAACAGTTTTAATAATTATTTGACATTTTACATTATGGTAGGTTTAAGGAGTTCGAGACATACACATTTAATCCTTACATAGCAAACCCATAGCTGCAGTTGTTCTGTTAAATGTTCCTGTTATTGCTAAAATGTCTGTCTTGTAAGCCTTTTCTTGTCACGGTCATTCACTTGTTCTCTTGTGCTTATTCTGTTTGTCATGTTCTTGTGTTCATTGTTCTGCTCATTTTTTGCAGGTCAAGAAGAGTTAAAAAGTGTAGCATTGGGCGTGGATGATTCAAGACAGGTTCTGTTTCGGGCCATTCTCTTGTGAAGACCTCTGAGTTAGTGTTCTGATTGTGTAGCATTTGTTTATAGTTTCCCATACCACTTCTGTTGTTTATATAAACAGAATGATCGCATGAGTTAGTGTTCTGATTGTGTTCTTGGCAATTCTATGTTGTTTCACATAATTTAATTAAGCAACCACCAATAAACCTTTATAATAAAATGTTTCCTAGCAAAATTGCTTGTCATAGTTTTAATAGTTAAAAATTAATGACACCCCACTTAAGCAACACTTATGGTTGCTACCAATAAACATGCTCTTACTACTGAGAACTTTAGAACACGCATTAACGATGGCTTTAAACAAAACCCTTAGCCCAAATTCAATTAAAAAAAATTAAAAAAAAAAGAAGAAAGCCCAAAACTTGCCGTTTCCGTAAGGGCTCGAAGGCCCGCCTCTTAGCGGACAGGTGTGGCTTGATGATAGGCACTGTCTCTCTCTCTCTTCTCTCTCTCGAATCGATCATCTCTCTCTCTGTCTCTCTCGTGAATCGATCCTCCAGTCCTCCTTGACAAGAATCCAATGCTCTCTGTTCTTCCACTTGAGAGAGCTTTACAAATCCCAACAAGAAAACGAGTGTCCACTCCTCAGCAAATCCCAACGAGAAGGAAGCAGAGAATTGGGTGAATCTGATTTGATAGCCGGAGACCGCCGCTGTTGCTCTTGTCGGGACAGCTTTTCTGATCCTCTTCAAACGCACCGTAACCACATGCTCCTTTCTCTTTTCCTATGTCGTATCGTTTTGGTTCGAAAAGAGTTTATTGTCCGTTCAACATTGGTTCATGATAAACCTTTTTGTAATTTAAGCTCCTTTGGTGAAGAATGGTGTAGTGATACGGTTGTGTTTCAGTTGATTTGATCATTGAGCTTTGATGATTCATATGGATAGAGTTTGATTCTTTTTGTAGTTTAAGTTAGTTTGGGGAAGGGACATAAGTTGTAGAGAATGGTATCAGATGATGTTTCGTGTAGTTAAAGTGATATGACATGTTCTGTTTTCGCGTTACCTTTCATTGGTTTACATAAACATGTAACATGTGAGCCATGTTCTGTTTTTGCAGGTAAAGCTTGTAGAGCAATCAAATATCATTGGCGTGCCTGGTTTGTCTTATAGAAAACATCCCTTCTGTTGCGTCAACTGCTATTGAAGAGATTGTAATTTCTTTTATTCACTCCCCTCTTTTGTTACCTCTGTTGATGCTGCTTTCACTAACTCCAAGGTAAAAATAGAACGGTCTTTGCATCTAAGTAAGTCTGGCTATGTTCTCCTTTTTGCTTATCATCATATCTTGAAACAATCTATCTTCTTCTGCAGAGGAAGATAAATACGTTTTACTAGTGTCTCTTCTGTGTATTGGGATGGCAACGTTATGAGTAGAGATTGCATTGAGAGTTAGATTAAGATCGAAACAGAAGCTCTCTCTTTTGCTTGTTACACGGACAAGAACAAACTTGTATAAATAATACCTTGGAATGAAAATGTGATGAAAGCTCTCTACTTTTTTACTTGAAGCTCGCTCTTTCGCTTTCTATTTCTTCATTCCCATCAAACATAAAACATGATAGGCTTGAAGATTTTAATAAATATGTTTTATCTTTATAAGAATTTATTTTTAAAAAATAAAGAACCCCAAATTAAGAACTACCATTGGAGGTAAAAAAGTAAGTGTCTCTTAACCCAAACCTCTTAACCATCATTAATTATAAAAAAAATATTAAGAGGTCAAATTGAGCTCTTAGGGTTAATGATGGTCTAAGCTTATTCAACGGTGATATCTAAACAGATATTTCACTTTTTAAGAAAATAAAAATAAAATAAAAGAGAGAGGCACAAAAAGTTCTCAAACTACATACCATCGTAACCGCATCTGAAACTTGGAGAACACTTGTCCTTTTAGTGAGCTTTTATGTAAAATAAACAAATCTAAATAAACAAATAACAAGCATTAAGCAAAGTGTATGGCTGAAGGGGTACCAGAGAGTTATATTTGAAGGGGATTGTAAGCAGTTACTGGACCTGATCTTATTGAAGAAGACCAATTTCTGGTTGCATAATTGGGTAGATATTCTCTTTTGGAAGGAACGGTTCTTGGATGCAAGGTTTGTGTGGGTTGTTAGGGAGAATAACAAAATGGCGGACACGTTATCGAAGTCTTTTCCACATGGCTTTAATTCTTATATAGGTCATTATTGATCAAAAATATAGGTCATTATTATGTACCAAATACTATTATAACTTTCCTCCATGAGGATCATCTTGCATCATCAATATAAGAACCGGTGGTCGGAAAAAAAAAACAAGCATTAAAATAATAATTTTGAGTGTTGAGAACTCTAAATAGTCATCTTCACCGTTGGTTTGTAAATCTGCATTTCATATAACAGAAGGAACGTTGACGTGAAGTCTTCTTGATGATTTGTTGTTGGGTCAAATGTAATAGTGTGAACTGGGCCTTAAGTTAGAAAAAGGTTTCGGCCGATTTCGTCAGCTGGTCGTATTCATTCCCGATTAGCTGCCACGATCAACATAAGTTGTAGTACCGCCGGTGCAAGTCAGATTAGCTAGTATTGTAATCTGTTGTGATTGATAATAAATCTGTGTCACGTCTCATCTAGTTAGTTAAAGAATTGCTGACTATATGAGATGCATGCTTGTAAGATATATATAGAGAAGAACTGGAATACTTTTCAAGAAAAGTTTTGCGGCCGAACTGCATGCCGATCACCCCGTACTTGATTGGCGTGTTCAACATGACAAAATCTTTCTTAGAGCGTTCATTGCCGTAAGACCTGTTGAAATTACTTACTTTTATGTTTTGAACAATATGTTTAGCAGTGTTTAAAAAAAAAGGAACAAAAAGTTTAGTATGCATAGTATACTTTAAATTCATTGAACGATTCCGCTGAAACCTATACAAGTTTTCATATATCCTTCTTTACTTAATGTAAGAATTTCCGAACCAAATGGTCTTAACCTATTGGTAAAAAAGTTCTAGCTAGAGCTTCCGTCCTGGGGTGGATTTCCCATGGCCACTCATAGATGTTTTAAATGGCACAAAATCCTTTTTATTATAGGTTTAGTGGTGATTAGTCATTGAGCCGCCTTTGAGTTAACACCCTGATTATCAAAAAAAAATGTCGGTATATTTTTTCAAGAAAAAAAAATATCGGTATATGTATCCATTGAGATTTAACTTATAAACATCATATATAATTGTTCCACAGATGTTCTTTCCGGTTTGAATGTTTGTTCTGTTTTATCTTTTTCTTTTGCATTTTACCGACGCAAGTGGCTTCCTTGGAAGCAACAGTGCAACATCTTGTAATAGAACCAGTGATTATAAACTTTGATACGATGACAACGTATTATCTTTTCAAATGTTATTATATTGACTTAAAAATGTTTTGCTATTTTTTGTGTGTTTATGTGCAGATACACCAGGTCACCAACTCCTGAAATTTCAATTCCGTGTCCAAACAAAACAAGAAATACAAAACTTAACAGGATATACAACAGCTTCGGATCGTTTTCACTTACAAAAAATGACTTATTATGGTGGTGGCCAATTTGCATATAAATTCTTCATCATATGTAGATTAATTATAACTCGTGTCCAAAAGAACTAAAAATCTTGTAGAAAGTATATTATATATATATATATATGTACTTGTAAGTGATATCATATTCATATAGAGCCATTAAACAATCTAACCAAATAATTTGTAAGGGATTTTCAAATAAGATACTTCTCAGTCTATTCAAGGAAACCCAAGCCTTGATTGCGATTTCACGGAGCACATCACATACAATTAATATAAAAACACATTTAAATACATACTAACATACATTGAACTGGATGTCAAAAGAAGAAAACATATATATTCACATCAAAGTCCTGCTAAGTAGGCTATGCATGGACTGACTATATATAGTCAATGCATATATGTTGAAATGTGAACTGGAATTAAAACCGCCACTTGTTTTTGGTGAAAGTCGAAATACCGTTTTGGGAGGAGATCAGCAACGTTAGCACAGGCATGAAATGTCAAACCTTGCAACGGATAGCTCACAGGGATATTATGAATATCATGCGCCTAAATTTTATTCTGTCTGCTTGCTTAAACATGCAATATTTCACCATTCACACATAAATAGCTCATGCAACGACGAAGAGCAGCCTTTGAATTTTCAACGCATCACATTCCACGTTGTCTCAGCAATATTTCGCTCCACGTAGATCCATCACAGACTAGTTACAGCCTTTACAGGTTACGCATAGCCCTGGGCACGGATCGGATATCCGGGTTTTCGAAGGTATTTGTGATTTGCTTTGTATGTTACGGATATCTAATTTTTGTATTTGTTTTGCTTCGGAGAAATACGGATATTCGGAAAAACAGATATCCGGAAAATAATTAGATATTTGCGGATATTTGCGAATACTTACGGATATCTCATATGTTTTGACTAATACAAATAATCTTAAAATTTTGATGCAGATTTGTTTTATATAATATATTTTTTACGTGATATATAAAATAAAAATTAAAAGAATTAGTAAATTTACATATTTTGTAAAAAAAAAAAAATTTAGTCAACAATTATAATAACACAAAACTTAAGAAAAAATATAATTATCATAAAATATTTTTTTTTCTTTTTGTACTACTTTTATGTAAGTAATAATGTAAATAAAATCTGTCATATCATATTCATATGTCAGAATAATAATTATATAATTTTATACATATAAAACTTTAAATATAATCAAGATATTGCCGGATCGGATCGGATGTCCGCTTTCCAAAATTTTAATATTTGTGATTTGCTTCGTTTTTGACGGATATTGAATTTTAATATTTGCTTCGATTTGTAAAGTTACGGATATCCAGATTTTTTGGATCAGATCGAAGCGAATAACGAATCGAATCAAAATTTACGGATATTTTGCCCACCCCTAACTACGCATCCGTTATTTTACGTAAAACATTAGTATCCAATTAATTGGATTCCCATAAATAAACTAAACGAAACAACGTCATCTCATTAGTGGCTTTCACTAAACAATGATTTGCTACGCTCCATGACTCGCATATTTTAGGATACACCTACGATAGACATAGTCTACATATGTTTACTGTAAAGACTAAATAAACGGAAACTTGTATAATTGATAGAACAAGACAATTTTTTTTTTTTTTTTTGCTAAAAGACAAGACAAATTGTTGTTCTGCCGACGAACAATGACTTCTTCAGAATACGTAACTATCTATAATTTATTGCCACCACTATCGCAGACTATAGGCAATAAAGGCTGACATGAAATTTGAAAGGATCCAACGTTATGAAAATCGTTTGTAGGACCCTCTTCTTTTAATTTATTTATTTTTCTCTTCTATGTATCTCTCTCGTGAATAAGAAGCGCCACAAGCAGAAGGAGCGTTTTGTTTTATTTTCTCTTCAACGTCCTTATTCCGACATAAAAAATACACCATTTCCACACATTTTTTTTTTTACCATTCCACACATTATTCTACCATACTTTTCCTTTTTCTTCTCTTCGTATAATTCGAACGTACCATCATTTTCTATTTAAATCAACTCACTGCTCATATAACGTCAAAGAAAGTTCATATTCAAGAACGGCTCAAAAAAAAAAAGTTCATATTCAAAAGAAAAAGCTATGGAATGTGAAAGTGATGATCACGAACGGTTCTGTGCGACTCCTAAGCTGCCTCTCTTCTCGATTACGTTAAACAGAACATATTGTGAGACTCCTGGCCTAGCGACGCCGCCTGTAAACATCGCCGGATCGGTCCCGTTTGTATGGGAGGAAGCTCCGGGAAAGCCACGCGTTTCCGATGAGAACAAACCGTCAGCGTCCAAGCACGCCGTGCGGTGCCTTGAGCTTCCGCCGAGACTGGTTTTGCAAGCCGCCGTGAATGAGCCATCTCCGACCACAGTTCTTAATGGTCCTTACGCTGTACCACGCCGGTCTCTGTCGCAGACAAGGAGAAGCGAGAAAGACACTGAGTGTAGATTTGACTTTTCACGTTCCACGAACGGTCGCTGCTGCGACGGAGGCAACACAACAACGGTGAAGATCAGTAGAGTCAAAAGAAAAGGAAGTCTTCTGAATCTTTCTCATTCCAAATCGCAGTTCTTGGTACGTTTTGAATCATTTTGAATCTGCTAACTTTTCTCAGCACACCTCTTCTGTTCTAAAAAATCTCGTTCCAGTTGTTCAACTGTTTGTTTGATTTGATAATTTAAAACCAATTTTCAACTAATGTGGATTTGAATGATATGTTCTTTTAGTAGAGTATAATTTAGCAAAAAAAAAAAATATATATATATATATATATATATGTTTTTATAAGTGCATAGAATTTTTTCTCACTCACTTTCCTTAAAAATCCGGCTCTTTTGATTGGCTGCTCTTTATGTTATGTTTGGGGTTGTAATTATACATTTTTGTGGCTGAAAAGAAATTAATTATTTTGCCTATTTTGCTTGCATGATAAAAATACAGGCAAGGGTTTACAGAGGGTTTAAGCAAGTAATTCCATGGAGAGGTAGGCAAGATAATCTTCCAAGGATGAATTCTTCCAATATCTAAAAAGAATCTCTCCCCGGTTTCTTTGTGATTCTCTAGTTCAAAGGCTAATATTCATCATCTGTATATACCGTATAATTTACAGACACGTGAAAATAACTACAGTTTTAACTTTTACTAATGTAGTAACTAATATAATCAAATTGTGACACATACTGGTGGGGGAGGGCTAAGGCAATGACGTTGACAAACTCACTATGTTTTCTCTCTTTCTCACATCAATGGTTCATATTTATATCATCTTTATGTTTCCTTGAATAGTTAATTATACATGTACATATTAAAAGTTTTGTATATCTCTCTTCCATGTCAAAGTAGTCTACTCTCTTCTTCTGTAGTTTTTGTTTGTGACTCTCATTTTGGACTTGTATCAGTTCAAGATTTTGAAGAACTGCATTCTGTCTGCTCTTGGATGAGGACTCAACGAATCTTTGACAGAAGATCCAGATTGTGAGAAACAGACGAGTACTCACAAAAGCACGTATAGGGAAAATGCATTTGAAAAATATTATAAGATAAAAAGCTGATGCAAGAAGCTTATTGTTTAAAGGCAATATCTTACGTGTTTTTTCCTTGGGTTCACAAGCTCAAAATGCCTTTCTTTTATACCCAAAAGCCAATAGAAGGAGGCCGAAGAGGAAAAACATACAATGGCGAAACTTTGATGAGCTCCCAAATGATGTTATTTTTCTCATCGAGTAACTTTCAAAAGGAAAAAAAAGGGGTGAGATATCATTGTCCAAGAAGACTAAGATCATATGATTGAGCTAGGCTATATATACCAGGATCTTCCATGGCGGTGAGAAGAGCTTCATTAAACTGAAGGCAAAATGAATTAATCATAAAGAAAGCAGCGAAACAAAGCTCTTGGTATCGGGTAAAGTTTTTTGAGCTAATCTTCTTGCATAACAAATCAGTGCATTCACATCATCTTGCTAACATTCCATAAATGTATATCTCAAGATATTTGACACTTATTCATTGACTTCTTCACGTTAAAAAATCAGTACTATCCCCACTGACTCATATAATATATTCCGTCTTGTGTTGGTGACTTGGTTTCCTATACGGTCGTCTAGGTAATCCAGAATCTGGCAATACTATATATTATCAACCTTTGCAAATAGAAAGTTAAGAACCAAAAGAAAAAACGCCTCAAGGTATGATCGGGTTCAAATTTCATATACATCACCCTTTTTCTTGAGTTTTGTTGTGTAAAGAAGAGAGAGGAGAGACGATCGTTTGCTTCGGAGAGAATGCCACGTCGAAAGACTTGTTGGCGGGTACAATTAGTCAATGGTCAAACTTAAAGTTGATTAATTCCCCTTTTAGGTCCAAATCCATTTATATAAATCTCATCCCTATGTTATAAAAATGATTTGTATATGTGTCATCACTACATTCACTCTCTACAAAATATAGTGACATGATTTGAAAAAAAATATGACATAACTTGAAGGAATATGACATGTCATCAATTTAATTGTGACAAATAAATTTTCTATTTTAAGTTTTATATTTTTAGTAAGATTTCTTAAATATGACTGATATTTTCTATATACTTATTTCTATTTTTGGCAAAATTTCATAATATAGTAACAATTCATAAATTTTATATCAAAAATATTTTTTCTCTATAAATTTTCATTTTGGTAATATTTTAGAAATATGGTAATACCTAATAACTTTTCTATATCTATTAAAAGAATATGTTTATATATATATACAAATGATGATTACGAATATAAATTTTTATATTAATTTATGAATCATATTTTTATTATTAATATGTATATTTATAGTTATATATTTTATCAACTTATATATGCTATTTATATTTAATTTATATATTTATAAAACTAACTTTTATATTTACAGATAAAAATATTTAAAATAAAATTAAACAAATAAATTATAATATGAATAAAATAAATTTATAAAAATTTAATTATTTTTATTAAAATTGAAATAAAATTAAATTAAAAAGTTAACATAGAGTTGAATAAATCAGTTAAAAACAATTAGATTATGGTTTTAATTAAAAAAATATAAAAATTGAAAATTTTATTTATATAAAATAAAAATATTTTAAACTTTTTATATTTGCGCATGTCGCAGGAAAATACCTACTTATTGTATAAGGACAGTTAAGTTACAATAGGGAGAAGTGGAAGAGATCTAAAAAATAAAAAGAAGAAAAAAAATCTAAAAGAAATTAATGGAAGAGAAAGAAAAGTTTCTATTTTTCTAATCTTTAGGCACTGAAGAATATTTGCTTGTATATTTTGTCCACATGTCCTTACCTAAATAATCTAATGATTTAATTTCAATCAAAACTTAATTATTTGATTTAAATACTAATATTTTGTTTTTAAGAATTTATGTTTTACAAGCTGTTAGTTTATGTTGCTCTTAGAGGCCCTAACTGATTCTCTTATTTTCTTTTTCTTTTCTTAATGCATCAAATTATATTCAATCAACAATATGTATCTAGTGCATCTATTGTTGATTTTCTAAATAGTCAAAGAATGAAACTTAGTAAAGAAAAAATTGCTCATGATTGAATCTTGAACTCTTCTTCCAGACCAAATTTTTAGACTTTCAATTTGAATTTTCTTATTTTCATATATTAAGGAGAATCCAATACCACTACCTAACATTTTGTCATTTTATTCTTTCCTTTTGTTTAAATATTTCTTTATTTATAGATTCTTCTGTATATCAATTCACTAACTTTCTTATTTGATTTATTTTTTTCTGCTCTTCACTTTATTTAATCTTGCCTTAGTCATACTTTCTTCTTCATATATTTCAGTTTCTTTATCTTCAGCTGTACTAACCTTCTAAATGCTTCAACATTTTTTCCTTATCGACGAATGTCCTCACCTCCAATGACAGAACATGGTTCATCGCCACAGCCAATGATCCTAACCTTTAAAACACATGGAAGTTGACATGTACTAGATAGTCTTGAGGCTCCCGACACCACATGTAGATCCTCTTCACTGACAAAAATACTTGTATGGACAAAATTTTCTTCATCAAAGTTAATCACCTAAACAAAAATTATATTGTTTAGATTTTAGTTTTATTCTACCTAGTGGTCATAACTTTTTGATAGAGAAGCTATCATTATAGCTTAACAATACTATTTCTCCAAAGCTGCATTATACATGTAGAAGCCAATAATCAAATATTTAGTTATCTAAATATGCAGTCACAAAAAAATGAATTACCTGTGAATGGACATGGCAACAACATATGAATCATGAGTACATATATCAATGATTTTTCATTTTTCCTTCGATGTTTTGAGCATTTTCCTTCAGTTATTTTTTCGAAAAGTCATATGCGCCTAACACCTTCTGCTCTCTAACATCCCATTTCAAACTTGATTTATTTTTAAACAGTTATGAGCATCTCAAACATTTCTAAATACATCAGTGTAGACTTGAACTTACAATTGAGTCTCTACTTCCACACTAGAGGTGCATGGTATTACTTTTAGAAAATGCTAAGCAAGTGATACTATCAAGGTTTAAAATAAACATCAAACAACATTTATAACACTCAAGTGATTAAAATATATATTATTTGAATTACTTTTGCATCCCCACTCTAAACTATTTCTTGATTTTCCATTCAATGCTCATTTTTCACAATTTTTTTATTAAATATGACAAAAATACTAATTAATTAGAAAGATTGCCAATAAAGTTGTAACATTATATTAGAACAAGCTTACCTTAATAACACCTCTCTTCCTTGCAATAATGATGTAGATCATCAAGAAAAATGATATATATATATATGAACAAGAACATATCACATGTAAGTATCTTTTAGAAAACTAAATTATAATAAATGTCTTACCATACAATTCATACTGTTCACATAATAAACTATTCCATAATTGTTTATGGAAACAAAGACAACTTCAGTTGAAGTGTTTCAATATGGAATAGTTTGTTAGAGAAGTAGAGATGAGAAATTTGCTTGTATCCAATTTTATTCTAGCAATTAAAAGTTAATATGAGTCGTTCTAGTAATTCTTAGATTAATTAGAGCAATTCTAAGTAGTTTTCTCTTATTGAAATGCAATTTTAGGACACTAATATATTCCCAAGTGATATAGACCAGACTTTTATGTCTTAGGCATAATCACTAGACAAAAGTAATTAAGACCTCATTCACCACATCCATCGGCAATACAACGAACTGCATAGTTCCAATACATATTACCCATATCAATCAACTCAATTTTGAATCTTTAGGCTTACTACATTGTTTTCTTAATAGTTGAAAATGCGCAAAACAAATTCATGGGCCATACCAATGGTAATACAAACTGGGTGAACTGATACTAAAGAAGGAGCAATCCGAAATTTTATTTCTCCTCCATACCTAGGTAGTCGACACTTATCTGGATCCACTTGAGGATAATCTCCTTCATTTTTTTTTCTCAAAGCAAACGGTGGTCTCAGCATGTTTCTTGAAAATATTTATATATAAAATGATCAAGATAGATAATAACATTTGTATACATGAATGACATGCAACATAAGATGCATGTTTAATTTTTTTATGAGTAAAGTATATATGAATATGAATTAAAATTTGAATTAAAAACAGTAAAGAACTATTTAGTATTTTTTATGGTTAAATATAGATGTGTATAAATATTGGATGGTATGGTAAGAGAGCCATTTTTAGTTTAAAGTCAATAATGGGTTTTTATAAAACGAATAGATTTATTCTATTAAAACAGCATCATGACCTATTGATATAGGTGTTATCCAACTATTTTAATACAATTATTAAAATATTTTACTAATCATTTAAGAAAAATAAATATACAAAAAAATACAAATAGAAAAATTCAATCTCTGGAAAAAAATTATAACAAAAAATACAGCTGCCCTTTTAAGTTATATATAATATTTAAATTTTCGCTGTTATATGTATAAATTAAATATTATTGGGTCTTCGGGTAGGTTAAGCATTGTTTTTCCTCACTTTAGCTATATCCGGAGGACTGGCCGTCTCAATGTATGATTGGATTCAAATGAAACAAATCCGAGAAGAGACAGAAGGAAAAAAATTCTTGAATTTTGTCGTGTAAACTGTAAAAATGTTCCTTGGTTAGGTAGAAAAGAAAACGGTAAAACTAGTGAATGGTGAAAAGTTGGTTCATTCCATATTTGAGCCCAGATCTATTAATAAAAGCCCATTATTGAAAAGTTGACCGTTAAGTCAGTTAAGAGGCCCGCGTTGATCCTCTTATCTTCAGATATTAAGGAGTATCCACTGCCACTAATCAAAAACTCTTCGCCATTTTTCTCTTTTCCTCTCCTCTCGAGTTAACTCGCTCTCGCCTGACTCACCGAGTCATGGCGCTTCTTAGACCTCACCTTCATCGCTTCCACTCCAACACTCTCCACCACTCATCAACCCCTCATACTAAATCAATCTCCGACGCCGGCGGCGGACTTGTCGTCTACCCAACTTACGGTCGTCGTCGTCACCGTTGCTGCTCAGCGATTGCGATCGACGCTCCGTCGTCTCTCGCCGGCGTGACGCCGATCCGGTGGGGGTACACGAGCGTTCAAGGGTTCAGGGAGGAGATGGAGGACGACATCGTCATCCGCTCGGAGGCTCTGGATAGCTTCTCCTTCGCCGCTGTCTTCGACGGCCACGCTGGATCCTCCTCTGTCAAGTTCCTCAGGTAATCTTATCATGCAAGATCAGTTTTTGAAGTGTTGTGTTGGTGATGATGATGATGGTGGTGGTTTTGAATAGGGAAGAGCTGTACAAGGGATGTGTTGAGGCGTTGCAAGGTGGATCTTTGTTGAAAGGTGGTGACTTTGCTGCGATCAAGGGAGCTTTGGTGAAGGCCTTTGAGAGTGTGGATCAGAGTTTGCTTAAATGGTGAAACTTTCTTTTGAGGGTTTGAATTAATTTTGATTTTGGGTGTAGTAAAGTCTCATACTTTTTATGGTTTTGGATTTAGGTTAGAAGCAAATGGTGAAGAGGATGAATCGGGTTCAACGGCTACTGTGATGCTTATTAGAAATGATGTTTCCTATTTTGCACATATTGGTGATTCTTGCGCGGTAAGTCTTCTTGGTTTAGAAGTTGGGGACGTTTGATCAGGGAATAGTTGTAGGTGAACTTTGTTAATGCATTGAAATAGGTGTTGTCTCGATCTGGACAAATCGAGGAGTTGACTGATTCTCATCGTCCATATGGAAGCAATAAGGCAGCTGTTCAGGAAATGAAGAGAATCAAAGATGCAGGTGGATGGGTGTGTCTTCCTCCTTTTTCTGTGTTTCAAAATTTCCAGATATTACTTACTGGAACCGATTTGGCTAAGAACCTATTTTTATTTGCTCTTCATTCTATCAGATTGTCAATGGAAGGATTTGCGGAGACATAGCTGTATCTCGTGCTTTCGGTGACATCCGGTTCAAGACAAAGAAGCATGAGTTAGGATCTGTCTCTTAGAATACAATTTACTCTTTTGTTTTAGATTCTATCTCATTGCTCTTTTCATACACACAGGATGTTAAAGAAGGGTGTCGATGAAGGAAGATGGTCCGAGAAGTTTGTCTCGAGGTACTGAACTATTCAGAACGTTGTGTCTAGTTTTACAAGTCTCTTCAAGGATCTCTGTCCTGATTTGATTTTAATGCTGCAGAATCGATTTTAAAGGGGACATGGTTGTCGCAACACCGGATATATACCAAGTGCCTCTTACATCGGATGTGGAGTTCATTATTTTAGCTTCTGATGGATTATGGGACTACATGAAGAGGTTTCCTTTTTTCTTCACTCTTCCCCCATGCAATCATATGCGTCTATCAGGAAGAGCTGACAATGATCAAATGTTTTGCTGATGCAGCAAAGATGTGGTTAGTTTCGTAAGGGAACAGCTCCGAGAACATGGAAATGTCCAGGCAAGCTTTTCTTTCTTTTTCATGTCCTCACAAACTAGTTTCCGCAACACATTAGATATTGTTTTGAGTCTGAGCTAGTCTTTTATATGTTCCTCTGTAACAGCTTGCTTGTGAAGCTCTTGCGCAAGTTGCTTTGGTAAAATAAAGAAAACCCTTTCCTCTCAAGCTTTCTTTAACCAGGATCCAGAAACTGATATCTCGTCTGTAATTCAGGACCGGAGATCAGAGGACAACATCAGCATCATCATCGCTGATCTAGGGTAGGTCTCCCACACATGATTCAGTTAAAAGGTCTTCCAATTCATAGACTCTTGACGTGTCTTGGTTTCCATGAAAACAGAAGAACAGAGTGGAAGAAGCTCCCGGTGCAGCGGCAAAACATGGTGGTTGAACTGGTTCAGGCTGCAGCGACTGTGGGTATAGTTACTGTTGGCATATGGATGACTTCTCTTCTCTCTTGAGTAAAATGAAACATCCAATCTCCTTCGTTAGTGTATATAAAACATGTAACTATGTCAAAACTCTCTATTAGCCTTCCCATAGAGATGGAGATGTGATGATACCTCACAGTTGGGTAACTCACCAAAAGTACATGTAAAATCTCTGAAGTATATGTTTAGTGTAAAGAAAAAAAATTCACTCCAACATAAGAGCATTTACAAGTTTAAAACCACATCGGAGGTAAATTATTCAACTTCCATCAAATGAATCACAAACAGAGAATATTTTACAAGATATTCAACAATGGAGGCAAAACATTGAATTGGAAAAGGAGCCACAGACATTCAGATCTTCTTGAGGAACTCCATGATGTGAGTGCCATAGGCTCTGCATACAACTTGGAAGCCTTGAAAGCCGGAATTTTTGGCCAAGGCCTCAAACTCCTTCTCTGTCCTTTCTTTGCCTCCGGGGTTGTGAGCCAACATGAGGCAGTCCATGTGGACAACTTCCTTTGTCATGAGGCTGGAGTCTGGCACCACCGGAAGTATTGATTCCGCTACTATCACTTTCCCATCGTATGGCAGTGCTTCATAGCAATTCTTGAGAAGTTTCAAGCAGTGTTGGTCGCTCCAATCATGACATATCCACTGTCACGTTTTAAACCCAAATGTCTGAGATGCATTCTTATAGAACTTGTTGCCACAAAATATCATAATAGGACTAAAGTTTACTACTAACCTTCATGAAGATGGCATCTGCTTTAGGAACTTTCACAAACATATCTCCCCCAACGTGTTCAGTACCTGACAATCATTCAACAAAACTCAAAATAACACACTGAAAACTTCCTTTGGAACATAGAAAGGATTTCTTCATTACCAGGATAGGATACAGCTTCCGCAATGACATGAGGTAGATCATAAAGGATGCCTTTGATGTGTGGGTGCTTGGAGACAATCATACGGAGAGTGACTCCAATGCCACCACCGACATCTACCAACGAAGACAATCCCTCAAAGCCTTTGTAGGTCTCCAGAATCTTGGTCATGACGACGGTCGTGTGGTTAGACATTCCATTGTTGAATACTTTGTTGAATCTCGAATCAGTCCCTTGGTACTCAAAAGGGTCCATACCATATGCTTTCTTGAATGGAATCCCACCTTCAAGAACTGCATCTTTCAAATGGTACCTGCAACTTGTATGATATCATCACAAACATGTTTCTTGATTGGTATACTATTCATTACCAATAACATTTTTGTATACCAGCTCTCCATGAAGACTCTGTCTCTGTTCAAATGACAGAGTGCAGCGAGTGAGACTCCATCTTCGTTCTTTGTCAAGTACTTGCAAACCGGTGCAAGTCCGTAAAGACGCTCCACGCCGCCGTCAAGAAGTTTACGGACAGAGCATGTCAAGATGGAGTAAGACGCAAGCAACCTGAGGATCCGGTCAACCATGAATGGAGCATCAGGGTTCGTGGTCGGGAGATAAGAAGCTATCTCAGCCGAGGAGAGTTGACCGCCAGCGAGATCAGCGTTCTTGGATATGATCTCGAGCAGGTCGAGCTCTAAGGCTGATGTCAGAACCATGGGAAGCACGGTGGCACCGGCAAGCTGCATAGCAAAGAGATTTGCCTCTTCGTCAGAGATTATTGCCGGAGTGATCTGTATTTCAGGCAAAGATCCCATAAGGGCTTACTCTGTTTTTGGATTGTGTTTACTCTGTTTTGTTTCTTTCCCGCCTGTTTATAACGGTTTTTAGTCTCTGCTTTTGAGAATGATCTGATATGTGAGAAATGAGAACTGAGTTGAGCTATATTTATACAAAGAAGTTAGCACATTCTATACGGAATTAAATGTACTCTGCAGTCTAAAAATATTGGTGTGAGTTTTTGTTCTTTCCTATAACCTCCTCCACATGACATTTTTTTATGTTTATTCATTTGTAAAGTCAAGAGTAGAAAGGTGTGGGACGTATATGTCATTCAATATAGTTTAACACTACATATCTAAATATACTGAAAATTACAAGTTATACAGCTGGAGAAACGCATGGCTCATGCAACAGTTGGTGGTTCTAAATTTTTGCCCTCTTGACACTTTTAGGCATAGATCTTGTAGGCTAAATAGGTATACTATATTTTCAGAGTACCAATTCCAAAAGACTTATCAAAAATGTCAGATAGGTTGGATGTTATTTTTGTGTTTGTTTAATAGTGTAATACCCAAGTTGGCATGGGTTAAAAGCTCATGAAACATCAATCCTGGTCACACGTTTACGTAGAGAGAGGATGATAAGGACGGTCGGTTAGTAGCGTGTAAACCACCACCTTGGTCATGTTCCGGTAGCCAATGCGGGGTTCTATAGAGAAGATGAAAGTGCCACACATTTGCTAATTTTGCTTTCATATTTGCTTTGATCTAAATCTATAAATCTCTTTGGTCATTAATTTGATGTATAAACCTTTTTGCTGAGAATCCAATAATAACAAGGAAAACCCCTCTTTATGTGTCGAAAGATTGTTGCAATATAAGGACAACACTTTGAAACATCCAAGTGATTCACTGTTGGGTACGATATGGTAGAGATGAAAGTCGAATAAAAGAAAAGAAGCTTCTGGCTAAGTCACTTCATTATACACATTGTTTTCAGTCTGTCTGCTTTGCAGAATCTCGGAGCCAGGGCCAGTCTGATTCACAGAGATCGACCGGGGAGTTTCCATCATCATCTTTAGAGGCTGTGTTCGCTTTCTGCTTCACCAGAAACTCGGCGATGGCTTCTCTGTCGCACACAACAGCGTAATGCAACGGGGTCTTCCCTTCTTTGTCCTGCTCACCAGAATAACCAAACACACATGATGAATAAAAATGTTGCTATCATTTGCAGATACTCAGGGTGAGTACTTCTCTTTCTTCACCTTAGCATTTACATTGGCGTTTTTATCCACCAGGAGTTTAGCAATGTCGAGGTGGCCACGGTCTATGGCCCAGTGCAATGGTGTACGACCTTCACTGTCTGCAGTTTACAGGGAAATTAGAAAGAAACATCACGAGAATATGCACAAGGAGAGGACTAACCCCATGCATTTACTGGAATGCCGCTTTCAATGCTTTTAAGCAAATTCTCTACTTCTCCTTCTCTAGCAAACGCATGGATGGCATCAATCTTCCTGAGAGACAATACAAAAGAGAAAAAAATAGCTCCAAGTTCTTCCACTAGCTCTTCGTTGATAATAGTAAGCCAGTTCACTAACAAATGTTTTGCAGCTAGCACGAGTTTTAATGAACCTTTGATTTTACAGATACGATCTGATCTAGACACTCCTATCGAAGTAGAAAAAGTAAAAAAGACATGAGGAGAAGAACCTTACAAGTCATTTTGGGATTCCTCTTTATAAACCAAAGAGCTAAAAACTGGCCCCATGGTTCCTCCTGAGCTTGAGACTGCATCATTTCGACTTCCAGCTTTCTGGTACGCCACAATAAAGCGATCACACGAACAGTCCAGAGAAGCAAATACAAGGAAAATAAATGAAGAGGAGAAAAAGGTTCCTACCACGCCACTGTCTGACCAAGTTGGATAAAGCTGAGTGACAATCTCAATATACTTCTCCATCGCCTCCTCAGGGGTCATAGCACCCAGTTTCCGCCATGCTTGCCTGAAACAGAAGAAGATCAATGAAACTGCAGTCTTAACAACAAAACATAAGCAGCTAAGCCATGGTCATATACAACAAACGGTTATAACAATGAAACCACATCATCTCCAGAAGCTTACTAAGGCGATAACATCAAGTAAAGCATCAAACTTCAGCCTCAAAAACGATCAAAGAAGCTAACGCCACATCAGAGAGAGAGAGAGAGGGAGAGATACCACTTGGCACGAGCAGTGAGTTTGAGAGCAGAAGGCTGAGGAGCAGTACAAGGCCCTTCCGTAGCGATCTTGTACAATCCGTAAAGCTGCTGCTGGACATCACTAGGCACCTTCCGGGACAGCCGATCTGCGGCGGCGGTACTCGCAAAAAAAGTAGCTGAGCTGAAAGCCTCGTCGAGTTCCGTGCTCTCTACGCCTTCCCAATCATCGTCTTCTTCACCACCTCTTGAGATACCCTGTTCCGCCACGAGCGAATACTCCTCCTCACCACCGACCGTAGAAGACTCGACGCGGCGCGAGTCAACCTCCGGTTTAATCTCCGATCCAGGTTCGTGATTGTCTTCTTTAATGGTGACGACGATGGAGATGAGCTTGGCCAAGAGGTAAGAAACAATTAAACCTAAGATCACAGACTGCGCAAGCTGAGCCCAATCACCCATTTTTCTCAAGAAACAGAAGTCGAATTTTTAAAACCCTAAAGGAATCAAAACAGAGTCACGAATAAGAAGGAACCCTAGACAAATAAAGAAACAAACTTTTATTCACTAAACCCAACAAACAAAACAAATCTTTTTTTCCTTGAAGCAAGTTAAAAATTTTATTAAAGACGACAGAAAATAAACTTGAGACAGATCACAGAAGCGTCTAAATTAGGGAAGAAGAAGAGTACGTGTTATGCCCTAATGTTGTATTGATGTCAACTGTATAATACTTCTTGATGCAGTCGTGGTAGAAAAGTAATCGACAAGACGTGCATGGTGTGTATGTAGAGTAGACCATGATATAAAGGAAGGCTTGGATCATTCGACACGTAAAATGAAATGTAAATGCATCAATAAAGCATACAAAAGGTAGACCATAAACTTGAACGCATTAGATTGATGTGCACGAAAATGAAATCCGAGTTTCCTTTTTATAACAGAAGACAAAACTCATACACCATATTAAATCGTTCCAGTTCCTCTCACTAAGATTGCTTGCTTAAATGAGCATCTCATGAAGAGAGAAACTCACTCATTATTAGGTCTACATGTGAGTGTGAATCACTTTCATGGAATACCCATTTAAGCAAGAAACTTTAGAAATGAGGAAGTCAGTTTTTATCACTTCTTTCCATGAGAGATGATGCTTTCACTGCTACAAAATATATATGCACAACGTGACTTGCACAAACTAGGGAGACATTTACTGAAACACCCTCCACTCAAACAAGAAACCACTACCAACCAGGCCGGTCCAGGCCAACTGAACATCTTCAACGAAATTCCGACACACTTAAAGAAGACTTGTAAGTATATCATGGAACGGCAGCTCAAGGATGCCTTTTTTAACCAACAATCAAACATTCTCACAATAATTCTTGTCCTTTTCTCAAGCAAACCACATGCCTTGGGGATCAGTCCCCAGTGTACAGTAGATTAAAAAATTCAGCAACAAAAAAAAGCTACTTTCAGTACTTACCACTTTGATCTGCAAGCGGACATTCAACATGTGGACCTTTTTCTTGTTTTTTTTTGGACGACTATTCCTGCTGAGATCCATAACGGCATGTGACATTTTCCCCTTCTATGAGCTTCTCAACTGCATCGACAGGAAGACCCACCAGATCTAATGTCTTTTCCCACACTCTATGTGCAGTTTCTGTGTTGTGCGCTTCCTCGGAAGGATTTGTAGGGCGGCAATCTTGAGAGATGAATGGACAAACAGGCCAATCATCGGTTTTTAGTGTTTCCCAGTACTCTGGAATCTGAGGGTCTGTTGCTGCGAAGAGAGAACTTCTACACCCTTCTTGAGGTGAAAATATGAAATAAGGTATCACCGCGTAAAGAGCTTGAAGAAAGCTGGGTAGATCCCTGGCCTATAAAAGACAGAGAAGGACAATTTTATACAGTGAAGTTCTGAGAAAACAGAATGGGTTTATATCCTGTAACTTTAAGTAAATGGAGTGAAGCTAATACTTACAACATTTGTTAGGACGACACCAGGGGATAGACATACTACGCTAACTCCTGTTTCCAGAGGCAGCTTTTTGAAAAGAGTGCTACTAAACATAATCTGGAAGAAAAA
Source organism: Hirschfeldia incana (assembly GCA_026261945.1). Taxonomy (NCBI): domain Eukaryota; kingdom Viridiplantae; phylum Streptophyta; class Magnoliopsida; order Brassicales; family Brassicaceae; genus Hirschfeldia; species Hirschfeldia incana. The sequence goes on from JABCMI010000006.1 coordinate 8,178,412, forward strand.
GGAAACCAGAGACTAAGTCACCAGTTTCAGAAAATAGGCAAATTCCAAACACAGATGGAAAACAAATTAAATATTATAACGGTATGCTCACCTGGGCTAGCTTGCTGATCGAGTATCCTACAACGCTTGAGTACTTACGGCTACCAGAAACAACTTTCATGTCATCCGGGTCGACAAAACCAACACTATGCATCTACACAAATGAATCCGACACCACACTATAATCACAGACGATAAATGGAGTGATAAAAAATAGTCATAGACTGTCTATTGAAATGAATCAGACACCACGCATTAGACTGAACACCACAGTTTATAGACTGATTCAGTAGTCATAAAAATAGCCATGCCACAGAGATTCACTGAAATAAGAAATGATAAATGCAGAGAGTAGAATGTGGTCATTTTAGTATATTTTGAGTCAAAACTTTCAGCAAGCTTGGGTTTGTTTCTTTAATCCATACCAATTACCAAGACTCCGTTCATGTAATAGTAACATGCATATGTCGTTCAGCGATTTAGAGAGAGCCTAAATTATTCGTCTATATAGTCTGCAAATAATTGACACGACCAGAAAATTTCAAGTAACGAAGTATACAAACCGATCACATTATTTCAACTTCATTACCCAAAGAGCATAGAAAACTTAGAGGACACAGACTCGGAGCCTGCAGAGTTAGTGATCATATAGCTTACCACGGAATTAACATTGATGATTCGGCTAGGAGAACCTCGGAATAGAGACGGCAAAAGAAGTACTGAAAGAAGAGATGGAGCTTAAATGATTTACTTGCATGTGTTGCTCGTATCCATCCTCTGAGAATTTCTGCGCCTCTGAAAAAATCAGAGAGCAAAGCATTTTAGTTGTGATCTTCAGAGCATAACAAACAGATGCTGAAAATCCAAGAAGGAACAAACTAAGAGAAAGACTCAATATGTGCAGATTAAAGGGGAAGAAAACCAACCTCCCATGGCAAATATGCTAGCATTGTTAATCAGAACATGCAAAGGTCCTAAACGAGCGTTCCAAGCATCAGCGAATCTCGCAACGGAATCCAATGAAAGAAGATCAAGCTCCATTGCCTTTACAAAAAGCACAGAAGAGGATCTTAATCAGCTATGTAGATGTAACAAATCAATACTCTTCTCAAATAACTAATAACACAAGATCTCAAATAGTTTGAAATTTCTACTATGCAAAACGATTGATCATTTATATATGATAACACACATTCTTGACTATTTACAGTCTCAAAAGTAGATATTATTAGCCACAAACGATAATATATTCATCCCGAGCTGCCTTCGTGTTCCTCACAGCCATCACAACATGAGCACCAGCCTCCGCAAGCTGCCTACCAACAACAAAAAGAAGCAAAAGGCATCAGCAAAAAATCCCCCAATCTACACAAAATCAAACTCGCAATTTGATCAACGGACGGACCTAGCGGTCTCACGGCCAATGCCGCTGGTGGAGCCAGTGCCTGAGGCAAGTGAGGTCGTTGACGGGAGGTAGAGGGAGAGGGTTGAGCAGATGAGAGGCAGTGATCCTCTGGAAGAGAATCTCTCCGAAAACGCTGCTCCATCCTCCCATCATACTCCCAACCTTTCTTTCTTCTTCATCGAGGAAAACGACGCTATTTCGTCACTCAGCTTCGTGTTCGTTCGAGAGAATAGATCTATGACGTTACAGAGTGTTAGTAAAGACAAAAAGTGTATTTTCGTCAAAATCTATATTATTAAAATAATAAATAACCTCATAACTACATTATCAGCATTTTTTTCCCTAGTGATCAATGCTTATGGTGGACAGTGGACTCTTTGTTACGTTAGTGTATCACTTGATGATTTGTATTATGTAGTTATGTCATCAGGAACATGTTGAAAATAGTCATGTACTGAAAGAAAATGAAGGATTTTGAAGATGCAAAATAATATAATTTGTGAGGCTAATGGAATAGTTCATCCTTCTAAAGGCTGAAAAGGAACTGACACTGAATCATTTGACATCATTCAAGGAGAAGAGATCAAACACCAACGCTACAAACCATCACATACTGGATGATTTGTCAACGAAATGGACTTTTCCCTACGTATTCATGTGACAACTTGTGAAATCCATAAAAGATTGGAAGCGACAAAGCCAAGTTTTATCTATGTAGAGCTTTTTGAATCAATCCAATAATGTATTCAACACTACCAATCCTCCTTAACAATCTTAGCCTTCTCGAATATGAACTTGCCCTCCTTGTACTTTTGGGAGGCCTCGTAGGCTCTCTCGTACTTCCAACCCAACGGTTCATTGCAGTCAGCACAAGATATGTCAGCAATAGTGTGGAGACCCGTTAGAAGATTCCGGTCTTCTTTAGGGGCTAAGACTATGTTCATTGCGTGAGAGAAGAGGAATGCTCGCCCGGTTCTTCCCTGATAAATTGAGAACCATGGATTAGAAATTCGATTTGAATAAATAAATGGTATTCACACAAATGCCAGGAACGACTCTCAAAGTTAACTAGTCAATCAGGAGTCAAAAGGCTTAATTATTCTTTGAGTCTTATGTTTTTGTTCCAAGGAATCAATCAGTCTCTAAGTTTTGTTTAGGGAAAATGCATTCTTGATCAGTCGTAGTACTGATCAATCCAAATTCGAGTAGGGAGGACAATAAAGTTAAGGAGGACTTTCGTAAAATCTGAAACCACAGGCAGAGATTCTCAGAGAAGCAGCTAGTCAGTCCTCCAATTAGTTCTCTCTACATGTAACAAATGGGGAAACAAAAGAGATGATGAAGCGGCTAAAATCTCACCCAAAAAGACTTGGAGATGATATTATCGTGAAGCCCTACATGATTTCTACAGTTGCAGCAACTATACAGCCTTGGACCAGTTGACTGAGCCGCCATTTTCTCAAACACACTCTCTCAGTGCTCCAAGTAGATCAAACAAGTTCTCACCTTTTTCATAAGAAATCGAATTTAAAAAAAAAAAGATATTAAAAACATAAACATGTCCCACATGGAAACTAGAATTGCGAAAAAGACAAGAGAAGATCAAGAGAAACCTTAGGATTCTGTAAGTTCACCAAGCTCCAATGTCTGAGAAACAAAAGGATAAGAAGAACAGTGAGCAGGTTGTTAGCGTGCAGGTCTGAAGATTCCAATTTCCACACGTTTTTACCTCAAAGTTTTCAAGAAACCAAACTATATACTAGTAGTAGTAGTCACAATGAACATTAAAAAACATTAATTTTGAGGAATCTTACCAGGCTTAGGAAGAAATATAATGGTGGAGAGATTTTGAGGTTGGAGTCGGATGAAAGTTTTTTTTTAAATCTTTATTGTTCTCTCTGATCTGATCAAGCAATGAAGAAACTGCAAAGCTTTGATGAGAGGTGGGAAGGTGAGAGAGCACACTTGTCTCTTCTTATTTTTTTTCTTTTTTATTACTTATTTTATAACATTTATTTACTTACTAAAAATCAATTAAAAATAAATACTATAGTAAGAAAATAAATATATCTTCTTTATTTTTTGTAATGAATCAATCTCTCATAATTATAACGTTGCTTATATTCTATATCTAGTTATATAATATGGCCATACTGGTAACAAACTGGAACAAGTGAATGTGGCAAGAACGCTTGTCACTGTTGTGCAATAGCTGCTATGTTCTGGTCCTGAACGGCTATAATAAGAAACGTGTTTCCCCCTTGAAGGTGGAATCTACACGTGGAGCAAGGAAGCGTTGGAACTGAAAAAAGACTAAAAACAACTTGGCTTTTCAGAGTGTGTTCTACAGTTTGTAAAACTTCAGACCTTACCATGAAATCAACCAACCGGGAAAGGAACTTTATTAATGATCAAACTAAACCGATGAAGAAAGAGTTGATACTTACATAGCCGATGAAGTGAGAACATTGGTCAACAAAAGCAATTAAAATCATATGCTATAAAAATACTATTACAGAACAGAGTGAAACCTTGCAAGCTACTTTCCCATTTGAAACCAGAACTTTTAAATATAAAATAAAAATTGAATTTCATTCAGGAATCTTCTTCTTCCGGTTCGGGCTGCCATGAACCCTGAGAATCTGACTGAAGGTTAATGAACTGAGAGACTAGTAGCTTAGAGATTCCACTTATAGCTGCTTGGACCTCATCTGGTTCCCTCGACACTCTCAGTCCAGAGTACTCCCCTGCTGCAACTTGTGTCTTCTTCGACGTAGCTAGAACTTTCTCTAAATCCAACTGTGATAATGGCCTAGGGACCTGCAAAATCAATAACATCAATCAATACTTTAAGAAGGATGCAACAACAGCATTGAACATTCCTTGTTTAAAACTTACAGGACATGGTCTCCCTTTCCTCTCTTCCTCTAGAATTTCTCTGATAGGGAAGTACGCTGCTTTCTTGCAGAGCTCAAAGATGTCTGATCCAGTATACCCTTGGCACAAACGAGCTACGTGATCAAAGTCAATATCTGGCTCAACCCTCTCTCCTTTCAACGTCACTTTTAGTATCTCAGCTCTCTCCTTACGATCAGGCATTCCAATCTCAAAGGCCTGAGGAAGACGCCTCAGTATCGCTTCATCAAGCTCTGACGGTCTGTTGGTTGCTGCAAGAACCATAACCCTCGCATTCGCTACACAAAGCAACCATGACGGTCATTAGAAAAAAAGACATATCCATGTAGGACATGCTTTAGACTGCAACTTACGGTCAGTGGAAAATCCATCCCATAGAGCCATAAACTCAGTCTTCATGTTCGCCATCGCTTCATGATCTGTTGAACGGCGCTGACCAAGAAAGCTGTCAACCTCATCGATAAAAATGATAGCAGGCTGGAGTTTGTACGCCAAGCTAAACACAGCAGAAACTGAAACAGAGAACCCCTCATTTATCAAACAGAACCAAAGAATAATAAGCCTACTCTACTTTACTTACCAAGCTTCTGAGCATCACCAAACCACTTGCTCATAAGATTAGAAACCTTAACATTAATAAAAACAGCTCCCGATTCTTTAGCAATAGCTTTGGCAAGCATTGTCTTCCCAGTACCAGGAGGACCATAGAGCAAGACACCCTTTTGAGGTCCAAGGAGCTTCCCGTAAGCAAAAAGCTCAGGTCTTTTCAACGGTAAGATCACAAGCTCATACAAAGACTGCTTGATGGTCACCAATCCTCCGATAGAATCAAACTCCACATCAATGTGGTCTGGGTTTATCACATCACATGCTATCACATCCTGTTTTACAAAAACAAGACACAGGTTAGCTCTAGCTTAAGCCTTTGTAGAAAAAGAATGAAAATACGAAACGACCTCGTATGGATTGGTGTGGATAAGAGGACGGCCCAGACGCTTGGAGATTTCTTTCTTATGCTCTAGAGCTTTTTTGGAAGCTTCGCGATTAGGGTCGAGATGTTTGAGCCCGGCGAACAGAACCAAGCAGCTGAGAGCAGCGCTCGCCGCGTATAGTATGAGTTCTTGCAAGATCTTCGTCTCTGAAGAACCGCCCATTTCTCATCCAAAGGTACAACCTTTTTCGATTACGGAGGATTTTTCTATAAATAATTAAAGAATCGGATTTAGGGTTCTAAGATGAAACAGAGGATATGTTTGCAGAACACGGTGTGACTCTTGTCCTTCTTGCGGACAACGACAGTTCTTTGTCTGAGGATTGGGGAATTTGAAAATTACAGGTATACCCCTCGGTTGCAACGTCCGTCGTTAATTCGTAAACCGGACCTAACCGTGCAGATTAGATTTGTTTTCTGGGGGGCATTAATTGGGTTTATAATGAGCCCATATTCACTTAAATCACCAAAGGCCTTACCAATTTCGTCTGATTTGTTCAACAAAATTTAAAATTCGAAAGAAACCGAATCGTCATCGCAGCTTCTCAAATCAAATATCAGTGCAGCGTAGAGACGCAACGGTCACTTTGCATTTTCTGAAAGAAAAGCTCTCTCAAGAAAGAACCAAAAAAGATCGGCGATTTACAGTCTGAGTAAGGAAAAAAAAATGGAAATTGTGGAGATAACAGCAGATCTGTGGGAGACGATGAAGAAGACGAAGACCAAGATACGAAAGAAACTCACTGACGAGGAGATGGCACAAGAAGAAGAAGCAGGTACACCTCTCAGAGGCATCTTCTGTCTCAAAACAAGACAAGATATGAAGGCTTTCGAGGAGAAAGAGGATTGCTTTATCCTCGATTTCGACCCCAACGATTCGTTCGACTCAAAGAAGCAGAGCTTCCCGGAAAACCCAGAAGGAGGTGATGACGACGATGTAGCGATTGTACACGAGAAAGGACAGGTTTTTGCTTCTAATCGACTCTTGGGTGCTTTTGATTTCATGTAAAGTTTGGGTCTTTAGGCGTCATCTTCACGCGAATTTTCTTCTTTCAGGTGGCTTGTAGGGACTTCCCACATCCAAGGCATCTCTGCTTGAAATTTCCTTTTGGATCGACTCAGCATGCACTATACTGTAACCAGGTGAGATAGATCTGTCTTGTCTTCTATGTGAAAGATGTATCAGATTTGACAAGAAATGTATAGAAGAAAGCTTTATACTTTACTGAACTTCATTCATTTCTCTTGTCTCAAACGTTTACAATTGACAGCCTATTTATACAAGAAGATGTAAACCCTAGTTGCCTTAGACAGGTGGCAAGATCCTAAGACTTCTGTAGATCAAGGGCTGCAAACCGATTGGACAGCTTCAACGCATTGTGGTCCTCTGAACTCGCTGTCGTCATGCTCTGAGCTTGTACTTTGCTTTTGAGCTTCGTGTCTTTAATATTCGGACAGAGCCGTTGCGACGCGGGCGTTTCAAACTTAGGGCTTTTACAATCCGTTTGCCGCATGGGCTTCATCTGCTTCACTGCGAGGCCCATCTTCTCTTTGCCTTTGCTTACAATCGTCGAAACTGCACCGTTTTGTGCTCTGTTCTCAACAGCCCCTCTCAAACTTGGGGTGGGTGATGAATCCACACCAAGTTTGTACCGCAGTGAATCAAACGCCTTGAATGTTAGTGGTTTCGTGAACATATCTGCAAGCTGAAGCCGAGCTGGTACATGTTTGACAATGAGAGCACGCAGAGCTACTCTTTCACGCACATAATGATAGTCCAACTCGAAATGCTTCGATCTTTTGTGATATGCTGGATTTGCAGTCAGCTGCACCGCAGACAAGTTATCACAGTACAGCTCCGGCGTTGCTTTTATAGGGACGCCTATCTCACGAAGAATGGAACACATCCAGCTGAGTTCAGACGCTGTCTCTGACAAAGATCTATATTCTGCTTCAGTTGAGCTTCGTGAAACCGTTGGTTGTTTCTTCGATGACCAAGAAATGATGTTGGATCCAAGATAGGTACAGAAACCCCCTGTTGATCTTCTCGTGGTGTGGCAGCCTGCCCAGTCACTATCACTGTAGGCTCGTAGAGTAAAGTCTGTGTCTTTGATCAAGTGAACACCATAGTTCAAAGTTCCTTGCACGTAACGTAGAATCCGCTTCAGTAACATGAAATCAGACACGGTCGGCTCGTGCATCTTTTGACACACGTAGTTCACAGAATACTGAAGATCAGGCCGTGTCAAGGTCAGATATTGCAACTTTCCAGCCAGACTTCTGAAGTAGGAAGGATTCTCAAATATCTGATCTTGAAACGGAACTTTGCTCAGCTGCAGAGGCAAAGGTGTTGCAACTGCAGAACAATCAGACATACCAGCAACTGCGAGAAGATCTTTTGCATATCTCTCTTGAGAAAGAAACAGACCAGATGAGTGAAATGTTGCCTGAATTCCAAGGAAATAATGCATTTTCCCAAGGTCCTTCATGCGGAACTGCCTGTTTAATTCGTCAAGAAGTCTACTCAGAACCGTGGAGCTGTTTCCAGTAATTAACATGTCATCAACATACAGCAGGAGCATAATGATGTCTTTATCTTTTCGGTATATGAACAATGATGGATCTTTTATACTGCACACAAAGCCAAAGTCGATGAGATAGGTGCTGAACTTGTCAAACCATGCCCTCGGTGATTGTTTTAAACCGTAAAGAGACTTGTGCAGAAGACACACATGATCTGGTTTAGTCTCATCAACGAATCCTTTCGGCTGCTTCATGTAAACTGTCTCATTGAGATCCCCATGAAGGAAAGCATTTGCAACATCCATTTGCTTAATGTCCCACTGAAGAACCGTAGCAATGTGCAGAACAATCCTGATAGTTGCCGTTCTAACTACCGGACTATAGGTTTCCAAATAGTCTACTCCCTCTTCTTGACTACAACCTTGAGCCACCAGACGAGCTCGCAAACACTTCACTGTTCCATCGGCATTCAACTTTTCTCTATACACCCAACCGTTGCCGATGACATGCATTCCTGACTTGTAGGGAACAAGAGTCCAGGTGTTTGTCTCTTTGCAGTTCTTGATCTCTACTGTCATAGCATCATTCCAACCCGGATGCTTCAGTGCCTCTGCAACTGTCCTCGGTCTTGGACAGGAAACTTTGTTAGTAAGCAGAGCATATCTCGGATTTGGCTTTGTTATGCCTGCCTTCAACCTTGTTGTCATTGGATGATTATTCACAGCAGAGACTATTTGAGGAGACGCAGATTGATGAGACACTGATCGAGTCGAGATGTCTTCAGGTACCAAAGTTGATCTCTCGGTGATGTGACGAGGAGTGACTACAACTTCAGATGATCTGTCTCCAGAACTGAAACTGCTTGGTGTAGTGAAAGAATGTGGCTTGATAACACATAATCTGTCTACTGCTCTATCCGTTGGTGGAGTTTCAGACGGTGGTGTTGTAGGAGGATCACTCTTAAGCCATGCTTCCATCAGCGGAGAAACAACTGAAGGATGCAGATGTCGATAGATATCAGCAAATGGAAATCTTGATTCATCAAAGATAACATGCCTGCTGATGTAAACCCTTCCTGTCGTAGGAAGCAAGCATCGATATCCCTTGTACTTTTCACTATATCCAAGAAAGACACAGGTCAGTGACCGAGGATCCAGTTTGTTTTGACCGTAAGGACGAAGCACCGGAAAACAAGCTGAACCGAAGATCCTCAAAGCATCATAAGAGGGTCGTTTGTTATGTAACATCTCGTATGGACTTGTTACAGAAGAGTGAGCAGTATGAGGAAGCAAGTTACTAAGATAATTTGCAGTCATGAATGCATCAACCCAATACTTCTGTGGTGCTTTGCTCTGGAACAGCAAAGCAAGACCCAATTCAACGACATGTCTGTGTCTTCTCTCTGCCAGACCATTTTGTTGTGGTGTATGTGGGCAAGAGAGAAGCTGTTGGATTCCACACTTTTGCAGATGAAGAAGAAATTCTTGGCTAATAAATTCGCCACCACCATCACATTGAAGAGTTCCAATGGTGGTGTGAAACTGATTTTGAACGAGAGATTGAAAAGCCAAGAATATTGAATGAAAATCAGACTTCTTCTTCATAGGAAACATCCAACAATACCGAGAATAATTATCAATGAGAACTACATAATAACGAAAATCTTGGACTGACACTACTGGAGATGGTCCCCAAACATCACAGTGTAGCCTTTCAAGAGGTCTTGTTGCAGCAAACTGAGACGCAGAGAACGGCAGTCTGGAGCTCTTGGCCATTTGACAGGACACACATAATGTCTTGGATCTCTTATTGATGACAATAGACTTGCTACTTGCTAAACGCTGAAGAACATGTGGATTAGGATGACCCAGCCTTTGATGCCACACTTCATCACTTGCAGCAACCTGTCGTGTACTGAAGAAGGCATGGTGGACTGGACCATTGATTGAGTAGAGACCTTTAGTGTTTCTTCCCCGTAACAGAACCCTCTTGGTGGCCTTATCATACACCCACACGTTGTCAGCATCAAAATCAAAAGCACATGGATAATCCTTTGTAAACTTTGACACTGAAAGCAATGGTTTAGCAATCTCAGGACAAACCAAAACATCATTTAATATAAGGTTACCTGAGGAAGAAGCGATACTCGCTGCTCCAGTGTGAGTTATTGGAAGATACTCTCCATTCCCAACCATCACTGAATCTGACCCTGTGTACGCCTGAGCATTTTGCAGATGATGAGGAGAGTTCGTAATGTGCGCAGATGCTCCAGTGTCCGGAAACCATTCTCCTCCACCAGCGTCTATCATGTCTGTTACCCTGAGTGCTGCCAACGCATTGTGCACTTCATCAACTTGGTAACTGTTATCAAATCTGTGCCAGCACCTCATAGCTTCATGACCTGTTTTTCCACATATCTGACAAACAGGTCGAGCATCGGAGTCACGTGAGACTGAGGATCGTGAGGACGAAGCAGATGAGAGATGCTGTGGGAAGCCTCTTCCTCGAGTGGTAAAGTAACCTCGTCCTCCTCTGTTTCGACCCCTGTTTCTGTTAAAGAAAGGTCTTCCTCGAACAGTGTTGAAAGCAAGATGAGGTGTGACCGCAGTGTCGACCTTGTAACTCTTCAGTCTGTCTTCAAAAGCTACAAGACGAGGTACAACATCTTCAAAAGCAGGATGATACTCAGTGTCCATTGTACCTTCAATACTTGTTTTGATAGGCTCATACTCCTTGCCAAGACCCAGCAACGCAGCAAAAATCTTCATCCTTTCATCAACAGGATGACCTATGGATGTGAGTTGGTCACAAATCGTTTTGATGTCTCGAAGATAGTCATCCATAGGCTTGTCTTGTTTGACTGTTGTCTGGAGTTTTCTTTGCAGCTCAAAAAGACGCGCTGAGGTAGGACGGTTGAAATGACTCGCAAGGGTCATCCATATCTCGTATGAGTTGGTACAGTGGAGCACTGAGCTCTGGATATCTTCTGAAAACGAACCGAGCAACCAAGACTGAATGGCTTGGTCTGTTTGAAACCAAAGATGATAATCAGGGTTTGGTACCGGAGTTGATGTTCCATTTATCGTCGGTGCTTGAATAGTCGCCGACGGTTGAGGGGTGGCTCCGGTGACGAAACCAAGCAGACGTTGACCGTTGAGGAAGGCTTCAAACTGTCGTTTCCAGAGAATGTAGTTCTTCTCGGTGAGCTTGACTGTAACAGCGTTAGTAAGCTTAAGAGCAGGTGGGGTATACGGCTCCATAGATCTGTTATCCATGAAGCTCTGATTCATGGGTATAACTCTTGACTCATCTCCAGCTTACGCTCAAGATTACAAGTTCATCTATGGCTTTTGAAGACCCAAGCAAAGTGGGTTTGAAGAAATCTCAGCCACGTGGCTATTGCTTACCAGAGCACACAACTTGTCCTCAGATGAGTTGAAGGTTGAAGCTTTACATCTCAAAATCGCCTCTTTTCAAAAAAAAAAAAACGACCAGATCCAGAGCATCATCATCAGTGGTATGTATTTGTCCTTCTATCCTAGACAGAACAAGTGAATGGCTGTTTGGTAGATTGAGAAGAATGTGATGGTTTATGGTTTGTTTGATACTGTCTGGTTAGAGGTCTTTGGTTTGATAAAATGGGATGTCTTTGGTTTGATAAAAATGGCTGATGCTGTCTGGTTAGTTGTATGCTCACAACATGTTCGATAAAAGGGACAAGAGGAGGTTAAAGTGGTTAGTTGGCTATAGGAATCTAGAGTTGGAAGTTACGGTGACTCTCCTTTGCTAAGAGATGGGTACAGGAAAACCAAGAATTTAGTGAGATATACTGGTCAAAATTATACCTCTGAGGGACTATACAAAAACTCTCCAAGTACAAAGATACCTCTGAGGGAGTATGATAGATCTCCAAGTATAGATCAAAGGTCTCTTTTGGTTCTAAAGTCTACTGTTTTTATTTCCACATCAAATGAGAAAGCTGTCTACATCTTCTTGTCTCCAAGCCACTACCATTTGCATCTTCAAACTTGTCATCTTGCTTCCACCGACGCCAAGTTTGCGGGGGAGTATTGAAGCCCACACCAAGCCCATCTTATGATCCAATTAGAAGTCTTGATGAATCATGTAACTAGGGTTTGCTTATATATATGTCGTTAGAGTTTGAGTGAAGGTAACCTTGCTGCTCATAGAAGCAGCCTCCATTAAACATTTTATGAAATCAAACAACGTTCCTTTTAGTTCTTGAAGACAACATTAAACTTTGTCTCCTCTCTTTACTTTCTTGCACTAAATAAAGCTTTAACAAGCTATCTCCTTTTCTGTCTAAATAAAGCTCTTTGAGCATTTCTATATTTATCTTCACTATGTGGATCGATTTTCTGTTTCGGAAAATTTGGGGGGTTTTATGTTATCTGACACAAGCTTCAAGGGTTTAATGTTAACACAAGTGTCTGATGTTCTGTTTTTGTGTGTTTGTGTGTGTAGTGCTACTGTTATGTCTGCGATGTGGCTGCACCTTGCGCACATTGGACTCCGAACTATGAGCCGCATTGTGAAGCATTAGAAAATTCGAGATGGAAGAGTTTGAGGGAGCTTCACCGTGGTATGAGGCCGTAGAGGACAATTAGGTGGAAGAAGTTGTGTTAGAATGAGGCTGCTCGCCTTGTTAAGCACAAAACAAGTGTGAAGGACTTGTTGTGATGGAATGTGGAATGTTAATGAGTCTGTGTGTAATAACAATGCCTATCTTTAGCTGAATATTTTGCTTAATGAATAACCCAAAATTGATTAACATCATTTTCAATATCGTTGTTGAGTTTTTTTTTTTTTTTTTACTATTATACAGAGAAGGAATCACATTTTAAAAAATCATTAAGATATGTATTAGAGATTACAATTTTTGCAAAAAAAACAAGAGAGATCTGTAAGATATCCAAAGCTTGAACAATTAGGATTTACATTCTCAAAAATTTTAGTGAATGTACAAAAAAAAAAAAGCAAAACAGGGTGAGGTACGACCAAATCTTGACCGTTGCTGACGGCTGCTAGACTAGTCTACTACAATCTAACGAATCAGAACTCAGAAGTCAACAAGATGGGAGGAGAAGTCTCGAACAGTAGACGAGGAAGGAGGAGGCAAGGAGAAACAGCCGATACGTATCTCTCTCCGGTCATCATGCAAACGCCGTGGAATAATACCAGCGGCTATTTTGGCGAGAGCGGTCGTGTACTCGCTAAGTAACTCAGTAAATATCACTACCGAAAGCATTGTGTAGAAGCTAACTAAATTTCTCCGAGGAATAATCCAGAGAGTTTGGAATTTTAAGTTTCAGTGTATGAAAAAAATTGAAGTGGGAGCGCATGAAGCAATGGTAATTTAAGTTGGAGCGCCTGAAACAATGTGTAGTTTTATAGGAGAGGTGGTGGTGTTGGTGTTGTTGACTAGATTTTTTTTTAACACCAATGTTGTTGACTAGATTCTTCTCTTATTCCAACTTGGCACCCTTCGTGGACCGTACGGGTTTTTACTGTTTCTGTTTTAAAAAAAGGAAGCATAAAAATTGATTTTGTGCGATACCAACGGTTCTAGAATCTCCAACAAGTCAATAATAACCAATACAAAATGATGTCGTTCTTTCATAGCATCATCTCCAATGGTGTTACCCACCGTTGGAGTCCTTAGCAATATAAAATTTGTTTTTTTTTTATTTTTGAATAGTTAAGGACTTCAGCCTAAATGTACGTCCAATGGTGTTATCCATTATAAAGTCCGTAGAATTTTTGTTTTGTTGAATTGAATCTTAAATGTATAACCAATCTAAAATTAAATGATCCCACAAGCCAAAGTGAATGTATCAAACAACAACAGAGAGACAAGGAATCTGTTTAGTTCTACTCTTATATCAAAGTCGGTTACCACTTAAGTGAACATACGTTTTCCCTTCCTATTTTTACCACAGCTTCACTGATCAGATGACCGAGAGAGAAGAAGGGAGAGGAGATAAGATAACATACCAATAGCTCCTGCTAAAAAATGTACCTAGTGGCCTCCTAAGTTGGGATGAGACTCTTCAATCCATTTCTTAGTGGAGTCAATAACACCAAAGTGAATATTTCCAACTAGCTCAGTCACATTGCTCACTACCTCGTGAACAAGCAGAAGCCCACAAGAAGTCCCAATTAAGAGAGACTCTTTCTCCGCGAGGTAATCAAAGGCAGTGATGAAATCCCCTGCCTCCAAATCAATACTGCATACCTCCACATGCAAACCCGTCTTCCCACAATCTCTCCCATTCTGAAACATTACAATCAAACACATCAACACAAACTCCAACACATAGGAGAAAGAGAAACACTTTCGATTTACACAGAACCTACTAGTCTATAAAAATCCTTACTTTCAAGTTCATTCACAAGAAACTTGATTAAAACCATATAAAGACTAAAACTTTATAATCTCACTAGCTTCCCTTATCAATCAAACACAGGATGTAACCAAAAGAGGAAACGAGTTTCACAGGCAGAGAGATTGCTTACTTGGAAGGAAGAGAGGTGAAGGGTGTATAAACGTAATTAGTAGAAGATGCGAAGAACAAGCGACTCTGGTCGCAATCTTGTCGACAAAGGTGCCAAAGTCTTCACGGATGGTATTTTTTAGCTTCTTGGCAGCGAGGAGAATCCCGGCAATGCCTAAACCTAGAAGCACCCAGAGATTCGAAGCCTGAGACGGATGGGATCTGACCGGAGGAGAAGCCGGTGTGGGAAGCGTTGGAAGAGAAATTGGGGGAGAAGAGGAAGCCAGCTCATCAAGGACTTCTCCTTTTTAATCCTTAGCTTAGGATGAATTTTTAAGTTTATCTATTATTTTAATCTCATTTAATCATAAAAGTGTAAGGATTTTCCTTAAGGATTCTGCTAACAGCCTCCGTTGTACCTGCTCTTAGTACGCCAACCATTGGATATTGTTTTTAAACAGTGTATGTCCTAGACATAGCGTCCATAAATTCTTGTGATTCTAGAAATAAAAGAGTGACACGACATGAAACTAACTGAAAGTGATATAATCATACACAAAAATTTAGGATACTGAAATGTTCATGTGAGAAAAAAAATTTCTCATAGTTTTAGGTTTCACAAAATATATATATTTTTTTATTATTTCACAAAATATTAGAACACGATAATATGAAAATTAAAATGGTACTTTGTTCCGATAGTAGTTTTGTGTCTTGAGTTCACCATCATCGGATCTGAAGTGGAGATTAGTTGTAAATTCGCAACTAATCGTCAATCAACACTTATTAAAAAACATTTATTACAGATCTGATTTTTCTCTCCCTTCTCCGAGAGCTTAGAGGCGATTTCCGGCTTCATTAGGTTTCGCTTCGATGGTCGCGGCCTCACGTCGTTGCCGAAATTTCTTTCACCTCTCTGATTTCCTTTCTGTTGTACCATGTCTATCTCGGATCCATCTCCTGACCCGCCTGATGAAGGCGATATTCACCTCTCAGATCTACAATCTCTTCCTCACCGTGACTCAGGAAACTCATCAATTACACCATCAATTCCGTCGTAACAAACTCCTTCTTATGCTCAGCGGTTCAAATCATCTCTCAGGAACTTAAGGAAAGTTACATCTCCGACCTTTTATGAGAATGGGCTTCCGGTGGTTCAGGCTCCTCCCTCAGTAATCTTTCAGGCCTCTGAATCGTGGAAAGACCATCTCCTCTGCAAGTTTCACGGTCGTATGCCGGCGACTGGAAAAATTTTCTCCGATCTGAACCTTGTCTGGGGAAAGAAAGGAGACATTGTAATTCGAGCTCTCTTTGATACGGCATGTTTGATCTTTGTGCCGTCGGTGCCGACCCGCGACTGGGTCTTGGAAGTTGGATACTGGCAAGTGTTCAATTGTGCTTTCTCAGTCTACCCTTGGACTTCAGATGCATCCCTGGAATCTGAAGATTTGGTTACGGCCCCTACTTGGGTGATCCTCAAAAACATTCCCCCGCAGTTGTACTCCCTTAACGGCATCAGTGTGATTGCAAGTGGAATCGGGGAGCCTCTTCATACGGAAAAATCCAGACTCGAACCATATCACTTGGGAACCACTAAAGTAAAGGTCGAAATCGCTCTTGAAGCTCACCCCCCCCCCCCCCCCGAGGCGGTAATTGTCAAGGATTCTCTTGGCTTCTCAGTGAAAGTGAATGCGGTGTACCCTCGTCTACCACCTCATTGCTGTAACTGCGGAATGTATGGTCACCTTCTGAATTGCTGCCTCAAACCTATCGATAAAAGGGGTTTCAGCAACCATCTAAAGGCGAGAAATGATGCAGGCAGCGTTAAGGTTCCTCTAGTTTCTGTCTCTGACCCGGAAGTTAACCTCGAGGTGTCTGGTGAGAAAGAAGAAGGTGAAATCGTTGAGACAGTTTCTCACTCTCCTCTGTCAGAACCGTGTGAGGTTGAGACAGTAGAGAATGCTCCTACTACCTTAGTTCAGTCAGATGGTGAGGTTACAAAAAGCTCTAAGAAAAAGGTTAAGGTGGCTCGTCATCGTCTCGACTCATCAAAATGTCTACTTATCAACTCGGTTAAATCTTCTGTGCCCCAGCCATTAGAGGCTGAATCGAAGAAACTCGAGGAACAGGGAAAGCAAAGCGCCACAGTCTCTGATGTTGTTGTCTCAGTTACAGAGACTGAAGCTCCCTTCTTGCCGTCTTCAGCAGCCTTGAAAAAAGCTCGTAGGGAGAAGCGCAAACAGGTCCTGCATAATTGCCCCTCTCCGACGTTGGTCGTTTCTCAGATGTTCTCTTCTATCAGGGGTCTCCCCCTTGGTAGGGGAAACCATCAGTAATCTCAAATCTACCAAGTTCTGTATATATATGAAGATTTTTACCTGGAATGTCAGAGGATTTAATAGTAATGCTCGTCAGAGGGTTGTAAAGGATTGGGTCACTAGTAATAGACCCCTTATCGGAAGTATTTTGGAGACGCATGTCCTAGAGGAGAATGCGTCGAGTATATTAAACTCTTCTTTTCCCGGCTGGAGGTCGGAGTGTAATTACTCCTTTGCGGATAGGGGGAGGATTTGGGTGGTATGGGACCCTTCTCTCTCAGTAGTTATTTATAAGAAGTCTGCTCAATACATCTTATGTGGAGTTTTCAACCCTGCTACGTCCACATCCTTCACCGTTGCCTTTGTCTATGCTTATAATACGGAGGTTCAACGTAGAGAGTTGTGGAGGGATCTATCTGAAGTTTGCTCGTCCTCTATTCTTAGAGACTCTCCTTTAATCATCTCGGGAGATCTCAATCAGATTCTGTCAGCAGAGGAACACTATTCGATCATGCCCTATGACCTCCCAGTAAGGGGTATGGAGGACCTGAGATCCTTTATGGATGGAAATGGCCTTTCAGACTTGAGCAGTAGAGGTACTTTCTTTACTTGGTCGAATGGGAGACCAGAGGACCCGATCTTGAGGAAACTAGACAGAGTCCTGGCCAATCAAGCATGGATCCAGTCATTCCCTGATTCAATTGCGGTGTTTGATCCTCCCGGAGGCTCCGATCACTCTCCTTCACTAATCAGCTTATCGCCCTTTGAGAGTTCTGGGAAGAAGGGCTTTAAATACTTCTCCTTTATTTCCTCTCATACCAACTACTTCCCCCGTCTAACCGATGCTTGGAGGAATCAGTCTACTGTGGGTTCGAAGATGTTCATGCTCGGGCAGAAAATGGTAAGAGCGAAAGAATGCTGCAAGAGTATAAATCGTGAGGGGTTTAGTAATATTCAACAGCGTACTAAGACTGCCTTGGAGGACCTAGAGAATATTCAGCGTTCCTTGCTTACTCATCCTGACGAGAGTCTTATCAGGGCAGAGCACGAGGCTAGAGATACTTGGTCTTTCTTTGCGTCTGCTCAGGAGAAGTTCTTCAAACTGAAATCTATAATCCGATGGCTCAGTGAAGGCGACTCAAATACTCGTTTCTTCCATAAGGCTGTTCTGGCGAATCGGTCTTGGAATGCTATCAGGTTCATGCGAAATGCTAATGGAATCAGAATCTACAACTCACAGCAGATAAAGGAGATGTCGGTTGCATTCTTTAAGAATTTGTTGGGCTCTGAGAATCAAAATGTCAATCCTATGTCTGTGGAGAATATTCGGGCTTTACAACCTTTTCGTTGCTCCCCCTCTCTGGGAGAAGAGTTAACGAGGTTGCCTACGGAGGAGGAAATTAAGCAAACCTTCTTTAAGATGCCCAAGTTCAAAGCACCGGGACCAGACGGGTTCCCGGTGGAGTTCTTCATTGATGCTTAGGAAGTGGTCGGAGAGGATGCTATTTCTGCAGTGAAGGAGTTTTTCACCTCAGGAAGATTACTCAGGAAATTCAACATTACCACCGTTGCTCTCATACCGAAAGTTAGAGGGGCTGATGAATTGTCAAAATTTCGCCCGGTATCGTGCTGCTCAACAGTGTATAAGGTGATTGCTCGCATTATTAAGCAGAGGCTGAAGCTATTTGTCCCGAAGGTGGTTCAGAATAATCAGGTGGGGTTTGTGAAGGGCCGATTGTTATGTGAAAATGTGCTGATGGCGTCTGAATTAGTATCGGGGTTTCACAGAAGGAGACCAGTAACTCGTGGCTGCCTTCAAATTGATTTGATGAAGGCGTATGATAATGTGAACTGGGAATTTTTACTCAATATCTTCACAGCTATGGAGATTCCAGAATTGTTTGTCTCTTGGATTCGGGAGTGTATCACTACTCCGGCATTCAGTATTGCATTTAATGGTGAACTTCTTGATTGCTTTCCAGGGAAGAAAGGACTCAGATAGGGGGATCCGATCTCATCACTTTTGTTTGTCATTGCGATGGATATTCTTGCTAAATCTTTGGATAAGGCAGCGATTGAGAACCGGTTTGGTATTCACCCCAAGTGCTCAGCCCCTCTGATCACTCACCTGAGCTTTGCGGACGATGTACTGCTGTTCTTTGATGGCACTGAGGCCTCATTACAGACCTTGCTTCAACTCCTTGATGAGTTCTATGAAGTCTCGGGTTCACTACAAAAAAAAGGGGATATTGTTACGAATATTTGAGACTAATATTTTTGGTCACAAATTTGTGACTTAATAGACACTAATTTGCAACTAATATTATATGTCAAAAAAAAGTAGTTAATTGGTCACAATATTGTGACCGATTTTTTTTGTAGCCAACTTTTGTCACATTTAGTGACATTAATATGACGGAAATAAACGAGACAAAATATGTGACAAAATTGTGACTATATTTATTGTTATCATTGTGACTGATATATGACTAAAGAATATGTCTCCATTTACGACGATAAAACAACTATATATTTGTGAGAAGTTCATATAAAAGAAGGCAAACAAAAAAAATTATAAACCCTAAATAGATTTTTAAACTCTAAACTCTTAGCACAAATTTCAAAACTCTTATATTATCAGAGTTTAACCTTCAATGTTAAATTTCTCAAAATTATTGTTTCCAAAACATTATCTCATACTCTTAGAGTAAACCTCAAACACCCAACCTGTAAGTCACCAAAAATAAACCTTAACCTTTGCATATAATTTCAAAATTACTATAATACACCTAAATTAATATCCAATATTTTTAAAAAAAAAAACAAATCTTATTTATAAAACCAAAATTTCGTATTTAAATTTAAAGTCCAAACCCTTTTCTTCAAACTCCAAATTCTATATCATAAATTTTATCTCTAATTTTTTTTCATTTACTTTAAATGAAATAAACTTGGAATTTAATAAAATTTATAATAAACTTTAACAATTTAAAGAAAGATCAGAAACAAAAATTCATTCGTTGTATAGAAGAGATGTAATCAACAATTCTATTGTTGCACAACCAAAATAAAACTTGCCCTGTCATGAAAAGGAAATAAGTAAAATAATTAAAAGAAAATTTCTTATTGGCTAATTCACAAGCACAAGGATCAAGTTTTTGACCGTCGTATGAGACTAAATCAACGGACCAAAGTTATTCATTTTTTCAGATCTGCATATCTTTTTTTTTCACCAAACAGATCTGCATATCTTTTTTTACCAAACAGAACCGCATATCTTTCGACAGATTATGTTATTTAATTTCATTCTTAAGCTTTCTTTACTGCTAGCCTCTTCATTCTCTTAGCGATCTCTGCTCCCATTTCTCACCAGCTTTGCTACTGGCTCTGTCAATGGTTGTGGTGAGAAACGAATCCTCCTTCTCCTTTTAAGATATACTAATTATTCACTTTCTCATTGTCTATCTTTTCTGTTGCTTTGATGTTGGTGCATGTTAAAGAATCGAAGGGGTGAAGGAGAACATGAGAAGGATGAACCAGCATGAGAGGTGGAAACACGACGGTGTTCCGGTGTACCATCACAGCGTCCGTTTTGGCTCCGGCATGACTGTTCAGATGGTGAGAATCCATGAATCGGTTCATCTTAATTATCGCTCTTTCATCTCTGTAGTTTTGCAATTATTTTCACAGAACAGTTTTTCCTAAATCTGTGTAGATTTAAAAAGGGAGAGGAGGAAGAAGAAGAAGAGGAGCAGAAGTAAGAAGAGGAGCAGAAGTAAGAAGAGCAGTTTCTCCTGATGTCTACTTGTTCACTACAGCGATGGTCTGAGGATGAGTGGGAGATATGATGATGCGTTTATGTGCAAGGAGTTATGCCTTTGGAGACAAATCGAAGAGTTGCTGAGAAGAAGATGCAAGCTAATCAATTAGGTTTAGATTTTTATCTTTTTTATTTTGGTTTAGCTTTATAAACCAATTTTAATCTGTAAGTTGCTTCAACCAAAAAAAATTGTAAGTTGGTTTTAATTTATAAACCAAATTGGTAAATCAATTTTATTTCGTATGTACTGAGTTTTAGATTTAATTTTAATAGTAATTTTAAATATTTCATATAATTAATTATATTTTAGTAATTAATTTTATAAATTTGTATTAATAAAATAAAAAGTGAATCATTACGGATCTGTTATATTATAATTAATTATATTTATTTTATTTATTAAATATTTTGAGACAATGGATCCGTTCCTACAAATAACATTTTGTCACATTATAGTCAGTCACATATTACAACGAACTGAGACAATTTAATATGTAACGAATTGTAACATTCTTGCCACATTATAATTGTCACAAACTACAAACAAATTGAGACAATTTAATATGTGAGGAATTGTAACAGTGTTGTTTCTAACATATAACGTAACTATCTGTGACAAGTTTGTTACAAATATATTAGTCACAAATATTGTGACATTTTTTGTTACATTAAGCATTTGTGACACACGTATTGCAACCATTAAAATTGGTAACCAAAACGTAACAATAACTATATTGTTACGGATTTTTTTTATTGTGACGAATTTTTTTGTCACAATACCTTTATATTCTTGTAGTGGTTTAGGGATCAACAGAGCAAAGACAGCAGTCTTCTTTGATGGAGGACAGTCTCAGCGTCATAGGGGGATTGATGCGGCTCACGGTCTCCAGCAAGGGTCCTTCCCAGTCAGATACTTGGGTGTCCCGCTGACAACTAAGAAGTTGACAAAGTCGGACTATCAACCGCTAATAGACAAGATCCACTCTCATCTATCCTCTTGGACTGTGAAGCATCTTTCCTTTGCAGGGCGATTGCAGCTACTGAGATCAGTCATTTACTCCACCATCTCCTTTTGGGCCTCCATCTTTCTCCTCCCTAACAGCTGCTTGAAGAAGTTGGAACAGCTGTGTAATGGGTTCTTGTGGAAGGGTGTTCCGAACGGGGCTAGAGGTGCTAAAGTGGCTTGGCATGAGGTATGTACTGCGAAGGAAAGTGGAGGTCTCGGACTTAAGCGCTTCAAAGACTGGAACACGATTCTCGGGCTTAAGCTTATCTGGCTATTACAGCGGCAGGATCGCTTTGGGTCTCCTGGGTACGTATTAACTTGATTCGTGATCAGAATTTTTGGACTCTGGATCCTTCTCTCCATGGTAGCTGGGTGTGGAAGGCGTTATGTAAACTCAGGCCAATAGCCAGACCATTCGTTGTTTGTGATGTGGGATCTGGTATGACGGCGAGCTTTTGGGATGATAATTGGACATTACTAAGACCTCTGATCAGTATTGTAGGTGATGCTGGTCCTAGAACCTCTGGTCTTGCGCGGGATGCGGTTGTGAGGGATGCCTTAATGCAAGGAGATTGGTGGCTTTCTCATTCTAGAACAAGAAATCCACTAATTCTCCGCCTAAGGAACTGCCTCCCCGATCAAGAACCGATTGTGAACTCAACTGAAGATGATAAGTACCTCTGGCAAGTTGGAGATGCAGTTCCTACCGACTCATTCTCCACCTCAATCATGTGGAACTACCTTTATAATCAGTCACCTAAAGTGGAGTGGTATGAAAGTGTGTGGTTTAAGGGCCATATTCCAAAACATGCCTTCCTCACGTGGGTTTTAGCTCGAGATAGACTCCCAACTAAGGACAGGCTCAGATCGTGGGGGCTTGCTGTCCCTGATCAGTGTCTGCTGTGCGGTAATGCAGCGGAGACAAGACAGCATCTCTTCTTCGACTGTAGCTTCAGTACTCAGGTCTGGTCTTTTTTCTATTCTAGATGCCATCTGACTCCTCCGCTGGAAATTGAAGCAGGTTTAAGATGGGCTAAAAGACCAACGGCCAATGCTAATGTGAGGATCCTCATAAGGCTTGCGATGCAGGCCTCTGTGTATTTCATCTGGAAGGAGAGGAATTCTCGTTTGCATAACTCTCCACCTCGGCCACCTACTGCAATCGTTGATGAAATTACTCGCCAGCTTCGTGCTAAGTTACACATTCTCTTTCGGAAGCAGGCTTCTTCAGCTGCGGAGTCTTATCTCTCTACTTGGTTCTCTCTTTTTTGACTCCATTGTGTTGTTGGAGTGTTTGTATTGCGGTTTCTTTTGAACTTTGATGTATCTTGTCTATTTACGGAAATTTAAAGTTTTTTTTTAAAAAAAAAAAAAAAAAAAAAAAAACAACATTTATTACTAATATGATCCAGGTCCACGCATGAACGGCTGACACCATGACGCGTCTTATAGTTAATTTCTTTAAAGCCGCCAACTCCCGTCTGAACGGCTCCCCTTCTCATACTGTTCATACATTGGCAGTTTGCCTCGTTGTTATGCAATAATGCATAAATTATGTTTTTCTTTTGAGAAAATGCATAAACTATGTTAATAGTGGTCTATATTTTACTTTGTAAAATTAGTAATTGTTGAAAATTTTAATCTAAACTATATGTTGCCTTGTAGAAAGCAAACTGTTAATTTATTATGAAACTACAAGTAGAAAAGAAGAAGAAAAATAACTTTAGTCCCTATATCGAAAACAAGAAAAATGTTTTGCACCCACTAACACTAAAAAAACAAAATTCAGTAAACAAAATCACACTCTGTCTTTTTCTTATTCCTATCTCTCTCTACTCTTTTTCTTAAAAACTACTTTCCTGTTTTTTTCTTGGTTATTTGACAAATTATCCCTTTATTTTAATCGAGTTAGTCTTCAAAGAAGTCACAAATTTATACCCAAATGTTATGTCTATTCCACCGGCCATAGATTTTTCCATTTTAGTGGCTGTAATGTGTTAAATTTCTAGTGAGTTTTTTTTAAAAAGAATTTTCTAGTGAGTTAAAGCAAGGCGTTGATCAATCTTGTAGTTGCTATTTGCGTCCATTTTCTAGTTATGTTTTTATTTATTTATAGTTATTTTAATTTTAATTATTGAAAGAATTAATTTGTAATTCGTTTAGTATAATGGCTTGTGTTAGACAATATACAGTAGAACTTCTATAAATTAATAATTACTATAAATTAATAAATTTCACAGGTCTCAATTTGAGCCGGTGTAAAATATAACATAAATCGATAAAATAATAAGATAATACTATTTTTAAAACTCTCATGTAAATATATAGTCCCATTAAAACCATAGATTAATAATCCATCTATATTTATTTTTACATATGCATAAACTAAACATTATATAGTTGGTTTTCTATTTACAATGAAAATACTAATACTTTTCTTAATGTTATAATATATTTTGTTTATATTTATTAAAAATATATTGGAAACCATGTAATAATTCTATGAAACATAAAAATATAGACCAAATAATAAAACATTATAAAATTTAAATTTATAAAATATAAATAATTTATATACGGTAAAATCAAATATTTTCTTATTTTATAAATAAAAAGATTTAAAAATAGAAAAAAAATCTAAAAAAGGAAACTTGCTACCACAGAGCTTCAAGGGTTTTTATGTAGCACAAGTGCAGGCCCGGCTCTAGGATAGTGCTGATGGAGCAAGAGCACAGGGTCTAACAATTATTTTCAAAACATTTAGGGGATTTCAGGATCCTAATTTCAGAAAAAAATGTTCAAAAAAGACTCAAATTTTATATAATTCTAACTATAAAGATAGACTATATTTTCTTTTTCTTTTAGCACCGGACCTTTAAAAGGTTTGAGCCGGACCTGCACAAGTGTCTTAATGTTCTGTTTTTGTGTGTGTGTAGTGCTACTGTTATGTCTGCGATGTGGCTGCACCTTGCCCTCATTGGACTCCGAACTATGAACTGCATTGTGAAGCATTGGAAAATTCTAGGTGGAAGAGTTTAAGGGAGCTGCACCGTGGTATGAGGCCGTAGAAGACAATTAGGTGGAAGAAGTTGTGTTAGAATGTGGCTGTTCGCCTTGTTAAGCACAGAACAAGTGTGAAGGACTTGTTGTGATGGAATTTGGTTCAAGATCTTGAGACTGATGGATGTTATGAGTCTGTGTGTAATAACAATGCCTATCTTTAGCTGAATGTTTTGCTTAATGAATTACCCAAAATTGATTAACATCATTTTCAATATTTCTGTTGGGTTTTTTTACTACTATACAGAGAAGGGAGCACATTTTTAAAAATCATGAAGATATATGTTAGAGATTACAAGTTTTGCAAAAACAAGAGATGTCTGTAAGATATCCAAAGCTTTGACAAATAGGATTTACATTCTCAAATTTTAGTGAGGTAAGAAAAAGCAAAACGGAGTGAGAATGCGACCAAATCTCGACTGTTGCTGATGGCTGCTAGTCTACTACAATCTATAACTAATCAGAGAACTCTGAAGTCGACAAGATGAGAGGAGGAGTCTGGAACAGTAGACGAGGAAGGACGAGGCAAGGAGAAACAGCCGATGCGAATTTCTCTCCAGTCATCATCAGAACGCCGTGAGAATAATAGCGGCGGCTACTTTGCCGAGAGCAGCTGTGTACTCGCTAAGTAACTTAGCAAATATCACTATAGAAAGCATTGTATAGAATCTAACTGCGCAGCTAAATTTCTTCGAGGAATAATCTAGTGAGTTCGGAATGTTCCAGTGGAATCAAGTTTCAATGGATATCTGAATATTCGGAAGGAATGTTTAAGTGGGAGAATGAAGCAATGTTGTTGTTGTAGTTTTGTAGGAGAGGTGTTGGTGTTGTTGACTAGAGATTCTTCCTTTGTTCCAACTTGGCATCCTTCGTGGACCGTACGGGTTGTTACTGATTCTATTTTTTTAAATAGAATTATAAAAATTGATTTTGTTATAACTTGATTTTGTGCGATACCAATGGTTCTGGAATCTCCAACAAGTCAATAATGAACCAATACAAAATGATGTTGTTCTTTTAGGACACCAACCATTGGGATATTGTTTTGAATGAACAGTGTGTCCTAGACAATAGCGTCTATAAAGTCGTGTGATTCGAGAAATGAAAGAGTGACATGACATGACCTAACCGAAAGTGATATAACCACACAGAAAAATTCAGAATTTTGAATTTTTTTGTGTGATAAATTTTTTTCTCAACGTTTTAGGTTTCACAAAACATAAAACTCGAATAAGAATTTTATTCAAAAAAAAAAGAATAAGATATTTATTTTATGATGCTGACACAAGGTAATAGTATAAAATTAACATGATGCTTTGTTCTCTCTTGTCCCAACAGTAGTTTGTGTCTTGAGTTCACCATTATCGGATCTTAAGTGGAGATTAGTTGAAAATTTGCAAATAATTGTCAATCAACATTTATTAATACTAAAAGCACTTATCAATATCAAAATTGTATTAATACTAAAAACACTTATCAAAATTGAGTGAAGCCTTTTTTCAAAAAAAAAAGAAAAATCAAAATTGAGTGATACAACCAGGTCCACACACGAACGGCTGACACCATGACGCGTCTTTAGTCATTAAAGCCACCAACTCCCGTGTGAACGCTCTTCTTCACGTAGTGTTCATCCCTTGGTTTGCCTCGTTGTTATCCAATAATATAAAAAGATATTAAATTTTCGAGATACTAATTGAACTAAAAATTCAATTTAAAATTATAAAATAATATTAATTTATATAGATTTTTATTGTATATTAGTTTATCAAGATATTGATTTATAGAGGTTTTACGGTATATGCATAAACGCTGTTAATGGCCTATATTTTAACTTCGTAAAATTAGTATTTATTGCAAAATTTAATCTAAACTATATCTTTTAAAATTTACGCCTTGTAGAAAGCACACTTTTAATTTATTATAAAACTACAAGGTAGAAAATGAAAAATAACCTGTTTTTGTTGAGTCTAGTCTTCAGAGAAGTGACAAATTTATACCCAAACGATTTGTATATTCCACCGACCATAGATTTTTCCATTTTAGTGGATGTAATGTGTTAAATTTCTAGTGAGTTACAGCAAGGCGTTGATTAATCTTGTAGATGCTATCTGCGTCCCTTTCTAGTTATGTTTATAGTTATTTTAATTTAAAGTATTGAAAGAATTTACAATTCATGAAAAATTATGGTCTGTGATAGATTTTTAACTAAGATATCGTGTCATTTTCACATCGATATTTGCTTATAGATGCACATAACTGCACATATTTTCTAGGGAACGTCACTAATACAAAATATTAGGTTATAAATTCATGTGTGCATGCATCACTCACATAACCTTGATTAGTAAAATGAAACACTACACACATCCTCGAAGATGAGCATCTAAAGTCTAAACTATATGAGAAAGACAGGACTTATAAACGATCACAATATTTGTCTTTCTTACTTAATTTCAGAATTTTAAAAAGGAGAATGAAATTGTGTATTAACCATAACCACAACGCATAAGTTCTGAATATAGAGAAACGTCTACGAGTAGTTTAATGTGTCTATACAAATCCATCCACTTTGCTTTGAACACTCCCAATCATCCACCTAACCTTCCTTTTCCCATTTTAATTTTCTCCAACATCTCTCTCCTTTTCTATGTGTATACATCAATGTAACTACAACGTTGACACATTTTATCAATCAAATAATTGAACGAAATTAAGTGACTCTCCAATAGTTGTTGATTATTTTCAATAATTTGAGAAAATCCACATGCATTGGCTTGTCATACCCAAACCCTACCACATATTAACTGTCTAATTACCATAAATGACAATTTTAAGATATTCTTACTAGTAAGTCGACTTAATTGTCGATAAATATGGTCCATGCATAGGACGATAGACACTGGAGTAAGAACGACAAGCCTGACTTTTATACCACACGAGCTTTATTATGTCCTTTTCCCAACTCTTGTGCGTGGATGTTAGATGACCACCGAGGTCCATGCCTTTTCTATTTCAACTCGTGGGTATGATATTGAGCTCAAGTGTCACTGGGGTTATCCAGTTCATACCGATCGAAGCAAACCAATTAATGTCTAGACATACGGGTAAGATACAATCATTGATAATGCAGGAGCATAGTAAATGCAAATGAATTTGTTTTCTGTTTATTTTTGAAAAAAAAAACTACTTGTTTAAAGTATAAACTGTAGCTGTTAACATGAAATCTATATTATTAAAATTGAAATACACTTATAAAATGTCCATTAATTTTCAGTGTTATTTACAATGTCATGCCACTGAGATTATTAATTAACTTACCTTATAAATTTTTTTGTCTTTTCTCTTTAATTAATATATTTCCAAAATCAAATTCTAACTAAAAATTATGAAAACAAGAATTAATAAGCTTAGCTTTTCATATTATTTGTCTTTTCCTATTTTATTATATATATATATATATATATATTTCGTTAAATACATAAATTATATGGCAATTATTTAACTAATTCCTTATATACATAATAATTAATTTTTTTTACCAATTACACTAACTTTTAGGATTTTTTATTATTAATATCTACCTATCTTTAAATAGTTATTAAATAGTATTGTTTCGGAGATATATATATATATATATAATTATATTTTTATTATTTATAAGTAATAACTAAAATTAAAGTCACAAAAAGAATATAATATATAGATTAATATATAAATATGTTCTGTTACGTATATTTTCATATAAATAATAGTCTAATGTAAATTCAATATAATAAATGTATAAACAACAATCTAGTTATACATTTTCATAAAATTTTGATCCATATAAATAAAAGAGAAATTAGGTGGTATAACCATGAAAAAAATCATAATTCACCAACTAGCTATTTTCCTCACCAACTCCATACACACTGTTATATATCTATAATAATACTGTAATACCCCTTCTATCTACCGGTTTAACCTGTTAACAAAAAAAAATAATAAAAAAATTCTTAACTCACCAAAAGAAAATTGTGGACTATCCAACTTCGAAAGACGAAGAAGATGCCACTGCTAGTTCTCAAAAAAGTTTTGTGGAGGATAAGATTGGTTAGAAAGCTTTGTCGGAAACAAAATGGAAAAGCTTTTCTGATTCCAAAGCTACAGTCGTGAAGATGCTATAATATGTACTTATTTGGTTTGAAGTAAATCTATGAATCGTTTTGGAGAAGATGAACAGTTTTTTTTATTATGTTCTATTCCATATAGAATATAAATGTAAAACAATATGTATTTTTATACGATAAATTTTATTCCATTTGACGGTTACTAAAAGTGTTCTATTTTGTTTAGAAATATATTTCATATTTGGTTTTAGGGTTTACTTTTGGAGTAGAGTTTACATTTAGAATATAATTTATAGTGATTAGAATTTAGGGTTTAGTATTTATAAGGTGAGAGAGTATGGTTGAAATCAGTTTTAACTTCTTTAATGCAATCATAAACATTTCATAATTTCACCATTTGTACTATGTTATTTATTATGTTCCATTCTATTTGGAATATAACGATATTATAGTATACTATCTCAATAGCTGTTAATATTGTTGATCAAATGGATTTGGGTTCACCTTTTCTAAATTAGGGTATAATGTTCCCACATTCTATACTGTTATGATTTAACTTTCATTTTTTAGTATTAACTCTTAGTAATTATATATACTGTCTCAAGCTTTCCATGTGGAATAGTATGATATTATAGTATATTATCTCAACAATTGTTTGTGTAGTTGTAATACTGTTGATCAATGGATTTGGGTTCACTTTTCCCAAATTAGGGTATAATGTTCTCACATTCTATAATGTTATCACATAGTACGTATTTCAGATGAATTGTCTAAATTTTAGCATTGATGTTGTCATTTACTAGTTATGGAATAGTTTTTACTATTTCATATGGTATTGAAAAATTTATACTATTTCATATGGTGTTGAAAAGAGTTGTGTTACGTGTTCTCATTCATCGTCGTCATCTCTTTTTTTTTATCATTGGCAACTTGTAAATGGAAAGGATATAACCGGATAAAAGATGAGCTAAATGCTATTGTTTTAATAACGTCAAAATCATTGTCATATTCTTCATTTTGCTTTCAAATATGGCTATTTGACAAATTGACCCTAAATAAAAATACATTTGTACATATATATGAGTCATATTTTAAAAATAAGATGATACACTTGATGGATTACAAGATAAAATTAAATTACTCAATATAAACTATAAAATTAGTGTGTTTAAAATGTCTTTTTAAACACTAATTTTTAAACAACTAAATTTTTTAAAAAAATATATATATTATTGCTTATAAAAAATAAAAACAAACACTTGCGCGGATGCGCAAAATAAACAACAAACCTTTTGGTCTCTTCTGTCGAATTAAACCCATAAGTAATTCGAAATCATTTAAATTTATTTTCGTTTTATTATTTTATAAATTTTAATCCAAATGTTTTATATATTACAAATTTTATAGAATTTGAATAATAGTCTTTTTCTTAGAAATGTTATAACTACTATATCAATTTTTGTATATCATACTAACTCTTACTTCTCAAGATGATATATCTTTAATTCAAAAAATTATTTTCAATATATCGTATACATAAATTTCATTATATATTCATATTGGGTTTGTTTAAATAATAACAAATAATTGTGATACAATAAATTGTTAACATGCACAAAAGATACTCATTATAATACGATTAATTTTGACAAAAAAATCATTTAACACAAAAAAAGTTTAGAAAGATAAAATTAATATATGTGCGGTCGTGCGTCGCACGGATCAAAATCTAGTTCACATATTACATGCAATGTTTTCCTTTGTTCAACTTTAAATTTTATTTCAGTTTCCTAGAACTTTTTGTAAATGTTAAAATTTTAGTAAATTATCTACTTTTGCTTTGTTCATTTCACTAATCATCCTTCACACATACCAGTCAAAATAATAGCGTTGGGTTTACTAACTTGATTAATTATTTTCAGACAGTTATAACTTACAAGTTGCAGCCATCGTAATACAACAACTTGGCGATACGATGGTCCCTTTTTTTTGTCACTGAGCTATGCGATGGTTAAAAGGTAAAGAACAAAGTCTAAACAGACAAGTGCGTCTTGTCAGAAAGAGAAGAAGCCAAAACATCTGCTTTGCATCACGTTCTCTACAAATCTAAAAACGCAGTCTCTCTACAAATATAGAAGATTGAACTATTAAAACTAAGAATCTCAGGAAGATTAAGAGCTAATCAAAATCATAATCTCTATTAATAATTCGATACAAATTTTACAAAAGCTCTGATCAAGCGATCAACACAAAATCCAGAGAAAGTTTCTTTCAAAACAAAGTCTCATCCGCCGCCAGAGTCTCCTAGAACGCTCCGGAGGAAACACAAAATTGAGACCTGAGAAAGCTGGTTGCGCCTAGATCAGAAATCAACTAGATGAGAAGAGAAATCTGGAACAGGTATCGAACTAGAAGGAAAACGCAGAGAGAAACCACCAATCCGTATAACGTCACTGTCCCCTTGCCGGCGTCTAGGAAGAATCCCAGCAGTTAGTTTCGCGAGTGCAGTCGTGTACTCCACAAGTAGCTCAGTGATGATAACAACAGATATCATGATCGGATATAAAAGGATTCGCAGAATATCTATCTCGCTCTTCTGGAATCTCTGTCTCTCTTTATCTTTTTTGTTGTGTTGGAGTTAAGAGACACCATACAAATCTCTTTATATAGGCGACAAACCTAAAGCTCCCAGTGTCTCAAGACCTACTACTTGTACACGTATATCGCTTTCCTTTCCTATATTTTATATTATTTTTGTTTTCAGTAATTTGACGCGTGTCACCAGTTGTAGACAAAACAGTCACAGTGTTGGTGACAATGACAAAAATTCATGGTGGTAACGCACACAATACCTAAATACGGCATGTTCCACTTACCGAATAAAGTATAAAGTATATAAAATACTTTACTGTATCTGTCTATTTGGTTTAAGAACATTCCGTTGATTCTCTAAAATGATCTGGTTTTCGTTTAATAGTCCTTTTATTTTTCTAATAAATTGGACTCTGCCGATTGATTCAAACCACCAAAATTCACTTGAATATTTTTCAGGTAATTTTTCAGCAAGTCATCCAACCAACGCTTGGAAATCATCACTGGTCGGGACTCGGGACAGGCACGCCAACCAGAACAGGATAGGTGATCAGTTATCGTAAATTAAGAAAAGGCTGTATAAATCATAATTTCTAGTATTATATAATTCAATACAATAAATGTTTACAAATCACTAGCCTACTCAGTATCCAAAAGGAAAAAAAATGATGCTCAGCTGTCGTTCATCCATAAAATAGGAGGGAAAAACACATTGACCAATCGTCACAGATCAGAAGTCGACGAGATGCGAAGAGAAATCTGGAACCGGCGACGACCTAGGAGGACAGTACACGGAGAAATTGCCAATTCTTACGAAGTTGCCGTCCTCTTGCCGCCTCGGAAGAATCCCAGCGGCTATCTTAGCGAGAGACGTCGTGTACTCCACCAGTAGCTCGACAATGATTACGACGGAAATCATGATCGATCGATGAGACTTGAAGATTCGCCGGAGAAGAATGGTCTAGAAGTTTCTTGAGTTCTACTTCGAGAGCTGCAAATTGTTATATGACTTGTGAGAATGAGATAACTCTCTTTATTTGTTTATATAGAGGCCAAATAAGCCAGAGTTTCTCCACGTTGGTCGTCGTTACTCGGACTCGTGTTTCATATTTTAATATATTGTATTTCTCTTTAGATAGTCAAAACATAAAAATGAAGACGCGCTTGTCCCATTAGCGTTAGCTGATCCTCTAATCAACTCTTTTTTTTTCTTTTGACAACGCTGATCCTCTAAATCAACTTAACGACAATCACATGTGTTTATTTACTAATATAGCTCAGCACTTACATCACTTATTAAATAAAAATAATAATTCAGCCGATTCAACCTTTTTAGGGGCTTAAGCTCACATACACTTCTAGAAATAAACAGAACTCTAACACGTCTTCACATCTTCATACCTCGATTTTCTTGTGAATGTCTATCATATGGGAGTTGGTTATCTCCAGTATCTTCGGTGAGAAATTTGCAGTAATACCACATTCAATATACCACTTTTCATTTATACCTTAATCAACTTTACCCTTAAAATCTAAGTAGAAAAATGACTATTATACCCTTCGTTAATTCTCTCCCGCAGATCTCCAAATTCAATGGACAAACTTTCTCCGACAAGACCGAACGAGCTCTCCGCTGACCTCTGCGATGAGTTCTCCGATGACCGCTCCGATGAGCTCTCCGACGAGCTCTCGATGAACCCCTGGCGGCAAAATGTACAAGACCCGTCCCAAGAGAACACCCGGCGGCAAAATCCTCAGCAACGAGTGCCAATCAAAAGAACTACCCAACACTCGAATCCAACCCGATCGGAGATGGTTCGGTACGTTTTAATGCTTCATATAACTCAATCAATTTAAAAGATTATCTCTTTGTTGATTACTTTAGGGAAGGAGATGAAGACGAAGATGCAGAGTAATTACAATGTGATTCTAGGTGGAGGAGAGGAACAGACAGAAGAAGCTTTCGATGTAGCAAGTAATATATTGCATTTTGTAAAAATGTTTTATTGGAATTTATACTGGTGTAAGAGTTGTTCAATGGAAGGAATGTTATCTTTTAGGAGATCTGAGAAGAATCACTGTTATACACACGCGTGTGCATCTCGTGCTTACTTAGACATCAGTAGCTAAAAGCTTTGGCTATAATTGTTCTTGTGTATTTGGTTATGGGGTGAATCTCCTCAGAACTCGTATCTCTTTTCAGACTGTTAGTTCTAAATGCACATTGGAGAGAGATGTGCAGATTCATGTTTAGACTTTAAGGGCTCTTTTGTAGTGAAAAATAAGCAGATACTGTATTGCTTGTTACTTTTAGTATATTGATGTTTCAGCTTTTTGCTCTCTTGTTCTGTATGTACGATTCCTGCTTCTTGATCTCTTGGGCAGAGTAAGCTGATGTGTTCCATTTACAGGCTTAAGGATCAGCGAAGATGAGTGACAATCTTATGAACAAAGTTACCGCATTCGGTGAGCGCCTCAAGATTGGAGGTTCTGAAGTGAGCAACAAAATCAGTGCCGGTATGAGCTCGATGAGCTTCAAAGTCAAGGAACTTTTCCAAGGTCTGAACCCAACTGATAAAATAGTTGAGGATGCTACTTCGGAGATTCTAGAGGAGCCTGACTGGGATATGAACTTGGAGATATGTGACATGATTAATCATGAGACTATTAACAGTGTTGATCTGATCCGTGGGATAAAGAAGAGGATAATGATGAATCAGCCTAGGATTCAGTACCTCGCCTTGGTTTTGCTTCACTACAGGAAATAAGAGTTTTAATAGCACCGCTAAAGCGCTATCATACGTTATCATAGCGTTGTAGAAAGCGCTCCAATATCGCCCGCGATAATAGGTCTCGTACATTGCATAGCGGTTTTTCTATGTGCTATTGATATTTAATTATTAATAGCGATTCGTGTTATGCAATTGTAATTTTTTATTATAGCATCACAAAAATGATATTATAACTTTTTAACTATATCTTTTTTTAATTTACTATAGCATTTTGTAATTACTATTGTTGTCTTCTATCAATAGCAATATTTGAATATTTCATTGCAGTTTTTATATGTAATTGTTTCATTTTGTTTATAACAAATTTTATTTAATTTTTTGATTTTTAAAATTATACAGAATAAAAAAAATGTCAAATAAAAATTTATCCTAATACAAATTTTATTTAATGTTAAATCTTCTTCCTTAACACCGTAGCCTCTGTTCGCCCAATTACACTTGAATAAAGGAAGGCTGAACATGTGGCAATTCTTCTTCTCAAGTATCTCAACCCTCAAGTCTATGGCTTCGAAACGTCCACCGTATTTCTTCAGCCGCTGAATCATCGACTCCACCAAGTCACTCACTCCTGGTTGCTGCTCCAAGGAACCGATATCTTCAAAGTTCCTGGCAGAACATTAAAACTTGTTTATAAACCTCACGAACGTTTTATGAAGAAAAAACAGAAAACCACTAAGATTTCATCACCAGGTTTGCTTCCTCTTATGCCAGAGAGCACAAGAGTTGCTCCAAGATGCTTGGCAACCATCACAGCATCAGTAATCTAAAACAGGCAAAAGACAATATCAGGGGGAAAGAAGAAAACATCTCTTTTAGATTCAATATGAAGATCACCTTAGAGATATGGTATTCAGGACCATTTGTTAGGGAAAATGTAACATAACCCTTTGATGATACCGCTTCACCTACGACACCAGAAACATTTTAAGCAAACAAACTAAAAAAACTGCAGAGAAGATTTTGAATCAGAGAACTAATCTGAGAAACAGAAATATACCAGATCGAGATATTGACAAACAAGGTTTGAGTTCATGGCTATCTTGACTTGCTCTAACAAGTCCATCTTCCACATCTATTTTAGATCCGTGGAACTATGTGCATCTCCTTCAACTTTTTTCCTGCAAATAATCACAAACACACAAAGAAGAGAAGCATTTGACGTTTTTTAGCTACAGAAAAAAAGAAGAAGCAAAAAGCTTGAAGCTTTCACAGTTACAGACAAAAGAAAGAAAAAAATCGAACAGAACCACACTTGAATTGTGCTCAGTCACTAACAGAGACATGTCTGGTTAAAGTACCTGAACCGCATCAAAGCAATCTCGAGAGGGTGGTGACGAATTGAGGATGCTAGAGATGACGATGGTGATGAAGACGGATCTGAGAAGCGATGGTGGTGGTAACGAATTGGGGATGCGAGAGATGACGATGGTGGTGGTGGTGGTGGTGTTGACATCGTGTCTTCTCCGTTCTCTACCATCTCTTCTGGCGGCTGTTCTCAGAAGGCCAATCGCCTATCTCTCTCTTTTTTTTAGACCTCCATCTCTCTCTCTCGAGAACGGAACACGCAGAAAATAATTGGAAAAAGAGAACAAATCTCAAGCGTTGATTCAGTGCGATCTAACGGTGTAGAGGGTGATCCGCGCCAAACCAATCAAATACAAGGACGAAGATAGATGGGAAATTGATTTTGGACCCTTGATTTAAAAGTCAATCAATGGCTGAGAAAAAATACTACAAATTATCTTCTTTTTATTTATAATTAATTGTAAAATTAGTTAAACTTTAAATAATTGGGTATCATAATTTAAATTTTTTAATCTGTATTTTTTATTTAAATTTTCAAATTGTGTGATTAATTAAAAATTAAGATTTAGTATTTTATGTGATATAAGTCAATATGAAATATGTGGTTTGGAGTTTAGGGATTGAAGTTATATTTTCAATATACTGATTTTATTTTGATTTTATAGTTTCTATAACTTCATAATTTAGTATAAAATAATTGTTATAAATTTAAAATGTTATGATTTAATTGTTTTTTGTAAATAGTTTGGAATATGATATAGGGCTTGGAGTATAAGTAGGACAATGAGTATATGTAGGGTTTGTATTATAATGTTTAAAGTTGGATATTTATATATGATATCTAATCTGAATGTCTGAATTAAATGTTTTAAGTTGGAGATTTTTATGTATAAAATGTAATTTAAGATATAAGGTTTGATATATGTAGTTAGGGTTTAGGGCATGTTTAGGGTTTAGGGCAAGTTTAGGGTTAAAAATTTAAGGTAAAAAAGTTTTATTTTGGTTTCATTATTACTGTTGGATTTTTTAATCAATTTAATTTATTGTGTTATCTTTAGCTTTTGTGATGAGATATTAAAATTTTAGAACATACTCAAATTTTATTTATTAATTATTGCTTTAAAAATCATTAATAAATATAACTCACTCTAATAAAACACAAGTAAATCATTAAAAATTTAATGTGGATGTGATACAGTTTTCTATAGTTTTTTCATTAAAAATTCAATCCACACAAAATCAATACATGAAAACATGAATTAAAAGTCTATACAGGAAAACATGAACTAAAAGCATCAAGCTCTTCTCCTCACCACCATCAAGCTCATCCTTTAGCTTGGATAGCTAGAGTCAAGACAATTCTTTGAGCTTCTACGTGCAAGATGTTCTTAATCAGGTTTGAGATGATAATAACGCCAAATATTTTATTCTCTGCACCAGAATCTCCCTTTGATGATCTCCAAGACTTTACAACGTTGGATGCATACTCGTGCTGACTCATCTGAACAACACTCCCCGTCAACTTCTCAATGATCTTTCCCCTTTCATCAGGCTCTCCTCTCTCCAGGACATGCTGTAATTAAGAAAATCATCAAGCCAAGACTAAGAATAACATGAGAAACAAGGGATACACTGATCACTGAGTTAACCATACCTGAGTGACATAGTTCCCATACTGATCATGAGCTAGAGCAATAGCAGATTCCAAGATTTCACCAGACGCTAGGCTTGTCCAGAGCTATGCGTTTTTGACAGCAGCAATAAGGGGGGCTGAGGCGCGTGGAGGCTGAACAAGAAGAATGGTGTACCTCCTCATGCTTAGCTGCTGAAGAGGATTGGATAAGTCCCTATCACCGGAGATGAGCATGAAGTTGGCTGGTGCAGGGTCAACAGCACACAGTAACATATCCACTAGTATCTTCTTGTCGCTCGCATCTTTCACTCCTGTTAATACCACCCAAACAGCACAAAAAAGTTCAATCTTTCATGTTACACATTAATAGAAACCTAAAAACTGAGATGCCATCACAGTAAAAAAAACTAAAATCATCATCGAAGTAACATAAACTCAATAACAAACACTCACAAGATCAAAAAAAAACTCTGAAAGAAGAAGCTAATACAACTTAAACCAAAAGTAAAATTAGAGATCCATGGATTATCATCAGCTAAAGGAACCAAAGATCCAACTTTTAATAAAGATGGACAAATAAAATTGAGAACTTTGGGAGAAATGAAACCTGCAGGAACATGATTAAGACCAACACCAGTAGAAGAAATCGTTTGCTGGACTGCAAAAGAAACCTTGTCTGAATCGACTTGGAACTGGCGAGAGAGACAGTAATTCTCCTGTTCTTAACTATCTCATCATAGTGTTTCCAATTACTAAATTGAAAGCGTCTGAATCAAAAGGAAGCGATATGAACCACCATGATTAAGGATCCTTTGAACAGCAATCCTTGTCACTCTAGAACCAGCTGGAAACCACACCCTCTTCATGCTTTCATCGAATAAAGGATAAAGGATAAGCCTTTTTTTTGGCTGAGAGATTGAAACCCAACAGAGAGATCCTTGACAGATCGAAACCCAACAGAGAGAGAGGATCAAAACGTGGTGTGGTGGTGGTGGTGGTGGTGGTGGGACGGCGAGATTGACATCGGAAGGAGGAAGAGGGTTCGTCAAAAACACAGAGAAGTTGGTTGGCGAAGAAACAGTAGAGATCATCGAGGTTGTCGTGAAAAGGAGGGTTGGGGAGTTTGAGGACGAGACAGAGGCTTCTCGCGCTGAGCTTCACTGATGAGAGACTCCATCCTGAGGTTTTGGTCTCTCTCTCCCAGATCACTGCTCTGTTTGATTTTGAGATGGAGTCTTCTCTTATGAGGGAGAGGTAAGGGGACAGACATAAACAAAGGCTCGTCGATTTCTTGTAATGTGGCAGAGGAGAGAACTGACTTTTTTTTTTGTGTATCAAAACTTGGTTAAAGGCTAATTAAAGTACTTTTTATTAAAATTTGAGATACTTAATATTTATGATAGCATTTAATTTTGGATCTAAAATTGTAAGGCGCTTATACTTAATTAATCAACGCGGCTAAAAAAATTATTTTCCCGCGATAACAAACATAGCGTTTTAAATTATTAAACGCTATTAAAAAAACCAGTGTTGATTTACAATAGCAGAACTGTAATAAACGCTATAATCCGATGCTATTAATACACATATTTCTTGTAGTGCTTGAGACGTGTGTTAATAACTGTGAGAAAGCGTTCTCGGAGGTGGCAGCTGAGAGAATCCTTGATGAAATGGTGAAGCTAATTGATGATCCACAGATAGTTGTGAATAATCAAAACAAAGCTTTGATACTGATAGAAGTTTGGGGAGAATCGACCAGTGAACTCTGCTACCTACCAGTTTTCAAAGAAACTTACAAGGTAAACTATGACCTGGTACATTACAAATTGCTGCTGAGTTCTACAATGAACGTTCCATTTACGTTTCTTAATTGTGTTGATGTGTATTACGAATTTATTGGATTTGCTTATCTAGTAAACATATGACGTACCTGCCTTTAGAAAATTCAGGTCAAGCGAATGTGTTACAATATCATGACTATTGTTTCTGACTAGTTTGGCTTTGATCGATCACAAAACAAGTCTTGGTGTTTTTGTCCTTTTGTAGAGCTTAAAAGCGAGAGGTATCCGTTTCCCTGGACGAGACAACGAGAGCTTGGCACCTATTTTCACACCTGCTCGGTCAGCTCCAGCACCAGAAGTCAATGTTGATCCTGCTCAGCATGCGCATGAACCTGAACAACATGTTCAGTATAATGCTCTTGTTAAGATATATGTGATACTTAAATGCTTGGATTGGATCTGTTGGAACCTTTTTTAAAACTTAATGTATCCTTTAAAATAACATTTGTAATATATAAAGTCTTATAAAAGACTAAGAATCATTTATTGTGACTTTGTAAATATTTATAAATTATCTGTACACCTTTATAAATAATTTCTAAACTACTTATAAATGATTTTATAAATATTTATAACACCTTAAGATGACTTTATAAGTTCTTATAAATGATTTTTATAAATATTATATACATATATTATTAGAAATGATTTATAATGATATATAAATAGATTATATGTTCTTGTAAATAGTTTTACAAACCTTTATAAATAGTTATATAAATATTTATATGCGTTTTATAAATTTAATAGATGGTTGATACAAGGTTTTATAAGCTCTTATAATTTTTAAAAATGGTTCATAAATGGTTTTACAAACCTTTATAAATAGTTATATAAATATTTATATGTGTTTTATAAACTTTATAGATTGTTGATACAAGGTTTTATAAACTCTTCTAAATTTTATAGATGGTTTTACAATCCTTTATAAATAGTTATATATATATATTTATATGTGTTTTATAAACTTTATAGATTGTTGATACAAGGTTTTATAAGCTCTTATAAATTTTATAAATGGTTCATAAATAGTTTTCTAAGCCTTTATAAATAGTTATATAAATATTTATTTATGTTTTATAAATTTTATAGATGGTTGATGCAAAGTTTTATAAGCTCTTATAAAATTTATAAATGTTTCATAAATGGTTTTATAAGCCTTTAGAAATAGTTATATAAATATTTATATGTGTTTTATAAATGATATATAGACTCTTATAAAGATATATAAATCCTTTATAATTGCTATATAGATGATTTATAATATTTTATAAAAGATTTATAAACCCTTATATATGGTTTATAAACCGTTATAAATTATTTATAAATATTTACAATGATTTTTAGACTTCTTACAAACATCTACAAACTCTTAAAATGATTATATAAATTCTTACAAATTGATTTATAAACTCTTATAAATTGATTTATATACCCTTATAAATTGATTTATAAACCCTTATAAATTTTTGTATAAACTCATATGAATTGATTTATGATTTCTTATAAATAGATGGGAGTTATGATCAGTAATGTTTTAATATGCTTTTTAATCTCTTATTAATAATATACATACCCCTTATAAATTATTTATAAACTCTTAAAATGATTATATAAATTCTTACAAATTGATTTATAAACTCTTATTAATTGATTTATAAACCCTTATAAATTGATTTATAAACCTTTATAAATTGATTTATAAACCTTTATAAATTTTTGTATAAACTCATATGAATTGATTTATGAACTCTTATGAATAGAGATGAGTTATGATCGGTAATGTTTTAATATGCTTTTTAATCCCTTATTAATAATATACATATCCCTTATAAATTATTTATAAACTTTCATAACTTTCTTATAAGCATTTATAAATATTTTATAGATTTTATAACTTGTTTTATATGCCTTTATAAATGGTTTATAGAATCTTACAAATAATTTACAAATAAATTGTTTTATAATGGTGTATAAACTGATTTATAAACCTTCTGATATTTTTTCTAGCAGAATAAATATTTTTCGAACAGCTCAAGAAGACCTTTAAACAGTTTTCAAACCTTTTATAATTATTTATAAAGCCTTTATAATATTTTTTATAAATCTTTATAAACCTTTATAAATAGTTTATAAACTCTTATAAATTATATCTTTATAATTTTTCTAAATTTTTATATTTTTTATTAATTTATAAACACTTTTAAATAAATGTATAAACTCTTATAAATAGCTTATAAGTTCTTGTAAATAGTTTTAAAAACCCTTTATAAGTTAGTTATAATGGTTTATAAAATGTTTATATATTAGTTATAATGGTTATAAATTATTTGGAAGGAATTATATATAATTTATAAAGGTTTATAAATAATTTCTATAGATTTCTGGACCATTTGTAATGGTTTCTAAGTTGGCCCTCTAGTATTTGATGATTTTCTACTTTTGAATCTGATATAAATTATTTATAAATTTTTACAAAGTTATTTATACGCACTTATATAGTTAATAGTTTCTTATGAATACATTTTACAAACCCTTACAAAATGATGATTTATGAACTCTTGTAAGTTATATATGAATTTTCATAAAACCTTATAAAATTATTTATGGACACTTGTAATTTATTTATATCTTTTTATAAACCCTTATAAATGACTTATAGACTTATAAATAGTTTATATAATTTTATAAATGATATATAGACTCTTATAACAGTCTATCAAAACAGAACCACCAAAGCTACATATAGAGCAAACAAAAATTCTCCAATTACGTCTCTGCAATAAACCAGTCGAGTTGCCAAGAAACTTTAACAAAGTTTCTTACTTTAAGCAGAAGAACATATCAGAACACCACTTAGTTTATTAGAAACCGCTTAAATGATAGATCCAACAAGCTTTATGTATATATATAATATATGTTATTCAAATACTACTTTGTATAAGCTTATAAATTGTTTTGATGTATTGTATACAACATGAACAATAGTCTGGTTTGCTCACACGTCTTTCTCTCTGCATTGTGTGTTGAGCACTTAAGAGCATCACTGTGTTTTCTTCAAACACACTTTGCACTGGTAAAGAGTTCCAATGCATGGCCATGAGGACAATATAAAGAGTGATAAAAAGAAAATATACACATTTGATTGGATTAACGAACACAGCAATTAAATATCAAAAATTTGAGGAATCTTTATAAGATTAGATAAAACTAAAAAAAGAGTTCTCCTAAATGTGTGTGAGTGATTGAAAGACTAAAACTCATCCTCAGTTCAAACGTGTGTGTGTGATTAAAAATCTGATAGTTTAACATGATAGTTCCATCGATAATATTAGAGAAACAAGAGAAAATATTGACTTAGTTACCAATTCGTCTTGTAACTTCAGATGCTTCTTAGCTTTTCCTTTTGTGCTTTCTTCAGCTTCTTGTCAGAACCAATCGTTATCTTCTTCTGATATATAAGAGCTGCTTTCTCGTCAGCGCTGGCCTTCTTCTCTACTAACTCCTCATAATCTTTCTTAAGCTCATCGGTGCCAGATTAAATCTGTTCGAGAAGTCCAGTGAGTTCTGTCAAATTCCTAGAAGCAACAGATTCAACATCACCTACACGAAATCGAAATCAAAAGCACTTGAATCATTCCCAATTATCGAAACAAAAACCAAATTCTCTTCAAATCAGGAAGAATCAAGCACCTGAAACAGTAAGAAGTTACGAGCCTTAACAAGTATCCATATCGATCGGAGCTTCCCACTGCACTCTTCCCAATTTACAATCATATTTTCGATAGGATACTCACTGGTAATCATACGGGTGAAACGAAGCTGCACCACCTGGACGACGGCGGGACTCGTTGAAGACGACAGCGGCCAAGCTCAATGAAGACGACGGCGGCACCTTGATGAAGAGGACGATAGAAAGGTTCGATGAAGATGATGACGGAGATGCTTGACGTAGACGATGACAGAACTTGATTTAACTTCGACGGTGAAGTTCGACAGGAATGGTGAAGCTTCTTCGTCTCTTCTTCTAAAGGTGAGAGTTAGATTAGAAAGGTTATTTTAGTCATTGTCGTTTAGTTTCTTTAGGTGTTTATAAAAATGTTCATCTACTTGTGGTAAACTTGAAAAGTGGTATCACCAAAATGGTATAATTGAAATTTCCCCATCTTCGGTTACGTTTTTAATAAAAATAAATGTGCTTTTATATTGAAGATACATCTACAGTGCTATTTGAAATAAAATAAAACTTTAGTTATCATATACATGTTCTTACGATATATATATGATATTTTTTAAAGAATTTTAAATGAATTCAAACAAAAAATCAGTTTTACACTTGTTGTTACATTGGGATATAATTTTTTATATATATGTATATATGATATTTGTTCATTCTGGTTTGGAAAGAGAGAAATTGCAAACATGCATAAATCTTTGTACTGGCTAGATAAATCTTAAATATTCAAGACCTTTTTTTTGTCTAAATCTATTCAGTTCTCGATATTATTATTAGTATTATCTTTTACACGTCAAATCCGGCAAAATCATGAACTCACTTCTGTGCTTGTATACAAGATTACAACTATGATGTTTTGTTTGGTTCCATGTATTATTATTGCACTTAGAATCAATAAACAAGGAGATAGATTTACAGATTTAGTTAATAGTATATGATTGGAACTCTAATCATTTTTCATTATACATATGATTGGAGCTTGCGGATGTAGATTTTGAGTTAATTCTGTTTGGCAATATCATATAATTTGTTTTGATTCTCCGATGAGGGGATATTATAAAATTATAT
This sequence comes from Hirschfeldia incana, assembly GCA_026261945.1. Classification (NCBI taxonomy): domain Eukaryota; kingdom Viridiplantae; phylum Streptophyta; class Magnoliopsida; order Brassicales; family Brassicaceae; genus Hirschfeldia; species Hirschfeldia incana. The sequence continues at coordinate 8,222,081 of JABCMI010000006.1, forward strand.
AGATGACAAAAAGAGAATCGTCTAAAGAATTATAAATGACATATCACGCTTCACGCGTTCACAACTTGGCTGATGTAGTATAGACACATAGAATAATACTTGTCGCATAGAATAAATAATATGATTCATATAAGCTGGGCGATTTTAATTTCAGATGAGTTGTAGTTGACTGTAAGTTGTATATGAACTAAAAAAACTTCTCTCTCTAGAAAAAAGAGCTCTGTCTTCTCTCTAGTTTTACCGTCGTGATTTGTATGCTCCGACCGACGGGGTGGGCTCTCACAGCCACCGTCGGTCCGGCGATTCTCTGTTTTTCCTCGTTGTTTTCCTATCTTTCATAGTTCGGTATTTCTTTTTTGGCTTCTGTCGTCGCACAAGTTTCTCCGTGGACGGTCGGTTTTTGATTCCGGCGTAGCTCCTATACTATATAAAGGAGAACGGTCGGCTCTAGGTTTCCGCGACGTACGGTCTACTCTGGTTGCGACGGCGGCTATGGTGAATTTTACTGCTGATTAGAGTGGGCCTCGGTTAAGGGGTGTGGCTTTGCTTCCGGATGAGATCTAGCTGGTTCGATGGGTTCTCTCCGGTAAGGAAGTGGTGAGGTGAAGATGACGACTTCGATGGCTCGGGTTGAGATCGCGGGACAGGCCCGATGAAACTCTCCGTTGCAACGAGTCCAGGTGAAGAGGTGGAATTGAATCGGTCGGGAATCTTGTTCCGGCGGTGCTCTGTGTCCCGGTAAAGCGAGGGGTGGCTTTCTCCGGTGGTGAAGCCTTGGCGATGAAAACGCGGCGGTTTGGTGACGCGTATACCTCGTTTGGTGAGGTTTAAACACGTGTCCGGTGGTGATTTATGGAACGACGCGTGTCCTATTACGCGTTCTTGCGTGAAGCGTTTTCAGCCGAAAGGTTTTTATGTTTGGATCTTTGTTGGGTTCGTATGCTTTTTCGAGCTTTGTGTGGCCCATGTATGTGTGGTGCCCATTAAAAAGCTTTCTGTATGGTTTGGTCTTTTACAGCCTTTTAATATTAATAATATCGTAGATAAATCATTGTTAATTACCTGAGCTTTGACCTAGTCTTTGATAAATCGCACCTATAGGCACATAGTCCACTTTCTGGGCTAAAATTAATAAGTTTTTGTTTTTTTTTTACTTTTAGTGTAATATTTATAAACTTTATAAACGTAACTCATTATGTATGGAGATATATTGCATGAGATGGATGCAAGAGGGGTTGAAAACCATTCAAATTAATGAAAGCCGATATGGTTATATAATGTTATAAAAATCGCTAGGCGGTTACTAGGCGTTTGATAGAAGATTAACAACTAGGCGGATTATTCGTGGTCTAGGCGAGGCTTAGGCATTAATAAATTATTGATTTATTTATATATATATATATATATTACACTTATATGATATATTTTAGTTTTTAAGTTTAATTATAAAATTATTGTAATGAATTATCAAAATTTGATATACAAAACAGAAGAAACTAGATAAATTTATAAATATATGATAATATTATTGCTTAATTCGGTATATTTAGATCAATTTAACAAATTTTAATCAATTTTTAAACAATTTAAACCAATTTAAATAATATAAATAGGTATAAATCTGATTTGAAGAAAATTATTTCGGATAGAACTGAGTTGCCGCCTAGGTGCACGTAGACCGATTTTTAGAACGTTTGTATTAATCCTTCGCATACGCTGATACGCAAATGGTCTGCCCATGCATTGTCTTCATTCGAAGTTGTGCATCAGTTAAGAATAACAAGTTGCAATAAAAAAACAAAGAAGCTAAGTTAGATTCAATATGCCAGCATCACAAAAAGACATGGCTCTATGATCAGTGCCGAAGCTACACCTAGGGTAGTAGGGGCAGCTGCCCCCCCCCCCCCCCCCCCCCACAAATCAATCAGATTAATGTATTTTTGTACTGAATTTTATAATGTTCCAGTTGATAATTTAAAATTATAAAAGTATCTACTATATTAAAATAGAGTCAGTATTTTTATCTAATATAAAAAAGTCTGAAGACCAGACCAAATCTGGATTATTGATATGTTTTATTAGGTTAATATACTAATTTAGTACTTTGAACATATTGTAAACTAAAATAATGGGTTATTAAGTAACAAAGAAATATTTTTACATAGATAATTAAAATGTTTACCCTGCTATACAGGACATTTGTTTATATTTGACACCCCATAACTGTATTTCATTTAAATATTTCGATAACATGTTATATTTTATTTGTATTAATCATGATTCATACTTAATAAACTACTAAAAAGTTATCGTTCAGTTTTAAGTGATTCTACTAAACTTGACATATATTATATATTTAAAAATAATATAAACAACCCGATTACTCTAACCAGTTACAATTATTTAAAACCAAATGATTAAATAATTGTACCTAAACTAGTAAAAATTAAATATCTATCTTATTAAAACAGAAACATCACAATTCTTCTAGGTGAATTTTTAAGTTGGACTTCATATTTAAATTAAATGTCTCATCCGTTATAAATTAAAGGTACAATAATTGATTCCATATCTATTTTAAACGACTCATACCTTATGAATACTAAATACCATAATTCATGGTTGTTATTAAATGTATCATAATTGAACTATACTGATATCTATATGTTGATAAGAAACTATACAGTTTCATAGTATAATCATTGACTATGTCTTATAACCCTTTTAAGATCGGATTGACTTTTAGAAACATAAACACAAAATAAAAACCAACCACTCCAATATGCCAAACGAACAAGAATACATTATACATACTCCAATTTTAATGTTTCAGCGATGTACACAAAGATTTCAGAACAGATTGTATAGAAATATTTTGATAAAAAAATCATTTCCTAACATTGGTTCATACCATTCATCTCAGTTCCTAATTTTTTTCCATTTCAAACTGATCAAACACAATATTTCAATTTTGGAGTTCCTAAATATGTTAATAATTGATATCTATAGCTATACTTCCAGTATATTTCATGACATAAATGAATTAAACGTCAGAATATAATTTAAGGAGAAATTATGTAATAATCTTTTTAAAAAATTAACTTCATAGTGTACAAAACAAAACACAAGTTTTATAGCAAGTTTGCATTACAATAAAAAAATTATGTGCTTATAAAAGAATGAAAACCCGTCCAACCGGGAGGGTCATGAACTAGTTAAACTGTATTTTATGGTTCGGCCCCAGGTAACAAATATTTTCAGATCCGCCATTGGCTATGATCTAATCCGAAGCTATGTCTTTCTCTTTTATGCAACTAACTAATTGATGTCATACCCTGATAAATCTTCAGAAGTCTATTCAGTTGTTTATTGCCAGTGAAGTGGAACAGTTAGCGGTTAGCTTTTTAATGTGAGAACCGAATTTAATGCAAACATAAACGTATCACAATGCCGTCCATCACCAGCAATTACCATACTTCTATCAATAGACAACAAGTTTAGATTTGATATAGTTTTCATTGTTTGAATTTTTTATTTCGTATGTAGAGGCAGTTACCATAGTTCTACTGATTTTGTGTTACTTTTTGGCTTTATTCTCTTTTTTAATTGGTCACTAGTTTACAAACAAAAAAATTGATCACTGGTTTTCAAACAAACCGCATATTACTAGGGTAAATGAATCTCACAAAAATCATTTTATAAGGTTTTGTCACAAAACATTTAAAAATCCTCAAAATAGCATTAGTTAATCAATAAAAACACCAAATTACTTTACATCCTAAACTATATCCCTAATCATACTTCTAAATTCTAAACACACACATATAAATATATTTATTTTTACATTCTAATAAATATTTTTTTTGGGGGGCGGGGGTTGTATGCTATTTTGAAAAAAAAAACTTGATTTAGGAATATTTGAGGGTATTTTACTAATTATTTGGCAAATTATATTATTACGTACCAGTAAAAACGTTAGTGAAAAAAATATATACGAAAATTTGATGTTTTTTTTTACAAAAAAATATACAGTAAAAACGTTAGTGAAAAACTATATATGAAAATTTGATGTTTTTTTTTTACTAAAAAAAATATATACGAGCACTGATGTTTAAACAATTTGTTTGTAAAATCACATTTTCATTATCTTTAGAATTCCAACAAGCGGGTCATTTGTTCGTACATTTCGAAATCATCAGTGGCCGGGAGAGTTACTAAATGGACCCAACAGAACATATAATCAATTATCATAAACTAAGAAAATGCTGTCATAATCATGACCTCTATTATATAATTCAATACAATAAATGTTTACAAATCTCTAGCCTGCTCAGTATCCAAAAGCGTGAAAAAATCATCAGCTGTCACTCATCTACTTGATAAAAAAATAGAAGGGGAAAAAACATCGACGTCGCTGATCAGAGGTTTTTTATTTTCTTGAAAAAAGTCGCTGATCAGAAGTTGACTAGATGCGAAGAGTAATCTGGAACAGGCGACGATCTAGGAGGACAATACACGGATAAATTGCCAATCCTTACGAAGTTGCCGTCACCTTGCCGCCTCGGAAGAATCACAGCTATGAGTTTAGCGAGAGACGTCGTGTACTCCACCAGTAGCTCAGAAATGATTACCACGGGGATCATGATCGATGAGACTTGAATATTGGCAGGAGAAGAATGATCTTGAAGTTTCTTGTATTGTATTTCTAGAGCTGTAAATTGTTAACTGACTTGTGAGTATGAAAGAACTCCCTCTATTTGTTTATATAGAGGAGGGAGACGAAAGAAACTAGAGTTTCTCCACTTTGGTCGTCGTTACTCGGACTCGTGTTTCATATTTAAATATATTTCTCTTTAAAACAGATAAAATATAAAAATGTACCGCGTACACATTAGCCTTAGCTGTTCCTCTAGTCAATTACAGATAAACACATATGTTTTAGTTACTAATATAGCTCATCAGTGACATCACCTTTTTAATTCACCAGCAGATAAATAAACAGAACGCTAACAAGTCTTCACATCTTCACTGTATCTTCATAACTCGATTTTCTCGTGAATGCTTTTTTTTTTTTTTTTTTTTATCATATGGATCTCTTCGGTTACATTTTGTTATTCTACCTTTCTCTTCAGTCTTCTAGACCAATCTACAATGCTATTTAAAATAAGATAAACTTGATTCATCACAAATGTTGATGATATTGTTCATTCCTGTTCGGAAACGTGATGAGACAAAAATCATTTTTTTTTAATTTTGAAATTTGGTATGTATGATTTGTTTTTATTTGTATATGCTAGTATATATATTGCTGTTTTCTCGTCAAGACAAATTTTGATTATTGAAAGTGTAAGAGTAGCTCGTGTAACAATTAAATAATAATATATGCATAATTAGTTATGTTATCTTGATTTGGGAAGGTTGTTATTAAATTATGCTATGAACTTATGATGTTTTTTTTTTTTAAATCGAAACATTCCTAGAAAATGTTCAATTCCACTCTTTCAAACCCAATATGAGAAAAATAATATGAAACAAGATTTGGTTACTACCAAAGTTCTTGTTTCTTTCCCTGTTAGTTACAAAATGCCGTTTGTCTACCTCCGCCTTCTATAATGCCTAAGTTAACATTAACATCCTTTTCAATCGTCCGAAAGTCTTCACGGTCCAAAACTGACTCAGAACCAAAGTTCTAATGTATATTATTCATAGACCAAAACAGTTGAACATTCGGAGTTGGAAGATCAATAATCTAATGAGCTTAATCAGCTAAAGGAGACTTATCTCAAATATATGAAGATATTCTTATCTCTTTGTTTATTTTTATTATCTTTATGACGTCATATAAGATAAATTTGTACTGGTCTGTCATCATAAATGTGAATAAGACGGTAAAAACATATTTTCTTGAACAAGATGAATTTGTACTAGTTTGTCATCATAAATGTGAATAAGACCGTAAAACATATTTTCTTGAAGTTAATGGTGAGGCCAATAACGAATAGCATCATAAACAAAAAAAGGTAGGAAAGATTCATCAAAAAGTTAACTATAATTTTCTATTAGATTTCGATACAAGATTTGCAAAGCTCTAAGCGATTCATCACACAATATAGAGAAAGAGAGGCAGAGATACACTCATTGGAAAAAAATCTCAGCCGTCACTCTCCTATTAGATCAAGAAAGAGGAAGAGAAGATCCGAAACAAAGTCTCTAAATCTTCAAGCAGATCAGAAGTCTACGAGATGAGAAGAAAAGTCAGGAAACGCCGACGACCGGTTAGTACTCGAAGGAGAAGGACAAGGCAAGATGAAACCGCCAACTCGTACGACGTTGCTGTCGTCGCCTTGCCGTCTAGGAAGCATCCCGGCGGTTAGTTTAGCGAGAGCTGATGTGTACTCCACAAGTAGCTCAGCGAGGATTACGACAGAGATCATGGTCGATGATAACTTGAGAATCAGGTGATAGATTAGCAGAAGAAGAAGAAGGATCTAGAAAGTCTCTTGCGTTTTCTTCTTTTGTTTTGAGAGAGATAGAGAGAGCTGTAATAGAAGTTTGGTGGTATGACTTATGAGGAAGAAAGACCTCTTTGTGTCTTTATATAGGTAAAGGGTTTTGCTTTCTTCACTGTTTGTGTGACATTGGTTCTTTTTTTTTTTAAGTCATCTGTTAGAATATATATAAGAACCAGAGTTTTCTTACAAGGCCAAACAAAGGCTAACAACCATACTACCACTAACTTTATACCTTCCAATAGCATCGATACCAACAGATGCACATTCCAAAAAATAACCATCACCCCCATCTAAGAAGCCACTCAAACCAAAAAACCTTTACCACAAGAGCACATACAAGACACCTAAACAGAGGATGAGACTTACTCACTTCCAAAAAATTCATGTAACCAAGCTGGTTCCCCGGCCGCAACATACGACTGTTTATTTGTTTTAGTTTTTTATTTATTTATTTGTTTAAATAGATAAATAATAACCGCGTCGTACACGCTCAACTACGCATTAGCGTTTAGCGGTCTTCACTAATTTACCGATTATAATAATATGAGTTTTGTGTTTTTTAATTTACTAATATAATAACTCAGTAAACACATCGTTATCACGAAAACTGCACTTGTTGTTGTTGTCTTCTAGATCTCTTTTGTCTAAGATTTTTGTTTTCTTTTGTCTAAATCTGTTTAGTTCTCGATATTATTACTTTTCTATTGTAAAACACACGCCATATCTGACAAATTCATGAACTATTTCTTGCTTGTACAACACTACAACTATGATGTATTTGTTTTCTTTTTGAACATAACTATGATGTATTTGTTTGGTCGGATGTTTTATTGCACTTGAGAAAAAATCATTAACAAGGTTACAAGGGAGATGGATTTTAAAATTTTACTAGTATATTTGGAAGTCTAATCACATAGTATCATTTGGCATGTGATTGGAGCTTACAGATGTAGATTTTGAGCTAATATTTTATGGCGATATCAGATATTTTGTTCTGATTCTCCGAGGAGGAGACATTATTAATTTTATGTTAGTAAAATGAATATCGTTTAAACAATTATAAAGGGACATGTCAAGCTTAACGCGTTCACAACTTGGCTGCTGTAATATAGTCACAGAAAACCAATTATAGTATATAACTAGCATTGAAATCGTATAAGTTAGGCAATTTTCAGTTAGGTATGAGTTGTGGTTGACTATAAGTTTTATCTGAATTAAATAATTGTTAATTACCTAAGAATCGACCTAGTCCTTGATGACACGCACGTACATGCATATATATAGTCCACTTTTCTGTAGGTTTGTTTTCATATTTATAAACTCTATAAACATAACTGCTTATCTATGGAGGAGATATGATGAGATGGATGCGAAATGGATCAATATCATTCAAATTCTTGTATAATATATATTGTTCTCAGTCGCGCACTCATCTCGTCTCGCCAGGCATTAACTTCATTCAAAGTTGTGCTTCAGTTAAGAATAGCAAGTTTTTTTGTTTTTGACTGAACTTTTGTATAGAATAGCAAGCTGTAATGAAAAAGCTTATTTCGACTCAACATGTCAACATCCCAGAACGAAATGACCTAACATGTAATACGAATTTCATACAAGAAAATAAGATCTGATAAAAATTGTTTCTTTTTTTTTGTGCAACTAGTACCAAATGATGTCATACATATCCTAATAAAAATTTCAGAAATCTATTCAGTTAACTTGGCAGTGGAGTGGACCACGTACGAAAGGTATTTTAATCGGAGAAACTAATTTAATGCCGACAGAAACGTATCACAATGCCGTCCAACATCCATTTTATCAGTAGACAAGTTTAGATTTGATAATATTTTTCTTCGTTGAATTTTTATTTTAAATTTATCTCTATGCTGGCAAGGCTCTACAACTATAGCCTTTGGGCTTTTGTAAAACAATTTTTTTTTCTGCATTTTATATCAAGGAAGCCAGTTTAAAAAAAAATGTATCTCAATTTACTGACTTTTGTGTCACTTAGGGCAACAATATCGCGAGCCCATAAATCCGGCCCTTAGCGCTTTTGGATTTTAAAATAAATGAAAAAGAAAAGGAAAAAGCGAAACCGAACCTTAATTATGAGTCATTTGGGCTGGTCCTCTGCCGACGTGGAGAATGGTGATTGGGAGATGCAGGTGAAGTCGTGGGATTCGTATTGTGTTCGCCTCTCTCATTTTTCATTTCGATCCGAAACCCTAGTTCCTCTTTCTCTCTCGAAAATCAAATCCTCTCACGAAATCGAAAGGGAAATCCCGAATATCCTTCATCGAAACCGAAAAAGCTTCTCAGTTCCGTCGAGTTGGTTCTGTTCTCCTCCACATCTCTTCAATCCCGTAGATTTTCTTCTCTTGCTTGGAGTCGATTCGGTTTGAGGTGGAGTCCAAATCGATTCATTGGAGTCGATTCCGTTTAGTTCTCGTCCAAAGGTGGTTCCTTCCGTCGATTTCCTCCGGTCCAGACCATCGACTCGATTCCGTTGAGGTGGCTTTGTTCGAGTCGATTCAGTTGAGTTCTCCTCCAAAGCCGTTCCCGTCCGTCGATTTGATTTCATTGAGGTCGCTTCACGAAGCCGTTCCCGTCCGTCGATTTCCTCCCCTCCAGACCGTCGATTCGATTCTGGTGAGGTCGGGTCTCGTCCAAAGCTGTTCCCTTCCGACCGTCGCAGTTTCTTCAGCTATTCCAACCTTCGGAAACGGTATGTGCTCCTCGTTTCAACCTTTAGAAAATTAGTTTACTCCTCGTTCCAACGTACTTGTTTTTGAGATTGTATGTTTCTGAAAATTAGATTACTAATTGAAATTGTATAATGTTGTGTCTTGAGATCGTATAATGTTGTGTGTCAATCGTATAATGTTTTGTCTTGAGATCGTTTTGAGTTTTGAGATCGTAAAATGTTGTGTTTTGTTATTGAGATCGTATAATGTTTTGTCTTGAGATCGTATAACTTTTTTGAGATCGCATGTTTCTGAAAATTAGTTTACTTGAGTAATTGTCGTTAATTGATTCACTAATTGTTTAAGTTTGTATAGTCTTCCGAGGGTGTATATTGTCTTGATTGTGTAGTAGTCCCCTCTGTCTTTATTGCTTACTGGTAGTGGTAGCTCTATATTAAAGGAGTCTATTTATTAGACTTGGTTAAGAAACTTGTTAGCTTTAATGATGTATGTTGCGTAGATTGTGTAGTTGTTCTCTCTGTCTTTATTGCTTACTGTTGCTGAGTATAGTGAACCTGATAGCTTTAATGTTGAGTTCGACTTGGGTAGTTGTTCTCTCTGTCTTGGTAGTTGTTTGACTCTAGTTAAAATGAAACTTGATAGCTTTAATGTTGAGTTCGAACTTGATAGCTTTAATGTTGTGTCTTTTGTAGATTGTGTAGTTGTTCCCTCTGTCTTAATTTGAAAGGAAAAATCCTGTTTTTCTGAAACGAAAGTTGATAGCTTTAATGTTGAGTGTTTCGTAATAACTGATGATTAGACCTTTCTAGGTTGTGGTTAGTCATTAAGACTCAGATAGTTGTTCTCTCTGTCTTGGTAGTTGTTTGACTCTAGTTAAAATGAAACTTGATAGCTTTAATGTTGAGTTCGAACTTGATAGCTTTAATGTTGTGTCTTTTGTAGATTGTGTAGTTGTTCCCTCTATCTAAATTTGAAAGGAAAATTCTTGTTTGTCTGAAACGAAAGTTGATAGCTTTAATGTTGATTGTTTCGTAATAACTGATGATTAGACCATTTTAGGTTGTGGTTAGTCATTAAGTGGGTTACTTATTACATTACTGTGTAATAGGTTGATGCTCCTACCCGACTATGTGTTGTTTCCTTCTTTTATATAATGTAGTTCAACTGCTCCTTCTCTTCTCTAAACCTCTTCCATAATCATTCCCCTCTTTCCTCTTCAATCCCCATATTTACCGATGGATCCAAGGAATCTGCCCAACCAGTCCTCTGGTTATGTAGGACTTCTGAATCTTCAACAAGGAAGTGATAACTTTCCTTATGAAAGTTATCAGCTTAATGTTCACTTTCCTCTTTTCAGTTCACAACAAACCGAGCAGACACCTCTTTCTCAAGACACACCTCTTTCTCAAGACACACCTCTTTCTCAAGACACATCCAAGGAGAGAAGGAGATGGAGTCCAGCGGATGACGAGGTTCTCATCAGTGCCTGACTAAACACTTCAAAGGATGCGATTATTGGAACTGATCAAAAGCAGGGAACTTTCTGGAAGAGAGTCCGAGATTATTACGCTGCAAGTCCTCATGGCCAAAAAGATGGTCAAAAGAGAGACCATCTTCATTGTAAGAATGAGGTGGCACATGATTAATGATCTTACCAACAAGTTATGTGCGTCTTTTGCGGCAGCAGAGCGTCAGATTAGCAGTGGTCAGTCTGACACAGACGTTCTGAAGATGGCACATGACATCTTCTACTCTGATCACACCCTCAAGTTTAACCTTGAACATGCTGGTGTGTGTTGAGGTATGAACAAAAGTGGCTTAGCCTCAACGACCCTCAACCCAATGTCTGTTCAAAGAGGAAAAATGTTGAGTCAGGTTCCCAACCATCTCCCACCCCTATTACTGATAACGAGGCACGGCCAGAAGATGTGAAGGCTGCTAAAGCTAAGAGGAATGGTGGTAAAGAGATCAAGGTTGCTGAGTATATGGCTGTTTGGGAAATGAAGAAGGAGGATATGGCGTGTAAGGAGAGGTTGTCAAAGCTGGCCATTCTGGACACTCTACTAGCGAGGAAAGAACCTCTCAGTGAAGCAGAGGAAATTGTCAAGAATAAGCTTCTAGCTTTATTATTCTAAGTTTAAAAATTTCGGCTTTGTTTAAGCTTTGTTATAATTATGTTTCAAAATTTCGGATTTGTGTTTTATGAATGTTTTCCTGATGATCAAGTGTTGATCATTGTTTCTAACTTATGTAATGGCTTTATGAAAACTTGATTCTGTTTAACTGTTGATCAATGTTTCTATCTTATTTATGAGAATGATTATGTTTAATTATTTTGAACTTTCATAACTTGTTCTGTGAACTCATTATTATTCTGTTTAAGCTCTTGTTCTGTGAACTAATAAAAATTAATCTTTTTATTTTTGCAGTGTAACGTCAAGATGGGGCAGTTGCATAGCTACACACAGCCTTCGGAATCCTCACATTATGGTGGTCAGTCTCTGGAGAGTGGTCAGCCTTCATACAGTGAAACTGATGACCTCATTCGCCGGGATCAAGAGGAGATAGCCTACAATGCTCGTCTTCAGCCTTCATACAGTGAAACCGAAGACTTCATTCGCTGGGATGAAGAGGAGATAGTCTACAATGCTCATGTTCAGTACCCTCCCCAACCCGAGGTGGAGTTCGGATTCCCACAGACATGCTATTGTGGTGCTCAGCCAATTTTAAGGGCATCTATGAGTGATCCAGGTAGAAGGCTCTACACCTGCGCAAATTTGGATGATGGCGAGTGCCATGTTTGGAAATGGTGGGACGATGCCGTGATGGAGGAGATGAGGGCTAGGGATCAACATGTTCTTCAACTAGGTGAGAAGGTAGATTCTTTAACCATGTTCACTGATAATGAGACTGATCAGAGACTGTTTAGGCTGGAGAAGTTAGTTAGGGAGGATTATAAGTGTAACAAAGGATTTCAATACTGTGTGGGTGTGCTGGGGCTATTCTTAGCCGTAATGATAGGCGTGGCTGTCATGTATAAGTGAAACTGTGGTGTAATGTGGAAGTTGTTGTTCGGATATTTGTAATGTGTAATGACTTTGTTGTTATTTTTTTTAACAATGTGTAATGACTTATGTGTTGTATTAAAATCCTATGTTGTTGTTGTTGTTGTTGTTCACGTGAAGCAATGAAAAGAAAGTGTTGCTTTTTTTCATGACAAAATGCAATGCAAAGTACTATAACCTATCACATGAAGTACTATTTTGCATTACTATAAGCAATGCAAAGTCAGTAAACCTATCACAAGGCACAAGATTCTTGCCTTGTTCATGTGGTGGTGTTGTCATGAAAAGCAATGCAAAGTCAGTAAACCTATCAGAAAAAAGATTCAAGTAATGTTCACGTGGTGTTGTCATGAAAAGCCACAAGATTCTTGGCAAAAAGGAAGCAATGCAAAGTCACAATCATGTACTATATTTTCACGTGAAACATGGCTTGTAAAATCATGTAATGCTTCACGAGAGCCTTCTCCTTTCTCATGTTATATATATATGACATATTCTCATTCAAGTAAATGCAAGAGCATATTTTCTCTCCTCGTTTACTCTACTTATTAACCTTTTCTAAATCACTTATTTCTAAATTTCCTCATGGCTTCTTCATCTTCTTTCCATTATCATTATCACAAAGATGATGAGGATATATTTGATTCTTTTTTTGATGATTTTGAAGATTTTTTAGAATTTCCCGATATTATTCCCGAACCAAAAGAGAGAAAAAAAACGTATGCATATTGAGAGGCACCAGGAAGAAAGCCACAAGAAACTGTGGAATGATTATTTTAGCGACACACCAACATATCCGCACAATTTATTCCGCCGCCGGTTCCGAATGAACAAGCAGTTGTTCTTGAGAATTGTGCACCGTCTCTCTACAGAAGTAGACTACTTTCGTCTTACTGAAGATGCTCTCGGACGGACCAGTCTATCACCACTCCAAAAATGTACCGCAGCAATTCGTCAATTAGCCTATGGTACTGCCTCTGATGCAGTCGACGAATATTGTCGACTTGCTGAAACAACGGCTCGACATCGTTTGGACTATTTCACTGTCGGAATTATCGAGTTATTTGGCGACGAATACCTCAGACGTCCCACACCGGAGGATCTACACATGCTACTTGTTAAGGGTGAAGAACGAGGATTTCCCGGGATGATTGGAAGCATCGGCTGTATGCATTGGGAGTGGAAGAATTGCCCCACAGCGTGGAAATGAATGTATGCTCGGGGAACCGGAAAACCAACTATTGTGTTGGAGGCGGTTGCTTCGTACGATCTTTGGATATGGCACTCATTTTTCGGAGCTTCATGTACTATGAACGATCTCAATATTCTAGATCGATCACCTGTTTTTGATGATATAATTAACGGGATTGCTCCGGAAGTTAACTACCATGTGAACGGAAGGGAGTACAATTTGGCTTACTATCTGACATATGGTATTTATCCAAAATGGGCTACTTTTATTCAATCTATCCGATTACCACAAGGTCCAAAACATTGTAAATTTACCACAACCCAAGAATCCGTTCGAAAAGATGTCGAGCGTGCCTTTGGAATCCTCCAATCAAGGTTTGCCATTGTTAGGAATCCTTGTAATTTATGAGATAAAAACAAGATAGGAAATATTATGAGAGCTTGTCTCATTCTCCATAATATGATTGTCGTAGATGAACGAGATGAAGTTACTATCGAGGAATTTGATCACACTTTTAAGGTTAAAAAAACCAAAAAACACGGCTCCAGAATTGCTCGTCGCAAAGAAGTTCGTGATCCGCAAATTCATCTACATTTAAAGGAAGATTTGATTGAAATATGGCAAAAGTTCGGCCATCTTCCATGAATTCAATAAAATGTTTGTAATTTGTTTTTCCTTTTTGTAATTTTTTTTTCAATTTGTAATTTGTTTTTCCAATTTGTAATTTGTTTTAACATTTTGTAATTTGTTTTTCTATTTTGTAATTTGTTTTTCTATTTTGTAATTTGTTTTTCCATTATATAATTTATTTTTCATTCAATAAAAATGTTTAAGTAAATTTAATTTCTTAATAAAATTTATTTTTAAGAGACCTCAAAAAAGTCCCTCCAATAATCTAATTTTCTAACTTTGTCCCTTAACGTTTGTCCCTTAAACTAACTTTATTAATAAAGTATGTTGAGGACTTCTAATTTGGTCATAGGGATAATGTTGCCCTTATGGTTTTGTTTTTCTTCTTCTTTCCATTGGTCACAGACTTTTAAACTAACATCATACTATTATCTGATACGCATGTGCTATTTTTTCCTCCTTTTTCCCTTCCATTGTAACCTTAAATAACTACGTGCTTTCCTGCACTATGCATGAAAAATTAAAATTAAAATTATATCTTAAAACAAATTTTATTATTTTTTTAAACTTTTTATTATTTTATATTAATATTTTAATTGAACATAAAATTGAGATAAAAGAAATAATTTTGTTTATTTACATTATATTTAGAAATAAATATGTGTATATTTAAATTTAAATTTTAGATAGATTTCTATCTTTTTTCACTGGATATAATATATTAAATCAAGTTGTATAAAATTAATAAAAATTTTATATAAAGTTGTATAATCATCAAAAAGTAAAAATCAGACAGTGTTTCTAAAATTTGTAGATATATAAAAGAAACCAATACTATTATGATTAAAAATAAAAAAATTAAAAGAAAATTGTAAAATATTTTAAAATTCATTTCAGTAGTAAACTGTATAATTATTTAAAATACAGAAATAAATAATATTTCGAAATTTATAAATTAAAATTATATTTTTATTATTATATTATATTATTTAATGTCATATTTGAATTAATCTATTCTAGTCATAATTTATATTCATTACCATATTCTAAGAGTTTACTAAAAATATAAATAAGCATTAAGTATAATTGTTCATGTTATATTTATCCGGTAAAAATAACTGTAGAGAATACTTGCGTCAAAATCACTTGACAAATAATTTATAGAGGATAACTATGGGAAATTGATCATTTAAATCTTCAATTATTTGTAATCAGCAAGATTAATATCAAACTATCACTTGCATGATTTTAATCCTCAGCTAATAGTTGATTTGACAAAATAATAACTAAAAATCAACTGTGATATCATAAACGATTCTCGTTAGTTTTATATCAATTTTTCTCGTCATTGAACTTGAAAAACTAGAAATCTTCAAGTTAAGATCTTTAACTTTGAGTGAATACGATTTCTGGTGACATGAAATGCGATTTCCGGTGACAAGAAAGAAAACTTGGTGCAATCACGGAAACAAATATCACCGGAAATCAAATATTTTGTCGCCAAAATTGTCCTCATTCAAAGATGAATTTGGAGATTTCGAATTTTCAAGTTTAATAGTGGAGATAATTGATATAAAACTAACGAAAATTGTTTATGACTTTACGGTTAATTTTTTAGTCACTAGTTTGCCAAGTTAAATATTAGTTGGAGAATAAAGTTTTGCAAGTGATAGTTCAGTATTAAACTTGTTAATTTTGAATAGTTGAAGATTTAAATGTTCTAGGGGATGATTTGGCCTCAAGATGGGCTATAAGAAGCTCTTCAGAACATCCTTGTAAATGCCCAATGGGCTATGTAGTGAAAATCGTTTGACGCCAGCAAAAAAAAAAAACAAAGCTTTTCTAGCTACTGACTACATAATTATTTGAATTGACAACTTATTAATCCACACTCTGCGTCCAATTAAACAGGTCCTGTTCTAATCTATTAAAATTGGAATAATAGCAGCGGTTTGACCTTTTCAAAGAGAAGCTGCGAAGCTACGAGACTTTGTCGAAATCGAATCTGTGCCCTCCGCCTTCGGAATCTCTTGCCGGAGCCGTTGCAACAGGTTTGTAACTTCACGTCTCTCTCTCTCTCACTTCTACCGTGTTGCTGCGTCGATTCAAAGCAATTCCGGTTCATCGGGCGTCGCTTAATCACTGAAATTCAGAGACTTCTCTCTCTGTCTTATCTTCTTATAGAGAACCTGTTACTGAAGAACGTCGTATCCTTCAAAAGAGCAGAGCCACCAGATACGATGAAGATCGTACGCAGGGATTTCGTTCGTAATGGACCCGGAAGCGTTAAGGTTTGATTGATTGATTCCTGGATGCTATCTTTGAAGCCCTAAGCTTTAATTGCAATTCAATTTCTTAGCTGTTTTTTTGTTTGTTTGTTGTTGTTGAGGGTAGATGGTTGCTGAGGACTCTGATGATCTCTGGTATGCTTATAACCTCATTGCCACTGGTGATAGTGTCATGGCTGTCACTTTTAGGTAACACTCTCTATTCACTACCTTTCTTTCTTTCTTTCACCTTGTAAAATTCAGTGGGGGGTTTGTAAGAGTTTCATGAAAATCTTTGGTGTTTGGTTAACCAAAATATAGTATCATGCAAGTAATTAGCAGTTAATTTTGATAACAAGCAGGAATTTATATCTGTCACTTATGTTCTTAGTACGGTTTGGTTTAGACTATTGCTTTGATTATGGCATCATTTTTATTTATTTTTGGCTGGTATCAGAAAGGTTCAGAGAGAGGTACCTGGTGGGGGAAGAGACTCTGAACGTGTTAGACTGAAGCTCGAAGTACAAGTTGAGGTATGGTTTTGTGGGATTGGTTTGCACATTTGTTAATACTTTTCTACTGCAGAAACCTGTTTTCTTAAACTCTCATATGCTTCAATTCGCAATAGTTGTACCATATTGCTTTACATTCCATTTGATAGTCGTACAATGGATATGGCTCACATCTCTGATTTTCTTTGGCCCTTTGCTCCTCGCAACTTTACTGTGGAAGGTATATTTGCCTAATTTTATGGCCTGGTTTTCTTTATCTATCAGGAGGTGGACTATGACAAAGACGCGGCTGTTCTGCGCATACGTGGCAAGAATATCCTCGAGAATGATCACGTCAAGGTAGACTCCGAGGCTAACTTTCACCGTATAGATTTTTTTTTTTTTAATGTGTGCTGAAGCTTGTGTTGTATCGCAGATTGGTGCATTCCATACTTTGGAGATTGAGCTGAAACGACCGTTTGTATTGAGAAAGGTAGATGCTCTCTTTTTTACTATTTTTATCCTTCAGAAGTTTGTTCTATTTCTACATTGTAAGTGTCGCAGAGTACGTCCTGCAACCTCCTAGATCGTGTAGTCCATTTGCAAGATAATCATCTTTAGAAGCAGCGTCACTACCTTTTGTTTTTCATATGGATTAAATTTTCCACAATCTTTTATATTTATTTTTAGAGTGCGTAGAGGAGTCAAATTGCCTTATACTATGGTTATTAGGTCTTGACGATGTTTCTGCAGCCTGCTTACTATGTTGGTGATTGATTTGAACTTTTCACCCCCTTTCTAAACTTTATTTGTAATCGCATGGGTGATTTTTTTCAGGGAATTTGGGACTCATTGGCTCTTGATACACTCAAGCAGGCCTCAGGTATGCTACCCCCTTTTATTCGACCTTCTAATGTTCTGAGAAAAAATACATTTGAAAATTGTCACAAAACTGCAAAGGTGTCTATGCTGATTGTTGGCACATGATCCGAGATCTGTTTCCATGTCGTCTAGTGTAGATATTGAATCCAATTCATTGGTTTACAGACTTTCATATGTAACACTCCAGAATTCTGCTACTGTCTCCAGCTTATATGCTCATAGGCCTGCAAAACATTATTTAGTTAGGACTAAAGTTTATTTCACCTTTTTTTCCTTGCACAGATCCCGCTGCTAGTGCTGATCTCGCTGTAGTTCTAATGCAAGAAGGACTTGGACAAATCTTCCTTGTCGGCAGAAGGTACTAATTAATCTAGTTTGTGTTTTGACGGCATGTATTTTTACTATTGGTTGATGAAGAAGTATGAATGGAGTCAAATAAAATCTTTCATTTCTGATGTTGGTTTACTTTATTGTTTAATGATTGTCAGTGTGACAAGTAGCCGTGCAAAAATAGAAACATCAATTCCTAGGAAGCATGGGCCTGCTATTGCTGGTTACGAATCTGTATGTTCCTGCACAGTTTCATTATATAAATGTTCAAAAGTATGGCTGATGCAATATCTCTGATATTACCCCTGCAATTATTTTTTTTGTTTTGCTGTAGGCTTTGAAGAAATTCTTTGAGAATGTTCTACAGGTTTGTTTTAATTCTCAAGTTATATGTTTTATATTGTTGTTTTATTATAACACCTCAAATCCGTACCTGAGTTTTACATATTCTAAAAGTCTTTTGGAACATCACAGGCCTTTGTGAAACATGTTGACTTCAGTGTCGTTCGCTGTGCAGTGATCGCTAGTCCCGGCTTTACAAAGGTAATTTTTTATTATATCATCTTCAGTTCGCTGGACAAGCTTTATGCTAGTATACTAGTTCAAAATGTGTCGTGGCTGTTCCTCCCATAGTACATATATGACACACATGATAAGCTTTTGATTATTTCTTATCATCAGGATCAGTTCCATCGTCACTTATTATTGGAAGCTGAAAGAAGACAGCTGAGACCTATAATTGAGAACAAATCACGTATAATTCTGGTGCACACAAACTCTGGATATAGGTATTGTGTTTCTGTGAAATAGTTTATGTAAACCTGTCAAAATAATCATCTCCAAAAATTAAAATAATTATTTATGTTTAATCCATGTTCTTGGTGGCCATCAGTGTTAACGTCTCACCTCTAGCTTTTGTATTGTTTTACTTGCTCACTTCTATAAAGCCTGCAGACATTTCTTTGGTTTCTAACATTATGTTTTGGTGCACAGACATAGCCTGGGAGAGGTTCTAAATGCTCCCAACGTGATGAATATGATCAAAGATACTAAAGCAGCAAAAGAGGTGATTTAAAATGCCAACTTAGCTAGATACATATCATAGTTTTCTTTTCAATATTTTTGAATTGCTCGCTCAAAACTGGTTTAGCGTACAATGGTGTTATTGTCATTTTGGATTATTGTTTTAGTTTTCTTATTTAACTTCTTCTTGAACCAAACCAGTCAGCTTTTCAGAGGCTTAGTTCAGTAAAGTTTGCTGTATAATTTTCGGTTGTCATCTAGTTATTTTCGGTGGTCACCGAGAAGCATTAGGATTCTCATAGAAACAGGCTTCTTCTGTGTCTGTTTTTTTTTTGCATGGTGCTCTTGTTCTGTACCGTTATCATCCACGTGCTTGATGTGAATTTACCCCTTGCAGGTCAAAGCTCTCAACGATTTCTTCACCATGCTTTCAAATGTGAGGTTCTTTTGCAATGAATAGAAAGATTCTCATCCCTTTCAATATAATGTTCAATGCGTCTTGAGGTTCGTTTGCTTTATCTAATCCAGGATCCTGCTCGAGCATGCTATGGACCAAAACATGTAGAAGTTGCACATGAACGAATGGCAGTCCAAACACTTCTCATCACGGATGAGCTTTTCAGGTTCAGTAATGGAAAGGAGTACCAATCCTATAATTCGACTTTTTGTAATTTAAGGCAAATGTGATTGACGTTATAATTCTTTTTGTCCAGGAACTCTGACGTGAAAACAAGGAAGAAGTATGTGGATTTGGTGGAGTCGGTGAAAGATTCAGGAGGAGAGGCTTTTATATTTTCGTCGATGCATGTTTCAGGGGAACGTGAGTGTTTGCTTCTTTATCCCTTCTCTTCTTTATTGTGGCAAATTCTCTTATACAGTGTTGATGAACTTGCAGAGTTGGCACAACTCACTGGGATTGCAGCTCTTCTCAGGTTCCCTTTACCAGACCTCGAAGACATTGAGATGTAATATATCCTTCGGCTATAGAAGACAATACAAAATCATACAGGTCTCTCATTATAATCGTTAGTCCTTTCGCTATAGCTTAAAGTGAGATTTTATACTGTGGTTCATTTAGCCGTTCCTGTTTTTTTCAGCGTTTATGTGTTTCAGTCAATAGGATACATTATACCTTGTTGAATCTTGAGCTTTGTAATATGCAAAACATATTTTTGGAGCAGATAACGTTGCAATATAACAATGATTTCTTATACGTATGCATTTCCATTTTGAAATGTACAAATGTTGCGTATAGACGCTAGATGTGTTTTTTACATTGATACAAGACCGTTGGACCAAGATCTTCTATCTACACAGGTCACCTTACTTGCTGTTAGTATGAATGCCACGAACGTTCATATAATGAACACATGAGCAATCACACATACAGATTTAGCTATTGTAAAGTTTTTTTTTTAAACACTGATTTTATATTGATTCCGAAGATTACATCAAGAACTTGTACATAAGAACACAACCAGTCCGGCAATTACAAGTAAACGCGGAATCACAGGCCGGCGGAGTAGACAAACATCCCCGGAAACATAGACGGGTAAAACTTACAAAACAAACGTACTGGTTAACTAAATTTATAGATCCATTTTGTAGGAATTTTTTAGTCAAGTATACAATAAAGTTTCGTACCAATAAACAAATAATACGATACCGACCAATACCGACTAATAAATATAAAAAGTTCATCTGGTAAAAAAACGTAAAAGTAAAAAACAAACGACGAAAAGCAAAAACCCTTAAAGAAGTAAAAAGGGAAAAAAACCCTATTCGCTTGCTCATTCTCCGACAAACTCCAGCAGCAGCCAGCCACTGTCTGCTTCAGGAGATCAATCCAATTCAACCATGGCGCAATCCCTCGAGCTTCTCTTGATCCAGTTCCTCATGCCTGACAACGACGCTCGTCGTCAAGCCGAGGATCAGATCAAACGCCTCGCCAAGGATCCTCAGGTCGTCCCCGCCTTAGTTCAGCACCTCCGCACCGCCAAAACCCCCAACGTCCGCCAGCTCGCCGCCGTCCTCCTCCGTAAAAGAATCACCGGACATTGGGCCAAGCTCTCTCCCCAGACAAAACAAGAAGTTAAACAGTCTTTAATCGAAAGCATCACCGTAGAGAATAGGTTCCTCTTTACTTCCCCTCACTCTCTGTTTTTTTTTTCTTTTCAATTGGGTTTTGAAAGTTTCGTTTTTAAACTAAAAGTTATTTAATTTACAGTCCACCAGTGAGACGTGCGAGTGCTAATGTTGTGAGTGTGGTAGCAAAGTACGCTGTTCCAGCTGGAGAGTGGCCTGACTTGTTAACATTTCTCTTCCAATGTAGTCAGAGTGCTCAAGAGGATCACCGTGAAGTATGTAGCTTTCCTTTGTCACTCATGTAGTCTATTATTGCTTAGCTTAATCTTTTTTTTGTTGTTTGTAATGTAGGTGGCGTTGATCCTTTTCAGCTCTTTGACTGAAACGATTGGGAACACATTTAGGCCTTACTTTGCTGACTTGCAAGCTCTTCTTCTCAAGTGTATGCA
Source organism: Hirschfeldia incana (assembly GCA_026261945.1). NCBI lineage: Eukaryota > Viridiplantae > Streptophyta > Magnoliopsida > Brassicales > Brassicaceae > Hirschfeldia > Hirschfeldia incana. The sequence goes on from JABCMI010000006.1 coordinate 8,243,709, forward strand.
AGATGAAAGCAGCAGCCGTGTTAGAATTGCTGCTCTCAAGTAATTTTAAGTTCCTCATGTTACTCTTCTCTTTTTAACAGCATCTCTAGTTTTTTACACAACTCTGTAATAATATATCAGGGCAGTGGGCTCTTTTCTTGAGTTCACAAGCGACGGGGATGATGTGGTAAAATCTAGCGACTTCTCTCCTCGTTTTATTTGGTTTATGTTATAGCGATGTGCTTATGTCTCATTTCTATCAGGTCAAGTTCCGAGATTTCATTCCCAGCATATTAAACGTTGCAAGAAAATGTATTGCATCTGGCGAGGAGGATGTTGCTATACTTGCTTTTGAGATCTTTGATGAGCTGATTGAGTCTCCTGCTCCTCTTCTTGGAGATTCTGTCAAATCAATCGTGCAGTTCTCTCTTGAAGTATCCTGTAATCAAACCCTGGAAAGTAGCACCCGCCACCAGGTTAAGAGACTTATTCTCTTTTACTTAAAAGAGGTTTGAGTATTGATGTTATGATTCCTTATGCCTTATTCCATTCATTGTCACCAGGCGATCCAAATAGTTTCATGGTTGGCGAAGTACAAATACACTTCCCTTAAAAAGCATAAGCTAGTCGTACCAATTTTGCAAGTTATGTGCCCTTTGCTCGCCGAGTCATCCGATCAAGAGGACGATGATGATCTCGCTACTGATCGTGCAGCTGCTGAAGTTATTGATACTCTAGCTATGAACCTGCCAAAGCATGTGTTCCCCACTGTCTTCGAGTTTTCCTCCGTGTATTGTCAGAGTACGGATCTGAAGTTTCGGGAAGCTTCTGTAACTGCTCTAGGTGTTATATCAGAGGGTTGCTATGATCTCATCAAAGATAAGCTGGAAATTATTCTGAACATAGTCTTGGGAGCTTTAAGAGACCCTGAGAAAATGGTTCGTGGGGCTGCATCATTTTCACTAGGCCAATTTGCTGAGTATCTTCAGCCTGAGATCCTGTCGCATTATCAGAGTTTTCTTCCATGTGTTTTGAATGCGATTGAAGATACATCTGAGGAAGTGAAGGTAAAAATTTAAAGCATGATAATATGAAACGCTAGTTTTATTAGTAACTTTTGTCATTACTGTCTACAGGAGAAGTCATACTATGCTTTAGCAGCATTCTGTGAGAACATGGGAGAGGAGATTGTTGCTTACCTTGATCCTTTAATGGGGAAGCTCATGGAAGCCCTCCAAAATAGTCCGCGTAATCTGCAGGAGACTTGCATGGTATACAGACAAATCTTTGCCTGAGTTTCTGTAGAACGGTTTTCTGGAATCTTGATGTAAGTTTTGTGCTACTTGCTTGCAGTCAGCAATTGGGTCGGTTGCTGCTGCTGCAGAGCAAGCATTCAATCCATATGCTGGGAGGGTCTTAGAGTCGATGAAGTTTTTCATGGTGCTAACTAACGACGAGGATCTTCGTGCCCGTGCAAGGGCGACTGAGCTTGTAGGGATTGTCGCAATGTCTGTTGGGAAACAAGGGATGGAGCCGATTTTGCCAGCTTTCATTGATGCCGCAATATCAGTAATTGCTTCGGTACCTTTGAACTGAATATGTCATTATGTGGAAGAAAGAGCTCACAAATCAGAAAATTTCAGGGATTTGGATTGGAGTTCAGTGAGTTGCGTGAATATACTCATGGATTCTTCAGCAACATAGCTGAAATATTGGATGATACTTTTGCCCAGGTGTGCATACATTTCGTTTAAAAAAGACTTATAACAGCGTTGACTCCATTGATTATGTTTTAAGTAAACTCAAAACGTTGTTTCTGCAGTATTTACCTCGGGTTATGCCGTTAGTATTTGCTTCCTGCAATCTTGATGATGGCTCTGCGGTCAACATTGATGAGTCAGACGATGAGAATGTGAACGATTTTGGTGGGGTGTCCTCTGATGATGAAGCTCATGATGAGCCCAGGATTCGGAACATAAGCGTAAGAACAGGAGTTTTGGATGAGAAGGCAGCTGCAACTCAAGCTCTTGGCCTGTTTGCACTCCACACTAAATCTTCTTTTGCACCGTATCCTTCATCTTTCCCTTTACGTCTTTTTCTTCTTCTTCTTTGAACTTCATATGAGAATCTTTTTTCATGACTACTTAACTAACTAATAAGATACCTTGAGGAATCATTAAAGATCATGGACAAACATTCTGGATATTTTCACGAAGATGTTCGGCTTCAAGCAATCACTGGTTTGAAACGTGAGTTTTCTGTTTATGATTATCTACTCGTTCCATTGATTCTTGTTACATTCTTCCTACTTGCCGCCAATATGTGGTCAATTGTCTAGGCCCTTTTACTTTTGTAATATCATGTGGGATATAATGTTTACTCAGATTTGTTACAAAATATGCAGTTCATCGCGTCTGTTAATATTTCAAAGCTAACGTAATCTATGGGCTAGACTTGTGACCATAATGGTAGCACTAGTGATACATTCTACTTAGTATCTAACTTATCTCCCTTTTTATCTGTTCGAATTGCAGATATATTGGCCGCAGCACATGCCATCTTCCAGACTCATAACGTAAGGGATTTGATCTTGAATCTCTTCATCTTTCTCTCCTCTCATCCCCTCCCCTCCGTTCCAGATTCTTTTTTCTGAGTGTTTGGTTCTTGTGCAGGATGGAAGTGGGAAGGCAAATGAACTTCTTGGTAATCCACATTACACATCAGTTTTAATCTCTTCTCATTTAACAACAAGAATTACTACAAGATATTGAAACAGTTCTTGTCCACCGCAGATACCGTTATGAATATTTATATCAAAACCATGGCTGAGGATGACGACAAGGAGGTTGTAGCTCAGGCTTGCTTGAGCATTGCAGATATCATGAAGGATTATGGTTACGTTGCCATTCAAAACTGTGGGTGTCTATTCTTGTTGGACTCAGTTTCATGAAAAAGTTATATCATGATATTCAATTTTCTTTCTACTCTTGTATAATGTGCTGAAGACATTTTTTTTCCCGTAGATTTACCACCCCTTGTTGATGCGACATTGCTACTGCTGAGGGAGAAAGCAGCTTGCCAGCAGTTAGAAGATGAGAGTGACGACGATGATGATGATGCTGGACATGATGAGGTTCTCATGGACGCAGTTTCCGACCTCCTCCCCGCCTTTGCAAAGTGTATGGGGTCCCATTTTGAGCCCGTTTTTGCAAATTTCTTTGAGCCGTTGATGAAATTTGCGGTGGGTATCAATAATTACAGCATTCGTTCCCACAACATTTTCCATTGAAACTGAGGCACTTACTTTCACTTCTTGTGATCTGTAGAAAGCTTCACGTCCTCCACAGGATAGGACAATGGTAGTTGCTAGTTTTGCCGAAGTTGCTCAAGACATGGGTGCTCCAATCGCTGCCTATGTTGATGTGATTTTCCTCATCTTATATCTCATTTCTCTATGATCCGTTTCTTTGTGTTGGAGCTGTATTAAAACCAACCATTGTGAATATTTGTCTTGGCAGAGGATAATGCCCTTGGTGCTCAAAGAACTGGGGTCACGTCATGCAACTAATAGAAGGAATGCAGCTTTCTGTGCCGGAGAGCTATGCAAAAATGGGGGTGAAACTGCTCTTAAGTATCCTTTTCTTGTTACACACTTCAAGACCTTTGTCTATTGATTTCTATGTTTATCCATCGTCCATCGTTTGTTTTTTCCCCCCGGTAGCATACCACATTTGTCTTCCCTTGATTCAATACCAGATATTTTAACGATGTGCTACGTGGAATTTACCCGCTTTTTGGGGAGTCAGAAACAGACCTTGGTGTTAGGGATAATGCAGCAGGTGCCACCGCAAGGATGATTGTTGTTCAACCTCAGTTAGTCCCACTAAATCAAGTATGATCTCGGACTAGGCCAGTTTTTCTATTTTGTTTGCTTACTTCACAAACCTTATGAAACGCTGTACTCATTCTATAAGTTATATAATCCAGGTACTTCCAGTGTTGCTAAAAGGTCTACCTCTAAAGGAAGACCAAGAGGAGTCCATGGCTGTATACAGCTGTATATATTCACTTGTTTTGGCATCCAATCCACAGGTTTTTTTTTTCCACTCAAAACTTTTCAACTTTTAAACAGAAACATTTTCATTTGGTTTTAACACTTGTGCTTGGGATGCAAAATAGATTGTCTCACATGTACCAGACCTGGTTAAAATCTTCGGACAAGTAGTGGAGTCGCCGGTAGAAAAGGCTGAAGTTAAAACAATTGTAGGCAGAACTTTCTCCCACCTGATATCGGTTTATGGGGATCAGCTGCATCCATTGATAAGTGGTTTACCGCCTTCTCAAGCTAACGCTCTTGCTGCGTTTGCTTCTAGTAGCTGATCATCTTTCTCTCTTGTGATCTATATATACAATCTCTCAAAAGCTGAAAACTGTCTTCAGGTATTTCTTTTTTTAAAGAATCTATTCTTGCTCATTTGAGCCTCAAATCTTCGTTTTTAGATATCCGGATTAGAGTGTTCCAAAAGGAAAAAAGAAATCCGGATTAGCATTTGGGGAAGAGGGTGTTTTTGCTATATGTTCCTTTCTCTAGAGTTTTGTCCTCGTTGTTCATCTCATTTTTCCATTTGTTTTATAATTTTTTTTTTAAGTTTGCAAGTTATATGAGTGGGGATGGGTAAAATGGTTAAGCTGTATTTTACCATATGTATGGTTTTGGCAAAATATTGTATTGTGGCTTTGATATTTATTGCTCACTAGCATTCAATACACTGTTGTTTTTAGACTTTTAGTAGTCTCGTTTCAATTTTCTTCTTGTTTTTGATAGATTTATACATATGTAGAGTTTTCTTACTTCTTTAGTCATGTATATTATTATCTTTCATGCAGCACTTTTAAAAGAAAAAAAAAGGAAAAAATAGTAGCCTTATTAATTCATGAGGCATTGGAAGAAAGGGACTAAACTATGTTTTATGTATGTGAATTAATTTTAGGTTCAAGATCATGTGCTTCTGTTTGTATACATATGTTCACTAACGCTTAGAAAGGAAATATGAATAGTGGTCCAAAATTGTTGGAAAGCTCTCTTCTGACTACATTTGTTCAGCTTCTAGATATAATTTTGATCCTTCTGATTTTTTATCATCTTGGTTGTGAAGTGAATATTTGCAGATATTAGAAATACGCACAGTTTGGTCACCAAACTTTGGTGTCTTTAATCAAAGGCTTGTAAGAATGTTGGTTGCGGAGTTTAGTTTTAGCACTTGTTTGGTGTTAGGTTTCCTAATGAAGAAATCGTTAGTGACTTATTAACTGAGGACCTACATATATTAAACTAAATGAATCTGAATATCAAATAACACAAAGATAAAGATGTTAAAATTTAAGTGATACAAGTGGAATTAACACACAAAACAAAGGCTGGATTACTCAACTACCGTGAGCCTCATCCATGGGACGTGGTGTACGCGTGCGAGGATTTTAGTTTTTATTATTATTTTTTTTTTATAATTCTAAAATGTATAAAGAATAAGCGTGCGAAGTAGTGCGAGGCGCCGTCTCTTCAACCTCTTCCTCCTCCGCTTCTTTTCTTTTCTGACGAGGTTTAATTGTAACAGTTAAACGGAACCATATCATCGCACGATTCTTCCCGATTTTCTCGGAAAGTGACTCAGTAGATTGAAGAATCTGCAACAAGAGAGAGAAGAGCGAAGATTAAAAAAAGTAAAAAATCCGGAGAGAAATTTACAGAGTCAGTAATAAAGGGAGAGAGATTATGGAGCCCTAATGTCCATTGTTCATCTTATGAGGTTCGTTCGGATTGCGATTATAATTCTCATCTTCTTTGCTCTCACTTACTCGAACTTTGTTATCTGAGTTGTGATTGCGATGTTTTCGGGGGTAGCAATTAATGACACTCTCTCAATCTCAATCATCAAAAAAAAAAGTAAATGGGTAGTAGTTTGCTTCGTGCTCAAGTCAAGTATCAAGCATATTAGCCGTTTCGGAGACTTATTCCTACTTTCTTTTATCATATCCCCCTATTGATTCGTCTCCTTAGGGTATTATTAAGGCATTTGGTGGCTTTAAGAATTGTGTTTATCATATATGCATTCATCTCGTAATCGATGTGTGCAGGTTATGTTTGGATGGTAGAGACGTTTTGACTTACAATGAGTACAAGAAGAAATAGCATTTCCAAGAATCATCATCAGCAGCAGCAGCGAGCTGACGGAGGGCCGAATTGGATCTTAATTGCAGGGGGTGCCTTGTTGAGCACTTTGTCCATCCGCTTTGGGTGGAAACTAAGGCAGTCCTCTCTTGATTTCAACCCTCAATCCAACGCCTCTCTTGGATTAAAATGTACTCCCTTGCTTTAAAATCACTCTCTTGCTTTACTTGTTTGGATCTAGTTCTCGTCTCTTAATGAATGTTTGTTTGTTTGTTGTGCAGCAGCCAATGGATCATCTGAGCGGCAAAAATCTGGAGGTTGTTGTTTGCACTCCAACCCATCTTCCTACGCACATAACGATGAGTATTGCTGCTTCCACTCCAATTCAGGTCTCACTTTCTTAACTTTCTTTACATATAAAATTTTGTATAAGGCACTAAAAAAACACTAGTGTCTTGGCTTCGCATAATTATCTTACTGGATCTACTTTCACCAACATGTTAAAGTGAATACGATAGATATATGCGAGTGAGATAAAGTAAAATCTGCTTTGAAGAGTATGTAGGTGTTTACTACAGCGTTCTAGCTTCTATTATCTTCCCTAGAGGTTGTCTTTGAATGCTAATTATAGGTTGGAAACTAGGGACTCCAATTTGAAGTTGCAGAGTGCTTAAAGTCAGTTTACAAGATTTTTCATCTTTTTAAAGTACTGACTCTGAACCTTGATAATTCTTTCTACTATGTGGCATATCATCATTAATTTGCATCAGGGAAGGCTGGCACTAGGCAAGCTTATTTTCTCCACCGACGGCTGTGTGTCTAGTTACTGAATGCTAGCAATAATTACAAGAATTGCCATCATCTAGAAACCATATTTTATAAGATTTGTACTATTATATCCGCTGAATTCTGCTTTAATTTAATGGAAAATCTGTGAATCCTCTTCCTCTATCCATTTAGTCGAGAGGAGCAGTTAGATCTTATATCAGACGTTGCTATTCTTTTCTCTTTACAGGAGCTGAGCATGTGGAGAGAAAAGAGGAGCCTAACGACCAAATGGTATCTGCATCTGACACTTCACTGCCTCTTGTGACGCTTCCTACTCCATCATACAGCAAAGAGAACGGAATCATGTGGACCTCTTCTCCTGATCGCCTGGAACTTCCCCCGAAACCATACAATCACCATTCCACCTGCTCGGATTCTCCTTGCGTATCCGAAACCAGCTCAGACATCTTCAGCAAACGAGAAGTAATACAGAAACTGAGGCAACAGCTCAAAAGGCGTGACGACATGATACTGGAAATGCAGGAACAGATTCTAGAGCTGCAAAACTCGTATAACGCACAGAGTGCACACTCTAGCCATCTCCAGGCACAGCTAGACTCGATGAACAGAGATCTGTTCGAATCAGAAAGAGAGGTTCAGAGACTGAGAAAAGCAATCGCTGATCACAGCGTGGGATGCACGGGTAGCAATGGCAAGACATCTCCTGTTGCACCTTGGAGTAACGGGTTTATGGACAGCGAAAACAATTTCGAGTCTGCGGAAAAGGGATCATCAAGGGATGGAGAGAGAATAGAGATGCTGAGAAAAGAAGTGGAGGAGCTTAAAGAAGTAATAGGTGGGAAGGAGTATCTCCTTAGGAACTATAAAGAGCAGAAGAATGAGCTTTCACAGAAGGTGAAAGAGTTGCAGCATAGATTGGACTCACAGTTCCCAAACATATTGTAGGTCCAAAGGTTAGGCATTGTGCATTCTTGCTAGTTGATTCTCTTCTTTTGGTTTTGGTATTTTCTGCTTCTAAGAGAAAATGAACGATGTACTCTAAGCTAATCTTTGGAGTCCCTCACTCTGGGGAGTTTTTTTTATCAGGTTCTTCTCTGTCTTCAGCTTTGGTTTTCGAATGTTTTGATTTTGTTTTTAGTTGTGTCTTGTCTCTGTTTTCTCTGTTTTGATGTAAAGGAAAGCAGTCGTTGAAGATTTTGCCGCTAGAATACTGTTCTCTTCTTTTCTGTTCCTTAACCCCTTGAACCCTTGGAATATGTCTTTAAGGTTTAGCAAAGTGTATACTAGTTTTGTAATCATCTAATAGAAGAGTTATGTTAAAAACAGAGGTGCCAAAAATAAAATCTATTAATAATATAAATTCTGATTGATTCGAAAGGTTGCTAATTCTACTTATGTTGAAAGGTTGTGTCTTTTTAATATTTAAAGGTTGTGTTTTTTCAACATTTAAAAGTTGTGTCTTTTTGTTTACAAATAACTGTTTTTATTGAAAGAAAATGACCATTTTATATTGAAAAGTTGTGACTTTTCATGTAATTATTATTTCAAAAAAAATAACATTTAAATTGGAAAGATGTGATTTTTCAAACAAAATTTTGAGAATCTATAAATAGTTTATGTTTATGCCTTCTCAAAACATTTTTTTTCTAATCAAATAAATATATTAATATCCAACGTTAGAGTATATCCTGAAAAATATAATCTAAAAGATTATATTTTGCTTAAGATGAGACATATATGTCATCACTGAGTCTATTAATAATAGGAATCCTGATTAATTCCAAAAATTGCGAATTCTACTTATGTTGAAATGTTGTGTTTTTTCAATATTTAAAGGTTGTGTTTTTTCAACATTTAAAAGTTGTGTCTTTTTGTTTACAAATAACTTTTATATTGAAAGAATGTTACCGTTTTATATTGAAAAGTTGTGACTCTTCGTATAATTATTATTTCAAAAAGAACAACCTTTAAATTGGAAAGATGTAACTTTTTAAACAAAATTTTGAGAATCTATAAATAGTTTATGTTTGTGCCTTCTCAAAACATAACTTTCTCTAATCAAATAAAAAAAATAATATCCAACCGTAGAGTATATCCTGAAAAATATAATCTAAAACTCTAAAAGATTATATTTTGCTTAAGATGAGACATACATGTCATCACTGATTTATTTTATCAATCGACGTCTTCCCTACCAAGTCACAACTATACAAAGACAACAATGAGTTTCATATCTTTTCAATGTACAGTAAAGACATCTTTTAAACAAGCAATCTCTCATAAGAAATATCTTTCAGTTCTATATATTGCAAGAACTGAATAGGTTGATAGTTTATTTTAGGTTTATCCCATTATTACCTTTGATTTGTGATTCTCTTTCTGAATTTTTTTTTTAATTTCCCTGTTATTGTAATCTTTTTTCTTTACTCTGATTCTGTTTAGTTTCTGTATTTTTTTATTTTTATTTTTACAAATACTGTTTCTAGTGTGTTTAATGTCTCTGCTAAGTTATCTTATCTATTTCACTAAAATTACTAAATTTATCTTCTCTGTTGATTAATAATTCTTTCCATTCAAAATATCTATAGAAACCACAATTCATACAAGTCATTCATTCGCTCTATTATAATAGCGATATCGTACTTTTGTTGATGGTAAGCTTCCTCTGTTAATCCTTGTCATTCATTCCTCTGTCGTTAACTTGCTTATTCTTCCTTTGTTTTTTATGTTCTCTGGTAACTCTTCTTATACATTATTTGCTGGTGTATGTAGGATCCACGATTAATTATTCAATATGTTTTAGACTCATTAATAAATACATAATTTGAAAATATTAAATAGATTTTTTATACTAACATATTATACGAATATACAGAAGTTTTGAACAACCATAATTTTTTGCTCACACTTTTCAGAAACGCTACAGATGAAAATTTAATATATATATATACACATAGTTGTTGAAATATTTGACTCAAAAAAAATTAGAAATAAATAATTTAAATACTTTAAAAACTCAAAATATGATTGAATATATTTATAGGACCAAAAATAAGTTGAATATTTTTGATACATTTGTAAAGTTTTATATGGAAATGTGTGAAAATTAATTTTTATAAAATGAGTTCCCGTGCGACATCGCACGTGCTCTTTACCTAGTTTATATAAATTGACAACATTTTAGTAGTGAAACATAAATAAATTTAAGGAATTGTCGTCGGCATGCTCGTACTGAAAATTTAGTTTGAAAAGTTAAATCAAACCTTATAAAAATAGAGTGTGTTAATACTAATCCTTTATTTAAACAAAATGATTAAGTTTGATTATTTTTATTATTATAAAAATAAAGGAAAAAAGAAAAGGAAGCGTAGAGAGTCATTTTATCCTCTTCGTAGCGGTCGCTGAAACCAATAGTTCTGGTGTTCCTTCCTCCACCTCTCTCTCTCTCTCTCTGGAGTTTTGGATGGAGATGTGAGCTTTCTTCTTCTTCCTCATCTTCATCCAAAAAAGCGAAAGAGAAAACCTTTAATATACACATTAACATGGCTCTTTCTCTACTCTCTCCAGTTCCTCCCGCTGCCTCTCTTTCTTCATCCTCCTCTTCCCTCTCGCCTCTTTACTCATTGTATCACCTCAAAGGAAGCAGCAGAACCTCCTCAACCTCCATTTTCGGCGGTTTCAGAAGCTCCTGGAACCTGAGGATTGATTCTAAGGCGGAAAAGAAGCAACTTGGTCTCATGGTTTCCACAAACGGTGGAGGAGAAGAACTGGATGATATGGATGAAGGCCAAATCGATAGCATCGGTGGACATGACGAAGATGATGAGGAATGGACACAAGGACATGCTTCTTCTTCTTCTTCTTCCCCTGAGAGATGGGATGTGTTGGGTCTCGGCCAAGCCATGGTCAGTTCTATCTATGGTTCTATGTTCTTGTTGTGGTTGAAAATTTTTGGTCTTGATGCTAAAAAAATGCTTACTTTCTTACGCCCATTGTCGTCTCTATACCTTTGATTGTTTTAGGTAGATTTCTCTGGAGTTGTGGATGATGAGTTTCTAAAGAAACTAGACTTAGAAAAAGGAACGAGGAAGCTGATCAATCACGAGGAGAGGGGTAGAGTCTTGCAAGCTATGGATGGTTGCAGCTATAAGGCGGCAGCTGGAGGGTCATTGTCCAACACTCTTGTCGCTCTGGCGAGATTAGGTTGTCCATCATTCACCGACCGCCCTTTGAATGTCGCTATGGCTGGCAGTATTGCTGGTGACCCTCTCGGTAGCTTTTACAGGTTACACAATCTCTCTCTCTTTCTAGTCCTATCTTTTTATGGCTCGTCTCTTCGTTATGAAGTGGTTGATCTATTCTCATCATTGAATGTAGTATAGTTACTAGTTTGTGTTTGTGCTTGAAACTTTGTCTTGATTCAGAGGATTAGTTTATTTATGATTCGTCTGTTTTACATGGTTGGTTTGATTTTACTCACAAGGGCATTTCATCTTATGTTGTGTAGGACTAAATTACGGCGAGCAAATGTAAATTTTCTTTCTGCTCCGATCATGGATGGAACAACAGGAACAGTGATTGTTCTCACCACTCCTGATGCACAGCGTACCATGCTTGCATATCAGGTAGGCCAAATATGTGTTAAGAGTAACTCAGTATTACTAAATGAAATATTTTTTACATATTTTTTTTTACTAAATAACAAACCCATTTTTTTAATATACAAATTTTCAGGGAACATCTTCTGTGGTTAATTATGATTCTTGTTTGGCTAGTTTGATATCCAAGACAAACGTTTTTGTCGTGGAAGGCTACTTGTTTGAGCTTCCTGATACTATAAAGACCATAACTAAAGCCTGTGAAGAAGCGCATAGAAATGGAGCACTTGTTGCTGTTACTGCATCAGATGTGTCTTGCATTGAGAGGCATTATGATGATTTCTGGTGAGTTCTTTTACCTCCTTCTGCTTCTATAGCTTGGTTAGTAGATTTGATGCTTTAGAATGTTGAGTGTGTTGTTTTGGCTCCAAAGTTATCTTAATCTTCTGATTGTGTTCTGTTGATTCAGGGACATTGTGGGAAACTATGCAGACATTATATTTGCCAACAGCGATGAAGCAAGAGCGTTTTGTCACTTCTCCGCAGAGGAAAGCCCTATTTCAGCTACAAGGTACTTGAGCCACTTTGTCCCATTTGTTTCAGTAACCGATGGAATCAACGGGTCATACATTGGAACTAAAGGAGAGGCCATATACATTCCTCCATCACCTTGCGTGCCGGTTGACACCTGTGGTGCTGGAGATGCGTACGCTTCAGGGATCTTATACGGTATCTTGAGAGGTGTCACTGACTTGAAAGGAATGGGCGAGTTGGCTGCTACGATTGCAGCCACTGTGGTTGGTCAACAAGGCACCAGGCTTAGGGTTCAGGACGCTGTTGATCTGGCTCGGTCTCATGACTTCCGTCTAAACAGTGTTGGAACTGATGTTGGGTCTTGATCAAGTCTCTCAACCCTGTGAAAGTTTTAGCTTTGATTGATTCCTTTGTTACTATGTAGTAATGCTTTTGCATTAGCTTGTAAGCTCTTTTTTCATGTAGTGGAAAACATTAGAATATTTGTTGTATGTAACATTTTAGTATATAGTGTCTTCTCATTCTATATATACAATGTCTTAACGACTTCTTTTAACATTTACAAATGTTACAACAAAGTAAGAAACTTTCGTGATGAGTTTATTAAAATAGAAATACATTAAATTTTAGTTAGCATGTGAGTTACAGTTTATGTTATTGAAAACTTTTATTTTTTTGATCAAATCAACATTACATTGCATTACTTAAATAAAAAGGTTCACACTCCAGAATTAGAGATTGATACAGACATTGCAAAAGCTAATTTTGCCACAGAATCAGCTTCAGTGTTAAAGTTACTAGAGATGAAATGAAAAGATATTATTTCAAAAAAAGATAAGTAGTGATAGATATCAAACATGATCCCGAACAGTTAAGATTGTGTTCCTCCCTTCTTCAATAAATTGATAAAGAGATTGAGAATCCGAAAGAGCCGCTAGGAATCGGACTTTTGTATATACAGCAGTAGAAACCGTCGGACGAACAACAATGGCTTCGGCCATTAAAGCTGATGATACATAGCTGTGAGCTTCCGACAAGTTGGGGAGAGGTCGCTCCATACCTCCAGAGTAGACTCCACCGGTTCCACATCCTCCAGGGTTGACATCCCATGCCGCATCAACCTTGCAAACTAGAACTTCAGGCGGGAAGGTCGGGAGAGAGCGTATAGCTTGATGGTGTTGGTGAATCAGTGATGGAGCAGTTTGAGTTAGCCCCAAGTTCTCAGTTTGTGCCAGGTTCCACTCCTTTGCATCTTGGACGCTTTTGAGAGCTATTTCCTGAGCTGTGAAGATCCTATTTCTCAAAGATTAATTTGTTTCTCGCCTTCCAAAAATTCCACATAACCCATGACCATAACGAAGTAGTTAGGCCAACTGGTGGTAATAAAGGAAGATACTTTGTACCCTCCTTTACTAGTGCCTCTATCGACTCAGTGGTGGGTGATGGCCTCAGTGCGACGGGGATAAGGCTCTAGACTTGCTCTGCAATCGGACAGTGGAGGAACACATGGATATCATCCTCGTATGCTCCACACTTTTTACAGGCGAAACTAGTAACTCATCTCCTTTCAAGATTGGAGCTGACAGAGATAGCCTTTTTAATAACTCCCCATAAGAAATCTTTCAGTTTGGGTGCCGTTTTAACATTCCAGACATGTTGCATCCAGTTCACTGGATTATCCGCGGTCTCCAGTTCCAAGTCGGCAGTCATACCAATGCAATACCCAGATTTAGTTGAATATTTCCCTGACTTCTTCGGTAGCCAGACGAGCGTGTCAAGAGAAGGTATTGCACTGGTTCTTATACTCAAAATAGCGCCCTCATACTGAGGTAAGATGGTTCGGATTCTCTCCAAATCCCACTTATTTGTGTTGGAACTCGTTTTTGACGAAATGGTTTAAGACCATTTTTCGGTAAGTTTTCAGACGAAGACGTTCGTCGAAATAACCGAATGTTTGACACTATATAATAGTGTATTCGAATGTCAAAATAGAAGTTCGTTTGAATAAGAAATGGAGTGTAAAGTGAGTGTTTTACAAAGGTTGTAAAACTTGAATTTGGCTAAATATAAAATTAGCAAATGTCTCATTTTAAAATATTTGGGATTAAATTTAAATTTGTTAGTTGGACATTATATCTAATAACTTATTTTATGAATATCTTATATTTATTTATATATAAAAGATTTAAACCCATTAAAAGATTATTGTTGTTTAACCTAGTCAAACTTACAATATTTTTTTTTTAAATGCACGTTATCAAAATGGTTACAAGAAACCAATGTCTCTTTGTAACATTTGACGTGATTCAATGCTCCATTAATGGCTTATGTTGAACCTGTTTTGTTGAATACAAAAGGGAGCTTAAGTCATTCTTTGTAGAGACATTTTTTGTTCATACGAACAAGTATTGGAAAAATAATCTCCAATCTGATTCTTTATTTTTGTGTCTTCTCTTCTTTTCTTTTTTGAGTCTGAGAGTACACACAAAAACCGTTTCGCCAGGCTTCTGATAGAGTGACGCAAATTCAGAAGATTGTTTGCAGTTGTATCCTGTGACTCATTACGTTATCGAACCGTCGCACTACGGGACGTATTTTGAGTTAAGGAAAGAGATAATATCTCGCATCTGCAGTTGTATCATCCTTTTCTTAATCTTTGGTATAATTTTATCAATTTTAATTTTACAATATTCAGTTTCCCGTAATTTATAAGATACGGTCATATCAGTCTTAACTCAAAATATATGTTTATTGCTTTGCACTAACCGGACTGATTATTGTAAAAGTTTTTTTTATAAGAACAGGTTGATGAATTTTTGGATAAAAGATGCTGGAATCAGATCTGTAGTATTATTTCAAAATAATCTTTCTCCAATCCTAATGTCTGTAAATTTTTTTCTATATTATTATATTATCGAAAACTGATTATTTTGTGAAGTGTTTTGTCATAAAAAACAGGAACTGGAGAATTCATGGTGATGAAAACTAATTCTTCTATTTTTCTGAAACAAGTTTTCAGATTATTTGAGATTTTGTGTGGTTAGATTCATTAAAATAATTAATATTTTGGGACTAATGAATTTGATATTTTATGGTTTCATAAGAACAGGTTTCATATTTCGTCCAAAGGGACAAAAGAATCGAAATCTAGACGATCATATCATCAAGACCTTTAATGGTGACAATGAAAACCATCTCCCAACGTCTTTGGTAACGTTTTTTTTGGATGGTGGTTTCCCTACTCTTAATTTACATAATAATTAAGTTGTTGATTGAGTGGTTACTTAATCAATTTTTTTTTAATTATTTGTTGGAAATGTGTTAATGCTTTGACTTGGCTAAAGATAATTATTATTTTTTAATTATCAAGAATGTTTAACATTTTTTAGTGTTTCAGACTTGATGGAACAACTTAATATACATATTAAGTGCTTGATCATGAAAAAAAAAATGATTCATGTTTCAAATATGGTGAAACCATAGTCATAAATAACATTTTGATTCTTAAGAGATCATGTTATATGAATGGAATGGATTCGTGAGTCGACGCCTCAAATTGATTTTGAGAGAGGTCTGCCACATATGAATCATTTGTCATTAAAAATATATAATGTTGTTGATATTGATCAAAACATTTATATTTTGTCAATGCTTAAATGGAAGTTGAAAAAAAAAACTTGACCATGCAAAACCGATGGTGGTTTTGATGATACAAATAATATCATGTGATGATATGTATATTTGCTAAAAGCAAAAATGTGTGTTTGGAAAATTCCAAAGCATATAAGTTAGATTTATTAAAATCAACTTGAGAGAACTATGAAAATAGTTGTTTGTAAATTGTGATTTCTGAGAATGAAATACATTAAAAAGAAAATTTAAATATTTTCTGAAAATGATTTTTATTCATTTAAATCTAAAAGAGTTGTAGATCAATTTTTTTAACTCTTAAGAGATGTTAAATGTAAATAAATATGCATTTTTGAGCTATCTCAAGAAATGTGGGGAAAACTTTGCTTACCATATAAAGTTATTGGCAAGAGGCAAAATGAACTTAGTGATATTTATCACAATATGAATTTTTTTTGAGAAAAAAAAAACTAGTGTCATACATTAAGTTTTGTGTATAATGGTTTATTGTATTTTGGAAAAAGATGACAAAAATCATTAGACAATTGATCTCGACTAATCTCAAGAGATTATGTTCATTGTGATGACAACCTAGGATCCTTATATTAAAGGTGTGTCATGTGATCATATTGTATATCATCAAGAGGAATGGGTTCGCCTGTTGAATTAAGATGAGGCTTTGCGGTAACTCTACCTAACTGACTGGAGATCCCAAGAAATAGGTTCAAGGAGACAACTAAGTGAAGTTAAATCTGCCCAAAGCACTGTAAGACTTCGGTCTATACTCAGTTCCTAGGATGATTAAACAGTGCTACATGTAAGGATTATAGGATAAGCATTTGCTTTTAATGATTTGTGTCCATTGTTTTGAGATATGAATGGAGTAGTACATGATACTCCTCTAAACAAAATTATGGCAAATCACCTTGTGAGTGTGAGTGTGAAATGGGGCCGTTTCTAGGAGAATGAATGAAAGGCTATATTCTCTAAGTTCAGATTACCAGGAATGTTCACGGCCAAAATGAACACAATAGAGAAATTGGTTTTGTGAGAGAATGAAGCTGTGTTATAGTTATTGTCTAGGTTTACACCAAAGCCCGGGAGGTTCAAGACATCATGGCCACCTCCTGGCCGAGTATATCCGATAGCTATTAACAATGACTGGTTCAAGGCTGAAAAATTGCTACCAACTCATCATGCAGTGAATTTCTCGCTCGTACTCTCAAAAGTCTTTTTTTATTTTCTTTGAGTCATGTGTCTAGAGTCATTTCTATTCATGTGGGGGATTGTTGGAACTCGTTTTTGACGAAATGGTTTAAGACCATTTTTCAGTAAGTTTTCAGACGAAGACGTTCGTCGAAATAACCGAATGTTTGACACTATATAATAGTGTATTCGAATGTCAAAATAGAAGTTCGTTTGAATAAGAAATGGAGTGTAAAGTGAGTGTTTTACAAAGGTTGTAAAACTTGAATTTGGCTAAATATAAAATTAGCAAATGTCTCATTTTAAAATATTTGGGATTAAATTTAAATTTGTTAGTTGGACATTATATCTAATAACTTATTTTATGAATATCTTATATTTATTTAAATATAAAAGATTTAAACCCATTAAAAGATTATTGTTGTTTAACCTAGTCAAACTTACAATATCTTTTTTTTGAATGCACGTTATCAAAATGGTTACAAGAAACCAATGTCTCTTTGTAACATTTGACGTGATTCAATGCTCCATTAATGGCTTATGTTGAACCTGTTTTGTTGAATACAAAAGGGAGCTTAAGTCATTCTTTGTAGAGACATTTTTTGTTCATACGAACAAGTATTGGAAAAATAATCTCCCACTTGAATAATCTGATTCTTTATTTTTGTGTCTTCTCTTTTTTTCTTTTTTGAGTCTGAGAGTACACACAAAACCGTTTCGCCAGGCTTCTGATAGAGTGACGCAAATTCAGAAGATTGTTTGCAGTTGTATCCTGGGACTCATTACATTATCGAACCGTCGCACTACGGGACGTATTTTGAGTTAAGGAAAGAGATAATATCTCGCATCTGCAGTTGTATCATCCTTTTCTTAATCTTTGGTATAATTTTATCAATTTTAATTTTACAATATTCAGTTTCCCGTAATTTATAAGATACGGTCCTATCAATTTGTAAGAGGGCATAGCAGCTCGCTAATCTTCAGTGAAGGATTCTCAAGGGTAGAAGGTCCTATTGGTTGGCAAGGAGCTTTGAAAGAAAGTCAGGAGTCGTTCCAGAGATGGATTGACTCTCCATTGCCAACTGCCCATCCAAGACTTTTTCTGAGGATTTCTCTATCAGCTAAAACGCTTTTCCAGCCGTGAGAGGCTGTAGTAGGAACATAGCAATCTAGAAAGGAAGAATTCCTGGCATATTTCCCAAGCAGTACACGAGACAGAAGTGACTGCAGTTCAGTGAGGATCCTCCATCTTATTATGTTTTTATATTCTAGGTAAATTAATTCTCAAAAAATAATCCATTCATAGTATATATTAGTATCCTTATAGTTTAAGTTAAAGTATATATATTTTATTTCTAATACAACAAGATCTTATAAAAATCTTCTTGATATTTATTTTTAGAATAAATAATATTATTTAAATATGAATGTTAGTATTTTATTATAATTGATTTAAAAGGAAATATAAAAACATAATAGTATTTTGTACTCTATAAATATATTCAAATTAAAAAATAAAAATAATTATCTTATTAAATCATTTTAAACACTTTTTATAAATATTTTATTTGGGAATTTCACAATTTTCATATTAGTATCATAGCGTTAAAACGGATTTCTGGTTTCAATTTTAAAAATATAAAAAGTAAAAAGAATATATAAACATTTTGTCAAAATTAAAAATCTAGTATCGTCGGGCTGCGAATGAGATGTAAATAAATAATATGTTTATTATTTCAATAGTGATTACACGTTACAACAAAAATGAAGTTAAATATACCACTTATACATGTACCCACTTATACTCTAGCTTGGGAGCTTCTTGACCGTGTGTGAAGTACATGCCATCTTCTTTAGCATCCCAAAAGTTGGTCTTACCATAACGAATAATGCCACCACCACTTTTATAAGCTGTAAAAGCTACATGAAACGAGAAATTAGGACCCTGGTCTAAGGTACAATCGAAATAGGTCTTCAAAATACTATCATGGAAACTAAATTCGTAGGTCTGTCCAGGGCTCAACAAATGAACACCCAAGTCGTCATCGTTCGATATACAACGAATCTTTAGAGTATTGCCCGGACGAAGAGAACTTTTGAAGTGGACACTGTTTCTTTCCCAGATTGCGTTACTATACCCAACGATCAATGCAATGGTAAGCAAAAAGAACGAGAGCCTATTCATCATTTTGTTTGATTGCTGTGTATGTGTGTTTGTGTTTGTTACTTTCTAGCTTTGACATGTGTAAGATAGAAATTGTTCCAATTTATAGAACCTTTTTAACGAGGCCATGCATGCGTTCAACTTTGACTATGATTTGCTTCTTATTTAGGCGTAACGTTCTCAAACAAAAACTTCATCTTTGAAAATGTAATAAAGATGCCTTGGCCGCTTCTTTCTCAGATAGTTACAGTATATATATGTCATCGATTATTTGATCCATCTAAATATAAAATATACTTTTTATTAACTTAACGATAACAAAATATAATCTGTAAAATTAATTAGTAATAATCTGCAAAAGAAATTCAGCTTTTCTTAAATAAAAGTTACAGAATTTTATATTTAATATATATAAATTAATGATACTGAATAATAAGTATTAGATAAAAATTTGCATATTCTCTTTTACTTTTTTTTTGAATGAACTCTTTTACTTTTATTTACTTATACTATTAAATTAAATTAAACAATTATATTCATTGATTAATATGAGTGCTTAAGTACATGATATTGTATACCAAAAATTATATTTTTGTATACGTTATATTTTAAATTTTAAAAATCAACTATAAATTACTAAAACTATTAAAAGTCTCATATTAAACAATTTTGGATTAATATATAGTTTTAATTAAGAATTGTTATAAAAATATACAAATGATCACTGAAAGTATTATTCAATAAACTTACCACTCTATACATGTGCAAATGTTTGTTTATCTATATAACGATCAGGCTACATTTGACGCAGAGAAACCAGTTCACACCAATGAACTAAGATTTTCTCTCCAGAGTCGCATTAAGGAGCCATAATAGCCAGCCAAATCAAGAATTGGCTAATTCTTTGTGCCTGAGAGAAAACAGAAAGCCATCTTTCAAAATATGAGACACTATCCATTTCAGCGGCTATAATTTGATATGATTTTGCAAATAGAAAACATATCTGAACGTCGATTCCATGAAAGTATTTTTTTCACACATGATTCATTCATGTGACTCATTGCTTTGTTATCTAGTTCGGTTGTAGTATTTCTGTATCCAGGAAATGTTATTGTGTCCCTAAACCGGACAGAGAGGTACGGTGGGGCATGAAGCTGTTCTCCGGATAAATAGGACATGACAGAGATTTGAAGGTGTCACTACCAATGAATTTGAGCATTACCTGAAATAGCTTTTAGTCTATATACAATCTCCTATAAATCTCTTTACAGGCCTCTCTCCTCTTTTATCTTGTTGTTTGCTCCACAGCTCTTCCCGTTATTATTTGTTTTCAAGCTAATCCTTTCAATAAAAGATAAACATGGGAGGCTGTGCGAGCGTACCTAAGGAATCTGACATCGTTGAAGGCTCAGTACCTACCGAAAATGTTGTGGTTGAGTCCAAGGATGTCACGACCGAGGCAGATACAACACTAACTCAGGTATTGTGAAATCATATTTGATCATTTCTTTTGTCTTTATTGAACAAACGCATGTTAAGATGAAACTATTGGTTGTTGATATGTTTGACTCGCAGGAGAAGAAGGAAGAGCCTAGTGAAGAGGCAAAGAAGGAGGGTGAGACAAAAGAGGACTCCTCTGAGGCAACCACGGCAGAGCCAACTCCAGAAGCTGAGAAGGCTGACGAGAAAGCTCCTTCTGAGACTGAGAAGTCAAGACAAGAGACCGCACCTGCCAAAACCGATGAGGCGCCTCTTGTGATTCTTTGATTTTTCATTTCCAAAATATCAAGATTATGTGTGAGTGTGTGCAAGTGTTCTTCGCCATATAATTCCTATGTTGATCTCTGTTGTATTGTCAATGCCAATAAATATTTTCTTAAGAGTTTCTCTCCATTATTGAATTAAGGAAAAAGACAAAGGATAGATATAGTAAAATAGTCAAAAGACAACGAGGGAAACTGAAAAGCAGAGAGAGAACAATGATGAGTTTTGCAAAGGTAGAAAAAGAAAAAGCAAATCAAAGTCTTTAATGGTGCCATTTAGCCAAAATTTCTCTAAGAGGATCATCAGGGCACCAAATGATGATTAGTCTAAGGATTGTTGTGTGTGCAAAGCTTGTGGATCAGCTGCACAACATCATCAGTTGAGTTAAGGAAATAGCTAGCCTTTGTGTGCGTGTTCCCAATAGCCACAGAGAAGTAGTTCTCTCCCTTTACGTCAACAACGGTCGATAACACCTTCTTGGTTTTCTTGGTTAACTCGGGTTCGAAGAAGGTGTAGACGTCTTCATCCTGCAATATACATATATCAACCCTTGTATCAAAGTATCCATGGATATGTAATTGTATAATCAACATTTGGTTACATAAGAAGCTTACCTTCCCCAAGAAATTACCAATGCATAAGACATAATCAATTGGTGTAGTGATCGACTTGTTCTGCAGTACTATTTCTCCGAGGATACGCTCCATTGCACTTCCCTAAGATAACAGAGAAGAGAGAGCGTATACATCAAATAAAAGGTAAATATTTTGGTAATTGATGATATAGAAACAAATGAAAACAATAGTATTAGTTACCTTTGTCACACCAACAGAATGGACTTCAACAGAGTAGCGTCCTTGGACAACATCCACTGATGCATTAGAGGTTGGTCCAGCCCACAAGTGTTGTAACATATCTTTTGCTTGAGCTCTCCCAAATTCAGCATCTACAAATAAATAAAGATCAAGTAGTTGTCTTCAATAGTTAAATTGAGTAGAAGTTAAAAAAAACATATATTTATAAAGTAAATCACCTGCATATTGGTAATTCCATACAACCGAAGTCTCGCTTGCTTGGAAGTAGGATCCTGGAGTTCTTTCAGTGAAGTACTTGAATACTTGCTGTACACAAAAAGCAACCACAAAAGAATCAAAACATGGATCAGGGTATTCAAGTAGAATTATAAGGCTTGAATTCTAAAATATATTTTATATACTAACCTTGACACCATCAATCCATTCCAAGTTCATGTTTTCTGGCATTTTCGTCACCCATTCCCCAGTTGAATGCCTTAGAAATATTCCGTTTTCCGCAGCTAACCACATACAATCCTCTCCAAAGTTCTGTTTTCAAGAAACAAAGTAAGTCCACGGTGAGAAAGCAAGTAAGTAATTTTAGAAGGAAGAGAAAAAATGTTTACTTGATCCAATATGCTTTTTTCACTTCTACTCAGGACAACTACTGTAGTTTTTGGATCACTGCATAATGCTTTTAGTCTTTCCTTCAGCTGTGGGTGAAGTTCAAGATTCATTCCTTCATCTCTTCTCTCTTGGTTTTTATTTGGCTTAGTTAGTGTCCCATAAAACCCCTGAACATTTTGTACAGTTATAAAGATAAGTGACCAAAATAATATGCAATGTACAAGACAGTCTTGATACATAGAACACTTACAAGAATTAGCAGCCTATTCTTAGACTTTGAATATTGTTGAACCACATCATGTTGTGGAAGTTCATTTGGGGCTTTTCCAGTTCCTAGCTCCGCTTTACTTGTGACCTCATTTAGTTTACTACCCAAAAAAAAAGAGCAGTTATCCAAAAAGAACAAAAGTTAAGATGAGATTTAAAGAGAACTAATATTGTGATTTGTCACATACTTCATGAAATCATCTGCCCACTGTTGAGTAGAGTGAGTTTTCACATACTGAAAATTGATTTGATGTTTTCGCTCCTTTTCTTCAGGTGACATGCTTAGAGCTTCTCCAATGGCATTAGAAACTTCTTTAATGTTCCAAGGATTCACAAGAAGAGCTCCAGCACCAAGTGACTGACCAGCACCTGCAAACTGTGAAACTCATACAAAAATATATTACTTTTCAATGTTAATTGTTGGTTTATCATTTTATCAACAAACAATTGTTGGTGTATTAGAATCACAAATATATATATATATATATATATATATATATATATATATATATATATATATATATATATATATATATTGAAAAAAATCATAAATATATTTCAGACCAGAAAAAAAAAAAACAATTCATATACTTAGATTAAATTACCTCGCTTAGAACGAGAACTCCCTTTTCCGCGTTTTGGCAGGCAATAAACTCTGAACTTACAAGGTTCATTCCATCTCTCAAAGATGTTACAAGTAATACATCTGAAGAAGTAAAGAAAGAAAATAAACTCGTTTGTGAGGTTATTATATCAAAGATGAATGTCATGAGTTTTTTTTTTATCTTAGGGGTGTGTTAGGCACTGACAATAGAAGAAGCACATAAACTTTTTACATAATCGAATCGTATTAAAATCTATGTAACTAGATCACCAAATGTAACACTAAAAATTACCTGTGATGGCGTAAAGTGCGCATAGTTGATGAAAGTGAATGGCACAATCCTAACATAGAAAGAAAAAAGTTTATCAGAAACTATAACATATGACTTGATGAGGATGAAAGAGAGAAGATGACAAACCAGGTGAATTATTGGAACGGAAGAGATAGAACCAAAACGACCATTAATACGTCCAACAAGTCCATGACATTGGTCTTTGATCTTTTGATCTGTTATAGAACACATACACAATCCTATCGGTTGATGCACATTAGCTAAAGAGATCAAAGTGATAGAAAGAAACTTACATTCACCAATACCGTTCCTTGTTGGCACTGCAATCTGAAGTAACAAAACTTTACCACGCCAATCTTCATTTTCCTCGAGAAATTTCTCAAATGCCTGATATTTGTGTGGAATCCCTTTGATCGTGTCGAGACGATCTACACCTAATATCAACTGTGAACAAACATAATATGTTAATCTCCTTTTAAGTTTTAAACATCAAGTATCATGTATATAAAAGTATAAATATATACCTTTCTGCCCCCAAAATCTGATTTGAACTTCTTCATGTATTCTGTGACCTCAGAGAGTTTACTTGTGTTTATGAACCTCTCAGGTTCTATCCCAATGGGAAACTAATATCCAGATAGAATATAAAAGCAAACCAAAATATTCATTTTCATTAGGAGATAATTAAATCATTAACAAATCATCAAATCTTAAGAGACTTTCAAGATAGATATACTTACAACAGCTATAGGAGTGAATTTTCCCTGATTCACAACTCCTTCAGATGTTGCTTCGATTCCAAGAATACACATGCATGCATTCACGAAATGTCTTGCAAAATCATACGTATGGAAACTAGAAGAAAAAAAACGAGAGAAATAAAAAAGAGTAAGTGGTAAGTTTACTTTAAAATTCAGAAATAGTTACTGCACTGTTAGAAAAGTAAAAGATATTTACCCGACTAAATCAGCAGTAAGAACAGAACGAAGCAGTTCAGATCTTGAGGGCAAGGTTTTGTACATCTCGGATGAAGGGAATGGTGTATGGAGAAACCATCCAACTTTCATCTTACTGTCGTATTCTTTTAGATATTGAGGAAGAAGCATAACATGATAATCATGGCACCAAATCACATCTCCTTCTTGATAATGCTCTTTTACCACATCAAAGAAAATACGATTTGCTTTCTTGTATGCATCATACTGTGACTGGTATGTTATGGTTCCATCGTTACGATATTCTGGCGGGGTTCCCAAGTAGTGAAAAATCGGCCATAGAATATTGTTGCAATAGCCATTATAGTATTGATCACAAACTTCTTCTAGAAAAACCGGGATACACCCCTACAAAACAAAGTCAAGCGTTTTAAAATGATCAACTAAGACATGAATAAGGCTTTAACAAACAAATTAAGACATAAATAAGGCTTCAATAAACAAACTGAGACATGAATTAAGGTCTTGATTTTTTTTTTTGCGTTTTCTTTTTACGATAATATATATAGGAGAATCAAAATCTATACGTACCTTTTCAGCAAGAGCAATGGATAGTGCCTTTTTCCCAACCGCATCATGAACATCGACTCCAGGCCAGCCAATCCATTTGGTCTCAAACTCTTTCAAACCTATGAAAGATATATCACCATAAACAATGTAATAAAAATCGGTTTATTGTGTTTAGTTATTTCATTGATTGCTACATTATCAAAGTTGTATACTCTTCTTACCTAGAAGAGCACTAACTAGACCACCAGGACTCATGGTGAAAGACCAGGCTTCTTCTCCAGTCCTCATAGCAGTAACCGGAAGCGACATTGACACAACAAGCAGTCTTGGCCTCACCATTTTCTCTCTCTCTCTATCAATACTCGTTCTTAAGATGAATTTAAAAGTTATGAGAAGATGGTCTCGTTTTTCTTCTTATTTATAAGAACCTATGTAAGGCATGGTGAGGGAAAATAATAAAAGGAATAGAAAGTTATTTGTTACTGTGGTAAAACATGTTTTCTAGCTATTTGACTCTATATTATGTAGCTATGTGACACGTATCATTTTGAAATGAACTTTTGAAATCAACTTTAGGTAAATTGTTTTCCACAAAAGTAAAGGAAATCAAAATTATATGTTTAAGATACTGTGAATGTGATGAATCACACTAATCTGTTCGACAAATTGAGTATATAATCTCCAAATTAAATACTGGCAAATTACATTGATTTGGACATTTAACACGTATTTGAACTGTTTATGTATTTTAGGTAGATTTTTGTAAAGAATATATTTTGGTAGATTTTTATTTTTTTAAAGTTTATGTAAATTGTATTACCTAATTGGATTCATTTATTGTAAATCTTTCACACAAAGTAAGAAAATCTAATATCTTAGATTGTTTATATAATCATTAATTTGGTATTCTCATTTTAGACATGTGTATTATATATTTGTCTGTGCAACATAATTTCAAAACGACTAGTTAATTAGTAGTGTATCCCATTAACTCGGCTTTATACAATCCATTAACACTGCTTTATTATACTAGATCTTGACATGCATGGTATGTTTCCTTTGACAAATTTATTTTTGTAATAAATGTGTTTCAACATAAAATGTAGAGTTATTCTTGAGTTTACTCCAGGTTCACCAACAAATATAATTTAGTTATTTCAAATTTGATATCTTTTAAAAAAATAAACAAAATATTGCTAAATTATATTACGTTTTTAAATAAAATAAGTAAAAATAAATAAAAAAAATTATAGTAATTGAAAAAAGTATTTATTTAACACCGTAAATAAAACTTTAAACTCTAAATGCTAATACCTAAATACTTTAGTAAACCCTAAACCCTTAAATAAACTCTAAATATTTGATTTTTTTTTAAAAAAATATTTATAACACAATCAACAAAACACTAAACCCAAAATCTTAATTCTAAATTCTAAATCCTTGGGTAAATCCTAAACCCTTGGATAAATCTTAAAATTTAAAATTTAAGATTTACTCAAAAGTCTAAGATTTAGTGTTTGTTGGCAGCGTTAAAATATATTTTGAAAATTCTTATTTTTTGTAATTAGCATAAATTTTTATTTAGTTTTTTTTGAAAGTATAATGTAATTTGATAATATTTTGTTTATTTTTTAAAAGATACCAAAACTTAAATGACACAATGCTATTGGTTGGTGAACCTAGAGGTTCACCTTAAGGGGTGAACCCAAAAATAATTCTAAAATGTATATCAACTGTTTTAATAATTTTTGTTAGGAGTTGTTTTTAAGGTTTATGTTCATTTTTATCTATACAAAATATTAGTGTTGTGAAATAATTAATTTTGATTGAAAAATACATTAAGAAATTAAACTTAAAATTATTTTCAGTAAAATTAATTTGTACATTTACTTGTAAAATTATACAAAAGTCTAAATGAATTGTAATATTACTGAAATTAATAATGGCTATTGATATGATCCACTATATTCATAATCATGCTTTTAAATGGATACTGGAAAATATAATATATTCAAAATATCTAATATCCATTTTGAGAACTCCTAAAAATTTAGATAATGATTCGTGCTTAAAAATGGCGGGTATATTTTTTGTTGGAAATGTTATTTTACGTAAAAAAATATGATTTTTGATATATTATATATTTTAACTTTTTATGAAATTTATCTTAAATTTAGTTATATTATTTATTTTTGTTATTTTAAATATGACTAAATTTTTAAAAACTCTAAATAATTCTAACTTGCAATATGATTTTATTCATTTAACCCGAAGTTAAACTTATTTTACACTGATTTTTTTTTCTAATTTAAATAAAATATTTTATATATTCAATATTCTCTGTATTGAAAAATTCATTTGTGTGTTTCAAAAAAAAATCTATAGTTTTATTAAATTTAGTTTATGTGATTTAGCTTTCATTTCAAATGAAACTATCTTTTAAGGAGTTGAGATAATTTAGACTTGTATTATGATTTTGTTGATTCATCATTTGTTATTTCAACTTGATTTTAATTTTGAGGTTTCATTTAATAAATATTTTAAAATAATTAATAACGTGAAAGATTTTTTGGAAAGATATTGTGCAATTCTTTAGGAAATAAATTTTTTAAAAAGACTAATAACTGAATTATATTAAAAAGTCTTTAATGTAATTGCAAAATAATAACTTTTGATTGGTTGCAATTACTGCTGGCAAAAAGATTCAAATAATTTTTGTAATTAATTTGAAAATTTAAGGGTATATTCATAAGAAGTATAATGTTTTAATAGTATAGAATCACAAATTTCGAAAATTTGAAATAGCATGTCGATAATATATTTTAAATGGGTTACTAAACAGAAACAAAAATTTCAAACTCATTGATTCGAAAGTTTCAAGCCCATTTTGTTTTAATAATAAACTGAACAGAAAAATTGGGTTGTCAATTTATTTTAAGACTCTGTTGAGTTTTTAATGGTTGAATTTCTATTTTAATTACACGATTTTATTTAAAAATGAAAAAAAAATTAGGATATTTTGCAATTTCCTTGAAATTTCAGGGACGTATTCATAAATATTCATTTGTTTTAATAGGATTGATTAGATTTTGATCTGCGCTTTTAAAGCGCGGGATAACGTTTTTTTCAATTAAATATAGTTACTATCATTTTTTGTTTATATTTTAATATTTGAATTTTTAAATCTAAAACTGAGAGTAATTTATTTTAATGGCTTATTATTTTTGGTATTAGTGTTTTCAATTCCGTCTATTTGTTTTTTGGGTTATTCAAGTTAGAATATTTAAGACCCATTAAAGAACCATACATTTTTGACCATACATTTTTGGATCGAATCAGTTTGGGTAATGTCGGATTTAAGTCATATTTCTCTTTCTTATAATAATTGTAGTGGAAGCGGATTAGAAATAGATCGGGTTAAATTCGGGGTTAAATTCGGGGTTAAAGGAAAAAAAAAACTCAAAATTTAAAACCAGGGCTAAACCCGAAAACACACAAAACTTCAGGTAATTAGGGTAATTTTTTTATCTTGGATATTTTTATTTATAAATTATAATTATATATAAGTAAATCAATATAATAATTTGTTTATTTTTGAATACTAATTTTGTTTATTTTTTGTTTATTTTTTTCATTTGGTTTTGTTTTTCTTTTGCTATGGTTCAGTTTGGTTTTCATTTTGTGAATCTTGAATCTGTTGGAACAATTTATCTTATATGATATAAATACCTGATTTAGACTTATTTTTAATAATATTTTTATAAAAAAAATATTAAGACTATTATTATCATATTAAAACCATTTTAAATAACCACTTAATAATTATAAAATGTTGCCAAAAAAGAATAATTATAGAATTTCCTAATGTTAAACCGCTTTAATAAACTATGAATTTTAATAGATTTTCTTGATAATATACAAATCAATATATTAATATGTAAAATATAATTTTATGCAGTGAGATTATTTAGGAAATATTGAGAATTTGGGGCGGTTTATTCAAAGTCACTACATATTTGTTAATTTTTTATAATCTTTGTTAAAAAATATTCTAGCTTTCATATTAAAGATTTCAATCTAGATTTGCTTCCATTTATTTTCAAAACATTAGATTTGCTCCCATTTATTTTAAAATATTTTCAAAATGTAAACGAATGTTTTAAGTTTTGGCACAATTTTTTTTGTTGTAAAATTCAATTAAACCGTTAAGTGAAGATGTTTTTTTCTAAATTTAATTGATCTAATTAATATTGTTTGCAATATAGAGATGGTTTGTTTATTATGGACTAAATTATAATGTTAACTGTTTTGTGTCTTCATCTCAGGTTTTGCAGTTTGAAGACCAACTTCAAAGCAGACAAACACCACTTGAACCTTACGTGAAAGCTTCCTTCTGTAGACAGAGAAGCACAATAAAACTTACAAAAAAACTAAATAAGATTGTAAAATTAATTCATGCTTTGCCTTTGGAAGATCAGTTTTGATCTTATTCTCGTCTTTTCTTGGTGTCTTTTGCAAGATCATCTAATTAACTTTTCAATATTTATCTTTATTTAACATAGTGCTCACCAAGTTTCCCATCATTTTGACATTTGCACCTTTCCTTTGGCGTATTGATATACATAAATAAATATATATATGATCATTTCAGAGTTCGGATTTTTGTGAATAGATTACTCTGCGAGTATCACACCTGTTCATTCCTATTTGCTCTTATTAATCAGAACGGGATAGAGACACATGTCCATACTGTCTGGAACCTATATTGCTCACTCATATACACCATTTTAGCTCCCAAATTTTATTTGTAAGAAAATTTGAGATATTAAAACCTTCAGAAATTCTTACGTAGTAAGAACATCCACAAATAACCATGAAGGAGACCACTGCTCCTTTACCCCATGACTTTGTACCTGAATCTTCATAAGTACCCAAAAATACTGATAAGATCAAATACAGTTCTCTGAATCACCGACCAGTGGATCCCTCTAACAGCCGCTAGAAAACTATCACCGTAAACTTCCAACAACTGAACTCCTTGTTCCATAATTTCTACTGAAGTTTGAAACTCTTGTAGAGACATAAATAATCCTTAGCACCACCCTCATAACCGTAAACTTTTTGTCCATAGTTAACCATGATTAAACCATTAGCCTTGGTCTCTTGTCCGTGAGTTCCAACCATCTGAGGAACATACATTTGATGTTAATCATAATGGCCTATTTTCAATGGTTGGAGATATATCATAATGGCCTATTTACCATACATTTGATGTTTTACTACTGAAATCGTGTATGGTCCCCTAAACAACATAAAACCTTAGTAATCTATGTTCAACATTCCACCACCAAAACATATTCCTAGTCCTCTGTATAACTCTATTGAGTACGATTGAAGACTTTTGTGCTCTTCAAAGAGATCCATCAATTCAAAAGCAATCCGAAGTATACCTATACTACCCGTACCATTTGTGAATTTGAGAATAATTAATTTAGCAGTGTGTTTTGAAAACATGTTTCACTGAATTATATTAAACATAAAAAAGCAAAAACAGGAGCTAAGTGTTAAGAGTATTGGAAACTTTTCTATAACAAATGATATATGTTGAGGTTATTACACCCTAATCTATTATGATTTATGAATAACAAATATATCCCACGAATATATAAACATGTCTGCTCTTCTAAAAAACCCAGAAGAACAACGTAAGTTCCAATTTCCATATTCAACCATATACAAACAATATTGTTCTTTTGAAACGATATACAATCTCATCTAAGGGATAAAAATTCTACCAAAATCTTACCTCCCAATCCGATTATGAGATACATATTAGGGAATAACCTTGCTATTTATGTTTGTATCCTCCACTGATTGAGATACACAAATCCCCTCTGATTTTTGTTGCTATTACATCGAAGATACACTGTGATTCTTTCCTCCAATTGATCCAGACTAATATGACAGTAAAATCATAGATCCTCAATAACTGCATAGAAGTTGAAAACCCAGTATAACTCTAAAACCATAGATCCCGTCAATGCATAGAAAACCCAAGTTAGATCTCGAATCTTCATCGATGTTAGATTTGAGATGGTTAGCGATCTTAATCGCCGTAGAGATATGCGAATATTTAGGAAATCTCTGTTTCAATCATCCATCGTTTAAATTCACGAAATACCAATCACAAAATATATGGGATTTACTAAAGAACAAAAATACAAACATTTAAATAAAAACATAGTCTATAAATGTTTCAGTGGCATACAATTGTAAATACTATTGAAACAGAAGGGTATCTCAGAAAATATCTTCTGTTTTAATAGTATTGATTTATTTTTAGAGAAGCTCTGAATATGAAAAGAAAAAAATTGAAACATTATTACTTTAGCAGTTTAACTCAGTGTTACTGTTCGGGATCACATCAACCGCTGGTCGAGATAATGTCTGTGTAAACTCGTTTTCTTCACTTTTACTACTTGCAGTAACCATGGTTCTTCTCAGAGTCTAATCCAATATTTTTGTTCTAACAAAAATTTAAACTTAAACGAAAGTGATAATAGTTCATATTAATTTTAGGTATGAAACAATTTTTTAACTAAAATACATTCTATTTTGTACATAATTCATTTAATTTATCATTAAAATTATTCAAGATTCATTAAATAAAAATGATGGGCTGAACTAAAAAAATGTTATTATTGATCACAGAATTTTGAATGTGGGACTTACTATTTTAGTAATTTATAGTCATTTGTCCTACCAAAAAAAAAAAAAAAGTAATTTATAGTCGTTTTAAGAACTTCAAAATATAACATATAAAAAATCTAATTTTTATCTTATGATTAATATGATTGTTTAATTTCTTTTAATAATATAAATTAAAAATAATTTATTAAATATTTATTATTCATAATCATTAATTGTCATATATATGTTAATCATATTAGTCAATTCAACTTTTTATTTAAGAAAATAATATAGAATATTCTTTTGCACACACTAATTAATTTAATAGTTAACTTAATAAAAAATATAATATATGTTTAGATGCACCAACTTATTTATCTAAGAATTCTGAAATTCATTCTCATGTTAACCCGTGGCTACAAAAAATGTTGTAATGCGATCCAGAATTCATATATAGGAGATTAAAATAAATATAGTGCAATGAAAATATAACTATATAAACTAATTTAACTTCTTACAAAGTTAAACAAAAAGTAAATGTATTTTTTTAATTTCGTCTCTAATCAATTTAGTAGTTATAGGGTCCAAAAAAATTGCTCTAAAAAATTTACAAAGAATCCAATTTTTTTTTTTTTGCACCAGGGCCATCATAGTATTGAGCTAGCCTTGGTTCTTCTTACGATGGCTCTTTTCTCT
Organism: Hirschfeldia incana; assembly: GCA_026261945.1. NCBI lineage: Eukaryota > Viridiplantae > Streptophyta > Magnoliopsida > Brassicales > Brassicaceae > Hirschfeldia > Hirschfeldia incana. The sequence continues at coordinate 8,276,017 of JABCMI010000006.1, forward strand.
GCTCTTGCAGTGAGTTATTAAGGTAACTAAGAGAGCATCATCTCTGGAGAATACAAATATGGATTACTTATTCTGGAGAATACAACCAACATTGGAAGATCATTACTTCGCTTGGATTCTCTGGTATATATGGAAAGGACGAAACATTAAAGTATTTAGCAACATAGCTAGGGATCCTAGAGATACTCTTAAACTGGCTATGATGGAGTCTACACTGTGGAAAGACGCACAACAAACAATAGTTAAGGAAACGGCTTCTGTTACTCGGCCTGAGATGGCATTACCAATTCGACCGGGTCGATGGTGTTTTACGGATGGATCATGGAAGGATACGGACAAATTTTCTGGACAAGGATGGTATAGTACTCTCCCGGGTTTCGATGGACTACTAGGAGCTCGAAATACTCGACCTAGCCAATCTCCATTACATACGGAGATTGATGCACTCATCTGGGCAATGTAATGTATGAGGAACCTTAGGCAATATAATGTTACTTTTGCAACGGATTGTTCTCAATTGGTGAAGATGGTTTCGGAACCAGAAAAATGGCCGGCGTTCGCAACTTACCTGGAAGACATCATAAGTCTCAAGAGAAGTTTTCAAAGCTCGGAGATTAGTCATATATCAAGGACGATGAACAAAAAGGCGGATAGCTTAGCACGAGGTGTGAGGCAGCAATCGTCGTTTACAGTCCATATGGATACAGAGCTACCTATTTGGTTTACAGAATCGATATGAGTCAGTAGTTGGTCGACAAAAAAAAAAAGAGAGCATCATCTCTAATAGTTAATTTCATTTTTTATTCAAAATTTTTGAAGTTTTTAAAAAAATAAAACAACATGTTTTCCAATTTGTTTCATATTTTTCTTCAAAATAGAATATTCTAAGTACATTCTATCACCACTTTATATTTAATTATTAATAACATCTTATACTTTTTCAAATGTACTAATTTTATCCATCTGTTTTGTTTTAACATTAATTTGACTCAATTAGCATTTATTATAAATTAAAATTTTTTATTTAATAAATTATTACACATAACTTAATAAATAAACAAAAGAACGGATAAAAAGCACTATATACACTTATATCTCTTAAGTGACTACTAAAGATGTATTCTTTTTTTTTAAAAAGAGCTTTTTATTCTAAATCAAACATAAAATTCTTAAATTATTAATTTCATGTTTTTTGTTATTAAAAGTAATAATGTAAATTTGAAATTAATTGGATGACATTAACTGCTAATTTGTATAACTAAAAAATAACAATAAATAAAAATTAAGAATTAGTTTGTAAATAAAAGAGATTATCTTCGGAAAATGACAAAATTCTTCAAATTTGAAGAAATATTGTTCAGTTTCTTAAAATTTGAAAAAAATGTAAAAAAAAAGTAGCAATAGAGTAAAAAAAGAAGCAAAAAGACGTGAATGTTAGAAACAATTTCAAATCACAGCGTCTACATTAAGTGATGTATGTAATAAACACTACCTTAGACTTGTTTTATTTCAACGAAAGCAAAATGAAACTTGCATTGTATGAGAAGTAACGAGAGCTAGTGATGGTAATGACTCCATCAGCAACAGATGGAGCACTGCTGTTGTTATGACCGTTTAATAGCTATGTGTATGTTCATGTTTATGGTTTCTCTCTTTGCTAAAAAAACATTTTTGTCCTCTTTGAGAATGACATGTGGCTCATCATGGTGCTTGTCACGTCTCCTCATCATCGTTGTTAGTCATATCCTCAAAAACGATAATTAAGTTGCTGAGATCTAGTGTTGAATCCGATTCTTGCCACAGTTTTTATATATCTTTAACGCGCAATATACTCGTACCATTTGTCTATTTGTCGTTGATAAAATCTCAAGACGTCGGTAGATACAGAGAGAAAACTCTTTGTATTAATGAAGAAACAGATTGAAGCGACATCAATTTCTAAACACGTAGTGGCCATTTAGTCGACATCTCCTTATCATAAAGACAAAACGTTCACTTTCCGTAGCCCCCTATTTCCCATTTTTCTCATTTCATCTTTAACAACCTTCCATTGGTCCATTGCTATATATATTCACCATAGTCACACAACCCCATTTATCTCATAATCTCTCAGTTTTTGAAACCATGGCGTTTCTAAGAACCTCTAGCCTTTGTTTCTTCCTCTTCACTGTACTCATCTCTTTCTCTACGCTCTTTACCATCTCCAACGCACGGAGATTTGAAGTCGGAGGGAGCGGCGCGTGGGTTCCAAATCCGCCGGAAAACTATGGATCTTGGGCTGGAAAGAGCCGTTTTTTAGTACATGACACACTCTGTATGTACATATAACCTCTCTTTCTCACTAGTCATGTAATTACTTTTTTTTGGCGTATTTTCTTTTGTGTCTGAGACTCTCAGTTTGATTCATTCTTGCAGATTTCAGCTATGCCAAGGGAATGGACTCGGTGCTAGAGGTTAACAAGGCTGATTACGACGGATGTAATACCAAGAATCCAATCATGAAAGTTGACGACGGAGCTTCTGAGATCTCGCTTGAACGTTCTGGTCCGTTTTACTTCATCAGTGGCAATGAAGACAACTGTAAGAAGGGACAAAAGCTTACTGTCGTTGTCTTGTCTGTTAGAGCTCCGGCTCCTCCTCAAGCCCCAGCACCGGGAAACTCTCCTCCGGGATCAATGCCACCTAAGTCTTCTTCCCATGTTTCTCCGGCGACTTCGCCACCCTCACATACACCACCTAAATCCTCAACCCCTGTTTCTCCGGCGACTTCACCACCAAAATCCTCTTCCCCTGTTTCTCCGGCCACTTCTCCACCCGCACCTACGCCACCTAAATCCTCTTCCCCTGTTTCTCCGTCTTCAGCTCCGGTGAGTTCTCCGCCGGGATCAATGCCTCCTAAGTCTTCTTCCCCTGTTTCTCCGGCCACTTCCCCACCAGCACCTACACCACCTAAATCTTCTTCTCCTGTCTCTCCGTCTTCAGCTCCGGTGACTTCTCCTCCGGGATTAATGCCTCCTAAATCCTCAACCCCTGTTTCTCCGGCGACTTCTCCACCGGCACATACACCACCTAAATCTTCCTCCCCTGTTTCTCCGTCCTCTGCTCCGGTGACTTCTCCCCCGGGCTCAATGGCACCTAAGTCTTCCTCCCCTGTTTCTCCGGCAACTTCTCCGCCGGGTTCAATGGCGCCAAAATCTTCCTCTCATATGTCTCCGACGACTTCTCCACCTGCACCTATGCCACCTAAATCCTCTTCCCCTGGGTCCCCGTCCTCTGCTCCGATGACTTCTCCGCCGGGATCAATGTCACCTAAATCATCTTCCTCTGTTTCCCCGTCATCTTCTCCGATGACTTCTCCGCCAGCACCTCCGTCATATGCTCCGGGTTCTTCGCCGCCAGGATCAATGTCACCAAAATCTTCTTCCGCCGGATCCCCATCTTCATCTCCCGCAGGATCTCCTTCCTCTGTTTCATATTCGCCGTCAGGTTCTCCGTCAGCATACTCGCCGTCGGAGATGGGTCCCTCCGGGGATGCTCCGTCAGGCTCAGCGATGGGACCTTCCGGAGATGCTCCTTCAGGTTCAGCGATGGGTCCCTCCGGAGATGCTCCGTCAGGTTCGATGATGGGTCCGTCAGGTTCGGCGATGGGTCCGTCTGGAGATGGTCCTTCTTCCTCCGGTGCTATCACTTCGCCGTCGGAAGCTCCAGTCGAGGACAAGAACTCCGCGAATGGTATGCCCGTTATGTCGGTAACGGTAACTACAGTTGTAAGTCTGGTTATAACCATGTTTATGTCAGCTTGAGAACACACACTTGGAGGCTAGTTTTCATTCCTATCTCTACTTTTTTTTTTTTAATTGTTTTTTGGATTCCATCGTAATTATGTATTATTGAGTATAGTTGGATAATTTGGATTGTTGTTTTGTTATAATAAATAATAAAGAGTCACACTATATTGTGCTAAACATGATAAGTCTGTTCAAACGTATTTAATTTTGTAATTTAATACTCATCACGTTTACATGTAGACTGTCTGTGAGTGTATAAGGTGATTATCTTTAGCTCTAGCATTTCTTTAGAGATGTTTTGGGTTGTCAAGAACAAAGTGGTAGAGTGCAGTTACTTCGTTTTGCTTGGGTGTTTTGTTGGTTTGATCTACTTTCTTTGATTGGATTTTCTTTTAGCTTTCAATAATTATGTTCTGCTCTAGTGTCCGGAGATGATGTTCATATCTGCCGGCTTTTGTTTCCAGAGTATGATCTTGTGTACTGCTGGCTTTAGTTTCTAGGAGTTTGATTACTCCCTAGTTAGTGTTCTACCTTGTGCAATACCTTGAATCTCATCAATGGAATGTTTCAGAGGAAAAAAAATGATATTGAGTTGGATCGTCAAAGCTTTTATATACCCTTACAATCGCATTAAAGATTTAAATGCTAATTGCAATTTAATTCATTTACCTACCAAAGCCCACGTAAGGGAAAAGGCATAAGGACTTTCTCTTTTCTTTGTGTCAAAAGTTGAACAAAAAAATCATCAATGCAAGAAAGTTCTTTTTATTTTTCCACTTAATTTTGTTCGATGACTTTGAAAAATACACTTGCAACTTCCAAGTCTTGCTGTAATTTCATTGTTCTTGTATCTTTTGTGATATTTTCAATGGTCACTACTTCACAAGAAAGTTCTTTTTATTTCCACTTAATTTTGTTCGTTGACTTTGACAAATATACTTGCAAGTCTTGCAGTATTTTCATTGTTTTTGTATCTTTTGTGATATTTTCAGTGGTCACTACTTTACAAAACTGAATGCTTATTTCTTCTCTCTGTCGGCAGTAGAAACCTATAAAGTATGGACCTACACCGATTTTCACCTTAGATTGGTCATTTTTGCTGTTTTTTTATGTAAGTAGTTTTAAAATGGGCAAAGATTAAAAAATAATATTTATTTAAAGAATAGCATTTAATATATAAATTATGTACACTTAAACCAATAATAAACAAGTTTATATTATTTGATTGGTCACACTATATCTAGTAAAAGTAAAAATAACATAGAATAATAAAAACTACTTATATTTTGGAACAAACATTTTTTTCTCAAACTATTTATAAAATAAAATAGAGGTGTGATAAATAAACTAAACGGATGCTGAATTATTTCAGTACACAAAAATTTTCTTACGGATAATTAACAAATAACTGAAACTAGCAGATTTCTTAGCTTCACAATTAGTTCGCAATCTTAATTTGATGATTGCAAAAAGCAAAAGTTAGTTTACAGTAAACTCAGTTATCTGAACAGAACAAAAGTAGAGTTATTGTGAATGAGACCAAAGCATTTAAAGACGATAGCTAAGTTGCCAAGGCCACTAGATGTAACACGTAACAACTAGCCATTGTATCATCGCAAGTGTAGCCCCCACGATGATGTAAACACGTTTCGAACGCTACGACTCGGCCAAGTGTTATTAAAGGATACATTGACCGCTGATACGCATTGTCTCTCTCTCTGGGACCCACCAATCACCAAGTTCCCTCACAAACATTTTTCGACCATGGGCCACAAAGATTAAACAAGTCATTTGTTTACAACATTGTCCAGATTTTTTGTGAGACTAAGCTTGTATAAAGAACTACCAGTACCTTGTTTCAGATTTGTTGTGAGACTAAGCTTGTATAAAGAACTACCAGTACCTTGTTTCCAGACCCGGCCCTTGGGCCAAGCCAATGAAGCACATGCTTCCAGCCGACAGATTTAAGTAGTTATATCATACATTGGAAGCTTACCTGAGACATTCAATATCATGAAGGGTTTATTACAAAACTTACAAATTTGTCAAATTAAGGTTATTATGGTCATAAAACTCGTAACTTTCTTAAAGGTAGTTTTAGAATGTGTGGGGAGTTAAATTTAAACTGATGAAGTTGTGTTACGTGTGTTCTTTGATCATATAGTACGGTGAGAGTGAGATCCGTAACACACATGCATGAAGTGAGCTATTGGGTCTCATGTGAGCTCAATCTAGGGCCATAAGAGCATCATTAGTCCTAAGTGTTAAGTTGATGCAATGCAACACATGTTTCACAGGTTTTAGCTATGATTCCTATAGTTCACAAGTCCAACATTCTGTGTAGTGTTCATTCCAGCTACTAGCTTAGCCAGTCCTCATGTAGCCATGTACTCTTCTGTTGCAACAATACAATGCATCCGTTGGAGATGTTTGATCTTGCAAGGATACAAAAACATGATTATCTATAACACTATCAAGGCTATAAAATGTAACAAAAACTGTTTTCATACTTGAAAGTTAAAGCCCTCAACAACAAAAGAGAAGAACAAAGAAGTGAAATAGTGAAATGTAAAAAGTAATTATAAAGGGAGGAGTCGCTACTCTGTATGTAAAGGAGGCATAAGTTTAAGAGTCTCATCATCCTCAAAAAGAAGCTTTAAAAGATTATCCCAAACTACAACAAACGCAGACTCGCTTGATCACTACGTTTTCATCTAGAGAACGTAGTAGTAACCCAAGACAAGAAGCATCAGTACCACAAGAGCAGCTGGAGCAGCATAAATCCAGTAGTTAGTCGCCTTCTTACGCTTGAGGATAGCTCTCGGGAGTGTTTCTGGTCCTCCTCTAGTGCGGATCCTGTTCCTCACTGGTTTCTCCTTTAAGGCTTTCTCCTTCTGCGGTTTCTCCTCCACTGGTGCTTCAGTCTCCTCCTTCTCAGCCTCGGAAGCTTCTGGAACTTCCTCAGAGACAGCCTCGCCTCCGTTCTTCTTGGCCTTCTTCTCTCTCTCCTGCAAGATGGAGAGTTATTAGAATGGACAAAGAGAGCATTGAAATATACTGCAGAAGAAGAAGAAAATGTAGTTACCTTCTTCTCTTTCTTCTCAGCTTCCAACTGAGCTCTTTTAGCAGCCTTTGCAGCAGCTTTCTCTGTCAGCTTCTTTTTCCTTTCCATGGCTTGCTTGGCTTTAGCAATCTCCTCTTGCTTTCTCATCTCTCTCAATGCCGCTTCATCCACCTTCTTCTCCTCCTGCGGCTTTCCAAGACTATATACTTCATCATCCTCTTCATCATCAGCAACATTCTTTACTTTCGCCGCATCTTTACCTTTCTTCTCAGTCTTCTGAACAGCAGCTTCTGGTTTAGGTGCAGAAACTGGCTCCTCCTTTGGCTGCTGCTGCTGCTTTGCCTTAGCTTTAGGAACAACCTCGGTTTGAGGCGCTGCGGCCTTTGCTTGTGGTGCCTCTGGAGTAACAAGAGGCTTCTCCTCAGGGTTCCTCATCCGTCCATCTCGGCTAAGCTGCCTAGCATCAAGCGATGGCAAGAGTCTCTTCTCGTAATCTTCTCTGAAATTCTTCTTACTGCACCAGAGGGAGATGAATTTCTCAACCTCTGCATTGGAGAGCGCCTCAAGCTCTTCTACGTTCTTCTGTGCAGCCAATTCTCTAGCTTTGTTCAACACATTACGCCCATTGTAAAATCCAGAGTTCTGTATCAACATACAAAGGTTGTTTTCAATATTTGCACAAACCAATATCCATCACAAGAACATGCTCATTAAGTATGTGTATGTTTGTACCGTCTCATCTCTTTGCTTCCTAAGCTCACGAATGTTTGAGTAAGCTTTGTCTCTCTTCTCAGTCACTGTCTTCAGCTCATTCTCCAGCACTTGGATCTCATCTTTCGCTGCTTTCACCTTCTCACTCAGCTGACTAATCCTTGCTGAAATCGCTTGCCTCTCCTTCTTCACTCCATCCAAACCAGCACCCATTGCCTGCAAACAAGCATCACAAAAAAACACATATGAAACAACTTCTACAGACGTGAAACCGCAAAGAGCCAACAACGAGTTCTCTTACCTTAACTTGACCTTGAATATCATCTTTCTGACCCATAGATTCTCTGATTTTGGCTCTCAAAGCCTCATTAGCAATGACCTTGTCTCTTGTCCCTTCAAGCAGCCTGATCTCTTTAAGAAGCTGCTTCTCCTCGGTCAAAGGAATGCTTTCGTGTTGAATCCGATATTGGTAGCTGTATATCTACATTTTTTTCCACAACCAAATGAGAATCCAGCAAAAGCCAACAGGTGAAATAAGAAGTACAGATTGTTACCATATTATTCAGTTCTTCCTCGGAAGAACAGATAGCAGGTCCACGAGCATTCCCACCATCGTTACCCCTTAGCTTCCCCAGAGCTTGCTGCAACGGCTCCATCTCCTTTCTCTTCTCATCAAACTTGGTGTTGAACCCTTGACGCTCCGTCTTCAACGGATCCAACAGGTCAAACAACTCAGATCTCTCCGCCTATTGCATCAAACAGGAAACTTCCAAATCATTACAAAAAAGTCAACTCTACAGACCAAAACAAAACAGAAAAATAGGAAAAGACTTTTACCCTCTTGGCTTTCAACTGCTCGAAAACAGCACTCCGAGCCTTGTTCAGCTTCTCAAGCTCCTTATCAGCCACATCAAGCTTGGCTTTGATCTTGGGATCGTCGAAATGACGGTACTTAACGAAGTAGAAAGAGCGGATCTGCTTCGCCGCGGGCCATTCTTCAGCTGCGTCCTTTGGCACATCAGAGATCAACACATTCTTCTCTTCGGCTTTCTTTGGAGGCTCACCGGTTGAGCCGAACTTGATGGCGTCCTTACCCACCTTCCCGTTCGTCTCGGGTTTGCCTTCGAAAGGAGCCGGAGCAACCTCGAATCCACCGGAGTTTACAACCTCAACACCCATCTTCTCGAACAGAGCAAAAAAAACAGAGGATCCTGATTCCCATTTAAAACATTAGTAAGTCAGCGGATCCAAAACAAAAAAGGATTCAACTTTAAGGATCTAGATCGTTATCGAATGCATATATACAGACAAGATCAGTTCAGGGAAAAAAGACAAAACATACGAACATCGGATTCGAGATATACAGACAGAACAGGGGAAAAGATCAAACCTTTAAAACGAAGGGTCAACGGAAAACAATTGTCGGAAGTCAAATTAGAGACGATCAAAATGATTCAGAGGAGATTAGAAAGCAGTATTAATCGAAAGCAAATCAAGTCAATATAGATGTTAATCACAAAAGTTTTCAATTAGAGAGAGAGAGAGAGAGAAGGAAATGAAGGGTTACCGTGAAAGGGAAAGAGAGATGAAGATCTGAGGAGGATGAAGGAGAGGGAGATAAACTCTTGTTGTGGTCAGATCTCAAATCTAAATATATCTTCGATTTTTAGAGAAACCCCACGAATTGCCCCTCTCTCTCTCTCTCTCACATTAAAGTCAGATATATTTTACCAAAGTAGTAAATGTTTACCCTCTCTATCTATCTGATTTTTTTTAACCCTGATTGGGTCTTTCCTAGTTTCCTTCCCTATTTGTTTGTTCATATACTGTATGTCTATAATTTTTTGTTTAAAAACATTAATTCAATTAATTCTATTTGTAAATTGTTTTTTCGTTAGAGCAAATACTTTAGTTTTAGGTTCCTAACATATTATCTAGTTGAGTAGAGCCCATGACTTTTTGTAACAACTTTCAAACGTGACGGAATTCAACAACATGCTTTTATATGATCAAACTTGCAAGTTGCACATTGGAGAGGTGTGTGGTCACGGATCTTGCGGCTAAAGATTTTTTTTCTTTTCTTTTACTGAAGCTAAATAAATTTGTAGAGTTAAAAAGATCATTGCGGGATTAACTAGAAGATCACTGTAATCAGTATATATAGAATAAAATAGTGTGGATAAACAATATTCGATCAAAACTAACTAACTAACTTATAGAGAATCTTAGTTAACATCAAACTAGTTTGTTGGTCACTCCAGTTACAATTTATTTATTTTACTCAAACTACTTGGATCTTTTTATCTTCAAAACTTAATTATGTGGCATTTCATTCATGTGTCCAACAACTTATCATGTTTTTCATTTCATTTCAGGCAAAGAGTGCCGATAATAAGGTGGTAGATATGTATTTTTCGCCAAATCAAATATTTATATGAACAATCTATTAATTACCCCCCAAAAATAAACAATCTATTAATATCTTTCTGTCGAGTTTACTTATTCGTTTAGAACGGTGATTAATAGTACTATACAAAATATTAAGGATTGTTTAGTAAACATGGAAGTTAACGAAATATTAAAAGAGTACACATTTTTTAGTTGAGAGCCAATCTTAATAAGAAGACAAAAGTTGTTCAAGGTAAAAAACCAAAGGAGACAAAAGTGGGGAAGAGGTGGAGAAGAAAGAAACAGTTGTTAGGTTGTGTTGAAAACGTGGGAAGTCTTCTTTTGGCGTTAAAAGTCTCGTGAGTACAGCTGTTCACTTGTCAGAGACACACGTCTTCCCTCTCTCTCTGTGTTTCCGATTCATATCTCAAGCCATGCGTATTAGATTCTTTGCATCGTACTCTTCTTACATGAGCTCAAGTTCAGACGTAAGCTGAAATTCCTCAAATACCCTCCTAGCTGCTTTGGCTCCATATCGTCAGAACAAACACGTGACGTGAACAAGAAGACCCCTAAAATAAAAGAGAGCTGCAAAACTCTTCTTTTTTTTTTTTTTTTTGTAAAAAGGCTTTCATATTAAAATACAAAAAACATACAATGTATGGTTACAACAACCATAAAATTTGAGAAAGTATGATGAGAGACAAGTCTCATATTCAACCAAGCATGAACTTGCAAAGGAGAAGACTTATGGTTCATAAGCTTAATGATACAAGAGAAGGATGAGACAACTACGAAGATGGAAGATAGTTTCCGCGGCCTCGACGACCCTTTTTTCCTTTTCCTCTTACCGTTTTCCATTCCATATCTTGAAACTTTTGGAGCGGTTTTATTGGCCTTCCACCCCGTGACATGTTGAGGTTTGCTGTAACATCACTCATATATCCTCTTTCTTCATCGTGCTCATTACAAGCAATTTGAGTGCTAGAAGGATTGCCATGTATTAGAGAATATGGAGAGACCAATAAATTATCCTCTGAACCTAAGCTGGTCTCAGGGTCAATAATAGGGGATGAAATTTCTTCCATAACAGTTTCATTAGTTGGAGCAGAGTGTGTGTCTGCTAATGGTGATGAAGTGACTAGAGAGTTGGAGCCATTGGCTATATGTACCTTGGAGTAAGTGAGGTTGTTTGCTGGAGTAGAAGGATCCTTAGGCTCCACGCTTTGTTGTGACTGCACATATTCAAAACCACTTTCTTTAGTAGATTCCAAAGTCTGCTCAGTAATTTCTTCTCGTGCTTCTTCAGCTGAGACCAATCTCAAGTCCACATTTTCATCCGGTAACACCACCTGATTTGATGCAACAGTAGGCTGTTCTAGAACCTTTTCCATTTCAGCTTGAGGATCTTCAGCAGTTACGTCTTCACGTGAGGGACGTGTTTCCACATTCAGTTGAACAGCTGGAAGTAAACATCTTTTCTCTTTGTGTCCCAAATGTCCACATCTGCCACAAACACTTGGAATCCATGTATACTCAATATCCACCAAGAAAATATTACCTTGCTTGTCATCTAAGGCTATTTGCTTTGGAAAAGGTTTATCAAGTTCTACTTCAACCAACAACTTTGCTTCTCCTAAACAAGTCGGGTCAAGTCGAGGTTTATGTGTTTGCATAGGCTCGCCAAGTCCCGAAGCTACGTGGCTGAGACCCAATCTAGAATAGCAACTATCTGGAACATTTTTAAGGTTAACCCACACTGGAATTGTTGAAACTTCAAGGACTTTGAACGAGTTAACTGGTTTCCAAGGCGAAACAAATAACAAGCAGTCATCAACATGCCATACACCTCTTTGAATTACCCACTGCCGAGTTGAATCATGAGGTATGTGAAACATGTAAGAGGACTCACTCAGCTTACGGCAACCTATTCTACAGGTTCTTCCCCACAGCCTATTAACTACCGCATGGATTAAGCCCCCAGGGGATAGGGAGCAGCGATGGAAGTGGCCAATGATATACTCTCTCTTATTTTCTGGTCCTAATCGAAGAACTTGAGAGGGGATCGTTACCTGTGGAGTTCCATCAAGACGAAAAGTTGGCGTAGCTGCTCGATAAAGGTTTCTGGTAGCAGGGTCCATTCTAGCAGCCCATGGAAACCTTAGAGTTCCATCATCCTTAAGCTCAGGAACCGGTAGCTTCTGAACCGGCACACGAGGAAACTCCTTGACAGAACTTGGTCGGTCTCTTTTCTTCTGGTTTGGCGCTCCATCAGTCAGAGTTGGCCAGAAGGAGTCGAGAAGATTGTTAAGATGCTGAGGATCAAAACCACTTGGTGTTGCTGGTGTTGGAGGAGTTGCAGGCGGTATGAAAGCGAGAGGTTTGGCCCATGCTCCAATTGAAGGAACAAAAGTAGCTACCGGAGGATCATCTGATATCTCTGGAGAAGGAGTAGTTATCGAAGAGAGGCCATCAGATGGAAGAGATGAATGTTGCTGGGCAGCGATGTCCGAGACACATTCATCCTGAAGATCTCCCTTTTCTGGCTGGCTAATGATTTCTGGAGAAGTGTTGTTACCTTCGACAGTCTCTGATTGGAGAATACCACCAGAATCAATTTCCCCTAATTTTTTGTTTAGGGTTTCATCTGAATGACCTGAATCCATGGGATTCAACACCAAATCAATCACATCTATTTGATGCCTCAAAGCTTCTTTACCATCATTCACTGCCGGAGAAGTAGACGATAGCTTTGAACCCGAGATAGTTTTTTTCCCAATTGGAGCCGAACTTGTCGGCGGTGGAGACTCCATTGACCAGCGACACTTACTTGGCCAACGAGGATCCGGAGTGACAGTGGAATGAATAGAAGTCGAAGAGCCAGAGATTTTGCTTGAAGGATGAGAAGAATCACTAATTTCATTTTCTAATGGTGGTTTCAGATCCATGGCAATCAGCAGAGAGGACGACGAAACTTAGTGTAACGGAATCGTTGAGAGTAGGTGAGACCGGATCTGGTGCTCGTGATGGGCGACGCGCCGGAGCAGCGTCGATAAGAGGAAGAACACCGACGAGCTTTGTTGGAGGAGAAAGGAGGGAACTTTTGTAGGCTCTTTGATATTTCTTTGGAGTTTTCGTGGGTTCTTTTGTGGTAATTGTTTATGATTTGAGAAGCGATTTAGGTTGGTCTTCTTTTCCTCGGGATTGATTTTGGGTTTTGATTGTGGCTCAAATCTCTCAGCTATCAAATCTTGTAAGAGGATGGTCAAAAAAACTCTTCTTTTTTGTGTAAGCAAAACTCAACTATCTGAATACCTTTCTTAATATCGATGTAGATCTGTATAAAAACTGAATTTGGTTTAGTAAATAGTGCAAGGTCATAGATATGAGTGTCCTTGCGTGTGTGTAAAAGAAACACACATTTAAAGTTTTAGGTACAAAAATTGAAATTTCATTTCATAACGAAAGATCTAGCTTTGCAAAACTTGATGTAGCAAAAAAATACATCTGTCTAAGCAACACCAGACTGGTTTAGTCTAAAATCAGTTTCACCTAAACCACAGTTTAACCGGTTTCATACTATGGCAAGGTACAATCCAAAATTATTAGTTTCTTGAATATTCATCGGCAGCTGACGCAGCTTGTTTCAGACAATCCCGCATGATCTCTCCAAATTTGGAACAAGCATGCATTGCCTGATTTTTTTTGAAAATTGTTTAGTTGGTAACACCTTAGTTCATAATCAAAGTGGCCAAGGTATTATTGGAGGGCATACCTCGTTGATACTAATAGGTGTTGTCCATTCACCAGTGACGGTCAGCTGAGTGACTTCATAACGAGAAGGCATGCATGTCATCATCAAGCTTCCATCTTCACATCCTTCCTCTTGTGTAACCGGGTCAATCATAATTAAGGCTTTTACCTATGCAAGACTTTCATCTCCTCTCATGGCGATTGAAAAGGCGATCTAGGGTCTTCTCATCCCCTTCTCGCGCCGACGGGGCTGGCCTCACGCCACCGTCGAGAATTCCTCACCTCCTTCCTTCTTCTAAACTTCTTCTCTCCTCTGTTTCAATGGGTCGTATGAAAAAGAAGAAAAAGGGTCCTCCTTTCCTCTTTTCTCAGTCATCAAAATTCGCTCGCGTTCTGGCCAGTGCCTCCGCCACGACGCAATCAAATGGAAAGCATGCTTCCTCGAACCTAGCTGTCTCTCCGGTAGACCCGCCGTCTTCTCAAATCGAGGTTTTGGTGGGTGACTCGTGCTCCTCGCCACCATTGGCGTCTCCACTACTTCCTAGTGTCCCTGAGGAAGAGTTGGAAGTTTCAATCACTAAAGATGCTGTTGAAGGTCCCTCCTCCAGTATAGCTGCAGTGAACCAGACAGAGAGGTCCAATGACCAAACGGACAGATCGTCTACACCGCCTCGAAAAATGTCTGAGATGATTAAAGATTCCGCGAAACTGGAAGAAATTGGTACTCCTACGCAACATATTTCAGGAGCCCCTTTTGTTCTAATTCCAGATGAAAATATCTCCGAAGCAAAAAAAGAGTTCCAGGAGTTTGTCTATGCGAGATTCCACAACGACGCTCCTCCTATGGGAAGAGTTATTGGTATAGTGAATGCAATATGGGCTCGTTCCGGTCCTAGAATCTATGTTCACCGTATTGGACAAGATACATATCTGTTCAAAGTCTCAGTCGCTCGAACTAGAGAAATTCTCCTGAGTAGGAACGTCTGGATGATTGCTGGATATCCGATGTTTGTGGCAGCTTGGTCGCCTGAATTCTCTCCAGATGAGCCCCTGGTTACTACTGCTGTGGTTCCTGTGGAGTTCAGAGAAGTGCCTTATTTGTTGTTCAGCAGGCAAAGCTTGAGTAGAATCGCCACAACAGTGGGTAAACCTGTCTCTCTGTTCCCAGAAACTGAAAGAAAAGAAAACTTTGAGGTTGCAAAACTTTGGGTTCAAGTAAACCTATTGGAGGAGCTTCCAAAGCGTATAGTATCTGGGTTCTCAAATGGGAGAGAAGTTGATATTACAGTCTCCTATCCTTGGCTTCCGTCAAAGTGTGAAAACTGTAAAAAGTTTGGTCATGAAACTAACTTTTGCCCACGAGCTGCTACGAGGTACAGAAATGGAGAAGGCCAGGAAGGTAGGAGATCAAAAAGCTTGGAAACAGCGAAAAGATCTCGATCTAGACCAGGTCGTTCTATTAGAGAAAAGCGACGAGAACAGAGACATGTTACAGAAAAATGGGTTCCAAAGGAAAAAGATCTGATGATAAATGCTGAGACTGAGAAAAATCTTTCTGTTAACTTGTCAAAAACCGAGAAGGCACCTCAGGAGGATAAAACTCAACCTGAACCTCCAAATACGGAGCACCCAGTTCCCCCGGAGATACACCTAAAGGAACGATCTGTAGTGGAGTTGGTGAACTCAGATGATGATGTTCCAGAGGAGGTTACACATACTGTAAAGACTCCAATTATGAAGCAGGTTATCTCTCTCGACAGGGAACTTGGCTCCTCTGCAGTTATTGTTGTCCATGAAGAGGATTGTTCTGCATCCGCTGAGCAAGAATCAAACACTGGGCAATCAGAAGCACCTTTCTTGCTGGTTTCAAACCGGAAGAGTAGCCGCAAGGCTACAAAAGCTTAATCAACATTTATCAATGTTTTTTGCGTGGAATGTTAGAGGACTCACTATGAGAAGACGCCACACTATGGTCAAATCGTGGATCAGAGACCACCGACCTCTTTTTGGAGCTTATCTAGAAACACACATACAACCCAACAACATTAGTCGGATATCTAGTGCCCTTCCAGTTGGTTGGAAGTTTTTTGCAAATTGGGATCACCACTCTACAGCTAGGATTATAGTAGTTTGGCATCCTACTGTTACTGTTGTTGGGGAAAAATATCCAAGGCTAGAGTTTTCTCCAGCCTCCGAAGGGGCCTCGACTTCCGGACCCTCGTTTGGAAAGGACTCAGGGTCCTTCCTCAACTTAAAGGACCCATTTCCACCAGGTGGCACCAGGGCCCGATCTCCATTCGACAAGTACCCAGGGTCCAGTCCCTGTATCGAGGAACCAAGGCCCAGCCCTTGCCGTGAGGACCAAAGAACCAATCCTCCGCATGAATATGGAAGTTTCCCAAATCAAGGGGAAACTAATATATTCCCGAATATTGGAGAAGCCGCCCAAGATTGACCGACTTACATCAACTATAAAAGGGGAACCCAAACCTTAGAACAAGGGATCGACACTTTGGGGCTTAGAGATTATAGAGTTAGGCTAGAAAACTAGGGTTTATACACCCAATACGTTGTAACGCCAAACACACTCAATAATACATCTCTTTGCCTCAATTTCTCTTCTTAAACACACATATAAACATAAAACTTGATAGTCTTCCAGTGTTCCGTAGTACTAAAACGACCCTACACAAAAATATCACAACAGTTTGGCGCTAGAAGGAGGGGAGTAACTCAACTACGTGACGATGGCATCGGAAGACGAGTCCAATCAAGCCAATTTGACCACGAAGGAGAAGGAGCTTCTGAGCCGATTCGAAACCCTTCAGAGTCAAATTACCGACCTTCACAAGGCTCAGGAAACCGCACCCGCAGGTCTGGAACTCGTCCAGGAAGTTCAATACCTAAAAGACCAACTTGGAGAACACTCCAAGCAACTCCAGCAAAGCGCCGAGAAGCTAGACGCCATGGAAGCCGAGAACATCGCTCTCAGACGAGAAAATCAATCCCTCGGGGCAGCAGGGAACAAACGAAAACGGTTCAGAACCAAAGTTCGACCTATGGCTTCGCTCAACACCCCGCACAACGACGAGGAAACGCCTCAGCAGCCCGGAGACGAACCCGGCGGTCAAGAAAATGTTCGAGACGTAACCCGAGAAGAAGAAGAAGACGAATCTGGTACAGAGGACGAAGAATACTCACCTGATCATCCTGAGATCTCGGATCCAGCTTTAGCTGCTTACCTAGAGAAGATGGTATCCGAAAAGTTCGGCACCATCCAATCCATGGTGGAAAGGCTCCCCGGAGTAGCTCCCCCCATCCGTAGAAGTGATCCCAGGTCGTACTCCGACACGCCTTTCGTGAAGGAGATTGCTTCGATCGAGATGCCTCGAAAGTTCTCTTTCCCGAGCATCAAGATGTACGAAGGAACTGGAGATCCCGACAACCACATCGCCCAGTATAAGCAACGCATGGTAGCCGTGGCAATTCCGAAAGACGCAAGGGTAGCCACCATGTGCAAGGGCTTCGGGTCAACTCTAACCGGTCCTGCCCTCCAGTGGTACATCAACCTCCCCACGGGGTCCATAGCGTCCTTCGCCGCCCTCAGCGACAAGTTCGTGGAACAGTTCGCTAGTAGCCGCCACCTGGAGAAGAGATCAGATGACCTCTACGAGATCCAACAATACAGAAACGAATCCCTACGCTCCTACATAGCTCGTTTTAACCAAGAGAAGGTCTCCATACCCGAGTGTAATGCCGATACAGCAATCTCAGCCTTCAAGAAGGGCCTACTCCCGGAGGGAGAGCTCTACAAGGAGCTAACCAAGTACAGATGTGGAGACATGGCAGATGTACAATCCCGTGCCTGGGCCCAAGTAAGGTGGGAAGAAGACGTCGTGAGCATGGCCAAGGTTTCCTCCAAGTATGATCAGAAGTCCTCCAAACCATCGAAAGACGAGCGTGAGGAAACCATCCTATCCCGACCTTCCCGAGAATCCACCAATCAGAGCAGGGGCAGATACCAACATCGCCCCCTACCTCGGTCCGAAGGAATGATGGTTTCGACTTGGCCCAGCATTTCCCACCTAGCGATATCCAAACCGGAGCTCATTGGAGTCCTGAGGCAGATGGGCCCACAAGTCAAGTGGCCACCTAAAATGAGGTCCCCTGATGCTACCCGGAACCCTAAAAGGTGGTGTGGTTTCCACAACGATCACGGCCACACCACGGAGGATTGTGTAGCCTTAAGATTGGAAGTAGCCGAGCTTCTCAAGAAGGGTTACCTAAGGGAATTCCTCTCGGATAAGGCCAAGGATCTCCTTAACAGAGAGGGCCCCACTCTCCCCAATGAAGCGGTCCCTGCGCTACCTCCACCACAAGAACGAGTGATCCACGTCATCTCTGGAGGATCAGAAGTAAGCGGGATCAGCAGCGCTGCAGCCAAACGAAGTACTCGCAATGCTAGGAACGGTCAAGAGACCGAGACTCCCAAGCGCCCACTCTTGGGAACGGATGAAATCAGCTTTACTGCGAGGGAGCAGGAACAAGTCCTTGCTCCCCATCATGACGCCCTCGTCATCTCGCTTGTTATAGCCAACTGCCTAGTTAAACGAATATTGGTGGACAACGGCAGCTCCAGCAACATTATCTTCCACTCAGCCTATATGGATTTAGGGCTAGACCCTAAAACATTAACCAGGAAAGCGGTCCCGCTCGTGGAATTTAGCGGAGAGGTGAAGCAAACCGAGGGAGAAGTCATTCTCCCAGTCTACACCGAGGGAATAAACCAAACCACCAAGTTCTTGGTGGTCGACTGTCCGTCGTCTTACAACGTAATACTAGGGAGGCCCTGGATCCACGACATGGGAGCCGTACCATCAACCCTCCACCAATTGGTAAAATTTCCTACCCCCTGGGGCGTGAAGGTCATTAGAGGGGATCAAGAAAATTCTAGGTCCTGCTATCAAACCACCCTGAAGGGAAGGACCCAAGCTTTATAGCAATTACAGAAGCAGCCTCTCGTTCCTCATGCCGAAGAACCCGAGGTTGAAGACATGGACGAAGTCCCCCTGATAGAAGGAAACCCGGAGCGGAACCTCAGGATAGGCTCCAAGCTGCCTAAGGATCTGAGACGGAGGCTGATCGATTTCCTAAGATCTAACTCCGATTGCTTCGCATGGTCCCACGAAGACATGCCCGGAATCGACCCCAGCGTCATCATGCATCAGCTCCAAGTGAATCCCGAGCATCCTCCTGTTAGACAAAAGAGAAGGAAGTTCGCTCCCGAAAGGGATGAGATCATTAACGAAGAGGTCAAGAACCTGCTCGACGCAGGGTTCATAAGAGAAGTGCAATATCCCGACTGGCTCGCCAATGTGGTGGTGGTGAAAAAGAAAAATGGAAAATGGAGGGTCTGCATCGATTTCACGGACCTCAACAAGTCCTGTCCAAAGGATCCATTCCCCTTGCCTCATATAGACAAGCTAGTGGATGCCACCGCTGGGCACCAACTAATGAGCTTCATGGACGCCTTCTCGGGGTACAACCAAATCCTGATGCATCCCGACGACCAAGAAAAGACGTCCTTTATGACTTCCAGGGGCATCTACTGCTACAAGGTCATGCCATTTGGTCTGAAGAATGCTGGATCCACCTATCAGAGGTTGGTCAACACGATGTTTGCCGATCAGATAGGCCAAACCATGGAAGTCTACATCGACGACATGCTGGTAAAATCTCTTGACTCGGAGGACCATATCTCACATCTCCAGCAAGCGTTCACCACCCTGAGGGAATACAATATGAAGCTCAACCCCTCTAAATGTTCCTTTGGAGTAAGCTCCGGGAAATTCCTGGGATACATAGTCACCCACAGAGGCATAGAGGCAAATCCGGAACAGATAAGGGCCATCCAGGCGATTCCTCCCCCACGGAACGTCAAAGAGATTCAAAAACTTACGGAAAGAATGGCAGCCCTCAGCAGATTCATCTCCAGGCTTTCTGACAAGTCTCATGCCTTTTTCGAAACACTAAAGAACCCTAAGGACTTTCAATGGACAGAGAAGTGCGAAACCGCACTGTCTGACCTCAAGGCCTATCTCACTACTCCACCACTCCTGTCCAAACCTCTAGAAGGGGAAACCCTACTGCTTTACCTAGCCGTGTCCGAACACGCAGTTAGTGCAGTCCTCGTAAGGGAGGAGGAAAGAAGGCAGCATCCCATATACTACGTCAGCAAATCCATGCTAGACGCAGAAACTCGCTACAGCCAGCTAGATAAATTAGCCCTCGCCCTAGTGGTCGCGGCCCGGAAATTGCGTCCCTACTTCCAGTCCCACCAAGTCGTGGTAGTCACCTCCTTCCCTATCAAAGCAGTCCTTCATAAACCCGAGGTATCAGGACGATTGGCGTAATGGACCGTAGAATTGGGAGAATACGACGTGATCTTCAGCCCAGCCGCCGCTATCAAGTCCCAAGTCCTAGCTGATTTCGTGGCTGAGTTCTCTCCCTCTATGCTTCCAGACCCAGGTCTAGAAACTACGCTCCAGGGAAAAGAAGCGGGAGAAGGTCAATGGACCCTGCACGTGGATGGCTCCAGCAATATAAGAGGCGCAGGGGTAGGACTGGTCCTGACCTCCCCTACGGGAGAATCGGCCTCAAGGGCCGTACATTGTAACTTCAAAGCAACGAACAACGAGGCAGAATACGAAGCTTTAATAGCAGGCCTGGAACTAGCCAAGGAAATGGGAGTAAAAGACATCCAGATTTTCAGTGATTCGCAGCTCATCATCAGCCAAGCTCAAGGGGATTATCAAGCCAAGGACCCTAGCATGATCAGGTATCTATCTGTGGCCAAACGTCTCCTAGACCAATTCGCAAGCTATAAGCTTACCCAAATACCTAGGGAACAGAACTCCCAAGCCGATGCTCTAGCAAATCTGGGTTCCGCATTGGAAACCAAAGAACATATGAGTATTCCGCTGTTGGTCCTGCAATGGCCAGCAACCCAGAAAGAGGTCGAACCGGAAGAAATGACGGTAGTAGACGAAGAAGAAACCTGGATGACCCCTATCACCGACTACCTAAGAGACGACGTCCTACCCGAAAACCGAGAGGAGAGCCGGAAGATCAAGAGACAAGCGGCCAGATACTGCATGTCGGAGGGAAAACTATATAGAAGGTCCTTCTCAGGACCCTACCTGCGATGTCTATCCCCTAGAGAAGCCACACGAATATTAGAGGAACTCCACGATGGGGAATGCGGCTCACATTCCAGCGGACGGAGCCTGGTTCTCAGGGCGAGAAGGGCTGGTTATTACTGGCCTACCATGGCGAAGGACTCCCTCAAACAGGCCAAAACCTGCAGCCAATGCCAGAAGCACGCCCCAATCTCTAACTTACCACCAGAGAACCTAAAGTCCTTAAGTTCCCCATGGCCCTTCCGTAAATGGGGCATGGACATCGTGGGGAAATTCCCAATGGCGCCGGGGCAGAAGGTCTTCCTCCTAGTAATGACCGATTACTTCACGAAGTGGGTAGAAGCCAAAGCCTTAGCAAAGATCACGGACCTCCAGATCAGGAAATTCATCTGGACAAACATAATAACCCGCTTCGGAGCACCTCAGGAAATTGTCACAGACAATGGACCCCAATTCACCAGCAGCGACTTCCAGGACTTCTATAAAGATTGGGATATCAAACTCTCATATTCAGCACCAAGGCATCCGCAATCAAACGGACAAGCAGAGTCAACCAACAAAACGGTGGTGAACATGCTCAAGAAGCGCTTGGAAAAGGCTTACGGGCGATGGGCAGAAGAGTTACACGGAGTCCTCTGGGCCTACCGGACAACTCCAAAGACAGCTACCCAAGAAACCCCTTTCTCACTCGTCTACGGCACCGAGTCAGCAATACCAACCGAGACCTCCTAGACGAAAAAAGGGAAGCAGCCCGCCTAAGGAACGCGTCGTACCAAATAAAGGTAGCCAAGAGTTACAACAAGAAGGTGAGATCCAGAACCTTCCAAGAAGGGGACTGGGTCCTAAGGCGAGTCTGTAACCATACAAAAGACAAATCAGCTGGAAAACTCGCCCCCGGATGGGAGGGGCCCTATCAGGTAATAGGGGTGCAAGGGGCAGGAGCCTACAAGCTGCAAGACAGCACAGACAAGGTACAACCCAACTGCTGGAACGCCTTGCACCTCAAATTCTATCATTTCTAAAGGCAAGATCTTCGGGTCGAGCTCTATATATATACTATTATATATTTAAGTATTTTGGTTTTCCTACTCCTATATATAACGAGAACGTCCTCGGACTAGGCTTATAAAATACATTTGGTTTCGACTAAAGGGAGTTAAGGAAACACCAATATACTTAAAGGGGCATATTAGCTGGATCAGGGACCTTCGGGACCTCAGATCTTAGCTAGCCCCCTAGCTGGTGAGGCTACTCACCATAGGTACAGACAGATATGGAAGGGGTCTGATCAGTCCTGAGCCGATGTATGTGCGATAGGGCCCCGCGTAAAGGCCTATAGCCAAGAGTTATGCGGGGACCACGTACTAGTACCATTCAAACCCTCGTGAAATACGCTATAAGCTAAACGCACGCTGGGGGCATGACGTACACAACCAAGTACTGTAATCAGATTCTGGCGGTTGATATGCAGGGAGCAAAGTGCAAATAACCGGTTAAGCACAAACAATTTAATACCTATCCAGACGTGGAAGGTAGTGTGTCTGGGTTGACAGAACCTTGCGGGGGGACCAACCCCAGACCACAATAAGTCTGAGAGTGACCTTTCTGCAGAAAGGTAGAGTGCAGCATTGAGAATTTCGAGAATGGCCTATGCCCACGGGTAGCACAGTGCGAATTCTCAATTTATATCGAGAGTGGCTCGCCTCCGGGCAGCAGAGAGCGATCAAAAAGACTCCCCAAAAGCATAAAAGTCCAGAGACCTTCGGGTCCAAAGACCTTCGGGTCCAGAGACCTTCGGGTCCAGAGACCTTCGGATCCAGAGACCTTCGGGTCCAGAGACCTTCGGGTCCAGAGACCTTCGGGTCCAGAGACCTTCGCGTCCAGAGACCTTCGGGTCCAGAGACCTTCGGGTCCAGAGACCTTCGGGTCCAGAGACCTTCGGGTCCAGAGACCTTCGGGTCCAGAGACCTTCGGGTCCAGAGACCTTCGGGTCCAGAGACCTTCGGGTCCAGAGACCTTCGGGTCCAGAGACCTTCGGGTCCAGAGACCTTCGGGTCCAGAGACCTTCGGGTCCAGAGACCTTCGGGTCCAGAGACCTTCGGGTCCAGAGACCTTCGGGTCCAGAGACCTTCGGGTCCAGAGACCTTCGGGTCCAAAGACCTTTGGGTCCAAAGACCTTCGGGGTCCAAAGAACCTCAAGGTTCCCCAGACCTAAGTGTCCAAAGAACCTCAAGGTTCCAAAGACCTAAGGGTCTGGAGAACCTCTAGGTTCCCAAAGACTCAAGGGTCCCAAGAACCTCAAGGTTCCGAAGACCTTCGGGTCCGAAGAACCTCAAGGTTCCAAAGACCCAAGGGTCCCAAGAACCCCAAGGTTTCCAAGACCTAAGGGTCCAAAGAACCTCAAGGTTCCCCAGACCTAAGTGTCCAAAGAACCTCAAGGTTCCAAAGACCTAAGGGTCCGGAGAACCTCTAAGTTCCCAAGGCCTAAGGGCCCAAAGAACCTCAAGGTTCCAAAGACCTAAGGGTCCGAAGAACCTCAAGGTTTCTGAGACCTAAGGGTCCAAAGAGCCTAAAAGATCCTACTCCTCCAAGATTTAATGGGTAAGGCCTCAGGACCCAAATAAAGAAACTCAGAGGACCTAGACCTTGGAAATTTCCAAGCTCGAAGCAACGAGAACCTAAGGGTTCAAATCAGATCGGAACCCATCAGCTCGCGGCAACGATTTCACATCCTCGAAAACTTATGTTTTAACAGGATTACGAGATCTAACGCGGCTTTATTTTCAGGCCAGAAACAAGCTTCAAATCCCAAGACAAACCAGGATACAAAGTTAAAAAAGAGAGAGAAAATATCCCCGTCCGACAACAAGCCCTAAAGGATAATCATTACAAATCCCTAAGATCTACCATGTCTAGATGAAGGGATAGTTGGCTCGTCTTCAAACGTAGGAGGCTCGACACCCTTAAGCGCCGCCTCAGCCAAAATAACCGTCTTAAACTGAGAAAACTCCTTGAGCAGATCCCATTGGGAGGTCTGTCCTCGGAGCCACTCCCTCATTACCTCCCAACGAGCAACAATTCTTGCCCCACTCACGGCCATGATCTTCTCATTCCTCAAAATCTCTACCTCCGATCGAAGTCCTGCGACGGCCTCTTCTAGCTCTTGCTTCTCTCGACTCAACCGAAGGGATTCAGCCGAAGCAGTCTCTACCGAGCCCTCAATGGCACGAACCTTGTCCTTCAGGTCCCGAAGCTCCAATTCCGCAGCAACTCGCCTGTCCTCCTCACGGGACAGCCGCTTGGATATTTCCACCACCTCGTCCCGTTTAGTGCCCTCTTTCGCCAACCAGTCGCTCAAATGGTGTAGTTGCAAAAGAACTTATATCAAAAAGGAGATGTGAACCAAGAATTCGAAATAAGAAGCAAAAAAACTGTTATCCACCTGAAGAAGCCCACTCTGAATCTGCCGCATTGCCCCTGAAGAACTTCTGTCCGAAAAAAGAACCTGCACCTTGGGAAATACGTTCTCATTCAAGTTATTCAAAACCGACGTCAGCCCTCCATACGAATGTCCGCTCGTCGGTGGCTGTCGACTCACCGGAGTCGAATCCTCCCTCGATTCATGGTCTCGACCCGAGGAAGAATCCTCGACGTCTATCATCCTGCGCTTACCCCCAACAGTCGCACTCGACTTCCCGGCCGCCTCCTGCACAGATAGACCTTTCTTGGCCGAAATCGCATCAGTGGCCCTCCTGAAAGAAGCCACCGGATCCTCTGAATCCTCTTCCATCACACTCACTGATCATAAAACTCACGCGATCAATATGATAATAAAAGACCCGTCCAACGATAGAAAGAAGGACTCACCCCACAGCTTACTACGGCGCAACACCTCTGGGCTAAGAAGGTAAGGTACCAGGCGCCGTTCGACAGGAATCTGCCTCGCACGAAGAACGTTATTCTTCCCATCGGCCGGAGCAGGACGAGTCCCCTCTACAAAACAGCCAAAA
The DNA here is from genome assembly GCA_026261945.1 of Hirschfeldia incana. Classification (NCBI taxonomy): domain Eukaryota; kingdom Viridiplantae; phylum Streptophyta; class Magnoliopsida; order Brassicales; family Brassicaceae; genus Hirschfeldia; species Hirschfeldia incana. Next base: position 8,300,930 of record JABCMI010000006.1, read on the forward strand.
AGAAATAAAGCAAAATTCGACTGCAGATAACGGAAGCAATCCTTACCCGTCAAATTCCATCGATAGTAGGATCCAGGGAGGGTCATGAAAATATACTTCTCGGGCCACCTTTTCTCAAAGGCTAGTCCCTTGCGATCGGTCTTTGGCAGCTCCTCAACTATAGGAAGACCCGCGCGAGGGCGAAGATGGAAGCGTCCCTCGTCGCCATTTATTGGAGCTAAGTGATAAGCAAAGAGAACCTCATTGACCCCCAAAGTCAAATTCTCTTCATCGCCCAGATTCTGGATCGCCGTGAGAATGCGCCAAGCAGGAGGGTTAAGCTGGGACGGCGAAATATGGAAATAGTCGCATAAACTCGCAACCAACGACAGTACGTCGCCTCAAAAACCCGACTCAAAGAAAGCTTCATAAACAGCGATCTCTTCGGGCATACCGCCAGACGCACGTTCTGAAGAAGGAAGCGCGTACTTTCTCTGAAGGTCGCGTGCTTCATCTTCCCCGATTAACGAAGCAGAGCCCACCAGTGGAGATCCAAGTGGTATGAACGGTGTAGACGCTCGAAGATCTTGAGGGCTGCCAGATCTAGACGATCTTGATTCTATTCTCTTCCCCGAATCTCTCGTCTCCGCCATTATAATAAAAGAAAAGAAGAAAAATCTGGACACAATCCTAGAGGGCTAAAAGGAAGAAGAAGCGATGAAGGTAGTCAAAAACCCGAAGCGCATATTTATCAAGAAAAGGAAAGAGCCGTTGAACACTACCTCGGGAAAGCCGCCGAATTCAAAAATCCTACGCAGGATTTAAAATTCAAATCAGCCCGCTCTCCGGATCTCCCGAGATATCAGCTCCCAAAAAGGAAAGAGAATCCAGATCAGCAGGACTCGTTCAGATCGGTTATTGGAAGTTTCGAATCAAAAGTATTTCGGATCACCGTACAAGCCAAATTCTTATGTCTCGGATTCCGGAATCTGATTATAATAAGAAACCCTTCTCCTGCTGGAAGAAATGGCATCAAGACTCAAGGCTACATATTATCCCTTGATCCCTACGAAGCAATCAAGGAATAAGGGGCAAACTGTTGGGGAAAAATATCCAAGGTTAGAGTTTTCTCCAGCCTCCGAAGGGGCCTCGACTTCCGGACCCTCGTTTGGAAAGGACTCAGGGTCCTTCCTCAACTTAAAGGACCCATTTCCACCAGGTGGCACCAGGGTCCGATCTCCATTCGACAAGTACCCAGGGTCCAGTCCCTGTATCGAGGAACCAAGGCCCAGCCCTTGCCGTGAGGACCAAGGAACCAATCCTCCGCATGAATATGGAAGTTTCCCAAATCAAGGGGAAACTAATATATTCCCGAATATTGGAGAAGCCGCCCAAGATTGACCGACTTACATCAAATATAAAAGGGGAACCCAAACCCTAGAACAAGGGATCGACACTTTGGGGCTTAGAGATTATAGAGTTAGGCTAGAAAATTAGGGTTTATACACCCAATACGTTGTAACGCCAAACACACTCAATAATACATCTCTTTGCCTCAATTTCTCTTCTCTAAACACACATATAAACATAAAACTTGATAGTCTTCCAGTGTTCCGTAGTACTAAAACGACCCTACACAAAAATATCACAACAACTGTGACAGTATATCATGCCTCAGCCCAGGCTGTTACGTGTGGTATCTTTATCCTCTCGGAGAACGCATCATTTACGGTTACGTTCGCTTATGGCTCCAATCTTGTTGAAGATAGGCAACAGTTATGGGAACACCTCAGCCACATCAATGCCACAACCCCTGTATCCAGATGCCCGTGGGCTGTAATAGGAGATTTCAATCAGATATTGCGTTTATCTCAACATTCTAGCCACTTGGAACTGGAAGTGGACATCGCGGGTATGGAGGACTTTAATCTGGCTTTGCAGGATGCTGATCTGTTTGAAGCGCAATCAAAAGGACTGGTTTACTCTTGGAGGAACTGTCAGGACGAGAATCCGATATCAAAGAAAATAGATCACGCTTTGATCAACCAGCACTGGGCAACAAAATTCCCGGACTCTTTCTGTGAGTATCTTGATCCCAAGCAGTCTGACCATACTCCGTGTTTAATGCATTTGCCATCTATCACGAGGAGAGTGATCAAGCCCTTCAAATATTTCATCACTTCAGTGATCATCCTCAGTTTTTAGAGAAAATCCGAGAATCGTGGAATTGTGAAGGAATTCAAGGTTCATTGCAGTTCAAGGTTATGCGCTCTATGAAGTTACTCAAGCCTGTTCTGAGGAAACTAAACAGAGAAAATTATAGTGGCATCACTTTAAGAGTGAAGGAACAAGAGGCTAAGCTTAACTCTCTACAGCGACAACTTCTCACAAGGCCTGACTCTGAAACTTCTCGTCTGGAACACCGAGAGCGTGAGAAATGGTTAACTCTTGTGGTAGCAGAGGAGAAATTCTACCGTCAAAAATCTCGTGTTCAATGGCACCACTTGGGAGACAGAGATACTGTATTCTATCACAGGACAGTAGTTCAGAGAGCAAACATAAATCATATCCACTTTCTCAAAGATGAGGATGACAGGCTCATTGGCTCCTTTGAGGACATTAAGGCTTATTCTGCAGAATTTTTTAAAGGGGTATTGGGCGCTACTGATTTATCTGAATCTCCTTGCTCTACAGCTGATCTTCAAGACCTTCTAACTTTCAGATGCTCAGAGCTTCAGTGTAGGTACCTCAAGCGAGAGGTTACTGCAGTGGAAATAAAGAACACACTTTTTGCTATGCCTCTAGACAAGAGTCCGGGACCTGACGGGTACTCTGTCGAGTTCTTTCGTTCTACTTGGGACATCACGGGCGAGGATGTTATAGCTGCAGTCAGAGAGTTCTTTCGCAATGGGAGGCTCCTAAAGGACCTAAACACCACCGCAATTGCTCTTATTCCCAAGAAATCAGAGGCGTGCAAGCTTACTGATTTTAGGCCTATAAGCTGTTGCAATACAATCTACAAGCTTATCTCAAAGATTATTGCAAACAGGTTAAAGCCAATATTAAAGGAGTGTATCAGCCCAAATCAAGCCGCTTTTCTTAAAGGAAGAAGCCTTGGTGAGAATGTTCTTCTCTCAGCTGAACTGATCAGAAACTACAACAAGGTTTCGTGCCCAAAGAGCTCCATGCTGAAGGTGGATATTCGGAAAGCCTTCGACACGGTCTGCTGGGATTTTGTCTACAAGATTCTCGAGGCTCAGGGGTTTCCACCTCTCTTTCGAGTATGGATCAAAGAATGTATTTCCTCGCCCCATTTTTCTGTTGCAATAAACGGCGAACTTGCGGGTTTCTTCGAAGGAAGGAAAGGAGTTAGACAGGGGGATTCAATCTCACCATATCTGTTTATTATGGTGATGGAAGTGCTCTCAAAGATGCTTGAGAAAGCGGCAAACAACACTCAGATCCGTCTACACCCAAAGTGCTCCGATCCTCAGGTTACTCACTTGTTATTTGCAGACGATCTCTTAGTTTTTTCAGATGGCTCAAGGGATTCTCTCCTTGGAATTAGAAATATCATGAATGAGTTCAAAAGCATTAGTGGTCTGGAGATGAACCCCACGAAATCTGAGCTGTTCTTCGGTGGGTATAATGGGAGGGAAGCAGCAGATTTGAGTAATCTAGTCGGCATAAAAATTGGTGTGTTTCCTACACGCTATCTTGGCTTGCCTCTAAACCCGGCGAGGATTATGGCCACACTGCAACCTTTCCTTAAACGGATCACAAGTAAGCTGCACTCTTGGACTGTCAAACTTCTTTCATTCGCTGGAAAAGTCAGACTCATCGCTTCAATGATTTATGGCATGGTGAATTTTTGGAGTGCAGTCTTTGTGCTTCCGAAATCTTTCTATGCGAAGGTGGATTCTCTCTGTGCAGCATTCTTGTGGAAAAATAAAACATCTTCAGCTTCTGGAGCGAGGGTTGCTTGGAAAGATGTATGTAAACCAAAAGCTGAAGGTGGCTTGGGGATTAGATTGCTGGAAGACTTTGAAATGGTTTTCAGGCTGAAACAATTATGGAATTTTTTCTCAAACTCAGGATCAATCTGGGTTGCTTGGCTGAGAAAAAATGTCTTTAGACGAACAAACTATTGGCTTACGGAGGAGTCATACAGGCTTTCTGGTACGGTGCGGAGCATGATTCAGTTGAGGGACTGTCTGGCTGACTTTCTCAAGTGTAAGGTGTGCAATGGTGAAACAGCTCCTTTCTGGTTTGTGGATTGGACCGACTTAGGGATCCTATTACGTTTTATAGGACAGAACGGTCCTAGGAGTTTACGCATTCATAAGGATGCTTACGTGATTGATGCTACCAGACATGGCTCATGGTTCCTTCCAGCAGCTAGATCGCCGGAAATAGAAGCTCTCCAAGTGGCTTTGACAGACATATCTCCACCTCACGCTTCAAAAGGAAACGATGTCTTTATGTGGAGGCAGGCAAATGGCTCTTACGGCACAAATTTCTCCACGAAACCTACATGGGAGTATCTGAGAATTCGTTCTCCAAATGTCTTTTGGCACAAGACAGTTTGGTTTAAAGAACATATCCCTCGGAATGCCTTTATTGTATGGTTGGCTCTGCTGCGTAGGTTACCAACGAAGGATCGGCTTAGACGGTGGGGACTGAATGTTGCTGAAGCTTGTGTTCTGTGTAATAATGGAATTGAAACACACCACCACCTTTTCTTCGAATGTGCTTTCTCTCAGCATGTCTGGAGATCTTTTGCTTCTGGAGTCTGGTCTAACCCACCTTCAGATCTTCACGCAGTGGCTGCTTGGATAAACCAGCCCCGTGCTCCTGCAAATGCTCTTGCCTCCTCTGTCATTAAGCTCTACTTTCAGTCTGCGGTTTACCTCATCTGGAAGGAGCGTAATGCCCGGGTGTTCACAGCTTTATCAACTCCGCCAGCAGTCGTTCATGCTTCCCTCGACAGAATGATGCGCGACCGTCTCTTATCCTTCCCGGCAAGACCTTCTGCTCCCTCTCTTCTTCTTTTTTATCTTTATTGTATTAGGCCTCCTTGAGTTTTCTTTTGTCCTCTAATTTGAGTTGTTGTGTGTTTCTTTTTCTCTGTAATAAGTTGTTTAACAACAACATTGTAATTCCTTTCAGAAAGTAAGCTTAACATTTTACCAAAAAAAAAGACTTTCAAAATCGCAGGCATTGTTTTTTTAAGTCAGTTTTTCAGAGTAAATAAACATGATATAACAGTAGGTTTATATGTCTCACAAAGCTCGACCACATGGCACTCTTGTTTTATTACAATGTATGTGTTGCTTTCTTCATCTAACGCTAATAAACTTCAGAAATAACGCAGAGGAATTGGTGCAATTATTGTAATAATGAACATACCACTGAAACAGCTGTGATCATACATCATTATCCCAGCATCCGCTAGAGCAAGACTGGGACATGATATTACAGCGGGGAGGTCACCTGCAACACAATTCAGTTATTAAACTCCAGAGAACCAGTATGCAATCTCCAATGCTTCGACAAGATTATCATACTTCGCCAAAAGAAACTTACTGCCTCCAGATTCAAGCACTAACGCAAGAACATCAACGGTTGTCTTTGGGGACGTCTCCATCATTATCACGCCTTCCAAGGCTTTGTGAAGCATTGACGAGTACTCTTTGTGATCAGTCCCCTGAACACACCACAGATATATAACTAACTTCATGTAAGAAAAGAGAAATGAGGTTATAGTACGCGATAAAACTTCACATACCTGACTCCCAAGAGCAAGGGCAGCAAAAGTAGTGTAGCTAACATTGTAATTCAATCTACCAACATCACTATAAGTCGTTGCTTTCGTACTCTCCCTTGGCCCAAATCTAACAGACAATACTACAGAATCAGCATACAGTAAAAAGAGAAACAAACACATAAATTCTGAAAACAGACACTGTGGTAAAAAGACACTGAGACAATGACTTTTGTGTTACCAAACTAAGCATAAGGAGACCCAGAAGCAGAACTCACAGCACCTGTTTGATGCACTGAAGATAAACACACCAAAAGGAAGTATATTTCAAATTTGGTTAGTCTCAAAACGATAGAAGGTCGAGTTCTAGCGATGATTCTTGGTGAATATGTTGTACTTGAGGCTCCTTGTTTCCCTGCCATGATTCAAGCTTACCTGACACCGAGAGAGAAATATCTTGGGGGAGAGCGACAAACACCGCCGTTGAAAGATTTAACCTCAAGCTTTGAGTTATTGAAGCAAGTAAACCCCCAACTTTCAATTATTATGTTTAGCATTGCATTACTCTATAAACCAACCTAGGACATCCTTGTTCTGTCATGTATAAGAGATCATTAACACTAAGATGCACTTTATAAAGTGGTTTGTAATTTTGCATTAGTATTCTCCATAGTCTCAAACGCCAGTCAACTAACTAGTGCCAAACCCAGGAATATAATTATCAGTCACAGGAGTGGCGGAGCCAGCCCACTCTTTAATACATGTAAAAAAATGTTTTTTTTTGTAAAATCCACATTGGTCATTCTACCCCTTTCCAAGAAGGCTAGCTCCAGGAGATGAATTTGTATAGAATATGTGAATTTGAATAGTTGATAGATTTTAAAAGTTATGTGGATTGTGAAATGTAACATTGACTTTTATAAAAAATATTAGATTGGTAAAATTTTACATGAATTTGGATTACCTAAAGAAGTTTCCTTAAAGAGTCAAACTTGGTATAGGAGTAATAATTTTTTTTTATAATTTCGAACTATATATTTTCAGATTATAACTTTTTATAAAACAATTTCGATTTTTTTCAAATGTATTTTTTTCAAAATTTATTTTTAAAATTTGAAAATGCTTTTTCAAACTATTTTAAAACAATTTGTTTTCAAAATTTTAATAATTATAAATATAGTTATATATTCAAAATTATAAAAAATTATAAATAATTATATATTAAAAATGTAAACGTGTATGAAATGTAATGAATTATAGTTTTGGACATATAATTGGATTTAAGGTGCAATACATATTTGGTAAAATTTATCATATGGATTTTGAAAATTACATGAATACATATGATATTCTGAAAGTTAAGTGTTACTCCCTCCGTTTTCGAATAAGTGTCACTCTGACACTTTTCACACATATTAAGAAAGTTATTGAAATATATGCAAATTGTTATTAATTATACTTCTTTGACCAATAGTATTTTAGATAAATAAAATTATTTATAAAATCAATGCAGTTTGCAATTAATTTTCAGCTGAAAGTAAGTATAATTTGTAATGGAATTGTAAAATGACACTCTTTGTTGAACAAGGAAAAACAGCTAGAACGACACTTATTTGAAAACAGACGGAGTATGAGTAAAAAATATTATAATTGATTTTGAATAACAATAGATTTGAAATGGATTTTAAAAAATGTAAACCAATGAAAATGAATTCTATTAAGATTTTTGAAATCCAAGAACCAATAACAGTGAAATCTTATAATTTTCAAAATTCATAAAAATTCACATACCAATAATTCTCCCAAAAAGTTAACAGTATAATTCTTCTTTTTTTTTTGGATAACAGATTAATTATTTCCTTTGGAAATCAGCACACGTGTTCTTTTGAATTTAGACTAAAAGCACTAATCAATACAACTTGCCTAACTCATCAATATACTTCTTAAACTTTTAAAGATTAATTAATTTATTTACCATGCCTGCTGACCACAAAAATAAGAAGAATTTTTTTTTAACGGATTCGTTTTAACATCACAAAACATGTATATGATGCGTATTATCACTGAGCTATGTAACTGATAAACCAAACTAATAAATGTTGTTTGTAAATAAAAGACTCCCCATAAATTTTAACATTTGTACCAAAAGAAAAGGACTCCCCATGAATCAAAGTCAAAAGAGATCGCACCGTTTCTAGGAAGTGAGTTAAAACGAAAACATATGTGTGGGAAACTGAAATCCAGTAGAATTCTATAACTCTCAGATTCATTTCATCTTCTTTTTTATCCAAGTCTGTCTCAGATTTCTTTCTTTTTTATACATATAAGCCCGTCTCAGATTTACTTCTTTAAATCTATTTTTTATGCAAAAGAGTTATTTATAATTTAGTTAATAAATCCTCAAGAGATAGACAAATCTTAGACTCCTCTCGGATTGTAATATTCTCACGTCAAGTCCAGGGCAGGATTTTATGAAATCAGGTCTTATTTGTTTTTGCTTTTTACCAATCGTCATCACATCTTTAAAATGTGTTTTGATTGGTCGAATACAGAACGAGAGGGTCTTTCTTATTTTCAGACATGTCCTTTTCGACCTATTTTTAATGATCGGCTCATGATACTTGTGACGATCACGTCGTTACGAATCGTGAATCCCTTGTCTTTCGTTTTCCTCATCGACTATTTCGGGATAAATTGAAATTCGAATTCTTGTTATTTTTCATTTCAGAATTAACGATGAATATTTAAAGTTATAGCAATCTTTGATGATGATCCCACAAAAGCTGGTTACGTTGACCTAATCTTTTTTTTTTTGTTTACGTAAACCTTTCGTTTTCAGATTCTCTATGAAAAAACTTTTCAATGGCGTTTTCAAACTCAGAAAGGAGATGGGTTTTTCCTCTAGCGATGGCTTCTCTCATGTTCATATTCCTTACAGTTGCATCCTTCAACATGGGTCTCCTCTCTTCCGTGCGTTCCATTAACTCACTCATTTTCTCCTCAAATAATCTACCATCCACAAACGAAACAACCGTCAATTTCGTTGAGTCAAAGACCAACAACCACTCCTCTTCTCTCCCTCCTCCTCATGTACAGTCTAGTCCTCGCTTTGGTTATCTAGTTTCAGGATCAAAAGGTGACTTAGAGTCTCTATGGAGAGTGTTACGAGCATTGTACCATCCGAGAAACCAATACGTCGTTCATCTCGATCTCGAATCTCCTGCTGAAGAGAGGATAGAGCTGGCTAAACGTGTGAGTGAAGATCCTGTTTTTAGCGACGTTGGGAATGTTCACATGATCACAAAGGCTAATCTCGTTACGTATAGAGGACCAACAATGGTGGCTAATACGCTTCATGCATGCGCCATTCTCTTGAAGAAGAGTAAAGATTGGGATTGGTTCATCAACCTCAGCGCCTCTGATTATCCTCTAGTGACTCAAGATGGTACGTAAACACATAGTCTAGTGTCTTCTTTTGTATCATTGGATCATCAGTGTTAGTTTTTTCTTTTATTTTTTTCATTTGCAGATCTTATTCATACATTCACTGGGCTGGACCGGAACCTAAACTTTATCGACTACACTAGCAAACTAGGCTGGAAAGCGTAATAATGATTCTTATTATTTAATTATAACAGCCCACAAACTTTGGGATGTGTCTAAAAGAGAGTAATGATTCTTTTCTTGCAGAGAGAAACGAGCAAAGCCTCTGATCATAGACCCGGGGCTTTACTCGACTAAGAAATCAGATGTCTTCTGGGTTACACCACGTAGAACCATGCCAACTGCATTCAAACTATTCACTGGTAACTAAATGTTCATTTCTTAAGTAACAAGAAAGTAATGATTATGAAACTTGGTGACTAAAAATATGTGTTTCAGGTTCTGCTTGGATGGTCTTATCACGGTCCTTCGTAGAATATTGCATTTGGGGATGGGACAATCTTCCACGGACACTTCTAATGTACTATACAAACTTCCTCTCCACGCCAGAAGGATACTTCCAGACCGTTATATGCAATACACCGGAGTATTCGAGCACGGTGGTTAATCACGACCTGCATTACATCTCCTGGGACCGTCCACCAAAGCAGCATCCTCGGACACTCAACATCAGCGACACTGAGAAGATGATTGCAAGCGGAGCTGTGTTTGCTCGCAAGTTCAAACACAATGATCCTGCTTTGGACAGGATCGATAAAGAGCTGCTCGGTAGAGGAGGGAATGGGAACTTTACACCTGGTGGTTGGTGTGCAGACAAACATAAATGCTCCAAGGTTGGTGATCCGTCGAAGATCAGTCCCGGCCCTGGCGCTAACCGGTTACGGGAGCTTGTTAGCAGACTTGTTTCGACATCTAAAGTGGATCAAAGAAAATGTAGATAGGCTCTCTCAATACACTTACAGCTAAATGAGTCTTTAGAGGCGATTTGTTTTTGTTTTTAGATGTTTCAATGTCTAATTAAACCCATACTTGTTACTACAATACGAACAAATAATATACAACTCACTTCTTCTCTTCACATAGGAAACCTATTCAACTTATCATTTAGTTATATCTATAAAGTATATCCTAAGATGTAGAAGAAATAGATGATGAAATGTTCATACGAGACTCAAACATATAGTATACGGTTCATGAAGATTTGATACAAGCACGTAGATATGCAATACACAGAGAGCAACTGGCCTGCAATTTGAGACCTAGCTCAGAACAATAGTGTATGTAGTTGTTATACCACAAAGACTTGGACCTTTACAGCCTATTTACAACAAAGTCTATACAAGGAGAGATGGAGAGAGAGAACTAGAAGAGAAGGAGGCAAAGCAAGATGCAAAAAAAGAAGAATATGGATACCCGATTAAGAGACTTCTCAGTCTGCATCATCCTCTGGCTTTGGTAAGGCTGAGCTATTGTGTTTGTGAAGGTTCCGAATATCCTGGTGTAGACCATGTCCCCAAACATCCCAATCACCGGGTACAGTAAACTCATCATCACCGCGTTGGCAAGGTCGGTTGATTCAGTCGTGGTGAAGCCACGAGGGGAGTACTGATGGTTGTGAAACGTTGGAGACATTGTTTGATGTTGCAATCTTGTGTTCGAAGGAGTGATGGGATTGTTTAGGAGGGCTGTTGACGGAGAAGGTCTCCGAGGTATTACTGCGGACTCTGAGTCTTGTTCCTTGGAGTTAAAGGATGGAGAAGAGATGCCTCTTCCGTAGAGAGGAACCAATGAGGTGATGGCGATGTTGGATTTGCAGACAGGGCAGTTGTTCTGGTGGTGGTGGTGATCGATGGAGAGAGAAGATAGCTGAACATGTAGCCACTTGTAAATGCAGGGCCAGCAGAAAAGGTGTCCGCAGAGAGTGACCACCGGATCAAGGGCTGTGTCTAGACAGATATTGCAATCAAAACAGCCACTTTCAGTTGGTTGAGCTCCTGTTGAACCCGTGATGAGATTTGGTTTTTGCTTGACTTCTTCATGTGCTTGTTGAGCATCAGAGCTAAAGAAGTTTCCTTCCATGGGAGTCAAAATCCTGTTAATGGAACAAGTAACAACTTGTCAGCTATGCATGTGTTACACTGCAGAGTCATATAAATTACAAGGAAACAATCACAACCAATGGAAGGAATCACAGAGCTTTACAAGAGTTACACATTATACTGGAAATAAAACCGTAATCCACAATGCCACATAAAAATTTTCAAAACGAAATACAAATTCAGATAAAAAAAGAGCTCAGTAACAGGTAAATAAACGAATGTTATTGAAAAAATAATATACACATAATCAAACATAAGCAGTGCAGAACTAGATAGATGTACCACCAAAGATGCCAAATGTTTGAACATAACAAGACCCAACCCTTAAAAAGGTTTCATGGTAATCGAGATTTGTGTGAGAATGATGGGCTGATCAATAAGCATAGAAGGAAATGGAAAAAAAATGATATGACTTCTAATCAAATCCTGGAGATCTATTTTGCTTAAACTTTCTCGTTCTAGATAAAAAATAATCAATATAACCAGAGTGATTCAGATTTCAATTCGCTGAAGGAGAATCCAATCAACGGCAAGACAGATGATGAAGAGAGAACCTACCGAATCGATCGGGTAAGGGAGGGGGGGGGGTTTCAGGGGGATTGGATTGATGTTAATTCGCTCTATAAGTCAACTTACGATGACGGATGAATGATGATGATGATAATGGAGGTTTTAACGACAACGACGGTGATGGCTGCTTTGTCTTTGTCTTTGTCTCTGTCTTTCGTTTTTTCTTTTGTTTTTAGTTCCGAAAAATTAAAAATAATATCGAAGGGGATCCCTAAATATCTTTACCATCCACTTACACCTGTTCTGTTTCAACTAAAATATATTTTTAGGTTGTTTTTGTGGATATGATGACATGTATTGTTTCCTTCTTTGGGAGCTTGAAGAATCTGTTTGTGTCAGCTAAACACGACAACAAACGAGGCCATGTTTATGATTATTGAAGCTTATTGGACTCTTTTAGACAGAGATCCCATATCTGCTCAACCTCTTTTGGTGGCATTAGTTGCTGATGAATCTGTTGTTAGCATCACATGATTTGAATGTTATCAAAGAGGCTTGTGCTAAATCTTTTCGCTTTGTTTCCTACAGGTAGTACTGACTTTCATTATTACACTTCACATAACACTAAGGCTAGGAGATGATCATGTTAATACATGTGAAATAGTCCTGATGATTCTTGATATGCAGTTAGTAGAGCCTGAATCTTGTTATTTTCTTTTTTTAAACCAAACATAGGAGTTAAATTAGATGCACAAAGATGTTGTGTATGACCTGATGCTCTTTAGACAAATAAACTTCTCTACGCATGAGTATGATTAATGCTATTTAAGCTTAGCTTAAGATTGGCCAACTTTTATTTCTTTATTGTGAGCTACTCTCGCCAACACACCATCTACACTCAACAGACAAACTAAAGAAAAAGTCCGCTTTAGAATCAGACATCTAAAGATCCAGAACATCCTCTAGGTTTTTCATCATTTAGTACAGAGCTAGAGATCTCATCGGAACGAAGAGATTCCAAGTCTCATTAAGCCAACCCAACGAGCTTCTCGCTGATCTCCCACACTTTACGAGCCTTCTCAACATCGCTTGCTTCTTCTGATAACTCATTCTCGAAAGACGCCGAAGTCTTGTTCCAGCTCCAGTGAACCCCTGATTTCGTCAAGCTTGGATCACTCACCACCTGATTTATCACACACAATACTCTATTGATTGAGTACACATAGCAAGAGAAAACAATAGTACTTTCTTGACTCACAAGTTATCACCTGAGCAAGTCTTTTGCAAGACTCTGTCTCGGAGACATATTCTTTAGTGGTGTACTTCTGGAATGGAGGGAATAGTGTACGGAAAAGCGGAATGTGCTCTCCGAATAAACCCGTGGAGGCAATGCAACCAGGGTAAAGCGAAGCGAATGCGACTCCAGTTTCTTCATGGTAATGCCTGTGAAACTCTTGCATCGTCAACATATTGCACACTTTGCTGTCTTTGTACGCCTTTGCACCGTCAAAGTCTCTTCCATCAATCATCGCCAAGCTGTTTAGTCCGTTCAGTCCTCCTGCTAAACCTCTCAGATCCCCGAGATTCGCCTTTGGTGGAACATTACCAGCCAATGTATTCGTGTTCCGTACACCAAAAGTTGGAATGAATCTTCAATAATATATAAAAGAATATCCATGGGTTTTAGATTGGAAGTTCATCTAATTTAACATATAGAATTTAGACAGTACCGGTAATGGATCCAACGATAATGAGACGCTTTGAAGGGTAATCATACTTCTTCAAGTCATCAAGCAACAGCCTCGAGAGAAGAAAATGTCCTAAATGATTCGTCGCAACACTAAGTTCAAACCCTTCTGCACTGTAAGTAGGCTCTTTAGCTGTCGGGAAATAAACAGCAGCAATGCAGACCAAAACATCAAGAGGCATCTCTGATCTACTGAAGCTATCAACGAACTGTCTCACGCTGTCCAACAAGGCTAAGGCCCTGTTCGTTTTGTCAACGCTGACGCGGCGACGAGCGTTCAAAATTAAAGGAACAAACACAGATTTCAAAAGGCAAAATAAAAGATCTGGTGAAGGAATCTTTGGATCTCTTGACACTGGGAAGAGAGAGAAACATATAAACAAGCCGCTGTTTTAATTAGCGACACCGGAACCACCGAATTCCTTCATTATTTTGTTGTTGCGTCTTCTGTTTTATTCTCCGGCGACAAGAAACAAAAAAAAATCATGCCTAATTTTTAGTCGCTGACGCCAGTTCTGGCGATCTCAAAACAAACAGGGCTTAAGTCTAAATTTATCACCGTGTAGCTGTCTTTAGGCATCCCTGCTGACTTAGCGGCTCTCTCCGCTTTAAGAAAGTCCATGCAAGCCATTATCACGTGCCATTTACCTGTTTCGGCAAGAGGTTTAGCCATGGCTAAACCTAACCCTGACGAGGCTCCCGTGATCACCACGTTACCTTTCCTCAACGTTTTCTTGCCGTCAAAGGAATATTTTGTTACCGACGGGCTTGAAGTTGCAGCAGTTTGAGCTCGAACTGCTAATACATTCCTCAAGCTATGTTCTCTCTATATAACAATAGATATCTCTTAATCAATGAACTATTACTAATCATACATAAAAGAAGTCTTGACCAAGAATGCAATGTAGGAGTTATGTACCTTGAATCTTAATGAGGAAGAGACATGTTCGGTGATGGAGGCACCAAAAAGACTAGAATTCTTGAAGGATGATGAAGAAGCATTCAGTTTTCCATCTTTTCGGACAGAGAAAGCAGAGGAGACTAAAGAAGCAGCTTGAAGTGTCATTTTTCGAAAAGAAAGAGAGTGAGAGAGAGATAGCACGATCAATTGACTAACGAGGTGGATATTTTGCGAGAGAGAGCGTGCGTATATATGTACTTGCCAAGGAGCGAAGGAGGTGATATTCGGGGACAGGAGAAGAGTGGTCCCTACAGAGATCACTGAAGATGTGACCTTACAGAATGTATCTGCTATGTCATCATTGGTTATCCAACGAGAACTCGACTGTTAAATTTTCTTCTCAGAATATATTTTATTTTGGTAACAGAAGGAACAGTTGCAAACTTGTGGATGGTGGTGATTGGTGTTCATGGGATTACATGCCTTTAGCATGGGAGAAAGAGATAACTTACAAAAGTATACTACTTGTTATGATAATTTTCGCATATATCTTTGAGCAAAGAGGAATTAAACGAGTTGGTAAAAACAAAAATTTAATTCAATATCCATACAAATCAATCTACAAAACTCATAGTTTTACCCTCAGCTTCATATAATGTTGCTGTCGCACAATAAAAAGAAAACACCCCAAAGCATGACAATAGTATATCACATACTAGCACAAAGAAAATAAAAACATATTTATGTGGAATAGAAGTCCTCTCTAGTAAGGCAAGGGGGAGGCCTGAGCAGCAGAGGAGTAAAAGAAATAATAGAATTGAGAGACAATAGCGTTGAAGAAGACGAAAGAAGCACCCGCAGCGAATACTCCCTTACGAAGTGTCTGACAGTCTGGAGGATTGTCCATGAACATTGTCCTATACTTTGTGTGGTATGCATTCTCTACTGATCCAGCCAATAGGCATGTCTCCGCTATCAAGAAGAACATCCTTTTTCGCCATGAAAACAACAATCAAAACCAAAACAGAACTGATCAGTTCAGTGATAGATTGTGGCAGAATTGGATATGTAACCAATATAATTTGGACGTTAGGCATTATAATGGATTAAGATACTTATCTATCTATATATATTATATTAAAAGAGAAGTCATGACTTCTAACTCATGTGTGATTTTTAATAAAATGGACTATCTATTAGAGTTGGTCACATCATATTTTAATCATCATTAATTTTCATATTAGATAAAATACATTACATTATTCAAACATTAATAATTTTAATATTATATGAAAAATAATAACTTCTCAATATTTTAGAGATTTCGTAAATAAAATTAACAATATACTGAATCCAACTTATATTTATATCATATATATATATATATCTATATATATTAAATTTTCGAAAAAAATCTGTTTAAAAAACTTTTAACAGATATTAATTTTCAAAAATTATATGTAAATATGTTAATTAATTTCGTGATTAGTTTGAATATACTATACACTAATATATTCAGTTATTGTTTACAAAATGGAAAATAAATATTCTATTTTTTTATCAATTATATAATCAAAATAAATCATATTAAAAGAAAATTATTATGTTGACGCTAAATATTTTAACAATATATTAATTTTCAAAAAATGTATGTAAATATTTCACTAATTTTTTAATTACCAATGAAATATTATGATGCAATAATATATATACAGTTAGTATTTATTAAATATTAAATAAAAATTCTATCATACACTTATCTATTTTATAATCATAACTATACATGTTAAAATAAAATTAGTATATTGAACTACATATGAAAAAATTA
Organism: Hirschfeldia incana; assembly: GCA_026261945.1. NCBI lineage: Eukaryota > Viridiplantae > Streptophyta > Magnoliopsida > Brassicales > Brassicaceae > Hirschfeldia > Hirschfeldia incana. The sequence continues at coordinate 8,317,202 of JABCMI010000006.1, forward strand.
TATTAAAGTGATAGATTATAAATTTTATTTTTATACATATAAAATATTTATGTTAACATAATAATTTGATGAAAGACTACAATACATGTATAAAAACAAAATATATTAGATTTTTTTATATATAATAATGTATTATGTAAATGAAGAAATGTAAAAATATTACTAAAATGAAATCCAGTTTTAAAGGAGGGGTAAAAATTTAACATAAATTAAATACAAAATAATTATCAAATATGTTTTTCATGCCATATTAATTTTTTTTAATAATTAAATACAAATACAATAATATAAATATATAATAAGAAGAAAAAATACATGTGGTGGTTTTTTATGTCATCAGCACATGTGATGAATTTAAACATTTTACAACATATAAACTAAAAATTAATATATTTGAAATTCTTAAAGAAACATTTAATATTAGACTAAAACTAAATAATGATCTAAAATAAATATATATACATAGAAAATTAAATGTTTAATTAAAGTAAAAATAATACCCGCACGGTTGTGCGGGTCGAGATCTAGTGTTAGATTTAAACTATAGAAACATTAGTAGTTTTAAAAGAGAATGGGAATTTGCGAGCTGATCGATCGTTAGATATATACTATGATTTTAATATCATGATACACCGACGAGAGACAATTCAATACTGTTCTTGTGTTTTCAAACACGTTTGAGTTCCTTAGCTATAATTAATTTATAATCCAGTATACGTTGTTTCTAAAGGAAAGCCCACAACATAACATAAAAGTACTAAGACCAAGCTTCGAATGTGTATGTTTGACTCTGGATTTAAATCATATTATCAATTTCAGTTATTTTGATCAAAATCACATACTAGAATCACGTTATATCCAGGCTAGCTTAAGCTAAAATGTAAAAATATTACCAGCTGACAATGAAAAGAACAAGGGCGAGAGCGCGTGAACCACCAGGCTTGAGAGGCTTCCCACAACAGAAGCACCGGCTAACGAGCATGATAAGGAGTTGGCTAGCAACTGAGAAGAAAAAGGCTCCGATTCCATACCCTGTGGCTCTGTCAGAATCATACACACAATAGTTGTATTGCACCTCAGTGTCCTGCACAACCGTTGCCTGCGCCACCAATTTTTTTTTTAAAGAGATCAGTAATCACCATCTTGTTCAATGAAGATGTTTTTAAGTAAGACTTACAGTGCTTCGTCTTTGTTCAGCAGCAACGGCTAGACCAAAGGCAACGAGGTTGAATACAAAGACTATGGCTGAGACAATTTTGGACGCCATGGTTTCACTTCAGTCTCGCTCTCTTTCACGAAATGTTTCTTTAGATATAAAGACAACTTTGTTTGCTCAGATTTGATCATCTCGCCTAATGGAAAAAGACACGTTACCATTTCTTTGAAGTGCGTATCTCACCTTTTTCTTTATTTATTCTTATGGTTCAATAAAAAGTACTTTTGTGTCTTCGAAAAGTTCATCTAAGACATTGGTGGAAAAATGGATGGTAGTCTACGATGCGTAGAGCGAAAGGTGGACACATGATCTTCCTTGTGAGAGAAGTCTTTGTTGTTTATGGCAGAAACAAAGAGATTGGTTTTCTTTTCATTTTTTGAAGTATAATTTCTTTGTAATTAACGTGATGGAATCGAATTTCTTAGTTTTTCTTTTTGAACGTTTCAAAATGGAAAACAGCTTGGAAAATGCATAAAAACGTGAAAATATATAACTAGGGAATCAGATTCCTACTTGATTTGAACATGTTACCGATATAAAATACTTAAAATAAAATGAAGAGTGTAAACCAAGAAATGCTTATAGAAATTCTAGTTGGCTGTGTAATGTCGAACACTTCTTTATCAGTCTATCAGAATAAAAGCTTAAATCCGAAGAATCATTCATAGTTAACCTAATCATTTACATGATACTATATGGTTCCTTGGATGAATTAATGAACTCGATTGAAAAAATATATATTCTTACTTAACTCTTCCTTATACTCTTTCGTATTGTTTGTGATCACATATCACCATTCAAATAGTTTACTTAGAAATATATATCCAAAATAGCTTTATTTTATTCAGCCAATTCTATAAACAACACACCAACAATGATATATAAACAGCCAAATCGAACTGATAAAAACCAAAACAGAATTTAATATCACAAATGAAAAACTGTAACGAATAAAGAGAAATACATTAAACCGGCATTTCAATTTAACCGAACATAACACGACGTTGTTGTGATATTCGATCTAAAGTACCTTTATGAAAGAACTTACATAGTAACTTATTCCCTGGATCTGAAGTAGTACAGTGAAGCGTCCACTTTTTGTAAACCCCCTAGCTAACCATCTAAGCATGCGAGATTCTCTCCACGAGAAACTTCCATGGATGAATAGAGTATCTCATTTAGATATCACTAACACTAATTCACTCAATCAAACCTTTCATTCAAGATATCTAACTAGAATCTATAAGGACTCATAAATTTGTGTTTGGAAAGACAGTAGTCCCCCACAACGATGACCCGGTGGCCATGTGGGAACGCTCATATCTTGTATTGGCTACACATGACCACCGGTTTTATTATTAGTTTTTGTTGACGTTTTTGTAAGAATTTCTTTTTGTCGATGTTGGTAGCATTCTTTCAAACTCTAGACTCTTGTAAAAAACTTGTTCAGGTTCAATCAACAGGTTTAACATTTCAAAAGATGTGTACTTACATATATTGATCATATACATTTGAATACCACCTTCTTCAGGAGATGGGAGGAGATGAGTTGTACGAAGCTGTATTTCGTCCACACATCCTCGACACGACTTCAGAGGCGACTTTTATAATTTCCCCGGTGAACTCAAGCAGTGGCTTTCTGACAAATCGGGCCCATAGCCCCAGAACACCTACCATTACCATCCCCGTCTCTGCAACCATTTCTTCAACTTCTAATCCTACGAATTCCGCTAATGTTTTCGGTAGTAAACTCGATATGTGACTAAATTTATGGTTAAAGACTTATGTGAGGGGTATGTAAAGCTGCAGAGCAGAGAGTGGCCATAAAAAGTTTGGTATGTTTTCTGGATCTCATGTGGGGGTTGCAACCCCCAGAAGTTGTGCTCAGCTAACGGTCATTAAAGAAATTTCAAAAATCTCTAAGTGGACCGGAGGGTTAGGCCTGAGTTCTGCTTTTAAATACTCAACTAGATTTTGACACGCGCTTAGAAATCACGGGTTTTTTCGCATATAAACAAAGTTTAATAGGGATAATGATTTTTTTATATATTTATGTTATTTTTAAAAAGCAAATGTATTTAAAACTATATATGAATTATTTTATTTAAGATTTTTGTATATGCACTCTCATATAACTTATTTTAGGTTTCATATATTATCCGGATCCAAGAGACCAAACCAAAACTGATTTGAAAATACATGTTTTGCTCGGATCCAGATCCAGGGTAAAATACCTATTTGATATTTTTTGGGAGCCGTGGGTTTTGGTTTGAGTCTGGATCGGGTTTCAGTTCGAGTCTAGATCCTGCTTGAGACTCGACCGGGTACATAAAATACCTAAAATGTTTTGTTAAATTTAGGTATATTTGGGCATTTCAAATATGTTTTATGTATTATAAACATTTTTAAAGATTTGGGTTTGGTTTTAGGTATAGTTTCGGTTTTTGAATAAAATTTCAAATTTTTTAAAATACGTAAAATGTTTGTGTATATTAGGTATATTTGAGTATTTCAAATACATTTTCTGTATTACAAACATTTTTAAACTTTTGGGTTTGGTTTAGGTATAGTTTCGGGTTTTGAATAAAAGTTCAAATTTTTAAAATATATTTTGGATATTGGGGATTAATTTTAAGTGTTTTTGGTCCATGTGTCAGATTTTGGATAAACCTTGGGGGGGGGGGGGGGAGGGCAGTTTGGTATTGAATGTTTTCGGATATGTGTTTGGATTTTCGGGTATTTTTGAATTTTCAGATATTTTGAATTTTTTGGGATTTAAATATCTGACCCATTACGTAGTTGAAGATTTTGAATACCTAATTAGATTTAAATGTCTAGGAGCTAAAAGAACCAGATCCGATAGGAACGAATTCACATTTAGCGCCAAGATCCGAATGCATATACATGTCTACTCTCTTTTTCATTATATTTTGTGTGCATTTTATAAGATTTATATTTGTTGAGTTGGTTAGACTTAAGATTGATAAACATGTTTTCATACTATAGCCTATTTTTAACTTTTATTTTTTTGTATAAATTTTTATGTGTGAATAATTTGAGGCATAACCCATAGCCCTATTTATATATTTTTAGGTTGTAACTTGTTTATGACGTGACGTGAGATTGAAAAAACTAATATATTTAAATATATTTTTTGTAAACGGGGATTTTTTTTGGTTAATTAAATTTTTAAAATTTTATAAAGATATTTTTGTTATTTTATTTGAATTAAAATTTTTGTTTTGTTTTTGAATATTTATGGTAAATACATTTTATAATATAGAGATGTCTCGTTGATTATAGACTCAAGTAGATTATTACCTTTTTGAAATATATAAACCAAGAGTTAACAGTATGATTTTTAGATGTTCTCCAGAAACTAAGGAATTCTATATGTTATTACATATAAATAAATAAAGAATCTGTATATTTTTGACCTGCATATATTCATATAATTTTTTTAATTGTTTTATTTTTTTACTGTGATTTAAGTTGTTAGAAGTACACCACAAAACTAAAGTTTCTTTTTATTATTAAATTCATTTTTCTGGTTAAAAATAATCACTTATGACTTTCATATGAAAAAAATCTCATCGAATGTAATATAAGAACTTTACTATATATTTTAGTTGATAATATGGAATGAAATTCCTTTTAATATTTTATAGCATATTTGATGAATATAAGAACATTGGTCATATTTTAAACAAAAACTTTAAAACTCTGAAGGAATAATATATATTTGGTATATGGTTTTAGTACGGTATGAGACATACTATAGGAGTTGCATAAATACTATAGTACTATTATTATAAGGTGAACATAAAGCATAATTTCAACAAAAAGAAAACATAAAAAGCATAAGTTCTTGTAACTCCACTTTTAAACTCCACAATTGTACCATTTATGTGAGTATAAGTTGATTCATCAAATATCAAAAGTGAACATTAATGAAATACTGAAATAAATAATCATGGTAGGATTATCTTTTTGTTAAACAAATTCGGTAGAATACTGATATAAGTAACAAAGGCGGTTGTACGATGATTTTAAATAAGCAAAAAATGGTTATAAAATATTCCATTGTTGAACTTGAACGTTCAGAAACAAATACGGTTGATTATTTTAATAAGTAATAAATATAAAATTAAAAACAATGGTATGGTTGAAATCTGATTAAGGTAAATATTGTTAAAGAAATATATATGGTAATATATTGTTAGTCTAAATTTAAGATAAGACCAAAATATTAGTTTAATGAGAGGGTCCAAATAACTTTTATAGGTAGATTTTTTTAGGATTTCTTCTCTTTTAATAGTATTGATATTTGAAAGTAGTATGTACAACATCGTTAAATTGCAAGTTTTCAGAGTACATTCGCCATTTAAACTTTGGAGATAATTTTTTTTACAAAATAATGATTTTCTTATAGATCCATGTAAATATATATATATATATATATATTCTAGATGAAACTAAATTTGACAATGACTCTCTATGTTTCTCGTCTTTGAAACTTTGTTTTTATTAAAATTATAAAATAATATATATATTATTTAAAACATTTTCTTAACTATTAAATATTAATAATATGTAATCATAAAAATAAAAGAAACAAAATTATGAAAAAAATATTGTAGGGTAAGATATTGAATTTTATTCAATAAAACCATTATAAAATATAAAAAACGAGGAAGTGTTGAAATATTAGATAGAATAAAAGAGATGATATGAAAAAAAAAGTGACTACCTAAATTACCTAGTTTCCATTCAAACCGACTTTTATCCTCTAGTAAGAAAATTTAGGTTTGGAACTCCCTATTCAATCAAAAAGGTCTAAGCACTAATAAATTAAACTTTCATAAAGAAATTCTAGTCAATACAAACACGAAAACAAAAGCCCATTAAACAAGCCGGGCCCAAACATTACAAACATTAAACAACGGCCCAAGGCCCACTGCGCAGGAAACCCTAATTCCGCTGCCGCAACTCCAGTCACCACCGCACGGTCAAGTCGGAAGAGGACCAGGGAGGCTCCGATCGAGGAGAAATCTGCTCGGCGAGTGTGACACTCAAACCAACCGCCTCATCTAGATCCTTTCCGCCAACTTGCCGCCGTTATACACCCAAACCGAAACCTCGTTTCGTCGGATCTCGAAATCAAACCGAGCCCCCAGCGAAACCACCTCCGTACGAATCGATATTGTCTTCACGCCGTGATGGATGTTCGATCTAACGAAATCCCACCGGCCTTTGAACTACTTCAAACCCTAGACAACAGAGGAGCGAACCAGACTAAACAGACCCCAACACATAACCCAACCGTCGATACTTTCCCGGGGAAAACTCCCCATCGACAACACAACGCTTTACCGAGACACCAACCACCAACACCGGAGCATAAAGAGCCTCCACCTTCCAAAACCCTAGATCCGACCGTTCTCCTGCGCAAGGAGCCACGGCGGTTACAAAAGCCGACCGTCCCCCTGTGGAAGGAGCCACGACTGATACCCGAACCGGACAACCGCCTCGATGGGAGCGCGGCACCGGAGACTTAGATCTACACAAAAGAAAGAAAAAAGAAACCATAAACAAGAGGCGGAGAAAGGGGACCAAAGGAGAACCGAGCCGACGGTGGCATGGAAAGCCCACCCCGTCGGCCGGCTAAAAGAAGAGGCGGAGGGGCGAACTAGAGAGAAGAGAGAAGAGGGGCCTAACTTCTTGGTTCCGCACTCTGTTGTTTATCTTGGGCTTTTGTTTTCGTGGGCTTTGGGCCATTTCAATATATTATCTTTGAGTTAAAAAAAAAACAAACACATTCCACAGAACAAGAATTCCATTAGATTCACAATAAATATAGAATGTAACTGTATGATTCCACTTACATTTAAAGGAAATTGCACTGTCTATACACAACATATAGCATATTTAGGTAAATACCATTTGGAACTGTTACAATGGTACCACAAAATATAAAGACTATTATACCCGTTTTCAAAAACATGTCATCTCACCTCTATTCGCCGGATACTCCCTCGGCGGTTACTATTACCCACAATCACAATCACCATCACCGTAACCATACTATTCCCTTTATACTAACCGGTTCTCTGACCTTAACCGGAGCTCTACTCATCATCCTAACCATAATTCTCTACCAGAAACTTTCCGGAACCGAACAGCTCCCTCAGATCTCACCCCGACCTCTCCCCAGCACTACCAATGACGCCGGGTCAGTTTTCCCTGTTGTTGGCTCCACTGACACACTCTTCTTTAATAATTACCAAATCAGCCATACACCATCGGTGACTCTGTTGAGATACACCATCGGTGTGCTTTCAATCAACTATACTCAAAACAAACACAATAATCCATTGAAGGAAAAATCTTTTGTTTATAAAGTTGAGTTCTTTTAAAAAAAGGTTGAGTTCTTTTGAACACTCACTTGAGTGACGTCTTCGGCAATGTTGACCGTTTCTGATTCCTCTGTTCCTGTTTCATTTCAGCTAATGGAAGAGGAGGAGGAGGAGGAGGTTTAGCTTTGGATTTAAATTTTGGTTTTGCGCTGGTGGAGGATTTTGAGGAGACGGCGGCTACGAGCGCCGGAGTTCTGACCGGAAAAGATGAAGATTCGTTGTTAAAGGATAAAAAACGGTGATGGTTTGAGGTGCTTAAAGCGAAGGGATGGTGAGGAAGAAGACGGAGGAGCGAAGGAGAGGGTGGCGGATGTTGCTTTTTTTCTTTTTGGCAAGGCGACGGATGTTGCTAAAATGATCGCTTTTTTCACCATAAAAAAGGGTAGATATGTATATTTGCCCCATCATATTTTACTATTTAACCCAAGTTTTCCTGTTTAATGCATGTACTTAATTTATGCATTGGTTTTGTATTTTGGCCCAATTAAATCTACATTTAATCTTCTTTTATAACAAATAATCTCGGGTCAAATTATAATACTCAAGTCCCCAAAACCATGCCATTGCCACTATAGTTGCGCTACAGCTGTTGATCTTTTTTTTCTTTTGAGAACACAGCTATTGAAAATGTTATGTTCAAATGTGTTCGATAAAATTAATAAAGTACGGGTGGCTGAAACTGAAACACAAGTTTCCCAACTTTCTTCTAGGGTCTATGTGCATGTCAGCATGTGGTTAATCTCTTTGAAATTAAAGTACTCCAAACAGTGAAAGTTCATCTATATGAAGTTGACCCTTTTATACTAAGTTCAAAAAAAAAAAGTTGACCCTTTTATAATATTATAATATAAGTTTATTTGTTATTAATATAAATTTAATACATAGGAAATCCAAATAATCTCAATTTTTTTTCTGTTTGTTAAACCGGATAATATCATAAGTTATATAATAAGAGTCCATATACAATAACATAATATATAAACTTATTTTTTTTTAATTTGGATTCAGTATATAGGCATTCATAATGCATCCATAACAAAATTATTTACATTTCTAAAAGAAAAATTTAATATCACAAACTCTTAAAACTAAAATAGTTAAACATAATTTCAAAAAAAAATAGTTAAACATAATCTTGTGAACTTCTAATAACCAATTAAGTTGTTGTAAGTGGATGATCGCGTGCTCATCTCCTGCTTTCACTTGCGAATCCCCACCTTTGAATATTTCTTAAGTGGAGGGTTAAATTTCTTTTATTCAGTCATCTTTTGTATTGCCAATTTTCTATTATGTTTATGTTAGTTTATTGCTTCTGTTTCGATGGATATATGGAAATATAGATATCTCCATTTGTAATCTCCCATCCAATTAGAACGATTTAACTTTATAAAATATTACAATTGACTTCTATTAGTTTTATCAAACGCAACCATAAGAGTACTGTTAACATTTCCCAGAAAAGCAAATCACACACTAATATATTATATAATTAATCAAATGTTGATATTTTACGCCAAACAAATATCGACGTGATATTTGACGGTTTATAAAGGTTGCAGAAAAAAACCAATCCAAAATAAAAATATAGTTAAGAAAATATAAGAGCTATCAGTTAGTAAAATAATAAATTAGTAGAATGATCAAATATCATAAAATCTTTATAAAATTATCATTAAACGTTGAGAAATTTTGTTTTTATAGATTATGAACGTTTTATTTGTTATAGATATATTTTGATACGTTCTTAAGTCTAAACTAAAATAACATTAAAGTCAGAAAAAGAATTCATCAACCCATCATGCATCTTTGATAAAACAAATGATGAACAATTTAACTCAAAAATAATATAGAATCAATATTTGTTATACTTTTTATTATAATTTTATCTGTGATTGTTTAAATCTAATATTATCACTATATTTTTTTTGTGGTGAAATGTCACTATATAATTTGTTGTTCTTTTTTATCAGCAACATAGTTTGTATGGTTTTATTATAATAATATTAGTGAAGGTGCGAATAAATAATGAACTCTTAGATTCCGTGTTATTTTTTATGTTTTTGTCTATTCTTTATTATCTTATTATTAAAAATAGTTTTGGACTCAACCATACTTATTACATAATTATAGTTTCTTACTTAATTTTACATAAATTAATAACTTTAATTAGTGATCTAGAAGAAAACCTTTCTGAGCGTTCTTTCCCTTTTTTAAATAAATATATATTTCTTAAAGGTAATGTAAAAATGCTGTTATAAAATGTTTACTCCTTTAAATATTCAAAACTGATATTTTGGCTTTTATTTTGTATTTAGAAAATGAAATTTTTAACTTTAACAAATGTATTTTGTTTTAAAAATAAAAATTAATTTAAAATCTAAAAGACGAATGGTAGAACTTTATTGGAAAACGAAGAAAACTAAAACAAAACTAAAAGTAATAGATAAAACTATGTATTTAATATCATGTTTGAAAATCTTAAAACATTAATCATTCAAATACAATACAAATGTACTATAGATTAAAGTAATGTAAATATTCTTTTTGAGATTCTTATTTTTAATTATTAAATCAGATTTTATGGTTTATTTTAGTAAAGAAAAACTAAAGAAAAGCGTAGACATCTCTGATTGATTTGTTATTTATTAAACTCAAATCTTCCTTTTTCAAAGGATCGAAACAAACAATCCCACTCTAAAAGCGTGCTTAGTAACAGAAGCATTTTCTAAAAATCTTCCGTCTATATATCCTTGAAACTCTCTCCCTTTGCTTACGTGAACCCTATGCATGTCTCTTTGTTTGAATAAGACTTTTTTGTAATAAAAAAAATAGAGTGCATGTTTTAGTTTTGTCGTCTGACTCTAGAACTCCAAGAGCCAACAATACCAAAAACTTCAATCAACTTTCTCTCCTTATAGATTCAGCTTTTTTTTTTTTAATTAGTAGAAGAGTATTTTATTTCGTTTCGATCGATTAATTACCTGCTGTGACTGAGGATTTATGGATAGATCAATATTGGGAACGGATAATCAAGAGGTTATGGATATTGAAGCTCAGATCGAGAATAACAACGATGATCGAACCCTTCCTTTTTCAATTTTTAAAAAGGCTAATCTTCCTATTACGTTAAAGGTATATAAATTTGTTTACTCAACATACTCTATGAGTATATACAGTTTTTTACATGTGATAAATAGAGAACACACATGTGGTTCATTAGGTTAAGAAGTGTTGATTTTTGTATTGTATTTACATGTATGAGAAGATATATACTTTATAAGAATATTGTAATTTTGTTATTATAACAATCTTTTATGTGTTTTATATAATAGATCTGCTCATTCAGTTTTGTTGTTGTTGTTGTTTTGGAGCAGTTTGAGAATGTTGTGTACACGGTCAAGGTGAAGGAACCAAAGAGCTGGATAGGTCAAGCCAAAGGCAAAATCGAAGATAAGACCATCTTGAAAGGCGTAAATGGGATCGTTAAACCGGGAGAGATCCTGGCTATGCTCGGTCCCTCAGGAAGTGGCAAGACCAGCTTGTTAACCGCTCTAGGAGGAAGGGTTAGTGAAGGGAAAGGGAAGCTCACAGGGAACATATCATACAACAACAAGCCATTCTCCAAAGGTGTGAAGCGAGCCACCGGTTTCGTGACTCAAGACGATGCTCTTTACCCTCACTTAACTGTTACCGAAACCCTAGTCTTCACTGCGCTTCTCCGGCTTCCAAATTCTTTCAAAAAAGAAGACAAGATCAAACAAGCTGAAGCGGTCGTGACTGAGTTGGGTTTAGATAGATGTAAGAACACTATCATAGGAGGACTTTTCTTGAGAGGTGTTTCGGGTGGTGAGAGGAAAAGGGTTAGCATAGGGCAAGAGATTCTTATAAACCCTAGTTTACTATTTCTTGATGAACCTACTTCTGGTCTTGATTCGACCACAGCTCAGAGGATCGTGTCCGTTTTGTGGGAACTGGCTCATGGTGGAAGAACGGTCGTGACAACAATTCATCAACCTTCAACTAGGTTGTTCTATATGTTTGATAAGATTCTTCTCTTATCAGACGGTAATCCGATCTACTTCGGGCTTGGATCCAACGCTATGGATTATTTTGCTAGCGTTGGGTACTTTCCATCTGTTGAAAGGGTTAACCCGTCAGATTTTCTCTTGGACATCGCAAACGGTAAGCCTCTCGTTGTGATTTGTTGTTGAACAAGTAAGCTTTTAATATCTGTTTGTTGAATCTCATATCAAAACATGGATATATTACATCTGCAGGTATTGGATCAGATGAATCTCAGAGACCAGAGGCTTTGAAGGCAGCTCTAGTTGCGGTTTACAAAACGAATCTATTTAACAATGTTATCAATGATCTGAAAGAGCAAGACGATCATTATAACCAATCAATAGAGAGTCTTGGAGATTCTAAGCATTTTGGAGACTGGCCAACAACTTGGTGGCAACAGTTTTGTGTTCTCTCGAAGAGAAGCCTAAAGCAAAGGCGACACGATTCTTTCTCTGGCCTAAAGATTGGTCAGGTTTTTTTCGTGTCTTTCCTATGTGGTCTCCTTTGGTGGAAAACGGACCTTGCTCATTTACAAGATCAGGTAATACACTTTTTGGGTCTATTTTCATTGTGTAAAAACATATAAGATAATGTAAATATACTTGTGTTTTATTGACGCAGCTTGGATTATTGTTCTTCATGTCATCTTTCTGGGCGTTCTTCCCACTTTTCCAACAAATCTTCACGTTTCCCCAAGAGAAAAAAATGCTTGAGAAAGAACGCTCCTCTGGCATGTACAGGCTCTCGTCTTACTTCATGTCCCGAGTTGTCGGGGATCTCCCAATGGAGCTTATTCTACCAACCATTTTTCTCATAATCACATATTGGATGGCTGGTTTAAACCCAAGACCTATAAACTTCTTTCTGACCCTTCTTGTCCTCCTTGTCCACGTCCTTGTGTCTGGTGGGCTAGGACTAGCCCTAGGTGCCCTAGTGATGGACCAGAAGACAGCTACGACACTCGGGTCAGTTATAATGCTGACGTTTTTGTTAGCAGGAGGGTTCTACGTTCGAAATGTTCCAGTGTTCATCTCTTGGATTAAATATGTATCAATAGGTTACTATACATATAAACTAGTGATATTGGGTCAGTACACGGAGAGTGAATGGTATCCTTGTGGTGAAAATAGGAAGCTGAAGTGTTATGTTGGCGACTTTGAAGGTATTAAGCACATAGGGTTTCATGGTGGATTAGTCTCTGCATTCGCCTTGGCTTTGATGCTTGTTGGTTATAGAGTAGTTGCTTACATTGCTTTGATGAGGATTGGTAAAACCAAGTCTGGCTAATATATAATTTAGCTGTCTCCAGTTTTTGTTTTGGGTTTTAGCACTTTTTGAATAAGAACGAATGTATAACACACCAATAAGTTCTTATTGCAAAAGTTGCTTTTTCCGTTAGAATCTTTGGTAATGATATATGATGAATTATGTTTTGAAATAATTTAGCATATTTTAATGTGATTTTTTGTTTATAATGGATTGATTAACTTGGTCCGGCTCAAGTGGTCCTATGATAAGTCATTTCTCAATAAAGGGATATAAGAATCTAGGCAGTAATGTGAAGAACATGTTCTGCGTGTGTTCAAAGGAAAAGTTCAAAGCCAATTTAATGTTTGCTTATTGGTTGTGTTCCAAGTTCAAAACATGTTACACGTTGAAATTATTCGTACATGAAAGATATTTGACCTCACGCGGTTTTAAAATTCGAACACCTAATGAATTTGTGGTGGATAGTAAACGTACTATCGACCTCAAGTAGCATCATTAACGCATTATTTTAGACACTTCAATCAGCAAGTGGCACTAGCCGAATACTCTTTAATTTAAGTCAGTTAGGACTTCAGTTTTTGGAAAGCTTCATCAGCTCATCCTTTATCGCAGAGGCCATTGTGATTCGATCCGCACTTTGCATGGCGCTAGTTTTGAAGTTTTCTACATTCAAGGTTAATTATAACGCTCATTAGAGCTATCTTCGACAACCTCCAGCTAAAATAAATCATCGGAATTGTGAAAGACATCAGACGGAGCTTCTCTGGTTTTGCAACAATTTCTTTTGATCATGTTTCTAGATCGGATAACTTAGGGCATGACTGGTTTTGTCGCTACCATCCACAAATACAGTTTTTGTGGTTGGTAGCGGTTGCTAGCGTTTTGCAATAATCACTCAAACCGTTCTAAATCGTTCAAATCGCTCTAAACTTATAAATACAAGAATATTTTTTTTTCTTTTTTTGTATAAACAATATAAATACAAAAATTAAAAATTTTATAAAAAATTTAAATTTGATTTATAAAAATACTAAAATATATCTATTATATTTTAATTAATATTATGAATTTTTAAAATAAAAATATTTTTATATTTTTTTAAAAAATAAAACTATAATTTTCTCAATATAATTTTTATATTAATTATAATATTATGATTTTTGAAAATTTTATAATTATAGAAATATAAATATTATTAATTTATTATATAATTGTTGTTGCATATGGTAGTTAATCAGTTATAAGTATTCCGCAAACGCATCAATTTATAATCACAGTATCAGTCGTACAAATTTCTTAAAACAACTAAAAACCGCAACCACCCGCAACCGCAAACTCCCGCAACCGCAACTACAACCGTTGCGTTTGAACTAGTCAGACTCTTAGTTACCGATATTTAAGCAAAAAAGCTTTTCAAGTTTATTTCCCTTTGTAACGGGTATCATGATTTGAACCATCATTTTAGACTCGTTTTTTTCTTAATTTTGTAATGAAATATTCAATGATAAAAAAATGAGATGTCATACAAATAAGAAAATAAACTAAAAATTAAACCAACTTTCTCTGTTTCTAGCATAGTAGCGTTGTGTTATATAAAAGATAAAGGGAAAAGTAATGTCTTTATAGAATAGTACGTCTTAATAATGAAATTTTAGTCCAAGGTTATTTTAGCACCTATATGCAGTGCCGAACCTGAGAGGATATATGGGTTGTTAAAGTTTGATTAACATGTTAGATTTTAAAAGTTTTCTTATGTAAGAGAAATAAGCCTATTAATTAATATAAGATATAGATGTATAAGAATAGTTATATATATATATCAATTGTTTTTTAAGTGTGTAAATAATAAATATTATACTAAATACATTTTTATATAAATATTTAATAAATAATTATGATATTGAATTTTTTTTCAGTTTCATATTGGACCTCTAGAATTTCAGGACCGGCACTGTCCATATGCGACGTATATTAAAGGTATGGAGTAATTGTCTGAAGCTTGTGTTGAAGACTTGAAGTTACAACTATCTAAATATATTGTCATTTTTTCGAAAAAAAGTATCAACCTAAAATCATCGATCGATTTCTTTTTTTTTTTTTGTTGAAATGTGAAATTTATTTATCAACAAAGAAAAAAAAATGTTTACGATACAGAATAGTTTGAAATCATAGGTAAAAGTATTAGCTTAAAAAGAATTTAAGAAGGAGTCTAAGAAGTTCTTCCCAGCCACTCCATCTTCATGGTGTGATAGAATCCCATGTTCTTGCAGCGCAGAGATGAGATTCTGTTCCGGATCATCTTGTCTATATGTCTGGTAATTTGGTGTGCAGGACGACAGACCCCACTATGCTTGCGGCTATTACGTTCCCTCCAGACACTGTGGATCACAGCTTGGAATGAGAGACGTAGGAGACAGTTGACAGTGGGTGTTCTACGGCGAGACAAGAGCATCGTGATAGTGAAATTCCAATCTGGGCTTGGTCTTGGCAATAGTGTTCCTATCGTCTCCGTCCATACAGTGTAGGTGTACGGACAAGCAAAGAACAGATGATCTCGCGACTCCTGTGGCTCACCACAAAGGCGACAGTGTTGGTGTTCTCCCCAAGCTTGGGTACGATCACCTGTAGATAGCCTATTCTGGACAGTGAGCCACGCGAGGAAGGAGAAGCGAGGAATAGCTTGAGGGAACCAAACTAACTCACTCCAAGCCACTGTATTGCTTCGCACTCGGACTTGGTCCCAGGTTTTTGACGAAGAGAACCAAGCTTTGAAGTCGTTGTCACCATGTCGCCATAGCAACTTGTCGCTTTCTGCATCCACTACCGGAGCTGGAGTCTCATTGATGCGAGCTATCATCGCCCGTAGGTGATAGCTTCGACATCGCCTGATACTCCAATGTCCAGACGTGGCTGCATCTGCAACAGTTGTGTAGCGTGTGATGCCGAGCTGTTGTGTTCCTGAGTCACCTGCCACATCAAGAAGCTTCCCCATATCCAGCCAATTGTCAAACCAAAATAAAGTGTTCTTGCCATTACCGATTTCAGAACGGAGGAAGGAGGCTGCTTGCTGTCGAAGCTTGAGCAGCTTTCTCCAAATCCACGAGCCAGACCCAGTATCTGCAACATCCCAAAAGCATCGACGCCGCAACAAATTCCGTTTAGTCCAGGCGACCCACAACGAGCCTGAGTTCGTAAGGAGACGCCAGATCAAGCTCAAAGCAAATACACGAGATGAATCAGCCATGCGCCTGATACCTAAACCCCCCTCTGTTTTGGGTTTACATACATCCAACCAAGCAACTTTAGCTTTTGTGTTTACGTGTGGTGAGCCTGACCAAAGGAAGGCACTACACATACTCTCGATGGTTTCAAGACAGTGCTTAGGTAAGCGGAAAACAGAACACCAGAAGTTGGTGATGCTGGCGATCACAGAGTTGATGAGCTGGAGACGGCCTGCATAAGATAGCGCCCGACTAGACCAGGAGAGAAATCTTGATCTGATCTTATCAATAAGAGGTTCATAATCCTCTCGAGTCATAGACTTCGTTGTAAGGGGGAGGCCGAGGTAGCGGACAGGGAGCTTATCAATAGGGATGCCAAGGAGTGTAACCTCTGTTTTGAAAGCCTGACTGATTCTTCCCGCCATAAAAATAGATGACTTTGCAGGATTTATTTGAAGCCCAGAAATCTCTGCAAACTCATCAAGGGTGGCAAAGATACCACGAAGTGAAGCCGGAGAACCATCTGTGAAGACCATAATATCGTCCGCAAAACTAAGATGGGTGAGATTAACCTCAGAACAGGTAGGATGGAACCCAATCTTTCCTGTCATGGCCGCTTTATTTAAGAGACGAGATAGAACGTTTATGGCTATGACGAAGAGGTAAGGGGAGAGGGCGCAGCCTTGTCGTAAACCTCTTGTGCTCGGGAAGAATCCTTCAAGTTCACCATTAACAGAGACAGAGAAAGCAGCAGTAGATAGGCATACATGAATCCAATGCACAAACTGATCAGGGATATTCATGGCGCGCAAAGTGTCTATGATGAAGGACCATTTAACCGAGTCGAACGCTTTGGAGATGTCAAGCTTCAGAACACTGCGAGGGTTGATAGAATCCTTATGGTAGTTCTTTACTAGCTCAGTGGCAAGGAGCACATTTTCAAGTAGGAGACGTCCCTTAACAAATGCACATTGATTTGGCTCAATCAACTCAGGTAGCAGTACTTTGATACGGTTTGCTAGAACCTTGGAGATCACTTTGTAAAGGATGTTGCAGCAGGAAATGGGCCGAAAATCCTTTAGAGTTTCTGCACCCTGCACTTTAGGAATAAGTGCCAAGGTTGTGGCATTAACTCCTTTTGGAAGGAAGCCGTAGAGGAAGAAAGATTGGACAGCAACAATGAAGTCACGACCAATGATAGGCCAAGCTGCACGGTAGAACTCTGCGGGGTAACCGTCAGGCCCAGGAGCCTTATTTGAAGGCATGGAGAATAAAACATTCTTTATCTCTGCCTCCGATATTGGGTGGATCAGAAGAGCAGCAGTATGGTCTGGGCAGCGGAAATCCAGAAGCTCTGGTAATGCAATTGGTGTGGTGGGGGGCTCAGAACTCACAGGAGGACCAAGAAAGTTTGCAAAGTATGTAGCTGCTGCTTTTTTTATTTCTGTCGGGTCTGTGAGAATATCTCCATTCTGCAGGATCAGCTTCCTGATGGCATTTAGGGATGTGCGGGTTTGCACTATTTTGTGGAAGAATATAGTATTCTGATCCCCATATCTGAGCCAAGTGATACGAGATTTTTGTAGGTAGAACCGCTCCTCAATATTTGCCCAGTGGTTCCAGACATCCATCGCTTCTGCAACGCTAGTAAAGGAAGCAGTATTAGGTGAAGAAAGTGCTTGTTCTTGCATATCACAAAGATGCTGAAAAGCCTCTTTCGCCCGAAGAGGTATGTCTCCAAAGCGAGTTTTGTTTAACAGTCTGATTGCAGGTTTTAGTTGCTTCAGCTTGCGGTGGAACAAGAACAGAGCAGACCGCGAATGATACAGTGGCTCTCCTGAAGTCCAAGATTCAGAGACGATCGCAGCGAAGTCAGGATGGTCGGCCAGGAAGTTGAAGAATTTAAAAGGACGTTTCTTACCCGGAGTAGGTGTTTCCAGTAGGACTCTGCAGCGTACATGGTCTGAGACACCAGACGGTTCAAACTGGGCATAAGACTGAGAGTAGCGCAAAACCCAAAAATCATTAACAAGGACTCTGTCGAGTTTCTTTGCAATAGGATTTGCAGGTTGGCTATTAGTCCAGGTAAATTCAGAGCCTAAGGACGCCAGGTCTGTAAGGTTACAGGTGGAGACAGCAGCTTGGAAATCCCTCATACCGCTTTGGCTGCGAGGATTTAGGCCTGTGGAATGCTCTGATGAAGAGAGCGTCTCATTGAAGTCACCCAAGATTATCCAAGGCGCCCCATGAGATGCAAACTGAGATTTATTATTTATGAGATCCGACCAGAGGGCACGTCTCTCATTCTGGAAGTTCGATGCATAGATGCAAGAGCAGAGGAACTGCTCACCAGTAGTTGAAGTTACCCAAACTGTAATGACTTGAGAACTTTTGTATAAAAGAGTAACAGTTACGTTATCGGACCAAACCACCCAGATTTTACCCAGACGGTGATGATCGTAGTTGTGTAGATACTGCCACCCAGGGAGAGTCGCAGTGATAATACCATCACAGTTGCTTTCTTGAACACGAGTTTCAGTTAAGCATCCAAAAGACGGTGTTGTAGATCGAAGCCAAGAACTAAATGATAAATGTTTGCGCTTTTCGTTGAAGCCCCGGGTATTCCACGCAAATAGAGATATCATCATTTAGTGCCTCCGTGAGGAGGCGGTTTTTGGTTTGCTTTGTTTCGCGTTTTTCTTCTGGTCAGGTTGAGGCTGCTGTTGCGTTGCACCCACTCTGTTCTTCTTCTTTTTCTTTGTCTTGTCTGGAGATTTTTGTGTGGATACGTCATCATTTTGTGTTCCAGTAGGCTCTTCTGATTCCTCCTCCTCAGAGCCGCTTACTTCAATCTCACCGTCCTCAGTATCACGGAGGAGATGGAACTTTGAAGGCGAACCCGCAGGTGCCGCTTGACCCAAGGTGAAGGAAGCAGTCTCACGTCGTGGGGATGTTCTCTGTCCATTACCCACAAGCCTCCATTCTGCCTCAGTGTTACTCTGTGATTCCACCATTGTTGCAGAGGGGTCCTCTACGGGAGTTGCAGGTTCAAACCCACTGTTCTTTGCAGAATGATCATTAATACTGTCCTGAGGTTTGGAGCCAACATCATTTTCCACTTCAGTCTGTTTTGATTTCTGCGACTTCGGTTTTCCTTGGCGTTGGCCATCCTTTGTTTCCTTTGTCTTTCCACACTCTTTGTCCATATGCCCCCATTGATTACATAAGGAGCAGCGAGGCGGTAGCCAAGGGTAGCTGACTTGAATTGCTGTGGAGGTACCTCGAATGGAGATACTTGTTGGTAAAGGCTTTTCCAAGTTCATGACGACAAGGAGCCGAGCAACATCCAAGCGGGTACAGCGGACTGTATTTGGATGAAGTTTTGCTGTTTTTCCGATCGTGTCTCCGAAGAACGTGAGTCCAACGTGAGAGAATAAGTGACCAGGGACTCCCTTTAGGTCAACCCAGAGGGGTATGGCTGTAAGGTCGGGCTTTGATGATTCAGTGTCTGGTGTCCATTCTTGAACGACAAGTGGGACGTCCGCAATGTGCCAAAAGTGGCGCTTAAGGACTCTGTTCTTCATCTGTTGGTCTTCAATGCGGAACAGAGCAGTTTTGGGAGCGATGAACTGGGCATCAATCATGGATGGCTTCTCTTTCGTGGTCCATAAACGGTTCACCGTGGCGTGCACTTTACCTATGTGTGGTGCATCTCCTATGAAATGACCGACAACGTAGGAAGCCCACAGAGGCTTGGAATCCAAGGAGATTTCCTCTGGGAGGTCAACGACTGCAACACCTTCTTTCATCTCTACCTCGGGAGAGAAGTGGATCGAAGGTACGTTCTGGTCAGATGCGACGGCGGAGTAGAGGGCTTTTTGTGAGGGAGGGGGAGAGTTTGGGTAGACCTTGGATGGGGATTGGGGAAGGTCTGGGTCCCCGGTGACGATCGGCGCTGTCATCCCGCCGGAGACGGAGTCGTGCGGCGCAAGGAGCAACACTTTTCGCCTTAGAAAATTATCCTTGATCAATCATCGATCGATTTCTTGACAACTTACAGTATTTTTTTTAAGTAGCCTAAAATTCAGAACGGACTAGTCACCAATTAATGGATCATATATATACAAACAAGATTCTGCATCGATTTTAAGTGATGTCTAACACATGTGTCATACGCGATGCATTTATAAAGCATCATGTCTTTTCTTTTAATTTCAAAAAAAAGATATAACTTTCGTTATCACCTTTAAAGATTTAATAAACATGCAACTTCACAAAGAAAAGCATGCTTTACAGACATTCAATATATATGTGGACAACTCGATATTATTAGACGCGTCCATATATTTTAACTTTAAATAATTTAATTTATTTATGTTACAATAAATATACAAATGATGTTTGTTTTCATTTTATAATAAATAAGTATTCAACGTATGTTATTTATTTTTGGATAATCTAGTAAATTAGTTCAGGATAATCGCAAAAAAAAAAGTTACGGCTTGACTATTTTATCTCATTGCCTCCAAAGCCATATCGTTATGTATAATATATTTGACTTTTTGTCAATAGATCGTAAGAATAACATGCACTAACTGAATAGCGATCGCGGAGTTTCTTATCAAGACATTTTGCAGTGTTATGCAATTCGTTGCACCAAACTTGTCGTATCTTTGCTAATATTTATGCCAATTTTCAAAAAAAAATCTTTGCTAATATTCAAAATTATTTTCTTACCAAAGAAATGGGTGAGCATGTGTCCCTCTCTCTGTGAACAAGAATTCTCCACGTTCACTAAAATCTAAAATACAAAATACAAAAGCAATCGAAAACGAAATGATTGAATAATAATTTAAAAAGAGAAAAGAATTATCAAGAAGAAGAAGAATCGATCGAGTTCTTTGAATCGCGCGTCACATGTAAAGGCTTGTGACCTGTCCAGCATGGTCCATTGTTTTCACTTGTCAACTTCTTAGGCCATTTATAGTATTTCTTGAGTGAACGAAACCCTAATCACTCTTTTATCTAATTATTAAATTATAACGAAATAAATGAGACAATTATTGAAATAAAACTTCGAAAGCATAATCAAAAGAGTAACATTTTGTTTTGCTTTTTGAAGATTGAAATACAATCTAATACAAATAAACAAAAAATGATAAATAATATTCTTCTTACAATATATAAGAAACAAAAGTAGGAAAAAGCATCATACGTAAATTTCTTAGAAAATGCATTTTTGTTAATATTTTTTGTCGTCTATATCTGTTAGACAAGCTCAGCAGTATAATTATAAAACGGCGGTTTTGTAATTCTGCGATACGTGTCTCGTATTAAAGTATCCTTTCTATTGTTTATAGTTGGAACTTTGTAGTATGTACACTTGTTCAATATTTTGTGTCTTTTCTGTAAGTATAATTTTTTCTTTTTTTCGTCTCTTTTGACTCTTTCATTCAAGCCTTGCCTAACTCTCCTAACACGTATACATTTCACACGAGTGGGACATTGCCTTCCACGCGTGTCTGAGCCTGATTATTAAGGCTTTTTGCTCAATAGATTTATCTGTCGAATCGTTAGTGCTTCTTCCTTTTCTTTTTCTGACTCCAACGTTAGTGCTTCATGAAAAGATAAATCGTACCGGGCTCAATTATATTGGACAACTCTGATAGATACACATCGTTGTTAGGCTTTTCAGAATTCTAGAAGGAAGGACATATGTTTCAACACGTGTCGACTTTTCCTGACGGTTCATGAACCAGAACGACACCAAAATGTCGAATCATTGAATGTGAAAGGTTAGGTAAAATTGAAGTTACTACATAATAGTAACTATTCAGTAATAAGTAATTGTATAGAAACTGTAAATGTCACGAATCATACAAAGAGTATTGGGATAATGTTTTCTCATACTGCAATGACTCAGAGGACTTTTCTCAAACTTGTAGTAAAAAACTTACGCATGTGAAAAATGACAATTTTCGTTTATGCGTTACGCACATTTATATCGCTCCAAGAAATAATGTACAACTCACTGATAAGGTCGGCTGGTTCTTATACGTGGCAGTATGTCAATGGTTCAGAAGGGTCCCACAAAGAAAATCGTAGTTAAGATTTTTGAACAGTAAGAAAAGGACGACCGTACTTATCTTGAAGAACCTAACCTTTTCCACAGCCTATATAAAGCAGCTAATCACCAGCTTGTCAAAAAGATCGACGAACATAATAAACATATAACTTTCTTGGTTTTTAGGAGTTTCGAAAGACTTTAAGATTATTTTGTCTGCTGAAGAATCGAAATTAAGGGGAAATGGGTGTTAGAGAAATGGATCCGTTAGCCCAGTTGAGTTTACCACCGGGTTTCAGATTTTACCCGACAGATGAAGAGCTTCTTGTTCAGTATCTCTGTAGGAAAGTTGCAGGCTATCACTTCTCTCTCCAAGTCATCGGAGACATCGATCTCTACAAGTTCGATCCTTGGGATTTGCCGAGTAAGCAACACTCCTTTCTAATAAAGTCTCCGGTGTTATTGTTACAATCGTAATTTTGGGGCTTCATTTGAGAAAATGTTAAAACTGAGGACCTAAGTATTGCAAATTTGTTTATCTTCTTGGTGTTGTGTATGTGTGCAGATAAGGCCTTGTTCGGGGAGAAGGAATGGTACTTCTTCAGCCCCAGAGATCGGAAATATCCAAACGGGTCAAGACCCAACAGAGTAGCCGGGTCGGGTTACTGGAAGGCGACGGGTACCGACAAAATCATCACGTCGGACGGCCACCGCGTCGGAATTAAAAAAGCTCTGGTTTTCTACGCCGGAAAAGCTCCTAAAGGCACGAAAACGAACTGGATCATGCACGAGTATCGCCTCGTCGAGCATTCTCGTAGCCATGGAAGCTCCAAGGTAAACAAAACACATGATTGATCGAAAGGTTGAAACTTTCTTCAAGATACAGATCAAGAATCGCTAAAGTTAGTTTTTTTTTTTTTTTTTACTTTTAGTTGGATGATTGGGTGCTATGCCGAATCTACAAGAAGACGTCGGGGTCTCAGAGACAACAAGCTGTTGATCCGGTTCAACCTTGCCGCGAGGAACACAGCACGAACGGGTCGTCTTCTTCTTCGTCGTCTCATCACGACGACGTTCTTGACTCGTTCCCGGAGATGAAGGATCGGTCTTTCAATCTTCCTCGGGTGAATTCTCTCAGGACGCTTCTCAACGGGAACTTCGACTGGGCGAGCTTAGCGGGTCTTAATCCCATCCCGGAGCTAGCTCCGACGAGTTACGGAGGGAGTTACGGAGGAGGATACGACGCATTTAGAGCGGCAGAGGGAGAGGCGGAGAGCGGGTTGAAAAATTCGCAGATGAACTCGAGCGAGTTGACTCATAGTTTCGGGTACAGCTCGAACGGGTTCGGACCTTCGGGTCAAACATTCGAGTTCAGGCAATGAAAAGAGAGACTCTCATGAATAATCCTTGAGAGGGTAGAGTGGTGTGATTAATGTAAAGAAAATAGGGATTTATATGGGCCATTTACCGATTCGGTTAGGCTTAGGATTCCATAATGGCAATGGGCTTTTGATTAGTTTCGATGGGCGGGAAATGTTATAGTAGTGTTCCACAATACCTTGATGGGTTCTTTGAATTCTTAAAAGTAAAATGGTTGCTTGAGATTATTACCATAGGCATTCAACATTGTCAAGTTATATACTATTGAATAGAAAGATTGAAACTTCTAAAAATAAATGAAAAACGTCTTTGAATCGGTTCGAGACGGACTGCACAGACTTAGTAGACATGACTATAAACCCGATAGACTGGCCAGCATTTGCGGTAGAGATCCAAGTATTCCAAAGGTTATAAGATGACTTCGAAGATGTGAGACTGTCTCATATTCTTCAGAGTCAGAATGGCCGGACAGATGAATTAGCCAAAGATGCAAGAAACAGAGGATATATTTTTCTCACATAAATCAGATCCGGACAGATGGAGATGCTCTTCGGAGAATCGGCTCGTCTGTTCTTCACTTGATCTTAATTTAGATGAGTAGTCGACAAAAAAAAAATGAAAAACGTCTTTAGAAGTTACGTTGCCACCACAGTAAGTTTGGTCATGCCATGCCTTGACCTGTAATAAACAAGAAGCTACCAAGATAATTATTGCTACCAATAAGGTTCTTCAGACCTCCATCCTTCAATCTTATGGTGTGGAACCTTTAAGGATAGAGAGGATGTGGTGTATGTTAAGGAAATATATTAGACTAAAGGATCTATATGTAAATACATAACTCTACAGTCTTTACCCTACTTGTAATACGGTATAAATACCTTGTACATTGTCTAATAAAGAATTACGTTCTCCTAAACTCTATATGGTATCAGAGCAGGTTAATTAACCTAAGCCGCCATCCTTTTTTTTTTTTTTTTTTTTTTTTTCTTCTTCTCCAATCAACCATGTCTGGTTCATCTACCTCCCCAGCATCCATTGCCGAAACTATCAATGTTTCGACCAACCCCACGCTGCTTAACATCAACATGACGAACGTCACGAAGCTTACTGCTTCCAATTTTCTTATGTGGAGTCGACAGATTCAAGCTCTTCTCGAGGGATACGATCTTCTCGGTTACATAGACGGTTCACTCGAGATCCCATCTGCGACTATTACCACCGATGCGGCAACCACGACCAATCCACTCTATACACTGTGGAAGCGACAAGATCGCCTCATCTACAGTGCTCTACTCGGGGCTATCACCCCCACGCTGCAGCCTCTTCTCTCCACTACCACTACGTCCGCTGAGATCTGGACAATCCTCACATCTACGTATGCGAAACCTACTCGAGGCCACATCAATCAACTGCGACAGCAGCTGAAGCATTGGACTAAGGGTACTAAGTCCATCGATGAGTACTATCAAGGTCTCACTACCAGATTTGATCAACTTGCCCTACTTGGGAAAGCCATCGATCTTGAAGATCAAATTGAACAGCTCCTTGAAGGTCTGCCTGAAGATTACAAGATCATCACTGATCACATTGCTGCTCGCGATACTCCACCTTCGCTTACTGAGCTTCATGAAAAACTCATTAATCATGAGACGAAGCTTCAACTCTTGGCGCAAGCTCCGTCACCGGTTCCAGTTACTGCAAACTACACAAACCATCGTGGTTCTTCTGGTCAACACAACAACGCTAACAACCGTAACCAGAACTCAAGGCGTGGTGGATATCGTGGCAATCAAACATGGCAGCAGCAGCAGTTCACTCCTCAGGTATCTCAAGGTGCTGGTCGTGGTGGTTATCAAGGAAAATGCCAACTCTGTGGTGTCTTTGGTCACAGCGCTCGTCGGTGCTCTCAACTTGCTCAACAAGGTACATCCTTCCCTCAGCCAACCACACTGCAGACACCATGGCAACCTCGTGCCAACGTCGCTCACGCCGGTGCCTACTCTCCGAACCAGTGGATCCTTGACAGCGGTGCTACACACCACATGACGTCTGATCTCAGCAATCTCGCCTTACATCAACCATACAATGGTGGTGATGAAGTTGCCATCGCAGATGGCTCAGGTCTTCCTATAACCCATACTGGTTCTACTCTGTTTCCTACACCATCAAAGTCACTTGCTCTTAACAATATTTTATGTGTTCCAAGTGTTCATAAAAATCTTATCTCTGTCCATCGGCTTTGTAATGCTAACCGTGTGTCTGTGGAATTCTTTCCCGCTCATTTTCAGGTGAAGGATCTCAACACGGGGGTCCGGTTGCTTCAAGGCCGCACGAGGAATGAGCTGTATGAGTGGCCATGGTCGACCCTGATCCCAACCGCAAACTTTGCATCCTACCCAGATACCAAAGCTACCTTAAACCAATGGCATAGGCGACTTGGCCACCCCTCATCTTTAATTCTTAAATCTGTTGTTTCTCAGTTTTCATTACCCTGTTTTCCAAACTCTTCAAGTACTCTTCCTTGCAATGATTGCTTACTTAATAAAACACACAAGCTTCCTTTTCATGAGAGTACTATTCGATCAACCAAACCCCTTCAATATATTTTTAGTGATGTGTGGCAATCACCAATTCTTTCTTCTCAAAACTACAAATACTACCTTGTCTTGGTTGATCATTTCACTCGTTATACATGGCTTTATCCTTTAACAGCCAAGTCTCAAGTTAAAGAAATTTTCTCCACCTTTAAACCGCTTGTTGAAAACAGATTCCAAACCAAAATTCAAACCCTGTTCTCTGATAATGGGGGCGAGTATCTAGCCTTGAGATCATTTCTTGCGACTCATGGCATCAGTCATCTTACCACACCGCCCCATACTCCCGAGCTTAACGGCCTGTCTGAAAGAAAACATCGTCACATTGTTGAAACAGGCCTGTCCTTACTCTCTGCCGCAAACCTTCCATTAACCTTTTGGCCTCAAGCCTTTGCGACCTCTGTTTTCCTCATAAACAGAATGCCCACACCAGTGTTACTTAACCACTCCCCCTTTGAAAAGCTGTTTCAAACTCCTCCTAACTATCACAAACTTCGTACCTTTGGTTGCCTGTGTTACCCATGGTTAAGACCATATGCTCCAAATAAGCTTGAACACCGATCTTTACCGTGTGTATTTATTGGATATTCCCTTACACAGAGTGGCTATCTTTGCTTAGAACCTGTCTCTGGTCGTGTCTATGTTTCCAGACACGTTCGTTTCAACGAAACAGAGTTCCCTTACTCCTCCCTTACCCAACCGAAACCAGTTCCAAACTCTGACCCACCAAATCCACCATCAGAACCTTATACCATCATCCCCGCACCATCACTCATACGCTCTCCTCAAGCGACAATGAACAATCAAACTCCTGCTAGAGATGCTTCACCTCCTGCACCTGCAGCACAACCTGCACCTGCAGCACCACCTGCACCTACTGCGGTTCCTCCTGCTCCTGCATCTCAGATACCGTCGGCTCCTCCTACTGGTTCTGTATCACAGCCTGTACTACAAGCTGATGCTCCACCAGTTACGTCTGCTCCCACGACTACTCCACCTTTGGTTAATCCTCTTAACCGCCACTCTATGACCACAAGGTTAAAGAACAACATTAGTAAGCCGCGGACGAAGTCAAACTTCAATGTTGAACTCCAATCTGATCCTCACTGGATCCCGTCGACTTGGCAACAAGCTATCAAACATGAACGTTGGCGCAAGGCTATGGCTAGTGAGTTCAATTCCACAACTGAGAATCACACTTGGGATCTTGAGGAAGCTACTAATGCGATGAATATTGTGGGCTGTAGATGGGTGTTCACAATAAAATATAATCCAGATGGGAGTATTGATCGCTACAAAGCACGGATAGTGGCAAAAGGATTTCATCAACAGCCTGGGATTGACTACAATGATACATTCAGTCCGGTCATTAAGTCAACAACCATCCGGTTAGTCTTGGGTCTTGCAGTCAACTCTGATTGGCCGATCAGACAAATTGATGTCAACACTGCATTTCTTCAAGGTCACCTAGATGAAGAAGTGTTCATGTGCCAGCCACCGGGCTTTACAGATAAAGATCGTCCTTCTCATGTCTGCAAATTGCGGAAAGCCCTTTACGGTCTGAAACAAGCCCCGCGGGCATGGTACTCTGAGCTCAAAAATTTTCTTCTTGGTGTTGGTTTTACCAACTCTCTTGCTGATACATCTCTGTTCATCTTGCGACATGAAGGAAAGTTTGTGTATCTCTTGGTTTACGTGGATGACATTCTTGTTACAGGCACTTCTACTGTACTTGTCCAACAGGTTATTGATGCTCTTGCTGCAAAATTCTCCATAAAAGATATGGGACAACTAAGCTACTTCCTTGGCATCGAAGCTTTGCGTACACCACAAGGGTTACACCTGATGCAAAGAAAATATGTCACTGACCTGCTACACAAGACGAATATGCTTCATGCGAAGCCGGTTGCAACTCCTCTCGCCTCTTCCCCAAAGCTCACGCTGAGCTCAGGTTCCCCACTCTCTGATCCAGCCGAGTACAGAAGTGTTGTCGGGAGCCTTCAGTATCTGGCTCTCACTAGACCAGACGTCTCCTACGCCGTCAATCGACTGTCCCAATTTATGCATAGACCAACACTGGATCACTGGAACGCTGTAAAACGGGTCTTGCGTTATCTCTCAGGCACTCTTAGCCATGGCATTCTTCTCCGCAAACAGACTGCTCCTCTTCTCCATGCTTTTTCTGATGCCGACTGGGCTGGAGATAGTGATGATTATGTCTCCACTAATGGATATATTGTCTACCTGGGCTCTCAACCTCTCTCTTGGGCGTCCAAGAAACAGAAGGGTGTTGCACGATCATCTACCGAGGCCGAATACCGTGCAGTGGCTAACACTGCTGCAGAGATAAGATGGATATGTAGCTTACTTACTGAACTCGGAGTTGTACTACCTCGCGCGCCGACAGTTTATTGTGATAATATTGGAGCCACTTACTTGTGTTCTAATCCGGTGTTTCATTCCCGTATGAAACATATTGCGATTGATTATCACTTTGTCCGGAGTCTGATACAGTCCCTAGCTCTGCGAGTTATGCATGTCTCCACGCATGATCAGCTCGCCGACGGCCTCACCAAACCGCTGCCAAGAACACAATTCCAACTGTTACGAGACAAGATTGGTGTCACCAAGGTTCCACCATCTTGAGGGGGCGTGTTAAGGAAATATATTAGACTAAAGGATCTATATGTAAATACATAACTCTACAGTCTTTACCCTACTTGTAATACGGTATAAATACCTTGTACATTGTCTAATAAAGAATTACGTTCTCCTAAACTCTATAGTGTATTGTGTTGGGGATTTATGAGTTCGATTGTGAATTTATAAGAGGTTTAAAAGTTAAATATTTTTCTTCAGAAGATTGCTAACTCTCTTACAGTTAGTATGAAGCAAGTTTGTAAATTGCTTAACTAGTTAGTATCGAGATAGAATCTATACACGCACGTATATGACGGCTGAATACATGACATGTATTCAAGCACTGGTTGACAAAAAAAAACGTAAACGCTGCGTTTCAATCAAATAACATTAAGAGAAAAAAAACGTTTTGCGGTGAGCGTGGATCGAACACGCGACCTTCAGATCTTCAGTCTGACGCTCTCCCAACTGAGCTATCCCCGCGGTGTGATAAATTTGGATTCTAACATTTATTAGTATTTAATGTACCACCGCGAAAGCTGCTGTTGTTTTGTTGGTTGCTTGAGCGTTGGTGTTCGGGCAAGCAAACCCAATTCAGATGATGATGATGGCTTCCACTCCGCAGCTTACCCTTTGTACCTTCTCCATACACGACGGTTTCAACAAGCAACCCAGAAACAGACTACGATCCAAAGGAAGGAGCTTTGGTCCTTCTCTGCTCGTAAACAACAATTTGCGATTGAGAGCTTGCGTGATTGAGCTTCGTCAGACTCAGAGACGGCCAGCGATGATGGGTCTGCAAGAAACTCGATTTCTAGTAAGTGAGAAAGCTCTCAATCGTTGTAAAAGACGAGTCTTGAAGGTTAGCTGTAACAAAGGTTTAGGCTTTAACGGCGGCGGAGATAACAACGGGAACGGGAGGATCCTCGGGAACCTCGCTTTGGCTATTGGTTTGACTTATCTCTCTATGACTGGTCAGCTCGGTTGGGTTCTTGACGCTATTGTATCCGTCTGGGTAACCAAATTTACTCTCTCTGTGGTTATCTAATTGTATCTGTATGGTTTAGTTGAAGTTCTTACAATCTTCTGTCTGCAGCTGGTTGTGGTGATTGTTCCAATTTTGGGGTTGGGAGCTTTTCTTTGGTGGGCACAACGAGATATTGTCCAGAGCAGTGTATGTCTTCTTGTCTCTTTAGCTTAACTAGGATAGCACTTGTGTGCTTTGAGTTTTTCCTTCTGTATTCTGTTCTAATTAGCTTGAGTTTGTTTTCATTTTCTCTTTACGCTTTGTGCAGTGTCCAAATTGCGGAAACGAGTTTCAGATATTCAAGTAAGGATGTCTTTCATATGTTTTTGTTGGTGCTCTCAGAATCTGCTGACTGAATATCGAAATCGCTGCAGGTCATCGTTGGACGATGAAGTACAGCTTTGTCCTTTCTGCACTCAGCCATTCTCAGGTGAAAACATGAACCCTTTTTACTTTTAGATTTATCAAAAGTTGTACCTCTTTTTTTTCAAGCACTGTACTTTGCGGGAAATGCAGTTGTGGATGATAAGTTTGTTAAGGAACCAGTGAAATTTTCCAACCAAACTACTGCTTTCGGACAAGACCTAAATGGGTTTTCTTCTCCACCTAAGAAAGGTTCTTTCTTACATTTCCTAACTAAATGCCTGCTCTACTTTGTGTAACTGAGAAGCCTTGTGGATCTAATGGTGAGAAGTGGTGTATTGTTTTTTACAGGAAAGGGTTTCTCAACAGCCGTAGTGGACATAGAAGCTGAAGTAACAGATGCAGACTGAAAATGCAGACCCAACATATTTTCAAGTAGACCGAGCAAAGAAGATAATTGTAGAGACAAAACAACAAACTTGTGCAAAGAGCTCGTTGTTGGATATAGAAGTAATATAGAAATACACATCCATATGCGTATATATATACAATGTCCTTGACATTTTGATCTTTGTTGTTTTAACGATCGTTTGAAGTATTAGTTCCCATCTGCGACTGTTTTATGTTCTTACCATTCACCCTAAGACTATATGTTAACAAATACCAAAGATACACCTTTTCCCAAAATAGAAACGATTTCGTTAAGTGGCCGGAATGAATGGTATTTATTCTACTGGATTTTCTAACACAAAGTTTGCTATTATACTATCTTGTTCCATGCCCAGATATTAAAATCTAAAAATATAATTTTATAATAAAAAATATAATTATTTTATAGAAATAAAATTTTAAATTTTTAATTTTAATTTTATTAATTAAAAATAAAGATTTAATATATTTTTCTAGTTTGATTTATCCAAGTTTACTTTAACTTTTAAATTTATTTTATTTAAGTTTTATAAAGTTATTTTACTCATATTATACTTTATTCAGTTAATTTTATTTTAAATATGTGTTTTGAAAATATATAAGTTAGTTCTAATAGATATACATTAAATATATAACATATATAAGTTGATAAAATATATAATTATATCTATACTTTTTTAAACAATATAAAATATGATTCGTAAGTTGATGTAAAAAAATATATTCGTAATTGTTTATTTTAATAGATATATAAAAATTATTAGGTATTACCATATTTCTAAAATCTTACCAAAATAAATTTATAGAGAATAAAATATTTTTTGATATAAAATTTATTAGTCATATTACTATATTATGAAAATTTACTTAAAATATAAATTCATATATAGAAAGTAGTCATTGCCATATTTAAGAAATCTTACCAAAAATATAAATCTTGATATAGTAAGTTTTACATGTCACAATTAAATTAATGTCATATCATATTTCTTTTAAGACATGTCATGATTTTTTTCTGTAAAACTGATTGTAAAGAGAAATGTGTATAAATCACTTCGCAAATAATAACTAGGGGAAAGTAAAAAAATATTTTATTCTATTGGTTTTTAACTTTTAAATTTTTATCCATACACTTTGTATTTTATTTGTATATTTTTGTGGCATTAAAAATATAAAATTATAATTATATTATATTGTTTATTTTATGATACGTAAAGTGTATTTATTATTATAGCACGGAGATCATAATTATAGTATATATAAACTATGTAAAATAAAAGAAGAAAGAAGTTGTATACCAAGAAAAAAAAAGATGGAAATTATTATTATTAATCGGAAGAGCATTTTACAAAAGAATCTGAAACGTTCAATTTATAGCAAAGTTGTGAAACATATTTTTACTGTTAATCATTAATAATATGTGATCCACTTAGATTTTTCTAACACTCTCTCTTGGAGAAAAAAGATGAAACGTTACGTTGGCTTTGCATCCGCCACTGCCAGTATTTTAATGTTATACCATGCTCAACAACGAAAATCAGAAACTCCCAAAAGCTAATTAATAAA
This sequence comes from Hirschfeldia incana, assembly GCA_026261945.1. Lineage (NCBI taxonomy): Eukaryota > Viridiplantae > Streptophyta > Magnoliopsida > Brassicales > Brassicaceae > Hirschfeldia > Hirschfeldia incana. The sequence continues at coordinate 8,349,452 of JABCMI010000006.1, forward strand.
GAAAAAATAAAGCTTCAGAAATTGATAAGAGAATCAACAAAGACGTTTGGCATAGTGCAAAAAAGAGTAATCAACACTTCATTTACAATATACTGTATCAAAATCAATCTGAGAGCATTTTGTGAGAGAGAATCGTTATTACTTTTACTATAATCTTGACTTTAGCCTGAAGATGATGGTCCATCGTTAGGCCCCTGAGACTGGCTTGGCTGTTGTGTTCGAGGCTCACGTTGCTGATTCACCTCCTCAGGCCGTGGTGCTGCTGCTGCTGCGTTGGGAGAAGGTAGCTGGTGTTGAATCATATTCATGGGGAACCTAAAGCCTTGTTGTCCTTGGTTGAATTGCGGCTGGTTGTTGTAGTTCATCATTGGCCTCACTGGTACAGCGTTAACTATAGGTCGCGGACTGTACATCATCACCGGTGGCTGCATCAGTGGAGCTTCAAATTGGCCTAGACTGTGAACAATCTGGTCCTGGTTGTACAGCACTGGCCTCACTGGAGCTTGACCTATGAGTAGGTTATAGGGAACAACCTGGCCATGTTGCATCACTGGCCCCGTTGGAGCTTGACCTAGGCGTAGATAGGTCATAAACTGGTCCTGTTGCATCACTGGCCCCGTTGGAGCTTGACCCGGGCGTAGATAGTGTTGACAGAAGGGAAAAGGAGACTAAGGCTTGGAAGCCAAAGACAGTGATAGCTGAGCAGAGAGACTCTGTTTCTGAAACAGAAAAGAAGAATGACGTTTCTGAAACAGAGAAGAAGAAGAATGATATGGGCCTGGAATGTGATATGTTGATAAGGGCCGAGACAAGCTTTGTGAACAACGAAATGGGCCTACGAGATACATAACTGAAGCCCAATCAGAACAAGATTGAGGCAACGGCTATATCAGCTCATGAGAACGAACTGAGAAGAAAGGACAGAAGAAGTGGTCATGCGTCGTACGGTTTTGAACAACCAATAATATTGAGCAATCGATTTCATGAGCTGGAATCCAATGAAGACATCTAGGGTTTACTTTTAGTATAAATAGATCCAATACGTTATAAGCATTTCTCAAGCAAGAAATAATGAAAAGCTTCAGTTTATATTCTCTGTTTTTCTAGATCTATTCTTGCTTTCATGGTATCAGAGCCAGGTTGAACTCATCCTGAGCCATGGAGAACGCGTTGGATCTTTACTCTCAACCCAAGCTCAACATCTCAAACTGTGTCACTATCAAACTCACCGAACGCAACTACATTCACTTGAAGCGTCAATTTGAGTCCTTTCTCTCTGCTGTAGATCTTCTGGGTTTTGTTAATGGTTCATCTCCTCCACCCGTTCCGGTCATTCATGTCCCGCAGATAGCAGGAGGATATCGAGATGTTCCTAACCCAGACTATCAACTCTGGTACAGATCTGACCAGATTGTTCAAGCTTGGTTGGTAGGATCTCTCTCTGAAGATATTCTCAGCGTCGTCCTCAGAGCCCAAACTGCTCAAGAGGTATGGGTTGCTCTTGGAAACCACTTCAACAGGGTCTCTTCATCTCGCCTGTTCGAACTTCAACGTCGTCTCCAAACGGTTTCTAAATCTGACAAAACAATGAGTAGCTACTTGAAAGAAATCAAAGACTTGTGTGATCATCTTAACTCTATTGGCAGCCCTGTTACTGAAAAAATGAAGATCTTTGCTGCTTTACAAGGCTTGGGACGTGATTACGAGCCAATCAAAACCAGTATCGAAGGAGGTATGGACTCTCCTCAAGCTCCGACCTTTGATGATATTGTTCCTCGCCTTACTGGATTTGATGATCGTCTCAAGTCTTACGACGTCTCCCAAACGTCTGTCTCTCCCCATCTGGCGTTTCATGTTGCTGCAAACGACCAAAGCTACTCTCAGAATCCACCGTACACTCAACAAACACCTCACTCCAATCAATACAGAGGTCGAAGGGGCAACAATGGCCGTTCTGGAAATAACAGAGGAAGAGGTTACTCTACCAGAGGTCGTGGCTTTCATCAGCAGAGCTCTGGTTCAAATAACTCTCAAGGAGATTCCTCTACTCGACCTACATGCCAGATATGTGGACGCTTTGGTCACAATGCACTGAAATGCTACAGGCGTTTTGATATATCCTATCAAAGTGATGATCTTCCTACTGCTATGGCTGCGCTTCATGTCAACAATGATCCTCCACATCAAAACCAACTCTACTCTGGAGCCGAATGGTATCCTGACACTGTAGCTTCAGCTCATGTTACAAACTCTCAACAGAACCTGCAATCAGCTCAACCGTATCAAGGTAATGACTCAGTAATGGTAGCTGATGGAAATTTTTTACCAATAACACACATTGGTTCTGTTCCTCTTCAGACCACTTCAGGCTCTGCAGGTATTCTGTCTCTCAAAGCTGTTTTGGTGTGTCCTAACATAGCTAAATCTTTGCTGTCTGTATCTAAGTTGACAGTAGACTATCCCTGTGAATTCACTTTTGACTGTGATGGTGTGTATGTTAAGGACAAGCTCACCAAACAAATTCTGACACAAGGAAGCAGACATAAAGATCTCTATGTTCTGGAGAACTCAACCTTCTCTGCCTTCTACACAGCAAGACAAGTAGCAGCTAGTGCAGAGGTATGGCACAGAAGATTGGGACATCCAAGTGCTGAGATTCTGCAAAAATTATCTACTAGTCGAGTCATTAGTATAAATAAAAGCATGTCCAAGATCTGTGACTCCTGTCAACTTGGAAAGAGTGCTAAACTACCATTCTCTAGTTCAGTTTATGTGTCTAATAAACCTCTTGAGAGGGTGCATTGTGATCTGTGGGGTCCCTCTCCTGTTTGTTCTGTTCAAGGATTCAAATTTTATGCTATTTTTGTGGATAATTTCTCAAGATTTTGCTGGTTCTATCCTTTGAGAAAGAAGTCAGACTTTATTCACATCTTCACTCAGTGGCAAGCGATGGTTGAGAAACAATTAAATCAGAAAATCCTTGTGTTTCAATGTGATGGGGGAGGAGAATTTACAAGCAAAGAATTTGTAGCTCATCTTGCTACTCATGGGATCAAACAAATGATTTCATGTCCCTACACCCCACAACAAAATGGGTTAGCTGAAAGGAAGCATAGACACATCACTGAACTTGGTTTATCAATGCTGTATGATGGAAAGGTTCCACACAAATATTGGGTTGAAGCTTTCTTCACCTCAAGCTTCCTTGGTAACCTTCTTCCTTCATCTTCTCTATCTGACAACAAAAGCCCTTATGAAGCTCTATATAACAAGAAACCAGAGTACTCAGCTCTCAGAATTTTTGGCAGTGCCTGTTGTCCTTCACTGAGACCTTATGCCTCAAACAAACTTGATCCAAAGTCTTTGCAATGTGTGTTTCTTGGCTACAATGAAAAATATAAAGGCTATCGCTGCCTTCATCCACCATCAGGAAAGGTCTATATAAACAGACATGTCCTATTCGATGAACAAGTTCTTCCCTTTGCAACAACCTATTCTCATCTTCATCAACAACATGCCACGCCTCTTGTCTCTGCGTGGCAACAGAGCTTTCTGCACAGTAGTCCTCCAGAGGTAGCTACAGAATCAGCTAGGGTCAGCTCTGATGCATCTCCTTCGATATACATGAGACCCTCTGTTATCAATGTCACTCCGCTGCAGACTGTTCCTTTGACAGCTGGTTCTGCTTCCAGTAATTCTCAGATGACTGCAGATTCTGAAGTTTCTTCTTCTTCTTCTACTACTCCTACAATCATCAAATCTGTTCAATCTTCACCTGTTCAGTTTGGTACAGTTCATGTTACTCTTTTGCAGACAGATCAGAGAAATTCTTTCTTCCCGTCTTTGGGATCTCATCCGACATCTGCTTCAAGAGAAAATAATATGAATTTTTCAAGTACATCTCATGGATCAGAAGTTTCTGAAAACTCTTCACAGAACATAACGGATCAGCCTGCTGCTCTTCCACCATCTACTGCTTCAGCAAATCCATCTACTCATCCGATGGTGACTAGATCAAAAGTCGGTATTACTAAACCCAATCCTCGATATGTCTTCTTTACGGTCAAATCAGAATACTCTGAACCCAGAACGGTGACTGAAGCTCTGAAACATCCTGGGTGGAAGGGAGCCATGACTGAAGAAATGATATCATTTGACGAAACTGATACCTTTACTTTGGTTCCGTATCATCCTGAAATGCATATTTTGGGTTGTCGATGGATAAATAGAGTTAAGCTGAATGCAGATGGTTCAGTAAAATGTCTTCGATCTAGGTTGGTGGTGAAAGGCTATGATCAAGAAGAAGGGATAGATTACTTGGATACTTACAGTCCTGTGGTTAAATCACCAACAATTCGAGCCATTCTACATCTAGCAACAGTCAACAGATGGGACATTAGACAGTTGGATGTCAAGCACGCCTTTCTCTATGGAGACCTAAAAGAGACAGTCTATATGCACCAACCTCCTGGGTTCATCAATCCAGAGAAACCAGCTCATGTATGCAAACTTAACAAGGCTGTCTACGGGCTTAAACAAGCACCTCGAGCGTGGTTCAATAAGTTCAGTGATTTTCTGTTGGCTTTCGGCTTCATCTGCAGTATTAGAAATCCATCGTTGTTTATCTATCGTAAGAATGGGGATACAATGCTGCTTCTTCTTTATGTGGATGATATAGCATTGACCGGCAGCAACAATGGTCTGATTGGAAAACTATTAGAAGCTTTAAACAAAGAATTCAAGATGAAGGACTTGGGTCAGTTTCATTACTTTCTTGGTTTGCAAGCACACTTCCTCTCAAATGGAATGTTCTTGAATCAAGAAAAATATGCAGAAGATCTGCTGCATATATCAGGAATGTCTGAATGTACTCCTGTTGCAACTCCACTTCCTCTACAACTTAACAGACTTCCTGATACATCTCCTTTATTCTCACAGCCAACATACTTTCGTAGTCTTGCTGGAAAACTCCAATACCTCACCCTGACAAGACCTGATCTTCAATTTGCAGTTAACTACATCTGTCAGAAGATGCATGCTCCTACAGAAACTGATTTTAATTTGTTAAAGAGGGTACTGAGGTATCTCAGAGGCACAACGAACTATGGCATCTCTTTCAACTCAGACACTGACTTTGCTGTAAGAGCATACAGTGACAGTGATTGGGAAGGTTGTCCAGACACCAGAAGGTCTACTGGAGGTTTCTGTACCTTCTTGGGTTCTAATATTATCTCCTGGTCTGCTCAGAAACAACAGTCAGTTTCAAGAAGCTCTACAGAAGCTGAGTACAAAACTCTATCTGATACGGCTGCTGAACTTGTGTGGCTCCTGAACTTGATGAGAGAAATCGGAATTCCTCACACTGCTCCTCCGGAACTCTTCTGCGATAACCTTTCAGCAGTGTATCTGTCTGCAACTCCGGCGATGCATAAGCGCTCTAAACATTTTGAGGTGGACTTTCACTTTGTGAGAGAAAGAGTAGCATCAGGTTCTTTGATAGTGCATCACATACCGGGCGTTCAACAGATAGCGGATATCTTTACAAAGTCTTTATCAACTCAGAACTTTCAGAATCTCAGGATCAAACTTGGTGTAGTCGGTTCTCCCACACAAAGTTTGAGGGGGCATGTTGACAGAGGGAAAAGGAGACTAAGGCTTGGAAGCCAAAGACAGTGATAGCTGAGCAGAGAGACTCTGTTTCTGAAACAGAAAAGAAGAATGACGTTTCTGAAACAGAGAAGAAGAAGAATGATATGGGCCTGGAATGTGATATGTTGATAAGGGCCGAGACAAGCTTTGTGAACAACGAAATGGGCCTACGAGATACATAACTGAAGCCCAATCAGAACAAGATTGAGGCAACAGCTATATCAGCTCATGAGAACGAACTGAGAAGAAAAGACAGAAGAAGTGGTCCTGCGTCGTACGGTTTTGAACAACCAATAATATTGAGCAATCGATTTCATGAGCTGGAATCCAATGAAGACATCTAGGGTTTACTTTTAGTATAAATAGATCCAATACGTTGTAAACATTTCTCAAGCAAGAAATAATGAAAAGCTTCAGTTTATATTCTCTGTTTTTCTAGATCTATTCTTGCTTTCAGATAGGTCATAAACTGGTCCTGTTGCATCATTGGCCCCGTTGGAGACTGACCCGGGAGTAGATACTGTTGTATCATTGGAGCTTGACCACGAACAAGATGTGGACCAATCAGGTTCTGCTGCATCATTGGTGGCGTCACTGGAGCTACATGACCAAAAGACTGTCTGTAGATTACTAGAAAGATTCGATTAGGCCTTGTGACATTAATATGACGCGGCAGTTCCATCAACACCAGTTCATCCTGCAGATATGGGATCTGATTTGGCAGTAATGGAGTTATAGTTTGATAGCCCCATAGTGGTGCACTGTGTAGACCAAAGCCCTCTGTATAGTAGTAGTGATCTACGACTAACCAATTTGGCTGCGACAACCCAAAGCGCTGGTTAGAATCATACTCACTAGATAGCTCGTACTCATATGGACCCCTTATCAATCCAAAAGATACCTCAGGAAGCTGGTTCTGATCTCTTGCAGACGAGGTTGAGCCACGTTCCATCGTTTGATCGCTCCTACGAATCTGATCAAGAACCTAATCATACTTTAATAGCAGGACAAGAAGCAGAGTTAAACAAAGACGATAGGCATAGGCTCTAATCACTACGACTAACCTAAGCCAACGTTAATGGTGGGACGAAGACTCTATCATTACGACTAACCTAATCATACTTTAATAGCGGGACAAGAAGCACATCAAAACAGAGACTCTAATCACTTAAAAGGTTTTTGATCATCAAAAAGTTGTGTGTATACCGTGATTGGCTCTCCTTGAGGATTCTGGTTCTCAGTTCCTTGGTCGGACTCATTGTCTTGAATGCTGCTGAGCCTAATAGCGGAAGTGTTTGGATCAGAATCAAAACGACGGTTCTGGTCACTTGTAAGCGATGCTGAGCCACGGTCAATTGTTTGATCATCACTCCTGCGATTCTGATCAAGACTTGGGATCATTAGTAACCTAAACCTTCCATAAATTGCGAGACAAGAAGCAGGCAAAACAGAGACAATAGGCTTTATACTCTATTCACTTAAAAAGAGGTTCTTGATCATCATAGAGTTTGGGATGTATCGTGTTCGGATCTTCTTGACGGTTCTGATTCTCAGTTCCTTGGTCGAACTCTTCGTCTTATATGCTGAGATCACGAGCAGAATCAACAAGGCTCTCGATAGCTTTCTCCTTAGGCTCATCTTCTTCCTCTGTTTGTACTTCGTCTTCTTGTTCGGTTGTTTTGGCTGGATCAACTTCCTCTGTTCGCACTTCGTCTTCTTCGTCGGATGTTTTGGTGGGATTAATCTCTTCTGTTGGCACTTCTTCTTCGTCATCTTGGACGGGTTTATCAGTTGGAGTTGTAGCCATGGCCAAAGATGAGAGAAAGATCAGAGAGAGAGAGAGAGAGAGCGTAGAAGAAGAAGAAGAAGTGAAAGAAACTGATAAATATGGCGCGAGGACGTTGGTTGTTGCTTTGACCGTTAGGGTTTTTAGGCGCGTGTAAAATTCCGCACCATCCAAATCGTTGGAATGTCACGCGCGTGTTAAGAGCGAGTAATTTACTAGTCTCAAAACAAAAGTGAGAGAAAACTTTAAAAGATTATGTAGAGTGAAGAGACATGACTCCGTTTGTTTTGTTTTGAGTTTTATACAAGTCACGGTGAAATTTCACTAATGTAAAAATTATTGAGAAGATAATTTCTCTTTTTTTTCCAGAGAATTTTGATTATGTTGTAATCAGTTACTTTACAATTTATATAATTTATCCGGAGAACGTTTGTGAGAGAATGTCAGTAAAAAAAAGGGGTTATATTAGGCTGCTTATCTTGACCTGATTTTAATCATCATCATCCATGGTCTTTAATCTCGTCTTCTTTGGTTTTAGCGATTTCTTGAATAGGAAGAAAACTGTTAAGTGGATTCCCATTGATTAGAAAGCACAATATTTCTTCAGAGCAGTATGTCACAGACACAAACACACATACTAAAAGAAAATAAAAATATACAAGATCAGTAGAAACAAATGGAAAATATTCCACATGTTGTTTTAAAGGAACAAAGACTACATTTGGAGACTATTCGAGATTCACAAAAAGCAAAACTCTTTCACCAATCTGAAGCAAGCACACTGATCATCTACTCTTCGAAAGGCAATTGACAAGCAATCAAAACACACAAATGAAGCCTCGTCTTTTCTGCAGAATCAGCAGAAGTGAGCAAGTCGAGAGAGCGTAGAAAAAAAAGTGAAAGAAACTGATATATGGCGCGAGGTTGATTTTGTTGCTTAGACCGTTAGGTTTTTAGGCGCGTGTGCAGGAACTAACCGAATCTTTGGAAGCTCACGCGCGTATGAAGAGTAATTAACTTTTTTTTTTGAAACACATAAAAAATGAGAAAATGTTGCAGTCTTTACAAGATTATGTAGAGAGAACGGAACATTGCTCTTTTGTTTTGTTTTGTTTTATTTTGAGTTTGATATAAGGGATTGTGCCTTTCACTAATTTAAAAATTACTGAGAAGAGAAAATCGTTGATTACAACAAATACTAATAAACGTTTCTTTACAGTTTATATAATCTATCCGGAGAATGTGTCAGTCTTCTTCTGATCTTGACCTCTCCTCCTTCATTCTTGGTGAGAAAATGAGAAATGGCTGCGTTTGTGAATGCATTGGCTGATTCAGGTTCTGAGAATCTACATCCTTGTATTGTATTTAGACACCTTGACCTGATTTTAATTATCATAACCATCTTTGGTTTTAGCGATTCTTGAAAGGGAAGAATAAAGTTATTTGTAGCACAATGTTTCTTCAGATGAATATGTTATACACACAAAAACACATACTAAAAGAAAAATAAAAATACAAGAGCAGTAGAAACAAATTGAAAAATCTACGTTTTACGTTACATGTTGTTTTTGAGGAACAATGATTACATATAGAGATAGATTCAAGATTCACAAAAGGCAAAAATCCCCCACTAATCTGAGACAAGTACCGTCAGATCATTATCATCATTACAACTAGAACATTACTAACTGATCTTGGATAGTCAAATCTTGAAATGCCCTCATTTGATTCTTCTAAGCACAAGAAAGCATTTATCTAATGGTACTTGATTCTGCACCACAAAAGAAGGGTCCAGTGTAAAAGTTATGGACACCAATATAGAGGAAACCAAAACTTGCTTAGAAACAGAGAGCATCCATTTTCCTGTCTTTCAAATACCTTAACGTGTTTCTGATACAAACCAGCATGCTATAAAAAATTGGGATACAATGATCGTTTTGTATTAACTGTTTCTATTGAGTGCAACACAAGCAATGTACAATTTTGAGTTTCTTTACCTCTCATGAACACTGTTTACTTATGTATTCATCTGATAAAAGTGTCTGAACAAGCTCCTTTAACCTCTCAGCACCAGAGCATGTTCTTAAGACTGAGTTATCTCTACAAGATTACTAATGTAGGGATACGGGAGTTTGAGTTAAACTAAGCATCTTGTGTGACGAGAAGATAATCTCAGAGGTAACTAAGGCTGAGGAACCAATCCCAATCCAAGCTCTCTTTATGCAAAATGGCCACGGCTTCAAGTGTACAAGCAATCATTGCCGCCTCCATATCAGCAGGAGTTACCGGTTATACCTTTTCAAGTGTCTCAACAGATGATGATGCCGCCTCCATATCAGCAGGAGCGACCGGTTATACCTTTTCAAGTGTCTCAACATATGATTATGCCGCATAATCATATGTTGAGACACTTGAAAAGGTATAACCGCTCCTGCTGATATGGAGGCGGCATCATCATCTGCTGAGACACTTGAAAAGGTGTAACCGGTCGCTCCTGCTGATATGGAGGCACACTTGGTCTAAGATGTGGCATCATCATCTCTTCAGATATTTGAGCGCCAGTAAAAACAAGACCACAGGTTCTGTTCACTTGCAGACGATGTTGAGCCACGTTCCATTGTTTGACCACTCCTACGAATCTGAAGAAGACTTTGATCATTAGTAACAAGACTACGATTAACCTAAGCCGACGTTAATGGTGAGACAAGAAGCAGAGATAATAGACCTAGACTCTACCACTTTTACGAATCACTTAAGCCAACATTGATCCGACCTTGATGGCGGGTCAAAGAAACAGAGAAAACCAGAGAGAATAGACCTACACTCTATCACTACGACTAAACCTAATGCAACATTAATGGCAGGAAAAGAAGCATAGCAAAACATTGACAATAGGCATAGACTCTTTAATCACTTATAGGTTCTTGATCATCACAACGGTTGAAAGGTACCGTGATCGAGTGTTCTTGACGACTCTGGTTCTCAGTTGCTTGGTCGGACTCTTAGTCTTGTATGCTGAGACTAAGAGCAGAAGTGTTGGGATTAGAATCAAGACGCCAGTTCTGATCAGTTGACCGATCGAGTCTTCTTGACGATTCTGATTAAGAGAGCTCTACATAGCTTCTTCATTGACTTCTTCTTCGGTTGTTTTGGCGGGATCCGAATGGGTAATACCCGAATCCGAATGGATTTCCGAAAATAACCGAACATATATATACTTACTCTTAGAACAAAAACTCCCCCTTGAATAAAAAATCTTTATAGGTCTTGTTGATAACGCATTCCAATATTATAAATATGTTTTTTGAATGTTGTAGTAGTAGATAGTGACTTTGTAAAAAGGTCTGCAGCATTATCGCATGAACGAATATACTTCACTTTAATTTATTTTTTTTTCTCGAATTCTTAGATATATGAACTTTGTAAAAAGGTCTGCAGCATTATCGCGCATGACCGAATATACTTCACTTTAATTTATTTATTTTTCTCGAATTCTTAAATATATGAGAAGAATTATGTCCTTTCGATACCCAAAATAACCGAACCAAAACGATATCCGAAACACCAGGACTACTAATTAGTTTATACGTGTACTAGTGGTATTCCGGCGCTACGCGCCAGATTTTTATATATTTTATCCTTACATTGAATTTAAAATTTATATTATGGTTTTAGTAAATAAAATATGTTCAACAATATAAAAATAGAAATATGTTGAAAAAAATATTATGTCCCTATCTATTTGATAGCATTTGTTAACCACTATAGAGTATTATTTTGTTTTAAAGTTGTTGAAAATGTGGGATATTTGCCATTCATAGAAAAGCATATTTCAAAGAGACTTCAGTTAACTAAAATGTGGAATTCGCTTCCTACCAATAAATTATTTGCAATTTATTCTTTATTTTGGTGATGTGAATTGAAGCATGCCTTATGAGTCGATTGCACAAAAGCTGAAAAGTTCAAACGATTACATTAAATTCATTTTTTTGGTTTCTTAAAATGAATTATAAGATCATATTTTGATTATGAATTAATTATTGGAAGTGGGTATCTCTCAGTTTTATTTTATTTTATGAATTTAATGACTGAGAAAGAAAACTTTCATTAAGTTACTTCTTATTTTATCTTCTATCTTATTTGGTTTTTGTTCTTATTTGGGTCATCCAATGCCGTCTCCAGCTCTTTTTTTCTCCATTTTTCTTGTCTTCATGAGCTCCTGTAGACTTTCCAGCTCACAAGGAAACAATCCTTGTTGTTCCTCCAATGGTTCTGAACACATGTATGAACCTAGTTCCTTCTTAATCCTCACTCTTCTCTGTAAACTCATATAAACCGTTTCAGGAAAAAAAAAACAGTTCCGTTAGAGAAAACAATCAAGGTTAATATTATGTAGTAGCCTATGCGTTGGAGTTGAGACAAAGAATCCAAATCTTTAACCGCTTGAATCTCAAGGAGTTTAAAGTCAAGTACTTTATCTTGAGCTGAGCTTGGAATAGTTATCTTCCTGTTTTTGACCAATCTGAAGAAACTCAAACTATACTTGAAGTTCTGCCTCAAGCTGATCCATTTCTCCTCCAAAATCTCCTCCCCCTTCTTTAAACCCGTAACGTTTTAAAACCCTTCATGTCCAACAAACAAAGATGTCTCCAGGAACTGTGGAGAGTAATAGTGATCAGTAGAAGATTATGGGCAATCTACAACGTCACTCGTGGTGGAATACGCAGAGGTTCAGTCCTTGTTGTCCAAAACATTGAACTTTATAGCCATGGATAGATCAAAGTTTATTGCTTTACCATAAACACCATCATATTTGACGTGCCAATCTATGTAAAAAGAGAAACAATGTACATGATAAGTTTTTTTACTGAGTGAGCATGGATGCGGTAAACCAACTTAGAATAGCTGCAACCCCAGCACATATAATCCGTCCAAGATGGCGATTGTCGAAGGCAACATGCATACGGAGCCGAGAAAGGAATCTCGATGAAACTAGAGAGCAGCCATAGAGGTAGACGTGAAGAGAAAGAGATTAATAATTAAATAAGCAGGCCATGTATTTTATTAAAGAAAAAAAACAAATAATAGGAGATCGATTGGTGAATGTTACCATGCCCTAAAACACTGCTGCAGCAGGAACTTTGGTGAGTTTGTTTATCTCACCATCAAACACACAAAAACAGAGCAGAGTCTGTCACCCCTGTTAATGCCATCTAAACCCAGAACCTCAGCAGTCGGACCTCTGCTGTGTTAGAGCACCTCCCGGCTCTCAAATCTGTATGAACTTGCCATAGGAATCATTTGCTTGGAAATTGCTTGGTTTCAAATATGGTTTGAGTTCGAGTTCGCATGGTAGAAGGTCTCATATTTATAGCTGGAGATCCAGACGGTTTCCATGGAACCGAAGAGATAGATTGAAATCTTAACTAAGGAGGAGTGGATTACTAAAGGAACACTCAAAATAAATGGCGGATTTAAGGAGGTCTGAGACGTTACGGTTTACAAGTTTCTCATTGGTGAAGACTCAGCCGCAACAGAGGAAGAATAATGGCTGGGTCACAAACAATGTAAGTGTTTGGGCTTAAGTGGGCTTAATTTGAGACATAAATGAAATCCAAAGTGAGTAATCAGCAACGTAGCGTGATACATCGCGTGAAACAAATACTGTAGAAATCAAAAGATCAAGAACAACTCGATTATAATAAACTAACTCTTCTTTATTAAGCTTTAGAAAACTCACTCAAAAACTAAAGCACACCAAGCTCTCAAACTCATAGACTCGTATGTTATACCACACCTTGGTATCTCCATACATATATATAGCTATAGAAGTCCTTAAACACATCAGACAAAGGATATTTAGATAACTCCTAAATACCAAGGACTTTCCTTATTTCCTAATCCATAACTTGGTAGGAATATAGATAACTTGGTTCTCAAGTTATTTCAAGCTTATCTCAACATTCTCCCCTTTAAGCTTGAAATCACTTCCACTTAGATCCTTCATTCCAATAAAATCATTCATTTCCTTGAATTTGATCTTTCCCTATGCTTTGGTGAGAATGTCAGCCTTTTGTTTCTCACCCGGTATATGTTGCACAATAATCTGACCTTTCTCAATACATTTTCTGATAAAGTGATACCTTGAATGTATGTATTTGCTCCTGCCGTGGAAAATCGGATTTTTTGTTAAGGAGATAGCAGATTGGTTGTCTATACGGATGATGACCTTCTCGCACGGTTGTTCCATAACTTCACCAAGCAACTCCTGGAACCATATAGCTTGTCTTGCAGCTTCCGTTCCCACCATGAACTCGGCCTCGCATGAAGATAAAGCAACTGTTTCCTGTTTGCTCGAGCACCATGTGATCAAGCTCTCTCCGAAGTAAAAGATATGTCCAGCCGTGCTCCTACCGTCGTCAGGATCAATGTTATGGCTGCTGTCCGAATATCCAATGATCTTTGGTATCTCTATTCCTGCTTTCTTAAACAGCAAACCAAGTGTGGTTGATTCTTTCAGGTATCTTAAACACTGCTTCATCGCGGCTCCATGAGATTGTTTAGGTCTCTGTATATATCGACTCTAAACACCTACACAAAAGGATAGGTCAGGTCTGGTGTGAAGTGACTATCTGAGACAACCAACGCTTCTTCTGTAAGATGTAGCGTTAATGTCTTCTTCTTTCTCAGCTTTGGATAGTTTTAGCCCAGACTCCATCGGCGTATGTGTCATGTTGCAATTCTCCATCCCGCTTTCCTCCAAAATCTTAAGTGCATAACGTTCCTGCTGCAGTGTGATGCCATCAGTTGTTTGACGTACCTCCATCCCCAAGTAGTACGTTAACTCACCAAGGTCACTCATGTCGAACCTTGATGCCATCTCCCCTTTAAACTCTGCAATCAACTTCTTGCTTGATCCAGACACAAATAAGTCATCAACATAAACCGCAACGATCATAAGACATCCACTCACGACCTTCCTATAAACATATGGCTCTTTGCTACACTTTTTGAACTGCAGTTCCAGAAGTATGCCGTTTAATTTGTGGTTCCAGGCTCTAGGCGCCTGCTTAAGTCCGTATAGCGCCTTATGAAGCTTGTAAACTTTTCCCTCGCTTCCTTTGACTTCAAACCCTTCAGGTTGTGTTACATATACTGTCTCTTGAAGTTCTCCATGGATAAACGCAGTTTTAACGTCAAGATGGTGTACTTCCCATCTGTTTGTTGCTGCCAAGCTAATAAGCAATCGTATGGTTTCTAGTCGCGCCACAGGTGCGAACACTTCTTCAAAACTGACTCCATGCTTTTGTACGTACCCCTTTGCGACCAAACGAGCTTTGTATTTGTTAATGCTTCCATCCGCGTTTCTCTTTATCTTGAAGATCCATCGCAAGCCAATTGGTTTTATCCCAGCAGGAAAATTGACCAAGCTCCAAGTTTCATTCCTTATTATAGATTGTGTCTCATCCTCACAAGCGACTATCCATTCTCTTAGCTCACTTGCTTCTGCAAAGTTCTGAGGTTCATTATTAAGGACCAATAGTAACCTCTCTCCTTCCTCCTCTGCAACCACAGTATAGTCTTCTTCCGCACACAAGACATAATCTTCAAGTATTTAGGTCTTACGACTTGTCTCTCGCTTCTATGTAACGGTATCACTTCTGTTTCTTCTTCATGTATCTTATCTTCATCATCTTCAATATTAATGATCTCACTATCATTGGTTGGTAAGATTGTTTTCTCCTGTTCCTTCTCGACACAAGCTCCTTCTAGTCCATGGTTTCCAAACTCTCCAATAGTAATTATGAAGTCACTGTTGTGCTATGTTTTAGTTTTGTCCCAGTTCCAGCCTTTAGTTTCATCAAACACCACATCTCAGCTTACAACTATCTTTCGTTTCTCAGGATCCAGCAGAAGATATGCCTTTGATCCAGGCTCTGTGCCTAGATGGACTAGCATGCGTGACCTATCATCAAGCTTCTTCAGATGCACATTCTCAATTTTAGCATAAGCGATGCAACCAAACACTCGTAGATGGCTAATATTTGGTTTCTTTGATCTAAAAACTTCATATGGCGTATGATTGTTGAGTGTTCTCGTTGCAATCCTGTTCAGAAGGTAGGTCGCGTGACGTATTGCCTCTGCCCATAGGTAGTTCGGCATATGCATATGCTTCATGATGCTGCGTGTCATCTCTAGTAACGTCCTGTTAGGCCTCTCCACAACACCGTTTTGATGTGGTGTCCATGGAGCTGTGAGATGTCGCTTTATTCCAGAGACTTCGCAGAACAAGTTAAACTCGTTGGAACAGAATTCTCCTCCTCTGTCTGTCCTAAGCGTCATTATCTTCTCTCCTGTCTCCTGTTCTACCATACTCTTCATCCTTTTAAACTTCTGGAATGCCTCACTCTTCTCCTTGAGCAGGATACTCCACATGTACCTTGAACAATCGTCAATAAGCACAAAGATATACTTGTTTCCAGCAGTAGTATTAGGCGTAATGGGGCCACAGAGGTCTCCATGTATTAGTTGCAATATCTTTGTGGCTTTGAAACTTGTTGCTTGAGGGAATGAAATTCTTGCATGTTTTCCTAGTAAGCATGACGAACAGATTTCTTTCTCGACATTAAAGTTTGGTAATCCACTGACCATCTCCCTCTGTATCATCGTCTTCATCGTCTCATGGTTAACATGCCCGAGTCGTGCATGCCATTTATTTGATTCACTGATAGTTGTTAAGTTTAGTTGCGCCTTGATTCCCATCCGTACTTTATAAAGCCGATTTTTGGACCGTGGAGCCGTGACAAGAAGTTTACCATGCTGATCATGCATCGTTAAAGTCTCTTCTCTCAGCCTTATGTCACATCCTGACTCCGTTGCTTGCCCAAGACTGATGATATTGCTTCTCAGATCCGGAATGTAGTAAACATTGGCCATCTTCCTCGACTCGTCATTCATATCAATGAATGATATTGTACCTTTTCCCTTAATGTCAATGCGTGAGTCATCACCGAACCTTACTTTTCCTGTTACTGAGCTATTCAACCTCGAGAAATATCTCTTGTCTCCTGTCATGTGATTACTTGCCCCGTTGTCCAAGTACCATATGTTCTCTGCTCCTGAGTTCGTCTCATATTTGTCTGGTAGACAGTTCTTTTCGTTCAAAAACACCACTTCATGCATCATGAGCTCGTCCGCGTTGTGTGTCTCACTGTTGTTCTCATGTACCTCTTGTAGTTTAAACAATCTATCCGCAGTCAGAGGTATAGTGACCTAACTTGTCACACCGATAGCAAGTTATACCTGTTGCATCTTTTGGTCCTGTACGACCTCTGCCTCGTCCTCGGTTATAAGACGATCTTCCTCCTCGTCCTTTGTTTCTCCAATCTCTGTTATTGTCTCTTCGATACTCTGGGTTAGTCTGTCCACTATGAGCTTCGTTGCTTGCGTACATAAGTTTGGTTTGATCATCTTGTTGTTCTTCTTCTTCCCGTATGCGTTCCTCATATGCTTTCAAGCGACCAATGATATCTTCGTAGCTCGTAGTCTTTAGGTCTAACACTTGCTCGAGAGATGCCACAATTTGGATATACTTTTTACGGGGAAGAGAAGATAAGAACTTCTTGACAAGTTTGGATTCTTCGATGACTACTCCTAAAGCTGCTGATTTTGATGAGATCTCTGAAATTTTTCCTCCAAACTCATCAATGGTCTCATCGTCTTTCATCTTAAGCCGGTCAAATTCACTCATCAGGGTTTGCAATCTTGCTTCCTTGACTCGTTCTGCTCCTACGTATCTGGCTTTAATCGCTTCCCATACCTTCTTTCCTGTATCAAGTTTTCCAACTTGAAGGACAAGACTTTCGGGTATTGATTGAAACAATAAAGCTTTAGCTCTGCAATTCTTGACTAGCTCTGCTGTTTCTTCACCTTCTATAACCTCCCAAACGTTGTGTACTTGTAACGCAAGCTTCATCCTTATAGCCCAGACAGTGTAGTTCGTGGAGTTCAACATAGGACATTGAAACGTTGACAAACTTCCGCCATCTTTGATCTTGTCGGTTGTTGTAACAATATCTCCCATCTTTTCCAAAAGCTCTGATACCAAGTGTAGAAATCAAAAGATCAAGAACAACTCGATTATAAAGAACTAACTCTTCTTTATTAAGTTTTAGAAAACTCACTCAAAAACTAAAGCACACCAAGCTCTCAAACTCTTAGACTCGTATGTTATACCATACCTTGGTATCTCCATACATATATATAGATTAGACAAAGGATATTTAGATAACTCCTAAATACCAAGGACTTTGCTTATTTCCTAATCCATAACTTGGTAGGAATATAGATAACTTGGTTCTCAAGTTATTTCAAGCTTATCTCAACAAATACGCGTTTTAAAAAGTCTTTTGCGTGAAATTTACGGATGACTTACCGTTTCGACACGTGTCCAAAAACGCCCCACCCTCCATAAGAACGTGGATGAATGTGGTGCCATCCCAAATCAACTTTATTATAATAGATAGATAGATATCAACATGTTGGGCTCATGTTGGGCGAAACAAACGGCACCGTTAGGCAAACCCTACAAGGCTACAACCTTATCTCACAAAACTCTTCCACGAGACCTCTGCTTTTGCGGCTGCTGCAGAAGAGAAAAATCAATATCCTCTCAATGAATTCCTTGGGTAAGTCTTATCTTGTCGAATAACTGTGTTGTTTTGTCTTTTTGAAGTTTCTGTTATGATATCAAGATTTTCTGTTGAATCATGTACTGTTTTAGTTAAATCACGTGCTGGGTTGTTTCGATTCTTAAATCACTTCTTGTTTTGTCTTTTTGAAGTTTTCTGTTATGTTATCAAAAATATTATCCTGTTGGTTGAATCATGTTCTGTTTTAGCCAATCGATTCTGATTTAGCCCTATTGTTGGTCATTCAGCTGACGATCAAGAAGAGGACTCGATGCCTATTGCAAAACCAGTAACTACTACAGGTAAAAAAAAATAAGAAGAGAAACTTTTTTATAAGATTGAATGCTTTGTGCTGATTTTGAGATTTTTTTTTGTTTTCATTATTTCTATTAGGTGAGACCGTGTTGCAATGTTCCAGTAGCAAAACAAATCTGAAGAGGCAGAAGATACGCAAGGAGAGTAAAGCAAATTTGAAGAAGCAGAAGGAAACTGAGGTTATATTTCTGTGAAACTCTTACATAGTTACATTGATTGTTTTGATCCAAAAAAAAGTTACATTGATTGTTTAAAAAAATGAAAACTGCAAAGGTTAGATTTTTACTTGTCCTTGTTGTTTTTGTCTGTTAAGAGAGAGAAGAAAGATTCTTGCTGTTATGGATGTGAAGGAGCCACCGGAAATAATCGTCAAACCATTTTCGTTAAGGGATTTCAACATTTGCGCCCCAGGGATGAAATCAAGAATGAATTGAGCAACATTTTTGGTTCTTGTGGAAAAGTCATAAGGGTTTTTGTTCCCATGCAATGTGGTACTTGTGTTCCCTTGGGGTTTGTCACTTTGTTCCTCTTTTTTCTTTTTTTTTTTTTGAATTATTTTTGTCTACTCGTATCATATGTGCGTGTCCTTTCTTAATAACAGATTTGCTTTCATTGACTACTCAAATGGCGAAGATGATGCATTAAAACTAAATGGAAGTTACATGGGAGGAAGAAAGCTTGAGGTGAAGATGGCTACTGATAGTGCTGAATACTACGGGTTTGTTAACTTTACAGGGTGTGACCTTTGTCGTGGGCCAGGCAAGCGCAAGCTCAGAGCTCGCAAGTAATCCCTTCTCTCTGATCCATGATTTGCTACCTTTGGTTATGCTTCTTTTTTCTCTAGATAACAAAGTAACGTTTTCTATTGATATTGCAGGCCTCTTGTCTTTGACAAGTGTTGTTACAAATTTCTGGCCGACAACGCTCATTCCAAAACTTAGACCAAATTTCGACAAGGCTCATTACAAAGCTTGTTTTGTTTTTATTATCTAACTAGGTGTTTTCCAAAAAAATATAAAATACTAGGGTCGTCCCGTCCTATAAGCGGGAAAATTATAACAAAATTATTAATTTATTATGATAGAAAATACTATAAACAAACAAATAATGGAAAAATTAAGATCATAATAACAAATATTTTTGTTTTGATCTAAAATGACAATAACCTTCACTATTCTTTGATAGATAACATTATATTTTTAATATTTATTTTAGTTTCAAAGGTTTAGTTTATAATATATAGGAATCATTATTTATTATTATATAAATGTTCTCATTACACACACACACGCATATATATATATATATATATATATATATATATAAGGACAATTTATTACATTTAAAATTTTTGATACAAAAACGTTTATGTTTCTTTGGCAGTCAAAAGTCAAAGTAAACAATTTAGAGATAAAGAACTTCATAGTGTGATGAGAAATAGTTACGAACATACTGTATAATCACATTTCAAATTCCAGTAAAATCTTTATTATTCAAATACAAAATACAATATGTTCGTTAGCTTGGTTACAGGCTATAATAACTAAGCAAGACAATGTCACACATAAATCATTTACCTTATTTTATTTACTTATATATATATATATATAAATCATGTATCAAACCACCAAAATCCATTTAGCATTATCGACATTTCACATATTCATTCATTGAGTCTGGTTTGGTTCATCATGCTTCAAGACTCAGTCCATTTTTGACTTTGGTTACATACCACTTGGTATCAAATAATTTATTGGAGGAAGCTAGAGTGAAGCAAAACATAACTACACAAATTAATTTATATGCACTAAAAAACTAAACAAAATTATTTTTCAATATCTACATTGTCGACATAGATAAACAATTATGAATCCGACAAACTAATAAAAGAGGCCGACGTGGGGGAGTCCAATGGGATTTTTCAAGAGATCTATTTCTTTTCTATTTATAAGTCTTTAGAGGTCCAATGGATTCGTCGAAACTCCCGTACCCTCTCTCCGCTTCCTCGGCCGTAAAACCACATCGGATCCCTGTAATTCCATCATCAAACGCCTGAGAAGACGCCTCAGTATCGCTTCATCAAGCTCTGACGGTCTGTTAGTTGCAGCAAGAACCATAACCCTCGCATTTCTTACACAAAGCAACCATTATATACTCTCATTAGAAAGAAGAAAGAAAAATACCATCCATCTAGAAAGGATTCAACTTACGATCAGTGGGAAACCCATCCCATAAAGCCATAAACTCAGTCTTCATGTTCGCCCTAGCTTCCTGATCTATTGATCTTTTGAACGGCTCTGACCAAGAAAGCTGTCAAACTCATCGCTAAAAATGATAGCAGGTTGGAGTTTATACGCCGATCTAAACACAGCAGCAACTGAAAAGAACGAAAACAGAGGACCCTCATTTATCAAACAGAAGCAAAGAATAATAAGCCTAACTCTTATATTGTAACACTTACTTACCAAGCTTCTGAGCATCACCAAACCAATTGCTCATCAGATTAGAAACCTTTACATTAAAAACAGCTCCTGATTCATTAGCAGCATCGTCTTCCCATTACCTATATTCAACTCATTGCCATTTAATTCTTCAAACTCCATTGCTACTGATCTTACAAAAATGTGTAAAGGAAGTGTTTGTGCTATTTCCCCCCTAACTTCACTCTCTGCTCTAGAAAGAGATTCCTTTTCAAATGCTTATTGAGCTTCTGCTGCCTAGATACAAATGTAAACATAGGGAGTGAGATTTTTAGAGGAAGTTAAATTGAATTTAAAACCATATATCCATTAAGCAAAACGAAGAGATCAAATACCTTCACAATATTGTTCTTTAGATCGGCTTCTTCAGATCGGAAAAGAAGATCCTGGTGAGAGCCATATCAACCCGTTTAACTATAAATGAGAGAGACTGAGAGAGAAATAATCTGAGATTGTAAGTTAGATGTGTGAAAGACTCACATATTTATACA
Organism: Hirschfeldia incana; assembly: GCA_026261945.1. Taxonomy (NCBI): domain Eukaryota; kingdom Viridiplantae; phylum Streptophyta; class Magnoliopsida; order Brassicales; family Brassicaceae; genus Hirschfeldia; species Hirschfeldia incana. The sequence goes on from JABCMI010000006.1 coordinate 8,370,864, forward strand.
GCAGATCACACACCGCCTCTTACCTAGATCGACGCATTAAAGACCTCATAGTGGCCTCTGTATTGATTACTGTAACATCTCCGTTTCGTCTGCAATGGAGAAGCCGGAGAGTCCAGGCGGTGACGTCAAGGGCAAAAAGAAGACGCGAAGCTTCCACATACTCAACACAGGGCCGTAACTCATGATCTCTTCTCACCAAAAAGCCCAATACATCTTTAAGCCCAACAGCTGTTCTGATTAAATGAAACGAACAAATCCAACGTGGCAGACGCGTGGATACAGATTGCTAACGTAATTTCCAGCCTGGATCCTATGTGGAGGAGCATGAGTGATTCAAACACTCTTTTATATATAGAGATTATTATATAAAAATATTATTATTATATACAAATAATTTTAAATTTTCTTATTTAAAAACATAAAACCATAATGTAATTGCTTTTAGTTTGTTTTTTCAAGTTTTATTTCTTTCAATTTTCATAAAATATGTATTTTTTATAAAGTTATTTTATTCTTATTATACTTTGTTCAGTTACATTTTTAAATATATGTATTTGTATATATGTACATTAAATATAAAAAACATATATAGTTTTATCAACATATAATTATATAACTACACTTATTTTAATAACAAAAACTATGATTCGTAAATTGATGTAAAATATTTATATTCGCAATAATAACTTATATATAAACTAGATATGAGCCCGTTGCATTGCAACGGTTTTTTTTTTATATTTTAATTTAATAAAAACATAAAATAATAAACTATTTTATTGTAATTTTATGATTGTTTTTACATATGTTGTGAAAATTTATTTTATAGTTAAAAGCAGTTGTTCCACATAAGTTTAAGTTAATACATGTATTTTATATATCATGGTCCATAGACGAATTGCTATCAAATTTGTACTTCGATTAGAGAAAAACTATACACATTCTTATGAAAAAAAAATTGAAAGTCAAATAACACTAACTGAGTCAATTACATATGTAAAAAAACTTCTTAAATGCATTGTACACATGCAACAACGACAACGCACCAGTCAGATACCCAAGCTTCACTGATGCTGGTGTTAAACATACCGCCATTGGTAAAAAGCTAACGATTACATAGTTCAGATTCAGCATTATAATAAAACCAGTCTAATGAATAAAATCCTTTTTTTTGGCGAACATAAAAAGGATAAAAATCCATTTCACGTTAATTCTTGGATTTTTTATTATATTGATGACTTATTTTAAGAATAGTAATATGTTGTCTTCCATAAATTTTGATTCATATTTTTGTTTCAATAATCACAATGTTTTAAAAAGTATATTAGTTTTTCTTTGTTTTTTTAACAAATACTTCACTTTTAATTATTTTTCAAAAAAAATATTAGTTATAGTTAATTAAAACATATAAAACTGTGAATTCTCTCTATATTGTTTCAGACTAATGTTACACAACATCAATCAATATGTATTATTGATAGTCAGTTAAATATCATCAAATTTGATTAATTTAGCATCGATAGTGTGATTTTAACTTATTTTTCTATATATCATATATTACTGAAAACTTCTTAATATATAATATTTTGTAGAAAGCCATTGTCGTTATGTTTTAAAAATCTAATGCTCTGTATTTATAGTGATTTTTGATAGTGCAGCCTATAATTGTAAAACAGAACTTAACAAATATAGACAACATCTTTTAATAGCTAACTCATACATGGAATAGATATTTTCAGTTTGAAATACCATCTTGCATATATTGGTCTAGGAATAAAAATTCATTTTCGCACATAACTTTCAATTAGGATTTCTGTTTCAATTGCCTAGGTATTCTCTTTGATTTAAATTCTTTAGTAGGTCAAGTACAATAATATAACCAATTTTCTTAGTAGCATTGAAAAATCTATTTTTCCACATAACTTTCGGTTAAGATTTATGCTTCAATAATTAGTAATCTTATATATATATATAAGTAATCTTATATTTGATGTGAATAATTGTAGTTTCTTTTGGGTTTATGATTTTTTAAAAAAGAAATTAACTATTTAAATAAGAAAGTTGACTATTTATAAAAATTATTTGAAATTATTATTTTACAAATATTTTTCGATTAGGATTTGAAGAAATAAAAACTACTATTAACCAATATTTTACAATTTTCTTCTGTTCATGATTACAGAGAAGAACAACTACTATCAAATATTTTATACAATTTTGTTTTCTTATTGTAGATTATTTTGGTTTGTGAGTTTTTTGAAAGGAAATTAACTATTTAAATAAGAAATTTGCTTATTTATAAAAATCTATTCGAAATAATTATTCTACAAATATTTCTTTTGATTATGATTTGAAGAAAGTATAATTACTATTAAACACTCTTTTACAATTTTCTTTTGTTCAAGATTATAGAGAAGGACAACTACAATCAAATATTTTTTTACAATTATATTTTCTTTAGAAATAAAAAAAGTAAAATTAGTATTAAATAAATTATTTGACAAATTTTTTAGTTTCAAATTTCAAAATAAAAAGCGAAAAATAGTATTAAAAATTTTAAAATTACTTAAAAAAATCCTCTCTTATCAAATGCAAATTTTCCTTATTAAATTTATATGGTAATTTTCCTTTTTAAAATAATCTGGTGATAAACATGATATTATAATTTATTTAATTAACAAATACAAAAATTTCCTTATATTTTTTCAGATATTTTCCATTTTTACTTTTTTTTGGTAATGAACATGAAATTATAACTTATTTAATTAAAATGGTGTCAATAAAAATAATATGAAAAAATTATTAGAATTATCTAAAATAAATGATTATAATGATAATAAAACCAAAAAATATTTGTAAAATTTCAAATATATAGTAATTTTCTTTTTGTATTATAACCAAAAAATGAATAAAAAAATTATATGCTGATTTTCGTTTTTCATAATTCTTTTTTATTATCCAAATATATATTTTTAATCATTATATATTTGAATACATGTAAAACTATTTGAATAAAAAATAATATCAAATAATATTTTGTTTAGGAATTTAAAAACGGAAATATTACTATTAATGATATTTATAGTTACTTTTTAACAAAAACTGTTTTTGTTTTTATCTTAATATATATGTTTTTAATTATGAGATGGATTAACACATGTCATCATCTTAGATATATAACCGCCATGTGTCGCAATCATGTTAATTAGTAACTTTGAAAACCAAGCTTTATATAATAAGATATAAGATTTTATAGATATAAAATTTCTGTAAGTATTACAATATTTCTAAAATATTACCAATATTTCTAGAAAATATAAGATTTATCAGTTATTAATATGTTATGAAACTTTGGCAAAATTATAAATTTATAAATAGAAATAGTCCCTACCATATTTAAAAAATATTTCCAAAAATATAAAATTTAATATGGAAAATTTTACATGATATTCGTAATAATTATTTATAATAAAATTTATAGATATATTTTTTAAGTATTACCATATTTTTAAAATCTTACCAAATTTATAGAAAAAAAAATATTTTGGTATAAGATTTATCAGTTATTAATATGTTATGAAACTTTGCCAAAATTATAAATTTGTATATATACATCATTTTTTTTTTCGGAAAGTGAATGTAGTGTTGACACATATACAAATCACTTCACAAATAATGTACAGAAGATTATTGACGATATTGTATCCTTTGGGTAAGTTAACTCTCTCTCCACCTCTCTCTGTGGTTATCTAATTATTGAGTTTGTTTTCATTTCTCTTTACGCTTTGTGCAGGGTCCAAATTGTGGAAACGAGTTTCAGATATTCAAGTAGACCGAGCGAAGAAGAAAATTGTAGAGACAAAACAACAAACTTGTGCAAAGAGTTCGTTGTTGGATATGGAAGTAATATAGAAATACATATCCATTTGTATATATACATAATACAATATCCTTAACATTATTATTACATTTTGGTCTTTGTTGTTTTAATGAATTTGAAGTATTAGTTCCCATCTACGACTGTTTTATGTTCTTACCATTCACACTAAGACTATATATTAACAAATACCAAAGATACACTACCGAACCTTTGAATATCTCAATCTCTTGGCTTTCTTTTGTAAGGTTTAAACCAAATCATTCATAGAATTTCTTGGCGGGAAGAGTTCTCTGTTTCTTGGTTACGTTCTTTGAAGCTCTTTCTCTTCATCTTTCAAATTGGGGTTTCACCTTATGTTGTCTTGGGGCGGGTCAATTCACTGATTCGGGTCGTTTCATTGGGCCCATTTAAAGCTTGTGAAAATATGTTTTTCATCAGTTGCCCATGAATCAAAATGTGTCAGTAATGTTGAGTATTTCATCAACAAAATTCCCTTGATTCTTTTGTACGTAGCTCCTTTTACACCAACTCCAGTTCACCTATATAGATTTTTTTATGAAAAAATATTATATAATTATTTTCCACTATAATTTATATTAACTTTTATTTTTGAAAATAGACAATTTATATTTAGAAGAAAATATGGAAATTTTTCAATTTTACCACAAGTTTGATACCACTTTTCATATTTATCATTAATGAATGACTATTTTCATAAATACCCTAAATTTGTGATAAAATAATAGTAAGTTAATTTTTCTAAATATTTATAAGACATATATAACCCTAACCCCTTAATATTAAACCCTAAACACTAATCACTAATGCATAAACTCAAATCTCTTATATATTAATTGAGAAATATTAAAACATTGTTTTGTAACCACATGCCACCATGAGAATTGAATTCAGATTTCTCGCACTTCCCTTAATTAAAAGCTACAGAATTATCTAATATGATTAACATATATGACAATTAATGATTGTGAATAATAAATATTTGATAACAATTTTTGTATTTTAGATTTTTGTTTAATTTTATATTATTAAAAGGTATTAAACAATCACATTAACCATATAATAATAAGATTTAGATTTTTTTGTTATATGTTATATTTTGATTTTTTAAAACGACTATAAATTATTAGAAATTTCAAAATCCCACTTTGAAAATTTTGTGCTCAGTAGGCTAATTTGTTTTGTTATAAAAAGATAAAATTGATCATAAATTGTATCAAAATAGATTTTTATTTTATATTCAAATTATATATATATATATATATATATATATATATATATATATATATATATATATATATTCATGTAAAAACTTAAAACAAGAAAACGGGCTGCATCAATTTCATCCAGTTGAAATCCTTCAAAACTATGTGAAAGACTAATGTCAAAATAATTCAATTTTGAAAACAATACTAAGCTACTGGTTCTAAAACCATTAAAATTGTTTTCACTGATGTTAAAGTAAAGTAATTAAAAAAACTATAGAACCTGATTTTGTAATAAAAATTCACTTGATGACCACATTACGGATTTTGTAGGTATAAACAGGGTGATAAAATTTTAATGCCTAACTCAATCATGCTCATCATAAATTCAAAATAGATTTTGGTCCACAATTACAATTACAAATGCTCGGTCCAACACATAGATGGTTGTATAAAGAGAACATAACTGTGTGCATAATAAAAAACTCAAACACATATACATAATTAATTTATCAATACTATATATTTTACTTTTTATTATATAAGTTTGACATGCACAAAACGCATGTCTTACCCTAGTGTTAGTATATTTTAATGAGAGTATTTTTGAAAAGTGATATTTAAAAAAAATCAGAAAACATAGCATTTCTTTATATTTTCTTTCAAAAAAATCATATTATATAAGTATATATTGAAGCAAAATCTATCTTTGTAATGAAGTTTTTATATTTTAGAGAATAATATAGTACAAAGGTGATTGGTGATTATGATATGTAATAAATAATAACAAGTTTTGTCACTTGGATCAGTAATGCTATATGTTTTCAAGCGAAAATGTAGTCAAAAAGTCACCCAAGTAGTTATGAATCTACCTAAAGATGCCGCTCTCTAGGTTTGAATATGTGTTTAGTAAAAGCTTCCTTCTCTTGCTTAACAATCCTCTCTTAAGTCATTTACCCTTAAGTCTTTTACCCAAGCAGATGCATTTGGAGGAGCATACAACGACAAGCATAGTTATGAATGACAACTTTTTAATGAAAAATTGTATAGATATTTTTCAACATATGTTATTTGAAACATAATGTTAAAAGAAATCTAATGAAAATGAGGAAGTTAACGAGGAATATAACGACCCTCCTACTATGGAGGTTGAGACAGTATTCCCTTGGATACTTCGTATCTCTATCTATAAAATCGATGTTTCATGGATCGATAATGGCAGTTTTAGTGGCTTAGGATGAAGTCTTAAGAATCAAATAGTTTCTGAATCTTTTGGATAACCGGCATACGGCAGAAACCTCTCAGCCTTATATGCAGAAATAGAAGGTTTATTTTAAGCAGTCTCATGTATGTGGAACATGGGGATATCCTTGATACAGTTTGAGATGGATTGCTTAAACCTAGTAGATATGACAATGAATCCAATGAACTGGCCAAAATTTGCGACGAAAATTGAATTCTTCCACAAAATACAGGACGACTTCCAAGATATAGGATTGATTCATATTCTTCAGAATAAGAATGGTCCATGGAAAGAAACAAGATTCAGAGACTATATTTTCTCTCATTTATATCAGAGACTGACATATGAAAATGGTTATCGGAGAATCCGTTCGTCTGTCAATACTTGGTGGACAGCTGACCGAAAAAAAGATACGAGGCCTTATTTTTCCCAGCCATCCGTGTTTATGGCTTCTCCAAGGCTGCTGATTATGAGCTGACAAAATAATTTTAACCAATAAAACACTTTCAAACCCAACCATCTATCCATATTTAATGCTAATTATACAACAACCGATCGATTATTTTTTAATCTGCACAATATACGGAGCACATTTGTAAATACGAAAAAAAAACAATTTGTACTTTCAGCCTGAAATAGTTGCAGTGTCTTGTTGAAGAACAAGACAAACAAAATAAGTGAAAGGGACAATAGCTATTGTTATAATTATTTAATATTTTGAGGAAAAAAATTTTCACACAACAAAATTCACTGAACCCTATCTAAAAGCTTTCTACCCTTGTACACGGAATATATGGGGCTCAGATTTGTCTCTGCCTATTGGACGGTCCATATTTCGACACTGTTTCGGATCCTTCATTCCAAAGTTTTAAGTTAGAAGTTTTAACTCATTGGTAAGTTTAACCCTCCCCCTGGACGTTTTATCTTTGTACTTGTATGTTAAATCAAGTGTGGTAATTAATTGTTTGTTATAACAATTTAGCCCATCGGTTTGGTACATTTTTTTCATGTTCGGTTTAGAGGTTTACGAATGCAAGTGGTGAGTACATTGATAAATCAAGAATCTAAATACCGCAAGGGTGAAAAGGTAACTTGGCTAACCCTTTCCCGAAAAATGTAATTTAGTTGAATAAGGCCTGCAGCAACTGTACTAATGAGCGAAAGGAGAGAATCTCAGTTGGTGATTCAGATCTAAAGTAATGATTATATAAATCTGGAATTAAATTCTTAGAAAAGAAGAAATGAAAAAGAAGTTGAGAGAGAGAGAGATAAGGTCCCGAAAAAGGTTTAAGGAAGGGTTTACAAGTTTGCATGAAAATAGATAGATAAGGAAGACCATTGTATAAAGCCAAAACTAACAGTTGCTCTCTTTTAATCCCTATTTCTTTATTATGTTTATAATTCTCACTGCCCCAAAATTTACTCATTTATTCACCTACTCTGCCTCCTTTAGTAATCTCTTGTCTTTACTCCATGAATATGCATATACAAGGTATACTTAGAGATCTATAAGAAACCAAATTATATACTGTCTCTTTTTGATATAAATAGTGTCTGCAGTTACATATATTGTGAATGTTTTTCACAAATACAGTACTGAGGTAATTAGTTCTTACAATTCTCGGAAGGTTGTCTTTGTTTTTTTCTGTTCAAAATCATACTAATCGTTGTATTTTACGAATCATAAATTTGATCACGGTGCTGTTAAAACAGAAGCAACATACCTCATCTGAAATGAAAACCTAAACAATGGCTAAAACAAATAGAAATCACTGCATCTCATTTTGTTTTCATTAACCAATTAAAGAGTATACTGTATATAATTTTTTTTTGATCAAAATACTGTATAATTTTTTATCTTCGTTCTCTCCAAGATATGAGCATTAAAAAAATTGTTTGAAAAAAATCAAAGAAGAAGAAAGAAAGGATCCAATCATTCTTAGAAAGGACACAATATGCTTCACCGATCCCAAGAATCTTTCCATGCCTGCCTAAATCCAGCAATATAAACCCTAAAAGTGGTCCCTATTCTTACACGTGTCATTTGGGCCACACTTCGTAACTTAACATGAATGCACTTGTGGGGTCTTCCGCTCGTCCTTTGCCCTACAAACACCTTTACACAGTTCATTGTCGTAGCCCACAATACAATCTAAGCAGTATCTATAGTAAATCATGCATCCATATTAGTTTATTTATTCGGTTATATATTCTTTTAAATAAAATATCAGTTAAACTGTATCCCGTAAACTAAATAATGTTAACCTATTTCATTTTGTATCTCAGATTTCAGTAATTCTTTTATCACCTATTCTTCTGTAACAATTAAACGTAAAATGATCATCTCATTTCTTCTAACTCAAGGATCAGCTATCACAGGAGAGGACACGCTTTGTTAGCTAAGCTAAATCGCAATAGATTATCTATGTCCCTCTATATATAAATGATTATTTTATTTGGATATGTAAGGATAACATGTTTATTACCTCGCCTTCAGTTTGAGGCTTGCTAGATATGTTGGGTTAGTCATGCAGTTTTGATTTTTTTCCAAGTGGTAATCCAGACTTTATTTTTTATGGTATCTAATTGGCTAACTGTAACAAAATCATTCTGAGTGACACTTGTGTATGTGTGCTCTTGAAATAATATTAGAGGATGTTCATTGAGGAGATATAAAGGCATCTATAGTTCCGCTTAATTTCTCACTCATTCTACAATAGAGTTTAGAGTAAAATGTTTCAATGGTACTCTAATATATAATTAAATATAAATTTATAGAGTAACTTATATATATTTTGTTCATCACTCTATATTTTACTCTAAAATAAAGTATCAATAGAGGAAGCTCTAACTCTAGCCATCGGAAATAATCTAATGGGTACCTAATATTTTGAGAAAAAGAAAAATAATTACAAAAAAATAGAAAAGAGAGAGAACTAGTTCACCTGCGAATAGGCTTGGGCACGGATTAGATATCCTGGGTTTTGAAACCATTTGTGATTTGCTTCGTATGTTACGGATATCTAATTTTTTGATTTGCTTTGCTTCGGAGAAATACTGATATTCGGAAAAATGAATATCCAGAAAGTAAATAAATATTTGCAGATAATTACGAATACTTACAGGTGTTTCATATATTTTTATTAGTACAAATAATCTTAAAAATTCAATACAAAACTATTTTGTAAAATATATTTTTGCATGATATACAAGATAAAATTAAAACAAGAAGTGAATTTACAATTTTTTTTAAAAAAAATTTAACAATTATAATAACACAAAACTTAAGAAAAAAAATATAATTGTCATACAATTTTCTCTTTCTTTTATATAAGTACTAATGTGAATAGAACTTGTCAAATCATATGTTAAAAACAATAATTATATATTTAATATATTTAAAATTTTAAATATTATCAAAATACACATGTATTTATATATTGACGGATTAGATTGGATATCCACTTCCCAAAATTTTAATATTTGTGATTTGCTTCTATTTTAACGGATATTAATTTTTAGTATTTGATTTGCTTCAAAAGTTTACGGATATCCGGAATTCTCAGATCGAATCAAAATGAATAACGAATCGAATCAAATTTAACAGATAAATTGTTCAGCCCTACCTGCGAAAGCATGTCGGAACCTCTTTGTCCACCTTTTTTTATTAAACTGCATCCATTAACCATCTCCTCATCAAATAATTTAGTTATTTAATAGGGCTATATTAAAACATAATTGCTTAACTAAAATATTATTATTTTGTATTTTAGAACCTCTTTTTTTGTAAAACGACCAATAATATTGCTCTAAGAAGTGCGGTGGTTTCTCCTAAAAATATAGGAACAAATTTGTAAGAACACCATGTAATTTATAGTTAATTTAAACGGGTTTGCTTAAGATTAGTGTAAAATAGCTAATAAAAATAATTTTAAATAGCTATAATTTTCTTATTGTCTGTGCTGGGGTGATGTAAGAATTAACATGGAGGCAGCTTTATAATGTTTTTCTTATATGGTGCAGCCATCTACTCTACTCGTTAGCCTGAGGCTTATCGTAATTCACGACTCTTGCAGTTCTCTTGCTTTACTGATCATCTTCTCATGTGAAAGCATAGATATCACAAGTTTATCCTTTTTGGGTAAAAAGTAAAATTCTCAAATACCTAAAAGCTAATTAAAATAAATAAATTAAGATCTCAAGTTAATGAACCGACACATCTTTTGCACTTAAATATTTTCAAATTTACTTCGGGTAAAGAAACAATTGATACAACATTGAAAATGTAATATATACATTTATATTAGCTAAAGATTTTGCATTTCACCAGAGATTTCCTTGTAAGCATAGCTATGATATGTTCTCAATGAAAAAGGATCGAAACCCTGGTTTTTCTTAACTAACATTCTTCGCTCACACTATGTTGAAAAAAAGATCTACACCCTGATTTTTGTGGCTAAGCATTTGCATTTCAAAAATTGCCAAGCTTGATCAATATATATAATCAATATATATATATATATATATATATACTGAATAAAAAGAACAAATATAACTGCGACTGTAACTAGACTTGATTATTTTAGATGATATGAGCTGAGTAAAATCACGTTGCTCAGACATTAATGCTTGCTACAATCGGCGAATGGTCTCACGTCCTGGCACCTATCTTCTTCTCCGTGCAGTTCTATACGTGACCACGCACAGTTTTTATTGGACCGTGTGATTCACAGATCACGACTGAGTCTTGCCTCATTCTCCGATATGCTGCCTCGACGGTACTAAATTTGAGATTCACAAAATATTTCCTAAGAACAAATATTACAGAAATAAATCGATAAAAAGTTGGTAGCTTGATTTTTTACTTACATCCTTCGCTCACACAATGTTGAAAAAGGGATCTAAACCCTGATTTTTGTGGCTAAGCATTCGAATTTCCAAAATATATATAATTATATATTACAAATTGGCTATTTTCGTTGCAAATTGGTTATTTTCGTTGCAAATTGGTGGAATATTGTATATAATGCATAAAAGCTATTCCATACACATAAATACGAATCCAGCGGACAAAATTGTTAGCCTATATATATAGATTATATATGCCCATTATATTCTATGAATCCTTATGTAGTTAGTTTGTTGCAATTATTAATAAAAAGTAAAGATAATGGCTATTACTAAAAAGACAAGATTAGTAGTACTAATTATCCTTCTGTTTTGTTGAATTTCTTCCTCGACCCAGTGCATGCATAGCATCAATCAATTATACATTCGTGCCATAACATAATTTTCAGTTACGAATTCCTTCATATTTACTAGCTATTCATTCCCCTGATTATATAATTAAAAACAGTAACATAATACTGCAGATGTCCTCGACTTAAACCCTAGCAAAATAGTGGATTAGCTAGTGATCTGCAGTAAACACATTTTCTGACAAATGTTGAAACTTGAGTTTACACACATGAGTTAGACCTGCATGCAAGTGCAAAAGGGATAACTGTATCTGGTCAACATATACTAAGAAGGTAAAAGAAAAGCGTCGTTTAAGAACTAAGATATTTAGTCTACCTATCATTTTTTTTTGACCAACTTATTCTACTTATCTTTTTAAATTAAAAAGGCTTTAATATTTGATAAAGAAAAAGGCTTTAATCTGGTATACGGGGTAAAAAGTGAAAAGGTAAAAACAAAATAAATAAGTTTATCCTCATATAGTACCTGGAAATAACAGAAAGTAAAAAAAAACAACGGTAAGTACTTTGCCTGAGTATATACAAAGAGAGCAGGAATAAGATAAGACTCAAACCTATCTGCCTTTTCCTCTTCATTTCTCTCTCTGCCTCAGCCTTTAGGGATTATCACTAATGACGAATTCTCTCTTCTTCATGCCAACAGACCAAAACCCAAACGAGCTTATGAGAAACACTCACCTTGTCAACCCCTCAGGCGAGATCCGGACAGAGCCGCCACAGAAGAGTCGTGGTCGGAAACCGGGACCGAAGACAGGTAAGCAGAATCAGAAGAAACAGCCGCTGAGAGGGATGGGTGTGGCAAGGCTCGAGCGACTCAGAATCGAAGAAGAAAAAAAGAACATGGCCGCAGCCCAAGGAGGAGAAGATTCGTTGGCAGCGAGCCCTAACGCTACCCGTTCACCCGACCCGGGTGTTGTGCTACAAGGTGTCCCAAGCTACGGCACTGGTGGGCCTAACATGTCTGTCGGAGGGTATACTCGAAGCAGGTTCCTTGGCGGCGGAGTTGGGTCGGGTCAGATCCCGGTTTATCCTCCATGGGGTTTGGTAGAGACTTCCGCTCACGATCCCTCTTCAATCCCAAATCCTCAAGTGTATAACCCCTCCGATAATTACTGTGATGCTTGCTTCAAGGTTTGGTTTTAATCGTTTTATTTTTCATATAGGAAAAATATGATTGATAATGGTTTTGGCATCCAAGGGGTTTTGATTTTGATTTTGATTTTTATTTTTTTTATCGTAGAAGCAACGTATAAATGAAGATCAAAATGTGGTACGGTCCAATGGTACCGTTGGTGGGTTTTCGAAATACACAGTATTTCCTCATCTTCTTCCACCAGATCAGAGGAGCCAAGGCTTCTTCTACGATCATAGAATTGCCAGATACTCAGCTCCACCTTGTGCATCCATTAATCAGGTTTTTAAGGAGGCTACAAATCATACGGTCCCATTTTGAACGTATATTAAAAGATATGTATGCATTTATAGTTGTTGATCTTATTTTCTTGTTATCAATTAATGGTGTATTAGGGCTCAGTGGAGGAACTTGGGAGCGGAAACCCTAGAAACGAAACAGGAGATATCAAGGAGTACGATTTTTTCCCAGTTTCATCAGTGTCTGCATCAGTTGGTGATGGCAGTCCCAACACATCCACCATCGATTTGTCATTAAAGCTTTAAATGTTCTTTAAAATATTTTTGAAACATCTCTGGAGAATTTTTTACCTTTTTCTCTTTCTATAAAATATAAACAATTCTTCTTTTTTTTTGTTCAAAAAACAATTCTTCTTTTTGATTCATATAATTAAATAGAAAAAATATGGAACAGAAGCAGAAAAACCCTTTTTGGTGTATGCATCTGAAGGCTAAAACGAAAGAAAGATTCAGGTTTTGAATTACTCTTTTGGTTGTTTATAATGAGATTCTAACCTGAACACTCAGACATAAGTTCTCTGTTCTCTTCCTTAATTTGTGTCATGAATCTTCTCTTTTTTTTTTCTCTTTCTAAAGCTGTGTCAGATTTTGTGGGGCTAACCATCTTGTGTTTCTTTAGTTATTCAATGATGCTGCCATGATCCAGGTTATCACCTAATCCTCGGCTTAATTTAAATATATCAACTTTTTCGTTGTTTTTTTTTTTTTTTTTTTCATTGTTGCTTGTCCAAAGATGTTGCATAACATATAGAGATGAATATGATTTTATAACTGGGAGATTTAGTAGCACTACAAGCTCCTTTCATCTATAATATTATATATAATTGTGTTTCATCAATGGTTTTTTGTATGATTGTGAAATTTGTAAGCAAATTTATTTTTTTTGAAAGATTCTCAAATTTATTCACTCAAAAGCCTTTGTTGCATTAGAGTGCTACATCATTGAAAGGGAGAAAGATAAACCAATAGAATTGTGAAACTGAAAAAAAAGAATCAAGAATTGTTGTGTTGTACTTGTCTCCTGCAGCCTATTTGAGAGAGTTCTATTTCTCAATATATTTTCCACATTTTCGATGAGTAGAGGATGTGGCGAGATGTGGCGACTCAGCTCACTATGCGTCCTTCTATTTATTTATCTCTAAATCACATACAGATGCACCGGAGCATGAATAACACATGGTCGGGCATATCTTTTGGTTGCACTAGATGTGTAATGCAAACCCAATTCGCCAGCATCCCTTTGGTCAACTTCTCCCACATGAAAGTTGAATATGGACATGTGAAAATAGGGTGTTACTGTGTTTCCCATTGCCCTTTGCATAAGACACACAAGGGATTGATGTTTGAGTCCCATTTTGTTATTCGATCACATATGGCTAGACGATTCTTCATCGCTAGCCACTGAAGGGAAGGAATACTTTGGGCGTCAGCATACTAAAACCAGACTCCATTTGACCAGCTACATGCTGGATGCTCCTCTCTTATAAGTCCCCATGTGTCCTTAGTCGAAAATTTCTTCTTGCATTTGTCAAACCTTGCATTTTCACAAAGTAACATCGATCGGTAGATCTTGAAAGTTGATTAAACTCCTCTGAGTTCTATGTTGTATTCACAAGCTTTTAAATAGCCAAAACAGTTACACAAAATCAGGAGAGATCTTATCTATACAATCTCATATACAAGAATATCTTAACTAAGTTGTTACAAGAATATTCCTATTCTATCACCCTCCTGCAGTCGCATCATCGGGAGAACAGATGGTGAGACTGGATCGGAATTGTTGGAACAGAGCTGTCGGTAGTCCTTTTGTAAAAATGTCAGCAAACTGAAGAGAGGAAGGAACAAATAGGACTTTTACTTCACCAAGCTTCACCTTTTCACGAACAAAATGGATATCTATTTCCACATGTTTTGTTCTCTGATGTCTAACCGGATTGCGAGACATGTAGACAGAGCTTATGTTATCACAATACACAATAGATGCCTTCATGATGGGAACACCAAGCTCCAGTAGCAGGTTACGTATCCAAGTGAGGTCTGCCACCGTGTTTGCAACACCTTTATATTCTGCTTCAGAGCTGGATCGTGAGACAGTGGGTTGACGTTTTGAAGACCAGGAGATGAGATTGGGTCCTAGATAGACGCAGTAACCAGAAGTGGATCTTCGCGTATCAGGACATCCCGCCCAGTCAGCATCCGAATAAGCCACCAAGTCTAAGATTGAGCCTTTTTGGAGTTGCAGGCCATATGACATGGTACCCTGCAAATATCTGATGATCCTTTTCAAAGCATGAAGATGAGGTATTATGGGATCGTGCATATACATGCATATTTGATGAACCGCATATGCGATATCCGGCCGTGTAAAAGTGAGATACTGCAACGCTCCAGCTAGCCGACGATACTCCGTTGGGTCTGCGATTGGATCACCATCATCAATAGATAGCTTGGATTGCAAGTCAACAGGTGTAGCGAGTGGTTTACAGTCCATCATCCCAGCACGCTTGATGATATCTTTAGCATAGGCCGTTTGACTTAAGAAAATCCCGCCATGTATGAAGTCTGCCTTCACACCAAGGAAGTAATGATGTTTACCTGAATCAGACATGGGGAATTCCTTCTGTAGCTGTAACACAATATGATGCAGAAAAGAGTTGTCGGAAGCTGTTAATATTATGTCGTCGACATATAGAAGAAGGTAAGCCTTGCGTCCGTCTTTGTTGTATATGAACAGAGATGCATCGCTTTTGCTGCAAGAAAAGCCAAGGTTAATGATGAAAGAAGCAAACCGAGAGTTTCAAGCCCGTGGAGCCTGTTTCAAGCCATAGATAGCTTTATTTAGTTTGCAAACATGATCAGGGAACTCCTTGCTTCTGTAACCCGGTGGTTGATGCATGTATATATTCTCATCAAGTATTCCATGTAGGAATGCATTCTTTACGTCTAGTTGATGTATTGGCCGATTGTGAGCAAGACTTACATCCAACACTGTCCTGATTGTTGCTGGTTTGACAACAGGACTGAAGGTCTCAGTGTAATCAATCTCCTCTTCTTGGGACTTGCCGTTTGCAACAAGACGTGCTCTTGGGCGTTTGATTGTGCCATATGCATTGAGTTTGTGCTTATACAGCCAATGACAGCGCACAATGTTAGTATTGCTCGGCCTTGGTACAAGATCCCAAGTCCGAGTCTCATGAAAGGCATCAATTTCATCATCCATTGCTGGCTTAAAGTTTGGATCCGATAGAGCTTGAATATGATTTGTTGGAACAGTTGACACAGTTGAGAGTAAGGTGAACTGTGTCTTTGGCTTTCTTATACCATCTTTACCTTTAGTTTGCATCGGATGACGAGGGATGTCACGTGCAGGGACTCGAGCGTTGGTGGTGGTAACCGTAGAAGAAGTGTATGAAGCTGAAGTGAAAGTTTGGTGGAGGAACAGGAGGAGAGATGTTTGAAGGATGAGCTGACTGAAGTATTTCTTTAAAAAGTGAGGAAGGCTCATCTTGCGACTGAAGAAACTGATAAGAAGAGTTTGAAGATTTCCTTTCAGCCGCTGGGAACACTGTCTCATCAAAATAAACATGACGAGGTATAATTATTTTCCTCGTTTTTAGATCCAAACATCTGTAACCTCGATGAAGAGAAGGATAACCAAGAAATAAACATGGCGTCGAGCGAGGTGCAAGCTTATGAAGATTGGAGTGGTTGAGATTAGGAAAGCAAAGACAACCAAAAACTCTTAAATGATCATATTTAGGAGGCTTTTTGAATAGCATTGTGAAAGGAATGCGATTTTGGATGGAGGAAGATGGAAGAATATTTAAAATATGAACCGCAACCTTTAAATCTTCAACCCAATACCCATAAGAAAGATGAGCTTGAAACAACAGTGAACGTATGGCATTGTTTACCGTTCGGATCATACGTTCGGATTTGCCATTTTGTTGAGAGGTATGAGGGCAAGAAAATCAAATTTGAATCCCTTTAGAAAGAAAGTGGTCCTGAAAAACAGAATTGTTATATTCTCCTCCATTATCACATTGAAAAGCCTGAATTTGAGTTTTGAATTGATTTTGAACATAGGCTGAAAATATTAAGAATTTTGAGAATACCTCGCTCTTACGCCGTAATGGATAGATCCAAAGAAAATGAGTGAAGTCATCCAAAAATAAGACATAATATTTGAGACCACTTATGCTTGTTTTTGGGGACGTCCATACGTCTGAATGAACAAGTTCAAAAGGTTTAGAGGTAAAAGAATCAGACTTAGAAAATGGAAGTTTTATTTGTTTCCCCAATTGACAAGCCTGACAAGAAGAGTGAAGGCTGTCATTATTACAAGCAATCAAATGAGATGAACGTAAAGAATTCAAAGCATGATTATTCAAATGAGCTAAACGTTTATGCCAAAGAGATGGCGAGAAAGACAGTAAAGCAGTGGAGGTTTGAGGCTGAGGAGATGCAGGATTAGAGTAGAGCTCCCCAGTGCTGTTACTGCGCAGAAGAACCTCCTGAGTTTGAAGATCCTTCACAGAAAATCCGAAAGGGTCAAATTAGTAAACTTTCGGACTGAAATTAAATTTTTGACAATTTGAAGAGTAATAAGAACACGATTAAGAGATAAAGAGCGAGAAGAAGAATGTAAAAAGGTATTTCCTGAGAGATTACCGGAATCCGAGACCCATTGCCAACAATAACACAATGATTGATATCTTTAATAAGATTGGACTTGAGTATACCTTCATTGGCAGCCATGTGACTTGTAGCTCCAGAGTCCATGTACCATTCACCAGTGGAAGGATCAGCTAAGGTCATGACGTTGAAGGCGTTTGAGAAGTCTATCAGCTGGGGCTTTGTCACGGACACGTTTGCTTGGTGAGTAGTCTGTGGTCGTGATCCGAGAACACCACGTTGGTTCTGAGTGCCAGGTGGGAATTGTCCCCAGTAGAGAAACTGCGGTTGCTGCCACTGTGGGTAGGGACCGTTCCAGTAGTTGCTTGCAGGCCAAGGTTGCTGAAAGTACCGATTGTTGTTGTTACGCCCTCTGAATCTGTTTCCGTTGTTGCGTCGAGCGCCTCTTGTGTTGGTGTAGGAGTTGTTGTTGCGTGAGGTTTGAGAGCGGTTGTTGTTTGGTTTCTCATCGGCAACGGTGAGGATTGTAGAGGAGGAAGCATGATCTGTGACTGCAGGCTTCTTTAGCTTGTTGACACGCTTCTCCTCCATCTCTAACATAGATTGCACTTGATCAAATGTAGGGAACGGCTCTCGATGTTTGATGATGTTGATTATGTTATCAAACTTGTCGTTCAATCCGTTAAGGAGATACATTACCAATGTACGATCACTAACAGGAGCATCAACATTGGTTAAGAGATCAGAAAGGGACTTCATCTTCTGACAGTACGCCTGGATAGTGAGATCACCAATCTCTGTAGTTCTCAGATCATTATCGAGTTGAATCGCCCTAGCTTCCTTGTTGTTGCGAAATTGATTCTCAACCCGGATCCATATGTCACGTGCAGTACCACCAGTCTTGAATGAGCTTCGAAACAATTTCTCAGCTAACGTTCCGTAGAGCCAGAGTTTGACGAGACCATCCCGTCGAAACCACATCGTATCATCAGCACCAGTCGGAACAGAAGTCCCGTCAATGTGTCCAGACACATCAAAAGCCAGACAGTGCGTGTGGAAAAGCTCTCGCCACGCATCATAGTTGTGATCATCTAGATCTAAAATAAGAGGGATGTGAGTTTTGATGTTTGTAACACCAAAAGCCCGATCAACATGTGCAGGAGGAGCTGCTGCCATGACGAAAAGAGAAGAGAAAAATGAGAGAGAGAGAAAAGAACAGAAAATTATTAGAAGAAGAAGAGATCGAGAGCACTGTGCTCTGATACCATGAAAGTTGATTAAACTCCTTGTATTCACAGGCTTTTAAATAGCCAAAACAGTTACACAAAATCAGGAGAGATCTTATCTATACAATCTCATATACAAGAATATCTTAACTAAGCTGTTACAAGAATATTCCTATTCTATCAGATCTGTAATTCTTCACCCGAATTAAATCAATTTCTGCCTCCATTTTATTTAGCAGGTTGTCCCTATGATTTCACTTCCTGTGTGTTTAACAAAAGATTTTCATATTAAAGCAATTTTATGATTGTTATATAGGTAAAATTGTGTGTTGTATATCTTGTCTTAAGATTTTTTCGTAAAGATTCATCATCATGCATGCACTTAACATATTTAAATTCATCGACATATCATCCATGCCAAATATTGTTGACAATAATAATCTAGTAAACGATAAGAAAAAACGCAATCAATCATCACCGGTCAGCAAACAACAATATATGTTTGATATATCAATATGAAGTATTTGTTGTCTGACATATTAATTAGTCAGATACTCAAATTGTCGTGAAATGTATAGCTTTTCTTTTCCACGTTGGATAAGTAAGACATATGGGCCCTTGATATAAAAACCCAGCCCATTAAGAACGAAACTGATCAGATAAACAGTTCCTTCCACTAGTCAGCAGCAGCAGGTTCGCGTATTTCTCAGCTTATTGAAAATTCAATTAATACTGATCCATTATCCAAACCATTATTAGCAACAAATAACGCATAAAATTCAAACGTTAAAGTATATTCTTCATCCTTCAAATAAGTATCAAAGAAGTTTCTATAATCCAATCAAATCAAATTGGAAGCAAACAAGCAAAGAGAAGAAGAAACATGAACTCAGATTCCGATCATCACCCTCACCTCCCCACCATCAAGATCCACCACCCTCCCTCCCCTCGCCACTCCCACCACCACTCCTCCTCCACTCCCTCCGCCGCAACCCCCACCGCAGGCGCCCGCCGTAAAATCGGAGTGGCAGTCGACCTCTCCGAAGAAAGCTCCTTCGCCGTCCGCTGGGCCGTGGATCACTACATCCGTCCCGGAGACGCCGTCGTCATCCTCCACGTGTCCCCCACCTCGGTCCTCTTCGGCGCCGACTGGGGCCCCCTCCCTCTCCAGACTCCTCAGCCTCATTCTCCCGCGGAGACTCTGGATCAGCTGCCGAGGCCTAGCCAGGAGGATTTCGACGCGTACACGTCGGCCAAGGTGACTGATCTCGCGAGGCCGTTGAAGGAGGCGGGGTTCCCTCACAAGGTCCATATAGTGAAGGATCACGATATGAGGGAGAGGCTGTGTCTTGAGATCGAGAGGCTTTGTCTTAGTGCTGTGATTATGGGGAGCAGAGGGTTTGGAGCTGAGAAGAAGAGAGGGAGTGATGGGAAGCTGGGGTCTGTTAGTGATTACTGTGTTCATCATTGTGTTTGTCCTGTCGTTGTCGTTAGGTATCCTGATGGTTTTACTGCTCATGGGAATGGTACGAGGGAAGCTATTGTTACTGTTAAGTCAGTTAGGGATGATGATGATGATGATGGAGAAGAACATGAGGCTAAGATTCCTGCTGCTCATCATGAACACATCAAAGGTTAGATTTTCAGTTGATGGGAACTTGAAAGATTTGATCTTTCTGGAGATTGATTTTGTTAGTGTTCTACTCTGCATAGTCTGCTTAGTTCTGTGATCTGTTTCTCTTCACGGTTACATTTGTTCTTCATCTGGTGATTAGTTATTCTCTGTTACTGTTTAGATTATATGCTTTTTTTTCTAAGACTTATTGTGATAGTCTTTGGAAATTGTTTAAGGAGAATCTCACTGCAAGTGGAAGTGGTGCGGAAAAAGCTTAAAAATGGTTTCTTACGTTACGACTATTCAACAATGTTTTAAATGTTTGGTGTTCTCTTTGGTGTTTTTCCCTTCTTTGTTAACGCGTTTTGTGTTTTGATTTGAATATTCGTAAACCTCTTAGTGTTGAAGATATTTGCTTTTCGCCGACAAGGATGTTTTCTTTTTGTTGGGACTTGATAAATAAATGAAGAAAAAGTCTTCCTCAGCTTTACTTTTTCTTGTAAATTAGTGAAAGATGCATCTAATGGAATGTAGTCCAATGTGTTACCTGTAATCCGATACGTAAATTAGTATCTTCTTACGTCTAGTTGTGCAATTCAAAGTTCTGATGAAAAATTGTCCAGGAAAAAAAAAGTTATATAGAAGTAATATCGACTTCTGTTGCATATATCTTGTTGGTCTTTCGCTTGTTCTTCCTTAAGCCTTTTCACGGGCTACACATATCATATACGTATGCAGGGATGCAACATTTGTTTGAGATTGCCAGAGTCTATGGTTTGAAAAGAAAGCATCGATAGTCTTTTGCTTGATTGGTTAAGTGGTCCGTCTTGTGAGCTCTTTATAATCTAATTTTAGCTTTGAAGTTTATAGCTGTAGAAGGAAACTTGACATTGAAACTTAAGCTACTTCATCGGTCGTATGATTGCTGCATATGATTTGATTATCAAAAGCGAATAACAGTTGACCCTCATCCTTTTACAGATGAATGATGCGCCTTAGCATCTTATTGGATTCAGTGTCTTCACAGCCAGGTAAATATAAGCTCCCTCTACCATATGAATATGATGACCGAGTGATCTCTGTCGATCATCTGTTCTTTTTTACTTTTTGCTCTTGATTCTTTTGAAATTCGTAGGTACCACTGATGAATGGAAACAATGAGTTTGAAGCGGATTTGTGCAGAGGATTGTGTTCGTGTGAGTGTGTGTGTTTGTGCTATCTCCTGCAATCAAGATGTCTCTGGAATCTCCTCTGGATTCATTATTCTCAGTCCTCTTTACTTTTATATGATTCACCGTGTATGATTCTCTCATTAAAACAATGAAATAGTTAGTATGAACTCTAGAACCCTTTTAGAATTATGATATTCATCTTCAATCCGATTTGATATAATCCCATATATGATAATAAAACTTTGATGCTGATTTGCTATATAGCACATTTTCTTCAAACTTGACCAAATTATTCATACCTGGTCCACCCCGGTTAAAAAATAGTTTCGGAAGCATATTGTAAAAGTCTTTTTACACTACTTATAAGCAATGACTGAAAATCTCATTTCATTTTTGGTCATAGTGAATGACAACTGAATTTCTTGGAAAACCTGTCACCTGTAGTCTTGCCTGTTCGATCCAGTTCAATAAATGATTCAGAAGACAAGTCTCATCACCTGTTTCAGTTTTGAATTTATATCCTTCATTTATGATGTCTCTCGTTCATGTGAATGTAGATCACGTTATGGTTGAATGAATGTTAGGTTGGTGGTTAACTAGTGCACAGTTTAAGCTAATTGTCAAACTCAACGTATGGGATAAAGACTGTGTCCATTGCTTTTTGGTTTGACTTTTGGAGCTCTGGACTAAAGCTTGAATTTTTTGACGATAGTCATGCTTTGATTGTGAAAGCCACCGAATTTTCTTAAAACAAAGTAAAACGTGTTTTGGTACGATCTGAATATTTATTTATATTATCCAGAGTACTGTGGCTTACAAAAGATGATATCATGTGAATCAAAGAGGATGGTGACATTGAGATAAGCTTAAGGGAAGTAAACATGAAGATGATATTATCCTCATGGACCATCGGAAACAGGTTGCAGACAAGTCAGATATGACAGGTTCAGTGTTCTTGGCGAATGGAAAAAAAAAACTTTCACGACCCATAAAAATTCTTGAAATTTATATCATCTATTTTCTGAAGTCCCCACAATTTTGTTGTTGAGTGGTCGAAATAACAATGCAAAGCACAATCATGTACTCGTTTTTCTTTACGTTATATCAATGTGTGACACATATGTCATCATTCTCACCCATTCCCTTGAACCATGAACTTATTATAATCTAAAAAAAATAAAAATACATGCGAATCCAAATTAATTACTTAGATAAACAAAATCAGATAACGATCGATCAGTTACAACATTTAAAATTACAAAATAATGAACTACCTCATCACTAAGACAAGTCTATTGTTAGAATTAAAAAAAAACGAACGGTAGTGATTTACGCAAAGAGAAACAAAAGAGAATCAACGGCTGAGATCTCTCCTCGTTTTGGAGATGGCAAAGAACAGAGAAGACGATGATGAATCAACGGCGCCGTTCAGTGTTTTGGAGACTCTCTCATTCTAATCTGATGATAGAGTTAATCGTAGCCGTTGCTTTCAACATGGGTTCCTCTCTTGACGGTCGCTTCAACGGCCGATAACAGACTGACTCTTGAGCTGAAGAGCATTCAATCTCCTCCTGCAATTATCAAAAAACATAAAAGATAAATAAAAACAAAAATTATCCAAAAGAGGAAAGAACTTGAGAAAGTTAGGACAAAACAAAACTGAATGAGAGAAAGACATATCCGTACCTCGGACCTCTTCCTCTTCGCCACCAGACCTCCGCCTTCACCTCCACCGTCAGAAGATGATGAACTCATTACAGGAGGCGGCTGCGCCGCAGCAGCCCACGGAACAACTTGATTCTCAGCTTCTTCCTCGTCGTCTTCATTTTCATCTTCATCACTGTACTCCTCGTCTTCGTCATCATCATAAGACTCCGCGCCGTCATCATTATCGAAACCATTGATCTCCTCCTGGCCACGATTCTCCGTCACAATCCTTTCAGTGCTGCTTACGCCGTCTCTACCGCCGCCGGCGGTTTTAAGAGCCACGCATGAGTCGCAGACGGAGAAGGTTGGGCCGAGGCGAAGCCCCGCGGCTTTCCACGGCGTAGGTGACTGGCAGGCGCTGCAGAGAAGACACCGCGTGTGTTTGGCGACGAGGAAGTTAGCGCCGTGAACTTTACCATCGCAGTGCCAGCATAGACTCGCCTGATCTGACTCGCAGTACATTCTCGCAACACCGTCGCATAAATCACACTTCTTTCCCATTATTAGATTCACTCTCTCGAGACTATCTTTGCTCCTTGGTTTTGTTCTTGTTTTTTTCTGGGGACAGCCAAGAAGAGGAAAGTGCAAGTTGCAAGCAAGACGAGGCTAGGTTCGTCTTTTTGTGTGTCAAGCGAAAAAAAATCTATTTCTCTTCTTTGGTTTCACAATGGTTTTGTTTTATAGAGCGCACCCATGTTTTTTAATTCTGTGGCCAGGAATAGAAAACCATCTCAATTTTATTTAACTATACTTAATTTCTCAGAGTATTGAATTTATTAGTGATTAGTTTAATCTTTTTATTAAGACATTGGTTCAACCTTGTATTCGATGTTTTTGTTTGGATAATGATCAGTTCTGTTTCTATATCTGTAAAAGAAAAATTCACTTACTAGTATATCTTTATTGTTTAAGATCTATGCCTTATCCTCGACTTTAGCTTTAGGGATAGATATCATAGATGTTTTTGTTTAACTTTTGTTACCACTTAACAAAATAATTTTGAGATATTTTAGTTTCATAACCGTACAATTTGCTCAACAATACCAATAATTCCTCTTGTGACAGTCAGTTAATTTACCAATTAACACCATAGATTTTAGAAGAAAGTTAAAACAAAGGACTCGTGTGTTTAAACCACAATTTAGTATGTACTTACTTACAATTATAACTATTCTTTCTGGGAAAGATTATAACATATTAACATTTGTATAAGAAAAGGTAATCAAGTTATTGTATATTCATCTATCGATTGACGAATTTATCATGGAACTGTAGATTATATTTTACGTCTTTTCCGCTGATATTTCAATCGTGGTTAGGTATTGCGAATATCATATGACAAGAATGTCAAATGAGTTTGGTTATTGGGTATATCATACTTGTATATATTATTATTTTAACATACAGCTTTGGTTTAATATGTACCATAGTTTATTTAATTTGAAAACCACTTAATGCGTATGGGCCATGGCGACTAATTCTTGGTTGAGTTTCGAGATATTTTGTGTGGAGATTTTATAGTCGATGACGTGGCGAGATCTCAGCCATGAGAGAAGGAGAGAGAGATTCTGCCCTGTCCTACGTGGACGAATCATGTTCTCAATAGGCTAAAGAGCCACGTGAGCCCCACCTGGGCGCTGTCTGGACCGTAAATAGAAGTCTAATGGACCCCAGTACTCTCTCAGTTATCTTTCTTTTATAACCACTTGTTTTGTTTTTACTTCTCCCATACTTATTTCTCTTTCCAAAGTGATCCAAAACATATGTGTTCTTAGCTTTTGCGGTAGAAATAATAAATAATAAAAATACAAAAATGTATTGGTATGAGAGTGAAATAAATCTTTATAATATAACCGAGTATGATTTACTTGGACCATAATTCTTTGATGTTTTTTTGTTATATGGTTGTATAATTTGTGGTGAGTGTGTGTGTGGCTCTGGAACTCAGTATAGAAAAATAAAAGTTAATTCTGTGAAAAGTATAACCCACATGTTGTAAATGATGTGAAGAGGAAATTGTGCACATGTGGCATGCTTTGATATGGGGAAAGCCTACGTGAGGAACAACGGTGGTGGTGAAGAATCGAAAGGAAGATGAGATGTCAAGATGTGAACCACCAGAATGCACGAAGTTTGTGGTGTGTGGTGGTTTGCTTCTTTACTGTGTTTCTCTTTTACTTCTTTAAATGTGTGGATAAGAACTTCGTAACAATTCAGAACTTTGGTTGTGATTGGTAAGAAGAGGCGCAACTCAGAGTAATTAATGCAGGAGAAAGTGGGAGTAAAATTAGTGGAGTAAAAGTTATAATTAAAAAAAGAAAATATTTAAATCCAGCGTAACACAAGTTTTCTCTACACAAACCAAGAGGGAAAAAAGAAGCAATTTTACTCCGTTTCAACAGTAACCAGCGAAAAAGTAAAATAATTTTTTTTCACCTGATTGGTTGCATGTTAGCTGAAGTCAGAGTAAAAGTGTTTTCCTCTTAAAACATTATCGCTATCTATACCAAACAATCATACCCTTTGAGTAATGAACATGATTTATAATTTTATATAAATGAATTTTCAGAATAGTTGAATACATCCCTTCTTCTCAGTTGAAGAGATGTGGCATGTATGGGTTTTAAAGGATATGCATTGCTGACGCCACCTATTATATAAGGGTTCAAAGCTGTAACAAAAATAAATAAAAGTGAGTTTGTTGTCTGTTTATGAATAACACGATTTTGCTTTACTATTCATATATTCAACCATTTAAAAGTCCTTAACTATTACAACTTAAAAGTTTAAATACTCAGATTGCTTTAAAAATCTGGCTGTTATTATATAACAATGTGTTGGTTTAAGTTGGCAGGAATTAATGGATCTACTAGTCTAATTATCCAAAGCCATCCGATAAGAACTGCATTCTATCTCCCACAGATATAGCACATAGTTTCTTTAATGATTTTGTTTGTTTAAAGATGAATAGTCATTCGTTTCATATTACTTGTCATTTTAAACTTCGGTATACATACTAATAAAATATTTATTTTTATATATTTACTAAATAAAAATATCATTACCAATACAACTAATCACATTTCAACCAATAGAAAAATAGATGAGAATAAAATGTTAATAAATTTTGCATTGAAATTATAAAACGACATTTATTTTGAAACGAAAATTTCCTCTAGACAATCAAATCGAAACGGAGCGAGTAAAAGTTTTACGTGTCACGAACAGACGAATGTATTAAGCGATATCGGATAAAACTTCTCAGTAAACCCAATAATGCTCCATATCGAAAAGCCATACGTTTAAAAATCTCTAAAGTCGACACGTCTAGAAAAAGACCACACAAGTTAAGGCCGAAGGGGATGTATCATATAACATGGGCCTCTCTCTCCACGTTTTTCTTTCTCTCTCTTTTTCTCCCACGTTTTCTTTCTCTTCTTGGCATTCACGTTTTTAGGTATCTCTTACATTCTCCACGTTGAAGTGTAAGCAAGCATTAGGTGAGATCTCTTAGTACTAGATACAACAATCATCTTAATTATGTCTGTTGCGTTCTCATGTGCCAAATATTAGGTCTTGAACTTTTTATGGTAAATATCAGTTTGTGCCATCTAATCACTAAAGGTATATCAATCTGATCTTTAGATTCTTGTAAAACTTCTTACTCGCCGAACTCTCTGTCCACCCCATTAATACTCGGAAGTTACAATTGACCGAGCACCTACAATCAATAGGAAAACTTTGGATTATGGCTTTAGCTACTTTTATTACAATATATAGTTACAGATTAATATAAGAATATACAACGATACTACAAGGTTTATCTAGGCTCCATTACACTCGTGGTTTGGTAATTATTGGAAGGAACCTCAAGATTAATCGATGTAGTGTCAGAAAACAAGAGATTTCGCTCGTTGTAAAACCCAGGCTCCTTGGGATCAAGAAGCAACATTTCACTACTTAGCATCAGAACCACCATTGACATTTTTGGTCTATCTATAGGATCTTGTTGTACACATAACAGACCGATATGAATTGCTCTTAAAACTTCAGAAATATCCGTACACGATTCCTTGAAAGCTTCATCGATTAACTCACATGCCTTGTCTTCCCTGTTTTGCCTCCAAGCCTACAAAATTAATTATGAGTACTTTAAGATAAGACTAAAATAAGCTGTGTGCTCTGCTCATAATGTACTTACGTGTCCAAGAAGGTTAAGCTTGTGTTCTTGATTGTTGAAACCATGGTTTCTTTTTCCTGATACTATCTCCAACACCAAAACTCCGAAGCTAAATACATCGGATTTTAATGAGAAATACCCATCGATTTGATACTCCGGAGACATATATCCACTGCAGAACGATATAAAACAAACCCTTTTTAAAAAGACCTGTTAGCTTGTGTTGCAAGTCAATAATGATGGCTAGTCTTACTATGTTCCAACCACTCTGGTTGTGTTTGCTTCAGTTTCATCTCCCCCCAAGGTTCTAGCCAATCCAAAATCTGATATTTTAGGGTTCATATCAGAATCAAGCAGAATATTGCTTGCTTTGAGATCACGGTGTATGATTCTAAGCCTTGAATCTTGATGGAGATACATCAGTCCACGAGCAATCCCTTTGATTATTTCCGAACGTTTAGGCCAATCAAGTTCTTTACGCCGTTCTTGATCGAAAATGAAAGAGTCCAAGCTTTTGTTACGTTGATACTCGTAGATAAGCATTCTTTCATCATCCTCCACGCAATACCCAAGAATCTTGACAAGGTTGCGGTGTTGTAGTTTTGCAATTAACTTGATCTCGTTCTTAAACTCTTCTATTCCTTGTCTTGACGTTCTCGAAAGCCTCTTTACAGCGATTTCTTCTCCAGAAGACAACGTTCCCTGGTGAAAAAAAAAAAACAAAAAGATCTTACCATTTAATCTGCATTGCAAAATATGAGAAGAAGCTGTGACTTCTTACCTTATATACAGGTCCAAACCCACCTTGCCCGAGCTTATTTTCATCAGAGAATTCACATGTAGCTTCTGAAATCACTTCAAGATCAAGAAATGGTAATTCAGGATCTTCATCCTCTTGTCTCTTGCTGGAAACACGGTCTAAATCGCGCTGCAAAGTTTCTGCATAAATCAAGTTTCTTTTATTAACTTATACGCACAATTCTAAATCAATATATATATATATATATTCATTCCAGAGAGCCATAATCTTTTACCTATTGTTGCAAGTTTCTTTCTCTTCCTCATTTTGCAGATAGTCAGACCTATGCACAGGCAAATAATAAACAATGCTGTAGATAATACTATAATGAGCATCATCCTTTTCTTCCCCTTCACGTCATCGATGCTATACTTTTCTGTGACCAAACAAAAAAAATGATCAAGAGATGTAAGTAAAACAATGTTTCATGTTTCACAAAGTATTAGCTTACCTATTTCTGAAGTAGCAAGCCTCACATACAGATCTTGTCCATTTTCATCATACTCTCGTATATCAAGCAAATCTCCAAACCAGATAATACATCCTTCTCCTCCATCTCTAATATCAAAAGGAGAATAAGCTGAACAAGAACAGTTTCTCAAGCATACCCTCTTGCATTCATTCAAATCCATGCTCTTATCGTACCACGATGCTCTTGTATCAGGTAACTTCAACTTCGAAATCTTCAGAAAATCTTCTTCTCCTCCACCACAACTCAATTTCACTCCTCTAACACACCCTTTTGACCAATCCCCATCAGAATAAGCCTTTGGAGAATTAGGAACAAACCCTTTTAAACACCTACAAGCTGGAGAGTTATTGATGTTGCAGCTTCCGTAAGAGCCACACAACATGTAGCCATCACAGCTATCCATTTGAGCTGATAGATAGAAGTTCCAGTGACTATCTACCCAAGTGTAACGTTGCAAAGCTCCATTAGGATTCAACTGCATTCTTGTGATCACTGAAGGGTTCTCAAGCGTGTAAGTGTAGTAAGCTTCTTCCTCCGTGAACACAAACTCATACCGGTAAATAGGGTTAGGTTCTAGGTTAGGCATACCAGTGAATCTTAGACCATTCCACGGACCAGCCCTGAAGACATCAACCGAGTTTCTCTTCAAGAAAAACTGCGGAACACCGTTTGGATCCATTTTATTTGTGTAGTTACCAGTTGATGGATCATCTGGCGATTTCCAAGATGTCAAGAACCGGTTAAAACCGGTTTGAAAATTGATACCATATTTCATACCTGGAAGAAACGTGTCTCCAGGGTAATCTAAACTCTGCCATATGTAATCTTGATCCTCCCCTGAGTTTCTAACGACTAAGTTACCTGTATCAAGAATCTGAACAATAAGGTCTCTTACAACGATTTTTTGTAAAGAAGATGATGACCAGATGAGAGATTTTATGCCATTGAAGATACATAAGCTCCCGTTTCCATTGATTTTCAAGGCTCCTGAGAGGTCGTAGAGAGGAGAATCTCTGTTTGCGACCCAAACAACTGTCTGAAGAGAGACTTTCTTGTACCATATCCCGAGATAACGGTTGCTTGATCTTCCCGGAGAAAAAAAACCGAGCTCGAAGCTCCCACCTTTTGAAACAATAGTGTCTCCATCTTTTAATGTCTGGTTTTCTGTGATAACATCCGTTGCTTGCGCTACAAGAAAGGTTAAAAACAGACAGAAAAGTAGCATAGGAAGCACATTAATGGCTTCCATGGCGGCTCCTGTGGAACTGGAGAGAGTTGGAAATGATGTTTACTACTTAAGCTAATGCTGTTAATCAGTTAATTATTTTTTAAAATATTGAAATTAGTGAGGAATATAAGGAAGGTTCAATGGTATAAATTTTTATTACTTGTTGAAGAGACAACGGAGGAGAATTGCAATGTGTAGCATGCAGTTTCTTGCATCGTGTTACTATTGGTTGTTAATGTCAACCACAACGTGCCTAAGAACTATGTATATGTTCATAATATACTATAGGACAATGGAAAGATGGAACGATTCAACAAAGATATAAATTTGTATTTCATTTTGAACTAGATAATGTAATTAAACAAATACAAAAATTAAATAAACGAACAAACAAAGTTCAAGTGGGGACATCTCAATTTGTAGATGAAACTTTTAGAACTCTCTCTGCCCAATGATCACTACAAGAAAACATCAATATTTTGAGGGAAATTCTGAGGGAAAATGAATTTCTTGGAATTTTCTGACGAAATACCGAGGATATTCCGAAGAACACCATTTCCTCGGAATATCCTCGGAATTTTCCGAGGAAATGATGTTTCCTCGGAAAATTCCGAGGATATTCCGAGGAAATTGTGTCCGTCGAAAAAAACCGACGGATTTTTCTAAAATTTCGAGGAAACTTTGTAGCCGTTAGAGAGCCGTTGGGAGAGCCGTTGGGCGATTTCAAAAATTCCGAGGAAATACCGAGGAAGGGTTGTTTTTCCTCGGAATTTCCTCAGTATGTCGGCAAGATTTCTTCTATAAATACAGCCTTCCCTCTTCCTCTTCATTCACTCCATTTCTTCTTCTTCTCTCCTAATATCACGAAATTGATATAAAAAAACATGTCTTCTTCAAATTATTTTCGTTCTTGGATCGATCGACCTCATTTGGATCCGGAGACGAAATTGCTTACGGAAGAATACCAACAAGGTTTAACCGAATTCATGGCGTTAGTTCGCCGACAACCGGAAGCAGAAACAGGTAAGTTAAGATGTCCTTGCTCTAATTGTAAAAATAGAAAAGTTATTAAAGAGTGAGATGCTTGGACCCATTTATTTTTGAATGGGTTTACACGAAGTTACAAAATTTGGTATCATCATGGGGAAACTGGTTATGAACTTGGTAGTACTAGCGAACCTCAGCCGGCGGTTAGATTAGAAGAACCAATTAGAACGGATTTAGATTATGGTGTAGGTACTGAGCAGATGGTAAATGATCATTTTAGAGGGGAAGATTTACCCAATGCAGAAGCTAGGAGATTTTATGATATGTTGGATGCTGGAAAGCAACCTTTGTATGAAGGTTGCAGAGATGGTCATTCAGCTTTATCATCTGCTACAAGACTGATGGGCATTAAGACAGATTATAACTTGGCTGAAGACTGTGTGGATGCGATAGCTGATTTTGTAAAAGGTATTCTACCTGAGGATAATGTAGCTCCAGGTTCATACTACGAGGTGCAAAAACTCGTATCTGGTGTTAGTTTACCGTATGAAGTAATAGATGTATGCAGCGATAACTGCATGATTTATTGGAGGGCGGATAACCAGCGGATTACATGCAAATTTTGTGGGAAGCCTCGTTACAAAGATACGAGTGGAAGAGTTCTAGTGCCACATAAAAGGATGTGGTATTTGCCTTTGAAAGAAAGGTTGCAGAGGTTGTATCTTTCGGAACGCAGAGCGCAACGAATGAGATGGCATGCGGAGCACTCAACAGATGGTGAGATTAGACATCCTTCAGATGCAAAAGCGTGGAAGCATTTCCAATCAAAGTATCCCGACTTTGCATATGAGAGAAGAAATGTCTACCTTGGATTATGTACTGATGGTTTCAGCCCGTATGGGAAGAGTGGAAGACAATATTCTCTATGGCTAGTCATTGTTACACCATATAACTTACCCCCAAACTTGTGCTTGCGACGAGAATTTTTGTTTCTCTCCATTCTCGTTCCCGGACCAGAGCATCCTAAGAGATCACTTGATGTGTTTCTTCAGCCACTAATATATGAGTTGCAACAACTATGGGCTCAAGGTGCTGAAACATACGATATTTCGTGTAAAGAAAACTTTCAAATGCGGACAATACTAATGTGGACAACAAGTGATTTTCCAGCATATGGTATGTTATCTGGATGGACAACGCATGGGAGGCTATCATGTCCATATTGTCAAGATGACACAGATGCTTTCCAACTAAAGAACGGAAGAAAAACGTGTTGGTTTGACTGTCACAGACGATTCCTACCACCTGATCATCCATACCGTCGGAGTAAGACTTTGTTTAGAAAGAACAAGCAGGTGTTTGATGGTCCACCTGAGGAAGTTAGTGGGAAAGGTTTGAAGACACAACTAAGAGATTATGGTGCTGCCAGAACGCCAGACGTCGGTGGACATGAGCGTCTTCCGGTAGATGCTGTTGGAGAACTACGTAACTGGCACAAAAAAGTATTTTCTGGGATCTGCTATACTGGGAGGATCATCTCCTAAGGCATAATTTAGATGTCATGCATATTGAGAAGAACTTTTTTGACAATCTTATGAACACGATCCTTAACGTTCAAGGTAAAACAAAGGACAATTTGAAGTCAAGAGTGGATTTAGTCGATATATGTGGTCGTTCAGAACTTCATGTTGATGCGAATGGTAGGGCCCCTTTTCCCATATACCGACTTGATGTAGAGGGAAAAGATGCGTCTTCAAGCACAACTTGGGTGCTCAGTCTCAAGCCACTCTCAGGGATCGGATGGTAATTTCATTCGCTTTTTATTCTATTTTAAAAGTTTCAAAATTTTATTTATTTATCATTTCTTCTAATTACTAATTTTTGTTTAATTTATATTGATTTCAAGGTCGAAGAAAATGATGGTGAGCGGGTTGATGATTTCGCCCTAATGAAGAGGGCGTATACCAACAAGAAGACCGGCGAGATTGATGATGGTCTTGCGAAGGATGTGGTCGACCTCATACACTCTCAGTTGGAAGAAGAAGCGTCTCAGCTTCAAACCGACGAAGAGTCGATGGGTACCCAGTTGCCTCAGGCTCGGATCAACGAAATCGTTAAATCGGTAAGTTTTTTTTTTAAATTTCAGTTCATCTTACCTATTATTTAAATTTGTCTATATTCTTTTTCAGTCGGTTCCAAAGAGGAAGGAACGTTTGTTCGGTTTGGCTCGTCGGTCCCGGTCGGTTGCATCTTCTGCTGCACCACCGCCATATGTTAATCCAACATCACTTATTGGTCAGCTGCATGACAAGGATATTCGCATATCTGCGTTGGAGACCCAGATGGCGACTCAACAAGCGAGCTTCGACGCACAGAGGAAGCTGAACGAGCAGATGATGGAGATGATGAGGACGTTGCACCCGAACGTGAACTTCCCGACCCTGCAAGACCCGAACCCCCAAAACCCAAACCCCCAAAACCCTTAGTTTTTTTTTAAAACCTTGGAATGTTTTTTTATTTGTACTACTTTGAATTTGAATTTTATATTTTCGAAATTAAACTTTTGAATTTTAATTTTAAATTTTCGAAATTATATTTCTGAATTTTAATTTTATATTTTCGAATTTAAATTTCTAATTTTTGTTTTTAAAAAAATATATTTTTTTAAATTCCGAGGAACTGGTCCATCGGAATATTCCGACGACCAAGTTCGTCGGAATTTTTCGAGGGACGGTTTCCGAGGAACTGGCTCCTCGGAAATTTCCGACGAGCCTTTCCGAGGAAGCTGTTCCTCGGAATTTTCTGATGCTATGTTTCGTCGGTATCGTCCTCGGTATATACCGACGACTTTTCCGACGAACCTTGTGGTCTTCGGTATTTTCCGACGACTGTTCCGACGAACGGTAGTAATCGGTATTTCCTCGGAATTTTGGTTCCTCGAAATTTTCTCGGAAATTTTCAAGGACATTCCGAGGAAACACTAAATACCGAGGAGTTTTTTCCGAGGGAAATAATACTCGGTATATCGTCGGAATATCGTTATTCCGACGACATACCCACGATTTTTTCCCTCGGTATTCGCCTGTTTTCTTGTAGTGGATCAGAGTTAAAAAAACCATTGAGTATTCAAACATGCAATCCTCAGTGACCTTTTTTTATTGACACAATTCTATACTGGTGCTGTTAGCCTTGTGTGATGGGTTTGGATTGAAATCCTGCTCTATTTACGATGAGAGCATTCGCATTTTGTGATGATTTGATCTTGAGTGGCCGTTGACAGCAATGATACTGCTTTGCTAATTTAAGTGATAATGATCTGGAGATATATTCCGTGTTCGTTTACAGTTTAGTCATTTTAAAGAGTTTGGTACTTATTGATTTGCTGCTTTTTGTTCTAAATTGTGTTTTTGTTTAAAACGACTGTTGACTGTTTTCATACGGCAAGGAAAGTTTATATCGAAATTTCAGTTTGTCGTCTATAAGTCCATGTCCAGATTTTCAGCATAAGATTATGTTTTCTGGTAGTTCCTGGAGAAGATAATCAAGTATAAATGTGATTTTGTGTGTTTATGGCGCTTATTGGATCAAGTGTTTGGGAAAATATTGACATTTTAGGTTTAATGAACTTCAAATAGAAATCAATAAAATGTCATAATGTTACCATCTATCTTATTATTGCTTGAAATCTGGTTACATTAGGATTTACGATATCGTGAGACAAGAAAACCTTAATTTAACACTCTTAAGAAGCTGCATGTGGTTAACATGAGATACTCTCAACATGGATCTGCATTTTTCTAGTTTCCTATAGATGGGTAAAATATGCTAATAAATTTATTTCATGTAAATTTTTTAATTGTAACGAATAGTTTTATTCTTACTGCCATGCTAATAATTCAAACTTTCCGTTATGAAGTTTTACACTGTATGAAGAAGAATATGCTTTGAATTGATTTATGATATAATATAAGCTTTAGCATCATGACTTTGAATATGATTGAGTCTCGACCAATGATTATCACCAAAAAAAATAAAGTGTGGTTTTAATCTATTTGCCCTAATTTGAAATTTGAGTAAGAGGTATCCGATGTTTTTGTTTGATTATTCCATAATTCAAGAATTATATATCTTGAAAGATATATGATGCAAGTGATAAATGTTCTGAAAATAAAATTGAAAATCTAAAACAGTTAAATGAAAAAAATACATAACCAGTGGTGATAGTCTAGTTATGATTGTTCACAGGGGCGAAGCCAGACTTTATTTTCAATGGGTGCATATAATTAGTATTAGCTAAAATAGAGGCATCGAACTCAGCTTCCCAAAAAGTTATGGGTGCACTTTAACCAAATAAGCCAATTTATGTCCAGTGTCTACATATAAAGTTTAAAATCTAAATAATTAGTGGGTGCACGTGCACACATATTCTACAACCTAGCTTCGCCCCTGATTGTTCAGTGGTACTCGAAGGAAATAAAAACTCAATAGTTTGATCTCTGGCTGGCCTTCCGCACTACTTAATTAAATAGTAAGAATATGTAGTTGTTATGGACCTCGTGAGATTAGTTGATTCACGTTTGTCACTGGATCCCACGGCTATAAAAAAAAAAGAACCAACACCTAATCGATTACTTCATCGACTCGTGAACAAAGTATCCTTCTGTTCCATAATATAAGTTTTTTTGATCAAGACACAAGAATTAAGAAACTTAACTTTTTAAAAGATAATATCATTAATAACATAAATATAATAAAGATGATGAATCAAGTGTAAAAAAACAAATATACGCACCGTTTTGCTCTGGCGACTTCCTAAGTGACTAGGGTTTTCGAGATTTCGTCGATTCGGTAAGGCTTTTGCCGGCGCCGGCTGTGGTGATTCCCGATGGGAAAAGATGAGGGTTCTCAAGCCAAGCCTCCGGGGTTCCTAGAGGTTCAAAAAGCACCGGTTTCTGGTCGAGAAGAGACTCATGGATCCTGAGTCGGAGCGGTTCAGGGTAATCAATGTCTGAAAAAGATTGAGGTCGAGGTTTTGATGAAGGATGGTGTGGGTTCCGTTATGGTTTCTGAGGAGATTACAAACGATGTGGTGCCATTTCTATTATATTAAAACTATCAAAACATTTTATATTTTGAAATATCAATATTCTCTAAAATATCATGTATTATGAAGTAGAGGCAAGAGGGAGTACATATTTTGTTACCAAAATACACATATGTATAGGTTACAATTGTAAAAAGAAAAAAAAGAAGGTAAGTCCATACCAAAAGATTAGGTTAATTTAATTTACATCGAAAGATGAAGTTAACGTTTTTTTTGCTTATACGTTGTTGATTCACTTAATGTTATTGGTTCGACCGTAAAGATAAAATAAATATACGCATTACACAGCATACAATATTGTTTTTTTTTTTTCAAAAAAAATATTGTAGACAAAAAAATTGTTTTCCTTTTCAAAAAAAAATATTGTAGACTACTGCCAAATTTAACGAGCGAGAAATCCATGCATTAAGTTTTTGTTCACACAGGCATTAATTTATATATACATTTATAATGTGGTGTGTGTTTCAGTAAGATCACGACAGGTTTTTATTTTTATTTTTTTGAGCAACACGACAGGTTTTTATAAATGACAAAATTACAGTGATCAACATCGCATGTTAATAAACGGAGATGTTTATTTTTTTGAAAAGTATAAACGGAGATGTTAACATCTATTCTATTAATTCTCCGGCATGACCCATTGATAATAGTGGTGTCCAATTAAATAAACCATTTAAATGTAACTGCATAAAATAAATACAATCAGTTATGTTTCTTCCTACAAATAACTATTTAAATGGTATTCACTTCTTACAAAAGAAAAAAAATGAATTTTATCAATGCAGACTGTTAAAAATATTAAAAAATAATTTTAACAACGGGTTAAATAAACAAAATCATAATACAGGTTTTGTATAATAGTATACAGGTTTTGTAAATTACACAATAACAATCCAAAAGAATAAATATGTATTTTTCAATAAATTATTTTCTCCAGGTATTTTTAGGATTTGCATATACTTTTTGAGTTTTCAAATTCAGTTTGGATATGTCAGATTTTTTCGGATCCTATATACCCAAATCAACCCGAATCCGAAATAAAACTGAAATTACGAGTGTTTTATGTATATTAGAATTATATATCTGAACCGACAAGAGTTCGACATTATCCGGATGGAGTAGACCTGAAAAACTATAGATATTTATATGGATCTAAATTTTCATGAACCGAAAGATGCGGACCCAATAAGACCTGATCCGAGGACCGGATGCCTAGGCCTAATCTAAATAGATAAATATGATTACAAAAAATGGATTTATAATTATAAAGAAACGAGTATATGCCGGCTAACTTTAAGTTACTATTATTTCTACAGTAAATCAAATAGGTTTGATTAAGATTTATACACATATATGACTACAAAAAAATATGATTAAGAAAAAAACACAAGTATTACAATTAAATACCTAAAAAAGTTAAACAAAAAATATACATGTCCTTTTGAAAGGGCGGGTCAGAATCTAGATTCTGAAGACCCGAATGTTCTCAAATATTTGAAAAAATAGTTTCATTTAAAATAAAAAATCATATACACTTTTTAAAATACACAAAAACAGATTTTATCAATACATAACGGGTCTATGACAAAAAAATAATAGTTTAAAAATATTAAACTTTTTCTTTAAATTAAAATACTAAAAATAAAATCACTGTGAAATAATCCACAAGTTTAACAACAGGTTAATAAACAAAAATCATAAAATACGGGTCAGAATTATTTAGAGTATTTAAAATTTTGGTCATATTTAAAATAACAAAAATTATTCATAAAATAATTTTAGATAAATTTCATAAAATTCTTAACAAAATATAATTTATCAAAGATAAAAATATTCATGACATAAAATTAATATTTTCAATAAAACATATACCCGCAGAATCTAGTCAAAATACTATTAAGGGAAAATTGCCAAGTATGACTCAAAACTTGGAGTCAAACCCAAAAGAATACCCCAATTTGGGTCAAAGGCAAAATTAACCTAAAAGGCTATTGATATTACAACTAGGACCCTTGTGACCAAACAAAAAAACAAGATTTTTTTTTACGTTTTTACCCCTCGGCAAGTCGTCTGTTAAGACGACTTAAAAATAACTCGTCCAGACGACTTAGTTATTCTTAAACATAATTTAAAAATTCTGTAAAAAATATTTTGATAAGTGAAAAATGGGAATTATGTAATTAACATATGTCTTAAGAGATATAAATTAGGATATAACAAATTACAATTGTTTTCAGCATAGATGAGTGAAAGTAGGTCGTCATGATATTCTTTAGTTTTGGTTTCATCAACATATGTTGTAGTATTGTATATGTTCTTAGGGTTAGATTTCGGAAAGCATTAAAACCGTTTTTGAAAAATTTAAAAATTACCTAAGCGTGTTCATTTCTGTGTATAGTAAACACTATTGAAGTATACTTTGATTTTATAACGTGGTTAGTTAGTTAATTTAGTCATTTTAGTTTAGGGGTTCATTTTAGGGTCTGGACGACTTAAAAATTTAGTCGTCTGTGGACAGACGACTAAATATTAAGTCGTCTGATGTACATTATCAGCCAGAATAAATCGTCTAAACCGGACCAAACCTTAAATTTTACCAATGTACTTTTAAAGCTAACCGGATTATTTACTCAATATATAAGGTGATTTTTTTTTTGTTCATTTTTCGCGAAATTCAGAAACCCTAACAGTTCTCTCTCACCGGCGATATCAAAGGCGATTTCGAATTCCCACTATTTCCGAACAAACCATCGTTCTCAACGTCGGCTATCTAACTTCATTCTCACCGTTCTCGCCGCAGCGTCTTCTAACCCTAGCGCCGCCGCTTCCTCTAAACCCTAGCGCCGCCGCTTCCACTATTTCCGAACAAACCGTCGACCTCGCCACCGTGCTCACCAACGTTCTCACCGCCGCTTCCTCCAAACCCTAGCGCCGCTGCTTCTTCTCTGTAAACCGTAGCGCCGTTTCTCTGTAAACCCTAACGCCGGTAAGTCATCAATCTCGAGGAAAAGATGAAAATAAAACGTTGTCTCTATCAATGTACTCATTCTCACCGTTTCACTTTTATTTTTTCAGATCTATAACCGCAATGACGAGTACAACAACCGCAATGACGAGTACTCCAACTCCTTCTGCGACTAATCAGGTCCGCTTTACATTTTTCTACTGGAAGACTTGTAAGATAAGTCGTCTGGAGAGTCTTCCAACTGGACAACTTAGTAGACGACTTAAATTAAGTCGTCCAGCAGGAAGACTTTCCAGACGACTTATTACAGGTCGACTACTAAGTCGTCCATTGGGAAGACTTTCCAGACGACTTATAATTAAGTCGTCTACTAAGTCGTCCAATTGGACGACTTTCCAGACGACTTAATTATAAGTCGTCTACTAAGTCGTCTGGAGTAACAATTAAGGCGTGATTGATTTAGCTTGTGTTCTGACTTCTATTGTTGTCTTTGATTATTTTGCAGAAAAAAAGGATGGATATTCCAGAACTCCCCCGTAGGTTATACACACCAGGCTCTGAGCCACCAGCCCACAATAGCATTTCGTATCACACGGATAACAAGAGGTTGCATACTTCCCTTAGGGAAGCTCTTACTGATGACGAATTTGAAGAGCTCAAGGAATCGAGATTGGGAGTTTTCATCAAGTTCAAGGAGCAGGGATTTGGTTGGGCTCAAGGCTGGTTCACCACATGCTCAGTTTCAAGCTGGACATTCAGAAGAAGTATGAGATGTGGTCTCTGGTTGGTCCAGAACCTTTGAGGTTTTCACTGTTAGAGTTTGAAAACCTCACTGGTCTAAACTGCGAGTACATCGAGGACCTTGAGACACCAAAATGTGAAGTTACCAAAGAGATGATTTCTTTCTGGGGGATGCTGGGAGTTCATCTAGAAGCTGGGCCAACTACAGATCAGATAATAGCAGCACTGAACAGATGCGGGGATTGGTCCACGGAAGATCGGAAGCGGCTCGCGTACCTTTCCATCTTCACAGGATTCATTGAAGGGAGAAAGTTTTCAACCGCTACACGATCTTCTCTGGCAAGGCTAGTGATGGATTTAGATCGGTTTGAGAATTATCCATGGGGGAGAGTCGCGTTTAAGGTGCTGATGGACTCTTTGTGAAACAAAGATATTACTGGCTGCTACACCGTGGATGGGTTTATACAAGTTCTTCAAGTCTGGGTGTACACAGCTATGCCGGAATTGGGTGCTAGTATTGGTGGTCCCAGAGCAAACAGTCCGTCTCCACCGATACTGGCTTACGGAGGCAGCAGATGCCGCAGATCAATGAAAGCTGCTATCTTGCGTCAGGTATTTACTTCAATCCAAAACACTGCGCAGACGACTTATATTAAAGTCGTCTACTAAGTCGTCCATCTGGACGACCTTTCAGACGACTTATATTACAAGTCGTCTGAAAGGTCGTCCAGATTGGACGACTTAGTAGACGACTTGTAATAAGTCTTCTGGAAAGTCTTCCAGCTGGACGACTTAGTAGACGACTTATAATTAAGTCGTCTATTTAGTCGTCTTGCTCAAATATCTAACTCGATCCTTCTATTTACTGCAGACCCGCGTGATCAACTTTGTCCAGAAGGACATTAGTGAAATGTGGCCAAAATGGGACTCTGAGGTTGAGGACCTGCCCGCGGAGAACATCATTAAACTCATGTATGATCGGGGACCGTAGAAGTGGACCTTAGATTGCTGGGAAGTCACTGGTACTAAGGTCTATACAAAACCTGAGGAGGCTACATCGAAGAAAGCCAAAGAGATAGAGATGGTTGTGGTGGAGGAGGAGGAGGAGGAAGACAATCCAAGACCTCTGAAGAAAGGTCGTAAAGAGGCTCCTAAAGAGGCTCCTAAAGAGGCTCATAAAGAGGCTCCTAAAGAGGCTAGACAAGAGCCTATGGAAGAGGAAAGTTGGATGACCAAACAGGAGTTGGAAAAAATGTTCAAGGACGTAACTGACTGCATGAAAGAAGGGTTTAGGAAGTGCATCAAGGAGATTAGGAAGGTGTCCGATAGGTTGGAAGCTGTGGAGAAGAAGGTTGGTATCACCAATCAGGCTACCCTTCAAGACAAACAGCCTACTCCTCAACCCAATCAGCCTACTCCTCA
This sequence comes from Hirschfeldia incana, assembly GCA_026261945.1. NCBI lineage: Eukaryota > Viridiplantae > Streptophyta > Magnoliopsida > Brassicales > Brassicaceae > Hirschfeldia > Hirschfeldia incana. The sequence continues at coordinate 8,412,152 of JABCMI010000006.1, forward strand.
ACCCAATCAGACAACCCTCAAGACAAACAGCCTACTCCTCAACCCAATCAGGCAACCCCTCAAGATAAACAGCCTCCTCCTCCTACCAAAGAGGCTACTCCTCAACCCAAACAGACAACCCCTCAAGATAAACAGCCTCCTCTTCCTGCCAAACAGCGTACTCCTCTTAAGAAACAGCCTCCTCCTCCTACCAAACAGCCTCCTCCGACCAAAAAGCCTTCTCCACAAAGGAAACAACCTCCTCAAACGAAACAGACTACCCCTCAAGCCAAAGAGGTTAGTATCAACAAGAATTAAGTCATCTAGGGTTAACTAGTTGAACTTGGACGACTTAAATAAAAGTTGTCTGGACGACTAGTTGACCCTGGACGACTTAAAAAAAGTTGTCTGGACGACTAGTTGACCCTCAACTAGTCTCCAGACAACTTTTATTTAAGTCGTCCATGGTGAACTAGTGTGCAACTTTTATTGCAGAGATATTTGCCGGAGGATACATTCGATGAGGGTTTTTCGGTAAATAAGATCTTGCCAGAGGATAAAGCAGATGGTGTCTCCTCCAAACAGATTGTTGCTGTCACTTCCACTGACCAACCGAGCCTCACTTCCACTGATCAACAACCGAGCCTCGCTTCCACTGATCAACAACCGAGCCTCGCTTCAACCTCCCAACCGAGCGTCGTTTCCACTGATCCAAGCGTTCCAGCACCACATCCAATCGTTCCAGCACCACATCCAAGCGTTCCAGCACCACAATCAAGCGTTCCAGACACAGAACCGAGCCTGGTTGTATTGGACAAAACAGCTCCCACTGCTACTGTGCGTGGAAGGAGTGAACGAGTGAAGAAACCTACTCCCACGCAGATATCTCCTTATACAGCAGAGAAAAATAAATTCATTGCTTTTTTGGCAGCCTATAAGCCATTTCCGGCAGTTAACAAAGAAAAGCTGAAGGAGCTCGCTGATTGGTTGAAAACTGATCCGTAAGTGATTGCTTTACCCAAAACTTATTGCTTTTTTGCTTGATTTAGTCTACCAAAACTGATTGCTTTTTTTGTTTGCAGTCATTATTACACTAAGCAAGAGGACAAACCACGTACATCACCAACTTGGTGGTATCGCATCCTCCGGACACCCAAAGAATGGCTGGAATACTGCGTAAGTCTTCTTAAATATAGGTCGTCTGGTAAATATTAAGTCGTCTGGTTCTTAAATATATGTCGTCTGGTAAATATAAAGTCGTCTTGTAAATATAATTCGTCTGGAAAGTTGTCTACGTAAGTCGTCCAAGTAGACGACTTTCCAGACGACTTAATATAAGTCGTCTGGTAAATATAAGTCGTCTGGAAAGTCGTCTACGTAAGTCGTCCAAGTAGACGACTTTCCAGACGACTTATATTTACCAGACGACTTAAATTTAAGTCGTCTGGTAAGTCGTTTGGTATCTTCTACGTGGACGACTTACCAGACGACTTAAATTTAAGTCGTCTGGTATCTTCTAACTTGTAATATTTTATATGCAGCATATAGATGCTTGGATTAATGTGCTGAGGCAGAGGTATCAGCAGAACCCACAAGCTTTCAGGAGCGAGCGAATGTGCTTCTTGGATCACAACTTTTCCCAGTCTTGGAGAGAACAGTATCACGTCTTCAAAGCCACGGAACCTGATCACCACGGTTTAGGGAGAGCTCTACCTGGTGGGGCGTGGAATTTTTATGACGGATCAATACCTACATTTTGCCAATCAATGAAGAAGTGGGGGGAGGACGTTGATGATATCTATGCGCCAGTGAACTTGAACAACAAGCATTGGGTTGCTATTTGGATATCGATCCCTAAGAGGCACATAGTCGTCTGGGACAGCATACCTTCAACGTCGGTACGAGAAGCATGGGATGAGATAATGCAGCCTTTTCTGGAGATGGTCCCTTATCTGCTTGTTGAGTGCGCTCCCAACGAAGAGCTACGGGTTGCACGCGGGTTGGAGCCATACACCTATGAGAGACCGTTGAAAGGAATACCCTTGGCCAACAATGGTGATTGTGGCTTGTACGCTCTAAAGTACATTGAATGCCATGCTCTTGGGGTCAACTTTAACCCTAAAGACTTTGCTAGGACCAACGTGAAGGCTATGAGGGATTGTGTGGCGGTGGATATATGGACGGAGCTTGTTGATCAGCATTTGAAAGAAAATATGGATGGTGATAGATTTGTGGGCATGTATGATTAGCTGTATAGATTTGAACTCTTGTATAGATTTGAAACCTTGTATAGCTTGAACTTCTCTGTTGTATATATTTGAACTTGTCTTCCCTTGTATATATTTGAACTTGTCTTCCCTTGTATATATTTGTAAATTTATAAGTCGTCTGCAAGGTTTTCCAGCTGGACGACTTACAAATAAGTCGTCTGGAAGGTTTTCCAGCTGGACGACTTACAAATAAGTCGTCTCAATTTTATAAAATACACTTGAAGAGATAGTAGAAGTCTAAAAATAAAATACACTGGACGACTTAGAAGAAGGTCGTCTAAAAATAAAATACACTGGACGACTTATATATAAGTCGTCTGGACGGGTAATCAAGACTGGACGACTAAATTTTATAAAATACACTGGACTTCTAAATGTTATAAAATTGACTTGAAGGGATAGTAGAAGATAGTCTAAAAATAAAAATACACTGGACGACTTAGTAGAAGGTCGTGTAAAAATAAAATACACTGGACGACTTATAAGAAGGTCGTCTAAATATAAAATACACTGGACGATTAAAATTAAGGTCGTCTGGACGGGTAAACAAGACTGGACGACTAAATTTTATAAAATAGACTTGAAGGGATAGTAGAAGGTAGTCTAAAAATAAAAATACACTGGACGACTTAGTAGAAGGTCGTCTAAAAATAAAATACACTGGACGACTTAGAAGAAGGTCGTCTAAAAATAAAATACACTGGACGACTAAAATTAAGGTCGTCTGGACGAGTAATCAAGACTGGACGACTAAAATTAAGGTCGTCTGGACAACTAGTCAACTGGTTGTTTACATTGTGGTTTCGTATGGCCAGTTTCCTTGCAGTTTGAGCATCTCTGTGCCCTGTGTTTTTTCCTGGGTTTGTGTCCTCTCATCCTAGATAGCTCAAACCAAGATTGCCATCTTGATTTCTTCTGTCTTCCCGGACCACGCTTTACTTCTGGAGGAAAGCATTCTCGTTCCTCAACATGTTGTGACACGATAGGATATATATTCTCTGAGTATCCTGCATACAGATAATTCTTTGAGTACACTGGACATACAAGTGAGGAGATATGCAAACTAACTTTATTTGCAGCAGCTATAGCATGAGAGCAAGGTATTTTCTCCACTCCATAGACACTACAATCACACTTTGCATGTTCCAAATCAACCACACAGTCCATTTTGCCACCTTTGACAAAGTACTTCCATCCATTAATTGGTTCGACCGTCATCGTATCCGCTATCTCTGTTCGAACAGCAAGCAAGTATTCAACACCCCGGTTATGTGGAGTTGTGAGACTCAAAGCATATTGTCTCCTTTTCACATACCATTTTCCTAACTTCTTTCTTATGAACTCCAGCAGGAACGTAATCGGAAATCCTCTTGCTTTCTTCAGTGCAGAATTAATAGATTCAGCGATGTTACTTGTTTTTATGTTGAACATGTTCCCCTTACAATGAACCCTTGACCATAGGCTGGCGTCGGCATCCTCCAAATACGTTGCAAGTTCCGGGTTTGCACTCCGTATCTCAGCCATGTACCGGTCAAAATCGTAAACCGTGTGAGCATAAGCAGCCCCTTTCACCAAGTACATGAGATGTTTCCCTTTAAACTTTTTGACAATGTTATTTTGAAAGTGATAATAACATATTCCTCGGTTTGCCCAAGGAAACACCTTATCACACGCACTTTTAATGGCCGAGTGCCGGTCGGAGACTATCATCAGAGGCTTGTCATGAGATATACAACTAGCCAATTTTGTGAAAAACCATTCCCAAGAAGGATCATCTTCAGCATCCACGATCCCAAAAGCCAATGGGAATATCTGAAAATTGCCATCTTGTGCGGCTGCAACTAACATAACACCTCCATACTTTCCACTTAGGTGAGTTCCATCCACCACAATGACCCTTCTCTGATAATTAAAACCTGTGTTAGAAGCTCCAAAAGAGAGAAATAGATACTTGAATCTTTTAACAGAATCAAGTTCTATAGCCGTGACAGAATTAAGATTTGCAATGGAGATTTGCTCGAGATATGATGCCAGCCGCGAATACCCTTCTTCTGCTGATCCTCTCACCAATGTTTGTGCATATAACAATGCTCTGTATGAAGTGGTGTAATCAAGCTCCATGCCAAACATGTTCTTCATTGCATCAGTGATATGCTGCAGAGTAATCCCATCAATGATCCCAACACGATCAATGAAAAGACTACCAACATACTTCGGAGTACAGTGTCTCCGCTGAGCGATTCGGTCTCCCACTGAGCATAAATGTTTTTCCACATACTTTGTTACCCAAAACGTGTTTATCCCATGTTTCACTCTCGTTCTGATCTTCCATCCACAACCGCTAACCCGACATCTTGCCACAAGGAGAGTTTTCGTTGATTTGTATATTCTGAAAGAAAACCTACCCCTCACTGCTGCCAACTGCAGCTCTGAAAGCAGTGCATCCTTGCTATCAAGACTCTGGTTGGCATAGATACTACCATCCGATTTTCCTCCTTCAATAGCTTTTGACTTAGCATATGTCTTTTCGATTTCTTCAAAACAAACATTATCATCATCTTCCTCATCCTCATCTTGAACCTTTCCATAAAGACTGTAATCCCCACCATTCTGATCTGTTTCACCAACAATTTCCTCCTCATTTTCCTCCTCCCCATTTTCCTCCTCCCCATCTTGATTTTCATCTTCAACAAACTCATTATCACCAACATCTTCTTCCCATTCATCAGCTTCATCATTATCACCAACATCTTCTTCCCATTCACCAGCTTCATCATCATCAACATCTTCTTCCCATTCACCAGCTTCATCATTATCTCTTTCCTCTGAAACCGTTTCCACCTTGCTGCGGTTTGATACACAAAGACATACTCTATGCGTTTTGAGTATCTCGAGCAAGTTTCGAACTTGTCTATCACTTGTAACATGAATGGGAAGACTGCCTGGAGACATCATCATTTCTGCTGGTAATGAGTAGCTAATCTCCACAGTCATTGTTCTCATGTCCAGGTTATAATCTTCTTGAGACATTGCAACAAGTTCAGCATGTGTTGAATCTTCATTCAATAAAAACAATCTTGCTCCTTTGAGATCATCAACCACAAAATCCCAACGGCAATCTCTTAACAACCATTCTCCATACACTGCATGTAACTGAAAAATCATCTGCAAATATTCAAAATAAAACACGTTAGTAAACATAGAGAAAATGAAGAAGTTCAATAAACATTACCGCAGACGACTTAGAATTAAGTCGTCCAGAAGACTTAAAGGTAAGTCGTCTAAAGAGGTCACTTTTGCAATTGAAAATGAAAAGGGACGACTTAATACTAAGTCGTCCGGCTTTGTTTGTTAAAAAAAAAACTTCAGACGACTTATATAAAAGTCGTCTACGAAAAACGGGTTAGTTTTGCATTTGACCGAATCGTGTCAGATCTTTGACTATTTCTGGACGACTTATAATTTAGTCGTCTCTGGGAAAGTTAAAACGTAAGTCGTCCTAGGTTAGTTTTGTAATTGAAAAATAAAACTTAAAATTTAACTTTCTCCAGACGACTTAAATGAAAATCGTCCCACCAGAAGACTTAATTTAAAGTCGTCAGGGGTAAGCAAAGTCGTCCAGACTAAGTCGTCCATCTTTAGACGACTTAAATGAAAGTCGTCCAGATAGACGGCTTAGCTTAAGGTCGTCTGGTTTAAGCAAGGTTTGACCAGAAAATTTGGAAATATTCTGGACGACTTTGCTTTCCCCGGACGACTTTAAATTAAGTCTTCTGGTGGGACGACTTTGATTTAAGTCGTCTGGAGAAAGTTAAATTTCAAGTTATATTTTTCAATTACAAAACTAACCTAGGACGACTTACGTTTAAGTCGTCTAGTTTAATAAAATATTGAAATTTTAACTTTCCCAGAGACGACTGAATTATAAGTCGTCCAGAAATAGTCAAAGATCTGACACGATTCGGTCAAATGCAAAACTAACCCGTTTCTCGTAGACGACTTATATATAAGTTGTCTAGAGTTTTTTTTTTAACAAACAAAGCTGGACGACTTAGTTTAAGTCGTCCGTTTGACCAGAAGACTTATCAGTAAGTCTTCTACATACAGATGACTTACTAGTAAGTCTTCTACGCGAACAGATCTTGAAAAAAATTCAAATTCGTACCTTAAACTAGGTGAGATGACTTCGTTTGCACACAGGGTCTTCTCCAACCACCCAGAACCTCAAACGAAAGCAACCGTAAGTCAAAACGAAAGAAATATAGCTCTCTCAACCATAAAATATTTTGAATCAAAAGCTTGAGTTTTTTGGATGAATATGGAGAGAAAGTGAAAGAAATGTTGTTTTTAGTTCATAACAATTGAAACAGAGAGAGTCTAAAGAGATTTACGTGCATTAAAATGCATTAAAAGCTCCATACAGTTAGTACAAGGTTGTTGGAACTATTCATGGTAGTGGCACTATTGTAAATAATTGAAGAAGATGAGGTTGAGACAGTAAAGAAGTCATTTTCGATAAAAAAAAAGTAATGGCATTTTCGTAGATAAAATGCAAGTGTGGGGTGAAAATCTCAAAAAAAAATGAGTCAAAAGAAAATGTTAGTTTTCTGTTTGACTCTAAGTTTTGAGTCACTTTTGCAAAAAGCCCTACTATTAAAACAGAAGGCCCTTTTTTGAGGTGCCATTATCTTTCAACAATATTTACAACTCTTTGCCACTGCATTATTTTTAAGCTATGTTTTTAATTAAATTTGTATTTTGTGAATTTCCTTTTATTTATACAGCAGAAAATCCTTATCTTTAATCAACAAAAACACATAAACAATTTATATATGTACATGTACGAGTTTTGTCCGGTTAAAGTTTTCATTTTAAGAATTCGTTTATACTTGCATTTAGCAGAAATATTCATTTTTCTTAGTTTTTACTTTACCTAAGTTGACTTACACATTTAAGGTTCGATTTAAACTTGACGTACGTTTTCATATAAGGTCGATATAATTTCGTATAAGGTATTTACATCGGTTTATAAATTTATAACAACTTTATAAACATAAAAAATTACATATATGTGAATAAGCCTTGATTATTCAAATTTAAAATTATATATGAATAATATAGTTAATAAGTTATGTACTAATGAAACAAAACCTAGACTCAATGTACCTATTTAATAATAAAAACTAAACCGTATTTGATATATTATTCTTGAAGAAAAAAATTAAAAATAATATGTAAAAGAGATACGAACCTAAATACGATAACTAATTCAATGCACATCCGCCAATCTAGGATATTTTGTTAACCAATCTAAACTAAATTTAACATAATCTTTATTATTGGTTGATGTAAAAGATATCCACCCGAAAATCCAAATTCTACTGTAATGCACTTTCATCAGTCTATTTTTTGTTTTGAAACACAATCTATTATATGTTGAGTATCAACTTCGTTAGGGTATATTTCTATCCGAATTCAAAAGTACAAAAATATCTACATGTTTATGTTAAGTTAGTTGCAATATTTAAACAAAATATTAACCAATATTCACCAAACTAAATATCAAGATATGAACTCAATCTTAACGAAATTATATTCCCATGAACTACGCCAACGATACCTAATTATTATTCAATATATATCGATGTTTATACCTTTCATCCCTACCACATCTTCTTCAAAGCTTTATAACTAAAACATGTCTTATATTAAGCAATCGTCTTACCTTTTCGACGTGAAGCTATTCAAAATCGGCTGGTGCAACCGTGTGAAGATCATCCAAAGCTATAAACAGTTTAATGCAAAATTCGGTAAATCACCAGAAATCATCTTAGCAGACAGAAGGTAACTAATCCAAACCTTGAAACAAAATAAAAGCATTTCAAAGTGTTAGATCTTTTGATATTCATCGAAGGTATATTAATATTATCTTTTGTTAATATATGCAGCGTGTAAAATTTCATGCAACCTGTGGGCAAAACAACTTGATGCAATTTGGGGCAGCGTTGCCATGTTGGTCAATGGAAGATGACAGAGAATTTCTCTCCGAGTCAAACAATCACGTGTACTGAATGTCTTTCATACACGCACCTCCGCTGATTCCATGTGAAACGATGACATGTTTTTTCATTTGATTGAGTTTGAAACTATTATGAGTGGAACTTTAAAGATATGTTTCTTAATTGGTATAATAAAGTATATATGTAATTTGTTTCTTCCTATGCATGTTTAAAGTCGCTTGCTATTAATATTTTGGTATGAATGTTGTTTTTGTAAACGCGATTGGGCAAACACTATAGGTTATCTTTAAAATTTCCAATGTATTGGGAAAAAAGAAAGAATATTGAGTTCACACCAGTGTTTTTAAAACTAGATCAGCAAGCGAATCAGAAATATTTTGGATCACGGGTCATTGAGGTTCAAATCTGGTCGATCAGGTTTGATTGGACTAAACTGAAGTTAATGATATTTTGTACAAAAATATACATATTCTTACAAAGATATACAATATCAAATAAAATGTTTCAGTAGCCATAATGTTTAAAAAAAACTTAAAAATAATAACTAAAATGTAATAAAAGTTATAAAATAATTTAATAGTTAAAATTTATAATAAAAATGAAAATAACATTTAAACATTATTCTCCAAATTTTTATCACTCTAAATCTATATTTAAATTAATATTATTTTATAAAATAGATTTTGATTAATATTTATACACAAATGTGATTACAAAGAAAAACACAAATATTACTACAAAAAAAACAAAAATTAGCTTTATTAATAGATTCATAATCTACAAATCATATCATATTTTTTATAAAATTTAAATTCCTAATCAGAATACAAAGAGATTCTAATAACATAACTAAAATATCAGAAATTAATAATTAAAATTACATATTGGTTCAACCAATGGTTTAAATGATAGGTCGGATTCTGGGTATTAGCGGGTTTTATTTAATCTACAAAATCATTTAATATTTTTTATAAAAACTAAATATTTAACTTCATAATTAGAATATAGACAGATTCTAATAATATAACTAAAAATAAATAAAAAACAATTAAAAATTGTGAATTGGTTCAACGAGTTGTTTAACTGGTAGAAGGGTCATGGGTTTTAGCAGGTTTTTGTAGGTTTTACTGGATTATTAAATAATATTTTTATTATATATATGATCACTGGATTTATCCATTCAACCGTAGATCTAGTACGAGTTTCAAAACACTGAGTAAAAGTGTATATTTATGAAACATCACAAATTCATAGAATTATCAAAACCTCTTATTAATATTTTTTTAGAAATGGTATACACATATATGATTACAAAAAAAAATATATATATATATAGAGAGAGAAAAAAAATAAAAATAAATATATATATATATATATATATATCCACCCTTTTCAAAGCGGATCAGAATCTAGAATAGATATATTTTTATTTAAAAAAAGATAACACAATATAAAAATTATTTTTTTCTAAATATATATATATATATATATATCCATTCTTTTAAACAAATCTACTGATATATGTTTAGTCTAATTATTTTAATAAAATAAATTAAAGTCTTTTACTCATCACTTAAGAAAAAATATTTTACACAAATATGATTACAAAGAAAAAAAGATAATTAAAAAATATAAATATGAAAATTAAAATTTTAAAATAAAATGCAAAGCAAAAAATATACCCGTCCTCTAGAGAGGACGGGTCAGAATCTAGTTACAGTTAAAACCACACCATGCCTTTAGTCTACCCACAGGATCTATTCTATTAATTCTCCTGTATGACCAATTAATATAAGTGTAGTCCAATTATTTACAGCACATCTTTTTAATTAGTTAACTGTCAGTATTTGACATATACATGACGTGGTAACCTTCCCTCCTCTTTGGTTCCTATAATTTCGGATGCAGTAGAAAAAAATAATGTATACTATATATCTAATCAAAGAAAGAATATTCAACTAGAGTAATTGAAAGCAAACAAATCAATCTATTAGGTTCTTTGACTTCCTCATGCATGATGCCATTGTGTATATATATATATATTATCAATAACAGTTAACAGATAATCATATATTATCATATTTATATTCATAGTATCAATAACTATGTTGACAAATAAATGAATAACTATACCAACTTTAAATATTGATGCTTTAAATTTTTGGATAAAAATATTTGGATAATTTAGTTAATAAATAGTATTTTTTAGAATATTTAGTTATTTAGAAATTAAATACAATTAATCTTTGTGGGTATATAATTTGGTTTTAAAAATTTGGATACATATTTGATTTCCAGTGTGGTTCCGGTTTAATTTTAATTTTCTTGGTTCCAGAGATATAGAATAAACAAATATGATTACAAAGTAAAGGACATATGGGCATACAACTACATAGAACATAAAGTATGTTGGGTCAACTTTTAAACTGCTATTATTTTATAAATTAGATTTTGATTAAGATTTATACACAAATATGATTATAAATAAAAAAAATATGATTACAAGGAAAAAACAAATATGAAAACTAAATTTCTAAAAATATATATATAGTCGCCCTTTAAAACAATATCATGACTTATTGATAAAAATTTGTTCTAATTATTTTATTATAATTATTAAAATTTATTATTAATTATCTAAAAAAAGATTTTACAAAAATTTAAAAAATAAATTTCTTAAAATAAATTTAAAACAAAAAATATATATCCGTCTTTTAAAGGACGAGTCAATTAATTATTTCAACTAAATGTACTTTTTCAAATTTTAACTGCAATCACGATGCTTAACATTTATATCCTAACTGCATACCATATTATTTTCTGAGTAACTACCACATCACACCCTTATCAATCAGCAGCCACAATAATAACTGCATATGCTTTTTCTTAATTAATCAAAACATTAAACATGAATTCAATAAAAATGCAAAAAATATGTTACTTCCCCTTTCATTATATGTTACCCGACCTTTCATTTTTAGCATAGGTTATATTATATGTAATAATATTTTATAATTCATTATATATAAAATCAAATGAAATTTATTGAAAACATAATATTACAAATATTTAGTTACTATTTAATTTCTGAATGAAATTGTAACTATACTTTGTTACTTTTTAAAATTAAAAATTTATACTGTTTAAAAATAATATTCGATATCTTTAATACATAAAATGGCTAGGGCACACATGTGTATAGTTATGCAACACCACAAATTTAATGCAGTTATCAAAAATTCTCACTAATAATTTAAATAAAAATATTATTCACAAATTTGATTACTAAAAAAACACATATATAATTACAAAAATATATATATATATATATATGAAAATTTAATTTCTACCAAAACAAACTCGAAACAAAAAATATAGCCGCTCTATCGAAATATGATCATACAAATACAAAAACATAAAAACTGTATTAAATAAAATTATTAAAAACAAAAAATATATCCGCCCTCGCATATACCCGCCCTCTCGTTGTTTGATTAAAGGCATATATAGTTGTTTGATAAACAACTCTGCCTACCGAATTATTACTATACTTAAGCATTTGGATAACTCTTTGTGGATTTGTCATATATCTATGAGCTAAGAAGAAAGCGAGGGGACCAAACTAGACTTATAACTTAAAGTATGTTTAGTAGTCGAACATTTGGGATCAAATTGGTTTATTCGATTTGAGGTACGACTTAGTTGATAATTTGGTCTAATAAATCAAGACATATTAAACAAATTAATTGTCACTTAAAGAGGGGTTGCTTAATTTGGCCAAATACATTAACATATCCGAAGAATCCATGATAGTAATGCCAAAAAGAAAGGGCATAATAAATTCAAAATAAACTAAGCCTGAATATAATATTAACGAATCTCACATAATAATTCCAGTATTGTATGAGAGACTGACAACATTATGTTGGGTATAAGCTGTTGCATGTGCAAGACCCGGAAATTAAGTATCAATTCTTTTGATGAGCATGATTTTATCTAGTAAATAGACTTTTTTTTTAAAAAATATCAAAGAGACTTTCTTTAATGAAAAGGAAAAGACGGAAAGCACTAATTGTTCATTATTAATCTAAAATGTGTGTTTGCTTTTTATTTTCTATGCATTTAAAATGTAATGTAATAAAATATGTTTAGATTTTTGTATTAAATTAATAACTACTCTATTAAAATAATAAGTATGTCTTTTGTTTATATTTGTTACTTAATTTAAAAAAAAATTAAAAAAAAATTAACCTAAGGACCAACCGAAAAGTCCTACCAATATTCGTCATTTTTCCGTCAAGTCCTTAAATATGTCCTTAGGAGATAATAACAATTAATTATTGCTGGGACTTTTTATTAAGAACAATTGATATTCATGCTCTAATCTTCTTCTTTAGCTCTTCATTTACTCTTTAGAGTTTCTAATTGTTCATTATTAATCTAATAGGATGTCATTATAAACCTCAAGTTAAAATGTTGCGAATTAGTTTACTAACCCTAAATTTTGTAACTAGTATAATTAAAAGATTAGGTTCATGTTTTAGAAGTAAATAATTAACGGAAACGGAACACAAAAAATACTAGGTTAATTTACAGTGATATGGATTTTTCAATTGACATTTCAATTGTTAGGGCAAAACGAAAAGTCGAAATGGTGGCATCCTAAAGACTAGAGCAATCAAGCTCATTCATTAATTCATGTGGGTCATATAATAGAACGAATTGATTAGTTAATTGAAATATGATAACAAAAGCATAGTAATATTTAGTTACTACCATCAGTCCATCACACTGGTTAACGTAACCGTTTTATCATCATGGTTCACGTAATTTAGTTGCCATATAATAATATGTAAACACGTTTCATGTGGCTGGTCGTGGATGAACTGGTTCGATAAAATTATGACAAGAAACGAAGATATTTATGATGGGTTTTTCAAAAAAACGAAGGGTTTGAGACATAAAAACATTGCATAGCGACATTATGCGTGTATGCATGTATATATGTCCCGAGTGTAAACAGCCCATGATGAACTTGTTTAATTAAAAATGATAAATTATCATCCTTCTATAATAATACTAATTATAGTGTTCATGTCATCGTCCCAATGAAGCAACAAAACTCATTAACATGGGCATGTTTACTGTTTCATTACTAAAATTAGTTTAATCTTTTGTGGAGGTCCATAAATAATGATAGACTATGGTTAATTGGTCATTAGAGAGTATTTAAAATTACCTTTTAGAACTTGACTACAGAGAGATCGAAAAAATTATCTTATGCATAAATATGAATAAACATACCTGCACTACATATTTTTGGAAAAGCGATGTACTACACTATATTGTATTTAATGTGAGAGATTGTATCAAAGTGTTGACTCGGTTGCCTAATACTCTAAACGGATAATACTTTGGGAATCTGGGGATAAATCCAAGGTCTTATCCTTGTTTGTCTTCTACAAGATGGTATAAAGTTGGAGATAAAAGAAGATTGAAATTGAAGAACTCGTCAGCAGGGGCGGAGGCAATGAAGCAGGAGTTGGGTCAGTTGACCCACCAATTTAAAAAAACATTTATATTTCTTTTAAGTAAAAATGTATTGATCTCAATAGAAAATTAATTTTGACCCCATTAAAAAATAGAACCTCACAAAGGAAATTAAACATTAAAATTTAAAGACAAAATTATATAACTAATACATTTATATCGTTTATTTGTGAAAATTTGGATTTGTATTAATTTTTATCTCAGTTTTTAGTATTGCAAAAAAACATAAATTAATAATATGTTTTTAACTTAAACTTAGTAACAAATTATTTTTAAACCCAAATTATATTAGGCCCAAATAGTATAGTAATTTATATCAGGAACATTAAAAATAACTAAATAAACAAATTTCTCTTCGTGTTCGAGAAGCATGTTTTGGATTAATGTCAAGTTGGGTTCTTTTTTTTATCTTATAATTTCGTGTTTTGACTATTTATTTATCAAACTAAAAATGATTATGATTTATTTATTCAAATTCAATAAAAGTATTGAGGGCTTATGTTTATAATCTGAATATGTTTAACTTGAGAACTTTATCAATTTCATGGTCATAATTTTAAGTCGAGACTCATAAAAATATATCATAGCGGTTTAATAATTCTTAGTAAGTATTTTTTATTTTCTTATCGAAAAATATTTAAAATTATAGTCAATGAAAAAGTTTAGTATAGTTTAGTAGTTATATTCTAAAAAATTTGACCCGGATACAAAAAGTTTTTGGCTCCATCACTTCTTGTCAGTCGGTGTCATTTTACTTCAACAGAAGAAATGGGCCAATATCTCTGGTATATACGGCTTACTATGTACACCCGAAAGAAGACCAGAGCAATGTCTGCCACACGTGCGGGGTATGCCGATGGACCCGGTCAGAAGTCAGCATATTCTCCCCTATTCTTGCAGATATAAGTTCAATTGTGAACTCCAAGTGTGGCCTCCAAATCCTACACAACTTGTTGTCTGCGCCACCGCACATTTGTCTATTACCTCTTTTTTTTTTTTCCAAATTGTTATTTATTCATTATAAAATACTCATATTTATACAAAATTGACGATAAAACTAGCCCCAGAAACAGAAACCCATAGAAAGAACAACAAGAACCCACACACGAGTGACTTAAAAAACAACAACAACAAATCAAGAAGACCCATAGAAAACAGTCACTTGAGCCTATACATGGACAACTTAAACCCATACCAGAGTGATCTAAAACAAACTATAAACACACCAAAATAAAATCTTTAAAATTACCAGCTTCAAATAAAATATGCGCAAGAGTCACGATATAAAATCTAACAGTCTACAGTGGAACCAGAACAGAATCAAATAATTCTTACCGCTGCTGAGCGCAGAAATCCAATGCCTCCACCCCAGTAAAGAAGGAGCAGAGGATGCATACATCTGGAGACCGCTACCATCTGAAATCTATTCAACAAAATCTGGCTACAACTCGCAAGCAACCCTCTCTACACAGACAACTCTGCTCCCACCGAACATACTGACATAAACTTCAATTGGTTAAAAGATGTATGGTCAGTAAAGACAGCACCAAAACTGGAGTTGTTTCTATGGTCTATCATTCAAGGAGCGTTACCAGTGGGAGCAGAGCTTCAAAGAAGAGGAATGATTACAGCTGTCCTCTGTCTTCGATGCAAGGAACCAGAAACCGCAAAACACGTTTTCTTCTTATGCCCTTCTGCAAAAGAAGTGTGGCGTCGCATATCTCTTCTGACTCCAGTTCAAATAGCTGGAGATTTGGATGTTAAATCAGTGATTGCTCTCTGTAGATCATCACTTTGCCTCCCACCCACATGTGTTAGACACCCGATCCTCTCGTGGATCTGCTGGAACCTCTGGCTAGCAAGGAACAAGCTCATCTTCGAAGACAAGACAACCCGACCTGATGAGATAGCAACAAAAAGTTTGTCAGCGGCGCTGGAATAGACCCAAGCTCAAGATAACACACAATCGGAGACGAGGAGTCACCCACCCTCACGAATCACCCAACAGCAGGAACCGAGAGCCCTTCTCACACCCTCAAGCTTCATGGACGCCGCTTGGGATGCCTCTTCAAATCGAGCAAGCCTTGCATGGAGCATCACCCGAGCGATCACTTCCACCACAGACATGAACCCGGATTGTGGAATCAGTCATCTCCCCCCTTACAGCCGAAGCTCTTGCTCTCCGAAAGGGTATTGAAAAAGCAATTGACTCGGGGATCTCCTCAATCACTTTCTTCTCAGATTGCCAAACGCTCATTTGAGCAATCAACTCCAAGAACCAGATAGCAGAGATCTACGGTGTCATCCAAGACATCAATCAACTCTCGTCTTGTTTCACCTCTATCCGTTTCCAGTTCATCTCTCGTTCACAGAACGGAGAAACTGATTTGTTAGCAAAACATGCTTTACAGGTCCATTGTCGCTTTTCTTCTCTATTTCCTGCAAACTAGCCCACCGGCCTCAGGCTCCTTTATTTTCTCTGCCTTAATATAATATCCGTTGTTCAAAAAAAAAATCTAGCAGTCATTCGAGAGGAGAAAATGCCACTGCTCGGGAGATGCCGCTGTTGCTATAGCCTGACACCCGACACCTTCCACTTCTGCACCGAAACCACACTTATTGTTGCTGCCTCACCCGCCAAACGATAAGCCTAAAAACCCAAAAACAAGAGAATTCAAACCTTGAGTAGGGGAACACGCACCTCGGTCCACACTCTACACCCGGCTTCTTTGTGTTTGGTTTCGGTGATATTTGTCTATTACCTCTATACGTTCGATTTATTAAAATTGCGGAAATGTTTTTCTATCTTTTTTTTTTTATAGACAACGTTTCTATGGGTTCATTGTCTCCGATCCACCTCACATGTATGAGGAATGGGGGCTATTGATGGTGTAGATTCTATTTTTACATTTATAACTGACTACTATTGAATCATGACATGCTAAATTTACAGTTTAATAATTTGTGTTAGTGTTATCACTCAGTCATTACTCAAAAGTCGGAATTTAAACCTCGGTTTGCAAAGTTAGTATGGTTGATGGATACATGTTGTGGTTTGTTACATGTTCAGTTAACTTTCATACTCTTTATTCATTGTCCTTAATAAGAAACAAAAGAAAACACCTATTCACTATATATATGGTGGGTAATTTCAGTTAAAAATAGTTGCAAACGGTAGCTATGTTGCCGTGTTATTTTAATGGAGGATAAGAAAAGGCTAATTAGCTTCTAGATTGCTTACACTAATAATATTCTCCACCTTCAGTTCTTACAACATTTTTTCTTTGAGAAAGTAGCTCTTATAAACTATCAATTTTTTTTTTCTTACCATCCTCTTCTTTTGATTTGCTTAACTTTCTTTTATGAACTTTCCTAAATTGATTATTTATATATAAATACCTATTTTTAACATTGTAAACTAATAATAATAAATCTGTTAAAACTTTAAGACAACAAAAAGACAGTATCACGTGAACAACCGTGTCTTCAATTGTTTATCGGCTCCGACAGGACCCAGTCAACGCAAGGTTGTGGACACTTGTTGTGATCTGAAAGGGTTGTTATGGAGAAAACTGTAAACCTGACTCTGTATATGAGTCCCCACAGAGAGTAGCAGTGAAGCGGTCGGTTCTGTGCGGGTTTGTTGGTTTAAGATGCTCGCGAACTTCTCTACAGTATTTTTTTTTGTCTACCACTTCTCTACAGCTTTATTATCCTCGAGGCTAGAACCATTAGAGTTGTTTAGAACATGTTTATTGGGAACAACCCTTAAAAAAATTCGGATTAAAAAAAAATTAAAACTAACACTACAAGAAAACACCCGGAATTCTGACGGCGGTTCCGACGGACACAAAAGTCGTCGGAATATTTTGACGACTTTCCGACCAATTTCCGACAAAAAAGAAAAAAATGCAGTCGTCGGTATTCCGTCAGAATATTTTGACGGAATACTGACGAAAACATGTCCGTCGGAAAATTCCGACGACATTACGACGAACTTTTGATAATATACGGTTCGTCGGTATTCCGTCAGAAAATACTGACGGAATACCGACGACATTTCGATCAACATATATAACTGTTGTGGTCGTCGGAAATTCGTCAGTATTTTCTGACGGAATACCGACGAACCATGTTACCGTTGCCGACAAATGTATATGACCGTTTTATAGCCGTTTGAGATTTGAAAATACCGACGGAATTCTGACGAACTACTTTATGTCCGTCAGAATTTCGTCAGAAAGTCATCGGATTGCCGAGAGCAATTTCCTATAAATTCAACCCCCCTCATTTCAACTCATTCACTCCTCATTCTCTCTTCAATCTCTTTAATCACAATAATTCCGTGAAAAACATGTCTTCAGAGTTTTATTATCGTTCGTGGATGGATAAACCTCATTTGGATCCCAACACCAATTTGCTTACGGAAGAATACGTTCAAGGGATTGGAGAATTCATGAAGCTTGTTCAACAACAACCAGATTCAAATAATGGTATGTTAAGATGTCCCTGCTCTACTTGCAATAATAATAAGGTTATAAAAGAATTTGATGTTTGGATTCATTTATATAGAAACGGGTTTTCACGTAATTATAAAGTTTGGTACCTTCATGGGGAAACTGGTTATGAATATGGTAGTACTAGCGAACCTCAGCCTGTTATTAGGTTAGAAGAATCTAGAACGGATATAGATTATGGTGTAGGTACTGAGCAGATGGTACATGATCATTATAGAGGGGAAGAACCAAATCCCGAATCTAGGAGATTTTTTGACATGTTGGATGCAGGAAAACAGCCCTTGTATCAAAATTGTAGAGATGGTCATTCAGCCTTATCATCCGCAACTCGATTAATGGGTATTAAGACAGACTATAATTTGGCTGAAGAATGCATGGATGCGATTACTGATTTTGTCAAAGGCATTCTACCTGAGGATAATGTTGCACCAGGTTCTTACTACGAGGTTCAGAAACTTGTTGCTGGTCTTCAACTACCGTACGAAGTGATAGATGTATGTATTGACAACTGCATGATCTACTGGAGAGCGGATGAGACACGGAAAGAATGCAAATTTTGTGGGAAACCTCGTTATCAGGAGACGAGGGGAAGAGTTCTGATCCCGTTCAGAAGAATGTGGTATTTGCCTTTGACGGAAAGATTGAAGAGGTTGTATCAGTGTGAGCGCACATCAAAAGCAATGAGATGGCATGCAGAGCATTCTACAAATGGTGAGATTAGACATCCTTCAGATGCGAAGGCTTGGAAACATTTCCAGTCAACATATCCTGAATTTGCGGAAGAGAGAAGAAATGTTTATCTTGGATTATCTACTGATGGTTTCAGCCCATTTGGAAAGCAAGGAAGACAATATTCTCTATGGCCAGTTATTGTGACACCGTACAACTTACCGCCGAGTATGTGCATGCGACGAGAGTTTTTGTTCCTCTCAATTCTCGTCCCCGGGCCAGATCATCCTAAAAGATCACTGGATGTGTTTCTTCAACCATTGATATATGAGTTGCAACAGCTATGGGCGGATGGTTTTGAGACATACGATGTTTCGTGCAAAGAAAACTTTTATATGCGGATAGTACTTATGTGGACAATAAGTGACTTTCCAGCATATGGTATGTTGTCTGGATGGACAACACATGGGAGGCTATCATGTCCATATTGTCAAGATGACACAGATGCTTTCCAACTAAAGAATGGAAGGAAAACGTGTTGGTTTGACTGTCACAGACGATTTCTACCACCTGATCATCCATATCGCAGGAGTAGGACTTCGTTTACGAAGAACAAGCAGGTGTTTGATGGTCCACCTAAGGAAGTTAGTGGGGAAGATATGTTGAAGCAATTTAGGGATTTTGATGCAGAAAGGACGGCAGATGTAGGTGGACATGAAAACATTCGAGTCAGTGCGGTTGGAGAGCTACATAACTGGCACAGAAAGAGTATTTTCTGGGATCTGCCATATTGGAAGAGTCATCTATTGCGGCATAATTTAGATGTCATGCATATTGAGAAGAACTTCTTCGACAATCTGATGAACACAATCCTGAACATCCAAGGTAAAACGAAGGATAACTTGAAGTCAAGGTTGAATTTAGTCGATATATGTGATCGTTCAGAACTTCACGTTGATGAGAATGGTATGGCCCCTTTTCCCATTTATCGGCTGGATGGTGCAAGAAAAGAAGAGTTCTTTGATTGGATTACAGATAAAGTGAAATTTCCTGATGGATATGCGTCAAATTTGGGGAACTGCATTGATATGAGCGAAGGAAAGTTTACTGGCTTGAAGAGTCATGATTGCCATGTAATTTTGCAGCACCTCCTTCCGTTTGCTTTTTCAGCATTATTGCCACGTAATGTTCATGAAGCAATTGCAGGTATGTTATATTTTAACAATTTTTTTTATATTTACCAATTATGCTTATATAAACTTAATACTTATGAAAATTATGTTTTAATTTTTTCTATGTAGGGATAAGTGTTTTCTTCCGCGACTTATGCAGCAGAGTATTGACTGAAGAGGGTATTAACAATTTGAAGACAAAAGCACCAGTGAGCATGTGCAACCTCGAGAAAACACCGAAGACCTGCTCGGCATGATGACAGAGGGGAGAAAGCAACATATCATGTTACTGTCCCAAGCATGTTCAGGGAAATAGGAAGACTTAGTGGAAAATTCACGAAGCGGAGACTTACGGACACTGAGCACGCCCATTTGCAAACATATTTTCTCACCAACTGTGAAGATGTTCTACAATATGAGAGGTAAAAATATTTATTCATTTACATTGTTAGATTAATTAATATTCAATAAATTTATTTCATATTGACAAAATTTTTGTATATAGTGTATATATGGAGGAGTTGCGTATGACTCACAGGCATGCAACAAAAGCTGAGCTTCAACAACTTAGAGATAACGGATTTGCTGTGTGGCTTCGTAGTTATGTGAGTCATATATCTTATTATCCTATGCAAATTTAATATAAAATAATAAACTTTTGACTCATATATATGTTTTTAATTTATAGGTGAATGATGGTTTGGCCAGAGGTTTTGTCTTCGATGATTGGATACGCGAATTTGTGCAGGAACCAAACTATATGGTCAAATCATATCCAAAATTTTGTACGCGAGGATATGCATTCACAAAGAAAGGTCATTCTAGGACAACATATGATGCTGGTGTTTCTTCCTCTTCCGGTGACGATGTCTACTACGGCAACATAAAAGAAATATTGAAAATCCAATATCCTGGAATGGTTGGATTGCGCTGTGTGGTATTCTATTGTGATTGGTATGACACCACCCCAGATAGAGGAGTGAAGATTGATGCGTTTGGTGTTACATCGGTACATTCGCGCCAGAAACTTCAATATTATGATCCTTTCATTCTTGGTTCGCAAGCTGATCAGGTATGTCAATTATTCATATTTTACAAACTTCAATATAATTAATTAATGTTAAATATTGTACTAATACCTGTATTATATTGATATGTATAGGTGTGCTACATCAATTACCCTCGGATAACTTACAGAGACGATCCATGGGTCACTGTAACACAAATCAACCCAAGAGGACGAGTGGATGGAACTTCTGATGATGATGAACCACTGCAACTTGAGTCTACCAGCAACGCCCTTGCAGTTGAAAATTTGGCAGATGTTGAACTAGTTGTAGATTTTACTGAGTTTGGAGATGATGCAGTTGTACATTCGGAGCCAGAAGCTGAGGTTGGAGAGTTTGATGAAGATTCCGAACATTCGGATTAGTTTTTTTTTTTTCTTTGTCCGTCGGAATTTCCTCGCACCAAACCGACGAGATACCGACGACATGAGGTTTAAGTGAGTTTTCGAGAAGTCGTCAAAATGTCGTCGGAAAAAACCGACGACATTCTGACGAACTAGCCACGTTCGTCGGAATGTCGTCGGTTTTTTCCGACGACATTTTGACGACCTTTATTTTTAAAAATATTAAACATCTAAATCTATAAGTTTAGATGCCAAAATTATAAAAATAACACATATTAAGTGTTTAGTATAGTATTGGATCATAACCGTTCAAATACAACAACTCGTTAAAACATTTATATATGCATATCATTCTTTTCATAACATCTCATCTTAACATTCATACACTTATACAATCATATTCATATAATCTTACACATCAAAAATGTTTTTGTATAAAATCATGGTATAAAAACATTTTTTCTGTTAAATCTTTATGCAAATACTATATATATTATCAAACATTTGAATTTTGCATTTAGAAATTTGAAATAAACTCCTATACCCTAAAAGGTCAAAATTTCGTCACAATTATTCGTCAATATTCCGTCGGAAATTTTTGACGAACCCTTGTCCGTCGGAATATTTATTTCACCCGGGAAAACCAAACCGAGTTAAAAATTCCGCGAACCGCGGTTTCTAATATATTTAAGGATTCCGACGGAATACTGACGAACCCGTGTCCGTCGGAATCCATTAATATATTAGAAACCCTTCTTCCTCGTTTCATCCGCCGCAAGCACCTCCTCTCCTCTCTCTCAACCCTTGGCGATTTCCGGGCGATTTCGGCGGCGATTCGCACCGTTCCAACCACTCCTCTCCTCTCTCTGAATCATCTCTTCCCCATCCTTTCCTCTCTCTCAATCATGTAAGTTTCTCACATCTCTTCCTCTCCTCTTTGGTTCATGTAGTTTTTAGGCTCTCGGATTATAGGTTGTTTTGGATAGTTTAGGATGTATAAGTGAGGATTATTGTGTTGATGTTGTTTTCAAAAACGTTTTTTTGATTCTAAATAGGTTTTTATGATTTAATTTTTTTTTTTGATTTTTCAAAACGGTTTTCATGTTTTAAAGCAATTTTTTATTTTCAAAAACGATTTTATGATTTTTAAAAACGTTTCTATGATTTTTTAAAACGTTTTGATGAATTTTAAAAATGTTTTTTTTGATTTTCCTAAACGTTTCTGAAGTTTTAATACGTTTTTTGATATATAAAAACGTTTTTATGATTTTTTAAAACGTTTCTATAAATTTTTAAAACGTTTTGATGATTTTTAAAAACGTTTTTTTATTTTTCAAAACGTTTTAGAAGTTTTAATGCGTTTTTTTTTTATTTTTAACAAACGTTTTATGATTTTTCAAAACTCTGATGAATTTTAAAAACATTTTTTTTTAAAAAAACATTTTTTTTTGAATTTTAAAAACGTTTTTAAACATTTTTTAAACATTTTTTTAATTTTAAAAACGTTTTTATGATTTTCAAAATATTTAACAACATTTTTGTATTTTGGAAAATTTTTCATGTAGGATTTTTTGTTTTTGTAAATATATAAATGAAAACATTAAAAATATAAAACATTTTAAACTTTAACGTATTTATCAAATTTTATTATTTTTTCAGGTCGGATGATCTTCCCGTCCCTACTCGGCAGCGACGGAGTTTCGCAAGCAGTTCCCGTATGTCCCGTGCATCGGGATCGTCCCAGGAACAAAACTCCGTACCCGCCTATATTCCACCTCCAGCCCCCGCTCCACCGCCCGCTCCCGTTCCACCTCCCGCTCCCGTTCCACCTCCCGCTCCTGCCGGAGTCATGTCAGTTGAACAATTGGTTCAACAACCGGGTCGAGGGCATCTCCCGGTTCTCGAACAATTCCCCCTTCGAGGATATAGCACTTGGTTAGTATTTTTTTTATTATTATGTTTTTTTTCCAATAATTATTTTGCTAACTTATATTTTTTTAAAGGTTCTCCAAGTCGAGGAATGGCATTAGCAAATGCATCAACTTGATGATGTATTCCATGCTCCATCATGGCTATCCGAAGTGGAGTGTGATCCCTCCGGACGAACGAGAGTTGTGGTTTCGTCAACTTGCGGTATAGTAATTCTTCATTTTTTTTATGTATTTATTTTTTTTATCTACTTATTAATAAATGTTATGTGTTTTGTAGCAAGAGTTCAACTGGCATCCCGATCTTACGGAAACAGTCCGTAAGAAGTTTAACCAGAAGACCATGGACTCTTTTACGAAGCAGATGAACTCGTGGAAGACAGTTTGGCAGATGAACAAGAAGCCACGGTTCCTCAGCGGGACGGTGTGGGAGCAGCTGATAGCTCACTGGGAGAAGGAAGAAACTGCCCATACGTCTATTAGGAACTCCAAGAACCGGAGGAGTGATCGTGGCGGGAAAGGTATGTATGTGCACAATCTCGGCGCCTGCTCCATGTCTACTAAGGAAGATGATCTTGTAAGTTTTTTCAATTATTTTTCTTTATATTTATTTAAATAAATATTTATATTTTATTGGCTAATTAATATTGGTGGTTTTTCAGATCGAAGCAAATGACGGTAATCCCGTTGATTCTCTGACCCTCATTAAGGCGGCTCACAGTTACAAGAAGACGGGTCAGATTCAGGACGCCGTGATCAGAAATGTTGTTGACATGGTGCAAACCGAAATGGCTTCTCAATCTGATGACGGCGCCGATTCTACTGGAGCTTCAACAAACATGTCCCAAATGCAAATCAATGAGTTGGTCGAAAAGGTAATTTTTTAATTCAACGATTTTTCTTATAATTAATTTCATTAGTAATTTTACTATCTACTAACTTTAAATATTTTTGTAGGCGGTTCCAAAAAAGAAGGGAGGCCGTTTAGTTGGGTTGGCCCGTCGTGCTTCTTCATATCCGACATCTTCTTCGCACGCTCCGTATGCTGATCCCATGATCATCGAGGAGCTGCATGACAAAGCTGAACGGATTGGGGTATTGGAGGAGCAGAACTCCACTATCCTTTCTGAGAATGCCACAATCCGTGAAGAGAATGCCACCATCCTTGCCCAGCTCGCAACTCAACAGAAGACCAACGAAGAGATAATGCAGAAGCTGAAAAAGTTGATGGCTTCGACCTCGACTTCTTAGTTTGTTTCTACATTTTAAAACTTTCAGAATATTTTTATTTCGGTTTGTAAACTTTCTGAATGTTTTTTTTTCTATTTCGGTTTGTATGAATTTAAATTCTATAATATTATTATTAGTTTTAAATTTCTGATTTAATTTTGTAAATATTTAAAAAAAAATAGATAAACGCATATTTAAATACAATTTAAAAAAAAAACAAATTCTGACGAACCGTTGGATTCGGTATATACTGACGAACCGGTCCCTCAGAAAATACCGACGGACGAGATTCGTCAGAATTTTTCGACGAACCGGTTCGTCAGTATATACCGACGCCAACGGTTCGTCGGAATTTTCCGACGAATGACGTTCGTCAGAATTTTCCGACGCCCTTTGTTCGTCGGATTCTTGGTATTCCGATGAACTCTGGTCTCTTGTGAGGGCATCGGTTAGTCGTCGGAAGTTCGTCAGTATCTTGTTTGTCGGTGTTTGTCAGAAATTCGTCGAAATTTTCTGACGAAATTCCGACGAATTTCAATTTCCGATGAAATCATACCGACGAACCTGTTCATCAGAAATTCGTCATTATTGCATGATTCCGACGAATTCGTCCATCAGAATCCCCATGTTTTCTTGTAGTGTAAGACCAATCGCAGATCATCACATGTCAGTAGAACCTACGAAACATGTCATACATTATTGCTTAAGTAGACAATAGAAACAATAATTGTTAATTTTTTGTGGACCCCACCGTAAATCCCACTTATTATTTAATTATTTTTTAACTCATTCCTCCAAACATCCATCTAAACTACCCAAATAAACATGCTCTTATGCATTTGTCCCAAGTAAATACTATTTGTAATTTGTTATACAATTATACTTCAAAAATAAAGGGGATGGATGGATATTGAAGAAAAATATCATGTTAATTATAACGAGTTACCATCACCTATACATTATTTGCGAAATGATTTGTACACATGTCATCAATACAACCATCCTCGCTAAAAAATGATGACATGACACCAAAAAAATGACATGTCTTTAGAAAATAATGATCTGACATCATATAAATTATGATTTGTAAAATTTCCTTATAAGAACTTATATTTTTTGCATGTATTTTAAATATAGCAATGACTAATAACTCATATATCATCATTATGTTAATTTTCTATATAAATATTTATTTTTGGAGAACTATTAAAATATATTAATAACTCATATATTAATAATTAAATAATATATATATATATATATATCGCATTAATAAAATAAGCTAAATACGATTACAAATATAAAATTTTACTTCAATTTTTTTTAATAACACAAAAAAATTACGTCAGTTTATATATCATATATGTATAAATATAATTGTAAATGTGCATAAAAATACAAAACTAAAGTAACTCTAATCCAAAAAATATTAATAGTTAAATTTTTAAAAATATTTAAATTTATCTTTTCATCTTCATGATGTTATACAAATTGTCGACAAAAAAAAAAAAAAAAAAAAAAGATGTTATACCAATTGATTTTCCAATTTAATATATCTATACTATTATTTGAGAAGTGATTTGGCTTATGTGTCAACTTCTCCATAGTTTTAGGTTTTTTTGCTTATTTTTCATATTTTGTTTTCTAATTTTAGGTAATTTACCTTTTTATTTTTTTTAATAATTTTAGTTTTGATTATTTGTCATATTCTCCATAATTTAGGTTATTTATTTATTTGTCATGTTCTTAATAATTTTAATTGGTAATTTAGTTATTTGTCATATTTTTGAATAATTTTATGTGATTATTTTAGTTTTACTTGTCATATTTTCAATGATTTTAGGATATTTTACTTATTTGTCATGTTTTACTATATTAAGATCTTATTCGTCATTCATTATTTAGGTTGAGTTATTAATTCCAATGCACAACTTTTTGAATTGTTAGTTTTAAAATATTTTAGTGATTATGTTATAAATGTTTTATTTTATATTTAAAGATAATAATTATTAAATAGTATTATCAAATTTTATAAATAGTTTTATAGTTTTATTAAGATGTTTACTTTAATAATTTTATTAAATAGTTTAATATTTTTTTATTTTAAAAGAAAATTTACTTTGTCTTTATGCCACCAAATTATCTCACCAATTAAAAAATAGCTAAGTAATTCGATTCATTCACATCAAAATCATGAATGTTTGATGTTTGAAATTTATATTATGAAGGAGACATTGCTTTTGCAAATTTGAATTGAAAGGTGATAAGGTCAAAAATACAATATCTTTTCGTTAATTTTTTTTTTTTAAAAAACTAGATTTTACTAAACATATATAATTTATTATTTTAGTTTATACAGTTTTAGTTAAATATAAGTATGTTTTAGTTATTATAATTTTTTTAATATGTGTCTGATGAAGAAGAGTTTAATTTCATAAGTTTTACATATAATTTTAATGGTTTATTTTGTAGATTTAATTTTAGAGTTAATTTAAAAAATTAATAAAAATTCATTAGATTATTAAGATGGTGATATGTTTTACATGTGTAATAAAAAAATTATATCTTCTGATTAATTTAAAATTTGAAACTAATTAAATAAGAGGTTTTTACAACTTATGACTCAAAACTTGATCCTAATCACAAAACCAAACCCTAACTTGAATCAAATAGAAAACTAACCTCAAGGCCATGTAAAATTACAGCCAGCCCCTTGTGACCAAACAAAAAAATCGCTACCATTTTTACGAATATAGCCCTATTAAGTCATCTGGATCGTCTGAGATTCTGGAAGTCGTCCAGACGACTTCTATGAAGTCGTCTGGAGTTGTTGATCTTAAAAATAATTTAAAAAAAAATTAAAAAATATTTTGAGTAGCGAAAAATTAAAATCATGTAACTATAAACATTTGTAAGTGTTGTAAATTAAAAAATAATAACTTTTAATAGTTTTTAACATAGATGAGTGAAAGTGATTAATCATGATATTCTTTGGTTTTAGGGTTTGAGAACATATGTAGTAATATTGTATGTTTTGTTAGGGTTAGATTTTGAAAATCTTGAATGATTTTTTGAAAATGTAAATTTTTACCTATTCGTGCTTGTTTCAGTGTATAGTAAACACTTTTTAAGTTTAATTTGATTTTTAGAAGTGTGTAGTTAGTTAAATTAGTTTAGAGATTGTGTTTAGGGTCTAGACGACTTAAAATTAAGTCGTCTGTTGAATTGTTAAAGTTGGATGACTTTAGATGACTTTAGACGACTTTCTTTTTCCGCTTAAATATTTTAAACCAGACGACTTCCTAGACGACTTACTTGTAAGTCGTCTAGGAAGTCTTCTATTTTAGTTTCCCGCTAAAAGTATTTTAGTTTCCCGCTAAATATATTAAAGTCTTCTGGACGACTTACAATTAAGTCGTCCAAAGTCGTCTGAACAGAAAATATTTAACCTAATTGAATTTTGTGTCTCCATATATAAATAAAATTTTACACATTCTCTCACCTCCTCTCAAATGGCTGCAACAAAATGTAGTGTTCATCATTCTTAAAATCTCTAAACTCTCTCTAATCTTTTTGAACTTATAAACACCAAGCTTTATATCAATTTATTGTTTTTGTCTCATATTTTTCTCACTAATTTATCTTGTTTTTGCAGGTGTTTCATAACATATTTTTCATATTTTACTCATTGAAAGGTAAATCTATTAATTTTAGAAATGTATTTTTGTGTGTGTTTATAAAGATAGATTTATCTAATCTTTCACTTATTTTCTCTGTTCTAATCCTTATGAACGTTTATGGATATGCAGGTTTTTCAGATCTAGATTTGGATTTGCAGGTTTTTTCAGATCTGGATTTGGATTTGCAGGTTTTTCAGATCTAGATTTGGAAGACTTTTGGGACGACTTACCTGGAAGTTGTCTGGACGACTTACCTAGAAGTCGTATGAACTTCTTGGAAGTCGTATGGACTTCCTGGAAGTCGTCTGGACTTCATGGAAGTCGTCTGGACTTCTTGGAAGCCGTCTGACGAAGTCTTCTCTCATGTCTCTCCTTTCAATAACAAATCTGAGTATTTTGGTAAGTTTTTGTGTCTGATTTTTCTTTATTTGGTCATCTCATGTTGTATAAAGTTCTTATATTTGTTTTCTAAACTAAAACTCTCCAAACCCACTCTAATATCCTTGACTTCAATACACCAAATTTTAGATGATTTTTTCAGTTTTGTCTCATGTCTTTCTCACTAATTTATTTTTATTTTTTTTGAAGATTTTTTATCACATGGTTCTCACCTTCCTCTCATTTAAAGGTAAATCTATTAATTTTAGATATGTATTTTTGTGTGTTCTATAAATGTAGATTTGTCTAATCTTCCACTAATTTTATCTATTTTAAGCCATTTTAACGTTTTTGGATATGCAGATTTTTCAGATCTGGATATGAAGAATTCTGGGACGACTTACCTGGAAGTCGTCTAGACGACTTACCTAGAAGTCGTCTGGACTTCCTTGAAGTCGTCTGGGCTTTCTATAAGTCTTCTAGGCTTCTTAGAAGTCGTATGGACTTTCTGAAAGTCGTCTGACAGAGTCTTCTCTCATGTCTCTTCTTTTTATAACAGATCTGAGCATTTTGGTAAGTTTTTATGTCTGATTTTTTTTTTATTTGCTCAACTAATGTTGTATAAAGTTCTAATATTTTTCCCAAACTAAAACCCTCCAAACCCACTCTAATTTTTTTTTAACTTCAATACACCAATTTTAGATGAATTTGTTCAGTTTTTTCTCATGTCTTTCTCACTAATTTAACATTTTTTGAAAAATTTTTATCACATGGTTCTCATTTTCCACTCATTTAAAGGTATATATATTAATTTTAGATATGTATTTTTGTGTGTTTTATAAAGGTAGATTTGTCTAATCTTCCCCTCATTTTCTCTATTTTAAGCCATTTGAACGTTTTTGGATATGCAGGTTTTCCAGATCTGGATTTGGAAGAGTTTTGGGACGACTTACTTGGAAGTCGTCTAGACGACTTACTTGGAAGTCGTCTAGACGACTTACTTAGAAGTCTTCTGGACTTCTTGGAAGTCGTTTGTACTTGTTGGAAGTCGTCTGGACTTTCTGAAAGTCGTCTGGGCTTTCTGGAAGTCTTCTGACTAAGTCTTCTTTCATATAAAGTGGAGTCCAAGCTTGTTTACTCATTTAGTTGTAATATTTTTGTATAATCAGTAAAATTGTTTCCCAAGATGTAATATATGTGCTAAAAATCAAAGAAATTAATTATTTCAATAGTTTTTATCTTATCTTTAGATTTCCTAAATGCAGTAATAAAGTCTAAATATCTTCTTCTCATCTTAATAAAGAATGCTGATAGTCTTATATTGATACAATATTTGAAGAAGCATTTTAACATTTCTTCCAACTCATAAAAAATAATACTTAATAGATGGAACCAAACAATAGTAACTAGTCAAAGCATATCACATTTTTTACAAGTTTGTATTGAAAATATAAGTTTTACAAATCTTGAAGTTTGTGTTGATCAACCACAAAATTCCAACATCCATCTAGCCAGAGCCGGCCTTTAACATAAGCGAGTGAAGCACATGCTTCCAGCCGCCAAATATTATGTAGTAATTCGGCCACTTTTTTGTCAAAACTCCCTTTAGCGTACTTGGTAAATGTACTCATATCAACGTGAGGTGGTTACGAGTTCGAACCTACTCAGCCACATAATATTTTTTTGGCTTCTAGCCTCCATATTTATATGACCAGCTCTGATCTTGCAACAAACATTCTTCATACAATGCATGTAACTTACATCTCATCTGCAAAAAGAAAAAAAAAATACACATTAGCAAACATTGAACATGTATGACATTTCTCAGACGACTTCTCTGAAAGTCTTCTACGTTAGCTAGAAACTTTAATTAACATGAATGTTGGCAACTTCATAATTATCATAAATAAAGTTAAAATTTTCATCCAGTAGCCCTAATATAGTCTAATATACATGAATTAATAATAAAATGTTAAAAAGTCTTTATGATTTTAGAGAAAATATAAGTTTATTAAACATTCGGTCAGACGACATCTACGGAAGTCTTCTGGACGACGTCCAGAGAGGTCGTCATTTAGGTCATTTTTGTATTTAAATTTTTGCAAAGACGACTTACATGAAAGTCGTCCGTCCAGACGACTTCCCAGGAAGTCGTCCTTTGTTAAAAATAATTGAAGTCGTCCGTCTAGACGACCTTTGACGACTTCCACGGAAGTCGTCTAGGACAAAGAGGTTAGTTTTGCGTTTGACCAAAATGTGTCAGAAATTTGACTTTTCCCAGACGACTTCCGTGGAAGTCGTCTACAAGAAAAGTAAAAAATCAATATTTTATTATAATCAGACGACTTCCACGGGAGTCGTCTCAAGTTAGTTTTTGAGTTTGAAAATTAAAACAAAAAAAGTTTTTTTTTCAGACGACTTCTGTGGAATTCATCTAAACGGACGACTTCCGTGGAAGTCGTCCAAGATTATCGAAGTTTGACCAAAATCTCGGAATAAAATCTTGGACGACTTCTGTGGAAGTCGTCTACCGGACGACTTCCACGGAAGTCGTCTAGAAAAAAAAAATTTTGTTTTGATTTTCAAACTCCAAAACTAACTTGAGACGACTTCCGTGGAAGTCGACTGGTTATAATAAAATATTGATATTTTAATTTTTTCGTAGACGACTTCCACGGAAGTCGTCTGGAAAAGTCAAATTTCTGACACATTTTGGTCAAACACAAAACTAACCTCTTTATCTCAGACGACTTCCACGGAAGTCGTCTGAGATTTTATTTTCAACAAAGAAAGTCGGACGACTTCTATGTAAGTCGTCCAACAAAACACATTTAAAAAGTCAATTGCAAAACTAACCTCTGCTTTGACCAGACGACTTCCACGGAAGTCGTCCGGACGAACAGATCTGGAAAATAACTCGATTTCCTACCTTAAACTTGGAAGATAACTTTATTTGCTCCCAGAAGTCTTCTCCAAGCACTCAGAAGCTCAAAAGAAAGGGACCCAACGAGAATCGTGAGCTTCAATGGCTCAATGAACCATACAAATTTTAGAATCAAAATCTATGGTTTTTAAGGTTGAATATGGAGAGAAAATGAGAGATAAGTTGGTTTTAGTTGATAGAAATGAAGAAAGAGGTAGTGTTTAATCGATTTATGAGCATTAAGAGCTTCAAAGTGGTTGTTCATGGTGGTTGGTGTATTGATGGCAATGACAATCTTGTAAATAAGTGAAGAATATGAGGTTGTGAAAGTAAAAGTGTATTTTTCGAAAAAAAAAAAAAAAAATCAATGGCATTTTCGTGAATATTGTGAACTTCTGGGGTGAATAGGTCAAACACAATTTCCAAAAAACTCATAGGTTAGATTTGTGTTTGACTTTAAGTTTTGAGTCAAGTGTGCAAAACTCCCATTAAATAATTAGATTAAAATTTTGAAAAATTAGATATATATTTGTCCGCACAAGTGTGCGGGACACAATCTAGTTTTAGCTAAAACAAACAAAATATCAGATTTATTAGCATTCATATTTATTGAAAAAGTTATGTTAAATAAAAAAATAAGACTACGAAAAATATGCTTATAATTTTTTTTTAAAAAATATTGAAATTTAAATAGAGAATAATACTATTGAAATATAAATCATGATTTTATTTTAAAATAAAAAAAATTTTATATTTAAAATTATTATTTATGCGCATAGCGCATGAAAACATCTAGTTTTTTTACAAAAAAAATGTCAAGTTAACCATCCAACTGGTAGGATGTTGATGCTGTTGTATTTCTACTTCAAAATTTGATGGAAAATTTTTTTTTTTTTTTTTTTTTTTTTTTTTTTTTTTTTTTTTTTTTTTTTTGATTACTCAGGTCTCCGGTTCGGTATTTGGCCGACCGACTATCCACCCGAAGGCGGTCCTGGGGCCCAGAGGAAGGCATGTTAAATCCACTGTGGCCCCGGGGCTGGGAAATCTGAGTGGGGGATCGAACACCCGACGCTTGGTTCTATTGGTATTACTTGGTTCTAGACCAAAAGAGATTAGGCTCTGAGACCTAAATTTCTCATAGTTAAAAAAAATCAATTTAGAGTTTTATTAAGCTAGTTAGAGTTAAAAGAGATTATTAACAAAGTAGTTATAGTAAGGATTTTCTTCTTCTAATTATCAGTCACACCGAAGAAGAGTTGGTTACAATATGAGACACATTGTGAGTTTATCTTGCATTCAAAGACACAATCAACATGAGAGACACATTTTCTTGTCGTGTAGTAAGTAGTTGGACAATAATGTTCTTGTTGAAAGTTTCGCGTGGTTTTGCTGTTCAAATATGAGAAACCGGTTTGATTGTGCTTTATTCTTAATCAATTAGAATGAAATGGATCTTTCGGTTGAAAGTAGCAGTATTTTTTATGAAGTGTTTAAATTAATTAATTATTTATTGTAGAAGAGCTAAAAGGAGAATTTTTTTTTCTGGATAGAACCTGCCAATTTGGATAAAGTTTTAATTTGAAATGAAACTTGTGGATGGCATGAAAATTGTGGACGTACTGATCCATTTTATAGAGAATTCGATAAACAAGAACAAAAGTTGCATAATAGATTGAACCAACGTTTAGATTATATTGATATATGCAACCACAAAATAACAATCTATACTCTAAAACCAAAAAGGAGAACATAAATATGTTACATGGAGGACAACAAAAAAGATCCACATATGCACGACGCCCTTGTCCACACATCAACCATCCCCACATCATTCGTCCCCACATCAACCGTTCCCAGACAACCCATCCACATTCCACCTGCCAACTATCACCAAAATGCCCATCCACACAAATTCCATACACACACCACCCATCCACTCCTCCCAAGTCCACACCACACTTTAACCATCAAATTAAAATCGAAACTTTACATATCTGGGTTTTCAAATCCATAAAAACACTAATAAATAAAATCAAAAGAAAAAAATCTAGAAGACACGGAAAACGACGGATCTCGTATGAAAAAAAATAAGAAGATAATGTTATATTTTCACACCGACATCAGCACCGTTGTTTCTGGGATATTCTGTGAAAAATGAACATTACATAAACAAAATGATATCTGAAGATGGTGCCTTTTTTCAGAAAATTATCAGATCTCTGAAGAACATACATACCTCTCCTGTCGGAAAAAAAACGGTGAGATCTATTCGACGGTGAGCTCTATTTGAAGTCTCCGCCGTAACTGAGAGATAAGGAAAGAGATAGTGAACAGGACAAAGGTTAAGACGCTATAAGGGGAAGAAGAGATGGTGAGATCTATTTGATGGTAAGATGTAATCTACGGTGGTTTAGGATTCTCCGCCGCAAATGAGAGAGAGATAGTGAAAGAGGATGAGATTGCAATGAAATGACGGAAGGAAGATTTAGGGTTATGAGTTTATTGGGTTGGTATGATTGAGTTAGATAAAGTGATTTCCGGTTTGATTTTTTGGTTTGATTTTCTTTAGTATAAAGGTATCGATGTCTTTGGATACGCATAATGTGTCCTACAAGTGCAAAGTGTCTTAATGTGATATATGAAACTCAGAAAGTGTTTTGTAGAGTAAAAAAATCCACCGAAGAATGGGTTGTGACATGAGACAAGACAACCTTATCTTTAAAGTCAGTGGCTCATAGTACTCAAGTACAGTTTTTAATTATTGCAAACAATTAACGGTAAATATTGTCTCTAGTCTCTACATAGATAAGTATCTATGTCTATGATAGACAATACACTGTAGTTGTAGTCGTTCAGTATAACTGGCTTTTGGGTCGCTATCTGTAAAAAGTCAAAACATTTTCATTTTATTGTAAAGGGTGTGTTTGATAATTCTTACTTCCAACTGTAGAAGAGTCACACTATCTCTTAAATTCATACTAATATTTTTTTTAATTCATAATATAGTCTAATCTTCTTCACTAGTATGTCATAAATGTTTAATAATATGTATCTTGCGCCATTATTAAAATTAAGTCGCCAAGGAGAAAAAAAATCAATATTACGTCGTTTTGGTAAAGATATTTACAGAGAAAAGAGATGGTATGCAACTTAAATACAGTAAGCTTTTTGTTCAATTTATGGGTTGTTTACATGTCACTAAAAATGGACCTGCCAAAGTAACATTAATTCCAGGCCAGTGTTGTTGTTCTTTGATGCTTACTTAGGGAACACTTGTATCTAGACTTGAATGTATGATGTATCTATCTTCTTTTCAATACTTATTGCTACTTTCAAGATGATAATATTAATATATGAAAATCATGGGAAATTGTTTATTTTGGATGCGTCTACGTACGTTCCTTCTGATCATGCTCAAACAGCTAAGTTACATAATATCAGTTATGATATATTTTATGAATTTTCAGTAGCAGTGTTTCATTTTGTTTTTGTTTTTAATTGTTTTTCTTCTTCTCAAACTGTATCCATCCTTCATGGTTAACCTATATTTGTATAAAGGCTAGTATGTCTCTAGTTCTATAATAAGTAGTTATAAAACTAATTAAAAACATTGTAACATTAGTTCGGTGACAACAAAATGTAAACTATTGTCATTTAATAAACACTCATCAGTTGTTTGCAGTAAAAGTTTGAAGATGTTATTCCTTTGTCGACCATCTTTATTGTATTTCAACCCATCCATGATTTTGCTTTTGCTTTAACAGAAACTCAACACAACCAGCGGTCATAGTGTTGTTGCTAGAGATTATTGGTTTTCTTCTTTTAACAAAATCAATTTAGCAAATAGCAATTTAACGTTGCTAACGATAAAGGATCCAGCCAATTAAGCATTAAAATTAGAAAGTTTAGAGGCTCAAGAAAGTGATGGAGAGAGGACAGAGAATTGCTTAGAGAAACATGATTTGATTTTGTACAACTGGTATTCAAAACCAAAGGGGCAATGCATAAGAAATTACCAATAATAAAAAGAGAACTAAGCTAAGATCAAGATTAGAGAGACGAGATATCCTTTGCAATTCACAAACCTACTACTTCAAAGACTATCTCTTCACGGTTCCATCTTAGTTACTTCCCCACTGTTTATGACCAGGGACCCATTTAGGACACTTGGGACTGAAGTAACTATGAACAACTCTTGAGTTCAATAACTCAATAATCGGAGCAAATTTCACGCATCTCGGCGTCTTATACTGATTAATAGATGCTCCCAAGCTGATGGCATAATCCATGAGCTTATCAAATGTCCCTGGCTCAACAATCTTAATCTCTAGCGCGCCTATGGACTTGTCACTAACCCTTCCTTGTCTATAAACGGTGTTGAGCGATTCTTCAACGGCTAGGCAGCAATCCTCAAAGACAGAAGGAGGGATTGGTGTGTTTCCATCCAAACATAGCTCCCAGAACAGGACATAATGGCCAGGGATAGAACTTGTATCCGCATAGCTAGTATACTCAGAGAGTGAGGCATTGAATGGGACGAGGTGTGTCATTGCGTTCTTTACCGCGTTCTGTAGCTCAACTTCGTCGGTCTTGTCGGAATCTATGCTCAAGACCACATTTTTGCGGCATATGAAACTGAATTGAGGTGCCTTGTTCTTGAATCCAGTCACTTTCAACAAATCACCAACTCTGTATCTACAAAGCCCTGCATCAAAATTACAAAATCACACATACATAAGACTAGACCCTTCAAAATGTGTGTTAAAAAAAGACCCTTCAAAATGTAAATTATTATTTTTTGTTATAAATTAATAGAAATTTATTTATTTTATTAGGGCAAATTTCTTAGAAATTATCAAAAAATTATGACAAAATAGCATATAAAATAAAAATCACTAAAATAGCAAAAGTGATTTCAATTACTCTGAATCCTAAACCTTACCCTACCTTTCACTCTCACAATACTAAATTCTAAACCAAAATTACTAACCTTAAATCCAGTTATAATAAAAGTTTTATAATAAATGTTACTTTGAAAACATTTCCAAGCTGCTTTTTTGGAAAAAAAACATGTTATTGTTTCTTTAAAGGATAAAGCTCATTTTCTTACCGGCATACGTGGTGACAACGAGTTCGTACTCCTGACCAAGCTTAACATCAACGAGATCAACAAGCTCTTGTTGCTCTTTCTCAGTGAGTGCTTTAGGTAGATTGATGGAGTTAGTAACACCTGTGCTTCTGTGAACAGGCAAGAACTCGAAATAAGCCATGGTTGGTATGAGCGTGTAAGAGACCTCGTTGGGCTTACATAGTGGCCTTAAGTTCACACCAAAGTAACACTCGGAAGAAGCATACATTGTACAAACAAGAGGCAAGCCATTGCTGTAGTAATCCAAAGTTGGAATGTACTGAGACATTGTCCCGGTCACAATCACATCCACATACTTTGTGTTAGGCCACAACCTAGTGATAATCCCTTGCCAGGATCTCTTCTTGCACTCGAACTCCACAAAATCTGCGAGCTTTGGACTCGGTTTAAGGATCTTAGCAACCGCCTCGCGCACTGAAGGATCAGTGATTATGGAGCTTAGAGTACCGGTCCTGATGTTACGAACCAGCTCGGTCCAGTGCTTCTCAAGAAACTTGATAGCTCTGATGAAACCAGATGCGAAAACAGCACCGACTCGAAGAACCTCCTGGTTTTGGCACAAGCCACAAAGCATCTGAGAGTACATGCTCTGGTAAGAGTCAGGGCAAAGGATGGTCTCATTGGGGCTTGTGTAATCGGTGTAAGGGTCAAAGGGTCTTTCTTTGAAATGAGAAGATTTGTAGAAACTGGTTAAGACAGGACGAGCAGGGAGGCCTCCTGGTGTCTTGGATTCAGACTTGACGAACAAGAAATACATTCCTTTGCCTTTGTCGAGACCAGGAACGAACTGGCTCATCACGGGCATCAAGAAACTGTAGAGAAGTGATCTTCTGTCTAGTTCTTCTTCGATTGTTGGCATTAACTTCCTCTCCCCACCAGATGTCCCAGAGCTGTCGAAGAACATATAGAAAGCTTCGTTAGGTTCTTGAAAAACAGAGCAAAACAGAACAAAAGAGAGCAAAAACAGAGTATCTTGAAGAAGAAGAGAGAATAGAGAGTGTTAATAACGAACCTAGTTAGGAACTCGGAGATGGGCTTTGAAGAGAGGATAGGTGATTTATCACCATTAGCGATCCTGTTGATCTCAGGCTGAATATCCTCGTAGGTTATGACAGGCATCACGTTCTTGAAAGACTCTCGGTCTGTGCGACCGTTGAGGTCATGTCGTCTGAGATACTCCACGTCAGCATTACGGGTTAAGATCTCCTCCAAGACACGTCTCTGGACTTGGTCGGCGTTCGAGGTCAGTTCCTCGATTAACTGAAGCTTCCTCTTGTTTTTCTCGTCCAGGGTCAGATCAAAAGCATCTAAAGATCCATAATTTGGTGCCTCAGGCATGGTTTTGTGTCAGAGATGCTGAAAAATATTTTGAGATGGGTGGGAAGTAGATTTTTTTTTTTTTGAACAAAGGGTGGGAAGCAGATAAGTTTATGTTTTTTAGAAAGCTTTTAGTGTGTGAGGAAGAAGGAAATAGAGGGGTTGAGATATATAGAGGAGAAATAATAGGAAGGTGAAACTAGGCATGGACGTTGAGGAAGACGAAGGGTTTAATCGTCATTTGCTATAAATTGTCATGGAACATCTCTCACTTTATAATTAGAACTTTCAGTACTCTGCAATTCATATACTTACTTGCACTTTGGATATTTATTTTTTGGAAAAGACAAATGTACATATAAAGTTATGAACATTATGAAGATTTAAAATTACATGTACGACTATAACTGTTATGAAGATTTAGACTTTATGTTAAGAAAAGATATAGACTTTGACATATGCTTGAGCTGACGTGGCATATAATTGTAATCGACCATCAGTACGTACGTTTTGCACTGTTGTTAAAAAGAATCACTTTACAAAATAATGGTTCAGTGGCAAAAGGAGATATTACTTTTGTAAAAGCAAAGGAAAATTATCACAATTTACTTTATACCGCCGTTATTGATTTTATATCCATTAATAATTGCATTGTCTATTTGGTATGCAAGATAATACGGATTATAACGAACTTACATTACAATAATAAGGTGACTAACTAATAGTTAACTGGTTCAATGCAATACTGAGTCTAGTATATTTTATTTTCACAACTAAAATAATCAAATCAGTCATCCAGTATACCAACATGCTCAAATCACCCAGAAATCATGTACAAAACATATAACTTATATCCACTAACTATCTATCTCAATCAGACTAGACATTAGAATATAAAAAAGTATACATGAC
The DNA here is from genome assembly GCA_026261945.1 of Hirschfeldia incana. NCBI lineage: Eukaryota > Viridiplantae > Streptophyta > Magnoliopsida > Brassicales > Brassicaceae > Hirschfeldia > Hirschfeldia incana. The sequence goes on from JABCMI010000006.1 coordinate 8,451,257, forward strand.
GTTAAAATAAGTGGTCCATCCATAGCAACAGAGCATGAGAGATGGGGGCACGGATTTTATACCGGGGTTTTACTCGGTTGACCAGCTCCCTGAAACCGGCAATATCCGGTTAATCCGCAGCAATGTCGTACGTGTTGTCCCACAGATCACCGGCAACCCAACTTTAACCCTTTTTAATACCCTAAGCAAACAATGGAGTATTAAAACACATCTCTCAAAAACGGCGTTATTTTGAGACGGAGTGTTATCACGGCGAGAAGAATTCGAGAGGTGTGTGGGAGGGGGACCAGACAGCTGGATATCACACTTGATAGGTTGACACGTGTACGGAACTATTGCTGTTCTACGAGTTTGGTGCCTTCACGTTGTTTATTTTGAACATATATAATTTTTTTTTTTGATTATATCTTTTTTTTCATAATCCGAAATATCCAAATCTGAAAACCGACTAATTTCTTAGGAATCGGTTTATCAACGATATCAACGACAGCAAATCTAACTGCTGTATGTGAAAATAGATATTCACACTGACGCTACATAGATTTTTATTTTATTTTGCAGGATCAAAATTGTTTGGTTCATTATTATCCATGTAAATCAAATGAGTTTATTTCAAAATTTTGTTGGGTGTGAACTATCTTTTGGAAATTTCAGTTTCTTTCTTTTTATAAAACACAATCAACGTGAAACTTTATATGAACTACACCAACGGATAATATTTGACGTTTCTAATTTTAAACGTTACAGTTAGATGGTAGACGCATCAGCAAGCATATAACTTTAGATACGTGTTTTTGTTTTTGCAATAGTGATTTTCGCCTGAAACGATTTTCTGTAAATCTTCTGTTTCGGCATGTTCCGTTGTATTCTAGAGAAGAAGTCCATCAATCGTATTGCTTGAGTATATTCAAAGAATAACGTATGTCTACGTAAGATTAGGGTGTGGATAGCTGCAAATGGAACAAAAAGAAAAAAAAATCCGATGGCTGATATACGTTGTAAAACCTATAATCGGATAGGGTTCAGAATCGTGCCTAACAAATTATCTCGTACGTAGACGTGTGTATATATATATAGCGTAAAAATCTTAGTTTCGTCTTTGTATTATGGAGTAAAATACTTTGGTACGTTGCTTGACTATAAAGTATATGTATATCTGCTGTTATAAAAAAAATTACACGTATATCTATCATTAAAACTCGAAAATTAGTACTTTAGCTCATTTGCCTCCAATATCATGGTGTTCGGTGGAAATTTTGAACTTTCAGAGTATCAAACGTGTTTTAGGCTTTTAGCTTTACGACATTTTCAAAAAGCGATATAAATATGGTTTAAATACCAAAGACCCTCAAATCGTGGTCAGTCGAATTACCAAAGATAGGTTAACAGTGTCCCTATCCAGTCAGTTCTGTACTAGATTCTTTTTTTTTTTTTTTTTTTTTTTGAATATATGTTAAATTAATTCAAAAAAGAAAATAAACGTTTGTACATCAAGTGTGGACTGATTTTTAAAAAGAATTCAGAAACTTAATTGTATCCTAAGTCTCTTATCTTGTGGCAATCCACAAAGTTAGAGCTCCTGTGTACTTCAAGTCGTTTATCTGTCTCAGCGAGAGGCATTTATTCTTGATATGCCTGTCTATCAACTTCACCAGAGGTCCTACCATGATGGGTTGGCTTCCATGTCGTCGCTCGTTACGTTCTCGCCATATGAGAGAGAGAGTCACTTGCAGTGTGTACCGAGTAAGAAACTTGTCCAGCAATCCTCCATTGTTATCTGTAATTAGAACCATAAGCTCCGACCACAGAGTAGTAAATGAACCTTGGAGCAGACCCCTCATCAGTTTTGACCAAACCTCCGCTGAGTAGCTGCATTCGAAAAAGAGGTGATCTCTTGTTTCCATCATATTTTGACATAAAACACAGGTAGGGTTTACAGATGCATTCCAATTCATCATCCTGTCTCCAGTTGCCAATCTGTTATTGATTGCTAACCAGTGAAAGAAAGCATATTTCGGGGTGTAATGGTTAAACCAGACTCCTCTCCACCATTGAACTTGTTGATCCTTTCTCCGAATGAGATCCCAAGTCTTTTTGGTATTAAAGACGCCCTTATATTGCCCGTCGCTCTGTTGCCACAGAGCTGTGTCTGTGCCTCCCGTCAGCTGCCTACACTGATCCTCACAGAGCTTCTCCACCTCATTGAAAATGTCAACTCGGTGTCGTCTCCTTCTGCGATTTCGCAGTGCCTCTGCAACCGTTGAATGCAGTGGTATACCCATGTTTATACAGCCGTGTGGACCAAACAGATCATGTAGTCTACCCATGCTGGACCACGAGTCAAACCAGAAAGAAGTACTACTCCCGTCACCTACTTTCATCTTGTGGAAAGCTTTAGCTTTGTCTCGAAGTTTCACCAGTTTACGCCACATCCACGAACCCTTCGTAGTAGTATCTTTGATAGACCAGAACGAAATATTCTTGAACAGATTCATCTTGGTCCACTTTGCCCAGAGAGATGTTTGAGAGGAAACAGTACGCCAGATAAGCTTCAGACAACACACTTGGTTAACCTCTTTCAAGGATCGAAGACCCAAACCCCCATCACACTTTCTCCGACAAACAATCTCCCAAGAGACTTTAGCTTTCCTGGTGTTCAGAGCAGGTCCTGACCAGAGGAAAGCCGCACATATACTATTTATTTCCTTAGTACACGCTCCTGGCAGTACAAATCCCGCCATCCAGAAATTAACAGTACTGAGAAGAACTGATCTGATAAGTTGAAGCCTACCAGCCATTGATAGGAACCGGTTTACCCAGTGTGTTATTCGATTCCTGATCTTATCGATGAGAATTCCATAGTCAGCCTTCCCCATCCTCCGAGTTAATAGCGGTAACCCCAAATAACGTACCGGTAATGTTCCAGGAGTAAAAATAAAACGCTGCACCATCTGAGCTGTTGCAGTATCAGTCAACCCCGCATAGTATATTGTTGTTTTCTCCATACTGATTTTTAGACCCGAGATCCTTCCAAAGTAATCAAACACATCCACAATACTCTCAATAGACCGGATTCTACCATCAGTGAAAACCATGATGTCATCAGCAAAACTCAGATGAGTTAGTCCAAGAGTCTTACACTTCGGATGATACCCCATATTGTTGTCTCTGGCCGATTTGTCTAACAGCTTCGATAAAACGTTCATGCATATTACAAATAGATAAGGCGACAGAGCACACCCTTGTCTCAAGCCTCGCGCACTCTGAAAATAGCCAGCTAGCTCACCATTGACTTGGACAGAAAAAGATGCCGTTGTTATACATAAAGAGATCCAGTGTATGAACATTGGCGGGAACTCCATAGCTTCCAAGGTTTTAAAAAGAAAATTCCATTGAATCGAATCAAAAGCTTTAGATATATCTATCTTCAGGGCACATCTTGTAGATATAGTGTCCTTGTGATAGTCTTTCACCAGTTCTGTTGCAAGCAGTAAGTTCTCAATGAGAAGCCTCCCTTTGACGAAAGCTGACTGGTTTAGCTCAATGAAGTCCGGCAGAGTTATCTTCAGCCTGTTTGCTATAATTTTTGAGATGACTTTGTAGATGACATTACAGCAAGATATAGGCCTATAATCCTTCATCTCATACGCCGTAGTTGTTTTTGGTATCAGGGTTAAGATCGTTGTGTTCACTCCCTTTGGTAAGAACCCTGTCGCGAAGAACGACTGAACCGAGATGATGAATTCGGGTCCTATAATTGGCCAAGCTGCTTTGAAGAACTCTACCGTGAATCCGTCCGGCCCTGGCGATTTGTCACTTGGCATACTGAACAAAACTTTTTTGATCTCCTCTGCTGTGACCTCCCGTGTGAGGTTCTGCTGGTCGGCCTCAGAACATCTGTATGGGAGCAAATCACGAAGCTTACTCATATCAACATCATCCAGGTCGGGTGGAGTATACTGAAGAAAGTCTTTGAAAAAACCCTCAGCTTCTTCTTTTATTTCTTCTGGTAACTTTACTATTCTTCCATCTCTGCATTTAATTTCCTTGATCGAGTTGTTGCTATCTCTTGTTGTTGCTGCTCGATGAAAAACCTTATTATTTTTATCTCCCACTAGCAACCAGTGCACCTTAGATTTTTGCTTTAAAAAACCTTCCTCCAATCTAGCAACACGTTCCCACCTTGTATAAGCATTATTCTCTCTGTCCAAGTTTCTTTGTGATGGGTTTCTGGTGTTCTCCTCCTGACACAGACATAGGTTCTCATAAGCTTCCTTTGCTTTCACAGAGAGATTACCCATTTTTTCCTTTGCCAGCACTCTGATTTTTGGTTTGAGAGCTTTCAACTTCTTTGAGAAACGATACAGAGAGGACGTTGACAAGAAAATAGGCTCTGTGTCTTTCCAGTAATCCTCCATGAGCGGTTTGAAACCTTCAAGTTCTGCAACTGCATTAACAAACTTAAAAGGACGTTTTGGCCGAGTCAATGCTGAGCTTAGCTGGAACCTGCAGCGCAAGTGATCCGAGCAACCTCCTCCTTCGAATACACTATATGACTGAGGATAAACACCAAGCCAGTGATCATTGATCAGAACCCGGTCAAGTTTTTTTGAAATTAGACCTTCTTCTCTCTTGTTTGTCCAGGTGTACTGAGGGCCATGTGCAGCGAGATCCAACAGGTTGCAATGGCGAGCTGCCTCCTGAAAATCATACATTCCTTGGGAGCCTGTATTTCTCTTTCCATACATTGAGTGTTCCTCGTCGTCTAGGATTTCATTGAAGTCCCCCGTGATTATCCAAGGCTTACGACGCACAATCGGTGAGTCCTGATGAGCTTTGAGGTCACTCCATAACTCTTTTCTCTCCGACTCTGTGTTAAGTGCGTAAACACACGTATAAAAAAATTCTTCTGCATCTTCTTCTAAAGCAACTGAGACAGTGATCAGTTGAGCAGACTTGTAGAATGGTGTGATTCGTACTTCCGGTCTCCACACTAGCCATATTCGGCCTAGTGGATTAAATTCATAGTTTGATATCAAGTTCCAGTCTCGGAAGACTGTATTTGAGATCCTCTGACTTCTTCCTTCTTTTACTCTTGTTTCTAGAATAGCTCCAAACTGAAAACCTTGTTCTTGAACCCACTTCTTCACTACTGAATGTTTGATTGATTGGTTGAAACCTCTAACATTCCAGAAGAAACCTGACATATTATTTCTTCTTGTTGTTACGTTTTTTACCCGCTGCACTAGGAAGACCTTCCTTGATGCTTAAGGCAGCCAGCTTCTTTGACGACTTGATTTGATTCTTTGATAACCGGGGGACAGAGGGTTTAAGGGCACGCTCATCCCTCACTGATTTCCCTGTTATCCCTACTTTCCCAACTTGCTGATTTAATAGCTCTTCAGATCCAGATTCATCCCCTGAAACCTCTCCTGAGACCTCCTCCGAGACTTCTGCTGAAAGTACAGGGACCTCTAGGATTTCACCTTCTTCCCTATCAGTATCAGCTGTTCCTGACGTCTTCCCTGTGATTTTTTCCCCTTCCAACACTTCGTTATTTCCATCACTTGTTACCTTCTCCTCCTCTGGTTCGTCTTGCCTCGCACACTCATCGTTATTCTCATCCTCTAAAAGCACTGCAAAACGTGATGGCGAGATTACATTGGACTGATGTGCCACTGCCTTATTTCCGAAGCGACCCTGTTTTGATGGGGATACATCCTTCCAGTTTCCCTCAGTATTAGCCTCCACTGATCGCGATTGAACAGGTGTAGTACTCTCTGTATCAAGTACTTTGCTTGCTACCACGACATCCGTATCACCAACTTTTGGGGTGATGGTCTCATTCCCTGCTACAGTCTCCCCTTCCCTGGCTTTCTCATTACTCTTATCCTCTCTGTGCTGTGCATTTTCACCACTCTCTCCCTCATCAAGTCTTGGGCTTTCATCCGCAATATCAGTCTGTCTTGCCAGTATTCGAACCTTTGATTTGCAGGCCTTTTGTGTGTGTCCCCATTTAGAGCAAATACTACACTTATCAGGGAGCCAAGTGTAGATAAACTCCACTTCAGCATCGACACCTAACTTTGATTTGAACCGGTGAGACTTGGGTAGCTCCTTTGTCATATCTGCTTCAACAAATACTTTTGCTTCTTCAAAACTTGTGCAAAGTATAGTATCCGGGTGCAGTCTCTTGGGTTTACCTACCGCACTTGCAATAAATCCCAAACCCTTCCATGAGAACATACGATGAAGAACATTCTTCATAGTAATCCACATTGGTACCACTTTGATCTCCTCTTCCTCTTCCTCTTCCTCTACCGGCGACCACTTTGAGAGGACTAATGGAATATTGGCAATGTTCCACATTCCTCTGCGTAGAATTCTTTTCCTCGTAGCCATGTCCTTGATCCGAAACTTGACTGTATTTTCATTAACCGGAAAGACATCAATCTTAATAGACGGATCTCCTAGTGGCCAGATCTTGTTCACAATGATGTGAATCTTAGCTACATGTGGGGCAGGTCCTAGGAACCGCCCTTCCAACAGATCATCCCAGAGGGGCACCGTGTCTTGGATCACTTCATCTGGCACTTGCACAACTTCCTTTCCTTCCACCAACTCCTTGGCTAAGACGTGCTCAGCAAGAGATGGTCCACTTTTCACAGCTTTAACGTAAGACAAATGATTTCCCTGAACATTCGACGTCTCTTGCGCCGGTGTGGCCGACGATTCCGACGCCTCCGAAGCCGTGACGGCCATCGGAAACTCTACCGTGCAACAAACTCTCCAAAAACCCTAATCACCCAAAAAATCGCCTCTTGCTCCAAATAAGGAAAGTCGATTAGCAGCTCGAATTTTTTCTGTACTAGATTCAAACTCCTATTTTTTTGCATGTTTATTGTTTTATTCCTGTCAGTTCTTCCTCCGCCATACCTTCCGACTTTTTATCCACCTCCACGGCTCCACTTTCAGCTCTTTATCCTTCACCACAACCATAAGACTCTACCTCTACAGTTGCCACCATAACCATTACGTGTTCCGTAACCAATGTCTCCATGTAATAGAAGAGTAGATGCGGCGGTGTGAAAATTGTAAATTTCGAAGAAGAGAGTAGATGTGGCTGATTAAAATTTTATGTGTCAATGAAAAAGAGATTTTAGGTTATAAGAGTCTTTTGGGGAATTTACATAATGTTACAAGTTCACATGCTTTAGAGGTGATGCTGAAAGTATGTCTACATGTAATATTTTCCTACTCTCCTTGTTTAAATGGCTAACTATTATGAATATCAACATTTTTGGTGGTTATCTAGATGATTCATATAATGTTCTGTACTTTTATGTTTCTTCTGATTGTTATACACGTAATATCCCAACATGTTTCCCCACCGAAAATCAGGTGTGACCAGGTGCACTAGGGACGTATCATGCGCGTATGTGTCTTATCCAATGCTAAGAAAGCGTGTATGTTTTTTGGATTTTGAGTATTCTTAAAAAATCCGTACACTCACACTCTTTCCACACTCTTTCGCAGTTTTCGTTTTGATAATAATATGCGGAAGGTTGTGGCGTCGGCAGGAGACATCGACAGTCTAATATTAACTCCTTTGCCGTTGACTTTCCGATATTATCTCCGAGGTTTTCTTTTTCTACATGTCTCATTTTTTCTCAACTTTAACTAGAAGGGTATTTTTATAAAATATCAAAAAGAGTTTTCTTCCTCGAATCGTATAATCGGATTTTCCCTACTTCAAATCATATTGTTACAGATGCGCATGTAGTTTCGTTGAATTTTGATGGTGACTTTATTGCTTGATTAGTATGAGCCTATCATAGTGTGCTATGTTCTGAAGTTTAATTAAGTCCTAATTCATTCTTTTTTTAATAAAGGGTTTTCAATTACATTCACCCTTTTTAGCAAAAAAGAAAAAGAAAAATTATATTCAACCGGAAATCTAATGTATATATCCCTTATATACTAAACCACAAGTCACTCTACCAATTAAATCTTGACAAATGGAATATGTTCAAAACAAAAAAAATAAAATAAAAAACAAAAATATTTCGATACCAATTTTCTAAATTCCTAGAACCAAACTCCTATTTTTCTCTGATTATTGACACCACGTTCAAAAGATCCTACGATCAAAAGTAATGATCATGATTTAAAACTGTTTTAGTTTCCATATTAATTTGTTCTTTGTTCAATCTCTTTCTCTTCTTCTCCATTGCTTGATTTTTTATCAGGCATTCATGTTTAAAATGATTAAAATTAGAAGTACTACAATTAAGACAGAAGAAGGAAACATATAAGCAGAGAAAGAAGGACGCTTGGAAAGTGGAATGGAAAACCAGCCAAGGTAAAAATGAAGTGCAAAATAATTTTGTATTCATAGCTTCACATTCTTAGTTTTTGGGACTGAGGTTTTTGACTGGTGCAAAATAATAATTCATACATGGTTTATCAACAGTATTATCTTCTTCTTTTTGCATATTTCAGGTTATATGTAACCCTTGAGTATTTTCAAAACTTAGTTCTTCAATAAAAGAATAACAAATCAAAGCTTTGTCAATAACGAAGATAACAATATATGCAAAGATAATAAGATGATTTTAAAACAAAAATTAAGAAATTTTTTTTTGTATAATTTGATTCTTGTAGTGTAAAGAATATAAATATGTGATGGGGTGGGGTGGAGTGTATTCGGCAAATGAATGTCTTAGAATCGAGGTTAGTGAAACTAAGAAATGCCAAGCTTTACATTGCTCAAATGATAATTTGCATCATATAAAAAAATTTCATGATTTTTTTTCTAACCTACTTAAGTTTTTTCTCTTTAGATATGGTCAAAACAAAGAAAAGGATAAACGTAAACAAAATATGCCAATAACACATTCACCTTTAGTGATGTAATTCAAAGTAGTTTACAAAAAAAAGATAATTCAAAGTAATAAAGTAATATTAACCTTTTTCATTATATACATATATTATACTTTAAAAAATATCATCTATATACTAAAGTTCAAGTCGCCTGGCAAATCAAAAATTGTCATGTGGAATTTGTTTACAAAATATGATTTAGAAAAATTCTGATCTCGAACTTTAAAACTCAAAAAATATCTAAATGCCTAAATTTTCTCACCACCACGTTAGATCACTTTTCACAACTGTTTTATCATCTATTTACTTTTAATTTTTATTGATTTTACTCTCTTCTTCAAAGATTTATTCTTCCTTTGTCGAGTTCTCCCTTAATTTATAGTCACTTTCATCTCATTCTCAATTTCAATTAATAATCTTTTGTTAAATTTCAGGTTAAAGAACGGCATTTGAATGTGTTTCTATTTCAACAGTTAACTTTTCAACAAAAGAATGAAAATCAAAGGTTTGCAGCAAACAAGGTAACGACGTATCTTACCTCTGCATTAATAAAAACAGAAAGAGATATAGGGAAGAATAAAAAAGATAAACAAAACAAAGAACCTTCTCTGCTACAAACATAGAACACGAGCAGAACCGTACATATATGAAGACAAGTGGTATCCTTAGTTATTCTCTGATTCTCTTGCAGTATGTTACTCAAATTGCTTTTTTTTTGTAGCTTTGAAGAAATCATATCCATTGGCTAAAAAATAGTGATGCAAAAGCTACTCTACCGAGGGAAAAGAGAATCAACAACTGTGTGAGTCAAATTGGGTATTTACAAATTTGTTTTTTATGGCTTGACTATTTCACATATCTATTTTTTCTTGAACAAAGCATATTAACCTATCTGCAACCTTTTTGTAAGTCTATTATATAAAAATAGACTATTTTATATACATGTTTAGTTTTATGGGTTTTTTTGTTATACTAATTTTAGGTAATTTTATTTTTTTAAAGACTGAGTTACAAAACATATAAATAAACATGGATCAAATATGCTATTTCTAGGTGATATCCAGCTCCAGAAAAATGTGTCTAAATAATTTCAATTTTGATAAAAAAACTATTATAGTTTGATTTTTCAAAAGTTTAAATCCAAACAAAAGATTTACCCGTGCTAAAGCACGGGGTGAAAACACTAGTATTATATAAAATCAAAACAACTAGAACAGACAGTACATGTCCTACTTGTTTTGATATTTCATATGTTCAACAGGTAAACCGGAAATCAAAACATGCAATGGTAGCTCTTAAGGTTTATCGGAAAAAAACTAACTTCTTAAGATAAGTCATGTTTTTTTTTCTCTACATCAACTTTGATTAAACCATGAAAGTTTCATACACAAGGTTTTTCAGCCTCTAATATCATCCCAAAATCTATCCAAGGTTTGAGAGATATCCTGAATGATTGGTTGTAATTTTGACCATGGTTCCTCCTTTCATGTTAAGTTATTAAAATACAATCTATCTGGTATACTAGTGTAATGAAAATAAACTTGTCAATTATTTATTTAATTAAATGAGAGAGAATTTTTTTTTGGAAAAATAATGAGAAAATTTTACATGTATAAACAGAATATGTAACTGATTTTTGACAAAAAAATGAATGAACCAAATTTTAGATGCAATTTTTACGTTTGATGTGTAGATATGGTGGGAGTTTATAGTACATCCTACTAACTAAAGGATTTAAAACCATTAGTTTATTTCACCATATTATGTATACTAATCTCGAAGGGGGATCATGTCCGACGAAAATGTTAACTTAAAATAGAATATGTAATTTCAATGGATAGATGGGAATAATTAAAGGGACATTAACGAAAGACTTAGAGCCGTCTCAAATTATTTTTGAGTCCTGTTAAAAAAATATTAAAACTATACTTAGTGATGTAATAGAGTAGTGTTAAAAGTATTTGTCTTTATTTTACTCATATTTAACATATCTTTTGAAAATAAAGCTCTAAATTTAATAATATGTCTATACAAGTTTGAAGTTTTATATCATAATCAATATATTTATATTTTTTTATATAGTTTGATTCGGGTCTTGTTCAATCGCTCCACTTGCATGTGTCGTTAGACGGTCGTGACGAAAGTTGATTGGTCAGGGAGTTGATGGTTTAAAAACCATATGAAGTGGCTATGTTTTGAGTCTTTGAGAGTCCAAAAGAGTCTAAGAGGCTGTGTGTTTTTAGATATTATCTCATCTTTTGATGCAAATCATGTAAATCGTTGTGCATGTCTTTAATATAATCTTTTTAGTTTAAGCATTATGCTTATAAGTAAATAGATAGATCATTACTTAATGAAGGAGCCATTCCATTGCAACTCAGACTTTTTTATTAGTTGATCTTGGTTGATTATTTTCCTAAACCACTTAAGCTCTTTAAGATTAAGGAAATAAAAACAAATAACGAGTTTGAAGTAGGATTATAGAATCTGTACTTAGAGTTTAATATACGCAAATAATCATACTATTTATATATTTTTTTATCAAAAAAAATATTTTGAGTTTGTGATTCATATAAATAAATGACTAATTGGTCGTTTGTTCATGACATGATAATTAGTTTATGTGTATCAAATAATGTATTAGTTTTGAAAGCCTTTAGTCAGAAAAAATAATAGATTAGTTAGAAATTGTGCATTGTAACAAGGAAAATGGAGGGGCATTAGATTTATTAAGATAGGTTGATTAGATATTTTTATCCACATAACTTAAATCTTCATTGTTCGATTTTCACAGAGTATCTAAACAAAAATAAATTCATTTGATATATGTTATTTTCATTTTAATATTTATTTAGAGAACTTTGTAACGGACTGCTGTTAGGTACATAGTTTTGTTTCCAACATGTTTTAACTTTAAGTGTTTTGGACTTCTGCAGTTAATAAAATGGACGTCTGCAGTTAATAAAATGGACTTCTATTTGTTTCATATAACCATACAACATTATAGTTTACTAGTCTTTATTACCAGCGGGCATCAACATTAGTTTGCTTAGAAAACTAAAAGTGATTACGTAAACAGTCTTTCTTCTTTACGATTTCATTAATCATGTCTCAAAAATTTCAAGAAACAAGTAACTTTATCTAAAATTATTACTTGATGTGATGTCATATCATGAAATCATTCCTTGATTTTGAAATAGATCGTTCGTGGAGGAGAAAGTAAAAATGTTTATGGTGATCCATATTTATTTGACCAAAACGTTAATTGAAATGTTCAGTTTTATCTTTATCTTTTGACATTTTTAGTGGTAACCATTAGATTGACAAAAAAAAAAGTGGTAACTATTAAAGTAGCCCACTAAAACAGGACAAAAAGCTCTTGAGATTGAAAGAAGCATTGACAATTTGAGTTTCATGTCTTCTCTCGTTTGTTTTCACTACTGCATTATTGATTTGCTTCTCTTGGCTCTCTTGAAGTCTTATTTTCTCTTCTTTTTTTTGTTTATTCTTTTAGTAAAGTGAGTATCGCAAAGACTTTGTATAAATTAATCCAACAAAACTTTGTATCCGGATACTAATTAAAACATGGTTAGATGGCTAAAACGAATCTAAACCAGGTGGCAAAAGTTCTAATTGGAACTTTTTTACCATTTCTAATTTCTATCAACGTGGCTTGGTTAAATTTTACTTACATATCGGAGAGAGGAGGAGGTTTTTAGTTGGCTTTTAGAGCAGGAAATACCCACAAATTCACTAAAACCAAAAGAAAAAGTAGCCAGATAAAAAACGCTTGCGGTGGGTTTTTTACACTGTCTGCGGACTCCACCGACACATGACGATATGCGATTAGTGTGATTTTTTTTTTAATTTGAGAAGTAAAAAAAATTTAAGAAACTCTAATGGGTTTTAGGGATAAAGATGCTCTAACTCCTCAGAAAGTAATATTATGCATTCTCATACTGTTATACTTTTTTTTGTGAACTAATTCTCATACAGTTATAATTACGATGATAGTTTATTTAGGATTAGCAGAAAGTTTTTGACCAAAGTAGATATGGACAATTTTCTATAAAAAAATTTAAATATGTTTAGTAATTAAAGATTTGGGTTTAAACTATTCATTGGTCTTTTCACTGTTTTAGTTATTTTCAAAAATTATATATGTTTTTGGCATGAAAGAGCTGTCAAGTAATTAAATACCGAATTATTTACAGTTGCATGTCACTGTATATACGGGATCTCGTTCCTATACTAAAGACTGGAAAGTATTTTATTCCAAATCTTACAAAATAAACCAGTCTGTCTTGACTATATATTGATAATGCCAAATGATAGTTAAACATAGACCGAGTTAAACATCACTCGCTACATCTACGGTTTTGTGGTAATATATTGGAATGTGCCTAGTTTCAATCTTTCTAGTAATCTGCTCTAACAGTTTTACTTGTTCATGGCTTCATTTGATATGTTCATAATAATGTTAATAACAATATACTACAAATATTTCATTAATGTAATATATGCTTGTTTATTTATTCATGTCTTCATTTAGTAAGAGAAGAGACCCACAAACTCGATAACTTCTTTGTATATACTATAGAGTAAAAGGTTTTATTAGAATAATTAAAATAAGACCATATGATTTATGTAAGAATACTTTTAAGACAACACAACGAACAGAATGGATGGGAATAAATATAAAACCCTACTAACCAAGAAAATGAGTGTGTCGGTTTCACCTTTTGCTATATTTCATTACAGTAGTCAAATATTTGATATTTTCTATCAGCCATGATTAGTTATCTTTATCTCCCACTAATTAAGTACTTATAATCTAAAGAAAAATTAGCCATAAACTTGATTGTCTTAGGCCAGGATAAAATTCATGTGTCTAAAATAAAGTTGACAAGATGCATGGGTCATAAAGAGGTTAACACAATTAGACTCTTAAAAGATTATTCATGAATATAACATCTAAAGCCTTATGTATAATAGCTGACATCTACCTTTATTTATATTCGCAGCTTATTAGACATCAATGTCGTACCTAATTATGGAGATAGTGAGATCTCATAATGGAGGTCCTCACCCTTTAATAAATCCAACTTATATGCTTTGGAATTTTCCAAACACATATTTTTGCTTTTAGCAAATATACATATCATCACATGATATTATTTGCACCATCAAAACCACCATTTAATATTGTTATTCACAACCATATTGACTTTAAGAAACTACAATACACATGTCAGTTTCAGTCATATTGACCTGAAAATTTTCATTGGTTTTGCATATTCAAGTTTTTTTTTTTTTCAACTTGCATTTAAGCATTGACAAAATATAAATGTTTTGATCAATATCAACAACATTATATTTTATATTGGCAAATGATTCATATGTGGCAGACCTCTCCCAAACTTAATTTGGCTCGTCGACTCACGAATCCATTTCCATTCATATAACATGATCCTTTAAGAATCAAAATGTTATTTATAAGTATGGTTTCACCATACTTGAACTTTGAACTATTTTTTTTTCATGGTCAAACATATATACTTAATCATTAAATTAAGTTACACCATAAAGAAAAAATCTGTAACAATAAAACAGAATGTTACTTATTCTTGAAAATTAAATAAATCAAGTCAAAGCATTAACATGCAATGTGACTGAAAACGTTTTTTTTTTAACAACCTTTTAAAACCACCTTTATGTGGCAAAACAAATGAATGCTTTTTTCATTTCCTTCCAGAAAACGTTTTATTCAACACTTTGTTTTAGTAATTAAATACCAATAGTTAAAACATATCTTTGACCAAAATCAACAAACTCTTTTCTTTTCAAACGATTTGATATAAAATCAACATCAGTTTTTTATTTCTTTTAGAAAAAAAACATATTGAAAATGATTATAAAACTGACATGATTTTTTTTTTAAAAAAAAATAATTAAATTCTGCAATTTAATATAATCAATAATCAAACCACAACCTAAACACGTAAGAGCAGGAGAATTATTTTAAATAATTCAATCGATCCTGCAAAAAAAATGTTAGCTCAAGAACACAAGTTTTACACAATATCAAAACTGATTGGAGAAAGCACAACTCCAGATTTTTTTTTCTTTGTCGAGACTGTCCATTAACCTGTTCTTAAAACAAAACTTTTAACAAATATCAGTATTGTTAGTGTAAAAGCAAAAACAATATTTAAAGATTTAAGATTGTAGGAACCTTATTTTACTACTATAGGCAACTGATATTTATAAAAGATAATAAGAACAAAAATAAAAAATTACAATACCGAAATACAAGAATAAAGAAGAATTGCAGAGTCGAGATGATTAATCTCTTTCCTTAAATCTTTAAACGTCCCGTAGTGTGATGGTTGCATGGCGCTCAGATTCCCAGGATACAACTGCAGCATTGTTTATGTTTTACCATCACCGAAAAAACAGAATCTATCGACCCTAATTTTGTGTTGTATTCTCAGACTCAAAATAAAAACATACTAACATAACTATTCTGAGTGGGAAAATTATTTCTTATCTGTATCCTAGAATGAGAATAACAATGACTATTATATAGTCCACTAACCAAAGCTTACGTTTGTCATAATTTGTCATAAACCAAACCATAAACGTTAGCAATGAAAATGGAGATTCTCATCATAATTATATGGATGTGCATTTAGATGTAGGTTACAAAATCATAATCAATTTTGCATTCATACCTCCACTACTTCACATTGACCAATATAATTATCAAAGATATTTTTCTTTATTTTATTTAAACTTTAATTACCACAAAGTTTAAAAAATAAAAACAACTAAATGAAGAAAGGCTAGACTAACAAGTCTAATTTCTTTATTAGTTTCTTGACCCATTTACCAAATTTCAAAACTTGAAATTTTGATTTGGTCCAATATCTTTCTTCTCAGTAAAAGCAAAGTTTTAAGCTTTGCTTTATTTTCTCTATTTTATACTTAAGAAGACTCTCACCTCATATTTCTTAATATGAATATTTTACAAATAATTCTATATTAGATTTTCATTTCTCATTCAAAACCAACTCTGATTTTGACATACGAGTACACTATTTCATAGTGTCAAACATTTTGGTTATTCCGACGAACGTCTTCATCCGAAAACTTACCAAAAAATGGTCTTAAACCATATTGTCAAAAACGAGTTCCAACACTTAGAAATGCTTTAGAGTATTAGATCGAAGTTAAGATTGGGCACAAATACTCGATGCTCGGTTCGTACTCGTTGCTCGCCCCGTATTTACCTCGTAAAATCGAGTACCTGCAGTGATTAAACCAAGTAATTAGTATATTAAATCAAAGCTTGCAAGAATAAGTCAAGTACCAAGTCTTTGTAAAAAAATTAATCCGTTTATACTTGTTATTTGTTTAAGTAACATTGGCATAAGTTTGATAGTTTCAAAATCTTAATCCATTTATATTTTCAAATTTAAATGACCCATAATTCTTTTTATTTGGTTTATTTGTTTTGCTTTGTTTATTTTTTTTTTAAATCGGAAAATAAACCAATATATTTTATTATTTTTAATGTCAGTCAAATGTCAAATATTCTTCAGTATTTGTCTCATTACTTGTTTTACCTATTATTTGCTACTCATTTCTAGAAATTTCATATTTATATATCTAATATATATATATATATATATATATATATATATATATATATATATATTATAACTAAGATCAGATAAAAAGATATTGTATTTGAATTTGATAAAAAGAACTAATTTTGCTATCTTTTTTTCTTATAAAATATACAATACTTGAGAGAACTAATTTTGCTATCTTTTTATCCTTTTTTTTGTTGCCCCAAAAAAAAAGATAAAAAGATAGCAAAATTAGTTATCTCAAGTACTTGATATAGCAAGTTCTTGTTTTAAACAAGAATAATACTTGGGTTCACCCCTATGGTGAACTCTTAAATTCACATATATTCTCTCTACCAATTAAAGAGCCATGTAGATTAGTAAAAAAATGAAATAATTTTTTTAAAAGGAAAATAGGAAAAGAAAAAAACATCGGCTTCTTCTTCTTCATCTCTCTAGAAAATATATGAAGCTTTGTTTATTAAGCTTTGAGTTTTCAATTATGTGCTTTTAGATTCAAATCTATACCCTAAATCCAAATCATAAACCCTAAACCCAAACTGTAAACCCTAAACCCAAACCTAATACATAAAGTTTGGATTTATGATTTACAGTTTGGGTTTAAGATTTACGGTTTGGGTTTAGGATCTAGGATTTGGGTTTAGGGTTTAGAAATCAATACTTTCATCTTTAGCAGTTCCGTTTTTACAGACATAGACTACTCTTTCTATCTCATAAAAGAACATGACTTGATTTGATTTCGTGTAGATAAAATTGAAATTGGATTTAAAAACATACAATTGGAGATTCAAACTTGACAAACAAATTTTCATATTTTTTTTCTGTGGGAATGAAGAAGAAGAAGTCAATAACTACGTCTTTTCTTAACGTATTTTCTCAAAAAAATTATTTCTATATATACTTATCATACATGACAATTTAATTGGTATAGAAAAGAGAGGTGAATTTGAGAATACACAATAGGGGTGAACCCAAGTTTTATTATTTAAACAAGTCAAGCTCAAGTTCTGAATACGATTACTTGAACGAGCCAAACCAAGTATTAAGGCTGCCTTCGAAAATTAGCAAGTCGTACACCAAAAGTATAAGAAGAAGAAAATAAGTAAATGACCTTTGGTTGGAAACCAAAGAAGGTGGGGAACAAGATTAAGACCACAAGTGGAAAATATAGAGGTGTATAGATGTGCACTTTAGTCGCTTTAGACACATATAGGGTAAAATAATATATGGTATCCACATTGTCATCGCTTAAGGCACAATGTAAGGCGGACTTTTGTAAACAGGAGGAAATATTAAAAAAAAAAACAAATAAGAGTTTTGAGTTGATATAGGAGTCAAAGCGGAAAAAAATTGGGCAAACACACATATATATATATATATATATATATATCGGATCAACTAGCAATAGTGATCATCATTAGATGGATCATTTGCAATAATAAGTGAAACGAACAAATTTCATAAGTACACTAACTACGTACCGACAAAGTAAATATAGCTAAACAACGACCACAATTAGCCGGAAGACGATATTGAAGACCTACAGTTCCTAATTCCTATTAGTTTTTTTTTTTTTTGAACAAGAGATTCCTATTAGTTATTAACAGTCTATAACACTCTTAACTAGTGAAGTCTTTTTTTGTCCAGTAGTTTAATCAAAAGTTCATTAATGTTTCTACACAATAAAGTCTGGATTTTGAATCTCAGTAAAAACGAAATTATTCGAATTAAGAAAAAAAAAGCTTACAAGAAATTCTGCAGCATAGCGCAAAAAGTACTGTCAGGCATGGATCCGATAGGATGATTCAGATGAGATGATGCAGTCAGTGATGGATAGAATTGTCGGCTATAAACTCTTAACTATTCGTTTAAATTAAAATAACAATAAAATATAGTCTACAATTGTGTCATAGAAGATGAAAATGATATTACCAATAAAAAGGAATCTTATTTTAGTAAGATTGGATTTTATAAACTGGGTTTGAAGATAAGATTCCCTTTATTGTTGTTTCCTGGTGTATATTGAAGTCATAGATTCTTTAGTAATGATGAATATACTATAGGTTCGGTGGTTATTGTGGATTTGTGTGTTCGTATGAGTAGGTATGAAAAATAAGGCTCTCTTCTTTTGGTATCCTTAAGCGGTTTGTGTTTATGTAGTACCCAGCTTTCTCCTTTTACTCACCAGACACCACCCACCATTTCATCATCTCGACATTGTGAATATTTATTACTATATAAAAGAGTGAACTCAGTCAATAATTACTTGTGTTATGCTGGTTTAAGATGCGAATGTCAATAATATTAACGTCACGTATACAAACACTATTCTATTTGTTCAAATCAACACACACACACACACATATATATATATATATATATATATATATATATATATATATATATATATATATATAT
This sequence comes from Hirschfeldia incana, assembly GCA_026261945.1. Classification (NCBI taxonomy): domain Eukaryota; kingdom Viridiplantae; phylum Streptophyta; class Magnoliopsida; order Brassicales; family Brassicaceae; genus Hirschfeldia; species Hirschfeldia incana. The sequence continues at coordinate 8,470,213 of JABCMI010000006.1, forward strand.
ATATGATATGCGGTTAATTACTAGACTGGCGTATCTGCAGATAAATATTATTATAAAATCACTAAGCTATACGTATATATGTACATTGGGTAAATATTGTTATTAAAGATTTTGCCGACTAGAAATTGTAATACTGCTAATGATGTTTGCGATATGAATCGTGTCATTGCTGGATAAAGTGTCTATGGTCCAGCCCATCCCGTTATCTTAACAATGTCTTGGAAGCCTCTCATATGACGTGGAAGAAGTTCTTCCAAAGCAATAAGAAACACACATACAATAGCTAGATGGAAATGAGGCTCACCCACTGGTGTTATTCAGTTACGTGTACACAATCTACGGCATCGACAAATATGGAAGCAACAAACTCATGAAGGTCAAAAATTAAGAAACCGCACAAGTCGCAGTTTTCTACAGCTAGCTGTCTCAGTGTCTCTTAACTGTTTTTAATATTTCATTCTTCTTCTGTCTTATCCAGTGATGTTTTATGTCTTTGAACACAAATCCAGTGATGTATCTTTTATCTTTCTTTTCTTTTTACCTTCTCTGCTTTATATATATATCAAAATGCACCATGATAGCAACACCAAAGTTGCAATAATCTTATCTTATCAAATGTCATGAAGTGCTAAAAAGAAATAAAAAATATCACTACAAGAAAACAACGATATTTCGACGGACATTCCGAGGGAAAATGAATTCCTCGGAATTTTCTGAGGAAAAACCGATGACATTTCGAGGAAATCCGAATTCTGGGTTTTCTTGGAATGTCCTCGGAAATTTCTGAGGAAATTCCGAAGAAACAACTCTTCCTCGGAATATACCGAGGAGATTCCGAGGACAGTCCGTCCGTCGGAAAAAACCGACGGATATTTCTACAATTCCGAGGACATTTTGTAGCCGTTAGAGAGCCGTTGTGTGATTTCAAAAATTCTGAGGAAATACCGAGAATATATGTTTTTTCCTCGGAATTTCCTCGGAATTCCCTCATTATGTGGACAGAAATTCTTCTATAAATACAGTCATCCCTCTTCCTCTTCATTTACCTCATTTCTTCTTCTTCTCTCCTAGTATCACGAAATTGATATCAAAAAAACATGTCTTCTTCAAATTATTTTCGTTCTTGGATCGATCGACCTCATTTGGATCCGGAGACGAGATTGCTTACGGAAGAATACCAACAAGGTTTAACCGAATTCATGGCGTTATATCGCCGACAACCGGAAGCAGAAACAGGTAAGTTAAGATGTCCTTGCTCTAATTGTAAAAATAGAAAAGTTATTAAAGAGTGGGATGTTTGGACTCATTTATTTTTGAATGGGTTTACACGAAGTTACAAAATTTGGTATCATCATGGGGAAACTGGTTATGAACTTGGTAGTACTAGCGATCCTCAGCCGGCGGTTAGATTAGAAGAACCAATTAGAACGGATTTAGATTATGGTGTAGGTACTGAGCAGATGGTTAATGATCATTTTAGAAGGGAAGATTTACCCAATGCATAAGCTATGAGATTTTATGATATGTTGGATGCTGGAAAGCAACCTTTGTATGAAGGTTGCAGAGATGGTCATTCAGCTTTATCATCTGCTACAAGAATGATGGGCATTAAGACCGATTATAACTTGGCTGAAAACTGTGTGGATGCGATAGCTGATTTTGTAAAAGGTATTCTACCTGAGGATAATATAGCTCCAGGTTCATACTACGAGGTGCAGAAACTCGTATCTGGTGTTAGTTTACCGTATGAAGTAATAGATGTATGTAGCGATAACTGCATGATTTATTGGAGGGCGGATGAGGAGTGGATTATATGCAAATTTTGTGGGAAGCCTCGTTACAAAGATACGAGTGGAAGAGTTCCAGTGCCATATAAGAGGATGTGGTATTTGCCTTTGAAGGAAAGGTTGCAGAGGTTGTATCTTTCGGAACGCACAGCGCAACGAATGAGATGGCATGCGGAGCACTCAACAGATGGTGAGATTAGACATCCTTCAGATGCAAAAGCGTGGAAGCATTTCCAATCTTTGTATCCCGACTTTGCATATGATAGAAGAAATGTCTACCTTGGATTATGTACTGATGGTTTCAGCCCGTATGGGAAGAGTGGAAGACAATATTCTCTATGGCCAGTCATTGTTACACCATATAACTTACCCCCAAACTTGTGCTTGCGACGAGAGTTTTTGTTTCTCTCCATTCTCGTTCCCGGACCAGAGCATCCTAAGAGATAACTTGATGTGTTTCTTCAACCACTAATATATGAATTACAACAACTATGGGCTCAAGGTGTTGAAACATACGATATTTCGTGTAAAGAAAACTTTCAAATGCGGGCAGTACTAATGTGGACAATAAGTGATTTTCCAGCATATGGTATGTTATCTGGATGGACAACGCATGGGAGGCTATCATGTCCATATTGTCAAGATGACATAGATGCTTTCCAACTAAAGAACGGAAGAAAAACGTGTTGGTTTGACTGTCACAGACGATTCCTACCACATGATCATCCATACCGTCGGAGTAAGAATTTGTTTAGGAAGAACAAACAGGTGTTTGATGGTCCACCTGAGGAAGTTAGTGGGGAAGGTTTGAAGACACAACTAAGAGATTATGGTGCAGAAAAGACGCCAGACGTTGGTGGACATGAGCATTTTCCGGTAGATGCTGTTGGAGATCTACATAACTGGCACAAAAAAAGTATTTTCTTTGATTTGCCATACTGGGAGCATCATCTGCTAAGGCATTATTTAGATGTCATGCATATTGAGAAGAACTTTTTTGACAATCTCATGAACACGATCCTTAACGTTAAAGGTAAAACAAAGGATAATTTGAAGTCAAGACTGGATTTAGTTGATATATGTGCTCGTCCAGAACTTCATGTTGATGAGAATGGTAGGGCTCCTTTTCCCATATACCGACTGGATGGAGAGGGAAAAGAAGCTTTCTTTGATTGGATTTCAAACGATGTGGAGTTTCCGGATGGTTACGCATCTAATTTGCGTAACTGTATCGACAGAAAGGAAGGAAAGTTTATTGGCTTGAAAAGTCACGATTGCCATGTGATGATGCAGCGCCTCCTTCCGTTTGCCTTCAAAGAACTATTACCACGAAAAGTTTATGAAGCAGTTGCAGGGATAAGTGCTTTCTTCCGCGATTTATGCAGCAGATCAGTGACTCTTGAAGGTATTACAAATTTGAAGACTAACATAGCTGTGATTCAGTGCAACCTTGAGAAGATATTTCCTCCCTCATTTTTTGATGTTATGGAGCATCTTGCTATTCACCTGACAAGAGAATTGGAACTTGGTGGTCCTGTGCAGTATAGATGGATGTATCTGTATGAACGGTATATGTTCCATTTGAAGAAGATAGTGAAAAATTTAAGAAGGGTGGAAGGTTCTATAGTCGCACAGATGATCAACCATGAAATTTCGAACTTTGCAGAGCACTACTTTCCAGCAGAAGTTCAGACCAAAAATAGAAGATATGCTCGGCATGATGATAGAGGCGAACGTGCAACATATCATGTTCAGGTTCCAGACATTTTCACCGATGTTGGACGACTTAGTGGAAAACCAAAGGACCGTCGACTCACTGACCATGAGCGTAGTCATTTGCAAACATATTTGCTCACCAACTGCGAAGATGTTCTTCCATATGAGAGGTAAGTTTATTATGTTTAAAATTTTTATTTTAACAAATTGACATTTAAATTTTAATTAATTATATTATTGTTATCATATGTACAGGATTTTCATGGCAGAAAAGCGGTTCGAACATAGATACGCCACAGAGGCGGAACTTGAAGAAATGAAGCAGAGAGAATTTGCTGGATGGATGTTTACTTATGTGAGTGCTTTAAACTAATTAAAATTTAATTTATCACATATTTATACTAATTCATATTTATTGATATAACCTAACATATGTGATATTACACAGGTGTCTGCTGGTTTGGCCAGAGGTGAAATATTTGACGATTGGATACGCGAGATGGTGGTTGGCCCAATTTGTGTTGTGAAGTCATATCCGAGATTTTGTACTCGAGGATATGCATTCACAACTGAAAAGAGGAGACGTTCGCGTACGACCTATGATGCTGGTGTTTGTTCTGCATCAGGAGATGATGTATACTACGGACACTTACATGAGATTATGGAAATCAAGTATTTGGGCATGCTTGGATTGCGATGTACTGTTTTCTATTGTGATTGACACGACAACACTCCAGATCGAGATGTGACAACAGATGCATTTGGTGTTACATCAGTACATTCGAGGCGGAAGCTGCAATATTATGATCCTTTCATTCTTGCTTCTCAGGCCGATCAGGTAAGTCAATGTAAATTATTCAGAATGCTGATCATAATTTATACTTTTACTAATAATTTTTTTAATGTTACAGGTTATTTATATCAAGTACCCCCGGGTAAGAAACAGAGATGATCCATGGGTTACTGTTACAAGAGTTAACCCAAGAGGCCGAGTTCAGGGAAGTTCTGAGCTTGAAGACCCACTACAACCAATCACAGCCGGCAACTTAAGTGCAGCAGAAGATGTAGCGGAAGGTGTTCTTGTAGTCGATTTGACCGACTTCGGAGAAGAATCCGTCGTTCACGCAGAGGATGAACCGGTTATTGGAGAGTTTCACCAAGATCCAGATTCCGATTCATCTGGTGATGATGGCTCGGAACCAGAGTAGTATTTTTTTTTTTTTTAAACATTGAAATACCGAGGAAATTCCGAGGGCCATTAGGGTTTCCTCGGTATTTACCTTCTCAATTTAGGGATTTGATTATTAAGTTTAGTTCCTCGGTATTTCCTCGGAATTTTCCGAGGAAATACCGAGGAAAAGGTTCGACTCCTCGGAATTTTCCGAGGAAATACCGAGGAGCATGCTGATTTATTGCAAATTCCTCGGTATTGCCTCGGAATATTCCGAGGAAATACCGACGAACTGGGTATTCTGAACCGGATACAACATTTTGCGGATTGAATAACATGTATATAACCTTCATTAAGTGTCTTAACCATATTATGAAGTCCTACTTTGGTGTTTAACACAATAACCAACACTTTTTACGATTGCTTGAACCAAAACAAGGAAACATAAGATAAACACTTATACACTTTAACAAATGTTAAACGAAATACTTACAATCATTTTTTATTTTTTGTTATTTTATGGTCTATGATCTTCTATACAAAGAACATCAATGGTATGCATTAAATTTGAATAAGAAATGAAATTCGGGAAAAAAAATTGGAATTTGAAACCCCAAATGCTTGTTCCCTCGGTATTTCCTCAGTAATTACAGAGGAAATACCGAGGAACTTAGGGTCCTCGGAATTTTTTCATTTACCCGGGAAACCCTAGCCGCCAAACATTTCGTGAAATATTTACCGAGGGAATACCGACGGACCATTTAAAAATTACCGAGGGAATTCCGACGGAAAATGTCCGTCGGACCCCTCATAAATTAGGGTAAATCGACTTCTTCTTCCCCATTTCTCTCTTCCTCTCCTCTCTTCCTCTACGCGGCTCCTCCTTCTCCTCCAACCATTTCCGGCGATTCCCACCGTTTCTTTCCTCCATTTCTTTGCCAAATCACTCCCAAATCATGTAAGCACTCTATCTCTCTATCTCTCTCTCCAACCATTGTTGTTTTTGTTTTTTTTGGAATGATTTTTTGTTTTGGTTAAAATTCTAAACGTTTTTCTATTTTTAAAACGTTTTTTGATTTTTTAAAAACGTTTTTCTATTTATAAAAACATTTTTCAAGTGTCCAGTAATAATAAAACGTTTTTTAATTTTTTTAAAAAAATTTAAAAACTTATTTCTCTATTTTTAAACAATTTATAATTTTTTATTCTCATATATATATATATAAATCATGTATAGTAACAAATTAATATTTTTTATTAATTTTAAATATATTAAAACTATTTTTCACATTATTAAACAATTTAAATATATTAAAACTATTTTTAAAAATTTTTAAACTAATTTTGTATATTTGAACTAATTTTTGTATTATTTAAAATTTTTTAAAATGTATACTAAAAAATTATAAATTTTTTAAATTTTAAAATTTCATTTATAAATCATGTATAAAACTTTTTTTCTAATTATTAAACTTTTTCTCTATTTTTAAACAATTTATAATTTTTATACTCATATATATATATATATATATATATATATTAAACAAGTTAAATATAATAAAACTATTTTTTATTATATTAAAACTATTTTTAGCATTTAAAACTATTTTCATATATTTAAACTACAGGTCTTATGACGATGATCGTACCGGGCTTCCTCGTCAGCGTCGTGGTCGGGGCTCGGGGAGCAACTCCGTTCAGGATTCCCAATCGCCCCGCAGCTCGTACCACACATCTCCCTCTCCATTTCCCGACGCTCCTACTGGCTCTGGTGCTGCACCCCCTATTCCTCCGACTTATCAGGGTCCTCCAGAACTGATAAGGGTTGCGGAGTATGTTCGACAGCCGGGTCGTGAGCGTCTTTCGTTTCTCACTCCGTATCCATCTGGACCGCATCAAACATGGTTCAACCGATCCTCGAACGGGATCAGCACATGGCTCAACCGTGTGATGTACTCGTCTTTGGACGTGGGACATCCGACTTTCACCGACTTCCCTACCCACAAAAAAGTCATGTGGTTTCAACAGTTTGCGGTAAATTTCCTAAATTTTTTGTTTGAATTTTATTCTTAATATAAATTTTCTACTAATTAATTATTTTTTGCAGCAAGAATTCAACTGGAATCCCGATCTTACGTCCTTCATCTATTACCACTTCGTCCATAAAGTCATGACGAACTACTCGTATCAAATGCATGAGTGGAAGAAGAAGTGGCAAAAAAACAAGGTTTTTTTAAATTTTAAAAATTTCTTACATTTATTATTATATTTTTTTACTTATCTAACAATTTTTTTTTGTTTTAAAGGTCCCAAAGTCGATGAACCCCACGATCTGGGAGGAGTTCTGTGTGCATTGGAGTAAGGATGAGACGAAATCTACTTCTACCACCAACTCCACGAACCGCAGAAGCGAACGTCAAGGGAATGGCGTCTTCAAGCACAACTTGGGTGCTCAGTCTCAAGCCACTCTCAGGGATCGCATGGTAATTTCATTCGTTTCTTTTTCTATTTTAAAAGTTTCAAATTTTTATTTATTCATCATATCTTCTAATTACTAATTTTTGTTTAATTTATATTGATATCAAGGTGGAAGAAAATGAAGGTGAGCTGGTTGATGATTTCGCCCTAATGAAGAGGACGTTTACCAACAAGAAGACCGGCCAGATTGATGATGGTCTTGCGAGAGATGTGGTCGACCTCATCCACTCCCAGTTGGAAGAAGCAGCGTCTCAGCTTCAAACCGACGACGAAGAATCGACGGGTACCCAGTTGCCTCAGACTCGGATCAACGAAATCGTTGAATCGGTACATTTTTTTAAAAAATTTCATTTCCATTTCATCTTTAGCTATTGTTTTAATTTGCCTATATTCTTTTTCAGTCGGTTCCAAAGAGGAAGGGACGTTTGTTCGGTTTGGCTCGTCGGTCCCGGTCGGTTGCATCTTCCGCTGCACCACCGCCCTATGTTGATCCAGAAGCATTTCAAAGTCAGCTGCAAGACAAGGATACTCGCATATCTGCGTTGGAGTCCCAGATGGCGACTCAACAAGCGAGCTTCGAGGCACAGAGGAAGCTGAACGAGCAGATGATGGAGATGATGAGGACGTTGCACCCGAACGTGAACTTCCCGACTCTGCAAGACCCGACCACCCAAAACCCAAACCCCCAAAACCCGTAGTTTTTTTTTTTTTAAAACCTTGGAATGTTTTTTTATTTGTACTACTTTGAATTTGAATTTTATAATTTCGAATTTAAATTTTATAATTTTAATTTTTAAATTTTATATTTTTGATTTTAATTTTCTAATTTTAATTATATAAAAAATTATTTTTTTCCAAAATTCCGAAGAACGTTTCCGTCGGAAATTTCCGATGAAACCGGTCCTCGGAAATTCCGAGGAACTAGAGTTCCTCGGAATTTCCGAGGACCGGTTTCATCGGAAATTTCCTCGGTCTGTAATACGTACTCCGATGATTCTTTTCCTCGGTATTTGTCCTCGGTATATACCGACGGATGTTTCCACGGATGTTTCCTCGGTATATTCCGACGACGTTTCCGACGAAGCACAGTACTCGGTATGTCCTCGGTATTTGTGTTCCTCGGAATGTCCTCGGAAATTTCCGAGGAACTTCCGAGGAAGTACTATATACCGAGGAAATTTTTCCGAGAGAAATAATACTCGGTATATCGTCGGAATACCGTTATTCCGACGACATACCGACGATATTTGCCCTCGGTATTCGACTGTTTTCTTGTAGTGTATGGTTGTCCCTGTTCTAAAACGCGGGCGCGCAGCCGCTTAATCGGACGAGTAGGCGCTGGTCGGAGCATGGCCGCGGCGATATGGAGCAAATCGGAAGACCTAGGCGGGAAGCCAAGTTTTTCGATGCAGAGTCCGTTTAGTGGTGAAACGCGGCGACTATTTTCAACTCGTAAATGGAAAACGAGTTACTTCTATCCTAAATCTATGAATTTAATAAGCAAAACGTATACAAAAATGAAGAAAGAGTGAAAGATCTGAGAAAAAATATGGAGGCTGCCATTTCTAACCAAGAAACTCGTAGGTCAAAAGAGAAGAAGACTGAGAAATTACAAACTTGCCCTTCATTTAATAAAATAGAAAAAAAAGAACAAAAGACGCTGTGCACAACGTTCGAACCCGGGTTAATATCACTGTGGAACACCAAACTTACCACATGAGCTGTCAAATTATATTGCATATTTTCTGCATAACTAATACTTATATGTATATCAACATAAAACTAATCCCCGCGTATATCCCGATTAATCCCCGATTTTTCACTAACTCGCTAGGCCCATGCCGACCGCCCGACTAACGCCTAAAATAGTTTTCCAAATGTCAGGTTTTGGAAAACACACTTTTGTTATAAAATACAAAAATGTTAACACCAAGCCAGAAAGAAACAAAACATGCAATATAAAAATAGCACAGACAATAGACGGTGGACCGGTGGTGGTATCGACAAGCCAAGAATTAATAATTAACACTGTAACCCCACTTTGGTATTTGGAGAGGAAAGCTAGAAAGACAATGGAGCTGAACGGAGAGGAAGGAAAAGCGACGACGTATTGCGTGACGGGTGCAAGTGGATACATCGGTTCTTGGTTGGTTAAGTCTCTTCTAGAAAGAGGCTACATGGTTCATGCCACTCTCAGAGATCTTGGTAAATCTCTTGCTTAAGAAAAAAACAAAAACCAATTTCAATTTTGTTGAAACTGTTCGGTTAGTAACTTAGTATTATATAAGTTCTTGCATGGCTGTGAAACTATTTGTTAATTTTTCGAGTGTTATTTTGAATTATATCAAATCTTATATACTTTGCATAGAGTTTCAGAATAGTTATGGATGAATTGATTAATTTGACTCAAAGTTGGACTGATTTGTAAAACAGCTTTGAAGCCATCAGAGTTAACCTAATCGCTTCTTCCTCTGACAGCAAAATCTGAATATTTTCAATCCAAGTGGAGACGAAAAGAACGGCTTAGATTATTCCGAGCGGATCTTCAAGATGAAGGCAGCTTCGATGACGCCGTTAAGGGCTGTGATGGCGTGTTCCATGTCGCGGCTTCCATGGAGTTTGATATCTCACCGGATCACGTTAATCTAGGTATATACAACCTTCTTGTTGCACGTATCAATTTCTTATCTTTTCACATTGCCTTAACCACTAAACCAGAATCTTCGGTTTAGTACTAGTACTAGAATGTTATATATGACCAGTCCTTTGAAGCCTTGACCATTATTTGATGAAACGTACGTCAATGTAAAATATAGTAAGATGCATAAACGGTTAACCTAAACGAACCGGCTTTGAATCTCAGAGAGTTATGTCCAGACCAAAGTCATTGACCCGGCAATAAAAGGCGTACGGAACATACTTGGTTCTTGTCTAAAGTCAAAATCAGTCAAGAGAGTTGTCTTCACGTCATCCATCAGTACTCTCACAGCCAAAGATGAGAATGAACGGTGGAGATCAGTCGTAGACGAGACTTGCAAGACTCCCATTGATCATGTACTAAAAACCAAAGCAAGTGGATGGGTAAATACTTGCATTACGATACTATATATAGTTTACTACATGACTTACAATTCATTTTAGGCACGTTATAAACAACTCTGTGCTTCTTGTGGACGACAGGTTTATGTACTATCTAAACTCGTATCAGAGGTAGAAGCGTTTAAATATGCAAACGAGAGAGGAATGGACCTTGTTTCAGTTATCACAACTACTGTCTCGGGTCCATTTCTTACTCCTTCTCTCCCATCAAGCCTTCAAGTTCTCTTGTCTCCAATAACAGGTGTGTGTATGTGTGTGATGTATAATATATTTTTGTTATTAAATAAAAGTTAATATGTTGGGGACTAGTAACCATTTTTGGTTTTAAGGTGACTCCAAGTTGTTTGCGATACTATCAGCAGTGAACAAAAGAATGGGTTCAATTGGTTTGGTGCACACTGAAGATATTTGCATGGCGCATTTGTTTCTGATGGAAGAACCAAAAGCTGAAGGTCAATACATATGTTGTGTTGACAATATTGATATGCATGAGTTGATGCTTAATCACTTGTCTAAGGAGTATCTTTGCAAAGTTCTTAAGTAAGTTTTTGAAATTTTACAATCTTCAAATGCTTTTATTGATTCTTTTGTTTTGGTTTAGACTAAAACTTCTCACACAAAATTATTATTCATGCATGGTTTATAGGCTAGATGATGATCTGGATGAGAGACAAGGTTTGTTGAAGCCTATGATTTCTTCAATGAAGTTAAGAGACTTGGGGTTTGAGTACAAATATGGTATTGATGAAATTATTCGTCAAACCATTGATGCTTCTATCAGTTTTAAGTTTCCTACCTTGGACCACAAGCTCAAGCAGTGAGAGAGGCTTGTAGTTTTTTTCAGACCATAGTATTTTTTAAGAAGCCATAAATAAAGTTTTTTTTTTGTAATTGTGACAAGTTGTGTATTTAGAAGGTTATATTGTACTCTTACTGTCAAACCTCCTGACTAACTCATTGGTCACGTATTTCCAGTAAAAAAACATACTACATAGAACTTGTACATAGCAAACGAAATTTCATGCTTAATTGCATCGCACGGAATCGAGTAATAAAACAACCAGATGCATACAAAAATAGGAGAAGCAATTATCTGAGAATGCCTGAGGTAGAACAACTTCAAACCTGTTACTATTGGTGTCTTAGCAACAATCACAGATTATGAATTCATCACACATATGTTTTGCATCTTTGTAGTTGCCACTTGCCACCTAGATATAGCTGCCTAAACAATGGTGAAGTCCACCAACTGGACCGTAATGCTGGGTCTGCATGTTGCTTGATACTGACTGACATGTCCTTGGCACAAAGAGAGCTCTTGACTCGAGCCTTTGAGAACACCTCGTGGCTCTTGATTTTCTGCAAAATATGTCGAGCAGAGCAGCAAACCCAAGTTTACCATAACATTTTTTTGACAAAGAAACGTAATAGTGTAGCAGGTCAAACTACAGTGGTTAACATAAGTCACTGCTTAAACCAGAAAACTTTTTTTTTACAAATTGAGGACTACCAGTTGAACCTGAAGCTCCCCAGCCGTTAGGTCTTCTATCTAAACTGGAGATGGAGCCTCGGTTAAAAGAGATCGCAAGTGAGCCAAGTATTATCCACAAAAGCTCCTGTAACTTCATGATTACATTGTAGCTACAGAAGCTCCTCAGTCTGAGAGTGGAGAAGCTTCTTCAATTGTGTTAGAGCTCTGATAACAAGAGACTCCAAGAGAGCCAGTTAGTATATTCCCGTCAGATGGTATGAAACGAGGCTGAAGGGTTTCTCTTGTAGTGTCATCATCCCAAGTTAAGTTGTTCCACCAGTGTGTTTCTCCTCTTACATCTCTGACCCTGTGAGCGTTATTTGAGCTAATGGGTAGATTCTTGAGAAAATTGCATCTGATCACTTCCACATGTTCCAGACATCCCCATGACTCTTCTTGGCTACATAATCTCTTCAACTGCGGAAGATTCCTTAGCTTTATGACACGCAGACCAGGTACCACAGAAGCAGAGGTTGGAACTTCTCCTGGAGAATAGTCGAACAGCTCCTGAAGCATTTCACAAAAGCTAACATGTATCTCTTGAAGGTTCGGCAGGAAACAGATGAAGTTCCCCAAGGAGAGAAGGCACTTGAGCCGGCTACATCTGCTGACTTCAAGATGTTTCAGTGTCTCAAATCTCAACCCCAGGTGACCAACGAGCTCTCTAATGGTTCCCAGATTTACACGACGCAGATGAAGTTCTTCAAGGTTAGGTATAAGATCAAGCTGTGCGACACATCCACCAGCGGGTCTTATACTTCCACCAAAACCCTCCACCGTTAGAGATCTTAACATGTTGAAGCTACTCGTGCTATCGATTACCAAGTTCTCCAGCATCTCATTGAGACCCCAACAATGGTTCATCACTAAAGAAGTTGTATTCGCTAGCAACCATCCAATGAATGCTTCTGAAACATTGAGACTGCTAATTGTCACTCGCCGCTTGTCATGTCTAGAAGGTAAAGAGTTTGCTGTTGGACCGATAAACAACTGAAATTTCTTTAACCTTTCTATCCAGGAATTGTAATCAGGGGAGAGAGGTGGAACACATACGACTCTGACTGAGAGGACTGATAAACGTTGGAGGCACGCAATCTCTTCAAGCGTTGCTTGCCCCTCTTGAGTTTGTTCTTGGACGCCCCAGTGGAAATGACTAAGGGTCATGTTTAGAACCTCTAAACTTGACAACTGTGGGATGATTCCTGCTGGAATGCTTTCGAGGTGATGTGTACGGGAAAGGTCAAGTAGTCTCAAGCTCCTCAAGGTTTCCAACCCTCTTGGCGTTTCCTTTATTGGAGTGGCACAAAGATCCAGAACTTGAATTTTTGCAAGGCCTTCAAGGGAAGGAACTTCTTCAAGGTAGTAGCAGTCTCTCAAGATGAGAGATCGGAGTTCATGAAGCTCGCTGAGGGAGTGAGGCAATTGCCTTATCCGTGTCCCACTTAGATTCAGAATCCGAAGTGCTGGAAAAGATATCAAGAACCCCACAGGCAACTCCTCCAGGTGAAAGTTTCCATGTAGCAGCAAAGCTGAGAGTTCAACACACTCTACCACTTCATCTGAGAGCCTTTTAAGCTTATTATTCATCAAAGAAACTCTTCGGATAGAAGGAACGAACTTCTCATGTGGAAACTCGCACAAGCCTATACCAGACATGACAAGAGAGTGGCTATCATCTCGTGAGGAAGACATGACCCATATGGCAAAATCGCGAACCACATCATGCATCTTAACTGTGTCACCATGGACACCCTCTTCGAGTAAGCAAGAGTCTTTCAGATTTTCTACCAAAGTAATTCCTTGGTTCATTAAGTAGCCATGGTTTTGTGTTTCATCAATGAATCCTTCAGCAATCCAGTACCTGACGAGCTCAGCTATTTCTATGGAGTAATCTTCTGGAAATAAGGCACAGAAGAGGAAACAAGATTTCATCTTTGGCTCGAGCAAGTCGTAGCTCAATTTCAACGGCTGGTAGATCTTTTCTTCAATACTCTTGACATAAGGCACCGAACTCTTGAGTTCTTCAAGGGCATGTTCCCACAGCTCGATCATCTTCTTCCCTCGCATAGCCATCCCAACCGTGACGATAGCTAAAGGCAATCCACCACATTCCCGAGAAACCTCTTTTGCTATAGGTTCAACACAATCTAATCTAGTTACTTCTCCAGCATTTTTACAAAACAATGTCCAAGCTTCTTCTTCACATAAGCAATCCACTCTGAAGTCAATATCCGTTTTGATACTCTGGCAAACCTCAAAAAATCTAGAAGTCAAGACAATCTTTGTAGCCTTGTGTGTATTTGTGTGTGGAATCCCCAACTGGTCTAGATCAATGGGTTTCCAGACATCATCAAGAATGAGAAGAAATCTACTTACTGTCTCAAGCCTTCCATATATCCGTCTCGCCAGTGTTTCCTCGCTTTCGCCTAGTTTCACTTCAATATCCAATCTCTCAGCGATTTGCTTCTGGACCCTTCCCAATTCAAACTCTTTTGAGACTGTAGCCCATATCACCATACCGAAAGGCTGCGTATCAGCTTCTTTCCATAGCTTATTGTTCAGTTCCCTGACTAGTGTTGTTTTCCCAACTCCACCCATGCCCCATATACCGATCTTTTGAACATCATCTCTCAACAAACAGTTTAGAACTTTGACTAAAATCTCTGATGCTCTTGTTTGATCAGCGATGGAGGGTCCAAGGATTTTTTCAACTAGAGATCTGCCTTCAAAAGAGAATATGTCGAGAAGCTCTACGCCTTGCTTCTGAAGCTTCTTGACTTTCTCAAGAACTACCACGAGTTTTTTACTCCGCTTACATCTCAAGGACAGAGCACATGAAACAGGCCCTTCCTGAATTGAATTTGCTTCGGAGACAATCTCTTCCACATCTCTCAGCCATCTCCTTAGTTGCACATGCAAGGACTTCCCTTTGATCTCCAAGGTTTTGAGGTCTTTTTCCACTTTTTCCTGAACATCAACAAGGCTATTGAGCGCATTCTCTAAAGCTTTGACGTTCGACTTGAACCGGATGGTATAAATGGCTCGAGTATAGGTTGATCTGGATAAACCACGCCCTGCCTCTGCCAAGAAAGAACCCAAAGCTGAGCCCAGACAATCCATAACAAAGAGTTTCACAGACAGATTTTCTTACAAAAAAAATAAGAAAGAACGATAATAAGAAATGTGAGTAACCACTGATCAAATATCCACCAGATAAACCACTATGAGGCACCATTGACTTCTTAATGAGTCTCCTTGGTATAGAAAGGATTTTTTGTTTTGTTTTGATCAACTGTGTAGAAAGGATCAAATAAAATTATATTGACTTTAGATGGACTTCATAAATAAATAACAAGACTTTGATGTTGACGCCTTTGATTTAGTCATCTACGAGTTGGCATTTGAAGTTTCGAACAACTTTACTTGAAGACTTATTCCTAGTTTTATTATAAAACTTCTAGTAAGACTTTGGTTATATTCATCGAAACTTTCTAATGGGTTGTTGAAACTTTTCAGAAATAATCAAAACTCTTATTTGGTTAACTCGTGCTTTAACGGTAGTTCAGACATATTCAAACTATCTTCCTTCAAATGTCAAATTTGAATACAATCCTACTTTCTAAGTGGGAAAATAAAAGAAAGAGATGAAGTACTCACAGGTGAGTTTGCCTGTCTTTTCTATGTGCCTTTTCCAACCTCAGTGCTCAACAGTGAAAGGAAACTTTCTGAATCCCGTTGCTATTTCAAAAGTTTTCAGGGCCATGGAGTCCTCTGCTCAGCATTGGAGAAGCATCAGCTCTCCCTTTGGACTGAATTATCTCTTCAAAGGACGCAATATATTAGCATATTCCCTTTCACTTCCTTTATGTGAGAAACTTGGAGAGGCAAACAGAAGGTTGGAAATAACTGTACATGGCCCAACTTTTAGTTTCTTCAATCCTTCCTGCTGTGGAAACACAGAGGCTAAGTATGTTAGCTTAACAAGGTATTATTGTCTGAGAAAACTATTGAACTCTCATATATACCCCCACAAAAAATCCCCAATAACAGTTTAAGTCTTTAGATGTTAATATTTGCCTTTTAACTAAATCCAAACTAGTTTCTCAAACACCTAAAATCTTTCAGGAAACAAGAATCATCAATACATCTTGGACCATATAAAAAATATAGACCAAAGTAGCAGGATCAACTAGCTTTTAGTGCTTGCATTCCAAATCCAGAAACGCAAAGGAAGAAAGGGTACATACTCAATGACCGTTGCCTGCATGTGGCTGGGAGCCATCGACTGAGTGATAAAGAGAAAGTCAACACTGAAAGCAAATTCACCCAGAGAACTAAAAGGACTTCTCAATTGATTACCCATTACGATCGTTCCCAAAATGCTTCAAGAAAAACTCTACGCGATGGCATAAACGGAGGCTAAATTCGGAAAAAAAAAATTGAAGCTTTAAACTACAAACTTGACGATTCTTATTGAAAATCCACAACTTTTGGAGCTGATGAAAATAACACACTGTACAATTTTGGGTGGGGAAGTTTCTTCTGAGATGCGACAAAAAACAAAAAGGCCTTTTTGAAAATTTTAGCCCATATCTTTTGGATTCATAATCGTGAATGGCCTTGTAGTTTTGGACCGAAGAAGAGAAGTAAAACTGTTAAAAGATATTAATTTTTGACTTTTTGGGTTCACCTCGTAGGGTGAACTTTTAGGTTCACCAACCAATAAAAAATTGTTATTTTAGATCTAGTATCTTTTAAATAAGGAAAAAAAATAACTTACCAAATTATATTATATTTTTAAAATAAATAAAACTAATATATTAAAAACGAATTTAAAACAATAATACATTATATTAAAACGAATTAAAAAAATAATATTACAAAATAATATATTAATTAAGGAAACAAAATAACTTACCAAATTATATTATGTTTTTTAAATAAAAAATATTCAATAAATAATAAACAGTTCTAAAATAAAGATTATCTTTTTAAAAATAATATTTGTTTTTAAAATTTAGTGTTTAGTGTTTAAAATTTATAGTTTATAATTTATCTATATGTTTAGTGTTTTTCCAAGGGTTTATGTTTACCCAAGGGTTGAAGATTTACCCAAAGATTTAGGATTAGAGTTTAGGGTTTAGTGTTTTGTTGATAATATTAAAATATTATGTTTTAATTCGTTTTAATATATTATTGTTTTAAATTCGTTTTTAATATATTAATTTTATTTATTTTGAAAATGTAATATAATTTGGTAAGTTATTTGGTTTCCTTAATTAAAAGATATTGAATCTAAAATGACAACTTTCTATTGGTTGGTGAATCTTAAGGTTCACCCTAAGGGGTGAACAGAAATGAATTTTTGCATTATCATATGTTTGAACAGAAATGAAACTTGGTCCAGTTCTGTTAGGCCAGGATTATCGCGAGCTCTTCCGTCGGTTTCAGGGGGAGGGGACCCAGCAAAAGCAAAAGACGGGAGCCAAAGTTGCGAAATTGAAGACGCATTCGGTGGGTTTTTTTAGCTGTCCGCGGGTCCCACTGACACGTGGTGGCCCGCGATTGGTTCAGGTTTTAATTTTTTTTTTTTTTTAATATAACAAAAACGAAAAAAAGAAAAAGAAAAAAGAAAATAAGAAATTCCAAGCGGGTTTCTGCGATGTGGATGGTCTTACGTGGCGGATCTACGATGCTAATGTTTGTTAGTTAACATGACACCTCAACTGGTTAGTCGCTGTGCTCCCTCAGATTCGCAGCAAGAGTGAATCCTCCTTGTGATATTGGAACCGCACACGGTCAAGTTAACAATCTGTTAATTATGTTTGTAACTAAATGTGCTCACTAGTTTTGTTTTAAGTCTGTATGTAGCTTGTATTAACCTAAAGAGTCTATTTTTTTTTCTCCACTTTCATCTAGTACCAGGATGATTTATGTGTTAAGAACAATACAATAGTGCTCTAAAATCTTAAAAATCGACAAGTATTATAGATAAATAAAAGTATACTAATCATATTGTCTTTGTTTAAGTATAGTAAAGCTATACGATATCTATAGATTATCGGTTTATAATTCTTTTGAAGCAAGACTTCCTGCGGTATATATATATATATATATACTGATACTCTTGAACAAAAAGTAAAACTTCTATTTTATTACGTAGTGCTTATTACATTAGCCTCAAGCTACAGTTACACTTTTATTTCTTTGATAAAAACACACGATGACTGTGTGGTTGTTAAACATACTTCAACAACCCACATTAATGATGATCAACGTGTGATAACACTGGGATTTAGTAAGGAGGGAAGAAAGGGATGGCAATGAAGGGACATGTTCCAACTCGTTGCATGTTGCAAACGTTAGGCAAGTTCTTAGCGATCTGGTAGATGCGGGTCGACTGGAATGGTCCGTGCTGTCCCTGGAGCCTAACTGCTTTGGCTGCTTGTTTCAAAGTAGGGCAAACGCACACTTGGTCTTCCTGGTAAAGCTCGTTACAGCATTGCTGGCGTAGCGAATGACCTTGCTGAGGACTCCATTGGTTTTCGCTGAAGGGTGATCCCACAAGTTGCTGGCGGATCCATCGCTGGCAAGCTACTAGGTGTTGCTCTTGCTGAAACTCCCTCTGGCACTTCTGTGGTGGACCGAATGGGCCCATTTGGTTGTCTTCGTCATCCAATTCGACGACGGTGCGGTAGATGGAGGCGTTGGTGAGGAGGACGCAGAAGGCAAGAGTTGCGCATACGAGGAAGATCTTGTTGGCCATTTGCTATTTGTGTGTGTTTCTCTTGTGTTTTGGTTTTTGAGTGAAGAGTGAAGCAAAGAGTTGGGTGGTATTTATGGACAAGAGAGGTGGTATGCATGGAGATCACGTGTAACATTGCATGCATGTATGTGTGTGTTTTGTGAGAGAGAGAAGCTACAAAGTTGTTGTCAGGATTAGGTGTTGGGAACTCGAATGTAGAGGAATGACAAGTGATGAAGAACACCTGCAAGTTGATCTTGTCTTGGAGTTTAATACTTGAGATTAAAGCCTTGGTGAAAACGGTATAAGAATGATCATCGTGAATACTCAATATAATAGTTACAGAATCAAAACATTCCCCTCATAATGATATTATATTTCATCATGTTCCTCTTTTTCATTACCGACCCTGACCATATCAGTACACTCATTATAGGATTGGATATGTTAGTTTAATAGGATTTTGGTTGTTTAGAATTAAATGCCTTGTTATAACATATATTTAAAATTTGACCTGAAATTTTGTTTTATTACCGTCAGGTGGTGGTTCTCGATAATACGGAATTTATAACTACATATATATTGACAATTCATTGCATTTTGATTAAATTATTTCGAGACTAAAAATCTATCATGAGCCATCCGAACTATATACTAAATTTTAATTACGGCAACCATTTATTTGTTTGCGAGAGAGAGAAGGCCTTAGGTGTTCGAAGTGATTGA
This sequence comes from Hirschfeldia incana, assembly GCA_026261945.1. Classification (NCBI taxonomy): domain Eukaryota; kingdom Viridiplantae; phylum Streptophyta; class Magnoliopsida; order Brassicales; family Brassicaceae; genus Hirschfeldia; species Hirschfeldia incana. Next base: position 8,489,466 of record JABCMI010000006.1, read on the forward strand.
CAAGTGATCAATATAACACAATCAGTTTTTAACATCTAGACCCAAAAACAGGGACGTCTCAAACTATATAGAGACCCTCTTCAAAAAATAAAAAAGGCCACTATATAGAGATCCTGTTCAAAAAATAAAGAGTCCCTTTTTAATAACCTAAAATAATTTATATATTTTTCTCTGATAAAATATTGCTATAATACAAAATAAATATATCAGTCTAATTTTTCATCTAAATAATGCCACTCTTCTAACTTTTTTTGATGCAAAATCATCGATCAAATCATGAATAAATAATAAAACAATAGAATCTAGATAGTGGTTAGACAAAATGCTGTAGATTCTTGATTTAATTAGACACGAACTTGGAAATTCTTCTTCTTCTCTTCTCGACACTGCTTAGTTCTTCTTTGTGTTTATAATTTTTTTTTTTGGAAAAGTTGGTTAATATATTATATATTTGTAACCACTAATTAATAATAATTCCCTAAACATAATCAAATTGGAATATTAACTTTCTAAAATTACATCAAATATTAAAAAAATCACCAACAACTATGTTTTACTTTCCAAATTGTTTTGGATATAAATGCTAATCACTTCCTAACTTATTGCATTTTTGTTGGTTATGTTAACAAAATCAAAATTTTAGTTATATGTATATTTACTGGTTAATAAATACAAACAATAAATTTAAATATATGATTTAAATAAATTTAAATGTATGTATATATATGTATATCTGATTTTTTTTATAAATATATGATTTTATACTTATAACTATTACTAAAATAAAAACAAATTATGGACCCTCTAAAATTTTGGACCATGTTCGACCATACCACTTGCACGTGCAAAAAGACGCCCTGCCCAAAAACACAACACCAGCAGTCGTCCGCTTCTGCATGCTATGTGTGACTTGTAGCTCATATTCTGACATGTCCGAGTACTGACATCATTTATGGTAGCAATAACAAATACTCGAACATTATTGAGATATATTGGCATATCGATGTTAATTGTTTAAGTTAATGTTAAGTATTTGGATCACCATTTTTACTATCACATAATGATGCAAGTAAACGAGGCTTTGTAATATATGATATTAGTCAACGGTCTTCTAACGTAACGATGATCTGGTTCAGCAGCCGAAGATGAGACATCTGATCTCCTGTTTTTTTCTTTCTGGTTATAGGTTCTTCACTTCTTTCAGAACAGTTAGAGCACCTCCAGCAAGGGGTTGGAGTCATAAACACACGTATATGTGTATGTATATGTTATATATACATATGTAATTGTATGCATATATATATTATATATAATGTGTATTTATGTTACAGATATAGTTTAACGTTTCATAACAAAACAGAAAAAGGAGAACAGTTCTGATTTTAATAAGAAAGACAGAATCAGTAATTAGCTGTCAGTGGCATTTATAAGTTGAACCAATTACTTGAGAATCGTAGACAAAAGAAAAAATACTCGGTGTGACAGATGGTTATAATTATAAATAACATGGTTTTAATTATTGATCTTGAAGTCTTACTTAGACATTATATCTCCGAGTACTAGTTTATCATGTTCATTAGGCTACTGCTTAAATGTGAATCGGTTAATTGTTTTTCTTTGGCGTATCCGTCTATCACTTTTATTTTACTTTAGAAAGCAGCAATGGTGAAAACAAAAAGAAACTTCTCTTTTATTCAGGTCTACGGAAAAGTGCTAATTACATTAGCCTCAACCATCTTATTAAAATTACAACTTTTGTATAGAATACACACGATGTGCGTAGTGTTAATATACATCAACAACCACACTCATCACCGTGGCATATACACTCCCGAGTGTTACGTTTGGAATCTAGTAGTATGGAGGCTGGAAAGGCATGGTCTTCCTGAAGGGACAAACGCTAACTTGTGGAATTTGGCAAATGTTAGGCAAGTGCTTAGCGGTCTGGTAGATACGTCTCACTACTTGGGGTTGTCCCTGTTGGATCTGGAATCTAACGGCTTTGGACGCTTGTTTCAAGGTTGGGCAGACGCAATCTGGCTCTTCCTGGTGAAGCTCGTTGCAGCACTGCTGGAGAAGAGGCGGTCTCTGCTGGTTAGAGTTCACCATGTCGTCTTCGAAGGCCAACTCATCCTCGAGGGCCCAAGGACCACGACGGGCTTGCATTGCTTTCTTGTGGAGCCATTGTTGGCAAGCTCTCAGGTGCTGTGATTGCTGAAACTCCCTCCTACATTTCTGTTTTCCGCCGAATGGGCCCATTGGGTTGGTGGTGTCATCGTCTTCCAACTCAACGACCGTGCGGTAGATGGATGCGTTGGTGAGGAGGAAGAAGAAGGCGAGAGTTGCGGAGACGAGGAAGAGCTTGTTCGCCATTTGTTATTTGTGTATGTTCTTTTGTTTTAGTCTGAATGAAGAGTGAAGGTTTGGCTGGTATTTATAGATTAGAGAGGTGTTCTGCATGGAGATCACGTGTGTAACATACTAACATTGCATGCATGAGTTTGTTTGTTTGTTGTTGTGTGGGAGAGAGAGAATCTATAAGGATAATATGGTGGCGATTAGGTGTTGGAAACTTAAATGTGGTGGAGTGACAACTCTCCGCGTCTACATGCATGTGTAGCTCATATCCTGACATGCCATGCCAACCATTTTAAAAATGAAGGTTGAAACTGTACTTTGAATAAAATTAAGCCCCTTATAATTTGGTTTCAGTGGATGGATGAAGAAGTGATCACTACGAGCATATTGAAAGAGTTGATGTATAATAAGATTCTAAAATTCATTTAAACAATAGAGTAATAAAATTAGAAACACACACTTAAAAACGAAGAAAACACGTTATAGGAAAGAGTTATTATAACCAATAGGATTTATTTATTTCAAATTTGACATTTTTCAAAAAATGGAAAGAAAATATTGAAAAATTATATTACGTTTTAAAAATAATAAAAAAGTAAAAAGAAATAAAAATAATACTAATTGCAAAAAAAATAATACCACAAAAAAACACTAAACTCTAAATGTTAAACCCTAAACTTTATTAAACCCTTAGATAAATTCTAAAAATTTGATTAAAAAAAAACTATTTATAACACAATCAACAAAAAACTATACCCTAAATCATAATCCTAAACCCTAAACCCTTGGATAAATCTTAAACTTTAGGTAAATCCTAAACTATTGGATAAATTTTAAACTTTTAAATTTAAGATTTATCCAAAGTCTTAAATTCTTTTTTTAGATTAAAAATTCTTGTTTTTGGTGATTTTTATAAACTTAAAAACTATATTTTGAAAATATTTTTTTTTCTAGATTAAAAAATTATTGTTTTTTGTGATTAGTATACTTTTCATTTAATTTTTTTTGAGTATAATATAATCAGATAATATTTTGTTTCTTTTTTTAAAAGATACTAGATCTTAAATGATACAATTCTATTGGTTGGTGAACCTAGAGGTTCACCCTAGGGGTGAACCCAAAAATAAGTTTATAGGAAATACCGAAATCCTAATCTTTATTAAACCCTAAATGTTAAACCCTAAACTTTATTAAACCCTATTACAAAAAAAATAATACCACAAAAAAACACTAAACTCTAAATGTTAAACCCTAAACTTTATTAAACCCTTAGATAAATTCTAAAAATTTGATTTAAAAAAACTATTTATAACACAATCAACAAAAAACTATACCCTAAATCCTAATCCTAAACCCTAAACCCTTGGATAAATCATAAACCTTGGGTAAATCCTAAACTATTGGATAAATTTTAAGCTTTTAAATTTAAGATTTATCCAAAGTCATAAATTCTTTTTTAGATTAAAAAGTCTTGTTTTTGGTGATTTTTATAAACTTAAAAAATATTTTTTGAAAATATTTTTTTTTTCTAGATTAAAAAATTCTTGTTTTTTGTGATTAGTATACTTTTCATTTAATTTTTATTTTGAGTATAATATAATTAGATAATATTTTGTTTCTTTTTTTAAAAGATACTAGATCTTAAATGATACAATTCTATTGGTTGGTGAACCTAGATGTTCACCCTAGGGGTGAACCCAAAAATAAGTCTATAGGAAATACCGAACTCATCCAAACATTTCTATGCAATATACGTGATTGCCTCAATTGTAACCATCGAGATTCAAGTTGCGAAAGAAAGAATTATTAACTTTATAAATTACGTTAAAATAGTAATCTACTATAACTAGTTGTATAATTATTGGAAATTTAATCAACCAACAGAAAAACAAATGTTAAACAACATATATAACTATCACACACAATTTGATATCTTAATTACATGTTTAACTAAAGTTAAACATGATATAACAATCATTTCTCGCGGAATTTTGGCGATAAAAACAAGTTCAACGACATCACCTAATACACTGCGATGGCTTCCAGACAGAGGGGGAGTTTACACTGTCAAAGACAGGGTATGGGATTGGTATGACTTCCAGAAGGGAAGTGGAAGCTGATTCTGACTCTGTGCATTGGATACAGCATGTCTGGAATGTAAAAACCATTCCCAAGTTAGAGGATTTTATATGGAGAGTTCTAAAAAAAACTATATCAGTGAGCTCCAATCTTCAAAGGAGAGGTTTCTTAAGTTTTAACTGTAAAAGATGTGGAGCTGCAGATGATGATTTACACGTGCTCCTAACCTGTTCACTAGCGGAGGAAGTATGGCGCCAGGCTCCGATTTCTGAAAGACCATCTGCCGCGATAACTTCAGTCGCGGAATTTATCAAACAGGGGAGTGGATTTTTAGCGCTTCCACCGACTGGTTTAAATTCTCCTTTTTGGCCTTGAGTGTTATGGAATCTGTGGAAGGTCAGGAATAAATTTGTCTTTAAAAATAAAGATTTTACAGCACAAGAGATCATTAACAAAAGCATCCAAGATGCTAAGGAATGGAAGGATGCTCAAGTAAGCTAAGTTAATGTCTCTCCTATGTCTACTTTCGCGAATGCTGGTTTGCGACGATCGGAGTGTGCTCCTCCCTCTTTTCCGGTTGGTGTCCTTGTGTGTAAAGTTGATGCAGCGTGGGATGCTACAACTGGAAGATGCGGGGTTGGAGGAATTTTCTCGGGAGTGGATTGTCATGTTTTTCCTACAATGACCGAATGTTTCGGTCATGTTTCATCAGCTCTAATGGCAGAAGCCTTAGCTGTTCATAGCACGGTGTCTCTGGCCGTTTACTCAAACGTCAGATCCCTCTCTCTGAACAACTTGTTGAAAACATGAGGGCATCGACCTGAACTGTTCGGAATCATGTTTGATATCTATCACTTTCTCTCTTTCTTTGATGCTATCTCTTTCGATTTTATTTCTCACAATTTTAATTCCGATGCTGATTCCGTGGCAAAATGAGCGCTTGCTTTGTATGCTCTGAACTCTGTTTCTGGAGTCTAGACTCTTTAAAGAAATGCAACTTGGTTTGATAAGAAAAAACAATCATTTCTTGCAAAACGATATCATGTACCAAGGGCGGAGTCAATGTGTGGAAGGTGGGTCAGCCGACCCCACTATTTTTGAAAATTTATTAGTTTTTGCTTAGGAAAAAATTATTTTGACCCCATAACTTTTTTTTTGACCCAGTACGGAACATTTCTGGCTCCACTGCTGTCATGTACTATATGTTAATCAAGTAGCAAAGCTGCGTTTCCAACAAACACCAAGAAATTGGTTAAAGTAGTATTGGGAGACGTATGAAGCCCAAGCCCACGTAGAAGACAAGTATGAAGCCCAAACCCACCGAGAGATTGAAGATATATTTTCCGACCAAAATATCTCCTCACTTCCTCTTGTTACTTCGTCTCCACCAAAACAAAAAGTTCCAGATTTTATCCGAATCTAGGGTTTCTTCTCTCCCTTTCTCTCTTCTCCTATAATCAGATAATCGAATACCCACTTTTCGGATCAGGTATGATTTCTGCGTTTTGGTATGAATATTGGCCTTTGATCTGTTGGTTTATGATCTTTTTGATTTGCTACTGGCTTTGAAAGAGAAAAAAAACGGATCTTGCTTTGGATCTCATCTAGAAATTAAAAATTCAATGATTTTGCATATGGTCACATGTTTTGCTGTACATCATTTTCTGTTATTTTGACTGATATCTGCCTAACTAGGTTCCTGGGATATGATCAATATATTTAATTATTGATGAAGATGTTATCTTCTTCATCTCAATTCTTGTGTTGCTGACGTGGCCTTTATAAGACGTGTGTGTGTTCATTGTTTGTTTCTTTATGCATTTCTTGTTTTGCTTCAACTGTCATCTAAGACGTAGTTGATAATCTTATTACCCATTAACTAGATTGTATATCTTAACACGTTCATTTTTTATTATGTGTGTGTTTTGTTCCCTTCTGAGTGTGCTAAGTTCTTATTGTAACGCTGGTCTTCTTACTCAGGTGTCAGTTTCTTCGTAGTTTGCCCCTCAGATCAACAAAGTTTCATGTCTGAGCTTGATTCCCAGATCCCTACTGCCTTCGGTAAGTTCCATTTCGATCCATTTTGGTTCATATTTTGATATTTGGAACATTGGCTTTGGTAATTGTTTCTCATGTGGGGAGTTGATGATGTGAGCTAATCAGTTTCTTTTTGTATTATTGTTTTTTTTCCATTTTCTGGCAGATCCGTTTGCTGATGCGAATGTTGAGGACTCAGGTGCGGGAACAAAGGAGTACGTCCACATCCGTGTGCAGCAGCGCAATGGTAGGAAGAGCTTGACAACTGTCCAGGGGTTGAAGAAAGAGTATAGTTACAGCAAGATACTTAAGGATCTCAAGAAAGAGTTTTGTTGCAACGGAACTGTGGTTCAAGACTCTGAACTCGGACAGGTTCGTCTCTTTATATTTTGACCATTATAAATTTATAATAATGCAACAAACAATTAAAAGACTAATTGCAAAGCTTAGCTGAGGGTAGTTTTATATGTGTGCTCTCGTTTTAATCGTGCTGCTGTGTAAAAACGTGTAGGTTATTCAGCTTCAGGGTGACCAGAGGAAGAACGTCTCCACGTTCCTAGTCCAGGTAATGATCACATTCTCACGGACAAAGCTAAACATTGTTGCATTATCTCATTTGCTCTCCTTTTTTCTTTTGGAACAGGCTGGCCTAGTGAAGAAAGACAACATCAAGATCCATGGTTTCTGAGCTGCACTGTCCCTAGTCTGTTTGCCTTATATTCTGTTATAAGTGTGTATCACTATAAGTCATCCTTCCCTTTCCAAAAACATTTCCTCAACTTCTTCTTTGTTCTCTTGTGTTGGTTTGGTTTGTTTCGATTCTAGACTCGGTATGATATTAAGAGACTACCATCTTTATGTACTTTTGTGTGACTCTTGTGCTGCTTGTTTGATAAAAAAGATATGAAATTGTTGATTCACAGTTTTTTTTTTTTTTTTTGGAATCACAGTTTTACTACTATTTGTGTTTTGAAACTTCAGAACTATAGAAACCTATGTGTCTAAACCTATGGGTAATTATAATATATCAGTGGATTGTGCTCTATTCTGTAACGAAAGACACAAACGTGTCTAAATAAGTAAAGCACTCAAAAAACAAAAGGACCATTGATCCAATAGACTCCTAAACCGAACCGGTGTCCGCTGATCACTTACCTCGACCAGGGCGACACGAAAGACTCTGATAGTGTCAGAGGGTATGAAAGCGTGGTAAATTACGAAATTAACCTCCGCGTTGATTGTCTTGTCTAATCGAGAGTTCTGCAATCTCGAGCTAAACCACGAATAGAGAAGACAACAAAACGTGAAAAGAAACGCAGTTTAGGTGAATTTTTCGGAAACATCTGAATCAATTCAATTTCAATTTCAATTTCATCATCCTCGTCTGGTTTCCTCTATATTTCCCCTCAAAATCCCCCCTTTTTTTTCCTCGATCGAAGCAGGTAAAAGAGATGGAAGAGATCTTCGCTCTGATAGTCTCAATGATTCTGATAGCTGCGGTGATCCCTTTGTTCTTGTGGAAACGTCGGGTAGATAGTAGAAGATCACGTGAGGAAGAAGATGCAGCACCTCCTCCTCAGGTAATTAAATTCCTCCAACTTTTTATTTCATTAGTTGCGAAATGGATTTGACTTTTTTTTTTTTTAATTATTCGGACGCAGGTTCAGGCGCGTGAAAACGTGGGACGTGCGACTGGTGGTGGTGGGCGTAGAATGCGTCGGAGACCTGCAGCTTCTGCTAGCTCCTCCAACGTTCAAGGTTCGTGCTTTACACCCCTTCTCTACCTCTTTTCACGTGATTCAATCAACATCCAGTTTCTTCTATAGTTAGAGAGCTGGAGAGAACCGTATTTTAAATTGGTTATAGTTTGCTATATGGTGATTCAGTAAGAGCAAGTTGTTTATAATTCCATTTGAGCTAAGCTTAAGATTTAAGGAGGGACTGAAAAACAAAAGAACTGCTGCCCCTTGTAATGATTTTATTTTCTCTATGTTATAGTTGAAAACAAACCGTATGTTCAGTGGCTGTTTATTGGTTTGAGTTTTGCTATATAGGCAGGGAGAACTTGGAAGTAGTGATTCAAGAATAGTTTAGTTGTTTCTTTAGTTTCCATTTGTCACCTTGCTGTAAAGCTGGCTTAAGATTAACAGGGAGGGTGTGATAATAAATGAAGTAATGGTTTTGGAATAATTTGGTTTGGGTACAATGTGAAAACAGAAAATATCAGTGGGAGTGAAGATGAGGATGAAGGTGAAGACGGTGGGAATCAGGCCAGAGCATCAAAGAAGAAAGAGAAGAGGCGACAAGAACGAGAAGAACAAAGACAGGTGGCTGAAAATCTCTGATCTCCATGATTTCTTCTGAATGGTTTATCAGAAGTTCTATAAGGATGAGAAAATTTCTAGGATTGAAAGGTTTACCAGTAACAGAACGAACTATGGAAGCTTTAGATTGTAGCTCAGAATAGGTCATTGGTCTAGTACGTAAATTTTTTTTTTTTTTTTGGGCAAGAATTTCCTGATCAAAATCTGTTTCTGTTGTGTGGTGAAGGCTGAAGAAGCTGCACGCGAGTCAAGGAGTACAAAACAAGATTGGTATGCAGAAATGCGGAGGAAGAAGGACGAAGAGCGTGAGGCAGAGGAGCGGAAGTTGGTGAGTCAATTCAATGATATATCTCCAAACTCGTTTTGTTTAGTCTTCCTGCTTTAGAAATACTAAACTTGGCTAAATGTGACAAATGTTTTGTAGGAGGAAGAAGAAAAAGCACGACAAGCCAAGGAAGAAGAGGCAGCTACGTTAGAGTTTGACAAATGGAAAGGAGAGTTCTCAGTTGATGCCGAAGGTACTACAGAGGAAGTGGAGGGTGGGAATCAAGATTTGCTTTCAGAATTTGTTGAATACATTAAGGTATATCTTCTTGAATAACCATTCTAATCTTCATTTTACAAACAGAGATAAACTAACAGTGATGTATAGATACAAGTATTGTCTCATTCCATTGAGTTTGCAGAAATGTTGAGCTTTCCTTTTGATCTGTGATGCGATTGCAGAAACAGAAATGTGTCCCACTTGAAGATCTTGCCGCAGAATTTCATCTACGAACTCAGGTATTGTCTTGCTTGTGGCAACATCTTCTATATCTTAAATAAATTAATACCTTTTTTCATTGTTAAAGTCTGTTTTTACTGTTTGTTCTTGTAGGAATGCATCAACAGGATCGCCTCTTTGGAGAGCATTGGTATTCTCTTTCTCTCTATCCAATCATAAAAATAGCATTCGTTTCGCAGTCTGTGTATATAACAAACCTGAAGCAATATGAAACATTGATGATTATGTATATACATACATGTGCAACCGTGATGTGACTATTGAGTTCTGAATGCCTTCTCTTCTCTTCTTTTATTCAGGACGACTCTCGGGGGTTATGGATGACAGAGGAAAGTACATTTATATATCAATGGAAGAGATGAATGCTGTTGCTGATTACATCAAACGACAAGGAAGAGTTAGTATTTCACACCTAGCAAGCAAGTCGAACCAGTTCATCGACTTGGAGCCCAAAGTACAACATGAGCTGACTGAAGATATCAGCGGCGTGGTGGAAGAGATCTCTGTTTCTTAGTAAGAAAAAAGCCTTGACCCTTAGGGACTCGTTGCAACTTTGTTGGTGTTTGGTCATATATTGGCCAACTTGTTCTGATGTTACTAGTTTGAGATACATACATCCATATGCAGTACATGAATATATAGTTACTCCAGTTTAGACTCAATTTTCATAACAAAATGACATCTTAATTTCGAAGCTTTTCGAACTTCAAACATTTTTCAATTATTTCTGTTTCAAATTTGATGTTTGGTACAGTTTGTTCAGGTCCCGTTTACTGACATTTAACATCAGTGATAATATTATTTTACGTTTCTCTCCAGACAGGGAAAAACTAAGGGAGGAAAACCGTTATGCTCTGCCTCCATGATTCGCTTAAGCTTTTTGTTCATCTCATCATCATCTTCTCTACTATTCTCTTTCTTGCGTCCTAAGAAAGTTAGGAAACACGTGAGAGATGAATATCATCTGAACCTAGCAGTAATCAGTATATGTTTACCTCGCAGATATTTGTTAATATCAGTATTTAGAAAATAATGATTTACACACAACGAGTTGACTTCTGTACTCTCACAGATGATGGATGACATGAACCATGATTATAATGAAATGCTCACCAGAGTTTTGAAACGAAATACACCTACAACTGTGAGATTAAGGTAGCAACGAGCATCTCAAGACATACGACACCGTGTATATTGGTTTATCATATTGCTGGGCTTTTAGTTTTCTTGTAAAATTACTAACAGGCCTTTGGGTATTTATATAATGGCCCAAAACAGAAAACCCTAAAAACTAGTATATATATAACCCTCTTCGGCTGTCGACACTCTGCTTCGAACATTCAAGCTACCGCCGGCGAAAATGGTGAGTTATACATTCCAGATTCCTTTCTCCATTGACATTTTACGGGTGTTACGAGTTTACGCGTCCTTAACATCAGGCAAGGTTGTGACTGAGATTTCATGTTTGTTTTGTGATTGCTCAGGTTTTCAAAAGGTACGTCGAGATCGGGAGAGTCGCACTTGTGAACTACGGAAAGGACCATGGAAAGCTCGTCGTCATCGTTGACGTCGTTGACCAGAACAGGGTACGTTGTTTCTTATTCTATTCATACATTACGAAAGTTTTCATCTTTCGCTTTGTGAAGTTGAGAGCTAGCTGAAAATTTAGTTCGCAGATCTTTCATTCCTTAGCGAATTGTGAAAGTTTTGATTCTTCTCCATCGATCAATGCGTGCTTAAAAGTTCTTTGATTTACTGATTTCCAATAGTCTTTACCTTTACCTTGGGGCTGGTGTTGTAAACTTAGTTCATGCTTAGATGGTCTTATGGAATCCTGGTTTTGTTCTTGTCGTGTAGGCTTTAGTAGATGCCCCTGACATGGAGAGGATCCAAATGAACTTCAAGAGGTTGTCTCTTACTGACATCGTCATTGAGATTAACCGAGTGCCCAAAAAGAAGGCTTTGATCGAGGCCATGGAGAAGGCTGGTGAGTTCTGCTGTTTATTAGTGTAATGTTAAACTCTTAATTGTTACGTTCTAATCCTTGGGAGTGTTTGCAGACGTGAAGAACAAGTGGGAGAAGAGCTCATGGGGTAGGAAGCTCATCGTTCAGAAGCGTAGGGCTAGCCTCAATGATTTTGACAGGTTCAAGATCATGTTGGCCAAGATCAAGGTCAGTCTGTGTGTTTAACTTGTTGATAACTCTGCGACCTTGTTTTGCATAGTGCGAGACATAAATGTTAATGGATTCTTTGGTTTGTTTTGCAGAAAGCTGGTGTTGTCAGGCAGGAACTTGCTAAACTCAAGAAGGAGATCACCGCCTGATCATATTGAGGATTATCCGCAACTCTGTTTTTCGATTTCGAATTGGTAGTTAGTGTTTTTGAAAGTGGCAAACATCATTATCTACTTTATTGTCGGATGTTAATTTCAGTTTTGAATGAAACTTTGTTTGGAAGACCTCATTTTGTTGTTTGATCGTAATCTCTTCACTAAAAATACGTATGTTTGTTTTCTTAGTTCGATTCACACTTCCAAAAATTTGAATCAGTTGAACCTGAATAGAAATGATTCACACTTCTTCCAAAAATTTGTATCAGCTGAATCTGAAAAGGATATCTGGCGACAGTGATCTACTATGGTCTCTTATGTGTCCTTTTTTTTTTTTTTTTTTTTTTTGTCAACCTGGTCTCTTATGTGTCCTATAATCCAGATAAATTAGCAATCTGTGATATATCTCTATAACGTGATTAAAATCGACTGTGTCAAAAAAAGGGCTTTCATTTTGTGCAGTGCATTAATCCAATTGTCAAGTGTTCCGATCTTAAGATCTCTAAAGGGTGGCTTTAGAAAATAGGACAAAAACATCTAAAAAGTTCATGCCTCATCTGATTGCGTATAACAACACTCAAAACGATAAACATTTTCCCAATATCTTGTAAGGATACTTATGTCTTATCTGGTTGTGTATAACATAACAAAAATTTCGGACAGGTTACATAGGAAACGTAATGAAACTCTTAGACAAAGCTTCAAAAGTTTTTACCAAGTTCAATCTTTTTCATCAGTGTCATCGTTTGGTGGAGAATAGAATCCAAGATTCCGGCAACCTGGTAAAAAAAGACAAGTGGCATAAGGATATGCACTGTTGAATTATAACAAGAAGAGGCTTCTAAGTTCTTTACTAACCGTGAAGACACCACCGATAATGGCGCATACATTGGTAATGAAGTGTGAGAAGGATCTAGAGTTTTCGGTTATGAGAACCTGCAACCAAACAAAAAAAAAGAATAAGATGAGTAGAGTGTAACTGCGGTTGTTGTCCATATACAGACTAGGCCGCAGGACGTTCCATCCTAATCGTGTAATATATATATATATGAGTAGGCAACAAAAAGAATGCCTCAGCCTACCTGCATAGGTGAAAGCTCGAAGTGAAACTTGGCGACTGGTAAATAGTAAGTATGAGCAACGCTGCTATGTGCTGTGTACTCATACTCCTCGACCATTGCATGTCCATTGCTTTTCAATACCTCTGTCTTTACTATTTGTAGATAATGCTCGATCTGTCCACGGAAAACAAAACCTTAAAGCATGCTAAAAGGAATAATTAGATTATTTGAATAGTATTTTTTAATGCAGTATGCAAACTTACGGTAACATTAGGGCCAAGATCACGTTCGTTTATGAAGGGTCGGCCGTTCAAACGGTCGTGGCTATGACCGAGATACGGTGCCAAACGCTTTACGTCAGCGAATGTCTGAGGCAAAATCTTCCGCCCAAATGAAAGATGGTTAACAACATGGGACATATTCATCTGAGAAGAATCAAATGAATGAGATCCCGAGCGAGCTGAAACCATTAGGTTACCTGGAACCTGCAAAGACCATAGAAAAGTTAACTTAAAAAGGCAAACAGACAGAGCAAGAGTAACTCTCCCATTCAAATGCTTACCTTCTTTACACGTATGTATCCTTCAACTCGGCATCCTCCTGTAGAAGGTGCCTTTTTCAAAGTTTTGGATGCATTGTCTGATTTGTCCTCTAATGCTAGTTTATGGGGCTCTACATGGATTGGTTCTACCAGACCTATCACCATCTGTAGGAGGAGACCGCAAAATATTCAGATATAAGCTACAAACGGAAAACATAAACCAACTTTTTTGTAAGGGGCAGCAAAAAGATGCTGAAAAGAAACATAGAACAGTAACTACCTTCACTAAGCTTTCCGTATCACGATCTCCATAATACGATTCATGATCATGGTGTGCCTTGTCATCCCTATTAAGCAGAGATTCAAGCAGATGAAAGAAAAGTAGATAAAATAGAGGTTATAAGAATCGAGTAAATGATAGGTATCAGGGTATATGCCTTGGCGTTACATTCTCTTACTTACCTAAGATCACTGCCTTGGCGGAAAATGCGAATGGATGGATACCCTTGAATGTGATTCCTGGAGATCATTTGCAAAGGAAAATTGTGAGAATAAATTAAACTGGTGGCAGACGATTCCAGAGGAAGCAATATGCTATAGCAGCAAATGAATAAGTCAAGATGAAAAATCTCAAATATGATGGGACATACTTCCGACAGAGATCAGCTTCTTGGGTGCAGTCAACTTTTGCCAAAATGACACGTCCGTCCATTTCTGGGTCATATCTACCAAAAGCAAGAAAATTATAAGAAAAAAATAGTACTACAGATTTATTATCCAAAGAGAGTATTATGGCATACCTTTCTTTTATTTGTTTTGCTGCTTTCTCCCACGATGGTTTCTGGCATTGTAGACTAAAGTTTAGTTTACGAGTAAAATAATCAAAATTACCAGTGTACTATGCAAAAAGTGTCACCAAAAACTACTATTTTGATATTCGTCATCAAGTTGATCCTTACATAAGTCGAGTCTTCCCATGATAAAATTATTACGATTACAGCCAAAGAGCATTCTCAAGAAAGACAGACTAGGTTACAGTAGATTGCACTCTAAGCACGTCTTAAGAACTTAACATGTAGGATCTACTTTAGTAAGAACGCTAATATGAGCCTTGCCAACAAGCAGCAAAATGAAGTTCTAGACGGAAAAAATGCTGCAAAATCTAGAATATGAAAGAGACGAAGACAAAAGATGTGGGAGTTACCAGGAGATTACACCAATAGCACCACGGAGCATAGAAATTAACAACCGAGATAGGATATCTGCAAGTTATATGATTCATATTTTGTCAGCAGAAGCAAGAAAAATACTCCTAGAAACATTGCATCTATGTACGAAATATGCAATAATGACTAAAACTACTTACTGATGTAACAATGTGTCGAAGTTGCGGCTAGTAAGAGATACAGAATCTTCAACTACTTCTTCACCTGCTTCATCGTGATTAACGTGCGATAAAACTTCCCCAGAGTGAAACTCAGAACCCGTAGGTCTCAAATTCGAATCAATGGAAAATTTCCGAATTGTCTTTGTTACATTTAGCCTATTCTGAAAACAAAAGTTAGCAAAATCAGGACAGAGAACAGCCGAAATTTTTGAGTGACATTTCGGTTCTACTCCGCATATACAATAGACTATCTTTCACAATTATGGTGACATTTCAAAAAACAATGAATTGGGATAAGAAATAAAGAAAAATAAACAGAGACTCGGAATGAGGTTATGATGAAAAGAAAACTTACAGTTCCTAATACGTCACTGACATCCACAGATGCAAATTCACATGAAAGTGATGGGAAGCTGCCAAACAAATAGAACATGTATCGAGTTAGCCATAAGATAGATGTTGCATTTCACAGGACTTTGTTGAAGCGACATGTGACATTTCTGAACAGACAAGGTATGTACTTAAATAAACAATTGAGTAACGCTTCTATACACTTCAACCTTTAAACTAGAACCCATGTGTCTTGGGAAACAAAAATTGGGTAATAATGTACCTTATGTTAAAATCCATGCGCAGGAAGTCTCCATCAGTGCTCCGGTCAACGATGATAGACGTTGTAGTGCTGACAGCCAGATAATTATTTAACTCCTGTAATATGTGAAAATAGCATTCATGTTCCCCACATAAAGTCATAGTCAACGAGTCCAGTGAGGTTGAAACACTACCATTCCAAATAAAAGGAGCATAGAGAGGGCTGCTACAATGGACAATCCAGCTCCAGACAGAGTCGCCTCTGTTAAATCCCTCGGGATTTTCCTGCAGGCATCCAAATAACATGTGTGAATTTTTCTAGTCCAGTATCACAAATATGTAAAATAAATCACAGATCTCAACGAGTTCAAGAAGGTTTTGCTTTATTTTAAGGTTTTGACGTCAAAAAACGAAATACAAGTGAACAGTGATGTTCTTAAGCCCCAATTAAAACACTTTAAACAGTCCAATCGCACTAAGATCAAGTGTACAATGCTAGGCAAAGATCAGAACTAAACGAATATACTTGCATAGCTTCTGCTACATCAAGAACATCGTAATAAAACTGAACAGTGAAGATCTTAAACCCCAATTTCAAACACTTTCATTAAGATCAAATGATCAATGCTAGTCAAAACCTACAGCGCCATGATCGCCTCTTCACTACTAAACCCTACGACTAATCAGCATGCAAATCCAAGGAATGTAGATACTACTCAAGATCATATTCACATTGAGCTATCAAAATCAAATCACGTCACTGCCTAGATCGAGGAAGCTTGAGAGATCTGCAAAATGTAATAGAAAAAGAAGCAAAACCTGTAGAAATCGACGGATTTGATCTTGCTTGTGGAGACCATCTTCGTCAGATAAGGAGTCAACTGCTTGTAAAAGGCTTAGGGACGACGATGCACCCCACCTCCCTTGAGATTTATCTTCAACCCCTTCAGATGTGAAACTCTCTCCCCGATCGGTTTAAGATTACAACAATGGTACCCAATACTTTATATCTTTCACATTTGACCCAAATAGTTTTATTAGAACAAACTAGTACCCAATCGTATCAAATGTACAGTCAACAAGTCATTTATGATATTCGGCGTAGAAGGTGCGTAATTGAATGTTCTAACTAATGCAGTGCACGTGTTGACCATGTAACTATTGAAGATAACATCTCAAAGAACTATAGTCATTTTAATAAAATATATCAACTGTATTTAAGTGGTTTTTAGTTCAATTTCCAATTAGTAAATCAAATATAACCAGTTGAAAATCATAAGATAACTTATTTAAATATATTTAAGTACAATTTTAAAATGAGTCAGTCATCTATACTATTATTTTCGAAATAAGTTTTCGCAGTTTATTTCTCATATTAAAAATTTGGAATGATTAATATCGTTTATAATCTTGATGAATAAATTATGTAAATTAGTAGAAATAAAAAAAACGAATTTAAAATTTATTTGACTATAAAATTATCAAACTAATAATAAAAATAAGAATTATCCAAAATCTAAAAATTTGAAATTATCTAATCTAAAATTATATTAAAAAAATTATAAATATATTCCGTTGTTATCCAAAATATTTTTTAATAATAAAAGAACTTATAATACATAACAGTTTTTATGAAAAAAAAATAAATAGTAATTTTTTTGTCAGCATAATTAGTAAGTATTTCATAGTTTTTAATTAATAATGTATGTATTAATAAGTAACTATATATTAACAACTAGTAGTTGTTTATAATACATTGAGGTTTCTTTGTTTTTGTCAAATTGAAGCTGAGTGAAGAATAAACACAGTTCGATTTTCTTATAAGAACATAAAGGTTATATAGAAAAGTCGTGGGAAATTTACCAAATATGACTTAAAACATGATTTTAAATGCAAATCTATATCCAAACTTGAATCAAATGCAAAACTAACTTAAAATCTTTGTAAAATTATAGCCAGCTTTTTGTGACAAAAAAAAAACAGAAGTCACTTTTACGAATATAACCTCAGTAAGTCGTCTGAGTCATCTGAGATACTGGAAGTTTTCTAGACGACTTCCAAGTAGTCGTTTGATGTAGTTGATCTTAAAAAAATTGAATAGTTTTCAACATAGATGACTGAAAGTAGTCAATCATGATATTATTTGGTTTTAGAGTTTGATAACATATGTTGTAATAGTGTATGTATTCTTAGGGTTAGATTTTAGAAAGCTTGAATGGTTTTTTGAAAATTTAAATTTTACATATACAGTGAAACCTCTATATTTTTAATTAATTTATAGAGATATTAATTATCGAGATATTAATTGAATCAAAAACTTAATTTGAGACTATAAAATTATATTAATTTATAGAGATTTTTAGTGTATATTAATTTATCGAGTATTAATTTATAAAGGTTCTATTGTATGTGTTTATTTCTATGTGTAGTAAACACTTTTTAGATTTAATTTATTTTATGAAATGTTTAATTAGCTAATTAAGTTTAAGGTTATATTTAGGGTCTAGAAGACTACCTTGTACATCGCCTTGTGAATAATTTAAACCAGACGACTTGCATGTAAGTCATCCAAATATTTCCGCCTAAAATTTTTGTATGATACTTTGCATTTTAGTCGAACTTTTAGTATGAAAAGTACTAAACCTATATTTGTTTAACAAGTACTAAACCTAACTTATGTTTGCATAATTTAAAATTTCACAAGTAAATTTTCCTAAAAACACTACAAACATCAAATATAAAATTATCAAGATATAAATAGATGAATTTTCGATTGTACAATTTTCAATACAATGATCTTATATTCATAATTTATAATCTAAACCATTAAAACAGAAGTATAAATAAAAACTGATCCTGACTTTTCCTAAAAAAATACAATAGAATGCAACTAATATTAACTCTACACATTAACTAATATTTAGAAAAAAAGATCAGGCAAGGTAAGTCGCAAGCCCATTAAAATTTGTTCAACGTAATCATTGCTATTCAATATCTCTCCAGCACTAAAATGGCATTCAATTTTCGTCTTACCACAAACTCATTTCCGTATGAAATGATTTAAATAATTTAGTAAACCAATATTATTAAATCAAGTGCCAAAATCTAATTGAACTAATATTTCGAACCAGGACTATTCCATAATTGTACGAGACAATTCCTCTCATACCTCTATATCTCATAACACAATCTCAAAAAGATCTTTATTTTCTTTTAATTTTATATGTGAAACAGGAAATCATAAAATTAAACTGAAAATGTGAATATTTTTTATTTGATTTATAGAATTTGATAAAAATGCTTCAAAAATTCAAAAAATGTTTTTTCCATATTTTCAAAAAAATCATCAAAACATGATTAAAAACAATTTTAAAATATTTTTTTCGAATTTGAAATGCATAAAATTTAAATACTTACCTATGGGTTCACTAATCCAAAGGGGAGGGAGGGTCAGGGTTTAGTTTTGATGACCATGAATGATTTAATTTGGGTATTTAGATTTTGATTAAAAAAAGAATTATGAAATAAAAGCATATGAGACTCTAGGAACCCATAGGAGATTTGGCATTATGAAATAGAGGTAGGCGAAACGTTGACTCATTCATTTTTTCTTTTAAACACAAACCATTCGGTTAGTATATTGTTAATAAACAGGATTCGAATTATATTTTATCTTATAGTCAGTTATTATAGATTTTCTAGCGATTTATGCAAAGAGTCCTAAAATTATTGACTAATTAATAACTTAACATAATAAGCTCCTAAACTAAAGCTATCAAATTAATAAAAAGGATATATACAGTACTTGCTAATCACAATTTAATAGGATAAATACATTGCAAAATCTTTAGAATATTTGTAACCTTAAATTGCGTACCATTACGTGTCCAAACATAAAACTGTGACTAGCTAAATATTCCTATCATTCACCTCTAGATCAAAGACATGCAACTTATCATCTATAAGTTGATTATTAAAATATAATATACGTAACTGTATTTAATCTATAATAAAAAGTAGATTTGTTTTTAAATTTTTTCTAACCAA
The DNA here is from genome assembly GCA_026261945.1 of Hirschfeldia incana. NCBI lineage: Eukaryota > Viridiplantae > Streptophyta > Magnoliopsida > Brassicales > Brassicaceae > Hirschfeldia > Hirschfeldia incana. The sequence continues at coordinate 8,509,006 of JABCMI010000006.1, forward strand.
CTAAAATATATTGACGTCACTAAAACTTGAATTGCAACAAGAAAACTAAAAATCAGGATCATTCTCCACACAGCAACAAGAAAACTAAAAAAAATATTAACATTCAAATTAAATATTCATTATTTATGTTTTTGTCTAAACTAAGATCGGTGCACTTATTTTGAACTAGATATGGATCCGTGCGTTCTTATTTGATGTTTTAGTTTCACAAACACAGAAATAAAAAGAATTTAGTTCTTGGATTTTTCATTATATATTGGTGACTTATTTTAGTAATAATAATTTATTTTCCCATAAATTTGGATTAGTATTTTTGTTTCAATAAACACAGTGTTTTAAATAGTATATTAATATTTTTTTCCACAAATACTTCACTTTATTTTTTTCAAAATAATATTAGTTGTAGTTTATTAAAACATATAGAACTCTGAAAGAACTATATTGTTTATTGTTTAAGACAAATTAAAAATAGCAAAATCCTTAATGTTATAGAACACCAATCAACATGTATTATTAATAGACATCTAAATATCAAATATATTGCTAGATAAAACATTCAAGTTTGATTAATTTAGCATACATAGTGTGTTTTTGACCTCTTATATATATATATGATATATTATTAAAAACTTCTTGATACATAATATTTTGTAGGAAACCATTGTCGTTATGTTTTAAGAATCTTAAACTTTGTAGTTATAATGATTTTATTATAGGACTGCATATAATTGTAAAACTGGACTTGACAAATATAGACAATTTTTTTTAAGTTTTGACCTGAACTCTTGTTGACAATCATTAGATAGCAATCCATATAGGGAATAGATCTTTTCAGTTTGAAATGTCATCTTGCATATGTTTGTCTATGAATAAAAATTCATTTTCCCACATAACTTTCGATTAGGATTTATGTTTCAATAATTATGTTGTATAGGTCTTCTCTTTGATTTAAATTCTTTAGTAGCACAAATTATAATAGCATAACCAATTTTCTTAGTAGCATAGATAAATTCATTTTTTGACATAACATTCGGTTAGTATTTCCGATTCAATAATTAGTAATCTTATTCTATTGCAAAGTCTTTTTCTTTGATTTAGATTTTTTAGTATCAAGACCTATATGGGGATGATTGGTAAGTGCTGTTGATGCTTTCCAAAGCTTATTTTCTTTCTACAACCATTTTAATTTGCCAATCATGCTCTAAAAAATAATTTAAAGCTACAGCCCAAAAACTAAAATAGGAAATAAAATGGCTTTGGAAATCAATTTTTCTAAACCTTTATATTTAGTGCTTTGAATAAATCTACAACAAAATAAACTACAGCTACAACAATAAAATCTACAGCTATTATTCTAAAGCCAAAAAATTAAAGTCACAGCAGTTACTAATCATCCCCAGCATAGCATAATATTCAAACGCCTAAAAATTCAAACGCCCAAAAAAATATACAAATATGTTAATATTATATAAAATAACTATATTTCATTCACCTAATATTTTCTAGCATCACTTACTATGAGAAGTGATAAAATATGAGAGAGCTTAATCGTATAAATAGATGTGAATAGTTATAGTTTCTTCTGGTTTATGATTTTAAAAAATCACTATTTAAATAAGAAAGTTGATTATTTATAAAAAACCATTTGAAATAATTTTTCTACAATATTCTTTTATCAGGATTTAAAAAATAAAAACTACTATTAAACACTATTTTACAATTTATACTGTTCAAGATTATAGAGAAGAACAATTACTATCAAATGTTTTTTTACAATTATATTTTCTTTAGAAATTAAGAAAAAAATTATTTTAAATAAATCATTTGAAGTTTAAAAATAAAATGGAAAAATACTATTAAATATTTTTAAAAGTACTTTTAACAAATAATCTCTTATCAAATACAATTTTTTCCTTATTGAAATTATATGGTAATTTTCTTTTTTTAAAAGAGTCTGGTGATAAACATGATATTATAAATTATTTAATTAACAAATACGAACTTTTCTTTATTTTTATCAGCTATTTTCCTTATTTAATCTTTTGTTGATAATGAACATGATATTATAATTTATTTAATTAAAAATGTGTCAATATAAATAATATTAACAAAAATATATTTTTTATAACTATATAATAAATGATTCCATAGTACTTTTCTTTTTTAATAATATAACCAAAACGTATTTATAAAAATTAAAATAAATGATTCCATAGTACTTTTCTTTTTTCTTTTTATAATATAACCAAAACATATTTGTAAAATTAAAATAAACGATTTTGTAGTAATATTTCTTTTTATATTATATAACAAAAATAATTATATAAAAAGTATATGGTAATTTTCGTCTTTCAAATTCTTTTGATTATCTAAGTATATATATTTTAGTAATTATATATTTTAACACATGTAAAATTATTTGAAGAAAAAATACGATCAAATAATCTTTTGTTTAGGAATTTAAAAATGGAAAATTACTTCTAATTATAGAAAATTTATATGGTAATTTTTGTTTTTTTCAAATTACTTTTAAAACGAAATTTACTATTTTAAAAAAATCTTTATGATTTTTTTAATAAGATTATCTTTTCTTTATTATAAAAGTAAGAAAATAGGAAAACCAATGTTAAATATTGCACAAATTTATTTTGGTATATAGGTTTTGTAAAAGATGATAATTACTATTTTTTAAAAATAAATTAATTAATTAAGCTTCTTGTTTTAACACATGTCGCAATCTAAAATTTATAACTGCCATGTATCACGATCGTGTTAATTAGTAACTTTGAAAACTAAACTTTATATAATAAGATGTTTTTTTGGTAACTTGCTTTCCTTATTTTATTTATGTTTCTGTTTAAATAATGTATTTATTCTAAAAATCTCAATATCAAATTTGAGCTTCTTTTTTTTGAATAAAATCAAATTTGAACTTTATATTCAACTTTACATAAGAATATTTATAATATTATTAAATATAACCCACAAATATACTTAAAAGTCTATTTTTTACACTTTAATGTTTACTTTACCAAATAAAATGAATAAAAGTACAATAAAAGAAAAATACAATCTTGTAGTTTATAAATGGAAGTTAAACACATTGAAAACACACCAATGTCAAAAACTTAATAACATATGAATCTGTAACAAGAACATAACGAATTATGTTTATGGCATTGTAAAAAAAATGTTTATGGCATTGTCAAACATTAAAAATTATAATGTTAAAAATTATAAATATGAAAAATAAATCCATGCGGCGCGCGGATCAAAGGCTAGTAATACTGTATAATAAATCAATAACAAAAGACTTAAAAAAAATGTAAAACTAAAGCATTATAAGTCTAATTTAATTTTCGCTAGATTGCTGTCAATATACTTACACTGTAATCTATTAATTTCGTTTAAATTGTTTTCAATGCTGTAATTTGATTAGATTTAACAGAATCTCATTCAATTACTCATGATTAATTCAGATTTACTAGCTTTATTCGCTTCAGACATAAAGCTTTATTAGTTGAATGCTATCAAACCTGTCCATTCAAGAATGTTTTGGAATATTTTGCCACCGAATCTGATCTAAACGTAGTGAAACAATGTCAACGAGATCACAAACAAATGTAATATTTTTATATGATAAAAATTATATATTTTTATATTTTTACGTATTTTTTCTTAATTTTTACTTTACCAACCCTTGATTTATTGCATATATATATGATAATCCTCAGAACAACATTTATCAAGTTAACGAACATAACTCACATTGAATTAATATGAAAAGCGTTTCCACAATAGGTTAACGCATAACTTTTTTTCTTTTTTTGAGAAAAACGCAAAACTTTGGTTCTTTATAAGTTAACACACGTAACTCACGTTGAATTATCATGACATCATTTTATCTACTTTATTTAACAAACCACTCTCATATCATATAACATTGTAATTTCTAAAGGGTTTGATTTGGTCATCATTGTAATTTTAATAGTTGGTTTTCAGAAAATTCAAAACACGTATATATTTGAAGTTCTTAAAAAATAAATATGGTACATTACTCTACTTGACAAATCAAGATATATTTGTTAGAACTTTTCAAGATACATGAATTCAGTCATATGATTTTTATTTAATGGTTGATGTAATTCAATACTAAAACTATATGTTGATAGTTAGACCTTAGCTGACCTAACAAATACAATGAAACTTGAATTATTCTGTAATTAAGGATAATTACTTGAGGATTTAATTGTACTGTCAGTTAATCTAAGAAGAACTATTATTTTACCTTTATGGTTTTGCTTTACAATAACTACCTAATTAATTACAACTACATGATTAGTGTAGTTGTGAGTCTTGTGGCGAATGTTGATTTTTTTTTGTTTTCAGACGGACGCTTACACTACTGGCAGCGACAAAGCTGCGTACGTGTGTGATCTACAGGTTGCCGTCAGCCCACTGGAGTTTCATCCTGTTTCCTGGCTGATAGTGGGAGCAACCAACTTTACCTACTACATCGTTGAGGAATTCACCAACAGCAGCTTCGATCACGGGGGACCTCATCATGGTGCAACGGTTCATGTTAAGTTTGACATGATTCCTCTTATATATGTATTGATTTGTTGTTGTTTGTTTAGTTTAGGTTGTAACTCTAGGGAATGTGTTGTCTTGTAGCCAACAAACTAGTTTCATATGTGTGTTTTGTTATGTTGTAACTCGAAGGTATGTATTGTTTTGCAACCAACAAAAAAGTTTGGTATGTTGATACAAATATATGTACCTCAACTTCTATATATATAAAAAAAATACAAAACTTGCTCATTACAAATTCAGTGTTTTTAGCTACTACTTTTAAAATAATCAAGACTTATTTTTGTAACAACTAAATAAAAATTTAAACATACCTCAAGCCAATACATTCTGGTTGGAGAGTAAAATTACAAATACTACTAAGACAAAAAAAGCCACCCTAGTTTTTGTGATGCCGATTATATATTTTTTTGTATCATCTGTATTGAGAGATTAAAATGCTGTGTTTTGCTTTTGATTTGGTTAAGAAAGATTCTGTTTATGTAACATTTGGTCTTGCAAAACCGAAACAGTTTGAATGTCTTTTGATATTTCATATTAATTATTATATAATTATAGGTAACTAAAATTGCAAAATCATATCATCTTATTATATAAATATTGGTTCTTTAAAGTTACTAAATAACATGAGTGCGACACATGTCATATATATATATATTTAAGATTGTGATATGTGTTATTACTAATTTTACTTTTCTAAAATCATAAAGAAAACATAATTGTCAAAAGTATTGGATAGTACTTTTCCCTTTTAAAATCATAAAGAAAATATAACTGTGAACATAATTGTTAGTAGTTATCTTATTATATAAAACTTGGTTTTTTCAAAGTTATTAATTAACACGAGGACGACACGTGTCAGTTATATATTTAAGAGTGTGACATGTGTTATTACTAATTTTCCTTTTCTAAAATCATAAAGAAAACATAATTGTAAAAAATATTGGATATTAATTTTCCTTTCTAAAATCATAAAAAAATAGCTGTAAAAATAATTGATAGTAGTTATCTTTTAAAATTTTAAATTAGAAAATTGTAAAATAGTATTAATATTAATTTTTCTTTATCCAAATCCTAATTAAAAATATCATAAACCAAAAAAAGAACTATAATTATTCATATATATATATATAGATACAAACACATATGAGTTTCAAAAAAAGATACAAACACATATTTATCATATTCACATATATTCATATTCGACAAATTATAATTAAAAAACTTATGTTAGCATTATGAAATGAAATAAGGATAATACAAAATTAATATGTATCAAAAAATTCAAAGAAAATACTCAGATATTTTTTTTTTTTGCAAATACAATTTTTTTTTTGAAAATAAGATGAGAAAACTTAAACTTAAAATATAAATGTGAAAATAATAGTTATTTTCGTTTATATTAATCATATTTAATTAAAACAGAAATTTGAAAACAATATTAGCGATATTTAAAAAAATATATTTCCTAAGTAGTTAATGTTAGATAGAAATAATGATCTGATATTAGTTTTATTTTCTATATCCTAAACAAAATTTAATTATAAAAGATTATGTAATAATAATTTTCTTTTCCAACACCCTAAACACTCTAAAATAATATTTGATAGTTTTTTCTGTTTTTTTTTCATTCTAATTCTTATTCCGGGTTAAATCTACCTTAAATTTTTAGGTAAGAATGTTCTCTCAAACTTTAATTACAAAGTTGATAACAATTCATCTATACACTATAAAATACAAACATCAACTTATGTGAAAATGGATTTTTAATTATAAAATAAATTTCACATAACATATGCAAAAAGCAATTCTTTTTTTTTTGTCATCGCAAAAGACAATTCTAAAACTGTAATAAATGATTTTTTCATATTTTTATTAAATTTTAAGATATCAAACAAATCTCGTTGCAACACACGGGCCTAAATCTAGTTTTAAAAATAATCCAAACACATCTAGCTAATCACACTCTCAGCTTCTAGAACTAATTTGTTAATTTCATCTCGTAAGACTTAAAAACTAACATAAAAGACTTAAAAAACTAGCGTGGAAAATTGTGGAAGTCTTCTCAGATCAGTCAGAAACTTTAATTAACATGAATGTTGGTAACCTCATAAATATCATCAATTAAGTTATAAATTTCATCCAGTAGCTTTAATATTAACTAGTATACATGAATTTACAAAAAAAATATTAAAAAGTCTTTATAGGTTTAGAGAAATTGAAAGTTTATTAAACATTGATGCAGACGACTTCCACAGAGGTTGTCTGAAAGACTTTTAGGAAGTCGTCCAGGGGAAAACGGGTTATTGCATTTGACTGGAATGTGTCGGAAATTTCACTTTTCCTGGACAACTAACTTATAAGTTCTATATTAGAAAATTAAAAAAAAAAATTATTCCTAGACAACTTACAAGCAAGTCGTTTCAGGTTAGCTTTGCAACTTAAATAATAAGCAAAAAAAAATTTCTAGACGACTTACAAGTAAGTCTTCAGACATACGCTTTACATGAAAGTCGTCCAAGATAAGCAAGGATTGACCAGAGTCTCGGAATAAAATCATGGACGAATTCCATGTAATTCGTTTATAACAAAAAAAAATTGTTTAATATTTCAATTGCAAAACTAACGTGAGACGACTTACATGTAAGTCGCCTATGAGTAAAAAATATTAATATTTTAATTTTATTCCGAACGACGTACAAGTTAGTCGTGGAGGAAAAATCCAATTTCTGACACATTCTGGTCAAATGCAAAACTCACCCGTTTCTCTTAGATGAAATTTTTATTTTTATCAAACAAAGGTGGACCACTGCAAGTTAGTCGTCCAAGGAAAACACATTGAAAAGTCAATTGTAAAACTAACTTCTGCATTGACCAGATGACTTTCAGGTAAGTCGTCCACAGCCAAGACTTACCTGAAAATCATTTGACGAACATATCTGAAAAAAAAATTGATTTCATACCTTATATTAGTGAGATAACTTCTTTAGCACACATAATTCTTCTCAAAGCACCCAGAAGCTCAAACTAAAGTGACCCACCAAGAATCATAAACTTCAACGCCTCATTAAACCATAAAAATTTATGAATCAAAATCTTGGATTTTCTGGATGAATATGAAGAGAAAGTGAAAGAGATGTTGTTTGCAGTTGATAAGAATGAAGAAAGAAGCAGTGATGTAACGATTTAGATGCCTTAAAAGCTTCAAATTGATTGTTCATGGTGGTTGGTGTACTGATGGCTGATGTTAGGAGTTTTCAAGGCTCCAAAGACAAATGATGTAGTATAAAAAATTGTCGAACCAATTCTAAGGGATTCAAAGCAATAAGACTGCAAGTGCCTACTTAATCTAAATGCAACCAATGATTTAGATGATTTTTAACTACTACTAATACTAGAAAGCAATAACAGAATGATACTTTCTTGACTAAGGGAAAAGAGAACTCATGGGTATAGGGATTAGACCTTAAGTGATCAAGTTTCGAACTAAAGAATGCAAAAGATCAATCAAACTATCAACCTTAAGCCTAGACACAATTTTAAGGAAGCTCTATGTCTAGATGAATGCTCATTTGCTAACATATCTCAAACATCAAATGTTTTTGGTTGAATAATATGAAGGCAATCATTAAGAACAAGTCTAATAGCTATCTTAGCATCTTTAACAACAAATGTCCTTGGCAAAGTACACTAAAAGCTTAGGAAGGTTGTCTCACGCATTTCATCAAACACTTTTTGGGTAGAAAATGCCTATTGATCAACTTTTGAGTGGCCTACTCAGAAGATGCATTATGAATAATCTACTAGCAAGGAACAAGAATGATCTACACTAAAACATCCTAAAACTAGTCTAATCACCCTTAATCTCCCTAACCCATGAATTTAAAAGATGATTACTCACTAATCTCCATGATTCCTCTTAAACTCATGGTGGATTTCAGATTAATCATGTAGAGAAATATATAAGAAATCAACAGAAACACAAAAACATAACAATCAAAGATCCAAAAGAGATGAACTTTTTAGAGAGTTTTTTTTTTGTGTTTTCTCTTAGATAAAAGATAATATGCCAATAGTGGCTTACAAAACGTACTTAACTTGAGTTTAGAAAGCATAAAAAATCCAAAGAAATTGCTAAAAAGTTCTTAAAAAATAGTTAAAATCGGCCAAAAAATGGTCTGGAGCGGGGTTGCAACCCTGCTTCCAAACCTCGCTGTGGTCTTAACACCTCCGCTCTGGTTGCCCGCTCCAATTGCTCACAGCGGGGTTACAACCCCGCTGGGCGACCCCGCTCTAGGCTACTCGATCACAGCAGCCTCCTTACCCCACTCCAGCTGCTCCGGTGCACGTAATGACCTAATTTCACCTCCTTTTTGGTACACAAGTGGTCTCAAACACCTCTAGTCACTCATTGGCACACTCCAGCACCTAATAAGGACATATGAATGCAATATGAACCTAAAAATGTCTAATTCCTGATCTAGATGATCAAAATGCTTATGAATGAATGGATAAAACAATGTAAATATGCAAGATATCAATGACAATGACAATTTTGTAATTATATGAAAATGATGAGGTTGAGAGAATAAAAAATCATTTAAAAAACAAAAAAAAACAAAACAGTAACATTTTCGTAAATAATGTGAATTTGTGAAGTAAATAGAACAAAAAAAAGTTAATTTTGTGGTTGACTTTATGTTTTAATTCAATTTTGCGAAAAGCCCAAAAGTCATACTCTTATTTATAGGATACAATTGTTCCAAAAAAAATGATACATTCTTCAAAATACTGTTCTCTTCATAATACGACTTTGTTTTTAGTTTGGGTTTCCCAAACCAGAAGCAAGAACTAACAGAACTACTAATGTCACTGTCCGAAAATGAAAGTACTCTTCTCTTTAAACTTCAAGATACTTGATGGCCGTCTGAACATCCTTGTCACCTCTCCCACTGAAGTTTAGCACCACTCTTCTCTTCTCTTGAATGCTACACACGATGATCAGTTTAAAAACAATACAAGTTCTCACTACATGTGAAAGAAACATATAAAGACAAGTAAGTACCCTCTAAGGCTTCTTCATCGGTAACACTATAGTATTCAGCCCATCCCATGTCTTTAAGGAAACTATGCTCAGGTCCAACAGGGTAGTCCAAACTGTTAAACATGAACATATATACTCTTTAGAAAGGGATGTTAAGGAAGACCATGGACCATATTCGAACTTACCCGGTACTGATGGAATGTGATTCAATAATTTGGTCATCATCATCTTGCAGCAAGTAACTCATAGTGGCTCCATGAAGAACACAAACATCTCCTTTTGTCAACGTGGCAGCGTGTTTGCCACTATCGAATCCAAATCCAGCAGCTTCCACACCAACCATTCGAACCTCAGCATCATCAACAAACTCGTGGAAGAGTCCTATGGCATTCGAGCCACCACCAACACAAGCAACCAAGACATCAGGCTTCCCACCCCATTTCTCCATCGCTTGTCTCCTCGTCTCTTTACCAATCACCTCATGGAAGTCTCTCACCACCATTAGGGTAAGGATGAGGACACGCAACAGATCCCAATATGTAATGAGTAGTCTCCACGTTTGTCACCCAATCCCTTGTAGCTTCAGATCCCACATGTGTTGGTATGTATATCTAAACTTTATCGATTCAAATATGTATCTTTTCCTAAAACTTAGAAGTTTGGCAATCAAACACCAACACAAAAAATGCTTCAAACAGTGTTAGTCCCTTTCAATAAAAACAGAACATTACGAATTTGATAAAAGAATAATTTAAATGTAAGCAAACACTGGCATCCGTGTGTAACACGGGGGATAATACTAATAGTTTAACAAAGAGACGACTTTAAAAGTCCCGTTAAGAGTCAACTAATAAAAGCAATTACAAAAATGAAAGAAAAGTCCGGAGTCTCCTGTCTGTCTGTATTAGTTCCACTGTTCGTACGACTGCATTAATCATGCACTAAAGACCACTTTGTTTTTTTATCTCTGTGATGTAGTAGGTCTCCCAGAAGAAAAAACCTAGTGAAATTAACTTTCGGCAAAGTAATCCGACAATGGGAGCTTCAACAGTTATACTCTGTGGTGTTGTTCTGATTCACCTGTTTGCTTCTCAAACCGACGCTCAAAGATCCGGCAGTCCATGGAAAACACTCAGTGGTGAGAGTGCTCTCACTTTCGATCTCTTTCTTTAAAGCATGAATGCCCGGTAGAAACTGGTACTCCGACTTTATTTATACAGATCTGTAGTAGAGTTGGGATAATCATTTTTTTGAAACACTTGTTTTTTTTTGAAACACTAGTTGTGATAATCATAAAAATTCTCTTTAATCAGAATAACTTGTGATTACTTTTACTTTATAAGGTTTGGCTCCTCGTGTGATTGCTCGTGGAGGTTTTTCTGGATTGTTTCCAGATTCGAGCCTCGATGCTTACAACTTCGCACTACAGACTAGTGCAGCAGATGGTATCCTGTGGTGTGATGTTCAATTAACCAAAGATGGAGCTGGGATTTGCTTCCCTGATCTAAACATGAGCAATGCTTCAAATATTGAACTTGTTTACCCAAAGGGTCAAAACACATACCCGGTTAATGGATTCCCTACTCAGGGTTGGTTCACCGTTGACTTCTCCTTGAAAGATCTCACTAATGTTTCTTGTAAGTCTTCATCACGCAAAACGTGAATGCTTCACTGTTTCTTGCAACTTCTCACAAATGTCTCTTCTTGTTTTGCAGTGATCCGAGGTATACTATCTCGTTTAAACAAATTCGATGGAAATGGATACACGATCCCCACTGTTCAAACTATAAGCAAGGAGATGAAATCACAAGACTTTTGGCTTAATGTTCAGCACGATGCCTTCTACGCGCAGCATAATCTGAGCATGAGCAATTTTCTGATATCTGCTTCAAAAAATGTTTCCATTGACTACATCTCTTCCCCTGAAGTGAATTTCTTTACAAAGATTACTGGCCGGTTCGGGCATAATGGACCGAACTTCGTGTTCAGGTTTCTTGAGAAAGAAGCATTCGAGCCGACGACAAACAGAACATACGGTTCTATCTTGAGTAACTTGACTTTTGTCAAGACTTTCGCTTCGGGGATTCTTGTTCCCAAGTCTTACGTATTGCCGCTAGATGACAAGCAGTACTTGCTTCCGTCTACATCTTTAGTTCAAGATGCTCACAAAGCAGGACTTGAAGTGTTTGTGTCTGGTTTTGCTAATGATGTTGATATTGCATATGACTACAGTTATGATCCAGTGTCTGAGTATCTATCTTTTATGGACAATGGCAACTTCTCTGTCGATGGTGTGCTCTCAGATTTTCCCATAACTGCATCTGCATCCATTGGTAAGCAAAATCTCTTAAAGTGGTTTCTTTATGTCCTTGGAACATTGCTCGAAACACTCTCATTTTCCTTTTATATTTTCTTCAAGACTGCTTCTCCCACCTTGGCAGAAACGCTACAAAGCAAGGTAGTACGAGTAACTACTTTGCATATTTATTTTCAGGAAAACGATCTATTTTCTCACGAAAAATATCTTATAGCACCAGATGTCCACCAAATATGACCCGTACTATTTCTTTCCGAAATAAAAGTTTAAAACCTATTTCTCCACGAATATAAAGTTCTATTAAAATTTTCCCACATTTATAAAGATCGAAATCTAAAACCCCATAAAATCGATTTATGATGGTTTAGGGTTCTAAAATCCCATACTCGAACCATTTGACATTTTCTTCTTTAAACTTCAATTGCATACCAGATTTCGTTTAAGGTTCTTGATGAAAATAGCACATATATGTTTGGTCGGGTATTTTTTTGGTTTTAGTTTAGTTTCCATGGTTTATTGTATGAGATTAAAGATTTTAAATTCAATTTTTAGAAATCGTGAGTAAACCAAATATGGTAAAGAAATAGGTTTCGAACTTTTATTTCAGAAAAAAATAGCACAAAATCATACTTTGGTAGACATCTGGTGCTATATGATACTTCTCGTAAAGAAATAAATCGTTTTTCCCATTATTTTCTGACTAGTAGAAAAAAGAAACCTAAATATAGCTGACTTTATCAAATGGTTCATGGTTCAGTTGATTTTCTTGTTATATCTAAAAATGGAGCGAGTGGGGACTATCCTGGATGTACAGACTTGGCATATGATAAGGCTATCAAAGATGGTGCTGATGTTGTCGATTGCTCAGTCCAAATGTCCAGCGATGGTATACCCTTTTGCTCAAGATCAATAGACCTCTCAAACAGCACAATGATCTCCCAAACACCTTACGCGCAACGTTTAACACATGTTCCTGAGATTAGCTCAAATTAGGAGTGTCAAAATGGATCATGACCCATGGATTGACTCAACTCAAATTGATCCATTAACCCAAATGAACTGTTTATTTTTGATTCAATGGGTTAATGGGTTATCAGGTTAATGGGTTAACAGGTTGATGGGTTAACAAGTTGATGGGTTAACAAGTTAAATATGTTTATTGAGTTGGGTCAAATTTGACCCATTTAATTTAATTTTTTTTTTAAATCATGTGATTAAAAAAAAATATTCACACTAAAATCCCAAAATAGCAAAAATGTGTTTTCATGCCAAAATCTCGAAAACGTGTTTTCATGCCAAAACCATAAAACACATTTTTCGCAAAAACTGCAAAAATGCGTTTTCCCGCCAAATCTCATTTTCCCGCCAAAATTGAAAAATCTCGTTTTTTTGCCAAAATCGAGAAATCTCGTTTTCCCGCCAAAATTGAAAAATCTTATTTTCCCGCCAAAATGCAAAAACACATTTTCCCGCCAAAACCAAAAAAAATTATCTTCTTGCCGAAACTGAAAAACATATTTTTTTCGCTAAAACCGGAAAATCTCGTTTTCCCGCCAAAACTGCAAAAACATGTTTTCCCGCCAAAACCAGAAAATCTTGTTTTCCTGCTAAAACCGAAAAACGTATTTGCCGCTAAAACCGAAAAATCTCATTTTCCCGCCAAAAGCGGAAAATCTTGTTTTCCTGTCGAAACCGAAAAATGTTATTCCGCTAAAACCGAAATACCACGTTTTTCCGCCAAAATCGCAAAGCGCGTTTTCCTGCCAAAACTGAAAATTTTCCCGCCAAAATCGTAAAATATGTTTTCTCGTTAAAACCGAAAATTATGTTTTCCCACCGAAACCGCAAAGCGCGTTTTCCCGCCAAAACCGAAAATTTTCCCGCCAAAATCGTAAAATATGTTTTCTCGTTAAAACCAAAAATTATGTTTTTCACCAAAATAAAAAAAAAAATCTCATTTTTGCCAAAACCAAGAAATTTTGTTTTTTTGATAAAATTAAAAATTTCAGTTTTCCACTTAACAAAAAAAATTCTTATACACTACAAATAATAAAGATGTTGGGTTGATGGGTCAACCATTAACCCATCTGACCCACTTAATTTAATGGGTCATGGGTCAACCCAACCCATTCATTAAATGGGTTGGATTGATCCATGATCCATTAACAGTCAACCTATTTGGGTTATAGGTTGGGTTGACCCATTTGACCATTTTGACACCTCTAGCTCAAATGGTGGGATTTACACTTTTAGTCTCACATGGGCTGAGATCCAGAACTTGACTCGTAAGTTTCCACATAATTTAAAGAGGCTACATCTAACAGTTTTACAATTTAAAGATACTACAGTATTTGGTCAAAATTACATACCTTGAGAGTTACATATCTATTCTCCCATCGTGCAGCTGCGATTGCAAACCCGTACAGGCTATACAATATATCCAGGAATCCTAATGAGAAAAATTCTGGAAAACTTGTTTTGCTTTCTGAATTCCTAAACTTGGCAAAAAACTCCACTTCTCTCTCCGGTGTTTTGATCAATGTAGAGGTCAGTTCCCGAACCCCTTAATCATAGGGTTTTAACAAATCATGAAATCACTCTAACGTAGGCCTGGGTGTTCCTGTTCGGTTCAATTCGATTTGGTTGATTCAGATTTCTAATACTATGCTCATAGGCCTCATCAGAGTTTTACTAATATAATAACTAACCAAATACTCAAAATATATAAATTATTCAAAAGTCTAACTAAAACTAGTTAAACTTTCTTAAACTAACTAAAAACTATTCAAAACAGCAATAATAAAACTTTAAAATATTTATAGTATAAATACTATATATGAATTTGTTTTTTTTTCAGTTAGATTAAGGTAAGGATTTGGTCTGGGATAAAAACACCCACGCCTACTCTGGCGTATCCAATGGCCAAGCCACTTAATTTTATTGTGTCCCTTCAGAATGCAGTTTACATGCAAGAGAAGCAAGGGCTAGACATGGTTAAAGCGGTTCTCGATACCCTCACGGAAACTGGTTACAGCAATAGAATAACCACAACAAAAGTCATGCTTCAGTCGACGGATAGCTCGGTTCTAGCTGACTTCCGGAAGCAGAGCAAGTATGAGACAGTCTACAAAGTTGAAAAAACCATTAGTGGTATTAGTGACTCTGCTATTGAAGAGATAAAAGGATTTGCTAGCGCTGTTGTCATCACGAAAGTATCAGTATTTCCCATATTCGATGGGTTCGTCACGGGGTACACCAATGTTGTGATGAGACTGCAGAAGTTTGCGCTTCCGGTGTATGTGGAAATGTTCCAGAATGAGTTTGTATCGCAACCTTATGACTTCTTCTCTGACGCAACTCTTGAGATAAACTCTTATGTCAGTGGAATTGGTGTGAATGGAACTATCACCGAGTTCCCTTTCACAGCAGCAAGATACAGAAGTAAGCATGCCCTAATATTTGCACCAAAGTGTCTCACAACATAACATCAATATATAGTGGCCTAACTTTGTTAATTTTTCTCTTGTGCAGGGAATAGATGTATGGGTAGTAAAGACACTCGACATTACATGGCTCATGTTGAACCAGATGTCCTCTTAGGAGTTGTGAGTGGTGCGTCCTTACCTCCAACTCAAGCTCCAAACCCGTTTTTCACAGGTGATGACGTCAAAGTTTATGATCATTACTATGCAGTCAAACGTTTCAATGTGGTAATCAGGACGGTCTGTTGTACCCTTTCTGGACACCTGACAGAGAAACCTGCGGCCACCCTGGCTTTGGGCTCAAATGTAGCGATGGATTCGCAGAGCTTACTGTCTCATCCGTGAAGTTCAGAATCTTAAACGCGAATTACACTTCTGGTAATATAAGACTCGCCAGATCGGATTATATCGACAATCTTTGTCCTTAAAACCCATTAAATACACCGTTCTACCAAAACGCCCTTCAGCCAACTAGTGACACCGATCTGCTTACAATGCTTTATGACTGCCAAGACTTATCATCTATTATCTATAGTACCGAAGTTTACAAGTACGTTACAGACTTTGAATGCAAGGATCATAAAGAAGGTGTGAAAAACTACTGTGTTGTGATAAATAGCTCGTCTACTTTATTCAGCGAGAGGGATGTCATTGACTACATGAAGCAAAACTGCACAAAATACGTCAGCATGCCTGTTTCTGGATCGACGCTACCCACTCTGCATTCAGATAATTTAAAGAAGACTCTTGAACAGGGGTTTGAGCTTCAACTTAAACAAGACTGCTCAATGTGTCTAGAATCTAAGGGTGCCTGTGGATAACTTCAGCTCACTTCGTCTGCTATTGTGACCATGGGAACCATGGCGATACATGTAGCTCTGGTAAGACAAGTTACGGTAAAACCGTCGTCTTCTCTGATTTTCTTCTTTTAGTTTTCTTCCGCTGATTCCATTCTGACGAAAGTTTACATGTTCAACTGTTAAACAGGGTCTTCAGTTCACAAAGGTTAGTTTAACAAAAAATACATTTTTGAACTGTTTCCGTTTATTAAAAAGAAAGTTATTTAAGCCAACATGTTTCTGTTCTTTCTCTTTTACGTTTCTTTGGAGATTAAGTTTGGCTCCATTCTGACAAAAATAATTTACATGTTGAACCGTTAAACAGGGTCTTCGATCAGCACAGTTCACAGAGGTTAGTATGATGGGAATATATATTTTGTAAGTTATTTAGCTTGGTTTCATTCTGACAAAAATTGTACTTGTTGAATGGTTGAACAGGGTCTTTGGTCAATGCAATTGGCAAAGGTTAGTTTCCTGGGAAGATAGACTTTGAACTGTTACTGTGCATTAAAACTGACGTTAACTCACCAATTTCTCTGATTTTCTCTAGTTTCCGGCTCAGTAGCAGGCGTTGTTATGTTCTTGGTCTTACTATCATTGTTTCTTCATTACTTCGGGAAGAAAGAAGCACGACAGAGACAGCAAAATCTCAAGTCTCTTATTCCACTCAAACACTACACTTATGCACAAGTGAAAAGAATTACAAAGTCATTTGCGGAAGTGGTTGGGAGAGGCGGCTTTGGAATTGTGTATAGAGGAACTCTTCCTGATGGCCGTATGGTTGCAGTGAAGGTCTTGAAAGATTCAAAGGGTAATGGCGAAGATTTCACCAATGAGGTTGCAAGCATGAGCCAAACCTCTCATCACAACATTGTTTCCTTGCTTGGTTTCTGCTCTGAAGGTTCCAAAAGAGAAATTATATATGAATTTTTGGGGAATGGGTCCCTAGATAAATTTATCTCAGCTGGCAATACCTCGACGAATTTGGACTGGACGGCATTGTATCAAATTGCGCTTGGAGTTGCTCGAAGCCTAGAGTACCTGCATCATGGCTGCAAAACGAGGATTGTACATTTCGACATAAAACCACAAAATCTACTCTTAGATGATAATTTTTGCTCCAAGGTTTCAGACTTTGGTCTTGCTAAGCTCTGTGAGAAGAAAGAGAGTGCATTGTCATTGCTGGACACGAGAGGTACAGTCGGGTACATTGCACCAGAAATGATTTCAAGAGTTTACGGGAGCGTGTCTCACAAGTCTGATGTATATAGCTACGGAATGTTGGTTTTGGAGATGATTGGCGCAAGGAATAAAGAAAGCGCTCATCAAGACTCTGCTTCTAACGCAAGTTCAATATACTTTCCTGAATGGATATATAGAGATATTGAGTTAGGAAAGTCTAGAAGGCTAATCGAGGATGAAATCAGCAATGAGGAAAATGAGTTAGCAAAGAAGATGGCTTTGGTTGGTTTGTGGTGTATCCAGTCTTCTCCGACAGATCGCCCACCAATGAACAGAGTTGTAGAGATGCTGGAAGGGAGGTTGGATGCTCTTGAAGTGCCCCCTAGGCCTGTTTTGCAAATTTCAGCAGCGCCATTTCAAGAACCTTCAACACTTTCAAGGGATATTTCGGTATACACAGAAGAATGATCTAAAAAGCCTCCTTGGAACTTAACAAAGCAGGATATGCAAATATTCAACAAGTGTCATATATTGTCTACAATCCGAATTAAATGTATGTATAAATGTCAGTACCAATGTTTAGTACTTCACTGTTCAAGTAGATTTTAAAATTAAGTCAATCATCTAAACTATTAAAACTGAAGTACATTTTGTATTTAACCCTGATTTTTCCTAAATAATTATCTTCTTGTGCCACTGTCCTAAACCATTATTAATCACACTAAGAAAATGTATTTGCATATCCTATTTAACCCTGACGGCTCGGCTCCACTACACCCTTCGTATGGAAACTTTATAATTTTCATATATTCAGTCATAAAAATTCAATAAAACCATATCATTAATTCTTTACTCTTTGGATTATATATATTATTCTTTATCATGTGAATACTTTTTTCATGTATATAGTTAAATAAGATGACAGATTCTCATGTCAGATTAAATTTAGAAAAAAAAAAACATGGTTTGTATAACCACAATAATTATTATATAAACCACATAATGATTCTCATGTCAAATTACATTAGAAAAACAATTCATCTTTTATTAGGTATAAAATTAACCAGATACTGTAATATCAATCTTACTAACACTATCTCGAAATTCCTTTCAATCTTTCAAATGAAATATATTCAAAACTTCATATTGACTACTCCACTATGTAAATAAAAAATAATATTTTTTTTTTAAAAAAAAATAACAAACATGTACATTAAATTTGAATATCCACAAACGTATATTCATTTTAAAAAACATCTTGATTGTTTGAGCTACTTTATAGTAACTATCTAAATCTCTTATCTTGGCTAACCAAATATGATTATTCATTTAAAAGAAAGGAATGCAATAAAAAAAAGAATGCAATGTTTTTATTTAATATTCGTATATTCTCTATTTAGAAAGTGTAAATTAATTTTATTATATGTTATATCTGCTAACCATATTTCTATTATCTAGAGAAATTAAAGGAATAGTTATTAAATTTTTGGAATACGTATATTCTATTTTAAAACGTTTAAATCAATTTGAAATCGCTTATGGTAAATTTTCAAGATATGTTTATCTAATTCATTAAAACAGAAGTACAAATATAAATTAACCTTTGGAAAAGCTTTTAATTACAATTGTTGACATTCATTTTTTTCACTCTTAACTTTAATTAATCTTAGACAAAATAAATATGAGTTTACATTAAAAATGAATAACATTAGTGTTTAAATATATTTTAAATTGAAATTTATTTAAACTATAAAAGATAAGAATCCATTTTCATATTTTAATGTAAATTTTCAATTAATCAAAATCTAATCTAACTTATATTTTAAATTCTACTATATATTAAGAGATTTGTTCTATAAATTAAATATGAATAATAGTCGCGTGGAGAAACATATCAAACTATACTCTTGAGATTAAAAGACATGGTTATAAGAAATGATAAATACAATTGAAAATTTAAAACAAATATGTTAAATTTACAAATGCAATATGCAAATTCTACCATAACTATGTTTGGAAATACGTAAATTTACATTTTGTTATATGATTAATGTTAAACTTTTTTACTATTAATAATATAAAATAAATAGTAGTGAATAAATATGAAAATAAAACCCGTGCACCCGTCAAAATCTAGTAGTTGTTCATTGAGGTTTCTCTGTCTTGGTCAAATTAAAGCCGAGTGGAAAACAAAAAACAGTTCTGAGTTTCTTATAAGAACGTCAAACGTTCACTAGAAGAGTCTTATTTATAGGATACATTCTTTATTCTTAAGTTTCGTTCACTTCGTTCCTATTTGGTTTCTCGACCAGAAGCAAGAACTAACAAAACCACTAAAACAAATGCCACTGTCTGAAAACGAATGTACCATTCTCTTTAAACTTCAAGATACTTGATGGCCGTCTGAACATCCTTATCGCCTCTCCCACTGAAGTTCAAGACCACTCTGGCTCCATCAGGTAACGTCGGACAAAGCTTCTCAAGATGAGCCAATGCGTGTGACGTCTCCAAAGCAGGGATTATTCCCTCCAACCGAGACACTCTCTTGAACGCTACACACGGAGGAGATCAGTATAAAACAACAATCCAAGTTCTCGTTACATGTTATACAAACATAAGACAAGTAAAGTACCTTCTAAAGCTTCTTCATCAGTAACGCTATAGTACTCAGCACGTCCCATGTCTTTAAGGAAACTATGCTCAGGTCCAACTCCAGGGTAGTCCAAACTGTTATTAACATGAACATATATACTCTTTAGAAATGGATGTTAAGGAAGATCATTTGAACAGAGAAGAGTCTCTCACCCGGCACTGATGGAGTGTGGTTCGATGATTTGTCCATCATCATCTTGCAGCAAGTAACTCATAGCTCCATGAAGAACACCAACATCTCCTTTTGTCAACGTGGCAGCGTGTTTGCCACTATCCAATCCAAATCCAGCAGCCTCCACACCAATCATCCGAACCTCAGCATCATCCACAAACTCGTGAAAGAGTCCCATAGCATTCGAACCACCACCAACACAAGCAACCAACACATCAGGCTTCCCACCCCACTTCTCCATCGCCTGTCTCCTCGTCTCTTTACCAATCACCGCATGAAAGTCTCTAACCATCATAGGGTAAGGATGAGGACCCGCAACAGATCCCAATATGTAATGAGTCGTCTCCACGTTCGTCACCCAATCCCTTATAGCTTCGGACGTCGCGTCCTTCAAAGTAGCCGTCCCTGAGTGGACCCCTCTAACCTCAGCGCCGAGAAGACGCATCCTGAACACGTTGAGAGCTTGCCTCTCCATGTCTTGAGCACCCATGTAGATGATACACTGTAAGCCGAAACGTGCACACACGGTGGCTGTGGCTACACCGTGTTGTCCGGCTCCCGTCTCTGCGATGATCCTCTTTTTACCTAAACGCTTGGCGAGGAGGGCTTGAGCCACGGCGTTGTTGATCTTGTGAGCACCGGTGTGGTTCAGGTCTTCTCTCTTGAGGTATATGAGCGGTCCTTCGCTGTTTTCTCGGCGGTAATGCTCTGTGAGCCTCTCTGCGAAGTAGAGAGGACTTTCACGACCCACGTAGTCTTTCAAGATCCCTGCTAATTCCCTCTACAGTTTCATCAAACACTAATTAGACATAGTCTAGATACAAACTAATCTACATAAGCTTACAGATTGCATATCACGCAAAAACATGTATTATTGCTTACTAACATATGACTATTGCTTCAGATTCTTTTTGGCAAATTACAACAATTTTCCGACAAAAGTTTGAAACTTTATGCAATTTTCCGACAAAAGTTTCAAACTTTATGACAAGGGTACCTCTAAAATCACATATCCTACAGTGAAAAAGTTCATTTACAAAAGAACTAAGAAGCTTCAAGATTGCATATCACGCAGAAGCATCTATTGCTGAAGAACATTATGAACTTAGTTTCTAAATTTCTGTGTAAATCAGAATCATTTCGCAGATGCCATTAGAGTATTTTTTGCGGATCTTCACTTATCAAAAAAAAACAAATTAGTCACCTGGAAATCATCGTCGGTGGCAAGCGAATAGAAAGCAGTTTCGAGTTCGGAGAGGGCGTGCATAAGAGTCTCAGGGACGTACTTCCCACCGAACTTCCCGAACCGACCGAATGAATCGGGTCGTTTCCACATGGTCGAGTCAGATCCAGCGGCCTCTGTCTTCTCCGCCATCAGGTCCTTTGCGATGGTGCAAGAGACGGAGAACGAACGTGAGCGAGATGGTGGCAGAGGGGTAAAGTTTGGGACTTTGAAGGGGGGTGATCTCGGATGGGTTAATCTGGAAGAAGCTGAAACGGATGGTCTGAATGTGGAAGCGGTTCCTGAGGTGGCCATTACTGAATCTTTTTAATATCTCTTTGTTTTGTTCCGACAGAAACTACAAAGTTTGGGCCTTTTATACAGATTCGTTTTAAAAACGAAGTTTATATTTTATTTTGGTCAGTTCTGTCATCTGTGATCAGAGAAATTTCAATAGAATACAGAAAAGAGAGTCGGTCTCGTATTAGTTTTTTTGTGGATAACAAACAATATCACGTGGAGGTTGGTGAGAAGAGGGCGGTGTACACATATTTTGTGGTTGGATGTGTTTATCACATGTCTTATCAGTACTAGTGTTAACATCGCTAATGTAGTCTTGCTTTTAGTGTAAATATAGTTTGGATTTATTTCTATGGAAGCTATGACGACTTTTAAATCATATTTATATATAAAGAAAAATTGAATCTCTCCTGAAGGTGACAGCTAGAATGCCAGACTGGAAATTGATTCATTTATGTGCAGGCACGTAGGATACGCACCTTATCATTAATGATCTCCGTTCATAATTCCAGGCCTGACCTTGGGCTTCATGGCGTGCGGGAGTTAGCGGCCCATCGACCACATATGTCGAAGGAAACCCTAATCAGTCACGACACGAACCTTCGTGTTCTTCTCTTCGATCGGCAGATCAGTTTCTGTAACGATTCAGTTTCTGTTCGATCGTGTTCTTTTCTTCGATCACCATATCTCCAAAAGCCTATATAAAGGCTAGCTTTCCTTCTCTCAAAACCATACATCACCATATCTCCAAAAATTTCAATCTTTCCTTCGTTTCTCGCATACCCATTTCCAAAAATCTAAGCTTCAACGAGATGATGTTAATCAATTGCTGATTAACTTTCCCTCACGTTGATTTTTTTTCCTGTTAACCCGCGATGGCCGAAGCTTTGAGGTCAAACACCTCCAGAAAAACCGCTTCACTCACCCTCTCTCACTTTCAATACTTCATCTTGAGCCATCTCCACGCCGTGACTCCAACCACCACCTCCAACCACCACCGTAACAAGATCTCTTCTCTCAAGCCTACGGGAGGAGGGAGAGGTATTACGCTACGAATTGAGGTGCGGAGAAGGTGAACGGTGTAAAGCCTGCTCTTTTGTGCTCTCAAGGAGACCCATCGAATCTCTGGCAGCCTCCAGGATATGGGGTTTGCCTTCGGGTTAATCCTGGTCGTGGCGGTGGTGGAACATGATCGGATTCGAAAGAGAATTCTTGGGGGTGTGTTAAATTTTAGTCAACTGCATTCATGTTATGAATCTGAGCTTCAATACACTAATGAGATCATGAGAGTTTGAAGAAGTATTTAATAGACCTGGTGAACCAAGGAAAGATTTTCAGTGTGAAGGTAAGCTCTTTTTCATTGCTAGATGAATGATTTGCTTTTAGCTATGACTCTGTTTTAGTATTTTTTTTTTTAGTTTAAGCCAGATAAGTAGATAATTAAATGTGTAAGAAATGTGAAAAATGTTTCAAGCGGTTATAGTTTTGTAGAATTCGACTCTGAGATGTATGTATAATAGCTGCCTCTTTGAAACTTCGAGTTGATTGGATTTGATGAATCACAGCAACTTTTTTATGTTTGATTTCAGAGAGCTTCTCTGGATGAGCTTGCTTTAAAGTTGAAATTTTCTGAACACAAATGGAGTGTGACCGTTGGGAAAGACTCAGTAAATCCTCAACAAAGCTACAAGAAAAGTTAGCTGTTGAGACAACCAAAAAAAGAACTAAGACAGTCAATCCATTTGGCAGGTAACAGTGCACTTACTGAAGTTCTGGTCTTATGCATCGTTTAGGTCTTTACAACAGCTACACGGGGATGTGACATTAGCCTCTGTCAGAATTGAAACTATTGTTAGATTTACTATTCTGAGCAACATCAACCACGATCATCTATGTTTTGATGTTTATGTGAATTGAGGGTCTCAGACTTACAAAGAGGAATGCTGGACATTATACAGGTTATGGTTCTGTTTAGTTCATGCCAAAACACGAAAAAGCATTGTCGTGCACCCATTTCCACATGTGTCATTTGGTAGAGCCTTATGTTGCACTCTTCTCTCTCTCTCTCATATCCTCAACCACCTTTATTTAGATGCATCATCTTTATTTACTATGTTTGCAGGTCATTCAGTGGGCTAAAGAGGGAGAGTAGCCACACGCTTTCTATTGAAAATGTTTTGTTGACCAGAGTGTAATAAGTCTCCACTTTGATTGATACATCAAGCTTAAATGATTAAAAATGTATCTGATAAGTTTCTTGGGCTTCCACTTAAAACCAATTGGCAATTAGTGGAGTCACCCAATTCCCTTATATATTACTAATGTCCTTTTCATATTTTCGATGTGAGATCTTCTCTCCAATACCCTCCCTCGAGATAATGGTGGGTCTAACCATTGATCTCGCAGAATCCATCATACCCCTCCGAAATCATGCTTTTTATCTTCTAATAATTTCGAAGAACTGAGCCTTATATGGGCCATCAGCTAATGGGATGATCGGGCCACTATCCGGGCCGGATTAATTAATGGGTCAGGGTATTGGGCCTGCTCTGATACTATGATAAGTTTCTTGGGCTTCCACTTAAAACCAATTGGCAATTAGTGGAGTCCCCCAAGTCCCTTATATATTATTCATGTCCCTTACATCTTTCCGATGTGGGATCTTCTCTCCAATACCCTCCCTCGAGATAATGGTGAGTCTAACCATTGATCTCGCAGAATCCATCATACCCCTCCGAAATCATGCTTTATCTTCTAGCGATCTCGGAGAACTGAGCCTTCTATGGGCCATCAGCTAATGGGATGATCGGGCCACTGTCCGGGCCGGATTAATTAATGGGTCAGGGTATTGGGCCTACTCTGATACCATGAGGTTCGAACTTATCTCCCCCATGCCGTTGGTTATGTACATAGCAGAGACATCCCAAAACTCGCACTTTATCCAACAATGGCGGTTTATTGTAGAGCATTTCAAAAGGAGTTTTTCCTTTCAAAATCGACGATGGAGTTCTGTTAATTAAGTACCCAGCAGTGAGAACACATAAACTCCAGAATTCAATAGGTAAGTGAGCTTCAAAACGCAGTGCTCTAGCAACGTTGAGTATATGCCTATGTTTTCGCTCAACACGACCATTTTGCTGTGGCGTGCCAACACAAGACGTCTCATGAATGATACCCTTAGTCTTGAAGAAACCAGTGAGACACATGAACTCAGTGCCATTATCACTTCGTATGATCTTGAGCTTTTTATCAAACTGGCGCTCAACCAAGGCAATGAAGTTCTTTAGAGTTGATGCAGTTTCGGTTTTATTAGGAAGGAGATAAATCCACACAGCCCGAGAGTAATCATCAACAATCGTAAGAAAATATCTCGAACCACACAGAGAAGTTGTCCTATACGGACCCCATAGATCACAATGAACCAAATCGAAAACTGCAGTAGTTTTATTAATGCTCAAAGGAAACGAATCACGGGATTGTTTTGCACGAATACAAACATCGCAAGTCTTTGAATCAAAACCAGTAGTACTAGAAATAGATAAAGGCAACATCTCCATAGTTTTAGAAGCTGGATGTCCAAGACGGCGGTGCCAGAGATCAGACGAAACTGTGTGTTGAGTATGCGCCGCTGCTACTGCCATACTGTCCAAACCTCTAAAAAAATACAGACCTCCGAGCTGTTCACCCGCTCCAATCAGCGTTTGTGTGATGCGGTCCTGAACAACACAAATCTTATCAGAAAGCTGTACAATACTTCTGTTTTCACGAGTTAACTGAGAGACAAAGATGAGATGACAACGTAAGCCATCAACAAAGAACACGTTACGAAGCTGTAAATGTGTGCCTAAATCAATTTTTCCTTGTCGGTCCGCAGTAGTCATACGACCGTCAGGAAGATTTATTCGGACTGGTGCTATAGTAGAAATATCAGAGAGACAATCTAGAGTACCAGTCATGTGATTCGAAGCACCTGAGTCAATGATCCAAGATTCAGAGAAGAAAGTACCTGAGAACCGATCATGAGAACCCGGGTTACGCTCGTTAAGCATGTGAACCAATGTGCGCCACTGTTGATCATTCAAACCAGTAAAGCCAACTCGGTCCTCATCATTCAGATTAACTGCTGCTGCAGTTGCAGGTTGAACCGCCGAAACCTGGTTCACATGAGCAGTGTCTATGCGGCGAGACGATGTCATTTGCGTACGAGACACGGCAGGAGTTTTCGAAGCATCAGATGTGGAGGAGGGAAGTTTGGAACGTGGTCTATCACCCCACCAAGTTGGATAACCAATCTTCCGAAAACAATTTGCTGCAAGATGTCCAGTTCTCCCACACAAGGTACAGAGAGCTGATGAATCACGAGGATCAGACTGCGTCCGTGGCCGAGTCGAAGACTGCACAGCAAAGCTAACTGCATCGTTCTTTTCGTCCATTGAACGAGAAGCACGCTTGGATTCTTCATCTTGTGTCACGACCTGGTAAGCCTCATCAATCGTTGGAAGAGGATCACGAGAAAGAAGCGAAGACTTCACAGCACCAAACAAAGTTTCATCAAGACCCATCAAAAACTGATGTAACTTGTCTTCCTCCATTGCTCTGATACCATGATAAGTTTCTTGGGCTTCCACTTAAAACCAATTGGCAATTAGTGGAGTCATCCAATTCCCTTATATATTACTAATGTCCTTTTCATATTTTCGATGTGAGATCTTCTCTCCAATAGTATCACTTATATACAAAAGATAGTTCTCAGACTCTCTACAGTGTAGACTAGAGAGTAGACTTTCTATAGTGTACAGTTTGCAAATGTCTGACTTTGACACCTTATGCAAATGGTTACAACAGAATATTCAAAAGGTTCGATTTTGGGAAAAGAGGTTCTCAAACAAGGTAGAAAAAGAACGACAAAAGGAACACTTAGCATTTGATAAAAAAAAGGAAGACTGAGCATAACTATAAATTAAGTCAAATAATTTCCAGCAATAGCCTTATTCAGAAAAAAATATAATAATTTCCAACAAAATATTTGTCGGACTACAACAACCACAACAATTATTACACGCAGATTCTACACGTCCAACGGGATTAAATCACAGAGCAAACAATATATTTAATTTTATCTTACACTTTATTCAACTAATTCTTAATATTATATATCAATCACGTAACCTTGCTCAAACATATAGAAAAACAGTTCTAATTATTTTTTTTATAAAAGATATTCTATTTAAGCAGTTCTAATTTGATATCTGGTTTGGCGTCAGTTTTGAAAAAAATTAAAAAATTGTCAGTGCATTTGAGACATTTTAGGGTTTAGTAAGCATTATATAATCAAAGAAAAAATCTTAAAATATCTCCATCCAAAATAAGATGTTAGAAGTCAGATTATTCTCTGGTCTTATCGCAAACAAAACATGGCGTTTAATAAATCCATGGATCAAAAATAATAAGATTAAGAGAGATAACCATCCGAGATTCAGACATAACTCTATAACCTGTATTTCTTTTTGAATTTATGAAAAGGTTAAACCGTGGAATCAAATATTCCAATTACATAAATTATGATTCTAGCTTCCGTTTTATAAAATTTTAGATTAATTTTTATAGAACTCTGTAACCTGTAATTCTTTTGAATATTAACGTGTAATCAAAATTTATATTGAATGTTTATTCTAATTATTTCAATTATTTTCAAATTTTAATCCCGCCCGCAGGGCGGGCCGATCCTAGTTTCAAATAATATTTGGTAGTCGGATCTTGGATGTGTTTATCACATGCCTTATCAGTAGTGTTGAGATTTGCTAATATAATCTTTGCTTAGTGTAATATAGTTTGGGTTTATTTCTATGGAAGCTATGGCAATTTTTAAATCATTTCAAAGAATAATGTGTATGTCCTTTACTGTGAGATACAGCATTGTTAAAACAAGGGAAAACGGTTAATTCATACATCAACAAGAGGTCGCGGTTCCGATCAGTACATGCATTCATACCCTGTGCAAAAACATACATCAACTCAAATTATATTCAAATTTCATACGCCAATCAAACCTTTTCGGTAAAAATTATACATTAATCGTGTTTCCGTTAATTAAATATTGACAGAATCTTACGTGGACTTAACGGGATGATTACGTGGCAATTAACCCCAAAACGACGTCGTTTTATTGAAAAAAAAAACAGTATTCTCCTGGTTTAGAGATGGATTCGAACCCAGGTTTACCGCAATATCATATCTCCTTGGCAACCACTCTGCCATGAATGTTTCTTTGGAAAATACATCACATATACATATTTAACATTCATCGGTTTCAGGTTCCCAAATAAAATTTTAATACCATTTGGTTAACGGGGGATTCGAACCCAGGATAACTAATTCATCACATTCCCTACTCGACCACGTTGCCATGTATGCTCTTTGTTTTAATACATCACATATACATAGGGAAAATCGCATTTTAAACCCCTAGAGTGTCACTTTCTAGCACTTTAAACACTGAAGTTTTTTCGCTAGCACTTTAAACCTCCAAAGTGACATTTTTAGCATAACAAACATCCAACTACGTTTTCCTGTTCACATGTGACCGGTTTTACAGGTTAAAATATTAAAAAAAAATAATAAAATTAATAAAAAATAACCAAAATACATAAAAATTCTAAAAATAGAGAAATTGTAAAAATTTCAAAACAAAGTTCAAAAATATGTAAAGGTTCAAAACTATAAAAATTTGAATTTAAATTTTAAAAATAAAATAAATATGAAATATTCATTTAAAAATAAGATCTAAAATATAAAAATATCAAATTTAAAAACTAAAGTAAAATTTTAAAAAATTTAAAAATTACAAAATTCAAAAATAAGATAGAAAATTTAATATTTAAACTTAAAAACTAAAATTATAAATATCTAACTGAAAAATTAATAAAAATACATAAACATTTGAATAAAATTGGAAAACTGCAAGATTCAAAAAACAATTCAAAAAAAATCAAAAAGTTCAAAATATAAACTTGCACCTTTTGAATGCTTCAAATTTGAAATTTTATATTTATATTTTATATTCTAGAACTTTTTGATTTTTTACGTTTAATATTTAGAATTTAAAATGTGATTTTCCTGTTAAATATTTAGAATTCTTAAAGTTTTTAAAATTTTACTTTAGTTTTTAAATTTGATATTTTTTTTCATTTTAGATCTTATTTAAGAATTTTTAATATTTTATTTTATTTTTAAATTTGAATTTTTATTTATATATTTTTGAACTTTTACATTTTTTGAACTTTGTTTTGAAAGTTTTACAATTTTCCCAATTTTATTCGAATTTTTGTGTATATGTATTTTTTTTAAAAAATATTATTTTTATTAAATTTTTACCTGTGGAACCGGTCACACACTAGCAAAAAAACGTAGTTGGAGGTTTGTTATGCTAAAAATGTCACTTTGGTGGTTTAAAGTGCTAGCAAAAAAACTTCAGTGTTTAAAGTGCTAGAAAGTGACACTCCCAGTGTTTAAAATGCAATTTTCCCCATATACATATTTATCACGTTGGTTCCGGATTCCCAGAAAAAAAATTCTTTTTACTTGGTCTAAAAGGGATTCGAACACAGGTTCCCCAAAATAACCATCCCCCACAAGACTTTTTGCCATGTATGATTCATCCTATTAGTACAATACATATACATATATTCGGTTTGGTAAGATTTGCTCAAAATGTTTTGTTTAAATTTTTTTCTGCTCAAATATTAAATTATAGAAATTTGTAAGTTTCAATTTTTTTATATATTTTAATCCAAATCATTTGTATTTGAATAGGTTCACGTTGTTGCTCGGTTTGATTACATCTTGACTGACAAATACTCATTTGATGTGAACACTACCAAAGGACATCAAGATTTTGAATTTAATTAGTTGTACAATACTTATTGATTTTTTTGTCACGGAAATATTATACTTATTAATTAATTGTATGATTAATTAGGTGATAATGTAGATTTGTATGCTGCTCACATGGATGTGGTGGAATAATTCTTTTAACCAGACTCGAATCTCTTTCTAATCCAAAAGAAAATGATTTATTGGGAACCCAAAACGGATAAATGATAAATACGTATATGTGATGTGTAAAATCAGTGATGCATACACGGCAAAGTGGTTGAGTGGTAGATGTGATAGATCAGAGTACCCGGGTTCGAAACCCCTTGTAAACCACAACCGAAATCAATTTTTTATTGAGGAACTTGGAACCGATGAATATTAAATTTGTATATGTAATGCATTAGAACGGTTAATCGTACATGGCAGAGTGGTCGAAATTGGGAAGGGTTGTGGTGGTAACCCGGGTTCGAGTCCTTCTCCACTACAAGTGTAACAATTTTTTTTTCTAACAAAACTACGCGTTTAAAATTAATTTCCACGTAATCATTTGTTAAATCCACGTAAGACTCCGTCATTATATAATTAACGGAAACACAGTCAATGTATGAATTTGCCAAAAAAAGTTAGTTGACGTATGAAATTTGAATATAATTTGAATTGATGTATGTTTTAGCACAGGGTATTAATGTATGTACTGATCGGGACTGCGACCCCTTGTTGATGTATGAATTGTCCATTTTCCCGTTAAAACAAAGCTCGGGTTTTTTTGTACTGTTGTTCACAACTTTCACCAACATTGTGGCATTCATAAACAACAGGCCTAAAATATCTGTAAAACATGTGTTATCTATTTCAAATTGTCAAATATATATGTCGTTTTCTTATTTCTGTGAACAATATATATGTCGCTTTAGAAGACGATTTGAGGTGAGAGAAGGAGAATTGTCAGTGAGAGAAACAACTGTGGAAAATATTAAATTGGAAGAAAGAACTATCAGATCCAGGTTTTTGTGAAACAATCCTTACACAGTGTGGTTTCTTTATGTAATGGGTAGTTCAATAGGATGTAAAAACAATTATCAGAGACAGGTTTCGATCCTGGGACCTGTGGGTTATGGGCCCACCACGCTTCCGCTGCGCCACTCTGATATTTTGAAAGATTAAGAATTAAAATTATTAATAAACGTAACTTGTGCCGTCTTCTCCGATTCTACAATATTATTCCCCGATCGCCAGAGAATTGCAAAGATCATCAAAAGAGAGTAATTGAAAAGATGCGACGGCGACCAGGAATCGGAGGTCTTCAAAAGGCAGCAGCTGCTCGGGTTTGGCTTCTAAACCAAGATTCGATTATTCCAATTCGTACAATCGGTTTTGTTTTCCAATGTATCGTCTGTCACTTTTGACACTAAATCTCGATGAAAATCAAAACAGGATCAGTACCGGCTATTAGGAGAAAATGTGGCCAAGTTAAGAACTGATATGATGAAAGAGCAGCTCGCCACTTTCAAGTCTCAGCTTGAAGAGTTCGCTCGTAAACACAAGGTCTAATTTTTCTTGATTTTATATTTATTTATATGATTTTCGGATTGGTGTGGTTTGTTTAATTTTAAAAGAAACATTTTATTTTTGTTTGCAATTGGTTTGCAGAATGACATTCGTAAAAATCCAGCCTTTAGAGCTCAGTTCCATGAGATGTGTGCTAAAGTTGGTGTGGATCCACTTGCTTCCAACAAGGGCTTCTGGGCTGAGCTCCTTGGAATTGGTGACTTCTACTATGAACTTGGTATTGTTTCTCTCTTCTAGTGCCTGAGAAGATATGCTTATATTGTTAGCTATAGCTTCTTTAAGTTCATGTTTGCATATAAGGCACATATATACTGGCATAGATGTTAGAAAGTTGGATAACATGTCTCTGAGAAGTAGTAAATTGATCAAAACAGGAGTTCAGATTATTGAAGTTTGCATGCAAACAAGGTCAATCAACGGAGGTTTGATCAGCTTGCAAGAGCTCTGCAGCCATCTTCGTCAGAGAAGGAAGAAAGACCGTGAAGCTGTCACCGAAGATGATTGTCTTCGTGCTATTAGCAAGCTTAAGGTATCTTTTCTAACTTGTGTTTTTTGCTTTCCAGATTTTTTTTCAAACAAAAAAAAGGAAGTTTTGAACTTTTCTTGCTGGTATCTTGGGCTTTTTTTTTCCTTAGGTGTTGGGTAGCGGATTTGAGGTTATCACAATTGGCAAGAAAAAGCTTGTCCGTTCAGTCCCCACTGAGCTCAACAAAGACCATAACCAAATCTTGGAGCTTGCTCAGGTTTTAATCATATACAATACATACATTCTTCCTCGCAAAGGAAATAAACTTTTGTAACATGTTTTTGCAATATATTTTAGATGTTTTTAACTGAAGTAACTTTATGTTGCTTTCCCCCCATAGGGTCAAGGCTTTGTGACTGTTGAAGAGGTACAAAGACGGCTCTCGTGGACATCTGGTCGGGTCATAGATGCTCTCGAAACTCTGTTGGAGGTATGCATTTGCTATTCACTGCTCCTCTTGATTTATGTGGTCCAGTACATATGGTGAATGCAATGAAACCAATGTAGGTCCTGAAACATTGTAAATTTATAACTTGTTTTCAGGAGGGCCTCGCAATGATAGACAATGGCAACAAAGACGGAAAATGTCAGTACTGGTTCCCCTGTGTCTCTTCCGTTTACTCGTTCGTTGGATCTGATACTTAAACTGGTGCATTCTCTCTTTTGTATTTGTTGTTTCTTATCCAATGAACTCGCTCTGTATTGCATATAAATTACTAAAAAAAATTATGAACTTGTAAAGATTGATTGTGCTTGGCTGTTGGAGATGTTGGGTTTCTTCTGTCCACTCAAATTTTGGCTCGCTCCATGACCTTGGTCTTACTCTCACCCTGAGCTGAAAATACAATACCATTCGCCAATGCCTCAACGGCCTTACTTTCACCCAAAACCTTGTTCCAAGTGCCATTCACAATGCAGCAATTGTTGATATACTGTGCTTGGTGGTGTTCTGCGTGCTGTTTAGGCGACACAAGCAGCCTCATGTCCTGCAACGCCCCCACGAGAGGTGGAAGCTTGCTCTTGGTTCCATTAGCCCAATCATGCAATTTTTGGCTTGACGTTATGCACACTTGGTGGTGGTAATAGCAGAGCATGTGACACGAAAATGGACAAGTGACGGACGGCTGCTTCTTGGGATGTTGGTGATGGGACCTTAGAGGATACTTGGTTTGAAGAGATACAGGCTGTAATAGCTCTGGAAGAGATTAAGCTAAACAATGTTGTGGTGTATATTAGAAAAGCTTTGGGATATTGTGATCGCATTACAAGTTTCGTAACTTATAGAAAAAGGATCAAAATTTGCATTCTTTGTTTAACTAAAGTTATTAGCTAACATCCAACATGAAATTTGAAAAGGTGCTATTAGACCCCTTCGTAACCAAAACTGGTCAAAGTAAACACCAAACCAATTAACTCAAAGAGGCATGTCAAATCAAAGGCTAACATTTGGATGTGTGGTTTCTTCCGACCATTGAGAGTTTGGGTCGGTCCATGACCTTGGCTTCACCCCGAGCTTGAAATAAAACACCATCTCTAACGCTTCAAAGAACTTAATTTCATCCAAACACTTGTTCCAAACCCCACTCACCACGCAGTAATTGATGTTATACGGTGCTTGGTGATGATCCATATGCCTTGTTCGCGAAACAATCAGTCCAGTGTCCTGCAACGCCACCACAAGAGGTGGAAGATTGCTCTTGGTTCCATGAGCCCAAACATGAAACTGCTGGCAAAACAATACGCAAAACGCAAACGTGCTTACGAAGCCATGAAGCACAGGGTCATCAAACGCAAGGTCTAGTGGGAGAACCATCAAGGCTGTGCCACGAGCCAGAAAGTGTAGATTGTTTGCAAATTGCCGTTCGGTGATTGTCCAAGGACACTCGTGGTGATCTAGAGAATCTTGGACGTGGGTTCCTACTAGAGGCGTTGACCCATCTCCGTAGTTATCAGTGGCCCAGTGGTACACACCAGAGCCTAGATCTGCTAAGATGTAACCGGCAAAACCGGCTAAAGCTGGTTCGATCCAGAGATGAGAACCAAAACCTCCAATGATAGATTTGGCAAAAGAGACAAACACGGTGGTGCAGCCCGCTGAAACCCATAAGCGGTGGGTCCATGTCGATTGAAAAGTTGGGTCAGTGGACAGAGGAGGATTCACAACTACAAGGTTCTCACGGTTAGGGCGAGACTTGGTGGTGGTGGTAGTAACTGAGCACCTAACACGTGGACGGAGAAGCAACGGATGGTGACTTGTTGGGATGTTGTTGGTGATGCGACATAGAGTTGGTTTGGTCTGAAGTGGTACTACAGCCATTGAAAGCTATCAAGTTTCTAGATATTATTTCAAGGATAAGACCAAAGAGATTACGTTAAAGTCATGTTGCTGGGTGGGGGGACTAGTGCGACCTAGCCAATTAAAACCTGCCGGCTGTGAGTTTAGATTTTCTTTTTAATACATCAACCAGCAAACCGGGGAATATTTGGTTCTATAATTTTGGTTCAGTTTCGAATTGGATTAGACCACCCGCAACGGGGGTTTATGAGCGAGTCTTGGGCTCGGTATCATAGGCCTTTTTGATTAAAAGAAATGAAAAAATGGGTTTCAACCCGTGAACCGGCTCTTCCGAGTGAGCCCATATGATACGGGGTCATGCCACGCGGCGCAGAGGGAGTGGATACGCGATCACGCGTGTTGAGTGAAAAAAAAAGGGTTCCGCGTGAAAGATCTCATTTTCCCTTCTCTCTTCTTTCTCTAGGGTTTCTCCGTCTCTGAGGCGATTTCGTTACCCAGTATAGATCCGGAGAGATTGTCGATCAATTCGTCGTCGGAGTCACTCGTAAACGCTCTCAGGTGAGTCTCATTCACTCCGAGGACGATATTGCTTCGATTTGATCTCGATAGGTTTCTAGGTTAGGAAGTCGATTTGGGGGTTTCGTCTTAGGGTTGGAAATCGAGAAGGGGGTTTCGATTACTTGGTTAAAATTGACATACGTTTCCCTTTTAGGGTTTGTTAATCGTTGATTTCATGTCGATTTGGGGGTTTGTTTTTAGGGTTCGAAAAATAAAAGGGGATTTCAATTTTTTCGTTTAAATCAACATACAGATTACTTTTATTCTTTCTTCTTCGTGGATTGGAATAGGATTTGGGGGCTTTTAGTTTGTCTTTAAAATTTTTTTATCTCGGTTGCTTCTGTTCTAATCATTTGTAATCCTGGTACAAATGGATCCCGAAGCAGTGATAAGAGACACAAAGAGAAGAAAGGAGCACATCGATATGCTTTCATACGTGTGTGATTCACAACACGGGATTCCGAGGAGGTGTCCCTGTGGTGGAAGTATAATTCACGAGGTTTGTGATGAGAAGGAGGAATACGACACTCTCCCCGGCAAGCGTTTCTTCACCTGCAAAAACTACGAGGTAAAACACGGGTTCTTGTCTTTAAAATTATGTCTTATGTTTTTGTATTTTAATGAAGTATCTAATATAGTTTATGTGTTGTAACCAAGGCTGATGGTTTGCATTATCGTCAGCCTTGGGTCATTGGTGTGCAGGAGCATATCGAACGGCTCACAAGTCGTGTGGAGGAGGTGGAGGCGGTGATCAAGTGGGTGCCGGAGGTGAATAATAAGATTAAGCGTCTGGAGGTAATCTGAGTTCCCAGTTTTGTATTTTGTTTTGTTATTCTTTTTCTGATATTGTATACAGTGACTAACACCATTTCATTGTCATTTCCTTGTACAGGCAGAGGTAAAAGCCCTCATTGTGGAGGTTGATAGGCTGACTGGTCAGGTTTATAACCTGACCGTGCAGGTGGATCACTTGGAGAAATGCTGCTTCGACTGAAAACTCAAAGGTAACCACACTATAACTTGAACTAGAGTAGGTTAATATTTGTTGCGTAATGAATTTAAACTTGAACTAGAGTAGGTTTATAGTTGTTGCGTAATGAATGATGTTAAATTTAAAGTTTCATTTCGAAAACCTGATTTGATGTTTATTGAATGGTCTGTCTGAAGTAGTTGTGTAGTTAAGTTAAGTGTAATCAATTTTTGGTGGTTAGAAGGTGTTAACTTCCTTGTACTTTCAAACCCAAAACTAGTTTAAAAACCTAGGTTATCGACATCTGAAAACACAAAGCAAAACTAAAAAACTTCAATACTCATCCCAAAATGTCTCGTATTCCCCTAAACTCTCACGGCTTTGTTGACCTCTTAACTGCCCAGACCACTCAGCCCATAGAAATAGGATCTTCTGAGGCCCCTAAACCTCCGGAAAGGAGGAAGTGGAACCCCAAAGAAGATTTGGTGTTGATCAGTGCTTGGTTAAACACCAGCAAGGATCCAATAACCAGTAATGAGCAGAAGCTAGGAGCATTTTGGAAGAGAATAGAGGAGTACGTGAATGCTAGCCCTCTGCTCGTTGGCTCCATTCATAGGGAGTGGAGCCAATGTAAGCAAAGGTGGGGAAGGATTAACGAGCAGGTGTGTAAGTTCGTAGGATGTCATGAAGCTGCTCTGAAGGAGCAGGCTAGTGGTCAGAATGAGAATGATGTCATGAAAGTGGCTCATGACATCTTCTCTAATGACTACAAAGGCAAGTTCAATCTTGAACATTGTTGGAGGGAGCTTCGATTTGATCAAAAATGGAGATTACACAGTCTGTCATCAAATGTTGGAAAGGAGAAAAGGAAGGAGACTGCGGATGAGGTGGGTGGCGAGGAAGATGTTAGACCTCCCGGAATCAAGGCTAGCAAAGCAGCAAAACGCAAGAAGCATGGCAATGAAGCCGCGTACGATCAGATCGAAAGCATTCTAGCAGCCAAGGATAGGATATCCAAACAAAAAATACTTGATAGGTTGCTAGGAAAAAAACCTGATACAATTACAGATCAAGAGCTTGCTCTAAAAAACAAACTCATTTCTGAATTGCTTTAACTTGGTGAGTGGCTTAGTAGTAGTTGCTAGTTGTATATTGATATTGTATATTGATATTGTATGATGTATATTGACTTTGTGTTTCTGTTGTGGTTTGTAGGTCACGGGTTCAAGGAGGAGGTTGCGTGGATGGTTGCAGGTCTCTGTTTCTTTATGTATCAAATCATGTCACGGGTGGTAATGTAGTAGTACTAGTTGTAGTGGTAGGTTGCAGGTATCTCACGGAATCAAGGTAGAGTGTAGTGTTTTCCAACTTGCTACACTCGTTTTATGTATCATATAAAGGGGGTCTGTCCCCACAGGATGTGTTTTCTAGCCAAGGGTTTGTCCCCACGGCTTTGCTTTTGTAATCACGGGTGTATGTACCCAGAATGCTACTTGCTTCATCATTTTCTATATAAATGACTTTGTGTTTCAATGTTTTCATCCTCACTTATGAAATATATCTCACCATCTCTGAAACTCTCCAAACTCACCACTTAAACCACACCGAGAATCACTACTCATCTCTTCTCTCTCTCGTTCTCAGTTCACTACTCCTCTCTTCTCTCTCTCTCGTTCTCTCTGCACCACCATCACCATAAGTCACAACCATAATAAGAAGAGGAGACCATTACCACAAGTCACCACTACTTCTCTCAACCAAACAAGAAACTACTAATCAAGGTAAGGGAAACAAATAAAGAAGAAGCAATTTATGAAAAAAATGATATAATTTTATGTTATAAGAATTAAACAAAAAATATGGATTATGGAAATTTTAAAAATGTTGTTAACAAAATATATGGCAAATGAATAATTTAAAATTGTATCATTTACTTAAGTAAAAATATGGATTATGGAACTTTTTAAAATGATACAATTTTAAGATAGTTTCTTGTTTACTTAGAATTAAACAAAAAATATGCATAGTTCTAGTTTCTTAAAATTGTATCATTTACTTAAGTAAAAATATTTTTCATTTCCAGAAAATTTTAAAAATGTTGTTAACAAAATATATGGCAAATGAATAATTTAAAAACATTTAAAAATATTTACTTAAGTAAATATATGGATTATGGAAATTTTAAATAAAAATATGGATTATGTAAATTTTAAAAATTTTAATTAACCCAAATATATGTTTTTGTGACTTCAAGGAAGGAACAAGCAAAAAACAAAATGTCTTCCTCATCAAGTGATGAAGTTGATGAATATTTAGAAGAAATGGTGGATGAAGTAGTTGATAATTTCATCGACTCATTGATGGTTGCTCAGCCCAAGAAGTCCAAAAGACGTTTTATCGAACGAGATCGCGAACTAGGGCACATTCAGCTTGTCAACGATTATTTCACGGGAAATCCTATATATACATCTGATATGTTTAGGAGGCGTTTTCGAATGAACAAGCCATTGTTCCTTCGCATTGTCGAGCGTCTGAGTAATGAATTTCCATTCTTTCAGCAAAGACCAGATGCAACCGGAAGGAACGGTCTATCTCCACTTCAGAAGTGTACGGGAGCGATGCGTATGCTCGCATATGGTCAGTCAGGAGATACATATGACGAATATCTCCGGATGGCTGACAGTACATTACGTTCGTGTTTGGCAAATTTCAGTGAAGCAATAATACAATGCTTTGGAGATGAGTATCTGCGAAGACCTACAGCCGAGGATCTTCAACGATTACTCGATATTGGAGAGGTACGTGGGTTTTCGGGAATGATAGGCAGCATCGACTGCATGCACTGGGAGTGGAAAAACTGCCCGACGGCTTGGAAAGGTCAGTTCACACGTGGTTCGGGGAAGCCGACAATTGTCTTAGAAGCCGTTGCATCACAAGATCTATGGATATGGCACACATTTTTTGGCTTACCAGGTACCCTTAACGATATCAATGTTCTTGATCGGTCACCAGTTTTTGATGATATCATACATGGTCGAGCACCTAAAGTGAGGTTCAAGGTCAACAACCACACTTATCGTATGGCCTACTATCTTACCGACGGGATTTATCCTCCATGGGCAACATTTATCCAATCCATCTCACTTCCTCAAAGTCCTGAAGCACAGAAATTTGCTGAAAAACAAGAAGCCGCCAGAAAAGATGTCGAACGGGCTTTCGGAGTATTGCAATCGAGGTTTGCAATTGTTAAGAACCCAGCTATACAATGGGACTTGCAAAGGATAGGAAAATTAATGATGGCTTGTGTCATATTGCACAATATGATAGTAGAGGATGAACGAGACGGATACGCTCCAATTGATATATCGGAGTTTGAGACAGGAGAGTCTAGCAGAAGTTCCAAGGCAACAAGCAGAGATAGTGTTAATGTCACCCCAGATATGTTAGCCATGCGGAGAGAAGTTCGAGATGGAGATAAGCATCACCGTTTGAAAGCTGATTTAGTAGAAAATATTTGGCAAAAGTTTGGTCATGAAGAAAATTAAATAAGCTTTGTATTTTTCTAAATTTCTAATTTATGTTATGTACTCTTTATGTATTGAATAAAATGTTTTCTTAAGTTTAAAATATATTTCAATAATATGTTTATGTTTTCTGAATATTTTCAAATTTTTTTTTTTTATAAATATTATTATTTTATTCTTATGAACTCCTTCTTCGGGTTCATCAATGCAGAAAATAACATATCCGGGTTCATCACTGTTCATGGGCCCACAAAAATATATTAAAAAAATTTGGTGAACCCCCCTTTGGGGTTCACCATTGCTCATGGTCTTAGACTGGTATATTTAGATTGTTTCACATGTATAGATCACCAAGTGATGTCAATGATATAACAAAACTGATTGATTGGATGATACAATACAATGACTAGGTCTCCACTAAACCCTTTTCCCATCAAATACACTTCCTACACTTGGGATGGTCTCCTTTTGCATAGAACCGGGTTGTTCCGGTGCTCTCATGATGAGCCGAAATATTTTTATAATGGGCCACGTAAAGCCCAAATCACAAGATATTTTTTGGTTTTGTTTTTTTTCGTCTTCTATTAAACACAACAAAGACAACTTTAACTCTCTCTCTTTTGCCCTTTGTCCGAAACTGCAACCTCGGCATCTTCTCCTGTACTAGGTCATCGCCGTCATGATGCAGCAGCCACCTCCCGCCGCTAACGGCGCTGCCACAGGACCAGGTCAGCAGATTCCTTCAGACCAGCAAGCTTACCACCATCACCAGTCGTGGATGATGCAGCAGCAACAACAAGGTCAGCCGCCAGCAGGATGGAATCCACAGTCTGCGCCATCTCCAGCCGGTCAACATCAATACGGCAGCGGATCTCAGAATCCAGGATCAGCCGGAGAGATCAAATCCTTGTGGATCGGAGACCTCCAGCCATGGATGGACGAAGGCTACCTCATCAGCATCTTCTCCATCACCGGCGAGGTAAATCTTAAAAATCATCACTCTTTTTTGAAAGATAATAATAATAAAGTTTAATCCTTTATATATAAAGTTCTCACCTTTTGATTCCGATTACATATAGGTCCAACAAGCTAAAGTCATTCGCAATAAGCAGACCGGGTTAACCGAAGGATACGGTTTTATCGAGTTTGTGAGCCACGCTGCGGCTGAGAGGATTCTGCAGACTTACAACGGTGCTCAGATGCCTAACTGTGAGCAGACCTTTAGGCTGAACTGGGCTCAGCTTGGTGCTGGAGAGAGGCGCCAGTCTGATGGGCCTGAGCATACTGTTTTTGTTGGGGATCTGGCGCCTGATGTTACTGACTACGTGCTTACTGAGACGTTCAAGGTTGTGTATTCCTCTGTGAAGGGGGCGAAGGTTGTGACGGATAGGACCACGGGAAGGTCCAAGGGATATGGGTTTGTGAAGTTTGGGGATGAGAGTGAGCAGATAAGGGCTATGACTGAGATGAATGGTCAGTACTGCTCGTCCAGGCCTATGCGTATTGGTCCGGCTGCTAACAAGAAGCCTGTTACTATGCAACAACAACCAGGTATGTTTGGTTGTTAAAGAACAATGACTTATGAATATGTTGAGTGATAGGTTTGACTCACTTTGTCTTTAGCCTTCTATGATAGTTGTTTGTATTTTCCTTGCGTATTTATTTGTAGCTATCTTTCTGATTCTGTGTTAATTTAATTATCGCCTATACGTATCCAAGTTTTAAATATAGTCCTTATCCATCAGCGTCATGCCTTTCAGCACTTCAAAGAATTTAATATCGCAAAAACATCCTAAAGCTTATAAGAAAACTCATGTTGTCTTAAAGCAGGAGAACAAGGGGCCTGGAACTGACTACAGCTGAAAATGATACCACCTTATTGCGTGGCCTCATTTAGGTCAGTTGGTTATGTTTTCAGAAGAAGTTAATTACAGTTAGCTTTTATCGCAAATTATTTTTCAGTTCCGTACTTATCAAGCATAAGTCTTTTCTTTTACTTTTAAGCCTTACCTTTATGTTATTTTTTTTTTTTACATATTACACTTTTCATTACATTCCGCTTCTTTTCTTCCAGTATGATACCCTTAAAAGAGTGTGTATTCTTTCAGCTAGTGTTTCTATTTTTTTTCCCCTTCTTTCAGTTACTGTTCTCTAAATTTATGCTATCAGCTCCCTTTATTGTTACTTTTATCCGTTCGGCAAGTTGATTACTATGGTAACGAGTGTCAGATCATTCAAGAAATTTAGGTGACTTGTTATATCCTGGAGAGTATTAGTACCATTCTCTAATCTCTCATAATAGGATCCAAGTTTTGTGTAGAACACCCTTAATGATGTATCTATCATTTGTCTTCTAACTTAAGAATCTCGTTACCTTAATCTTCAAGATGTGACATATGCCATTTATATATTTGCTGATTCTTTTGGATATTCTTTGCAAATGTTGTAGTCTTGTAGATTTTGCCTGTTTGTTATTGTCTGTTTGCTTTAGAATATAGAACTATAAATCATTCAACTAAGCTCTCGTGTCTGTTAATTGCAGTTGGATATCAGAACACTCAAGGAAATCCCGGAGAAGGTGATCCAACTAACACAACGGTGCGTACTTTGTTTGTGTCTGCTCTATGTAGGGTCTGTTGTGTAGCAGTGTAGGTGAATTTAAGGGTCTTATTTTATTGCTTTACCAGATTTTTGTTGGAGCTTTGGATGAAAGTGTGACAGAAGATGTATTGAAGTCAGTTTTTGGTCAATTTGGTGATCTTGTTCATGTGAAAATACCAGCAGGAAAACGTTGTGGATTTGTTCAATATGCTAATAGGTAGTGTAACCGTGAAGCCGAACTTGTTTTTTATTTTGTGATTGTGTTTTCACGTTTCTTTTCTCTGGCTGTGTGCTTTCAGGGGATGTGCAGAGCAAGCACTCAACTCGTTGAATGGAACACAACTTGGCGGACAAAGCATTCGTCTTTCATGGGGTCGCACTCCTAACAACAAGCAGGTTTGTATCCGTTAAGACAATGCAACAAGTTTACTATGTTATGTACTCTTTATGTCATCTGATAACTTTAATCCATGTCACAGACTCAACCTGATCAAGCCCAGTATGGTGGTGGTGGTGGGGGTGGATACTATGGGTATCCTCCTCAGGGATATGAAGCTTATGGATATGCACCTCCTCCTCAGGACCCTAACGCCTACTATGGTGGCTACCCTGGTGCTGGCTATGGAAACTACCAGCAGCCTGGTGGCTACCAGCAGCACCAACAGCAGGTAATCCTTTGTTTTTTTTCTTATACTTGAATATTTTTGTGGTGTTGCGAGCTATACTGATTCTTGTTCCCTCTGTTTGTTCTTGGTAATTGCAGTGAAGCATGATGTGTATGTCGTGATCGGAGCTGAAGCTTCAGAAAGCTGTATGTGATGAACCACCGTTTGTAAATGGTGAATTGAGTTATTGAAGTGGATGTGTATTAGCTCTTTGTCTCGGATTCTCTCTACAACTCTTGTTTTCTTTCTTTTGTTTGTTTTTTTTTTCTCGCGTGACAATTGTTGAGTGTGTCCTCCTTGAAGTCGCTTTTACCTGAAATGCTTTTTGTCATTTGACAATTATGTTTCTTTTCCCTGCACCACCCATCCCTTTATGAATATTTTAACAGATTCTTCAAGGCCGCAACCTTGCTTTTATAATTATCAACCAAGTTTAATAAATTGAAGTGTGCTTTATTTTATATAAATTTAAGCGTGTTGCTCGCGTTTTTCTTTATGGTCACCTGCGGTTAACAGTAATCACTAGGTTTCCCACCTTAAACATATATACTACCGAGTAGATTAATGAAGACATATGTCCTTATAAGGTGGGAAACTAGTGATTAGTTTTAACTCTAAAATGATGATCGCTTAAGAACATCTTAGTTAAGCATTCATGAATTTGCTGAACCATGACTGCCAAACAGGGGTGTAATAAATTGCTAATGGTTACAAAACACATTGAAATTTATATACAGTTGGTGTTGCATCCAAATTCACCATTCAGAAGTAATTTTTTTTAACAATTGTATACAAACAAACAACATGTGAGTATTTTCATGAAATTAGAGGAGAGACACATAAAGTGGGCCGGGTTTGTT
Organism: Hirschfeldia incana; assembly: GCA_026261945.1. NCBI lineage: Eukaryota > Viridiplantae > Streptophyta > Magnoliopsida > Brassicales > Brassicaceae > Hirschfeldia > Hirschfeldia incana. The sequence goes on from JABCMI010000006.1 coordinate 8,552,250, forward strand.
TGACGAAAAAAGGGCCCATACAAAAATGGAAAGGTCGCTTTACCAGGTTCCCTCGTATCTCTCTCTCTCTCTCTCTAGATCTGTGTGTTCTTCCTTTTCTGGTACGATGGTTGTGTATATAAACCAGCTTGGAACAGAGACCTTGGAAACTTCTAGAGATTTGAGAAAATCAAATTTGAAATTGCATTCGAAGGTCAACAACAACAGGATGGGATACGCAAGGAGACTAGAAGACGACGACTCTTCATCATCACCACCACTAAATGAAACGCTGTTGATAGCGACTATGTGCATCATCGGATTGCAGGTTCATGTTCACGTCAAGGACGGCTCTGTTTTTTCTGGGATATTCTACACAGCTTCCTTCGAGAACGGCTTTGGTACATTGATTTTGAATTTGCTATAATGCTCGTAGTTAGAGATCTGAATTGGATCTGTGGTATCAAATCGAAGATTCTGTATGTATTGTAATGAGATTAGTCAGTTTAAGAAAGTACGGTAATGGAATTAGAATTGTCTTAATCAAGGGAAAGCTACTTTTCTGTTGCGGTTTTGTTTTTGTATGTTTTTGTCTAATTCCTGATTTGGAATGTATGTTGTTGTTTTGTTCTGTTTAGGCATTGTTTTGAAGAATGCGAAAATGACTAAGAAAGGGAAGAGTAAAGCGAATGTAGCAAGCGGAAGTGTGGTCGAGACACTTGTTATTATGTCTCCCGACATTGTTCAAGTAGTTGCAGAGGTCTGTCCTTTTTTTGTTTAGTTACTTTTTTTTTTTTTAAAGCTTTCGTTTAGTGATAGTCTTTGTGATGATATGCTTTGATTAGGGAGTCTCGCTTCCATTAAATGTTACAGGCAATAGTGAGGGTGAGTTTGTTGGATCAGCCATTGAGACTTTACCTTCTAAGCCTCATTTATCTGCTCCAAAGATTGAAGGAAGGGGAATTCATCAGAGGAGGTAAACTGTGTACTTGCTTTAAAGTTCATGTTGAAACAGAAAATAATAGTAAAAGAGGTTATGCCGTTATGGATTTGATGAATCATCATTACAGAAGAAAACAGGAACTGTTCTGGTCTTACAGTTCAGTTCATCTGGAAAATGAATTATTAATCTTTAGAAAACACCAATTTCCATCTCTGTATTGCTATTATGTAGTTCAAAAAAAATGTATCAATTTTTTTTCTTCTGTTTTCAATCAATTTTAGTTATCTAGTCTAGCAGCGCATCGACTGTATCAATGCTAATTACTATCTTGGATACACTTATGCCTAAATATTTGCCTAGATAATATTCTTTTTTTTTTCTCTGAGTATGCTTTTGTTGACAGACAGCCAGGAGCCAAGGTTTTGAAGCGTAATGAACACATTCCTGACGTTCATCAGGAAGATATCCAAATCTCAAATTCTAGCTGTAAGTTCATTTCCTGTGTTAACTGTTTAAATCCTTGTTATTGGTGTACTTGTTTTAGCTTCTTTTGGACACTAAAAATGTTTTCTGACCTACTTATCCTCAACTTTTATTCATATGACCATGCAGTGAATAACATGTCCGAACGAGTTAAACCAATAGAAGAAGATAAGTTGATGCCGGAACCTATAAGTAATGGTTTTCACAATGCTGCTGAAAGGCCCTCTTCCACTGACAATTCATCCTCTCGAAGTACCACTGTTGATGAAACCTCAGAGTTGTGTCAGGGTTTAGAGGCATCTCCTAATGAACAACCAGTACCTATCCAGGCCGTAAAAAAGGCTAAGGTAAGCTGTCAAATTAGTCAGTGTTTTAATTTACTCATCTGTTACTTACTCAATTACCAAGTTTCTACTTTTAGAATTTTTACCACAGAGTACTTTACATTACAGGAGTTCAAGTTGAATCCAGAGGCAAAGACATTTTCTCCAGCTTATACAAAACGTCTTTCACCGTCTCCTGCTGCTATTCCCGATGTTGGGAATATTGCTTATATACCAAGCAGCACTCCCATGCTACCTGTTCCTGAACCTGTTTACCCAGGAGCTGGAAACAACCCTTACATCGCCCAGACCATTCCACCTTCCAAGTTCGTGCCGTATGCTAATTTGACTCCTGGAAATACCGTCGGTGGATTTCACTATCCTCAACAAGTAAGTATTATCTTTCCTCGGGCATGTTATGTCAAATGGGCCTTATGGATTAGCAGTTGAGAGTTGTTTCAGCACTAAGCGCCTGTATCCTTAAGAAATGTGGGTATAGAAGACTAGATTAGAGATGTCTTTGGGTTGACGTGACTTGGTTTAATAAAATGTCGTTTTCAATCAATGAATTATATTCCTATTGGCATCCCACTTTTTTTGCAGATGATCGGTCAGCCTAATGTTAATAGGGCGCTGCCGCAGAGATTCACCTCTCCATACCAACCTGTTCAAGCATCACCAATGTTTGTAAATCCAAATCCTCAGGTTGTATGTCACGGGCAACGAAAACTTTGTTAAAAATGTGTGTATTATTAGTGAACTTTACATGGTGTATATGTTTCTCAAGACTTCTACTGTACTTTCAGGTAATGGTTGCGAGATCTGGGCAGCTTGTATATGTCCAACCAGTCTCTCAGGTTAGAACTTGATGCATATAACTTCTAAATTAGTTGTTTGCATCTCTCGAGATATAAGTAATTTGGTGAACATATAATGATGTTTAGTTTAATCAATCCAGGACTTACATGTTAGTCAAACGTATGTCATGTATTGCTGAGTGAGAGAGGAAATAATATCACGCAGTCACTTGTTTAATCTCTTCATATTCATATCGTACAGTCATATATAGTAACCGTTTTCTTCTTCTTCTTTTTTTCCAGAATATGGTTCAAGCAACACCGCCTCTCCAACCTATGCTATCTTGTCCTCTACCACCCGCACAACATGTCCAAATCCTGAAGCATCAAGGTAAAAAAGAGAATTATGACTTTATGAGTCTCGCTTAATAGATACCCTAATGAACAAACGCTGTTTTTGGACCAAACCAAAAAGTGTTGGTCCTAACTAGAGAAACTATTTTATGATGCAGGTGTTGGCCAGCCCCCGCAGCTATGCGTTCCTCAACCGTTCACAATGGGTGGACCACAACCTTACGGCGTTCCCGCCCATTTCCCGGCTATGCAGCCTCCTTTAGTGACGAATCAGCCAATGCACATTGCAGTTCCTAATGGCTTCTTTGGCACAAAGTTTCCATGAATAGAGAGTCTCCTTGTTTTTGATATAAAAAGAGAAAGAGTCCTTGTTTATGATTTCAAACCTTTATTCTTTGCCTCTCCAACCTAACAAGGGCTTCATGGTTTATTGTTCGGTTTGGCTATTACCGGTTATTGATTCATTGGTTTATTTGGATTGGAGAAAATTGTGTTGTAGAATGTGGAAACATTATAATATTCCTTGATTGACATAAGTCGGGAAAAAACTTTATGGATCCATATTTGATGAGCTCAGTAAATTGCGTTTCATATATGGTGGAGCAGAAAGCACGTTTGAAACGCCAACACCTACGCGAAAAACAAACCGGACTAATTATTGAACCAGATTAATGAACCGAACTGAACTAAACCAGGTGCTAACAGAAGTTTCTGTCACAACTACAAAGTTAAAATGTCTGAATTCAGACAAAAACGACGTTATGCCGGTTTATTTAATCCTTTTTTTTTGTTTCGGTTGACTTTGACCGGAGATTTACTTTTGTCCGCCGTTCAATAATCTAAGCTCCCGGCGACCAGATATTTTATCGGTGAGGTTTGATGGAAATACGCAATTCAGAAGGAAAGCTGCCAACTTCGCTCAAAAATCTGGACTTGAATAAGAATGATGGACCAAAGAACAAGGTTCCTGTTTCAGCTTTCTGTCTTCCTCACGTAAGCCCCCTCGTTTTTTTTTTCTGATTCTCCGACGTTTTAATTATGCAGCTCTATCTCAATTCGTTCCTCGTAGCTCTTTGCTTGCGCAAATTTCAAAGCTTTATGGACAGCTGACATATATCTGCTGGTTTTGTTTTGTTTTGATCATAGGGATCTCTGCGTTGAAACGAGGACCTCCTCCGTCTCTTGTCAGCTTGTGTCTTGGTGTTGTTGGGAAGCATTTAGAAGAAATCGTTCCTTGTTTATCTGATATCTCTGACATCTTTCCTGCCGACATCAAGGTTTGTTTAAGTGTTTTCTTGCTCTAAACTGTGTTATTGGGAAATTCCCTTAAAAGTCTTCTTAGTACTATGCCGTTGCTAATTAAAAAGGCCTATTTGTTCATGTGCAACAGATGTCGATTGCAGCCATGGCTAAAAGAAGAAAGCTACTGGATGATGGTTTGATTATCTCTTTGGCTGACACTTCCTGGGAGATCTTAGACGTTAGCGGTTCTGATGTTTCGGATTCTGGCTTAGCTAAAGTCTCCGAGATGTGCAAATCTCTCCGAGCCGTGGACATTAGGTACTAATATTGCTTAAAGAGTTTAAGTTGAGCTCTGTGTCCAGGTCCTGTGTTATCTCCATCTGTATGGGTTACTTTTATTTAGTTGATGACTTTAGGTGGGGTATCAGGAATAATATCTCTGTTTTTCTTAAGCTTAGCTATTACTTGTCTAGCCGTTGATCAAAATTTTTGGAAGCATCTACTTCCATTAAGATGGGAACAACCAAAACATATGTCTGATTTTGTTCTGTTTGGAATAGTGAATTTTTTTTGGTAGTTCTGGTCTTGTTGATTCTTGAGCTAGGATCTTCTGCTCACTGGATAAGTGTGTGTGTGTGTGTGTGTTTGGCCCATATCGTGTAATATATAGTTGCATTGTTTTGTAATGCAGCCGGTGTAACAAAATCACATCCATGGGAGTCTCAGAGCTTGTACAAAACTGCCGATCATTGGAAACTCTAAGATGCGGGTAAACTTATTTTTTGCTCCACGCAAGTGGAAGTAAACTGGCTTTCATATGTAGGGTGGCTCTCTTTACTCATGATTTTTAAGTGATTTTTCTGGGTAAAAGTGACATAGAACTGAACCCATATTGTGTGGGTTTGACTAGGGGGGCTAACAAACTTTATAAAAACAGGCAATGAGAGAAACAATTAATATTGCAGAGGATGCCCAAGCAGCGAGTCCACCGCACGCAGATCATTGAGTTTGTTTAAGCCAGACTTGAGTAATGTTGAAGAAGAAACATGGGAAGAACTAGACGTTGCAGAGATTGGTCATGGCGGTCAATCATTGCGTTGGCTTGTTTGGGTACGTATTGATCAGTTCTTTCTTGTGCAATGGATTCACACTCTGTAGATTTAACTTACTTCTTCTTCTGCAGCCACGAATTGATAAGGATTCATTGGAGATGCTATCCATGGAGTGCCCACGAATAGTTGTAAACCCCAAGCCCTCGTTTCTCACTTACAGTCTACACGAGGTTCCTCGAGAAGCACTACCAGACGTTGCATTGGACGAGCCGTTTGTGAAAGATATTGATCCTAAGACGTGGGGTTTTAGAGGAGTTGTGATGAAGACTCCCGCAACATCCTCGTTATCCGTGACCTCCTCTAGTGAGCTGTCAATAGCAGAGAAGTTCAGACTAGCGTTTGCAGAGAGAGATGCACGACTGGCCCCTAAACGAGCAAAGAATGCAAGGCAGCAGCAACGTCGTGCTGAGAGGGATTGGATGATGTCCAGTGACGAAGCCAAAGCGATGGCTTTCGCATCAAAGGCCACCAGGTCTTTGCGCAAGAAGTAGTTTACTGATGAATGAGGATTCTCTTATAAACCGGCATCAAAGAAAACACAAGAGGAAGATCAGTGTATGTTCTAACTTTTAAGCATGGTTCATGCCACTTCTGTATTTTATGTTGTATCATTTCACAGAGGTTTTTGGGAAAGCAAAGCGAATGAAGAACATGGCTGCTTATGGAAGAGAAAACTGTTGGTCATGTTCCTTAACTATTTTCAAATGGTACAAAACGAGTTGATATATATAGAATGAACTTCGTCTCTTTACATTTTTTGTTCACAACGCTTGCTGAGAAAGGGTCAGTGACTCAGTGTAAAGTGAGAATAAAGATGCCCGTATTTGGAACTATGGAAAGTTGCAAAAGAACAAAGAAGAAGAAAAGCTTTGATCACTCGGTACTCAAACTCCGGATGACGTAGGGAAGAATACCTCCATGGTCATAGTATGCCAGCTCCACCTGCACACATTCCAAGAAAACCAAAGTCTCAGACGAATTGAAATCTTGACTACAGATCAAACTTTTTTTAACTAGTTTTGTTATATAGTTTACCTCTGTATCGAACCGCAGAGTGCAAACAAAGGATAAGCCAGTGTCGGTGGTTACAGTAACGTCTTGACCGGGTCTAATGTCACCGACTTTGGCAGGAAGGTGGACCGGGTTCATGACCGGTCAGTCCAAGGGTCTCTGCGTCCTCCCCGGCCTTGAAACACAGAGGAATGATCCCCATACCGGCCAAGTTGCTGCGGTGGATTCTCTCAAAGCTTATGGCAATTACAGCTTTCACTCCCTAATGTGTGGTCACCTCAGTTATGATACAGGATATAATCAAATATCTGATGACCATTGTAAACAAGATTCAACTTACCAAAAGCAAGGGACCCTTTGCAGCCCAATCTCTAGAGCTACCACTTCCATATTCAGCACCAGCTAGGATGATAGTATCCTGTCCAGCGCTCTTGTATCTCTGAAAGTTATATGATTTGAGTGAACAGTTAAGAATTGAACGAATGATGGGAGTAGGAGTATACGTTTCTACTTACAGTTGCTGCATCAGAAACAGTAAGTTTCTCTCCACTAGGAATGTGAACAGTCTTGGGACCAACTTCTCCTTCCAAGAGCTTGTTAACGATACGGATGTTGGCAAACGCGCCACGAGCCATCACCTCGTCGTTTCCCCTTCGACTTCCATACGAGTTGAAGTTCTCTTGACTCACACCGTGTTCAATCAGGAACTTCGCAGCAGGACTATCCTTTTGAATATTCCCCGCTGGAGAGATGTGGTCCGTTGTTATGCTGTCTCCGAAGTTCAGTAAGCAGTAAGCATCTTTGACTTCACGAGGGCCAGGTGGACTCGCGGTCATGTTCTTGAAGTAGGGAGGTTCATGGATATAGGTAGAGCTGGGATCCCAAGAATATAGTTTCGAACTTGGTGCAGAGAGTTGATTCCACAGAGGATTTCCCTCTGTTATTGTCTTGTATGTGCTCTTGAACATGTCTGGTAAGACGCTTCTTTGAACAACCTAATGAAAGTTGACAAGGAACGTAAGAAAGTCGAGAGACATAACTTCGTTCTCTTAGCATATGGTCAATGTACAATACCTGAGCAATTTCCTCATTGCTTGGCCATATGTCTCTCAAGTACACACTTTTGCCATCGTTTCCGGTTCCTATCGGTTCTTTCTCAAAGTCAATGTCAACCTATATATAAAAGGAGTTCCATGTTAAACTAAAAGAAGGCAGCTAATATTCAGTAAACACAGAGACACAAAACAGAGATCTCAGTGGCCAACAATTGAAAAAAAAAAGATGAAAAGTACTAACCGTTCCAGCAAGTGCATAAGCAACAACTAGTGGAGGTGAAGCAAGATAGTTTGCTCTTGTTAGTGGATGAACACGGCCTTCAAAGTTTCTGTTACCGGATAGCACAGAAGCCACCACAACATCTGTAACAGGAAGGAGGGAAAAGTGAAGTTCAGAGGAGCAAGCAAAAGAGGTTCAGAGCCAACTCTTATACAGCATCCTTCTTGCAATTGCAAAGAAAGTTTCATACACAAAAGAATACAGTTACCATTATTTTTAATAGCAGATTCAACGGATTTTTCAAGGTTTCCAGAGCTTCCTATGCATGTTGTCCAACCATAGCCAACAATTTGGAACCCTTGCTTGTCTAAGTACTCTTGAAGCCCACTGCAGAGAAGGTAAAAAGTTGAGTAAGACTGGTTAATGAAGTCTCCAGATGAAAAATATCATTGGTTCCAACAGACCTTCTGTCCAAATATTTGGTGACAACACCAGAACCTGGAGCAAGACTTGTCTTAACCCATGGCTTTACCTGTATTAAAACATCAGTAGGATTGAATCATTCACCATGTGATCTCAGGGATGAACTAAAGGGAAGGTAAAGATGGAAACTCACTTTCAGACCATGATCATAAGCTTTTTTAGCAACAAGTGCAGCTCCGATCATGACGTTAGGATTGGATGTGTTGGTTCAGCTTGTAATTGCCGCTATCACAACACTGCCATGTTTGAGCTCAGCAGGTGTCTTTTCTTCAAACAAGAAGTTAACAGTATCCTCTTGGTTCTCCTTTGGAATTGCAAAACCCATCAAGAAATATAAACAAAGTCTTTAAAGGCTATCCAAATGAAACAAACTTTCATGATAATTACAGGTCTGATTATTTTTAACAAGTTGCATTCTCACTTTGAATCCAACAGGATTGTCAAGGCATGCATGCCAGTCAGCCTTCATATCTTTCAGAAGCACTCGGTCATGAGGCCTTTTAGGCCCAGAGATACACGGTTTAATCTCCCCCAGATCCAACTGCAGGTAAGATGTATATGCTCTTTCTTGTTGGGGCTGCAAAGACGAACCATTTGGATTTGACTTTTGAGAATCATGTCCTAACAAAAATACTTCCGTAAACAGATGCAAGAATGTTCCATACCTCATTGTAGTCCACAAACATCTTGTTTGCACGCAAATAAGATTCTATCATTGCCACCTAAATAACGATAATTTGCTGATCAAGTAAGCTCTCACAAGTCATAAAAAGAAACATACTCAAAGCACACTAACAGTTTCATTGCTTCTTCCTGTCAATTTCAGGTACTCCAGGGTAACATGGTCCACTGGAAAGAAACCCATAGTCGCTCCATACTCAGGGAGACATGTTTGCAATCGTGGCTCTGTCAGCCAGTGGCAGTTCTCTCATCCCCTCACCTTCATATCAAGACAAAGATAGCTTAAGAATCCACAACCGAAAGTCATATATATTCAGACATCTATGAATGACGAATCTCACCATAAAATTCAACAAACTTGCTGACAACGCTATGCTTCATTTGAGTCACCGTGAGGACCAAGTCAGTGACAGTAACTCCTTCCCGCAACTTTCCCTCCAACTTAAATCCAACCACACCAGGTAGTACCATGCTCATGGGCTATTATATATTTTTGAAGTACCAAATCAGCTGCAGAGCAAATGTTCCAATAACAACACACGCTAACAAAGAAACTGTGATTGATCTTACCTGACCAAGCATTGCTGCCTCTGCCTCGATTCCTCCAACGCCCCAACCAGCGACTCCTAGTCCATCAATCATGGTGGTGTGGGAATCAGTACCAACAACGCTATCAGGGTAGAGGAATCCATCAGAGTTGAAAACAACACGTCCTAGGTATTCCAAGTTGACCTGGATTCACGAGTAGTAACAATGTATTATAAACAAAGCTAATACTATAGTATAGTCACACTTATGATTTTTTTAGAATCATCAGTAAGCAGGCCCGATCCGTTGGGTAGGCGATAGAAGCGGTGGTGTAGGGCACAACATCTTTATCCAATTTTTATCAAGCTAAATTTGTGCATTTTAGAAATATTTTTTATTTTTTATTTTTTTCATTGTGGTTGCGGATTTCCTCACAATTTCAAGGCTCGTCAAGATGGTGCTTGATCACCTCTGTAGCCAAGTTTCTTGCTGCTCTCTATGCATTTGTTGCTGCAGCATGTTCGGGTAGCAGTTCACTGAGTGTGCTCTCCAGCTCCCGTGGCTTCATCTCACTCACTAGCACTCATGGTGTTTCACTTTTAAGTTGTTTGTGTGTTATGTTTGCTTTTATCTATCTTTGTGTTATCCGCTTTGCTTTTGTTGCAGCGGTTTATTTAGATAATGTGTCTGTCTTATTGTTTCTGTTGAACAATTCCTTCATGGATGGATTTTAAGTTTTATTAATGAAATTTAGTTTGAACAAAAAAAAGAAATATTTTTTTTACCCAGCTGATTAATGTATATATTTTACTTTTGATTAAGGCATTGAACATTCATGAACCGGCGCTGTCAGTAAACCTCCTGTACCTGATGAACAATCCCAGATCCAGGAGGAACCACAAGCATGTTGTGGAAGCTGCTGAACCCCACTTAAGGAACGCAAATCTCTCTTTGTTCCTCTTGAATTCAAGATCCTCATTTATCACCCTGGCCTTTTCTGTGCCCGCTGCATCAACTTGGAGTGAGTGATCAACGACAAGATCAACAGGAATCTGTGTACAGGAGATTATGAGACCTATTACAAAAATGAGCTAACTGTTCTTGCTCATAATATAATATAAGTGCTACAGAAAGATTCAACACATCTGAAAGCGTGATAAGAGAGTTAACTAACCGAGGGATTAATCTTGTTAGGATCAATACCAAGAATCTTCATGGCGTCCCCCATAGCCGCAAGATCAAGTAGAGCTGGCACTCCAGTAAAGTCCTGGGTGAAAGAAAATCAAAAGACACTGTTAATTAGGTTAAACAAAAAAAACTAGCATATAGAGTAAAGTGAAATGTTAAGATAAACACACCTGTAAAATAACACGGGCTGGCTTGAAGGCAATTTCAACTTGCTTGGTAGATGTATTTTCCCAGTCAATGATCTTGTCGACGTCATCCTTTGTGACTTGATAGCTGTCACAGTTACGAATGACTGATTCCAACAGTATCCTTATGGAGTATGGCAGTCTATCTGCAATATTTTCAAAACAAAATGTGTTATATATAAGGGAACATATTAGAGATGTTGCATCAAGTAGTTGTGGAGGAATCATACCAATTCTTGGATCGTTTAAAGCTGTTAACGAGTAGTACTTCCCATACTCTCCACCGCCAGGCTTAGGAAGACTTGTCAAAATATCCTTGAATGCATGCTCAGAAGCTGTGTGTTTTCAAATATAAAACTGTATTATATTTATAACCATAAGTCTAAATGAGTCATAGCACAATAGTTTTTCAACTTCAAAACAAAATAACGTAGACTAGATAACTAGATGCCCATTGGCAACAAATCAAAAATAAATAATAAAAAGAAGAACATATCTGCACCCATAATTGCAATACAAGTTAAACTCTTTGCAGACACGGTTTCTTGTTATACAAGTTAGGTTCAACAACCATTCTAAAAACAAGGAAAGCTAGCAGACGTACCCATGGTAGCATATTTCCGCTCCAATCTCTCCATCAAAGGAGTGGAGACCCTAGCTTGAGCACGAAGACTAGCTGGCGATCGCCAGTTCCCACCATGGCTCCACCGCGTAGAGACCGTGCACATTCTAAACGAGAGGAGAGCCGACGAGAAGCTCCTACATCGGTTCCTCTGATTAAGAACGGACGTTTCTGGTGGCGAAGCGGAAGCTGTAGGAGTCGAGGTGATCCTCGAGAGCGAAGAAGAAGAATGCTTTGTTAGAGACGTGGCGCGTCGATACATGGCGGAGAATTAAAACAGTTGATGATCAGGAAGAATGATGAATGAAACCATACAAAATGCGACGTTTTATAGGAAGTGGATGATCGTGACAGGAACGAAGAACGGTGGAGAGAGAGATTTCGTCAACCTTGTCCTTAACAGAACCTCTAAGAAATCCTATAACCGTTGGATTGGCTCGAGGCGGGAGAACGAACGGTCACGGTTCTTTATTTACCACGGACTAACAAAATATATATTATTGCAATTTGTTTTTAAGATATGCAAAAAATATACTCGTTCTTCCAAATTATAGAAAGAGTTATTACAAAAAAAAAGCTTTAATTGACATTTCGTCTGAATATGGGAGAATATTTCTTTTTCAATTTTTTTAGAAAGTTATAACTGGTCTAATACATATCTTTTAAGCTGTAAGTGGTGTAGAATATTTATACACTCGTTTTACCACGTTTTGATTGGCTCCTGTCTGCCAGAAGCTAAATACAATTATCCGGCGTATTTTCTTGTATATCATATTCCTATCCTATGACATGAAAGTAAACACTAGTTAATTCATTTGCCAAGGAAAATAAATTATAAGTCATCGAGGAAAAAATGAATGATCTGGGCTTACTACTCTTCCTAAGCTATTCAAAAACAAAGTCAATTTAAGTCTTAAGCACAATGCCAAGAGACAACCCCTTGAAGAAAACAAATATCATAAGGAGATGGTTTCTCATTTTGACTCTTCTAATTAAGTCTTCAATAACAACGTCACAGCCTGAAAGGCCACAACTTCAGGGTCCTCAAAGCTCTCTGAATCATCTGCAAGACTCAAACCACTTGGTTTATTTGTAGACTACAGCAAACAGTTTACTGGACAAAAAAATTAGGTTGGCTGCGTGAACATGAGATGTTTTTAGGACGGTGGCTGCCATGTTCCGGGTCTAAATACTGATCCACACCCTGATGGATGCTCTTTTGTCATGCATTAACATCATCGCTATTAGTTTGGATTTAAGCATACCAGAAAATACATTAGTACAAAAGAAAACAATACATTCCTTAATGTTCATAGAGAACAGATTCTGCTTACTAGTGATTTGTATAATAGTTTCCCCCTGTTGATAACGCGACTAGTTACGAATTCTTGTCTCATTAATTGTTTTTGGTTGTCTTATGCATGAATATCTTTGATGGATGCAGATTTGCAAGAAGATGACAGGGTGGGACGTTCTTGATGGATTAGAAATTAGGTTATGCGTAGCTATCTAGCATTGTACTTGGAGTTGATTTCAAGCTTTCTTAAACTTAACACACATTCTTACTAATCAGTGCTGACTCTTAGACGAATCATATGAAACTTGTTGATTTATATTTTGGACCGCAAAATATATTGTTATTGGGGACCAGAATATACAAAACCGTCGCTCTCACAAATTATGGCTTAAATTGCTTAGGTCAGCTTAGATAAAACCAAAACCTAAAATTGTTTTTTCGTTTAAAGAAGAGAATCAAAGTTCGATGAATGACGGCTACTCAAAAGGGCCCAAAGTAATTGACATCCACTGAAAACCTTTCCTTTTTTTTGGTTAAGTTATATCTACTGATTTGGTTGGCCAAAAAAATGCACTAGGACCATCCCGAAAACATAACACAATACATTAAAACTTCTATAAATTAATAAATAATGTTGAAACTTTCAGATTTTATTAATTTATAAAGATATTGGTGATGATTGGTTCGACTGTGGCCGTAAAAATTTAGCTGTATGCAAGTTGTTGTAGCTGTAGAGTTGTTATTGTAGTTAAATTTGTTGTAGTTGTAGGCTATATGCTATTGACCAAAAACAAATATGTGGTGTATATATAAAAATAATTATTTTTATCAACTAAAATAATGTATATTAATAATTTCAATAAATTATCAAAGTTTAATGTTATTTAAAATGTGATATGTAAATAATATTTTATGTTATTTAAAATATTTTAATAGTTTTGAAAACACCCAAAATTAAATTTAAATATTTGTATATGTTTTTGTAATGATTATCTAATTTAATTGATATTATAAATAGTTTTTTTTTCACTTTACAGTTTTTACAGCTTATAAAATTATGATGTATGTTTTTTGCCTAAAATACATAAGAAACAAAATTGCTTTATTTTTTTTTGTAGCTTTAAAAATAAAGCTAAAATGGTAAAAGTTAATAGAAATTTGTCGTAGGTTTTGACTAACAAAAATAAAGCTATAATATGACTGATAAAGTTTACTGCTTTAAAAATAAATAAAGGTAAAGTAAGGAGATAAAGTTAATTTACAAAAGGTTTTTTCTTTAGATTATTTTTAATTTTTAAATATTTTTTTATAAAATAAGAAAAAAATGATTTTAACGTATATAAATTATTTAAATTTTAGAAATGTGACTTTATTATAGTGCTTTATTATCTATTTTTTATATTTTTATATTTCATCGATTTTTATGTGGTTTTCGATATATTATCAATATATATTGGAATATTAAAAAAATAGAGGTATTGTCATTGTTAATATAAAACCAACAATATAATGTTTAGTTTGTACTTATATAAATATATATATATATATATAGAAAAATTATTAATTTATGATTTTAATGGGACTATATAAAAATACATGAGAGTTTTAAAAATATTATTATCTTATTATTTTATCGATTTGTATCATATTTTACACCAACTCATATTGGGACCATTAAAATTTCTTAATTTATATAGTTTCTACTGTACATGATTTGAGTTTGGAATACTTTTTTTTATCTAACCACCTGAAACAAAACTCAAACTAATCAAATAGTGATAATTTAGTTCCTAAAAAAATTGAACTCAGGATTAATATGAATATAAACTAAATCTCAAAAGATTACCTTTAGAGAGGATAAAATGATATGTAATCTATGTTTTCTAAGATTTAGATGGCTTTTAGCTACTTTGAATCCGATTTACCATTGGCTATATTACCATGTAGATTTATAAATGTGTGACCTCATTCAAAATCCATCCCAGAGCATGTCCAACTATGGACACCACGAAACTACATGCATTATGGTATCATTTATCAACACAAACGCTGATCACTTGTAGTTTTGTCCGAGAATTTGTCAGGGAGAAGAATAGTAGTATACTAATATTTTACCTGGGCAGCCGTCTGAATTGAAACACTGCCAAAAGTTAAAGGCTCCAAAAAATAATCTTAAAGGGGATGAATCTGCGAACTTTTTGGTTTGTTTTAGAAACAAAAAGTGGGATGTTATAGTTAATACTTAACATATTCCATGTGATACACATATACTAATATATAACTAGTAGAGTAAATTCAAATAATGAGCAACTTACTTCACGTGGTTAAGAATTCAAAGTAAGTTTGGCTACATATGCCTTGGTTGGTATACTATATATGGTGTACTTTGTTTGACTTTTCAGCATCACAGAACGCACCAACATTGATGATGCATGAAAATATTATTGTCCGGACGTGTAATCTATAGGTCCTGACAAAAGAAGAACCAATCCTTGTGCTGATCTTCAATCCCACACCTCTTGTGTCACTTTCTTCCTCTCTCTTCTCAACTTCTCAGCTTTTTTTTTGCTTCTACACAGACTCACTCTATAAATCTCATTATATTCTTATATTCTCCAAGCTTCGACTAATAAAACAAAAGGTACGTAGATTCTTACATTCTTTGCAATATTGTGACTAGCTAAGAAGAGTTGGCTAATTAAAGCTTTTTATTTGCATGTTACTCTGTTATGTGTGTACAAGCAGGATGGAGAAGAACATCAAGAGATATGATGTATGGAGATCTTTGAAAGATGGAGATTTTCAAGAAGATGATGTGTGGGATATTCTTGATGGATATCATCAACCCTCGTTGATGATGAGCAACCATACGACGAGTAAACCCTCTTTACTAGCCCAAAGTTTTCTTTCGAGTGAGCCTAGGATGATTCCAGAGAGGCAGAGCATAGAAGGAATGGCACATATGGGACAACACTCGGCTCCTGTCAATGTCCCTGAGTGGTCAATGGCTCACAGAAAGAAGACAAAGAAAGCAGACGAGGATGATGATGATGATGATGAGAATGTATCACCGGAAGAGTACTTTCTGCGACGGAGTCGATCATCATCGTCGTCCTCGGTTATGGAAGGAGTTGGAAGGAAATTGAAAGGAAGAGACTTGAGAAAAGTCAGGAATGCAGTATTGAAGAAAACTGGATTTCTTGAATAGACAAAAAGATTGTAGATTATTAATATTGTTTAAGTATATATGAATGTCTATGTATATTTTCACTAGCATTAGATACTTTTTTCGTTATAAGAACTAGCTATTAGAACTTTCTTTAAAAGATCTCTAGTTTGCTAAGATGTATGTATATATGATTTAATTTGGCATAATCAAACAAAGGTCTATCTATTATTGTTGAAACTGCTGATGCAAGTGTTAAAAGTTTGACTTTAAGTCTAAGAAACAAAAAGAGTTTCATGTAATAAAATGAGCTTATTAGGGGGTTCATTGAATCACACGATTCGAACCGTCAATGACAGCGATATCTAAACTGCTAATGACACTAAGCTAAAGAAACAAAAGAATACGCATATAGATTTTTCTCTATTAACCAAACATATTTTGTATGAGGAGGAAAAATAGAGGTGAGGTAAGGGTGGAAAGCATTGATTGATGAGGTTCACGTGGTGCGCACGTGGGTCGATGTTGATTCCATTTCTTGTCCCCATTCAACGACAGGAACATGTGAAAAGAGAAATTCGATTAAACTTCTGAATCAAATATCCATCATCTTCAATGTTGAGTAATTTTTAGTATACCGCACGCACATTTATGTTATAACGAGACAAAGATTGCAGATGAAAGGTTGTAAATTGAGATTTACCATCTTTCATGTTCGGTGTTCATGTATTTTTTGGTCGAGTGGTCAATGTCGGTGGCTTCAAATAACTTGTAATGTCTCTAATTTCCTTTTGATCCTAGTAGTATTGTTTATTACTGTAAAGTGAAAGCTTAACAAACAAAAAAGCTAGTACTAAATGGTACTATTAGTTAAACACTTAAACTAATCAGAAACAAATAAGAGATTCTATTCATATTCTTCCTCCAGCTTCCAAGTCAAAAGTACAGAAGCCACGACTTCTCCCTACATTGGTCTCTAAACCTTTTTTTTCTCATAGGATCAATCAATCAACATCACATTCTCTAACCTTTCTCTGTTTCTATTTCCGTCTCCGAGGAGAAAAAGGCTCGATCTACTACTGAATCTGAAAAACTGGAGATTTGGGGTTGACTCGGGGAGAGAGAGAGAGTCGTTTCGTGTCCTGAGATGGTTGAGTAGAGCTCATTTGAAGAGTTTTGCCTAGAAACGCACACACAAAGATGTCGTCGAAGCATCATCATAGAGGAGGAGTAGAGATGTCGTCGGGTTCAAAGAGTTTTGTCTCAAAGAAATGGACTTTCTTACTCTGCATCGGTTTCTTCTGCGCTGGAACTCTCTTCTCCGACAGGTAATTAACAGAATCAATGCTCTTCTACAGATTAACTAACTCCTCTGTTTGCAACTTATCTTTAAAAGAGGGGGAAACAAACATTCTCTTATAGAACTGTCGGTGGATTCTTTTTTTTTTTTAAGTATAAGACTTTACGTTTCTATAGCCTGAGATCCATTTTTAACTTAATGCAAGCAGATGATCCCCTAATCAAACTGTGTTTTTTTTTCGTAAATAGAATGTGGCCAGAGCCTGAAGCCAGTGTTGCATCAAGGGAAGCAGCGTCAGATGAACATCTGCATTTAGTGTCAGATGACTGTGATTCATCAAAAGTAAGTCTTCTACTTTGAAGGACTTTCTTTAATATTCCATGTTATTCATAAGCATTCTTGTCAATGTGTATCATCACAAGGGTTTGAAGCAAGAATCAAAAGACAGACTTGGAGAAGTGTACAAGAGTCCTGATGCAATTCAGTAAGTAATAAAAAAGATACCTGATATGAAAACTTCACTTCACTTCCTTTGCATTAAACTTGAATAAGTAAAGTGTTTTACGCAGAACGCTAGACAAAACGATCTCCACTCTGGAAATGGAAATAGCGGCTGCAAAAGCCGCGCAAGAATCCATCATCAACGGTTCACCAGTCTCTGATGAGTTCAAGCTCCCTGAAACTGTTACCAGAAGAAAGTATCTGATGGTTGTTGGGATCAACACTGCGTTTAACAGCAGAAAGCGAAGGGATTCTGTCCGTGCTACTTGGATGCCTCCCGGTATGTTGATCTAATCCCCCACAGGTCTCAGCCTTTAAGTATATCTTGTCTGGGACTGAAGTTTGGTCTGATCTTATATTAGGTGAGGAGAGAAAGAAGCTCGAAGAAGAGAAAGGGATCGTGATGCGTTTTGTAATAGGCCATAGGTAAAAAACTTGTACCTAAGAGTGGCACATATAGTTACTTGCTAGGTTGACTCATGTGTATAATATGAGTGTTCTGTCCTCAGTGCTACTCCTGGTGGGATTCTTGATAGAGCGATTCAGGCTGAGGAAAGTAAACATGGAGACTTCTTGAGGCTGGTAAGAGTTTTGCTAATTCCACTTGTTGTGGATATGTTCTTCTTCATGGCTTTCTGTTTTCTTAAATTCTTTATTTTTGATTTTTGAGCAGGATCACGTTGAAGGTTATCTAGAGCTGTCAGCAAAGACTAAGTCTTACTTTAGCACGGCTTTTGCATTGTGGGATGCTGACTTCTACGTGAAAGTCGATGATGATGTTCATGTAAACATAGGTGAGACCGAGAGAGAGAATCAAAACTCTCTTTACTTTAATCTGAATTGTTGTCATCTCAACCTCTGTTACTGGATGTTTCTGCAGCCACCCTGGGAGCAGAATTAGCAAGATACCGGATGAAGCCTCGAGTATACATTGGTTGCATGAAATCTGGACCCGTTCTTGCTCAGAAGTAAGCTCTTCACCTTTCAAGAGACTCTACTTTAATCTCATTACACAATCCCACCTTCGTTTCTCCATTGTCAGAGGAGTGAGATATCATGAACCGGAGTACTGGAAGTTTGGAGAAGAGGGTAACAAGTACTTTCGCCACGCCACTGGTCAGCTCTACGCAGTCTCCAGGGAGTTAGCGTCTTACATATCGATAAACCAGTGAGTTCTTTTCCTCTGCTGTGTGCTTTATATGCTTGATTTTGTGTTAACCAAGTATACATTGTGTATTACAGAAACGTACTTCACAAGTATGTGAATGAGGATGTCTCCTTAGGATCATGGTTTCTTGGATTGGATGTGGAGCATGTTGATGACCGTAGGCTATGTTGTGGTACAACAGGTAAAAACAAATCCTTATTTGTTTCCAAGTATGGATATGATCATTTGATGAGTGAGAAAACTGCAGACTGTGAGTGGAAGGCGCAGGCGGGAAACATGTGTGTTGCCTCGTTTGATTGGAGCTGCAGTGGGATTTGTAGATCAGCGGATAGGATGAAGGATGTTCATCGGAGGTGTGGAGAAGGCAGAGATGCTCTCATGGCTGCATCATTTTGAACAAAGATAACGAGAAGAAAACACATTGAGTACAGAGAGACAAATCAGCTCAACGCTTTGTAGTATAGACACACACATTCAAGACTACTCAACACACACTCTATACATGTTTGTATCTTTTGAGCTGAGATGAGAAGGGTGCTTTTTGCCTTCCTTTCTTATTTCTATATTCTTTCTTTTTCATTTCTCTGCTAAGGTCTGCAGTTGTTTGCACACAGTAAATGCAGTTTTTAGCTGCATAAGGCAGACTCGATGAAGGCACCTTTAGAGACGTTATGAACTTCTGAACTGGATTTTTGAACTTCTCTTTAACATATATATTAATGGGGCTAACTTTCATTCGACTCAAATAACACCTTCTAGCTTTTTTCTTGTTGAGAGAACCTTGAAATGATTGTAACAACTGAGAATAATGATTTCTTTTATTTTATTAGTCACGTGTTTGGCGTTTGTTCACGGACGGATGATGATAATCTGACGAATCTTGCTTGGAAGCGATTGGGTATGGCAATGGAAGGTAGGTATACAATTGGTAGAGACTTCCAAAAAAAGGAAATGGACCACGTACCAGTTATGTGGTTCATGAGTTATATCCTTTCCTTAGATTCCGAATCTTCAATTATGTTTTTGACTTCATCTGTTTTAAGTCTAACTGTAATTTTCAATAACATAAAGATACAAAAAATACCGTCCAGCACAAAGATATGGTCAAAGCTATTATTGTTATTTATATCAGAGGTTCGCAAAATATCGACCGAACGATGATCCTCAGTCCTCACAGGCCCCATTCTGATGAGCCTTGTAGTAGTTACTACGACCACACAGCATTCCGCGAAAAAAGTATGACCATATGAAATCTAAAATGTATTTATCTACAAAGACAACATACAATAACAGCATCTTGATTGGTTAAAAGAAAATAATAATCATTTTTTTTTTGTTACATAATAATCTTCCATTATGACTTTTTGTTAAAGTGTTCTTTGACTTATAGAGATCAATTGACTTAGATAAAGATTTTTTGGGATAACTAATCATGTGTACTAGGATTTATCTAATCCCACAGAGAAACTAGAAACCCATCCCGGTTGAAATTCATATCTTAGTGTATTTGCTTGCCACATTTTATTTAGATGCAGAAATCCATGTCTTACACTCCTAGTTTCATACCATAACCTTTCTTTTAACTGCTAGCTTTTGTAGCCGAGTAAACTAAAACTTTTGTGTAAGAAAAAAAATGGTTTCATTTTGAATTATGCTAAGGAAAAAGTCGGTCACTATTGAATTATTTAGCATTTTTTGCATTAAATTAGAGTTTCTATTCAATATACTAGGTAAGGAACCCGTGCGATGTCGCACGGGAACTCATTTTATGAAAAACAAATTTACGAATTGTAATAGAAAACTTTATAAAATGTATCAAAAATTATTCAACTTATTTTGGTCCTAAAAATATATTCAATCATTTTCGAATCTTTAAAGCATTTACATTATTTATTTCCAAGTTATTTTGTATCTAATATTTCATAATTAATACATAGATATATATTTCCATTTTTATCTTTTTCAAAATAGGTGAACAAAAAATTATGATTGTTAAAAGATAATTCCATCATTTTTCAATTTTTTTTAATAATATGTTAATATATGGATGTATATATATAGACGAAAGAAATAATGAAAAATATTTAAAATAGACGAAAGTCGTTCCCATAAAATTCTATTTGAATTTTCTTTTCTAGTTTAATTAATATAGTAATATAAAAAATTATAAGACTATGTAAAATAATCTTCTTTGTTGAAGAATAATGGAATAATAGATCTTTGATGATGCGAAAATGTATTAGACACTCTTCGTACTTTTGAAGATAGATATATTATACTGAAAATTAAAAGTGAATTATTAAAGTTTTGATATACATTTACCGAACGTTATTTGATAAATGAAAAATATAAGATATGCTTATTTAAGAAATAGAAAAACAATGGAGTTTTAAACAAATATTATATATAGATACTGAAAAGACACAAGTAATTGATACAACATTTCATATCAATGTTCGTAACTATTATATGCATCTTTTCATAATAAAAATAAATACAAAATTCTAAAATAAAAAACTAACAAATACATCCACAATTCAGTTAAAACAGTTATTTACAAGTTTAGAAAGTTGCAACTGTATACAAACAAAATGATGCAACTTCTTGTGACATTTTTCACAACTCTTAAATTACAAAAATACAAATCTTCACATTAATTGAGATTGCTATTATACAACAATCTACTTCTCTTAAGATAAAAACGACATACAAACAAATATTTTCATCTAGTAGAAGAAAATTAAGAATAATAATTTAATTGTTCCGTTTAGGATTTTTGGCCATCCAAACACGTAAAACTCTTCCTACTATTTTTTTGTTGATAATGTTTCATTTGAACGTCTTCAAAAAATTTGTAACCAAGTAACTTCATAGAACTATTTTTTTCACCATTTTACTATCAATTAGATTAACGAAAATTTTACTTTCAGAAGTGTATAAACATAGACTATTTATAGATTTTAAAAAGCTCTCTTTGAAAAATCACATCTTTTCAGTTTAAACAGTTGCAAATTTTATCAAAGAAGAGACACAGCATTTTACGTAGTCGCATCTTTTCATAAAGAAGAGACACAAATTTTTAATGAACAATCGCAATTTTTCACAAGATTTAAGTTGCCTATAAAAACACACACTCTTTCAATTTACACAGTTGCAACTTTTATCGAAGAAGAGACACAACCTTTTAAGTAGTCGAATCTTTTCATAAAGAAGAGACACAACTTTTTAACGAACAAAAAACTAATTTTTTGCAAGATTTAAGCTACTTACAAAAACACACACCCTTATAATTGTATTTTAAATTAATATATTATTTTAAAATATTTTAATAACTATCATTTATAAATATTAATAAATATTATTATTTTTACAGTATAAATTAATTTAGTAATTGTATTTTTTACAATATATTTGTATTTATTTATACCTGTTCAAATTCTCCTGAAAGAATATCAATAAGTTTGGAGATTGTGATAAATGTATGTTGACTTAAGTTCACAGAACTTCTTCCATTAAGAATATTGCCTTCTATTTTCGGGAGTGTTCTTATTTATTTTTATATGTATATCCACAAGTTAAAATTAGTGATTATTAATAAAATATAAATTTACCTTTGTTTGAAATCATCAATGGCATTTATTGGGTCATCAAATTTAATTTTTGAAGCGGATGTTGTATTCAGATATAAATACCCTACGGTGTTGTTAGTTTTTTTTTTTTTTTTTGTCAGCAAATAAAAAATATTTATCGAATGCTTTCATTGAGAGTTGAACTCAAGACCTCCCGCTTACTAAACGGGTGTTGTTAGTTAGTAATCTTTAACAAATGCATTTACTATAATAAAATCAAAAATACATTTCAATTTACCTGAATATAATTTAGGATTGACACTCGTTACTATAATAATTAAACCTCTCGGATTTTTTTGGCATATTCCCTTAATATAATTAGTAACTTGTTTACCTCAGATAGTGAGACGTACTTTACTCCCACTGTAATTTATTAATCAGAACATTAATTTTTCATGTCAATATTATTGTAAGATACTAATTTCCTTAAAAAAATGTCAATACTCATCATTCTATTATAATGTCAATAACTACTTTTGAATTCATATTCATATCATCTATATTCAAGAGCCCTCCATCTTCTATAACACCTATTACATCTGTTATATGATATAAACATTACTTAATAAAATAATACAAACATATTTATTAAAAATGTATAAAACCAACCGTTAAATTGTTTATTTGAATTGGCTAACAATCGAAATTAATCATAGTTAAGAAATTCAAATTTCTCAAAATCAATCAAACTTGTGGGTCATTGATAATCTCAATTTTTGATTGATCATTGATTCGTAATTGAAACCGATGGTTTGTTATTTTATAATTATCTGATGATTTCCAAACTTCAAAATCAGTGATCAGTAAAATGTTTCCCTCATCTAGATACTCTTCAAATTGTTGGATATATTTACTATTAATAGAACTAACAATTGTATCATTCTGCAACAAAAAAACATATAATTATACAACAATCTACTTCTCAAAATATATAAAAAACATAAAATCAAACATTTTCATCTAGTAGAAAAAAATTAAGACTAATAATTTCATTGTTCTGTTTAGGATTTTTTGCCATCCAAACACGTAAAACTCTTCCTAATATTTTTTGTTGACAACGTTTCATTTGAACATCTTCAAAAAATTTGTAACCAAGTAACTATGTAGAACTATTTTTTTTCACAATTTTACTAACAATTAGATTTGCGAAAATTTTAGTGTCAGAAGTGTATAAACATAGACTATTTATAGATTTTGAAAAGCTCTCTTTGAAAAGTCACATATTTTCAATTTAAGTAGTCGCATCTTTTCGTAAAGAAGAGACGCAACTTTTTAACGAACAGTCGTAATTTTTCACAACATTTAAGCTAGTCGCATCTTTTCATAAAGAAGAGACGCAACTTTTTAACGAACAGTCGCAATTTTTCACAACATTTAAGCTAGTCGCATCTTTTCATAAAGAATAGACGCAATTTTTTAACGAACAGTCGCAATTTTTCAATTTAAACAGTTGCAACTTTTAACGATAAAGAGACACAACCACTTAAGTAGTCGTATCTTTTCGTAAAGAAGAGACACAACTTTTTAACGAACAATCGCAACTTTTCACAAGATCTGAGATACCTATAAAAACACAAACCCTTTCGAATTAATCAGGATTCCTATTATTAATAGATATACAATGCAAAACTAACCAAGGCAAAGTTTACCACAAATCGTTTATAACATGATAATGCAAGCAGATCCGATCAGACTAAGGCCATTGGCAAAGCAGATGAGAAAACAGTAGCATTATGCTGCAGAAGCTATATGCTGCAAAAGATGTATGCTTTTGCTAAACTGTTTAAAAGATTGATTGGTAGAGCAGTATGAACTTGTTATTTAAAGTTATTATTAAAACTAGTATATAATATATAATATATTTATTTATAATGAATATATATGTATATATATATATATATATATATATATATATATATATATATATATTAATCTATAAATATTATATTCATACATATAATTAATTATTTTATTTTCTAATTTCAAAATTATGTTTATAATAAAAATGATATTTTAAAAATAAATTTTTAAATTAAAATATATATATATTTAAATAATATTTTGCATTTAAAATATAATTTATATAAAATATAATATAGATAATTAATTTATTAAATTTATATAATTAATTTAAAATATAATTTATATATTAATTTAAATAAATATAATTAAATTATATTTCAATGTTAAATAATATTTTTTAAAAATATATTTAAATTGTAAATTTATCTTAGAAATCAATATTTTATTTTTGGATATAAAAATAATTTTATGATATTATTAAATCAAATAAGTGAACTAATTATATATTTTTAAAAATATTTATAAATTATAAATACAAATGATCTTCCAAAAACTTCATATAAGAGCATTTGCTATCAATCAATACCTAAATCATTTCGGATTTTTTTTATATGTTAATGATAAATATCATAGTCACATAGGACAAAATTTTTTTTTCGTCAATTATCGAAGGAAATGATAATTTGATTTTTTTTTGGGAACACATGGTTGAATTAAAAAGGTTAATATTAAAAAAAAAGATATTTGTGCGTTATCGCCTCTGGATCACTCGTCTCCTATCTATTTAAAGACATTCAATTTCCCAAAACACAACACTATCAGCGAAGAAAAGGAAACTTACATTGAAAGATCTCTCCTTTTTCTCGTTGAGATCGTTATTATTCCGTATCTCCGCCGTAGATTCTGCTGTTTTGAGGGTCGGGGTTCGGTTGTCGTTTCATCTTCTCCGGCGTTCGATTTTCAGCAATCACGGCTATACACGGGATATCTCGAGGTGTTAGCTCTCACGTCAACATTTTCCGACGAAAGGGTTGTTTGATCGAGTCTTCTAATCCTTCGCCGCACGGAGGACGCGGAGCTCTGCCGTCTGAAGGCGGCAGCCCTTCCGATCTCCTCTTTCTTGCTGGAGGCGGTTCCGAATTCAACTCTTTCCTTTTTCATTAGGTTTTAGGTTTTTAGGGTTCTAGATTTTTATTTGTTTATTTCCTCTTTTGGTTGCGTGTGGGAGAAGTCTTTTTATTTCTTTTGCTGTTCGAGTTTTTAATTGTCTGAGAATGTTGAAAATCAAGAGGGTTCCGACCGTTGTATCTAATTACCAGAAGGATGAGGCTTCTGATGTTTCTGTCGGATGTGGTCGGAACTGCCTCGGAGCTTGTTGTCTAAACGGTACGCAGTCAATTTTTTTGTTTTTTTGCTTTGTTTGATTTATCATCTTATTGATATGGTTTGTGAATCTCAGGGGCAAGGCTTCCGTTGTACTCCTGCAAGAAACTGGAAACATCAGGAGAGAAGGTTGTCAACGGTGAAGCTAGAGAGCCTCCGGTGGCTTTTCTTGAGTCCCTCGTCCTCGGCGAGGTAAAGAGAGAGATTCATTTTTTCCTCATTCTGTTGGTCGAATGAGAGTATCAATTCATATCAGTTCTTATGTGTTTTTTAAGTGGGAGGATAGGTTCCAAAGAGGACTCTTTCGCTACGATGTCACTACCTGCGAAACCAAAGTACATGTCTTAACTTACCTTATATGGTTGATCTCTGAAGGCAATCTCGTGTTTCTCATTTGTCTCTCTTGTTGTTGTTTTAGGTCATCCCGGGGAAGTACGGCTTTGTTGCTCAGCTTAACGAGGGTCGTCACTTGAAGAAGAGGCCAACCGAGTTCCGTGTAGATAAGGTTTTGCAGTCCTTTGATGGCAACAAGTTCAACTTCACTAAAGTTGGACAAGAAGAGTTGCTCTTCCAGTTTGAAGCTGGTGAAGATGACGAAGCTCAGTTCTTCCCCTGTATGCCTCTTGACGCTGAGAACTCCCCTAGTGTCGTTGCCATCAATGTAAAGAATCTGTTCAAGGAGCTCGAGTTGGTTTCAATAGCAAAAGCTTATATTTGCTGTTGTTTTTTATAACAGGTTAGTCCGATCGAGTATGGGCATGTTCTACTGATTCCTCGTGTTCTTGACTGCTTGCCTCAGAGGATCGACCACAAAAGCCTGTTGCTTGCACTTCACATGGCTTCTGAGGCTGCGAATCCTTACTTCAGACTTGGTTACAACAGCCTTGGTGCTTTTGCCACTATCAACCATCTTCACTTTCAGGTATACCCTCTACGTTAGCCCCATCATTCCTCCTTTTCACCGACTTATCTAATAAGACGACTTGTTCTGATTGTGTTGTTGATTTTAAATAGGCCTATTACTTGGCTATGCCTTTCGCACTAGAGAAAGCTTCTTCCAAGAAGATGATTACCACTGATAATGGTGTAAAAATCTCCGAGCTTATGAACTACCCTGTGAGAGGTCTTCTCTTTGAAGGTGGAAACTCTATGCAAGACCTATCTGATACTGTATCAGATACCTGCGTTTACCTCCAGGACAACAACATTCCTTTCAACATTCTCATCTCTGATTGTGGAAGGCAGATCTTCTTGATGCCGCAGGTATAACGACAAACCTTCGGATTATTACTGGTTTTAGGATCTCCATTGAATAACAGTTTTAATATGTCAAACTGCAGTGTTACGCAGAGAAACAGGCTTTAGGTGAAGTAAGTCCCGAGGTGTTGGAGACGCAGGTGAACCCAGCTGTGTGGGAGATAAGTGGTCACATGGTGCTCAAGAGGAAAGAGGATTACGAAGGAGCTACAGAGGAGAAGGCATGGAGGCTCCTTGCAGAAGCTTCTCTGTCAGAGGAAAGGTTTAAGGAGGTTAATGCTCTCATCTTTGAAGCCATAGGTTGTAGTGACCAAGAGGAGGAGCTTGAAGGAATCAATATTCACCAGCAAAACACTAGTGGCAGCGTAAACCAGAATAGCAACCGATCTCATGGAGGTCCTGGCACTGAGTGCATTGTCCTCCAGTGAACAACAAACCGCAGCTTGATGGGTTTTATGTATAGTTAGTGTCTAATATGCATAATAAATAAGCAAACTCTTCGGTAGTTGCATTTGAAACTTCTCGGTGTTCTCTCTACGATGGTTGTGGATGTTTGTTATCAAGACTTGCTGTCTCTTTCTTTTGTAAGTTCATGTTTTGGATAAGTATATGTTCTTCCTGGAATGAAATTCCTCGCCATGTTTGCGTGTCAAGATTAAGTTAAGTGGATGTTAGATACTTCAAATTCAAAGTACCTAAATAAGTAAATATGTTAAGCAATCTTTACTATGCATGCGCTTTTCAATAGTACAAAATAAGATTCACGAGTTAAAGCTTTAGATACTCAGGTTGAAGAAAACCATTAAGAGAAATTAATTTCGTAAGATATTAAGGATCCCAATATCAAACGAATAAAGCAAAGAATCAACCAAAAGGGTCTTTTAACAACCATAAGTAGTTTTCTAAAGACAATGGTCATGATAAAAAAAAAAAAAAAAAACAAGTCTGCAAATCCTAACGCTGATAGCTACTCAACCATTCATATTACACAAATCTTATCATGAAACTCTAAATCCAGATAATTGTCAAGCCAGAGCAACGCCTCCGCAACAGCCACCAGTCTGATGGAGCATAGCATCGATCTCATCACCGTCCTCCATGTCAAGCTGTAGTAGTATTCAAAAGATTGACCATAAGAGAAGTTGGAAACTTCCAAGGGAAACAATAACCTAGTTATAGATGGAATGTTTATTGATACCTCATCAGGAGTCTGCTCAGCACGAAGGCGACGACCATCAAACAAGAAGGCAATGGCGTTCATGTCAACGGATTGCCTGTCACAGTAAGCAGTCATGAGCTTCTTCAGCTGGGTGACTCTCTTGATCCTAAAGAAAACCTCATTCCCATCCTGTTAACACACACAAAACACAACATGAGTCTGATCTCCTCGAGCATCAATACAATTGCCAATAAAGGTTAGAGAACTATAATTGTAAGCTGAAAAGTCGTAATCTTAAGCACACATACAACAATGAAAGGGTGTGGAAACTAAAATCTTTAAGTCTGATACTAAAAAAAGGATTTAGCTTTTATGGTAGAGATAGTTTTACAATCTCGTATGGACATAACCTTCAAACAGCTGTACAAACAATGAGGGTTTCATAAACATCAATCAATGGGAGTTTCGACTCTGACTTAGTAAGTACAGTACGAAATCCTAGAATTGCGAATCACAGAAAGCAGCCGAATTGGGAAAGCGGAAACCCTAATCGCAGTTACAGAGGACATTGAAATCGAAAACCCATTTACCTGACCCTTGACCTTGAGGTTGATGTGAGCTCCTCCGTCTCCGCCGGGCTTCTTGTCCTCTTCCTGGGTTGCAGACATCCTTCCTTACTTTCTCAACTCAAGTCTCAAACACCGTCTGGAATATTGTGTGTCTATATATAACACAAGGGTTTTTCTCCCATCTCATGCTGCCATAGGATAATAAGAACATGCCACGTGTCCAAATCTACACAAAAGAATAGTTCATTTGTTGATTTTCTTATGGACTTCAATTTAGGTGTGATGTGGGCTTCAATTAAAATTAATAAAAGATTGGCCCGTTCACTTTAGTCTTCTTCCTTTCAACATCTTTCTTCATGATGAATGGCTACTTTGAAATCTAGTTTGATATTCTTTTTTTTTTTTGCTAAAATGTAAATATCATAAATGAAAGAAAGTTCTTACATGAGCAAAATCTTAGAATTTGAGCCATCTTAGCAAAAAAGAAATAAAAAACAAGATGGATCATACATTTCACACCAAAAGATTTTAATTATCTCAGCCACATGACCATGAGAGCATCAAATCTTTTCCTATGTCTCCTTGCTGAGATGATATTCCGCAGCTCTTTATCTATGCCGTGGAACACGGTTGCAGCCGGTAGAGAAATCTGATTGTGGATCAGATTATTTCTTTGCTTCCATATATGGTAGACAACAGTTTGTGTCACCAGCTTCCTCAATAATACAAACTTCGAAGATGGCGCGGTTCTGATCCAGGAAAGCAGCTCGGCCCAGTTGACGAGTGCTGCAGGTGGTGGAAGGCATCTGATGAAGACCTCCCTCCAGATAGCAATGCTGTAATCACACAGCAGTAAGAGATGATCCATGGTTTCGTCGAAGTTGGAGCAGAAGGGACACCTTGGTGAGATAGGTAATCCCCATGCTGCCAATCTAGAAAGAGTTGGGAGCCGGTCGTAATTAGTAATCCACATATTGAAGCTGAGCTTTGGTATAGCTTCTTTAAACCATACAATGTCCACCCAGCTTTTGCTTTCTTGTCTCGGTCGCAGCATGTCCCAAGTTGTGGCAGACCTGAAAACAGAAAGAGGAGAATCACCAGCAACCCATACATACTCATCCTCAACATCAGAAAGTGGTAAATTAAGAGTAGTAAGGTGAGCATGTAAGTTAACTTCCTTTTTGTGAACGTGGATGAGGAAGCGTCCAAGATGATCTCGTAATAGCATCTGAGACGACCGCATGCTCTCTTATTCGAAGAGCTCTCGGTCCCCCGGGGCCGATATTCATTGTCTTCTTCGATCTCGTTTGATATTCATTGTCTTCTTCGATCTCTCTGACGAACGCAATTGAGTTTCAAGGTAAACATTTTTTACTGAATAAGTATTGATGAATCTAAAAGTTATAGTAAAAAAATTGCTTTAATATGTTATATTATATACTAGATTTTTGTTTTCATTAAAGTATAAATTCTAACAGATAAAAATAGTTAATAAAAAATATAGCAAGCTTCACTGAATAAGATATATTAACAATCTTAAAAAATAATTCAAAAATTAATGAGTAGATTTTATTTCTTAAAATCTTATCAGGTATTTTGATAATAAAGTCAATTTAGTCTCTATATAAATTCAGTAATGTATTTTTCAGAATAGTAATAATTTATATTATGTTTCATAGTATTTACCAAACTTAAAATGATTTTTTATCATAATGAATTATATGTTTACTTTCCAGATTATTTAAATTAGATATTCCAAAATAATAAATAATTTGATTATATTTGCTATATATATATGTACCAACAAATAAGAATTCATTGTAATCCATAAAAAAATATATAAACTCTAGATGATTAAAAAACTCTTTGAGTTTCAGAATAAAAATATATGGTATAAATGGTTTTTATGGAATGAAATATTTATCAAGATATTGATGACACATGAATCAAATGGTATCAATAGTATATTCTATCCAATATCTTATTCTTCTAAACCTTTTGAATCTGACTAATTATATAATAATCAACTAATTAACAGTGTAAACATTACCAACACTCTACATCACCAAACATGGACACAAACACGGTTGAAGATGGGAAACAACCGCTTCTATTCAATACCATCAAATGAATAAGTATCAGAATCAACTCACGCTTCACGTTATGGTCATTACTCTTTAATTAAATTCTTTCTCGTCACCATAACAATTGGATAGGGTCTAGCGTTAGTCATATTGACCACCCCAACCCCACCAACTGTTTCCATTCACTCCATCAAAAACTCCAACGATAATTCATGCTAATACAAATTTATTATCTCTAACAATTGTTTTTAAGAAACTACATTTACAAAGATGAAATAAGATTGTGTTTTCAATAAAAAATACACAACATAAAGATAATAGCAAAAACAGTACATTGTCGCAAATATATTTGATAACAAATAAAAATGAAAATATATTATAAAAAT
Source organism: Hirschfeldia incana (assembly GCA_026261945.1). NCBI lineage: Eukaryota > Viridiplantae > Streptophyta > Magnoliopsida > Brassicales > Brassicaceae > Hirschfeldia > Hirschfeldia incana. The sequence continues at coordinate 8,583,158 of JABCMI010000006.1, forward strand.
ACACAAACATCATAAACTTAACTAAATAAATATAAGAATATAATATCCTTTGTGGAGTGCAAGTAAACTCCTAGTAAGTAAATAAAAGGTTTGTGAAATTCTGAAAACTTAACTAAATAAATATAATAATATAATATATTTTGTGGAGTGCAAGTAAACTCTTAGTAAGTAAATAAAAGGTTTGTGAAATTCTGAAAACTGTTTCTCTAAATTCTGAAAATTATCGTAAAGTATTCATTCTCTATATTCTCTTTTAAAATCCAACGGCTAACAGTGCTTTAAAAAGTTTAAACGTTATTAATTTAAATTTGGAGACATACTAATTTAACAAAAATGAAACCGAAATATGGCTAATCGAGAAAAGTAAGCCTTTATATAGTTACAGATTCTTTTCTTGCTTTCGACTTTACTTGAATTCCCATTTATCGCTCTCTACGATTCTGCGAATTAATTAGGTTTATACAGCTAGTTTGGTTTGGATAATTGAACTTTCAGTTCTTCGGTTTTTACAACAAAATAGTGTTGAATTAAACTGAATATAAGTTTATTAGTTTATTTTTTAAATGCGACATGTTAAGAATTCAGATAAAAAAGAAACAAATGTTAAATCTAGTAATCAACGTGTTTGATGTTTTCCTTACTGAATAGAAACCACTAAAAAAACATTTAGTTGAAGAAGATAAAGTTAGTCACAAGCTCTCCACAAAATAAAGGATGATAGATTTCGAATAAGTTATTGACGAAATATGTGCAAGGGACATAGAAAGAACATGTTTGTTTTTTTTCTTTTGTTAACGAAACAAGAAATGTCACGTCCTTTTTGTAGTTTTCAAAAATCAACATTAGTTATGAATCTAATCAGCTCAGCATTCTTTTCTATAAATTAATTAAAGTTAGAAAGGTTCTTTACCTGAATCATGTTAGTTTTAGCTATAAATAGAGCTTAAAAGAAAACAGTTTCAGTTTATCATTTTTTTGCTATTTTTCCGAGTTATTTGTTATCCCACATCCCCCACTTCTTTTCACCTGAGGTACTATAAAACACAGCACCGGAGAAAAGGATTTTTTCATAACCACAAACGACACTAGTTTATGCGTTTCATGCTCGGCTTCTGAAGACAAACATAGAACATCATGGCCGTGGCCTTCCTACCTTATTGTCTCATTATTTCTTTATTCTCAGCCATTTCCATTACACAAGCAAGTTAGTTCTTCTATCATCTATTCACACGGGCTCTTTAGATTTTGTATTAAGCGTATGTGCATTACTCATGCTTTGTGCTTTTTTTTTGCTACAGGTTCGGGAATGATCGGTGTCAACTACGGTCGAATAGCTAACAATCTCCCGTCACCAGAGAACGTAGTGAAACTCCTGAAATCACAAGGAATCAACCGTATCAAAATCTACGACACCGAGAAGACCGTGCTAACCTCGCTAGCCCACTCCGGAATCAAAGTAGTCGTTTGTCTCCCCAACGAGCTTCTCTCTCGCGCCGCATCCTACCAATCATTCGCCGACAAATGGGTACAGCACAACATCAGAAAACACTTCCCGGCGACGGAGATAGAGGCTATCGCCGTCGGTAACGAGGTCTTCGTCGATCCGAAGAACACCACTCCTTACCTCGTCCGTGCGATGAAGAACATTCACACCTCTCTCGTCAAGTATCACCTCGACAAGTCGATCAAGATCTCGTCTCCCATCGCTCTCAGCGCGCTGGCTAACTCCTACCCGCCTTCTTCCGGTTCATTCAAACCGGAATTGGTCGAACCGGTTATTAAACCGATGCTTGATCTGCTGCGTAAAACGTCTTCGTATCTCATGGTGAATGTTTACCCGTTCTTCGCCTACTCAGGGAACGCGGATAAGATCTCCTTGGACTACGCTCTCTTCCGAGAAAACGCCGGGAATATAGACTCCGTTAACGGGCTGAGATACAACAGTCTCTTCGACGCTCAGCTCGACGCCGTTTACGCAGCCATGTCCGCCGTTGGATTTAACGACGTTAAAACGATGGTGACGGAGACGGGTTGGCCTTCCGCCGGTGACGAGAACGAGATCGGCGCGAGTGAATCCAATGCGGCGGCGTATAACCGCGGACTCGTGAAGAGAGTGTTAAACGGTAACGGAACGCCGTTAAGACCGAAGGAGCCGCTCAATGTCTTTCTGTTCGCTTTGTTTAACGAGAACCAGAAACCGGGGCCCACCTCGGAGAGAAACTATGGGCTGTTTTACCCGAACGAGGGGAAAGTGTACGACGTTCCGTTCGCCGCAGTCGACGGTAACAGAGACCATGTTCCGGTGGCTCGCGAGGGACAGCAGACGTGGTGCGTGTCGAAAGGGGACGCGGCGAAGGAAAAGCTCCAGGCAGCTCTTGATTACGCTTGCGGAGAAGGAGGAGCTGACTGCCGTCCGATTCAGCCGGGTGCCACGTGTTATCATCCTAAGTCGTTGGAAGCACACGCTTCGTTCGCGTTTAACAGTTACTACCAGAAAAACGCACGTCGTGTTGGCACGTGCTATTTTGGTGGGACTGCTCACGTGGTCACCCAACATCCTCGTACGTATACTTGATCCTTCTTCTCTCTTTAGATGTTTTGCGTATATAAGATATTTTTTTTGTTACATAAGATATGGTGACGTTCAGTATTTTCTTTATATTTTTATGGTTGCAGGATACGGGAAATGCAAGTTTCCCACAGAACATTGAGGCGAATTTAGTTAGCAGCATTCTGACTAAGTTTAATATTCTGAAATATATTTTGTTGACTGTATAAAAACACATTTCATCTTTTCTGTTAATCCTTATGTTAATTTTTAAGTTTATACTAGATCTCGACCCGCACAACCGTGCGGGTGTTATTTTTAATTATATATATATATATATATATATGTATATTTTAAATTGATAATGATATACATTTTTAATTTTAGTGTATTTCAAATATAATAACTTATAGTTTACATGTTGTAAATAATCGATTGTTTAAAACTGTCTCATGATTTTTTGTCTCTTATTATATATTCATCTTATTGTATTTATTTTTATTATTAAACAAATTATTATGTGACGGATTGTAAACAATAAAAATATACTTATTAATGCATAATTATATATAGTTCAATTCTAATTACGAAATTTGTAAAAAATATGATATTGTTAAAATATTTAAATCAGATAATAAATTTTAATATGATTGATTGTGATTATAGAATAGATAAAAATATAATAGAATATTTATATTTTCATTTTATAAATGATAACTGAATATATTAATGTTAAATTATATTTCAAAACTAACTACGAAATTAGTGAAAATACATATAAGTTTTGAAAATTAAGATATTTTTAAAATCTTCTCAAACATATTTTTTGATTTTTTTAAATGAAAAGATATCAATAGATTTTGTGGTTACGTTTCCGGTTTATTAGAAAACAAATTATATTATTCATGTTATATATAAGTTATATTATTATTAATAATAAATGATGTTAACTGATTTAAAAAAAAAACCCACACATAATAATATTAGAGTATACTTTTTTCATCAAATATATTTTTTCAAACTTTCACATGTATTCATTTATTTATTTTTATTTGTTATATTAGTATTTCATTACCAAATAAATAAATAATAAATGGAAATAGAATTTGGTAGAGTATTAAAATATTATCATCTGCAAAGATAATGTAATAAATAAGATAGTTAAAAATTTTAATTTATAAATTCATATATTAATATTATAAAGAATTTAATTAATGTTTTAGTTATATATATGTATATATATATTAATTAATTTATTTAGATTTAATTTTAGTCATATATTTTAATGTTTCTTTAAATATTTCAAATAAAATAATTTATAGTTTACATGTTGTAAAATGTCTAAAACCATCACATGTATTTGATACTTATTATTATATATTTATATTATTGTATTTGTCTTTAGTTTTGAAAAAAATTAATATGTGCATGAAAAAACATATTTGATAATTACTTTTGTATTTAATTTATGGTGAATTTTTATCTGTCCTTTAAATATTGTATAATAATATTTCATTGCTAATTACAAAATTAGTGAAATATTTACATATATATATTAAAAAATTAATATATTGTTAAAATTATTTAGATAGACATAATAGTTCTATTTTAATATAATTTATTTGGATGGTATAATTGATAAAAAAAATATAATATTTTTTTTTTCATTTTAAATGCAACAATTGAATACATTAGAGTATAATAATATTTCAAAACTAATAACGAAATTAGTTAAAATATTTAAATATAACTTTTCAAAATTAAGTTGTGTTAAAATATTTATAAACAGTTTTTTCGAATTTTTGATACACATATATATATATATATATATATATATAATTTAAATATAAGTTGAATTTCATATATTGTTATTCTTATTTATGAAATCTCTAAAATATTGGGAAGTTATTGTTTTTTATATAATATAAAAATTATTAATGATGGAGTAATGTAGTATATTCATATAATATAAAGATTAATGATGAATAAAAATGTCATGTGACTAATTCTAGTTATAGTCTATTTTATTAAAAATCACACATGAATTAGAAGTCATGACTTCTGTTTTAATATAATAGATTTATCACTGGATGATCAGTGTTTGAATAATTCTTCAATCTTCATCATGTTATTTATTTACATCCTTAAAAATAATCCCAACAATATGTACCAACAACAAACAAGATTTCGTTGTTAGTTGTTATCCACTAAAAAAAGTATGAAACGAGACGAAAATCTTAACAATATTATTGCATCCTTGAGTTAAAATGTTAAACTCTGGAAAGACATATAACATGAATTTACGGCTGGCAAGTAGTTGAAATGTTATGTATTAGTTTTTAATTTTCAGAATAAAAAATATATGGTAAACATAGTCTTTTATAGAATGAAATATTTTATCCTGATATTGGTGACACAAGAATCTAATGGTATCAACAGTATTCTATCCAATATCTTATCCAATATCTTCTAAATAACTTTGATCCTGATGATTATATAATAACTGATCAGTAGTGTAAACATTATGAACACTCTGTAACATGGGCACAATTGAAGAGGGGAGCAGGAATCAACCACTTCTAATCACAGTTGTCCATAACGGAGACGTTCCGCAAATCCGATCAATACCATCAAATGAACAATCAGCTGACACCTCACGCTGGTCATTTATCTTTAAACTCCTTCTTGTCATCACAACCATCAGTGTTTCCACATCAGGTCTTGCGTTAATCATATTGATCACACCAATCCCACCGACTGTTCACATACACTCCATGCATATAGTATTCAGCGAACACCATCTCCCAATCTGGTCAGCAACGTTCTCTATCAAAAACCTCAACAATAAACTTCGTGTAACGTACGAGAGTCCATCGGTGTGGGTGTTTCACAGGAGAAAACACGTGGGGATGATCAGAATCGGGTCGTTTGAGCAGATAGGAAGGGAAGAGAACGAGGTAGTTGTTAAGGGAGATGAAACCGGAGTAATCGATGAAGAGGCGGCTAGGGAGATGGAGAAGGATGTGGAGATGACAGGAAGTGTGGTAGGTCTTGATATGGTGTTTCTAGGGAGGGTAGGGTTTTATCCGGTGGCTTCCACTTTATGGGGAAAACAGAACATGACGGCTATTTGCAAGAACGTGAGGGCTATGTTGTCTACTGATGGTGATGAAAATAAGACAAAGAGATTGGGCTTGAAGTTTGATGGTCGGCAAGATTGTCGTGTACGTCTCCCTCTGTTTCCTTAGGGTGAGTACAATCGGTGAAATTGAGAATTACAATAATCGTAGTAGATTTGTTTGTTGTTACATTTGTTAGGATTGTATGATGTCGATGACTTATGATATGACTTGACTAAATTCATCGGAAACAACTTTTATTTTAAATTGATTCTGAGAAACAAATTGGAAGAATTAATGTTTTGAAGATATGGAATTAAGATAACGATACTGTTATTCAGCAAAGATATTATTTTACTCTAAATCGTGCGTTACAAATAGATTACCATCATGGCATCATCGAATATCAACCAAAGTATTGTAGATTATATACCTCGGGCCAATAAATCACAAGTAGCCCAACACACTTATTGGACTAACGTATATCAAGATCAACAATCTTCAGGTTACAACAGGGAAATCGTTTAGTTATTTGGTAAATACATTTTGACTGATTGGTTTTATGTTTCTGGAAAGGATCCGAAGAACAAGAATGTGGTGAATTGTGATGAAAAGCCGAGGATTATTTTGCTTGGGAAGCAGCGAGTGGTGCCAGCAAGTTGCATTTCATCAAAACCCCAAAGTCGAAAGTAAGGCTGTAAAAAAGAAAGTAGGGCTGTAAAAAAAAGTAAGGCTGTAAATAACATACAACATTGTCTGGTTCGGTACTTGTTCTAATAGTTGAGTTACATTGAGATACATTTGGTTTCTGCTTTTGGAAGTATTCGTGATCCGATTCGTTTCTTTCGAATAATTAATTATCCGGATCTGATTTGATCCGTAGCCACCTGGATATTTGATATTTTGAATATCTGGAAAATTTTAGATTTTTGATCGAAATCTAATCTAATCTAATCCGTAAAAATAAATAACATCACAAAAAATAAATATTTACTTCTTAAAATACTAATAAGTAATATAATAAATTTAGTAAATAAAAATAATTTAAAACTTATATAAAATATAATATTGTATAACTTATATATGTACACACACACACATATATATATATATATATATATCCCCTAGTCTATATTTGAGAAGTGATTTTTCAAAAAAAAGTGACATGGAAGTCCACATGTCGATCAATCACACTACTTACCATATAATTAACTTTTTTCATAAGTTCTTACCATATAATCTTACCAATGTTACCATAATTTAATTAATACAATCCTACGTGTCTAACCATCTCCTAATAACCAATTCGGTAAACCATTCCCTAATAACCATTCCCTAATAACCAATTCGGTAAACCTTTCCTAATAACCAATTCGTTAAACCATCAAATACGGTAAACCCTAAACCCTAATTATTCTGACCAAATAGGTCTAATAAAATCGTTTATAAGGTTGCATCTATTTCTAATCATTAACATTATTTCTTATCATTCTAAACTTCTTCCCTAAGTTCTTCTTCCACTCTATTCCATGAGGTCTTCCAAATATACATGACCAATGGAGAGGTATAATGATTCCTTTAGAGATTACATGTCTAGGGGATTATAATTCGGTCATGCGTTTAGTGAGATTGATCGTTTTAAAATCTATTATGTTGTGCAGGATTTAGGCAAATGGAATAATAGGTTGTCAGAATTGTTCTCTCTTGATGCAAGTCTTATGAATATCATATTATTCACATGATATTCACAATCTTATTATTTCACCATCTTATTATGGGCTCAAATTTTTTCAGGGATCGAAGTGCTATGAATATCATAGTATTGACACTAGGAACGAAAATTATGTCAATATCCTAGATCGTCAAGAAAAATCGAAGATGTTGGAATGGATAGAGAATAACAAGTCAAAGGGGACACTATGTGCAAGCAGCTTTGTTTGGGATCCACAATCTGAGAAGTGGAAAGCTAAACTTTAAATCAATCGACATATATTCTTCTTAGTTATGAAATGTTTTATTTGTTTTGTTATCAATTCTTCATTGTAATGGATAGATTTTATGTTAAGTTTTTAAAAAAATTGGTTTTGATTGTTTTTATATTAAGTTTAAAATATAGATCCAGATTGGTTTTGTTTGTTTTTATTTTGGAATTATTTTCTTCTCAATATATGGTTTTTGTAAATGTGGTTTATTTACAAAAACCGAAATGGTTAGACAATTAACCGAAATGGTTAGACAATTCATGATCATTGACTTGAGTGAAGAAAATCTAAATTTTGTATAATGAATACGTAATTATATATATATATATATATATATATATATATATATATATATATATATATATATATATATTATAAATTTTGTATATTCATTATACATAATTATATTCATTTTGTTAAAATAATAAAATACGTAATTATATTCATTTTGTTAAATTTTGTATAATGAATACGTAAATATATATACATATATATATATATATATATATATATATATATATATATATATATATATATATATATATATATATATATTATAAACGTGATGGTCAAGTAGATATTTTTTCATAAATGTACACATAATAATAGGAAATTTAATTAAAAGATCGAGTATCATATATGAGAAACGTGATGGTCAAGGAGATAATAACCTGTAATGGATTTTTAATGGCATAAATTGATTGAACAAATCGAATTAACTATGGATTAATATATGTTAAATATAATAATAGGAAATAGTTTTAAAAGTTAGATTATGATTAAGGAGATTGACAACTTAATAGTAAGATATGAATCACATTAAAAGTTAGATTATGATTAATGAGATTGACAACTTAATAGTAAGATACTCATCACATTTACATTGATTAAGAAGTCAAAATGAATACGTAAAGTTTAAATTAAGAAAGTAAAATATATTTTGCTTGGTCAACAATTTGTTAAATTTTGTTTACAAAAAAAAACAATTTGTTAAATTTATGGAATCTCGAATTAATTACATGTAAAATGCTTCATTCAACTAAATTTTAGTTTAGTAAGATCTATATTAATAACTGTAAGATATACAATAAGGGATATGCACATTACGTTTATTAAATGTGCATATCCCTTATTATTAAATTTTAGTTTAGTAAGATCTATATTAATAACTGTAAGATATACAATAAAGGATATCCATATTAATAACTGTAAGATATAATATAAGGGATATGCACATTTAATATGATGAATATATACACATTAAGAGATGTAATAATAATAATAAGGAAAGAATAATTTATATATGAGAACCAATCATTAACTATGCATAAGATATTTGATTCTCATATATACATATCTTTCTTGGTGCACTCCGATAAACTATTATAATGTATCAATAAATCATATATTACTAACTAAATAATATATATATATATATATCTCAAAAACAAAAAATAAATATTATATTTAAAACTATTATTTCTGCGCATGGCGCAGGAAAACACCTAGTATATATATATATATATATATATATATAATTGTTTTTAATATATGTATACAACGGATCTAATATCCGTTTTTTAAATTATTAGTATTTGTTATTTGTTTCATTTTTATGGACATTACATTTTATTATTTGCTTTGCTTTGTAAAGTTAGCATCAGAACTTTTCAAACAAATAACGAATCAAATCAAAAATATTTTGACCAACCTTATTGTTAAGTGCCAACATACACATTTGCTTGCATATGAACACACAAAACGATGTATTCCAAGTCCCTGATACTCATAAGCCAGAAGGCACTGTTTCTCATGTTTTGAAGGTAAATTGTTCTTTTATGTGTCTCTGTTTGTTACTCCATATTCTATGGTCTTAACACCAATTAGTAACGACGGGTGTAGATATCTACAGTCTGGATACACGTTGTTTGATCGAGTTATAAGACCAGCTGATGTTTGTGTGACCCAACGAGGAGAGAGCCAAGAAGACGAGAACGAGTCTGATGCTTGAAACGAAGTCAGCTGGTTTTCATAACTTTTGCTACTCTTCTTTCTTTTTTTGATTAGCCATAGTTTTCTCTTGTCGTTTGGTTCTACCATAGTCCTGCTTCAGAGTCTGTTATATGTATCTTAGGCTTTAACTGAAGCTTCTTTAATCTCGACTTGCACTAGTGAAAGTGACAGCTGTTTGAAACACTCTACGAAGTTCCTTTCTGATTAATCAGACACAAAGCAAGGGTTAAGATGGTCTAATCAAACCAGAAACCAAGGACAGGAATTGAGAACAGAGTGACCTGCAGTGAGTGATGATGATGCTCTTACCTGCTCTAGGATCATCTCGACAGTATTGTCCTGATGAACAATGAAAGAAAGCCTGTTAGGCCATGATTCCAAGCTTTCGGTGGTGTCTTTACTACGGCAGTAGAACATCTGAAGCAGTCTCGAGTAGATAACAAATCCATCTGCCAGTTGCTAACAAGCTCACAGTCACACATACAAGTACAAAAATATTGTGAGGTCTTCTGATTTTTCAAACTAATGTTGTTTAATTTGCAATCTCCATTCCCTCCACGGTTATTTTATTAGAAATAATGATTTCAAACAATACAAACCGATGCAAAAAAAAAAAAAAAAACAAACAATACAAACCAAATTTAATCTCATGCAACACTTAAAATACGATAAACAATATGAAAAAATGGGAAAACACAAATCTAGTTATAGAGCTAAAGCTAAAAAGAAAGAATCACAATGTAGTCAAAATACAATATATAGCACATATAAATAAAATCTGATCATGAAATAAACGATTTGTGACGTTTTTGTATATTATAATTCCACTGCATGTTTACTTAGAGACCCAACCAAAAAATATCTTATTCATCTTCTTCCACCGTCGTCGTGGCTGGTTCCTCTCCGTTCTTTGTGCCACTTCTTGCTGCCTTTCTTTTGACAAGATCAGCCGCCGCATCATCGTAAGCCTTTGCTGCCATTTTAGCAGTTGGAAACGTTCCAAGCCATCTCCGTCGTTGCAAACTGGGATCCCATAGCTCCGCAGACCATTTACCTAACGGTTTATGAAACTAAATGAACTGTTACAACATACTCAAGGTAACAAGTTGGAACATAAATTTATTTAATGGCTTATGTAGATACAAAAAAACCTAATTTATGTGTTTTCATAAGCTATTAGGTATATATAATTTTTTTTAACTAAGTAGTGGTAGACTAGTGGTAAGAGAAGAAACTGGATGGAACATGACGTAAACTCGCTGTTCAGCCCTGTTCTTTTCTTTGTCACTGCGACTAGCTGTAGCGACAAAAAATAACACGTTAATGGAGCAAATTCAATGGATTTGAAAGTTAATTTACTCGCTAGGCAAACTGAGGAAGACACAAAAAACGAGAGGCTGTTGTCGCTGATTATTTCAGCTTCAAATTTAGTTACTGCCGCTTATCGCAGCGATTGAAAAAGTAAGTCGGGGTTGTCTTCACCGGCTTTGCATTTCCGATGGCAGAGGTGTTAGTTTTTGATCGCTGCAGCTGCCGCCAGCGTTTACGAAAAAAACAGGGCTTTCTAGGTCCGAATCCTTCCAGTTATCATTTGCTTAGCCAGTCGGACTCTACATTTAGGGGAAAAAACAGGGTCCGAGTAAGAGTTACTCGTTTCGGCCCCATGGAGTTATTTGGAACATATTAACTTATTGGAATATACTATATTTTAATTAACCTGATGGCTTTTTCCTCACTCCTTTGTGCTTCTTCTCCTTCTCTATCTCTTCATGCACTGGGAAAGCGCAACCGTAACAACCGATAATACTGCAGAGAGGACAAGGACCAGCGTCCAAAGGTTGATGAAGAGCTTCAAATGCAACCGAGTTCGATGATGAAGTGTCACCTGGGTTGTTAGATATCACTTGTCGCAGTGTAGAAACCATGATAACATGCTCTTGATCCCTTGTCAAACGAGAAGGCTTCTGATTGCAAGAGGGAATATTTTCTGAATGATCCATTTTCGTTGAGTCGAATTGAAACAAGATTATTGCTCACAGAGACGGATCCAATGCGTTCAAGATTTGAAAACAAACTGACGAGAATAGGGCTTTATATACAACAAGGAAGGTGGGGTTTTTTGTGGGTCATATACCAGTCTTATCAACGTTTTCGGCACGTAACTTGTAACATGTGTAACATCATCATTTTCTAGATATTTGCATCTGCAGTAAACGCGCGATTTCAAGAAGAAACGTGATTACTAAATTTATTCAATCCACTTACTAATTATAAACTTGACTTTTGTTTTCAGTCAGCTTTTTTTTTTAAACTGTGGCGTGATTCTAGACCTAAGAATTAATCATCACCAGGCGTTGAGTGATCATGTAGAATCCAACGCGGACGGAAGTTCCAGCAGTAGTCCTTTTACTGCTAAATCAAGACCACTTGATTATCAGCAGTCTTTTATACAACATATTATAGTGTACCAAGTAAACCCATATATTTCTTACTACTAAGTAACATGTCTAGTCACATATACCCTGCCATTGGATTCCTAGCGCTTACACCCAACTGTAGTTTTTTTTCTGTTTGCTAATAACGTCCCCTCAATCCTCTCTATGGTCTAGTTACCATGTACATCTCTTTCCTTACTGTTTAAAAGTTTTATCCGTCAAGTCAGTGGTCTACCTCCATTATGCGTGTTTATATTTTCAATGCTGACTGCGTTCAAACTTTCCAATGCTCAAGGATCATTATTTTCTTTGTTGTCTATTACACCATCAGTTACGATGCATTGATTAGTATAAAGGACATGTAATTAAATATTGGGAGAATTGCCAATTGTGACTCAAAACTTGAAGTCAAACCCAAAACAATACCCCAACTTGGGTCAAAGGCAAAAGTAACCTAAAAGGCTATTGAAATTACAACTAGGACCCTTGTGACCAAACAAAAAAACGGGATTTTTTTTACGTTTTTACCCCTCGGCAAGTCGTCTGTGCAGACGACTTAAAAATAACTCGTCCAGACGACTTAACTGAAAGTCGTCTGGACAGTTATTCTTAAACATAATTTAAAAATTCTGTAAAAAATATTTTGATAGGTGAAAAATGGGAATTATGTAATTAACATATGTCTTAAGAGATATAAATTAGGATATAACAAATTTCAATTGTTTTCAGCATAGATGAGTGAAAGTATGTCGTCATGATATTCTTTAGTTTTGGTTTCATCAACATATGTTGTAGTATTGTATATGTTCTCAGGGTTAGATTTCGGAAAGCATTAAAACCGTTTTTGAAAAATTTGAAAATTACCTAAGCGTGTTAATTTCTGTGTATAGTAAACACTATTGAACTATACTTTGATTTTATAACGTGGTTAGTTAGTTAATTTAGTCATTTTAGTTTAGGGGTTCATTTTAGGGTCTGGACGACTTAAAACATAGTCGTCTGTGGACAGACGATTAAATATTAAGTCTTCTGATGTACATTATCAGCCAGAATAAATCGTCTAAACCGGACCAAACCTTAAATTTTACCAATGTACTTTTAAAGCTAACCGGATTATTTACCCAATATATAAGGTGATTTTTTTTTTTGTTCATTTTTTCGCGAAATTCAGAAACCCTAACAGTTCTCTCTCACCGGCGATATCAAAGGCGATTCGAATTCCCACTATTTCCGAACAAACCATCGTTCTCAACGTCGGCTATCTAACTTCATTCTCACCGTTCTCGCCGCAGCGTCTTCTAACCCTAGCGCCGCCGCTTCCTCTAAACCCTAGCGCCGCCGCTTCCACTATTTCCGAACAAACCGTCGACCTCGCCACCGTGCTCACCAACGTTCTCACCGCCGCTTCCTCCAAACCCTAGCGCCGCCGCTTCGCTGCCGCTTCTTCTCTGTAAACCGTAGCGCCGTTTCTCTGTAAACCCTAACGCCGGTAAGTCATCAATCTCGAGGAAAAGATGAAAATAAAACGTTGTCTCTATCAATGTACTCATTCTCACCGTTTCACTTTTATTTTTTCAGATCTATAACCGCAATGACGAGTACAACAACCGCAATGACGAGTACTCCAACTCCTTCTGCGACTAATCAGGTCCGCTTTACATTTTTCTACTGGAAGACTTGTAAGATAAGTCGTCTGGAGAGTCTTCCAACTGGACGACTTAGTAGACGACTTAAATTAAGTCGTCCAGCAGGAAGACTTTCCAGACGACTTATTACAGGTCGACTACTAAGTCATCCATTGGGAAGACTTTCCAGACGACTTATAATTAAGTCGTCTACTAAGTCGTCCAATTGGACGACTTTCCAGACGACTTAATTATAAGTCGTCTACTAAGTCGTCTGGAGTAACAATTAAGGCGTGATTGATTTAGCTTGTGTTCTGACTTCTATTGTTGTCTTTGATTATTTTGCAGACAAAAAGGATGGATATTTCAGAACTCCCCCGTAGGTTATACACACCAGGCTCTGAGCCACCAGCCCACAATAGCATTTCGTATCACACGGATAACAAGAGGTTGCATACTGCTCTTAAGGAAGCTCTTACTGATGACGAATTTGAAGAGCTCAAGGAGTCGAGATTGGGAGTTTTCATCAAGTTCAAGGAGCAGGGATTTGGTTGGGCTTCAAGGCTGGTTCACCACATGCTCAGTTTCAAGCTGGACATTCAGAAGAAGTATGAGATGTGGTCTCTGGTTGGTCCAGAACCTTTGAGGTTTTCACTGTTAGAGTTTGAAAACCTCACTGGTCTAAACTGCGAGTACATCGAGGACCTTGAGACACCAAAATGTGAAGTTACCAAAGAGATGGTTTCTTTCTGGGGGATGCTGGGAGTTCATCTGGAAGCTGGGCCAACTACAGATCAGATAATAGCAGCACTGAACAGATGCGGGGATTGGTCCACGGAAGATCGGAAGCGGCTCGCGTACCTTTCCATCTTCACAGGATTCATTGAAGGGAGAAAGTTTTCAACCGCTACACGATCTTCTCTGGCAAGGCTAGTGATGGATTTAGATCGGTTTGAGAATTATCCATGGGGGAGAGTCGCGTTTAAGGTGCTGATGGACGCTTTGTGGAAAAAAGAAATTACTGGCTGCTACACCGTGGATGGGTTTATACAAGTTCTTCAGGTCTGGGTGTACACAGCTATGCCGGAATTGGGTGCTAGTATTGGTGGTCCCAGAGCAAACAGTCCGTCTCCACCGATACTGGCTTACGCAGGTAGCAGAGGCCGCAGATCAATGAAAGCTGCTATCTTGCGTCAGGTATTTACTTCAATCCAAAACACTGCGCAGACGACTTATATTAAAGTCGTCTCTTAAGTCGTCCATCTAGACGACCTTTCAGACGACTTAATTAAAGTCGTCTACTAAGTCGTCCATCTGGACGACCTTTCAGACGACTTGTAATAACTCGTCTGGAAAGCCTTCCAGCTGGACGACCTTTCAGACGACTTGTAATAAGTCGTCTGGAAAGTCTTCCAGCTGGACGACTTAGTAGACGACTTGTAATAAGTCGTCTGGAAAGTCTTCCAGCTGGACGACTTAGTAGACGACTTATAATTAAGTCGTCTATTTAGTCGTCTTGCTCAAATATCTAACTCGATCCTTCTATTTACTGCAGACCCGCGTGATCAACTTTGTCCAGAAGGACATTAGTGAAATGTGGCCAAAATGGGACTCTGAGGTTGAGGACCTGCCCGCGGAGAACATCATCAAACTCATGTATGATCGGAGACCGTGGAAGTGGACCTTAGATTGCTGGGAAGTCACTGGTACTAAGGTCTATACAAAACCTGAGGAGGCTACATCGAAGAAAGCCAAAGAGATAGAGATGGTTGTTGTGGAGGAGGAGGAGGAGGAAGACAATCCAAGACCTCTGAAGAAAGGTCGTAAAGAGGCTCCTAAAGAGGCTCCTAAAGAGGCTCATAAAGAGGCTCCTAAAGAGGCTAGTGAAGAGGATTGGATGACCAAACAGGAGTTGGAAAAAATGTTCAAGGACGTAACTGAGTGCATGAAAGAAGGGTTTAGGAAGTGCATTAAGGAGATTAGGAAGGTGTCCGATAGGTTGGAAGCTGTGGAGAAGAAGGTTGGTATCACCAATCAGGCTACCCCTAAAGACAAACAGCCTACACCTCAACCCAATACAACAACCCCTCAAGATAAACAACCTACTCCTCAACCCATTCAGACAACCCCTCAAGATAAACAGGCTCCTGCTCCTACCAAAGAGCGTACTCCTCTTAAGAAACAGCCTCCTGCTCCTACCAAACAGCCTCCTGCTCCTACGAAACAGCCTCCTGCTCCTACGAAACTGCCTCCTGCTCCTACCAAACAGCCTCCTCCTCCTACCAAACAGCCTTCTCCTCAAAGGAAACAGCCTCCTCCTCCTCCTACCAAACAGCAACAGCCTCCTCCTCCTCCTCCTCCTACCAAACAGCCTCCTCCTCAACTCAAAGATGTAAGTCGTCTAGGGTTAACTAGTTGTCCAGACGACTTAAAAAAAAGTTGTCTGGACGACTAGTTGACCCTGGACGACTTAAATGTAAGTTGTCTGGACCACTAGTTGACCCTGGACGACTTAATTGTAAGTCGTCCAGGGTCAACTAGTCGTCCAGACAACTTTTTTTTAAGTCGTCCAGGGTCAACTAGTCGTCCAGACAACCTTTTTTTAAGTCGTCCAGGGTCAATTAGTCGTCCAGACAACTTTTATTTAAGTCGTCCATTGTTAACTAATGTGCAACTTTTATATTGCAGAGATATTTGCCGGAGGATACATTCGATGAGGGTTTCTCGGTAAATAAAGCAGATGGTGTCTCCTCCAAACAGATTGTTGCTGTCACTTCCACTGTCGAACCGAGCCTCGCTTCCACCGATCAACAACCGAGCCTCTCTTCCACCGATCAACAACCGAGCCTCTCTTCCACCGATCAACAACCGAGCCTCTCTTCCACCTTCCAACCGAGCGTCGCTTCCACTGATCCAAGCGTTCCAGCACCAGAATCAAGCGTTCAAGCCACAGAACCGAGCCTGGTTGTATTGGACAAAACAGCTCCCCCTGCTGCTACTGCTGTGCGTGGAAGGAGTGAACGAGCGAAGAAACCTGCTCCCACGCAGTTATCTCCTTATACGGCAGAGAAAAATAAAGCTAAAGTGGCAGCCTATAAGCCATTTCCTCCAGTAAACAGAGAAAAGCTGAAGGATCTCGCTGATTGGTTGAAAACTGATCCGTAAGTGATTGCTTTACCCAAAACTGATTGCTTTTTTGCTTGATTTAGTGTACCAAAACTGAATGCTTTTTTGTTTGCAGTCATTATTACACTAAGCATGAGGACAAACCACGTACATCACCAACTTGGTGGTATAAAATCCTCCGGACCAAAACTGAATGGCTGGAAGACTGCGTAAGTCTTCTTAAATTTAAGTCGTCTGGTAAATATAACTCGTCTGGAAAGTCGTCTAAGTGGTCGTCCAAGTAGACGACTTGCCAGACGACTTATATTTAAGTCGTCTGGTAAATATAAGTCTTCTGGAAAGTCGTTTGGAAAATCGTCCAAGTAGACTACTTTCCAGACGACTTATATTTACCAGACGACTTAAATATAAGTCGTCTGGAAAGTCGTCTACTTGGACGACCATTTAGACGACTTAAATATAAGTCGTCTGGAAAGTAGTCTACTTGGACGACCATTTAGACGACTTAAATATAAGTCGTCTGGTATCTTCTAACTTGTATTATTGCCATCTGCAGCATATAGATGCTTGGATTAATGTGCTGAGGCAGAGGTATCAGGAGAACCCACAAGCTTTCAGGAGCGAGCGAATTGCATTCCTGGATCACAACTTTCCCAGTCTTGGAGAGAACAATATCACATCTTCAAAGCCTCGGAACCTGATCACCACGGTTTAGGGAGAGCTCTACCTGGTGGGGCGTGGGCTTTTTATGAAGGATCAATACCTTCATTTTGCCAATCAATGAAGAAGTGGGGGGAGGACGTTGATGATATCTATGCGCCAGTGAACTTGAACAACAAACATTGGGTTGCTATTTGGATATCGATCCCTAAGAGGCACATAGTCGTCTGGGACAGCATACCTTCATCGTCGGTACCAGCAGAATGGGATGAGATAATGCAGCCATTTCTCGAGATGTTCCCTTATCTGCTTGTTGAGTGTGCTCCCAACGAAGATTTACGGGTCGAACGCGGGTTGGAGCCATACACCTATGAGAGACCGGTGCAAGGAATACCCACGGCCAACAGTGGTGATTGTGGCGTGTACGCTCTAAAGTACATTGAATGTCATGCTCTTGGGGTCCCCTTTAACCCTAAAGACTTTGCTAGGGCCAACGTGAAGAATATGAGGGATTGTATGGCGGTGGATATATGGACGGAGCTTCTTAATCAGCATTTGCAAGAAAATGTGGATGGTGATAGATTTGTGGGCATGTATGATTAGCTGTATAGATTTGAACTTGTCTCTTGTATAGATTTGAACTCCTCTTGTATAGCTTTGAACTTTTCTCTTGTATATATTTGAACTTGTCTTTTGTATAGATTTGAACTTGTCTCTTGTATATATTTGAACTTGTCTTTTTTTTTTTGAACAACTTACAAATAAGTCGTCTGCAAGTTCTTCAGGTCTCGACGACTTACAAATAAGTCGTCTAGAAGGTCTTCCAGCTGGACGACTTATAAATAAGTCGTCTGGAGGGTCTTCCAGCTGGACGACTTATAAATAAGTCGTCTGGAGGGTTAGGACGACTTACAGTTAAGTCGTCTGGAAGGTCTTCCAACTGGACGACTTACAAATAAGTCGTCTGGAAGGTTTGGACGACTTACAATTAACATTTTGCACATCTAGAATAAAAGTTCACATAGAAAACCATTCAAGTTGTACAAACCAAAATACATAAGTTGATAAGTTGCTAATGAAACAAAAGGAAACAAGTTAAGATGATAGAGAGGATAGTAGAAGGTAGTCTAAAAATAAAAATACACTGGACGACTTAGTAGAAGGTCGTCTAAAAATATAATACACTGGACGACTTAGAAGAAGGTCGTCTAAAAATAAAATACATTGGACGACTTAGAAGAAGGTCGTCTAAAAATAAAATACACTGGACGACTAAAATTAAGGTCGTCTAGACGGGTAATCAAGACTGGACGACTAAAATTAAGGTCGTCTGGACAACTAGTCAACTGGTTGCTTACATTGTGGTTTCGTATGGCCAGTTTCCTTGCAGTTTGAGCATCTCCGTGCCCTGTGTTTCTTCCTGGGTTTGTGTCCTCTCATCCTAGATAGCTCCAACCAAGATTGCCATCTTGATTTCTTAAGTCTTCCCGGACCACGCTTTACTTCTGGAGGAAAGCATTCTCGTTCCTCAACATGTTGTGACACGATAGGATATATATTCTCTGAGTATCCTGCATACAGATAATTCTTTGAGTACACTGGACATACAAGTGAGGAGATATGCAAACCAACTTTATTTGCAGCAGCTATAGCATGAGAGCAAGGTATTTTCTCCACTCCATAGACACCACAATCACACTTTGCATGTTCCAAATCAACCACACAGTCCATTTTGCCACCTTTGACAAAGTACTTCCATCCATTAATTGGTTCGACCGTCATCGTATCCGCTATCTCTGTTCGAACAGCAAGCAAGTATTCAACACCCCGGCTATGTGGAGTTGTGAGACTCAAAGCATCTTGTCTCTTTTTCACATACCATTTTCCTAACTTCTTTCTTATGAACTCCAGCAGGAACGTAATCGGAAATCCTCTTGCTTTCTTCAGTGCGGAATTAATAGATTCAGCGATGTTGCTTGTTTTTATGTTGAACCTGTTCCCCTTACAATGAACCCTTGACCATAGGCTGGCGTCGGCATCCTCCAAATACTTTGCAAGTTCCGGGTTTGCACTCCGTATCTCAGCCATGTACCGGTCAAAATCGTAAACCGTGTGAGCATAAGCAGCCCCTTTCACCAAGTACATGAGATGTTTCCCTTTAAACTTTTTGACAATGTTTTCTTGAAGGTGATAATAACATATTCCTCGGTTTGCCTAAGGAAACACCTTATCACACGCACTTTTAATGGCCGAGTGCCGGTCGGAGACAATCATAAGAGGCTTGTCATGAGATATACAACTAGCCAATTTTGTGAAAAACCATTCCCAAGAAGGATCATCTTCAGCATCCACGATCCCAAAAGCCAATGGGAATATCTGAAAATTGCCATCTTGTGCGGCTGCAACTAACATAACACCTCCATACTTTCCACTTAGGTGAGTTCCATCCACCACAATGACCCTTCTCTGATAATTAAAACCTGTGATAGAAGCTCCAAAAGATAGAAATAGATACTTGAATCTTTTAACAGAATCAAGTTCTATAGCCGTGACAGAATTAGGATTTGCAATGGAGATTTGCTCGAGATATGATGCCAGCCGCGAATACCCTTCTTCTGCTGATCCTCTCACCAATGTTTGTGCATATAACAATGCTCTGTTTGAAGTGATGTAATCAACCTCCATGCCAAACATGTTTTTCATTGCATCAGTGATATGCTGCGGAGTAATCCCATCAATGATCCCAACACGATCAATGAAAAGACTACCAACATACTTCGGAGTACAGTGTCTCCGCTGAGCGATTCGGTCTCCCACTGAGCATAAATGTTTTTCCACATACTTTGTTACCCAAAACGTGTTTGTCCCATGTTTCACACTCGCTCTGATCTTCCATCCACAACCGCTAACCCGACATCTTGCCACAAGGAGAGTTTTCGTTGATTTGTATATTCTGAAAGAAAACCTACCCCTCACTGCTGCCAACCGCAGCTCTGAAAGCAGTGCATCCTTGCTATCAAAACTCTGGTTGACATAGATACTACCATCCGATTTTCCTCTTTCAATAGCTTTTGACTTAGCATATGTCTTTTCGATTTCTTCAAAACAAACATTATCATCATCTTCCTCATCCTCATCTTGAACCTTTCCATAAAGACTGTAATCCCCACCATTCTGATCTGTTTCACCAACAATTTCCTCCTCATTTTCCTCCTCCCCATTTTCTTCCTCCCCATCTTGATTTTCATCTTCAACAAACTCATTATCACCAACATCTTCTTCCCATTCATCAACTTCATCATTATCACCAACATCTTCTTCCCATTCACCAGCTTCATCATCACCAACATCTTCTTCCTATTCACCAGCTTCATCATTATCCCTTTCCTCTGAAACCGTTTCCACCTTGCTGCGGCTTGATACACAAAGACATACTCTATGCATTTTGAGTATCTCGAGCAAGTTTCGAACTTGTCTATCACTTGTAACATGAATGGGAGGACTGCCTGGAGCCATCATCATTTCTGCTGGTAATGAATAGCTAATCTCCACAGTCACTGTTCTCATGTCCAGGTTATAATCTTCTTGAGCCATTGCAACAAGTTCAGCATGTGTTGAATCTTCATTCAATAAAAACAATCTTGCTCCTTTGAGATCATCAACCACAAAATCCCAACGGCAATCTCTCAACAACCATTCTCCATACACTGCATGTAACTGAAAAATCATCTGCAAATATTCAAAATAAAACACATTAGTAAGCATAGAGAAAATGAAGAAGTTCAATAAACATTGCCGCAGACGACTTAGAATTAAGTCGTCCAGACGACTTAAAGGTAAGTCGTCTAAAGAGGTCACTTTTGCAATTGAAAATGAAAAGGGACGACTTAATACTAAGTCGTCCGGCTTTGTTTGTTAAAAAAAAAACTTCAGACGACTTATATAAAAGTCGTCTACGAGAAACGGGTTAGTTTTGCATTTGACCGAATCGTGTCAGATCTTTGACTTTTCTGGACGACTTATAATTCAGTCGTCTCTGGGAAAGTTAAAATTTCAATATTTTATTCAAACAAGACGACTTAAACGTAAGTCGTCCTAGGTTAGTTTTGTAATTGAAAAATAAAACTTGAAATTTAACTTTCTCCAGACGACTTAAATGAAAATCGTCCCACCAGAAGACTTAATTTAAAGTCGTCCGGGGTAAGCAAAGTCGTCCAGATTAAGTCGTCCATCTTTAGACGACTTAAATGAAAGTCGTCCAGATAGATGACTTAACTTAAGGTCGTCCGGTTTAAGCAAGGTTTGACCAGAAAATTTGGAAATATTCTGGACGACTTTGCTTTCCCCGGACGACTTTAAATTAAGTCTTCTGGTGGGACGACTTTGATTTAAGTCGTCTGGAGAAAGTTAAATTTCAAGTTTTATTTTTCAATTACAAAACTAACCTAGGACGACTTACGTTTAAGTCGTCTAGTTTAATAAAATATTGAAATTTTAACTTTCCCAGAGACGACTGAATTATAAGTCGTCCAGAAATAGTCAAAGATCTGACACGATTCGGTCAAATGCAAAACTAACCCGTTTCTCGTAGACGACTTATATATAAGTCGTCTAGAGTTTTTTTTTTTAACAAACAAAGCTGGACGACTTAGTTTAAGTCGTCCGTTTGACCAGAAGACTTATCAGTAAGTCTTCTACATACAGATGACTTACTAGTAAGTCTTCTACGCGAACAGATCTTGAAAAAAAATCAAATTCGTACCTTAAACTAGGTGAGATGACTTCGTTTGCACACAGGGTCTTCTCCAACCACCCAGAACCTCAAACGAAAGCAACCATAAGTCAAAACGAAAGAAATATGGCTCTCTCAACCATAAAATATTTTGAATCAAAAGCTTGAGTTTTTTGGATGAATATGGAGAGAAAGTGAAAGAAATGTTGTTTTTAGTTCATAACAATTGAAACAGAGAGAGTGTAAAGAGATTTACGTGCATTAAAATGCATTAAAAGCTCCATACAGTTAGTACAAGGTTGTTGGAACTATTCATGGTAGTGGCACTATTGTAAATACTGGAAGAAGATGAGGTTGAGACAGTAAAGAAGCCATTTTCGATAAAAAAAAAGTAATGGCATTTTCGTAGATAAAATGCAAGTGTGGGGTGAAAATCTCAAAAAAAAAATGAGTCAAAAGAAAAGGTTAGTTTTCTGTTTGACTCCAAGTTTTGAGTCACTTTTGCAATAAGCCCTTAAATATTTCTGATGTTTGGTGTAAAAAATATGATGAGGCAAGGTTGGGTAACCCGGTTTCTGTCAAGAATTATCACGCAACGACGGTTTGGAAATAAGCTTTCCTGGATTATTGGATTTGATTTTCGCCTGAAGTAAGATGATCATAAGGTGAAATCATTCATCGAATTTCTGTTTGGGATGGCGTCATTATAGCAGTGAGAGCAGATCCTGCACCGGCCATAGTTTCAAAGGAATCGTCAACACATGAGACCTCGCACGGACAAGAGAACAGAATCAAAGAACAAACCTTTGTAGGGTTTCTAGTTGTCAAGAAGTATCAGAAGTATGTCAAGATTTTCTTATTTATCAAGATTCTTATTCATCTAAGTAATGGAGGCAAACTCCATATGTAATATGTACTATACCCTAAATCAAAGTATTGAACCTAATGTGGTTGTCCATATAATGTTTTGGTCAGATGATTTTTGTATTAGGTTCGCAAGCAAAATAAAGTGGAGATTGTTTTCTATTAAGTTAGAGTGATGATTGGTCTACTTGTTAGTTATGGTACTATGGTAGGACGAAGAAGGTTTTTTTTTTTAGTTATGGTACTATGGTAGGACGAAGAAGGTTTTTTTTTTCTGTTGATGCAGAGAATATTTGGATATATTCCAAATATTATTATTTATCAATAGAATAATTATTTTTATTGTTTTAGTGTTTTAATGGTTTTCTTATTTTAAAATATATTAGGGTTTTTGATTTATTATATATAGACATTCAAACCTATAGTTGTATTCAATTGATGATAAATTAATAAAAGAGAGAGATTTCGATACGAGCTTTATAGTACGGGAAATAGTACTTCCAAACCTTAAAGAGGTTCTTATGAACCACCGAGAATTAAATCAGTTGGTATCATAGCCTGATTCTTTTGATTTCTCAATTGAAGACGATTCTGAATGTCATGATGAGTATTAGCATCTATCATATTAGAGTTGCGTTCGTTAACTTCGTTTGATCAAGATTCGAGGACAAATCTTCTCCAACCCGGAGAGAATGATGCAAATAAATTTTTGGAATATTTCCATTTATTTTATTATTTATTTTATAAATTATTTAGATAATTATCCTTATTGTTATAGGGTTTTATGGCTTTGTTATACATAGCCATTTAGGCTTTAAATTTGTATTCAGTTTATGATGAATTAATAAAAGAGAGAGATTTCAATACGAGCTTTATAGCACGGGAAAAATTATTTCCAAACCCTAAAGAGGTTCTTATGAAGAGTATTCTCAACCCTAAGAGCTTTTAATTAAGCACTGTGAAGAGTATTCACAAACCCTAGAATCTGCCGCTACATCAGTTGGTATCAGAGCTAAATTCTTTTGATTTCTCAATTGAAGACGATTCTGGATGTCAGCTGAGTATTAGCATCTATCCTATCCGAGCTGCGTTCGTTAACTTCGTTTGATCAAGATTCGAAGACGAATCTTCTCCAACCCGAAGAGAATGATGCAGAGAATATTTGAATATATTTCAAATATTATTATTTATCAATAGATTAATTACTTTTATTGTTTTAGTGTTTTAATGGTTTTCCTATTTTAAAATATATTAGGGTTTTTGATCTATTATATATAGGCATTCAAACCTATAGTTGTATTCAGTTGATGATGAATTAATAAAAGAGAGAGATTTTGATACGAGCTTTATAGCACGGGAAAGAGTATTTCCAAACCCTAAAGAGGTTCTTATGAACCACTGAGAAGAGTATTCTCAACCCTAAGAGCTTTTAGTTAAGCACTGTGAAGAGTATTCACAAACCCTAGAAACTTCCGCTACACCATTTGTCAAAAGAGGCCATTAGAGAATATTTCATATGCTTGTCCTCACTTTTCTCCACTTCCAAAACCCTGAACCTTACTACTCTTCTCCACATTCCGCACCTGCTCCTTCGTCCACAAGCTTGTCCTCTACTCCTCCTCTTTATTCATCATAAAACGGGCGTATCGATATTGCTCCCGTGCTGGTACATGAACTGAGTTCAGCTCAGAAGTACCATTATGAAAGCAGTTATCAGCCAAGTCCAGCTGCTAGGTTTGCTGTAGAAGCCTTGGCATTTGATGGTCTCCACGGCTGTAGAATGTTACTCGAGTTGCTGACAAATGCATCTGCCGACCACTGAATTTCATGTTTAATTTATGGAACATGGAGTTTGAAGACAATGTCAAAAGAGAAAAAAAAAGAAAAAGAGAGATAAGGCTCCTTTTTTCTCTCCCCTCAAAAGGCGATCTTAAAGGGGATCTAGGGTTTGGTTGCCGCCGACCAACGGTGTGGCCTCTCACCGCCGTTGAGAAATTCCTCCGAATCCATCATGGGGAAGCAAAAGAAGCATATTCTTTCATCCCTTCAGTTCTCTTCGATATTCTCCAGACTTGTGGCTTCAACTCGCTCTGTGGCTTCTAGTTCTAAATCGGTCCGTTCGGGCCTTCCTCTGGTGCCTTCCATCGCTGGCTCTTCGTTAAGCACTCCATTGTCCTCTGGCATTTTGTTTCCTCCTTCGGTTCCTGTGGAGAATCAGGGAGGATCTTCGAGGGTTCTCCCTCCATCTTCGGAATCTTCAAAGACTCCCAACAGTTGTGAGAACGCTGTCAATGTTTCTTCTCACCTTACAGCTTCGCTGTTTGAGTTGGATTGTTTTACTTTGAAAGCATAAATGAGCTCCGTCGATTGTCTGAGCTCTCCTTCTGAGACCGCTCCGCTAGTGACTCCAAACCCTCCTAAAGAAACGGCGACTGGTGAGAAGCTGATGCCTTCTCCAGGCCCTCGCAAGTACTCTGAGGTGATCCACAACTCGGCCTCACTGGAGGAAATCGGTACTCCCACTCAACATGTCTCAGGAGCCACGTTTGTTCTTATTCCCGATGAAAATATTCAGGAAGCCAAGGAGGAGTTTCGTGACTTTCTCTTTGCTCGATTTATAGGGGAAGCTCCAAAGATGGGAAGGATTATTGGTATTGTGAACGCCATCTATGGGAGGCCAGGCCCAAGAATCTTTGTTCACCGTCTGACTCCTCTGACCTTTCTGCTCAGAGTGGTGAATCCAAACAAGCGGGCTTTGGTATTAGCAAGAAGAGTCTGGATGATTGCAGGCTTCGCAATGTATATAGCACCTTGGTCACTAGAGTTTACGCTGGAGGAACCACAAATGACCTCTGCAGTTGTACCTATGGAACTTAGGGGGTGTGCCTTATCTTTTCTTCAACAGACAGAGCTTGAGCAGGATTGCAACTGCGGTTGGGAAACCAATCTCTCTAGCGTCGGAGACTGAAAGGAAAGAAAATTTTGAGGTTGCGCAGTTGTGGGTGAAAGTGGATCTTCTAGCGGAGTTGTCATCTAAAATCATCTCGGGTTTTTCGAATGGTCGGGAGGTTGAGATATATGTTGCGTATCCTTGGCTACCTATCAAATGTGATGGATGTAGAAAATTTGGTCATGACGTTAAGAAGTATTCCATTGCTAATTTCTCCAGGAGACATGATCCCCCATCTCGCAGAGCAAAGAGTAAAGAAGCAATGCCACAACAACGCTTCAGGTCAGAGAGACCACGGAACCAACAGAAAAGACCTTCCTCTGGTTCTCATCAGGTCTATCTGCCAGTGGGAAGGGTATCTCGTAATGAAAATGAAGAGATTGGAAAAGTTGCTGCAAATAGCGACATTACTGAGAATGTGACTACTCTGGAGGAGAAATCTGATAGAGTAGGAAGCAGTGTCGACGTTGTAGTTGCACCTCTAGACCCTGAAGCTGTGTGTGATGCTCCTCCGGCAGGCGATCTTGCACCTGAAGGTTCTGACGCTCAGCCTGATAGTCAAGCTACTGATCTGATCAAAGAGAGTGGTCCAGTAGAGAAACAAGGACAGCTTTGAGGTGAGGAGAAACAGAACTTCCGGGACTATGCTCTAGAAAGATGTTGCTCGGCTTCAACTGTCATTGTCACTCCTAGTGCAGAGAACTCCCCATCAGCCTGCATAGGGGATATCAGCGAGCAATCTTCTCCTTTCTTCATGGTTGATAACCGGAAGAGTGGCCGCAAGGTCACACGTCACTAAACCAACATTTAAATGTTTTTTTTTTGTGTGGAATGTAAGAGGACTCAACGATCTAGGACGCCACAGTATGGTTAAAGATTGGATATCTAACCATAGACCTTTTTTTGGAGCGTACTTAGAGACGCATATACAACCCTCAAATTCAAGAAGAGTAACGAGTGCTATTCCTCGGAGATGTAGATTTTTTGCAAACTGGGATCAGCATCGCACAGCCCGGATTATAGTAGTGTGGAATCCTGATGTCATAACGACTATTTATAGATCTAATGCTCAATCTGTGACTTGTGATTTCTTCATGCCACTCGAGAGCATCAGTATAAAATTCACTTTTGTTTATAGGTTCAATGAGGTTGAACAGAGGAGAGCGCTGTGGGAAGAGCTGGAGTTTCTCAACTCTACTACTCCGGTGTCAGAGAATCCATGGGCGGTAATGAGAGACTTTAATCAAATTATTCGGTCAGATCATCTTTCAAACAGCCTAGATCTGGATGTAGACATCTCGGGGATTGATGACTTGCTGCTAGCTATGCAGGAAGCTGACTTGTTTGAAGCTCAGACTAAGGGGTTACCATTCACTTGGTGGAACAATCAGTATGCTAACCCCATTTCCAAGAGAATCAATCATGCTTTGATAAATCAGCATTGGGTCACGAAGCTGCCAGAATCTTATGCAGAATTCTTAGAGCCACATCAATCAGATCATGCTCCTTGTCTGTTTCAGAGGCTCAATCCACATGTTTGGTTTCTCCAGTCAGTGAAGAAGAAATTATTAGAACAATGCATGCAATGCCAGTCGATAAGAGCCCAAAACCAAATGGATACACTGTTGAGTTTCTGAGAGCTTCCTGGGATGTTGTTGGTTCAGATGTGATAGCGGCTGTTAAGTATTTTTCTGCAATGGTCGTCTGTTGAAGGATCTAAATACCACATCAATCTTTCTTATTCCTAAAACTCCACAGGCTTTCTCCTTGGGGGATTATCGTCATATAAGCTGTTGCAATGTTATCTATAAGCTGATTTCGAAGATAATTGCCAACAGGTTAAAGCCAATCTTGCAGAGCTGCATCAGTATGAATCAGGCCGCGTTCCTAAAAGGAAGAAGCCTTGGAGAAAATGTTCTTCTAGCATCAGAGCTTATAAGGGACTATGAGAAGGCCTCCTGTGAAAAGAGTTCCATGCTAAAGGTAGACATTAGGAAAGCTGTTGACACGGTTTCTTGGGACTTTGTGGGTAAGATTCTTGAGGCTCAAAACTTTCCACCTCTGTTCAGAACCTGGATTCAAGAGTGCATTACTTCTCCTCGGTTTTCAATTGCGATAAATGGGGAGCTTGCTGGTTTCTTTGAGGGGAAGAAGGACTGCGACAAGGAGATTCTATCTCACCCCATCTGTTCATTATGGTGATGGAAGCTCTATCTAAGTTGGTTGAGAAAGCAGTGGACCAGAAGCGTATCAGGCTTCATCCAAAGTGCTCAGAGCCGACTGTCTCTCATTTGCTGTTTACTGATGATCTGCTAGTATTCTCAGATGGTTCTCGCCACTCTATCTCAGGTATCTTGGATGTCTTAAAGCAATTTAAGGAATATAGTGGGCTGGATATGAACCCTGCAAAATCAGAATTATTTTTTGGAGGATATTTGAAGATTCAACAGTCAATTATGAGCGACATGTTTGGCATTAAGATTGGAAATTTTCCTGCTCGGTATTTGGGGTTACCGCTAAAACCAAGCCGTATCACTCAGGCTACTATTCAGCCCTTCATTGAGCAAATCAAATCTAAACTCCATGAATGGACGGTGAAGTACTTATCATTTGCGGGAAAGATCCGTCTTGTCTCTTCAGTTATCTATGGGAAGGTAAATTCTGGAGCTCAGTTTTTGACTTACCGAAGAGCTTTTATGCCAAGATTGACTCTCTTTGTGCCTCTTTCCTTTGCAGTAATAAGTCATCTCCATCTCGAGGAGCTAGGGTGGCATGGAAAGATATTTGCACCCCTAAGGAGGAGGGTGGACTAGGAATCAGGCTGGTGGAGGATTTTCAGGTCGTTTTTCAGCTTAAGCATGTCTGGAATTTTTTCACCAATGCAGATTCATTGTGGGTGAGATGGTTGAAATCAAATGTGTTCCATAGGAAACACTATTGGTTAATGGAGGATTCAAGTAGGCTGTCTAAGCCGGTGAGAAGTATGTTAGAGGTAAAGGATAAGCTGGTCGACTTCCTAAGGTGCCAAGTGAACAATGGACAGGCAGCTATGTTCTGGCATGATTCCTGGTGTAATCTAGGTCCGCTTTTGAGATTTGTGGGAATTACTGGCCCCCGCCAACTTCGCACTAGACTCACTGCTACGGTTGTGGATGCAACAAGAAATGGATCTTGGAATTTTCCTTCAGCGAGATCGCACCAGAGTGAAGCGCTACAGATAGCTCTAACTGAGATTGAACCACTGAACGCTGCACTTGGTGAGGACTCGTTTCTTTGGATTCAGTCGAATGGATCATATGGATCTTCATTCTCCTCAAAGGTAACCTGGGACCTAATTAGACACTTATCTCCATCTCAGCAGTGGCACAAGGTTATCTTGTTTAAGGAGCATATACCGAGGAACTCTTTCATTGTGTGGCTGGCTCTTATACGACGGCTTCCGACACGAGACAAGTTAAGGCGCTGGGGAATGAATGTCCCTGAACAATGTGTTCTCTATGCCTCATCCCTAGAAACACATCATCAGCTCTTTTTCGAGTGTAGCTTCTCTAGCGGGCTTTGGTCTCTGTTCGCTGGCAGTGTTTCCTCTAACCCCCCACAAGACTTCCACTCTGCCGCAGCTTGGATCAACAGTACTGACTCCTCTCTATCACCGCAGGCTCGGTGTATTCTGAAGCTCATGTTCCAATCCACCATTTATATGATATGGAAGGAACGGAACATGAGAATCTTTGCTGCTAGGTCCTCCTCAGCGCAAATGGTGAGAGCTGCAGTGGATCGTCAAATCAGAGATCGACTTCTCTCAATCAAGCCGTCACCCCAGGTTCAGCCATCTCTCCTTTTGTTTTATTTCTCTTGTACTAGGCCCTTTTGATGGCTGTCCCCCTTTTGACTCTCTTCTTCTTGTTTTGGGTTTCTTTTCCGTTTGTTTATGGTGTAATAAGTTGCTAACAACATGTAAACTCTTAAAAAAGGTATAAAATTTAACATAATTATGAAAAGAAAAAACTTGGAGTTTGATGCATGTGAATATTTGTAAAAGCTCATAGTCACATCATTAGGTTTGTTATTAACTTTTGGGTCAGACTTTTGTATACAAATACAAAAATATTGTGTTAAGTTTTTGACTTTTCAAACTTATGTTTTTTGCAAGCTCCCTCTCCATGTTTATCTTATTACAAATAATGATTACAAAAAATACAACCAAACTTAATTTCATGTAGCACTTAAAAACACGATGAACAATTCAAATTTAGTTATAAAGCTAAAAGTAAAAAGAAACAATCACAACATAGTCACATACAGTATTTAACACATGTAAAAATCCGATCAATTGAAGTAAATGATGTGTCATGTGTGACGATTTTGTATATATTAACTCCCATGCATGAGTTATACTTCGAAAGAAACACGACCAGAAAAATTCTCAATCATCTTCCACCCTCTACGTTTCGGTTCATGCTTCCTATCCTTTCTTTGTGCCACTTGATCTTGATGCTGCCTTTCCTTTACCAAGCTTAGCGGCCGCATCATCGTAAGCCTCTGCTACAAGTCCAGCTGTTGGAAACGTTCCAAGCCATCTCCTTCTTTGCAAACTTGGATCCCATATCTCCGCCGACCATTTACCTGATGGCTTTTGCCTCACACCTTTGTGCTTCTTCTCCTTCTTTATCTCTTCACGGCGTGGGAATGCGCAACCGTAGCAACCGGTGATACTGCAGAGAGGACAAGGGCCATCCTCCAAAGGTTGATGAAGAGCTTCGCACGCAACCGAGTTCGATGATGAAGTGTCACCTCGGTCGTTAGATATCACTTGTCGTAGAGCGGACACCATGATCACATGCTCTTGATCTCTAGTCAAACGAGGAGGCTTCTGATCGCAAGTAGGAATACTTTCTGAATGATCCATTTTCGTGGAGTCGAATTTGAAAATAATTATTAATCAGGAGAAGATTTTGAAAACAAAACTGAAGAGGGAATAGCCCTTTATATAATACAAGGAAGGTGGGATATTTGTGGTCCTATGCTGGTCTTTGCCAATGTACACGTAACTTGTGACATCATTTTTATATTTATTTATGTAATAAAACGCGATTTTTAGAAGAAAACGCGATTACTAAATTTATTCAAACCATTTACTAATTAGAGTATTGACTTTTGTTTTCTGGTCAGCCATTTTTTTGTCAGCCTTTTATTTAGCATATATTATTTTTTTTGGTAAAATTATATAGCATATAATGTTGTGTACCGAGTAAGCCAATACACTTCTTACACTATATAGCTTTGGTTGTGGAATTGAAACTGGAAATACTGTGAGAAGTCTTCTAATCTCTCAAACTAATATTTTCTGCAAGCTCCCTCCATGGTTGTGAAGGGAGAAAATCAATATGGGCTTGTTGATGAGCTTAAAGAAGTGACCCAAAAAAAAGAGTTCAGCAAGCATTACGCAGCCCGTCAGAGGTTCGTTGACTATGCTTCACTGAATCTTTTCTTTATTTGAGTTAGATATGTTCTCTGAAATGTTGATAAAAAAGATAATAATAATGTTCTCTGAAATAATGGATACTGTATATTTCGAGGACCAGTATTCAATTTTAGCATTTCCCTTTGTTGTTAGCTAGTGGGTGATTCATGATAGTTTGTTATCTTGTACACCTTTCGTTTTAATTTAATTGTCATCATAGACTTTGGAATATAGATTAATAAAATATTTAATTTTGTATATATACTATATATAAATATCGTTACCAATACTTCTAACTACATTTTAACTAATAAAATCATAAATTAAAATAAAAAATCAATAAATTTTACATTGAAATCATAAAACAATACTTTTTTTGAATCAAATTTATTTTTTTATAACAATAACTAATTCGAAACGGAGGGAGTACTTTCTTCGATTTTAGCAATGAAAAAAAAACAAAGGTAGTCATAACTACCTATTGAAAAAGCATCTGATTTCTTGTGTTCTTATTTATCTATAGCTTTTATTGCGATCATTTTTTGTCACGAAATGCCAATTATTAGAACATTATAAAAAAGACACTTTATTTTAAATTTTGCAAAAATTTATAACTGAAGTTTAACGATGCTCTTTTCCTAATTTTTTAAACCAAACTTCAAAAATATATACTTATATATTATATTATGATTCTTCTACTTAATTTAGATTCATAAAAAATTATGAATAATTAACACATATAAAAATGCTACATTAATATTAATTGATAAAAATATACACAAAATATAAATATTTTACATAGAATACATAGCTAAATACTAAATTATGAGTAAAGTATGTGATTAATTACTGCACTTGCTAAGTTTCTTTTATAATACTGTTGATGTATGAATCTAATTTTAAAATATTTTAAGTCTTATTTTAAGGTTTTTATTTAATTTTATGATTAAAACTTAAACTTATGAAAACAAAATGGAAATATTTATGAGACAGAAAATTTTATAAAGATTAAAATGATAAATAACAAAATATTTAGAATCATAAAATGTAATATGTAATTATAAGAACTAAAATGCAAATAAAAATGTGAAACTTCAAATTTGAAGTTTGAGTAGTGACACTCTATACATGAAATTTCACTACTAAAAACTTTAAAACTAAAGTTTTGAAATTTTTTTAGAACAAAAAATTTCATATTTGAAATTATAGAATATTTTTTGAAAATGCTCTTACTATACATATAGCCATAAACAGTCTAATGTATAACTAAAAACTCGCAACTATAACGAAAAATATTCTCTCCGTTCCTAAGAGTATGATTTTCTGAAGTTTTCACATTTATTAAGAATAAAACAAATATTTGCAATTTAGTTTATTATTTATCTTTTTATACACTTTCCAATAACTATCTACCAATAAAATTTAATTAATTCAAATATTCACAATTAATGTTCCTTAAAAGTATACAAAAGTACTTTAAAAAATAAAAAATTTATCTTTGTGGAACAAAAATAAAATCCAGAAAATCTTACTTTCAGGAACGGAAATAGTATTTTATCTTCTGTCGTTTGGTGCATCATTTTGAAATTGGTCATATCAATTTGTTTACCATTAATGATTTCAAACAATACAGCTGAATTTAATTTCATTCAACACTTAAGAACACGACGAACAATACGAAAAAAAGTAGAAAAATCAAATTTTAAAATAAAGCTAAAACTAAAAGAAAACACACAATCACAAGGTAGTCACGTACAATATTTAACACATGTAAAAAAAAACTGATCAATTAAATAACTGATGTGTGTAACGAATTTGTATAACTCCACTGCATGTGTACTTCGAGTATACACGACCAGAACCTTTATGAATCATCTTCCATCGTCGTCTTCTCGGTGTATGTATGGATGGTTCATCTCCGTTCATTGTGCTGTTGTGCCACTTATTGCCGCCTTTCTTTTGACAAGCTTAGCCGCCGCATCATCATAAGCCTCCGCAGCCATTTTAGCTGTTGAAAATGTTCCAAGCCATATCCTTCTTTGCAAACTCGGATCCCATATCTCCGCAGACCATTTACCTGATGGTTTATGAAAGTACATGAACTGCTACAACAAACTCAAAGTAACGAATTGGAACATAATTTATTTAGTGGCTTATGGAAAATACATTAATTAATTAGTAAATACAAAAACTAATTTTGGAATTTTCATAAGCCATTAGGTAAATTAATACAAAAACTCAACCAAACGATAGGCTGGTGGTAAAAGAATAATTCGAATCCTGCTAATAAAAGTTATCATTTGTTTGGCAAGACAAAATAAAGTTTTGCTTACGTTTCATTGAAAAAAGAGTTTATTTCACTCTAGGTCACTTTATTTGTATTTATTACACTGAAGGTCAGTTGTTGCTACTAAGGTACTTTATCATGGATAAATACATAACTGCCCTCAAAAAGCTTAACTAAATAGGGGGTTTTGGGTAATTCCCCAGTAAACTAGTGTATTGGGCTGGTTATGATTTTTGAATTTTGAATTTGGGCTCGTTACTTTTTATTTCACTAAAGCTATTATTTATTTACAATTATATTTTAATTTTTTATCAGTTTCTGTAAAAGAGAAAGGGATCGAAGGTTTCCAGCGAACGACGGTATAGAGAACGAAAGACTAAATTTTCCAGCGGACGATGATTTTGACGATGGAAGATGACGGAGACAAAAATTTCATCGCAAAAAAGTGGGCCTAAAGAGGAAAAGATAAAGGTAACTCATTTGTGGCTAGGGTTTTGATTTGGGGGTGGGATAAAGGGTTTCAAATCGTGGATTAAGGTAACGATTCGTGGTTGTAGAGTTCCGATTTGCGGATTAGGGTTTTGATTTGGGGTTGTGGGTTCTTTTTCGGACTTGAAGAAGCTGAGTTTTTTTTTGTGTGTGTTACAGAGAAGAGAAGGCGCAAACAGAGGAGGAAGTCGCGAAGGACAGGATGTCGCGAAGGACAGGTTACCACTACGTTTGTTTGCGACAGACCGATTACTCAGTTATGTTAGGGAGAAGCTACCACAACACACTGTATTGGCCTTGTCTGCGGTGCTAGATGCTGAGTTTGATCCCGATGTCAGTTTGTGTGAATGTACATGTTTGCATGTAGATGGGAACTGGTGGTGCGAATATGTATTTGTATGTTTATACTATGGTGTGTTGTAGGTGTACAAGTATGTATGCTTGTACATGTGTACAAGTATGCTCGCTTATAGATGTGTACAAGTATATCCGCATGTACATGTGTACAAAACTGTATGTCGCTGAATGTGTACAAAGTTCTGATGTTTCTTCTGTGTTATTTGCAGCTAAGCGTGCAGTCGATGGTGGAATGCAGGGAGGATAAGAAAGATGGCTGGGGAGAATTTGACTGTGAAATTTAGAAGAAAATGATAACAGCGATTCATAGGGGTTGAAAGAAGGGCTAGGCACGCTGAAAGAGAGCCATATAGTTAGACTGAAGGATGAAATTTTGCTTTATGATAGATAGTTGTATGTAGTCTAATTTGTGTTGGATGAATGGACTAGATCTTTGTGAGAACAATACTCACATGTACATCTGAGAACGATATCCACATGTATACCTAGATACAATATCCACATATATATACATGATATCCATGTGTACACATAATTAACATAAACAAACATGGTATACATATGTAGACAATCATTAAGACCAACTCCTATTATAGTTTGATTATAATTAAAACTATTTGCATTGAAAATGTGTTTTTGTAGTGTACATATAAGCTAAATTGTATAAAATAATGGCTTATGTAGGCAAATTGTAAGATCTCTCTTTAATCAAAAACCACAAAAATCATTATCATGGTCAATGATTCACCTGCACACAAGTTTAATTGTACAATGATTTCTATATACACCAAATTATTTTTCATACATTTGCAAGTTTAAGTATTTGTAAGGCTTATAGCGTAACATGTACACATGTAATTTGTTATCCATGTGTACAATCTCTGACATCAACTTTTTGTCGGCCGCATAACTCGAATAGGAAAACCTTCCTCCTCTGTTTTTCAAAGTCTCATCACAGAAAAACATTTTCCTTTACACGATCTAGAACTTGATTTATGTTTTTTTTCTGAGCGTGCCTGTAAATTGCTTTATGAGTTTTGAAATCAAAGTCGTTATTTAGTGATTTCCGTTCTCAACATCATCTTTCTTCTTTTGTTTTTGTTGGATTAATTATCAAATTTTTTTATGAACACAAATAAACGTCGATAACTTGAGAGGAGAGAGAGAAGAAAGAGAATAATGTTATTTTTGGAATAAAATCTAGACCGTTGAAATTAGGAAAGAATGATATTGATTGAATGGTTGTGATTAAATGACAGATATGTGTCTTTTCCAGATCTGTTTGATTTAATCTCAGCCGTTGAAGCTTTATAAAAATCAATGGTTGAACATTAATCCCGCCAAAAGTAAATCTGGTTAGTTGCTTTATGTTTGGGATGTAACGAAAAGAAAGGGAGAGAGTTGAAAAAAGTACCTCAGTATAACAATGTGACTTTGCATGTAATAAAAGAAGAAGAAAGTGATCCTGAATGTAAATATTTCTTGAAAAAAAGCGGGGTTCGGGTTACTCGTTAGAATATATATTTAATTTACCTGATGGCTTTTTCCTCACACCTTTGTGCTTCTTCTCCTTCTTTATCTCTTCATGCACTGGGAATGCGCAACCGTAGCAACCGGTAATACTGCAGAGAGGACAAGGGCCAGCGTCCAAAGGTTGATGAAGAGCTTCAATTGCAACCCAGTTCGATGATGAAGTGTCACCTCGGTCGTTCGATACCACTTGTCGTAGAGCAGAAACCATGATTGTATGCTCTTGATCTCTTGTCAAACGAGGAGGTTTGTGATCCATTTTCGTGGAGTCGAGCTGAAAAATAACTTATTGCTGACAGAGAAGGATCCAACGTGCTAAGGTTTGAAAGTAAACTGACGAGAAATATAAGCCTTTATATACTACAAGGAAGGCGGAATCTTTGTGGTCCTATGTCAGTCTTATCACTATTTAAACACGGGACATGCACGAACTTGTGACATCATTTTTTAGATATTTATTTCTGCCGTGACCGCGATTACTAAATTTGTTCTACCCACTAACTAATTAGAGTCTTGACTTTTGTTTTCTAGTCAGCTTTAGCTTTTATAGAACATATATTGCAGTGTACCGAGTAAACCAATACATTTCATACTATGTAATGTATCATGTCCTGTCACATATCCTGCCACTGAATGGCTAGCGCTTACACAACTGTAGTTTTTGGTTTCTAATAGCGTCCTCTCAATTCTCTAGGTCTACACTTTGTCTGAATGCGTAAAAGTTGAATTTCGTTTGTAACGTATTTATTTATATTTTCAATTGCTGACTGTGTTCAAACTTTTCCATGGTCAAGGAACATATTGTTTTTTTTTAGTGTCTATTTACACCAAACATCAGAAATATTTAATTTTGTCAATGAACAACTCAACAGACAATATGCACACGTTCGTAGAAATTAATATTACTATACTGTACTAGCAAAAACATTACTATATGTGAATATTGTTTCCTACATATGCAAATTAATGTATCATATATATGTACACGTAAATGATGGATGTTAGTGGTATGCATAGATATGCCTATAACAAAATATGGTTGTTGAACATAATTAACAAATGTCATAACATAAACTTTATGGATCGTCCGGCATAATTAAAGATATAACATCAAACTATAAATGTAAATATTGTTAATTAAACTGGAAGTGTCGTTGTAAAAAAAAAAACTGGAAGTGTCTATCAAAAGAAAAATTAAACTGGAAGCTTGACACAACGTAGACGTGACAATGAAAAGAGAGAAGCAGCAGACTTTTTCTTTTACAAAGGGCTTAGAGCATCTTTATCCCAAAGACTCAAAATGAGTTGCTTAATTATTTTTTAGTATTATTTAAGAAGTAAAAGTTGATTAGGAGATTTGATAAGCAACTTGTTAATTTTGCAATTTTATTGCAAGTCTATTATTTTAGGTTGCTTAAAATATTTAAATATTCTTTTATAAAATAAAAATTTTTGAAACATGAAACACAACAAGCAACATAAACATTATTGAAATATGAAACAGAACAACAAAGCGCACACACATCAAGCATATCATTCTCATTACTGAAACAGAACAAGAACATTAACATGGCACATATACAAAACAAGCAGCAGAAATATCAATTGATATGATTTGTTTCTGCTACTCTAGTTCTGTTTTACATCACAAATAAGCATCAAAAGAAAGTTCTCATCCACCTAAAACTACTAACTATATTCCAAGTAAGAATCATACAAAATCTGATACAATCCATCATAGAAAATGTTAAAATTCCATCACCAAATATTCAAGTCTATATAAAGAAAAAGAAGAAACCTTGTTCTCATGGGAAGACCAAAAGGAGCTCTGTCTATATACAATGCTTGGATGACTGGTGCTTACCATGGATGGATGACGAGAGTAACGTTTGTGATCTCCATCTGTCAAAGAGTAAACATGCTTGAGTTTTAATAATCTCTGAAAGTCAAACACAAGACTCTTTTTTTGGCTTAAACGTATAATCTCACTTACCAATGTGACAAGAGTCTGAGATGATTGTCATCCTACAACCTTGTGGAACACGATCCACAAGATCTCCGAAGGCATCATCTGCAAAACAACAAGACCAAGAATCATCATTCACACAAGCTCCAATACATGACCAATCTTGAAAACACAATTAAAGATGAAAACTTTTTCACCAAAAGTCATCTTCTTTATCATTATCCAATCAGATCCAAAATTATAATGTCAAAATACTACAATCTAAACAGATTCTCAATCACAAAATAGAGCAACATTAACGGTTTGACTAAGAAAACAGACCAACATCATCGACTCACCAGTGATCAGATTCATGTCGCAAGGAACAATACGTTCAGCGTAACCAGTGTCATCATCCTTCCCAGCGGGCAACCTCGTACCGTGTTCACTGTAATGAACGACGAGAACATCCCTTGATTCAGCCGATCCGACAAGATCTGCGAGTGCCTTGCGGATGTTCTTCACAATGGGTTTGGTATAGGAGTTGGGAAGAGGTGGAAGAGAGAGTCTTTAGGAGGCGGAGGAGAGACATCTCGGTGAGGGAGAGATGATGAACAGAGAGAGAGAGAGAGAGAAAGAAGAGAAAAACGAAGGCGATGAGCCTTGAGTTCCAACAAGTGGATTCGATTGTTTTGTCGCCGGAGTAGCTTCGATGAGGAGGAGATTCGACGGAGAGTTCGAGAGAAGAAGAGAACACAACGACACCAAACGAAACACTCCTCTTTCTTATTTTGGCAACACGTGGCCCAAAAGACCGTCCCTTTGTGTTGCTGATCAAGCAACGTACCAACCGATTTTAATCATTTTTCATTTTTCTTTAATTACCAAAACCAGTAGCAACCGATATTAGCAACCTGGATAATGTTGCTCTTAGAAGCAGCAAACTTGAGATGGCGTACGTTTTGAATGCCAATGCAAAATTGTGGTTGGTTGTAACTTTTCGAACTTTTTTGGTCGGAAAAACACACCTATAAAACACACACACACGAAAATGTTGACCAAAGCGAATTGAATCAACTTTAGAGATCTACGAAATAAGCAAAAAAGAAAAAAAAAATATACTTTTTAAAAAGGTAGAGAGAGATATATGAAAAAAGTGACTGTAACTTTTTGAAAGGTTTTCGGTAGGAAAAAAACAAAAACTGAAGGAAAAACACTTTCAAAATAAAATGTTGACCATTTTGAAGTCTAACAAAAAGACAAATGTATCCCTCATGAAATCTGGGCCTTGCTTGCTTGCACACGGATCCAACACGCAGCACAGAGATCATCACATTGAGGGCCACGA
Source organism: Hirschfeldia incana (assembly GCA_026261945.1). Classification (NCBI taxonomy): domain Eukaryota; kingdom Viridiplantae; phylum Streptophyta; class Magnoliopsida; order Brassicales; family Brassicaceae; genus Hirschfeldia; species Hirschfeldia incana. Next base: position 8,622,632 of record JABCMI010000006.1, read on the forward strand.
AACGAAAATACGATCCTCCAATCCAATCCAATCCAATCCAATCTAATCCATCTATCATCGTCCACAAGAGCGCTTCATTCCGATCTGTGAGACCTCCCTCTATTAGTTTTCTTTTTTCAATCTTATCGCATTGATTCTGAAACGTGTAATTCTCGTGGCTTTGGGGATCGATCATTCAGGATCAGACAATGGCGTTCCTTGTGACATCCTTAATATTCGCCGTCGTCGGCATCATTGCTTCGATTTTCACAAGAATCTGCTTCAACCAAGGCCCCTCCACCAATCTGTATGTTTTTTCTTTATTCCTCTTAAAAATGATATCACTAGCCGTCGTTAATAATGCGTTTGATCCGTCAATGTTTAGTTTAATTCTCCTAATCGATTGAGTAGCTCGAATCATTAGTATTCATCTCTCGCTGCTCCTGTAGAATCGATGATTGGTATACGAAATCTAATCATTGACTTTTGTTGAATTCTCCTTACGTTTTTTTTTTTTTTTTTGATAACCGATCTTCTTGGTTGGAGTAAATTTATCAGTCTTTTGTCTTTGATTTGTGGAACAGGCTACATTTTACTTTGGTCATTACAGCCACTGTCTGCTGTTGGTTGATGTAAGTTCTTATTATGTTTCATTCATTCTTTTTCTTTTTCTTATTATGGATGGTTCATCCTTTGTTTCCTCACCTCCATCAACATTAGCCATCAAACCATCATGAGAGATATAGAAAGAGATCCTTGTAGGCTTTACTACTTCCAGTTTACTTGTCGATAGAACAATGTAATTATCTCAACAGTTTTTAGTAGGAGATGAGTCACGTCTCTCCGAAGCTTATCTGGTTTCGATGATTTTGCATTCATGTTAACATGAACATTATTTGTCTCCGACTAATCTCCAACTTTTCCCCCCTCTGTGTTGTGATCATTTGACTCGTTGTCCCATTATGTTATATTTCACTGAATCGTTGTTTCTTTGTTTTTGGGCAGGTGGGCAATTGTATACATTGCGCAGATGAAGCCTCTCATTGTCCCTATCCTTAGCGAGGTTGAGTAGACAACCATCTTCTACACACACTAGGCAACCCAATGCACGGATTTGGTTGTCTCCTCGCTCTTCCCGTGAAATCTTCTTCATACATATCTCTTTTGTAATTCTTATGGCGGCGTGGAACAAACAATACCTTTTGCCTCTCTTCACTGCTAAATCTTTTGTCTCTTTATTCATCTATATAACAGTCTGCATCATATACTCAAAAAGACACTACGCCAGAGTGTGAGTCTGTATTATTTGTTAATGAAATAAAAATCCTTGGAGGAATATTACTCGCAAGTTTCTACCAAACGGCAATAATCCAAGAATTAGCCAACCAACCATTCGATCTGCTAGTCGCTGCCAAATTGACATAACGATTCCTGTGGAGTTTCTATGTAACTGTGAGCTTCAAAATTGCTTTGAGGTCTTTATATCCTAAGGAAATACAAACTTGAGTTATGACAAGAACACTCTTATAACTACAACAACTACAAAGAGAAATATTTTTCAACAATATCTTGTTTGTAAACAACCCCAGTTCGATGGCCTAAGTAGATCTCGCCTGAAACAATTGTATTGTATAGACCAGACTTCTTCCCCTATGCCTCAAATAAAAACAACTCTTGAACGAGTTGTGGTTCTCTTCCTCGGTTTTGCTCTAGGGAGTCAGATTGTCACATTATAGGAAGTAGTCAGGGGCAGGTTTTCTGGCGGGAGGCCCTCTCGAGTCCTGCATTTAGAGTATGTTAGTAGTTATCATAGGGTTATAAGAACCACAAGTACAAAACATTATCAAAAGTGTTCATACCTGCTGAGCTGCCTGGAACACACGGAACTCTTTGTTTAGATTCTCGTCCAGCTCTAGAATCGAAGCGATATTTCCGCATCTGGAGCATAAATGAAACAGAAGTAAATGCAAAGATAACTAAAAGGATACACAGACTGAAACAGACGGTCCTGAGTAACTTATTTTACCTATAACAGTAATTTGGGGCTGACCACACTGTCACAATCTGGCTATCGAACATCCATTTGTAACCCTCCATAACTAGTTGATGGGCTCGTCCTATGTAGTCTATGCTGTTTGTGTGGTTAAAATTCATGACAACACCGCCGCCAAAAAGGAATCCAGCTCCACGAGGACTCAATCCCCATCCCTCAACAATATCTTCAGGATCAGACCATAGGAGGTCACACATGGAACCATCATGTGGCACTTCTTGCTTCCGGTCAATTGTCCTGATCTGCCATAAACGTCTCCGTCAGTTAACTCAATATTAATTGAAACTTCTGACAATATCAACAGAGAGAGAGAGAGAGAGGGTGGATTTTTTCCATCAACCTGATCAAGAGTATTAATAGTTGGAGAGAGACCGCCATGAACACAGAAGATCTTATTCTCAACGACAGCTGAAAGACTTTTGTACATATAAAAAGAGGCAAATCATTTTAGCGTCAGAGATTCCCAAAAACTGAAAAACAAAGAAAGGGGTAATGCGTGCGGTAAGTAGGTACCTCATGTAGTCAAAAAGGTCGGTGCAGTATCTCCAGACATTTACAGAGCCGTATTTACGCAAACACTCATCATAAAATCCATAAACCTACTAAAAGCAGACTGTGTAAGATACAGAAACAACAACATTTTCGATGAGACTTCTGCATTTCACCCACCTGTGTGATTTGCCTGCTTTCGTGGTTTCCTCTGATGAGAGTTATACGGTCTGGATATCTAACCTAAGAGGATTTAAAAAACAGCTTGATTCAAAGAAACATGACCTTGTACAAAGTATAAGACACCGTCAAGAGTGTTACCTTGAGAGCGAGTAGAAGCAGAAAGGTCTCAACAGAGTAGTAACCACGATCAACAAAATCGCCAAGAAACAAGTAGTTGGTCTTGGGGCAATCACCTCCAACTTTGAAAAGCTCCATCATGTCATAGAACTGCCCATGGATATCACCACATAGCTATTCCATCGGAAACAACAAACAAACCTTCAAGAATTAGCAATTCTTGAAAACCATAACAACAACAAATGGCATCTACTGTCACTTAACACACGCTGCAACTTCACTGGATCCAAGCCAAGAATCTACTGAACCATCAAAACTACAATGCCTAGCGCCTAATCTCTTAGCATTTCTTGATTTACGAGCTCCTAATTCTACTTCCAGTGCGTTCTTTACAGATAACTCTTAATTATCGAATCCCTAGATTCGAGAAATAGGGGAAAGCAAGAACTTACAGTGACGGGAGCATCGACTCTCTGAACATTACTCTCTTCGACGAGGATCTCCATGGCTTTGAGGCAGAGAGACTTCACCTCCGGTTCGCTCAACGGCTCGCAGCGCTTCAGCTGCTCTATCTGCCGGTCTAGGTCTGACATTTCCCCTCTTTCGATTCCTCTTCAAAAAGAATCCTGAACCGATCCTTAATCTGATGATTCCGAACGAAATCAATTACTTCTCCGAGCTGAGTTTTCTTCTCCGGGAGAGATTCTCTCTCCTCTCCGCAGGGGTATGTGAATGTCTTCTCTCTCCTTTCCTAATGTTTTATTATTATATTCAAAACTGCCCCACTTCTTTCTATAAATTGTACATTCAGCCTGAATGTTGTAAAGATAACATTCGCATACTTGGTTGGCCCATAATGTCAATTATTATTATTATTATTATTATTACTATTATTATTTTTATTATTATTATTGACATAATTTTTATTTTATTACCAAATGAACATGAATACAAAAATCTGAAAACTTGTGAGACGAGATTTATCACATTATTTTATTTTATTTTGGTAAAAATGTGTCACGTTTTTTATTTTATTTCGTTTTGGTAAAAATGTATCACATTATTTTATTTTATTTTGGTAAAAATGTATCACATTACTTTTTAAAGGGAAGAAGAGAAATGCAATATGGAAAATATTCTGAAACTGGGAAAAAATATAAGTGATAAAGAAATCAAACAAAATACTCCATCCATTTGAAAATAATATATCTTAGAATTTTCACATTTTTACTAAAACATATTAACATTTAGTTATAAATTCATTATTGTAGTTTTATATTTTCCATAGTTTTAAACCAAAAAAAAATTAATATTTTTTGAATTTCACAGTTTTTTATTATTAGCTGACAAAATTTGAATAGAAAATATATAAAAAAATACTTTTTGAAACAATATTTTCTCTAAAATATACATTTTTAAATAAATGGAGAGAGTATATATTTAATATGTTATTGGAGTGTTTATTGGAGAGAGTATATATCTATTATATTAAAACAGAATTCATGACTTTTCATTCATGTGTGATATTTTTAAAAAATGGACTCTTACTAAAAATAACAACTTATTCATTTGTTACTTAAGAAATGAAACTATAATATGTCACATATACTTCTATAACAGACAAATCAAATATATATTCTTATATTTTCGTTCAAATTGTAACTGACTAAAAATATTTTCATATTTTTTACAATATAATATATATTTCATTTTTTCATTAAAATAAACCTTTTAAATATTTAATTAATTTCCTATATGTTTAAAATAAATGTATATTCCATTTTCACTTAAACAAAACTTTTAACTTTTAATTAATTTCATGTTTATTTGAAAATTAAATATATATTTCATTTTAACTAATCTCATTTACAATATATTACAAAATTTGCAATATTAATTTAATATAATAACTTTCATTTATTTTTTTGATCCTTAATCAATAAGATTTGACAATTTAAAATTTTGTATCATATGATTTAATATGCTATCACTAAAAATTTAAAACAGATAAATTAAGTAAAATGAAATATATATTTAAGTTTCAAATAAGCATGAAATGAACTAAAAGTTAAAAGTTTTGTTTAAGTGAAAATGGAATATACATTTATTTTAAACATACACAAAATTAATTAAATATTTAAAAGGCTTATTTTAATGAAAAAAATGAAATACAGATTATATTGTAAAAAAATTTCTGCATGAACTATAAATTTAAAATGTGATATTAAACAAACAAACAAATACTTATACTTCTATAACAAACAAATCCAATATATATTCCTATATTGTCTCTCAAATCGTAACTGAATAAAAATATTTTCATATTTTTTACAATATAATATAAATTTCATTTGTTCATTAAAATAAATCTTTTAAATATTTAATTAATTTCGTATATGTATAAAATAAATTTATATTCCATTTTCACTTTAAAAAACTTTTAACTTTTAATTAATTTCATGTTTATTTGAAAATTAAATATATATTTCATTTTAACTAATCTCATATACAATATTTTACAAAATTTGCAATATTAATTTAATATAATATCCTTCAATTAATTTTTTTATCCTTAATCAATAAGATTTTTGAAATTAAAATTTTGTATCATATGATTTAATATATGCTATCACTAAAACTTTAAAACAATTAAATTAAGTTACTGCATATGAACTATAAAATTGATATGTGTTAAAATGTGATATTAAACAAATTGTAATATATTAAATATTATAGTTAACAATATAAAATAAATAACTATGTATATATAAATGAAAATAATCACCCGCACGGTTGTGCGGATCGAAATCTAGTATACTGTATTAAAACAGAAGTCATGACTTTTAATTCATGTGTGATTTTTAATAAAATGGACTATAACTAGAATTAGTCACATGACATTTTCAATCATCATTTATCTTTATATTAAATAGAATATTTTACATTATTCCATCATTAATAAATTTAATATTATATAAAAAACAGTAACTTCTCAATATTGTAGGGATTTCATAAATAATAATAACAATATATGAAATTCAACTTATATTTAAATCATATATATATATATATATATACACCAAAATTTCGAAAAATCTGTTTATAAATATTTTAACACAACTTAATTTTCAAAAATTATATGTAATATTTTAACTAATTTCGTTATTAGTTTTGAAATATTATTATACACTAATATATTCAATTGTTGTATTTAAAATGAAAAAAACATTATATCTTTTTTATCTATTATACAATTAAATAAATTATATTAAAATAGAATTATTATTTCTATCTAAATAATTTTAACAATATATTAATTTTTTTTTAAAAATATATATATGTAAATATTTCACTAATTGTGTAATTAGCAATGGAATATTATTATGCAATATTTAAAGGGCAGATAAAAATTCAACATAAATAAAATACAAAATAATTATCAAATATGTTTTTTGCACATATTAATTTGTTTCAAATCTAAAGACAAATAAAATAATATAAATATAGAATAATAAGTATCAAATACATGTGATGGTTTTAGACATTTTACAACATGTAAACTATAAATTATTTTATTTGAAATATTTAAAGAAACATTAAAATATATGAATAAAATTAAATATAAATAAATAAATTAATATATATATATATATAACTAAACCATTAATTAAATTCTTTATAAGATTAATATATGAATTTATAAATTTAAAATTTTTAACTATCTTATTTAGTGAAAAAATACATTATCTTTGCAGATGATAATATTTTAATACTCTACCAAATTCTATTTCTATTTATTATTTATTTATTCAGTAATGAAATACTAATATAACAAATAAAAAAAAATAAATGAATACATGTGAAAGTTTGAAACAATTTATTTAAGGAAAAAAATATACTCTAATATTATTATGTGTGGTTTTTTTAAATCACTTAACATCATTTATTATTAATAATAATATAACTTATATATAACATGAATAATATAATTTGTTTCCTAATAAACCGGAAACATAACCACAATATCTTTTGATATCTTTTCATTTCAAAAAAATCAAAAAATCTGTTTAAGAAGATCTTAATTTTCAAAACTTATATGTAAATATTTTCACTAATTTTGTAGTTATTTTTGAAATATAATTTAACATTAATATATTCAGTTATCATTTATAAAATGAAATATAAATATTCTATTATATTTTTATCTATTATATAATCACAATCAATCATATTCAAATTTATTATATGATTTAAATATTTTAACAATATCATAATTTTTATAAATTTTGTAATTAGAATTGAAATATATATTATTATGCATTAATAAGTATATTTTTATTGTTTACAATCCGTCACATATTAATTTGTTTAACAAATAAAAATAAATACAATAAGATAAATATATAATAAGAGATAAAAAATACATGTGACAGTTTTAAACAATCGATTATTTACAACATCTAAACTATAAGTTATTATATTTGAAATACATTAAAATTAAAAATGTATACCATTATCAATTTAAAATAATTATATATATATATATAATTAAAAATAACATCTGCACGGTTGTGCGGATCGAGATCTAGTTATTATTATTATTATTATTATTATTATTATTATTATTATTATTATTATTATTATTATTATTATTATTATTATTATTATTATTATTATTATTATTGACATAATTTTTATTTTATTACCAATATGAACATGAATACAAAAATCTGAAAACTTGTGAGACGAGATTTATCACATTATTTTATTTTATTTTGGTAAATATGTGTCACGTTTTTTATTTTATTTTGTTTTGGTAAAAATGTATCACATTATTTTATTTTTATTTTGGTAAAAATGTATCACATTACTTTTTAAAGGGAAGAAGAAAAATGCAATATGGAAAATATTCTGAAACTGGGAAAAAATATAAGTGATAAAGAAATCAAACAAAATACTCCATCCATTTGAAAATAATATATCTTAGAATTTTCACATTTTTACTAAAACATATTAACATTTAGTTATAAATTCATTATTGTAGTTTTATATTTTCCATAGTTTTAAACCAAAAAACAATTACTCCCTCCGTTTCAATATAGATGATGTTTTGGAGGAAGTATTTTGTTTCAATTTAGATGAAGATTCGATGTTTTAAGGTTAACTTTAACTTTATTGGAAACTGTTCAGCCAATTAAAATTTACAGTCTTTTTTATAATTGGTTAGTTGATTATAAAATTTTATTTTTAAAATACTTTTTTAGAAAGATGTGACTCTCTTAATAATTGTGCAACAAGGTAAAACATCAAGTATTATGAAACAGATGGAGTAATATTTTTTGAATTTCACAGTTTTTATTATTAGCTGACAAAATTTGAATAGAAAATATAAAAAAAAAATACTTTTTGAAACAATATTTTCTCTAAAATATACATTTTTAAATAAATGGAGAGAGTATATATTTAATATGTTATTGGAGTGTTTATTGGAGAGAGTATATATATATATATATATATATATTGTATTAAATCAGCTTAATATACCTAACAGTAGCTCAATTTTGGAAAGTACTCACAGATTGATGTTTCTGACCAAGCTTGCACAATTCTTCTTTGTTTATGACCAAAATAATCCTGAACTGAGACGCTGTTTGTCCCATGCATTACAGTAAAAGTCAGAAGAATTATCTGACAAGTCTTTTAACTGTCATAGATGTCAAACCACCATTTATTATTATTTTTTTCTCACACTTTATTTCCTGTAATTTTTCTCTCTCATTTTTTCTTTCCTTCAACGATTCTCTTTCTCTTTTATGGTTTCCTTTTCATTTGACATATAGTTTTTTTTACACAAAAACAAAAATTGTTTTTACAACAATTTCGTAAAGGCTGATATAAGAAATGTTAACAGTTCAGAATGTAGAAGCGAAATATTTAACGATTAACTTAGCATACTACATCAGTTGTTACCATATTAACAAATAATGCAATTGATAATGAAAACGATTGAGAATATATGCCAAAATATATATCATAGTATTTTAATTTTTAATATAATTCACATTTCCTTAACATGTTATAATATGTGTATAAGTGTTAAAAGAAAAATAACATAAAGAGTAAAGAATACTTATTATTTCTACCAATTCATGAACCAGCTAATAAAATATGTATCAGCTAACTAATTACTTATCAGCTAAAAAGAATGTACCAACTGATACTATTATTTGGTAATATCTTACAAATCATTATATAAAAAAATTATAACAACACACAATTGATGTATCAAATTATTTATCCTTAACAACCCATTTATCAGCTGGAAAACATATTCTTGGCAAAAATTACTAATCATTTATCAGTAAAAGAGCAATCTTTTTTAACAGTTAACAAAATATGTATCTAGAAGAAAAATATGTACATTGGAATTTTGCTACAACATAATAATTATCAGGTACAAAAGAAAATGTCGGTTAATATTGTTGTTATCCAAATTGTAAAACAATTTTACTGATTCACTTTTTCTCTTCTCTGTTTTAGGTTTGGATAGATTCACATGTTAGATTTTTTTATGAATGGATTTTTAGAAGATTATGTAGGAACTTATATCAACGCGAGGAACGACATCTGTAAATCTAGATTTCTTACCTTCACCCAGAAATAGTGTGATCTCAGCCATCACATATGTGGAAGATCCCGACAATTAACAAAGACGATTGATTTTTTGAGTGCATTTTTGATCTTGTGATTCAAAATCGAAGGAAAGGTAATGGTGGGAAGAGTAATTGTTGTTGGTTTAGCAAAACATCTTTGCGGTAATCATAAAATTAACAATAGTTTAGGTGGTTGATGAAAGGGACAATACAAAATTGATAGTGATTTGGATAATGATTTCGAACTTGAAAAAAAAGGAGATATAGTTGTAGAAAAAGAGAAGAGATAAGAGGGAATAAGAAGAAGAAAGAAAGACATAAAAAAAAGAAAGGAGACATAAGAAAGAAAATACGTCAGTGACCTGACCCAAAAGATAAGACTATTGAATAGGCTGCAGTAGGGATAAAAATGAAATTAAAATGAATTTAACAAATTTTCCCTAAAATTTTCACATGAAGATTTTTTTTCTTTTTACCTTTTTTTTGTACACTTTAGACTTCTTAATTGGGGATCAATTCTAGGTTTTCTCGTCTACTTGTTTAAAAATATTTACAGAGGAAGAAAAAAAAGCGAAAAAGGAAATTGTGATAAACAAAAAAAGTAACAGTTCTATTTTGTCGATCAAACTAATCCTTGTCGCAAAATCCCTTCTTCGATTAATCATCAAAAGAGTCACACACGTAAGCTCTCTTTTTATCTTCTTCGTCTATGAATGTTAAAAGTAGGAAGCGAAACGGGGGAAACCTCTATTCCAATCTTATTCGTGCGTCCCCTAATTTTCGATTTTCGGCTTCGATTCATTTCTTGTTAGGTTTAGGTTCGTACTTGTGGTTCCTTTGTTTCAGTTCCAAATGAAACATTTTGATTATTGTATCTTGTTTTGTTGCAGAGGTTTCGATCAGTGATCGGCGGCAACGATGGAGAGAAACGTGGAGAAGATGCTGAACAGAGTCTCAATGGTGTTCATAATCATCGGAACATTGATGATGGTTATAATGATTCTCCAGACGCCTAAAACATGCATCTCACCAGAAGCTCCCTCGAAGCCACACACGCATTTCCCGAGATCAACCTGCGACTCCTCGCCGCGAAAGCATCTCCCTTTACCGAAAAAGAACGCTCGCCTCTGGTCCTCCAACGCTTGGAAGTCTCGTCTCCCCTCCTTCTCCTCCTACTTCCTCCGTCTCCGCGACCTCGGGCTGCTTCCCAACCACACCAAAGCTCTCTGCCTCTCCGCCGGCGCCGGCCACGCTCCGATGGCGATGGCCCAGATCGGGGTTTCCGATGTCACCGCCGTGGAGCTGGTTGATTCGCTTCCTCTTGTGAGAAGAGCTGATCCTCACAACCTTCCCTTTTTCGACGGTGCGTTTGATTTCGCGTTTACTGCGCATCTTGGTGATGCTCTGTTTCCGTGGAGGGTCGTGGAGGAGATGGAGAGGACGGTGAGGCGAGGTGGGTTTTGCGCGGTGGCGGTTGATGAGTGCGGTGGGGGTGATGTTAGGGAGATTGCTAAGCTTTTCTTGAGTTCTAAGATCGTTGATGTTGCTAATGTAACCTTGGAAGGATTGAAAAGGACTAGTATACTATTCAAAGTTCAAGACTTTAAGACATGACTCTGTTTTGTCTTATCAATGTTTTGGTATCTCAGAGGTTGTGTATTGTATCTATCTTTTTTACATGACTGTTTATCTTGCCTTGTACTGAAATGGCAAAGCTTCTTTGCTTTGTTCACTTAACAACACTTAACTGCATTAACATGAATTTGATTACTCAGTGACAAGCTTTCAGAGAGAGAGAGTGAAGAAGTTGCCTTTAGAAACACTCTGTCATGGGACAATGGCTCTGGGGTGACTGGCGAGGCCAGAATGTAACAGCTGCATAAACAGAGAGCATCAAAGGAATTCAACAAATATCAAATCTGGTTCAGTCAGGTTTTGTTAGACTATCGGCCACGGTGAGCATCAAATGTGAAATCCTAACTTACAAAAATGCCATACAAATAAACTTGCTGCCTTAGTTAATGCTAAACTACTTTTAATTGGGATGCAAGCTAATTGTACAAAATGCAGAAGCGAGGTCGACATCTTTTCTTTAAAACCCATATCTAGATAAGCCTTCGACATCAAGTTCCACAACTCAACATCACTGATTCCTAATTCGACAAACAATCAAACAACAAACAAGCAAACACACGGGGAAAAGAGCACACACACAAACACACAAGTAAACACGAAAACAAAATAAACGCACTAACACATAAACAAGTTTCAGAAATTCAGAGAGAAATGAATTCAGCACACTTTATTTTTTTGGGGGCCAACATACTTGATTGAAAACGAAATAAAACACAGAGTTCAATACTCATCCACACATCGGAGAGTTAGATATAAAGAGAGTAGCTCTGACTTAGCAATGGAATTCAGCACACAAACAAAGAGACTACTACTTACCTTACAAAATAAAAATGACTGTGACTGAGAGGAGACACGTGGCGTCCCTGAATTTGCTCACCTGCAAAAGCTAAACATCGTCAAGAGAATGATAAACAGAACAGATCATGGATGGTATCGATACCTTTGTATGCATGTCAGATCAGATTTATCATATTTTACTTTCATTGACAATCTTGACAAGGCCAAAAAGCTACACGTACGCCACCAATGAGCTTCGAGACACATGAATAGTCCAAGTGAGGCGTGTCATTTGTGGTTCTCAAGCTAAAACAAACTGATGTTTTGAAAGGCCTGTTGGTATCAAACCGATGTGCTCTTTTAGGGTCTTGGATTAATTGAGGACTGGTATAAGGATTTTTACAAGCTACATGGCATGTACTACATGTCAAACTTGTCAGTTTTGAGGATAGAAGATGTAAGCACTTAACAGCTCTCTATATAATGTGTATAAGATGTTTGCAAAATACCAAAAAACAAGTGTTCAATTTAAGTTGAAACCTTATTTGAACTGATTATGTATTTAGTAAGATAACAAATTAATAAATTTTCATAATCCTGAAAACAGCAGGTATGTTGGTCGTGGAATAAACCGTACTAGTCATTAGATAAAATATTACTCAGAAGATAGATTACAATAAATTAATCAAAATTAATTATTTCATCAACTCAATACGTATCATTACAAGATTGAGGTCAACATCCCCTCCTGAATTAATTACATAAAGTATTGGAAGTTGACATTAGCAATTTATTTAATCCTACAAAACATTTGTTCCAATCGAATACACATGATCACATCAATGTCTAAGTTTTAGACTTTCCTTCGAAATTTTATATTATGTCCCAACAAAATAAAATAAGGATTTATTAAGATTTGATAAAGTGGTGGTTTGTTTTGGGGTGCTACAGCAGACAACCGTCCCACGTATAACCTTGACAGGTTTGCGCGTCTTTCCTGATGTCACGCGTGACTACTATTTACACTAGCCACGTGTAGGATTACAGATGATTCATGCTGGCACGTTATGGGACCCGCCTCAGCGGTTAATTTATTCATCAACTACTTTTAAAATTGGGCGCGCATCGAGCCGTCGCCGAAGGCTTCTCTTTCTTCTGCTTTGTCTTCTCATACCAAATAAGCATTATAGTTATTGTAATTCTTTAGCCAAAAGAAATTATAGTATTGTGTTTTTCAAGCTTTAACTGAATTATATTTTACATTAATATGTTTTATTGAAAATTTGAGGCAAGTATATACATGTATTAAAAAATTACAAATTTAATAAAATTTAGTTAATTGCGATTTTGTTCAGACTTTAAAACTATATAAAATGCATTACATTTTTTTACAAAAATTATTTCTGGTCGAACTTGAAAAAAATAGTAAAACCCATCAGCTATATTAGTCTGATTCTTCTTACATTTTCAAACATGAACCTTAAAAGCACGTTTTGTTTATATTTCTAACGTTTAATATGCAGCCAATTTGTGTGTGTACAAAACCAAACATGAATGTCAATCCAATGCATGCAGAGGTACAATTCATCATATCAGTGAAGTGAAGGGACCCTTAATGACTTTTACAAGTAGGCATGTAGAGCAAAACCATAAGTGTTTCAAGCATAAAACAAACGCTTATTACTAGCATACTCAGTAAATGTTATTTATCTATAAATGTAGTAATATTAAAAGAGATATCCAAGAAATAAGCACAGTTTAATATAACAGCTTGGTTTGCGTTTATAATTTGATCAGGAGCTAGTTTAACAATGGGAGGTTAAGTCTCGTTTCACATTAAATTCAAGTAAACAAAGTTAATGTCACCCTTTTAAATGTAACTTAATTAACATGTGTTGTATTTACCAACAATAATCTAGTATAATAGATACGAATTTTAGACTAACTAATAAATGTTTAAAAGGTTATAGGTTCAAATTTTACTGGAAGATATTTTTTATCAAACAAGTGAGTTTACAATGAAACATAAACATCAACATATAAAATGTACAAATCTAGTGTGCAAGATTGTTAAGAAGCAGCAACTTAGTGTGTTTGAACTCTCTTCTTCTACTGCTGTCTTGGGTCATCCCATTGGAGAACACATCAGTTGCAGGTTGAATTGAAACAAATCAGTGGAAATATGATTGTTTTGTTACTTGTGGAGAGTGATCACTCTTCTCTGATGTGTGTTCTCTTCTTGTAGCTGTTTTATTTTAATTAGCAGTTTTGTTTTGTTTTTGTTTTGCAGAAGGATGGAATGATGCGTTAGGATGCAGTACGAGGAACTGAACTTGATGCATTATATGACTAGTAGCTGGAGATAGTATTATGCATTCCTTTTCGAATGAATGGTCTTGTTTCTAAACTACGTAGGTTTCAATAGCTATTGACTCTTCTGTGATTCAAAGTAAGAATCTTCCCCTGTGCGTGACTATATAAAACATATATGATTTTCATCCAATTATTTATAAATTTGTATTTTTAATTTTAATATGTTTTATGTCATATTTATTTAAATTATATAAAATTCATTAGTTTAACTTTAAAAAAATATTTAAAAACCTCAAAGAGGTTCTCCCATTGGACCATGAAAAAATTAAATACATTAGCAAGGGTTCTAAACTTCACAAATTACAAAATTAACTATTAAACTAATCAATAGAATCTATGATGGGTTCTAACCAATGGACATGCTTTAAGAGTTCAGAACCTCTCAGTATTTGAAAAAGAAATGTGTTGAATTTGGAAGCCAAAGCGCCCACAGTATTTAGCTGAAGCCGACCAACTAAACTCTCGGCTCCTGAACTGTCCAAATAAAACTACGTGATTACGCGTAATTGTGGTTAGACTGCAATAATTAATTGTAAAATCTTTCCAATGATGGATACACTTTTGTAACTTAAGAAGAAAACTAATTGTCAGATTTTTTTTGATAATTTTAATTATTTATATTTTAAAATTTTAATTTGAATTAGCGATCATATAAATGACAATCCAACAAACGAAACAGCTAGAACTAAGAAGACTTTCTCTCTCTTTCTCTCTAACAAATCTCCAGGACAAGAAAAAGAAGCCTATAAAGTCAACGGCGGGAGGAAGAGCGACAAGTCCGGCGAGGTAATCCGACAATGCGAGGGTTACAAGCTTCGTCCCTTTTACTCTGTGGTGTGGTTCTGATTCAGCTTCTTGCTGCTCAAACCGATGCCCAAGGACCTAAAAGTAAATGGCAGACGCTCACCGGTGAGTTCTCTCTCACTTTCTCTCATCTTGTATTTTAAAGATCACTCTCTTGATAACCTTTTCTTGTTTTTGTTTTGCTTTGCGTGCTTGCCAGGTTTCTCTCCTCGTGTGATTGCTCGTGGAGGGTTTTCAGGATTGTTCCCAGATTCGAGCTTCGATGCTTACAACTTCGCAATGCTGACAAGCGTAGCCGATGTTGTTCTATGGTGTGATCTTCAGCTAACCAAAGATGGAGCTGGCATCTGCTTCCCTGGTTTAACTATGAGCAATGCTTCAACTGTTGAAGCTGCTTACCCAAATCGTACAAACACTTACCTTGTTAATGGAGTCTCCACTCAGGGCTGGTTCACCGCTGACTTCTCCTTGAAAGAGCTTAACAAAGTTAACCGTAAGTCTTCTTAACTCCATTAGTAGTGGTTTTGTAGAAAGATAAAAACAAAGAAAAATACTCTTAACTAGCATTAAATGTTTTCTAGTAAAAATGACCGAAAAATGTTACAAAATAATATTTATTAAAAATAAAAAAAACAGATGTATATTTCATATTTGGGTTTAGATATTAGTATTTAGAGGATGAAGATGTGATTAATTAGGGTATAGGAGTTTGAATAGTGTGTTATTTTGGGAATTTTTTTTATCATTGGATGCTATTATTGTGATAAATTTAGAAAGTCTTTTGTCCAAAAACAAATGTGTGACGTTTTGTTCTCACCTCTTTGTAGTGATCAGAGGTATACTATCACGGTCCGAGAGATTCGATGGAAACGGATACGCTATCTTGACGGTTCAAGATATAAACACAGAGCTGAAACCACAAGGCCTTTGGTTAAACGTTCAGCACGAAGCCTTCTACGCGCAGCACAATCTAAGCATGACCACTTTTCTAACCACAGCCTCCAAAACCGTCATCATCGACTTCGTCTCTTCCCCTGAAGTCAACTTCTTTAAGAAAATCGCGGGACGTTTCGGGAAAAACGGACCGAGCTTCGTGTTCAAGTTTCTTGAGAAAGAAGCATTCGAGCCGACTACAAACAGAACATACGGTTCAATCTTGAGTAACTTGACTTTTGTTAAGACTTTTGCTTCAGGGATTCTTGTTCCCAAGTCTTACGTATTGCCACTCGATGACAAGCAGTACTTGCTTCCTTCTACGTCCTTAGTTCAAGATGCTCACAAAGCAGGACTTGAAGTGTTTGTGTCAGGCTTTGCTAATGATGTTGATATTGCACATGACTATAGTTATGATCCAGTGTCTGAGTATCTATCTTTTGTGGATAATGGCAACTTCTCTGTCGACGGTGTGCTTTCTGATTTTCCTATAACTGCTTCTGCATCCGTTGGTAAGCAAAATCTCTTCAACATTCAAAGCCTTTTGTCCTTAATAAACTGATGGAAATACTCAAAATTCAAACATTATTTTCTTGTTTTTCATCAGAATGCTTCTCCCACATGGGCAGAAACGCTACAAAACAAGGTATGATTAGTAATAACTTTGCTTCTTTTTCTTGCAATGACTAAAGAAACATGTTAGTGACTTGTCATGTAATAATAAATGGTTGATGTTTTTTCAGTGGATTTTCTTGTAATAACCAAAAATGGTGCAAGTGGAGACTACCCAGGATGTACAGACTTGGCATATGCCAAGGCAATCAAAGATGGTGCTGATGTTATAGACTGCTCTGTCCAAATGTCCAGTGACGGTACACCCTTTTGTTCAAGTTCCATCGATCTTGGTAACACCACAATGGTCGCCCAAACTCCTTTCAGAAACCGTTCAACAAGTGTTCCTGAGATTAGCTCTCTTGGTGGTATATACACTTTTAGTCTCGCCTGGTCTGAGATCCAGACCTTGACTCGTAAGTTTCTTCCTACTATTAATAGTAACTAGTTTGAGAGCTTTCTCATATAGATACAAACTACAGACTAATTTGAAGTTAGTAATTTGCCAGTTACGTTAACTATTCTCCAATTGTGTTTGTGCAGCTGCTATTTCAAACCCTTACAGAACATACAATATGTTTAGGAATCCAAACGAGAGAAATGCTGGGAAGCTTGTTTCACTTACTGACTTCCTAAACTTGGCAAAGAACTCCACCTCTCTTTCTGGTGTTTTGATCAGTGTGGAGGTAAACTCTCTAACTCTCTTTTACCTCTTTTAGTAATCTTAAGGTTTTGGGATCATGACATCTTATTGTGTCCCTCAGAATGCAGCATACCTGAGAGAGAACCAAGGGCTAGACGTGGTTAAAGCGGTTCTTGACACACTCACTGAAACTGGCTACACCAACATCACAACCAAAAAGGTTATGATTCAGTCAACAAACAGCTCGGTTCTAGTCGACTTCAAGAAGCAGAGCAAGTACGAGACTGTCTACAAAGTCGAAGAAACCATCCGTGACGTTCAAGACTCTGCTATAGAAGACATAAAGACATTCGCTAGTGCTGTCGTCGTTGTAAAATCATCAGTCTTTCCTGACAATGAAGGGTTCGTCACGGGACAAACCAATGTTGTGGAGAGGCTGCAGAAGTTTAAGCTTCCGGTATACGTTGAACTCTTCCAAAACGAGTTTGTATCTCAACCTTATGACTTCTTCTCTGACGCGACTGTTGAGATAAACTCTTATGTTACTGGAGCTGGTGTGAATGGAACCGTCACCGAGTTCCCTCTCACAGCTGCTAGATACAGAAGTAAGTGTGCCCTAATATTTTACACCAAAAGGTTTCACAACATAATATCAAATAGTGCCCTAACTTGGTTTTTCTCTTTGTGCAGAGAATAGATGTTTGGCAAGCAAGGAAACTCCACCTTACATGGCTCCTGTCCAACCCGGTGGACTCTTACAAGTTGTGAATCATGCATCCTTACCTCCAGCCGAAGCTCCAAACCCGGTGTTCACAGATGCTGATGTTGATGAGCCCCCACTACCTCCGGTTACAGCAAAAGCTCCAGAATCAACCCCTGGAACACCATCAAAACCATCAACCATTGCACCAGCACCTAGTGGACAAACCCGGCTCACTCTATCTCTTCTCCTCTCTGTTTCTGCAATGGTTCTTGCCTCTCTTCTACTTCAGTGATCAAACGCTTTTGATCACACATCTTCCTAAAAATTTTCTTTGTGTGACAATGTCAGACCTTAACAGCCGGAACCATAATGTTTTTCATGTTTATATTCTAGTTCTGTCCTAAAAGAGCAGGAAATTCTTGGAGTGTAACTTTCCCCTCATATTCATTTGTTGTTGTAACATATACTCTTACTACTACTATTATTTCCTTGTGTCTTGTAATATCTATGTATTCATGTACTATCTATTACTTACTACACTGGACAAGAAAATAAATTGTTTTTTTTGGTTGATAAATACCTTTCTGCTTTTCTGTTACCTAAAGGTTCTTTGTAAATCTTTTTTTTTTGGTTTCCATCTCCTGGAGAAACTATTTCACAAGCTGTTCTTTCCCTTGATGCTTTTAGTCCATTACAGACCTCATCTTCTGACCATTTTCCTTAATACTTGAGCTGCTCCATCAAAATCCTCTTTCTTACTTAAGGCAGCTATCAACAATATTGAATGTTTGATCATGAACAAACGCTCCTAATCATGTATGCTTCTCTATAATTCAAATTCCACGGTGTGCATTTCTCCTCACGCATTGTCCCATTACTAAACGCAGAGAAGGTGGACGACTTGGGCACCAAATAAACATCTTGCACCATCCCAAGTCACGCAGATCGTAGAGTTTAATTTAATAGATTAATTAAAACTAAAAGGTGTATTAAGAACATTTGTTACAGCTTACAAGGGATTTGTAAAAAAAACATTTTTAGCAGGCTTTAAATTTTTTGATAGCCGGCATTTCTCTATAAGCCAATGAGAGTGAGAGAAAAAGTTGAATAAAAAAAGAAATGGAGATGCGGGGTATCGATCCCCGTACCTCTCGCATGCTAAGCGAGCGCTCTACCATCTGAGCTACATCCCCATTGATATCTTAGTCACTTGATAGAAAACTAGTTTTATAAAGCAACTCTTTTTGTTTTAGCCATTGGAATCCCTTGCTCCTCCGCAAGCTCGTACTAAAGCAAGCCTGTATGCATGATTTTGTCAAACAACGCCTCATCCCTCATGCATAAACATAAAAAAAAAAAAAACATGTAATATCCATTCTTATACTCTGGCCTTGTGTCTTGTAATATCTATGATTATTAGCACATCCAATGGGCTTGGATTACCAGGGAAACTACCAGTGCAGCATCCAGCAACGACCTAACAATAATGGCTGCAAAGTAAACAACAGATGAAATTTAAAAGTAAGAGAGACATTACAAGTTGATGCAAAAGGAGAAAGAGTCCCAACCATCATCTTTTCCTCGTAATTGTTTGAGAAGCCAAACAACCAAACGGTGTTCTCCAGACAAAAACAGCTAAAAACAAGAAAAAGTACAAACTCTGTTTGGATACGGTACTGTTCTTACTCTCTGTATCTTTTGTCTGATTATATTTAGTCCAAATTGAGTTCGTTAATCCGTATTTGAATCCTCAAAATCAAAGCAAAAGATGAATCAATACATGAAAATAATCATTTTAGATCCCTTTTGCACAATTCACACTAATAGAAAAATCATAAGTTCTCATGAACAATTCCGAATCAAACAAGTTTAAACCAAAGATTTTAAGAAAAAAAAAATCTGTAAAGAAAGAAAAAAAAGAAACATTAACAATTAGAGTTACAAACAAGAGCACACAACATGAAGAATCTTTGGAGAATCTAAAGAATAGTGAGATCGAGAATCAACGATCTCTCTAGTTATTGCTATGGAAAGATGAACGCAGTAGACACCATATCTCTTTTTATCATCCATCCCACATCTTTGTATCTTTGCAGCTAACCAATCTGATCTTCTCTTTATGTAAGAATTTAAAAAACAGACATTACCTCTTTTTTGTGATGCTAAAAAAACAAACAGAAACTCACTGTGTGATGAAGAAAGTTGGTAACAACAACTCTTCAAACTCTGCAACGCACATTGCCTTTTCTACGCTTCAATACCTGAAAACAAAATGTATCAGGTGAGATTAACATAGCTAAAGCCGTTAAGATGAATGCTCATGTGTGTGTGTGTGTGTACCTCTATTCGTTTGTCTATTCCCTCCAACACTGTAGCTTCCGGGGTAACCTTCAGAGGCATTACCAGATGGGTCTGAGGCCGCTACATTGTCAAAACCAAAGCCATAAGAGCGAGACAAGCCGTCTAACTCATTAGAAGACTGATGATGAGGCATCGTCTGCTGCCACGTTGAGTCGCTATAAACCGAGTTCCCTCTGTACATTTCCCCTATGGACCCATCAAAACCGTTTGTGTTGTTGTTATTGCTACCACCAGAGAATGATAACGCAGAAAGTCCAGAACTTGACCCAAAGCTTCTCCCATAGCCACCATTAGTATCAGAAAGCCCCCAGTTTCCTCTGTTGTTGTTACCAACAGAGACACCCAAGTTCCAGCCTGGACCACCCGAAGAATCAGTTCTGTTTCCCCACAAGTCTCTATTGCTTGGGTTGTAAGCAGAGTCACCTCTGTTGAATCCTATTGGAGAGTTGTAACGGTTCGGTGAAGCACCACCACCGTTGAAGTACTGGTTCCCAGGGATCATCCGGTTATTATAACCAATAGCGTTTCCATCAAAGCTTGAGTTCAAACTCAGCTCTTGGTTCAGACCAAGACCAAAGTTATTAGAGAAAGCATTCCTACCGCTACCAATAACAGGACTAAACCTAGAACCAGGAGGGCCTATGTTGTTGTTACTATTATAACCAGGAGCAAAACTATTGAAGTAGCTATTACCACCACCAGATGACCTATTAGGTGGTACCACTACTCCATAGTTATTACCACCATACCCAATAACCGGACTGCTCCGGTTAACAGCAGGAAGAGCTGCTGAGGCTGAGGAAGGCTGCTCCTTTGGCACTGCTCTTTTAACCTCGACCATTTTGCCGTTTAGCTCGTGGAAGGTCTTGTGAAGAACCATCTCCACAGACTCTTCTGAATCAAAAGTGATGAATCCAAAGCCACGTGGCCTCTGCGTGTTATGATCATACATCACCACAACGTCTGCGATCGTACCGAACTGGTCAAAGTAGTTCTTGAACTCGGCCTCGGTAATGCTCGATGGTAAACCTCCAACGAAGATCTTCTTGGTTCGCCCGCTGTTGCCACCATTACCACCGTGGCTAGGTGAGGAGGAGATAAGGTGCATTGGACTCGCGTGTCGTTTCAGCACCTGCTGATCATCACGTGGCACAGCTTTCTTCGCCTCCACCTGCAACAAAAAAACACCAAAACAGAAGGCTTCTTCAATCCTTTTATCATTGATCTAAAACACTAACATTGCATCAAAGATCTAAACTATAGAACAAATCCATCTCATCAAACTTAGGACACAAGACAGATCTATAAAGACAACCCCAATTACTAACCGTGCGGCCATCGATGATGTGTTTCTCCAGGATGACTCTCTCTGCAACAGAAGGATCTGCAAAGACGATGAAGCCAAAGCCACGTGCACGTCCCGTGGTACGGTCTCGCATGATCACAGACTCGACCAAATCACCATACTTACTAAAATACTCTCTGAGCCGTTCTTCGTCCGTGTCCCAAGATATCCCGCCGATGAAGAGCTTCCCCAGATCCGACACCGTTTCCATCTTTTGCTCCTGCAAATAACAAACAAACACGATCAATGAATCCGATCTTAAGATAAGCAGATCAGTTTCCCATTTCATCTAACAAACAGAACATAATTTGATTTAGGACAAATCTTGGATCGTGTCTTAGATTCGAAGCTCTGAGATTTACGGACAGAGAAACATGTGAAATCAACTTTTGTCTGAAAACAGAATCCAAATCTCAATCCCGATCAAATCGGAAGTGAGTATCTTTTCAAATCTGACAATGGATTAGCATCCAATCAAAAACAAAACTAAAACAGAGGAATGAAGAAAACAGAGGATCAATGAGATGGATAACAGCAAACAGACAAAAGACAGAAGAATAAGATTGAAAAGGAAAAAAAACGTTAGATTTGAACTTAGGGGAGAAGGAAATTCACCATCTTGGAGGAGGAGGACCTAGATGATGATGGAAAATGTGGAGAACCTTTCTTTAAGATCTGGAGAAAGGGACAAGGACAAGAGAAACAGAGGATGTTTTGTTCATTCTATAAGACATCCATCCACTCTTTCTGTTTCTCTCTCTCTATAGGGTTCTTCTCTTATCAAGATGGCCTCCCTCTCTTTCAAGCTTGTTAAAATTTTTCCTTTTTTATTATTTTTTTTCTCTGTAATGCTTTCTTGTTTTTTAAGTTATTAATTTTAATTACTTCAAATCTTTTAAGAGGGATTCCTTTTTTCCTCAGGCCAAAAGATGGTAAAACAACAGTCACATATAATAATAGGGGGGAAGATTTGAGATTTGCATCTCTGTAAGAATCTTATTTTTGGGTTGTCAAAGAGAGGCAGATGATGGAAGATGATATACCTCCTTTAGTTTTGAATTTTATATTTTCCCATAAATTTGTTGATCCTCAATAATTTATCTGCCGACGACTAATAGATTATTTATGAGAAACAATCAAACTAATATTTTTCCAATTTTTATGGGATTAGATTTAAGTTATAGAGTCGCTTAGAAAAGTTAAAGAATAGAATGTTAGTAAAAACAAACATGATGCCAAATGAAGTAAAACATTTTTAGTGGTAACATCAACAACAACAACACAAAAAAAAACTATTTACTTGAATACATAAAAAAATTCTTTATGAATATAATTAGTAACAATGCTAGCATATAATAAGTATGTTAATTTACCAAAGCCTCTACACATTATTCCTTGCTTTAGAAACAAACTAAGGTTATACTTTATGCATATATACTTTGCTATATTTTACTTTAGAAGAAGTATATGTAATTTTATGTAGATTGATAGGACTTACGCAGATTCCATATTGTTATATTTACCATGATTTCTATATTTTTAAGTTCTGTGTTCTGCTGTTTTCCTCAACAAATAATCTTCATCTTTTATATTATAAGGAGAAGATCTTACATATTACATTAAGATGTTACACGAGTTCTATGTTTTTTCTATGTTTTTCTGCTGTATTTTTCAAATAATCTTCCTCATTTAGTTAATTAACATAACGTTCTATATGGAATAAGAAATAATACTTAATATATATATATATATATATATATATATATATATATATATATATATATATATATATATATATATATATATATATATATATATATATATATTTATATATATATATATCCAAAAAGTTTCCTTATAATATAAAAAGAGGAAGATTATTATTGTAAAATACAACATAAAATGTTTGAACAACAAAAACATAAAAATCAGTTTCCATGGATTTAGATTCGTCGGATCCATGGATTTAGTATCCGGATCCGCATTCGAGACTTTCAAATATCTAGATTTCGGATATTCGTCTATATATTATTATATCCACGGATATTCGGATTCGGATTTGGTAAAAATAATTAATAAAATAAAAATAATATTTTTAGAAATATTAAAATTCCAAAAATACTATATAAATTAAATATTTATCAAAATTAATAAATATAAATATGAATATAATATTTAAAAATGAAAATATAGTATTATAAAACTAATTATATGGACAAATATTAATATGTCAAATATAATTATTAATAAAATTAAAATTTTAATTTATTTTAAAATACGGATCTGGATCCGGATATCCGAACCTAAAATTTAAGATATCAGGATCCGAATTCGGTTTTAATGGATCCTTGATTTTACTATTCGAATTCGGATCTGGACGCCCTAGATATTTTATTTTGGGAGCGGATCTCGAATATTAAGTCCTATGCCTAATACTTATCTAATAAAAACCCTTTAAATATGTCTACGTTGACATATAAGGATTTTTGAGTATACAAAACTCAAAAAGTTAGGTACTTTTTTCAAATTTTGAGTATACAAGACTCGTGAATATATTAGGTACTTTTTTCTTTTCAAAAAAATATAAATATTAGGTACTTGACCGGTATCTTTAAATATATTGCAGAGAAGAATCATATGCCCTACAACTACAAGAAATTAAAGTACTATTTTTTTGCCTTGATTTTGTATTTTAATATTCTATCAAATTGATGTTTGATATTTTCCAATAAGGGAAGACATTCTGTTATGTGGGGTTTTTCTTGTTCCCTTGGTATATTATGTAATGATGCCTAAACTAAATAAAAAAAAAATCTATCAACCAGGCAGAGAAGATATGATCTATAGACTGTATATAGCTTGTCGTGGATGGAGGTAAACTTCTAAATGTTCTTTTGGGGAATAAATGTTGTTTATGAGTATCCAAAGATTGCATTATATATAATATTAGTATCCAGTAACTAGTTACATGTAGACGGCCTGGCCAGTGAACCATATATAAAGGAATACATTTCTTTTTAGTAATTTTCCATCTAAGAAGGTATTATCAGTTGCAAGACCATGCATTCATATGTCGAAATTTAAACTAACCTCAAACAGTCGAATATTCTTGATATTTAAAACTGTCTACGGTCATTGGAAAACTACAAATGTTCATCACTTTGTTTCTGAACACTCCTTCACATGGTATCGAGCACTTGAGTAATAAGATCACTGTTCCTCAATATATGCCTATATTATTAACTAAAATAATTGCAAATTAAGTGCACCAAACTAAGATATTGGAACAACCCTTTTTCTTGGTCAAATGTTTCATCCAAGTTATGATGATGGTGAGGACATCACCTTTCTGAACTTTGACGATTTCTCATGCATGACTTTACCATTTTCACATTTGAAGTTATGTTCTAAATAAACAAATCTATTATATTAAAAGAGAAGTCATGACTTCTAATTCATGTGTGATTTTTAATAAAATGGATTATCTACTAGAATTGGTCACATCATATTTTAATCATCATTAATTTTCATATTAGATAAAATACATTACATTATTCAATCATTAATAACTTTAATATTATACAAAAGATAATAACTTCCCAATATTTTAGGGATTTCATAAATAAAATTAACAATATACTGAATCAAACTTATATTTAAATCATATATATATTAAAATTTCGAAAAAAAACCTGTTTAAAAATATTTTAACAGATATTAATTTTCAAAAATTATATGTAAATATGTTAATTAATTTCGTGATTAGTTTGGAATATACTATACACTAATATATTCAGTTATTGTTTACAAAATAGAAAATAAATATTCTATCTTTTTTATCAATAATATAATCAAAATATATCATATTAAAAGAAAATTATTATGTTGACCTAAATATTTTAACAATATATTAATTTTCAAAAAAAATGTTTGTAAATATTTCAATAATTTTTTAATTAAGAATGAAATATTATGATGCAATAATATATATAGTTAATATTTATAAAATTTTAAATAAAAATTCTATCATACACTTATCTATTTATAATCATAACTATACATGTTAAAATAAAATTATTATATTTAACTACATATGAAAAAGTTATATTAAAGTGATAGATTATAAATTTTATTTTTATACATATAAAATATTTATGTTAACATAATAATTTGATGAAAGACTACAATACATGTATAAAAACAAAATATATTAGATTTTTTTATATGCAATAGTGTATTATGTAAATGAAGAAATGTAAAAATATTACTAAAATGAAATCCAGTTTTAAAGGACATGTAAAAATTTACATAAATTAAATACAAAATAATTATCAAATATGTTTTCCATGCCATATTAACTTGTTTAATAATTAAATACAAATACAATAATATAAATATATAATAAGAAGAAAAATACATGTGGTGGTTTTTTTTGTCATCAGCACATATGATGGTTTTAAACATTTTACAACATATAAACTAAAAATTATTATATTTGAAATTCTTAAGGAAACATTTAATATTAGACTAAAACTAAATAATGATTTTAAATAAATATATATACATAGAAAATTGAATGTTTAATTAAAGTAAAAATAATACCCACACGGTTGTGCGGGTCGAGATCTAGTTATAAATTATTTTTAGCTATTTTGTTTAAACTTTTTACCACAACCAACCAACATTTCAAGCGCATATATAATTTATCCATGTAACCGAAAAGGCTGGCCTAACCACTTTTTATACGGCCACAATATGCGTTCAATCAGAATCTGACTTTTAACATATTGCAAAAATTTTACATGATAAAAGAATATAGTTTGTGATTGACATATATATATATATATATATATATAGTATCGTTATGATGTCAAAAAAAAAAGTTTCTAGTGGTTTGTCAAAAAACATGATATAATAGATATGGTTGACAAACAAAACCATTATCCCCCAGAAGATAATTAGATAAATTAATAGTTTAACATTTTTGACATTTTTGACTCAGAGAGTTAATAGTGTAACATTTAAATTGTAACAAATATATTTTCGACTGGGCCATGTTCTTTTTGTCAACGAAATGAGCCACAAAAACAAAATAAGAAAAGAAAGAAATATGAAAGAGGCAAAAACAATGAATCGGAAGTCTCCTACCTTCACAGTAAGAGTGAAAGAGAGTTCTCTATACCACCCTTGAAAGAGCTCATCTCTAGCTGAACTGAACCGTCAAGTTGATAATGAGCGGAAGGAGTTTCAGGTCGGTTGCTCACCAAGGCACAATTCAGCTGGAGGAGGAGGACGAGGTGCCATTGTTCATGCTGCTACGATTCTTCTAGTAGTGCCTAAGTGGGGGAAGGAGTTTGTTAGTTGGGTTGTGTAATTTGGTGAAGATGATTTCTTAGTCTTGTAACAAGTGCTTAAAAAAAACTATGATTTTTTTTTGGCCTAAGATTCCGATTCTTCACGTTACACTATACTCTGCATTGGTCTGCATTTGTGTACTATTGAGATTGTTCTCCGCGAATAAACCTTTTTATATGTATCATCTTCTATTGATGCTAAGCAGTTCTTATATATGTACACTCTTTCTCTTTCTCTTCATCTTTTTCTTTTCTTCACATTGTCCATCTCCCCTGTCTTTGGTGCTGCCCTTGTCTATTTCTTTCCCACACTCTTTGTTAATTGTTTTTTATGTTAGCTGTATAAAACTTTCATTTGTTTATATTATTATATATTGAATGATTCCATCGGCGAGAAAAAAAGTACCTTTGTTCACCATATATAGCTTCACAGTCATCGTTTCGTGTGTAACTAGCTTAAGTTATGCTCTCAGATCAAATCAAAGTGACGAAACAATACTATATAAGTGATGATGCCATATAGGAAGCACATGCATTCCATCACACCGCCTTCACCGAGCACAAGTCCACTGAATTTGAATCCAGACCTCCTGCATCCAACATGGTATTGTTTCACAAGCTAAAAGTTGTTAAAATTCCCTTGTATGCTGTTGAGTGTTGAGGGTGGTAGCATTATCGTAATATATTATTTATTGATTTCAAAGTGTATGCAGAGCTTGACAAGTATAGAAGTGAGCAACCAGCACAGGGCCATGGATCCTCACACTCACCTTCTTCCATCAGTGAGACTGCAGCTTCTTCAAGCGACCTAAGCCGGCCAACTCCTCATCCTCTTCAGACGCCACATCAAAATGGATCTGATCAAGATGAATTAGTCCAGACATCTCAAAATGACTCCAGAGAAAGTACGCCATCAGTATTGGCTGAAGAAGATGGTTGCAACTGGAGAAAGTATGGTCAGAAGCATGTCAGAGGGAGTGAATATCTCCAGAGTTATTATAAATGTACACATCTTAACTGTGAAGTGAAGAAATTATTTGAAAGGTGTTATGATGGGGAGATCACTGATGTTATTTACAAGGGTACACATGTCCATCCAAAACCTCAACCCGCTCGTCGAAACTCTGGTGATCTTGCACAAGAAGAAAGGGTAGGTAAGTGTCCATCCTCCAATGACTATATATATAGCCTAGATGGTAACCATCCCCTTGACAATAACTTCGTGTTGTTGTTCAGACTCTGAGTGAGGTCGACATACTTGATGATGGGTATAGGTGGCGTAAGTACGAACAGAAAGTCGTCAGAGGAAACCCAAATCCCAGGTTCTTTCAAGCAAGACTTGCAGTTCAAGATGATAGCTATAAAAGTTTAGTCTTTGTCTTCAAGTGTCTGATTGTTGGGTTTGTGCATAAAGTGTTGCTTCTCTTGGCAATTGGATGGAAGATAGTGATCTTAATGGATTTAACAAGGAGATTAATGCTTCGTGATGTAGGAGCTATTACAAGTGCACAGCTCCCGAATGCCAGTGAGAAAACACGTGTAGAGGGCATCACATGATCCAAAAGCTGTAATAACAACATGCGAAGGCAAACACAATCACGATGTTCCCACTTCAAAGTTTAGCAACCATCATGACATACAGCCTCGGTTCAAACGAGATGAAACAACAGACACCATCCATCAGCCTTAATCTTGGTGTTGGAATCTCCATTAATGGACCTGACCACACTTCCAACAAGGGTCAGCATCAGAATCAACAAGATGTGGATGTAAATTTTAGTCGTTTTGTTTCGAGTCTGAACTGAGGAAAGCAGCTCTGGTTTTGGTAGAGACAAAAAAGGAAGAAGCTGCATAGCCACACGATAGGTTTGCTTGTGTGTCTAATACCATTTAACACTAAAAGCCTCATTTCGATTGTCGTTTGATTTGTGAGGCTCTCTTTTCCAGACATTGTCTAGTTTTCTTTAGTTTCCTTCTTCTGGGACAGAGGAGGCCAATAAGTAATAGAATGAATAATATGATTTATCTTGATTCCCCTTCTGTTGACATGTTGGTATGTCAAATATTTACTCCCTCCGTTCGAATATATTTGACGTTATAAGAGTGGGCACAAAAATTAAGGTCGTTTGATATATTGTCTATTTTAACCTCTTCCTAACGTTTAATGTTAGATAGATTTCATTTTGTTATCATTACGGATCATTAATTTCAAGGGCAGAAGAAGTCATTTTTTGTCTTTTTTACATCAAATTCTGTGAACGTCAAATATAGTGGCACAAAAAAAACTCAGTAAAACGGCATATAAATACGAACGGAGGGAGTAAGAAAGAAGGATTGAAAATTTCTACTGTTAAAATTGAATGTTACATACAAATACAAACCAGATGGCTAAACATGGAGAAGTATTAGCACAAGTACGCTGGGAAAGTTATTATCTACCAATCAAAGGTCTACAGTAAAGTTACAGGACACTGGTCAGTAACGGAACAATTAGAGCATTAATCATTACCATATTTTTGACTTCATGATTGATATCTCTTGTGGTAAGGTATGGATATGTGCAACCAAAGGATGTACCTGTTCTTCTTGAGCAGCACATCAACAAAGGCACGATTGTAGACCAGCTATGGAGGTAAGGTCGGTCCCTCACAGCTTGCAACTCACTTGGTAATTGGTAAAACAAAAGGTTATTTCTGATTTTTAGAGGTGAGATGGGTCTATCAGAAGAAGACCAGAAGAAAGCTCAAGAACGACGGTTAAGAGCTGCAGAACCTAATGGTTGTTGTCAACAAAACGGGAACAGCTCCTCGTGTTGTCAAGACACAACTCCAATGCCGTCTCTGGAGACATCTGGAGATAACCAACTTGAGAGTGAAAACAACACTGAGAAGTTTACACCGGGAAGAAAAACTGTGGAAAAGACTTTCTTCAGAATAAATAGTAACAAGGATCTTCAGCACGTAAGGTGTGACAATCTGTCTTATCCTTCGGATCTCTTTCTCACAACGCTGCAGCGCATTGACCCAATTCTTCCCTTATGATTTCTCACTCACTCCATAATTAGATTGTTAGTGGGTTTCGAATCCAGGACCTCAACTTTTAACAGCATTCCTACAGGACAAGCTGTCATCAATTGATTTGCAGTTCAATTGGTGACAGCTTGTCTTCTAAAAATGTTGTTAAAGGGTGAGGTCTTGGGTTCGAGTAACACCAAACACATTAATAATCCGGTGGATGTGGAGGCGTTTCCTCCCACAGTGAGGGGTTAAGATCGGTGCGCTGCAGCACTGTGAGCCAGGGATCCAACGGACAGGACAGGTTGTCACATAAGGATTGCACTATACCAACGTGGTTAGAGAGCTGGGAGCGAGAAGATACATATGCCGCTCTCGCAGTTGTTTGCGCTGCTGCTTTAGTGGTTGTGGCTTATACCTGTTACAAACAGTTGTAATGAAGAAATATATTAGGCATGAGATGATTGTTATTGTGTTCTTGTTTCATATTTTGGCTTTTGTTTCAGCTTTGAAACTACATTTCTCCTTTCCTTTCAAGAGGAGGGTTCATGTTAGCCTGTTTGTATAATATATACCGCTTTGGTTCTGCATAAAATTCTCAGCGTCTGACAATTTTGAGTTCAGATTAATAACTAAGATTAGAAGCTAGAATCAGCTTCTTTGCCTTCCAAGCATACTAGAAGACTGTTTCAGAGTGATGAAAGCCTCTTCAAGAGGCTGAAATGATTCGAACCCAAAACACCATATTTGGCTCGAACAACTTGCATTGCTTCCCATCTCATTCTCCTTACGAGGCTTGTTACCTCATGCGGTCGAGGCAGTGCCGTGGTGGAGCACTGCCATGCCACCACTAAGCTGCCATAAACGGCTAAAAATAAAATTTCTCTTTTTATAGAAACTATTTATAATGAAATTCATATGGCAAAATAAAACTAAACTAGCAAAAAAATAATTAAATGTTTGTCTTTAATTTTAAACCAAGTCTCTGAAAATATCTAAATTGGTTAAATCATTTAATACTTTATATGTTATAATCAATCAAGTACAAGATTGCCAAATGAAACAATTTTTATATGAAATAAGCAATTTCATTTTTTTATTTTACTTTGACAGTTATAAATTGTTTCTATTCTATTTTGTTACTTAAATTGGAAAACCATAATTTCATTATACAAACTCTTTTTTTTCTAACTATCACAAAACAAACAACATATTCTCTAATTTGTTATTAAATAAACAAAGCTAAACAAAATTTATAAAAGTATACTCTCAATTAATTGTTTCCGAAAATTGATGCCACAAGCAAACTTTTAAATTTTTTACACTATGACACAGTTCTAGGTGGGCTGTAGAATTCATGGTCTACTACCAAAATTACAAGACAAATTTGGTAGAGAACAAAATGAGCGTCAAAGTCTCTTGCATACTTTGTCACACCATGTTCGGTGAAGAATGTTGAAAAAAAATTTATTTGCTTGATCACTAAAACTTACATCTTCAAAGACATTTGTTTTTTTTTTATTTTATTTTACATAATCGAAAAGAGAAGAAGTTTTACTATTTTCACATTATGATCTCGTAATGAAAAAAATTGAGTTACAAACAATAAAACAGATTCACGCAAATGAGATTGATACAAAGCTTTTGTTGGAAATGCAAATTTCCATGGATGCTATTAGACTGATACAAAACTCAATGTAATAATCAAACTACAAAACCATTGTGTCTTATAACATATACCTAGTCTCAACCAATGATACCGCTCTTTTTGTTTCATTGTCATGGCCAAAATATGTGCATATTGTGTACTTGAGGATAGAAACATCTAGTTTTTTTTCTAAAGAGGGATATTTTTTGTTCAGATTAACATAATCATTTGCCATATATGAAAAAGGGTAAAACTCATGATACAAATTCGTTTATAAGCATTGATATTGCAGTAATTGTTGCATAAAGTAAGAGAAAATAAAATGAAAAACGAAAGATAAATTTCTCTAGAATGTTTGATACAACTTTGAGTATTACTGCCAAGAAGAATAAAATTTCTAACATTATAAATATGATCTTCACAGAAACCAAAATATCTGAATCTTGCAAATTTGATGAAACAAAGTAGATCATTTATGTTTAAAGGAAAAATCATGAAATGTTCCTATGCAGGTGAAGATGTATCCGTATATCCTTTAGTTGGCCGCAATCTTTTTTTTGACAGCAATTAAGAAACCAAACTAAGCTCTATGCTTTTTCAGTTCAGAAAACCAAACTGGATGCATAGAATCGACATAGAACATAGCAGAGGGGGAACGCCTAACACCTCATGCCAACTTGTCCGTCAGGCCACAATCTATTTGGAAGGAGTTTGACAGTAAATTGCATGTTTGTTCTGCTTGAATTTTTTTATAGTTACTTTTTTAACCTACTAAAGAAATATTTTTTAAGTAATAAAAGTACTGAAAATTCGTTTGGATTGGAGATTTTACATAACTGTGGAAGGAAATTGCCATTGTACCACCCCTTTCTTTTTATCAAACCATCTCTTACTCTCTAAATCTAATGTTCAATACATATTTGTGACTAAAACATTAGTTTTAGTATGATATAAAGACCAAGGTTGTCTCTAATGCAAAGAAAACCAGTTTGCCTTCTCCAAAAATACTAAAATGAAAACATGAACTTAAGAACACACACAGATTAAAAGACAATTTTATAGGTTGAAAGGGTAATTGTATCAGTAATTAACATTTTGTAGGCTACTTATTAATTACAATGGGTATGACAGACGTTGAGAAACGGACTGAACAAGACATCTAAACTAGTGGGTAGAAATAGAAAATTAAGTAAGATCAGTGGAATCAGAAGCATAGCGTTTCATATTGTAAAACTGATAAATTGTGGAAACAATGATACATATGGCAATCAAACAAAACACAATGATACAATAATTGTGACTATGAAAGTTAAACTAATACGCGGGATATACATTGTGTATGGATGAATTGTCAGATGCAGTTATTTATATCCGTTACTTTATTTTTATCATCGGAATGCTAAGTTTCATTTTGTAAGTTACTCACGTAGGTTGAATGAGAAAATACATGATAAACCGCATTTTGTGAAAATTTATTTCTTTCTCTTATAGTTATATAGAACTTTATCTTCAATATAAAAGTGATTATACAGAGTGAAAATAAGAACCACAGCTAGGTAGGGTATAAGTTAATTATTGAGTGTTATTTATAGTATCTGTTAATTCTTTTGGTCAACTACCTGTTTGATTAAGATACTTAATTTAGAACCCAGCTCACTTCTTACTCGAAGTAGATATTTCACTTTCTCCACCGAATTTAAAACTTTTTATTTCGTTTGCAGAAACAGCCTTAGTTTCAATGAATCAAGACATATCGATGTTTAAAGTGTATATAAAACTTCAGTGAAACTACATACTCCTTCATCACTTTACATAATACATATATTCTCTCTCTTCGTTTTCATTTTCCCGCGAGTTGTCCAGCATTCCGGTCACCCAAATTCTGATATAATTTTGTGGAAGAAGATCGAAAATGGCAAGCTCTTTTAAAGTCACAGGACCTAAACTCAATTCCCCGGAGCAGAAGTTCGAGTCCAACATCGTCATAGCCGGTAAATAAAATCCGGTTCTGTTTCAGCTAATTTTGGTTGGACTAGGTTTGATTCCTACCACTACGATTATAGCAGAATATGAACTGATAAGTCCGATATTAACTCAAACCCGAAAGATTAATTAAAGTGTATTTTTAATTTCTTAAACACCTTTGGTTGGTTTGTTGGCCGGTTTATGTACAGATATAGAAGGCGGGGAGGAAAACGACAGTCCAATAGAAGAAGTCCGGTTAACCGTACCGATAACCGACGATCCTTCTCAGCCAGTGTTGACATTCCGTACGTGGTTCTTAGGAATGTCCTCGTGCGTGGTACTAGCGTTCGTGAACATCTTCTTCGGTTACCGGTCGAACCCGCTCACGGTATCCTCAGTCGTGGCTCAGATCGTCACTCTCCCACTAGGGAAGCTCATGGCCACGACTCTACCAACAAGGAAATTCCGGTTACCCGGTACGAGTTGGTCCTGTTCGTTGAATCCTGGACCGTTTAATATGAAAGAACATGTGTTGATCACTATATTCGCTAATACCGGAGCCGGAGGAGCTTACGCGACCAGCATCATAACCATCGTTAAAGCATTTTACCACCGGAATCTTAATCCCACCGCCGCCATGTTGCTTCTCCAAACCACTCAGGTAAACAGTATGGTTTTACTTAGTAAATTAACTTTTCCCCATTTCATGTTAAATGTTTTTTTATCTTTTCAAAATTTCTTTATTATAAATCTCTTTTAACATTTTTAACACACATATTTAATAAATTTCAATTCTATTTTATTTTAGTTCGTTAATTAACAAAATTGAAAAGTAATGTATATATTAATTAGAAGTAAAACAAAACACTTATTTTTCATCAGTATGCAAAAATATTAAACTAAAAAAAAATGAAAAATTTAACGAAACTTGTTATAAAACGGATGGTATGATTTTATGTAAGTTTGTTTTGTCATAATAAGCGTTAATTTAAAATAATTTAATTAACTAACGTCTGTTTTTTTGGTTATTATATAAGCTGTTGGGGTACGGATGGGCGGGTATGTTCAGAAAGTTCCTTGTGGACTCACCTTACATGTGGTGGCCTTCAAATCTTGTTCAAGTCTCACTCTTTAGGTTCGTTTACTTTTCCTTCTCTTCTTCAGTTCTGTAACACTACTTTCTTCTTGAAACCTAACATTTGTTTATTTTTGTCTGAAAAACTGTATTTGATTAGAGCCTTACATGAGAAGGAGGAGAAGCGTGAAGGCAAACAGACAAGGCTTAGATTCTTCCTAATAGTCTTCTTCTTGAGCTTCCTTTACTACATCATCCCCGGCTACCTCTTCCCTTCCATCTCATCCCTCTCCTTCATCTGCTGGATTTGGACCCGCTCGGTCACAGCTCAACAGATCGGTTCAGGGCATAACGGTCTTGGCATTGGCTCGTTTGGTCTCGACTGGTCAGTAGTCGCAAGTTTCTTAGGCAGTCCTTTAGCCGTACCTTTCTTCGCTATAGCCAACCTCTTTGCTGGATTCTTCATCTTCTTCTACATCGTCCTTCCTATCTTCTACTGGAGCAACGCTTATGATGCAAAGAAGTTTCCTTTGTTTACCTCCACTATATTTGACCACACCGGTCAGAAGTTTAACACTACCCGTATCCTCAACCAGAAAGCGTTTGACATCAACCTTGCCGCGTACGGAAGCTATAGCAAGGTTTACCTTAGCGTTGTGTTTGCTCTCGTCTATGGACTCAGCTTCGGTACTCTCACCGCAACTATTTCTCACGTTGCCCTCTTTGATGGAAAGTAAGTACTCTGCATGAATCTCAAACTAGTAAAGATCAGTCTTCTTCAGATTTTATTACAGTTCTCTTGTTGTTGCTTAGGTTTATCTGGGGGATGTGGAAGAAGTCGTCAAAGGATGGAGATGTGCATACAAGACTGATGAAGAAGAACTATAAAGAAGTACCTCAATGGTGGTTTGTTTCAGTTCTCTTTCTTTCCTTTTTGCTAGCTCTCTACGCATGTGAAGGATTTGGCAAACAGCTTCAGCTTCCATGGTGGGGACTTCTACTAGCTTGTGCTGTTGCCTTCACCTTCACGTTACCTATCGGAGTTATCCAAGCCACCACAAACCAGCAAATGGGTCTCAACGTTATCTCGGAACTGATCATCGGTTACTTGTACCCGGGGAAGCCACTAGCTAACGTGGCTTTCAAGACATACGGTTATGTGAGTATGTCCCAAGCCTTGTCTTTCGTTGGAGACTTCAAACTCGGTCACTACATGAAGATTCCTCCGAGATCCATGTTTCTTGTTCAGCTTGTCGCCACCATAGTTTCCACAACTGTCTGTTTTGGGACCACATGGTGGCTGCTTTCTTCTGTTAAGAACATCTGTGACCAGGAGAAGCTTCCTAGAGGTAGCCCGTGGACTTGCCCTGGAGATCAAGTGTTCTACAGCGCATCGATCATATGGGGAATCATTGGTCCGGGAAGGATGTTCACTAGCAAAGGTGTTTACTCCGGGATGAACTGGTTCTTCCTCGTTGGCCTCCTTGCTCCTGTCCCGGTCTGGTTCCTTGCGAGGAAGTTCCCGGAGAAGAAGTGGATAAAGCAGATTCATGTCCCCTTGATCTTCTCAGCTACTAGTGCAATGCCAAGGGCTAAGGCTGTGAATTACTGGTCGTGGGTCGTCGTTGGAGTCGTTTTCAACTACTATATCTTCAGGAGGTACAAAGGGTGGTGGGCGAGGCATAACTACATCCTCTCTGCTGGTCTTGATGCTGGCACAGCGATCATGGGAGTGTTGATATACTTTGCTTTGCAGAACAATAATATAAATTTTCCTGATTGGTGGGGGAGTGAGAACACGGATCATTGTCCTTTGGCGCATTGTCCCACGGAGAAAGGGATTTTGGTTGAGGGCTGCCCGGTGTTCTAAAGCGACTTGCTCTGGAGTTTCTTAGACCTGAAGGTGAGTGATGGTTTAGTGGCAAAAATATTACTGTGAGTTTGGGAAGTATGGAACTCAAACAATGTTAAAAGAAGAACGATTTATAATTATCTTTCTTAATAAGTAGTAAGTGACTTCGGATTTTTAAACATGCATCTTGCAAGTTAAGTACAGACAAAGATCATAGCTTTAACTCAGAGAGAGAACATGAACGTTAAAGATCAACTGAACTTGATTTTGAGGTTAAAAGAGAGAAAAATGGATCACAACAATAAGTTACAAGAAATGTTATTTCACGTACGTGTAAAAGTTTTAAGAAGTATTTCAAGAAAGACTACCTTAAGAACCTTTTGTCTGTTTTAAAGCTATAAGAACAAGATTCTATAACTCCAAACAAGAGTCTACAAGAGTCAAGAGCTAACCATGCAGCTACGTCGCCTTTTTATCTTCATTGAAAAGTGCATGCTTAATTTCACAGCCGGTCTCAGCAATTAAAAATTAGAGGATAATGGTTAGAAAAAATATACCACCCATCTTGCATATTAGAGAGGTGTTGCTTTAACAATTCATGCGTCGCCTCTATTTACTTGGTAACATGGTCAACAAGATGTTTACTGGAATCTGTTGAACATCATTAGCTAATGAAATGCAATATGATAATGACTCCTTTAAGAGTAGCTGTGCTGCTTCCATCTGGTCTCCAACCACCTTCACACAAAACTAACAAGTCCTACATAAATTTCTTACTCACAAAACAACAGAAAATAACAAAACTGATATATAATATTGGAATATGGTAGCATTTTGCTAGCTCAATAAACTTGGCTGCTTCTGTTTTCTGTTTCCTGTTTCTTTTTGCGTACAAAGGAGCTCACCAGTAACCTTAGCCAACAGCATACAACTGTCAGTTTGATGTGTACTGATATAGTTTGTTCCTCTCTTACGACTGAATATAAACATCAATCAGTTACATAATACTATTACACTGTATTTTGGTATCTACCAGAATTTCTCTTTTCTTAGATGCCCTTTAGGATGCTAAATTGATTTTCTTAAACCGAACTGAAACCCCAAAGACCAAACCGGATGAAATCAATTCAGATAAGTATACACGACGTCGTATAGAAACAACGGCGCATAATGGTCTCGGCTGGGCTCCACTTTGACGGCAACGTGTGAAAGTGAAAGTAAATAATAAGCTGTTTGATTAAAACAAAATCATTTGTTTTTTAGTTTTTGCAATTTTATGCTTATAGAAAAGGAAATCGTATCTGCCTTTTTTTCTCTCACTTACCAGTTGAGCTTTTTTTGTTTGTTTTGGTGCCAGCCTTCACCGCAACAAGCTTCAACCTCCGGAGCCGCCGTAAATAATCGACCGTGGCGTAAGGCTTTTTCTCCTCTCTTCTCCCTTGTCTACGATTTCGCGGTCGGTCGAATCGATTACTTGTAAATCGCGTCTGTTTCTCCCGGGAAAATCGCGATGAGATAACCAAACAAAAAAAAAAAGAATTGAGATTGCGAACGAAGCAACTAATAATCAAATCCGTATTCGCTGGAATATCGGATACCTCGTGCTGATTTTAGAGTTATATAACGATATAGAGATTCATCCCATTCTCTCTGAATTGTATCTGAATATCCGAAATTTTTGGAATCTAACTTGCTCGATCGCCTTTTTTTTTTCTCTCTCATTCGCGTCGCTTCTCCGTTAGCTTAAGCACTTGTAGATTCAGGTTTCGATTCCTCAGGATTATAGATTGTTACCTAAATCATGCTTTGTTCCAAGACTGTTAAATAAGAGAATAGTACATTGGTTAATTTGGAAATGATTTTTTGGACTTTTATCTAACGCAAAAAAGTTAAGATTGTACTATAGGATATACCTCTTTTCTAATACTTGTGTGTTTTCACACATAATCATCTACCTGATAGTCTTTGTGTTTTTTTTTAACTTCACATCTGAAAATGATGAATCTTGTTTTGTTCCATGGCAGATATTTTTAAGGTCTACAAAGTGTTTTTGCCTTTCTTAACGAACTAGGAAATGGTTAAAAGGTACGTACCTTTGTTCGTATGCATATACCGTGTTTGGTTTCTTTCAAGTTATTTCGAAAGTTGTTACATTTGTTTTTTGGTTATGTAACAGTCATGGAGAGTTTTGATTTACTAGAGATATCATGACGCAGTGCATAGACGGTTTCAAGCATGTATGTAACTCCCTGTTTCGGTGTTTTGATATCGAGATATACAAACAATCTGGAGGCCTCGGAGACCCTGAACTACTTGCCAGAGAAACAGTTTGTATGCTCTCTGCCTCCATAATGATTCCTTTAGTTGGTACTCTCTGTTTTCTTCCGAGTTTTGATAATGAGTCGTTTGGGTGCAGTTAGCGTGAGTGAAATAGAGGCTCTCTATGAGCTGTTTAAGAAAATCAGTAGTGCTGTGATTGATGATGGGCTAATAAACAAGGTATGTAGCAATTATATATGTCTCTCTCTTCTTTTTGACACACTACTTCTTTTGGGAAATCATTCTGATTTCCTTTTCGTTGTAATTGTATCAGGAAGAGTTTCAACTAGCCTTGTTCAAGACAAATAAAAAAGAGAGCTTGTTTGCAGACCGGGTATGTTTTCTTTTTTCCTTCACCAAGAAGTCTTTGGAATCTATTTGCTAAGATTCTGTAGAAAGATATGCTGACATGCCCAATCACAGGTGTTTGATTTGTTCGACACAAAGCATAATGGAATACTGGGGTTTGAAGAGTTCGCCCGCGCTCTCTCTGTCTTTCATCCAAATGCTCCTATAGACGACAAGATTGATTGTACGCCTCGGATCTTAAAAAACTGGATCCCGAGAAACTATGTGTAGCAAATCATCTGATTGATGTTCACTTCACTTGGTTGAAAATTTCATTAATCGTTTCCTGGAATATCATTTTGCAGTTTCGTTTCAGCTATATGACCTTAAGCAACAAGGTTTCATCGAGAGGCAGGAGGTAAAACAGTACATATCTATTCAGTCTGCTCATTCACACTGTGCCCTTAACATTCCCACCACTAACTTTCGTATAATTTTCCAGGTCAAGCAAATGGTGGTGGCTACTCTTGCTGAGTCAGGCATGAACCTTTCGGACGAAGTCATAGAGAGTATAATCGACAAGGTGTGCTTTCATTCCTTACATTTTCCACTCTATACTATTCTCTGATTCCTTTGTTCTAGTTTTCAACTCATGTGAGCAGTTGAGAAATAAAGTAAAGAGTGATATCTGAATTTATGTGGCAGACATTTGAGGAAGCTGACACAAAACATGACGGGAGGATAGATAAGGAAGAGTGGAGGATCCTTGTTCTCAGGCATCCTTCGCTTCTGAAGAACATGACACTTCAGTATCTCAAGTGAGTTCCTAAAATGACTAAACTCAAGGCTTACCCAATTCTCTCTAACTCACGTATAATTAAAACCAATCTCTCTCTCGTAATGCGTTGCAGGGATATCACGACTACGTTTCCGAGCTTTGTGTTTCATTCTCAGGTGGAAGATACGTGAGAACAGCATAGCAGATCAAACAGTTTGGCAAGTGTGTTTGTTTTCAGTCATGTATCATGTTTATTTGTTTATTTTTAGATCTCTTTGAACTCCAGTTTCCAAGATTTTGTTGTTTCCTTCTGTGAAAAATGAAAAAACGAAAACAGAGTTGTATTTTAATCTATTCCTGGTTTGGTTTATATTTTCTCCTCCTGGCATCTGTGTATGTATACTACTGAATCTTGTGATGTTCACTGATTGATCTCAGTGTGGAAGGCAAACGTCTCCGTGTCTGAAGAAAAAAGAGAGAAGCTGCTTAGTGAAGGAGAAACAATGTTTATATCAGTGTTTTAGATTATTTATCTTTGAAAACCGTTCTCTTAATCTTCCATGTCCCACAAGCCCACAAGTCTTATGGTGTATTGCTCCGTATATAATCAGTCCCTCACTCTATTTGCTTCTTCTTAATGACGCGGACAAATCTGGCGCCTCTTCTTCTTATCCAGAATCTTGAAAAGGAAGAAGACGACGATGGCTATGGAGATTGCTCAGTTTTTCGTCGGATCATCCATGATACTAAGGTTGGTTTCTCAACATTCATCCATCGTTTTCCCCTCAGTTATGTCACTGGAGATTGAACTTTCTTTCATTAGCAGCGTGGGAAATTCAAGGAACGGCGTTTCCCGTAGTAGATTATCTCCTAATTCGGCGGTTCATCATCGTCCCAGAAGGATGTTTATACAGCTCGCTGGGCTGGGTTCGGTCTTGACTCTAGCGAATCTTCCTGGTTTAGCGGCGCCAGTCCCTGAGATGAAGGAACCTGAAGTTGTCAGGTAAAACTGGTCCTTCTTCATCCAAACGTCTATTGATATTGTTGACGCTAGCATTAAGGAACATCTGTAGAAAAAGATCATACTCTTGTGATCATCTTTCTGGTCTGCTATTCATACTGTTTAAATCAAAAGCGTATACTTAAACCATACTATCTTTTGTTTTGCGGTTTTTTGTTCTATTTGCTTGATTATTTCTCTGAGAAGCTATATGATAAGGATTAAGGAAGGGGATAGGAAGATATAAAGTTAAATATTCTAAATATGATAGTTTCCCCCTGGAGTTAGTTCCTCATCCTAGTTTTTTCCTTTTGGTTTGGTGATTGAAGTGTCCAGGACGTTGAAGCTCCCAAGTGGCGTCAGGATTCAAGGTACTATTCTTTGATGAATTACTTAGAAACTTGTAATGGATACTCTTACATAATGCAAGTTAAATTAGTCAAAACTGAATGGTGCTATTGAATATCGATGGAAGTATATAATTTTTGCAGAGATTATTGAAGGAGAAGGAAGAGAAGCTCATGAAGGGGACCTGGTCGAACTTAACTATGTATGCCGACGTGCTAATGGATATTTCGTTCATAGGTGCGACATTTCAGATTTCTCACTTTCTCACAGTTGATCCCCTATTTTCTTAACGCTTATTATCGTTTCTTGATTCAGCACGGTGGACCAGTTCAGTGGGGAAAGCGCTCCTGTCAAACTTTTTCTTGACGGCAATGACGTACTTTTCTATTTACATTCAGCTTGACATGTAACTTATCAATCTGATCATGGCCTGTTTTAACAAATTGCTTGGCAAAATAGGTTATCGAGGGCTTGAAGGAAGTATTGGTGGGCATGAAAGCTGGAGGTAAAAGCACGAAACAAGAACAAAAAGATTATGGTCTTTGGATGAATCTTCTGATCCTAACATATATGACACTATTTGCAGGGAAGCGTAGAGCACTGATACCTCCAACAGTAGGGTACAGAAACGAGACACTAAAGCCAATACCCGAGGAGGTACGAGATCTTACTCTTCATTTACTCCTCTCCCTCAGAACAAATGAACTTAATACCTTAATGTAAACGATATGTGTTTGTGGATGATGCAGTTTGGACCAAGACGCAGCCTTCTATCGCACGCGAATGAGCCTCTGGTCTTTGAAGTCCAGCTCTTGAAAATATTATGATCTTTTCTAGTTTGATAAGTAAAATATTATGATCTTTCTTGGCTTGGTACTAGCAATAACGTATTTACCTGTGTCTATGTTATTTTCTATTTGTAATTTTTTTAACACAAATGAACTGAATAATCAAAGCTGTATTTTTCTGCTAAGCTTATTTTGATGATTAAAATGTATACATTTAATATTTCTTCCATGACTGAGACGAGAATAAGTAACTTAACTGCTAAGCTCATTGCTCTCATACAAACGACACCGTTAGCAAAAGCGATTAACACTGATCGTCGACGGGTTCACTAATTTACTCCACCGAATCCTTAACGCTCGCGAAAGTCTCTGATCACCGGCGTTCCGATCTTCCGCTATCTGCCTCCGTAGAAACTTTTCGAAAACCGAAATAGTAGTAAAGAGGTGGAGAAAATGTCACAAGGATGGTTTTCATCGATAGGCGGAAGTAGCAGCGCAGATCAGCAGCCGGAGCAGCAGAAATCCGGTTCCTCCCTGCTCGCGGATTGGAACTCTTACGCAGCGGCGAGAGATGTGGAGGAAGGTGGCGGCAGCGGAAGCTTCGGGTTTGACATCGAATCCGCCGTTAGATCTGCCAACGACACTGTCTCTGGCACCTTCAGTGTGTAAGTCATCCATCCAATGATTCACCTCTTTGGTAACTGAATCTGAGAAGATTGAAGGTTTTTGGTTGCTAGTCACAAGTTGTGTGTTAGTGAATCTGTGAATTGCATTATCAATTGGTGATTTTGAAACGATTATCTGTATTTGATTGTTGCAACTTGTTTCTTGCATTCAAATGAATGAGTTATATAGGGTTTCAAAGGGAGTTAGAGATATTCCGGGGAACTTGTCGTCAGCAACCAGCAGTATGCCATCAGGGAAAGCCCTCATGTATTTCGGTTTGCTTCTCGCCAGTGGTGTCTTCTTCATCTTCATTGCCTTCACTATGTTTCTCCCTGTCATGGTGCTTATGCCTCAGAAGTTTGCCATTTGTTTCACCCTTGGATGTGGATTTATCATCGGATCATTCTTCGCTCTTCGCGGCCCTCAAAATCAGCTCGCACACATGTCATCCATGGAGGTATGCTGTGTTAGTTATATTGTGTCTTCTCATGCCTTAAAGCTATGTGTGAATTCCTTGCTCTCTTTATAATTTTCGTGTGTCTACTTTCTCCAGAGGCTTCCTTTAACAATTGGTTTCATTGCCACCATGGTTGGTACCATATACGTCTCCATGGTTCTCCACAGCTACATCCTCTCCGTGGTCTTCTCCGTCTTGCAGGTACTATACATTTCATCTTCCAAATCGGTCTTTAGATGGAACCCCATGAACCCCATCTTTGCAACAAACATTAGTCTTTCGAACTAGTGTGGTGTTTGCTTACCTGCTTCTTCTTCACCCCATCAATTTGTATTGTAGAGAAAGATGCTTGTAAAATCCACACGTTTAGACTGAATCTCATTATTTTGCGGGGTATATGTTTGCTTTGTTTGCAACAAACAGGTTCTTGCGTTGGTTTACTATTGTATATCCTACTTCCCTGGAG
This sequence comes from Hirschfeldia incana, assembly GCA_026261945.1. Classification (NCBI taxonomy): domain Eukaryota; kingdom Viridiplantae; phylum Streptophyta; class Magnoliopsida; order Brassicales; family Brassicaceae; genus Hirschfeldia; species Hirschfeldia incana. The sequence goes on from JABCMI010000006.1 coordinate 8,666,310, forward strand.
GATCATCCGGCATGAGGTTCCTAAGTTCTGCTCTTACCTCATCTGTTCTAAGAGTTTTTGGGAGATGAGCTTTTCGCGGGAGAAAGAATCAAAACTTTTACTCCTAGCTGGTGTATAGAGTTTTCTTCGAAAAGACAATATGATCTTGAAAGAGATGTTAAAAGGTCCGAAACCAACTGATGCTATCACTCTTTCTTTACTATTACTGGTGATCAATATAATGTTTAGTTTGTTGTTTTCAACTGATTTTTAGATTATCCCATTCCCTTTCTCTTTGTTAGCGTCAACGTCTTTTTTGTTTTGCTATGGTTTCTTGAGAGAGCTTGACTGATGAATATAGTCGGAGAATATTTAAGATTGTTCTGCATATGGCTAAGTTATAAATAGCTAGGATCACAGCATAATGGGTGAAGTATCTGAATATTGCTAGGATCACAGCATCGGACGTGAAGTTTTCTTGTTCGTTTGTATGTAGCCAAAGTTGGTTTTGTTTGATCAATTGACGCAGAGAAAGATATTTGTTGTGTGTGCAAAAAGCGAAAGCTGAGTCTCAGGCAAAAGAAGGGGAGTTTTTGGCATAATGGGGGTTGGCTTTGTAATGAGTGGGACCGTGCGTGTCGCTTTAAAAAACTGGTGAAGGCAGATCTCGGTGGCCTTTAAAGTATGAAAAGTAGATGTGTTTATTACTTGTGAAACAAGACAGATGATGATTTGTCTCATGCGGTCAGTAAAATTTGAGAAAATTTTCTTCTTCCCACATTTCTCCTCAATTTTCTCATTCACACTAAATCAACATTAGTTGTTGTATCTCTCTCTCCTCCCTCCCTCTTCTTATCGAGATAAATGAGTTAGAGGACCCACTTATGATGTGTTATGTGTCAAGCTTCAGTAAAACAACCTTCTTTTTATAGGCTCTTATAATCCAAAACTTCCAAATGATGAAGAAAGAAGAAGAAACCTATGTTTTTTTGTTTGGTCTAAGAAATGCAGTGTTTTGACGGTTTCTAATAATACATGTGACTGATTCGAGAAGCATGAAAGTATGGGCCCGGGTCAAGTAGGTAGCCGTAGCCTCTCAAATGATTAAGAGGTATCGTCCAGCTGGATCCATCCAGACAGTAAGTTGTAATAGATTCTTGGACAAGAACGGTAAGAAAAAGAGACAAAGGTAAAAGAAAAATTTATATAATCAGTTTCACACAGCTATAAAGACCAAAACAAACAACATCCACCGACGTGTGTGTTCAGAGTAGATTCAGATTTGTGAGGGGCTAAAACTTTGTGTGTGCCATATTCACTTAACTCTCTCTCTCTGATCCCGCCGCCGCAAAACCTCCTACCTCTTATCTCTTAGAGGGTTCTCTTATAAACAAGCAGCTGACATCGGTGATGATGATGATGAGTTCACTCGGTGGTGGTGGTGGCGGCGGAGGAGATGGTGGAGGAGGAGGGAGATTTATGACGTATCCACCGCCTCTTTCCGTGCCTCCTTCAGCTCCTCAGTCACCTAACTTCTCTGGTGGTGGTCTCCGATCACAGCCTTCTTTCCTCGTCGAACAAGAAAAGTAATTTTAAAAATCTCTGCTTTTTTTCTTTCTCTTACAGTTGACTTGTTTCTTGATCTTTGTTCTTGGATCCTGAGCTCTTTTAACTTTTCATTACAAATCTGATATTTTTGTTTTGTTTGTATCAAATTATCCTACCTACCACTGCAAATTAAACTCTTTTTTAGCTCTATGTACTTGAATTCATCACTGGGTTTTGGTAAAGTAATGTACTTTTAACTTGAACACAATTTTTTTACTTGAATCTATAAAACCCAATTTGTCTGTCTCATAAGATCTTATAAAACCATTGGTTGTAATCGTTTTACGTTTGTTGACTTGTGTTCATGAAGCTACAGCTGATTTTTACTTATGGAAGATTAACTTAATTGAATCTATCTAGAAGCTTATTTACTCAAAAGAAGATTTGACATTTGTATATACGCTTAAATGTGAAATGAGTGGATCTGCTGCTTAGTGCCTTGTGTGCTCAAGGTCTACTGATCTGGATAAATTTCTGTTTTGGCAGGTATCTTTCTGAATTACTAGCAGAGCGCCACAAGCTTACTCCTTTCTTGCCTGTGCTCCCACATGTCTGCCGTCTGATGAACCAAGGTGTGAACCATTCTGTTATATATAAGAGATACATGTTGTGCTTTCTTTACTTTCTTCATAATGTCTTCTACAATTCTTTCGTCTCCTGCTTCTGTGCTACAAGTTTTTTTTTTTTTTTACATTTGATAAGCATCTCAGTGGAGCTTCTTAGAGAGAGATCACTTACTAAGAATGTTACTTGAATTTTATTTATAAGAATTCTAAATTGTTTCATACTGTTCTGTTTCTCATAGTCAACCATGTGATCACTTATGTGACATTCGTAGAGATCATAGCATAGTTTGATTACCCCTTGTTTGCTCTCTGTTACATTCTTTCTACTTTTAACTATAGTGTAAAAGTTAATATTCACTAACTTAGTTGAGAAAGTGTATCTCCATTCCAACTATCATTGGTGATGGATATGTGGACTAATTCTAACAGGTGCGTCTTGCTCTTTGAAAATTTGACATTTTTTTGAAACAGAAATATTGCGTGTAACCACGCTGTTGGAGAATGCCTTAAGTCAGAGTAGGTTTGACCACCCTCCTAGCCCTCTGTCTTCTGGAGGGATATTTCAGAATTCAAGAGCTGACATGAACGGATGGCCTTCACAATTTCCATCAGAAGTATGACTCTACTAACCCATTAACATAACTCTCTTTTTCATCTAATTCATACTATTGTAGCACAAACTTTTGTTGACTTGCTGACATAACTTGCTTTGGCTTACTCTTAATCCTAGTTAATCATGACAGGTAGCTTTGGCTAACTCTCTAATTACTTAGTAATCTTAAGTCAACGCACTAACTATATACTCCACTACCTTCAGGAATTACTTAGTAATCTTAAGTCAACGCACTAACTATATACTCCACTACCTTCAGGAGCCATATAGACGTTGAAGGATTGGATATAACATGAAATATATGATTATTCTTCTGTGAATATAAGCAATTATAGGTTGCTATGCAACACCATTTCCCCTTTTCTGTAACATTTGATAATAGTTATTTTAATGTTCTACTGCTGCTGCATCCAGATTGTCTGTATCATGTACTTATGCTTTTGAAGTTAACATGGCTTCTAACAAGTTATTGGTTTTATCTAATTTGCAGAGATCACTTTCATCGTCTCCAGCACCAAATTGGCTAAACTCTCCTGGTAGCTCGTCCGGTCTCATTGTAAAACGATCAATCAGGGTGGATATTCCAGTCGACAAATACCCAAACGTATGTACTTTCATTTCCTTGCTGAGATCCTAAAACTTATCTAAGCCGCCAATGTCTAAACTTCATATTGATAAACTGCATGCAGTACAATTTTGTTGGCCGTCTCTTGGGACCTAGAGGAAACTCCCTAAAACGAGTTGAAGCCAGCTCTGAATGCCGTGTTCTGATAAGGGGTAGAGGCAGCATTAAAGATCCAGTTAAGGTGATTACACTTTTCTTCATCTATTCAGATAATAATTTACCTTGAATGTGTATCTGTATCTTCAATTCTGTTAGCATTGTTGCAGGAGGAAATGATGAGAGGGAAACCAGGGTACGAGCACTTGAATGAACAGCTCCACATCTTAGTCGAGGCAGAGTTACCCATCGAGATAGTTGATGCACGTCTCATGCAAGCTCGTGAAATCCTAGCCGATCTACTTACTCCAGTGGTTTGTTCTCTTCAATGATATTGTTTATTACCAGAGATTTGCGTAGTGTTTGTCTATATAATAACACTCTGTAATTTTTTTTTAGGAGGAGACACATGATTTCTACAAGAAACAACAGCTCAGGGAACTGGCGCTTCTCAACGGTAGTCTTAGAGAAGAAGGGTCTCCATCTCCAATGTCTGGTTCCATCTCTCCTTACAATAGCCTCGGAGGCATGAAGAGAGCCAAGACAAGGGACTAAATAAAACAAAAGTCATCTCACCTTTTTCAAGAAGGTATAATATATATGCAACTTAACCACTTCTCTTCTTCAAACAAGAAAGGCTTCTGAAGGTTCCATCTCCATCCCATCCTTCTCCTACTCCGGGGCTACCGGTACCGTCTATGTCTGCTTAGTTCAGATGACAGAGCTACAGGATTCTGTATCTGTGTATCTGTCTCTGTCCGAGGTTAGTTTTGGCTTGCTTTTGTTCTTTCGGTTCAGTGGAGATTAGTTATAAGCTTTGTCGCTTAGTTTTGAGTAAAACATTATGGTTTGTGTTTGGTAATGGATTATTCTGTTTGCATTAAACATAAACACATCAGCTAATATAAGTTTGTTACTACTACATTCTGCAAACGCATTCATATAGCTATAGAACCCTACAACATCAAGCCTTGTCTTTGTCATTGTTATCGTCATCATCTTCACTTTCATCTATCCCAACCCACTGAGTAAATGCGAACAAGAACTCTTTAAAGTTCACCATTCCATTCCTGTCCCAGTCCATTTCCTCTGCATACAAACAAATGAAATCAAAATCAGATACTCTTGGTTCAATAAAAGCAGAGATAGTAGTTAGAGAGGACTAAGACCAAATCTCTTCATTGCAATCCGCCCTGAGGAACGTTCTCCAGATTCATCAATGGCCATGAACATCTCCTCGCGGCTCACGTGTCCATCCTTGTTCTCGTCCAGGAACACAAACGTGTCCACTAGCGTCTCAAACGTTGGCTCCAGCTTCGGCATTCCCAGTCTCCATTTCTGCTCATTGTGAGAGAAAACTCTCAATGGTAACAGAGATGACACTGGTGATAACATAAGTTCTGCGGTTAAATTTACCTTTTGGAGAGTGGATGGATCGTCCTTAAGAAGGTAGACAAGGCAGAGAAGCACAATGAACTCAGTAAACGCAATCTCCATATCCTCGTTGATATCACAAGCCTGGAACAAATCGTTTATCTCTTCTTCTTCAAACATGATCTCTAGCTTCCTGAAACAGTTCTTAAGCTCCGTGTGATCAATTGACCCATTAGAATCCTCATCTGCACAAACAAAGTAAAAAAAACCATCAAATCATGAGGAAACAAACGAATATATTCGTATGTATGCACTACTCACCGAACTCTTGGAAAATGGCTTTGCAGTTTCGAAGACCCTCGTCGATCTTTGGGAACTTGAGAATAATACTGTTGAAAGATTTCATCGTGGTGCCTTTGGATTCCCTGCGTTGCATGGCTTCTTTGATCTTAGCCTCTAGCTTTGTCTCTGGTACCCATTCTTGAGCACCAGATTTCGTCACCGCACCTCCCATATCTCTCGTGCTTGGATTTCAAAATTTAGTTTCTTGTAAGACAAGGCAGCTTAATAAGTCTCTTGATTACACATAATAAGAAACGCTGTTTGATGAGTCCAAGACTAATAAGATCAGATATGTCTGAACCAAGACAAGATATAAAGGACAAGTTTCATGAAAACAGACGATAGATGTCACAAGAATCAAGATGAGATAAGAAGAAAGACAGACAGAAAGAAGAGAAAACAAACCTGTTTTAGTTTCTTGCTTGTCACGAATCAAGAACACGATTTTTGATCTGTTTATTGTTTTTGTTTAGCCAGGAGAAAGAAGATTCGATGTTTGAGAAGAACAATTGATTTGTAATGCCGTGAAGAACGGTGAAGATTCCACGTACCCTTGCAGATCTTTATAAAACGCTTATTCCTTTTTAATCAAAAAAAAAAAAAAAAAACGCTTATTCCTTTGTCATCAATTTAATATTTTAACATTAACTCTCTATCCTTGACTTTCTCAAAATTTTAATTTACAAAAAAAAATGGTATTAGTTTTACTTTTGACCAAAGAATGGTATTACTTACCACTGATATTCGACTATTATATGATTAATCTTTTGGCGAAAATGGCATTTAACACAATAGTTTAGTTTTACCACTAATCTTTGACTATTGACCAGTGTGTTTTTTCCAATTAATTGCATTATTTTTACATTTACCATACAGTACATCAATCTCTTTTTTTCGTTGTAACTGAATACAGATATATCTAGACTGAGAAATATGTGATAGTGTAAGTAAATAACGAAAATTCTGAATCCTATCTACAGACTATGAACGAATCAATGAATGCACTCTCCTGAACACATTTTGATCTCTACAATCTCTTTAAATATTACAATGTCTTTGATGATATTCTATTTCATTTTACCATCTCTTTCAGTTCAATATTAAAATGTCTTTGATGATACTTATAAGTTATTAACATTCTAATATGTATCAGTACAGTCAAATTAAAATGGTGAATGTTACTATCATTTTACAGCTAAACAATGGATTCAACCACATTAAATAAATGGCTTATTTGCAAGATGTCTAAGTTTGTCAAGATAATTAGGTGCAGAATATTGATTTTGACTGAATAAAGAAACTAATATTTAGCTCCCTTTTCATCCGGTACTACTCTCAATAATAATAATTACCAAGTCATGAAAAGAAAGAGTGGATTACATTGGTTGTTTTTAATGGATATAATATAATACAGCTACATCACATAATAAACACTATGACCAATAACTAATATATACTGTTACCAAAAGATATAATATAATATTGCCACATCACACCAAAAGAGAGAAGATAATACAACCACATCACATACATATTAACCATAAATATTTCACTAATTATATTTCGTATCACCAAAATAATTCACAATCAGTTATATTTCAACACTTAAATTTAGATACTAATACTTATTTCAATCCCACACTAATCCTTAAATAATAAATCATAAACCTTAATCAATAGATCCTAAACTCAAATATAAACTTTAATCATAAATAGAAACCTAAACCATCTGAGATGTAAACAATTTCTCACATTTTCAAATATCAATTGTACCTAGGTTCATACCACTATACTACATATCGGATATAGTATAGTACACTTACATTGTCGATATAATATATTATATTATTGAATAAAATACACTAACACTTCGACACCCAAAGTCTCCAATTGTACATAGGTCTCCCAAAGTCTCCAATTTCGTAATTTCATACTGTTTTTTTCTACACCTAAATTCCCAAATTAAATACTGCCCACGCTTCAAAACTATACCCTAACCCCCTTCCCCCTCCCCTATTTAGTGAACCCATAGGCAAATATTTAAGTAACTCTAATGGTATATTATTGAATACAAAGAATACTATTTCATATAGTATTCCACTAAGGGTCCTCATGTGCATGTTATATGGTATAGTGAAACACAACCCAAATGACAAAACTATACTCTAACCCGGAAATATCAACCCACACCCAAGATATAAACAATTTCTCTCGTTTTCAAATATTAACAGTTACCTGATTATTACATGTTTACGAAATAGTATAAAAACATGTCCCAAATAGTATGGTAACCTACATAAATAGCCACAATACAAAATATATAGTATACTATTTCATTCACGGGATATAGTATAGACTGCGAGGTCATCTTCTTCAATTCTTTTTTTTCTCAAACATGCTGATACACCTTCGTTTTGTTCATCGTTGTTATTTTTCACCACCATATAAAGATCATTTTTATCTCTTTTTCTTTCTTCGACACAGAAACGCTTCTACCGGTCTTCCGTCGTAATTCTTCACCATTAAATTACTAAAACAAAAACAAAAACAGAGTAAAATACAGAACAAAAACAAAAATAAAATATAAGAACAGAAACATAAACACAATATAAAAATAATAACAGAAACAAAGTATAGAAACAATAAGCATAACATAGTAAAAAGTGCGATGTAACCTCATTTTCTACGGTATCATCTTCTCCTCCCAAATTCATTTTGGTACGTCTAGAATCTTTATTTCTTCATTTTTGAGATAAACTGGTGTGTGTTTGTACGTATGCAGAAGAAACAAAGATGTGGTGAAAAGAAGAAGAAGGAGAAAAGATGTGGATCAATGATAGCCACACTTTATTATATTGTTTATTGAATATTTATTTTAATAAATAATCAAAGTACTTGAATCTGTGTTATTTTTATTATTAATCTATTTTTTTTTTTGCAGGTTTTACCGGTTATATGTGAGTGTAATATGACAATATTATGTATAAAAGACAATTTGTGTAGGTGAGAATTATTTTTTAGATAGCGAATGAATTATAATTTGTTTGATGGTTGTACAGTCCAATTTCCCTTAAATAAATAGCAGGGTTAATAATTTGTTTTTTTACTCAAAGATGGACAACAAAACAAACACTGTGGAGTCCAACATCAACCTTTGCATTCACACCTTTTACACTTTTAGTTGCATTATTCATAGTTTTAGTTGGGCACAATTAATAAAAATTCACCTAAGAAAACAGTGCATGATTGCACATTTTATAATCTCAAGCTTTGCTTATTTTGTAAGTCTATAAATCTACAGTCGTCTTTAACTAAATAATCTGTTTGTTTTTGGATCTTAATCTAGTAGTGACGATATTCCTAGACAAGTCTATACAAGGTCAACTTAAAGTTCATTTTAAATTATTGGGAATTTACACTCCTACACACAAAGTCTCTAATATTTATGCTCCGTACCTTAAATCTCTCCAATTCTCCCCCATCACTACCTTTTATCTCCTTCTCTATGGTATCCCAATTGTTTTAGGGTATTGAACTAATTTGCTCAATTATTATCATCTCAAAAGTGAGGGGAATTTATTTTTTTTCAGAAAAAAAAATTGAGGGGAATTTTGAAATAATTAGATATTTGTCTAGTAAGGTACGTTTTTTCTTTTCATAGTTTTAGTTCTTTAAATTTAAAATTATTTAATTAATCTTTGGCGGTTTCTAAACAATTACATTTGGAAGACATTAGTATCTCCTCTGTTCTCTCCCTTGGTTTGGTTTCACCATAACTCCTTCCCTTTAAGTCTTCTTCTTTTAAGTTTTCAAGCTTCTGTTTCATGGAGTTAAAACTGCTTTTCCTTCTGATGGCATTGTTGGTGACTGTCTCCTCTTCAAGTTCCATATCGAGTACGTTTTTGTGTTCTTTCTTTACCTTAAATTTGTTTTGGAGATGATGGAGATGATAATCTATTATGTTCTTTCTGTAGGGAGTGTGTTCGAATCTCAGATATCAGTTAGTGAAAGGAAACTACTTAATGCCAAGAAACGTAAGGATATTGAAACAACTTATTGAATACTTGAATTTGCTTGCATGTCCATATTAATGATATATTTAACGATTTAATGAAGTAATTTTAAAAATTAATAACTATGTTTGATGTTTCTTTTAAAATTATAAGCTCTAATCTATCAATAAATCTAAAATTTAGAAGTTTTACCATAGTTTACCTATATATTTTTAGAAATTATTATTTGTTTTCTTCACTTTGCTTTTTTAAAAAATTATATCTGGGGCCGTATTAGACTATTCTACTTGTACATGCCATTACAGGGTTCTATATGTAAACTGCGGGTATCCGCAAACCCGCAAAATAAAAAAAAAATAATAATTTGAAAATATGATTTTTATTAAAAAAATATGATTTATACAAATAAAATATGATATTTATAAAAAAAATAATTAAAATTACGAATTTAAATAAAAAATTAATTAAAATATATTATTTATATTATTATTTTTAAAAAATAGTAATAAAAATATATAATATTTATTTTTATTATTTTTAATATTACCTGCGGGTCCTGCGGATTACCCGCCAATTAAGCGGAGCGGGTGCGGGTAAAATTTTGTCTACTTGCGGATCAAGCGGGTCGAATTTTTGAATCGAAAAAATGATTTGATCCGCAGCGGGGCGGGGCGGGTCGACCCGCAAACCCAGGCCTATATGCCAGTGTGAATATAGACTCATCTACATCCTTATGATGTAGGAAAACAGCGCACAGTAACATATAACCAACTGAAAGTGTCTTTTTCTTTGTTTTGGTTTGTGTGTTGGGAGCAGAATGTGAAGTGGACTTTGAGAGCAAAAACTACACGGATCTGACGAGACAGTGTAGAGGTCCGACGTATCCAGCGAAAGAATGTTGCGCCGCGTTTAAACAGTTTGCATGTCCTTACGCTCATCAAATCAACGACTTGAATACTGACTGTGCCAAAATAATGTTCAGCTACATCACCGTTCACGGTAACTATCCACTTGGTCTTTTCGCCAACGAGTGCCAAGAAACGAGAGAGGGACTCGTTTGCCATTCCCCACCAAACCTAAACGCCTCAAACGCTCCTCATCACGACATCACGCTGTTGGTCTCTGCCGCGACCGCTATATTGGCTTTTCTAGTGTTGGCTCTTAGTATAGCTTGTTAACAATGAAATGGTAGTAGCACTCCAACTAAATAAATGAAGAAAGCGAGACTTATCTTTTTGATTCTGTAACCGTAAAATGTTAACAAGAACTACGTAAAGCCAAAAGAAATGAACAGAGTTTGCTAAAGATAACCAAAAGGATCATAATATATAGCAATAAATTGAGACATGAACACAAAACCTACTGTTAGAAGCAATACTAACTGTATAAGATCTTACATGCTCTCTTCATGATCGTTCCAGTGGTTTCTATGTACTCGCTTTGCAGGTCTTGAGCTCTGTTTCTTTAACTTGACAGCTTTTGTTTCTGAATCAAAACCAATCCCTGCTATAAACCTAGAATCATCAAAACCAGTCCCAAGCATTTCAAAACCAACACAGTCGATACTTTTTAAGTTATTCACAGAGAGATCCGTGACTCCCTCTTGTTGTGACTGAAACTGCGTATGTTTATGAAAAGAACAAAATAATACTCGATCGGACAAAATATGAAAAGAGAACTAATATTGTTTGGATTACATGCGTCAATAACAAACAGAGAATTACAAGGCCCAACACAACCATAAACACACACACACACACACACACACTAATGTCGTTCTTAATCTCTTACATCTGCGAGGGATTTACGACAAATGCAATGGCTACACTCTCCGTACATAGACATGTATATCATAGTAATACTATTAGTAGCACCAAGACAAAACACAAAAAAAAAAGCGAATCAGAAAGGCTTCTCGTAGCCTCGAGCCGGAGGTTGGTCCCATGTTTGCAAGAATGCTGCAACACATCCAAAAACAAATAAAATCAACCTAAAATCAACCTCTTTAATAAGCTACTACAAAAGAGAAAAGAAACACTGATGATGAGCCCTTACTCAATGGTATTTCTCCCAGCGACATGAATATCGAATCGTCGTCTGTATTATTCGGTGCTTGCTCATTTCCAAGAGCTCCCTGCGACGTTTTCAGTCAGCACCAAAAAAACACTTTCTATGCAGCTAAAACACCCTCACAAGTAGTAGCGTGCGTACCTCTCGGTCTTGAAGAACAACGTCGTTGTTCTGTGGCACAGTAGCAGTACTTATTCCCTGGTTTATTGGAGGAACGTTTCCAAATGAATCAAGATACTCTACCATCATCAGCCCTTCATTGTAGTCTGGAACATCTTCATCAATCCCCATATATGGGGCAGCTTCTTGCCTGTTACACGTTTAAGTCAACAACTCATTAAGCCAACATGTGTATATAACATGTGTATATATATAGATGTAGATAGGGACATAGCAGTACTTTCTCCCGGGGTCGTTGCTGGACTTGACCACTTCTGGGGAATCATCATTGTCCAAATCAATCACTTCTATCTCTTTGCCATTGCTCATCCTAGTATTATTATTAGTACCGAAATCAAGAGACTTGCTAGAACTGCTGATTGATAGATCAAAACCAACAGCTTGACCAGATTCCCTTTTGACATCATTCCCATCCGCTGCTCCCCCTAGATTCAGGTCACACATCTTAAACGAAGCAGGAAACAGCTGATGCTCCTCTGCATACCCCCCAGCTCCTGATTTTCCCCTATCATTGCCTGTATTAGTCAGACTTTCATGGTTGTCGGTTTTTCCAGCAGCACCGTCGATCCGTCTCATGTAGAACGAGATTGTCTTCTCGTCTTCCTCGTCGCTTTGGATTTCGCTTGCTTTGAGTGCGTTGAAGCGATCACTGGCTTCAGAAACTGGCAATGACACCCAGTTTTTCTGTCTTTTTGCTCCCTCCTCCATGTCACTGCTTTCATTAGCTCGCTTCTCGCCTCCTTTCCCCATCGAATATGATCTATGGATATTAGGCAATTCTAGTTCTGAATCTTTCTCGTTATTTTCCCTGAGAATGCTATTGGGGAAAGAATTAGACCTATGACATTTACTGTCCTCAACGAACTGAACAAGAGCCAAATCCTCAATCCCAGTACTATCATCTTTTCCAGATGACTGGCCTCGAGTCTCACATGCTTGATCTTCTTCTAGAATTCCAGGATTATGAGAGGTCTCCTTGATATTTTGACTCAAATGCAGCTTTGCGTTTTTAGCAGTCAGAGAAGAGCGCGTCCTCGTAGGCACCTTCTCGAATTTACACAGCGTTGCCAAATCAATATCACTCTTGGTGAATGATTCATCACAAGGTTGATGGACAGGTGCAGCATCTTCACTATGCTGATGGATAGATGCATCTTCGACAGCAGTCTGGCTCTCATTCTCTCCACCATTACCACCAGCCATACCTTTCATCTCCCCTGATCCAGCACTCAAGCTACAAGAACCTTCGGACACTTTCGAGATCTCACAATCCTGTAAAATCTCTTTCCCAGCACTTGAGGAACCTGTCTTAGACTGTGCCTCATCCTGTAGACTGTACTTGTCCAACACAGACTCGGAATCACCCGCTCCTTCACGCTTTCTCATAAACTCACCAGAGGCTGACCTCTGAACCGAGCTAGCAATATCTTCAGCAAGCGGCTGCTCTTCTCTATGCCCAGACACAACAGAATCATCACCAGTCTCATCCTCATAAGCTTTACTCCTCTCAGACCAAGACCCACTCCTCCCAAAATCCGATTCATAACGATTAGACCTCCTCCCTTGCAAATTATTCCTAGAGCCAGCCGAGTTATACCCATCCACATACCTTCTTTTATCAGCGGCAGGAGCCACCAAAACATCCCCTCGAGCCGCTTCCTGCAACCTAGAAGAACCCTGAAACTCCCCACGCTGCCATTTACCGGATAGCACAGTCTGTGGCAGAACACCCTGAGAGACCAAGTACTCCGCTGCTAGACGACCCGCGTCCATGAAAACGTCTCCGCTACCACCAATGCTTCTACGTTGCACAGATGGAGGAGGAGGAAGAGGAGGAGGGAGCTGATTCTGGAACGCTTTAGAACGTCCCCTACCTCGTCCATATCCACGGTTATTAACCCCACGGCGCTGCTGGTGGTGGTGGTCAGAACCAAAGAAACCATGCCCTCTCATAGGACGGTCAGGGGAAAGCCTAGAACCAGACATCCCAAAACCAGATCTGTACCCATTCCCAAAGTTGCGTTGTCTACCATGCATCTTTACAAACCCTAAATCAACAGCTCTGATTTCAAGGAATCAAAATCACAACCAAATGTCTCAAAGTACACACAAGCTTTGAAGTTTATTGAAGGAAAGATAGCAACTTTGATGATTGGCCCTCTCAAGTAAGTCTCAAGCTTTGAATTTCTCTTTTGGACTCTTAACGAACAATCCTTCTTCAGTCACAGCAAGTAAGTAAAAGAGAGATAATCAAGCAAAAAGGATGGATCTTGATTCGGCAAAGATCTAACCTCTCTCTCTCTCACACACACCGAATCCGAAGATTACTTGATCCTCTTGTTCGATTCCGTTGAAGGAAAGCAAATCATCAATCTGATGGAGAGAGATTTAGTGGTGTCATTTCACTTCTTGATCAATAAGAACCCTAGAAACTTTTTCCCCCAAAAAATCTCAAATTGATAGAACAAGTTTCCGATTTAGGGTTTTCCGACGAGCGAGTGAGGAAGAAGGACGCGAAGTAAGTTTCTCCTCCAGATTTCAGCGGCCGAGATGATTATTATCTTCGAAACGCTGATTCCGATTTTTTTTTTGCGTCGAATATTATTAGCAGAAGACGGGAAGGTATGAAGCTGCCACGTCAGGTTTTGATGGTAAGACTGGTACTAAACTCATCTCCTTCCTCACGCGCCCATGGTCATGCGTCTGTGTTCCAGTCTCTATAGCACACACTATCTCCATTCTCCGTCTAAATCAACGACCCACTCACTACCACCCACATGTGTCTACTTTTTATTGGACCTAACAGAGGAAAATATCGTATTTCTTTATTTATGGCGTTGAAGAGTGGACTTTTGAATATACAGTGCTTTTTCTATAAACTCTTCAATTTATTACATGATTACATGAATGATTTTGAGCAATATTGAATATAACTTTTTGTAGTCGAATTATCTTATCAGAAATTTATACCTATTATATAATTTTATGGCATATTTTTAAATCAGGTTGATCATGATATGTGTCCACTTTGTAAGAATTCTAACACGTAATTATTTAAATAAATTTACAAATATATTGTCAGTATCATTATCCAATAATAATACAGTAGTTTTCAATTGATTAATTAGCATCAACATGCTTTATTTGTTTCAGAGCTAGTCTGAGCCTCAACTAGCTAGTTTTCATTATTTGTAGTTATCACAAGATTATCCATGACTATTAGTATTAAGCTAGATGGGCTTCCAACCTAAAACCAATTGGCAATTAGGGGAGTGGTCCATCTATCTTATATATTACTAAGGATCCCTTCCAATATCCGATGTGGGACAACTATGTGTCTAATACGCCCCCTCGAGATGATGGTTTTTTTTGAACGTCAATCTCGGAATGTTCGGGCAAAGATCGATGGGCCAACTTTGGGCCAGATCGATGAGGATCGGATTGGACTGCGTGGATCGGGCTCTGATACCATCTTAAGCTAGATGGGCTTCCAACCTAAAACCAATTGGCAATTAGGGGAGTGGTCCATCTATCTTATATATTACTAAGGATCTCTTCCAATATCCGATGTGGGACAACTATGTGTCTAATAATTAGCTAGGGCTGGGATCATTACTTATTACTTCGCCTTAAACTCGCTACTTGACTCGTATTCGATTTGAAAATTCAAGTACTCGATGTCAACAAAGCAAATAACATATCTACAATTTTCATAACTCGCAGAACCAAGTTAAGTATCAAGTATCATTATTATTTTTAATACTTGACTCGTCGTCACACCATGTTATTTCCATATTACTTGCTATTTGTTACATAATTTATTACTGTAATTAATTGTTCATATTGATCTTTTCTTTTACTTGCATTTAGGATTAAACACAAATACTCATTACTCTTTTTATACTTGTTACTTGTTTCGTATCCATGTTTATTTGTCTTAAACCCGCTATTTGACTCGTACTCGGTTTGAAAATTCAAATATTCGGTATTGAAAAAGCAAATAACAAGTCGACAATTTTCATAACTCGCAAGACCAAATCAAGTATCAAGTATTGTTATTATTTTTTAGTACTTGACTTTGCCATATTACTTGCTATTTGTTACATAATTTATTAATTAATTATTCATATATTTATTTTCTTTTACTTGCATTTAGGATTAAACACAAATACCCATTATCCTTTTTATACTTGTTACTTGTTTCGTATCCATGTTTATTTTTAAATACTCGTCGTCATCTAATCAAGTATTACATAGTAACAAGTACTAAAATTTTACTTGATCAAAAATAAATTACCTATTGGTCGTTTAGAGAGGACATTTTGTTATCGGGAAAATTATACAATTTTCATATATCATAATATGCATATATATTTTTTATTTGTCTTCTTTATAATATGAACAAATGTTTCATTTAAAGTAATTCACATGTTATTTTAAATAGAATAAACAAAATAATTTGCAAGTACTCATAAATAGTTTTCATGTCTATTTCTAATAGTATTAATTAGTAAATAATTCTTAAATATTCAGAAAAACTCGTGAATAGTCTGCAAGTACTCATAAATAGTAAGCAGAGTAAGACAAGTAATTTGCAAATAATTCATTTTTGATCAAGTATTCAAAATAGCAAGTATTCATTTTTAACAAATCAAGTACATGTCAAAAAAAAAATAATACTCGTACAAAAAAAGTCTAAGTCGCAAATATACACAAAATAACAAGTACTTGTGCCCAGCCCTAGCAAGTATTAGCCTACGTGTATTTCTTTTCTATGGGTATATGTATTTTCGATTTATTCACACATAAGAAATGAAAACTTGTGGACAAATGTAGGGTGGTAACAAACTAGCGAATAGTGATTCTATATATGTAGAACAACTGGGCTAAAACAGCAAATAGAACAAGTTTTCTCAAAGCGATATTTTTTTGAAAATGTTATATCCCGTAACAGTAACTTAAATAATTTATACTGAAACTAGTTTGAAAATTTGATTTTTTTTTGGGTTCCATACTTTTCCAGCCACTCTATTAAAATTAGCAACAACATGCATTGCATATATAACTTTTTCAGATGGAGTTTTAAAGTGTAGACTATACTCATTGTGACTATATTTGTTGTACATCACAAGTATAAAGGTTATAAGGTATTGTTAATGATAGATCTTCTATATGGTTTACAGCTGATTCTAGACACTGCATGAATACACCTAGATAGGAATCAGCATGTGAGGTACAAGCACAATCTTCTCTTTTGTTCAAATTTGAGTTATATAATAAATTCTGTGGAAAACACTAAATATTTAGATACATTTTTAAATAACATTAGTAATTTAGATATATTTAAAAAACACTAACAATTAGATATATTTTTAATACGCATGTTTTATAGATTTGTAGAAAGCATGTAAACAAAGTACTAAAGCCATCTTAAAGACTGAAGCTCAATACTAATCGTTTACACATTCGACTAACATTAATATAAGTCTTCAACTTTTTTTTGGTAAAAATATACGTCTTCAGCTATATATCTTAGCAAACAAATTTACTTGGCAACATTGTATTTTTTTTCTTTTGCCACTAGAGTTAACCATGTTTTTTTTGTGCACCGAGTTAACCATGTTCTGAATTATATTAACGTGTGTTAAAGCAAGTGGTTAAAGTGTGCAACATACAAGCACTGTGAAGAGTTTTGGCCATTTAATTAAGTGAATTAAATGTTGTGTCTTTTTTGTTTTCTTAAAAAAAATAAAAGTATATATCTATAAATGTTAAATGGAATACATTGTAGAAAATGTTTGAACTATTTTTGTTTGGATTGTGAGAAAGTTTAGGAGAAAATTTATCTAACTATGTTATCTCTTGAATTTTTTTTTCTTATATACATCTTCATTGTGTTTATGGCCAAACCATATCAAGAAATTGAGAAAGTGAATTTTTGCAGAAGTTTTCTTCATTGCCTCTTGTTCATTTTCTATGAATAACCCATAAAAAGATAAGAGACCGAGATAGGAAGAGGGAAAGAAGAACACTCCTTGTCTCGATCTCTTACATTAGACTAAACGGCTAAAAAAAGAATTTTGATCAGTTTCTTAATCAGGTGCTTAAAATAGTCACCGTTCTTTCATCTTTATGATTATTTATTCTCTCTAGAGTTCTCATGCTGTATTTATCAGATTTAACTTGAAGCTAGTAACTACTTATTACAAAGAGTTACTGTTCTTTCTCTATTTTATGTTCTTTTGCTGATTTTGAGTGTTTCCTGTTGACTGTTGTTGTGTGTGTAACTTCATCTACTCCATTATCACATTTCAGGTTAAGCCCAAAGTTGAAGCTGAATCTTGGGTTTGTAAACAATGCCTGGTTTTGATGATAAATTTTCTGTGATGGGAGACTGGTTAGACCCTAGTCCTAACCACAAGAAGAGATCCAAAGCGGAACTTGATATAGAAGACACTCAGAACAAGGGTTTTCTGAATGCAAGCTTTCAAGAGAAACCGTGGCATTCACGCAATGGTCTTGGCGAAAAGATTGCTGCCAGGACCGGGTTTAAAGTACCAAGGTTAAAGACTGATCAGAGTAGTTTTCCATCTCCATGTTTAGCCATATCTTCTCCCGGTGTTAGCCCAGCAACTCTTCTAGAGTCTCCTGTTTTCATCTCAAACCCTTTGGTAACAACATTTCATTGCCGTCTTCTATGTTGCTTTCTTATTTCCATGTCTGAAATCTTCTATCACTTGTAAGCGCAGACATCTCCAACAACCGGGAAGCTCTCATCACTACCATCAGATTATAAAGCTAAAGATGAGTTCACTGACGACATTGCCACATCCTTAGCCTTGAGCCTCGATCCTACAAACATCGGTTATGATTCCCAAGCACATGACAGTGGTTTAGGAGACTGGATGCCTAGTGGTGCACCTGAAGATGATGGATACAACTGGAGGAAATACGGACAGAAGCTAGTTAAAGGAAGCGAGTATCCACGTAGCTATTACAAGTGCACACACCCGAACTGTGAGGTCAAGAAGAAGGTTGAACGGTCCAGGGAGGGTCATATTACAGAGATCATATACGTGAAAGCTCATAAGCACCCTAAACCTACAGCTAACCGATGTTCAGGCACTGGACAATCCGGTACAGGCGATGACATGCAAATAGATGGAACTTATGAAGATGGTGTAGCAACCGGTGCCTTCTCTAAATATGAAGAAGATAGTAAGTCCCACATGAGTGTTTCCCTGGCTAACGATGGACAAGTAGATGAATCCGAGCCAAAGAGGAGGTTAGAAATTAAAATTTGCTCTAGTAACCGTTAAAATACTCAGAAAGACGAGATGTTCTGACGACTTCTAATGCAATTAATGTATGTATCAGGAAACTCGAAACATGTGGATCAACCCGAGGCACCCGTGAGCCAAAAGTGGTGTTTCAGACCACAAGTGACATTGACATCCTCGAAGATGGCTATCGCTGGCGCAAGTATGGGCAAAAAGTCGTCAAAGGAAACCCGAATCCAAGGTTCTTGTATCCAACTGTTCTCTTCTTTCTCTAAGTTCCAGTCTTTTGCCCCCCCCCCCCCCCCCCCCCCCCAAGAATGTCATCTCAATCTTCTTCCTACGTAATGATTCAGGAGTTACTATAAATGCACAGCTAATGGATGTACCGTCACTAAGCATGTGGAGAGAGCTTCTAATGACCTCTCGTCCATACTAACAACTTACATAGGCAAGCACACTCATGAGGTACCAGCAGCACGCAACAGCAGCCACGGCAATTCAGGGACCATCCAAGGCAGTTTAGCAACTCAGACCCACAACGAATATGTGCACTACTATCCAATGCCACACAGTAGTTCTGAGGGAGTGGTC
Organism: Hirschfeldia incana; assembly: GCA_026261945.1. Taxonomy (NCBI): domain Eukaryota; kingdom Viridiplantae; phylum Streptophyta; class Magnoliopsida; order Brassicales; family Brassicaceae; genus Hirschfeldia; species Hirschfeldia incana. Next base: position 8,685,647 of record JABCMI010000006.1, read on the forward strand.
ATAGACAACTCATCACTATTTCACTTCCAGCCATACCTAAGGCCTCCTTCAGGTTTCTCTGTTTACTACGTAGACCAAGCTGATCTTTCGGATATTTCAATGTCTGGTTTGGCTATCGGGCAAGGAAGGTTTCCCGGCCTGGCAGCACCAGCCATTGAGTTAGCAGCAGAGCCCAAGGTGGAACCAGTGTCACAACAGGAACTAGGATTGTCGGTAATGACAGATATAATGAGTAGATTACCACAAATGTGAAACGAATCTCTATGTTCCCAGTTAGTATTTTGAATAAAAAATGGTTCTTCAATTTGAGGGAATGAAAAATATTTAAGAGGCTAAAAACATTAATCTAAAGTTAGCTTTTGTCTAAACAAAGCTTTAGCAAAAAGAAGAACGTCACTAGCTGTTTGATTCACAAAAGTGAAATGCATTTATATCTAATTTGTTTTCTCTCAGAAACCGCTATAAAGGGTTTCTACGCTGACACTAATCTTTACATGAATGGAATCCTAAAGCCGCCTGTTCTGCCGCTTGTTCTACTCTTCTTCGCGTATGCAGTTTTGATCTTGTCCACCACCTCGTTCATGTTGCTGCAGTTTGAAACAAAAGTGAGTGAGCAATAGAAGAAGGACCTTTTTTTCTTTTGTTGTAGCTGCCATGTGGTCAAGGTGTACTATAGCATATGATTAGGTAAAAAGAATGTTTTTATTCCCTAAGCTCCTACATGCTCACTATCTTAGTTATAATAAATAAAACGATTGGTGATTTTCATCTGTAGTGTAAAAATTTGCACTGTATCAAACCAATCGACAAACATTTCTGGAACAGCCATGTAGAGCACATACCTGGTGCAGTTTGTGATCATTGCTAGGTAAGAGATCAGCAACTTGTCGTTGTACTCCTGAAAATCAAAAGAACGTCATATATATATATAAGAATAATTAGAACAACAAGCAGACATTAATAGCTTAAGAGAACAAATGTCAGTCTTTTAAGGGATACACACAGCTTGAGAACGGTAAGGCAACACTTACCATCAGGAATTTATCATCAAACTTTTCTGAGTGTGCAGCAGGCAAACTTCTGAGCAGGCTAGCTGCTTGCCTCAGTAGTGAGTCGTCGCAGGGAATATCACCTAAAGATGCAGAATCACACAAGCAATTAGAACCTCATTGACCATTGAAACCAAAATCACATAACTACATTAACTTTTTTCAATATCATCGCCTAACACCCTTTTCAATTTACTTTTAAGCATGGGAAACCACTTAAAAAATACAAACATCTCAGCTACAATCCACGAGTGTTTACACAAACTCTATGATCAAATTGAAGAGGGATAGAAAGTGGGGACTTGAGCATGCAAGAATACAATGTACCTTTCTGCATTGCGACAAGATATTGAAAGAGCACTCTGATTCTGCTATTGAGCATCTTAATGGCACTGTGTATGCTAGTAAGATGAGCAGCCACTGCAAAACATCGATTAAAATCAGCCTACAATTCCATAGGAATGTGTAAAAAGATCACGATCAATATGAAAGGCTACAACAATGCTTACATTGAGTCGCTGCTGAGCCTCCATCTGACGGCTTAAGGTGTGCAACGTGATCGACAGATATTCTTTCAGCTTCGACCGTCTGCACATGTTACAACCATTGCTATCTTACTAAAGAGGTCCATTCATATGTTATATTAGATCATTACAGATCAAGCGGCTTAAGAACATACCTCAATCGTGTAGCTTGCATTCACGAAAATTGACTGCGGAATCCCATCAATGACATGGAATTCTAACAGAATTAAAAACAAGTCACATCACATGAAATTGGATTAAAAAAGATTAAAATCTTTGAAAACATTCAAGAACAGAAACTATACAATAAGCAACCGTACTTTTGTAGAGAGTAAAAAGCTTACCACTTTCATAGATAGTCACAGGGAGATCCTTCTGCCCGTGATTGATAGCCGGATTGAGAAGAACATAAACCGGAGATTCATTAATGTCCATCAGCTATACAAAAGATACGATCAAAACTCACACAATCAGTACAATGTGATTAATCAAACAGTGGACTTGATTAACACTCACAGCTTTGTGGATATGCATATCAGATTCAACAGCGTCTCTTCCCGTAGAGTACCATCCCAATATGTAGAATCCAGGGAACACCTTCTGATCTAAACATCCACAAGACAAATCGATTAGCAAAGCAGAGACGATTCCGAGCGGGAGTTTTAAGAACTTACAGAGCTCTTGCTTCTTCAAGAGGAAGGATCTATTGAGGGAATCAGTAGAAGGATCAAACACAAGCTCGAAGCTATTGAAGATCTCGACCGTTCGACCTCTCTGAGCACCGATCACGCAGCCGTAAACCCTAATGTTCTGCGGCGGAGACGTCGCGGCGACGGTGGTGGTGGGGATGTTCCTGGTGGCGCAGGAAGAGGATGGAGGGTTGAGCTGAGTCTTAACCCTGGTGAAGTGATCGGAGATGTTGAGCATCACTAAGGGGTGGAGCTTGAAGGTGAGGCCGCTTGAAGAAGAAGGCGCCATTGGGTTTCGTCTCTCTCTGGGAGATTTTCTTTTTTTCTTTTCGCGGTGCTTTGTTAGTTTATGTGCCTCGTAGAATCTGAGTTTTAAATAGGTGTCCTCCGTTCGGGTCTTCGTATGGGCTTGGGCTGGTCTTTCGAGCCCATCTCACTGTTTTCTTATAAATTGTTTTGGAAACATATTATTTAATACAAACTTTTATAATTATTTTCCTTATTTTAAATTAACTATATATAGCATTTTAGAATAAAATTTTAATTTCTATAAATATGGTTTGATATTTTCTGTTTTTATTTAGTTTTAGATTATAATCAGTGATATAAATATCATAAAATTTAGTTTTATTTAATTGTATATTAGAAATCTTACCTAGAAGGTTTGCTTTAAATTCTAAAGGACATATTTTGGATCCCCCCCCCCACCCCCCCCCCTCCCCCCCCCCCCCGAAAGGATACTTTATGTGCAATTTAAAATTATGTTCCATTTTGCAAGGTAAACATGCTTTAGGGGTATGATCTTTAGTAAACATGAGTAATGAGTCCGACTTTCACTGATAACAACAAAATCTCTTTATCTATGCATCTACATGCTTAGTATGGCATTTCAAGAGAAACATTATTAAACCTACGTTACGTCCCATGCACTGTTTGAACTTTGATGCATGCTAGAATAATTGATTAATAGACTGAAACCATTGTTTTGCAAAAAAAAAAAGAAAAAAAAAAACTGAAACCATTGTATTTCAGATATATTGTAGTGTGTTTCCTTAACGTTTGAAATCTTACAATTCTTCTCTATATTTTGTGGGTTTAGTGAACTGGAGAAGTATATCCTTCGTAATCAATGCTTGAGATAAGAAAAAATCACAAAGAATGGTTTGGAAACAAAACATTTATATAATTCGTGAAAGATGAGAAAAGGGAACCTCGTGACCACCAATGGCACTTTTGTACGTGACATACATTAAAACAAACTATACTTATTTTCCCAAAACTTAAATAAACCGTCTCCCACCACCCCCAAATTCATTCCTCTCACGCCACACACCATTACACCATCCAGTCCTTCACCACCAGTTTCAAATCTCTAAGGCAATATCCAAAACAAAACAATGAAAGATCTGTCTTTCTTCTTCCTCAAGAAACACTTTCTCGCCTCGAGAATGCGAGGACGAGGTCCACGCAGCGGCTTTGCGAGCTCTTGTGGTGGCGATGGCTCGACTTCCACGCTAAACCAACATCAAAACATTGATGCGAGACCATCCGTCACGCCTGACAACACTCCTTTTGGTGGAGGGTCGCCGAGAACGCTGGAGGATATGATACTTCAGCTAGAGGTTGAAGAAGATCTTGTTCGAAGAGCTAGGTTACGTGAATCTTACTACGGTTCCTTTGATAACTGCGACGACGCTGATGATGATACCTTGTATCAGCCCGTTAGGATGTCGTGCGTTAACAGCTCCGATATCTTGAGGTGCGTCATGATTATATAGCTAGTAATCACTCATCATAGGCTCATAGCCATAAAAACTTAACGAATATAGTTTCATATAGGACGTATATAATATAGTTATGTTTTATTTGCTTGCCGTTAAGGTCGGCGAGGAACGCGTTGAACCAGTACCCACGTTTCTCACTGGACGGTAAGGATGCGATGTACCGGTCGTCATTCCAGCGCCAGCTTGGCACCGGTGCGGATGTGGTGAGACATGGTGGACGTAGATCAAACTGCGGGGATGAACGGAGATCGACCCAGACAAAACGCCTGCCTCGCACTGTGGCTGGGGAGAGTGTAGTATGGTGTGAGACAGGGGTGGTTGCGAAGCTGATGGGTCTGGAGATGGTACCGGTTCCGGTCAAGGGAAAAAGGGGAAAAGATAAGTTGGGGACCTTGCTCAAGAGAGAGCGTCTAAGGAGGAGAGATCAGACGCTCGACGTTAACGGTCGAATTGGTCAGACCACCGAAGCTTCTTGCTCGTCTGCAGGGTTTAACGCGATGAGACCGATCAGAGCGGTCGGTTCACCTAGTCGCGTGGGTGGATGGCCCACACTCCGTTTCCCATAGAGTTACGTTTTAATACTAGTTAAGAGACCGGACTTGGCTCCTCTAAAAAAACCTTCTTGTCAACTATTACTGATTGATTCAGTAACTTTTTATATGTTTTCTCATAAATCACCAAGCAAATAAGTTAACTCAAATATCAGGAAAAGAAACAAAATCTGTCTCAAAATAAAGATTTGGATTTAGACAGAGTTGGATGTTTATTGACGAGAAATCTGCTTGAAATAACTTACAAAAAAACTCAAGACTTAAGTGGTCTTGTGTTGTATATCAGACGGGAACTCCTAGCTCAGACATCCCCATGATTCTTTTGTTCAATGCAATCCTCTTCTGTCTCAAGAGCGAAGTCATGGAAGCCACCTAATAATTCAAGGCAAAAGAATTAAAACGGCTGTTCATGAGGGAGATGAGAACAATAGACTCACTTCGGCTCTAAGCTTGATAGCTTCTCTCCCAGGAATTTGCCGCAGTCCATCCATTAAATCTGCATAGATTGTGTGAATTGAGATCTGATGTAGGTGACATTATCAAAGTAGATTATACATACATCATGGTCCATGGATCTTAACTCATTAACGAATTATGGAATAAATAAATACTACAAATGGAAGGTGGAAAGGGGTAAAAATATGTATATTGTTCTTACCTGCAGCTTGGGATTCAACCTTGTGGACGGACTTAGCATGACGATGTATATTGTTTCCAGAGTCCCTACAGATAACGACAGTACGTAGTAGCCTTAATAACCCAAGTGAAGTCAATTAAGTAAAAAAAAAAAGGTCTGGAGATGTAATAAAGGCATACATGAGTTCAGAAAGACCGCGTTTCATATCCTTCTCTGCTAAAGCCGACCTCTCAAGCAATTTACTGCTCTCCTTTTTCATCAAGTCTACAGACATGTTCAGCTCCTGGACATGCTTCTCAGCTCTCAAGAACTGTGCCTGAGAAGATGATTCTAAATGGATGAAAAAAACAAGAAAGGGAAAACTAACTAAACTGAAGTCAATGGCATGGTAGATACCTCTTCGCTCTGAAATCTGCCAAGTGTACGACGAAACAAGAATCTTCTAGGGCCTGCAATTAGTAGAACCATACAAAACTATACAAGATAAGTATAATCAATAGAGAAGTGATACTATTTGGATGATCCTTACATAAAGGAAAACTGTAAATGTTAAAAGTGATAAGAGAAGAGGCTATACCTCGCAGAAGAACGAGACCAGCAGCTAGACCAATCCCAGCAGAAGCAGCTGGATGCTCCTTTGCGTTTATCAATCCTTCTACAAAGAAACAAAAGAAGTGAATCAGATTTTTGATTGATTCGGCATTATTATCAGGACAGTCCGGAAGATTCTAGTTTTACGGAGGACACTCATTACAACTATATGTTATACATCAATGCCCCTAGTCTACAAGCATAACTTGAAAAATGAAAGCTGGGCTTCAACTTACCAGTTACTTTGCTGAAGAAAGCATTCTCATAGGTCTTATAATGATTCAAACCATGTGGAATGAAATCCTGCAAAACGTAACGCCATTGTGATCTCAGACAGATATAGGTTTACTCCGTAACATTTATCTTCAAGCAAAAAATGCCGCAGGCAGCAATATATTGAATATCTCTGAACAAGAACAATCACATTTTGAAAACAATAATAACTAATCTGAAAATTGTTGCTAAGGAATCGCGAAGAGAGAGATGATAAACCTGTATAGAGCGGAAATGAGAGGTGGAATTTTCACGGAGAGAACGAGCGGAGCGGATGGCGGAGTCCGTCGATTCCTTCACCGTACGCTGGAAACCATCCACCCATTTCTCTGCTCCTTCCTCCACCGAATCAACCACCCCGATCGATGCATTCTCAGACGTATCAGCAGAGATTGCAGTCGCTGGAGAATAATCATCGGTAACGCCGGTTGCTTCCGTTTCGCTCATCGTCGGAGATTTACCTTTTTTTTTGTCACCGAGCCGAGACGAGCCTTCTCCTCCTCTTTTCAAAGTTCAACACCGGTTCGTTTCGTCTCGGTTTGATTCGGTTCAATTTAAAATTAAATTCCAAATTAGACTTGGTTTACGTCGGGTTAACTCGGTTTGCCACCATTTGATTGGATCTTCTACGCCTTCCTTCCCTCTTTTCTTCGTCTCTCTCCCACCATTTCTGAGACGACCCCCAGAAGATAAAAAGGAGCATCCTTGTTGGAGATCTAAAGGAGGAAGATCACTTATACAGTAAGCTTGATTTTGCGTACAAATCTCCTGAAATCTGGGATTATCTCATTCATCCCGCTTTTCATCAAGCTATGAACGATGGATTTCTCAATGTAATAATTTAGATTAGCAGTAATTAGTAGCGTAAAGCAAGTATTGACGAAGCAGCAAAAGTCTCGACGATGACTTCATAAACTTATCATGAGCAGATCTTAGTTTCCAGTTTTCAATTTCAATAGGTTCGCTAGAAATCTAGATTGAATCTCAGATGACGATGATCACAATCATAATATTCCGAGCAATACGCGATTAACAAGAGATCGATTACACAATAAATTTTCTCTGTAACAGATTACACAATAATATCTTGCCAGATCCGTTGAGTGTACTTGGAGTTTGTCAATGGTGGTTTGCGTTCCTCTGTAGTATCATATCCATGTGATATGGTGACAGTGGCGACCCATGGGTCTAATTTCGGATCTCCTTGCGTGGTGGTTTTGGTGGTGTTGGTAGTTGGTACCTTTGGTTCTGATCTTTCCAATGGGGTTATTAGAGACACAACAATGCCTCAAATATATGTTATGTTGTCATTGATTTGAATGGGTAGGGATTCATCATTTGGAGTTGGACTTTGAATCATGATGTGCTCTTCTCAAGCCACTATTTTGGATAAAAGCAGAGCTTGCAGTACTCAGGGTTTTAACTCATGGATTTTCATTAATCCCTCAAATTCAAATTAACGTTTTGGTCCTTTTCTTCCTTTGAGTTTTCCTGTGAAAACTATTTGAAGATGTTGTAGTTGCAACTAATTATTGTTGTGATGCTACTCTTGTTTACTAGTTTGTTGTGATCCGATTTGGTTAAATCAGATCGTCACCCTCAAAGCTAAGACTTTCATTTGAGCTTCAATTTGCATATCTATTGGCTCTGTTTTTATTGCGATCAGAAGCATGAGGTGGCTGTCATGCATGTGAGTTGATAGGATCGTGGAGTATTGATCCTCCTACTGATGGCTAAGAGGACTTTATTTTTTCTTTCCTGGTTGGGTTATGTTTTGTGGCATACTGATGTTGTTAGTTTAATTTCTTTCAAGATTTATTTTGTATGAACTCCTTATGGCCATGTCTTAGTACTGGTTTTATTGGAATCGAATGATTGTTTGACAAAAAAAAAATTACACAATAATATTTTAAAAGTAAAATGGAAAAAATATCATTTAATTAAAAATTGTAAAACACCAAAAGAAATAAAACCCTTATCTCATTATTGGGATATTAATTTTCTTATTGTATAATTTCCGTTTTTAGATAGATAGAATTATGGAAACCTAGAGTGGTTAAAAAAAGGAGAAATATGGAAACCTAGAGTTCTATATAAAGAGCATAGACCCAACAACACAAAACTATTTATTGTTTTATGTTTTTACATAAAGTCTCTCAAACTCTCACTTCTTCCCGCTTGCGTAATGATGACGCCCGTTAAGAAAAGCATCGCCATCAGCCCTGTGGAGTTCTACGGAAACGCATCGCTTTCCCGTCCTCGCTTCTTCGACGATCCTCAGTTCGATTCTCACCGCGTCGATTCGCCGCTTCCTGCGCTTGATCCGCTTCTCTCTAGGGCTAGATACGCTCGCTGGTCCAACGGGGGTCTTAACTCCACGCGCCTCCGTCTCCAAGGACGAATCGAAGGTGACGTCGACAAGCTCCTAGCGCAGCTCGAGAATTCTAGCCCTAGAGACTCGGAGAAGAAGAAGAGATCTGGTTGTGATTCTCCTCCCGCGGCTCCGGTGAAACGAAGGAGGTACTTAGATGTGAATGATGATGAGGAGGAAGATGAAGGCGTGGAGAGAATCATCAGGAACCTCTTTGATGATTTTGATATAGTCGCTGGAGGAGAGAGCAAAATCATTAAGAAATCGATTGAGTCGGCGGGGAAGAGATTGGAGAAGAAAAAGAAGAAGAAGACCCTAAGGGTTGAGGAAACAAGTTCAACTAGGATCACGTCTCCAAGATTGACAAAGTCTCTATATTTTAGATGATTTTAATTCATGAAAGATTGTAACTGAATTTTTCTATAAATATTAATTTCTCTGTTTTTTTCTGAAAAGTTATGGTTATTCTAACCCTCGATATCTGATTCTTGAACTGGGAGGAAATAATAAAGAGACTGATATAAGAGACGTATCTACACCAATGAGTGGGAGTCAAAAGTTTGTTGCTTTTAGAGTTGTAAAATCCAGCATTGTGTTGCTTGACAAGGATATGAATGTTAGGGTAGGTACGTGTGCTGGTTAAGACAGGGAGGGCAATGTGTATAGCTTTGAGAGTGTGTTTGTTGTTGCGTCAGACTGTGGAAGGAGGCCAATATTATAGAGGAAAAAAGAGAAGGAATGAATGTGGGGGTCTGATGGAGAAAGATCAAGTGGTTGATGGTTTAGACTTGAGTGATGATGATGGTGACGAGAGTTAGCTTGTTTGAGAGAAGGAAGAGTTCTTGTTGGTAACTAGTGACGGAAGACAACAATAACAACATCCTGGATGTATGGAATTCGTATTCTTATTCTAATTCCAACTGTGTAAGTTTCTGTAGTGTTTGCTCATTATCTGATGCTCATATTAGCATTATTTTTTACAATGTACATAGATTATTAATGCAGCAGGTCTTTTGATGTATAACAACAATAATGCAACAAGATGGTGATAAAGAACAACAAGATCTGACAGATAACGAAAACAGTCTGTACAAAAAACTCAAGAGCGGAAAGCTCGAGGTCAGAGTCTCGTACCACACTTTCATCTGCCCTTACTGTCCCAAGCAGAAGGTTGGTCTTTACATCGATATCCTCCAGCACGCTTCCAGAGTTGGTAACAGCAGCTCCAAGAAACAAAGTCTCAAGAAGACAAGAAGGCTTGCCACCGTGCTCTCGCCAAGTACCTTCGTAAGGAATAAGGATCTTGCGGATTACGCTACGGCTACAGTCTCTAAGCGCTCAAAAGCCTTGACATCATTAACCACGCCTACTGATGATATTAAATATACTTTTTCTTGTCACGACGAGCCTTCTCCTCCTCTTTTCAAGTTCAACACCGGTTCGTTTCGTCTCCGTTTGATTCGGTTCAATTTTAAATTTCAAAATTAGACTTGGTTTACTCGGTTTGGCCCCCAATTGATTGCGGTTTTGAGATCCGGGTCTGCAACTAAATATATTTTATTTCTTTCTTCTGCGTCTTCCTTTCCTCTTTTCTTCGTCTCCCCTCCCACCATTTCTGAGACGACCCCCAGAAGATAAAAAGGAGCTTCCTTGTTGGAGATCTAAAGGAGGAAGATCACTTATTTCCCTCTGGATCTTCAGAAAGTAGGAACCTTTCTTACAAGGTATTGTTTTGTATTTGTTCTTTATCCGCTGGATCTATTTGTGTTTGCATAGGAAGCTTGATTTTCTTACAAATCTCCTAAGACTTTCCTGTTGACATGATTATCCTTTGTTTAGATCTGATGGGGAAGAAAGTTGTAAACTTTATAGGTTTTGTCATCATGTTTCTTATGTTCTTTCTTGTGTTTGTTTCAGAAACGAGAGACATAGTTGAGTGGAAGAGGAGGAAGAGGAAGAGGCAATGGCGGGTAGGTATTGGTGTCATATGTGCTCACAAGCTGTGAATCCCATCATTGACGCCGAGATCAAATGTCCCTATTGCCAAAGCGGATTCGTTGAGGAAATGAGCGAAGAGATTAACGGTGGCAGCAGCAGCAGCAGCTTAAGAGACGTTCATAACCAAGAGATTGACTTTGGCACGGACCGTGCGTTGTCTCTATGGGGTCCAATCTTGGTTGGAATGATGAGCAATCCCAGGAGACGTAGAAGGTTTAGGAGGACAGAGCTCGGTCTTGATCATGATGAGGTCAATGGAAATGACATCAGCACTGTCGACAATCCTCATCATCATCTTCGTCGACATCGCCACAGGGAACATGATGGAGAGATTGATTTAGACAGGGAGGTTGATTCCATCATCAGGAGGAGACGGAGAAGCTCGGCTGCTATACTGCAGTTGCTTCAAGGCATTCGTGAAGGGATTAACTCGGATCATGAGAGCTCGGACGGGAACAATACTTCTTCTCGTTCTGCAATTGGAGATTACTTAGCTCGACCTGAGTTTGACAGCTTGCTTCGGAATCTAGCTGATAACGATCTGATAAGGCGGCACGGGACTCTTCCAGCAAGAAAGGAAGCAGTGGAGAATCTCCCAACGGTTAAAGTATGCGAGCCGTTGCAATGCTCGGTTTGTTTGGATGATTTTGAGAAAGGAAGTGAAGCTAAAGAGATGCCGTGTAAGCACAAGTTTCATAACCGGTGTATAGTGCCGTGGCTTGAGCTTCACAGTTCGTGTCCGGTGTGTCGATATGAACTACCTCCTGATGATGAGGTGAAGACTGATCTGGTGAGACCGAGAACAAGAAGTGTAGGGGTCAACTTGAGTAATGAGAATGCGGAAGAGGATGCGAGGAACGTTAGTGGGAGCGAGAGAAGGTTTTCATTACCGTGGCCGTTGAGTGGATTGTTCTCTTCCTCCTCTTCGTCATCAGGATCAACATCAGGGTCGTCTCAGCTCAATGAGAACTCAAGTTAAGGACTAAAAGAAAAAGAAAAAAGAAAACACAGAAACAAAACTGTACCCCCATTTCTGTATTCGTCAGATTGAAGTTACATAAGATCACTTTTGAGGAATGGAGTAGTTTCTTTGTTTGTTTTATATCATCTAATCTTGCTAGGGACACATGTTGCTCTCAAGTGAATTCTTTCAACCTATTTGCACAGTTGAAAAGAACTATCGTATGGATTTGTTTGTGTTTCAGATTTGGCCAAATGATTCACGTAATCACGTCACACATTCTAGTAATTATTTTCAAAGCTGGTAATTTTGGTCATGCAGTTGCAGACGTTGGACCAAACAATGTAGTTTATAAAGCACAGTATGATCAAGGTCAATGACATAAATGTAGTGTGTGAATTTTGACACTTTCCTGCGACACCAAAAAAATCAAGAGATTTCAAGTCTCACATCTCACTATCTCAGCAATAGTCACCGAATCAACATGATGAATAATATCCAAACGCAAACGCTTATCAGATTCGACGGTAACAAAACTGTAAATAACTCTTGCTATTTCCTTAACAAACATTTATGTATGCTATGCATCCAGTCATGCAACACAATAATGTCACAGATTGATCCCTATATAAACCACTTTTTAATATATAGTTTATAATATTATAAAAATGGAATTGCCCACATTTAATCAGGCATGGCTCTACCCTCAGTCTCAAGTTCCGGAATCTTTTCTTTACCCAATAAATAAGTGAGGGCATTTTTGGTTATTTTCCTTTGAGTAAGAAGACCACCAATTAGGAAAGAAACATATTTTTTAGTGATAATAGTTTATTTTGTTTTTATTGTGAGTTTCATAGCTACAAAAACGTAATAGTTTATTTTGTTTTTATTGTGAGTTTCATAGCCACAAAAACGTAGTTGGAATACATAGATAGATGTATTAATATAAGACAAGGTTTAATTATTGGAGTAAACACGTAGTAATTCAGGACTAAAGTATGTATATGGAATTAAATGTCAAAATGAGAGTAAGATGTGAGGTTGATGCATTATTCAACAAGTCTACATGATGCAAGTTGCTGACGAATAAATCAAATATGTTTTCACCTACTTTTAATATAGAGAAATTCCATAAAAATACTCCAACTAAATTTCGTTAATTTTTCTAATATTTTAATTTCTTAAAAATAATTATTTCACTCATTTTAATATACTAACTTTTAAATTATTCTCATTTAACTATCAAAATTATGCTAATTTAAATCAAAATATTAATAAGTTTCAAATGAAATTTAAAAATCTCTAAAATAAGCAAATCTTTGAAATTTCAAATTTTGTTTAAGTTTTGAGAAGAATAAAACTAACTATTTTTTTTAATATTTTCAAATTTAGAAAAACTTAGTTATGAATAAAAGAAATTAGTTACTTTTAAACTTTGGAAAACAAACAAAATTTAAACTAATATTATAAAATTAAGATCATCCAAAATTTAGTTACTTTATTACTAAAAGATTAAATTAAATTTGAAATTTTTAAGATTAGTCTTTGAATTTAAAATATTTTTAAGTTTTTAGAAAAAAAACTTATTATTAAAATTAATATATTTTGTGTAATTAAATGATCACATTTTTATAAGTAAATGTATTAAAATGAGCAAAATAATTAGTTTAGTATTAAACTGAGTACTGAAGATGTTTGCTTATCCAAAAGCTTAAAGAAATTTAGTTGTGGTGTTTTTTTCCTTTAGTCTATCACTTTTTTTTCTATCTACATTCATCTCTAATCTGATCTCACAATATCAGATGGCTTATTCAGTAATTGACCATAGTCAAACATTCATATGAAACATTTGTATAGAACTAATCACAGCTTTAAACATGTGTTTAACAATATTGAGAGCGGTAATATCCTGGTGGTGGATAATAATATAATTGATATGAATCAGATATGTGGTGTTGAATTTTTAAGTTTATTGAAATGGATAAGTTGCATGCATTATCGGTCACAAAATTTATGAAAATGAAACATGTACTTTCAAAACAACAATTGGTCTTGCATTTTGAAGATCATGTTTCTAGTTATGTCATCTCTCACCATACCAAAAAAAAATTCAAAAGAGAAAACAAGTCCATCAAAAATACTACTTAAGAATTTGATACTTATATGCATACTTTTATCGCAAGCTTGATAATTATTTTGGTGAAAATGTAAGTTTGATGAAGTTATATAGTTATATGTATCAAACATTTAAAAATAAGCTTATTGAATGTTGTTAAAGCCACAGATCAAGCATAAATTTGTGACTTTCTAAAACTCTTAGTTTTCTTTAATCAAATGTTTTTATGCAAGTGTTGAGCAACAATATATGTATTGTTCTCACAATCATGCTATAAAAGAAAGACTAATTGTATTGTCCATTTGATTATGTCATAGAACAATATTCACACTAACATTGAAGCTAGAAAACTAGATAGGACGTTTTACTTGTGTATGCATCTTTACATCCTATTACTTTTTGGTATTTCTCTTATTTGTTATATTAATTTGTCCAATAGTTTGTTCATGTCCTTGAAAACATTGTATGGCCGGAATTGAGGGTGTAAAATGCAGTACACCCTTTAATCCTTCGAGATGCTATGTGGCTGTAAAGTATGCTTTAGAACGCCTAGGATTTTTTGGTGCAGTGAAGATAAAAGCTTATGCAGAATGTAGACTCTACAATGAAATTATCTTGACGAGGCTAAGGGTTGGTGGAGTTGTCGTTGAATAATTAGATCCTCCATAGGGTGAACAGCCTAAAGAGAAGAATCGTATAATAAAATTACGAAAAAAGTAGAAGATCATGACTGTCATCAGGAGAATTTGTCGTACTTCTCTCCTCCTCGCATGCAATGGAAATTACTTAAAATGGTTGAAAATGGATAGATGTTGGCATGAAAACGATTCTTATATATTTTGAAAACTCTATTTCCGAAAATTTCTAAAATTACCTACCTTTTGCTCTGAGAACAACTTGAGAGAGATTCTCCTGAAGTAGATCCATCTAAATGTGAGTCTAGTCAACCTAAGTATGTAGCAGAAAACAACTTCATGATTGCTCCTTGCAGTATCATCAGTTCACCCACATGGTAGTTCAATTGCTATAGCGCTGGGCTCTGTTTTGCGCGGATCTTCAACTTTCGTAAGAGGAGGAGAGGAAGAAGCTCATTTGCGATATTTTAGTTTTTTCAAGGCATTCGTGAAGGGATTAAATCAGATCATGATAGCTCAGACGGGAACACTTCTTCTCAGTCTGCAATTGGAGATGACTTAACTCGACCAGAGTTGGACCACTTGCTTCGAAATCTAGCTGATAACGATCTAATAAGGCGACAAGGGACACTTCCAGCAAGAAAGGAAGCAGTGGATAATCTCCCAACAGTTAAAGTATATATGTGAGCCGTTGCAGTGCTCAGTTTGTTTGGAGGATTTGACAGATGAGGTGAAGCTTGCAAACCTTAAGTTTCACGTCAGTGTATAGTTCTGTGGCTTGAGCTTCAGAGTTCCTGTCCCATGTGCCGATATGAGCTACCTCCTGATGATGAGGTGAAGACTGATCTGGTGAGACGGAGAACAAGAAGTGTAGGGGTCAACTTAAGTAATGAGAATGCGGAAGAGGGTGCGAGGAAAATTAGTGGGAGCGAGAGAAGGTTCTCATTGCCGTGGCCATTGAGTGGATTGTTCTCTTCCTCCTCTTCATCATCAAGGTCGTCTCAGCTCGATGAGAACTCAAGTTGAGGATTTAAAAAAAAAAAGAGAGACAAGAAAACACAGAAACAAAATCATCTCTACCCCATTTCTGTATTTGTCAGGTTGAAGTTATATAAGATCGCTTTTGAGGAATGGAGTAGTTTCTTTGTTTCTTTATATCATCTAATCTTGCTAGGAACACATGTTACGCTCAAGTGAATTCTTTCAACCTATTTGCACTTTGCACAGTTAAAATGAATACCGTAAGAATTTGTTTGATTTAAAAGTTTATAAGAGAAGATAGGGAACGGATTCGGATTTATTGGAATTTACGTTGAGAGAGAGAGAGAGACATGTGATTAGGGGTATGATTGGCTGTAGACTGCATCGCACTATCTCCAGAAAAGAATCCAAAAGTTGTGTGATCACGAGCCAAATGAATAAACATCTATGTATGCTATCACTACAAGATGCCATCATGCAACACAACTCACGCAACACAAAAACAAAACGTACGGAAGATGAAAGAAACCTGTCTTGGGTTACTGGGTGAGTCCTCAGTGCCGTGCGAGAACATTTAGAGCCCTAAGGCAATTTTTATTACAAAATTTTATTTTACATTTTAAAAAGTATTTAAAAGATACAATTTTTTAACAAATACAGCAAACTTTTTTGAAATAAAAACATATATAAATCATAGAAGAAATAAGGTGGTATACAAACAAAGTTTGAAGACAGAACTTAAATAATACTATTAAAATTAATAGAACTTTAGATAATATAACAAAATTAATTAGAAAAATACTCATACATGTAAAACATAGATATGTGAAGAGGTTGAATTCACGTTTACACATCCCACTACGAAGGAGTAACCATTATATTATAAATGTTTTTGGAGGCCTGAGGCAATTACCTTTTTCATTTGCCTATAAGCACGGCTAGGCCTGTTCGAACGAGAATCGTCACAAAAACTCCTCCAACGTAGAGAAATCTTACCAATTCGATTAAACAGGTTTATAAACATCATCCATCAAAAAAAGACGTGATGGCCTATTAGCTCAGTTGGTTAGAGCGTCGTGCTAATAACGCGAAGGTCACAGGTTCGATCCCTGTATAGGCCAACTTTTTTTGCTCTATTCTTTAAAGTTTCTTTTCCGATATTTTTTACATTTATTTTTATTTTACGGATATCGTTATCCGCTTCCCACTAAACACGAAGAAGAAGGAGCAGGAGGAGAGCTCGAACACCAAAAATGGAGGGAACCATCTCTCCGCTTTGCCAACGTTATTCCTCGAGCCTATCTTACTTCTCCAGCAACCTTTCACCAGAATCTCATCGTACTCTTCGTTTTACTACTTCTGTGGATTCTCTCCGCCCAACGAACTTGTTTACACGGCCGTCGTCACTACGTCTATTCCTTTCTCCGCCGAGAAGCGCTCTCCGTACGCCGAAACTCGCCGCGGGGGAAGTGAGAGATGTCCCGATGCCGAAGGTTGATAAGAGCGGTCGATTAAGCAGTCCCCGCGCCGCCCGCGAGCTCGCTCTGTATGTCTCTCCTCTCTCTCTCTCTCTCTCTCTCTCTCTCTCTCTCTCTCTCTCTCTCTCTCTCTCTCTCTCTCTCTCTCTCTCTCTCTCTCTCGATTTGGTTATGAAATTAAAGCTTGTTTTAGGGTTTAACCTTATAACACTAAACCCAAAAGAACCTAGCTTTTAATGAACCAGCATATGATTCGTTGATATATTAGTATATGAGTGCTGTTTTATGATCTTGACAGTGTGATACTTTACGCCGCATGCTTAGAAGGCTCCGACCCTATTCGTCTCTTTGAGAAGAGGATCAATGCTAGAAGAGGTAACACATGTTTTTTTCATCTTTTGTTTTTGCTTCCTGCTCTCTAACCAAGTCATATGAATTTAGGAATCTCATTGTAACCTTTTTTTTTTTGTATGTGAGTTTTGTCTAATATACTATTATCCCATTGAGAGATGTGACATGACTTCATGATTGGTTTATGCAGAGCCTGGTTACGAGTTTGACAAGTCTTCTTTGTTGAAATACAACCACATGAGCTTTGGAGGACCTCCTGTTAAAACGGAAACTCTTGAAGAGGAAGAGGAGCTTGTGCGCCTTGATGAAATTGAGTCCAAGATTGGTACTATTTTTTTTTTTTAAGTTTCCCTCTTCTGCTTTACTTATATTGCACAGAGATTCTCTCAGGGCGAATTTTTAACTATTACTTGTTGTTGTTGATTCTCATGTTTCTGCAGAAGCAGAAGTGCTTTCAGCTCCTCCGAAGCTGGTGTACAGCAAACTTGTTTTACGGTAAATCTATCTAACGTATCAATGAATACTACTAATTGCTGCTTACTACACTTCTCGATATCTTATTCCCACTATGTGTTTTCTTTTCCTAAAAGGTTTGCAAAGAAACTCTTGGCTGCAGTGGCTGATAAATGGGATAGTCATGTCGTCATCATCGACAAAATCTCCCCTCCAGATTGGAAGGTATAAACTGAACACATTTGAATGTCAAGTTCTGGATAGTGTAAAAGTAAAGGACCACCAAACTCAAAGCTTCGTTTATGATATAGTCCATTGCCCCCCTGTGTTGTGATAGCTTTCATTTTGTTACTATCCCTGAGCTCAACATTTTACTTTTTCAGTATCTAGAAGCAGCTTCTTGTTTTGATTGGTGCGACTGTATTTCATATCTTTCCATCTCGTACTAACGATAAATACCTTATGTATGTTGATGCACCAATTCTCAGAGTGCACCAGCTGGGAGGATACTAGAGTTTTCCATTCTTCACTTAGCAATGTCTGAAATGGCAGTCATTGAAACTCGACACCCGATTGTCATTAACGAGGTCTCTCTCTCTCTCTCTTTAGCATTAAGATAACCTTGAGATTTGTGTAAAACTAACACTGTTAAAATAATGATGTGGAAAAGGCTGTTGACCTTGCAAAACGGTTCTGCGATGGATCAGCGCCACGAATAATTAACGGATGCCTTAGGACATTTGTCAAGGATAGAACACCAACATCAACACCTCAAGCTTTAGAATCAAACCAAGAAGTGTCGGTTTAAGTTAAGAACAAACCCGCATCTACGTTTTGGAGGCAGCCAGACCTCAGATTTTCGTCTGGGAATAGCTCGTAAGTAAAAGTGTTGATCCGATATCTTAGAGTCTAGACCTGGAGAGATTCTGGTCCGAAGCTTTTTGGTAACTGAGATTCAATCTATCTAGTAATCCATTGCAGCTCAACCAACATGATTATTGCTAAGAACACATACCCAAATATATAATGTATTCTCCCTAATATTTACTTTATGTAGTCGCTCTAATGTTTATGTCTTTGTATGATCATCTTTCAACTTGTGTCCCATATTTTGAGAAAAGAAAAGTTGTATAATGAGTTTATTTTATTACACGTTCAAATAGTTCATGAAGTAAATCAATCAACAAAACACAGCTTTGATTAAGAACAGATATCAAGAACACTAAATGTGTTATATGATTGTTCGGTCAAAAAGAAGCTGACACGAAGTAGAAGCTGTAGCTACAGATGCCAACTCCTTGAGCATCTGATACTTCTCCCCCAAATCAGTCGATAGTGGAGAAAATGTTGCCGTCTTTAAACAAGTAGCATTCTTTAGTACATATGTTGCCATCTCTCTATCCTCATGTCTTCCTCTGTACCCCAACCACTCAAAAGCCTCAAGACTGTGCAGTAAACACTCTGGAACAGAACTCGGCGGCTTCCAAACAGTTGGGTTATCCATGCCAGAGAGATATATGCCAAGTTTCTAAGACCACAGACATAGTTAACAGTCAACAACAGAGTCATCAGTCTATTTTTTTCCCCAAGAGTAACACACAAATATTGGAAAACTTAACTGGATAAAAACTGTATTGAAGAGACCACTTACATCATCAATGAGTTTGAGGAATCGTAGATTGGGAGAATCTTGGAGCATACAAGTAACTGAATCCCAACAATGTCCGGGAATTGTACACAAGACTAGATGGACAAGCTGGTTGAAGATCATACCAGAAGGATACACAACCTGTTTCATATGCAGCTAATTTATAATATATACTTTATGCATTCAGATGATTAAATGTTTTCTATATAGTTTGTTGTCACCTCTGGAGTTGTCGTCCATATAGCGTAAGATGACGGACGGAAGTAAGAGCTTCAGAAACTTGTAGTGGATACTATCTCCTCCACAAATATTAACATGTGCCCTTACCAGCTCAGGCATGTTTTCAATATCACGGAGGGCCCAACTTACATAATCTGTAATCGTATACTTCAAAAAGGGAACATCCATCACGAATAGCCTACGTGATCCATAACTACTCCGGGACATATGTAACCTTTGTAAGGAAGGCAGCAGGATTTTGAAGTCTATTATACTTTGTTCCACAGACAATACTTCAAGGTTTGGACAACCGGATAAGAGTCTTTCTGGAGACGTGTTGTCTGAGTAGGTGACAAACTTAAGGCTCAGAGTTTTGAGAGACGGGAGAAGAACATGAACAGGAACATCAAGAAGAACGCAGTTTATGAGTGTCAGTCTCTGGAGCTTTTCAGAGGTATACAGGCAACTTGGCAAAGCAACAGACACTTGCTTGGAAGGACTAGTTTCAATATGCAGCTCACGCACATGCCGACTTAGTGCAAGATTAATCCATAGTCCAATATCTACAGAGGGACAGTCATGGCCGAGACTCAGATACATGTGTTCTAGAACTGGTGCCTTGTTTGATAGGAAAGACTTGTGAACAAACTGCTTGAAGCGCACGTAACCACCGTTTTGATCCCTTTCGTCAAAGCCAAGTCCTGGAACTAAAGTCCAAAGAGAACGCCATCTTTTGGACAAAAGGCTTGTGGCCATAGCATCTTTTGTCGTGTTGAATGACAATATTCGCAAGAGCAAATCATCCGGAAGATGACTGATGATGTCCATGTTAGAACTAGTAGTGAAGCCTTCAGACTGGAGAAACCTAAAGGGTTTCATAGACCGTAGTGGAGAAAACAAAAATAAAACAACAACAATAACAACAACAGTTATTATGGTGATCACAACAAAATTCATAGTTGTTTGGTTGGAGATAGCCCTTGTAGTGTTTGACGCAGTCGGAAATCACAAAGGTTAGCAAACACTAACCCTTAAATTAATATCAAGTTCTCAAGCAAGAACTAGATAATAAAATTCTGGAATCCACCGAAAAGATAAAAGCTTTACAACTTTTATTGATAAGAAAATAAGATTGTGTCTAAAACAGAATAATCAAGACTCTTTTATATAGGGAAAGCTTAAAACATAAAAAGGAAATTAAAACATAAAAGAAAAAACACTAAAAAAGAAAAACTTCTATAAAAAACAATTCTAAGAAGGATGCGCATATATAGTAGTTTCTTTATATTCTGATTGTTGTCAAAAAAAAAACTTCTGTAAAACAATAGAAATCTAAGATTCTCCTACATCAGTCTCCTCCACCTCTAAAGAACTCGACCCTGAATTCTCTTCTGGATAAAAAACAACATCAGCATGGTATTCATAGATATCAGCCACATTAAATGTATTAGAAATGTTCATGTCTTCCGGAAGTGCCACTACATAAGCATTATCATTTAACTCAAGCTTTCAATGCCACTAGTATATGATTCTTTGATCCATGTTGTTATGTGATCTTGACAGTGTGATACTTTATGCCGCATGCTTAGAAGGCTCCGACCCTATTCGTCTCTTTGAGAAGAGGATCAATGCTAGAAGAGGTAAGTTGATACTGGCACTTGTTTTGCTTCCTGCTGCATTGAAGTCATGAATGTAGTCAATTTCATGTTAGTTTTATGTGGTTTTTGTCAAATACTATATTCCCATTCAGAGATGTGGATCAATTGCATAAGCTTCATGATTGGTTTGTGCAGATCCTGGATACGATTTTGACAAGACTTCTTTGTTGAAATACAACCACATGAGCTTCGCAGGACCTCCTGTTAAAACGGAAACTATTGAAGAGGAAGATGAGCTTGTGCGCCTTGATCAAAATGAGTCCAAGATCGGTATGTTTTTTTTTTCAATTCTACTGCAAAAATAAGTTCTTCCTCGTGTGCTTTACTTATATTGCTAAAGAGATTCTCACAGGGAGATTTTTAACTATTACCTGTTGTTGATTCTCCTGTTACTGCAGAAGCAGAAGTGCTTTCAGCTCCTCCAAAGCTGATGTACAGCAAACTTGTTTTACGGTAAATCTATTTAACGTATCAATGAATACTACTAATTGCTGCTTACTCTTTTGGATATCTTATTCCCACTATGTGTTTTCTTTCCTAAAGGTTTGCAAATAAACTCTTGGCTGCAGTGGCTGATAAATGAGATACTCATGTCGTCATCATCGATAAAATCTCCCCTCCAGATTGGAAGGTATAATCTGACTAAGGGACCACCAAACTCAAAAGCTTCATTTCTGATAATTCCGTCCATGGCCATGGGGCCCTTTCTTGTGATAGCTCTCATTTAGTACTAGCTGTTTGCACCTAGAAGCAGCTTCTTTTTTTGGTTGTGTGACTGTATTAAATATCTTTTCATCTCGTACTACTGACAAATACCTTTTGGATGTTAATGCACCTATTCTCAGAGTGAACCAGCTGGAAGAATACTTGAGTTTTCCATTCTTCACTTAGCAATGTCTGAAATTGCAGTCATTGAAACCCGACATCCGATTGTCATTAACGAGGTATCTCTCTCTCTCTATGTTATATCTTTGCAGTGCGATAACCTTAACTCTTTTTGTGAACTAACACTATTACAAATGTGGAAAAGGCTGTTGATCTTGCAAAACGGTTCTGCGATGGATCAGCGCCACGCGTAATCAACGGATGCCTTAGGACATTTGTCAAGGATAGAGCGCCCACACCAACACCTCAATCTTTAGAATCAAAGCAGGAAGTGTCGGTTTAAGTATAAGAACAAACCCGCATCTACGTTTTGGAGGTAGGCAGGCAGACCTCAGATTTTGGCTCGTCTGGGAATAGCTCGTAAGTAAAGTGTTGATCCGATGATCTTAAGAGTCTAGACCCGGAGAGATTCTGATCCGTAGCTTCTGGTAACTGAGACTTAATCTATCTAGTAATCCATTGCAGCTCAACAACATGATTATTGCTAAGAACACAAATACCCAAATATAACGTATAATGTATTCTCCCTAATAAATACTTTATGTAGTCGCTTTAATGTTTCTGTCTTTTTTTTTTTTGACACCGAAAGCTCCATATTTTATTAAGAAAATTTCAAGAGGTTGGCTGATTGAGCCATCCAGCTTGGAAGTTGAGAGTCTACATGGAAGAAGGTTAAACCTCGAGATCGAGCTCCTTTTGCAAGAAGGTCGGCTCGGAAGTTTAGAGTACGGGGGATATAAGAGAAAGAGCAAAAAATAAACAAAAAACGAATTAGATGCAGTTCTTCAAACTCAGCCAACAATGATGGCCATTTGTCTTCGTCGTCTTCTTCGATGAGATTGACAAGCTGTAGGCAGTCTGTAACACCCCCAAACCGTACTAGGTCGGACTAACCCGGGACGATCCGGAAGCGTTACAAGGGTTGACAGTACCGCAGTCGTACCAGTTAAAACTTCAAAACAAATTCAAAGTCTCGACCAGTCCGACCACCGTACCGTCCCTCTCAACCTCGGCCTAAGGCTTGCCAACCCGTACCTCGGTCAAGAGTTGTGTTAAGTTCGGACTAAACTCAAATATCAGCGTTCTACGGGGATTTTATTAAAACAAACATAATTTTATTTATTTTACAAAGTCGGGAACTCGACTAAAGTCCTTAAAGATAAACGCAGCAGAAAATAAAAATAAAAACAAACGAGTCAACGGGTACCCATGAAAAACAAAACGAGTGAAAACATCAACATCTTGCGCCTTGCAAACAACAACGGAAATCTACGCCTGGCCTCGTCCTCCGCACCCCGCAAACGCCCAATCCCCTAAGGTTACCTGCATAGTAGAAGAGGGAATGAGTAATCGAAATTACTCAGTGAGTTCCCAAAAACAAAAATAACAACTACCCCCTTCAGTCCATGCTCAAACAACAAGAGCAACAGAACAAAGCAATAAAATAACAATCACAGAAATTTAAATATGCAATGCGAGAAAATAAACATGAATGCAATGCAACTACTCTACACCCAAGCCCCACCACCGAGGCTTAACTACAAAACTAAGACTCGATCTAGACTCAATCCTAGACTCAAATTAAAATAAAAAAATAAAAACACTCAAAGGATGGCGCCACACGCAACACATCCCGGGATCCCTCACAACATAGAGCCCTAACTCTCCCAACTGAACACTCCCAATCACAAACACATAAGTCACATGATCGGAAAACATCATCTCCGAGAATTGGGCATCTCCCAATCTAACTCGGGCCGCATCGTCATGCAGCGCTCGTCCATGGGCGCGACCCACTTCACGTGACAAGCCTTGGAGAGAAGGTCACTCTACCACTGGAGAATTGGGTATCGCCCAATCTAACTCCGAGATAGCCATGCACTTTAGTCTAGATGCAACACAACACATCAAAACAATCACCAAGCGTGAGGGAGCTCCACCTCTAACCTCCACGCACAACTAGACTAAATGCATAACATATCCCACACTCGCCCTAGACTAGACAAAACAAAAAGACACTAGCATGAGGGGGCAAAGCCACAACCTCGATGCACCCTAAGCCTAGACTCAACCTAAACAACTAAGCGAGCTACACACTACAACTACCCGGCAAAAGAGAGAGTTTCACTCAAATCTCTTTGCAACCCCAAACTACACTACAATGCATAAGCTTATGATCTACATGAGAGAGTGATACTCAAATCTACATGCTTCACAACAACTACTCATAAGCTAAAACTAAACAAATAAATGAATGCATGCAACTAACAACCTAACAACACAATGTATGCCTAACATAACATCACCCTAGATGATTATGTTCATCACTCAAGGACATACAATGCACAAATAAAACTAATGCATGCAAGAAAATAAACACTCAAGTATGGGGACTACCAATCTCCCATACACACACACACAAACAATTATAACCACAAATGTGGTTACAACACAAGAACTAAAACGTTTCTTGCTCTTCCACCTGCACACACACACGGTTAGGACACACAACACAACCAGGGAAACCCACCTAAGACTGCAACACACGCAAAAGAACTCCAAAAGCAAAAGACCTAAGGGTTAACACTAAAACCGATCAAAAAGAGGCTAAAGGCTAAGAGGAAAAAGGGAACCTACAAACGATCAACTAAGGTCTTACCACCACTCCTAGCTCCCCACAACTGATCCTAGAGCAAGGATCAAGCCACGCAAAAGCCTTCCACACTCACCTCACACACTCAAAAATTTTATCGGTTTTAAGCTATTTTCTCTCTCTAGAACAAACCATAAGGTCGACTGAGAGAGAAAGCTCAGGGGTTTCTAAACTTGAAAAATGCATCCTAAGGTTCATATTTATAGCCAAAGGGAGGGATGGGAGCACATGACACATGTTCACACACTTGTCACCATTTTAAACTCGAAATTCATGCATGTGGGTAAATACACTTAATCAAATCTTTTTCTTCTGAGCTTCTGGAAGATCACTTACTTTACCTTGAAGTTCAAGTGTACCAAATCTCGGATTTAAACTTGGTCGGCAAGTTACTTTTCCACATAACCCATTTTTAAGGCTTAAATGAGCTATTTGCAAAACACATGGTAAACCTACTCCTTAGGTTTGTTCCCCATTATTCATGTAGACTCCATGAGGTGCTGAATTGACCAATGCATGCTCTCTTTCGTGCCTGACGTGATTCCACTCCAATTAATTTTTCTTCATGAAGGGCTTTTTGCCACTTTTGGTTAATGGACTGCTCCACTTACTCCAGGCTTCAAATGATTACTCCAGATTGATCCACTACTCCATTTGGGTCCTAAATGATCCTTAGATGTCAAGGTTTTGATGTAGAAATCCATTTCTCCAGCCCATAACTTCTCCACCATTTTTAGCCCATTTCAGGTGAAAAATGAGTCTTCATGTTTGCTTGATCTCTAGATGTCTTTTGCCCCTGATTTCTTCACTCAAAAATCACTTGATTTATTCCACACATTGTCCAGGTTTGAAGGAATTTGGTCTCCTACACGTGGCATGCTCCTATTGGTCGCTCGGAAGTGGAAAATGGACCAATAAGGTACTTTCTCTCTCCTTTGACTTTGGTTGACTTTGACTTCTGAGTTGACCACTTTCAAAACATGAGGAAATGTGTAAAACATTCCTTTGAACTCTTTTCTCATCTTTGTAGATCTTCATTTGGCTTCCTTAGCTCTCCTCTAGCTCATTTTGACCATATCGACCAAAACTGCTTTTCTCCGGCTTATCTTGGTTATGTCTTGGCTAGACTCTCCAATATGTCTTCGAATACCTTAAATAAGGTTTCTAGGTTGACTCCTTAACTCCTTGATTTATATTGATCACCTTTGTCTTCATGCTGCTACCGAACCTCTGATGTAGACTAACTCCGGTACGGCTCTTCGACTACTTCCTTGTGCTCTCGAACAAACTTGATTCTGACTCGATCAAATGTCTTCTCCTATCTTAACTTGATGATTAAGATTAAGTCTTGTCTCAGTTGCTGACTTTGGAAATCTTCCATGCTCGACCATCACCGTTCTGTAGCTTAACTCCTAGCTCCTCGAACCATTTCTACTTCTGCTCGATCGTTCTTCAAAATTCCTCGATCGAACCTCCATAAACATCTTTATACACCTTTCCACTATGGTTGCTGGATGATTCCACGCCGTTGACTTTCCGTTGACTTGTCATCTAAGGTCAGGGTTATTACATTCTCCCCTCCTTAAAATGAATTCGTCCCCGAATTCACAAGTTACGCCGAACTTTCTGCTACCACCTTTTGTTGGCTACTTCAACTCTTCATCGTCTTCTAGCTTCTTCGATTATACTTTGATCATTGATAGTCTTCTTCCTTTCTTCTTCCTTTTTGCTCTGATTCTCCTTGATATCACCATTTCTTTACTGCTTCAGCTTCCTTGATTGGCTCCTTGGCTTTTTGTCGTTGGTGTCGCTATACGCTCTTACTGACTTCTTCTTCCTTTGTACTCCGGCTGCTACTGTTTGATACTTCATCTTCTGGCTTCACCATTTGATTCAAAGATCTTCTACCACCCATTGATATAAATAAATCCTTCTACCACCATTTACTCATATCCTAACTGCTCCTTGCGGTATGATCAACTCAACTGCTTCATTCTTGTCTCCCCTCCTTAGGAAACAACTCCATCTTGATCTTCTACATTACGTCTTTTCTTCGTCTGGGCTTACACTGTTTGGGCTTCACCATGACATCTTCTTGGTTTAATTTTCATCTTGACATCTCTTCTCTGATTCTTCGACTTCTGGCTTCTTCATTATCTTCATTTCCTCAAGACATCACTATTTCAAACATCATACACTCTGGTCTTCACGCTTCGGTTACTGCCTTCATGCTTCTTCATTAACTCGATCATTGACGACTCTGAACTTTCACACCGACGACTCTGAGTTGTTGCACTGACGACTCTGAACTGTTGTACACTTGCTGCTGATCTTCACCACTGTTGCCTTTGATTCTAGATTTTCCCACACATGCATAAATCTTATAGGTGACACTGTGTCAAGGCTCATGTCTTTCCGACACCATCAACACTCATTACACATCTCAACTTATGGCTATAAATAAGGATCGGCTTCCTAAATTCTAGGGTTTATCTAACCTAAACTAACAAGGCTTCTAAACTAACCTATCTACCACAACCTAGCAAGGGTCACTCTCTAACCGCACTTGCTGCAAGGACAAACTGTCCACAACTAGGTTGCACACGCAACGCTCAACAACACAAAACTAAACAAGCAAGCAAAGCAAAGCTAAACAAAGCAAAGCAAAGCAACGACTACAACTACAACTACAACTACAACACCCAAGAGAAAGGATCAGCGCCCACTTACCTTAGCCGCCACGAGAACCCCAATCAGGACTCCTAGTAAGGTCAAGGTCTCTAAGGTTTGATCCTCCTGTTGTAGATGAGGCTGATCGAGCAGGGCTGGCAGGAGGAACAACGGAGATGGGTACGGCTCTGGTCACGTTGGTCATTGGACAATCTGCGACGAAGTGTCCACGCGTCTCACATGAGCTACAAATCAGGTATGCGCTCAAGTCTGGCTGACTCCTAATCCTTGTGCAAGCTCGAGTATGATGATCATCCGCTCCACACACATTGCATTCTTCTCCGGTTGGAATGTTGCGAGAGTCTTGAACATTTGATGTTGGTCTTCTACTGGTACCTCCTTTTTCCACTTGTCCACGTAGAACTTCATTTGATCTGGTCCTTCCATTCTGAGTACTCTCCATTTTCTGAACATCTCTTGCGATCTCTGGTTGAACTCCCATGTCTACTTCCCTTGCTCCAGCTCCGGCTTCAAGATTTGTTGGCGGTGACTCCATTGGCATTGGTGAGTAGTGATACTCATAGTATGGATCAAAAGACTGTCCAATACTCTCCAAACTGAAATCAAGAGATCCTCCAAGTGAAAATGCTGGACTCCAAGCTGGCATCGGAATCCACGGACTGCCCTCACGAGAACTGATGTCAATGATGTTGACGGCGACGGTGCTGTCTGATGAGATCTCAATGACTTCTGGCGCTGGTGGTTCAATGATCTCCACGTCGGATGAGCTGATGTCCATTGCTTCCCAATATTCATTGCCATAACCATACTGATAGTTGAATGAGTCGGATGCTTGCGGAATTGCTCCCATTCCTGCGAAAAAGTTCATGCCTTCCAGATGATCAGATTCTTCTTCAACTTCTTCAAGTACTTCAGCTTCTTCAAACTCAGATGATCCAGTCTCATGCGAACTCTCAGTGCTCTCGACCACATTCTCATCTTCAAAGTTAGAATCAGACGATGACTCGCTGGATGAACTCGATTCACTTGATCCATCATAACCGGCTGCTCCAGACACTTGTCCAATCCTCCGTAACCGTACCACATTCCTCATCCTCGATCCACTCCCAACCTGTCGATTGCCTGCACCAGAAACTACAACACAAGGTAAAAGGGTAAGGTCCTAAATTCCCAAAACTGATCTAACATACCTAATCCTAATCCTAAGCAGAGGACGTGCCAGTTCCCTAATGTTGTTGTTTGCGACTCCTTTTTGACTCGATAAAACATTTGAAAACCCGTAAACGAAAGTAATGGTATCTCAACCATTGCTCTGATACCACCATTTGTAACACCCCCGAACCGTACTAGGTCGGACTAACCCGGGACGATCCGGAAGCGTTACAAGGGTTGACAGTACCGCAGTCGTACCAGTTAAAACTTCAAAACAAATTCAAAGTCTCGACCAGTCCGACCACCGTACCGTCCCTCTCAACCTCGGCCTAAGGCTTGCCAACCCGTACCTCGGTCAAGAGTTGTGTTAAGTTCGGACTAAACTCAAATATCAGCGTTCTACGGGGATTTTATTAAAACAAACATAATTTTATTTATTTTACAAAGTCGGGAACTCGACTAAAGTCCTTAAAGATAAACGCAGCAGAAAATAAAAATAAAAACAAACGAGTCAACGGGTACCCATGAAAAACAAAACGAGTGAAAACATCAACATCTTGCGCCTTGCAAACAACAACGGAAATCTACGCCTGGCCTCGTCCTCCGCACCCCGCAAACGCCCAATCCCCTAAGGTTACCTGCATAGTAGAAGAGGGAATGAGTAATCGAAATTACTCAGTGAGTTCCCAAAAACAAAAATAACAACTACCCCCTTCAGTCCATGCTCAAACAACAAGAGCAACAGAACAAAGCAATAAAATAACAATCACAGAAATTTAAATATGCAATGCGAGAAAATAAACATGAATGCAATGCAACTACTCTACACCCAAGCCCCACCACCGAGGCTTAACTACAAAACTAAGACTCGATCTAGACTCAATCCTAGACTCAAATTAAAAATAAAAATAAAAACACTCAAAGGATGGCGCCACACGCAACACATCCCGGGATCCCTCACAACATAGAGCCCTAACTCTCCCAACTGAACACTCCCGATCACAAACACATAAGTCACATGATCGGAAAACATCATCTCCGAGAATTGGGCATCTCCCAATCTAACTCGGGCCGCATCGTCATGCAGCGCTCGTCCATGGGCGCGACCCACTTCACGTGACAAGCTTTGGAGAGAAGGTCACTCTACCACTGGAGAATTGGGTATCGCCCAATCTAACTCCGAGATAGCCATGCACTTTAGTCTAGATGCAACACAACACATCAAAACAATCACCAAGCGTGAGGGAGCTCCACCTCTAACCTCCACGCACAACTAGACTAAATGCATAACATATCCCACACTCGCCCTAGACTAGACAAAACAAAAAGACACTAGCATGAGGGGGCAAAGCCACAACCTCGATGCACCCTAAGCCTAGACTCAACCTAAACAACTAAGCGAGCTACACACTACAACTACCCGGCAAAAGAGAGAGTTTCACTCAAATCTCTTTGCAACCCCAAACTACACTACAATGCATAAGCTTATGATCTACATGAGAGAGTGATACTCAAATCTACATGCTTCACAACAACTACTCATAAGCTAAAACTAAACAAATAAATGAATGCATGCAACTAACAACCTAACAACACAATGTATGCCTAACATAACATCACCCTAGATGATTATGTTCATCACTCAAGGACATACAATGCACAAATAAAACTAATGCATGCAAGAAAATAAACACTCAAGTATGGGGACTACCAATCTCCCATACACACACACACAAACAATTATAACCACAAATGTGGTTACAACACAAGAACTAAAACGTTTCTTGCTCTTCCACCTGCACACACACACGGTTAGGACACACAACACAACCAGGGAAACCCACCTAAGACTGCAACACACGCAAAAGAACTCCAAAAGCAAAAGACCTAAGGGTTAACACTAAAACCGATCAAAAAGAGGCTAAAGGCTAAGAGGAAAAAGGGAACCTACAAACGATCAACTAAGGTCTTACCACCACTCCTAGCTCCCCACAACTGATCCTAGAGCAAGGATCAAGCCACGCAAAAGCCTTCCACACTCACCTCACTCACTCAAAAATTTTATCGGTTTTAAGCTATTTTCTCTCTCTAGAACAAACCATAAGGTCGACTGAGAGAGAAAGCTCAGGGGTTTCTAAACTTGAAAAATGCATCCTAAGGGTCATATTTATAGCCAAAGGGAGGGATGGGAGCACATGACACATGTTCACACACTTGTCACCATTTTAAACTCGAAATTCATGCATGTGGGTAAATACACTTAATCAAATCTTTTTCTTCTGAGCTTCTGGAAGATCACTTACTTTACCTTGAAGTTCAAGTGTACCAAATCTCGGATTTAAACTTGGTCGGCAAGTTACTTTGCCACATAACCCATTTTTAAGGCTTAAATGAGCTATTTGCAAAACACATGGTAAACCTACTCCTTAGGTTTGTTCCCCATTATTCCTGTAGACTCCATGAGGTGCTGAATTGACCAATGCATGCTCTCCTTCGTGCCTGACGTGATTCCACTCCAATTAATTTTTCTTCATGAAGGGCTTTTTGCCACTTTTGGTTAATGGACTGCTCCACTTACTCCAGGCTTCAAATGATTACTCCAGATTGATCCACTACTCCATTTGGGTCCTAAATGATCCTTAGATGTCGAGGTTTTGATGTAGAAATCCATTTCTCCAGCCCATAACTTCTCCACCATTTTTAGCCCATTTCGGGTGAAAAATGGGTCTTCATGTTTGCTTGATCTCTAGATGTCTTTTGCCCCTGATTTCTTCTTAAAAATCACTTGATTTATTCCACACCTTGTCCAGGTTTGAAGGAATTTGGTCTCCTACACGTGGCATGCTCCTATTGGTCGCTCGGAAGTGGAAAATGGACCAATAAGGTACTTTCTCTCTCCTTTGACTTTGGTTGACTTTGACTTCTGAGTTGACCACTTTCAAAACATGAGGAAATGTGTAAAACATTCCTTTGAACTCTTTTCTCATCTTTGTAGATCTTCATTTGGCTTCCTTAGCTCTCCTCTAGCTCATTTTGACCATATCGACCAAAACTGCTTTTCTCCGGCTTATCTTGGTTATGTCTTGGCTAGACTCTCCAATATGTCTTCGAATACCTTAAATAAGGTTTCTAGGTTGACTCCTTAACTCCTTGATTTATATTGATCACCTTTGTCTTCATGCTGCTACCGAACCTCTGATGTAGACTAACTCCGGTACGGCTCTTCGACTACTTCCTTGTGCTCTCGAACAAACTTGATTCTGACTCGATCAAATGTCTTCTCCTATCTTAACTTGATGATTAAGATTAAGTCTTGTCTCAGTTGCTGACTTTGGAAATCTTCCATGCTCGACCATCACCGTTCTGTAGCTTAACTCCTAGCTCCTCGAACCATTTCTACTTCTGCTCGATCGTTCTTCAAAATTCCTCGATCGAACCTCCATAAACATCTTTATACACCTTTCCACTATGGTTGCTGGATGATTCCACGCCGTTGACTTTCCGTTGACTTGTCATCTAAGGTCAGGGTTATTACACAGTCAGTCTCGAAGGTCATAGAACTATGGTCCAACTGAATAGAGGATTTCATGGCCCACAGCAGAGTTTGGAATTCTGCATGCAGGGGGGTTAAGACTCGGTTACTGGCGAAAGAACCAAAAGTCGTCATCCCATCCTCTGTCTTCATGACCATTCCCCCACCGAAATAAGGGTCATCGCGATGCCATGATGCATCTGTCGAGCACACTGGTCCGGTTCGTGGGGGTGGAGAAATAGCTCGAGCTCTCTCCTCGTCGTCACCAGGTTCTTCGATTATTTGTGCAAGACGCCAACTCTCAGCTTCAGACCTAGCTAGCTGCACCGTATCTAGGGGGGTGGTATCTGTCCCGCTAAAAGCTTTGTCGTTACGGGCTTTCCAAATGTACCAGATCACCCATGGGACGGATGCTACAATATGAGCTGGGATGCCACGGTCTTTGATCTTCCACAGGACGTGGTTCAGATTACTGTAAATCGAGTTACTCGGGAATTGTCCCGGGGCATATGGTATATCGGCCAGGGCCCAGGATTGGACCGCAGGTGGACATTCAAAGAGGAGGTGATTACTTGTCTCCTCATCAGCTCCACATCTCGGGCAGTGTCGATCTTTTCCACAATGGCGCTCAACAAGTGCGTTGCAAACCGGGACGCAGTTACTTAGGTTCTGCCATATAAAGTGCTTTATTTTTGTTGAAGTCTTGAGTTTCCACACTTTAGCCTGAAGGGGTGCGAGACTAGGTTCCAGCGTATGACCCGCATCGACATCTGAGTCGGATTCCATAGCCAATTCGTACCCAGATTTGACTGAGTAGAGTCCCGACTTTGTGAGGTTCCAGCAGTAGTTGGATACCCGGGGGGTGCGTGATGGTTTGAGGCTTAGGATGAGGGGAGTGTCGTCCGGAGATATTAGGTCGTCTAAGCGGTCTAGTTTCCACTCTTTTGATACCGGGTCCAGGAGATCAGACACGCGGAGCAAAGGGTTGAAAGATGGGCCTCGTGGAAATGCGGGGCGCGCCGGTAAAGTTGGGAGCCAAGGGTCTGCCCAAACCAGAGTGTTGTGCCCCGTTCCCACCGTCTTGCGCAAGCCGCTTTTAAGCAAAGGTTGAGCCGCCATGAGACTCTTCCATACGTAGGAGGGGTTGCTGGCTTTATTGACATCTACCGGGTTTGAGAGCCGGTAGTATCGACCCTTAAGGACGCGAGCCAGTAGAGAATTTGGATAATGTAGAAGTCTCCATAGTTGCTTCGCAAGTAGAGCGAGATTAAAATTTTTTAAATCTCGAAAACCCAGTCTTCCTTTATCTTTTGGGGTGCAAATCTTGTTCCATGCAATCCAATGTAGTCCTCGGTTGTTGTTTTTGGTGCTCCACCAGAACCGAGAGATAGCGCTGGTCAGCTTACGTGTTATTTCCTGAGGGAGTAGGAAGCAGGACATAACATAGGTTGGTAGGGCTTGTGCTACGGATTTGATCAGAACTTCTTTGCCACCTTTGGACAAGAGTTTAGCAGACCAGGAGTTTATTCGGTCGTTGAGCCTGTCCTGGATAAAGGCGAAGACTTGTTTTTTACTACCACAAATCTTCTCCGGTAAGCCTAGGTAGACTCCCATGCCTCCTTCTCGCGTGATTCCCAGAGCTTGTTTGATTGCAGTCTTGTGTCCCAGAGTGTTTCTGTCTGTGCAGTCCCAAGAGCTTGTTTGATTCCAGAGTGTTTCTGTCTTTGTATGATCATCTTTCAACTTGTGTCCCATATTTTGAGAAAAGAAAAGTTGTATAATGAGTTTATTTTTTTGTTACACGTTCAAATAGTTCAGCAATCAACAAGGATTCGTCTCCCAACACAAAACACAGCCTTCATAAGGAGAGAGATCAAGAACACTATCTGTGTTATATGATTGTTCAGTCGAAAAGAATCTGACACGAAGCAGAAGCTGTAGCTACAGATGCCAACTCCTTGAGCATCTGATACTTCTCCCCCAAATCAGTTGATAATGGAGAAAATGTAGCCGTCTTTAAACAAGTAGCATTCTTTAGTACATACGTTGCCATCTCTTTATCTCCTTGTCTTCCTCTGTACCCCAACCACTCAAAAGCCTCAAGACTGTGCAGTAAACACTCTGGAACAGAACTCGGCAGCTTTCAAACAGTAGGGTTATCCATGCCAGAGAGATATATGCCAAACCTCTAAGACCACAGACATAGTTTAACAAAAAACAACAGATTCATCAGTTTTTTTTTTGTCAAGAAGATCAGTCAAACACCACAAAATATTAGTAAACTTAACCAGGAAAAAACTGTATTGAAGAGACCACTTACATCATCAAAGAGTTTGAGGAATCGTAGATTGGGAGAATCTTGGAGCATACAAATAACTGACTCCCAACAATGTCCGGGAAGTGTACACAAGACTAGATGGACAAGCTGGTTGAAGATCATACCAGAAGGATACACAACCTGTTTCATATGCAGCTAATTTATAATATATACTTTATGCATTCAGATGATTAAATGTTTTCTATATAGTTTGTTATCACCTTTGCAGTTATCATCCATAGCGTAAGATGACGAACGGAAGTAAGAGCTTTCAGAAATTTTTTGTGGGTACCATCTGCTTCACAAATATTAATATGTGCCCTTACCAGCTCAGGCATGTTTTCAATATCACGGAGGGTCCAACTTACATAACCTCTAATCTTAAGGTACTTCAAAGAAGGAACATCTATCACGCATTGCCTAATTGATGCATAACTATAGCTACTCTGGGACATATGTAGCCTTTGTAAGGAAGGCAGCACGATATTGAAGTCTATAATACTTTGTTCCACAGACAATACTTTAAGGTTTGGACAACCGGATAAGAGTCTTTCTGGAGACGTGTTGTCTGAGTAGGTGACAAACTTAAGGCTCAGAGTTTTGAGAGACGGGAGAAGAACTTGAACAGGAACATTAACAAGAACGCAGTCTATGAGTGTCAGTCTCTGTAGCGTTTCAGAGGTATACAGGCTACTCGGAAAAGCAGCAGACACTTGCTTGGAAGGACAATTTTCAATATGCAGCTCACGCACATGGCGACTAAGTGCAAGATTAATCCATAGTTCAATATCGACAGAGGGACAGTCAAAGCCGAGACTCAGATGCAGGTGTTCTAGAACTGTTGACTTATTTGATAGGAAAGACTGTAAACAAACTGCGTGAAGAGCTTGTAATCAACACTGTGATTGCTATCGTCAAAGCCAAAGCCAAGTGCTGGAACTAAAGTCCAAAGAGAACGCCATCTTTTGGATAATAGGCTTGTGGCAATAGCATCTTTTGTTGTGTTGAATGACAATATTCGCAAGAGCAAATCATCCGGAAGATGACTGATGATGTCCATGTAAGAACTAGTAGTGACCAAAAGGACAATAGCAAGGAGAGGGGATGATTAGGTTAAGTTTCTCGGTAGAGGATCTAATAAACCCTAGATTACCATAGCATATAAAGCAGCGATGAAATTAAAACGGGCCAGACTTTCTCATTAATTATAGAATCTTATTATATCCATCATCTCTTTCAAGGTGAGCCCACAACATTACAAGTTATTCGCCCAGCTACTTTGCAACAAAACCACCGTTGCTCAAGAACACAACCAACGGACTTCTAACTCGATGGAACCCATTTGTCCAAATGATCTCTCCAAACACATACCGACCAGAAGTTGTCTTGGTTGGCTTAAATGTAACGTAATACGAGTGTTCTTGTTGGCACTTCGTGAAGACCAGAATCCGCGGCCAGATTTCAACTCGCACTCCCACTGGTCTAACGATGTCCACAAAGTAAACCGTATTTTTGTTTGGACCAACGTTGCTTACAGTACGTTTTATGGTCCTACTGAATCTTAGCCTCGGTATGGTAATAGATGGATAGTTGAAATCGGCATTGGTTCGGTACGAGTGTGATGGAAGGCATGTTGTGGATGATTCTGAGTGGAGAAGAAGCATGGACTTGATTTGTTGATCTGTATAGCCAATGTTGCACAAGAAGAGCACGTAGTCTTCGGTTCTGGTATTGTAAACCAGACCAGGATCCATTGCTTTCAATGGGTTTATATGCCCAGCACCGATATCAAACGGGTCAGTGGGTTTCATTGAACCACCAGAGAGGATCAAGTCATTGCTCGTGTCTCTTGTACCCGCTGGAAACGGAAAGAAGGTATATCAATATCTTATATGTGTTTGTAATGTACACACTATATGAGAGCTTATTATACATGAAACCTGTGGTCATGATAGCACTTCGGATTGCAGCTGGTGACCAATCAGGGTGAGCAGATTGGAGAAGCGCCATGACTCCAGCCACATGAGGACATGACATTGACGTTCCGGACTGGAAGTTCCACTCAACAGATCGGTGGTCTCCAGGTAACAGTGTAGGTGGAGTTTCAGGAGGCCATGCTCCCAATATTCCAATGCCAGGCGCTGTAATATCTGGCTGCACACACCATAGACACACTAAAGATCCAATAGAGCTAGCACAATTGTAGTTTTATACAGACAATTTATAGTGCATCAAACTGAATAAACTAAAAGTAGATGGTTGTACCTTGAGAATATCAGGTGATAGTGAGCTAGGTCCTCTTGAGGAGAAATATGCAACAGAAGGTGCTGTAATCTCTCCAATAACAGTTTTGCTAGGTCCAATTTTCACCATTGGCACTCTTCAATTTTTCCCAAAAGCCAGACAATGAGTTAGTACATCAGATTAGTGCATGGAAACTTGGAAACAGTATGTGGCTTACGTAGGCGAACGATCAAGATAGTTCCTGATCCTAGTCCCACTAAGGATATCAACACGAACTGTTGGGATCTTGTCTACTTCTTCCACAAGCTGTTTTGTAGGTGAGGCTGCAAATATAAGCGCTGATGCGTTTGCTCTTATCGCAGCAGCTTGTGCTTCTTCAATGAACTGAACCGGACCCAAAGTAGAGAAACATAGAATGATTGTCTCACTGGCCAGTTTCTTTAACCAGTTCTCCCATTTGCAAACCCTGCACACATCAATCTCTACAGTATAATACACCAATGACGCTAATAAGCTACGAATTACAGAGTTTAGTTGAGCAAATAAATACCCTCCATCAAAATATGTTGTTGCAAGAGCTAATGTCCCAATGATCTCCTGAGAAACCAAGCTCTGCCCCTGAAAGATTAAAACTTTTTTAAAGCTCCGTGTTTTGGGCCCACAAAGGAACGAGCTTTTAAGTGATCAGTACCGTGAGAGTGTAACCACCGTCGATAACAATGCTTGTGGGGAAACTCCGATCCATCGTCGAAGCAGCAACCGAAACAGCCCAAGGAGCAACGTTCTGAATAAGCCCAGGATCAGGCCCATCATTCCCACCTGAGAAAACAACACTAACACCTCTCTCCCCCGCGTGAAAAGCTCCAATATCAGCGCTGGACTCGAAAAACGGAGTCAGAGGCGGCGGCGAACCGAAAGACGCCGAGATCACGTTCACGCCGTCTCGAACCGCGTCGTCGAAAGCCGCCAAGATGTCGGCCTCCGTGCAGACCCCCTCGAGGTCCTTCCCCCAGCACGTCTTGTACACCGCCAGCCTCGCCGACGGAGCTCCGCCGCGAGCCGTGCCGCCGGCGAAACCGGAGACGTCGGAGACGACTGATCCGACGGCGGTGGAAGCCGTGTGCGTGCCGTGGCCGAGGCGATCTCGCGGCGATCTGTATTCCCGATCTCGCGTAAGGTCGAGCTCCCCGTAGGTCTCCTCGAATCCTTTGAGGTAGAATCGAGCGCCGACGAGTTTGCGGTTGCATTGTACGTCTCCTCCGACGCATTCTCCGTTCCACGATGGAGGTATCGGTTTCGCCTCCGGCGGTTCCCTGAAACTCTCCGATTCCGGCCAAATCCCTAATTGAGAGTAACAGATTTTAACGATATGATAACATTGAGAGAGATGTGAAAGAAGGAAGAGTTTGATTTAGACAAGAGACCAGTATCAAATATTCCGACGATGACGTCGGAGCCATAGGCGAGCTGCGGCGGAGGAGTATGGCCGGTGTTGTCGACGGTGAGACCTAGGAAGTCCCAACTCCTTGTTGTATGGAGTTTCAAGCTTCTGCTTTTGAATACCGTTATGACCTGGTTCATTTCTATAGTAACTTCCCGGTTAGTTCAAACCGGTAGCGTTACAATACAATAGATTTCCAAACCGGTTCTCATGATTGGAAATTAGCAGTTTAGTAAGTTAGGTTCCACTGGTTCGATTGGATTTTATGCTACTGGTTCTACTGAAACAATAATATTGTTATTTGGGGAAAGGATAACCAAAACTAAACCGAATTTTTAACGGTCGGTATAATTTTGCCGCCATAATATAAAGATGGAAGTATTTACTTGCTAAAGAAGCGGCTTGTGTTGAGTTGAGTTTTGCAGAGAAGCCTGAGAAGCCGTAGGTGTAACTGTACAACAAGGATCGTTCTGCATCTTCTTTGCTACGACA
Organism: Hirschfeldia incana; assembly: GCA_026261945.1. Classification (NCBI taxonomy): domain Eukaryota; kingdom Viridiplantae; phylum Streptophyta; class Magnoliopsida; order Brassicales; family Brassicaceae; genus Hirschfeldia; species Hirschfeldia incana. The sequence continues at coordinate 8,724,021 of JABCMI010000006.1, forward strand.
AGATAGATTATTTTTCAAAAAGGACTGTACTATAGAAGAGTTTTGAAGAAGGTAATAGGATAAAGGAACCTTGTGAAGACTTTTGAAAGAAGATGAATATGGTGGCTTGAAGTTAAAGCAGCGTTTTGTAGCCGGTTAGCGCCTAAATAAACAACGTAAACCTGCAGAGTAATCATGAAGAAGACATATACCAAAGGCAATCAAGAAACAAATCTGCTAATGAATCATGCACTGGTTTAGGAGTTAGAGATATACATGAGAAATTGATGTTGTTGCTTGAACTGATGAGTGAAGAAGTAGTAATGCAAGAGCAAAAGAGATGCCACCAGAATTTTTTGTCATTTATGTTATACGGCTGAAACTTGAGTGCCTGAAATTACAAATTGCTACTGCAAATCACTCAGATTTATATAACTAATTCAAACTCAAGTTGATACTAATGGTGTATAATCTATCATTGTGACTAATTCAAGAAGGCATAGGCTAACGAGTCAACATTATTCACACTTTTAGGTCTAGAGTTGTGTAATTAGATTGCTTAGGATTTTTCTATAAGAGTAGGCATGTACTGAAAGACGTCTTCCTTTTGTTCTGTAGCTTATCTTTTATCATTAAATCTACAACATGTTGTTAAGCGTCGGTTCAATTAGAGCTAAGAGCTAAGCTATAACTAGCTAGCCTGATTAGAGTGTTCCTTTGTGGAGTTTTGCGAGTTCCATCATTCTAACTTCGACCCTAAGCTAACATTCCTACACAGTTTTGTTCCAAAGAACTAAGATTTCGTCAACTAACTACAGATCAAAAAACACATACAAACCATACAACAGGAGGGTGATTGCATTATTATTCTGAAACGCTGTCGTATTAGGATTTATTAATATTGTGGCAATACTGTGCTTCGATCTCATGATTTAGCAAATACAAAATGTCCGCTGGACCTTATGAAAGATGTCCAATTCCTTAAAAACCAAACAAAGTGTGAAGATCTCTGAATATTATATGGATATCTTGTTGTAACAAACTGATGTCTAATGATTTTATATGGATATCTTGTTTTGGTTTTATATATGTCTAAAATATTATATGAACAAGAAAACGGATCATGATTCATGCAATAACTGATGTCTAATGATATTGAAGTCAACATGGCAACAAAGGGTGAAGATCTGGAAACCCCCTAACCCAAAAGGCAGGCGGAAATCACGGAGTCATCATCTCTTTAACCACAAAAGAAAAGAACCGAAGCAGAAACGTTTAGTATAACACTGTTCGGACGTATGGTGTTCAGTGGCGGGACTGTTATGTCGGTAGCCCATTTCTCGGCTGAGATGTGGCAGAGATTACGGCGGATCCCACCGTCCGAACGCATTGGCAGCAGCGAGATGCTTAGCCTTGTCGGCTGCTTCCCGCTCCAGGAGCTAGGTCGATTAGCTCTATGGCTTTTGACTTTTCTTTCTCTTCCTCCTCCAGGTTTTCTATATCCTGAAGCTGAGGAAGAAGACGATCGTGGTCGTGATCGCGGTTTTGCTTATGGCTCGTATTCAGCTGCCATAGCTTCATATTAGTTCATTTGCATTTTGAGTGTTCAAATATCAAACCCAGCTCATGTTGGTGTCTCTACAATTTGTTAAATAGTCTTCTTTGTGTTAATATTGGGTTTTAAAAAAAAAGGTTGATGAACATTATTAGTTAGATCTTATTCATTTTATTTTGTTCTTAAGATCTCAGTTTTTCTTTGTTCTGTGAGCTTGCTTTGTTTGATTCTTGGTTTCAAAAAAAAGAAGCTTGCTTATACTACTTTGCAAGTTTGAATTCAGTTCTACTTCTTAAATCCTTTATTTTCTTTAGGCCATTAGCATTACTGGTCTCTGTAAGGGTTTAGTAGAGCATTATCATTGTATATTCTAAGACTACAAAATGTTATACTCGTTTGTAGATTTACAAAGAACAAGTCATAAATAATTTACTTATTATTTGTGCTGTTGTATAATAAATTGCAAACCTTCGTTTATAAATTAAGAGCACATGGTGCCATCAATCAAATTCCAAATTATTTGCTTATAAAAAAACAGAAAAGAAACAGCTCATTGGTGTACTCATATTCTATTATTTTCATGATTGCCACAGCAAATATATATATATATATATATATATATATATATATATTTCTCTTACGCTTTGTTAAAGAAAACGGTCGCAACATGAACTGTATTTATTGAGAAAAAAACACCTTTTGAAGTGTATAATCTTTGACCCAACCCAGCATAGAGTATTATTTCTCCAAGAAACAAACAGTAGATAACAACTAAATCTTCTGCACTGTTCTTTCTAGCTGTTTTTTTTACCTTGAACACCTTTTTTTTTTCCGTCAAGAAGATTTAGATTAGATAAAGGGCCGAAGCCCAACAAGAAACAACACAAAAGCCCAAATACTACCGGGTTACACAAGGGAAATACAATTAAACGGGCCCGTAGCCCACCCAAACAATCCCCCAAACCCGACAAAGCCCAAATCGAGGAGGCGCGTCACGTGGGGTGATCTGCCCTTTTCGTGCGACACGCGTCGCCATCAGCCTCAACTCGACCGTCTCCGTCGCCGACACCACGCCCTCGGCGCGTCACCATCAAGACCCTAGATCTATCGGAGCTCAAGAGCCAACAGAGCCTCCGACCAAACAAACCCGTACCTCATCGTTATGTTTTCACGCCGGAAACCGATCTATCGAACCCGACGAGATCTACACCGACTTTGCACCACTTGACACGCTGGACAAACGACCCGAGAAACATCACTTTCTTTCCTTGAAAGTCTTCACCGTCACACGAGATGGATTCTCACCACTCTCGCTACCGGACGAGAACCAAAACTCTAAACGAACGGGCGCCAAAAACCACCATAAACCGGAGAGATAAGACTGTGGAAGTCTTCATCTCCCGGGAGCTAGATCCGAAGATGATGAAGCTGACGGAGCTTCCACCACTCGGAGACAAGAACCGGCGTCGGCGGAGCTAACCTAGCCTCCCCTCCCAGAAAAAACTGTGACCAGAGCGACCCTCTTCACCACGCCGTAACCAAAGAGACCGCGTCTTCCCACCAGATGAAGAGCCACCGACGAACGGGCCTATCCAGGGTTCAGACAAGGCGGAATAGAGGAGGAGGTGATGAAGAGCTCGAGAATCGTGAGACAAACTGAGAGGACGGAGGGTTCCGACGGAGACACGCGTGCTCACGCGCGGTCGCACGTCGAAACCGAGATGAGATCTTCTTTTTCCTTGAACACCTTTCTTTCTAGCGTTTTATTTTTCAAGTATCTTTAAAAAAAGTATCTTAGTTGATGAGCTCAGCTGAATTTTAATATTTTTTATTTGGTTTAGAACGCCAACAATTTTAATATTTGATCAGGACATTATTTCAAATTGATAAGATCCAGATATGTAGTCTAATGCTTTACCCATCCATCAGCAGTTACATTTTCTAAAAATCTGTGGCCACAGTCAAAATTTATACTAGTTAACTTACAGAGATCTAGTGAAAGATTGTGACTTGAAAACAAATATTTTTTTTCTGAAACAACAAAAAGAGTTAAAGCAATTTAGTATAAAATTGATTGTTTGGGTTGGCGTTAATTAAGCTGTAAAGTGATACATGCGCAGTTGGCCTAATACACATTCGTGTGCAGGGGTGGGCAAAATATCCGTAAATTTTGATTCGATTCGTTATTCGCTTCGATCTGATCAGAAAAATCCGGATATCCGTAACTTTACAAATCAAAGCAAATACTAAAATTTAATATCCGTCAAAAACAAAGCAAATCACAAATATTAAAATTTTGGGAAGCGGATATCCGATCCGATCCGGCAATATATAAGTAAATGTATATCTTGATTATATTTAAAGTTCTATATGTATAAAATTATATAATTATTATTCTGACATATGATTTGACAGATTTTATTTACATTATTACTTATATAAAAGTAGTACATAAAAGGAAAACAAATATTTTATGATAATTATAATTTTTTTCTTAAATTTTGTGTTATTATAATTGTTAACTAAGTTTATTTTTTTTTACAAAATATATAGATTTACTAATACTTTTAATTTTTATCTTATATATCACGTAAAAAATATATTATACAAAACAAACATGCATCGAAATTTTAAGATTATTTTTATTAATCAAAACATATGAGATATCCGTAAGTATTCGCAAATATCTGCAAATATCTAATTATTTTCCGGATATCCGTTTTTCCGAATATTCGTATTTCTCCGAAGCAAAACAAATACAAAAATTAGATATCTGTAACATACGAAACAAATCACAAATACTTTCAAAAACCCTGATATCCGATACACATATATAACCCACAAATGACAACACATAACGACACACAAACATATAAACTCTTCTCTTTGTTGGCTTTCTCAAGAATCATCAACGAAATGAAACTCTTTGTGGGTGTTTTAGTGGTCGGGATGGCTTTCTCTGCCGTGCAACAGGCTGCCGCCGTGGAGGCTCCGGCTCCGAGCCCTACCTCTGATGCTTTTTTGTCTATCCCGATGTTTGTCGCTACCGTAGCCACTCTGGCCTTTGGGTTTATATTCTAAGCAAACTTGTCTTGAACTTTTTAGTTTATGTAGAAATCATATTCTTGATTTCATATTTATTTGCACTCATGTATTGTTCAAAGAATTGCCACACGAATATCAATAAAAACATCTGTCACTTTCTATTGACCAGTGTAGTTTTGAAAAGCTCTAGCAAGAACGTCTAATTTGACAAGTCATAAGTTAGGTAACTATATTAAGACTATTTTAGTCTAAATATAGAGCTTAAAGCATTTTAATAAAGGTTAGAATATATAGTTTTAGTGGGAGGAGACAACAAGCAGACACCTTAATTCATTGTAAGCTTTATAATCATGCCATCTTATAAGAAAAGTATGATAAATACTTAAACTATACTAACATAACTTTTAACTTCATTGTAGTGATTTTTCATTTCGGTCATAAAAGTTGCTTTGTTGCTTTGCCTTTGTTTTGAATACTCTTAAACAAGACCATAGTTGACAAAAAAATAGATACTCCCTCAGTTTCTTAATGTATGATGTTCTCAGTTCTTGATGTATGATGTTGTAGACATTTGCACAATTATTAGAAAATAATTTTTTATATTAAGAATATCATTAAAATATTAACTATAAATTATCGAACCATTTACAAAATAGAAAACAAAAATCTGTTAATTGCACAGTTTTCAATAAAGTAAATTATATAGAAAAATAAAAACATTTCACATTAGAAACAATAAAAACTCTCTAATATATCTTTCATTAAAAAACGGAGAAAGTATATTTTATGTTAATGGAAGGCGTAGAGATATTGCTTCTATGGAGGGGGTAGCTAGTCGTGTAGAGATGTTGCTTCTATTGAAGGTGTAAACATGTTGCTTTTATAGAGGGTAACCAAATACTATAAACATTTGATGTGGCATGATGTTATAAGACCGTAAGCTAGTGAATACAATGGGTTACACCCTTTCTACGTAAAAAAGGAATTTCATATGGTTGATAAATCCGATATGCTGAGAAGCGTTTGATAAAAAGATTAGGGTTCCAGTATTTAGAATGCCTATTATCCCTGCAATTCATATAGTCTCTGAGCTAGTGAGCTTATTGCTTTACATGTTGTATATGGAAAGGAAGAGTTGTATATAAAAACTTTTAGAGTGTGTACAAAAGATTACAGATTCATAAATGTTAATTTAGCTCTAGAAAACCTTGTTGTGGCGGAGCCCGCAAGGATCCATAAACCCTGTTGTTAAAACTAGGATAGGTAAAAAAATCAAAATCCGAAAACCTAACTGAATCCGATTAAAAATGTAATATCAAATTTGAATTGAAATTAATTAAATATCTAAAACGGATTCAAAATTTTAGTATTTAGGAACCCGAAACCGAATATGTCCTGAACCATAGTATTTCAAATATCTAAATGTATCTGAAATAGATGTATATGTCTAAATATATTAACCATTTTAGATTTAACATATATAAGAAACAATCAAAATATATAAGTTACTTTTAGTTTGTCCAAAATACTTAAAAAATATACAAATAGTCAAAAATAAATTTTTAAAATAGCTAACTCAAAACATCAAGAATACTTTAAATATATATTGATTTTCAATCCAAATATTCAAACCAAACCAATTTATATGTCAAGTTTAGATATCTTGACATATATTATTCAAATTTATATGTAATATCTTATTTTATTTCTAGATTTTAAGAAATTTAAAGTATATAATAAATTCAAAAAATAATTTAAATAAATTATCGAACCCGAATTAAATCCTCAAATATCCAACTGAACCCAAACCGGAATTTAGAAATATTTGAATAGATTGAAATCTTTAACCGCGAAAATCCAAAATCCGAGTAAATCTGAATCGAAACCCCAATATATACCCGAACGATTGCTGGGTCGTTCGTAGCCAAGTGGTTACTGAGCTCTGCCTTCAGGCCCTGGCGTAAGTGGTTCGACCCCTACTTACCTCAGTCTGAGGATTAAAGGTCATAAGTGACCAAAGTTGACAAAAAAAAAAAATATATATATATATACCCGAACGAACCACCTATTTTAAAACGGCAAATCACGTCCGCGTTCGAAACGTCTCGAACTCAAAAACTTAATATGCTAGTGGGCCTATACATCTTACGGCCCAATACTTAATTTGCTTAAGCAGATTTAAAATTAAAAATAAATAAATAAAAAATGGAAAAATAGGAAAAAGGAAGCTAAAGATATGGCAATGAGCATAAACCTTGTCCCGGTAATAGCTTCACCGCCGTCTTCTCTCTTTACCTACACTCGTTGCCATCACTTGTCTTCTTTGTCTTCTTCTCCGTCTGGTAAAATACTCTCTCTGAAGCTTTAGGTCTTGGAGTAGCATTTATATTTGCAATATCTGTGTGTGATTAAGACTGTTATTATGTAGCAGAACCAATGAATGTTAAAAATTTGCTCCTTTTTGCATGTAACCTAGGCAGGCGTATTGAGAGCAACGGCTAAGAGATTTGCCTTTGCAACCAAGTCAAAGTCAGTGACAACCATGGCCTCTGTAAGTCACAAGTTTGGAGATAGTCACTCTTTTTTTCTTTTCCTTAAAGACTGATTATTTTTTGAGTGGTGTGGCAGGTTCAAGAATACCCGGGAAATCTAAAACGACAGCTGGAGAAGCTCTTTGATGCGTCTCTGAGATCAACGGTTCCTGATGAAACTGGTGTCGAGACAGAAGTTGCTGCCTCCCTTCCTGGAAAACCTGGAGATTACCAATGGTTCTCTCCTCCCTCTTTTTAACTTTAAACACAAACGAAACTTTCAAGTATTAAGTTTTATTTCGGGTTTCCTGAATTACATACATATATTTGTTTTCTCTGCAGTAATAATGCAATGGGTCTATGGTCCATTATTAAAGGAAAGAAAACTCAGTTCAAAGGTCCTCCAGCTGTTGGACAGGTTAGTGCCTACTTTCTAGCAGATTCTTATTGGCCCTTTCTTAAGTCTTAACTCTTATCTTGTTTACTTTTGTTTTTCACATAGGCCCTTTTAAAGAATCTACCTGCTTCTGAGATGGTGAAGTCATGCTCTGTGGCTGGACCTGGTTTTGTTAATGTCATACTATCATCCAGGTGGATGGCTAAGGTTGCTGCTGCTGATTGTATAATCCTTTTCTAGTCCTTGTATAGTTAGTTAATGTGTTAGCATGATTGTTTTTCTAATACGCAGAGTATTGAGAATATGCTTATCGATGGAATCGACACATGGGCGCCTACTCTTCCAGTTAAGAGAGCAGTAGTTGATTTTTCATCTCCCAACATTGCTAAAGAAATGCATGTTGGTCATCTGAGATCAACTATCATCGGTGACACGCTTGCTCGCATGCTTGAGTACTCTAAGGTTGAAGTTCTACGCAGAAACCATGTTGGTGACTGGGGAACACAGGTAGTTAGCTACTTCTCTGTTCTTCAAATCATGTCAGAATTCTGTTCCATTGTTTTATCAAAGAAATAAAAAACTCTGTTTTTGATTCTGCAGTTTGGCATGCTCATTGAGTACCTATTTGAGAAGTTTCCTGATACAGAGAGTGTCACTGAGACAGCAATTGGAGATCTTCAGGTCAGCTGCATTATATCATATGGCCTTTCAAGCTTTACACTTCTTCTTATGCCATTCTATGTGAAGAACTAAAGCAACTTAGTTTCTAACCTCAAATGTCATGTGACAGACGTTTTACAAAAAATCAAAGCATAAATTTGATTTTGATCCGGAGTTCAAGGAAAAAGCACAAAAGGCTGTGGTCCGTCTACAGGTGAATAACATTTTTTCCTTACTGGCTGAAGTATTGGTGCTGTCTTCCTCTGTTTTGGCAGTGTTCAATATGCAGTCCAAAGACTTACTTTCTTTTTTATTTTTGTTTCTTGGGTTTAGGGTGGAGATGCTATTTACCGCAAGGCCTGGACTAAGATTTGTGACATTAGCCGAGCGGAGTTTGCCAAGGTTTATCAACGCCTTGGAGTTGAGCTTGAAGAAAAGGTAAAGGAGTAGATGAACCAATACTATATTATTTGAGACCGAATAGAAAAAAAAAGGAGTTACATGGATTGTTAATAAAAAAAATACTTTGATCCATTTCAGGGAGAGAGCTTTTACAATCCCTATATTGCTAAAGTAATTAAGGAATTGAATAGCAAAGGATTGATTGAAGAAAGTGAGGGTGCTCGTGTGATTTTCCTCGAAGGCTTCAGCATCCCACTCATGGTTGTAAAGAGTGACGGTGGTTTTAACTATGCCTCAACAGATCTGACTGCTCTTTGGTGGGTTAATCTTTGTGTTTGTATTTGCTTAAGTGTGTGGCTTGATCTGAAACTTGCACATTGTTTAAATAATGTATTATTTGCTGATGCTAAAATCTGCCTGATCCAGGTATCGACTTAATGAAGAGAAAGCTGAGTGGATTATATATGTGACCGATGTTGGCCAGCAACAGCACTTTAGCATGTTCTTCAAAGTATGGTTGATGAATATTTTTTTTTTGTGTCTCGCTCATGAGTATCAGTCTTAACTGTGGTTATATCTTTTGTTACTATGAATCAGGCTGCCAGAAATGCAGGTTGGCTTCCAGAGAGTGATAAAACTTACCCTAGAGTTGACCATGTTGGTTTTGGTCTCGTCAAGGGGGACGATGGCAAGCGATTCAGAACTCGGTCTTCAGAGGTAGTCCGCCTAGTCGATTTGCTAGATGAGGCCAAGACTCGCAGCAAAACTGCCCTTATTGAGCGTGGTATCTAACTTTGTGTCAGCACTATTAATTGTTTAACCATTATACTCTGTTCAGTTATTGTGTTGTCTTACTCATCCTTTATATGCTGTTTCTCTTTTTAGGTAAGGACAAAGAATGGACTCCCGAGGAGCTGGACCAAACAGCTGAGGCAGTTGGATACGGTGCGGTTAAGTAAGTATTGTGATCTGAGCTGAACAAACATGATCATTGTTCGTTCTACCAAATGTTTTGATACTTTTTTATGCCGCCACTCCTAACTTGCGGTTTTGTTTTAATATTCAAGATATGCTGACCTGAAGAACAACAGATCGACAAATTATACTTTCAACTTTGACCAAATGCTTAGTGACAAGGTAACTGGAATCTGCCACCTAGTTTACATATATGCATTATGCAGTCAACCTAGGCGTGCTTATTGGTCACATATCATCGTGAGCAGGGAAACACAGCCGTTTACCTTCTTTACGCACATGCTCGGATCTGTTCAATCATCAGAAAGTCTGGCAAAGACATTGATGAGTTGAAGAAGGTATCTTAGCTGCATGATCATACATTACTGTATTCATTGTTCATCTGTTCTTCTACTTGAACTACAACTGAAGTTTCGTTGAAGAGTAATTTTTATGTTTTGAACATCTGCTCTACTGCAGACAGAGAAGCTAGCATTGGATCATCCAGAAGAACGAGCACTGGGGCTTCACTTGCTTCGATTTGCTGAGGTAACACATGCTCATCATTAGATACTACTATACTAGTTTCAAACTTGTCTTCTTTTCTTTCTGAGTAACAAGATGAACACAACCCATGTGTGAACTCTTGCAGACGGTTGAGGCAGCTTGCGCCAACTTGTTGCCGCACGTGCTGTGCGAATACCTCTACGAGTTATCTGAACGCTACACCACATTCTATTCGGTTCATCAGGTTTGGGGACATTCTATGTTTACATATTTGAGATATCAGACCAGCTGCATTGCTGCATAATCCATCATGTTTTTGATCTCACATAAAACATGAACATTTTTGTACAGGTCATTGGTTCAGCAGAGGAGGCAAGCCGTCTCCTGCTTTGTGAAGCAACGGCTATAGTGATGCGGAAATGCTTTCACCTTCTTGGAATCACCCCTGTTTACAAGATTTGAATGCTTCCAATTTTGTTTTTCTCATTGCAAATCGATCATAAGATTTGATTAGTTTTGCTTTCAAGTATATTAATCACTCGGAGAAGTATTACTTATAATATAAGATTAAAAATAGGAAAAGATAAAAAAGAGCATCAGAATTATATTTGTCACTGAATAATTACTAAAAGGGTATATTTTCTGTGACATGTTTTTGCATAAATTTTCTCTTGTTCTCCAGTTAACTTGTACAACCTTGTTTACAAATGAATACAATATTAACCTAAACTAGAAGGTCGTTTTGTCATGCATTGACTGATTTCAGTGAATCATGAAAGGGTTTTAAGGTTAATCGTGAATGGAATGACTTGAAGTTGTTCTTGTGGCTTTCATGTAAACTGTAGTTTTGGGACGGTTACCCTTTTGCAGCTTTGACTCAATTGCTCTCCAGAGCTTCTGCCTGACTTCATATTTTAGTAAAATATGTTAAAACCAAACTTTAGGATGTAAATTAAAAATTTTGAAAATTGACTTTTCATGTTCATTGAAAATAACAAATGCTATTTCATATTGATTTAAACGTATTCATATGAAAGTTTAGATTTTAGATCTAAATATTTAACAATATGGTATATTTGTTGATGACAATTTGTCATCACCAAGAAAGATACTTGTAATTAGAAAAAAATTATGAACTATAAAATAGTTTGTTACAAAATTTAGGTTACACAATAAAATATGAAAATTTTGGAAAAACTCGTAAAAATTTAAAACAAATGATGATGTGGTGATTTTTGGTGCAACATTTATGAGAAAAACTTAGGTTCACTCTTATGGTGAACCTTTAAATTCATCACTTCTCTAATAACCAATCAAATTGCCAACTAGACTAATGATTTAAAAATATTAAATGATTTAAAAAAAAACCAAAATAATTAAAAACAAAGTAGTGTCAATTTTATTAATGCTAGTGCCACTATCTAAACCCTAAACTCAAATTCAATACCCTAAATCCAAACTCTAAACCATAAACCCTAAACTCAAACTTTATACCCTAAATCCAAATTCTAAACCATAAACCCTAAACTGAAACTCTATACTATAAATCCAAATCTTATATCCTAAATTCAAACCATAGACTCTAAACCAAAAACCTAGACCCTAAACTTAAATCTATACCCTAAACCCAAATCCAAGACTCTAAACCCAAATCGTAAATTCTAAACCCTAATTCTAAATCCTAAACCCTAAATCAAAAATCTAAATTGTATACCCTGATCCCAAATTCAAGATCTTAAACCCAAATCCTAGACTCTAAACCTAAATAGTAAATCCTAGGATTTATGGTTTGGATTTAGGGTTTATGGTTTGGATTTAGGGTCTTGGATTTGAGTTAGGGCTTAGAATTTAGGTTTATGATTTTGATTTTAAAATTAAGGTATAAGATTTACTGTTTGGGTTAAAGTCTATGTTTGGGTTTAGGGTATAGGTTTATGTTTAGGATCTAGATTTTTGGTTTATGGTTTATGATTTGGGTTGAAGATCTTTGATTTGAATTTAGAGTATAGAGTTTGGGTTGATAATTTATGGTTTAGAGTTTATAATTTGATTTTAGGGTATATAGTTTTAGTTTAGGGTTTAGATAGAGACACTAGCATTATTAAAACTGATACATTTTTTATTTATAACTATTTTGGTTTTTAAAAAAATATTTAATATTTTTAATCATTAATCTAATTGGCATTTTGATTGGTTATTAGATGAGGGGTGAATTTAAAGATTCACCGTAGGGGTGAATCTAAGTTTTTCTGAACATTTATTTAGGTAACCTTAGACCATCTCCAATAATGCATCATTTCAAGGGAAAACATCAAAAGTTGTGGAAAATCATTCTTCAATGGTACATCATCTTGATGTTAGTTTTTTCTATTTGCAATTTGATCCTTGAACTTTTCCAAAGCTTTGTTTGTATCTAAAAAATCAATATTTGTATTTCTTATAAACAAAATTTGAGAGAATATTATCTCACTTGAAACATAAAATTTTTTGTACAGTTCATTGGTAAAACAGAGGAGGCAAGCCGTCTCCTACTCTGTGAAGCAACGATTATAGTGATCCGGAAATGCTTCCACCTTCTTGGAATCACCCCTGTTTACAAGATTCGAATGCACTTGCATATTTTGTTTTCCTCATTGCAAAATGGTTCAGAGGACTTGATGAGTATTACTTTCAAGTACATTAATCACTCCGAGAAGTGTACTTATGATATAAGATTAAATATTCAAAAAATAGAGGAGATGGTCATTGAATAAATGCTAAAAAGGTTTATTTTCTTTGACATATTTTTTGCATAAATTATCTCTTGTTCTCACTTAAACTGTACAACCTTGTTTACAAATGATCAAACCGTTAACCAGAAAAGTGGTTTACCACTTTTGTCATGTCATTGAACTGTCCAGTGAATTATGAAAGGGTTTTAAGGTTAATCTTGAATTGAAATTACTTGAAGCTGTTCTTGTGGCTTTCATCAACATTGTAGTATTGGGACGGTGGTACCCTTTTGCAGCTCTGGTTCACTTGCTCTCCAGAGCTCCTACATGACTTCATATTTTAGTAAAATATGCCAAAACCAAACTTTAGTATGTAGATTAAAATTTTTGAAAAATGACTTTACATATTCATTAATATATATAAATGACTTGAAATAGAAAATGATATTTCATATACATTTAAACATATCAATATGAAAATTTAAATTTCAAATTTTAATTTTAATAATATGGTATATTTGTAGATGATAATTTGTCATCACCAAAAAGGTGATTTGTAAAAAGATGGTATATTTAATAGTATGGTATATTTGTAGATGATAATTTGTCATCACCAAAAAGGTGATTTGTAATCAGAAGATGATTAGAAAAAAAAATATGAAATATTAAATAGGTTGTTACAATATTTGGGTTAAATAATTAATTTTTTGCTGTAAAATTCATAATCTTAAATAAGTAATAGTGTGTCACTTTTTGGTTGGATCATTGTTTAGGTGGCTACATGAGAAAAGAGAAAACCCAATATATATAGATTGTCTTAATTTAAGTTATGAAGTTTAAAGTAAAATAAAAATTAAGAAATATATATATATATATATATATATATTGTATAATGATGTGTAAATAAGAGATTGGGTCAATCTTTAAACTTAATGTCTCATAAACTTTTTTCCCGTAGTATACAAATGTTTTCAATATAAATAGCGGTGCAACAAGTTTGAAGCTAAACACACAACCTGTATCCAAACAAAAGTCAGTCACGAAAGACAAAGAAAAAAATGGAGAAGAAAGAGTTATGGATTAATTTGAGAGAAGAAGATTTAACCTTAGAAACAAAGACTCTAATCTCTTCTCTTCCTTCAGATGAACCTTACCTCGGTCTAAACCTCTGCAAGTACCAAGGTTCTTGGTATTACTACAACTTTCTCCAAGGTATCCTCAATGTCCAGAGAGGTTTACAGCCTCAAGACACTGATATCATCATCGCATCCTTCCCTAAATCCGGTACCTTATGGCTCAAGGCACTCACTGTGTCTCTCTTCCAGAGGTCAGAAAACCCTTCTTCTGAGGATGATCATCATCCTCTTTTATCCAACAATCCTCATGACCTCGTACCGATTCTTGAGATGCATCTGTATCGCGACACCCACAATCCGGACTTGAGCAAGCTGTCATCGTCATCTCAAAGGGTGTTCTCTACTCACATGCCATTTCATACTCTCCAAGAAGCTCTCAAATACTCTCCTTGCAAGGTAGTGTACATTTGCAGGGATGCTAAGGATTCTATGGTGTCACGTTGGCGTTTCATTTGCAGGTGTCTAAACAAAGAAGAGGACAGAAGCATTCTTGAGTCTATGTTCGAGTCCTTCTGCAGCGGGGTAGCCTTGTTTGGTCCCTTTTGGGATCATATCTTGAGTTATTGGAAAGCTAGTTTGGAAAACCCTAAGCAGGTTCTGTTTATGAAGTACGATGAAATGCAAACAGATCCTCATGGTCAGCTCAAGAAGCTTGCAGAGTTCTTGGGTTGTCCCTTTTCTGAGGAAGAAGAAAAAAATGGATATGTGAATCAGATCTTGGAGATGTGCTCTCTGTCTAATCTGAGAAGTTTGGAGGTTAACATGACCGGAGAATCAGTCAATGGCATTAATAACAAGAACCATTTTCGTAAAGGGATAGTTGGTGACTGGAAGAATTATCTTACTCCAGAAATGGGGAACAAAATGGACATGATCATGGAGGAGAAACTCAAAGGCACTGGTCTCAAGTTCTGACATCTATGTTCTAAAATGTATTTTGTAATAATAAGTAGCTTGTTTATGTATGGTTCATGCTTAGGAATTCTGAGTTTATGTCATGTGTTGTTTGTGTGTGCGTGTGTTTTCCCCTGGGTGTTGTTTTTGTTCTTTAATAAACAAATGAAACATTAGTTTATGACCCTCAAATTTAAAACAAAAAATTTACATAAACATTGGCTCTCAAATTTGTAAAAAAAAATATACATCAAAACTCTTACTGAATTGTTTATAGCCCCCAAATCTCAATGTTTCATTCTCTAATATTTCTTAGTTATGTATTTCATACACCGGTAATGAGAATCAATGTTGCCAAAAAAAAAATTCCCTGAATCGATTTTGAAGTCTCAAAATCAAAGTAAACATTAATCTTTTTTTTGAGTAAACATTAATTTTTTTTTGAACAAAGAGTAAACATTAATAATACATGTATTTTAATCGTAATCTTCATCATGTTTTGTTTCTCCTCTCAACATCAGTTACAAAAAGAAGGGTATCAAATATTCTTTTCTGTGCATATTATTCACGTTTTCTTTCTCCTTTTATGCTCAGCAGCTGTTACAAAAATAAGGGTATCAAATATCTTTGCATGTAACAGATGTTTGGTGCCATTCTTTTGTAACTGCTCTTGGCTCAGAAGAGAGAGAGAGAGCATAATGTTTCATATTGCAATTAAAAATATGAAATACATGTAATAGTACAAAACTATGTGCATGTTTATGCGTTTCCAACTCATAAACTCCAATATATTGTAAACACATTATTTGTCTGATCTTGAGTAAAATGAATTCACCAGCCGTATTTACTTTAGAATATAAATAATTTTTTTATTTAATAATAAATCAACGTCGGATCTTGTATATCAACCCCAGGCCCCATCGTACATACTCTTAGTCGCAAGGGATGATTGTGATTACATTTAGAGACAACATAAGATAGATATGTAATATATAATACAATTATGCCGTAGATTCACATTAACTCGACAATGTGTTAACATTTGTAAGTGAATCACAGGACCAATTACTTCATAGCCAGATTTTTTTTTCTCTCCACATTTTCACCACCTCAAGCTCTCCGGAAAATACTGTACAATTTCAAAATAGAGTAAAGAGTAATAAGTTGAAAACTTAAGAAATATTTATGTGCTTTCGAACAATTATTCCTGTATCATAACTTTGTTGTTTAACAATATGTAGTATATACTCACTTTTCTTATAAGGGACATGTAGTAAGGCTTGACCTTCTCGACATCAACATGAACTTTGCTCTTGCTGTACAAGTCGTACTTGCTGTATATAATAAAGAGATTAGCAACTTGGGGTTTCTAGTTATGATTACGACTCAATTAATTAACCGTGCTTTAGAAATGTAGTTACTTGAAAACGTGTAGCCACTTGAGGTTCTCTTTGTCTTCCTCGTTCATAAGGTGTGTGTACTCTCCAGCCGTGTGCAATGCTGTAGATATATAATTAATTAAATAAACTAAAATTTACTATTCTTAAATATTAATTTATAATGTTACGTAAACTCCTAAAAATAATCGAAATCCTTACGGTAAAATGAGTGATATCGAATTATGAACTGTCCCGCTGACGGTAAGGTGCTTCCATTCTCTTTGGCCACCTAGGAATATAATAGTTCACAATTAGTTAAACTTTTTTTTTAACCATTAGTTAAACTTAATACTTAATATATACTATTAGTTAAGTCGCAAAGTCACTTTATAATCGGTAAATCGGGTTAGAATATAGAATATTTAACAAATAAACTATCATTCAACTTCTTGAAAATAAATAAAAAAAAATATTTGGAAAATATTTGATTTAGAAAATATAAATTATATAAATCAAGGAAAAACAATTACCAGGTACATGTAGTCGTCGTGGCCCCATGACATCATGACGTTGTTTAAGCCACATCCTTCGGTGTAAATACCACATTTGGTGTTGTAGGCTTGGTTGTGAAAATCAGGATTATCCGAAAAGTACTGGTGTAAGAAAGTGAAATAACAATGTTTTAGATCAGTTAATTATTATTGTCATTATTAGTGTTTAGGAGATAATTTTAACAAATTTTCACACTTTTACATAATAAGAATTTTATAATGAAATTGAATTAACCAGTTATTTACCTTGTGGTGTACGTTAGATTCATCAAATGCACACCCAACAGGAAATGTGTCACCTGCATGATTTTGTGAAAGCGAGAAAACAATTAGTTTTACATTATATAATATGGCAATTTAAACACCACCCACAAATTTAGTTTAAATTACCAACAGTAGCCCATTGAGGAAGTCCTCCGAATTGTGGAAGTGTAATAACCTTCCCAAGATCTGAAAATTTAATACTCATGTGAGGATGATTCATTATAAACCACAATTAGGTTTATCCAATATAATTAGTTAAAAGACTGAAACCAAATCAAAACCGAAGAAGATTTGAAACTTTCCATTCTTAAAAAGCCATGTTGTTTTTTTATTAATTATAAAAATAGTGTTAACAAATTACCATGAATAAGAGCGGTTAGATGAAGCCAATCTTCATTAGGATAATCTTTGCGGATAGCTTCCGCAGATTGAAGCAAATGCTGAATCTGAGGCTCGTCGAGATCTGGATCACTCTCGTCCACCACCTCGTTAAGAAGCTCACAACATTCCCAAATGCTCATCACCATTTTGTCTAATTTTCCATATTCTGCCCTCATTTTTTTCACCTACAAATACATTAAATTTGAATATCAGTTACATGTTGTTCAATAAAAAAAAGAAGATTATCAGTTACATTGCTTTAATAAGATGTCCATGATCAGTTTTAGACCCGGATGAAACATTAGTCTTGGCCATCCAAATTTTTAAAAAGCTATTATAAATGAGATCTAAATTGTTGAAACAAATTTTCTATTAAAACCGATTTCAAATGTTTATAACCCCATTAATCTCAGGGCCAGTCATGTAGAGGTCTAATAAACCGTAATTAGTTTAGAGATTCTTACAAAATCGACGGTCTGGTTAATGTGCTGTAATCTGTAAAACTCTTCCACGCTCTTCTGCCTCTCACTCTCAGCATCATAGTCCCTGCGACCGCAAAACAATTACATGCATATATGGATCAGGTCAAGGTGTACAGAATACGACTCTAGAGACCATCCAAAACAATAAAATAAAAACTTTAATTTTATTTATTTAATATTTTTATTGGATTCGATATAGGTAGAGGCAGAAAAGAAACCTGAATTGACGGCCGAATGCATTCATCTCAGGTGCCATGAACGCTTCATCGTGTTCGCTGGCCATTCTTAAGTTGTTCTCGCTCTTCTTCTGGAATGCAGAAACTTCCTCTACATGGAACAAAAGTATATATAAAAAAAAATTAGTGCAAATAATGAAAGATTTAAAAGAAAAAAAAAAGATCAATTGTGTTTTTTCCAGAGGCCGGATAATATTGTTTTTAGCTAAGTTTCCATGAAAAAAAAAAACTTCTCCAAAATCGTTTTGCGCAGGTAATAATTTTTGGTTTTTGATATAAGCTCTCATTGATATTTAGGAACTATAAGCCGCTTTTTGGCCAAATATTTCATTGTGAAGCTTGGGAAACTGGAAAATTTAAGAATCTAGGAGAATAGTTTCTTACCAAACATCGGTTTCTCAATAGAGATTGTCATCTTCCAGGAACGGTGAGAAACAATGCAGAGAAAAAAAAATCTGGTTTTGCTTTGATTTTAAACTTTTGCGATGAAGCCTTTACGAGTCGAAGGTTATATTATTTATAGTGGTGGCTTGTATTAGGAGACAATTGCTCTCCTTGATATTAGGAGGAAATCTAAGTCCTCGTTAACGAATTAAGTATTTCTTCAAACAAATCTTTTTATATTTATATCCAATTTTGAAATGGCTTTTTTTTTGTATATAATTTCTTGTATTGTTTTGTATTACTATTATCCACGATTAAAGAAACAAAATCAGGGATAAAAGAAACAAAATCAGGGATAAGATTTTTCTGATGTGAGTTTTGGAAGTTTTGACTGGTTTGTAAATGTAATTACTATATTCAGTGTGTTTTTAGTTTATTTTAGATTATTATCTAAAATTTCCGATATTTTTGCTAGACTGAATGAATTTCCGATAACAAAGAGTTGTCCTTAACCTGAAAATATGAATGAGTTTTGTCCTCAAAAGTACGAAAGCTTGATCTGTAGCCTTGTACAAGTCAATGCGCCGTTAATACAAAGCTGGGATTGACTCAGCATTACGTGGCCTATATTAATATGTTATCTCAAATTCTATAGATGTGCTTTTCCACACATGCATGACGAAATATCTACTCATCACCTACCTTCAACATGTAACTCAAAATATATTTTGTGTTAACTTTACGTCAACATAAAAAGATCTCATCTGTTTTTGAAAAAAAAAATCTCATGTCTATTTATTAGCCTTTTAGCACTTAGGAGCCTCGAGTAATTCCGTTTGTTACCAAAAGATGATGGTTTACTTGAGAGGTCTGGTTGATTATTTTTGAGAAGTGATTTGGTTGATTTCGGTTTAGAAGATGTATATTGGTTTAGTGGTTTAGGGTGTGCATTGCATTTTATCTGCTTCCGGTATTATGCAAGTTTGCCATCTAATTGGTTCTCTGTTGAGTATAGACGAATCTCTATGCCGTTGAAGACTTTTCTGATCAACAAAAGTTTTCACTAAAATAGAACCAAAGCCCAAAGTTTAGCTCAGACGAGGCTCGGTTACAGGAGTGGTACTATACTTGTGTCAATCATGAGAGATTGTTCAGAAACAGTCTTGTACTATTAGCAAAAGAAGAGTCAAAACTTGCATTGTTGCTATCACAGATTTACTCTATATAAGTGTTGTATTGGAATGACTTTTGTCTCTATCTTGCTTTATATGCATACATATAGTTCCTTAGCTTTTTCACTTCTTCAGATGATTCCTCCAGTAGATGGTCCACGTATAGACAAATTCCAGCTCCGCTTCAAAAATTCAAAAGTGAAGTCGATACAAAACATTAGTGTCACAAACACATGACATATATTAGACATGGGTTATATATACGGGATTGATGCACCAACCAGAGGGGACCAAATGGAAGCCAGATAGCATCCCACCGGAACTTCGGAAGCCTAGACCACGAGGAAGAGAAGACTATTTAGCATAACTCCAATAAAAACGAATTGACAAGAAACGTAAGCTATTGTTGGATCCAGCATAATGGTTACTAAAAAGTAGCATATCTATGAACCAGCATCTCCGGAGAAAAATTGAGATCAATTGCACTTTATATTCTCTTATGAATGTCTATCAAATGTAAAATAAGATGAAAGGTATACTCTCTAGTGGTACCTCAGTAAGTAGTAAAGCCAAAAGATGGTCAATGCAGATCCAGGAACACAAGAGTACCAGAACCACCGTCTATGATCATTCTTCTTATCTAGTAACCCGACAATTGAGAGGCAGCAAGCAATGATAGCAATCCACTCTGATCCAAAAAATCCGGCAATAAAACTGTAATCGTTGTAAAACTCAAAATAATATGCAAAATTTAACAGAAGATCAAGTAGCAAAGTCTTCTGATGGCAGTAAGGTTTCACTAAATAAATAGGTTCTAATAACTATACTACTAGCAGAGAAGCAACAAAGATCAATCCAATAGTTTTCATTCTACAGCCAAAGATTGACATAGTGAAAGCGTGCATTAGATCAACATACATCCTACATATCTGTTTCTTTCCCCAAATTGGCACAAGAGACTACACAGTAAACTTCCACACAAGCGGTGCCCCCAGCATCTCTAATGGCTAGAGAAAAAATGCAATAAACCATGGATTCAAAAGTAAAGAACAAATAGATGTAAAACAAACCAGCTGAAATGACCATCCACGACTTAAGATCTTCCATAAAGTATGCATGATACCGCTGCTCAAAAAAAAAAAAAAAAATTGACAGCACTTCAGAACTCATAAATTACAGAGAGTACAATATACACACCTTTAAATTAATATAAAGAGAACACATAACTCCACACACAGAGGCAAGCTAAGTGTTATGAATCCAAATAGTAATCAATTTCAATATACTATCAACTCTCCATAGTCAGTCTCGCTAAAATAAATTCAGAATCTATAAGTAATTCAACTTAGTGAGAACACCGTACAAGCTCCCATGGTGACATGAACTGCTGAAAACTGGAGTATAATAGGAAAGCTCCGTAGCAAATCAGAAGAACCGCGAACACGCTCTACACACAAACACAATGAATAATTATAAACATTTTTAAAAAAAAACACAACTCTCAAATTGGATTTACTGTTATTCGACGATCGATACCTTCCACTGACGACTTTGATGAGCGTGAGCTGCTTCGAGCGACCTGACGTACTCTTCTTGCTCTGTATAAACGGAACAAAGCTTTTACGAATCTGCTGAGTAAATTAATTCACAGGACGAGAGAAATAAGAATAAGAAGAAGAAGAAGAAGAACCTTGCGTATCGATAGGGCGAGAATCGATGTCGTCGAAAGTAGGAAGGACGAGCTTATCATCATCTTCTTCGTCGTCGTCGCCACGAGTTCTCCGCCATCTTCTCGCTAACTTCTTCATAGATTTTTTTCTAAAAGATAATTCTTTTAGATCGAATTAGGAAACGTTCAACTTCATAGACATGAGAGTCTACTAGACGATCAAAAAGTCTTCTTTTAGTCAGAGCCCACTTAGAAGCCCATATATGGAAGTCCAGTTCTTGAGCCCACTAAGGGTAATATGCCATCCATCTGCGAAGAAAACCAGGTGGGAGACGCTAATACAAATTACTTAACAAACCATGCTTCTAACTTACGAATATAACCCCCAAAAAAATTTAACTGATAAAACGAACCGTTTTAATCTTCTTTTTCCATTTGAACATGAATATAAATATCAAAAAACTTTCACTGACCAAACCATGTTGAGCTATATGGTTAGTCAATCATTGATGCGCAGTTAATGTCACAAGAAAAAATTTGCTAAGTAAATCATTTGCCCAAGCATCCTATTACACTTCATTTTGTGACTACGCAAATATAGGTCTATTAGAGATATAGATTTAGGGATTTACTAAAAAAATAGATCAATAGTATTAGAGATGTATATTAACAAAATTGAACGATTGTTAAAAAGAATTTAATAGTCAACTGTACATGTGTATTGAATGGCTTGGTAAATGAAATTTAGGGATTTGTTCATTTTATTGAATAATAGACCTTAAAATATGTACTTTTAAAAAAAAAATTGAAAGCTGAAGAATTTGTGCTGATCTTTTGCCAAACTTCTTCTTATCACCTTAACATCCGCTAGTGGAGTTTTAACAGTTAACAAGATACAAAGCTAAATTAGTTAGGTAGACGAAAATATGATATTTATTTGTGTTTAAAAGAAAGTTAGGAGATGTAAAAATAACATTTTAAAACTTAAATGGGTTGTTTGGAAATTACAATTTGTTTTGGCTTATTTTGGTAAGTTTAGAGATGTTTGTTAATTTTTCCTTGTTAATAGTATTATTACTAGGTGTTGTGCCCGCTCAAGCGGGCCTAATCATTTTACAATGACTAACTAAATATGCATTACTGATTCAAACATTATCATGATAAGTTATTATCTATGATCTTAAATTTTTTTTTACAGAATATCATTTTATTTATATATGAAAAAATTATTGGATAAGTTTTACTATTATTACTTTTAATCAATATATGTGTTACTAATTAAATGACTATATTATTTTTATTTTTGTTTGAAGTTCTTAAATATATATATTAACTATATATTTTTAATACCTTGGTACACATATTTCTCATATAGAATTAAATCTTAAAAGTCAATCAATATTCTCTGTTCAGTTATATATAATTAAGAATTTTATTTGATTAATATTTAGTTATATACTTTATGTATTTTAAATTTTTATTGAAAAAAATCAGATAACAACACAATATATATATATATATATAGGAATTATATTTTAAATGTATGTTATATTTTGGGTATAGAATTAAATCTTAAAAATCACTCAATATTCTCTATTCAGTAATGTAAAATTAATAATTTTATTTGATTAATATTTAGTTATATACTTTCTGTATTAAATTTTTCTTAAAAAAATCAGATAACAACACAATATATATAGGAATTATATTTTAAATGTATTTTAGATTTTGGGTATAGAATTAAGTCTTAAAAGTCACTCAATATTCTCTATTCAGTTATGTAAAATTAAGAATTTTATTTGATTAATATTTAGTTATATACTGTATATATTTTAAATTTTTATTAAAAAAAATCAGATAACAACACAATATATATATATAAGAATTATATTTTAAATGTATTTTAGATTTTGGGTATAGAATTAAATCTTAAAAGTCACTCAATATTCTCTATTAGGTTATGTAAAACTAAGAATTTTATTTGATTAATATTTAGTTATATACTTTATGTATTTTAAATTTTATTAAAAAAGTTCAGATAACAACACAATATATAAGAGTTATATTTTAAATGTATTTTAGATTTTGGATAAGTCTTACTATTAGTACTTTTAATCAATTATCTAATCAAAATTCGTTTTTATTTTATATATAATTTATAATTTTTTTTATTAAGGGTATAAACGATATTAACCGCTCTAACTTTTAACGTGAGAGCTCGAATGCAAAAAAAGTCACTCAATATTCTCTATTCAGTTATGTAAAATTAAGAATTTTATTTGATTAATATTTAGTTATATACTGTATGTATTTTAAAGGGACAATGGGTAGAATATCCTAAATGGGAGTTCATATTAGCAGATTGCCCTGATGTGATATAACCAAGCCGTGTGATGCCCTTTCGGTGTTGGATTGCCGAAACTGCCCTCCCATGTCTGACACAATGAAACACAGCGGGACTGACAAAGCAGTTCAAGAAAGTTTTGTGCAGAGTTTGTAGCATTGTCAGAAGATATAGATTAGATCGTAGGTGAGTTCTTGTCCACAGGTTTATTCAGAGTCTGAGTCATTTATTTGGATTATAAGTTTGAATTGCATCCGTAAGATAAACAGACCTATTCGAAAACGCAGGCATGGAGGGTGATTATGCGGCGGCGGAGCACTTGGACAACCACGACGATCAATTAATAAATCGGGTTCATCAAAAAGTTTTAGTTTTTCGAGTTTTAAATGCTCAAAATCG
This sequence comes from Hirschfeldia incana, assembly GCA_026261945.1. NCBI lineage: Eukaryota > Viridiplantae > Streptophyta > Magnoliopsida > Brassicales > Brassicaceae > Hirschfeldia > Hirschfeldia incana. The sequence goes on from JABCMI010000006.1 coordinate 8,748,053, forward strand.
AGTATTCCATGAGAAGTCTACACTTTTGATGAAAATAAAACAAGAAAACACACATGATTTAGGTTATTGATGATAGATCTATGTTGACGGCCATGGTTAAAGTTGCAGAAAACCTAAGCGACAAACATATGAAGAAGATAGCTTAATTACCATTTTGCCATTCATTTAAAAAAAATTAAAAAGAAGACCAACATGTACCTGTTAAATAAAATGTTAATGTGTACGTATAGAAAATATTATTATACGGTGACTTAGTTGCTACGTTTAGTAATATCAACTACTTATGTATATGGATGTTAAAAGTTATATTATACAGTGACACTACTCAGCCTCTTGTCCAATCTGAAACAAACTCATCTGATGAAATGAATGTTTTCACCCCCAACAAGAGATGGGATAATCTGGCTTGAGGTGTGGCCAGCGAACCAACCTCCACAACAAACAAGACTCACATTAGCCTTAGGTATGCTACTGGAATTTTTTAAATAAATACAAGATTTTGAGATAATTGAAATTGTATGCGATAATATAACGGGTTACCGGTTACTTGTTTGTTTAGTTGCTAATGATGAGATTGCTTTGGAGTCAACTAACAAGGGGAAGGAAAAGTCACAGATCCAGTAACTGGTGGAAGTTAGTTCTTGAATTTGCAGATGGGTTCTAATTTTTTGGATCCAGACTTGGGTAGGACTGACATGGGGTCAAATATTGGTGAGGCTGAGGATTGTGATACTTGATAAGAAATCACTTAGTTGCTATGTTTAGTAATATCAGCTAATACATACACTTAGATTGTTAGACATCACTTAGTTGATATGTTTAAAAATATAAGCTAGATCATAGCCTATGTATACATCTCGTAGAAGCATCTCATCGCATCTTTATAAAAGTAGATAAATTAGTCAAGCTGTAAGACGTGACTTAGTTGCTATGTTTAGTAATATCAACTACTTATGTGTGTCGATGTTAAAAAACTATATTGTGCGCTGACAATTTAATTTTATTTGTTATTTCAAGAGGGACATGACATGAGCAAGTTCACGCAACCCTTCGTTAAGGTCATGCAGCACTTCGTTAATGCGGCTGCAACATCTTCGGCATGAGTGTTGTTGGAGGGAGAATCCTTCGTTAATGCGGCTGCAACATCTGCGACATCTTCGGCATCAAAGTTGTTGGAGTATCCGTTAACTAAGTTGTTATCAGGTAATGATATTATGATGTTCTAAAATTTTATTTACCAGATATTTTAGAAGATAGAGCATGACCACGACTGATCCTTTGTATGTGGAAAAAGTGTTTGTGGACATAGACGTGTTCAAGACACACATGTCACTATATGCCTTGGCAAACAAGTTTATCAGAAAGTTCAAATACTTTATAAGTGTTAATATTTGGGAGAGACACTATGGATGGTTTTGTATAAGAGTGTAAACAATGATTGTTAGCACCTAAGGCAGAACATTAAACGATAATAAATAAATTATAGCTTGCATTGTAAGATACGATAATGTTGGAAAATAAAGAAACAAACGATAAACTGTGATACGATAGTGTTGTCTGTCCATGTTGAATGGGAAATATATCCTCTCTGGCAACATCTTTATGGCTTTCGCTAGAGGGACATCAATGAACTTAAGATTAACACGGTCCTTGAATGTTGTCTTGACAAAAGGGGAGTGGTGTTTCATTTGAGCTACATGAAGAGTGGTATCGTAAATCCCAACATTGGATCATGGCGAAACCTGTTGTTACTTTAGGATCACACTTGTAGTCTTGAAGACCAGTGGGGGTTATCCTAGGCCTTTTGCTCATGCGCGTCTCTGGGACCTCTTCAACTGGCTCCTTAGATGGTAAGACATAGTTTATCGGGTTAACTGTAGAAGTTAGCATGACGTATGTTGAGTTAGTGGACAACTTAATAAGAACACAATTAGTATTGAATTATATTGTATAGCCTACTCTAAAGTTGATTCGTTTGGTTATTTGTTAAGTTTTACGTTAACACGCTAACTTAGATTGTTAACGGGTACGGGTTTTCGTACAGGCGGGTATCTGCAGATTAGTTAGCCGCTAACAATTGCAGTACCTCGTTAGCAAATAATAGTTGTGATTATCTTGTGAGTTAGCAGTTAAAAATTGCAGTACCACGTTAGCTATGTATATATATTGTTAACATGGATGAAAGGTTAAAAGAGAAGTGGTTATCCTATTAGTTAGCAGCTAACAAGTGCAATACCCCGTTAGCTTAGAATAGATGTTGCTAACGTAAGTTGAAAATGTTGACAAAGTAAAAAAGATTTGTGTCTTATAAAAAATCGTTTATGAAATCGTTTATTTGCTAACAAATTAGTTAATTGATAATCAGGTCTATCCATGTGCTAAGGGTTCTTCTTCTTCTTCTTTTTGGGTTCCGGAATCGTCTCATAATTGAGACCCGTGACAATGGCGAACTCACGAAGCGACATCCTGATCGGATTTCCCGCAAATAGAAACCAAACCTCATACTTCTTATTCACTTTGAGCAACCTAACGACGACGTATTGACCAAATGCGTCGGAGAACGGTAGATTCTCTTCGATATCAATAAGCTTCCCGAAGGTGGAATTTCTCAAAAACTCTACCTCCTCGGGTTCGAGAGCATCAAAGAGCATCTCTGTCCTCTTGATCTTGTGGTAGGAATTGATGTGGTCTCCGAGTGGTTCTTCGCCGAGAGCAAACATCCGCGGTGGTAGGGGTTCGGTGGCCATCGAGACGATATGTTTGTCAAATTGGGAATTTATGGTTTCTGTCGAGACTTAAAATCAAGAGATTTTAGTTTGACTGCGTAATTTCGAGTTCAAACGGAGTAAAAGAGAAGAAGAGGTGGTTAAGGGGATGGGAATAAATGCAACTGTTCGACAGTGAGAAAAACAGCTTTGTTTCAAAAAAAACTGTTTCCGGCGGAAACTGAAAAGCCATGAGAATCTCCATTGTCCAATGGGAATTATGGTGTCTCCCAACACCTAACACACGTGAAGCAGGTCTACGGTTGATAGGTTGGCGCTATACGGAGGGGTAATATGGTCCATGGGAAAAGGGACATTTTGATGAGGGTAAGTGGCAAATTATAGTGGTGTTTGGGAGTATTCTCGCCAATTTCTCTATTTTAAATTTTTATTAAAAAAAATCAGATAACAACACAATATATATATAAGAATTATATTTTAAATGTATTTTAGATTTTGGGTATAGAATTACATCTTAAAAGTCACTCAATAATCTCTATTAGGTTATGTAAAACTAAGAATTTTATTTGATTAATATTTAGTTATATACTTTATGTATTTTAAATTTTATTAAAAAAGTTCAGATAACAACACAATATATATAAGAGTTATATTTTAAATGTATTTTAGATTTTGGATAAGTCTTACTATTAGTACTTTTAATCAATTATCTAATCAAAATTCGTTTTTATTTTATATATAATTTATAATTTTTTTATTAAGGGTATAAACGATATTAACCGCTCTAACTTTTAACGTGAGAACTCGAATGCAAAAAATCACTTCGCAAATAATAGTATAGATAGATTTTTCCTTCCAACCCAAATCTGGTAAACTTATACAAACACTTTAACCTAACCACATTAATTGGTCCATGTGTGCATCGCTACAAGTACGGGTTCAATGTGTATCCCTCTTCCATTAATGATTTATAGGTTTAGAGTTGTTGTACTTGTAGAGATAAGTCCATGAATATAATTGCGAAGCACAGCTTGTAATACGACACGAAGACGAGACTAACGTAGTAAAATTAATGACGACGTTGATTATTTTGTTCAGTCGTGATACTTTGCGAATGATAGCTGTAAGTATGATCCGCGTGTGAGGTGGAGACTGATCTGACGGCTAAGATTCTTCCAGTTGTCTGATTGACCTTTGACTCTCAAAAAAGTAGCATCGAGTTGGAAAATCCTAGCGACTCCGATCGCACGGGCGTTGTGTATGTATGCGAGTTTTTGTTCATCACATTTTAATTTAGAATGATAAGATCGAATTTTGAAATGTATAATACAAACTTTTTGGTTTTATAGTAAAGACTTAAGACTTGGGAGTCCCTAAAAAAAGAGACCAAAACAGAAATGATCACTGAAGTCTCGAAATAGGTCCGGACTTATACTTTCTTTTATTCTGGTCATCGTCGTGAGTTGGATTTGATTCAGCATTAGTCAGGGACAATAAGATTTCAATATTGTATCCTCAAAGATCACAAATATATTGAATACGAAAGTTTGAGAAGTCTACCCTTGCACTTGTCGCAAAACTACAAATATAAAATATTTATATCGTTTGACTATATATATACGAGCAACAAAATATCATAAATGTGTACATTATAAAAATACACATGAGCTTAAAGTCAAAATCATTTTACAAAGACTTTCCAAGCGTGTATGCAAGAGGCGCCCAAAACTATGCGTTAGTTAATCTATCGAAGTCGAAGACGCATTTTGAAATGTTTCATAAAATTAATAAATACTATATGGTTTATGCGTACCTCGATTACTAGGAGTACATATTATATAAACCCGAAAACGAAAGATTAATGAGGTTAATGATCAGATGACATTTGCATACACATGATCACGTATAAAACGAATATAAGAAATTGTACTAGAGTTTGACCCCAAAATAGGAAAATATATAAGACACGGAGATAGAGACATGCGCATGTATAAAGTCAAAAGCATGGAAGTAGAAAGACTTCAAGCATGTAGATAGAACAGATTAAGTGTCAAATCGGTGATTAGTTTAAAAAATAATTATGCATGCAAAGTCCACTAATCACAGTTTAAACTTTAATTAATGAGATATCTGTTTTGACCGCCTAGTCAAATCAAACAATTCTCTTATATAGCTGTAAGTAAAAGCAAGATTTAAGTAGAAGCATTATTTCATTATATATCTTTAGTTGAACAATATAGTATATATATATAGTTATACAAGTCAAAGTATAAACACAGAGTAACAATTGTACTTTGTTACTAGTGAATGGCATGACAAAAGTTACATATCCGATCCATAGCATAATCTATGAAAATCCTATAAGTCAGTGTACAATATACGTATAAAGTGGACGAATTGATTCAATTGACGAACATCTCAAACTGTAACTATTAGTTAACAAGTTTTCAACTTCGATTTTACATATGTATATTGAATTTTTCAGTACTTGTTTTCGATCTTGTGATTTTATAAACAAATGTATATAAAAAATCTTATGTCAATATATTTATGCTAAATTAGTTGGGCTTTACGACGTACATGTGTACTTTGATTGGTTTCCCCTTAGTTTATTGTTTTATAGGTGCATCATGTTTTTTTAAAAAAAAATTGGTGCATCATGTAAGAAATGCATATATTTCCCGTGCATGCAACCTCTGGACTATATAAACCTACCATTCCGTGTTTTTAAATGAATAGAACATAGACGATCTCGTCTATAACATAATAATACTTAGAATGCCAATTCTCAAAAAAAAACATAATAATACTTATAACGGCAATTTGCATTATTTATATTTATTATAATAGAGGCCATTGTCTATGCTGTGAGTTCATTTGTTTTTTTATTCATGAAAGTGGTATTATAGACCTCGGTTTTGGCCAAGAAAACGAAATAACTTGAAGACTACTCTAGCTAGAAATGAACCAATCAATTAATACAATTATATTGTGAAAATAATTAACTAGTTGATACAATTACAAAAATATTAGTTCGATCTCACCGATACCGTGTCTTCGGATAAATTAAAGTAGGAAAAAAAGGGAACACCTTACTTGTAAGAGTTGTAGAGTGACCAAGTCAAAAAGACCCGACCACATAACAACACTAACCTCTTTGGAAATTACATCAACACTGACATAATATAATTGAAATAATTTAATTTAGACCCACTTGCTGCCTACAGCCCTACAGCAACAAATATCAACTTTGAATTAAAAAAAATATAAAAAGTCAACAAATATAATATTTTATGTATATGTATATATACCAATGGCCTACAATAACAATATGAAAATGTTTAGAGATATTTTGCAATATTCACCATGATAAACAAAAGGAATTCTTCATTTTCGTATATAACAGCAAATATTACAATCACACTTAATAAACATGAAATTAACTTGCTTCATCCAAAGCAAGAAAACAAACAATAATATATAGAAAAGAGAAACAAATCAAAATCCACTTTCCATAAATGGATTTCAACTAATCATCTTCTCTTTCCCAAAAAAAACTAATTACCCCTTACCCCAGTATTAACTATTAACCATATACTCGGTTTTAATTTAATTATTGTTTTTTACATATTTCAAAACCTCCGTCGTCGGTCCATGAACTCATGGATTCTCTTCAACGCAATCTCCAAAGTCGTCTCACTCATATTAGCAAAACAAACCCTAAACCATCCAAACTCCGAGCAGTGGCACGAAGATCCCGGCGATATATTCAGCTTCAGCTCCTTCAAGATCACATCCCAAAGCTCGAGCTCGCCTTCTTTCGTTTTTGTGTTGAGCAAGCAACCCAAATTCATCCAACAGAACAACCCGGCGTTACCCTTCAAACACTCGATCCCTTCCTTCTTAAGCCCTTCCACAATTGTCTCGTACCGTCTCCTAAGCCTTTCCCGGTTTAACCTTATGTACTTTTCCGTAAACTCCTCATCCGACAGCATAGAAGCCAACATGTGTTGTGTCTGAGACGAGACAAGCGTAAAACTCGACATCCTTCTCGCTGTCCGCACAACATGATCGTTGTACGAGTAAATGGTCCCAACTCGGAAACCGGGAAGACCAAGATCTTTGGAGAGGCTGTAAACGATGTGGACACGTTCCTTGACTGACACGTCATCGATGTTCTCTACGATCTCGGCTACGCTGGTGAATTCTGACGCGTGGAAGACCGAGCCGGAGTAGATCTCATCTGAGATCAAGTGAATGTTCTTGCGGACGCAGAAGTCAAGGAGATCTTCTAGAACCTTCTTTTGGACCGTCGCGCCTAATGGGTTTGATGGGTTGGTTATGAGCACTCCTCGGACCCTAATGTTCGCGTCACGTGCTGTTTCGTATGCAGCCTCGAGCGCCTCTGGGGTTATCTGAAAATGGTTGGAGCTGTCGCAATGAATCGGTACAATTCTCACTCCGGTTCTCCATCTCAAATCTCTATCGAATCTGTAATAAAAAAAAACGTTTCGGTAAATACAAGATATAATGGATTATAGTTACAGCTATTTTTTGTTTAATATAATATAATATAATTAAAGCATATATTTAAATGTAAATATAGAAAGTGTGACGTACCCTGGATAGTAAGGCGTGGGGACGAGAAGTGCGTCGTTGGGATCAGCGAGAATGAAAGTTAAGAGTTCATTAGCGGCGGTGGCTCCGGCGGTGAGGACGATCCGGTCAGGATCGAAGCTAGCTTTACCTCCACGGATCTTTTCCATGAAGCTAGCCATGGCTTGTCTGAAAGTTTTGAGACCGTGGTAGTCTTGGAACAGTGCGTTTTCTCTGAAGCCACGTGATCCTTTTGATCCCCACAACGAGCCTTCTGGGTTCTTCTTCTCTAAGTAGTTTTCTAGAAGATCGAACGAGACCTGAAGAAGAGATGAACGAGAGAGAGACGATTAATATACATTCTCACAATATTTAATTAAAATTTTAAAGAAAAGTTGATAATAATTAAAAGTACAATTACCTGATTCTCGGCGAGACCCATTTGAATGACACCGGAAGGGTTATATGTTTCATCGTAGGGATTTTCGTCGTAAGCTTTCCAACCGGCGAAGTAAGGTGAATCTTCACCATGTGTGTCGGAAACTGCCACTCGAGAAAGCTCGACCTTGTTGTTGTTGTCGTCGTCGTTTATCATTAGAGGAAGACCCATTTTTTTCTTTGAGTCGAACCTGACACGTGACAGCTCTGAAACACAATCTGAGAGAGAGAGAAAGAGAAGGGCTAGAGAGAGAAATGTGTTTGAGTTATACATTTGTGTGAATGAGAGACAAGTATTTATAGCAGACGTGAAGGAGGGGAAAGACTTTGACAAATTTTATTTTCCTCCTTTTCTTTTTATTATTTAGTTTAGTTTACAAAAGAAGAAATATGTGTAAAGAATACGGAAGATTCGATTGTGGAAAAAAATAGGTTGTCATTGACTTGCAATTTGGATGAATAGAAAAGAGTGTTGGCTATTTTTATTTTGTTTTTATTCTGAAATTTCTCGGATTTTCAGAAATAGGAGATGCCACTTCTACAAAGTGTTAATTAACAAGTTTTAAACGTAACGTTGTTTAAAATTTAACTCGGTATAAGCGAATGATATTTCAGTTTTTGAATGTGTATGGTTTTCGGGAACGTTTCAAAACATTTGGATTTGTCATTTGCAGCTAAATAAACAAATTTTTAATAAAAAATGGTAAACTATTTTCTGAAAAGAGAATGTGAAAGCTTCGGTGATCACGCGCTGTGACAATCTAAATGTTAATGGGTTCGGATTCAGGTCTCACTGGATCCATGAAACGTCATGCTACCACTAGTGATATCACTAGTGACGTTTTTAAAATAATTATTTTGGATTATATAGTCTTTGGCAAAATACAATAATATAAGAAAATTATTGTTTGCTACTACCTGTTTGTTTTCCAAAGTTTGATACTTCTATAAAATCTATCTTATTAAAACAGAAACATTACAACTTCTTCTAGGTAGATTTTAAAGTTGGACCTCATCTAATACATGCTATATTAACTTACCTATTATTATTAGACGTGTCTTTTATAATACGCGCATGTTTTCTTATATTGCTTAACATATTATACTATAACATAGATTATTAATCATTAATACATCGACTAACATATTATACTACAAGATAGATTACTAATAATATAATATATTGTCTTTATTCAATAACGTACATCTCTCAATATTTTTTTTTTTGGAACTTGGCTTTACATCTCTCAATATTAGCACTACTATGAAGATGACAAACTCTATACTTTGACCATATAAACCGTAATATAATAATTTCTAACTCAAAATGATATTGGACCTCATATAAAGGGATATATTCTCCCTTCAAGAAAGAATTGATACAAAAAAATATCATTTAAAATTGTAGAACATGATACATGAACCAACAAGCATTGATCAACACATTTGGATCAACTTTATAGTTCAATTACGTTATATCTATCTTATTAACCATTAACTATTAACTTATATCAATGTTCTTAAATCCGATCCGGACACTGAACCGGACGACCTTCTGAGTCATCGGATCATTGAGTCGACTGCGGATGAACCGCGAGTTAATAAATTAACTAATTTTACTATATCATAACATATTAACTATGAAAATAAAATATAAAAACTAAAATTAAGTATTTTTGAACGTTTAAACGTAAAATACAGTTTTGATATGTATGTATTTTATGCTTACAACATTTAGAAAATAGTTAAACTTTAGTTTCTATATCTTTATTTTCATTTGACATACAAAATATTTTAAAAAGTAGTTTAGACTATTTTCATATCTTTTTGTAAGAAATGAAGAGTTATGACATATAAAATATATTAAGGCTTACAATTAATAAATTTTGAATGTCTAATGTGTATAATAAATTAATCTTTAAATCTAAAATGAACCAAAAGTAAAACAAATTCTAAAACATAATTAGTTAAAAAAATTAGAATCTATATAACACATATTCTAAAACATAACTAAGAACTTAAATAAAATAAGTAAAAGTTATATATTAGTTCAACCAGTGGTTCAACCGGAACCAGGTTACGGGTATTAGTGGTCTTTTACGGGTTTTATCCAATTTTAAATATTGATTTTTTAACAAAACACGAACCGGATTTATCTTAGATCACCGGATTTACCGGTTTAACTACGGATTCGAGTCGGGTTTCAAAACACTGACCTATATAGTTCAAAACTATCCATTTAGTCCATCTCAAAAATATTAAGCTCTATTTTCAACATGGTTTATAGTCTTTTATTATTAAAACATAAATCAAAGTTATCGTTTTGGAAATTCCTATATATCATGGTAAATATTATGGTCCAACAATTTTGAAATAGGAGTCGTTTTTGGAAGTTCTTATATATCATGGTAAAATATATTAGACGTCAGAATAAAATAAATTCACTCAGCAGTTATGTAATAATTGTTTTTTGTAAAAAAAATAACTTCATAATGTACAAAAAAAAATCAAAACACAAATTTTATAGAAAAAAATCGCGTTATAATAAAAAAACATAATCTTCACTTGCAAAAGAATGAAAATCCGTCCGACCGGGCGGGTCATAATCTAGTGCTCACTAAAAACGGTGAAGACTTATTTCCAGTATTTTTTTTCTAATGTCTATAGGCCATAACGAAAACAGATTAATTAAATTGGTAATACATATTTACATACAAAAGCTTAAAGTATACATTAACAAAAAAAAGAGCCGTAGTGATATTTTAATTGTATATAAAATCATTTACATTTTTTTGCATTCGGTTTAAATAGTATAATTTAAATTAGAGAGCTAACCCGTACTCTTTTCGTTTAGATTTAATTGTCGATATAAAACAAAATTTTTGTTTCAAAATAAATATCATTTTATAATTTTGATGTAAAATTTATTGATTCTATATAATATATTTTTCTATTGACTGAAATATAGTTATGTGTATTGATATTAATATTTTTTATCTAATAATAAACAAAATTAAATATTTTTAATATGTGTGTCCAATTCTACAACGGCGATTAAATTAAAAACAGATGAGGTATAATATTTATTGAGGACAAGTATAGTAAACTCCATAGATGAAAAAAATAGGGAAAAAACTAAAATAAATGTCCTTATTCGATGTTGTAAGCAAAACTAAAAGATCTCCTTTTGCAAAAATCGGTTTCGGACAACTGTTCTAGCGTCTTCTTCTTCCTCACTTGTCAATGCATTCATATATCTATTTATCATATTATGATTTTTCATATAATTTTTCGACTTATGATTTTTCATATAATTGGTCTTTTATCTTTCAAAATCTTAGCTATGAGATCTATAACGCAAATACGGTGGTTGAAATTCCGATTGTATCGAGGGGAGTGGGTGGTGGCTATCCATGTACAACTTTTATTGATATCTACCAACCTTTAGAGTTTAGACTATACTATAACTTATAAAAGTTCGGTCATTTGCTGGTTACAATGAGAATAAATAGTCTGTAAGTATTATTTAGTTATTTACATACTAGAATTCCAATTGATTTTTTGCTTTACCTTTTTCATTTAATTTAATATATTTTGATTGAATGCACTGAAATTTAATTGGAATGGAACTGAATTATTTCTCAAGTATTATTGGGTTGTTGAGCTGACCAGTCAGAATTTTTTAATCCAAAGTAAATACAAAGTTAGAAGGAAATACAAAATAAAACGATCACTTAAGTTTTTGTTCACGCGTTTCTTATTGTTATTTAAAAAAATATATATATTTACAACTGTTTAAATAATGTTACTTAACAATTTAGATTGAATATTGGTTAGGGCAATGGCGAATCGCGATTAGATCTGTCTAACTATTAAGACCGAGTCGAGTCCGAATTAAAAATTCTGTTTGGAGTGATGCATGCAACTTTTTTTTGCTAAAGCATTAACAAGTTTTTTTTTTAATATAAATTAAAACTTTCACAATATATTGGATATTCAGAAACTGATAATGAATATATGTAATCTTTCAGATAACTTAATTAAAAAAAATTATATAGTTTACAAGAACGTAAGTTCTTGACAAAAAAAAGAATGAATGTAAGCATTTTAGTTTTAGGCTAATAGTGGGCCGCATATAGCCGGGTAAACACACATATTTATAAGGTTACAAAAAAAACATTGCATATTTTATATTTATAATTTCCCCCAAGTGGTCAAAGTGTGCTCCCTAATGAGTGATATAATGCTCTCTATTGATGGCGCTACGTACGGCTAATCAAATACTCCTATTTGTTTAATTAACGCAGATTTTAATTCTCGTACTTAAGAACCTAACAACACATGCAACAAGAACAAATACAAAATTAAAACTTACACACGAAGATAAACATATTAACATATGTATAGTTGATACTAGTTATGCCTCTGGTAAGTGGTAAGCATCTTGCATAAATTAAATTACTACACTACCAGATTTCAAGCATTCATGCTCTCTTTCTCTCTCAATTTTATAGCTGCGCTATATGTATGTTTTAACGTAGTTATGTGATTTTTTTTCCAACAATATCACTCTAATACTCTCTTTTTTTTTGAAAAAGGGCTTCACTTTAATACTTACATATATACTGTATTTAGCATGTAGTGATTTGATAAAACAAATTAATTATTATTTAGAGGATTAAACTTTTTCTCTAGGATAAAAAGAAGAGGAAAAGCCATCTCTGAAAGGAGAAGATAAATAATATGAATGTTAAAAAAAAACTTAACGATGTGTCGTTGCAAGAAATAATATACAAGGCTCATCAGTATCATATAATATATTTGTGTGTGTGTGAGTTAGCAAGAAGATCGAGAAGGATATCTGGGAAATCTAAGAGTGGTTACAAGTCGAACTACGTGACACAGGTACATGAAATCATAGCATAAGATTATGATTCTAATTTGACCAATATATGTTCATCCACAATATTAGTTCTTGGAGAATCTCAGGTAACCCCACATATTAAAACAGGAGTTATCAATTTATAAGTTTAATACTCAAATAAATCGAGTGAATTAAACGAACCTGTATTACATTTTTGTTGGCAATTAATCAAAGTTATAAAATCAGTACGATTTTATCAAATCTGCTCAGAGTGTTGCTAATTCAATTTGTGTTGGTTACTTACAATTTATTGTCCAAACTAAAAATTACTCATTTTAACCCCCAAAAACGCACTCTTTTTTCTTAGTATAATCATAATAAAATACTGTAAAATATCTGCTAGTCAAAAGGGTATCTTATCAATTGGATGATGGTTAATTTAGTGGAATATGGAAAATTTCAAAGGTGGTAGTTTAATTTTATTTAAAAGAGCTAATTCACGCCTTAGAAGTAGTACTGCCAATAGTTGATTCCGAGTTATGAATTGAAATTAAGGCTTAATAATAAAAGTGTTATGGTCGCAGTTTTGTCTACACACCAAGATTAAGATTTTGTTAAAGATTTGCTGTTTGTTTGTTTGTTTGTTTGTTTGGACTTAGACTAGGTGACTAGAGTGTATTAACCGGCATAACAATATGATTAACTAAAATAATTTATTTAGCTAGAAGATAACGAAAACAAAGTAAACTTACAAAATGTACGTATAATATATAGAATTATACACTTTTTAAAACTAATCTTTTCTTAATACTTAAGCTGGACGAGAGAATATATACACTTATATACACGTGCTCTTACATATGGGTGTATATTTGTATTTACGTAATACGTATAGACTTGTGTAACTTGCATGTGATCAAACCCACCAGCTTAAGATTCGGAAACAAAACCGTAGATTGAATCTCAATACAAAACCAACTTGAAAACAAAAAGGTAAGGTAATGATGACTTTTTTTTAAAGATTTACTTACACAGTAACAACAAAGACGTAGGTAGTATTGTGGCGATCCTTTGTGCCCTTCGAATAATGCGTTCGAAAATTTCTTGCTCTGAGGAGACGTCGATTCTAAAGGAGAGACGTATGAGATTCGATCAAGACCTCTTCAGAATTCCAATTTAACCACTAAAAAGAAAGATTAAAATATATATCTAGGTTTTTTTTACAACATTTAGCTTATGTTGAGTAAATCCAGTACTAATATATGTGAGATATTTGAAAACTAGTATGAATACTTATATTGTAAGACTGCTACTTTCTTGTCATCAGTTCTCCTAAAGGATTTGGGTATTTCTAATCACAAATGTTAAAAATAGAATTAATGTTTATTATTTGACCCCAAAAAAGAATTAATGTTTAAACTGAAAAGTGATTAGTTCTAGCGCATATCTTCTAGTGTTAAACACCACACCTGGGCGAGTAGAATGAAGGCGTATATAATAGCAGTATGTTTTATATGCAATGTATAATGATATCATCGTCACAATATCGTTTTTCGAACTGAAAAGTTTATGATCGTGATTTATCATATATGAGGATGGACATTGTAACGATCCACATCCAGAACCAATATTTGCAAATTCATTACATTTAATTGTTAATTTCCGACACACATATATTAGAAGCAATTTGGGGAAATAAATGACATGTAGTTGATTTCTTCTAGTTAAATGTCATAGATTCTCTTCAAAGCATGCTGGATTATGTCTTCCACAAAAAAGACAAGCCAGTGGATTGTTTACATATTGTGTGTAATTTCATAGGAACATAGGATCAAATTTAGTCACCAATTGATTGATTCGTGCATAATAAAGTGTAATCAATTACTAATTCTAACATGAAATCTTCGAGCAAAAGTTAATGGTATCTTATAGACCAATCATTGAAGTATCCACTAATTTTAATACTAGCACAGTGACTGGCTTAACTAATATAGTATACTATAAAATAATAAACAAAGTTGCAAGTTGTAATAGAGAACGTGAAAGAGAAGTGGAGTTTGGCGACTGTTTATGCGGCTAACAAGGAGAGCATCTTCATGTAAATATACGAGACATGCATCAAACTATATTGCAATCTATAATCTATGTTATTTAGTAAGTATATAATCTAGCTGTATAGAGTTATAACCTTCTTCAGTTAGTCTACATTTTTCGTTAATATGCAGATTTCACTGAAGCTAAATTGTAAATATCATTAATTAGAATGAAAGGTTTTAGGGTTGCATAATCCTATATATTTTGTGAAACCTTGGCAAAAAGAAAAAAACAAGGTTGTTACAAGTGTTTGATTCAATTTACATGCTCATCGAATCCAAAGCCGCATAAAAGAACTGAACTTTCTCCAACTAATATCGTTGCAGATGTCCTAATGGTGAGATTGAACGTTGGTAAATGTTTACTCTATGTTATTTATTAAGTATATAATCGAGTTGTATATATAAAACAAAACACCAGATTTCCATAACACGTAGTCACCGGAGCTTTCACATTTTCTCTCCGGAAAATAGTTTACCATTTTTTTTATATAAAACAAAACAACTTTCTAGTAGGTTTTTTTGGGTACGAATGTTAAGGAGTATGAATCTATGCCATGATTAAAGCCTGTCCACAACAATCATAACCAGTTTAATGAAATTAAACATGAAGTAATGGTAGCTTGGAGCAACTAAATTTAGTGGATGTTGTAAAAAGAAACTAAAATGAAAAGATCCTAATAAGTAATACCTAATGATATGCTGTAATCAGGCATGGCTATAATCAAATACAATTAAATAAACGATATTGTGAAAAAGTCGTATTCCGCAGTATCATATGTCCAATGAGAAGGGGCCACGAGTATATATGTTTCATTCTTCTTGTCACTTGTCAGAAATGGATTAACTCATCATCTTCAGTTGGTAAGTCATATCTTCTGACTTCTGATTCCTCTATAGCCTATATCATGTTAAATATTCAGAAACGCGTTATGACATGCAAGAATATTCCAAACGTGTTTGTACGAACACGTTGTTGTACTGTGCAACACAAGTTCTCCACTGCCAGTGTTATTATCTTGTCAAGTACTATTCACTTGAGTTTTTTTTTCATGTATAAACAAAACCACAAGCTATACAGAGAATTATATTTGCAACTTGAAGTATAAAACTTCGAACCTTTTTTGTATTCATTTTGGCCAATTAGATTATAGATAACAAAAAGTGTTGATGTCATAGCTTAACAAATTTGAATTATTGCCTCAATACAGTAGCAATTATATATTTTATATTATTATTCTATATGCATATGAAGCCAAAACTTGCCTTTTCATTGAATACTTTAGCACATTATTGTACCATCATAATTCATTATTGTTCCTTTTTATTTTGTAACTATAAACAGTTAAGGGGAAATCAATAGCCTCAGTATTCACAAAAATTCAGTAGCACCTTAAATATATAAAAAGTCATGAACATAAATACATTTATCTGGCCAAAATTATTTGCATTCACACGCTGATCACGCTATAAGGATACGGTCCAGTTCATTATTACAGGATCTATATATGATTGCCGAGATAAGATTCTTGTTAACTTTGACGTTAATTGGGTTTGTGTGGTCAAAGTTGATATTTTTTTTTTTTTTTTGATAACCGTGAGGGTCCCAGGTTTCGCCCAGACTAATCCCACGAAGCCGACGACAACCCACGTATTCTTGCGATTTAACGCTAGTCCCGGTAGCCACCGCATGTCGAACCCAGGGCGCTTCCTCTTTGGCGCTTACCACTGGGCCACCATGTGATGGTTAAGTCAAAGTTGATTTGATTGTATGGGTTTTTTGATTTTTAATCTTGCTTTTTTTAACACCATTTGATATTTTTATTTTTTCTTTTGAAAAATCACCATTTGATATATATTTAATCTTCTGAAACTATGAATTTGATTGATAATCCTGAAGAATGTACAGCTGTAGAACAAAAAAAAAATATTCTGATAATAAATTTATCAGTCAACGGTTAAAAAATTGGTGGAACATATATTTATATCTATAAAAGCATATATACTGTTACCACATCTTTCTGCATTTAACCATATATCATCACTTACCACGTTACACCCAAAAAACCACTTACCACTAAAAGACTCCATTCACAAGGTCGGTATAACTAATTTAAATTAATATCGGGAAAATCGCATTTTAAACTCCCAGAGTGTCACTTTCTAGCATTTTAAATACTGAAGTTTTTTCGCTAGCATTTTAAACCTCCAAAGTGACATCTTTAGCATAACAAACCTCCAACTACGTTTTCCTGTTCACATGTGACCGGTTTTACAGGTTAAAATATTAATAAAAATAATAAAATTAATAAAAAATAACCAAAATACATAAAAATTTGAAAAATAGAGAAATTGTAAAAATTTCAAAACAAAGTTCAAAAATATGTAAAAGTTCAAAACTATAAAAATTTGAATTTAAATTTTAAAAATAAAATAAATATGAAATATTCATTTAAAAATAAGATCTAAAATATAAAAATATCAAATTTAAAAACTAAAGTAAAATTTTAAAAACTTTAAAAATTATAAAATTCAAAAATAAGATATAAAATTTTATATTTAAACTTAAAAACTAAAATTCTAAATATCTAACTGAAAAATTAATAAAAATACATAAACATTTGAATAAAATTGGAAAACTGCAAGATTCAAAAAACAATTCAAAAAAAAATCAAAAAGTTCAAAAATATAAACTTGCACCTTGTGAATGCTTCAAATTTGAAATTTTATATTTATATTTTATATTCTAGAAATTTTTGATTTTTTTACGTTTAATATTTAGAATTTAAAATGTGATTTTCCTGTTAAATATTTAGAATTCTTAAAGTTTTTAAAATTTTACATTAGTTTTTAAATTTGATATTTTTTTTTTCATTTTAGATCTTATTTAAGAATTTTTAATATTTTATTTTATTTTAAATTTTGAATTTTTATTTATATATTTTTGAACTTTTACATTTTTTGAACTTTGTTTTAAAAGTTTTACAATTTTCCCAATTTTATTCGAATTTTTGTGTATTTGTATTTTTTTTTAAAAAAATATTATTTTATTAAATTTTTACTTGTAGAACCGGTCACACACTAGCAAAAAAACGTAGTTGGAGGTTTGTTATGCTAAAAATGTCACTTTGGAGGTTTAAAATGCTAGCCAAAATACTTCAGTGTTTAAAGTGCTAGAAAGTTACACTTCCAGTGTTTAAAATGTGATTTTCCCAATTAATATCTATAAATGTAATATACAGTATGTCCTATTCTTAATATTCTATTGAAAAAAAAATCAGAAAAAAATTTAAACATGCTTTGTACAATACTGGTTTGGTAACCGGATGTTATAACCGAATTATATTTGCTAGTTTTCGCATCTACATTATATAGGCCAAATATGCATTTAGAGGAGTAGCTTTGCAGACTAACTATCTTTCTAACTGGGGGTTTTCTTCCAGGCACGGAGCTCGAGATAGAATCCAGATCTACTCCTCCTCGGCGTCGGCAACGGCGCATCTTGCTGGCGCTAGGCCCTCCGACTATGTTACTCCTCGCACTCACTCTCGTGGTTTTGTTCCTCTGTCTTTGGTACTTGTTAGCTGTTCGTGTTAGATGGATGGTGGGAGGAAGGGAAACCCGACGGACGTCAAGACAGAGACGAGGACTCTTCGTCGCGCTTCTTCTGGTGGTTCTTTCTTGCCAACTCGTCCTTCCTTCAGCGATGAGTCGAGAGGATTCTCTCGTCGCCGCTGCCGCTATACGCCGGTGTTTGGGTTCAAACTCTACAGTAATTTCTTCTGGTTGTTGTCACATGTGCTCCAGATCTGATAGCCCCTCCGTGGGATGTTCCAGATCTGAGCTACGCTCGGTTAAAGCTCCAATCTCAGCCATAAATAGCACCTCAGGTCACAGCGTTGCATCATCATTGAGTTATAAACGGGATTCTGTTTCTCTTCTCGGCGGCTGCTCAACCCCCATCAGTCCGATCATCACAGGCCTCTCTCATCCACCCTGCACCACCGACGAAGTGCTCCTTCACGCTGCCACACGCACCCTCCGGTTCAGCTCCGCCTCCCAGCCCGGATCTAGGGTTTCTCCATCCAGGCTGGTTGTTAATGGGCCGAGTTTCAATTGGTTGTGGGCTTGGCCCAGTACCTCTAAAGAAGAAAGCGTTAGTCAATCAATACCCATTATCTCTCGTGGATTCACGGGAACCTCCTCTCGGGGCTTATTGCTATATGTTTCCAGCGGGATAATGTTACAGGTGAATTCACCTGGTCTTGTTTCTATGTCACCATTCTTCTCTAACGAGAAGTGTCTTTCATCACCATTCTTCCTTTCAATGAAAGGAGATGGCTTCTTGGCGTCATTACCGAGTATCAGCTTCAGTTTCTTCACCTGTTTGTCATCTTGTATAGCGGTCTGTATGGAACCTGAAGATACAAAGTTCGAGAACACTTCGGTCTTTCTCGTAGGTGAAAGCTGGCTTTCAACGTCACTTGTGACTATTTCTCGGATATCTGACCTTGTCATGAAGGCGCTATCGACGCAATCAAGCTATGCTCTTATTTCGCTTTCATCCTCGTTTGGAGAACTATCTATCTTATCTTATGTTGCTAGAGTAGCTTATGTTTTTAGTTTAAGAGGATGGCTAATTCCCTCTGTTGTTCGCTGTAACAAAACAAGTTAGTTTATGAATGGAAGTAAGTTGTGTTTCAAAAAAAAAAGAGGAATAGCTTTGCAACTAAATTCTAACGATTCATATATATGACATTGAGGTCTATGTTTTTAATTTCATATTGGTATAGCGATTAAACACTACATATATATAATCGCCGATTAGCAGTTATATTTGTTCGTGATTTCGATGGCCCAAAATTTATTTTGTTAACTTGATGCTTCGTAGTATTGGGTTTCCAGCATAAACTTGATGATTTACACTAGCATTATCAGCCAAGATCTGGAACAATTGGCTAGTACTATTATTATACTCATTGGAACTTGCGAAAAGAATGCTTTTATTTATACAGATGGGACTTCATTATTTTTTTTCTTGCAGAAATAGGTGTATTTAGTTTTTCTTTTGTCAAGAGGTGCACTTAGTTTACAAAAAATAAATAACAAAAGAAATAGGTGTATTTTCAAGACTGTGCATGGCTGTATAATAAGTGTGAGACTAACTGTAGTCTGTAAATATGACCAAGAACACAAAAGTGCCTCGATAATTAAAAATACACGTGGAGCATGTCAAGTTGTAACTTTGTAATAATATCTTAGAATTAACTGGTACAGTTGATTATGATCTTCAATCATTGTTAAATAATGCATGAATGGGTCTCAATATATATTACGAGGCTTAACTTTTTGCAAAATGAAGAAAAGGAATCATCAACCAACATTGCTAATAGCTTCCACTTGGACACTGATTCTCATGTTCAAATATAAAAAGATGGAAATGAGAAAAAACTAATACTACTACTTAAATAAACAAATGTAAAAAGAGTACGACAGTCTGTCCAATTCATATGCTCATAAATAAGCACACTTAAATGTATAATCTACTCCTTTTGGTAATTAATATATGTATTCTGGTAATATATATAGTGAAATAATTAGAACGTTTTTCTCAAACAACCATGCTTTTACATTGGTGGAGTTTACATTCATATCATACTAATCTATCATCTGATTTATCTTTAACGCATGTGACTACGAGTAAACTGTACTACTAACAACTAACAATAAAAGTTACGAACGCTTGCGTCTACATTTACAATATAGATAGATATGATGTCTGGTTTCACAGTGTAACTCCAAGTACCCTACTAGGTTCAGATGCGCGGATATATACAACAGATAAAACATGTGATAGATTAAAATTGTTGCTACGCGTGCAACTTAGTTATAAATGTTCAAGTTGCTATACGGATTTATTGACAGATAACTACAGATACGGAGATATACAATAACCAATATGATACCATAATATAAATGTTTTCTTGGAGCATTTCTTTGCACACGAACGTTAAAGGTTACGGGAATATGGGTCATACATATCTACTCTATATTTTTTTTTTTTTTTTTTTTTGATAATCCTGGGGTTCTCCACTTGGTGGGTCATTCTCCAGGGCCCGGTCAGGCAGCGGCCAGCTTCACCCGGGAGGTTTTTCCCTGGGCCAAGGCCCAGTACCGCTTTTTGACATGGAAGAGCAGTTCGCCTCAGCCGGGTTTCGAACTCGCGAACATGACAATTGGCCCACAGAGCTGAAACCGGTTGAGCTGACTCATCCCGTCTCTACTCTATATTTATTGAAGACTCGAAAACAATAATACTGCTAAATAACATAACACACTATTTTTTTTGCTGATGCATTTTACTGTACACGCTGTATTTTTTTTTGCTTGAATATAATTTAAAAATTCTTTCAGAAAATAATATAAATAGTATGACTTCTACACAGAAGCCTGCCTATGCCATAAGTTTTGAGGCATTGGCCTCAAGCCCTTCTTATATTTTTAAATTTTGGGGCCCCATGTTTACTAATATTCAGCAAAATGCTCGTATAGTTACTGAAAACAGTGTATTCTTATAATAATTCAATTTCAAACAGTCATCTCTGTTTTTATTTGTTATTGTGAACACTAACCATATTCTTAATGTGAAAACTTTCTCTGTATAGAATTTATATACATATGTATATATAAAATGTCTTACTAAACAAATATAACCTTTGCCATTAAAAGTTTGTATAGTTTTTCTTTCCTACAATAATCTATATTTATACTAAAAAGATTACACAAACATTACTATTTATATTATTCTCTAAAATAAAATGAACTAAGTTTTGCCGTAGGCCCCCAATACTCTAGGCACGGCACTGCTTCTACAGGTTTCATACAGGTCAAAGAGATCCAAGGAGCATAAATCCAAATTCATACAGGTTTCGAAAGGATAAAATTACTTTGCATTTCTTCAATCAGTTTTTCATTTTTAATAAAAAATATAATTTATTGTTAACTGTGAGTTATGAACTTTAATATGACTCAGTAATCAGTATTTTGAATATTGATGATCAATATGCTGAGTGGGTTTGCGATTTCTTGATTTAGTGAACATAGTAATTGAACCTAGATAGCCCTTTGGATTACTTTCGAATAGTTGCATCTAAAATAAGCGAAGTCCCAGTTGTCTATTCGAATGTGGACCGCCAACTATATGGGCCTATGTTGTCCTTTTTTAAAGCGTCTTCATTGAATGAATTTGTCACCATTTAGAAACAATCATAAGCTCTTGTTGATCGTGCTTGCTTTCCTTTCCAAAGTGTACGCATCTCTGTTACGTACGTGTTCTTTGAATAGCTCTAAGTTTCACTCTCACAAATCTTGTTTTTCACAATTCTACTTTTTAATCGTCTTAGATCTCACTTATTGATGTCCGTCTTAGACTTTTCACGAAGGATTTATCAACAAAGAATACATATCTCAGGATGCAATACTAGAGATGGATAAACTAATGTAATTCTATTAATTATCAATTTTCAAACCCAATAAACTAGTGAAAATTCAAAAACAACCACATCATCGGAATATCAAGCTCCATACAAAATATTCTCATACTTAAAAACTATTACAAACCCCCATAAAGTTGGATTGACTGATAGTTGGTCCATCACCGCAAGAACAAAACTTAACGACGTATTAATTATTATGGTACCATTAATTATAATAATTCCCTAACTTCTTAACGAAATAGTGAGGATCACCCGTGTACCATTCCGTGCGATAGAGCCATTAGTAAAATGGCCGCCTCCTTCTCATCTTGAGGGAAAACTTGCTGATAAGCCGAACTTTGTCTCAAAATTATCGCTAGATCATCGAAATAAAACTTGTTCGTAAAGGAAGATGTCGAAGAAGACGACATAGTGGATTTGCCTTCAGTCTTCGAATTTCCCGTTGTGGCGCCCTCCATCATCAGTACCGCCTCATCCACCGATGTGGTCATACTCTTATATTTCTTTACCTTTGAAGCCAAAGGAGAAGAGAGATTACAAACTTTATTTGTTCTCTTGTTCTTGTTTTGAATCTTCTTCTCCAGGAGCGGCGGTGACAAGTCAGAGGTTCTGGTTGCGGCTGAAGCGACCATAGCAGCCCGTCTCGCTTTCCTTTGTCTTATCCCACACGCGTTACAAAGAGACTGTAATAAAAAACCAAAAAGAGAGTTAGCTAAATTATCTTGTAACCTAGCAGGATTACTAATTAAGTAAACTTGATTTTACGGATGTTTTTGTTTGTCTTATAGATTTATGTTTATTCTGTTATTAAATTAGTCCTAAAAATAATCAATTCTCTGGGAGAGCTTCTTATCTTCTGATATCAATATGAACCAAATATTTGTACATGTGTTGAATTAATATGTTTGTGGTTGTTACCTTGGGACCTCTCGGGCCACTTCTCCAAAGAGGAGTCTTGGTTGTGTTACAATCGAAGCAAATCCTAGTTACGCTGTTTTTGCCTCCGTTAACTATAGTATTGAACTGATTTTTCGAGATTTTCTTGAGATGATCTTCTTCGAGATTGCTATCGTTCAAGGACTGGTCGCTCTTAACGTGACGTTTGTGGTTATCGGTGGCGGTGATCCAGGACTTCGTCTTCATCAATCTCACCTTCGAAGTCATCCACTTGAGCGAATTAGTTTCTGTCTCGCCTTTTGTCGGATACTGAGGAACATCGTATTGGTCATGATGATTATCTTTCTTCCTTATCGTCAATTTAAGTCTTGTCTCCTTCTCTGGCATAATTTGATCGCTTGATGATGATCCACCATCATATACACACTTGTTGGTCTGAAATTACCATTAACCATGACAAAATAATCTGGTTAATTAATTTTGAATGCTATGCAATTTCTCATTAAAATATTGGCATATAGGAGATTCACTTTTTAAGAAAATTGTACCTCGGTGGGTTGGGATATATAGGGATCAAGAAAGCCATGAAATGTATGGTTGTTATACCCAACATCTACTTGATCTTGGTGAGAGTTGATCAAGAAAGGGAGGTAGGAAAGAGATGGTGAAGTTAAAGAAGATGATGTAAAAGTGGGATTAGATGGAGCTTGGTGATGATAAATATGTAGTTGATGATCATGATTTTGATAATTAGATGATCCAAAAGAAGAGAAAAAGGGTTGATGGTTTTGATGATCTTCATTGAGATCTATAGTGTGATGAAAATTCGAACCCATGGTTGATAGAGAACAAAAGAGATGTAAGAAGAGATATTTGGAGAGATCAGGGAGAAGCATAGAAGGATCTAAGCAAACTACTGTGTTTGACCCTTTTAAAATAGGCAAGAGAAGAAACCACGTACAAACAAAATACAAATTAGAATATATATTATATTCATCAACTTACACTAGTAGAACTTTGAACAATTGAGAAGATATATATGGATACACTGTTATTTATAATAGCTTTAATTTGCGAGCCAGTCAAGATAATAGGATTAGTATGCGATATGCATAAACAAGAAATATATAAGTTTATCTAACAAATAAACAAATCCGGACATATATATCATTTTCAGCACTCAGCAGTGTTGGCTAATATGTCTTAACCTCACTAACCTGAAGAAGGAATAACTTTTGGGGAATTTACACCCACGACTTGATCTTAACCTCAAAATCAAACCCCAACTTGAATCAAATAGAAAACTAATCTCAAGGCCATGTGAAATTACAGTCAGCTTCTTGTGATCAAACAAAAAAATCGAAGCCATTTTTACGAATATAACCCCAATAAATCGTCTGTGTCGTCTGAGATTTTGGAAGTCGTCCAGACGACTTCCATGAAAATCGTCTGGAGTTGTTGATCTTAAAAGTAATTTTTAAAAAATTAAAAAATATCTTGACTAGTGAAAAATTAAAAACATCTAATTATAAATATTTGTAAGTGATGTAAGTTAAAAAAATAATAAATTTGAATAGTTTTCAACATAGATGAGTGGAAGTGATTAATCATGATATTCTTTGGTTTTAGGGTTTGAGAACATATGTAGTAGTATTGTATGTTTTGTTAGGTTTAGATTTTGGAAAGCTTGAATGATTTTTTGAAAATGTAAATTTTTACCTATTCGTGTTTGTTTCAGTGTATACTAAACACTTTTTTTTTTAATTTGATTTTTTGAAGTGTTTAGTTAACCGTCTGTTGAATTGTTAAAGTTGGATGACTTTAGATGACTTACTTTTCCCGCTTAAATATTTTAAACCAGACGACTTACTTGTAAGTCGTCTAGAAATCTTCTATTTTAGTTTCCCGCTAAATATATTAAAGTCTTCTGGACGACTTACATCTAAGTCGTCTAAAGTCGTCCAAAGTCGTCTGAATAGAAAATATTTAACCTAATTGGATTTTGGGTCTCTATATATAAAGAAAATTTTACACATTCTCTCTCCTCTTCTCAAATGGCTGCAACAAACATGTAATGTTCATCATTCTAAAACTCTCTAACCTCTCTCTAATCTTTTTGAACTTATAAATATCAAATTTTATATCAATTTAATTTTTTTGTCTCATCTTTTCTCACTAATTTATCTTATTTTTGCAGGTTTTTTATCACATATTTTTCATATTCCACTCATTGAAATTTTAAAAATGTATTTTTTGTGTATTTTCTAAAGATGGATTTATCTAATCTTCCACTTATTTCTGTTCTAAGCCATATGAACGTTTATGGATATGCAGGTTTTTCAGATTGGGATTTGGATATGCAGGTTTTTCAGATCTGGATTTGGATATGCAGATTTTTCTGATCTGGATTTGGAAGATTTCTGGGAGGACTTACCTGGAAATCGTCTGGACGACTTACTTAGAAGTCGTCTGGACTTCCTGGAAGTCGTCTGGACTTCCTGGAAGTCGTCTGGACTTCCTGGAAGTCGTCTGGACTTCCTGGAAGTCGTCTGGCGAAGTCTTCTCTCATGTCTCTCTTTTTAATAACATATCTGAGTATTTTGATAAGTTTTTGTGTCTGATTTTTCTTTATTTGGTCAACTCATGTTGTATAAAGTTCTTATATTTTTTTTAAACTAAAATTCTCCAAAACCACTCTAATCTCCTTGACTTCAATACACCAAATTTTAGATGAATTTTTCAGTTTAGTCCTATGTCTTTCTCACTAATTTATTTTTATTTTTTTGAAGATTTTTTATCACATGGTTCTCACCTTCCACTCATTTAAAGGTAAATCTATTAATCTTAGATATGCATTTTTGTGTATTCTATAAATGTAGATTTGTCTAATTTTCCACTTATTTTATCTATTTTAAGCCATTTTAACGTTTTTGGATATGCAGATTTTTCAGATCTGGATTTGAAAGACTTCTGGGACGACTTACCTGGAAGTCGTCTAGACGACTAACCTAGAAGTCGTCTGGACTTCCTGCAAGTCGTCTGGACTTCCTGAAAGTCTTCTAGGCTTCTTAGAAGTTGTCTGGACTTCCTGGAAGTCGTCTGACGGAGTCTTCTCTCATGTCTCTCCTTTCTGTAACAAATCTGAGAATTTTGATAAGTTTTTATGTCTGATTTTTCTTTATTTGGTCAACTAATGTTGTATAAAGTTCTAATATTTTTCCCAAACTAAAACTCTCCAAACCCACTCTAAATTTTTTGACTTCAATACACCAAATTTTAGATGAATTTTTATTTTTTTCTCATGTCGTTCTCACTAATTTAAGTCGTCTAGACAACTTACTTAAAAGTTGTCTGGACTTCCTGGAAGTCGTCTTGATTTCTTGGAAGTCATTTGGACTTCCTGCTTAAAAGTCGTCTGGAATTCTTGGAAGTCGTCTGGACTTCTTGAAAGTCGTCTGGACTTCCTGAAAGTCGTCTGGGATTTCTGGAAGTCTTCTGACTAAGTCTTCTTTCATATAAACTGGAGTCCAAGTTTGTTTACTCATTTAGTTGTAATTTGTTTGTATAATCAGTAAAATTGTTTCCCAAGATGTAATATATGTGTTAAAAATCAAAGAAATTAATTATTTCAATAGTTTTTATCCTATCTTTGGATTTCCCAAATGTAATAATAAAGTCTAAATATGTTCATCTCATCTTAATAAAGAATGTTGGTAGTCTTATATTGATACAACATTTGAAGAAGCATTTTAACATTTCTTCCAACTCATAAAAAAAATACTTAAGAGATAGAACCAAACAACAGTAAATAGTAAAATCATATCACATTTTTTACAAGTTTGTATTGAAAATATAAGTTTTACATATCTTGAAGTTTGTGTTGATCAACCACAAAATTCCAACATCCATCTTGCAACAACAATTCTCCATACAATGCATGTAACTTACACATCATCTCCAAAAAAACACACATTTGCAAACATTGAACATATATGACTTTTCTCAGACGACTTCCCTTTCTACGTTAGCTAGAAACTTTAATTAACATGAATGTTGGCATCCTCATAGTTATCATAAATAAAGTTAAAAATTTCATTGAGTAGCCTAATATAGTCTAATATACATGAATTAACAAGAAAATGTTAAAAAGTCTTTATGATTTTAGAGAAAATACAAGTTTATTAAACATTCGCTCAGACGACTTCTACGGAAGTCTTCTGGACAATGTCCAGAGAGGTCTCATTTAGGTCATTTTTGTTATTAACTTTTTGCAAAGACGACTTCCGTAGAAGACGTCCGTCCAGACGACTTCCCTGGAAGTCGTCCGTCCAGACGACTTCCCTGGAAGTCGTCATTTCTTAAAAATAATGGAAGTCGTCCGTCCAGACCTTTGACGACTTTTTTCGAATTCGTCTGAGACAAACATGTTAGTTTTGTATTTGACTGAAATGTGTCAGAAATTTGACTTTTCATGATAACCAAGGTTTGACCAGAATCTCGGAATAAAATCTTGGACGACTTCCACAGAAGTCGTTTACAAATTTTTTTTTGTTTTGTTATTTCAACTCCAAAACTAACCTGAGATGTCTTCCGTGGAAGCCGTCTGGGAAAAATCAAATTTCTGACACATTTCGGTCAAACGCAAAGCTAACCTGTTTATCCTAGACGACTTCCTTTGAAGTCGTCCAACAAAACACATTTTAGAAGTCAATTGCAAAACTAATCTCTGCTTTGACCAGACGACTTAAGTGGAAGTCGTCTAGATCCAGACGACGTCTAGACGAACAGATCTGGGAAAAAACTTGATTTCATAGTTTCAACCAATGTGATTACTTGCTTAGCTCCCAGAAGTCTTCTCCAACCACCCAAAATCTCAAAAGAAAGTGACCCAACGAGAGTCGTAAGTTTCAATGGCTCAATGAACCATATAAATTTTAGAATCAAAATCTATGGTTTTTATGGATGAATATGAAGAGAAATTGAAAGATAAGTTGTTTTTAGTTGATAGAAATAGAGAAAGAAAAAGTGTTTAATCGATTTTTGAGCATTAAGAGCTTGAAAGTGGTTGCTCATGGTGGTTGATATATTGATGGCAATATCAATCTTGTAAATAAGTGACGGAAATGAGGTTGTGAGAATAAAAATATATTTTTCGGAAAAAAACAATAGCATTTTCGTGAATATTGTGAATTTCTGAGGTAAATATGTCAAACACAATTTCTAAAAAAATCAAAGATTAGTTTTACGGTTGATTTTAAGTTTTAGGTCATATTTGCAAAACTCCCATAACTTTTTCTGTTTCGAAAGAATATCTAACTTTTTGTGTTATCAAATAAAGGAGTTAGCTATTGTATATCATAAATTGGTTAGTAATATAATTTTAAAAACTATCTTGTTATAAAGTGAAATAGTGTAGCAATGAGTTTATGTTACTGTGAAATTTATCATAGACCTATTTTTAGAATAGCTTGTTGATGTTTATTCCTCCTGAAAAGTAGTAGCTTGTCGATGTCTTTCACCTTTGACAGAACCGAATAATAGAACTACTGTATAACATTTCTGGTTAAGTTTGGATAATTTGACCCACTCCAAATGGACTGAGAAATACACTAATTTATATTCCTCCTGAAAAGTAGTAGCTTGTCGATGTCTTTCACTTTTGACAGAACCGAATAATAGAACTACTGTATAACATTTCTGGTTAAGTTTGGATAACTTGACCCACTCCAAATGGACTGAGAAATACACTAATTTATATATTTTTTTTACTTTCGTGAATGATTATTTATATCTGTAAATTAACTCTGGGAGAAATCACACACAAAAACAATAACAAATCAAGAGGTTCACATGAGACCAGATCCGAAAACAAATGAGACAAAATGTGTTGGAGTGGTACTGGACAACCCCATGGACAGTAATGCTGAAACTTCATATGTCATCTCTCATGATAATGATCAAATATTATACCACACACAAAGTGTAGCATGTATCAATATCGGTAACACGTGATCTTTCCAAGGACTGTGATTCAACAATAATCATTTTATAGAGAGGGAGAGAAAAGACAAGAGATAGCTAGGTTTAGAATGACAAAAGAAGAAAACATCCCCACCTTAGTAATTCGCCAAAACCATTCAATTCCTTCTGATCAAAATTTACAGATCAGTCAGAACCCCCACATGAGTTTTCTTTTTAAAATATAAAACATATTGTCAATTTTTGTAAATTTTTAGTTTCTTAAGTCTACTAGCTGCAGTATGCTCCAAATAGTTGTATATCGACCGCTTTGCTTATGAAAGTTCTCTTTATATCGCGGGTGAAACTGATTTTCCGTCCAGGCGGGTTGCGTTACGATATATCCAAATCTCATAGTTAAAGCTTGCATAATGAAATTTATGGTTCTAGTAAAACTCGGGAGGATAAGGAAGGAGGAGATTTGATTCAAGGACTTTTTGCAAAAGTAACTCAAAATTTAGAGTCAAACAGAAAATTAACATTTTCTTTTGATTCATTTTTTTTTTGAGATTTTCACCTCACACCTACATTTTATCTACGAAAACGCCATTAACTTCTTTTTTTTCCGAAAATGACTTCTTTACTATCTCCATCTCATATTCTTCAAGTATTTACAATAGTGCCACTACTATGAATAGTTCAACAACCTTGTACTAACTGTTTGAAGCTTTTAATACCCTTTAATGCACGTAAATCTCTTTACACTCTCTGTGTTTCAATTGTTATGAACTAAAAACAACATTTCTTTCACTTTCTCTCCATATTTATCCAAAAAACTCAAGCTTTTGATTCAAAATATTTTATGGTTGACATAGCCATATTTCTTTCGTTTTGACTTACAGATGCTTTCGTTTGAGGTTCTGGGTGGTTGGAAAAGACTCTGTGTGCAAACGAAGTCATTTCACCTAGTTTAAGATACGAATTTGATTTTTTTTCAAGATCCGTTCGCGTAGAAGACTTACTAGTAAGTCATCTGTATGTAGAAGACTTACTGATAAGTCTTCTGGTCAAACGGATGACTTAAACTAAGTCGTCCGGCTTTGTTTGTTAAAAAAAAAAACTCCAGACGACTTATATATAAGTCTTCTACGTGAAACGGGCTAGTTTTGCATTTGACCGAATCGTGTCAGATCTTTGACTATTTCTGGACGACTTATAATTCAGTCGTCTCTGGGAAAGTTAAAATTTCAATATTTTATTAAACTAGACGACTTACGTGTAAGTCGTCTTAGGTTAGTTTTGTACTCCCTCCGTTCCTTAAAGATGATTGTTCTAGGAAAAAAATTTGTTTCAAAAAGATAGTAGTTTTACTTTTTCAATGTATGCTTTTATGAAAAATTGTAAGTTTCAAAAATATTAATGGTGTTTATTGAATTTCTATTGGCTAAAAGTTATTGAAAATTGTTATTTGCAAAAAACAATGCATTTACAATCAAAATTAATGAATTTTCTTAATATATGTGAAAATTCTAGAACTACTATCTTTTAAAAACAGAGGGAGTAATTGAAAAATAAAATTTCATAATTTAACTTTTACCAGACGACATAATATAAAATCGTCCCGCCAGAAGACTTAATTTAAAGTCGTCCGGGGAAAGGAAAGTCGTCCAGAATTTTTCCCAATTTTCTGGTCAAACCTTGCTTATCCCGGACGACCTTAAATTAAGTCGTCTAGCTGGACGACTTTCAATTAAGTCGTCTGGAGAAAGTTAAATTTCAAGTTTTATTTTTCAGTTACAAAACTAACCAGTTTGAATAAAATATTGAAATTTTAACTTTCTCAGAGACGACGGAATTATAAGTCGTCTAGAAATAGTCAAAGATCTGACACGATTCGGTCAAATGCAAAACTAACCCATTTCTCGTAAGTTTTTTTTTAACAAACAAAGCCGGACGACTTATAATTAAGTCGTCCCTTTTAATTTTCAATTGCAAAAGTGACCTCTTTAGACGACTTACCTTTAAGTCTTCTGGACGACTTAATTCTAAGTCGTCTGCGGCAATGTTTATTGAACTTTTTCATTTTCTCTATGTTTACTAATGTATTTTATTTTGAATATTTGCAGATGATTTGTCAGTTACATGCAGTGTATGGAGAATGGTTGTTGAGAGATTGCCGTTGGGATTTTGTGGTTGATGATCTCAAAGGAGCAAGATTGTTTTTATTGAATGAAAATTCAACACATGCTGAACTTGTTGCAATGGCTCAAGAAGATTATGACATGGACATGAGAACATTGACTGTGGAGATTAGCTACTCATTACCAGCAGAAATGATGATGGCTCCAGGCAGTCTTCCAATTCATGTTACAAGTGATATACAAGTTCGAAACTTGCTCGAGATACTAAAAAAACATATAGTATGTCTTTGTGTATCAAGCCGCAACAAGGTGGAAACGGTTTCAGAGAAAAGGGATAATGATGAAGCTGGTAAATGGGAAGAAAATGTTAGTGATGATGAAGCTGGTGAATGAGAAGAAGATATTGGTGATAATGATGAAGCTGATGAATGAGAAGAAGATGTTGGTGATAATTAGTTTGTTGAAGATGAAAATCAAGATGGAGAGGAGGAAAATGGGGAGGAGGATGCTGATAACTCTATTGTTGGTGAAACGGATCAGAATGGTGGGGATTACAGTCTTTATGGAAATGTTCAAGATGAGGACGAGGAAGATGATGATAATATTTGTTTTGAAGAAATCGAAAAGACATATGCTAAGACAAATGCTATTGAAGGAGGAAAATCGGATGGTACCAGTATCTATGTCAACCAGAGTTTTGTTAGCAAGGATGCACTGCTTTCAGAGCTGCGGTTGGCAACAGTGAGGGGTAGGTTTTCTTTCAGAATATACAAATCAACGAAAACTCTTCTTGTGGTAACATGTCGGGTTAGCGGTTGTGGATGGAAGATCAGAGCGAGTGTGAAACATGGGACAAACACGTTTTGGGTAACAAAGTATGTGGAAAAACATTTATGCTCAGTGGGAGACCGAATCGCTCAGCGGAGACACTGTACTCCGAAGTATGTTGGTAGTCTTTTCATTGATCGTGTTGGAATCATTGATGGGATAACTCCGCAGCATATCACTGATGCAATGAGGAACATGTTTGGCATGGCGCTTGATTACACCATTTCATACAGAGCACTGTTATATGCACAAACATTGGTGAGAGGATCAGCAGAAGAAGGGTATTCGCGTCTTGCATCATATCTCGAGCAAACCTCCATTGAAAATCCTGATTCTATCACGGCTATAGAACTTGATTCTGTTAAAAGATTTAAGTATTTATTTCTCTCTTTTGGAGCTTCTATCAAAGGTTTTAAGTATCAGAGAAGGGTCATTGTGGTGGATGGAACTCACCTAAGTGGAAAGTATGGAGGTGTTATGTTAGTTGCAGCCGCACAAGATGACAATTTTCAGATATTTTCATGGGCTTTTGGGATCGTGGATGCTGAAGATGAACCTTCTTGGGAATGGTTTTTCACAAAATTGGCTAGTTGTATATCTCATGACAAGCCTCTGGTGATAGTCTCCAACCGGCACACAGCCATTAAAAGTGTGTGTGATAAGGTGTTTCCTTGGGCAACCCGAGGAATATGTTATTATCACCTTCAAGATAACATTGTCAAAAAGTTTAAAGGGAAACATCTCATGTACTTATAAAAACAAGCAACATCACTGAATCTATTAATTCCGCACTGAAGCGAGCAAGAGGATTTCAGATTCCGTTCCTGCTGGAGTTCATAAAGCAGAAGTTAGGAAAATGGTATTCGAAAAGGAGACAAGATGCTTTGAGTCTCACAACTCAACATAGCCGGGGTGTTGAATACTTGCTTGCTGTTTGAACAGAGATAACGGATACGATGACGGTCCAACCAATTGATGGATGGCGATTCTTTGTTAGAGTTTGAAAACCTCACTGGTATAAACCTCACTGGTATATCTCATGACTTAAAATTAAGTCTTTCGTGGTCAACTAGTCGTCCAGACAACTTACATTTAAGTCGTCCAGGATCAACTAGTCGTCCAGAAAACTTTTATTTAAGTCGTTTGGACAACTAGTTAACCCTGGACGACTTAATTCTTGTTGGGAGAAGATTTGATACTAACCTGTTTCGTTTGAGGAGAAGGCTGTTTGGTTTGAGAAGTAGATTGTTTCTTTTGAGGAGTAGGCTGTTTGGTTTGTTTGAGAAGTAGGTTGTTTCTTTTGAGGAGTAGGATGTTTGGTTTGAGGAGTAGGTTGTTTGGTTAGAGGAGTAGGTTGTTTCTCTTGAGGGGTTGTCTGATTGGTTAGAGGTGTAGGCTGTTTGTTACTTTTGGCTTGAGGGGTAGTCTGATTGGTGACACCAACCTTCTTCTCCACAGCTTCCACCCTATCGGACAACTTCCTAATCTTCTTGATGCACTTCTTAAACCCTTCTTTCATGCAGTCAACTACGTCCTTGAACATATTTCCAACTCCTCTTTGGTCACCCAACTAGCCTCTTCTCTAGCCTCTTCACTAGCTTCTGTAGGAGCCTCTTTAGGAGCCTCTTTAGAAGCCCCTTTACGAGCTTTCTTCAGAGGTCTTGGATTGTCTTCCTCCTCCTCCACCACAACCATCTCTATCTCTTTGGCTTTTTTTTGATGGAGTCACAACCTTAGGTTTTGTATAGACCTTAGTACCAGTGACTTCCCAGCAATCCATGGTCCCCTTCCACGGTCTCCGATCATACATGACTTTAATGATGTTTTCCGCGGACAGGTCCTCAACCTCAGTGTCCCATTTTGACCACATTTCACTAATGTCCTTCTCAACAAAGTTGATCACGCAGGTCTGCAGTAAAGAGAAGAATCGAGTTAGATATTTGAAAAAAAAAACTAAATAGACGACTTAATTATGAGTCGTCTGGTAAGTCGTTCAGCTGGACGACCTTCCAGACGACTTATATTAAGTCGTCTAGCTGGATGACCTTCCGTCTACTAAGTCGTCTAGCTGGAAGACTTTCCAGACGACTTAATTAAGTCGTCCGGTTAGTCGTCCAGCTGGACGACCTTCCAAACGACTTATAATAAGTCGTCTACTAAGTCGTCCAGCTGGAAGACTTTCAAGATGACTTTAATATAAGTCGTCTGCGCAGTCTTTTGGATTGAAGTAAATACCTGTCTCAAGATAGGAGCTCTCATTTATCTGCGGCCTCTGCTGCCATCGTAAGCCAGTATCGGTGGAGACGGACTGTTTGCTCTAGGACCACCAATTCTAGCACCCAATTCCGGCATAGCTGTGTACACCTAGACCTGAAAAACTTGTATAAACCTATCCACGGTGTAACAGCCAGTAATATCTTTGTTCCACAAAGCGTCCATCAGCACCTTAAACGCGACTCTCCCCCATGGATAATTCTCAAACCGTTCTAAATCCATCACTAGCCTTGCCAGACTAGATCGTGTAGCGGTTGAAAATTTTCTCCCGTCAATTAATCCAGTGAAGATGGAAAGGTATGCGAGCCGCTTGCGATCTTCCGTGGACCAATCTTCGCATCTCTTTAGTGCTGCTATTATCTGATCAGTAGTTGGCCAAGCTTCCAGATGAACTCCCAGCATCCCAGAAAGAAACCATCTCTTTGGTAACTTCACATTTTGGTGTCTCAAGGTCCTCGATGTACTCGTAGTTTAGACCAGTGAGGTTTTCAAATTTAACAGTGAAAACCTCAAAGGTTCTAGACCAACGAGAGACCACATCTCATACTTCTTCTTAATGTCCAGCTTGAAACTGAGCATGTAGTGAACCAGCCTTGAAGCCCAACCAAATTTCTGCTCTTTAAACTTGATGAAAACTCCTAAACTCGACTCCTTGAGCTCTTCAAATTCGTCATCAGTAAGAGTTTCCCTAAGAGCAGTATGCAACTTGTTATTATCCGTATGATACGAAATGCTATTGTGGGCTTCTGGCTCTTCCCCTAATGTGTATAACCTACGGGGGAGTTTTGAAATATCCATCTTTTTTGTCTGCAAAATAATCAAAGACAACAATAGAGATAAGCTAAACAAGCTAAATCTAACAAGAACACACAGAAAAGTCAGAACACAAGCTAAATCAATCACGCCTTAATTGTAACTCCAGACGACTTATAATAAAGTCGTCTGGAAAGTCGTCCAACTGGACGAATTAGTTGACGACTTATATTTAAATCGTATGGAAAGTCTTCCAACTGGAAGACTTAGTAGTCGACTTATAATTAAGTCGTCTGGAAAGTCTTCCTCCTCGACAACTTATTTTTAAGTCGTTTACTAAGTCGTCCAGTTGGAAGACTTTCCAGACGACTTAAATTACATGTCTTCCAGTAGAAAAATTAAGTGGACTTGATTAGTAGCAGAAGGAGTACTCGTCATTGCGGTTATAGATCTGAAAAAATAAACGTGAAACGGTGAGAATGAGTAAATTGATAGAGACAATGTCTTATGTTCATCTTTTCCTCGAGATTGATGATTTATCGGCGTTACGGTTTACAGAGAAACGGCACAACGGTTTACAGAGAAGAAGCGGCGGCGCTAGAGTTTAGAAGAAGCGGCGGCGCTAGTGTTTAGAGGAAGCGGCGGTGAGATAGTGTTGGTGAGCACGGTGGCGAGGGCGACGGTTTGTTCGGAAATAGTCGAAGCGGCGACGCTAGGGTTTACAGGAAGCGGCAGCGATAGGGTTAGAAGAAGCGGCGGCGAGAACGGTGAGAATGAAGTGAGATAGATAGCCGACGTTGAGAACGATGGTTTGTTCGGAAATAGTGGGAATTCGAAATCGCCTTTGATATCGCCAGTGAGAGAGAACTGTTAGGGTTTCTGAATTTCGCGAAAAATGAACAAAAAAAAATTCACCTTATACATTGGGTAAATAATCCGGTTAGCTTTAAAAGTACATTGGTAAAATTTAAGGTTTGGTCCGGTTTAGACGACTTATTCTGGCTGATAATGTACATCAGACGACTAAATATTTAGTCGTCTGTTTACAGAAAACTAAATATTAAGTCGTCCCAGACCCTAAAACGAATCCCGAAACTAAAATGACTAAATTATCTAACTAACCACATTATAAAATCAAATTATACTTCAATAGTATTTACTATACACAGAAATGAACACGCTTAGGTACAAAAACAGTTTTAATGCTTTCCGAAATATAACCCTAAGAACATATACAATACTACAACATATGTTGATGAAAGTTAAACTAAAGAATATCATGACTCATTACTTTCACTCATCTATGCTGAAAACAATTGAAATTTGTTATATCTTAATTTATATCTTTTAAGACATATGTTAATTACATAATTCCCATTTTTCACTTATCAAAATATTTTTTACAAAATTTTTAAATTATGTTTAAGAATAACTGTCCAGACGACTTTCAGTTAAGTTGTCTTAACAGACGACTTGAGAGGGGTAGAAACGTAAAAAAAAAAATCCGTTTTTTTGTTTGTTCACAAACGGATAGTTGTAATTTCAATAGCCTTTTAGGTTACTTTTGCATTTGACCCAAATTGGAGTATTCTTTTGGGTTTGATTCCAAGTTTTGAGTCATACTTGACAATTCTCCTTTGATTCAAAGGTGAAGAACGACTGATTGAAATTTGTTAGAGGATCTTTTTTTCTCGTTTGAAATTTAATTGAATATAATTGTTCGAAAATGTGAAAGAGATATGATAATTTCAAATTTTAGGAGGGACAAAAAATGTATACAAAATAAAAAACCGGATCACAAACCAACAGAAGAAAATACAAAAGCGGTGGATCTTTCAGCTTTCAACGTTCCTTACCTACAACTTGCTTTGTGCATATATCAACTACTGCCCTATTACTTAGCCCCATCACATGCATGACCACTTTAATATTTTTATAGAAAACTTTTGTACCTTTGGGGTAAGTAAATGGTTACAACTAAACACTAAGCTATAAAATAAAATTACTTTCCAGATTTCAAAAGTCATCTATACTATTATTTTAAAAGTGAATTTGTTTATTTGTCATGTTCTACATGATTTCAGGTTTAATTATTAACTTTCATCAAACATTAATTATACTAATTAAAGTTTTGATATATTTAATAAATATTATAATTAAATATTTAAATGATTATAAAATTATCTAAAAATGAAAAACGTGTTTAGATAAAAAGAAGATAATTTTATATAACAATTTTGTGTTTATCTACATCCTTTTTTCTTATTTGTTAGAATTTATAGCTAGTAGTATATATACGCATATAATAATTAGATTTATCATTATACTGAAATCTTAGTGATAATTTTATAAGAAAATAACAACATATTGATTTATATTTGTTTGTAAATGTAATATGTTAAATTATTTTTTAAATTGTTAAATTTATTTATTATTAAAATACTAAAATTATTAATTGAGAAGTAATTTTTTTGTTGCCAGAATTTTAAATTTAGTCACATTCTCAAATATATATATTAATAAATAATTTAACTGATTTAACTGATACTTATCATTATCTTGAGTATAAATAGTTTAACTGATTTAACATGAAAATCAAATAACTCATTGATAATTACTGAAAATGTTGTTCAAAATTCAAAAATACGTATAATATTCTTTGAAAAGTGATTTTTAGCACTCAATTTTAAGTTATAGCTTTTAAAGTCTTTACTATCTTTAATAAATAATTAAATTAGTTTTACTAATATAAATTTACTCATAATTTTTTTAAAAAATTCATTAATTTTATAATCATCATTACCAAAAAATATTTTATATTTGGTGACCCAAAAAATATTTTACATCCTAATTTTTTAAAAATAAATATAATTCATGTATATAGTCTTGTGTATATATATATATATATATATATATATATATATATATATATATATATAAATATTCTCAAGTTTATTTTACGTAGTGAAAAATATTTCATGAAAAAAAAATTATCATCTATAAAAAAAATAATATATAACTAATTATTAAATGTTCAACAACATGAAATTTTTATTTCTAGTGGTTTTTGAACTGATAATATATCTATTTACATTTTTTTTTTAAAATTACTAAGCCCGGAGTGCGGGTAAAACACCTAGTTAACAACTAAATGAAAAAAAAAAAGTGAAATATGTGTAACTTATGCATGTATCTGATCCTTCAGAAGAAATAAAAAAACACTGATAAATTCATTTAACTCCCGGTTAATTTCAACTGGTGTCCATCAACTCTAAAAGTTCTAGTTGCACCCATTGAAACATATCTAAGGGCAATTGGGAAACCTATACATGAAGAAGAATTTGAATCACGATAAACGAAGTAAAAATCAGATAGATCTATATTTAGGAAAAGAACAGAAGTGCATGAGTTAAAAATAAAACAAACGATTTAGAGATGGGATACGTATGCCGCATAGGGATCACAAACTCCAACAAGGTAATAAGTGACACTTTGAGAGGAACAATACACATATTTAGACATACATAAGGTGATGTACGTATCTCAATATATATGTGAATGTCAGTACAATTGGGGTCATGTCCAACGTTTTGGTACTTTTCACGACTTGTCTTTTTTTTTTTGTTTCTTCTGTATTACAAACGGGACCATTACATTTCTGATCTTCACCACCGTATCATCTGTCTTGTGACACTTCTCTTTCGCTTCCATATTCTCATATTATATTTTTTTTCCTCATTATCACATACATATTTCATTCATTAAGGTGTTGACTGTTTTTCCTGCTGCAACTCGCAAACGCAGTTTTTGCGGTTGGTAGCGATTGTTGGCGTTTTGCAACAATCACTCAAACCGTTGTAAACCGCTTCAAATCGTTTCAAACCTCATAAATTCAAAAGCTGATTTCAGTCTGCGTTTGCAGTTGCGGGAGGGTAAAAAAAATTCCTCTTTTTTTCAAAAACAATATAAATACAAAAAAAAAATATTCAATAAAAATTTTAAATTAAAATTCTAAAATATATCTATTAAATTTCAATTAATACTATAAAATTTTAAAATAAAAGTTTTTTTTATAATTTTTAAAATTTTAAAACTATAACTTTCTAAATATAACTTTGATATTTATTATAATTTTATGATTTTTGATATTTTTATAATTATAGAAAATATAAATACTATTAATTTATTGTTCAACCACTGGTTAACCAGTCATGAGTATCCCGCAAAAGCACAAATTTCTAACCGCAGTACCAGTCATTCAAATCGCTTAAAACCGCTAGAAACCGCAACCATCCGCATCTGCAAACTCCCATTACCGCAACCGCTGCGGTTGAAGCAGTCAGACCCTAATTAAATCACATTTTCTAAGATTTTCTTTCGCTATTGTCCAGACTAATCTTTAACGTATAAGAAAAATGTGAATTATGTGGTGTTCGTGTATACGTCAAAGGATCTGAGTTTGGATTCTGTTTGAAGAAGGACCGTCGTCTTTCGAAGTATTTCTCTCCCAATAAGTCCATATACTATGGCAAGAATGAATATATACGGTTTTCAAAAGATGCCCATTTGTCCAACCAATACAAAACATTGTATATTGTTTTTTTGTAGAAATAAAACATTGTATATTGTTATATTATACGTCTGTTTTACTATAAAAATTTCGTATGTTTTCATCAAAAGTAACCAAAAGGTTACCATTTTATTAAAAAAATTGTATGTTTTTAAGTGCATCGTTCAGGAACTCTTGAAAATGTCATACTAGAAAGCAATATCACAACTCAGCGGCGGATATTTAAACTAGAAACTAGATTTTGACCCGCCCTGAGGGCGGGTATATTTTTTGTTTTTAATAATTTTCTAATACAATTTTTATGTTTATGTGTTTGTATAATCATATTTCGATAGCATAGGTATATTTTTGTATTATTGTTTTTGGTAGAAATTAAATTTTCATATATATGTTGTTTTTTTTGTAATTATATATGTGTTTTTTAGTAATCAAATTTGTGTATAATATTTTTTTAAAAAATTATTAGTAAGAATTTTTGATAATTGTATTGAATAAATAATTTTAAATCAAACAACCTATTTGAAACCCGTTAAATAAAACCCGTAGAATATTTTTTATAAATAATACTTCTATAATAATATTAACTTAAAAGGACTATATGTAAAATAATTTTACAAAAAATAATGACACTTGTACAAATTATTTAGCTCTTGTTGAAAATAATAATATTTGTACATATTATTTAGCTCTTTTTAATGGGATACAAATGTGGCGTATAAAAAAAGACATATGCACTGTTTTCATATTTAACACAGACCTACACTCGAACTGGCAAACCTGGTGATCTCTATATAATTCAGATTAGAGATAACAAAAAAAAAATCAAGTGGAAATGAGATAAACCTAAAAATATGCCATTAATCTGTGACATGATATAGGCCGGTAAAAACCAAAAAAATGTCTGATTAAATTCCTCACATACTTTTTAATAGTACATAAAATTGAATAAAGTATTTTGAATTGTAACTGTCTGCAATTTGATTACTTTTAATATGTCATAAGAAGAAAATGGTAATAGAGAAAACTAAAATTAATTGATCTGAATATATTATTTTATTTTTAATATTAGTAATTTATATTTTATTATTTTAGATTTAAAAATTAAAAAATAATTGTATAAAAATATTAAATTTAACTTAAATATTTCAAATGAGTTTTATTT
The DNA here is from genome assembly GCA_026261945.1 of Hirschfeldia incana. Lineage (NCBI taxonomy): Eukaryota > Viridiplantae > Streptophyta > Magnoliopsida > Brassicales > Brassicaceae > Hirschfeldia > Hirschfeldia incana. Next base: position 8,788,849 of record JABCMI010000006.1, read on the forward strand.
ATAATGAAAATGTTAAATGTTGTGTGAAGTATATTAAAAACCATGAAGTCTTTGTTTAATCTATAATATATTAATATATAAGAGAATAAAAAAATATGAAACAAAGGATAAAATATATTTTACGGTGTATTAGAAAGTCAAAATCATAGAGATTACATGCAAATATAATGATGCACATAAATGAGAATTGCTGACAAAAAAATAATCAAATAAATAAATAGACAAACAATACATAAATTTGAATTGTAACTGTTTTTTTTTTGCGGCTGTAACTGATATCCTCTGATGCACGCACTTGAAGGTAAATATATAATTGTTTCTGCTTACTAAATAAATATTTTACGTAATCTACAGAAAAAAAAATTATTGGACACAACATTTTATCAATAGGTCAAACTTGTGACTTTATAGAATAGATTAAAAATATTTTGGTAGCAGTAAAGGAGTTGTGCATATATTTCGGGATAATGGATTAGTTATTGAAACATCGAAATGGAATTGGAAATAACAGATTTGATTTCTGGAATATTCTAGTTGGTTCGTTTAAGTACTCAGAATTTTAATTATCTATGTTCTATATACTCTGTTCTTGCCATATAAATAGGCCTTTGTAGTAGGAGTTGTATGAATAAAACTTAGGTTCACCCCCTGTGGTGAATTATTAAATTCACCTCAATCCTCTACACCAATTAAATTGCCATGTAGGATTAGTTAAAAAAATAAAAAAATAAGGAAAACATGAAAACTAAAAGAACGTGATCTTTTTCTTCTTCATCTCCACAGAGAAAATATGAAGCTTTGTTTGTCAAATTTAAATCTTCAATTCTATAATTTCAAATCCAATTTTGACTTTAGCTTTTCAGAATCAAATCAAATCATGTTCTCTTATGAGATAGATAAACAATTATTTGCATCAATTTTTAAACCTTAAATCATAAACTCAAATCGTAGATCCTAAATCCAAATCATAAACTCTAAACACAAATCCTATTTAGATGTATTAGGTTTGGGTTTAGGGTTTACAGTTTGGGTTTAGAGTTTACAGTTTGGGTTTAGAGTTTATAATTTTGGTTTGGGTTTAGGGTTTACAGTTTGAGTTTTGGGTATATGATTTGAATTTAGGGTATAAAATTGTATTTGAAAACACAAAATTGGAGATTCAGAAAGCTTGACAACCAAAATTTCAGTTTTTTGATGTGAGAGATGAAGAAGAAGAAGACGGCATTTTTTTTTCCACATGTTTTACTTTTTTTTCTTTAAAAAAATATTTCTTTTTTCGCTAATCCTACATGTCACTTTAATTGGGGTAGATGGTTGAGGTGAATTAGAGAATTCACCACAGGAGGTGAACCCAAGTCCTACTCGAGTTGTATTGGTTGTGAACGTGGTTAATAAAAATTGATGCTTCCGTTTTTGTTTGAATGCTAATATAGCTGGCTTCCGTTTTAAGGCAGTTATATTAATATGTTACATATAATCAGTTAAACATTGCTTCATATTTTTTTTAAAAATTAGACCCAACTATTATCAATTGGTCATGCTGGAAAATTAATAGTATTGATATCTAATAAAATGACATTTCGACGTGGTTGAACCAAATTGCTACTGGACCTGGACAACCTTTAGCTACAAGGCTTTATTAACTAAAAGTAAAATGTACCAACGGGCCATAATTAGAAGAAAATGTGAGCCCATTAGAACTTGAAATTTGGATGGACAAAATCCGATTAACGTATGAGGAATCGAGTAAAAGGCTGGTAAAAATATAAATGGGAATATGACACAACTTACCTCTATTTTCTTTTTTTTTAGAAGCACATGTGACATGTATAAATTTGTAAACTAAGAGTAATGGTTATTTGGTGATGTTCGGGGTGGGTGTGGTTTTGGAAATAGTAGTCTTAGTAGGATTTGGTTAATTAGAGCTACGTGACAGTCTTTGGTTGGTTAGTCCGCCGTGGAAGGTGTAGCTTTGCAGTTACCGAACTTAAGTTATGGGCTGCGGCTACTTGACCTTCTCAACCAACGACAAATGTCAACTAAACCTCATTGCATAACTTCACTTATTGATTATACCCGAGTACCAAAAACCATCATTTTTCTTTTGGAATTTGTTGTTGACTTTACAATATCTTTTGGGTAGGCTTTCCCTACATTGTTCATCCGACTGGTGACCAGTTGAATTGAGATCGATATGGCATGTAGATTTTTCATCAATAAAATATTAAATTTAAAATTAAAAAATCAAGAAAAATAGTGTTTCAAAAATCTTTTGAGGAATAGCTTGAAAAAAAAAAAAGAAAATTGTGAATTACTCAACTGGCTACATATACGCCATCTCCAATCCACCTTTATATTTGCTTCTATAATATCATTAAGGATTCAAATGACATCTAAATCAAAAAAATACAGACAAAATCTAAAATGCAGATCATGAAGATCATATATAACAAATACAGATCTAATTGGTTTAGTTAATTTACCTAATTAACATATTTGACTAAATGTTAAAAATAATTTTTGTAAGATAAATATCTTTAAAAAGTACAGATTCTTAAAATTTATTTATTATTTTAATAAATACAAGGAAAATTTAAACATTATATAAAATGTAAATACAATTACAACATACAATAAAATTGAAAATATTATTTTTCCCCATAATAAATTTGCAATAATTTTTCTAATGATCATTATAAGATTTTCTTATCCGATTTCCGGCTTTTCCAGTACATTTTTTCAACCATAGAAATCAAAATATGGTTGAAATTTTAAGGATTCACTTAGGAAATCCAAAATATTTTGGATTGGGTCAATTCAACTGTTGTCGAGTTTGGGTCATATTTCTGTTTTACAAAACCCAAAAGATAACCAAGTTAACAATTATTTCGATTCTATTTAGGTTTAAAGTTTGAAACCAAGAATAACGAAAAAAAATCAGGAAACCACCGCTAAACTTAAAAAACCCAAGAAAATATTTAGATAATTTAGTTTATTTAATGTTTCAATTTATAAATTATATATTTCTATAAAAACATTCTAAAATTAAAAATAATAATTGATATGTAAACTGAATATATATTATAATATTCAGGAACATTTATATAGAATATACTCCATAAATAAATAAAATATGTTTCATATTCATTTTATAAATAAATTTATCTACATAGTGATCAAACTACATATATTCTGCATTTTCTTCTGCGCTACATTCAAAGCTTTAGAGGTAAAATCACTTCAAATATACTATATTTCTTCTCTTAAAATAAAGATTGTTATTTTCACACCTATATTTAGAAGAAGAAATAGCATTCCTCTACAATAGAAGCATACTTTTTATTCACAAAATGATCCTTCAACTTTTTACTTTAACAATTATAACCAAAATAAATATTTTTTAGTGAAATGTACCGTTTATATAAATATAATTATACTTTTTATTTATATAATAGTTTCTATAAAATTATTCAGTGTAAAAATATCATAATTTTATGAAATGTTAAACTAAATTAGGTTGGCTTTCAACTTTCACAAATAAAATTACTATTTATAAAATTAGAAAAGAATATATGAGGAATAATCTTTTTCAAAGGAAAAAATAAAGGAATACATTAGAGACAAATTCATATCTATTATAGAATTATTCTATTTTAAAGAAAGAAAACAGCAAAATACATTAGAAATGATCTAAGGGTTTAACTCCAAGGTCGCCCGGCCAAAGCAACAAGACTGGTTTCCCGTTGACTTTCCTATATTCTACTTGGGAGAATAAAACATATGCATTCTGACTAAGAATGGGTACATATCGGATATCCAGGTTTTTGAAAGTATTTTTGATTTGCTTCGTACGTTACAGATATTTAATTTTTGTATTTGCTTTGCTTCGGAGAAATACTGATATTCGGAAAAATGGATATCCGAAAAATAATTAGATATTTGCAGATATTGCGAATACTTACGGATATCTCATATATTTTGATTAAAACAAATAATTTTAAAATTTTGATGCATATTTGTTTTGTATAATATATTTTCACATGATATATAAGATAAAAAGTAAAAGAATTAGTAAATCTACATATTTTATAAAAAAAATCAAACTTAGTTAACAATTATAGTAACACGAAACTTAAGAAAAAAATTATAATTATCATAAAATGTTTTTTTTTCTTTAAGTACTACATTTATATAAGTAATAATGTGAATAAAATTTGTTAAATCATATGTCAGAATAATTATATAATTTTATACATATAGAACTTTAAATATAATCACGATATACATGTATTTATAAATTGTCGGATCTGATCGGATCGGATATCCGCTTCCCAAAATTTAAATATTTGTGATTTGCTTCATTTTTAACGGATATTGGATTTTAGTATTTTCTTTGATTTGTAAAGTTACAGATATCCGGATTTTTCATATCGGATCAAAGCAAATAACGAATCGAATCAAATTTTACGGATATTTTGCCCATTCCTAATTCTGACGTACAAAAAAGAAAGTAGATAAAACTACTAAATCATAAAATCCTAGACCTATGGATCCACGTGTTAATGTAAAATTTACATGATCAAAAATGTTTTGAGAAATATCGTTAGATAACATTTTTTTAGTTTATTTTCACAAAATAACTTTTTAATAAGGAAAATGACCAAAATAAAATTTATTAAAAAATAAATGTGCATCTATAGCCTTTGTGTTAACTAATTTAAACCTTAGGGTTTAGAGTTAAGGATTGAGATTTTAGGGATGAGCTCAAATTTTTTAAAATAAAAACAAAAAATTTAAAATTTAAAAACAAAAATGGCTATTTTGGTTATTTTATTTTTTTAGGCCTATTTTGTGACAAAAACTTAAAAAAATATTATTTAAAAGAATTGCCCAAAATTATTTAGGTAGTTAATATAATTAAATTTGACAATTATAAAATAGAAAGTGGAAACAAACTAGAAATGTCAGTAAATATTTCCGGGGACTGCTTTTAGTTTTTGTTAATGTTCATCTTTCTTTATATTTTTATTAAATAAATTACAGGTTTGAAAAAACTGTAAGAATCTAAGAATCTATTTATTTAAGTATAATGAAACTGTGAAATCCAATACTAAATTGTAAATAATTGCTTCTCGATTTATATAATTAAATAAGATGACATGTGCATCAACCTTGATATATAAATAGGGGCAATTCTCCAAAATGACATTGTTTGAAGTTTTAGTCTCCAAAATAACACCAGAAGGAGAAAATCACAAAAATAACATTCATTAATAGGCAAAATGACTTTGATACCCTTGTTTTAAAATTAATTAAACAAACAGAAAAAAAAAACTCAGAACTTCATTCTCTCACGTTAACGAAGACGGCGAAACATCAAATCTCATTTTATTCCATCAACTCCAGTGAAGAATACTATCATCATCTCCGACGTCATCTCCGTCGAAGACTCCGGAGACAGTATCATGGCGAACCTCAGAGATCTTATGACGACAACGTATCTCTCAGAGATCGTTTGCGACATCTCCGTCGAAGATGTCGGAGATAGTATCACGGCGAACTCCACGATTTCACTCTTTACAATCAAAGATCGAACTGATAGATGTAAGTCTTAGGTGTTTAAAATTGAAATTAGGAATTTTGGTTGAAAAATGAAATTAAAGATTTTGATTGAAAAAATGAAATTTTTGGTAAGGAAAATCAAATTTGCTACAAACGACTCCAATCCAGCTAACTGTATGCAAGCATATAGCTCTTGAGGTAACTATTACTTCTCAATCACTTTAACATAGGATTCACATGTGTATAATTCAAGTAGTTGTGACTGAAATTTGGTGATGATGTTTTTGATTAACGAGAAAGCTGCGGCGGAGCTGAGCTGCCATGTCCTTTCTGTGATTCTTGGCAAGATTGATCCAAGCGAGGAAACAAACAAAGATTTTGCAACACAAGTTCAGGGATTCCTAACTATCAAGATCTTCAGAAACAGAAGTAAAGCTGTTCAGGAATACAACAGATCTCGTGAAGCTGATGGTATTGTTACTTACTTAAAGAAACAAAGCGGGCCTGCTTCTTTTGAGATCAAATCAGGTGATGATGCTGCTGAGGTTGTTGGTGATAAGAATGGTTGTTGTGGTAAGTGTCTCACAACATCTGTTTTCCTGAGTGAGATTGCTTATGACATTTTTAGTCGATTGTTTGTGCTTGTGAAATTTTTTTTTCGATTTCAAGAAGAGTTTTTTAAATTTCAGGATAGCTTTCCAGAAAATTTGATACTAACAAAATTGAATTTTTTTTAGCCTGGTTAGAAGGATAATAACATGATGGGAGTTTCAGTACCTCATATGACTGTTTGTAGCTGAAGAAAAACACCATTACCCAAAAATTTGTTTATAATTGATGTGAATGCCATGCTGAATCATGACATGTTCAATAATCTGTTTCGGTTTGCGTCCTTCCTTCTTTTCTTCATGATTGTTGTATATCAATGACCCCAACAACTTTGCAGATGCTTGTCTGTGGTTGGCATTCCTATGTGTTGTATCGCATGTATGCTCATGAAATACTCTTTAACAACAAAAAAATCTAAACGATGTAGTTTGGTGCAACAGAAATCACCAAATAGAGGTCATTTTCTACAAAATAAAGAACACACGTATTAAAGAAAGTGTTTTATCAAACATGTAATTATATCAAGAAAATGTTATCTAGAATAGCTTGTGTAACTTTCAGGATGGACTTCCAGAAAAATAAAATGAGTGTGTTTTCTTGCATAAGTATGTTTTCGAACCAAATGCGTGTAAAGAATGTTAGACAATGCTTGTTCAGGATGGCTATCCTGAATTCAAACTTAATTATCCAAAACAACAAAAACAAAACAACATAATCAAATCTATAAAAAAATCATTGTCTACAAAACAATGAACACATATCAAACAAAAGAACATGGAAATGACAGCCTCGAGCATTGTCAGTAATTATATCAAGAATTTTTTTTATCTAGGATACCTTGTGGAACTTTTAGGATGAGCTTCCAGAATAATAAAATGAGTGTGTTTTCTTGCATAGTTATGTTTTCGAAGAGAATCAAAAGCGTGTAAAGAATGTTAGATATTCCTTGTTCAGGATGGCTATCCTGAATTGAAACTTAATCATCCAAAACGACAGAAACAAAGCAACATAATCAAATCTATAAGAAAAATCTACTGGCTATAGAAATTACCAATTAGAGGTCATTGTCTACAAAACAAAGAAAACATATCAAACAGAGAACATGTAAATAGGATAGCCTCAATTATTTGCAGTAATTATATCAAATCTTTTTTTATCTAGGATAGCTTGTGGAACTTTAAAGATGGCTTCCAGAATAATAAAATTAGTGTGTTTTCTTGCATAAGTCTGTTTTCGAAGAGAAGCAAAAGCGTGTATGGAATATTATATAGTCCTTGTTTATGATGGCTATCCTGAATTGAAATTTAATCGTCCAAGACAACGAAAACAAAACAACATAATCAAATCTATTAAAAAAATTCTATTGGCTATAGAAATTACCAAATAGAGGAATGTTTTCGAAGCAAAAGAGTGTAAGAAATGTTAGACAATCCTTGTTCATGATGGCTATCCTAAATTCAAACTTAATCATCCAAAACAATGAAAACAAAACAACATAATCAAATCTATAGAAAAAAACCATTGTCTACAAAACAATGAACACATATCAAACAGAAAACATAGAAATAGGATAGCCTCAAGCATATTCAGTAATTATATCAAGAAAAAATTATCTAGGAAGCTTGTGGAACTTTCAGGATGGGCTTCCAGAATAATAAAATGAGTGTGTTTTCTCTCATAAGTATGTTTACGAAGAGAATCAAAAGCGTGTAAGAAACGTTAGACATTTCATGTTCAGGATTGCTATCCTAAATTGAAACTTAATCATCCAAAACAACGGAAACAAAACAACATAATCAAATCTATAAAAAAAATCCATTGACTATAGAAATCACCAAATAGAGGTTATTATCTACAAAACAAAGAACACATATCAAACAGAGAACATGGAAATAGGATAGACTCAAGCATTTTTAGTAATTATATCAAGAAAGTGTTATCTAGGATAGCTTGTGGAACTCGCACGATGGGCTTCCAGAATAATAAAATAGGTGCATTTTCTTGCATAAGTATGTTTTCGAAGAAAATCAACAACGTGTAAGAAATGTTAGACAATCTTTGTTCATGATAGCTATCCTGAATTGAAACTTAATCATCCAAAACAACGAAAACAAAACAACATATTCAAATCTATAAAAATAAAATCCATAGGCTATAGAAATCACCAAATAGAAGTCACTGTCTACAACACAAAGAACACATATCAAACAAAGAACATGGAAATAGGATAGCCTCAAGCATTTTTAGTAACTATATCAAGAAAATGTTATCTAGGATAGCTTGTGGAACTTTCAAGATTGGCTTCCAGAATAATAAAATGAGTGTATTTTATTGCATAAGTATGTTTTCAAAAAGAATCAGAAGCGTGTAAAGAATGTTAGACATACCTTGTTCATGATGGCTATCCTGAATTGAAACTTAATCATCCAAAACAACGAAAACAAAACAACATTACCAAATCTATAAAAAAAAATCCATAGGCTATAGAAATCACCAATTAGAGGTCATTGTCTACAAAACAAATAACACATATCAACCAGAGAACATGGAAATATGATAGCTTCAATTATATCAAGAAAATGTTATCTAGGATAGCTTGTGGAACTTTCAAGATTGACTTCCAGAATAATAAAATGAGTGTGTTTTATTGCATAAATATGTTTTCGAAGAGAATTAAAAGCTTGTAAGAAATGTTAGACAATCTCTGTTCTGGATGGCTATCCTAAATTTGAGCAAAGCCATCCAAAAAATTCGAAAAGCATACAAGAAAATCTTAAAACAATCCTTGTTCGGGATGACTATCCTAAATTTGAACAAAGTCTTACAAAACAATTCAAAAAGAACAGAGGACAATCTTAAGACAATCATTGTCCAGGATGGCTATCCTAGATTAGAACAAAATCTTCCAAAACATTAAAAAAAAACGAGTAAGGCAATCTCTATTTAGGATGGCTATCCTGAATTTAAACAATGTCTTCCAAAACCGTCAAAGAAAAAAAGTCATATAAATCATATTTATGTTAGGAAGATCCTACAAATTTTAAATTGTTTTGGAAGGTTTAATACATAATTAGGAACACTGTATCATGAATAGTATAAAAAATCATAAATTCATTAAAAACCATACAAAAAATGTGTGAAATGATTTACATATTGCATCATATATACTTTATCATTCAATTTCAAGATAAAGTTTGTAAAATTATTTGCTTTGACTACCTATGCTTCATATATGGCATCCACATATATTATATATACTTTATACATGAAAACTTGTTTTAGCATCAATTGTTTCTTAAGATCTAATTTGTCCCTTGATGTTTCTCTCTTCTTTGTTTGGAAAACGTCCAAGAACACCAAGATTTCCAATACATAAATGATCAACCTTGTGCCCACGTAAAAATCGACATTTGAAATTGTTTGTGACATCTACAGCTGGGTTTCACATCATAGTTCAAAAACCTAATTTGATATCTGCATTTTTTGGTAATTTTCAGATTGTGATGTACAGTTTTGTTTTGGAAGGTTTAATACATAATTAAGAAAGCTATCCTGAATTGAACCATTGGGGCCACAGCTTTAGCAAGTGAAGTGGAAAGCGGACCACTTCATGTGCCTGGCTCAAGAACAATACACCCATGCACGAGTTCTGAATACATCACTACAAAGCTGATATTTGCAATGTAAATAATTGCGTCTTGTGGCTTAACACCATCATCCATAGCTGGGGAGTGGGAGCAAACAAGTATACAATTTTACCCTTGTTGCTGAACACTTTTGTCACTAACGGCTTCCTGATCCAATCAAACAACATAAGAAATATGAGATTGTGAAATTCAAATTGAACACCTTCTTCTAAGTGAATAAATTATGCATTCATGTTTTTACGTATACGTAGCTAATTTTAGAATATTTTGGAAGAGTTATTACGTATTTAGTAAAGGTATCCTGAATAGTCCAAAAGAAAAAAAAAAACTCCCTTTGCAAATGGGCAATGAGTGCTTTCACCTCTTTTCACAATCTTATTTACTACTACACACTCTTTAACCACATAATAAAAAGATTCATCATTTTTATTACCTCACACGAGATGACATCGCTTCTGGGATCACAAGGCAGCTCCTTAACAAAGGAATGGTCCCAGTTAACTCTTCGAGCTTCCATATGATATTAGTACCGCCTTCATCAACGGCTCATATCATTTGATTCTGCAGATCCTTTTCTAAGGAATCGGTTTCCGAAGCTGTTAACGGCGGTAACCGGCTGAGAGGAAGACGAAGTCGGAGGAGATTCAATCCGACGGAAGGGAGAATGAGAAGAAGAATATCGGGAATTGATTAATCGAGAGTCTCGGCAGAGAGAAGGACAAAAGGGGGTTTTCGAAGAGAAGAAACTGAAGAGATGAAGCGTAGATGATGACATCATAGATAATGGCAGAAGAAATGACCAATGGCGGAGATGGCGATGGATATGAATCACGTCGGAGATTCTGATATCAGAGATGAAAGACAAAGAGTCGGAGACGACGAGATTGGAATTTGATTTTTTTTTTAAAGTTAATCAATTAGAAAAAGAAAAGGGTATATGGTAAATGATCTCATTAGTGAAACTTATTTTTGTGACTTTAGACCTTGAATGCTAGTTTGGTAACAAAAACTTGGTTTGGTGTTATTTTGGACTTTTTCTCTATAAATAGCTACAAACCTCATTAGTTTCAAACCCACGAATAACTCATCTAGTACCTAAAACTTTCGGTTGCATCTTCCTTACCAGTTTTTCAAAACAAAAACATCCAAAGGTTTGCCTTTTGCAAATAAGGGAAGAGATGGGGTTTAACATTAGGGATAAAGCATGGATTTTCCTGTCGTTTCTTTGTTGCTCATCGTTGATTTGTTCAGTCAAAGCAGCAGTCACTTACGATCATAAAGCTGCGATCATCAATGGTCAGAGAAGGATCCTTCTATCTGGCTCCATTCACTACCCAAGAAGCACACCTGAGGTATTCTTCAACATTTTTTTATTAAGTAGAAAACTACCTCTTAATGACATATATGTATGGAGTATAGTTATGCTGAATCCCATTATATATTTTTCTTCTTTTCTATGAATTTTCTGTGTTGTGAATTAATCCCTGTTCCCAAAGTTTGTGTGCACATGGGCGTTTCCAGGTTTTTGCTTATAGATTACACTATTGCATTACAAATTCTATTTATCTTTTTTAAAAGATGATTAAATGATTTTTTTTGTGAATGCTCTGTTTTATATACAGATGTGGCCTGATCTTATACAGAAAGCCAAAGAAGGAGGTCTGGATGTAATACAGACTTATGTTTTCTGGAATGGGCATGAACCTTCTCCTGGACAAGTGATTTTACAAAACTAAACAAATATATTGTTTATTTTTGTTCTCATAATCCAAAAAGAAAAAACCGTGACTAGTGCGCTTTCTATTTTTTTCTTTGGTTAGTATTATTTCGAGGACAGATATGATCTGGCTAAGTTCATCAAGCTGGTACAACAAGCTGGTCTCTACGTTCATCTCAGAATTGGTCCTTACGTTTGTGCTGAATGGAACTTTGGGTAAACTTATGTTATAATGTAAATAAATTTGGTGGAATTGTTTCTATATCACATTATTTATTCAAATATGTTCAATGGATTTCAGAGGGTTTCCTGTTTGGCTCAAATATGTTCCTGGTATAGCTTTTAGGACCGATAATGAACCTTTCAAGGTTTAAAACTCCCATTTTCCTCTAGAAAGTTTCCGTTTTGGGGAGGTAATTACTAACTTGAAACAATCGATGTTATAATGAAAGTCTGCTATGCAAAAGTTCACTGAGAAGCTTGTGGGGATGATGAAACAAGAAAAATTATTTGAGACTCAAGGAGGACCCATCATTCTGTCACAGGTTTGTATGTTTTCTTGTTGTTATTAGATAAACAAAAAAAAAATATTTTTTATTGTTGACAAATGACAAAAAAAAACTATTATTTACCGTCAAAGTTTAGAATTTTATTGCATGTGTATAATAATATATGAAAAAAAAAGGGCAGATAGAGAATGAGTATGGACCAGTAGAGTGGGATATAGGAGCACCAGGGAAGGCATACACAAAATGGGCAGCTCAAATGGCAAAAAGGCTCTCTACAGGTGTACCATGGATTATGTGCAAGCAAGATGAAGATGTTCCTGATTCGATTGTATGTTTTCTTCTTTCAATTTTCTATCTTCAATTATTACGCATCTGCTTTTGTTTTTGTTTATCTGGTTTTATATTCTTTAAGCAAAAGAAGAACTTTTTCCGTTTTCGTGAAGTGTTTTAAAAAGAGAAAGCAGATACTTTTTATATTATGTTGTGTCTCTTTAAATCTTTATATATAATAGCAGCATATATACCTACTTGTTCTTGGATTTTTCAGTTAAAGAAGAAGTTTGGTTAGTATTTCATTTTCTCTAGTTAGATGTTCTTTACGCAAAGAAGTTTTGTTAAAAGCACATCTTTTTGTCTTCTCTTATTTCCTCTTAATAATACGTATACCGAATAATTATTATATATGTTTTCTTTAGGCAAAAGAAGTTGTTAGTTTATTCATATTATTGAATCTCTTTTTGTGTTTGTGTTCTATAGATCGATTCATTTTTCCTTCTTGTAGGTTCCTTTTTTACACAGCAATTAACTATATACTGACAAATCTATTTGGCACTAATCGTTTTTTTGGGTACTTGCTCAATAGATAGACACATGCAATGGTTTTTACTGTGAGGGTTTCAAACCAAAGTCGAACAACAAGCCGAAGATGTGGACTGAAAACTGGACTAGTTGGTAAGTCACACAACACGACAGTCCACACAAATATCTAAACCAACCATTTAAAAAAATATATAAAAGCTGTGAATCCATGATTGTTTGGGCATGTTTCACTGCAAAAATAATCCGTGTGTGAATCTGCAAATAATTAACCAGGTTGACCGAGTTTGGAGGTGCGGTACCATATAGACCAGCCGAAGACATCGCCTTCTCCGTGGTTCGCTTCATACACAACGGTGGCTCCTTCATGAATTACTATATGGTAACTTCATTTTTCTTTTGAATGATAAAATAAAAGATTTTATAATTAAAAGGAAAGTTAAGAAATGTTGTTAAACAGTATCATGGAGGAACAAACTTCGACAGAACAGCCGGTCGATTCATCGCTACTAGCTATGATTACGACGCTCCACTTGATGAATATGGTGATTTTAACTCTAATAACCTGAAAACAAACAATATATATTGAACGTTTTCTAACGTTTTTTCTGGGTTATGTGGTCAAAAGGATTACCGAGAGAACCTAAGTATAGTCACTTGACAAAGTTACATAAGGTGATCAAGCTCTGTGAGCCAGCATTGGTCTCTGTCGATCCTACAGTCACATGGCTAGGCGACAAACTAGAGGTAATGAATACAAATACAAAGACACATGAGAAGAGAAGAAAAAGATTCAAAGATTACAATTATTTACCTTTTTGTTTTTGTTTTCTTTCAGGCTCGTGTGTTCAAGTCCAATTCATCTTGCGCTGCTTTTCTCTCAAATTACGACGATAGTTCTGCCGCACGAGTCTCGTTCGGGGGATCAACATATGATCTACCTCCTTGGTCTATAAGTCTTCTACCTGACTGCAAAACCGAGTATTACAACACTGCAAAGGTAAAATCAACATACAAAGCTTACCTTGTTGAGAGCACTGAGTGAGAGTGACCTCTGTGTTACAAGGTACAGGTCCGTACGCCAAGCATACCCATGAAGATGGTTCCCACAAACACACAATTATCTTGGGGATCATACAACGACGAGATTCCTTCTTCAAATGAAAATGGTACGTTTTCCAAAGATGGGCTTATGGAACAGATAAGCATGACCAGAGACAAGACGGACTATCTCTGGTATCTGGCAGAGTGAGTGAATACTTGGAAACTCTTTGACTTGCTAAACCCCACAAGCTTAACTGAGTTTATGGGTTGGTTCTGTTTGTTAATGTAATCAGCGTTGCGATCAGTGATGATGAGAAGTTCTTGAAGACTGGTGAAGACCCTCTTCTTACCATTGACTCAGCTGGCCATGCTCTTAGTGTATTTGTTAATGGACAGCTTGCAGGTAAAGTTAAGATAGGTCAAACTCAACATCATGGTAGCTTGTCCTTTGTTAAAAAGAAAAAAAAAATCATTCGTTTCAGGAACTTCATACGGATCACATGAGAACCCAAAGCTAACATTTAGTCAGAAGATCAAATTACATGCAGGAGTCAACAAACTTGCACTGTTGAGCATAGCAGCGGGTCTCCCGGTTAGAACTCTTGATGATTTACTTAGTTTCTCTCCCACAAAACGATTACATTCTGAGATATGTCGTTCTTTATTGATAATAGAACGTTGGCTTGCATTATGAGACTTGGAATATTGGGGTTCTTGGTCCAATCACACTGAATGGAGTTAACTCTGGAACATGGGACATGTCTAAGTGGAAATGGTCCTACAAGGTGGTTCTGATACTCAAGATGCAAATAACCTTAGTCTATTTTTTTTCTTCTTCTGAATCTTGCCAACCATCATAACAATGAAATAAACATGTATTTTTCTTTATGTTATTCAAGCAGATTGGTACCAAGGGTGAGTCTCTGAGCCTTCATACCGGGAGTTCCGCAGTGGAGTGGAAAGAAGTATCATTGTTGGCAAAGAAACAACCCTTGACCTGGTACAAGGTAAAGATAAACACAAGTATTGATGAACTTTGCGTACCATCCAAGTAAGATCAATATGACCTAAAACGGAAAGCCATCTTTTGCAGTCTACTTTTGCGACGCCATCAGGCAGTGAACCATTGGCTTTGGACATGAACACGATGGGGAAAGGCCAAGTTTGGATAAACGGGAAGAACATCGGACGACACTGGCCTGGATATACAGCTCGTGGGAAATGCGAAAGCTGCAGCTATGCTGGAACTTTCAAGGAGCAGAAATGTTTGAGTAACTGTGGAGAAGCTTCTCAGAGATGGTGAGTGAGGAAAAACGACCTAATCTTCTTCTTCTTTAAGCTAAATCTAATATTTTTTGGGGGTTCTCTTGCTTTCAGGTACCATGTGCCTCGTTCGTGGCTGAAACCATCTGCAAACCTTGTAGTTGTACTCGAGGAGTGGGGTGGTGACCCCAATGGGATCTCTCTTGTAACAAGAACCGGCAAAAAATAGCTTCTGACTTTAACTTTATAGGTTGAAAAACTGTTTGTGCAAGTAATTTCAAGAATAAAAGGTTGCATGCACATATATCAGTTTCTTCTCTATCTTCCTCTCCTTATTGTCACTGCTTTATGAAACTATGGATCATCGAACCTTAGATATTTTGATCAATTTTAGAATTAAATGACTAATGATGTAACGATTCTAATTTGAAAACCCAACTTTCTGCAGCAGTTATTCAATCATCAAGGCGAAAACATATACGAAAGTTATAACACCAAAAACAGGAAAACATTGACCCTGAAGCTCATTAGAAAAATCACTTGATCCCAGGATCATCACCATTGTCTAAAGAGTCAAAGAACAGTGCACTTCGAGATGGCGATTAGCAAGTCTCTTATAGACGATACCGATTTCATTCAGGAATTGTACTGGGCCTTCAATAATAAAGCCCCACTTCGGAGGGAACTCAGGAGCCGAAAGATAAAAAAAAAGTTTTTTCTTTTGTTAATGGAAACAAAGGTATATGTTGCATGTCAAAAGACTCGAATTTGTCTGTTTCACCAAAAATGGGAGGCATCAATTATATGAATGGATGTAAATGTATATCACTTTATTCATTAGTTTTTCAAAATATCACAAACATATAAGTAATCAATGGTATGTAGTACCCTTCTTTTGATTCAAGCAGGTTTTATTTACGAGTTAAAAAGCACCTTGCTTCTTCCCTTCACCGCATTTCCCGCAAGGAAAGCTAAAAGTATTAACATAGAAATAATCAAACATAAATTAAAACGTCCATCCCTTGCAATGCATGTTTCTTGATTTCAAAATATCTATGTTGTATAACTTTTTTTTTGTAATATTGGTTCATTGAATTTGAGGTGTCTCGGGTACTTTGTTCGCTGCCCATACTCTAGAACCAACTTTCACATTTCCATTTCATATACACATTATACAGCACAAGTGGCACAAAACAGAGTTTCAAAAAAAAATTGGCACAAAACATATGGAACTCGATAAAAATATGTTTTATAGTAACGTTCTGGTGTGTTGATAAAAAAAAATAGTAACGTTCTGGTGACAACCAATAATATATTATTTATTTGAGATATTTAGGATTCAAGAAAAAATAAGAGAGAGTGAGAGTTTAAAGACAAGATATTTACGGAATTAAATGGGTTGTCTTTGTCAGTGCAATGAATCTTTTTTCTCTCATCTAAACACATCTCGAACCGTACACGTCACACTCTCTGGTACACCAAAATAGACATTTTCTTCGTCTACCTGTCGATCATCCACCGGTTTACCGCTAAACGTGGGACCCATTGGTATTCACGTTTATTTTCTTTTTTTTTTCTTTTTTTTTCAACATTTTCTTTTTCTTCTTTATTGTGATAAAAATATGTTCCATACAAATAGTTTTGTTTTCTGGTCAATACAAACTACAAAGAGTAATTTTTATATTGCGAGACCGATTATATTTTCACGAAAATACAAATACCAAATTCTTTCTGTTGTGCAGACCATTCTATGATTATATGGATTTTAGTGAATTAGAGATTCAATTATGTAGGTTACGAATATGGTTTGTTCCTACGCTAACAGATATATAGCCAACAATTCTTAGAGTTTGAAGTTTGACCAAAAAAGGTTACAAAATTATATAATTTTAAAATGATAATGTAATGATTCCTCTTAAATTGTAATTATTAAGATATTTTACCGGTGGTCTTACATTTTTCTTTTCAGAATATAAGAACATCCAATTCTTTTCTTATCTTAATTATATGGATAAAATATTATTCTTATACTGAAAATGACAGAAGTCTTTGATAATTATTTTGTTTAGTTTCTAAATGGTATATGAATATGATGTTTGGTTTATTTAGTCCAAAGGTTAGAAGTTACGAATAAACTTTCGTGTATTTCGGATTAAATCTGTTTTTATGACAAATAAATATATTGTAAATTACAAGACTTAAAATCGGAATGTGACACGTACGTCTATTAGTGAAAGTCATCTGCTAAAATATACTAGAA
The DNA here is from genome assembly GCA_026261945.1 of Hirschfeldia incana. Classification (NCBI taxonomy): domain Eukaryota; kingdom Viridiplantae; phylum Streptophyta; class Magnoliopsida; order Brassicales; family Brassicaceae; genus Hirschfeldia; species Hirschfeldia incana. The sequence continues at coordinate 8,806,276 of JABCMI010000006.1, forward strand.
CAATTGATTTCAATAAACCGATTGCCTAACTAACGTTAATGATAAACAAATTCGTTGCGAAACTCTCTTAATTCGATATTAAAATTATAATAAAAGAGCTTGCAACTTTTTTTTATAAATTAATGGTTTATAAATAATTTTAACTCAATGCAAATAAAACCATTCATTAAACTGTAAAAATAGATATGTGTGAAGTAAAATTTTTTGTTTACATAGTAATCGAATCATAAATTGTTTGATAAAATAACATAGGAGATTTGGTTTTAGAATATTGATGGCCGGAAAAACTACCAATGAAAAACCTACAGATTTTTTGAACATAGAAAAAGTATCTTTCATGGTTTTAAAATTTCAAGAACGAAACATCTCCCCTTATTACAAAAACTAAAATAAATAGATAACAGAGCATGACTTTATAACATAATAATAAAATATAGATAAATGCATCTATTTAAGTTAACATAAATAGCAGATTGTTGCCTTTGCAAACCTATATCTTCCTCCTCTCTTTATTTCTCTTTATATCTGTGAAGAATAAGAAGGCACATGAAGTTATAGAAGAAGAAAAAAACAGAGTCTTCTCAACTTTTAGGTAGTAGGAATTAATTGAAGTGAGAGAGAGAGAGAAATTTGCAGAGAGTTATCATTAAGAGGTTGTAACGAATTACCCACAATCTAGGAAACCCTGATTGAATTCAATTCATTCATCATTTTCTTTTTTTCTTTCTTTTTGCATTGTGGTGATTTTCCCGGGAAAATTGGTGAATCATCTGTTTCCTGCGGTAGCTAAAAAGTTTCCTTTTTTATTTTATTGGTGAGGAGTCATGGGTTTCTTGTCTACATAGCTCCTAATAAAGTTTGTTTCTTTTTTCAAAATCTTCTGTAGAAACAATCTGTCGACTTTTCACTTTTGTTTCCATTAAAGCTTTTCTTCTTCTATACATCCTTACATCAATGGAAGAAGTATCTCCGGCGGTTGCTATGCCTTTCATGCCATTCCCCGAGACCCAGATGGAGCTCGCAGGGATCATGCTAGGTAAAGGCTACTGCAACGGCCAGTACTCAGCTCAAGATTCCGACAACGGCGAGGAGACTCCGTGTTCTGTTTCTGCAGCTCAATCGTCAGAGATAGTCGCCGGAATCAATGGCTCAGAGGAGAGATCGACGGTTAAGAGCGAGAAGAAGATGATAAGCAGAACAGAGAGCAGGAGTCTGTTCGAGTTCAAGAGTGTGCCTTTGTACGGAGTGACTTCGATCTGCGGAAGAAGACCGGAGATGGAAGATGCTGTCTCCACGATACCTTGGTTCCTCCAATCTCCGACCAATTCGTTGATAGACGGCCGTTTCAATCCTCAGTCAACCGCTCACTTCTTCGGTGTCTACGACGGACACGGCGGTTCTCAGGTAAGAAACAAAAAAAGTCAACGGTCGTAAATTCCGACCAGATCCGGTAATTGCGTTGAAAAGTCAACGAGTTTGTGTCGTGTTGTGTTTTAGGTTGCGGACTATTGTAGAGAGAGGATGCATCTGGCTTTAGCCGAGGAGATAGCGGAGGAGAATCCGATGCTCTGCGATGGTGACACGTGGCAGGAGAAGTGGAAGAGGGCTTTGTTCAACTCGTTCCTTAAAGTTGACTCCGAGATCGAGTCAGTGGCCCCGGAGACCGTTGGGTCAACGTCGGTGGTCGCCGTCGTCTTCCCGACGCATATCTTCGTCGCGAGCTGTGGTGACTCCAGAGCCGTTCTTTGCCGTGGCAAAACTGCTCTCCCTTTATCCACTGACCACAAAGTAAGCATATACATATTCACATAGTTGGTTTAAATGATCCTTAGTTTGTTCTCAAAGATGTTTAATTGAATCCATTTCTAATGTATGTGTGTATATGTGTGTAGCCGGATAGAGAAGATGAAGCGGCGAGGATTGAAGCCGCCGGAGGGAAAGTGATCAGATGGAACGGGGCTCGTGTCTTTGGTGTTCTCGCTATGTCAAGATCCATTGGTAAGCTTCCTTCCTTTTATTACTATACTAACTAAAGAAACAATGGTTCTTGTCTTCTTGATATAAAAACATTATTTCTTACAAACGCATATATTGTGTGACAGGTGATAGATACTTGAAACCCTCGATCATTCCTGATCCGGAAGTGACGGCTGTGAGGAGAGTTAAAGAAGATGACTGTCTGATACTGGCGAGTGACGGTGTATGGGATGTAATAACTGATGAGGAAGCGTGTGAGATGGCGCGGAAGCGGATTCTCTTGTGGCACAAGAAGAACGCGGTGGCTGGAGATGCGTCGTTGCTCACGAATGAGAGGAGAGGGGAAGGGAAAGATCCGGCTGCTACGTCGGCAGCTGAGTACTTGTCAAAACTGGCGCTACAGAGAGGGAGCAAAGACAACATCACTGTGGTGGTGGTTGATTTGAAGCCTCAGAGGAAATTCAAGAGCAAACCCTTGAATTGAAAAAGGTCTATTTTCTTTGTTCTTATGGGTCTTTCAAGTTATAATTTGTGTTTGTTTTTAAATTATTTTTTTAACTAACATGTTGAAATTTTATAGTCATATGATATAATGTAGCTTAAAATGTTAAGCTCTTCTTAACATCATCCTAAACGCCCCCTTGTATTTTTCTTCCCGGGCTAATTGTAATATGGTTACAAACTTACAGTTTACACTATTGTTTATCCAAATAATTTTCACTACTTTGCATATGAAAATATAAATATACTTTAATGTCTATCAAAACAATTCTCTCATAAATCACAACGTCTCGTATATATTGTCACTTCCATTCCAGTTGATAGAAAAGACATAACTTTGTGGTAAAAGGATTGCTCAAACTCAGGTTCTAGCTGTTAGCAAGTGGGGGAATCAAAGATCCTGCGGCGGTGAAGTAAGACGAGAGATCCACATCTTCAAACATGTTCACGAACCTGTGTCCCTAGGAATTTTCAAGAAACAAAGAAAGTTGTTAAAGAGTTGTTTACAAGAAGAAAGATGACAAAGTGACTCTTGTATGATTAACTCACCAGAAGCTCCTTTGCTGACTTCCTGTCCCTCGGATCTTTTTGTACACTACACAAGTTACAAAGACATGATTTCAAATCCTACTCGGTACAGAAAAATAACATGAAACGGTTTGAAAAATCTGCCTCACCATTGCGAGATGAAATGGCAAAACTCTGGAGAGAACAGATTGGAAGGTGCACGAGGAGGTGGGTTTTCAACAATGGCGTCAACTAGCTCATACATGCTAGTCCATCCCTTCATGTTTTCAGGAGGAGTATACGGAAACTTACCTGTTGCACATTCGAGCAAAACCACTCCCAAACTCCAAATATCACACTTGTTCCCATACTCTTTTCCACTGATTCTCTCTGGCTGATAAACAGATGAGAATAATACCGGTAACTCATACAAAACTCATTTGACTCTGTTGCATGCAATGTAATGCAATATTCTAAAAATCGGTTATAAACTGCAAAGCGGTTATAGCCGAAAAGATTTTCTTAAAATCCGATCCTATAACTTAAACTGGTTTTAATTTTAACCATAATAAAAATTAGTTAAAATTGGTTTAAATAATTTAAATTAGACTAAATTTATTAAATCAAACAGTAATGTTGGTGTACATACACAAATTTACCTAAATTTTTTGGTATATCTACTATTTATAGTTCATCAAAATAACTGTATTTATCCAAAAGACTACTCACCGACATATAGAAGTCTGTGCCCACGAAGGTATTAGCTAGACTGCTTGTGCTAGACAAGATCTTGCTGACACCAAAGTCTGCGATCTTGACTTCACCTCTGTGGTTGATTAGCAAGTTGGAAGGCTTCAGGTCCCGGTGAATGATCCTCCTCTCATCGTGAATATAGCTCAAGCCTCGGAGCACCTAGTCGAAAGAAAGAGCTTAGTTTATGTGTCTTCCAAGAGCAGATGAAAAATAGAAACCTATAAGTTTTTTTTTGCGTAGAGTACTCGCTTGGAGATGGCAGCGAGCATATTTTCAGGAACTCTCTCGACTTTCTTCAACAAATCCAAAAGAGATCCACCATCCATGAACTCCAGTACGATTGAAACGAGACCGTTATGGTAGAAAGACTGGTAACATGAGACCAGATATGGACATTGCGAGGCCAAGTTTATCCTCAGCTCCTGAGAAATTGCACGACACGTCGATTCTTCTGTGTTTAACTGAATAGCCTGAGCAAGAGAAGAAAGGAACCAACACACTCGATCAAGAAGCAAACCTTATAGACATTGCATATTAATATCACGGAAACAGAGTCATAGTCAGACCTTAAGAGCGAAGAATTGTTGAGTTAGTTTGTGTTTCACCAACTGAACACTACCACTGCTTCCTTTGCCAATAACTTTGATCACTTCAAGATCAGCCAAACTCAACTGATTGTCCAATGGCTCAATAGGAGGTGGCTGCAAAAAACCAAAAAGGATCCAAGTTTCTCATTGATTACAATGTAAGAGAAAGAGACTGAGATCTGATGTTTCAAGAATCTGAGACTCACAGCTCCAGGCTCGGACTGAGATACTGTCTGGATTCCATCTTTGTTCACTTGAAGGTCTCCATCCTTGAACGTCCCACTCTGAGTTCTAAAACCATTTTCTTCAATGTTAGAAGACTCATCGAAACATAGTCCAACAACTTTACTCAATAGAATCACTTTTGGTAATGAAAACGAATCCTAAAAAGGTGACAACAGTGAGCTCTGATTCGTCAAGAGATCTAGATTCTAAAGAGAGCATCATATTATTTGAATAATAATAATAAAAATATAATCACGAATAATCCTAAAAGAGAGAGAAAGAGTTACAGGAATTTGGAGATGGATTGCTCAGGAGGAGGGAGAGAGATGGGATTAAGACTCAAGCTGCCTCTCTTCATGTCTTCTAATTAGAGAGATCAAAATCAACACGAACGAACACACGGTAGCAGAGGACAGAGATTAGAAGAATATTATGACGAACACTAGCCTGACGTCGTGTAGCTCACTACTATGAATGAGAAGAAGACGAAGACTATATGCTCGTTGACTTCTCCTTGACTCATATTTTCTTCCTTTTTAATTTTTTTTTACCAAAATCATCATTACATTTTATCTTTCCCCACTTTTCAATGTCCCCATTAAGACAAAGGAGGGAGCCTAATGGTGATTATTATTTTAGTTGAACTAGTCTCATATGATTAATTTTCTTGGACGATTGGTCTTCTGGTTGTGAGATTGTCTTTTATATGCATTATATATCAGCTTCTTGATATTAATTATTGCTTTTTTTGTCTGTCAGCAATATTAATTATTGCTTAAACACACAAAATACAATATATATTTAAATCGTCATGATCATTAAAGAAACACTATATGAAAAAGTAAACTGTGAAGTGTTGGTATGTGATTTTGAGTTGGACGTAATTTAATATTTGTTGTACCTATTACCTAATTCTCTCTTTTTCTAAGAAAAGTACAAGCATTCTTAAAACAAATTTTTTTTTTCAATTTTTTTCTTTGAGAGTTTGATTAAACTATTTCTGTAATTGGACTATCTGATCCACAATTTACGAAGATCATTGATGGACAATTCTAAATGATTTTGATAGGGGAATATGTAAAGAGTTCAAATCTCTTTTAATGTATTTGTCACTATAACGAACGAAAAATCTGAATTGGTACTGTTTATGTGGTAACTAGTCTTCAAAGAATGGTCTAGTAAGAGATGCTGTCTGAAATCTGAATTATAGCAAAACTGATGCTTTGTTTGTTTGTTCGTTTGAAAGAAGTGTTGTCTAAGGAAAGTTCGTCAAAAAGGTTTGCCAAACTAAAGAAGAAACCATGGTATACTTATTTTTCTCCACTCCTTCCATCTTTTCAACAAAAAGGAAAATTAGACACAATATATATATATATATATATTTTCAGAGCAGTAGAATAACAGTGTAAAGTTAGATATGTATATCGTCCAGCTCACCCCGAGTTCCAGCTCTCCTTCGACTAGGACCAATTATGGAGGAGGAGGAACACCAGCCTACCCCTCGGGCACCATCGTCTGCTAACGTTACCAAACGAAGGCCAGGTAGACCATCGGGAAGGAGGAATATTACCCCTTCCCCTCGAAGTTTCTTGGGAGTAACACTGCGACAAAGAACCATCTCTAAATCTCAACCTTCCCCTCTAAAACGGAAAATTTCAGCTACTACCTCTCGCAAAGATGGCAACCTTCGCAAACATTCAGCACCCAAGACTGCAGGTCCCAGCTCCCTTCCCCGTAGATCCAAGACAATGAGGACTGCAAGATCTACCTCTGCAGCAACTAATATAGATAGTGGGATGGATTTTCGGGATCCGCCCTCTCCTCTTCCTTAAAAGTTGTGTCCTGGAACTGTCAAGGGGTGGGGAACCCCTGGACAGTTCGTCGCCTACGAGAGATCTGTAAAAAAATCAAACCTGATATTATATTTCTCTCAGAGACTAAAAATCCCCATGATGTGGTGGTCAAGAAATTAGACTGTCTACGATTTGGAAATATCCAAACCATACCTCCACATGGAAGAGCAGGAGGAGGACTTGCTCTTCTCTGGAAAGACGGCATCGATCTCACAGTCATCTCCTCCTGCAAGAACTACTTTGATACCCAATTAATGTTTGAAGGGAAACTAAGCTATGCTACCTTTGTGTATGGAGACACCAATAAAAAGAAGCGTAAACAAACATGGGATTACGTAACTGCACTGGCCCTAATCAGGGATGCGCCATGGTTTGTCTCAGGAGACTTCAATGATCTCACGGGGAATGATGAAAAAGAAAGAGGACCCGAAAGATCTGAGGGCTCGTTCGATGACTTTAGGGCCTTCCTCATTGAAGGAGATCTGTATGATCTCCAACACACGGGTAATTGCTTATCTTGGAAGGGCATCAGATGGGGCCACAATGTTAAATGTCGCCTAGACAGAGCCCTCTCCAACGGTTCATGGGCTGAACTCTACCCTTCAGGACACTGTGAATATCTCCGCTTCGAAAGCTCTGATCATCGACCCTTGGCTACATACTTTGAGCCTCTGAAAAAGAAAAAAAAGGGAATCTTTAGATACGACAGGTCCCTGAGCAATGTCACTGAAGTCCAACAACTAATCAAAGATACATGGGCCGAGGAAAACCAACTCAGGGTCAAGCAAAAGATAGACAAATGTCGGTTTGCTATTATTCAATGGTGCAAAAAGCAACAAGCGGAACTCAAAGCCACTTTGGAGGAACTTAGGAAAAAAATCGACCAAACCATGTCCTCTCCTAACCCCAATGAACTACTTCTCAAAGAACTTAACGAAAAACTTAAGAAAACCTATCTGCTAGAGGAGGAGCACTGGAGACAGAGAAGTAGACAGCTATGGTTAAACCTCGGAGACAAAAATACGGGCTTCTTTCATGCATCAACAAAGAAACGAAAAGCCCTCAACAGATTCTCAGTCATTGAGGGGCCTGATGGGGTGCCAGTTTATTCTGAGGAAGATATTACCTCCACAATGGAGAAGTACTTCCAAGATATCTACATGCCTATAATGAGAGAAACTGGAGCTATGGAGGCAGTGATTAATGATGCTATTCAACCTATCATTCTGGACGAGACAACCCTGATCATGTTACCTGAAGCAAAGGAAATCAAAGAAGCTCTTTTCTCCATTCACCCTGGAAAGGCACCCGGACCCGACGGCTTCTCAGCTTGTTTTTTCCAAACCAACTGGAATGTAGTGGGTGCGGATATCGTCAAAGAAGTTCAAGATTTCTTCCTCACTGGCTGTATGGAAAAAACAGTCAACGAAACCCATATTAGACTCATACCAAAGGTTATCAGCCCTAAGAAATTAAATCTCAGATTACCGACCTATAGCTCTCTGTAATGTAACCTACAAGATCATATCGAAACTGCTAGCTAAGCGTCTACAACCTTTACTGGGAGCCCTCATCACCGAAACCCAATCTGCTTTCGTCCCTAAGAGAGCTATTTCAGATAATGTCCTCATCACTCATGAAATACTACACTACCTCAAGACTTCGAAGGCCAAGAAACACTTCTACATGGCGGTGAAAACTGATATGAGCAAAGCCTATGATAGGCTAGAGTGGGACTTTATTTGAACAGGTTCTACTGAGACTTGGTTTCCATCCTATCTGGACTACATGGATCATGCAATGCATTACTACAGTAAGCTACTCTTTCATTATCAATGATGCAACCAGAGGACACGTCAAGCCAGGTAGAGGAATAAGGCAGGGGGATCCCCTCTCCCCTTATATCTTCATTTTATGCAGTGAACTCCTATCTAGTCTATGCATTAGGGAACAGAGGAATGGCTTATTAAAAGGGATAAAGATTGCATCAGGAACACCTTGTATCAATCACCTATTATTTGCAGACGACACTGTGTTTTTTTGCAAAACCAACATGAAGAATGCTCAGACACTAAACAAGATCCTAGCCACCTATGAAACGATCTCGGGCCAGCTAATAAACCTACAGAAGTCAGCTCTATCTTTCTCTAAGAAGACTACGCAGAGTAGAAGAGATGAAATCAGTAATACCCTTCGAATAGAGAATAGAGGAGGCTTTGGTATCTACCTTGGCCTCCCAGAGCAGTTTGGGCGCAGGAAAAGGGACCAGTTTGCTACCATTCTAAACAGGATCAGGCTGAAATCTGTCAGTTGGTCTTCAAAGTTCCTCTCACGTGCAGGGAAGATGGTTATGTTGCGTTCGGTCCTTGCTGCAATGCCTTCCCACGCGATGTCCTGCTTTAAGCTCCCTGTGACCCTCTGTACTCAGATCCAATCATTGCTAACCAGATTCTGATGGGACAGGTCACCTGACAAAAGAAATATGTCGTGGGTATCTTGGAAAAAGATGACCAGATCAAAGAAACATGGGGGTTTGGGATTTAAAGACATCTCTACCTTCAATGATGCGTTACTAGCAAAAAACAGTTGGAGAATTCTTTCTAACCCGACTTGCCTTCTAGCCCGTCTCTTACTTGGAAAGTACTGCAAAGAGGAAAACTTTCTCTCAGTAAAAGCAACAAACGCATCCTCTTATGGATGGAAAGGAGTTCTAGTAGGAAGGGACTTACTAAACAAACACCTAGGATGGATAGTGGGAACAGGGGAGCAAATTAATGTTTGGAACGATGCGTGGCTCTCTTCTGATTCTCAGCTACGCCCCCTTGGTCCTGCCCCGGAGGCTCTGCAGCATCTTAAGGTTTCGGATTTGATGGTGGAATCCACCTCGCAGTGGGATCTTCAGAAGATAGACACCCTCTTTCCATTCCACAAACACCAAATCCTCCAGATCAAACCATCCATCTGCAAATCGCCTGATGAACTAGTTTGGCTCCACACTGCTTCGGGCGATTACTCTGCAAAGTCAGGGTACAAAGCAGCAATAGAATCAATAGCTAACGCCGAAGCCCCAGCCCCTGAAACAACCCATGACTGGTTAGCAAATGTGTGGAAGCTCAAAAACTCTGAAAAAATCAAAGTCTTTCTATGGGGGGCTCTTCATAATGCATTACCTGTGGGAGAACAATTTGCAGTCAGAAACATCCATCTTTCAAGTTCCTGCCCCAGATGTAATGAAGTTGAATCGGTTGCTCACATGCTCTTCACTTGTGAGTACGCAAAGAAAGTTTGGGACTTGGCTCCTCTCTCACCCTGTTTTGAACCACTATCATCTATCTCCACTGCCATTGGCCTTGATCTCCTCCGTCGTATACCATCACTCCCCCCTATTGGTGTAGGACCGGGTACAATCTCTGCTTCTATCTTTTGGAACCTATGGATTTCCAGGAACCAATTGGTCTTCTAACACCGAAATTTCACCCCGGAAGAGACCCTTTTGAAAGCCACCAAAGAAGCCAGAGATTGGTCAATGGCTCAAAACCATCCCCCCAATATCCAAACCCAATCGAACCTCTCCCGTATCGTCCAGGATCCTCTATCAGACCCGCATCAAACGTGTATGTTTACGGATGCCGCGTGGAATCCGTCTACTAAGCACGCCGGTCTTGCCTGGATCATCGATGATGCTGGCTCGTCGTCCTCTCATTCAGCGATTGATACCTCCGTATCGTCGCCTCTAATGGCGGAAACTTTGGCACTGAGAAGCGCCATGACCTCTGCTCTAGCTTGTGGATTATCATCACTCGTGGTTCGCTCAGATTCACAAACCCTTATCAAACTTGTGAATTCAGGAGGGCGATACCTCGAGATCGCATCTCTTCTCAACGACATCTCTTTGCTTTCTCTACAATTTACTTCTATCAAGTTTATTTACATTCCTAGATCGGATAACTTTAGAGCTGACCGTGTTGCCAAACAGACTCTCTTGATGTACCAAACCGGTTCTTGATTTCGGTTTAATTAAATTTGAAGCTGGTTTCACAAAAAAAAAAAAAAAGATATGTATATCGTCACTGTTGTAAGAAAAAATCTGAAAAATATTTTTGTTAAATTTGAAAATAACTCTTTTTTAAATGGTTTAACCTTTCATAATTAATTAACAAATCTATAATCTAAAAATTAGTTCACAGTTACGAATATAAATATACCTCAAACGGCAATTTAGAGATGGTGACAAATACATAAACTAACAAGTAAAACAACATCCTTTATGACATACTAGGGTCGGCCCGCCCTACGGGCGGGAAGTTATAATAAAAATATTAATTTATGAATCATTTCAAGTCATTATATAAAATAGTATTATAGACAGATAAATACTAAAAAAGATTCTGAGATCGTATTGTTATTTTAAATAAATTTTGTAATAATAATGTTTCGGAACTACAGTTGAGATTCAGTATGTAATCGTTTTTTTAATATAAATTTGTTTTGAATATTGCACATTTTTTTTTAAATCCATTATTTTAAATTTTGCGAAAATTAACTTTAACTATCGTTTTTTATTTAACTTTTAACCTACCGTATTATTATTTAAAGATTTACGTATTTATTTTTAAAAATTATCAAATAAACTATATCATCCAAAGTAATTAAGACTTTTAAAAACAAATTATTGTTTAGCACATCATCTGTCTCTCCTTGTACGAAATATTATCCATCTATTTTTTTTCCTTATGTCTTTTAAACTCCGGATCCTATCACTTTTTTCTTTACCTGAGGCTCATTCCTAACCATTTCATCCTCCTGATTTTTAGGGAAAGTATGCACTTCACGCAGATATATTGTCGAGTGCATTTTTAAATTTTAAATATTTTTTTTAAAAGTAATAGTCACATTTGTTGAAGAAAGAGTTATATTTGCCAAAGAAAATAATAACTGAAGTCCATATAGTATTGTAGTTGTGTTGATACTCTGTATAAACACATCCAAGGGATCCAAGATGGTAAAAGCCTTCATAGTGGTGAGAGACCTTACCAAGCTTACTTGCGTCATAAGGTAATGCGTATATTAAATTATTAACAATGTCTATGCTTAGAAATATTGTAGAAGAATAAGAAGATCGATGGCCAAATAAAAAGAAAATGGTAGAGGATCCAACATTTGTTGTTTCTGACCCTAAAAGTCTTGTTAAATGCATAGTTTAGTCAACATCGTATTTTGGCAAAATAGATTATCTTACCACAGTTTCTTTTTCCACAAAAAGAAATTAAAAGTGATCTTGGAATGTGTTCAATCCTTCAATCTATTAACTTTAAATTAGAGAGAAATAAACACAAATTTTCTCAACAAAAAACACACAATTTAGCAAAACTTTATTAGTGAAACTGAGTGATATTCAGAGAAAACATCTCATAAAATTTTCTTTTCTAACATTTTATCTTCTTAACAATTTCCAATCAGTGAAGTTGGAAATTTTTAATAACTTAAAATACACAAAGTTTCATTAATCATATTCTCCCTTAAAAATATCACAGCAAAAAGATATTTGTTTCCAGATTGGAAGTAAAATTTGTAACATAGAAAGAAATAAGAGTAATTTAGCCCACAACCCATATAAGACCACGAAATTGGGATCCCATAAATGCTCTATTGTCCGAAAAATCATTTCCATAGAAAAATGATTAAAACTTAAACTCAATTAACGCTACCCTAGTATCCTCTCTTCCTTTGCTTTTTTAATTTAGATCCAAGCAAAGCAAACATGTCCGTGGAGCCGTCTCCGAGGTCTGGTTCGCCACCATCAAACTCCACAACCACCATTCCTCATCCAGCTTCCGCTCCTCCCACCACACCCTCTTCTTCTCATCCGCCGCCACCCACTATTCTCACATTCCATCTACGCTGGGATCTTCACCTCCTCTTCCTCAGCCGTATCCACCCGCTCCAACTACGCCGGGATTTCGTCCTGCACCTATCACTCTTCCTGGATCCCCTACCGAAACCCTCCATCCTCAGGACCACCGTCCAATCCCTCAAGTAGCGGCGGAGGAGGTCCATATTCACCGTCTCTGGAGGAGTCGCTCTGCTTGTGATAGTGACTCTGATTTGTCTCCTTTGTAAGAAGAAACAAAGAAGAGAAAAAGAGGATGCTTACTATGTTCCTTCTTCACCTCCTCCTGGTCTTAAAGGTATAAACTTTATGGAAATGATCGTTAATTTGTTAGAAAGTTCCAATCTTTTTGTCGATATTCAACATATCCGATTTTGAAGTTTGGATTATTCTTGCGTTTCTCAGCTGGAGGATCTTAGAATGCACAACAGCAACAATGACGGCAACAGAACGCAACACCACCGCCAGATCGTGTCATCATTACCACCACCACACACACGTTCTGTATATTGGTATGGGCTTAACTATGCAAAATGGACAAACAAAATAAGAACACAACCCAACAGATTGCGGGAAAAAAGTTAATGAAACGATGCGTTTTATTTGACCGGACACATGTCAGCATTACATGAAGCGAATTAGTGACGTGGCATCACCAGGAAAGAGTAAACATTACTTTATATATAAAGATATAGATCAAAATAAATAGCCATGCGGGTTCGGAATTCGATTTATTCAGATCAACAATTTTTGGTTTCAGTTTATTTGGTTCAGAAACAATTCTACCTAAGTGAACTGGAAAAAAAACGGTTTGGTTCGCTTTTCAGTTTTATTTTTCTGAATTAACTGGTTATTTGGTTCAGTTAGATTTCAGTTGAATTTATTTCAAAATTGGATATTTTGATTAAATTAGGTTATTTCGGAAAATTCGGTTTGGTTTTTCTGTTAATTTTGATTATTTTTGGATTTTCCGATTTTTTATATTTTTCAAAAGAAACAAAATCAAAAACTGAATTAAAAACCGAACCAATTTTTAAAATCATTCCAAACTAAACAGAAATCAAGAATATAACCAAACCGAAACCAAATATTTCGGTTCATTTTGGATTGGGTTGATCGGTTCGAACAAATGATTTCCAAAATACGAAAAAAATAATAAGACAACGTTATTTAGCAAAAAAAAAAAAAAAAAAAAAAGAATAGACAACGTTGATTTTGGTGTAAGAAAAAAGAAGTCATTGACTTCAATATTTCTCCTTCGGCTCTCTCCGCAGTTAACGGTTACGAAGTCGAAGCAGCAGCCGAAGAAGAAGACGAAGACTCTCCTCTTTCCAGATTTTGTTATATCTCCGCTCTTCTCTTGCAATCAGTCTCTTTCTCCAGTTTCTGCTCTAGAAAATTTCTGGTGAGTTTATCTTTCTTCACTTCCGGAGCGATCTCCTCCTCGTTTATGACGCTGGATCATTCAAATCGATGGATTGTAGTTGCTATTTTGTAGGTTTAGAGTAATTAGTTCATTACAAATCTGATCTAGACTCTGTTTTTTTTTCTTTCACGCTCTGTTTCGTTCGAAGCATATGTCTTGTCTAGAATCTGTTCTATTGAATCCACCTTCTTGGTTTCTTACCGTAGTTCGTATTATTGCAGGCAATTTGAAGATCTTGTGGGTCATAACTAACTCACAAGTGAGAGCTTTGCATTTATCAACGCTCTTTTCACTGAAGAACATATGGCAGAAAGTAAACAACGTTGACTCTCTCTCTCTCTCTCTCTCTCTCTCTCTCTCTCTCTCTCTCTCTCTCTCTCTCTCTCTCTCTCTCTCTCTCTCTCTCTCTCTCTCTCTCTCTCTCTCTCTCTCTCTCTTTTCTTGTCTTAGTGATTTTCAAGTGATGACTACCTCCAAGTTTAATGAGTTTTGACCACTTTTGTAGATGTTAAAGAGCATGGAGATGGAAATGCAGAGCCGGTGAATAGTGATAATAAGCATGCTAGTCTCGTGAGACCAGCTGCTAGATATTACTCTGCTATTAAAGGTACCGTCTCTCAATGCATTAAGAAACTCTTTCAAGATGTAACCTTTAGACATTATGATAGATGCTATGGTTTGTGGGAAAGGAAGATATACGCTTGTAAAAGACGTGGACGATGAAAATGGAGCGTTTGACAAACCTCTTCCATGCTTTGGCTGTGGAATCGGATGGTTCTCGTGAGTAGCCTATTCATTTTTGTTTTCCTGAGTTAAGTCCACAGAGATTCACTGACTATACTTACTTGTTAAAAATCTCTATTGACAGCTTTCTCCTAGGTTTTGCGTTCCCTTTCTTGTGGTATTATGCGACATTTCTATACTTCGGGAACTACTACCGCAAAGATCCTAGAGAAAGAGCCGGACTTGCTGCTTCCTCAATCACTGTAATACCTCTCTCCCTCTCTATCTTCTCTTGATATTTGAGCTTTCCAACGAAGAAATGATGATGAGATCTTGTGATGTTGCATGCATGCAGGCTATGGGATTCTCCCTCTTGCTACTGGTTATTGTTGCTTTCCGGTGGTTTTAATGGCTTCTTCTTATAATCTTGGTCCAGTCCTCCTTGTCAAAGGGATTAAAGAGGACGGACTTAAATGTTTGTCTGTACATTCAATATAAAAACTATATACCTCATCTTTGCTCCAGCTCTGTATCATTTTCTTCTCCCAATCTACAATTTGTAATTTTACCAAAAAAGAAAAAATCTACAATATGTGTACAGAGAACAAACGAAAATAAATAAATGAGTTAAATGCATGGTTCTTTCTTGAGCTGATATGAGAATCTGGTTTCTTTTACGGGTTGGTTTTGAGCCGGTAGAGAACAAACCAATTTGGAATTACATTCTATTTAGTAGTACTAAAGAAGGAATCTCACGCGCCAGGTGTTCGCGTCAAGACCCAAATATATAAAATCTTCGTTTATATTGTAGGGTCGAGGTTGTTCAAAGAAGAGAGACTACACGATGAACAAAAGGTTTGGGGGGAAGATTCCGACCGGAACTCCGTCACTAGCGTTGTCAACCGCTGTCGTTGTAGCCTCACTGCTTTCCGGAGCCTCTGTCGTCCACAATTTATACAAGCCAGATCTCGTAAGTTGTCTTCTTTTTAGAATGCATGTAACATGTTCGACGAAATGTCTAGCTGAAAAAATTACTTTTCCTCGATTATCAAAAGAGATACCCATTAGCTATGATCAGATATATTCATATTCTATTGACCTTTCGTTTGCAGAGATTACCTCAGATGGAAAGTGATGAAGCAGACAAAAAGGAAGGATCTGGAAACAAAGAGTAGAAGTCTTCTCTCGGCTAGGCCCATTTCTGGTTTATGACTTCTGATCAGTCTCCTATCGGTTCGAGAGTTATGTCCTTGGGATTTTCTGTATTTTGTAATGAATAAGTCCATTCACTGGTCAAGTACTTTGTGATCCAGTAGGGGTGTAAGTTCGCTCAACTAAGCCCAATTCATAATGACTTCAGATCTTTCATGAGTTAGCTCAACTCATCTTATTTATTATATGAGTTTCATTCAATATGCAAACTTGAATATATATCATTTTCATCACAAGTTAAATGAGTTAATGTGTGATCTAAGTGTATGTGATTTGCAACTTTGCATGTAAGTGATTCCCCAACACACTAAGTACATATTTATACACGACAGAGATTGGCCTAAACCTAAAGAGAAGTGATTTAACTTTGAGACTTCGTGTGATTGGTTCATGTAAATTTAAAACAAGGATAAAATTCTTTGTAATTTTTTTTGAGAATTTTAAAAATTTGTTGTTACTAGTTTGTACAGACTCGGGACCAGGCGGAGAATACTGAATAGCTCCATTGATATTCTCAAAATGCTATCTTACATAAGGTAGACTTACAATTCAACCAAAATATAGGGAAATCAAGCCACTCAAAAAGTCGATAATACAGGGAAAAGAACACTATGGGAGAGGAAAGAAAAAAAACATACAAGGAAACAACGTTGCATGCAAAAAAGATGTGAAGATTGGTGTGGTGAAGATAAAAAGATAGAAGTAACCCTAGCTAATACCGTGGAGGAGAGAAAAATGCCGATAATGGAGACAATAAGCGTCGAGGGTTGAAGAGCGAAACATGTCTTGGGGAAGCTATTCCGTCTATTTGGCGGTAATCAGAGACTTTGATAGAGCCTTCTCCATGGCGGTAACTACCGCCGATTCTCCTTCCCGGAGTTGAGCTTAGGCCGTGATTGACCTTGTACTTGACCATCTTACCAATGCCCCTCAAGTTTTTCTTCATCGGAGTTTCCTTATAAGACTCGGTCATTTTCTCGCTCATGTACTTCTTCACTGCTTCCAAACCCTGTTCCACCTGTTGCACCAGAACATCAAACATATTCACAAACTATATTAATTATTATACTGTATGCAGTATGTATAATTTATGATTTTTTCTATCTATTTCCCGTCTCTCAGGTTTTTTTTTTATGATGTTAATCGATTCCTTAGAGCACTAACATAGCCAATAACATACACAAATGATGTGAAAACTATGATACTTGTGTTGCTTACCCTAACACACCAAAGACCATAATACTTGTGAAATGCTATGTAAGAAAAAAAGGTTATGCTATGTGTACTATTTCACTTTTTGTTTTGTTGATTGCATTTTTATTTAATTTCAATTTACATTATAACATGTGGCATAGTGGTTTTACTATATCGTCAAAAGAACAGAATATATAATTTATATTACTATGATAAAGTAGGATAAATTGTGCATACCACTTCGAAAGGTGGAGAGACGAGGGGATTGCCCTCGATGGAGAGCTTCTGGATCTGGTGGAGACAGCCGATGGAGTCGGGCAAAACCGTAATTCCGTTATAGCTAACGTCAAGCTCCACGAGAGATATCAACAGCCCAACGGAGTAAGGTAACGCCTTCAAGTGCTGGAAGTTCTGGCTAATGTTAAGGACCTGAAGGTTCACGAGGTTCTCTAGGTCCTCAGGGAGAGATACAAGGCAGTTAAGTCTGGCGTCGAGCACACGCAGCGACGTCAAGTGGCTAAGGGAGCTTGGTAACAGGACAAGCTTGTTTGAGTTCACTGAGAGCTTCGTCAGATTAGTCAGCTCGAACCCTATCGTGTCCGGAAGCATGGTCAGTTGGTTGAAGTTGGCGTTCAGCTCTTCCAGCGATCTGCGCACGTTTTGTCTGCGTTTAATTTGCATTTTGGTACATTGATTATAAGAGAAACTGCATGAGGTTTGAAGGGGGGTCTTACATGCAATCTTCGATAGTTTTGGGAAGATATTGTAGATTATTTCCAGAGACATTTAGAACCTTTAGCTTGGAAAGACATCCAATGGAGCTGGGAAGTGTTTTGAGCTGGTTGGAATGCAAATCTAATGCCAACAAATTTAACATTCGCGCTACAAGAGATTCCGGAATTTGCTGCATGAGAAACTATATATATCAGTGACATTCAAATATTTCTTGTATAAATCCAAACTATATACACTCCCTCTGTTTCATAAATTATGTTAACTTTTAGAAATAAAACTATATTGCAGTTTATATATTTAACTCAATACTAGATCTTAACCCGCACTCCCGTGTGGATGTTTTATTTAATTTATGTTCAATATAAAATTTTAAACCGTCGATTTAATAAAAAAATCTCTATGTTTTGTAATTTTACGATTTAGTTAATTTCATTAAAATATTATATCATTTTAATTCATGTGAATTAGTTAATAGTCGTACAATATTAATATTTATAATGATCAATATATGAATATCGATTTGATTAGATAAACTTTGAAAATGTAACCAATAAATTTAAATTGATTATAAATGCAGTGGCTGAATATCTAAATAAAAAGAAATATAAAAAAGAAAATACTTAATTTATTGTAAATGCAATAACTGAATGTGCAAATAATAGAAAGTACAAAAAATACTGTACTATCCAAGTTACCAAACAATTTTCATTTAAACTCTCATCCTTATTTCCAAGCAGTACTAATTATACTCCAGTTTTAATAATATAGATATATTGCAAAATGTTTTGAACAATTTTGTTTATCTTTAAACAATTGGTTAAGTAAGTACAATTTTTAGAAATAAATATGAGTTTATTTTTAATTTATTTTTACCTAGGTAGTTTGTCCGCATGTGCATGCATAATCTTTTACGAATACTAATTAATTTATGTTTTATTAATTTAAATGTTCTTGAATAGTTTAAATCAAACATTTATTTATTTATGTATAAACAAGATTTTCATCAAAATATACATGTTTATTATGTGCTGAAATTTAAAAAACACTCACATATTAGAACTATTTTAGAATATATCTTTAAAAAAATTGTTTGAATAGTATTTCATTAAATTTTTTATATCTTAATGTTTTAACTTTTAAAATATGAATATTATTTCCAGATAATAACAAAATATACATAAGAATTATCTTAAGTTTTAAATAGGTTTTTATTTTAGACAATTTACTGTATTAGTTTATAATCAAGATGACAAAAAAAAAGTTTATAATCAATTATCTAATATAATAGAATACTATAAAATTATCAATAAAAAATCGTTTTCAATTATATAATATTTTTATATAATATTCATTAAGTGTAACATTGTATTTAGTCATTTTAATTTTTAACGTGAGAGCTCTGTTGCGAAAAATCACCTCGCAAATAATATTATATATATATATATATATATATATATATATTTTTTTTTTTATTATTAGTTTTTTAATTTATTTGAAAAATGTCAAAACAACTTTTTTCATGAATCACATAGAGGATCTATACTATTATTTGCGGAGTAATTTTTCGCAACGGAGCTCTTACGTTAAAAATTAGAGCGGCTAATATCGATATTACCCTTAATGATTTTTTAAATATAATTAAAAACGAAAATTATAATAAATGTGTCAAACAATTTTTAAAAGTAAGATAATTCTTAGATATACTTTGTTATTATCTGAAAATAGTATTTTCTATCATAAAATCTCATGTTAAAAGTTAGAGTGATTAATATCAAAATTACCTTTAATAGGTTTTTACATTTAATTTATTATATAGCTAAAAAGAATTTTATATTACTAATATTAGATTTATAGGTTATATTAGATAACCAATTATAATTTAATATAATAAATCGTCAAAAACTATTTTTAGAAAATACGTAAATTTAGAGTGGTTAATAGCAATATTGTCCATAGTTTATTTTATTATATATTTAAACAAATTTTATATTATTAATATTAGACATATCTGTTATATTAGGTAATTAATTATATTTTAATATGATAAATTGTCAAAGAATAACTATTCTCAGATATACTGTGTTATTATTATATGAAATAATATTTTCAAATATAAATTTTTAAAAATTCAGATATGGTACATTTTATATTTAAATAATAATCAAATAAAACATTTGTATAAAGATATTTTCTAAAATATGTTTAATATGTAAGTGTTTCCAAAATTTGAGCACAATAATAATCAGATATATTATGAGAGATAAAAAGTTGTCATATATAAATAACTTTATGTTTAATTAAATTTAAACATAAATCAAAACTTATAATGCTGATTTTTGAATTAATAAAATATAAAATAATAAATTTTCATAAGAAAATTATGCCCGCATGGGCGGGCAAACCATCTAGTATCTTTTAATAAAGGTTGTTCATTAAGAAAATAATGCTAGTGGAACAAGACAGAATCAAACAGCACAGTCAAAAAGAGTAGAATAGACCCTAAGATTTTGGAGGTCTGTAACAATGTCTTATATAAAAAAAAAATTTTACGAGTTTGGAAGTCTAAAATATATTTTTGAAGGTTTATGTCTGTAATTTTTTTTTCAAAAATTTCAAAAGCCTATTGCAAATGTTTCAAAAGTCATTGTTCATGCTTTGAGAGAGAGAAGTAAGTGTTAAGACCAATTCGTATCTTATGAATAACTAATGCTCTTCATTGATATTTTATTCACTCACATAGAACAACTGTACTGAACGAAAACTTCAAAACATAATAACGGACACTTGTGGCTCAACTGCTTATATGTACGCAGACCGCAGACGTCGAGTAGATGAAAGCGAATATGCTTCGCTTCTCCAAGAAAAAGGGGCTAAGGAGAATTGTGTGCAAGATTTCAAAGATGAATTTCATTATAATTTTCTTCCCGAAATAAAACCGGAAATTGAAAAAACCATAAAATAAGGAATACAACGAATCATGCATGTGCAAGAGGGAGTTTCCTTACTTCAGTTTGTCTACGATCTTTTTCTTTATTTGCTAGTTTGCAACCTAGCAAAGATCTTTTATAATTTTTATATTTTAATTAGATCCCACCACTTTAAAGCACAAAGGCCTCAACCAAATAAAAGAAAATCTATCGTAGACATAATATAACAAAAATCCCACCACTATAATTTTTATAATTTCATTATAATTTAATTTTCATATTAATTTATTTATATAGTGTATGTACCATTCAAAATATAAATGCGATTTTAGATATAATATAACAAAATACCATCAAAATATTTAAATGTTAAAAATATAGATGGATTCTACTATGAATAAAAACAAATAGTACCGTATTTTATTTACTCATAGCTTTATATATATATATATATATATATATATATATATATATATATATATATATATATATATATATATATATATATATTAATTTATGATTATCAAATTGTGTTGTATTATAAACTGATTTAATTCAAGACTTGTATAAGTTAGCGATTTATCAAATGTTAATTTATGAAGTAATTTTATTGTACCAGTTCATTTAATACTCAAAAAGAGTCTATTTTCAATAATAAAAATGTCCTTCCACGAAATTTTAGTCAAAAGCTGTAATTACAGTTGATGAAAATTAGATATATGATCCAATTATATATGTACAGATACCTGAATATTGTTGTTGGAGAGATCGAGTTTAGAGATGGAAGCTAGGTCGATAGAAGATCCTGAGAGGGAAGCCAAGGACATGCCGCTGAGGTTCCGTCGGCGATCTCCTTCTCCAGCCGTCGCAGCTGTCACTGCCACACCACCATTAATGGTCGATACACTTCTCCTCGTCGGTTTCTTATGTGATCTGATTGCTCCCATCTTGTTGAAATTCTTCATCATCGCCGTTGTTGTCATTGTTATCTGATTCATCTGCTCGTAACCCATCATATCTTCCTACAAGTATGTGTATATATTATTTATACACAGAGACGAATCCACAAACCGAGAGAGCTAAGAGGAAAGAGAGAGGGTATGATTTATGAAGATGTGTTACAAAGAAGCTGAAAATATATCCTACTTATATATAGTACGGATATTAATTAAGTATTTCTATTATACTTTAAAATAATTGACATTTTATTAATGAATTTTCGTTAAATAAATAAATTGATTTATGAAGATGAATTATCGAGAAGTTGAAACTATGGTCTGACTGGTTCAAACGCATCGGTTTCGGTTGCGGAAGTTTGCGGATACGGGTGATTGCGGGTTTTAGCGATTTTAAGAGATTTGTGGAATATTTCTGACTGGTTAACTACTAAATGCAACCACGTTTAAATAATAAATAAATAAAAATTATATTTTATATAATTATAAATATCAAAAATCACAATAAAAAGGAAAATTTTAGGAATGGGCAACTTTAAGTTTCAAATTTGCTAGTTGGGCAAGTCTAACTTTAAATTAGGCAATTGTGCAACCTAGTAGGAGAGAGAAAATAATGGTGATCTTTTTAGCTTTTTTGCCCAATAAACCTGAGAGTGTTTTCGCGGACCCACAATGTTTTTTGCCCAACGCAATCAGTGCCCCCGCTTCCGACATACGCGCTTTGTCTTTGGTGTGCACATCACTCGCCGAATTTGGGCCTTTTTTATGGGCCAGTTTATCCAAAAAAGGCATATATGCCCATATATTTGGGAAAATAGTTTTTTAGGCCAAAAAAATGATCTTCATGTCTCATTAGATTAATTTGTTCTTTGTACCATTTTTTCATATAATAACTTTTAGTAATTCACAAAATAAATAAATTAAATAGTTTTACAAACCAAAAAAAAGTAAAAATAGTAACTAGTGATGACAAACCAAGATCAACTTATTGGCATTTTTTTCAATTCTAAAAATGTTTAAATCATAGTTTTATATTTTGTTCTAATAAAAGTAGAATCGACATTCTACATAGTAGAAAATATGATTTACTTTTTTCATTGAATCTACTATGTTTAGAATACGTGTTCTACATAAATAATAGTAATCTAAAAATATTTAGAAAACACATTCTACGTATAACCTATGTTTCTAAAATCCGTAGAAATCGGAATCTACACATTACTAGATTTCTAAAACCAGTAGAAATCGGATTCTACACAATATAATAAATCTAAAACAATTAGAAATCGATTTCTAACATATTTACAATATTCTAAATATAGTAGAATACATACGGATAAGGACACATTCCAAAAATATAGAAATTGAATATTTGAAAATATTTTATTTCCTTATTTAATAAATCATTTTAAAGAAAATAAAAAAAAATTAAAAAAAAATTTAAAAAAGGAAAACAAAAAGAAAATCGTGTTTTAATTAATTATTAAGTTAAAAATTGAAAAAAAAAATCATGTTCTAAACTTTTTCTTTCTTCTCCAGACGCCGTCTTTTATTCATTCACAAAATTTCTCAAAACTGTTTCTGCTATGATTCATATCTATGATTCATGTGGTGTTTGGGATTGGTTGTAGATTCATGTTGGACCGGCGCAATCTAGTTAATTTGAACCGATCGATCCATTTTCGTTGTTTGGATTTTTTCGGTATCGAGCAGCCGAGATCGATCAGTCCCAATGCGATCGATCGATCCCGATGAATCATCAAACCTTCATTCTTTACGATTTTTATTTCTGGGAATTTTAAAACACTAATTTTTTAAATTATTATAGTTAAAAATATTTTTAATATTTACAAATCGGTGTATTAACAATAATTTCGAAATTTTAATTGAAATTAAGGGCAATATGGAAATTTTGAAAAGATTTAGTTTATTAGGACATGAATCACATAAAATTAGTCTAATGGGACATGAAGATCATTTTTTGGCCTAAAAAAACTATTTTCCCCATATATTTTACCCGCGAAACAACGGTTCCATAAATCCTAGAGTCAAGTCGAAATCAAGCATTAACTGCGGTTGAATATTTAAATAAAATCAGGGTAATTGTCCAGATAAAAGGGTGTAACCCTATCTCTTAAGAGAAGTAGCAGCGAGTGGCCGTCCGTTGCAGACATTGTTCGACTAGGTTTGTAAATTGGAAATATTGGTATGGTGAACCTCAAAAGAGATGACGAAAAAGGAAAAGGGAAGGACAATACACCACATCATGAAGGTATTTTGTGGTGGATTTCATATGTTGACCGTACACTACATCATTTATTACAGTGTATTAATGGCGAAGACCATTTATTGTTTTTTTTGTTGTCGGTTTTTTTGTGTCTGTTTAAGGAATCTGAATTTATTAATTGTTTGAGGAACGTGTGTTTAGTAAGTGTTTTTGCATGTTTTTTGTAGGATTTCGCCAATCTTGTTATGTTGTGGTTATGGCTGGTTGCTGGATCCAGTACTGCAATGGTGACTGGGATTTCAAGATTGACAAGGACAGAATTGGGAGGGCAATTGATGTTGAGTTTATAACCTCTGTTGATAAACTTAAAGAAAGAATCTTAGAGGAGTACGGGCTGTTACGAGCTCCTGTTACCGTGGATCTCTCATATTAGATTTCTGTCGGTGTCTCTGGTGTCACGGGTGAAAGAGAGTATCCACTTCAAATATCCACCATTGATGACTTCAAAATATTCAACTCCTTCCGAATTGTGAGCAAGGTGGCGAGTATTTTTGTCACATTTACGAACAAAAATGAAGTAAGAACATCCGCCGTTGTGGATGTTGTTTCTGGTAAGGAGAAGAGAGGGGGTGGCGAGGATGTGCTTGATGATGCAACGCTTTTGATGTATGTTGAAGAAATAGAAGCTGTTTATTCAGCGAAGGCTTTGGAATTGGCGGCGGTGGATGGAACCGGAACCGAAAATCATAAAACGGTGGATAACAATAATGGGGAGGTTGCTGAAGACGATGAGGAGGAAGAGGAAGAATATGATTACAATCGATGGCATGATTTTGTTGGACAGAACTGTGAATGAGACGATGGAAAAGATGAGGAAGGAGGGGCTGCTGGGGGTCAATCCGGAGGTCGCTCCTCGAGTGGTGTACGTGGTGAGGTGAAGCCTGGAGAGGCCGTGAGAGGAAAGACAGTCGATCAATCTCGTTGCAAAGGCGGTGGATCATCCGAGAAGAAGCATGATATAGAAGAACTGAAAGCACAATCATCATTTGAAGCATATCTTGACGATGGTAGAGACTACATAGTCACGTCGAGAAGTTGTGCAGGCGTTATTGATTAGAATGATTTTGTAGAACCAAGTGAAGCAGAAGTTGTTCTCTTTACACCCCCAAAAGAAACCAACCAGCATAGGCGGGAAGTTGATGATGACGATGATGTTGATGATGATGTGCGTGATGACGATGATGGTGATGTTGATGATGATGATGATGATGATGATGATGTTGATGATGATGATGATGATGATGATGAGGATGAGGATGATGATGATGATGTGCCTGAGGATGATGTTGTAGAAGATGAGCGTGAGACTTATTATGGTTCGTCTGACCCTTGTAAAAATTCACACACTATACCGCATCTGGTGGATGTTGATGATGATGATGATGACGATTTCGTAGAAGATGTGCCGCACGTGGATGTTGAAGAAGGTGTACCGCATGATGATGACGATTTTGCAGAAGATGTGCCTCAGTTTGGTTGTGGAGCTGAAGGAAAAAGGAAGGAGAAGAAGACATGGAACGACCCATTGTTCATGAAGTCTGTTAAACAGGTTGAGCTATATGGTTTTGAGGATGTTGAACCTCTACTTCATGATGTTCCAGTCAACGACTACTCGCTGGATGATATAGACTTCAGTCTTGCGGATTGTGATATATACGCAGGACGGCTGTTCAACAGCAAACAAGAATTCAAGATTAATTTGACTATATTTGCCATTAAACATGTGTTCAGGTTTAGGTTTCACAAGCATGCCCGAAACTACGTGACAGCTAAATGTTTTGATAAAACATGCAAATTTTATGTGATGGCCAAGCAAATAGGTGAAGCGTCAACATATCAGGTTAGGAAGGCATCGTTGGCTCACACATGCAGATCCGATGTGAAAGCTCAGTTTAAGAAACATGCAACGCCGAAGGTAATTGCGTACTTAATGAGACACAAATATGAAAGACTCCAGGCTGGAACGCGTGCAGCAGAACTACTAGAGGCACTTCGGACAGAGTTTTTGTTTACAGCAACATATTGGAAATGTTGGAAAGCAAAAGAATTGACAACAGCGGCTGCTCAAGGAACCGAAGAGAACTCCTACAAGCTTCTGCCCAAATATTTTCATGTCGTGGAGCATGCAAATCCCGGGTCAATAACTGATATAAAAACGGAAAAAGATGATAAGGGAAAAACAAGGTTTAAGTACGCATTCATGGCATTAAAAGCTTGCATTGACGGTTGGAAACATCTACGTCAGGTACTTGTGGTGGATGGGACACACATGTTAGGCAAGTACAAAGGCTGCCTTCTAACTGCTAGTGGGAAAGATGCGAATTACCAGGTGTTTCCAATTGCGTTTGCTGTTGTAGACAACGAAACCAACGAGTCATGGAGTTGGTTTTTTGAGAAGCTACAACAAATCGTGGAGGATGGTCCTCATTTATCGATTGTGTCCGACAGAGCTAGCCAAATATATGTTGCTAAAAATGTATGGTATCCGCGTGCACACCATGGATGTTGCCTCGTACACTTACAGAGGAATGTCGACGGCAAATTTAAGAAAAGGAATCAAAAGCAGTTGGTAGGAAGGGCAGCCGAGGCATTCAAGCAATCCCACTTTCGAAAATTGGATAAAGAAATCAAGCTGACGGATATTCGCTGCTGGAATTATTTGGAGTTAATTGATCTGAAACATTGGACACGGTCACATTTAGAGGGGGAGAGATACGATTTGATGTCTTCCAACATAGCGGAGTCACTAAACAAAGCACTGGTTCCTGCGCGGGACTCCCCGATAATGGCTTTTTTGAATTCATCAGGCGGATGATTAGTCGTTGGTTTGTGAGTAGACAACGAAAGATTTCAAGAATTAACGGTGAAATTCCTCCAGCCGTTGAAGTCCGCTTGTCAGAGAATCTACTAGCATCAAGAGCTTATGATGTGCTGCCTCTATCTACTTGGGTATTTGAGGTAACGGTGAAAACGACAGGTTATGGGAGCATTGTTAATCTGGAAAAAAGAACATGTTCATGTCTTGAATTCCAAAAAATTGGAATACCATGCCGTCATGCAATTGCGGCAACACAGTATCGGGATTCGCAGCACTCATAATTTGTTTCAGACATCTACTTGAAATCCACCTGGGATAAGGCAACGAAGGGGGTTACACTCCCGGTTCCTGATCCTAAAGATGTATTCATACCGTCAGAAGTAAGTGAGCTTGTGATGTTACCCCCAAAGACGAATAGACCGCCTGGACGACCACCAACGAAACGTAAACGTGAAGCAGGAGAGATTCCGGTAAGATTTTTATTTTTTTAAAGAGAAGAACACTGTTTTAGAACACTGTTTTTGTTGTGACCAGATTTTAAGTAAACAAGGGTATAGAATATTGTAGGAGGGGCCGAAGAAGAAGAAAGCCAACAAGTGTAGTCGGTGTATAACAACATGACACAACAAAAAGACATGCAAATAACCGCTACCTTCATGGGGGTTGGAGTGAACAACATGACACACCACTTATTTTCGTTGTAAACCACTTATTATCATTTTAAACAACTTATTATCTTCGTACACCAGTTATTATCCTCGAACACCAATTAATATCTTTCAAGAGAACTTATTTTGCTCGTACACCCATTGATATTTTTAGTACACCACTTATTATCCTCGTACACCACTTATTGTATTCGCACACGACTAATCACAGTTTGCCAAATTACTAAATCAGAGAGAGTCATTAAGGTTTGCAATCATTTTATTTGTTCAAACTAAATTATAACTTAAATGTGACAAATTAAGAAATATTTATCAATTTAAATAATTAAATAAATAAAATAAATACAAAAGGAATCGATTAGAGCCGTTAGTAGAGATCTTTCAAAATGAATAGATTATAGCCGTTGGGAGAGCTTTGAAAAGGAATCTAGCCGTTGGAAGAGCATTAAAAATGAAGCTAGCTGTTACGTCTTTTTGCTTATATAAATGGCAATGGCTCAATCGTAGTCTATCCGCAACACTTCCGAGTCTTTCTTCAAAATAATCACAAAACTCTTTCACAACCAGTCACAGTTAAAAAAATGACGGATCCTTATTATGCGGATATGAAGCAACACAAAAGAGACAATGACTGGCTCCATGCAGTTGCAGCTGCCCACTACTGCATACCCAAAAGTTGTCCTTGTGGTGAACGTATCACATTGAAAGCTGCCAACAAAGGAACAGACTACAACGTCTGTTCGGTTTATGAGGTTAGATTCGAGTCTCTCCGAATATATTTCACGAATTTGGCAAATTAAACTAACATGTCAAATTAATGTTTCGTAGGATGATGGTTTGCACATCCGTCATAGATGCGTTTTTGCAATCGAGGAAGAGTTGAAGGAGTTAAAAAAACAATATGAGGAAGAGGTCTCGGTCCGATGCAAGCTGCAATATGAGCTTGCGGTGATGTCTGAGGAGATCAAACAGCTGAAGAAACTAATTATGGGGTGTCGCTGATCTGATTTATCTTATGTTGTTGTTTTTCTAATTTCAATAATGTATTGGATAATGTTAAGGATTTCGAATTTCAAATATGTAGCCGTTGTTGTACTGAATCCATTTATGAAACAATATATGTTCAAGTTATTTTGGGCCAGTATCTTTAATGGGCCTTAAAGAAATGGTGTACAGAAGTGTGCGAAACTTATTGCTTTAATGAAAGGTGTACGCAAAGTCACCTTTATATTTATTTTTACAGCTTTATATTCATAAGTGTTGGACAGTTATTGCTTTCATTGAATCGAACTATTTTCATAACTTAAATGTTTTCAATTCTCTCTCTTTCGTAGTTGAGTTCAAACTGACAATGAAAAGACTTGATCTTTATCATCTTGTATGTCTAAATGTGTCAACTTAAGTTAATTCAAGCATTCTTTCTCTTATTAGGTGTACGCGGAGAAGTGAATTTATTGACCCTCTTCTCTTTCCAAGTTAATGACGTCATTTATATATCACTTATCTTGACAGTAAAAAATCAAACAATCAATTTACCCTTTCCCCTTCCCATCAATTTTTCTTCTGAAGACCCCTTTCCATCAATTTAGCTTCTGAAAATGGTCGCAAATATTAACCAGAGAACAATGACCGTGGCTGAATACGAAGACTTCTTCTACTCCCATGAGTTCGTTCGGCAACAAAACGACGAGCAGTACTTGATCAGTATAGCCAAGACCGAATTGAAAGAAGAGATCAGAGATGGTTTGGAAACCCAAGACTTTCCAACTCTTGAGACCCTTTTTGAAGAGGCAAAGGAAGTCGAAGAGATTCTGGAGATCGACAAAACACCTCCCCCAAGCCCCATCAAACGCCCTCGGAACAGCCGTGACTACCGCCCTCGCAAACACCCTCGATACAGCCCTGACACCGAAGATGAGGAAGAGGAAGACGACGAAGACATGAGTGACGATACGCTTTCATCAGGGGAGTACAGGATTTACGAGTACCCGGATGCGGTGTCTTCCTCCGACGACGATTTGGATTCCGACTAGTATTTTTAATTTCTAGTTTATTATGAACTTTAGTATCTTTAATTTCTACTTTATTATGTTTAATTTCTACTTTATTATGTTTAATTATGTTTAATTTCTACTTTATTATGTTTAATTATGTTTAATTTCTACTTTATTATGTTTAATATGTTTAGTATGTTTAATATATATACTTTAGACTGCTTAGTATGATACTGGAAAAAATGTGTACATGATATTATCCACCTTGGTGTACAGACAACTATGTACACCGGAATTATAATCATTTTTAGTAATTCCCATAAACTGACCAGAATAAATATATATGGCAAGATATGACTTCCATTTACAAATTTTTATGCAAATAAAAATATATAAATTAAGGTGTACATTTTTTTTTTTGATTGAATTTTTTTTTTGATCGAATGGTGTACATAATATTATCCACTTTGGTGTACGGATCACTATGTACACCGTGATTTTGTTTCATTTTTAATAATTGAAATTGTAAACTTAGAAAAAAGAAGATGAAATAATTGAAAGGCAACAAGAAGATGAAATAATTGGAAATTTTGTTTTGACTTAAGGAAAACACGGCATAAACCGTATACTATAAGGAAAGCACGCCGTAAACCGTATACTATAAACCGCCATAAACCGCTAATCTTGTTTTGACTTAAGGAAAACACGCCATAAACCGCTAATCTTGTTTTGACTTAAGGAAAACACGCCATAAACCGTATACTATAAAAAGTTTTTAAATTTAAGGAAATACCATTAACCGTCAAGGAAACATCATTAAACTAGATCAAGTTCACAAACATTTTATACTAAAACAACAAAAAAACTTTAAAGTTCAGTCACGGTTGAAAACTTCTGCAGAGCCAATGAATTCTTCATATGTGTCCATTGCGTACTTCTCACGGAATCTATTCACCATTTCGTCAATGATCTGCGCCATGTCATGGTAAGTACAACCCGCTGCATGCATTTCCAGGAATATAACCGCACAAGGGCCACAGTCACCGGATCTTTCATTAAAATAGAAATTTCCAGGGCGAACCCAAGTAAATGAACTACCCTTTTCAGGTGGAGGACATAAGGAAGGAGGAAGATAAGCAGCTAAAACATACGGCATTGATCGAAGTAGAGGAGTCATGTGCTCCAAAACAGCTTCGTCACTCGAGTTATGCGGTATGTTGCAGTCAAGGATCTCGACACGTCTGGAATGCAGCTCGATTACAAGTCCCACCCAGTGATCGTTTCCTCAGAGCATTGGGACGTATACCCTGTCTATATGACGCAGTAACTCCATCTTCAAATTCCTACGCCGGGTTCTCCCGGTAACAAAGCATCTCGTCGGACCTCCCCAATCGAATTTCAGCTTGTCTGTGGCTTCCTCAAACTTTTTGTACCTAGCAATTATGCACGACAGAGGGTAGTAGTCCATAAGTACGCACCGCATACCCAGGTAGGTGTCTCCGTGTCGTCGCCACAGCATATTCGTAAGAACATGAATGTGCTATATAAGATGTCCAAAGTAATCTAACATTAGATCACCACTAAAAACTGTATTAACAAGATAATTTACTCGTGTATATGGATACCTCGGTTCTGACCCAATTGGTAGGTTTTGCCAATGACAACAGGAAGAACTGATTTGAAACTACACTCCCAGTAACAATTGAAAATTCCCTACAATAAAATAGTTGGAAATGGAAGTTAATTAAGACCAAACAAGCGGACCACGAACCTTCTTTTAATTATACTTACTTTTTAGGATTCTCTTGAATAATCTTCCTGAACTTTTTAAACGTCTTCACATCCACGTCACACAATAGCGTATATTCCGATTTTGTGCAGCTTTGGAATAGCTCTTTCAATCTCGCGTCTGGGGTGTACATTCCTCCAATTTTGGTTGACCTTTTCCGAATACGCTTCCCTCTGCCCTGATCTACTATGTTTGAGCTTGTAATCAGACTTTTTCCTTCACCTTCTCGGATTGCTGACCTTGTCAGATAACCCCATTTATCGACCTTTACAGCATCTGGTGTTCGATAATCAGACACTAGATCATGCTCTGGTGGGGTCTTGTAGTCTTCCGAATTTGTAGGTGATGGTGCTTCTTTTTTCTCATCGTTTGGTGGATGCGGCACCTGACTATCACAAACCTGTTGTTAATAAACACAGACGATATTCGGTACGCATTCACACAGGTTTTAAATTTTTAATCAAACAACTAACCTCGCCTGGCAGGACGTAAGCTTTAGGTTTCACATACAAGACCAAGGCCATACTGTTGTCTTCTGATTGCCCAAAGTCCTCTGCCTCCTTATCCAAACCTCCCTCAAACGTTCCCACATCTCCAACCTCGTCTTCATAATAACCACCCATGCTTGCTAATAAATCTAACCCACCAATCGGAGACTCGTCAAAATTATCACGTTCCTGACACATTACAAATACAGACGTTATTTAATAACATAAAAAGATGACTTAAACAAACGAGTCTACAGGGTAACTAATTCCGCAACAAAAAACAATACGACTCTACAAACATACAGTGTCAGTCCACCGATCATTAACGTCTGGACACCTATCATAAAAAAGTATAATGTTTGTACACCTATCATAAACGTGTGTACACTTAACATTTTGGTAATGCAATGCAAATTTTCCCTACATAACCACTATTTACGTTCCTGAATACTAACATTAACCTTCCTGACAATTACAAATTACTCCTCTATAAAGTCTGTACACCTAACATTAAAGTTTGTACACCTAACATTAAAGTCTGTACACCTAACATTAACGTTTGAACACCTAACATTTTTATGTCTACAAAAGTATATCTGGTCTTACCTCTTCGACATCTAATGTCATTGGCACCTGGCGGTAGCTGTCATTATTAGTCATTCCTTCCTCATCCCCACCAGAATCGTTCCTCTGTTTCTTCTTATCACTTGCTTCAGCCTCGTAAACCCCACCAGAATCGTTTCTGTGTTTTTTCCTCGAACTTGCGAGAGCCTCGTCATCCCCACCAGACCCAACACGTTTCCGCTTTTGGTTCTCATACCCCGCAGCGTCGTTTCCACAACCTTCGGGTTCTCCAGCAGGCTGTGTTCCTCTTCGACCACTTGCATCGGAACAACTATCATTGGGGTGTGTCCAAGCATAGATTTCTTGGCGCAATATACCTAGTTGTCTAGTCAGCTCCACACGGAACCAAGTTTTGACCTCTTCACTGATTCTCCCACTATGGGACAATTCAGGATCTTTGCCAACATCTCGACGGGGACGAGATGGGCGAGCATGAGGTTTACTTGAACACCCAGCTTCTGCACTTCGTTTCCCAAATCGCCGTTTAGGCTCTAGACGCATTTCGGGATCACCAAGACCTGTCACTTTTGGACTACCAGTGAGAGGTGGGAGGGAAGCATCACCACCAATAAAATCAGTCCCTTTAATTTTGCTGCCTCTCCGCATAAGGTCAACTAACTTCTCAACTTTGGGGTCTTCCCTCTCATCCTCCCACTTCAAATCATCATCGGGTAATGAAAACGACACATCAACCTAATCAAAACATTAAATAAAAGGGACTGATTACGTCTTGAGTTTCCGAAAATATTACATACAAGATATATATATTAGACAGTTAATGTACCTCCGGAACGGCTTCAACTTCAATGATATCTTCGAATGCTAGCAGTGTATTTCGTGAGTTCCATCCGTCAGGTTCTTCAAGGAAATTTAACATCTTATCAGGCTCAGGGATTCTTTCAATAAGCGCCGAAATTGCTTTGAATGCCATGAATTGCAGAGCCAAAGGGAATCCATAACAAGCTGCAGTTTTTTGTTGCAGCCGAAAACGCATGATCTTAAGGGACTCTTTTTGAGTTGGAGCAGTAGGCGGTAGCAATCTAGACATTATAGCAAGAAATGCTTCTCTCCCCCAACTATATTGAAGAAACGCTCCGGTGTCTTCAAGCATTTCTACATATGACGCCGTAAAACGTAGATGTTTGTGGCCACAAACTACAAGTCCATCTACAAGAGCAATCAGAGCCAGGGGCAAACGCTTCCAAACAGGTAATGTTTCATCTGCGAGCATTTCAAGAACTTCAGGTACCATCACGTCAGGATCTTCTTTTTCAAAAAGTTTTCTCCACATTCGCCCAACCACTCCTTCATCCTCAGAGCCGGTTAGGGTCCTCACCGTTTGGGGACCAAAAGGGTCGCACTTTAGCCATGTTATGTCGCGAAATTTGGTAAGGGAAAATCGGAGGGGGTTATCTGCAAACAAGAACCAAAGTTCATATTTCTTCAAAGTGATTAGTTGACGGCTGAGGAGAGAATGCACGAGTTTCGCAGAGTTTAAACACCGGGCCACTGGTAACCGGAATAAGCCCCCAAACTGACTATCAAGCAAACACTGGAGCTCAGGGGTTCCTGCGAGGGACTTCGCTATAGTCCCAATTATCTTTGCTTTTGAATAGATGTTCAAGCGGATCTTTCCGGCAGCAGAGACAGAGGTGCATGCGTCGTTTCAAAAAATTCTGCATCTGAATTGGAGTTTTCTTCACCGGAGTTTTGAAGACTGCTGCTCCATTCTGTTTTCAAATAATTAAAATCAGTTGAAACAAATGTACGCTACTTTAAAAAACAAGGATTCTCAATCGGAACCGACGGCTATACCTGCATATCTTGGAGACAGTTTGTTTGTATTTCTCCTGCTTTCCGGCAGTTTCGCCGATTTAGATTTACTCCTAGTCACCCTTCCTCCCTCGGCATAATCCGACTGAGAATCCATGTTTTTGAAGTTTAATGCCTAGAACCCAGAAACCCAGAAATCGCCGACGAGTTGGAGTTCGGTTTCCGATTCCTAAACAGTTAATAATAATTTTACGGTTCTAATTTTTCTTTTCTTCGAACTGTCTTCGATTCAATTTTGAAACTGATTAAGTTTTAATTTCGATTTATTTTTTGCAATTTTTTTCCAACTTTAAAATTTTCCACAATTTTTTAAATCGAAATGGCAGAGGTGTAAATAAAAATGTTTTCAATGACCATAAGGGACATTTGAACTCAAGTTTGAAAGGGCAAATCGTAAAAGTTGCTCAATCCTCCAATTTAAACTTAGAGTTGTCCAAGTAGCATACAAACTTAAAAATTGTCCAATTTGCCAATTTTTTTCTATTATAATTAATAGGGATAATTAATATACAAATTATGAAAATCAGAGAAATATTTTTTATTTAAAAAATTATAATATTAACTAAAATATAATTGATATAGTTTAGTATTTTTATAATTCTAATTTAAAAAATTTCTTGAGTATTTTTCTTTTTGGTATTTCTATTGTTTAAAAAAAATTACTCTTTGCAATCGCCGGCAACCGCAAACTCTAACTGGACATAACTTTTGTATTTAAAAGGTTTATAGCGGTTTGAAGCGGTTTAGAGATGTTTGAGTGATTGTTGCAAAAGCCAACAACCGCTACCAACCGTAAAAGGGATGATAGCGGAAAAATCAGTTATGCCTTATATCCTATTTATATATAATAAAGATATGCATACATGATAATAGAGGGAGCTTAAAACATGGACTTTCTCACTCTAAATCTTCACTTCTTTCTAATATTTTTTTACTGTCAGTTCAATTAGTTTTATACTTTTATCTAGTTCTACATCTGAAAGCATTTGCTTGTGATATCTACTCTCTTAATTTAGGGTCCTAAAATTTATCTACCTTATACAAGTTCACATTTATTTTTGGACTTCCTTTAGAATAGCACGTGTTTGGACACGTAAATGTGTTTGGTTCTTTGAATATATTAACTTTACCTACAACTTAATTTAAACCAACATAGAAATACACATTACTTCAGTTATCGTTAATATCAACTTCCATACCAAGCCACAATAGACAAGTTATAACTTCATACCCAACTTAGACCAAACTAACGTTATTTTTTTTTTTTAATTTGGTTACCACACTCTGCACCTACATTCCAACACATTCCAGTTTTTACCCTATATTTTCACCGTTCCTTAAAATTGCATGACCTATTTGCTGAATTCTGTACAATAAACCATTCCATGCAGTTATATACCAATATGATTGAAAATTTTCATAGTCAAATAAATTTAATTTTACTTCATTTCAATATTCATGCAACCTCAATACATCAATAATGTCTACTATAACTATAGTTGTTCTTGAATCATATAAACTATTAAATAAAAATGCAGGATATCATGCACATATAAATTACCTATTTTGTAAATTAGATAACCAGAATATTCTAACCACTAGGATTAAAGATTAGATCACATCTACACAAATTTTTCAATACTTATTCGTATATATCTTTTTAGATTTACAACTTAAATATGTTAGATACTTTATTATTCTATTGCTGATATTCCGATTTAGGTATTTACAAAATTCCTTGCTATATTTAACTTATTTGTCTAGGCAAGATAATAGCGCTATCATACAAATTCTACTAACCCTTTTTCTGAGGCCGACAAAACACCAAGAAAATACAAAACCAAATATCGCTCATATAAATGTGTAAATACCTTTTCAA
This sequence comes from Hirschfeldia incana, assembly GCA_026261945.1. NCBI lineage: Eukaryota > Viridiplantae > Streptophyta > Magnoliopsida > Brassicales > Brassicaceae > Hirschfeldia > Hirschfeldia incana. The sequence continues at coordinate 8,842,122 of JABCMI010000006.1, forward strand.
ACTATTGAAAATAGAGCAACTTAATCCAATGTCAGAATCAAAATTACATACACCGTTCAGATTCACGCATTAAAACTGAACTCAAAATTTTATTAGGTTTCTCACAAAGTTATTTGAATGGTTCCTATATTTTTGAACTGAAATAAAAACCATAACCGAACTAGAATCAAACCAAAAATTTAAAAACGTAATTCACGCTTTTAAGCGCGGACACTATCCTAGTTGTTCTTATATAGTAGCGAGACATTTACTATAATGGTAGCTAAAAGTGTATTGTGGTGTTTTCTGACAATGGATATATCAAAATTTCTCTGTATATTATTTATGTATTATTAGAAAATTGGAAGAACAGTTCAGAATTTTTTTTTTTTGGAAAAAGGGCATGTCAGTTCAGAAAATTGAAAGCAGAGATTATTTCCAAGTTGATAACTATGTTCATGGATAAGCTTCAGTCCTGTGAAATGAAAAGAAAAATATTTAACAACCCACCTACGGATTTAGGTACTGCAATATCTGATAGAGCTTTGTCATCCATTTTTACGACATTATAAAACTCATCCATTTTTACTGACATTATAAGTTTAGAATACATAATATTTTTACGAAAGAAAAAAAATACATAATATTGTCACGAAAATTTGTCAGTATGTATTCATTTATTAATATATCAGAATATATGTACGAAAAACACAGGAGAAAATAAAAAGATATGCCCGAAAAGGTACGGTTCCGTATTTTAACTGTATGCCACGTCACCAATGTGAAGAAATCAACTATTAAGGGTGGACTTTTTGTTTTATTTTCATTTCGTATGGCGCGAATCTTGCAAGTCACACGTTTTTCTTTGTTTGTCACATATTAAGAATGGGGAAATCATAACTAAGGTGGTTTTCTTTGCACCGTCTAATGTCTTATTTTAAATTGGTAACTTTAGTAAATTGGCCGGTTTGTAAAATATGATTATAAGAGTTATATTAATTTTGTTGACTAAGATGTAATTATCTCATTTATAAATTATGATATTTATTCTGGATTTTTATGTACTATCGGCACATGGAGAGGAAAACATCTTATTGAGCATACATAAAAGGTTTTGGTAGAGATATTTAGCCGATCTTAGGAGGATATTTGGAGGTCTTTGGTTTGCTAAACTTGGTGGATGGATATTTTCCGTTTGACGATTACGCAGCTATATGATGACTACATCTTCTATGACTACACGAGCACAAATAGAGCCGGTCCTAGTACTTGTGCGGCAAGAAGTAGATATAAAAAATGTAGCCAATATATATTCAGTGATAGTCTTTGTTTTTTTCCTTAGAAAACTTCTTAGGGCCGGGAATCAAATCTGCGACCCTTTTGAACAAAAACAATCCGCATCCCGGCCCGTAATATGCTTATAACATCACAACTATTACTGCTGCTACTGAGAACTTTCTGTTCAAACAAAATCGCTTATGATACATACGTTTTTGGTGGCAGGAAACACAAACTTTATATAAAAAAAAAACTTTCAGAACTTCCAGGGTGGACTCTAAAACACAAAGCAAATACATGAATGCATTTACACCATCTATATACCACGTAGACCAACATATACTAGCCACAATCTATATCTTATTTTCTCAAAATTATATTTTTAATTGGTCCTCTCACAACCGGTCAGTTTAAATTTTGGCAACATATTTAAATATGCATAGTTTATTGCATTTTTAAAGTGACCTGTTACTATTTCAAGCGGCGCCGTGCCTAGATTTCTTGGGGGCTAAGGCAAAATTCAGTGTACTAATGTTATTATTATAAAAATAATTTTAGTGAATACAATAAATTTAAGAATAAAAGATATAATAGATATTTTTTATAGTATTTATAGAGTATTAAAATTGGTGGGAGGTGAAACATTCAAAATAAGGAGTTGATTATAGCAGAAAGGACAACTATGTCCATATATCTTCATTTTATGCAAATCAAAATATATTAAGCGTAAGTGTGCAACTGTAAACTTTTTTTTTAACACTATTTTATTGAATCTGATTCAAACATGTTACATTATAGAAGAAAGACAAAACGATAAAGAGAAACTAATGGAATTTCCACACCAAAAAATAGCGAGGACAAACATCATAGAAGCCACATTAGCAGATACCAAACCTGTCTTGTTTCACAATAAGGTAGATTAGATGTTCCCGTTTCCACAATAGCAGGCGGACTTCTAAAACCTTTAGTAAGAACACGACAATAAGTCGACAATAGCGTAAGTGTGCAACTGTAAACTTAGAAACTAGATTTTGACCCGCCCTTTTTAAGGGCGGGTATATTTTTTGTTGGAAAAATTATGATTTTGATAACTTATATATTTTAATTTTTAATGACTTATTTTGGTTATTTTAAATATGACTAAATTTTTCAATACTCTAGATAATTCTAATCTGTAATATGATTTAATTTATTGAGCCTGAAATTAAACTTATTTTACACTGAATTTATTTAAAACAAATTACATAAAATATTTTATATCTTCAACACTCTATATATTGAAAAATTTATTTGTGAGTTTCAAAACATTTTCTATAATATTATTAAATTTAGTTTATGTGATTTAGTTTTTATTTTAAATGAAACTATTTTTTAAGAAGTTGAGATAATTCAGACCCATATTATGATTTTGGTGATTTAATCATTTGTTATTTCAACTTGAATTTGTTTTTGAGGTTTCATTTAATAAATGCTTTCAAAAAATTAATAACATGATTTTTTTTTGGAAAGATATGTCATAAATATTTAAGAAACAATTTTTTTTAAAAAATACTAAGAACTGAATTATTAAATACTTTTTAATGTAATTGCAAAATAATAACATTTTATTGGTTGCAAATACTGTCGGCAAAAAGGTACATACATTATTTTTAATTAATTGGAAAATTAGAGTCATATTTATAAGAAATATTCTACTTTAATATTATAGATGTTCATGCCTAAATGATTTTATAAACTGATAAAAATACTGTTTATTTAGTAAAATAATTATATTAAATGAAAAACTAAGTGACAATAAATGTAACACATTTTTTTATTTAAGTTATCATTTTATTCATAAAAAATTGGCTTTGAATAATGTCTTTTGGTTACATTATTTTCCACCGGTTGAAACTAAGATAATATTTTTTACTAAATCGAACATGTAACCATATATAAAACGTAGTTATTTACATTTTTGATTTTATAATTGACACAAGATCTATATTGATTAACCAATAAATAAAAATCTGCATTATTATTAGTATGGTAATGTATTTAATTATGTGTATTATCATTAAGTTAATATAATTAATAAAATATGGAAATACAATTAATGTAATACTATTATTCGTGTTTCCAAACAACTTTCATTTTTAATACTATACTTGTTTCCAAACATCTCCAAAATGTACTTCAAATTTAATAATAAAGATGCTAACTTATTAATATTTAAATATTGTAGATCTTGAGCATCAAATATAGTATATAACATTATTGATTAACAATCACTACAATGAGAGAAAATTAATTTATAGAAGAAATATATCACATAAAATAAAGAGTATAACGGACAATCCATCATGAATATATATATATATATATATATTTGTATTAAACTGGTTATTTAGTTTGTTTTAGACTTTTAGTCAAGAAGTATATATATGGACCGTCGTTGCATGCATACGAATGAATGCACATAATGGGCCGAATTCCTTTAGTTTAGTTTCCTTTACCTCCGGTAACAATATTAATTACCACTATCCTATTGTTATTGTTAGAGAAAGGAGAAAAAATAGGGTAAATATATAGTACTAAGTAACGACATATTGTTAAAACATATAAGGTAAGACAAAACAATTAAGTCTAATGAAAGGGTGCAATGACTTTTCATAAGTAGATTTATTTAGACTCCTTCCCTTTTAATAAAGTAGATACATACAAGAAAACATAAATAACTATATAAAATGTTATAAAATGAAACTAGATGATATGTATAATTAGAAATCTAGAAACCCATAGAGGAAAACAATTGATGCTATATATAAATATGTAACAGTCGAATATAATGGCTAAATAAAAACAAAGGTAAAAATTGGGGGCCTCTAAACTTGTGCTAGAGGTTGGGGTTTAAGACCATGACTATCGCAGGTTCTTAGTGGGGGTTTTACACAAAATCTGTGATTTAGTTAAATCAAAAGAAAAGAAAATGTGAATTACCGATCCTTAATAAGAGGAGAGGCTTGAGCTCCACTCTGGCCGCGTAGATCGCCGCCGTATGTGCTGCTGGACCCCTTCCGACGATGCAGATCTTGGTTCTGTGAGTTTCCATGGCGGCGTGAGGTGAAGAGGAAGGAGAAGAAATCCTAACACATGTAATTAGCTCATAGAGAAGCTCGTCCCCTTCTGGTAAGTATGTAAGTTTCTCACCTTTATCGTCTGGATTAGTGATGCATATGCTTGTATGCAGTTGTCTCGGGGTGTTGAAAATCATTAATCAAGATTTTAGTGTGCTTAATTGTTGCCCTTTGATTCATGTAACCGAAGAAGTGTTTTACATTTTGAAGCTTTCAGTTAATTAACTTGAAGATTTTCTACGCAATGCTGCGGTTTTGATAATTATCAGATTTTGCTGATAGTAATGCGTGTTTATTTCTTCAAAGGGTATGCTCTGCTTCTTGTAAAGGTTTCATCTTTATGCTGTGTTTCTTGTGTTGGATCAGATGTTCCTCTTAGACAAAGAAACTCTGTTTGTTTGAGATCCAATATTGTTTTGATGCTTAGGTTTTACTGCTGTGACGCTTTGTTTTCGTAACTTTGATGATAAACGTATCTCTTTTGTTATGTATTTAGAAAGAAGTTTGAAATGGCTGGTGCAAGTTGAAAGAAAGAGAAGGTTGATGTAAACTTAGGAGATGATATTCAGAATAGACTTTCTTATTGAACAAGTAAGACAATACATCGATATATATACAGCTCTTATGACAAGATATTCCATAACAGAATTGGAATTATCTCTAATATAATGGAAGTTATCCTAAACACAAGAATGGGAATATTCTATTCCCTAATACTCCCCCTCAAGTTGGAGAGTGAAGATCTTGAACTCCCAACTTGGACAGTAAGAACTCGAACTGTGGTCGACCAAGAGCCTTGGTAAGAATATCCGCCAGTTGATCCTTCGTACGAACATGACGCATTGATATTAAACCAGCCCGAGCAGCATCACGAACACTATGACAATCTCTTTCAATATGTTTCGTTCTCTCATGGAACACCGGGTTAGAAGCAATATGTATCGCAGCTTGGCTATCAAAATAAAAAGAAACAGGTGTAGATGGTACCACACCGAGGTCTTTGATAAGAGGGACGATCCACTGCATCTCTTTAACCACACACACCATTGCTCTATACTCCGCTTCAGCCGAGGAATGAGACACAGTGTCTTGTTTCTTTGTTTTCCAAGCAATGGGAGATCCTCCCAACATCACCACAAAAGAACTAAGGGAATGCCGAGTGAGAGGACATGATTGTCAATCTGCGCTAAATCCAGGTTAGTATCAGCGCGTAGGAGAATTCCTTGACCAGGAGACCCCTTAAGATAACGGACAACGCGCAAAGCAGCATCCCAATGAGCTTGACGAGGAGACTGCATGAACTGAGACAAAAGATGAATAGAATATGAAAGCTCAGGACGAGAGATGGCCCGATAGACAAGTCGACCTATCAAACGTCTATATTGAGCAGGATCCGAGAACAAAGGACCATCATCAGACACAAGTTTATGGTTCTGTTCCATAGGTGTACTAACAGGTTTCGATCCAAGTAAACCAGTTTTACCAACAATGTCAAGAACATACTTTCGCTGAGATAAGAAAATTCCCTCTTCAGAGCGAGCAACTTCAATGCCTAAGAAATATTTTAATCTTCCCAAATCTTTCATATGGAAGCACGTACCCAGATAAGCTTTGAACTTTTCAAGTCGATCCAAATTGTTGCTAGCAATCACCAAATCATCAACATAAACAAGAACTCGTATCTCAACATCACCTTTGATGTAAATGAACAAGGAGGCATCCTCATAAGACTGCTCGAACCCAAACTTTAAAAGTGCTTGAGAAAGTTTGGCAAACCAACAACGAGGTGCTTGACGCAACCCATACAAGGACTTACGTAACCTACACACTTTGGTAGGATCAGAGTGTGAAAAACCAGGAGGAAACCTCATATACACTTCTTCTTCGAGATCACCATGAAGAAAAGCATTATGAACATCCATCTGATGAACCTCCCACTTCTTAGCTGCTACAATCCGGAGAAGCGCACGCACAGTGGTCATCTTGACAACTGGTGCAAAGGTTTCGTTGAAATCTTCTCCTTCTATTTGGTGGTTTCCACGAACAACCAGACGCGCTTTATATTGCCGAATGGTTCCATCATAGTTATATTTGATTGTAAAGACCCAGTGACAGCCAAGAGCGACCTTGCCTGGTGGAAGCGAAGTCACTTCCCATGTACCTTGGTCTTCAAGCGCAACCACTTCATCTTTAACTGCAACTTGCCAGACTTTCTCTTTCACAGCTTCCGAGTAACTCTTTGGTATTATACCTGCAGTGATTGCTGCTAGAAACACTTGATGTGCATGTGAGAAGGAAACATCAGATAGATATTCAACCAGAGGATACGGTGTCTTACCAGGAACCGAATCGGAGGGCGCTGACGGAGCGGAAAGAGGAGCGAGAGGGGTATCTTTTATACTAACTGTGTGATAAGCGATGTAATCTTGGAACTTTGCTGGAGGAGCACGAACTCTCTGACCACGTCCTAACAGATTCTCAGGAGATGGAGGAGATGAAGCCGCAGGAACAGAGTCGGAGGCTAATGGTGAAGAAGAGGAAGGTTCCGGAACGTTCTCTGTGTCAGCGGTTACAGGTGGAGAAGACGAAGCTTCTGTTACTTGGACATGAATGGCTTCTGTACTCCCCCTTTCATCCAAACTCGTTGCAGGTTGAAACAACCACTCCTCGTCAGATGCAAACGTAGCAGGAGATGAAGCAGGTGCAGGAGACCTTGGCGACAGTGTTATAGAAGCCATCAGAAACTCAGTCTCGTAGAAGACAACATCACGACTAATAAGAAATTCCTTCTTGTCCAAGTCATAAACCTTCCGGCCTTTTTGACCAAACGGATACCCAAGAAAGATACAGCGTCAACTCCTTGGCCCAAACTTGTCTCTATTACGAGACCTGTGATGTGTGTAGCATAAACTTCCGAACACACGAAGATGATCCTACTGCGGCTTGACGCCATGAAGTATTTCGTAAGGAGAACGTCTTTGCAGAACTTCTGTAGGCGTCCTATTGATTAAGTGAGCTGCCGTCAACACTGCTTCTCCCCAAAACTTCACTGGTAAGTTACTTTGAAACAGCAGGGCTTGAGAAACATTTAAAATATGCATGTGTTTCCTCTCAACACGCCCATTTTACTGAGGTGTTGCAACACACGATGTTTGGTGTATAATACCCTGTTCTCGAAAATAACGAGCCAGACATGTGAACTCAGTTCCGTTATCAGAGTGAACAATCTTCACAGATTTTCCAAACTGTCGAGATGCCATTGCGCAGAAGTTTTGAAGAACAGTTTTCACTTCTGATTTTTCGAGAAGAAGATAAGTCCATACAGCTCTGGAGTAGTCATCAACAATAGTCAAGAAATATACTACACCACTGGAGGAACGAGTTCGATAAGGGCCCCAAACATCACAATGAATCATCTCAAAACACTGGTTAGTTTTATTAGAACTTGAAAAAATACTTCTCGAGTCTGCTTTGCCCTAAAACAAGTGTCACAAGGACTAGGGGAAGCTGATTTATTTGTAGAAAACATAGGTAATGATGCTAAAGTAGAAGACGACGGATGTCCTAACCGTTGGTGCCATCTGAACTGATCGCCCGAGCTAACAACTTGACTAGTCCCACAATGAACCCTTGCAGCCATGACATCTTGAAAGTAGTATACCCCTTCTCGCTCTTTACCGGCTCCAATCAGGGTCCTCGTAAAACGGTCATGCAAAACACACACTGTATCAGTAAGCAGAGCAAAACAATTTGTCTGTTTCAGAAACTTCAAAACAGAGATCAATGAGCAGTTCAAGTTTGGCACAAATAAAACTTTCTCCAATGTGACTCTATTCGTCAAAGGCAAACTGCCAACATGAGTAGCAAACGTTCGATTTCCGTCTGCAAACCCGACTGGACATGGCGGTATGACAGACACGTTTATCAGAAGAGAGAAATCTCCTGTCATATGGTGAGACGCCCCCGTGTCTAAAATAAGATTGCCATGTTTTATCTTACCAGAAAGCTTATCAGAAGAAGATGGATGTGCTCGTTCGTTGATCAACTGAGTAAGAGCTGTCCATTGTTCTTCAGCGAAACCTGGAAAAGAGGACGAATTGGATGTGGTGGCATGAGCATTGTTCACACGAGCTCCCGAATTGGATGTCTTACGCGACCGATCCGAGCCTGAAGAACCACGACCTCGACCTCCACGAGAACCACCTCTGTTTGCTCCGTTCCCTCCTCTGTTTGCCATTGAGCGTTCTTCCCACCAATCAGGGAATCCGATCAACTGCCAACAGTTATTTTTATAATGACCTGTTCTCCCACAGTGAGCGCAAGGACGTTGCTCTGTTTCGGTTTTAGCTGGAAGAGTTAGTACGAGGGGTGCTTTGCTCTGTTTCGGTTTTAGCTAAGAACCCAACTGCGTTCTGCTGTGATTCTCGTTCTTTTGCTGAGTTAAGACGTTGCTCTTCCCTAATGACTTTCGCATATATCTCCCCAATGTCAAGCTCTGAATCTGAAGAGATAATTGACTGACAAATTCCACCGAAACGGACCTCATCCAACCCCATAACAAACTGATGCATCTTCTCTGCTTCTCTAGCTTTCTCTATCTCAGAAGCAGCAGCACAAGTACAACTCGGAAGTGGCAAGTACATGTCCAATTCTTCCCACAGTTTGGACAACCGTCCAAAGAACTCAATCACTGATTGACCATCTTGACGACACGAAGCTAACTGCTCCTTCAAGTGATGCACCCGCACCTTGTTTCCTACAGAGAACCGTTTGCGCAAGTTCTCCCACAGTTTGTGAGAGTCTTGAACAAAGGTGACAGTAGACCTCACACGTGGTTTGATAGACGTACGAATCCACCCTACGATCATTGAGTTAACCGAGAGCCATAGCTCCAAGTTAGGATCGTTTGCGAACGGCTTCGCGATAGAACCATCGATGAAGCCAAGCTTCCGTTTGGCACGAAGAGCATTGGTCATCTCACTAGACCACTCGTTATAATTCTCTCCGGTCAACGTCATTGACGTTATCATAGCTCCCGGATTGTCAAAAGCATGGAGAGAATAAGGAGTAACAACCTTGTTACCGACATCACCAACGTTTTCTGACGTTCCACTCTTGGCCACCGCCGACAAGTCTTCACCTTCAACCATAACTGATGAATCTCACAGAGAACCAGTAACTTAGGTCTTTGAACTTCGAAGAACTCAACACGATCACAAGAACTTAGGTCTTCGAACTTCGAAGAACTCAACGCAACCGCAAAAATTTTCTAGGTCTCAGGAAATTTCTGTTCTAATACCATATAAACTTATGAGATGATATTCAGAATAGACTTTTTTATTGAACAAGTAAGACAATACATCAATATATATACATCTCTTATGACAAGATATTCCATAACAGAATTGGAATTATCTCTAATATAATGGAAGTTATCCTAAACACAAGAATGAGAATATTCTATTCCCTAATAGTTGACAAGGCTGGTCAAAGTGGTGGCGGCAAGAAGATGCCACCAGCAAGATCTTCCGGTATCTATTCTCGGTTATCTCCATGTTCGTCTTCGCTTTCCTTTAGAAACTCACCAAAGGTGGACTTTACAACCCTTTGACCGCTCTGGCTGCTGGTGTCACTGGTGGCTTCAGCAATTTCATCTTCACCGTCCTGGTTCGAATCCCCATTGAGGTAATGATGATGAATTAGCATTCTCCGCATCTTGTTAAAACTCATGATGATCATCTTTGTTTTTTTTATTGTGTTCTAAAAGACTTCATTTTGTGATTTTTTGTTCTGTTTTTGTTATTGCAAGTAGAAAAGATGAAAACTGATTTCTGTTTCTGTGCTCTTTCTGTTAATGTTAATTACAAATAGAAAAAGGATGAATCTTTTGTTGTTACAAGTTTTTTTTTGATTGTGATGTTTGTCTTTAGCTCTTTATTTTATTTGCTTGATGTGGAATCTGTGCAGGTTATGGGATGGGCTTATGCACACGGGAACATATAACACAAGAGCATTTACTCGTGTCTTGGTTTGGACCTATCAAGGCGGCATTGCTTGCTGTTTGGTTCTTCAATGTTGTGTTCAAGCCTCCTTTGTGTTCAACCCAATACCTTCATAGAACTCAGTTTCTCGACAATCATTGATGTATGTTGTCACATAAACATGCATGAACCAATCATCTTTCTGGTTAGGCCAATGTCTTCAACACATAGATAGTTATTTTTTTAAAAACCTTCGATTAAGATACTATCATTGGAGAGTAAAAATTAAGTGTTTCTTAAGTAAATTTTTTAACTAACTTTTATTATTAAAAAAAATCATTAAAAACCCAAATGCGGTTATAGGGTTAATGATGCTCTAAGGATAAAGCTAGTAAGCACGGCTCTGATTTCAAGTATCTATTGGTTGTTTTATTTGTCCATACGGAATACAGGGTTTATACCCATCGAGGATACTATTTTCTCTTTTAAGGAGGTGTATTGAATCTGAAATTTGAATTGATTTGATTTTCAATGAGTTTGTAGATGATTGCAGGAGAATTGGAGAATTTGAGATGATTTTTGTTAAAACACTTTAGAATCTCATTTAAAACAGTGGGATTTGGACTTTTATTTTTATAACTAAGAAACTCTCTTCAAATACTCTAGAAACACTTAAAGTATTTTAAAATCACCTACTTAAATTTTATTCAAGAACAGTGGATTTCAGAGTGTTTTGTGAAATGACAAGTTCAATAACACTATATTTTAAAGTGTTTTTTAAAATTCATGTTTGAATAACAGTGGATTTGTCATTATAATACAAATAACTTCAAACTCCTAGTTGAATACACCCCCCTAAGTCAAGCTTTGTAAATAATACTCATTCTGTTTCAAAATAAGTATTACTCTAGCTGTTTTTTCTTGTTAAACAAAAAAATTCACTTTACAATTCCAATGCAGATTATACTTATTTTCAACTGAAAATTAATTGCGAACTGTATTGATTTTATAAATAATTTTATTTATCTCAAATACTATTGGTCAAAAAAGTGTAATTAATAAGAATTTGCATATATTTTAACAACTTTCTTAATCTATATGAAATGTGTCGGAATGACATTTATCCAAAAACGAAAGGAATAGTTTTAACCCACATGTCACTACATGCACATTTATGGTATAACTAGGGTTGGTCCGCCCTACGGGCGGGATGCATATTCAAAAATAATTGAAATAATTTGAGTAAATAATTATTTTAATATTTATTAGTTAAAAATATAAATAGTAGTTAAATTTTGCACTTGTTTTTCTTCTTTTTTAAAGTCTAAATAAACTTTGCTATTTTGATAATTAGTTAGATTTTTTTTCCTTGGGGTGACATTACATCAGTTCTTGCTTAAAATAAAGTGAGGACAATTCTAAAGTTGAGGTTAGTATTTGACAATTCATATCTATATGTATAGAGAGAGAAGATATACATGCAAGTCCTTAGGTGATTATTTGGATTCATTGTTGCATAACTATGTTTTCTATTTTTCTCAACCATCTTAACCATTATAATTTTTTTATTTTGTTTTAAGTTAAAATGTTGTTTGTTTTTCTTATTTTCATCAAATTAAAAACATGATTTTTATTGGTAAATATTTGTTCTAGAAATATATTTATATAATAATATTATGATAGAAATATAAAGTAGAAAATATTATATTTTAAAGTTAGTGTAAGGAACATATATTTATGTTTAAACAAATCTGATTTCCAATCATATAAACTAATTTTTTTTATCCAGGATAAATATAGTTATATCGTTTTTATAAAATTAAATAAATCAAAAATTAATGGTATATAAACCGAACCAAACCAAATTAGAAATGAATCTAACATGGTAATTATTTTTTTATTAACCGAAATATCAAAAAACTAAAAAAATGATTCGAAACCAGACCGAAACCCAGATTGAACATGCCTAGATAGAAGCATTAGAAGGAAGCACTGGCTTAACAGTCCAATCAGTAGATATTAATCTTAAATTATTAATTTGTAGATTAAAATAAAGACCCAAAATAAAAGGGAAATTGCGGTGAATATACATAAAAATTTATTTTATTAGGTAAATGTACATGTTACTGTGTAATTTTCACAATTCCAAAAGTGACCCTATTGCTTCTTGCAAACATAACTCGACAAAACCTTCTACCTCTTTAGCCATTTCTTTTTTTTTCCTTGTTTTCTTTTTTTTTTATTTCTCACTAGGGGTTTGCCGGCGCTACGCGCCGGTTTTGCTAATATTATTATGATTTGACTATGGTTTTATAATTTAGAACATTTCTCAACAATATTTTAAAAAATAAAATATGTATATGATCTTATGGAATTTATTAATTTGATTGTAGTCTTTGCAAAGTTACTATGAAAGAAATTAAATTTAAATATATGCATGACAATTTGAAAGTGTAATAGCTGAATTGTTTATTATTTAATTTAAATTTATTAATTTAAATTATAATTTAGATAATTTATAAATGTGTACTTCATCTTACAATGATTATATTAAATAGAGTTTATACATGTATATTTATATGTATATATATATTATGTTGTGAAATTTTTACTTTTCACATTATATATATATCAATAATTAGATATGATGATAAAGATGCCTAAGAACTTAAACTGATAAATGATAAATCAATGCTAGTTATATAAACTGAATGTTTTATTTATCTTTTATTTTGTGTCATCTCATTTAGAATAATATTAACTTTTTGTCATGTTTTATACTATTAGCTTTGTATTTGTTCGGTTTAACTCGGGTTACTCTTCAGTTATCGGCTAAAATGGAACCGAACCAAAAATCCAAAGTAAATGAAATCGATCTTGTTTTTGGTTAGATCCGTAACTGAACCGATTTTCTTACTTCAGATCGGGTTCGGTTCGAGATTTATGTCCAGACCTAGTTTTGTATATTGGGGTGATGGGGAGGTGTTATAATAGTTTGATGATTTGGATCTTTTTAGGTTGATTTCAATGAATTATATTTTGTGAGCGGTGCTTATGATGATAATCTATATATATAAAATAGACTTTTCTCTTTTCATGTGACATGTGGAAGGGGGGTTTGGTGACATGTGTCCCTTTTTTATTTATTTTTACATTTTAGCTCCTTCATCTTTTATATTACTACAATTTGGTTCACCACTTTCTAATTATGCACTATTTAATCTTTCTCACAATAATCATCATCATTTGAAGTGTTATAATCTATTTTATCAGTCCAAAAAATACATGCTGAATTAAAAAAATAATTAAAGTAATATAAATATATTTTAACTATTTAATTCATTCACATCTAAAAATAACATAAACATTCGCTATTTTATTATTTTACTATTTTTGATTTACTTATTTACAAATTATATGTATTTAATTTTAATATTAACTAAACTAAAAAGGAATAAACTAGATCACAACACATAATTTAAACATAAAACCTCCATAATCAGAAATAAAATCAAACTGCCGAAGTAACACTAACTCAATAAAAATCTAAAACTGAAAGAAAATCAAGAACAAAGACTAATGTACCTCGGTTTAATATATAGTGTCACAGCTAGAACAAACAAAAGTCAGGAAATGGTTGAAAGATAAACTTTGAAGCAAAGCAATCTCTCGAACACAAAGAAGTGCGATCAAAGACTAACACAAAAATAAGAAAACATATGTCCAAACCTTCGAAACCTACAAAGCATACACATATCCAAACCTAGATTGGCAAGCATGGCGAAAGAGAGAGCCACAAGAGACGCGAACAGATGACGAAAGAGAGAGTCACAAGAGACGAGGACAGCGATGAAAGCTGCAAAGAGATGAAAAAAAGAGAGGGAACGGTAGATGAAATGAAATCGATAAACCGTGGAACCTTCTTTAAGCTTCGTAAGAGAACATACAAGTTAGATCACTATAATCCAAATCTTGAAAAATAGGACAAGCATGGACTATTAATAGTAAACCAACAACGAGGATAACAACATCAAAGATGACTAAACTCAGACCCAACTCAAGGAGATGCAGTTCCTAACTTTAGAACAAAGCAATCTCTCGAGCACAAAGAAATACGATCAAAGACCAACAAAAAAAACATGATACATAAAGAATAATCAACAGAAGACCAAATTGCTACGAAGCAGGAAGACACTTTCGTAACGCACCATAAACACAACTACCAGCTAAAAAGTAAGAAGCACCTCATAAACTAATTAAAAAAAGACAAACAAAAAGCTCATGCCAACAAAGAACCACAAAGCTCTGGATAGAAGGGACCAAAGCTCCAGGAGACTAACTCCGCACATTTATACTAAAGGAAGCAGGAGAAGAAAATAAACAACCTGAGGGAGAAAGAATGGAGGCCAACTACCGCCAAAGCAGATCGCAAGCTTGAGACTAGAAACAATCATCAAAACTTACAAAGCATACACATAGGAAAAAACCTAGAGTGGCAAGCATGGTGAAAGAGAGAGCCACAAGAGACGCGGACAGCGATGAAAGCTGCAACGAGATGAAAAAACAGAGAGGGAATGGTAGATGAAATGAAATCGATAAACCGTGGAGCCTTCCTGGAGCTACAAACGAGAACATACAAGTTAGATCACTAGAATCCAAATCTTGAAAACTAAGACAAGCATGGACTATTGAAAGTAAACCAACGACAAGGATAACAACATCAAAGACAACTAAACTCAGACCCAACCCAAGGAGATGCAGTTCCTAATATTCGTTGAAAATTAAGGAAGAGTAGGAGTAGCCAATATTGACTGGAACAGCTTACAATACCGCTATAAACAACCGCATAACTAGACACTTATAAATCCGATCTATAACAAATCTATATATATAAAATAGACTTTTCTCTCTTCTTTGGACATGTGGAAGGGGGCTTTGTTGACATGTGTCCACTTCTTATATCATTTTACATCTTGGATCTTTCTTCTTTTAGATTATTATAATTTGGTTCATCACTTTCTAATTGTGCAATATCTAATTATTTTCACAATAATCATCATCATTTTAAGAAAAAATAATAAATAAAATAATATAAATAAATTTTTGATTTTTAATTTGTTCACAACTAAAATAACATAAACTTCATTATTTTATTAGTCATTACTATTTTCTCTTATTTCATTTACAAATTATACATTTATTTTAATATTGACCAAGTTAAGAAAAATAAACTAGAAACATAAAATCTCTATAATCATAGAGAGAAAAAAATGCCTAAAACACACTAACTAAATAAATGTTTAGAACTGAAACGATATCAGGAACAAAAATTAACTTAGCTCACTTTATCATAGAATGTTTTGGTTCTAACAAGGATATGTCGGAAAAGAGTAGAAAGATAAACTCTGAGACAAAGTATCTTTCGAATACAAAGAAACACGAAGAAAGACCAATACAAAAAACCAAGAAAGCGTGTTACAGCAAGAATATCCAACAAAAGGCAATAATCGCCATGAAACAAGAAAACAAATATTTAAGACACCATAAGCGCAGCCACCAGCTAAGATATACGAAGCACCTCACAAACTAAACAAGCACATAAAAAACGTTCATACCAGTGGAGAACCACAAAACTCTAGATAAAAAGACCAAAATTTCGAAAATCTAACTTTGCACACTTATACTAAGAAAAGCAGGGCAAGTAAACATAGAACCTGAAGGAGGGAGAATGAAAGTTAACCACCACGAAACCAAAGCCCAAACTTGAGATCAGACACAACATTATAAATCTACAGAGCATACACGGAAAAAAACAATATCTAAACCTTGAATCGCAAATTTGGCAAAATAGAGAGCCACTAAAGACGCGAACAGTGATGAAATCAGCAAATCATGGAGTCAGCCTCAAACTATGAAAGAGAGCATAGAAGTCTGATGATCAAAAACCAGATCTTGAAAACCAACCAAACATGAATAATCGACGGTAAGCTAACGAAGAAGAAATCAACATCAAAGATGACTAGACTCTGATCCAACATAGGAGATGCATTTCCTAACCTCAACAAAAATCTAAGTAAGAAAAAGAGCAGTTAATATTGACCGAAACAACCTATAACGCTGTGAGTAACAACCACACAACATGAAACTTATAAACCCAATCTATAACAAATACCAAACAATCTGAAGAAGAACAAAGACACAAAGGTGAGTATTTTTGGTGAGGGTGAGAAGCAAAGCACACGGAAAAATTAAACGAAATACATAGACAGTGACAGTTTAATGTCAAAACATTGAGAGAGAACACAAAACATCTCAAAGAATAATGTTCAAATAATTCAAATAAGAAATAAAATACAAGTTATGACGTTAAACTGTTAATCTTAAAACAACAAATGCAAAGTTATTGAAATTTAAAATGCTTTACATCAGAGACTTTACTATTATATACAAAACATATTATTGAAAAACACAAACACAAAATATATAAACCTATCACCTATTACGATATAACACGATAAAACATTAAATAATTTTCTTAACAAATAGAGATGACCACATAATTACATCAAAAAAATTACTCAACAACAATAAATATCAAAAATTTCAAATTCTTAATACTAAGATTTAAGATTAAAAATAAACTGTACCAACTTCGAATGTATCTTTACGACCAATATATATCTAATTGGTTAAATTGATATAGTCACAACTTCTTAATTTTGATAAATCCAGAGCGAAAAAAACTACCGATTAATATAACACCTATGATTATTTGAAATTATCATCATAAGCACCGCTCACAAAATATAATTCACTGAAATAAACCTAGGAAAATCTAAAGCATCAAACTATTATAACATCTCCCCATCACCCCAATATACAAAACTAGATCTGGGCATAAATCTCGAAATTGAATCCGATCCAAAGTAAAAATATCGGTTCAGTTACGAATCAAGCCAAAAAAAGATCAATTCATTTAATTTGGGTTTTCGGTTCGGTTCCATTTTAGCCTATAACTGAAGAGTAACCTGAGTTGAACCGAACAAATACAAAGCTGATAGTATAAAACGTGACAAAAAGTTCATATTATTTCAAATGAGATGACGCAAAATAAAAGATAAATGAAAAATGCAGTTTATATAACTAGCATGAATTTATCAATTTAAGTTTTAGACATCTTTACTATCATACCTAATTATTGATATATATATATATATATATAATGTGAAAAGTAATATTTTCACAACATAATATATACACACACAAATAAATATATGTATAAACTCTAATTTAATATAATCATTGTAAGATGATGTCCACATTTATAAATTATCTAAATTATAATTTAAATTAATAAGTTTCAATCAAATAATAAGGAATTGAGCTATTACACTTCAAATTGTCATGCATATATTTAAACTTAAATTTCTTTAATAGTAACTTTGCAAAGACTGCAATCAAATTAATAAATTCTATAAAATCATATACATGTTTTGTTTTTCAAAATACTGTTGAGAAATGTTCTAGATTATAAAATCATAGTCAAATCATAACAATATCAGCAAACCGGCGCGTAGCGCCGGTAAAACCCTAGTTTCAAATAATCATAGGTGTTATATTAACCGCTAGTTTCTTCTCGCTCTGGATTTGTCAAAATGAAGAAGTTGTGACTATATCAATTTAACCAATCAGATATATATTGATCATAAAGATACATTCGAAGTTGGTACGCTGTATTTTTAATCATAAATCTTAGTATTAAGAATTTGAAAGTTTTGTTATTTATTGTTGTTGAATAATTTTTTTTGGATGATGTAATTATGTGGCCATCTCTATTTGTTAAGAACATTATTTAATATTTTTATTGTGTTATATCGTAATAGATGATATGTTTATATATTTTGTGTTTGTGTTTTTCAATAATATGTTTTGTATATAATAGTAAAGCCTTTGATGTAAAGCATATTAAATTTAAATAACTTTGCATATGTTGTTTTAAGATTAAAAGTTTAACGTTATAAATTGTATTTTATTTTTTATTTGAATTATTTGAACATTATTCTATGGGATGTTTTGTGTTCTCTCTCCCTATTTTGATATAAAACCGTCACTATCTATGTATTTCGTTTACCTTTTTCCGTGTGCTTTGCTTCTCACCCTCACCAAAAAATACTCACCTCTGTGTGTTTGTTCTTCCTTAAATTGTTTGATATTTTGTTATAGATTGGGTTTATAAGTTTCATGTTGTGTGGTTGTTACTCACAACGTTATAAGTTGTTTCAGTCAATATTGGCTGCTACTTTTCTTACTTAGATTTTTCTTGATGTTAGGAAGTGCATCTCATTAAGTTGGAACAGAGTCTAGTGCTCTTTGATGTTGATTTCTTCTTTATTAGCTTACCGTCGATAATTCATGTTCGATTGGTTTTCAAGATCTGTTTTTTGATCATCATACTTCTATGCTCTCTTTCATAGTTTGAGATTGGCTCCACGATTTGTTGATTTCATCACTGCTCACGTCTCTATTGGCTTTCTATTTTGCCAAATTTGCGACTCCAGGTTTAGATAGTGTTTTTTCTGTGTATATTCTGTAGATTTATAATGTTGTGCCTGGTCTCAAATTTGGGCTTTGGTTTCTTGGTGGTTAACTTTCATTCCCTCTCCTTCAAGCTATATGTTTACTTCTCCAGCTCTTTTTAGTATAAGTGTGCAAAGTTAGATTCTCGGAATTTTGGTCTGTTTTATCTAGAGTTTTAGAGTTTTGTGGTTCTCCGCTGGTATTAACGTTTTTTCTATGCTTGTTTAGTTTGTGAGGTGCTTCGTACATCTTAGCTGGTGGATGCGCTTATGGTGTGTTAAATATTTGTTTTCTTGTTTCATGGCGATTTTTGCCTTCTGTTGAATATTCTTGCTCTAACACGCTTTTGTGGTTCTTTGTATTGGTCTTTGATCGTGTTTCTTTGTATTCGAAAGATTATTTGTCTCAGAAGTTTATCTTTCTACTATTTTCCGACATCTCCTTGTTATAACCAAAGCATTCTATGATAAAGTGAGCTAAGTTAGTTTCTTGATATCATTTCAGTTCTAAACATTTACTTAGTTAGTGTGTCTTTGGCATTTTGTTTTTCTCTATGATTATAGAGATTTTATGTTTCGATCATGAGTTGCGTTTCTAGTTTATTTTTCTTAACTTGGTCAATATTACAATAATTATATAATTTTTAAAATGAAATAATAGAAAATAATAACTAATAAAATAGTAAAGTTTATGTTATTTTTAGTTGTGAATAAATTGAAAATTAAAAATTTATTTATATTATTTATTTATTATTTTATTCATTTTGTATTTTGTAATTAATAAAATGGATTATCAAACTTAAAAAGATGATAATTTTTGTGAAAATGATTAGATATTGCACAATTAGAAAATGGTGAAACAAATTATAATAATCTAAAAAAAGAATCTTTAATGTAAAAAGATATAAGAAGGAGACACATGTCAACAAAGCCTCCTTCCACATGTACAAAGAAGAGAGAAAAATCTATTTTATATATATAGATTCTCATTCTCTTTCTCCTTTATTTTTGATAAACTCTAACTTTCTCTAAAAAATATTTCCACAGAACTGGGGTTCTCTCATCTTCCTCTTATATATGTGCAAGTTGCAACCCAAAATCTATATAAAATTTGTCTTTTGTTTCCAACGTGAAACCAAGCTTCCCCATCGTGAAAAGACCAATCCGAGAGTAGCCACCGTCTTCTCCAAGCCACGACCACCAAACTCCGCCGCCGAAATCTTCCGTCATGCTCTGTAAATCAGACAGCATTCAGCTCTGAACCATCGACAACCTCCATAGGACTTTGATTCAACACTGCATGTCTTTCGTCCAAGTCACCTCCTCGCCATGATCAGCCCACCGCCATGGCTGTGCTCATCATTGGGATCAAGCTCGCCCTCAGATTCTGCAAAGAGAAAGCATGGTTCTCTCCAATTGTGAAGTTTAGAATATTTGCACGTATGACTCTTGACCTTTTGGCTACTTACTCTTTGACCCCAACACTACTGATTGTGCAGGAACGTCTGCTTGAATCAACTCCTGAACTTTCGATTTTGCAGTAACCCGAGGGAAATTTGATTAAAAAAAACAGTAACCCTAGTCCCTGAATTATCCTCTTTGTTTCGACCCGGATGTCCTTGATTTCACAGGAATAACCTGCAATTTTGTCCCAAATTCTCAAATGTGCATTTTAAACCATGTGATATGCAAATTAACACTCTAATGCAATATATACACCTAATATGCAACTCAAAACACTAATATTATTAAGTAATATATTCTAAAAACTATTAAGAAACTTAAATATCACTGCTTTAGGATTGGAGCATATGCACTTGAACATAATATCAAAAAAATATTTAATGATTTATACATATTATTTACTGCCGGTTATTGAATAATTTATCCGGTTATACAAATTTTTTTATTGATTTACATACAATAATCGATTATTGGGTGATTTTTTACAGTAGTAATTTTACGTAATTATTACCACTAACCTGTACAAAGCTCACATAACAATATTCTTCATATTTTTTCTTCATATTCTACAGTTATTATATATAGAGATACGTAAGCTTTATATCCGGATTTCACATAGCTAGAGTTGAAATAAATCCGGTTAGTATATTCGCTAGAATTACATGACAAGACTTTTCATAATTTATTAGTTATATATAATGAACTCAACATATCACTCACCTTTACAATTTCCTAATATATAGATGGAAGCATGTCAGATACAAAATACCACATTTTTGGTGTTCGAAATGAATACAGTTATACGAGTTGGCGTAATATTTATGTGAGTCTTAATATTCTTTTGTGTACGGCGTGAGTGTTGATCAGATATTAAATTCGGAATACCCTAAACTCAAATCTAGAATCCAAACTCAAACCGCAAATCCTAAATCCAACTCCAAAACCTAGACGTTATAGGTTTTGGGTTTAAGGTTTACGGTTTGGGTTTAGGGTCTAAGATTTAGGTTTAGGGTTTATGATTTGGGGTTATGGTGTAGGATTTGTTTTAAGACATACAGTTTGGGTTTAGTATCTAGGATTTGGGTTTAGGATATAAGATTTGGGTTTAAAATTTACAGTTTTGATTTATGGTATAAGATTTATGTTTAAGATTATAAGGTTTGGGTTTAGGGTCTAGTATTTGGGTTTAGATTTTCTGATTTTGATAGGGTTTTAGTATAATGTTTACGATTTGGGTTTATAGTCTAGAATTTAAGTTCAGGGTATAGAGTTTGGGTTTAGAGTTTAAGGTTTAAGTCTATGGTGTAGGATTTGGGTTAACGGTATTTTTGGTCTAGGATTTGGGTTTAAGGTATAGGGTTTGGGTTTAGGGTTTACTGTTTTAGTTTATGGTCTAGGATTTATGTTTAAGGTTATATAGATTGGGTTTAGGTAGTATAAGCCTAGGAATTTGGTTTTTGGTTTGTTTTTTATGGTTTTCATTTTTTCGGTTATAGACAAATAAGAAATGTTCGGTTACTTATAAAATTTGGTTTGATTCTGGTTATGTTCTTTTCGGTTTCCGTTCAGTTCATATAACAATTATAAGAACTGACTGATAACCAAAAATTATGGGTCCAATTCGGTTACGGTTCGGTTCAGTTTTTACAATTAATTTGGGATAAATGGGGTAAAAATAAAAAAAAAATTGGGATATTTTCGGATATAAATCGGGAAATTTGGGTAAATTTTAATATTTTTGATAAAAAATATTTGGCTAATATGGTTCTTCATGATAATTCGAATAATTTAAAGTACTTAAGATAAGAAATTTTTTTGAGTATTTTGATTTTTTTAGATAGTTCGGTGTATAAGTACTAAAAATACTAAATATAGAAGTTGATATTTTTAGGTATATAAATTTTATTTTGGATATTCGTGTACCCATTCGGTTTTTGGTTTGATACCAGTTTGATTTTGGTTTTTTCGGTTATAGAAATATAGAAACCGTTTAGTTATCTTTGAACTTTAGTTCGGTTTTGGATTCAGTTTTCGGTCTTTATGCCCAAGTCTAGTCTAGTAATTTGATTTAGGATATAAGGTTTGAGTTTATGGTGCGGTTAGTATATTATAGTGTATTTAATGTTATTTAGCATCTCATTTAGTTCTTTTTAATAACTTTAGATTGCATGTAGGTGTCAAAATTGCATATATTTGTCAATTTATGTGTATAGGGTTTGTAGTGTCCAATTAAAAGTTTGGGCGACATTGGGTGTTTTGTTTCTGCAAATCAGAAACAGTTGGGGCCGAGACAAAATAATGAGAAAATATAGGGATCAAATGGTGCAAAAGACAGAATAATCGCGGGTCTATATTTTCATAATTAAAAACTAGGGGACTAAATTAAGGATGCTTCTCAATATATAAAAATTCTGGGCCGTTTTGTAAAGTAGCAAAAGTTCAGGGACCTGTCTGGCAAATAATCTAAAATCCACCATTGAAGACAACGAGCTTTCTGTTTGTGTAATCTATAGCTGATTCTGACGATGACGATGCCGGAGACCATGGCTTGGGATCAGAGCATGGCGCAGAGGACGAAGTGACATCAGTGGCTAAGCATCTTTCGCACCGTTCGTGAAGTCGAGAACCAGACTTGACACCATGGAAAAATATGTGGTGTCACAAAAAGACAAAATAACTGGCAACAGGTAAGTGAAATAGTTTCCAACCTCAACAAGAGGTTACTTATGTCATTCTGTCACTGCTAATCACATGGATCGCAAATTAATTTAAAAATAAACACACTTTACCAATTTCTTCTCAAAATTTGTATATTTACCTAATTAAATATAGGGCAATTGCACTGGATATACAAGGTATAAAGATTATTTAGCTGCTTGGTTACGCACTGTTGGCATTTCCAAATATTTCGATAGTAACCCTATACCGTAGCACTAGCTCTCTCACACACCTAAGCACTATAGCTCAAAAGAATTTTCCGATCAGAAATTTCAGATCAGCTTTATGTAGAAAATGATGACTTCCAAGCTCGTCGACTTACCTGACTCACCTGAGACCGGGGTTGATCTACAAATTTCTGCCATGATGTTTGCGCAAACTTACCAATCTTCCAGAGCCATTAATCTGTTTCGCCGATGATATGAGAAGCCAAAGTCGGTCTCCGTCAATGGCGCATTTATCTCCGTCAGGATTCGCGTCGCTGCGGCTGGGTATCTCGGTGGCTCTGATGTTGTGTAGATCTGTGACTTTCTTCATCGGATTCCTCTTGCTGGCTTGGGTTTTGGCTCTTATTGTGGTTTTTTATGTTTATGTCGCCGGGATCGTCACTGCCATTTCTCTGGCTTGGAGGTCAATCCTCTCTTACATCTTGACGCCACCACCTTGTTCACCGAGGAAGGAGATATCTGGTAATTTTAGTGAAAATTTTAGCTTTTTATTTTCTTAATTATCGTGAGGTTAAGTAGTTTAGTCCAGATATTGTTAAAGATAGAGATTAGAGATGGTTGTTTGAATTGAATAAGGGTCAATCAAACGTAACGTGACGACAACAAACGCAAAATCAGATTCATTTTCACATTTGCTTTTACAATTTTTTTTCCTGGTTGACTTATGTTTCTTAAATTAAATCTGTTGTTTATGTTTTTTGACCATGTTTGTGGTTGTTACAATGTCTGGTTTTGATTACATCATTCTCGGAATGGAAGCTGTTGTGAAGTGAGTAACGATTCTTAAGGACCTCTATTATAATCGGGAAGCAGAGCGAGGTGAGGATAAAGAAGATGGATTTGATTATATAACAGCACAAATCTATACATGGGTGAAACGAAGCTGAACGGGTCACCTGTGTAATTTCACGTTTGCTTCTCTCACTACGTACCTAAATAATAAAGTTGTTGCATGATCGCCTAATTAAGTTTTTATACTTGCATTTCTAGCAAATTTGGCCTTTTAAAATTGTAATGTGAAATAATGGTCTACTATCTCTTACTCAGTTTCACTTTCAATGTATATTTATTTGATTAAGTTTGTAATGTCTACTACATTTTCGCTTTATGGTTTGGATACTATTTTCATATAAACAAATTTTTTTCGTTTGGATGATTTTTTTGTTTGTTTTAGTATAGCTTGTATTATTATTTTTAACTGTTTTGTTGTGAGGAGAGAAAACACAATGAAAATTTTACTCCCTCCGTTTTCGAAAGAATGCCACTTAGATACTTTTCACACATATTAATAAATTTATTAAAATGCATTTCTATTTTCATTAATATCACTCATCTAACCAATAGTATTTTAGATAAATAGTTTTATTTATAAGATCAATGCATTTTACAATTAATTTTGAGTTGAAAGATTGTATAAATTGCATTGGTAATGTAAAATGACATTTTTTATAAACCAAGAAAAATCAGCTAAAATAACACTTAATAAAAAACAGAGGGAGTAACATTTTAATAAAGCTTTAAATTAACGTTACATAAAATTGCGCAATTGTTTGTAGAAACGTATCTATTTATATTATATGCATTAATTCAGCTTTTATTGACTGGAATGTCTCTCAAGTACTCTAAATTCCCTGCTTATATTTTAGAAAATGTATCTTCAAGAACAGAGGATACCTTTTTTTTACGAAGAGTAAACCATTGCTCATACAGTTTATGCATCATCATCTGTTCTCCCACCTACAAAAACCATCTGTTAAACGATCTCCACTTGGTAATAACATCACAAGCTCGTCAAAAGAGTTGGTTTGATTATAATACCATGAGTTTCTTGAGTTTCAGTGGAAAGGTATTATGAGCTTCTTCGAGTAAGTCATCATGCTTCTCCAAATGCCTATTTTGACAATCAACATAAATTAGTTTAATAAGAATTAATTTAACAAACACCAGTTTGTTGCGGGTCCATCCTCGCACAGCTATACATATATATACTTTCTAAAGCGTTTAAATATGCACAGGAAATTTGAATTTTCCTCTTTGTATTTAGTCCAAACAACATAAAATCTCGTTATGAATGCTCAGAATTCAATGGGTCAGTAATATGAGATTTAAACTTTATTAAATCATGTTCCTTTACCTCGTCTAAATCAAAGAAATCCTGCAATATTAGATGTTCTGTATCTTAGTTAATGTAAACCTAGTAAATAAGCAACCAAAATAATTTAGTAAAACATACATAGATAGAAAATAATTTAGTAGAACTTATGGTATATATATTAATTTCATAACCTTATTGTGTACATATTAGAACTTTTAATTACTGACCTTTAACAAATTGCTCTTTTTAGTCGATTACATATCTTCCAGTTGATCATATTATCAATATGGAAGCAAAATGTATGTAGATAAACAAGCACACTAACTCGAAGCACTTTATGATTCATCCAAGTATGGGATTTGACCGCGGTTGAAGTTTTGGTCAGGACTAAACCAGTGACCTCGTCTAGGTTCATATTCATTTTCTCAGAAGGACAAAAACCAAGGTGGAAAATGCTAAGAACATGTTTATTGTAGATTTTTTAGGTTGGATCTTTTAACGTCATATAAGATACACTTTTTTTAACTTTTAACTAAAAAAAATAAAATACGTCTCTTTAGAACTAAGAAACCGTATCTTACATTACGATAAGAAATCCAACCTAAGAGATCTGCAATAAACATGCTCTAAATAGCAAAACTAATATTATGAAAACAAGATCTTGCATAACGTACATATTTACATGAACCAAACCATATTATTTGTAATGGTTTTCAAATGTAAAAACACACACTCAAAAGTCTATGATACAGATCTCATACATATTGGATCCATATTGATAAATAT
Source organism: Hirschfeldia incana (assembly GCA_026261945.1). NCBI lineage: Eukaryota > Viridiplantae > Streptophyta > Magnoliopsida > Brassicales > Brassicaceae > Hirschfeldia > Hirschfeldia incana. Next base: position 8,868,342 of record JABCMI010000006.1, read on the forward strand.
GATATATAGGCCTATATGCGAAAAAGAAAACATACAAGAAAAGAACGTCGCACGCAAAAAAAAAAGGGAAAATAAAAGGACGGAAATAACCCTAGCTAATACCTTGGAGGAGAGAAATACGCGGAGAATGGAGACAAGAGGCGTCGCGGGTTGAAGAGGGACACGTGTCTCGGGGAAGCTATTCCGTTGATTTGGCGGTAATCAGATACTTTGAAGGAGCCTTCCATCTCGTTTTCATGGCCGTCACCGCTGGTTCTCCTTCTTGGAGACCTTCCCGGAGATGAGCTCAGACCGTGAAAGGTATTGTACTTGACCATCTTACCAATGCCCCACAACTTTTTCTTCTTAGGGGTGTTCTTATAAGACTCGGTCATCTTCTCGCTCATGTACTGCTTCACTGATTCCAAACCTTGATCAACCTGTTGTAAAAGATCATCAAACAATATCACAAACTGTATATTATATGTATAATCTAAGTTTTTTAATTGATGTATTCACCGCTCTCAAGTACTTTTATGATCTTAATATTGGGATTAATGGGTTATGGGGCTTTAGTCTAAAGAGAGAAATGTTTTGACATGGAAAGTTTTGTTAGGACATAGTTAAAGAGATTCGGATAAATTTACTTATCGTCAATTGATTCAAAAATGGATTATCAAAGCCACAAAACATAACTAGTAAAAAAGAGTAAGTAAAATAGTGTAAGCTGCATCGTAACAAGTTATGCTCTCTACAGTACTAGTGAATATATGCTGTTGAACGCTTTTTAATTAGTATTGATGTTATTAACATTATAACATGTGGCATAGTGGTTTGTACCATATCGTCAAAATAGAATAATTTATGTTACTATAGTAAAGTAAGATAAATTGTGCGTACCACTTCAAAAGGTGGGGAGACGAGAGGATTACCCTCGACGGAGAGCTTCTTAATTAGGCGGAGACAGGCGATGGAGTCCGGTAATACCGTTATTCCGTTATAACTAACGTCAAGCTCCACGAGAGATATCAGCAACCCAACGGAGTAAGGTAACGCCTTCAAGTGCTGGAAGTTCTGGCTAACGTTAAGAACCTGAAGGTTTACAAGGTTCTCTAGATCATCAGGGAGCGATCCAAGGCGGTTAAGCCTGGCGTCGAGCACACGCAGCGACGTCAAGTGGCTAAGAGAGCTTGGTAATATGACAAGCTTGTTTGAGTTCACTGAGAGCTTCATCAGATTCGTTAGCTCGAAACCTATCGTATCCGGAAGCTTGGTCAGTTGGTTGAAATTGGCGTTCAGCTCTTCCAGCGATCTGCGTTTTGGTTGCGTTTTGCGTTTTGGTACATAGATAATAAGAGAGTTGGACGCGGTTGAAGGGGTCTTACCTGCAATCTTCGATAGTTTTGGGGAGATGTTGTAGATTATTTCCGGAGACATTAAGAACCTTAAGCTTGGAAAGACATCCAATGGAGTTGGGAAGTGTTTTGAGCTGGTTGGTGTGCAAATCTAATGCCCACAAATTTAACATTCTCGCTACTAGAGATTCTGGAATTTGCTGCATGAGAAACTAAAAGTATGAGTGATACAGTCTTAACCAAGTTGTCAGTTTTTTTTTTTTGACTAAACCATGTTTTAAGCTGTACATGTAAATTATGGAGTTTCAAGTATATTTATATGTATAAATTTAGACTAAAGTATCAAGACAATATCTTTTGACAACGGTTGTTTATTTAGAGAATAGTGTAACTGGAACATGACAGATTCAATAGAGCAGAGTCAAAGAGAGAAGTAAATGTTAATCTATTTATGAATAATTAATGCTCTTCATTAATATTTTATTTATATACATGTAACGAAAAATTGAAAAAGGAACGAAAACAACAGTAGACACTTGTGCCTCAATTGCTTATGCAGCCAGACGAATATGTTTTCTAAGCTTCGAGTTGACCAAATGAAAATGGGTTAAGAAAACTGTGTCTATGATGCCAAAGATGATATTTAAATTTCTTGAGGATTTAAATTAGTTTAATCGGCAACCTTTAATTTGTCTTGTTATGAATAATAGAAATTTAATTACTTTGTCTTTCTTGAAACAAAACAGGAAATGACAAATACCACAAAATAAGGAATACAACGAATCATGCACATGCAAGAGAGAGTTTCCTTGCTTCAGTATCTCTACGATTTTTATCATTTCTTTTTATATTAGTCAGCAGTTTAACAAATATTTTTTATGATTTAATTAGAGCCCACAACTGCTCTAATTAAATTCATTTAAAAAGAGCACGACGCAACAAATTTTTATATTTTTATTTGCTAGCCTATCGAGCCTTCGAGGAACTCTTGTACTCTCAGATAATTTGTTTTTGTCTTTTAACTTAATAAGTAGTATATCAATTTGATGAATTTTGTTGCTAAATAAATATATTATCGTTCATACAAATTTATAAGTGAATCATGGCACCAACTTTTAAAAAGCTTGAGAAAACAATAACTTTCTAAAGCAAAATAAAACAAACCCATAAAACAATAACTTTTGACAATTGAAGCACTTTTTTGTAAGAAAAACCTCCACTTAGGTTTGTAGGTTATTTTTTCGACTTGCTATTTTTTGACAATTGAGAAAACAAAACTCTCCCCCCCCCCCCCCCCCCCCCCCCCCCCCCCCCCCCCCTCGAGAGATTTTAGTCGAAAACTGTGTAATTACGGTTTGATATATATTACCTGAATATTGTTGTTGGAGAGATCGAGTTTTGAGATGGAAGCTAGGTTGATAGAAGATGCTGAGAGGGAAGCCAAGGAGCCGCTGAGATCGAGAGTCTTCAGATTCCGTAGATGATCTCCTTCTCCAGCCGTCGCAGCTGCACTACCATCAATGGCCGATACACTTTTCCTAGTTGTTTTCTTATGTGGAGTATTGATTGGTCCCATCTTATTGAAATTCTTCATCATCGCCGTTGTTGTCATTGTCATCTGATTCATCTGCTCGTAATCCATCATATCTTCCTATATGTGCGCGCATATATATAGACACAAAGAAGAACCCACAAAGCGAGAAGCTTAGAGAAGTTATGAAGATGTGTTATAAATGAGTTGAAAACATATCCTACTTATATATAATAAAGAAATTGCAGAGAGAGAGAGATGAAGATCGAAACGGAGATATGTACGGATAACAGATGGCATTGAAACCTGAAATTCTCTCTCTAGATATATTCTTTTCTATCATATTATCTATTTACTTTGTCTCTTTTTAAACATCTTCTTACATATCAAACAATTTTAATGTCAACTTTTTCAATATTTGTTTTATTTAGTTACAAAAGCTGAAACCATTTGCATATGATGTTGTGTTTGTAAATGAATTAACAATTTTTACTTATATATTATGGTAACTAAAAGTGTATTTTGATGTTTTTCTGTCATTTTTTTTGAAACACTTTCTGTCATTGGTTATATTAGATTTATTTGTAGATTATTAAATTTAAGGCAAGAAAATTTCAAAATTTGTTCATAAGATTGTAGTTTTTAACTAATTTCCAAGTTGATAAGTATTCTAACGATTTATATATAGATACATGAATATTTAACAACCCACCTACAAAATTATGTATTGCATATATAATAAATCAGTATGATATAGGTATAGAGACATAGCAGAGTACACAAACATAAAGTTAAAAAGGATATGTTAGGACAGATATTTGTTAGCGCTTTATCATTCATAAAGTTAAAAGATATTGTTATGACAATTTGTCTATTATGTATTTAAGGTTTAATGACAGATGTATAAAAATACATTATAATCTAAAAAAGAAAACATAAAAGGATATGCCTGTGAAGGGAAGCGAAGGTACGGTCCCGTATTAGCTGTATGCCACGTCATTAATTTGAATAAGTCAACTTCTCGATAAGGGTAGACTTTTGATTTTGGTTTTCATTCTGTGTACATGAATCTCGCGAGCCGCAACCCTGATTTTCTTCGTTTGTTAAAAGGCTAGTGTACATTAAGAAGGGGAATGATTTTATTTGCACCCTCTAATGTGATTTTTAATTGGTAATTTTAGTAAACTAGGCGGTTTATAAAATATAGTTAAAAATTATATTAATTCGATTGACTTAGATGTAACTTGATTATAATTCTTGATTTATGTACACCGTAGAAACAATTTGTTAAGGATACAGAGAAGACTTTTTTGCGCAACTATATTAGACTTAAGATGGTTGGCCCAAGGGGGCAATACATAGGTGGGCTTTTGCGATGTAGTCCGCTAACCCATTAGAGGCCCGTGGGCAGAAAGAAAAACGACAAACGAAAAAGCAAGAAGAAAGTGAATCGACATCCGACAGAACACCGTAAAATTCTGTCGGTCTTCGCTTCGTGATGATCGCCGTGATGAGCGCTTGAGCATCTGATCGTAGCCAGATCGAAATGTACCCGAAGGAGAGGGCGTGAAGCTGAGCATCTCTAATGGCTAGAGCTTCTGCTATAATCGGCGACACAACATACTGGTGGATTTTTCCCCCTCTGTCAATCTCCTATCGACTGTCGCTGAAGATTCATCACGTTCCTGCAATCATCAAATTTTCCTTCCAAGCACCGTCTGTGTCACAGATAATCGTTGAAGTAGGGAGGTTTTGCGGTGGGGGAGGGAGGGGGAGATGATTAGATCCATGAGTGATTAGTGGTTGGGCTCTCTCTCATTCTTGTGCTGCTTGGAGGGATTTGGTTATAACCATCGCCGGGGATGTATGTCTGTTCTCCAAGATAAGCTGATTCCTCGTGATCCACAGAAACCAGCAGACCCAGGGGAATAGGTTGATTGTGATTCCCGCTGGAGGAAGGTTGCGTTTGGAAGAGGAGAGGAGGAGAGCATCGGCGAAGGATTGTGTTAGAGATGGAACGAAGTTGCCATCCCAGGGAGCCATCCTCCACGCTTCCTGGGCAAACCTGCACTCTAAGAACAGGTGTTTCGTGGTCTCAGTATCACCACATCTTGCGCACTGCGTGTTGGCCATTAAACCTCTTGTTTGAAGGTTCTCGCCCGTAGGAAGGGCGTTTTGTGTAATCTTCCACAGGAAGAGCTTTAATTTGTGTGAGAGCCGAGGAGCCCAAATCACCTTCTTCCAGTTTGCAGCTCCTCTGTGGTCCTCTGCAGGTAGTGATACCATCCGCGGTTGAAGAGCAGCAAAGTAACCAGACTTGGTGGTGTACTCACCCGATTTACTCAACGGCCAAATGTGGGAGTCTGCAGCCCCTAAGGAGCTTGGTTTAATCTTCAAAATGAGGTGAGACAGCTCCGGTAGCGATTCATTTATGCGTGCCACATTCCATTCTTTAGTTTCTGAAGATAAAAGGTCTGCCACTAGGAGGTTTTGTTCATGTTCAAAAGTAGAACCGAAGGGACGTAGATTCTCTGTAGGTTTAATCTAGGAGTCAGACCAAACCCTTGTAGTAGAACCGTCACTAATAGCTTTGCCTAAGTGGGAGATTAGGAGGTCCCTGTCCCAAACAATACCCTTCCAGCCATGAGATGAGTTAGAGCTTGTTGTTGTAGTTAGAAACGTTTGGGTGTGACAATATTTCCCCAAGAGAACTCGTGATAGCAGACTAGTAGGATTCTTAAGGATTCTCCATGCGATTTTTCCCCAATAAAGCTTGATTAAACAATCTGACATCTCTGAAACCTAGACCACCTAGGCTCTTAGGTTTAATGAGTTTATCCCAAGCAATCCAGCAAATTTTTCTGTCTCCATTAATGTTGTCCCACCAGAACCGGGTCAAAACTGATTGAATTTGGTTGCATAAACCTGCAGGTAATTGGAAGCAAGACATTGCAAAGGATGGTATGGGAGATAAGACTGATTGCAGCATAGTCATCTTGCATGCAGTAGAGAGGAAGCGTGTCGACCACCCCATTGCTTTTTGTTTCATCCGATTGACAATGGAGGCAAAGAGGTCTTTCTTCTTCCTTCCAAAGTGTTCAGGTAGCCCCAAGTACTTCCCAACTCCTCCTTCTTGAGATATACCTAGTTGTGTTTTTACTCTAGATCGCACTAGTTGAGGTGTTTTCGCCGAGAACAAGATGGAAGACTTGTCTGTGTTAATTTTCTGGCCCGAGATCTCCTCGTAGTCTCGTAGAATCTTTAGCAGAGTAGTGCAACAGCGTGTATTAGTCCCTGTGAAGAACATAGTGTCATCTACGAAAAGTATATGATTTATTCTTGGGCTGTTGTTTGAGACACGAACTCCTTTTAAAGATCCCTCCTGTTGTGCTTTTTTGCAGAGACCCGAAAGGACCTCTCCACACAAGATGAAGATGTAGGGGGATAGGAGGTCTCCTTGTCTGATTCCCCATTGAGGCTTAACCTCTCCCACTACGTCATTATCAATGAGGAAGGCGTAGGAAACAGTGTAGACACATTCGAGTACACAGTCGATCCATATCTTCTCAAATCCAAGTCTCTCAAGTACCCCACAGATGAACTGCCATTCAAGACGATCGTATGCTTTTCTGATGTCTGTCTTCACAGCCATGGCGCAGTGTTTTTCAGCTTCAGAGGTCTTGAGGTAATGCAGGACCTCGTGAGTGATGAGAACGTTGTCAGATATCGCCCTTCCAGGTACAAATGCAGACTGATTTTTCGAGATAATGTCGTGTAGAATTGGTCTCAAACGCATAGATAGTAACGTGGAGATTACCTTGTAATAAACATTACACAGAGCAATAGGTCTGTTGTCAGAGACTTTCATTGGATTAGTGATCTTGGGGATAAGCCTGATATTCGTATTGTTGATCTTATTTGGCAGAGTCCCTGTCGCGAAGAAGGCTCTGATTTCGCAGCATATCGCCGAACCAACCGTGTTCCAATTAGTCTGAAAGAAACTGGCGGAAAAGCCATCAGGACCCGGCGCTTAATCAGGATGGATGGCAAACATGGCCTCCTTTATCTCGAGATCAGAGGGGATCATGATGAGCTTCCTGTTTGTCTCAGCAGAGATACATGGAATGAGAGCCCTATTCACTGTATCTGTTACTGAAGGTTGAGACGAGGTAAAGATTTTCTCGAAATAGCCAGAGATAATCTCTGCAATCTTATCATCCTCAACCACCAAAAATCCATTATCGTCTTCCATAACTGAGAGTCTATTCCTTGCTCTTTTGTTTTTTGTAGAGGCATGGAAATAACCTGTGTTCAAGTCTCCAAGCGAGAGCCAAAGTTGTCTGCTTCTTTGCTTCCAAAACTCCTCGTCTGCTTTATACGCCTCTAGCAGGTTGTGGTTGATCACTGCAATAGCACTATCATCCGCAAAGGTACTTGTCATAGCCTCATCTAGCTTTTTTTGCAAGCGATTTATTTCTTTTTGACTATTGATGTAGTGTTCCTTGCTCCAGGAAGCAATTGCGCGTCTACAGCTTGCAATCATTGAAGCAACAGGGCTGTCATTAGATTCTGTCCAGACCTTATCCACCAGAGCCTTTATTTCTTCATTATGGCGTAGTCTTCTGTCATATCTGAAGTTTTGACCCTGCTTCTTCCTTGTAGACGTGAATGAAGTAAAAAGGGGTCTGTGATCAGAACCCTCAAAGGGGAGGTAGAGACAAGTTCCTTTCGGGAAGTAATCAGACCATGAGCTATTTGCCACCGCACGGTCTAATCTGCAATGCACTCTATGTGAATGTCTCGTTCCTCTCTAGGATAGGGGGATACCCTGATGCTTCAGATCAAAGAGGTCGTTTGAGGCGAGAAAAGACCTGAAGTTACCGAAGGAGCTCTCCGGTCTATCTCTGCCTCCTGACTTCTCTGAGTTATCAATAATCTCATTGAAATCTCCCGTCATGAACCAGGGATCGTCCCTCGAAGAGCACAGGTCAGTGATTTGGTTCCAAACTCCTTGTCTCTTTGGGACTTCAGGTGCCCCATAGACAAAAGTACTAAAAAACTTCGCCCTCTTGTAGGAGATATGTGCGTCTATGAAATTGGGAGAGGCCGATAGAATATCAACTTTCAAATCAGATCTCCAGAGGAGACAGAGCCCCCCCCCCCTGAGCTTGGATTAATTGGGGAGACGAGGAAGTGAGATTCAAATAGCAGTGGCTCAAGTTCCTTGAGGACAAAGACGTCTGGGTTTTTTTGTCTCTAGAAGAAAGATAATGTCAGGCGAGAATTTTTTATTGAGAGCGATGAGTCTCTGGACTGTTCTGGGATTTCCCAACCCACAACAGTTCCAGCTCAACACCCCTAAGGAAGGGGGTTTTCGTGTTCCTAAAAATCCGAGTTACGTGGGGAGGACCTGGGGGCACTATTACGTGGAGAGCGGTCCAATCTTGGGATGACAGGAGCAGGTTGAAGAGTATACACACCTTGACTAGGGGAGGGATTAGAGGGTGTGGGAATGGTTCCACGATGTCTCACCGGCGAAGCTTGACTGATGGCAAGTAGTCTTCTGCGTGAGCCCGCATTTGCAAAGACTCTGGGGCTAGCTGTTATCTTCTTGGCTGGTCTTCCCCGTTTGCGAGTTGCCTTAGTTCCAGCAGGGGGAAAATCATGAGTCACCTCTGGTGGAAGGTTTAGGTTTTCGATATGGAGATCATCACCCAAAGAGGAACTACCAAAGATAACAGCATTCCGCCTTTCAGTAGCAGCATCAATGATAGAGGCAGCTGTCTTTTCCATAAGGCCTTCCTTGTCTCCCTGTAGGACCCTTTGTCTTCGAGCTGCACTTTCTGTTGGATAAGCGCAATTCCTATACTGCAGAGTAACCTCGTGGAGCTCATTGAGGACTTGTTCAGTTGATGGGATCGGAGGGAGTGAGGGGAAATCAGACAGAGCCAGGTTTCTCTCCAGAGGTAAGTATTCAGCTACAAGTACCTCGGTATCTTCTTGGTGTAGATATTGCATTGGGGAGATGAGAGGCCTGAGAGTACCAGAGGGCTTTTCTCTCCATTGTAGATGAGGTCGGTGTCCAGATGGAGAACGACGCTGCATTGGAGAACCATGCACCACCCGTTGACTTGATGGCTTCTCTACAGCACCATTGGGCTGGTTTCCTGGTGTAAGTTTATTCCTTAGAGGAGCTCCGCGAGGCGGAGGGAGAGGTAGTCGTTCACCAAAAGGCCTACCATGTTTGTCGATTCTTTTGTTGAAAGAGGGGGCTTTGTCTTCAGGACCCGAACGATGATGATACTCACGGTGCCTTAAGGGGTCACGCGACGGGTTGCGGTGACGTTCTCCTGGTGATGGAGGCCTTGGAGGAGCCTCAATCTCGTTCCTCTCACGCATCGGGCATCTATCGCTGATATGAGTGAGACTGTAACAGTTCAGGCAGTGAAGATCGAGTTTCTCGTACTCCAGATCCACGATAATATCTCCCGTTTTGAAATCCACTACAGCCTCCTTAACGAGCGGTTGGAAAGCGTCGAGCAGCACCCGCATCTTAACCGCAGTCTTGGTGATGGAGTAGTTGTCAAGCGTTCCCATTTCGAAGGCTATGTTGTAGAGCATCTTTTCATGCCAGTAATGAAGAGGGAGACCGTGAAGACGGATCCAGAACGGGATCTGAGAAGGGAATGTCGCAGAGATAACTGGTTCCCAACGTTGGAGAACAAGCATCCACCGGTTAAAAAGATAGGGTCTGTTTGCCAGGACTCCAGAAAGATCCTCTTTAAGGTCGAAGCGGAACTGGAAACAACCCCTACCTAGGTCAGATCCATAGACTTTGCCTTTCAAGGTCCACATACGGGGTAAAGCGGAGAGCAGTAGTTCTACCCTATGTTCCGGAGGATTAACAGCCCTCCCAATGAGGGTGAGGACATTATCATTGATGAGTGCGGAGGTGTCCAGCTCCGGGGCCTTGACTCTATGTCGGGGAGGCTCTCTAGATCGAGCGGGAAGCTGCTGACTGGTGTGTTGACATGTCGATGGATGTTTGGAGTAGCTGCGACAGGGAGGAGAGTTGCTGAAGTTGCTAGCTAGAACTGGTAGCCCAATGAAACCGACCTTGAGGAGTACCGTCGACTCAGTGTCGGTCCCGGGGCGGCGGCGAACGGTTTACCAACGAGGGAGCTCCCTAAAATCCAACGGTTACTTTTCGAAGGGGTAAAGAGATTCAAAAAAGGAAGGTAAACAGCAGAGAAATTTAACCAAAAGAGGAAAAAGAGAGGTGGTTTGGGAAAACCGTGTGCTGAGGAACTAGGGGGTAAGGACCGTTCTCGAAGTAGGCGTCAGAGAGAGAATTCAGGACCTGCGAAATTAGTTAAAACAGAAAGAGGGATACAGAGAAGACTTAAATAGATATTTAGCAGATCTTAGGATACTTGGAGATATTTGTTTTACTATTTTTTTTTTGAAATTAAAAGAGTTAAATCTGAATCTATTAAAAACACAAACTTAACTCTTAAATGGGAGATGCGACTCACATATAAAGATCTTTTTCAGGTATTTTAAATGGATCATAATGCAGTACTTTATATTCGTGTAGAATAACCAAAAAAATATGATTTACTTTTGCATGACAGATAGATCGAATCTGGAATATAGTAACATCTGAAACCCTTCTTCTTACCATTTGACCATAAGCTTTCGATCAACTATTAAAGTTTCCATAACTAAACTTTTGTTCTACTAAACTTGGTGGATGGATATCATGCGTTCGTCGATTGCGCAGCTATCTGATAAAGACTGAGGACTACATCAATCTACGACTACACGAAGACAAAGACAAAGCAAATACATAGAAAAATGTATTGCACCATCTATATACAATATACCATGTATTACCAGAGCATATATTAGACACAATTTATCTTGTTTTCTCTTAGTTCCGTATAAGTTGGTTTACACAACCGGTCATTCTAGATTTTGGCAACATATTTGATACTTGTTTATTGCATTTTTCTAAGAATCTAATTTATCAATATATTCCACTGTCTAAAAATTGATTATATTATTGGCTCATATGCAATACAGGGTTTATAGTCATTGAAGATAATCTTCTCTGCTTTTAACGTATTTGTGAGTTAGTTAATTCAAGTTATGTAAATAATAGTTTTAACTGCTAAGTCACATGACGACCATTTGTAATATTATATTTATCTTTTAAGGACATTTGTCCCCAAAATGTATATCCGATCATCTATTAGACAACAAACGTAGTACTATGGCGGTTTACGTTTTCAGTTGAAGATTATCTTTTTATCTTTTGGTGAAAAGAAACAAAATTTCTTATCTTCTATTTATGTATTTGTTAGTTGCGTCAAATTTTGAAAATATATTATATAGTCACAGTATGACCTCATATTCTTGGACCAATAGTTATTTTCAAAAGAAACATACGGTAAATCAAAACCTTAATAGTATACATATTAGAACTTTGAATTACTAAACTTTAACAGGTTGCTATTTTAATCCGATATCTTTCAGCTGATATATATATATATATATATATATATATATATATATATAATGGAACAAAAAATGTAAAGATCATAATTTGAAAGATGCTGTTCTTACTAAAATTTCTTGATTAAAAAATACAAACTAGTGGGACATGAGTAGCGGTGAAAGCAAAATCAAAAATGAAGAAGAAAAAGAAGAAGAAGAAGAAGAAGAAGAAGAAGAAGAAGAAGAAGAGAGGTAGAAATAATCCTTCATCGACCATTCGACCTCCTCTTTCTATAGCCCGACCTCAATTTTAGACCTAATCATGGGAATTAACGTGGCTGTTAATAGATTTCTTCGAATGAATATTGTATGTGAGATCCAACACCAACGATCCACACATACCAGAACCCAAAGCTATAATTATATTCATTTTCGAAAGTAAAATTTTCTAGAGTTTTCATATTTATTAAAAAATATAATAAAAATATTTATAGTTTTATTTATTATTTATTTTTCTATATATTTTTAATAATTATTCATCAGTTAATTTAATCAATTCAAATATTCATAACTAAAATATACAAAATATCTTAAAAATATAGAAAATATATTTTATGGAACAAAAATAAAATCTGGAAAATCTTATGTTCGGAATTGGAGGGAGTATCATACTATGAATTTTTAGTTAATTATACACCACATACACACAATATAATTATAACACTAAATATACTTAATTTTGTTTCTCATGTTTGTTTATTCTTAGTATTTTTAAAACTGGTTTTTTGAGTAGAAAACAAAAGGCAGTGAGATGGGTTTAGGTATTAGGTGCAAGCGCCCACAGAATCTGCCACTAGGCAAATTGAACACATGCATAAGGTATTAAGGTGTATTAAGTCTTTGTTATCTTTGTAATTATTTGCTTTGTTGTTTGATATAAAGTTCATAATGATCAAAATATTGGATGGATGAATTCCTCATCGAGAAGATTCCACTTGAATATACGTGACATATTTTTCCGTCAGCCGATGCGGAAGGTGACCGTAAGTTTGTTTTTAGAAAAAAATAGTATTGATAGGAGAGATAGCTTTTATATATATATATATATATATATATATATATATATATTCCGGTGACCGTGAGTTTGGTTTTAGAAAAAAATAGTATTGATAGGAGAGATAGCTTATATATATAAATATAGCTTATATATATATATATATTTAAAACGCATATTCTGGGCTTATAGGCTTATAGCTAAGCTGTTAATCTGCTCTCTTAATCCATAGTAGTTAATTAATTGATTACCCGTTGTTTATTTGCTACTTGCAACTTCTCAAGAATATTTTGCTTGCAAGACATACCTACCCACGATATTCTTTTAGTCATTGCTGTCTCCTCCAATTAATTAAATTTAATACATATGTCTTATTTGTAGATCATCTAAGTATATGATTAACCAATTGACAACGATGATAGCTTAAAGAAATTATTAAAAAATTTATGCAATATAAATTACGCAGAAAGATACGGTGCTATGAATGCAATGGGTTTGGGCATGTTCAATTGGAATATTCAAATTTGCAAAGGAAAAATAAGAAGAGGGACGGAAAAAATGAATTTGATACTGATTCAGATGATGGTGAGCAGTTGAAGAACATGGTGGCATTCACAACTTTGAATATTAGTTCTGAAACAAAATCTGCAACGGAATCTATGATAGCGTCTGTGCCAGGGTCTTCATGTGAAGAAAATGATGATGCTGGAAGTGATAATGATGATGGAGACTTTGATTTTGCTGGGAATTATATAATGCTAAATGAGAATTGGTTCAAGTATGCTGAGGCGAATTCAGAGTTGACTAAGGAGAAGGTCAAGCTAGAGGCTCAAGTTGCCGAAGCACTTAAATATGCTTCAGAGAAAGAAAAAGAAGCACGACAGGCTGGTGCTCAACTAGCAGAAACTCAGAAGGGTTTGAAGATGTTGAATAGTGGGACGAAGCAGCTAGATCACCTGCTCAATATTAGAAAAAGTGATCGATGTGATCCTGGATATCAAGGAAAATCTTCTAAAGCTGAAGGTGTTTTTGAATCAGCAACAGAAAAACTGAGGTTTTAGCTACGTCTGCTACAAAGCCAGATGATTAAGGTATCTGCAGAGAAGGCGTCCAATGAAAAGACTGCAGTGGAGACTACAACTGATGTGAAGAACGTGACTGCTACGCGTACTGCTACGACAACTGCTACAGTGACTGCTCCAGAGAGAGCTTCTAGATTGAAGAGTGTACCTCAGCGAAAGTTTCGGCATGTTTGTCATCATTGTGGTGTTGTTGGGTACACTAGGCCAAAGTGTTTCCAGTTGTTGAGGGAGAAGAATCAGATGGTTCAAGCTTATGGCTTGATGTGTCATGGTCCAATATGTTATTCTTGTGGAGTTCAAGGACATATGCGACGTGGCTGTTTAGGTAGTTATGGAGGATTTGGGCTCATGAATACGTGGTTTAGGAAATTTGATCACAATGGAGATGGTGGAATGAGATTTCCTCCTTACTCGGGAGGATATGTATCTAGTTTTTGACCAAGATGTGACTCATAGAAAGAGATTTTGAAGACGTGGTTTTCTGTCTAGAGATGATGAGTTCACATGCGTAGTCAAAAAGGGGAAGCTTCACGATGTATATTATGTATTAGTTCGTGAAGTACTACATGAGCTAGTACATGTATGTGTCATGAAAATGGACTGAGTTGGAGTTCGTGTTTTATGAAGTCGGTTGGCTTGTTAAGCTTGAAGAAGAAGTAATATATTTATTGGAAAATTTACATTAAGTGTAAACGATATTACTTGAAGAGGAAAAATTCAAGAGAGTTATTCCTTGAAAGCAAAAAAAAAGTTGTTTATGTTGCTTTTGGGAAGAACTTGGAGAACAAGTTCTGGCTATCTATATAACGAGGACGTGCCTCTATGGAGAAAGGAATCTCTGATAAAAAAAAGAAAAGTTGAGAGATCGTTTTGGTGTTGCTTATGTGATCAAGTCTTTGGTATCATTGCTCTGCGTTAGTTGCTGACGTAGTTGTTGACGTACTTTCGAGAAGTAGAATATGGAAGCTTAGACTCAGAGGGAGTTTAGTTCGGAGTTTGGAGGATCCTGATAAAAAAAATATAGACTCTAGGGTGAGTTTTAGCTTAGGATTGGGCTAATCCTAAATGATTCTTGTAATAGAAAAGATTGGTGTAAGACTTTCTTATTCTAATGAATTTGAAAAGACAAACTTGTGTCTTTTACTTACTGCACTTTATTTCCTTCTCTCACTACACTAACAGTTTAGTGAGACACTCGAGCAAAAATATTCTTTAACGTATTCGGCCAATATAAGATTCATATATCAAATAATTGTTTTTACAAGAAAACATATTTTATTTTCTACCAAAACCGTAATATTTTTCGTCAAAACCGTAAAAATTGCGTTGTTCCATAAAAATCACATTTTCCACAAAACCATAAAAATATTCTCTCATTCTTTATTTATTTATCTAATCTATTAAAAGATAAGTACAAAATGTACTTAACCTAGGGAAAAAATCACACCTACGAGAGGATTGAGGCAGAAAGACCCGTCATCCCCCTTCCTCTTCATAATGTGCACTGAAGCTCTGAACTCCCTCTCTCAAGGAGCGGAGGAAGAAAAGCGCATCCTAGGACTGCGTGTTGCCCGAACCAGCCCCAGGATCTCACACCTCCTATTTGCAGATGATAGCCTCTTTTATGCAGGGCGGAAGTGAGACAGTGTAAAAAAATTCTTGATATTTTGGAATCCTATGGAACGGTTTCAGGACAACAAATTAATGCGTCTAAGTCCTCTTCATCTTTGGGAATAAAGTTGACCTTAATGTTAAGCAAGATATAAAACATGTTCTTGGGATCACCACTAAAAGAGGGATGGGCAAATATCTTGGACTGCCAGAACAAATTTGTGGTGCAAAGATGAAAGTTTTCTCATATGTACAAGATCGCCTCAATGGATGTGTTACCTCGTGGTCGGCTAGAATACTTTCGAAAGGAGGTAAAGAGGTGCAAATAAAATCAGTGGCGCAAGTTGTTCCGACATTTACTATGTCGTGTTACTTGCTTCCACAAGGTATTGTAGAGAAAATTAAGAGTGCTACCTCAAATTTTTGGTGGAGCTCGAGCCAAAACAACCGTGGTATACACTAGATCGCTTGGGACAAAATTTGTGTCCCACATGAGCATGGTGGACTAGGCTTGTTAGACTTTCATGATTTTAATATTACGTTATTAGCCAAACAACTTTGTTGGGGTCAAAAACGGTTCTCTCGAAATCAACGGCTAAAACTATTTATCATGCGCGGACTTTCCATAAAACAAGCGTCGAAAGCAAGACAAGTCGTATAGCTTAAAGAACCTATGTTAAAGTCGATCGTTCTTGATTTACACGATAAACTTTACGAGAAAAACAAATAAGATTTAGTCGTAAAACTTCGATGATACAATCAAGAAGAACCGAGAGACATTAGGTCCGTAGCTAAGATGACACGACCATCGAAAGTATACGGAAGAAACGGGAAGTAATCTAAGTTTGGACATGCCGAACGACAAAGAATCCGCCTTGAAACTTCAAAGAGCCCGTTCTCTCAAACCGTGAGGACCCAGAAAACGAGCAAGATATCAAATCGAAGCCCTCGCCGAGACGCACGTGCTGCCACTAGGCACCGGGCGCCTAGCGCCCGTGCTGCCTCTAGGCGCCGGGCGCCAAGCACCCGTGCTGCCTCTAGGCGCCGGACGCCTAGCGCCCGTGCTGCCCGTAGGCGCCGGGCGCCTAGCGCCCGTGCTGTCCGTAGGCGCCGGGCGCCTAGCGCCCGTGCTGGCTTGGGTCTTCGAGCGACAATCTTCCGTGCACAAGTCCCAGGCCCCGGCCGTCAGAAGTCTGTACTTTGAGTCTTTCTCGAGTCCTCGCGGAACGAATCATTGTGATTCCGCGTACAAAACTCCCGTTCTTACTCTAAACTAAGATCATCGGAAACACTTCGGAAACTCGTAAGATATCAACGGGAAGGAAGATCTTAAATTATTCGTACGAAACAGTGATGGTTATCTCGAGACACCACTCATCTCAACTCTACGAAGGAATGAAGATCATCCGAAGAAATCGTAGAAAACAACGGAAGTCCTAGAGATGGCCCGAAAGGGACCAAACGCGATCGGACAGTCTGTTTACGATTATCTGAGATAGATACGACGATTTACGTTTATCTTTACATAACAAGATAATGCTAAATTTCCAGAAGGATAAATATCAAGTTTCCCGAAGATAAATGACAAGTTTCCCGATAAACATGAAGGCCGACGAAAATGGAAAAAGCCCGCTTCACGGCCCAAAAGGAGAATAGACCGTCATAAGAAGGAGTATATAAAGGAGCTTTGGGAGAGAAGGAAAAGCAGAGCGAAAATCATTAAGAGCACAAAAAATCCTAGAGAGACTTAGAGAGCAGATCCGAGATTTTAGACTGAGGGAACTTAGAACTTAGGTGGTCAGACTAGCAAGGCATGACCTAAGACGTCTGGCCGCCTCCCGTTCTACCCTCATCTTGTCCGCAGACTTCTGTTCCTTCGCAAGCATCTAACAATCCCTTTACTAAGAGTTCCGCACATAGAAACCCTAGGCGTTATTCTTGACATGCCCGTTTCTATGACTAACGCTCGTACTAGACGAACTCCGCCAGGCAGTTCGATCTCTTGTTCAAATCTTTCTAACTGAACTACGACCGACTTGATCCTCGAAAGGGGTACGTAGGCAGCCTTTCTCAAGGTCCAGTCCCAACTCTTAACAAAACCCTTTTTGTACGATTTTCGTCTTTGTTATCTTTCCATATCTTCCGCACTTGTTCGGTCACTTGTCGTTGGCTGTCGCAGAGAATCCGGGCCTTCAGGGAAAGTTGGGTTAACTTGGCTTTCCTCCGTTTTTACTTTATCAAAATCGACAGTGCGAATTTCGGTTCCCACAAACTTTGGATATTGATACAGTTCCCAAATTCTTTACTCGCCCGAATTTTGAGAGGAAGATATTATAATCGATCAAACCCTTTGGAAGATCGTAACGTCTACTCTTCTTCCTACGGTTGGGGTAGCATTATCGCAGCGAAAGCGCTGATAAAATCAGGGATACGGAAGACTTTAGGAGCCGGCCTTAACACTTGTGTTTGGACTGAACCATGGATTCCAGACACTCATGCACGCCCACCGAGACCATCAGATCGTGTTACTTATAGACACCCAAAGCTTCTTGTTCACTCTTTCATTAAGCGTGATACAAGAGATTGAGATACTAATCTTCTAATATAGTCCTTTCACCCTGAGGATATCCCGCGAATCCTCAAGTTGCGACCAAGTAATACTTGGTCTATGGATGGGTATCTGTTCTTTCCGGGTTACTTCCCGAGTACATCTGTTTATCAGAATATAAACCTCTTCTTTTGGAGGAAGGAAACGTGGCCTTTATGGAACCACTTATTGAGACCTTTCCGTGGATCTTATGGTATATTTGGAAAGCACAGAATGACAAACTTTTCAATGGAAATGAGATATCACCGATGGACGGACATAGGCCTGGGCATTCGGGTACCCGTTCGGGTTCGGATTCGGGTGATTCGGATTTTCGGGTTTTTCGGTAAAGAGGTCTAGCACCCATTCGGGTATTTTTGAATTTTGGATCGGGTTCGGATATAATTGTTTTGGGTGCGGGTTATTTCGGATACACCCAAACAAACCGAAATGTATATACATAGATTTTTTCCCAACATTCAAAGCAAAATTAAACATGTTTCCATAAATAAAAAATCATCCAAACTGAAACAAAACATTTCCTGCAATCCCAAAGTAGCACAACGATTTCATACCCAAACTTAAACAAAAACATAGACTTAGATCATTAAGAAAGTGAAAAACATCTTCTTATCACTCATCCCATCCTGCAACACCGAAAGTTATAAGTTTTGATGTCAAAAAATTAAAAAAATCACAGCAAAAAATGTGACAGATGAGAAAAACATGTTATTACCTACAACAAATTCATATTAGCTTAGTCCTCTAATCTTGTAGTCTCTGGTTCATGTCCATACTCTGTTCGAGTAATGCAAAAGAAAGTGTTAACAAACATAAAAAAAAGATGAGAGTAATAGAAGAACGTTACGAACCTCTCTCCATCTTTTCTTCGTACTCAACATCTCCAAGTATCTGAGTATTGGTGAGCACCTTTGATTCAAGTCTGATATCATGCTTCATCCACTGTTCAATACACATGATAACCGCAACCATAAAATGAGTTAAAACAACTCCTATGTGGTTCTATTAACCTCCCACACGTGCTGAATGCACTTTCAGATGCAACCGAAGAAACTTGCATAGCAAAAAGATCACGAGCTATCTGTGATAGAATAGGGTACTTGCCAGAGTTCACTTTCCACCAAGAGAGAACATAGTCAGATTCATTTGTTTCATCTCCGGTCTCAACATCTGCCTTTAAGTATGCATCCAACTCGTTGATGTCTCTCATTCCACTCTCCTATAACTTTGTGTTGTACTTTTTCTCAATCCTGTGGTAGCCAAGTTCATCGTCAAGCAAGTCTATTGTTGGAAGTTCTTGAGATTGGGAAGACTGAGTAAACTGAGTAGACTGAGCATACTGAGATGATTGCACATTTGTTGTAGCTTGTTTACCATTTCTTTCACTATACTCCTTGAACAAATAAGACAAGATAGTAAGAACTGGATCATTTAGTGCTTTAGACTCCACACTTTCTGCCCCGTAAAGATCATCAAAGCACAACTTTGCAAACTTCATCTTTCTTGAAGGATCAAAGACACTTGCAACCACCAAAATCTTGTTAATGTTCTTCAACCCTTCCCAATACTTATCAAACTTCATCAACATCTCCTCAGCATTAACTTTCAAATCAGCATCGTAGCAATTACAAAGCAACTTCAGATTGGCTGCTATGTTTACTATCTCACCATAGCACTTGTGGGCATTAAGCGTCGTAGAGGCTGAGACAACTAAGGTTGAGTTGTAGAAGATAATCAGAAACCTCTCTAGTCTTCCAACAGCACGCCAATCCTCACTAAAAGGAGGTCTGACTCTCTTTTTTCCCTTGACCATCTCCATGAAATGATCATTGTATGGTTTATCCTCAAACCCCATCTTATCAAACGCATTTCTGAAAATAAGAGCTCTCTGCAGCATCATGTAGGTGGAGTTCCACCTAGTAGTACAATCAAGTGGCAGACTTCCTCTTTTCATCTTACCAGAATCTACCTTAAGCTCAAACGCTTTCTGTCTATTAGTTCCTGATCTTACATATGAGATTGCATTGCGGATTGCAGTCACACTATCATCTACATCTGACAAGCCTTCCTTCACAATCAGATTAATAATGTGACCAGCACATCTCATATGCAGAAATTCCCCTTTCATAAATAATGCTTCATCAGATTTCAAAGAGAAGATCTCTTCAAAATGCATCAAAGCATTGCTGTTTGCAGTTGCGTTGTCCACAGTGATACAAAACTCCTTTTCTATTCCCCACTCAGCTAGGCAGTCTAAGAGAGTAGATGTAATAGTAGTACCTTTGTGATCGGTTACATATTTGAACCCAATGATCAGTTTGTTCAACCGCCAATTTGCATCTATGTAGTGAGCTGTTATCACCATATAGCTAGCTCCTGCACCAAGTAAGAAACAAAATGAAAGATTAGTTATAACAAAAATAAGATCACTAAACAAAGTTTAAAATATGATCCAAAACTATTACTTACTTGTTACTTGAGACACCCATATGTCTGTGGTGATCTAAACTCTTTGCCTTTTAGCTTTAAACAGTTTCATAAGAGCAGCTTTTCTCTTAAAAGACATATGTACGATTTCTCTAGTAGTTGTACGTCTTGAATGAGGATTAGGGAGATTAGTCTACACATAAAAGAAGAGATATATTAGCATAAATTTACATAATTTTTTTATCACATAAGTGTTTAAAATTTTAAAAGAATCATTATTGAAATTACCTTATTACAGAAGTGCTTGAAAGCTACACTGTCGACAAAGGAGAGTGGCAGCTGTCAAATAACAACCATTTTGTTTGCTGCTTCTCTAAACAAATCATCTGAAATTTTTGCACTCTTCAAAAGACCTTCCTTAGTAATCCTCTGTTGGCTCTTAGTAAGATCTTGACCATCTTGCCATGCTATGAATTGCTTGCAACACTTTAGATGATTGCGCAAGTTAGTGGTTCTAGACTTTGTTGGGCAACTGTAGCTCTTTAGACAGTAGTTGCACACGCATTTGTCACGATTCTCTTCACTTCTTTGGTAGTTGCACACGCATTTGTCACGATTCTCTTCACTTCACTTCTTGTGGGGAGTACACGTTTTGGATTACTCTGCTCCTCACTATCTTCATGTGATTTCCGTTTGCCTCTTCGATCAGATTCTTCTGCATCTCTGTATTCAGTGCCTTCAAAAGGTTGTGATGATGAATCCATCTATTAACAAAACGAAATAAATGTTAGTTCAATAATCCATCTGTTATGTTACAACTCATGTAAACAAAACAAGAGAAACAATCCTAAACCTTTGTCATGTACTAACTTTGTCTCTGTCTCTACGAGAAGGAGAACAAACGTCCTAACTAAATCAACTAACAGAAACAGAAAATAAAAGAACCGTATGAAGGAGATGACGCTTAGACTATTTGGATTTACAGAGAATTTTTTTTTTAAGCTTGTTTTATAACATTCACGTCTCAGAGAAAGTAATAAGGTTCCAAAACAGAAAATCAGCAAATAAAACAAAACGCCAGAAACAATAGGAAACAAGAAAGCAAGGAAACAAAACGCCAGAAACAATAAAGCTCTCAAACAGAAGAAAAAAAGAGCTAGTTAATGAAGAGAAGAACCAGCTTCTTGTCCTAAGAGAGTCTGCAACAGAGAAAATTACTTACCTTTGATTTCTTTCTCCTTAGCGCAAAAGGAGAAGAAGCCGAAGAGAAAAGACTTTTGGTAGGTTCCAGTTTTGAAAATCAAAGGTCGTATCTTGAGAGATACTAGGTATTAGGATAGCTTGAGAGATTGTGGGGAAGCTGAACAGATTTAGGAAAGAGGATAAATGCTAGGGTTATTTGCCTTATATAGTATCGGGTATTTTCGGGTATTTTTTAAGTTATCGGATATAACTGATCGGGTACGGGTAACCGAAGTTATTGAAACCAAAATCCGATCATTTTTTTTAACTTCGGTTCGGATACGGGTTCGGTTATTATGCCCAGGCCTAGACGGACACCCTTCAGCTGGCTACCGTCGAAGCTGAGTGCTGGAGAAGAGCAAACTTACCCGAGGACGAAGAGGAGGAGGAGAACCTATCTTCCCTGCCGATTATCTCCACTCCCCCTTGAAACCCCCAACGCCCGACTTTTCAAATTGATGCCTCATGGATTGATAATGGCACAGTTAGTGGTTTAGGGTGGTTTTACAAGGATCCATTAGGAGTCGAGAGATTTTGACTACAAGGATGTCGTAAGAGCCTATCAGCCCTCCATACCGAGATCGAAGGAATTATTTGGGCGATGTCATGTTTGAAGAACTCCATTGCACTGCAATCCACATGGAGACAGGCTGTGCTGTCTTGGTGGAAATGTTAGATAGTCATGCCAACTGGCCGACCTTTGCTTTGGAGCTTATGTCTTTCCGTCTTCTCAAAGACGATTTCTTAGATTTCAACATATCTCACATACCCTAGACTAGGAACGTACGTGCAGACTCTCTCGCTAAGGAGGCAAGAATTAGCGTACTCTTTTTTCTCATATAGATCAGACCCGACAGGCCATAGCGTATATTCGGAACGTCTCGGACTCGACTACCAATTGATCTACGAAGATGGGAGCTGACAAAACAAATGTACTTAACCTTAAATTTTCCACAAAAATACATCTTTATGTCACTGATTAAAACTCAAGAGTTTTATTTAAATTAAACCAAAATCATCGATTCTACTAAGGTCCTGACTGGCAAAGCATATGAGGAAGCAGTAGCAGTATGCTGCAGAAGTTGTATGTTTTTGCTAAACTGTTTAATAGATTGATTGGTAGAGTAGTATGAACATGCTATTTAAAATTATTATTAAAACTAGTATATAATATATAATATATTTATTTATAATGAATATATTTATAATATATATATATATATATATATATTAATACAGATGATATAATTAAATATTTTATTTACTAATTTCAAAAATTATGTTTATAATTAAAATTTTATTTTATAAACCAATTTTACAGTTAAAATATCTATTTTAAAAATAAAATTTTTCATTTACAATATAATTTAATTTAATTTACATAATTATATAAAATATAATTTTTATATAATTAATTTCATATATAATTAATTTATTAAATTTATATAATTAATTTATATAATTTATTTTTCTAATCTGTATAATCAGTTTAAAATATAATTTATATATTAGTTTAATTAAATATAATTAAGTTATATTTTAAATGTGAAATAATATTTTTTAAAGAAATATTTAAATTGTAAATTTATTGTAGAAAACAAAATTTTATTTTCTGGATACAAAAATAATTTTATGATATTATTGAATCAAATAGAAGAACTTTATATATTTTTCTTAAATTTATAAATTGTAAATGCAAATGATCTTCCAAAAGCTTCATATGAGAGCATTTGCTAGAGAACATTTGGAGAGCATTACCATTTAGTAATTGCTCTTCTAAATAATTTTATAACAAATGTTGATTGAATAATGTAGAACATAATGGTAATACTAGTGATTTACCGATCAAGGCCTAAATAACAAAACCATCACATGATTTTTCATTTCTTTTGTACCAAGACCATGATTCTCTTAATCACTAAAGCATCACTACACCATTCGCTTATTTATTATTAAACCATAACTAAACCACTTCTTCTCTTCTTAACAAACCATCACTAACCACTAAATTTTTATATGTTACAAATCATTCAATAAATGCCTCTTTAAACAGAGCACGACTGAATTGCTTATCATAAATTCAGCAACGTTTTGGAAGAATAGCTGTTTAGAGCAAACAAGAGACAAGTTTTACGCATGTAATATGCATCGAAGTGGTAGAGCCTGCACCATATACCATAAGTTCCATAGATTGTATATGCTTCAGTGGTAGCCTAAAGTCAGCGCCGTCTCAAACTTTATTCAGGCCCTGTTCAAAAAAAAAAACAAGACCCTTTTTAATAATTTGAAATCATTTAGATTTTTTTTACAAAATATCATTATAAAAAGACACATCAGTTTAATTATTGTATATCTAAATAACACCATTTTCTAATGCAAAATCACTAAACTTGATTATTTGTAATTTTTCGATGCAAATCATCGATCAAATTATCAAATTTGATCATTATTCTAGCTTTTTACGTCAATTATATCTACAATCAGAAATTATAATCCATAAATATAAATATAATAGAGCAAAAAAATGTGGGTAGTAGTTAGACAAAAAACTATATAATCTCGTCTAAGAGAAGACACTCTTTTTTCTTCTCACATAAATTATAGGTTGTTTTTTTGTTTGCTATTTTTTATTAAAAACATTGTGATGAAAATATATTTTGTTCAGTCTATTTATAATCACTAACTAATTGATAATTGTTTCCTAAACATAATCAAATTAGAATATTAACTTTCTACACTGTCATTGAATATTCAAACACACATCAACAACTATTTTTTACTTTCAAAAATATATAATTGTTATAAATACTGATTACTTCCTAGTTTATTGCATTTTAGTTGATTATATAACCAAATAAAGAATTTTAATTTATATTTATTGGTTATAAATACGAAAAATTAAATTCAAATATAGTTATTCTGACTTTTTAAAAATACATGATTTTAAATTTATAATTATTACTAAACCAAAAACAAATTTTTGAACTCTCAAAAATTTTGGACCCTGTTCGACTGCACTACTTGCACGTGCTAAAAAACGGCCCTGCCTAAAGTCACTTTGTTGTCCGTCATTTTGCTCATGGATTTTTTTTTCTTTTTTGCAGGTGCTCTGATGACTGTATTTTCTGAGATAAAAAATTGAGAGGCAAACCTTTTCACTTGCCAGTCAGCTACAGAAAAATTCATATCAGGAGGAATTTATGGTAGTGGGGTTTAAACCAAATGTTGTAAAAATATATTGATTATTAAAGACTGACAAAGTATACTAATATATCAAAAACATAAAAACATCTAATATATAATAGTATTATGTACAAGATACATAAACAGTAAGATTATACAATTACATAGTAAATAACATCAAAATTTAGATAATATTTAATAATTTTGTTATATAAAGCCATTTTAGACACATGTAAAATGAATCTACATTTTAGACACAAATAATAACTGATACACTAGAAACGAATCTTTGTTACTGTCAAGACCAGTCTAGAACTCGAATCATTTAAAATAGAATAGCCCATTGTCGTGATGCTTTACCTTTTGTCAATCGATCTCAATACCTAAACTGTCGTTTGGACTAAGACGCAATGACAAACATTAAGATTAACTCCGATTTGTTCACAATACACCCTAACATCTACTTTCGTTGGTTAGAGATGCAATGCTCATTCATTTAATGTCTAGCAACCTATAACACTTTTGGTGAACATATTAAGCTCAGATTCATAGAGAGAGAGAGAGAGAGAGAGAGAGAGAGAGAGAGAGAGAGAGAGAGAGAGAGAGAGAGAGAGAGAGAGAGAGAGAGAGAGAGAGTTCATATTTGTTTTTTCTTAAATTCAATTTTAGCATAAGTTGATATCACTTTTCAAATTTACATTCAAATATAACTATTTTTATATATATATATATATATATATATATATATATATATATATCTTACATTTATAAATTTATAAAAATAATTTATAAAGTATTTTTAGAAGTTTATAAAACCAACCTCCCCCTCAAATTCAATACTAAACCCGAAATGATAATTAAAACTTAAACCAAAATATTAAAGTATTTTTGATTAAGTATATCTTTATAAAATGGTAGCCATCTTAAAGTAGTTTAAAAAATTTATATACTCTTAATAGCATACAAGAAGATTTAATAAACTTTGGTCTTTTAAAATCTGTCAATTTGTTATTTTTTGTGCACGCCAAAAAAAAATTTGCCAAAACTTTCTTTAGGTTGGTTTAATAATTTTATTTTGTTTTGTTATAGTTTTATGGTTTTGATGTCACTAGTGTGATATCAGTGATATGGGGGATTTAATGTGATTAGTGCGGACGGTCTTTGGGTCCGGAGACAATTTTATTAGCTCATCAATTCATGTTTTTTTTCGGTAATATATAGAAAATGTTTCTTGCAAAAAAAAAAAAACAAACTACTTAGTTCACTACAAAAAGAAAATGTTCTTTCTATTTGATACCAAGAAGTAAAAATGAGTAAAAAAGGGAAAATAATTAAATCTAAATAACATAAATGATAAGCTACATAAGACTTGATGAAACATGCAATCTCGATTAAATACTCTGTCTAATCTATGGTATGTTGTTGTGAAAGCATAGTTGAGAAATTGTCTGCATATGCGAGAAAGAAAGAGAACCATCAGAATACCTTTGAAATATCAAACACCTGAAACAAAAAAAAAAAAATTGATATCAGGGACGATAGACCAATTTATCAAGAAACTGAAACAATTACCATATAGATATATAGTTAATACAGATCTCATGTAGTTATGTTTCAGAATTTATTCATTGTTCCCAAGGCAACACCATTTTGTCATCTTTAACACTTCATGTTCTCTAGTCCCTACAACTATATGTAAACCTTTATTTCTTACAGGAAATCTGAAACACTGAAACTACATGGGAAAATGTCTTTCGAAGAGTGTTTTCAACATATATATCTGCTATATATAGTAGGAATACTTAACGTAGTCTACGTTTTAACAATCCGATCATGTCGTGAATTAATAGAAGCAATTACCTTTTTTATAAAGGGCTTGTGATTTAATCACATCAGCTGCTACTTTTTATCTTCTTTTTATTCTCTTTCACGTGGATCTTACAACGAAGTTTCTTTATTATAATGAATCTCCAAGCAATTCATATAATTCAGATCCACTCTTTCTCGAACCTCTTGGCCCCAAAACCTGTTTGGATGGAGCAATATGATTCTCAGCCGACGTCAAGCGAAACTGTACATAGTAAAATAGCATCGCTGGGGATATATGAGTAGCTGAAATCTGTTTTCTCGGAAATCGAACTCTGCTCTAGTTTGGAACATTCAGTAAAACTTAATTTTGAATAAGGGTTTTGAAACCAAAGGAGTGGACTATCTCTGTTATTTGATTTGGATTTTTTCTGTTGTTTATATATTGAATCTGATATATATATGTGAGTACCGAAAATTGAAAAGAATAAGATCGTGGACAAAAATATGGATCAGGATCATGGGCTGTTCTGATAAAGGGTAATACGGTTTTTTTTCTTAAGCGTTATTTATGTTTAATTTTTTTTTTATTATTCTATATTTTTTCCACATGGCAGTTTTTGATTCTTTAGTATATAGGGGATTCTTGATCGGAACCAAAAAAATTACTGGTTGGGTATTCAAAAGCCAACTAACCCAATACGCTTGAATCCATGACGACAAATTATAGGAGCTTCAACTTCTGAGCCCCCAGCCACCGGAATTATAATTTGAATAAAATCATAGACATTTTTAGTTCAGTCATCATGCATGATGAAAAGTTGATTTGTTCATAGACAACAGAGAAGTTTAACTAGTATTTGTTTACTGGAAAAATGAGTATTTGTCTACTGGAAAAAAAAAGTATTTTCGGATTTACATAATTTATTTTTCTTTATTTTAATACTATAAATTATTTTTTATTAAAAAACTTAGATTCATTAATAAAATAATAATTTTGTTATTTATATTTAATTATCATAAAATAGTATGTATAGATTGATGTTTTATTTCAAAATAGTTCTATAAAATAAGCTTATGCGTTTTTATTGATAATCTTTTACTAATTTTAGAATAATAATTTTTCTTAGTAATTGCTTTATTTTATTTTTTTAAGATCAAAAATTAAAAACTAAACCCAAAATTCAAAATCAAACCCAGAATTCAAATTCAAACCCAAATTTCAAAATCACAATATAATTTTTCTGAAAAACTACATTTTACAGCAAAATTAAAAAATAAAGTTAAAATTAACATCCAAAAGCCAAAAACTAAAAAAAAAAAAAAAAAAGTAAGAGTTCTGTAAACAATCAGTACCTAAATCTAGATTACGAAGGATAAGATCAAAATAATAGCCATCCACATGTTTTCCATTTGCGGACTATACTAGTATCAGTAGAGAAAGAAAGATTGATCTTTCAGAAAATCCGCCAGACAATCATGATCTAAATCTAGATTACGAAGGATAAGATCAAAATAGTAGCCATCCACGTGTTTTCCGTGTTCAGACTATATTGATATCAGCAGATAAAGATTGAATCTTTCAGAAAAATTGCCAAACAATCATAATCGAAATCTATATTACGAAGGATAAGATCAAAATAGTAGCCATCCAAGTGTTTTTTTCATTTGCGGACTATATTTATATCGGTAGAGAAAGATTGATCCTACGGAAAAAATCACCACACAGTTATGATCTAAATTTAGATTACGAAGGATAAGATCAAAATAGAAGCCATCCACATGTTTTCATTTGAGGGCTATATTGTTATTGTTAGAGAAAGATTGTCTTTCGTAAAAACAGCTAAAAATAATAATCTAGTGCTAATAATGCTGGATACCTTCGTCTTTAGGCTCTCTACTCAACAACCTTTGGAATCACCTTATGTTGTTCATTGAGAAGGTGCTGCAAAAATTATCCGAGAAAAACAACCACATATGATTAGATTTGACCACTTAATGGAGCATCACCTAGTATCTGATTGGTTAAATCCAGTTGTTTCTATCTGGTTCTTGTGCAATCGACTGAAATCATACATCATTTACACAATATTCTCTGATTTACCTCAAACGAGACTAAAATGTTCCAACCTTTAAATCGTCAACAAGGTGATGAAAATGAAAAAAAAGAACGAAAACAAATAAAGAAATTCAGTTTTATTTATCTTACATATATCATAAGTTGAAACAAACATAGAGTCATTAATATTAAAACCTTAATCCAAAATACATATTTCTTAACTTATATGATATTTGATTAATTAGTTTTAGAGCCACTTATTTTCATCTCTATAGCATCAGCTCTCTTCTGGAACGTCGTCCTCCGATTCGATCTTCCGAGCTTTACCATTGAAATCTGGATGATTTTGTTCACGGGACCTTTTTTTGGTTTTTGCACAAGGTCCTTTCTCGTTATCCTCGTTAGTCTCATTGCTAGCATGAACTAACCCCATACGCGCAGCTGATATTGTTGGTGTAATATCAAACAGACAGTGACACTTAGGACACATAAATGTACCGTACTTTTCATTAGGTATGCTTTGGGTTTGATACTTGTTTTCACCACCATCGTCACTTGTGTCGACTTTGGTGTAATCGATAGGTTCAGGATAAACAGTTTTCCATTGGTTATTAAAAACATTTGGAGGGTGAATGGTTGGATCAGAAGTTATGACACGTTCATGACCATTTTGGCTAGTGACCATATTATTGGTTGGAACCATATCATGATCATATATGTTTGAGATTGTTGGAGTGGCCTTACCAAAAACATCTGGAGAGTGATTCCAACCGGTTTGACCAGAAGTTATGACACGATTGCCACGGTCATGACCATTTTGGCCTGTGACCATATTATTGGTCGGGACAGTAGCATGATGATACATGTTTGGGATGGTTGGAGTGGCCAAAACTGGAGAAAACCCAGGGTTAACAAATCCTGAGATTTGAGGCATTCTCACAGCATAAACCATGTTACGTCTCGTCTGATAAGCCATGCGTGAACTGTTGAATGTTAAGGTAGGTGAATGGACTTGTGAAGCATGGAAAGAAGAAGTAAAAGGTGGAGATGGAGAAAAAAAATTGGCATGGTTTGTGTTTACAGAAGAAACGAACGTTGAACGAACCGTTCGGGTCACATTTCGGTTAATCTGGATGGGAACAAAATCATTTTGGTTCATGGTATTATCAGCATAAGGGATGAACTCATTTGGTAGTGAAGGCATATTGAGAATGAATGTGTGTTTTAGACCCTTAGCATATTCTATTTATAGTGTTAGCTACATAAATGTTCTTTTTTGGTCAAACTCATAAAGGTTAAAATATAAAAAAAAAATTAAAAGAAAATATAAGGAATCATATATTTCATGGTGGGTATTTTTAATTTGACCAAAGGAAATCCTCTATGTCATTGTAATATTGAAAGTGGATTAATTCTACCAATGGAAATCCGCAATGATATTTCAAAAGGAAAAATTTTCATTTAAATCACGACTTTCAAATTTGGTTGAAAAAAACATAAACTTTCTCTTGTACTATTTAAATCATCAACTTAATCTGACTAGCTATTTTTAATATTAATTTAGTTTGAATAAACCAAATTACACACGACTTTGACTCGGATAACAGAATGATTAAACAGAGTTAATCGCCGAAATCTCCGTTAAGTCTAAACATCGTTTTAATTTTTTTTTTGTAAACAATAACATCTGAGTGGAATCGAAAACATGACCAGAAACACGCTTGTTTGAAAAAAAAAACCACTAGACCACTAGAACACGCTTGCATTTTCTTTAACTTTGTTGAATACTAATTGATATTATTATGCAACCTCCAAATCATTTTCTTCCACAATAAATCCCTAAATGATTTTATAAATATTAAAATTGTAAATAGCTTATTAATTATTCAAAAATTTGTGATTATTATTAAAAATATTAAAACTTATAAATAACTAAATTATTTTAAATTATAATTTTAATTAATAGTAATACAGATTGATTTTTAATTATGATTTTAATAAAAATCTTTTAGTATTATTAAAAAATATAATCAATAATAACTTGTCCGATTTATAATAATAGTTAATTATAATTTTTAATTACTAGTAATACTAAATGATTTTAATTATAATTTTTAATTGAAAATAATACAAAATTATTTTTAATTGAAATATTTTCTTGTATATTATTAATAATTATAACAAAAAATCAGAATTGAAAATCATTTAGTATTTCTAGTAATTAAAAATTATTTAGTATCATTTAGTTATTTATAAGTAGTATTTTTAATAATACTTATAAATAAAATTAAATATTATAAATAAGTTAATAATCATTATAAGTTTTAATATTTTTAGTAATACTCACAAAATTTTGAATAACTAATAAGCTATTTACAAATTTTAATAATTATAAAGTCATTTAGGGATTTAGGATGGATGAAAATGATTTGAAGGTTGCATAATAATATCAATTAGTATTCAATCAAGTTACATAAAATGCAAGTGGTCTAGTGGTTTGACCTTCCAACAAGTTTGTTTCTTGTCATGGGTTCGATTACCCCCATATTTGAATTTTTAAAACATTTTAAAACGACGTCGTTTACTTAACAGAGAGACGGTGATTCACTATGTTTAATCAAATCTATTACCTGAGTTAACATTGCGTGTAATGATAGTCAAAACTAAATTGATGCTTTAAATAGTCCAAAGGAAAGTTCATGTTTTTTTCAACCAAATTTGAAAGTTCGTGATTTAAATGACAATTTTTCCTAATTTAAAAACCAGCCAAAGATTTAATTCATTTTTTTGGGATATTTGCTTAGATGTGTTTGGTGAGAATCATTAATGGCATATCTTTCAATAATTTATTTCTGTATTTTAAAAAGTACTAAATCACTAGATGATAACCCGCGTCATGCGCGAAGTGAATTATTTAAAATATGTTGTATTTAAATATTACAATTAAAACATATTTTGTTATCAAGAATTTTTTTACATTTGATTTGGGGTGGACATTCGGATACCATTTGTTTTGGTTTGGTTTGGTTTGGTTCAGTTATGTTTCGATTTTTTGTGAGTTCGATATGGTTCGGGTCTGCGGGTTTGGTTTGCGTTTGAACACAGATAACTCATTTAATTTAAAAAATAAAATAAAATAAAATAACTATATACTTTAAATTTCTCAAAATATGAAAATGAAAAATTAGTTATAACATATAAATGTGTATAACGTAAGTTAAAATAATTAAACTTAACATAATATTTGGTTTAGCTTCAATATTCTGATAAGAAATCAATAGACATTTGAAGTATTTGTATTTTGAGTATCATTTAACTATTTTAAACATGTATTTTAACTATTTTTATATATTTCCAATTATTTTGGACAACTTAATAACATCTTATATGTTTTGTATATTCTTTTAGATATTAAATTTTTTAAAAAACAATATATCTATTATTATAAAGAAGAGTTTAATCTCTCCTGGGTGTGCCACGTCATCAATTCGGACGCTGTTGAGCCAACACGTGTCCAGATAAGTAAAACGTATCGTTTCATTTAATCTTTTTCTGATGGGCTTTGTTCGTGTAACGGGGTTGGCCGAGATTTCTTGCGTTTAGTTTCGTATTAAATGGGCTTCTCACCAACTTATGAGCTTTTGTTCTTTATCTTCCAGCCTGTTATCTTCTTCGTCAAAAACAATATTAGGGTTCATCTTCTGCATCGATCTCTGCAGATCTACACCAACAATGGAGTTTTGGGATTTCGAGCTAGACGAATCGTCATGTTTAATGTCTGTGTAAAGCTTCGATTGCGTCGTTTCAACTTCGGTTTAAATCTTCCGAAACGTTACGAGGTATTGATTCATCGTCTTTAACAAGCGTCTTAACTCCACAGAAAGACTTCAATCACGATTTAACATTCAATGCTGCTTCTGCCCCTGCTTTGCGGTGTATCTACACCTATAAAAAGGTCAGTCTTAATATCTTGAACATCATTCTCTCCATTTGTGATAACACCAAAGAAAAATTATTTAAAGTTTAATGGCTAACTCATCAATCCTTTTTATTACTGATATGAAGTTCGGCCGATGGTCTTCCCCCATAAGGGGTGGCGAGGTGATGGGTTTGGTCATGCTTCTCCTGGATTCTAAGGTTATTCTCTTCCTAGATTTGTATTCCCAGACCCTTGAACGGATTTTCTGACAGTCAGTCCGCGGGGAAGTTGCTTGCAATCATGGGGCTCAATAATCTCACTTAATAATTATGTATATTCCAGATATGGTTGTTTCTGTCGGGCTGGTCATGGATGTTCCTCCTCGCCATCTCATGTTAGTATTTTGAGTTGTCTTCCTAACTTTCACGGGTTTGAACGTTATGGTCATTAAATTTTTAATTGATTTTGATTCATTTTAGATATTGATTGTGATCCCTTTTTTTTTTTTTTTTTTTTTTTTTATTATTGTGATCCCTTTTTGTTCACAGGATTGGGGAGCAGTTTGATTTAATTTTGATCTGTGACAGTAACAATGGTTGTGGCTGGTACCAACATGGATGAAGGAGTTCCCGTGATCGGAATGGGTATGTTGATTTATTTTGATCTGTACATACCAATCATGAATCACAGTTTCTCTAAAACGTTGGTTGACTAACATATGGTGTAGATTGTTTTGGAAAGAAGGGTTTATGTATCTAAATCTAATGACGCTAAAAATTGGAGTTTGTCTCGCCTCTTCCTTCTATGACAAATCGGTGCCTGAGCCTCTTCCCTCTCTGAAACCAACGATGGAGATTCGAGATACCAACAATGGAGTTTCGAGATGTTTAATCCACGTAACACGTAGCTGTTTGAATATCCAATCTCGACGTTTTGACTTCCGCTTTAATCAATCGAAACGGTACGAGTTATTGATTCATCGTTTTATCATACTTCTCGACTCATGTTCATAGTGTTATACTTCGGCTTGATCTGCAAAGAAGTAGCAAAGGTCGTTCCTGCTCAGGTTTGTTTATCTCCTTTACAAGATCTATAGTTAATGTGCTGGATACAATTTGTAGTATATAAGGTATTCTCTTTATCTTTTCTTTCTAGACCCTCGCTGCTACCAACGTGGCTGATCAAAAACTGACGGAGACCATGCAGAGAAGCTTCTCATTGTAATACAAAGACTATATGTCAAGTATTGGTCTAATGCTTTCAACAAAAGGTTTCTCTTGAAAAGGGGAAAACTACACAAGTGGGGTTTCTTTTCACGTGCTGGTTGGTGGGACAAAAGCCACTTGATGAGACAAATCGAAAAGAAAAGTACGGATACCTCTTCTCTGCTTTTTCTGAGCAACTTATAATATATCTCTCACACTTCCTCCCCTCACTTAAAATTGGTTTCAGGCATGCGGACATATACACATCAAGAGTCTCCAACTTCCTCAACTACACACGCTCCGTGTATTTCCGCTCGCAGGAGCAGGTACAAAGCTTTAGATCAAATTGTTAGAATACGTAGGATAAAAATCTGAGGCCTTATGTTAGTTGAATTACATTGATGTTGTTTCTCTCCTCTGCAGTCATTGGCGCATGATTCTCCACTTCCTGATGCGACTATGGAAACCTAGCGGTCTTTTACTCAAACTTGATGTATTCTTTTATATGAAGAAGTGTGGATAGAGGTGTAATAGTAAAAATTCTGAAGCTCAAAGCCTAATTTTTGTATAAATGTGTAATATTCATATTCTCTGAACTAAGTTGAACCTGGCCTTGGTTGGTTAGCTTAATGTTATTGCTTTGATTTCTTGAGTATCTTTTGTGTGCTTCTCGATTCTGCTTCACAGTCTTGACATCAGAAGCAGTGTGTGCAAAGACCTTTTTTTTGAACACAGTGTGCAAAGACTATTTGTAGAAAACATTTTCTAACTAAACATAACCGAGAGACGAACTTAGGGAAAAAACAGCAACATATCTAATGTGACTAAAGTATTACCATAACTTAAATATATCTACGTGTAAATAAATTTTGAACTTCTTAAAAATTTCAGGCATCATGCATTTTGTTTAAATTGTTGTTATGTTATAACATATTAAATTTTTAATATTTTGATGTTTCTGGATTAAAATGATTGTTTAAAACTTTACAGTTAAAACTGCTATTGAATGATAAAAAATTTTGATAAATGCTATTCTGAATATTTTAGCATGCTTAAGGAAATGTATATTTTAAAATACATGTATATTTTTTATTAGCTGGGTCAAACATATTAATTAAATAAATAATATTAAATCAAAATTGTAATTAATTATACATTTTAACTTAACAAAATTTTAACAATAATCTACTCTAAAAACTAAATTTAAAAAATGAGATAATCCACTTAAGTATATAAAATTAAAGGGAAAATATGTGAATTTATTTACAAGTTTGTTTCTATTTTACTACCAAAATGAAAAAAAAAATGTTGCAGGTTTTTTTATAGTCATCCAATTCCAAAAAATCACAAGAAATAATGTAATGTCATATCTAATTCTTAATATATTAATTAAAACATAGATTACTTAACAAAAGAAAATTATCTAAACTTTTAACAAACAAAAAGTCGTATTTTAAAAAATAAAAAGTAATAATTATTTTGAAAAATGATAACTAATTTCAGATAACATGGTTTATTTAGTCTTCAGATACAATAACATGTACACAATTTATATTTTAAATTATAATAATTTATATTAATTATTTACGCTAACTACATAAATTAATTGTTAACATGCATCCCGCCCGTAGGGCGGACCGGTCCTAGTCTTATACTATAAAGAAGAGTTGCTCTCTCCTGTGAGGCTTCCACGTTAGAAAATAGGTTCACCAGCGCGCGACACCTGTCCCTCTCCTGCTAAAACTCACCGTATCACTTAATCATTTTGGGTTTCTTCTCCATCGTCGTTGGGCTGCTTCCAAAAAGTCAGGCCTGTCGAACTCTACGTACTATAACAAGATTTAAACGTTGCGTTTTGGATTAGGGTTGTTGGTGTCTCTATCCCTCGCGCTTCCAGTGTTCTTCCGTCGAGCGATCTTTCGTCTTCTTCATCCGAGACGTGGCGGTAACCGATCCCCCTCATCAAGTCCTCCTTAATCAACCACACACGATCTCCATTCAATGCTACCCTGGAGAGTTCAAGGCGGTGGAAGCTCTACTATAAAAAGGTCAGTGTTCATACTGTCATAAAAAGGCGAGGAGGATGTTGAGTACTTTCTTCGCCACCTGCAATTAGGTATGAGTTCGTACCTAAATATATTTAAATGAGGGTTACAATCTTTATAATGAATCTGTGTATATGAAACAGAAGATTCCTGCGGAGAGAGTTATGATGCAATCGAACGATGGGTCTCTGATATTCATAACTTGACTCCAGCTTGGTAGCTGAATCTATGTACGATTCCAGTTCTTTTATGATTGAGATGCAAAAGTACATTTAATATTTTTTTGCTTTGTTCTGTTGATTTTACAGAATGATAACTGCAGTTTAGGGGCTTCAAAGACCAGATGATGTCGAGTCTTCTTTCAAGGAGCTCATCAAGAATGGCACTCAAAGAAAAGGTGATTTTTTTTCCTTTTCTGTTTCTACCGGAATTTTTTAATAACCCTTAGATTTGATGTACAGCGCATGATCTATTAGTGTTTTGTACCGGAGCTACTTAATCATTCTCTGAACCAGAAGGAAAGTCAAAGCGTCTTTTGGAAAGGGTCCAGTGGATTCTGCTGCTCCAGAACAAGTCCCTTTGCTTACTAAAATTACCCCAAGAAAATTCCACCTGCTCAAGCACTTATCAACCTTGGGAAAGAGTTGATTCAAGGAAAGACAATGAAAAATGCAATTATCGATTCTTATTTTCATGGTTCAAGAGTATATTACCACATGGTGTAAAGTCGATTCCTTATCGATTGTATATTTGGACTATTGGTGTTAGGCTCTTAAGCTCTTAGGGGTGGTCTCGAAGGATTCAAATCCGGCAAGCAGTTATAGAGACTGCAATGCTCAACGAGAAAGGTATTAAGGGACCATTATGTATTCTTCCTGATTTTTTCTGTGTTAATAGTTTCACTATTAGTGTATATTCACAGCTGGATTGACGTAGCATATTAAGTTTGACCCTGCCTCAAACTGTAATGAAGGTGAAGACAAAAAATCTTCAGATACAAAAGGTTTGTTCTTTTGTTAATACTCAGAAATGGCTTTCATATATTTCTTTTTAAGTTTGGTTTTATAACTGTGGTTTGGGTTAACGCTAACTAAGGTTTAATGTTCTGCAGATGGAAGAATAGACCTCGAAGTTGGGGAAAGCCGGAAAGAGGTGGATCTTACTCAACTCCTGCTTGAAGATATCACGAGAATGGGTTAAAATGATGAGGCATCAAGCTCAAACTCCTCCCACAATATCACTTTCTGAAAGAAAAAAAAGTTCAATTTTACATAAAGCTTTCCCAATGATCATGGTTTACTTTAGATTTCTATGACATCTCTGTTAAATGGGTTCCCAGTGTGACATCTTTGTCTATCTTTTGCACAGTTAATAGCTTAATTCATAATTGTTCAATAAAAAACGAGAAGATTTAATTTCTTATTGTAAACTTACAATTATGAAAGGAAATAGACTGAAAACTATAATTGCGATGAGATAAAGACTGCAGCTAAGCGAGCCTATTTCGGTATTTTTTTTGTTGATTATTTCTGCTGTGTGCATTGTATATGATATTTATATATGATCCATTGTCAAAAGTACCAACTCAATTTGCGCTACGATGTGTAGTAATATCAATTTTAAAGCATTATTTTAATTTTATTTAATTTTAAATTGAAATTTATTAGTTTGCCAAGTGTCTTTTTGGTCTTTGTATTCGGAAGGAACAAAGTTGTTACATAAACAATGTTATAAAGATTTATCAAAAAAAATATTATAAAAAAAAATTCAGGAGAACAAAAACGAAGAGAGATTTGCTCGCGATTGTTTTGCACATTTCATCAAATTTTAGCAACGACCGAGAAAAATAAATAAAATTTACAGACTTTCTTTTTATTTCTTTTTTTTTGTCACGAAGCTCAACATCTTAAAAAAATTAATAAGAAAAAAAAAATGATAGACCTCCAGAAATCATTGAAAAATCATTGTAAGTTTTAGAACTGAAGCTCTGCAGCTTTGATGTGCATAATTGTTTGCTTGATGACATATTCTTTGTTTGTTTTGGGCTGGAATATAAAGCTAATACGTTGTTTTGTTCCAGTTAATTATGTAATATATGCTTTCAATGTTATCGGTATTACTATGTTGAAACTCATAATGAGATTTTTGATTAAATAGGAATTGTATACTCTTATTCAATACAGCCAACACTAAAAAAATTAAGAACTTTACTTACTTCTTGGTTTAGAAAAGAAAATTTAAGTTATTTGATATGATATGATATGAAACTCAAGTAAATTCTGCTACAAATGTAACACTTTCTAAATTTATAACACTACTAATCTGTAAAAAAAAATTCAAATAGCATGAGTGAAATTTCCAAGAATTTTTCTAAAAAAGTTCAATAACCGCTAAAATAATTTAAAAACATAATCAGCAAACCAGTGAAAATTAAAGAAAATATAATATAAATTGAAACAAACGTACATTATAAAACATCATTGTTGTTACATAATGTATACTAATAACTATTTATGAAATTGTTGAAAATATTTATATATTACGTTAAAATATAAATTTTTAAAATTTATCACGTTACTTTTGATTTTCAATTGATTTTTCTTGCAGATGGGTGTATTACTTTATTATCGTGAAAAGTTAGTTATTTTAATAATTTAAAAATCTGATGCTCTTAGAAATAAAAAAAATATTAGCTATTCTTAGTTTATATTGTCTTCAACTATATCAAAGTGAAATAGAAATCAAATAGAAAAATGCAAATCATTGCATTTTCATTAAAATTTTGATTTAAGAATTTTGTGTTCTCTAACAAAAAAAACAAATCAACAAAATTTACTAAAAAATACAATATACATTTTAGAATAAAAACATATTTCATTTATTATTTTCAGTATAAAGTAAAATTTCAAATATTTTTAAAGTTAAAATATATTTTAATATAAAATAGTTTTAATATAAACCCACCCGTCCGCAGGGCGGGCACCCCCTAGTTTAAGTATATAAATCTGGTTTGGATATATTTGATATCTGAAATATTTTATTTCGGATCGGGTTCATTCTAAAAAATAACATCTTAATAATTTATAAACGTTTTAAGAAAAATTAAAATATGACATATATGAAAAGTCTAATTTTTTAAAATATGCTTAATGTGATAATTTTTTTAATAATATAAATTAAAAAAATGTAGAGGATATAATTTTTTATCAAATATGTATGATTCATAATCATTAATTGTCATATATACGTTAATCATATTAAGTAATTTTGTAGCTTTTATTTAAGGAAATAAACTTACGTAGGTTTATTTAAGGAAAGAATTTAAGACTATTAATCGATGAGATAATTAGTTTAATAAAAAGTATAATATATGTTCGTATAGACAAACTTATTTTCCTAAGGATTTCTAAGAACCATCTTAATGATGACACACGACTACAAAACATGTTCTAATATTCTAGGATTAATATATAGGGGATGTGTTACACACATTGTAAAAAAATCTGTTTGAATGAAGAAGTTTAACTTTCATCGATTACCCCTAGATGCGAATTGTTTAAAATATTTTAAAACGACGTCGTTTACTTAAAAGAGAGACGGCGATTAACTTTGCTTAATCAAATTTGTTACCTGTGTTCGTGTTGTGTGTAATTTAGTTTAGTCAAACTAAATTGATGTTTAAAATGGGTAGTCAAACTAAGTTGGTTTTTTAAATGGTCTAAAAAAATCATATTTTTTTCAACTAAATTTGAAAGTTAGTGATTTAAATGACAATTTTTCTTAATTTAAAAACCAGCCAAAGATTTAATTCTTTTTTGGGATATTTTCTTAAATCTGTTTGGTGAGAATCATTAATGGCATATCTTTGAATAATTTATTTCTGTATTTCAAAAGTACTAAATCATGTGTTACACACATTTTAAAAAAAAATATCTGTTTGAATGAATAAATTTACTTTCATCAAAAAAATATATACATTTTATATTTTTTTATTAATGGCTTCATCGTGTGTCACTAAATATTTTCTTTTTATTAGTGGGTTTCCGTATTTTGTGCTGATTTTTTATTTATTTGATATGTGTATAGACTGTGTAGCATATATGCATTTATTGTTATTGTTTTTTTTGTGTGTGTGGGACAAACCATATCTTATTAAGAGTACAACTGGTTTCTCCGCTACCAACTATCAACACAGTTTTTACTGTTAGTAGCGGTTGACATTGTTTCAAAAAATTATACAAACTGCTACAAATTGCTTCAAAGTGGTCTGTATCTCTTAAAATCAAAAGATAATTCTAGTTAGCGTTTGCGGATGGATAAATAAATATAGAATTATTTTTAAAATACATTAATTTAAATTATCAGATTTTGTTTTATAAAAAATTTAAACTAACTATTCCTTTGAATTTTAAAAATTAAATATGCATATATATATATATACACACATATATATATACACACATATATATATACACATATATAAATCTAAACAAAATTTTATCTTACAAGTTTTAATACATATCTTCAAAATACATTTTTTTTAATATTATAACTTTCAGCTAATTTAAAAAATAAAATATAATATAATATTATTATTAATCATATTATATTAATAATCGTTGTAATTTATCATAATAGTATGTTTTTATATTTTTAAAATATTATAATATGTTTATATTGGCCATTTATTTTAAACCACTGCAATATCTCATAATCAACCAGTTACAAATATTCCATAAATGCAATAATTTCAAATCAGTTAGACAAAACGCTAAAATCATAACCATCTGCATCCGCAAACTCTCGCACCGCAACCACTGCGTTTGAACCATTGAGACCCTAAGTGTACATCCAAGTTTGCACCATAAACCAACTTTTGAACCTACACAGACTATATGAGGTAAACACTGTAACTTACTGAACCTCATATGTTAAGTAAATTAACATAATGAAAATGACATTCTAGTATGGTCTATTAAATATATAATAACATATCATAACCTACTAATATAAATATTTAATGACATACCATAATACCAATAAATAAATTTATTATTCCATCGATCACATAAAGTACCGTAAAACAAATGAATTATGATGTGCTCAACAAAAAGAAAGATACTGAAGTACGAGAGCCAGACGATGACATCGACGGTCCATATTACTCAAAATGTTTCTTAAGAAAAACCTCTCAAAATTTGAAATCCCTAACAGTCGAGTAAGAAAACTCAAATCTAAAGAATCATGGCGGCAACAAGCGACGAGCAGATGAGTTCGCTTCTCTCCAACTTCGATCAGATCTACGAGGTGAAAGTTTCCGATCTTTTGTTCATCGCGTACTGCTCGGAATATTCTGTTTTTGTTTCTCTGATTGGATTCGATTGCGATTATCGTCATCTCAGATTCAATCGAGATTTTCTGTCGAACCGATTGAAATTTGGAATCTAGAAACTACGATTTTCTCATTGCTTAGGTTTCAATCAAACTATCGTCATCATCATTCAATAGATTGATTTGTCGCTCAGGATTTCAGAAGCGGGATGAATGAGATGAGCGTTTTCAGATCGAGGAGCAATGTGGAAACCAGCAGAAGGGAGGCGCTTGAGATTAGCAACAAGACTCTCAAAGAAGGTTCTGATTCGATTCTGTTTTGGATTATGATTCACTAGTGGTATCTAATTGAGTGATGAACCTGCAGAGAATGAGAGGTTGAAGAAGCTACATACAGAATCGTTGAACAGCTTCGCTGACCAGGTCTTTGAAGTTTTTACTAGATATCTGTTTCTTGCTGTTGAGTTCTTGATTCTCTTTGGTTTGTTGGATAACATACAGCTTGAGCATCGAACTAAGTGTCACGGCTTGAAAGAAGAGCTGAAGAGAGTGAATGATGAAAACAGAAGCAAAGAACATGTGAGAGATTGCAATCTTTTTCTTGTGATTTTGAAACTGAAGATGAATGAGTTATGTTTGCACTCATAGAAATATCTCTTTTTTTTTGGCAGGAACATAGGAATGCTTTGGAATCCCTTATACAGAAGCATGTAGCAAAGGTTGAAGAGCTAGAGAATAAAATCAGGTGAAAAGCACCGCATTCACCACTACTCTTAGTCTCTTACTATAACTGACATATATTATTGTATCTCATCTTTTCAATATTACGTGCAGAAGCCTTTTGGTTGAAAAGGCAACAAACGAAATGGTGATTGATAGGCTGCGCCAGGACTTGTCAGCTAACAAATCGCATATTCAAGCAATGTCGAGGAAACTGGATCGAGTATATTCTGAAGTGGAATCCAAGTGTAAGACTTGACAGACACCTGATGTTCAAATTGCTTTCAGTTTGTGTTTCTGTGAATGCATACATATGGCTTCCTAATGTAACCATTTGATAGATGAAGTCGAGGTTCAGGATCTAAAGGATTGTCTTCTGATGGAACAAGAAGAGAAAATTGATATTAGTAACAAACTTCAGAGTCTGCAGAAGGAATGTAAGAGTCTTTTCTCCTTACTAACTCAACAGGCCTTTTAGACAGTGATAGATTGGTTTTATAAAATGTATGGCAATTGAAAGGGTTACTACCAATTCTGTCTGTGGTAAAAATTACAAAGTTATTGAGACATTCAAGTTTGGTTTCTGGTTTCATTAGCAAGGTTGCTTGACATTACTTCTTTAGTCAGTATATTCAAACCTAATTGCAGGTCTCTTTATATTCTTTGCAGTGGTTATAAGTAGAACAACAGTAGCCGAAAAGCAGAGGGATACAACTTCATATAGACAGGTCGAGACATTGAAGCAGAAGCTAATGAAACTGAGAAAGGAGAATGAGATCCTTAAACGGAAACTATCTTCTTCATAGAACCACCAGGAACAAAAACTTCACTTGGCAAATCGGTCCCTCAACGAGTAAGTTCCATAAATCCAAACCACTTTTTAATTCAACTTGTTTTCATAGATGATACAATTGAAAACATATAACACCACAATTCCGGAGGAAGGAGTTAATATAAAAATGATATAAAGTTAATGCAACACGCAATTCAATTTAGAATGAAACAAGATACCGGAGAAAGCACACATCCGGATTTAAAC
The DNA here is from genome assembly GCA_026261945.1 of Hirschfeldia incana. Taxonomy (NCBI): domain Eukaryota; kingdom Viridiplantae; phylum Streptophyta; class Magnoliopsida; order Brassicales; family Brassicaceae; genus Hirschfeldia; species Hirschfeldia incana. Next base: position 8,911,037 of record JABCMI010000006.1, read on the forward strand.
ATAGGATTCCTCTCGGTGTTTGAATAGTTAAGTACAGTGTAGAATCAACGTCCGTTGTTGAAGACTCTGCAGTTTCTCCTGATCTCACCAGCACTTCCGGTAAGGACTCCAATGGTACCCATTTTCTCCATTGCCTGAGCAAATCTCTGTCTGAACAGTGAATTGCTTTGTGCAAAACTCGACACAATTCCACGGGTTGCTCCATCGAGAGCCAAGTTTTGATCAATCCTCATAACTGCTCTTTGTCTTTGCATCTCTCCAAAGATTGCGTTATCCACGACGAATGGAGTCCTTTGGTCCAAGAACACCGATGGGTCATTTGGTGCACGACATGTGTTCCTCAACCTATTAAAAGAGATGTATTAGTGGGTCAGATATACATAAGATTGATGTTCATTTGATGCTATGTATCAAAATACGTACTGAGCGTTTAGTGAGCGGTCCATGGCAGGGTCATTAAGCCTATCCTGGAAAAGACTGCAATGGATAGAACCAACACTGTGGCCACCACCAATTAGTGTAACCATATCGTCCACATTCATGCCTTTAGCTGCAAATGCTCCGATGGATGCGGACACAGGAATTGTTGGTCCGGGCAAGTTCACATCGGCTGGGTTTGACCTTAATCCATCACGTCTTCCTGTTTTTATCAAGAAGCTTGGACCACCAGCTAATTTGATCGCGTCTCTGGTGGCTAAAGCTACAATGTCTGCACATGAGACAACTCGGGGGCACACAGCCTCGAGCCGTCTCTTAATCTCATCAATGACCTCATAGCCTCTCACGCTTGCATTTGGTCCTGTGCTTTTCTCTGATGGCCTTCCGGGTCTTGGGTCAATCAAGAGGGAAGCATCACAACCCTACACAATCATTCAAAACATAGCTTCACCATTAGTTGTTACGTCTAGATGTATTAGTGAGTCCATCATGTATAGATATTCAGACACACAAGGAGAAGATTACGAACCGTAACAAAGCAATCATGAAACTGCATACGAAGCAATGCTGCAGTAATGGTAGGGTCACGACGGAAAGTTTCAGCGACGACAGTAGAAATTATAGATCCAGCACGGTGGCATGAGGGGCCGTAGAACGCAAACTTGAGTTGCGCTAAAGCAGAGGGAACAAGGAAACAGAAAATTAAAAACAAAGCTGTAATTGACTTCATTTCCTTGCCTCTCCTGTGAAAACTTAGAAATATTTTTGTGTTGTTTCCAAATTTTCGTGTTGTAATTGTTAGTGTCCGTTAAAGCATATTTATATGGAAATATAGGAACAAGACATTGACAAAGAGAATGTTTCATATCATAGACGTGCATAGGGTAAAGGTAAATATTGGCAACTGATGGTTTAAAGGAATACATTTGTATATATTGTGGTTGTTGTTAATAAATGTTTTCATAAACGTCTCCTATACGTCAAAAGACTGGTTCCGGCCAACTTGCAATTGTTTGAACAATTTGCGACATTCTGTCAATTCTGAAAGGGTATAATACCATTTCTATTTCGAGAAGTGGATACCGACTCAGTAAAATATGCAATTTGTTCAGTTTTTTTATCTCTTCTCTCTCAAATAAAACAAGTTGTAAAAGAAAAGAAAAGAAAAAGTCTGCATGGTCTGGTTCTTGCTGTACAAGACACAAAAATAAGACATGAATAATATATATAACACTGCAATAGACATATTTTAGCTAAAATAATCATTCAGGCCGCATCTGCGATTTTGGAAACTACAAATATTTTTTTAAGAACTTTCATAAGAAAAACTCATGATTTTATAGGCTTATGTCTATATAATTTTCTTTAAAAAAAAATGGGAATCAAATCCAATGTGACATTGGGTTGTTGCCAAGTTCCGGCCCTGAAGCCGACGAGTTCAAATTTATCTTGAGCGTCTGGAATTTTACTCAGTCCTCATGTACTCTCCTTTTCTTTGCACGTACACCTGAGGCAGTTTTAGGGAAGCTCTCGCTTGAACACTCGTCTAGACAACCAAAAAGAAACTAACCAATTGTTCGACCATGTTTCATCCAAACGAGAAAGCTTCGACCAAGTTTGTTTCGGATCCAACTTGGTACATATGTGTTTTTAAAACCCTGAGTTTAATTTAGCTAATCTCTTTTGGATGTAAGTATACATTTTGTTAGAAATCCAAAAAGATTAACGTTTCTCTCTACTTCTTTGAAGAAGATTCTTCGTCTTTACAATTACATTTATACAATTTATCATGTTTGCTTCACCTTCATCTTGTCATTTAGTCAACTATGCTTGAATCTTACAATAGACCAATGATTACCATAGTGTGGTGATTAATTAATTTGCTGATGCTTAGGTATATTTTACCAATGATTAGAGTATGCTTTTATACCATAAGAACTTTGATCAGTCTGTTCTAGAGCATAAGTTTTTTATGCACCAAAATTTATTTGAAGAAATGCATTTGCCATAAAATAAAATGCATCAAGTAAAACTATGCGAATAGTTTTATCTTAACCACTAAGATGTGTGTTCAAAAACAAAAACCCACTAAGATGTTTGAAAGGATTATAAGTTTACTGGACTTAATTATTAGTACTTGCTAATTATTCACAAATGAGGGGTTTGTATCTTACCAAAAAGAAAAGAAGAGAGTTTGTAACTTGCAATAGTTAGCAAAAGAGATCTAAGGCCTATGCACTGAGAGCTGATTTGAATGAAATTAGTGATAAATGCTGCAGAATTGTGTTTAGTTTAGTCATGCATTTCAATTGTTTCGTTGCCTATATATAGTTATAGTGATCTACACTCTTTGATCCAAACCATTACTATATAAATATGAGTGTGCTGGTGTCGTTTAGTATTATCACTAACGAGTTTAAGTGTATTTTTATCATAATAAGAACTGGAAATTATAGTGGATAATTATAAAAGAACAACGAACAAATAGTTAAACAACATAAAAGTGCACACAATAGAACAACATGAAAAGTAACAGAAAATAACAGAAGAAATTATAAAGTGCAGTACATATCAAACACAAGGAAATAATAAAAAATATGATAGCAGGAAAACAAACAAACTTGCGGTTGATTATTCAAAAGAGTAAAAATGGGGAAAAACGGAAAAAAAAAAAAACAAACAAACAAACAATGGTCAGGAAAGTGTAGAATCAACGTCCGTTGTTAAACACTCTGCAGTTTCTCCTGATTTCTCCAGAGCGCCCGGTAAGAACCCTAATCCTACCCATTTTCACCATTGCTTCAGCAAATCTCTTCCTAAAGAGTGCATTGTTTTGTGCAAAGCTCGACACAATTCCACGGGTTGACCTATCAAGACCCAGGTTTTGGTCAATCCTCATGACTCCTCTCTGCCTTCGGATCTCTCCGTAGATTGCGTTGTCCACGATGAATGGAGTCCTTTGGTCCAAGAATACCGATGGGTCATTTGGAGAACGGCATGTGTTCCTCAACCTAAAGAAATGTATTAGTCGGTCACATTCACATATATCATTTGATAAAATAATAACACATGTAGTCTTCTTTTATTTTTTGAACACTCTAACACATGTAGTCTAGTGATATATATTCATACACACGCACACGTACCTAGCATTTAATGTGCGGTCCATTGCGGGGTCATTAAGTCTGTCCTGGAAAAGACTGCAATGAATAGAACCAACACTGTGGCCACCACCAATTAGTGTAACCATGTCGTTCGTATTCATACCTTGAGCTGCAAATGCTTGGATGGATGCACCCACGGGAATTGTTGGTCCGGGTAAGTTCACATCATTGGGGCTTGATCTTAATCCATCACGTCTTCCTGTTGGTACTGAGAATCTTGGACCACCAGCTAATGCGACCGAGTCTCTAGTGGCAAGAGTTACAATGTCTGCGCATGAGACAGTACGGGGGCATGCAGCCTCGAGCTGTCTTTTGGCCTCATCAATGATCTCGTAGCCTCTGACACTTGCATTTGGTCCGGTGCTTTTCTCTGATGGCCTTCCGGGCCTTGGGTCGATCAAGAGGGAAGCATCACAACCCTACACAACGGTACCAAAAATGATTGGTCAATGCTACTACGTAAATATATATTAGCGGGTACATATAATTATCAATGTTAAAATATTGTTGGTAACTAGAGTGCATAGGCTCCTAGACCGATTTTTTCAGTTATGATTGGTTTACCACCTAGATGTCAAAAATACTATTTATATACATAACAAAAGGCGAAGCTTACGAACCCTGACAAAGCAATCATGAAACTGCATACGAAGCAATGCTGCAGTAATGCTACGGTCGCGGCGGAAACGGTTGGCAACAATATTAGCAACGATAGATTCCGCACGGGGGCATGATCGGCCGTAGAACCCAAAGCGGAGCTGCGCCAAAGCAGAGGGAGCAAGGAAGCAGAAAAGGAAAAACAAAGCTGTGATTGACCTCATTTTGAATGATGAGCTCTGCTTTGCCTCTCCTGTGAATGTTACTTTTGGTGGTGATAGTCTAAGTGTCCATAACATGCATATTTATATACAAATTTGAGGGACAAGACATTTGGCAAAGAGAATGTTTAATCTAGAAGACGTGCATAGGGTAAAGGTAAATACATTGTCAATTTGACTGGTTTAAAGGAATATACATGATGTATCATCGTGTTTAATAATGTTTCAAAACAAATGTTGGCATTTGTCTTCCACACGTCGAAGATCCAACATGGCCAACTTGGAATATTTTTTGAACAACTTCCGTTCAACATTAGGTCGGCTATTATGAAATGGTATATTTTTTTTGAAGGTACCAATTCTATGTCGAGAAGTGGATCTTGTTTAGTGCTGACCCGAGTCGACCAAAAACTTGAACCCTAACATTGATGACGACCATCAGGGCTAGAAACAAATGCATGGTTATTATGTTTGCAAAAAGATTCTTCCGACCAAACATATTGTGACAGGTGAGAATACTTGAGTTAAAAATCCAACATCAACACAAAGAAGCTCCACCGTGGTAAATAGTAAAATACAAAAAGTAGTTTACTACTTGAGTCTTACGGTAGCCAATGATAACCGGATGTGGTGGTTACTTAATTTGTTAATGCTTAGGTGTATCTTCTTAAATCCTTCATTCAGAGTATGCTCATATGCCATAAGAACTTTTATCGTTCTGTTCTAGACCATAAGTTTTTTTATGCGCCAAAATTTGTTTGAAGAAAGGCATTTCCCGTAAAATAAAATGGATAAAGTAAAACTAAGCGAACAGTTTTATATCAATCACTAAGAAGATGTTCGAAAGGATTATAACTTTACTGGACTTATTTATTAATACTTGCTAACTCACAAATAAGAGTTTATGAGTTATAACTTCCAATAGTTAGCAAAAGAGATCTAAGGCCTATGCACTGAGAGCTGATTTGAATGAAATTAGTGATAAATGCTCCAGAATTGTCAATTTTGCTTTATTATTCATTTCAATTGTTTCGTTGCCTATATATAGTATAATGATTTACACTCTTTTATACAAACCATGACTGTATATGAGTCTGGTCTCGTTTGATATATCATTAAACTAAACGAGTTTAAAATTTTATTTGTTTCATAATTAGAAGTGAAATTATAAAGGGTAATTTTATAAAAGAACAACGAACAAATAGTTAAACAACATAACGATGCACACAATAGAACAACATGAAATGTAACAAAAGAAATTATGAAAACTCAAATAGGAAATGCAGTTACATATCAATTCGAGGTAATAAGAAAATATGATAGCAGAAAAATAAAACTTTCAGTTGATTATTCAAAATAGTAAAAATGAGAAAAAACGAAAAAGGGAAAATAAGCGATAGTCAGGACAGTGTAGAATCAACGTCCGTTGTTGAAGACTCTACAGTTTCTCCTGATCTCTCCAGCACGTCCGGTAAGAACCCTGATCCTACCCATTTTTACCATTGCTTCAGCAAATCTCTTCCTAAAGAGTGCATTGCTTTGTGCAAAGCTCAACACAATTCCACGGGTTGACCTATCAAGACCCAAGTTTTGATCAATCCTCATGACTCCTCTCTGCCTTCGGATCTCTCCGTAGATTGCGTTGTCCACGATGAATGGAGTCCTTTGGTCCAAGAATACCGATGGGTCATTTGGAGAACGGCATGTGTTCCTCAACCTAAAGAAATGTATTAGTCGGTCATATTCACATATATCGTTTGATAAAATAATAACACATGTAGTCTTTTTGTTTCTTTTTCTTCTGAACACTCTTAACACATGTAGTCTAGTGATTTGTATTCATACACACACACGTACCTAGCATTTAATGCGCGGTCCATTGCGGGGTCATTAAGTCTGTCCTGGAAAAGACTGCAATGGATAGAACCAACACTGTGGCCACCACCAATAAGTGTAACCATGTCGTTCGTATTCATACCTTGAGCTGCAAATGCTTGGATGGATGCACCCACGGGAATTGTTGGTCCGGGCAAGTTCACATCATTGGGGCTCGACCTTAATCCATCACGTCTTCCTGTTGGTACTGAGAACCTTGGACCACCAGCTAATGCGACCGAGTCTCTTGTGGCTAGAGTTACAATGTCTGCGCATGAGACAGTACGGGGGCATGCAGCCTCGAGCTGTCTTTTGGCCTCATCAATGATCTCGTAGCCTCTGACACTTGCATTTGGTCCGGTGCTTTTCTCTGATGGCCTTCCGGGCCTTGGGTCGATCAAGAGGGAAGCATCACAACCCTATACAACCGTATCAAACATTGATTGGTCAACGTTACGTCATCAAGATAATATATTTGAACATCAGCATTCATATAGTCTGTAGCCAAATTATTTAGTGATATAGAATTAATATAATGTAATATTGTTATCAAATTTTAACCAAAAAAGACTATTGACAAGAAAAAATTCTTATATGAGTTTCTAAAAAATTTGAGTTTCTTTCTTTCATCTCTCATCACATTTTTTTTTGTATTTATTTCCTTAATTTTAGTAATGAGAAAATCTTCTAGGGACTATGGATAGAGAGGACATATATATGCACACAACATAATAAGGAGAAGCTTACTAACCCTGACAAAGCAATCATGAAACTGCATACGAAGCAATGCTGCAGTGATGCTACGGTCACGGCGGAAACGGTTGGCTACAACATTAGCAACAATAGATTCCGCTCGGGGGCATGATCGGCCGTAGAACCCAAATCGGAGCTGCGCCAAAGCAGAGGGAGCAAGGAAGCAGAAAAGGAAAAACAAAGCTGTGATTGACCTCATTTTGAATGATGAGCTCTGCTTTGCCTCTCCTGTGAATGTTACTATTGATGGTGATATTCTAAGTGTCCATAACATGCATATTTATATACAAATTTGAGGGACAAGATATTTGCAAAGAGAATGTTTCTTTTAGAAGACGTGCATAGGGTAAAGGTGGATACATTGTCAATTTGACTGGTTTAAAGGAATATACATTATGTATCATTGTGTGTTTTTAATAGTGTTTCATTACAAATGTTAGTGTTTGTCCTCAACACGTCGAAGACTCAACATGGCCAACTTGGAATATTTATTGACTAACCTCTGTTCAACATTGAGTCGGCTTTGAAAGGTACCATATATATGTTTAGTGCAGACCCGAGTAGACCAAAAACTTGAACCCTGACATTGATGAAGACCATCAGGGCTAGAAACAAAATGCATGGTTATGTTTGCAAGAAAAAAAGATTCTTCGGACCAAACATATTGTGCGAGGTGAGAATACTTGTGTGAATCCCACATCAACACAAAGCTCCTCTCCCTTATATAAAGTTGTTTAAATCACAAAGAAGCTCCAAGGTGGTTTTTTTTTATCAAACCAACATTTCATTTCCTAGGAATCGAACAGAAGAGTTCATTACAGACATTGCAAGAGCTGATTTCGCCACAGAATCAGCATCCGCATTAAAGTTACGAGAGATAAAACTAAAAGAAATTACATCAAAGAAAGAGATGAAATGATATATATCAAACATGATATCGAACAGTTCAGGTTGATTCCGACGAGTCTTCAATAGCTTGATCAAGGACAAGGAGTCAGATAGAACCGCCAGAAATCAGACGTTTGAATAGACGGCCAGCGAGACGGCGTGATGAACAGCAATAGCCTCAGCCATTAATGCTGACGTAACATGTTTGTGAACTTCAGAGAAGTTGTTTACACAGCATAGATCCATGCCCCGAGAAGAGACCGCCAATTCCACACCCACCTGTTTTACAGTCCCAAGCTGCATCGACGTGACAGACCATTACTCCCTCTTGGATCGTCGGAGGGGACAAACAGAACGATGGTGTGGTTTACGTGATATGGGGGGGTATCTTTATCGTTTTCAAGTTGTGCATTGCTCCATTCTTTAGCATCCTTAATACTCTTCAAAACTATCTCCTGGGCTGTAAACGCTCTGTTTTCAAAGACAAGCTTATTTCTAGATTTCCACGAGTTCCAAACAACCCAAGGCCACAGCGGATACGTCAAACCTACTGGTGGTAACGGGACAAAGGAAGCTCCCAGCCTAACCAATTCCGCAACAGATAGAGATAGAATTTGGTGGCCTTAGCGTGACAGGGATAGTGTTCCATACCTCTTCCGCCACTAGGCAGTTGAGAAAGACATGAAGATCATCCTCATGAGCTCCACAGCTTTTGCAGTTAAAACTCGGTACTCCTCTTTTTTCCAGGTTGGAACTAACTGGTATTGCCTTTTTCACCAATCTCCATAGAAACTCTTTCAGCTTGGGACTTGTTTTAACATTCTAGATGTGTTTCAGCCAATTTACTGGGTCATCAGTTGCATTTAGAGGATTGCTCCAGGTCCGACCAACCCTATAGCCTGTCTTGGTAGACTATTCTCCCGATTTCTCCTGTAACCAAAACAGAGTATCCATCACAGGTGTGGAGAAGCTCCAAGGTGGTTATATCGGAAGATGTACGTTTTACAGTAAATTTACAAAAGTATTAAATAAATGAAAAAAAAAAAATACTTCTTATCTAGAACTTATTTCTGTCAAATCTCACAAACAATACCATATAAATATAAAATAAAAACGAACAGGAATTTTTCAAAAAAAACATGAAACTGTTCTAATATGATAGTGGCCAGATCTGTCGTGTAAAGATATCGAGATTTAAGTAAAAACAAAAACAAAAAAAAAAACAGGCACCTAGATTTACATAACACATTCAGCTACATTGGCTCTCTCTAACACTTGTTTTTCCCTCTGCCTCCTCTCTAAACCTTGTAAACAAACCCACACAGCAAACGATTCATAAATTATAACTGTTGTAGCCACCAACATCAGAAGCTGGTCTATATTCCGTTCCATAAGTTTGCCCATTCAGTGACGGCGTGTAGGTAGACGCCGACGGACCCGCAAGCTGAGAATATGCTGTTGGTCTGTACTGCACCGTCTCGGTGCCAATGTAGCTGCTCGAGAGCGGCTCTTGAAGGTTGCTCAGCTGAGGAGGATATGCAGGTACATAACCAGTGTCGACTCTAGCATATCCCGCTGAAACCGAAACCGGTTCCTTGTGATTGCTGATGAACTCCTACACAAAGGTAAACGACAAATATGGTATTTTTTCCAATACCATTTCACGCAGCATATATATATATATATATAAATATATATGATGGAATGTGTTCTTACCTGAATTAGTTGCTGAGCAGTTTGTACTTGAGAAGATGTGCCTTTGATTTCCACAGTGATTTGATCAGGATGTGGACTCTCTTGAATGGTTATGGTACATCCGCTTCTTCTACGGATGAAGGCTATATTAGCTCCTTCTAAACCAATAATATCCTCCGCATAGGAGAACGGTATTTGCATCGTTTGAGATACCTATGTAAGAAAAAACGCATTATAGAAACGTCTTTACTAGTTCCAAGTGATCAGCTTAGATGCAATAAGAGCAGACACTTGTAGAAGACTAAAACATAACAAGTAATCTACCTGTGTAACAAAAGCAGCAGAAACTCGAGGAAGTCCAGGAGAGTGTCTAGCAGACATTGCAGGATCCTGACTGTAGATAGAAACTCCGGAAGGCTGAACAAATGACTCCACCCGAGTATCCCGCTCCAGAAACATAGCTTCCCTCCGTGCCAAGATATCAGACTCGATTGCGTTTGCCAAAGCAGAATGGAGAGATGAGTGGTTGTTAGAATGGAGAGATGACTGGTTGTTAGCTAACGGTTCTTCCTGACGAACTTGAGAGACTCTAGCTAGATACTACAGAGAACAAAAATAACAAAAGTTAGACAACAGAGAGAAACGTAAGGAAGTAGTGGTTTCAGACAATCAAGCTTACTTGCTTCTCGAAGAGAGGAACCACAGAATGGTCGACTAGAAACTTCCTTAGGTGTCCTACAACCCCTTCTAACGCTTTTACGATCTTTAAAGCTTCCCCCTGCAAATCCACTATCCTCTCATCTTTTGCAGCATAAAACGGTGTGTCCTCTAACAGCAAGAAAATACAGTTTACTTATTATCATCCGTTTAAGAACTATAGATAGCAGCACACAGTTACAAAAAGTTGGTAGATGATGATTATACCATCTGATAAAATGCGAACCGATGCACCAGAGTTCTCCACTATAGATTTAATAGAGGATCCTTGTTTCCCAATCAAATTAATAGCCTGAGAAGATGCAACTAATAAACGCACAGAAGAGAAGGCACTTCCAGCGTTTTGAACATCCTCATCATCATCACTATCAGGTAACCCCGAAACTCGTCTGAACACTCTCACGACAGCTTCCATCGCAGGGGACATGTACGCCTCTGGTTCTTCCTTTGCAGAGATCATCACCTAAACACAACAGTGGACGACACTTAAAAACTACAATCAAACCCCAAAAAGCAATCAAAATTGAACCTTCCACTTAAAGCTTACAACTTTCCCGACAAAGAGCATCAAAACGATCATTCCCCCATGAATCTGACTACTGATCCTAACGAAAACCCTAATTTTCCCTAATTAGGTTTTAGAAAGTTACAACCTTTAGGAAAAAAAACCCCTAGAAAATAGAAACAATAAATCCCAATTCGGATTAGTTACGATTAAAAGGAAACGATTACTAACGATGCGATCAGGAGTCGTGGTGGGGCCGTCGAGGACTTTAATGCGAGCGCGAGTCTCCTCGCACATCTTTCTGATGATATCTCCTTTCCTTCCGATTATAGCTCCGACTTTCGACACCGGAACGATCACGCGAAACACGCAATCCCCAGGCCAGCCTGGCCATCTCTCCGCATCTGAACCGGGGGCGGTCTCGGCGGCTAAGCTATCGGGCTGATTCGATTCGGAGAAGGCGGCGGTGGTTTCGTTGAGCAATGAGGGGGTAGTGGATTGTGGAGGTGTGAGGGTTTCGTTGTCCAGGAAGTTTGTAGCACCGTTCTCCGCGGGATCGGCGACGGCGGCCATTATTAGAATCGGAACAAATAATTAAGGGAGAAAAAAAGGATAGGAAACGGGCGAGAAGGAGAAGGAAGACGATTTGACCTCTGGATATATACGATGTCGTTTCGGTTCAGTTGTTGTAGGCTTTGGGTATGTTATGTAGGTTTGGCCCATTTAATTGGGCTTCTTTTAGCCTATGTTATATACTTTTTGTTCTTCCGACAAACAGCCCTTTATAAGACCAAGGATAGTGACAAAAAAAATAATCAGACCAAGGATATTCGGTTAGGTTTGTCTGAGTCTGACTATAATTAACCGTGTTCCTTGTTTATCAATGTACAATACAATGTTAATATATACACGAAGTAGTTCAGCTGTTGCACTATTACAGGAGAACTAATATAACAAACTTATGAGATCCAAGAATATCGGATGAGCTTGTTGGCATATTCTATCACCCCCCCTCAGTCGAATCGTTGGTGGAACGAACGGAGAGACTGCGCTTGAATTCGTTGAATATAGAAGATGGGAGTCCCTTAGTGAAGATGTCAGCATATTGAGAAGTAGATGGTACGTGCAAGACTCGAACCTGTCCCATAGCTACCTTTTCTCGTACAAAGTGAATGTCTATCTCAACATGTTTTGTTCTTTGGTGTTTGACAGGATTGTTGGAGAGATATACGGCGCTGATGTTGTCGCAGTACACAAGAGTTGCAGTTGTTAGAGGACATCCAAGTTCGAGCAAAAGGTTGCGTATGTAGCAAGTCTCCGCAACAACATTGGCCACGCCTTTGTATTCCGCTTCGGCACTAGAGCGGGAGACTGTGGGTTGTCGTTTTGAGGACCAGGAGAGAAGATTGTCACCCAAGAAAATGCAATATCCAGATGTTGAACGGCGCGTATCCGGACATCCAGCCCAATCTGCATCTGTGTAGGACGTGAGCTGCTTTGAAGTTGATTTTTGAAGCTGTAGGCCTTGATCTAGAGTGCCTTTGAGATAGCGGAGCACACGTTTGAGAGCATTTAGATGAGGAAGCCGTGGATCGTGCATGTATAGACACAGCTGATGCACTGCATATTGTATATCGGGTCGAGTTAACGTGAGATATTGCAACGCGCCTGCAATGCTTCTGTATTCTGTAGGATTATGAATGCGCTCGCCGTCTTCTTGAGATAACTTGGATTTGAGGTCCACTGGTGTTGCCACTGGTTTGCATTGCTGCATTGACATACGAGCAAGGAGATCTTTAGCATAAGCTGACTGGCTTAACATCATTCCTTTGTCGTTTTTCTCTATTTTTATTCCGAGGAAGTAAGACAAGGGTCTGTCATCAGAAATCTCAAACTCTGCTTTGAGGAGATTTGTGACAGTATGACGCAGCATTGAGGATGAAGCTGTGAGAAGTATATCATCGACATAGAGGAGGATGAAAGCTTGTTCGTTGCCTTTGTTGTAAACAAAAAGAGAATGATCGTTGTTGCTCTTGACGAACCCAAGTCTTGCAACGAACTCTGAGAAGCGGGCATTCCAGGCTCGAGGAGCTTGTTTCAAGCCATAGAGGGCTTTCTCGAGTTTACATACATGATTGGGCTGAGTCTGATCGATCATACCAGGAGGTTGATGCATGTAAACCGGTTTGTCGAGCCGTCCATGAAGAAAAGCATTCTTGACGTCAAGTTGATGAACATCCCAATCGCGTTCTAATGCTAAGTGTAGAACTGAGCGTATAGTGACTGGTTTAACCACCGGGCTGAACGTTTCGTCATAGTCCAGTCCTGCTTCTTGAGACTTGCCATTAGCCACCAACCTGGATTTGTGCCGTGTAGGATTTCCATCTGCATCAACTTTATGCTTATAAAGCCACATGGAGCGAATGATGTTAGTATCAGGTGGGCGAGGTACAAGCGTAAACGTCTCATTCTTAACTAAAGCACCGTACTCATCAGTCATAGATGGGTTCCAGTTGGGATCTAAAAGAGCTTTTAAATGGCTTGTAGGAATAGGAGAAATTGAAGTGGAAAGTAAAAAAGTAACCTGTTTTTGTTTTCGTGTGCCGTCTCTGCTCCTAGTTGTCATTGGATGACGAGATGGAGGTGGAGCAGGAGGATTGGTCACCGAAGGAACATTTGATGGAGTAGGAGCAGAAGTGATTAAAGGAGGAGGGTGAACGAAAGGACTCTCAAGTATGGATTTAAATAACGGAGAAGTTTCAGAGTGAGAGTCAAGAAAGTTATACTCTGTTTTTGTGTTGGCAGGAGCTTGAGCTGAAGGAAAGATTGTTTCATCAAAGACCACATGACGAGATATAATGATTTTTCTTGTCTTGAGGTCTAAGCATCGGTATCCTTTGTGGTTTGTAGGATAGCCGAGAAACAAACATGGAGAAGAGCGAGCTGCAAGCTTATGAAGAAGAGAGTGGTTAATATTAGGGAAACACAAGCAGCCAAAGACTTTGAGATGATCATATGTAGGATTTTTATTGAAGAGAAGAGTGTATGGCACTTTTTTTTGGATGGCAGTGGAAGGAAGAATGTTGAGAAGATGGACAGAAGTGTGAAGAGCTTCCACCCAGTAAGTAGGAGAAAGGCGAGCTTGGAAGAGGAGAGTACGAATGGTATTATTTATCGTTTGGATCATACGTTCCGATCTTCCATTTTGTTGGGAAGTGTGGGGGCAAGAGTAGCGTACAACAATGCCTTTAGAGGAGAAGAAGTTGTGAAACTGAGTACTGTTGTATTCCCCACCATTATCAGATTGCAGTGATTTTATGTGACACTTGAACTGCGTTTGAACATAGTTAGTGAAGTGCAAGAATTTTGAAAACACTTCAGACTTTTTACGAAGAGGAAACACCCAAAGAAAATGTGAGTAGTGGTCCAAGAACAAGACATAATAACGTATTCCACTGATACTCAGAATGGGTGATGTCCAAACGTCAGAATGAATCAACTCAAAAGGTGAAGAAACAAAAGATTTTGATTCATAAAATGGAAGTTTCAAGTGTTTACCCAACTGACAGGCTTCACAAATGTTGTGAGATACCTTTTTATTACAGGAAATAGAGTTTGAGGAAATCAAAGATTGAAGAGAAGCTTTATTGACATGTCCGAGCCTTTTGTGCCAAAGTGAAGAAGGTGTTGCGGTCATGAGAGCAAGAGGAGCAGTAGCCGGTTTATTGAAATGACTTGGAAGTGAGTAGAGCTCGCCATCACTGTCACTGCGGAGTAGAATTCTCCTGGTGTTGAGATCCTTTATTGAAAAACCAAAGGGATCAAATTCAACAGAGCACCAATTGTCATTAGTAAACCGACGTACCGAGATGAGATTTTTAATACTCTTTGGAGCAACAAGAACATTTTGTAAAGAAAGAGGACGACAGTTTGTTGGAATAGAAGTAGAGCCAAAGGAAGTAATGGGAATTTGAGAACCGTTACCAACTACGACTGTCTTTCCGGTGCAATCTTTAAGAACAGAGTTTAGCATACCTGAAGAGGAAGCCAAGTGAACCGTAGCTCCAGAATCCATATACCAGTTCGCGGCGCCGGGATCTGCAATTGTCATTGTGTTGAAGGCGTGTGCGAAATCGGTTGTGGGTTGGAAAGGAGCCTCGGCGAACTGAGCTTGAGCAGGACGTAAAGGTTGTGCTCCAAGTATTCCTCGGCTGTTCTGCTGAGCCCATGGAGTTGGATATGCTGGCCACTGCTGCATGGGACCTTGATAGTATGGTAGAGGCCACTGAGAGTTCCAGTTAGGGTTCCAGTTGTTGTTCCAAGGGCGTTGATTGAAGCCACCGCGACCACGTCCTCGATTCTGCTTGCGGTTTCCT
This sequence comes from Hirschfeldia incana, assembly GCA_026261945.1. Classification (NCBI taxonomy): domain Eukaryota; kingdom Viridiplantae; phylum Streptophyta; class Magnoliopsida; order Brassicales; family Brassicaceae; genus Hirschfeldia; species Hirschfeldia incana. The sequence goes on from JABCMI010000006.1 coordinate 8,926,266, forward strand.
CTGTTGAACTTCTGCTGCTGTGGTTTCTCGGTGGAGACAGTGAGAACCGTGGGAGAAGAAGCGCTGTCGGTTGCTGCTGGTGTCTTGTGACCACGTTTAAGACGTGTTTCCTCGTTTAGCAGCATGGTTTTGGCGTCGTCGAAAGCAGGAAAGGGATCTTTGTGTTTGATAACGTTAATGATGTTATCAAACTTCTCGTTTAGACCATTCAGTAGGTACATAACAAGAGTTCTATCAGGTACAGGAGCATCGAGGTTGGCCAACAGGTCGGAGATGGATTTGAGAGTTTGGCAGTACTCGTGAACAGATCGATCTCCTATCTCAGTGGTGCGTAGATCGTGATCCAGTTGTAACGCACGTGCATCCTTGTTGTTCCGGAACTGATTTTCAATCCGCACCCATATGTCACGAGCAGTTCCGCCAGGCTTGAATGTGGAACGGAACAGAGGTTGAGTGAGCGTTCCGTAGAGCCAAAGCTTGACTAAGCCATCACGTTTCATCCAAGGTGCGTCATTGGCATCAGTTGGTAGACTAGTTCCGTCGATGTGGCCGACAACATCAAACGCCAGACAGTGAGTATGAAAGAGCTCACGCCAAGCATCATAGTTATGATCATCAAAGTCCAAGATGATAGGAATATGAGATTTGATGTTGGTGACTCCGAAAGTCCTCTCTTTTACAGGAGGAGGAGGAGTAGCAGCCATAGAAAAACGGAAAATAGAAGGAGAATGACGAGAAAAGAGAAAGAGGGAGTGAGTAATAGCAGAGGAGAGATAAAAGAAAAAAAAACAGAGAGGAAAGAGAGGTCTCAAGAACTATGGCTCTGATACCATATAATTAAACGTGTTCCTTGATTATCAATGTACAATACAATGTTAATATATACACGAAGTAGTTCAGCTGTTGCACTATTACAGAAGAACTAATATAACAAACTTATGAGATCCAAGAATATCGGATGAGCTTGTTGGCATATTCTATCACTGACTGTCTGCTTAACACTCCTGATGATATTATCCAGAGTTATGGGAGCATCTTTATTCTTAATAAGAGTGTTAGTTTACCTCTTATTACACAAAGTCAGTCTATCTTTTATGGGTTTATTTCTCTGCCTCACGTGAAATAGTTATACTTTTGATTTTTTGGTCAAAACTTTTAATTGTTAGCAAAAAAAAAGTTGTACTTTTGATAGCTTTATAGAATTCAGTTTGATTTGGTAAAATAGTGTTTATATGTTAACTATTGCTTCAAAGACACTACAGTAGTACACAAGTGGCGTATCATACATTCATAACATTTTTTTTTCTAAATTGGGTTATCTTTGCTCTTGTTTGACCAAAAAAAAGATATCTTTGGTCTTCCATATATTGATATGTCCTCTGGATTAATGTTTTCGGGGTTTACGTAGTCCTGCACCTCAAAGGAGCTAGTAGTCTGCTATTTTTTAAATTTTCTATATGTTGAGTAACATAGTATTTCCTACGGTTGTCGACATGTATTTAAATAACGGAGATATGAAAGTGCATATTATTCATTTTACCACAAGGATATCTTATGTTTTGTATGCTTTGGAATATATTTAGTTAATATATCTTGTCCTCATTCGCAATAGGCAATGGAAAGAAAGTGACGTGACCTAGAAATTATGTGCTGGCCCAGAAGATACTTATCCCTTTGCGAGTCCTTTTTGTATTTTATTCTTTCGACTTAAAAGTTTTTTATTTTCTATGTTTCAAAATTTATAGATCTCAGTCTGATTATACAATTTCCTTTGGATCCGAAACAATAGTGGCATGATACACCAGAACACATATAGTGCTGGAAAAGGCATCGTCCTTAATCTTCTTTATAACCGGTTGAACTACTAGTATATTTATATTAATAGTCTTTTAACTTTCATATGTTTTGATATTGTTCAAAGTACTACTAATTAATCATCACTATCTAAATTTTAAGCACAATCATTAGTCTGGTGTTTTTTTTCTTATTATTTGCGAACCAGATATTCTCCATTTCATATACTCACCAATTATTTTTTAAACGTCATAGTCACCAATATTTTTAATTCATTTATCTCTTTGTATATAATCTCGTTATCATTAGTCTTTTTTACGACCATTGTTTTTGCTATTTATATTTATTTTATATTTTCTTATTGTTTGGATTACCCCAAAATGTTTAGAAAGCTTTATCAAAAGGAAGAGAAAGCAATGTGAAAGAGCACTACTGTTGCAAGAGTCCACATGCCGAATCAAAATTGGGAATTTAGGGCAAAACGGATATATATATGTGTGTCAGTGTGTGTGTATATATATGTTAATGGTCCCCTCTAACACACACATGTAATAGAAGAGAGTTCACTTGTAGTTTGTAACCATTTGCATCAATCTTGTACAGCGCCCTAATTGACTCTCAAGGGTCACATGCTTAACATCATACTTAAACATTATGACATTTTCCTGTTACACGTAGTTTTTGGTTAGTTTTTCTTTTTATACAAGTCTTATTTATTTTTCGCACACTTTTCAGTTAATTACATCATTATTAACATCTTTTCAACACCTACGAAAGGTAACGTTTTAGTTGAAAACCGGAAATAATGCCTTTATCCAAAGGTAAACATATCAGATGATATGAGTGAAGAACTGAAGATAACTCATCAAACATCAGTAGCCTCACGAAACAACTGTTAGGAGAAAGAGTCAAATACACAATAGAATCTTCTGTGTCCATCGACCTAATGATGCATCTACAATGAATTCGATGACTAGGTAATCAACCATTTCAAAAGACATTTGTTTTTAGATTCAAATATTTTATCTTGTTTTATTTTAACATTAAGAACGAGAAAAAAGGATTGAAAGGGAAAATAATGTGGAAACGAAAAGGAAGAGGTCACATGTTGTCATATAAAAAGATGTGTAATAACATAAGAAGATTCCAAAATAAGAACTGGGATGGGACTTTGGAGACAGTGGGCAGAGTTCGCAGACAGGTTTATCCTCTCTTTACATTTTCCCTATTGATAAATCCCATCTTCCATCGTAGCTAAGTACTCTGTACTCCAACACATATTCATTCCATAAACAAAAATATTATATTTTTTTCAAAAAAGACATTAATATTTTTTGTGTTTCTTAATGTGAAGAAAGTATGTTTATAGACTATTGTTCAAACAAAAAAAGATTGGATTGATTTTATCAAGATACGTAAACGATGGAGGGTTCACTCTCTACTGCCGCAATTTTGACTTTATTCATCGATAAAATCACATCACATAATTCCACTTTTACATACGTCCAGTCAAATTATACTATGATTATGAGTCTATGACTGCACTTTAATAAAACGTCCAGTCAAATTACACTATTATTATGACTGCACTACGTATTGTTTGAAACGATGTCTTCTCGTTTAAATGGTCCAAAAAAAAACTAGAGTAAATAACAGCACGAAGTACTGTACTACTAATCACTGAAGATTAGTTGCTGATTTTTCTTTTGACAAAGGGCTTAGTTGCTGTTTTAAACTCATAAATTAAAAATCGAAACAGTCTAAGAAATCTAACTAATCAGTCAAGTCCACTGAAGGTATCACTGCCATTTGCCACATATTACTTCCGGCTGGATGTGGATGATATCAAGTGGTTTATAATCCTATCTCCACAATTTCATTTCAAGTTAATGCTAATATTAATTTCTGGAGAAGATACGAGTATTCCCAAAGTCCGCCTCCATATTATTTTCTTATTTGATCTACATGTAACATACAGATAATTCATATATTTTTACAAAGAAAAAAACAGACACATATGATTCGCTTAACCTTCTTACTATAATATATTTTACTGTTTGTCATGTTCAAAAAAAATTCACATACATTGCTGCCAGTTTGGAGTTTTAGCTCCATTGTTTTCAGTATATCGAAGATTAAAAACGGAAAGTATTATATTTACTGTTTTGTCATGTTTATGATGTTCTATTAAAAGACTATTTCAATTTCTTTATTAGTATTGTTGTTAATCCAACGAGCTGAGAGCGTGAGAACTTTGTTTTCTTTAGAAAGTCACAAAATATGTTAATACTACTATTTATCTTCCAAGAAATTACATTTTGTGTTTAATTCTGCTATACGGTATATATAGCCTATGCCCCTAGTCTTACTCTCCCTCTTTCTCACTTTTCACCTTGTCCATTCTCTGTTTTAGCCGCAACTAACAGAGAGCCTCCATTTATTTGACTACATATAACTTTGACAAAGCCCTAACGGATCTTTTCTCGTTTCTTATACCATCTCGTGACTCTTCCCAATCAAGTCGGTGCATGACTCTGTCTCTCTCCTCTGTCTCTCATCTTAGATATGTTCATTGAGTTTTTTTTATTTCCTTTCTAGTACACAAAATCTTTTGATTTAATCCTTAGAGTGTTGACCTTTTTGCCAAAGTTAGTAAACAAAGATTTTGTCAGAGGGTTTAGGGTTTATCATCATCCTAGAGTGAAAACACAGTACAACTCTCTTTCTTGTCAGCAGAACAACTCAAATTTCATTTCCCAAAGCTCTATTACAACTTTCCTAAATAGGAAACCTTAAAAGCTTCTCTCTCACACGAACAGCACAATTTTTCAGAATTTTTCTTAATCGATTTTTTTTCTTTATTTTGACTTAATTAAGAGTTAACCACCTCCTAAAGTCCAACAGTTATCAGAACTGCACTCATCGCCAGAGAAAATGTCGTCTTGTCTAAGCGGCGGCACCACTTATACTTTCGAGCTGGAAATGAAGAAATCTCCGCCGTCTAGAGCCGCCTCCTCACACAGCACTCCTTCGCCGTCGTCTACAATCTCCGAGTCCAACTCGCCTCCGTTCACAATCTCCACAAGAAGGCCAAGGACTCGACGGAAACGACCGAACCAAACTTACTACGAAGCGGCGGCTCTTCTCTCCACCGCCTACCCAAACATCTTCTCCTCCAAGAGAACTCCACCAGATACTCTGTTTCTAGGGAGTAAATCTCCTCTCAGCGACAACGACGAAGCTTCCGAGTTACTTCTGCCGTTTGAGACATTCCAGGAGGAGACAACTTTCCTGTTCAATCCCGCGGTACAGACCAAACCGTATCAGTTCTTGGAGCAGAAGGAACTTAGTTTCAACTCGGAGGTGAGTCGGTTTGAGTTATTCGAAGATTTTGACGCGGAATCGATTATTCTTGATGAGGAGATTGAACAAGGGATAGATAGTTTTATGGGAAACAACGAATCCAACGACGGTGAATGTACGACGATGCCTTGGTACGGAAGCTCTGTAGGATTCGAATCCGCCGGAAACTTCCCGTTAGGACTCGGGTTGAGAAGCTCTCTCCGGGAAGATGACGATGATGCGTGCTTGTGTAGATATCCCACCGTGGAACTCGAAAACATCTCGCCGAGATTTCAGACCACCGCAACAACCGCAGCACTAGCTGATGACGGCAAACCCGAGACGGTGGCGGTAGTAAGGAAAAAGAGGACGAAGAAGAAGAAGAAAGTGGCTGCCGCTGCTGAATCAAAGAGCGTCGAAGATCACAGGACAGACAAGAGAGTGAGTCTGTTTTTGAAGCTGGACTGCGATAGGGTTTTAGAGGCTTGGTCGGATAAGGAATCTCCCTTCTCCGATGAGATTCTTGGTGCTCACGCTACCGATATTGACATTCATGTACGTTACTTTTATCCTCTAATCTCTCTTTCCCGCTACACTTTTCAACTCTTTAATTTATTTTTATAGCTCTTAATTGTTTCCTATAGGTTCAGTAATATTTTCAAATATGTGATCTTTTGAAATTCCTTAAACTAAAAAGGTTTTTTTTTCCTCTTTAAACTCGAATCCATCTTAGCACGGATCAAATCATTAAAAGATGACTTTTAACGAACAAATTAATCTAATTAAGGATGAAAAGTTTTGTAGCGACGAGTGCAAAAGTTACTAATGTGAGTGGTTATTGGAACAGGCAATGTTGGCTGAGATAGATTTTTTTGGAGAAAGTGGAATAAGAGAAGCTAGTGTGTTAAGGTATAAAGAGAAACGAAGGAGTCGACTTTTCTCCAACTCCAAACAAATTCGATATCAAGTTCGCAAACTCAGTGCCGATCAACGACCCCGTATGAAGGTAATCTATCTATATTTCTGTCTTGAAAAAATGGTTGTATGCATTGATGATGATTAGGATATAATGATTATTAATGTTAATATGGTTTATTTTGTCATCGACAGGGACGATTTGTAAGACGGCCCAACATGTTGAGTGGTTTAAGATTATGAGAAGAAGAGTGGAACCTCTGTTGTTTATTCATGTTTAATGATCAAAGTTGTCTTCTTTTTTTGTTGATCATTATTCCTCTCATTAGAGAATATCGTAGTGAAACGTATTGATGATAAAGAGAGTTTATTAAACGCATGTAAACATGCGTACAAATCACATATGATTAACATAATCAACAACGAATAAAAAGTAAGATCAATATTTTCCCTCAAAACCAATTAACTAAAGAGTTTTAAACAATTTTTACTATATGGTATTTAAGGATGTTGTTGCTCCGCTGGCTGCTGCTGAAGACTGAAGAGGTTAAAATACGGACCAACCTTGTTGAGAACGAGCCAACGGTGGCTGCCTTGCTGTACGATTTTTCCTTCATGTAATACACTTATTCTGTCGGCGTTCTTGATCGTCGATAACCGGTGAGCAATCACCACCGTTGTTCGGTTTGTCATTAACCGATCCAATGCTTGTTGTACCTAATATTCATTCATATACCATAAACCCATAAGTCTATGCGGATCAAACCCTAGAAAATATAATCCATAAGAGCTTACCACACGCTCAGATTCAGTGTCCAAAGCACTGGTGGCTTCGTCAAGGAGCAGAATATCTGGATTCCTGAGGATGGCTCTAGCGATAGCAATCCTCTGTCGCTGACCGCCTGACAACTCAACGCCTCGTTCACCTACTTTAGTATTATAACCTTCCGGGAGAGAGGTGATGAAGCTGTGAGCGTTTGCGAACATAGCTGACTCGATGACTTCAGATTGAGAAGCTTCTTCGTTTCCGTACAGGATGTTCTCGTAGATTGTCGTTGCGAAAAGTGCTGGCTCTTGTTGAACTAGACCAATGTGCTTCCTCAGTGCTTTCAAATCTAATTTCTTGATGTCTTTTCCTGCAAAAAGAAGGCAGTTTAATAAGCTAAGCAACTTCCTTTTCACGCAAGAAACTTAGGTTTTTTAGAGTTTAATTGAGACACAAAAAAATAGTACAAGGCAAGAGCACTCACCCTCTATCATGATTGTTCCTGCGGTCGGGTCATAGAACCGGAGAATGAGTGAAATGACCGAACTTTTCCCGGACCCACTCTGTCCAACAAGCGCCATGCTCTGTCCAGACCGAACTATCAAATCAAAGTCCTTGAAAATTACAACATGTGGTCTTGAAGGGTAGCTGAAGTGGACGCCTTTTAGCTCAATCGTGCCTTCCACACTAGTCAGCTGCTCGCTGGTTTCTCCAAGAAGCTGAGATTTACGGTCCAAGATCTCGAATACGGATGCAATCATCTGGTTTCCTTTCAGCAGATCCGGAGCTAGAGCTAATGTTTCACCCATCGCTAAAGCCGTCACGATCAAAACCATGAATGTTATCACCACTGACTTAAAGCTCGATATATTTTTATCCATCAAAGTCGATCCGTACCTATCAAATTGAACAATAACAGTTCAAATCTTTACAATATTTTTGATTAAAAATATACCTATAACATTAACAACTAACAATCTTCTATATAGTTATTTTTATGTGAAACTTGTTTATATTGAGACATACCAGAGAGAGAGGCCATAGGAGGAGAAAATGAAGAACTGAGAGATGCCGTAGGAAAGTCCAGCTATTTTTCCACGTCTGAAAAGACGTTTGGAAGGTTCTAAAAGCTCTTTTGAGTAAAGTTCTTGAACCTTCTCCTCAGCACAGAAGGCAGCAACGGTGCGGATGTTGCTAACAGACTCTTCTGCCAACATGTTGGCCTTCAGATACACTTTGCTCAAGTTTCCTCCATAGCCTTGCATGAACAGTTTCTAAACAGATATGACAAATAGGTTTAATTTAACTTATTGCCCAAGTAAACTTGAGAGACGCAAAACTGCCGCGTTTACCTCGCTGATATGGCCGCTTATAATCAATGGGTACGTGGCCAAGACGACAAGAGTTAGACGCCAGTTGAGAATGAAGGAAATGACGAAAGATGTCACAACGAGACCTAAGTTCTGCAGTAGAATCGTTGACCTATCCACGACTATTGTCTTAAGCAACGTTGCGTCGCTCTCAAGCCGAGACGCTAACATGGAGCTCATGTTGTCAACCTCATCGAACCACCCCATTTCGTTCTTCAAGATCGCTACATAACCAAAAAAAAAAAGTTCATTGTTGAGTTTAAACCTTGCAACTTAAAGAAATCCAAAGTAGTTTGATTCGAACCTAAGAACATCTTTTCGCGAACGCGGCGAGTGAGACGCTCGCCCATAATACCGAAGCAAAGATGCTCAATAGTGTAGACAATGAGTGTGATGGCTGAAGCGAAGCAGAAGAGGATAGCGACCTTCTTGACCTCTTTTTGAGTATTGTCCCAACCCTTCTCGTAATACGAAACTAAGGAGTGCGAGACTCCAAGCGCGAAAAGAGGCATCAGAGATCCAGCAATAAAGGCACATAACGTTCCACAAATGCCATACATCCAGTCGGGGCGGATCATAGAATAAATACGTCTCATCGTTACATTAGCCTCTTTGGACTGATCTTCCACGTCCTCTCCAGTTACCGATTCCTTCTCCGAGCAGGAGCCAGTTCTTGATAGTTCCCTCGAGTATTGTATGCTGAAAATGCATTAAAAGAAAAAGATAAACAAGTTTGAGAAAAGATAACACATCAGAAACTTAAAAGGTGACTTGAATCAATCTACTTATAGCTAATTGTTTTTAAGTTTAAGCCTAGAAAACTTAACAAAGCCGTTATTTAGCATGAATATCCGTCATTCGTTTTTACAGTTCTGTTAGGTTTTTATTTTTTCTTAAAAAAAACCTAGCTCAAATGAAAAATTTCAGAGACAAGAGTATTCAGCAAATAGTACCTATTTGGTCTGCTTAACGTGCGATCCAAGGAAGGCTCAGGCTCCAAGGAGGCAGCTTCTTGGAGACGAAGGAGAGCAGAGTAGGCACCATCAGGGTTAGATATGAGATTCTCGTGATTTCCAAACTCTATGATCTTCCCTTCGCGAACAACTGCTATTACGTCAGCATTTCTTACTGTTGAGAGTCTGTGAGCCACCACCACCGTTGTTCTTCCAACCATCACTCGCTCCAACGCTTCTTGCACACTCTTCTCTGACTCTGCATCTAAAGCACTTGTCGCCTCGTCGAGTAAGAGTATCGACGGATTCTTAACGATTGCTCTTGATATCGCAATCCTCTGTTTTTGTCCACCGGAAAGTTGAATCCCCCTCTCTCCAACCTAAGAAAAGAAGATAAAAAATAAATTTAGGGTTTTTAGTTGTTTCGTGTGTTCCAAGGTTTCTAGTTTGACCTACCTGAGTCTCAAATCCTTCAGGAAGGCTATTGATAAATGAAAAGGCTTCCGAGAGCTTTGCAGCACGGACAAGCTCCTCATCCGTGGCGTCATCTTTACCATACATAATGTTCTCGCGAATCGTTGTAGCAAACAGAGCTGGTTCTTGATTAACCAAACCGATCTTTCCCCTTAACCACTTAACATCCAGCTCTCTAATATCGTTCCCGTCTAGCAACACGGCTCCGGAGGTGGGCTCGTAGAACCGCTCTATCAAGGATATGACCGTGCTCTTCCCTGAGCCGCTTCCTCCAACAAGCGCCACGGTTTGCCCGGCAGGGATGGCTAGGTTTAGCTTGTCAAAGATCACCACTTCGGGACGAGATGGGTAGCTAAAAGTCACGTCCGTGAACTGAATGTGCCCATCTACTTTGCTGAGTCTACGGCCTGATTCTGCGTTTGTTTTAGCCGCCGTGTCGCGTTCAATCATCTGAAATATTGGATACGCAGCAGCTTTGGCTCGTACAAACGCAGAAACACCCGGCGCTGCCTGTCCAAGTGACCTACTCGAACACGAGAACAAAGAGTTTATGATACAGAAAAGATACAAAGGAAACGTGTAGAGCAAGGCAGAAAGATAGTATACAGGCCAGCGATGACAACGTTGAGCATGGTAGTGAATGACTCGCCAGCATTTGCGATACCCTTGTGGACCACAACGCTTGTGAACCAGACGAGCAAGGCCCATGATAGAAACAAAACACAGTGCAACGAACCAAGACCTAGTCCTTTGATAAAACCGGCTTTTCTTCCGTACTTGTACGTATTCTTGAGAGCTCCCCGGTATAATTTCGCCGCCCTTTCTTCACCAGTAAATGCTTGTACGGTCCTCACATTACCAATCACCTGAGTTCCGACAGCGAAATATAAAGTACACACAAAATCTATGAGCTTTCCTTGTCAGAGAAGTAACTAACCTCTTCCGCAACCTTGCCGGCCTTGATGTATGATTTTCGGACTCGTGCGATAAGCCCGATAGCTACAAACGCATAGACGCCGCCAGCTAGAGCAATGAGAGGGACTATGGCCAGAGTGACAAGACTTATTTGCCATACGCTCGTGAATCCGATTGCAAAACCTGCTATGAACCGGCTTATATAGTGCAAGAAATTCCCTACCTGCAACGAACCTTACTGGTTATCATAAACCATCAACAAGATCTGCGTGATCACCTTTGAAGTTTTGAAATTAAGCGACCAGGCTATTTAAGTTGCTGGCTTGATGGAAATAACCAAATTAATATAGGTCAACATTTAAAATATAAACTAAATGCAATGCTTCTATAACCGAATCAAAGACGATGCATTCACTATTTTTGCATTAATTAAGGACCAAAGCATATTTCAAAAAGGAAAAATAAATCTAGTATAATTTATTAAATTTACTGTGAAAAAATAAAAAACATTAGTTAAAAATTACCCAAAACCAAAGGAGATCCATGTACATTACATTACAACTGATAAGGAGTAAACAACCCATGTGTAGGAAAATACACAATCCATGTAAAAGGTTTCTGAATTTGAATACCTATATGTCTATAGTGTTGAACTGTTGATCAACCAACGCGTTAGGCGTAAACAGTACTATGTCGTTTAAAAACTTTATTTGCTGCACAAAAACAAATAAAAACATTTGTGTATATATGTATATTGAATAGTAAGGAATTTTGATTGCATTTAGTTTACTAATGAGTACCTCACAAAAAACAGAAGAAATTCGTTTATTATGAATATAGTCATTGAACTAATTCAAAATATAGACAAACGCAACACGATACATAACAAAAAAATTATTAATAAAAGAAAAGAAGACATAGTCAAATTGTTTAATTAGGAGCCAGTACCGGTTTGGTTAGGTATATAGAGGTACCTTCTGAGAGAGTGCGTCTTGGATGACGAGGATGTCGGAGGTGATGGCGGATATGACTTCTCCTGTGGAAGCTTCAGTATCAATTATGTCTTGACTCAACACTGACCGGAGATAAGCTCTCCTCATTTTTGCTGCTTGCCTCTCTCCCGTATGCATCCAACATGCAACCTCTGTTTCAATTTTATTTTATTCTTATCTACTAACTTACAAAATGAACTATACAATAAGAGATTGCTTTTGTTTTAAATTTTGTAATTGTTATTTACCTAGCCATGATGAGAATAGTATAGCCACGCTTAGATATACAAAATCCAACGAGTACTGCACCAAATAGATAAAAGTAAAGCAGAGTAATCATAAATAAAAAGTTACTAGAATTTCATTCGGAAGTTATATTAAATTTTAACCTGGTAAAGTTTAGTATAAAGATATAAGATTATATTATACAGAAAATAGATAAAAACCTTGGCGACTTTGTGAGAGGCTTGGTGTCTATCTATATAAGCAATACCAATAATGTTGATAAGTTTGCCAAAAAATATGAAAAAGACCGGAACGGAGGCGCCGTGAATGCACGTGCCGATTGATCCGAGAGTCATGAGAACATAATCGTTGAAATCTGCGAAGGAGAAGAGCTTAAGCAATGACACCTTTTGCGTCACCGCCTTCTTCTCCTTCTCCATCTCCTTCGCCAGATCATCGGACGGCTCCATATTATCGGAAATGTGCGTTTAGTTGTTGAAGAGGAAATATGAGGGAAAAGGAAGATAAACTAAAATACGGAACGTGTTTTGGGAGGAGGAAATGAGAGAGCATTAAATGAAAGAAGACATAAGACCAAGTTTATTGGTTTCAATCGTTTGGAATGAATTTCTCTGTGTGTTTGACCCTTTACTAATAAGTGTCTAATAAAGTACGATCTCCCGCTTTATTTTGAACTGTGTATAAAAACCGTATTCTATTGATACTTACTATCAATACTATTAAAACAGGAGCAATAATTATCGACTTCTTTTTGGACTACCAAAAAATGTTGTTTCAGACCAATCAATATTAAAATATCTTCCTTAGAAATGATATAACTATATAATGTAGCCATACTGACAATATAAAAAATAACATTAAATAATCTAATAATCTAATTGTGTCCACAACATATTAATGGCAGAATGCCTACGTATACGGACATCAAACATTTCAAAGAAAACTACAGCAGTCCAGATTACATCTTATCACCAAAGAGACACTGTCATCGTCATATTTGATCTACAGCAGTCCAGATTACATGTTTTTACCCTATATTGTATATCCACACAACATACCAATCCATCGTATATTTTGATTAAGGACATTGAGTTGTGAATGAGCAGGTTAAGGATTGCATGTGAATAATATTTGAAGGATGAAGATCGAAGATTGGAGTTGGTGGAAGACTCATCCTTTTCACCACCACCAGAAAACAAAAGAAATTCAAAACTGAAATAAAATGATTTTTCTTCTTATAAAAATATATTCCCTTTTTATTTTCTTTGAAGGGTCGACGAGTTTGGTTGATAAAAATAAATAAGTTGTAAATCTTATCTAAATTCACTCTCTCAATCTATAACCACCTGAGGGAATATACCCTGATTATATTGAGATATTAATATACTCTATTTATTAAGTCAATATAATCTTAGTGTCGTATATTATCAACTCCACTTCATCATAATTACGAATCACATCACAACAACTTCAGTTGGGAATAACATATTTATTATATTTGCATATCTAGATTTCAAGAATATTCTTGATAGATAACGATTGATAAATTTAGGATAACTTATTATTTTGGATCTCCACATCTCCTTATATATATATTCATCGACTCAACCCCATCACACCTACCTTAATATTTGGACTATCAAAAAAAAATTTAAGTTAGTCCTATTATTTCTCTTCATATATTAATATATATAATTTAATTATCTTTCCTATTATTTCTATTTATATAACTAATTTAATTGTAATTAAATATACATCATGCCTAAAATTAAGAAACTAACTAACTAATCTATTATTTTTGAAACTAATGAATTTAATTTATGTAAATGCAAAATTTAAATAAAAATAAATTATATTTTATTTATTAAGGTAATAAATAATTATATATGTATATTAATTTGTATATATACAACTATATATTAATTGAAATACTTTTAAAAAAAACAATTTCTTCAAAACCCGCACTAAATACATAAAAAATATAATTCTTATTAATTAGATATACATATACATAAATATATATATATATATATATATATATATATATATATATATATATAATAAAAAAATATTAATAATTCGATACTATTAATATTTAAAACATGATGAAACATGTTACTTGATATTTTTATGAATATATTCTTACGGGTTATTCAAACACATGTAATATATTTATCAAATATTAACTAATTCAACAATTATATTAACATATTTTTATCATAAAACATTACATTAACATAAATCAATGCAAGAGAGTATGGATCAATGGTTTAATTAGTTGTAGAACATAATTATATATATAATAAAATATAAAAAAGATTAAAATTACTAAAATATTTACATTTCTAATGCGAATAATGAAATTAAATTTAAAATTTAAAATAAGTCATAAACAAAACATCAAAAGAATCTAATAACATGTGAATAACAAAAGTAAACTAAATAAATAAATGAAAACTATATTTACAAACATGAATCATTAAATTGTAATAAACATATACAAATTGTTGAGCTCAAATATATTTCATTTTTAGTATGCATTCTTTCGAATATTGATCCATTACCGTTACAACAAGATGAAAATTTAATTTGACTATAATAATTTAAGTCAAACTGAATTGCATGTTGAATCATCTATCAGTTCAACCGGTAGTCAGATCCCGGGTTTTAGTTGTTTTTACGGGTTTTATAGTATTTTTAAATAATATTTTTTTTGAAAAGTAAACCGGATTACATACGATACCACACAATTTGTCAATTTAACAGCAGGTCGGGTCGGATTTTAAAATAATCAATATAACGTTTCATTTATAAATATAAATGTATAAGAATACATATTTATATCAAATAAAATTTGAAATGTTTCGAAAATAATTTTGCGCTTTGATCAAAATCTAACAGCATCTTATGTGTTTACAAGTTATATTCTAAAGTAAAAATGTTTAAGTATTATTAATGTCTAATGTGAATAAGAAATTTAAATTTTAAATCTAAAAGAATCTAAATATAAAACATAATATTATAATAGATAATTGATAACAAAACAAATTAATGCCAAATCACAACAATTAACTTTGTTAATAGATTCATGATCCACAAGATTGTATAATCTTATTTTATAAAAAAAAGTCTAACTTCCTAATTAAAATATAAACAGATTCTAATAATAAAACTAAAAATCATATGCGTTAATAATTAAAAATTACATATTAGTTCAATCGGTAGTTCAACTGGTAAAATGTTTTGGGTTATACCAGATTATTAAATAATATTTTTTCCTAAAATACAATCAAATTACAAACCGGATTGTTGGGTTTATCAGTTTAACTGCAAATCCGGATCCAAATTAAACAAAAATTTGGTATAAGTGTATAGTTATGAACATCACAAATTCAATACAATTATCAAAACTTATTACTAATATTTTTTTTAAAAAAATAGTATACACAAATATGATTACAAATAGAAACACAAATATGATTAAAAAATACAAATATAAAAATTAAATTGCTAAAATGTAAAATTAGAAAATAATATACCCGCCCTCTGAAGGGCGGGTCAGAATCTAGTCAATACTATTAAAGTTGAAGTATGACCTATTGATATATGTATAGTCTAACTTAAAATGTAACTGAATCTAAAATATAACTGCATAAAATAAAATAAATATGCATCTAAATTATAAAATATATATTTAATTATATAACAGTTACTATCTAACACGTTTAATACATACTGATTTGTAACCAGCTCTTTGATTCCAAAATAATCGGACTCACTTCTCTATCCTACTAAAACTGTCGACTACTTGTAATATTAGACTTGACTGTTTTTTGCAGTTTTACGCACCTTTGTAACATATTGCTAAATAATCACATTATTCATTATTCTTTTTCTTTTTGGTAAAGGTCATCATTCATTATTCATGCTACAATATAATAAGTAGCATTATAAACATAAGATTTTTTTTCACCCAACTATCAAATTTCAGTTCCATTCCTAACATCTAAACATTTTATAATTAGTGAAAATAATTAAACATTCCTACTTGTAAAAATCACATTGTTATTTTAATGAACTCTCTATTCTTTTCCTCTATTATATTCAAACATAACCATGATCCATTGATATAAATGTGATCCAAGTATTTTAATACAAATATAAAAAATTAAATTTCTAAAAAAGTATAAAATATATATATCCGCCCGTAAAATGACGGGTAAGAATTTAATATTATATTGTAAATTAATATTAATTACAACTGTAATTATGAAAACATAAATAATTATCAATCTATCTATCTATCTATTCTATTAATTCTTCTGTATGGCCAATTGATATTAGTTGAGTCCATTTATGTATTGCTTTTATTTAGGGATAAATTTGTTTTTTATAACTGCATCCTTTAAAACCTCTATATAACCAACTTTTATCTACGGGACATTTTCTTTTGTAACTGCACCATTTATTATTTTTTATATAATCATGATTTTGTTTATAACTTCCATTTGATTTCCTCATTCTCGGACCTACTTATGTCAAAGTCTACGGTTTCATTCAACAATAATCAGTCTTTTCTTTTTCTGACATCATTTTTATTATTATTTTACTCTGTTCTATATTGGAATTATAATTATTAAAGCAAATTATCATTTTAATCTGTTACAGACCATATTAAATCAGGACCTATATTTTTTAATATCCGTAAAAAATATTTTGTGTGGGTCTTATCAGGTCTTTTTCGGGTCCTATATACCCAAATCAACTCGAATTGGATATAAAACTGAAATTACAAGTGTTTACGGATATTAGAATTATATACCTGAACCGACAAGAGTTCGACAAGATCCGGGCAGAGCAGACCTGAAAAACTATAGATATCTATATGGATTTAAATTTTCAGAAATCAAAAGATGCAGACCCAATAAGACCTGATCCGAGGACTGAATACTTAAGCTTAATCTGAATAGATAAATATGATTACAAAAATGGATTCATAATTATAAAGAAACGAGTGTATGCCGGCCAACTTTAAATTACTATTATTTCTACTTAAGATTTATACACATATATGACTACAAAAAAATATGATTGAGAAAAAACACAAGTATTACAATTAAATATCAAGAAAAAGTCAAACGAAAAATATACATGTCTTTGAAAGGGCGGGTCAGAATCTAGATTCTGAAGATCCGAATGTTCTCAAATATTTTTAAAAAAATAGTTTCATTTAAAATAAAAAATCATATAAACTTTTTAAAATACACAAAAGCAGATTTTATCAATACATAACGGGTCTATGACAAAAACAAAATAGTTTAAAAATATTAAACTTTTTATTTAAATTAAAATACTAAAAATAAAATTACTGTGAAATAATTCACAAGTTTAACAGCAGGTTAATAAGAAAAATCATAATACGGGTCATAATTATTTGGAGTCTTCAAAATTTTGATCATATTTAAAATAACAAAAATAATTCATACAATAATTTTAGATAAATTTCATAAAATTCTTAACAAAATATAATTTATTAAAGATAAAAATATTCGTGAAATAAAATTAATTTTTCCAATAAAAAATATATCCGCCCTCTGAAGGGCGGGTCATATTTTGAAATTGTCTTTTATCATATTTGTTACAGATGAATAAAAAAAATATGAAAAAATGTGACAAAGAAACTTCACATAAAGAACATCATTTTGGTAATGTCTCAACAAAGAAGGCAAATCAAACTTCACAATATCAAGATTGGATCGAAATTAATAGAGAGAACAAAGATAAAAGAATGAGTAACATGTTTACAAACTCCAAACAAATTA
This sequence comes from Hirschfeldia incana, assembly GCA_026261945.1. Lineage (NCBI taxonomy): Eukaryota > Viridiplantae > Streptophyta > Magnoliopsida > Brassicales > Brassicaceae > Hirschfeldia > Hirschfeldia incana. The sequence goes on from JABCMI010000006.1 coordinate 8,943,855, forward strand.
TATGCATTTTCTTTTAAACCATGACAAAAACTCGACCAACTATACAGATTTACGAACTGTTAATAGAGTTTTGTATCCAACTTTTGAAGATGCTTATAATGCTCTCTTTTTTTGAACTGCTATTTTTTCTCTAGGAGTTTTTTTATTTCTTTGTAAGCTTTCGTCAAATAATAATTTTATTTCAATGTTCAAAATAAGAAGCCTAATCATTTTGAGAAAAAAATATACAAGTAAAATTAGAAATAAAAATAAAGATTTGCCCAAAACACACATATCTGATACAAAATATATATAATAACAAAAAAGCATATGCTTAGAAATTCAATTTCAAAAAACATACAAAATAAAATATATACCTGCCCTCTAGTTTACTTATATTAATTTTGCACATTGTTAATGCAATGAGTCCAAAAGGTTTATAATGGTGAAAAAACAAGTGTCAGATCTTAGTGTATGAGTTTGCGACTTTGCGTAACTGAGGTATCTTAATATATCTTCTAAGATTTTTGTAAATTTCATCGAAGAGCATTTTCATCTTGAATTCATTTTTAATCAAGTGGATCGTATTATTATATTGAAAACATCCATGCAAATCCAAAATCGACTATGACATCTATTACTATGACAAAGTTAATTTACGACGAACTTAATATCAACAATTGTTATAAGTAATTAATTTGTATCATTTGTATGTTGTATAACTATTGATGTAGAAGTTTAAGTGGAACTGCATGCATATATATATATATATATATATATATATATATATATATATATATATATATATATATATATATATATATATATATATATATATAATACATATATTTACTTATTTTCGGATAAATTGAGATATTTTAATCATAGTTACAAAAAAAAAGATGTTTTAATCATTTTTGGATTGCTTCATTATTTGTGGGTAAAAGTGGGAAACATGGATCTAGACGTAGACGGTAGACGTATCGATACTTCTTAGTTCTTATGTGTATCTACTAGATTCTATATAGAGTATAGAGAGATCGACCCAAGGTAAAATCTTCAACTTATAATAAAGTTTTATTCAACTCCGGAAATTTTAAATGATGGGATACAATACTTGTTCGTCACCCGGAAACCAACCATGCATGTGCAATTACGAAACTAAACAAGTGACAATTTTTGAAAGAACAACATAACAACTCACCATGCACGTCAGACTAAACTAGAGATCAATATTTCGTAAGATCCACCAAATTCAAAGTATAATATACAGTGGCCAGTATTGATAATTGATCGATCTCACAACCGGACTGCCTGGGTAACGAGAAATGTCATGTTAGAAAAATTGTGAGAGAGCTTTTGAAGGCTCTTCTGAGGAAAGCTTTGTGTCTGAAAACCTCTGACAATTCGTGGATATTGATATTATGAAAGACTGAAAAAGGAGAGAACTTTGACTGTATTATTACTTCTCAACTTGATAATCTACAAGAGGGATTTACAAGTGTTTATATACTAAACGTTAAAGATAACCGAAAGCCCTAGATCCTTAGCTATCTTATCCTCCAGCTGTAAAGCTAAAGCAGTCAATAATCCAAAGATAAGAACAATTCGAATCTGTTTTGGAGAGGCAAGCTGTAACTCTCCGTACTCTCCACTTTTCTGTTTCGTTCTTCATTTACTGACCGTTGGAGAAGAACCTTGGAGTGAGGTAGAGTCTTCGAGACCGGCTTGAGGAGATCAGTTATCAGATGGGCCTCGTGTGTCTCTCGGCCCACTAGTTTCATATTTAGTTTCATATCTCTATCATTCCCCCTCAAACTTGAGGAGGGAGGAGTACCGACGCCAAGTTTGTCACGGAGCTCTATGAACGCACGGCGAGAAAGAGACTTGGTGAATCTGTCAGCAACCTGAAGAGTAGCTGGAATATGTCGAGTCTCAATCAAACCCAATGCAACCTGCTCTCGAATGTAATGAAAATCAGTCGGAGGGTGCATTCTCTGGCAAACAAAGTTCACGGCATACTGGATGTCAGGACGGGTTATTGTGAGGTATTGGAGCTTCCCAGCTACACTCCGGAAGTAAGTAGGTTCTTGGAACAGAGGGGAATCATCAAACTCAGGGCGAGTTGGAAGTGGTGTTGCCATATAGGGTTGCATTCAGACATTTGTGTTTGTTCCAGTATGTCTTTTGCATACGCAGATTGATGAAGAAACACACCTCCAGTGTAGGCTTCAATCTCGATCCCAAGGAAATATTTTGGCTTTCCAAGATCCTTCATGGTGAAGCGGGAACTCAGAGAATCAATCAACGTTTGAAGGAGATGATCATCACTACCAGTGAGAAGAATATCATCAACATAGAGGAGTAGCACCAACGTCTTCTGTCCTCTGTGGTAGGTGAATAAAGAAGGATCAGACTTGCTGCAATTGAAGCCAAAGTCGATGAGGAATTCACTAAAGGTATTAAACCACGCCCGCGGAGCTTGCTTAAGACCATACAGAGCTTTTGTGAGACGACACACATGGTTGGTGGTTGGGTCTATTAGGATCTTCAAATCCCGGTGGTTGATACATGAACACAGGTTCCTTCAAATCTCCATGAAGAAATGCACTAGAGACATCTAGTTGACGTACTGACCAATCCTTCGCCACTGCAATGTTGAGGACTAGACGTATCGTCGCCGTTCTAACCATAGGACTGAATGTTTCCAAGTAGTCGACGCTTTCTTCTTGCTCATAACCCTTCGTCACCAACCGAGCCTTTAGTTCCTTGACTGAGCCATCTGGATTAAACTTTATAGTGAACACCCATCGACTACTGAGAACATTCATCTCTGGAGTTGCAGGAACTAGAGTCCAAGTATCCAACATATGTATATTGGTCATTTCTTTCCCCACTGCTTCAGTCCAGCCAGGATGTTGCACTGCTTCTTTAATGTTCTTTGGGATCTTGGGAACAAACTTAGAAGCCAGGAGAGCATAGCGAGTGTTTGGTTTTTGAAATACCAGACTTTGCACGTGTCTGCATTGGATGAACATTGCCTTCCTGGGCAATCACTGGTTCTGCATTGTTGTCATTACCAATGGGAATGGCATTATATTCTGGAAGAACGTCGTTAGGTGGTGGGGTTGGTGGAGGAACATCATATCTAGTTTCATATCTCTATCAGATATCACACATCTTTCTTTATAAAATAATGTACTATTTTGAAAATTTAACCAAAGAAAATATTGTAATTAATACCACACAAAATGTCATGTGCGCTATGGACAAAATAATACTAGAGTATTTGTTTATTACTTTTATTCAGTTGACGTTGTTTTTTTTTATCATTAAGCGTTCAAGGCAAATAGTTCTAAACAATGAGAACCAATAAAACAACATAGAAAAGAGATACACCAGTAGAGATCCAAAATAAACTAGCACATCTATTTTACGTATGGATGACTAAAGATCTTCATATAAAAGCATCATATATGCTTCTAGAATAGATAAATCTCAAAGGAGATAATCTCCATATACTTATGAATCTAGAGAAAAATGTCTTTGTAACCCATTGTTTTTTTTTGCAATTTTTAAGACATTTTTTGTTGAAGAAGAACTAAAAACAACAAACTAAAAGGAGACAAAAACATCAAAGTATGGCCTCTGAACAGCAACCATATATTTAACCAAACCATCGCCGCGTTAAACACAATGATAACAACCGCTCCGGCCGAGACTACTATCACCGCCTTGAATCGAAGAAGACAAGATGCTATAAAGATAACTAAAAATAACCACATTCTATTGATCACCATCTTATATTATGAATTTGATGATATTGTTACATGATGCTTACTTTGTTTTCCAGCTCGAACAACCTGTTTCTATTGACAAGTCTATAATATGGCTGTGACAATTTTATCATTATTAGCATCTTTTAAATAGGGAATGCATGGTGCAAGATTAAATGCAAATTAATGATCGAACTGCATGTGCATGATTTAGTTATTTTGGGCATTAGTCTATATTTTGTATTTGTGCGAGTGAAAAGGAGGTATTTGAGCTGTTTATTAAAGGTCAAACTAATAAATTTCCTTTTTCCTAATTTCACGAGCTCGTTATTTGACACATTCAGAGCTGAAGATCAGCGAAGTAGATATTTATGTAGATATTCACAAGCATGCAATGACCATTGTCTTCTTTTTCTGATCATGTTCAGTAGCCAGTAATATGCACCCCTAGAGAGTGTATTTTACGTTGATAATCCCTTATATTTCATAATTCACACAACATTTATAGATCTTATACATCTATACCGATCCGGTGATCACGCAATGTTTTGTAAACACATTCTAATATTCTAATGTTTAGTCAGAAACTAACTCCACGAACCAAGGAGAGAAAAGCTCTCCATCTAATTAAAACCATAACCAAAGACGTTCATATCAACATATTCCATCTCGGTCATTAAAATTTGCAAAAGAATAATCACAAGTCTCCATTGTACGTCTTTGAGGAGAACACAAGCCATGGATTCTTTAAGAGGCCAAGGTGGTATTCAGATGCTTTTAACTGCTGAACAAGAAGCTGGCCGGATCGTTTCAGCTGCTAGGACCGGTATAGTCTTTTTCTTTGACGGTTTCCTGGCGTAATAGGAGGACCGTCACCCAGCGAAGCATGTATTTTCTCATTTAAAAAAAAATATATACGTAAATATAGGCTTTTAAATTTTATTTTTAAAAATTTATTTTATTAAGTCTTAGTAAATGTTTATAGCCCTTAAAATTGGAGATCCTGACATGTCACAAAGCTTTTCTATTTCTTTCTGATGGATGAATCAATGATCAGCAAAACTAGCAAGAATGAAGCAAGCAAAAGACGAGGCTGAGAAGGAGATGGAAGAGTATCGGTCTCGTTTAGAAGAAGAGTATCAGACACAAATCTCCGGGGTAATCAGCACCAAAAATAAAACCTAGCTACTGAGCTTGATTATGTACTCATTCTTTACCTTTTTATTTGTAGACCGAACAAGAAGCAGCTGCAAAACGTTTAGAGGAGGAGACAGACGGCAGGATCGAGAACCTTAAGGAGTCTAGTTCAAAGGTCTCTAAGGAAATTGTCAAGATGCTCATCAAGTATGTTACCACTACTGGAGCGTGATTCTCAATACACTCACCTTCAAGTTCCTTAATTGTTGCTATGCTACCATTTTATTTTTTGAGTTTTTTCTATTGCTGTGATGCAAAACGACTTTGCATTTACCCGCAATTCATGAGTCTCTAATTAATGTGATGACAAATTATAACAATTTGAAATGAATAAAACTGTCCAGAAAAAGTTTGGAACTGTTTTTTTCAATGAATCCACAAACCAGTTAAACATACGAGTACACTACCGATATGTTTATCAATATTTACCAACATGACCGTACAATCATCACAACAGCAATGATCAAATTCTAAAGTACAAACAACATTCTTCACACTTCACAGTCATTCTGGATTGTGAAGTGAACCTTTGCAACGAATCTCCATCTTTCATGAAAAGCGAATTGTATCGACTATAGATATCTGAATCAGTCCCTGTATCGAAACAGAGTGTAAGTAGGGCGAAAATGAAAAAAAAAAACAGATTTCGTATCCCAAAAGAACCCTAGAGACTAGCTGTTTCCATTAGCGAGCAAGAAGTGAAAAGGAGGGAGAGAAGAAGCGACTGCTTAGGCTTACCAGAATGTGGGAGGGATTATTCGGCGAGGAACGAAGCGAAAAGATTCACTGTTTACAAACCCTAGAGTCTGTTGAGTCGTCAAAGTCAGAGAGACAAGTAACAGAGAGAAAGAGAAGAGACAAGTGTGTGTATTGAATTATTGATTGCATTGGTGTCTTAAAATACGTAGAGTGACTATCTTTGGTTAAGTGAGTCAGATTTTTTAAATTGTTTAGATTTTTTCCGGTAATGGCAAATAATAAAAGGCTATTCCCACCGTTACGGTGCTCACTTTCTTCTGCGAAGTTTATGGAGTTTTGACTTTTTGACAATTATCGGTTAACCAAAATAATATTCCTTCTATTTTTTTCATTTCATATAACAAAATAATTTGTTTTTTTCTCTTTAAATAAATTGTTTTTTCTAGAATTAAAATTGGTTCTTGGATTACACTTAATCATGTGACAAAAAGAGGATTACACGTAGTCCAACTACAACTAACTTAATTAGGCTGTTTTAATCAATCATCGCAAGTGTACATAGTTTTTCTTAACAGTGTATAGATAATTATAATCTACCGTGTTTGAACTGTGCTAAAAACAAAATTTTGTACAAGTTCTTAGTGAAATTTGGATGTCACAAAACATACAGAACATTTTTTTTTTCTGTAAACTAAACAGAACAAGTTTATGTATCGTAGAAGTCAAGATTTTCTTAAGAATATGCCCCTTGTTAGAAGACTCATCATCAATCAGCTGAAGGATAAGTCATTGGCGCTGAAAAATACAGGACAATAGCTAGGAGACGAGCTGCTGGTGTTTTTGGTATACTAGCCATTATATCCTGTTTCATTTCTTTTTTCATTTTTCCGTGTAATTTCCACTATACAACTATCAGTAGCAGTTGGCCATCCTCCCCTTCTTCTTTTATTTTCTGTATTTTGTAACTCTTTATCCTTATTTCAATATGAAAGCCTCTTATATTAAAAAAACAAAAGGACTCTAATTAGTCACACTGGTTTATACTACACTGGTCTAATTAACCAGATGTAAATGTTTCTTTAGACTACCATGTCACAATGACAAAGACTCTGTACATGAGTAAAGCTATATACATGACTGCACATCAACATGGATTATAATAAATATCATCTTATTCACTAGCGTTCACGCCCACATTTAGTTCTTGTATGTTTTTGCGCAGAGTCAACAACTTCTACATGTAGTATGGATCTTCACCTTCAAAAGAGAGAGTGCGGCTCATGAGCTCAGGTTCGAGTTTCGCAGCTAAGGTGAAGCCTCACTGTTGACAATGGACAAATCAAACCAAAACAAAATCAAAATAAATTAATGTCCGTAAACAGGTCTTGCGGCGTCGTGGTAGGAACAAAACAGCGACTGTCCTGAAGGGTTAACTGCGTTGACAAGAGTAAAATTCGTTATTTAGACCCATCCACTTGGAAACATTTATGTTCCCTTTACCCATTTTGAAAAAATAAAAAAGGACGTAATTTTACGAATACTCTAATAACAAAATACTTTCAGAAATTATGGGAGAAAATGGAAAATCTGTGATTTAATAAATGTTACTCTCTTTCGATCACTCGAGAAGAATTCAAACCCAATAGAAGAAGTGATCAAGTACTGTATAAAAGAAATGAAAAGGCTCTGGATCGTCTTTGACATTAACAGTTAACTTGTATACATATGCTTCTAGAAAATTAAAGAATCTTTAAAAAAAAAAAAAAACTCTCTTTTTTTTCTCTCTCTCTTTCGACCTTATATTCACAGAATCACTCTTATGTTTGTTGCCCTCTAGATCTCGAAGAAAGAGGGGGATCAAAGTTGACTTTTTGAGATCTGGGTTTGAACAAAGACTCTGTCTTTCGCCATTCTACAGTTTTTGTTTCAGCTCAGCTCGAAAGTGTATTAAAGGTAAATATGCACTTTTGACTCTTAAACTCGCTACATTGTCTCTTTTAAAGTCTTTGTAAAACTGCTGGAAAGAGTTTCGTAGCTTTTGGACTTTAGTTTGGTCAAAGAGTGACAGTGAGGACTGAGTCACGGGACTCAATCAGACTTTCAAATCTTTCTTCTTTTAGGCAATGCTAGTATGAAATAAAGATTCCAATCTTTGTATGCCTTTCAACTAGAAGAGAGGCAAGGGGAGGCGTTGTGATTTGGTTTCAAATGGTCGAGGCGCAGCAGCAGAAGATTTATCAAGGGCCACGTCACCACCACAGATCTTCTCTCAAGAAGCCCTTATGGCTCCTCTTGACGGTTTCGGTGTTCAGCATGCTTCTCATCTGTTCCCACATGATGTCCCCACGACACAGAAAGACCCCCTCCTCTTGGCTACCTGTTCACGTCAGGAAACTCACTGACCAGGAGGTAGCAGCACGAGCAGTGGCCAGACACATACTCAAAACGCCTCACTTCATAACCGAGAACTCCAAAATCGCTTTCTTGTTCTTGACTCCTGGTACTTTGCCTTTTGAGAAGCTCTGGGATGAGTTCTTCAAGGTAACAAACAACACCTCAACAAGTTGTCTTGCATTATATTCACTAATATGTTGTGGTTTTAATCTGAAAGGGTCATGAAGGGAAGTTCTCGATCTACATCCACCCCTCCAATGAAAGGCCAGTTCATATCAGTAGTCACTTCTTTGATCGTGAGATCCATAGTGATGAGGTCACTTGGGGAAGGATATCTGTGGTTGATGCTGAGAAGAGGTTACTGGTTAGTGCTCTTGAAGATCCTGACAACCAACACTTTGTTCTTCTCTCAGAGAGGTAAATATGATTTCAATCTTTTGCTTTTCAAGTGTCCCAAACTAAGATCTTCTTCTGCACATGTACTTTTATCTATCTATTGCAGTTGTATACCGTTGCATACTTTTGACTACACCTATAGATATTTGATGTACTCCAACGTCAGCTTCATTGAGAGGTACATTAAATAGCTCTTAAATCAAAAGAAAAGAGTTCTTTTATTATTGTTCATTAAGACAAGCTTCGATTATCTCTGTTTTTTTTTTCAAGTTTTGTGGATCCTGGTCCTCATGGAAATGGTAGACACATGGAACGCATGTTACCCGAGATTGCTAGGGAAGATTTTAGAAAGGGTGCTCAGGTAAAAAGACAAGCTTTAGTCTCTAAGAGCTTGTCTTTTAAGTATGTTGCTTTTGGTGTTGACTGTTTGATACTTTTTTGTGGTGTCTTTTCTTCTGGGCCAGTGGTTCACAATGAAGCGACAACACGTGGTTCTAGTGATGGCTGATAGTCTCTACTACTCAAAGTTCCGCGAGTATTGTGGAGTAAGTCCTGTCGTGACAGGTGAATAGTTTTGGTTTTCAGTTCTGATTCTGACAAAGAAAGTTTATATTGAATTTTCAGCCATGGATAGAGGCTGGCAAGGACTGTATTGCCGATGAACATTACTTGCCAACATTCTTTAGTGTGAGGATTATGCTTCTTTTTTAACACACCCGTCTTCTGCTGTCTTCTTGATGCTGAAACATTTTTGTTTATTTTGCTGGATCTTCTTTCAGATGATTGATCCTGTGGGGATCTCTAACTGGTCAGTGACGTATGTTGATTGGTCTGAACGAAGCTGGCATCCAAAGACTTACACAGCAAATGAGATATCATTAGATTTCATGAAAAATGTTACAGTACGGTTTGAAACACACAATCTCTTGAAAACTGTCACGATGAGCTTCTTATTCTACTCTTTTTTTTTTCGTTTTTCTCTTTTCAGTCCAAAGAGATGAGTATACACGGCACAAGTGTGGGAGAGGTATATGCTCTAGCAGATATTTTTCTTTTGTGGCCTTTGCTTCTTTTTTTCTTTATACTTTTGTGACATGTGGGTTTTGAAGCATGGAGATGAGCTGCATTGGCCATGTACATGGAACGGGATTACACGGCCTTGTTATCTGTTTGCAAGGAAGTTTCATCCTGATACTCTCGACACATTGCTCAACCTCTTCCCAAACTACACAAGCACAGCTGTCTGATGAAAGGATCCTTGAGCCTAAACAAGCAATTCTTGAATTCATTTTTTGTTCCAGATATGGATCTTTTAGATACTGTAAATTTTCTGAAAAAAAAAACAAATACTGAAATGATTCGTGGACGTTGATGTTTCTTGATGAATCTTACAGCCGGTTATACGAAATTAGAGCAGAAAGTTTTGGTTGGCCCTGTCTCTATCAACAAGTTAAATGTTTTATGACTTTGTAACAACTTAAGCTATCACCAACACAGAGTTTTGGTAATGTCAAAGTCAATCTCACCAGATAACCATTCATTTAGTTTTGTAAAAGAACACTTAACATAATTCAATTTTATTATCAAATCATATCGTATAAAAGAAAGAAAAACCACCATTATGAATCAAATCGTTTTATTGTCAGCTAAGGGCATGAACATTGTTTCCCATACAGCCAGTATACTGAGCTTCAATCATTAAAGAATCAAAGCAAACCAGTCAAGTATCTTATAGCTTGTTACACTGAAGCTTTGTGGTCTTAGTTTTGTGAATCCTCAAAAGGAGGTAAGCCCCATTCCTCTGGTTTGAAATCTAGCAGAGAGGCTAGAACTTGATCGGCAACACCACAGTAGGACTTGTCCAATCTTGGATCCGGTACCATTATCACATTCCTGCTCACACACCATCCAAAAAAATCACACGTTAGCCTATTAGGGACTCTCAAACTCAACGACTAACTGCTCATCCCTTGAGAGGACTTGGAAACTGTAACCAGAAACCAACTTACATTCCAGCGTTTTTAGCTGCCATGACTCCGGAAGGAGCATCTTCAAACACCAGAGCCTTAAGTGGATCTACAGGACCGTCCTATGAAATCCGCAAATAAGAGAGAGACATACATTATTAGTTTACAAACTCTCATATATTTCCTTTTTCCGAGTCAACAGTATTATGTATAGTATGAATGACCTCAAATCTCCTAGCAGCAGCAAGAAAACCGTCAGGAGCAGGCTTCCCTTGCTTCACCTCTGGATCATCTCCCCGCACTATGTGATGCATCAACGAGAAAAGCTCCCGGTGTCTTTGCGTTTTTAGATCAAAATGGCGTGTGTGGGTACTGCATATTAGTAGAGGGTACAAAACAGATCAGACATGGCAAAACAATAAGTGCATAAAACGAATCTGAAAACGCAATTGGCAATCTCAGTTTTGTATTAAGATGTGATGATGCAGAAACAGATACCCTGTGGCCACACAAATTGGGATTCCTTTCCCATGGAGATGTCTGAGAAGTCTGCTAGCCCCTGCATTCGAGAAAGATGGCAGCAAAAGTTATATTTCTTCAGATATTAGTAACTTAAAGATATGTCATATTCAGCAAGATACCTAATTTCATTGATTGAACACAACAGGAGAACAAGTTGTTTTTGTGTTAATAATCTACCTGGCATCAAGTCACTTGTGGGGAAGAGGTCTTGCAGCATTGACTCTCTCTCTACAATAAAAGCTTCAGGGGAAAGAGAGTCACTGATTCCACATTCCTCAACGAAAAGCGTGGCAGCTTCTATCGCTTTCCTCCCCATCATCTTGGCTTTCAAAGACCAATCAAACGTTTTATTGTATCTAGCAAGTATCTTCTCCTGCACCTCCGTATAAAACTTCTCAGTGTCTACAAAATAAACAGTACACAGATATAAATCAACATAAGCTATAAGTATAACTCAATAAGGTTTAAATACTCTCACAAAGTTGTTGTCTCTACCACTGAAACTAGACCAATCAAATGCTTACAAATAGCATAAAGTTCCCAACTTTAAACAACTTTCTTACAGAACAGCCTCACAGTGACAATACACGAACTACATTTAAAGAACCCAAAAGCAAAAAAAAAAAACAAAGACAAACGAAGTTTACCTAGAAGGAGACCATCCATGTCGAATATGACGTGAGTGATGGATCCTCTCCCGGCGTCTGTGACGGCGTTGACGGTGGTGGTGGTCGACATAGCTGCTACGATTCGAGCGTTTTGAGAAGCTTTGGTGACTGATCTCTGCGGGAAACCTCTGGGAAAGGGAGGAAGGAAGATTGTCGGAATCGTATTAGATGATCGGAATGAGATTCTTTGGGCAACGAATCTAGTTGGAGATGCTGCTAACATAGTTTGACAACGGAGTTAAAACTCTTGACCTGTGAGATATTTATAAGCGTGATCATCAATTGGGCTTTAATTTTTATTGGGTCTTCTTTATCGGGCTTTACTTTAATCATACAATATAGAAACATTTATAAATTAATAATCTATAAATTAATAATCTCTCTAAACTAATAAATTTTACCGGTCTCAAATTAGGCTGGTGTTAAATATAAAACAAATCGATAAAATAATAAGACAATAATATTTTTAAAATTTCTATGTAAATATATAGTCCCCTTAAAATCATAAATTAATAATCTATCTATATATAATTTTATATAAGTACAAGTTAAATATTATATTGTTGGTTTTATATTCACAATGAAAATTCTTTATTTTTCTTAACATTTCAATATATTTTGATAATATTTAGTAAAATTATACCGAAAACCACATAACAATTCTATGAAACATAAAATTATACATAAAATAAGATAATAAAACCTTATGGAAAAGTCAAATTTCTAAAATTTAAATAATGTACTTACGGTAAAATAAAAAATTTTCTATTTTATATAAATAAAAATATTCAAAAATAAAAAAATCTAAATAAGAAAACTTTTGTAAATTAATATCTCTATAAATTAATAAATTTTCAAAGTCCCAACATTAATAAATTTTCAAAGTCCCAACATTATTTTATAGAGGTTTTACTGTAATTTGGAGGTTTGGAACTGCGTCGTTTCAATTTTCATGAGCTTTGAGCAACGAAACAGAAAATTGGCATATTTTTGCAATTATTGTTTTTCTTTTCTCTTTAGTTGTGCTGGTGTATTTTTGCAGTACTTGATTTTGCTTCTATGTAGACCAGTTGGTCATAAGTTTTTAATTGGAATGATTAATTCAGCGTTAAAAAAGAAAAGAAAAACCGAAAATTGGCATTTCTAAAATCTTTTCTTTAACACATGCAATGTGTTATGTTATAGGGATGAACCAGCCAACTCTTAAATGGAGCACTTCACCATCAGATACTCTGAAGTGTAATATAGACAGTGTTTTGGTATGATGGTCCGGGTTGATGTGGCATAGGATTGGTACATCAAAACGATAAATTATTAGTTATATAGTACAATGAAAAGGCTTTTTCTCGTTTTTAATCTTGCCATGAAGCTGAAGTAACTCTATGTTTTTTTATGCAATATCTTGCTTAGATAATATAGGGTCTGAAGATGTCCATTTTGAAAGTGATTCTCGAATTTTTGTTGAAACCTCAAGAAAAACCTACGAGAACATGGTCGAGATAATCAAAGTTTACAAATGAGATACTTGGATCTCAAACATAAAATGGGCTCTGTGCTACAAAAAATTTGAGATCCATTTCTTCATATATTTTTTCTTAATTTAAGCTGAAAAAAGGAAAAAAATGAATTAGACCCTATACAAATGCACCTCCGGCATAAGGTTAGAGCAGGACGATGGAAGGAGAAGAAGGGTGCCAAAGCCAAGATTCAGGTTTCAAGGTACAGAAAAGTCAACTCTTGTTTACATTATTGTTGGATAAGCTTCGAAAGATGTTACTTACGAAGCAAGTTATTCATAAAGGAAAGTTTGAATAACTAATGAAGATAAGATTTATAAGTTCAATAGGTTTAGGATTAGGTTAAGGTTCCTAGATCATGATGTAATAGGATAAAGTTAAGGATTCTATTAGCTATATAAGGAGAACTTAATGTAAGATGTTCTATACAAGAAAGCATAAGAAAGATTAATAAAACGAAGCAACAGTTTTGTTATACGAAAGTCTTACAAACACATACGTTCTAGTTCGACTTTATTTGGTATCAGAGCTCCAGGTTGTATTGGGATTGCAATTTAGAAGCTGTATCCATGGCTGATACGAAAGCTTTGACGGAGGTGAAAGCACTAGGAAGAAGAGAAGATGTTCCGAGTGCTGTAGTATGTCCGATGCTCAACTCAACGAACTACAACGTTTGGGCAAAACGGATGAAGCTTCTACTGAAAGTTCATAAGGTGTGGGGTTCTATCGACCCAGGCACAGACGATGAAGAGAAGAATGATCTCGCAACGGCACTTCTGTTTGGATCGGTACCAGAGAGTCTGGTGTTGCAAGCTGGAGAAGATGACTCCCCTAAAGATATTTGGGAAGCTATTAAATCCAAGAACCTTGGTGCTGAACGCGTTAAAGAAGCTCGTCTACAGACTCTGATGAGTGAATTCGACCGTCTTATAATGGATGACTCAGAGAAAATCGATGCCTTCTCTGGGAAGTTATCAGAACTTGCATCAAAAGCTGCATCATTGGGACAGAGCATTGATCAATCAAAAATTGTCAAGAAATTTTTGAACAGCCTACCAGACAAATTTATTCACATGACAGCATCGTTGGAGCAGTTGCTGGATTTGAATAAAATTCCCTTTGAAGATATTGTTGGGAGACTTAAAGCCTATGAAGAACGCCTCAATGGCAGGAAGACACATGATCATCAGAACAATCTCTTGTTCTCAAGTTCTGAAGCTCCTAATGATCAGAACTCAAGAGGGAGAGGAAGAGGATCATCTCGTGGTCGTGGACAAGGAAACAGGGGAAGAGGACGAGGTAGAAGCAACACAAACGAAAGGGGAAAAGAAAAAAGAGATTACTCTCAAATTGAGTGTTTCAATTGTAAGAAGAAGGGACACTTTGCTTCTGTATGTCCTGAGAAGAAAAAAGATGAACATGAGCTCAACAAAGCTGATACATAGGAAGCTGATGCTGCCTTATACCTTCACAAAGCTGTCTTTCTCAATGAAGAGAAGGTGATGCCGAAGAAGTACGAAACCAGCAAGAAAGAAGAAGGAGTTTGGTACTTAGATAATGGTGCTAGTAATCACATGACAGGAGAAGCTTCGTACTTTGCTGAGCTAAATCAGAACATCAAAGGAAAGGTTAAATTTGGCGATGGATCATACGTAGATATTAATGGGAAAGGTACAATCTTGTTCGAAGCAAAGTCAGGACAACAGAAGCTACTTACTGATATCTACTATATCCCTGAGTTAAAGAGCAATATACTAAGTCTAGGGCAAGCCACCGAGCAAGGATGCGACATAAGAATGAAAGACAACTACCTAACGTTAAGAGATCCCAATGGGAGGTTGCTGATCAAGGTCTTAAGAACTCCTAACCGGCTATACAAGATAACTTTAAAGGTAGGTAAACCAGCTTGCTTTCTTGCGAAGCTTGAAGAAGAAGCATGGAGATGGCATGCTAGACTTGGGCATATTAGCTTCAAAGCCATGAGATCAATGGCGACTCAAGACATGGTACGTGGACTTCCAGAGATTCAAGAAGAAAAAGAGATTTGTGAGTCTTGCTTGGTCGGAAAGCAAACCCGACAAGTGTTTCCAAAAGCAACGGCTTATAGATCATCACGAGCTCTGGAACTATTACATGCTGATCTTTGTGGTCCAATCTCACCATCAACGCTTGGAGGTAACAAATATATATTTGTTATAATCGATGATTGTACCAGATATATGTGGTCAATTCTATTGAGAGATAAAAGTGAAGCGTTTGAGAAGTTTAAGAAGTTTAAGAAGCTTGTTGAGAAGGACTTTAACAAGGAGATTCAGACACTTCGAACGGATAGAGGTGGAGAGTTTACATCAAGAGAATTTCAAGATTTCTGTGACAAAAGTGGCATCAGACGTCATCTTACCGCACCGTACACGCCGCAGCAGAACGGTGTGGTTGAACGAAGGAATCGCACCTTGATGGAGATGTCTCGTAGCCTTCTGAAGGCTATGAACGTTCCAAACTATATGTGGGGTGAAGCTGTACGTCACGCCACTTATCTGATTAACTGTGTTCCTACAAGAGCATTGAAGAATCAGACACCATATGAGAGTCTGAAGAAAAGAAAACCGAGCATTGGTCACCTAAGGATATTTGGTTGCATCGCTCATGCAAAGATAGACTCTGTTCACTTGAGAAAGCTTGATGATCGTTCACAAACCCTGGTTCACCTTGGAATTGAGCCAGGATCTAAGGCTTACAGATTGTATAATCCTACAACGAGACGTATAGTTGTAAGCCGTGATGTGATTTTTAATGAGAAGACTTGCTGGAAGTGGAAGGGAGATGTAAAAGAGAAGACATGCAAACCTGGTATGTTCCAACTCTCTTGGGGAACAACTATGGACGTAGGTCAAGGCCCTTTCAATGTAACAGTACAACCAGAAGCTGCAGACGAAGCAACGGAAGATGTAGCATCAGAAGAAACAGCAAAAATCGATGTAACCGAAGACAACAATGATCAAGAAAACACAGGGTCTGATGAAACAGAGCACCCTGAGCCTAGAAGATCAACTCGTACAACAACCCTTCCTAGCTACCTTAATGACTATCTCCTGATGGCCAACATCGAGTGTGAGATGTTACTTCTATCACTTGACGACGAACCAACTAGCTACCAGGAAGCAAGCAAGAACAAGCGATGGAGAGTGGCATGCTCTGACGAGATTGATTCGATCAACAAGAATGAAACATGGGTATTGGTTGATAAACCACCTGGAGTAAAGGTGATTGGTCTTCGATGGGTATTTAAAATCAAGAGAGATGCAGACGGCAAGATAATCAAGTTCAAAGCTAGATTGGTAGCTAAAGGATATGTCCAAGAACTTGGTATTGACTTCGACGAGGTGTTTGCCCCTGTAGCACGCATAGAAACAATCAGGCTCCTGATAGGTTTAGCTGCTACTAGTGGTTGGGAAATTCATCACTTAGATGTCAAGACGGCCTTTCTACACGGAGAGTTAAATGAAGACGTCTATGTAAAACAGCCTGAAGGTTTTGAAAAGAAGGGAGAAGAACACAAAGTTTTCAAACTTTCTAAGGCATTATATGGACTTCGACAAGCTCCAAGGGCCTGGAACACAAAGCTTGATCAGATCT
The DNA here is from genome assembly GCA_026261945.1 of Hirschfeldia incana. NCBI lineage: Eukaryota > Viridiplantae > Streptophyta > Magnoliopsida > Brassicales > Brassicaceae > Hirschfeldia > Hirschfeldia incana. The sequence continues at coordinate 8,960,606 of JABCMI010000006.1, forward strand.
TGAAGAGTTTAGAGTTTGTAAAGTGCTCTAAAGAAAGCTCTGTCTATCGAAAGGAAGAAGGGAAGAAGCTTTTGATCGTAGCTATTTATGTTGATGACTTGTTTGTGACTGGAAGTTCACTCAGCTTGATCGTGGAGTTCAAGACATCAATGTCTACGAAGTTTGAGATGTCAGACCTTGGACGTCTGAATTATTACCTTGGCATCGAAGTGAGGCAAACATCAGACGAAATTGAGATCAAGCAGGAAGCATACGCTCGACGTATACTTGAAGAAGCAAAGATGGACGCTTGTAACTCAACTCAGATACCAATGGAGTTTGGCTTAAAGTTATCTAAAGCAACAGAAGAAGCTGAGATCGATGCAACTGTCTTTAGGCGAAGGATTGGATGCTTGAGATATCTATTACATACGAGACCAGACTTGGCTTTCTCCGTTGGAATACTCAGTAGATACATGCACTCTCCTCGTGTATCTCATGGGAACGCTCTAAAGCAAGTCTTGAAGTATTTGCAGGGAACGACTGGATACGGTCTGAAGTTCAAGAAGGCTGGATCACAATCACTCACTGGCTTCAGCGACAGTAGTCACAACACAGACCCTGACGATGGCAAGAGCACAACTGGACACTTGTTCTGCTTCGGGAAAACTCCTATAACATGGTGTTCTCAAAAACAAGAAACTGTGGCTCTCTCGTCTTGTGAAGCAGAGTTTATGGCTGCAACGGAAGCTGCAAAGCAAGCTATTTGGCTTCAGGATTTAATGAGTGAGATTACAGGAAAGAAGATCGCAAAGACAACGATTCATGTGGACAATAAGTCAGCTATTTCCTTAACCAAGAATCATGTCTTTCATCGACGAAGCAAGCACATTCACAAGAAGTATCACTTTATAAGAGAGTGTGTTGAAAGAGGTTTGATCGATGTTGAATACGTCCCTGGAAAGGATCAACTTGCAGACATATTAACTAAAGCTTTGGCGAAGATACAGTTCAAAGAAATGAGAAGTCGAATTCATGTTCTCAACTTAAGCAAAGATGATGTGAAGGTTAAGAGGGAGAATGTTGGATAAGCTTCAAAAGATGTTACTTACGAAGCAAGTTATTCATAAAGGAAAGTTTGAATAACTAATGAAGATAAGATTTATAAGTTCAATAGGTTTAGGATTAGGTTAAGGTTCCTAGATCATGATGTAATAGGATAAAGTTAAGGATTCTATTAGCTATATAAGGAGAACTTAATGTAAGATGTTCTATACAAGAAAGCATAAGAAAGATTAATAAAACGAAGCAACAGTTTTGTTATACGAAAGTCTTACAAACACATACGTTCTAGTTCGACTTTATTTGGTATCAGAGCTCCAGGTTGTATTGGGATTGCAATTTAGAAGCTGTATCCATGGCTGATACGAAAGCTTTGACGGAGGTGAAAGCACTAGGAAGAAGAGAAGATGTTCCGAGTGCTGTAGTATGTCTGATGCTCAACTCAACGAACTACAACGTTTGGGCAAAACGGATGAAGCTTCTACTGAAAGTTCATAAGGTGTGGGGTTCTATCGACCCAGGCACAGACGATGAAGAGAAGAATGATCTCGCAACGGCACTTCTGTTTGGATCGGTAACAGAGAGTCTGGTGTTGCAAGCTGGAGAAGATGACTCCCCTAAAGATATTTAGGAAGCTATTAAATCCAAGAACCTTGGTGCTGAACGCGTTAAAGAAGCTCGTCTACAGACTCTGATGAGTGAATTCGACCGTCTTATAATGGATGACTCAGAGAAAATCGATGCCTTCTCTTGGAAGTTATCAGAACTTGCATCAAAAGCTGCATCATTGGGACAGAGCATTGATCAATCAAAAATTGTCAAGAAATTTTTGAACAGCCTACCAGACAAATTTATTCACATGACAGCATCGTTGGAGCAGTTGCTGGATTTGAATAAAATTCCCTTTGAAGATATTGTTGGGAGACTTAAAGCCTATGAAGAACGCCTCAATGGCAGAAAGACACATGATCATCAGAACAATCTCTTGTTCTCAAGTTCTGAAGCTCCTAATGATCAGAACTCAAGAGGGAGAGGAAGAGGATCATCTCGTGGTCGTGGACAAGGAAACAGGGGAAGAGGACGAGGTAGAAGCAACACAAACGAAAGGGGAAAAGAAAAAAGAGATTACTCTCAAATTGAGTGTTTCAATTGTAAGAAGAAGGGACACTTTGCTTCTGTATGTCCTGAGAAGAAAAAAGATGAACATGAGCTCAACAAAGCTGATACAGAGGAATCTGATGCTGCCTTATACCTTCACGAAGCTGTCTTTCTCAATGAAGAGAAGGTGATGCCGAAGAAGTACGAAACCAGCAAGAAAGAAGAAGGAGTTTGGTACTTAGATAATGGTGCTAGTAATCACATGACAGGAGAAGCTTCGTACTTTGCTGAGCTAAATCAGAACATCAAAGGAAAAGTTAAATTTGGCGATGGATCATACGTAGATATTAATGGGAAAGGTACAATCTTGTTCGAAGCAAAGTCAGGAGAATAGAAGCTACTTACTGATATCTACTATATCCCTGAGTTAAAGAGCAATATACTAAGTCTAGGGCAAGCCACCGAGCAAGGATGCGACATAAGAATGAAAGACAACTACCTAACGTTAAGAGATCCCAATGGAAGGTTGCTGATCAAGGTCTTAAGAACTCCTAACCGGCTAAGATAACTTTAAAGGTAGGTAAACCAGCTTGCTTTCTTGCGAAGCTTGAAGAAGAAGCATGGAGATGGCATGCTAGACTTGGGCATATTAGCTTCAAAGCCATGAGATCAATGGCGACTCAAGACATGGTACGTGGACTTCCAGAGATTCAAGAAGAAAAAGAGATTTGTGAGTCTTGCTTGGTCGGAAAGCAAACCCGACAAGTGTTTCCAAAAGCAACGGCTTATAGATCATCACGAGCTCTGGAACTATTACATGCTGATCTTTGTGGTCCAATCTCACCATCAACGCTTGGAGGTAACAAATATATATTTGTTATAATCGATGATTGTACCAGATATATGTGGTCAATTTTATTGAGAGATAAAAGTGAAGCGTTTGAGAAGTTTAAGAAGTTTAAGAAGCTTGTTGAGAAGGACTTTAACAAGGAGATTCAGACACTTCGAACGGATAGAGGTGGAGAGTTTACATCAAGAGAGTTTCAAGATTTCTGTGACAAAAGTGGCATCAGACGTCATCTTACCGCACCGTACACGCCGCAGCAGAACGGTGTGGTTGAACGAAGGAATCGCACCTTGATGGAGATGTCTCGTAGCCTTCTGAAGGCTATGAACGTTCCAAACTATATGTGGGGTGAAACTGTACGTCACGCCACTTATCTGATTAACCGTGTTCCTACAAGAGCATTGAAGAATCAGACACCATATGAGAGTCTGAAGAAAAGAAAACCGAGCATTGGTCACCTAAGGATATTTGGTTGCATCGCTCATGCAAAGATAGACTCTGTTCACTTGAGAAAGCTTGATGATCGTTCACAAACCCTGGTTCACCTTGGAATTGAGCCAGGATCTAAGGCTTACAGATTGTATAATCCTACAACGAGACGTATAGTTGTAAGCCGTGATGTGATTTTTAATGAGAAGACTTGCTGGAAGTGGAAGGGAGATGTAAAAGAGAAGACATGCAAACCTGGTATGTTCCAACTCTCTTGGGGAACAACTATGGACGTAGGTCAAGGCCCTTTCAATGTAACAGTACAACCAGAAGCTGCAGACGAAGCAACGGAAGATGTAGCATCAGAAGAAACAGCAAAAATCGATGTAACCGAAGACAACAATGATCAAGAAAACACAGGGTCTGATGAAACAGAGCACCCTGAGCCTAGAAGATCAACTCGTACAACAACCCTTCCTAGCTACCTTAATGACTATCTCCTGATGGCCAACATCGAGTGTGAGATGTTACTTCTATCACTTGACGACGAACCAACTAGCTACCAGGAAGCAAGCAAGAACAAGCGATGGAGAGTGGCATGCTCTGACGAGATTGATTCGATCAACAAGAATGAAACATGGGTATTGGTTGATAAACCACCTGGAGTAAAGGTGATTGGTCTTCGATGGGTATTTAAAATCAAGAGAGATGCAGACGGCAAGATAATCAAGTTCAAAGCAAGATTGGTAGCTAAAGGATATGTCCAAGAACTTGGTATTGACTTCGACGAGGTGTTTGCCCCTGTAGCACGCATAGAAACAATCAGGCTCCTGATAGGTTTAGCTGCTACTAGTGGTTGGGAAATTCATCACTTAGATGTCAAGACGGCCTTTCTACACGGAGAGTTAAATGAAGACGTCTATGTAAAACAGCCTGAAGGTTTTGAAAAGAAGGGAGAAGAACACAAAGTTTTCAAACTTTCTAAGGCATTATATGGACTTCGACAAGCTCCAAGGGCCTGGAACACAAAGCTTGATCAGATCTTGAAGAGTTTAGAGTTTGTAAAGTGCTCTAAAGAAAGCTCTGTCTATCGAAAGGAAGAAGGGAAGAAGCTTTTGATCGTAGCTATTTATGTTGATGACTTGTTTGTGACTGGAAGTTCACTCAGCTTGATCGTGGAGTTCAAGACATCAATGTCTACGAAGTTTGAGATGTCAGACCTTGGACGTCTGAATTATTACCTTGGCATCGAAGTGAGGCAAACATCAGACGAAATTGAGATCAAGCAGGAAGCATACGCTCGACGTATACTTGAAGAAGCAAAGATGGACGCTTGTAACTCAACTCAGATACCAATGGAGTTTGGCTTAAAGTTATCTAAAGCAACAGAAGAAGCTGAGATCGATGCAACTGTCTTTAGGCGAAGGATTGGATGCTTGAGATATCTATTACATACGAGACCAGACTTGGCTTTCTCCGTTGGAATACTCAGTAGATACATGCACTCTCCTCGTGTATCTCATGGGAACGCTCTAAAGCAAGTCTTGAAGTATTTGCAGGGAACGACTGGATACGGTCTGAAGTTCAAGAAGGCTGGATCACAATCACTCACTGGCTTCAGCGACAGTAGTCACAACACAGACCCTGACGATGGCAAGAGCACAACTGGACACTTGTTCTGCTTCGGGAAAACTCCTATAACATGGTGTTCTCAAAAACAAGAAACTGTGGCTCTCTCGTCTTGTGAAGCAGAGTTTATGGCTGCAACGGAAGCTGCAAAGCAAGCTATTTGGCTTCAGGATTTAATGAGTGAGATTACAGGAAAGAAGATCGCAAAGACAACGATTCATGTGGACAATAAGTCAGCTATTTCCTTAACCAAGAATCATGTCTTTCATCGACGAAGCAAGCACATTCACAAGAAGTATCACTTTATAAGAGAGTGTGTTGAAAGAGGTTTGATCGATGTTGAATACGTCCCTGGAAAGGATCAACTTGCAGACATATTAACTAAAGCTTTGGCGAAGATACAGTTCAAAGAAATGAGAAGTCGAATTCATGTTCTCAACTTAAGCAAAGATGATGTGAAGGTTAAGAGGGAGAATGTTGGATAAGCTTCAAAAGATGTTACTTACGAAGCAAGTTATTCATAAAGGAAAGTTTGAATAACTAATGAAGATAAGATTTATAAGTTCAATAGGTTTAGGATTAGGTTAAGGTTCCTAGATCATGATGTAATAGGATAAAGTTAAGGATTCTATTAGCTATATAAGGAGAACTTAATGTAAGATGTTCTATACAAGAAAGCATAAGAAAGATTAATAAAACGAAGCAACAGTTTTGTTATACGAAAGTCTTACAAACACATACGTTCTAGTTCGACTTTATTTGGTATCAGAGCTCCAGGTTGTATTGGGATTGCAATTTAGAAGCTGTATCCATGGCTGATACGAAAGCTTTGACGGAGGTGAAAGCACTAGGAAGAAGAGAAGATGTTCCGAGTGCTGTAGTATGTCTGATGCTCAACTCAACGAACTACAACGTTTGGGCAAAACGGATGAAGCTTCTACTGAAAGTTCATAAGGTGTGGGGTTCTATCGACCCAGGCACAGACGATGAAGAGAAGAATGATCTCGCAACGGCACTTCTGTTTGGATCGGTAACAGAGAGTCTGGTGTTGCAAGCTGGAGAAGATGACTCCCCTAAAGATATTTAGGAAGCTATTAAATCCAAGAACCTTGGTGCTGAACGCGTTAAAGAAGCTCGTCTACAGACTCTGATGAGTGAATTCGACCGTCTTATAATGGATGACTCAGAGAAAATCGATGCCTTCTCTTGGAAGTTATCAGAACTTGCATCAAAAGCTGCATCATTGGGACAGAGCATTGATCAATCAAAAATTGTCAAGAAATTTTTGAACAGCCTACCAGACAAATTTATTCACATGACAGCATCGTTGGAGCAGTTGCTGGATTTGAATAAAATTCCCTTTGAAGATATTGTTGGGAGACTTAAAGCCTATGAAGAACGCCTCAATGGCAGAAAGACACATGATCATCAGAACAATCTCTTGTTCTCAAGTTCTGAAGCTCCTAATGATCAGAACTCAAGAGGGAGAGGAAGAGGATCATCTCGTGGTCGTGGACAAGGAAACAGGGGAAGAGGACGAGGTAGAAGCAACACAAACGAAAGGGGAAAAGAAAAAAGAGATTACTCTCAAATTGAGTGTTTCAATTGTAAGAAGAAGGGACACTTTGCTTCTGTATGTCCTGAGAAGAAAAAAGATGAACATGAGCTCAACAAAGCTGATACAGAGGAATCTGATGCTGCCTTATACCTTCACGAAGCTGTCTTTCTCAATGAAGAGAAGGTGATGCCGAAGAAGTACGAAACCAGCAAGAAAGAAGAAGGAGTTTGGTACTTAGATAATGGTGCTAGTAATCACATGACAGGAGAAGCTTCGTACTTTGCTGAGCTAAATCAGAACATCAAAGGAAAAGTTAAATTTGGCGATGGATCATACGTAGATATTAATGGGAAAGGTACAATCTTGTTCGAAGCAAAGTCAGGAGAATAGAAGCTACTTACTGATATCTACTATATCCCTGAGTTAAAGAGCAATATACTAAGTCTAGGGCAAGCCACCGAGCAAGGATGCGACATAAGAATGAAAGACAACTACCTAACGTTAAGAGATCCCAATGGGAGGTTGCTGATCAAGGTCTTAAGAACTCCTAACCGGCTAAGATAACTTTAAAGGTAGGTAAACCAGCTTGCTTTCTTGCGAAGCTTGAAGAAGAAGCATGGAGATGGCATGCTAGACTTGGGCATATTAGCTTCAAAGCCATGAGATCAATGGCGACTCAAGACATGGTACGTGGACTTCCAGAGATTCAAGAAGAAAAAGAGATTTGTGAGTCTTGCTTGGTCGGAAAGCAAACCCGACAAGTGTTTCCAAAAGCAACGGCTTATAGATCATCACGAGCTCTGGAACTATTACATGCTGATCTTTGTGGTCCAATCTCACCATCAACGCTTGGAGGTAACAAATATATATTTGTTATAATCGATGATTGTACCAGATATATGTGGTCAATTTTATTGAGAGATAAAAGTGAAGCGTTTGAGAAGTTTAAGAAGTTTAAGAAGCTTGTTGAGAAGGACTTTAACAAGGAGATTCAGACACTTCGAACGGATAGAGGTGGAGAGTTTACATCAAGAGAGTTTCAAGATTTCTGTGACAAAAGTGGCATCAGACGTCATCTTACCGCACCGTACACGCCGCAGCAGAACGGTGTGGTTGAACGAAGGAATCGCACCTTGATGGAGATGTCTCGTAGCCTTCTGAAGGCTATGAACGTTCCAAACTATATGTGGGGTGAAACTGTACGTCACGCCACTTATCTGATTAACCGTGTTCCTACAAGAGCATTGAAGAATCAGACACCATATGAGAGTCTGAAGAAAAGAAAACCGAGCATTGGTCACCTAAGGATATTTGGTTGCATCGCTCATGCAAAGATAGACTCTGTTCACTTGAGAAAGCTTGATGATCGTTCACAAACCCTGGTTCACCTTGGAATTGAGCCAGGATCTAAGGCTTACAGATTGTATAATCCTACAACGAGACGTATAGTTGTAAGCCGTGATGTGATTTTTAATGAGAAGACTTGCTGGAAGTGGAAGGGAGATGTAAAAGAGAAGACATGCAAACCTGGTATGTTCCAACTCTCTTGGGGAACAACTATGGACGTAGGTCAAGGCCCTTTCAATGTAACAGTACAACCAGAAGCTGCAGACGAAGCAACGGAAGATGTAGCATCAGAAGAAACAGCAAAAATCGATGTAACCGAAGACAACAATGATCAAGAAAACACAGGGTCTGATGAAACAGAGCACCCTGAGCCTAGAAGATCAACTCGTACAACAACCCTTCCTAGCTACCTTAATGACTATCTCCTGATGGCCAACATCGAGTGTGAGATGTTACTTCTATCACTTGACGACGAACCAACTAGCTACCAGGAAGCAAGCAAGAACAAGCGATGGAGAGTGGCATGCTCTGACGAGATTGATTCGATCAACAAGAATGAAACATGGGTATTGGTTGATAAACCACCTGGAGTAAAGGTGATTGGTCTTCGATGGGTATTTAAAATCAAGAGAGATGCAGACGGCAAGATAATCAAGTTCAAAGCAAGATTGGTAGCTAAAGGATATGTCCAAGAACTTGGTATTGACTTCGACGAGGTGTTTGCCCCTGTAGCACGCATAGAAACAATCAGGCTCCTGATAGGTTTAGCTGCTACTAGTGGTTGGGAAATTCATCACTTAGATGTCAAGACGGCCTTTCTACACGGAGAGTTAAATGAAGACGTCTATGTAAAACAGCCTGAAGGTTTTGAAAAGAAGGGAGAAGAACACAAAGTTTTCAAACTTTCTAAGGCATTATATGGACTTCGACAAGCTCCAAGGGCCTGGAACACAAAGCTTGATCAGATCTTGAAGAGTTTAGAGTTTGTAAAGTGCTCTAAAGAAAGCTCTGTCTATCGAAAGGAAGAAGGGAAGAAGCTTTTGATCGTAGCTATTTATGTTGATGACTTGTTTGTGACTGGAAGTTCACTCAGCTTGATCGTGGAGTTCAAGACATCAATGTCTACGAAGTTTGAGATGTCAGACCTTGGACGTCTGAATTATTACCTTGGCATCGAAGTGAGGCAAACATCAGACGAAATTGAGATCAAGCAGGAAGCATACGCTCGACGTATACTTGAAGAAGCAAAGATGGACGCTTGTAACTCAACTCAGATACCAATGGAGTTTGGCTTAAAGTTATCTAAAGCAACAGAAGAAGCTGAGATCGATGCAACTGTCTTTAGGCGAAGGATTGGATGCTTGAGATATCTATTACATACGAGACCAGACTTGGCTTTCTCCGTTGGAATACTCAGTAGATACATGCACTCTCCTCGTGTATCTCATGGGAACGCTCTAAAGCAAGTCTTGAAGTATTTGCAGGGAACGACTGGATACGGTCTGAAGTTCAAGAAGGCTGGATCACAATCACTCACTGGCTTCAGCGACAGTAGTCACAACACAGACCCTGACGATGGCAAGAGCACAACTGGACACTTGTTCTGCTTCGGGAAAACTCCTATAACATGGTGTTCTCAAAAACAAGAAACTGTGGCTCTCTCGTCTTGTGAAGCAGAGTTTATGGCTGCAACGGAAGCTGCAAAGCAAGCTATTTGGCTTCAGGATTTAATGAGTGAGATTACAGGAAAGAAGATCGCAAAGACAACGATTCATGTGGACAATAAGTCAGCTATTTCCTTAACCAAGAATCATGTCTTTCATCGACGAAGCAAGCACATTCACAAGAAGTATCACTTTATAAGAGAGTGTGTTGAAAGAGGTTTGATCGATGTTGAATACGTCCCTGGAAAGGATCAACTTGCAGACATATTAACTAAAGCTTTGGCGAAGATACAGTTCAAAGAAATGAGAAGTCGAATTCATGTTCTCAACTTAAGCAAAGATGATGTGAAGGTTAAGAGGGAGAATGTTGGATAAGCTTCAAAAGATGTTACTTACGAAGCAAGTTATTCATAAAGGAAAGTTTGAATAACTAATGAAGATAAGATTTATAAGTTCAATAGGTTTAGGATTAGGTTAAGGTTCCTAGATCATGATGTAATAGGATAAAGTTAAGGATTCTATTAGCTATATAAGGAGAACTTAATGTAAGATGTTCTATACAAGAAAGCATAAGAAAGATTAATAAAACGAAGCAACAGTTTTGTTATACGAAAGTCTTACAAACACATACGTTCTAGTTCGACTTTATTTGGTATCAGAGCTCCAGGTTGTATTGGGATTGCAATTTAGAAGCTGTATCCATGGCTGATACGAAAGCTTTGACGGAGGTGAAAGCACTAGGAAGAAGAGAAGATGTTCCGAGTGCTGTAGTATGTCTGATGCTCAACTCAACGAACTACAACGTTTGGGCAAAACGGATGAAGCTTCTACTGAAAGTTCATAAGGTGTGGGGTTCTATCGACCCAGGCACAGACGATGAAGAGAAGAATGATCTCGCAACGGCACTTCTGTTTGGATCGGTAACAGAGAGTCTGGTGTTGCAAGCTGGAGAAGATGACTCCCCTAAAGATATTTAGGAAGCTATTAAATCCAAGAACCTTGGTGCTGAACGCGTTAAAGAAGCTCGTCTACAGACTCTGATGAGTGAATTCGACCGTCTTATAATGGATGACTCAGAGAAAATCGATGCCTTCTCTTGGAAGTTATCAGAACTTGCATCAAAAGCTGCATCATTGGGACAGAGCATTGATCAATCAAAAATTGTCAAGAAATTTTTGAACAGCCTACCAGACAAATTTATTCACATGACAGCATCGTTGGAGCAGTTGCTGGATTTGAATAAAATTCCCTTTGAAGATATTGTTGGGAGACTTAAAGCCTATGAAGAACGCCTCAATGGCAGAAAGACACATGATCATCAGAACAATCTCTTGTTCTCAAGTTCTGAAGCTCCTAATGATCAGAACTCAAGAGGGAGAGGAAGAGGATCATCTCGTGGTCGTGGACAAGGAAACAGGGGAAGAGGACGAGGTAGAAGCAACACAAACGAAAGGGGAAAAGAAAAAAGAGATTACTCTCAAATTGAGTGTTTCAATTGTAAGAAGAAGGGACACTTTGCTTCTGTATGTCCTGAGAAGAAAAAAGATGAACATGAGCTCAACAAAGCTGATACAGAGGAATCTGATGCTGCCTTATACCTTCACGAAGCTGTCTTTCTCAATGAAGAGAAGGTGATGCCGAAGAAGTACGAAACCAGCAAGAAAGAAGAAGGAGTTTGGTACTTAGATAATGGTGCTAGTAATCACATGACAGGAGAAGCTTCGTACTTTGCTGAGCTAAATCAGAACATCAAAGGAAAAGTTAAATTTGGCGATGGATCATACGTAGATATTAATGGGAAAGGTACAATCTTGTTCGAAGCAAAGTCAGGAGAACAGAAGCTACTTACTGATATCTACTATATCCCTGAGTTAAAGAGCAATATACTAAGTCTAGGGCAAGCCACCGAGCAAGGATGCGACATAAGAATGAAAGACAACTACCTAACGTTAAGAGATCCCAATGGGAGGTTGCTGATCAAGGTCTTAAGAACTCCTAAACGGCTAAGATAACTTTAAAGGTAGGTAAACCAGCTTGCTTTCTTGCGAAGCTTGAAGAAGAAGCATGGAGATGGCATGCTAGACTTGGGCATATTAGCTTCAAAGCCATGAGATCAATGGCGACTCAAGACATGGTACGTGGACTTCCAGAGATTCAAGAAGAAAAAGAGATTTGTGAGTCTTGCTTGGTCGGAAAGCAAACCCGACAAGTGTTTCCAAAAGCAACGGCTTATAGATCATCACGAGCTCTGGAACTATTACATGCTGATCTTTGTGGTCCAATCTCACCATCAACGCTTGGAGGTAACAAATATATATTTGTTATAATCGATGATTGTACCAGATATATGTGGTCAATTTTATTGAGAGATAAAAGTGAAGCGTTTGAGAAGTTTAAGAAGTTTAAGAAGCTTGTTGAGAAGGACTTTAACAAGGAGATTCAGACACTTCGAACGGATAGAGGTGGAGAGTTTACATCAAGAGAGTTTCAAGATTTCTGTGACAAAAGTGGCATCAGACGTCATCTTACCGCACCGTACACGCCGCAGCAGAACGGTGTGGTTGAACGAAGGAATCGCACCTTGATGGAGATGTCTCGTAGCCTTCTGAAGGCTATGAACGTTCCAAACTATATGTGGGGTGAAGCTGTACGTCACGCCACTTATCTGATTAACCGTGTTCCTACAAGAGCATTGAAGAATCAGACACCATATGAGAGTCTGAAGAAAAGAAAACCGAGCATTGGTCACCTAAGGATATTTGGTTGCATCGCTCATGCAAAGATAGACTCTGTTCACTTGAGAAAGCTTGATGATCGTTCACAAACCCTGGTTCACCTTGGAATTGAGCCAGGATCTAAGGCTTACAGATTGTATAATCCTACAACGAGACGTATAGTTGTAAGCCGTGATGTGATTTTTAATGAGAAGACTTGCTGGAAGTGGAAGGGAGATGTAAAAGAGAAGACATGCAAACCTGGTATGTTCCAACTCTCTTGGGGAACAACTATGGACGTAGGTCAAGGCCCTTTCAATGTAACAGTACAACCAGAAGCTGCAGACGAAGCAACGGAAGATGTAGCATCAGAAGAAACAGCAAAAATCGATGTAACCGAAGACAACAATGATCAAGAAAACACAGGGTCTGATGAAACAGAGCACCCTGAGCCTAGAAGATCAACTCGTACAACAACCCTTCCTAGCTACCTTAATGACTATCTCCTGATGGCCAACATCGAGTGTGAGATGTTACTTCTATCACTTGACGACGAACCAACTAGCTACCAGGAAGCAAGCAAGAACAAGCGATGGAGAGTGGCATGCTCTGACGAGATTGATTCGATCAACAAGAATGAAACATGGGTATTGGTTGATAAACCACCTGGAGTAAAGGTGATTGGTCTTCGATGGGTATTTAAAATCAAGAGAGATGCAGACGGCAAGATAATCAAGTTCAAAGCAAGATTGGTAGCTAAAGGATATGTCCAAGAACTTGGTATTGACTTCGACGAGGTGTTTGCCCCTGTAGCACGCATAGAAACAATCAGGCTCCTGATAGGTTTAGCTGCTACTAGTGGTTGGGAAATTCATCACTTAGATGTCAAGACGGCCTTTCTACACGGAGAGTTAAATGAAGACGTCTATGTAAAACAGCCTGAAGGTTTTGAAAAGAAGGGAGAAGAACACAAAGTTTTCAAACTTTCTAAGGCATTATATGGACTTCGACAAGCTCCAAGGGCCTGGAACACAAAGCTTGATCAGATCTTGAAGAGTTTAGAGTTTGTAAAGTGCTCTAAAGAAAGCTCTGTCTATCGAAAGGAAGAAGGGAAGAAGCTTTTGATCGTAGCTATTTATGTTGATGACTTGTTTGTGACTGGAAGTTCACTCAGCTTGATCGTGGAGTTCAAGACATCAATGTCTACGAAGTTTGAGATGTCAGACCTTGGACGTCTGAATTATTACCTTGGCATCGAAGTGAGGCAAACATCAGACGAAATTGAGATCAAGCAGGAAGCATACGCTCGACGTATACTTGAAGAAGCAAAGATGGACGCTTGTAACTCAACTCAGATACCAATGGAGTTTGGCTTAAAGTTATCTAAAGCAACAGAAGAAGCTGAGATCGATGCAACTGTCTTTAGGCGAAGGATTGGATGCTTGAGATATCTATTACATACGAGACCAGACTTGGCTTTCTCCGTTGGAATACTCAGTAGATACATGCACTCTCCTCGTGTATCTCATGGGAACGCTCTAAAGCAAGTCTTGAAGTATTTGCAGGGAACGACTGGATACGGTCTGAAGTTCAAGAAGGCTGGATCACAATCACTCACTGGCTTCAGCGACAGTAGTCACAACACAGACCCTGACGATGGCAAGAGCACAACTGGACACTTGTTCTGCTTCGGGAAAACTCCTATAACATGGTGTTCTCAAAAACAAGAAACTGTGGCTCTCTCGTCTTGTGAAGCAGAGTTTATGGCTGCAACGGAAGCTGCAAAGCAAGCTATTTGGCTTCAGGATTTAATGAGTGAGATTACAGGAAAGAAGATCGCAAAGACAACGATTCATGTGGACAATAAGTCAGCTATTTCCTTAACCAAGAATCATGTCTTTCATCGACGAAGCAAGCACATTCACAAGAAGTATCACTTTATAAGAGAGTGTGTTGAAAGAGGTTTGATCGATGTTGAATACGTCCCTGGAAAGGATCAACTTGCAGACATATTAACTAAAGCTTTGGCGAAGATACAGTTCAAAGAAATGAGAAGTCGAATTCATGTTCTCAACTTAAGCAAAGATGATGTGAAGGTTAAGAGGGAGAATGTTGGATAAGCTTCAAAAGATGTTACTTACGAAGCAAGTTATTCATAAAGGAAAGTTTGAATAACTAATGAAGATAAGATTTATAAGTTCAATAGGTTTAGGATTAGGTTAAGGTTCCTAGATCATGATGTAATAGGATAAAGTTAAGGATTCTATTAGCTATATAAGGAGAACTTAATGTAAGATGTTCTATACAAGAAAGCATAAGAAAGATTAATAAAACGAAGCAACAGTTTTGTTATACGAAAGTCTTACAAACACATACGTTCTAGTTCGACTTTATTTGGTATCAGAGCTCCAGGTTGTATTGGGATTGCAATTTAGAAGCTGTATCCATGGCTGATACGAAAGCTTTGACGGAGGTGAAAGCACTAGGAAGAAGAGAAGATGTTCCGAGTGCTGTAGTATGTCTGATGCTCAACTCAACGAACTACAACGTTTGGGCAAAACGGATGAAGCTTCTACTGAAAGTTCATAAGGTGTGGGGTTCTATCGACCCAGGCACAGACGATGAAGAGAAGAATGATCTCGCAACGGCACTTCTGTTTGGATCGGTAACAGAGAGTCTGGTGTTGCAAGCTGGAGAAGATGACTCCCCTAAAGATATTTAGGAAGCTATTAAATCCAAGAACCTTGGTGCTGAACGCGTTAAAGAAGCTCGTCTACAGACTCTGATGAGTGAATTCGACCGTCTTATAATGGATGACTCAGAGAAAATCGATGCCTTCTCTTGGAAGTTATCAGAACTTGCATCAAAAGCTGCATCATTGGGACAGAGCATTGATCAATCAAAAATTGTCAAGAAATTTTTGAACAGCCTACCAGACAAATTTATTCACATGACAGCATCGTTGGAGCAGTTGCTGGATTTGAATAAAATTCCCTTTGAAGATATTGTTGGGAGACTTAAAGCCTATGAAGAACGCCTCAATGGCAGAAAGACACATGATCATCAGAACAATCTCTTGTTCTCAAGTTCTGAAGCTCCTAATGATCAGAACTCAAGAGGGAGAGGAAGAGGATCATCTCGTGGTCGTGGACAAGGAAACAGGGGAAGAGGACGAGGTAGAAGCAACACAAACGAAAGGGGAAAAGAAAAAAGAGATTACTCTCAAATTGAGTGTTTCAATTGTAAGAAGAAGGGACACTTTGCTTCTGTATGTCCTGAGAAGAAAAAAGATGAACATGAGCTCAACAAAGCTGATACAGAGGAATCTGATGCTGCCTTATACCTTCACGAAGCTGTCTTTCTCAATGAAGAGAAGGTGATGCCGAAGAAGTACGAAACCAGCAAGAAAGAAGAAGGAGTTTGGTACTTAGATAATGGTGCTAGTAATCACATGACAGGAGAAGCTTCGTACTTTGCTGAGCTAAATCAGAACATCAAAGGAAAAGTTAAATTTGGCGATGGATCATACGTAGATATTAATGGGAAAGGTACAATCTTGTTCGAAGCAAAGTCAGGAGAACAGAAGCTACTTACTGATATCTACTATATCCCTGAGTTAAAGAGCAATATACTAAGTCTAGGGCAAGCCACCGAGCAAGGATGCGACATAAGAATGAAAGACAACTACCTAACGTTAAGAGATCCCAATGGGAGGTTGCTGATCAAGGTCTTAAGAACTCCTAACCGGCTAAGATAACTTTAAAGGTAGGTAAACCAGCTTGCTTTCTTGCGAAGCTTGAAGAAGAAGCATGGAGATGGCATGCTAGACTTGGGCATATTAGCTTCAAAGCCATGAGATCAATGGCGACTCAAGACATGGTACGTGGACTTCCAGAGATTCAAGAAGAAAAAGAGATTTGTGAGTCTTGCTTGGTCGGAAAGCAAACCCGACAAGTGTTTCCAAAAGCAACGGCTTATAGATCATCACGAGCTCTGGAACTATTACATGCTGATCTTTGTGGTCCAATCTCACCATCAACGCTTGGAGGTAACAAATATATATTTGTTATAATCGATGATTGTACCAGATATATGTGGTCAATTTTATTGAGAGATAAAAGTGAAGCGTTTGAGAAGTTTAAGAAGTTTAAGAAGCTTGTTGAGAAGGACTTTAACAAGGAGATTCAGACACTTCGAACGGATAGAGGTGGAGAGTTTACATCAAGAGAGTTTCAAGATTTCTGTGACAAAAGTGGCATCAGACGTCATCTTACCGCACCGTACACGCCGCAGCAGAACGGTGTGGTTGAACGAAGGAATCGCACCTTGATGGAGATGTCTCGTAGCCTTCTGAAGGCTATGAACGTTCCAAACTATATGTGGGGTGAAACTGTACGTCACGCCACTTATCTGATTAACCGTGTTCCTACAAGAGCATTGAAGAATCAGACACCATATGAGAGTCTGAAGAAAAGAAAACCGAGCATTGGTCACCTAAGGATATTTGGTTGCATCGCTCATGCAAAGATAGACTCTGTTCACTTGAGAAAGCTTGATGATCGTTCACAAACCCTGGTTCACCTTGGAATTGAGCCAGGATCTAAGGCTTACAGATTGTATAATCCTACAACGAGACGTATAGTTGTAAGCCGTGATGTGATTTTTAATGAGAAGACTTGCTGGAAGTGGAAGGGAGATGTAAAAGAGAAGACATGCAAACCTGGTATGTTCCAACTCTCTTGGGGAACAACTATGGACGTAGGTCAAGGCCCTTTCAATGTAACAGTACAACCAGAAGCTGCAGACGAAGCAACGGAAGATGTAGCATCAGAAGAAACAGCAAAAATCGATGTAACCGAAGACAACAATGATCAAGAAAACACAGGGTCTGATGAAACAGAGCACCCTGAGCCTAGAAGATCAACTCGTACAACAACCCTTCCTAGCTACCTTAATGACTATCTCCTGATGGCCAACATCGAGTGTGAGATGTTACTTCTATCACTTGACGACGAACCAACTAGCTACCAGGAAGCAAGCAAGAACAAGCGATGGAGAGTGGCATGCTCTGACGAGATTGATTCGATCAACAAGAATGAAACATGGGTATTGGTTGATAAACCACCTGGAGTAAAGGTGATTGGTCTTCGATGGGTATTTAAAATCAAGAGAGATGCAGACGGCAAGATAATCAAGTTCAAAGCAAGATTGGTAGCTAAAGGATATGTCCAAGAACTTGGTATTGACTTCGACGAGGTGTTTGCCCCTGTAGCACGCATAGAAACAATCAGGCTCCTGATAGGTTTAGCTGCTACTAGTGGTTGGGAAATTCATCACTTAGATGTCAAGACGGCCTTTCTACACGGAGAGTTAAATGAAGACGCCTATGTAAAACAGCCTGAAGGTTTTGAAAAGAAGGGAGAAGAACACAAAGTTTTCAAACTTTCTAAGGCATTATATGGACTTCGACAAGCTCCAAGGGCCTGGAACACAAAGCTTGATCAGATCTTGAAGAGTTTAGAGTTTGTAAAGTGCTCTAAAGAAAGCTCTGTCTATCGAAAGGAAGAAGGGAAGAAGCTTTTGATCGTAGCTATTTATGTTGATGACTTGTTTGTGACTGGAAGTTCACTCAGCTTGATCGTGGAGTTCAAGACATCAATGTCTACGAAGTTTGAGATGTCAGACCTTGGACGTCTGAATTATTACCTTGGCATCGAAGTGAGGCAAACATCAGACGAAATTGAGATCAAGCAGGAAGCATACGCTCGACGTATACTTGAAGAAGCAAAGATGGACGCTTGTAACTCAACTCAGATACCAATGGAGTTTGGCTTAAAGTTATCTAAAGCAACAGAAGAAGCTGAGATCGATGCAACTGTCTTTAGGCGAAGGATTGGATGCTTGAGATATCTATTACATACGAGACCAGACTTGGCTTTCTCCGTTGGAATACTCAGTAGATACATGCACTCTCCTCGTGTATCTCATGGGAACGCTCTAAAGCAAGTCTTGAAGTATTTGCAGGGAACGACTGGATACGGTCTGAAGTTCAAGAAGGCTGGATCACAATCACTCACTGGCTTCAGCGACAGTAGTCACAACACAGACCCTGACGATGGCAAGAGCACAACTGGACACTTGTTCTGCTTCGGGAAAACTCCTATAACATGGTGTTCTCAAAAACAAGAAACTGTGGCTCTCTCGTCTTGTGAAGCAGAGTTTATGGCTGCAACGGAAGCTGCAAAGCAAGCTATTTGGCTTCAGGATTTAATGAGTGAGATTACAGGAAAGAAGATCGCAAAGACAACGATTCATGTGGACAATAAGTCAGCTATTTCCTTAACCAAGAATCATGTCTTTCATCGACGAAGCAAGCACATTCACAAGAAGTATCACTTTATAAGAGAGTGTGTTGAAAGAGGTTTGATCGATGTTGAATACGTCCCTGGAAAGGATCAACTTGCAGACATATTAACTAAAGCTTTGGCGAAGATACAGTTCAAAGAAATGAGAAGTCGAATTCATGTTCTCAACTTAAGCAAAGATGATGTGAAGGTTAAGAGGGAGAATGTTGGATAAGCTTCAAAAGATGTTACTTACGAAGCAAGTTATTCATAAAGGAAAGTTTGAATAACTAATGAAGATAAGATTTATAAGTTCAATAGGTTTAGGATTAGGTTAAGGTTCCTAGATCATGATGTAATAGGATAAAGTTAAGGATTCTATTAGCTATATAAGGAGAACTTAATGTAAGATGTTCTATACAAGAAAGCATAAGAAAGATTAATAAAACGAAGCAACAGTTTTGTTATACGAAAGTCTTACAAACACATACGTTCTAGTTCGACTTTATTTGGTATCAGAGCTCCAGGTTGTATTGGGATTGCAATTTAGAAGCTGTATCCATGGCTGATACGAAAGCTTTGACGGAGGTGAAAGCACTAGGAAGAAGAGAAGATGTTCCGAGTGCTGTAGTATGTCTGATGCTCAACTCAACGAACTACAACGTTTGGGCAAAACGGATGAAGCTTCTACTGAAAGTTCATAAGGTGTGGGGTTCTATCGACCCAGGCACAGACGATGAAGAGAAGAATGATCTCGCAACGGCACTTCTGTTTGGATCGGTAACAGAGAGTCTGGTGTTGCAAGCTGGAGAAGATGACTCCCCTAAAGATATTTAGGAAGCTATTAAATCCAAGAACCTTGGTGCTGAACGCGTTAAAGAAGCTCGTCTACAGACTCTGATGAGTGAATTCGACCGTCTTATAATGGATGACTCAGAGAAAATCGATGCCTTCTCTTGGAAGTTATCAGAACTTGCATCAAAAGCTGCATCATTGGGACAGAGCATTGATCAATCAAAAATTGTCAAGAAATTTTTGAACAGCCTACCAGACAAATTTATTCACATGACAGCATCGTTGGAGCAGTTGCTGGATTTGAATAAAATTCCCTTTGAAGATATTGTTGGGAGACTTAAAGCCTATGAAGAACGCCTCAATGGCAGAAAGACACATGATCATCAGAACAATCTCTTGTTCTCAAGTTCTGAAGCTCCTAATGATCAGAACTCAAGAGGGAGAGGAAGAGGATCATCTCGTGGTCGTGGACAAGGAAACAGGGGAAGAGGACGAGGTAGAAGCAACACAAACGAAAGGGGAAAAGAAAAAAGAGATTACTCTCAAATTGAGTGTTTCAATTGTAAGAAGAAGAGACACTTTGCTTCTGTATGTCCTGAGAAGAAAAAAGATGAACATGAGCTCAACAAAGCTGATACAGAGGAATCTGATGCTGCCTTATACCTTCACGAAGCTGTCTTTCTCAATGAAGAGAAGGTGATGCCGAAGAAGTACGAAACCAGCAAGAAAGAAGAAGGAGTTTGGTACTTAGATAATGGTGCTAGTAATCACATGACAGGAGAAGCTTCGTACTTTGCTGAGCTAAATCAGAACATCAAAGGAAAAGTTAAATTTGGCGATGGATCATACGTAGATATTAATGGGAAAGGTACAATCTTGTTCGAAGCAAAGTCAGGACAACAGAAGCTACTTACTGATATCTACTATATCCCTGAGTTAAAGAGCAATATACTAAGTCTAGGGCAAGCCACCGAGCAAGGATGCGACATAAGAATGAAAGACAACTACCTAACGTTAAGAGATCCCAATGGGAGGTTGCTGATCAAGGTCTTAAGAACTCCTAACCGGCTAAGATAACTTTAAAGGTAGGTAAACCAGCTTGCTTTCTTGCGAAGCTTGAAGAAGAAGCATGGAGATGGCATGCTAGACTTGGGCATATTAGCTTCAAAGCCATGAGATCAATGGCGACTCAAGACATGGTACGTGGACTTCCAGAGATTCAAGAAGAAAAAGAGATTTGTGAGTCTTGCTTGGTCGGAAAGCAAACCCGACAAGTGTTTCCAAAAGCAACGGCTTATAGATCATCACGAGCTCTGGAACTATTACATGCTGATCTTTGTGGTCCAATCTCACCATCAACGCTTGGAGGTAACAAATATATATTTGTTATAATCGATGATTGTACCAGATATATGTGGTCAATTTTATTGAGAGATAAAAGTGAAGCGTTTGAGAAGTTTAAGAAGTTTAAGAAGCTTGTTGAGAAGGACTTTAACAAGGAGATTCAGACACTTCGAACGGATAGAGGTGGAGAGTTTACATCAAGAGAGTTTCAAGATTTCTGTGACAAAAGTGGCATCAGACGTCATCTTACCGCACCGTACACGCCGCAGCAGAACGGTGTGGTTGAACGAAGGAATCGCACCTTGATGGAGATGTCTCGTAGCCTTCTGAAGGCTATGAACGTTCCAAACTATATGTGGGGTGAAGCTGTACGTCACGCCACTTATCTGATTAACCGTGTTCCTACAAGAGCATTGAAGAATCAGACACCATATGAGAGTCTGAAGAAAAGAAAACCGAGCATTGGTCACCTAAGGATATTTGGTTGCATCGCTCATGCAAAGATAGACTCTGTTCACTTGAGAAAGCTTGATGATCGTTCACAAACCCTGGTTCACCTTGGAATTGAGCCAGGATCTAAGGCTTACAGATTGTATAATCCTACAACGAGACGTATAGTTGTAAGCCGTGATGTGATTTTTAATGAGAAGACTTGCTGGAAGTGGAAGGGAGATGTAAAAGAGAAGACATGCAAACCTGGTATGTTCCAACTCTCTTGGGGAACAACTATGGACGTAGGTCAAGGCCCTTTCAATGTAACAGTACAACCAGAAGCTGCAGACGAAGCAACGGAAGATGTAGCATCAGAAGAAACAGCAAAAATCGATGTAACCGAAGACAACAATGATCAAGAAAACACAGGGTCTGATGAAACAGAGCACCCTGAGCCTAGAAGATCAACTCGTACAACAACCCTTCCTAGCTACCTTAATGACTATCTCCTGATGGCCAACATCGAGTGTGAGATGTTACTTCTATCACTTGACGACGAACCAACTAGCTACCAGGAAGCAAGCAAGAACAAGCGATGGAGAGTGGCATGCTCTGACGAGATTGATTCGATCAACAAGAATGAAACATGGGTATTGGTTGATAAACCACCTGGAGTAAAGGTGATTGGTCTTCGATGGGTATTTAAAATCAAGAGAGATGCAGACGGCAAGATAATCAAGTTCAAAGCAAGATTGGTAGCTAAAGGATATGTCCAAGAACTTGGTATTGACTTCGACGAGGTGTTTGCCCCTGTAGCACGCATAGAAACAATCAGGCTCCTGATAGGTTTAGCTGCTACTAGTGGTTGGGAAATTCATCACTTAGATGTCAAGACGGCCTTTCTACACGGAGAGTTAAATGAAGACGTCTATGTAAAACAGCCTGAAGGTTTTGAAAAGAAGGGAGAAGAACACAAAGTTTTCAAACTTTCTAAGGCATTATATGGACTTCGACAAGCTCCAAGGGCCTGGAACACAAAGCTTGATCAGATCTTGAAGAGTTTAGAGTTTGTAAAGTGCTCTAAAGAAAGCTCTGTCAATCGAAAGGAAGAAGGGAAGAAGCTTTTGATCGTAGCTATTTATGTTGATGACTTGTTTGTGACTGGAAGTTCACTCAGCCTGATCGTGGAGTTCAAGACATCAATGTCTACGAAGTTTGAGATGTCAGACCTTGGACGTCTGAATTATTACCTTGGCATCGAAGTGAGGCAAACATCAGACGAAATTGAGATCAAGCAGGAAGCATACGCTCGACGTATACTTGAAGAAGCAAAGATGGACGCTTGTAACTCAACTCAGATACCAATGGAGTTTGGCTTAAAGTTATCTAAAGCAACAGAAGAAGCTGAGATCGATGCAACTGTCTTTAGGCGAAGGATTGGATGCTTGAGATATCTATTACATACGAGACCAGACTTGGCTTTCTCCGTTGGAATACTCAGTAGATACATGCACTCTCCTCGTGTATCTCATGGGAACGCTCTAAAGCAAGTCTTGAAGTATTTGCAGGGAACGACTGGATACGGTCTGAAGTTCAAGAAGGCTGGATCACAATCACTCACTGGCTTCAGCGACAGTAGTCACAACACAGACCCTGACGATGGCAAGAGCACAACTGGACACTTGTTCTGCTTCGGGAAAACTCCTATAACATGGTGTTCTCAAAAACAAGAAACTGTGGCTCTCTCGTCTTGTGAAGCAGAGTTTATGGCTGCAACGGAAGCTGCAAAGCAAGCTATTTGGCTTCAGGATTTAATGAGTGAGATTACAGGAAAGAAGATCGCAAAGACAACGATTCATGTGGACAATAAGTCAGCTATTTCCTTAACCAAGAATCATGTCTTTCATCGACGAAGCAAGCACATTCACAAGAAGTATCACTTTATAAGAGAGTGTGTTGAAAGAGGTTTGATCGATGTTGAATACGTCCCTGGAAAGGATCAACTTGCAGACATATTAACTAAAGCTTTGGCGAAGATACAGTTCAAAGAAATGAGAAGTCGAATTCATGTTCTCAACTTAAGCAAAGATGATGTGAAGGTTAAGAGGGAGAATGTTGGATAAGCTTCAAAAGATGTTACTTACGAAGCAAGTTATTCATAAAGGAAAGTTTGAATAACTAATGAAGATAAGATTTATAAGTTCAATAGGTTTAGGATTAGGTTAAGGTTCCTAGATCATGATGTAATAGGATAAAGTTAAGGATTCTATTAGCTATATAAGGAGAACTTAATGTAAGATGTTCTATACAAGAAAGCATAAGAAAGATTAATAAAACGAAGCAACAGTTTTGTTATACGAAAGTCTTACAAACACATACGTTCTAGTTCGACTTTATTTGGTATCAGAGCTCCAGGTTGTATTGGGATTGCAATTTAGAAGCTGTATCCATGGCTGATACGAAAGCTTTGACGGAGGTGAAAGCACTAGGAAGAAGAGAAGATGTTCCGAGTGCTGTAGTATGTCTGATGCTCAACTCAACGAACTACAACGTTTGGGCAAAACGGATGAAGCTTCTACTGAAAGTTCATAAGGTGTGGGGTTCTATCGACCCAGGCACAGACGATGAAGAGAAGAATGATCTCGCAACGGCACTTCTGTTTGGATCGGTAACAGAGAGTCTGGTGTTGCAAGCTGGAGAAGATGACTCCCCTAAAGATATTTAGGAAGCTATTAAATCCAAGAACCTTGGTGCTGAACGCGTTAAAGAAGCTCGTCTACAGACTCTGATGAGTGAATTCGACCGTCTTATAATGGATGACTCAGAGAAAATCGATGCCTTCTCTTGGAAGTTATCAGAACTTGCATCAAAAGCTGCATCATTGGGACAGAGCATTGATCAATCAAAAATTGTCAAGAAATTTTTGAACAGCCTACCAGACAAATTTATTCACATGACAGCATCGTTGGAGCAGTTGCTGGATTTGAATAAAATTCTCTTTGAAGATATTGTTGGGAGACTTAAAGCCTATGAAGAACGCCTCAATGGCAGAAAGACACATGATCATCAGAACAATCTCTTGTTCTCAAGTTCTGAAGCTCCTAATGATCAGAACTCAAGAGGGAGAGGAAGAGGATCATCTCGTGGTCGTGGACAAGGAAACAGGGGAAGAGGACGAGGTAGAAGCAACACAAACGAAAGGGGAAAAGAAAAAAGAGATTACTCTCAAATTGAGTGTTTCAATTGTAAGAAGAAGGGACACTTTGCTTCTGTATGTCCTGAGAAGAAAAAAGATGAACATGAGCTCAACAAAGCTGATACAGAGGAATCTGATGCTGCCTTATACCTTCACGAAGCTGTCTTTCTCAATGAAGAGAAGGTGATGCCGAAGAAGTACGAAACCAGCAAGAAAGAAGAAGGAGTTTGGTACTTAGATAATGGTGCTAGTAATCACATGACAGGAGAAGCTTCGTACTTTGCTGAGCTAAATCAGAACATCAAAGGAAAAGTTAAATTTGGCGATGGATCATACGTAGATATTAATGGGAAAGGTACAATCTTGTTCGAAGCAAAGTCAGGACAACAGAAGCTACTTACTGATATCTACTATATCCCTGAGTTAAAGAGCAATATACTAAGTCTAGGGCAAGCCACCGAGCAAGGATGCGACATAAGAATGAAAGACAACTACCTAACGTTAAGAGATCCCAATGGGAGGTTGCTGATCAAGGTCTTAAGAACTCCTAACCGGCTAAGATAACTTTAAAGGTAGGTAAACCAGCTTGCTTTCTTGCGAAGCTTGAAGAAGAAGCATGGAGATGGCATGCTAGACTTGGGCATATTAGCTTCAAAGCCATGAGATCAATGGCGACTCAAGACATGGTACGTGGACTTCCAGAGATTCAAGAAGAAAAAGAGATT
The DNA here is from genome assembly GCA_026261945.1 of Hirschfeldia incana. NCBI lineage: Eukaryota > Viridiplantae > Streptophyta > Magnoliopsida > Brassicales > Brassicaceae > Hirschfeldia > Hirschfeldia incana. Next base: position 8,985,769 of record JABCMI010000006.1, read on the forward strand.
TGTGAGTCTTGCTTGGTCGGAAAGCAAACCCGACAAGTGTTTCCAAAAGCAACGGCTTATAGATCATCACGAGCTCTGGAACTATTACATGCTGATCTTTGTGGTCCAATCTCACCATCAACGCTTGGAGGTAACAAATATATATTTGTTATAATCGATGATTGTACCAGATATATGTGGTCAATTTTATTGAGAGATAAAAGTGAAGCGTTTGAGAAGTTTAAGAAGTTTAAGAAGCTTGTTGAGAAGGACTTTAACAAGGAGATTCAGACACTTCGAACGGATAGAGGTGGAGAGTTTACATCAAGAGATTTTCAAGATTTCTGTGACAAAAGTGGCATCAGACGTCATCTTACCGCACCGTACACGCCGCAGCAGAACGGTGTGGTTGAACGAAGGAATCGCACCTTGATGGAGATGTCTCGTAGCCTTCTGAAGGCTATGAACGTTCCAAACTATATGTGGGGTGAAGCTGTACGTCACGCCACTTATCTGATTAACTGTGTTCCTACAAGAGCATTGAAGAATCAGACACCATATGAGAGTCTGAAGAAAAGAAAACCGAGCATTGGTCACCTAAGGATATTTGGTTGCATCGCTCATGCAAAGATAGACTCTGTTCACTTGAGAAAGCTTGATGATCGTTCACAAACCCTGGTTCACCTTGGAATTGAGCCAGGATCTAAGGCTTACAGATTGTATAATCCTACAACGAGACGTATAGTTGTAAGCCGTGATGTGATTTTTAATGAGAAGACTTGCTGGAAGTGGAAGGGAGATGTAAAAGAGAAGACATGCAAACCTGGTATGTTCCAACTCTCTTGGGGAACAACTATGGACGTAGGTCAAGGCCCTTTCAATGTAACAGTACAACCAGAAGTTGCAGACGAAGCAACGGAAGATGTAGCATCAGAAGAAACAGCAAAAATCGATGTAACCGAAGACAACAATGATCAAGAAAACACAGGGTCTGATGAAACAGAGCACCCTGAGCCTAGAAGATCAACTCGTACAACAACCCTTCCTAGCTACCTTAATGACTATCTCCTGATGGCCAACATCGAGTGTGAGATGTTACTTCTATCACTTGACGACGAACCAACTAGCTACCAGGAAGCAAGCAAGAACAAGCGATGGAGAGTGGCATGCTCTGACGAGATTGATTCGATCAACAAGAATGAAACATGGGTATTGGTTGATAAACCACCTGGAGTAAAGGTGATTGGTCTTCGATGGGTATTTAAAATCAAGAGAGATGCAGACGGCAAGATAATCAAGTTCAAAGCAAGATTGGTAGCTAAAGGATATGTCCAAGAACTTGGTATTGACTTCGACGAGGTGTTTGCCCCTGTAGCACGCATAGAAACAATCAGGCTCCTGATAGGTTTAGCTGCTACTAGTGGTTGGGAAATTCATCACTTAGATGTCAAGACGGCCTTTCTACACGGAGAGTTAAATGAAGACGTCTATGTAAAACAGCCTGAAGGTTTTGAAAAGAAGGGAGAAGAACACAAAGTTTTCAAACTTTCTAAGGCATTATATGGACTTCGACAAGCTCCAAGGGCCTGGAACACAAAGCTTGATCAGATCTTGAAGAGTTTAGAGTTTGTAAAGTGCTCTAAAGAAAGCTCTGTCTATCGAAAGGAAGAAGGGAAGAAGCTTTTGATCGTAGCTATTTATGTTGATGACTTGTTTGTGACTGGAAGTTCACTCAGCTTGATCGTGGAGTTCAAGACATCAATGTCTACGAAGTTTGAGATGTCAGACCTTGGACGTCTGAATTATTACCTTGGCATCGAAGTGAGGCAAACATCAGACGAAATTGAGATCAAGCAGGAAGCATACGCTCGACGTATACTTGAAGAAGCAAAGATGGACGCTTGTAACTCAACTCAGATACCAATGGAGTTTGGCTTAAAGTTATCTAAAGCAACAGAAGAAGCTGAGATCGATGCAACTGTCTTTAGGCGAAGGATTGGATGCTTGAGATATCTATTACATACGAGACCAGACTTGGCTTTCTCCGTTGGAATACTCAGTAGATACATGCACTCTCCTCGTGTATCTCATGGGAACGCTCTAAAGCAAGTCTTGAAGTATTTGCAGGGAACGACTGGATACGGTCTGAAGTTCAAGAAGGCTGGATCACAATCACTCACTGGCTTCAGCGACAGTAGTCACAACACAGACCCTGACGATGGCAAGAGCACAACTGGACACTTGTTCTGCTTCGGGAAAACTCCTATAACATGGTGTTCTCAAAAACAAGAAACTGTGGCTCTCTCGTCTTGTGAAGCAGAGTTTATGGCTGCAACGGAAGCTGCAAAGCAAGCTATTTGGCTTCAGGATTTAATGAGTGAGATTACAGGAAAGAAGATCGCAAAGACAACGATTCATGTGGACAATAAGTCAGCTATTTCCTTAACCAAGAATCATGTCTTTCATCGACGAAGCAAGCACATTCACAAGAAGTATCACTTTATAAGAGAGTGTGTTGAAAGAGGTTTGATCGATGTTGAATACGTCCCTGGAAAGGATCAACTTGCAGACATATTAACTAAAGCTTTGGCGAAGATACAGTTCAAAGAAATGAGAAGTCGAATTCATGTTCTCAACTTAAGCAAAGATGATGTGAAGGTTAAGAGGGAGAATGTTGGATAAGCTTCAAAAGATGTTACTTACGAAGCAAGTTATTCATAAAGGAAAGTTTGAATAACTAATGAAGATAAGATTTATAAGTTCAATAGGTTTAGGATTAGGTTAAGGTTCCTAGATCATGATGTAATAGGATAAAGTTAAGGATTCTATTAGCTATATAAGGAGAACTTAATGTAAGATGTTCTATACAAGAAAGCATAAGAAAGATTAATAAAACGAAGCAACAGTTTTGTTATACGAAAGTCTTACAAACACATACGTTCTAGTTCGACTTTATTTGGTATCAGAGCTCCAGGTTGTATTGGGATTGCAATTTAGAAGCTGTATCCATGGCTGATACGAAAGCTTTGACGGAGGTGAAAGCACTAGGAAGAAGAGAAGATGTTCCGAGTGCTGTAGTATGTCTGATGCTCAACTCAACGAACTACAACGTTTGGGCAAAACGGATGAAGCTTCTACTGAAAGTTCATAAGGTGTGGGGTTCTATCGACCCAGGCACAGACGATGAAGAGAAGAATGATCTCGCAACGGCACTTCTGTTTGGATCGGTAACAGAGAGTCTGGTGTTGCAAGCTGGAGAAGATGACTCCCCTAAAGATATTTAGGAAGCTATTAAATCCAAGAACCTTGGTGCTGAACGCGTTAAAGAAGCTCGTCTACAGACTCTGATGAGTGCATTCGACCGTCTTATAATGGATGACTCAGAGAAAATCGATGCCTTCTCTTGGAAGTTATCAGAACTTGCATCAAAAGCTGCATCATTGGGACAGAGCATTGATCAATCAAAAATTGTCAAGAAATTTTTGAACAGCCTACCAGACAAATTTATTCACATGACAGCATCGTTGGAGCAGTTGCTGGATTTGAATAAAAATTCCCTTTGAAGATATTGTTGGGAGACTTAAAGCCTATGAAGAACGCCTCAATGGCAGAAAGACACATGATCATCAGAACAATCTCTTGTTCTCAAGTTCTGAAGCTCCTAATGATCAGAACTCAAGAGGGAGAGGAAGAGGATCATCTCGTGGTCGTGGACAAGGAAACAGGGGAAGAGGACGAGGTAGAAGCAACACAAACGAAAGGGGAAAAGAAAAAAGAGATTACTCTCAAATTGAGTGTTTCAATTGTAAGAAGAAGGGACACTTTGCTTCTGTATGTCCTGAGAAGAAAAAAGATGAACATGAGCTCAACAAAGCTGATACAGAGGAATCTGATGCTGCCTTATACCTTCACGAAGCTGTCTTTCTCAATGAAGAGAAGGTGATGCCGAAGAAGTACGAAACCAGCAAGAAAGAAGAAGGAGTTTGGTACTTAGATAATGGTGCTAGTAATCACATGACAGGAGAAGCTTCGTACTTTGCTGAGCTAAATCAGAACATCAAAGGAAAAGTTAAATTTGGCGATGGATCATACGTAGATATTAATGGGAAAGGTACAATCTTGTTCGAAGCAAAGTCAGGAGAACAGAAGCTACTTACTGATAGCTACTATATCCCTGAGTTAAAGAGCAATATACTAAGTCTAGGGCAAGCCACCGAGCAAGGATGCGACATAAGAATGAAAGACAACTACCTAACGTTAAGAGATCCCAATGGGAGGTTGCTGATCAAGGTCTTAAGAACTCCTAAACGGCTAAGATAACTTTAAAGGTAGGTAAACCAGCTTGCTTTCTTGCGAAGCTTGAAGAAGAAGCATGGAGATGGCATGCTAGACTTGGGCATATTAGCTTCAAAGCCATGAGATCAATGGCGACTCAAGACATGGTACGTGGACTTCCAGAGATTCAAGAAGAAAAAGAGATTTGTGAGTCTTGCTTGGTCGGAAAGCAAACCCGACAAGTGTTTCCAAAAGCAACGGCTTATAGATCATCACGAGCTCTGGAACTATTACATGCTGATCTTTGTGGTCCAATCTCACCATCAACGCTTGGAGGTAACAAATATATATTTGTTATAATCGATGATTGTACCAGATATATGTGGTCAATTTTATTGAGAGATAAAAGTGAAGCGTTTGAGAAGTTTAAGAAGTTTAAGAAGCTTGTTGAGAAGGACTTTAACAAGGAGATTCAGACACTTCGAACGGATAGAGGTGGAGAGTTTACATCAAGAGAGTTTCAAGATTTCTGTGACAAAAGTGGCATCAGACGTCATCTTACCGCACCGTACACGCCGCAGCAGAACGGTGTGGTTGAACGAAGGAATCGCACCTTGATGGAGATGTCTCGTAGCCTTCTGAAGGCTATGAACGTTCCAAACTATATGTGGGGTGAAGCTGTACGTCACGCCACTTATCTGATTAACCGTGTTCCTACAAGAGCATTGAAGAATCAGACACCATATGAGAGTCTGAAGAAAAGAAAACCGAGCATTGGTCACCTAAGGATATTTGGTTGCATCGCTCATGCAAAGATAGACTCTGTTCACTTGAGAAAGCTTGATGATCGTTCACAAACCCTGGTTCACCTTGGAATTGAGCCAGGATCTAAGGCTTACAGATTGTATAATCCTACAACGAGACGTATAGTTGTAAGCCGTGATGTGATTTTTAATGAGAAGACTTGCTGGAAGTGGAAGGGAGATGTAAAAGAGAAGACATGCAAACCTGGTATGTTCCAACTCTCTTGGGGAACAACTATGGACGTAGGTCAAGGCCCTTTCAATGTAACAGTACAACCAGAAGCTGCAGACGAAGCAACGGAAGATGTAGCATCAGAAGAAACAGCAAAAATCGATGTAACCGAAGACAACAATGATCAAGAAAACACAGGGTCTGATGAAACAGAGCACCCTGAGCCTAGAAGATCAACTCGTACAACAACCCTTCCTAGCTACCTTAATGACTATCTCCTGATGGCCAACATCGAGTGTGAGATGTTACTTCTATCACTTGACGACGAACCAACTAGCTACCAGGAAGCAAGCAAGAACAAGCGATGGAGAGTGGCATGCTCTGACGAGATTGATTCGATCAACAAGAATGAAACATGGGTATTGGTTGATAAACCACCTGGAGTAAAGGTGATTGGTCTTCGATGGGTATTTAAAATCAAGAGAGATGCAGACGGCAAGATAATCAAGTTCAAAGCAAGATTGGTAGCTAAAGGATATGTCCAAGAACTTGGTATTGACTTCGACGAGGTGTTTGCCCCTGTAGCACGCATAGAAACAATCAGGCTCCTGATAGGTTTAGCTGCTACTAGTGGTTGGGAAATTCATCACTTAGATGTCAAGACGGCCTTTCTACACGGAGAGTTAAATGAAGACGTCTATGTAAAACAGCCTGAAGGTTTTGAAAAGAAGGGAGAAGAACACAAAGTTTTCAAACTTTCTAAGGCATTATATGGACTTCGACAAGCTCCAAGGGCCTGGAACACAAAGCTTGATCAGATCTTGAAGAGTTTAGAGTTTGTAAAGTGCTCTAAAGAAAGCTCTGTCTATCGAAAGGAAGAAGGGAAGAAGCTTTTGATCGTAGCTATTTATGTTGATGACTTGTTTGTGACTGGAAGTTCACTCAGCTTGATCGTGGAGTTCAAGACATCAATGTCTACGAAGTTTGAGATGTCAGACCTTGGACGTCTGAATTATTACCTTGGCATCGAAGTGAGGCAAACATCAGACGAAATTGAGATCAAGCAGGAAGCATACGCTCGACGTATACTTGAAGAAGCAAAGATGGACGCTTGTAACTCAACTCAGATACCAATGGAGTTTGGCTTAAAGTTATCTAAAGCAACAGAAGAAGCTGAGATCGATGCAACTGTCTTTAGGCGAAGGATTGGATGCTTGAGATATCTATTACATACGAGACCAGACTTGGCTTTCTCCGTTGGAATACTCAGTAGATACATGCACTCTCCTCGTGTATCTCATGGGAACGCTCTAAAGCAAGTCTTGAAGTATTTGCAGGGAACGACTGGATACGGTCTGAAGTTCAAGAAGGCTGGATCACAATCACTCACTGGCTTCAGCGACAGTAGTCACAACACAGACCCTGACGATGGCAAGAGCACAACTGGACACTTGTTCTGCTTCGGGAAAACTCCTATAACATGGTGTTCTCAAAAACAAGAAACTGTGGCTCTCTCGTCTTGTGAAGCAGAGTTTATGGCTGCAACGGAAGCTGCAAAGCAAGCTATTTGGCTTCAGGATTTAATGAGTGAGATTACAGGAAAGAAGATCGCAAAGACAACGATTCATGTGGACAATAAGTCAGCTATTGCCTTAACCAAGAATCCTGTCTTTCATCGACGAAGCAAGCACATTCACAAGAAGTATCACTTTATAAGAGAGTGTGTTGAAAGAGGTTTGATCGATGTTGAATACGTCCCTGGAAAGGATCAACTTGCAGACATATTAACTAAAGCTTTGGCGAAGATACAGTTCAAAGAAATGAGAAGTCGAATTCATGTTCTCAACTTAAGCAAAGATGATGTGAAGGTTAAGAGGGAGAATGTTGGATAAGCTTCAAAAGATGTTAATTACGAAGCAAGTTATTCATAAAGGAAAGTTTGAATAACTAATGAAGATAAGATTTATAAGTTCAATAGGTTTAGGATTAGGTTAAGGTTCCTAGATCATGATGTAATAGGATAAAGTTAAGGATTCTATTAGCTATATAAGGAGAACTTAATGTAAGATGTTCTATACAAGAAAGCATAAGAAAGATTAATAAAACGAAGCAACAGTTTTGTTATACGAAAGTCTTACAAACACATACGTTCTAGTTCGACTTTAATTATTGTATCATTGTGTGTACTATGCAACCTTCGAATAAAAGTTGAGAACCTTCATGTAAGTTCTCAAGTACTACTAGTAAGAAAAAGAAAAAAGATGAGTCCAGGTCAAATAAAATTATAGTGGACATATAAGAAGTCATAGTTTTCACAGCTTTTCACAGCTTTTCCGACAAAAGCCTAATGTACATGCATCACCTCCAACTCACTTCTAAATCAAATCTTCCTTTAGTTTTCACCGAATCCCCAAAAAGGTATTACTAACAAAATCTACTCTTTTCAAACATTCTGGATACTTTCTTGTACACAATTATTATTTCATGACATTAAACTTTGTTAGTTTATCTATTTTGGAAACTTCACCTCTCGTTCTGTTATGCGACTAGAGACCTCAAATCTTCTCAATCCATATCTAACGATTAACATGTTCCCAGTATTTTTTTTTATCAAACCAAACTTTCATTACTCTTAAATATATATATGTTTAGCCTCCAACAGAAGAGGATACAACTAGACTACCGACAGCTAACTTAACAACAACAACAAAATAAGAGATAAAAAGGCGATACAAATCCCAAACAGAAACCAAATAAAATCGTATCACAACATCATAAGCTTCTTCCAAAACCGCATCTAGTGTAACCCATAAAATCACACCATATGCAGAAGAGAGCATTCAAAAGGAGGAAGATCCTTGCAATACCAACGAAGCTTGTTCATCCAATTCACTCTCTATAAGAGGAAATATTAGGAGATAAAACTGATTCAAACGAGAGACAAGCGGGAAATAACCCGCACCATCCCAATATTTATCTTTTTATCTATGCACAAAAACTCATAATGTATTTAATATTATCGGTGGACATATTCAATTTGTTTGGTAAGTTAGTCAATTAGCACAAGCATAAACTTTGTTGCTTCTCTATGGCTCTGACTGTAAAACACTAGTAGCGTTAATATATTAGAGTAAAAGAAATTTTCAGCTGTACTAAGCTGATATCATCCAATCAAGAGAAAAATGTTTTTAGCCGATTTACTCCACAATAGCGTAAACTAGAGTAATACATTACTCTACTTTAGTCAAGATTAAACTTTTACTCCAGATTTCACTTTTCTCTTTCCTCTGTTTTTCACCTTTTCTTTTTCTCCCATTATCTCAATTATATTTATTCTCACTTACTCTATTTTAACCAATCACACTCTATATTTCTCATAAATCTATAATCTATATTATAAATAAATTAAGAATATAACAAAGTGACACCACATTCTGAGTCTACAATTCAACATGTGTTTATACATTGATATTGAGAGGGCATTGATCTTCTTATCCAATGAGAAAGAGTTTTAACTTAACAACAATCTATGATATTATTTTCCAACTCTTTAAACTTACTCCACTTAATGCAATCCGACTTAGATAAAGTTATTCCATTTAATTAAGCTTATTCTATATGATGCAAGAAAAAAGATGCCAGAAAAAAAGTTAAACATATTCTATCTGATACATAAAAAATATAAAGAAGGTTATTAGTTTATTGTCCATGTCTGATTATTTAAAGTGGAGATAGATTGAGTGATTCAAAAAGAATGACATTTCACTGTTTGATGGTTATGTGATAAATGATTATATACTCTCTCTGTTTCATATTAGATGATGTTTTAGAAGATATTTGTTGTTTAAAAATAGATGAAGTTTTAATATCCTTATATTATATTTACCTTTTTTAAAAACTGTGTAACCAATCAAACTTTGCAGTCATTTTTGTGAAACTTCACCGGAATCAGAGGGAGTATAATATTATGTAAAGGAAATCTTTTTGTAAAGGAAATCATAAACACCATAATCACACAATCCTCTATAGTCTCCTTCACCTCATAGACCTCTTGATTCCCCTTTTGCAACAAACAAAAAACACAAAACATATATATCAGTGGATTGAGAACGAAAATTCAAATGAAAGAAGAAAATCGATCTTAGAGTTTTGGGTTTATGTAACTAACTCAAATCCAATCATTTATAGAACCAGATATAGACTTCAAAACTTAGATCCTAATTTTACATATTTAGTAAACTTTCATATTAGTACGCAATATCAAAATCAAGTTGGTGCAATGTGGTAAAAATAACATTAAATAAAAAGATGATTTCATACAATTCGTAGCATGTTATATAGCAAATAAGGTTTGACATGTCACATGTAAATATGTAATAGAGATCAGCTTATACATATTCAATTGTAGTTGTTAACTCTTATCTTCCACAGTAATTATCCATCTTTAAACGTTACATCAAAATTAGATTTCAGTGACATGGTATAAATATGAATAACATGTTTGAAATTAAAATGACTACTATGTTATTGAAGTCTGAAGAAAGTGATTACTTCAACTCGTATCACTACTAAACGGATCGTCAGATCAAATATACTTCAGAACATTGTCCCCACTATGTAATAAGGTTACAACTTGTAACTGTTCATTTACTGAAAAGTCCAGCGAAATCCAAAACCGGATTTGAACATCGTTTCCTTAGAAGAGAGAAGAGGTCCAGCGAAATCCTTCACCTCGTAGCTTACCATATCCAAATCTGAAAACAGGTATGCACTGACTTGTAAATATAAATTATTAATCTTGGGATACTTAATCAACTAAAGTAGATAGTTTGAATACAAACTCCCATATGGCCGTACATAATAATATATGATAACTACATGGCACTTAACAAAACATCAACGATATTCTATAACGCTACTATTATTATAAGTCATACACATCATTTGCCAATGGTTTATCCAATGATTCTCTTTGCATTTTCTAATCCCCACATACATAAAATCTCCAGCAACACCATTGGCTCTTTTCAACTAACTCTCTAAATCCTTTTATTCTTCCCCATTCACTTTAGCTCACTTCTAAAAGTTGACTACCAAAAAAGGAGAAAAGGAAAAATAAGGATCACAACTTTCACATTGTGTAAACATAGAATGTTAGAAAAACTTAAGAACAGTAGAACATTGAATCACTTAATCTTCACTATTCTTGCAAATGCTGTCCTCAATCTCTTCTTCTTCTTCATAAGGACTGTCCAAAGCCCTCTTCTCCTGCTCTTCATCTGCCACCTTGCAGCTCCCATTCTGACCCCTTAACTTCCCATTCTTCTCGTTTCTCTCCACCCTTCTTTTCATATCCTCCAGCAACTCCCTCACCGCTCTCTCCTTGTCCCTCCTATTCTTAATAAGTGCCTCGCTCACGTCAGCAGGCGTAATCTCCGCCTTATCCACCACCCTCTCAAGCTCCTTCAAAACGTCGTCGCGTAGGTCACCTTCTTCGTACCCCAAGTAATTCTTCAACAAGATCTTAACCGAAGCAAACGTACAATAACTCATGTACACATGCATATCCATCCTCCCGCTTCTAAGCAACGCAGGATCAAGCTTCTCAATGTGATTGGTCGTGAACACAAAGATCCTCTCGCTGCCACAACAAGACCAAAGCCCATCAGTAAAGTTCAGCAAACCGGACAAAGTTATCGTGTTCCCATTTCCCTCATCACCTCCTACTAAACCGGACCCGGTTAACATCATCTCCGGTTCATAATAATTCTCCGCAATATTGCTCTGTTTCTTCTTGCTCCGGTTATTTAAATCAACCGAACAGTCTATATCCTCGATCACAATTATCGACTTGGAGCTCGTCTTCATCAACAGCTTCCTCAGCTCCGAGTTGCTCCTCACCTCCGTGAGCTCAAGATCGTAGATATCATAACCAAGATAGTTAGCCATGGCTGCAATCATGCTTGACTTCCCTGTCCCGGGTGGTCCGTAAAGCAAGTATCCTCTCTTCCAAGCCCGACCGGTCTTCCGGTAAAAAGACTCAAACTCCGCGAAGTCTTTGAGATCCTCCATGATCTCTCTCTTCTTCGCTGGGTCCATCGCCAGCGTCTCGAACGTGCTGGGATGCTTAAAGGGAACAGACTCCCAAGGGAGACCTCTCGAGTCCACAGCCCCTCCGCCACGCGAGTTTGTGTAGAGAAAACGATCTTGATTCTTGCGGCGAATCTCGTTAGCCGTCTCCATGATGTGATCCAAGTAAGAGTCGAAGATAAAACTTTTGTTTTTCTTATTGACACGGAGCGTGAAGCCGCACTTCTCATCAGGCATTGGTCTCCAGGCGAAGGTTTGGGTTTGTCTCTGCGTGACGATGTGTTCCCAGAGGACGGTGACGGAGTTAAAGGTGTCGAGGATGGAGTCGTTGTTGGAGAGGGAGAATGTGGTGGAGGAGGAGTTTGTGGAGCGTGTGAGGCTGAGGCGGTTGGAGGTGACGATGGAGGAGCTGAGGTAGAGCTGGACGGCGTTGTAGAGTTCGTTGGTGTTGACGCCGTCTATCTCCGTTATGTCGAAGTAGCAGTAAGAGGAGAAGAGTTGGAAGAGGCTGTTTAAATGTTTGGTGATGGCGAAACTGAGCTCCGGTGGGAAGACTGTGTTCATTAGGGTCTGGCAGAAGGCTAGAACGCCGAGAAGGGAAGCAAGATACGTCCAATACTTATTCATCGTCTTTGAGAGAGAAACAGAGGTGGTTAAGAGAGTTTCAATAGAGAAGTTGAAAAGTGATAACTTTACGGCTGAATAAATTTGAAAAGGTAACGACTTTGATTGATTTGTCTCGTATTTATCAAATTGATTTGAGATTTTGAACAGAGTTTTCTAAAAAAAAGGAAGAGGCTTTTTGTGATGAAGCAGCTGGATGTAACTTAGAGAAGAAAAAACAAAGTTGGGGTTCTCTTAATTTATACGTACAACTGAATACTAGTTTTGTTTGGGAGTTTATTCTCAGACACCCTCATCACTCTTCAAAAATTCCCCAGTCTCCTCTTATTAAAATATTAATTATTATTTAAGTATATTTTATAATAAACCAGAGTTAAATACCCAAATATCCTTACCGATCTGTGGAAATTACATGATCCAACCGCGATCCAACCGTAATCCGACCCAGACCCAACACATAACCGGGTGAAACCAAAATAATAATCTAAAACTCCAAACGGTGTCGTTTTTCATTAACCCTTCTCTCTTTCCCAACTCTCCCGATCCCGACATCTCTGTGGCGACAAGAACAGCGATCTCTTCTCCTCTCTTTCTCCATCCGCTCGTCGTCGATTTCTCATCAGTTTCTTTCGAAATCAAATCTCAATCAAGCCTTCCTCGTCAATCTTCACCTTTTCCCTAACTTTCCGTAAGTGATTCTCCTTGATTTTCCTCCATGGAAGATGCTTGAAACGAAACTAGGTCAAAAGAAATTGGGGGAAAATTATTTTAAGTTTATATTTTGTTGATGGGGTCTGGAAAAAACGTTTTGTGTTAGTTAAATCTTAAATACAAAACTTTTTTTTATCAACTCTTAGATATAAAACTGATGAGAATTGTGATTAAAATGAGTTGCGATTTTTGTGAATATGATGTGTTTTGATCTGGTTTGATTGTGTGATTGTTTTTTAATCTGGTGTGTGACCAAAATCGAGTGTGTGATTGTTTATGTGAGTTTGCATTGTGAACTCTGCTGTGATTAAATTGATGTGAGTTTTGTGAATATGATGAAAATGTAATCACAGCAGAGTTGTGAATATGTGGGAATATGTGAATATGTGAATATGTGAATATGATGTGAATATTCACAGAGTTGTTGCTGTGAATAATTGTTGCTGTGAATATGTTATGAACTATATTTTGTGAATATGATGAAGATGTAATTGAGTTTTGTAAATTTATTTGAATATGTTTGCAGGGAATGGTGAAAAAGGGGACAAAAAAGGGGACAAAAAAGGCCAAGGGGTCGACCATAAGCAAGTGTTCACGATCTGTGAGAGCTAGAAACCCGGTTGTAGAAGAAGTTTCAAACCCAATCCCAGTTGCAGAACCGACAGTGCATTCGCTTTCAGTCTCAGATGGGTCAGAATGTGAGGGACAGTCTGCATCTGCATCATCTCAGGTAAGTACTCATATTCACATATCTCAGGGACATTTGTTAATGTTTGATGACTAATAAATTTTTTTATGTATGTGATTTCAGGAAAAGCAACCAACACAACCTCTTGAGATGTACTTCGACAACTCTCAGTTCACGAAAATCTGCAAGATACAAACCAAATGTTTTGTGAAAGACACTGTGAAGCTCATCAAGAATCTCAAGCCCGGGGTGAACTGGTTCACCGAACACTCTCAGTTTCATCATTTCTTTCACATGCCAGAAGAGCCGAACCTGAAACTGATGGGAATGTGGATGCTACTCTTGCGGACCATTCGCATTGAAGAAGAGAATATAGCATGGTTTGGGGTTAATGGTGTGCCCATCCGTTACTCCATGAGAGAGCACGCTCTTATTTCCGGCTTAGATTGCCATGAATATCCAAAAAGATATTTGAAGTTGGAAAGCTACAAGTTTGTTGATGCTCACTTCGAAAATAGAGGGAAGATCACTATAAAAGATGTGGAGCAGAAGCTGCTGAGTATGAAGGCGTGTAGTGATAGGTTGAAGATGGCTGTTTTGTTCTTTCTTGGTCGGCTTATCAGAGGGAAGGCGAAGGACAATGGACCTTTGGATCCGTTCATTTTGAGGATTGTGGACAGATTGGATGTTTGTGAAACCTTTCCTTGGGGTCGTTTAACTTTTGAGGATGCTATTAAGGGGATTAAGCACATGATGAACCTTTTGAACGGGAAACCTAAACCGACAACAGGCTTTGCTGGATTCATTATCCCTTTAGAGGTAAAGAACCTTGTATATTTTAATTCTTTTGTTATTTAAGATACTAATATGGGACATTTTTTGTATAGATGCTGGCGTTTGAGTGTATTCCAAGTCTGGCCCAAAAATTTCGAATAGCATGTCCAGTAGATGATAGGTTTAAAGAGTGTCCTAGGATGTGCAAGAGTCGCTTTACCCCGTCTAGCATGAAGGGTTATCCACTGGAAGATATTTATGCAGCTCTTGGAAAAACAAAGGTATTTTTTAAGCAAGCTTTTTTGGGTTGTCATATTTTTTAGTCACTGATTAGAATTTTATGCAAATTTCAGGTTATTCACAGTATGTTGCTGCCAACAGTGGACGAGGAAATCATGTTGGCTCGTATCATTGATGTAGAAGAAGAATATGAAAGAGAAGGCAGCCAAAGCGACACTTGGAACTACTGGTTAAATGTGAGGGGGAAAACTATTTGGTGGGAAGAGATGTATGAGTTGGACACTGCAGCACGGAAGTTTGAAAAGAAGAAAAACAAAGGCAAGGAGAAGGAGGTTGAAGCATCATCCTCTTGTGCTGATTTGGATTTGGAGTCTTTGAAAGGTTTGGAAGAGAAGATTATCAAGTCCATGGAAGAAAGTTTTGCTGGATTTAAGGTACAAGTGGAGACAAAGCTTGATTCCATGGATCGTAAGCTGAGTGGAATGAAAAAGACCCAGCGATATTTGAAAAGGAAAGCAAGGAAGCTGGATAAGAGAGTAACTGCTCTTGAATCTGAGGGAAATGAAGAGAACGCTCAGGGAGAAGGAGAAGCTGTGGAAAAAGAGAATGGAGAGAAAAACAGGGGAAAAACTGTGGAAGAAGAGAAAACAGGAGAGAAAGACAAGGGAAAAGATGCTGGAGATTCTAATGATGATGAAAACAAGGGGTATGAAGACATGGATTTTGATCAGTGGGGGTCACTGAATTATGATCGAGTAGAAGCTGTGGTGGATGAACAAGAGCAACAAGATGATGCTGATGGTGAAGAACAAGAGCAACAAGATGATGAGGAGCAAGAGATTGATGAAGAAGAAGCTCAAAAGAGAGTAGATGAGGATTTAGCTTGGAGGAAGCTTGGTTCTGAAACTGGTAGTGAGGAGAAATCTTCTAGCACTCCACGTGGTAGGAGAAAGGCAGATGCTGCGAGAAGAGTTGAAACTATACCAATAGATTTGTGGTTGAGATTACGATCTGTGGGAAGTGAAGAGGGAAAGGAGAAAGATGCTGAGCAGGAACCTGAGATTGAGAAAGAAGCTGAGCAGGAACCTGAGATTGAGAAAGAGGCTGAGCAGGAACCTGAGAAGGAGAAAGAGCCTGAGCAGGAACCTGAGAAGGAGAAAAAGTCTGAGCAGGAACCTGAGAAGGAGAAAGAGCCTGAGCAGGAACCTGAGAATGAGAAAGAGCCTGAGCAGGAACCTGAGAAGTGTGCTGAAATGGAGGTGGAAGAGACTGTAAAAGAAGCTGTTGAAACTGAGCAATTGGGGGTTGAGACTGAGGCTCAGCAACAACCTGAGAAGTGTGTTGAGACGGGTGCTGAAAAAGAGGTGGTAGAAGCTGAAAATTCCACAGAAAAACCTGCTGAAAAAGTGGTGGAAGAAGCTAGTCGAAGCGTAGGACAAAGGAAGCGTGGGGTGAAGATCATGGCAGTGAAGTATGGAGTTCCTAGATCTGTGACACTAGAAAAAACGAGAGCTAAAGCAATGGCTAAGAAGAGGGCTCAGATTGAAAAGGCAGCTAAGAATGATGATACTGATGATGCAGCTACGAAGAGGGGCGGACCAAGGGAGAAGAAAAAGTCTAAGTATCTGCAGAGTCCCTTCACAGGGGGGAAAACCGAGGGGAAGAACGAAGATATTGAAGGGCCGACGAAGAAGCGTAAAACAAACGCTCAATAGACTTTCTTTATGGTCTACTCATGTTTTATTTATGTATTTTGAATGTTTCAGACTTGGTAGAACTATGTATTTTGGATGTTAAAAATTTGGTGTGTTGCAAAAAAACAGGTTTGGATTAGTGGATTTACAAGGCTTACCATGCCCAAAAATGAGTAACTCGGATAACTAGATATACTGGGTTTACTATATCTAAAAACCACTGAAAAAAATAAAATACTAAAAACGAGTAACACATGTAAAACAGGTAAAATAATAAAAATGAATTTTTAATGAAAAAAACGAGTAACACATGTAACACGTGCAGCCGTCATGCATATATTTATTAATACATAGTAGTCTTCAAGGAAGTAGTAATACTACGTTACACATAGTAATACTTTAGCTAATTTGATATTTATTTAGTAAAACCATGAATAAAAGAAATATTTTCTAGTAGAACCAAATATTTTCTACCATGGATATCACTAATGAACATGATTACATCATCAAATTAAGATAACTAAGTATTTTTATGAATTCTGGTTACTATAGGCTATGATGCACCCAACAACTATGAAAGTTAAAGAAGTGTTTTGCAAAACTGATGGGTTTTTTTCTTAACTAAAGAATATTATCCTGAAAACATCGAATTATACATGTTTATTATATATATAGGTTACTAATAGGTAATATAAGTGTTTTATATGCTAAATATACGTACTATTAATAATATATGGGTCTTGAAAATAACACATAATAAACCATAGTAATACTAGTAGTTCGAAAAACACATAGTAAGACCAGAAATCCTAGTAGACTGAATAACACATAGTAATACTAGTAATCTCAGTAGTCTCAATAAATCACCAAATTTCAAGATTCAACACATGAATCTGCCTCTACCTCTTGTTCTCCCGAACCACTTCCACATTCAAAATATGCAGCCAAACCTCCTCTTCTTGCTCTGCCTCTACCTCTTCTGTTCCCTCTGTCTGTTCTTCCTCTTGCACGAGATTCTTCAACACCTGCCTCTGCCTCTACTTCTTGAGCTCCCGAACCACTCCCACAATCAAAATTCTCGGCCGTATCTCCTCTTCTGGCTCTGCCTCTACCTCTGGAGCTACCTTTGCCTTTTCTTCCTCTTCCACGAGATTCTCCAGCTGACGGATACCTTGTATGTTGCGTTCTTCCTTTCTTGACTTCATAATATGGAGGAACTACTTTTCGTGCTTTGACCTCTTCTGGTACAACCCAATCAGTCATATGAGGAACATGATATATTGTCCTGTGGTAAGCCAAAGCCCATAGCTCAACCAAATAGTACTTACTACAATACTCAGAAAGATGGAGTTGCCTTCCCGCTTTATTAGTCATGAATGTGGCAGCAGCTACAGCATGTACACATGGAAATTTGTCTTTATCAAATTGTTCACAGCTGCAAGTCATCATAGCCATATCAACGGTATAAACCTTTCCGTCACTACCTTTCACACTGTACTCAAGATGGAAGCTGTTTAACTCTTCAACCGTAACAAACCCTGCATCAACACATCTTTTAGACATTTCTTCTTCCACAATTGGCACAAGCTTTACTGTGGGTGGTATTTCAGCTGCCTCCTTCCTATGTTTGTTAAACCATTCAGCCATTTTCGAAATGATGAAATCAAACATTGGTAGCAAGGTGAACTTTCTTGCGTCTTTAATTACACCATTAAAAGATTCCACTGAATTGGTGGTGTCAACATTGTACCTATCTCCTTCAAAGTAACACCTAGCCCATTTCCTCTCTTCAACATTTTTGTCAAGATACTCAGCTGCACTTGGATACTTTCTGCGAAAAGCATGATAAACAGATACTTAAATATGTTGGCCTCGTCCACTACCACACGAGTTACTGTGTTAGGATTCGTCTTCTCGAGCATGTACATGTAACTGTGTAATAAAGAAAAGCTCTCTTCTGGACTTCCTCGCACTTCGTTAGCAGCTTGTCTTTTTCCTCTCCATGCTGTTGGGTATGATACAGTCACACCAACCCTGCGATGAACCAAGTCGATCAAAGTTTTGGGAACAGGTGTGTCAAAACTACCGGGATAATCTTGAGCCAACATAGCCGCAACAATTTGTGGTGTGCCTTTCCTTCTATTAGGCAATGTTCTTGTAGTAACTTTTGAACACGTATGCTGCTTGATGTAACTCCTAACCGTCCAACGATCAGAGTTCTGTAGCTTTGCAACACGCACAAACCACTTGCAGCCGTCTTTCCGTCCTCGGCACTTTATCACATATCTCACTCTATCCGTCTTAATTACATCATACTCAAAACATTTCTGATGAGAAGCCGTCTGAATATGAACTTGTGCTTCCTCCTTAGATCTAAATTCTTGACTTAGAACCAAATCCATGCCATCATCCCAAGTCTGATAGACAACAGGTGTGACTTCAACTGATGGTCTTACTTCTGTGTCTCCAAACACATGCTCACCATATCCAGCTAAATTCTCATACATCTCAACGTCATTGTAGAATGTGAGCACACCATCAGTACCATCTTTCTCAGTACCATATTCATCACAAGCCTCTGTATCAGGAGCCTCTGTATCAGGAGCCTCTGTATCATGAGCCTCTTTATCAGTAGTCTCTATATCAGTAGCCTCTCTATCAGTAGTTTTTCTATCAGTAGCTTCTCTATCAGATAGACCAACATCAGTTTGATCGTCATCTTTTGAAAGTTGCATTGCTTCATCCGTTTTGTATATTAACTCCACATGTAGAACACTTCTACACTTCTCGTGATTTACTTGCAGTAGATAACCAAACACGTCTTCATCATTCCATATATACGATGGCTTGTTCGAATTCAGCACCATTGGAAAGTAGCTAATCCTCGCTTTCATCTTAGAATCATCTACCTTTAGCTTTCTGAGAAGACGCTCAACCAAACAAGAGTATGTCACCTCCTCCACTGATTTCTTCAATACAATCGTGTGAATTTCATCCTCTCCTTGACCATCTCCTGAGATCCATTTTGTTTCAGCCCCATCCTTCATATAATATCCCCCATAATCGAAACAAATAAATGTGCAATGCGGATTTTGCATTTTTCCTGAAACAAAATGGAATTATCATTATAAATATAATTATTAAGGAAATTAAATCATTATTACCCACTATGGTCTTCTCTTTATAATATTAATTCTTTCAATTCTACAAACATAGTAAAACCAGTAATACTAGTATAACTCGTCAATATAGTAATACCAGTAATACCAGTAAATCCATTTTACCTTAGTAAAACTAGTTATCTTAGTAGTACCCAGAAATTGTCCTTTCACTAACTAATAAACTTTTTAAGACGAATTTGTTCGGATTTTTCAGTACCCATGATATATACGGAGTCCGATATTTACTTTATCTTCAACGAAAAATCTTCAAGAACGTACCTAAATATATATCTCCATCCAAAACCCATATACATAGTTTTAAAAACCTTCCTCTTTTAGATCTCTTTTAATTTTCATAAACTATTACTTTTCTGCACAAGCCGGGTTATACACTAATTTATAATAATATTCCAATAATAATTTCATCAAAAATACACATTAAATATACTTGAAATTAATAAACACAGTGTTCATTTTCGTCATTAATATCTTCATATTTTTTTGAAATCTTACATCTTTAACATTACCCATCATGTACACTACATTTATATGATATTTACAAATACATTGCATCAGAAAAAATACATAAAATATAGGTTTAAAATCGAATATCACAGTATTTAAAATCGTTAATAAAATCTTCATTTTACATGAAATCTTATATTTTAAAGATGTAATCAGGATATAGACTACATTTCCATGTTATTTCTAAAAAAAAAACATCAAAAACGAATTTATATTACCTGTTTTAGAGCTTGCAAAATCGTCAATGGAGAATGGAGAAGAAGAAGAAATGGTCGCTGGAGAGGGAGCAGTTGGAGAGAGTGAAGACATGTGGGGCTAGCAGCATTTTCATTGGTTAAGGTTGTCTAGGGTAGTTGATTTAATTAATTCAAGAATTCAATGCTTTAATGAGGTGGATGAGAGAGATGAGATATAATAAATAAATGAAAGGTTAGTATAGGATTTACAAAGATAAAAGGGTGTTGAGAATAGAGAGAGGATGAGTAGAATGATTTTTTTCCCATAAGGGTGTCTGAGAATAAACTCCTTTTGTTTGTTTGCTTTGACAAAACTTTTCGTTTTTTTAGTAACTTTTAAAATCTTTTTGAGAGGAAAAATATTAAAGGAGAAAAAAAAAAGTTTAGGGAGGTCATACGAATATAAATGGTAGAAAAAAAGGAATTAAAAGTAATTGGGACCATTATGAATATAAATGCTTTGACCAAAAATGCAGGAAGGACAATAATTTTTAATATTATGACTTTTTAACTGAAATTAAGGATTTCTTAGTGGAGATATACGACTAAATATAAACTCAAGATTTTGTTAGGGATTAAATGTGACAGATTTTGGTCATGATCAAAGCTGATGAAAAAACCGCAGCGTTATATTGATATTAAAATATGATGCTGCATAAGCTATATGCTTTTACTTTAGTAACTGTTTAATAGATTGATTGATAAAGTAGTTGAACATATCATTTAAAATTATTATTATAACTAATATATAATATTTAATATATTTATTTATAATGAATATATATATCTCTCTTTTTATTGTATATATTAATATGTCATTTAAAATTATTATTAAAACTAGTATATAATATTTAAAATATGTCAAGATTATAGTCCAATTAAGGCCATTCATATATAAAGGTAGTGAAAAGGAACAATATGACTGAGGTGTGAATAATAAAGGTGAAGAAGTGATAGGAATTCAAAGATTTGCAGACAATTGCGTTTAAGTTTAAATAATTTGTACGGATTATAATTATTTGTTTTCTTAACATAATCCATTATGATAGATTTTAATGCAAATCATGTGTTTACTACAAATTAATATTTTTTTAATAGAATCCATTATGACAGATTTTAGTACAAATAATTTGTACAATGTTATTACTCAACAAATAAATAATTTCTCCTTTTTCTAAGATGTAAAAACTGTTGTGCTTTGTTTTAATTTATTTATATTTCTATTTTTGATAAAAAAAATTATATATGTTTGATATTTTGTGATTTTAAAATTTGAATATTTTATTATTTTATAATTTTACTTAAAAATTATGTTGATAAAAATCATATTGATTTCTTTGATTTTAGATTCTGCAAATTTTTATTGTTGTTGAAGTATCTAACTAAATTAAAGGAGAAGGAATACGGAAAAATTTCACAAGTTAATCATCACGGTTCTGTTGGCTAAGGTCCAGTGACTCTGTAGTCAATATAGTTGTAAATGCTTAAAACGTTTCTGGTATAGTAAAAAAAAACGTTTTCATATTTATAAGTTTGTGTGTTTCGGTAACACGATAATGTTGAAGTCAGTTTCACATGCGGCGGTGCCTAATAACTACAATTATTTTTGGATTATAATTTTGAAAAGATATGACAGATGGTTTGAGAACGTTGAATGTCTGTAGCACAGCGTCTGTCTTTTGGAGCAAACGAAATACTACTACCGTACTACGTACACCTGTTTTCCCAAGCAATAGACTAATCATATTTATTGTTAAGAATAATTTTGCAGTTACTTGAAGATACACAAACTATACTTTTGTGTTGTTGAATCAATAACTAATCACCCCTTTATACGCACTAATCAACATTATTCTTGATTAAGAAAAAGATTAACAGTTTACTCGCATGAACACCGTGGCGGCGATGTAGTTTAAAATGATGGGATTGCACTTCCAATCTGTCGCTATACGTAGCCAAGAATCGTGAGTTCTGTTCATCTCTCTTTTTTTTTAACAAAGAGTTCTGTTCTGTTAAAAAAAAAGAGTTCTGTTCATATCTTTTAGTAATGATTAGCTGGTCATGTTCTGTTGTACCTTGTAAAACGTTATACTATTATATATAGAAATTTTTATTTTCTGGATTTTAGGCTATAAACTTTACAAAAATTATCATCAATAAATCGAAACAATGTTGCTGAATTTCTTAAATATATTTTTTTTGGTAAAATAATTTCTTAAATATATAGCTGCTGGAGAGGAAACTACGTGACTTGCTCTTATCTTGGGGATACGCCTGAAACCTAACTCTTAGTATAACAAACCTGCGAAAATTGTGTGATGAACGTGACGGTCCATTCACCCTAATGTATCTAGTGGGGTAGACACTACTCGCCTACTCCATTGTGCCATCGTCTATTTCTCTCATGTCATAAGCTGTAGAGTAGTGTTTGTAGGTCGCTTAAGGACATGCATAATCTAAAACATTGTTGTATGTTACTATCTTTCGTTTAGTGTGCATCTTTTAGAACACTGAGATTGCATACACATTGGACGCCGAAAAAATCACTGTTAAACAGATTTAATAAACAGTCAGGCCACATACCTGCGAGAAGAATGTATCAAGTACAACTTTTTATTTTCTCAGTAACATTACATATGCGTGTATTATCGCATCTCAGAAACACTTGAAGAGAAAAAAAAAAGATAATAAATCAAAGTAACATCACAAGAATCAAATTACACGAATGGGAAATAAAATAAAAAGTTATTGAGGAAAATGCTCGAAAATTCTCATAGTATGAAGATCAACCAAAGCTCAAAGGTAGCACTCCTTGGCAAAACCCTGAGGGAACCTCTTGTAATCGGTACAGTAGTTGTAGACCATGAATTCTTTTTGCACCCAGTACATCTGGCCCATCTGGCGGTTATTGAGAGTGGTCCACATCCACGAGTTTTTGTTTCCGTCACAACTCACCCATGTCAAGTTTGATGTCCTGCTACATGAGCTTTTGTCATCGAAGTTCCTGTAGGATGCCCTGAATGGTGCGTTGTTCCAGTCTGTCTTCACGCGACCGCCTTGCGTGGCCCAGTCATCAGCTTCCCAAAGGCTTGAGTATATCCTCATGGGTTGGGACGTAGGGTATGCCACTCCATTTTTCTCGTTGTTCTTGAACACCCGAATTGGGATCCCATCCACAAGGAAGCTTCAAACACAAGAAAGTTTGTAAGAAACATGTCAAGTAATTCTAGACGTTTTAAATGTCAAAATCATTATTGTCCGCTTATAAGAAAAATAACATAACGAGCGATCACATAAAATAAAACTAAAATGGACGTGTCAAAGTGATCGCAAACTTTTATATCAAACTTCAACAATTATTGAATGAAAACATATTTTTATATACAATACTAACAAATATTGCCCGTTGTTATCAATCTAGGGTTTCTTGATAGACTATTTTACTCACATGATGTTAAGAGGGTTCCAGTGGACGGTGTAGGTGTGGAAATCCGCGGTGGGATCGAACCAAAGGCGGAACTGCATCTCGCGGTCACCTTTACCTCCGGTGAAGACATTGGTGTGGATGGTGTAAGGCTGTCCTGTGACATTTCCCAAGAACTCAAAATCAATCTCATCCCATGTCGCACCTTTAGACGAAAGCTGCAACAAAATGTACAATATTAGGAGATAATTTCATTTTATTACCGACTAGTTTTAAGATGAGAAAGAACCCTAATATCAAATCATTTTCACGAGATTCCTTACGTAGTAGGCGGTTACGGTTCCAGCTGAGTTTCCAGCGACAAGCTTGAGCTTCATGTCGATCTTACCGTACAAGTACTCCTTCTTGGACTGAAACCCTGAGCCGGAGACCTTGTCAAGAGTGCAAGTGAGAAGCTGTCCACTCTCGTATATGTCGGCACGGCCATCTCCCCAAGTGATATCAAAGTTATCGTAGAAGTTTCCGGCTGATGCAACGAGAACAAAAAAGCCAAAGCCGAGGAAAGACAACAACAGAGCCTTTTTTGTTGCGGGAACCGCCATTTTTTTAGCCCGGTACTCTGTTGTTTCTTGCCTTGGAAGATAAGTTTTGGTCGATGGATTTAGATGAGTTGGAAATGAGAGTTTATATAAAGACAGCTTTTGTCATTCGTGGAGGCACATATCGACTGACGTGGTAGTCTTAAACTTTTTATTTACTAGTATTTAAATTAAGAATAATTCGACCTACAGGGCTAAACTAAGATTTATTCGACCTTACACGGTTCAACGTTATAGGCAAGTTCATGGACTCTATCTGTCACCGAAATAATTTTTTTTTTTGTATTTCAAAATATTTGTTTAGACCAACATGCCATTTTTAAATAGAAGGGCTGAAGAATTCTACCGTTATAGCCTCTAGGATTAGTTAATACTCAAATAGCTTCTAATTATAATTTTTGCTCGTGGAATCAATAAAAGGAATCCAAGAAAACGATATTCCATAACTTTCTAATATTTTACTTTACATATCAAAACAAAATGAAATAATATACTCCTCTAACCAGATATGAAAAATCGATATTGATTAATGGCTAAAGACCATCAGATATGATTATTATTAGGTATAGATAGAAAAATGGCGAATCACTTTTGATATAGTGGTTGTGAAATTGAAGAAAATATTGTATATACTGAATAAAGCAGGGTGAAGGGTTGAAACTTGAACCAAAAACAACCATACATATAGCAGGATGAAAGGTTGATCAATAATAGTTGTTTATAAAAAAAGTGACAATCTATCGTTGGATCCCGCACAAGCTACATCCAATTAGACACACTGGTTCTGTTTAAGGATCTTGCATATAATCGTTTATTTTTTTCTGAGATAAATGGGATTCACTTTAATGTGTTCTCACAGTGGTAAGACTTCAATTTGTCCAGGCTTGCATTCCTAAAATTTCTCAAGTAATATATAAAACCCATACGTTTCCTCCACTAATACAATCAATTTCTAATTGAATTTTTTATATTTATCACTTACATTGTATGCATGTACTTACATATAAGGAATATAAAATTTGTGACCAAATACAAGATAATGAATCAAAGAATTAAGTATTATTTTGGATATTTACTTTTAAAGCTTTACACAGCAAGATCATGAGTAATTATAGATCATGTAGTTACGCTGCACACATCTCATCCGTTCTTGACCTGTGGAGTTTAACTCCTGCGACAACCACCCACGAACCACTACTACTCCCTTACCCTGACCCGTTGGGGCACGAATCGCACGATGACTTGCCATTTCACACGACCCAAGCTTCTTCGTTGAAGCTGTGAAGGGAGCTGTTGACCAGTCGGTTTTCACCACACCATCCTGTGTGGGCCAGTCGGCGTTCCATAGAGAGTAGAATTTCATGAGCGGGTTCTTAGGGAACAAATTCCATGTTCTTGAATTCTCTTATCGGAGTTCCATCAACGGACTACGGAGAATCTGAATTGATATAAGAAAAACAAAAAAGATTGGATCCAGAAACGTTGCATATGAGTTAAGTTACTTGTGTTTCAAAAAAAAAGAGAGTCAAGTTACTTAGAGAATGTTCACTCTTGATTTTAATTTGGTTGTTTTAGTTTTGTGGGTTGTTAATAATAAAAGTAACCAAAGTAAAACATAATCTACTATGGATCGGTTTGCTATTTGCTTTTTTTTTTTGAAACACGGTTTGCTCTTTGCTTAAGATATCCTTTATTTTATTTTTGTACATACAATAAAAAGGTACTGCATCGATAAAACACTTGACATGATGCGTTGTGGGTTCCAGATGATAGAGTAAGTGTGGAAATTGAAAAACCTAGGCACAGATATCACACACAAGAACTTCCAAAACCAAATACTCTTATTAAGAATTCTTTAAACAAATTACAGCTAATTTGTTTAACCAGTTTTACTTGACTTCACAACGTGTGAATCAACACTAAACAACTCTTAATCTCTCAAGAACACGATCACTCGACCTCTCTCTCAATTGTACACTACAAGAAAACACCCGGAATTCCGACGGCGGTTCCGACGGACACAAAGGTCGTCGGAAATTTTTGACGACTTTCCGACCAATTTCCGACAAAAACAAAAAAAATTAAGTCGTCGGTATTCCGTCAGACAATTCTGACGGAATACCGACAAAAAATTGTCCGTCAGAAAATTCCGACGCCATTTCGACGATATTCTGATAAAACATGGTTCGTCGGTATTCCGTCAGAATATTCTGACGGAATACCGACGACATTTTGATCAACATATATAACCGTTGAGGTCGTCGGAAATTCGTCGGTATTTTCTGACGGAATACAGACGAACCATGTTACCGTTGCCGACAAATATATATGACCGTTTTATAGCCGTTTGAGATTTGAAAATACCGACGGAATTCCGACGAACTACTTTAAGTCCGTCAGAATTCCGTCAGAAAGTCGTCGGATCGCCGAAAGCAATTTCCTATAAATTCAACCCCCTCTCATTTCAACTCATTCACTCCTCATTCTCTCTTCAATCTCTTTAATCACAATAATTCCGTGTAAATCATGTCTTAAGAGCTTTATTATCGTTCGTGGATGGATAAACCTCATTTGGATCCCAACACCAATTTATTTACGGAAGAATACGTTCAAGGGATTGGAGAATTCATGAAGCTTGTTCAACAGCAACCAGATTCAAATAATGGTATGTTAAGATGTCTCTGCTCTACTTGCAATAATAATAAGGTTATAAAAGAATTTGATGTTTGGATTCATTTATATATTAAAGGGTTTTCACGTAATTATAAAGTTTGGTACCTTCATAGGGAAACTGGTTATGAATATGGTAGTACTAGCGAACCTCAGCATGTTAGTGAACCTCAGCTTGTTATTAGGTTAGAAGAATCTAGAACGGATATAGATTATGGTGTAGGTACTGAGCATATGGTACATGATCATTATAGAGGGGAAGAACCAAATCCCGAATCTAGGAGATTTTTTGACATGTTGGATGCAGGAAAACAGCCCTTGTATCAAAATTGTAGAGATGGTCATTCAGCCTTATCATCCGCAATTCGATTAATGGGTATTAAGACAGACTATAATTTGGCTGAAGAATGTATGGATGCGATTACTGATTTTGTGAAAGGCATTCTACCTGAGGATAATGTTGCACCAGGTTCATACTACGAGGTTCAGAAACTTGTTGCTGGTCTTCAACTACCATACGATGTGATAGATGTATGTATTGACAACTGCATGATTTACTGGAGAGGGGATGAGACACGGAAAGAATGTAAATTTTGTGGAAAACCTCGTTATCAAGAGACGAGGGGAAGAATTCCGATCCCGTTCAAAAGAATGTGGTATTTGCCTTTGACAGAAAGATTGAAGAGGTTGTATCAGTGTGAGCGCACAGCAAAAGCAATGAGATGGCATGCAGAGCATTCTACAAATGGTGAGATTAGACATCTTTCAGATGCGAAGGCTTGGAAACATTTCAAGTCAACATATCCAGAATTCGCAGAAGAGAGAAGAAATGTTTATTGGATTATCTACTGATGGTTTCAGCCCATTTGGAAAGCATGGAAGACAATATTCTCTATGGCCAGTTATTGTGACACC
Organism: Hirschfeldia incana; assembly: GCA_026261945.1. Taxonomy (NCBI): domain Eukaryota; kingdom Viridiplantae; phylum Streptophyta; class Magnoliopsida; order Brassicales; family Brassicaceae; genus Hirschfeldia; species Hirschfeldia incana. The sequence goes on from JABCMI010000006.1 coordinate 9,013,349, forward strand.
GTACAACTTACCGCCGAGTATGTACTCTTATTTTCTCAACTAAAAACCGTAACCTAATCTACCTCAGGCTCATTCATTATATATCTGAACGACCTGACCTAGTTACAAGATAACTACTAGACTAATATTCTCCTCCCTGGAATATCTCTCTTCAAAACTTATCTTGACTTGCAACCGTCCTTCAAAGCCACGTCATCAAATGATTCACCCCGTCTTTTCGGACTTGCTCAACGTTATCCCTAACGAGCACGTCAACAATTTTCTAGACTCAACAATCTCCCCCTTTTTGAGTGTCTGTGTCAATCATGCACATGTATCACCCACATCCAAGAAAACCACACAGAAGAACACAAAACAATTTTTCTGCTAACATTAAACCAAACACCTTTTCATAATATCATAAATAAAAGTTTTAGTACACAGCCAAGAATTCTAGCAATCACACCTAAAGGATCAAGAAGAGAAAAACAAAAACATTCCGAGAATATTCAACCCAAAAAAAACAATAAAAGACAATCCTCCCTCTGACATTGATATCTCCCCCACAAACGTCTAACCACTAAAATTCATCACTTTGGCTGTCACTTCTAGCACCTCCATACTCATCGCTACTATCACCTACATTAGACATATCACCATATACTCCCCCTGCTTGGTGGCACAGACACTTAAAAACCAATCCACAACAATATATAAGGATTAAGACTAGAAAGTTTGAGATGACAAGTGAACTTACTTGCTGCCCGTTCCACAATAGTGTCCATGAACCGATGCATACGCCCCATATCATCTTCAAATGAGTAACGACGAGAAGATCCTGTCCCCAGAGGTTTCTTAGCAACACCTTGCTGCTTATCCAACACCATCTTAGCTGAGTTATGAGTGACAGAGTCTCCCTCACGAGCTGGAACTGGCTGCTGAGAATCAAGGACATGCTGAATGAGGTTGGGAAACAGTAGCTTTGGCTTCTTTTCAACACCCACAGCGGGAAGTTGACCCAATTCAAATATCTGATCAAACACCATGACCCCAAAATCAAACGATCTTCCTTCTGTGATCATGTGAAGAAACTTGATCCTATCAATGGTCAGTGTAGATCAATTTGCCGTTGGCATCCAGTTGAAAACACAGAATTTGAACAATATGTTCATCGTGGGCGTAACGTCCAGCATTCTTAGATTCCCCCATCTCTGCTTTTTTCCACCAGTCACCGTAGCCACTGCCATGTCAAGCTTCTCCTTAGTCCATGGTTTACTAGGAAGATCTTGACCATAGTTAGGTGTTCCAAAAACTTCGTTGATCACTCTAGGAGAGAACTCATACATGTGAGACCTCACATACACCCAAGAAGTTCCACCCCGACGAACCATGTTACCAAGATTCGCATAGAACTCCAGCACAATCTCTTCAGTGAAACTTGGCACATCTAACACCGTATACATCAACTGAGCTCTTTCTATGATCTTTCTAGCCTCTAGCAGATCACCATCATCCAGTGGTAGGTATTTCTGAATCAAGAGAGTTCGAGAAGTAAACTCATCATACCTAGCTGCTGCAGTTGCTGAGTGAAATAATCCTTGGATCGGACGCTTATGGATCTTTCGAAGTGAGGTTGTTGCCTCCACCCGAGCTTGATGTTGAGCACGTAACCTGTTGATCCTTGGTTCAAGTTCCTCATAGACAAACACCGGTTCATCATCTCCTGCCTCAGTGGTCAACTCCTCAACATCGTCTTCATCACTGTCTCTCATCAATTCAGGCTCGACATCTTCATGTTCAGTAGATATCTCCTCAGCGTCGTCAGCTCTATCATCACTATCAGCTGTTATCTGATCGTAATCCTCTTGGACTTCATCCTTGTCTTCGATGTTGGTAGTGTTTTGCATGTCCTGACCAAGATCCGGATCTACTTGTTCATCTGCAATCGGGGAAGTTTCCATCATTACTGAATCCGGAAAGACAGAATCAAGAAAAACATCTTCAATCGTCACTTGTTTAGTCTTCTTCTTCTTCGTTTTGACTTTCCGGGGCTTGGATGTTGAGGGTCCTTCAAGATTGACAACCCCCGAAGCAACAATATTTACAGATGAGGGATCAGTGGGGTTCCTCACGAGCCTGCGGATCATCGCCACCATGGTCTGTCTTCTGGTTCTTGCCCTCGGTTCGTCACTCATTGTAACACAGAAAGGAGAGAGTTTTTAAGATGGTGCCGTCAAGTGTAATCGGATATTCTTAGTGTTCCTTCTTTCTCCCTTTTTAACCTAATCAACCAATCTTAGCAAATGGGCCTCACGATATGGGCCATTAGTGACTTACAAATGAAAATAAACTCGAAATTAAACACATATCGAAACACAGAAAGCCCAAATCATAGAAATAGATTAACCAAAACAAGAACCATTTACAACCTGTCTTAGTTTGTTAAAACCAGTGAACACTCCGAAGAATGCCTTGATAGTCTATAGATCATGCTCATCAGCAGACTTGACCAATGCTAGCACCGTACACATGTGACTAGAGGAGAGTTAAACAGATACACCAGAGATTAACAATACCAGAAATCCGAGAGGGTTTTTCTTCCTTTAAAACAAAATATCAACATGTTGGCTCGTCGTAGTGGTTGTAAATACAACTTTCACTCCTTCGATCATAGTGTACTAGTCTTCACATTGTCATACACACGGAGCTATTACTTCTGACTAAGACTGGCTATGTAGGTCCCAATTCAGACAGTGATCTACTTCAGTTCTTAAGTATGGTCATACCCAAGTTCAAAGAGAGTGTCTTTCCTATTAGGTTTACTCAATCAGGACAGTGATCTCTATCTATCTCAAGTATTGTAATGCTACTGTGCATGTTCAACCTTAAGATAGAAGAGAGTGTCCATCACGCTGAGCGATTCTCATTGGTTTAACTCTTTATATTGTTTTAACACACATATATTTTTTCTTTTTTTTTTCTTTCGAGAATCTTTACCTACCAACCTATCCATCTCTAACACATAAGTCAGGACAGAGATCAGAGTTAAACATAAAAGAGGTAGCTTCCATGTTCAATCTGGTTGTCCTTCATCCTTAAACACCACACATACTCATCATAACTTAACTAAAAATGTGGTAGCATCTATATCCAAGCTGAGTATCCATGATGTCTCTTAGTCTAAACTCCCAAAGTAATCTTAGCTCGCTAATGCATGACAAGTAGCCCTCTTTACACTTGATTTGCCTACAGGAGGTTTTAATACAGTTGCAAACAAAAACTCTCGGTTAACTAATCTTCTCAACCCAGTTGCACCTGTTCAACTCTCATAGCCGAAGCTAATCAAGCTTCACACACACCAATTGCCTTCCGCAAGTTTAGAAACGTGTTCAGATCGAGTGCTTTGGTGAAAATGTCAGCCCATTGTCTCGCCGATGAGACATACTCTATCACTACTATCTTAGCTGCAACTAAGTCTCTAACAAAATGATATCTAATGGCAATGTGCTTCGTTTTGGAATGCATTACATGATTTTTAGAAATGTTTATGACACTTTGATTATCACAATTAACCATTAGTGAATTAGATTCCATACCGTAATCAGCCAGCATATGTTTCATCCACAGCAACTGAGTGCAGCATCTTCCTAGTGCAATGTACTCAGCCTCAGCAGTTGAGAGAGAGATGCAATTTTGTTGCTTGCTGTGCCATGACACCATGTTATTCCCTAGAAAGAAACAACCGCCTGAGGTGCTTCTTCGATAGTCCAAGCTTCCTGTCCAATCTGCATCACAAAAACCTGCTAAACTTGTATTAGTATCTTTTGTATAGTATAAGCCTAAGTTCAACGTCCCCTTCACATATTTAGTAATCATCTTAAGTGCATTCATATGTGACTCGCGTGGACTGGCTTGATACCGTGCGCATACTCCAACACTGTAGCTCAGATCAGGTCTACTTGCAGTCAGGTATAGTAGGCTTCCAATCATTGCACGATATAATTTCTCATTCACCTTCACACCGTTATCGTCCTTGCACATTTTGCATGTGGTACTCATTGGAGTTCTTGCTTCCTTGGAGAAGTGCATTCCAAATCTTGAAACCAAGTTCTTAGCATACGTGCATTGGGAGACAAAAATTCCGTCCTTTTGTTGCTTAATATGTAGTCCCAAAAAGTAATTTAGTTCTCCCACCATACTCATTTCAAACTCTCTGGTCATGGTTTGAACAAACTCCTGTACCAATCCTTCTTTTGTTTCTACAAAGATTATGTCATCGACATATATTTGCATTACCAGCATCTCTACGGCTTCTTCTATATGAACAGGGTGCGATCCACACTTCCTCGTTTGAAACCAGATTTGAGCAAGAAATGGGTCAGACGTTCATACCAAGCTCGAGGTGCTTGCTTCAATCCATACAATGCTCTTTTCAACTTGTAAACATGATTGGGAAATTTTGGATCTTCAAATCCTTTTGGCTGAGCAACATACACTTCTTCCAGAAGAACTCCATTTAGAAAAGCACTCTTAACATCCATTTGGAAAAGTCTGATGTTTAACTTGCATGCTATCCCAAGGAGTAACCGTATGGACTCCAATCTTGCTACTAGTGCAAATGTCTCATCAAAGTCTACTCCTTCTATTTGGCAATACCCTTGAGCCACCAGTCTGGATTTGTTTCTCACCACATTACCATCTTCATCAATTTTATTTTTGAAGACCCACTTGGTACCAATGACGTTTAGCCCAGCTGGTCTTGGTACCAAATCCCAAACTTCATGTATGGTAAACTGTTCAAGTTTCTCATGACATGCTTCGGTCCAAAATTCATCTTCCAGTGCTTCATGTACATCCTTAGGTTCAATGAGTGAGACGAAACATGCGAGTTTTACCATTTCCTTGAAGTTGATTTGAAGTTTCCTCGTTAACCTTTCATCATTTATACCACCTATCACATCATCTGAGGAGTGATTCTTGTGGACCTGCTGCTTAGTGGGATGAGCTTCTTTTGTCAGATTTCCATCATCCTCGTTAGACACTTGAGTACTCGTGTTGGTAGACCTAGTGTCATCTTGGCTAACTACTTCCAAATTCTGACCACTCCTATCATCAAAAACCATATTTACGGCATCCGTGATTGTCTTAGTGACCTTGTTGTACACTCTGAAAGCCATGCTGTGGGTCGAGTAACCAAGGAAAATCCCTTCATCACTCCTGGAGTCAAACTTGCCCAGATTTTCTCTGTCATTTAGCACGTAACAGACAGATCTAAAAATGTGCAGGTGACTTAGATTTGGAGTCTTTCCTCTCCAGATCTCATATGGAGTGGTTTTAGTTCCTGGTTTGACATAAACCCGGTTAATTATGTAGCATGCAGTGCTTATGGCTTCCGCCCAGAATCTGGTCTCAACATTGTTGTAATGCATCATGGCTCTAGCCATTTGTTGCAAGGTTCTATTCTTCCTTTCCACAATTCTGTTTTGTTGAGGAGTTCTAAGGGCTGCAAATTGACGCATGATTCCTTGTTCATGAAGAAATTGATCAAATGCATGATTTTCAAATTCACCTCCATGATCGCTACGCACTTGTGTGATGCTCCCGTTTTCATTGGACAGTTGGAGTGCTAGCATTTTGAAGCTTTGAAACGTTTCTGATTTTTCTCTTAGAAATCTCACCCAAGTGAATCGTGAGAAATCATCCACCAGCACAAAAATGTATATGCGTCCTCCAACGCTTTCAGTCTGAATGGGTCCCATCAAATCCATGTGAATCAGTTCAAGCACCCGCTTGGAGGTAATCTCCTTTACTTGCTTATGTTGAACTTTAATCTGTTTTCCTTGACAGCATGCATTACACACCGACCCTGACGGTTCCTCTAGCTTAGGTACACCTCTTACCACATTAGCTTTGACAATTATTTGCATGCCATGAACATTCATGTGCCCCATATGCTTGTGCCATATGTCCAATTGAGATTTTGTGGCTGACAAACACTTGTTTGATGGTTTCCACATGTAGCAGTTGTTACCAGACCTAATTCCTTCAAGTACAACATTACCTCGTCCATCTATGGCTTGACAGTCTGTCTTTGTGAAGACAACCTTTAGTCCCTCATCACACAGTTGACTAATGCTGATCAGATTTGCCTTTAATCCCTCAACATAGTAGACATTCACCAAGTCTGGATCCTTGATGTGTCCTATGCCACGAACACTACCTTTTCCTCCATCTCCAAAAGTTACTTTACCAACATTGATCTTATTGTAGATGGTAAGAACTTGTCTAGTTCCAGTCATATGCCTTGAGCAACCACTATCAAAGTACCAGGGTGTTAAACCTGACAATTCTGAGGACATGTATGCTACCAAGGTACTTGCTCCATCATTCACCTCCTCCTCTAGTTCAAAACACGTCAGATTGCAGACCAAGTTAATATCATCGCCGAGCTCATTCTTTGCTTCTGATGTCATCCTGGAGTTTCCAGTATCCTTAACTTGATTTATGTTGTATATGACATCAAACCCATCATCAAACTCATCTTCACTTCTCTGAGCATATAGCACTGATTTAGGCACCCAGACATACCCATATTTTCTCGGATCAGGGTAGCTTTCTCCAATCTTCCATGCCCTTCTTATGTTGTAAAATCGATCATAACAGAATTTAGCTAAATGTCCAGATCGTCCACACGAATAACATCCATATGTAGGTCTACGATTCTTTCTAGGGTTGGGTTCGGCAAACCACTTCTTTTCCACCCGCTTAACCTCTCTAGCTGGTTTTTAACTTAAGTTGCTTCAGGTGGAACAAACACAGTTGAGCTAAATGAACCATTCTTGTTCTTCTCGTTTCCGCAGTAACCAAGTCCCCAATTCACACTTGATGATTGTCCAACCCCAAGTATCTTGTCCAGTTCCTTTGTACCAGTGTTAAGCATTCGGATCCTTTTGTGGTTCTCACTTAGGCTCGATTCCAGACTCCGATTCTTCTCATCTTCCAAACTCAAACGCTCCCCCAGCTTAGCAATTCTGACTCCAACTCACTGATTCGATCTACTTCTGTCTCCTTTCCTTTCAGAGACATGTGAGGCACAACATCAGTGAATCTCTCCATTTCAAGAATGTTTACCTTAGCCTCCAGCAAGGCTTTGTCTTTGAGCAGTTTGAGGTTGTTGTTGCCTAGTTCTATCCAGTTATCGTACAGCTTTCGATACTCGATCTTAGGGTCAATCTCCTCATCGTCAGATTCTGAGTCTTCACCAATCTCATGACTGGATTCTTCTGTGACGAAGGCAACCAGATTTATCATCTTATCATCCTCTTCATCGTCATCTTCAGACTCAGTATCTCTAAAGCTCAACAATGACCGTTCACCCTTCTTGATCTGATTAGGGCATTCAGTCTTGGAATGTCCAAACCCCTTGCATTCAGGACATTTAAGTTCCTTGCGTTTAGCCAGTGGACACTCAGCTCTAATGTGTCCAAAACCTTCACACTCATGACACTTCAAGTCTCGTCTCCTTGAAAACTGACTTCCATCACTTCTCTGGTTTCTGTATCCAGACCTTTCTTTATCACAATGCCAATCATGATTCGCTTCTTAGTTCTGTTGGTAACCTTGACTCCTTCCTTGTCCTTTTTCAATCTTACGCAATGCTTGTTTGAAGTTACGTGCCAATAGACTCACGCTCTCTTCCAGTTTCTGATTCAAAGTATCATGTAGAACTTGAAGCTTATCCTCTTCCTTTTCAGCTGCAAAAGCGATACTTTTATTCTTCTTAGTTTGCTCACTTCCTAAATCCATTTCCTCGGTTTTAAGTATTCCCACCAGCTGTGAGAATTTCATATCATCAGTGTTCATGCCCACTTTGAGTAACGGTTTGTAGTTAGCAAACTTTTCAGGAAGACATCAAATCATTTTTTTCACCAGCTTCTTGTCTTTGTATTCCTTTCGGAGCACAGTTGCCTCATGAGCAATAGCGCTCAACTTGGAACTAAAGACAGTGATTGACTCATCTTCAGACATCCTCAGATTCTCAAATTGCGCCGCTAAATGATCAAGTCTTGTTCATTTGACAGTTGAAGTGCCCTCGTAGTAGTCAACGAGCGTGTCCCATGCATCCTTAGCCGAGGACCATCCTTGAACAAGCTTGAATTGCTCTGGATTTATTGCATTGAAGATCTCAGAAATCGCCTTTGAGTTGTACTTAGACTTCAGTTTATCAGTTTCAGTCCACATCTCCTTAGCTTTTGGAATGTTCAAACCGCTTTCTGCCTTAACACTTGGTTCTGTCCAACCAGTCTCCACTGCAGTCCGTACATCCTCTTCGATTCCTTTCAGCTTCTGTCTCATCCTCACCTTCCAATGACCAAAGTTGTTCTCATCAAGCATGAAGGTTCGCTGAACAGCGACAAGCTCTTTTGATGAATCCATGCCTTCCTCAGGACTTCTACCTATTGTAGATCGTTAGATCTAGATAGGTTCCTGCTCTGATACCAAATGAAAAACCTAGGCACATATATCACACACAAAAACTTCCAAAACCAAATACTCTTATTAAGAATTCTTTAAACAAATTACAGCTAACTTGTTTAACCAGTTTTACTTGACTTCACAACGTGTGAATCAACACTGGACAACTCTTAATCTCTCAAGAACACGATCACTCGACCTCTCTCTCAATCGTACTCTTATTTTCTCAACTAAAAACCGTAACCTAATCTAGCTCAGGATCGTTCATTATATATGTGAACGACTGACCTAGTTACAAGATAACTACTAGACTAATATTCTCCTCCCTATAATATCTCTCTTCAAAGCTTATCTTGACTTGCAACCGTCATTCAAAGCCACGTCATCAAATGATTCACCCCGTCTTTTCGAACTTGCTCAACGTTATCCCTAACGAGCACGTCACCAACTTTCTAGACTCAACAGAAATCACTAGTGGGATGGAACCAGAGTTTGAATTGTTTTTCTCTATCGCGTTTTCCTTGCGTAAAGACATGGGCATGAAGTAAAGGATCACCAATCAGTTTTCTGAAGAACTCAAAATCAATCTCGTTCCATGTAGATCAAGAGGACTTCAACTATAAAACCAATAAAAAACCATTAAGCTTATAACTTTAAATATACAAATATGTGTATATAAGAGAAACAGAAAAGGAACTTACATAGTAAGCGGTAATATGTAAGAGTATCATTATCACTTAAAGAGTTCTTAATTATATTTTTTTGTCTGATTTAAAAATAAAAAATAAAAACTAACATTGTCTCTTGCCAAAGAGGAAAGAGGGAAAAACTTTTAATAAAATGTGTGCCCACCTCTTAAAAACCTCTTAAGACCATCTTTATCGTGGGAACTCCTAGTGGTCTTTAAAAGGGACGCACCAAAGATGCAGTTGTTTTTTACAAAGGATTCAGCAAGGATGCAGCAAAGACGTCTCTTAATTAACAATTTTTCTTTTTTTTGTCTCTTTCGGTCTCTGCGATTTATGGTCCCCTCCTTCCCTTAAGGATCATGCGATAACCTTGCTCTAAGAGGTGGAATAATGATGCTCTAACACGTATGGTAGCATGTAACATGTAAGCGGTACATACTTGATAAAGATGAGATAATGTTGAATTCTTTTGATAAACGTAACAAGTAACTCAAAAATGAAATGAGTTTTTACAAAATCAAACAGCAGTTAATAGTATATAAATTGAAATACATCCTGAAAGTTTATTAGTTTTGTTTCTAGTCAAATAAATCTAAAGAATATTGTGACAAATTCTTAGTATTAGATTTAAGAAAAAGTACAAGAAACACGTTTTTGTAGTTGGGTATTTAATAGACGCATATCAATAAATGTACTAGTGAGCTTTATATAGGTCCACTGTGAGACTTCAAGGTGCAGCTTGAGGAAGACCCCATTGTCCCTAGGCATCTCTCTTCTACATGTGAAGCAATACGCTGGATCTTCAGTAATCATCACCAAATTTGCATAATCTGTCTCAAGTCTATCTAAAAATATTATCTTCCCTCTCAGGTTGGATATAGCCAAAGAACACCGTTCAGCTCCAAGTAAAGTACAAAAAGGCTTTTACAACATCATATATCTAAACTATTAAAACAGAAGTACATTTAGTACTTAACCCTAAGTTTTCCTTAATAATTACCAATCAATGCCAATAATTAAAACACTGTAGTTTTACATTTTTGCTATCACATTAATTTCTAAAATCAATTTAATCGTGGCTATTATTTCTTATCATACCAATACGCATGCTAAACCCTAATGGGCTTTTAATAAATCATAAATTAGTTTAGCCCAAATCAATATATTTATTAACACCCCAAATTTAATCACAATGACACAATATCGATCTGCCCAAATTATAATTGTTGCTTCATTTTTTCCACGTGATTTGTTATTTAGTTTACAAAATCTATATTATTGAAACTAAATACACATTGAAACTTAAATAGTAGTTTTAATGAAATTTGTTTGAAAATATGGATACCAGTTAAAAAAAAGTTTGTTTGGAAACATGAATCGCATTATTATAAAAAAAAATGTTTGGAAATATCGATAGAATATATTAAAAAGAAAAGTAATGGGGTTTATGTTAATAATAAAAATTTCCTTTATTATGAAAAAAAAATCTATTTGAGTAAGTTTTAAAATATACGAAAGTTGACTAAACTAATTATCTAAAAACATTTGTTTTGTCAAAAAAAATCATAAAACAAAATTTAAACTTTGTATACATATATCAAATCAAAATAATAATTTAAAATTGATTTATATCAAAGTTTTATTTAAAATATACATATATTCAAAATTTTATATTTACTAAAATATTTTCCAAAAACCATTCTTAAAATAATATTTTCAATATATTGTAAAAATTACAATAAAAAGCTCAATTTCATATACCAACTTAGATTATGGTTCTTATATTTCACATTAAATTTTCAAATATAACATATTATTATTTATATGATTGTACATGAAAAATATTATTAATTATAAGATTACTTATATGATAAAACATATAAAATACGATTAATTATATGATGACATATATATGATATATAATAGTGACTACGGTGAACATTGGGGTATTATTTATCAACCTAAAAATCCAAAAAAATAAGGAACACTAACAAAATCTTTAACACATAATAATTTAGAACATACACCAGCACGGACGTGCGGGTCCAAAATCTAGTATACTATTAAAGTAGCTAACAGTTTGTGAACCTGCCCCTAAAATTTCAGCCGAATTACCGAAAATTCTAAAAAATATTTGCAAAACAGGATTTTTTATTAACATCTTCAAGGTATTTACAAAACATGGTTTCTCATTTACTAACAACAAAAATCGCAGCCCAAGATATTTCTGTTTAATTTGAATTGTAAACCCAACAATTTAAATCTATTTTCACACAGAATGGACTTCCAAATATCTTTAATAACCCATTTAAATTTTGATGAAATATTTTATAGAAAAAAAAATTCAAAATCAATATTTTAATTTTAAAATAAAGTTGACTCTCCAAAATCAATATACAATTAATGAGTATAAATTTTTATAAATATGTAAAATATGTATCAATTACAAACGGGTTTTACAAATGCGTTTATTATTTCTATTGTGATCTAACAAACAGGTTAATAATGTTATCAACATAAAATATTTTTTTGTTTTCAAAAATATAGATGAAGATATTCTTATTTATAATATTAAGAGGTCACAAAAAAATCCCTCGCTTTTAAAGAAAAAAATCCGTCGCTTTTCAAAAATCTTTACTAACCCATTTAGATTTTGATGAAATATTTTATAGAAACAGAAATTCAAAATCAATATTTAAATTTTAAAATAAAGTTGACTCTCCAAAATAAATATACAATTAATGAGTATAAATTTTTACAATACAGGCTTTTCCGTTAAATATGTAAAATAGGTATCAATTACAAACGGGTTTTACAAATGCGTTTATTATTTCTATTGTGATCTAACAAACGGGTTAATAATTTTATCAACATAAAATAATTTTTTGTTTTCAAAAATATATATGGAGATATTCTTATTTATAATATTAAGAGGTCCACAAAAAAATCCATCGCTTTTAAAGAAATTACAAAACATTCTTAAGATAATTACAAAACATGGCTTTTTATTTTTTAAAAACTAAAACTGCAGACCCAAGATATTTCTGTTTAGTTTAAATTACAAGTCTAATAAACACAATCTATTTTCACATCGAATGAGCTTTCAATCTCTTTACTAACCCATCTAAACTCAATGGAATATTTTATAGAAACATAAATTCAAAATCGACATATTAATATCTGACATATTAGTTGGTATTAATTATATTCTATTGAATTGCTACAAACAGAAACATAAATCTATATTTTCCAAATTTTATTGATAGATATGGGTAAAAAGTGTATTTACCATAATGTGTCACTGAATTATATTTAGGCAGTCAATTGTCGATGAAATCTTTTATAGAAACAGAAATTCAAAATTAAAATCGACATATTAGTTGGTATTGAAATGGAAACGGGATAGACATAAGATGCGATTTAAATAAGATTTTTCAAATATTAATCCTAATTTATTAGTAAGATCCGATAATAAAAAGATTGTCCCCAACTTTCTCTCTAAGTTTCAACTATATATTATGTTTAATCGCACATATTTCGGGGTGGGATCAAAACAAATCCAAGAATATTCTTAACAATAAATGTGAATGATAGTATATAGAAATAAAATTTTGTGATTTAAATAAGATTTTTCAAATAGTAATCCTAACTTATTAGTAAGATCCGATAATAAATACCACATCATATAATGTGTTCTTGAATTGATAAAATAAATTTAAACCTGTTGCAGTATATATTCTAATAATATTGTGGTATTTAATTTAGTTTCCAAATGCAATTAATACCGAAAATTATGCTGCAAGCTAAACAATATCTCGGTATTAAAACCCTAAACATACATTCTCAATTCATTATATAATGGTATTCTCGATTCATTAGCTGACATATACACTTCTTTTTTTTGTAAAATACACATAGACTTTTCGTTTTCATATGATTTTTGTGTTTTATTTTCTTAACGAATTAGTGTTCTAATTTAAATTTCATGTTTTTTATTATGCAGATCTAATAGATCTTGGAATGATGGCTACAACTGAAATATTTTCTGACTTATATGTAAGGTATTCTATAAGTTTTTTTAGTCTTTTGATTAATTAACCTAAAATTTTCTTATTTGATTAGTTTAATATTAATTTTTATGGCGTTGTTATGTTCATCACCGGTCAGTGACGAGCTCATCGGAACTGGGGTAGCATAAAGCAGATCGATAAACCTTCATGTATTATTTCCCGAGCACCGTAGTCTCACCATGTGATCATCTCTTTAACAGTACTCCCTGGCTTATATATACATTTATCTCTCACTTCTAATCTTCTCTCGATTGATTAGTATCTCTATATAGATCTAATATTGATGGTGAATTTTCATTTTCAGTAAGAGGTTTAAGCTTAAATGACATTTGTATCCATGTCTTGAACCGTATGAGGAAGGAAAAATGCATGAAAAAATTTGATTTTTAATTATTTTTGTGAAATTCAACTGTTTTTTTCTTTGTGAGTTTATATTTTGGGTTTGTTTGGATCATAATTAAAGATATATTTGTAATTATATTTTAATAATTTTTGGTGAATAATCGTGCAAGTACTAACAGGATTAACATATGAAGAACTCGTGAATTTATATGTTGTTGAGTGTGACAGTTGGTGTTGTAAACGGTGTGTCTAAAATTTCTAAATCATAGACGAGGTATGCATAACTGAGGTATGCTTATCACGTGTATATTTTAGTTAGCCATTTTGTAGAATCTTGAAATTTACTTTTAATGTATTTTAGTTGGCCATTTTCGATCCGGAAAAATAACGATTAAGGATGGTTTTCCGGGTACCCATACGGGTTTGGTTCAGATCGGTTTGCGTTTCAGGTTTTCAAGGTCAAAGATTTCAGCCCTATTAGGATGTTTCTAAATTTTTGTTTGAGTTTGATTCAGATCTTTGCGGATTGGGTTCGGGTTTGGACAACCCATCTAAATTATTTTTAAAGTTTTAATTCACTATATATTTTAAATTTCCCAAAATCTTTAAATAAAATAATATATTACCTATAAATTTATATAACATATGTCAGAATACCTAAGTTTAACGTATCAATTGGTTTGATTTAAAATTCTGGATAGAGAATCAATAAATATTTCAAGTATTTTTGGTGATTTGAGTATACTTTAACTATTTCAGATATTTGTTTTTGACTATCTATATATATTTTCAAGTATTTTAAATCAATTTAAAAGTATCATTCTTGATGTTTTATATACTTTAAATCTTAAAAAAATTAATATATATGTATCATTTTTGAGTATCATTCTTGATTTGTTTTTTAAATTTATCCTATTATTTTGTTTAGAGCACTTTTTATGCATGATTTTTTTGCTTTCAATAATTCATAGACTATTTATCCCTATTATTTCTAACACGAATTTAGAAAGCAATATAATTCTTCTATTTATTTATAATAACACCAAATCAATTAATCAAACTCCGGTTTCAATCTTTACAACCGATAAACCTAAAAAATACAAATCTTAAAAAACCATTAAAACAGTTGATACATATTTTATGTTGAAATACATTCGTTACAAAAAAAATTGACAAAGGAAACAAACCCGCGCTTTGAAAGCGCGGATCAAAATCTAGTCTATATTATTAAAGTACAAGCATATTGGTATTTTTACTCTGTTTATCCTTACAAAGGAGTATTTCCTTTGTATTCATTAAGGGTATTCTGGACAATCTGCGCTGGTTTATTCTTAATTGTTTTTTGTTTGTCATTAACCACCGGTTTCCTAATTTAATTTTGGTCTGCCATTATTTCTCTGTTTGATACCACCGGTTTCCTAATTCCATTTCGTTCTGCCATTATTTCCATATTTGATACTATATCGTTTTATTATTTTTCCAATGGGTCATGTTTTAAAACTAATTAATGGTTTGGTTTTAAACTGTTTTTCCTAAATATAATCTCATGTTTATTTTCTGATTCGAAATGATAATACAGTTGAATATTGCCCGAACATAAACAAAGTTTTCGGTGAAGTCGTTTGGTTCCGTTATGAGTTTGGTTAGACTGGTAAGTTATTTAAATTCAATAATAGCATGCCGATATTCTTTAAGATTTTAGTTCTAAAATTATTAATTTTGACAACAATCATTATAATCTAAAACAATTATCAAAATTATAAATATTTTTTAAACAAATTTCAACTTATGATCACCGAATTTGTCTTATCATTAAAAAAATCACAGATATTAAAACACCGATCAAAACTATAAAACTATTATATCGATTTATATTTATCTAATTACAAAAATAAAAACCCAAAAATACATTTACAATATAGTTTTAACCGAACATAAATTCGAATATAATATACATATGCGAAACGGGTTATATAAATGCATATACAAGACATATTATATAAATGTGATTATATAAGGTTTTCACCAAACATAAATCCGCGTTTTGAAAGCGCGGATCAAAATCTAGTGTTGTCCTTAGAACATCATCCCAATCTGCTAACTGACACATGATCAATGTAAGAAACATCAATATGATATAATGGGGTGAAGGAGCCAAGATGGAAAGTCTCATGTGTTTTTAATGCAAGGGATCTCCCACTTCCTCTTCACGTTCATTATCCTTTTCAGTTTTCTGTTTTCAAGGGATCAAGTTAGAGAGTAATCAACTAGTGCTATTTTTTCTCTGCTCCAAGCATTTGTGTTTTTTTTTTAACATTTGAGTTTCTTAGTTTGATACTAAATGTTCAACGGAAAATAATATTTGTGTGGGTCAGAAAAATATGTATCATTTGCTTCCAAAACAGAAATAATTATATTGACATAAAGATGTAGTAGAGAAATAACATAGAAGAGCGGACTTTTCACAATTATTGTTTTCCATTTGTTGTCACATATGTTCACATAAACATACTAGGACAATTTCAATTTCAAAGAAAAAACATACTAGGACAAGGAAAGGAAATGACGTACAGATTTGCCACAACCATTGACCACTTGCCTCACACTAAAACAGTCCAGTCGCTGTAGCACTATTCACATTGTACTGATTCATCCAAAAGATAATTTTTTTTGTCCAAGGATAACGTTAGTGCTTCTACATTTCAGTGAATGGTTATAAAGATATACAAGAAAAAAGATAAATGATCTTAGGGCTATTCATTATTTTATAAAACTTGTTGATAATTATCAATCTATCTAGAAACTTCTGAGTAAAGATGAACGATAATAATTAACAATTTCAGGTCGCCGCAAGGACGACACCGTCATGATCGGTTTGGCACATGTCGTTGTTACTAGTTCACTTCAATCATCTTATAAATTTTCACTTCCGGGACTTTCCTTCTTGACCCAGGAACGGGAAAGATAGTGGAAGTCTGCTACAGCACAAAAATTAAAAATAACCAAAACCATGCGAACGATGCATAAACATCACTAAATCAGACAAAAATCATGAAAAAGTTATAAAACCTAGTAAAACCCAAGCGGACACGTTAAGTATTAAGAATCCGTAATGATTTCTCTGTCTATCAAGTTCTGTTGTCCTCTCGTACCACCTGATCAGTACCAGGACCCACCTCTTCCTTAGACTCGCTGCAAGTACAGCTGTGGTCAGACCTATTCGCCGGCGTAGCCAAGTAAGTGGGTTTGTCATCGCCGGCCATGATGACGAGAAGCTTCTCCGGTATCGCCGTGGGCTTGTCCCCGTGAGTGTCACCGTCGGTTTTGGCATCATCTCCGGCTTCGATATCTCTCTCAGCCGAGCCAGAGAGTCGCCAGTAAGAACAAGCGAGGATGAGTAGGGCGAAGGCGATGAGAGCCATCATGGCGGCCAAACCACCGAAGAGATAAGGAACCGGAGAGTGCCACGGCGAGTGAGGCACCACCATGGTGGAGTTATGGTTGTTTCCTTCATGCTTTTGGTAATATTGTCTTCCTTCCATTGCCTGCATGTGTTTATCAAAGTGAATAATTGAAATGTTTTTTTCTTTCTTTAATTTAATCAACTGAGTGGTGGGAGAAGGGATTGTGTTGTGAGGGGTATTTATAGAGAGGAGATGGGATTATTATTTAACGCGTTTGATTGACGTTTTATTTATTACGTTTATCATTCTTAATTTAGCATATGATTCTAATATTTTTCAGCATATCAATCGACAGCGGTAAGGTAATTTTTGTAACTAAATCCAAGCAGTATGTTGATAAAACTTAAATTTGAATGTCTTCATGCATGTTGTGGTCTTGATTAATGCTTCCAATTTTTAGTGTGATTGTGAGAAGTAACATAATTAATTGAGGGAATCGTTCTATTATTGATGAAGTCAAGAAGTTCGGTACTTCAGTTCATGTATAGTGATGTAACTTTTCCATATGTATTTACATGATTTGAGGGGGTTTTCCTAGTTTTGAGTGAATTATAACTTAATTAAGTTGGTTTTCCAGTTTCTTAACAATACATATGTCTCCATCTTTAGTACGTTAACAAAGTTTTAAGTTTAGTGGTGGATTCAATAGTCTTTGAAATACAACTATGGGTTGAGGTTGAAGTGAAGAGTTGTTTAATAATCTTGTTATGGCAATTTGTACACAAACTTCACTGTTTTGGAAAACTACAGTAGCAGCATTTAAGTAAAACTAAATGAAAACAAACAAATCTTACAGATTAAACAGAAAAACCGTGAATACACATAACAAATTTATAATTACAGGAGTTGGTAGTTCATTCAACCACTTTGACAAGAAATTAGCAAAATTCGGAAGTAATGCAAAATTTCCATTGTAACTTCTGATGCCAAAAAAAAAAAAAAAAAAAAAAAAAAACCTGATTCAAAGTATTATGGAACGTAAAAGTATAACATATTTTATTACCTAAAAAAAGTTGGCGTCCCAGATGTAGAACTTACAAACTGAATCTATGTTAGTGCCATGGATTTTCAATACAATAATGACCGATACTAGTAGATTAGCCTACATCATCGATATATTATTCTATATGTTATTGTAAATAAATGTGGAATTCTTAACAACAATTATAAAAATATTACAATAACTATACATTGAGCTATTCGGAATATATATTCGCTGCGAAATGAAATAATAGAATTAGACAATAAATTCCGTAACGGGAGGGTTTGGTTCTCAGCGTCAGCTTCCACCATGTCTGAAAACACTCGGATATTCCGTTAGTTTCCAATCACTTCTCTTGCGTTCCCCATTTCCACATTCTTCCTCTTTTCTTCTTAGTTTATTAATTTCTGTTTTCTTATTGTTCTCTACTGTGTCCACCAGTATTATCTTAAGCACTAATATATCATTAAGCCGAGTAAAAGGAATTTCGAAGGCAGCTCTTTTCTTTAAAGCATCCAAGCCAACAATGTTGAAAGATTAATATTCCAACCTAATCCTCATCTTACATTAACCTATTGAGATTAACTAATCATTTCATTTTTCACATGTGGTGCAAACATATATATACACACACGCACATGCATAACAAATATGTGGTATAACTGGAATACTTACGTCGAATAATCCGTTTCATATTATATATCAAGTTTTTTCATATTATATCTTTATAACCATAACCTAAAGGTTTTAGGTATTTATAGTTTATTTTCTTATATTGGGGTTTAACCTACTTAACTTGTGGTCCGCATAACGATCCCTGATCCAACTTAAATTCCCTAATTTGATTCGTGTTTATGCATGAATCTTAGGGAATCATATTCTCGTTATATAGGCACGTTCCATGTGAAGGTAATATAAATAATATACATAGGAGCTCATTAGTTTCTAGAACAAATTAATTAAGGGAAGTAATTTATCAATTAAGTGCAATAGTTAAATATTGGAGTTATATTCTTCTTTCCGGTAGTTATTCTGCCATAGTGGTTTAGACCAATCAGATTATTTTGAAAGAGTGATGGGTGCTTTAGGGTTGCTTGTTGTAAAAAACAAGATTACCTGTGATTTTCAACAACCAGCATACTTGCCTTCTTCACCTTATTTCTAGGCAACACTTTCTATAAAATTCACTAAAAAATAAATAATATACATGATTTTTTGGATATCTAATACGAGAAAATAGCCATTAAAAGCCTAAACTTTCAAATTAAAGCCAAAAAAACTTTCAACTCATGTTTGAGCCAAAAAAATCACCAACTTTCAAATATTGGTCATTTTAATCATCATATTTTGTTGACTATGCCATTTAAGAAACCTGAATAATCAACTGTTAAAATCGATTAAAAAAAATAAACACATGTTAATTTTCTAAACGACATCGTTTTTAAAATTGATTAAAACATTGATCAAACAATTGTTTTCTCGTCTGAAACACTTAAAACATCTCTTTCCCGAAACCATAGTGAAGAAGATGAAATTGATTTGAGGCTCTGCTTTCGCGAAAGAGATATTTAAATGTTTTCAGAAGCAAATAGACGTCATTTGATCAATGTTTTAATCGATTTTTAAAATGATCTCGTTTAGAGAGTTAACATGTGTTTATTTTCAGTCGGATTTAATAGTTGACTAATCGAGTTTCTTAAATGGCTGAGTCAACAAAATATGAGGTTTAAAATGACTAATATTTGAAAGTTGATGATTTTTTTTGCTTAAACATGAGTTGAAGGTTTTTTTGGCTTTAATTTGAAAGTTTAGAGTTTGAATGACTTTTTTCTCTAATCTAATACACACCCTCAATTTAAAGGGCGTTAGAATTCATTTTTTGCGAATGTTAGATAACTTAAAAACAGATTATAGTGGAAGTAAATTATGTAAAATGGATAAGAGTATCATCACTATTTACTAATTTATATAATACATACCATTACAAAGGCACATATGCCTTTATAGATCTACTGATGACCTACTGAAACTATAGAATGCAACAAATTTCATTATTGCATGTCTCCCATTAGTTACTTGAAAAACTGAACGTCTAGAAAGAATATATTAATTACAATAAAACAATTAAGATTCGCTCTCAGGAAAAGGAGAAGATATGGTAATAAAAAGAAGGTCTATTAAAAAGATATGATGATAAAAGGATGTTTTTATTTGAACTTTAAGAAGATGAAAGTACAATAATTGTAGTGATTCATAGACACATGTTATCATAAAACACGTAGATGAAAAGAAACAAGGAGTAAAGATACAAAAAACAGAGCGATACATAAGTTTTTTTTTCCTGAAATTACCTATTGTTGTATAGTTTTTTATAATGTCTTATTTTAATTTGTACTGACATGATTCATGTGGAAGCTGTAAAAATGGTGGAATAGCAAGGGAAGATCATACATGCGAGAGACTGTTGTGAACGGGGACCAGCCGTTGTGGGTCACGCGCGGGAGGGTGGTTCAACTTTTAGTCGAGACGTCCTTATCGTCCAGCACCCTGGCCTGGTCCATCTTACTCCATTGTCGGCCTTGCCCATCTTAATTTACCCACACTTTCATTGGACACCATTAATGAATTCATGCACTCAGATATAAGATATTTTCAGTCTTTTTTTTTGTTTGAACATTGGCTTAGATATTTTCAGTCTTGACTCTCGACTATTAGCTAAAACACTGGCCACCCTAGTGCGGCTGGCTTAACCGGTTAGAGGAGTACAAAGTGTCACCGGATCAGAATTTGAGGTTTAGAGCAGCCCTGCATGTGATATGAATTCATTTGCACATGCTTCATATAATTTTATTCTTTTCTTCTGATGTGAAACCATAGAAACAGATAAACCATTTATGTTAAACGAGAACCTGGTTCCTGCAAAACTGGTTAAACATTTTTGAATGGCCACCAAATGAATGAGTGAGAATGAATAATCTCTTCAGTCCTCAAATTTGACACTATTTATGAATATATTTTTTTTCAAATATTTATTTTCACATTCATTTTAATTTTAGAAATCATAGAGAAAAAAATTTCTTACTAAATCAGACAATGAACAATAAGGAAAAAGTATTCCTATTATTT
The DNA here is from genome assembly GCA_026261945.1 of Hirschfeldia incana. Taxonomy (NCBI): domain Eukaryota; kingdom Viridiplantae; phylum Streptophyta; class Magnoliopsida; order Brassicales; family Brassicaceae; genus Hirschfeldia; species Hirschfeldia incana. The sequence continues at coordinate 9,034,476 of JABCMI010000006.1, forward strand.
TGTTCTTCTTCATTTCATTCCTCTTTGTCCCTGTTATTTCCTTTGTGTTCATCAATTTTATTTTTTTCATTTTTTTAACGTCAACTTCATCTTCTTATTAATATAATCTTGAACATACATAGTCTTGGTGTAATAAAGATGTAATAAACATTGGAACATAGTGAAAATATTGAAATAAGATTCCTTGTTGAAGAATATTTTTTGCTAATTTATCCGCCACCATGTTGCCTTGTCTCTTGATCCATTTGAAGTGCACTTCCTGAAATTTAGTAGCCCACCATCGAACTTCTCGTACCCAATTATGTATACCAAAATGTAGCACATTATGGTTAAGAATGTTCATCATCTTCTGATTGTCTCCTTTAAATATCACTTTCGTATAACCCAAGCTCCAGCAGTGTTGCATTGCTAAGATGAGAGCTTGAAACTCTTTTTCTAAGGCATTGTTTGTCTTGTTGCCGATTGCTTGTCCCGCAAACTTGAAAGTACCACTTTCATCTCGAACAACCCAACCTGCCTTACTAGGCAACGTTTCATTCACAAAAGCACCATCAAAATTACATTTGCTAAATCCAACCCTTGGCCTTTTCCACACTTGATCTTGTGTCTGCAATCCTCCATCTCCTCTTCGACCATCCCGAATTATATCACTGTGATATTTTCCTCATTCTTCAGCATCAAACTTTGCTTGTTGAATTACTTTCCACCACGGTACATTCTTTTGTTGAAAAATCAACAAATTTCTACTCTTCCAAATGCGTCATAAGAGACTAATGGGTAAGTCTTTGAAATGAGACAGACCTGGTGAAGTGTTACATGTAATACAAGCTTCAATTTTGTCTTCGAGAGTTCCATTTGCTCCTGTGATTATTGTGTTGGAGATTCCTGAGGCCCTCCATATCATCTTTGCGTAAGGGCACTCAAAGAATAATTGCTTTTCTGTTTCTTGTGCAGTACAACATCTTGGACACAGATCAAACTGAGTAACATGTCTGCTTCGGAGATTTGTCCCTGTGGCTAAGGATCTTGACAGAGTTTTCCATAGAAAATGTTTAACTTTAGGAGGTGATGAACACTTCCAGAGTTTCTGTTTCAAGATCGGATCTCCCCAAACCGGTGATATTATCTCATTATCTGGAAGATGGGTGTTCAACCAGTATCCTGACTTCACTGAATAAATTTCATTGTCAGTGTAGTGCCAACCAAGTAAATCCAATTTTGCCCTACTTGAGAGTTTCAATGACAGTATTTTTTCAACATCCTCCTGCAATACAGTTTCTCTGAGCTTCGGTAAATCCCAACCTGATCCATCTTGGAGTATGTAATCTTGGACACTTTCCACAGCATAATGATCTCCTAAAAGTCGTGATGGACGAGGTGGGTGATCTGGAATCCAAGGATCAGACCACATGCTAACAAAGGAACCATTCCTTATAATGAATCTCATCCCTCTCTTTAGTAGATCTCTCCCATGTAACAGAGACTTCCAAGCATAAGAAGCCTTTTTTTAAGGACTGCAGTAAGAATGTTACCCTCCCTAAAATATTGAGCTTTTAAAATCCTCGCCATTAAACTCTCAGGTTGCTGAAGTATGTGCCATACTTGCTTCCCTAATAAAGCTTGATTGAATTTCTCTAGATCACGAAATCCTAGTCCTCCTTCTCTTTTAGGAACTGAAACTCTGCTCCAGCTGTACCAATGCATTCCTTTTTTATCACCTGAACCCCACCAGAACATTGCAAGAATTGCATTTATCTCTTCACATATAGACTTGGGTAGTCGGAAGACATTCATAAAGTAGATAGGCATTGCAAGGGCTACAACTTTAAGTAATATTTCTTTACCACCGTGTGAAAGGAATTTCTTTTTACATCCTTGTGTCGCAGCCTTAACCTTGTCAATAATGTATTGAAACATTTCTCCTTTCTTCCTACCAAATTGCTCAGGCAATCCAAGATATTTACCATGTCCTCCTTCGTTGTAAATACCTAACAAATGTCTCATTCTTTGCTTAACCACACTAGAAACATTCTTGCCAAACGTTATCATGACTTGCTAAGATTAACAGCTTGTCCTGGAACCATTTCATAGAGAGATAATATTTGTTTCAGCCTTCTTCTATCTTTTGGATTTGCCAATGAAAAGAACAGAGAGTCATCTGCAAATAACAGATGATTAACTGCAGGTGCTTGTAGCGCAATCTTAACTCCAAGAAGTGAGCGATCAGTCATTGCTCTGTTCATGAGATGTGATAAAGCCTCTGCGCAGAGAATAAATAAGTAAGGAGATAGGGGATCGCCTTGTCTCAAACCTCGTTGTGGTAGGATCTGACCTTCAGGAACCCCATTGATCAATACTGAAAAGCTGACTGTAGTAACACAAGTCATGATCCACTTAATCCATCGTGGATGAAACCCCATTCTCTTCATGGTTTCTTCTAAAAATTTCCATTCCAGTCGATCATAAGCTTTCGTTATATCTGTCTTCACTGCCATGTATGAATTAGCTTGACGTTTTGACCTTGAGACTGTGAAAAATCTCATGAGCAACAATGATATTATCTGATATCATTCTGCTCGGAATGAAAGCTGCCTGATTTTCAGTGATGATACTATTCATGTGCTGTTGTAGACGGTTGATCAGTATCTTAGATATAACCTTATAAACCACATTGCATAAAGCAATTGGTCTAAACTCCGACATACCAGAGGGAGGATATACCTTCGGCATGAGGCAGATATTGGTATGATTCAACTGTGGATCAAAGTTGTCATCATTGAAAAAACGCTTGATCTCCGTGATAATATCATCCTTAACAACCTCCAAATGTTGATGATAGAAAACTGCAGGAAATCCATCTGGGCCAGAGGCTTTGTGAGATCCTATTGCAAAGATGGCCTCTCTGATTTCATCTTCATAAATCCCTTTAGTTAGATCATCATTCATCTCTTCACTAACACGTGCAGTAAAACCACTAAAGACTTCATCAAAGTGTGAACTTACTCCAGACTGAGATGTGAAGAGATTAGTAAAATAATTCTCTGGAACCTTAGCAATATTCTTGTGGCCTATGTGGACTACACCATTATCATCTTGAATGAAGGTTAGTGTACTTTTAATGTGTCGTCCTCTAGATACTGCATGAAAGTAACTAGTATTTCTGTCACCTGCTCTCAGCCACATAATTCAACTTTTTTGCTTCCAAAAGATTTCTTCATCCAGATATGCTTTGTTCAGTTCCTCTTTAAGCATAGTAACTTATGTTTGTTGAGATGATGCAGAGCACATAGCATTGTCTAGTCGACCTCTCAATAATTGTATTCTCTCCTCAGCATTTGTTCGATTGCTTCGCTTCCATACAAATATCTGCTGTCGACAACGACTAATTCTCTGTGAAAGGGGGATGTTAAAAAGTGTAGTCTGTCCTGTTCCACTCCATCCTATATTAATGGCTGCCTTAAAGCCATCTCTATCATACATTCTACTATCGTAGCAGAACATTTTCCTTGGCTGCTCTCTTTCTGCAGATGCATAAGTGATCAAAGGGCGGTGATCTGATTCTCCTAACTCTAAAAACAGAGTTTCATATGAAGGAAATTCTGAGAACCAGTGTGTATTAGCCATTACACGATCAAGACAACAATGTATTACATCATCACCTTGTTTCCTTACCCATGAAAAGCGATTTCCTACAGAAGGGAGGTCTGCAAAATCACACTGTCTCATCATCATTCTGAAATCCAGAAAAGATGCTTCTGGTCGTATTCGTCCTCCTGACTTCTCATGAATCCCAAGAATCTCATTAAAATCCCCCCAAAGCAATCCACTTTTCATTTCGTCTACTAATAGCAAATCGTTGAAGTTTCTCCCAAGTGTGATGTCGAAAGCTCGGATTTGGGTGACCATAAACAAAGGTATAGTAGAAAGAACTTCCATTAATCTGAACTTTACAATCGATTACATTAGGAGAATGAAACAAGACTTGCAACTGTACATGGGATTTCCAAAAGATAACTAAACCTCCACTCAAACCTAACGGAGGAACAAAAACATAATGGTAAGCGTTATAGTATCCGTTTGGTTCGGTTCTCAATCTATTTGAGTTTTGGATTTCCAAACTAGACCTGATTCCAATATTTAGAAATTTTTGGTTTTGATTCTGTCCAAATCTATTCAAGTTTGGATTTTAGGAACTAAAGATTTAAACGCCAAGTATTTATAAATTTAATTTGGTTTGAGTTTGGTTCATGTTCCCGCTAGGCATTTAAATTATGTAAAATAAAATAATATACAAAATGTACTTTAAGTCTTCGAAATCAAAATATGAAAATAATATACAACATTTAAGTTTTAATAATTAAGACTAGATATCAAAAATTATTAAATTGATTATATTTAGATATTTGAGTGAAAAAGTAGGTTTTTGGATATTTCTGATAGTTTAGAATTTTCCTTATTTCAATACTTATCGATACTATTATTTATGAAGTGATTTTGTTTAGTTGTTATGTTTTCCATAATTTTAGATAATTATGCTTATTTGTCATGTTTTCCATAATTTTATGTAATTTATTTATTTATTATGTTTATAACAATTTTAGTTTTGATTATTTTTATATTCTCCATAATTTAGGTTATTTCTTTATTCGTCATGTTCTTAATAATTTTAATTGGAAATTTTATTTAATTTTGTATTTTTGAATAATTTTAGTTTTGCTTACTTTTCATATTTTCCATGATTTTAGGATATTTTACTTATTTGTCATGTTTTATTATTTTAAATTTTAGTTGTCATATTCCATTATTTAGGTCGAGTCATTAATTTTAATACATAAACTAGATTTTCATCCGCGCAACCGCGCGAATTTTTGTTTTCATTTATTTTTATATAAGTATTTTTTTCAATTTTCAATTGGTATATATTATATTATATGAAGTGTATCTACAAAATAATAGAACATTATTATTTTAAGGTATATTATTTTCATTGAATAGATTGTTTCTTACTATGTATTTGTATTTTTCAATATATATTTTTTATTATTATTTCATTATTAAAAATTGTAACTATGTATAAAGATTGATAACATATTGTTTTATTGTCATCTTCAAAGATATTGTAACATAAGAAAAATTAGATAGTTTTTTTTTTAAATTAAAATTTTACCTTCATAGATTTATATGATCGAGTAAATAATTAAACATTATGTTTCTGTTTAATTTTTAAAATAAAATATATAATTTTAATATTTTTTTCATTGGTTTAATGTAGTATAGATTAATCATCGTTATATTATATCTATTTAATTTATATTATCTGTAAAATAAAATGGATTATCTATTGTTTAAATCCAATTATTGATAGCCCTATAAAAACTGATAATCCCAAAGTCAAAGGTAACTAATATTTTTCCAAGAAAAAAAGTGTTGTAAACCTAACTTATTTTTTAATCGGTTGCTATATACCGTGATTGTAGATATGTATATATTCTTCCTAAATCTGGTATCAAGTATACTCTCTATGTTTTTAAATAAGTGTCACTTTAACTTTATGCACACAGATTAATGAAACAATTAGTATTACATATTTTCTATCTTGTTTTTTTTTTGATAAAGGGTTTCTTCTTTCCGTCTTGTCATTTCTTTTCTCAGCTATATGCTCGACCTTCCAAAATTTTCGTCGAGTCAGACTTGGTTTTAGGTGTTATATTGAGGAAGGATGAATTTACCTTTGTGAACCCCTCACAACTATTATCATATGTGGTCTTGTATCTACGAGACTACACCAAATACCCCGAAATTTGTAGTTAACTATAATTTTGCCATTGAGATATATTGCATTCTCTACTTTGCTTGATATTATCTTGTGAAAATCGCATGTAATATGTAGGGGACAAAGGCCTTGGCCCAATTTACCTCGTTTGTTTGAAGTTCATGTCATAAGGGAATGTAATTCCAGTTATGAACAAGGTTAGAATATTTTTGCAAACGTGGGAAAGTTTCTAGTGACTATAGTCCTCATTTTTTTGGTGGAATTTGAACTACATATTGTCTCAATCCGTATAGCAAAATTTTTCACCACATCATTAAAATATAATATTGTAAAACTGGTTTTGCAATGTGTGTGTGCCAAACAAAAGGAAGGTTGACAGATTGGGAAATGGACTGCCTGATGTGCAATTTTTACGTGTTACTAATAATGTAAATTGCAAAGAGATGGTAACCGATTAAATCCCCTAATTATTATTTGCGAAGTGATTTTGGTACATCTATATTATTAAAACTGAAGTAAAATTAGTACTGTTTGGAAACAATGATAAGAAGTTAAATGAAAATTGTTTGGTAACTTGGATAGTAGTATTTTTTGCACTTCTATTATTTGCACATTTAGCCATTACAATAAATAAAATATTTCTTTTTTAAATTTCTTTTTATTTATATATTCAGCCACTGCAATTATAATCAATTTAAATTAATTGGTTACATTTCTAAAGTTTATCTAATCAAACTGATATTCATATATTGATTATTTTTAAATATTAATATTATACGACTATTAACTAAATCGCATGAATTAAAAATATATAATATTTTAATGAAATTAACTAAATCGTAAATTTACAAAATATATATATTTTTTTTACTAAATCGACAGTTTAAAATTTTACAATGAACATAAATTAAATAAAACATCCGCACGGGAGTGCGGATTAAAAGCTTGTATCCTCTTTACAATCAATTTTATCAAAAAAATGATGACATTGCTACTAAAATTGATGACATGTTTTATAGTTAAATATATATCAGTGATATATATATATATATATATATATATATATATATATATATATATATATATATATATATATATATATTTGGTAAACTTCATAAAATATGACAATAACACATACATTACATTTAATATTGATTATATTTTTGGTAAACTTCTTAAAATATGATAATAGCTCATAAATCATCACTAAAATAAATATATTCAAACATACATTAAAAATTTTGAAATGTTATTTAGTTTTACATTTATAATTGTACAATTTTATTACTAAATTTTCTACGTTTTTTTTTTAAATTATAAATTGTTAATCGATCATTAGTTTATTTTAGATAACTACAAATTTTATTATTATGGTTTAGATTAAATTTTTAATAACTATAAAATTTAATATGATTTTTAGTAATTTTATACAAGTTGGTTTAATACATTTAACCAAAATCAATAGATAAAAATTGATCTAAAATTTGAATTTTCAATATATGCATATATATTATTTTAAATAAAAAAATTACTTTTTCTTAATTTTAGGCTTAGTTAAATTAAATTTCGATTAAATATTAGTTAAAAATAATAAAATATATAATATTAAAAATTCCATTTTAAATAAATTTAATTTTTAAAAACTTTATTACTGCACATGGTGCATGAAAACACCTAGTTAATTTCATATATGCATTTACTTCAATTTGGGAGATTACATCCTTTATATGTTGGTGCTAGGCCTGAGACGGATCCGGATATCCGAGATATATAGGGTATCCGGATCCGGATTTGGATCCGTCAAACTGTTGTTTCAATATTTGAATTCGGATTCGTGCTTTTCGGATATCCGGGTTTCAGATATCCGTCTAGATATCATGATAACCGCAAGTATCTGGATTCGAATCCGGATCCGTTAAAATAATTAAAAAATAATAAAATATTTGTAAAATACCAACTAAATTCATATAATCTATAAATATTACATAAATTATTTTTTACAAAATTTATGAATGTATTTATGCATATAATGTTATTAAAATTAAATGTAATATTATAAGACTAAATTTTATGTATAAATATTAATAAATAAACTATAATCATTAATAAAAATTAAAGATTTAATATATTTTAAAATTTTGATCCGGATTTGGATATCCGAACCTAAAATTCCAGATATCCGGATTCGACGGATCCGACATTTTATTATCCGGATCGGAATCCGGACGCTCTGGATATCCTATTTTCGGAGCGGATCCGGATCGGATCTCGGATCGAATCCGGATCTCGGATAATAATTCCCAGCCCTAATTGGTGCAAATGCAATAATATTGAAAGGAAAAACAGTTAGATCAATAAAACAAGTTTAAAAGATCAATAAATAAACTGTAATTATTAATAAAAATGAAAGATTTAATATATTTTAAAAATTAGATCTGGATTCAGATATCCGGACCTAAAAATCTAGATCTGGATTCGACGGATCCGACATTTTACTATCCGGATCCGGATTCGGACGCTCTGGATATCCTATTTTCGGAGCGGATCCGGATCGGATCTCGGATCGAATCCGGATCTCGGATAATAATTCCAAGCCCTAATTGGTGCAAATGCAATAATATTGAAAGGAAAAACAGTTAGATCAATAAAACAAGTTTAAAAGATTGGGGGTCTACATTTGGGTTGCGTATTTCTCAAATCTTCCTGAAGGTTGCAGTTCATGTGGTTAACACCACTATGTGCAGCTCTCTTCTCACTTCTGCTCGTTCATTTTGTACTGGTTCCTATTTTCTTTTTAAATCTCTAATACAAATTGGCAGCCATGAATCACACAATCTAAAATTGGTATGATGAGAGTCATAAATCTAATATGGAACAGGTTTAATCATAATCCAATATCCAAAGGCCAGGCTTGCAGCAAACAATCAATACGATGCTCGGCCCAATAAAAGCCCAATTTATCTTTTATCTGCAGAAAACCCTAGTTCCCGTAGCTAAAACTCTGTGCCTCTTTTGACCAAAAAAAAACAAAAGCTCTGTGCCTCTTTGCAGCGAAAGCTCTATCAACAAGACGATGGTATAGACTCTGCTTTTGCTCTGTTTCTCTATTTCATACGTTATGTAATTGGAAAACGTAACTATGTATTCACTGATTGTGTTCTTGTTCTTTCCTATTGCCAGATTATCTCAGAGACCAACCGCAGAGAGATCTGCAAGTACCTCTTCAAAGGTTCGTACGCTTATCAACTGAGTAATGTAGATGCTAGATCTAGTGAACATTCGAGGGTCGTTTCATAAAGTCTGAATCTTTAAGATTATGAAGGTAGCTATTGGATGATTTGTCTGTGAATTGGGTTTCTGCAGAAGGAGTATTGTTTGCGAAGAAGGATTTCAACCTCGCGAAGCATCCGTTGATTGAGTCAGTTCCCAATTTGCAAGTGATCAAGCTCATGCAGAGTTTCAAGTCCAAGGAGTACGTTAGGGAGACGTTCGCCTGGATGCATTACTATTGGTTTCTGACCAATGAAGGGATTGAGTTTTTGAGGACTTATCTTAACCTCCCGTCTGATGTTGTTCCTGCGACTTTGAAGAAGTCTGCTAAGCCCATTGGGCGTCCCTTTGGTGGCCCACCTGGTGATCGCCCAAGGTAGTTTTGGTTTCTGTATCCTTGAATTCGTTGTAGCATTGACTGATTTAGTAACATGGGTTTTGGGGGGATTGTTTCAGAGGACCACCTCGTTTTGAGGGAGACCGTCCGAGATATGGTGACCGTGATGGGTACCGTGGAGGGCAACGTGGTGGTGATGCTGGAGGTGAAAAGGGTGGAGCTCCTGCTGATTACCAGCCCTCTTTCCAAGTAAATCTCTCTCTCTCACGATCCCGTTCATTCAAATGATCTAGCTACATTCAGTCATGTTAGTAGTTAATGACTCTAACATTGCATATGCGATATTGTTGTGTGTGTTGACAGGGAAGTGGTGGGAGGCCTGGATTTGGCCGTGGTGCAGGTGGTTACAGCGCAGCAGCTCCATCTGGCTCGGGTTTACCTTGAAAGAATTGTGTGCTTATCGTTAAGCAATGGGAAGGCAGTTTTTGTTTTTGGCTTTAGTTTTGTTTGTGTAATGCAAATCCGGAATCTTTAATCTATCTATTTCTCTGACTTTTGGTCTAAATAAACAAATCCTATAGTTTTCCAGGGTCTGTGTTAAAATTGCACGTTTCTTATTATTTGCTTACATGAGTAGTAAACTGGTGCTTTGTCCAATTGGTATGTCCGAACAATATTTGTGTGTGTGTGGTCATGTCCAAACTATACTTGTGTTGATCAAGAGGAACATGTTATGGAGTGTCGACCAGAATCTTAAACTTGTTTAGAAATCCATGATGGGTAAATAGTAGTACTCTGAAGATGAATTGTTAATACTCGTGTGTCTGGTTATTCATTTTCTCTATTATTTCGCTTCAAAGTTACGATTGGAATTCATATTCAAAAACTAGAATCAAACATTTAATTGCTTTAATTGAGTTGTATAAGTATCATCGTGGACTCGTAATGTTGTGACAAAATTATTAATTCCATTCAAACCGCAAAAAGAGAAAAACTAAAGGCACGTGAGAAGCCCATTACTAAAAGAACTGATGAGGCCCATAAAAGTAATAGAGTAATGGGCTTACAGTTAAAAAGAACGGCGCGCGTAGTAAACCCTAAACCCTAGCATATATACACTTCAATCATCTGCTCCACAAAACCAAAACTCAACCCTAGAGAAAACTCTCATCACACAATCAATCAGCAATGGGTAAGGTGAAAGGAAAGCATCGTTTGGACAAGTACTACAAGCTCGCCAAGGAGCGCGGGTTCCGCTCCCGTGCCTCCTACAAGCTCATCCAGCTCGACGTCAAGTACTCCTTCCTCCACAAATCCCGAGCCGTCCTCGATCTCTGCGCCGCCCCCGGAGGTTGGATGCAGGTCGCCGCCGAGAAAATCCCCGTCGGCAGCCTCGTCCTAGGGATCGATCTCGACCCCATAAAAACCGTCGGCGGCTGCGTCGCGATCCAGCAGGACATCACTAGGCCCGAGTGCAGGTCCAAGATCAAGCAGGTGCTTGACAAGTACGGCGTCAATGCCTTCGATCTGATTCTCCACGACGGGTCTCCCAACGTCGGTGGTGCCTGGTCTCAGGAGGCCATGAGCCAGAACGCTCTTGTTATCGATTCCGTTAAATTGGCTACTGAGTTTCTCGCTCCCAAAGGGAATTTCATCACTAAGGTCTCTGAGCTTTTTTTTTGGTTTTTATTGTATTCGTAAATGTGTTTTTTTTTTTTTAATTTTGACCATTTTTTTTAAATGTGTGTAGGTTTTCAGGTCGAGAGATTACAACAATGTGCTGTTTTGTCTTAATAAGGTATTTATTTTTTACTTGGGATGGTGATTTGTTTACGGTGGGGGTTGTTGTTTCTTACTGGTGCTTTTTTTTGGTTTTGGTGCAGCTGTTTGAAAAGGTTGAAGTGTTTAAGCCGCCGGCTAGTAGATCAGCATCTGCTGAGACGTATCTGTTGGGTTTGAATTACAAAGCTCCTGGCAAGATTGATCCTCGTCTTCTTGATTTCAGATATCTCTTTAAGGAGAATGCTGATCCAACTAAAAAGGTGATTACCAATTTTCTTCTTCTGTAGTTAAGGTTTGTGTGTAAGTATTAAGCAATATATGTTTTGTTTGTAGGTTGTGGATGTGCTTGGAAAATCTAAGCAGAAGAGGAACCGTGATGGGTATGCAATTTCAACTATCTTGTTTTTGTTAAAAGTTATTAATAACTGGGGATTATGTATAGGTATGAGGATGGAGAGTCCATTTTGAGGAAAGTTTCATCTGCTGCTGATTTCATTTGGTCTGAGAATCCTCTTGAGGTTCTTGGCACAGTTACTTCTATATCCTTTGACGATGAAGCCTCCCGACCTTTGAAGGAACATGAGTTGACCTCAGAAGAGGTACTGCTCTCTTGTTTGTCATAATTAACTAATCTATGAAGATATATGTAACGTATACTTGTTCTTCTTCTTTTTTCTGGACGCAGATTAAAATTCTTTGCGATGATCTTCCGGTTTTGGGGAAGAATGACTTCAAGAACATTTTAAAGTAAGAACTGCGTTGCTTATCCCTTCATGGACTCTTTTTATCTTTAAGTCTCACTTTTTTTCTTCTTAGTTATTCGTGGAACGTGATAAAACTTTCCTGCTAATGAATTTTACCTAGTGTTAGATTTACATAGCTCTGTGTGTGGATGGATAAAGAATGGTTTCCCTAGCCTTTCATATTTTTACTAATGCTAATCCCAGAAATTATGCTTAAAATAGCGCTATATATCTGGGTCCGTGGATCTAGTATTGTCTTGAGGGAAAGTATGGTTTTGTTTTGACGTTATCTTACCATTTGTTAGGAAAATTTATTAGTTCTGTAGCAGATATTGAACTCTGTTTGTATTGTAGATGGCGAATGCAAATCAGGAAAGCTCTGACTCCTGAGAAAAAGGAAGTAGCTAAAAAGGAGCCTGATGTGGAGAAGGAAGAGGAAAATGAGGATGATAAGCTACTCAATGAATTAGAAGAGCTGACAAACGCTGTAGATCGCAAGAAGAAACAGGCAAAGAAGCTTCTCGCAAAACGACGGGCTAAGGTTATTTTCTTTATTTTGTTGTTAAATTTTAATTGGTCATTTCCGTCGGAAATTTTGATAATGTTAAACGTAGGAACTGTTTAAGTACGTATTAGTCCACTTAACTTCAGTTGCAAAAACATATCCAGATGTGTATGTTTGCCTAAGAAAAACTAATACCCTTTACTTACTGAATCATTTGACCTTTGTGTCAAAGTTAGATATTAATATTCCGAAGGCCATGATTGACTTAATTGAGAGCACTTTATTTATACTTCACTTTCTTAATTCGATATGTTTTCTTTTTCAGGATAAGACTCGGAAGGCGACTAATCCACAGATAGATGCACTTGAAGATGGTTATGTGGACCATGATTTGTTCTCTCTTGCTGCTATCAAGGTACTCCAATTTTGTATCCGATCTCTACGTTAAATTTGTTTTGTACAATTCAATGGTTTTAAATTTGATTCTACTTCGAATTACGTTGTAAACTTGTAAATCTCCATTTATTTATCCATTTCAGGGAAAGAAAGATCTTATGGCTGTTGACAATGATGATGATGCCAATGTCAACGCCAATGACGTTGAGAACGATAACCGTACTGCTGTAGCTTCAGAAGACTCCGAGGACAGTGACCTGGATTCTGATGAAGAACGTCAGAGGTCAGGCTTCTAACCCCATACCTTTTTTTGTAGACTATAGAATATGATGTTTCAAGATTGTCACACTTTGCTCAAGTTTGTGTTAGTGCTGTTATTTCATCTTGTAGTCTTTTTTAACATTACAGATACACTGAAGTAATGGAAGAGGCTTTTGATGAGGCATATGACCGGTACATGGAGAAGAGAGAAGGAAGCGCAAAGCAAAGGAAGCGTGCTAGACAGGCACACGCTGAAAAGCTTGAGGTAACCAAAAAATCATTGCTTACCCCTCGTTTTCATGGATGATACAGATTTTTTGAATTGACACATTTTTTGCCTGGATCTGCAGGAGGGTGATGGAGATGAAGAAATGAAACTAGATTATGACTCAGATATGAACGTAGAGATGGATGAGGCGAACCCTCTTATGGTGCCACTTGATGATGGAGAGACCCAAACAAAAGAGGAGATATCCAACCAGTGGTTCAGTCAGGATATATTTGCAGAAGCTGTGGAAGAAGGAGACTTGGGAAAAGATGACAGTGACGACGACATGCCAACTAAGAAGAAGAACTTATCTAAAGCCGAGAAGAAGAAGAAGAAGGCGAAAGCAAACGTGTTGTCTGATCATACTTCACTCGCTAGCTCTAAGAAGGAAGACGATTTTGAGATAGTCCCTGCACCAGTCACAGATTCTGACTCGGATTCATCCTCAGACGATGACGACGTGCATACAAAAGCAGAGATATTGGCCTGCGCCAAGAAAATGCTAAGGAAGAAGCAGAGAGAAGAGATGCTTGACGATGCTTACAACAAGTACATGTATGCCGACGAAGGGTTTTTGCCTAAATGGTTTCTGGATGACGAGAAGCAGCACAGGCAACCAATGAAGCCAGTCACTAAAGAGGAAATAAACGCAATGAAAGCTCAGTTCAGGGAAATCAACGCTCGTCCGGCCAAAAAGGTGGCAGAGGCCAAGGCGAGGAAGAAGAGAGCCGCGGCTAAAAGATTGGAGAAGGTGAGGAAGAAGGCAAATGTAATATCCGACACAACGGATATATCCGACCGTTCCAAGGACAAGATGATAGACAAGCTGTACAAGAAGGCAGCGGAGCCGAGGAAGCCAAGGAAGGAACTGGTTGTGTCGAAGAAAGGAGTTGGGGTTAAGGTTGGGAAGGGGCAGAAGAGAGTGGATAGGAGGATGAAGAGTGATGCTAGGCAACGTGGAGGAGGCAAGCCTGGTAGGAAGGGGAAGAAGAGTGCCGCTGGTGGTAAATCAGGCCAGAAAAAACCGAGGGGTAAAAGACCCATGGGCGGCGGGTAAGTGGTTCGGTTGTGATGCTAAAGGAAGTTTTGTTATCGTGCCCTATCGTAGTCTGATATATTTATCTTGAGCACACACTTCTTGACTTCGTTTTTAAATTCTTGAATCAGTACTTTGTGTTTTTGATCGAGTCCCAAGTTAAAACTTATTGGAACTCTTTATCTTGTTTATGAAGAAGTGTCGTAATGGACCATTACTAATGGTTATGGTTTTAATATGTACCTTTGTTACGTGTGTGCGGTTATACAAACTGAGAGGAGCATGTTCCATGAATGTTCTTAGAATTCAGTTTAGATTTTCAATAGTGTGATGACAAGCGTGTTCCAAAATGTCTTTTGTACTTTTGCCTTGAATATCCATCAAGACAGTAGTTCTGATGGGTATTGAATGAATCGTTCAATAAGAGAGGCGAAACGACCGATTGCTCAACTTGGTTTCTGTTCCTGCTCCTTGTGTGTCGCTGCTGGTTCTTTTCTCGTAAGAGGATCTTGATGATGATGATTCCTCTTGCTCTCTTCTCCGGAGCCATTTTTCTATTCTTTATGCCTTTCAACAGCTAGGGTACATCATCTGTTTCGTTGGATATTGCCCATAGGATCCATGAAGTTGAAGTTGTTGCTGAGTTTCCTCGTAACCAGACGCGTTTACTCAGTGACTTGTTTATGCAGTAACGGGGAAATTGTGGCTGAAGATTTGCCAAATAAAAGCTAAAACAGGCATCAGAACAGAGCGAGAAACAGATCACGCTACAATGCTTGGTACAAAAACAAGATACAGATTGGTAATGGTAAGGTTGTACTTGTATTCTTAATATTAGGAGTGTCTAACTTTGAGGTCCACCTCCATGGCCCAAGTTGCATTTACTAGTTCGGTATCTTTCTTTTTTGAGCAAGTTTGGTAACTTTTTTCAATTACATTTTGGAGTGGTCCCAAAGAATGAAATAAATAAATCTGCCAAAAGACAAAGATACTACGAGGAATTCTGTGAACCAATGAAAATATGACTCGTGAAGGAGACCCATATGCCCAACACTATCTAAGCATCAGCCTCATATTAAATGGATGTAACTTGTAAGTAACTTGTTGCTTTCCTCTCTTTTTTTTTGTCTTTCCTTCTCATTTTTATACTAATTCACCCACAGATTTCATTACATTTACGTACACATTGAAACATAATCTTTTGATTATACTATTAAAACGAGAATATTTGTACAATTAACTAGATACTAAGACTGTTAAAATTTACAAGATTTCATTTATGTTTATTCTTTATATTTCCTAATTATATAAATTTTTGTTTCAATAAAATCGTGTGTAAATTAATATTGTGATCTTCTTAAAATTAATATTTGTGATTTAGCATTTTAAAATTAGACAGCTCGTCCAGTCAAATCCCACAAAATGCAAGAAAAAAAATAGAATGTAGAAGGGTGGGGTAAGATTAGTGGAGGACAATTTTATTACACGAAACTAATCCGCCCTTCACTTGTATTTATATAATTCTAAACTGTCTTTTTGCTTTTTCTTTTTAATAAAAAAAAAGACCCATACAAAATCCTAGGCCTCGTTGCATTTAACACCACATCTCTTTCTCTCTCTCGCATAAAAGGTGAACCGAACCACCAGTCAATCACCAGAGGTACTCTCGGAGCTCCTCTCTTCCCCATGGCGGCAGGTCTCTCAACCACCGTAACATTCAACCCACTCCACCGCTCTTTCTTATCCTCCTCCTCAAACTTCCGCTTACACCACCCAAAATCCTTAACCGGATTGGGATTGCCTTCCTCTCTCCGATTCAGAGGCTTCTCTGTCTGCTACGTCGTTGAACCGCGGAGGCAGAGCTCTCCCGTCGATAACGATGAGAGACTGGAGAGAACCAACGCCATAGATCCCGAGCTCTTAGCGTTGCGTTTGGCTGAGAAACTGGAGAGGAAGAAGTCCGAGAGGTTCACTTATTTAATAGCGGCAGTGATGTCGAGCTTCGGTGTCACTTCCATGGCCGTTATGGCTGTTTACTACAGATTTTCTTGGCAAATGGAGGTATTAACCAAAATAAAATTAACAAAAACTCAATTCTATTTTGAAAGTTTCACAATTCTTTTTTTTTTTTGGTTACAAAAATGAATCAGGGAGGTACGATACCAATGTCAGAGATGTTTGGTACATTTGCTCTCTCTGTTGGTGCTGCTGTAAGTTATCAAACAATCTCTAATTAAACCTACACAGAGTTTGGCTGAAGCAGTGAATATTTGTCTAATCAGGTTGGCATGGAGTTTTGGGCAAGATGGGCCCATAGAGCACTATGGCACGCTTCTCTTTGGAATATGCATGAGGTTGGTTACCTTCAATTCTCATTCTGACTCAGACTATTCAATCTCAAGCTACTTAATTTTGATTTTTCTACTTTTTTTGGGAGCAGTCACATCATAAACCAAGAGAAGGGCCCTTTGAGCTGAACGACGTGTTCGCAATTATAAACGCTGTTCCTGCCATTGCTCTCCTCTCTTATGGTTTCTTCAATAAAGGACTCGTCCCCGGTCTCTGCTTTGGCGCCGTATGCATCTCTCTCTCTATACTCACAAACAACTGTGCTAAAAGGACTTTGAATCTTTAACTCTGTGGTTAAGACCATTTTAATATAAAATTAATTAGCACATTTCTGTGGCTTTTTGTTGGTACTAAAGGTCAAAACAATTAGTATTTTATTCTATGTCGACATAGGCTTAACGAAACGTATCTCTCTTGAAAGATTTTCTGTCTCTATGTATATGTATTTTTAAAGACGTTGGGATCTTCGGTTCATGTGATGACAAAATAGATTCGTTGGCTTTCATTAATACCCATGAGATTGGTGGTGCCTGCCTTTTGGTTTTGGCTCAAAACGCGGCTTTGTTGCGTTCGCGTCTGCGTTTTTGCTCTAAGTTGTTTCTCTCTTCGTTACAGGGACTAGGAATAACGGTGTTTGGGATCGCCTACATGTTTGTCCACGATGGTTTGGTGCACAAGCGTTTCCCTGTCGGTCCTATCGCTGACGTCCCTTATCTCCGGAAGGTCGCCGCCGCTCACCAGGTATAACTCATTGACTTAATCAGTCAACAACAAAAGTATAAACAGTTCCTTTCCCAAAATAGAAACGCATTTCGCTTAAGTCTCCTGAATGAATAGTATTTTGTCCCAAAAAAAAAAAAAATTTTTTTAACCATGCGCTTTGTGTTTTGTTTGTATATTTTTGTGGCGTTAAAATATAAAACAATGTTTTCTGAAATGTTAATAGCATTCCTTTACTTTAACACATATTAATAGCATTCCTAGTTATAGATTTTGAATTTTATACGCTCGGTTCATGATGGTGTTTCAGCTACATCACACTGACAAGTTCGATGGTGTACCATATGGACTGTTTCTTGGACCAAAGGTAAGTTTTTGGATCTGCTTAGATTATTAATTTTAATTTATGTCTTTTAATAGTTTAATTTTGACATTTGAACTTAATTGTGATTTTAGGAATTGGAAGAAGTTGGAGGAGATGAAGAGTTAGACAAGGAGATTAGTCGAAGAATGAAAGTATACAAAAAGGGTACCGGTTCCGGCTCGAGCTCTTAATACTTGATTAAAAAAGAAGTTTTAAATCTCTTCTTCTTTTAGTTTTTGGTCTTTTGTCATGATCTGAAATACGGTCTTTGTTAATAAATCATATATGTCGATTTTGATTTTTAATTATTTAAAAAGTAGAGATATTAGGCAAATCATACTATATAAACATAGCAAGCATTTTAGCAAAATATAAATAAATCTAAACATACCAGTCCGACTGACAATTTTTAGACATACCGAGTCATGACCTCTTACAATGATTCAGTGAATATAAACAAGGCGAGACATTATATATCGTATACATATCTGGAATAAATTGAAACATATTTTGACTTGCCTTGGAAAATATTTTGCTTATGCATGCAAGTTTGCAACCAACGAGTTAATATTCATCATCTACTTTAATAGATGTTTTTGGATGTTTCTTTGCTACGTAAGTTAATATAAGCATACGTTCATAGCATGGCCCGCTTCTTCGCGCGATCTCCTGGAAGATGGCGCCATCGAACGTTGCGTGTAGCGTCATGATTCATAGAAGTTCAAACTAAAATAAAATGTTGAAATCAATTGCTGCATGCAATCATTATCACTCTGAGGGCCGGCTAACTAAGGGGAGAAACTGTGCGACCGGCCCGTGTCCAAGTCCGTGTCCCCCATATATTGATAGTTAGGGGGTCTAATTTTTTTTTTTATAAATGTATATTTTTACATAGAAAATTTTAAAATTTAAATAAATAAAATTGAAAAGGGATCCAAAAAATATTTTATACGTATATAGTTCTGTTTTCATAACAAAATATTACTGTTTAAATTTTAAAAACAAAAGATATATTTAAAACATTGAACAAACATAAGCTTTAAAAAGTTAAAAAAAAAAGGAAAATTTGCCCTAGGGCCCCTGACAATGTTGAGCCGGTCGTGATCACTCTTATCTTTTTTCACCGAAAGGTGTGGAGAACATCAAAGATAGAAGATGAATAAGGAGATCCCTAAACGCTCAGTAATTAATATACAAAACAAAGTAGTATTATGTATATAATGATCATTAGTGGAACTGGAATAAATGTTCTTACACTTCAAACATTGAAGCTTTTGCCAGTGAATACAACATACGAATATAGAAGACGAGTGAGTAGACACGAGACACGTAAAGTCTAGAACTGTAAGCACTGTACAGTCAAAGATTATATCAGTGCCATCTCTTTATTACTTAGTTAGTGAGATCATAAAAAGGGAAATGACTCTTTAAAGGTAAAGTTATGGATACGTGTTACGTGCTTAGTCTGTCCTGTTAAAACTAACTCACTTTAATTTCACTAAGTGGGTACATCACAGTATTTTCTCATCATGCTCACCGGTTGTAAGTGGAAGTTATTATGTACACTCCCACGACTCTATCCAATTAAATCCTAAGAGATAAGAGGGAGAGAATAACTATTTGATTATTCGCTGTTGAGATGGTGAAAAGTAGGCCTGGGCACGGATCGGATATCCGGGTTTTTAGAAGTATTTGTGATTTGCTTCGTATGTTACGGATATCTAATTTTGGTATTTGCTTTGCTTCGGAAAAATACGGATATTCGGAAAAACGGATATCCGGAAAATAATTAGATATTTGCGGATATTTGCGAATAATTACGAATATCTCATATGTTTTGATTAATACAAATAATCTTAAAATTTCAATGCATATTTGTTTTGTATAATATATTTTTACGTGATATATAAGATAAAAATTAAAAGAATTAGTAAATCTACATATTTTGTAAAAAAATTCAACTTAGTTAACAATTATAATAACACAAAACTTAAGAAAAAAGTTATAATTATCATAAAATATTATTTTTCCTTTTATGTACTACTTTTATATAAGTAATAATGTAAATAAAATTTGTCAAATCATATATTAGAATAACAATTATATAATTTTATAAATATAGAACTTTAAATATAATCAAGATATACATGTATTTATATATTGTCGGATCGGATCGGATATCCGCTTCCCAAAATTTTAATATTTGTGATTTGCTTCGTTTTTGACGGATATTGAATTTTAGTATTTGCTTCGATTTGTAAAGTTACGGATATCCGGATTTTTCGGATCGGATCGAAACGAATAACGAATCGAATCAAAATTTACGGATATTTTGCCCACCCCTAGTGAAAAGTGGGAGAGGATGAGCTGGCGTGGACGCATATAATGACATTAAACGTGCGATATAAAAATCGACGATAGCTTCATTTTACACAAATAGGAAGGTCGGTACAGCTTTTGACTAAGAAGCTCCAAAATAAGTTAAATAACCAAAAACGCACTAATCAATAATCAAATCCTAAATATTGCACATTTTATTAGAAAGTCTTGTGTTTTATATTTCTTTTGTTGTTGTTGTAAAGTTTAAGATTCATTCGTGGACGAATGGCGTGCCTTGTGGCCACCCACTGACCCGATATGACGATTATAATTTTTAAACGTAACCAAAATGTGAGAAATGTGTTAAGTGTCCATTTTCTTATCCACAACAATCTAATTAAGGTGTCCAACTTTGCTACGTGTCTTAGTGACACTTAAGCTAACTGGAAACCAATACAAAAATAATATAATAATTATTATGCATCAAAATGTTCAAAGTCTGAGCGGAAGTTACTTATGCAAATAGGTTTAACCCAACAGACCGGATGAAACCATATCAAACCAATTAAATCCAACAAACTGGATGAAACCATATGCATTGGTCGATACATACTAACCAAATATCACCTCTTGCAATACAAGCATGACGAAGAGCCATACTTTATGACACTTCCTGCTATATCATCTTTGCAACTTTCCTGGCAGAGAAAGTATAAATGAAAATCTCGTTTTCTTAAAAAAAGGTAATGCAATGTATAGTGAATTTTTTTTTTTTTTTTGCAATGTATAGTGAATTCTTTCAAGATTGTTTAATGATCTTAACTCGCAAAAGCCTTCAAGGAAATGATTTGAACCCATTTTTGAATCTAACATCAACGAATCTCAAAATCCTCAAGTTTTCAAATGCCTACTGAGGCAAGGCAGCTCGTATTTAGATCTATAACTCAAGACACTAAAGGATTAGGGAATTTTATAATATGCACATGTATTACGTATATGGTATATCAGTTCACGTTGTTAATTAGAAAGTCTTATGATCCGTATTCAAGGGAATTCTGATTGCTTCCATAAGCTCGGGCAGTTCACCTATCTTCCATATAGTTAACACACACATGGACCAATGGTAAATAAAGTTATACGTATGGTGCTTATTTTCCTTACATCACCTTAACTAAGTCAAATAAGCTACAAGGTTAAATTTAATGTAAGAAAAACGCTAAGCCGATATATTATTTGAAAACGCTTATGTTAAAACTTGCGGATCCTCTTGTTAGATTTTTGAAGTTAAAGAAAAAATGTAAATTGGTCAGTCAAGTTATTAAATTTAATGTAAGAAAAAATATCGTTAATTAGTTGTCTTTTTTTTTTATCAATGTTAATTAGTTGTCAAAAGCTGATAAATTTAGGATAAATCGTCCCCAATTTGCTTTCGGTCTAGTGTAATAGAGACAAGCCCACAACTGAGCCATCAAGCCCAATATAATGTCTTAAGCCTATGTGTTTAGGGTTCTCTTAGCTTCATATAAGTACTGATGTTATGTGTTTACATTGGGCAACTTTGGCTGCGGTTCTAGCAGCTATTCTCTCATTTTATGAATCATTAAATACAACTTTTGAATCTCTTGCAGACAACCTAAAGTCTTTTCTTTCCTGTTCTTTATATTTCAATAAAGTTCATTGAGCTATCTTAGTTTATGTTTCAATAAAACACAAAACTATCTTGTCTGCAAATATTCACATGGTATCAGAGCTGCAGTCGATCAGGGATCTGCAGATTCTTTTTTTTTAATTTCTTGCTTTCAAATTTCTTCTCGTTTGTGTTGAATCCGTGTCTTTAAAAAAAAAAAAAAAAAAAACAGTTCTTTGACTGAGAAACAAGAACCTGCGACAAGACAAATCCTCTCAACACTGTCCTGGGCCAAGACTCTCAACACTGTCTCTTTCTATCACTAAAGCTCTAGACTTGCAAAGGCTGTTCGATCCAAACTTGTTCACCGTGACGTTGCTAATCTAAGCCATCAAGAAAAGTCACGACACAGAGAAACAAGACTTGAGCTTCACTGTCAAAACTGAGCTGCTTTCAAGACAAGCCCAAGTCATGTATTAAAGTGCTTCTTCGTCACTATAGTCAAGGTATGTCTGGTTTCTCATCTGAGACAGAACAAAGAATAGAACTTGAGAAGAGCATTGCTGAGCAGTTTAGAATGATAGGCTGGTGTTGTGTGTTGGATTGAGTTGCTGGTTGTCCTAGATTCCTGGCTTGAGATAAATTTGGAACAGAAGTTATGATGAAATAGGCTGGTTTGGGTTTTCTACGTGTGGAATTGGATACAAGTCTCTGTGCACACAAGGTGTTCGCTGAAATGCCAACAAGAAAGTCAGATTGTTTAGAGACAGATTTTTGGTGGTATACTGAGTAAATCAGAGAGTTGATAGGATGGTTTAGTAAGTGTGGAATGAGAGTTCTGCTTCTTCAAGAACTAGGTAAAGAAAACCTAGATTCATAGTGAGACAAAAAGGTCACAGTTATACCTCTGAGTGAGATCAACTAAGCTCACCAAGTTCAAGAGAAACCTCTGAGTGAAGCCATGTGATACTCTCCAAGTATAGGCCTGAATAGTTCTCACATTTAGTTTGTTTTCCATGAAGAAGAAGAGCCATTTGCCTGCATCAAAAGCCTCCTACTTCAGCTACTCTTGCTTATCTCAAGTTTTCTTCATCTGTGCTTTCAAACTTAGCGTCAGCTGCTCCATCCACGCTAAGTTTGCGGGGGAGTAATAGAGACAAGCCCACAACTGAGCCATCAAGCCCAATATAATGTCTTAACCGCATGTGTTTAGGGTTCTCTTAGCTTCATATAAGTACTGATGTTATGTGTTTACATTGGGCAACTTTGGCTGCGGTTCTAGCAGCTATTCTCTCATTTTATGAATCATTAAATACAACTTTTGAATCTCTTGCAGACAACCTAAAGTCTTTTCTTTCCTGTTCTTTATATTTCAATAAAGCTCATTGAGCTATCTTAGTTTATGTTTCAATAAAACACAAAACTATCTTGTCTGCAAATATTCACATAGTGTAGTATTAAATCTCAGCCGTTCGGCTCGGAGCTAATCCAATCTAACGGCTGTTAGTAGATCTGATCTATCACGAAGAAACAATCGACACACGAGGTTGCTCCGGTCAAGGTCAGATTGGAAACTGCAGAAGACCATCTAGACATAACTCGCCACGTGGCTCAATATGATTGGATGATCGGAAGACGGCAAATGTGTTCATTGTTGATCATCTCACGACTCTGTGCTGTCTCTTCCCTCTCTCTATCTCACATTTTCTTCTCTTGATCTAAGATAACAACAAGTATCTCTCTCTCTCTCTCTCTCCCTGTATCTGTCCGATCGATCTGAGAAGCATTCCTTTGAGGTTGCCGCTTCTATGCCAACTTGCAGAGGTTTGGATCCAATCTATATCATTCTTCAATTTCCGTATATCTTTTTTCAATCGAATTGACTTAAATCGTGCGATTGAATTTTGATTCAACATGAGTTTCTGAGCCAGATCTGATTTTTTTTTCTGCTGTCGGTTGATTGCTTTGTTAATAGTTTCATCCATTATTTGAAAGCCTTATGACACTGTCATCATGCTTGAGGTTTCATTGATATGAGCTCTCTATGTGTCTTTGCGTGTTGTTAAACTTTGGTGGCAATTAAGCGATTATTGAATATTCATCAACAATGATCAGGGCTTTAGATAGCATCTTGTGTTATTGTTGACTTGTCTTGAAATCAATACCGTCGTTGACTTTTATTTTATTTCTTTAGGGTATGGTCCCTTCGAACACAATATAGTTGGTTGTAGTAACTCAATTGACCTAGTAAAAACTATGCTTCTGCTTTTGAGATTGATGTTACTATGCTTAGGCTTCTCTGTGTTTCTTCTTTGCAGCTTTTTTAAACTAATCAATTTATTATATTTGCCAATGCAGAAAATGGGCGAGTCTAAGGGGCATGGGAGAGGAGGACGAGTGATTCCGTATGACACGTTTGCAAACTCTTACAACGTCTCCCTTCAGTTGTCTCCGGTTGTTTCTTTTTGGGATTGTATTGTCCGAACTATGAGGTATTCCTATATACCTGAGTGGGTGTAGTAGTTCTTGACTTCCTCTATGAGTTTGTTTAGTTAGCACTATAGATATATTATAAGAAAGCAATTATGGATCACTGTGTGTGCAAGCAAGTTGAGCCAGTAGCTAGGAAAGTGAAAAATAATAATAAGAAGAAGAAGCAACATGGTAAAGATGAGTTTGATCGTGTCAAACAAGCTGAGAAGAAAAAGAGACGTCTTGAGAAAGCTCTTGCTACTTCTGCAGCCATCAGAGCTGAGCTTGAGAAGAAGAAGCAGAAGAAACTC
This sequence comes from Hirschfeldia incana, assembly GCA_026261945.1. Classification (NCBI taxonomy): domain Eukaryota; kingdom Viridiplantae; phylum Streptophyta; class Magnoliopsida; order Brassicales; family Brassicaceae; genus Hirschfeldia; species Hirschfeldia incana. The sequence goes on from JABCMI010000006.1 coordinate 9,059,009, forward strand.
GAAGAACAACAGAGGTTAGATGAAGAAGGTGCTGCTATTGCAGAAGCCGTTGCTCTTCACGTTCTGATGGGTGAAGATTCTGATGAAGATGATGATTCATCTCGAGTCATGCTTGGTGAAGATAAGGGTTTCGAGATGGATATGTTTAGGGGTGAAAGCTATGCGGTTCAAGGGATTGGGTTTGTGTCAAACGGTTGTGGATTAGGAGACAGTAACTGGTCGCCATTCGCTAGTGATGATGTTTGGGATGATGACAACATGAGAATATCAGCTGATTTGATTGCTGCTCAGGCTGTCTCGTCGCTACAGATATCTGAAAACAATGAGGAGAACGCCTTTGTGTTCAATGGGCTGTTACGGGGATGATGAATGCCATGATTCCAGATTTGGTTGCTAATATGTGTTATGGTGTAAGTTACTGTATTGATTTGTAGCGCTTTTGGTTCTTTTGGTGTGAGATTGCTTTGTTACTTACCTGTATTTTTTAATGGACGCATTGCGAGTTGTAGTCTCATATACATGTTAGAGCCTCATCTGAATTGCAGCTATCTTTTGTCAGTTTCTTCATAGAGAATTTTAAACTACTTGATTCTGCATTCTTATTAAAAAAAAAACCTGGGACGTATTGCCCAAATCATTGTATTCATATATGTTTTAAATCATTCAAACCCAAACTATACAAAATTGGAGGTGAAATAAGATACAGAAACAAAAGAAACAACTGGATTATGAAAGCTCGTTTGCAAAATCTTTTGCCATCTAATGCCACTTAAAATCAGAATCTGATTAGGTAAATTTCTTACTGGCCAGGATTGGCCTTTGGTGGAACTGGATGGGCTCGGTTCGCAAGTTAAGATGATGATGTTGATGTACTATATGTTTTAAAATTGTGAAAATTGAGAATTAAACACAGTTAAGGGACGACGAAGACCAAAACAAGAAAGCTGGACCATGGGACCATATTAGTAGTTTCCGTAGAAACACCCGAAAGGAAAAAAAAAAGTTTCTTTTGTCGGGCTCTTCTTCCATTATTATTGATCAATGCATCCGACGACCCATACGTTACGTAACTCACTTCTTTGGCTTCTGGAAGGATTAAGCAACTTTCCTACTTTATACTATGCTTCGTTGTAATTTCGCTACCACTACCAGCATCAAAGTGGAGCTATGCCTTAACCTTTTGGAAGTTAAAATTGAATGGACAACAGTAACATGCAATTTCAAATATACGATAATGCACATGGAAATGTTTACAATAATTGATTTGGTTATTTTTTATTAATTAAATGTATTTATTTTTTGGTCGCATACATTTAAGCTGGAACAGTTAAAACATGACTGATTTAACCAAAAATGATTTTCACATTATAGGACTTTTTCAAACCTTTTAAATCTAACAACATATCAATTATCAAACCGTCTCACAAAGTAAAACCCACAACGAATATGAAAGTTGTGGCCGGGACATTACAATTTTAGTTAGTAAAAAGATTATTTCAAAAGATATATCTTTTTACATTTTAAGAATATTTTTTATCGGATAATATTAGTAAGTTGTAGATTTTAAATTAATTAACTGTGTTTATTGTATTTTGATTGATTAAAAGTTACGGGCTTATTGCAAAAGTGACTCAAAACTTGAAGTCAAACAGAAAACTAACCTTTTCTTTTGACTCCTTTTTTTTTGAGATTTTCACCCCACACTTGCATTTTATCTACGAAAATGCCATTACTTTTTTTTTATCGAAAATGGCTTCTTTACTGTCTCAACCTCATCTTCTTCAAGTATTTACAATAGTGCCACTACCATGAATAGTTCCAACAACCTTGTACTAACTGTATGGAGCTTTTAATGCATTTTAATGCACGTAAATCTCTTTACACTCTCTCTGTTTCAATTGTTATGAACTAAAAACAACATTTCTTTCACTTTCTCTCCATATTCATCCAAAAAACTCAAGCTTTTGATTCAAAATAATTTATGGTTGAGATAGCCATATTTCTTTCGTTTTGACTTACGGTTGCTTTCGTTTGAGGTTCTGGGTGGTTGGAGAAGACCCTGTGTGCAAACGAAGTCATCTCACCTAGTTTAAGGTACGAATTTGAATTTTTTTCAAGATCTGTTCGCGTAGAAGACTTACTAGTAAGTCATCTGTATGTAGAAGACTTACTGATAAGTCTTCTGGTCAAACGGACGACTTAAACTAAGTCGTCCAGCTTTGTTTGTTAAAAAAAAAAACTCTAGACGACTTATATATAAGTCGTCTACGAGAAACGGGTTAGTTTTGCATTTGACCGAATCCTGTCAGATCTTTGACTATTTCTGGACGACTTATAATTCAGTCGTCTCTGGGAAAGTTAAAATTTCAATATTTTATTAAACTAGACGACTTAAACGTAAGTCGTCCTAGGTTAGTTTTGTAATTGAAAAATAAAACTTGAAATTTAACTTTCTCCAGACGACTTAAATCAAAGTCGTCCCACCAGAAGACTTAATTTAAAGTCGTCCGGGGAAAGCAAAGTCGTCCAGAATATTTCCAAATTTTCTGGTCAAACTTTGCTTAAACCGGACGACCTTAAGTTAAGTCATCTATCTGGACGACTTTCATTTAAGTCGTCAAATGATGGACGACTTAGTCTGGACGACTTTGCTTACCCCGGACGACTTTAAATTAAGTCTTCTGGTGGGACGATTTTCATTTAAGTCGTCTGGAGAAAGTTAAATTTCAAGTTTTATTTTTCAAATACAAAACTAACCTAGGACGACTTACGTTTAAGTCGTCTTGTTTGAATAAAATATTGAAATTTTAACTTTCCCAGAGACGACTAAATTATAAGTCGTCCAGAAAAGTCAAATATCTGTCACGATTCGGTCAAATGCAAAACTAACCCGTTTCTTGTAGACGACTTTTATATAAGTCGTCTGAAGTTTTTTTTTTAACAAACAAAGCCGGACGACTTACTATTAAGTCGTCCCTTTTCATTTTCAATTGCAAAAGTGACCTCTTTAGACGACTTACCTTTACGTCGTCTGGACGACTTAATTCTAAGTCGTCTGCGGCAATGTTTATTGAACTTCTTCATTTTCTCTATGTTTACTAATGTGTTTTATTTTGAATATTTGCAGATGATTTTTCAGTTACATGCAGTGTATGGAGAATGGTTGTTGAGAGATTGCCGCTGGGATTTTGTGGTTGATGATCTCAAAGGAGCAAGATTGTTTTTATTGAATGAAGATTCAACACATGCTGAACTTGTTGCAATGGCTCAAGAAGATTATAACCTGGACATGAGAACAGTGACTGTGGAGATTAGCTACTCATTACCAGCAGAAATGATGATGGCTCCAGGCAGTCCTCCCATTCATGTTACAAGTGATAGACAAGTTCAAAACTTGCTCGAGATACTCAAAACGCATAGAGTATGTCTTTGTGTATCAAGCCGCAGCAAGGTGGAAACGGTTTCAGAGGAAAGGGATAATGATGAAGCTGGTGAATGGGAAGAAGATGTTGGTGATGATGAAGCTGGTGAATGGGAAGAAGATGTTGGTGATAATGATGAAGCTGATGAATGGGAAGAAAATGTTGGTGATAATGAGTTTGTTGAAGATGAAAATCAAGATGGAGAGGAAGAAAATGAGGAGGAGGAAAATGAGGAGGAAATTGTTGGTGAAACAGATCAGAATGGTGGGGATTACAGTCTTTATGGAAAGGTTCAAGATGAGGATGAGGAAGATGATGATAATGTTTGTTTTGAAGAAATCGAAAAGACATATGCTAAGTCAAAAGCTATTGAAGGAGGAAAATCGGATGGTAGTATCTATGTCAACCAGAGTTTTGATAGCAAGGATGCACTGCTTTCAGAGCTGTGGTTGGCAGCAGTGAGGGGTAGGTTTTCTTTCAGAATATACAAATCAACGAAAACTCTCCTTGTGGCAAGATGTCGGGTTAGCAGTTGTGGATGGAAGATCAGAGCGAGTGTGAAACATGGGACAAACACGTTTTGGGTAACAAAGTATGTGGAAAAACATTTATGCTCAGTGGGAGACCGAATCGCTCAGCGGAGACATTGTACTCCGAAGTATGTTGGTAGTCTTTTCATTGATCGTGTTGGGATCATTGATGGGATTACTCCGCAACATATCACTGATGCAATGAAGAACATGTTTGGCATGGAGCTTGATTACACCACTTCATACAGAGCATTGTTATATGCACAAACATTGGTGAGAGGATCAGCAGAAGAAGGGTATTCGCGGCTGGCATCATATCTCGAGCAAATCTCCATTGCAAATCCTAATTCTGTCACGGCTATAGAACTTGATTCTGTTAAAAGATTCAAGTATCTATTTCTATCTTTTGGAGCTTCTATCACAGGTTTTAATTATCAGAGAAGGGTCATTGTGGTGGATGGAACTCACCTAAGTGGAAAGTATGGAGGTGTTATGTTAGTTGCAGCCGCACAAGATGGCAATTTTCAGATATTCCCATTGGCTTTTGGGATCGTGGATGCTGAAGATGATCCTTCTTGGGAATGGTTTTTCACAAAATTGGCTACTTGTATATCTCATGACAAGCCTCTGATGATAGTCTCCGACCGGCACTCGGCCATTAAAAGTGCGTGTGATAAGGTGTTTCCTTGGGCAAACCGAGGAATATGTTATTATCACCTTCAAGATAACATTGTCAAAAAGTTTAAAGGGAAACATCTCATGTACTTGGTGAAAGGGGCTGCTTATGCTCACACGGTTTACGATTTTGACCGGTACATGGCTGAGATACGGAGTGCAAACCCGGAACTTGCAAAGTATTTGGAGGATGCCGACGCCAGCCTATGGTCAAGGGTTCATTGTAAGGGGAACAGGTTCAACATAAAAACAAGCAACATCGCTGAATCTATTAATTCCGCACTGAAGAAAGCAAGAGGATTTCCGATTACGTTCCTGCTGGAGTTCATAAGAAAGAAGTTAGGAAAATGGTATGTGAAAAGGAGACAAGATGCTTTGAGTCTCACAACTCCACATAGCCGGGGTGTTGAATACTTGCTTGCTGTTCGAACAGAGATAGCGGATACGATGACGGTCGAACCAATTAATGGATGGAAGTACTTTGTCAAAGGTGGCAAAATGGACTGTGTGGTTGATTTGGAACATGCAAAGTGTGATTGTGGTGTCTATGGAGTGGAGAAAATACCTTGCTCTCATGCTATAGCTGCTGCAAATAAAGTTGGTTTGCATATCTCCTCACTTGTATGTCCAGTGTACTCAAAGAATTATCTGTATGCAGGATACTCAGAGAATATATATCCTATCGTGTCACAACATGTTGAGGAACGAGAATGCTTTCCTCCAGAAGTAAAGCGTGGTCCGGGAAGACTTAAGAAATCAAGATGGCAATCTTGGTTGGAGCTATCTAGGATGAGAGGACACAAACCCAGGAAGAAACACAGGGCACGGAGATGCTCAAACTGCAAGGAAACTGGCCATACGAAACCACAATGTAAGCAACCAGTTGACTAGTTGTCCAGACGACCTTAACTTTAGTCGTCCAGTCTTGATTACCCGTCTAGACGACCTTAATTTTAGTCGTCCAGTGTATTTTATTTTTAGACGACCTTCTTCTAAGTCGTCCAGTGTATTTTATTTTTAGACGACCTTCTTCTAAGTCGTCCAGTGTATTATATTTCGTTTCATTAGCAACTTATCAACTTATGTATTTTGGTTTGTACAACTTGAATGGTTTTCTATGTGAACTTTTATTCTAGATGTGCAAAATGTTAATTGTAAGTCGTCCAAACCTTCCAGACGACTTATTTGTAAGTCGTCCAGTTGGAAGACCTTCCAGACGACTTAACTATAAGTCGTCCTAACCCTCCAGACGACTTATTTGTAAGTCGTCCAGTTGGAAGACCTTCCAGACGACTTAACTGTAAGTCGTCCTAACCCTCCAGACGACTTATTTGTAAGTCGTCTAGTTGGAAGACCTTCCAGACGACTTATTTGTAAGTCGTCGAGACCTGAAGAACTTGCAGACGACTTATTTGTAAGTTGTTCAAAAAAAAAAGACTTGTCAAATATATACAAGAGACAAGTTCAAATCTATACAAAAGACAAGTTCAAATATATACAAGAGAAAAGTTCAAAGCTATACAAGAGGAGTTCAAATCTATACAAGACACAAGTTCAAATCTATACAGCTAATCATACATGCCCACAAATCTATCACCATCCACATTTTCTTGCAAATGCTGATTAAGAAGCTCCGTCCATATATCCACCGCCATACAATCCCTCATATTCTTCACGTTGGCCCTAGCAAAGTCTTTAGGGTTAAAGGGGACCCCAAGAGCATGACATTCAATGTACTTTAGAGCGTACACGCCACAATCACCACTGTTGGCCGTGGGTATTCCTTGCACCGGTCTCTCATAGGTGTATGGCTCTAACCCGCGTGCGACCCGTAACTCGTCGTTGGGAGCGCACTCAACAAGCAGATAAGGGAGCATCTCGAGAAATGGCTGCATTATCTCATCCCATTCTGCTGGTACCGACGATGAAGGTATGCTGTCCCAGACGACTATGTGCCTCTTAGGGATCGATATCCAAATAGCAACCCAATGCTTGTTGTTCAAGTTCACTGGCGCATAGATATCATCAACGTCCTCCCCCCACTTCTTCATTGATTGGCAAAATGAAGGTATTGATCCTTCATAAAAAGCCCACGCCCCACCAGGTAGAGCTCTCCCTAAACCGTGGTGATCAGGTTCCGAGGCTTTGAAGATGTGATACTGTTCTCTCCAAGACTGGGAAAAGTTGTGATCCAGGAATGCCATTCGCTCGCTCCTGAAAGCTTGTGGGTTCTCCTGATACCTCTGCCTCAGCACATTAATCCAAGCATCTATATGCTGCAGATGGCAATAATACAAGTTAGAAGATACCAGACGACTTATATTTAAGTCGTCTAAATGGTCGTCCAAGTAGACGACTTTCCAGACGACTTATATTTAAGTCGTCTGGAAAGTCGTCCAAGTAGACGACTTGCCAGACGACTTATATTTAAGTCGTCTGGTAAATATAAGTCGTCTGGAAAGTAGTCTACTTGGACGATTTTCCAAACGACTTTCCAGAAGACTTATATTTACCAGACGTAAATATAAGTCGTCTGGCAAGTCGTCTACTTGGACGACTTTCCAGACGAGTTATATTTACCAGACGACTTAAATTTAAGAAGACTTACGCAGTCTTCCAGCCATTCAGTTTTGGTCCGGAGGATTTTATACCACCAAGTTGGTGATGTACGTGGTTTGTCCTCATGCTTAGTGTAATAATGTCTGCAAACAAAAAAACATTCAGTTTTGGTACACTAAATCAAGCAAAAAAGCAATCAGTTTTGGGTAAAGCAATCACTTACGGATCAGTTTTCAACCAATCAGCGAGTTCCTTCAGCTTTTCTCTGTTTACTGGAGGAAATGGCTTATAGGCTGCCACTTTAGCTTTATTTTTCTCTGCCGTATAAGGAGATAACTGCGTGGGAGCAGGTTTCTTCGCTCGTTCACTCCTTCCACGCACAGCAGTAGCAGCAGGGGGAGCTGTTTTGTCCAATACAACCAGGCTCGGTTCTGTGGCTTGAACGCTTGATTCTGGTGCTGGAACGCTTGGACCAGTGGAAGCGACGCTCGGTTGGAAGGTGGAAGAGAGGCTAGGTTGTTGATCGGTGGAAGAGAGGCTGGGTTGTTGATCGGTGGAAGAGAGGCTCGGTTGTTGATCTGTGGAAGAGAGGCTCGGTTGTTGATCGGTGGAAGCGAGGCTCGGTTCGACAATCTGTTTGGAGGAGACACCATCTGCTTTATTTACCGAGAAACCCTCATCGAATGTATCCTCCGGCAAATATCTCTGCAATATAAAAGTTGCACATTAGTTAACAATGGACGACTTAAATAAAAGTTGTCTGGACGACTAATTGACCCTGGACGACTTAAAAAAAGGTTGTCTGGACGACTAGATGACCCTGGACGACTTAAAAAAAAGTTGTCCGGACGACTAGTTGACTCTGGACGACTTACAATTAAGTCGTCCAGGGTCAACTAGTGGTCCAGACAACTTACATTTAAGTCGTCCAGGGTCAACTAGTCGTCCAGAAAGCTTTTTTTTAAGTCGTCTGGACAACTAGTTAACCCTAGACGACTTACATCTTTGAGTGTAGGAATAGGAGGCTGTTGCTGTTTGGTAGGAGGAGGAGGAGGCTGTTTCCTTTGAGGAGAAGGCTGTTTGGTAGGAGGAGGAGGAGGCTGTTTCCTTTGAGGAGAAGGCTGTTTGGTAGGAGGAGGAGGAGGCTGTTTCCTTTGAGGAGAAGGCTGTTTGGTAGGAGGAAGAGCAGGAGGCTGTTTCTTAAGAGGAGTACGCTCTTTGGCAGGAGCAGGAGCCTGTTTATCTTGAGGGGTTGTCTGAATGGGTTGAGCAGGAGCAGGAGCCTGTTTATCTTGAGCAGGAGGCTGTTTGGTAGGAGCAGGAGCCTGTTTGTCTTTAGGGGTAGCCTGATTGGTGATACCAACCTTCTTCTCCACAGCTTCCAACCTATCGGACACCTTCCTAATCTCCTTAATGCACTTCCTAAACCCTTCTTTCATGCACTCAGTTACGTCCTTGAATATTCTTTCCAACTCCTGTTTGGTCATCCAATCCTCTTCACTAGCCTCTTTAGGAGCCTCTTTATGAGCCTCTTTAGGAGCCTCTTTAGGAGCCTCTTTAGGAGCCTCTTTACGACCTTTCTTCAGAGGTCTTGGATTGTCTTCCTCCTCCTCCTCCTCCTCCTCCACAACAACCATCTCTATCTCTTTGGCTTTCTTCGATGTAGCCTCCACAGGTTTTGTATAGACCTTAGTACCAGTGACTTCCCAGCAATCTAAGGTCCACTTCCACGGTCTCCGATCATACATGAGTTTGATGATGTTCTCCGCGGGCAGGTCCTCAACCTCAGAGTCCCATTTTGGCCACATTTCACTAATGTCCTTCTGGACAAAGTTGATCACGCGGGTCTGCAGTAAATAGAAGGATCGAGTTAGATATTTAAGCAAGACGACTAAATAGACGACTTAATTATAAGTCGTCTACTAAGTCGTCCAGCTGGACGACTTAGTAGACGACTTATAATTAAGTCGTCTACTAAGTCGTCCAGCTGGAAGACTTTCCAGACGACTTATTACAAGTCGTCTGAAAGGTCGTCCAGCTGGAAGACTTTCCAGACGACTTATTACAAGTCGTCTGAAAGGTCGTCCAGATGGAAGACTTTCCAGACGACTTATTACAAGTCGTCTGAAAGGTCGTCCAGCTGGAAGACTTTCCAGACGACTTATTACAAGTCGTCTGAAAGGTCGTCCAGATGGACGACTTAAGAGACGACTTTAATTAAGTCGTCTGAAAGGTCGTCTAGATGGACGACTTAAGAGACGACTTTAATATAAGTCGTCTGCGCAGTGTTTTGGATTGAAGTAAATACCTGACGCAAGATAGCAGCTTTCATTGATCTGCGGCCTCTGCTGCCTGCGTAAGCCAGTATCGGTGGAGACGGACTGTTTGCTCTGGGAGCACCAATACTAGCACCCAATTCCGGCATAGCTGTGTACACCCAGACCTGAAGAACTTGTATAAACCCATCCACGGTGTAGCAGCCAGTAATTTCTTTCTTCCACAAAGCGTCCATCAGCACCTTAAACGCGACTCTCCCCCATGGATAATTCTCAAACCGATCTAAATCCATCACTAGCCTTGCCAGAGAAGATCGTGTAGCGGTTGAAAACTTTCTCCCTTCAATGAATCCTGTGAAGATGGAAAGGTACGCGAGCCGCTTCCGATCTTCCGTGGACCAATCCCCGCATCTGTTCAGTGCTGCTATTATCTGATCTGTAGTTGGCCCAGCTTCCAGATGAACTCCGAGCATCCCCCAGAAAGAAACCATCTCTTTGGTAACTTCACATTTTGGTGTCTCAAGGTCCTCGATGTACTCGCAGTTTAGACCAGTGAGGTTTTCAAACTCTAACAGTGAAAACCTCAAAGGTTCTGGACCAACCAGAGACCACATCTCATACTTCTTCTGAATGTCCAGCCTGAAACTGAGCATGTGGTGAACCAGCCTTGAAGCCCAACCAAATCCCTGCTCCTTGAACTTGATGAAAACTCCCAATCTCGACTCCTTGAGCTCTTCAAATTCGTCATCAGTAAGAGCTTCCTTAAGAGCAGTATGCAACCTCTTGTTATCCGTGTGATACGAAATGCTATTGTGGGCTGGTGGCTCAGAGCCTGGTGTGTATAACCTACGGGGTAGTTCTGGAATATCCATCCTTTTTGTCTGCAAAATAATCAAAGACAACAATAGAAGTCAGAACACAAGCTAAATCAATCACGCCTTAATTGTTACTCCAGACGACTTAGTAGACGACTTATAATTAAGTCGTCTGGAAAGTCGTCCAATTGGACGACTTAGTAGACGACTTAATTATAAGTCGTCTGGAAAGTCTTCCCAATGGACGACTTAGTAGTCGTCCTGTAATAAGTCGTCTGGAAAGTCTTCCTGCTGGACGACTTAATTTAAGTCGTCTACTAAGTCGTCCAGTTGGAAGACTCTCCAGACGACTTATCTTACAAGTCTTCCAGTAGAAAAATGTAAAGCGGACCTGATTAGTCGCAGAAGGAGTTGGAGTACTCGTCATTGCGGTTGTTGTACTCGTCATTGCGGTTATAGATCTGAAAAAATAAAAGTGAAACGGTGAGAATGAGTACATTGATAGAGACAACGTTTAATTTTCATCTTTTCCTCGAGATTGATGACTTACCGGCGTTAGGGTTTACAGAGAAACGGCGCTACGGTTTACAGTGAAGAAGCGGCGGCGAAGCGGCGGCGCTAGGGTTTGGAGGAAGCGGCGGTGAGAACGTTGGTGAGCACGGTGGCGAGGTCGACGGTTTGTTCGGAAATAGTGGAACCGGCGGCGCTAGGGTTTAGAGGAAGCGGCGGCGCTAGGGTTTAGAGGAAGCGGCGGCGCTAGGGTTAGAAGACGCTGCGGCGAGAACGGTGAGAATGAAGTTAGATAGCCGACGTTGAGAACGATGGTTTGTTCGGAAATAGTGGGAATTCGAATCGCCTTTGATATCGCCGGTGAGAGAGAACTGTTAGGGTTTCTGAATTTCGCGAAAAAATGAACAAAAAAAAAAAATCACCTTATATATTGGGTAAATAATCCGGTTAGCTTTAAAAGTACATTGGTAAAATTTAAGGTTTGATCCGGTTAAGACGATTTATTCTGGCTGATAATGTACATCAGACGACTTAATATTTAATCGTCTGTCCACAGACGACTAAGTATTAAGTCGTCCAGACCCTAAAATGAAACCCTAAACTAAAATGACTAAATTAACTAACTAACCACGTTATAAAATCAAAGTATAGTTCAATAGTGTTTACTATACACAGAAATTAACACGCTTAGGTAATTTTTAAATTTTTCAAAAACGGTTTTAATGCTTTCCGAAATCTAACCCTGAGAACATATACAATAGTACAACATATGTTGATGAAACCAAAACTAAAGAATATCATGACGACATACTTTCACTCATCTATGCTGAAAACAATTGAAATTTGTTATATCCTAATTTATATCTCTTAAGACATATGTTAATTACATAATTCCCATTTTTCACCTATCAAAATATTTTTTACAGAATTTTTAAATTATGTTTAAGAATAACTGTCCAGACGACTTTAAGTTAAGTCGTCTGGACGAGTTATTTTTAAGTCGTCTGCACAGACGACTTGCCCAGGGGTAAAAACGTAAAAAAAATCCCGTTTTTTTGTTTGGTCACAAGGGTCCTAGTTGTAATTTCAATAGCGTTTTAGGTTACTTTTGCCTTTGACCCAAGTTGGGGTATTGTTTTGGGTTTGACTCCAAGTTTTGAGTCACAATTGGCAATTCTCCCTAAAAGTTACTCCCTCTGTTTCGATATATAAGTAGTTTTGGTTAAAAGCGCGGTTATCAAGAAATTGTAATAACTTTTAAAAATAATATTTCATTAATTAGTTGAACCAATTATAAAAGATTTGATATTATTTCATTGGCTACATCATATTCAATAAATGCAAAAACTGTCTAGATATGTGAAAACTATTTACATTTTGAAACAAAAAAAAATTCCTTAAACTACTTACAATAAGAAACAGAGGGAGTATAAGAAATACCTAAATAATGTATCTTATAGTAAAATTTTAAAATATTTTTGATACGTGTGAAAACTTAAAAAGAAAATTTGAAACTGAGAATATTAATAACTCTCATGTGATTTTCTTCAATTTCAAACTTTTTATCACTATTGTATCTCTCTATCTCCCTACCTAGTAAATGCTTTCTGTCGTTTGCCGGGGGCATTAAAGGGTGGTTACAAGTTACAACGCCAACATGTCTCTCTCATTTCAAAGTTCATTTGTTTGCTTAATTTATGAATTTTTGATTCGTATGTGAAACGTCGCCACAGGTTGTTAGCCTCACCCACACAATCCCATTTCGAAGTGAGTTTCTCCTACACTTTCTTTCTTTTCGCTCTCTTTTATAACTATTGTCTTTTCTTCCAAAACTCTAAACACAAAAAAAAATCTACTCTATAATTATGGATAAATAAGATTTTATCCTATTTTTAGAATATAGTGATAGGTAACTAGCTGTTTTACCCGCAATGCAAACATAATTATTTAAATGACTTATTACTAATTCAAAAACTTTAATGATAAGTTATTGCTTATGTTTTCAAAAATTTTAAGTTGAATATCAAATGATTTACATATGACAAAATTATTCGTTAAAATATATATATATATATATATATATATATATATATATATATGCTTGTTATGATTAATTATATATTTATGTTTTTAATGTTTAATTTTTTATAGCAAAAGTATATTTTTTTGAATAACAACACAATATAAATAAAAAAATTACATGATATTTTTTGGATAACAGCACAAAATATATAATAGTTATTTTTTATTTTCAAAATATATTTTATGTTTTGGTTATTTTATCATATTAATTTTAATGATTTACCTATTTAATAAATTTTAATTTCGTTTAATTTATGGCTATTTTTTATTATTTTAATTTAAAATCAATAATTTAAACTAATAAATAAATTGAATAATTCATAAATGATATTATCGATATTAGTCAATCTAACTGTTAACGTGTGAACTACGTTTTGAAAAACAATTCATAAATAAATAGTATAGATAGATAAAATTTATTCTCCCCCTTTCCATGCGAGAATTAAAACTATTTTTTTTTTCTTTTTAAACTAGCTTTTTGGTATAATATCAAATTTAGAGGCTAGTCTGCAACATTCAAACATAACAATTCAAAATCTTCGAATTCTTTTTTCTTTGCAAAAGGTGTATTTTCTATAAACCGAGTCATATATATAGTTGACTAGTTGTGATAATAATTTTAAAATATTTTTCCTTACGTGATAATAAAATATGATTAGTATATGCAAAAACGAAGGGTGGAGAGAAGTGTGTGATCCAACGTCTTTGTTATATAAAACCAAACCTATTATTTCGCAACAGACATTGACTCAAAAGAGATAAAAGACTTAAAGAGAGAGGCTAGTAAGTGAGCGAGCGTAGGTTTAACGTTTGAGACTCAAGAGGAGGAGATGGAACCGACGACGCCGCTTCTTGAGCACGGTGGTGGTGGTGGTGATGAGGTAAAGGAGGATTACTCGCCGGCGAGGACGTTGAGCGACGTGAAGCGAGTCTTCTCTATGGAGTCGGCGAAGTTGTGGAAGATCGCTGCGCCCATTGGTTTCAACATCATATGCCAGTACGGCGTCACCTCCTTCACCAACATCTTCGTCGGCCACATTGGCGAGATAGAGCTCTCCGCCGTCTCCATCTCTCTCTCCGTCATAGGCACCTTCTCCTTCGGCTTCTTGGTACTCTCTCTATAAATTCATTATAACTCAGGTCCGGGCATGAGCATAACGAAGAAAAATATTGATGTATATATAGTCTCTAACATTCTAAAAATAATTTGCATACACACCCAAACTTTATATGATAAATTATTAATTTTTTTTTTTGTAGTAAATTGTCTATAAACCTTAAAATTTGAGGATAGGCATATGCTCATATGTTCAAATATTTTGTTGAATCTTTGATGAAACTTGCTTTGGTGCAGCTTGGCATGGGAAGTGCACTTGAGACACTCTGTGGACAAGCCTTTGGAGCAGGTCAAGTCCACATGTTAGGCGTTTACATGCAGAGATCGTGGATCATCTTATTCGTTTCATGCATCTTCCTCCTCCCCATCTACATCTTCGCCACACCCGTCTTGAGACTTCTCGGTCAAGCAGAGGAGATCGCGGTTGCAGCTGGAGAGTTCACACTTCTAACCATCCCTCAGCTCTTCTCTATGGCTTTCACTTTCCCTACCTCCAAGTTCCTTCAAGCGCAGAGCAAAGTCATCGCCATTGCTTGGATTGGTTTCGTTGCTCTTATCATGCACGTTGCTATGCTCTGGCTGTTCATAGTTGTGTTTGGTTGGGGAACAAACGGTGCCGCTTTGGCGTTTAGTATTACAAACTGGGGAACGGCGATCTCTCAGATTGTTTATGTGATCGGTTGGTGTAATGAAGGGTGGACTGGCTTGACTTGGTTGGCTTTTAAAGAGATTTGGGCTTTTGTTAGACTCTCTATTGCATCTGCTGTTATGCTTTGTCTTGAGCTTTGGTATATGATGAGTATCATTGTTCTTACTGGTCGCCTTGACAATGCTGTTATCGCCGTTGATTCCCTTTCTATATGGTGAGTAATTTTCACTTGTATCCCAACATGAATTTCTCACGGATTGATTTGAAATCTTGTTTACATTTCAGCATGAATGTTAATGGTGTGGAGGCCATGTTGTTCATTGGAATAAACGCTGCTATAAGGTACCATAAGACATTGTTTTAGCTGACTATATACTATATAATTATGAAACTCATGTGTTGTCTACTTGGTGTTAGTGTCCGTGTCTCTAATGAGCTTGGGTTAGGCCGTCCTCGAGCAGCGAAATACTCTGTCTATGTCACGGTGTTCCAGTCTCTCCTCATAGGTCTTGTCTTTATGGTGGCTATCATTATAGCCAGAGACCGTTTTGCTATCATCTTCACAAGCAGCGAAGTACTTCAACGCGCAGTCTCTAAACTAGCTTATCTTCTTGGTATAACCATGGTTCTCAACAGCGTGCAGCCAGTTATTTCCGGTAAACAAAATAATATCTTCTCTTCCATCAAAAAACCAAACCAGAGGTTTTCATCACATCATAAATCACATTCTCTTGGGTTTATTCATCTTGTTTAGGTGTCGCAATTGGAGGTGGTTGGCAAGGTTTAGTGGCTTATATCAATTTGGGTTGTTACTACATTTTCGGCCTGCCCTTTGGATATCTTCTTGGTTATAAAGCAAACCTAGGAGTGATGGTAAGTAAAAACATGCTTAAAATCCACTGAAGTAGTGAAACCTTTAAAGTCCATTAATAATGATTATTTTTTATAATATTTTCAAGGGACTTTGGGCTGGAATGATAGCAGGAACAACGCTTCAGACATTGTTACTGGTGGTTGTTCTGTACAAGACAAACTGGAATAAAGAGGTAAGAAACTGAACTATAGACACGAAACCATATCCATATACACTTGTTCATTGAGATCCATTAATAAATAACTGTGATGAATAGGTGGAGGAGACGATGGAACGTATGAAGAAGTGGGGAGGGAGTGAAACTACATCAAAGGATGTAATTGCATGATTATGTGGTTTCTCTTTTGTCTAGCTTTGAAAATGAATATGTAGCTCATCTGCTTTTTTTTTGTGTTTTCTCATTGGTTTGGTACCACCAGTAGTAACTTTGTTAGGCACTAGGAAACAGTTCAACCAGTGAAGTAACAAAACGGTGCTTTTGTTATTTTCTTCCAAAAGAAAAGATAAATGCAACTGAAACCTACCAAATGTCAGGTACATTTGCTCGTCAGTCTTAAATGTATCAATTATTTAAAATTTTCACATGAATTCAAACAACCCTGTACTAACTTATGAATTCAAGACTTGTACCTTTCCAAAAAATAATTAGCTTAAGAAATTGTTTTTCTTTTTCATTTTATTCAGCTATAGATTATTTTAGCTTTTGATTAGGTCCATCACCAAATAGTCAGGATGGCCGAGTGGTCTAAGGCGCCAGACTCAAGTTCTGGTCTTCGAAAGAGGGCGTGGGTTCAAATCCCACTTCTGACAATATTTTTTAAAAATTAATTTGCATTTGATCTTTGTTTACATTTGATATTTTTTTTTTTTTTTCTAATGGAAACACAAAGGAGTTATGTGTTCCTGCTTACAGGTAGTGGTAGCATGTGGAGAACTGCAGAGCTGCTCCTAAGCAAATTCCAATGTCTAATGTGCCAGGAACGGTGGTTGAGGTGATTCTCGGGTCGACTTGGCAATTATTGAGTTCTTGCAATCCACAATATCAGAGCTCAAGGAATCTTAGATCGTTTGTATTAGTTAAAGAGTTTCAAGTCTAGTGAACAATAAAGAGCCTAACAAGGTTCAAAATGATTATAAACTCAGACTTCGATAAACTAAAGCCTTAGAGGTTCTAAAGAGTAAAGATAGAAGCAAAATCTGAGGAACAAAAACGGAGTGAAAACAAATCTTGAACACAAAAAAAGGAATTTTCTGAACTTTCTAAGCAGCAGTAACAGCCTTGGCCTTCTTAGGGGCACGGTAGGTACCAACCACACAGGCATGGTCACGCTCAAATGGCTCAAGCGTCACTTGCTCTGCTGGCTTGAACTGTTCTTGTTGCAGCTTCTTCACTTCGCTCTGAAACACTGCTTCTGCTGGGACTGTTGAGTCAATACAGTTAGCCTGCAAATAAAAAAAAAAAGAGACAAACATGTTTTTACTAAAATCTTTGCCTGTGAATGAACGTTCAAAGTTTTACATGGAAGAATGGTTTTGGAACGCTACTAACCTTGATTGAGATAACAAAGTGACCTCCTGTTTTGAGGAAGAAACTCGCATTCAAAATCACGATCCTAGCCTATTTAAGAGGGTTTTTTAAGAACAAACAACATTTCATAAAAGATCAATCACATATAAATATTATGTTAGCAACTCTTGAAAAACACAATTACATTAGAAACTTTGACCAAGAAAAGCTGAATGGCATCAGCTCCAATCAAATACTAATATGTCAAAAAATCTTTGAAACCAAAACCGATTCTGAATTTCTATTTTTCCAAGTAATATTTTGTGAGAAAACCAAAATGGTATATGCAGAAACCAAAAACTGAAACTATATTCAAATATTGAGAAACAAGATGTTCTTAAGCATCAGAAACTTGGAGTTTGCATCACACATGATGATCTGAAGGGGAATCCAAGTAAAGCTCATCATTATATATTATTCATGTCCCATTCATATTTCCAATGTGGGATCTTCTCTCCAATACCCTCTCTCGAGATAATGGTGGGTCTAACCATTCATATTTTATGAAAACGATGTTCTGATGATAGTATTGGAGAGAAGATCCCACATCGGAAAGATGTAAGGGACATGAATAATATATAAGGGACTTGGGGAACTCCACTAATTGCCAATTGGTTGTAAGTAGAAGCCCAAGAAACTTGTCATGGTATCAGAGCAGGCCCAATACCTGACTTAATAATTAATCCGGCCCGGACAGTGGCCCGATCATCCCATTGGCTGATGGCCCATAGAAGGCTCAGTTCTCCGAGATCGCTAGAAGATAAAGCATGATCTCGGAGGGATATGATGAATTCTGCGAGATCAATGGTTAGACTCCAAGTTTCTGATGAGCTTTACTTGGATTCCCCTTCAGATCATCATGAGCTTCACGATGTGGAGTCACCCAAGTCCCTTATATATTATTCATATCCCATTCATATTTCCAATGTGGGATCTTCTCTCCAATACCCTCTCTCGAGATAATGGTGGGTCTAACCATTAATCTCGCAGAATTCATCATACCCCTCCGAGATCATGCTTTATCTTCTAGCGATCTCGGAGAACTGAGCCTTCTATGGGCCATCAGCCAATGGGATGATCGGGCCACTGTCCGGGCCGGATTAATTATTAAGTCGGGTATTGGGCCTGCTCTGATACCATGACAAGTTTCTTGGGCTTCCACTTAAAACCAATTGGCAATTAGTGGAGTCCCCCAAGTCCCTTATATATTATTCATGTCCCTTACATCTTTCCGATGTGGGATCTTCTCTCCAATACTATCATCAGAACATCGTTTTCATAAAAGCAAAGGCAAAGCACATTATGTAATGCTAAGTTTTTAAGGCAAAACTGACCCAGTATCAAATCATTCCCTGTGTAATATGTAATAAAAGCAAACCTGGTCTGGCTGAGCAACATCCGAGAAGATAACATCAACCATGCCTACAAGCATTCTGTATTTAGTAGGGTGTCTAGCATCTTCGATGATTGGAATAACATTAGTTCTCTTCTTTGACATGTTCACCAAATCTCTACCACTTCTGTGAGAAAACTCAACAGCGTAAACGCATCCCTCCTACAAAATCACAAAGCCACATTATAAGCAACAACATAACACATTTGACAGCAATAAACATAAAGGCTAAGTTTTACGTACAGGTCCAACAAGATCAGATACATGAGAGACTGTGGTTCCAGAAGCAGCACCAAGGTATAAAACTTTAGCACCAGGTTTCTACATTAAAACATAAACAGAACCAATCCATGAACACTTGCCACATGCAGCAGCATAGATAAATTGACATAAGAACGCAACTTACGATATAAATGTTATCAACACCGCCAAGAATAGCAGCTGCCAACTTAGAACGGAAAGGGTTCCACACCCTGTATTCAGTCTTGGTCCCATCTTCATTCTGTAGAGTCATTCACAAACCAATTAAGATTTTCATCTAAAATAAACAAGTCAACTAATCAGCTATATTATTACCTGAACAGAGATTCTCTTCTCGTTGTAAACAGCTTCACCAGGAACCAAGTTCTTAGTGACAAGAGCTTCCTCTTTACCCTTTGCAATGAACACTCCAGCGTGTCTGTGTGGCTCAACAATCACTTTGCTGCCTCCCTTCATCCCTCCACGTCCTCCGGGTGGTCCTCTTCTAGCACCACGTTCTCCTTTGCGTCCTCCTCTTATGCATCTTCCGCGTCCACGCTCTCCAAAACCTCTTCCTCCTCCTCCTCTACCTCCAGAGCTACCCCTCGTCCACCACTAAACCCCCCGCCACCACGTCCACTACTGAACCCACCGCCACCACGTCCTGAAACACAAAACAACATTAAAGCATAGACTCAATATTCTCAATACCAAATATATTTCTGAGCTAAAGGAAACAACTTTGATATTCGGTTTTAGCTAAACACAAAGAGTTCCGACAAAACTAACAGAGAAGCTATTGCTACGATGGAGACCAGAAGGCAAAACGGCGGCTAGGGTTTCTTACCACCAGTTAGAGGAGGTCTCATGTTTGCTTGAGAAGAAAGAAACGGCGACTTTGCAAGAAAAGTTTAAAAGGAGAGTTAATGACGTCGTAAGCAATCAAGTTGCGCATGTGAGTGTTTTTATACAAGTACGTCTCCAGGGTTTTTCTTTTTTTTTTTGAAAAAAACGTCTCTAGGGTTTAAGTAGAGGGTTTAGTTGCTACAGTTTTTTTTTTTTTTTTTTTTTTTTGCTAAAAAGTAAATATCAAATAAATGAAGATTCAGATTTACAAACTATGCAGATCTAAATTGTGTTACACCTTGGCAAAAAAAGAGAAAAAACAAGGTAGCAACAGCTTAAGATGAACTGAACAAGATCAGTACATCCACTTGGTCATGAGGTTTTGGAATTGCTTCCTGTTCCTCTTAGCAGTAATAGTGTTTCGCATGTCTCTGTCAATGAGCTTAAAGATCGCAGACGGAGATTGGGTGAGCTGGTTGTGAAGGACGTTGTTCCTTGGCTTCCAAAGGTGATATATAGTACACTGGACCACAAGCTTCTTGAGCAGAGATCAGTACGGTTTTTTTTAAACACATTTACTTGCTGCGGTTGATTATTATTATTTACGCATATATCCTTAACCTATATTTGGGCCTTGCCTTGAGCTCATTATATTTGGGCCTTAATCTCATAGTTTAGACTAGGCCTAGGCAAAATAACCGACAACCGAACAACCGACCTGTACCCGGTCCGATCAAAGCGGTTCGATTCGGTTTCGGTTTGTCTTAATAAAGCATTCGGTTCGAGATTTTTGGTTAGATTGGATGTCGGGTCGGATCGGGTTAAAAACCGAACACCGAATCATATACACCGACACCCGAGTCGTAACCCTAGCCCCTCTTCTATCTTTCATTTTCGAATCGAGAGAATAGATAGATACACCCCGATTTTCTCTTCAAATCTCAACCAATCCTTTCCAAAATCTCAACTTGCGTATCATGCAATCCGAAATCCTTTCCATTACCCGAAAATCAAATCTCCCCAATGATTCTTTGGTCGATTCAAGCTCGAAAACCCTTATTTCTACTCATATATATATATATATATATATATATATATATATATATATATATATCTGAATCCTTAGAGTTCACAAGCCATTCCACCTCTTAAGACAGAAAGTAATCAATTGGAGGTGGTTATTTTTATTCTCAATAGTCGATGCATCATTCATGCATCCTCCTTTTTAAATTTTAGATTTTGGGTTGATATGATACTATTATTGGTGATCAATTCGGTTTAAGTCGTGTGCTTTTTATTCTTATTCTGTCAAAAATTTGACAAGAATTTTTGTTGATCAATTTAGTTCTCAAAATTGTTTGTCTATTGAGGCGTGTGATGGTAGTTCTTCAGCTGTTCTTGTTTTGGTTCTTAAACTTGACCTGATGTTAGTTCTCTGTTCTAAAACATGAACTAACTTGAATTCATCTTAGTTTTTCGGTTACTAAACTTAATTTCCTTGTCGTTTAGTTCTTAGTTCATCTCTAGTTTGATCCAAAAAAAAAGTTCATCTCTAGTTTTCATATCTTCCAATATTAGTTTGATGTTGATAGAACTCCTACGATTTATTGTAATGCTAGTTAAATAATTCTAAAGCTAATACTAATACAATTTTTTTATCTCTTGCAGATGGCATACTCAGCTTTCGAAAACCAAGCAACTGATGTTGACATGCAATGTGAAGAGCAAGAGACATTTGCGGCTGGAAATGCAACATCTGGAGCCTCATCTCAGGTGCAGAAGGTGAAGAAGATGGTTGTGCCGAGGTCTACTGTGTGGGAGCATTTCACCAGAAACAAAGAGAATCGAAACAAGTGTGTCTGCCACCATTGCCAGAAGATCTTTTCATGTGCATCCAAGTCCGGGACTTCTAACCTGAAGCAGCATCTGCAAATTTGCAAAGAGCACATAGTGTGGTCAACTTCTCAGACGAAGAATCAAAAACAGCTTGATAAGGGAGGCAACCTGAAGCTATCTAGAGTTTCTGAGAAGATTTTCAAAGAAGCGTGTAATGAATTGGTGGTGTTAGCAGAGTTGCCACTTTCATTCATTGAAAGTAAAGCTTTCAAACACTTATGTGATAAGGTAGAGTCGTATAATTTTGCTTTTGTAATTCTCGTTTTAAAGCCATCTCCAATAACTTACAGTTTTATTCTTTTGAATTGTAAGGTTAACCTCTGGCAGCCTCACTCAAGACGGACTGCGACCAGGAACATTGTGGAGATGTTTGTGCAGAAGAAAGCTGCATTGAAGAACTTACTCAGCACAACCAAACAAAGGGTTTCCCTTACGACTGATATTTGGACAGCTCAAGTGACAGGTAGTATATAAACCAATACAATTCATATTTCTGAACGTGTCATTTATACATATTAATTATTTATTTCATGAATATCAGGTGCAAGTTACATGGTCATTGTGAGAGACAAGGTTTCACCCTAGGATTCTAGGTAAGGTAAAAGGAGGTACAAGAAGAATTGTGGGCTGAATCCCGTTAGGAGCTTTGAGAATGAATGAATACTTTTATTGATGATTTGAGTGTGAATGTTACAAGAAGATCAATAAGAGATTACAAAGTAAAATAAGAAATATTGTAGAATTTGTGTACGACTAATCGAAATGATGTCCCCCTCTCTCATCTTCGAGGTCTTCTTTAAATAGCTTCTAATTTTCCTCTGATTGCTTTTTAACAGACTTCCGAAATCTTCTCCTCTTGTTGAGGAACTCGCAACTGCCCCCTGTTGACCGGATCCTGCGCTCTTTTCTGTTTATGATAAGAGCCTCCTCTTTGACGTAGTCTCTGGAGGTTATGGTCAGCTTCCTGTCCTTGGCTCCGCGTCAAGCTCCAGCTGAGGTCTCCGATACGTACTGGGCTTTATCCTAGCCCATAATTCATTCAGGTTCCGTAGCTAGCTAATGGGCCATATTTGGGCCCAACAGTTGCCCCCAAGCTTTCGAGATAAGATTCCCCTTACTCGGAAGCTTAACCTAGCCGCCGAAACCTTTGGTTTTACTGTTGAGATAATGATTACGGGATATCTGTTTCACAGATATTATTCGCTTGATCCAACGGTTGAGATTTCTCTTAGCAAAATCAACGGTCCGGAGGAGAGAGGTTTTGAAATACTTGTTACGATACCCAAGAGTGGATGTGATATAAAGTGGAGAGCATTAACTGCCACGCTCCACAATCTCCACGCCTCCGTTCGGTTTCCAAGGTAACTCCTCCTCCACTTCTTTATTTTACTGCGCTAGTTCTTTTTATTTTATTTTTTACTTTCATCTCTCTGTTTCGCCATTGATCTTCTGCGATTTCTTTAGAAACTTGAAAAGTTTTTAGGACTAGTTCGCTCCTCTTCTTTTCCCCTTTCAATCCTCTCACCCTTACCCCTCCGTTTAATGGACCCTCCGAGAGAAGGTTCCGGCGAGACCGGAATCCCCCCCTCCAGCAAGCGCTTAATGAAGGTCAAGCAGGAGATAGGCGAGAAGGCCAAGAGAGAGACGAAGAAGGCTAAAGACTTAGTCGCGACGAGAGCTTCTAAGCGGATGAAGAAGAAAGATGGTTCCGGCGGGAGTTCCTCTCTGGGATCTCACTCGCCATCGTTGTTGAAAAGTCAAGAGGTTGTTAACCTCATGGTTCAGGCTCATGGCCGGAAGGAATTAGCCAGGGCCTGCTCCTCCGATGAGACCCCGGAATCTGCCCCCGAGGGTTGGTTCTGCATCCACGAGAAGTACATCTCGAAGTGCCATCTTAGGTTCCCGCTCCCGGACCTCCTGCTAGATCTTCTTGATCATTTTCAGTTGGCTCTCTCTCAGCTTTGTCCTTCAGTTATCCGGGTAGTGAACGGATTCATTACCAGGGCCAAAGAGGAGGGAATCATTGTTGGTCTAACTGAGTTGATGAGCCTCTATGCGATCAAGGAGAGCTCTACTAAAGACGGTGGTAGCAGTACCTACTATCTTCCTTGTCGCCCTGGGTTCAGTCTCTTTAAATCCTCCGGTAGTGATGATGACTGGAGGAAAAAATATTTTTTTGTTAAGATCGATCCTTCCACAGTTCCAGTGGGTCGTGCTCTCTCGGTTGTTTGGTCCGAGATATCTGGTTAGGATTTTTAGGATCCTGTTTTGCTTATTTCGAGTTGTTGTTATTTGCTGATATCTTGGTCCTTTGCGCAGGTATCGACGATCCTCCTAAGCTTACTGATAAGCAATCCAGGGCTCTTTTTAGGAGGCTACATCAAAGTTCCAACGCTTGGTCATCCTTTACTACTTCTCGCATTGGATCAGCCAGGTTCCCGGAGCGATACAACGCCAGTTTCCCCGACCCGATCTCTGTTGAAGACTTAGAAGGTAGTTTCCTGTTTTGTTATGCTCAGCCTCATTTTGAGAGATGGCTAAAGGTTTCTTTACTATTTTTGTTCAGTTTCTGAAGGTCCCAACGTAGTGGAAATTTCAACCGGAGCTAGCACCTCTGAGAACGAAAAGACTCTAGTTCCTAAAATGAGACCTTCCTTCCGTAATCGAAACAAATCTACTGCGGCTGCCGGCGCTTCGCGGGGCAGCGACAAATCTCAAGGAGGTGTTTTTATTAACACGCTGAAGGAGGTCCTTGATGACGGGACCTCAGCTCCTGTCACGGACATAGGTCCCGTTGAAACTGGAGCTCGAGATGTTGTTCCTCATCCTGAGGTCTCACCAGCAATAGACAATCCTCATGCTGCCGGAGATCCCCTCGAAGTTGAGCCTCCAAGACCTAAGAGGTCTCGGACCGATGTGGGAGATAGGCCGGTCAGGTCCACTTCCTCGTCCTCGCGAGGCGGAACCGTTGGTTGGAGCTTCACCCACTCTAAGCCAGGGTCAATCTTGGATGACTCTTGGGGTTTAGCAACTATTCTGAGGCATCTGAAGATGGTGGGGTGCTCTATGCCCTCGGTCAACAGCCTGACCAACAAGGACGAATATGTTGAGATAGCTCATCACCTTGGTCAGGTATATAGTTTTGAACTTTTCCGGTTTTCTCTCTTTAGGCTTAGGTTTTCCATGACCTAAAGATTTTTTGCACTTTGTAGCTGGCCGGAGCCATCAACAGAGCTCAGCTGAAGTTTGAGGAGACCGTACGTGGTGCTCATACTGCTGCGGAGCTGACTCAGGCTGCTAATATGTTCAAGGCTACCAAGATGGAGCTCGACCAGGCTCGTGCTCAGGTTTCTGAGCTTCAAGCCGAGGTCAGGAGGCTTGGATTGAAGGCTGACACGCAGCAGGGGAAAATCGAGAGCCAAGCCATTGACATCCAGGTGAAAGGCAGGAAGATCAACGACTTGGAGGCTGCTCGTAAGATAGCCGAGCATCAGGTTCAGGAGATGATTGCCTTATCTCAAGATAGCCAGAGGAACAAGGAGGCCGAGGTCAAGCTCGCTGTTAGGAGAGGTAAGAGGGAGGTGGCTGATGCTTACAACAAGATCCTGACCTTGGTGAAGGAAAAGTTTGCCAAGAAGAATGATGAAACCGATGCCCTGATCTATGCTCAGGAGCTCCAAGCAAACACCGAACTTCTGAAGGCTTTGTTGACTAAGGAGGTAAAGGATGCTGAGGAGGAGTATAATCGTCTTATGGCTTTGATCCAGACGCAGCTGTTGCTTGCGATAGGACTCAGGTCTCCGACTTCTCAGTTAGCAAGCTTCCCATTCCTCAACTTTCTGAGAGCTCAGGTACTTTCGAGATCAATATGTTTAACCCGACGTTTTCCGGCGAATACGGTTCTAATTTAGATTCGGTATTTCCTGAACTAGCTCCAGTCGAAGCGAATCCAGGAGATGTTAATCAGGAAGGTGATGTGGAGGTTCCAGCCGTAGGCGGAGATCCTGTCGAGGAAGATAAGGAGGTTGGTGCTGGTCCCGGAGCCGACGCTGGTCCCGGAACCGAAGAAGGTTAAGAGCTGATGCTCTTTTATTTTAAAGACTGTTTTGCCCAAGGGACTTTTGCTTGTTTTTCCAGACTTATTAGCCTGAGGAGGCCTTTAAACCTTTACTTGTTCTTAGGATCTATTGCCCGGGGGGGCTTCTAAACCTTTTATGCGTTAAGACTCATAGCCTGAGGAGGCTTTTAAACCTTTGCTTTAATTTCAAACTTAGTCGTTTTGGATACTTTATCCTTTGTTTCGATCGTATCGATTCGTAATCGAGTTTCGTTTTAGCTTTAGATGTTAAGGAAACTGTTTCGTTTTGAACGATAATGAGATCAGTTCAAGGCCTTTTGGGGATCAAATTCCCTAAAAACACTTCTTTTTCTCTTCCCTTAAGGGCCTTTGGATTTTGTAATGGATTCCAAGATTATTAAATGTCGTTTAGGATTTTAGGACCTTTAGATTTTGCTAAGGATTTTAAGACCTTCGGATTTTGTTAAGGATTTCAAGACCTTTGAATGTTGCTAAGGATTTTAAGACCTTTGAATGTTACTAAGGATTTTAACACCTTTGACTGTTGCTAAGGATTTTAAGACCTTTGGATTTTGTTAAGGATTTCAAGACCTTTGAATGTTGCTAGGGATTTTAAGACCTTTGGCTCAGGATTTTAGCGACCTGAATTTCTTTAGTCATTTGTAGAGCTCAGGTCCTCTCTCAAGGTGACATGTGCTCTTTTTGAGGGGTTTTAGGTCCCGCGTGAAGGGAATCTACGTTTCTTTGGAGGATCTTAAGATCTTGACGTAGGTTAAAGTTTTCTAGTCCTTAAGTTCATGATTTTAGAGATCTGAAGATGCTCGTAGTGAGGTCCCATTTTAGAGAGACCTGAATTTGCTTAGAAGGTTTTATGACCTTTAATGCAGAAGTATGAACTTGATTGTTTTATTAATGATAGATTATGAATGATACATGACTCGAACTGACCATTTAGCAATTGGTCTCGGGCCGTGCGTTTTTGGTAACACGTGCCCCCTTTGCTTGGATGATTAGGTTGAGAAGAAATTGGGGCTGCACTCATGACGGAGTTGCCTACGTACCCAGTCAAGGGATCAAGCCAAACGTAGTTCAGGGGAATTTAGGTACCTAATAGTAATATCTTTTGAGGTTCGTGGCCTTCCACGATCGGATTTCAGGTACCCCGGTTCGTACCTTCTGGAGTTTGTAGACTCCGGGTCGTACTATATGGATAATTCGGTAGGGGCCTTCCCATTTGGTTCCTAGTTTCCCAGCTCCGGGTTCTTTGGTTCCTTCAAACACCTTTCTAAGTACTAGGTCCCCTACAGCAAACTGTCGAGGCCTTACTTTGGAATTGTAGTGCCGTGCCATTGCCTGCTGATAATTTTGAATACGAAGCAAGGCTTGGTCTCGTCTTTCCTCGATTAAATCGAGGCTGTCCATCAGGAGCTGGTTATTAGCTGCGGGGTTGGAGGTGCATAGTTCCCTGCGTAGGCTACCTGCGGTAGTTTCTGCTAGAACGACTGCTTCCATCCCATAGGCTAAGGAAAAGGGGGTTTCCTCTGTAGCTTTTCCTGGGGTGGTTCGGCAGGCCCATAGTACTTCGGGTAGTTTCTCTGACCAGAGCTCCTTTTGAGCACCTAGGCGTTTCTTGAGGTTTGCTAAAATTGATTTGTTAGCAGCCTCCGCCTGGCCGTTACCTTGAGGTCGCCGAGGTGATGAAAAGGTGAGGCGGATGATCCACTTATCGCAAAACTTTTTGAAGTCGTGGGATATGAACTACCCTCCGTTGTCAGTTACGATCTCGTATGGGACACCGTGCCTACATACGATGTTCTTCCACACAAATCCTTCGACCTCGAATCTGTTTATTTGCTGGAAGGCTTCGGCTTCGATCCATTTAGTGAAGTAGTCGGTTAGGACCAGGAGGTTCAGTAGTTTTTTTCCTTTCCCCGAAGGTACTAGAGGACCTACGATATCCATGACCATCTCATGAATGGATAGGGAGCTGATATGTTGGACAGCTTCTCCGCTGGTTGATGTATGATTGGTGCGTGCCTTTGGCATTTGTCGCATGATGAGGAGTACACCTCACAATCTGCGATAATGGTATGCCAGAAGTAACCTTGCCTCTTAATTCGGATGGCTAGGGCTCTGCCTCCGGAATGGTTTCCACAGGAACCGTCGTGCATTTCCTTCATGAGTTTCATGGCTACTATGCCATGCACGCATTTTAGATAAGGTCCGGAGACACTTCGTTTGTGGAGAGCTGATTCGATTATGCAGTATCTTGCTGCTAAGGCTTTGAGTTTTCGAGCCTCCCATTTATTGGGTGGGATTTTTCCTTCGAGGATGTAATCCATGATCGGTATTCTCCAGTCTTCTCTCCCTATCACTTTATTGTGAAGAGAGGTAGGAGGTTCCGATTCGGGACCTGGTGTTGTTGTGCCCCCAGAGATATTCGTTGGAGCAGGCTCCAGGGAGTCTAGGTCTTGAGGAATATCTCCAATTTCCTCGTTATCCCCTGTGGTTTGGGTAGCGTTCTTAGATGCGTTTTTAAGAGCTGCGCGGCTTCTTGTTTGAACTTTAAGGATAAGTGATTGCGAGGTTTGGATGGTGCCCCCGGAGGTATTCGTTGAGTTAGGCTCTGTAGAGTCTACACTTTGGTGAATGCCTTCACTTTGACCTTTGCTTTCTAAGTTTTGGGTCGCATCAGAAGCGTGTTTTCTGAAGCTGCGTATTCTAGTTCTAGGGAACCAAAATGTTGTGAAAACTTGGGTTATTGCCGTAGGATTGTTATTTTCGGCTTCTTCCTTTGGTTTGCTATCTATCTCAGCTTTGGTAGCTATGTCAATACTCGGTTTTTCGATCCCTTCCACGGGTATAACTCGTTTCACGAGAGGGTCGGATGTAGAAGCTAACGCGGCAAGCGCGTCTGCTGAGGAGTTCTCCCCTCGTGGGATCCTAGTTAGTTCGAATTTATCGAATTGCTTTGTGAGTTTTAGGACGACTTCGAGGTATGCCCCCATTCTTTCGTCCATTGTTTCGTATTCCCCATGAAATTGGCTAGCTACCAGTTGCGAGTCGCTGTAAGCGTTCAGTTCTCGGATTCCGAGGCTCAGGGCGAGCTTTAGGCCAGCAATTAGTGCTTCATATTCGGCCTCGTTGTTGGAAGCGTTGAAACCAAGCCTATAGGACTGTTCAATGGTTTCCCCAGCTGAGGAAATTAGTCTTATACCGACTCCGGAGCCTTGTCTTGACGAGGCTCCGTCCACGTATAGACTCCATTTCGCAACCTCTGTTTCTTGGTATAGATGTTCGGATGCTAGCTCGATGATGAAGTCGGCGAGGACCTGAGCTTTTGCTGCTGCTCTAGGTCTATATTCGATGTCGTACTCGCTGAGTTCTATGGCCCATTTAGCCAATCGTCCGGATTGACTAGGGCTATGTAAAATTGTTCGTAATGGTTGTGAAGTCATTACGACGATCGAGTGCGACTGAAATAAGGTCGCAGTTTCCTAGCAGCTGTCACGACTGCCAGAGCTAGCTTTTCCATGGTAGGATACCTTGTTTCGGCGTCTAGTCGACTTTTATTGGTATAGTAGACGGGTCTTTTTTCGTTTTGTTCTTCTCGTACTAGTACCCCGCTAATTGCAGCTGTTGATACGGCGAGGTATAGGTATAACGGTTCCCCGACTACTGGTTTTGATAGTATCGGAGGTTCCGAGAGGTAGGCTTTTAGCTGTTGGAAAGCTTCTTCGCACCTCTCGTCCCATAAAAATTTCTTATTGTTTTTAAGGAGTTTGTAAAATGGAAGACACTTATCGGTGGACCTGGATATGAATCGATTTAGTGCTGCGATCCGTCCGGTTAATCTTTGTACCTCTCTGGTCGTTTTAGGTGACGGCATTTCCAGGAATGTCGCTATCTGTTTTGGGTTGGCTTCGATACCTCTTTCGGTCACGAGGTAACCTAGGAACTCGCCGGAGGGTACTCCGAATGTACATTTAGCTGGGTTTAGCTTCATGTCGTACTTGTTGAGGATATCGAAGCATTCCCTTAGGTGGGAGATGTGGTCTTCTCCAATCGAAGACTTGACTAACATGTCGTCAATATAGACCTCCATGGTTTTCCCGAGTAGTCCAGCGAACATTTTATTTACTAGCCTTTGATAGGTAGCTCCGGCGTTTTTCAAACCGAATGGCATGACCTTATAACAATAGGTTCTTCGTTCGGTTATGAATGCGGTTTTTTCTTGATCCTCAGGATCCATCATAATTTGGTTATATCCTGAAAAGGCATCCATAAAGGACAGGAGCTGGTGACCAGCCGTTGCTTCGACCAAGCGATCGATGTGAAGTAACGGGAAGCTGTCCTTAGGACAGGCCTTGTTTAGGTCGGTGAAATCTACGCAGATTCTCCATTTCCCGTTCTTCTTTTTTACTACTACTGGGTTAGCTAGCCAATCGGGGTATTGAACTTCTCGGATTGACCCGGCTTTCGTTAGTCGATCGACCTCGTCGTTGACAGCTTGGGCTTTTTCGAGACCTAGCTTACGACGCTTTTGTTTGATCGGTTTGAACGTGGGGTCTACGTTAAGTTTATGGGTGGTGACATTAGCGTATATGCCTTTCATGTCACTGGTGGTCCATGCAAAGGTTTTGACATTCTGTTTTAGGAATTCGATGAGCTCCTTTTTGGTTTCGAGAGGTAGCTCGGATCCGATGCTTACTTGTTTTTCAGGATTTGAGTCGTCGATGCAAACTTTTTCAGTGAGGTTCCTAGGAGGACCTCGGATATTTTGTTGCATTTCGCGACTCTCCTGGACCTGTAATTGCTATTGGGGGGATTCTTTTATGATCTCGAATCCGCCCAGGTAGCAGATCCTCGAAATCTTTTGGCTGCCGTGTATAGTAGCTATTCTATCGTTTGTTGGGAATTTCACGCATTGGTGATAAGTCGAAGCTACTGCTTTCATCTTGTGAATCCAAGGTCTTCCGAGGATCGCGTGGAAAGGAGACGGTTTGTCGACAACTACGAAGTTGGTCATTTTCATGACTCCGCCGGCTATAATTGGGAGCTTAATTGTTCCCAACGAGGTAGCAGTTTCGCCTGAGAAGCCAACGAGGTTGGATTTCTGGTCGACGATCTCATAGTCGTCTATTTCCATTCCTTTTAATGCGTTGTAAAAAATGAGATCGACGGAGCTTCCGGTGTCGATCATGAGCTTAGGTACCTCGTACCCTGCTATGTTTAATGTTACGACAAGGGCATCGTCGTGAGGTCTGTCGAGGTTTGATGTCTCACTCTCCCAGAAAGAGATTTTAGTGTTAGACTCGGGTTTGGTCGGTTTGGACTGAGTATTGGACACAGCCTTCCGTACGTGACTTTTAATGGAGTTAACGGAGTCTTGACACACGTCGGACCCTCCGAGGATGTAATCAACCCTTGAGCCAGGGTTTGACTGGGGAGGTGTTTTGCTCAGGAGAGCTTCGATTTGGAGACTTTTTCCTTGGGAAAATTTTCCAAGGACCATGTCGACTCTCTTTTTGGGAGCTGGAGGTGGTGAGTCAGTTTCCTTTTCAGGTGACCTCTCGCGTTTCGGGGAGTTATCTCGGGGAGCTCTCTTTTGGTAAGGAGGCGGCTTTTTGAGGTCCACGTCTTTTATTTCTCCGGCCGCAAATTTAGCGGCCAGCTGCCGTTGGAGGTCCCAACATTCTTCGGTTGAGTGTCCTTTTCAATCGTGGTAGGAGCAGTGTTTGCTCTCATCATAGCCTTTGGACCAGGAGGCTTTGGCTGTCGCGGCGACAGGCTTTTCGTCCTTGTCGTCCTCGATTACATAAGAGTGCTCTCCCTGAGTCTGATTGTTTCGGGAGTTTCCCCTTTTATGAGGTCCCTTTCCATCGGAGGCTTCGCCTTTCGGGTGACTCTGGGATTTTCTGTGGAGCTTATCTAATGCTGTTGTTTCCTCTTCCAAGGTATCTAGAGGCCTTATGGAGGGCGTCGTCGATAGTTGAGGGAGGATTTAGCGTTAACTCCGAGAAAAAGCCTGATTTATACCAGAGACCTCTTCTAAGGGCCTCAATAGCTACCAGATCGTTAGGATTCGAGAGCTTAGTTCTTACTGCTCTAAATTTCTCGATGTAGACTCGCAGTGAGTCTCCCAATCCTTGTCTGATCTTCCAGAGGTCAGCCTCGGAAGCTTGCTTTAGGATGTGGGTTGAATATTGTTTCATAAAGGCGTTAGCCAATTGATCGAAACTATCTATGGAGTTTGGCTCAAGGCTGGAGAACCATTCGAGAGCTGTTCCGATCAGGTTTTCAACAAATGTTCTGCAGTATCCTGCATCACATTCTTCCTTTGTGAAATGAGCTTTAACGATGGCTAGTCTGAAGGCTCTTAGATAGGCCTTTGGGTCTGCGTTCCCATCGTATTCGGGAATCTTAATTTTTCGAGTATTTCTTATGTAAGAGTTGGCAATTCTATCGGTGAAGGGAGTTCCACGAGTTTCCTCAATTAGGCTCTCGATTTCAGGAGCTGAACTCGTCGCTTTGTGGACTTGAGCTCCCAATTTTTGGAGAGCAGCGTGGGTTCGCTCCATGTATCTACGGATTGCGTCAGGTCCTTCGAATGGAAGGACGTTTTGGTCGTTATCAGAAACTCGAGGAACAGGTTCTTGACGGAACCTAGCTCGATCGTTTTCCCAGTTAGCTGGCGAAACAGGTCGCTCAGCGGTCCTAAGGTTCCGAGCGAGATTAGTGCGGGGGTTTGCAGGATCAGCATCCGTCCTTTGGTATTCGTCGGTATTTGGGGTTGAAACCCTAGTTTGAAACACCGAGGCTAATGTTCTGCCCCCGGACGGTATGTTGGTTCCTGCTCCAGACTCGGAAGGAGGTGGCGGCGGAGGCAAACGGGTGCTCTCACCCGTGTTTCGATTAGGCATGGAGCTTGTTGTAGCTACATTGCTCCCCATGGCGCTGGTGATAGGTGGGGTAAACGTAGGAGCTGTCCTAGCGCGAGGCGTTCGAAAAGCGGGTTCCTGCCTATCCGCCCCAGGGCTATCGGTGGAGAAATCCAGGCGTTCTCGAGGGAAGGAGGGGTCAGCTAACCGTTCATGGAATGTGACTCCTCTTCCCTGGTGGACGGATGGTTGGGTCGTTGCAGATTGAGATCTGGTTATCTCTTCGAATTGTTGCTGCCGTTCGGCTAGCTGTTGCACCGTTCGCTCGGTTTTTTGAGCTTTGTCCACTAGCTGGAGCATCATCCGACGGATCTCAGAAAGCTGAGCTTCCGTTTGATTCGGAGCGGATTGATGCGATGGGTTATTGAGAGCTGAGGACCCATAGTTGGCTCCTCCGGAGGTTCTCGGGTTATTTGCCCCCGGAGCGGTGCGATTCGGTGAGCTATTGCTCTGGTTCGATTGATCGGGGTTAGATGGGTTTGTTCCATCGACTGGATTCATTCTTAAGCTTTGGAGAAAGGGATTCGATTATTTGTCCCCACAGTCGGCGCCAATTGTGAGAGACAAGGTTTCACCCTAGGATTCTAGGTAAGGTAAAAGGAGGTACAAGAAGAATTGTGGGCTGAATCCCGTTAGGAGCTTTGAGAATGAATGAATACTTTTATTGATGATTTGAGTGTGAATGTTACAAGAAGATCAATAAGAGATTACAAAGTAAAATAAGAAATATTGTAGAATTTGTGTACGACTAATCGAAATGATGTCCCCCTCTCTCATCTTCGAGGTCTTCTTTAAATAGCTTCTAATTTTCCTCTGATTGCTTTTTAACAGACTTCCGAAATTTTCTCCTCTTGTTGAGGAACTCGCAACTGCCCCCTGTTGACCGGGTCCTGCGCTCTTTTCTGTTTATGATAAGAGCCTCCTCTTTGACGTAGTCTCTGGAGGTTATGGTCAGCTTCCTGTCCTTGGCTCCGCGTCAAGCTCCAGCTGAGGTCTCCGATACGTACTGGGCTTTATCCTAGCCCAGAATTCATTCAGGTTCCGTAGCTAGCTAATGGGCCATATTTGGGCCCAACAGTCATCACAGCACATTTCATTGATGTATCGTGGCAGCTGAAGAAGTTAATCATTGGCTTCAAGTATGTCGTCGATCACAAAGGTGAGACCATTGCTAACGTTCTTCTAGGCTGTTTACGAGATTGGGGAATTGAGAAACTGTTCTGCATCACAGTAGATAATGCAACTGCCATTACTTCTACTTTAGCGAGGTTCCATAGGGTCTTTAGCTCAATTTATCCTGATGCTTTGGTCTTAGATGGTAGTTATTTACACATGAGGTGTGCTGCGCATATCATAAATCTGATTGCTAAAGAGGGTTTGCGTGATTTAGGCGATAATGTATTAGCTATCAGGAATGCTGTTCAGTATGTTCGGTCTTCTACCACTAGGCTAAATGCTTTTGATCAAAGAGTCACAAATGGTAAGATGACTTGTGGTAGCTTGCCTTTGGATGTAAAGATTAGGTGGAATTCAACTTTTCTTATGCTATCTAGAGCATTACAGTTTAAGTTAGCGTTTGATAAGATGGAAGCAGAGGATAGGCTGTACAATGACTACTTTTTAGAAGTAGAAAATGGGGTTAAAAGGTGTGGACCACCTGCTGCTAGCGACTGGAGTGGTGTTGAGAAGATGATTCGATTTTTGGTCATCTTCTAGAACAGCACTTTGATTGTCTCTGCCTCATCTAAGGTGAATGCATACAAATGCTATGGTGAGATAGTGACAATCGAGAGAAATCTCACTGGTTTAGCTAATAGCTTCGATTCTGAGTTGAAGTTGGCAGCATCTGATATGTTGAAGAAGTTTTTGAAGTATTGGGAAGGTGTCAAGGGAGTTAATAAGATGTTGATCCTAGCGACAGTCTTTGATCCTAGGAAGAAGATGCATTTTGCTAACCTATGTTTTGAGAAGCTGTATGGGAAAGACAGTTTTGAAGCTAAGGAATTGCTACGATCAGTGACAGACCTTCTCCATAGCATGTTCAAGGAATATAACTTGCGCTTCAAACAGTCTTCTGGCCAACTAGCACAGTCACCTGAAGCGTCTAGTGTCCCTGTTCCAGAGTCTCAGGAGCAAGCATCAGAGAGAATGGAACTGGTAGTCGATGATTTTGGCTATGAACGGATGGATGCTGTGTACAAGGAACTTGTAGCTGAAAAAGGTGACAACACAAGAGATGAACTTGAGGTTTACTTGAAGGAAG
This sequence comes from Hirschfeldia incana, assembly GCA_026261945.1. NCBI lineage: Eukaryota > Viridiplantae > Streptophyta > Magnoliopsida > Brassicales > Brassicaceae > Hirschfeldia > Hirschfeldia incana. The sequence goes on from JABCMI010000006.1 coordinate 9,093,742, forward strand.
CTGTGGAGACTCCTAAAGTCTTACTGGGAACCGAGTTTGACATTCTGTCATGGTGGAGAGTGCACAAAATGAAGTATCCGGTTCTTGCAGAAATGGCCAGAGATCTACTTGCAATGCAGATTTCATCCGTGGCTTCAGAGAGTGCTTTTAGCACATCTGGGAGAATATTGGAGCCGCACAGAAGCTGCTTAACTCACTTCATGATAGAGATTCTTCTCTGTACTGAGCAGTGGGTGAAGGCTGATATTAAGCTTACTGAAAGCATCATCACAAATGAACAAATTCTTGCCGAAGTTGAACAGCTTGATAAACTTGAGAAAGGTATGTATCTTCTACTTAAGCTTTTCATTAAAAATTATGTATGTCTTCTCTTATTAATTCGTTGTATACTGTTCTTTTGTCAGAGTTTGAGGCTCACAACCTTGGTGATTGAAGACTGGGTTTTGAAGTTTGATGCTTGAAGATTGAAGCTTCAAGTTTTTTTCGTTTTAGTTTTTTCTTTTCATTGAATAATGTTGGCTTTTGTTTGGTTTTGGATAATGATTCTTGTTTGATTTTCATTGAATAATGTTGGCTTTTATTTGGTTTTGGATTCAATAAAGTTATATGTTTGGTTTTTACATTTGTGACTTTCTGTTTCGTTGTTTATTTTGTTTACATTAATGTCTTGATGCACAAGACAAGACTTACAAGTTCATAGACAGAACACAATAGATTTGTCTTCTACTTCTGTTTATTCTTTCTTTACTTACGTGCAGTGCACAATAGATTTCTCTTTGTATTTTGTATGTTTGATTTTTATGTCTTTATCTTCTGCTTAATGGTACAAGGAGACACAATGCTAACTGAATATTACAAGAGCACAAGCTCAACACGAGTTCAAGTTTGAGAACATTGTCAAGTACAAAAAAACTATCAAATAATTAGTGTCAAACCAAGTAGAATTAAGTGTTTATAGCACTAAAACCGATTGAAATCCGACAACCGATTAGTATATCTTGTATTATACATTTTTTGTGTGGTACAAAACCCGAAGCGAACCCGACAAACACCACACCGATACCGAACCGAATTTTTAGAAAATCCGAATGGATATATTTTTTAGAGAACCGAAAATCCGACATCCGATTGAACCCGATCCGAAACCCGAATGGACCACCAAATGCCCAGGCCTAGTTTAGACCTTAAGATGAAGCAGCTTCCAATATTGGACAAATGGATTTCTTTGTAGAGGTTTGTTCCACTATAACTATATCAAAGATTTTACGATAGTCCAGTAATTTTATGTTCTGACATGCTTAAACTAAATTTCTAAAAAGAAAAACTTCGAAACACATCGTACATAATCATAAACTCGAATGATCAGTGATGACTCAGCATGTTCACAATCAGTGTAAAGATCATATAAGTATTATCACGATCAATATTAGAAGTTTAGAATATTAGGGCAAGATTATCAGAAAGTCCTTATATTTTCTTTTTTTATTTTATATTTTATTTTTTTTTCATTTAAGCCAATTACTGGTCGTCGCACCCGCAAACAGTACAAAGGCCAAACCAAAACGTTTCTTAATTAGCAAACTTCTCTCCTCAATTTTATAATTTTAGTGGTCCTCCTTCCCTAAGGACTTAGCTAAGATACATTGATAATATTGCCCTTAGTTTCCTTTTTCACCTATATATATGTATGGACCAATCACCAATGCCTAAATAATTTTCCAGTGGATTGAAACTGACGAGTCGCTCAACTAATTAAGCCATGGTTCCATTTCGCCTAATTAAAGAAATGGTAATTTAGTTTCTAACAGAACACGAAATTAGAGCTAATAGATTTACGCTAATTTAGTTTCTAAGAGAATGAAGGGAAGAGGTGTGCATGTGGGGATGTTAGGAAAGAAATTGGGCCCATTGGCTGGCCCCCAACCTTTTTCTCGAGTCCTCTCCCTACCAATCATATTTATAACTTTCCACAACTTCTAAATTAATTATATAAACTTCTTTATATATATATATATATATATATATATATATATATATATATATATATATATATGTAAATGTAATGGAGTAGCTATCGCCTATAGCTAGGTCATATGCTCGAAATGTTTTTATTTATTTAGGGATGTGAATGAAGATTCCCATTGATTATTCCACATATTTGTCACTTTATATCATGTTCAATGTCTACTAGATATCCATGTGACTGCTAGTGGATGACCGACCACCTTTTGATGTAAAAATTTGTCAATAGTGTACCATTTTTAGTTTATGCTTTCTTTATATATGTATCTATGTACTTTTCCATTCGGTATTTACACGTACAGAGACTCGCATAGTTCAAATGTATTAACTATAGCCAGAGGTGGATAAGCGAAGCTTGATTTAGTTAGTTGGCTTCTCGATAAACTGGCTAAGCAGATTTTTTGAGGATAGTAGTATAATCACAAGTGTAATTTCAGGTCCCATGAATCGTATTGGTATCACTGATTTGGTTATGGATTTTGTTTACTTACACAAACAGATTCACTGCCATATTTTATCTAAAGGGGTTATTGGAACATGATTTTTTTGTGGAATTTGATGATTCTAACAGTTGAGAAGATTTTACAAGTTAACTAAATTTACTAAATTTTAAATATTTCCACATAGATTTTCATTATTTGTGTATAGAATTCTATTGATTGTTATTGACTTTTAATTAGTGCAATTCTCTTTAATAACTTTTTTTAATGTTTTTGTCACCCCAAGTGAGTTTTTTTAATGATTATTTTTTTTATTAAAAATATAAAAGAGTAAAAGACCATTAGGTGCTTTACTTTTTAGATATAGAAATAGTAAAAAATACAATTTTGAAATATATATATATATATATATATATATATATATATATATATATATATATATATGTATATTAAAATTCGATTTAAAAAAAAAAATCAAAAATCAATTTTTTTTTGAAAAAAAAATCTTTTAAAACTCGAAAAATTGAAAGTATTTTTTTCAAATCAATATTGATTTTCTATTTTTAAGTTCTGATTTGTATTATGTTAAAGTTATGATTTCTATGATTGGTGTTCTTTAACTTTATGTATTTTTTCATGTGAATGTATTTTATTACATAAATTTTAAAAATCTTATGGATATATATGATATTCTTAAAGTTGAGTTTCATGGGTAATAACGAAGAAAAATTACATTCCAATAATAGTAGATTTTAATAGAATTTTAAAATTAATTAAAACTAAAATTTTCCAATAAAAAAAATTGAGTGGAATTTAAAATTTTAGTAGAATCTTAAGAGTAACAAAAACTAAATTTTTCCAATAACAAAAGATTTTGAGTGAAATTTAAAAAAAATTCACCCCATAACAACTGATTTTACTTAGACTTTAAAAGCTCATAAACTAAATAACAATAAAATCTCTAAATTTAATAACTCTTCTAGAATTTTTCTACCAATAACCTTCCTAAGTTTCTGACATTGTTTGTAAAATAGTAGTATACTCTAAATAGTGGATAACTTTCTTATCAAGAGAGATAGGTAAAGGGTTGCATTCGTAAGCACCCGCGTAAAGGGCATTACACCACTTTGCACACGTGCGCTCTCTTGTTAGCCCCATAACCACACAGCCTTCTCTTCTATCCTTCTTCTTACACCAACTAATCAGCCCCTCTCAAATCTGGTTTTGTCCCATTGGTTTAGTTTAACCATTCACAAATCATTTGAATCATAATTCATACATCTTCGATGATCATTCCATTACCAAAAGTATGGCTGCTAAGACCGGTAACATTAGGGGATGGGCAAAATATCCGTAAATTTTGATTCGATTCGTTATTCGTTTCAATTTTATCCGAAAAATCCGGATATCCGTATATTTACAAATTGAAACAAATACTAAAATTCAATATCCGTTAAAGACGAAGCAAATCACAAATATTAAAATTTTGGAGAGAGAATATCCGATCCGATCCGACAATATATAAGTACATGTATATCTTGATTATATTTAAAGTTCTAAATGTATAAAATTATACAATTATTATTCTGGCATATGATTTGACAAATTTTATTCACACTATTACTTATATAAAAGTAAATATAAAAGGAAAAAATACATTTTATGATAATAGTAATTTTTTTCTTTAAGTTTTATGTTATTATAATTGTTAACTAAGTTTAAAAGTTTTATAAAATATGTAGATTCACTGATTCTTTTATTTTTTTATCTTATATATCATGTAAAAATAAAATATGCAAAACAAATCTGCATCGAATTTTTAAGATTATTTGTATTAATCAAAACATATGAGATATCTGTAAGTATTCGCAAATATCCGCAAATATCTATTTATTTTCCGGATATCCGTTTTTCCGAATATCCGTATTTTTCCAAAGCAAAGCAAATACAAAAATTAGATATCCGTAACATACGAAGAATATCACAAATACTTTCAAAAATCCGGATATCCAATTCGTGCCCAGACCAGAGTAACATGTCTATATGTTTCTAGATTTAAGCAAATAACAATTTAAAAAGACAACTACTCATTACATAAACTAATATATTTGTTAACCAGTTGCTGCTTACAAGGCTGTGATCATCGATTTGGTTCTGAAGAATCTCTTTATAAGAATCCTTTTTAATTGTCTTCAAAAAGAAAAAAAAAAGAAAAAAAAAGTCTTCAAAGTAATTATCGACTCCTTTTAAAAGAATCTTGGTAAAAGACTTTTAAAATATGAATGTAATGTGTATCTTATTCATTAACTTACAAAGGGTATATATACATAGGAGCATCCTATCGTAGCTAGAAAAAGGAAATAGAAGATATAGAAGATTAACATAAGTCCCTACGATATAGAATGTTAACATAAATCACAATATCCCTTTACCCCCCCTCAAGTTGGTAATGACATATCTCGAATTCCCAACTTGGACAGTAAGAACTGAAAAGCCGGAGCAGGTAGAGCCTTTGTAAGTAAATCAGCAGGCTGATTCTTCGTAGTGATATGTATGGTAGTGATAAGCTTAGACTGAACTGCATCTCTCACTGTATGACAATCATTCTCTACATGCTTTGTACGCTCATGGAACACCGGATTTTTAGCTATATGTATCGCAGCTTGGCTATCACAGAACATGCGCATTGGGTGAGGATGAGAAAAACCAAACTGTCGGAGGAGACGCTTCAGCCACTTCAATTCAGACGTAGTATCCGCCATGGATCTATATTCAGCCTCAGCAGAAGACCTAGAAACTGTACGTTGTTTCTTTGTCTTCCATGAGACAATAGAGTCTCCAAGCATCACGACATAAGCACTTAACGAACGCCTAGTTAGCGGGCAGGCGGACCAATCTGAGTCCGAGTATGCCGTTAAAGACAGATTGCTATCAGATGTAAGCATAAGACCTTGGTCAGGGCACCCTTTCAAGTAACGAACAACACGCAAAGCTGCTAACCAGTGATCCTCCTTAGGTTTCTGCATAAACTGAGACAGTATATGAACAATGTAGCTTAGTTTCGGGCGAGTAAACGTAAGGTAGATAAGACGCCCAACAAGTCTCCTATACTTGCTTGGATCTTGAAGTGGACTACCCTTGACGAGCGCCAGTTTATGATTCAGTTCTGTAGGCACCGGTGCCGGTTTAGCTCCCAACAGACCGCATTCAGCAATAATGTCCAATGCATATTTTCTCTGAGACACAAATATACTTTCAGGTCCTCTTGCAATCTCCAAACCTAGAAAATATTTCAACTTTCCCAAGTCTTTCATCTTAAAACAAGTGTCAAGGTAGTTCTTGAAGCGTTGGATTGTAGAAGCATCATTCCCAGCAATGATGAAATCATCAACATATACTAGAATATGTAGACATATATTATTCTGCTCAAACGAAAACAATGAGTAATCCTCATAGCTTTGTCTGAAACCAAACGATAGAAGAGCTTGGCTGAGCTTTGCGAACCAGCAGCGAGGAGATTGTTTAAGGCCATACAAAGATTTCCGAAGTCTGCACACCTTAGTCGGGTCATCTGATTTAAAACCAGGAGGAAGTTGCATATATATTTCTTCCTCAAGATCTCCATGTAGGAACGCGTTGTGGACATCCATTTGGTGAACTTCCCATCTCTTAGCAGCCGCAACTTTGAGTAGAAACCGGACAGTATTCATCTTAGCCACCGGAGCGAACGTGTCTTTGTAATCAAGCCCTTCCCGTTGACGATTTCCACACGCCACAAGACGAGCTTTAGGTCTTTCCACTGTACCATCTGCTCGGTATTTGTTCGAGTATAGCCACCTGCAATGTATAGCACGTTTTCCTGGAGGTAGATGAGTGACATCCCAAGTATGATTATCCTCCAATGCCTTAACCTCAGCTTTCATTGCCCCGTTAAATCTTGGGTCCAAGACTGCTTCTTTGTATGTTCTTGGTACGTGGTCAGTAGTAATTGTCGCCAAGAAAGCTTGATGTTTGGCACAAAACGCAGTAGTAGAGGAATAATCAGAGATAGGGTACAGTGGCTTACCTGGAACCGTAGTCGAAGAACACTGATCAGGAGCAGAGTGAGAAGCATGAGGGGGGTTTGTAAACGTTGCAGAGTTGAGCAGAAAATTCTTGAGAAGAACAGACGGTTGCTTTACACGCTGACCTCTACCAAGGATTTCTGGAAGGCCTGGCGATGACGTAGTCTCGATAGGAACTGGCGACGGAGGAGTGGACACCTGTGGTGATACAGATTTCTCGGGCACTGGCGTCGGAGTAGAAGTCGGAGAAATTTGCTCTGGACTTTTAGAAGCAGACGAATCAGGAGAGCTGTTACACGGAGAGCTAACTTGCACTGGAGGAGACTTAGGGGTCGTCGGTGAAGTCTCACTCGAGTCATGATTATTCGCAGGTGCAGTTGTCAGTGTCTCCGGTGTAAGGAGCCAATCATCAACCGGTAGATTGCTTTGTATTACAGGCGGTGTAACATAAGTAGAGTTCTCAATTCCTGGAAACTGGTCTTCCAAGAAGACCACATCGCGACTGGTAAAAAAATCGTTGGACTCAAGATCATATAGGCGCCATGCCTTCTTCCCAAATGGGTATCCTACAAAAAGACACTTACGGCTTCTTTGACTGAACTTGTCTCTGTCTCGTGGTCTTGTATGTGCATAGCACAAGCAGCCAAAGACTCTTAATTGTTCGTACATAGGAGGAGTTCCATGAAGAACTTCATACGGAGTTTTGCCGTCAAGTACAAGCGTAGGAGTCCTATTAATCATATGTGCAGCAGCTAGTATACTCTCCCCCCAAAAATCTACTGGTAACTTCGACTGAAACAAACAAGCACGTGCCACATTTAATATATGTCGATGCTTTCGTTCGACTCTGCCGTTTTGCTGCGGTGTGTAAGTACATGAAGTCTGATGAATTATTCCATTATCCCGGAAGTATGGCGCCAGGGTCATAAACTCTGTGCCATTGTCTGTCCGAATTGTTTTGACCTTTTTACCAAACTGTCTCTCTGCCATTGCACAAAAGTTACGAAGGAGTAAGGCGACTTCAGACTTTTCGAGCATCAAATATGTCCACACCGCTCTCGAATGATCATCAACAATAGTTAGAAAATAAACAGCTCCACAAGAAGCTGGTGTGCGATACGGACCCCAGACGTCACAATGAATCAAAGCAAAAGAAGTAGTAGCTTTATTAATACTGTCTGGAAAAACCTTGCGTGTTTGTTTCGCTCTAAAACAAATATCGCATTGACTAGAATCAGAAAAATCTATCTTAAAATTCTTAAACACCGGTAAATTAGATAAAGCCTTGTAGGATGGATGTCCAAGTCTTCGATGCCATAGAGTGGAAGTAGAATTTTTCGACTTTGAAGCCCCATGAACTCTCGCGACTTTTACACCCGTAAAGTAGTAGACCCCCTCACGTTCTTCACCCGCGCCAATCAGAGTCCTCGAAAAACGGTCCTGTAAAACACACAATGTATCAGTAAAGATTGCAATGCATCCAGTTTGTTTCAACAATTTTGAAACTGAGATAAGTGTGCAATTGAAGTCGGGAACAAAAAGAACTTCATGAAGGACATAATCCTTGCTGAGTCGTAAAGACCCAAGTTTGGTTGCGTGAGAATCACGTCCATTAGGGACCGATACCGATGAAGGAGGAATGTCATAGACGTTATGGAGTAAAGAAATATCGCCCGTCATATGGTGCGACACTCCTGTATCAATAATAACATCAGTTAGTGTAGTTTTACCCGACAAGCGTTCCGATGATAGGTTGCTTTGTTGGTTTTGCAGCAGAGAAATCAAGGAAGCTATCTGTTCTGAGTTGATCGTTGGTGAGCTCTGTGTTGCATTAGCACGGCCTCGTCCACGACCGCGGCTGTTGTTGTTAGAGCGACCACCCCGACCACCTCGTAATCCTGAAGACGAGTTGTGTTGACGTTGTTGTTCCTGATACCAATCGGGGAATCCATGAACCAGGAAACACTCGGAGTACTCGTGCCCTGTTCTCCCACAATGGGTACACTTTCGCGCCGGGTCTCTTGATCGTGGAGGTATAATCTCTACTGGAGTAGTTTCTTTAAGAGGCTCTGTTTTGACCGAGAATCCCAATGCCTCTGTTCGTTGTTCCTTCGATCTCATAGCCGCCATGTTTTGTTCTTCACGAATCACACGGGAGTAAACAATATTGATGTCTGGTAGTGGTTCCTCATCTGTGATACGAGATCGAATGGAAGAGAAGCGCGAATCATCCAACCCAAAGAGAAATTTATGGACTTTCGCATCCTCTCTTTCTTTCTCAATATCAGCAGCAGCCTCACAAGTGCAGGAACGCGAAGTTTTCATATTTTGTAATTCTTCCCATAGCTTTGTGAGACGCCCGTAGTAATCTAGAACAGTTTTCCCATCCTGTTTACAGTTCGTGATCTCATCCTGTAGTTGGTGCAAGCGGGTACCATTCTTAACGGAGAAGCGGAAGCGTAGAGTTTCCCAAAGCTTGTGAGCTTCAGGTACGTGAGTAACAGTAGAACGCACTTTGGAATCAATGGAGGTACGGATCCAACCGACGATCATGGAGTTTGCAGCAAGCCAGCGAGTCAGGTCTGGTTCCGTCTCTGGTTTCGCAATGGTTCCTTCGATAAACCCGATTTTCTTCTTAGCTTGTAAAGAATTCCGAAGTTCCGTGGACCACTCTGTATAGTTTTCATGCGTAAGCAAGACGGAAGTAATCAAAGCTCCAGGATTATCGGATGGATGTAGGTAGTATGGGGAGACATCCGTGAGAGGAGGTGTAGAAGTAGTATTAGTAGTATGGGGAGAAGTAAAGGAAGAATGTTCATCACCCATTGTAAACGTCGATGGTTACGTGAAGAAGAAGAATAGAAAAAAAAATTAGGTCAAAGAGATCTTTAGCTCTGATACCATAAAATATGAATGTAATGTGTATCTTATTCATTAACTTACAAAGGGTATATATACATAGGAGCATCCTATCGTAGCTAGGAAAAGGAAATAGAAGATATAGAAGATTAACATAAGTCCCTACGATATAGAATGTTAACATAAATCACAATATCCCTTTAACTTTCTTTTCTGTGGACCAAGAGAAGTAGTCTTAAAGCTAACTTTGTATATATATTTATATTATGACGCTTTATAAGCAAATGCATAATTGACCGTGACAAAAATCATAAGATAATACAAATCTGCCAAACACACCAACTTCCATGCAGGATCCGATTCGAAGACCAATTTTCTTTAGATATTCACATTGAAACGGATCCAGCTTTTTCTGACGTATATGCTATCTATCATTCCAGGCCACAGATTAACTGGTATCAGTTGACCAAACCATTCATCTTCATGTAATTTATGTTATGCTCCATTGCCTACGAGTTCCAGATCCAAGACATTGTTTATTGACTAGCAAAAATCAATAAAATATAATTAGAAGTTAGAACACTGGCTTAAACATGACTTCAAATTTCAAATATGTTGTGGATCAACTTTTAACCTGATACCATTAAAACGCAGATTTACGGTATGCATATGAGATTTTAAAGTTAGGTTTTCAAATTTTCGAACTAGCAACTAGGAAAAAACAAAGAAATCAAACTAGTAATACTATAAAACAATAAACGAGTAATTAAGCAGCTAGCTGATAACTGACAAAACAAGATGTAGTTTTACTTGGCTAGATAATAAAAAATGCAAATATCGCACGTACTTGCAAGTGTGGATACTGGCGCGAATCGGTGTCCAAACATCTGTACATAATCGTATCAAAAAGATTAAAAGGATCATATTAATACAATAAGAGGTGTATTGCTTAAAACTGTAAAGATAAAAGGAACCTCGGCTGAGGCACCCGCCACCCAGCTTCAAACCCCGGCCACTGCGCAAATTTAACATGCGGGGCGCAGCGTCCAGGACCGCCTTCGGGTGGATAGTCGGTCGTCCAATTAACGAACCGGAGACCTGAGTCATCAAAAAAAAAAAAAAAAAAAGATAAAAGGGTTATTCTTATGAGAAAGTGATGTATTATACTCAGAGAAAAAGTGACATGAAAATAGCAAAAAAAAAACCATTTAATAGATTCATTCATTCCATACACGAAGGCGACCGTAGCAATAACTATATTTGAATGGTTGGTGGTAGGGCCGGGCAAAAAACCCGGATCCGAAGAACCGAACCGAACCCGAACCGAAAAAGTAGTACCGAACCCGAACCGAAATTGATTAAATATCCGAATGGGTTCAAATTTTTGGTATTTAAAAAACCGAAACCGAACCCGACCCGAACCGAAGTATTTCGGGTACCCGAATATATCCGAAATAGATTTATATACCTATATATATTAACTATTTTTTAGATTTATTGTATATTAAAAACATTCATAGTATATAAATACTTTTTAGTAATCCAAAATACTTAAAAAAATATACAAATAGTCAAACATACATGTCTAAAATAGCTAAAGTATACTCAAAACACCAAAAATATTTAAAATATCTATTGATTCTCAATCGAAATTTTCAAAATAAACCAATTTATAGGTTAATTTTATATATTTTGACATATGCTATTCAAATTTATATGTAATATGTATTTTGTTTATAGATTTTGAGAAATTTAAAGTATATAATAAATTTTAAAATTTTAAAAATTATTTAAATGGGTTATCCGAACCCGAACCGAACCCGCAAAGATCCGAACCGAACCCGAACCGAAATTTAGAAATATCCGAATGGGGCTGAAATTTTTGAACCCGAAAACCCGAAACCCGATTGGACCTGAACCGAACCCGAATGGGTACCCGAACGCCCACCCCTAGTTGGTGGTAATAAATACCATACCTGGAAGAAAACTAAATTTGTGTAAGTCAGTCACGAGATTATCGCGAACCAACAAAAGACACACAGAGAGCGGACCAGAACTCACGAGTTTCGCGACGCCCACCATAATGGCACCCTCTCCCTCAGTGGCACCCCCTGTAATTACGACGGGTTCACAATTTTTTTTTCTTTCTTATTTTATTTTCGTGTATAGCCACTCACAATTTCCTTTTAAAGGAAATTATCGAAATACCAAAGGAAGCCATTTGTCGGCATCGGGGGACTCACTATTATTATGCGTTACTCTCCCTTTTTAGTCTTTTTATTTCACAATTATTTTTATCACGATTCCGCGAATAATTTTTTTTTAAAAAGGAATTTTTTAAAAAAAAAGAGAGAACCGTGTGGGTCCAAACCGTCAATTTGGATGACGTGGCAATATCTCGTGGGAGAGAGAATCAGTTCATAAGAATCAGTAGCCTTTATGCTTATTTATACTCCTTCGTGGTTCAATTTCACATTTTCTTTTACTAAAAGAGTTGTACAAAATCTTGGATGTTAAATCAAGTCTTGAGATATGAGAAACATGAACAATAACGCTGATACGGTGAGCGCCGCTGCTTCTGCCATCTTCTCCTCCTCCTCCTCTTCCGAGTCAAGACTACATTCGTCAACGGTGCAGGTAGATACTTTTTTTTGTGGTGATCATAATCATGTCGGTGTTGTTATTTCTTGATTTGCCAAAGTTTTCCGACAAAGGATCGTTATTACAGTTTATTTCTGTTTGAAGTGTTAGTAAAGTTATAGTTCTGTCTGTAAACTGATCAAGAATCTTGTCTATTTTTCTTTCTTTCTTGAAATTCATCAGAAGAAAAAATGGGGAAGCTGTTGGAGCTTGTACTGGTGTTTTGGATCACAAAAGAACAACAAGCGTATCGGCCACGCGGTGCTTGTTCCTGAACCGGTTGCATCCGGATCAGCTCCGGTGGCTCAAGTCCAAAGCTCTTCCTCCAGCAACTCTACTTCTGCTTTTCTTCCCTTTATTGCTCCTCCTTCATCTCCTGCATCGTTTCTTCACTCAGGTCCTTCATCTGCGTCGCACACTCCTCATGGTCTACTGTGCTTTCCCGTCAATACTTACTCCATGAACGAGCCGTCTTCAGCCTTTGAGATTGGACCTTACGCTCACGAAACTCAGCCCGTGACTCCTCCTGTAGACTCTGCTTACACAACTAGACCATCCACTGCGCCGTTCACACCACCTCCAGAGTCCGGTCAGATGAGTTCTGCGACACCTTCTTCCCCAGAAGTTCCCTTTGCTCAGTTACTTACATCTTCGCTTGAGCGAGCTCGGAGAAACAGCGGGGGGACGGATCAACAGTTTTCAGCTGCGCACTATGAGTTTCAGTCGCATCAAGTGTATCCAGGAAGTCCAGGTGGTAATCTAATCTCTCCTGGTTCAGGTACATCTTCTCCTTACCCAGGTAAATGCTCCATCATTGAGTTTCACATAGCAGAACCTCCGAAGTTCTTGGGGTTCGAGCACTTCACAGCTCGTAAATGGGGGTCAAGATTCGGTTCTGGATCCATAACACCTGCCGGTCATGGTTCCAGGCTAGGTTCAGGTGCTCTGACTCCTGATGGTGGTGAAGGATACGGTTCAATGCTTGCTTCTGGTGCTGTGACACCAAATGGGAATCTGACGTCACTTGGAGGCAGTGTTTTTGGATATTCAGATCATCACGGGTCGTCATGGAACGATGAAGCTCTCACGGTTGGTCATAGAGTTTCGTTCGAGGTGACTGGTGACGACTTGGCGCGTTGTTTTGCAATCAAGCTAAACCGAGTTGGTTTAGATGATCAAACTTATGCTAATGAGGCGGTTTCGCCTACAAACAGATGGAGTGACGAAACGTGGGGAGAAACAGAGAGCCAGCTGAGTCAGAAGTTGAGAACGTTTTCTCTTGGGTCGAGCAAAGAGTTCAAATTTAATAACACAGAAGAAGTGGTGAGAACGGAGTGGTGGTCGAATGAGAAGGTCGGCCGAGAAGGTGAAGACAGTACAGGAAACAGTGGGAGTTTCTTCCCGGTGTTACGGTCTGGAGGGTTCGGTTGACTAACTGAGAAAAAGAAAAGGGTTTCTGTCTTCTTTATTACCAGAACTAAACCCTCTAACATTGGAAGCAGCTATACATATATTTGTAGGAATCTATGTTGTACTGTGATACAGTATGGTAGACTTCACATTTGGCTAAATATCAATTTCATTTCAAATTTTCAAAAACCCTCACAAAGGAGAAAGGTCAACAAAATAACAAATCTATGTCTTTCTATCGAGAACAAAAGACGTAAAAAAAAAATAATGAGACTTTAAATCAAGAAAAAGCTCTCTAAATGCATAGAAAAAACGATGTCTCTCTCGCTAATACTGCACTTTTGGTATACCTAAAAAAATGATACGCTGGTCCAAAATCAAGCTCATTTTTAAGGAATCTTCTGTTTTGGAACATACTTTACCTTCGTGCCCTTTTCGGGTTTCTTCCTGCGCTTTGGTCTTGCGGCGGTCATAGCACCATTTGAGGATTCGTGAGTGTTGTTGTTACCTGACACGTCTGTTTCCTGAGACAGAACTAACGTCACGTGTTCTGCAGAGGTTGCCTCTTTCCATCCTGACATGCCAATTCAGATTTTGAGTAAACAACCTTAACAGATATTGAATTTAAACGATATGGATAGGAAGAAAAAACATGGGGAGTTAAAAGAAGTTTTACTCTTTGCGAGAAAGGCCTTCGCTTCGTGCAAGCTTATGTGATGAGCGGTTTTATCTCCAGGTACGGTTGAGATTGAGTTCTTATCCTTTTTGTCTGTGTTTTCATTGATCCTTCCCTGACTGCTCACTGGCCTCCATACTTTTACAGCTGATTGCTCAGATGTGGATTTCGCCTCAACAGTCTTCAGTCTTCGCTCATCTTCACTGCATTTTGTTTGGTTATGTTCTCCGGTGCTTCGGATTGTTACACTCACCGATCCAATCAGAACTTCACTGTTCTTTGTTTGATCCGGTTCATTCACTGCTGCATCTAGTGATCTCGTTTTGGGGTTGTTCGCTTTTCGGCTCCACACTTTAGCAGCATTGCCTCTTACGTCTCTGTTAGTTCCATTCTTTCGGATGCCTCCAAGTTTTGGCGCATGATTACCGTGGAACCCATTCGGCATTCCATGCTGTGATCTCTTCTCCATTTGCCTTCGCTCACTTCGCCTGTCCATGTTTCGACCATTACCCAAACCATCACCATCAACCATTGGCGCTTGAGTTTCATCGTTTCTTTCATTGTCCATTTCCAAAACTTGAGGTTCCTCGAGGGATGAAGAATCCTCAGTTGGTATGGAATCTGATCTCTGGGCCTCGGAATCTGAAGCTACAGACAACGGGCTTGATGACTCAGCTGGGGAATGTGGTTCTTCTGATGTGGCACTTTCATCTTCCTTAGCATCTTTTTTCTGGTCCTTTACTCTTTGTTCTTTCTGTCTTAGCTTCTTCTTCTTCTTTCTCTCCAAGAGCTCGGCTTGTCTGCTCCAGATATAATAATACCAGTGAATAAGACTTAACACTTGGAAACCAATTCAAAATTAGGGAAATCGTGGATCTAGTAACGTTATATATGACCAGTATTGCAACTGATAAGAACGCACCTTCTTTGAGCAGCTTCTTCCTCTTCAACCAGTATATTTTGGCACCTCAGGGCTTCCGCATCTTTGTCAGCAAGCCATGCTTTAATCTTTACATTAAGAATACAAAGATTAATCACACGTAACGGATACATGCAAAGCAAAGTCCTAGTATTCGACACTTTGCATTGCCAACTAGAGTGTAATGGTGAAACCTTGAATGAAAAAACTTACCAATCGCTGTTCCAGAAGAAAGCTTGCGCAAGCAACGACATTTTTTGCCTCCAGCACATTTTTTCCAATTTCCCCGTCAAATATGTATTTTTGCATTTGTGCAGCCTCGTTAAACAGGAAAGTTTTTTCACTTGCTTCATCGAGAATGCTAAAAAGTTTCTGCGAAGAAATTGAAAACGTAGGCGTTCTAGCTTGGATAATATCCTGGATAAACCGGAGCATGTATCAATATATCAGTATGAGGTTGAGCATTGAGGATAATCTTTATCCAGAAAGATAAAAAAAAAAGAAGAAATTCATACCAGAAGGTCAGAACCAGCTCTTAGATAATATTGTGGCAGAGCAGTATATCCTGGTCTTTCGATAAGTGACATTAGTCCGGACTCAACTGATTCCCCAGCAACATCCTACAAGAATCAAAACAAAGCACCATAAGCTGGAAACGTCTGCAAAGCATATTGATTAGTCACACAGGTCCAAGATGCAGAAGTAAAATGCCAGAGAAGGGGTATCAAGAAATGGGGCAGAATGTATCAGGTATGCACTCTCATCAGACGTGGGAGAGTATTATACGAATTAAGTAGGTACTCTTGCTTTTTAACTAAAATGTATTTCTAGAAACATATATTATTGTATCACACCTTGCACAAATGAAGAGAAAAAGCAATAAGGCCTTCATAAAGAGTCAATACCCTAGAAACAATGTGACAAACAACATTGAAATGAACCATTGGGAAGACAGAAGACTAAAGGTAAGTAATTTTTGTGCGCAAAATAAATGTAACGTGGAATTTTACTACCTCCAGCATCATGCCCTTTAATGAGAGAATCTCCTTCGCATCAACAACAGAGAGCTGAAAATTACGAGAGAGATCGAACATGATCATTACCTAAAGGAAGACAAAACTAAACACATTGGTAATAACTAATAGAAGACGATAGAGGGAGAACTACCTTATCCCAAAACTCGCCCAGTGCATCCCTCTCTTTGCTGGAATCCTGGAATGCAAGCACAATCTTTAGATAAATTTTGAGAAATAAGGACCAGGAGTTGGGGAAAGACATAAAAAAAAACAAAAGAAGTGGAATTAAGTTGAGAAAAACCAAACCTTCTCAGGCTTTTTTGGACGGCGATGCATACGGCTATGCCTTCTAAGGTTCACAGGAGAGCAGAACTCCCGGGAGCACTTTTCACACTTGAGCAGTTGTATCTTCAAAGGAGTCAGCAACGGCCAGCCTGGGAACGAAATAGAACATCAATTAAAATCCCAGGTACACCATACCTCAAAGCCACACATGCTATTCAACAATCGCATTAATCTAATATGATAAACCTCTCAAGACTAAAACTACATATATCCACATAACACCCTAATCCACTGATTCCAATACTAGAGAAGTACTTGTTGTAATTCCAAAGGAATCAGCAATGTGCAAGCCTGGGAACAAAAAAGAACATGAAATAAAATAAAATCCCAGGTACCATACCCCAAGCAACCAGACATACGATTCAACCATCACTTAAATCTAACCTCTCAAGACTCTAAAACTATAGATTACCCAATCCACTGATTCAAAGTACTTATTGGAAAAAGGAGACAATGTCAGATCCAATCATTCGAGAGAGACATTGAGGAACGTGAGAATAATACCTGGACGTTCCAAGTTATGGAGAAGTTGAAAGAGCTGGACAGGATTGTTATCAGGCCTAGGGAAGGAGAGAAAAGGATCCTTTCCAACCGCACGTCTGATGAGCATGTCGAGAGAGTCATTCCCATCTTGTTTCACCAGCTCCATCGAATTCAAACTGCAAACACACACAAAGTTCCATAAGCAACTATAAATACAAATCAATCACATAGTATTCGATTCAAATCACCAAATCTCCTACAATGACTATGCCACCTATAAACACAATCTATATAGGTTCCCTAAGCAGCTATATGTACAAATCAATCACATCGTATTCAATTCAAATCGCCAGAAACACTAATACACACTCCCAAATCTCCCCTACATATCGGAAATTGAAAATCAAAGAAGGCGGAGAGAACTAAAACGCTTGGTTTTGTTTTGAATCTCATCACAAGTTCCGTTTATACGCGAGTGAAACGGATTCAAAAATCGATTTAGTGTTAATGGAAAGCGAATGGTTAAGTCCCGATCACGAACCGGTAAAACAGTAAGAGCAGATCGGGGCGTGCGGCGAGAGGAAGAAGAAGAGACTAAATCAAGAGCGATCCTCGGGGGATTCAGAAGCGAGGAGCTTGCAGGAGAGAAAGTCGCGGAGAGAAAATCAGAGAAAGTGATGGGACGAGAAAAAGAAAATGAGAAGAAAATTTTGAAGAAGGAGGAGGCGAAGGAGCTGTCGTCGAAAAATTATAAAGGCGTAGTAGTAGTACGGAGAAGACAAACATAACCCTCGGGGGCTCCATTTTTTCACTAAAATTCCAATATATATTATTTGATTAAAATTAGTATTACCACAAATTTTATTTTCTTTCTTAACATATAAGATATGACTTTTAAGCTTTTGAAGGATACTACCTCCGTTCCATAAAATAAGATGTTCTAGAGATTTTTTTATGTTTCAAAATATAAGATGTTTTGATACTTTTAAAGTACTTTAACTTTATTGAAAATTGGTTAACCAATAGTAGTTTACCGTATTATTTGTGATAGGTTGATCTATATTTAATTTTTATTATTTAATAATATTGTTTTCTAAAAAGCAAATTTCTTAATCTTTGTGCATTGAAGTATAACATCCTATTTTATGGAACAGAGGGAGTATTCGTTAAGATACATGATTCATGCACATTTGTTTTGATCTCGTTGGTTCGATGATTCATGCACTTTTGAGTTTTCTAAATGAAATTTCAAGTGTGATGATGTATCCACAGATTTACACGAAAAATGATTTTATTAAATATTAGGAAAATTCATTTTAAGAACTTACAGATTAGCATATTTGTAAAGTCGTTTTATATAATATTTTTCATAATTTAGAATAGTAATAAATCTTGTTAAAAAATGTGTCTACTTAAAATGTATTTGGAAAACATGTCTGATATGTCAGAAAAAAATATAATTTTGGAAAGTCAAATACTCTAAATGTAAAACTATACAAAATCACAGAAAAAATAGCTGTAATATTGAAAATGTTTTCAATAATGGCCACCATTATTTTCCAACATGATGAGAATGCTTTTCAAAGAATCAACAAGCGTTACAGCTTTTTCTGCAGGTACCAAAGTAATCAGGAGAGCCAATCATATAGACAGGGTTTTTCTCGCACTCCCCAAGCTCAGCCCATCTTCCACAGCTCTCATCTTCATCACTGCATTCACCACTTACCTCCTCATCATCTTTTCTCGCTTGTTTCTTCGCGTATATCAGCTTCGTCGCCACCAAGAGTTTCCCTTTCAGCACAGGGCATCTAATATGAGTGCTTGTCTGGTCCAAAGTCGCATTCAAGTGTCTGGTGAAGAACAGAACTGCGTTTCCTTTTACTGGTCTTAAGATGTTACCGGGCTCTGAGCAGTCTGACCAACTCCTTTTCAGTTTGACCTGAAGGAAAGGGATAGAAAACATGAATTCAATATTCTTAAAGTTGTGCCAAATATATTCTTTTTTGCTTCTCAGATTTATATTTGTTAATTACTGACCTCAGAGTCTGGAAAGAGAAGCTCTCCGCCTTGAGTTGTGTTTGAGACGTAGAGAATAACGGTTGCTAACAACGATTCATGAGAAACCGAGCTAGATTCTTCTCCAAAATAATCCAACTTGTTGCCTGCAGGCTTCTCCAAACTGTAACTTCTCACCTTGATAGGACCACTGTTTTCTGAAAGATGTGGAAACACAAGCCAGCAGTTTGGCCAAGAAGAGACCTATTACAAACATAACTCAAGAAAAGAGACCTTCCGAGAGCAATCATCAAAGAGTTCCATAGACTGAAAACCAAGGTGACTAACTAACTAACCTCTTGGGAGGAAAGTCCACGCAGAAATTTTTTCTTCAATCCCAGCAACTATTGGGTCCTAGTTTATACCAAAGTAATGATTGGAAGATAACATTGTTATGGCCATTCATATTATCTCCTTAGCTCTATAAGAAAGGTAACTCACCGGCACGTCTAAGACGTGCTCAGAACTTGAAAGTTGAGTCTTCCCAGCACCATCCCCTGATTTAACCTCTGAAGTTTCCTTTGCCTAGAGAGAAAAAAAAAAGCAACAACCATTAATCAAAGAAAAACGTATTATTAATCATATAATTAAAAATCGGAAAGGGAAGAGGAAGGTTACCAGATGATCACACTCTTCCTCTGACAAGAATCCACGGTAAAGGAAGACCCTGTCGTGCATAGCAAATATTTTCAGACACGCATTAGTAACTCTTCCCATAAATTGCAGGCTATCTAACAAATGACTGAAGAGGCATATATAAATCAAATCAAAAGGGCACCTGACCTTGGTTGCCAAGAAAGTTGAAGAACACGTCTAGGGTCCACAGACTTAGATCCAACAATATAACTATACTGTGCATAACCCTCACCCTTGTTTTCTTTATCTCGGAGTTCCTTTCGACTGCAGTATTAAATTGGATTGTTTTTAACATTCTCACAAGTTCGTTATTGCAGAATCTCTATTAATCAATGAATCAGGTTCAGAGTGACATGAAAGGATCAAGAGATTCAAGTAACACTAATCGCCAGATTTAGAAGATGAACGAATTCAAAGTTAACATGCATCCCGCCTCTCTAAAGAAAGAAATCAATGATCGCAGCTCGGTTGGTAAGATATGCTAAACGAAGGAGCTCGAAACGCACCTTCCACCGGAGCAGAAAGGAGAAGGAGAGATAATAATCAGAATAAATAAGATTTTGCTAAGGGAAGGAGCCATTGTTCCAGTGATGACGGTGGTAACATGGTGTCAATGAAAATAATCTCGTGAATATCTTTCCCTAATTCATCCGATGAACACGAGGCTATGACGACGTCGTTACGGGAGTTGTGGCTTATTTTACCTTAAAAGTTTTGAGAATATTACAAAGATAACCTTCCAACTTTCGGACTTTCTACATCTACCCGTACCAACCAAAAGTAAAAAATGTAATCCTCGAAGATAATTCGAGTTTAGAATGTGGAATTGATTATGAAATTCTGAGTCAATAACTTCAGAGCCAAAAAAAATGTTTCAAGTTTCATTCAATAATTTATAAGTTTGATGATTTCTCAAACAATTAACAATGAATGGATTGATTCGAATCTCTTATATTCATCAAAGTTTTTTTTTACAACTTAAAATGTTGGATATTATTCACATTTCTTAGAAATTAATTAGGTTTATGATCCATTGGTTCTTTAATATATATTCCATAACTATGATTCTGTGAAGAGTTACATTGAAGTTTTTGTAAGAAATAGAATGTGGATTTTTCTTTAAAATGTTTTTCTTTGAAAAGGATAACTGGTAATATTGGTACTGTCACTACACAGCAAGCAAAAGATTGGTGCCAAACTTTCAAAACTTACAAAGCATATATACACTATATTATCTTTTAATAAATTAAGTACTCTAACCCCTATTTTGACCATTATTTGTAGTCTTTGTAGTGTATGATATGTAATCCGTTTATAGGCATTTAATTCTCTACATGCATTGTAAAAGATTTTTTTTTAAAGATGGAAATGAGCAAATACAGATGCAACCAAGCGATCAAACGTGTACAATAACATGTCACGAATATGTATGGATGGCGCAGAGTGTAGACAAATAGCTGCTAAAAATAGAACGGAAAGTGCCTTAAATGAGGGATGGTTAGGAGAATTTTAAGGTTTAAGAAAATAACAGAATTAATCCAATATTAAAAGTTAATAAATAAGAGCCTTTGTTTGTCCGAGTTTGTCTCGATCTTCTCTTCACAATCCAATTAAGCATTATCCTCCAAAATTACATTCCTCTTTTTCTTTCCTCTTTTCCAGAAGACAATCAATATTCACACAAGAAAAGAAAAAACAAATCTCTGTTCCTCGAGTCTTACCATAAAAACTGAACAAAAACAATGGTTTGTTCTCTTTCCTCTCTGTTTGTAATAGTTTTGTAGGCTTGTTGTTTCTAAACAATGGCTTGTAGAAGGCAATCAAGGTGATTTAGTTTTATTCCACGTTATTTCCCTTAATCAGCCTGAGTTTTGATAAAGCACCTGATTATGAAAATATTAGATATAGATGCATACGTAGAGTTCAGGAAAACATAGATTTAATTTGGATGCACAGCATTCTAGTATTGTCTAATTATGCATGTTAAATCTCGATTTCTTAATGTAGCCATGTTATATATTGACTTGTTTTTCAATTCCTTGTATATATTATCACGTTTTAACTCAATACCAAAAGCTAGGATTAGAACTAATGTAGCACATATATCACATAAGCTTCCACATCTAGATATTAGTATAGAACCAAAAACCTAGCTAGGTAACTTTGTATACAAGAATATAATGGATGAAATGATTGAATGCAATGATATAATGGATGGTATGATTGAACGAGAAGGCTAACGCGGCGTCGGGGATGGCAGTGGAGGACAACTGCAAGCTGAAGTTTTTGGACCTAAAGAAAAGAACCTATCGGTTCATAATATTTAGGATAGATGGGCAACAAGTGGTGGTTGAAAAGTTAGGAAACCCGCAGGAGACTTACGAAGATTTCACCAATTCCCTCCCTGCTGACGAGTGTCGCTATGCGGTTTTCGATTTAGATTTTACCACCAATGAAAACTGCCAGAAGAGCAAAATCTTCTTCATCGCCTGGTACGTTATATCGACCTTCCTTCTACTTACAGTATTTAAAATTTACTATATATATGTCTTTTTTTAAACTACTATATATATATATGTCATAAGATTATAAGGTTAAAACGCTTACAACATGTAGCCTCATATCCACTTATATACCAACTCACTAAAACAAGGCTAATCAGAAATGCAGAAATACTCAGAACAGCATCAATGGTTACATACTCTCAAGAATATCGAACCAAATGCAATATTAATATTTTCATTCAAATTTTATTATTTAGTTAAAATTTAAACAGAAAATAAAGTTAAGTCAATTACATGTAGAGATGTTTTTATTTTTATGTTAAGTAACTTATATGTAGAGATGTTTCTCAAAATATTTATTTTGAGTTTTTCATTCGAGTTATACTATTATCATATTTCTGCTTTTTTCATTTTTTATATTGGACAGAAACCTTTTGAATAACTCTCGTTACGATATGTTTTTAATTTTTAGTTAGACTTAACCAGACTAAAGAAGCTGGGTAAATACATGTTAATATTTCTTACATTTTTCGGACATACAAAACTTTAAAATTGTTTCAATAAGTGTGCTTAGGTCTTGGCTAAAAGAAAGGCGTGATAATTTGTTTGGGCTTGTTGGATGATTGTAGGTCACCGGATTCATCTAGAGTGAGGATGAAGATGGTGTACGCGAGCTCTAAGGATAGGTTCAAGAGATCATTGGATGGCATTCAGGTTGAGTTGCAAGCCACTGATCCTAGCGAGATGAGCTTTGACATCGTCAAAAGCCGAGCTCTCTAGACATTTTCGTTGTATTCATAAAGCATTTATATATCATCTTTCGTATTTTTCTAATATTAAAAACAAAATCAAAACACTTTCCATGTTATGTAATTTTCTTGGTTAAGATCTGAATTCTTCATTGTCGTCTCCATTCATTTTTTCACTTCTCTTGTAAACATTACTCTTATGAAAACTTAAAAACATGTTTTCATGAAAGTGTCGGGACTCGGGAAGTTGAAACCATGTATAGCTTGTTTGTGTTAACGGTTTAAGGGAAATCTAGCTGGTGTAAATTCTCAAATAAGGAGTAGAACTATGCTCTCTAACAATTTTTAACAAAATATTGATAAAGTTTAGGACAAAAACACCTTTTAACAAGAAGTCGATATGTCCGAGTGGTTAAGGAGACAGACTTGAAATCTGTTGGGCTTCGCCCGCGCAGGTTCGAACCCTGCTGTCGACGTATTTTTGTTGATTTGTGTTTCAATCCAAAGGGAGGTTAAGGAGTTTTGCATTATCAACCCAAAAACTTGTACCATATTTTCACATTACACAGCAAAAGAAGACTTGGATCAAACCAGAAACACATTGTAATAGAAAGCATGAAGACACCCCAACACATTTCGAAAAAGAAGCAAATCTCAATTTTCTTGGAACTTCTTCTGCAAAGGCACAGAGCCACGCTTCTCACCGCTGCGTTGGCCGGCTCCTTCTGCTCCCGAACCGGAGAATCCCATATTCCCTAACCAACGGTACACCAAAAACCAAAAGTCAAACGCTAAACTCTATAAACGCGATTTTCAACAATAAAGTTTTTTTTTAAAGAAACGGCGTTACCAATTGTTGCGCCTACAGACTGTGAAGAGTCTTGAACAGATTCTGTAGACTTCTGCGTCACTTCCTCCGTCGTACCAGAGATCCACGAAGTAACAGCTCCTTTCAGCTTATCCACCATCCCTCCTTCCCCTTCCTCTGCATACCTCTCACCGTGTTTAATCGCTCCTTCCGATTTCGGATCCGGGAATCGTCCTAGCCTTTCCTCCACCTCCTTGGATTGCGTCACCGTCCCCTTCTTAGGAGCCGACGTCGTCTCTCCTCCGAGATGAAGCTTCTCGGCGACCACTTCCGACAAAGCCTTGTCGTCCTCCCCTGGAGTCAGTTTCTCCGCTACATATTCTTTCGCAGACACGCCCTTGTCCTGACCTTGACGTGTCTCCTCTGTCCCGCCGGAGAAGGGTAACTTCGTCATCACGTTAGCTCCTGTTTCTTTGACCTTCTCGTAAACTGGTGTCACCACCGATGCAACCTTGCTCCCGTATCCTTCCCCGGTGCTCGGAGTCTCAGCTCCTACACGGCTTTCGTGGCTATGATTAACACCTTCCTCGGTGTATCCGAGCTTCGAAGCCACTGCGTTCTTTGCCGCAGCAGCTTTATCCACCACGACCGAAGTCACTGATGCGATCTTATCAGTGTAGCTGCTCTGATCCGGTTGATTCGTTTCAAAACGTTCAGCGTCGTGTTTTGTTTGAGTTCCTGTCGGAAATTCTTTGCCCAACGCAGCTCCTGACTTCACATCCAAGTCATGTCTCCCAGCCGGAAGTTCTTTCTCAAACCCGTGTCTTCTCTCAGGCAGATCTCTTCCATGACCTAGTTGATCATCTCCACCTGTTCCTGTTAGCCTAGCAAGAGCTGCGACAGCCTGCGCCGCTCCAACTTCTCCACCAGCTGAGATACAGAGACGATACATATCAAAGAGCTGAAAACCCTAATTAAAAAAAATCCTAAAACGTGGGAGACAAGCTATTTACCTTTTGTTGTGGGATCAGTGACTTTGGACTGATAATTTGACATCCCTTTACCTGGAGCAGACGGGTCTTCCTCCAATCCTCTGTGTCTACGATGTTCACCAGGGGTAAACGTGCTAGTCACATCTTCTGTTGAAGAGAGCAAAGACACTGGCGTGTTTTGCGGCGTCAACGTTGAAGCGCCTGTGCCTCTTTTTTCTTCTTTCTCCGACACACCAAAGGGTCTTGCAGGATGAGGTAGAGCTTGAGAAGTATTGGGGGCTCGTACTGGTTCAAACCTTCTGTTTGGCTCAGAGACTTTTGTGTGGGAAGTGGAGGACACGACCGGAAAAGCCTTTGTCCCTGGAGGAACTATCTCCTCCTTCATTGGATCGTGACTATGATGAGCTTTTCCTCGTGCTGCAAACAAATCCAATCAACCAGTGTTAAATACCAAAACATAAATTGCGCTTTTAAAGTGAAGTAATGCAAGGGATGATGGACCAAACCTGGCGCACCACCGTGGACTTGTTGGCCGACTTGTTGGCCTACGTCGTAATCTTCAGTATCTTCCTCGTCTAGATCGTGATCGTCGGGGATATGTTGGTGTTCTCCACGATCGTGCTCATGACCGTGTCCATGACCACCATGTTTAGTAAGAACATTCTTTATCTTCTTTGCCTTTTCCTTCACTTTCTTCAGAACTTTCGATGGTCCTTTCTCATGATGCCCTTCTTCCTCTGCATCCAAACACACATAGAAGCCATTCATTAACCTACTTGAAACGGAGATGAAAAAATTAATATTTCTGAAAATTAGAGTTCACCTGGATGATGAATCTTGATTGGTTCCTCTGCTTGATGATGCTGACCATGAGTACGTTGCAACTGCGCTTGTGAATCCATACTATCCAATTCTCTTTTCTCTGCAATCAAATTGTTTCTGTGAGAATCTGAAGAGTTTGTTGAAAGCTTTATACACAGAGAGATAGGAGGAGGACGCATGTGTCCTCTGTATTTCTTCTGGGGACCTCCACGTGTCATGTATCGCCACGTAAGCTGGCTCTTGATACTGTACGTGGCCTTCTTGGATGTAATCATTATCCGGGAAGCATCATCAATGTAACTTCTCTTACACGTTAAAGAGTTGACGTTAATAGACCGGTTCGGGCTTAACCCATATGGAAATATGTAGTTGGGCCTAAAACTAGGTCCAGTATGCTCTAAGGTTTGGTGGTAGAAGAACAGACACGAAAGCGCGGGGGGTTAGATGTAGCTACCACGACATCCACGTGGGGACCTCTGATTAGTTTATCCAGTTAACTGCCCACGAAAATACACGTCTGAATATAAAAATCGAAAGGGGATCGCGACGACCACGTGGTTGGGTTATCTGGGTCTTCTCAAGCTTTTTCTGGTACCCTTATCATCGAGATTAATCTGACACAAGAGTAGTAGAAGAAGAGCAGAGAATAAGACAAGAACCAAAAAAAGAAACACAGTTCAGTTATGGCTGTCGGGATCAACGCGATGCCGGTGACGTTTGCAGCACACGCGCTCGCTGTAATCGCTGCGATTATGGTGCTGGTTTGGAATATCAGCTACAGAGGTGGACTCGCTTGGGAAGCTGAAAACAAGAATCTCATCTTCAATGTATTGCTTCTTTCTTTTATCTTTTCTTTGCGTCTGCGTTGACTTTCTGAGTTTCTTGACAATTGTTCTGATTGTTGTGTGTAGTTCTTACAAATCAAAAATTGATTTCTATTCTGAGTTTTTGTTCTCATGATCTTGTGTTTTGACTGCAAAGTTCAAACCTTTATCCATTTCTTAGTTCTGTTTGTCTGTTTGTGAGTGAGTGGCTTTCTGTGATGGAGAAATCTCTTTCTGTTCTAATTCTTGATTTTTTAAGTGAGGGTTTTGATAGTTTGTTAGATAACTTTGATTCTGGGTGTAATAATCATCTGGTATTCTTGTGTGTCCCCATGTACTTGAATAATAACTTAGGATCCGTGAGTGTACAGTTCTGTTGCAGTGTATGTACTAAAGATGATGTTTGGTCTCTATTGACCATTTGATTGATGATGGTTATAAAGAAAATGGAAATATCTTTTGACTTCTCAATCTTGTTTTTAAAGTTCCATTTATTCTTTTTGTTGTTGAGAGTAAAAGATTATGAACATCCAAAATAAACATGATGTTTTACCTGAGTAGCCATTGAAGCAACACATGACTTCTGTTCAAATTGTATTATTACTTTTAGCCATTATAAACTGTTACATACCTTTTCACAATCTGTGTTTGATTCCTGATCCATTTGCGCTGCCAATTGATCTTATCTTTTCTATTTATGTGATCCAGCTGCATCCTGTTCTGATGCTCATTGGATTTATAATCTTGGGAGGAGAAGGTAAACACTAACATCATCTCTTATAACAATGAGAAAAGATTGTATTACTTACTATATGGATTTATCCTGTTGATGATGATAACTTTATATAAAATACTACATAAACATGTGTTTTTGAAATTGGAAAATGCAGCGATTATAAGTTACAAATCCCTTCCCTTGGAGAAACCAGTGAAGAAGCTGATCCACCTTATTCTCCATGCCATTGCTCTGGCTCTTGGGATCTGGGGAATCTGCGCAGCCTTCAAGAACCACAACGAGAGTGGCATCCCTAACCTCTACAGCCTCCATTCTTGGATTGGTATTGGCGTCATTTCTCTTTATGCCTTCCAGGTAAATCCCATGATCTTTTGCATCCATCAAACCTTTCCATTTATAGAAAGTCAATTTTTCTTGGTGACCAGATAAACAAAAAATTGTTTTGAACTTTTCAGTGGGTGTACAGCTTCATAGTGTTCTTCTTCCCTGGAGGGTCACCAAATCTGAGAAGCGGTTTACTTCCGTGGCACGCAATACTAGGCCTATTCGTTTATATCCTTGCGGTTGGGAACGCGGCTTTAGGGTTCCTGGAGAAGCTGACTTTCTTGGAGAGTGGTGCTAAGCTTGACAAGTACGGTCCAGAAGCGTTTCTTGTGAACTTCACTGCCATTGTCACCATTCTCTTTGGTGCTTTAGTGGTGCTCACTGCTTCTACTAAGTCTCCCTCCTCCATTGATGATGCTGATAACTACAGCTATTCTGCTATATGAAAACGTTTTATACATTTGCGCAGTTCCTGGCATATCTTTGTTGCTACTTGTGCTATCAAAAGATCATATTCTTATTTGATGTATTTGTAGTGGAAACACTTTGTGTTTGTGGTTTCGCTGAGTATGAGTTTGCTACTTCTGGTGTGTAAAATCTTCAGTAACTATTGTTGAATCTGGCAACGGTTCTTGTTTATATTTTTATATTTGTCATTTAACAGATAATGATAGCTATGGCTAAGTCACTTTAATTAGCTCTACTATGTTGTTGTATCACTTTGAGAGGGAGATAACCATATAGGTGTCCACGCATCAATGGAAATATTCTGTTAGGATTCTGTTTTGAATGACTAAGATGTTTTAGCCTTAAACTTGTACATCCACTGGGGTGAGGCACAAACTGTGTTATTTTAAAGAGTGGACCTCTTCCCAACAAATATCGAACCTATGACATCTTAGATTCATACTAATTGATGTAAGAGTTTCATTCACTAGACTAAACTCTCATAATTAAAATTAGAAAACAACTCTTTTATACATCTTACCTTCGGTTTTTGTATCCTTAATAATTTGATTTACATTGTTTGAGACTTGATTTACATGGTTGTTGATGAAAAAAAAAGTAATGATCAGAAGAATTATAATCTGAGTCGTCTCTATCAATCTTATGCTACTGCTGCTGCCACTTGGAGCCAAACACAACGTCGTTAAGAGTCCAGTTGCTGTTCTTTTCGTTGTAACAGAACCGATTAACATCACCTGCTTCTTGGTAATCTGAGACGTATTCTTGAGTAGTTTGAGTTTGGTTGTGGTTAGAGAGAGATTGTGTCAAATCAGAGGAACAATCAAAGTGGGGATCCGAGGAAGAAAACCACTCGGAGAAGAAAAGCCTTGGAATCTCGGGTCCAGAAGAGCATGGATGGTTGTTCTTGTTGTTGTCATTGCTTTCTTGTGATGGAGATGAAGATGACTTCTCTGGAAGTGTCTGGAAGGAGATAACGTGATTCGAGATAAATGTTTGCGGCTTTCTTGTCTCGCAAGCAACGAGTGATTCAGAAGAAGAGGAAATAGATGTTGCCTGTTGCAACCTCTGAGACCTGAGCCATCTCTTTTTCAGATGAGAGTGCCAATAGTTCTTTATCTCATTGTCTGTTCTCCCGGGTAAGTACTTCGCAATCCGCGACCACCTATAATCACACCAAAAAAAAGCTCTCTTTACTCTTCAGCCTCTGCTGAAATAAGAGGGCTAGGTTTTTAGGTCATGTTAAAGCTTACTTGTTACCCAAGGAAGAGTGAAAAGTCATTATAATCTCTTCTTCTTCTGCATTAATCTTATCCCTCTTTAACCCTGGTCTTAGATAATTAATCCATCTTAATCTGCAGCTCTTCCCATTCCTTTGTAACCCTTTTCAAATTAAACCCCAACAAAATATATTCAAATTGCCTGCTAAAACTATTTTGAGAGACAAAGAACTAAACGGTAAAGAAAAAAAGATTAAAGGAGAGACCAGCTTTGATGGGAACAGTGGTCCAGCAAGAATGACCATGAGAGAGGATGAAGCTCCTTAGCTTCTCGTCTTCTTCAGGTGACCAGAACCCTTTCCTCTGTTTCTGCTTTGCTCTCTCTCCAGATTTCGTCATCGCCATTTCTCAATCCTGTTTATGATAGAACACCGTATATTTATTGTGATTGAGATAAACATATATATATATATATATATATATATATATCCCCAAAGGTCGACAGATAGAGTTAGCATACTTAATGTTAAGAAAGGACCAAATGGGTCTGCTTAGAATAAGAAGACAAATGGCTCGTATACTAAACGGTATGAGTAGACCCACATGAAATTTTAGGATATTTATGTATGCATTTGCATAAGCATTGAGTAGAAAAGTGACTATGGTTATGTAAGGATGGGTTAGGTAGCAAAAGTCTGCTGGGACAAAATTAAATTATATCTGCATATAGTGTATAGTTTTTCTTTTATATATATAGCGTATAGGTTCCAAATCAAAACGAATTAGCAGTATTAGTTTAAGTTGAACCATATTTTACATTTCTTCATGCATATCCAAAAAAATATCTGTAAATGTTGGCAAGAACTCTAGAAACTATGACCGACTTTTTTTTTCATTTGGATTAACTCAGTAGATAGAATAATATGTCTGGATTTCAATGATTGTGAATGATGAGACAATGATTATAGAGAATCATTCAATCTGTTAAAGAAAGCGTTTTTTTTAGTAAAGCATCGATAGCAAGTAGGCAGACTGTAATTTCTGAGACCAAGAAATTGAAATAATATTTAAGGGTATCTACTAGCTATATCTATTAGAGTTTTATGTTGGCTAAAGACATTTTGTATGTAATTTGCAGTGAAGTCAACAATGAGCTCCTATTTGCTGCAAGAAGTTATTGAATAGTTTTTCCTCTCACGGTTTTGTCTTTCTTGACAATAGAACAAAAGGTATTACATTTACACAGACAAGTGGACCAGTTATAAGATTTATCTGAGGAATATTGTTAACTTTTGGAATGTTAATTACTTATGTCCCATTCGCAATGAGCTGTCGTTAATTTTCAAATATTGACTTTGTTTTTTACTTGTTGGCTCTATTGGCCTGTGGAAAATGCCTCTCATGAAGGATGAACATTGTTCTCTTGTCTTGCAATGACTACATCTAGTGTTATGAGTCTTATGACGATAATGCTTAGTCATCCAAGAATGTTTTATGATCAATCTTGGTTAGGAATAGTTCTATAAGATTGCTGTCTTGTTGATCAACACAAATTTCTCATGCTTCAGACCATTTGGCCTTGTGGTATGGTAATAAAACATTATATACTTACGTTTTTCAGATGTTTGTACAGATCGACAGGAGCATATAGAGAGCGTGACGATCCAACTCCTAGTTTGTGTTTCATATATTCATAGCACTAAAGTTTAACAAAATCAAACACATGTTTCACGGCTAGACAAGACATACATTAGTCAAATAATGAAGAAACTTTTTGTACAGAAACTTGAATGAAACGGTTCTTCATAATCCCAACAAGTTTAATGTAACAAACCCACATGCATCATCCAGTACTCGGATCTCTAAAATCGGTAGCTACAATACTCTCTACCGTGCTTAATGAACCTTGATCATCTGACAGGTTTCTTGTTCTTGAACACCGTGTAAATCATGAACTAATCATGTTGAAATGGAATCTGGATAGCTGTTGAGGAATGGTCGATATAACCGGTCCATATCTCTGTCCCAGGAAAAGAATAACACGGTTAGCAATTTGGAATAAGACCCATTTCTTAAGGTTGATAGTATCTGGAGATATAAAAACAAACAAAAACCTGAACATTGTCATAGAGTTCAAACAAAGGGACGGCCAAGAGTTTCAAGTTTTTGGGCACAGCAAAGTACTCTTTCTCAGATAAGTGAACGATGTAGAGTCTCTTGCATTCCTGCCTTTCCAAAAAAAATTCGATGTAAACAAAAAGCTACCCAGAAAGAGAGCAAAACAGGAATGTTGTGAAGCTACATTGTAGGGTTTTTATTACCTTTGGTTTGGTGATGTGAGGAGGGCAATACGGGTACATCATGGTTTCAAAGTTTGGACGCCACCATGTCGCAACACATTCTCCTACCTGTTCAAGGGAAAAAAAGGCCATCGACGAACTATGGATCAGGGACAGAGCGATATACATAGACATGTGTGGACCAGTGACAAAGTCTTCTTTTTCATGTAATAGGCATATCAATCTCTATCAGAGAACTAGACCTATCTTTGTTTCCTTCTATGAAAACCTCATTGCTAGACTGGTAAAGTGTTATAAGTTATAACCAAAAGGTTCCTACTAAGAACGGCTTCGCTTTTGCATTAAGAGCAAGCACATGCCACAACGATCTAGTTCCTTTAAGGCACCTATCTACACCTAAGAATCTGGTCACTATCAGTCAACGGAATAGAGATGAAACAAGAATAGTACCTTCCAGTTAGGTACAATACCAGCCGAAGTGCCTCCAAGCTTACTTGTCAACTTTCTTTTCAGGCCTTCGACTTCTGCAAGACAATAACATCATACATACAAAAAAATGAAGCAACAAAGGAAAATCTCAGCAGTATAGAAAGTAATTAATAACAGATGGTTGCTGAATACCATTTTCTCCAGGCTTCAGGCGTCCACCTGGAAGTTTGCAGAAAGTGTTACCAATTTGCAGGAGAAGTATATGAGGATGGTTGTGTTCTTGTACCTGAATGGTTCGATCAGTAAAAGGTATTAAGACCAGTCTAGTCGACCGAAAATTGCGAAACATTATCTCACTCACAGCTCGAAAAGGAACAAATAAAACACATTACCAGAAGAATCCCTTCAACGCTAGTCCTCATGCCCTCTTTCATATAGCTGCAACACACCCATCATCAATAAAACAAGAAAGAGACATATGTGATTCATTAACAGCCTCCAACAATGCCTTGAGTTAAAAACTTTCGATGGAATTACAAAACAAAAGTGATCTACAAGTTGTACAGTAACTACACCTGCTCGCTCCCCTCTTAAATCAAAATCAATGGAAAGTTATTTAACAATGTCTTGTTGTTAGATCTTTCTTAACGATAATCATCATCAGCAGCAGCAGCAGCAAGAACGTAGGTAAAGGGTTTACGAAAACAGCAAGATCATGAATCGAAAGCATGTAAAGGCCGGAGCTTTCTACTAGGGTTCTTCTAATTTCAGCAGTAGCTTACATACAAGAAGGAGAGAAAACAAAGAGAGGAATCATACTTGACTTTCATACGAGCGAGTCTGTCGGCGACGGAGGTGTCCTTTTCCAGCTTCGGTTCTTTAGTTCCGAAGCTGTAGTTCGAGAGAGGGTACGTGTTCACCACCTGAGACATCGCCATCTTTCTCTCTCTCTCTCTCTGTATCGATCTGTCTTGATCTCCGGCGGCGACGGAGTAATCTCGACGGAGAGGTTAATACGACACCGTATCAATTATATAACTTCTAGAGTCGCCGTCTATGCTCGAAAACAATACGTCACCGTATGCAATCAAAAACCATCGATGGGCCATTTATATAACCGGGCCGTAGTTCAAAAGGCCCATTTATACAGCTAGGCCCAGAAGAACCCCCTCAAACCGCTCGCCTTCGTCACTTTGCCTGACACTTCCGCAGAGACTATCAAGCGCGCGAAAATTGGCAACCAACGAATCGCCATAGCCACGAGACGACCTTCCCATTTCTCTTATTTCTACAAACTAAGAAGTAACTATGGGCAAGCAGAAACAGCAGGTGATTTCTCGATTCTTCGCTCCCAAACCAAAACCCTCACCGCCGAATCAGGAACCCAATCTCGTCCCCTCGTCGTCAACACCGCCGCCGAAGATCTCCGCCACCGTCTCCTTCTCCCCATCCAAACGCAAGCTTCTCTCCGACCATCTCGCCGCCATTTCACCAAAGAAGAAGCCCAAACTATCTCCCCACACTCAAAACCCCACACCCGAACCTGATCCGAATCTACACCGAAGGTTCCTCCAGAGGTTTCTAGAACCTTCCCCGGAGGAAGAATCTGCTGCTCCCGTAATAACATCTTCGATCAAGTACACGCCGTTGGAACAGCAGGTGGTGGAGCTAAAGAGGAAGCACCGGGATGTGATTCTGATGGTGGAAGTCGGTTACAGGTACAGATTCTTCGGAGAGGACGCGGAGATCGCGGCACGTGTCCTGGGCATCTACGCTCACGTGGATCATAATTTCATGACCGCGAGCGTACCGACGTTTCGATTAAATGTCCACGTGAGAAGGCTGGTGAATGCAGGGTACAAAATTGGTGTGGTGAAGCAGACTGAGACCGCAGCTATTAAGTCCCACGGTTCGAACCGGGCCGGTCCGTTTTTCCGTGGATTATCGGGTTTGTACACTAAAGCCACGCTCGAAGCGGCTGAGGATATAAGTGGTGGTGAAGGAGGTTTTGGTGGTGGTGGTGGTCAGAGTAATTTCTTGGTTTGTGTTGTGGATGAGAGAGTTGACGTGGAGAGTAGTAATAAAGGTTGTGGTTTGGAAGCGGGTTTTGATGTTAGAGTTGGGGTTGTTGGTGTTGAGATTTCGACTGGTGAAGTTGTTCATGGAGAGTTTAATGATAGTTTCATGAGGAGTGGGTTAGAGGCTGTGGTTTTGAGCTTATCTCCAGCTGAGTTGTTGCTTGGCCAGCCGCTTTCGCAGCAAACTGAGAAGGTGTGCTTTACTCTCTGTATGAATCTCTGACATGAGTATTTGTCTGTATGAGATTTTGTTATATGGGTTGGTTTAGAAAACTAGTACTTCTGGTCTTGGTCGATATGCGTACATGTACTGATGAATGTTAGCTTGGTATCTTTGTTTGGCAGTTTCTGTTGGCACATGCTGGACCTACTTCAAACGTTCGAGTGGAGCGTGCCTCATTGGATCGTTTCCGCAATGGTAGTGCAGTAGATGAGATTGTTTCATTGTATGAGGATCTCACTGCAAGAAACCTAGCAGATGATAAAGAAAATAAGGTGGAGGTTGATGAAGAGAAAATATCTGGCTTGACAGTTCATGTATGACATTTGAATTCCTTAAAAGCTTGCATTTCAAATTATGTTGAAGATGCTTTGTTAACGCGAAATGTTTTAAGAGTTTTTTGTCCAGTTAAGTTAGTTGCTTGCTGCGGTCCTGCTAATTTGTTGCTTTGTTGATGGTGCAGACAATTATGAACATGCCACATCTGACTGTTCGAGCCCTTGCCCTGACACTGCGCCATCTCAAGCAGTTTGGATTTGAAAGGATCCTTTTTGAGGGAGCTTCATTTCGCTCTTTGTCAAGCACCACGGAGATGACTCTCTCAGCCAACACACTGCAACAATTGGAGGTACTTTCAGCTTTATTTGTGATATTCAGTAAATATTAAGACTCCAATCTTTTCTTAAGTATAACAGAGATTCTCTTAAACCAGTTCGTCTCTTTTTCAGGTTGTAAGAAACAATTTAGATGGATCCCAATCTGGCTCCTTATTCCATAATATGAATCAGACTCTTACGGTATATGGTTCCAGGCTTCTGAGACACTGGGTAAGACTCATTTTCTTTTCTTCTTAGCTTTGGCACAAAAGGACTATTTGTAAAGGATAAACTACATTGTTGTCGTTTATAATAAAGTGTTTAGATTTTACCGCCATCTTTCAGTTCTTGAAGGGACATAGATTTTTTTATACTTACCTTCCAGAAACAGAGCCTTGATAGACTTTTCGCTGATCATGATTTGTGAACACTTTCATTCCACAGGTGACTCATCCTCTTTGCGACAGAAATTTGATATCTGCTCGCCTTGATGCTGTTTCTGAGATTGTTGCATGCATGGGATCTCCTAGTTCGTCCCAGGTCAGCGATGATTTAGATGAAGAAAGTTCTGAGAGAAAAATGGCACAACCTGAGTTTTATCATGTGCTCTCCTCAGTATTGACAGCTTTGTCTAGATCACCTGATATTCAACGTGGAATAACAAGAATTTTTCATCGAACTGCTAAAGCCGCAGAGGTGAAACTTGGCTCGTCCTTTACCCTCTTATATATGTTCCTGACACATAGTGCAATACTGTTATTTTTTCTGTTGAGGAAGTATAAAGCGCACCATTTATTTTGACTAATCAGAAAACTCTTTCTGAAAGTAAGTTGGCTAACACTAAAGGGTATTGGTATCTTTGTGATATCTAGTCGAACAAAAAATTACTGCTGCATCGTAAAAGCATCTGACAGAAATTGTTCAGGATCATATCATCTTTCCTCACGATGATATTCTTTTTTTGATAGTCATATGCAGATATATGTCAATGGGCCAAAGCATTTGTCTGTTCTTAGATTATCTTGTTTAGTTCTTTGTTTACCACTCCACCTCACCAAAGGCCTGAGAGTTCTTAACTTTCTGGGTGAAAAGTTCGTTGCAGTTATCGAAGCTATTTTACTTGCGGGGAAGCAACTTCAACGCCTTGGCATAAATCAAGATTGTGAAACGAGGAGTATGCAATCCGCAACTGTGCGGTCTTCTCTTTTGAGAAAATTGATTTCTGTTGTTTCGTCCCCTGCTGTGGTTGATAATGCCGCGAAACTTCTCTCTGCCCTGAATAAGGAAGGGGCTGCTCGAGGAGACTTGCTCGACGTACTAATCACTTCCAGCAACCAATTTCCTGAGGTTTGTATACCATGAATCGTTTCTCTCTTGATGTAATGTTTTCTGCATTATGTAGCTCTTTAACATTTATTTGATTTCATTAATCTATTTTTCAGTGGTGATTTTGTGTTTCATAACTAAATTGTGTTATTTACTATGCACAGCTTGCTGAAGCTCGCCAAGCAGTTCTAGCTGTCAGGGAAAAGCTAGATTCCTTGATAGTTTCATATCGGAAGAAGCTTGCAAATCGAAATTTGCAATTTCTTGAAGTGTCCGGGATAACACATTTGATAGAGGTATCCTCCAGAGAACTCGTAGTTTATCAGATGATGCTTTCTTACCACAAGAGTGCAGCTTTTTTAAAAAAAAATTCTTTTGAAACTGCACCTAAATGGTTATATCCCAAAAGCATCTTCATGTATCTCGAAGATAAAAGTTTTAAGAAGAAAGCTTGTGTTAGTTTGATTTCGTGCACATTTTCACTAGACATCATTCACAGCTACTGAACCTAATATCTTCATTTGCACCAAGTATAAACACATCATCTTTTAAAGCTTTGGACATTTGTTTCTGATCAAAAGCTAATGATTTCTTTTCTGGTTCAGGTGCCCGTTGATGCCAAGGTCCCTATGAATTGGGTGAAAGTAAATAGCACCAAAAAGACTATTCGATATCATCCCCCAGAAATAGTAGCTGGATTGGACGAGCTAGCTCTAGCAACAGAACATCTTGCCATAGTGAACCGAGCTTCATGGGATAGTTTTCTCAAAAGTTTTGGTAGATACTATACTGATTTTCAAGCTGCAGTTCAAGCTCTTGCTGCGCTGGACTGTTTGCACTCCCTTGCAACTCTATCTAGAAATAAGGTTTTACCAAAGGAACAAAATCCCAAAAGATTGCTTGAAGTCACTGCTTTCAATTCTAAACTTGTGTTCTTCTTTTTTCCCCTATGCAGAACTATATTTGTCCTTTGTTTGTGGATGACTGTGAACCAGTTGAGATAAACATACAGTCTGGTCGTCATCCTGTATGCTTCTGCTCTCACTCGTTATTCTTTTCTCTTCCTATGCCTGATTAATATATTGTTCATTTCTTTTCCCAGGTTTTGGAGACTATATTACAAGACAACTTCGTCCCAAATGACACAAGCTTGCATGCAGAAGGGGAGTATTGCCAGATTATCACTGGACCTAACATGGGAGGAAAGAGCTGCTATATCCGCCAAGTTGCTTTAATTTCCATAATGGCTCAGGTAACATGGATATTAACAGTTCACACTTATGCTTAATATCTCCTACATCTGTTGAATGACAAATGACTCTAGTTATCCTTTGGTTTCCCAGGTTGGTTCCTTTGTACCAGCTTCATTCGCCAAGTTGCACGTTCTTGATGGTGTTTTCACTCGGATGGGTGCTACAGACAGTATCCAGCATGGCCGAAGTACTTTTCTAGAAGAGTTAAGTGAAGCCTCGCACATAATCAGAACCTGCTCTTCACGTTCGCTTGTTATAATAGATGAGCTTGGTAGAGGCACTAGCACACATGACGGTGTAGCCATTGCATATGCAACATTACACCATCTCTTAGTAGAAAAGAGATGTTTGGTTCTGTTTGTCACGCATTACCCTGAAATAGCTGAGATCAGTAACAGTTTCCCGGTTTCTGCTGGTACATACCATGTCTCGTATCTGACATCACAGAAGGATAATGGTGGTTGTGTTCATGATGATGTGACATATCTGTATAAACTTGTGCGTGGTCTTTGCAGCAGGAGCTTTGGTTTTAAGGTTGCTCAGCTTGCCCAGGTAAACTCCGTCTCTCCCTTTTTTTTTCACGCGCCTCACATACAGATGCTTACACAACTAAGTTCATATCGTCACATAAATGTTTAAGATGATTATTGAAGGCATTTTAGTCCGCTCATGGAAGCTGATCTCCACATCTTTGTTTGACTGCAGATACCTCCATCATGTATACATCGAGCCATTACCATGGCTGCAAATTTAGAAGCTGAAGTACGTGCAAGAGAGAGAAATACAGTTAGCAGCAGCATAAAGCATCTCCTGGGGGAACCAAAAGCACATGATGAACACCCAGAATCTATGTCTGTCTTAAGTGACTTGTTTGCAGACCTGAGATTTGCTCTCTCCGAAGACAACGACCCTTTAAAATCATTGGTGTATTTGAAACGTGCTAGGAAGATTGCAGAAGATTTAGTAGCAAGGTCGGAAAGATCATCAGACTAAAACCCAACTGCATCATCAATATTTCAGCAACGATGCAAGGTTTTGATCACACTGCTTGGGTTTTACTAACGTGCAGGCAAAATTATGTATTAACATTTAACAAGACCATCCCCAATATATATAAAACGGATTGAGATGAGATTAAACATTGAGGTTCGTGAAACCAATTTGCTGCAGCCTGTTGATGTCTTTATCAGAGGTTCTTTTGTATTTTTAAGTTGATCAATATCTTCCTTTGTATATATAGAGAGAGTTTGCTTTCCTTCCTTTGTATTCGAAGATGTTGCTATTGTATATACAGTTTTCAAAATGCGTAAAATAGAGACATACAAGAATTATATCTAAACGAGAGCGTCTTTCAAAACTGTAATTATTGGCACATTTGCTTAAAATTATATGTTCACGACGATGTATAAAAAATATACATCATGAATTACTTACGACACAAAGATTTAACAAACATAAATTACTAAGTAAGTAAATATCAGTTATAAATATTAATAGATAAGATTGTATACGTATCTAATATTTATTTTTAAAATATAACCGCATATAAATTTGCAAAACTTTCAACATCTTACATACTTCCTCTGTAAGTTTGTTAAATCTAACCGCATATAAATTTGCAAAACAGAGTATTGCAGATTCATTGTTGCTGTCAAGATGGTCAGACTTTGGCGAAAACAATTAATGATTAACAATTCAGAAGAAAAAAAACCCCAAACAATTGACATAATAGTAAAAATTATTTTGTTACAAAAATGCACAAACTGCTTGTAAGCGGAAATTTCTATTAAAAATTATTTTGTTACAAAAATGCATTCTATTTATGTCCAAAAGAACCGGATTACGAAAATTACGCTTACCAATCAACGTGAATCAGTTGAATCTAACGGATGATTCTATTTCTATTGGCTAAAGATAGAATCTATACGCGTGAAATCCATTGTGAGGCTAAACATGATATGAGGCAGAAAAAGTTTAAGAGAAATGAGACAGAAAAAACTTCTGAAAACGAGCGAGAATCTGTTTTGCCATTTTTGATAGGAATCAAGGTGACGCTGTATGAATTGTATATCATAAACAGTTGCGAATTGGTATGAATTTAGATTTGATATATGTATGTCCTACCTAATAGCAGGGAAAGATAATGATCAACGTGTAGACCGTTGCATGCAGTATCTTTGAGATTTCACGTTTCATCTTCATGTCATGTTTACGTAATCTAAGCTAAGCTTTTTTTTTTCCGTTCTTTAATGTTGCAATCAGACTGAGCTATAAT
This sequence comes from Hirschfeldia incana, assembly GCA_026261945.1. Taxonomy (NCBI): domain Eukaryota; kingdom Viridiplantae; phylum Streptophyta; class Magnoliopsida; order Brassicales; family Brassicaceae; genus Hirschfeldia; species Hirschfeldia incana. The sequence continues at coordinate 9,133,228 of JABCMI010000006.1, forward strand.
ATTGATCAAGCCTGAAAGAAAATATAATCACCTCAAGATGACAAAGTATGTTTTCTCTTCTCCCATTTTATTTCTACATCGGGCATTTTCGTTTGTTCTTCAAGATGGTTCATATAGATGAATATGAGAGTTATTGTTTGTTTAGTGATGAAAATAAGAAATGCAAATCAGTCATTTAGGTTTTATAAATTTAGATAAATTTAACCATTTGGATAGAGCATGCATTTAAATGGGCCATTTAGGTGGAAATGACGCATGGACAAACGAACACATGCTTGTGTCTTAATGTTTATGAGTTTCCCTATTCAAGCAGGAAAGTGAATAGTAAGAGTACTCTTGTCTTGATTGTAAGGTTTATGTCCTAAAGAATAGCAATGGTTGTTAAGTTTATCTCAGGATGTTTGCTATCTACGGTTCAGGGGCCGTACATATATTTGCCTATGTTTCTTTAGCTATTAGCACAACTACTCTTGGTGTAGTAGCATTAAGTATGTTCATTCCTTTGGCAGGGGACGAGTACAATGGGATGAAGCTAATATAGTTGAAATTGAATCCAACAAACCTGTTCGGCAGAAGATTACCGAACCAAAGACACCCTATCACCCACCGTATCACCTGATTGATGACGATGGTGGTTTGTCCATTACTCTATTTTCAAATTTTTTTATATGCCTACATATAGGCCTTTGGCCTAGTAACCACCGTCTATGCAGAGGAAGTAAAATAATACAAACATAACTTCAGAGTATGTTTTGTTTGCAGCAGGCTTCCTGTTTTAGGGAAATGCTTAGTAATCTCTGTTTGGTTAAATTTGAAATTGTTATCAGCCTAGTTGGAAGTGTGACCTGAGCTAGTTATCTTTTTTTTTTTATGGTTGGTTTTAAATCAGGTTCTCTGTCTTCTAGAGTAAGATCGTTTGACAACTTTGTTGAAATGCATCGTGCGGAAGAACTAAAGAATGATCTGAACGATTTAGCTTCTTCTAGTAAAATTATTAGCCACAGATCTGATTCCGGCGAGTGGAGTTCGTCAGAGGATGAAGCAGATCCAGCAGATCAAAATGAAGAAGGTTATTTACAAAACACATCAAAGGTGACTCGTAGTTTCATTAGTTCATCATATCCTCATCTCTCTTTTTTGTGCACTGCAGATCCTGAGAGCGGGAAAAACACAAGTTTCAATGAACATAGACGGGTGCACTATGACGAGTTTCGAATGGTAAAGGAGATGAGATCCTCTGGCTCTTTTTATGGTGAAGATGCAGAAGTGGATGATGGCACCAAAACTGGTAAACCAGAGGCAACAATCTCACAAAATACTCCAGGTGCTGGGGATGCGATATCTTCAGGAAAGACATCTTCTTCCTCTACTTGATGAACGCATTGTCACACTATGGTGTTATTTCTGGATTATACAGAAGTTTCAAACTTTATATTTATAAGAAGTTAAGAACATCTTATTGCATTTTGACCGAAGAAAAAAAGAAAAGTCTAGATAAGTTTTGATGATGCAAATAAAAGTTTTGATGATGCAAATAACATATAAAAAAACAAACACAACAGCAACTGGAGAACCAAAATGTCTATAATGGCATAGATAAAGCGGATTTGGTCCTGTCAGTAGTGAGAGCCATGAGTTTCTCAACATTGTTGACAAAGTCTTGATCAACATTAGCAAATGGGTTAGTGTTAATCAAGATCTGATATCCAATGGTCAAGAGACAGTTTCCACCAGTTGTCTCTGCTCCATGGCTTCCTCTAATGAATCCGATACATCAAATATCGTTCAAAATAAAAGTATGTATATTTTATGATCATCAAAATAAAGTAATAAGGAGTAATATTACTTCCCTTACAAGGCACATAAGAAATGTTTGAAGTTATAGGAGCAATTGATAAATGTGTTTTTCCTTTTTCCAGTTTTCAACATTTAAGATAGACTTTCAAATAAGAGTTACCTTGGTAAATACTAAATTCCAACGTTCAAAAGGTTCCAAAGTTTTCGCAGTGTCTCTACAGCGTTGTGAGCCACCTTATCGCCTTAGACCGATCCCCGAACCAATCAAAAGCTCGTAGAGCTGAGGGACTTTGCTTCTCTCATATTCTCTTGCTCAATCCATGTAACCGTAAAATCGAATAAACATCTACTTCTTATAATTAAATATGGTATGCCAATTAAATGAAGGAACCTGTAAAATCAAAGAAACATTCTCTTATCCATGATAGTTATATGAAGCAATTTTGATTGTGCATATTTGATAGAGTTTCTCTCTTACAAAATGTCCTCTAGTCTAGTAGTAGTAATAATAATAAAGAAAATAAACAAGCTTTGATTGGTTAATGGTTATAGTGTTTTTTTCTTTCTCTTTTTGCTCGTTTTTGGTTCAATGTAAATAAACAGAAGAGATTTCAATTTTCAAATCAGTTTTACTGAAAGTTAATACCACTAAAAATCATTTTTAGTTACTGATGACAAAAAAAAAGAAAGAAAATCACCCCCACAGAAAACTGTTTACCTTTCATCCGACTTGTTTACCTCTCGTTACTACTTGTCATGGGGCCCTCTCGTAGCAAAATATATTTTATAACAAAAACTCGATCACCACGTGTCTTTATCCTTTGACTCACGAAGTCGGTGATCCAAATTGGTTATTTCCGGTTCAGCTATTAATCAAAAGATCTTTCAAGTTTGAAAAAAAGGTGCGAACTTGGAGTTTCTTGATTTTGGTGCGACTCGAGTCGAGTCGGAGTCTACTTGATCGGAAAAGTTTCTGGGTTTTGATTAGAGTCGCCGATTCGATCTGAAAGTTCGTTCCTTTTCGGGTAAGTTCACCAATCCTTTCGAGATGCTCGTTGATGCTGACGAAGCTACTTCAAGTTAGCTTCTTTGCTTCGAAAGTTTTCGTCTTTCCGTCTTCTTTGCTGCATCTGAGGAACAATTTGCTTCTAGTTTATAGGCCCAACTGTTTCTTGATCGGTGCTTAATGATTAGAAGTGTGCTTAGGATCCTTCAAGTTTGCTCCTTTGCTTCGAAAGTTTTCGTCTTTCCGTCTTTGCTGCATCTGAGGAACAATTTGCTTCAAGTTTGCCTAGGATCCATTTGGTTTTGAGATTGGTTAAGATTCTGTTGTCATTAGGTTCCAAGATTCTGTTGTTATTAACATTCGTTCTTTGTGGGTCTGCTTCAGTGCAGCAAGACGCAGTTCAATGGGGGAAAACAATTATAACCATGTGGATAAGAAGACCAGGTTAGAAGTTGAGCAAGAGGAGCTTCTGCAGCTGTACAACCAGTATCAGCCCCCCACGGAACAAGATCTACAGATGCAAGCTTGGACGAGGCAACAGAACCAGTTTTTTCAATCTATCTCACCGTCTCAGAGACCCTTTCTTCCACAACAGCAGCAGTTTCAGTATCAGGACCCCACGGTAATGAATCCGCATTTGCAAGCTCTGTATCACCGGCATAGGCTGAGCCAACAGCAGCAGACTCTTCAATCCATGTCACCGTACCAGCAACAGCAGCAGCTGAGATGGCAACTACAGTAACAGATCCCTCCAGATGTATGTCCTTTTGGACAGCAACAGCAGCAGCTGGGACAGAAATTACAGCAGCAACAAGGCGCTCATCAGAAATTTTTGATGTTCTTGTATCACATAAAGCAACGACCTGAGGTAAGATAATACTCATCTCTGTGACTCTACCTAAGTTCACAATGCTGATAGTTTGATGATACCTTTTTTTGTGTAGGACAATTGCATTGCCTTTTGGAGGAGATTCGTGGGAGAATACTACTCACCTCGTGCAAAGCAAAGGTTGTGCGTTTCACAGTACAAAAGTGCTGCGCACATGCTTGGCATGTTAACACAGGTCAGTTTCTTCTTAGCCTTGTGTGTTCTTCTTACTCCAGCTGTAATATCTTTTTGTTTTGTTTTCAGGATGTGTGGCAATGTGATCTCTGCGGCACCAAATCTGGAAAAGGAGTTGGTAAGATAGTTGTTCTTTCATATGCTAAATGCCCTCTTTCTAAATATTTTACAATTCTGATTATTGTTTTTGAAGTTTCTTTCAAGTCAAAATGGTAGATAAAAATAGCTTCTCGTCTTCTTGTTTTGAATCCGCAGAGGCGACTTACGATGTGCTTGCCAGACTATTTGAAACCAAATATGCTAGTGGCGTCGTTGATGAGCTCTTATCTCTGGAAGTTCCAAGAGAATACAGAGATTCCAGAGGACTGGTGGTATTAGAATATAGAAAAATGGTTCAGACAACTGTATATGAGCAGTGTCGTGTTGTTCATGAGGGCCCTCTTCGCATCATATTCTCTCAAGATTTAAAGGTTCTCTTTATTCCAATTTTTTTTCTGTTTCAGCACTGTACTAATAATGCTTTAGCTTAATCATGACTTTTGGTTCTTTCTGATAGATACTGTCTTGGGAGTTTTGTACTCGGCGTCATGAAGAGTTTCTTGTCCGCAGACATATTGCTCCGAAGGTCCTATTCTGATGACATGAGCTTGGCATTAATCATTAGGAGATTAATACTTAAAAAATGCTTCTGATAATAAATATCCTCTTATGTGCCTATTTTCTGGTTTCCCTATGAATACGAGCACAATGTCTGTAACTTTTACTCTGAACATAGGTGTTGGAAAGTTCTTTAAAAAAAAACTTATTTTTGGTCGGTCATGCATGCAGGTGAACCAGTTGACTGAGGTTGCACAGAAATGCCAGAGAATGATTTTGGAAAGTGGGTCAGAGGGAGTTTCTCAGCAGGATTTACAAACAAACAGTGACATGTTAGTGTTGATCCATGATGTGTCCATGACACTTGATTTTCCCTTCATACATTCAATATTTTGTTTGTTGTGGATGGCAGTCTATTCTTTTAGTGTCCATGTTCTGATGCTATATATCATTGTTGGGTGCTAATTTTTGTCTCAGGGTCTTGGGGGCAAGAAGACAGCTGGCAGATTCCATGGGATTACAGTCTCTGACTTATCATGGCTATCCGAAAAAATATGTCAGAGCTCTACAGGTATTAGTTAGCTGCTGCTTACCTAGCTGTTAGTTAAGAAGACCTCATAGAAAGCCATTGGGAATGGCAGACATATGAAGTTCTCAAGAGCATGAAGGAGCTGATGGATTTCACATATGAGCACAAAGTTGGCCCTATTGGTGAGTCTAAAATTCCCATCTACAACATCCTTACTGAACTAGACCTAAAAACCAAGTTGCCATTCTGGTTTACCTCTTTCACTTCAAGTATAGCTCTACTGTTGAAAATGTTCTGTTTGATTCCGGTGATTGAGTTTTAAAATGTTTTTATGCCCTTCCCATAGAGGGGTGGAAACGGCTTTCGGAACAGACAGAGGCAATGAGGCTCCAGAGACAGAAAATGCAAGAGATGGAGCAGCAGTTCGGGAATAGTGGAGCTATGAATAGGTGGTCAGCTCAAGCTCAGATGGACGGCCTAACTGGCAACAACAATAACTCCTACAATCACCATCATAGCTCCTCAGTTCAAGCCGCTGCTGCTCTGGCCAACAACCAAATCATGCTTTTGAGGAGGCTAAATGCTATGAATAACCCATACTCAACAGGTGGATTTCTCAGCTCTCCCCAGATGCAACAGCAGCAGCAGCAGCAGCGCACCATGCATGGCAATCCAAACACGCTTCAGCAGACACATTTGCCAGAAGATACCACAGAAACACCTGACAATTTCTCAGGCGAAAACTTCAGTGGAGCTATGAATAGGTGGTCAGCTCAAGCTCAGATGGACGGCCTAACTGGCAACAACAATAACTCCTACAATCACCATCATAGCTCCTCAGTTCAAGCCGCTGCTGCTCTGGCCAACAACCAAATCATGCTTTTGAGGAGGCTAAATGCTATGAATAACCCATACTCAACAGGTGGATTTCTCAGCTCTCCCCAGATGCAACAGCAGCAGCAGCAGCAGCGCACCATGCATGGCAATCCAAACACGCTTCAGCAGACACATTTGCCAGAAGATGCCACAGAAATACCTGACAATTTCTCAGGCGAAAACTTCAGTGATAAATAGGGTAAGCTTGTAGAACAGAACATAGGTGTTGCTACTTTGACTTTAACAAAGTGAAAGGTGGGTTTTAGGCTTAATTCTTCTCATTTAGGTTGGTTTGTTGGTCTTTTGTGTAGAAACCAAAAGGTACTACTAGATATACACATAAGCACTTTAGTATCTTCTTCACACTGATGTAATCTCAAAATAAACCAGTTTTGTATATATATTCATCAGTCAAAGGGGGTTTTAAGCTTCTAACACAGTCAAATTGCTTCATGACGAACCAAAATGTCTATGTTGTTATAGATAAAGCGGATTTGATCCTGAAAATATTGAGAGCCATGAGTTTCTCAATACTGTTGACAATGATTTGAAGAAGAGAGACAAAGCTTTCATGTCTTCTTGATTTTTTGAATATTGGTCGTTTCTTCTATAGAGACTTCATCGATCAAGATATCCCATTGGCCTGTACCACTTTTGTTGTTGATGAAATCAAACATTGTTTTCTGGTTCACTGGAAACCAAACAGAAGTAGCTGCACTCGACACCAGTCCCGGTAGGCTCACCGCACACATTAAAATTCTTTTGGGACATCAATAGCATATTATGTCTCTCATTCTCTACATGTGTTCTCTTGCATATGCGTAAAGAGCCGATGATACCTGAGTAGTAGCTTAGAGTCATCCGCTCTGCTAGCTTCACTATTTTAGTTACAACGTTTGAAGATAATCCTAGGACAATTAATCTGACTAGTACATTATATATCCTCCAAAATAAAATATGTATATTTTTATAATCATCAAAACAATGTAATAAGGAGTAATATTTCTTCTCTTACAAGGCACATATGGAATGTTTTAAGTTATAGGAGGAGGTATTGATAATTGTGGTTCTTTTTCAATTTTCAACAACTTATCATACATGATTTAGTAAATATTTTTAACTGTTACCAATATTTTCTCGATTTTAATATTGTTTTATAGTTTATATGCAGAAAGTTTATTAATTGTTTTGAAATGTGTATATATATATATATATATATATATTGTGTGTTGGCTTAGCATTGAACAATAGAGTAAATATTTCCACAAATCTACAACTGAAGCATTTTTATTTGAAATTTATCGTCTGATTTTTAAAAGTTTGACCTTTTGAGAAAAGTAAAAATTGCTTCCGTGGGCATATTTAGGTTGTTTTGTAAATATAATATGTTTTGAAGCTATATGAATATAATGTGCATTGTTAGTATGAGTGTGTAGGTTAAGAAAAAAACTTCACAAAACATTCACCAAGTGTAATTTATACGTTTTGAAAAATAAACATAAATATTCCAAAGTAACTAAAAACCGTTCATTTTAGTTTTAATAGTTCATCATATTTGGTAGTTAAGATTAGAATATAGATTGATAAGAATAAAATAGCATACGGTCTTAACATTTTTACCCAAAAATAAATAAATAGCATACGGATAATATGGTTTACCCTCTTGGAATTTTTGTATATTTAGCATTTTGTAATTGATATGTGTCTGTATAAATCGATATGTGAAATAAAAAAAAGCAATGGAAATCTTATAACATAAAAAAAAGCTTCACTCTCTTCTCAGCGATTCATGAGCAAAAAATAGATTAACCAGAGAAGAACACGTGTCCAAACGCACATCGGTATTGCGTTTCATTTTTTTTTTTGGGTTTGCTGTTATGTTGGGCCGTGTCGTGTAAATACCCATTAGTTTTTATCAGACAGAACACCGCTTCTTGATTAGGTTACGCAGAGAAGAAAAAGGGATCAGAGCCTGCGCCGTCAACGTCTCATCTTCTTCTTCAGAAACCAAACGCTCACCATTAAACATCTCATTAAACGATCGCCAACTATGTAAATTCAATGCCGGAATTTAATTTCTGATGGCGAAGAAGGCTCCTATAAGAAGGTAGGCTTTCCTTGCTGCATCTCATTCATCCTGTTACTCATCATAATCCAAAAAAAAATGGCTAATGTTTTGGTTCTTCTCTATGATCTCCAGACCGGCCGCTCCTCCTCCACCGTGGAAGTACGCTTGCTCTGCTTCTGGGAGGCCAGGAACGTCTGCCGTGATGGAGAACTCATGGGTGTGGACATGCTTCTGGTCGATTCCCAGGTTTGTCCTAAAATTCCCAATTATTTAGCTTTACCGATTGAATAGTTTGAATTGTGATTTCAGTTATGTGTTTTAATTCCCACTGTTCAGATTTTTTTTTATTCCGATTTGATGACGCTAATATCCGATACATAGTAACGTTAAATTATTCCGGCCTGTAATCTCAAAATTATCAAGCTGATAGGTTTATATGTTTATTATGATTCATGTATAAGGTGTTTGTTGATTATGATTCCTTTGTATATGTGTTTCAGTTTCAGGCGGTGATGTGTCAGTGGTGAAAGATGTGTCTCACTCACATCCCTAAAATCAAAGACAGTGATGTTCTGAATGCATACAGAGGCTTCATGTCTGCAGATTGGACAGCTCTGCCTGTTGTTCACGACGCCAAAAATACAATCTCGAAAAACACAGATCACATATGACAAGGCAGGACAAGAGGATGTGTATTGACTGGGAGTGATCACGTAGAAGCTTTTGTTGAAACGACCACACAGACAATGGATGCTACCACCCTTTACTTTCAAGTTCGTGAGAAGTTTCGATCCATGTTTACGGTATGCTTCAGAAAGCTTCTAGGTTGGTTTGGTTCACAAGTTTACTTATGTTATAGCTAGAAAAAGCACTAGAGAGTTCTTCTTCTGGTAGGTGAATTATGATATAGGACACTCATTCGAGAACGTAGTGAAGTGTATAGTCATCAGTTTATGAACCCTTAGAATCATTTTCAAGGTTTTGTTAAGTTGCTACTTTATTTCTATTTGGAATTACTTTCTTAGCTGATACAGACACTGTGCAAATACTTTTATCATGGTAATGGCATTGCTGATACATTTGATCACAAAGCCGCTTACATTTGGTCCAAAAAAGAATAAGAAAAGTGGAAGAAGATCTCTGCTCATCCATTATTTCTTAAAATTAGTTATCGCTAACTCCACTTATCTATAGAATAAGTTTGGTATTGATAGATTCAACTGCTATGGGCTGCCTTGACAACAACTTTTCTTTTTCCTTGACAAAACTAAATTTGAGCTTCACATGTTACAGGAAAAAGGCAGGAGACGGTAAAGGTAAAGTTATTGGCTTTTGTTTCAGTTTTACCCATTCCTTTATAGCATATTTTTATAGCTTATATATAGTAAATTTGTTTGGAACTGTGGATCCTCGGGAGTTAACTATATATGATGCTTGACGAACTAAATCGCACGCTTATGGTCCACAGTTTTTTGGCTTTTATTACTGTAGGATCTGTGGACACCAACTAAACTATCTTTAGCTTCTAGACTACATGCATGAAAAGCCTGATATCCAGTCAATCTAATGCCATAGCGCGAATCTATCTATATCAGTAAGTGTAAAGAGCATTGACAAAGGGCTATCTCATCTTTCTAAAAGGTAGTGGAGAAACTAATTAGACGCTCTCTTCTTTCCTTCTTCCCCATGACAAGCTAGGGTTGTTTTTTTGGTCTGTTAGGTTTATGAATTGGAGACAATCTATTTTCAGTGAAGGTTTTCCAAGGCTTCCTTTCACCTTCAAAAGCATTGTCAGGTTGTAAAGGCGTTTACTTTGTAGACAACTTTAGATTCTGTTTGTAGCTTCACACACTCTCTACGGTTCTGTAGCATTGTTTATTGCAATTGATTGCTGTAGATTTTTACATAGTGTCTGAGTTTATTGCATGTTGTTTTGTGAAGTGACTGCTTGACTTTGGTATGAACCTACTTTGTAGTGCTAAAAGGTAAAAAAGTTACAGCTCGAAGACAGTCTTCTCATTGTCCTGTCACCTCACCTGCTGTTTCACCTCACCTGCTGTTTGTGTTATCACCTTCTCTCATTATTAATTCATGGAAGGATGTAGAGAAGGCAGCTTTAGGAATGTGAGAGTGGAATTGGGTTGTATGCATCATCATATGATTCATTGTTTGTGATGGAAGCCTTAAATATAAGTTGCTCTTCTGGGTTTAACTTAGTTGTTCTTTCCCTTTTTGCCTATTTGCATTATTACCTTCTAAATAAGTAGAGAAATGTAAACTTATTTGCCAACAATAATTACATAATTTTAGACAAGAAACAGAATCACTTCGTGAATTTATATGGAAGAATAAAAAAGTTCATACATTAACATTAATCAAGAACGATCTTTAACCACCTCAAGCATACACGTTTACAATGGTGATGACGATTAACTCTGCACCAAGTGACGCCACATGTGGATTTAACAGAGCTTCAGATCAGTGAAAGTGGTAGTAGTGTGTATCCCATCAGTTTAGATGATCCTCTTTTCACTCGAAGAACCCAACTTTGATATGGAATCTAAGGCTTGAGATCATGCTTGGTCCAGCTTGGGGGATGAGATATTATATCGGAGAATCTTTGAGAGGGTTATGAGAGTTTAGAGGATTACTTTTTCTTTTTAAGAGTAGTCGAGAATAATTATGCTTTTCCCAGCCTTATTTTTTTTTTTGTAACACTAAGGTTAGTGTGTATTAATATTTAGTGTGAGAAAAGTATAATTATTTGTTTTCTCAATTACTATGTTCTCAAGGCTTGGTAACTCTCCACAAAGCCATTTGTCTCAATATTTCTAAAGCAGTCAAAATATTTCAAGTTATATTCTGACTCCGTTAATCAACGGTTACTTTAGCCATTTGTTTAGGAAATAGTTTAATTACAGTTTTGAGTAGTTAGTTTTTTTTGACATCACACAATTTTAAGGATGTGCCAAAAACCGAATCCAAAAAACCTAACCGAACTCGATCCAGAAAAATAGTACTGAATCTGAATCAAAGTTGATTAATCTGAATGGATTCAAAATTTTAATTTCGGGTATCCGAATATATCTGAAATTGATTTATATACATAAATATATTAATTCTTTTTAGATTTAATGTTTCTTAAAAATATCCAAAATATATACAAATAATCAAAATTAAATATTAAAAATAGCTAAAGTATACTCCAAACACCAAAATACTTAAAATATATATTCATTATCAATCAATGAAACCAATTTATGTGTTACGTTTATATATTTTGATATATGTTATTCAAACTTATATGCAATTTTTGACTCGAAAAAATTGAAGCATAAATAGATCCGAACCGAACTCGAATGGATACCCGAACGTCCACTCTTATCACACATACAAAACATTTTTTAACTGAATATTAGCAATGCCTAATCTAGAAAAGAAAAACATTTGAAGCAAAACATAAATCGAAAACATCAAAACCAAGAAGACAAATATAAAATATCAAAAACATAACATTTCATTCATTTATCCGCCCGTAGGGCGGGTTTACCCTAGTTAATGTATATAGGAAAGAAATATTCTATGCTAATTTTAAGGAAACTCAAGATTTTTTATTTGAATATTTCAATTGATTTATGCTTTAATGCTGATTATTTAATTTTGTTAAACGAAATTAAGACCTGCGGCATTACTTTGTAAATATTTAGAGAAAATTAGGGTTAAGTATTTGATGTTTTGATAGATTAGATATCTTTGATACACGAGGTCGGTGGTGCAAATTGGTTATTTCCGGTTCGGCTATTAACCAAATAAAATCAAAAGATCCTTTATAAGTTTGAAAAAATGGTGCGAACTTGGAGTTATCTTTATTTTGGGGGGATTGCTGCGACTCGAGTCGAGTCTGCCTGATCGAAAATTTTCTGGGTATTGATTAGATTCGCCGACTCAATCTGAAAGTTTATTCCTTTTCGGTAAGTTCACTAATCCTTTTTGAGATTTTCGTTGATGCTGATGGTGAAAAGCTACTTCAAGTTTGCTCCTTTGCTTTCCAGTGTTAATAAAGACTTCGTCTTTCCGGTGATTAGAAGTGTGCTTAGACCATATCCGTTTAGGTTTTGTTATTGGCTCAGATTCTGTTGTTATTAGGTTTAAAGTCTCAAGCTTTTCATTCCTCTGAATCCGTCATTGGATTTGTGTCTCCTCCTCCAATAACACTAACATTCGTTCTTGGTGGGTCTGCTTCAATGCAGCATTTGTTCAGGACATAGTTCAGTTGCGATGAGGGAAAACAACTATTACCATGTGGATAAGAAGGCCAGGTTAGAAGTTGAGCAAGAGGAGATGCTGCAGCATCAGATTTTTCAGCAATACAACCAGTATCAGGACCCCAGGGGACAAGATCCTCAGTTACAAGCTTTGCTTCACCAGCAGAGGCTGATCAGGCAACAGCAGCAGCAGACTCTTCAATCCATGTCACCGTATCAGAGACTCCAACTTCCGCAACATCAGCAGCAGCAGCTGCAGCTGAGACGGCAACTACAGCAGCAACAAGGCGCTCAGCAGATCAGTACTTTTGAAGACGGCGTGTGTGCTCAGAAATTTATGATGTTCTTGTATCACACAAAGCAACGACCTGCTGTAAGCTAATACTATTTAACCTGTGACGTTTAGCAATTTCATCACACCTACTCAGGCTCGCCTTTCCAACGCTGATAGTCTGATGATACCTTTTTTTTTATAGGATAATTGCATTACTTATTGGAGAAAATTTGTGGCTGAGTACTTCTCACCTCGTGCTAAACAAAGGTTGTGCTTGTCACAGTACAAAAAAGGCATGTTTCCACCGGCAGCTTCGGTCAGTTTCTTCTTAGCCCTCTGTGTGTTATTATCTTGTATGATATTTGTTGTCACACACATGCTTACTCTAACTGTAACATTTATGAATTTCACAACACTGACTTCTGCATCATCATCTTGTTTTTGTTTGTTTGCAGGATATGTGGCAGTGTAGTCTCTGCGGCACCAAGTCTGGAAAAGGAGTTGGTAAAAAGATTTGTTCCTGTGTGCACTTTTATTTTACGTGCCTTTACTTTAAGCTCGATGAAGCTATTTTTAATCTGTTACTACCACTCTGATTATTGTTTTTAAAACTCTTTTAGTCAAAAAATAGTAGCTAAAAAGCTTGCTGTTCTTCTTGTTTTTGAAACCGTAGAGGCAACTTACGATGTGCTTGCCAGACTATTTGAAGTCAAATTTTCCAGTGGCATCGTTGATGAGCTCTTCTCTCTGGACTATCCACGAGAATACAGAGTTTCCAATGGGCTGATGGTATTAGAATACAGAAAAGCAGTTCAACAAACTGTATATGAGAAGTTTCGTGTTGTTCATGAGGGCCCTCTTCGCATCATATTCTCTCAAGATTTAAAGGTTCTCTTTATTCCAATTTTTTTCTGTTTCAGCACTGTACTAATAACGCTTAAGCTAATCGTGACTTTTGGTTCTTTCTGCTAGATACTGTCTTGGGAGTTTTGTGCTCGGCGTCATGAAGAGTTTCTTGTCCGAAGAGTTATTGCTCCGCAGGTCCTATTCTGATGACATGACCTTTGTGTTACCTATGAATATGAGGACAATGTTTGTAGCTTCATAGGTTTAGATACAAACGGTGTTGGAAAGTTTATTAAAACCTTATTAATCGGTCATGCAGGTGAACCAGTTGGTTCAGGTTACACAGAAATGCCAGAGCACGATCTCGGAAAGTGGGTCAGAGGGAGTTTCTCAGCAGGATTTACAAACAAACAATAACATGTTAGTGTTGATCCATGATGTGTCCATGACACTTGATTTCCCCTTCATACATTCAATATTTTGTCTGCTGTGGATGGCAGTCTATTCTTTTAATGTCCATGTTCTGATGCTATATATCATTGCTGGGTGCTAATTTGTGTCTCAGGGTCTTGGGAGCAGGACGGCAGCTGGCAAAGTTCATGGGATTAGAGTCTCTGGATGATCATGGCTATCCGAAAAAATATGTCAGAGCTATACAGGTACTAGTTAGCTGCTTTCCTAGCTGTTAGTTTTGTATCTGAAGTCGTAAGTAGACATAATAGTAAGCAATTGCGAGTGGCAGATACATGAAGTTGTCAAGAGCATGAATGATATTATGGATTTCACATACGAGCACAAAATCGGCCCTATCGGTGAGCTGCTATTCTGGTGTACCCTTTCACTTGAATCATAGCTCTACTGTTGAAATGATTCCGGTCATTGAGTTTCTGATTGAATGTGTATATTTTGATGCCCTTACATAGAGGGATTGAAACGGCTTTCGGAACAGACAGCAACAATGCAAGAGATGGAGCAGTTAAGGAATAATGGAGCAATGAATGGGTCAGCTCAAGCTCAGATGAGCGGCCTAAATGGCAACAACAACAACAACTCCAACAATCACCATCAAAATGTTGGTCGTGGAGCTATGAATGACTCAGCTCAAGCCGCTGCTTCTCTGAGCAACAACCAAAGCAGGTTTATGCAGAATTTAGCAACAGGTGGGGTTTCCAGCTCTCCCCCGATGCAACAGCAGCAGCAGAGCACCATGCATGCCACTCCCAACACGCTTCAGCAGACTCATTCTCATCATTTGCAACCTCCACATTCACATGGTTCAGATCAGGAGCTTCAGAAGATGTTCGAGAACCTATCAAGTCTGCAACGGAAACAAGCCTTTTCAGGTCATAGTGGCGGCAACAGTAATGCAAAGAGAAAGCCACAGCCGCAACAACAGTTCTAAAGCAGCATCCAAAAACAATCCTCGTTTGTCAGAAGATACCACAGAACGACCTGACGATTTCTCAGACGACAACTTCCTAAACGACAGTGATGAATAGGGTAGCTTGTAGAACAGAACAGAGGCGTAGGCTTCATTCTTCTCATTTAGGTTGTTTTGTTGGTCTTTCTTTAGAAACGAAAGGGTTATGAGGTAAGTGAAGGATGTTGTAACCTCTACATTTTCATTCTTTCCCCTTCCAGTGACACTGATGTAATCTCAAATTACACTAGTTGTGTATATCTTCATCAGTTAAGGGTTTTTAAGCTTTTAACACAGAATGTACATGATACAGTCGTAATATTCTATAAGGTTTATATTTTTCTAACACAGAAAATGCATGTTAGGGTACATATCTTTGTCAGAATAAGAAAAGTACACGTCAAGTATGAGTAACTTACCAATCTTTTGTATGAACAGAGTGTTATCAAAGCAAAAGCATAGAAAAGAATAACATTACTTGAAAATGTTTGCAGAGTGTTGGGGTCAAAATCGAACACGACAAAGTTGGCATCCAAATTTCCATTAAAAATTATTTAAAAATTTTACGATCTCGAAAAGTAAAATTTAGACGAAAATTTACGGAATGATATTTCTTAAAGAATCAACCAACGATAAGACGTAAAACATCCAAAGTCTTCCGAAACGACGATACGACGTAAAACTATGCATTCTCGATTATCCTTGTAACAATCCTCCGCAAGCCACGGATAACCATTCCTAGATTTCTCGATTAAATGGAACCATCAGCTTGGTTTACGATAAAACAACGGAAAATTAACTTTATCGGAGAAATCGTAATAAAAGTCTCAAACCGAATGACGGCCCAAAGGGTCCTAAACTTGGTTCGAGACTCACTTACGATTTCTTAAAATCCCATAACCTTGCAACGGTTTATGTTTGGAGATAAACATCAGTTTTCGCAGATAAATATGAAGTTTCCGCAGATAAAAGGAAAATTTCTGCAGATAATCATGAAGATCAGAAAAAAATGGAATATCTCCATTTTTCGGACTATGACGTCTTAAGGGAAAAAGAGGAAGGCATAAACCGACCTAGGAGGGAGTATATAAGAAGCTCAAGGGCGAAAGGCATAGAGAGACCTTTTCAGAGCAAACTTAGCACTTATAGCGTTTTTTAGGAAATTTTTTGTTTTCTTATTATTTCGAGCTGCGACTCAGTTAGGTTTAGCCGCCTTCGGGTATTAGACTAGGAATCTCGCCGACAGCTCTCGTAGCCGAAGCGCTCTTACCTTGTTGTAACGCTCAAACGCAGATTCGGAATAAACCATTTTTCGCTCTTTTTACGATTTCTTATTTTTCTCGTCTTAATTCTCGTATTCTGATTGCTTGGCGAGTGGTTTCTCAGATATCCGGGACCTCTGAGAAATTAGAGTTTTCCTAGTTTCCTAATTTATACGATTTATTGACGGTGAGAATTTCGGTTCCCACACAGAGATTATAACCTAAGATTTACATGGGGTGATCACTAGTTCTCCTAGATGTCTCGGTGGGCTTTCCAGCTATGCTTCGGTGGACGGTCATTGGCGTTATTCAGATCCTCTCGAGGTTCTAGATACGAGGGTTGTAAAAAAATTAAGAATTTGGTAATCTATCTACTCTGATTTAGATATTTCACTTTTCAATATTTTAAATATTAAAATAAAAATGTTTAGATAAATTTAAAATTTGATACAATATTTCTGTTCAATTTACAGTGAAACTAGATGTTTTGCCCGCACTTGCGGGCTTAATAATTTTTTAAAAAAATTGAAAATTAATATATTATGAAAACTTTATACAGGATAAGAAATTTATGTTAAGAAAATAACCTTTATTATGTAAAATAAACTTAAAAACACTCAAACATAGATAAAACTATACATAGATTTATATATTTCTTTTTAATATTATGTTGTAAAATATTTTTGGATAGTCTATATTATTATTTATGAAGTGATTTGGCTAATTTGTCACATTCTCCATAATTTTGCTAATTTTGCTTAATTGTCAGTTTCTCTTTGATTTTAGTTTTTTTTTTTGCTTATTTTTTACTCTCTCTGTTTCAAAAAGATGGATGTTTTATATTTCCTATATTTTTAAACCAATAAAATTTTACAAATTGCAATTAATGTTTTTAAACTTCACAATTTTTCATTATTAGTTGACAAAAATTGTATTGAAAATATAAAATATCTATCTTTTTGAAACAATTTGTTTTTTTTAAAACATCAATCTTTTAGGAACGGAGAGAGTAATATTTTAATAATTTTAATTAATAATTTTACTTATTAATTGTATTATAATAAATTTTAATTAGTAATTTTACTTTTGTTATATTTAAAACTTATCTGTTATATTTTTTAAGAAAATATATATTCTAAAATAATTTTAGTTGGTTATTCTAAATATATATATATATATATATATATATATATAAAATAGACTTTTCTCTCTTCTTTGGACATGTGGAAGGAGATTTTGTTGACATGTGTCTCCTTCTTATATCTTTTTACATTTTACATTTTTCTTCTTTTAAATTATTATAATTTGGTTCACCACTTTCTAATTGTGCAATATCTAATCATTTTCTCATCATCTTTTTAAGTTTGATAATCCATTTTATTAATTACAAACTACAACATGAATAAAATAATATAAATAAATTTTTAATTTTTAATTTATTCACAACTAAAAATAACATAAATTCACGATTTTATTAGTTATTACTATTTTTTATTATTTCATTTACAAATTATATATTTATTTTAATATTGACCAAGTTAAGAAAAATAAACTAGAAACACAACTCATGATCGAAACATAAAATATCTATAATCATAGAGAAAAACAAAATGTAAGTAAATGTTTAAAACTGAAACGATATCAAGAACAAAAATTAACTTAGCTCACTTTATCATAGAATGTTTTGGTTATAACAAAGAGATGTCGGAAAAGAGTAGAAAGATAAACTCCGAGACAAAACATCTTTCGAATACAAAGAAACACGATCAAAGACCAATATAAAGAACCAATAAAGCGTGTTAGAGCAAAGAATATTCAACAGAAAGAAAAAAATCGCCATGAAACAAGAAAATAAATATCTAACACATCATAAGCACAGCCACTAGCTAAGATTTACGAAACATCTCAAAAACTAAACAAGCACAGAAAAAACGTTCAAACCAGCGGAGAACCACAAAACTCTAGATAAAAAAGACAAAAATTCCGAGAATATAACTTCGTACACTTATAGTATGAAAAGCAGGGGAAGTAAACTTACAGCCTGGAGGAGAGAGAATGAAAGTTAACCACCAAAAAACTAAATCCCAAACTTGAGACAAGACACAACATTATAAATCTACAGAGCATACACGGAAAAAACACTATCCAAACCTAGATTCGCAAATTTGACAAAATATAAAACCACTAGAGACGCGAACAGTGATGAACTCAGCAAATCGTGGCGCCAATCTCAAACTATGAAAGAGAGCATAGAAGTCTGATGATCAAAAACCAGATCTTGAAAACCAATCAAACATGAATTATCGATGGTAAGCTAACAAAAAAGAAATCAACATCAAAGAGGACTAGACTCTGATCTAACCTAAGGAGATGCACTTCCTAACATCAACAAAAATCTAAGTAAGAAAAAGAGCAGCCAATATTGACCGAAACAACCTGTAACGTTGTGAGTAACAACCACAGAACATGAAACTTATAAACTCAATCTATAACAAATACTAAACAATTTGAGGAAGAACAAACACACAGAGGTGAGTATTTTTTTGGTGAGAGTGAGAAGCAAAACACACAGAAAAGGTAAACGAAATACGTAGACAGTGACGGCTTAATGTCAAAATATGGAGAGAGAACACAAAACATGTCAAAAAATAATTTTCAAATAAAAATAAAATACAATTTATAACGTTAAACTGTTAATCTTAAAACAACAAATGCAAAGTTATTGAAATTTAATATGTTTTACATCAGAGGCTTTACTATTATATACAAAATATATTATTGAAAAACACAAAAAAAAATATATAAACATATCACCTATTATGATATAACACCGTAAAAACACTAAATAATGTTCTTAACAAATAGAGATGGCCACATAATTACATCATCCAAAAAAATTACTCAACAACAACAAATATCAAAAATTTCAAACTCTTAATACTAAGATTTAGGATTAAAAATACACCGTACCAACTTCGAATGTATCTTTACGATCAATATATATCTTATTGGTTAAATTGATATAGTCACAACTTCTTAATTTTGAATAAATCCAGAGCGAGAATAAACTAGCAGTTAATATAACACCTATGATTATTTGAAATTATCATCATAAGCACCGCTCACAAAATATAATTCATTGAAATCAACCTAGAAAAGTACAAAGCATCAAACTATTATAACACCTCCCCATCACCCCAATATATAAAACTAGGTTTGGGCATAAAACTCGAACCTGAACCCGATTCAAAGTAAGAATATCGGTTCAGTTATGGATCTAGCCAAAAAAAGATCGATTTCATTTACTTTGGGTTTTCGGTTCGGTTCCATTTTAGCCGATAACTGAAGAGTAACCCGAGTTGAACCGAACAAATACAAAGCTGATAGTATAAACGTGACAAAAAAATTCATATTATTCCAAATGAGATGACTCAAAATAAAAGATGAATAAAAAATGTATTTTATATAGCTAGCATGGATCAATCAATTTAAGTTTTGGAGCATCTTTCACAACATAATATATATATATAAGTAATTCTGCAAAGACTAAAATCAAATTAATAAATTCCATAAGATCATATACATATTTTGTTTTTTAAAAATACTATTGAGAAATGTTCTAGATTATAAAATCATAGTCAAATCATATCAATATTAGCAAAACCGGTGCGTAGCGCCGGCAAACCCCTAGTTATTAATTAATTTAAACCTGCGATAAAAATCATGTTTATCCAAAAGCATAGATTCATTAAATAATTAGGTGTTTCAACTTCACACACGGACTTAAACATGTAATAATTATTTAGAATAAACAAAATATAAAATTCTTACGTATATTCATTAATAAAAATATAAATCTTGAAAGAATAAATATTTTCATTTAATAATGATTAAACGATTTTAAGATGTTTCATAGGTTTTATTAAACAATTTTAGTTAGATTTACTTACACTTTGATATCTGTAATAAATAATTATATAATACATTATTTAAATCATTAAAAATTCATATTATAAAAAATATTTCAAGAAAATAAATATAAAACGTGTTTGAAAAACGAAAAGATAATTCCATGTATTTATTTTGTGTTTATCTACATCATTCTTTCTTATATGTTATTTTTTATAATTAATAGTATATATGCACATATAATAATTAGATTTATCTTTATACTAAAATATTTAAAATTGATTTATGATAATAATAATATTTTTATTTATATTTTTGTAATTATAATATGTCATACGAAAATATTTTAAACTATTAAATTATTATGTATTAAAATATTAAAAAGAGGTATAGAAGCAAAAATAACAAATTTTATGTATATTTGTTTGTTAATGTTTTTCGTGGTATTTTTGTTTATACTATTATTACTCAGTTGCAAGAAAAATAATATATTTCTAATTTAAGATGAAATTTCTCAAAATATATTTTTGGGAATGGATTTCTCTTTTTAAAAATATTTTCAAACTATTAATTTTTTATTTAAAACAAGTACCTTATATGTATAAAAAATACATTATGTACTTTTATTTTTTTCAATAATTCAGAGAATTTTAATTTTTTTAAATTTTCTTAAAAATAATTTTATGTAAAAAAATTGTGATTCTATTTTTTATGAAAATTTTATTTTCCAAAAGGATTTGTCTTAATTATCATTATTAAATTTGAAAGGTAAAAGATCATTTCAAAAAAAATATGATTTTATAATAAGGAAATACTATTTATAGAGAAAATAACAATCTCTAGTTTGGAGTAAAAAATATACTTTGAGTGCTGCTTATTATTTTCTATTTTTAGAAATATAAATACAAAAGATAGGAAATGTTTTTTTAATCTTATATGTTACATATTAATGTTTTTTATTTGTCAACATGGTTGGTCTATTTGAGTGTTTAATCATATACTATGAGAGATATTTTACAGTATGATTATATATATATATGAAATTTCCCCATAATATATTTAATTTGATTAATATAATACGTAAACTTGAATCTGGTTTAACATTCTTGTGATTTTGATTTATATTGAGAATTTGTAGGTTTTGATAATTCTAGGAATTTCATTTACTAACATCACTTTATATTAACAATTTATATATTTTTTATCGTCCAGTTAGATCATTGTTTATAAACTAATTATAATAATATTGGTTAAAGATAAAAATATATTTTAAATTAAAAATTGATGTTTTTATCAAAATAATGTTTTATTTCAGTAAAATTTAAATTAAAAAATTGAAAGATTCATAAAATTGTAAAAAAAAATTTATATATATAAACAAATAGTTTATTTATTTATAAATATTTATAACAGGTTGACAAAAAAAAATATTTATAACAGAATTACGCCCGCATGTACGGACAAGTCACCTAGTATATATAGATTTTTAGATAATGATGAGTATCGTTGTTGCATAAATTTTAATGATGATTATCATGGTTATTTATTAAGATTAATGAAGAACTCTCTAATTTTTTTAAAGTGAGAGCAAAAAAATACATTTTCAAATAATAGTATAAAATATTTTTGAATCTTTGCAAAAAAAATTTCAAAAATTATCACGATGACTGATTTTAATTTTCCTAATAAATTTATTTTAAAAGATAAAAAAATCATTATACCTTATGTGATATATATATATATATACTAGATATGAGTCCGTTGCGTTGCAACGGTTTTTGTTTGATGTTTTAATTTAATAAAAGACATACAATAATAAACTATTTTATTATAGTTTTATGATTTGTTTTTTTTACATATGTTTTGTGAGATTTATTTTATAGCTAAAAGACAATCTTTATACATAAGTTTAAGTTAATATATATATTTTATAATCAAGGTCTATGGATGAATTGCTATCAAATTTGTATTTAGATTAGAGAAAAAATTATACACTTTCTTATTATAAAAGGAAAAAAATTGAAAGTCAAATAGCGCCGTACACTTTCTTATGTAATAATTGAATGTTTTATTAAATAATTTTTTAAAATTTTATTAAGTTAGGATTTGTTTTAAAGGGAACACACTCAATTTTATAAATCCCCTTTTTATTTATAGTTGAAATATAAAAATACTATTAAATACTCTTTTACTTTTTTTTTTGTTTAGGATGTAGAAAAGAAAAATTACTATTATATAATCTTTTACAATTTATCTTCTCTTTAGAATTTTTTTCTAAAAAAAATTGCTATCAAATAATTATTTTTAGTTTCTAATAAATAATTTTAAAATTACTATTTTTACAATTTATATCAATACTATTTTACAGTTCTGTTATTAGCTGTATAATTTTTAGTATCATGTTCATCTTCAAATTATCTCTTGAAATATTATCAAATAATTGCTTACCATTCTCTTTTGGTTATGACTTAAAAATATGATACAAATCTCTTTTGATTAAGATTTTTAGAAAGGTAAAAAACTATCAAATATTCTTTCACAGTTTTTAGGGTTTTATAAAATAAATTAATATTAAATAATCTTTTACAATTCTATTTTGTCTAGGATTAAGAAAAATAAAATTACTATCAAATAACTATTTCCAGTTAATATTAACTATTTTTAAAAATTTCCATTCTCAAGATTAGGCTTTCTCAATATCAGTAATATTTTTACAATTTTTCTTGTTAATTAATATTTTTAGTATCATATTTATCAATAATTTACAAAGTAAAAATTACTATTAAGTCAAATTTTACAATTCTCTCTTGTAAGGATTTTTTTTAAAAAAAAAAATCTTATTTGTTTAAGATTAAAAAGAAAAATATTTATAAATCTCTTTTATTTAGGATTTTAGAAAAAAAATATTTTCACATAATGACATATTTTAATTGTTTTAACTGATATATGTCACAATCATATCAGGTGAAATATGTTTTTCATTTGGTTATAATTGTTTTAACACAAAACTATTAAAAGTAAAGTTAGTTAAATATACAAAAAATAAGATTACTTTTAAAGTTTTGTTTTATTTAGACTTTTAGAAAAGGAAAATTAGTTATTTATAATTGGGTTTTCTTTGATATTTTTATACAACTAACTTATTTTCATAATTTTTTTATTAATTATATATATCATATATTATTTGAGAAGTGATTTTGTCACATATCCTCTGAACAATGATAAATACCATAAGATATAATAAAAATAAGAAAAAAATAGCTTTATCAAGTAATTAATTAAAATGCTCATGTAACTTAAATCTAATTATAGATGTGAACTATTCGTAGCTATTTTTTGTCATAATTTTTAACATGCAAATATCTATTTTTTTAGTTACTTATAAGAACTAATAAGAGTACTTCTACAATTTTCTTTTGTTTAGGATTTTAAAAAGGAATATTATTTATTTTATAGTTAGTTTTTCTATATGATTTTATTTAATAATTTTTATACTTGTAGGGTTTTATAATTCGTTTTTGTTTAATATTTTTTCTTAAAAGTTAATATTTATCTTGAATAATTCACTTGCTTTAATATCTTTGAAACCAAAAATTATATATATATATATATATATATATATATATATATATATATATATATATATATATATATATATATATATATATATATATATATATATATATATATATATATATATATATATATATATATATATATATATTTTTTAAAAAAAATTACTTTCGAACAGATTTTTACTAATATTTTTATACTTTTTTAAAAATAAGAAATTAATATCAAATGTTTAAACAATATATAATTTTAAAAGACTATGTAATTGTAAACATCACTTTCAAATAGTTTTTTACAATTAGTTTTTAAAAAGTTTTTTTAGAATGAAAATTATTATCAAATATGTTCTTTCAAAATATGTAAAAAACTATGTAATAGTAATTTTACTTTTCTAAGATCTTATTTTGTAATGGAAACTTTAATTTCCTCAATCTGTTTTAAATCCTAAACGAAAGATAATTGTATTATATTGTGACACATGTCACAATCTTAATTATATAATTGACATGTGTCGCAATCATGTTAATTAGTAACTTTGAAAACCAAGCTTTATATAATAAGATATATACACATATTAAAATAGGAAAATTTTACAACTACAATTTGTTTGGTACCACTTTTCACTTTTACCACCATTCTAATGTCATTTTCACAAATATACTATCATTAATGGGTAAATGACAAAAATAGTCTTCTCACAAATCTAACCTAATTTCCAATATTTTTTTATCGAGAGAGAAATCTTCTAGGCTGATGGCAACGAGATGACGGCGACGGAAACGTGACGACGGAGACGGCGACGGCAACGCAACGACGGAGACGAGATCAACGACGAGGGCGACGAGATAATCAGAACTGTTGTTTCCACTTTGATTTCACCGACGCGAGCAAGAACAACGCGAGAGAGTAGGAGATCAAGAGGCAGAGGCTGATAGATTTTCATACATTCTGGCTCTAGTAAGATCATATTTCTTTTATTTTGTAACAGTGATCGAGAAACTT
The DNA here is from genome assembly GCA_026261945.1 of Hirschfeldia incana. Lineage (NCBI taxonomy): Eukaryota > Viridiplantae > Streptophyta > Magnoliopsida > Brassicales > Brassicaceae > Hirschfeldia > Hirschfeldia incana. The sequence continues at coordinate 9,157,715 of JABCMI010000006.1, forward strand.
GCCGTGATCTATTCTTATGATTCGATCAAAGTTTTTGTTGTGAAGAACGAATCTAGGATCTCGTGAACTTTTGCTTACGAACAGACTAAGCTGATATTGCTTTATGTTTAAGTATAGCTCGTTGTTTTTTATAGAATCAAGGAGAGTTGCTAGTTTATGAAATGAAAAATATCTTTTAGAGTCATATGAAATGCAAAATGTCTTGGCTTTAGAAATTGATGATGAGTATGCAGTGTTATAGTTTGATCTGGAGCATGTCTTTGATTTAAAAATAGTGTTGTTTTGTTTTTTCACATCCTTCTAAGCATCTTTCGTTCACGCTTACTAGATAAAGTGCTGACTGGAGAGGTGCTACTGAGTTGTATGAGCAAGCAGGTTTGTTGTTTCCTCTGTTATTGCAGAGGCAGATTCTATTTTTTAGATTTCATTTTTCTTTCTCTTTAATTATTACCCCAAAATTTTTAAGATGTGAAAGCTTTGAGACTAGGGTGTTGAAAGCGTGACAGTTAATTCCCATGCCGGAAAGAAAACTGATTTTTTATTCTTGTCTTGTTTACTCTATTTCATTGTACAGCAAATGGCTTTAGGGCATCAAGCAAATATGAAAGAGCTAAAGTGGCTCTCGAGAAAGCTTCCAAAGGACAAGAGATGCAAGCATTGTATCCATCAATACCTCTTTTGAGATGATTATTATCTGCTGCTACTTGTTATTTTTGTTGTATATAGAGATCATCATATTTAGTGTTTATCCTTGATATGAATTAGTCCCTGGGATGCTGCAAAACATATTATTTCAAAGTCAACAAATATATTTATAAGAGTTTCTAAAACCTTTTAAAAAAATTATAAGACTCTATAAGATCTTTTATAAATTCAAAAATGACACAAAATAGTTCATACAAATCATTTTACAAGGTTTATAGAACTTTTAAATATATTATAAACCATTTATAAAGGTTTATCATGGTTTTAAAAATGTTATAATGGTTTATAAGAATCTATAATGGATTCACAAAATCACTTACATGTGTTTATAAAGATTTTATATAGAATTATAAGGGTTTATAAATGTTTATAAAGAGTTTAAATACGTTTATAAAATGTATATATAAGATTTTAAGGGGTTCTCTCTCTTCTCTAGAGTACAAATTCTAGGTGCTATGAGGGATTGAGGTGGATTCAGATGGAAGAGCTACGCTGGAGGTTTCCTTGGAGCTAAAGGCGGTGCGGTCTGAAGCGGTGGAGCCTTGCTTGCTGTCTGCGTGTGTCTCAGAATCTGCCACGCATTATCATCTTTCAAAGCTTGCACGTGTTCTTTAGTTTTATAAATTTAATCTTTTATATCAAAGTATTTGGGCTTTAAGCCAAAATATTTATACCCATAATTTCAGCCCATGTGGCTTAAATGAAAAGAATGTTGACAAAAAAAAAGATTTATAAGATTTTAGAAAAGATTAGGTTTTGAAGAGCTTGTATATGGTTTACAAAAAACTTATGTGGTATTTATGAATATACCGAAACTTTTTATAAGGGTCTATAAATCATTTATAAGAATATTTAAAATTATTTATAAGGGTTTATAAAATCATTTATAAGAATTTGTAAAATATCCAAAGGTAATCATTTTATGAAGTCTTATAACTTTATATAGAGGCTTATAAATCATTTTTAAGAAATAACAGTCTGTTCTCCATAGTAAACGAGTTAATAAATAAGTTAGAAGAACTCCAAATCATTTAAAAAATTTATAACCATTTAAAAAGTCTAATAAAAAAAATTATAAGGGTTTTTATAATATTTTATAAGGGATTTTAAGGATATATAAATAATTTATAAGGGTTTATAAAACATTCTAAAGTTTATAAAAATAATTTATAAATTTTATACACCATTTATAAATAATTTATAAGGGTTTATAAAACATTTATAAGGTTTATAAAAGCAATTTATATAATTTATACACCAATTTATAAAAGATTTATAAGGGTTTTTAAATGGTTTATTAATCATTGCTTAAATGCTTGCGCTAATAGCAAATTTTACGGATGCTTCTATGAGCTTATCATTTATATCAATTTTACAAATAATGTGTAGTATCTTATAAACCCATATAAATATTTACATTGCATAAATCAAAAGTTATGAGACCAAAGTGGAAGCTTCCTAAAATATCAAGGACTAAATGTGTAAATTGGTCAAAACCAGCCATGAACGACTGTGAAAGCTTTCAATGCTCGACGGATGTAACCTAGACTTCTCGACCCGTTCACCTCAATTCAACTAAAAGGGGTATTATTATAAGGGGTATTATTAGAGTTGTATATGTTTATAAATCAATTAAAATAGTCTATAACTATTTAGAAAATCTTATAAAACAATTTATAATGGTTTGTATAATAACTTATAAGGGTTTATCAGGGTATGTAAATAATTTATAATGGATTATAAAAACATTTTATAATGTTTATATACCATTATAAATGATTATAAAATAATTTATAAATGTATGTAAAATTTCTCAAGTGGTGGATCCTTGTTTGATGTCCGCATGTGCTTCAGAATCTGCCATGTATTATCATCTCTTTACAAAGCTTGCACGTGTTCTTTAGTTTGATGAATTTAATATTGTATATCAAAGTGTTGGGATTTAAGCCGAAATGGTTTAAATATGTTTATAAAGATTTTATATAGAATTTATAGGGGTTTATAAAGGGTTTAAATAAGTTTATAAAAGTTTATATAAAATTTATAAGGGTTTATAAAAGATTTTAATGAGGGGTGGAAGAGTTTATATAGGGTTTATAAAAAAATATAAAGGTTTCTAAAACCATTTAAATATTTACATAACTATTTATAAAGGCTTATAACACCATTTATGAACCATTTATAAAGTTTATAAGAGCTTATAAAACCTTGTATCAACCATCTATAAAATTTATAAAACACATATACATATTTATATAACTATTTATAAATGTTTATAAAAATATTTAAAATGGTTTATAAAACTATTTACAAGAACATATAAACTATTCATAAGAGTTTATACGTTTATTTATAAGTGTTTATAAATTAATTTATAAGGTAAGTGTTGGAAGCGAGATGTGTGTTCAGAGCCTCAAACCCCCTTTTCAGCGCAGAGATAGCAACTTCCTCACTCTGCATTCATAAAAAAAAGATCAGGCATCTTACTGATTTAGTGGAAGAGTGTACCTACAAAGAGAAAAAGAAAGTAAGAAAAGCTTACTGGAACACTGTATGGCATACAGCCCACTCTAGGGACGAACCAATTGAAGATGTTTCCCTAACTCAACAAACTCATGCTCCATCTCCACTAATTATTTAGATATTATACACAAAACAAAACATAAAAAGAATGAATCTCATAAAGTATCAAACAAAACATTACATTACCAAAACACCAACCTTCCACCTCATATACGACACATACTAAACCTTGCTAGTCAAACTACAAATAGTAGCATTGTATTACCTCAGAAAAGTAAGATACTTGATATACATATTACCACATATATTCTCCATAGCATCCTTTAAATCCAAAAACTCACAGCAAACCTTTGTAATTTCCTTCAACATTATCAGATTAACCACGAGAAGAAGTAATCATAGAATAATCTTACTCTTAAGTTAGTACTTTCTCATGAATTAATATATGCTAAGCTCTATGTCTTTTGACTGCTAACATATCAACAGTAAGACTCGAGAGAATCCAATTTATAAGGTCTTATAAATTTGCGATCTGAAAATTTCATGAGAAAAACTTCAAAACTTCAGCTTTTTTTCACAGAAATAGATTGATATTTGATAAACCAACCTACAATTACAGAAAGAGACGAAAATCACAATTTTTTATTTTCTTACCTTAGTTTTTCTTAGGCGACGGGAGAGAGATCGTATCATTCGTCGGAGCTTCTAGAGTCTGTCAGCCTCGCCGGAGAACTCGTATGCGTCGTCAGATCTTGCCAGAAAACTAGTCAGTATCATCAGATCTTGCCGGAAATATCAGCCTTCGTCAAATCTCGCCGGGAACACTTCAACGTCGTCAAATCTTGCCGGAAACTCATCAAATCACGCCAGGAACTCATCAAATCACGCCGGAAACTCGTCATCGCAGTCAAATCTCGTCGGATTTTATCACATATATCGTTCAGTTTGAGAGTTCTATAAAACGTGAGAGAAGGAGAGTAACTTCAGGTTTATTTAGTTAGGGGTACAATGATATTTTACCTACTAAAATTTTAATGATAAAGTTGGTTACTGTAAACATGAAAAGTGGCACCTTAAAAGTGGTATTAGTGGCAATTTCCCTATTAAAATAGACTCGATTTAATATTACTAACTCAAATATAATATAAACACAGATATAAAATATTGTAATATTACTAAAGTAAATATAATACAGTATAAATTTACTTTGATATTATCTTTAGAATTTTTTCTAATTACTCTGATGATAATGATAAATTATCAAATAAATAACTAATTTTTAATTAAAATTAATAATTAAATATAAAATATAAGTAAATCTAATCCACTGTGAAATATGTTTTCAAGCAACTAAGGTGTTGACTGGTTTTTCCGCTATCACCCGCAAATGCAGCTTTTGCGTTTATTAGCGGTTGTTGGCGTTTTGCAACAATCACTCAAACCGCTCTAAACCGCTTCAAATCGCTTCAAACCGCTTCAAATCTCATAAATTCAAAAGCTGGTTTCAGCTAGCGTTTGCGGTTGCGGGCTGTTGCGAGAGGGTAAATTTTTTTTTTCAAAAACAAAATAAATACAAAAAATAAAAATATTCAATAAAAATTTTAAATTAAAATTATTAAAATACTAAAATAGATCTATTATATTTCAATTAATACTATAAAATTTTAAAACAAAAGTTTTTTTTATAATTTAAAAATTTTAAAACTATAAATTTCTAAATATAATTCTGATATTTATTACAATTTTATGATTTTTGGTATTTTTATAATTATATAAAATATAAATACTCTTAATTTATTATTCAACTGCTGGTTAACCAGTCATAAGTATCCCGCAAACACACAAATTTCTAACTGCAATACCAGTCGTACAAATCGCTTAAAACCGCTAGAAACTGCAACCACCCGCATCCGCAAACTTCCGCAACCGCAACCGCAACTGCTGTGGTTAAACCAATCATACCCTAAGTAGAATCATGATTCACTAAATAGGTTTTAACAAAGTATCGGATTTAAGTTACAAAAAAGAACTGGATTTCCATACAATTTTAAAATCATGAAGTGTTAACCTAAAATTTTCTCCTACATGTTCAATATGAAAGTTTTTTTATGGTCATCCAATCACCTTCATATAATTAACTGGATAAATTAAAACATCAGCAAATTTCTTTTTAATGTATCAACAAAATTCTTTTTTTTTCAATGTCTGATATATCTTTTCAGCGTGTATTATTAGAAAACAATCAATTTTTCAAAAATTTATAATATAAGGGGGTGTTAGTGGGAAGCTAATTCACAGTGATTTCAAAAGTTAATAGGATTCAAATTCTATAAATACTATCACTGATTCTAACAATATGTCTTCCCATATTTATAAAATCCATAGATTCTTTGGGCTTAATAGGCGATGATTTTTTGAGATTTAAGTTAACTTTTGTCTACTACTCCCTCCGTTTCATATTACTTGTCGTTTAAGACTTTGACACACATATTAATAAAATATTTAATTTTGTATATTTACTAGACAAAAATATCATTACCAATACACCTAACCACATTTCAACCAGTATGAATAAAAAGTCAATAAATTTTGCATTGAAATCATAAAATGTCACTTATTTTGAAACAACAATTTTCCTCTAGAACGACAATTAAATCGAAACAGAGGGAGTACTGTTTATCTATTTTCAATATAATATATTCAAAATAAGGTATGTTCAACTGTGTATAAAGAAAATGAACATCCGAGAGAATTGTTCTATGTTTTTTATTCATCATTCAGAGTTGGCAGAGATACAAGTCTTTGCTTCTCTCTATTCTCATCTCTCTTTTATGATCTATTTCTCTTTTTTTCATTTTATCATGTATTCAAATGATTTGATTGTTATTTGTGTTGCTTTCAAATACGTTTGATGGTTAATTGTTTGTGATGATGTTTTTTTTGTGTGTTTCTTATTACTAACAATGACTGATAAAGAAAAAAAACAGTCTAGCCTATGGATTTCGGAGATATAATTAACAAAATTTTGGGTTTATCATTTTGATGTGTTATTGTGTGACTGTAGAATTTCTTTCATAGTTTTATGCATGTTTGATAGAATTGGTAATGTTCCTCACGTATCATATGTACATGTTTGATAAAGAGATTGATTTGTCATCTCAACTTTGAGAATACATGGGTTAACTCTAGAATTTTGAAAGTAATGAGTAGTGAGTTAAAATGTAATGAATCCTTGTTCCAATAACAACATAGTTTAATATAATTACAAAATCTAAAAATACTCAACCTTTCGAATAACAAAAAATTTATATGAAATTGTAAAATCATTATACCAATAACACAAGACTTTTTAGAATTTCAAAAATCATGTTACTGATAACAATAGAATCTAAAAAATTCTCCAACTCTTTAGAAATCAATCTCCCATCAATACTATTAAAACATAAGCATTTTTCTCGACTGGTTTTTTGACTATCATTTAAGTTGTAATGGTCCAAATAAAATTAATATTACTCATTATTATCTTACAATAATATGCTAAAATGTCACAACAATTTCGCAGATTTAAATAATAGTAAGCGGTGTGATAATCTAAACAACTATATTCTCCTATTTTATTGGATATATTTTATTTCCACCAATTAAATATTTCAAACGAATGTTTGATCTTTAGTTGTCAAAATTTTGAAGCTTTATGTCACAGAGCAAATAACACAGTTTTTTTGGTAACTGATATTATTGTAAACTTACGTCCAAGACATAGCTCATATTTAAACCTTTGTGATCTAACTTATTTGAATATGTAAACATGTAATTATATGGCTACTATTGTTATATATATATATATATATATATATATATATATATATATATATATATATATATAACTTGACTTTGTAGATTAATAAGCAATAGACCGTATATTATAATATTTGTTACTTATATCTACAACTTAACCTTAAAATATACAAAATCTATTTCCGCACTGTATATTAAAATTTTCTTTCTTCAATATATAATAATAATAAGTTATTATTAGATATATCATACAAATGTATAACAGAATTATAACTAAGAAATTTTAAATTTTTTTAATATGATCAATGAAGTTAAATTTTAAATTCAAAATAAACCAAGAACAAGACATCAAAAAATTATAATAACTTGTGAAAAATAAAAGGAAACTAAATAAACAAATCAATACTACTAAAACATGAGAACTTTTTATCGACTATGTTTTGAACTATCAAAAAGATTATGATAGTCCAACTAAAATAATTTCATTAGTTATTATTATATAAAGTTTTTCTAATCTAACAAATATCTATTAATATTTCAATATTTGTAAAATATAATTTATTTAACCTTCTATTTTTTCTCTTACAACTAACTTAATAATATTTTCAAAATAAGATATCTAAAAAGATATTGTCAAGTATTATTTTCTAAGATTTTATTACAAAAATATATTATAATATATTTTTATCTAAGATGTAAACATAAAATATTTTTTATTTATTTTAAAATAATAAACTTCATAATTAATATTAAATAAATTATTAACGAATATTAGTTCTTTCATTATAAAATAAGAAATAATATTCTCATAATATTCATATTCGTAATTAAATTAATACATCAACTAATAAATTAAAATTAACTTAATTTATTTATTAAATATTTTATAAATCATAAAATTAAAGAATAACATGCATTCATGAATTTTACCATATATTTCAACGTATTAAAATAAAATAGTTAAGTAAGATATATAAAATAATAATTAAATATTTAAATTTGAATTTTGAAAAAATAATTTGATATAGTATGATACGGGTTGAATAAAATATATTTTGACCAATACAAAAATTAAAATAATTTTTACTATAATTTACAGTTTTAAAAAATAAGTAAAATTTAATAATGGCGGGTTTTATAAATGAATTATCTTATTTCCAACAAATTGAATTTATTAATTTTAATTTCTAATTTTCAGTAAATAAATGTTTAGAAAAAAAACGGATCCCATAGATCCGGGTCGGGTAAACAAAAATATAAATATATTAAGTTATTTCATAAATAACTGAAAGGTTTATATATCTTTTAAACCAAAAAACAAAACCATAATCAAACTAAAACCTGAAATCCAAAAAGAAAAACAACGTAAAACCAAAACCGAAAACTAAACATTATATTTAAACATATTGGTGAACAAAAAGACGGATTAATAAATTTGTTGACTAAATTAATCTCAGACATTTAACAAACGAGGAAGATCAATACATAGGATGTTGATAAAAAAAATTTTGCCCGCCTTTTGAAAGGACGGGTCAAACTCTAGCTAACTATTAAACCTCAAGAGTCAATGAACATCAATACATATTGCAAAATCAAGGGTTTGAAAATAGTCAATGAACATCAATACAATGAATTAGATAATATCAAATATTTATATAGATGAAGATTTTTAAGTTTTAAATAATGAGCATATGGGCAATAATAAGGTAATTAGATATTTTAGAATATTTTAAATTTTCGTGGTTTATTTAATTTATTGTTTTTAATACTTTTTGATATGAATAAACTTATAATTATCAACTATATTATTTTAGAATTTGACATATAAGAAAAACATGCAAATTACTAACTAAAAATATTTAAAATATGATAAATAGCAAAATTACCTAAACTCATGGATAACATGACACATAAGCCAAATCACTCCATAAAGAATAGTATAATAAATAGAAGGTGATTATTCAGTTTGTTTTTGTTTTTTGCTTATTTTTCGTTTGGTTCTGTTTCTGCTTATTTTTCGTTTGGTTCTTGTTTTTTGTTTGTTTTTTTTTTTTTTTCATTGTCCATACTTACCAACGAAGATATTCTAAAGAGAGATACTACATAGTAAGAATAGAAAATCTAGTACGTTTGTTCGAACGTCCGGCTTTATTACTCGCACCCACGTGATTTAGGTTTAAACCACAAGTTCTATCATAGATATTATTTTTGATTTCAGATATTTTATCTATATGCTTTGAGATTGATAGTGATGTTTAATTTGCTGTTCTATGGGTCTAATCCTTCGGCTCAGACTAAACTATGCATTTTTACATGCTTGCATTTTGACGGTGGTCAGTTATTTTTTCAATTCATCTTAGCCTAACTGTTTTGACTTCAAATGGTAACTAAGATTTGAACGGTACGGAACAAGCGGTTCAAATGCGGTACGGTTTTTACAGTTATAAAAAAATATATAGATATATAATATATGCAAAAAATTTTATCTGTTAAATACGGTGCGGTGTAAGCGAGACGATTTAAAACATTCGGAGCCTAAAGTTGATTCAGTATACAGTAAAATCACATATTTTCTACTCTATGAATGTGTGAATGATTTGATCTTTTAAAGTTAAAATTCAGTTGATTCAGTAGGCTACATTAATATAAAGGAAATTAGGTGATATAACCAAACAAAAATTCATAATTCATTATATAACCAAAATCACACCCTTTTTCCTCTTCTTTCCTCCTATCTCTCTCTATTCTTTTTTTAGAAAACTGATTTTACTTTTTTGGATATATCACAAATAAACCCTTAAAAAAATCAGAGCACTTTCTGTAGGAGCTGAATTTATTCTCCATTTTGATCTTCTATCACTAGGGCAACTTCAAAACGAGATATTTCATCTAGTTTTTTTTTCCTTTGAGAAGACATAAAAAATAAAAGAAGGAAATGTCTTTTTATTTCTTTTCAGTATACAATTAAATCACTTTTTCTACTCTGTGAATGTGTGAATGATTTGCTATTTTAAAGTTTGATATTTTTTAAAGTCAAAATTTTGATTAGATCAATTAGCTACATTAATATTATATAATTGAAAAGATTTCTTAAGTACTTCCTGTTAATCTTCTATCACTTAGAATTAGATGTAAATTACATTTGATCTGAAATAATGTCGTTGGTTTTACACCCCCCCCCCTCCCCAAAATTTTGATTAGATCAATTAGCTACATTAATATTATATAATTGAAAAGATTTCTTAAGTACTTCCTGTTAATCTTCTATCACTTAGAATTAGATGTAAATTACATTTGATCTGAAATAACGTCGTTGGTTTTACACCCCCCCCCCCCCCCCCGAAAAAAACAACGTCATTGTACTGATTTCAAATGGCTATTGCCTTGTGGGCAACTGTTGATGCTCCATGAATATGTTGAAAGTCTATTGCATCTGAGTGTCCTAACTCCTAATTGATTTCAGTAAGGTTTCGCTCTTTCGCCATATATAATATTCTTCGACTTTTTTTTGGATATTTTGTCACGTTTATTTAGGTTATCCTGATTGTTATTTATATAGATATTTGCTAGCCTAAGAATGACGTTGGTTAGACACAATTTTTCTTTTAAATGATGCTTTGTAATTGGACTTTCATTTTAGTAGACCAAACATTATACAAGAAGTAAAGAAAAAAAAGATCTGTAATCATAACACTCCAACGAGAGTTATCATTAGAATGTTAACAAGTTGTTGGACAAGTTATTGGATGCTTGAAAGCAGAATCGTTGGAATGCTAAACCTTATAGGAATAGTTGTGTCAAGAAAAAACAAACACAAACAGAGGGTATTCAAATATCAAGAAAAATAAAATCATGGGATTTTTTTTGATCAACAATCATGGAGTTTGTTGACAAAAAAACGAAGAGTAAGCACTTAAAATATCAAGGAAAAAAACAAAAAGAGAGCGCTGAAAATATCTTCTTTGCATATCGTTTGTGTCCATTATTTTCTAGACGGTTGACAAAAAAATGCCCATCTTTGTTTATTCATGGGAGTTCATAGTTACAGACCTGTTGTCCTACACAACACAAACACAGCCACACACTCACACGAAATAAAAAAGATATTAATAAATTCATGGTACCTGATAACAAGTGAAGAGTCAAAAGTCATTTCTTGTGGGGTCAATAGGACACGTGTAGTATTATTAGTGAATAAAAACAGCGCATACACAAACCGTGGGATCGCTTAGCTGTGTCATGTACACTTGTCATTCCAGGAACCAGAAACTCCGTGTGTTCGCCTCTAGTTCCAAAGGCCTATAAGCACCAACTCTCACTCCCAACTTATTATCAAACTACAAACTACTTTAGAATCCACCTGAGAGATAAACTAAACATTTATCAAACCAACGGAACATAGATCTTTGTAGCTAATTAACCTTATCCATATATTTTTTTCAATAAAGAGTTTTCAACAATGACCTCATTTTCTTCCTTCTCTGAAATGTTGGGCTCCGGGTACGAGTCTTCAGTTACATTAGGCGGAGAGTATTGTCCGAAGCTGGCCGCGACCTGTCCGAAGAAACCAGCCGGTCGGAAGAAGTTTCGAGAGACACGTCACCCAATCTACAGAGGAGTTCGTCTGAGAAACTCAGGAAAGTGGGTGTGTGAGGTGAGGGAGCCAAACAAGAAATCTAGGATTTGGCTCGGTACTTTCCTAACCGCCGAGATCGCAGCTCGTGCTCACGACGTCGCCGCCATAGCCTTCCGTGGCAAATCAGCATGTCTCAATTTCGCTGACTCGGCTTGGAGGCTCCGTATCCCGGAGACAACATGCCCCAAGGAGATTCAGAAGGCGGCTGCTGAAGCCGCTGTAGCTTTTCAGGCTGAGATGAATGATACGACTACAGATCATGGCCTGGACATGGAGGAGACGATCGTGGAGGCTATTTTTACGGAGGTAAACAACGATGGGTTTTATATGGACGAGGAGTCCATGTTCGGGATGCCGACTTTGTTGGCCAGTATGGCGGAAGGGATGCTTTTGCCTCCACCGTCCGTACAATTGGGACCTAACTATGACTTTGACGGAGATGCTGACGTGTCCCTTTGGAGTTATTAGTACAAAGATTTTTTATTTCCATTTTTCGTATAATACTTTTTTGTGTATTTTTGGATTCTACCTTTTTATGGGAATCTTTTTTTTTTTTTTTGTGGTAATGTGGGAACAAGTGTAAATCTTTGAACATGGTATTTATCGAATGCTAATATTTTTGTGTGCAGCATAATCATCTTATTGGTCCTCCTTCTATGCAATGCAACAAAGAGATTCAATTTGGACCAACCAAAAAGTATTGTAATGACAAGTTTCTGAGATGTAAAAAAGAAAGTTCAGGCTGCGCTGGTTTTTAGCGATTGCGAATGTTTCATTGCTGGTAAATATTAAAAACAAAAAGGTTCAGGAAATTCAGTAAACATGAAAAGTTTATTAATCTTTTGTAAATACGAAGTCATGATTATAACTGTATACAGAAACTTCGGTTATTACTTTTTAGCAACAAAAAAATATATTTTTTTTAGCAAAAGTTGTGGGGTATCAATGAATAGTAAAAGTGATGTGCATTATTATGAATAGCAGAAAATATAGGATACGTCCTGGTAATCTACAAATATCAAAAGTTAGGTACGCTGAAGAAATATCAAAACTTCCGGGTTGTTTTGTGTGTGTGTGTGTGATTACCACTAAGGGCAACATTATTGGTTGGGACCAAAAATTGGTCCTAATCTTATTTTATTAGTTTTTGGTAGGTAAGAGTTTTTGTTAAGGACATTTGCAAAAATATGGATTATTGGTAGGACCAATTATTGGTCTTTAGATTTTTGATTTTTTACATATATAAAACTAACACGGTACATTAGGGCTCCGACTGGTGACATTTCTAGGAACAAAAGGAACGAGTAGGAAAGGAATGTGCAGTAATAAAATAACTGGAATGAAAATGAATTGTGTTCCTTCTCAAATTCAATAAGGAATAGTTTTACTCTTTATTTCTCTACAAAAAAGGGAATGAGAGGGAATGAATGGGAAAAAATATTTCGTGTGAATGGTGAAATGTTTTGGGAATGATAAGGAATTGAATATTCCCCTCCGTTCCCTGGTCACCATTCAAAGCCTAGGTGTTTTTATGAAATTTCTTCAAGCGAAGTGACTGAAATACTCGTCAATGCTCGTGTACTTGACATCAGGGTAAAGCTCAGAGGCTTTAAGACCAAACGAAGGCTCTATAGTGATCATAAAGGTTGTAGCTTTCAGACAATCCCATCTTTCCAACATGATGATCATCCCCTGTAAACACACAAATCACAGTAACTTATCTTATTGTTGTACAGACACAACTCACAAGCATGGTGTAAAAGGGATTTTCTAACTTACTTGGGTTTGATTGGACTTTTAGCAAGTGGAGATCAGAGCTCATCTCAGGGCTCTGGAAGCAAAGATCTTCAGCCCTAGGACTAGTAGATGTTATCCCAATGGCATTGTTGTTTCCATCAGGAAGAACACGAAGACTCTCTGGTATCTTTAATACCATTCACGTTTTTTGGTGACTTTGGCAAAGATCATTTCATTATAATAGAAAGAGTAAAGAGGCACTATTGTACATAGTTAACCACGATTAACCCATCATCCTTGCTCTCTTGTACCTTGTTCTCCTCTCCTGTGCAATTAACGGAAGAGTGAGTGATAATAAAAATGATAGAACAGATCCTACAATGCAAAGGGAGATATATCATAATGGCTACACATTTGATGTTTTACGACTGATCAAAGGGAGATCCATTCAACGTCGCAGTCTCAGTTTTAACACCAAGGAGACAAATGAAACAGAGTTGGTAAAGTTTAAGCTGAATAAAAATTGATACTTTATGCATCTTAGGTACAAGCATCAGATTTGAACTGCTAATTACGCCACTAAATGTTATAAAGGTTGAGAATTTTCGATTACCCATTTCACCAAACAGAACAATCATCAAACAAAACCAAAATTTTCTTTAAAAAACTAAAATTGCAGCAAAAAAGGAACATTTTTCAATCTATATGAACAGAGGAAGAAGGAAGGAAGAGGAACCTGCAAGATCTTGTTGAGAATGAACCTGGCATAACCAAAAACAGTTATCAAAATCAATCTCATATAGAAACTAAAAGCAATTGCAATTACCAGTTTGGGAAAAACGATTTCATGTGATTCAAAGTTGTAAACTTTCACAGACAAAGAAGAAGTAAAGAAAGCTCTCATCAGAATCAAAGTTTAACTCTGCCTTCACCAAAACAGTATCACAAAAAAAGCAGAGAAGCCGGGAAAGATTGAGTGTGGAGAACGAAGAGCTGGTGAGATCAATCACTCGATTTGGATTCTTCTGTCCAGGAAAGATCAATCGTCTCGGTTACAAAAAAAAATGATCAATCGTCGACTGATTGCGGAGTACACGAAGTCGAGAGAGATGAGATGAGAGAGACTGGAAGATGTTTCTATCCGACGCGTGTCTCATAAGGACTTTGTTTACGTGACTTAATTAACCAACGTTGTTTAGCTAAATAGGTATTTTTCTTTTATTTTTAATCACAATAAAGTTAAGGACAATCTAATATACGAGCGATAATGTTGCCCTAAGTATATGAACTATATAAACAAGTTTCAAAACTTTTTGTAAATAGCAAAGGTATTAGGCAGTTAAATAAAAAATACATATCAGATTTAGATGGAAAGCGATCTGAAGTACTTCCGTAAAAGTTTTGGATGCTTAGTAAAATAGAAAACAAATCTGAGGCTCTTTGGTAAATAATAGAAATTTTGGGTACATTTTCAAATAGCAGAAGTTACTATATTTTGATCTTTTTTCTTTCGGGTAGCAATATATCTCTGAGCACTTCCGTGAGTGGTAAACACGACTATGAGTCGATGCATGCTACTACTTAAACCTTTTCTTTGAAGGATAAACAAAACGTGGGTTCACACATCACATCAAATCCATAACCCAAACCTTTTCTTTGAAGGAAAATATAAACTCTAGACATCGTCATGAACCAACTTCTCATGTATTTGCTAAGACTTCATATTGGACGACAAGAATTTGATAGTGAAAAAATTTTATAATTAAGAAATTTACATCTGACAGTCAACCTTTTTGGCTACTCATGTTCATTGGCATTGCTAAATCAGTTTTAGTTATAAAATTTAAGACTATGAAATAATTGGTGCTAAATAGTAAATATATTCTCAAGGCTAACAAATCGTATGAACAATAAGATCATAAAACACCCAGAAATTTAAAATATAAACCCAGAAGAAAATTATTGAAAAGTTTCTGGGATACCTAGAAATAATAAAAGATCGACAACATAAATACTGAGAGCCTCGTGAATAGAAAACAGACTTAGAGCAGACTTCCAGATAGTATCAAAACTTCTGGATTTTATTTGTGAATAGAAAAAGTAAAAGCACTATATATAAATAGTTTTAGATGCTTTTTGTAAATAACAAAAGAACTAGGAACTTAAATAAATAAAAAAGTTCAAATACTTTTGCAAATAGCAGAATACGCTCTGTCGCTCTGATGTACTTTGGTAATTGAAAAAGATTCTGGTACTTCATAACATAGCAAATCTCTAAGACCCTTTAGTAAAATAATAAAAAATTCGGGTACATTTTCAAATAGCAAAAGTTGCAGATATTTTGCTTTTGAATAGCAAAAGATCTCTCTGCATTTCCGTGAGTTGTAAAAGTTTTAACCAGATAAACAAAACGTGAGTTCACATATCACATCAAATCAATAACCTAAACCTTTTCTTTGGAGTAATTACAAAACAAGTTAGCAGGAAAATCATTACCAAAAAAAAGTCAGCAGGAAAATAAAAACTTCATACATCATGAATGGGATGAATCAAATTCTCAGATATTTGTTAAGATTCTACGAGAAGTACTTTCTACTAGTTAAGAAACAAAATAAATAAATTAGATTAGTGAATAGAATTCTACTAGGGTGACAAGCTTTATGTACTTATATATGAGAGATCAGTAGTTCAGTACAAATGCAATTGTACATATTTGATCATCTTTCGAATAAACAATCAGCTTTATTACTCCTTTGTATATAGAGTAAATGTTACTTTTGCCTTTACATGTTCTGACTTTCATATCCACTCTTGAATATTTCTTCTTGCACTCGGTTGGCAGGAAAAGATCGATCCAACATTCTTTTCTTTAGCTCCTTGCATGGTACCTCCGTTTGAGCAAGACTTCTTTCTTTTGATCTCTACCAGATGTTTTTGTTGCATCCAAATCTTCATATTTTTGGAGCCGTGCTCCTCGTCGGGAAGTTGCACTCCTCAAAACATTTATATTGAGAATGAGTCCCAACAATGACTACTCATGAAAAATATATTGGAAAATTTTGAGATGATCCTCATTCCTCACACCTTTATATTGACACTCGACGAATGACATTAAAAAAAATATCTGCATGAGAAGTTTCCTAAACTAGAGTATAAAACCGAAACAACTTTTTAGCAAACCAATAGAAACCCAAACAGTTATTCCAAAACAAGAAAGATGGTTCCTACAAGAGAGCTCGTGGGCCCGTCAAAATATCCCAAACCGTGGATCAACAGCGTAAAACGTTATCCCTACCACTGGTTCCCTATGTGATTCCATTGTCAATATAACATGTGTCACGTCACTTTCAACCTTTACTTTCCTCTTTAAGGAAAACATATTATTTGTGTAATTTTATTCACATCACCACTAGTTTCCCCCCTTCTATTTGTGTCGTCTTATTTATTTTTCTCCGAAGCTGTCAATACTAACGTGAGAGGGCCGAGACTGGCTAGCAACGAGAGAGACGTTTTTTTTTGTCAGCGAATATCTGTTACGAAGATACTCTACTTAGATATTATTTTGATTGGGGTTGATAATGAAAATATTAATCATGTGGATTGACTTCTTTAAATCCTCCCGGCCCGACTATCAAAAGTCCACACTCCACCCTGAAACTTTTACTGTCATTACTAAACTATACATTTTTTTAAGTTATCAACAAAATCAATTTCATTATGAATCAATTCAACTGTTTCAGTAAAATCTGTTTAGTTCTAGTTCTCTCCATTGTCACAATCTCTTCGTCTCCAGTGTCAAGAGTTGTTTTTGTTATACCATATGCTAAGACTGTTATTGGCATTGTTGAAATGTTAATATATATGTTAGTTTAAAAGTTGCCTATCAATGTTCTTCAAAGATTTTTTTGGAAACCGAAACATTACCAGAACGATAAAATAGAGATGCTGCACGGTGAAGTGAGCATGAATGAATATGGGATTGTTATTATTGTTACTGATGATTGTGATACAACAAGCCCGACTAGCTCAGTTGGTAGAGCGCAAGGCTCTTAACCTTGTGGTCGTGGGTTCGAGCCCCACGGTGGGCGTAGTCTTTTCAAACTTATTTTTAATTCTAGCTATTAATAGTGGGCTTTCTGTTCCTGGGTTAGTCCCCGACTCTCTTTTCTCGATCCTGACTGCGCTCCTTTTATCTAAACAGTCTCACTTGACTCTAAAAGGTTAGTTTGTTTTCGCATGATGAACATCAAACTGAGCATAATTTGGCGAGGTATGTGGACAATAGCAGAGTAAGTTTAAAGAGCATCTGAAGTGTTGCAGAGACGAGGTATGTGGGCAATAGCAGAGGCAAGGTATGTAGAGACCTAGAGTATCACCAGATGGTAAGGCAAACACAGAACAGGTACAATTATTTTGGATATTCTACAAATTTATTTTACAATATGCAATTTATGTATTTTATCCTCAAAAGAGTATCTGTTATAAAAAAAATATCATCAAAAGTTGAATAAACAATTCAATTTTATAAACATTATAAGAAACATTAAAATGAATTTTGATGGTAAACTGTGCCCCCAAAAAATATTTACTTTACTGGACAGTACTCTTGCAAAAAATGAAAAACTATTGGCGTTTATCAATCAGAAGCTTCAAAATTACTTATTCCTTTTTTTTTTCCTTATGGCTCTGTCAACGTGGGATAATCGAAGCAGCATCCGCTCAACATTAGAAAAGAGTTTAAAAAAAAATAAGAATCAGAGAGTTATTACATCATATGAGCTAAAATCATGACTAGTTGACTTAGGGTTTGCGCCTCTTGCATAAAGAGTACTACGGAGAGTTTGACGTAAGGGAGACTAAAGATCATCGAGGGATCTAGTTTACGACTCTTTCATCCCTTTCTCTTTTCACCAATCTTATTGTTCTTTCCACTTATACATTTGATTTCTTTTCCTTTTTCTGGTATAAAAATTATTCCTTTTATTCATATCATAGATTTTCTTGGTTCGCTTGTTTAATTAGTTCTCCACAGATTTCTGTTCTTTGAAGTGAATCTTGTCAAATTTATAGAAAAGGGTTTTTGTGAGGTTTCTTGATTTTCTCGGATTATCCAGCATTTTTTGGAGTTTATTTCACCTTGACTTGGTTCTCAGCTGATCTTTTCTTTAGATCTCCTTCTTATTCTCAATCTTGATTTTGAATTTAGATCCAAGTGAGTCCATCTTCTTTCTTAAAGAAACTTATTCTTCACTTTCTATAAAAAAAACGTTCATTATATTTAGGGTTTTTTCGGATTAATTAATCTTGGCAGGAAGATGGTGAGAGGAAAGATCGAGATCAAAAGGATCGAGAACGTGACAAGCAGACAAGTTACATTCTCCAAGCGTAGGAAAGGTCTCTTGAAGAAGGCTCACGAGCTTTCAGTTCTATGCGATGCTCAAGTCGCGGCCATTGTCTTTTCTCAGAAAGGAAGATTATATGATTTCGCTAGCTCCGAGTAAGTATCTATCCTTTATTCAAACCATTAATCCAATAATCATCGTTTATGATGTTTAGCTCTTGCCTACTTCGGTGTATATTGTAAGTTTCTGTAGTCAGCAATGGTATTAGGTCTCTATCATTACAGAATCCTACTAGAAAATCCTAGATATTTGCAGCTAAATTTACCCCCCCCCCAAAGAAAAAAAACAAGTTACTGTATGTGCTCTTTCAAAGCGCTTTGATTTTCTTTAGTCATAACTACTTTTTGTGAAGTACCATGGATTAATCTTGTTTAATGAATTAACACCTAATCAAATTAATTGATTACATTAAATGTGTATGTTACCTTACATCAAGTTCTTCTTCAAGCACGAGCAAGTGATTTAGGGTTTTCCCAAAAAGGCGTTCTTGAATTTTGAACCTAGTATACGTTGGAACTTCTGCTGAAACCACTTGACACATTGTAATTATAAAAGAATCTCAGTGATAGACTGGTCATGCCATAGAAAGATATACATTAAAAGTACAATTCTGCCGTTTTAAGAATTTGGAAACGACTATGTATGAGACAATGGCATGTGGCTTTGTGCCATAGTGGCTTAGTCTCAAACTTTAGTCATATATGTATAGGTTTAAGGACTCTTGAGTGTGTTGATCTTTTAGAGGTAAATGAATCTCTTACACCAAATCCAAACTAACTGAAAGATCTTCAATTGTGATATGATGCCCCAGCGACCTAGTGTGCAATAATGATTATCAAACCAGAACATAGATCATTAATTATACCAAACGATATAGTATATTATTGTAGTTTTTTTGGTTAACTGTACTACAACTACTAATGATCTCCGTCCCATCTATTAGCAATTGCCAATGACTACATTTGAGTTAGCTTTAGATAAGAAACCGAAAATTTTGTAATTACAATGTTCGTTTTATTTTTAGTTTCGAGTTTGCTAAATGATTTGACCATTTAAAGGAAAAGAAAAATGTTAGAACAAATATATCTCCAAAAAGTGTATTTAATACTAGGACAGATGACTTGAGACATGAGGAGCATTCAAATTAGAATATGTCTCCAAAAACATGAATTTTGCATGTGTAAATTCTCTTGTTGATCATGATAATGTTTTCGGGATTAATTATATATGCTAATAAATAATGGCGAAGAGGTTCTTGCAAAATCTATACAGCATGCAGAAGATGATGGAGAGATATGAGATACATAGGAGAGAGTATTTTGGGGAAGAGAGACTACAAAAACAGCAATTTGTGCAGGAGCTCAAGAACGAAATGGCAAAAACATTAGACCAGATTGAACTTCTTCAACTTCACTGCCGGTAAGTTTCTTATCTGTAAATATATAACATATACTTGATATGCAATTTATGATTGTATACACACTCCGGTAACATCTTAAGGAAACTGATGGGGCAAGATTTGGATTCGTGTTCAGTAGAGGAACTCAAGGAGATAACTATCAAACTTGAGAAAAGCCTTACTATTGTAAGATCAAGAAAGGTATGATTCTCAGGATTACAAATTTACAATCGTTATATATGTTGTCATAATGTGCTGAACAAAAATGTGAGACGTTGTTATATCTAATTCTACTTATGAATAATTTTAGCAGGCTAAGTTTAATGAAGATACGATAGAGAAACTAAAAGCAGAGGTAATATTACCAATTAGTTTAATTGTATCGTAGTCAACTAGCTCTTGTTTTCATTTTATTCAGACATGTTTATTTCTAATTCTCCTTGTGAATAATTTGGTCACTTTAATTTACTCCATTAGATTTCAGGAGAGAAAGAAGTCTTGAACGAAACAAGTAGTCTACGACAAATGGTACACTCAAACATATACATAATCCAAGGACATGCATTAATTCATTAATGCACAAGCATAAGTTTTTGTTTTTTTTTGCTAAATTAAAAAGTCACACAAGCATAAAGTTTGAAGTCGGACCTTACTTTTTCGTCTATAAAATGTTGAATTTCTTCTTCCATGGAATTTAGGAATACATGTTATCATTTCAGTTTGAAGAACCGACCTTGTGGATGCACTCGAGGAGTTTAGAGAGTGAGAAGAGTGGACCATCATGTGGTTATGGAAACATGGACGTATCGGATGTCAAAACTGAGTTGTCCATCGGATTGCCTGAAAGTCGTGAGTGAGAGTGAAAAGATCCTTTCAGAAGTCTAGTGTTATGATCTATTCTTGTACCAAAACTTGTTCTTGTTTTCATATTATCCGGACATGTATATTTCAAATTCTGGATGTTGAATCGATTATGTATGCATAAATTCAAGAATAAAGTAGTGTATAACAGTAAGAATTCTGTACTATATTGTTCTTTCTTTTTCCTTTGTTTTCTTACTTGGCAGAAAATTTGAACTTTTTCGTTATATACTGTTATAGTATATATAAATATATATACTATTTGCGTTGTTTTTAATACTAACTAGATACTGACATGCCCTTTGGAATGGCGGATATATTTTTTGTTCTATTTACTTTTTAAATTTTTTGGTTCTTCTCCAATATATTTAGACATGTATGTTTGTTTTTGGATGAGTTGATCTTTCGTTTGAAGAGATATGTAAATCTTTATGTTTAGATATATATATATATATATATATATATATATATATATATATATCTTTCAAAGAGCGGAATAATTTTTCACTAAAAACAGTATATAATCGTATTTTCATTGAAAACATTAAAACTCGATCTGGACCCGTGGTCGAACCGGTAAATCAGGTGACCTGGTATGTATTTCGGTTTGGATTTTAAGAAGAAATTATTATTTAAAAACTTGGTATAAGCCATAATAACCATTGAAATGCGGAACCCGGCTACCGATTGAACCAATACATAACTTTGAATTATTATTTTGGATTTTTCAGTTACATTATTGGAATATGTTTGTATTATAATTAAAAGTTAAAGTTTATTATTTTTTTCAAAAAAAGATCATGTGATCATGTGGATTATAAATATATTAAAAAAAATAGTTGATGTGATTTAACATTATTTTATTTATTTATAATTTATTACAAATTTTAAATTATTTGTGGTTTATTTTGAATAAATTTTAACTTTAGTATTCACATTATATATTTAAATACACATAGATTTTAAGTCTTGATATGTTTTTATTTTTTGTCATAACTCTAAACTTGTTTAAAAAAACTTTTTATATTTTTTGTTGTTGTATGAAGAATGATAATAAAAACAAAAAAAATAAATTTATATATTTTTCCAAATGTTTTTTAAAACATAAAACATTTCTTATATGTTCGCCCGTGGTCAACCCAATAAACCGTGACCCGGTAAGTTGCCTAATTCAGTTTTCAGATCGGGTTTCTAAACATTGGGCTTTAGGATTTATTATAAATTAGAACTAAAACCAAAATATTATATCCGAACATGATTTGTACTTACAAATTCACCAGAAATAAATATTAGTTGTGATATAAAATAGAACAAAAATTTTAATGCCCAGTTAGTATCCCAACGGATATCCGATAATTTTAAACTAACTAAAGTATGATATAAAATGTACAACTAAATAAAATAATAAGAAATTTAATTAAGTTACATTGCTAATATTATAAAAACGTGCAGTGTATATAAAAGTTCAATGTCAGTTTTTCATTTAGATATATTTATATTTAATTAAATAATTTTTTGCATATATGTAGGAGTCAGTTGCATATTAAATAAATATGCTCAGTATAATAGATATTTGTTAGAATAAAAAGATTATATGATAATAACTAATGAATATATTTTAATTGGACTGTTACAACTTTTTTTATAGTCCAAAACATAGTCGATAGAAAATGCTTCTGTTTTAATAGTATTGATAATATCAATAGCCTATAGAAAAATATATAACAATGCTTTTCTACGGAAGTCCTGCACTTTCTTTTTGGATTTTTCAAGTTTTGAACTTTACAAATTCAGTGTTAAAAAAAAAAAGAACTTTACAAATTCAAAGAGATTAAGGTAGGAATAACCTTAATTTGTTTCATGGGAACAGTGATAGATAGTTACAACATAGCTACATGTTCCAAACATTTTTGTTTGCGTAAAAGAATCGCAGAGCTTCAGTGACTTTGAATTTACTAGGACTTGTCAATGTTTACTATTCTTTGCTCAAGAGTCTGTCTCAAGTTCTCAACTTCTCTTTTTTGTTCACTGGCTCAACTTTTCTCTTAAGTATTTCTTTTTACTCTTGTATCTTTATTTTATACATACTTTTTCATTTTTTTTGTAACACTAAAGTTTCATTAAAACAAACTAATCTTTAACGTTAATGGGAGTCATTACACAAGATTCATTCATTATAATAAAAAAATATCATGCCAAATCACATGCTAATCCCTGTAATCTAATGACGTATGGAACAATGGTTTAGCTATACTCATACATTAACTCGATCGATATCAATTTAGGTTACCATCACTTGTTACGTTATAATTTGAAGAAAATTTTGAACACACTTCATATTAAAATATTACCATATTAAGACGCTAACATAGATAGTTTACGCATGAGATTGGGTTCTATAAATGAGTATGCCTTGGCTTTTGTGGCATGTATTACATGATTCTTGGTGACTAAAAAGATTTTTCTCGTGCTCTCGTCTCGTTTGTCCTTTTTCTAAAATAATATTTTTATGACATAAACCCCAATACCCCATACTAAAACAGCGAGGACATCCTCATTAATTGAGGATGGAGTAATGTCTTTTCTAAGAAAGAAAAAACAGATCTATTTGAGATCATATATGTGCCCCCAGTTTCTAGTATGATTAGGTAAGAGATCAATCTCTCTTTTTTCCACCTAATAATGCCAGAGACAAGAAATGAAAGTATGAACAGGTTATAGTGGATCAATAAGAGAATTTTAATTGGAACTATTATTTGCGACAAAAACACATGTCTAATCGTGTCCTATATAGTTCAGCCTTTGTTGGGTCCTTCATAAACCTACTCATCTCTTTCTCTCCCTCTATCTCCCGTACCAATTAAGAAGATAATACTTAGCAAACACACAGACACACACACACACGCATTTGGTCGTCCCCACCTTTGTAGCAGCCTTCTCAGTTGTTAGTACTTCTCTGTCCCCCGGTTTAGCGCAAATGTATTAGAAACTATATAGTAAAAGATGGCTCTAGTTTATCACTTTAACTCACTTGTCTCGTGTGATAATAGTAGGAAATACTGATGGAAAATGACAAAGAGATTGTCGTATATTAACTATTAAGAAAGAGGACAAGCTTTTGCAGAGCTTTGACTCGTTAAACTGTAGGGTCAGTTAGGTGGATGACAATTATACAAAACCAAATTATGTAAATCACATAAGAAAACACAATTTTAAACAAAAAAATACCAAACTCTAATCTTCAGTTCTTCAGATAATAAATAAGACTCTCGCAAATTCTTTTATATAACAGTAGAAAATTATGTCATATAACAGTTAAGAGTATATCCAAAATACACTCTATAACTTCAAATATAAAGTTTTTTGTTCTCAATTTTTTTTAAAAAAAAATTCAAATTCGAAGTTTTGATTACTAAAACTTTAATGCCACTACTCAAAATTTCAAATTTGAAGTTTCATCTTTTATTTGCATTTTTAACTTTGCAATTACACATCTTATTTATGGTTCTTAAATATTTTTTTATTTCTGATTTTAATCTTTAATTTTTTATATCTAATTAATCTTCAATTTATTTTCTATAAATTTAAGTTTTACACATAAAATTAAAAGAAAAAATAAAACAAGCTTTATTTTAATTTTAAAGAAAAAAAATAGACAACAAGAATATTACAAAACAAACTTAATAAAAAACCGTTTGAAAAGGTACATGAAGACATAATTATTATAGGAATTTAAATATTACAACAACACTAATAATCTGACAAAATTTCTTTTATTTATTCATATTTCTGTAATATTTTTTACATATGAGTTAGTTATTTATAATTTTTTTATGAATTTATATTAGCTGTAACAAATATAATGGCCGTAGTGTAAAATATAAATAGTTTTGAAGTTGGTTTGAAGTTTTACTTTTGAAGAAGAACATTCTGAAACTTCAGATATAGAGTTTGAGAAACTTCAAAACAAAGAGTGTTTGTGGAGATGTTGCAAGTATGTAGAATCCTTTAAGTTCAACCATGAAAGCATAAAAGCCCTTATTCTTTTTGAACTGTTGTTATTAATATGCATACAACTTTTGCATCAGGAGTAAGTAATTTCAAAAGTAGACAAACTCAAATGGAAGTTTTTTTTTGTTTGGTTCGTGCAAGGAATGTAAAGTAAATGTTGGCCTGCTCATTCTATGAAACTTTTTAAAAACTTTGAGTCCCCTTTTTATTACTTTTTTTTTGAAAAATGGTTAAATCTAAGTTAATGATGACACGGATCTAACTTTCGGATGGAGGTACAACCTACAAATAGAACATCTTTTGGGCATTCAAATGAATCGAAAGCAATGGATCCATATCCATGTGACAGTAGAAATCTAATTCTAGACTGTATTGAAGCCGAAACTCTCTCAAGTACCACTAGACTAACCCCGCTGATTAATTTCCCATTGTTTCTTTTACCCATTGTCATTTGTCACAATATGTAAAAAGGAAAGTTGGGTTCTAATTATAGAATATGCTTGGCCAATCCACCACAAAAGATAGAAACAGTTAGTTACAAGAAAAGAAGAAGACAGAAACAGTGATTTAACATGTAGCGATAGCTTTGCACTACATTTATGCAGCCAAGCAGACGCAAAATAACAATGTGGAACAAACACTTATCATATAAAGCCAAATAACCTTGGGAAGCTCTTTTGTCCTGCCAACTATAAAAACAAACCCCACCTTTTTTTAACCCCAACCTAAAGCCTAAAGGATCCATATGTTTTGTTTTTTATAAGTATTATCTTAGTTATCTTCATCACTCCAGTTCCCGATATACAGACTAGACAATATTGTATTTGTCTGAATAAGACTACGGGGTCTAAACAGGACCGGACTTGAGCATAGCCGAGGGAAGCGACTGCTTAGAGCGTTATATTTTAAGTGAAAATTTTAGTTGTATATAGGGTATACACTTTTTTTACATAAATAACAAAGACATAAAATTTCAAATAAGAACGTCAAAGAAAAATTAAAAATGTTGGACTGGCACTGGGTCTAAATTAAAAGCATGTCGCTTTGATCTACCATGAGTTATAAAACGTATAATTACGAGATCCGTTTAGCTTCTTTATAAGCTGTTTCAAATGAACGTACAAAAATTGAAGATATATGAGTATTATTTTTCATACATATACTATTAATCAAAGAAAAAAATATTCTAAAAGAAACCAGTACAAGACGTTCCATTCGGCATGGTTGATTCGGTTCAACTTGTCCCGTTCAAAGGTCAAAACCAAGAACAATACTAGATTCACCTCTATGGTGAACCTTTAAATACTCTTCTTTTTTAATATTCAATAAAATTTCCATATATATAAATAAACGATATATATTTAATTAAAAAACTAAAAGAGCTAAAAATAACTAAATCATAAACTATAAATCATAAACCCCTAAACCTTAAATCTAAACTCAAACCCTAAATCCAAATCATATATCCTAAATTTTAAATCAAAATCCTAGATCAGAAACTCAAACTTCATATCCAAACTTTACACCCTAAACCCTAAACCTAAACCCAAATCCTAGACCCTAAACTCTAAATCCTAAACCCAAGTCATAGATCCTAAATCCAAACCCTAAACCCCAAACGTAAACCTTAAACCCAAACTCTAGATCCTAAACTCTAGTTTTGGATTTATGGTTTATGATTTAGATTTTGGGTTTTATAATTTGGGTTTAGATTTAAAGTTTAAGATGTAGAGTTTTGCTATAGGGTTTGGCTTTAGGATCTATGATTTGGATTTAAACGTTAGGGTATAGGATTTGGATTTGAGTTTAGAGTTTGGTTTAGATTTAAGGCTTAGAGGTTTATAATTCAGAGTTTAGACTTTAGTTATTTTTTTTAGCTATTTTGGATTTTTTAGTTTAATATATATTGTTCATTTGTATGTATGAAAAGTTGATTGAATATAAGGAAAGTGATGAATTTAAAGGTTCACATCCTAAGGGTGAACCTAAGAGCATCTGCATTAGTGAACTCCCACTTAAGGTTCATAAATTTTTTTTAATATATTATGATGTGACCATGAATAGTGATGAACCTCTATATATTGTGCTTCTGCATTGGTGAACCTGAAAAGAGAGTTCTTAGGAATAAAAGAAAATATCTTTTAATTATTTTTTAAGTTTTCAATATATATAGATGACAAAAATCAATATATTGAGAATATATTAATAAAAAATAATAATTTTATTTTTTTAAAAAAATTATTCAATATATTGAAAATTCATTACATAGATAATTTTTTAAAAAAAAGTTTTTATTCAATACATTATACAATGCTCAACAAAATCAAATTATTTTTTTATTTATTAAAATGTCATGTAAATTTAATAGCTAAAAATAACAATGAACTAATCAACAATGTTTTTACAAGCACCACAAACTTAGAACTAATCTCATACGTAACAAAACCTGAATTTCTGTTTCAAAGAAATAACAAAGGCGAGCTAGAGCTTAGTGTACAAAAGGCATGGCAACTGAAAAATAGGAAAAAGCATTGAACAACAACACACGAAGTGAGTACAATTTTGATCACTTTCGAAGAGGTTTAAGGCAGAGCATCACCACAATAATCACAAAACTCTGTTTTCACTATAGACAAACAAGTCAGCTATTATATGACGTAAAGAAGAATAAGGAATGCTTTGAGCTTGAGCTTCAGCTACAATGGTCCTCCAATTCTCAGACCAAAATCTAAATATATTATTATGCTACTTGCTGCTGTTTTCTTGTCTGCTGCTATATTCCTTCTCCAAGAATCCAAATACCATCTTCAGCCGATCCTGCAGATTCACCAGGATATTCCTTATCACTCTTTTCTGATTTTTGGAACTTGATGGAGCTGGTTCTCATCTTCCCATTGGAAGTAAATACAATACACGGATCACAATGCCCTCTTGGATCTACCTAGATCGACTCCTTCTACTAGAGCAACAGTTAGCAACCAACCATCTCCATGAGCTTTGACGCTATGATCACTGCCTACAATTTAAAAAAAAAAACAGTCAGATAAACACAGAAGCTACCAATGAGATGCCACAGTAAATAATATATATATATATTCACCTTTCTGTTTTCTTGCCTGCATGAAACGTGAAATCAACTGCAATACTCTCTCGCACTGAAGAACGATAACCCCACTAACAACAAACTCTCCAATTGAATCCGGCAAATCAAGCCCACTAAACTCGAGCCCTTGGATTGCACTAGGTGAGATTAGCCGACCACGAAACTGTGATGATGTATTAATTTTAATCAAACAAATAGAAGTTTCAATCTTTCTAGATAAGAATCGGTTGTAAGGTAACCTTGATGACGCTCTTGAGGTGTTTGACGAGCTCTGAGTCTGGTGTGGGTTCATGAGAGTGGTCTAAGTTCGATTCCAAGCAACAACAAATCAGACTTTCTCTCCAAAAGCAGTCAAATTGAATCTCACTATAGAGTGTGGAGGTAGGATGATTTACCAGGAGGATTGAAGAGAGCAGAACGGTCGACGGATATGGTTGTTCCGGCAGCGGCGGCGGAGATACTATCTGAACGTCGATCGGATCTAATTGCATACCTCAAAGGTCGAAAACGAACGGTGACGGAGATAATATCTGAACGTCTCCTCCACAGGCTCCTCACTGAGAAGCTTCTCCGACGGGTAAGGAACAAGCGACTGAGAGCACGACGCGTGGCTTGAACTTCCCTCTTTCAGATTCACGCGTAAGGATCGGTTCATCGAATTAAACGTATTTTTTATTTTCTTTTATGAAAAATGCCTTAAGAACTCGAACCATGAACTTCTTTAAATTCATTGATGCGCTTGCTCTAAGTATTGTTCCAAAACCAATGCCTAGAATCCAGTATCCACGACGTTCATCGATGAATAATTTTTTCAAATGTAATTATTCATAGATATTATTAGCAAGGCTAGAAATAACTCGCATGCAAAGTTGGAATCGTTAGTATTTATTTTTGTGACAATCTTATTGGTCCAATAGTTTTATACCAAGAGATTTGAAATAGAGCCGTTTATTTATTTTATTTTGACGGGCCGTTTAGTATCTATCATGAATATTTAAGGTGTAGCCAGTAGATCTTCATTGGTGAATTATACTGATATTTAATATATTTTTTTGAGAGAGAAGTGAGAGATTTATATCAGAATTTTTCATTTGAAGAACTTTCACATGAGCTTTTCAGTTTTTTTTTCAAAAAAAACCTTTTTAATTAAATAGTTGATAAAATTAGTGAAGAATTCATCACCAATATAGATGACTTTTTGTCTATATATATGTTATAGAGTCTCTACTAAACGGTCGTTATATTTAAAAGTGTTGCAAAATTAAATTAGCTCAATAAAATAAATAATGTTCGAGTCGATAAAAAAATTAAGATTATAATATACAATTTTTTAAAGATTGATTTTAAATTATCACGTTCTAGCAGAAAATTTACTTCCAAAAAAACTTATTACTCTCTCTGTTCCTAAAAAAACTATATTTTAGAAAAAAAATTTGTTTCTAACATTTTTTTTTACATTTTTAATGCATGTTTTATTAAATAATTACAAATTTCAAAATACTTAATTGCACTTACTAAATTTTTATTGGTTTAAAACTGTGAAAAAAATAATCACAAAAAACTATGCAAAATTAATGTGTTTTTTTAATATTTGTGAAAATATTAGAATATAGATCTTTTAGGAACAGAGAAAATATTATAAAACAAAAATTAAATCAGTGCGCAACACTATACGACTTAAATGCTTGCTTATACTATAAAGACTCGAGGACCCTTTTGGTTCCCGTATCGCCTAGCAAGACTCACTTATTCACCAGCAAAAGAAACATCAGAAATGGCGGTGAGCTACGTAACAACATCTCCAGAACAAGAACACACACCAAAACTAGACCTTGGTGATATCCAAACACCACTCATCTTCAACCCTTCAATGATTAACCTCCAACCCAATATCCCAAACCAATTCATTTGGCCTGACGATGAAAAACCTTGCACCGAAGCTCCCGAGCTTGACGTTCCCCTCATCGATCTCCAAGACTTTCTCCCCAATTCCTCTTCTCCTTCCACCACTTTAGAAGCTTCCAGGCTCATATCTGAGGCATGTAGCAAGCACGGCTTCTTCCTCGTGGTCAATCACGGCGTCAGCGAGGAGCTCACATCAGATGCTCATAAGTACATGACCCGCTTCTTTGATATGCCTCTCTCCGAGAAACAGAGGGTTCACAGAAAACCCGGCGAAAGTTGTGGATATGCAAGCAGTTTCACGGGCCGCTTCTCCACAAAGCTTCCATGGAAGGAAACCCTTTCTTTCCGGTTTTGCGACGACAAGAACAGCCCAAACACTGTTCAAGATTACTTCTGCGATGCATTGGGACATGAGTTTGAGCCATTTGGGTAAAAGTTAAAACATAGCAATAAAATCTAAGATAGAGAAAACAAAAACATGAAACCTTTAACATGTCTTTTGTCCTTTCCTCCTCTGATTTTTGTCCTTTAAAAGAAAGTTGAAAAAAGAGCAAGAACTGGTTTTTTCTAAACCGAGCCGGTTTTCTCTAAACCGAACCGGTTCAACCACTGTACCGTGACATTAGAAGACTTATATTATTATTTGGTTTGTTGTTACAGGAAGGTGTATCAAGAGTACTGTGAGGCAATGAGTTCTTTGTCACTGAAGATCATGGAGCTTCTGGGGCTAAGTTTAGGCATATCCCGAGACTACTTTAGAGCGTTTTTCGAAGAAAATGATTCGATTATGAGACTGAACTACTACCCACCATGTCAAAAACCAGATCTTACATTAGGAACAGGACCTCATTGTGATCCAACTTCTCTCACCATCCTTCACCAAGACCATGTTAACGGTCTTCAAGTCTTTGTCGATAATCAATGGCGTTCCATTCGTCCTAACCCCAAGGCCTTTGTGGTCAATATTGGCGACACTTTCATGGTAACCATCTAAGGGGAAAAAAACCCTACTTTTTGGTTAGATATACACTACCATTGGCTAGGTTTCGGTATATACTAAATCTCGTTTTGTAGGCTCTATCGAACAATAGATACAAGAGCTGCTTGCACCGGGCGGTAGTAAACAGCCAGAGCGAGAGGAAATCACTTGCGTTCTTCTTGTGTCCAAAAAAAGACAGGGTAGTGAAGCCACCAAGAGAGCTTTTGGACAGCAACACACCAAGGAGTTACCCTGACTTCACTTGGTCTATGTTCCTTGAGTTCACCCAGAAACACTATAGAGCAGACATGAACACTCTCCTGGCCTTCTCAGATTGGCTCACCAGCAAGCCCATCTAATAAATAAAATAATTTCTGTCTTTGTCTTGTAAGTTACTATGTTCTTTATATTTCATGTAGTATGGTAAGAGATCAATAACACGCTTAGCATTTCATTTCTTTTATTGATTACATGCGACTACAGACTACTAGACAAATCAAGAAGATATAAGATAAACCTATCAAGATTACGACGAGGATATATATAGGGGTAGGAGCATTTTCGGTCTAATAGTTTTTTAGGGAAGCATGAAGGAGAATTAATACAGAAACAGTGAACATTGAGCAGATATCTAAGATAAGTAACTTTCATATGAATTCAAATCAGGTCCATCTGACAGGTTACTTAGAAACATAGTACATGTCTTTGTACATTTTACAATATCATGTCAGGTTAACCTGCATAAACTCTGTAAATTGAGGAGAACGTGACGCTGCTCAGGAGAAGTTTCTCCATCACAGAAACTGAGAAGCACAAAACTAAAGGCAAAAGCAGACAAAATAAAATTTAAAAAGTGGAAAGAAGCAAAAAGACAATGCTATTTCAATGATTCAAAGTAGAGAGGATCCATGTTGCTCTATCTATTCAAGCCCATTCACTTAATGGACTAGCTTTCTTATGTTTTGTCTTCTTCTCCAGCTCATCCACATTCTTTTAATGGAAACAAAACAAAATCTTGTATACATAAAATGTTTGATTGAAATGGACGCATGATCCTGATTGGATTCTTATGACATAAATTTCAGTGTCTCGAATTTCATGAATCTTGTATTATCCCTTATATAATGTGTATGCTGATATTTTTTTTCTGAACATGGGCTGTGTAAGCTAATAGGTGGTTAGGATTAGATAGCACTAACATTAGTTTGTTAGATGGCGAAAGAAACTCTTGTATATAAGAGCTAAAGTGTAACTGTGTAAGCTACTGTAAGTTTAATTTGAAAATTGTATTTACACAAAAACTTATGAAGAAAACTATACATGTAATTCACATGAACAACACACAAAGATATGTTTGCACATTTGCACTTGATCATATAAGCTTTCAGAATCCAATATATATATATATATATTTATGACGATTAATCTTCAAGAATGATCGACTGGAAGTGGAAGGTGTTAGATCGTTTGTAAATGATAATATATTATTTACAGATGAAATACTAATACAACATGACAATTATATGTCTGAATCTGTAAACGAAAATTGTTGTCTGAACTTGGGGATTAGTCTCTCAGATATCCCATGTTAATCAAAAAGAATTGTAAAGTGTATAGGAACCCCATCACACATGTACGAGGAATGATACACGGCTTGTAAGTGGACTCGCACAAATGAATTACCCACCCGCCTTTTGGGTAAACGTATCTCTAATACATGGGCTTTTAATAATATTAGAGTCCACTTATATTCTATAAGGCTGGTGACCCAACCGTCCATTTTAAACCTGAACCTGTCCGTTATCTAGGTGCTAATTTGGATAATATTCTCTGACATGTGCCAATGCTATCTCATGCGATAACGTGCAACTAATTTTGAAACACAAGCAAGAAAATCAAGTATTTGAATTCTCGATTAATACTAATAAAGACATTTATATTTTTTTCGGCAAATCAAATATATTGATATTAAAAAGAGTTTACAAGATACATAAACATACCCATTACAACCATTGACACAAATAAAGGAAATTGAAACAATTTCGATAAAGAGCTGGAGAGTAACCAAGCTTTCCTGTCGGAAGTCTTATAGGCTAACAGATAGTCTGTTATGTCCCTTCTTCATATAGTTAGGACTTAGGTTTATATATATATATATATATATATGTATATATATATATGTGTGCGCGCGCGCGCGCGCTTTCACATTAGTACTTGTTTAGAATCTTTTTGGATCATATACATGAAGACTGTTCACCCATATTGATTTGGTTGGTAAGAGATCGTACTTTTAATGATAATCTGACTACTGAACCACAAAAAAAAGATCGGATCATTTCATATCCGAATCTCTGAGAGATGCACCAACACATTGGGTCCAACTGGTGACCAAGGAATAGAGAAGAATAATGCATTCCTTGAGATTCCTTTAAAAAATTACCATTCATAAAGAATGGTTTTTTCTTCTTGTTCTCTACCATTCCTTTTTTGTAGAGAAATAAAGAACAAAATCATTTTTTATCAAATTTGGTATGGAACAACATTTCCTTTTCATTTCTGCAATTTTATTCCTCATTATTCCTTTTCTATTTGTTTCTCGTGTTCCTAAAGTGGTCACCAGTTGAACCCATTGAGAAATACATGATCTTACATTCAGACAGATAAAATAAGTTTTGGTCAACACTTCTGAGTTCTAAAGCTTACACATATATATAGTATATAGTATTAGCTAAACTGTCTCAGATTTTGCTCTTAATTATTGTAGTTCACCAATAGATCCTTGTACGAACTTAATCATCCTCTATCAAGTTGGCCAATTGGGAATATATAAAATTTTCAAATTTTAATAAGTTCTTATTATTATTGTTATAATTCTTATGAAATGTTAAATGCAATACTGTAATTAAATTTTAAAATAATGTATAAATTCCATCAAACTCTTCTAATCATGTAGTTTGTATTTTGAAGTGGTATAAGATGGAATTAATGTTTGTATTTTTTATTGTTGTTATAGTTTGTCTGGCTATACTGTTTATAAAGAATATGGGTTTTAAAATTTTAAATCATATATCACTACAAGATAGTTAAATTAAATGTTGGAGACAATCTTTATTGGGACACAATATGATTTGATGATTATGAATTTGTTTGACGGCAGCAGCCCAAAGTTGATACTTAACTAATATAATTAAGGTTAATGATATAACTAAAGATATCAAACGAATATCAGGGAGATCTCAACTACTCATCATCCGTATCTCTTACGTAAGTGCGTAAAACATTTGAACTGCTGTCCACTTCGCTTAAGTTCGTGAGACTTATATAGAGAGGATTCAATTAAATATATATAACGAGTTACTATTTAATTAAAGTTATACTTATGTATTCCCTTTATATGCTTATGGGTATACGTAGGAAACGACGAGGCAAAAGAAACCAAGATTTTGGGGATATGTAGTGTCGTAATAAATTACAAAAGAAATGAAGATATTGTGATTGTATACAGTTTACTATAAAATTTCTATAGTTTCTATTAGATATTTAAATTGTCGAATAACAAACTAATACTATATATGATGATTAGAAAAATAAAAAAGGTGGCTGGATGCATCGAATTTAAGTTTTTCTTTATGGCAATAGCTCATTTTCAGAACAATCATCGTGATTATCCTAAGGGTTCAACAATTTGTTTTTAATAAACCGCTTTTAACAATTATTTTAATGTCAAAACTAGTACAGTATTTGTATAAGCAAACAGTATTACAGTGGGGTTTCCTAATTTTGCTTGCATGCAATATGAAATTATTTTTCAACCTTATATTGAATTTACTCAAGGAATAACGGTTGTTCCCTCACAATTTTTTGCAGTCCTATGTATTAAATTTACATAAAATATCGCAAACAGAAAATTGATAGTAATAGCTAGCAGAAATCACTAGCAAGGTTGGAAACACTCTTGAAGATTTTGGCCTAAAGAGCCCAAAAGATAGCTCCCACCAATAATTTTATATTAACTCAAACCACTACATGTTATATGGTCTGTTAAATCTCATACGTTTCTAGATAAAATTAGGTGGTATATTATGTGGTCGCATTGGCCTTGTTTCCAGTAGGACTTAATGATTCATGGAATATATATTACATAAAACACAAAAACACATGAAAATATGACAGTGGAATAATACAAAGATGTTATAATGAAAGGGAAACATGCTAACTAAAAGTTGGAGGTAATAAGCAAAACGTAAAGGAAACCCACAACAAAAATCTTTATGGTTTGGGCGGTGAATGATGATGAACTTTATGACCTACTCATAAAAATCCTTTCGAAACATAATAACAGTACGTACCATGGACTTGTTTGAACCTAAGCTACGCCTCCTTCCAAAAATGACTTTCAAGACCCGCTCCAACGATGAAATTTCATGAAAGCATTAGATATATCTGCACTAGCATATTTATCATGAAAATAGTTAGAACATAGTTTTGCTGTAAAATGTACGAAAAGAGTATACGTCTCATCCAACGTATATATATATATATATATAACATATATTTGTGTTCCACTGATGCATTTGAAAACATGTGAAACTTTTGTTCTATATATAGCTTTCATATTAGGTGTATATAAGGTCATGAGCAAGAGAATAGTCTATTTGGAGCAGCATGTGGTATCAATGAAAACACCTTTTGTTTTATATCCATTAACAAGCTTTAATACCAAATCGACGAGCAAAAAAACGAGCACTTGGAAAAGAGATCATACGAGAAAGAAGTTTTCAGGACTATAAGAGTGTTATCTTTCTGAATTATTAGTACCCCGTCGATGGTATCAACTCCTTAACTAGCTTCTGCTGCAACCAAGCTAAGTCCAAGCATCCAAAACTATTAACCTGTAATAAAGATAACTAAATATAGTGAAACCGCTAAGATTAATTGCAATTGAACTGGCATGTTGTAACCATTAAACCATACCTCGACCCTTATAGTGTGTATGAGCCTCTCATTAACTCTTGTGGTGAGAGAGCTGATGACTGCAAGCCCTAGCTCCTGAAGTGCCTCAAGCACTCTCGAGAGTGGCAAAGCTTGGGGACCTGACGAGTTGCTGCTCACCACTACTTCGAAACCACTCACACATGGTTGCACCATCACACTCGCTGGAACCGAGTTGACTAATT
Source organism: Hirschfeldia incana (assembly GCA_026261945.1). Lineage (NCBI taxonomy): Eukaryota > Viridiplantae > Streptophyta > Magnoliopsida > Brassicales > Brassicaceae > Hirschfeldia > Hirschfeldia incana. Next base: position 9,193,951 of record JABCMI010000006.1, read on the forward strand.
CGGATGCTGTTCTTGCTAGATCCGGGTTCGATTTATTACATGTTTCTCTTTGTAGCTCGTCTCTTCTTGCACTGAGTTCTTTAATCCTTGTTTCCGTGTCCTTAATAAAATTCACCGCTCCACTTACATGTTCCGAAACAGCTCTCTTCCCCTAAAAGTTCAAGGGATAAGGTGATAAAAAAAGAAGAAGACATATTCGTAACCCTAGAAGCCAAATCTCACCAAATCTTGGTTTCTTGTTTGAGTAATTGGTATAGGAAAATAAGAATATTTGAGAAAAGGTGACTAAGAATATGAACCTTGATGTATTGAAGAGGTAGGTGATCACGAAGAGAAGCAAAAAGTGTAGCCATTTCTTGTCTTCTCTGGCGTTCGATGTCGCGGTGGAGAAGCTTCTTCTTCTGCTTCTTGTCAACCGTTCCTTGGGGGATATCGGAGCTACCACTGCCACCGTCGCCGGCTGAGCCAGATGGCATATGTCCCTGGTAGCCTTCCGGATTAGGATTCTGATACGGATTCATAGTTTAAAAACTTTGAGCTTTAGCAATGCCAAATCTCCTAAGGATTTGTGGTTATGTCCTATAGTGATTTATTGTATTGTTTACTCGTTATTTTATCGAAGGATGGTGCCTTAAAGAAACAAATGGTTAATATATAAATACTCATTAGGAAGACCAAATAATGCAGCTGCCGGCATTGCTTTTTCAACATAAATCTTTTTTTCCTACGAAATTTGGTTTTTAGTTTAAAAATATTTTTTATTGATTAAATTGAAAAAGCTTTTTGCAGCTTTACAAACTAGGCATCAATGGTGTGGTGTGTAAACACTCATTTATCATCCTAAAAGAACTAACTTTGCTTATTGTTGTAATACACAAAATTGAACCCTTTTTTTTACAAAATTGAACTTGGCGGTGCTAACACAAAATACTAAGCTACATATCTTGGTTAACTAAAAAGGTTAATTTTGCAGCAAAAAGAAACTGACGTCTTATAAATTAAATTATCTACTAAAACTATATTACAATATAAACTGTTATATTGATATTGTACACAAAAGAAAGAGCAGCTATAAAATTGAGACAGTATATAAATGAGCCGATTACTATGCCATATAACAATTAGACAAATTAATATGATAAAAGAGTCTTATCGGATAATTAAAAAACGAGTGAGACAAACAATAAGAAAAAAAAAATCATATTATTATTATTGTTATGGTCAATCATATAAGTCAAATTATACTCTAAGAAAAGAAGAAATATTTTAGGCAAATTCATCCTTTTTGACATCAAATATCAACGTCAAACCGACAAAAATATATGGGCTCACTCACACAATAACCGTGAGGAACCAGGGTGTTAGTGGCGTAATGGTAATGTAAGGGATTGGTTTCCTTGTGTTCAGGATTCAAACCATCCTTGATATGAAGAATTATTTCTTAAACTAAAAATTCTGAAGGTTAATTTACACCTATAAAAATGAGAGAAAATGATGGGCTGAGACTCGGATATCAAAAAAAAAAACAACAACAATAACTGGGAAGAACTAATTCATCTATTTGACATCTGAGGACGTGGGACCTCAACTGTGTCCTAAGATTCGGATACATGAAAATATAAGTGATCAAGTCTCAGCCGTCGATATTGTGATGGTCGCATGTGGGACCTCTGCTCTTGATGTGCACCTGCTCATACTGCAACTACTCTTCTTATTCACATCTTATAGATTATTAAACTGTCCATATCCATTGCGTATCAGGTTTATAATGTATATTTATTCTGCTTAAGAAGATACCATGTATTATGAATTTATGATTATTTGATAAAAATACGTTGATATCCTTCCAATAGTTCCCATGTGTTGTTTCTTTATTTTTAAAGGGAAGTTTTTTGGTAAAGATTATCCTTTCATGGGCAAAACAAATCCTCCTCCTTGTCATTGCAAATAACCATGTTTTAGATTTTTACTATTTTTACCTCTGTTAAGGAGTTTTACCTTTGTATTCATTAAAGCTATTCTAGACATTATGTGCATGTTTCTTCTTAATTATTTTGTGGCTTGTTATTAACCACCAGTTTTCTAATTCAAATTTAGTTTACGATTATTTTCATGTTTGATATTGTATCGTTTTATTATTTTTTCAACCGGTCATATTTAAAACTGCGTCGTTTTAAAACTATTTAGTGGTTTGGTTTTAAAAAGTTTTTTTCCTAAATCTAATATCATCTACTATTATTTATTTCCTGATTCGAAATGATAATACAGTTGAATATTGCTAAAAAGAACTAAAGTTTTCGGTGAAGTTGTTTGGTTCCGTTATGAGTTTGGTTAGACTGGTAAATTATTTAAATTCAATAATAGCATGCCGGTTATTCTTTAAGATTTTAGTTAATTCTAAAACTGTTATTTTTAACAACAATCATTATCATTTAAAACAATTTTGAAAACTATAAATATATTTTTTAAAAAAATTCCAACTTATGATCACCGAATTTTTCTTATCGTTAAAAAAATACAATATTAAAAATACTGGGTTACCAACCGGTAACCTGTTCAACCGCAGGTCCGAGTTGGGTTTTAATACACCGATCAAAACTATAAAACTGCTATACTGATTTATATTTAAAATATCTAATTCAAAATTAAAAACCTAAAAATGCATTTACAATATAGTTTTACCGAACATAAACCCAGATATAAAATACATATATGAAATGAGTTATAAAAATGCATATACAAGACGAATTATATAAATGTGATTATATAAAGTTTTCACCAAACATAAACTCGCGCTTTGAAAGCGCGGATCAAAATCTAGTTTTATTCATAAAATTTGATTCGATTTTTTATTCATTTTGATTTGATCCGAAACTTTGCGAAAATTCCAGATATCCATAAACTTTCGAAACAACGCAAATATTAAAAATCAATATCCGCTAAAATCAAAGCAAACACAAATATCAAAATTTTGGGAAACGGATATCCGATCTGATCCAGCAATATATAAACACATGTATATCTCCATTATTTAAAAGTTTTTAAATTTATGAAATTATATAATTTAGAATATATGATTTAATAAATTTTATTCGCATTATTACTTATATAAAAATACTATATAAAAAGAAAAGAAAAATTATGACAATTATATTCTTTTTTAAGTTTTGTGTTATTATAATTGTAAACTAAGCTTAATTCTTTTTATAAAATATGTAAATTCACTGCTTCTTTTAATTTTTTATCCAATATATCAGGCAAAAATATATTTTACAAAACAAATTTGTATTGAATTTTAAGATTATGTGTAATAATCAAAACATATGAGATATCTTTAAATATTCGTAAATATCTGCGAATATCTATTTATTTTTGAATATCTGTTTTTCTGAATATCCATATTTTTTTCAAAGCAAAACAAATTAAAAATTAAAAAAATCGTGATATAGAAAGAAAATTACAAATATTCTTAAAAATTCAGATATCTATCCATGCATAGTTCTACCCTTAACACCTTTTACGTGTATTCCACTATATTTATATTTTAAGATATTTGGATTGTGGATGTCTAATTAGGTCTTTAAAGATTGTAGTCAGAATATTGGATCATTCACGGGTTGACTTATTGCATAAGCTATGAATATATGCTTAGCATTCTTCGTATATGTTAAAAGCCTAAAAGGTGGCGCATGCCTACGTTTTTTTTTTTTTGCTTTTGAATGAAGAACTTGGTTTGTCAATTAATCATCTTTTTTTCCGTCTATTATTTGATTTATTTATGAGTTCTAGCCAAACAAGACCAGACCCGATAACCATACAAGAAGCCTAACTGAGAGGCTCAACTTTCACAAGACATTACACTGATGAGAACTACGATATACAGTTGAATGGAGTGTTTTTTCTCATCTTCGCTTTGGGTGCACGAGCATTCAAGGCGGGTTTTTAGAATGCGAGCAACTTTTTGCCGAATCTTGCCTGAAGTATACCACCTTTTCAATGTTTAATAAGTAAGATGTGTGGCTTCATGCATGATGCATCGTTGCAGTACTTTGAACTACTCACCAAGCTAGTTCATGCCAACCCAGCCGTTTGGGTTGGCGCATGACTGGCTCCGAAAGCTAAAGATAATTAGTAAGTTTGATAAAAAAATTATTAAATAATCTGAGAGTTTACATAGATATAAACTAACTCCTAAAATTTTGGGTCCAATGTCAATACTTCATTCTGTTATGCTGGATTTACAGCCTAATCAAACTAGCATTGGTAAAAAACTAGCATGGAACAAAATGAAGTATATACAGTAAAACCATCATAACAAAATGATTTTTGTATATACAGTAAAACCTCTATAAATTAATAATGCTGAAACTTTAAAATTTTATTAATTTATAGAGATATTTTATATAAAAAAAAATTTGACTCTCGTATTGTTTGATTATCTTATTTAGTGTATATTTTTATGTTGTTATGTGGTTTTTGATATAATTTTACTAAATATTATCAAAATATAGTAAAATATTAAAAATAGATGTATTTTTATCGTGAATATAAAATCAATAGTATAATGTTTATTTATATTTATATAAAATTGTATATAAGATGATTATTGATTTATGATTTTAATGAAACCATATATTTATATGGGAGTTTTAAAAATAGTATTATCTTATTATTTTATCGATTTGTATCAGATTTTACACCGGTATAAATTGGAAATGACGAAATTGATTAATTTATCGAACATTAATTTATAGAGGTTCTAATGTAAAATCCAACTAAATAAAAAGAGATATTCCAAAAGCTTAGAGAGAGAGATTATTATATTGCATTGCATTTAAAAACAACATAGTGGATGTTCGCTTCAAACAGATCTTGTTTCGATTAAGAGGGAGACATATCACATTTTATTGTCATTACATTCACAATACTGACTTTGTCGATCGATCATCCTTTCTAAGACCGTCTCGCTTGCCCTATTGTTATTACTGCTAAAGTAAAATACGTAAATAACTTTTATTTTGAAAATAACATTTGAACATTTTGTAAAAGTACCAAAAGGTGGTCAATATTGGTAGTTTGAATTGGGAGTATCTGATGCAGTAGCTCCTTCCTGTCTTATAAAATTAGAAATTAGACGCACGTTTTTATGTATAACCAAATGTCTCACATCAAATCCATGGTTTGTCACTTTTCAGGAAAAAACAGGATTATGCAAAGTTCCTGATAACACACAAAACGCCATGTAGGGGGGTATAACTAAAAGAAACAAAAGAGATCTCTATGGACTTTTCATTCGGACGGTGGCAAGCAAGAGCCGTAGTTTCTACAGTAGCTACTAAACTATTCCTAATGTTTGCTTTAAGAAAAAGTTCGTTCAAACAAATAAATCATAATATGCTACAGCCAAAAATTACATTACATACAATAGAATGTAAGAAACATTACATAAAATAGACGCAGCTAAACATTAAATATAAGGTTCGGAAAACTTCAGGAAAAGTTGTAGCAGCCTATCCAAAAGTTTTCCTAACCTAAACTATTTCTTAAGTTTGTTTTGAAACATGACAAAATAATAAACTTTTGGTGATAATGTAAATATCGAATCACAATCTTGTTAGTTAGTCCTCAATTAAACTAGTTTTCAATATAATATTGAAACACCAAATATCGGTGACTTGCCTTTTCTTGTTTTGAGCAACAATCAGTGACTTGCCATGTGGTGCAAATCAAATAGTATAGAACTTCTCTAATTCACCCCGGACTCCAAGATAATCCTGTTAAAAAAACAGAGGTATTATTCATCCAGCTGAAATTGTTTACTACAGGTCTAAAAGAAAAGTCAACAATTTTAGATAGCAGTTTTCAACTTAGCGGCATATGTTACGGTTTTCTTACCTTTATGAACTTGGTTGCTTACTTAAGACCATCACCAACCGTGTACTCCCCACTAAAATCCTTAAAAAAAAGTGATATTCTATTTTTTTTATTTTTTTTTTGGTTTTTAAAAAAAATATATAATCAATTACGAACCATCACATATTTATAGGGTTCGCGAATAGTTAACAAACTCCACCAAATTAAATTCTTAGGCCATACGTGTCAGGAGGTTTTGATGCAAGTTCACACGCGACCCCGTAAAAAATAATGATAAAATATTGGCTTTTGATGAACCCGCCCCTTAACGCTTCTTCCGCATGAACCGCATCATAACTATTTAACGGGTTCCACGTTACGTGGCGGCCCGCTGTTAGTTTGTTATTTTTTTTTAAGTTAAATAAAAAGAAAATTAATAAAAAAAGAAAATTACGAACCTCAACAACGGTTCGTTGATGCTTGTGCTTTTAGTGAAGGAATTTAAGAGGATAAACTTGCACAAAAACCTAAAGACCGTGAACCATATATAATTCTATAATAATTTTTTTCACAGACTCCAGCTAACATTCCGTGTTGCGCGTGGTCTAAAGCACTCCCAACCCAATGGAAATTCTTACTCTTGGGTTGTTAAAACACATGTTAGATAGAACAAAAAAAGTTTAAATGACACCCCCATAAATTTTCATTACTTGTTATTGTCATTATTTATTAACTTTCAGCTCATTATGTTTATTTCTGAAACCTATTTATATGTTCCAATCCAGGTTGTTTCAAAAAAAAATGTTCCAATCCAGGTACAGATAGACTATTTCTGATTCCGTCACAATTGACAATATAATTTTGTCAATATAGCAAATAACAACGACAAAACTCGATGAACGAACTAGACTATATACGTACTCTACGGATTGACTCGGAAATTAAAAGTTTGAATCATCCCCTGCTCATATTTTATAAAGGAAAATTTGCCAATATGCAATAACTTAACTATAGTATTGTCTATTTAGAACAAAATCAATTTTTGTCACATTTGGACATTGACTACTTTTTTGTATATAAAAATTCATATAATTTTTTTTACAAAGCAAAAAAATATTGAAAAATAGTAAGCTTGATGTACACAACCATATGCATACAAGAAAAATATTTTTGTATTCAAAAGATGTTTAAATAATAATTTTAAAAACTGGCTAAATGTACTAGTAAATCATATCTACCATCTACGACGGTTTAGAATATGTAATCTAAAAGACAATTAATCTTCTAAAGCCGGCAGGTTGCACATTATACCGAAAACATATACAACTATTAAAGCATGATTTGAAATCTACGTTTTTCTCTATTTTCTATATTTCTTGTAGATTTAAAACTCTAAACATTGCCATTCCGTCAACCGCACTAGAAAATACAATCTAAACGTTTCCTTTTTCTCGACCACGGTAGAAAATGCAGTCTACGACATGTCTTTCTATCTAAAAAAGTAGTCCACTATATCCTACCTATTATTCTATTTTCTAAATTGGTAGAATGCAAATTCATAAGGCAAATCCGAAAATCTTGCTAAAAACCGTTATGAAATATTCTCTAAATCTTTTAAAATATTTTGTTTTCCTTTTTTAATTGTTATTTCCTAAAACGGTTGAAATGATTAATTTTATATAGCTTTAGTATATATATTATTAATTGTATGATAAAAACTAAGTTGAGTCGTAGTCTACCGGGTTTGTGCATGGAGTTGGCCTCATGAGGTCACGGGTTTGACATGCACCATGTGTGTTTCTTTGCATTTATCTTCCTTTATTCTTAATGAGCGCGAAAAACAATAATATCCTCGTCTTCTTCATTTGTTCCTGTCAAACAGAAACTCTCTTTTTCCGAATCTGACTTTTTTTCTCGCGATTCTCGACCATTTTAATTCGTTTTCATAGATTTCACTTGATTATAATGAATTATGAACTTAACATATGATTTTAAACTTTTAAATCAGGAAACAGATGATTTCTGGTTTGAGATCCGATTTGTTGGCGGATTTTGTACAAAACGCCACGGTTCCTTGCCAATGAGCGTTTAGACGCCTGAGTAATAGTCAGAATCGCTGCGTTTTAAAACCTGGACTATATGTTAAAGAAAAAGACAAAACAGTATATTCCCTAAGGTTTAATTCTATAGGGACAATGTTTGTGGATTTAATTCTAAAGTGACATACTTATAGAGATTTTGTTCCATATTAGCAAATTTCCCTTTTATAAATAATGAAAAAAACAATTAAATCATATGGGAGTATTCATTTTGTACTCGTTCGTTTAGTACAACGAACGATCAATATTCTTAAAACACTCAAAAAATTAAGAATATGAGTTTTGCATTAACTATCTGTTGCTGAAATATGTCGCCAAGCTAACAAAGACACAACGTATATGATTTTGTCACAAAAAAATGACGCTATCACCAAAATGCATTGATTGAAACGAATGACAGCTTTAATTTTACTTTAATTAGGATGTGGAAAAAGATAGCCAAAAAGCCTTTGAGAAGCAGTGTTATACACGCGCTTCGTGTTTTGGGTGGAGGAGCTCCGGTCTCCGGCTTCGTCGGACCGTGACGTGGAGAAGCACGTGGCTGCTCGGACTGTGAGAAGGCAAAATCACACAACGGGTTAAGGCGGTTAGGGTTTGGGGGAGTCGGCTCTTCCTTTGGGATTCCGGCGTTGTTGGCCGCGGGACGCCTCTGAGGTGGCTCGCCTGACGGTGTACCGTGACGGATCTACAGGGGCTTGGACACCCCCCCCCCTCAGTGAAGTCGCGGATGATCGGAAGTGCGTGCCGCCGGTGTTCATCGGAGTGGAGGCTCTAGTCTTCTCAATCGTCTTCTTCCCCTCGCCTCCATTTTCTCTCTCTCGTTTGATCTGTAGTTTATGATATGTTGCCATCTTTTTGCTGTAACCTAGTGCCACCGTTTCTCCGGTGTACCGGAACGGTTTGGTTGTTTCCGATGTACCCTCTGGGTTAATTAATAATATATATTTATGATATACTCTTTTATCCTAACCAGCGACAACAAAGAAAAGGACCAAAGCTCGACTGGTCTAGGAAATTTCTGAATCATGGCGCGAGTAGAAATTGATAAAATAGTTTGAAAACAGACACAATTACGAAAATTACAGACACTATTTAAAAAGTTATAAAGATAATATAAAGAACTATATATATATGGAAGAGAGGCTCTACACGTCGAGATGGAGTGGGTTGAACTTTATTTACAAGAGATAGGGGTGCAACAGAAAAAGTGTTGTTTATTATTAATACACGACGAGTTGGTAAATACCGTCACGTGTCAACAAAAAGATTGCAAGAGTTGAGTATATTATACAGTTATTATATCAAGAGCGAGTGATAATAAATATAAAGATGATGGATATATGCTGATCTTTTGTATTAGTTGGATCATATAATTGAAGGTTTTTTTTTTTTTTTTTTTTTTTTTTTTTTTTTTTTTTTTGTTAACCAGGGGGTGATCCATCCGCTTTCTAGGCGTCAGACTAATCCCCCTGAGGCCGACGGCGCCCGCGTTTTCTAGCATATAATTGAAGGTAATGGCCAAGAAAATGGTCGACAAAAGTGGTTAACTCATGGATATAGAGAATGATCTTTCTGCATATGCTATGTTTGGCCATGTATCTGAAGTTGATGGCCAACAAAATGATTTTCAAAACTTAGTATATATGGTTCGGAATTTCAACACTGAATACATAACCCGTTCCATTTAACTCGTCTAGCATACTGCATGAGTGCAGGTGCAGGTTATATATTTGGTAGTTACTGAAAGACTTATTTTGTTATTCCACGCCAAGTAGAACGGGTTGTTTATATAAATCAAGTTGAATTTATGAAAAGGAGACTATTCAGTAAAAATGTCTCTAATGAAGTTTCCGAACAGGTCTCGGATTTTTATAGGGAAATAGAAATACTATGATTGATCTTGTAAAAGTCTTTTGATAACATCAATTGGGAGTTCTTTATTATCACCTTGGAGGTCTTGAATATTGAAGTACATTTGAAATCTTTCTAGTCTGGATTGCATTCTGATCGTCTCTGATTCTCTTTACTCACGAATTTGTCAATAGAAAAAAATGTATTTCTTTACGACAGCCAAGTAAATAATTTTCCCGTCAAAACTACAAGAAAAATGTTGAAATATGGTGTGATCCCAATATTTCTTATTTTTCAACAAGATATCTGTGTTCGTAATCCCCATCTTTTTAAATAGGGAAAAAGTATTATTTCCCATTTAAAAATCTGCAAACACACAGATACATACAAATAAACAGTACAGTACAAGTGCAAAGAAACTAGCTATATACAGCGTTTTGGGTTTGACAAGTTGAAACAATCCGTTAAGTAAACGTTTACTTCACTAAGGTAAGCGTAGTAAGTATAGCTCAAGCTCTGCAAAGTCAACAAAAGCCAGATCGTTGACCTGCAACATTAAAGCAAATCAACTTCACATATTATTTACTCAAACGTATTCATCATGTCCTGATAAACAATGTTAGAGAGTTCATGCAGATATAGGATCAAAAATTTAGGAACACAGGCGTTAATTTGGTCTGCACGCTGTAAGGAGGAGGCAAACATAAAATAACACTAACAAATTAATTTTGAAACGTAAGATATGAGTAACAGAGTAAGTATGGCATTCTCAAAAGGAGATATGCCATTCATCTAGACCTTCTTTTAGCTTATGTGTAAAATGGAAACGTTGAACAGAAAATCGATTCAAAAATAAAAGTTCCCAACAATAATCATATATACCATCTAATGATCTAAAGTGTGTCATATTATTATTTTTAAAATATGTTATTACGTTATAACTGCCACACACTAAATATTAATAGGTATGCATATATTCTAAATAGTTTCAGCATAGTTACTAAATTATTTTAAATCTGTAGTCGCATAAATTTTGATATCTACACTATATTTACAAGCATGTAAAATAAGAACTATGCACCAACAGTATTAAGCTGCATCTAGCTAGACTACCAAAAATATGGTAGATAGCCACTTCTTTGGCCGACTATATATATATGCCTGAAGATTTTGTGGCTATATATCCAAATGCCACGATTTCAAGTTGTGTCTGTATTAGACTATCCGTGGCAACAAAGAATGACTAATGGATATAAACATTTAATTCAAAACTAATATAGCAATGAGCCAATGATTATTATCTAAGGTCGTCGTCAAATATTGTTTTTTTTATAATTTAAACTTGACATTTTGAAAATTTTATGTGTACATAAGGATGTTTTTATGAAGAATACGTCTAATTAACTTATAGTACTTGTGGATTCCTAACAATATCTTACGAATAGTCTGAAATCGAATGTTGATTTATACACAGGGACCATTTGCATTTACTTGGTGAATATTCATATTGTCATATATTATGCACAAGATGTACAGTACGTACCTCAGCCTGTAAAGTATGAATGAATCTGCCATTCACATGGGAGGAGATGCAGCTAAGAACACATAGACCATGCTCAGAAATCACATGCAACACGCTTGACAACGGCGTTTGCAGAACGCTGAAAACGATTTCTACGCCGACCAAACACGGACGAATGACAACATGATTCGAATTATCATTCCTACTTTGTTCGTTTCTACTCTCAAAGCTTTGTCCAGACATTAACATGAGGTCATCTCTCTTTGAACTCATGTCCTTGATGTTCCTCTGAAGATGATTTATGTAATTTACCGCCTCATTCAACTGATCTGACGTAGAACGCCTTCCCTACAAAAACCATAACAAGTACAAAATCAAAACTTCATCAAGAAAAAAGAAAAAAGTTAATATTAGCTTTATGTTGTTCAGGATCTTCTGATGTGAGAGTGTTACAGTTCCAGTGAATCTTTTCTAACAAAACAAGAGCTCAAACTAAGGGATAAAGCAAAGTTTAACAGATTCTAACTTGTAGATCTGTAGAAGTGAAAAACTCGAAAAAGAAAAAGAAGATGTTAATTAGGGCATTGAAAAAAAGATAGACCTGAATGAACTCAAGAGGGAGAAGAGAGCGAAGAGATGCGTAAAGAGAAGCCATCTCTTGTCTCCTTTGTTTCTCAATCTCTCTGTGCATTATCTTCTCTATGTTTTCTTCATTACCAACTCTCACCTCTTTACGACGCTTTCTTCCCTTCTCTGGAAAATCAGCCATGTCAAACCTGTAGTTTTCTTTAAGTTTAATTATTTTATACAAAGATTTTCCAGCTAGTAATGATGATGATGATGAATATTATGATGATAATGATGAGTCAGCAGGATCTGATCTTGTCTGATTTTGTGCCCTCTAGGATTTGGTCTGGAGTTTCAGTCAGTGATTCGTTGTAAAGTTGGAAAAAAAATTCGGAGTCGGAACAAAGACAGTAACATAAAGAAAGTGTTTTCGTTTATAAATAAAGGTAGGCTCATTAGGGTAAGCAGTGACGTCTTTCAGCTTCGTTTCTATTAAATAACTAGGGTTGCCCGCCCTGGGATGTGATTTTAAAAGTAATCTCAACAGTTAGAGTATATGTTTAACAAACGGTATTTGTGTTGATTTATATTTTTTTTTTTTACATTTGTTTCTTGAGTTATCATTGATTCAGTTTGGAATATGATAAGTAGGTGATAGTTACACTGCAAATTCTGGAACTCTTGACACATTTTAAAATCAATATGTCGGTAAAATAATGTTTTGATTGTGATGGTGTTGTGAATTGTCTGTGTTTGTTCGAGATGTTAAATTTTTTTTTGAGTCTGTAGAATATTAATAGAAGCGATGGACATGTTTTTTTTTGGTTACGTATAATTGTTTTTGATATTAATATAACTACATAATAACTGGTTCATATTTCGTATGTATTATATATTTTGAAAAGTTGATGAATATATTTATGAATATATTCATGTTGATGAATATATATTACCTTGCCTTTTATGTTTTTCTTCCTAAACAGAATTCTGGTAGGAGGATAAAGTCATGAAGGAGTAATAATGATTTCATCACTTCGATCTTGTCTGTGAATTGTTGGTATTATTTGATTTGTAGAAGTTAAGAGTTTTTATTATTTAATATGACAACTTATTTTAAATATTTAATTTATTTTTAACTTAAAATAGCCGTAAGGTTTATAATTGTTTTAGAGCACTTTAATCTGTGCATTTTACTTTTAGAAATTATATACTTATCTAGTTTTGATGTCAAAAAAAACTTATCTAAGTTATACTAAAAGTTAAAAATGTAATTATTCATTTTCTCTTAATGTATTTTTTTTTTTTGACTATACCAATAAGTCACATAGATTTTTAAATTTACAATTAGAGTAAGTAGACTAAGGTTATTGTCTCTTTTAGTTATATATTTGTTTCATGTATTAAAAAAATTTTCTTTACAGGTTTTCTTTTAAAACTAATGATTTACACGAAATAAAGAAATAACTTACTCATTATAACTAAAACTGTTTTGAGACAAATAAATTGATGATATGAAACGATCTTTACTATTTTTACTTAAACATTTTTTCTTAGAATATTTTATACTATATATGAAAATAAAATTACCCATAACTGATTAAAAATTTTAAAGTTAATGGCTAACGTATAAAATATAATTCTTACAATAATTTTATTGTAAATAATTAAAATATATGATATATTGATATGTTTTTGTTATTAAATAGAATTATTTAGTTTGTTATAGATATTTATAAGTATCTGTATATCTATCTATATATATACACATACTATGAATATAAAGTTAAACATGTTATCAAATAATTAATTAGAGCTTTTGAAATGAATATAACTGACTGGCTTCATTTTTTCTCTGCTTTATCTATACTAAAACTACATACAACGGATAGCTCTTTTCAAGACGAAAAACTGAGTAGATTTCAATCCTACATGAAGTAGCTGGGTGGCGGTGTCTTATTTTTAGATCCACCTTCCCCATAGTGGTTGTTCAATTCTTGAAGCTCTTCCATTCTCACCGATCCTGCCGAGACACTCAGGCACATCTAATTCAAAACCAAAAACAATAGTTATACTTGTTTGAGCCTTAGACTCTGATATGAAAACAAAGACAGCAGTAAGTACCTTCGTAAGTGCGTACGTGAAATCCTATATGTTTAAGGTCGTGCATCAAAACTTCCAAATAGAGCTGGAGGATATTCACCTTCATCCTCGGCAGCGACTCGCTCCTACCAAATAATCCCATCATAAGCATATTTTACTTTACAGAGGTTCATTGGTTCAATGCACAGAAAACTTACCTTTTCTCCTTTTCCAAAATCTCCTTGACTGGACGGCAGGCAACAGGTTGAAGAATATCATTGTCAACATGTGTTTCAGAAGGAAGAGCTCGTATTATCTCCCTTATGTGATAGCCTCAAAATAAACAACTACGGTTGTGAACAGATATCAAGTGACAAACAAATCCAAATCCTTCACAATAAGACAACAAATACTAACAAAAGGACGAAATACTTTACCCTGTGGTAAGCATCTTCACAATATTGAATGCATGGCTAATTTGGCTATACGCTCAGCTATAATAATATCGCTGCAAGAAAGCACTTGCACAGACCACTTTACTTTGATTGGCAAGAATGAACGTTTCTGGAAAGTGATACTTTATGACTATTCAAGTCTGCCACCATACAAAAGTAAATCCAAGATTATTTCAAGTGTAATAAAAAAAGTTCTACAGTTCTACAGATCTAGGAAAAATAGCTCTTATGTGTTACATATAAAGGATAACATTAAATTTGTGGGTTACTAAATACTGTTATTGATGAATGTAAAGAGATCTACATCACATAATGAGAATGATTATGCATACATGATGAACACTATATGGTTGAAGATTAAGCCTTTACATCTAACTGATATGGCAGAGTGCACTCAACTTGATTAGGTGACTCCGTTGTCTCATCCAAATTGGTTGAATCATTGAACCGTATCAATAGAGGAGAGACAGGCAGTCTGAAATTCTGACTGCACCGAGTCACATAGATGGTGAGGTGGTGGAGTTGACGGTGGCTAGAGTCGCCTGGATACAGAAAAAAAAATAAAATCATAATCAACAAACAGATTCGAAATATCTCTAAATGAATAAGAGAGTTGAAAACATAATTTTGATAAGCCCTTTTTCAATAAAAAAACATAGTTTGATAACTCTTAGATAAAACTACGATGAACATGAGTTAGACATAACAAAGAAGTCTCTTGTCAGATTAGTAAGATGGTGAAGATGGTGAGGATGACGTCTATGGGATCCAGACTGACCTTTTTATAGATGGCTCCACCGCCTAAAAAGGAGATAGGAAGCACCGAGTGAGGAATTATGATTTGTGTGGGTCAAGAAGTTAAGACCCCTCTTAATGGCGATGGAGCACTTGATGACGAAACGGATCGGAGATGATGTATCAAAGATGAAAAGACAGGTACAGAAACTGGATCGTCTACGCCGATCGAAGATGAACGAAGAAGGAGAGCGTACGTCTTATTAGGGTTTCGTTGAAGCTTGTGGTCGATGGGCCGCAGACGAAGTGCAAACCGAAGCCCGAAGCCAAGCCCGAAACAGAAAAAAAAGGAACTTTAGTGAAACGGTGAGTTTCACTCGTGGCAACACAATAGGAGCTTAATTTCCAGCATGGCATCCTTGTTGGCATAGGTGGGAGAGAGTTGTGGTCTTTTTTATATATAAAGATGCCAATATGTTTCTGTTCACATTCCATTTTGTACATCAATTAAGTTTCAATTATTTTTTATTGTATACGTATGTAATTTGTACGATCAATTATTTTCTTATTACATGGGTGTATTCACCCGACGCATCATATATTATAGGATGCACTGCTGCAGCTCGAGGGGCCGCCGAGGCCCATATGCTGGACCCTATTCTCAAAATTATTTGATTATTGCTTTAAACTTTAAAGTTCTGTAATTTCTTTAGTTTTAAATATTTCTTTAATATACAACGTAATGTACATTTTACAAGAATTAAATACTGCACTTTGTTTTATTGTTCTCTGTATGTATTTTGAGATTTCGTGTTACTGAAACAGTAGGTTAAGCAAACAGTAACAGCATAAGGATAAACTTTTGGAGTTTGATGTATAGATATTCCAAACTTAGATCAGACATCCTATAGATTTAATTGTTTCGGTTTTAACTTTCGTGGTTGACATAATGAGATGTAATAGACGGTTGGTCCATCCTTTAACTTTAATCGAAAAACATTCCAAACTTAGATCAGACATCATAAAATCTAATATATTTTATAGCATTATATACGTTCCTTGAACTTGATCAAATCAGCTGATAGACTGTATAAGGAAAAAAAATATTAGTTAGATTGAACAATGTTGAGATAGTACGCAAATTATTTTTCCTTAAAACAAGTACAATATAATTTTTTATTATGATGTTTGTAAATGCTTCAGATATTATACTATGATACTGAAAATATATTCAAATTTAAATCAATACATCAAATACTATTAAAACACGAGAACTCTTTATCGATTATGTTTTGGACTATAAAAAAGTCTACTATGATTATTTCTCTAATAATATAATTAACTTAACCTATTATATATATTTAAACTAAACTATCCTACAAATTATTTAGACTACGACTTAAATTGATATTAACAGATCTCATTACATTAAAAGCAACAGCGACCCGTGTTAACAAATCTTCTCAAACATGTGTGATAAATTAAACCTTCCTCACCTTTAGTTCTGCATATTATATATTCATAACAAAGCTAAATGTAGAAACCATTACTCGTGTCAATCATCAAATATTATACAACCATCCTGTGTTCTAATCAATGACCAAAATTCTGTGAATGTATTTGTCTGTATATATATTATATTCATACTGATCAGAAAAGTTATACACCATTCTCGTGCCAATCATCAATATCATTCAAACATCCTATGTTCTAATCAAATAAGAAGATTAGAGATATTTCATGTTATAAATTTCGCAGTTTAGTGAGAAAGGTGTAATTTTGAAGATTTCTCAAAGCCTGCACATACGCAGGTTGAGTTCTCAATCATCAATATACAAATCTAGCTTTGTATCCATCTCAGACAGATACTCATATTATTCAAGTCCGTTCAGATTCAAGGTCTCTTTCAAGTTTAGAACAATTCAATGATGTCCAAATACACGGGAACATGCATGATATATGGTGCTAAATATTCCTATAGATATAATGTTAATGTTATTTTGAAAAAAAATTAATATTGTGAAGTAGTTGAAACAATTTATTAGCTAATCAACCAAAAATCAAATCGCAACTACATTGTGTGATTCTACCTGAATTGTAAAAAAATTAAACGTAAAAAAGAACTAAAATATTTTTGATCCTAATAATATTCCGCAGATGAAACTATTTTAAATTTTCTTTCATCCAAATCATTTACCTATGTTAAAACATATATAAATTCCATATATAACTCATAAAAATAACATCTTCTCTAGGTTGATTTTTTGGTTTATAGGATATATGATTAATTTTTATGTACTTGCAAGTAATATAGATTGTTCCATTTCATTTAATTAACTTTCTTATTATTTCTACTTATATTTAACTTAATTAATATTAAATATACATCATGCCTAAATTAAAGAACTAACTAACTACATCATGCCTAATTATTTTTTTAAAAAACTAATGAACTTAAGTTATATTAATACGATGTCAAATTTTTTTTATATTAATACGAAATTTAAGTAATAAATCAATTATATTTTAGTTATTTATGTAATAAACAATAATATATGTCTATTAATTTGTATATATACAGCTATATATTAATCCAAATGCAAAAAAAAATCAGTTTCTTCAAAACCCTTACTAAATACATAAAAGTCTAATTCTTATTTTTAGAGTAATAAAATTAGATATACATATATATATATATATATATTATAAAATATTAATAGTTTGATACTATTAATATTTAATATACGATTAAACATGGTACTATTGATATTTTTATGAATATAGTTTTACGTCTTATTCAAACATATATACTATATTTATCAAATAGTGTGCATCCTCCCAAATATAGATTTATTACGCTTACAACAAGATGAAAATATGAAAATTTAGTTGGACTAAAAATTGTATTAAAATAAAAACATTTTTCATTATATATCTACCATTCATCTAAACATTCACAAATATACATTAGAATACTCTAACTATAATAATTTAAGTTAAATCGGATTGCATATTTTAAATAACATTTTTTTAAACTAAACTGGATTACATATGAGACCACATAATTTATCAATTTAACAACGGGTCGGTCGGATTTTAAAATACTTAATATAACGTTTCATTTATAACATTTAAATGTAGATACAATAAAAATACAAATTTATATCAAATAATTTTGGAATGTTTCGAATATAATCATGGGCTTTGAATGCGCGGATCAAACTCTACTCTTCTTTATTAAAAGAGAAGTACCATTTTTATCTATTACAAAAAGTCATATTAGGTCTATTTCATTAAATACATTTATTTGATTATTTACATTAATTTATTAAATGTATAAAATTTCTAAAAACTGTTCATAATTGTAACAAAATCTTATAATATTTTACAATAAGGGTTAATTCTTCTTTTTAATTAGTGATTTATTAATTTCGTAATTATTGATATAATATTATGATAAATAAATGTTAAATACATTTTACGTTTTTAAGAAAATAAATAAAATTATATACTATTTTATAAAACATATTTATTGTCTATTTTATATTAAATTATAAATTATATATGAACTAATTATAAAACATTATATTAAATTGGTAAATTAACATATTTTAAAAATCAATTTCATTTAAATAATAAATAAAATATCATTCATTTTGTAAAGGATTAATATTTTTATACAAAATAACATATGTTAAAGTGTTATATCTACAGCTATATATTATCTATTAATTTATTTATTTGAAAATTAACAAATATTTTATCTAAAATAATTGTATATAGAAATATAATATTATTTAACTAACCTTTAGTTTAAGCGTTATTACAAAATATAATATTTGAAAACATTAAAATTTTAATAATTCACTAGATTTTGACCCGCGGTTTCAAACCGCGGGATAATTTTTTGAAATATTCCAAATTTATTTGATAATAATTTGTATTTATTGTATTTACATTTATTATAAATGAAACGTTATATTGAGTATTTTAAAATTCGTCCCGACCCGCTGCTAAATCGGCAAATTATGTGGTTTCATATGTAATTCAGTTTAGTTTTTAATAAAATATTATTTAAAAATCCTATAAAACTCTTAATTACCGCTAGTACCTGAGATCCTGGCTATCGGTTGAACTGATAAGTGATTCAATATGCAATTCGGCTTGACTTAAATTATTATAGTTAAAGTATTCTTATATATATTCATGAATGTTTATATGAAGTGGATATATAATGAAAGCAGTGTTTCAATTTTAATACAATTCTTTTGTCAAACTAAATTTTCATCTTATTGTAAGTGTAATGAATCAATATTTGAGAGGATGAATACTAAAAATGAAATATACAATATTCAAGGATCAACAATTTATATATGTCTATTATAATTTAATGATTTATGTTTGTAAATATAATTTTCATTTATTTAGTAAGCTTACTTTTGTTATTCACATGTTATTATATTTTTTGATGTTTTGTTTATGACTTATTTGAAATTTTAAAGTTAATTTCATTAATTGCATTAGAAATGTAAATATTTATTAATTTTAATTTTGGTTTATATTTTTATAATATATATATATATATATATATATATATATATATATATATATATATATATATATATATATATATATATATATATATATATATAATTATATTTTACAACTAATTAAACTATTGATTCATACTCTCTTGCATCAATTTATGTTTTAACGTAGTGTTTTATGATATAATTGTGTTAATATATTTACTGAATTATTTAATATTTGATAAATATATTATATGTGTTTGAAGAACCCATAAAATTATGTTCATAAAAATATCAATAGTAACATGTTTCATCGTATACTAAATATTAATAGTATCGAACTATTACTACTTTTATCATATATTTATATATATGTATATCTAATTTTAATACTTTCTATAAGAATTATATTTTTTTATATTTAGTGAGGGTTTTGAAGAAATTGTTTTTTTTGCATTTGAATTAATATATAGCTGTATATATACAAATTAATAGACATATATCATTATTTATTACATTAATAGCTAAAATATAATTAATTTATCATTAAATTTTGTATTAATATTATTTAAATTCATTAGTTTAAGAAAATAGTAGATTAGTCAGTTAGCTCCTTAATTTTAGGCATGATTTATATTTAATATTATTAAGTTAAATGTAATTAGAAATAATAGGGAAGCTAAATATAAGGAAATAAAAAAATAAATGACATGGAACAACCTAGATTACTTGTAAGTAGATAAAAATTGCTCATATTTTAATAGTATTGATTAAAGATATTAACGAAAAATCAATTTTAACTATAACTTTAAAATCAGGTAAAACTAAATCAATTTTTATATTCGCCCAATTACGTTAATGAGTTTGATAAAAAAAAGTATCATGTTAATGAGCCAAGCTGGCCCATATATTCGCCCATTTACGTTAATGATATAAAACGGCCTAATCAAACAGAAGAGAGAAAGAAAACTCAAGAACTCTCTCTGGTTGGTTTTAAGAAAAGTAAAGTAAGAGATTGAATGTGCCCATAAATATAAAAAGATGGATGTCCAACGTGACCAGTTTAGTGTGAGACCTACTAAGTTGGAAGAGGTTTTGGGCCCATAGGATTTGTAAACTGATGTGTTAGTCGGAAACGAAAATATTATATACACATATCTCAACTTGTTTGTGCAATCAACAAAACAATCAAACTTGCATAGGGTGATAATAATGAACCAATACTCTGTCTCTGCCAGTAAGTGTAAAGATAAACAAAAAGAAAAGACTAGTCTGGCATGTTGGAACAGTATTATGAAACTAAATCAAAGTGTCTAAAAAAACTAACACTTAGCAAACCGACTGATTCCTATGTTTGTCAACAACTCTGCTTTATCACCTGCGGCAATGGTGAGAAAACCAGTAGGCAACTAAGGAAGACTCACTTCTCCTTTAAGCATCCCCACAACCTGTTTCATCGACGGTCGTGAAACCGGCAATCTTTGCAGACACTGCAACGCCACCTTTATGCACAACACTGCTTGTTCTTGGTCCAAATTTTGCAACTTCTGGTCCACAAGATCAACAAGCTTCCCTCTTCTCGCCAGCTTCCTCGCCCAAGACATGAGATTTGCACGTTGGATCTCACTCGCAGACCCCGTCATCTCCAACGGTCTCCTCCCGGAAACAAGAACTAACAACAGTACACCGTAGCTATACACATCGCATTTCTCAGACACACTGCTGTTGTCTAAGTTACAGTACTCAGGCGCTGCATAGCACACGGTTCCTCTCATGCTCGGCGTGCTACTTATCCCACAGCTCTTAGCTATCTCCCCACTCACCGAGTCATGGCTATTACCCCGTGCTCTTAACCCATCCAACCACCAATCAATGCTACTACCTTTACTGTTACTACGACGTCTCAAACTACTACTCCTCCCATCATCACTACAGAACTCAGATTCCAACGTTTTCTTCTTCTTCTTCTTCTTTTTATTAGCGAGTTCTCTTCGGTACTCATCTTTCCACCACTCTCTAACCATCCTCCGCTTCTTCTTCTTCTTGTTCTCACTCTCTTCCTCCAATGAAAGCCACCACTCTAGTTTCTTGCTACTCTTCTTCTCAAGCTTCTTACTCGAGGAAGAAGAAGAAGCTGTGGTAGCCGCCACGGACTCGATCCAATCAACGGTGCCTGGTCTCTCCTTCTTCACCTCAGAACCAATCCACTGCATCACATAGTCCTTCACTTTCCCTCTCTCCACATTGCTCTCTTGCTTCCACCACCAATCTTTCCCCTTCGCTTTCTCCCCCATCTCCGGAGAAACGGAGACAACCGTAGCCGTCGTCGTCTCCGGCGACTCCAGAGGCGCCACTCCCGTCTCCGGCGAAGACCCAGTAACTTCCGGCGACTGTTTCACCGGCCCAAAGTTGAAATCTTCATAACCAGTCGCAGTAGTGATCACACTCTCTAACTCTTCCTCCACCCCTCCTCCTCCTCCGCCGCCACCATTACTCTCCGGCGCCACAGTGATCTCCACGTGCTCCGGCTTAACCCTGGCTAAACCGAAGTCAGCTATCTTCGCGGAGAAGAGCTTATCCAACAGAACATTGCTAGGCTTTATGTCCCCGTGAATCACAGGCCGCTCGAGGCCGTGAAGATGCTCGATACCTTCCGCGACGTTGACCGCGACCAAGAACCTCTTCTTCCAATCCATGAGCTCGGGGCATCTCCTATGAAGCAGCGCGTCTTGGAGGTTTCCATTATCCATAAGCCGGTAAACAAGAACCAAACGTCGTCGTTTTTTGTCGTGGGAGAAGCCGACGACAGGGACCACGTGAGGAGAGTCAAGCTTGGCGGCGAAGAAGAGCTCGTTCTGGAACTCGGCTTCTCCCTGGAGAGATCCCGAATCCATCACCTTCACGGCTACATTCTCTCCGGTGGATAAGGTTCCTCGGAACACTGCGCCGAACCCGCCTTGGCCGAGCCGGTTCGCCGGGGAGAAAGACGCGGTTGCGCGGCGGAGTGTCGAGTAAGAGAACTCGCGCGGCGGATTGGAGGAGGAGGGGGAGTCTCCGGGAGGTGGCGGTGGGCGTTTCCGGCTGAACTTGCAGAAGCAGACGGAAAGAGTGACGAAGAGAGAGAAACCGGCGCCGGCTCCGGCCACCGTTAATTTTCGTGTTGTTCTGTCGTGATGGTGGCTAGACGGCGGTGGGGCTACCGGAGATAGTGGCGAGATTGCTCGTGACGGCATAGAGGATTAGTTAACCGAAGCTGAAACATAAACTGGAGAATAAAAGTGGAGATTTATGTGTTTCTCTGATGGATGTGAGTTATGTCTGTTTTTCCTTTTTCGCTTTTCAGATTAAAATCGGAAAGAGAGAAGAAAAAGGTAACAGCTGTTTCGGAAAATGGAAATGTTCTGTTGTTAATCGATTTCCCTGCATTTAATCGTAAATTTAACCGAAATCATTAATTACATCGTGGTTCACACTTATTGGTTCAGCCAGATCTTTCCATATCAGACCGAGATACATAATTTTTATCAAAAAAGGTTCTAGATTATGTTAGAATTTAAAACAAGATTTGAAGATAAAGCAAAAGGCGAAGACCAAGTCTTACTTGATTTCGAGTATAATTTGGTTTCTTTACTTCTTAATGAACCAACATAGCCGGTTAGGAAAAACCGGACCGGGTTAACTGTTAGCATCAAGCCATGTTTAATGCTCTTTTGTTACGTCGCTTTTGACTGACAATAAGATCATTTAATTAGTAACGTTAAAGAGGTGTATTCACGTGGGATGGAGTGGGGAGGCCGTGGGTTAATCAAAGATCACCATGTGGAATTTGTCTAATTAGGTTACTTGATTTAATTCAATTTAATTAATTTACTAACATATCCAAAACGGCACGCAACGTTTATTGTATTTAAGAAAACGGACCGACTTCTCAGAAACCACCCGGAACCTGCTGTTTTTTTTTTCCCAGCTTTCGTCTTCTTTAGATTAAAAAAAAATGTGTTTACTGCTAAAAAATCTAATTGGATCAGTGTATTACGTGTGTATTTACTTTCTCCTTTTTAAAGTCAACACTGTTTTATAGTCAACTCTATGCTGTTCGAAGATAAAACACGCCTTCTTATTTATTTATTTATTTATTGCGGTCAACTCTCTTAACGGATCTTTCCTTTTTTATATAGAAGGAAATGCCCGCAAGAAAGGCAAGCAGTAATAATTTACCAAAAAATGGAAACTTAACTTTACCGCACAACTGAAATCCTCTATATATAGGACTAGTAGGATCACACATTGAACACACGAACAATAATCTTGAATTGCCAACTAGAAGAACGAGAAGATGATGCATGCCAACGAAACCGAAGCATTACCGTGCGCTGGAGGTTGTGGACTTTTCGGGACACGACAGAACAATAATCTCTGCTCCCTTTGCTACAAAAGGAGTGTTCTTGAACAAGTGGCCAATCTCAAATTTGAGTCCAAGCCCGAGCCATCAACAGTACCTACGAGAAGTCCAGTAGTTGCCGCCGTAGAAGAACCGACTAGAAAACAGAGATGTGAGACGTGTCACAGGAAAGTAGGAGTGATTGGATTTAGCTGCAGATGCGGACACCTCTTTTGTGGGTCACATCGATATCCCGAGGAACATTCTTGTTCTTTCGACTACAAACTACCTGGACGCCTCGCACTGGAGAAACAGCTGCCTTTGATTAGAGCCGAGAAGTTCGTTAGGTTTCAGTCTTAGATTTTTTTTAAAAAATTTTTTGTATGTCCTTTAAATCTTTATATTATGAAATAACACACTTACTTTTTTTACGATTATCCAGTAAGAAAGCTGAATTAAAGTTTCTTTGTTAGAGGCTGATATGCAAGTTGTATAACTTTCATTTGGTTACTTGAAGTAGTTTGTTGAGTTAAAAAAAAAAAAGAAAGCTGAATTGAAGTTGTCCATATATCATTCAAGTAGCAAAAGAAGGGTCATAAAATAGCCAACGGGGAAATAAACTAAGTTACACTTCATCACTTTACAGACTTAAGATGTCAATTATTTACTAAGTGTGATTAAGGATAGAATAGACCTAACCGGGAAG
The DNA here is from genome assembly GCA_026261945.1 of Hirschfeldia incana. Lineage (NCBI taxonomy): Eukaryota > Viridiplantae > Streptophyta > Magnoliopsida > Brassicales > Brassicaceae > Hirschfeldia > Hirschfeldia incana. The sequence goes on from JABCMI010000006.1 coordinate 9,218,728, forward strand.
CAATAGCAACTGAATCATCTTTTGAAGTTGTGAATTGTATAATAAGATGCAGAATAGCTGTCTAATGCAAAAAATAAAATACAATAAAGCTTAACAGCAACCAAGTACAGACAGAAAATGCTAACGATGATGGCCTGTGTCTCGTATTTTTGATAAGAGTGAGACTGGTTTGTCTTTTGAATAATGATTGCTACTCCATTATACAGTTACAGAAGCTTTTGCTGATTGAAATAAAACCTCATCACTATTGACCTTGTTTCTTGAAGCTCAAATCTACATCTTCATTCATCTGAAACCAAAACCAAACAATACACCTCAACAAACATGCCATTTAGCGTAAGCCCTTACTCAAAACTTACCGATTCAGCAACTTGTTTGGCTTTATCTTCGTTGAACCCGAGCGCCTCCAAAACCTGGCGGCCTGCTGAGTCCTTTTGAGACCAAACACCAAGAAGCAAGTAAGCCGTGGTTAGTTCTCCATCCACACCTGTCACCAAAAAATGTTTCAGTTGGCTATAAGGGTGGGAGACAAACACAGGGGTTTAGAAAATGATTAGGATGGTGTATTTATTATGCACACCAGATTTCTTCTTCTCGTCAATAGCCCAGTCAACGGCCTTGCGAGCGGGTTCAGTTAGAGGAGGATGCTCTGGGCTGAAGAAGTACATATCTGATTTCCCTAGCAGCTTTATAATCTCATCCCTCACCTTGAAAAGCGTGATTCCATTCGCCCTCAGGAACTTAGCAGCTGTGCTTGTACCTGATATGAAAAACCGGAAAAAAAACAACAAGGAAAACAAACGTCAATTAAACACATGATCCGACACAATATACCATCAGCATCTTTTGAACAAACAGCAATAGGTGTTCTCACTGTTCTGAGAAGCTATAAGCAACACAAACAAAAATTATGATGATTCTACCCAATTCTGATGACAAACACAGGATTAAACAGCATAAGCATTTCCACAACTGAATTTTAAATATTTGCGTTTTTTTTCTATGGTTAAGAAACAAAGGGATAGAAGTAAAACCTCATCACACATGTCTAATGCTCAGAATCTGTTAAGCGGATGAACTCAAGCACAAAGCGAGCAATGAACTTCTTCTTATATTACTGATCTCTCTCAAAAAACTAAATTTAAAGACTTTTCGCTTTACTATTGTATTATATTACTGAATCCTCCTCTGTCAACCAACATAAGGCACCCCACAACTTAAGATACACAGACTTTTAGTTGTCTATGATCAAAGAAAAGGGACAGAAGCAAACAAAATCTCATCCCACATGAACAAATAAACCAACCATAATATGCTTGGGATTCAGTGAAGCATACAACAAAGATGAGAACTCTTCACCAGCATTGGTATTAACGGTATACTCAAAAGCAAAGCATAAAACTTTCAACAACAAGCATCATAGATATTCACAAAGAAACCACAATCTAAACTAAAAAGACTCAGTAACTAGAAAAAGCTGAAGAAGAATGAATCAAATACACAAACCTTCGACCAAAATACCCATGAGAATAGCTTCGCTTCCAGTGGTTGGATACTTGAGCTTCCTAGCCTCCAATTCACCCATTGCCAGTGATTTTATCGCTCTCGCCGACCATCTAAAATTCAAAAAACGGATAAAACCTTTCAACAATCTACTAAACCCATCAACCTATTCAAATCACATAAAAGCAATCTCTCAAAAAGAGACTCACTTTGGGATCTTGTCCGAAGAAGAACCATTCTCCGGTTGCCTGCAACATAACGAACCCTAAGTTTTCGTCCGACCGATTAAACTATAAAATAGCTTTCAAATCAAAAGCTCACGCAGTTGGGACGCTGAAGACGGTGCTGGCCGATGTCAAGAACCGGTGCTTGGAGACGAAGCAGCGGCGCGACGGTTGTTTAACCAGAAGCTTCTTACCTAGCAGAGAAGGAGGTGGAATCAGGGAAGAAGAAGAGGGAGATGATGCACTTCGCCGGGGAACGACGACCGTCGAAGGGATAAAGGAAAGCGTGTACGACGACGCCATTTTTCGCTCCGACAAGAAGACAAAAAGCCTTTTGGGTGAGCTTTAGCGATTTGATATTTGTGTCTTCTTTTGCACATAAACCCCCCAAATCCATTACATAATTTTTTTTTTCTGGTCCAAGTCGTTTTAAACGTTTCAAATAGAAGCAGATACTTTTTCTAAAGTTCAATTTTACCCCGTAAAATATCAGCACACTTTGGAGTGGAGGAGAGATTGTTTGGACAAATGGGTTCCATAGAGATAGAGTTAGAAGTCCGTTGGTTGTGTTCTTGAGCAACAAATCGTTTTGCTACAAAATTAGTTGAGAAATAACATGAGTCCAACACTACGTGTTATTTATCAACTATTTTGGTAGCAAAACGATTTGTTGCTCAAGAACACAACCAACGGACTTCTAACTCTATGGAACCCATTTGTCCAAACAATCTCTCTTCCACTCCAAAGTGTGCTGATTTTTTACGAGGTAAAATTGAACTTTAGAACACAACGTCGCTTGGAGCATGAGCCCAACACTAAAACTAAAGAAAATATGACAAATAATCAAAATAACCTAAAATTATGAAGAGCATGAAAAATCATCAAAATCACTTCATAAATAATTGTATGGAATTAAAAACAAATTTTGTTTAATAATATTAAATTTATATGTTATATTAAAATTTAGTTTTTTCCTTGTTTTTCATGTTGTTATTAGGTTTTAGACTTTTAGCTAAGTTATTGATTTATTACTATTTCTAACTGGTTCGCTAATTTGATAATTTCAACAATACCTTTCATAAATTTTATCTATATTATTACTTGCGAAATGATTTTTCAACAGAGCTCTCAAGTTAAAGTTAGAGTGGCTAAAATCGATGATGCCTTTAATGAATAATAAGATTTTTTAATACATGATTAACAATAAATAAAAAATAAATCTCAGTAATTGTTAATTATCGTTATCTAAAATAGTTTATATTGTGTTTAGATTAAGTTATCAATTTATTAATTTAGATAATATAAATATTTTGATTTCTAATTAACTGATTAATTTAAATAATAGAAATATTTCAAAATTTTTAATTGGAATTATGATATATAATTATTTTAACTTTCACAAGATTCTTATTAGTTTTTAACTTGGATAATTAATTTATTAATTTAAATAATAGAAGTATTTCAAACTTTCTAATTGGAATTACAATTTATAATTCTTTTAAATAAGTTAGGACCAATTCCGATTTTCATATGATGTAAGATGTTTTAAACTATATAGTTTCATTTTTTCTCATTCATTTCAAGTTGTCTCGATTGTAGTTTTTGACATCTAAATTTATGTACTTTTGATATTTTTATTTTTTTGGTGGAGTTCTATGTTTTTTTTTCTTTTTTTTTTGAGTTTGAAATACTAGGAGAAAATCGGTTTGTTACATGGAGTTTAGAATTATGAACTATGTATTCTGAATTACTTCAATAGCTATTTCATGTGTATATTTTATTACTGCCGAATCTATAAAAAATAAGCTTTGAATATGTGTTTAATGGTTTAGTTTCTAAAACGGCTAAAATAAACATATTTTTAATGATTAATTAGATTTATCAATTTATAATTAACCATGAATTAATTTTAATAATAAAATTATCATTATTTAGTGTTATAGGTATGTTTCTGGTTCAAAAATACAAAATAGATTAAGAGAGACCACAAATTCACATTCTTATTTCATTTTATTGTATGAAATATTTGATATGTAATTATTCTATTATGGTCTCGTAGTTTTATTTTGTTTTGTGTTAAGGAGGCTACAAGATTCTATTACTAGTAATATAACACCTTAAGTCCTGTTATATAATCTAGGGTTTCTTGGATCCTCTGCTGATAAAACTTATTAATATTATTTGATTAGGATCAAAGCTCTTCTGATTATTAACATATCGTGAATCATCCCCTCTCCTTGCTGTTTTGGTTACATCTTCTCATCTTAGACGTTTCCGTAAGGAACACTACAAGGGCTATCTCCAAACAAACCAACTGTGAGTTTTGCTGTGATCATCGTAACTAGTTTTGCTGTTGTTTCAGTTTTCTTTTCTCCACTACGGTTTATGAACCCCTTTAGGTTTCTCCAATATGCAGGCTCTCACCGTAGACAATTGTCCTTTGGTCACTGCAAGTTTCTACATGGACAAAATCAGTCATCTTTCGGATGATTTGCTCTTGCGCATATTGTCACTCAACACGGCAAAAGATGTTATGGCCACAAGTCTTTTGTCCAAAAGATGGCGTTCTCTTTGGACTTTGGTTCCAGGAATCAAATACGACGATAGCAATCACAATGTTAACTACAAGCTCTTCACGCACTTTTTAATTCGCAGGTTATTCCAATCAAACAAGGGACTAGTTCTAGAACACCTGCATCTGAGTCTCGTCCCTGACTGTTCCTCTGTAGATATTGGACTATGGATTAATCTTGCAGTTGCCCACCATCTCCGCGAGCTGCATATTCATATTCATTCTTCCAAGAAAGGGTCTGTTAGTTTACCGAGTAGTCTATATACCTCTGAAACACTTCAGAGTTTGACACTCATCAAGTTCGTTTTTCTTGATGTTCCTGTTCACGTCCATCTCCCGTCTCTCAAAACACTGAGCCTTGAGTCTGTCACTTACGCAAACAAAACGTCTCTACAAAGACTTTTATCCGGTTGTCCAAATCTTGGAGTATTGTCTGTGGAACATCGTTCTGAAGACCCACCAATGGATGTCAATGTCGTGGTGCCTTCCTTACAAAGGCTATATGTGCTTAGAACACGTGGGACGTATGTGCTAAACGTCCCTTCTTTGAAGTACCTTAAGTGTACTGGTATGGAAAGTAGCAAACTCCTTCAAATTGAAAACATGCCTGAGCTGGTAAGGGCACATGTTACCCTTTGTATAGATGCCCACAAGTCTCTGAAAGCTCTCACTTCTGCCCGTCTTCTTAAGCTATGGATAACACTTCCAGTGGTAAATATCAAACTATATAAATATTAAAAATTGTGCTCTCAGTATATTATTTAGTATTACTTATGTAGTTTGCATATGAAACAGGTTGTGGATCCTTGGGGTATGATCTTCAACCAGCTTGTCCATCTAACCATGTGTCGATTTGCTGGACGTAGTTGGGATCTAGTTACTTGTATGCTTCAAAATTCTCCCAAGCTAAGATTCCTGAAACTCATTGATGATGTAAGTGGTCTCCTTAATACAGTTCTTATCCGGGTTAAGTTTTCCAATATTTTTGTGTTAGACTGATGAGTCTGTTGTTGACTGTTAACTATGTCCACGCTCTTAGAAGCTTTACATGTATCTCTGTGGCATGGATATCACAACTGTTTGGAAGCGGCCGAGTTCTGTTCCAGAGTGTTTACTGAACAGTCTTGAGGTTTTTGAGTGGTCCGGATACAGAGGAAGACAAGGAGAAAGAGAGATGGCAACGTATGTACTAAAGAATGCTACTTGTTTAAAGACGGCGACATTTTCTCCGTTATCAACTGATTTGGGAGAGAAGTATCAGATGCTCAAGGAGTTGGCATCTGTAGCTACAGCTTCTGCTTCGTGTCAGCTTCTTTTCGACTGAACAATCATATAACACATTTAGTGCTTCTTAATCATTGCTGTGTTTAGTTTTTTTGGTTGGACTCATGTATCGGATTGTGTTGGGAGCTATTAGGGACTAGGGAGAATACATTATACATATATTTTGGGCATGTTGTGTTCATAGCAATAATCATGTTGAGGTGCAATGGATTACTAGAGATAGATTCAGTCTCACAGTTACCAAAAGCTTCGGACCAGAATCTCTCCTGAGACTGACTCGGTCTAGAGATGAGATCATCGGATCCCAAAGAACAAAAATCTGAGGTCTGTGCCTATCAAATAGCATCACAGACTTTCATTAATATTCAAATTTACACCATAATTAATGAAATAAAAAGACACGAGCTAATCAAGAAAATTATATAGGGGAACGGGTAGGTGTCCCTAACACTAACCTTCACCGTGGTGGTGGGCCTGTGGTACAAATCTACAAGTGAGAGACTTCATAGTTTGTTTATATCACAAATCAAGAATCAGATTAGTACGTGTTAGATCCTGTAGTATTCTTTCCCTTTGAGTTTCAAAGTCTCGAGAATTATTGACTTTCGTGGATTTTGATTTGTCTGGCCACCATAACTGCCCTCCAACGATCTCGTCCTTTAATATATAGACAGACTGCTTTGCATACCAGTGCCCTGATGACAAGACTACCACGTGGAAACTCTGAAGAGCTTCTATTATGCGCTCATCAGGAAGGTCCAGGTTCAGTTTGGTGACACCTTTAGGAGCATAACCGAATTTTTCGTTTAACTGATGGACAAGCCAGGACGGCCCATATACGGGCAATCATTACTGATGATGACCTAAAACACCATCTCTGCATCTTTTTACTCCCACGATTCACCGGTGTCTCAACCTGGAAACATCAATCTATGTTAATATAGTACAAACAGTTTCATGAAGACCAGTAGGAATTGTGGTCAAGAATCAACAGTAGAAAGATAAATTTATTTTTTGCCAACCAATGCAGGAAATAACAACTATACGAGTTGGCATTGCACATTGTTTTTACTTGGCGACGAAACAGAGAAGCTCCCTAAAAGCATAAGATTTTGAGTACGTTCAAAAGGTTGGATCCAACCATTCATTTGACTAAAACCAAATCGTCTTTATATGTTGTTTGTTCTATATTCTCAAGTGGACGTAGTTGTGTCTTGCTTGTGTCGGTACATTGAGTAAAGATTTACTAAACACATATTTATAGGTTTGTGAAACTGAATGAATATATTAGAATGAGAGATACAAGTATATATACACAATACGAGATACGTGATACGTACTAGGTTAACATAATTGTCTATACTACCCTTAATACATATATACTCTACACACCCCCTCAAGATGGAGGGAGTGAAACCACTCCAATCTTGCTGATCAATTCAGTGAATCGTGTCCGTGGCAGTGGCTTTGTTAGAGCATCCGCGAGCTGATCTTTGGTGGAGACATGAGTTACACGCAAAGCACCGGAACGAACGTTTTCACGGACAAAGTGGAAGTCCAGAGCAAGATGTTTCATGCGGGAATGGAAGACAGGGTTGGCACTGAGATATGTGGCGCCAACATTGTCACAAAACACAACCGGAGGATGTTTGAGCGTGATGCCGAGCTCGGAGAGAAGTGAACAAACCCATTTCATCTCAGCTGCTGTATTTGCAACTGCGCGATATTCAGCCTCCGTAGAAGACCGAGCAACGCCTGTTTGCTTCTTGGATGACCAGGCTATAGGTGTTGCACCGATGTAGAGGATGAAGGCATTGGTAGAGACAAAGTCATCTGTGTCGCCTGCCCAATCTGCATCAGAGTAGGCATGAAGAGAGAGAGGTGTGTTTTGGCGTAAAAGAATACCATGGGAGAGCGTTCCAGCCAAGTAGCGCAAGATCCGTTTAACCGCGAGCCAGTGTTCATCAGTGGGACAATGCATAAACTGAGAGAGGCGGTTGACACTGTAAGCAATGTCAGGTCTTGTAAAGGAGAGATATTGAAGACTCCCCACAATCATGCGGAACTCACGTGGATCGGCTAGAGGATGACCGGAAGAAAGGGAGAGCTTCGGAGAAACCGGCATTGGTGTCGTTACTGGTTTTGCATCGATCATCTTTGTCTTGGCGAGTAGATCAAGTATATATTTTCGTTGCATAAGGTGAAGACCAGTAGACGTTCTTGTTGCTTCGACGCCAAGGAAATAATCCAGATCGGTGGGTTCCTTCAGAGAGAAGCGGGTGGCGAGGACATGTATACACGCAGAAACCAGACTGTTACTGCTGCCGGTGATGATAATGTCATCAACGTAAATAAGGATATAGAGGACCTGAGCACCATGAATATATATGAACACCGACGTGTCAGCGACGGAGTTCGTGCACCCCATCTGAAGAAGAAAATTACGGAGTTCCTGGTACCAAGCGCGTGGTGCTTGTTTGAGACCATAGAGTGCTTTCTTGAGACGGCAGACGTGATGTGGGCGATCAGGATCAACAAAACCAGGTGGCTGAGAGACATAGACTTCATCCGTTAGAGTTCCTTGGAGAAACGCATTATTGACATCGAGTTGTTTGATAACCCACGAGCGAGTAACAGCCAACTGAAGAACAAGACGAATGGTGAGAGTCTTAACCACCGGGCTGAATGTTTCAGCATAGTCCACTCCATACTCCTGTCTATGACCACGAGCAACCCATCTAGACTTGTACCTGCGAATAGTACCATCAGGTGAGTATTTAATCGTATGGATCCATTTTGTCGTAATGACATGTTGATCCGGAGCCGGGGGCACGAGCTCGAACGTGTGGTTGCTTATTTGAGCATTATATTCGGCTGTCATAGAGCCTCTCCAGTTAGGATCTCGCATGGCCTGGGCAACAGAGGTAGGGATAGAGGGGCGAGGTTCGGAGGTGGCATTAAAGGTGAGTTTGTTGGTGGGTTTGGTTATTTTGTTCTTAGCGCGGGTCTGCATAGGGTGGAGGTTCGAGACAGGTGGAGGGGACGAAGTAGATTGGTTTGGTGGGGGTGCAGGGATAGGAATGGTAGGAATAGAAGAGTTGGGTGATGGTTCAGGAGGAGGTACGGTTGTAACAGGTGTCGGATTAGTTACTGGTTGTGTTTGGGATGAGGGCAAGGGTTGGGAGCTCTCGCCTTGTACCTGCACAGATTCAATAAGCGTACCTGTTAAATTAGTTCCTGAAGTATGTTCTGTTGTTGGAATAACAGGAACAGACGCAGGCGGTGATGAAAGCACCGGCTGTTGGTGAGGATCCGGACACGGGGGTTGAGACAAGACAGGCTGTACGAGTGACGATGGTCGGACTGGAATAGAAGTAGCTGGAGCAAAGACTGGCGATGGAGACGGGGTATCGTCAGGTACTGGAACTTTTGCTTTATGTGTAGTGTAAGGAAAAGTCGTCTCAATGAATTGAACATGACGGGACGTATATATTCGTCCAGTATCAAGATGAAGACAGAGATACGCACTCTGCGTTAGAGAGTAGCCGAGAAACACGCAGGGAAGTGATCGAAGGTCAAGCTTATGTTGCGCATACGGTCGTAACCATGGGAAACAAAGGCAGCCGAACACCCGGAGCTTAAGATAATTGGGAGACTTCTGGAAGAGCTTGGCGTATGGTGACTGGTTCGCGATGACCGGCGATGGGAGACGGTTAATAAGGTACACTGCTGCCGCAAAGGAGTAAGTCCAGTATGTGGTTGGCAAGGCACCTTGATGGAGAAGAGTGAGGCCAGTCTCGACAATATGTCTGTGTTTTCGCTCAGCTATTCCATTATGCTCCGGTGTGTGTGGCGGTGATGTATAGTGGGAGATCCCATGCGATGCCAGAAAGCTCCGCAGGGCAATATATTCGCCTCCATTGTCTGAGTATAGGTTCTTTATCTGTTTCCCAAAATGTTTCTCGACCACGGCTTTGAAAAGGATGAAAGTTTCTTTGACTTGGGATTTTTGTTTTAGAGGATAGAACCAGGTATATCTGGTAAAGTGATCGACAAAGATGAGATAGTATTTAAAATTGTCGATAGAAATAATGGGAGAGGTCCAAACATCTGTATAAAGATACTCAAGGGGCTGAGAAGAGGTGATAGTATTTGTGTGAAATGGAAGTTTATGACTTTTATTTGTAAAACAATGAGAACAAGGGGTCTCTGTTTGAGAAGAAGATGAAAGCGGCAACAAAAACTGAGAGATAATAGAATGCAAAATCGAAGAAGATGGATGGCCTAAACGGGAATGCCAAGAAGAGAGGGTAGTCTTTGGTGAAGGAGAGGCGAAAAGAGAGATTGTGTTGGATGATGAAACCGGCCACTCGTACAGCTCGTCTTTAGTCTTGCCTTGGAGTAAGCGGACCCCCGTGCTGAGATCCTTCACCTGAAAATGAGCAGGAAAGAATTCAACAGAAACGTTATTAGAATTGCACAAGCGATAGACAGAGATAAGGTTACGTTTGAGATTAGGAACATAAAGGATATTATTTAAGTTAAAGGAATGGGAAGGGGTAGTAAGAGTAGTTGAACCAGTATGCGAGATCGGAAGACCGGAACCGTCGGCGATCATGACATCCTCTCCGCCAGTATACGGCTGGTGCAGTGCCAGGTTGCTCAAGTCTGTGGTGAGATGGTGCGTTGCACCGCTGTCTAATATCCAGTTACCGGGATTATAGGAGTGAGCAGAAGCTACATTAGCACGTGGTTGCCATGACGTTGGAGCCGGTTTGGAGCTCGAGTTGGAGGTGGCCGCAGCAGTCGAGAGTTGAGGGCAGCGCCGAGCGCTATGTCCTTGTACACTGCAGATTTGGCAGCGACCCTGATATCCACGCGGAGCACCATCGTTGCGAGGAGAAAATTGTTGTTGCTGCCATGTCTGTGGGGAGCGACTGGTGTTCTGGCGAGGGTGGTTGTAGTTGTTCCTGTGCGGATTGTTGGTGTTGGAGGAGCCACGGTGGTTTGCAATATTTGCAGTGATCGGAAGAATCCCAGCGGTAGTGGTCTTGGAGAGGAGCTTGGTTTCGTGGTTGAGAAGCTTCTCATGAATCTCTGTGAGCGACGGAGGAGACTCGCGACCTTCGATTTGTTCTTTAATGGGTTTGTACTCGTCCGGTAACCCTTCCAAGATGAGTTCGATCTGGTCCTCAATGTCGTATGGCTTGCCAAGAAGAGCGACCTGATCAAAACGGGTTTTGAATCCTTGGAAGTACTCGTCAATCTTCATGGTGCCTTTGGTCCAGCTTCTGATCTGTTGACGCAGCTGCTGGATATGAGCTCGGCTTGGTTTAGCATAAGTGGAGTTTAGGATCTCCCAAATCTGAGCCGCTGTGGTCGTCGTGGACAAGATCGGCTGGATGGAGACCGTAATAGCACCCAGCAAGCCGCTGTAAATCAAGCGATCTTGGCGCTTCCAAAGTTGATAGGCCGGATTTGGGTTCACAACACCATCGCTTGTGATAGTTGGAGGCGGGATGACGGTGGATCCGTCGATATGGCCGTAGAGGTCATAACCGTCGAGGAGAGCATGGACTTGGCGGCTCCACATGAGGAAGTTTGAAGCAGTAAGCTTGGTGACATTAGTCATGTTTATGTTGAGGAGAGTTGTTGAATCAGAGGTAACAATGGTTTCATTGGGGTTTGCAGGTGAGATCGACATCGGATTCAGTCAAGGGAGGAAGAAGATGACGATAAAGAAAAGAAAGGGAGGGAAGAGAGAGCTTTGAAATATGACGGCTAGGGTTTATTTTGTGGATCAATGCTCTGATACCATATAGGTTTGTGAAACTGAATGAATATATTAGAATGAGAGATACAAGTATATATACACAATACGAGATACGTGATACGTACTAGGTTAACATAATTGTCTATACTACCCTTAATACATATATACTCTACAATATTGACATGTCACATGTGTCGATTATTATAAACATCAATGCTCCTAATCAGATTATCATGTTATAATGGTTTTCATAACACAAGTATAAAACATCGTTACAAATATCATGTTTTGTTATCACTTTTAAAGACGGCGAGAGCAAGATTCTTAATTGAGTTTCTGACCTTAAACTTCAAGCCCTAGAGAGAGAGAGAGAGAGAGAGGGTCCAAGATGAGATTTGGGAAAGAGTTTGCGTCCAAGATGATCCCAGAATGGCAAGAAGCTTACATTGATTATGCTCACCTCAAAACCATTCTGCAAGACATCCAAACTTCCCGAAATATTTCAGTTTCCAACAGCCGGATGAAAACTTCCTTCGCACGTAATCCGACCAAACGCTACAACCGCGACGCCTCGGTCTCTGAGACTCACGACACTGTGGTAAACACTGTCGAAGAGCCCGAGATAACTTACGACATGGCGTTTTTGAAGGCGGGAGAACCAGGTGGAGACTCTGAGCTTGTCTTCTTTAGAACCCTAGATCAAGAATTCAACAAAGTGAATAGCTTTTACAGGACGGAAGTGGAGAAAGCGACGGACGAGGCTCTAGCTTTGAATAAACAGATAGATTCTTTGGTTGCTTTCAGACTCAGAGTTATGGAGAAGAAACATTCTCTCTCTGACTCAATCTCTGTAGATGTCAATGCCTTCACTTCTGAGATTGGATCATCTTCCAAGTCTAAAGAACACAGTGAGTTTCTCTGAACACTTTAGGGGCTGATTTGGCATGTGAATATTGAAAGTTTGAATCTTTATGCTTTTGAAATAATCAGCGAATCAGAGTGTTCTTGAGCGCATCAGGATGAATAAAACACGTGAAACTCCACTGTCAACCATTAAAACCATCCTCAAGGTTCATAAGCATGAGGAAGAGCTCAGATTTACAAGTGAGAATCTCAAGAAAGCCGAGGAGCTACTTCAGATAGCGTTCATTGAGTTCTATCAGAAACTTGGACATCTTAAGAACTATAGCTTCTTGAACACGTCAGCTATATCTAAGATCATGAAGAAGTATGATAAGGTACTTTCTACTTTAAATCTACCAAAATCCCTATTTTTACGTTTACTTTATCTCTTACTTCAAAAATTAATTTGTTGACTTTAAATTTAAAACTATGTGGACGTTTTATATTACATCTTGACCATTTCGGAATTTTAATAAATAACTTTATACCCTTAAATCATAATCATTTTTGGTCAAAATAACACTTAACATCGTTTAACATTTTTCTTACTTTTGACATTCTTTTCAAACAGTAGACAGTAGATATTTCTAAAATTGATAGTTTATATCTTTTTGTTCAAATATTTAACCCACTTAACTTGCATTTGTCGTATGTGCTTGTTGATTAATAATAGCTGTGTCTAATGTATGAGAGTATATGCTTTAAGTAATTCTATATTTAAAGGTATTCAACGATAGTAAAGAAACAAGTGTAGTCTAAAAATTTAGGATGGGGGAAATTGTGATTTTCTCACTGACAACCTTTCTTTTTACATCCTACATTGTTATTTTCTCCTAAATTGTAACAATTTTTTTCTTCTAATGATTTTGACAATTATTTTGTTGATATTATTAGTTAGTACTTAGTAGAAGATATAACTATTGATAACTTTACTATTTTAGATAGCAGCAAGAAATGCTTCGAGACAGTACATGGGGATGGTGGATAGCTCTTACCTCACTAGCTCCGATGAAGTAAGAACAGTTTTGAAATTTACACTTCCCTATCTACCAAGTACCAAAAACAAACTTGAACGTGAAGCTTTTAACATCTTCAGGTTCATAAGCTGATGCTAAGAATTGAATCTACTTTCATTGAGCATTTCTCCAGTTCAAACCGGAGCCAAGGGATGAACCTCTTAAGAACAAAAGCAAACAAAGAACGTCATCGGATCACATTCTCCACCGGTATATAACAACACTATAATATCCATTCTTTGATTTGTGTTTTTAGTGATTCATCATTTTGTTCTGTTTTTTTCCTCTGTTTTTGCCAGGCTTCTTCTTCGGTTGCTCTATTTCTCTCATTATAGCTCTTGTTTTGATCATCCATGCACGTAATATCATGGGCACACCGGGACAAAGAGCTTACATGGAAACAATGTTCCCTCTTTACAGGTATACATGGAAACAACTTACATATATATAAGCCAAACTCCCCCTGATCTTGAGATATATACATTCCATTTGCAGGTTCTTTGGGTTTGTAGTTTTGCATGTGATTATGTACGCTGCTAATATATACTTCTGGAAGATTTACCGTGTGAATTACTCCTTCATCTTTGGATTCAAACAAGGCACTGAGCTTGGTTACAGACATGTTCTACTTCTGAGTTTTGGTCTTGGTACACTTTCTTTGTGCGCTGTCTTATTAAACCTTGACATGGAAATGGATTCCCAAACAAAAGATTACAAAACATTCACTAAACTTATTCCTCTCTTTCTCCTGGCAGTAAGTTCCTTCTCTCTTCCTCTCTCATTACATTTCACAACTCAGTCCTCTTGTGTTTTGTGAGACTGGTTTCTCTTCACATTGCAGCTAGTAATTGCCATAACTATTTGCCCCTTTAACATTTTGTATCGACCCAGCCGATTCTTCTTTCTCATGGCTCTGTTCCACTGCATCGCTGCACCATTTTACACGGTAACAACAACATTCTCTGCTGCAGTCACATGAACAACTGCATTAACAAAATGTTAATTAATATGAATGTCTTGCATCTTTGCAGGTGAATTTTCCTGATTTTTTCTTAGCAGATCAACTAACAAGCCAGGTCAGAAAAATACCAGTACTCAGAAAATAGTTTCATACTCACTCTAAGGATGATTTGAGATTGTAGCAATACAATGTGTAGGTTCAAGCACTGAGGAGTCTAGAGTTCTACATATGCTACTATGGATTTGGAGATTTCAGACAGAGACGAAGAAACACATGCAGATCAAATGATCTATTCACAACATTCTACTTCATTGTAGCCGTTATACCTTACTGGTTACGGTTTCTTCAGTGCATACGAAGAGTAATCGAAGAGAGAGATCAGATGCATGGCTACAATGCCGTAAAGTATCTCTTGACCATCGTTGCTGCTTGTCTTAGAACAGCTTATACTCTTAACAGAGGAGCCAGTTGGAACATCTCAGCTTGGGTTTTCTCAGGAGCTGCAACGCTTAACGCAACTTACTGGGACATTGTTGTTGACTGGGGTTTGCTTCAAAGAAGATGTAAGAACAGTTTCTTGAGAGACAAGCTTCTTGTTCCTCACAAAACTGTTTACTACGCTGCAATGGTGAGCAATCAAAGCCAGCAATATCCTCTGTTTATCTTTTCTATTTTTCTTATATTACGGTTTATGTTGCTTCATCGCTTTGGCAGGTACTGAATGTTTTGTTGAGGTTAGTGTGGTTACAGACAGTTTTGGATCTGAAATTCTCTTTCTTACATAGAGAGACTCTTGTGGCGCTTATGGCTTGCTTAGAAATCATACGCAGAGGTATCTGGAACTTCTTCAGGTAAGCTCCGAGACGATAGTGTTTCATTAATGGATCTATACTACATTAATGCTTTTGAGAAGTTTTGTTGGGTTTGTTAATTAGGCTGGAGAATGAACACTTAAATAACGTTGGGAAGTTCAGGGCGTTCAGAACTGTTCCCTTACCATTCAACTACCAAGAAGACAGAGATCAAGATAGTTAGCTGAACAAGACTTACATTTTTTTTTTTGAAACACAAATAAGACTTGTGTATATACATTGGTTTTACGAAAACATCTTGATAAATTCATAACATAGGAACCTAACTTGGTTACAAGCACACATACAGCGCTCACAATTTTTGAAGTATAAAAAGCATGTTTAGTTTTTCCAGTAATATATCTTGCTGTAGAATGCAAATACAGCCTTAGTTGTTTTCATTTGGCGTCTGTGTTTACATTTGTGTAACTCTACATGTGTTTAGGTTCTGTGTTTGGTTCAAATGGACTAAGTAAACCAAACAGAAAAAGTAGAATAAGGGTTTTAACGTTTTTGCTACTGTATTTAGGGGAATAGGATAATGTGATTTCCCGTAACCTAGAGCCGTCGTTATTTTGGTTTACCGGAATTTTTTCCATTCTCGATGTGTACTTAGATCTCCTTTTTGGAGCTTATCAAATAAATTAAGTAAAAAATAAAATAAAATAAATAGGATAATGTGTTACCGATCACCATTATTCTTTTGTGTTATTCATTTGAAGTTTTATACCCACTAGTACAATTTCAGAAAATGCTTCCTCATTAAAATTTAATGAACAATTTTTTTTAAAGTACAAATGATTTGATATTATATCAAATTAAATAATTTGAAAATAAGGTAAATTAAATGGTTTCCAGCTATAAGTTCTACCTCTTAGATTTGAGTTTCGACCACATGGGTGAAAAATGTGGCTTTCCTGAACTCTTTCGCCGGATTCTCCGACTTAACTCCGGTGAACGGGTCATTAGATACTAATTGTATCTTTTTCGAGAACATCCGGATACTAGTATCATTGAAAAACAAAAGAAATACAAAAATATTTTAGCTTAAAAAGTTAGATTTAATATATGTATATATATATATATATATATATATATATATATATATTTTAAATTACTTGGCGAAATATTTTTATTTTTTATAGGCTGGTCTGGTTGGAGAATTAAACCAATAAGTTTAGTTTCAGACCTATTTGGGCCTAACTGAAACCCACGAGGGCCCAATAACCGATAACGGTTTTCGAAATATCTCGAAACCGAATAAACTCGCTAAACGACCGCTCTCATCCCTATTAAGCAAAACCCTCCCTCCTCTTCTAGGGTTTAGTCTCTTCCTTCCTTCCTCAGAACAAGTTGCCGTCTCTCGATTCCAAGTGTGCATCCGCCGTCTTGCCGAATATGGGTTTCTGGGGTTAGTCCATACAATACGATTCTTCTCCAATCTCGTCGCGCTTCTCATCTTTGATTCTGTTTCTTTGACTGGTTCTGATTGTGTATTTATCTCAACTTTTTTGTTTTAACAGGAATCGAAGTGAAACCTGGGAAACCTCAAGCTTACGATCCCCAAAGCGAAGAACGGAAGCTTCATCTGACGCAGGTATAGTAGTAGCATTGAGACTAGTTTGGAAGCTGAGAGATGTCTTATAAAATGTATTGCTACGATGCAGGCAACTCTAGGTGCTGGTTCGGGTAAAGAGAAGAGTGTGATTCAGTGTTCCATAGGAGGAAACGCACCCGTTTACTTGTGTTCGTTGCTGCCGAACAAATCCGAATGTTGTCCTTTGAATCTTGAGTTTGATGATAGCAACGAGAGAGTTGAGTTCTCTGTTGCTGGTGACCGAAGCATCCACCTTTCTGGATTCTTGGTGGATTATGATGAGGAGGAGAGTGAGCAGGATGATTATGATGAAGATGATGATTCGTATCCTTTTTCTTTGCTTTCTTGTTTTGTTTTTTTTTGTTAGCTTCCTTCTGCTTTTAAAGTTTTCGTTGCGACATTGTTAGAGATGGGATCGATATTGGTGAGACTGATTCTGGAGAGTCTGATTATGATAGTGACGAGGATGAGGATCATATGGGTGAGTTTGAGGACTTCCTTGATCACAATCTTGATATGTATCGTCAAGGTTCTGTTCCAAACAGTGGAGGTACTTTTTCTATCCTCGTATTGGAGAAGCATTTTAAAAGTGTCACTCTTGCCTTATATATAGCTACATGATTTCATATAGATATTGATGAAGTGATGTAGCTTTTCAATTTTTTTATGTCCTGCCTCCTGGTTTCAAATGTACATTTGCGTTTATACTATTACAATTGCTTTTGATATTTTCTTTTAATGGTAACTAACTGTGAATGGTATTTTTGCTAGTTGTAATTGAGGAGATAGAAGATGAGGAGGAGGAGGAGCCTGTCAAAGATGATAAGACAAAACGATCCAAGAAGAAGAAGAAGAGTCAAGCTAGCAAAGATGAGAACGCAAATAAGCAAATCATTGTCAAAGAGAGTGACCCTGCTCCAGTTCTCGAAAGCGAAGATGAAGATGGTCTTCCTCTTCCCAAAGAGAAAACACCTGCACCTGAGAAGAAGTCTGCTGCGAAGATGGATTTGGACGATGAGGAACAAGGTAGCAACAAAAAACGTAAGGCCAAGGCTCCTGAGCAAGAAAGGTACCCTTCTCTTTGATCTTGACGCTTTTAGACAAGTGTACATAATACATATCATATGTTAGCAAGTATTGTAGTAATGTTAAGTTGTCTGTATAATTTTTTACAGTGTAAACAAGAACAAAAAGAAGAAAAATCAGAAAGAAAAGAAGAAAGAGGAAGGGGATGAAAAAGTCGAGACAGAAGATGTGCTGAAAAAGGAGGAGACCAGCCAAAATGGAGCTGTTAACAATGCCATGTGAGAATTCTATATCTTTATTTGAGAACATAACGTATACATGTCAATTGTCAAATATATTAGAAATTTGAGTTACTATTCATAATCATTATGTCATAATGTGAAGAAGGCTTTCTGTCATGTATACAACCGTTCTTTCAGACCTTTCTCATCTAATAAAATTTGTGTTTTTTTAAATGGAATTGCAGGAGTGAAAGCTCCAAGGCTCCAGTTCAGTCTGCTGAAAAGAAAAACAAGAAGAAAAAGAAGTCAAATGAGGAAGCTAAAGAAGAGAACAAAGCTATTTCTAGTAGGACATACCCAAATGGACTCGTTGTTGAAGAGATAAAAATGGGCAAACCGGATGGCAAAAAGGCTACTCCTGGAAAACAGGTATCCTTATGATCATGATTTGGATGACATTATGTGGTTTACTGCTTTCCCATATTTTCAGATTTCATTCTAGCGTCTTTGAGTGCAGGTTATTGTCAGCTACACAGGAAAACTTCAGAAGAATGGGGAGGTCTTCGATTCCAATAAAAGTGGTTTTAGGTTCCGTTTAGGTTGGTATTCTTAGCTATATGCAGAAGAAATTAGTCGAGAATTACAGTCTTGTGATACTTATTCGCTTGTTGTAAATGTAGGTGTTGGACAAGTCATTAAGGGATGGGATGTTGGCGTTAATGGTAACCTAAATATCCAACTTGTTTTCTTCTTCAAAATGTGCATCATATGCTTGTTTTTGATCTTTAAGTTTTTGTTTTGGAATTCCACAGGAATGCGTGTTGGTGACAAAAGAAAGCTTACAATTCCACCGTCAATGGGGTAAAATGATCTTGTTCCTACTGAGCTTGTTTGTTTGACTGTGATGCTTTGTCTTAAACCTTTTTGATCGGATGTGGTTCACAGGTACGGTGCTAACGGGGCTGGTGACGATATTCCTCCTAATGCTTGGTTGACGTTTGACGTTGAACTGCTGGAAGTCAAGTAAAACCGCTCAGAGTTCATAGAAACTTTTAAGGTGTGGTTGTAATGTAGCTGTCAAAGATTGAATTTTTGAAAAATGATTTCGTGAGTTTTTTTTTTTAACAAGGCTATAACATTTGTTTCGAGTTGTCTTGTATTGTTTTTACTCAGATTCTATGTCACAAGTTATTTCTTGCTTGACCTTTTTCCCCCTCTCTTGCAAAAACAAATTGATTCCACGCTAAACCCTGGCTTTAATAGAAAAAAAAAGGACTTGTCCAATATCAGTAGTGTACAAACGTACAAATATATAATGTTTGTCTGATTCATCTTTCTGCTGCATATGCCTGCATGTTATAACTATCTACTTAACTTGTACGGTCATGACAGCATGAGCAACTCTGCATAGACTAAAAAAGGTTAAAAGACTTTGTTCCTAATGTTTTTATTTTGATTATAAGACAAATGTCACTGTTTTAGATGACTTTGACCAGTTTCTTGTGCAAGTCCTTCTGACCGTATTAATAACATCTTTTGACCGGTTTGTTTTCTTTTCAGACTAATAATTACAAGTAAAGTTGATGTTTCATATACGTCACCATCGTTTTGGACTTGTCATTTCTCAGCTTTTTGTTTTCGCTAAGTTATTAGTTACGTAATACAAGAGGTTCAATGTATTACAAATTCAGCATAGATACTAGAGCTTCAAAAACAAGAACTGATTACATATGGAAGATATGATTATCCTTTTTCTTAACTAAGAGATTCCCAAAAAGGGTTTACATAATTTTCTACCATTACCATTCTAAAAGATAACACATACGTAGTTTTCAAATCTTAGAACGCAATACATTGTGCTGAGAAACAAAAGATAAGTTCTTCTTTTAACCTTGATTCTCTGGAACAGATGGGTCTAAGTTGTGGTCTCGAATAGCAGAAGTGACCTTCTTAAGTATCTTTTGCCACTCTGTTTCTTCTGTTTTCACACAAAATTTTCACTTATGGCTGACAGTACATACCCATAAATATTTAATAAGACAAACAAAAAAAGAATGTGATGAATTTAATAAATTACCTTGAGGGGCTTCTCCAAGAAGCTTCCTTCTAGCTTCTTTCAAGAAAGCGACAACTTTAGGCTTCATTCGTTTATCTTCCTGAACAAGACAAATGTCTCCAACTTTTGCAGATGTAACATTGTTAACGAAAGGGCCTTGGTTCCAGTAAAGTTTGTAATCGCATCCACACACTTCGTTCCCTTCCTCGTCCGCACCATGCTTCCCCCTCACCACCTACACAGAACAAAACAAACGTAGAACCATTCTAAGTTTTTTCAACACTAAACCGATTTTTTTTCAAGATTTTGGTTTTCCTCACGTTAACGACGATAGCGTCGTAGAACTTGACTTCGCCGGCTACGGAAGGACACGTGGCGCAGACCTTAGTGCCCTGTGCGAGCGTCGCGCACTCGGTGTCTTGCATCTGAACGGAGCAAGCACGGAACCTCTCTTCGAACTCTTTCAACTCGTCGGAGTTCTTGAAATCTTCCGGCGAGTAAACCTCGTCGTACTCGCAGGAGAAGCCGTTGAAAGTGACCACCAGAGAGTCGCACAGCTCCCACACGTCAACACCGTACCAAGCCTCGTCCTCCGGTGAACGGAACTCTATCTCCGGCCAGTTTTCGTTAACCGCGTCGTCGTCGGAGAAATCGGTGATGATCATCGGCGGACTTCCACTCTCGTCAGACATTGTAAACACTTGTGTTTCGTGGAAAGTGGTGAGTGTGGTGGTGGAGGTTGAGATGATGAGAGACGATGTGTATGACAACATGCAGCTCTACTTTTAAAGACCCGGCTTTGTAATAAAAATATTAAATATTTTGTAAAATAGAAAATGGTCAGTTTTTTTGTGTATTTTGTGAGTTATTTATTACATGTTGTTTTGTTCGTATAGAAAAAAAAAGATCAAATAAATGGATTATATGAATCTGTAATGCCTCAGCTTCCAAGTTTAGCGGCTTAACAACATGATCAAATAAAATGAGGTATGCAATTATGGATTTTTATTGATGTAACGTTTATGTATAACCTTTCAGTTATTTCAATTGGAGAAGTTTTTTAGAAAAGGCAGCAGTACCAAAAAACAAGATTCATCGCAAATGTTAGATGCAAAGGGATAACGTCTAACGTTTGACCTTTGTTCCTCATTAGTTATAGAGTCGAGTTGGTCCTCCTAGTATAGGTTTAGGAAGTCCCCACCTGAGGATCTTATTCGTGGACGTTTGACATGTCACTTCTATCTAGCAAAAATTTACACCTAGAGACACATTTTGACTTATGATTTACGCCAAAAGACACATCTCACATGTGACATACATTTTGAGTGTGGTTTGTCTTTTCTACCCTCAGATCTAGCTAACTATATTTTTTCCAATTGAACGAAACTGATCTCATAAGATAAACTAAGAATAAAAAAATGTTTATTCGCAAAACATTTCTTCCTCTCTCCTATCTTGAATCTAAACCACTTTTCCAAATACAAAACCTGATTTTTCGATTTGGAATTATCCTGATTTTAATCTATTATGTCCAACAAGAACCCAGATCAAGAAGTATCAATCACAACCATGAAAGATTAATAGATTCGCTGGAGTAGCAGTGTTGACACAACGAAAGATTGAAGAGGAAGAGGAGAGATGGAGGAGGAGATGGTTGAAGAGGAAGAAAGGAGCGAGAGCTGTAGCTTATATGACACAAGGAGAGATAAAGGAGATGAAAGATGCTAGTGAAGGGAGGAAAAGACAGGAGCTTGATGGTCGCAATGTAACTATGAACGAGGCTCAATCCCGTGGATGCGATGGCGGTGGCGGTGGAGGCCGTGGTGGAGGAAGTGGTGGATACCGCACTGGAGGTGGTGGTGGTTGTGGAGGAGGCGATGGTGGACGACATGAGTGTGGATATAGTGATAATGTCACGTGGTTGTGTAAAGCACTGATATGCTATCAAATTCTAGAGCTTTCACTTGAACATCTCCAAAGACTTACAAGAAAAAACCAAGAGAACTGATATGAATTGTTGTACGGTAACTCTAATACAAAATTCCCAGATTTTTATTTTCTTTTCTTCTTCTCTCTGTTTAGTGAACATGTTAGGATCTTTGTTTGGTTGATTATATTTAGGATATGTTTCCACTCAATCAAAGCAATGAGAAGAGACACAAATTCTCAAAATCTGGACCTTTTGTAATTAAATCCGGTGAGATGTCGTATCCACATATTAAAACATATATTTTGTTGCTTTGTTTTAACTGTATTTATATTACAGAAATTGCTGGAGTTTGCAAAGGCTTATTCAACAATTAAGATCATCACCGTTCTAATCTAGTGTCTGAAATTTGTCTGAGAAGGTGTCCGGATCGCCAACACATTCTAATCAATTTCTCAAGAATCTCTAATACACTATCCGGCAGAATTTTTCATTCCACTTCTTTCGATTCATCTCATAGAAAACGAATTCTATCAAAAACATATCTAACACAAAAAAAAATAGAATTAAATGTTTGTGGACATATGTATATGTTATGGATAGAAAAAAAATGTGGACATGGACACAATAAATATATAAAAATATATGGACATGGACGCATAATAAATATGTCACCAAAAGCTCTTCCAATTATCTGACCCCAGCTTGAATATACTATTCATTCATTATAAATTGTCCACAAAACTAGTTTTTTTTTTTTTTTGTCATCTGTTGGATTAATATTGAAATTGCATTACACAAAGCCGGCAAAGGAACACAGCCTTTCCGGAATCAGAAGCCGACGAGGTAAACAACACCCCTCGGTGCCAAGAAAGAAACAACAACGAGAAAACTAGCTTAAACTAAAACAAGGAAGGTAAATATCACTACCGGAGAGAAGAGCTCCACCACACACTCAAAGGCGAGCTTACCAAACGAGAGCTCAACCACAAATAGCACCAAATGAAACGATCACCGAGATAGACTGGAGACACACAAACATCATCATCACATAAAACAGAATCGAGAGAGGTTAGAATCCTTAACCGTTGTTGAATACACCATTCAATCCCAACTGAAACTCGCCATTAGACCTTGAATGGGCTCACTACGCGCCTCATACGCACCATCACTCTACGGCAAAGCCTATAAAAGCTTTCCGAACACCTTATTCACACAGCCGGTAAGTGGATAAAAACCACTCCAATCCTGAACAATAACGAACAAACCGATGACACCACCAATGGAGCCTTCGCTCCTGAAACCATCTAACTTCTGACGACCATAACAAACTTAAAAGAGAGCTCGCAAAAAGCTCTGGCCTTTTGAGATCAACCACCACCGGAACTGACCTCCTGAACAGAGGCAGCAAACCAAGCCCAAACTCTCCAAGCAGTCCAAAACCGACCAAAACACATGACTCCACCAAAGCAGGAACAAGTGAAAAAGAGCACGAAAAGAGGGACAAGCAGTCAAAATCAGAAGGCGGATAATACTAGAGCACACAAACAATCAAACCCTAGGTAAAAAACCCAGATCTGAAATCGTATGTACCCGGAACTCCAATCCACGACCTCGCCATACCAGATCCGAACAAACCCCTCTAGACGACTCCGAAGACATCAAGAGATGACACCGGCGCTCAAAAACCTCTCACTCCTCCTCACTTTGAATCACTACGATGAAAACACACCCAGGAGAAAGAAACCACACAAAGCAAACCCAGAAAATCTGATTCGAAACACACCTCTCACAGCGCCGTGGGGGCCGCCGGAGAGGATGAAACCCTCGACTCCTCTTCTTTTTATCGCCTCTCTGCTTTTTTTTTTTTTTTAAGTTATTATTCAGTTTTGGGACTCCTCCACAAAACTAGTTTATGATATCCAATTTTTTTGACACATTTCTACTCTATCCACAATATATATGTCCACAAATACTAAATTTACAAAAAAAAGTTGTGTTAATATAATATCTCAAATTTAAATTGTTAAAATATATTAAAATGGATCTTAAAATGTAGAAGATAAAAAGTTACAGTTTATTATATCAAAATTAGTTTTTGTACACTACAATATTTCAAAATAATCCATAAAGAAATAGTGGGAGAATTAATAATGATAGTACTAAAAAAGTCAAATAACTCTAGCCCTACGATGTACTTCTATTGACCACATCTAACGTCTCACAAAAGCTCATTATTTTTATAAACCATCTATGATAATTCTTCAACACAGAACACAACCACGTGACATTATCACTTTTTCGTTGGAAACAAGGGCATTTTTGTCCAGAATGCTTCTGGAAATCAGTAAATGTGCCTCTCAAGCAAAAAGTGTCCTAGAGTGTTAAAAATTTGAAAAATGTGTCTTAAAGAGAAATGCACTCAAAATAAAAGCTATGTTTTGTGTTAGGAATACCTCTAGAAATTTTTTCTTTTCCCCTTTCAAAGGATGAAGATAGATGAAATGTTTCCTCATGTCTTCTTGGTTATTTAAGATTGCTGAGTGAATCGAGCATAACTCTCTAGAGGCCATTGTAAAAACTATCTAATGATAATCTGCATTTCCTATATGGAAAGTGAGATGTTTGCTCACGTGTGTCTATTTCTGTTTCTATGTTTTAATAATGTCTATTTAATTTTTTTCTCACTTTAGTAATGACAGCTTGTTTATTTTACTTTAATTTAATAATGTGTGTATGTCATTTTCTACTTTAACAATGTTGGTTTTACACAATTCTTGACTTTTGGTTTTTGTGTGAAAATCCAATCATTATCTATTATTTATGTCGAGTTAATGTTTGTTTGGAGTTCAAAAATTTTAACCACAATTTTTTTAATAAATAGAATCTCATTTTTCGTTGATATATACCAGTGATATTGTAATGCCATTGTCCTTAATTATTCAGCCGTAGAAACTAAAATCAGAGAAAGAAAGAAGAGTGAGGTTGACTTAGGAGCCGACGCCTACCGGAGGAAACACCAAAAGCCATAGGTGTGTATCAATCGTTACAGTCACTCAAGAAATGCAGAGAGAATGAACACCAAAAAAGGTTGAATATCCTATATTTGAACTGATGGAGTGCTATTTACCAGTGACACAAATATGCCATAAAGAAATTCAACTGCTCAGATAACTAATGTATACGACAACCTTACACATAAGTTCATACCTGATCTCGTTCTAGTGATGTAGCTTGTCCAGAGTCCATCGCAAACCGAACCTGGAGTTTGTAAAAAACATCGCAAACCAACAAAAATCAATCACTTGTCACCTTGTAAATCAGCTAATTCTTCGAAACTTTTGTCTTTCTATAAACTTACCTGAAGCATAGACAGTGCCGGTCTAATGTATTATACTGCCCCAAGCTATTATATATTTTTTTTTATATATTATATATTATATATTTAGAATTATGCCCTTCTATAATTTTTATCAAAAACTTCAATAGCTATTATATATATATATTTTTTCTGATATGATAACAATACTTGTTTTTTTCAGAAACAAATCAAGAACTTCAATATGTTTCAACTTTTCCAAGTATTGATTCTCGAAAAATATTTAGTTTCATAAATAAACTATCATCAACTATGTTACAACATCAAAAATTTAACACAGTTTTCTAGTTTAAATAAAATATTGGCAAACAACAAACTAGTCATGTACCTAGTTACAACAAAAATGATGAACTAAAAACTAAATCATTGGAAACTAAATTATATAATCAATAGACAAGAAGGTAAGGGAAAAATTTTGGACAAAGCAAAAGTATCGAATAACGTAAAATGATATATTGGAACACGAAAAAAAACTATTTTGTGGCTAATTTATATTTAGGAATTTAACTTTTAACTATAATTTAAAACATAAATATTTCATTAATAATATATTTAACTTAAAAGGATTTATATAAATATTTTTGAGAAGACCATAAAATTTATCCTAACTAATAGTGATTAGTAACATTTAGTTAATTTTTTTCACAAATTTTTTATGTATAAAAAATACTGAAAATTATGTCTTTTTCATTTGGATGCCCTAATCGTCGGCTTGGATGGCTTGCCCTCAGGACCGGCCCTGAGCATAAAAAGAAATAAGAGAACTCTAACATGAAAGTTAATGTGATGGCAAAACCAGGGCAAACTAAACATTAGTTGAGTTAGTGGGAAGTTAGTTACCACGATAACTTCCATTACATTCAAACGAAAAACAGATGTATCTAATAATTTCAGTGTGGATTTTTGATACTACTTTCGTTCTAAGAATATTGTAATTTTGTAGTTTTTACACAATTTAAAAATAAATTAAGTTATAAATTTCGAAAATAACTCTATTTTAATTTATATTATTTTAAAAATTTATTATATAGTAGCTATATTAATTAATATAAGTAAAATAAGTAGACACTATAAAATATTAAAACTGCATTAAAACACAAAAGATGAAACAGATAAAGTTAGACTACTATCTTATTATATAAATCTTAGTTTTCAAAGTGACTAATTAACACGATCGGGACACATGGCAGTTATATATTTTAGATTGCGACATGTGTTAAATAAATATTTTAAAAAAAGATTAAACCAACATAATTTTAAAAGTTAGTTTTCCTTTTTCAAAAGTTCTATAACAAAAAAAAGTAAAAGATCAAAATATATTTCCATATAAATAACTATTTAAGTATAAATAGTTATTTAAAATTATTTTACCTTTTCCAGAAAGTTTTTAACAAAAAACTGTAAAAAATCAAAATAATTTCATATAAACCACTATTTAATATACAGTATTTATTTTGCATTCGTGGTTTTACGAAATACAAAACATTATTTTAAAACTATTTTTTGGAAAATTAAATATTAAAATATTTATAAAAATATCTTATTATATAAAGCTTGGGTTTTCAAAGTTACTAATTAACATGATTGTGACACATGGTAAATATATATAATAAGATTGTGACATGTATTAAATAAATATTTTCTTTAAGAAGATTAAACAAAAAGAATTTTAAAAGTTAGTTTTTTTTCTACGAAAGGTCTTTAACAAAAAATGTAAAAGATACAAAATATTTCCATATAGATAACTATTTAAGAATAAATAGTTATTTAAAATTTGTTTTCATTATCCAAAATGTCTTTAACAAAAAAACCGTAAAATATCAAAATATTTCCATATAAATAACTATTTAATATATTGTATTTTTTTTTGTATTCTTGGTTTTGCAAAATACAAAACATTATTTAAAGATTGATTTCCTTGCAAATTAAATATTAAAAAAATTTATAATTTTTTTAATAATATTTCATGTTAAGCAAATACTAAACCAAAGAGAATTGTAAAATAATTTTTTTAAAGTTAGTTTTCCTTTTTCAAAAAGTCTTTAACAAAAAATTTAAAAGTAAATAGTTCTTTAAAATTAGTTTTCCTTTTCAAAAAGGTCTTCAACGAAAAATTGTAAAATTTCAAAATATTTCCATATAAATAACTATTTAATATATAGTATTTATTTTGTATTCGTGGTTTTACAAAATACAAAATATTATTTTAAGATTGATTTCCTTGCAAATTAAATATTAAAAATATTTTATAGCATTTCATGTTTTTTTGTTCAAATAGTATTTCATGTTAATCACTAAACCAAAGAGAATTGTAAAAAAAAAACTAAAAAGTTAGTTTTCCTTTTTCAAAGTTCTTTAGAAAAGAACTGTAAAAAATCAAAGTTCTTTAATAATTATTTAATAGAGAATATTCTTTTCTGGACGTGGGTTTACAAATACAAAACACTATTTTTAAAATTAATTTCCTTACAAATTAAAGATTTATAAAAATATTTTAGTAAAGCAAATACTAAACCAAAGAGAATAGTAAAAAGGTTCTTTTGCAAGGTTAATAAAATATATTGGTTTACAAAAATTTAATAATCTATACTTTTATTTAATTGTAGTATTACTCTTTTTTAGAAATCTTATTTTCAAAGTCAAATAAAAATATGGGTTGAAGATAATTAAAAAATCAGTAGACATTGGCTTATATAGATAATTTCATTATAAAATAAAATAGTTACAAGATTAGATTTTTCTTATAAATATTTAATAGTGATTTTGTTATAAATATAAAATTATTGGATGTTTATTGTCCTTTTTACAAAATCATAAACTTAAAATATTTATACAATTTTTTAAGGTTTCTAATTAATATGAACATGAGCTCATGAAACATGGAAATCAATATTTTAAGATTGTGACATATGTCAAAAATATTCATAAATATATTAAAAGTTAATAAAATATTTAATAGTAGTTTCTTTTTAGAATCCAATTTTTTTAATATATATATATATATATATTTAAATGAATGTGATTATTTTTTTAAAATAAATATTAATTTTCCTTATTTATATCCTGAAAAATAAAATTATTAAAAAACGAGTAATTTTATTTAATAGAGCTATAAAATCCCAAAACACAAGAAACTATTTAAGTAAAAAAAATATTATCAATATTTTAATTATGGTTTCTGTTTAGAAAATACAATTATTTGATATTTCTTATAAAATAAAATGTATATAATACTAAACTACAAGAAATTATATAAAAAAAAAACTTTAAAGAAACCGAATTATAAAACAATTTGTCTTCCTTTTAAAAAAATCATAAACAAAAGAGAATTGTTAAAATAATCTTCTTATAAATAACTCTTTTCTACGTAAGTCTTCTTGGTCAAGTAATTTGACTAAGGGTTAATGTTTTCTAACACTATAATGTCTATTTTTTAATTCTAAAATAAGTGGATTATCAATTTATTGGAGAAAAGGCTTATAAGACATTATGGAAAGAATATCGTCTGATGTGAATTTTATATAACATAGTTTAACCAAACGTAAATCTTCATAAAGTAGGAAAATTGTTTGCTATTGAATTTTCCTTGTAACGTTTTTCATTGTTACTAATAAAATAATTAACAATCATTAACAAAAAAAATGTTTCATCCTATCAATATATTGATTTATATTTATATTGATCAATATATTGATTTATATTTATATTGATCAATATATTGATTTATATTTATATTGATCAATATATTATCAATAAATGGTTACACAAATAAATATATTAATCTATTATTATATTTTAAAACTATTATTATATTTTATATTGATCTATTATTATATTTTATACATATTGATCTATTATTATATTTTAAAACTAAATTATTTTCAGTTTCAAAACTGAAGAAATAGTAGTTGAAGAAAATGATTCTCCAATTTTTGTTATATTAAGATTATGTAGAGAAATCGAGAATCCAAATGATATATTTGATATCAAATATTGTATATTTTAAATGAATCTGCAAAAAAGTTTTATTGATTGTGTCTTCTTCGGCTCCATTACATTATAAAATAATAATTTATTATTTGTTTTAAGATTTATTACCATAAAATTTTAATTAACAAGTTATTTTCATAAATATTACTCACACAATCGAGATTTAGAAATATAGTTTTCATCATGCACATATATATATATATATATATATATATATATATATATATATATATATATATATATATATATATATATATATATATATATATATATATTTGTGGTTAAAAGAATCAAAGAAGTATCAAACTGAATAAGGTATTAATAATTTTATCAAATCAAAATTACATGACAAAAATATTGATCCAATGTTTTCAATTGGTTAAACAACAAAGATCATTTCCAATCCACCTGAATTGTCGTTTCAATATTTTCCATTAAACTAAAGAAATAATATTATATTGGTGGATTTGATTCAATTTCGGATATGTAATATAATTTCTTTATTTTTTAAGAAAATATAGAGATATGCTACTTTTGTCTCTAAATAAAGAAACTGAAATAACTTTCACTATAATTTTGCTTAAAAGTAGATAACTTTATGATAGAGTTATGTGAAACTCATCGCCTAAAAAGAGTTTCAACATTTTAGGAGAAAATATAGAATATATATATATATATATATATATATATATATATATATATATATATATATATATATATATATATATATATATATATATATATATATATATATATATATATATATATATATATATATATATATATATATATATATTTATTTATGGATTAGAAAAACTTTAAATGTTAATGGTCAAAAAGTATATAAATGATATTAACTTTCTTAATACAATTATCGTTATTTCTCTCTGCAAATTCTCTCCCAAACCTTGCAATCGATTTTCTCCTTGATCTTCCCCATATCATGAACCCTCCGAAAGAAGGTTCCGGTGAGTCCGGGATGCCTCCCTCTGCCTCTGGGGCTAAACTACTGAAAGTTAAGCAAGAAGTCGGAGCCAAGATGAAGGGGAAAAAGAAAGCCAGAGAGACGGTCGCAACAAGGGACTCCAAGCGGAAGAAGAAAGATGATTCCGGCGGGTGCAGCCTACACTCGCCGTCGTTGCTGGACAGTCAAGACGTAGTCAACCTCATGACTCAAGCTCTTGGCTCGAAGGAGCTTGGCCGTGCCTGTAGCTCCGATGAAACCCCTGAGACTGCTCCGGAGGGTTGGTTCTGTTGTCACGAGAAGTTCATCTCCAAGTCTCATTTGAGATTTCCTCTCCCGACTTTACTGCTCGATCTACTAGATCATTACCGACTAGCCCTCCCCCAACTCTGTCCCTCGATTATCCGTGTAATTAACGGCTTCATCACTAGGTCCAAAGAGGAAGGGGTTAGCGTTGGTCTTACCGAGCTAATGAGCCTCTTCTCTTTGAAGGAGAGTGCTTCCAAAGAAGGCGGTTCCGGGACTTACTACCTCTCTAGTCGTCCCAATCACGTGATCTTTAGATTCTCCAGTAGCGATGATGACTGGAGGAAGAAATACTTTTATGTTAAAGTTGATCCTTTGACGGTTCCCGCTGGTCGGAACCTCAGGGTCACTTGGACTAACCCATCTGGTTAGGAATTCTAGGAGTATCCTTTTTCCTGTTTTGTTTGTTTACGGTTGATTAACCTTTTTCGGTTCTGATTTTTTCTTTTGCAGAGATTGAAGATCCTCCGAAGCTTTCTACCAAGCTTACCAGAGCTTTATATCGCAAGTTGCATCAGACTCCTTGTACCTGGCCTGCTTATACCACATCTCGAATAGGTGCAGCCAGGTTCCCAGACATCTACAACGCCTCTTTTCAAGATCCCATTCCTGCTGAGAACCTTAAGGGTAAGTTCAAGCTTGAACCTTTTCATCAATAATCTTGTCGTTTTTGAAGTTTTCCACTCTCATAAGAACTTCCGTTGTTCCAGTTTCCGCAGGGGACTCAGTTGTTTCAATCTCAACCGGTGCTAGTGCTTCAGGTACCGAAAAGACTAAGTCAGGTGACATGACTCTCAGGCCATCATTTCGTTCTAGGGGTAACCCTTCGAAGGCTGCCAGTGTCTCCCGTGGGGGAGATAGGAGCCAAGGAGGGTCTTTCCTTGACTCGGTGAAGGACGTCTTGGATGATGGAGTATCCAAACCTGTTGCTGAGGCTACTCCCACTGATGTCGTAGCTCAAGATGCTGCTCCTCTCCCTGAGGTCCAGGCACCGGAGACTGATTACCAGGCTCCGAGAGGTACTTCTGAGGTTGAGCCGTCAAGGCATAAAAGGCCTAGGACTGACCAAGCTGGAGTTACTGCTCGATCATCCTCCTCGTCTTCTAGAGGGGGAACCGTGGGGTGGAGTTTTACCCATTCGAAGCCTGGGTCAATCTTGGATGACCCTTGGGGCTTAGGTGCTATACTGAGGCACCTGAAGAGGGTAGGATGTCCCCTTCCAGCGCTCAAGGACCTGACAAACCGAGATGAGTATCTCGACATCGCTCACTGCATGGGTCAGGTACATGATTTCCATCTGTTCCTTGTTTATACTTTTTCTTTTAAAGATAATAATATTCGTATATTTTCGATGTTGTTGCAGTTGGCTGGGGCTGTTAACAGGGCCCAGCTCAAGTTTGAGAATGCTTTGCATGATGCCCCCAATGCTGGTGAGCTTGCTGAGGTGACTGAGATGGTTAAGGCAGCCAAGGCCGATCTCGATCAGGCCCGGGTTCGAATTTCTGAACTCGAAGCTGAGGTGACGAGACTAGGCTTGAAGGCGGATGCTCAGCAAGGAAAGATCGAAAGCCAGGAGCTCGACATCCAGGTGAAGAGTAGGAAGATTAATGACTTGGAGTCTGCTCGAAGGATAGCTGAACACCAAGTTCGTGAGCTCATTATCTCGTCCCAAGACAGCCAGAAGAACAAGGAAGCTGAAGTCAAGCTGGCAGTCAGGGTAGGGAAGAAAGAGGTCGCCGAGGCTTATGGTAAGGTCCTAGCCTCTGTTCAAGAGAAGTTTGCTAAGAAGAAGGAAGAGGTCAGTGCATTGGTGTATGCTCAGGAGCTCCAAGCTAACGTTGACCTCTTGAAGGATATGCTGAGCAACAAGATCCAAAGCGTCGAAGAGGAGTACAGCCAGCTGATGGCTTTGTTACCGGGGGCGACGACTGCATATGAGAAGGCTCAAGTGTCTGACTTTTCAGTCAGCAAGCTTCCTCTTCCCCAGATCTCGGACAGCTCAGGTACTTTCGAGATTAATCTGTTTAATCCGTCCTTTTCTGGGGAGTATGGTTCTAACTTGGATTTGATGGCTCCTGACTTAGCTCCGGTCGAAGCAGCTCAAGGAGGTAACGATAATGTGGCTGAAGGGGAGGTTCCTGTTGGTGAACCGGTCCAGGGTGATCAGGAAGGTTGAGAGCTGAAGCTCTATTCATCTTGTGTTTTATGTTTTATAAGACTTTCCGCTTTATCTTCGTTTAAGTTCTACGACTTTAGTGCCTGAGGAGGCCTTTAAACCTTTATCCGTGTCTAGGATCTTAATAGCCTGGGGAGGCTTTTAAACCCTTTTATCGTATTTAAGACTTGTTTGTTTCAAGCTTTTGAGCTTAATCGTGCCTTACTTAGACGTAGTGATTGTCAATCTCAGATGAGTTGTATATTGAATCGAATTAGGACCTTTAGTCTTGATTTATTGTAAACGTTTTAGCTTAGTTAGCATTCGGTCATGAGGACTTCGAAGAGAGGTCCTTGACATTATTTCGGAAAATCTGGGGACCTGAGTCCGATTTGAAAGTTCTGAGACCTGGCATCCAGGTCTGTCGGGACCTGAGTTAGACTCATAGGGACCTGAGTTAGTCCGAAGGATCTCGAGACCTTTGGAATGTAGCGGATGAAATTGAGGAATTTTTGAGATTTTGTTGATTCTTTAGGATTTTAAGACTTTTTGATTTTTATAAGGATTTTAAGACCTTATTGATTTGTCAAGGATTTTAAGACCTTGGTTGTTGTTAAGGATTTTGAGACCTTATTGATTTGTCAAGGATTTTAAGACCTTGGTTGTCGTTAAGGATTTTAAGACCTTATTGATTTGTTAAGGTTTTTAAGACCTTAGCTTATGTCAAGGATTTTAAGACCTTTGTGGGTGTTAAGGATTTTAAGACCTTAGGTTATGTTAAGGATTTTAAGACCTTAGGTCCATGTTTTCAGGGACCTGAATGTGTTCGAGATAATTGAGCTTAGGTCACGATTTAGTAGGACCTGAATTTTCTTAGAGGGTTTTAAGACTTTTGATGCTTATGAAACTGAATTAATCGTCTTATTAATGTCAGATATCAAAGAGTACATGATTCAGATTGTTTACATAGTAACTTATTTTTGGGCTAAGCGTTCTTGGTGACACATGCCGCTTTGGCTTAGATGATGAGATTGGTGAGAAGAGGTTGGGGCTGCACTCATGACGGAGTTGTCTACGTACCCAGTCAAGGGATCAAGCCAAACGTAGTTCAGGGAATTTGGGTACCTAATGATAATATCTTTTGAGGTTCGTGGCGTTCCACGATCGGATTTCAGGTACCCCGGTTCGTACCTTCTGGAGTTTATAAACTCCGGGTCGTACTATGTGGATGATTCGGTAGGGTCCTTCCCAGTTGGTTCCTAACTTCCCAGCTCCCGGTTCCTTAGTTCCTTCGAACACCTTTCTGAGTACCAGGTCTCCTACAGCGAACTGCCGGGGCCTTACTTTGGAGTTATAGTGCCGAGCCATTGCTTGCTAGTAATTTTGAATGCGGAGCAAAGCTTGGTCTCGTCTTTCCTCGATTACGTCGAGGCTGTCCATCAGGAGCTGGTTGTTAGCTGCGGGGTTTGAGGTGCAGAGCTCCCGTCGGAGGCTGCCTGCGGTGGTTTCTGCTGGGACGACAGCTTCCATCCCGTAGGCTAAGGAGAAAGGAGTTTCCTCTGTAGCTTTTCGTGGGGTGGTTCTGCAAGCCCATAGTACTTCGGGTAGTTTTTCTGACCAGAGTTCTTTCTGAGCTCCTAGGCGTTTCTTGAGGTTTGCTAAGATCGACTTGTTAGCAGCCTCCGCCTGGCCGTTACCTTGAGGTCGCCGAGGTGATGAAAATGTGAGACGGATGTTCCACTTATCGCAGAACTTTTTGAAATCATGGGATATGAACTGTCCTCCGTTGTCGGTTACGATTTCGTATGGGACACCATGCCTACATACAATGTTCTTCCAAACAAATCCTTCGACCTCAAATCTGTTTATTTGTTGGAAAGCTTCGGCTTCGATCCACTTTGTGAAGTAGTCGGTTAGGACGAGGAGGTTTAGTAATTTCTTTCCTTTCCCTGAAGGTACTAATGGACCTACAATATCCATGGACCACCTCATGAACGGGTAGGGAGCTGATATGTTAGATAGCTTTTCCGCTGGTTGGTGTATGATCGGTGCATGCCTTTGGCATTTGTCGCATGATGAGGAGTAGACCTCACAATCCGCGATAATAGTAGGCCAGAAGTAGCCTTGTCTTTTAATTCGGATAGCTAGAGCTCTGCCCCCAGAATGGTTACCGCAGGAACCGTCGTGCATTTCCTTCATGAGTTTCATAGCTACTAGACCATGAACGCATTTTAGGTAAGGTCCGGAGACACTTCGTTTGTGGAGGGTTGACTCGATTATGCAATACCTTGCTGCTAAGGCTTTGAGTTTTCGAGCCTCCCACTTATTGGGTGAGATTTTTCCCTCGAGGATGTAATCCATGATTGGTATCCTCCAGTCTTCTCTTCCTACAACTTTGTTGTGAAGAGAGGAGGGACGTTCCTGTTCGGGACCTGGTGTAGTGGTGCCCCCGGGGATATTCGTTGGAATAGGCTCCAAGAGGTCTGGGTTCTGAAGAATATCTCCAATTCCTTCATTGTCCCCGGTGGTTTGTGTAGTGTTCCTAGACGTGTTTTTACGAGCTGCGCGGCTTCTTAACTGTACCTTAAGGACGAGTGGTTCCGAGGTTTCGGTGGTGCCCCCGGGGGTATTCGTTGAGTTAGGCTCAGGGGAGTTCGAACTTCGGTGAATACCCTCACTTTGGTTATGGTCCTCTAAGTTTTTTGTTGCATTGTTAAAAGAGTGCTTTCTGAAGCTGCGTGCTCTGGTTCTAGGGAACCCGAATGTCGTGAAGATTTGGGTAGCTTCCGTAGGCAGGCTGTTATCCTCAACTTTTGCTTTTGATTTGTTATCTAGCTCAGCTTTGGTAGCTATGTCGATACTCGGCTTTTCGATTCCTTCCACGGGTATAATTCGTTTTACGAGAGGGTCGGACGTGGAGGCTAACGCGGCGAGCGCGTCTGCTGAAGAGTTCTCTCCTCGTGGGATTCTCGTTAGCTCGAACTTATTGAACTGTTTTGTCAGGCTTAGGACTACTTCGAGGTATGCCCTCATCCTTTCGTCTCTCGTTTCGTATTCTCCGTGAAACTGGCTAGCTACTAGCTGTGAGTCACAGTAGGCGCTCAGCTCTCGGATTCCGAGACTAAGGGCTAGTTTTAAGCCGGCGATTAATGCTTCATACTCAGCTTCGTTGTTGGAGGCGTTAAATCCAAGTCTATAGGATTGTTCGATGGTTTCTCCAGCTGAGGAGGTTAATCTTAGACCGACGCCGGAGCCCTGTTTTGACGAGGCTCCGTCCACGTATAGGCTCCATTTTGGGACCTCTATTTCTTGGTCTAAATTTTCGGACGTTAGCTCAATAACGAAGTCGGCAAGGACCTGAGCTTTTGCTGCTGCTCGAGGTCTGTATTCGATATCGTATTCGCTGAGCTCGATAGCCCATTTAGCTAATCGTCCGAACTGGCTAGGACTATGCAAAATCGTTCGTAATGGCTGTGAGGTCATTACGATGATTGAGTGTGATTGGAAATATGGTCGTAGCTTCCTAGCAGCTGTTACGACTGCTAGGGCTAGTTTTTCCATGGTAGGGTACCTCGTCTCGGCGTCTATTAGGCTTTTACTAGTATAATAGACAGGTCTTTGTTCGTTTTGCTCTTCTCGTACTAGCACCCCACTGACTGCAGCTGCCGATACGGCCAGGTACAGGTACAGTGGTTCTCCAGATACAGGTTTGGACAGTATCGGAGGTTCCGAGAGGTATGCTTTCAGCTGTTTGAAGGCTTCCTCGCATTTTTCGTCCCATAGGAACTTCTTATTATTTTTCAGGAGTTTGTAGAATGGGAGGCACTTATCAGTGGACCTGGAGATGAATCTATTTAGTGCTGCGATCCTTCCAGTCAGTCTTTGTACCTCTCTGGTCGTTCTAGGTGACGGCATTTCTAGGAATGTCGCTATCTGTTTCGGGTTGGCTTCGATGCCTCTTTCGGTTACGAGGTAACCTAGAAATTCGCCGGAGGGTACTCCGAAGGTACATTTAGCTGGGTTTAGCTTCATGTCATATTTGTTGAGGATGTCGAAGCATTCCCTTAGATGGGAGATATGGTCCTCTCCCATTGAAGATTTGACTAACATGTCGTCGATGTAGACTTCCATGGTTTTTCCAAGTTGTCCAGCGAACATTTTATTTACTAACCTTTGGTAGGTAGCTCCCGCGTTTTTCAAGCCAAATGGCATGACCTTGTAACAATAGGTTCCTCGTTCGGTTATGAACGCGGTTTTCTCTTGATCCTCAGGCTCCATCATAATCTGGTTATATCCAGAAAAGGCATCCATAAAGGACAGGAGCTGGTGACCAGCCGTTTCTTCGACTAAGCGATCGATGTGAGGTAACGGGAAGCTGTCTTTAGGACAGGCCTTGTTTAGGTCGGTGAAGTCTACGCAGATTCTCCATTTCCCGTTCTTCTTTTTTACTACCACTGGGTTGGCTAACCAGTCGGGGTATTGAACTTCTCGGATTGATCCGGCTTTCGTTAGTCGATCAACCTCATCGTTAACAGCCTGGGCTTTTTCAAGACCTAGCTTACGACGCTTCTGTTTGATCGGTTTGAAGGTGGGATCTACATTGAGCTTATGTGTGGTGACGTTGGGGTCTATGCCTTTCATGTCACTGGTGGTCCATGCGAAGGTTTTGACATTTTGTTTTAGGAATTCGATGAGCTCCTTTTTAGTTTCGGGAGGCAGCTCAGATCTGATGCTTACCTGTTTTTCAGGGTTCGAGTCGTCAATGCTAACTTTTTCGATGAGGTTCTTGGGAGGACCTCGGATATTTTGTTGCATTTCGCGACTCTCCTGGATCTGTAATTGCTATTGGGGGGAATCTTTTATGATCTTGAATCCTCCCAGGTAACAGATCCTTGAAATCTTTTGGCTACCATGTACGGTAACTATCCCATCGGTTGCTGGAAACTTCACGCATTGGTGATAAGTTGAAGCTACTGCTTTCATCTTATGAATCCAAGGTCTTCCAAGGATTGCGTGGAAGGGAGACGGTTTGTCGACAACTATAAAGTTGGTCATTTTCATGACTCCGCCAGCTATGACTGGGAGCTTGATGGTTCCCAAGGAGGTAGCTGTTTCTCCTGAGAAGCCCACAAGGTTGGATTTCTGGTCGACAATTTCGTAATCGTCTATTTCCATTCCCTTTAATGCGTTATAGAAAATGAGATCGACGGAGCTTCCGGTGTCGATCATGAGCTTAGGTACCTCGTAGCCTGCTATATTTAACGTTACGACGAGGGCATCGTCGTGAGGCCTGTCGAGGTTTGATGTCTCACTTTCCCAAAAAGAGATTTTAGTGTTAGACTCGGGTTTGGTCGGTTTAGACTGAGTATTGGACACAGCTTTCCGTACGTGACTTTTAATAGAGTTAACGGAGTCTTGACACATATCGGACCCTCCAAGGATGTAATCGACCCTTGAGTCGGGGCTCGATTGGGGAGGTGCTTTATTAAAGAGAGCTTCAATTTGAAGGCTTTTTCCTTGGGGGAATTTCCCAAGGATCATATCGACTCTCTTCTTGGGAGCGGGAGGTGGCGAATCTGTTTCCTTTTCAGGTGACCTTTCGCGTTTCGAGGAGTTATCACGGGGACCTCTCTTTTGATAAGGCTGTGGTTTTTTGAGATCCACGTCTTTTATTTCTCCGGCTGCAAATTTAGCAGCCAGTTGTCGTTGGAGGTCCCAACACTCTTCGGTTGAATGTCCTTTTCGATCATGATAGGAGCAATGTTTGCTCTCGTCGTAGCCTTTGGACCAGGGGGCTTTGGCTGTCGCGGCGACATGTTTTTCTTCCTTGTCATCCTCGATTACATAAGAATGCTCTCCCTGAGTCTGGTTATTTCGGGAGCTTCCTCTTTTGTGAGGTCCCTTCCCGTCGGAGGCTTCGCCTTTCGGGTGATTCTGGGATTTTCTGTGGAGCTTATCTAACGCTGCAGTTTCTTCTTACAAGGTAATGTATCTAGAGGCCCTGTGGAGGGCGTCGTCGATAGTTGGAGGAGGATTTAGCGTTAGCTCCGAGAAGAGGCCTGATTTGTACCAGAGACCTCTCCTAAGGGCTTCGATAGCTACGTGATCGTTAGGGTTCGAGAGTTTAGTTCTTACTGCCCTGAATTTTTCGATGTAGACTCGCAATGAGTCTCCCAATCCTTGTCTGATCTTCCAGAGGTCAGCTTCGGAGGCTTGTTTCAGGATGTGGGTTGAATATGGTTTCATAAAGGCGTTAGCTAGCTGATCGAAGCTGTCTATAGAGTTTGGTTCGAGACTAGAGAACCATTCTAGAGCTGTTTCGGTCAGGTTTTCAGCAAATGTTCTGCAATATCCTGCATCGCATTCTTCCTTCGTGAAGTGAGCTTTAACGATCGCTAGCTGGAAGGCTCTTAAATAAGCCTTTGGGTCTGTGTTTCCATCGTACTCAGGGATCTTGATTTTTCGAGTGTCTCTTATGTAAGAGTTAGCAATTCTATCGGTAAACGGAGTTCCACGAGTCTCTTCGATTAGGCTCTCGATTTCGGGAGCTGAGCTCGTTGCTTTGTGAACCTGAGCTCCCAGTTTCTGGAGAGCTGCGTGGGTTCGCTCCATGTATCTGCGAATCGCGTCAGGTCCCTCGAAGGGAAGGATATTTGGATCATTTTCAGGTGTTCGGCGCACAGGTTCCTGGCGGAATCTAACTCGATCATTTTCCCAGTTAGCTGGCGAAACAGATCGTTCGTTTGTCCTTAGGTTCCGAGCGAGATTAGTACGGAGAGCTGCAGGATCAGCATCCGTTCTTTGAAATCCGTCGGTATTTGGGGTTGAAACCCTAGTTTGGAACACCGGAGCTGATGTTCTGCCCCCGGACGGAATGTTGGTTCCTGCTCCAGACCCCGAAGGAGGTGGCGGTGGAGGCAATCGTGTGCTCCCAGCGGTGTTTCGATAAGGCGCGGAGCTCGTTGTCGCTACGTTGCTCCCCATGGTGCTGATGACTGGTGGGACAAACGCAGGAGCTGTCCTGGCGCGAGGCGTTTGGAAAGCAGGTTCCTGACCATCCGCTCCAGAGCTATCAGGGCAGAAGTTCAGACGCTCTCGAGGGAAGGAGGGGTCAGCTAATCGTTCATGGAACGTGATCCCTCTTCCTTGGTGGACGGACGGTTGGGTTGTTGCGGATTGAGATCTGGTTATCTCTTCGAACTGTTGCTGCCGTTCGGCTAGCTGTTGCACCGTTCGCTCGGTTTGTTGAGCTTTGTCCACTAACTGGAGCATCATCTGCCGGATCTCGGAAAGCTGAGCTTCCGTTTGGTTCGGAGCGGATTGATGCGATGGGTTATTGAGGGCTGAGGACCCAGAGTTGGTCCCTCCGGAGGCTCTCGGGTTATTTGCCCCCGGAGCAGTGCGATTAGGTGAGCTATTGCTCAGGTTCGATTGATCGGGGTTAGATGGATTAGTTCCATCGAGTGGATTCATCTTTAAGCTTTGGAGAAAGGGATTCGATTAATGTTCCCCACAGACGGTGCCAATTGTGAGAGACAAGATTTCACTTCTTAGATTTTAGGTTAGGTCTAGAGATGTAATAAGAATCGTGGGCTGAATCCCGTAAGTAAGCTTGAAGATTGAATATGATTTTATTGATGAGTTGAAAAGATGATGAATACAAAGATATATTTTGAGATGATTACAAAAGAATACATAATGCTTTTTGTCTAGTTCTAAAAGTTGGTTCTCGGAGA
This sequence comes from Hirschfeldia incana, assembly GCA_026261945.1. Lineage (NCBI taxonomy): Eukaryota > Viridiplantae > Streptophyta > Magnoliopsida > Brassicales > Brassicaceae > Hirschfeldia > Hirschfeldia incana. Next base: position 9,259,172 of record JABCMI010000006.1, read on the forward strand.
GAATCCCTTGTTTTTGATCTTCTCCGTCTTTATATAGTCTAGGTCTCGTCGATAGCTCCTTAACTGACCTCCGAGATACGCGGCTTCAGTTACGTACTCGCTCCAGGTTCCTCTTGACCGAGTCTTCGAAGTATCAGCTCCCGTTATAACGTGACCTCTATTATGACGACTTCCAGGTTCAGTCTTTAGTTCAGCTTCCAGCTCTTATTAATGTGATGGGTTTTACGCGGCCCACTTGGCAGCTCACGTTTTACCGGTACCTCACCTGAGGGTCATATTCGGGTCCAACAATAACTACTTAGAGCATTTTGGTTGGAAATGTTACAGATTCTAAAATAAAAATAATCAATATTATATTTTTTATTAAATTTAATTTTTAAAACAATCAATATTGTTAGTAGTATAACAACTGACTTTGTGGATTTACAACATATCCTTAAGAGTAGAGAGTTGTGGATTTTTTTTACTCTCTTTAGTATTTTAATTATGTTTTCTTCTTTTTCTTAAATGATAAAAATCTTTCTAAATACTCTCATTGGAATTGCTCTTATACACTATGATAACTGAAACATAAATAACAACTAAACTTACGTTGAAAAAACAAGTTTATATTTTTTAAATAAGTTTCATTCAAAATATGCAAAAATCTACAATCACTCTATTTTTTTTATTTTTCTTTGCTTCGTGAAATTAGAACATCAAACAAAACGCATGCAACGCACATGTCCATACCTAGTCTTCTCATAAAGGAGTAGATAGTATGACACAAACACATTTATCCGTCCGAAACTTTATAGTTGGAAAAATAAAGTACGAACTTTTTGTTTGAAGTAGAGAGTTTTTGAAATCACAAGTTTGTTTTCTAACATGGACACTACAACAACCACGAGAGGACAGAGGGCCTCTAATGATACCAGCTAAACATTCTCTGTTAACAAAAAAAAAACATCAACATAAACTTGAAAAACCCATCACCCCTAACAAATCTCTGAAAAGAAAGAACAAAGATCATTCATCATCAGCTCGGAATCTCGTTGTCAGATTGGCTATCACCTCCAAAATCTCCATCCTCATCACCTTCTAATTCATTGTCATCATCTTCACCTTCTCCATCCTCTTCTCCTCCTCCTCCTGGCATAGAAGAGAAAGGATCTGCCTTGACGTGGTTAACCGAGTTTGTGTAGTAACTGTGAACCGCGGCGCTCCCTGTGTTTTCATGCTGATGATACGAAGGAGTTGGTGCAGGAATGGAAACAGAGTTGTTGAGCCTCTCGAATCTCGCCTTCCGTTGTTCTGCTGTGATGTTAAAGGAGATGGAAGATGGTTGAGACCCGAATCTTTGCTGTCTCTCTTTCGCTAGCTGCGACTGCTCCTGGCCCGCTATAAACGTCCCTACCATCACCTGAGTAATAAAAAGTCGATGTTCAAAAACACAAAAACTCTCTCAACAACAAGATCTGGAAACATGAAACCAAACCTGGACAGGACCAGCAGCGAGAAAGAGACCAGCGAGTCCTCCACCAAAGACACGACCGTCTGGTCCTGCGAGGCAAACACTCATACCACCAGCTCTACTTCGAGTCCCTCCAGTGTCGTTTTGCATAAACGAACCCGTCAAAGAGAGAATCTCAAAACGACCCTGATGATCACAATACAAACAACACGGTTAAAGCATAACTGAATAGACACATGTGTTTTCTTTATACATTGATAGAAGAAATAGACCTCATAAGTAAGAGTACCACCGGATGTAGTAGACTGACGCAGCGTAACATTAGAGATAGGACCGTTAGCTGAAAGGATGCAGATAGCACGAGAGCCTTGCTGAGAGAATGTCATTATCTTCATCGTCACATCCTGCATAAATCCATAAGCGTGTGAGAGCCCTAGTGCCTAAAGACTATGTGATTATTCATAACAAAAATAAAATAAATACCTCTCCAGCGTTTACAGTGAGGACATAAGGTGTAAAGTTCGCACCGACAAAATCTGAAGCAGCAGTAGCAGCAGAGACAGCTCCTGCACCTGCAAAATTGGTAACAACTGAACCAAAACAAGTCAAAATCACAACACGACGTTAATATATACACAACTAGTCAAAATCATTTCATAGTCAAACCAAGCAAGAATAGATCCATATGAGTTACATAACTACAAAGCTGCTACATTTCTAATTCTGAACAGACAAAAGGTTTAGTCCAAGTATGTATGAGAGACATTAGTACCAGGAGTTCTGTCGAACTGGAACATCTGGGATTTCTTGAGCCAACGACTAGACCTGCCACGCCCTCTTCCTCGCTTCCTAGGAGATGACAAAGGAACGGAGGATGAGATTGGCATCGGCGAGAGAGTCACTGCGAGAGTCCCGTCGGGGTTATACTTTCTCGGCCTTCCTCTCTTCTTCTTCTGCTCGGAGGAGCCGGTCTCCGCCGGCATTGTTAAGCTGAACTGAGGAGCCGCATTCTCCGCAGCCGCGGCGGCGGAAGAAGGAGTGATGGGTGGGGCTGAAAACGGGTTCGGGTTGTCGGGTCGTGGTGGGTCCATCGGGTAAGCAGCAGCAGAAGACGCAGCTTCATGCTGTTGTGGTTGGTGTTGGTTCAAACCGAAACTGGTGACGTTGCTGTTGGTTCCTTCTCTCTCCTCCATCCGGACATAAGATGAGAGATTCCGACAAAATGAGTATGGCCCAGACAGAACAAAAAGTAACCTGAGATCCCTTCCGAATCTTTGTGATCAGGAAAGATTCAAGCTTGTTTTTTTTTTTGTACAAGCTCGGAAAAGTTAAGATTGAGAGATAAGAGTGATAACGAAAGGTGAAGTCTTTATGGATCAGTAGAAGAAGCTAGGAAAGAGAAGCTTCCATGGAATGGGAGGAATCAATCTTAATTTCGGAAAAATTCGATCTAAAACATTTGTAAGTGTAATCAAATGAGAAAGATCTGATTTTTATTTTCTAGGGGTTGGTTTTAAGTTTGGGGAGAAATTTCTTATGGTGAAGGTGAAATTAGGGTTTTTGGCAAGAATGCATAGATTAAAAAAATTAAATAAAAAATGGAATAAAAGGATATTATAGTTTTATACTTTTATAATCAAGAAAAAGAAAGTGACAGGAATAACATTTAATAATCGAAATGGAAAATATATTTTGAAAATCACGACTTAATTCGAAAACTAATGACCTGGTTAATTGAATGGTTTGGTATTTTAAGTTCCCCTAATGGTTTTCTGCTTACTTAAATTTACTAGTATTTTTAAATTTATTATAAATGGACTTACAGTATATAAAATTTACGACTTAATTGGAAAACTAATGACCTGGTTAATTGAATGGTTTGGTATTTTGCATTTTTGTTCAGTCAATTTCCACTTACTTGAATTGCAGGACCGTCTAACAGCACGTGCAAGTGGTGCAGTCGAACATGATCCGAATCAAAATATAAAAAATTTGAAATGTGAACAGGGCCCAAACCAAATATAAAACAATAATATTACATTATTAAATATATTTTTAATATTTTTTGAACTGAGTCCATAAATAATTTGAGGGGGCGCTGTTGAATTGTATTATTTGTTTCATTTGGGATAAGATTTAAAATATGAAAAAGCTGTAAAGCAAAACAGGAAACGTAACATAGGATGCGAAAGTAGAGTGAGAAAGTAGAGTGAGAATGTCGCTCCCCAAGGCACCCCGCGTGGGCTTAAGTATATCCAGTGGTTACTAGAGTGTAATTGCCTTGTTCCACGAGATTAGCGGGCAGAAACACTTTTTAGAGTGAATTTGTCAACTCTTTCTTGGTTTTGGCGTATACTCTGCTTTAATTTTCAAAATCTTATCTGTTCCTGCTCTCTGTTCTTCATTTATTGAAGAGTGGTGGAGATTGTGGTTGAGAATTTATTGAAGAGTGAAGAAGTTTTAAGAGGAAGAAATCATGTCTTTAGCAATGGATAAAGCATTGATGGCTCTATCTCTAGATGAAGTTGAGGTTCCCTTTGTCATGCCTGAGCTTCCTGAGTTCAGTTCTGCAGAGGAAAACAAGCTCAGTTTGATGGGTAGGATTTTAAACCCGGACCGCCAGAAGATGGCGCTTTTGATCATGAAGATGCCTAGGAAATGGCAGAAGGAAGGAAGAGTTCGTGGGATTGCCCTATCTCAAGAACGTTTTCAGTTCATTTTCAACAATGAACACGACTTGTTGGATATCCTGGAGCGAGGAGTTCAAACCTTTGAAGACTGGGTCATAGTGCTTGAGAGGTGGGTGGAGAATCCTCCTGAGGATTACCTTCAGTACGTGCCTATATGGATTCAGATGCGCAACATCCCGGTTAACCATTACACAAAGAAAGCGCTCACTGCAATAGCTGACTTGGTGGGAGAGTCGGTGATGGTGGCTTTTGACCCTGCCAAGCCTATCACCCAGGACTTTATCAGAGCTCTGATAAAGTTTAACGTAGCTAACCCCCTGAAAGCTACTAGAGAGATTACGTTAAGAGATGGTAAATCGGTGGTGATTCGTTTCAACTATGAAAAAATCCAAAAAAGATGCTTTGAATGTCAGCGCCTCAACCATGAAAGGGACTTTTGTCCTCTGGTGGTCAGAAAGAGACAGGATGAAGCTAAAGTGCGAAGAGAGATTATATCGGCTCAGTTAGAAAAGCAAAAGCTGGTGATACCACCTGGTGACGTGCTGTATGGGGTTCTGGAAGAGGAGCAGGTATGTATGGACCCGGCGACGGGCAGATGGAAGATAGCAAAAGAGGTTCTAGAGGAGATGAGAAGATACCTAAAGGCGGATACAGGAGAGAGCCGCGAGATCAAAATTGACAAGATTCAGTCATCGGTAAAGGCTACTGAAAAAGATCCAGCGTTACAACGTGTGGCCCTGAGACTTGAAGCTCCCACAGTGTTTACTTCTGACCTGAACAAGGGTAAAGGAATAGTGTTTGAGTATCCAGATGAGACTAGAGTAAACAAGGCTCAGAGTGTTCACAGTAATCCCGACAGGCTGATGGCGTCTGCCTTTAAAGCCCACTCTGGTTGGGCTCAAAGATCTCTTCCAATGCATCAGCATCGCGGTGACAAGGAAGAGAGTTCAGAAAGTGTTGGCTCACGAGTGGGTGACTATCCAACGGTGTTCAAAGCTGGGGTCCAAATTCCAGGAACGTCCGGGACAGTCAAAAAGCAAAGGAAACTGAGACAACGCCCTCCTAGATCGGTGAGGAGACAAAGGAGTAGGATGCTAGACCATGGTTTTGCTTCTGAAGTACCTTCAAAGAGGGAAGAAAAACAGATCATTGGAAGCAAGAAGAGAAAGAGTTCAGTGGAGGAAGATGATTTACGTTACAACATCAACAGTAAGGCTGTATGCCTTAAGGTGATCCCAAATGGGGGATTGCCGCCTTCCCAATGAGCTTCTTGAGCTGGAATTGCCAAGGCTTGGGGCGGCCTCAAGGCTTGACAATTCAAAGATTACGGGAGTTGCGTCAATACCAATTTCCCGATATATTATTTTTAATGGAAACAAAAAAATGTCGGAATGTAGTTGTAGACCTTCAAGTTTGGTTAGGTTATGAGTATGTGCACACTGTTAATCCTGTTGGTTACAGTGGGGGCATTGCTATTTTGTGGAAGAAATCAGTTCAGCTTTGTATTAAAAGTTCAGACAAGAACATTGTAGATTGTCTTGTGAAATTCGGTAACGTTTCATTTTACTTATCGTGTATTTACGGTGAACCGGCGCATGATGGTAAAAGCATTGTATGGGAGCGTTTAAACAGGCTGGGGGTTGGAAGATCAGAAGCATGGTGTATGCTAGGGGACTTTAATGAAATTCTCAGTAACGATGAAAAAGTGGGTGGGCCGAGGAGATCAGAAGCATCTTTCAAGCCCTTCTCAGAGATGCTAGAGGTATGTGGCATGGAAGAACTAAGTAGCAGAGGTGATAGATTCACTTGGAGTGGGACTAGATGGAAGAAACACATCCGATGCTGCTTAGACAGATGCTTTGGCAACAAAGCTTGGAGGACAAGCTTCCCAGGTGCTAATCAAACATTCCTTGAGAAAAGAGGTTCGGATCACAGGCCGGTGTTGGTTTATTTGAAGGCAAATCCTGATATTATTAGAGGTCAATTCATATTCGACAGAAGACTCTTACATCACCCTGATGCAGTCAAGGAAGTGGAGCTAGCGTGGGGAGTGAATAAACAGATTGGCTCTGTTTCTTTTAAAATCAAAAAATGCAGAACAGTCATGAGCGCTTGGAAAAGAAAAAGAAGATTCAATGCTAGAGAAAAAATAAACCTGTTGCATCAGAGATTGGAATGGTTTCAATCCAAACCTTACTCCTGCTGGTTTGTGATTAATAACATAAAGAAAGAGTTGATGCTTGCCTACAAGGAAGAGGAATTGTTTTGGAGGCAAAAGAGTAGAGAAAAATGGCTCAAGTATGGCGACAGAAATTCTAAATTTTTTCACTTATCGGTTAAGGCAAACAGAGCCAGAATGAAGATACTCAAACTGAAGGACAAGTTCGGTCAGGATCATTGGTCGGATCCAGCCAAAGCGGAGGTGGCGATTGAGTATTTCTCTGATCTCTTTTCTTCTTCAAACCCTCCTTCGTACGAACCGGTATTTCAGAGTATGCTGCCCAAGGTCACATCGACGATGAACCAATGCCTTACTGCTCAAGTTTCAGCGGAAGAAGTCAGAGTTGCAGTATTCTCTATTAAATCAGAGAGTGCTCCGGGACCTGATGGGATGACGGGGCTTTTCTTCCAACGTTTCTGGCACATTATTGGTGATTCAATCACAAAAGAGGTTCAGGAGGTGTTTGAGAAAGGAGCCTTACCGGAGGATTGGAACTTTACTTATCTCTGTTTACTGCCAAAGATACCAAACCCGGAAAACATGACAGATTTGAGGCCAATCAGTTTGTGTTCGGTCTTGTACAAGACGGTTTCTAATATTCTGGTGAGGAGACTGCAACCATTTTTAAAGGACTTGGTATCTGTCAACCAATCAGCCTTTGTAAGCGAAAGGATTATCCAAGATAACATCATTATAGCGCATGAGGCGATTCATGGGCTGAATGCTCACCCGACAGTGGCGAAAGAGTTTATGGCTGTGAAAACGGACATGTCGAAAGCTTATGATAGGCTAGAATGGAGTTACTTGAAAGCTCTTCTACAAGCTATGGGTTTCGACGAGCGTTGGATCGGTTGGATTATGATGTGTGTGTCTTCAGTGTCGTATGCAGTACTAATAAATGATCAACCGTTTGGGTTGATATCTCCTTCTAGAGGCATTAGACAAGGTGATCCTCTCTCTCCGTTCCTGTTCGTGCTGTGTACGGAAGGGCTTTCGCATCTCCTGAATGTGGCTGAACGTAATGGGCTGCTGTCTGGTCTGAGTTTCTCGGAAACAGGCCCCTCTATTCATCACCTGTTCTTCGCTGATGATAGCTTGTTTCTCTGCCAAGCTAATGTTCAACAGTGTAGGAATCTGAAAAGGATTTTAGAATTTTATGGGAGAGCAACTGGTCAGTGTATCAACGTCGAAAAGTCAGCCATAACGTTTGGAAAATTTATCCCGGAGATTACAAAAACTGAAATTCAAAGCATCCTTGGAATCTCTAATCAAGGAGGCACTGGGAATTACTTAGGTCTACCGGAATGCTTTGTGGGATCAAAGGTGAATCGATTCTCGTACCTGAAAGAGAGAACTCAGGGGAGGCTGGAAAGTTGGTTTATAAAGAAGCTTTCTCAAGGTGGGAAGGAGACACTACTGAAATCAACAGCCTCGGCGCTCCCTGTCTTTGCGATGTCTTGTTTCGAAATCCCGAAAACAATTATCTCGAAGCTTGAGAGCCTGATGGCTCATTACTGGTGGAGCTCTGATATCCACATGAGGAAGATACACTGGATAGCTTGGGACAAGATGTGCCTTCCCAAGTCGTTAGGTGGAATGGGGTTCAAGAATCTGAGGATTTTCAACCAAGCTTTACTTGCCAAGCAAGGATGGAAGATCATTAACCAACCTGACTCTCTTGTAGCAAGATTTTTGAAGAGTAGATACTTTCCTAATTCAGAGTTTCTTTCAGCCGCTCTTGGATCTAAACCATCTTTTGCTTGGAAAAGTATTCTATTTGGTAGAGAGCTGCTTCAAAAAGGCTTGAGGTGGAAAGTGGGGGACGGCTTAAACACGAGGGTATGGCTGGAGAAATGGGTGCAGGATCCATCGTTAGGAATGAGACCTCCTTGGGTGAAAAATAATACCTACAACGTCTATCTGAAAGCTCATGAGTTGATTGACCACACTACAAGAAGATGGAACACTGATCGGTTGATTGAAAATTTTGTCCCTCAGGATGTGCAGTTTATTCTAGAGCATCAACCGGTGACGGTGAGACCAGATAGTTTTAGTTGGGAGCATACCAGAAGTGGCTTTTTCTCGGTTCAATCAGCCTATAAACTGGCTCAAGAACTGGAGATTCAAGAACTTTACCCAGAAGTGCTTATGCAACCATCTCTTAATTCGATCAAAGAGCGAGTGTGGAAGTGTGTTACTGCTCCTAAAATCAGAACTTTCATCTGGAAAGCCCTCAGTGAAGCCCTGCCTGTGGTGGATTTGATAACAAAGAGGGGTATGAAGATTGACAGTAGGTGTCAGCTTTGTGGAAGGGAAGGTGAATCGATTCAGCATGTTATCTTTGAATGTGACCCAGCGAGACAGACTTGGGCGCTCTCAGGAATCCCTCACCCGGAAATTGATTTTCAGAAAGGTAGTTTGTTCTCGAACATTAACTATTTGCTCAATTTGGAAAAGTCCAGAAGAGGGGAAGAAGAGGTAAGGAGATCATGGCCCTGGGTGGTGTGGTCCATATGGAAAAGTCGAAATGATTTCTTGTTTAAGGGGAGAAGATGGGATCCAGCAGAGATTCAAAAGAAAGCAAAAGAGGATGCAGATGAATGGTTCCTTGCCCAAGCATTAGAAGAGGAAGTAGCCAAGGTAGAAGCTAAGGGAGGGAGGAAGGTAAAGAAGAGATGGAAACCTCCAGACACTGATTGGTTAAAATGTAATGTAGCCTTCGAGTGGAACAAGAAGTCGAAGTTGCTAGGGGTAGCGTGGGTGGTAAGGAACAACAGAGGAGTAGTAACGATCCACAGCAGACGTGCTTTCTCTAACATCCTAAGCTTGGAGCAGGCGAGATTTGAAACCCTTCTGTGGGCTGTGGAGAGTATGACCAGCTTACGTTACAACAAGATCAGTTTCTCTGGTGATTTCAAAGAAATTTTCTTGGCGCTTCAAAAACCCCATCAATGGCCATTACTGGGTTTTCAAGTGGAGGAAATTTCAAGGAAGCTTCAGTTGATGGAGGAGTTTCAACTGGTGTCTGCGTCTGTGGAGGAGAACAGAGGAGCTACTATCATCGCACAAAGTGTTACAAGGCAGGGAAGAGTTCGATCTTACGTCGCAGCTGGCCCTCCGTCTTGGCTCTTTGAGTTCTTTGTTAATGAAAGTAGATTCCTCTAATACTCTTTCTTTGATCGGTGTTGTTATTCAGAGTAAGAGTTTGGTCTCTGTTTTGAGGTGTCCAAAACAGGGGAGTTTTGAAGGTGCTGTGTGTTTGCTTGTTGTATGTTTTTAAAACTCCCTTTAATGATATGAAGCTTTGACGGAAAAAAAAAAAAAACATTTCAGCATGCCAAATTGCTTTTTTTTTCTAGTATACAATAAACATTACAGACATGGACGTATCTCTTTTGGTCTAATCTGGTTGACTGAACAACAAAACTTTGACTAATATTCCTTCCTAACTCTCTGTGGGCCTCTCTGGTGCTTTTCTGCAATCTACGGACCGGGCCTTGTCAGAATCCATTTTCACATGTCTATTGGATGATATTACATCATCGCACGTTTGACTTACTTTCTGAGGATTGTAATGTCACAAAGATGACGATGGTATAATGCGGAAAGGAGGTAGTCTATCCGCAATTGTTTCACCACTCTCACCCTACTAAAAGTTTTTTCTTGAAATCTAAAATTGATGAAGTTGTCTTCAGTGTATTTGCCAGATATCTATTTCTTAGCTTTAAGTCTGTTGTTGAAGTATATGAACTGTAAACAATCTTAAGATATTGTTTAGCTCCTCTAATATTATTTACTCTGTTCGATTGGTAATTTCACAGCTAGGATATTTAACAACTTAACAATGACAAAGTGGTATATTATATGTTCTCAAAATAATATAATATATATTTAATACGATTATATATATTTTATCAGTGATTTATACAAATTTTAACCGTTATATAATTTAATTACATTATTGTATTTTTTTTCCTGAATCGCTTGTCAATCAGATTCACTAAATCTCAATCCATCAAATTAATACATACGTGGGTTGTGCGATTGCATCTTCCCTCTCTCAGCTTGTTACTCTATAACCAATCTTATGATATTTTTTTCTGTAAAATGTAATTGAAGGAAAACATAAATTTGTTCCACTCATTTAAAAAATAAACATACATTTATAAATATAATTATTGAATACAAATGCATTCCTTATCCTTTTTGTATTTCAAAAAAAAATGGGAGGAGCACGATTATCCAAATCCCCATGATAAACAAAGAAATCTCTTAACCGGATACTCCGGCCTAGTGGTAAAGCGCTTCCTGCTGGAAGATAGCGCTGCTGGGTTCGAGTCCGGCCACCCGGGGCGTCTTAAGTGGTAGACAACGTGGATTCTGCGGGTCTCGTGGGGATTAGTGTGAGGCCTAGAAAGCCGATGGATCCCCCACAGTTATCAAAAAAAAAAAAAAAAAAAAAAAAAAAAAAAAAAAAAAAAAAAAAATCTCACTAAAAATGTAGCAAAATCGTAAAACTAATAGAAGGTTTTTTTGTTATTTGTATATTTGCCTTTTTAGAAACAAAAAAAAAAGGAAAAACCCTAAACCCGAACACCAAACGAGACGACCTGACCCGTTTCCAGATCCATTTCTTCTTCCACGCACTGGAGCAGACACGATGACCACGGAAACAGACGACTCTACAACTGTGCGGCGGCGCGTGTCCTGCACAAAATGCTTCGACGCACTCTGGTTCTGCTACTGTATGTCTTGTTTACCCCTTGTCTGATCGCATTCTCTGATTATTCTACATCTTCGATTTGATTGGCTAAATAATCAAATGTCCCCTCTACTAGTTGCAATCTGAATTGTTCTTCATGTTGGTTTCTTCAGCAGGCAAGAAAAATTCGAACTTGATTGCGATTTTGATCCATCCCTTAGAAAAAGTCTTCTCTTTGCTCGTTTTTACAAACTGAATTGGTAGTTTTCGTGCTTGTTTTGCCTGTTGTACACTAAAAACAACATTGCTCGAAGTTTACCAATGGTTTAGCTTTACGTCGTCATCAGTGGGAATGTTCGTATTTGAAAGATGTCTGAAACCATTTCCGCAATGTGTGTTTTGTTGAAGGGATGGTCCAACGTAACCAGCAATGGCGATGGGACAGGACAAGGTTTTGCTTTTAAATAAAAAAGAATTAGTCTTGCAATATTTAGCAGGCTGTATCGCTTTAAGGAGAGAATCGTTTATGATTTTTAGATTTGTCTGAATGTTATATACTTGTGTCTCTATTTGCTCTATCTTTTTTCACCATCTGTCCTACTTGTATCATGTTATCCGTTAGATTATGTTTCAGATGTTTGTGTTGAATTCACTTTGCTTGTAACGTTGTCTTAGCCTCTTTTGACCTAAGGATTAACTCAGACTATCTCTTTGCAGCACCATTTTACCAAATGCAGCAGTATTACCGGGTTGGAAAACTTGATGATTGTACTAAGAAGTTCTCTGATCTCTTTGATTGTCTTTCATTAAAGACCAAAACAGCTTCTGAAGCCGAGGTTTGTACCAAGAAGTTCTTTTGATCTTGCAGTTGCTTCATTTTTTTTTACTTTTATCTACTCAAGGGTATCAAGCATTAACAATATACATTGGATATCAAATAGGCTAGATAACCTCAAATAATTATATGACTTAGCGTTATGTGAATCACACTTCTTTTCAGTAATGGTGTAAAGTCAGTAATGTCAAAATAAACCTAACATTGTTCTTTTTGCACCATATCAGAATATTACACAAAACATCGGTGTGTTGTTTCCTTCCGGTATATGAATGTGTCTGTTATTTTCCAAGATATTTAAGGGTGTTAACAAAACTGCAGAAAATTATGGAAGAGCAAGAGCAAGCAGAAGCAGCAAAACATATCTGGATTATGCGGACGCAGGTAGAAGCTTCTAGTCACTGGAACGAGACGTTTGGGCATTTGGATGATCCAAATTATTAGAAATGCAGTTTCACACTATACTGGATTCTTGATGGACATTTTCACTTCAAGAAACTCGATTTTTTTTGCTAGAGATCTGCAGATTGTTTTGCTGCAGAATAAGAAAAAAGCTTTTTGTCATCCGGAAAGATGGAGGGATGTTGGAGATGATCATTTGAATGTATTTGGTAGCTACAGAAATGAGAAATCTTATTCTATCTAATAATGTTGGAAATATTAGACATGTATCAATGTTTTTCTTTCAATATATGCCCACAAAGTTTAGTAACTTTTTTTATTTGATCAGAGTGGTACCACTAGGCCAGTAAGTGTTTAGTGTCTATCCTTTGAAAGGAGAGGCCGAACAGTTTAGCATGGAATGATGATGCACTAACTGTTTAAACGACTCTATTGTCTGTTTGGCCCCATACAGAGAGATGGATATTTCATTATTCACAAAAAATAACATGAAGATAGAGAAGAAACATAGTACAACATGTAATACAACAGGAACAGCCATGAGAAGCTCCTTAGATTCTCCAAACGTCGAGGAAAGCTTTTCCATCGAGCTCTCGGGAGAAAAAGACCTTCAAAAACTCTTCAATGGTCACACTCCTGAACAACGCACCTTTCTGCCTCTCCACAAGACTTCTCAGCGGACCCACTTCTTTACCCATTCCCATATTGTGAAACGTCGCCACAGAAAGCCTCTCTTTCTTTGAGTTTACAACCCCTCGATGCTCTATACTTCTGTATGTCCCATTCGTTATGATCTACAATGACAACCAATAGTAAGAAACCATTCACAAATGCTTATCCCATTCGTTATGATCACCATGCTTACCTCTAACATGTCTCCAATATTGACAACGAAATCATTTGGGAGAGGTTTGACTGGAACCCACTTGCAATCTTTCTTGATCTGGAGACCTTCCACCTCATTAACCTGCAGAAGGATGGTGAGTCCTGTAGCATCTGAATGTGGAGTTACACCAATCACCTGATTTGGGTCTGGACAAGGTGGATAGTAATTCATCTTCATTTTCTGACCTAACTCGTCATCAAACAACTCTTCCATTTCCTCAGGTTTGATCTTCAAGGCTCTTGCCATGTTCGCTAACAAGATCTTAGCTATGCTTTTCACTTCAGTTGAATACGTCTCTAGTGTATCTCTGAATGAAAAAAAAAAACATAACCAAGATTTAAAAAGAAACAGAGAAGAGTTTTGGATTGAAGCTAGTGAACCTGAAGGGAAGAGGTAACTTGGGGAACAAGTGAGGCTTCCTTGATAGAACAGGTTGCATCGTGAGGTAGAACATGTCACTCCAGTCTAGTTTCTGCTCCTCCGAAACAACGAAAGCTTGTCCAAACCCTTCGATCTCACCGGGCTGTTGCCATAGCTTCTTCTTCTCTTCCATGGGAAGGTTAAAGAGACCTTGAATCTCCGATTTGACTTTGTCCAAGAACTTTGAGTCCATTCCGTGGTTAACAAGCTAAATAGATAAAAAGCCACAGTGATCAAACGTTGAAATCTATATGGGGTTTTGAAATAGTATTATTAAGTTTGAGACTTGCTTGGAAAAACCCCCACTCTTTGCAAGCCAAGTCGAGCTTGTTAATCTCAGAGTCCATGTAGGCTGAAGAACGCAAAAGATTCAGGTCGATGATTGGGATCTCGGTTCTTGGACCTGACTCATCTGTGATTTCAGTTTTGTCTAGATCAGACCGTATATACCTCTGAGGAACGGTCTTGACCGTCGTTTCCTTGACCATCTCTTGTACAGAAGGGACTATTATGGAGTTATACTGGTTTCCTCCCTTGGCTTCTTCCATGGCTGCTTCTTCTTGATTGTTCTTCTTTGACTTTTCTTTTGTTAGCGAGTGTGGGAAGCACAGTCATAAGAAAAAGATAAAAGTTGAGTTATTTGTCCAAACTACAACACCATAACTAGTGTAATGTATGTCGTTGACCAAGACAAGAAAAAAAAGGTGCAGTAGAAAGGGGTGGGCAAAATATTCGTAAATTTTGATTCAATTCGTTATTCGTTTCGATCCGATACGAAAAATCCGAATATCCATAACTTTACAATCGAAGCAAATACTAAAATTCAATATCGGTCAAAAACGAACCAAATCACAAATATTAAAATTTTGGAGAGCGGATATCCGATCCGATTCGGCAATATATAAGTACATGTACATCTTGATTATATTTAAAGTTCTATATGTATAAAATTATATAATTATTATTCTGACATATGATTTGACAATTTTTATTCACATTATTACTTATATAAAATTATATAAAAGTAGTACATAAAAGGAAGAAAAACATTTTATGATAATTATAGTTTTTTTTTTCTTAAGTTTTGTGTTATTATTATAATTGTTAGCTATGTTTAAAATTTTTACAACATATGTAGATTTACTAATTCTTTTATTTTTTATCTTATATATCATGTAAAAGTATATTATACAAAATAATTCTGCCTCAAAATTTTAAGATTATTTGTATTAATCAAAATATATGAGATATCCGTAAGTATTCGCAAATATCCGCAAATATCTATTTATTTTCCGGATATCCGTTTTTCCGAATATTCGTATTTCTCCGAAGCAAAGCAAATACAAAAATTAGATATCCGTAACATACAAAGCAAATCACAAATACCTTCAAAAACTCGGATATCCGATCCGTGCCCAGGCCTAAGTAGAACAACGTCGTTTTAACCAAAAATGGTACTACGTCGTTTGAGTGTTGGCTGTTTAGTCTGTGTGAGAGAACTTGACACCACACACTGGACACCCGGATCTGTCGAGTCGGGTTCCGTCGAGTCCGGACCCAAGTCGAGTCCAGATCCAAGGACCCTGAAAATTTAAATCTATATATAGTAGAATCTCTATAAATTAATAATCTATAAATTAATAATCTCTATAAATTAATAAGTTTTACCGGTTTCAAGTTGAGCATGTGTTAAATATAACACAAATCAATAAAATAATAAGATAATAAATATTTTTAAAATTTCTATGTAAATATATAGTCCCCTTAAAATCATAAATTAATAATCTATCTATATATAATTTTTATATAAGTACAAGTTAAATATTATATTATTTTTTATATTCACAATGAACATTCTTTATTTTTCTTAACATTTCAATATATTTTGATAATATTTAGCAAAATTATACCGAAAACCATTTAACAATTCTATGAAACATAAAATTATACATAAAATAAGATAATAAAACAATATGGAAGTCAAATTTTTAAAATTTCAATAATGTACATATTGTAAAATAAAATATTTTCTGTTTTTTATAAATAAAAATATTCAAAAATAGAAAATATAAATTAGAAAACTTTTGTAAATTAATATCTCTATAAATTAATAAAATTTCAAAGTCCCAACATTATTAATACATAGAGGTTTTATTATAGGTACCTATAATTTTTTGGGTCGGTTTCGGGTCGGATCTTGTCGGATCCGGATCAGATCGGATCTATAATCCAATACCTGTAAAATATCCATAATTTTTGAATCCCAATCAGATTCAGGTATTTAAGATCTGAAAAATACATGATAACCCAAACTAAGTCAAATTTAATCAATATTTGTCAAATATATCTAAATATTTACAAAATAACTTATTTTATATTTTAAAACATTTTTAAACTCTATATTTTATATTTTAAAATTTCATATTACTTAAAAAATGTTACGAAATAATAACAAATATTGTTAATAAAGATATTTTAACTAAATAAAAATAATATATAAAAAATAGAACACAAAATATATCATAGTTTTGAATACACATGTTTTTAAATCGGATACAAATCGGCTCTTATCAGATCGGATCTATTCGGGTCGGTTCTTTTCGGGCCTGGATCCATTCGAATCGGTTTTTTTTTGGATCCGAATCTATTCGGGTATAAAAATTTAGAGCCAAAAGATATTTGTAAACTTTCGGTTCGGGTTTGGATTGGGTCTTTTTGAACTGGTTCCGGATCAGATTTTCGGGTCCAGGTTAAAAAGCCTGGGCCTACCACACACTTGTAACGAGTCTTCTCCACCACAACTCCTCTCTCTCTGCTTCCGGTTCCATGGAAACTACTGATCCAGTGATTCTTCTCTTCCATATTCCTCATGGCGTCACTGTCTCTCCCCCATTTTCTACCTCACCGTCGTCTCCGACGGAATTATTTCCCCGCCGATCACTGGCGGCATCGATGCAGATGTTGTTTATCTTCCGCAACGAATGAATCTTCCACGGCGGTTGTGTGGTTCAAGCATGACCTTTGTGTTGATGACCATCCTGGTCTCCTCTCCGCGTCCAAGCACAGAGCAGTGATACCTCTCTACGTCCTCGACCGTCGCATTCTCTCGCGTAAGTTTAGCTGATGAATCAATCTCTGCTTCGACTCAGCTCGTAGCACTCAGTTTCCAAGTATATCTAATCCAAAAGCTTATATGTAGGATACACAACGGACACTCTAAAGCTAGCTATTGTAGCATTGGAAGAGTTGAGAAGTTCCTTGAAGAAGCAAGGATCAGATTTTATGCTCTCAGATATGGGAATGCAGAGAATGTCATTGAAGATATTGTCAAACAGGTAACTTCACGGGTTTTGTTGAGCATTTTTGACTCCAGATTTTCAGACAAGATAAGTACTTGTTACAGGTCCGAGCTCCCTTTGTTGTCTTTGTGGAAGAAGAGGTGGAACACCATCTGTGCGAGGTTGTGGAAGCTGTCAAGAAGAAAATGGATAACGTTTCGTTTCCTGGAGAATCACCGAGGGTGGTTGTGTGGAGGAACTCCTGTTTGGCCCCATTATAGAGAGACAGAGAGATGGATATTTCATATTCACAAAATGCATGAAGACAGAGAAGAAACATAGTACATCATACAATACAACAGGAACAGTGGAAGAAGACATAGTTCATTTGGTCCCCTTAGATTCTCCAAACGTCGAGGAAAGCTTTTCCATCTAGCTCTCGGGAGAACAACGCCTTCAAAAACTCTTCAATGGTCACACTCCTGAACAACGCACCCTTCTGCCTTTCCACAAGACTTCTCAGGGGACCAACTACTTTACCCATTCCTATATTGTGAAACGCCGCCACAGAAAGCCTCTCTTTCTCCGAGTTCACAACCCCACGATGCTCTATGCTTTTGTATGTCCCATTCGTTATGATCTACAATGACAAACCATAGTAATAAGAATCATTCACAAATGCTTATACCGTTCGTGATGATCTTTTACCTCTAGCACGTCTCCAATATTGACAACGAAAGCATTTGGGAGAGGTTTGACTGGAACCCACTTGCCATCTTTCTTGATCTGGAGACCTTCCACTTCATTAGCCTGCAGAAGGATGGTGAGTCCTGTAGCATCTGAATGTGGAGTTAGACCAATCACCTGATCCGGATCTGGACATGGCGGGTAGTAATTCATCCTCATTTTCTGACTTAACTCGTCATCAAACAACTCTTCCAATATTTCCTCCGGTTTGATCTTCAAGGCTCTTGCCATGTTTGCTAACAAGATCTTAGCTATGCTTTTCACTTCGGTTGAATACGTCTCTAGTGTACCCCTGAAGAAAAAAACCATAACCAAGATTTGAAAAAAAGCAGAGAAGAGTTTTGGATGTAGTAAAAGCACATTTTTGAAGTGTAACCTGAAGGGGAGAGGTAACTTGGAGAACAAGTGAGGCTTCCTTGATCGAACAGGTTGCATTGTGAGGTAGAACATGTCACTCCAATCCAGTTTCTGCTCCTCTGAGACAACAAAAGCTTGTCCAAACCCTTCGATCTCACCGGGTTGTTGCCACAGCTTCTTCTTCTGTTCCATGGGAAGGTTGAAGAGATCTTGAATCTCCGACTTGACTTTGTCCAAGAACTCTGAGTCCATTCCGTGGTTCACAAGCTACAGATAGATACCAACCACAATGATCAAAACTTGAAATCTATATATGGGGTTTTGAAATAGTATTAAAGTTTAGAGACTTGCTTGGAAAAAACCCCACTCTTTGCAAGCGGAGTCCAGCTTGTCGATCTCAGAAGAAGCCATGGAGGTTGAGGAACACAAACGGTTCAGGTCGATGACTGGGATCTCGGTTCTTGGACCTGACTCATCTGTGATTTCAGTTTTGTCTAGATCAGACCGTATATACCTCTGAGGAACGGTCTTGATCGTCGTTTCCTTGACCATCTCTTGTACAGAAGGGACTATTATGGAGTTATACTGGTTTCCTCCCTTGGCTTCTTCCATGGTCGCTTCTTCTTGATGGTTCTTTGACTTTTCTTTTTTTAGCGAGTGTAGGAAGCACAGACAAAAAGAAAGATAAAAAAGTTGATGTATTGTCCAAATTGCAACACCAGTACTAGTGTAATAATGTACAGAAAGAAAAAAAAAAAGTGCAGTAGAACTACGTCGTTTTAGCAAAAAATGGTACTACGTCGTTTTTGAGTGTTGGCTGTTTTGTCTGTGTGAGCGGCACTGACACCACACACTTGTAACGACTCTTCTCAACCACAACAACTCCTGTCACGCTCTCTTTGCTTCCACTCTCATGGAAACTACTGATCCAGTGATTCTTCTCTTCCATAGTCATCATGGCGTCTCTTTCTCTCCCTCATTTTCTACCTCACCGTCGTCTCCGACGGAATCATTTCCCCTCCGATTACCGGAGGAACCGATGCAGATGTTGTTTGTCTTCGGCAACTAATGAAGGTTCGACGGCGGTTGTGTGGTTCAAGCAAGACCTTCGTGTTGATGATCACCCTGGTCTCCTCCTCGCCGCGTCCAAGCACCGAGCCGTCGTACCTCTCTACGTCCTCGACCGCCGCATTCTCTCGCGTAAGCTCAAGATGTTTTAGCTGATGAACCTCTGCTACGTTCCAGATTGTAGTACTCATTTTCCAAGTGTTCACTCGACTGTATATCTTATTCAACAGCTTATATGTAGGATACACAACGGAGACTCTAGAGCTAGCTATCATAGCGTTGGAAGAGTTGAGAAGCTCCCTGAAGAAGCAAGGTTCAGATCTTATGCTGAGGTACGGGAATGCAGAGAATGTGATTGCAGATCTTGTCAAAGAGGTAACTCCACGGGTTTAACTGAGCATTTTTATACACAGTTTTCAGACAAGATAAGTACTTGTAACAGGTGCGAGCTCCCTTTGTCTTTGTGGAAGAAGAGGTAGAACACCATCTGTGTGAGGTTTTGGACGCTGTTAAGAAGAAAGTTGATGGTGTTTCGTTTCCTGGAGAGTCACCGAGGGTTGTTTTGTGGAGGACTCCTTTTTATGAGACTCAAGTAATGTATATTGCTTCCCTTTCCAATGTTAGTTTCGGAACTGTAGTTACTTATGTGATACATGTGTTCTGGTCCTCTAGAATTTGTCGGATCTGCCACACTCTTGGGAAGAGTTTAAGAAGCTAAAGCTTCCTATCACCTTGCCAGTTCCTGCACCAAGACTGTCATCTCCAGAAAGTGAACTGCAATGGGGTATAAGCTTTTTTTTTAAGTCTTGGTTCAGTCTTCTGAAAGAATTGTTCTTTTTGTGCAAAGTGTAAGTGAAACTTGCTGCAGGTTCTGTGCCAACACTCGATGACTTAAAGGATTATATGAATGAAAGCTTATGCGAGAAAGAAAAGAGCTGGAGGGAGATGGCACATGCAACCGCCGAAAGAATACTAATGGAAAGGAACTTGGAGCCAAATGTTGATGAAATTGCAGGGAAGAAGGTGCACAACTCTGCTTTTATCACGAGAAATAGAGATACTGTTGGAGGTGGAACCAAGGCTGTACTGAACGCCCTAGCTGGTTACTTGAGGTACTTGGAGGGTACAAGTCGAGATGACTGGCAAGTGTATGTGATGTTCATTTGCTTAGAGAATGAATCTTGGTTAATCTTATGTGTTTTTGAAGAGTTATTGGAGTTTGTTTTGATACTGACCAGGGTTCATGCAAAGCTTCGTGATGCCGAGATTAGGCCCGGAGCTTCATTCTTCAAACTTTTTGGACCTGCCCTCTGTCTTGGTATTGTATCAAGAAGAAGGGTTCACTATGAAGCAATAGAGTACGAAAAAGAAAGAAATGCTGGATTTATTTCTCCATTTGGATATTCAGCTTCTACAGTGACTGCTGCAACAGATGATGTGTGCTCTATGGAGGTACAAAGAGTCCACATGCGTTATGCTTTTATGCTCTTTTTTTTTCAAAATATTTGATCTTATTTTTTGGGCAGTGGTATGCACTTGTGGCTCTAAATAAAGAGATGACTGATGATCAAAGAGGCCCTGTAAGGATGTGGAGATGGAAGGGATATCTTATTCAGGTGTTGTGATCATTTACTCATACAACTCCAATGGCCTTCATTGGTCACTTTTTGTAATCACACTTCCTTGTTTCATTCAGTACACAGTAGTTGGTAATGAAGGCCCTGCTGTTCTCCTTGTACATGGATTTGGTGCTTTTCTGGAACATTACCGTGACAACGTAGACAGCATAGTAAACAGCAAAAACCGAGTATGGACCATCACAGTCTTGGGATTTGGAAAATCAGAGAAACCGAACATCGTTTACACCGAGCTTTTATGGTCAGAGTTGCTGCGGGATTTTATGATTGAAGTGGTTGGTGAACCAGCACACTGTGTAGGGAACTCAATCGGTGGTATGCTCCCTTTAGTTACTGAGCTCTACTATAAAAGGGCACAAATGTTTTGTGTGATACTCATCTAGTTGTGTCTATGTGTTTTTACATTTGTCAGGTTATTTCGTATCACTAATGGTCTTTCGTTGGCCAGACTTGGTTAAGTCCGTTGTCCTTGTTAACAGTGCTGGCAATGTGATACCTGGTTACTCTCCTCTCCCAAGATCTATAGTATGTATTAATAATATATCATTGAGTTCATGAATTTGAGTTTAAGACTTGGAAGAGTTTTGGCTCAGGAATGTTATTAGTTATATTTTCAGGAAAGGAGAGTTCCATTTGGTGCACAGCTTGGTGCTAGACTTCTACTCTTGTTCCTACGATTCAATGTCAAAAAGCTATTAAAGGACTGCTATCCAGTTGTAAGTAGTAATATGAATATCTTGACATCAGTATTATGTCTGAAGAACTCAATTGCTTGTTTATGATGCAGAAACCTGAGAGAGCTGATGAGTTTTTGATCACTGAAATGCTAAGAGCAGTATCCTTTTTTGTTTTTGCATTTTATTTATATTAATTTCTTCTTGTTCTACAAGTTAAATATTGATGAATAATGAGATTTTACCTTACATGTAAAATAGTCACAAGATCCTGGTGTAGTTATGGTCCTGGAAAGTATCTTTGGCTTTGATCTTTCACTTCCTTTGAATTATCTCCTCAAAGGATTTGAGGAAAAAACTCTAGTAATACAGGTAATCAAGATGTCTAATATGTACTGGATCATCATTCTATTAGGGATTGACATAATGAATACTCATTAGTCTCGTTGATGTGTCTAGGGAATGAAAGATCCCATATCGGATCCGCAGAAGAAAGTGGCCTTACTGAAGGAGTTTTGTCCAGCAATGGAGATTAAAAAAGTCAATGCAGGTCATTGTCCCCACGATGAGATCCCAAAGGAGGTGAACCATATTATCTGCGAATGGATAACCGAGGTCGATAATGATGAACAACAAACCCTTAAAAGCCTCATCGCAGCAGATCTACCACAGTAATAATAATAAACAAAGTTAAGGATATTTGGTCAGCAAGCAGAAGAAAGCAATGTCTTTGTTCTGTAAGACATCGTCCAGGGCCTTTAGAATGCAAACTTTTTTTATAGATGTGATTAACTTAATTTCTCAATGCTCTTGTTAATATGTTTGTCAAGTGCGGCGACATTGTTAAAAGGAAGGAATGTTTTTGACATGATTCCTAAAAAACACTAACGTTTCCTGGAACTTCATGTTCGTTCACTAGTTGCC
Organism: Hirschfeldia incana; assembly: GCA_026261945.1. Taxonomy (NCBI): domain Eukaryota; kingdom Viridiplantae; phylum Streptophyta; class Magnoliopsida; order Brassicales; family Brassicaceae; genus Hirschfeldia; species Hirschfeldia incana. The sequence continues at coordinate 9,281,466 of JABCMI010000006.1, forward strand.
TTCACCATGGCTTTGGGTGAGTGAGTGAGGCTGGTGATGGAACAGTGAGGTAATCTCATCTTTGAGGGTCCTCGTGGCCCAATAAATGAGATTAGAGGACCAAAACTAGTCCACGAACTATGCCAGAAGGAGGTAGAGGTATGTACCATCACCGACTGAGCAACACATCATATTTGCAATCGATCATAGGTTTCAATTTTAGCATATGCTCCTAAGTTCCTAACTGTAGAAAAGAACCGTTGAGCACCAGCATCAGCATCAGCATCAGCATCAGCATCAGCATCAGCATCAGCATCAGCATCAGCATCAGGAGGAGTCATCCAATAACTCTCTTTGAGGGGCCCAAAACACAAAGGTGAATTGTTTTGTTCACAGAGAAAAGAAAGAACCACGCGAGTGTGAACGCGTCCTATTGGTTAGCTGTCACTTAGAAGTGCTTTTAATGTCTATAGATCCTCGTGGGATGTCTTTTTGCAAGAATTGACTTGAAAACCAGCGTCTTCACTAAACTTTTTCAGCTGCATTATTCAATTGAAAAGCCATATAAATATCTCGTGACCAATGTTTCATATGGCAGTAACATGGGTTTAGTCATCGGTCACGTGGTTTATAGGACCCACCACTTGCATATGTAGAAAGCTAGTTTCCAAAATGTTGCCTAAAAGATAATGTGATTGCAATAAAAACACTGTAGGTGAAGACAAACTGTTCCAGCTTATCCCTCCTCTCTTATTGATATCCTCATTGCTTCACATTTATTAACTTTTCAACTAACTCCAGTTTTTGCTCTAGATTTTTTTTTTTTTTTTTTGTATCTGGAACATTCTTTAGGCCTCTCTCTCTATATAAATCCCTGAACCCTTTCGCTGCTGCTCACATTGTGTTTGCAACCCAAAATGGCGAAATGTTTAGATCTTTCTTTGATTCTCTTTGTTCTGTATGTGTCCACCGCAGCAATAGCCATGGCAAGAAACCTTGGAGATGAATCTAATGAAGATACAGAGTTCATTAAAGCCTCTTGTGAGACAGCAACGTACCCGGAACTATGTTTCCAGTCTCTGTCTTCTTACGCAAGCGAGATCAAGAAGCGGCCACTTCAGCTAGCCGAGACAGCGCTTGCCGTCAGCATCGCCCGAGCAAAGTCTGCCAAAACCTATATCTCGGACATGACTGACTACAAAGGAATCACAAGGAGGCAGCACGGGGCTGTGTTGGACTGTGCTGAAGAGATGGGAGATACGGTTGACAGGTTGAGCAAGTCGCTGAAGGAGTTGAAGAGTCTGGAGGACGGAGAAAGCAAAGAAGACTTCTGGTTCTGTTTGAGCAATGTCCGGACGTGGACAAGCGCGGCGCTGACAGATGAGACCACTTGTCTTGATGGGTTTGGAGGAAAAGGCATGGATGGGGAGCTGAAAAGCTTGGTCAGAGCACACATTGTGCGTGTAGCGCAAGATACCAGCAATGCCTTGGCTTTGATCAATGTCTATGCTTCCAAGCACTGAAAATGTTGTTAAAGTTTGGTACTTGAGTTTTTTTTTTATGCTTTCGGATTTGGTTTGTATTGTGTTTTCAAGAAATGTGTTTTGGTTTGATTTTGAGTCACATCAGTTTCTCTTACCACATTGTTATATCATCTACGCCTCTACGGTCTATGTAGTTTGAAGTTGTTGATTTTGATGTTTCATCTACGCCTCTCTGAGGTTATCTTTGATATTGGCGCAGCGTATGAATGGGTGAACGGTTGATCGTCGAGATATGTTCCTGAATCGATTAATGGTTTCTTTTGATAACTCCTTAAGACCAACTTGTTGTTAGATGAATTGAATCGAATCAAACAAAGGATAAAAGTAAAAGATCATCTTCTTTTATAAATCAAAACGTGTCTTACAAAATAGCCTAATGGCTTCTTACAAGAACCCTTACTCAATGAATAAGCTAAACCAACATAAATTAGTAAAGTCCAAAAGAAAGCCCATGACTACGTTTCCTTAGTTAACGTGTAGGTGAAGTAAGATGCACTGCATCAGATATTCATTCATTTGTGGAGCCGATATGCCTCGAAGGGCATATGCGTTTGGCCTAAGAGTGTCCTCAAAAAGAGAATAGGAAAAACGTAAATAACGATCTGACCTAAAAAGAAGAAAACGAAACCTAAATAAGCGCTTGTCCAATAATGAATTAACAAAGTAGCTTTATAGAAGTTTTTGTAAAAAAACTTTATAAAAAATGTTTTATGGGCATGAAGAGCGCATATCTTGTCGGGATTTTGAGACCAATGGCATCAAGTTGGTTTCACAAAAAAGAAAAAGCTCCAAGATGGTCAAGATATCAGAGTTTACCTAAGAGTGTTAAATGGACGGGCTCTCTCTATGGATGGTGGGCGTCCAGATGAACGAGTCATGGTTTTAATGTGGCTTTCATTTCTTGCAATTTAAATGTTTAGGCAGACGTTTTGGCCCGAAAGTTAAGACTCATGTTTGTTTTTTTTTTCTTTTTCGACTCATGTTTGTTGATAATTAGGACTTCCGACTTTAGGAGAATCTACGAAATCTTTCGTCCTTATTAATGGAAAAGTCCTAAGGTCAGTGGAAAATGGCCCAACTGGAACCGTTTATCACACGATGTGGAACACGAATCCTTCTAACATGTTGACCTATTTATTGATAAGCATAATCAAGCATCGGTACATTATTATTTGAATTTTTCAATATCATTTGAGTTTTCTAATCCTGGATGTACAAACGACCATATGATGACGCATGTAGAGAGTTATAAATTAATTGATCTGTGTACCTATTGCAATTACCTTTTTATTACACAGTTAGAAAGAAATACAGAAGTAAGCATAGTTGAATTAAGAAATCTTATGACAAGTGACTTATTGGTAAATTTTTGTATCATGGGAAAAAATCATGTTGTGATTTCAGTTCCAATCAATAAATTTTTTGGACTTCCCAAAATTAACGCACCTGAAAATGAGTTTATGGGTTAAAAACGAACTTGGAAACCTAGAAATAGTGACGGTCACGTTACATGTTTTCTGTTATCTGTTAGTATTGTTCCATGAATGTCACAACGAATGAAGTACGTTTGAGACTGCCATGTGAACACACGAATGACGTATCAAAAGTCCAAAACATACATAAAATTTTTAATCTTCTTGAAAAGTATTGGTACCTCAACTTCAAATGCACATTGTGAAAAGGAAATGCATGTTAACTAACTGTGAAACGTTACAGATGCATTATGAAAACTTGGAATTTGTAGAAAAAGGAAACTAAAACGAAAAGACGTGCACATGAACATGCAAAGAGATGAAGTTGATATTGTAGTATTTTTAGAAACGTAGATAATTAGTAATAAGGGCCAAAGTATTGCTTGTAGTCTTTGAAAGTTCAGAAACAGCATTTTCCACCTTCTTCGTCTCCTCATTCACTTCCCCTTCCTCGAACTCGTCCGTACACGTGGTATCGTCTGTCAACGCCGCGCTCACCCACGTCTTCACGTTCTTTAGATGCTCCTCCTTTGAAATTTTTCCTCCACCGGTGAGATTCTTCATCTCAGCCATTGCTTGCTTGAGCTCGTCGACAGTGTCCTTCATCTCCTCCACGCAGTCCTTGAGGACGGGGACCTCAGGGCTGGAGGTTGATTTGGCTTTTTTGAGAAGGTTAGAGACGACTAACGTGGCGTTTTTGGCGTATTTGAGGTTGACGTTGAGAGACGTTGTGCAGAGTTTGATTGGGTCGGCTTTGATGGTGGAGGAGTACGAAGACAATGAGTTGTAGCACATTATAGGATATGTTGTTGAGTTGCATGCGTTTTTTACGAACGTTTTGTAGTTTTGGTATCTGGAAGGTGGAGTTGCTGCTGTTTTAGGGATGTTTGATGAGTTGATGAGAGCAACCAGAGTTATAGAGAGTATGGCGAAACGCAACATGTTTGTCACTTTAGGGGTGTTGTTCTTCTTTCGGGTCTGAGAGAGGATACAAATGCAAACTTTTGGTGAGTTATGAAACTATGCAGTGTGTTGTATATTTATATACGCAGCATATATTGGATTATGATTTTATTTCAATTATTACGGAAATGATTCGCACTATCATATATCACCAATCATAAATAACAAATATATATTTTTTGAATAACGGCGAGCTATTAATTTTGTTTGAATGGTAACCATATAGCTTAGTTCTTTTTTTTCTTGAAATTTAATAAGGTTGGTTCTTGTGTCAATTCAGTTATTATTCGACCCATGTGACATCTGATTCTGTTTGTTCAGTTTCTCCCAAGATCATTTAGTGCATCTGTTAGAAGTCTATCACAAAAAAAAAACTTTTACCAAATATGTAATTTGAAAGAGTCATGTCATTGTCTCTAAAATGAAAAAAAAAAACTTCCACATGAATCTTTCAAAGTTTTGAATGAACTCGTAACAAAACATTATTTTAATGGAATTTTTTCTTAGAAATATTCTTAATGCGAATAACCACATATGTATGTTGGTCTCATTTCCCTCTACTCATTATGTTGTAGTGTAGACAATTATGATTATAATAAGAAGCTATCATAACTTGCAAAACATGGCTGTTTTCAAGAGTACACGACCATCTACTTCTGTTTATAATAATTTGCAAACCTTGGAGTCTCTAACTAATACCAAATTAACAATCAATAAGCTTTTCTTTTGGTGTCCAAATAAAACTAGAAAGGTGAATAAACTTTATCCCGGTGTTTAAGCAATGTGGCACGTGATGTGTGATATGAATCATATGGTGGCCATGTAAAATATTGACGTGAACGAGATCTTGTGTAATTATTAAGCAAGACAGATCAACGTATCATTTGTGTACGGGAAATGATATTCGAATTGATCTCCGATGCATGATTTATTATATCTGCTGGAATTTGCGCATAGTTTATGTAATCATTTCAGTATATAAATTAAACAACTTAAAAGCAATTTAAAAAAATAACCATAAGGTTTAGAAAGGATATAACTCAATTTTGAAAGCCTATTGATAGAGATGCGGAAGCTTAGTCTCCAAGAAAGAACAAGAATTCTAAGAAGACTTGTTCAAAACGAACGGATCTCGTTGAAGTCGATACTCTCGACGATAACAAGGTTTGTTATTGAAGATGTCGATACTCTCGACTAAGTTCAAGAACAGGGGCAGAGTACTCCTCTAGTGCTGTAAAGCTCTGTTGCAATTGCAATTCTGTATTATCAAAAGTGTATCCTCTTTACAACGATGAAATCCTTTTATATAAACTAATAAGAAAAGATTCTAATCCATAAGTATTTGTAGTTATCTAAACGTAAAACCACTTAAAAGAAATAAAAACATAACTCCAAGTCGGCGCAGGCTTCTTAGTGAACTGCAGCCCAAGTAACGTAATATCCACTACATCAGGTTCCCTCCGGTGAAGAAGGATTCGCCCACGAATCCAAAGGGGCATTGTCGCCATGGAAGGGAGACAGATGCTTGACATTGAAGACATTGGACGTGCGAAGATCCGCAGGCAGCTGGACCCGATAAACATTAGGATTAATGCACTCCAAAATCTCGACAGGACCAATTTTTTTTGACTTCAGTTTATTGTATTCTCGCAGAGGCAACCTGTCTTTAGTCAAATAAATCCAAACCATATCGCCAGGTGCAAAAAGAACCTCTCTACGCTTGACATCAGCAGCGGCCTTATACTTAACAACCGAAGATTCCAGGTTCTTCTGAGCTTGCTGATGGAGTTGTTGCAGGTCTGTAACAAAATCCACTGCCTCGCCGTGATGTCGAGTTTTATCCGGAAGAGAAGCCAGGTCCAAGGGACATCGAGGAACAATCCCATAGACGACACGAAATGGAGAAAATCCCAAACTCCTATTCATCGCATGGTTATGAGCAAACTCAGCTTGACAAAGCTTAGAATCCCAAGATTTAATATTATCACCAACCAGACAACGTAAGAGATTACCCAAAGAACGATTAGTAACCTCCGTCTGACCATCCGTCTGTGGATGATAAGCCGAACTCATATCCAAAGACGTACCCAACAAACGCCACAAAGATCTCCAAAAGTGGCTCAAAAAACGCGTGTCGCGATCAGATACAATCGAAGAAGGAAGGCCATGGAGGCGGTAAATCTCGCGAAAAAATAACACCGCTACGCTTACTGCATCTGTCGTCTTTTTGCAAGCGATAAAATGGGCCATCTTCGAGAAGCGATCGACCACAACAAAGATGGAATCGAACCCTCGCTGTGTACGAGGCAAGCCCAACACGAAGTCCATGCTGACATCGGTCCATGGTTGAGTAGGGATCGGAAGAGGAAGATAGAGACCAGAGTTCGATGCCTTACCCTTTCCCTGCTGGCACACACGACAACGCTCAACAAAATGCTCCACGTCTCTGCGTAAGCACGGCCAGAAGTAAGATGAGGTGACGAGCTGTAACGTACGATCACGCCCCACATGACCCTCATTATGCAACTCACTGATGATTTGTAACCGCAAGCTGCAGTCAGGGATGCAAAGGCGCAGCTCCTGGAACAAGTAACCATCCTGAATTGTGTAATCCCCACGCAAACCATTCATAACGTCAAGAAATATGCGACCAAAGAAAGGATCAGAGGGATATAAATCTGCAAAAGCAGTGAACCCCGTTACATGTGTATGCATCGTCGTCAACAAACTATGGCGACGACTCAGTGCGTCCGCGACCCTGTTTGTTTTCCCAGATTGGTGACGAATCGAGAACGTAAACTGCTGTAGGTAAGAGATCCATGCTGCGTGTCGCGCAGAAACCTTAGCTTGACTATCCAAATGGCGAAGAGCATCATGATCAGTGAATAAGACGAACTCGCGGTGAACAAGATAATGGCGCCAGTGCTTAATTGCTTGTACGATGGCGTAAAATTCGACATCGTAAGTGCTATATCTCCCACGAGCACCTGCAAGTTTCTCACTGTAGAACGCAACAGGTCGACCTCCTTGGCTGAGAACAGCACCTATACCAAGCTTAGACGCATCACAATGCAGCTCAAACGTCTTCGAAAAATCAGGAAGAACAAGTATTGGAGCTGTGGTGAGCTTCTCTTTGATAAGATCAAAGGCCTTAGTTGCCTCGGCGGTCCACGCAAACTTGCCCTCCCGCATACAGCTCGTTATGGGAGCCATGATGGAACTGAAGTGATTCACAAATCTGCGGTAAAAAGATGCCAAACCATGGAAACTTCGGACTTCTGAAACTGTTGTCGGCACCGGCCAGGATTTAACAGCCTCAATCTTGGACAAGTCAACAGAAAGTCCCTTATCAGAGATGACATAACCAAGAAATAACACCTGAGATACCCCGAACTCGCATTTGTGCCTAGCTGCAAAGAGCTTCTCCCGTCGCAATACTGATAACACTTGGCGAAGATGCTCAGTATGTGCAGTCAAAGACGAGCTAAAGACCAAGATGTCGTCAAAATAGACAACGACAAACTTGCCTATAAAAGGTCGTAATGCTTGATTCATGATCCTCATGAACGTGCTTGGCGCATTAGATAAGCCAAAAGGCATGACCAGCCACTCGAAAAGTCCTTCTCTCGTCTTGAAAGCTGTTTTCCACTCATCACCTGGTCGAATACGAATCTGATGATATCCACTCTTAAGATCGATCTTGGAAAAAATTACAGCAGTGCCTATCTGGTCCAGGAGATCATCCAAACGTGGGATTGGAAAACGGTAACGCACTGTGATCTTATTAATGGCTCTGCTATCGACGCACATACGCCAAGAACCATCTTTCTTAGGGATCAAAAGAGCAGGAACAGCACAAGGGCTTAAACTCTCTTTGATATACCCCTTTTGCAGTAGGTCTTCAACCTGACGTCTAAGCTCTTCGTGCTCTGTAGGACTCATTCTGTAGTGAGGTCTATTTGGTAATGTAGCTCCAGGCACGAGGTCAATATGGTGCTGTATATCGCGAAGAGGCGGAAGACCATCTGGTAGCTCAGCTGGGAAAACATCAGAAAAGTCGTCCAAAACCGTGAGCAATGGTGGGGCTGGAGCTGTATGAAGGACGTTCTGAGCTTGTGACGGGAGTATAGCGAATGCAACACCCTCTGTACGCAACTCAGACATAAATGCCGAATAAGAACATAATAGTGTTCTTGGTTGAGCCTGTGGAGCTACCGCAGGAGGAATCTGTTCCGCAGGTGGCGTTGGCATGAGGACGATCTGGTGAGTTTCCCAAATGAAGCTGTAAGTATTACGTGCTCCATCATGTATGATTTTGCGATCGAACTCCCACGGGCGACCCAGTATTAAATGGCTGATATCCATGGGCGCTATATCACAGTACGTACGATCCTTGTAATGAGGGCCGATAGAGAAAGGCACCAGCACTCTTTGGGTAACCCGCATGCTGCTATTCTCAGTGATCCATCCCAGTGTGTATGGTGCGGGGTGTTGCTCGCGAACAAGACCTAATTTGTTGACAGCCTCATCCGCAATAACATTCTTAGAACTCCCCGAATCAATAATAAAAGTACACACACGACCTCTGATGGTGCATGTAGACTTGAATATATTAGTACGTAACCATTGCGTGTCCTGGCGGCGCGGAACCGTACAGGAACGGTGGAGGACGAGTAGATGTCCAGTGTCTCCTGTCGTATGAATAACATTATCACCATCTTTATCATCTTCATCGTCACCATAAGAATCATAAATTGGCTCAGCGTCATCCTTAGTTTCGTCGACAATCAAACCACGACGATTTTTATTAGGACACGCCGTTTGGCGATGACCTGTTTCCCCACACTCATAACACTTGAAAGCTGGTGGTCTGGTTGAGCGTCGTAGGTTCGGGTCATCAGTTTGACGAGGAGCTTGTGATTGCCCTTCGGTGTCTTTGGAAGTTGTTGGTGTCGCTGTTTGTTCTGCTGGACGTGATCGAGATGAAGGATTGTTCCAGGAAGACGAACGCTGGGTCTGCTCGAAAGAAGCTGCTCGGCGATGAGCTTCGGCGACTGTTAACGGGTCAAACTGAGCAAGTGCCGTTTGTAGTTGTGGTCTCAGACCACCAATGAATCGAGAGACCAGCTGCTCTGCACTATCACGAATTTCTGTTCTGGTCAACAGCAGTGAAAACTCGTCTGCATATTCGTCGACGGTGCGAGAACCTTGACGAAGATTTTGAAATTTGTTGTAAACTGTTCTTGCGTAGTTATGAGGCAAGAATGTAGCGCGCATGTGTTTCTGAAGCTTCAACCAAGAAACTATCGGTTGTTTGCCAAGACGTTGCCTGGTAGCTTTGACTTGCTTCCACCACGAAGATGCATGACCCCGAAACTTCATCGCTACGAGGGGCACACGACGTTCCTCTGGAACCTGCTTGAATTCCAAAAGTTCGTCTATTGTTGCGATCCAGTCAAGCAAAGCTTCACCTCGCGACCCGCCATGAAATTCAGGAATATCAATTTTGAATGAGTTCTCCCAACGGTTGTCCTGTCGTCGAGCTTGGTCGCTGTCACCTCTCTGTCGCCGGGTAGGGCGACGCTGCTCTCTGTTTCTTGAGAACGGGTTTGTGTCTTCGGACTCATCGTCCTCTGTTTCTGTGTTTTCAAACAGGGGATTGGTTTGTGCTAGCCGATCTGCGATGCGATCTGCTAATCGATCTGCCAACATTAATCCCATCTCCATAAAAGACGCGTGCATTGTATTTTGGATACTTTCCTGCATAGCCAGCAAATCCTTGCGGAAATCAGACAGATCCCCACTGTTGGAGGTGTCGTTTGTCTTCTTTGGTGGCATCGTTGCAGACTATTGCGATTCCCGGGACGTTCCGTGTCTGATACCAACTGATAGAGATGCGGAAGCTTAGTCTCCAAGAAAGAACAAGAATTCTAAGAAGACTTGTTCAAAACGAACGGATCTCGTTGAAGTCGATACTCTCGACGATAACAAGGTTTGTTATTGAAGATGTCGATACTCTCGACTAAGTTCAAGAACAGGGGCAGAGTACTCCTCTAGTGCTGTAAAGCTCTGTTGCAATTGCAATTCTGTATTATCAAAAGTGTATCCTCTTTACAACGATGAAATCCTTTTATATAAACTAATAAGAAAAGATCCTAATCCATAAGTATTTGTAGTTATCTAAACGTAAAACCACTTAAAAGAAATAAAAACATAACTCCAAGTCGGCGCAGGCTTCTTAGTGAACTGCAGCCCAAGTAACGTAATATCCGCTACATCACCTATGGAATAGATGAGACTTTTTTTTGAAGAGAAGAAGTTTTTATTTAACTGCACTACTACTGACTAATTAAGGTTTGATCATTGCGATATCAGTTCGTTCTATCCAGAGAAATGTTTTCCAAGTTCCTATCATGATCGATGATGGTACCTTTAAGGTATATATTTACTTACCTTCATAGTCCTGCCTGCTTCAACAATGATGAGGTCGACATGGATGCAGTCTTCTACTTTTAGTGGCTTTAGAGAGCCCACTTCGAGCTTGAGACAAGCTCCCACAGAGCTAATCTTATAAAAGTCATATTAAGTCACCTTGGGTGGCTCAACAAAGCCTGGGGTTTCTCAACACGCAACTAGAGGAACATATGTTGGTACAACTAACAAAGACTTCACGAACCAAAACCAAAGTAACCGCAAAACATGCAGAATAAAGTTAATCAAAACTAGTCTAGAGAGAATAGGAGGATACTTTTAAGGCTTTAGACAAAAAGAAGTTTAGTTTACACATTTTTGATGATGTACTTCATAAAAGGGTATTGGATCAATAACAGTAGACTCTTGAATTAACTTCATTTTTCTGTTGTAAAATACACATTCTTATACAAGAGCCCTAGCAGCATAGTACCTTATGTATATATCCAAACTTTATTTTCCACAAGAGGGCAATGAACAGCTACAGACTAGAGTCTCTTCTTCTCTATATGCACAACGCCTTTCATTTACAGCGGGTGAAGCTCGGAATGTTGTGTGGTGTGTAAACTTAAAATTATATGTCCCGAACCATTAATCTATAGTGCAGCAACTGCTCAGTATCTTTACACAAACTATCATCACATCTGGAGAAGATTGTTCACTGTAACAGCAACAGAATTTGTTCTCTGCAAGTCCTGCAAACAAATTTGAAACGCAACATGTTCTAATATCAAGCAACCAGAATCTTAGAGCTTTAACAATTTAGTATCCAGTCACAACATTCATCAAGTTACCTGGAAAATAATTTCATCGGGCACATGTGGCATGACATCCCTCACTGTCTCGGCCATAGCTAGTATATTTGCCAAGCTTTCATTTGTCCCACGTGATACAGTTCTTAGATGCAGACCACCTGTCCTTCCACCAGCACCTGGAGGTAGGGTTGTAGAAGAAGTGGATGCTTGTGAAGGGTTCATCGGCCATAGACTCCAAGCAGCATCCTCCAGTGCAGTTTGAGCATAACTTTCCCCAACAGATGCAAGATGCCTCATCATCATCTGAACCCGTCCCAGTCCAACGGACCTAGACGCTGTAGAGGGACCAGCGACATCAACACCCTGACTTGACCATGTCTGCAGCCAGCTTGGATCCAATCCTATGTTCCTATTTTGTAAAGTCCAACAAATCCAAGAGAGTTTGAATACTGTTTTAAATTTAGTTATAAGCAAATTATTAACTGAACCTTGAAGGATCGCTTTCAATGGAGTTTGGCATCTCATGAGGAAACAATCCAGTGGCTAGTGGATGCCCAGGAATGTTTTCTCTTTCAAGCTGACGGGCTAACTGCTCATCACTTGAGACTTCAACTGAGCGAGGGTTCACCTCAGTTTCAGTTCTACCAACAAAAAGAGGTTTACGACATGTGGGACAAGAATAAACCTCATTTAGACCTTGGTCCAACCTGCCAGAATCAAAGCATAGTATCAGGATCAGTAGTTCCAGTCATAAAATACTTGAGGCTGTCGGTAAGCTCACCAGGACCGCAGGCATCCAAGGTGGAAAAGGTGATTGCAGTGAAGCCTTTTAGCTTTAGCCATAGGTTCCTGATAATGCATCCAAGAGTTTTGAGGCATTGAAAAGGTTTATTTAAATAATTTTACAGCAAAAAGCATACCCGGCAAATAGCACATTCATCATCATACGCCCGTAACTCCTCAGAAGTTGCATCAGGAAGAGCTGCATGGAGAGAGCCTAGAGCTATTCTCAGTTTGATGTATCCTTTCATTCGTTTCAAAATTGCACTGAGCAATGCCTGTCAAACCAAACAAAAACAGGTAAAAAAATACAACAATTGAATGTTGTGCCTAGTGCTAAGTAACAGTGAGGGCGAGACACTATTTCTTACACGTATGTTGAGAAACAAAACTGCATCCGCTAGATGAAAAGAAAGGCCATGGAGCCACCAGATGTGCAAATAATGACCTAGTGCCATTACCAAAGTAGCCATGTCCAGGAAGAAACCTAGGTTTCGGTTCAGGAGGCCCTTCCATTCCAACAGTGAGCCTATCCAAAACAGGTAATAGTTTAACTTGACATGTCCATGGAAAAAACAATGTATAACACCAGAAAAGAAAAAGACCTGCTGTCATGGAATTGAGAAACTTAGATCTTTGATTGTCCAAGTTCTTCACGGCTGAGTGTGTAATCCACATATCAAGCAGTTGAAACCCATGAATTAACAGCGCCTGCAAAACAATCGGATCAGCTCTATATTTTGTTGACCGTGGTTAAAAAAGAAACTCAAGTCGAACAAAGAAGACAACTAGTATTACTTAAAGTACCTGCAAGGTCTCAAAAGCTATACTGCAAGGCTCAAAAAGTAACAACAGATACATAGAAGAGCCAGTTCTATTGTATGTCATAAGGGAAAGCTTTATCCTGCAAGATAAGAGGAAAAAAGTATTATTTTGAAATTATCATTCAGACATAAATATATTAGACAATATACAACAAGATTTAGGAAATACCACAACACATCAACAGAGAGAACGAAGAACAGCACTGAATACACACGAAAGTAAGTCCAAGGTGTCGAAGAAGGAGATGCATTCAACCGTTCAAGCCGGTCTCTAGCCAAAGCTTGAAACATCTATTAAATGACATTACAAGATTCACATAAAGAGAATTCAGAATTTTGGTTATGGTTATGGTGAATCAAGAACGCCAAGTGTTTTCAACAAACAGCCTACCATACCTTTAAAGTGCATAGAACAGTAAGCCAAACTGTCCACAGTACACCCTGAAATATTGTTGCGGGAATCACCAGCGGCAGAAATATTCCCTACAAGAAAATGAGGATTAAAAGAGGATTTTGACCCCCTAGAATACATACATTTTGATGCATACAACTCAAATTAGGGAAGCACTAAACAAAGATGCAAAGTGCACGAGTAAAAGAAAAGAAAAAGTGGCATAATTATATCTCCAAGTAAAGACCTCTCTTAAGCATTATGTAAACCTCTCTAAGTTTATTTAATATATTTTTCCTGCAGCTGTTAAGATTTTAAGTCATGAAAAACACCAAGAATCTCATACAAAATACACAGAACGTAGGTTAGTTTTCAGTCAAAGGAAGAACAGCTACCTTGTAAATGATGTAATTGGCAAGTCGCTCCACCAACTTTTTAGTTTCAACGCCATATAAATCTCCAAAAAATAAAGTCTGTAGAAGACAATTAAGAGACATTAGAACCATATAAAGTGACAAAAGACCTTACCAGAAACTATTAAACAATACGTAAAGCCAGTAGCCATTACTATAGTAACGAACAGCATGAAGGCTGAAGCCGTATCTTCCTGAGTGTTCTTTTAATATTCAATTAGCCAGAAACAAGATTTTGATTCTTACAGATTAATAACACACCCTTCCTCAGCTAAGAACGTTATTTGTAGGAATGAACTAACTATAAAAATTCTTTTTTGAAAGAATGTTAAATTATTAATCTCAAAAAGTCGTTTTTACAAAATGTGCATCATATGATCTACAACTATAAAAGTTCACTTGTAACCAAACTAAGAACTGTATATTGGACTCTTTTCAACAGAAGAGAATCCAGTGGTGAGGGGTCGATACTTTGAGAGCATTAAAATAGTACCCAAACAAGCAAGTAAAACAATCAAGAATAAGAGTAACAAATAATGAGAGATTGATGTAAATTAGAAGGTAAAAGATGATCAGTCTAAAACCACAAAGCTTACGAAAGCTCAGACTTAGGAAAACCACTGCATATACTGAATAAGCAGTCTGTAAAAAATGTTAGTCTTACCTTGAGAGAAAGTAGCAGAAGAATATACACATTGAGCACAAAATTTATCAGCAGCGCGATTGTAAAGTAAGAACCCAAAAGCAGCTCAAGCGCATGCTCTGAGTCTCCTAAAGAAATGTTCTTGGCGATCACTCCATCTGATCCAAGCCTATCCAGAGACAGCTCTGTCCAGACTTGAAGCCCCACAAAGCTTAGAGCAGTTGATGCCACCGAGACTTGCAAGTACCTTATCCCCATTAGGAACTATAACAGCTTCGCCACTTAGACTTAGTCCCCACCAGATTCTCAACTTGATCATATTAGCATAATGCCATCTGCAGCAAGAAACAACATGATCGATCTCTCATCAGTATCTAAAGAGGTGGACGAGACAAACAAACACAGGGCAGGTTAGCAAACAATGAACACCATGATCACAAAATCAACTTGGTATCCGATCACACAGGAGATTTCAAAGAAATATACGATTTTTAAAACTAAAATGACCATTTGCATCAGAAAGTCAGAAACTTTTGAAAAAAATTGAGGTCAAAACCAATAAAAATGGATTATTTCAGAATTGAGCACAGCCCTCATAATTCAACAGGGGAAAAGGACATGATCCCAGATTGAAAAAAACATAAATTGAAATTAGAATTTAAAGGAAAACAGAGATAGGAAAGGAGCTGTGGGGGAGATTAAATGGAGAAAGCAAGCAAGAGATCATAGTTCTGCAAAATCGATCGAATCAGTACAAAAACCTGAATCCGATAAGCTGTTGATTGGATATTCCCTTTAGCACATGCCTCTCTGCATCTCTCCTCTTCTTCTTACATGAACAAAATCAAATCTCTCTTCTTACGGAAAGAAAAGTATTATTACAAAAGTGTACGAAACAGAAGAGAAAAAAAAGCGATACGGTCAACACTGACCTTTTTGGTTTAATTTCCACTTTCCAACATACGAAGCTATCAGAACATTAAATAAGAAAAAGGATTTTTAATCACCTAAATATGGTTTTGGTGAAACCAGAAGCTCTACTTATATTAGTTTCTCAACATTATTATTGTGTAAGTATATAAGTTAAACGTATGCTAATTGCTAAGCTAAGATAATCTTTATATTATTTTCTAAAGAAATCATATAAATCTGATTTGACACCTGAACAGATTTGAATTTGACCCACTTAATCTGATTTTTTTTTCTTTTACATTTTGTGGCGTCAAGGTGTCTGTCTATAGTTTACGAATAATAACCAACATGAGCCCATGTAAATTTAAATTATTTCTGGGCCAACAACTCTACAGGCCCATTTATTGATCCTCCGATTCATTTATGTTCCAGAATTCTAGAGATCTTCTTCTTCGCCACGCCAATCTGATCAATCTCAGCCAATTCAAAAACCCTATTATTTTCCCGATTTAGGTAAGGTTCACGCCGTAGTCATCGGAAAGATGGGAATAATAAGTAAAAGCTTCACATTCCTGACGGGAACAGTGTGCGGGATCTACATCGCTCAGAACTACAACGTTCCTAACATCAAGACCCTCGGTCGCTGCGCTGCCTCCACGGCGAAGCAGCTAGAGGAGAAGTATCGCAAACCTAAGAGCAGAGACGACGTCTGACACAGATTCCCACTTTTGCTTCTCCAGGCGATATCTCCTTCTTGTTTTAATTTTTGTTGCTTTTGTGCGTGGGATTTGTAGATTAAATTTATACTCGACAATAAAAAAGTGAAAATTCCTTTTTAATTAGATTGCTGAAGTTTTCAGCTGATTTGATCAGTTTCATAATCACCATTTTCTTCTTTGTTGTTTGTTTATGAATCTTTTTGATATTTATCAAAGGCAGAGTAGTAAATTGAAGAATGATGACATCAATGGTAGTTTTGTTGTGACCATGATGTGCCCATTTCACCTTCCTCGGATGATCAGTAACCGGTAAGGACTAGTCCAGTTAATAGCACCCACGGATCTTGTGCCGTCGTGGATAACTAGCTGCCACCTCATTCATCTGCTGTTGTTGCCGGCTTCTAGTCAGATAAATATTTGCCATACTAGTCACAGATTACATTATTTTGCATATAAGTTTGTCTCATTGCAGGTATCCTTGTACAAACCTCAAAACCATATGTGATTAAGAGTTTTGCCTCTAGAAGCATTTTAATTTGCGAGGATTGTATAAAACATAGCTTTACCAACAACATAGTGGCTTTTAACATCACAATCAATGTGTTAAAAGAGTTTTAATTGAAAGTTCTTCTCTACGCCTATGTGATGGCTATATTCCTCAGAACAAAAGCTATTAGAAGAAAAGCATAAAATATTCATTCCACATAAGGGTGTTATACCCCCAAAAGACCAAAGCATCCAACAAAAAAGGGGAATGAAGAAAATACCCGACTAAAACTTACATAGGTCATAAAGAAAAGAGTAGAACAACAAAACATCATCAAGAGGAGGAGGATGCATTGTTTTTGAATATCATCTTTGCACTGTAGTCCACGAGCGCAGTCCTCTGCAAACACAGCTCCATCTGCGTAGCCTTTAGCTTCTTCACCTTCTCCTCCATCTCCCTCTTCTTCGCTCCATCCTCAACCACATCCCAAAACTCACTCACACTAGACTCATCCAAACCCAAAACACTCCCATTCTCCCCCTTGAAGAACAAACCCATCTCTCCACTCTCGGAGAGATGATGAGTGTCCACAGAATTCACCTTATTACGTGTTTCCTTTACTACTTCTTTCCTCGGTTTAGCCGGAAGCACACCATCACTCCCCCAAATCTTCCTCGACAGTTCAAACGCTTTCTGGTCGAAATCCTTAGCGCACGTGATCTTGTCTTCAGTCTTTCCTTTCTTGAGAGCGTTCTTCACTATGTTCACAAACTTCTTCTTACACCTCTGGAGCTTCGTAACGATCTGAGCCTTTGAAGCGTTGTAGTCGATCAGGGTCTTGACGTAATCGCAGAAGGCGTCCATGTTCTCGGAAGGGTCTCCTTTAGTTGAAGTGAAGTCGAGAAAGCCTTGAAGCATCGCGATCTCGTCAGACTCGCTGAACAGTCTCTGAAACATCTTCTTGGCTTCTTCTCCAGATATCTTCTTAACCTCTTCATCTCCTGCTGATGCTGATGTTGAGGGATTCTTCTCCTTCTGCACTTGCTCAGTGGTTGATGATGTCTTTGCCTTCTTCTTAGGCTCGTTGTTATCAGATTGCTTCAGAGAGCGCTTAGAGCTCTCAGGTGGGATCTGTTTGGTCGCGACAGTGTTGAGTGGCTTAGTCTTTGTCGCAGGCTCGGAATCTGAATCGGATTCAGATTCGGATTCTCCTTCTTCGGAGTCGGATTCAGGCTTCTTTTTCGCAGCAGGAGGAGCAGAAGGTTTCTGAGTGAGCTTGGAACGGACATCGCCGGCTTCTTCATCGGAAGAGTCGGATTCTTCTCCTGATGAGCCAGACTGTTCATCTTCCTCTTCGCTGGAAGAGGCAACCGGAGGGTTCTCGATCTTGTCCGCTTTCTTTGGTGCCATCGAACAAAAGTAGAAGAGAGAGAGAGAGTGGGGGTGGGCAGACAAAGATCTGCGGTCTGAACTTCTTTAAGTTCTTTGTTCTCTTTCTCTGTCGCCGTTTGCTCTTCCTTAGGTTTCGTTATAGAGTTTATGTATTGTTAGGATTTGGTTAAAAAGGCTACACTTGTTGAACCTTGTCGGCTTCATCGCCCAAGGCCCATGTGGCCAACCTTGACCTAATAAATAATACTATATGCACTTCCGGTCCTGAGATCTACTGGAGTTAAACCAATCCTTTAACCGGTACCGTTGTTTGTCCTGAACTAATCCGCCTAAGGTTTTGCCTTGATATGTACTACTCACTCCCTGCGTTATTCTTCTTTTTTTTGTCTTGAAACTTGAAAGTGTCACTAAAATTATGATGAATTAATAATACTAAACCAATTACAATATATATTATTAAATATAATTGGCTACAAAGTTTTTAATAAAGTAAAGCTACTCAGAAAAATGAAAACATTTTTGATATTGGAACATCATTTTTTATAAAACATTTTACATTTAGGAACCCAAGGAGTATTCGATTTTTATTTTCTTAGCCATATATAAGTAAATTTAGCTTCAACTTAGTTTTCTAATGACTCCACTTGACTTGGAGTGTCATCTTAATTACACAATTATGACGAACTTTAAAAAGAAAAATCTCTAATGCGAACCACATTACGATTATTAATTGTAAGATATATTATAGAGAGATACTCGGGATCCTCCTCCCTCCTGTTAAGGAAACTTAGTTAATACGTTAACCTAGAGACTTCCTCTCTACTCTTGTATATATAGGCAATTGCCTTGTACTATCAATATATCGAAACATACATTCTCTACATGGTATCAAGAGCACATCGATTACCCTAATTTTTTTTTTTTTTTTTTTTTTAACGGCGCAGCCGCACTTCTTCTCCTCTCATCTTCTTTTTCTCTTCTACGCTTTCTCATCTCTCTCAATCAATCATGGCTAACAATGCTCATGTTGATAACATCGATCTAAACAAAAACACCCTTCTTAACGTGAATATGGTCAACGTTACGAAACTTGACTCCACCAACTTCATGACTTGGTACCTCCAAGTTCATGCGCTCCTTGATGGCTATGATCTAGCTGGCTACCTTGACGGATCTACACCAGCACCGGAGCCAACCATAACCCGCAACGATGAGACCGTTGTCAACCCTGACCACACTAAGTGGAGACGCCAAGACCGACTCATCTACAGCGGCTTGATCGGCACTCTCTCACCGTCGATCCAAGCGCTCGTTACCAACACCAAAACATCTCAAGATGTCTGGACTTCTCTCAACGCTACGTATGCTACCCCGAGTCGTGGCCACTTTCAACAACTCCGCCAGCAGCTCAAGCACTTCATGAAAGGTGACAAGACGATTGATGAGTACATGCGAGGCTTGACCACTCGTTTTGACCAACTTGCTCTTCTTGGAAAGCCCCTTGACCATGAAGACAAGATTGAGTTCATTATTGATGGACTCCCGGAAGAATACAAGTCTGTTACTGATCAAGTTGAAGGACGTGACAAATCTCCATCCATCGTTGAGTTCCATGAGAAACTCATTAACAAAGAGGCTAAACTTCTCAGTCTCTCCACCAGCTCTGTGGCCACTACACCTGTTACGGCTCATGTTGCGACTACGCGTCCAAAGTACCAGCAGAACAGAAACTCCAACCGCAACTGGAACAACAACAAAGGTGGTCAACAACCCTATCAGCCACAACCACAACAAGACAACCGCCAATCAAGGGGCTATCAGGGACGTTGCCAACTGTGCAGCACGTTTGGGCATAGTGCGAAGAGATGCCCTCAGCTGTCTCAACAGACCATGAATGCCAACAGCGCCTCACCATTTACTCCCTGGCAACCGCGTGCAAATGTGGCGATAGCTGCTCAGAACCCGAGTAATGCTTGGCTGATGGACTCAGGCGCTACACATCATCTTACAAGTGACTTGCACAACCTGTCTATGTACCAACCGTACAATGGAGAAGACTCGGTTCTGATTGGAGATGGTTCGGGCTTGACAATCTCGCATACGAGTTCCCTTTCTTTACCTTCACAAACTCGAGATTTACGTTTAAATAATGTCTTGTGTGTCCCGAATATTAGCAAAAACCTCATATCAGTGTATAGGTTATGCAATGCTAATAAAATTTCGGTGGAATTTTTCCCTGCTTACTTTCAGGTGAAGGATCTCTGCTCGGGCGCCCCGTTAATCCAAGGCAAAACCAAGGAAGAGCTCTACGAGTGGCCAGCCCAACCCTCTACCCTTAAAGCTTTCTTTGCAAACACCTCCTCAAAAATTACCATGGCTGATTGGCATTACCGCCTAGGCCACCCTGCTTTCTCTACTCTTCAGTCTGTTGTTTCTGCTTTTTCCTTACCTTTTGCAAAATCTGTAACACAAACTTCTTTATGTTCAGATTGTGCCATCAATAAAACTCATAAACTCCCTTTTTCTCTAAACACTATTACCTCAACCCGACCTTTTCAATACATTTATAGCGATTTGTGGAGTTCTCCTATTGTGTCTATCGACAATTACAAATACTATCTAGTACTTGTTGATCACTACACTCGCTACACCTGGCTCTAAGTCGAGAATCATTTCTCAACAAAGATAACAACTCTCTACTCCGACAATGGCGGAGAATTCATTGCTATGAGAAAATTTCTGTCTGAATCCGGCATTGCTCACCTCACCTCTCCTCCACATACTCCTGAGCATAATGGAATTTCAGAAAGGAAGCACATACATGTCGTCGAAACCGGACTCACCCTACTCACCCACGCTTCCATGCCAAAGCCGTACTGGACCTATGCTTTCTCCACGGCTGTCTATCTCATCAACCGTCTCCCCACACCAGTTCTGAACATGGATTCGCCTTATCACAAACTCTTTGGCGTTACACCTAATTACACGAAGTTAAGAGTATATGGCTGTCTCTGTTTTCCATGGCTTCGTCCCTACAGGTCTCATAAACTTGAAGACCGCTCAACGCCTTGTGTCTTCCTAGGCTACTCTCCCATACAGAGTGCCTACTTGTGTCTACAACCCAACTCTGGCCGAATTTACATCTCTCGTCATGTTCGATTTGATGAGAATGTGTTCCCTTTTTCGAAACCATTATCTAAACCTACCTCAAACTCTTCTCCAACCGAGCCTATCATTCTACCACCAGTCACCCACATACCTCTTAACCCACCACAACCGCCACTCGTAGTGCCACCGACGGGGTCCTCGAGCTCTGATTCTAGCCTGCAGGTACAGGAAGAAACTCCACCTGAGACTTCACCATCTCCGTCTACGTCGACTGCTCCATCCTCGTCAACTACAACGCCTACCACTACGGCGACATCATCTTCATCATCAGCTCCTCCGCCGGTTCCGGCTCCTCCACCAGCTCCGGCTCCTCCACCTCCGACTATGCATCCTATGCTAACTCGTAGGAAGAATCAGATCAGCAAGCCGAATCCGAAATATACCTACTCGGCTTGCCTCTCAAGCAGAGGTCCACCTGAACCAAATACTCTCCTTCAGGCGTTAAAAGACAAACGATGGAGAGGAGCCATGTCCAGCGAGATAGATGCGTTTGCGCGTAATCACACATACGACCTTGTGCCTCGACGTCCAGATCAAAATGTCGTTGGCTGTAGGTGGCTGTACAAGAACAAATACAATGCTGATGGTACACACAAATCATGCAAAGGGAGACTTGTTGCGAAGGGCTACACTCAGCAACATGGTTATGATTATACTGATACTTTCTCACCAGTTATTAAAGCTACTACTCTTCGTCTTGTGCTTGATATTGCAGTGAGTAATTCATGGCCGATCCAACAGCTTGACGTCAACAATGCTTTTCTTCAAGGAACTATAACGGATGAAGTATATATGGAGCAACCACCAGGCTTTGTTGATAAAGATAAGCCAGATCATGTATGTCGTCTCCGGAAAGCTATATATGGCCTCAAACAAGCACCTAGAGCGTGGTACATGGAGCTTCAATCATTCCTTCTCAGCCTCGGGTTTACCAACTCTCTTGCTGACACTTCTCTGTTCGTCCTACAACGAGGAAAGGAGCTGCTGTATCTTCTTATTTATGTAGATGATATTCTTCTAACGGGGAACTCAAAATCAGCCATTGCCACCATTCTACGGCTACTTGCTGAACGTTTTTCAGTAAAAGACCCAGAGGATTTTAATTATTTTCTCGGTCTTGAGGCGCATCGGACACAAAAAGGACTGCATCTCTCCCAGCGCAAGTATATTCTTGACTTGCTCCACAAGTATGACATGATGAATGCGAAGCCGGTCTCCACTCCGATGGCATCTTCACCGAGACTCACACTGAACTCTGGTACCTTGCTGTCTAACCCTTCTCAGTACAGACAACTTATAGGAAGCCTGCAGTATCTTCAGTTCACGCGCTTAGATATCGCCTATGCTGTCAACCGCTTGTCTCAATTCATGCATAAGCCAACTGAAGATCACTGGCAGGCTGCGAAACGTATTCTCCGCTACCTGGCTGGTACACCTACACATGGGATCTTCTTCAGCACCAACAACAGACTCATCCTTCATGCTTACTCCGATGCCGACTGGGCAGGTGATGCGGATGACTATATCTCCACCAACTCATACATCATCTATCTTGGCAATCATCCTATATCGTGGACAGCTAAGAAACAAAATGTTGTCGCTCGCTCTTCGACGGAAGCTGAGTACAGAGCTGTCGCCAACACCGCTGCTGAGTTAAGTTGGATATGTAGCATCCTCACGGAACTTCGAGTTGCTGTACCATCCTCCCCGGTTGTCTACTGTGATAACGTTGGAGCTACCTTCCTTTGTGCGAATCCCATCTTCCACTCACGAATGAAACACATAGCGATTGACTATCACTTTGTCCGTGGTCAAGTACAGCGCGGAGCCTTGCGCGTTTCTCATGTCAACACCAGAGACCAGTATGCAGACGCTCTAACAAAACCACTTTCTCGAGCTCGCTTCTTGGAACTACGTGACAAGATTGGAGTGAGCTCTCTCCCTCCATCTTGAGGGGGCGTGTAAGATATATTATAGAGAGATACTCGGGATCCTCCTCCCTCCTGTTAAGGAAACTTAGTTAATACGTTAACCTAGAGACTTCCTCTCTACTCTTGTATATATAGGCAATTGCCTTGTACTATCAATATATCGAAACATACATTCTCTACATCAATAACAATGATCGTTGGCGGGACACTGGCGGGACGGTGGCCAGAAGGCAGCTACCAACCACCGGACATGAGGAGTTCTATCCAGAAAGAGTTTGTTCGTATTACAATTTTCAAATAGAAGCAAAACCTATTTTAGATACATTGGTAGGAATTTTCGATTGGGCGTTTATGTTTCTATATTTTATTTAACCACCATGTTGTTTAATTAATCAAAATACAACAATCGAATATAAAAAAAAAAGAAGAAATCATCTTGATATTTCAACGTCGTCCCTTTGTGTAATATTTGACTGCAAAACACATAGAGCTAGAAAAATAATCAGATGAAGACGTGCCTCTAGCTAAGCTGACCTTCGTATACACATACTATAGTTTTTTTCTCTAAAACTGATAAATAATACTGAGTTCATAATATATTTGAGTATGTAGACCCACTTATATGCAGAAGCGTTCTTACCTGCCTCTAACGTGCTGTCAACTCCTACGAACCCCCAAGCGTTATTACAAACCCTAAAATATGTTATAAATCATAACTTCGTCCAATCCAATGCATATAGTCCGGCTTTAATACAAGTCTTGCATGATCAATCAACTGCAAAAAGACCAAAGAACTTTACCAAAGAAAATGGCAACCACCACCACCGCTAGTCGCAAAGTTCGGCTTCCGTCGCCCAATATTAACCGGAGCCGGAGTACAACCTCCTCGATATCTCTTCCGGTATCTTTAAATGCATCAGTCTCGTCTTCTGGTTCATCATCTACTTCCTCTTCTCCTTCAAATACAAGCAAACGTTTGATGATAAGCAGATCACATTCTACAACAAGATCTTCCAGACCCAACCCGAAATCCAGCGAGATGACCCCGGCGAGAAACAGCGAGTCGAGAACAAGATCTCAAGAGGTGAACAATGGTAGAAGCAGAGAGGCGTTTGCTCGGTACTTGGAGCAACGTGAGCGAGGAAGTCCACGTAATCACGCATCAGGTGTAAAACCGGGAGCTAGCTCACCATCGGCGTGGGCATTGTCCCAGGGGAGAGTTTCGGGGACGAAAACTTCTTTATCCAGTTCATCTCCGGCGACATCAATGTGCCACACGCCGCCTGAGTCACCGGTAAGCGCTGCCAAGATGAGAAGCAGTGGCCGTGGAGCCGTGGCAGGAGTTCTGAAATACTTTAAGGCACAGAAGAAAGTATCTCCGGCTCAAGAGGAGGAGTATCACCGGTTTAGGCTTCTCCACAATAGATTAGTTCAGTTAAGGTTTATTAACGCAAGAACAGAAGCTACTATGGCTAACCTTAAGGTCAACGTTGAGGTACAAAACTGTTACTATTATTTGTAAATGTAAATATAAATAAATATATATACAATATATGCATAAAAATTGAAATACTGATTTGTTTTATGTGAACTATTTCAGGATCAGTTGTTTTGGGTTTGGCTTAGGATATACAAAATGAGAAACTATGTGGTGGAAAATTTAATTGAAGTTCAAAGGCTACGTCAGGAAATCAAACTACGTCAAGTCCTGAGCCTCCAAATGCCTTTACTCAATGAGTGGTCCAAACTCGATGCAAAAAACTTGGAAGCATTGAGCAAGCTAACTCGAAAACTGCACGCTTTGTCTGTCCGTTTACCCCTACTACATGGTGCAACGGTAAGATAATTTTTATTTACTTTGCTTTCTTTGAGTAAAGCAATTGTATAAGATCACAACATTTTGTAAAATCGACGTGGGTAAAATAATATATATTTTGTTAGAAAAAGAACAAAATTAAGAGTGTGGAAGTTACAGGTAGATGTGGTGGCCATACATGAAGAAATGGTCACGGCTATAGAAGTCATGGATGAAATAGAAGACATCGCCATCAAGTTTATCCCACGAGTAATTCCACTTTATTTATTGAGATATTTTTTTTTTATATTTTGTTATGAATAAGGAATTAGAATAAGAATATTATGTGATTAAATATCAGCAGGTTGAAACAATCCTATATGAGATGACAGAATTGCTCAGCATGTTCAAACAAGAACTATTATATTTTGAAGAGTTGGAGAAGAGCCTTTTGCTTATTCCTCTCTTTGCGGTAAATTATACTATTCTTGTGTTATCTATGTTTGACCGGCTGGTTGAATCTATTACTTGTGGGATTAGAGTAGTCATCGGTCCAAAGTAGTTTGGTTTGAATACAAAGGCTAAAGTGGCTATTTGTTTTCAACAGGTGGAAGAGAGTAGCTTAAAGGTCCATGTGCTACAGAAGACTGAAGAAGAGAGAAAATCTTTGCAACATTGATGATAGCGTTTCTATAGTGACATAAAATTTGGGATGTGTAACTGAATGTTAATTACGTTATACATTGGGGCCCTAGTCTATTTAACGAACGAATTGAATATAAATACCACTTTTTATAAAGATCTAGATGATGCTTGGTCGGTGGAGACGAAGGCGCGCCGGCATGTATATGTAGGTTTCAGTAATTGTCTTTATAACTTTGCCTCAAACATGTAAACACACAAGTGAGGGTTGTTCTAGAAATAGCCGGTCTTGTTCATAAACGTGTGAAGAGAGTAGCACTGTAGCAGTATTGTCTCCTTAGATTCTCTTAACTTCAGACCAATTTTTGATCGTGATAGTACAAACCATACAGTGTGTCTTCTTGCTCTGTCAGATGACATAATCCTCAATGTACCCTTTGTGGCACAAGGTATTAAGGAATGCTGAATGTTCAACATAGTACTTCACTCTCCAAGAAAAGAAAAAAAGGATCACCTGGAGAGATAGTTCGGTTCGCAGTAGGTCTGTTGCATCTGTGTGTCTTAAATCTTCGTGCACCAATAAAAACCCAACACTCGTTGGTCGGACGAAGTCCAAAGACTGCTGAAGAACTCAAGGATATGACAGAGGTTCCTTATGCTAGCGCAGTTGGTTGTTTGATGTATGCAATAGTGTGTACAAGGTCAGATCTAGCACAAGCAGTTAGTCAGGTCAGTAAGTACATGTCGAATCCTGGAAGAAAGCATTGGGATGCTGTGAAGTGGGTTCTAAGATACTTACGAGGCACAAGTGACTATTGGCTTATGTTTGGAGGAGAAGTGCAAGATTCAGTTATTGGGTTCGTGGATTCAGACTATGGTGGAGACCTGGATAATAGCAGGTCAACTACAGGGTATGTTTTTACTCTTGCAGGAGCACCTATATGTTGGAG
Source organism: Hirschfeldia incana (assembly GCA_026261945.1). NCBI lineage: Eukaryota > Viridiplantae > Streptophyta > Magnoliopsida > Brassicales > Brassicaceae > Hirschfeldia > Hirschfeldia incana. The sequence continues at coordinate 9,307,697 of JABCMI010000006.1, forward strand.
ATCGGTACAACAGCCTATTGTAGCGATGTCGACCACTGAAGCTCAGTACATGGCACTTGGGGAAGCAGCTAAGGAAGCAGTATGGGTACAAGGTCTTGTATCCGAGTTGGGTGTTGATCAGGAAGGAGTTCAGCTACACTGTGATAGTCAAAGTGCTATATGTTTGGCACAGAATCAAGTGTATTATGGGAGGACGAAGCACATTCGTATAAGGTTTCACAAGATAAGGGAGTTAGCAGCTTCAGGAGAAATCTTATTGGAGAAGGTGCATACGTCAGAGAACCCGACTGGCATGCTGACCAAGGCTAGGGGTGGGTAAGGCGATTACTTGTTTTTTTACGCATATTTGATATTTGATTTGCCTTGAACGAGTAATGAATTTTTGGACTTGTACTTGACTTGTCAAAAACAAGTACTTGTTATCTCGAGTACTTGTCCAAAAATATGTTACTTGCAAGCTATTTGCCTTGTTCGAGTATTTACTTCTTGTAATTACATATGAACTATTTTGATATGTTTTTAAGTTTTTAAAAATTATTTGATAGATAGTATTCTATCAAAAATGTTATGAAATTTTATTTTATTAACTCGACTTGGTAAAAACATTAGAGTTACTTCACATAAAATATTTATACTCGATATAAAAACAAAATACATATATTTTAATATAAAAATACTGTTTACTTCACTTCTTACAATAAATAAATATATGTTTAGTGCTTTGGCTTTTGTGGTTTAGTTATCACTTTTTGGTAGTAAAACGAGTAACGAATAGTAACAAGGCGAGTCGCTAATTTTTTTTAATACTTGTCACTTACTTTGTATTTGCAAGTAATAAAATTTAGCGATTTAATACTTGCCTTGACAAAGACGAGTACTTGAAAAAACGAAGTAAATACGGATCAAGTAACGAGTATTAGACGAATAACGAGTATTTGTGCTCAGCCCTAGTTACCACAGAGAAGTTCAAGCATTGCTTGGAACTGCTCCATGTCTACCAATGCTGAGAAGCAAAGGAGGTCCCCCCCAAAAGATAGACGGGATAAGGAGTTTTGTAGAGATTTTTCGTCAAGGTGGTGTTTGTTGCATCTGTGTGTCTTAAATTTCTGTGCACCAGTAAAAGCTCATCACTCGCCGGTCGGACAAAGGGGCCCCACGGTACGGTATGCTTTTTCGCTTTAGGAAATTTATTTTTTCTATTGTATTTTTTTATTGGAAAAAAAATCGGGGTTTTTGAGGCTTGTATAACTATAGGTCTAAGGGTTTGTAAATTATTCATTCACACAATAATAAGAAACCCTAAACGGATATTTGCCTCAATTCGTTTTGTTCTTTATTCTTCTCTGATAATTCGCAGCCGTTCACAGCAAGGTCAAAATCTTAAGTTGATGTATGTTTTTCCAAATTTAGAAGTACAGTACAAAGTCTATAAATTAAAAATGCGATAAATTAATAAAAAAATTGGGTTTTAAATGACAGATAATAATATTTAAAAATATTTTACTTAATCATATGGTTCCCTTTAAATCGTACATTAATAATTACTATATATATATATATAATTTTTTACATAAACATAAACAAACCATTTTGTTGTTTATTTGTCCTCAAAATTAATACCTCGTTAGTTTATATTTCATAATATTGGTGTTATTTTATCAAACTAAACACAAAACAGATTTATATTCTATCAGATGTTGTTTCAAAAAAATCTATCATGTATTCGACATACACAAAATATATGATGAAATTTAAATCTATAAATTTAAAATACTGTATAATATCATGAAATAATATACTTTTTAAAAGATGTATTTAAAATTATAAAAAAAATCTTCAAATTGATAAATTAGTAAAATCTCAATATTATTAATTTATATTTTTATGTATATTCTTTTGTATCATTATATGTTTTTTGCACAAACCTTGGTTATTTAAGGCGTCTGAGACGTCGACTAGAAAAAAAATTGGTCAAAAAGAATTAGACCAACAATTTTTTTTACAAATGTTAAGTCTAGCTTTTAATTCTAGTTGATGATTACTATTTAACTTTAATTAAAAAAAGATCACCGCGTTAAGTTCAAATAACTAAAATATAATCCTGCTATAAAACGAACATCTCCATCAGTTTGACTAGGCAGTAGATCGTATTCGAACATCTGATTAACACCTGACCTAGGCTGTTTTTGGAAATATTGACTATCTGTAAGATACAATGGAAGCGCAATACCACCTTTAGGTTTATTTTGTTAGTATTATAAAATGTTTTTTTAAGTATTAATTACAAAAATAAATATTTATTAGTACCAAAGATTTGGTTAACAGAGCATGCGATGCCGTGTATTAGAACCCAAAGTATTGGGGCAATGAAGAAATGTTAATAAACTCACGAATTTAGAGTTTTATTTGCATCTAGTTTCCTATAAATATAGTTGTTATGCTTGGCATTTAGTCTTGTAACATTGGTTGCCACTAAGAGAAGCCGTGGCCAATCAAATCTTTAGTTTTTTTTGTGACAAATCACAAGCATCTTCCTTCCTCTTTTATTACTACTTCAAAATCAAACTCTGTGAGCCGTTATTGTTTCTATCTTCTTATTAAGCTCTTTGAGCATGAATAAGGCTGCCTTTCGATTCTACTACACCGTGGACCCAGCAGTCCAGCACTATACCATTATAAAATACGAACAATACTTTTATCTATCGAAAACAAGTAGTAACGAATGTTGATGTTATTATTTTTGTTAGGAAAGGTCGGCAACAAAAACTATTGTATAATGGAGAGGTCACAAATTTGCCTATATAAGCTCCCGTAATTAATAAATGTTTCCTAGGAAGGGGCTTATTCTGTAATCTCGGAGTATTCTATAAATTTTGTTTTATTTCACTAGTGTAGTATTTGCTTGTCTCCAAAGTCCAAACCAAGACGATGGACTTTTTTGATCATCATCATCTAATGGGATGGGAACAATAACTTCGATAAAGACAGCTTGTTCATAACACATATGTGAAATTTACAAATATTTGTTGCAATAAAACAAATAAAGTTGACATTTAAAAAACGTTGGCAATTTATAATACTGAGACCGCAGCACATCAGGTGCCTCTCTAAACATAGTTTCTTATCTTTCTACATAAATTTATGCATAAAGGCTAGGCAGAAAAGACGTGAAGAAGGTATACGTTCATGCGTGCAACTAAGAGCAAACAAATAAAATAACAATAGTCTAATATTTTATAATGCCGTTGAAGAATTAATTTTATTGATTAACATAAAATGTATAGGAATTAAGAGAGACAACACGATAAAAAAAACAATAGTAGTGAATGCTCTTAACGATACAGGAAACTTCATTCTTTCAACCTACACTTGCCTTTGTCACTACTATGATAATAAAATTTCTGGCGAGAACAGGAGTATATACCAGGAGTGATCCCTTTGCCGATGAATTATTTTTATCCGTGGAAAAAGTATAAAACACTATTAAATATTTTTATAAAATGAAATTTTAACAAGGGCATTAATAAAAATCATGACAAATTTACACTAACTTAAAAATTTTATGGTGGGTAAGTGCCACACCCAAGCCTATGTACATTCGCCACTGATCTTCCATATTATTTTCAGCCATTGTTTTTGACACAAGAAAGATTCTGTGATTATAAGAAGCCATTGATTGTATACGAGATTGCCAGCACGAACGTGGGTCTTCTTCTTGTTCTCCTTCTTCAACTGCTCTTTTGTTTTCTTCCTTTTTTTCAGCCATTGTTTTCTTCCAACCACTTCTTGCGAAGTACCTCATTAAGAAGGATAACTTGCTCTTCTCTCCATTTTTTTCTTGGGTTTACTAAAATCTCATCCTTCATATACCAGGTAGGTTCATTCTCTTGGTTTCTTGTTTTGCCCTTTAAGATTTACTTGCTTAATAGTCTCTGCAGTTGCATTGTGCTAAGAGTTTACATTTTTCCTGGAAAGCTATTAAGCTTCTATGGTTGTTTTTGGTGTTGCTTTCTGATCCTTTCCAAATCAGACTCTAAGACATTTGACTATTAAACTCAAAATCTTGTCGATTTGTTTGTGTTTTATGAACAATTTATGAACAATATACTCTTTTTATGACATTATTTGTCGCAAAGTCTGAAATGGTTGGAGTGTGACAGGGTATAAAAATTAAACAATGAGTACCTCAACGGAATATCTTGCCCTTCCTCCTCCTCCTCCTCCTACTCCTCCTTCTGCATCTCATACTGTCTACGTGGCTCTTAGTGGGAGCAGGAAAAGCAAATATGTAGTTACATGGGCGCTCGAAAAATTTGTTCCAGAAGGAAATGTTGGCTTCAAACTACTTCACATCCATCCAAGGATTACTTCTGTACCTACACCAAGTAAAGCTCCAACTTAGACTCCTGTTTATCTTTCCTTCTTGCTCTCCACGCTTCTCTGACTTTGTTGTAACTGATGTGAATGTCTCAAGTGGGAAATACAATCCCTATTTCCGAGGTACGAGAGGATGTGGTAACTGCATATAGACAGGAAATTCTGTGCCAGTCTGAACAAGTGCTTACACCTTTCAAGAAAATGTTTGAGCGGAGAAAGGTACTGTATTTGGTATACACTTACCTGATATCTTATGTTTTTTAGAAGTTCAAAATTGATAGTTTCATGAATTACCTTGAACCAAAGGTTGCAGTAGAAGTTCTTGTGAAAGAATCAAATAATGTGGCAGCCGCAATAGCTGAAGAAGTTTCTTGGAATTCAGTAGAGAGACTTGTCATTGGAAGCTCATCCCGTAGTTTTTTCTCAAGGTAAAAACTACACACCTCTGATCTGCTTGCTTTGAACCTATTATTTTTTTTTCTTACCAATGAAACTACTTTTGGAAAATTCCAGGAAAGTTGATCTGTGCTCAGCCATATCAGCTTTGATGCCAAACTTTTGTACAGTCTATGTTGTTTCAAAAGGAAAATTGTCAAGCGTCCGGCCAGGATACTTAGACGCAAATGCAACTCTAACAGATGATAGTAGTGGAAAAATTGACTCCTCCAGCAGTTCTTCCCGTCCCATCTCAGGTCCTTAGACTCATCATCATCAATGTATTTGTGTGAATATTCTCTACCAGAAATGGTGTGTAGGTCTAATTGTTCTACCCTCCTTTCTCTTCTAGAATCAACAGATGGAACTCCAAGTGCACGTGAATCTCCGTCTCGTTCAATATCCCTTCCGGTAAGGAGATTGCAACATTTACCGACTCATGCAAGACAAGCATCAGCTCGAATGGAAACGATCCCTGCTGGCTTGGATGGTGAAACCAAGTGCATGTCTTTGGAAGCAGAAGAAGAAGCTAGTATCAATAAGAGCAGCACGGACACTATGACAACACTTTCGACTCCACCGCTAAGAGATATTGAGGAGAGAAAGTACCCAATGAGTTCTTCTTCTAGCAACCTTGAATATGGAAACGCCACTCACTCTCATAGTGCTTCTCAGCGAGCTTCCAGCTTGTGTGATAATATAAGTGAACAATCTTATACAAGTAACCAGGTACGTTTTAAAATGGAGTCTAGTTCAACATTGTCTTGTGAATTGGAATAATAAGAATGTATATTTTTTTGGTTGTTCAGGTAAACCTAAGCTTTGAGGTTGATAAGTTGAAAGCTGAGCTTAGACACATTCAAGAAATGTATGCTGTTGCTCAAACCGAAATCTTTGATGCTTCTAGAAAGGTGAAGGCGACTCACATGTCTTTTCATTTGAGGAAACCTATTAGTTTGTGCTCATTTTTAAGAAATTATTTCAGCTTGGTGAACTTAACCAACGCCGGTTAGAAGAAGCGAGAAAGCTTGAAGAGATAAAGCTAAAGGAGTACGAAGCTCAAGAGTTAGCAGAAAAGGAGAAGCAGAACTTTGAAAAGGCGAAGAGAGATGTAGAGAGCATGAAAGAAAAAGTGGAGAAAGAAATTGCACAGAGAAGAGAAGCTGAGAGAAAAGCCTCTCGTGATGCTCAAGAGAAAGAGAAGCTTAAAGGCACTTTTGGGTCTCCTCAGCTGCAATACCAACACTTCACTTGGGAAGAAATAGTGGCTGCTACTTCATCTTTCTCAGAGGAGATGAAGATCGGAATGGGAGCTTGTGGAGCTGTTTACAAGTGTAACATGCATCATACAACGGCAGCTGTCAAAGTTCTGCATTCCCCCGAAAGTCGTCTGTCCAAAGAATTCCAACAAGAGGTATGGAACAAACATATATCAGTAGTCATTGTGTCAGTGATCTAAGTTCGAGTCACCGTTAGAACAAAACAAGTATTATATAATAGGGAATTTGTACCCACCATGTTTCCTATATTTGCACCCCATACTTTATTTCCCCCCCCCCCCCCCCCCTCCCCACTTTTCCCCCTCATGTCTTTACTTTTTTCTCCCAAAACAATGGTATCTCAATTCTTTGTGTATATCTATCTAATTAGCTCTATATAATATGGTTTTATAAATAAAAAGTAAAAACTAAAACTAGAAAACAAAATCTTTAAAAGGAAATATATTGGCTTTAGAATCAATTTTTTCTGCAGCTCTAGATTTAGAGATTTTAAAACTTTATATCTACATCAATAAAATCTAAAGTTAAAGCCACAAAATCTACAACTTAAATCTTACAACAAAAAAAAATCTAAAGTTACAACTTCTACCAATCAAACCCATGGTTTCGAGGATTACTGGTTTCAACCCCAAACCTCCATGTATTAAAAAAACAAGCTTTTGTTCAAAAAAAAAAAAAAAACAAGCTTAAGTTTCGGTCTGTCTTGGTGCACATACTTAACTGAAGATGTCTAATTCTATTTTTGAATGATTAGGAAGTTCTAAATCCGAAAGCTCGTACATCTACTTAGGGTCAGGCTTAAACCATATTAAATTAGCTCTCATTAACAGAGCAGGCTCCAATTGAACTTGTGACTCCTTAAACCGCTACTAGGTGACTTAAAAGTTTTATCTACTAGGCCAACTCTTCGTGTGTTTTAGATAAGAAGTCTTATCTTTTCTAAGTACCTACATTTATCTTTCTTGTCTCTATACTTTGCAGCTCGACATCTTGAGTAAGATCCGGCACCCGCACTTGGTTCTCCTTCTAGGAGCATGCCCGGAGCAAGGAGCTTTAGTTTATGAGTACATGGAAAACGGTAACTTGGAGGACAGGCTATTCCAGGTCAACAACACTCCACCACTCCCCTGGTTTGAGCGGGTTAGGATCGCTTGGGAAGTGGCAGCGGCTCTTGTCTTCCTCCACAAATCAAAGCCTAAACCGATCATTCACCGTGATCTAAAACCCGCAAACATCTTACTTGATCACAACTTAGTCAGCAAAGTTGGAGACGTTGGACTCTCAACCATGGTTCAAGTCGACCATTTATCAACTAAGTACACTATATACAAACAAACAACCCCTGTGGGAACGTTAAGTTATATGGATCCCGAGTATCAACGCACGGGAATGATATCATCAAAGTCAGATGTCTATTCATTTGGAATGATACTTCTCCAGCTTCTCACAGCGAAACCGCCTATGGCGTTGACACACTTCGTTGAGAGTGCAATGGATAGTGACGATGGGTTTCTCAAAATATTAGATCAGAAAGCGGGTAACTGGCCTGTTGAAGAGACCCGTGAACTGACCGCACTGGCTTTGTGTTGCACAGAGCTACGCGGGAAAGATAGGCCTGATTTAAAAGATCAGGTTCTTCCGGCGCTGGAGAGCATGAAACGAGTAGCTGAGAGGGCAAGACATTCAATCTCTGGGGTTCCGACACAGCCTCCAAATCATTTCCTATGCCCCTTACTTAAGGTAACTCTATATAGTCCTTTTTTTATTTATGTCGTTGGTTACTTGCAACACAAGTTAATAGTAATGGTTTTTATTGGCCTAAGCTGGAAGTGGTTGTAAACGTGTAATGAAAATGTGAGAGCTTGTTCTTAATACAATGCAGGATGTGATGAACGAGCCTTGCGTTGCAGCTGACGGATATACATATGACCGTCATGCGATAGAAGAATGGTTTGAGAAGCACAACACGTCGCCGATGACTGATTCACCCTTAAAAAACAAGGAGCTATTGCCCAACTATACTCTGTATACAGCCATCATGGAGTGGAGGTCTAGACTAAAGTAAAAATAAAAACTGTATAGCGTTTTTTGAGTATATAGACAGCAAGATGTTCTTAGACACTTCTTCAAATTTATGTATCCATCTTGATGTGTCGGATGTAAGGAAACTCTGTTTGTAAGTTTCCAACTGCATATTGTCTGAAAACATTGGAGTGGCACTCCAGATTAAAAACCGAAACCGTTTGTCTTATTTATTTTTGTCAATTATATTTATTATGGCCATTAATGTTTTAATATACGTAGCACAAACATTTCCCATCGTCCCAATTTACAAACATGGCAGAAAAACTAAAACATAAGGTTAACAAATTACAACAAAGTGTAGTAAAAAAAAAATTGCAACAAAGAGAAGAACAAGACATGGTACCATTTGATAAGGGAAATACACACACATTATTTATGACAACAAAATAACTCATGCGATTGGTTTTCCTCTTTTATTACCCACCATGATCAAATCTAAACACCTTACTCTTCATAACCTGGACTCTCGACATCAGAGTTATTGGACCGTGAAAATAGTTTTTTTTTTGACGAAAGGTTTGCTATTGAATACTAGAAAAGTTAGAAAAGTTACGAGAGAATGGCTCAGCCATAAAGTTCATGATAAGAAGTTAAAACATATCATCAAACCACCACGTCTGCTTAAAAGCATAACATAAAAAAAATCATAGGAAGGTGAAGAACTTTTTGAATAAATAGTTTTAGTGAGACCGACCACCATCAGGGGTAGTACCTCTTCCACGCTGTCCCTTCCCATTGATTGTGAACCACTACATGACATTCCCTGCGCCTAAAGCACAATCCCACCATGATATTGATACCCCCTAACTATAATTTTTTTTTTCATAATTTTTTCATGCCCCCTAATTTGTTCTCAACAGACTACAATTCAAAAACATTAAAAGGAAAAACATAATTAAGATACGAGACACCAATACTACAAATGCTAAATAAAACAATTAATCATAGTAATTTAAGCAAATTTAAGATTATTTCACCAAAGTTAACATAAACACAAGAAAAAAAATAAAACAAAGAGGAAATAAAGTAGGTACTTATTATAATTTATGTATTTTGTCATTTAATATAAACTAGGTTGAGACCCGCGCCCTGCGCGGGATGAGAGTGAAAATCAAATATTTAGTTACACATGAATTTATAGTATTAGTTTATATGCTAGTTGAGAATTTAAAATAATGTTAAATTGACCCTGAAGCATAATGTAGTTATGTGTAAATGACCGTATGAATTTGTGATAGAACCTGGTTTCTGATTTCAAATATAAGTCCCTTTATTAATGAATTTTAATTTTTTAAAAAATTAAATGAACACGTGAATATTGTTTGTCACACGATTGACGCTTTTTGGAAGTTTTATTCAAAGTAAAACCCAATGCAAAGATGAAGTTTAAGATTAATACAAAGTAAAATTCAATACTAAGTTAAATATTAAATGTTTAATAGGAAAGCAATAAACTGCTGGAAATAGTAGATAAAACATAATAAGGAACTGAAAGATGTCTTCAGAAAGCTGTGTTTGGAATTCTGATAAGAAAAAAATGGATCAGAGTTAAAAATACAAAATAAACATGTTTTGATAATGGTTACCATAGATCAACAAATTAATATATTAAAATTACCTCTTCCTAAAGTCTTTAATTTCTTGAACATCTTCAGGGTCGAAACGAATTTTAGAAAACCCCTCAATAGTAGTAACATTGTTGAAGCCACCTTTACATGATAACAAATATTTTGGATAATTGATTAGCTGACTAAATCAATACATGGTATCATATTTCTCAGTACGCATTATGTAATTAAGTTACCTTCTCCCCAAACAATTCTCCAAAACTGTAAAACACATAGTACAACATCAGCTTGATTAGCGATCCAAAAATCATGCAACTGCTGCGCTATATCTCCATAGGCCAGACACCTTATCTGGGTGAACCTGCAAGTAGTATAGTAATCGTGTTATTTAGTAGATCGTATGGACATTATTACTCGACGCTTATATATAAAATTATAATAATGAACATACTGCATATTAATCAATGAAAACTGAATTCTGCGGTTCACAATAACCGGCATTCCTCCATTAACCTCGTGTAAAAAATACTCAATATCTCTTACACCAACCAAAGCTCCATAGAGATCTACATGTTAATTGGGAAAACAATAATCAATTTTTTGAGACGGGGTTCATAAAACAGAAAGAGATACAAATGCAAATAATTTTTCTGTGAAGCAGAGGAAAAAAAATAGAACTTACCAATAGAATACTTTGGGAGCATAAAACCACGTCTTGTGAGTTTGTAGCTTGCAAAATCATAGTATCTTACATCTGCTATTGCAGTAATCCTGGTAATAACCGAAGTGTTGTTGAGGTTGATGTGGTATCGGTTCTTAGACTTAGATAACCTGATTAAGCCATCTGCATGAGTAACCTTGAAGTTTTTAATTTCATAGCAATCACCTTCATCGGGAGAGAGATCAGTTGGTTCATGCAGATCTTCATAGAGCGTTGCTTCTATAGTACTGCCCTGTTTTACATAAGCCATTGTATTAGTAAGAATACATTTCTCACAAAAGCAATTATTTATGTAGTAGTATGTGTGATACCAATGTCACTTAATTTCTCGTCACCAAAAACCAGTGGTGTTTTCTGATACCATGGTCCTGTTTCGATCCTTCCCTTACAGATTAACTTCGCACGGACTGATTGTTTGTCATCTAGCTGCAAGTTAGACAATAAGGTGTTATATGCCATTGGTGCAGGCAATGGAAGTGAAATGTTTTCGTTTGAGTGGCTAAACTTTAACGTCGATCATTATATAAGACTTGCAGCTATTAAAGCATTTCCGTAATTGTCGTGCTCAAGGCAGATTTTTGTGATTCTGTATAATAAGGGGATTCTTTGACCTACCATATTTAGAATAAGAACAATCCATAAACGAAAATGTAAATAATATCATACGCAGGTTATAAATGTTATGACCATATGTAGTGTAAAAACTTAAAGACCTTTAGCTACTCAGATCTTTTAAAACCCAATATTCTCGTCACACAATATCTCAGAAGTTAATGAAAATATATTCTTCGCATAATTTGCGTCAGTCAAGAATATTTATTATGTAGATAAATACCATATATGTCATGTAAGATATATTCAAACTTCTAATTCACATTATTCTTTCACGTGACACAATTACATAAGGTAACTAAATATTAAACGGTCTGATGTATTGTTTATGAATCAATTCTTTTTTTCACGTGAGTCAATTACTCACATATGTTTCATGCTTTTAATGTGGTTTGATTATACAAACTGTGCTCATTATATCGGTTGTTATTTTTCAAGTTAAATACCTACGGCTAGAAAGCAAAATAGGAGGAAACTACATTTGATAAGGTTATCCTCCTACGATGACATCCCCTTAGTAAAAACTTATTTGTTATGATATATCTCCAACCTGCTCTGCTATATGTTACGATATATCTTATTCATGAAAATTAATTAATTATTCTTTTATGCTTTCGCAACCTTGTAGCAGGTTGTTTGATTGACAAACAAAGCTGAGCATATACAAATTACAAAGGAGACGTATGATGACTGATAAATATGTAGAATAGGTTAGTGGATTGACATGTATAAAATTATAGATTTCTAGATAGCAAAAGGGTGTTGTAGATCACAAAAATAATCCTAAAAAGTTGCAGATGGCACAGTAATAAAATAGTGAAGTTGGTGGTTTAGAGAACAGTAGATAGTTTTTGAAAAAAAAAGTGATCTGATACTGCTTCATATCCTTGATTATAATCGCCAAGCCCTGTAAAAAAATATGCATCCTTGTCAGTCAATTTTTATGATTAACGTTCTGGCCCTCATATTAAACATGTTTAAGCAGACAAACTCAACCCTGAGTTTGGGAAAACATACCTTCTTTATCAATTACGGGTACAACCATTTCCTAGCAAATTTTGAAAAACTTCCTTGTATACTACATTCAGGGTTGAGTCTTGTGGTCTTCCATCTTTGTCAGTAATAAGAATCTTCAAACCCTTCCTTGATGTCACTCTAGACACAGCGACATACAACTGACCATGTGAAAAAACAGGTTTAGGTAGATACAAACCAACCCTTGCAAGTGATTGACCCTGGCTCTTGTTGATCGTCATAGCAAATGCAACTTTCAAAGGAAATTGTCTCCGCCTCATTTTAAAAGGTAGCTTTGCATCTGTTGGGTTGATTAACACACGATGCAAAAATACCTTATCTCCAACTCGAGTGCCTGAAATAACTTTCGCTTGTATAATATGTTTAACCATATTAATAACTTGCAACCTTGTCCCATTGCATAAACCCTCATCTGGATCTATATTCCTTAGTAACATTACTGGTGTACCAATCTTCAACCGTAGAGAATGAGCAGGTAAACCAGATGCTTTGATACTATTCAGGAATTCAGTAGAGAAGACAGGGTCATTTTTGGATTTCAAATCTGTAGGATCAATACTATCTGAACTTAGATAAATCCTTTCTTCACCTACAACAAATGGTTTGTGTCAATACTCTGTATATTGGCAGTAATTCACAAATTAGATAAAACAACTATAATTTACACGAAATAGATATTTTATTTTAATTTTACCTGACAATCGATCCAGCATATAGTTGTTAATAACATCAACATCTTCATTTGTGGGAGATAAGATTGCTCTTTCTTGAAAAAAAATTGGGTCTCTTGAGTCTTTGAATGTATGACCATACACTTCGGACACAATAGACTCAATTGGATCATTACACTCTGTGATCAACAGATCTTTAGGAATATCAATAAGTATTTCTCCAGTATTTGGCTCATTAATCTTCCCATCTCCTAAATCCAAAATCCATTTCGAAAACTCTTTAATCTCCTCAGCTTCACGCATATCTCGTTCTGAAAAAAGCCTCATGTTTTTTGTTAACTCCAGAACTTTAAAATGCTTCCACAGATATGATGAGTTCATAGCAGCATGCACAATGTCAGCTCTGTTTCCCCTTGGAATCACTGGTAGTATCTGCCTGAAATCACCACCAAAAACCACAACCTTTCCATCAAAAGGTTTTTCATCAGTGGTCTTCATTATATCACATAGAGAACGATCTAGTGCTTCAAAACAATGCTTGCCCATCATCGGAGCTTCGTCCCAAATAATAAGTGAAGCCCTTGCTATTAATTCTGCCTTGTCACTTCCAGGTTCAATGTTGCAAAGAGAGAACTCATCTGGGTTTATAGGAATCGAAAATCTCGAATGTGCAGTTCGACCACCTGGTAGCAGTAAAGATGCTATACCACTTGAAGCAACATTAAGGACGATGCCACCTCTTGATCGGATTGCAGCTGATAGAATATTCCAGAGTAAGGTCTTTCCAGTCCCTCCAAACCCATAAACAAAAAACACACCTCCTATTTTTTTCAATACCGAACCGATAATTTGGTCATACACGTACCTTTGCTCATCTGTCAACTTGCCAAGCCACTGGTCGTGTTTAACTCTCAATTCTTCTCTAGGGTAGTTAAATTCTTCTTGTATGAAACGATTCTCTTTTAATGCCTGATCAGGCACCTTTGGTTTTGGCATTGAATCCCACTTATACAAAGAACAATTCTTGCTTTGCAAAATATTCTCGATAAGAACTAACGTAGCATTCAAAATTTCTTCCTCGCTCATAATTAGTCCTGAAACACAAAAAAAGGCACAAGTATAAACATTGTAAAAATATGTCGTATGCTAATTAAGTTATTCTTTTTATAAACTTCTATTACCTGGATTACAAAGCCTTTTTCTTTCGTTATAAAGAATGTCCTCGGATAGTATATCAGAACATGCTTCCCATACCAGTCTAGGCATTGACAAACTTCCAGATAGCAACATCCTCGCAAATAAATGACGAACATAAACACTGGATGCCCAGAAACCACATTCTTTCAGACCTTCAATATACTCCTTATCATCGTCCATTAATCCCAGCTCATAACATGCATCTTCAAAACTCGGCTGAACGATCCCATTAACTGTCTTGATATCATCGTATGACTGAGGACCTTTGACATTGGTAATCAAGACTCTGAGAAAATAAAGTGGACCAGCTAAAGAAGAAACCGGTGCCAGCCTACCAATTGCGAAGCCCCTCTTTCTTGGTTTCCAAACTTTTTCCTTTGCATCGTAGACGAATCTGGTTGGTAGTTCGGCATAAGTGAGATCTCTTGCCGCCGGGTACATTTTATTACAATCGAACCAAGCTAAAAACATGGTCTTACATAAATGTTTTCGAGCCAGCACACTCTCCAATGTGTCCCCTGCTTTGTAAATAACAGGTTGTTCTCCTTCTAGATGGAATGTTAACTTCTCCACAGGTGTAGATCTATATTGTGTGGGAAAGCCCAAAATTCTCCAAGTAGATTCGCACGCAGAAATATATCTGTACATAAGTAATCATAAAAAGTTAGCCCTTTTAAAAAATTATTTTGTTCAAAACAGCAAAAGATTCCATGAAATTTATATACCTTGCATCAAAATAGTTTTTTATTTCATCAATTTCTGGTTCAACTCCATCTGAATTAGTAGTGCCTCCTCCTTCATTGCGATTTGTGTCAGATGGTGGATGTGCGGAGGCATTCTCTACATTTGTTTTCTGAGTAACAGTTCCACAGACTCGGTCTTGTCCTTTGTGGATGTACTTAAATAAATACTTGATAGACCGAGACTGATTGCACCATTCAACATTGATATGTGCTTTATATCGTAGTAGTAACTCCCTGTTGTAGGGGACAACAAAACGGTTATCACATTGAATACCTTTCTTCTCAACAAAGCACCCATTGTCCCTCCTCTTGTATACTGGATAACCCTGTGCATCAACTGTAGTTGTTTCCACATGCTTTCTAGGGAAAAATTTGGAACATTTACCATCTTCCATACATGGAGAACTTTTGTTGATAACACCACACGGCCCATGGATCATCATGTCTTTTACCACATCATACAAAAGAGGTTCTAATACTTTATCAGGAATCTCAGCAGAAATGATGCGATCAATATCCTCTGCATTTGGCAATTTATGGTTTGAGTCCATGAACAATAAAATATGTGCATGTGGGAGACCCCTCTTCTGAAACTCAATAGTATAAAGTGCTGCAAAAATATTTACATATAGATCAGTAAATATAATGATTGATTAATATACCCAAAGCTGGTGTCCGATTTAAAATCATTAAACATTAGGTTATATAACTGACAAACGTACTTGATACCGTTTTTCCCAGAAGATGTTTTTTTGTGAGATCTTCCATTAAGCTGTCAAGCTTAACCTTAAATAACCTACAACTTAGGTCTGGTCTGTCTTCGGCTCTTAAGTTATATTTCAGAAGATATCTTGTCAGCTCTGGCCACTTAGGATTACACGTGTAAGTGATGAATAGAGAAGGAAATCCGAAATATTTGCATATAGCCATTGCGTCTAAGTATGTTTCCTTCATATACCTTGGTCCTCCAGTGAAGGATGAGGGGAGAATAATTCGATTACCTTCAATAGGAACAGTAGAATTTCCTTCATTCGCAGCAGCGACAAACTTACTGAAATTCGTCGTCCGTAGATTAGACTGGTTTTTCCTTATGTAGCGAAGACGATGAGATTCAATCATCGTAAAAGCATCTACCAAAAATTGTTGTAATAGACGCCTGGAAAGAAGCAAGACTTGTGAACCCACTGGACGGACCTGAATATTGTATGCAAAAAACTCTCTCATGCTTATATTTGGCTTTTTTTTCCTGTTGAGACCGGTGTAACCGTTCTTGATACCCAGACGAAATCCATCCTCACCATAAGGAAAAATTAATGGGTACTGAAGCGGAAGATAGCAAGGATGTAGCTCATTGATCCTTTTAAGCTTTCCATTATTTTTTTCCAAAACAATATCGCGTTTATCCATGTTCTCTTCAGGTTCTCCAACAACTAATGCAGCTACTTCAGATGAGACGGGGAGATTGTAAACACGTCCGTCTTTTTCCCGATTGTTTATTAGGCGCAAGGATAACCCTTGTTCCTCTTCTGCAGAATTGAATCTATCCATATAATTTCTGAATGTCTGCACGTGCACATTAGTGTCCCTTAACATATCCATAATACCCTGAACCAAATCTTCCCTTATGCTGTTCTTTTCAGAGTTCCCACTACAATTAATCAGAAAATTAGTTTAGCACCACAATAACATAATATCCACCTAGATAAAGTGACATATATTTCTATAAGTTTGATGGTATTAATACCTTAATCCTGATATCCTGTTTCTTACTTCATTTTCGGTATCATGAATATAAAGTTGTGAAAACTTAGGACTGTCATTGGACTTAGGCTTCACACTCCCAATCAGGTGATAATTTTCACCATGAAGTTTAAAAACTCTTGGTCCTCTCCCAGTGTTCACCTCATTATCAATCTTCCCACCAAGAGATGTAAAAGAGAACATCATATTGATTGATCTAATGTTATCACGGAAATGCTTGCTGATGGCATCATCATTTGTGAGAAGACTATGTAGATATTGTGGTGGCTCCTTCAGTAGTGGAAGCTTAATTTTGCCTCTCATACAACACATTGTGAAAACAGGAACTCTTGGATTCCTACCCTTACTAACTCGCTCATTATACCAGAAAAGAGCTCCACATTTTGGGAAGTTGTATGTGAGATCACCATCATCCTTATACCCTGAAAAAAAAAAACAAAACGGTTTAGATATATAACAACCAAAGCTCACAACTTATAAAAAATAGCATAGTTTGTATCAATATTAGAGAAAATATCAAAAATGTACAAAATTGTTATATTACCATCTTCCTCGATGGATGAGACCGTTTCTTTTGTAGAATCCCCTAATATTGGTACAAAACACAACGGTTTAGATAAAAAAAACAAAAGTTCGATACTTGGTACTAACAGCATAGTTTGTATCAAGTATTTAATAATCACCGACAAAAATATACCAAAACTGTTATATTACCAGCACATTCCATGGCTGAGACCGTTACTCTTGATTTCCTTGAGACGGTAACAGTTTTGCTATCTAAACCACCAAAAACCTTTGCAAAGCAGTCATATACTTTATTAGTTAGCTGAAAACGTCGAAACATCTATGTTCTGTCATCATCTGCTAAGTCTGTGTCGGAATCACTATTCTCTCCTTCATTGCTTGAACAATCCCAGACATCATCACCACCATCTGAGAACCAAAAAAGTTCACACGATCATTACTAAATATGTATAACAAATATGTTGAATATGAGAGATAAACATGAATATTAGATAATTATGAATACCTGAGGATTCTGAATCACTCGCAATTATTTGTGGAGTATTCGGCATACTCTTATAATTGGACGATGTAGGTTTTGTCACTTCAATTTTCTGAGGGGTGGGATAGATAACTGTAGATGCTTGACTATTAGCAGTCCGAGATACATAACTCAAAGGGGTGGATTTGGCACTTGATACACTCATTTTTGAAACACTCTGTTCCATTGCAGATTTGGTATTTTTGCACAACATTATAGCTTTTCCTTTACGACCGTCTACACTCGATACTGTTCTATTGCCCAACACACTATTTTCACTGGCTTCTTTTTGCTTACATAACTTTTTCGCCGGAGGATATCCACATTGTTGTATCGAACAATCTTCCTCTCTACTACAAAGAAAAAATAACTAAAATTAAAAAAATTGTTACGGTCTCCCAAAAATCATGTACTTCTTATATTGTCATCCTTATACCTTCATTATGGATAGGTGGATTGACAATTTGACTTGTTTCCTCTGCACCAGTGGCTTCAAAGTGTTGATTTTCCAATGCAGATGGTCCTCCACAGTTACCCCTATATGAGGAAAAGGAACGTTTCTGGCGCATTATCAGACGTTTTTGAGATCTTGCATCCTTGGAATGATTATAAATGGTATTTGTTAGGTCTCCCAACGGAGGACCATATGTATCACTTTGATGGTTAATCGGTAAGATATCTTTCTTGATCGTTTTCACTGCAGATGATTACAGCGATTGTGTTTGTATCATAATTAGTTTTATAGCGTATTAAAATATGATTTCAAGCATACCTTCTCTCATCTTTTTTTTTGAACGTCCATCATGTTTGTCCGCCTCAGAATTCCGCTTCTTCTTGTCCATGTTAATGTTTATGTCAAACTGATAACTCTGAAGAGAAAGAAGGAGACGTACTTTTATTTACTCGGCTACCAATGTTATTAATCTTTTTTTAATATAGTTACCTTATTAAGAATATGAGTAATGATTACAGATCAAGTCATGGAGTTCATATTAACTATTATGGAAGCTAAGCATCCTGTTAGTACTTAAATTGATCTACATCATATTCTTTGACCATGACCTGTAAATATTATAAGCTCTAGGATATTAATAAATTCATGTATATATCTTCCGAAATCCCTATGTATTGTATTAAACGTTCATAAAGTTGACTTATTTAGAACATGAGTAATCAGTATAGATCTTGTAATTTGCCTAAATATGCACTTTTTATGGAAGCTAAGCGTCATGTTAGAACCTAAATTGATAAAACTTAATATTATTTGACCATGACCTCGATGATGTTAATAGTCTAAATTAACATAAAACTCATGTATATACGACTTGCGGATTTAGTTCTCTCTTATATTGTATTTAGATTGCCGACCCCTTATGAAATATTTTTAAGTGCTTCCATCAAACAATCCTTTTAAATTCTACTGACTTACAATTATATTTAATGTTTTAGGACATTATATATTGGTTTGACTATGGAATGGTATCATATGATATTATAATCAGGTTATGATATACTGTATTGCATTCTGCAGAAACTATCAATAGCCATACTTTACTTTGTACGTAAATAATGCGGTCAACAATATGAAATTAACATGACAATGCTTAACGTTAAAATTAAGGTAAAATCTGAGTAATCATTTAATAATATAAAAAAGTATAATATTGCATAACCAAAACTAAAATTGGGCAAATCAATAAGAAAATATAGAGGCTTCATATTACTCAAATTGATAACAATGTCAAATGACTTGAAAAGAGAAATAAAAGACGAAAACCAAATGTATTGAAAAAAACAACAAAGCTGAAACAAATGCAAAATTGAAAATTAAACTGAAGCCTCTAATGTCCAATCAAACATGTGTTTCTCTTCAGCCACTTTTCTCGTTCTTCTCCTTTTTGATTTTTTTGGAACACGTTGCCCGATTCACTGAACTCTGATCAAAGCTTTCGGCCAAATTAATAACCGGTGTCCCATTACGTTTTGCCGGAGTAAGGTTGATAGACTCGGACTGCTGAGATGCACTCCCAATACACATGGCCGAACCCTATAAACGACATCCATCAGCATGTTTCAATAAAGTTTTCTATATAAAAAATGGACTCTCATATACCTCAGGTGCCTCAGACATAATAGAGAATTCTCCACCATTAGTACTCTGACTTCCCTGATTCAAAAAAATATAAAATAGGTATATTATTTTTACCAAAAACATTGGGTATATACAAAGTATTCGAATATTACCGCAGGAGAGTCGCTAAACTCAGAAATCAGGTCATTGTTTGTGATGATCTTCATGACCTTGAAAGTTTCAAGTTTGTATTGAAAGTTCTCCCGCTCAATACCAATCTTAAAAAGATAGGTTTTACCAAATAAACTGGTGAAAGCATCAGGGAGAGCATCCAGCTCTTCCATCTAACATGTTCAAAATAAGAGTAATATCAATAATTTGGTGTATATTCAATCGATATATCCTGAATATAAAAATATGAGGATAGTCTACTTCATTAGTGATTGGCCCAGTAAGTTCAAGGCATGGTTGACGAATGAGCTGGGTAGCCAGATTGTCAAATAGTAGAAACTTAGTGTTGCTTGAACTGTCCAAGACAACCAGATGCAGCTTATACCTATTGAAAAAATATAGGATAGTTATATAAGTTCCAGAACATTTAGTGAAACACATCTGTGTTCTAAAAATTGTACCTAGGCAGCAGTGTTGGCGAGTACGAATTGCATTTCACACAAAAGTAGGTGTGTGTGAACCCATCGACATCATTCTCATCATCAGAAACTTCACTCAAAACTGCTTGAACCTTTTTTGAACATACTTTGCAGCTCAGATAATACCAACCCATATCAGCATCTATTCCTGCTATAGTACACATCACAATACACTTCTCCACCTACATACACAAGGTGCGGTTTAGTTCCCGCGCAATTACAACTAAAATCTCAACTTTGAAATATTTCATTGTCTAACCTGTCTGGACGCCTTAACTTCAGCAATAGTCTTCCTTGGTGTATGAAGGAAAAAATCATCCTTTTCAGCAACACCGGAAACCAGTGAGAGTTGTTTTGACTCTAACCTGACCAAGGACAAACCATCCTTGGGAAGCCTGCAAATTAATGAAAAATTATTCATATACCTAGTCCTTAAAAATATACTTTATATATGTATATTAAGTTTATTAAAAAGTAGCATAGGCAGATCTTACAGCCCAAGGAAGTCTTCCACCTCATCCATTACGGGATTCAATGTCACATCAAAGACATTGTAAGCGTTCGATACACTGTGTTCATCTACACTCATATTACCCAGTTTATATATGTTAGCTTACTTCTATAAAAAATAATTTTAATATTAACACAACACTTCGAAAGGTAATTAGAAATATACCTTTCCAAACTTTGATCTTACCAAACCTAAGAACACATATTAAGGGAAGATCAGTCGGAATTAGGAGTGCATCATTGACATCCTGTGCAAATTTTCCCCACAAGACCAGTGGAAGGCGTTCATCTCTGCGATATAAAAGAATATGCAAGTAAGTAACAGTACATAAATAATGAGGGACGAAAATTGAAACATGTACTCATGGTTGCGAAGTTCCAGCGATAGCTTCTGCGTATCTTTTCCATGGACAGCCACAACTTCGAGAGGAGACGCCTCCACGATCTGTCCGATTACATCTAAATAGAAATTTCATTTATCCATATTAAAATGCAGAAGGTTATATTGTAAAGTAGTCTTAATTTAAATAATAGAAACGTACTTACCAACTAATATGTCGGCATCTTCTTTACCAGACATCAGACTTTTAAAATTCACTGCATTGAAGCCACTCAAATTATGTGGCAAATCTTCACAGTTCCTTACTCGAGTTGTGGCAAGAAACACAATCTTGTAAGGATGCTTGCTGGTACGATAGGATCCGCATGATGCAGTGACGGCAAAGTTAATTATCACTTTTGAGTCACCTTCTTGAAATGTGTTTTCAAATTGGCTAACCAAATCCTTCTTCACAGAACAATGAATCTTCTCACTCTAAATGTGATCAAAAAATATATATATGGAAATTAGTAACAATAGAAAATGTAACTCAACTAATCTATTTATCATAATATGAATCTTACAGTGGAATCGACCACCACCATCTCAATACTCTCTCCCCCAGCTGCCGAGTATTGTTTCCAAAGGCGAATGATCTTGACCCTGATTTTACACAGGTTCTTTTTAGGGATCAAATCGGAAATCATAGTTAAGCCTGCCATTCTCTTGAGTGATATTGACTATGCTATTAGGGTTTTAGAGATGGTTGTAGATTGTGATGCATTTGTGTAAAGGCGGTTGAATCCTTTATATAGTATGCTGGAAGTCTAAGGCGCAGTAATGACACAATTATTATATCAAATATTGAAATCTAAAAATTTAGTAGCCCAAATATTTCATATATTCATCGCATTTCAAATTATAGGAAGTAACATTCCAGATAAAGAAACAAAATCACAACATCAATTAAAATTGACAGGAATCCAGTGAAAATAGAAAGTGTATAACTCCACAGCCAATAACAATCAATTCAAGTTTTCCTAAAAAACAAAAATAATTTATTAACAATCATTGCCGTATCTCTAAAGATCACAATGATGGAGATTTACCAGATTTTAATTCTAAAAATTTTTGGATTAGGATTCAGTAGGTAACAGCTTTGAGTTAATTTTGTCCACACGAAGAGATATATTAAATGTGTGAGATCGAGAAATAGAGTTGTTGTTCATTAATTCACAGAAGAAAACACTATATCAATTAAAATGTATATATTTATAAATTATATTTACTATATTATTCATATATGATTTGTGAATTCAATTTATAGGTTCTACTCTTCCAGATAAAGAAACTCGGCATTCAATAACAATCACTATAAGTTTTCCGAAAATACGCCAATATTTTAGTAACAATCATTGCCGTAAATCTACATTAGAATGATGGAGATTTAATGTATATCTCCCCATAAAATTTGTGGATTACGATTAAAGTCACTAATTTATTTTAGTTAATATTGCCCAAACGAATCATGGGGATTTATTGTTCAATCTTTCAAAAAAGAAATATCTATATTTATTCAAATATATCATAGTAATTCTGGGAAAGTAACAAATATATATATATATACAATCAAAACCTTTTTATAAGGGGAATCTGACAGGTCTAGAATAGAAAATCATATAATAAGAGGAATTGGTGTATGCGTTTTGGAAACATTGAAAATGATTCAACACAATTTCGTTTAGAAAGACATAAATTTAAAATCATATTTTTAAACGTACCAAATGTATTTGATGTATCAGAATAAAAAAAATGTAAATAATTTATTTGATATAAAAGAAGTAATAAAAGGGGCAACAACTTATTTTTAGAACGGGCAAAATATTAAAAGGCATTGTAAAATTTTAGTAGGGAAAAAAATCTTGAAAGCAAAAAAAAAAACCCATAACAACTTCAGATCAGAAACCGTCAGCCACTTCTACCACTCTTGAACTTTTTGATCGAAGAGCAACGTTTTTCATTTAGATAACCACTTCGTTTCTTCCATTCTTGTAAGTGGGCATCATATATGAACTGAGTAGGCAGGGATGAGAATGAAAGAGTTTCAGCATGAGAGTATTGATGACGTCCACCAGTTGCAGCCCTCATTTGATGGACATTTGTGTTCAAAGTATCTTGAAGTGATGACATGTATTATAAGAATCTTCCTCCTAATAAAAGCTCATCATGACACTCAGAACAACGCTAATGTCCATAAACAGTTTTTCATACGATGCTTTTTGTATAAAGACGGACACCTCCTAATCAAAGCTCATTAATATTCAGAAACCAGATTAGGGAATGGATAACATACATTGCGAATTTTCCTGTAAAGACCGAAATCGTTTATCATTTCTGAAGTTGGTATGATCTCCAGGATTTTGTAGGTTTGGCTATTGAAGATGACATTTTGGTCCTCTATACCAATTTTAAAAAAGTAGGTTTCCCCAACTAACTGACTGAGAACTGAGTGGACGAAGGCAGGATCGGTGATCTACACAGAGGCCAAAAAAAACAATTACAAATATATATATCCGATTTTCAAATAAGTCTTACCACCACCATACATAGAATTTAGTTAATGATTGTAACTCTTACCTTGTCACTGCCTGGTAAGATCATTTCATTACAGGGGATCCCTAATAGTTTTTCTGCAACTTCGTCACGCAGTTGAAATTTTGTGTCGCTTGTATTGTCAAGGACAACCAATTGTATATTGTACCTATATATAACATAATAATGTCAGTCTTATGATTTGAACTCAATAAGTATACGTGTCAAATAAAATTAGTCATATTTATATTTCATATTAGTAAAAAACCTTGGCATTAGGTCTGGACCCAGGTTTTCACACTTGGCGCAATAGAACTTTTGGGAGTCCTGTCCATACATCATTCTATCGCGAGGCACAGAAACTACTTTGTGACTACAACGTTTGCAAGTCATATAGAACCAATTCCCATCATAATCAATGGCAGCAATTGAACAGTAGACAATACACCTCTCTATCTGTAAGAACGAATAAAATGATAAATCCTATAAATTAAATCAATGTCTGAAAATAATTTTTAAATTTCAGTAAGTTTTAAACACAACATTTTTGTGAAAAACAATTATACCTGCATTGTCTCCAACACTTCCCTAATTGATTTCACTGTGATAGGACTGAAAAATCTTATCTTCTCGGATATTTCAGGAACCAGAGAGACGGGCTTAGATTTTACCAGAGGTATAAGCCGATCATGCTGCTCGAAACTGTTAAAATTATGATTAAAAGAGTTATCAGCCATAGTCTCAACAGCAAGACTATACCACGTAAAATGTAATATATAACAATTTAATTATGTAGAGCACTTACAACTTCATAAAGGCTTTCACCTCTTCTTTGTCAGGATTGAGGGATACGTCAGTAACATCATAGGCGGTAGAAACACTACGATCTGATGATCATAGATTAAAAATATGGCGTTAATAATAAGAGGATATGATACAATTCATACACATATAAAATATAAGTTGTTGCTGGTAACCTTTGAACACACTGATCTTGGCAAATCGCATAACGCATATCATAACCTTATGCGGGTTTAGGTTATGAATATTCTGACTAATAAGAATAGCATATTTACCCCACATATGGACGGTGAGGCGATCATCACTGTAATAAAAGTTAGTAATATAGATCTTTTACCCTTTCATAAATTATATTTTAAATCATGCAGTTTATATTAATGAATCATATCAAACATACTTCTCATTACGGAGCTCCAGCATTATTTTCTCAGTGTCTCTTCCATTGAGATTAATAATTTCCAAATAACTGACACCAACGACTTGACCAATCAAATCTATAACAAACAGACTGCAACTTTAGTACGTATAAGTAAACATGATTGAATAAGAGAATCTATTACAGCCAATTCAAAAGATAATATCTGTTGGAAAAACGTACCAACCAAGTAGTCAGTATGAATCTTGCCATTCAAGATCTCACTGAAAGCAACAGGCTGGAAACCAATCACTGGGCGTTTGAAAAAATCGCACACACGTACACGGGTATGAAATCCAAACTCAATCTTGCAAGGGTGGAGAGTGGTTCGATATGCACCACTCGTGTATACCACAATAAAGTTTTCTATAATTTTCCAATAACCTTCTTTGAGCCTTGCCTCAAATCGAGCTGCGAAGTCTTTACATATAGAAGCATGAATCTTATTTCCCTGTCATAAAAGTCAATAAAAAAATAAGATTAATGTTTGCACTTTTGAATATGGATTACCATTGATAATCCCTTTAGTGTTAGGTATTAGATGCATATTCTGACCACTGTTATGTTTTTTTTCCAAAAATAAAAAGAGGAAGAGACAGCAAGTTTAAAAATTAAGAACCACTCTCACCATGCAATCGCATAAGACCATCTCCACCGTATGTCCACCAGATGGGAGATCAGACTTCCACAGACGGATTATCTGAACATTAATCTTACATATTTCATTGTAAGGTTCGAGCTCTGAAACTGATACGAAAGTAGCCATTGATGTGTTTACGTACTATAGATGCGTAAGGTGAAGATATATATTTATGACATTGTATGAATGGGTGCGATGAATATATTTGTGTCCAATTCCCATTAATTACGTCTATGTTTTAGGCAATGATTAGTTATTGTAAATCTTCTATGTAACATAAAATTGGATTCTAAAACATATCATACGAAAATATTTAACTAATTTCTGGATATTCCAAATTTAGAATATCAATCACATACAAATCATATAAAATTTGGGTTGTACTATTATGTGACTTGACATTTTAAACTGCAATAATGATAATCAAAATGAGATTCAAATTTTGGGGAAATTTCCGGAAGTTTCGGAAATTTTATTAATGTTTGAATATATCATATGTGTCCTCCTAAACCATTGCGAAATTTGATAGAATATCAATCACATACAAATCATAATAAATTTGGTTAATAATAATATGTTATTTCTAAAACAATAAACCTGCAATAATGATAATTGGATCATATTGAGAAGACATTTTAATTCGATTTGGAAAGAATTTAAACGCGATTGACTATAACATAGAAAGTTTCTGGAATTGAAACCAACATACACTCCCAATCATGGTACGCATTCAAGGCAGATTATTATTCGTATCAGTAACTATCACATTAGTATAATAGCATTTAGGTTCAACATTACATAGAGTTACTATAGGAAAATTATTGATAACGTTAATGATTGAAGCTTACCAAAACGAACCAATTTTTGCTTGCCCCTAAAGTTTAATTGATATAATAGACTTACGATTGATGTATACAATTTTCTTATATCATTTACTGGTAATACGAATTGAGAAAAGAAGTTATCTTACTGACAATGGCATATGGATATATAAACTATAATTATAAACACATGAAGTAGCGTGAATCGTAATTCATGTTACGAATTAATAGTTCACTCGGTACTTTCAGTAACTATAGCAGATTTTTAATAAACTATATTTAACTATAGTATATTTTGGATTTCATTCTTATCTTAATCTTGGCTGTCTTTAGTAGTGAAATCATAATAAACATTAAACATGTCTCTCTATATATATGCTTCCCGCTAAATGGAAGCCATTTGTGAAAGTACTAATAATCCGAGAAGCCAATTGTGAAAGTACTAATAATACTCAATTAATATTGTAGTGTAATAAAAAACATATGTTTATAAAAACAGATAATGTCTTAATAAAAAACATAACCAAAACATAAAAGACAATAAAACATATTGTTATTAAAAACATGGCTAAACCGGATGAAACATTTGTGGCTCGTTGAGGACGAACCAATCGATCTTCGGTACATAAACATCCCTTGCCTTCGCCTCGGCAAGCACGAGTTCCGACTCCAACTTCTCTTTCTCTTCCTTCAATGCATCATTCTTGAAGAGAGAGTCGAGGAGTTCCAGTTTGCCTTGAATGCGCCACACCTCAAGCTCCTCTTGAAATTTCTTGTACTCGGCTTCCTGTTGTTGCTTGAGCATAAACAGCTTGGACCGATAATGCTCTGTCATCAACTCCACACCTTTGTCGAATGCCTCTTCTACGGGAGTCCCATAGTCTTCATGCATGAGCGTCTTGAGTTTGAGTTCCCCTATGAAATTTTCCATGGTGAAGCCTTCTACTGCATGCGATGGTACCAAAAATTTTGTTAGAACAAATAATCTATAGATTTGCATCAAGAACTTATATCATTAAATGGAAATAACCACAATCACCAATATACAATCATTTACAAAACCGTAAAGATGGGATATAGTAAACCTAAACGTTTCAACTTATATAGAAAACCAATATTAAAGTTCTATAGACTATACAAACTTAATTAATTAAAACTATTGTAACCGCGCAAAAGATCACAAATCGATTCCCGCAATTTTTGTAACTTTAGCAAATTTTTAAAAAAAAACAGAGGAAGAAGAGTGTTGATAGATATCTTATCCTAGAGTTACAAAACTATTGTTCATTGCAAAAGATAACGAATCGATTCATGTGTATTAAAGAGAAAAAAAAATCAAAAAAACAGTGCTCGAAGAGGGTTGAAAAATATCATTAAACGATGCGTGAATCTTCATCTCATCACAATATCGACGATGTAAGGAAAGTTACAGGTCTAAAATGTAGGAAAAATAAAATACTAACCGCAATTTAAAGAAACAACAATGTTGACGAATATGAGAAAGGTGGGATGCTTACGCTTGAGGCTTGGACTTATTTATAATGGAGAGAGATGAGATTTCAAGGGTTGTGTCTTTTCACAATGCCTTCTATTAATTTCTCATATGACAGTTATGGAAACTAAATCGGTTTTTTTCGAAATTGAAATCTGCATCTATTAAATGTGTAAATTATTTGCAAAGTTACAAAATCATTATGATGTTAATAACAAAAATTCTTATTTTCAAATCAATTATCAATTATCTATAATATTCAAACTTTCCCATTTTAATTGCCCAAAACGTTTATAATATAGCAATGTGTAATGTATGGTAAGTACATAAATAAGAAATTCGAAAGTGATATAATCAGTTAATATTCAGCTTTAATATTAAATTAATTTCTTAAAAAAACTGATTGCAAATGATTCATAGAAATTAGTACAATTTCTTATACAATCATTTTATTTTACCATGTTGTATTTTTAGAAATACAACTAAAATTTAGAGTACAGAAATGATTTCATTCCAAAAACGAAATTTATAATATAGAAATCCCTTTCGTATATGATAATGATCAATTAATAATTTCGTTTTTAATTACTTCACATACATTACAATAATAAAAATTAACTGATAAGATCCTACATCTTTTTATATATTATTGAGTTGTATGGTAAGTAATTAAAAAAAAAATCCGAATTTGATCTTATCAGTTCCGATCCTAGGTTGAGATTGAATGCAATCGATTCATCTCAATTAATACAATATCTTATACAATCATCATGGTTATAGTTGCTACATTTTCGTATCCTGATACTTAATGCAAGCTGAGATTTTAAGGTGAGTAAAATGTTTTTTACTATTTTATAGATATTTTTATGATTTCAATTGATTTCACTAATAAAGATACATTTTAATGATAATAGGATTCTAATAATATTGCATACGTTCACGTTGATAAGGTAACTATTTAATATGGTTTGTAATGATATTTACATTGCCAAACTTGCATAAAATCAAAATTTAATATAGTATCCACTTTTAATTCATTTCTCGCAGGTCCGATTAATATCACTTGTCAATTTTTTCATGCATAATTATCACATGGACACAATTGGATTAAAAGTGGACACAATTGGATTTCTTGAACCAAAACTCAGATACACATGCTAGATATGACATAGTTCATGAAAAAAGAGTTTCATTCGTAGCACAAACGCCAAAAACTTCTGGCATTCGATAACGTTAATGCGGAAAAGATAAAAAACGTTGGAAACACATAAGCAAACAAAGAGGGAAAATGATGATAACGTTCTAATGGTACACACAGTTTCAAGTTAGTAGGGAATCTAAACCCTCCTTACTTGACTCCTTAACACAGAACTCGCCCCCCACCTCACAACACTACCCTCTGCATGCTTTATGAGTAACAAAGTGGACAAATTGACTCACCCGCTTGAAGTAGTAACAATGCTTGCAAAGGCCACTGTTGTGAGGTGGATCGCAGTTCGATCGTGGTTTGAGGTTGACCATATTCACATAGTACTTCATTTGCATAACAACCACGATTTGTCTTAGTGACTTCTTGATTCTTTCCCAGCAACGATCCGAGGTTTCTAGACTCTCAACCCAGTTAAGTTTATCAAGCCACTTTTTACCTTTTCCGTAGTGACCTCGTGCTAGCATTAAGAGACCGTAAAGGTACATACCATTAGGGTTGTGGAGAGTTCCGGATTTGCGTAGATTAAAGAGGCCTATGCGTTCTTGTTCGTGGACGAAGTATTTGAGGATGCCCTCGATATAATGAGCTTCATGGTTGTCATTCTTTAAACAAAGCTCCTTCAGCTCATAGTGTTCCATATCCATATTCAGTGGTTCCGAAACCCAAAACGTAAGGCTCATTTCTCTGAAAAAGGACGTGGAATCTCCGTTAGAGTGCTCGTCGGTGTCAGACTCAATAACGATGACATTGGTGTTGGGTTTGTCTACAGTTTCTTCAGACACCATTCTCTTATACCCTAAATTTTGATTTTTTTTTTCCCTGTGAAACTTTTGAATTAACTCTCTTTAAGCTTTACTGATTTCTGAAGTTAAGGAAGGGAGATGGTGATTTTATTCAAGCATATCTCGAAGTGATAACAGTTTTATTGGCAATGGCTATGAGGAAAAAAAAGCATGAAAGGACACGGGTTCTTAAAAAGCAGTGATGGCTTGCTCCTTTGCGCGGCTTTATTAAAGCTGTTATACAGTTTATGTCATGCACGCTTCCCTTCTGCATGAGTATATGTTAACACTTGTCCCTTGATTTTGGACCTTCTTTTGGATGATAGTTGTCGACATATGGGTTATCGTATTCACAACATATTTTGAGCAATAGTCTTCATGCACTATCAACATTATTAATGCGTGTAATCTGATATTCGTCTTGTATAATAGACTTATAAGAATAGGCTTCATATCACTCAGATTAACAACAATGTCAAAAGAATGAAATTTATTTCAGATTAAAATAAACCAAAGGCTTGAAAACTGAAGCAAAAAATGCGAAGACAACAAAGCTTGAAAATTCAAATTTGATGGTGTCCGGTACATATAGGAATCAATAGTTTTCTCCTATTCGGCGACGTTTATCTCTTCAAGGTCCTTGATGATCTCCAGAACCTTAATAGTATTAAGTTTGTTTTGCAAGTTTTCCTGCTCGATACCAACCTTAAAAAGGTAAGTTTGCCCAAATAATTTGGTGATTGCCTCCGGGAGTGCATCCGGCTGTTCCATCTAAGACCAAAAAAAAAGAAAATGAATATCGACATTAAGGAGCCAAAATTTAGAAGATTCCTATATGTGAACATTGCACTGACTGGTATAATGTATGTACCTCATTAGTGATCGGTCCAGTAAGGTATGCACATGGTTCTCGAATGAGCTGGGTAGCCAGATTGTCAGATATTAGGAACTTAGTTTCGCTTGTTTTGTCGAAGACCACCAGATTCAGCTTATACCTATTGGTAAGATTATGAAAATATATTGATTATTACTAACTTTAAACGTCATGATAAGTTACATTGTGTAACCAAAAAGTATTAATTTGTACCTAGGCAGAAGCGTTGGCGAGTGCGAATTACATGACCCACAAAAGTAGGTGTATGTGAATGCATCATCAGTTTTCTCATAATCTGCATATCCAATCATAACTTTCTGAACCTTTCTAGAACATTCTCTGCAGCTGAGATAATACCAACCCATGTCTGAATCTACTCCTGCTATAGTACACCTCACAATACACTTCTGCATCTAAATAAGTTAAAGATTGACGTACTGATTCCTGATTATAATAAACACATGTAGTATTTGTAAATTTCAAAGGTTAACCTGTGTGGATGCTTTAAGTTCGACAATAGTCTTCCTTGGTGTATGAGGGAATAAAGCATTATTTTTTTGCAACAGAGGAGGCCATCGACGTGATATTTGATAATCTAGCCATTTTTAAGAGTAAGAGACCAATGTATATTGCGATGCATTCTTGGCTTCTTCTTCTCTACATTTTTATAGTAGCACCGGGAGAAGTAGAAGTAAATGTACGATTGACAATACATGGTAAGAAAAACATCCGGCGGAAACGCATATTCGAATATTACGTCGAGTAATTACGTCGAGTAATAACTCCCTCTGTATATTATGATATTTTCATATGAAATTAGTAAGATAATAATGGAATGTCAATTTTATTAATTACGTCAATCAACAGGAATCTCCAATCAGTCAATCTAATTCCTCATCATAAACCTTTTTAAGTGCAATCAGCAGGAGGATTCTTGGTAATTATAGTATCTTTGATATAAAAAAATATCATATTCGAATATTACAACAATATTACAAAAATATCTTTGACATTCCATTTTTATCTTACTAATTTCATATAAAAATGGAATGTCAATTTTATTAATTACGTCAATCAACAGGAATCTCCAATCAGCCAATCTAATTCCTCATCATAAACATTTTTAGGTGCAATTAGCAGGAGGATTTTTGGTAATTATAATGTCATAGAAAAAAAGAGAAAATATATGATATAGGTTATAATCGATGTTTAAGATCGGTCGAAAAGTCCAACAAAAATACTACTCTTCATGTCGAATTATATGAAGGTTGCTTATACGAAGCATAATGTAAAGTTGTTGAGTTTTATATTATATTGAATAATACAACTCTTCATGTCGAATTGACAGTTTAATGTTTATAATATTCTCATCATATGCATATATAATATTCAGAGAGAGTGGAATTCACATATATAATATTTTTGAGATATGTATACTGAGAAAGTGGAACATATTATTAAGTCAATCATACGTAATTCGCATATATACATGGAAAATATAACTGATCGTGGTACCAATGGCAAGCAGACGTAATTAATCTAGTAAAGAAAGGGTATGTTCTAATATGGGCTGAGAAGCATTCTGAGAGCGCCACGTCGTTATGGCATTGGTGTAATTAAGTATTGATTTAAAGGTTGTTCTTTTTTTTTGCTTCTCCTTTAATACTTAGAGGATTATAATGTATAAGCAAAAGACTTATTCTTGGGTTCACCCCCTAGGGTGAACCTCTAAATCCACCAACCAATAGGATGGTATCATTTAAAATTCAGTATCTTTTAAAAAAGGAAACAAAATATTATTGAATTATATTATACTTTCAAAATAAAAATTAAATAAAAATTATACTAATCACAAAAAAACAAGACTTTTTAATCTAAAAAAATATTTTCAAAATATATTTTAAAGTTCATACTAATCACAAAAATGGAACTTTTTACTCTAAAAAGAATTTATTTTCACAAAAAAATAATTTAAGACTTTGGATAAATCTTAAATTTTAAATCTTAAAAAATTTCAAAAAAATAAT
Organism: Hirschfeldia incana; assembly: GCA_026261945.1. NCBI lineage: Eukaryota > Viridiplantae > Streptophyta > Magnoliopsida > Brassicales > Brassicaceae > Hirschfeldia > Hirschfeldia incana. The sequence goes on from JABCMI010000006.1 coordinate 9,340,431, forward strand.
TTAAGATTTATCCAAGGGTTTCGGATTTACCCAAGGGTTTAGGGTTTAGGATTAGGATTTAGGGTATAGTTTTTGTTGATTGTGTTATAAATAAACTTTTTTTAAAAAAAATCAAAATTTTAGAATTTATCCAAGGGTCTACTAAAATATTTAGAGTTTAATATTTAGAGTTTAGTAGTATTAAGTTGTTTTGAAAAAAAAAAATATTTTTTTCTGCAATTAGAATTATTTTATTTATTTTTATGTTTTATTTTTTATTTTTAAAACGTAATATAATTTGGCAATATTTTGTTTCCTTTTTTAAAAGATATCAAATTTGAAATAACTAAACCCTATTGGTTGGTGAACCTATAGGTTCACCCTAGGAGGTGAACCCAAGAATAACTCTAAGCAAAATGAAAAAAAAATAGAAAAGGTAATGAATCTTACGATCAATCATTTAATTAATACTATCAAATCTTTGAGTTAATGGCAATTTGTCTTGATTAAAAACGAACAAAATATTGCCTAGTAGGGTTTTCGAACCCGGGTCTAGAAGAGTTAGAAGACATATATAGCCACTAGACTAACAAAATCTCGCTTAACAATATGCCCCTAAAATTATATAAATCGTGGCGCTCCAACCCCTTGCTTTATGGGTTTTACCCCAGGACTGGGCCTGCTTATGAGATGGTTTTAAGCAACGACCTCCACGAAATCTTTGCGCCATATCAAACCTATCGGAGTTTACAGCCACAGCATTGAAACCATGTTCATCATGTGCCGCTTGATAAATAACAACAAGAGGGTCTGAAAATGAAGATGGCGTTGAGGGCAGAGAAGAGTTAAAAAAAAATTGAGCGCTGGTTTTGACTGATGGGGACAGAGATTGAGAGGGGGAGGTCACAACATCCAGCAGTAATTCCTCTTCTAACATGGCTAGATTAGCAAACCTATTTGATCTTTTGCATCACCTAAATGGAAGCAACTATCTCAAAGGCCACCAACACTAATATTACGTACATATCAAATCCACATAGGGGTAGACAGCGATAGTGTACCTGCAGTAGCAAAAACTAACGGAGCAGAAGAAGTACGTGAAACAGAAGTTGATGTAGCGATATTCCCATTGAAACCATAATCATTGTTCAATTGTGTACTTTCCGGAACACCCAGGGGTTGTTCGTTTCACCATCCAGAAGATCCATCTGGATGGAGATGAGATTGTTGTTCATTTAGACATAAATTACGAATCATCTGAATAGTTTATCAAGATGATTTTTTTTTTTTAAATTTAGGTTTAATTTTTAAAACCAGCTAGATGATCTAAACTGGATCATCTATATAAAGATGGTTTTGCTAAAACTGTAGAGTATCAAAAAAAAATTTTGAACAACTAACTGAAGAATATCGATGTACCCCTAAAATAGTTCACAATTTACCGATGATCTAAAACCAAAAATCTCATTTTCCGCCAAAATAATAAAATCACATTTTATCACCAAATATTGTTTTCTGCTAGATCCGAAAAATCATGTCTCCCGCTAATACCGGAAAATTATGTTTTCTCGTCAAAACCAAAAAATTATGTTTTCCTGCAAAAACTGAAAATTTTATTTTCCGGCCAAAACTAAAACTCTCATTTAACCGCCAAAACTGAAAATCTCTTTTTCCGCCAAAACAAAAAATCTTGTTTTTTCGCTATAACCGAAAAGTTTCGTTTCCTGCCAAAACTAAAAATCTTGTTTTCCTGCCAAAATTGAAAAAAAAAAATTTCTGACAAAATCAATAATTGTGTTTTTAGTCAAAATCTAAAAATCTCACTTTCCCGCCAAAAAAAGACAGATCAGTCGTGTTTTCCTATTAAAAACAAAAATTATTGCTTTCGCGCAAAAACAAAATCACATTTTACCGCCGAAACCAAAAAAAAAATCTTGTTTTCCTGCAAAATCCAAAAATATCGCTTTCATGTTAAAGCTGAAAAATCTCTTTTTCCTCCAAAATTGAAAACCTGTTTTTATGCCAAAGCCGAAAAATCTTGTTTTCCCTCCAAAATCGAAAATCTTGTTTTCTTGTCAAAACAGAAAATCTTATTTTTCCGCAAAACCAGAAAAACAATCTTGTTTTCCCCCAATAACCAAAAATCTTGTTTATCCACAAAAATTCAACATCATAATTTCTCGCCAAAATTTAAAAAAAAATATTGTTTTCTGTTAAAATCGAAAAAATCTCTTCGTAAATCGCAAAGATTAGAATAGAATTCAAACCGAAATTTAGAATATCTGAATAAGGCGGAAATATTTGACTCCGGAAACCCGTAACTCAAACAGATTCGAACCGAATTCGAATGGATACCCGAAAGTCCACCGTTGTCACTATTATATATCATCTATATGTCATTGTATAATTAACCGTATTATATACATACCATCATATAAATAATCATATAATTAATAGTATTTTATATGTACTACAAGTAAAGGGAAAACGGAAGTGCGCTCCTGCGCACCAGCTGAAAAAGCCATTTCCATCGGGAAGGATTCAATCCAGCCACTGGTTCCCCTACGGCTACGTTCTTTATAAGTCTTCTTCTTGCATAGAAGAACGCAACTGTTGCAAAAACCGGGGTGGAACTTCCAAAAGCAGAGCAGACAAAGAGGGAGGGCTTTCCCAGTGCATGAAGGGAGGGTGAAGCAGATTAATAGTCATAGGAAAGGTATACTCAAACGAAGAAAAGATCATTTTTGCAAGGTCACTATGCATTTGTATCTTAGAACTTCTTCTAACGACCTACATTTTTTGTTATAATTTTCGATATTCTAGAACAGAATATAGCTCAAATAAATAGTGACTATCATTAAATAAATAAAACAAAACTTTAATGAATAATAGAATATAGCAATATATCGACTTTCTAATTTTGATTTCATGAGTTTCTAAGCAAGGAGGTCAACCTCTTACCAATATATAACATGAATTCTTGCAATGCAATGTAGTTGGGATTTCATGTTGATCCGAATGAATCATCTTTTTCGCGAAGTGAAATCTTTGCCAGCTAGGAAAGATTATAGGATAGCAAGTTACAAATTCTGTTTCGACGAGTGCCACTCGTTAATACATAGAGTCCAATCAGCATATCTTGAGTCGGTACAGAAATGAGATCTTCGGTATTCCTCTGCTTTCTCTAGCGCAATGCTGGGTTATTCCTTCCTAACTGTATATAATATATAATATTTTTAAAATTTAATGTGAAATAAAAACTTTAATTTAAATTGGTATATGAAATTGAGATTTTTATTGTATTTTTCTTATATATATTGAAAACAGTTTTTTTTAATAATGGTTATTGAAACTATTTTAGTAAAAATATAAAATTTTAAATATATGCATATTTTAAATTAATTTTTGATATAAATAAAAATTAAATTATAATTTTGATTTGAAATATGTATAAAGTTTAAATTTTATTTTATGATTATTTTAGACAAAAAATGTTTTTTGGTAATTAGATTATTCCATTTTTGTATATTTTTTAGCTGGCCCAAATAGATAGTTTTTCATAATATAATAAATTTTTAATTTTTATTAATAATATAAGCTCATTACATTTTTTTTCTTAATATACTATTATACATGTTTCCAAACAACATTACATTTTTATATTGTTTTTCATGTTTCCAAACAAACTTGTTTTATTAATATAGATAACATTAACTGTTTTCATGTATATTAATTAGTTATTTCAAATTTAGAGTTTAAATTTTATGAGTTTAAAAATCAATTTTGTAAGGATTTTTTTATAATTTTGTATTTGAGAAAAATAATAAATGCTAAAATGTAGGATTAGGTAGTTTATCAATTGCATTAAATTGTAATTAATTTTTTATTTTATTTAGGATATATTAGGAAATAAATCACTAAATTAGGAATATACAAATGATATTCAATTTTAGGTTTATTAATAGATACGTGAATCCGTTCGTTGTCAAGCAAAAAAAGGTATGTCCAGTATTTGTTTTAAATTTTATTGGCATTTATGATTAAATCAACACGTTTCTAGCTAATTTATTTTATAGTGTATAGAAAAGGATATTCCATGAATTAGTCAACTGCAGATTTTGTTTTTACTTTAATTGATATCTTATTATTAATGTGATTGCTTAAATATAGGAGCAATTATTGAATATCATTGATTTTAGTATATTTTTTTCATATACAGTTTTAGATTATGTGGATGGTAGTTATAGATTTAGTTTATATCACTAAAACGTTATTTATAAACCGGAAATATTTTAAATCTTAGGATACATGCGTTGCGATACATAAGATTGTTCTCGGTTTGGTATGGTAGTATTTTATAGAATACGGGGATCAACTTCCATCACAGAGACAAAGCTTTCCGAATTGATTGATTTATTGGTGGCTCTGTAAACTATTTTTTTTTGATGAATCACACTATCTGACTCTATGGATTTTCATAGTAAGAATAAAACGATAAGACGTCAAAATCCGTAACACCTAGTTTGTTTTTACTAACATGGAAATCCTTATAATCAAAATCCTTAGAAACAAAGGAATTGTACATTACATTATGATTTAAAAATGTGGACAGTATTAAGCGTATGTATTTACTTGACCTGAGTTGGTTTGTTTTATATGTAAACATGCTGGTTACATATTACGAATGAAAAATGGAATAAAATTTGTAAGTAAGTCCTACTTGAACCGAGATTGGTAAGAAGCAGATTAATTTAATTAAGGCAATCGGATTTGGATGGATTAGAAATGTAGTTAAATGACAAAAAAATCAGTGACAAGGTCAAATTTTATTTGTACTTCCCTTGTAATTATTTAGGAAAAGTTTGGGTTAAATTTTATTTGTACTTCCTTTTTAATAGATTAGACTAGATTTTGACTCGCCTTTAAAAATGGCGGATATATTCTTTGTTGAAAATTTATTTTACGTAGTAAAAATTATAATTTTTGATAAATTATATATTTTAAGTTTTTATGAAATTTATCTTAAATTTACTTATATGACTTATTTTTATTATTTTAAATATGACTAAATTTTTGAAGATTCTAAATAATTCTAACCCGTGATATGATTTTATTTATTTTTTCTGAAGTTAAATTTATTTTACACTGATTTTTTTTTTAATTTAAAGAAAATATTTTATATCTTCAACACTCTCTGTATTTAAAAATTCATTTGTGCATTTCAAAAATTTTCTATAATTTTATTAAATTTAGTTTATGTGATTTAGTTTTTATTGTAAATGAAACTATTTTTTAAGGGGTTGAGATAATTCAGAGCCGTATTTATGATTTTGTCTATTTAATCATTTGTTATTTCAATTTGATTTTAAATTTCATTTAATAAATGCTTTCAGATAATTAATAACGCAAAATATGTTTTTGAAAAATATGGTGCAAATATTTAGGATTTGTTTTTTTTTCAAAAAGGCTAAAAACTGAACTATATTAAATACTCTTCAATGTAATTGAAAAATAATATTTTTTTAATTGAGTGCAAATACTGTTGGCAATTTTTTTTTTAAAAAAAAATACAGGTAATTTTTGTAATTAATTGGAAAGTCAAGAGTATAATCATAAAAACTATTATAAAATAGTACAGATATATTTTTAATATGTATAAAATTTTTAAATTCTATATTTTTTGAAACAGAGTAAATATATTTCTTGATACATTTATATCAACAATAAATACTACAATATCATCATTTTAGAATTTTAATCAAATCAATTATATGAAATTTTGTATGTAGTATACGAAAGCGATTGGGTAATCAAATTAAGTCTATTTTAAGTTCCTCGAGTGGAGGTGGCAAGCCATGGTCAGATGTCACCGAACTGGTCAGACTAAACATGTTCATGCTTTCAGACTTTCCACATGTAAGACTCTATGATATTTTATTAATTATCTTCTACTCGTCCAGGTTTAGTGAAAATGTTTTTTTATCATGTTCATCTTCTTCATCATCCTCATTTCATGGCATCTTTTTTTCCTGTCACTCTCTTCTACTACATATATATTTTTGGAGGTTTGGGGAATCACAGTAGAAAAGGATCATGTCCCCTGCTGTGTTATCAACTGCTGAAGTTTTTTATTTTTTTCTGCTAAATAACAACTGCTGAAGTTTCCTGCTCTTTAACATCAGAGCAAAGCTGAAAGGTACACAGATATGTGACTGAAACAAAAAAAATATCAAAATGATAGACAAAAGCTGAGGCGTTGATGAACACCTTGTGGAGATCAAATATCACACGACCAACTTCAGTTTCAATGTACGTAATCCAGTCGTACTGCATCCAAGGAGAAAAACAAAAACACAATGAAAACGATGAATAGAGCTATAAACAATTACAATTTACAGTTTGTTCACATTAACATGAGAACAATTTGGACTGTAGACTTTTGGGCAGTTGCGGAAATTACTGCTAAATTATGAGAGAAATAAAAAAGCTAATTACCTCAGGATGTACAAAAGAATTCCAGTCAAGGTAAACCACATTAGATTTCCCAGTAGCTATTACGTTCCGTTTACTTGTCCAATGCAAGAAATTCTGAAGAACACACTTTAGAATTTATATATCAACGTGATCAATGACAAAAGAATGTACCACTCTTGCTACTAATAGTTCAGACAACCAAGTTGTTTTAAATAAGAACATTTTGTGGAGATATCGAGAGGAAACAATACTAATCCAAGTTAACTCTTTAAACAGAGGCACATATAGAAGATGACAGAGAGCACAAAATCAGTAGGCAAAAAAAAAACAATAGAGAAGTCAGTCAGCCACCGGATAAAGGACCCGGCAAGACAAACAATTAATTTAATTGGCATAATTCAGAAAACATATATTCTTCAAACTCAGACCCTACAAATCACCAACGCCAGAGAGATGTCTACAAAACCACAAAATAATTCTCTGATAAAAAAAGGCCGATATATGTGTGCTAATCAGTTGTTCAATCCCAAGTTTTCTCAAAACCCAAAAGAGAGGGACGACTGAACACTCACGATTTTGTACGTGGATGGTACAGCTGAAGTGAGAACCCCCTCCAATCCATGTTCAAAAAAATTAGAGCCATCATGAGTCATGACGGAGCAGAAGACGCTACCTTGACATTGGAGCAGTGATTCAACGTCTACACATTGAATTTAGAACCACCATTAGAGAAGCCATTGAAGGGTTTCCTCGCAGGATGAAAATCAAGTCACAAAACCTCGATCATCAACTTCTTCGAAGCGTCACACAAATAGCCTTCGTAATCACCTCGTACAAATCTCCTAACAAACTCCGGATTCGCAAATCTACTATGATCTCTTTAAATAAAATCAAATATTTTTAATAATGCCAAAATATTAAATAAAAACAATAGCATATATATAAATAAGTTAGTAGCATATGATGGTAAATTATTTAAAACTTGAAGGGCACTTCAAAAAAGACCTTTTGTTTTAATAGTATTGATGATGAGAACAAACACCAAAACATGATTAAGCCTAGTTAATGTGAAATACAAAATATTAAATAACATTAGAATTTAAAGTAATTAAAAATTGATTATTGAAGTTTTTTTTGATGGTTAATACATACTTGAATAACAGTATAATAATGGAAACTATAATTCCTTCAATTTCCATCAAACTTTTAGATCCAATACCCCACATTAGTTTGTAACACTGGTACCACTAAGAATAGAATCTTTCGTTTTTCTGGTGACAAATCACAAGCATCTTCCTTTCTCTTTTTTTATTAGTTTTAAATAAAGCTATGTGAGCTATTATTGTTTTCTAACTCTTCGAGCATGAATAAGCTTGCCTTCGATTCTACTACACCGTGGACCCATGCAGTATGCAACTATATATATATAAAGTTTACCAAAAAAATAGTGACGAATATCGATATTATTCTATTTGTTAGGAAAGGTCGACTACAAACACTATCTCTTGTATAATGGAAAGGGTGCACATATGCACATAGAAGCTTCGGTAGAATTTGACCCGTGCGAGTATTTTTTACTTCATACATGTTTGACATTGATTTATAGAGCACATTTTAAATGTAGCTTCATTTGACTCTCACCAATTCATTTACAAACAAAAAAAAAAGTTTATCCTCTTTCTCTAAGCATCGGACTTTCTTTCTCCAACCCAATTGTTAAAGATTATTTCTTTCATCTAATTTATAATTTATACATTCTCGATGATGAGATGAAGATACTTTTCACACCTTTGGAAAGGACTTATTATATAATCTCTAATGAATTATGTTTTGTTTAAATAGATTTTTTTTATGACTTGGAATATTTCATACATATGGGAGGGTTTATAATACTAGTTTTCTAACTAAAAAATGTAACTCACATATTGACACCCTTACTCAAGCGAGACCAAAAATATAGCAGAAAGGCGTGAGATAGGTATAGGTTCATGCGTGCAACTAAGAGCAAACACATAAAAGAATAGTGAAGTGTATTTTTATAAGGGCATGGCGTTGAGGAATGCAATTTTATTAATTTATTATAAATTAAATAGGAATTAAGAGATAAAACATGATTAGCGAAGTTTTCACATTTTCCCTACTATTTTCAACCATTGCTTTTGCATTAAGATTTTGTGATTATAAGAAGCATTGATTGTATCCGAGATTGCCAGCATGAACGTGGGTCTTCTTCTTCTCCTTCTTCAGCTTGTCAGTGGCTCAGTAAAGCATAACTTTCCTCTTCTCCCTATTTCTGTCTTGGGTGTGAGTAAAGTCTCATCCCTTATTCCCCAGGTAGGTTCAGTTTTCTATATTATTATTTTACCCTCTAATATTGACTCGCTTAATGTTTCATAGCTGTTTGGTGTTGCATTTTGCTAAGGGTTTACATTTTTCTTGGAAAGTTTGAGATATTTAAGCGTCTATGGTTGTTTGGTCTTGCTTTCTGATCCTTTTCAAATTAGACTCTGAGACATTTGACTACTTTTTAGATTTGTTCGTGTTTTATGAACAATGTACTCTTTTTAGGACCTTATGTAAATGTCTTAAATGGTTGGAGTGTGCAGGGTAAAAAACAACAGCAAATATAAACAATGAGTAGATCGAGGGAATATATTGCTCATCCTCCTCTTCTTCCTCTTCATCCTCCTCATCCTACTCCTTCATCTCACACGGTCTTCGTGGCTCTTACTGGGAGCAGGAAAAGCAAATATGTTGTTAAATGGGCGCTCGAAAAATTTGCTCCAGAAGAAAATGTTGGCTTCACCCTACTTTACATACATCCAAGGATTACTTCTGTACCTACACCAAGTAAAGCTCCAACTTTGACTCATACTTTTGTTTCTTTCTTGCACTCCAGAATTAGCCTTTATTGTAACTGATGTCATTTCTCAAGTGGGAAGTACAATTCCTATTTCCGAGGTACAAGAGGATGTGGTAACTGCATACAAACAAGAAATACTGTACCAGTCTGAACTGGTGCTTACACCTTTCAAGAAAAAGTTCGAGCAGAGAAAGGTATTGTCTTTGGTATATGTTAATGAATGAAGTCCACATCGGTAGTTAGAAAATTAATGTATTAATATATAAAGGTTAAGACCAATATATTTATTACCAATAGGTTTTAAGTTGGAATTCGATAAGCTCAAGCTTAAATTCTGATACCATTACAAGATATCTTATGTTTTGCTTTCTAAACTAAGATCAAAACCTAAAAATTTTATGCATTACCTTGAATTAGAGGTTGAAGTGGAAGTTCTTGTGATCGAATCAAATAATGTGGCAGCTGCAATAGCTGAACAAGTAAGCCGGAATTCAATAGAGAGACTTGTAATTGGAAGCTCATCCCGTAGCTTTTTCTCAAGGTAACACTACACGCCATTGACTTGCTAGCTTTTTACCTATTCTTCTTTCTACCAATGAATCTGCTTTGAAAATTCCAGGAAAGTTGATCTGTGCTCGGCCATATTAGCTTGGTTGCCAAACTTTTGTACAGTATATGTTGTTAAAAAGGGAAAACTGTCACGCGTCCGACCATCATACTCAGACGCAAATGCAACTATAAGAGACTATAGTAATGAAAGAATTGACTCTAGCTGTTCTTCCGGTCCCATCTCAGGTCCTTGACTCATCAATATATTTGTTTGAATATGCTACTAGAAATGGTGTGTAGGTCTAATTGTTCTACCCCCGTTTCTCTTCTAGAATCAACAGATGGAACTTCAAGTACAGGTTACTCTCTCTCGCGTGCTCTATCCCTTCCGATAAGAAGATTGCAACATGTATCGACTGTTGCAAGACAAGCATCAGCTCGATCGGAAACGAATTCTGTTGGCTTGGTTAAAACCAAGTGGATGTCTTTGGATGCAGAGGAAGCTACTGATTTTTCAAGTATCAATAAAAGCAGCACATATACATCATTTTCAACTCCATCGCTAGGAGATTATGAGGAGAGAAAATACTCAATGAGTTCTTCTTCTAGCAACTATGAGTATGGTAATGCCACTCACTCTCGTGCTTCTCATCAAGCTTCCAGCATGTGTGATAATACAAGTGAACAATCTTTTACAAGTAACCAGGTATTAAGATGGAGTTCTAATTCAGCATTGTTTTGTGAAATGGAATAATAATAATAATAATAATAATAATAATAATAATAATAATAATAATAATAATAATAATAATAATAATAATAATAATAATAATAATAATAATAATAATAATAATAATAATAATAATAATAATAATAATAAGTCTTTTGTTTTTTAAGGTAAATCTAAGCTTTGAGGTTGACAAATTGAACGCTGAGCTTAGACACATTCAAGAAATGTATGCCGTTGCTCAAACCGAAATCTTTGATGCTTCTCGAAAGGTGAAGGCCACATAGATTTTCATTTGATGAAGCCTATAAGTTTGTGCTCACTACGTACATTCTTAAAACTGTTTCAGCTTGTGGAGCTTAACCATCGCCGGTTAGAAGAAGCCAGAACGCTTGAAGAGATAAAACTCAAGGAGTCCGAAGCTCAAGAGTTAGCAGAAAAGGAAAAACAGAACTTTGAAAAAGCGAGGCGAGAGGTAGAGAGCATGAGAAAAAAACTGGAGAGAGAAATAGCACAGAGGAGAGCAGCTGAGAGGAGAGCCACTCGTGATGCTCAAGAGAAAGAGAAGCTTGAAGGCACTCTAGCGTCTCCACAGCTGCAATATCAACACTTCACTTGGGAAGAAATTGTGGTTGCCACTTCTTCTTTCTCAGATGAGATGAAGATCGGAATAGGAGTTTGTGGAGCTGTTTACAAGTGTATTCTGCATCATACAACCGCAGCTGTCAAAGTTCTGCAATCCCCTGAAAGTCGTCTGTCCAAAGAATTCCAACAAGAGGTATGGAACTAAGTTTAAAGTTTCGGTTCAGTCTAGGTGTCTGGATGTTCGGCTTTCGGTTCCTCTAGTAGTCTTTTTAGAATGTTTGGTAAATTTAAAACTAAAGATAATATATTTTTTAGGTATATAAACTGTATTTTGAATATTAGACCCATCACTTATTCAATTCTGATTTGGTTTCGTTTTCGTTTCCAAAAATCTAGTAACCGTTTGGATATTTATGAACATAGTTTTGGGTTTTTTTTTCTGTTCTGTTCTGTTTTGGTTTTTAGTTCTCGGTTTATATACCTATACTTAATGGAAGATGTCTAAAAGTTTTAGCACAGAAGTCTTCTCTTCTCTAAGTACCTACATTTATCTCTCTGGTCTCTACTTTGAAGCTTGAAATCTTGAGTAAGATTCGGCACCCGCACTTGGTTCTCCTTCTAGGAGCATGCCCGGAGAAAGGTGCTTTAGTTTATGAATACATGGAAAACGGTAACTTGGAGGACAGATTATTCCAGGTCAACAACACTCCGCCACTCCCCTGGTTTGAGCGGGTTAGGATTGCTTGGGAAGTCGCAGCGGCTCTTGTCTTCCTCCACAAATCAAAACCTAAACCGATCATTCACCGTGATCTTAAACCCGCAAACATCTTACTTGATCACAACCTAGTCAGCAAAGTTGGAGACGTTGGACTCTCAACCATGGTTCAAGTCGACCAGTTATCAACTAAGTACACTATATACAAACAGACAAGCCCTGTAGGGACGTTAGGTTATATGGATCCTGAGTATCAACGTACGGGAATGATATCATCTAAGTCAGATGTATATTCATTTGGAATTATACTTCTTCAGCTTCTCACAGCAAAACCGCCTATGGCTCTGACACACTTCGTTGAGAGTGTAATGGATAGTGACGATGGGTTTCTCAAGATCTTAGATCGGAAAGCGGGTAACTGGCCTGTTGATGAGACCCGTGAATTGACCGCATTGGCTTTGTGTTGCACAGAGCTACGCGGGAAAGACAGGCCTGATTTAAAAGATCAGGTTCTTCCGACGCTTGAGAGCATGAAAAAAGTAGCTGAGAAGGCAAGACATTCTGTCTCCGCAGTGCCGACAAAGCCTCCAAATCATTTCATCTGCCCCTTACTCAAGGTAATTCTATGTAATTCTTGTTACTTCCAAGACAAGTTATTAGTATTGTTTTTTTTTTTTAATTGCCTAAGCTGGAAGTTCTTATGAACCTGAAATGAAAATGTAAGAGCTTGTTCTACAACGCAGGATGTGATGAACGAGCCTTGCGTTGCAGCTGATGGATACACATATGACCGTTATGCAATAGGAAAGTGGCTTGAGGAGCACGACACGTCGCCGATGACTGATACACCCTTAAATAACAAGGACTTTTTGCCAAACTATACTCTTTATACAGCTATCTTGGAATGGAGGTCTAGACTGAAGTAAAGCCAAAACTGTGTAGTGTTTGTTGAGTATAGAAACGGCAAGATGTATCCGTTTCTCTGTCTTTCGTCTCTTTCTTTCATTACACAAAAAGAAACAGTAGCATTATTCTGTATCAGATAGTCCACTGATATAAAAGGACTTAAAGGGAAGGTTTTGAAATGCAATGATGAATGAGAAAGCAGAACGGGCTCAAATCTGCAGTTTCTGAAGGTTTAGACATACCATAATGTCTGCTGATGTAAGATACGATGGTAAAAGCGTAAATGAGAATTTGAGTTCAACTTGTTCTTCTCAGTCAACCCCTCCCTTCCTGAGTATATATATACACGTTGCCTTAAATCTAATGACCACACTGGAGATGTCCCCATCTTATCTTTGAATAGACATGACCATATATATTCAATTAAGCTTGATTTCTTTTTTTCCATTTTTTTGAATGAAAGCTTGATTTCAAATGCCAGTTCCTAACAAAGTTCTTTGGTCACATCATTAACGCCCAAGCATATGATTATTGACTAACACGAATAAGACCTGTTAGTCAACATAACAAAAGATGAACCATGCAACGTCCTTTATTCAAGAAAAGAGAAAAAAAGGTCGAACATCCTCACAAAACAAGACATTTTCCATATAGACATAACCACTTACAGACAAGGCAAAGAAAGTACAGCATAAGGCGAGAACACAATAAACATAGTACCATTTGACAAGAGAAATACACTGAAATATTATTTATGACAAGAAAAAAAAAGAAAGAAAAAAGACTGTGTGAGACCGGTTTCCCCTTTTATTATCCACCCTGAACAAATTCTACAACATCTTATTTCTCTTAATATGGCGTAATTAAGTAGTGTGTTGGGTTCCACGGGTGCGGTCATGGGTGCGGTCATGGTCGGTGTTCCCATGGTCGGTGTTCCCACGGGTATGTTGTTGTCCATAGTAGTGAGCTCTGTCCTTCATATCATGAGCTTTGCCTCCCAGCTTCATCCTTGCACTATCCAACTTGTCTGACCCCTGTGGATGCTCTCCCGTTGCATACCTATTTAACGCACATAGACACACGTCATGCATCATACTACGTACTTAAAGTTTTGACATATGGTAGACAGACGGAACACAAGCCTGTCAAGTTAAGTTCCGTGTATGATTAGCTAAAAACTTCCTGTACGACCAGAATGTGATGTATTATCTTATAATTCACATAATGATATGCATAACGTTTTATATATTATGGTTAATATGTTACCATTTCACTAATACGCCCTTGGTAAAACACATTCTAACAATGGAAATACGTGGCAAATGTCTACTTACTTGTAGATCCATGAGAAGACGGTTATAGCTGCAATACCAAACCCACCAGAGGAGAGGAATCCGGTGATGAGCAGTGCCACGGTGATGAGAGCAGGGACGAGGATTGGGCTAAAGATAACAAGCAGTGGAGTGGCAACAACCAATGAAATGACCGTTCCCACAAGAGTGAGACTGGAGAGGACAAGGAGGGATCCACCAGCGGTGACTGCAGTGGCAGCTTTAGCAATCTGCCTAGACTTGGAGTAATTTTGGCCAGACATATTGTACTGGTCCCGGCCAATCATCCCATACTGGTCACGGTCTCGGCCAATCATCCCATACTGGTCTCGGTCTCGGCCCATCATCCCATACTGGTCTCGAGTGGTAATATCGTGATGGGTTCTAGCTGTGTCCGTCATTTTGCTCTCCTTGACTAGAAAAGAAAAAAAAGAGGTTTGAATATGTGTATGATACTATGATAGATATGAGTGTGTTGAATTGATTAGATATATGAAGATGAGAAGGGAAGGGGAGAAACTAACGTGTCAATGGTTTTATCATGCATCGTATACCACGTGTTATTGGCGTCACCATGCAGCCATTGATGTGTAAATGAGAGAGGTTTAGTTGTAGACACGTTTGGTTTGTTGTCTCGAATCCTATGAATGTGGCGTCGTCATTGAACCGAATGTTTAACTCAAAACGGATCACTGGGCTTGTTTAATTTCTCTTAGGGGCTTTCATGAAGTTTAACTAACATTAGTCCTGGGTACCGATCGAATATACGAGCTTTTTTAAGTATTTGTGATTTGGTTCATATGTTATAGATATCTAATTTTTCAATTTATTTTGCCGAATATTCAGAAAAACGAATATCTAAAACATAAATAGATATTTGTAAATATTTATGAATACTTACGGACTAGGTGATTCTCACGTGCTTATGCACGGATATAAATATTTATTAATTAAATATTTTGTGATATTTTTTAATATTTTAGTTTTTATCTCAATTATTTTATAATTTATATAAAAATATTATTTTTATTAGACATGTGATTTTGGATTTATAATATATTGAATGAATTATTACTTGGCTATATTAGATAGCATAAACTTATTTTGGGTTCAACCATAATATTTTTTTCTAAATAGATTAAAATTTCAATATTATTCTCATTTAGATATGTAAACGTATTTTAGTAATAATATTGTATTATAGTTTTGAAAATCAAATAGAAAAATAAATTTAAGTGTTGATCGATTCAGAATAAATAAATAAATATAACGATAATATTTGAAATCTCATGCATATATGTTTTACCAAATAAATAAATTATAATAATTAGTTAATATTTTTTATTAGTATGGTTTGAAGCATCCAATACAGATGACCATTTATAGTACTGGAAGGAACGCAACGGCAGACGGCATCACAAACCTTGGTCCTCAGCAGCTCAGTTAACCCGTTCGATTGACAAAACTATGCGTAATCGCATCTCCTCCCTCAAGTACAAGCATGACCACAAGTTCAAAGGACTACTACAACGATGGTTTCAAGTAGCTCCTTAGTTTTCTTTTTAGGCTTTTTTACTCTTTGTTTTCAGTTGCCTATTGCTCTTCTAGCTTTTTTATTCTTTAGCTAGCTCATTCTTTTGTAAATGTCTATCTTTTGATCAATAAATTTGAAATTTCATCAAAAGAAAAGAAACATCCAATAATTTATATGCATAACAACAAAAAAATACTATAAAATAATATAATTTTATTTTACCTTTGATTCTAGATATAATAAAATTGATTATTTTACCTACTCATTTTGTGGATAGGTTGATATATATTATTTTGTATTAAATTATAATTATTTTTCTATTTTTATTAAGCCAAAACAGATTAATTTTATTTTTCACATCAGCTAAAGTTTTCATCTTAAATGCGTCATATTTATAATAATTGATATATTTTTATTTTTAAAACAATATTTTGAAAAAATAAAGAAATGATGAGAAGAAAGTTACATTAAAGAAAATAACTGATAAAATATTTTTTAACTTTCCTTTTTTTAGAATCACATTATAGATAAATATATTTTATTATCCGAAAAAACTTCTAATTAACAGAATTTTTTTTTTCAAAAAGGAAAATCAAATTTAGTATAGTAATTATATATAATATTTTCAATTCAATAAGTGTATCATCGTAAACAATCACCGTAAGAGTTAACGTGAGCAGGACACGTAGGAAACTGACTTCTCAAATAATATTATCGATATCTCATATGTTTTGATTAGTACAAATAATATTAAAAATTGATACAAAATTATTTTGTACAATATATTTTTACATAATATAAGATAAAAATTAAAAAAGTAGAGAATCTACATATTTTGTATAACTTTTAAACTTGGTTAACATTTATAATAACACAAAACTTAAGAAAAATATATAATTGTCATAAATTGTTTATCTTCCTTTTATGTAATATTTTTATATAAGTATAATAAATTTGTCAAATCATATGTTAGAATAATAATTATATGATTTTATAAATTTAAAAATTTAAATATAATATAGATATATATGTATTTATATATTGTCGGATCAGATCAGATATCCGCTTTCTAAATTTTAATATTTATGCTTTGCTTATATTTTAATGGATACTAGGTGTTTTCCTGCACCATGTCCAATAAAAAAATTCAAAATTTTATTTTTATTTAAAAATAATGTTTATTAAATATTTTAGATTTATTATCTTTTACCAATATTTAGATATAGGTTTATTTAGTTAAATATTTAATTAAGATAAAATGATTTTTTAAAAAAAGAATTATTGAAAAATATATATGTATATATTTAAATTATAATCTTAGATAGTATTTTCTATCTATTTATATTGGTTAAATATATTAAATCAAGTTTTATTTTTTCACAAATTACATCAATTTGTATAAAAGTAAAAAATGAGATAAAATGTATAATTATCAAAAAAAAATAAACTAAATAATATTCATAAAATTTGTAGATATATAAGAAACTAATGATTTTACGTTTAGAAATCTATTTTTTTAAATGTAAATGTAGCAATTTCGAAAGCTTTAGTAATTAAATTTTATAATTATAGAAAATAAAATAAAATAACATTTCTAAATTTGTAATTTTATATATGATTATATTTATTTTATAGATGAGGTATGGGATATTATTATATTGTTAAAAGTTTACCAAAAATAATATCATTGTTAAATGTAATCTATAAGTTATTACCATATTTTTTTTAAATATCAGTGTTAAATTTAATTCAACAATAAATTGAATAATCTACTTTTTTTTATGGAAGTCATGTCATCAATTTTAGTATACATGTCATTATTTTTTTTTGTGAAACTTATTGTAGAGAAAACATGTGGCACAATCACTTCGCAAATAATAACTACTAGGGGATTGATTTTTAGTATTTGCTTTGTTTCGAAAGTTTACGGATATTCATAATTTTTGAATCAAATCAAGACAAATAACGAGTCAAACAAATTTTAACCAGTGTTTTTAAAACTAAACCGACCTGATGGTTGGACTGGGTTCGATCATGAACCAATCACATAGCCGGATTAGATCTAAGAATTGGTTCGACTATAAACCGGTTATGTAACCGAATTGGATATCAAAATTATCAAACTGATAAAATTCACTAAAACTATCAAAAATCTATAAATCATCCATATAAACATAAATCTAGTTTATATTAATAAAGTTTTATGTTTAAAATTGTTTATATTTTAATTATGTATCATGTTTTCTAACATTATTTTATATATATATATATATATATATTAAAAATATAATAAACCAGATTATTAAATCAAGTTTGACCTAATCAAACCATATTAAACTGTGAAACAAAAAATTCGGGTTTTAAAAACATTGATTTTAACGGATAAAATGCCTGGGCCGTACCATTGATAGGAACATGCTAAAAGTATAGATAGTTTTATAAATAGTTTTTGTATAACTTTTTAAATTTTTGACATAGTAAATTTGAATATGGATTTCTAGAAACCGACGGAACAGTCTAGTACAAACTTGGATAGAAATAGTAGCCGTACAACTCTAAAGTTCCCCATATTGCCACGTCACTTCGATAATGCTAGCTCTCATCACCTCTCCTCCGGTAATCTCCGCCGCTTCTCTCTCTAAATCTATACATTCCCTCTCTAAAAGCGCACTCCCTCTATCCAAACCCGTTTACCCTTTCCCCAAAACCGCTCATCCCATCTCCATCTACAAACCCCCGATGAACAACCTTTTCAACAGGCTCGGGTACGGGTCTAGTTCCCAACTAGACCCGTCTTCCGCAGCTATCGCCGAAGGACCTGACGACGACGTTCCTTCGCCAGGTCAGCAATTCGCGCAGTTCGGCGCAGGTTGCTTTTGGGGACTGGAGTTGGCTTACCAGAGAGTCCCTGGTGTTACGAAAACAGAGGTTGGGTATAGCCATGGGTTCGTGCACAACCCGATATACGAGGATGTCTGTACGGGCATGACGGGACATAACGAGGTGGTCAGAGTTCAGTACAATCCTAAAGAGTGCAGCTTTGAGAACTTGCTTGATGTTTTCTGGAAGCGACATGACCCCACCACGTTGAACCGCCAGGTCATAGCTTTATTGCATGCATTACATCATGTTGTTAGCTGAAACAGAAAATGTTCTATGGCATGTTTGGGTTATGTGGAAGTGACATTGCCAACATGTTGAAACAGAACGTGTTCTTTATACATCATACTAACTTTTGCGTGCTGAGTTGTTTTTTTTTCTTGATTGAGTAGGGGAATGATGTGGGAACGCAGTATCGATCAGGCATATACTACTACACAGACGAGCAAGAGAAGTTAGCTCGTGAATCTTTGGAGAAGCAGGAGAAAATCCTGAACAAGAAGATTGTGACGGAGATACTTCCCGCCAAGAAATTCTACAGAGCAGAAGAATACCATCAGCAGTACCTGGCTAAAGGCGGTAGCATGGGCCGCAGACAATCAGCTGAGAAAGGTTGCAACGATCCAATACGATGTTATGGTTAAGAGACTAGTCAGTAACTCAAGCACATAAAAATGAGTCTCGTGAAAGTGCCTTGTTTTGGTCATATTGTACTATCAACTGTGATTATGCATCATATGCTGGTATAAATGTGTGACACTGTATTAGTCGTACATAAGCATCTTCTCTTCTACTCAAAATGTAACGGTGTCCGAATCTTGTCCATAAATAACATTTTCTGGTATATTACAGTTACATTCACATTTTATCCAAGCGATAAGAGTCTTCCTACCTCAAAATCTCGTTCAGATGTGGAGAGGTAAGTACTAAAAGATATAAGCTAGAGTTACATCACTAACTGTTTGTCTCAGACTTCCAACTAATGGGAGAATGAAAATCACTATATACCTTTCTAGTTTCTCCCATCAGGATATATCATTTCCATCATTTTACCACATGCGCATAGTGAAGCTAAACACCAAGAATCTCACAGAGATTTGTACTGCTCGATCAAACGGGACGCATGGAGACGTGATGTTGGGACCACCGTGCATCCTAGACTATGAAGAAATGAGATCTGCCAACTCAAACACAACAGTTGTATCATCCTCAAATTTTAGGTCGGCCAAAATGCAAGCTACATTGAAGTATTGTGCAATGCGTTAGTACAGCTTTTTACCTGTTTACTTGTTGCTTCCGATGTCCCCATTGAATTTTCAATTCTGAGTTTTTGGAAATGCTCCTGAAACATGTAATTTTCTCACGTGTAAGGAGTGAGTTGACCTATATTTTTTTGCTTTCTCAAAACAGAGACAAATTACCTGTTTCTCTCGCATTATATGAGCTCGTGTGTCTGCAGGAAGTTTTTCCCACCTAAGTACCTGACATCCCCAAAATACACAGGAACATGGCAGCACAATCTCAGTTCCCTTTTGTATATCAACTCATTAATGTGACAAGAGTTAGATGCTTACATGTTCTGCGTATTGGAACGCTTCTTCGGAAGTTAATGATGATTTAAGTGCTCGTAAGACATCCTAACAAAATAGTGCAGCATCCAGTTAGTCACCAAAGCATATTCCAATAATCTGTATGGCTTACTAGGCTTTTAAATCTCACAAGAACGACTCCATAAATATCTAGATAAAACCTTATGTAATGAGAGAGATATACAACCTTGTGTTTCTCCTTCTTGCTGGCCAAGCGTTCACCAGTCACAAATCTTACCTGCATGTACAGAAACATTGACATGAAAGGTAAGATAAGAACATTGGTTGGCGCTTACAACAGACGGTCGAGAACTGCTGCAAAATAATTGAGTATGCAGTACTCACTTTGTCAATAAGCCTCTTCGGGTCCTGGAAGGCTTGTTTCTTAGCCCAGTTGTGAAATAAGTGAGAGACAACTGATCTAACCTCCACATCAAACCTGTTGAGGAAGAAAAGGTTACACACCTTTGGATGATGAACCAAGCGAAAACACTGCCAAATAATATAGTTATGATGGTTTTTAAGCAGGTGACCTCTTAAGGAAATTGTTCCCATCGAGTGCACATGCGGCTTCTAATGACTCCTCGGTAGCATCATCTACTGGAATGTTCATCATATTGTTATCGGTTGATTTATTATCTTCATGCTTTAATTCTGTCCCAAAGTTGGAGACACTCTGCTCAGTCTTGTTTGGAAGGTTTTGATGAACTTGTCTGCAGTCATTTATGCTGAAGTCAACCTACAAAAAAGGCAGTGAAAGAGAAAAACCTCTTATTAGCGCTTTAACATTATCATGCACAAATTTGCTAACAAACTGAGTTCTGAACCTGTAGAAGATGGCTCGGAATCTCTTTAAGAAACCGTGAGGGTTGGAGCACCTAGATGGAAGATCATTAGTCACTTAGTCAGAGACGAAGTTTGAGAGGAAAGATTCACAAATCATATGTACTAACTACTAACCTGCCAGTTCGAATCCACTGTCACGTACAAGAAAAATAATTTCTTTCGAGCACGAGTCATAGCAACATACAGAAGGCGACGCTCTTCCTACAATTTAAACAAACAATGCGATAAATATAGTTTTCTAGAGTTTGCAGAGGTGGGAAGTGGGTAGAGCGTTAATGAAAAATTCAGGAAAAGTCAGAGTAATACCTCAAGTGATGTTCCACCCTCCGATGCAGTGCCGTTAGACTCATGTAATAAGGGAATCTCGTTATCATTAGCCTGTTCAGTAAAACTTGGATTCAAACTGGGCCAAGGAATTTTTTTATTGATTCTTGTCCAAAACAAAATGTATTTGATATCATGCTAAGTCCATATCTGTCAACAGCTCCGCCAAAAAGAGAGATGATATATACCTTGATTATGAAAACTACGTCCCACTCCAAACCTTTAGACTGCATAACGAAAAACAAGAGACATAAGCCAATATTTCCATTTACTACCTACCTGAAGTAAGTAATTCTGTAACTAATGGATTCCAAACTGTGGACAGCTCGAGTGGATGACAAACCTGATGAATGGTGGTTAATGTGACAGAATTTTGATTGTCATGTCTTCTTAAACGAAAATTTTCAGTTTCGCGCTCAGAGATGTAGTTGATAAATGAATTAAGTTGATTGCAGCCTTTCTTTTCTTTGATTGCATCCACTTCTTCTCCAGTTGTGATGCAATGAGTGGAAAGAAACTCAGCTACATCATCCATTAAGTACTGGAGTACCTATAAAACAGAAAATCATTCCCCAAAATATTTTTAAAACATGATACGGAAAAATGATTGTTCAAAATTTTGAAGAGCAAAACCCACGTACAGATCTAAGATCGTTGTCTTCATTAAGCAGTTTTCCTCCATCGTTATCCACAACCGCTCGTTGCTCGAGAAGGTACTTCTACAAGTTGAAACAACATGAGCAGGGACCAAGTGAAAAACGGTATGAAATTGCACAAAACGTTTGTTAGAAAAGACAGTTAAATCTTCAAAGCAAAGTCACAAGGTCCATATTTATCTCAACGCCGCATATCAAGAGTTTATATCTGTCTTGCGTGCATGTTTTCATAAGTCCAGAAATGACGGTCCAGGGTAATAGTTATAAGCATGTAATCACTAAAGACAAGAAAAATTAATTACCTGCGGTATCATATTTGCCACACATGTTACTACAGCCGAAAGTGATTGTTCCTATACAGGTTGAAATAAGCATGATCAGTTCAACTAATGATTAACGCGTTCATAGTATTTAAAGGACCGGGAAACAAATAGTTACCCTATCAACCAGCTTTGCTACCATGTCAAGAGTTTGCAACACTTTACGTCCCTGAGTAAGCTGGTTCCTGTGGTTAATCAAACGAACCTAAGAAGCTGAGTGGATATACTTTGCGGCATATCATTTTTGGAATATAAACAGAAAAATATATACAGGTATAGACACTGTCACCCAAATCTGGGTGGTAAAACGACCTATATCCATCACTCTAGTATGCATCACGAGAGAAGTGGGACACATTATATGAGAAAACGTGTATATATGACCTAGTAAATAAACCTAGAAGCAAGTGGTATTTTTCAATTCAAAACTAGAATTAAACCAGTATTATATATAGCTTTCTTAATGTAACCATCAAGCAATACCTCTTGAAAGTACCAGAAATCTTGGCACTGAAGATATCAGTTGCCGCTGAAATGAAGCTGCATTTCCTACTAGTGGAGATTTTGTCAATATGATCTATAACCTGCAAACGGTGGTAAATAAATTATTTGACTAACAGCCTTTGTCCTGATAGCCAAAGCTGAGAAAGAAAAAAGTACAATAAAATAATCATAAAAATGAAATATAACGAGAGCAAATGAGGTACAAACCCTTTTCTTTTCCTCTTTTTCAAAAGGAAGTAATGCCTTAAACACTCGTCGATACGAAAGATCATCACATTCGGGAAATGTTGTTCTCAGCATGGCCAAAATGATCCGTACAACCTAACATTGAAAAATTAAATGTATTCTCTCTATTAGTGGAGCTTATCCTCTGAAATGTGCAAAGCAAAGGTAATCATGCGGAGGAACTGTCAATGTCAAGCGTTGAGATACATGGAGATCATGCAATAATTTAAAAGATGAGCTACTTATGAGACAATCTACCTTTTTCCTGTAGAAAGCGACACCATGAACGTTGAAGGGTATTTTCCTCTGCCGGAATGCATTTTGGAAGACTTTACCAGACACCTGAATATCAATACATCGTCACTTATTAACACATAAATATGTTAAAAGAGCTTTTTACGTTAACATGTCACTGAGGAAAAGAAAAAGACTGACCTGCCTCCTATACAAGATGGCAATATCTCCATGGGAGCAACAAGGTGTTGAGCCATCATTCGTGATTTCAATTATTTTGTCAATAACAAATGCACACTGTGCTTCCTCGTTATGGCATTCCTTAACAGTAATCTATACTGGGTTGAAACATCAAAAAAATTTAGCCATAACGATTAACAAAATTTCCCATAGAGTTAAGTTCAACTTGCCTTAGATCCCTGAGAGTTTTCAGACGAAATGCTTTTTGATTGGCACCGCTTCGTATTGTTTTTTATAATAGAAGATGCAGCTTCCACAATATGGCGGGAGGAGCGATAGTTTTTTATCAGCCGGACCTGAATCAAAAGGAGTAAGATGAGTTTTCTCCACACCGCAATTTACTGACGTAAGCTTTTTATTTTAAAATGTTCATCATATGTGGTATAGTCTTTAAGAATTATTCAGATCGAGAATCCAAACCTCTTTGTAATTTGGGAAATCTCGACGAAATGATTCAAATCCTGAACTGTCCGCCCCGTTAAAACCGAAGATGGACTGCGAGAAAAGATCCGTCATGCTTCCAATTTCAAATAATCAAACAAAGAGCAGTCAGTTTTCTCTGCAAATAAGGTACCTGATCATCATCACCAACAATGGTTATGTGATTATGAGATCCTAGCATTCGTAGAAGCTTGTACTGCATTGTGCTAGTGTCCTGGAATTCATCAACTATGATGGCTTTCCAGGTATCTTGGCATTCCTTAAATACTTTCATTGCAAATACACGTAAGCACAAGGAAAATTTTCACTTAAAGCCCGAAAAATTGATTTATGTGGATTTACCTTCAGGAAAGTCGGAGAGAAGGGTGACCGAACAACTAATCAAATCATGATAGTCCAGAGCATCACAAGCTTTAAGGATATCACTGTAGTTTCCAAGAATTTTTGCCTGTATCAATACAGGTAGCTATTCATATCGTATGGTCTAATTCATAGTAGAGATGCCTGAAAGAAAATCTAGCTGACTTACTCCTATCTCATTGCCCATCTTACGGCACTCCTCCGGGGTTCTACCGGAAGCCTTTGCCTAAAATGCAGAAAAAGTTGAAAATAACTAGAGTTAAGAGAAACTAAATGTGAAAGAAGCATACACGCACTATCAATAGACAATAAAGTACAATAAAGTAGATTATTTAATTCAGGATTGTCAACCTGGGTCACATATTTTTGCCATTTCTTTGATATATCCTTGGCATATTCAGGACGCACTGCTCCAGCACCGGCTCCACTCTGACCTTCCGCAGATTCACATGCACCGGATGTACTGCTTCCGTTCTTCCCTTCCTCATATAAACGCACTGCTTCAATAATTGCTCTTCTTTGTTGCCCATGTCCGTACACTGAAAACTCAGATGTACGCTGTAACCTGTGACGGTAGGAAAGGTATAAGGTACACGAATCTTATAATTCTATAACCTTAAAGGTGTCAATGAGTGTCATGTAACTAACAACTACAAACGAACAGTAATATAGAATTAGTATCACCAACTCTGCAGTGCAGATAATTATTCTAACAAGAACAGATTTTCATCACCTAAACTTGCTTTCAGTTATTACCTCGTTTCCTGGCGTTATAGGTTAAGTCACCAAGTTAACAACATACAAAGTTCATATTTACAGTGTTAATAGTACGTTTCACGACCTCTACCTACATTGTGACTCAAGATTAACCATCAAAAGAAGATCTCACAAATTTATCAAACAATTTAAAACTCATATTCTCACTTGTCTGCATGCATCCGGCAAAGTTGCAAGGAAAATGAATGGAATGTGCTGATTGTTATTTCTTTGGCTGCTTTCTTTCCAGCAGATTTTCCTATGCGCTCTCTCATCTCAGCAGTTGCCGCTGTAGTGAAAGTCATTGCAAGGATATTTGATGGATGTAGACCCTATTAAGTTAAAAAAGAACACCAAACGTGTAAAGACAGTTTTAAATCTAATTTCATAACTAAGATGTTTCAAATCATCCATAGGTGATAACTGATAGTACCTCATTGAGCAACACTAAGACACGGCCAACCATGGTGGAAGTCTAACATGGAAAAATGAATAATTAGCACTGACAAAAAAAAGTCTTGCCTCAGAGGAAAAGTAGTGTAATTCGATACCAACCTTTCCACTTCCAGGACCAGCAATAACCATTAAAGGAGTTGAAATATCACTACAGGCAGCATCACGCTGTCTATCATTCAACGACTGCATATATTTTGAACACTCCTCAGGCATGCTAGTGATCAATGCAGGATCAGCAGCAACAGTAGTCTCTTCACTGACCTCCAATTTGACCTCGGAGCCTGGCTCAGACATTTTAACAGCCCTAGAATCGAATTCAGCCTTAAGATCACTGCTCTTATTATCTTTGGACGAAGTCTGAGTCACGCTGGTACTTGGAGTTTGACAAGCTATTTTCCTCGCCGACTGTTCACAGATAGCGTCAATCTCCTCCAAAACGGAATCATCAATTTCATCATCATCAAGAAGGGAAGAATTGCTCTGATAATTGTCTTTGGTGGGAGTCTGAGTCATGCTGGTGTTTGGAGTTTGACACGCTGCTTTCCTCACTGTCTGCTCACAGATAGCGTCAATCTCTTCCAAAACGGAATCATCAATCTCATCATCAAGAAGTGAAGAAGTAGAGCAACCACCACCATAGCTTAGTGCATCTTTCAGGGGAGTAACAAAAGGGTCTGATGCATTTGTGACCTCCTCCGTATCCAGACTAAAACTAGGAGAAGGGAAGCTCGTCGTCATCATGCCACAAGGATTAACAACATGAGAAGACTCGAATCCTAGTTTAAGTCGTTTGGGAGGAGGAGGTGTATTCGCTGATAACTCCATAAGTGGAATCCTACTGAAGCTAGTGCGGTGAGGGTGAGATTCAGTAGCCATTGAGTCCTTGCTTCTGTAAACTCCAAGTAGAGAACTTTATCACATTTTATATAAAATCCAATGAACCCAATTCCACTGATTTGACAAAGTAATGAAAGAACTCGGAATCAGTTGAAACGAGAAGAAGAAAAAATCGAACCTTTGAGGAAAAGGAGTGGAGAAGTTAGGTGCGTTCTCAGATGGCCTTTTCGCGATCCTGAAGCACTGAGAGATCCGAGTCGTATGACTTTGCTCTTGATTCCACATTCCTCTGTTCGGCGGATGATTCTCCATCTTCCTTTTTCCCAAGAGAAAGAGAGGGAAAATTCGAACCCTAGGGAGAACGAGATACACCGTGCTCCGTCAAGGGACTCCCTTTTCCGGTCAATAGATATCTCTATTGGGCCTCACCCGTAATGGGTCATTTAATAGATATATCAGTTGGCCTTCCCTCATATTTTTACCTTGTTATTCTTTTTTTTTTTTTTTGAAACAACAACTTGTTATTCTAATTTAGATAATTTCAGATAGAATTGAAACCACATGGTAAACCGTCTGGTTCGGTCACTTATATTATAGAATTACTTTTTTTTTAATTTTCTTTTGTTTAAATAAAAGTAATAATTAGGGAATCTCAGACGACCGCAATTTGACCGAATAATCTTTTAGGCCAGTCATTAGTCATTATGGTTGGGGAAAATATGTGTAAATTTTAATTCGATCCAAAGTATCTGAATGTCTGTAAATTAATGAATCGAAACAAATACAAAAAAAATCCGATCCGATCCGATCTAACTACACAAGTAGAAAAGTTTGAAACTGTAAATTTCCAAAATACAATGTTAACACTTTTCTAAAACCGTTTTATTACTCACCATGTTTGTGTTATTTGTCTTTGGTTTTTGACGCGTTGGAATATACTTGCGCGCTATGTAATTTGATTCGACACTGAGTTGTTGTGGTGATGAGATTTTGTATTCGGTCTTTTTAAAAAGAAGTTTGGTATTTGGTCTTTGAAATATAGTTTTAGTGTTCAGTCTTAAAACAAAAGATTTGGTATCCGGTCTTTAATATATACGGTCAAAGATGAGTTGACCGAGAAAATAGCAAATAACAACAAATCGAGGGCCGAAGCCGGTCCACGTCTCTAATACTTTTATTTCTTTGATTTTTTCGCATCAGTTTCCAGTTTCACATTTTGTGTTTTATCACAGCATCAGTTTCCAGTTTCAGTCACATTGGTGGACTATAGTTTGTGCGTTACCTAATCTTTTTTCTGCGCATTATCTAGTCTACTCGTCGTTGAATAGTGACGGACGCCATTTTTTATACTATATATATAACAAGACGCCCATAGAAGCCATTATGCGAATATCTAGTGTTCTATCATATGACATCCCAAAGAGTTTCGTAATAAGATCGTCGAGAGCATTGACTTGAGACGCAAGAAATAAATTATACTGTTTAATCATCCTTTTTTCTTGGTCCGTTTTTGTTTCCCGTTAAAATCTTCACTTAGAGAGGGGAGAAATCTGTGCATAGAGTGAGCTATGAAGTAAATGACTGTGACTTCTGACACAGAGGAAGAGAACAGTAGCGACATAACCGCCCACAATGGTGATGGAAAACGTTGGAGGCGCGGTCGGGTCCAGCGTACGGGAGGATCCGGAGAAGAAACAGAACGGCCTGGTAAACCAGAACGAAGGCTTTGCAGGGAAGCCAGCTCGGTTGGACCGATCAATGTCAACGACCGGTCATGCCTTGAGAGGGCTCAAGTTCATCAGCACAGCTGATGGTGTGGATGGCTGGACCGCCGTGGAGAAGAGGTTTGAAAAGATCACGAAAACTACTGATGGATTGCTGATTAGGTCCAAGTTCGGTGAATGCATAGGTAAAAATCTGGATGTAAAATCAAATAGTTGTACCGAAATTTAACTCTGGAAATGATATGCTAATTTAATTAGAGATATTGATATGTTGCAGGGATGAAGTCAAAGGACTTTTCCTTGGTATTGTTTGACGCATTAGCTAGAAGAAAGCATATGACAGGGGATATGATTGATAAGGAGTTATTAAAGGAATTCTGGGAACAAATAAGTGATCAAAATTTTGATTCCAGGCTTATGACGTTCTTTGACATGTAAGTATTTGATCATTACCTATTTTCCCTGCTCCACAAGTTTTTCTGGTAATTAATACAAAGTTTGAGCCAAAGGGTTTAATGAAATGCAGGATGGATAAAGATGGCGATGGTAGACTAACCGAAGACGAAGTTAGACAGGTAAATGTGTTTAGACCAACGAGGTCTTGATTGTTTCAGATGTTAATACCTGCATTCACATGCGAAGAGTTTTAAAATATTTTCATATTTGATCCTTTCTGTGTGTATATGTAAAATTTAAACACAAACTTATGCTAAAAGTTGTAAGGTCATTTAGAAAAACACACAATTAATGTTAAAACAAACAATCAAATCTTAATAAATTTCTTTGAATAATATGAGAATGTTTAATGGGTGGGAGATTAAATTGTTGGTTTGATCTGCTCTTTTTTTTTCTGTTTTGAAGATCATCAATCTTTGTTCGTCTACCAACAATCTGTCAGCCATCCAGAAAAAGGCAGCTGGATATGCAGCAATGATAATGGAAGAGCTTGATCCACATAAAATAGGATATATCATGGTAAACTTTGTTGATGATGTTTCAAAATCTATTTTTGTTGGCTTTAAATTTTGATGCTACATATCGGTAACGCGGGTGAATTTATAACAGGTAGACAGCCTTAAAAATTTGCTTATGCGAGCAGAAACACTGCCTGAAATCACAAATAGTGAAGAAAGAATGCAGCCGGTTGAAAAGATAACTAAGAAGTTTAATGATACGCCTTACCCTAGCCCGTTTACGACAAGGTACCGTCGACTAGGATTCTTTGTTCTAGATAGCTGGCAGAGAATTTGGGTGATTGCACTATGGCTCACTATTACTGCCATCCTCTTCACATACAAATATATTGAATACAAAAATAGAGCAGTCTATGAAGTGTTGGGGCACTGCGTGTGCTTTGCTAAAGGTTCAGCAGAAACGTTGAAGCTGAATATGGCGTTGATTCTGTTACCTGTATGCAGAAATACCATCACTTGGCTTAGAAATAAGACTAGGTTTGGTGTTTTAGTCCCTTTTGATGACAACATCAACTTTCATAAGGTAAAAGCAAACTTTTTATAAAATATGTTTAACCAACTTTATATGATAGTGGGTGGTTGAGAAATATGTACATGGAAATAGACATTGTCTTTAAATTCTTTGAAATTAGTTTAATTTCATGTTCTGTACTTACCAGGTTACAAAAATTATACCCCTTTTAGATGCTATAATATCTCTGACATTTATAGTTACTTTACACTTAACCCTTTACAGGTTATAGCAGTGGGAATTACGATAGGAGTAGGCATACACTCAATAGCTCACTTGGCTTGCGATTTTCCACGGCTGATCGCAGTAACTCCAGAGGAATACAAGCCTTTAGGAAAATATTTTGGAGAGGAGCAACCTAAGAGATACTCACATTTTGTGAAGTCAACAGAAGTTATAACAGGACTCCTAATGGTTCTCTTGATGGCAATTGCCTTTACACTAGCGCTGCCTTCGTTTAGACGAGGGAAGGTAGAAAAAACGCTTCCAAGGCCACTAAAAAAACTCGCTAGCTTCAATGCCTTCTGGTACAGTCATCACTTGTTGGTTGTAGTTTACATTCTCCTTATCGTCCACGGATACTACCTGTATCTCAGTAAAGAATGGTACAAGAAAACGGTGAGTATAGTACTTCGAGGTTTCAACATTTTTCAGCTGTATTCTCAGCGACCAAAAACGCATCTAATTAGTTCTGAGGGTTTTGTTTTGTTTGTAGACGTGGATGTATTTAGCAGTACCAGTAGCTCTCTATGCATGCGAGAGACTGATGCGAGCATTCAGATCCAGCATCAGGACAGTAAGAGTTGTTAGCGCTGCGGTCTATCCTGGAAACGTATTGACTCTGAAAATGTCAAGACCTAAACACTTCAAATTCAAAAGTGGTCAATACGTGTTTGTAAATTGCCCAAAAGTCTCACCATTTGAGTGGTACGTAAACAAACTACTCTTAAGAATCAAGACCCATAAACCCATTTCAATGTTGATTCATGTGATGATATATATCACTGCAGGCATCCATTTTCAATAACTTCTGCACCACATGATGGTTATCTGAGCGTGCATATAAAATCAGCAGGAGATTGGACAAAGGCTATCAAAGAAGTTTTCTCTGAGGTCTTACTTACTTCTAAATCACTCAAAATTAGATATTCTATGCCCTTATTTTAAAAAAAAAAATATTTCTTTTTGGTCTTTAAGTGTGGGAAAGATAATTTGGGAATGTCTCAGGTGACATCTAAACCACCGCCGGTTAGAGATACGTCGCATGGTGCAAATAATCCATAGTAAGTACTTTCCAACTATCTGTAAAAATGATTCAAAGCATATGTAAGAAAAATATACAACATTATTTTTTTCTAAACGTAAACGATAACTATTACTATGTTTCAGACGTCTTTAGTGAAAACCATTTACTGTATAAAATATAAGAATACCATCTATAAAAATAAGAATTATCAAAGACTCAAAGAGAATCGTTGTAAATACTAGTCAAAGACTAAAAGAAAAGTCGTTATATTTCTAGAAGCTTGTTAGATATGATGATACGTGATTTCCACTATGAAAGCAGCTTTTAGTTTAAAAAACCACATCTGAGTTTCACCATATTGATAATATGTAGAATAATAATTCCTACCTAACTATATATTTGTTATTCAAAAAACTAGAAAACATAATTATGATTATCTAACTAATCATAATCATGCATGTTCTCACTTGTTATCTTTGTTATAACGACAACCAACTAATATTCCACAGTTACCCCAAAATCATGATTGATGGTCCATATGGCACCTCAGCACAAGACTACAAGAAGTATGAGGTGGTTCTACTGGTCGGCCTTGGGATCGGTGCCACTCCAATGATCAGCATTATTAAAGACATAGTCAACAATCTGTATGCCATGGAAAACGCTCAACTCCGCCAAATGGAGAATGGATTGCAATACGAGCCACAAGATAAGACAGAAAATTTCGAGACGAAAAGAGCTTACTTCTACTGGATAACGAGGGAGCAGGGCTTGTATGATTGGTTCAAGAACATCATGAACGAAATCGCAGCTCGGGATGTTAACAAAATCACAGAACTACATAACTATTGCATTAACGTATTCGATGAAGATGACGTCCGCTCCGCGCTCATACGTATGCTTCAGTCTATAGCTTATGCCAAGAGTGGTAAGGACATTGTCTCTGAGACAAGGGTCATGTCTCACTTCGCCAAACCTAATTGGGAACACGTCTATAGAAAGATAGCCATGGATCATCCAGCTGGTACTAATGTTGGTAAGTTATCTCTCCCTCAAGCACACATCAAATCAAGCACTAAGCTACAGCTATTCTTCATATGGCACTAGCATTTATCATCATGTGATTTAAGTAATGATTATGAAGAAGCGGATATGATATAAACATGGAATTGTATATATAATCATGCAGGAGTGTTCTATTGTGGGTCACCATTATTGGGAAAGGAGCTAAGGCGTCTCGCTTTGAAATTTACACACAAGACGAAGATTAGATTCTCCTTCCACAATGAGAACTTTTAGTTAATGACACTGAAGGTTATACCCACAATGCTGATTAAGCATGATGACGAAGAAGTAAATGAAATATTAGTAGTGGAGACAGGAGAGCAAGGGTGTTATGTATGTGGTTTAAAAATTTGATTTGTGTGGTTGTTTTTCTTCTTTTCTGAGTGAAACTTGTATGGTGACTATGCGAAGAACGAAGTGTGTATTTAAGAGCTTTATTATCTAATTAAAATATTTAATATTCAAACAATAAATTTTTCAAATATGAAAATCAATTAAAAAGATTGGTAAAATGAAATTCAATATTTAGTAGGAGGTGGTGAATGTTTCATAACTCATCAGTCCAGAGCATTTTGGTATGGAGATTTTTCATCTGATCTGAGTTAGTTCAGGCTTCTTGCAGCTCATCTTTCTGGTGTGGGACCAAAGCAAGGTCCTTACGAGTTCAAGCCGGAAATGTCATCGTCAAGCGCTAACATCAATCTACCCTTGATAAACCAATTAAATGATCCTTCTTCATCTTGCAGGAGTAGGCAGATGTTTTGCCGCTTCTGTATTTTCTTTGTAATTCTCTCATGTATTGGCAAGCAAAATTCACTTGCGTATCATTAGTAACTCTTTAAATCGTTATCTTCATCCTTAGTAGCATTAGGATATAAATGTTTAAATGAGACAATATCTAACATTTGTTTAAGACCTTCGATACGATTGCAGCAAATCTTTTGTAAAAGTTTTGAGCATGCAGTAAAGTTACATATTACATTGATTACAATAAACACTGAAAAACTATATGAACTGGCCCTGAAGAAGGGCGTGTTTGAAGAAACCACCTTCTGAATTGAGGAAGAGTTGAGAAAATATCTTCGGCCGCTATAGCATTGACGGCATAGTTCTTATTCATCACTAACGAATCATCAGCATAGAAACAAGAATGACCTACATGGGAACAGCTTCAATGAGCATTGAAAAGTAGAATTGGGTGGTAATGAGTGTTGGGCCTAATTATTAAAGCCTAATGGCTAAACTAAATTACGCAAATCTGTGAATACAAATGGGCTTCGGCCTGGCTTGCTTTAAGTGAATAAAGAGGGAGTTATCCCACATCGGCTGTGAAAAGAACAAGAGAGTAGTATATATAAGTTATGACACTCATCTTGGTTTAAACGGTTTGGTGGAGGGCCTCCGGTCCAATAAAGATTTTTTTGGACCAAGTTAAGCTCAATGTTTTGCCATTCTAATTCATGAAAAACAGCATGACGTTCGTGAATAAACGACGCGTAGTTTGTCTGAAAACGACACAAAGTTTGTCTTGTCGAAATGGATCAGAACGAGTCAACAGAAAAAAAGTCTTGCGGAGAAAGTTGCTCAACTTCCCACTCCCGAGATTTCAGAGATATTTTCGCAAATCGTTTGCAACATTTTCGAAAATCAAATCTCGTTCTTTTCTTTAAATACTCGTCTCCTCTTCATTCATTTTTTCACTACTTTTTCACATCGCAAACCAACAAAGAAAATCCCTTAGCGTAAGTCTATTTCTGAGAGTGTTTCGTAGGGTTCATAGTTCGTTAGGACGTTCACGAGTGAAGCGTGAATCGTCGCCATGGTTCTATCATGGGACTCGATATTCGTACAATTCTGTCTCACTACGGAGTGAATATTTAGAGTTAAGGAAAGAGATTCATATCTTGACTCCATGAAATATTTTCTTATCGGGTTTCATTTCGCTATTTCATCACGTGTCTTTCCTTAACATCGCGTTTATTTAATTACAGTTATTTCAATTCGATTTCTGGCTTCTACAATCTTAACTCTAAATCGCTTTCTGTCTAAAGCTTTTAATCGGATTGAAAAACGTTTTTATCAAACAGTTTTTAAAGGTTTGTAAACGGTCTTTGGAACGCTGTTTTGCGATTTGGTTTTACCATTTTCGGGAAACGTTTCTTTCTTATCTCAAAACGGTTTGCGATTTGCGTTCTAGCACTACTGCAAAACGTTTTATTGGATATTCTTAGAACGTTTTTTTATTTGAAACGATGTTTGCGATTTGCTATTTGCTTATCTGCGAAACATTTCTTATCTCTTCTATAAACGGTTTTGCGATTGTTTATAGCATCATCTGCAAAACGTTTTAGATGGTTTATTTTAAACTTTTATATATGAATCGATTTCACAAACGCTTTCTTAAGCGAGTTTGTGAAACATTCTAAGTCTACACAAAACGGTTTTTGTGAATGCTTATAAGCGAGTTTGCAAAACCTTTTCAGACTTGTATCGATATGATTTGGTTCAAATACCAAAAATGAAAATCGATTTTAGACTATTATTTTGATTACGAATATATGATATTTGTTGGAGTACGGATCTGGTTTCCATGTTTTCTTTACAGAAAGAAAAATGACTAACGACAACAACGCCCCATTGATACCACCACTACTCAGACTCCACTCAATTTCACCGCGACTGATGCAACCGACATGAGTGCAACCGGCGTGACAAACGTTGGATCCAGTGCAGGAACAACAAACACTACCCTTCCTGCGTGAATTGATGAAACCACTCGCCGTAGCCTTTTCGGTGCTGGTGTTTACCAAACCGGTTCGGTTCAAGGAACCACAAGTGCTCCTGTTATGGTTGCTACTCTTCAAGCTGTGCCTAGTGTGTTCACACAAGGACTGATGTCTGACAAATTTGATTGCAAAGGCTTCAAAACGTGGAAGAAGAAGATGATGTTCTTCCTGACAACGATGAAACTAGACAAGTTCATCCAGGAGGATAAGCCCATGGTCCCTTACACCGTTGAAGATGTGCATGCTCAAACGAGTGTTGACATATGGGTGCATTCTGACTTCATCTGCAAAGGATACATTTTGGATCGACTTATTGATCCATTGTACAAAGTTTACTGTGACATTCCCACGGCGAAAAAGCTATGGAGATCTTTGGACAAGAAGTACATAGGCGAGGACGCTGGCTGTCAGAAGTATGTGGTGGCAAAGTTCGATGAATTCAGAATGGTGGATTCAAAACTCATCATGGACCAGGTGGAAGCTTTTCAGCTCATTTGCCATGAAATCAATGCTGAAGGGATGTCCATCTGCGAGACATTCACAACTCTCATGTTCATTCAAAAGCTTCCCCCAAGCTATGCTGATTTCAAGAACTATCTGAAGCATAAGAAGAAGAATATGGGTCTTAAGGATCTCATCATGAGGCTTCAGATGTAATTCAGGAACCGAGCTGCTGACAAGGACATAGCTAAAGAGCATAATATCAACATGGCTGAGCACAAAGGCAAAAGAAAGGCACACGCCTCTCCTGGAAAGCCTTCCAAAACTACTTTGGCCTTGAAGGCCGCTGGGAAAAACTTCAAAAACAAAGGCATTAAAATCAATGTAAATGTGGAGAAGTTCAAGGAGAAATGTCACTACTGTCACAAAGTGGGACACAAGACTTCTGAGTGTCGCAAAAAGATCAAAGGTGAGAGGGCTCAAGAGAATCTCACTGAGGAGGACTTTGTTGTAGTGGTGACTGAGGTCAACATGGTTGAAAGCAACAACCCCAGAGAATGGTGGTACGACACTGGTGCAACCACCCACATTTGCACAGATAGGACGATGTTCATCACCTATCAGAAGAGCAAGACTCAGGAGAAGCTACTCATGGGGACACTGCAGTTTTCAAGATTGAAGGCCGCGGCAGTGTGATTTTGAAGATGAGATATGGACGTCAGGTGACTCTGACGAATGTGAAGCATGTGCCTGACTTGAGAAAGAACCTGGTCTCGGAAACCTTGCTCAGCAAGAATGGATTCGCCGCAACCCTTTTGGCGGACAAGCTCGTGATTAGGAAGAATGTGATGTATTTGGGAAAGGAGTTTGTTAAGGATGGACTTGTCAAGATGAATGTAATGACAGTTCCTCCGAAAATTGTAGCTCCGAAAGTTTCAATGAATAAGATGAGCCAGTTGCTTATTTGGTTGAATCTTTTAATATATGACATGAAAGATTAGGCCATGTGAACTACAAATCTATACAAATATTAATGAATTTAAACCTAATTCTTAAATGCAAAACAAGTAAAGAAAAATGTGAAGTATGCATACAGGCTAAGCTCACAAAAACTCTCTCACCTCGTATTGAAAGAACTAATAAACCTTTAGATTTAATTCACACCGATTTATGTGATTTAAAATACATGCCAACTAGAGGTGGAAAAAGTACTTTGTGACCTTTATAGATGACTGCACAAAATATTGTTATGTATATCTTTTACATATCAAAGATGAAACCTTAGAAAAATTCAAAAAATTTAAACTCGAGGTTGAAAATCAGCTTAAAACAACTATTAAGGTAGTTAGAAGCGACAGAAGAGGTGAGTGTGATGGTCCATTCAATTCATTTTGTAAAGAACATGGAATAATCCATCAAACTACGGCTCATTACTCACCAGAATCTAATGGAGTTGCTGAACGCAATAATCGAACTCTAAAAGAGATGATGAATGCAATGTTGCAGGAATCTGAGTGTTCCCAGTACCTGTGGGGGGGGGGGGGGAAGCGTTGCTTACCACAAACTATATTCTCAACAAAATTCCACATAAAGTAACTGGAAAAACTCCATATGAATTATGGAAAAGTAATTTACCTTCGTATAAATACTTCAAAGTGTGGGGGTGCTTGGAAAAAGTTGCAGTACCGCCACAAAAAAATGTCACTATTGGACCTAAAACCGTGGATTGCATCTTCATCGGATATGCACCTAATAGTAATGCGTATCGATTTCTGGTACATAAATCTGAAATATCATATATTCATGAACAAATAGTTATGTGTGGGAACCGAAATTCGCACCGTCAAATATTGCTCAAGTAAAAACGTAGGAAAACTAAGTTGACCTAGTTTTCCCCGAGGATCCCGGCTATCTGCTGGGCCACGCACGACAAAGTTAAAACAGGCTAAGTTGAAAATAAATGCGTAAAGTAAAGAGAGCAAAAAAGAAAGAATTTTATTTCCAAAATTCGCGGAGAGCGTTGGAACAATAGGTCGAGATCGCGGCCGTAAGAGCTGTCGATCGTCGCTAGTCTCAAAACCCTAGATCTAACCTAATTGAGTCGCAGCTCGCTAAAAAGGAAATAAACGCCTAAGTTCTAAATTGCTCTGAGAGTAGTTTTTCTTGTGATTTTCGGATCCCCTTTCTTCTGCTCCTAGACTTGCTTATATACTCCCATATGACGGTCTATTCCTGACGGGCCGGCGCGAGCTGGGCTTTTTCCATTTTCGTCGGCCTTCATGTTTATCGGGAAAGTTGACATTTATATTTTCGGAAAATTGATGTTTATCTTTTTGGAAGTTTGACATTTATCCTGTTTTGGGAAGATAATCGCAAACTGTCGTATCTATCTTTTTAGAAAATCGTAAAATGGTTATCCGATCATGTTTGGTCTCCGTTGGGCCGTATCTCGGATTTCCGCTATTTTTACGATTTCCTCGAGAGAACGTTCCTACTTGGACATTGGGTCTTTCGGAAGATTTTCGATTCTTTTATGTGGCAAATGGTGTTTTTAGATAACCGTTGCTACTTTCTACGAAGTTCTCCCATCCGTTGACGTCTTACGGGTTTTTCGAAGGCTAGGAGGAAGAAAAGGAGTTTGGTTTGCGGGATTTCAGAAAGTCGCAAAACTTCGATTTCCGGCGATTTGAGAACTTGGAACTTACGCACGAAGGCTAGCCGTCCGATAACTCGAGCTTGCATGGCGCTAGGCGCCCGGCGCCTAGAGGCAGCACGGGCGCTGTTGGGGTCAAAAACGGTTCTCTCGAAATCAACGGCTAAAACTATTTATCATGCGCGGACTTTCCATAAAACAAGCGTCGAAAGCAAGACAAGTCGCATAGCTTAAAGAACATATGTTAAAGTCAATCGTTCCTTATTTACACGATAAACTTTACGAGAAAACCAAATGAGATTTAGTCGTAAAACTTCGATGATACAATCAAGAAGAACCGAGAGACATTAGGTCCGTAGATGACACGACCATACGAAAGTATACGGAAGAAACGGGAAGTAATCTAAGTTTGGACAGGCCGAACGACAAAGAATTCGTCTTGAAACTTCAAAGAGCCCGTTCTCTCAAACCGTGAGGACCCAGAAAACGAGTAAGATATCAAATCGAAGCCCTCGCCGAGACGCACGTGATGCC
Source organism: Hirschfeldia incana (assembly GCA_026261945.1). Taxonomy (NCBI): domain Eukaryota; kingdom Viridiplantae; phylum Streptophyta; class Magnoliopsida; order Brassicales; family Brassicaceae; genus Hirschfeldia; species Hirschfeldia incana. Next base: position 9,378,696 of record JABCMI010000006.1, read on the forward strand.
TCTAGGCGCCGGGCGCCTAGCGCCCGTGCTGCCTCTAGGCGCCGGGCGCCTAGCGCCCGTGCTGCCTCTAGGCGCCGGGCGCCTAGCGCCCGTGCTGCCTCTAGGCGCCGGGCGCCTAGCGCCCGTGCTGCCTCTAGGCGCCGGGCGCCTAGCGCCCGTGCTGCCTCTAGGCGCCGGGCGCCTAGCGCCCGTGCTGCCTCTAGGCGCCGGGCGCCTAGCGCCCGTGCTGCCTCTAGGCGCCGGGCGCCTAGCGCCCGTGCTGCCTCTAGGCGCCGGGCGCCTAGCGCCCGTGCTGCCTCTAGGCGCCGGGCGCCTAGCGCCCGTGCTGCCTCTGGGCGCCGGGCGCCTAGCGCCCGTGCTGCCTCTGGGCGCCGGGCGCCTAGCGCCCGTGCTGCCTCTGGGCGCCGGGCGCCTAGCGCCCGTGCTGCCTCTAGGCGCCGGGCGCCTAGCGCCCGTGCTGCCTCTAGGCGCCGGGCGCCTAGCGCCCGTGCTGGTCCTAGCCGCCCGTGATGGTCCTAGCCGCCGGGAAACTTCAAAGAGCTCGTTCTCTCAAACCGTGAGGATCCAGAAAACGAGCAAGATATCAAATCGAAGCCCTCGCCGAGACGCACGTGATGCCTCTAGGCGCCGGGCGCCTAGCGCCCGTGCTGCCTCTAGGCGCCGGGCGCCTAGCGCCCTTGCTGCCTCTAGGCGCCGGGCGCCTAGCGCCCGTGCTGCCCGTAGGCGCCGGGCGCCTAGCGCCCGTGCTGCCTCTAGGCGCCGGGCGCCTAGCGCCCGTGCTGCCCTTAGGCGCCGGGCGCCTAGCACCCGTGCTGCCTCTAGGCGCCGGGTGCCTAGCGCCCGTGCTGCCTCTAGGAGCCGGGCGCCTAGCGCCCGTGCTGCCTCTAGGCGCTGGGCGCCTAGCGCCCGTGCTGCCCGTAGGCGCCGGGCGCCTAGCGCCCGTGCTGCCTCTAGGCGCCGGGCGCCTAGCGCCCGTGCTGCCACTAGGCGCCGGGCGCCTAGCGCCCGTGCTGCCTCTAGGCACCGGGCGCCTAGCGCCCGTGCTGCCTCTAGGCGCCGGGCGCCTAGCGTCCGCGCTGCTTCTGGTCCTCGAGCGACAATCTTCTGTGCACGAGTTCCAGGCCCTGGCCGTCAGTAATCTGTGCCTTGAGTCCTTCCCGAGTTCTCGCGGAACGAATCATTGGGATTCCGCATACAAAACTCCCGTTCTTACTCTGAACTAAAAACCGTCGGAAACACTTCGGAAACTTGTAAGATATCAACGGAAAAGAAGATCTTAAATCATTCATACGAAACGATGATGGTTATCTAAAACACCACGCATCTCAACTCTACGAAGGATTGAAGATCTTCCGAAGAAATCGTAGAAAACAGCGGAAGTCCTCGAAACGGCCCGAAAGGGACCAAACGCGATCGGACAACCCATTTACGATTATCTAGGATAGGTACGGCGATTTACGTTTATCTTTACGCAACAAGATAAATCCTAAATTTCCGAAAGGATAAATGTCAAGTTTCCCTAAGATAAACATGAAGGTCGACGAAAATGGAAAAAGCCCGCCTTGCGGCCCAGAAAGAGAATAGACCGTCATAGGAAGGAGTATATAAAGGAGCTTTGGGAGAGGAAGAAAGGCAGAGCGAAAATCATTAAGAGCACCGAAAACCCTAGAGACACTTAGAGAGCAGATCCGAGATTTTAGACTGAGGGAACTTAGAACTTAGGTGGTCAGACTAGCAATGCATGACCTAGGACGTCTGGCCGCCTCCCGTTCTACCTTCATCTTGTCCGCAGACTTCTGTTCCTTCGCAAGAATCTAACAATCCCCTTACTCCGAGTTCCGCACATAGAAACCCTTGGCGTTATTCTCGACACGCCTGTTTCTATGACAAACGCTCGTACTAGACGAACTCCGCCAGGCAGTTCGATCTCTTGTTCAAATCTTTCTAACTGAACTACGTCCGACTTGATCCTCGAAAGGGGTACGTAGGCAGCCTTTCTCAAGGTCCAGTCCCAACTCTTAACAAAACCCTTTTTGTACGATTTTCGTCTTTTGTTATCTTTCCATATCTTCCGCACTTGTTCGGTCACTTGTCGTTGGCTGTCGCAGAGAATCCGGGCCTTCAGGGAAAGTCGGGTTGACTTGGCTTTCCTCCGTTTTTACTTATCAAAATCGACAGTGCGAATTTCGGTTCCCACAGTTTGGCGCTAGAAGGAGGGGAGGACGGATTACTCTTACTCTTACGGCCGCAAAACGCTTGATCAAAGCAATGTCTGGAAATATGAAAGACAAACTCGCAGCTCACATCGACGCTGGTAAAACAACTTCAGCAGTGACTGCTCCTACGACCAACGCTTATGCAAACGGTTATCTAAGATTATCATCTTACGGACAAATGTCCCGAGAACGGACCATCCCGACCAAGTTCGGGTCCTATCAACCATGCACCCCCGTCCAAGTTCCTGCAACACGGTCCTCGGATCCATGGACACAAACCCCCTCGTCTGGGATTATCGAAGAAAGACTTCGGGAAAATTCATAAAAAAGACTTGGTAGTAGAGACGGATTCATGCCTGCCGTATAAAACGGCTATGGTTAGCTTGAACACCAGTGGCCTTAACTATACGGGGAATTGAAATCCTTTCGGAAAAACCAGCGTCACATCAACGGCTTTTTCTAAAGAAAAATCGTAAAAATATCTAAGTCCCAAGACGGCCCAAAAGGGGTCTGAATCACGGCTAAACGACCCACATACGATTTTAGAGTAGGATCAAGCCCAAAGCTGGTATAACGGTCTGATTACCGAGTAGAGTTTCGACTGGAAATGTTTTTTAGAATTTTCCGGAAAAATAAAGACTTGCTTACTCATGAAACAGAAAGCACGACTGATCGGGTTACCAATCAGCGTTTCTAATGCTAAAATTCGATAACATTTTACGAAACAACTTTCGTAAAATAAATTCTCGAAAATATTTCACGAGACGGTTTTTGCATGATTAAACTCGACAAGATTTTACAAAACAGTTTCCGTAAAATTAACTCGACAACATTTTGTGAAATAACTCTCGTAAAATAAAAGGTCAACAACGTTCTAAGAAACAATTTCTTGCTGGGATCATGATGGAATCGTTGTCCAGAAGTCTCGGAAAAACAATTAGAGAAACCTCGAGAGACTAAGTGTCGATCGAGAAACCTTTAAAAAAACCGGGATAAAACAGGCAGTTCCCGCGAGAAAGCACAGTCCCGGGCGGATAGCACGCCCGTGCTGCCTCTAGGCGCCGGGCGCCTAGCGCCCGTGCTGCCTCTAGGCGCCGGGCGGCTAGGATGCCCATGCTGTCCCTAGGCGCTGGGCGGCTAACGCGCCCGCGCTGCGCTGGTCGCCGGACAACAAAACATTCGGCGAACGCGGCAAATCCTCGGGAAACCATCCCCGACGATAGTCCAACCAAATACTTTGCACCTTTCGTAAAATAATCCTAGACAATACTTCACGAGACAGCTTCTGCACGATTAAACTTGACAACATTTTATGAAACAGTTTCCGTAAAATTAACTCGACAACATCTTGTTGAATAACTCTCGGCAATATTTTACGAAACATCATTCGTGAAGTATAACAAGATCGCAAGCTTCTTGACATGACCAGTTCGCTCATAGCTTGACGAAACAAGAAGCCCCACTCAAGTGACATCTTGCCGTTCGTTTTCACTTGTCTACCCACCTTAGCCTTCTTCGAGTTTTGCCTACTTCTCCTCCCTTTGCTTCAACGATTCTGCAACGATTCTGCACTGTTCCTTCGGGTTTCATCAAAAATCGATTCTCGATTCAGTGTCAAACTTTCCGAAGACCTTTGACAATGAAACGTTAGAAGACAAAGAGGAACGGACATGAGGCAATCTCGAGTAATCAACGAGACTAAGGTACGTCCGACTTAGAAAATTTTATCAAGGTTTTAATTTTTTCGTAGGAAAGGAATGAGAACGCCTTGTAAACTGCCGTAAATTTTAGGGAACTTAGAACCTAGGTGGATAGTCTAGCAAGCTAAGTCTTAGGCATTTTCTTCCAGTTTCGTTCTATTGTTCCTTGACTATCTAGGCAGAACGCGCAAACCGATTTAATCTCTCGGAAAACCGAGAAACGATCGCCACGCATCCTTGGCATACTCATTCTACTTCATAAAGAAAAAATTCCTTTCAAAAGGCAAACGGCACTCTAAGATTCGTCCGAAACGCTAGCGGCATAACAGCGTGGTCAAACCGTTACAAACATAGTCTTGAAAACTCTACACCGTCTCTTGTTGCAATCTCGCGACAAGAAACTCGTACAACGTCAGACTAATAGCACGACGGTGAGCTACAAAATTAACGGAATAACCTTCGGTAAAACTCCATGAGTAATTCGAAGCAACTTTCGCCAAAAGACGAAATCAAAGCGGAAACATTTCCCGTGTAACCCATAACTCGGAAAACTCCGCCAAGATTTGCATGTCTATCTCAACGAACGCTATTCGGCCATCGGCCGACTACGCCTTTCCATAAAGCCCGAACCTGAATTCGGCATCACCATTAAGGACAATCGTGAACCAATATGACCTTAATGCGAAAGGATCGCAGTCTGATCGTTTACCAACTCCTTGGTTAAACTGCTGAACACAACCTTCACGCCAAGACAAAACAGCTGAACGATCGCCGCTCCAATCACTTAAGGGCCAAACGATAATCCACGATTTGTCATAAAGCGCCAAGTTACCATTACGCGAGCAACTCTGTCACATAGCCCAAAAGCAGAAATCATGCGATAAATTTCTCGTAATAAAATCAGTCCTAACCGCCATACGGTTAACGGAAAAATTTGAACTTAACATCGACTGATTAAGTTCTATACGCCCCGTAAACAAAGCATGAAAAGAAACACTCGTGACAAAGCTCCAAGAGTTATACGAGTCGTCCTTAAAATCCCGGAAGGCCAACACTTCGCGAAACAAAGCGAAGGTAGATGCTTCTCCCTGGGTCAAATATACGCGACCCCTGGTCCTAATCCCTCGTCCAAACTGAAACAACAGTTTCTGACTACGGACATTCGCAAAACATCTCCAAGCCCGCGAACATTTGAAATGCGGCACAAGGGAAAATTGACTCGTACGCATTTGAAATAGTATACTCATATACTCCCACGATTTTGCAGAAATCGAATTTTCGAAACTCTTCGCAAACAAATTCGCCAATCGCTAAACGGCCTCAACAATGGATCCAGTATCCATCAAATAAATCATAAACTATCACCCGGAAACATTCCGCGATTTCTAAAAGCCCATAGTCCTTTATGGCATAAGAAAAACAAACTTCAAAGCACTGCGAGACGTCGCTTCGTGCCTGAACATTCGTTTTTCGATTAAAACCTTCATACGCCTTCTAAACGGCATCATATCGTTGTTGCTGATCACAACAAAAGAACTCTAACGTCCTAAACAGACAAGCCACCTATGGGTAGGCTCTTTTACATCCGACAAGGATCCCATAGCGCGCTATACAAAAAATCCAAATTTGGTTCAGCACTTCGTAAAGGAAGTAGCTCGATTCGTGCCCAGACAAATCATATAAGCCGATACCACTTCGCGGATTTTAAAACGGTACGAATCAGGTTAAAATCACAAACAGGCAAAACGAAAGCCGATTTGTCATCGCACAGCCTCTGTCTGAGAGTAAACCTAGGTCTTGCCCTAAACCCAGCCTTGCTGGTACCTTAACATCTCATAGGCAAAGCGTCAACGACGCGAGATCCCAAAACTTGTCTCTTCACTCAAGTCTGTACGTTTCCACGAATTTTCGCGTAAATCGTAAACCGCAGGAAAATCTCGCTTTGTACAAACGACGGATACGGTGATCATCAGGGAGGCAGGAACGAGACGACAACTCACACCCTGTCCCTCTAACTTCGATAGATAGAAGTTCTGAAAACGCAACATTAATATTTTATAAAGATTGAGCCGCAGAGTTCAACAGATGCCCTGAAAAAGGCCGGGATTCGAAGCCACCAACGGCCAGTCCCACAAGTGTACATCATCGCCTCTTAACGGCCGAAACACAATCAAAATAAAAATCTCTGAAAGGATTGATAAACCTAGACGCTTCCCGGAGCATCACCTTCATCCTCAAAACTCACCCAGAGTAGGAACGGTCTCACCGTCGCGTCCATTGGTCGCACCACCGCTGCATGTTTCATATGCGCCGGCTTCACGATCCATGACTGCGTAGTCCTGGTCCTCCGAACCCTCCGAATCCGGGACAAGGGTGCACACGGGTTTCAGACCAGCGAGAATCGAATCGAAGTCCTCTCCGTCAAACTTGCGAGTCCCCGTCTCCTCAAGACTCTGAATCTTCTTTTGAAGACGACGGACTTTCGAGGACATATGTTCTTCTCTTTCTTCACATTGAGCAACAAACTCACGGTCTTTCCGACGTCACGTTCAAGATCGCCAATCAAAGGTGATGTGGATGTCCGCAATGAAATATTCTTAGCCACATATTTCGACTTTCAACTCGTAATCTTCCGCCCGCAAGATCGTCTCCGCGTCTTACAGGCTGGGGGGCTAACTGTTGGGGTCAAAAACAGTTCTCTCGAAATCAACGGCTAAAACTATTTATCATGCGCGGACTTTCCATAAAACAAGCGTCGAAAGCAAGACAAGTCGCATAGCTTAAAGAACATATGTTAAAGTCAATCGTTCCTTATTTACACGATAAACTTTACGAGAAAACCAAATGAGATTTAGTCGTAAAACTTCGATGATACAATCAAGAAGAACCGAGAGACATTAGGTCCGTAGATGACACGACCATACGAAAGTATACGGAAGAAACGGGAAGTAATCTAAGTTTGGACAGGCCGAACGACAAAGAATTCGTCTTGAAACTTCAAAGAGCCCGTTCTCTCAAACCGTGAGGACCCAGAAAACGAGTAAGATATCAAATCAAAGCCCTCGCCGAGACGCACGTGATGCCTCTAGGCGCCGGGCGCCTAGCGCCCGTGCTGCCTCTAGGCGCCGGGCGCCTAGCGCCCGTGCTGCCTCTAGGCGCCGGGCGCCTAGCGCCCGTGCTGCCTCTAGGCGCCGGGCGCCTAGCGCCCGTGCTGCCTCTAGGCGCCGGGCGCCTAGCGCCCGTGCTGCCTCTAGGCGCCGGGCGCCCGTGCTGCCTCTAGGCGCCTAGCGCCCGTGCTGCCTCTAGGCGCCGGGCGCCTAGCGCCCGTGCTGCCTCTAGGCGCCGGGCGCCTAACGCCTGTGCTGCCTCTAGGCGCCGGGCGCCTAGCGCCCGTGCTGGTCCTAGCCGCCCGTGATGGTCCTAGCCGCCGGGAAACTTCAAAGAGCTCGTTCTCTCAAACCGTGAGGATCCAGAAAACGAGCAAGATATCAAATCGAAGCCCTCGCCGAGACGCACGTGATGCCTCTAGGCGCCGGGCGCCTAGCGCCCGTGCTGCCTCTAGGCGCCGGGCGCCTAGCGCCCGTGCTGCCTCTAGGCGCCGGGCGCCTAGCGCCCGTGCTGCCCGTAGGCGCCGGGCGCCTAGCGCCCGTGCTGCCTCTAGGCAGCAGGCGCCTAGCGCCCGTGCTGCCTCTAGGCACTGGGCGCCTAGCGCCCGTGCTGCCCTTAGGCGCCGGGCGCCTAGCGCCCGTGCTGCCTCTAGGCGCCGGGCGCCTAGCGCCCGTGCTGCCTCTAGGGGCCGGGCGCCTAGCGCCCGTGCTGCCTCTAGGCGCTGGGCGCCTAGCGCCCGTGCTGCCCGTAGGCGCCGGGTGCCTAGCGCCCGTGCTGCCTCTAGGCGCCGGGCGCCTAGCGCCCGTGCTGCCTCTATGCGCCGGGCGCCTAGCGCCCGTGCTGCCTCTAGGCGCCGGGCGCCTAGCGTCCGCGCTGCTTCGGGTCCTCGAGCGACAATCTTCTGTGCACGAGTTCCAGGCCCCGGCCGTCAGTAATCTGTGCCTTGAGTCCTTCCCGAGTTCTCGCGGAACGAATCATTGGGATTCCGCATACAAAACTCCCGTTCTTACTCTGAACTAAAAACCGTCGGAAACACTTCGGAAACTCGTAAGATATCAACGGAAAAGAAGATCTTAAATCATTCATACGAAACGATGATGGTTATCTAAAACACCACGCATCTCAACTCTACGAAGGATTGAAGATCTTCCGAAGAAATCGTAGAAAACAGCGGAAGTCCTCGAAACGGCCCGAAAGGGACCAAACGCGATCGGACAACCCATTTACGATTATCTAGGATAGGTACGGCGATTTACGTTTATCTTTACGCAACAAGATAAATCCTAAATTTCCGGAAGGATAAATGTCAAGTTTCCCTAAGATAAACATGAAGGTCGACGAAAATGGAAAAAGCCCGCCTTGCGGCCCAGAAAGAGAATAGACCGTCATAGGAAGGAGTATATAAAGGAGCTTTGGGAGAGGAAGAAAGGCAGAGCGAAAATCATTAAGAGCACCGAAAACCCTAGAGACACTTAGAGAGCAGATCCGAGATTTTAGACTGAGGGAACTTAGAACTTAGGTGGTCAGACTAGCAATGCATGACCTAGGACGTCTGGCCGCCTCCCGTTCTACCTTCATCTTGTCCGCAGACTTCTGTTCCTTCGCAAGAATCTAACAATCCCCTTACTCCGAGTTCCGCACATAGAAACCCTTGGCGTTATTCTCGACACGCCCGTTTCTATGACAAACGCTCGTACTAGACGAACTCCGCCAGGCAGTTCGATCTCTTGTTCAAATCTTTCTAACTGAACTACGTCCGACTTGATCCTCGAAAGGGGTACGTAGGCAGCCTTTCTCAAGGTCCAGTCCCAACTCTTAACAAAACCCTTTTTGTACGATTTTCGTCTTTTGTTATCTTTCCATATCTTCCGCACTTGTTCGGTCACTTGTCGTTGGCTGTCGCAGAGAATCCGGGCCTTCAGGGAAAGTCGGGTTAACTTGGCTTTCCTCCGTTTTTACTTATCAAAATCGACAGTGCGAATTTCGGTTCCCACAGGCGCTAGGCGCCCGGCGTCTAGAGGCAACGCGGGCGCTAGGCGCCCGGCGCCTAGAGGCAGCACGGGCGCTAGGCGCGCGGCGCCTAGAGGCAGCGCGGGCGCTAGGCGCCCGGCGCCTAGAGGCAGCACGGGCGCTAGGCGCCCGGCGCTAGGCGCCCGGCGCCTAGAGGCAGCTTCGGGCGCTAGGCGCCCGGCGCCTAGAGGCAGCACGGGCGCTAGGCGCCCGGCGCCTAGAGGCAGCACGGGCGCTAGGCGCCTGACGCCTAGAGGCAGCTTCGGGCGCTAGGCGCCCGGCGCCTAGAGGCAGCACGGGCGCTAGGCGCCCGGCGCCTAGAGGCCGCACGGGCGCTAGGCGCCCGGCGCCTAGAGGCAGCACGGGCGCTAGGCGCCCGGCGCCTAGAGGCAGCACGGGCGCTAGGCGCCCGGCGCCTAGAGGCAGCCCAGGGTCGTCGCTCGTTTCTTTCGGCTCGTGCGAGTTTTTTGCGTTCTTTTTACTTCTCGGAGTTTTTTATTGTGTAGAGAATGTTTCTAATCGTTGAATTCGGAATGTCTTAACATTTTCCCGAGTTTTCTAGAATGAAACTTATTCTCCTAATGCTTCTCTAACATCTTTCGTATTTTGTCCGAACTTTTCGGACATCGATTTCGTCTTGACCGATTTTGACCCCAACAGTTAGCCCCCCAGCTAGCTAGGAGCCGTAGCGGTCGTAGGTCCTAGCTTGCTGTATGGTTTGTGAGGAAAGTATGGAGACGAAATCGTGCCGAAGGTCGGGGTAAATAGTAAAATTTCATGCCTATAAAGGCTTGTGAATCCTTTACCATTCTTACTTCACCCAAGAATCCTAAGTCAATTTCTCCCTCAAAGATTCTCTCTCTATTTTTAAGAAAAGAATGACTTCAAGGTCAAAATCTTCGAGGAGACAGTCTCGCTCTGCTTCAGGCAGTTTCCACGCCGAGGAGGAAGCTCTGAAGCCCGAGGTTTCAGAGGTCAAGAGGAACGCGTACTGTGACGCCGTCTTCGGTCCCGATCCCCCTCTTCCTGTGATTCCGATTCCCCGGCGTCCTGTGAAGGCGCATGTGGAAGCTGATTCGCCGAGCGAGGTATCTCCCGAGTATCTTGAGATTCTTCGAAAGTTCTATAACGTTCCGGAGAAAGTCGTGTTTCGCATTCCCCTTGGGGATGAGAGTCCGGAGCGTCCTCCGGAGGGTTACTTTACTTGCTACGAGGCATTCCTGACGCAATGTCGATTATGGTTCCCGATCCCTGGAGTCATCGTCCAAGCTCTCGATCGTTTCGGAATCTCAATCAGCCAGTTGAACGTGCCGGCTCTAGAGAGCTGGCTTGGCGTTGTGATTCTGAGTTACGAGTTAGGAATGGATCTTAGCCCTTCGGACTTTGAAGGGCTGTGGCTTTCCAAGAGCGTGAAAACCAATGGAATATTTGCCATGAAATCGAGGACTGATCACTCGGTGATTTGTGGGCTTACCTCGCATGCTAAGGATTTCGTTAATCGTTTCTTTTTCGTGAGGATAGATGGAGAGTCTGTCGAAGAGGGCTTTCTTCATCTATTCCCGACGGAGTGGTTGTACCGACGTGGTAAGATTATCGTAAATTTGATTTTTTTTTTTTTTTTTTTTTTTTTTTTTTTTTTAGCAATCGAAAGTTGAACTCTGAATGCATATGCGCATTTTTTTCTTATTGTAGAGAATAGGTGTCTCACGCACATCCCTTCCGATCTTACCGTCAAGAGAGACATATTCAGGTCGAGGGCCTGTTCCTGGGATTCTTTCGATCTCGACCGGATTCGGAAGGCGGTCGCGCTTCACCGATCGCGAGGCGGTACGCGACCTCTCATCAATGATGGATCCTTCGTGTTTGCTCCTTCGAGGCGGAGGGGGGAAATCTTCGAAGGGCAAAGGGATCGCTTTCGAGGCCTCGTCGGAAAACAACGAGCCATCGAGGTACGATCCCGACTTCGTCGCAGAGAGCGGGGGTGCTTCCGGTCCGAACCCTCCTCCAAATGACTTCTTTGATGAGCTCCCCCCGGCTTTTACCCGTGACGAGTCTTTGGACAACGAGGAGAGGGACAAGGTGACAGCGGAAGGCACTCGTTTGGTTAACGAGGTTTGTTTCCGACACTTAAGCAAATTCTTCCTATCCTTTTGCTTGACCTTGACTTTTTTGCAGGCCGTGAGAGTATGGAATGCGTCAATCGACGGAAGTTTCCGCACTGCTCGATTGGCCCGCTTCAAAGCGGAGGAGACCGAAAGGGAGTTTGCCAAGTATCGGTTGGAGGTTGAGGAGCGAAACCGTCGGCAAGCCGAGGTTCAGGCTCGAGCCCTCGTCCGTGCAGAGAGGAGAGGACGAAGAAGAGCCGCCGCCGAAATGAATCGACGGGCGGAAATCTTTTCTACCGAATTTGAGGCGTACAAAGAGGCTCAGGACTTTGTAGGTGACTTTCGCGAGTGTCGCGGTTCGGTGGGTACTCTTCACAAGGTGCAGCGTGAGGGTTTCTCGCTTTCCAGCGAACTTGCTGCGATGGACGGTTCGATGAGAGTATGTGCCAACGCCGAATCCTCTGTTCCTCCGATCGAAGGAAGAATTCGGGAATTGTGGAATCCTATTCAAGTCTCGGAAGATACAGCGGATGCCGGTGTAGACGCGAATGCAGGTGACGGGGGCGAAGAGGTCGACCAGCCCGATTCCTCGTATGGGATAACTTTTTCTGATTGTCTTGCGTTTGATTATAATTTGTAGTAAGCCAAGTGGGGCTGCATGTGTCGCGACCTTTAGGAGGTTGCGTGACTTTATGTTTTTCGGGATCGGCCGTTGGTGGCCTTTGAATTCTTATTATGAATGCTTTATGAATTATGCGTTTTGATTTATACTTTCGCCAAGTGTAGAGGACTTTGAATACGCGTAGTCACTTCGTATTCTAGTTCTTTTTTTTGTCGCTTAACCTGCAGGTTACTTTGTAGCGAACGTTAGGTTTATAAGCGATAAGAGGCAAGTTTTGGGATCTCTTATGCTGGATACTTATGCCTATGAGATGTTTTAGATACCAGCAAGGCTGGGTTTAGGGCAAAACCTAGGTCTAATTTCGGACTGAAGCTATGCGACGACTAATCGGCTTTTCGTTTTGCTTGTTTGCGATTTCGACCTGACTCGTACCGTTTTAGAATCCGCGAAGTGCTTATCGGCTTATATGATTCGTTTGGGTACGAGTCGAGCTACTTCCTTTACGAAGAGCTAACCATAATTTGGATTTCTTGTATAGCGCGCTATGATATCCTTGTCGGATGCGAAAGGACTTCGTTGGAAGCCAGACTACGAATTTGATTTAAGTGAAACGTTTCTATGTTTTTCCGTCGGGGCCAATCGACGGAATGGGATTTTTAGAGTCGCGGAAAGACTGTTTGACAGAGTTTTTTGGAGGAGAGTAGAGAATCGAAACTGGTCAGGAACTTGCGACGTCTCGCGTTCCTTAAAAATACGATTTTCGTTTTCCGTAATATTTGTGCTTTTGATAAGCAATTCGAATTTAAGACTGTAAAAAGCTTCGGGAATGTTGAATACATGTAGAGAATATTTTTGCGGGAGTAAAAAATTATTTGTTCCCATCTTCCCCCCCCCCCCCCCTTTTTGGTGGGGGGGGGGGGGATAGCTGAACTCGTCGGGTTTCGACGAGCTGCCTACGTACCTCTTGCGAGGATCAAGCCATCTCGTAGTTCTGCTTATATCGCGGATGTTATTACTCCACGACTTCCGGCGCTTCGACTGTCTTAGCTAAGTCGGCGGCCGCGTCAGGAGTTGGATCATCCGTTCCGTCGGCGATGGACTCGAGGATTGGCTTATCATCCTGAGTCGTGGCCTTTTTGGACGAATCCGAGTCGTCCTTTGCCGAGTTCTCGGAGATACTCGGATGCTTCTTAGTTCGCTTCAGGTTAGCCGCTGGGGCATTCCGATTGCTGCGCAATTTATGTTCAGCCAGGAAGCAGAGTCGCGACTGTTTCTGGCTTCCCCAGATTACCGCCGTTCCAGTTGGTGTTGGAAACTTGACGCTGAGATGGTAAGTGGATGAGACTGCCTTCATGGCGTTTATCCAAGGAGTCCCCATTATGGCGTTGTAGATAGCCGGGTTATCCACTACCGCGAATTCGACGATCTTTGTGACCTCTTTCGCCATGACTGGGAGCCTGATCTTTCCGAGGGTCATGGAGGTGACGCTCGAGAATCCCGTCAACGGTCTCGGTTCTGGGATGACTTCTCCGAGGGGTATGTTCATCCTCTGGAGAGTATCGCGGAACATGATGTTGACCGTGCTTCCCGTGTCGATGAGGATGCGGCCGACTTCGAGATCTTGGATCACCAAGTCGATGACCAGAGGATCGTAGTGAGGTTTGTCGAGTCCGGCCGTATCCTGTTCCTCGAAGACGATCGCGTGATTGGGGACGTCGTCTTCTGGGCACCATCCGGGACTTGTTTCGGCTTTCCGTCCATAGGCTTTGATCGACGAAACTGAGTCCTGGTAGAAGTGTGATCCGCCGATGATCATGTTGATCCTCTGGCGATTGCTGTTGTTTCCTTCGCCATCTTGCCTTCGTCCGCGTTTTTCACCTGATTGAGTTCCAGGAGCGTTATTTTCGGGATTGGCTCCGTCGGTCTTTGGTTGACGGTCGGAATCTAAGAGCAGGTCTTTCACGCTTTTCACCGTTGCTAGTTCGCCGGCGAGCAGCTTTGTAATGAGTCTAGCGCCGAGAACTTTGCAATTGGCGGTAGAGTGACCTCTCGTCTGGTGGAACTCGCAGCTGGAGTTGTCCTTGTACGAGTTCCGCGTCCAAGTGTTTCCGGCGGTCCTCCCTTGCTCGGAGTTGACGGCGTAATTATGCTCGCCTTGGACGTCTTCCCCCTCGTGATGGACGTACTTGTCGTTACGTGAGGTTTTCTTCTTACCGGATGCTTTCTGCGGCCCGTGCTTTTGCGCCAGGACTTTCATCTCTTCCTCCATGATGATGAAATCCGTCGCTTTGTGGAGAGTGTCCTGGATGGTGCGCGGTCTCTCCAGAGAAATCCACTTTCGGAATTTCGACTTGTACCAGAGGTTTTTCCTCAGGGCGTCGATGGCGACTCTATCGCTGAGGCCTGTTACCCTGGACATTACGAGTTTGAACCTCTTTATGTAGTCGCGGAGTGGCTCGTCTTCCTTCTGAATGAGGCTCCAAAGATCTACATCGGAAGTTTCCCTGTCCATGAACATGGAAAACTGCTTCAGAAAGGCTGAAGCTAGCTGGCGAAAGCTTCCGATGGAGTTTCTTTTCAAGCGTGAGAACCACTCGAGCGCAGCACCTCTGAGGTTTTCGACGAACAGGAGACAGCAGCCGACGTCTTTTTCCCGCTCTGGAAGTTTAGACCTGGCCATCGCAATCTGAAAGGATTGCAGGTGTGCCTTCGGGTCTGTGGTTCCGTCGTAGGTGGGAAGCTTTATTTTCCCGGGATCTGAGACTCGTGCGTCTGTGATTCGAGACGTGAACGGAGTCTTTCTTGATTCTTCGAGGAGCAGGTCGATCTCGGGAGCGGTGCTGGTTGCGTGGTGAATCTGCGATTTTACCGCTTTCACCTCGGCTGCAGTCTTCGCGATGTATTCGCGTAAGTCGTGGATCTCATTGGCGCCGTTTGCGCTTCTCTGTCTACGCTGGCTGCGATAGGCCCGAGTCTGGTCTTCGGCTAGCCTCTCTTGCTCTGACCAGTAGAGGTCTTCCTCCTCTTCCGTCATCGGTTTCTCGAAGGCTGCCGCCAGTCGAGCCGACTGACTTCGAGTCCTTCTGTGGTGGACGTCGGCGTCTTCGTCGGACGGATCCGATTGGTCGCTGATATCCAGATTGATTCTTTCGACGTCGACTCCTTCGTTTTCCCTCGCGGGAGGTGGAAGGTTATCCGTCGTTTTCTTCTGCCCCGCCGGAGTGGTGTCGTCAGGGATGAGTTCCGGGGATTCTCTCGGGGCGTCTTTTTCTTTGTCTCCGGAAGTTCCGAAGTCAAGTCTCCTGACACGCCTCACCTTAGTGGATCCGCGCGGGAGTTTGCTCTTCGCTGTTAAGGTGCTGGCCTGTTTAGCGAGCGAAGCCATTAGCTTCTCTTGTTCTTCCGACCGTTTCTGGGCGGTGGCGAACAGTTCCTTCACCTGGTCTAGCATCGCGGTGTTTGCCTCAGCAGTGACCGTCGATACGTTTCCAGCGGGAGTCTTCTCAGCGTTGGCATCGGCGGTTGGTCCGTCGTGCGTTTGCTTGTCTTTTTCCGCGTTAGCAGACATGTTTAACTGGGCGTGCGTAGTTGCGAGACAAATAATTCCGTGTATCCCCCTCCTTCTAGCGCCAAACTGTGGGAACCGAAATTCGCACCGTCAAATATTGCTCAAGTAAAAACGTAGGAAAACTAAGTTGACCTAGTTTTCCCCGAGGATCCCGGCTATCTGCTGGGCCACGCACGACAAAGTTAAAACAGGCTAAGTTGAAAATAAATGCGTAAAGTAAAGAGAGCAAAAAAGAAAGAATTTTATTTCCGAAATTCGCGGAGAGCGTTGGAACAATAGGTCGAGATCGCGGCCGTAAGAGCTGTCGATCGTCGCTAGTCTCAAAACCCTAGATCTAACCTAATTGAGTCGCAGCTCGCTAAAAAGGAAATAAACGCCTAAGTTCTAAATTGCTCTGAGAGTAGTTTTTCTTGTGATTTTCGGATCCCCTTTCTTCTGCTCCTAGACTTGCTTATATACTCCCATATGACGGTCTATTCCTGACGGGCCGGCGCGAGCTGGGCTTTTTCCATTTTCGTCGGCCTTCATGTTTATCGGGAAAGTTGACATTTATCTTTTCGGAAAATTGATGTTTATCTTTTTGGAAGTTTGACATTTATCCTGTTTTGGGAAAATAATCGCAAACTGTCGTATCTATCTTTTTAGAAAATCGTAAAATGGTTATCCGATCATGTTTGGTCTCCGTTGGGCTGTATCTCGGATTTCCGCTATTTTTACGATTTCCTCGAGAGAACGTTCCTACTTGGACATTGGGTCTTTCGGAAGATCTTCGATTCTTTTATGTGGCAAATGGTGTTTTTAGATAACCGTTGCTACTTTCTACGAAGTTCTCCCATCCGTTGACGTCTTACGGGTTTTCCGAAGGCTAGGAGGAAGAAAAGGAGTTTGGTTTGCGGGATTTCAGAAAGTCGCAAAACTTCGATTTCCGGCGATTTGAGAACTTGGAACTTACGCACGAAGGCTAGCCGTCCGATAACTCGAGCTTGCATGGCGCCCGGCGCCTAGAGGCAGCACGGGCGCTAGGCGCCCGGCGCCTAGAGGCAGCACGGGCGCTAGGCGCCCGGCGCCTAGAGGCAGCACGGGCGCTAGGCGCCCGGCGCCTAGAGGCAGCACGGGCGCTAGGCGCCCGGCGCCTAGAGGCAGCACGGGCGCTAGGCGCCCGGTGCCTAGAGGCAGCTTCGGGCGCTAGGCGCCCGGCGCCTCGAGGCAGCACGGGCGCTAGGCGCCCGGCGCCTAGAGGCAGCACGGGCGCTAGGCGCCCGGCGCCTAGAGGCAGCCCAGGGTCGTCGCTCGTTTCTTTCGGCTCGTGCGAGTTTTTTGCGTTCTTTTTACTTCTCGAGATTTTTATCGTGTAGAGAATGTTTCTAATCGTTGAATTCGGAATGTCTTAACATTTTCCCGAGTTTTCTAGAATGAAACTTATTCTCCTAATGCTTCTCTAACATCTTTCGTATTTTGTCAGAACTTTTCGGACATCGATTTCGTCTTGACCGATTTTGACCCCAACATTATGAAATCGAAAAATGCATCTTTCTTTGAAAATATTTTTTACTCACAAGGAAAAACAAGGTTCAAAACAAACTCGAAAATAAAGAGACAACAACAATGACTCAGAAATTGAGACAAATGTTGAGATTTCTGCAAACGATATTTCAGAGAATGAAAAAGAAGATGAACCTATAAGGGGCAAAAGAGCTCGAAAGAAAAAATCTTTTGGAGACGATTTCTTAATGGCATTTCTAGTAGAAAATGTTCCAAAAACTTTGGCAGAAGTCATGGCTTCACCAGAAGCTCCGTTCTGGAACGAAGCAGTTAAGAGTGAATTTGATTCTATCATACAAAATTGTATATGGTATTTAACAGATTTACCACCTGGCTGTAAAGCATTAAGAAATAAATGGATAATGACACGAAAACCTTGTATAAAATACAAATCTAGACTCTAGTAGTTCAAGGATTCCGACAAAAGGAAGATCTTGACTATTTTGATACATATTCTCCAGTGACAAGAATAACATCAATAAGGCTGATGATAGCAATCGCAGCCTTAAGAGATTTAGAAATCCATCAAATGGATGTAAAAACAGCTTTTCTGAATGGTGATTTAGAAGAGAAAATTTACATGAAACAACCGAGGGTTTTTGTCATTCTTGGACAGGAAGACAAAGTATGTCTACTTGTAAAGTCACTTTATGGGCTTAAACAAGCTCCTAAACAATGGCACGAAAAATTTGACAACACAATGATGTCAAATGGTTTCAAAATCAATGAATGTGATAAATGTATATACTACAAAACTACCAAAGATGCGTATGTTTTGCTATGTTTATATGTAGACGATATGCTCATTATTGGAAGCAATAAAGACATAATCAATCAAACAAAAAACATGCTCAAAGCGGAATTTTGAGATGAAAGATTTGGGATTTGCAGACGTTATTCTCGGGGTTAAATTACAAAGAAATTCAAACGGAATTACTTTAACTCAATCTCAGTATGCTTAAACAATATTAGAGAGATTTAAAAACTACTCTAGTAGTACGGCAAAAACTCCGTTAGATCCTCAAATGCACTTGACAAAGAATTCAGGTGAAGCGGTTTCACAAAACGAGTATGCACGTGTGATCGGAAGTCTCATGTACTTGACAAATTGTACAAGACCAGATCTAGCGCATGCAGTAAACGTACTCAGTCGATATACAAGTAATCCAGATCATACACACTGGAAAGCTATAACAAGAGTACTCAATTACTTGCGTTACATCAAAGATTTTGGGCTTCACTATGGTAAAGAACCAGCAGTTTTAGAAGGATACAGTGACGCTAACTGAATATCAGATTCTAAAAACTCAAAATCCACAAGTGGATATGTTTTTACACTAGGAGGAGCAGCAATATCTTGGAAATCTACCAAACAAACAGTTCTAGCTAGATCCACAATGGAATCTGAGTTCATAGCCTTAAACAAAGCTGCAAAAGAAGCTGAATGACTTAGAATTTTTTTGGAAGATATTCTTATGTGGGAGAAACCTGCGCCAGCTATATGCATGCATACATTGTGATAGTCAATCAGCTATAGCTCGGGCTCAGAATAATCTCTACAATGGTAAATCTCGTTACATCAGAAGACGACATAAAACCATTAGATAACTTATCTCAACTGGTGTAATCACAATAGACTACATCAAATCGGCTGACAACCTAGCGGATCCATTTACTCAAGGTTTGCCACGAGATGTTGTTGCTAAATCATCAAAAGGAATGGGTTTAAAGCCTATAACTAATGAGGATGCTTGATTGCAACCCTACATATCATGACTGGAGATCCCAAGACGTAGGTTCAAAG
This sequence comes from Hirschfeldia incana, assembly GCA_026261945.1. Classification (NCBI taxonomy): domain Eukaryota; kingdom Viridiplantae; phylum Streptophyta; class Magnoliopsida; order Brassicales; family Brassicaceae; genus Hirschfeldia; species Hirschfeldia incana. The sequence continues at coordinate 9,397,371 of JABCMI010000006.1, forward strand.
AGAAAACAAAATCAAGCAAAATCTAACCAAAGCACTTTGAGACAAAAAAAGTCTCATCCCAGCTCCTGAAGATGATAAGTGCTAACGAATGTGAGAAGGATAAGCATAAGCTTTTAATGATTTCATAGCTTCTAAAGCAGAGTATTACTCAATACTTTTCATGGTCAATCATCTAATGAGTGTGAAATGAGGTCATTTCAAGTAGAATGAATGCAAGGCTATATTCTCTAAGTTCACTCATGAAAACCAGGAATAGTTTAGGGCCATAATGAACATAATAGATAACTACGAGAAAATGAAGCTGCGTTATGCATGTTGTCTCGGTCTACATAAAACACCGGTTGGTTCAAGACATCATGTTCACCTTCTGGTAAAGTAAATCCGACAGATATTAACTATGAGTGGTTCAAGGCTTAAAAATGCTACATACTCAAACACAATGAATTTTTTGCAAACACTCTCGATAAGTTTGTCTGTCTAGTCAGGAGTATAAGTCTAGTCAGTAATAATTTTTTTTTAGAGTCTATCGAGTCTGCATCTAGTCTGCATCTAGTCTACATGTGTTTAGAGTCATTTCTATTCATGTGGGAGATTGTTGGGCCTAATTATTAAGCCTATTGGCTAAACTAAATTAGGCAAATATGTGAATACAAATGGGCTTCGGCCTTGCTTGCTTTAAGTGAATAAAGAGGGAGTTATCCCACATCGGCTGTGAAGAGAACAAGAGAGTAGTATATATAAGTTATGACACTCACCTTGGTTTAAACGGCTTGGTGGAGGGCCTCCGGCCCAATAAGATTCTTTTTGGACCAAGTTAAGCTCAATGTTTTGCCATTCTAATTCATGAAAAACAGCATGACGTTCGTGAATAAACGACGCGTAGTTCGTCTGAAAACGACACGAAGTTTGTCTGGTTGAAATGGAGCAGAACAAGTCAACAGAAAAGAAGTCTTGCAGAGAAAGTTGCTCAACTTCCCACTCCCGAGATTTCAGAGATATTTTCGCAAATCATTTGCAACAGTTTCGAAAATCAAATCTCGTTCTTTTCTTTAAATATTCGTCTCTTCTTCATTCATTTTTCACTACTTTTTCACATCGTAAACCAACAGAGAAAATATCTTAGCGTAAGTCTATTTCTGAGAGTGTTTCGTAGGGTTCATAGTTCGTTAGGACGTTCACGAGTGAAGCGTGAATCGTCGCCATGGTTCTATCATGGGACTCGATATTCGTACAATTCTGTCTCACTACGGAGTGAATATTTAGAGTTAAGGAAAGAGATTCATATCTTGACTCCATGAAATATTTTCTTATCGGGTTTCATTTCGCTATTTCATCACGTGTCTTTCCTTAACATCGCGTTTATTTAATTACAGTTATTTCAATTCGATTTCTACAATGAGTCCTCTCTTGCTGATTTTCCAGCCAACCTTACCCAATTCTCTTTCTACATACTCCTCGGCGTGTAGATAAGCCCTAGCTTGCAGCCTTTGAAGGACCTAGGAAAGGTCTCCAGTCCTCTTTAAGATATAGTAGAAAGTATTTGGTGCAAAACTCAGTATCACCCTCTTCTCTTCTAAGGAAGCAAGGTGTGCGATCACCCCGTCTGCTTTGTTCTGAGGGTATTGTATCAGCACGTCTAGGCATACGACTGTGTTATACTTCCCACTTAAGCTCTCTAGATCATTCACTTATAATCTTGGCAGATTCTCTGCTACTAGTTGCTGCTTTGCATGTGCACATTCACATCGGTTAACAACAAGAAGGATTCAGAATCGGAGATGTACTTAACAACTCTCTTGATTCCAAAGAATCTTAAATTATCTGAATTACAAAATAGTTTTTTATCTGAATAGTCTTAATTACTTAATATTTTATTCTTTTTGGAAATATTTTATATTTTTATTTGAAATATTCCGTTTTTTTCATCAAAACAAATAGACTGAAAATGTTTGGATATTAACCAGTTATCAACTTGTTATTACAACCGAAAAAATATCAAATTAGATAGGAAGTGTTTTCGATATTTTGATTGGAAAAACAAAACGAAAGTCATTGTCTATTAAAAGATAAGTACAATTTTTTTGATGATCCTGAATTCCGGACGTCTCCTTAGGAACTCCGACTAGCGCCCAATGACCGTCCATCGGAACTAGTCGGAGAGCCCGCCGCAGGTCATCCAAGCGAGCCGGTGAACCTCATGTTATAGCACCAGTGGCCACACACATGCTGGGTTTTTCCTTATTGGGCCCAGAGGTTCATCAAAATAATCACCCAAAGTCATATAGCGCCCTCGAACCCGTCACCTCTCGGAAAAAGCTACCTGGGAGCGAGATTGTTCAACGCCACTAGAAAATGTTAAATATTCTTAACTCCATTAATCCAAATGGATTGATTACCCTATTCAGCATTTGATTATCTAATCTATTGATTTATGATTCTATTTTTTTATCTACAATTAAAGAAATTATGTAAGACCATTAACTACAAACTAGATTTTGACTCGCGCTTTCAAAGCGCGAAATTATTTCAAACATTCCAAGTTTGTTTGATATAAATTTGTATTTTTATTGTATTTATATTTAGATGTTATAAATAAAACGTCATATTAAGTATTTTAAAATTCGATCCGATCCACAGTTAAATTGGTAAATTATGTGGTTTCATATGTAATACGGTTTAGTTTTTTAAAAAATGTTATTTAAAATCCTATAAAAATCCGTAATAACAGCTAACCCCCCCCCCCCCCATTTGGCTACCGGTTGAACTGATAAATGACCAAGTATGCAGTCCGACTTAAATTATTATAGTTAGAGTGTTCTAATACATATTCATGAATGTTTAGATGAATGATGAATATATAATGAAAATGATGTTCCAAATTTAATACAATTTTTAGTCAAACTAAATTTTCATCTTGTTTTAAGTGTAATGGATCAATATTTGAGAGGAAGCATACTAAAAATAAATATATTTGAGCATCAAAAATTTGTATACGTCTACTACAATTTAATGATGTTTGTAAATATAATTGTTTACTTATTTAGTTAGTATACTTTTGTTATTCACATGTTATTAGATTTTTTTGATGTTTTGTTTATGATTTCTTTTAAATTTAAAAGTTAATTTCATTATTTTCATTAGAAATGTAAATATTTATTAATTTTAATTTTGATATATATTTTTATCATTTATATATATATATATATATATATAGTTATATTTTATGACTAATTAAACTATTGACACATACTTTCTCGCATCAATTTATGTTAAAGTAATTCTTTACGATATAATTGTGTTAATATATTTTTTGAATTAGTTATTATTTGACAAATTAATTACATGTGTTCAATTAACCCTTAAAACTATATTCATAAAAATATCAATAGTAACATATTATTAGATTTTTTTTTTGATGTTTTGTTTATGATTTCTTTAAAATTTAAAAGTTATTTTCATTATTTTCATTAGAAATGTAAATATTGATTAATTTTAATTTTGATATATATTTTATCATTTATATATATATATATATATATATATATATATATATATATATATATATATATATATATATATATATAGTTATATTTTACGACTAATTAAACTATTGACACATACTTTCTCGCATCAATTTATGTTAAAGTAATTTTTTATGATATAATTGTGTTAACATATTTTTTGAATTAGTTATTATTTGATAAATTAATTACATGTGTTCAATTAACCCTTAAAACTATATTCATAAAAATATCAATAGTAACATATTTCATCGTATATCAAATATTAATAATATCTAACTATAAATATTTTTTATCATATATATATATATGTATATATATATATATAATTGTAATACTCTTTTTTGTTCATTTGGATTAATATATAGCTGTATATATACATATTAGTAGACATATATGATTTATTACATTAATAACTAAAATATAATTGTATTTTTACTTAAACTTATTATTGATATAAATTAAATTCATTTAGTTTAAAAATAATAGATTAGTTAGTTAGTTCCTTAGTTTTAGGCATGATATATGTTTAATATTAATTAAATTAAATATGAGTAGAATAATAGGAAAGTTAATTAAATGAAATGAAACAACCTAGACTACTTGCATGTAGATAAAAATTTATCTTGTTAATAAAATGACCAAAACATTTGTTAGCTAATAATATAAATGAGAAATCTATTTGTTCAATCGGTTTGCACTTATTCTTGGATATAGCCCCCCAATTTTTGACCCGTATATAGCAAAGGAAATTTTTGACCCGTATATAAAAAATCATTTGTGATGGTAGTAACATAGAACAAAATATGAAATATATATAGTAAAAAACATTAATATATAAGAAAAAAAAAAGAAACTGTACTCTGTTGAAAAAACTTTAAATAAATGAATATAAAATAGGAACACACTATATAGTTAAAGTTAGATATGGTAGGCAGAAATATTGCTTTAGAATTTATAAGACAAATATTATTTCGTTTCCATTTATTTTGTTTTCAAATTAAAAACAATGGCACAGATGAAATATTTTTAAAAATCAAGGAGTTCTCAGAAAAAAAATTCATGTTTTAATTGTATAGATTTTTAAGTATTCAAATACTTAAATCTTTCTTTAATTTATTGGTATTACTCTTATTTAAAAGATATATATATATATATATATATATATATATATATATATATATATAATTGAGATAATTTACTTTATATTTTAAATTGGAACAAACATATATGTAGGATTGGTTGAATAATATAAAACCTAAGTTTAAAACAAATATATATATATATATATATATATATATATATATATATATATATATATTTACGAATACATAAATATTAATGATGAATAAACAACTTTAATCAGTACTACCAAATAAATCACACATACATATATGATTGTCAATAAATACAAATTATTACGAAGTATAATACAAAAGTTTACATCATGTTTCGTGTATGTTTATGTTTGGTATTTAGGTTTTTACGGTTTGTATAGAAGAAAATACTATAAATGAGATGGCATATAGTCTTTTATTGTTTGTATAAATGATAAATATATTGTAAAAAAATGATAAATATATTATGCCAATAACCGATCTTAGCTGCATTTAATACTAAAACATTCTAAGAGGACCTCAAAAATATATTTCAGTTTATATAGTATAGGTAAAAGATAGATACATGTATATTTTCAATATATTAAATATTTTATTGAACAAAAAATATTTTAGTTAATGGAATGTAATTTTTTTATTATAAATAAAGTACATTAACCTGTTAATTTAAACTAATTTACACCAAATAAAAATATGCTGACTTTACTTAATGTGGCACTCTATAATTCTTGATTGTTTGAAAATTCTAGACAATACAACAAACAGAAAAAAAACTCAAGGATTTAACCAAACTTGATGAATATATCTCATTTATTGAAGATAAATCCCTAGGTACCATATAGTATTGTTCAAAACCTGCAAACTAAAGAATGTTTGACATTAAGTACCCGCCGTGAGTTTTCTCGACCAAGTGTGATTCTCCATTAGTGTATAACTAACGTCCATCCCTTTATTGCATTAGAGATTATACGGTAAATTTATACGGATATGCTAACGCTAAGCTATGCTATACAAATTAAGTTTCAGATATCACAAGTTGAAAACATGATACTTTTTCAGCTATGGAGAATTTCTTTCTTCAAAATTTATCTACATATCATTAAATTTAAGGATTCCTAAAATAGAAGCCAGTAGTACCTGAACAATTGCATTTCAGTTTTATAATATTTGTGTTGATTGCTGACCTCCCCTTTCAGAGCAATTATTCCTGTTCTTTAGCAACATATGTGTGTTTCGAGACGCACTCTTAATTATCCCAATTAGTAAAAAATTTGGTTCGTAAAGTGTTTGAATAGAACAAAAAGTAAAATTTTGATATCAGTGAGGTTAGTGATGATCCTCATAACAATCGCCAGTTTTGTTCTGAAGGTGATAGAATAGGCTTTGGAAGATGATAGTATATATACATACGTCTGACCCGTAGTTAGCTTGTGTTTATTAAGGAAACTAGGTGATGATCTGCGCTTTCCGCAGGGTGAATGTACTAAAAAAGATTATAAATTTAATCTATAAATACTGAAAAGGTAAAAGAAAAATGGCATATTATACATAGTTTAGGTTAGCAGAAATAATGTTTGATATACATATTAATGCAAAGAAAAATAATTTGGAATTGGATTTTTACTGAAGTTTTCAATAAAATTTTTTATTGGAATATTCAGGTAACGATAATATTATTATAATTGACAAACAATAATTATATTATTATCGAAGTTGTATCGTTATATTTTATTAAAATTATACAGGCTCCGGAATATATAAAAATAGTAAAAGAACAAAATTGAAGTAAATAATATTAGGTTGGAAATATAAAGAAAAAAAGAAATAAATAATATGAATTTTGAAATTTAGTGGGTTGAGTAGACTCATATTTGTAAAAGAGACCCAGTACTGGATATTAATATCTATTATGACTTAAAATACATATGATTTTTTTTTGTAATTTATCTTTTATTTTTAAAAGTGAATTTTTACTAAAAAGTGTAGAGAAAACACGATATAAGGGGTAACATTTTGGTATTAAAATGATATTCTCCTTAAACTTTATCGGAAAAAATATATATATTGATTTCCATGTTTTTAATGTCTATCATCATTTATGTTAATTTCGTAATAAAAAAGTTACATGACAAAAATTAAAGGTTTGCAAGTAGAAGTAAAATAGCAGAAATGTAACTAAATTACCTAAGCAAGGTTATTTTTTAATCTGCTTCTCTTTTAATAATAAGAGGATAATAAGAGGTAACAACTGTGCCGAACTTGTAAAGGTAAACACTTTCTCTTCCATGTCTTAAGCTAGATTTACATATGCAGCACACTTAATTTCTAAGAACCTGTTATTATTTGAATATAGTCAAGTATTTAGTATGTTCCTTTATAACTTTACAAAGTTAATAAAAAATGAGAACATATCGTATAATGATTTAAGAAAACTCCATTCTCTGTTCTTCAATTAGTTCAATATCTCTAACACCTACCAAAGCTCCGTAGAGGTCTTACCACAATTTACAAATATTGTGACATCAGTTTAAAATAAAATAAAATATAAACAAAAGTCTAGTGAGCAGACTTTGAGCAGACTTTGCTATTCGAATTATGTATAGTAATAGAGAAGACTGCCTTAACATACTGATAGAGAACTTAGGAGGAACTAAACCACGTAGGATGTCAGGAAAGTTTGAAAAACAACAAAAGGCAACATCAAACGGCAATATGTGCTTCGTTCAAACAACAGTCCACATAGAATGTTAGGAAAGTAGCCGTCGCCTTTTGGGTCTTTTTTTAGGTTGCAACGTTTATAGGTTTCTGGTAGTTTGTGCTTCTTATTGGCTGAGATCAAAGTGTTTATATAGTACTCCTAAGCCGCGATGCAAAAGCTTTACTTTAGCTCATGAATAAAAATAGATGAAATGGGAACCAAGTTTTATCCTTATTGTTGACTTTCCTTTTACTGTGAAACTAACGAATCCCCTATAATGCGTGATCATTATTGTTCCTTTTGCATTCCTTTTATTTAACTTTTTGAATATTTCAAATTAAGAGAAATTAATTACATATCGGGTCAAGTATGTAACCAATTCTTTTACATTTATACAGGTTTCCTTTTTTTTTCCTTTCATATACGAATCATATGTATATCATATCCCGTAGATGATGACTATCCTCCGATCCGTATAATTTAATGGGGATCTCAATACGTTATACCATATCAATTATCTAAAGTTACGGAAATTGAATGATTGAACTAAATATTCCTGGTTTATATTCGAAATCCGAAAATATGTGGTGTGTTCATGTATGATCAATTACCCCAACGCAAAACCTTATGATATCAATAAATACACATATTCAAAAAAAATCTGTTAAAATACGGTAATATGTTTAAAATAGGTATTTATATCACCGATCTGTCTTAGAAATAAAGTTGAACTATATTCAAATTCGATATTATAAATGATATTGTATTTTGTTGTATAACTCGTATTAAAAAACATATTGGAAATTTTTGAATTATGCTAATGTAGATGGTAATAAGAAAAATATATCAATTTTCCCATACGATGAGTGCAAATGACAACTTCATCTTTACAGAATTGGATTCAAATCTGTGTACGGGAAGGAGATAACATATAGTGATAAATGGGAAAAAAAATATAAAAGGGAGATCTAGATAAGGAAACATATCGAAAACTATGGTATAATATTATATGAGGAATAAATAAGGCGTTGCGTGCGAGTGGCAATTCATGTAATTTCTTAGAGTTAGCGATAGTTTTTTTTAACATTTGTCTGAGAAGGCCTACCTGCTTGCCACGTATTCAATAATGGCATTGTTAATATTTTACCTTTTTAAGGTTTCTTTTCAAAACTGCTTCTATTTTAATAGTAAGGGGATTTTGAATTTTAAAAAGATTTGAGAATATTTTATTTGTGGAATATACTTTGCATTCCAAAAATTACACACAAAATATTGCTATTGTTTTGTTAATTTGCAAGATTTCATGGAAAATATAATATTTAACAATATAAATTGCAACCTGATTTTTTAGTCGACAGTTTAGCGTTTGTTGAATATTTGAAAATATATTTGTATAATATACTCTGTTTTTTCGACTGAAAAATAGGGAGTAGTTTGTTTGTTAACTTGAATGATATGATGATTCAATAAAATATTTGAAGACATATTGCACCTGGTCTTTTATATTTTTTATCTAGTGTTTTTCCTGCAAAAAGTGGTGAAAAACATAATTTAAATGAAATTATATATAACTCACAGTTTTTAGTGAGGTCTGTGAATTCGTGTATTTAAGCATAGTTAAGATTATATACTTGCAAGGTATAGAATATGCAATTTAGTTTGTAACCACTTTAAAAACATAACCAAAAGTAAAATGTTCAAAAAAGAAAAATATAACCGACGGCAAGAGAAGGATATTTTATATGTCCCGCTATTTATGAAAAGTACAAAAACCATTTAGGTAAACCGTGTATATACCAAATAATATCCATTTAGTTTTAATTAAAACTAAAAGGAATGGCAGTGTATATATCAAATAATAAGTCAATAAATTCTTTTTTTCTCTAAGGAATATTCTCATATATGCACGTAGCTGTCATGTATTGTTTCTGCTTGAATAAAAATAATTACAATTTTAATTAAAAGCATATGTTTAAATAAAGTCTGTGACAATATGTGGTAAATATTTTGAAATTTGAAGGGCACCTCAAAAAAATGGCCTTCTGTTTTAATAGTATTGATTAACAAAATATCTTAAATTTGTGCTGGTATTTTTTCTAACAAAAAGAAATATAAATCTGAACAATAAAATTTCCAGTATAATCCTAACCCATATTTATTATGCAATTATTCTTTATTTGCTTATCATTTTAAATCTAGGTCATATTTTATGTACTTTGGGTAATTAAATTTGAAATTAAAAAGTTTTTTTTGTCAACAGAAATTAAAAAGTATAGCTTAATTATTTTTAAAATTATCATATTAACCTTTTTGTAAAAATAAATAAATAATAACTTATTGGTTCTATCATTTTATGTTTGATTTTTATAGTACAAATAAAAACACAAAACAAAATCTCATACATTAAATAAATTATATTTTCAGATTTTTAAAAATGTAATAATTTATTTTTAAATTTACTTTGATATAAATTATTAGAAAAATTAATTTTATTTTTCGTTAATTTTTTTTATCCCAAAATATTTTATATGACTAAAAAATCAGGTTGCAATTTTTTGGGATAAAAAAATTTAACCAAAAATAAAATTAAATTTTCTAATAATTTATATAAAAGTAAATTTAAAAATAAATTATTACATTTTTAAATAAATAAATATAAAGCAAGTGGTGAATATATATGATTAGTACAATATAGAGCCTTTGTGTGCTGCAAATTATAATATACTCGACATTAAAATCAGTGGCTTGTGGTAATGAGATTGGGCATTTGGTCTTTGAAAAAAATAGTTTTGGTATTTGGTCTTTTTAAAATAGTTTTTAGTCTTAAGAACAAAGCATTTGGTGTCCTGTCTTCAATTAATGCGGATCAAAGATGAGTTGGCTGAGAAAATAGCAAATAACAACAAAACGTGGACCCATACCTGTCCACGTCTCTCTTACTTTTTTATTTATCTGAATTCCGCGTATCCTGTTCAACCTAGGTTTCGACGTGTTGTTGGAATATATTTTGTGCATTATAATATGAGTAATATACTCGTCGTTGAATACTGACCAACGCCATTTTATATATGACAAGAAGCCCATAAGATAACGCATTATGCGAATATCTCATGTTGTCTCATATGAGTATATGACATCCCAAAGAGTTTCACAATAAGATCTTCAGGGCATTGACTTGAGATGCAAGAAATAAATTAGTCTGTTTAGTCATCTTCTTCTTGGTCCTGTTTTGTGTCCAGTTAAAATCTTCACTGAGAATTTCTTTGCATAGAGGCAGCTTTGAAGTAAATGACTATGACTTCTGAGACAGAGGAGGAGAACAGCAGCGACATAGTTCCCCTAAGCGGATCTTTTCGGTCGACCGACCACAATCCTGAGATGGAAAGCGTTGGAGACGCGGCCGGATCCGGCGTAAGGAAGAATCCGGAGAAGACACGGAAGGGCCTGGTGGACCAGATCAAGCGCTTTGCAGGAAAACCAGCCCGGTTGAACCGATCGAAGTCAACGACCGGTCAGGCATTGAAAGGGCTCATGTTCATCAGTAAAGCTGACGGTGGGGATGGCTGGACCGCCGTGGAGGACAGGTTTGAGAAGATCACGAAAACTACTGAGGGATTGCTGATTAAGTCAAAGTTCGGTGAATGTATAGGTAAAATCTGCATGTAAAACCCAGGAGTTTTATTGTTTAGAAACATTGATATATGAAACTAATTTAATTACAAATATTGATATGTTGCAGGGATGAAGTCAAAGGACTTTGCCTTGGTTTTGTTTGACGCATTAGCTAGAAGACAGAATATGACAGGGGATGTGATTGATAAGGCAATTTTAAAGGAATTCTGGGAACAAATAAGTGATCAGAATTTTGATTCAAGGCTTACGATATTCTTTGACATGTACTTTTTTGATCATTACCCTTGGACCGACAGTTTTCACAAGTTTGGTAATGAATCTAAAGTTTGAGCCAAAGGGTTTCTGAAATGCAGGATGGATAAAGACGGTGATGGTAGACTATCTGAAGACGAAGTTAGACAGGTAAATGTATTTAGAATTAGATCAATGAGGTTTAGAATTAGATCAATGAGGTCTTGATTGTTTCAGACGATAATATCTGCATTCACATGCGAAAGTTTAAAATTCATATCTTATATTTTCTGTGTGCGTGAAATTTTAACACAAGTTTATGCCAAATGTTGTAAGGTCATTTAGATTAAAAAATACATGATTAACATAAAACAAGAAAAGAAGCGAACAATCAAATTCAAAAGTTAATTATTTTCTTTGAAATTTGTAATTATTGACTCTGCTCTGTGTTTTTATGTTTCAAGGTCATCACTCTTAGTTCGTCAACCAACAATCTGTCGGCCATCCAGAAAAAGGCAGGTGAATATGCAGCAATGATTATGGAAGAGCTTGACCCAAATAATATAGGATACATCATGGTAAATATTCTTGATGATGATCCAAACTGATTTTTTTTAAAAATATTTTGCTGCTAAATATCTGTAACTCTGCTGAAATTTATAACAGGTAGAAAGTCTTAAAAATTTGCTCATGAAAGCAGAAACAAAAACACTAGCTGAAATCACAAATAGTCAAGATCCAAAGCAATTCATTGAGGAGCTTAAACCTACGCGTGACCCTAACCAGTTAAGGAGATGGAACCGTGGACTCAGATTCTTAGTTCTAGATAGCTGGCAGAGAATTTGGGTGATAACGCTATGGGTCACTATTATGGCCATCCTCTTCACATACAAATATATTCAATACAAAAATAGAGCAGTCTATGAAGTGTTGGGGCATTGTGTGTGTTTTGCTAAAGGTTCAGCAGAGACGTTGAAGCTGAATATGGCCTTGATTCTGTTACCTGTATGCAGAAATACCATCACATGGCTTAGAAATAAGACGAGTTTGGGTGTTTTGGTCCCTTTTGATGACAACATCAATTTTCATAAGGTAAAGCCAACTTTTTTTAAAATATGTTTACCAACTTTATGTGATAGTGGGATGGTTGAGAAATAGTCATATAATTAAGGATATGAATAAAGATCATCCATTGCACTTTGATGTTGTTTAATATACACGTTAAAATGGAAAGAAACATAGTTCTTGCATTAGTTTAAACTCATGTTTAATAATACTTACCAAGCTATAAAATTACTCTTTTAAATGCTATATATAATCTCCCGTTTATAGTAACTTGATGACTACACCTACAGGTTATAGCAGTGGGAATTACGATAGGAGTAAGCATACACTCGATTGCTCACTTGGCTTGCGATTTTCCACGGCTGATCGCAGCAACTCCAGAGGAATACAAACCTCTAGGAAAATACTTTGGGGAAGAGCAACCTAAGAGATACTCCCAGTTTGTGAAATCAACAGAAGGTATAACAGGACTCGTAATGGTTTTCTTGATGGCGATTGCTTTTACATTAGCACTGCCTTGGTTTAGACGAGGGAAGCTAGAGAAAACGCTTCCCGGACCACTAAAGAAACTCGCTAGTTTCAATGCCTTTTGGTACACTCATCATTTATTCATTGTAGTCTACATTCTTCTTATCGTTCACGGGTATTACTTGTATCTCAGTAAGGAATGGTACAAGAAAACGGTGAGCATTTCGAGGTTTCAAAATTATTCAGTTGCAATTTCAGAGACCAAAAACGTACTAATTAATTCAAGCTTTTTTGTAGACATGGATGTATTTAGCAGTACCAATAGCTCTCTATGCGTGCGAGAGACTGATACGAGCATTCAGATCCAGCATCATGTCGGTAAAAGTTATTAACGCTGCTGTTTATCCTGGAAACGTAACGACTTTGAAAATTTCAAGGCCTAAACACTTCAAATACAAAAGCGGTCAATACATGTTTGTAAACATCCCAAAAGTCTCACCATTTGAGTGGTATTAAGAAAACACTCTTAAGATTCAAAAATCATAAAGTCATTTCAATATTGATTCTTGTGATGATATATATCACTGCAGGCATCCATTTTCAATAACTTCTGCACCACAAGACGGCTATTTGAGCGTACATATAAAAGCAGACGGAGATTGGACAAAGGCTATTAAAAGAGTTTTCTCTGAGGTCTTTTTACTTCTAAATCACTCAAAATTATACATTTTGTAGCTGAGGGAGAGATGGTTTGAGAATTATGTTGCGTTATGTCTCAGGTGATCTCTAAACCACCTCCGGTTAGAGATACGTCGCATGGTGCATATAATCCCGAGTAAGTACTTTCCCACGATCCGATAAAAATGATTTACAGCATAATTTTATATAGATACATCCAAGAGTAAAGAGTTTAAGAAATGAGTAACTATTAATTTTAATATCTAAACGTACCATTTGATTGGTGATAAGAAATCATATATGAACCAAGAGCTCTTGGTCCAGTGGTAATGGAACTCCAGCTGGAATGTCTGCCCTGAGTTCGAGTCGTCTTGGCAATCTTCCCGTCTATAATTATGCATGACAGGATGGAAGGCCTCGTGGAGATTAGTATGAGTTTATCGTCTGGGATCTCCCACAGTTATAAAAAAAAATGAAATCACATATGACATTTTCCATAAAACACAATATTATAAAATTTTATAGTCGCAACTAGTTCTAAGAAAAAGCTTCGGATGTAATGCCTTTTTTTGTCAAATTTTATTTTTCTTTTTGCATTATGCTTGATGATGTTTTTTAGTATCTGAAATATTTACATATATACACTTAAAATAGCTAAGTTATATAAATTCAAGCATAAACATCAGTTATATTTTTGAAGTGATATAAACATATATATATATATATATATACTAGGTGTTTTCATACGCCATACGCAGATATAAAATTTTTAAAAATATTTCTGCGCCATGCGCATATATAAATTTTTTAAAATATTTTATATTTTATATAAATAAAATTTTCAATTTTTATATTAATTTTATTAATTAAAACCATAATCTAATTGTTTTTAGGACAATTGTCCGAAATAAACTATTTTCACGTTTTTATCACAAAAATAGACACTAAGGAGAAATGTGATCAAAATGTTTCATTTAATATGTAAAAATACTCTACTACCTTAGATATATGAATATAAATAAAAAGAAAGAAAGAAATAAATAAAGTAAAGTAAAATATAATATTTTTATAGTTTCGCATTATATATTTTCAGATTCTATTTTTTACTAATTTTTTGTTTTTGTAAATTCTTTTTTTTTACGATTTTTTTTATTTTTTCAATTTTTTTTTTAAAATTAGAAAATATTTTTGGAAACTATTTTTTCCAATTTTTATTTTCAAAATTTTAGTATTTATTTTTTCTTTTATAAATTTTAAACCTTAATGGCAAGACCCTACCTTAAATCTAAACCCCAAGGTTTGAATTAATTAACCAAAAGGTATAAGTGTACATTTACTTCTTTAATGGAAAATTTTGGTCATTTTGATCCTTGAAATCTATATTTGCGACAAGAACTTCTTTTATTGCTATCCTAATATTTTTCTCTTGTTTTTAGTTGATTCATTCAACTTTACTTTAACTTTTTGATTTAGTTTTAATTCCATTTTAATAAAAATAATTTAATTTCTATAAATTTATTTTATTCATATTATAATTTATTTGTTTGATTTTATTTTAAATATGTCTATCTGTAAATATAAATATAAAAATTAGTTATATATATATATAAATTAAATATGTAAATCAATAAGCGTGACATCCAAATGACTGCATAAAAGTCAAATACCAGTAACACCTTCAGAAATTTATTTAAATTATTAATTAGATTTTCTTTCAAACGTGTTTGATTGAAAATTATATATTTTCTATATAGATATAAAAGAATAAGGCAACCGTGAGATTCTGATATTCTCTATAGTTTTTCGATATATATTCTCTAAAGTTATTTCTTACATTTTGTTATTCTACAATAAATGTCAAATATGAAAATTTACTTAAAATATTCATTAGTTTTTCTTTCAAACGTGTTTGATTGGAAATTATACATTTTCTATATCGATTTTTTCCTTTAATGAGTCATGTCATTATTTTTATTGTGCCATGTCATTATTTTTTTGTGAAACTGATTTTAGGAAAGACATGTGACGAAATCATTTCGCAAATAATATATAGAAGATATATATATATATATATATATATACATTTTGTTTTCTGTAAAAGAGCATTCGGTAAAGATATGTAGTTTAACGGTTTATATATGGACTAGTGTCCTAACACTAAAACTAAACATTAACACTTAAACTGTTACAAACTGATTAAAACGACGACTACTTCCGGCTGTTAGTCAAAGAGCGCGTAAATCGTCACAAGCACATAAATAAAAATACATATCTCGCAAATGTTAGTCTGAGACTCAATGTGAGAAGTAATATTTTCTAGTAGGTTGATTTAGGAACAAAAAAAAAATTATACTAGGTTTTTTACGAAGAAAATTATAGTAGGTTGGTACGTACGATGATACGTGATTTCCACTATGGACAGTTTCAAATTAAAAAAGCCACGTTACATCTCTCAAGTTCATTATATCAATGATATGTAAAATATCACCATACCTAACTATATAAAATATAATAATAATTCGCTCAAAGAAAAAATTTTATACTGTTACTCAAATGACTAAAAACATCATTTAATTAGATAATCATGTTCTCACGGGTAACCTTTGTATATATGCTTTGTCCGCGATGGCAGAATAGTCTATTGATTTGATTTATCACTTTATAAACTTGATCTATTAAGTGCAAGATTTGCGGTCGACTAATTTGTAAGTGAATGATACATTCTCACTAAAGAAAACAAAACACGTCTAATACCGGTGAACATATAAACATGTAAGAAAAATATCTGGTTGACGTTATAAGTAAAATTTATTAAATTATATATAATATCGTTATGTTGATTAAGGCACTGTTTAAAAAGAAGATATGTATTTAGTTTTTACATATTTATTAAGCACTAGAAGTTAGTTTTCAAAATTTATGTTTCCATGGCAATTGAATTGTTGGGTATGTTGATTGTTTGTTTGTTTACTTTTGAAAACTAATCTCTCTAGCAGAAGTTAATGTTGTTAATTTTGAAATTCCAACGGCCCATAATTTCACAGTTACCCCAAAATCATGATTGATGGTCCGTACGGCGCACCAGCACAAGAATACAAGAAGTACGAGGTGGTTTTGCTGGTCGGTCTTGGGATCGGTGCCACTCCGATGATCAGCATTATTAAAGACATTATCAACAATATGTATGACATGGAAAACGCTCAACTCCACCAAATAGAGAATGGATTGCAAAGGGAGCCACAAGACAAAAACGAAAAATTCAAGACGCGAAGAGCTTACTTCTACTGGGTAACGAGGGAGCAGGGCACGTATGATTGGTTCAAAAACATCATGAACGAAATCGCAGAACGTGACGTAAACAAAATCATAGAACTTCATAACTATTGCACGAGCGTATTCGAAAAAGATGACGCTCGCTCTGCCCTCATACGTATGCTTCAGTCTATAGCTTATGCCAAAAATGGTAAGGACATTGTCTCTGAGACAAGGGTCATGTCCCACTTCGCCAAACCTAATTGGGAAGACGTGTACAACAAGATAGCCATGGATCATCCAGATGGCACTAATGTTGGTAAGTTCCCTATCCCATTAAAGAACACGTCAAATCAGTCACTGATACATATTATCTTCATATGGCACTAGCATATTTCATCATGTAATTTAAGTAACGATTATGAAGAAGAGAATAACATGGATTTGTGTATGTAATCGTGCAGGAGTGTTCTATTGTGGATCACCGGTATTGACAAAGGAGTTAAGGCGTCTAGCTTTGGAGTTCACACACAAGACGAAGATTAGATTCTCCTTCCACAAAGAGAACTTCTAATTAAGGACGATGAAGGATATATCCCACAATGCTGATATAAGCATGATGACCAGCAAAATAATGAAATTATTGTGGAGAGTAAGTGTATTATGTTTGTGTTTAAATTTTAATTTGTGTGGTTGGTTTTGTTCTTCTTTTCGAATACAACGTGTATGGTGATATGATAATGTGAAAAACAAAGTGTGTTTTTTTGGACATCAAGAACAAAGTGTGTTTAAGAGATTTGTTATTTAATTTTAAATATTCAGTAACTAAGTTGAAGCTAGTCATTTCTATTTTGTTGTATATTTCTTCATGAACAGATACAATAAATATGAAGTTATACACTGTCAGCTATCTTTTTGTCAAAATATGAAATTCAAAAATTAATAAAAGGTGATGAATGTTTCACAACTCATCAGCTCAAAACCAATTAAAGGATCCTTCATCATGCTTTTCATTCTTCATAGCATTAGGATGTAAATGTTTAAATGACAGAACCCAACATTGTTCAAGACATTGTAGCAAAATCTGCAAGAGTTTTGAGCATACAGTAAAGTTATTAATTACATTGATTATAATAAACAGTGTAAGAACTATGAACTGGGGCCTGAGAGCATCATTATCCTAGAGATGATGTTTGTGTTTCTTATTATTTGTTTAATGGTATTTAAAAGTAAAAGTAGAATAAGAAACTTAGTTAGAGATGATGATATTTGGCAACCCACATTGCAAGTCTCTTATTTATGATTTCTTAATAATTAAAAATTATTAAACTTATTTTAATAAAAAGTTTTAATTGAAAGATAGAAAACATAAATATTGAAACATAGATATTTAAAAAAAAACATTAAAACAAAGAGAATTGAAATAAACATAAACACTGAAACATAGAAATTTAAAAAAGTATCCGAGCTCAGTAGTCGTCTTCAGTTCCGTCATATGTAGCCCATATATGCTCAACCAAATCATGTTTCAGTTGGTGATGTAATGGGTTATCACGAAGTCTAGCTCTAGCATTCATCATGTTTGGGATAGTTGGAGGAATATCTCTACTGATATCATCTCCAACATGTGAACTTCCGGATTCTTCTCCTTCGAACGAAAGATGATTTAGAGAGTAACCATCTCGTTGGTCTTCTACTACCATATTATGGAGTATGATACATGTTCTCATAATCATTCCGATTTTTTCGTTTTCCCAAAAAAACACCGGATTTCTAACAATTGCAAAGCGAGATTGCAAGACTCCAAAAGCACGCTCGACATATTTTCGGACAGCTTCTTGACGTTTAGCAAATTTAACGTCTTTCAACGTTTGTGGTAAAGAAATCGATTGGATAAAAGTTGCCCAGTTTGGATAAATACCATCGGTGAGATAGTAAGCCATATGATACCTGTCTTTCATTGACAGAAAAAGTGACATTTGGAGCATAACCATGAATTATGTCATCAAAAACAGGTGATCGATCAAGAACATTGATATCATTTAATGTACCTAGAAGTCCAAAAAATGCATGCCATATCCAAGTATCGTATGAAGCAACCGCTTCTAAAACGATGGTTGGTTTACTTGAACCACGAGCATATTGGCCTTTCCAACCGGTGGGACAATTCTTCCACTCCTAATGCATACAGTCAATGCTTCCTATCATCCCGGGAAAGCCTCGTCTCTCTCCAACATAAAATAGACGTTGAAAATCAGCTACTGTTGGTCTTCTTAGGTACTCATCTCCAAACAAATATATTATTCCTTCAACAAAATTTTCGACACATAACCGAGTTGTTGCTTCACCGAGCCGGAGGTATTCATCGACAACATCAGCCGCTGCACCATATGCTAAGACACGAATGGCTGCAGTACATTTTTGCCACGGAGAGAGACTGTCCCTTCCTAGACCATCCTTCTTTTGGCGGAAGTATTCAACTTCGTTGGCGAGACGATCTACAATGTGAACAAACAATGGCCTCCTCATTCTAAAACGTCTCCGGAAATTATTGTCGGGATATGTGGGCGTATCACTGAAATAATCATTCCACAAACGAATATGCCCTTCTTCGCGATTTCTTTCGATAAAAACTCGTTTCTTCCTTGGTTTCTTTGTTTTTTGTTGAAGACGAATGGTAAAATTTCCATACGTTTGATCAAAATATTGATCAAAAGCTTCATCAAATGCATCATCCATTGAATCTTGGAAATTGTTTTCAGAAGAAGAAGCCATTTTGTGAGAAATTTTGATAGAAGATGAGAAAGAAAGGCAAAATTTAATATATAGAGATTGTGAAGTATTATCACACGGATAGAGTAGAAAAAAAGATTGTAAGAGATTGGAAAGAAAGATTGTGAAGTATTTTTATCAAATGGGAAAATGTTATATATAGAGATTACAACATCACAAGGCTACAATCCGACAAGTGAAAAAGCACAACAAGTACAGTAAACTACACATGCATACACGACTGAAACCAAACATCTTTTACCCCGTGACTACAAAAGGACAGCATGGTTACTAGACTACACATGCCTACACGCAACCTTTTTAAGATTCTTCGCGTCCGTGACTAGAAAAGGACAACAATACACATGCCTACTTCCTCTCCTAGCAAGATTCTTCCACTCTGTGACTACAAATGTGCAAGCATCTTCCAGAACCTGCAAAGTCACAAGAAGAAGACAGATATTAAAACTAGTGTGAAGAAGAAGAACCAATAATCAATCTATATGAACATTGAAACAAGATTACAAGCAACAATTATATATTTGATATTTAAAAGAGTAACAAGAAGAAACAAGCAGAATCAAGAACAGGAAATATTAAAGCCAAACAACAAGCAGAAACAAACATTGAAAAACAAGATTGATAAAAAAAAGAACTTCTACATACTAATAGGTAGTCGAAAAAAACATGATTGAGGTATATGAACTTCTACATACTAGATCCCTGCAAACACCAACGAGTCTATGAGCTTATTCTTCAGAACTTCTTCTGCATCAGATAGGTCTCCTTGTCTTGCAACTAGTTGGGAAAGTAGGTTCATCTTCGAGAGTGTTTGCTTCTGGACCATATCCTCCTTCTTCAGTTCTGCCATTTGATCAAAATCTTCCCGCTCCTTACCCTCAACCACCCGCTTCTTCCCACGTTTTTTTGCAGCCTTAACATCCATGGGACAACATTCAGCATCATTTTCATTCATCTGAGAGCTTACAGAATGTGAACCATCTGCATTCTTCATCCTTTTAGAGCTGGTATCAGTTTTCTCTGTACAGAGTTGAGCCCACTTCTGGTCATTGCGAAGCTCCCTCCAAGCATGTTCAAATGTGAACTTCTTTTTATGGTTGTTGAGGTAGATTTTGTGGGCTAGTTTGAGCACATCAGTATCATTCACCCCACTCCTTTTATCTCTGGTTGCTGCTTCAAACGCCCCACAAAACATGGAAACTGCTTCATTAATCTTGTGCCAACGTTCCTTGCATAGAGTACAGCCTCTTTTATCACTCTCACCAATCTTCGGACTTGCCGAGAAGTATGTTGCAACTCTTATCCAGAAAGAATCTCCCCTTTGCTCGTTGCCTACAACCAGATCTTTGCTTGTGTTCAACCAGGCGCTAATAAGCACTATATCGTCTGTCACCGTCCACGACCTTTGTTTCTTACGCTCAGCTGCTGCCTCTTTTCGTTGATTGTCAACGAACGGGGGTTGCGAGGAAGAGAGTGATACACTCCCTTGACTGTCAAACACAACATTTTGTTGACTACTAAGTAGGTCAACAAAATTTGGTGAGTCCTGAAATGGATTGAAAGCGATTTTCGATGTCAAAGAGAGAGGAGAAAGAGGAGAAAGAGGAGAAAGAGGAGAAAGAGGAGCAAGAGGAGAAACAGAAGAAACATGAGAAAGAGGAGCAAGAGGAGAAAGCGGAACGAGAGGAGAAACAAGAGAAACATGAGAAGGAGGAGAAGCCACAAGAAGGCGCATTCATGTGGTGGAGAAGGAAGGATAAACGGAATACTTTAAATAACCTGAGCCATCGACATTCAACACACCCAACGCTATATCTATCACACACAGCTGGAAACAACACTTCTCATTAACACTTATTCTCCTAATCACTTCTCATTATATGAGTTGACATATATCTAACAACAAACAACGCTCGACATGAATTTGAACTACCAGAAACAAGATAATCAATTACATTTATTACAGTGAGACAACCATTATCTAAAACGCTAAAGCAACCATTAATTACACTAACTTCATTCACCTAGCTACACCATTTTATTACAGACGACAAGCTACACCATGAGCAGAGGAAATAGGGAAAGACTAACCCGTAAAGCAGTGTATTACTTTGGCAAAAACCATATTGATGAACCATCCGAAGCTCTATCTAACGCCAGTTCCGTTCCTTGCATCTCACCACATAAAAATATAAACAAAATTAATAGTAATCACCAGAATTTATCCAACTGAACAATTTTAATAATTCCAACAAATAAATTCGATTGAATCATGAACAAAGATGCAATAGAAGCTTAACCTGAGCCGGTCGCGGAAAGCCATCGACAGAGAGCTCCCTCGCCATTGCGGAAAACATCTATTCTACTCTACCGCCAGACCGAATCGAACCTACAAACACATAAACTTCCGATCAAATCAAGGAAAACATCTATTCTACAACATGCATGATTGAAGAAACAACAATTGATTTACCTTCCGATTCAAGTAAATCCAGAGACAGAGCCGTCCTTCCGTCAACGACACCCACAGACAGAAAGATTATCCAATCGACGATGATAACGAGGAGGCACGAATAGGGAGAGGTCCGTCGTCGGTGGATCGACGAGCCATCGACAGAGAGAGACTCCTCCTTTTCATTGACGAGCCACGGAGACAGACAATTCAAGCACGTCGACGACCCACGGACATAAAGAGTACGACTTTATTGAGACCAATTTTCAGGTTCACGAGTACGGTGAGAGTGAGAGACAAGAGGAGAAAGTGAACGAAGACGAAGAAAAAAAAACGAGAAAGAAAGAAAACAGAACCTCCCTCCTCTCTCCTCTCACTTTGCCCACTCGTGGCACCAATATATGTTTCTTCTCATAGCTCAAATTAGAAACGTTTCTGCTATTTATTTATCTTTTTGATTTTCTTTTTAATCTTAATTGCAGGTAGAAACCCACTAAATACCAGCGATAAGGATGGTCTGAAGGAGTGCATGTGTTGTAGTGACCACCACCCTTAGGTGCAAGTAGATTGTGAAAATTCCTTCATTAAGTGTTGCACTGATGTCAGCATAGTTATTCATCACTAAAGAATAATCAGCATATACACAAGAATGACCTACATGGGAACAGCTTCAATGAACCTCGAAAAATAGTTTTGGGTGGTAATGAGTCTCTTGCTGATTTTCCAGCCAACCTTACCCAATGTGAGTAAAACTAAATGTGGATATCCATGGGATATAACTGATAAAGCCATGTCATATCTAGGAGTAGACATGCTCGATTAAGGTGGAAGTGAAAAAAAGACTGATATAGGAAAAGTGTTGGTTATTTGGGTTGTAACCCGAATAGTTGTGAATTATGTACTTGGATAATGATTGAATCGCGCACGAGGTCACTTTCCTTAAAGAGTATTTCGACCCTATTTCAAACCTTGAGTTACATGAAATCCCATTGTAGGATAAGACAATCAAAGTATCACTCTTATTCTAGGTTAAGATACAAGAGAAACAAATAAAGCTTTAGTGCTTATATGTGTTTCTTCAAAGATCTTTAATAATCTCTGAACAATGAATTTTTATATCTTTCTCTTACTAACTATTACTCTCTA
Source organism: Hirschfeldia incana (assembly GCA_026261945.1). Classification (NCBI taxonomy): domain Eukaryota; kingdom Viridiplantae; phylum Streptophyta; class Magnoliopsida; order Brassicales; family Brassicaceae; genus Hirschfeldia; species Hirschfeldia incana. The sequence continues at coordinate 9,420,426 of JABCMI010000006.1, forward strand.
CTTTTAGTTTCTGATTTTTCTTATCTTCATTTGTCAATGCCTAAACCTATTTATATAGAGAGTGAAGAGTTGCAACCAAAAGTTGCAATGGTTAAATCAAAAGTTGCAAAGATTGATGAATAGTTACAATGGTTAGTACAAAGTTGCAATGGTTAATCACTAAAGATTGCAATCAATTAATATGGTTACTAGGATAAGACCCGCGCCTTGCGCGGGGTGAGAATTATAATAAGTTATACCATTTTAATCTTACAGTTAGTTTTATATATTGGTTTAGATTGTTGTCTTAATTTGGACAACAAAAGGTTAATTGTGCAAGACGACATTGATATATCTGTAACAAAATTTATAATTCTATTTTTCAGATATTGGTTTTTAAGAATGATGAAATGTTTTACACAATTATTCTTAGCAAAGATTTGATTATTGTGAACAAATGATGGAAGGGTGAACAAAGCTTCACGCATGAAAATACTTCAGATGCTACATTAAAAATGTTTAAAATAAAAAAAAAACACTGCTGAAAATATTAGCTTAAAAAATATAAAGGTACTGATGGATTTCTTAAAAAAATTGTGTTTGGGATCCTGTAAGATGTAATGAATAAAAAAATAAATCATAACTTTTGATATAACTTTTTCCAACCATATAAATACATGGATTCGGCTGACCATACCTCTTCCTGAAGTCCTCTATTTCTTGAACATCTTCAGGATCAAACATTATTTTTGAAAATCCTTCAACGGTAGTCACATTGTTGAAGCCTCCTTTTAAAAAAAAAATTAAGTGAATCATTATCAAACTAAAAGCATATAGAAAAGATAATTCGTCATAAAGTATCCTTCAAAAAAGTTACCTTCTTCCCAATCAATTCGCCAAAACTGTAAAACACAAAGCACAACATAAGCATTGTTAGCGGTCCAAAAATCATGTATGTTGCGCAACATTTCCATAGGCTATACACTTGATCTGTGTGAACCTGCACCAAGTATAGCAATGGTTCTTGGTTAGTATACAATCTTGGTTAATACCCAAATATATAGAAAAAAGATTCAATGATAGTACATACTGTATATTAATCAATGAAAACTGAATCCTACGATTCACATTACACTACAAGAAAACACTTCTTTTGCAAGGGAAATTTGCGAGAGAAAATTTCCCTTGCAAATTTGCAACATATTTGCAACGGAATTGCAAGAGAAAAGATAACACTCGCAATTCTCTTGCAAATTTACGAGGGAAAACATTTCCTCGCAAATTTGTGAGTGTTTTGCGAGGGAAATTACTTCATCGCAAATTTGCAAGCATTTTGCGAGGAAAAATACAGTGCCTTGCAAATCCCTTGCAAATTTGCGAGAAAACATTTTCTCTCGCAAATTTGTAAGGGATTTGCAAGAAATTTATTTGTCTACAGAAAATGTGACAAACCCCCAAATGAAACCCTAAAATACACTATTTATGAATTTGCAATGGATTTGCAAGGATTTCCTTGCAATTCCCTTGCAAATTTGCGAGAGAAATGTGAGGAATCCATTGCATTTCCCTTGCAAAATCATTTTTTCCTAACTCAAAGTTTAAATAAAATCTAATTTTATAATATATATATATATTATCTCAAACTATATACAAAATTTAAAAATTTACATTACATTTAAAAAACACTAAGCAACACAAAACAAAATCGTAAATCTAAATCAAACCCTAAAATTATATTATATCAAGTTGTGTTATACTTAACCCAAAAGTATTAATAACTTCTAAACTTTAAACTAACATTAATTATAAAATATAATAATTAATATGTACACATATTCCACCTTATATCTAACCCCCAAAACTATACTTCAAATCCTAAGCCCCAACTCTATCCAAACCTAGCACCACAAACTCCAATTATAATATTTCAATACTTAAACTCCAAATCTTAGATATAAAACTCTAAACTCTAATTAAACTTAAATATACATACATAGCAATAAATCTAATCATTTAAGTTTTACTATCTAATCTTAAATTAAACTTTAGCTCCAGATATATATTTGAAAACTTTTTTACTCAATTCAGATCTCAAATCTAGCTCACAAGCTAAATAACCCAAAACTACATATATCATATTCAAATACCAAACTCACATCAAACCTCATTCATATACACTTTCTTAATTTTTAAACTCCTTTTATATATTTTAAACTCTAAAACATTTGGTTGCTCAAAAAAAAAACTCTAAAACATTTATACTTTACATTATAGAACTTTAACATTGTAAATCAAATCTTATTTTTCATAGTCTTGATCTTAAAATATAACCCTATATACTTTAAACCCTAAACCCCAAACCTTATATATTATAAACTCCTAAATATTTATAGTTTCAATTACTGAACTTTAAAATCTATAAATCAAATCATATTTTTGAAACTCCAAACTTAAAACTTAAACCATATATCCTGTAACAACATGAAACCCAAAACTTTACATTCAGCATTGAATGATATACCAAAATTAAACAGAAAAGAAAAAAATCCTATTGGCCAATACACTTTTCACATGGATCGATATTCCAGCCGTTAGATTGAATTTCAACCAATGGACAAGATTCTTTTGTTTTATTTATTCTTTCTCTCTTCAGATCTACGAAAGATCTTTTATTTTCTCCATCTTCTACAGATCTCACTTCCATCTTCTGTTATTTTCTCTTACAGATTTATCTCCTCTGTTCTTCATCATCTTCTCCATCCTCTGCTCACCACTTTCTTCACTGCTCGCTACTTTCTTAACCGCCCCGAGTTCGAGTCTGATACGAACATATGACGGCTTTTCTCACCATCCCACCACCACAACGGTTTGACCTCTCTCCCTTTCTCTCTATGTCTCTCCATCTATCCCTTTGTGTTGAACTGATTTATATGTTTTAGGATTAGAGGAGGCGAGGTGGCGGTTGTGGTGTGGCAGAGGAGGCAAGGCGACGTGTCTGATTTCAAAAGAAACAAAGACGGGCTTGGAGATTGAGCAAGATAACGAGAATGGAGAAGGGTGAATGAGGATTTGGCGAGGAGACGGAGTGGTAGATCTGTAAGAAGCTGGAGGAGAGGAGGCTTCATGGGGAAGACGACGGCGACTGGGAGACGAAGAAGAATGCGACCAGGTCCAGCGGCGACGGGAGGAGAGGAGGACGGCGACGGGGAGAGGAGGAGGACAACGGCAGATTAGGTTTTAATTATTTTTTTGTGTATTTTGTATTTATATATTTATGTATTTGTGTAATGTATATCAAATAGTATATTTTTTCATAAATAAAATTTTACTTTTTAAAATATTTTTTCGTAATAATCACCGAATATTTGTGACTAATACTGGCTATTTTGACCTACCATTGTATTTTTATTATTATTTTTAATATTCTGAAAAAATTGCGACGAAATGTTCTTATTGCAAATCTATCGCAATTTTGCGAGAGAATTTCATTTCCCTTGCAAATTTGCGAGGGAAACTGTTCGCTTGCAAATTTGCGAGGGAAAATGTTCGCTTGCAAATTTGCGAGAGAATTGCGAGCGTTTTTTATTTGCGAGCAAGGATTTGCGAGTATTTAACTTTCCTCGCAATTCCATTGCAAATTGCGATTTGCAACGGAATTGCGAGGATTTTTTCCCTTGCAATAGGCATGTTTTCTTGTAGTGTTAACTGGCATTCCTCCATCTACCATGTTTTCAAAATACTTAATATCTCCTACACCAACCCAACACTCCATAGAGATCTACATTATATATGGTAGAAAAAGTTATGTTAGGCGATCTTGTGGTTGACTCTAAAGGAAGAAATTACACTGCAAAATCATTTTAAATAAGTATGTAAAATACGTATATAATAATTAGAAGTTACCTATAGAGAACTTTGGGAGATTTAGACCACGTCTATTCAGTTTGTAGCTTGCAAAATTATAATAGCTTACGTATGGAATTGCATTAATCTTGGTGATCAACGTGGTGTCGTCGATGTTAATGTGGTATTTGTTCCTAGATAACCTGGTCAAGCCGTCTGCATTAGTAATTTTGAAATTTTTAATTTCATAGCACTCACCTTCATTGAATTAGAGGTCATTTGATTCATTCAGATCTTCATAGTATGTTGCTTGGCTCGTACAACCATGTTAGACATAGACTATTGAATTAATATTACAATAATTATTGAAAGAACAATTATTTATGTAGAAAACTTACTTTATCATTACCCAAAACCAGTGACGTTTTCTGAAAGAATGGCCCAGTCTGGATCCTTCCTTTGCAGATAAGCTTCACACGAACTGCTTGCTTATTATCCTTGAGGTGCAAGTTAGACAAAAAAGTGTTGTATTCCATTGGAGATAACATTTCAAGTAAACTTTTTCGTTATTCAAAGCAATGGTTATCAAATTTAGGTTATATAACAGAGTAAAATTGAAAAAGCATTAAAGTAATTGGTGTAATCAAATTTATTGCTTGGATCTGGTAATCAATATAATTTATATGACCTGCCATATGTTTCGAAAACATATATGATATAGAAAGATAGTACACGTTTGAGGAGCAGGAATGATTTATTGTCTATGTATACCATCATAAAAAATTGAATATCTTTATAAATTAGATCTTGAAGTATAAAATTGAATCTTGAATTAATTTAATTGTGATTATAAATTAGATATTGTAATCAATATATCAGCTCATCCCACGGAAATGAATGACTATGGCATTCATTCCAGAAATTTAATTGTCTTTGTCAATTAGATCTTGTAATCAATATATCGAGTTATAAATGAAAATCAATATAACAGGTTATAGATGTTTACATAATAAGCATTAATTTTTTTGCATATAATAAAAGATTATGATCAATAGCATGGTTAGTTGTAAAAAACTGGATTTGCATTGGCGTGACATAAGCTTTTATGATATACGGAGTTATTTGTTTTTCCATATTTAAAGGGATTCATTATAGATATTCCATATTTAAGAGATACATTACAGATTTTTTTTTATATTTACCAATTCGATTATTGAAATTGATTAGAGAAGATCTTACATCACTTGAAACTCCAACACTTACAAAATCTAATGAGGATTAGACGCAGTTTTTCCTGACTTTTTTATCATTCAGTGCACATGATCGACATTGTAATTTAAGGAATGTCTATGTTTATTGGATCAGTTCTAAATTATTAACTAAAATTGTAACACAATCCTATGATATGTTACATCGTATCAACTGCAAATTATGAAATGTTCAACGTATTACAATTCGTCAAAATAAATATGAATCACTTTTGCTTATTGATAGATTCTTTTTTTAACTTAAAAATATTATCAGTTATGAAGTCCATTATTATTAAAAGACTGTAATGTTCAGCATTGTTTTAATCTTTGGATGGCGATATAATATAAAAAATAAAAAAACTAACGGGTAAACAAAAAATTTATGACTGATTAGTATGTCATAATAAGTTTGGAGGCCTCATGTAGTGTCTAACTCTTATTAGTCAAATAATAAGATGACGAAGACAAATAATTGTTTAGAAAAAAATAAATGGGATGATAGTACCTCATTCAGAATGCCTGATTTCAGGAATGTCGGGTTCGATAAGTATTTTTGACATCCCTTCGATGTTGGTTACATTCTTGAAGCTACTTATATATATATATAATCCGTTTACTAATAACTGAAACTGAAAGCGATAAGTAAAAAGAAATATTTCTTTATCGAAAATCAATCTTCTAAGTTACCTTCTTCCCGTTCAATACGCCAAAAACTCAAAACACATAGAACAACAGAACTAACTGTTGAATTCCATAGATGATAAAACTATATAGCCATGTCCCCATAGACAACACACTTAATTTCATCTAACCTGTAAGCGATGGTCAAGACATAAATTATTTAAATGAAACCCGTAATTTAAAATTATTATAATTTTGAAATTATGTTTTTATGCTTAAGCTGGGATACTCACCCGAGGTTGATCAATGAGAAATTTATTTTATAGTTTATCTCGCCATAAATTACATCATCATAAGGCTGGAGCTCCCCAACCCCAACCAAAGCTCCATAAAGATCTAAAACAGAAAAAAAACATGTTGCACCAATCAGGCCTAGGCTAATAATTGTATAATTTTAAAATCCATAAAACTCAAACAATATATTGTAATTAGATCCGCATACCTATAGAGTGCATTGGATGGGCAAGACCACGTGCGAAGTCAAGAAACTTTTCAAAACAATAGTAGCATTCAAATTTTTGGTTGAATGTGCACGACCACAGTAGAATTGACATAACAATGTGGTGTCGATTCTTGGTCAAACCCGCAGGTTAATTGTGCAAGATGGCATTGATATATCTGTAACAAAATTTATAGTTCTATTTTTCAGATATTGGTTTTTAAGAATGATGAAATGTTTTACACAATTATTCTTAGCAAATATTTGATTATTGTGAACAAACGATGGAAGGGTGAACAAAGCTTCACGCAGGAAAATACTTAAGATGCTACATTAAAAATGTTTAAAATAAAAAAAATACTGCTGAAAATATTAGCTTAAAAAATATAAAGGTACTCATAGATTTCTTCCAAAAACCGTGTTTGGGATCCTGAAAGATGAAATGAATAAAAAAAATAAATCAGAACTTATGATATAACCTTTTCCAACCATATAAATACATGGATTCGGCTGACCATACCTCTTCCTGAATTCCTCTATTTCTTGAACATCTTCAGGATCAAACATATTTTTGAAAATCCTTGAATGGTAGTCACATTGTTGAAGCCCCCTTTTAAAAAAAAATATTTAAGTGAATCATTATCAAACTAAAAGCATATAGAAAAGATAATTCGTCAGAAAGTATTCTTCAAGAAAGTTACCTTCTTCCCAATCATATCATAGAACAATTTGATTATCAACGAAACATTATATTGAAAAAAATTGATATATATATATATATATATATAACCCAGAGAAAAAACAAAATCACATACCAACTAAGAAATCTGAATTAAAAGAAAAAAAATCACATACCAGCTAAGAAATCTGAATTAAGCTTCCCACTGAGCAAGTCTCGGTAGATGACCGGCTCCAATCCAGTCAAGTTGTTAGGCAAAGCTTCAGTTAATTTTACACGGGTTGTTGGAAGGAACACCAGCTTGTAAGGATGTTTGGTTGAGCGATAAGAACCACTTGAATGAGTGACCGTAAAATTAATGAGGACTTTCGTTTGGCCCTGCTGCAGGACATGGGTGAACTGTCCGACCTCATCCTTTTTCACGGTCCCATATATCTTACCATCCTAAAAAATATGATCTAAATCAAGTAATAAAAGTTATTATCAATTACGTCACAAAGATGTAAAACATTATTCAAATCAGAGAAGGAACTTACTCTTGAATCCACTAATATCATTTCAATGGTCTCACCACCCGCCGTTGAATACTGCTTCCACAACCGGATAATCTTAACCCTCACCTTCCATATTGACTTGAATGGCTTCAAATCAGAAAAGTTGCTCATTGCAGCCATTTAATATTGTTTGTATTCGTTTTTCTTGTTTTCGATGAGTGAAGGGCTCACCTAAGGCAATTTATATATAAGTAACTTATGCATGTCTTGCCCATCGAAGAATCTGTGGCAGTAATTACAAATGGTTAGTTTGTCAATCAATGTTCAATTTTGGAATCCTACACACCAATTACTACCTAAAATTTAGCTTATGATTTTCACCTAATTGAACTTTGATCCGTTGGTTTCAAAAATTATATAGATTCATTTTCCATAAATGGCTATATTGCAAGATGTGCGGGTCAATAGTTTCCTTATCATGAACATAATTAGATTCATTTAAGTTATTCAGTCACGTAAAATTCATATAAATTATTAATCGTATATACAGTCAAAAAATTACATTTATGTCTTCATCTAATTTACACGTGATTAACTATATCATAGTAACTTACTGGATTTGAAACCATCATATTCTCCCAATCAATGTAATAATAAATGTAGATTATTCGACTAATTTTGAATTCGATTTGGTAAATATTACATTACGAACATTACATTATTTTCTTTAAATGTTACATTACAAATATTACATTACATTATATTATAATTCTTTAAAATTATGATTTTATAATTCTTGAGTTAGAATAATAAAAGAAAATGAAGTAATAGATGAAAACATGGAACATTATATTATTCGTAAGCCATGCATGGAATATTGGGTAAATTTCATAAATACACTTTCATTGGTACCACTAATCAACTATACCATTAGATAAATGACATTTTCAAAAATACCACATTCACTAATATATAAATGACAAAAATAACCTTTTCAGAATTCTAACTTAGTTTTCTATATCTTTCTCTTCCACAGAGGGAGGAGGCAACACGACGAGTTCGAGCAACGACGGCGACGGCGACGAGATCGGACGACAGCGACGAGATCGGGTGACTGCGACGACGAGATCGAGCTTACAAAGTTGCAAAGATCGAACGACGACGGTGACAGACGAGATCGAGCGAACGGCGACTAGATTTCTAACCCATACATGTTACTCTAGACTGCAACCGCCGTACCTTGTACTTCGCCGGATATTATGTGGAACTGCCACAACTTGCTCTGTTTCTCGGAACGGGAAGAGAAATTCAGAAAAGGAGAAGCTGATTGTGATTTCAGGTCCCACCGGCGCTGGAAAAAGCAGACTCGCACTGGAGCTACCGAAGCGTCTCAGCGGAAAAATCATCAGTGCTGACTCCTTTGAGGTCCAATATCACTTCCATATTCGGCCTTATCTTGACTTGTATACTCTCCGGTCAATCTATTATAGCTCATGTATAGTGCATAGGACTCTGAGTTTGAACACTTCTTTAGGCCATTTAATAGGGTCTTGAATAGAAGTTGATGGCTTTGCTTGTATCTGAAATGTTGAAGTTTCTTTCTTTCTTCTCCTAAGTTGTTTGGTCAGTTCCACAACTTTGGTGTTATTAAGATAAAGGTTCTTGCTTTTTGTTTTGATTGACCACAGGTGTAGAGGGCCTTGATGTTGGATCAGCCAAGCTATCAGCTACTGATGGCTTTTTGTTTTGCTTTTTGTTTTGATTGACCACAGGTGTAGAGAGGCCTTGATGTTGGGTCAGCCAAGCCATCAGCAACTGATAGAAAGGTATATGAAACAGACGAGTTGATCTCTACAGATTTCAGATGTGAAGACATGGTTTCAGGTAAAGACAAGTGCAACCTACTGTGTCATATGCAGTTTTGTATATGTTCATTCTTCTTATTGTCTCTCAACATCAGGTGCGGAAGGAGTGTTGTAAGAAGCTAGATGGCTTCTTGATCCTGGTCTTCTTCCAAACACAAGTTCTGATACTCGTGCCATTGGGTACATACAGGTACAAAAAACTCTTCATTTATTTTTGTTCAATAAAAAACTCTTCATTTTCTTTATAGGATTCTGCTTAAGAACGACCTGAGAAGATGTTCATTCTTACTTTGATACTGTTTATGGTTCTATCATTTTCAGGCCATGGAATATCTATCGAATGTCGTCGACAAGTGGGTGTGAGCTCTCCTGGAGAGTCTTATGGGTTTTTGAACAAATTTCAGCAAGCTTCCTGGTGATTTTCCGTGAGAGCCGCCTCTTGAAGAATATCGAAGCAAGAAAAAGAATATGGAGTTTGACTTACCTTGAGCCAATAAGGAGAAACTACACCTTTGGAGTTTGAATTTAGTTATACAAACTCATTTATAAGAGTACACAATTATATGCGAGACTATTGAGGATTAATAAGTTATTTATAAAGATTTATAAATTACGTATAATAGTTTAACTTTTTTTATAAGTGTTTCTAAATCATTTATAAATATTTACAAAATGGCTTATACATGTCAAATCTTTTATAAGTGTTTATAAAATCATATTAAAATGCAATGAATATTTATAAATTAATTTATAAGTAATTTCTAAATTATTTATAATGGTTTCTAAATCATTTATAATGGTTTATAAATTGTAAAATCATTTATAACAACTCCTAGTCTCTTATAAGGTTTTATAGGCATTAATAAAGCAACTTCTAAACCCTTAAATTAGTTTGTAGTGAATATATAGGCATTAATAAATCAACTTCTAACCCCTTGAATTAGTTTATAAACCTTTATAAATCCGTTTATAAATTAAGTTATAAACTTTGTCAAAAAAAGAAAAATAAGTTATAAACTCTATGAATCATTTCATAAGGTTTTTATTCATTAACTTAGAAACCTTAATAAATTAGTTTATAACACCTTAATAGATCAGCTTATAAACCAGTATAAATCAGTTTACAAACCTTATAAATAACTTGACTAATGATTCTGAACTTAAATCTCCATGACTTGAGGAGTTTCTTTTTCTTAGCTTGTTTCTGCACTTTCTTTCCTCTCAGAGACCATTTCTGGAACAGCAAAACTCTACCAGTAGCATCGATCTATCATGTTAAAAACTTCTTATAAGGGTTTATAAAACCATTTATAATAACTTATAAATCATTTATAAGGTTTTATAAATATATATTTATAAAAGTTTATGAATCTGTATATAAGGGTTTATAAAAATATTATAAGAGTTTAATATTCTTCATAACACAATTTATAAGAGTTAATAATTCTTTTTCAAGAGTTTATAAATCTTTTATAAGAATTGATAAATCATTACAAAACTTTAGAAGTAAATATTCATAAAGCTATTATAAGTGTCTATAATTCTATTATAAATGTTTGTAAATTATTTATAAGAAATAAGAGATTATTTATAATGGTTTACAAAAAAATTAATAAGACATTATAAAATCAGTCTATAAGGCTTTCTAAATATATTATTAAAGTATAGTTCATTTATAAGAGCTTATAAAATCAGTCTATAAGGCTTTATAAGGATTTATAAATGTTTATAAACCATTTATGAAGATTTAGAATCATTTATAAACCTTTATCAATAGTTTAGATATATATATATATATATAATTATTTATATAACTATTTATAAAGGCTTATAAAACCATTTATAAAACTCAAATTCGTTTTTCCAGTTATTTTTACTTGAAATCAAATTCGTTTACAGTTAATCACACATAATTCATATACAAACAAAAGAGAGAGAGAGAGAGAGAGAGAGAGAGAGAGAGAGAGAGAGAGAGAGAGAGAGAGAGAGAGAGAGAGAGAGAGAGAGAGAGAGAGACTGGCATAAACACTATAACTGTTTATAAATAATTATAAATTATTTAAATCTTTAGTTGATAGATAAAATCATAAGCTTTAAGTGATTCTCTTCTTATAACCGATTGATTAACATTTATAACTAGTTTATAATAGCTTATATACAGATTTATAAACTTTTATCACTTTCACATAAAATATTTATAAAAAAAAATTTATAATTGATTTTGTAAGTTTGCAAATGTTTTATAAAACCTTATGAACCCTTATTTTCTTACTAAAAACCATCGAAGTGAAAGTTATAACAATTCCCACATAATTTATATTATCTTGCATGTTCAGAACCTTTTATAAGGGCTTATAAAACCATTTATAATAATTTATAAGGTTTTATAAATATATTTATAAAAGTCTATGAATCTGTATATAAGGGTTTATAAAAGTATTATAAGAGTTTAATAATCTCCATAGCACAATTTATAAGAGTTAATAAATCGTTTTCAAGAGTTTATAAATCTTTTATAAGAGTTTATAAATCTTTACAAAACTTTAGAAGTGAATATTCATAAAGCTATTATAAGTGTCTATAATTCTATTATAAATGCTTGTAAATTATTTATAAATGTCTATAAATTATTTTTGAAAATTTAGAAATCATGTAAACATTTATCAATAGTTTATATATATATATTCCTATAAATGATTTATAAACATTTATAAAATCACTTATAGTTGTCTTTAGGTTTTATAAAGACAACTATACAGTTTATGAAACATTTAAAATATTTATAAAACTATTTATAAAGGTTTATAAAACCATTTATAAGAACTTATAAATCTATCTATAATGAATTTATTTATAAGGGTTTATAAAAATATTACAAGAGTTTAATAATCTTAATAACACAACTTATAAGAGTTTATAAATAGTTTTCAAGATTTTAGTTAGCAAAAAAGTTACCATTTGTAGTGATTTATAAACCATTTATCTTTAGACCCATTGATTTCCTGTTCTTCTTCACATACATGGGATACATCAATAGGTGTTTCAGAGTTGGTGAGTCATTGCCTTAAAAACTCTGTGAGATGGTTTTGGAGCAGAGCGAAAATAGAAACTCTTATTACAAATTTAACATTAAAAACCAGTGATGAACATGTACAAGACAAGAAGAAAAATGCTTTCGTAACTGAACAAATTCATGCTCCATCTCCACTGCTTTTTTCGATATTCCTCACAAAACAAGACATGAATCTTTATAAAATTTAGAAAATACTAGTTTCATGAAGAGATTATATAATTTATAACCCCTTATAAACTTATAACCCCTTATAACCCTTTATAAAATTTAGAAAATACTAGTTTCATGAAGATATTATATAATTTGTAACCCCTTATAAACTTATAACCCTTTATAAACATTTATAAAACTCAGAAAATACTAGTTTCATGAATAGATTATATAACTTATAACCCCTTATAAACTTATAACCCCTTATAAAGTATTATAAAACTCAGAAAATACTAGTTTCATGAAGAGATTATATAACTTATAACCCCTTATAAACCTTTATAAAACTTAGAAAATACTAGTTTCAAGAAGAGATTATATAATTTATAACCCCTTATAAACTTATAACCCCTTATAAAGTATTATAAAACTCAGAAAATACTAGTTTCGTGAAGAGATTATATAACTTATAACCCCTTATAAACCTCTATGAAACTTAGAAAATACTAATTTCAAGAAGAGATTATATAATTTATAACCCCTTATAAAATATTTTAAAACTCAGAAAATACTAGTTTCATGAAGAGATTATATAATTTATAACCCCTTATAAACTTATAACCCCTTATAAGCATTTATAAAACTTAGAAAATACTAGTTTCATGAAGAGATTATATAATTTATAACCCCTTATAAACTTATAACCTCTTATAAAATATTACAAAAATCAGAAAATACTAGTTCCATGAAGAGATTATATAACTTGTAACCCCTTATAAACTTATAACCTCTTATAAACTTTTATAAAACTTAGAAAATACTAGTTCTATGAAGAGATTATATAATTTATAACCCCTTATAACCCCTTACAAACCTTTATAAAACAAAAAAAATACTAGTTTTATGAATAGATTATATACAAAAACTCTTTATAAGGGGCTATAAATTATTTATAAGAATATTTAAAATTATTTATAAGAGTTTATGAATCTATTCATAATGGTTTATAAATCTTTTCTAAGTTTTAAAAAAAGGTCTCTATATTATTTATAAGAATATATAACCAGTTTGTAAGAATAACATTCAATTTTCAGGAGAGTTCATTCTATTATTAGAGTTATATAGGTTTAGAAATCAAGTAACAGAGTCAATAACCATTTAAAAAGACTTATAAAACAATTTATAATGACCATTTAAAAAGACTTATATACATAACTTATAAGGTTTTGTAGGTCATCTACACTCGCCACGAGTCCTCTGTTGTTATACCTGAAATATCAGAGCCTTCTTTGCTTTTAACGGACCAGTCAAGACGCTCCCTTTATAATTCTCTTCCTGCTCTTGTTCAAGGCAGGAAATGGAGTTTGCTTTACAATGCCATGGCCATGAATTGGAACATTTTACCAATGCATAGTGTGTTTGAAGAAACATAGTTATATAGTTTTAGAAATCAACTAAAAGAGTCTATAAATATTTAAAAAGACTTATATAATAATTTATAATGGTTTGTATAATACTTTGTAAAGGTTTATAAGACTATGTAAAAACCTTATAAGGGTTTATAAAAATAATTTATAAAGTTTATACACTATCATAAAACAAATTTATAAGGGTATGTAAAATTATTTGTAAGAGTATACAAATCATTAATAGGCATATAAAACAAGTTATAAAATCTATAAACCATTTATAAATGTTTACAAGAAAGTTATGAAAGTTTATAAATAATTAAATAAAGGGTATGTATACTATTGATAAGAATTTATAAGGACTTTATGAAAGCTTATATTCAATTTATAAAGGTATTATAAAAGTTGTATATGTTTATAAATCAACTAAAAGAGTATATACCATTTAGAAAGCTTTATAAAACAATTTATAATGGTTAGTATAATAATTTATAACGATTTATAAGGGTATGTAAATAATTTATAAGAGTTTATAAAAATAATTATAAAGTTTACACACCATTTTAAAAGATTATAAAATAATTTATAAAAGTATGTAATATTTCTGAAGCGGTGGGGTCTTGCTTGCTGTCAGCATGTGCCTCAAAATCTACCACGTATCATAATCTCTTTACAAAGTTTGCACGTGTTCTTTACTTTTATGAACTTAATCTTGTGTATCAAAGTGTTAGAAGAGTTTATAAATCAATTTATAAATCAGTTAGAAGAGTTTATAGATCATTTATAAATGATTACACAAATTATAAGTAAATCTTTATGAAAGTATTTATAATGTTTGTAAATTATTTATAAGAGATAAAAGATTATTTATAATGGTTTATAAAGAAATTAGTAAGACTTATAAGAGTTTATCAAATCAGTCTATAAGGCTTTATAAATAAATTATTATAGTATACTTCATTTATAAGAGTTTATAAATTCAGACTATAAGGCTTTATAAGGATTATAAATAATTTATAAGTGTTTATAAATCATTTTTAAAGATTTAGAAATCATTTATAAACCTTTATCAATAGTTTATATATACATATATATTCTTATAAATGATTTATAAACCCTTATAAAATAACTTATAAGATCATCCAGACCAGAGTATATATAAACCATTATAAATAACTTAGAAATCATTACAAATGATCTATAAATCTTTAGAGATTATTTATAAACCTTTATAAATTATATATAATTCCTTGCAAATAATTTATAAACCATTATACCTAATATATAAACATTTTATAAAGCATTATAACTAATATATAAACATTTTATAAAGGTTCATAAAATATTTAAAAGGGTTTATAAAACTATTTACAAGAACTTATAAGGATTTATAAGAGTTTATACATTTATTTTACAGTGTTTATAAATTAATTTACAAGGTTATATATCTATTTATAAGTGTTTATAAATCTATTTATAGGCTTTATTCCAAAGATTATAAGAATTTACTAATCTTCGTAACACAATTTTGTTTCATTAAAATAAACTTCATCGTTTCATTTCACATGGTTGAAAGGAAATAAAATTCCTAAGAAAAAAAAATTGCAACCATTAGGTGCTGAAGTAAAAAGAAAACAGAGCTTCTTAAAGAGATTCCAACAGATCGACCAATTTGCTGACTTTCGGCATATCTACAGGCCGACCATTTATAAAGAAATACTGCCGATCTGCCGAGTTGCGTCCAGTACCTTGCCCAGGCTTGGAAAGAAACCCTTCGACTCTACACTCATCTGATATACTTATACTTACAGGCTGTAGACTTGTAAAGGTGCTCATGCCAAATACTGTTATGATATTATCTTTAAGTGAACCCTTCCCTTGTGTGCTCAGCACAACAGACTTTGGGGTTTTCTCAGTCGTGTTAGAACAGACAAACCGCACTCCTGGTCCAAAGGAAAAATATTCAAGAAGACATTTAGTCATCACTGAAACAGAGAGTCAGCAAAAGTAAGAAAAGCTGATTAAAGTTAAGAAACTAAGTCTCAAACAGACAACATAGTAAAATCTACTTCCCAGAATCATGAAAATTTGTCTACTACAAGAATCATACAATTAAAATAGAGTAATCATCCATTTGGAACAGAATAGTACCATTCCAACATGGAGAGTAAATATCAAACTGAAGAAAATCAGTAATAGTATATCAAAAGCAGCTTACTTTAAGGATAGTGGTCACTCAAGTATCATCATGTAACCAAGAGAGACTATAACAAGTCTAATCCAAAAAAAAAACAAGTGTTAACTCATTTATCAAACTAATGAGTATAGAAACTCACATTCAATAAAGATACAAGCTTCCCATATCTTTGCGTACGTTTAAACTCTTTGCTTCGGACAGGTAAATTAGAGAACAGCTTCCTCACAGCCACAGTGGTACCAATCTGGCGCGCAGTCTACTTCTCAGAAACCAACAAACCGAAACAATCAAACGTCAAAACCGTAGCAACTTGCTTCTCCTTTGTCCTCGTCTCCACCGTTAGATTCCCCAACGCACACAGAGAGCTAAGCGCCTCTCCTCTGAAACCAAACGTGTTCAAACTCTGAAGATCTGCGAAATCCTCCAACTTCGAAGTATGGTGCTTAAGCGCGAGAACCTGAAGCCACATAAGAAGAATCAAGAATTTGAAATGTGCCTAGCTAGGGTTCGATTCGTTCTGAGGAGATTTGGTTAACCTTGAAATTGGACGGGGAGATGCCGTAGCCGTTGTCGATGACTTGGAAGCAGTCTTCGCCATGGTCGCGGAGGTTGATTTCGACTGGTGGCTCCGGCGTCGAAGCTGTTCTCCACGAGCTCCTTGATGGCGGAGGAGAGGTCTAGGATGACTTGTCCGGAGCAGATTCGGTGAACGGCGGCTCTGTTGATGGTTTGATCAACGAAGATGAATCTCCTTGCTTTTACAAAACCTCGAAACAATCGAGATCAAACCCTCTTCAAAATCGTCTCACCGTAATCTGGGAAGAACGTAAGCTCCAGAGAAAACGACGGAATAGAGAATAAGTTTACTGTCAGGGGTATAATGGTATTTTGATCATTAAAACTCTGGTGGTATAGTTGGTTAGTGTAAACTTGAAAAGTAGTATCATGAAAATGGTATTTTTGACAATTCCCCTGGAATATTTTAGTATTTGAACATTATATTATTCTATAGTAACTACTACATTCGAATAATATAAAGCTTTGAAATCTGAAGATTTTATAGTTTTCTGGACAAAAAAAATTAAAAACAATATCTTATTTTCCTTTTGGTACAAGTGCAGTTTTTTTAAACAGGATACATACAAAATATCACGGTGCAGTTTTTTATTCTGCATCGTTTGTAAAAAAATATTAAAAAGAAATATTACGGATGCAGTTTATATCCAAGAAATATTAAAAAGAATATTATTAAGTTTATATCTATACCGATAATGCATGTATAATACGTACAAAGTATCCTTTTGGTATGGGTGCCAACGACAATTAAAGCCAACGAAAAATGAATGATATATATTGATATATGAGATGGTGCAACATAATGGCAATTATTTGTAAATTTTCTAGTTAGCTAAGGGTGAATATAAAATGGGGCTGAGAGTGATTGTGGAGCTGCCACGTCAGGATGACATCCATGTAAATAACATACAAAATAAATGTTAGTTTTCAAAAATGCTCCTTGGTTAATAAGAAAGGGATTACCAAAAATTGCAATCATCAATAGTGCATTGTTTTAATTCTATAGTTGCAAATGTTCATACAAACAATTGCAATGGTTCACATGAAACATTACATTCTTTCACTTAAATATATAACAAAAAGGGATAGCGGCAATAAAGCCACGTCGACAATGCCACGTCGATAATGCCACGTCATTAAAGAGATGAGCAAGTGCGTGTGTACAAGTAACCATCGAGAGATTAGACTCATTCAATCGAAAAATTGTATAAGTTTGTTATCTTCTTCATCTCTCTTCTGAGTTTCTCTTTGTAACTTCCTGGGAAAATCTCCCTTGGATGGATCCTCATCTCTGTTCTTGAGCTTTTTTACTGCCAAGCTCATGGCATGTGAGAGTTGAATTGTTGTTTCATGAACATCAATTCAAAGTACAATTTGTTTCATTTGCAATCACGTTTTCCCTTATCAAAGACACATTATAGATGCTTCATGAAAGACCAATTACCACAAAGAATCAATGTCAACGTACCAAAGTTTTCTCATCATCGACATCCAATCTTAACTTCCAAAAGAAGAAAACAAAAAATAATAACATGGTCTAATAAACCAAAATAAAATGCTCAGAAACCAAGAAAGCTCAGAAAGAAGGAAAAAAAAAAGACAGATGGTTTGTGTTAAACCGGGATAGTTTATGAAGCTTAGGCCACAGGTTTCTTCTGAACAAGATCCTCAATCAAATCAGCCGCCTCTTGAATCGTCGTAATGTTCTGAGCATCAGCTTCCTCCACGCTTATGTTAAACTTTTCCTCCAAAGCCATCACTATCTCCACCTACATCCACATATCCAACCGGCAAAATGTTAGCAAGTAGCCAAGTACTCAATTAACTAATAACAAACCATTAGGTTACAAAATCGATAAGCTACTGTAATGGTTGGCTTAAACATCACGTTAACATGAAAAGATAGAGAGTATAACATACGGTGTCGAGAGAATCAGCTCCAAGAGCAGAGAACTTGGACTCAGCAGTGAGAGCTGTGTCAGCCGACAAAGCCAATTGTTCCCTTACAATGTCACTTACTTTCTGCACCGTCTCAGGTTTTGCCTGTATGTATCAACTTAACATGTTATTTTCCAACTTATTGCATTTCTCATATACTTCAAGTTCATATTCAAATAAATCTTTTACTTACTGCACAACTGATTTGAAGACGAAGGCTCTTTGAAGACTGAAAGCGTCCATAGGAGATAGATTGAAAACTCAAGGGTTTCCTTAACACCTGATGATTAACGTATAATGACAATCAATAGATGTGTGTATTTAAACTATATATTGAGTTTAAACAGAAGAATGTGGTCAAGTCACCTGAGAAATTCTGGTAGATTGTATGGAGGCAGCTTTGAAGCTTAGAGAAGTGGTTGATAGGGAAGCCATTGAAGGAGATCTTGTTCAGCTCACAGCTCAGAGACACAAAAAAGTTTGCTTCTTCCAATGCAACCAATAATTGGATAAGGTGTAATCTCTTAACGAAGAAAGATATATTTTTTTGTTGTTTGAAAGTAGAGGACGCAGATACGGCGACGTTTTCTAAGCACAAGTCCCTCTGTTTTGTGGCCGAGGTTTGTTCTTGCGGATTCAGGCCTATCTTCGGCACATGTTGCTATGGGTCCTACATTTGTGAAGTGTATGATCACACTTTTTTCTTGCAACTTGCACAGGACCAAACCAAAATACAAGTTACTTCAACAGGCCCGTATTGGTTCGTGGTCGCGACTTGTTTTAAATTTTCTTTGGAGTTCATTGATGCTGATATCTTTTGCGATAATGGCTACTGTTCCTGTCACAAGCCACCCCGCGGACTTAGGTTCACACTCCTACAGGACACTGATCCCAACCTTTCACTTATGAACCTTCACTAATTTCATAATTAGGTTGTTGGTGTACTTGGCATTCCTGGAATCCAAGATCTCACCGTGAAGGACTGCGGACCTAGATCTATCTGACAAGCTGTATCTAGAAAATCTATATGATTAGTATATTTGTGATAGTTTTGAGCGTTCGGACTTGGACGGGTACAGATCCGTTTTGGATCTTGGATGACTTTTTGGCCATGCATACTAGTAAATTATCATAGTAAAATATTAAAATATACAAGATTCGACTAAAATAACCTAAAGAAGACTACAGGACGAATAACTTTTTATAAAAGTTATGTTTGTTGGAAATTTATTTATTTATTATTATCTACTCAGTAATTGAAAGTCTAGCAATCATTTGAATATGGAGAGGAGTTCGCTTAATTATCCTTGTTGAAGCATAAGCTTGTCACTTTTTGGTAGGAGTAGAAATACACGCACGTAACAAGAGTCTCAAGGATAAAACACAGATGAAGACGAGACTTAATTAACATTACAAGTAACAAGAAAGTCTCAAGGTAAACACCTCACGGAATCATACAATTTCTTTCTTTAGATTTTTCTTCATATAATAACAAGTAATATAAGAAAGCTTGATCATGAGAGTTTAAGCAAATGTATAATACGAAAACTTAAAAGAAATTTTAATCAGAAATGACGAGCAGCTGAGGCAGTTAAGACTGTAAGGATGAACAAGAGGAGAAAAGATGCGAAGGCCAATGCGAGTGAGAGAGTAACACGGTTACAGTAATTATGGACATAGCCACATATCGGAAGCCAACCGGCGTGTGTATTACCATACTTTCCGATGTAACCATCCGACATGGCCGCTGAAAAAGCCGATATCGCCGTCAGCGTCGTTAGCTGTACAGCATTATTAAAACTTTTTAGCTTAATCTTATTAAAAAGAACTTTTGACAATTTGGAGTCCTAAGCTCTTCAAATTTTGAGGGCTAAAACGAATATTTCATCCCGTAGTGTTCATTACCGGCCATGTTCATCTCAAAACGTTCATTTATATAGTCCATATCATGTATTTAGAAAGAAGAAATGGAGAATAATTACCAAATCAAAGAAGAAGAGTGCAAAAACAAGTCCTCTTCTACGGACAGCTAAACAAGCCCATACGAGTGTAAACAATGTCATGCCGGCGATGGCTATTTCTGCGTACACCAAATACCTGCGAAACATATCAAAGCAATTACACACTTTCATGTCATGATAACTCGATCTCTCACTTAACTGTAACAATCTGTTTGTGTTTCATCATAGTAATGGTTCTGGATACAGTGTCCATGTTTTAGGTTTCAATGAAATAGCTAGTGATAAACGAGGTGTGAATGAATGAGACATGAAAAAAATGAAAGAATGAAATTATTTTAAATATTCTTCTACGTCACAATAGAGATTGTATCTCTTCTTTAACACCTCCCATTTTTATTTTGCAAAAATTCCTACCAGAATGTGTGAGTTCAATCATTTTCCATAGGTACTTTAATGTGTTTCGGTGAAATTTCATCTGACGCAGATTGATGATGCTTCAGTCATTCCATCAAATTTTAATTCGCTCATTAGATAAGTATTTACACCTTGATAAAATGAGCAAAATAGTATACCTAAAGGCAGACGAGTAGTCGTATTTAGCCTCGAAATTAATGCCATAAACAGAGGCGACTTCATGGTTAGTGATCATGAGCCCCATGGACGCCAATGCAGTGCCAATGGCTAACACTCTCATCGACACTTGAACCCCAAGATTCATTAAAGGCGTTCTTCTCCCATCATTGGCTCCCATCATTATTCAGATCAATCAAGTTTTTACTTTCCTTAAGATAAATAACAAAAGGGGACAAATGATCCAAAATAAGACAAATATGGTTGTTGTTGTTGTTGTTGTTGTTGTTGTTGTTGTTGTTGTTTGTTGTGGTGTAAGATTTCAAAACTTTACCAAGACAAGAGAAAGAGCAGAGAAGTGGCATGGATAAGAAGAGATAAAAAGAGCATGATTTTATAGCAAATTAACATGTGGATGAGATTGCAAAACAAGATATTTGAGGACGTTGGATGATCGAATCCTCTGCCTAAACAGCTGGGCACTTTCCGTTTGAATACATTAAAGCTGGTAACAAATCTTTGAGTATATATAGTGTATACACGTCATTTTAAAACATTAATTGGTATTTTGAAAAGGAATCTGGATAATTAAATTAATTTCTGTTAACAGTTGACATCAACAAAGATCACAAGTTGTTTCTCGCGTATATTAATCATAACTACTCTCTCAGTTTCATATTATTTGTCGTTTTAGATTTCGACACACATATTAATACAACATTTAATTTTGTATATTTACTAGATAAAAACATCATTACCAATACACCTAACAACATTTCAACCAGTAGAAAAATAGATACGAATAAAAAGTCAATAAATTTTGCATTGAAATCATAAAACATCACTTATTTTAAAACGACAGTTTCCTTTAGAACGACAATTAAATCGAAACGGAGGAAGTACTAGATTTCGGACCGTGCGTTCGCGCGGTGTATGTTACCAATTCACTACAAAATAATTGTTGTTTAGCATCATTTATTTTATATTTTTGCATTAGTTATAAATGATGTAAAATAATTTTGTATCATTTATATAAATGACTTTGAAAGTGGTGATGCAAATAATTCACATCATTTTTTTAGTAACTGATGTAAAAATGCTAAATATTTACATCAACTATTACAAGTGATGTCAATATGTATCAGTTACAATAATTGATATTAATATTTATATCATTTACCAAAATGATATTAGTATTAGCATCAATCAAATAATTTATTTTAATAATTAATTATATCACTTTTGGTAATTGAACTTAAACCAGTTTTGAACGTAAATTTAATATTTTTCATTTACAGTTATTAATAAAATCATTATCACGTTTTTTTTTTAAATTTTCAATATTTATATAAAATAAATATTAAATTTAAACCAGTAAATAAAAATAAAAATAAATATAATTTTATTAATTATTTCTTATTTTCCTTTCCACTGATGTTACAACTTAAAAAATAACAATGAAAATACAAAAACAAGCAAAAGAAAGAAGACAATTAAAAAAACAGATTAACATAATTTGCCGTAAGAATTCTTCGATCAAAGCTTCTTCTTCTTGGCAAGTCTCTGTGTCTTCTGTTCTTGGTTTTAGGGTTTTAGACAAATAATTGCTTCAGCAAAAATAAAACCATCATCAGCGTCACTCATATAAGAAAATACAGATTCATAAACAAAAACGATATAAAGAAAAGTTTGCATCAGATTGTCACAATTGACTTACCTTAGCCAATGGTGTCTGAGGCAAACAATGATAGACTTCACGAAGGTTCCAAGGTTTGCATCAGATTTGTCAGATCTGCTGATTCAACCTCTCTTAAACTGTGTTAAAAAATTGCATGTGTGGAAGAAAAGACTTTGAGAAAAAGATGTAAAGGGTCGTTGTTTTTATTCAGTTGATTTATTAGAAAGAAACTTGAACTAGTGGGTGAGGTAAAATAGGAAATAATGCTATATTTCTGGTAACAAACAAATATATTTCTAATGATTTACAACATTTTTTTACAAAACAAACTAACGAACTAAATATATAAAATTAACTACTAATTAACATTAATCAATTAGATCGAAAGTTCAGAAAATTAGTTGTAAAAAATAGGATAAATTATTTATTTTCAAAATTCATATATTTTCGTGAGTATATACAAATATTTTTTATATATAGATTTTCAGATTCTTGATTTAGTCAATATATAGGTCGTTATAATTTTAGTATACAAATATCAATTAATCTAGACTACTTATTAAATCAACTCAAAATTATTAATCAAAGCATTAAAAATGGTTCATAAGAGTAAATATAAAAAAAGAAATTGATATTTTAATTTTTTTTCAAAAACAAACATTCTCAACAAACACAAATGAATTACGTATATATATTAGTATTTAACGAAAATTATGTTAGTAACAGTTTTATCATTGATGTCAAATTTGCAACATTTATTAAAATGATGTTACTTTTGTATCATTTTTAAGTGATGCTAATACAAATTAATAAATGTATCGGTTATTTAATTGATGTAAATTTATATTTTCTATCATTTGTCAAAAAGTGATATAAGTTAACATAGATTTGGATCAGTTTCATTCAATTGATGCCAAACAAGTCAATAACCGAATCGTTTGTTATAATTGATGTTAAAACAAATATTTTGTATCATTTCCTAATAAGTAATTCTAAATAGCATCATTTCTTTTTCTGATTCTATTTAAGTGATGTAATATGTTCCTTTTTTTGTAGTGATTATTATATGTTTTTTGCTAAAATTTGGACCAATTATTATATGTTAAACATTTATTTTACACTTCTATATTTTTGTGTTTTGAGATTAATATATTTTGTTCAGTGTCCAACTATAAAGTATGATGCTGTACAAATTTTCATTTTATTTGGTAATGTAAACATTAAAGTGTTGAAATATTTGAGTATTAAGAAAATATACTCGGTGTTTTATTAAATAATACTAAAACTTGATGTTTTAAGTATATCTGAAAGTTATAATTATATAGTTTTTAAAAGGTAATAATAAAAACTATTGGAAAGGTACACAAAAAATATATAGTTATGGTAATTAAATTTAGGAAGTCCAACATAACTTAGATGACTAATTGAGCCACTTTGTCATAATATTAAAATTGGTTCCTCATATTTTTGAAAGAAGAAAAACACGGACCATCTGTAAAATATTGAAGCCCATGCTGTTTTGGTACAAATTAAAATCAAAAATGTCCGATAGTTCTGGTACAAATTATAATCAACACTCTGTATTTTAAAGACTATGGCATAAGGATGTAATTTTTGTGGAAAACTCAAGGATAAGTACAAATTGTACTTCCCTTTTAATAGATTAGATGAACCAGATCTGTGGTTGTGAAAAGTTGGGATTTTACTCTATCTCTCAGATGGAGTAAAAATTGTGAAAGATTAATGAGTTGTTTTAATGTATACATAGATGCCGACGTTAGCTTTTAATATTAACATACATTAATGATAGAAAACAATAGTGTGATTAATCTCTGTTAAATAGACCATTTTGAATATCACGTATGAAAGTAAGTTGTGACTTCCATTTTAATTGTATACAAGATTTCGATCCGCGTAACTGCAAAGATATTTATCTAACTTATATATGTGTCAAAATTTTTATACATCATCAATGGTATATTTTCTAACATTAACCATATTTTGAAATGTATATATTTTTTTCATTTTAGTAATTTTATAATTTACATATTTATCATGGTCCATCAACTGTAATAGTAGCTTCTTATAATATATTTATTTTTTGGCTTGCCTTTGAATATTAGAGGAATTAAAATAAATATATTTCAAGAATCTGTAAATTATTTGTATTGAGTACATATATTATTTAGATAAAATATTTACATGTAAATATCCTATTTCAAATTATAAGTAACAAGGATAAATTTATTTTTAAATCTAGCAATATATTCATATTTAATGCAATTGAAAATATTAATACACTAAATATAATCATCTTGAGGTGTTCTGAAAACCGACAGGCCGGTCGGACTGGTCTGACCATGACTCGCTCTTCAAATCTTCCAACCGGTTCCAAATTGAAATAAAACTGAATTTGACTTAAACCGGCAAGCAAGGTCAAGAACCGATCAAAATTGTTAAAATCGGTGATCCGATTCAATATTAAACTTTGCTTTCTCAAATTCAAGTTAAAATAAAAAATTGAAAATTTTAAAAAGATTTTATAAAAATTGAATATTGTTTTTAATACTATGTAAATAAATTAATTTCAGTGTATTTTTATAATTGTCATCTGTAATATTGTCTATGTAATATTTCTCATAATATGTAATATCACTACATCATTTTTTATATATGTTACTGAATTATATATCATTAAACATGCATTTTAAAACATTGAGTATCATTAATATAGATAATAACATTAATGATAAAATAATAAAATATCATCAATAAACACTTCCTAAATTCATGGATGAGATAAATAATGGAGTTAATTATTGTTAGGATTTTATGATGCAAATACATAAAAGAACCTGAATAAATTTTTAAAAGAATGTCCATTTTAAAATATCACACATGAAAGAAATCATGACTTTTTTTTAATATAACAGACTAGAGTTTGATCCGTCATTTTGAAGAGCGGGCAAGTTTTTTTGTCATCATCCTTTGCATTCATCTTTGTTAAATGCCTGAGATTATTATCAATCTTAAAATTTTTCATTTTGATGATTATAGTTGGGACATAAGATATTTATATATATTTTGTTGAGATATTTATTTAACCCGTCTTTTTGTTCACCAATATATTTAAATTTGATGTTCGGTTTTTGGTTTTAGGTTTTAGTTTTAGGTTGTTTTTCTTTTTGGATTTTGGTTTCAGCTCGACTATGTTTTTTCGTTTTTTGGTTCAAGAGATATATAAACCGTTCAGTTATTTTTTTAAATAACTTCATATATTTATACTTGTGTTTACCCGATCCGGATATACGAAATCAGTTTTTTTGTCAACAATTTATTTACTGAAAAGTAAAAAATTCATACATGTATTTTTGTGGTAATTGTTTTTATAGACAATTAAATTAAAATTAATTAATATAATTTTATGAAACTAATCTAATTCATTTTAGAGAAAATGTCAAACATACCACAAGTTATGTACCACTTTTCAAAAATACACTCAATCAAAGATATACAAATATTTGGGTAGGTTTTAGTGATTAGTGTTTAGAATTTAGTATTAAAGGGTTTGGGTTGAGTTTATATATGTTTTATAAATATTTTTAAAAATTAGTTTAGCGTTATTTTATCATAAATTGGTATTTTTGAAAATAGTATTCATTAATGGTTAATATGAAAAGTGGTATCAAACATGTGGTATAATTGAAATTTCCCCATAATTTTACGTATATTTTAAAACTATAAATTATAGTTAAATTTTGTTTTTAATTTTTATATTGATCAAAATTTATTTTAATATAAATTAACTATATTTCATTCAACCCATATCATACTATATTGAATTATTTTTAATATTCTAATTTAAATATGTAATTATTTATTATTTTACATATCTTACTTTACTATTTTGTTTTAATACGTTGAAGTATGTGGTAAAATTCATGAATGTTATTCTTTAGGTTTATGATTTATAAATATTTAATAAATGAATTAAGTCATTTTTATATTTATTAGTTGATGTATTAATTTAACTATAAATATAAATATTATGGGAATATTTTTATTATTCTATATTAAAATAATTAATATTCGTTAATAATTTTATTCAATATTAGTTACGAATTTTATTATTTAAAAATAAATAATAATAAAAAAGTATGTTTACATCTTAAATAAAAAATATTAAAAGATATTAGTAAAATGAAATATTGGAAAATGATATTTGAGAATATCTTCTTAGATATCTTATTTTGAAAATATTAAAATAATAGATTGAAGATAATATATATTAAATAGTAAGTAAGTTAGTTGTAAGAAAAAAATAGGAGGTTAAATAAATGTGTGAATAACCCATTAAAATATATTCATAAAATATCAATAGTAACATGTTTCATCATATACTAAATATTAATAGTAGCTAACTATTAATATATATATATATATATATCTAATTTTATTATTCTAAATATACGAATTATATTTTTATGTATTTGGTGAGGCTTTGAAGAATTTGTTTTTTTTTGCATTTTGATTAATATGTAGCTGTATATATACGAATTAATAGATATATATAATTATTTATTACATTACTAAATAAAATATAATTTATTTTTAATGAAATTTCGTATTTATTTAAATTCATTAGTTTATAAAAATAATATATTAGTTAGTTAGTTTCTTAATTTTATGCATGATGTATATTTAATTGCAGTTAAGTTATAGATATGAATATATATATATATAATAAGTTAAGTTAATTAGATTATTAGAGAAATGATCAACATATACTTTTTTTATAGTGCAAAACATAGTCGATAAAAAGTTTTAATATTTAATAGTATTGATATAGAAGTTATATATATATATATATATATATATATATATATATATATATATCAATAGACCACATAACAAATGTCCAATATCACGCTTGCACTTGTGTCATTTTTGTACATCAGTATATAGCTCGCATGTCTTCTTCTGTTGTTATCAGTTTTGTTTAAATGAAAACCATGAATAAGAAAACAACTTAGATTATACCTACTTAACATTTTTGCCAAAAAAAACTTAGATTATACCTATTATCCGGTAATATTACGTAGTTGATAATTAGATTATTAGATTGAATTCATTTCATTAACAAGTTATCAAAATAAACAAAACAGTAAATGTTCTTTTAGATCATATTTACAAATTTAATAAAAATACGGATACAGATTTTATTTATTTAAAATTTGAGTAAATAATATATAATTAAGTTTTAGTAAGCTTTTAAATAATAATTTGATTAAGGTTTAGCTCGTTCGACGCACATTTTGTCACATTCTCCTCTGTTATCTTGACAGATTGTCGCTCCTTTGGTGCAGCACCATTTACCAGATTGTCCTTTTTCGCAGGGAGATACTTTACTTGTAAAAAGACCTTTAAGGCTAAAACCTATATAAAAGACAATAGAAACAAATCAATTAAAGCACTATCGAAAATATGATTGTGTTTATAATGATAATGACGATAAAAGGTTGAATGAAACCTAAACTATAGATAACCTACATTCATGGACACTAACAAAAGAAATCAGGAAAATACAAAATATAGCAAATTTCATTGACGACATTGTAATCTTCTTCTTTTTTTTCAATTTTTTGTTCTTTTAAGAGATTGCTGTACGTGAACATATATATATATATATATATTCTATCTTTGGTAGTAGATTTGTACGCTGTAGGGAAATCTGAATAATTTTTTTTTATCTAAAATATTGACGTCTAGTTTATTTTGAAACATTTTTGATGTTTTTGATTTGATTTAACACCACCTAAAAATAACATTCAACGCCAGCCATTTATGTTGTTGAGAGGTCTATAGCTAAAGTCAAATAGCAATTGTTAGGGACAAATTATGTTCCTTACTAATTGCTTTATTGTTGAAATTTGTCGCTAATATTATAGATATTTCATATCTAGTTAACACCGAGCAGCCGCTTTATTTTCATTGAAACATATTTTACGTGACTATAACATAAAATGTAGTTTAAACACCGAGCAGATGTAGTATATATTCATGTAGTACATATATTCAAAGCAATAAACAAATTGGTCTATTGCTTTGTAGCCGTACATTCCACCCGACGAAATCCGGGGAACTGCATATGAGTTGCTTCAACAGATGACACGTTTGGTCCAGCCAGTGTCATCTTTTCTGAGTTACCGACTTGAGCATATACCTCTCTGCTCTTGACCCAGTCACATGTCCAAGAACAGACGCTACTATGGCAAACACCATCGCCATCTTAGGCATCAACACTGACTTCCTCAGTATTCCTATGTATGTAACCCCTGCATGAAGAGCAATAAACCAAGATGCTGAACCATTGGTCTAGATATATGGTTATATTTAATATTCGGAGTGTTCATGTATTCATATTTGTAACAGAGGCGACTGGAAGACCATCTTTTAATAATCTCAAACTATCATTTATCTATTATAAAGATGTATATTGGATTAAAATTTATCTTATATTTTATTTTATTTTTGATACAAATATTTGGATTATAAGTGATACAAAAAGTTACATCAGCCACTCACTGAAATGTTTTGAGTTTGGTGTCCTTAAAAAATCCTGGCCGTCAAGAGAATTTTTTTTTAATGTACTTTTAAGTGGATGGATGGAGGCTTCTACAGCTCCTAGATCGGCCTGTTGAATTCGTTTTATTCCGTTTCTTTGATATGCTTTGTTTCTGGTCATTTGGTTTATTTTATTGTTAATATTTTTTGAATTTGACAAAAAAATTGATGGTTCTTTTGTTTGTTTGATAAGAAATATTTTTTTAGTTTATTTGAATCTTTTAGAAAAAATAATTGACAGATCTACTGCAGATGGATGCGACTGTGAAAACCGACTTCAATGGTTAGTGGTTCTTCGTTTGATGGTAAATGAGTTTTATGGTCGCTTTGAAAGAAAAATGCTGTTAGATCCCATAAAAATGCACTTGAATATATTTATAAAAAAAACAGAACTGTAATATGTAAAACTATATACACAACATTATGTGTCTTTGCTCATATGTGGGCTGCTTATGTAAATCAACTATTTCTTTGTTTTAGTTATGTTAACTTCAATGTTTAATGGTTCTTCGTTTGATGATAAAGGAGTTTTATGGTCGCTTTGAAAGAAAAATGCTGTTAGATCCCACAAAAATGCACTTGAATATATTTATACACAAAAGCAGAACTGTAATATGTAAAACTATATACACAACATTATGTGTCTTTGTTCCTATATGTGGGTTGCTTATGTAAATCAACTATTTTTTTGTTTTAGTTGGGTTAACTTTAATGGTTAATGGTTCTTTGTTTGATTGTAAAGGAGTTTTATGGTCGCTTTGAAAGAAAAATGCTGTTAGATCCCACAAAAATGCACTTGAATATATTTATACAAAAAAACAGAACTTTAATATGTAAAACTATATACACGACATTATGTGTCTTTGTTCCTATATGTGGGTTGCTTATGTAAATCAACTATTTGTTTATTTTAGTTATGTTATGTATCAAAATATACAGTGTGGAAATAGTAGACTTTAGTCATACATATCAGTATCTTATTAATATAAAACATAATAGTAATAAATAGCTTTTAATATTATGTTACATTTGCAACAGATTGTTCTCAATTGGTGAAGATGGTTTCAGAACTAGAAAAATGGCATGCGTTTGCAAGTTATCTAGAGGACATCAAGAGCCTCAAGAGGAGTTTTCATAGCTCAGAGATTATTCATATTTCAAAGACGCATAACAAAAAGGCGGACAGTCTAGTACGTGGTGTAAGACAGCAGTCGTCGTTTATTGTCTGGATACATAGCACCCGTTTGGTTTACAAAGTCTATATGAGTCTGTAATGTTGTCCACAAATAAAAAAAGCATTCCTAAATACTTTTGTAGTAGTAATGAACATTGTGTTATATTTTTGGCAACAATTATGTATAATAGTTTACGTCTGAATGTATCAATTTAATTAGTTTAAAATTTAATATTAATTAGTTTAAAAAGATTTAGATATGTTTTATAGTTATTTTAATTGACAAAAAAACAATAAAAGGTTACAGTTAGGATTTTGTAGTTTTTAGTAGCATGAAAGTGTAATTAAAAGGTTATTTTAAGTATCACGTCGAGCGGTTTTTAAGTAATTTTTTTGTTTTGCAAAATAATTAAAATTTTCATTATTCTAGATAAAGTTTAGCTGTATAAATGTTTAGGATTATTCTAAATAAAAGGTAATATTTAGGATTGGGTACCTTAAACACCATTTATATTGATACAGAGGGGTATTTATACTTCTATTTTGGTAGGATAAATATATATATGATGTCATTATATAAAAAACATTATTAAATATACTGAAATACTATCTTTTATTGTATAAATTTTTTATTATATTTAATTTACACATTTACAAATTATCAAAACAAAGAAATTTTTTAACTGTGTTGAAAATATATACAAATTTAACAAAAATACACATATAAAAATTAGGATATATCTAAAACGTTATTTGTGTCTAAAATCCAATGTTACTTATGAGATAAACGTAGCTACAATTTTAATTTTGAACCAAAAGTTATAAAGCTACAACTCCTTCCATTAACCCCTCTATCTATACTATATCTTTTTATTAATTCTAAGATTGTATTTTAATAAAAATATTTAAATATTTTTTTCATATAAATTTATAATTATTATAAAATTAAGTGAATTCATGATTTAAAAAAGTACAAGAAGAATTGAACCAACATTATATATATATATATATATATACATATATTAATAAAAAGTATGAGTTATTAAAATAAAATCACTCAAAACAAGCATAATAAATTTTAGCTCACCTGAATATATAAATTACTTTAAACCATGTGTTTGAATAACTTTATAAATTTTAGCTCACCTGAGAAAAAAAAAACATAATAAAATGTACATATATTTTTTTATAACTAAATACAAACCAAAATATGACATATATAAATTACAATTTTGTTGCATAAAAATATTTAAACTATAAGTTAATTCTGCACTTTGAAAGGTTGGATCAAAATCTAGTATCCAATTAATATCTCTTTATTTTATTTAATAAACCGGGTATAAATTTAGATACACTTTCAACAGTTTAGAAATGAATTTATTCTAGTTTTTCTCAAACGTATAGAAACTTTTACAAATACAATCTCCAAAACAAGAAGAAAAAAAACAATTATATATATTCGAGATCTTCTTGAAGAAATCAAAATCTTTAGCAGACAGCATTAGTTGCTCCGGTAGAGACAGGACTTGCTACTTCAAGCAACATGGGGTTCCATTTCATCACCACTTTGTCACCGCACCTTCCATCCGACGAAACTCCGGGGAACTGCATCTGAGTTGCGTCAACAGACGAAGGGTTTGGCCCAGCCAATGTCATATTCTTCTGAGCTGCCGACTTGAGCCTATACCTCTCTGCTCTTGACCCAATCACCTGCCCCATAACCGATGCTGCTATGGTAAACACCATCGCCATCTTAGGCATCAACACTGACTTCCTCAGTATTCCTATGAACGGAACCGCTGCGTGAAGAGCTATAAACCAAGATGCAGAGAACTTTTCAGTGTGCTCTCTCCAGACCCCGAGAGGAACGTTAAGCGCCATACCGAGCATCCCAATCACTAGAACTTTGGATGATAAAGGCTGTGGGCGGAGGTTCTTGGCGAAAGCTGTTTTTGATATGGCTGCTCGAGCTGCTACTATTGCTTTGGGGCACTTGTAATGCATCCCTGGAGGTGGTTGCAGGATCTTCGCCACGAGCGGTGCCACACCACTTACAGCTCGGAACGATTTAGCAATGGGGCAGTTTCCTGTTTGAAGCCAGTCGTCACTCATAGACTCGTGGCTTCCTCCCTGAAAAGAGCGGCGAAAAACAAGTAAGCAATGCTCTAAGAGAAAGATAACACAGAGAAGTATCGTGGGGGTTTTGATCCCATTAGCATTTAGATATCCTAATGTGCATTGATTAGGGAAGAAACATGAGCAAGAAGGGTTTACCTTGGAAGAAGAATCCTTGTTGTTTTTGGACGAGTCAGACTTCCTCTTTTGGTTTTTAAACATGTCAGAAAACGCATCAAACCCAAAAGGACCACCAGGTCCAAAAGAAGAGAGACTAATCGTGGCGGCCTTAGCAGCAAGTGGATTGAACACAGGAACAGGCTTCTTCTCAGCTTCAGCTCTGGCCCTGTCAGAGAGTGGAACAACACCATCTTGGCCGTGGAAAAGCCTAAAGGCCGTATCGAAATTGGGTCCATCCTCGAATATAGGTCCTTGACCTGCTCGTGCCTGCAAGGGAATTAAAACAGGTCAATGATGAGATAGGATTAAGAAACAAGACAAGGGAGTGACTTTTAAGCTTAACTTACAGGGATGGGGAAAGGGGAGGAGGAAGAGAAGGAGAGGTTAGTGGGCTCGTTGATGTTCCTCAAGAAAGGGCATCGGAGAATGTCAAACTGAGAAGCCACGTCGCTCGAGTCTCCCGAACAATTAGCCATTCTTGTTGTAACGGAAAAAAAGGAGAAGAATCTGAACAACAACAAAGAAGAAGCAAATGAATCATAAGAAACGATAATGGATGTACGCAAAGTATCTGACTTTATATGGATAATAATAGTTAGAATGATTCCAAGCTTTAAGCTTTGATACAATAACACCACTATTACCAAAATGTAATTTCCAGATTATAGAGACGAAAAGTCGTTAAATTGAAGAACAAGTGGGGATATTAATGACACGTCAGAATAAAATAGGAACCACATTTGAGATTAATTCGAATAAACCCCAAAACAAAAGCAATCGTGCGGGTATTCGATTTCAAACAAAATCAGGTTCAGTAAAGCTATGAGCACTAAGCTCCACCGAAAATTCGAAATTGAGTGAACATATAAATAGCTATACGAGTTCTCTAAATCAGATCTACCACAGATTGGAGAAAATGTGTAGAGAGAGGAGAGAGAAGAAACTTACGGATAAGAGACGGAAGACGGCGACGACGACGACTGATCAAATCGGAAGGAACAAGTGAGGAGAGAAAGAGAGGCGTGTGGGAGGAACGATGAGAAAATCTTAAAGGAAAGAGAAAGAAGAGGTGGATGAGCTGTTAGGTGGGAGAGGATTGGTTTTTTGTTGATTTTTTTATTTATTTAAGAAATTTTCTACACCTGCTTCGTGCTGACCACGCGCTCTATCACCAGCCATCTCTTTTGACAATTTCCAAATAATTAATGCAATTTTGCATTCCTTCCTTCGTTCAACATGCAACCATTATTTTTGTCAAAGTCTTTGCCACTTTTTCTTTGGTTTTTTTTTTCTACGGAAGTTAAGGGACGGCGATTAACTCCCTAGTTCCGCAGTGTTTCCTCCTTTGACTCTCAATGATTCTGTTTTCATATGGTTCGGACACTTAAGATTATTAACATTGAATTTGGTTTTGATTTTGTGTGTAGTGGCAGTGGGTGACGAGTGACGAGTATAGTGCTCAAGGTTTCCTTTCCATCAACTCTCGGAAAAACAACAACGCATAACACTTTTTTTTATAATAAGGCCTAACTGCTCACACATGCCCTGTTAATTTTGTTTGTTTGCTCAAAGTTGACAAAAATATATCTATTGTACCTTTGAGCCTAATGGGTTTTTTCTTTATTTGGGATGAAGCGCAACGATTGGGCTTTTCCATGCATAGTTCTTTTTAGTTCAGTTGGCATGAAGTTACTTTCAAATTCAGATACGGATACGTTGTTAATTCACATATGTGATCAGGGTGGTCTTGAGCACAGCCAAGTGAGGCATTGGTCTATGGCCCCCAAAACTTTTAGAAAAATTAGCACAGAAAAGAACCTCCAAATTTGTAAAAAAAAATAAAAAATTGAAAACTCTTAATAAATATATAGGGTCTCCAACATATCAGAAACACTCTTGTATGTGATGGTGTCTGCTGAAAGAAAAAACTGACCAAAAACTTGAGTTCATTGCTTTCCGTTTTCCCCCTTCAAAAGTACCATTTACTCATTTCCAAATCTTCCAAAGAGGCAAAGTTTTCAAGTTTTCAAATTAGCAAACAGAATTGGCCTCTTTGTAGAATCTTCAATCATTTATGATATTTACAGTTTAGCAAAAAAAAAAAATCATGCAAAACAAAGTTTTTTTTGAAACTGGCTTCCTTAATAAAATGCAGAAAAAAAATGTTTTTACATAAGTCTAACAGACTCTAGTGAGGAGCAAAGCCCAAAACACTCATGAACCATAAGCCCAGTCAATTTTGCAATAGTTGGAAGCCCAACTCCTTTCCTTTCAGACAAGGTTGAGGCGCAGAGAGTTGCACAGAGTCATCGAGGAAAGTTGAGATCACGGCCTGCGATAGTCCGATTGGAGAAGAGATGAACAATTGGAGGATCACCTTATCCAGAGCTGCATCATTTGTGAGGAGCGAGTTGGGTTAGTGTTTCTAAAGCTTTGCACTATGTTCTTGATCTGGTGATCAATCGCCGAGAAGAGAGAGTCGATTGATCGAAATTGGTTCGCATGCAGTCTTTGATTGCGCTCATACCAAATCCAATAGATAGTCGCTTGCCACCCTAGGAGGGTCAGTGATCGGGCTGTTGCTGGGGGAGGCAGTGAAGTCATTTGATTCAGGGAGCTCTCCCAATTGCGGCCTGGAACGATCCTGCATCTGCTTGTCACCAGCGACCAAAGCTGAAAAGAGAAGTGACAGTCCCAATAAAGATGATCACGAGACTCATCGACATGGTTACACAACAAACAAAGTGATGGGACCTGAAGCCCCCATCTGATAAGCCTATCGCGAGTTGGAAGTATATTCAAAGCCATAAGCCAAGCATGAAAACTCTGTCGAGGGATGGTCCTTGAGTTCCAGATTGCTTTAGTCCAAGGTTCTTCAGTTTCTTCTCCTCTCAGGTAGTGATAAACGTTCCCAGTGATGTACTTCTTACTTATCCTCCCTTCGATTTCCCACTCATAGTAATCCATATCCTCATTGAACTGTATTGTAGTGATGTAGGATAAGACTTGAAGTTGTTGCTCCGTTCGCGCTGCTGGGAGACGCCATGACCTATGTCGATATAGCGAAGCCAAAGTCGCATTTTTTGGGATACCAAGTCGTGATCTCCCACCTTCCAAATAATCATGCAGCTTTCCAAATGGACTCCAGTTATCAACCCAAAACCGACAGCTTTCCCCATTTTGGATCCGCATTTTAATAAATGGGTAAGCAACATCTCTAAGCTTGAGGAGTTTGTTTGTCAGCCAAGAAAACGATTGAGAGGGATTAGTTGACCAATAGTTGGAGATTGATCCTTTTAAAATAACTTCTTTGAACCAGGACACCCATACGGAATCAGGCCTGAAGAAGAGGAGCCATATCAGACGCAGAGAACACGCTTTATTCCACACCAGCAGGTCCTTCACCCCCAGTCCTCCTTCATCTTTCGTCTTTACCACTACCGACCAGGCGACCCTTGCAGTGTTGTGGGCCTCCAGATCTACCCTCCACAAGAAGACACTACACATAGAGTTAATTTTAGCAACACAAGCCATAGGGAGAACAAAGGAGGAACACCAAAAATTGGTAATTCCCGAGATCACTGTTTTAATTAGGAGAAGTCTTCCAGCAAATGATAGTGATTTTGTTGACCAGGAGGAGAAACGTGATTTGATTTGATGAAGCAAGGGTTCACAGCTTGCCTGTGATAGTTTCCTCGAGTTCATTTGCACTCCCAGATAACGGAAAGGTATATTTCCACATGCCATCCTCGTTGATGCATGTATTGCACTTATTTCCCCCTTTGACATTCCTGACGCATAGAAACTTGTCTTCTGCATGCTTACAGCTAGTCCAGACCGTGCTTCAAACTCTCATAGAACTTGAAGAACACATTGAACTGATTCAATGTTCCCTTCAGTGAATATAAGGAGATCATCCGCAAAGGAGAGGTGAGTGAGTTTGATTTTCTTCCAACCAGTGTGATAACGCAGTTTAGATTGAGAAGCCACCTCGTTTAACATGTGTGATAAACAGTTCACTGCAATGACAAACAGGTAGGGGGATAGAGGGTCCCCTTTCCTTAGGCCTCTAGTTCCATTAAAATACCCATTAAATGTGTCGTTGTAACCCACCATGAATTTCGTTGTGAAGATGCAAGACCTTAGCCAGCACAGGAAGAGCTCCGGTACTCCGAGTCCTTGGAGACAAGAGAATAGGAAGTCCCAGGAAAGGGTGTCAAAGGCCTTCGCGATGTCGACCTTGATGGTAATTTTCTTTGAGCCTTTATTCCTATGGTAACCATTGATCAATTCACCAGCAAGAACAGTATTTTCTAGCAATAATCTTCCTTGTACGAAAGCAGTTTGACAAGGTGGGATGAGACTTGGGAGGATAGGCTTCAACCTCTTGACCATTAACCTTGAGATAACCTTATAAATTTTATTGAGGCACGAGATAGGTCTGAACTCAGTTAATTTTGATGCTGCAGGAAATTTCGGGACCAGTGTCAGTATGGTTGCATTCGTTGAGGAAGGCAAAAACCTCGAGGTAAAGAACTGAGTGATTCCTTTGATGACTTCATCTCCTATAGTGTCCCAGGAAGCTTTAAAGAATCCCGACGTCAGGCCATCTGGCCCGGCGCTTTGTTCGGGTTTAATCGGAACATCATCCTTTTTATTTCTTCAGGTGTAGGAACTAGCAGCATTTGGATTTTCTGAGCAGGCGTCACCGAGTAATTCAGAAGTCCAGAAAACCAATTTGGAGAGGAGAGTATCAAAGGGGGAGTGTAGAAAGGTCCCAGCACTGAGCAGAAGTGTGAGATTGCTAGCTCGCTCATTTCTATAGGATCTGTTACCCAAACTCCCGATGATGAGAGGAAAGCTCTTATCGCATTGTAGCTCGATCTGGCCTGACAAATCCTAAAGAAAAAGGCTGTGTTGAAATCCCCTTCTTTCAACCAATTGATTCTCGATTTCTGCCTGAAAAACATCTCTTCTATCTTTGATGCAGGTCTCTCTCAGCTTGAAAGTTAGAAGGGGTCGAATCTTCAAGGGCCTGTACCTGCACACATTGAAGCAAACTGTGAGTTTCAGCCACTCTCTCCTGAATTTTAGAGTAGTTATCTTTGTTTATTTTCTTAAGATCACTCTTTATCTGTTTCAGCCTCCAACAGAGTTGTGTTATTCAGCCTCCAACAGAGTTGTGTTAGTGTTTGACAAGCATTTCCAGCACGATTTCAAGCGTCATTTATCAACTGAGTGAACCCCGGGTGCTTAGTGAGGTAATTTTAGAACTTATAGGGAAAGGTATCAGCTTTTGGAAGGTTTAGGCTAGGTTTAGTAAACATGGGGAGTGGTCTGACAGGTCTGGGGGTAGGAAGGAAGCCACAGCATGAGGGTAGGCAGAGATGGTATTGTTGTTGACTAATAACCGATCAAGTTTCTTTGCTACAGGGCTTTCAAGTCGATTGTTTGTCCATGTGTGACAAGGTCCGAGGTAGCGAAGATCAAAGAGACCTGCTTGAAGGAGCAGTCTTGAAGTTGATACATGGGAGAATCAGTAAAGTCAACAGCAGGGTTGGAATGCTCCATGGGAAATAGTATCTGGTTAAGATCACCACCAACAATCCAGTTACTGCTTTCAAGATCAAAGGATGCGTGGAGTTGGAGAAGTTCATTCCACAGGTCAGTTCTTTCCTCGCTAGTGTTTGCAGCATATATAGCAGTGTAGAAAATAGGGGGTCGGTTGGATAGGGAGATGGAACAAGTGAGTTGTTGTCTTGATTGGGATAAGGGTGATAAGAGGATATTTCCATATCAGAATTATACAGCCATCAGGATCAGATAGGTGATTTGAGACGAACTTCCAACCAGGGAAAAGCTTAGACAAAATAGGACTTAGGATAGGTTATTTTATATGAGTCTCTAGTAGAGCACCAAACAGTGGCTTTTGAATAAATAGCCAATCTACAAAAGGTTTGTGCTTGACCGGGTCATTTAAACCTCGGACGTTCCAAAAAAAGAGCTTTACGCTCATTGAAAAGGGTTTGAGGGAGCCTCGCATGAAGGAGACTCTTTAGAACCAGCAAAAGATAAGGTTAGGGATACACGGGGGTTAAGAACAGAGGGGGGGGGGGGCATGGGTTATTTGGGGGGATTAAAAGAGGGTTAATAGTAGGAAGAGAGGGAAGACTATTTATAGGTGGAATAGTGGGGTTAAGTTCCAAAAAGAGGTTTGCAGTAGCGGAGGATGGGGGAGAAAGGATTGGTGAGGAACAAGATATTTTTAAAGGAGGTCTAGAAGTAGGCTCGGGGGAGGAGAAACAAAAAGATTTGGTGGATGGGAAAGGGGAAGGGATGATGGGTAAAAGATCAGAGGTAGAGGAAGGGGCAGCAGGGTTTGATTGAGTAGTAGGTGGGGGGTGAGAGGGGAGGGTCAAGTTTAGGGGGTCTTTAATAACAGGCTGATAACGTTTCTGAGTTTTTCGAGATGCTTTTGAGGGGGTGAAACTGGAGTTCGAGGACTTTGAGATAGTAGGTGGATTTGGCGTTTCAGGTTGTTGTTGAGAAGAAGCTTTCTCTTTGACTTTTTCAGGTACTGGTGGAGTGTAGCTGAGACAGTTCCTCATGATGTGTCCCAGTTCATGACAATGAGTACAGGTTGGTGGCACCCACGGGTAGTGGACTTGCACGTCCACCACTTCACCACTTTCACGTTCAAATTCCACTACCAAATTCCACTACTGATGGTAGAGGTATTGTAAGATCAACTTCAACTTTAACATGTGAGACCGTTAAACTGACCATGTTTTTTTGTGAACTCGTCGGTCTCTTTCGCCTCACCTATCAAACCTGCAACCAAGCTAAGCCCCTTATCATACCGAAGATCCAGTGGCACTCCCGTGAGGTGAGCCCAGATTTTGATAGCCTTCAAAGGGGGAGTGGACTTATCATGGCTTGAACTTCACAGGGCAGTGTGAAACATGGATTCACCCACGTACCATATATTCTTCTCAAGGATCTTCTCACGCAGGTACTCACTCTGAATACACACTATCACCGAATGATTCAAAGGGTTGTTGTGTATTTCAAGTCGCCTTCCTTTATCCCACATGTAATTAAAAACGCTTTGTATTTGATGGAAAGGTAGGGACCTTCCATTGAAATAGCAGATAATGAAGTCCTTGTGCATTTATGCGCCTTCTTTAAACACAGCATCGGGGATGACAACTCGAGGACGACCTGAAGGGGCAACTGTCACTAGAGCAAGACGACGTAAGGACATGTCTGCAGAAGCACGTAGTCTTTCCACCAAAAGTAACACAGGGTTTCTAGTTTGAGCCGGGGCGGGAACAGTTGGGGTAGTAGCAGGGTTTTGAGGTGGTAGAGGGTGTTGGGGAAGGGAGGAGGAGCTAGCTCTGTTAGTTAGGATGGGTGAGGAGGCAAGAGGAAGTTGTATGGAATAGTTGAGGTTTGGGCTTGAATCATTAGTAACTGGTGGTACTGTTTCAGATCCAGATCCAGAACCATGTACAGTAATCACAGTTTGGGAAGAAGTAGTTTCATGCTCAAAATTCATTGATGTGGTTTCTGAGCAGTCAGTAGTTGCTTGCTTCATCTTTGCATCTGAAGCAGAGGTAGTTAGGGGGGACTCCTTTTGTAAACCCTTACGGACTCCTTTAGAGACAGTTTTAGTTGAGGCTTCGGAAAGGGAGGAGTAATCAGCGGGGTATGAGGGGGAGTTAGGATCAAGGGGGTCTGGGGGGAGGCTTGGGGGAGGTTCACCAGAAGTAGTCGACGCCGGAATCACACCGGAAAGGCCACCAGGGACCTTTGACACAAACTGTATTGGGAAAAGTGTCAGGGAGAGTTTGACTTTTTTGGTTTTTTTTTGTTTACATAATATTTTTGCAAAACAAAGTTGCTCCTTCCTCCTACTATACGACAATTTACCACTGTCAAATTCTGGAGTACTATTGAGATGAAAGTATGATGTGAAGTGAATGGAAATGTAATCAGTCGAACTTTTAAGCTCCACCATAACAATTGTGTAGTTATATCACAAAGGGTGAAGTCATAAGGTAGAAAAATATGTACTAAAGGGCAAAGCACTTTAAATGGACGATGAATTAAGGGTAACATACTACTGTTATATATATACACACAAATAATCAGTCTTCATCTATTCTTTTCTCTCAGGAATAGGTCTTGAACTTATTATCCCCCCCCCCTTTAATCAATGTATGTACTATATATGGGGCTTAAGGGATAGCTTTGTTCTCCTTTTGTTCTTGCACCACTAACCATTGTTTAAAGTGGTATATGCATATTTGCTCACTTGTGACTTGTGTTTGCGATGCTTGTGAATGAATCTTTGAACATAAAATATTTAGTCTGAAGTCTAAGCCCAAACACTTCAGAAGCCCACTCGAAGCCCACAATCTTACTCTGCAACGGTAACAGAGGACTAAAGTGTATGACGCCAAACGACGGTCTTCGTACGACGGATCCAGCTCGCATCACACAGCTGTATAACCGATTTGATTCCTTAAAGCAGTGTGTCGTGACGTGCTGAGCTGTGCCCTAGTAGCTCTCTCAGCATCTCTATATATTGAACCTTTTGTATTCAGTTGTAACTAAGCAAGAAACATTATCAATAAACGTTATCTTCTTCATTTCAAAGTCTAAGCTTTGTCTTAGCTTTCATGGTATCAGATGCCATGGATGGTGATCCTTTCACTTCTCCTCTAACCATTACCCAATGTGAAACCCTCAAGCTTAACGACAAAAACTATCTCTCGTGGAAATTCCAATTCGAGCAATTTCTTAACAGCCAATCTCTTCTGGGTTTTGTTACCGGTGCAGAGCTTCGCCCTCCAACGACGGTCTCTGTTCGTACCGGTGAACAAGATGTCGAAACACCGAATCCAGACTACGCTAAATGGGTTCGTACTGATCAGCGGATCATGGCGTGGTTGGTTGGATCTTTGTCTGAAGATGTCATCAAGAGTGTCTATGGTCTTCACTCCTCTCAAGAGCTGTCACTACAAGAAAAAAATTATTTAACGAGGGCTAATTTCCTCGTGAGTTCCTCGTAAAAGGGCTGTTACGAGGAATCAACGAGGAAACCGGTTTCGTCGTAATTAATTTGTCGTTAAATATATTTCCTCGCCAGTTCCTCGTTAAATAGCAAGGCATTTAATTCCTCGTAAAGACGAAGTAAACATTTCCTCGTAAACACCACGTGACATATCCACGTAAAGACATCGCTGACTTTCCTCGTAAAAGCCACGTAGAGGGTTTATCGTAAATACCACGAAAATACCAAGGAAAGTTTTCCTCGTTAAATCCACGTAATTACCAAGAAAACATTTCGTCGTTAAAACCACGAAAATATTTCCTCGTAGATTCCACGATATGGTTTCCTCGTTAATCCCACGTTAACTTTCCACGTAAAAGGCTCGAAAGTTAGCTTCGAATTTACGTGGTTTTTTATTTTTCTTATTTATAAAATATATTCAAATAATAATTACCAAAAATAATTTTATTTTAAAATTATAAATTAAAAAATTTAAAAATCTAAAATTATTTATTTTATTAATATTTATAAATAAAGAAGTTATAAGTTTTGCATTCATAATAAAAAAAAAGAACAATAGAAAAAAAAACTAAGAAGGCTCGTGCATCGCCTGATAGAATTCATCGCTCCTCCTCGAGACATCTGCCTCGTTATGAGGGACGGGGTTGGGTGGCTCGCCTGGAATAGGGTGTCGTTCTCGCATGGTCCTCAACATTGCTTCCCATTCTGGATTTGTGGCGGCTATCACGTCCAAAAAGCCCTCCACTCCACCCATACGAGCTGTGAACGAAGTTTTCGTCGAGGTCAACTCCGTTCTTGTCGAGGCCAGCTCATTTCTTGTCGAGGCCAGCTCCGTCTTTGTCGAGTCCAACTCGGTACGTAGCTGAGAGACTTCGTCCTCCCGTCTCTGACCATAAGACGATGTCGCTCTCGGAACATCGTTGACAGAACCAATCCCCATCGTACGCCCTTTTTTCTTCGGGGCAACCTTAAAAAAACAAAAAATAACATATATATATATATATATATATATATATATATATATATATATATATATATATATATATATATATATATATATATATATATATATATATATATATATATATATATATATATATAAAATTTAAATTTAAAGTAATAATTTAAATTTTAATTTTAAAAAGATTACCTCCTCGTAAATCTGATCGACTTCAGAAACGGATAAACTGACAGGCAATCCGTCGGGCGACTCCTGGGTGAGCTGGGTCTCATGCTCCGCAACCCGAGCTGCCACCTCGTTGTAGATTTGCTCGGACTTTTCATCTAGGAACTGGCCCGCCTTATTCCTGTGGGTGCGGTCGTAAAGTTCGAGAAGAGTGGGCATGCGTCCCAACTCTTTGGCCTATAAAAATTGAATAAAATTAATTAATTTTTAATCATAAAAATAATAAATTAAAAAATTTAATAACATACCATTTCCAAACGGATAGCAGCGTGAGGTTTTTGGCCCGTAG
The DNA here is from genome assembly GCA_026261945.1 of Hirschfeldia incana. Classification (NCBI taxonomy): domain Eukaryota; kingdom Viridiplantae; phylum Streptophyta; class Magnoliopsida; order Brassicales; family Brassicaceae; genus Hirschfeldia; species Hirschfeldia incana. Next base: position 9,463,855 of record JABCMI010000006.1, read on the forward strand.
AATGTAGCATTGCCCTACGGCCGTTCTCATCAACTGAGTTACGGGAGTTAGAGCAAGACTGGGCGACTCTGATGGAGTTCGGATCCTTCCAATAGGCGATGAGGCCATCCCAGACATCCGTGGTGAGCTCAGCGAGTTTGCCGTGCTCATAACCCTTCACGATCCAGTCACCCTTTCAGTTGGAGACCGTGTCCAGCAACCGTGGTTTCAGCTTCTCGTAAAACGCTTGCCGCACCTTCTCCGTGACCCCCAAAGACCAATTATATTTTTGCTGCCAAAAAAAATTAAATTAGTAAATAATTTATAATTTATGAGAATTTAAAATTTTAAAAATTTAAAAATCAGAAAATAACTTACAGCGTACATTTTGAACCACGTCCTTCTGACGTGGATCGGAGTTAGTTTCCAGTTAGGATGTGGCAACACGAAGTAACTTTTCATCGTGTCGGTTACGTCCGTTGCAAGTCGTCCGTCAACCCCAAACCTGAAAAGAACATTAAAAATTATTAAAGATTTTAACTTAAAATTATTTATACAAATCTTGTAGAAATATAAAATAATATAACTTACCACATAGTTCCCTCTAGTCGGTCGGGGTCTATGATCGGTAAGCCTTCTCTGCCTGGCATTGCGAGAATGTCCTCGACAGTGTACTGAGAGTAAGGGGCACTCGGCGGCACCTGCAAATCCGCATGAACTGGATTTGCGGGCATCTGAGGAGGGGGCGCATGAGGAGCTGCCATCTGCGGAGGAGGAGCCATGTGAGGAGGAGGCATGTGAGGAGGAGCCATGGGAGGAGGCGAGACTCTGTGTGAATACTGAGTCTCGGGGACAGTCTCCGGCTGACTGCTAGAAGAACCGGGACCTGAAACAGATGGCGGGTCTAACCGGCTACCCGGTGGACCGAACATCTGTGCGTAATGAAGAGTGCGCTTATTACCGCGAATACTCTGAAAAAATAAAAAATTAAAATCAACATTAAAATCTATTACTAATTTTATAAATAAATAATCTATTAACCTATCTAAAAACTCTAAACTAACAACCTAATATAAATTCCCTAAACTAACCACCTAATCTAAATTCCCTAAACTAACCACCTAATCTAAACTACACTAAGAGAGGAAAGAGAGAGGCTTACCATTTGGAGAGGTAGAGGAGAGGAAATGGAGAGAAATGAGGAGACCTCGCGGTCTCGCGTATATATAAGTTTGGCTTTCCTCGCTATTTCCTCGTTAATTAACGAGGAAACCCCGAGGCCCGTGTTTCTGTTCCTCGCCATTTCCTCGTTAAATAACGAGGAAAGCCCAAGGCCCGTGTTTTCGAGAGGAGGAAATAGCGAGGCCCGTGTTTTTTTTAACGAGGAAATACCGAGGCCAAATCCTAAACTTCTGAAATCACAAACCCCAAACCTATAATCTCATCTTTCATATCTTCTACTTCATATATTATCAAACCATCATCTTTCCTCAATCTTCTCTATTTCTAAATTTATTTTTTTGTTTTCAATATTTAGTTTTCCAAATAGAAAATACTTTAGAAACAACTTTTAAAATGTTTATATAAAATTTTGAAAATGTAATTTTTATTTTTTTATTGAATTAAAATATAAACCTTATTTTCAAATCTATAAAACTTAACTCTAAACATATTTTTGTAAGATTATCTAAAATTATAAATATGATAAGTTTCTATTGTAAATAAGAGATATTAATATTGTATATTTTGGATAAGATAAAATTTGGAAGGAATAAATGATGTATTTAGGTTAAAGGAAGATGTATTTTTATTTTTGGGTTAAAGGAAGATGTATTTAGAATATATGATGTATTTAGGGTTTAAGGCTAGGGTTTCAGATTTTAGGTATTTGCACATTTCCTCGCCACTTCCTTGCTATATGACGTGGTATTAACGAGGAAAAAGGAGAAATGGTTTAGGGTTTACCGTTTGTATTTAGGGATTAGAAGATTTCCTCGTTAATTCCACGTCAATTGGCGAGGAAGTGGCGAGGAAATGTGTTGATTTAGGGATTTGAATATATCCTTGTTAATTCCACGTAATATAGCGAGGAAGTGGCGAGGAAATGTGGTGACGTGGAAATAACGATTATACGCTTTAAATACATATATGGCTGTTTTTCTTTATCGAATCCCACAAAAAATAAATAAACACATTTCCTCGCCACTTCCTCGCCAAGTGACGTGGCTATAACGAGGAATATTTAAAAAAAACAAATATTTCCTCGTTATTTCCACGTCACTTGGCGAGGAAGTGGCGAGGAAAGCTGTTTACGTGGAAACAGCGACTACACCTTTTTCTATATATATGGGGTGTTTCCCTTCCTCATATCCCACACAATCACCCAAATCACACAATCACACAATCACCTTAGAATTTTGGGTTTGAAAATAGAAAGATTTGAAAAAAAAAGTGAAGAAGATATTGGGGTTACATATAGTAAAGCCTTGCGGTTTCGATTTGCGTAGGTTTTACCATATGTGACTCCAGTATCTTTCTTCTCTTCTTTTTTTCAAGTAAAAAGTATAAGTTAAAAGTTTTAGGGTTAATAATTTGAAATAATAAAAATTATCTAAACAGTTTTGTTGCTTAATTCGAAAAACAAATACATCAATCAGATACATTGTCATTCTCATCATCACTAGAAATATCATCATTTTCATTAAACTCGTCCTCAACAACTTCGTCTGTGGCATCATCCATAACATCTTCATACTCTTCATTATGCGGATCTATGAGAAGGATATCATCAATTTGTTGTTCAGCTTGCTCGACGATATTTATCTGTTCTTCTTGCAATGGTGGTTCTTCCCCACCAATAATTCGTCCTCGAGGTGTAACTTTTATCACGGCTAACCAATTTATTCATGATTCTCTCATTCGGGGGTATGGAAGAAAGCTAACTTGGTCTGCTTGTGAAGCTAAGATGAAAGGCTCAAATTTGTCGTACCTGCAAAATTTGAAAAACGTAAATATTAATATATACATGTCATTTACGGCAACAAAATATTTATTTATGTACCTTCGTCCACCATTGACATCAACTACACCAAATTTGTTAAACCGGACACCTCTGTCCACGACAGGATCAAACCATTCACATTTGAAAAGAACGCATTTCAGCTTCAATATTCCTGGGAATTCCACTTCAATAATATCCGTCAAGATACCGTAAAAATCTGTTTCGCCTTTCACACATATTCCATAGTTACTGGTCGCCCGCTGCCTACCATAATCATATGTGTGAAAAGTATAGCCTCGTGTGAAATACATCTGTGACGTGGTGACCTTTACTCGTGGAGCTTGAATTACTTCATGTAACCACTTAGGATAATCAGGATCGTCTTCATAATCAACCTGCAAAATTAAGAGTGTGTTATAGTAAAATGAATGGAAAAATCTGCATATTTAAAAGTTTTAGTAATACCTGAGTCCTCAACCACTTAATAAAGTGTTGATCTTTTCTTTTGTCTACATCACTTGTAGATATACCTGGGAATGTTTCTTCGACTTGAGAAACAAACATGCTATAAAATCAAAAATTTTATGGACATTAATATACTTATATGTATTTAAAATTAAACTTATATATGTATTTAGAATTGACAATATATGTTACCTTTCAAAATAACGCATCAAAGGATCATCGCAATTGAGTAGAATATAGATGTGTGCACTATGAGCGTCTTCTTCACTCGACCACCAAACCACTTTTAATTTTCCACCGAGTCGACCTATCTGGCTAAAGATGTCAGGAACACCGGCAACTGCATATGTTGGTGCGACACCACCATCATCGTATCTTCTTGGAGCTCTTTTTCTAGTACGTACTTTTGACGCAAAGTAATACGATGTGAAGTGAGAAGTTTCTTCTGTCAAACTTCCCGCAATTATAGAACCTTCAACTTTCGCAAGATTTTTTGCTTTTCCCTTCAAATATTTCATTGCTCGTTCATACTGATACATCCATCCGTAATGTACAGGTCCACGAAGTAATGCCTCATATGGGAGGTGGAAATATCTTCTCCAAGTTGCACAATAAGATGGGAATGTTCTCCTGTAGCTGTTCGACGACTTCTTCTTTAAGAGTGCGTGTGCTCAGATCCCTGAAAAATGCTCCAATGCCTTGTATATATTCCAAATACAATGAAACACATGTACATTATTAGTCATATATAATAGCAAACTACACCATTTCAAAATAACTCTATTTAAAAAAAAAATATATATATATACCTGCAAGTGCTTCATGTACGTTAGTTGGCAGTAGCTCTGCAAATGCAAATGGAAGTAGTCGTTGCATAAAGACATGACAATCATGACTCTTCATCCCGGAGAACTTTTGACATTTTTCAACACATCTTGAGAGATTTGAAACATACCCATCGGGAAACTTCACTTCCGATGCAACCCAGTCGAACAACACCGACTTTTTTTCTGAAGACAATCGAAATATGGGAACCGGAACTTGTCCATTGCTTTTTATATGTAACTCACTTCTTGCGCAAATGTCTGGCAAGTCCAACCTCGATTTTATGTTGTCTTTTGTCTTCCCTGGGACATTCAATATTGTATTCATGATGTTCTTAAAGAAATTCTTCTCTATATGCATCACATCAAGGTTGTGGCGCAGAAGAAGATCCTTCCAATAAGGCAACTCCCAAAATATACTCTTCTTGTGCCAGTTGTGATGAACACCATAAGAATCAGGCATATTACCGGGGACATGCCAATTGCCACCACGCGGAGCTGTTTTCAATGCTCCATAGTAATCGAGTTGCGCTTCAATTTGTTCTCCAGTTAGATATGGAGGAGGTGTGTCTCTGACAACCCTTTTGTGCTTAAACAATTTCTTGTTTCTTCGGTACGGGTGGTTTTGTGGAAGAAATCGACGGTGACAATCAAACCAACTTGTCTTCCTACCATTTTTTAGTTGAAATGCATCTGTCGAACCATTACAATATGGACAAGCTAATCTACCATGTGTTGTCCATCCAGACAACATCCCATAGGCAGGAAAGTCACTTATGGTCCACAAAAGCATCGCTCGCATCGTAAAATTTGTCTTCGTTGAGCAGTCATACGTCCTCACTCCCGTAAACCACAAATCTTTCAACTTTTTTATAAGTGGTTGCAAGAAAACATCCAGAGACCTTTTTGGATGGTTTGGACCAGGTATTAATATGGTCAAGAATATCAACTCCCGTAAATTGCACATTTCTGGTGGCAGGTTGTATGGCGTAAGAAAGACTGGCCACAATGAATATTGTCTCCCTGACATTCCAAATGGACTAAAATCATCTGTGCATAAACCGAGATACACATTCCGGCTATTGCTAGCGAATTCCGGATATACTTTGTTAAAATGTTTCCAGGCTCTTGCATCTGATGGATGACTCATCTCACCATCCGTCTGAGTATGCTCGGCATGCCATCTCATTTTTCCAGCAGTCTCCTCTGATTGATACAATCTCTTCAATCTATCTGTGATTGGTAGGTACCACATCCTTTTGTACGGTATCCTATTACATCCCCATCCTTGCGGCTTGAATCTTGGCTTCTTGCAGAATCGACATTCCTCTAACTTCTCATCAACTCCCCAATAGATCATGCAGTTGTCGATGCAAATGTCTATCATCTCCGAAGGCAACCCAAGACTATAGACCAGCTTCTGAATCTCATAGTAAGAATCAGCAGACTCATTGCCTTCCGGCAAATACTCTTTAAACAACTCTACCCATTCATTCATGCAACTTTCAGGTAGATTGTGATCCGTTTTTATATTCATCATTCTAGCAGCCAACGATAATTTAGATAGACCTTCTTTACAACCACTGTAAAGTGGTTGATTTGCCGCATTCAACATATCATAAAACTTTTTGACATCTATGTTAGGTTCCTCATCTTCATCATGAGCTACGAATGCATCAGCTACCATATCATGAACCCTATCACAATCTACCATCTGCTCTTCCTGATGGTTATGTTCGTTAACCAAATGATGATCTACCGGTTCTACCTGAAAGTTGCTATTACTACTACTAGCAGCTTCATTCTGATCATAATTATAACCTTCTCCATGATGAAACCAGATATAGTAATTTGGCGTGAAACCTCTATTTATTAAATGCTTTCAAACATTTTCACGATTTCCTAATTTCGAATTGTTGCATTTTTTACAAGGGCAGAATATCTTACCGCTTTCTTGGGCGAGCGATGTAGAATCTGCTTGATGCATAAAAGTCTCCATCCCCGTAAGGAATTCTTTCGTCACTCTCCCGTTACCATCTCTATGCATATACATCCACCTTCGGAACTCATAAATATTTCCGCACCTGGACCATAATTTTTTTTAACTCTTTTTTTCTTGTTGGTGTGTATAAAATGAGGTTCAAACGTTCATATTTATAGATTTTTCGAATGTGGTAGGTGAGATTTAGCGAGGAATTAGCCACGCAAAGATAATTAGGTGAAACAAAAAAAAACGTGTTTCAAAAGGTTCGTGGTTAATTCCTCGTCCAAGATAATCCACGTAAAAACGAAGCTAAATTTACGTCGACTTAACGAGGAAACAACTTTTCCTCGTAATTAAGACGTAATCGTCGTAAAAGCGACGTCAATTTACGTTATTCTTACGTGGAAACACTTTCCACGTCACTTCACGAGGAAATAACGTGGATTCAATATTTCCTCGTTACTTCAACGTAAAGACGAAGGTAATTTACGAGGAAATATTTTCCTCGTTAATTTTCCTCGTTAAATCCCAGTTTTCTTGTAGTGTGTGGCTTTATCTTGGTCAAAAGTACAACCGCGTCTCCACTACTCGAAAGCTTGAGCTTCAGAGTCGAATCCAGTCGACAAAGAAAGGCGGTCGTTCTCTGACAGAGTATTTCTCGGAGATGAAGCTACTCTGTGACCAACTTGATTCCATCGGAGCCCCTCTGTCTGAACAAGAGAAGATATATGGTGTTCTTCGTGGTCTGGGTCGTGAGTACGAGTCTATTGCTACGGTGATTGAAAGTTCGATGGATGCGTTTCCCGGCCCTAACTACGAAGATGTTGTCTTCAAGCTCATTGGCTTCAATGAAAGACTTGCGACCTACGAGACTTACTCTGATGCTTCGCCAAATCAGGCCTTCTACTCCAACAGGGGAGGACACTCTTCCCGTGGTCGTGGTAACAGAGGAAGTTCTCGTGGTCGTGGTGGCTACTCGACACAAGGTCGTGGCTTTCCCCAACAGATAAGTCAGTCTTCTGGTCGTGGCTCTTCCTCCGAAACGAGACCAACTTGCCAAATCTGTAACAAGTTTGGTCATCCAGCTTACAAATGCTACAAGCGCTTTGATCATTCCTTCCAAGCAGAGGAATATCACAATGCTTTAGCTGCGTTCTGGTCACAAGATCCTCAGCCTAATGCGAACAACGAATGGTGTGCTGACTCAGGAGCCACGGCTCATATCACAAACGATCCGGCTCATCTGCAGTCTGCTCAGGTGTATCGTGGTGATGACACTATTCTGGTTGGCAACGGTGATTATCTCCCCATCTCACACGTCGGTACTGCAGTTCTACCCAGTCTTCAAGGTAAACTCATGCTCAACGATGTACTTGTTTGTCCCTCTATTACAAAGTCTCTTCTATCTGTGTCGAAACTTACTGCTGATTACCCTTGTGCTATTGAGTTCGACTCTGACGGTGTTGTTGTGAAGGACAAACAGACAGGTCAGCCTCTCACCAGAGGCACTAGGCAGAAGAATCTTTACGTGTTGGAGAATCTACAGTTTATGGCTTACTTTTCTCACAGACAGCAAGCTACATCTGATGTTGTGTGGCACTTGAGGCTCGGTCACCCACATCAAGAAGTTCTCCAACGTCTTGCTCAAAATAAAGCCATCACCTTGAAGAATAAAGCCGGTGTCCCGCTCTGTGAGGCGTGTCAACTCGGAAAATTTAGTCGTTTACCCTTTTCCACTTCAGATTTTGTTGCAGCCAAACCCCTAGAACGAGTACACTGTGACCTCTGGGGTCCTTCTCCAGTTGTGTCGACTCAGGGGTTTCGTTTTTATGCTGTATTTGTTGATCATTATTCCAAATACACTTGGTTGTACCCCTTGAGATTGAAATCAGATTTCTTTTCAGTTTTCTTGAGTTTTAAGAAGTTGGTGGAACATCAATTAGAAACTGATATCAAGACGTTTCAAAGCGATGGTGGAGGTGAATTTACAAGTAATCAGTTTGTTCAATATCTCGCTTCGTGTGGTATCAAACATCACATATCGTGCCCTCACACCCCTCAACAAAACGGGGTTGCTGAGCGGAAACACAGACATGTAACGGAGCTCGGTTTATCCCTTATGTTTCACAGCAAAGTGCCTCAGCAGTTGTGGGTTGATGCGTTTTTTACCGATGTCTATCTTCTTAACCTCCTCCCATCCTCTGTTCTTCCTCAGCACATGAGTCCGTATGAAGCTCTAGTTGGTTCTGCTCTACGTGTCTTTGGAAGTAGTTGTTTTCCTTTTTTAAGACCATACGGGAAGAACAAGTTTGATCCCAAGAGCTTGCATTGCGTCTTCCTTGGTTACAGCGAAAAGCACAAAGGATATAGATGTCTGCATCCTCCTACTGCTCGTGTCTATATCAGTCGACACGTTCTGTTTGATGAGTCTGTCTTTCCTTATCAAACAGTTTACCAATCCCTTCTTCCGGCTGCTGAATCTCCTCTCCTAAAGGCGTGGAGATCAGAGTTCGTTGTGCCTCCTACCCCTGAAGTTCCTCCTGTAACTGAGGAAGATTTCTTACACTCAGCTCGTTGTCAACACCCTACTGCTCCACCTCCGGTCTCACCTCCTCCTGTGCTGCTTGATAACAACGACACTCCTCCTGTGTCTCCTCCTGTTCAAGAGGCTCTGGCACCTGTTCACCCTATGGTTACTAGAGGAAAGGACGGAATCAGAAAGCCTAACCCACGTTATGCTCTCATGAGTGTTAAGACAGGTTACCCTGAGCCCAAGTCTGTTGCTGCTGCTCTTAAGGATCCTAAATGGACAGCATCAATGGGTAAGGAGATCAACAATATGGAGGTCACTAATACATGGGATCTAGTTCCTCCTCCTGATAACATTTCTCCTATAAGTTGTGGTTGGGTGTACAAGTCTCAATTCAATGCTGATGGCTCATTGAAAAACCGTAAGTCTCGTCTGGTGGCACGCGGTAATCAACAAGAAGAGGGTGTTGATTTTGTGGAGACTTACAGTCCTGTTGTTCGAACCGCAACAATCCGATCTGTACTTCACATTGCATCTGTCAAAGGATGGAAGATAAGGCAATTAGATGTTGAAAGTGCCTTCTTACACGGTGATTTGAAAGAGACTGTGTACATGAAGCAACCTCCGGGATTTGCAGATCCTGAACGTCCACATTTTGTCTGCAAACTTCGGAAGTCTATATACGGCCTTCGCCAGTCTCCTCGCGCCTGGTTCGACAAATTCAGCACGTTCCTGCTTGAATTTGGCTTCAAGTGTACACATGGGGATCCCTCTCTATTTGTGTATCTACACGGTGATGATGTGATCTACCTTCTCCTTTACGTCGATGATATGTTACTAACAGGTAACAATGAAGAGCTGATTCAGAGGTTGATGGTTACACTCAACGGTACCTTCCGTATGAAAGATATGGGACCAGTTCATTACTTCCTTGGCATCCAAGTTCAGCCTTACTCCGAAGGTTTGTTCCTCTGTCAAGAAAAGTATACTAAGGATCTTCTTGAGACAGCTGGTATGTCAGGATGTGATACTACTCCTACCCCTCTACCTCTGCAACTTGATCGAGTAGTTGGACAAGACAAATTGTTTGATCAACCAACATACTTCAGAAGCTTGGCTGGTAAGCTCCAGTATCTGACATTAACGAGACCTGACATCCAGTTTGCGGTAAATTACGTCTGTCAGAAAATGCATGCACCTACAGTGGCTGATTTCACGAATCTCCGTCGCATTCTCCGATATCTGAAAGGTACGGCTCATCTTGGCTTAACTATCAACGCTAAGACTGGCTTTCTCTTGTATGGTTTTAGTGATAGCGATTGGGCTGGGTGCCGTGAGACGAGGCGTTCCACTGGTGGTATGTGTATGTTCCTTGGTTCTAATATCATTTCTTGGTCAGCTAAACGGCATCCCACGGTCTCTCCCACCGAAGCAGAATACAGAACTCTGTCCATTACGGCAACAGAGCTCAAGTGGTTGGCTTCTCTCCTAGGTGAAATGGGGATCTCTCCCCCTGATACTCCGCAGCTGTTCTGTGATAACTTGTCAGCGGTGTATCTAACCGCGAATCCAGCTCTCCACACTCGCTCCAAACACTTTGGCACCGATTTCCATTATGTTCGAGAACGAGTTGCATTGGGTGCGTTGGTGGTTAGTCAAGTTCCAGCAGCTCAACAACTTGCGGATATTTTCACTAAGTCTCTTGCTCAGCAACCGTTCCTCCGCTTGCGTGACAAACTTGGTGTCGTCGCTGCACCTCCCACCACAAGTTTGAGGGGGTGTCTAAGCCCAAACACTTCAGAAGCCCACTCGAAGCCCACAGTCTTACTCTGCAACGGTAACAGAGGACTAAAGTGTATGACGCCAAACGACGGTCTTCGTACGACGGATCCAGCTCGCATCACACAGCTGTATAACCGATTTGATTCCTTAAAGCAGTGTGTCGTGACGTGCTGAGCTGTGCCCTAGTAGCTCTCTCAGCATCTCTATATATTGAACCTTTTGTATTCAGTTGTAACTAAGCAAGAAACATTATCAATAAACGTTATCTTCTTCATTTCAAAGTCTAAGCTTTGTCTTAGCTTTCATGAAGATCATAAAAGTTGGGACTTGGTTGTTATTTAAGTGATTAAATTGTATGCATTTAGGCATATTTTTGGTTTCAGACAATATTTAATAAAAATGATCACAACAGATATAACCTTTGTTCCGTGTTTAGCAAAGTAGGCCACTCACTAAAGCTCTATTCTTCGAGCTATATTTGATAGGTGATTCATAGGAGGACAACGAAAAAAGCTCTTTGTTAGCAGTAAACCATACTCTAGCATCCCCAATAGTTTCGCATATATCCCTGATTTGATCAATTACTATTTGCAAGAGCATTCTTAAGATTGAATAATATTTTGTAAGTGCCTTATTTAAATCTTATATGCCGGTATATGTATTCTGATTCTGATGTACTGCTTATGTATGGAGCATGAAGCAGATGCTCTTCTCCTACAGTGCTGACAACTTATAGCTCTCAGTTAAATATATTTGAATTTGAAAGTGAAGAAAGTGAGGACGAGGAGGAATGGTTGGCAACGAATTTTAACCGTCTAATAAGGAATCTGCATGGTTGGATGGAACCACTCGCTTTGACCGTAGAGGAACCACAGGTACTCCATAAAGTGAAAGTTTTATTGCTAATTATATACTTATTTTAATGCAATACATTATTTAATCAGTCAATTAGTCTTTGATTAATTGAGTGAGACTACAAACGAAAAACAATAATCAAGATGTAAATGGGTTTCACTAGTCAATCCTTTTCATACACTTTTTCTTTCAACCAGACGTTTTCTGTTTCTCCTTTGATAGGTTATTTAATTTGTTATATTTAATTTTCTCAAAGTTAGTTACATTAAGCGATGAATTGATACTACGTATAAGCGTATAAACTGACACTACACTGTACCACAAAAGGAAGATGATTTATTCCATTGATTTATCTCACTAATTAGATGGAATTTCTTATTGAAAATGTTATATACATGCTACTAATTATACAATTGTTACGATTCGCATGAACATCCTAATTTTCAGCAGTGGTGACATGGTCCATGTGACCTCAATAGGTGCATGTGGCATACTATATCACGCCACATGATATTCAAATTTACAGTTATTAAGAGTCTGCCTAGAAATGGCAAAGAACAATGAAAGTAAAATCGTGACTAGCTCATTCTCACCAATTTCAAACAATATTGTATTATTTACGTACGTAAAGATCTGGTGGTGGTATAGTTATTTTAACCAAGTTGTCTTGGCCTAGTAATACTGGAACTCCGGTTGGAGTGTCCGCTCTGGGTTCGATTCCACTTGACCACCGGAGCTAGCGTTAAATCGCAAGAATACGTGGATTGTCGTCGGTTTCAAGGGGATTAGTCTTGAGCCTAAAAAACCTTTGGATCACCCCCTAGTTAATCAAAAAAAAAAAAAGATCTGGTGGTGGTCATGAGGCATCACCATAATGCCTGAAAGGAAGTAGCGCTGATTATAATAACCTTGTCGCTTGAACTTTCTAAACTCAGTAATTAACACGCCACATTTCATTTTTCTGACAGTACTCAATACTCACTATCATGTTAATTCAAGTTTATATAGTGCTAATAAAGGGTTCTCTTTTATAGTTTAACTTTTTATCTTTTATATCCAATAGGCTCTAGTAAATGGTGTATTTTATGGTGAAAATAGATAGAGTTAGAGTATATGTGTTAACGGGGTCATTTCAAATTTAACCAAGAAAAATGGTTTAAACATATATAAAAACCTTCAAAATCAACATATACATATCTTATTTGACAAGGACTAAGCTTATTAGCTATTTTATTTGTAAGGGTTAATTAAGTAATACATATAATCTCTGAATATATATAGTTTAGTCTTACTGTTCTAAACACACAGAATCATCTTCTAACAATAATTATAATTGTAAGAAGTGTTTCTAAGTAAGTCGTTCTACCAACATAGTTTTGGTGCTTATAAATTAATCCGAAACTATCTAGATTTCGTTTAAAAATGTCTTGATTTATGCAATGTTTTCTCATACAAATATCATTCTTATATATAATTGCAATGATCTTAGCTTAACTGGTTGAATGTACTGATTGGTAATATTTTATGGTAGAAAAAGATTATCTAGACATCAACTTAAGACTGATGTTGGATACGATAATATTTATGTAGCTAATTAGATTAACTTGAAGAGAAAGTGAAACATCAAGAAGCATGATAGAGAATCTTACCTATACGGGTTTAACACGCGACAGACTCATTAAGATGAAACGCACTATTCTTTGTTTTATACATTTAGTGCTTGCTTTCGTTTCTAGTCGTTTATATACATTATCACAGTGAACACCTAATATTGTTATTCTGTTGTAATGAAGGCTAATAAAATAGAATTAGTTTACGGACCTAATTTTGGCTGCCAAATCATGAAGTTCAAGAGTGCTCTAAGACAACATAAAATATGTCACACGTGGCAGTCACCTAAACGTCCCATTTTTTTTACGCGATATGTAGAATGGGAACTTGAATGATTGAGATAGTTTTCTTTGTCCTAGCGTGGATTAGTCTCTCGCGTGTTTAGTTTAATTTGGTTAGAGATAATCTGTCGTATTTATGGAATATAATTAGCCTTAATCAAGTTTCATTTGAATGGTTGGCTAGAAAACTAACAACCGAGCAATGTTTTAGTTGGTCATGCCAAAAGAACAAATCACCAACAAGTTTAGCTCAATTGTTTTAGTTCATTTGGTCTCAAAGAAAAAGAACTCTTATTTAAAGACTTAAGATAATAATATAAACCAATGTTTGGCATAAAAGTTTGACACAAATTTAATACACGCCAAGAGTGAATACCACATATAATTATCGAATATTTCCATCTTAAAAAACTTTAGAAATATCGGAGACCATCAATATGCGATGTTCTTTTCCTCTCTTAGACCAGGAATACGACAACAAACATATAAACATTGCACCCTTACACATGTAAACCTCTCTATATATAGTGTGTGCCATTGGCCTCGTAGTTAAATTCATATCGAAGAAAACTCAATTAGAGCTAACAAGAGTTCAAGGCCTCCTCTTGCAATTGTTACCTCCTTATTCACTTTCTTCGATAATCTTATTCAAAAGTAATATATAGTCGAAGGTTCATTTACAAAACAATCGAAATGGCCCTAAACGTATTGGCTTTTACATTTGGAATCATGGGTAAGTTTCTAAGCTTTCATCAACAACATCAAATTTATAAAAAATATATACATACGACACTCTCCATGTTAATAGATGCTAATATAGTAATATGCACATACCCATTTTTACTCACATCTTTGATATATGTATCTTTTGCAGGCAACATCATATCATTTATCGTTTTCTTGGCGCCAGTGTAAGCATCATCGATCTCGAACACTCATTTTCTTATTTTGTTTTCTCTTTAGCGAATAATTTTTAATATTATTTTTCATGTATGTGAAGGCCAACGTTTGTTAGGATCTGCAAGAAGAAATCAATAGAAGGCTTTCAATCACTTCCCTATGTGTCAGCGCTCTTTAGTGCGATGCTATGGATTTACTACGCTCTGCAGAAAGATGGATCAGGCTTCCTTCTGATTACCATAAATGCCGTCGGATGCTTCATCGAAACCATCTACATCATCCTCTTCATAACCTATGCCAACAAGAAAGCTAGAGTACGTGTGAACTATATCATTTCCCTCTTGGTATATTAAACTGCATTTATATAAAAATCGGTTAGCTTGATGATATAAACAACCTTGTAGATATCAACTTTGAAGGTTCTTGGACTCTTGAATTTCTTGGGTTTTGCCGCTATTATTCTTGTCTGCGAGCTCTTGACCAAAAAGTCGAACCGTGAGAAAGTCCTTGGAGGGATTTGCGTCGGATTTTCCGTTTGCGTCTTCGCAGCTCCTTTGAGCATCATGGTACGTACATACATGCCAGTTGCTACATAAACGTACAAATACAATACACTCGAAAAAGCCTAATATATAATATAGTAACTTATATCTCTAGCTTTTTGTGTTTGTTTTTCTGGTATTAGTATCTCTTTATGTTTACGTATATGATATCGTTTAATATGTGACGTTTTTTTAAAAATGATGCAGAGAGTGGTGATACGAACAAAGAGTGTGGAGTTTATGCCGTTCTCTCTATCATTGTTTCTTACACTGAGCGCTATTACGTGGCTCTTCTACGGTCTCGCTATCAAAGACTTCTACGTTGCGGTGAGTATTTTCATTATGACATTCGATCTTTAATAAGCATATAATAATGGACACCGCAACATAGTATCATATATTATTATGGGTGGTTCATGTTTAGGGGGAAAGAGTTTCCACAACCTTTTGTCTCTTTTCCCCTTATATTCCTTCTATATAAAGGACCGGCGAATATATCATTTGAGCCGTACGCTTCTTTTGCTTTATGCTCACAATCATATATTATATGATTGCGTCAGGAAACCAAGAGTACAATTATTTATATTTATTTTTCTTTAATTTGACGGAAATTAATGGGATTTGTACTGTTCCAACAAATGATTATTGTTAGATTACTAATGTGAGGATTACCTTTGTTTATTGAAGCTTCCGAATATATTGGGTGCATTTCTCGGAGCAGTTCAAATGATTCTCTACATCATATTCAAGTACTACAAGGCTCCAAAAGTTGATGACACAGAGAAACCCAAAACGGTGACGGATCACTCCATCGACATGGTCAAGCTTGCATCAACAACTCCAGTTTCCGGTGATTTGACGGTTCATCCTCAAGCCAATGGTGGTGATTTAGAGGGTCAGGTGGAAAAGAATATGACAAACCAAATTCAAACCTAAGTAGTTTTAAAAAATATATATATTATTGATTTTATGAATGTTGTACTGTTGAGTTGTGTTTCCCTAGATTGTACTTTCTCACCTTGTCTTTTTCCCTACCATATTATTTGGAAATTGTATTATCCTTCAAAAAGAATGTACGCACGTTTTTAGTTCTAATAAAATACAGAAGTAGTTCTGATGTTCTCTACTCAAATACCTGAAACCTCTGTTAGTTTGGCTAAGAGCACAATTATCGCTGTCTTTAGGGAGATTTCTTAGGTATTAAAACCAAAAAAATAAATAGAAAAAGCTAAAAAACGCGGGTTACGTTTACTAATTAGTAAACGTTTGTAAAGCGTTTCTTGAGGCACGTGTCGCGTTTTCGTGACCGAAAGACGCGTGAGAGGGGAGTAAACCCTATCGTCTCCATTCACTTTTCTCTCTTCTCTCTTTTCGGTTTCTCTTGTGGTGATTTGCGGATCCGTTGAGACCGAACCGGAACGGCTTCCTTCCACGGCGAATCAATCCGTCACAAAGCGAATCGAGGCCTTACAATCTCATCGACGGTCATACGAACCCTGTGGCTTGGCGAAAGATCTCTCCCGACGCGATTCCGATTCTTTCTTCTTCTATCTCCACCGAAGCGAGGCGATAGATCTCTCCCGAGGCGGTTCCTGTCTTCTTCTGTCTCCACCGAACCCTGTGGCGCGGCGATTCAGATCCTGTGTTCCTCTGTCTCAACCAAATCGATCCTCCGTAGAAACCGAATCAGCTCAGCTCACATACCGAATCCACCGCAACCAATACCGAATCGACAACAAAACAGTCATCCTCTCTGTCAACACCCACCTCTCCGGCGATTCGAACCGCATCCTGAGTATCTCTGGGAGAAAAAATGGAGTTATCCAACAATGACCAAAAAAAGTATCCTGTAACATTTACTTTGTCGATGCTGCATATTTGACGTTTTATTAGATTCTTAGATATTTGATTGTCACTCTTCTATCATGTAAGCCAAATAAATAAAACTTACCATATAGCTTCATTCATTCAAAACTCTGTCACTGAGTTTACCACTGCTTGGAAAGGTATGTATTCCCGAGGAACCGATAAACTAACTATTGTGTTGGAGGCCGTTGCATCTTATGATCTTTGGATATGGCACGCATTTTTTGGAGCTCCAGGTACTATGAACGATCTTAATATTCTAGATCGATCACCTGTTTTTGATGATATTATTAACGGAATAGCTCCCGAAGTCAATTTCAATCTCAACGGCAGGGAGTACAATTTGGCCTACTATCTAACAGATGGTATTTATCCGGAATGGGCGACATTTATAAAATCTATTAGTCTACCACAAGGTCAAAAAGATTCCTTATTTGCGGAAAGACAAGAAGCTGCCCGAAAAGATGTTGAGCGTGCCTTCGGAGTCCTCCAAGCTAGATTCGCCGTTATTAAAAATCCAGCAAAGATGTGGAAAAAATCGATGATAGCAAATGTTATGAGAGCATGTATCATACTGCATAATATGATTATTGAAGATGAAGAATGTACAGACAGTCGAGATTTGACTTTTCACGATCAGGATATCTCTTTTGCCGTCAAGATGCCTACAGAGATCTTCGAGGCACTTGATCGACGAGCTAGAGTTCGGGATAGACCAGTCCATACACAATTAAAAAAAGATTTGATCGAACATCTATGGGATAAATTTGGAGATGAATAATAATTTTTCATCTTTACCTTATTATGAATTGAATAAAAAAATGTAATTTCCATTTTTAATGTTTTTCCAGCTATGTGATTTTCTTTTCCAACTTTGTTGTTTTTTTTTTACTTTGTAATTTGTTTTTCCAACTTTGTAATTTGTTTTTCCAATTAAATAAAAATCTTTTATCAATGTTTTAAGATTTTTTAAAACACAAAAAAAATTTGGCAAAAACAATTATTTTTCAATCTAAGAAACAAAAAAAGTTTCTACCAATAATCATACATTCTAACGAAGTTTCTTAACAAAGTTTCTAAACCTACTTTTACACCTTAAGAAACAAAAAACGTTTTTAGCGATAATTGTGCTCTAATGAAACAAAAATTAAATTTAAAACGTACGCGCATAAAAAAAAACTACTATATTAGCCTTTGGGCTTCTGTTTGGTATTTGGTAAGAAAAGGGTATCGTTATGGCCCACTAACTTTTCTTAACAGCCTAGTCGTGCAATAAAAATTGAAAAAAACATATTACGACTTGCGATCGCAGTTAGAAGTCGCAGACTATCGAAAGAAGATGGCGAATACTTTGATCTGTGGAGAATGCAAACTAGCAGTGATGTGATTTTCATTACTGTTTGTACAAGAAAAAAGCTGGTGAGAATCGAACAAGTTTTGTGCTTTAAAAGGTTTAAAAGGATAATAAAAAGTTGAAAACGTCGGCTTGCTTGATTGAGAAGTACAAAGTGACGACGAAACAGAATAGAAAAAGGGTTCGGCTTTGAGAACTAATTGAGATTTCGTCGTCAAAAGATAAGAATTCGAAATCAAAAGAGAGAGCTACTTTTCTGTAATTTGATTCTCTCTCCCTGGCTCTGTTTCATTTGTGTGTTCGAAGGCAACGGAGATGCGGGAGGAGGAGGAGTTAGATGTCAATTCAGGCTCTACGATGGCTCCGACATCGGCCCATTTCTCTATTCTGCTGCCTCTACTGTTGATGTTTTGAAGCAGAGGGTCGTCTCTGATTGGCCCAAAGGTTTCAACTTTCCCTATTCCCTCACCTTGAATCTTTCCACGAACTTCTTCTTGCTATCGTTGGTTGAAAGATGTGCTAGTTAGAGCTCTTGGATGAAGTTATCAACACGATGATGATGACAAGAAGCTTACAGAAAAAATCGCAAGTCTTTGTGAATTATGGTACTCCAGAGCATCAGTTACTCTGTTTTTGTGTGCTTATTTTAGGCAAAACTCTTGTCCCAAAAGGGATCAACAAGGTTAAGCTGATCAGCTCCGGTAAGATCTTAGAAAACAACAAGACCGTTGCCCAGTGTAAGACACTATTTGGAGAGATTGCTGGTGGTGGTGCCACTGTCATTCATGTTGTTGTGCAGCCTTCTCTTTCCAAATCGAAAACAGGTACAATACTCTTTTCTTTTTTGTCTCTTCGCGTATCAGAAAAATGTACTTATCACGGACATCTTATGTGTTCTTTATCTTGTCTTTCACATTTATGGCTTGTTATATTCGTTTTCTGCCTCTAGTTTACTTCTTCTAGTTATATACATAAGGCTGATCACAAGTTCATCCACTAACACGTCGTATATCAGCAAGTTAGTCGGTGACTAGGGTCGTAAATGCAGTAGGTGTTTACTGGTCTTTGAGTGGACCTGATCTGTGAGTAGTGGATGCTGACAGCAACTAGGGTGATGTTTCTTTATTCAAACATTCTAGAGAATGGCTCCAAATCTCTGCCAGCCATAAACATTTGTATCCATTATTCTTTAAAAAAAATGATTGAAACTGTGAGTCTCTCTGATTCCTTACAAGTGTTGAGGAATGCTGACGAACTGTTGACCACCGGTTTGATTGAACAGAGAAGAAGGTCGATAAAGCCCCCAAGACGGTTATATGCACTTGCACCATTTTGTGAAGGGAGCAAGACATGTATTCATACGCAGACGGTACAGAACAAAAACAAAAAGAAAGGTAAAAGTAAAGTAAAGCGTCTCTTCAAGCAAGCTGTGGAGTATCTTAACCTCAGAAATGCAAGCCTTGATTGTGTAGAAAGTGATTAGATTCTTTTCAAGTCCCCATAATTGATTTTCTTTTCACTATCTAGTATACTTCATTCCCATCCATTACCAATGTAATAAACGAAAAGTTGTATAGGTTAACTTTAATTATGTATCATCAAAGGAGGAAAAGGTTTTGGCTTTTGTCATCGTCCATGAGTGAGTTTATTCTGATCATTATAACTTTTTTTCTTGGTTTTTGTAACTCAGCTTAAGCATTTATATTAGTCCTCGTTCATTGATATGGTTGGATTAGAGCCTGCGTAATAGCAAGAGTTAAGCTATGTTGAGTCAAATTATTTTATTTATTTACTAGGGTCGGCTCGGGCTACGCCCGGATTTTTTGTTTAATTATTAATTTAAATTATATATTTAGTATGGTTATATGTTTGATATTTGTAGAATCGACCTATTTTCAGCTTATGATGTTGGTTAATCTGATTTTGGTAAAGAGTGTCTTGACGGAACTGGTGGATTGTGCCAACTATAATCTCAAAAGTTACTTGAATGTATATCTTTTAATGGTAAGTATCCACATGTTTGTTATGTGTTTATCTTAAATTCTGGAAATTATTTCTGATTTGCAGTGTCCAGAAATTGAAATTTATTAATGGCTAAGAAAATATAATAAGAACATATATAATGAAAGGTGTGAAAACCAAAAGGGGGATCGTACGTGTGTGGGATGTATAGATTGGAGAAGTAGAGAGACCTAGGGTAAATTGGGAAGGAGGAGAATTGGGCCAGATGCATATGATTGATTCCTATTTCACCTCTGATCTTTTTTCTCCTCTTCAAGCACTTCACAAGACCAACAGGAAAAATTGGATCTTTGTATAGAAAAAGTAAATAACAGACTGATAGTTTGCCATGTACATGATTTAATCTCTTTTGGTCTCTCCTTCATCTGACATATCTCATTCTGCTCTGCCTCATACTCCTGTTTCCTCATCATCCCTTTACTCTCTTCTTCTTCTTATCATATTTGTTGTTCCATCTGATCAAACAGATATGCCATGTATCATCAAACATGGAAAAAATGACAGTTCTCATTTTTGATCATATGAATGAGTTCTTAATTAGTAAGAATGATGAGCATGGTCTACGCTACTTGAAAGCTGAGACAAAATACGATAAACAAATCAAACCCTTTATATAAAAGCAACGGATCATTTTTCAATCTCAGAATCTCCAACAAATAATTAGAGTACTTTACAAATTTCAACAACGCGAAATTACTTCAAATCAAATGTTCAGAAAATGTATCTGGCACATGTCTTTTAGCCAAGACAGATACATACAGTATAAGCAGAATAAACACACTGTTGTTGTTACTAAAGCAAGACCGGAAAAAACAGAAGGCTTCAAGACAGATAATACCTTTCAAGAGAGATGATGCCTACCAACCTCTTCCTTTGGCATGCATGTCCGTAATAAGCAGTCCATAAAGCAGATGAAATAACATTCCAAACATAACTAAAAACACACCTGGTAAGAAAAGACCAAGTAAAATAAAACAAATATTGTAAGAAGCTTTAAACCAAAAAAAAAAAATATTGTAAGAAGCAGAGAAACACAACCTTGGAAAATTTAAAGTCAGCATGATGGATTTAATCACAGGAGGAACGACGAAGAGCAACCTGCATCACTTTGTCCTGTCTGAGGAAGAAACAGAACCAATATACAAATCAAAGACTGAATGTGATATATATTAATCTCAATTACATTCAATCATCACTCATTAATTCATTATCACAGAAAAACAAAGAAATTGACCTTCCATTGTGTCTAAAATGTTGTTTGAACTCTTTGAATTTGATATTTCTCATGTTTTCAAGGGAACTTTATTTCATGACAGTCTCTCTGAAACCTAAACCATTGATGGCGTCTACAAAAGAACACACAACTTCCCAGCTTCCCGTCGTATAATCACCTGAAACACGTGTAAATAGGAAAACCTCATCAACAAACAGTATTGAAACAATCTCGTAAAGAATGAAATAAATGTTTGGATTGAAAAAGCAGAAACTTTGAGTTCTTACGCATGATTATGTTTTAAAACTACGATGATCATGACTCATGAGTTTGACGAATGGAACAACCTTCGCGTCTAGGCGGAGCATATCTACACCCATATATGAACTCCTCACCACGTTTGTTGCTTCCCAAAATCTGAGCCGCACCCACTATTTTCATACAGTGAAGAACTCGCCGGAATCATTCGTATAAAAACATCAAAGTCTGGCCTCCCAGAACTATATGAGATCAGAGAAAAAAATTCTAGAATTAGCCATAACACGATATATAAAGCTGATTAGAACATAATCGAAGAAAGCACGAGTTGTGAGGTAGAAATCTTACCTCTATTTATACACAGAGCACACAGACTCTAAGCTTGAAGATAGCTTTGAATGCACATCGTGGGAGGCCGAGCTGAGTGGTTTAATCACAAATTATTAACTCCGACCGTTTCATCTGATGCAGGAAAGCTGTAACGACACCGAACGCCGTACTGTCGCCCAGACACGCGAAGAAGAGGAAGAGTATTTTTAGAGTAAAATAGGATAGTGGGCCAAATTATATTCGGGTAAAGTTTAAAGCCTAACAAAGCAGCCCAACTCGATGAATTATGAGATTAGTGAAACGAAGCTGACGTGGCGAATTCCCCTTAAATTAATTTCTATGCTGGATCCTAGCTGGCACAACATGAGAGATTTAAACATCTTTTTATATATATAGATAACAACCCTATATAACCTTTTACTTATAAGATTATTTTATCGACCTTTTAGTGTTTACAACTTCTAAATTCTTATGCCTATTTTTTCGAGTATGTAAACTTCCTATAACGTAAATCATTACCAAGTGGATCGTTGAGTGAAGAGGTCACATTAACACTCTTAAGATTTTTTTTTAACGTCTGAATTGATTATTAATCAAAGGAGGTAAAAGTACCAAGAGGTAAAAGTAGCAAGACATGTATTCATACTCAGACGGTACCGAACACTTTTAAGATTAAAATAGCAAAAACATTCCGTGGATCTCATCAGGACTAAAATCAATAAATAAATAAACAAAGTTGCATATAGTTGTGAAAAGTGTAGATACCATAAGAATAGTAAAATATCAGTTTGTTATATTATTTGTATTTGTTATCTTTTAAATATGAAATCTTGATACAAACGTTTTCACTGCTGATTCCATGGGAAACATTGTTCTTTACCAGTTAATCTACAAGGCCCATTAGGTCTTATACTCCAAACGCATAGATGATCTTCACATGTAGGTTGATCTCTCTCAACAATAAAAATATCAAACCATCTACTCTGATTTCCCGTTCAAAATGACAAAAAATACAGAGATGTGCCAAAGAAATTCAGAGGAAAGATAAACTCGTAGTGTTGCTTATATGCTAAAACTTTGCGATTCAAGATCTGTGTGCTTGTCTTTGCAGTGCAGTCCCAGTTGAACATTCGGACCAATATCATTGATGATGTCCATTTTCTGAGACCTCTCCAATGGTTTACTCTATTTTATAATAGATTTTACACAAAAATAGAGTAATTCTAAAATAGAATAGAATTTATCTCCAATGGTTTACTCTATATTTAATTCTAGAAATAAATATTCTTAAATTTATTCTTTTTTATTTTATGATTAGTATCTTTTACTTACAAAATTTACGAATTGATCCCTTATTTTATTTTTCACAGAGTTTTTATAAATTATATATTTATATCAAACTTTTATTATCTTAAAAATTACATTACATTATATTAAAACATAATACATTTAATTCAAGCATCACCATTGGTGTATCTTTCCCACAAATGATCAATTAACGAATTTCGAAGTGCAAAATGAGCTTCTTTATCTTTGATTTATCTAAATCGACCAATAAACTCTTCAATGCAAGATCCATGTGCATATATTCAAGAGGAACGAACACGGATTTTACAAAAAGTACGTGCTCAACAGCATGAACAAGAAGCTACTCCTTCATCTACTTCATTTGGACAATATTTTAACAATATTGGTAGATCTGGAGGCAGCTTACCAGAATATTAAATCGCAATTATGAATTATCTATGCTCATGTGAAGTGAAAATGATCCGCACATTGTGAAAATATGATGAATCTCAAGCCAACTCTAAAATATATGAAGCTCATCTGTTGTTACACGTTCCCTCATTGTCTTTATACTATTTGTTTTCTAATGAGAATGATAGAAACTCATAGAAAAAGCCAACAATATTAATTTCTATTAAATATGTATTGTATGACTGGCTATTTATTGCTATGATTTATATTCAAACAATAGTAAAGACCTTACTTTTTTGTGCAACAGTAAATACCTTCCATACGAAAAGCACAAAAATAATATTCCTTCGTTCATAAACGATTGATATTCTAAAAAGAAATTGTTTCAAAAAGATTAATTTTTTACTTTTCAATGTATGATATAATGAAAAATTATAAGATTCAAAAAAATTAATGGTGTTTATTGAATTTTATTGGTTATGAAAATTGTTATTCACAAAAAAAATGCATTTACAATTAAAATTTAATGAGTTTTTTTTAATATATGTGAAAAATCTATATAGCATAAAATCACAAAATATAAGCTTGTAAAGACTTTGACTGGAGACCTTTTGAGAAAATCTTATATAAGCTTTTATAATTTGTATAGGTTTAGTTTACATTTTGTCCTTTTTATATTTTTCTGTTATTTAAAATACAACTATTTTTCATTTTGTCATTTTATTAATAGAGAATTAAAATGTTTACTAATGTCTAATATTGTGTTGACAAAATGCGACAGTCTAAACTAAAAGTAACT
The DNA here is from genome assembly GCA_026261945.1 of Hirschfeldia incana. NCBI lineage: Eukaryota > Viridiplantae > Streptophyta > Magnoliopsida > Brassicales > Brassicaceae > Hirschfeldia > Hirschfeldia incana. The sequence goes on from JABCMI010000006.1 coordinate 9,488,149, forward strand.
CATGTCATAAATTTGTGAACTGATCGAATGTATTATGATCACGTCAAGTACACCAAACTTCATATTTTACGTTGAAATATTTATTTAGGGAATGTAACTGGATAGTGAATTCAAGTTTAACTTTTAGGCTGCATAATCAAGTGTTATTCAGTGATTGAAATCATTTAGAAAAATCTAATGTTATTGTTTATGTTTCTAAAATATGTTAAATGATTTTGAAATATATTGTTATTGTTATTGTAGTTACAATCTCTTAATTTAAATAATTAAAATACATTTTTATTTTGTTAAATATTTGAATACAGTATTCAAAGTCTTGTGTTATTAATGTTTGAAAGATATTTATAATTCATTTGACGGGGAAATTTTTAATTTTTATGCAATTTCAGGTGTAAATATAACAATAAAAAAATCTCACATTTACCCTAAGATTTTGTAAACAGTTTTTTTTATTAAATCAATCTAAATGAAAAATAAATACAAACAACTAAAAACACATGGGTGCAGCTCTCCACACCAACATGCATTTTTGATATGTTCAACTCACCCACGTCGATTACATTTGTGCTGGTCTGCTTATCCAGGTAACTTTACAAGAAATCATCAATTTCCTACATTTTCTCGTTTAATGCGTGTATATAATTAACATTTTATTTTGCTAGATTGGAGGAAGTGACAATTCGGCCACCTTTGCAAAAAAGGCAAAACAAAGGTCCTTGGAACCTGTGTGGCAGTTTGTTGAGCAATGATGATGACGTTTTCGAGAGGAGCTGTAATCCCTTTGCTCACTCCAAAAGATTCACAAGGCTAAATATATAGTCAAAATGGACTTAATACTATTGTCAAGTTGCTCGAGTTGGTCTTTCTACATGATAATTCATTAAAACAATAAGATTGCTAGTTTTATTTAACTAAGGTTGTTTTCTTATACCCTGACACAGCTTCTTTGACAACACTTACTTGCACACTCCGAACGATTGCATTGATATTGGAAATGAACACTCATGCAGTCTAGAGAATTTGTCCTAGTTAATGTAAATTGTTATTATGCCACTATGGATTAAGCTGATCAGCTGATTTTTTTTTTTAAAAAAGGCTGGGAGTAATTGGGAATCAAGTAACATATTTAAATTACTATTTCAAAGAAAATTTGAGTCAGAATTTATTTACTTAGTCATCTGTTAATTTTAGTTACCACTGTTTTGCATGACATCATTGAATACGTGAGGTTAATCGGTGAAACTGCAAAGTATTATTTAGAGAAACATATCTTATTTTGTCTTTTTGTTCCTGTATTTGTCTTTGATCCAACATAGAAATCTTTGATCAATGTTATTTTGTGTGTTCATAAACATCTGGAATAGTACATATAGTAAATATCTTTAAAACTAAAGATTTCTCTCTGAAAAGCAAAAGATTAAAAGAAAAGGATGGAAAAGATAAGCAAAACTGTAGAAAACTGTAGAAAACGATGGAACTCTAGCCGCAAGCGATATCATGCAGTTTGCGGATGTGAACTCTAGCCGCAAGCGATATCATGCAGCTGTGGTTCTTTCTTCATTGATTTTCCAGATTTGTTTCAGTGACGGATATCAAACTTCAACATATTCTCTTCAAAAGAAAAACAAGTTGGAGTGCAACTGTTGAATCTGTTGACACACACAGACACACTTTACCTCTCTTAAAAAATTTGGTGAAACTGAACTCAAATTTTGCATTTATTAAAAGTAACTCCAGCCGAAGACTCAAACCAATTACAATGGTTACACTAACCTACAACATGCAATCCCAACCCTCATGCAGGTGGGGAGCCACAAATCAAATAGAGATTACCCTTTTCTTAAGTTAAAATCATATATGCAATTTTAAAGCCTAACTTCTCCACCTCGAGCCTTTAGAGTCCTCCAGCTTTCTGATCTTATTCAACAACTCATCAATCGTGTTCGACATCTCCTGCAATGAAACATGAGCATACAAAATGAATAATCAAAACGAGTTATAATGGAGAAAGGTTCGCTCAGTGCACGAGGAAGAACCTCTAGCTGCCTTCTCAGACTTTGTTCCTCTAAATCACGCCTGTCTCTTTCCTCTGTGAATATCTCAGTTCGATTCTCATGCTCTTTGCTCATTTCTTCAATCTTTTCCCTTGCTAAATTAACCTGAATCAACCATGGAAGATTCCATCACAAGAGAGTTTAAAAAAGATGTCAGAGAGTATGAATGAACCATACCTCATCTTCAAGTGCCCTGCTTCGCTCTTTCTCACGTCTCAGCTCCTCTTGCAAATACTGAGAGTACCAGTGGAAAATAAAAATAAAAAAAAAATATGTTGCAACGGAAAGCTTTTGTGATTTTTGGTTGGGAGTGATTACCATTGAACTATCTTTCCCTGACACACCATTGTCCCCTCTATGATGACTAGGATATGAGCTTGAGTAGAACTTGTCAGAAGCTCGAGTTTTGATACCTGATGGAGCAGATCCCTCAGGATCATTCTCTGGTGATGTGTCTACAAATCCGATTAAAAAAACGTATTAAATGTTTGTTTACTACAAGTTAAATCTCATTGAAAACTAGTTTTTGACACTGTACCTCTGTGACGATATCCGTTTCCAGGCTTGTATCGCCTTGGTGCATAGCCAATTTTGTGACAATTGGTGCTCCTGGTCAGAAAAAGAAAATGAAACAACATAAGCCATGGAACATCCAAGTCAAAAGCTTTAAGAGATACATGAGAAACAGAATCAGACCAATAAATCTTCTGCATTTGAACTAGACGTGCTTCGAGTCTAGAGAGAACTGTTGTACGCTCAAACCCTTGCTTATCATGAGCAGGCTCAACAAAATTAGCTTCCAGAACACCTATTAGTGGCAGAATAAACTAGCATTACATCTGCAGTTAGAATAAAGCAAATAAGAGTATGAAAACTTCCAGGTCAAGCTATACCTATGACTCCACGACCATCACTGCCTGCTGCATTCCATATCCTCCAAAATGGCTGATGAAACAAAGTTAGAAACCAATACATGAGAACATGAAGTCCAGTAAAGGCCAAGTATCATGTTAATAAGAAGGAAACCTTGATGAGTCTGTTTTTGTGGTAGACATTAAAGCCTTGAACATCAACATGGTGTTTTGCGTCCTTCACGAATCCCAGAACTACAACGGCAGACATCTGACAAAAGAAGTAACAATCTTTAAATTGAAGCCTTGCTAGTAGTATAAGAGAATGACAAGAAGGATGGATAAGTTAAGTTTTTAACCATACATTTGCATCCGTAACATAAGAATCGGCACCATACTGAGGTCGATAGGTGATCTGCTCAGTCTGCATCATGTCATTCACAACATTGTGGTGCTCAACATCTTTTCCTCGTAGTAATATGCGAAATGCAGGTGGGATTCTTAGGTAGAGGATTGATACATAACTCTGAGAACATGTTGTAAAGATCTTAGAAATGAATTTGTAGAACAAGATTCTCAATCATATTCCTATAATGGGAATTAATGAATGTGTATGTACCCTTAGTGAGTGTTTGAAGGTTAGGAAGTGCCTAGAATTAGGAAACTGAGCAGCCATTTTGATGTTTTTCTCATCCCGATTGACACCTCTAAGTTGGATATCCTGCAGATACAACAATATGTTATATGCATAAAAGCTCTGTGTAATTACAAACAATAATCCGTATATACAGAGAAACAAAGACACATACATGAGGATCAGCATCAAAGTCAAGTTCCAGCAAGCCATGGTCATCTTCCCACAGGTTATATATGATTATCCGTGTGCCACGATCCTTCATTAGACCAAACTACAACAAATTAAGCAACAAATTAGTGAGAACGTCTGCTCAGAGGTAGTAAAGGGTTAGTAATATATGCAAGTCCACGCCAACTGAGTGAAAAAATCATTGTAGTGACACATTAGTATGAATAGGTGACTGAGAAACTGCACTAAACAAAGGCAAGTATATTTACCTGACGAAGAAGATCTTCTTCACTAGAGAACGGAGACCACTGAATTATTGTTTTCGCATTTTTATCCCAATCACTAAGGGAAGACCGGACTATTTTACTCCATTCAGTGTCTCTTTTTTCATAGTCAAGCTGGTCATTTAAATAACGTCACATGAAAATATAAAAATAACATGGATACAATATTAAAATCTAAATTTGAAAATAGATCTTGTGGACATGAAGCATTTTCTATCGCAGGAGATATGTATGGCCAGTTAAGAAACAAAGCTAAGTCACCATGATGAACAAGCAATGCTGAAAATTTTACACATTAATAAGGGAACCTAAATAATGGGCTGCCATTGAGTTAAATACTAACAAGAGATCATAAGAATCATATCAGCATACTATCAATAATAGAGAAACCAAGTGGGTGACCATGGAGTTATTCTGTAACAATGCCACAGAAAACAAAACAAAGAAAAGATTTACCATGGGTACAACAATGTCCTCCTTTCCTGTACTCCTCAGAAATGTATATGATAAGAGCCCAATGCTCTGCGTAGAACTAAAACCAACATCAAGTAAAAAAAATACACTATAACAGAAATAACAAGCCGAAAGGGGTAACAAGTTAGTAAAAAAAGAAACTAACCTCTTTCCATCTTTTCCAGCGCAGCGTGAGAATACAATGACATCAGCTCCAAGTCTCATTGTACTCGTCTTAAAACCATTTCCATCTATAAAACAGTAAATTGAATCAAGCGTCTTTCCTCAAAACATATAATAACTACTATCACTGGGGTTAGCAAAAGAATAAATTAATTACATTGTCCAATGGTATTTGCAAGTTTGCTTTTGGCGGAGTATCCTAGAGACATGCATTGTCGCATTTTTTCAGGATCCATCCCACCTCCATTATCTGTACATGAGGATCGAAGTGGACAAAAGTGCAACACTTTAGACAACAAAAACAGGGGAAAGATTCTCTGAGACAGGTTAAAATCAAATGTATTATGTATACCCTCAATTAGTATCATCCTGTTCCTTTCTTTCTTGGTTTCGAGCATGTCTACGTTAACATAAGTAGCTCCACTGGCAACCTGATTTCAGTGAGGAACTATTAGTACAACGATCAGAAGCTTATGCTCTCTGGTCTGTGTAATATATTTATAACAAGTTAGGGAGTTAAACAAACCTCATCCAAAGCATTGTCCAAAAGCTCTGCAAAAGCTGCACGAGAGACCAAATAAAAACAGATTCGCTTACTAAAAATTAGAGTCAAGCTCCCTTTAATCCAGGTTGATTAACTTTAAAAAAAAAAATACCTCCAAGAGCCCATTTGTGACTAGTAGCATTAGAATGTAGAAACTTGGGATGGACTCTTACATGGTCAAAGCCACCTAACACACACAAACATAGAGTGGACAATGTTTCAAACCATGTCAAACAATTGATTTTTTTTTTTAAAAAAAATTTGTTCTCGCATTACTGTTACCTGAAGAAAGATCCCAATTACCACCAGGCGCTCCTTCATAATCTCCCGCTTTCCAAAACTGCTTGCAACTGCCAACTCTACCGGACGGCATATTCGAGAAGACATTATTACTGCATGGATCCGTCGGAAAAGCATGCGACAAATTCACCGGAGAAGGAGGAATCGATTGGTCGAATCCTTCCGGCGACAACACGACTGCTAACTCACCTTCCACCGTCGTTGCCTTCTTGGCATTGTCTCTGTCCAATGCAGAGTAGGAAGTAGCATCTCTCCCTCTCTTGACACCGACGGGGTTTACAGAATTATACCTTCGTTCAACAACATGTTCCTCAACGTCGGAGTCGTCATCGCTGCTGCATAGATCGATTAGAGTTACAGTGTCGCCTCGCGGAATGTACGGTGGTATAGTCTCTTCCTTCACTTCGTTATTATCCATCAATGGGGATTTAACAAGAAACTTTTTTGAAAGAGTTAAGAGAAGCAAAGAAGACGGATATAGATGCTACTCGCCGGTGAAGTGTGACGGACAGCGACAAGCGGAGACTATAATAAAACTATGAAGCGGCGGATATAACTAAAAAAAAAAGAACGAAAGAAACTGTAAAGAAAGGGTTTTTACTTTGACCTCCACGTGTATTGCTTTGACTTGTTTCATTAATTTTTTCTTGTCGGCTACCTTGACTTGTTTTGTCTTTATCGTACAGAATAAAAAATAAAAGAAAAAAATTATCGTACGCAATTTTTTTGAAGTGACTCATGAATAATCCGAAAGCTATTAACATATGTTTGAACATGATGTAGGTTCAATTAGGGGTAGGCAAAATATCCGTAAATTTTGATTCGATTCGTTTTTTGCTTCGATTCAATTCAAAAAATCCGGATATCCGTAGCTTTACAAATCAAAACAAATACTAAAATTCGATATCCGTCAAAAACGAAGCAAATCACAAATATTAAAATTTTGGGAAGCGGTTAACCGATCCGATACGGCAATATATAAGTACATGTATATCTTGATTATATTTAAAGTTTTACATGTATGAAGTTTTATAATTATTATTCTGACATATGATTTGAAAGATTTTATTTACATTATTATTTATATAAAAGTAGTACATAAAAGAAAAAAAATTATGATAATTATATTTTTTTTCTTAAGTTTTGTGTTATTATAGTTGTTAACTAATTTTAAAATTTTTACAAAATATGTAGATTTACTAATTATTTTAATTTTTACCTTATATGTCACGTAAAAAATATATTATACAAAATAAATTTGTATCGAAATTTTAAGATTGTTTGTATTGATAAAAACATATGAAATATCCGAAAATATTCACAAATATCCGCAAATATCTAATTATTTTTCGGATATCCGTTTTTCCGAATATCTGTATTTCTCCGAAGCAAATCAAATACAAAAATTAGACATTCGTAACATACGAAACAAATCACAAAAATATTAAAAAAACCCCGATATCTGATACGTTCCCATGCCTAGGTTCAATGATATAGGCTTTTTCACAATACGTATTGTACAATTTGATATATCGATACAGATGGATCATACTAGATAAATGTGCACATTCGATTATCATCAAACAAGCAGCTTAATGTTGTCTCACTCAATGTAATCATCTTACTGTTCTCTGTTGTCTCGATGTAAAATGTGCTACAACACTTTTTGAAATCTGTTTTTTATTTAAATGAAGTCATAATTATGTGAAAGTTTTAGCCTCAAATTTTGGTATATACAGTACATTTTATATCATACGATTCGGTTATGAGTGTAGCTATGTGTCATCACCAGAACGATTTTCAATTTTTTTATGAAAATATGTTGGTCCATCTAAGTATATATTATATTTTTTTATTAAATTAACTATTAATTTTATTAGTAATGCATAAAATATATTCTTTATTAGAATTATCTGATATGATTAACATATTCATGACAATTAATGATTTTGAATGATAAAGATTTGATGATAAATTTTGCATCTTTGGTCTTTTTGTTTAATTTATGTTATTGGAACTTTTAAACAATCATATTAATCAGTAAATAAAAAATATATTTTTTCCTGTATGTTATATTTTATTTTTTCAAAATGATTATAAATTTCTAAAAACTGTTAAAAGACTAAGTATGAAACTTTTTGGAACATTGTTAACTTTTTGTTATAAAAATATATAAATGATCATAAAATCATATAATTACGAAGTATAGTTTTACAGATATTCAGAATATATATATATATATATATATATATATATATATATATATATATTATTTTAATGTCGTTTAAATTAAACTATACAACAAATAAAAATATATAAGTACGTTAATTTCGAATTTTATATTGAAAATGTATAGAGATTTTAATATTTTAATTTTAAAAAAAAATTCATATAAGATACTCTAAGTTACTAAGTATATCATTATACAACATATAATGTTTTATTTTTACCGCTGTTAATTATTGGCTTATTATTTCATGATAAGGGAGTCTTGAAATATGTGTTTAATTTCAATTAATATTATTATACAAAAAATCAATATATTCTTATATGAAGAATTTATATTACTTTGGAAATAATTCATTAACCTTAGTATGATATTATGTATAGTTAATTTAGAAATACAATAAATGAATGCAATCTTTATATAAAAATATTGTCAATGACTTTTAAAGTCGTGTTAATTTTTAACAAGGAAATAATATATCGTTTTTTCTAATGTTAATATATTTTAATAGTTTGTAATTTAAATCTAATAGTAAATACAATGACCTTTAAAAATCATGATTTCAACATCAACGGTCTTTTAATTAGCAACTTTATATCCAAGATGCAATATTATATATAAAATGTAATATATAACACAAAATTTTCAAGCAAACATTATTAAGAAAATTAATCACGTGCATGAGCGTAGATTATCAACTAGTTTCTAATATTAATTGAAAAGCATTCTAGGTGATGTGTTAGTCAATACACTTTAAAAAAAAAAGTAAACGTAATATAATGTGATAATGTATACTTGGCTTGGCTTGCTAAAAATGACTGTATATGTAAAAGTTACTTGTTAAAAATAATACGTACAACTCAACCGGAGGTTACAATCTCCGAAGTGGCTGCTTTGCACAAACCAGTCAGATAATTATTGCAGAAGGTGCTATATCTCAAACATATGTCTTTGCAGTCCGTGGTGCATACTTGATCATGGTGTCAAATATGTTGCTTACGTGCACAATCTTAAAATTACATTGATTGACTGAAAATGAATTACAACCGCTCCAGAACCTTGTGGTATGTAATGCAACTCACCCCAACTATATTACTGAAGCAATGTTGAACAGCATGTACTTTATATTATAGTTACATAAAAACTTTAAAGCAAAGTTCAGTTATATTACTTTTTTATCAAGCATAAAGTAAATGAAGAATCAGAAACATATTTAGCAAATTACTTGCAAATATTTAGGATAAACATGTAAATAGTTAGCAAATAAGTTGCAAATATTTAGAAAATAACTTGCATGTATTAAACAAATGATTTGAAAATATCCAGCAAAAACTTATAAGTAATTCTAATATAAGATCCTTGTTAATTTAAATTTATAAATTTGATTAATTGAACTTTTGGAAACTTCTTTCATGGCTCAGATCATATTCTCAAAATTTATCAAAATATTAGTAAATATATATATGATATAAGAATAGAACATATCTAAAATAAATTTCAAAATTCACACAACTTACCTTTGTTATATAAATGTCTTACAACAGTGAAATTAAAATTCAATAGATACACAGTTCGCATTATCTAGACATTAAGCAGTCTTGAAAATTCCTTCCAATAATATATTTTCTACAATTATTTAGAGTAATATTTGACACTGAAATTAAAAAGTGAAATAGAACAACATCAAACATATTGTCCAAAAGATAAAAAGTCTGGGCTGATAGTCATAATAAAAGCTTCCACAGACCTATTCAATAAAATTCAAAATACATATTAAATAATAGATCGTAACAAATGGAAATCAATTATTTTTTTTCCAAATTGGTTAAATCCTTAGATGCTACACGTTCATTGTTGTTTGTGTTCCGTAGATTTTAGTTTGTTTTTCATACTGCTGATTGCATACTAAATTTCACAAACATTGTAAATTAGCATCACATGCATTTTATAGACTTTGTGTCTTTGATTGAAAAATATACATCAGATAAATATTTACATATGCATTTGATTTTTTCAGTACAGTTTAAGTCATGGCTTTCACATGTGAAAGTGTACTTCTATTATGTAAATGTCCTGGTTTAATAATTTTTTTTGTAAAATTTGTGAATGTCGTAGTTTATATGTAATATAAAAGCAGTTAAACTGATGGTTAATTTAATATAAAAGAGGTTAAATTAATATAATAAAATTGTCAAAAAACATGTTTTGAAAAAATATAATTCTTATATATTGTGTGGTCGTATGAAAATAATATTTTATATGATAAAAATGTGTTCATTAAGATATAAACAAATTATGATTAAGTATTTAATCAAGCAAAAATATTTGTATAAAAATATTTTATAAATATTTTTAATATGCGAGTTTTTGAAAACATTTCAACACAATAATGAAAATATATATATGTTGATGAAATTTTTCATATAAAAAGAATTTGGTGTTTGATATAAACTTTTGGAAAACATAAACAATAACCTACTATTCTTATTTTTGAATTAATAAGACATAAACTGATGATTTTTTTAAATGTCATTAATTGGAACCATTTTACCATTAATTGGATATTCCTTTTCAAAAATATGTTTAATCAAAATACTTTAACATGGGAGTTTAGTGATTATTATTTATGATTTAATAAACTAAGGAAACAATAATATTAAATTTGTAGTAAAAAAAGAGAATTCTCCTAAACTAATAAGTATTTTTATAAAAATATTGCTCCCGTACAACAGGGTAGACGATTAAACTCAAGTAAAAATGATACCGATGGATAATAGGAGATATACTGGGATTCAAACTAAACTATAGATAGCCATATTTCTTTGGATCCATTTTGAACTTCATGTAAATTTTAATTATAGGCCTAACTTCATCGATTAGCAGCTGACTCTGGGTTATAGCTTCTTTTTCGTCAAATGGGTTGTAACAAAAAAAAAAAATACAAAACATGGGTTGTGACTTTTGGCTATGATCAAAGGCTTTTGCAGTTGCGCTGGTGGATTGTGATTATGCATATTGATGGTTGATTGATACCGTAGAATATTTGCGTTGAATCCTAAAGTAAAGAAATTCAAGCACATAAATGTTCTCAGATTTGTTTAACCTGGTGACGACTCTTTATTCTCACAAAGTTAGAAAGCGATTTGAACAACAATAGCGTGACACTTGTGTTCCCAAATGGAAATTTCGTGAAGAAGCTAAATCTTTACAACCGGAAGAAGTCGCATCTAATTTGAAACGACCACACAACTCGTCGGTCATCATCATAAGATCATATCCTTACCCAAACCCATTCTCTTTTGGTATAAACAAAACAAAAGTAAAACGTAAGATTAGACAAGATGGGACCACTACCAACTCCATTACAATACCAGTCAAGCTTTTTATTTCTTTTTATTGCGTCAGTGAGAGTGAGCCTCGTGTCCCTCCTGAATACATAATTCAAAACCGATAAACAAATTAGTTTACTAATATACTTGTTGTAAGGCTAGTGCTCACTAGGCCTGGGCATTCGGGTACGCGGATCGGATTCGGGTCGGGTAGTCTCGGATCCGGATCTTTCGGGTACTAGAGGTTAGGATCCGATCGGGTAATTCGAAAATTTCGGTCTCGGATCAGTTCGGATTGTTTCGGGTCCGGGTCGGGTCGGGTCTTATGTAGTAGGAACCATTCGGGTAACTAGAGTTTATCGGTTCGGATTCGGTTCGGTTTCGGGTTGGGTTCGGGTCGAATTCGACCTTAAAAATACCTAAAAATATAAAAAAATATCTGAAAATATTTATTTATTCAAAATTTATGGTTTTATTATATTAAAGTGGGCATATATATTAAACTATACAAGATATAATAACAATTTGGTATTTCTTAGTAGTTGATCTCCTTATTCTCTAGACAAATAACATGTCTTCGATTCCCCTTCAATGCATTTTATTTAATTAACATTATTAATTCGGGTACCCATCGGGTTTTGGGTTTGGGTCGGGTCGGGTTCAAGACCCGCGAGTCCTCCGTAACAGGACCCGTAACAGGATCCAATCGGATAATTTCATCGGATCGGTTCTTATTCGGACCGGGTTTTTTCGGTCGGGTTTGGGTCGGGTATTCGGATCCGGGTAAAATGCCCAGCCCTAATGCTCACTAAGTCAGGAAATTAGGCGGCCTACGTTTCTTAGGGATAATATATGTGGTTGGTTACTTTAAAATTTTCCAGATTTGAGAGTTCGAATATAAAAAACTCAAAGATAATTACCCGGTGGGGGAAAATGGAGTTAAGGATCTTCGGCTTAGTGGGCTTGGAGTGTTGTTGAGGGAAGACGCCGTGTTTCTTGAACTGTTCTCTAACCAAACGGTTGTAGATAAAAGCTGCGCCATGGAACTGAGGCAGAACCAACCAAGCAACGAACACAAGTTTGACCGAGTACCAAATAGGAATCCACTCAAGAAGAGATTGCAGAATCAGCTCCGTGAGTGTGAGGAACGAGTATATGATCCAGTACGATAACCACTGTTCATCGTCTACTTTCGTTGCGGTCTCCATCGCTACCACCGATGCATACCTGATATATATCAATATAATTTTAACCCTAAGTTTTTTATTTTCTTATTTAACAAAACAAGATAGACTAAGTTTTTTATTTTCTTATTTAACAAAACAAGATAGACTAAGGAAAACTTACAGTGGATACACTAACATCATCACAGGCCTGCACATACAATATCAAACCATATTAGAGATCGAGTGTCTATAATTTTCAATAGCAGAAATACAGATGAGATTTATATAAATTAATGGTAAGAGGGTGAAGAATACCCAGCGCCTGTATGAAGAGCAGTGACCAAAGTCCAGAACTTGGTCATTTTTCTCTTATTTTTTTAAAGTAATTTCAGAAGCTACTACTATCTGGAAGTGTGAGAAACAGAGAGACAAGACAACTCTGTGAAATTGTTAAGGCTCTTTTTTAAGGAAGAGCCAGCAGTCTAATTTATAGAAAAGTCTTGGAGATATGTGCGGTTTGCTACAGTTGGTTCACACCTTTTTCGTTGGCACTTATAAAATGGTTTACGGGTTAATAAGCAGAAACGCTCATGTCATGGCGGTCGGTTTACATTTAATCCGGTCTGGTCTATTTGTTAATTTAGCCTTGTTTGAATCGGTTTAGTTCATCCATAAGATGTCACGTGGCGAGAGAACAGAGGGAGACAAAATTCTAACCTGACACGACCGTCCTTAAAGAGTAGAAGGTCGGTCGGTGATTGCTAACGTCATTGCGTTTTTGATAAGCTTTCTTGTTTTATTTATCGTTTTCTGATTATATATGAAAAACTCGTGTCATCCGTAGGGTAGGTCAACTTTAACGAGGAAAGCAAGTGGCCATGGAACAATCTTCCCCCAACTCCGAAGCTTCACAAGTTCAGATAATGCTTTTCTTTTCTTCTTTTAGATAATCACAGAAATATGCAATATGCATCTTTTCAAAAAATAAAAGCCCAAAAAATATTAAAGCAAAAAAGATACAATATGACATAACGAGATATCCCACAGCTAAAACAAAAATTTCATGTAAAACATAAAATATTAGTTCCCTCCAAAAACAGGTGCTACCTATGATAATAGTCTAATTCATCCTTTGAGCAGCTTCCTTGGCTAGAACCCTCTCTTTAGCCTTTGTCTTGGCCTGTGATTTGGATCCCATTATCCCACCTCCCCACTTCTTTCGGTTCTCTTCATACTTGTCATTGAAGTTTGCCTATAATCCAACCATGCAAAACCGTTAAGAATAAATTTTTGAATATCTAGCAAATGAAGATGAAAAGCAGCATCTCTCACCTTAATGGCCTCAAGGACTTTGCTGAACTCCATCTTGTCCTCGTTCTTCACTGTTGTTAAACACAAGCAAGCTGCTGTTTTCTGGTGGACAATCTGCAAACAAGCCACCACCAATAAAGGAGTTACAGATCACAAACACATGATCTTCCTTCTTCTTAAGATATAAATAAGTAAACAATCATATATCATTACCGCTCCCAATCTTGATTTCCCCTTGATAATGCAGTAAGGAACTTCCATTTTCCTGCAGAGTGCAGGCAACCAGACAACCAACTCAATCGGGTCCACATCATGAGCAATCACCACCAACTGCGCCTTGTTCTACAACCATAAAAACACATACAAGTTTGAGACAAGATTAAATCACTAGAGGGTGACAAATGGATTAGTTCTGAAAGGGAACAGAACCTGCTCAATGAGGTATGTAACATGGTTCAGACCATACTTCACAACAATTGGCTTTTTCGATTCAACAGGCTTTCCTTCAGCCTCAGACTGAGCCTTCTTGAGAAGACGTTCCTTCTTGGCTGCCTTGTCCTCAGGCCTATACTTGAGGAGAATCTTCAAGAGAGAAGTCGCTGAAATTATAACAGACATTGAGTTAAAAGCAGCAAGAGGAAGATTTATTAAAACAGAGCAACAACAAAAGGGAATGAGATGAGGGAAAAGACCTAAGTTCTTGTCAAGGGTCTTGGTGAACTGGTTGAGTGCTGGTGGGACCTTAAGCCTCTGCTTAAGAATACGCTTCTGCCTCTGGAGACGGATGGACTTTGGCCATTTGATGTATCTGGTCAGATCCTTCTTCGGTGGCAATGCTCCTCCGATACCAAACTGTTTTGGACGCCTCTCAAAAAGTGGGTTTGTTACTTTCTCCTGAAGCCAATAAGATGTTTACCAATAAGGACCAAATAAAGAGAAGCAATCAACTTCTAGAGAGAGTAGAACGAATTGACATACCTGCTTCTTCTTGGTAACCGCTTTGACTCCTTTCTTTGGGGCCTAATCAGTTGGTATACGTGTAAGGAATCATGTTAAACGGTGAAACAAACATAAATAAACAAGTCGGTATTAAGTATTAACTGATGCTTCTATAGCAAGCATGAATTGTATAACATAAGTAAGCTACCACATAAGTAGACTAAAGAAGCAGCAATCAATTCATCTCACACGGAACTATGTTAGCTACACTGAAACACGTAAGACCAGATTTAAAAACATATTCTTTAAACCAAGCACAGTTGCAGAAACTTAAGAATCAGGCTAATAAAAGTTAGCACTATACGTATCTCGAATCTAAAAGAAGACATTAACGCAGTTGATTCACCAAAATGGAGCTAAGTAGAGTGAATTAGCAATGGATTGTGTGATGAATAACTTTAATAACAATGTAATGAACTCGAAGAAGAAAGTATACCATTTTTAAATTTCCACAGCAACTGTTTGTTCCTCAGAGAGAGGGAAGAAACTGAAACGCTAGAGAGTAGCTTACGAAAGAGAAGACAATCGAGCATTTAGGGTTTCTCGTTACGTGAGTAGTTCAGATGGGCCTTTTTTCGGGCTTAACTATAAACCCAACTAGATAACATAAGATCTATTTTGTCTTTACTATGTCCGAAAATAGTGAAATCCTTATCCTTTATATACTAAAGCACAAGTCACTCTACCAATTATATTATGACATGTGGATAATCAAAATAAAATCAAGAAAATGAAATAATGGAAAATTGAACGGTTAGATAAATCTAAAAAACAAAAGTAAAAATAAAAACTTTGACCAAAAAACCTACGATTTAAACTGTAAAAAAGTCCCTAGATTCTCTCATATCACTACCATCACGTTCAACGGAATATCATACTCCCTCCGTTTCAAAATAAGTGTCACTCTGATACATTTCACACAAATTAAGAAAGCGTTGAAATATATGTAAGTTGTCATTAATTGCATCTCACTGACCAATAGTGTTTTAGATAAATATATTTATTTATAATAATAATGTATTTTCCAATTAATTTTGAGCTGAAAGTTAATAAAAATCGCATTGGAATTGTAGAATGACACTTTTTGTGAAACAAGGAAAATGAGCTAAAGTGACACTTATTCAGAAACAGAGGGAGTATCATCTACCATAACTGTTTTATCTTCCTTTTTTTATCAACGACTGTTTTATCTTCTTTATATTTCCAAGGAACTAATTTGTTTTTTTTCTTTGTTTTTTTTCTGGCTCTTTTATTCATAGTTTCCGTCTGCTTCATCATTTTTTGAAAGGGCTTTTAAATGGAGCAACATAATACAAAATCATAGCATTGTCAAGAACAAATGAGGTAATTGTAAGCATATAAGACTTTTATAATAGTTCTTCCCTTTCTTTGACAAACAAAAAAGTTTGAGTATTTACAAATTTGACATTTTCCAATGGCTTATTCCTAGGAAGACAAGAAGACAGTGTGTGTGTGTGTGGGGGGGGGGGGGTGAGAATTTTTGATATTTTTCTTTCAGTTAACCATGGTAAACTTTCGATGTTTTTGAGTTTCTTCAAGTGAGAAGTTTTGGTTTATTATGTTTACTACAGGGCAAAAGAAAGCTGTGTCATTTTTCACTACTGAGAAACATGAAGACAACAACATTATTGGTAACGAGATCAAGTCAATTATCGCAGATCAAGTCAACTATAGCGATATTAGTTAATCATAACTGTAAGTTTGTACAAATTACTGCATACATTAGCCAGTATCCATAGTCGGATTTATGAAAACTATCGTTCTTCTTTGTTGTATTGACTTTGTCATTTTTACGTGTTAGTTTTGTTATTCGATTTGCATCATACAGTTCTCTGTTATATAGTGGTAGGATACGTGTGAATTTTTTTAAAAAACTTATTCTTTTCTTATTGGATTTACAGATGAAAATAGTAACACTTAAAGACAAATAGTTGTTTAAGCGGTGGGATAAGAATCAGACTAACTAGAAGAAGATAAGAATGTTGAAAATAATGTGTAATTGTGTAACTAATCAGATTTTTAAAGCTATTTTGATTAGTCTTTTAGTTTAATTTCGGTAAATTATGTATAGTTTTATTGTTAAAGTCCATTAGTTTGTTTTGTCAATATATAATACAAAAGTAATGCTTAACTATGAGTCTATAATTGAGTTATTACATGTAACTCT
Organism: Hirschfeldia incana; assembly: GCA_026261945.1. Lineage (NCBI taxonomy): Eukaryota > Viridiplantae > Streptophyta > Magnoliopsida > Brassicales > Brassicaceae > Hirschfeldia > Hirschfeldia incana. The sequence goes on from JABCMI010000006.1 coordinate 9,504,843, forward strand.
TAGCTTTTGACATATATGTAAATGTAAGTGTTTTTTTTAATAAAAAGTATTTTGTTTCTATTCTGCAATATATATTAAGAGAATTTGATTTTATTCTGCAATATATATTAAGAGAAACTAACCATCCGCGCAAATGCGCGGGAAAAATACTAGTTAGCTTTCTAAAACTCGAGTCAAATCAAATATCCCAGCTCTGTATATAGTTTTACAGTTTTGGCCAAAATACATCAAACCTTGATGAGATTCTTGAATATAAGGCGATGATTTATATAATATAAAGCTAAAAACCAATTTTTTTTTTTAATTTAAAAGCATATTTCATTCTCAAAAACAAAATTCAGGTAGGAACAAAAGTATAGATCTGCCTGTTCATGGAGAGTTGATCATCAAAGCCGTTGATCAGCACAAACAAAACACTTAACAAAAGAACTACCACACCAACACAGACAATACTTCCTCTATTCTTCTTCTCATGCTTCTTGTTGATCTTATTATCATCTTCAGCTTTCATCACATTAGAAGACCAACAAGTGGAATGAGAGAACATTGTCATTCTGGTCTCATCATCATCATCATCATCATCAACGTCAGAGTCTTGAAAGAGTTTTCTCCTATAGGGGGATCTCATCTCTGCCTCTGGACCAGCTTGATCGTGTTGAAGAGAGATCATCAGCTTCCTTGGAGAGTTTTCCACTAACTCAAGTGCTTCTTCCACAGTGATACACGAAATGGCAGATGAGCTTTTGACTTCTTTCATGGCGGTCCATACTTTCTCAAGCTCACACAGCTTCTGCTTCAGTCGCTCGTGTGGATCTTCCTCTCTTTCTTCCATTGTTCTTTTTAAGAAAAAAAAAACTCGACTACAGAATCAAGTGTAAAACGAACACATCACATGGTTTATAAAAAGGGTGAAGATCTTGTAAGATCACACTAATTACCATTAACTTTTTTCAAATTTTATTCATCCACATAATTATAAAATTCGAAATTTGAAAACGATAATTCAAAATATCAGTAACTGAAAAATATATTGTACAAGCAAGGAAAATCATAAATGAACATTTCTTTCGCAATCTTGTTAAGAAAAAAAAGTCAGTAATAATAACCATTAGAGATGATGTGTGTGTCCAAACTTCGAATCCATGGAGTAAATCTTCTTTCATGTGTTCCATTAATAACAATGAGATACGTTTGGTTCAACACTTACTACAAGTGGATGGCTAATCAGACATTATTAGTTTTGTTTTGTCCTTTTGAGAATCAAAGAATGCTAAAGACTATGACTATGAGCCTGCCTCTCAATTTCTAGATGATGGCCATCAAATTCAAAAGAGAAAATGAGATAATAGATTAAACAGTTGGATCAGAGATTAGCATTCCTCTAGTTTTGTTGAAAGCACATATACAGTCTTCTATCCTCTCCCATGTGATGTTTTCACTTTTCAGTGTAACTTAAGAAGCAACAATTATGTTAGTGGGCTTGGGCCTAAATACGATATGTCACGTCTGTATAGAGTGTTGACTTTGCTGACATGGCATACTTATATCGGTGCTCGTTCTGTGATTGGCTCATAGTTATCCATGTGACGCTACTTTCTCGCTTTCCCTCTCTCTTTTGACTGGAGCCTCTCTATATCTTCCTTCAATAATTTTCAGCAACTTTTTCTCGTCGTGCCGAACCAAAAAAAAAGGAAAGACAAATAGAAAAAAAAAGTCGTCAACGAAAGAAAGAAAGAACCATGGACGCAATCGATTCCGTCGTGGATCCTCTCAGAGATTTTGCCAAGGACAGCATTCGTCTCGTTAAGCGTTGTCACAAACCAGATCGCAAAGGTACTACTACCCTTTACTTATATACTTCATGAATGTGCATGAGAGATCCTGATGTTATGATGCATGAGAGATCTGTATGTTTTTATCGTCTTGATCTGCTGGATTTATCTGCGGATGCGAAGATCCGTACGTTGACGGCGGGATCCCGTGTTGTATGTCTTAATCTCTGTGTGTTGGTTTGGTTTGGTTTTTTGTAGAATTCACGAAAGTTGCGGTCCGTACAGCGATCGGATTTGTAGTAATGGGATTCGTGGGATTCTTTGTGAAGCTCATTTTTATTCCCATCAACAACATCATCGTCGGTGCCACCTAGGTAAAATCTTCTTCTACCAATTTAAGCTTGTAGGGATTAAGTTGATTCTTTTAAAGTGGTTAAGCTGATTTGTAGACGGAAAAATGCTAAAGCTTTCTCACAACCTCCTTTAGGTCACATGCCATTATTGAGTTTTTTTCTTCCTTTGAGAAACTTTTGATCCCATATAGTTATTACAAGTACCTAAAGCTGATTTGTAGACGGTAAAATGCTAATTTCTTTGGAGGCTTCTGTTCTTTCTTGATGCTCTAAATAGGTAACTTTGTATTTGCACATCAAATAGGATTTGTTTATTTGTATCCTGGAACTATCATTGAATTGAAGGTGGCTTTTATGCACTAGTCTTCTGTATTTGGTTGTCAAAATAATTAGACTTTGTGATTCAATTAAGATCATTGCATTAGCATATTAAGGGACTATGCATATAATTGAAGATATATGAATTGATATCTAACTCTTGTTTAGATAAGAATCTGAATAATGCCAAGTGAAAGTATCATTATTGTAATTTGGGATATAATTTGTTTGGTTGGCATGTTTGCAGATAACTAGCGAAGAAGAAGGAGAAGGGTAGAAACAGCTTTCTTGTTTCAAGTAAACACTTTCAAAGTTTTTTTTTTGTTCTGTTCAGATACTCAGAAAGAGGAAACATATGTTAACCACCCATTTGAGATCAGTTTCCAGTAATTGCATTCTATTTTATATGTTACTGTTTATTTCGCTATGCCGTTAGAATTTGCCGTGTGTTATGGTGACAAAACCCACAAAGATAATGAACTAATCAAGTTTAATTTTAGAGAAGTTTGCTTATCCCTGTTTTATATTTCTGTTGGTTTCACTTACTACTTTTCCGTCACGTAATTGCAACCAAATATACAAGTAACCGGTAGATGATACATACTTGAACTACCAGCATAGTACGAAATGACTTATTGAAACAGTACCTACTATTTCATTTCTAGAACGTTGTCTTGATCTGATTTCACCAGATCCCTGATTACGACAAAGACTTGTTATTAGTACTACCCTTAATCTTTACATTACTGAGAGTTTTGCCTCTGATTCACCACGGAAAACCCCACTTATAAGAGTTATGGAAACAACCAGTCTCGTTCACCCTATCAACATCAAAATGATACACGTTTGAATATTTTGACTATCTTTGCAATTCCATTGACATGACCTGTACTGAACATGTAATAATGATGTTTGGTAAACCCTAACGGGACAAGCAAATGACTTGCCAACAAGAGCAAAAAGAAGAAGAGAATCTTGCAACAAAAGCAATACGAGCTTTCCTTGTTATTCACTCCATGATGACACAAATATATAATCATTTAAAAACCAAATACCACTCACAAAACTCATTTTAGAACCTGATGATATTGAAAGAAAGGAGAGAATAGTTATAATGCCTCCACAACTTCATCAATCTTCACTTCCTATTCTCAACCCTCTACTTAGATTCTCACCTCCTTCCTCCCCTGACACTCCCAAACACCAGAGAGAATCAAAGATCACGATGCCAAAATTCAATGTACGCAAAGTGATACCCCTTCTTATCTTTGTTCTTTCAAGCCTCTCTGTTCTTCGCCTCCTCCGGATCTCGCTGAAGTCTTCATCCTCTGCTTCTCGTTCCCTCTCTTCCACCACATTTCGGTCTGAGTTTAGTCAGCAGATAAGTGCTAATGCGAGCCAGAGCGCTATCACTGAAAAGGAACTCAAGCTCTTATCAGATACTGTCATTAGTAGATCACCTTGCAACGTCCTTGTTTTCGGGTTTGCACCTCAATACCTCAAGTTATCTTCAATCAACACCAGAGGCATTACCGTCATTCTAGGAGATGATGAACATACAAAGATAAAATCTGAAGTAAATCCCAACAACACAAGAATCTACAGCTTGAAGTACCATCAGATGGAAGTCAAGAAAGCCTACAAACTGCTCCAACATGCCCGAGCTAACCCCGCATGCGCACCAAATATGTATAATCTACATCAAGGTTCATCAGAATGCAAACTGAAACTGAAGGATTTGCCACAGGAAGTATTCAATACCAGATGGGATGTGATAGTTGTCGATGGACCACGTGGGGATGACTTAGAGGCGCCAGGTAGGATTGGGAGTATATACACTGCAGCTGTGTTAGCAAGAAAAGGAAGCAGTAGTAACTCAACAACGGATGTTTTTGTGCATGATGTGCAAAGGACTGTTGAGAAGTGGCTCTCCTGGGAATTCTTGTGCCAGGAGAATCAGGTTTCAGCTAAAGGAAACTTCTGGAAGTTTCGGATCAAGGGTCAATCAAATGCATCTAGGTTTTGTTCACCAGAAGCAGCTCTGGTCAGATATTAACAAAATTAATTTAAGAGCAAGATTGTTGCTCCCTCAGTTCATCACACTACGATTTCTCTTGTCTTGTCTCATAAAAATGTGTAGGGAAACATGTTCAAATATGGCATTCAATGTAGAGTAGCTGCTATCAGAGTTTTCTTAAGACAACCCAAATGAAGATCAGACAGAAGGAGAAAAGCCTTCTCCGGATATATTATTAGGCTCCGTGAGACTTACACCCTTTAAGATTCCAGTACAAAACAATCCATGTCCTTGCACTACTTCAAGGAGTACCCAGGGTCACATGCCTCTAAACTAATACAATTGAGCACCATATCCAAGAAAAGAGGATTTATAAACTTCTACCTGAATGATCCGTACTCGTATTCTCCAAACTTTTACTTTTTATCATTTTCATGGAACAAAGTAGCCATAGAGTGTGAGAAGGCAAAAGATAGCTAAAAACCTTTTTTAGCTACTCTCGGGTTTGCACAAACACAACACTGTGACCAAAAATATCTCCTCTCTTCAATCGGACATCTCTACTTCAGGGGGCTTGTCTTGTTGGTTCTCCTGTGAAATCACTGAAGCGAGATCTTCAACTTTCAGGGGCGAATGTCGTGCCATATACTGAAACATGATCTGCAAAATGGATAGTAGATACTTGAATTTCAATTCCTAAGAATATGATAACCCAAAATTTCGAATGCAATATGCAAAGAAAGAGAGTGTTAACCTTGGAATAGCTATCAGCAAATGCCCGAGCTCGATTTGACACACTGATATATTGTAAATCTGCCTTCTCAAATTTACCATCCACACAGTTCAACCCTCCATCTCCTATGGCAAATCGAACAAGGCTTCCTGGAGTCAGTCCTGCCTGTAGTATCCAACATGGCAATAAGCACAGTGAGAAAGCAACCTTAAATCAAACAACATCACTAACTAGTATACTTCATAGACTCCAACGGTTTCCTAGTAGTACAACAACTAGAAGATTACTCTGATCTTACAGTTCTCCCAAATGCGTATTTTTCAACCTAGTTCAAAAAGGCTTATACTGAACATACCTGTTTTATAAAATCTGCATTCAAACAATTAACTGCTACGGGTGGATCGTCTGATGTTACAATTTTCCCATCATCTTGCAGCTCCAATACGATCTGCACTTACACGAAGCAGAGAGAATATAAGTTAAGACTTGTAAATGGGACTATGGGAGAATAACACTGAACACTTTGTATGAAAAAACCATGAGCTCTATAATGTATGTCATGTCCACTTACATGCTGTTGGTTTGGAACTTGTCCATTGTTGTCTGTATCGATGACATACTGACTACACCTCTCATCCTTCCATATCAACACCAGAGGAGTATTCCCAGTATGGTAATGTGCATGCCTGAGACAAATTTACATTTAACTTAAGTAGATGTTGCCGCATAACATTTGGCCAGAAACAAAAGGCATAGAAAACAGGATTTATATACATCATCGTCCAACATACACTTTGTCAAAGAAGAGCCCCAGACGAATAAGTACATTGTCAAAGACACATTTTATCTACAAGTTCATGAAATTTTGGTTACTGAAGCAAAACTAAATGGCATACTACAAGTAGAGAGAGATGAAACCGATGCACTTACTTGTTATAGAACAACAACCCATCCTTGACATAAGGTAATGACCCTGCGTAAGCCGAGTGAAGTCCGCTTTGGTCGCAGTTGTAAAACGGAACAACACTGAACCTGAACTTGTGGTAAAAAGAAGGCGGATCACAAGCACCAGTCTCATCAAGCTTTGACTGCAACCAAAAGAACCTGAACTCCGCAGTACATTCGTAAAGCGAGTAACCCCTCCAACAAACCATATCAATCACGTAATACGTCTGATCCAACTACACAAGACAAATACCAAAACCACTTAGTATATGATCATGAACAGAGATCATCATAAACCAATAAAAGGAAGAATCTTTCTTACCTCGTGAAATATACAATCTAATATCGAATACGATTGTGCTGGACCAGACACACCTTTCTTCCTAGCACCACCAGGCAACGCGGAAGGGAAATGATGCAAGACGGATCCATTACGTAACCTACTAACAGTTGTTCCATCTGTTGACACTACAAAACATCGCTTCCCAGCTGGTCTCGCTAACACATACCTTTAATAGAAAACCAAAAAAAAAGTTACGAACTTTGTAATGAAAAGAACATCAAGAGGGGAAGTTGTACCAATCTCTACTTAGATTCTCAGGAACATCGATCATCCACTCAGGTAACATAAGCTGACTCGCGAACCACTTGCGAGCCTCGGGTCCTCTCAGACTCGAAGCTTGCCGAATGCTAAAGCCACTCGCTTCCGATTCGGGTCCGCCCATGTCGACCTCTGGCGTGGGTTCGGATGGTGTTTCCGGGTCGACATCGGGTGAGGAGGGTGATTGGAGGGAGATGACGGAAGAGGCGAGGTTTCGTGCTCGGTGCTGTGCGTCGGAGCGATGCTGAGACTGGCGGAGGAGGGAGAGCTCGCGGCGTCTCTGTTGATCGGAGATAGGTCGTCGCTTGAAAGGACGGCGAAGATCATGCGGCGCCATTCTCGGAGGAAGAAAGTTTGTAACCGACCTGTTGTTGTCGGATCTTTTATTTATTGCTTTGTTCTGGTTCTGTGATATTAACTGAACCAATCCGGTTTGATTTGGGTTCTGTTGTATCTTGGGCCCCAACTGGATGTGTCTCCTACCCCTTTGTGAACTTGGGCCTCTGAATATGGGACTTGAACGTAATTAGGTCTTTGTACTAAGCTTTTATTACCTAGTAATACTTATGGTAATGCCTAGTAAATCTACTAGTCCAATTTTAATATGTGTCATTTATAGTTCAAAACATCATATGTATCAAGTTCGGGCCCCGAACCCCGAACCAACACAGCCTACAGCCACCACGTCCCGCCGTATGGACTATGGAATGTCAGCTACAGCCTACAGCCATCTTCAACAATGGAGAAGTTATGGGAAACTAAGATTTGCACGGAAAACGAAACGCTTAGAGAGAAAAGAAGAATTTCCCACACATATTTAAACAATATGGAACTTAATCACATATAGTTATAGAGAATGGAAAGGCCAAATCATTTTTAACAAACTTTTCTGAAAACCACAGTCTCCATACTAACGAGTTTCTTACATAATTTGATTTAAAGCATAGCAGAGTCAAAATCATACAAGACAGAATAATTAGATAATAAAAACAAAACAAGCTTTTGTAACGAGCCTTGTCGGAATTTGGCCTAAGTTTTGGAATGAGCCTTGTCGGCCAGATTTTTGTAACAAATCTTGTCAACGTCAAGCGGCCTGCAATAACAATAGAAAACGTTAATTTGTTATCTAGAAAAAAAAGAAGCATAACCAAAGATAGCAAATTCAGGGATCAGAGAGAAGGGATTTACTTGCGAGCTCTGAGCTTGCGCTTGCCTGGCCCACGACAAAGGTCACACCCAGTAAAGTTAACAAACCCGTAGTATTCAGCACTATCAGTAGCCATCTTCACCTCAAGCTTTCTTCCTCCCATGTAAGTTCCATTTAGTTTTAATGCATCATCTTCGCCATTTGAGTAGTCAATGAAAGCAAATCTGTTATTAAGAAACAACACAATCTTTAGTTTATATATGATACGAGTAGACAAAAATAATTCAAAAAAAGAAAAAAAGAGGAACAAAGTGACAAACCCCAAGGGAACACAGGTACCACATTGCATGGGAACAAAAACCCTTATGACTTTTCCACAAGAACCAAAAATGTTGCTCAATTCATTCTTGATTTCGTCCCTGGGGCGCAAATGCTGAAATCCCTTAACGAAAATGGTGTCAAGACTATTTCCGGTGGCCTCTTCACATCCATAACAGCAAGAATCTTCCTTCTCTCTCTTAATAGACAAAAACAACTAGGACAAGTAAAAATCTAACCGTTGCAGTTTTCATTTTTATTTAACAATCAATGTAACTTTTTTTTTGGATCAAAACAATCAATGTAACTATGCAAGAGTTTCACAGAAATATAACCTCAGTTTCCTTCTGCTTCTTCAAATTTGCTTTACTCTCCTTGTGTATCTTCTGCCTCTTCAGATTTCTTTTGCTACTGGAACATGGTTGCAACACAGTCTCACCTAAGAGAAATAATGAAAAAAAAAAGAAAAAAGAAGCTCAAAATCGACACAAAGCATTCAATCTAAAAAAATAGTTTATGTTCCTTTTTTTACCTGTAGTAGTTACTGGTTTTGCAATAGGCATCGAGTCCTCCTCTCGTTCGTCAGCTGAATGACCAACAATAGGGCCAAATCAGAATCGAGTGGCAAAAACAGATCAACAGGATAATATTTTTGATAACATAACAGAAAACTTCAAAAAGACAAAACAAGAAGTGATTTAAGAATCGAAACAACCCAGCACGTGATTTAACTAAAACAGTACAAGATTCATCAGAAAATCTTGATATCATAACAGAAACTTCAAAAAGACAAAACAATACAGTTATTCGACAAGATAAGACTTACCCAAGGAATTCATTGAGAGGATATTGATTTTTCTCTTCTGCAGCAGCCGCAAAGTCTCGTGGAAGAGTTTTGAGATAAGGTTCTAGGGTTCGCCTAACGGTGTCGTTTTTGTTTCGCCCAACATGAGCCCAACATGTTGATATACACGTATACATTAATAAGTAGTCCTCGGTGTTTCGGGTATCGTTTCGGTTCGGTTATTTCGGGTATCAAAGCCAGAATTCTTCCCATATATCTACGAATTCTAGAAAAATAAATAAATTAAAATGATATATATTCGATCATGCGATAATGTTCGGACCTTTTTACAAAGTCACTATCTACTTACATTCAGAAAACATGTTTACAACATTGGAATGCGTCATCAACAAGACCTATAAGAATCTTTTATTTAAGGGAAAACTTTTGAGTTGTACTCGTTTTATTTCATTATAGTTTTTTTCACCGAATTTTTTCAAGAAATTTTTTTAACGAAGCAACTGAAGAAACATGATAGAACATTAAAATACTGGTCTTCAACAGAGAGTGTTAGAAAAATTAAAGTAGATCACATATTATTAATGATTCACAGTAAAATATGTTTCACAACTTTGCTATAAATTGAAAGTTTGGGATTCTTTTGTAAAGTGCTCTTCCGATTAATAATAATAATTTCTATCTTTCTTCTCTTGGTATACAACTTCTTTCTTTTTTTTATTTTACGTAGTTTATATATACTATAATTATGATCTCCATGCTATAATAATAAATACACTTTACGTATCATAAAATAAATAATATAATATAATTATAATTTTATATTTTTAACGCCACAAAAATATACAAATAAAATACAAAACGTATGGATAAAAATTAAAAAGTTAAAAACCAATAGAATAAAATAATTTTCTAATATCCCCTAGTTATTATTTACGAAGTGATGTGTACACATGTCCTCTTTACAATCAGTTTTACAGAAAAAATCATAACATGTCTTAAAACAAATATGATATGACACTAATTTAACTGTGACATGTAAAACTTACTATATCAAGATTTATATTTTTGGTAAGATTTCTTAAATATGGCAATGACTATTTTCTATATATGAATTTATATATTAAGTAAATTTTCATAATATAGTAATATGACTAATAAATTTTATATCAAAAAATATTTTATTCTCTATAAATATTTATTTTGGTATGATTATAGAAATATGGTAATACCTAATAAGTTTTATATATATATATATATTAAAATAATATATTGTATTTATAAATAAAAATTACGAATTTTTTTTACATCAACTTATGAATCATATCTTATATTATTTAAAAAAGTATAGATATAATTATATATTTTATCAACTTATATATGTTATATATTTAATGTATATCTATTAGAACTAACTTATATATTTGCAAAACACATATTTAAAATAAAATTAACTGAATAAAGTATAATATGAGTAAAATAACTTTATAAACTTAATTATTTTTATTAAAACTTAAATAAAATAAATTTAAAAGTTAAAGTAAACTTGGATAAATCAAACTAGAAAAAATATATTAAGTCTTTACTTTTTAACTAATAAAATTTAAAATTTTATTTCTATAAGATAATTATATTTTTTGATTATAAAATTATATTTTTAGATTTTAATATCTGCGCATGGGACATGAGATTCCGGTCACTTAACGAAAATCGTTTCTATTTTGGGAAAAGGTGTATCTTTGGTATTTGTTAACATATAGTCTTAGGGTGAATGGTAAGAACATAAAACAGTCGCAGATGGGAACTAATACTTCAAACGATCATTAAAACAACAAAGATCAAAATGTCAAGGACATTGTATATATATAAGCATATGGATGTGTATTTCTATATTACTTCTATATCCAACAACGAGATCTTTGCACAAGTTCGTTGTTTTGTCTCTACAATTATCTTCTTTGCTCGGTCTACTTGAAAATATGTTGGGTTTGCATTTTCAGTCTGCATCTGTTACTTCAGCTTCTATGTCCACTACCGCTGTTGAGAAACCCTTTCCTGTAAAAAACAATACACCACTTCTCACCATTAGATCCACAAGACTTCTCAGTTAGACAAAGTAGAGCAGGCATTTAGTTATTAGGAAATGTAAGAAAGAACCTTTCTTAGGTGGAGAAGAAAACCCATTTAGGTCTTGTCCGAAAGCAGTAGTTTGGTTGGAAAATTTCACTGGTTCCTTAACAAACTTATCATCCACAACTGCATTTTCCGCAAGTACAATGCTTAAGAAAAAAAAGAAGAGAGGTACAACTTTGACAAATCTAAAAGTAAACAAGGGTTCATATTTTCACCTGAGAATGGCTGAGTGCAGAAAGGGCAAAGCTGTACTTCATCGTCCAACGATGACCTGCAGCGATTTCGATATTCAGTCAGCAGAGATTGAGAGCACCAACAAAAACATTTTGAGGGATTGATTATTGTGATAGACATCCTTACTTGAATATCTGAAACTCGTTTCCACAATTTGGACACTGCACAAAGGTAAAGTGAAATGAAAAAAGAAAACTCAAGCTAATTAGAACACAATACAGAAGGATATACTTTAAACACACAAGTGCCATCCTAGTTAAGCTAAAGAGACAAGAAGACATACACTGCTCTGGACAATATCTCGTTGTGCCCACCAAAGAAAAGCTCCCAACCCCAAAATTGGAACAATCACTACAACCAGCTGCAGACAGAAGATTGTAAGAACTTCAACTAACCAACCATACGGATACAAATTAGATAACAACAGAGAGAGGTGGAAAGAGAGAGAGTAAATTAGTTACCCAGGCGGATACAATAGCGTCAAGAACCCAACCAAGCTGACCAGTCATAGAGAGATAAGTCAAACCAATAGCCAAAACAAGGTTCCCAAGGATCCTCCCGTTCCCGTTGTTATCTCCGCCACCGTTAAAGCCTAAACCTTTGTTACAGCTAACCTTCAAGACTCGTCTTTTACAACGCTTGAGAGCTTTCTCACTTACTAGAAATCGAGTTTCTTGCAGACCCATCATCGCTGGCAGTCTCTTATTCTGACGGAGCTCAATCACGCAAGCTCTCAATCGCAAATTGTTGTTTACGAGCAGAGAAGGACCAAAGAACAGCTTTTGCGGTGATATATTAGTTGGGAGAGCGTCAGACTGAAGATCTGAAGTTTGCGTGTTCGATTTACGCTCACCGCAAAATCTTTCTTTTTCTCGCTTGAAACGCAGCGTTTTTCCAACTTAATTTTACATGATTTAAACGCAGCCTTTTAGGCATGTAAGGAAACACACGAGTTTGACTTTAGAGAGAACGTGGTTATTACTTTAAACGCAACGTTTTAGGCATGTAAAGAAAACGAGAGTTTGACTACTATTTTTAGTTAAGGCCAAAAAGCTCAAGTTGCATTATAGTTTGATGTGATTAAGATATCCGATAAAAAATTTATACATCTATTAAGATTGAGTGCAAATATGGGTTAAACATGTTCACTTTAAATTCTAAGTCGCATATACATCTACTTTTCATTAACAGTTGTTTGCTCCAGATTGATGTGGGTTCTGATTAATCTAAAAATATCACATAATTGTCATTTTGTGCTGTGGTCTTATATTAAGTCTACTAGATCATATTCTATATATTTTTTGTCTAGACAACCAGTGTTTGAATACATGTATCCGGCCGTCATATACGTTCGTGTGTAGAGTGTATCTCCATACAATTTATTTGGGCAATTTACAAACCTTACTTCATAATGACTGCAAGAGAGTTAGCCATCTTCTGAAGATCAATATTTGACTTTTAAACCTCTTATCAATTCACAATCGAACTCGTCAATCCCCAACACAACACACCGCATCCTCTCTATCTTTAAAGGTTCCACACCATAAGACCAAACTTTATTGGGTTGACTGCTTTAATCCTCTTTGCATGGCCGTGTGTCGCGGTAATTAGTCACCACTTTAAGCTAGATATGGATGTAATTAAATATAGTTTAAATACTTTTAGATTGTAAAGATGTTTGCACAATTGAAATATGTTATTTTGTAGCCGTAAAGCCAAACTGCTAATCCTATGGAGCGATTTGTCTATACCCGAGGTTTATTTGTGGTGATGGTATTGTGTTTTACTTCCAAGGAAAGAGCAATGAACACTTCAGCCTCGTATCCGACCCTGATGTTCAGATCAATGCTAGGTTCGATATTCACTGGGCATAGGCCCCTTGGTCGCACCAGATATTTCGCATGGATCCAAGCTCTCGGCTTCCTCTTCAACACCCACAAATTTTCTATTGAGACCACCAAAGTCGCCACTTGGGACCGACATTGACCATCTCAAGCTCAATATTGATGGCCGAGATTTGGTTATCCTTGAACAAACTTTATTCACTTGGTAATTATAAAATCTCAAATTTCACCCTCTATATATTATTTTGTCTAATTCAACCTTTTATGTTAAGATGTTTTTAAAAATGACATCTTTTCTATGTTAGCGTTTAGATTTACAAATGATTCTTCTTAATTACATTTTCAAAAAAAAACATGTTAAACCAAAAGCTTTTATTTTCATTCGGACAAAGGACAATTAAAATATGTGATTCTATTTTTAAAAAGTGTATTTTTTTTATATCATACTTTTTCGTGTAAACAAAAATGCTTTTGTAAACAGAAATGCAAAAACACTTAAAAAACAAATAATCTTTTTAGTTTTGTATAACTCTTGAACCACGGTCCACATGCATGTTCTCAGGTACTCATCCGACAAAGAGATCAAGATTGAGAGACTTACACAAAAGAACAGTGTGATCGTGACAATCAAAGACAAAGCTGAGATCATAATCAATGTGGTTCCAGTGACCAAAGAAGACGATATAGAATCCACAACTACAGATTACCTAAAGATGACGGTTTTTCCCATTTTGAAGTCCAGTTCAAGTTCATAAATCTGTCTCCGAAAGTTGATGGAATCTTGGGACGCACTTACAAACGCGATTTCAAGAATCCGGCTAAGCCAGGAGTTGCAATGCCAGTGGTGGGAGGTGAGGATAGCTTCAGGACATTTTTTCTGCTCTCTCATGATTGCAAGACTTGTTTATTTTCTGAAGAACTGGCCGTTGATGATAGTGGCTCTATCAAGGTGAAAAACGAACACGCATTGTTGGATTGCAGCCGCATGGTGTCTTCGGGTTACGGACTCGTCTGCCGGAAGTAGTTACCACTTACCATCCAAACTTAATTTGCAAGACACTGAAAAGGATAATAGTAAAAAGGAAGTACTATATGTTGTTTTATTTTGCGTAATACTATATGATATGGTTATTTTGTTCCTTTGACAAAACAAGAAGAGTAAGAAGTACTGAGAACCAAGAAGAAAATAAATGTAGCTCATGTTATTTACGTCAATCAAATTATTAGTGATGAAACCATGATGGAGTACTAAATTTGAAAATTTTAAACATATTTGATCAACTCGCAAACTCAAAACTAATCAAACCCCATTGCCTTTCTGGAATTCTAAGCCTAACCGAATCGCTGAAAGGCACATATAAATCCCTATTTTTATTTACATTAATTACCACTCTACCCTCTCGAGGATTATATCAACCAATTTAATTACTATTGTACCCTCTTAAGGATTATTACGAGAGTTACCAACCAAATCACATCACAGGATCTCTCTTTACTGCTTAAACTCGAAAGTTTGACCCGAAAGTCCGAACCCACCACCATTATCAACCCGCTCGAGCTGTACCCGAAACAGTTGTATACCATCCAAAATAAACCCAATCACTCTTTTATTTATTTATTATTGACAACATACAACGAAACTAGACTACGCTATATGTCCGTCCGACTCGGAGAAAAAAAATAAAAACATATTTAATTATTAAAATATAATAAAATAATGAAACAATTAGTGAAATAAAGCTTCCAAAACATTATCAAAATAGTAACATTTTGTTCTGCTTTCTGAAGATTGAACTACAATTTAATACAATAAACAAAAATTGATAAATAATATTCTTCTTACAAAATAGAAAAAAAAATATTCCTCTTACACAATATAAGATCATAAGAATAAAAATTAGAAAAAGCATCAAACGTAATTTTGTAGAAAATGCATTTTTGCTAATAATTTATGTCGTCTACATGCGTTAGACAATATCTGCACTATAATTATGAAACAGATATAATTTCCAATACGGGTCTTGAATTAACGTATCCTTTCTATTTTTAAACGTTAGAACTTTGTAGTATGTGCACTTGTTAAATATTTTCTGTTTTTCTGGTAAGTATTATTTTTTGAACAAAAATTAGGTTAACCCCTAGGATGAACCTCTAAATTCACTCATTAATAGGATTTAGTTATTCTAGATTTGATATCTTTAAAAAAAACTAAATAATAAATTTATTTAATGAATTAAAATTATGTTTTTAGATAAACAAAAAATAGTAACAATTATAAAAAAAAGATTTTTTTTATAATATTGATAAATCTGTCGGCAAATATTAAACTCTAAACCCTAAATTCTAAATACTAAACCCTAAACCCTTAGAAAAGTATAAATTCTAGGGCAAATCATATACCCTAGCGTTAATCCTAACCCCTAAAGCGTTAATCTTAACCCCTAAACCCTTAATTCTAAACCATAGTATTAATCCCTAAATTCTAAACATGAAATCTTAAACCATAAATTCTTCGACAAATATTAAATTCTAACTTTAATCATAAACCATAAATTATTTTCGAATTTAGGATTTAAGATTTAGTATTAGTGGTCATAATTTATGGTTTAAGACTTAAGATTTTGTTTATGATTTAAGATTTAGTTTAAATTTAAGGGTTTAGGGTATATGATTAACCCAATGGTTCATCATTTTTCTAAGGATTTAGGGTTTAATATTTAGAATTTAAAGTTTAGGGTTTAGTATTTACCGATAGAATAACTAAATCTTATTAACCATAATTTATAATGTAAAAGTGGTAAAACAAGTTCTTAAATCTCAAATAATGATGAGTACACATATTAACCATAATTTATGTGGTAAAACAAGTTCTTAATTCTCAAATAAAACTCATACAACATACACAAAAAAGAATTCTAAAACTATAATAAATTATTTATTATTTTTATGTTTTATATAAAATTAAAACATCAAACAAACCCGTGCAACGCACAGGTCCATATCTAGTTAGTTTATAAAGTTTCACTGTGTATTTTTATTTTAAGTTAGATAATTATTAATTCATTAATACAACATGAGAACCTGGATTTTTGAATGGATTTGGTAATAATCTCAAACAACCGTTTTATTTTTAAGAATTCAAAGAATCCATCAAGGTATTGTGGAACATTATTATAACATTTCCCGCCCATCAAAACTAATCAAACCCCCATTGCCTTTATGGAATCCTAAGCCTAACCGAATCGCTGAAAGGCACATATAAATCCCTATTTCTATTTACATTAATTACCATTCTACTCTCTCGAAGATTATATCAACCAATTTAATTACCATTGTACCCTCTCAAGAATTATTACGAGAGTTACTAACCAAATCACATCACAGGATCTCTCTTTACTGCGTAAACTCGAAAGTTTGATCCGAAAGTCCGAACCCACCACCACTATTCAACCCGCTCGAGCTGTACCCGAAACAGTTGTATACCATCCAAAATAAACCCAATCACTCGTTTATTTATTTATTTTTTGACAACATACAACGAAACTAGACTACGTTATATGTCCGTCCGACTCAGAGAAAAAAAATAAAAACATATTTAATTATTAAAATATAATAAAATAATGAAACAATTAGTGAAATAAAGCTTCCAAAACATTATCAAAATAGTAACATTTTGTTCTGCTTTCTGAAGATTGAACTACAATTTAATACAATAAACAAAAATTGATAAATAATATTCTTCTTACAAAATAGAAAAAAAATATTCCTCTTACACAATATAAGATCATAAGAATAAAAATTAGAAAAAAGCATCAAACGTAATTTTGTAGAAAATGCATTTTTGCTAATAATTTTTGTCGTCTACATGCGTTAGACAATATCTGCACTATAATTATGAAACAGATATAATTTTCCAATACGGGTCTTGAATTAACGTATCCTTTCTATTTTTAAACGTTAGAACTTTGTAGTATGTGCACTTGTTCAATATTTTCTGTTTTTCTGTTAAGTATTATTTTTTGAACAAAAATTAGGTTCATCCCCTAGAGTGAACCTCTAAATTGACTCACTAATAGAATTTAGTTATTCTAGATTTGATATCTTTTAAAAAAGAAACTAAATAATGAATTTATTTAATGAATTAAAATTATGTTTTTAGATAAACAAAAAATAGTAACAATTATAAATTTTTTTTTTATAATATTGATAAATCCGTCGGCAAATATTAAACTCTAAACCCTAAATTCTAAATACTAAACCCTAAACCTTAGAAAGTATAAACTTTTGGGCAAATCATATACCCTAGCGTTAATCCTAACCCCTAAAGCGTTAATCTTAACCCCTAAACCTTTAATTCTAAACTATAATATTAATCCCTAAATTCTAAACATGAAATCCTAAACCATAAATTCTTCGACAAATATTAAATTCTAACTTTAATCATAAACCATAAATTATTTTCGAATTTATGATTTAAGATTTAGTATTAGTGATCATAATTTATGGTTTAGGACTTAGGAATTTGTTTATGATTTAGGATTTAGTTTAAATTTAAGGGTTTAGGGTATATGATTAACCCAATGGTTCATCATTTTTCTAAGGATTTAGGGTTTAATATTTAGAATTTAAGGTTTAGGATTTAGTATTTACCGATAGATTTATCAATATTATAAAAAATATGTTTTTATAATTGGTATTATTTTTAATTTATCTAAAAATATAATTTTAATTCATTAAATGAGTCCATTATTTAGTTTCCTTTTTAAAAAGATATCAAATCTAGAATAACTAAATCTTATTGGTAGGTGAATTTAAAAGTTCACTTTAGGGGTAAATCTAAGTTTTGTTCTTATTTTTTATATCTTTGGACTCTTTCATACAAGCCTTGCCTAACTCTCCTAACACGTATACATTTCACACGAGTGGGTCATTGCCTTCCACGCGTGTCTTCTGAGCTTTGATTATTACGGCTTTTTGCTCAATAGATTTTATCTGTCGAATCGTTAGTGCTGATATTCCTTTTCTTTTTCTGACTCCAACGGTAGTGCTTCATGAAAAGATAAATCGTACCGGGCTCAATTATATGGACAACTCTGATAGATACACATCGTTGTTAGGCTTTTCAGAATTCTAGAAGAAATGACATATGTCTCAACACGTGTCGACTTTTCCTGACGGTGCATGAACCAGAACGACACCATATAGTTGGATCGTTGAATGTGAAAAGCTTAGGTAAAATTGAAGGTTACTATACAATATTAGAAATTGTAAATGCCACGAATGATATAATACTGCGATGATGTTTTCTCAATTTACTGAAATGACTTAGGCCATGAATATCGCTGGTCCTAAGGTTGGACATTACTGACAATTGATCGAAAAGAAAATAAAAGAAACTGAATATTAACCGGGACGACCTTAATTAAGGTTTTTGGGCTTCGTCCTAAGACAAGACGTGGCAGCTTCCTATAGGCAGAGGAAATAGAGTTGTCTTCGACACCTCCTCTTTTCTTCTTTATTCTTCGACATCTCCTCTTTCTCTCCTCTTCCTAATTCGCCGGATCCCTCATCACTGCATCTACTTCATCCGCCGCCTCTCCCTCATCACCCGGTTGTCCCTCCTCCTTCGTCTCTCCCTCATTTGCCGCTTCTCCTTCATCCTCCGCTTCTCCCGCATCCCCCGCTTCTCCATCATCACCCGCGTCTCACTCATCCCCCTTCGTCTCCCTCATCGACTGCTTCTCCCTCATCCGCCGGTTCTCCCTTCATCCGACGTTTCTCTGGCATCCGACGACGTTTCTCGATCCGTCGGAGTGCGTCCTGATCGGTGTATTTGGATTTTGATGATGTGTAGGGATCAAACTAGGGATCAAGGGACTGTTAATGGTGACGGGAGAACTGATAGGATTCATGGGATTTTTCCCTAACGAAGGCCAGGTCGCTTGTTACCAGAAGCAGAAGCGTGATAGTTCCTTCCTTTGAAAAAAATATATTTTCATGTAATTGGATTGATTTTCTCTTATATTGTTGATGTTTTGAAGATGTTTTTGCCTCTGTTTGTTTGTGATTCATTTGCAGTGATATACTCAATAATATTGTGAATATTGATATTTTCACTTGCTGTGATTCACCATTCTAAGCTCTGTTTTGTGGATATCATCTCTTATTTCTCCTTATCGTGGAAGAGGGAACAAACTTGGAACGTACACGTAGCCACAAAGGAAGAAGCGATAGTTGCAATGCTTGGAGTCTCGTTCTGTCTCAGTTTGTGATTTATATAAACTTGTAGTTACATTATTAAAGTATTGATAATTTTTCTGTAGTATAAGATATAAATATCGTTGAAAGATGGTGATTTTGCTGCGATCTAAGGCTTTTGAAAGCGTGGAATGGATCAGAATTTACTTAAATGGTGAAACTTTCTTTAAAAGTTTGAATGAGTTTTGATTTGGGTGTAGTAAAGTCTCATACTTTTTTATCTTATATGGTTTGGATTCAGGCTAGAATCAAACGGTGAAGAAGATGAATCGGATTCAACGGCTATTGTTATGCTCATTAGGAATGATGTTTCCTACTTTACACGTATTATTCTTGCGCAGTAAGTCTTTTTAGTTTAGAAGTTGTGGAGGTTTTATCAATGAATGTCATGTGTGAACTCTGTTTTTGTATTGAAATAGGAAGTTGACTGATTTTCATCGTCCATATGGAAGCAATAAGGCAGCTGTTCAGGAAATGAAGAGGATCAAAGATGCAGGTGGATGGGTGTGTCTTCCTCAATCCTTTTTCCTTGTTTCAAAATTTCACAAAATGTCCTACCAATAATCACCATTTTTCTTAAAATCTCTTAACATTGTCCTTAACTTACCAATAATAATAAAAAAATTTAAGGACTCAAATAAAAGTTCCACCAATAATCATGTCCTTAGAGGACTTTTCTCCAACTTGTAGTGAAAAAAACTTACGCATGTGAAAAATGACATTCGTTTGTGTTACGCACCTTTATATGGCTCCAAAAAATAATGTACTGATAAGGTCGGCTGGATAATATACGGGGAAGTATGTCAGTGGTATGACAGGGTCCCACGAAGAAAATCGTATTAAGATTTTTGAACAGTAAGAAAAGAACGACCGTACTTATCCTCGAAGATCCAAACCTTTTCCACAGCCTATATAAAGCAGCTAATCACCAGCTTGTCCAAAAGATCGACGAACATAAACATATGACTTTCTTGTTTGTTTCAGACTTGGAAACGCATTTAGATTGTTTTGCCTGCTGAAGAATCGAATGGGTGTTGGAGAAATGGATCCGTTACTTACCACCCGGTTTCGGATTTTACCCGACACATGAAGAGCTTCTTGTTCAGTATCTCTGTCGGAAAGTTTCAGGCTATCACTTCTCTCTCCAGGTCATCGGAGACATCGATCTCTACAAGTTCGATTCTTGGGATTTGCCAAGTAAGCAAACACTTTCTATTCTAGGTGCCATTTGTTACGAATCATAACTTCGGGGTTCATTTGAGAAAACAATTAAAACAGAGGAGCTAGTATTGCAAAGTTGCTTATCTTTTTTTTTTTTGCTTATCTTTTGAAATGACAAAGGGACTTCCCAAGGATATATATCAACGTTAGAGTGGGATAAGATTGGTTTCTTATTGTTCGTTTGATTTTACAACTTGGTTATATATGTTGACAACTGTGAGACATACACAGCAAGTCTCAAGGCTTCATATGTGAGTAGAGTTTGATAACCCTTTCTATAAGCAAATCTTAGTGCATCAAAAGAGACCAATTAAATTATCCTTTTTCTTTGTCCAAATTACTTTCAGCTCTTGCTGGTGTTTTAGTTCATCCATATGGTTCTGAAAAAAATTCTAAGAGAAACCAT
Organism: Hirschfeldia incana; assembly: GCA_026261945.1. Taxonomy (NCBI): domain Eukaryota; kingdom Viridiplantae; phylum Streptophyta; class Magnoliopsida; order Brassicales; family Brassicaceae; genus Hirschfeldia; species Hirschfeldia incana. The sequence continues at coordinate 9,525,945 of JABCMI010000006.1, forward strand.
TGATGAGCTTGGGAAGTAGTACCATGGAGATACGAATATGTTTCTTGTTCGAACTGATAAAGTTCTGGTAACTGACACTAATTCTGGAACTTCGATTATGAACAAAATTGGAAAAATAAAAGCCTTACCAGGCTGGACAAGAAACATAACGAGGCAATCCATTAAATAGCAGTGAATGAAAGGAAAGATGTACCACAGTCAAAAAGAGTACATTTCAGTTTCTTAGAGGATTGAAAATAAATTAAAGCCTAAACTAACAGTCAGAATTCCATTTCAATTGAAAAGTTGATTAGACCTTGGTGCATGGCAAGTCGTATGAAACCAGAATCTCCCCAATTCTCGCCAGAAGTTTCATATATCTCCAAGTACTCATTCCCATCAACATCGATTCCCGGACCCATGAGCAATCCCACATGTTTCTGGTAGTTGATTTCAAAACCCGATCGAACAAGTTCGAGACGTGATGGACTGAGTATACGCTGCAAAAAAAAAAAGTTTCTTTTCAAATTAATTAAAAAAAAACTAAAATAAAATAAATTTTTAAAAAACAAATACTCACAAATCCGGGGTTCTTCTCCGTGTAACTTGGGAAGTTATTGAAACCAACCGCAACGGGTCCACCTTTGCAGAGACGTAGAAGGAACTTCTCGTACTCTTCTGCTTCAGCAAGGCCACTCGGCTTGTAATGAACTCGCATGTCCTTAAGGAAATCGTTACTTTTCATATACTCAATGACAACGTCCCAATTATCGAGGCCTTCATCTTCACTCTTGTGCAAGCTCGAAATCCCCTTGGTAAGTTTCTCAACGGTTAGACGAGTTGGATCACGACCTGCTAAGACTGACAATGAGTACCATTGTCGGAAGAGTCCTATAGCCCAGCAGTTGCCAACTTCACCTACAATACAAACAAATTATTCAGGTTTCATTTTCAAATAATTAAATGTAAGGAACACAATTTCAAAGCTTCACATGTGATATTTCTAAGAATTATACCGTAGCATTTGACTAAATAAAATGCAACTCGTAAACAAACTATATTAATTACATGTATGGTTTAAGCAAGTAAATCAAATGTTACTACACCTTCACCACCAGTAAAACAATTACATAGTTTTGTTTTCTGATGCCTAGCAAAATAAAATGCAATGGTAAAATGAGCTATATGATACAGTTTTTTTATCGGAAAGTTATTATTTTCTATTTCATAGATTCACCTTAGTTATAAAAAAAAAACGTGAAATTACTAGTCACAAAATGGGTGATGATTTTCTTGGGGGCAAATGGAATTGGCATTAAACAAAGTGACAGTTATTCAGAAGATCTAAAAAAACAAATTCCAAAATGTAACCAAAAGAATTTTCTAATATTATCCGGTTGCAACACAAATCAAAAATATTATAAACATGTACAACAGTAAAAATTCTTCTAAAAGAAAAACAAAATACCGCGTGCTTGGTTGTTAAGTTAAAAGGTTCGGGCAGTTAATTACCTTGATCATGCTGTGGAGGAACTATACGTGCCTGGTTTTCCCTCCAGGAATTTTTCTTTGTCGTCCAACATTTCTGAGAAAGCACACAGACACATTAAACATAAAAACAACAAAACAAGATTCAAAAAAATATTCTATTACCTGCTCTCTGGCGAAAAAAGCAGAAAATTCCTCCTTGGTTGCAAATGATCTGATAAGATCTTCCAAGATCTTGAACTGTTGTATAACTGCTCCATGTTTAACGCTGGGATCCCTGAAACTCAGTCAAAAACGATCTATATCAAACATCACATCAAGCATTCAGGTTCAAGAGATAGAGAGAGAGAGAGAGATTATACATGGTTACAGCCAGACGGCTTGTGAAATGTTGTTTCTCGGGAAGGGGTTTTATGTAACATAGTTTAGGGTTCTCGTTTTCGGTTGGACTTAGGCTTATATTAAATTGGGCTTTAACACGTGGCCCAGACCCAATTCTTTCTTTTGGTCTTTTTTGTCGATTTTAATTTTCATTCATGGCCCAAAGGTCAATTGGTACAATATATGAATGTCTATATAAAATAGCATACGGACATATATATCCGGAATCAAAGAACCGAACGGTGTCAAACCGAAATAACAAAACCAAAACTGAAACAAATTTCATAAATAACCAAGAAGGTCCGGTCCTATGTTTTTGGAATAAACAAACCGAAAGGGATCCAAATCAAGAACCAAACATGTATCCAAATTTTTAAAATACAAATCATAAAATATTAGTTATATTTAATTTCTAAATAATCAAATATCTTTAAAATACTCTATAATATAAAACAAATTAAAACACCAAAAAAAAAAAACTCTTTTTAACAGAGTACATATATAATTTATATATGGATTAAGATACAAGCAATATTTTCATATTCAATCCGAACCCGCAGTTATGGTTCCAGGTACTTCAACAACACAAAAAGATCAAGATCATCAAAAGTCGTTTTGTCTTAAAATCCTAATGTTCTAAAAATTGAAGATTCTTTGCAACATAACAAGATCAAAATCATATCATCAGACTGTTTTTAGTCTTAGAACCATAGTGTCCTACTTATTGAAGATTCTTTTTACAAATTACACAACAAGAAGATCGTCAAACTGTTTAATTTGTCTTAAAACTCTGATGTCCTAAAATTTTGAAGATATTTTACAACACAACACATTGTTGTTATATCTTAAAACCCTATGATATCCTCCAAAACTGAAGATATCAAGATCATCAAAGGTCATTTTGCCTTAAAATCCTAATGTACTGAAAAGTAAAGAATCTTTACAACACATCAGGATCAAGACATCAAACTGTTTTGTCTTTACAACCATAGTGTCTTAAAAGATTGAGGAATCTTTACAACCCAACAAGATCATCAAAGTGTCCTAAAAATTTAAAAATTCTTTATCGGAATCAAGCGCGATGCAAAAAAGATCTGCGGTAGTGATATTATCAGGATTCAAGAATCCATTAGCTCCCTCAATACGATCAATACTAATACCAAACCGGCTCGAGAGACTGAACACTGTCTCCAATCACCGTCACGTAGCTCATACATAAGGTAGTTTCAGAAACCACTCGAGCTGCCCCATCGAAGCTGCACAGAAACAACGGCCCCATGACGGCCATCTCTTGTGTCGTTTGAGTGGAAACGCGAGAACAGAGTAAGCAGAGACGACAGCATCTAAGAGACGGAGTCACCGTTCTGTGTGATTGTGAATGTAGTGTTAGTTGCGTAGTGGTGAGGAGTCGTGGTGAGACAAGAACAGTTATTTCGAATGTAGCTGGAAGTTATGTCGGAAGGTAATGCGTCGAACATGCTTTGGAGTATCGAGAAGGCTTGGTTTGAAAGAGAGGAAGGGAAATACAGAGACGGGGAAGTGTCGGAGCAGTTCATTGGCTTCGAGGAGGAGGGGAGAGGTAAGGTTGAAAAAGGAAAGAACCCAAAAAGTGTGATAGCTATGAACTTCTTCAAAGCTGTAGAATAGAGTAAAAACAATAAAACTTTAGTTTTGGGCAATTAAGATTGCCTCTTTTTAGCTTTTTCATTCATTTAAATAGAGCCGTAACTCTTTTTTTTTTTTTTTTTTGAACATTGGCTTTCATATATTAGAGCAAAAGAAAATGAAAAAGGTTTACAGGCCCAAAGACCATATTTCATACAATACCCATAGTTAGAAACTCATAATTTAGAAACCCCTTTAGTTTGTGTCCAGTAGCTTTAGGCCCAGTTTGCTGATTGTTAAGCGTTAACAACGAAGTTGTGAGACGACAGAGGAGTCCGATGGTGAGGAGATGAAGATTGACTCTGCGATCAAGCTTGACGAAGCCACAATTGCATCATGGCAGAGGAGAGCTTCGGATTTGACGATCGAAAACTCAGGATTCTGTCTCTCAGCTGCCGATCAATGATAGTGAAAAGGCAGTCAACTGATCTAAAGGTAGTGGTGTGCAATCTTGAGTTTCGTTCATTCCAAATCCAGTAGAGGTTTGATTGCCAAGCTAGAAGGGAGAGAAGGCGGTGTGGTCTGAGATTTTTCTGAGTGGAGAGAGTCTGCATCTGTAAAAGGGTTTGGTTCCAGTTTCGCTGCGGTTGAAGTGAGCATCTTCTAGCCGTAAGAACCCATAAGGCAAAGGCGAATGAGCAGTTGAAGAAGATATGGTCCCTAGATTCATGATCAGTGTTGCATAATAGGCATAATGGAGAGACCTGGATCCCCCAAGAGATCATCCTATCCCTCGTCGAGCATCTATCTAGCACAAGCAACCAAGCATGGAACTGGTGTCGCGGGATTCCGTAGGAGAACCAGACCGCTGAAGCCCACACCTCATCTTCAATGTTCCCTCGAAGGTACGTGTATGTCTGTCCTGTTGAGTATTTAGTTCCTACTGATCCTGCAATCTCCCACTCATAGTAGTCAGGGTTAGTGGTAAGAGTTACCGTTGTTAAGTGAGCATGAAGTAATAATTGTGGTTCTGATTTCGCAGGTGGGAGGCGCCATGCTCCTCTTCTATATAACGACGCCACTGTCGCTTTGTCCGGTATTCCAAGTCTTGACACATAGCTGTTGAGGGCAGTTGCCAACCCTCCAAGAGGAGACCAGTTGTCATACCAAAACCGAGCCGTCATTCCATCTTCTAGCCTCAGTTTAATCAGCGGGAACACCACAGATTTGAGCTTCAGCAGTTTGTTCGCTAGCCGTAACTCTTTTCAACATGGGAATTAAGGGAAAGTGGAGGAGATGGTTTCCTATATACAAGGAAGACCTATTCTCTTCTTATTATCAACTGAAACAAAATGCAGAAAAGAAACAATAAAGATTCTACGTAATCAATTACGTAGTGTATTTCGGTTTGGGAACTTGGTTTGGTTTGAGATGTGTCGGTTCGGTTCTGTAACTCTATCAAAGTGGAAATTGCGAGATTCATCGAAAGGTTGGATTTTTCTTAAGGATTGTGAAGAAAGATTGTTGATTTCGTGAAACCGAAGTGTGAATCGAAATGGGTTTAGATTGGTTTGGTTAATGGGAGATGTGAGGAGAATGACTTAATAGTGTACTTATGTCGGATTTATATTGTTTTTGTCCGGGACCTGAGGATGGATGATTTTGCTACAGTTTAATTCCAATTGTTAAGTTTATAATTTATTCGTTTACCAAAAAGACAAAAACTCTCCTATATTTTATAGATGTTTTCAATTGTTCTTTTTTTTTTTAGAAAAAAAAGAGATGGCAATATCAGACATATTATATTTCTCACACTGACTGATTTATTTATTTTGCCACATGATTAAAAATTTAAATACTGTAGGAAAGATTCCGCGTGTAATTAATTTCCTTGTATATCTCACAGTACGTAATAAACTATCAAAAATATGAAAGTTCTGTTAAAGAAAAAAACATTTTTCTTCTTCTAATGACGCAATATTCCAATAATATTTATTCGAGTGTTACGCTTAACCTCAAAACGGCGCCGTAGAGACTCAGCAAAACCCCTAAAGAAGAGGCACTTGTAAAAACCTCTCCCTATTATATCAGGTGCCCCCAACATTGTCCATCGCAGCCCTAAACTTCCCTAGAATCTCTCCCTCGAATCTCTCTCTCGAATCTCTCCCTCGAATCTCTCGCGTCCTCTTACAAACATCAAATGAAATTCTGGGGTAAGATAGGCTTCCATTAACTCATACCTCGTACTTTCTATTTTATCTTGTAGCTTCAGTTTATGTTTGGTTATAACCTGTGTTCTTCGTTTAGCCTTGTTTATGTTTGGTTATATAACCTGTTGAACAATGTATTTCGCGTTTAGCCTTGTATGTTTGGCTATAAACCTGTTGAAAGCGTTTAGCTTAGTTTATGTGTCCGGCCGGCTGTAACCTGTTGAACTATGTTCCTTAACTCGTCTTCTACTATGAGCTTGTCCTTTTGAAGTCTATGTCCTGGTTTTGTGGTAGTAAAAGTAGTGTTTCATCTGTGCAATTGACTTGTGTCGATCTTATTATTGGATTCTTAAACAGGTGCTGTAGTACCGGCAGGGAAGCCACTTAAAGTGAAACCTGGTCGTGACTATCGCATCCACGTTTCACAGGTTACATTCAAATATCGATGATTGGTTCTGAAAGATTTGGGATTACTTGTAACAATCAATCTCTTACCCTTTGTCTTTTTTTCTCTCTTAAATATGTGTAGGCATCACTTCATGAAGGGAATAATGGGGAAACTGTCCTCTTGTATGTGAAGACTGTTGACGGGAAGAAGGTTGTGATTGGAACACTCTGTGAGGAAACTATTCCTCAAATCAGCTTTAGTTTGGTGTTTAAGAAAGACTTTGAACTCTCCCACTCGTCAAAAGGAAGTGTCCACTTCCATGGCCACAAATCACGTGTTTCTACTACTCTCCTTGGTCGCGCTCAGAGATTAACTCATTTGGTGAGATCACGTGATCCAGTTACAAAGTCCTACCTGACTTCTCTTTCAAAAGAGGAAGGTGAAACATCATCATTTCCAAGTTATCTTGGGATAAACACTCCACAGCCACAGCCAGATGATGAAACATTCCTTTTGGTTAGTTGGTTGGTTTATTTATTTAATCATTTCCTTTAATCACGTGATTCTGCTCTCTTTTAGTTAGTTTATCATTTCCTTTATAATATTTTTAGGTAAACAAATTAAATTCATTTATTTTATTCGTTCGTTTCAGCCTGATGTTATGCTTATTCAGCGCATAGACCAGTATGCACAAAAGTCTGACGTGTAAGTGCTCATTCTGTTCATTAAATTTTAAACCATATATACATTTTTATAGGATTTATGCCTGGTGTTTTTGTTGCAGTGAGAAGTTTTTAATCAATAATGGCGTTAGAGGAAGTAAGGTACACATGCTTCTCGATTCTAGTAGAAGAGTCCCGAAGCAAGTTGCTGTAGTTGAACTGGCCTCTGCGGACGATTTGCCGAGAGCTATGGGTCTTTCTGGTACTCTAATGTACACAGCTGCAACCGGAAAACGCAGTCCAGTTTTCTGTGAAAGAAAAAATAACAGGTAACTTTCCCGGTTTGTGTTTTTCATTTGATTTATAATACTAATTAAATCTCATCTTTTTAATTGTAGGCTACGAGTGTACTTCCTCTGCGGATATGATTTCAACCTGAGTGAAGATGAAATCATCAGGCAAGTAACAGAAGCATTTACTAGTGACACGCCTGATTCTCCATTTGTGATGAAGGTTTTTATACCACCTCTGATTTCGCGCAGGTATGTTTCTTTCTTTCTTTCTTTCTTTCTTTCTTTCTAATTTTGTTAAATTTGCTTATATTTAATTAACTAGTAACCATTTTTTTCTTCTGTAGTTTCTGCTACATCATCATGGGGAATGTAACAGATTTGAACTGGCGTCCTTTGTTTGAAGTGGAGACAGTTGGCGGTAAAAAAGTTATGTTGGAGCAGATAACCCCAATAGGTAGTGTTTTCAAGCCCATCTTGGATGCTCTAAGGCAATGAGTTTGAAGATTGCAATTCGGTTTAGATCTATTTTGTGTAGTTAATCAGGAGTGTCGGTATTATTGACTTTATGGGTAATCATTGTTCAGACCAAAACATTGTTGTTGTGCTCCATTTTTCTAAATGAAATGTTATCGAACTGTTAATTCAGATTCTGAAGCAGTCCTCTTGCAGGGAAATGAATCCGCTTAGAAAGCATTACTCTGACAAATCTGGATTTAAATACACAATGTGCTCACGTAGTATGAATTCAGATTCTGAAACATTTAGGGGGTTAGGGGAGAGGGGGAGTTGACGCTATTGATAATAAGTTTCACAAGTTCAGATAAATGCTTCTATTTTCTTCACAAGTTCAGAGAACGCTAATGATCGTCCACGAATGGAACATCAATCTTCTCAAAAAAACACAAAAATATTCAAACAAAAAGATACATATGTATGACATAAAAGAGAGATCCCAACAGCTAATACATAAGACTTTCATAAAATTAGATTCCTCCAAAAAGAAAAGGGTGAATTATCTAGGATAAGTCTCTAGTTCATCCTCTGAGCAGCTTCCTTGGCTAGAACTCTCTCCTTAGCCTTAGTCTTGTCCTGTGATTTGGATCCCATTATCCCTCCTCCCCACTTCTTCCTGTACTCTTCATACTTGTCATTGAAGTTTGCCTATCATCCAACCATGCAAACCGTTAAGAATAAATTTTTGAATATTTAGCAGCAAATGAAGAAGAACAAGCAGCCTCTCTCACCTTAATGGCCTCAAGGACTTTGCTGAACTCCATCTTGTCCTCGTTCTTCACTGTTGTCAAACACAAGCAAGCTGCTGTTTTCTGGTGTACAATCTGCAAACAAGCCACCACAAACAAAAAAGATTACAGATCACAATACAAGATATACATGAGTAAACAATCATATATCATTACCGCTCCCAATCTTGATTTCCCCTTGATAATGCAGTACGGAACTTCCATTTTCCGCTCCCAACCACAACCAGACAACCAACTCAATCGGGTCCACATCAGGAGCGATCACCACCAGTTGCGCCTTGTTCTACAATCAATAAAAAACATACAAGATTAATAACTAGAGGGTGACAATTGGGTTAGTTCTGAAACGGAACATACCTGCTCAATGAGGTATGTAACATGGTTACGACCATACTTCACAGCAATTGGCTTCTTCGATTCAAAAGGCTTTCCCTCGGCCTCAGACTGAGCCTTCTTGAGAAGACGTTCCTTCTTGGCGGCCTTGTCCTCAGGCCTATACTTGAAGAGAATCTTCAGGAGAGAAGTTGCTGCAATTATAACAGACATTGAGTTAAACTTAAAAGCAGCAGGAGGGTGGTTAAAACAGAGCAACAGTGAGAGGGAAGGAGAATAGTTATAATGCCTCCACAACTTCATCAATCTTCACTTTTTATTCTCAAGCCTCTACTTAGATTCTCACCTTCTTCGTCTCCTGACACACTCCCAAACACCAGAGAGAATCAAAGATCATGATGCCAAAATTTGCAGTGCGTAAACTCATACCTCTAATTATCTTCGTTCTTTCAAGCCTCTCCGTTCTTCGCCTCGTCCGGATCTCGTTAAAGTCTTCATCCTCTGCCTCTCGTCCCCTCTCTGCCGCTACATTTCGGTCCTCATTCAGTCACCGGATAAGTGCTATCAGATACCATTACTAGTAGATCACCTTGCAACGTCCTTGTTTTCGGGTTTGCACCTCAGTACCTCACGTTATCTTCAATCAACACAAGAGGCATTACCGTTATTCTAGAAGATGGACACTCAAATACAAAATCTGAAGTAAATCCCAACAACGCAAGAATCTACATCTTGAAGGACCAGCAGATGGAAGTCATGAAAGTTTACAAACTGCTGCGACATGCCCGAACTAACCCCGCATGCACACCAAATGTGACTAATCAACATCATGGCTCATCAGAATGCAAACTGAAACTGAAGGATTTGCCACAGGAAGTATACAATACCAGATGGGATGTGATAGTTGTTGATGGACCACGCGGGGATGACTTAAAGGCGCCAGGTAGGATGGGGAGTATATATACTGCAGCTGTGTTAGCAAGACAAGGAAGTAGTAACTCAACAACAGATGTTTTTGTGCAAAGAACTGTTAAGAAGTGGTTCTCCTGGGAATTCTTGTGCCAAGAGAATCAGGTTTCAGCTAAACTTCTGGAAGTTTCGGATCGAGGGTCGATCAAATGCATCTAGGTTTTGAGCAAGATTGTTTCTCCCTCAGTTCATCACACTACGGAGTCTCTTGTCTTGTCTCATAACAATGTGTAGGGAAACATGTTTTCAAATAAGGCATTCGATGTAAAGTAGCTATCAGAGTTTTGTACAAATGTCATTCGAACTATGTATGTACAGGTTGAAGAAATGGCCACAATCTATGCACCAAACAAGTAAGAGTTAGTTCAGTTTTATCTACCGCAGAACAAGAAAGATTAGAGTGGATGATCAACATTTTTCTTAAGACAACCAAAATGAAGATCAGACAGAAGCAGAAAGGCATTCTCTGGATATATTATTATTACTGGATAGGGTTCGTGAAACTTACACCCTTTAAGATTCCAGTACAAAACAATCCATGTCCTTGCAGTCACTACTTCAAAGGAGTACCCAGGAGCACATGCCTCTAAACTTAAACAAATGAGCAGCATCTCCAAGAAAAGAGGACTATAAACTTTCTACCCAATAATGATCCGTACTCGTATTCTCTAAACTTTTGTATTTATCATTTTCATGGAACAAAGTATTCTCTAATCATAGCCAGAGCGTGTGAGAGGCCAAAAGATAGCTAAATCTCTTTTTTAAATATGCTACTCTCGGGTTTGCACAAACACAACAACAGTGAGAGACCAAAACTATCTCCTCTCTTCAATCGGACATCTCTACTTCAGGGGGCTTGTCTTGTTGGTTCTCCTGTGAAATCACTGAAGCGAGATCTTTAACTTTCAGGGGAGAATGTCGTGCCATATACTGAAACATGATCTGCAAAATGGATAGTAGATACTTGAATTTCAATTCCTAAAAAATATGATAACCCAAAATTTCGAATGCAGTATGCAAAGGAAGAGAGTGTTAACCTTGGAATAGCTATCAGCAAATGCTCGAGCTCGATTTGACACACTGATATATTGTAAATCTGCCTTCTCAGATTTACCATCCACACAGTTCAAACCTCCATTCCCAATGGCAAATCGAACTAGGCTTCCTGGAGACAGAGACCTGACTGTAGTATCCAACATGGCAAGAAGCACACAGTGAGAAAGCTAACCTTAAACTAAACAGCATCAGTAACTAGTGATCTTACAGTTCTCCCAAATGCGTATTTTACAGTATGAAGCTAATCAGGATAACGATGCACTCTTATCATATACTGAACATACCTGTTCTATAAAATCTGCATTCAAGCAATTAACTACTACGGGGGGATCATCTGATGTTACAATTTTCCCATCATCTTGCAACTCCAATACGATCTGCACTTACACGAAGCAGAGAGAATATAAGTTAAGACTTGTAAATGGGACTATGGGAGAATAACACTGAACACTTTGTATGAAAAAACCATAAGCTCTATAATGTATGTCAAGTCCACTTACATGCTGTTGGTTTGGAACTTGTCCATTGTTGTCTGTATCAATGACATACTGACTACACCTCTCATCCTTCCATATCAACACCAGCGGAGTATGATAATGTGCATGCCTGCGACAAAATTTACATGAACTTAAGTAGATGTTGCCGCATAACAATTGGCTAGAAACAAATAGCATGGATACATCATCGTGAAACATAGACTTTGTCAAAGAAGAGCCCTAGACCAACAATGAGTACATTCTAGTCAAAAACACATTTTATCTACAAGTGCAGACATCATAAATGGCATCCTACAAGTAGGAGAGACGAAACGAAGCACTTAATTGTTATAGAACAGCAATCCATCCTTGACATAAGGTAATAATGATCCCGCATAAGCCGAGTGATGTTCGCTTTGGTCGCAGTTGTAAAAAGGAACAACACTGAATCTGAACCTGTGATAAAAAGAAGGCGGATCACAAGCACCAGTCTCATCAAGCTTTGACTGCAACTAAAAGAACCTGAACTCCGCTATACATTCGTAAAGCGAGTAACCCCTCCAACAAACCATATCAATCACGTAATACGTCTAATCCAACTACACAAAACAAATACCAAACCACTTAGTATATGATCATGAACGGGGATAATCATAAACCAATAAAAGGAAGAATCTTTCTTACCTCGTGAAATATACAATCAAGTATCGAATACGATTGCGCAGGACCAGAAACACCTTTCTTCCTAGCACCACCAGGCAACGCAGAAGAGAAATGATGCAAAACGGATCCATTACGTAACCTACTAACAGTTGTCCCATCCGCTGACACTACAAACCTTTTTTTTTTTTGCTTAACAAAAAAAAAAAAAAGTCACAAACTTTGTAATGAAAAGCACTAAATCGATCGATCAAGAGGGGGACAGTGTACCAATCTCTGCTTAGATTCCCCTCAGGTAACATTAGCTGACTCGCGAATCACTTGCGAGCGTCTCAGGCTCGAAGCTTGGGCGAATGTCGAAGCTACTCGCTTCCGATTCGTGGCCCGTGTCGACGTCGGGCGTGGGTTCGGATAGTGTTTCCGGGTCGACATCGGGGGAGGAGGGTGATTGGAGGGAAAAGGCGAGGTTTCGAGCTCGCTGCTGGGCGTCGGAGTGATGCTGAGACTGACGGAGGAGAGAAAGCTCTCTGCGTCTCTGCTGATCGGAGATAGGTCGTCGCTTGGAAGGACGGAAGAAGAAAATTTGTATCGACCTTTTGTTGCTTTGTTCCGGTTTCTGTCGTGACACGTCAGCTGGGTCGATGAAATAACTGAACCAATCCGGTTTGATTTGGTTTTGTTGTATCTTGGGTCCGAACTGGATGTGTCTACTATCCCTTTCTGAACTTAGGCCTCTGAATAAGGGACTTGAACCTAATTAAGTCTTTCTAGCAAGCAAGGAGGAGGATTATGGGCATTAGAGCATCTCCAACCCTCCCTTATTTTTATCTCTATAATAGCATTTAGAGGCAAAATCACTCCATCTCACCTCTATTTTCACCTCTAAAATAGAGATTGCTATTTTTTCCTCTATTTATAGAGGAAGAAATAGCATTCCTCTATATTTTGCTCTATATTTGAAGATCTCTATTTTAGAGAAATACATTGGAGCAAAACACATCTCTATTATAGAGTTCCTTCATTTTAGAGATAAAAATAGGGGAATACATTGGAGATGGTCTTAGCAAACCATCACTTCCCGACTTCCAATGACTTTTTATAAAAAAAAATATATATAACCAAATCTATCACAGACCGTCATGTGTCGCGGAGCTCGGTATTACTGCAAATTTCTATGATCCAAATTCACCGCATTCTTATTATTATATAATTTTTTTTTCCCGAAAAACGTGTGACCCTCCCCCTAAACCCGCTAATGCGGACGGTCTAAGGATCTAACTGCTAGTTTAATTCTTTTTTTTTCTGTTGTGACTCTAAAACTAAAGCTTTGGAAATCGCATAAAATTTCGAGAGGATTTATTTTGTTTTCTACCACACACACACGGACAGAGACATGCAGTTTTAAAATACTCGGAATTGGGTTAAATAGCAAAAAAAAAAAAAACTTAATTTACTACTTAACTAAAATCCTTCTTTTTTTTGTCAACACTAAAACCCTTTTCTTATTTCTTCCTTTCTTCATTTCTCTCTCTCTCTCTTTCAAAATCTTTTTGGGGGTTATTGAATAAATAAATAATTTTATAATATTAGTTTTAATATTTGTATATTTTTATTCTCTATATTTTTTTATTTATGATTTCTTTTATTAATTGATTTACGATTAAATTAAAAAAAACAGAAACTTGATTCTAAAACAGAATCGTAAGTTTCACGTTTATAAAAAGAATATTTTAGAAACATTTTGGAATCGAAATTCCGTAAGTTTCCACATGGTTCTGGTTCTGATTCTGGTCTCAAAATAGGAAGCAGACGTTCGAGCATCCTAAAATATCACTAATAAATGTTGAAATTTATAAAAATATGATTAAAGAAAAGTAATATTACTAATATCTTAAGTACTAATAAAAATATTAGTTTACAGCAACATTTTTTTTAAATAATTAATAAATATTTTAAATATGTTTCACATGTTTTAGGTATGTTTAAAATATATTTACAAGTTTATAGAAGTCATATTTTTTATAGTAATACTTATAGTAATATTTAGTAAATCTAGTAGTCCCATTTTAATATGTCATTTATAGTTCAAAACAGCATACATATCAAGTTCTAAACATACAAAAACCAAAATCCTTAAAAGAAACATTCTTAAATTCTTAAATAAGACATAATTTTTTTTGAAGACATCAATATTACATTCTAAGCTTTTGTTTAATGCCGCTTCTTTGGCCGAGGCCGACCATTAAATAATTACAGCTTCTGAGGAGCTCTATATCTCTAAACAATTGGCCAACCATTCTAAGCCTTGGATCACAAAAAAAAAGAGCCTTTGTTAATCCACTATGAGACCCGACCATTGACATGTTTAGATCTTTATGCTTCCTGCACTGAAGACCAAAACAAACCCCAAACCAACTTGAGTTTCTTGAAAATCAAGACACAGCCCACACTACGTCCCGCCGTATGGAATGTCAGCTAGCCTACAGCCTTACAGCCATCTTTTAAGTCATGACGGGGATGGTGGACGGAGAAGATCTCCAACTACGGAGAAGTTATGAGAAACTAAGATTTGCACGGAAAACGAAACGCTTAGAGAGAAAAGAAGAATTTCCCACACATATTTAAACAATATGGAACTTAATCACATATAGTTATAGAGAATGGAAAGGCCAAATCATTTTTAACAAACTTTTCTGAAAACCACAGTCTCCATACTAACGAGTTTCTTACATAATTTGATTTAAAGCATAGCAGAGTCAAAATCATACAAGACAGAATAATTAGATAATAAAAACAAAACAAGCTTTTGTAACGAGCCTTGTCGGAATTTGGCCTAAGTTTTGGAATGAGCCTTGTCGGCCAGATTTTTGTAACAAATCTTGTCAACGTCAAGCGGCCTGCAATAACAATAGAAAACGTTAATTTGTTATCTAGAAAAAAAAGAAGCATAACCAAAGATAGCAAATTCAGGGATCAGAGAGAAGGGATTTACTTGCGAGCTCTGAGCTTGCGCTTGCCTGGCCCACGACAAAGGTCACACCCAGTAAAGTTAACAAACCCGTAGTATTCAGCACTATCAGTAGCCATCTTCACCTCAAGCTTTCTTCCTCCCATGTAAGTTCCATTTAGTTTTAATGCATCATCTTCGCCATTTGAGTAGTCAATGAAAGCAAATCTGTTATTAAGAAACAACACAATCTTTAGTTTATATATGATACGAGTAGACAAAAATAATTCAAAAAAAGAAAAAAAGAGGAACAAAGTGACAAACCCCAAGGGAACACAGGTACCACATTGCATGGGAACAAAAACCCTTATGACTTTTCCACAAGAACCAAAAATGTTGCTCAATTCATTCTTGATTTCGTCCCTGGGGCGCAAATGCTGAAATCCCTTAACGAAAATGGTGTCAAGACTATTTCCGGTGGCCTCTTCACATCCATAACAGCAAGAATCTTCCTTCTCTCTCTTAATAGACAAAAACAACTAGGACAAGTAAAAATCTAACCGTTGCAGTTTTCATTTTTATTTAACAATCAATGTAACTTTTTTTTTGGATCAAAACAATCAATGTAACTATGCAAGAGTTTCACAGAAATATAACCTCAGTTTCCTTCTGCTTCTTCAAATTTGCTTTACTCTCCTTGTGTATCTTCTGCCTCTTCAGATTTCTTTTGCTACTGGAACATGGTTGCAACACAGTCTCACCTAAGAGAAATAATGAAAAAAAAAAAGAAAAAAGAAGCTCAAAATCGACACAAAGCATTCAATCTAAAAAAATAGTTTATGTTCCTTTTTTTACCTGTAGTAGTTACTGGTTTTGCAATAGGCATCGAGTCCTCCTCTCGTTCGTCAGCTGAATGACCAACAATAGGGCCAAATCAGAATCGAGTGGCAAAAACAGATCAACAGGATAATATTTTTGATAACATAACAGAAAACTTCAAAAAGACAAAACAAGAAGTGATTTAAGAATCGAAACAACCCAGCACGTGATTTAACTAAAACAGTACAAGATTCATCAGAAAATCTTGATATCATAACAGAAACTTCAAAAAGACAAAACAATACAGTTATTCGACAAGATAAGACTTACCCAAGGAATTCATTGAGAGGATATTGATTTTTCTATCTGCAGCAGCCGCAAAGTCTCGTGGAAGAGTTTTGAGATAAGGTTCTAGGGTTTGGGAACAAATGCTTCCCTGCCCCTATACGTCTAAGAGTAATCTTTATAGGACCGGTTATAAAATAGAAGGTATTATTTATCTTTATTTAATAAGGATAATCTGTAAGTATAGTTATTTACGGATTGTACCTAGTTGTACCGAAGGAAATCCAGAACCTATACCAATTTTATTCAAACCGCTACCCAAACATAACCCTAGACGAAAAGCAAAGGAAACTCAGAATCCAAATCCAGTTGGAACCGATTTCTTCGCGTAAATTAAACTCGGATCCACGAAACCCTAATTTCGATTGGATAATCCAATTGGATCACCCATTTCACCCTTTTCTCCCCTTTTCTTTCTTTCTCTTTCTTAACTTTCCCTTTGTTCATCATTCTTCATCATTTAACGGACGAATCCCGTTGAAAAAAAACTCACTCTTCTGCTTCCTTTTCGGAGAAAATAATCGACATTGATGACGCAGACGCTCGACGAGAGACGGCTAGCAACGACGACGGAGACAGATATGGTAATAACAACGACGATGACAGGGAACCCGATGGCAATTACTTATGGAGAAGAGATTGACATTCACATCGACGAGGTAATAAATAGTAAAATTCCCAAATTAGGATCGGATTTTGAATCGAACTTCCTCGTAGTTTTGATTGAATGGATTTCCTATTTGAATTGGGGAAGTCATGTTTCGAAGAACTAGAAATAGGAATTATGGTGATGATGTGTAGAACCTGGAAATTATGGCTAACTATACGTAATACTAGTACCACTCGATGAAACTTTGAGAAATTGGTAAAATTAAGTAAAATTAGTATACTATAGAAACTTTGAGAATATTATTTGGTATAACTGGTATAACTGACGTAAAAGTAAATGTAATTTGCAGCATTTGGAGCTCATCGAAGCAATGAAAGAAGTGTGGTTCATTGTCGATGGTGTTCCCATCCGTCAATTTGAGCCCATCGAAGCAATCAAAGAAGTGTGGTTCATTGTCGACGGTGTTCCCATCCGTTTGTGAATGGATCGAAGAGAAAGGGAAGAAAGGAATCCTGAGTTGTTTTGTGTAGTGTGTATGTTTCATGTCTGATTATTTTGCTAAACTCAATGTTTCTTTGGGAATTCCGTTTCTTTGTTGGATAATCTTATTGATGTTGTTGCAAACTATACATTAAAGAATTTTTGGCTGGATAATTTTTTTGATGTTGTTGCAAACCATACATTAAAGAAACTAGGGTTTGGAATTGCAATTACAAGACTTAGACAACCACAAAATAAAGACTTGTAAGCAAATCCGCCGAAACAAAGAAACACAAGATTTGAAGCTCTAAAACAGAGGGAGAATACAAAGGATTCCCAACACAAAACACACAATCCAAAACACAAAACACTTAGAGATAGAATTCTTCAAATTTTCTAACAATCTCATCTTCATTTTCGTCATCCACTTTCACTTTCTTCTCGAAATTGCTTTTCATCTCTGATATGGTTTGAGTTAACTGCTCAATCACTCAAGTCTTCTCCTCGATCTCATTACGGGCTTCAAGCAAAGCATGTCTTTGCCAATCTGTACCATCCTCTTCATCAAACCAACATAAGTAATTGCAATGACCTTGCGGATAACGCCGACACCCATAAAATCGTCGACCTGGGTTATCGTCAGTCCAAGATTGCCTTATACGCACCGGTAAGCGACAAAAACATCTCCGAACAGAATTTCGCCTCATCGTCGACGATCCTGATCCCACTTCCATCTTCACTTTCTGCCTATTCATTTTTTGCCTTCACTTTTTGTATCTGAGAAGAGAAGACCGGAAGAAGATAGAAGAGAGGGATGGAAAGGGAATCCGAGGGAGAGGAACAAAGAGAAGAGATCGAATGAAAGATGACTAGAGAGAGGAATCAAGAATTTCAGAGGGAACTCCCAAGAGAAGAAAGAGGAAAGGATAGAGGAAGAGAGAGAGTAGATGAATCGGATGGGACATGTCCTTAAGAGCATACTTATAAGTAGGACTAATTTGTAAGTCCTTTGGAGTTTTTAATTATTATATGTATATTAAGACTTTGGTAAGGGCATTTTGTAAAATGATGATTATTGGTGGGACTATATTTGGTCCTTAATGAAATCGATAGACATAAACCATTCAAGTTCAGATAGATAAAGCATTCAAGTTTTACAATCTGACATCCATAATAAGTATTCAAGTTTTAGAAATCGAAAGGAAAAGACACAAGTTTAATAAAAAGGAAACACAAACAAAGGAGATATCTAATTCCTTGAGCTCGAAGCAATGCTACCTGCATAACAAGTTTATAACAAGTTAAGGTAGAATATATGTAGTAAAAAAAATAACAAGCAAGTTTAAAAAGTGTGAAGGAAGTCGATGGAGAAGACTCACCATTGATTCTGCTGAGGTGGTTGATCAGTAGTTGAGTACACTCCTTTCTTTCCGGATATACACACAGTAATGGAGTTGTGGTCCCGTCTCCAACCACATTGAACACCAACAAGTCATTGTTGGTGCATCTGTTCTCACGACAGAACTTTCTCCATCCTTTGCTGATGTAATAAGCCCCGTCTGCTTCGCTAAATCGGAAGCTCACAGTCCATGCCTTGCCCTCCTTGTTCACAAGTTTGACCTCCTTGCATTGTTGGTTCAATGCAGTACACCACATAGCTTCGACAGGAAGATACTACAAACAAAGAAATAACAGAAACATAAATTTTCATAACTAAAAATGGTGCAAAAGACAAGAAAATTTTACGCACCATTTTGTCGTCCTTTTGATTTGTAGCAGTAACCTCAGCCAAGAAGCAGTACTCGTATGACATAGTAGGAACATCATCTCCCTTAACGATGTGAGGATGTGTATACTGAATATCAGTACAGCTAGGACCAAAAGGAATGACATGAAAGACCATGTCTCCTTCGTGTTTGAAGATGAGGATATCACCGATTCGAAGATCATGTGCTTCGGTGAATTCTTTCCAACCTTTGGTGAGTGTCCTGCCTTCTCGTATCACCTCCCAAATATAATCTGAAGCATCCGATCTTAGTCTCCATGGTTTATTGATCTGAGCCCCTTGTATGTGTTTTGAGAAGAAGCCAAGAGGTATTGTCACGCCACCCTGAAAACCAGGAAGCAGAGGCTTGAAGAAATGAGATTCATGGGGAGTTGTCATCTGCAAACAAGCAACGAGTTTGAGACTATAAGCAGTGTCCGAGCACACTAACCGTGGGATATCACTAACTACAAAGCCGTTTACTACATTTTCAATTCCATAGTATATCAATCACTACATTATCAATCACTACATGCATATACATTTTCTATCACTCAATCGCTAGTATATCAATGACTACATGCAAATCAATACTTTTTCCGGGGTCGAGGGAGTCGAGAGAGACGAGAGAGTCGAGGGAGATGAGGACGACAAGAGAGATGAAGGGAGACAAGGAGGACGAGGGAGCCGAGGGATACGAGGGGGACGAGGGAGACGAGAGAGCCGAGTGAGACGAGAGAGACCCGGGAGTCGGCGGAGACGAGAGACCCGAGTGAGACGAGGACGACAAGGACGACAAGGGAGACGAGAGAGATCCGAGTGAGACGAGGACGACGAGGACGACAAGGGAGACGAGAGAGATCCGAGTGGTGATTCCCTTAAATCTCTTCTACGCTGCGTTTAATATGCTCTAAGTGGAGAAGAGAGAGCGTAGAGGAGCGTAGATAAGATATTTGGAACATTATCGTGCTTGATATTAGTTATACCGAAGAATTTAGTTATACAACAGATATTGATGTGTTTTAGTAGTTATACCAAAGATAATGGTTTGTTTTCCGAAATTATAAAACGAATTTGAAGCATACAACATAACAAGAAGAAATAACAAGAGATAGGTTCATAACAAGATAAGAACAACTATACAACATATCAAAATTCAACATAGCAAGATTCAACATACCAAGATTAGAGTTACGGAGTTTTTACAAAAGAAGACTTCTTAGCTCCACCGAATAAACAACAAAAATAAAACCAGATCCGACTTCTCACGGATGGTACATGAGCGCAGCTATCTGGTCCTTGAGCGCAGCTATCTCTTCTGCCATTTCTTTGTAACTCCTCACTAAATCCTTAACCTCCTCCTCGACCGCAAAGACCCATGGGTGACGGAAGTGGAGTCCATCGTCCTGCATAAACAATAAAATCGAAACCATAAAACCAATAATATTAGTTTTACTGAGTGATATTAATATTACTATCTAAGTTCCAAACAGATCTGATAGTGAAAAAGAAGAACATGATAGAACCCTAACTCTGTAAAATCCAGAACCAAACAAACCCTAGTTCTAAGTTCCGAACAGATCTGATAGTGAAAAGGAAGAACATGATAAAGTACCTTAAACTTGTCACAAATGAAGAATCTTTTTCCAGGCAAAGTATCGTAGGTTTGGTCTGCAGCAACCTCGTGCACCATTCTTCCCCCACAAGGACACCTGGAAGGCATCCCGTGATGGGCGTCTTTGACGAACATCCGCATGTCGTTCTCTCTCTTCGCTGCCTTCATCATCATGTACTCCTCGTATGGATGCGTCATTGTTCCGTCTGTAGGTCGAGAAAATTTTGAGAGAGAGAGATATTTTTCCCCGAGAAAGAGAGGGATAGAGAGAGAGGTGGTATGTGGGAAGTTACGGAGGAGAGAGAGAGATTGGAGAGATTGTGTGGTTAGATTGAAGGGGGGAGATAAATAAATTTTTTAAAAAATTAATTTTGAAATTTTTTTAATTGTTTAAACGGCAAAACTAATTTCATTTCCCTCCTCATATTTGTTCAATAGTTATACAGATGATACTAGTTTTACGAAAATTAGTCATAGTTCTACTTTTGCTGTTTCTTAATTTAATTAGTATTCCTAATTTTTAAGAAAAGTTTTTTTGGTTTTACTTTCCATAATAGTACTTTAAAATAGAATTTATAATGTTTTATACAATAATATAATCGTAATAGATATAACTCGAGAATTCCCTTTGTAAGAAGTTCTTATTTGAAAAGTGTGACTCGAATTACCTTAGTTCTTAACATAACATAATCGCCTCTCTTGATTAACATAGCATAACATAATATTGATTAACATAACATAATCGCCTCTCTTGATTAACATAGCATAACATAATATTGATTAACATAACATAATATTGATTAACTTAACATAACATAACATAATATTGATTAATAGCATAAGTCTTAACAAAAGAAAGGGGAAATAAATAAGACTGAAATAAACCTAGTACTTATACAAGTCTTAACAAAGGAAAAAAAGACTTGTAACCGAAAGGGGAAATAAATAAACTGAAAATAGATAGGAAACACTAAGAACTTGCGATTTGAGAATCTCATGGACGGAAGGTAGATGTAATAAGGCTCTTAAGCTTAGCAATATCTTCAGCCATATTATTAACCTTCCTCCTTAGGCGCGTCACTTCATCCTCAACACCCAAAGCCCATGGCTTACGAACATGCATCCCATCGTCCTACAAAGTTTCACCCATAGTATAATCTAAGTTTTACTCAACATCATTAACAAAGTTTCCCTCAGAGTATAACTAAGTTTCACACAGTATCACTATACAACGAAGGAAGTTACCTCATATTTCTTGCAGGTGAAGAACCTAAGCCCTGGGTGGGTATCGAAATCGTGGCGATACTTCGGTGGTAGAGTAATATCCGTCTGAATATCACCACCACATGGGCAACGGGTAGGAATCCCATTCATGTCCTTCCTCTCTTGGTAAGACTAAAACCGAGGATTTAGAGAGAATTTAGAAAAATATGGAGTGTGAGGACGAAGAAGAGGAGGAGGAGTAGATATAGACATTTTGAGAGATGAGACGTGGGTTTAGAGAGAGAAGGAGTGGAGGAGTGGAGGTGTGGGAAATGACTAAAGTGGAACAGTTGACGAGACAAGAGAGAGAGTCACGAGCATAGAGGAAATCTTGTTTGCTTTTGACCGATATTCACTCTATTCTGTTGATGAATAAGGAGATTTTGTGTATTAACAATTATGTGGATGTGTAGTCACGAGCATAGAGGGAATCTTGTTTGTTTTTTACCGATATTCACTATATTCTGTTGATGAATAAGGAGATTTTGTGTATTAACAATTATGTGGATGTGTTGTTAATACTAGATAATACGAATAACTAGATAATACTAATGTCATTAGAAAGTAGATAACCAAGTTTTACGCAGTGGTACGCAGTTTTCCGAATAAGCAGATAACCAAGTTTTACAACAAATAGCTTAAAGTACGGAGGTATGATCTTCACCTATCTTCACATATCTTCTCCTTCCCCCCCTCCCTCCCCATGCGATGCGATACAGAGGCATGATAGTCACCTCCTTGATGTAATCGGGTACATTCCAAAACGACCTGTCAGGCACAACATAGAGGCTCTTGTAATATGCCAGTGCACAAAGTTCTGACCAGAAGTATTCTGAACACAGCTCATGGATATGAATGCGACTGCCAAAGTTTCTAGTATAACATATGTAAGCAGCTAGTCCGTGAAGACAAGGAAACTTTTCATAGTCCCACACCTTGCAAGTACAACTTCTCTCAACCAAGCTCACCAAAAACTTATTTTCATCAGTGTCCCTGATCTCGTACTCATACTCATGACTATCAATCTTCCGCACAGGTAGCCTTTGCGCGACAGGCCACAGCTCGTGCAAGTAGTTCTCAACCCGAGGTACCAGTTTGCTATTAATTGATCCAGCAACAGCATCCTTAAGACGTTGATTGAACCAAACAGAGAATTTCCCTATGATGCAATCCAGCATTGGTATCAAGGCCCACGTCGTTGCTTCTTTAAACATGTTCTTCATTGATTCCATACTGTTGCTTGTATCCAAGTTGTACCTGTCACGTGGAAAAAAAACTCTCGCCCATCTGTCTTTTTCCAAGTGTTCCTCAACATACTTGTAGGCTGAAGGATAGCTTATCTTAAACGAATCGTAAGCTGAGTTGAAGTCAGCCACCGTGTAACATCTGCCTAACTCCATGAATATCTGCCCGACTATATCCTTTTCAACGCCACAAGCATGTCATTTCACTTTTTCCTTCAAATGCCACAAACAATGACCATGGTGAGCCTGAGGGAACACGTTTGCTATAGCGGAGATCATTATTCTATTTCTGATACTCATGAAAACCAGTTCAGACGAGTCTGGTATAACACTCTTAAGCTTCTCGAAAAACCAAGTCCAGCTATCATCACTCTCTCGATCTAACACTGCAAACGCAAGCAGATAAACGTGACCATTAGGATCTTGAGCTATCGCGAACACTAGAACACCACCATATTTGTTCTTCAGCCTTGTCGCATCCACAATAATCACTTTCCTCATAACTGCAAACCCTTCAATGCAAGCTCCCAGGACTACAAAGAGATACTTGAATTTAGATCTCTCATCTAATTCCACAGAGGTTTTTGTTCCCGGATTCAGTTGCTCTAACATGTACAAATAGCTATAAAGCATCTTGTAGCTCTCTTCCGGAGTAACAGGTATATCAGGAACCACCACATTCCTTCCGCGCAACGATATCACGCGATTGCTCGTTGTGCCCTGCGAAAAGAAAAACAAACACCAGAAACTTACTAGAGTTATCCAAAGTTCTACCAGTTGTTCCTAGTTTTCCAGTTATCCTTCAATTATCAAGAACAATTTGAATTAGGTTCCGTTGCTGAGTTGACTACTCCTAGATCGATCTAGGTACCATTTACTTCCACCACGGACAATGAGCTTCCCTACTTGTTACAAACCTACTTCAAAAAGAAAGCGGAGGAGCTGAGTGATACTAACCTGCAACGGCCCCGACGAAGATGGAGAACCTGTGAGTGGAGGAGGAGCTGAGTTTTGCGAAGCAGGGCTGGAGGAGAAACGACGAGATTCCATGTTCTTGCTTTCCCGGAGATGTTCGGATCGAGCTGAGGGGAGCTTTCTTGAATCAATGGAGTCGCGACCAGCTGAAATGGAGGAGGAAATCGAGGTCGTGAGGGAGAGAGGAATTAATTGGGTTCCAATTAATTGATGAGATCCATGATTCGGTAACGGTTGGAAAGACCAATTAATTGGTTCAGAAATAAAGAACCAAACCAGATTCATTTTGAATTATCCAATTCAATTTCGATTCAAATTTAATTAACCGAGGGCATTTTCGAAAATTCACATTCAGTTAATGAATAGAGGGCATAGGAGACTTCCAAGATCCATAAGAGATTATGAGATGAGATATAAGGGCACCAGAGCCATTGTTCCTAGGGTTTGCCTAACGGTGTCGTTTTTGTTTCGCCCAACATGAGCCCAACATGTTGATATACATGTATAAACTAATAAGTAGTCCTGGGTGTTTCAGGTATCGTTTCGATTCGGTTATTTTGGGTATCAAATGGCCAGAATTCTTCCCATATATCTACGAATTCTAGAAAAATAAATATATTAAAATGATATATATTCGGTCATGTGATAATGCTCGGACCTTTTTACAAAGTCACTATCTACTTACATTCAGAAAACATGTTTACAACATTGGAATGCGTCATCAACAAGACCTATAAGAATCTTTTATTTAAGGGAAAACTTTTTAGTTGTACTCGTTTTACCTCATTATAGTTTTTTTCACCGAATTTTTCCAAAAAAATTTTTAACGAAGCAACTGAAGGAACATGATAGAACATTAAAATACTGGTCTTCAACAGAGAGTGTTAGAAAAATCAAAGTAGATCACATATTATTAATGATTCACAGTAAAATATGTTTCACAACTTTGCTATAAATTGAAAGTTTCGGATTCTTTTGTAAAGTGCTCTTCCGATTAATAATAATAATTTCTATCTTTCTTCTCTTGGTATACAACTTCTTTCTTTTTTTATTTTACGTAGTTTATATATACTATAATTATGATCTCCATGCTATAATAATAAATACACTTTACGTATCATAAAATAAACAATATAATATAATTATAATTTTATATTTTTAACGCCACAAAAATATACAAATAAAATACAAAACGTATGGATAAAAATTAAAAAGTTAAAAACCAATAGAATAAAATAATTTTCTAATATCCCTTAGTTATTATTTACGAAGTGATGTGTACACATGTCCTCTTTACAATCAGTTTTACAGAAAAAATCATGACATGTCTTAAAACAAATATGATATGACACTAATTTAACTGTGACATGTAAAACTTACTATATCAAGATTTATATTTTTGGTAAGATTTCTTAAATATGGCAATGACTATTTTCTATATATGAATTTATATATTAAGTAAATTTTCATAATATAGTAATATGACTAATAAATTTTATATCAAAAAATATTTTATTCTCTATAAATATTTATTTTGGTATGATTATAGAAATATGGTAATACCTAATAAGTTTTATATATATATATTAAAATAATATATTGTATTTATAAATAAAAATTACGAATATAATTTTTTTTACATCAACTTATGAATCATATCTTATATTATTTAAAAAAGTATAGATATAATTATATATTTTATCAACTTATATATGTTATATATTTAATGTATATCTATTAGAACTAACTTATATATTTGCAAAACACATATTTAAAATAAAATTAACTGAATAAAGTATAATATGAGTAAAATAACTTTATAAACTTAATTATTTTTATTAAAACTTAAATAAAATAAATTTAAAAGTTAAAGTAAACTTGGATAAATCAAACTAGAAAAAATATATTAAGTCTTTACTTTTTAACTAATAAAATTTAAAATTTTATTTCTATAAGATAATTATATTTTTTGATTATAAAATTATATTTTTAGATTTTAATATCTGCGCATGGGACATGAGATTCCGGTCACTTAACGAAAATCGTTTCTATTTTGGGAAAAGGTGTATCTTTGGTATTTGTTAACATATAGTCTTAGGGTGAATGGTAAGAACATAAAACAGTCGCAGATGGGAACTAATACTTCAAACGATCATTAAAACAACAAAGATCAAAATGTCAAGGACATTGTATATATATAAGCATATGGATGTGTATTTCTATATTACTTCTATATCCAACAACGAGATCTTTGCACAAGTTCGTTGTTTTGTCTCTACAATTATCTTCTTTGCTCGGTCTACTTGAAAATATGTTGGGTTTGCATTTTCAGTCTGCATCTGTTACTTCAGCTTCTATGTCCACTACCGCTGTTGAGAAACCCTTTCCTGTAAAAAACAATACACCACTTCTCACCATTAGATCCACAAGACTTCTCAGTTAGACAAAGTAGAGCAGGCATTTAGTTATTAGGAAATGTAAGAAAGAACCTTTCTTAGGTGGAGAAGAAAACCCATTTAGGTCTTGTCCGAAAGCAGTAGTTTGGTTGGAAAATTTCACTGGTTCCTTAACAAACTTATCATCCACAACTGCATTTTCCGCAAGTACAATGCTTAAGAAAAAAAAGAAGAGAGGTACAACTTTGACAAATCTAAAAGTAAACAAGGGTTCATATTTTCACCTGAGAATGGCTGAGTGCAGAAAGGGCAAAGCTGTACTTCATCGTCCAACGATGACCTGCAGCGATTTCGATATTCAGTCAGCAGAGATTGAGAGCACCAACAAAAACATTTTGAGGGATTGATTATTGTGATAGACATCCTTACTTGAATATCTGAAACTCGTTTCCACAATTTGGACACTGCACAAAGGTAAAGTGAAATGAAAAAAGAAAACTCAAGCTAATTAGAACACAATACAGAAGGATATACTTTAAACACACAAGTGCCATCCTAGTTAAGCTAAAGAGACAAGAAGACATACACTGCTCTGGACAATATCTCGTTGTGCCCACCAAAGAAAAGCTCCCAACCCCAAAATTGGAACAATCACTACAACCAGCTGCAGACAGAAGATTGTAAGAACTTCAACTAACCAACCATACGGATACAAATTAGATAACAACAGAGAGAGGTGGAAAGAGAGAGAGTAAATTAGTTACCCAGGCGGATACAATAGCGTCAAGAACCCAACCAAGCTGACCAGTCATAGAGAGATAAGTCAAACCAATAGCCAAAACAAGGTTCCCAAGGATCCTCCCGTTCCCGTTGTTATCTCCGCCACCGTTAAAGCCTAAACCTTTGTTACAGCTAACCTTCAAGACTCGTCTTTTACAACGCTTGAGAGCTTTCTCACTTACTAGAAATCGAGTTTCTTGCAGACCCATCATCGCTGGCAGTCTCTTATTCTGACGGAGCTCAATCACGCAAGCTCTCAATCGCAAATTGTTGTTTACGAGCAGAGAAGGACCAAAGAACAGCTTTTGCGGTGATATATTAGTTGGGAGAGCGTCAGACTGAAGATCTGAAGTTTGCGTGTTCGATTTACGCTCACCGCAAAATCTTTCTTTTTCTCGCTTGAAACGCAGCGTTTTTCCAACTTAATTTTACATGATTTAAACGCAGCCTTTTAGGCATGTAAGGAAACACACGAGTTTGACTTTAGAGAGAACGTGGTTATTACTTTAAACGCAACGTTTTAGGCATGTAAAGAAAACGAGAGTTTGACTACTATTTTTAGTTAAGGCCAAAAAGCTCAAGTTGCATTATAGTTTGATGTGATTAAGATATCCGATAAAAAATTTATACATCTATTAAGATTGAGTGCAAATATGGGTTAAACATGTTCACTTTAAATTCTAAGTCGCATATACATCTACTTTTCATTAACAGTTGTTTGCTCCAGATTGATGTGGGTTCTGATTAATCTAAAAATATCACATAATTGTCATTTTGTGCTGTGGTCTTATATTAAGTCTACTAGATCATATTCTATATATTTTTTGTCTAGACAACCAGTGTTTGAATACATGTATCCGGCCGTCATATACGTTCGTGTGTAGAGTGTATCTCCATACAATTTATTTGGGCAATTTACAAACCTTACTTCATAATGACTGCAAGAGAGTTAGCCATCTTCTGAAGATCAATATTTGACTTTTAAACCTCTTATCAATTCACAATCGAACTCGTCAATCCCCAACACAACACACCGCATCCTCTCTATCTTTAAAGGTTCCACACCATAAGACCAAACTTTATTGGGTTGACTGCTTTAATCCTCTTTGCATGGCCGTGTGTCGCGGTAATTAGTCACCACTTTAAGCTAGATATGGATGTAATTAAATATAGTTTAAATACTTTTAGATTGTAAAGATGTTTGCACAATTGAAATATGTTATTTTGTAGCCGTAAAGCCAAACTGCTAATCCTATGGAGCGATTTGTCTATACCCGAGGTTTATTTGTGGTGATGGTATTGTGTTTTACTTCCAAGGAAAGAGCAATGAACACTTCAGCCTCGTATCCGACCCTGATGTTCAGATCAATGCTAGGTTCGATATTCACTGGGCATAGGCCCCTTGGTCGCACCAGATATTTCGCATGGATCCAAGCTCTCGGCTTCCTCTTCAACACCCACAAATTTTCTATTGAGACCACCAAAGTCGCCACTTGGGACCGACATTGACCATCTCAAGCTCAATATTGATGGCCGAGATTTGGTTATCCTTGAACAAACTTTATTCACTTGGTAATTATAAAATCTCAAATTTCACCCTCTATATATTATTTTGTCTAATTCAACCTTTTATGTTAAGATGTTTTTAAAAATGACATCTTTTCTATGTTAGCGTTTAGATTTACAAATGATTCTTCTTAATTACATTTTCAAAAAAAAACATGTTAAACCAAAAGCTTTTATTTTCATTCGGACAAAGGACAATTAAAATATGTGATTCTATTTTTAAAAAGTGTATTTTTTTTATATCATACTTTTTCGTGTAAACAAAAATGCTTTTGTAAACAGAAATGCAAAAACACTTAAAAAACAAATAATCTTTTTAGTTTTGTATAACTCTTGAACCACGGTCCACATGCATGTTCTCAGGTACTCATCCGACAAAGAGATCAAGATTGAGAGACTTACACAAAAGAACAGTGTGATCGTGACAATCAAAGACAAAGCTGAGATCATAATCAATGTGGTTCCAGTGACCAAAGAAGACGATATAGAATCCACAACTACAGATTACCTAAAGATGACGGTTTTTCCCATTTTGAAGTCCAGTTCAAGTTCATAAATCTGTCTCCGAAAGTTGATGGAATCTTGGGACGCACTTACAAACGCGATTTCAAGAATCCGGCTAAGCCAGGAGTTGCAATGCCAGTGGTGGGAGGTGAGGATAGCTTCAGGACATTTTTTCTGCTCTCTCATGATTGCAAGACTTGTTTATTTTCTGAAGAACTGGCCGTTGATGATAGTGGCTCTATCAAGGTGAAAAACGAACACGCATTGTTGGATTGCAGCCGCATGGTGTCTTCGGGTTACGGACTCGTCTGCCGGAAGTAGTTACCACTTACCATCCAAACTTAATTTGCAAGACACTGAAAAGGATAATAGTAAAAAGGAAGTACTATATGTTGTTTTATTTTGCGTAATACTATATGATATGGTTATTTTGTTCCTTTGACAAAACAAGAAGAGTAAGAAGTACTGAGAACCAAGAAGAAAATAAATGTAGCTCATGTTATTTACGTCAATCAAATTATTAGTGATGAAACCATGATGGAGTACTAAATTTGAAAATTTTAAACATATTTGATCAACTCGCAAACTTTCCTGTTATGTATAGCGGTTGATAGACTATCCTTATATTACGCTAAAAACTCCACAATAAGAAACTCACAATAATGATGTCTTAAAGAGGGTTTTCATTTATTTATGGAAGATTCAAATTTTCTTTTCAATATTCGTATACAATAAAAACTTTTTAAATTAATAATGTCATGATATCTCATTATTTTATAGAGTTGTTAATTTTTAAAAAAATAAGATTTTTGAATATTATTATTTATAAAATAGAAGAATAATTAGTTTTACCATATATATTTTAATTAAATTTTATAAATTTTACTTTCATATTGCTTTTTTACAACATTACTTAAACCAACTAAGTTGTTCCAACCGATTCAGAAAATCAAACCGGAGGAATGAAATCGACAATATAAGATTTCATATTGTTCTATTAGATTAGTTGCTACTTTTTCTATTTCATATAATTTAAATATGGGTTTAGATATAATTGTACTAGAAATTATTAAAGTATATTAAATTGTTAAAAAAATAGATATGATTTTGTTGTTAATATAAAACCAACAATATAATATTTAGTTTATATTTATATAAAATGTATATATACATTATTATTTTATGATTTTATTGGGTCATATATTTTCATATAATTTTCTTAAAAGTTATTATCTTACTACTTTTTCAATTTATGTCATAATTTGAACCGTCCAACTCGAAACCAAAAAAAAAATAATTTTATTATTTATTAGTTTATCGAGTATCTTATTATATAAAACTTAGTTTTCAAAGTTACTAATTAACACGATCGCGACATGTGTCAAGTATATAATTAAGATTGTGACATGTGTCAAAAATATAATATATTTTTACTTTACAACTTAAAAAAGGAAAATTATTATTTTCAAAAAGTTATGTTTTTCAGTTTCTGTTTATGATTTCAAAAAAAGAAAAAAAAATACTATTACATTATCTTTTACAAAGGGAATATCAACTTTTCTTTTCTATATCCTAACAAACGAAAATTTTTAAGAATTTATTTTAATAGTAATTTTATTAAAAAAATCATTATCAGTAGTTACATGATAAAAATAAAAATAAAATCCATAATAATTTCTTTTGTTTGATCAAACGAAAACACATAGATGATAATAAATACACATTAGAACATATTTAAACGAGTAGAATAACAAAGAATAAGTTAATACAAAATTAATTAATAAAAAATTAATTAATACATAAGAAAGTGCATGGTGTTGTCATTGACTTAACTAACTTATTTAACTTTCAATTTTTTTAGTTCAGTCTAATTATTACTTTGGGTTAAATTTGGTTTAAATATTTAAATATGAGTATTTTCAGTAATGATGAGTACACATAATAACCATAATATATGTGGTAAAACAAGTTCTTAATTCTCAAATAAAACTCATACAACATAAAAATAAAAATGAAAATATGATAATCTTTTACACGTATATCTTTTTAGAATTTATATATTAATTTTAATATATAAATTAAAATAATAATAATTTTAAAAAAAATTATAGAGGACAATTAGCATAAAATAGTCTTTTCTATTTTTTAGGTTTATATTTTAGAAAGGATAATTACAATTTGGTTTTGGAATAGGTTTTGTTAAAATTATTATTTAAGATATTTCTACTCTCATAATGCTAATATTTTTTATTAAAATCCTAATTAAAAAGGTTAAAACAAAATAAAGTATCGTATCTTATTATAAAAAGGTTCAAACAAAAAAATAAAGAATCTTATCTTATTATAAAAAATTATTATAATAAAACGATTTTAATAATAAAAAGATTTTTAACAATTTTTAATAAAAAAAACGATTTTTCAAAAAGGTCATAGTAATTTTAATTTTAACAAAACCTATTCCAAAACCAAATTGTGATTATCCTTTTCAAATATAAACCTAAAATTGGAAAAGAATATTTTATGCTAATTGTCCCTATTGTCCTTTATAAAATCTTTTAGAAATTATTATTAAGATCAAACGATTTTATAAAATAAAAATGTCAAAACGAAAAAAAAAGAATCTTATTATAATAAAACGATTTTTAATAGTTTTCATTAAAATAAAACGATTTTTCAAAAAATCAAACTAATTTTAATTTTAACAAAAAATATTCCAAAACCAAATTGTAATTATCCTTTTAAAAATATAAACCTAAAAAATGGATAATACTATTTTATGTTAATTTTCTTTTATAATAAAGAAAAGATCATTGTAAAAACAAATCCTTTTTATAATATTTATACTCTCACAATTCTAATTTTCCTTTATTCAAATCTAATTAAAAAGGTAAAAAAAAATATTAGATAGTAGTTATCTTTTTAAAAAAAAACTTAAACAAAAAAATGTTAAAAACTGATTAATGTTAATTTTCCTTTATTAAAATCTTAATTAAAAAGATCATAATCCAAGAGTAACTATGATTATTCATATATATATAGAACTAAGATCTCTCATATTTTATCACCAAACATAATTATTGATTCAAGAAAAATATAAGGTGAAGTTCAATATTATTTTCTTTTTATAAAGTTATGGTTGATCGTTGTCATGATTATTATCTGATCTTTGTTATGCTTCTGAGTGATGTCTTTTTTTATTGATTCTTATAAAGTTATGGTTGATCGTTGTCATCATTATTATTTTATTATTGCCATGCTTCTGAGTTCTGTCTTTTTTTCAATATATAAGAAAATTGTAAAAACTATTAGTGATATCGAAATAAATAAATTTTATAAATGGAAACTTAAAAAAATATATTAGCTGGTAATAATAATTAACAAAAGAAGTGTAAAATTAATATTGTTATGAATTTTAAAAATAGTAATTTTAAAATTATTTATTAATAACTATAAATAATTATTTAATAGAAAAATATTTTTTTCTAAAATTCTAAAAAGAAGATAATTGTAAGACGTTACATGATAGTAATTTTCTTTATCTAAATTTTAAACCTAAATGATAAAGAGTATTTAATAGTATTTTTATGGTAAATAAAAAGGATATTTCTAAATAGAAATTTTTCTTTTTCTAAAGAATCCTTAAAAAAACCTATTAAATAAGATATTAAATTAGTACACTAAAATGGTATATAATTTTATTGACTTGATTGGTGTTATTTGACTTTTATTTTTGTTCTTTTAATTCAATTTTTTTATTTTGAGTTGTGATCAGTTTAAATTTTTGGTTATAGTGTTTTTTCTAATGCTAAATACAAATTTTATAACAATTCATCTATTCACCATGATTATAAACTACAAAATATTAACTTGGAATTTTGTGTGAAAACAATTTTTAATAATAAAATAAATCTCATAAATCTCACTTAACATATACAAAAAACAATCATAAAACTACAATAAAATGATTTACTATTATATATTTTTATTAAATTAAAACATCAAATAAAAACCGTTGCAACGCAACAGACCCATAGTAGTGATGATAATTATCTGAAATTCTAAAAAAGAGGTAATTATAAAAGATTATATGATAGTGATTTTCATATTCTAATATCCTAAACAAAATATTGTAAAAGTGTATTTGATAGTATTTTTAATATTTAAATTCTAAGTAAAAATATTTATAAGATATAATGTAAAAGTGGTAAAACAAGTTCTTAAATCTCAAATAATGATGAGTACACATATTAACCATAATTTATGTGGTAAAACAAGTTCTTAATTCTCAAATAAAACTCATACAACATACACAAAAAAGAATTCTAAAACTATAATAAATTATTTATTATTTTTATGTTTTATATAAAATTAAAACATCAAACAAACCCGTGCAACGCACAGGTCCATATCTAGTTAGTTTATAAAGTTTCACTGTGTATTTTTATTTTAAGTTAGATAATTATTAATTCATTAATACAACATGAGAACCTGGATTTTTGAATGGATTTGGTAATAATCTCAAACAACCGTTTTATTTTTAAGAATTCAAAGAATCCATCAAGGTATTGTGGAACATTATTATAACATTTCCCGCCCATCAAAACTAATCAAACCCCCATTGCCTTTATGGAATCCTAAGCCTAACCGAATCGCTGAAAGGCACATATAAATCCCTATTTCTATTTACATTAATTACCATTCTACTCTCTCGAAGATTATATCAACCAATTTAATTACCATTGTACCCTCTCAAGAATTATTACGAGAGTTACTAACCAAATCACATCACAGGATCTCTCTTTACTGCGTAAACTCGAAAGTTTGATCCGAAAGTCCGAACCCACCACCACTATTCAACCCGCTCGAGCTGTACCCGAAACAGTTGTATACCATCCAAAATAAACCCAATCACTCGTTTATTTATTTATTTTTTGACAACATACAACGAAACTAGACTACGTTATATGTCCGTCCGACTCAGAGAAAAAAAATAAAAACATATTTAATTATTAAAATATAATAAAATAATGAAACAATTAGTGAAATAAAGCTTCCAAAACATTATCAAAATAGTAACATTTTGTTCTGCTTTCTGAAGATTGAACTACAATTTAATACAATAAACAAAAATTGATAAATAATATTCTTCTTACAAAATAGAAAAAAAATATTCCTCTTACACAATATAAGATCATAAGAATAAAAATTAGAAAAAAGCATCAAACGTAATTTTGTAGAAAATGCATTTTTGCTAATAATTTTTGTCGTCTACATGCGTTAGACAATATCTGCACTATAATTATGAAACAGATATAATTTTCCAATACGGGTCTTGAATTAACGTATCCTTTCTATTTTTAAACGTTAGAACTTTGTAGTATGTGCACTTGTTCAATATTTTCTGTTTTTCTGTTAAGTATTATTTTTTGAACAAAAATTAGGTTCATCCCCTAGAGTGAACCTCTAAATTGACTCACTAATAGAATTTAGTTATTCTAGATTTGATATCTTTTAAAAAAGAAACTAAATAATGAATTTATTTAATGAATTAAAATTATGTTTTTAGATAAACAAAAAATAGTAACAATTATAAATTTTTTTTTTATAATATTGATAAATCCGTCGGCAAATATTAAACTCTAAACCCTAAATTCTAAATACTAAACCCTAAACCCTTAGAAAGTATAAACTTTTGGGCAAATCATATACCCTAGCGTTAATCCTAACCCCTAAAGCGTTAATCTTAACCCCTAAACCTTTAATTCTAAACTATAATATTAATCCCTAAATTCTAAACATGAAATCCTAAACCATAAATTCTTCGACAAATATTAAATTCTAACTTTAATCATAAACCATAAATTATTTTCGAATTTATGATTTAAGATTTAGTATTAGTGATCATAATTTATGGTTTAGGACTTAGGAATTTGTTTATGATTTAGGATTTAGTTTAAATTTAAGGGTTTAGGGTATATGATTAACCCAATGGTTCATCATTTTTCTAAGGATTTAGGGTTTAATATTTAGAATTTAAGGTTTAGGATTTAGTATTTACCGATAGATTTATCAATATTATAAAAAATATGTTTTTATAATTGGTATTATTTTTAATTTATCTAAAAATATAATTTTAATTCATTAAATGAGTCCATTATTTAGTTTCCTTTTTAAAAAGATATCAAATCTAGAATAACTAAATTTTATTGGTAGGTGAATTTAAAAGTTCACTTTAGGGGTAAATCTAAGTTTTGTTCTTATTTTTTATATCTTTGGACTC
Organism: Hirschfeldia incana; assembly: GCA_026261945.1. Taxonomy (NCBI): domain Eukaryota; kingdom Viridiplantae; phylum Streptophyta; class Magnoliopsida; order Brassicales; family Brassicaceae; genus Hirschfeldia; species Hirschfeldia incana. The sequence goes on from JABCMI010000006.1 coordinate 9,561,296, forward strand.
TTTCATACAAGCCTTGCCTAACTCTCCTAACACGTATACATTTCACACGAGTGGGTCATTGCCTTCCACGCGTGTCTTCTGAGCTTTGATTATTACGGCTTTTTGCTCAATAGATTTTATCTGTCGAATCGTTAGTGCTGATATTCCTTTTCTTTTTCTGACTCCAACGGTAGTGCTTCATGAAAAGATAAATCGTACCGGGCTCAATTATATGGACAACTCTGATAGATACACATCGTTGTTAGGCTTTTCAGAATTCTAGAAGAAATGACATATGTCTCAACACGTGTCGACTTTTCCTGACGGTGCATGAACCAGAACGACACCATATAGTTGGATCGTTGAATGTGAAAAGCTTAGGTAAAATTGAAGGTTACTATACAATATTAGAAATTGTAAATGCCACGAATGATATAATACTGCGATGATGTTTTCTCAATTTACTGAAATGACTTAGGCCATGAATATCGCTGGTCCTAAGGTTGGACATTACTGACAATTGATCGAAAAGAAAATAAAAGAAACTGAATATTAACCGGGACGACCTTAATTAAGGTTTTTGGGCTTCGTCCTAAGACAAGACGTGGCAGCTTCCTATAGGCAGAGGAAATAGAGTTGTCTTCGACACCTCCTCTTTTCTTCTTTATTCTTCGACATCTCCTCTTTCTCTCCTCTTCCTAATTCGCCGGATCCCTCATCACTGCATCTACTTCATCCGCCGCCTCTCCCTCATCACCCGGTTGTCCCTCCTCCTTCGTCTCTCCCTCATTTGCCGCTTCTCCTTCATCCTCCGCTTCTCCCGCATCCCCCGCTTCTCCATCATCACCCGCGTCTCACTCATCCCCCTTCGTCTCCCTCATCGACTGCTTCTCCCTCATCCGCCGGTTCTCCCTTCATCCGACGTTTCTCTGGCATCCGACGACGTTTCTCGATCCGTCGGAGTGCGTCCTGATCGGTGTATTTGGATTTTGATGATGTGTAGGGATCAAACTAGGGATCAAGGGACTGTTAATGGTGACGGGAGAACTGATAGGATTCATGGGATTTTTCCCTAACGAAGGCCAGGTCGCTTGTTACCAGAAGCAGAAGCGTGATAGTTCCTTCCTTTGAAAAAAATATATTTTCATGTAATTGGATTGATTTTCTCTTATATTGTTGATGTTTTGAAGATGTTTTTGCCTCTGTTTGTTTGTGATTCATTTGCAGTGATATACTCAATAATATTGTGAATATTGATATTTTCACTTGCTGTGATTCACCATTCTAAGCTCTGTTTTGTGGATATCATCTCTTATTTCTCCTTATCGTGGAAGAGGGAACAAACTTGGAACGTACACGTAGCCACAAAGGAAGAAGCGATAGTTGCAATGCTTGGAGTCTCGTTCTGTCTCAGTTTGTGATTTATATAAACTTGTAGTTACATTATTAAAGTATTGATAATTTTTCTGTAGTATAAGATATAAATATCGTTGAAAGATGGTGATTTTGCTGCGATCTAAGGCTTTTGAAAGCGTGGAATGGATCAGAATTTACTTAAATGGTGAAACTTTCTTTAAAAGTTTGAATGAGTTTTGATTTGGGTGTAGTAAAGTCTCATACTTTTTTATCTTATATGGTTTGGATTCAGGCTAGAATCAAACGGTGAAGAAGATGAATCGGATTCAACGGCTATTGTTATGCTCATTAGGAATGATGTTTCCTACTTTACACGTATTATTCTTGCGCAGTAAGTCTTTTTAGTTTAGAAGTTGTGGAGGTTTTATCAATGAATGTCATGTGTGAACTCTGTTTTTGTATTGAAATAGGAAGTTGACTGATTTTCATCGTCCATATGGAAGCAATAAGGCAGCTGTTCAGGAAATGAAGAGGATCAAAGATGCAGGTGGATGGGTGTGTCTTCCTCAATCCTTTTTCCTTGTTTCAAAATTTCACAAAATGTCCTACCAATAATCACCATTTTTCTTAAAATCTCTTAACATTGTCCTTAACTTACCAATAATAATAAAAAAATTTAAGGACTCAAATAAAAGTTCCACCAATAATCATGTCCTTAGAGGACTTTTCTCCAACTTGTAGTGAAAAAAACTTACGCATGTGAAAAATGACATTCGTTTGTGTTACGCACCTTTATATGGCTCCAAAAAATAATGTACTGATAAGGTCGGCTGGATAATATACGGGGAAGTATGTCAGTGGTATGACAGGGTCCCACGAAGAAAATCGTATTAAGATTTTTGAACAGTAAGAAAAGAACGACCGTACTTATCCTCGAAGATCCAAACCTTTTCCACAGCCTATATAAAGCAGCTAATCACCAGCTTGTCCAAAAGATCGACGAACATAAACATATGACTTTCTTGTTTGTTTCAGACTTGGAAACGCATTTAGATTGTTTTGCCTGCTGAAGAATCGAATGGGTGTTGGAGAAATGGATCCGTTACTTACCACCCGGTTTCGGATTTTACCCGACACATGAAGAGCTTCTTGTTCAGTATCTCTGTCGGAAAGTTTCAGGCTATCACTTCTCTCTCCAGGTCATCGGAGACATCGATCTCTACAAGTTCGATTCTTGGGATTTGCCAAGTAAGCAAACACTTTCTATTCTAGGTGCCATTTGTTACGAATCATAACTTCGGGGTTCATTTGAGAAAACAATTAAAACAGAGGAGCTAGTATTGCAAAGTTGCTTATCTTTTTTTTTTTTGCTTATCTTTTGAAATGACAAAGGGACTTCCCAAGGATATATATCAACGTTAGAGTGGGATAAGATTGGTTTCTTATTGTTCGTTTGATTTTACAACTTGGTTATATATGTTGACAACTGTGAGACATACACAGCAAGTCTCAAGGCTTCATATGTGAGTAGAGTTTGATAACCCTTTCTATAAGCAAATCTTAGTGCATCAAAAGAGACCAATTAAATTATCCTTTTTCTTTGTCCAAATTACTTTCAGCTCTTGCTGGTGTTTTAGTTCATCCATATGGTTCTGAAAAAAATTCTAAGAGAAACCATTGATGAGCTTGGGAAGTAGTACCATGGAGATACGAATATGTTTCTTGTTCGAACTGATAAAGTTCTGGTAACTGACACTAATTCTGGAACTTCGATTATGAACAAAATTGGAAAAATAAAAGCCTTACCAGGCTGGACAAGAAACATAACGAGGCAATCCATTAAATAGCAGTGAATGAAAGGAAAGATGTACCACAGTCAAAAAGAGTACATTTCAGTTTCTTAGAGGATTGAAAATAAATTAAAGCCTAAACTAACAGTCAGAATTCCATTTCAATTGAAAAGTTGATTAGACCTTGGTGCATGGCAAGTCGTATGAAACCAGAATCTCCCCAATTCTCGCCAGAAGTTTCATATATCTCCAAGTACTCATTCCCATCAACATCGATTCCCGGACCCATGAGCAATCCCACATGTTTCTGGTAGTTGATTTCAAAACCCGATCGAACAAGTTCGAGACGTGATGGACTGAGTATACGCTGCAAAAAAAAAAAGTTTCTTTTCAAATTAATTAAAAAAAAACTAAAATAAAATAAATTTTTAAAAAACAAATACTCACAAATCCGGGGTTCTTCTCCGTGTAACTTGGGAAGTTATTGAAACCAACCGCAACGGGTCCACCTTTGCAGAGACGTAGAAGGAACTTCTCGTACTCTTCTGCTTCAGCAAGGCCACTCGGCTTGTAATGAACTCGCATGTCCTTAAGGAAATCGTTACTTTTCATATACTCAATGACAACGTCCCAATTATCGAGGCCTTCATCTTCACTCTTGTGCAAGCTCGAAATCCCCTTGGTAAGTTTCTCAACGGTTAGACGAGTTGGATCACGACCTGCTAAGACTGACAATGAGTACCATTGTCGGAAGAGTCCTATAGCCCAGCAGTTGCCAACTTCACCTACAATACAAACAAATTATTCAGGTTTCATTTTCAAATAATTAAATGTAAGGAACACAATTTCAAAGCTTCACATGTGATATTTCTAAGAATTATACCGTAGCATTTGACTAAATAAAATGCAACTCGTAAACAAACTATATTAATTACATGTATGGTTTAAGCAAGTAAATCAAATGTTACTACACCTTCACCACCAGTAAAACAATTACATAGTTTTGTTTTCTGATGCCTAGCAAAATAAAATGCAATGGTAAAATGAGCTATATGATACAGTTTTTTTATCGGAAAGTTATTATTTTCTATTTCATAGATTCACCTTAGTTATAAAAAAAAAACGTGAAATTACTAGTCACAAAATGGGTGATGATTTTCTTGGGGGCAAATGGAATTGGCATTAAACAAAGTGACAGTTATTCAGAAGATCTAAAAAAACAAATTCCAAAATGTAACCAAAAGAATTTTCTAATATTATCCGGTTGCAACACAAATCAAAAATATTATAAACATGTACAACAGTAAAAATTCTTCTAAAAGAAAAACAAAATACCGCGTGCTTGGTTGTTAAGTTAAAAGGTTCGGGCAGTTAATTACCTTGATCATGCTGTGGAGGAACTATACGTGCCTGGTTTTCCCTCCAGGAATTTTTCTTTGTCGTCCAACATTTCTGAGAAAGCACACAGACACATTAAACATAAAAACAACAAAACAAGATTCAAAAAAATATTCTATTACCTGCTCTCTGGCGAAAAAAGCAGAAAATTCCTCCTTGGTTGCAAATGATCTGATAAGATCTTCCAAGATCTTGAACTGTTGTATAACTGCTCCATGTTTAACGCTGGGATCCCTGAAACTCAGTCAAAAACGATCTATATCAAACATCACATCAAGCATTCAGGTTCAAGAGATAGAGAGAGAGAGAGAGATTATACATGGTTACAGCCAGACGGCTTGTGAAATGTTGTTTCTCGGGAAGGGGTTTTATGTAACATAGTTTAGGGTTCTCGTTTTCGGTTGGACTTAGGCTTATATTAAATTGGGCTTTAACACGTGGCCCAGACCCAATTCTTTCTTTTGGTCTTTTTTGTCGATTTTAATTTTCATTCATGGCCCAAAGGTCAATTGGTACAATATATGAATGTCTATATAAAATAGCATACGGACATATATATCCGGAATCAAAGAACCGAACGGTGTCAAACCGAAATAACAAAACCAAAACTGAAACAAATTTCATAAATAACCAAGAAGGTCCGGTCCTATGTTTTTGGAATAAACAAACCGAAAGGGATCCAAATCAAGAACCAAACATGTATCCAAATTTTTAAAATACAAATCATAAAATATTAGTTATATTTAATTTCTAAATAATCAAATATCTTTAAAATACTCTATAATATAAAACAAATTAAAACACCAAAAAAAAAAAACTCTTTTTAACAGAGTACATATATAATTTATATATGGATTAAGATACAAGCAATATTTTCATATTCAATCCGAACCCGCAGTTATGGTTCCAGGTACTTCAACAACACAAAAAGATCAAGATCATCAAAAGTCGTTTTGTCTTAAAATCCTAATGTTCTAAAAATTGAAGATTCTTTGCAACATAACAAGATCAAAATCATATCATCAGACTGTTTTTAGTCTTAGAACCATAGTGTCCTACTTATTGAAGATTCTTTTTACAAATTACACAACAAGAAGATCGTCAAACTGTTTAATTTGTCTTAAAACTCTGATGTCCTAAAATTTTGAAGATATTTTACAACACAACACATTGTTGTTATATCTTAAAACCCTATGATATCCTCCAAAACTGAAGATATCAAGATCATCAAAGGTCATTTTGCCTTAAAATCCTAATGTACTGAAAAGTAAAGAATCTTTACAACACATCAGGATCAAGACATCAAACTGTTTTGTCTTTACAACCATAGTGTCTTAAAAGATTGAGGAATCTTTACAACCCAACAAGATCATCAAAGTGTCCTAAAAATTTAAAAATTCTTTATCGGAATCAAGCGCGATGCAAAAAAGATCTGCGGTAGTGATATTATCAGGATTCAAGAATCCATTAGCTCCCTCAATACGATCAATACTAATACCAAACCGGCTCGAGAGACTGAACACTGTCTCCAATCACCGTCACGTAGCTCATACATAAGGTAGTTTCAGAAACCACTCGAGCAGCCCCATCGAAGCTGCACAGAAACAACGGCCCCATGACGGCCATCTCTTGTGTCGTTTGAGTGGAAACGCGAAAACAGAGTAAGCAGAGACGACAGCATCTAAGAGACGGAGTCACCGTTCTGTGTGATTGTGAATGTAGTGTTAGTTGCGTAGTGGTGAGGAGTCGTGGTGAGACAAGAACAGTTATTTCGAATGTAGCTGGAAGTTATGTCGGAAGGTAATGCGTCGAACATGCTTTGGAGTATCGAGAAGGCTTGGTTTGAAAGAGAGGAAGGGAAATACAGAGACGGGGAAGTGTCGGAGCAGTTCATTGGCTTCGAGGAGGAGGGGAGAGGTAAGGTTGAAAAAGGAAAGAACCCAAAAAGTGTGATAGCTATGAACTTCTTCAAAGCTGTAGAATAGAGTAAAAACAATAAAACTTTAGTTTTGGGCAATTAAGATTGCCTCTTTTTAGCTTTTTCATTCATTTAAATAGAGCCGTAACTCTTTTTTTTTTTTTTTTTGAACATTGGCTTTCATATATTAGAGCAAAAGAAAATGAAAAAGGTTTACAGGCCCAAAGATCATATTTCATACAATACCCATAGTTAGAAACTCATAATTTAGAAACCCCTTTAGTTTGTGTCCAGTAGCTTTAGGCCCAGTTTGCTGATTGTTAAGCGTTAACAACGAAGTTGTGAGACGACAGAGGAGTCCGATGGTGAGGAGATGAAGATTGACTCTGCGATCAAGCTTGACGAAGCCACAATTGCATCATGGCAGAGGAGAGCTTCGGATTTGACGATCGAAAACTCAGGATTCTGTCTCTCAGCTGCCGATCAATGATAGTGAAAAGGCAGTCAACTGATCTAAAGGTAGTGGTGTGCAATCTTGAGTTTCGTTCATTCCAAATCCAGTAGAGGTTTGATTGCCAAGCTAGAAGGGAGAGAAGGCGGTGTGGTCTGAGATTTTTCTGAGTGGAGAGAGTCTGCATCTGTAAAAGGGTTTGGTTCCAGTTTCGCTGCGGTTGAAGTGAGCATCTTCTAGCCGTAAGAACCCATAAGGCAAAGGCGAATGAGCAGTTGAAGAAGATATGGTCCCTAGATTCATGATCAGTGTTGCATAATAGGCATAATGGAGAGACCTGGATCCCCCAAGAGATCATCCTATCCCTCGTCGAGCATCTATCTAGCACAAGCAACCAAGCATGGAACTGGTGTCGCGGGATTCCGTAGGAGAACCAGACCGCTGAAGCCCACACCTCATCTTCAATGTTCCCTCGAAGGTACGTGTATGTCTGTCCTGTTGAGTATTTAGTTCCCACTGATCCTGCAATCTCCCACTCATAGTAGTCAGGGTTAGTGGTAAGAGTTACCGTTGTTAAGTGAGCATGAAGTAATAATTGTGGTTCTGATTTCGCAGGTGGGAGGCGCCATGCTCCTCTTCTATATAACGACGCCACTGTCGCTTTGTCCGGTATTCCAAGTCTTGACACATAGCTGTTGAGGGCAGTTGCCAACCCTCCAAGAGGAGACCAGTTGTCATACCAAAACCGAGCCGTCATTCCATCTTCTAGCCTCAGTTTAATCAGCGGGAACACCACAGATTTGAGCTTCAGCAGTTTGTTCGCTAGCCGTAACTCTTTTCAACATGGGAATTAAGGGAAAGTGGAGGAGATGGTTTCCTATATACAAGGAAGACCTATTCTCTTCTTATTATCAACTGAAACAAAATGCAGAAAAGAAACAATAAAGATTCTACGTAATCAATTACGTAGTGTATTTCGGTTTGGGAACTTGGTTTGGTTTGAGATGTGTCGGTTCGGTTCTGTAACTCTATCAAAGTGGAAATTGCGAGATTCATCGAAAGGTTGGATTTTTCTTAAGGATTGTGAAGAAAGATTGTTGATTTCGTGAAACCGAAGTGTGAATCGAAATGGGTTTAGATTGGTTTGGTTAATGGGAGATGTGAGGAGAATGACTTAATAGTGTACTTATGTCGGATTTATATTGTTTTTGTCCGGGACCTGAGGATGGATGATTTTGCTACAGTTTAATTCCAATTGTTAAGTTTATAATTTATTCGTTTACCAAAAAGACAAAAACTCTCCTATATTTTATAGATGTTTTCAATTGTTCTTTTTTTTTTAGAAAAAAAAGAGATGGCAATATCAGACATATTATATTTCTCACACTGACTGATTTATTTATTTTGCCACATGATTAAAAATTTAAATACTGTAGGAAAGATTCCGCGTGTAATTAATTTCCTTGTATATCTCACAGTACGTAATAAACTATCAAAAATATGAAAGTTCTGTTAAAGAAAAAAACATTTTTCTTCTTCTAATGACGCAATATTCCAATAATATTTATTCGAGTGTTACGCTTAACCTCAAAACGGCGCCGTAGAGACTCAGCAAAACCCCTAAAGAAGAGGCACTTGTAAAAACCTCTCCCTATTATATCAGGTGCCCCCAACATTGTCCATCGCAGCCCTAAACTTCCCTAGAATCTCTCCCTCGAATCTCTCTCTCGAATCTCTCCCTCGAATCTCTCGCGTCCTCTTACAAACATCAAATGAAATTCTGGGGTAAGATAGGCTTCCATTAACTCATACCTCGTACTTTCTATTTTATCTTGTAGCTTCAGTTTATGTTTGGTTATAACCTGTGTTCTTCGTTTAGCCTTGTTTATGTTTGGTTATATAACCTGTTGAACAATGTATTTCGCGTTTAGCCTTGTATGTTTGGCTATAAACCTGTTGAAAGCGTTTAGCTTAGTTTATGTGTCCGGCCGGCTGTAACCTGTTGAACTATGTTCCTTAACTCGTCTTCTACTATGAGCTTGTCCTTTTGAAGTCTATGTCCTGGTTTTGTGGTAGTAAAAGTAGTGTTTCATCTGTGCAATTGACTTGTGTCGATCTTATTATTGGATTCTTAAACAGGTGCTGTAGTACCGGCAGGGAAGCCACTTAAAGTGAAACCTGGTCGTGACTATCGCATCCACGTTTCACAGGTTACATTCAAATATCGATGATTGGTTCTGAAAGATTTGGGATTACTTGTAACAATCAATCTCTTACCCTTTGTCTTTTTTTCTCTCTTAAATATGTGTAGGCATCACTTCATGAAGGGAATAATGGGGAAACTGTCCTCTTGTATGTGAAGACTGTTGACGGGAAGAAGGTTGTGATTGGAACACTCTGTGAGGAAACTATTCCTCAAATCAGCTTTAGTTTGGTGTTTAAGAAAGACTTTGAACTCTCCCACTCGTCAAAAGGAAGTGTCCACTTCCATGGCCACAAATCACGTGTTTCTACTACTCTCCTTGGTCGCGCTCAGAGATTAACTCATTTGGTGAGATCACGTGATCCAGTTACAAAGTCCTACCTGACTTCTCTTTCAAAAGAGGAAGGTGAAACATCATCATTTCCAAGTTATCTTGGGATAAACACTCCACAGCCACAGCCAGATGATGAAACATTCCTTTTGGTTAGTTGGTTGGTTTATTTATTTAATCATTTCCTTTAATCACGTGATTCTGCTCTCTTTTAGTTAGTTTATCATTTCCTTTATAATATTTTTAGGTAAACAAATTAAATTCATTTATTTTATTCGTTCGTTTCAGCCTGATGTTATGCTTATTCAGCGCATAGACCAGTATGCACAAAAGTCTGACGTGTAAGTGCTCATTCTGTTCATTAAATTTTAAACCATATATACATTTTTATAGGATTTATGCCTGGTGTTTTTGTTGCAGTGAGAAGTTTTTAATCAATAATGGCGTTAGAGGAAGTAAGGTACACATGCTTCTCGATTCTAGTAGAAGAGTCCCGAAGCAAGTTGCTGTAGTTGAACTGGCCTCTGCGGACGATTTGCCGAGAGCTATGGGTCTTTCTGGTACTCTAATGTACACAGCTGCAACCGGAAAACGCAGTCCAGTTTTCTGTGAAAGAAAAAATAACAGGTAACTTTCCCGGTTTGTGTTTTTCATTTGATTTATAATACTAATTAAATCTCATCTTTTTAATTGTAGGCTACGAGTGTACTTCCTCTGCGGATATGATTTCAACCTGAGTGAAGATGAAATCATCAGGCAAGTAACAGAAGCATTTACTAGTGACACGCCTGATTCTCCATTTGTGATGAAGGTTTTTATACCACCTCTGATTTCGCGCAGGTATGTTTCTTTCTTTCTTTCTTTCTTTCTTTCTTTCTAATTTTGTTAAATTTGCTTATATTTAATTAACTAGTAACCATTTTTTTCTTCTGTAGTTTCTGCTACATCATCATGGGGAATGTAACAGATTTGAACTGGCGTCCTTTGTTTGAAGTGGAGACAGTTGGCGGTAAAAAAGTTATGTTGGAGCAGATAACCCCAATAGGTAGTGTTTTCAAGCCCATCTTGGATGCTCTAAGGCAATGAGTTTGAAGATTGCAATTCGGTTTAGATCTATTTTGTGTAGTTAATCAGGAGTGTCGGTATTATTGACTTTATGGGTAATCATTGTTCAGACCAAAACATTGTTGTTGTGCTCCATTTTTCTAAATGAAATGTTATCGAACTGTTAATTCAGATTCTGAAGCAGTCCTCTTGCAGGGAAATGAATCCGCTTAGAAAGCATTACTCTGACAAATCTGGATTTAAATACACAATGTGCTCACGTAGTATGAATTCAGATTCTGAAACATTTAGGGGGTTAGGGGAGAGGGGGAGTTGACGCTATTGATAATAAGTTTCACAAGTTCAGATAAATGCTTCTATTTTCTTCACAAGTTCAGAGAACGCTAATGATCGTCCACGAATGGAACATCAATCTTCTCAAAAAAACACAAAAATATTCAAACAAAAAGATACATATGTATGACATAAAAGAGAGATCCCAACAGCTAATACATAAGACTTTCATAAAATTAGATTCCTCCAAAAAGAAAAGGGTGAATTATCTAGGATAAGTCTCTAGTTCATCCTCTGAGCAGCTTCCTTGGCTAGAACTCTCTCCTTAGCCTTAGTCTTGTCCTGTGATTTGGATCCCATTATCCCTCCTCCCCACTTCTTCCTGTACTCTTCATACTTGTCATTGAAGTTTGCCTATCATCCAACCATGCAAACCGTTAAGAATAAATTTTTGAATATTTAGCAGCAAATGAAGAAGAACAAGCAGCCTCTCTCACCTTAATGGCCTCAAGGACTTTGCTGAACTCCATCTTGTCCTCGTTCTTCACTGTTGTCAAACACAAGCAAGCTGCTGTTTTCTGGTGTACAATCTGCAAACAAGCCACCACAAACAAAAAAGATTACAGATCACAATACAAGATATACATGAGTAAACAATCATATATCATTACCGCTCCCAATCTTGATTTCCCCTTGATAATGCAGTACGGAACTTCCATTTTCCGCTCCCAACCACAACCAGACAACCAACTCAATCGGGTCCACATCAGGAGCGATCACCACCAGTTGCGCCTTGTTCTACAATCAATAAAAAACATACAAGATTAATAACTAGAGGGTGACAATTGGGTTAGTTCTGAAACGGAACATACCTGCTCAATGAGGTATGTAACATGGTTACGACCATACTTCACAGCAATTGGCTTCTTCGATTCAAAAGGCTTTCCCTCGGCCTCAGACTGAGCCTTCTTGAGAAGACGTTCCTTCTTGGCGGCCTTGTCCTCAGGCCTATACTTGAAGAGAATCTTCAGGAGAGAAGTTGCTGCAATTATAACAGACATTGAGTTAAACTTAAAAGCAGCAGGAGGGTGGTTAAAACAGAGCAACAGTGAGAGGGAAGGAGAATAGTTATAATGCCTCCACAACTTCATCAATCTTCACTTTTTATTCTCAAGCCTCTACTTAGATTCTCACCTTCTTCGTCTCCTGACACACTCCCAAACACCAGAGAGAATCAAAGATCATGATGCCAAAATTTGCTAATTATGAGTTTAGTGAAAATATTTACAGAAACTTTTTAGAAATTAAGATATTGTTAAAATATTTAGATAAATAATATGATTGGTTGTGATTATATAATAGATAAAAATAAGATATAATATTTTTTCTCATTTATTAAAACAACTAAATATATTATTTAAAAACTAATTACGAAATTAATGAAGATATTTACATATAATTTTTGAAAATTAAGATCTGGTTAAGATCTTTTTTAAACAGAGTTTTTGAAATATATATATATATATATATATATATATTAAATGAAAATATATCAAAAGTATCATGACTTCTGTATAATAATATTTTAAAACTAATTACGAAATTAGTGAAAATATTTACATTTATTTTTTAAAAATTAAGATATTGTTAAGATCTTTCTTAACAGATTTTTGAAATTTGCTAATTATGAATTTAGTGAAAATATTTTCAGAAACTTTTTAGAAATTAAGATATTGTTAAAATATTTAGATAAATAATATGATTGGTTGTGATTATATAATAGATAAAAATAAGGTAGAATATTTTTTTCATTTTATAAAAACAACTAAATATATTATTTAAAAATAATTACGAAATTAATGAAGATATTTACATATAATATTTTAAAATTAAGATGTTGTTAAGATCTTTTAAAAATAGATTTTTCGAAATATATATATTAAATGAAAATATATCAAAAGTATTATGATTAATATATGAGTGACATATTATTAAGCATATTTTAATAATAAATAAATAAGTTGTTAGTTCTAGTAAGTAGTCCATTTTTTTAACATATTTACATATAATTTTGAAAATTAATAACTGTTAAAATATTTTTAAAAAGTTTTTTTTCGAAATTTTAATATATATATGATTTAAATATAAGTTGGATTCAATATATTGTTAATTTTATTTATGAAATCCCTAAAATATTTTGAAGTTATTATCTTTTGTATAATATTAAAGTTATTAATGATTGAATAGTGTAATGTATTTTATCTAATATGAAAATTAATGATTATTATATGATGTGACCAACTCTAGTAGATAGTTCATTTTATTAAAAATCACACATGAATTAGAAGTCATGACTTCTCTTTTAATATAATAGACTAGACCTTGACCCGCCCGACCGGGCGAGTATTTATTTTATGTTTTAAGTTTTTTTATTTATATTAAATGATGAATAATAATAATTAAACATAAAATCTATTGAAAATGAATCTTTGTAGTTATAATAAAAATTGAAATTAAAAGTTTAATTAAATTTTCTGATATAAATTCTGAATTTCTTAATTAAAATAATATAGAGATGAGTCATAATTTCAATTCCAAAATCTTAGCATCCCTTAAAAACAAATAAAATAAATTTATAAATATATAAAATATAGAAAAATATTTGGAACTATATTTCTGTTAAAATAAATTTGTTAAAGAAAAAATAATATTACGCTGTTGTTCTTTATTTCTAGAGTTTGACCCGTGAGTGTATAAATATTTGATTTTACTTTAATTCTTTTCCTTGTACTAATGGTATAACATATATATATATATATATATATATATATATATATTTGTAAATTAAAATATATTACATTATTGTTAATTTAACATATTAAAACATAACAATTTTATTTATTACATTGAATAATTATATTTTGTGATTTTTATCGTCTATTATATCACAGTGTATCATATAAATAAATCCAATATTTATAAGTAAAATATATGAATAATTATTATATTTTCTTTATATGTTATATAAATTGATTATGATGTGTGATTTTAATATTTAATATGTTAATACGAAATATATTGAGAAATCTATTTTGGTTAGGATTTGACTGAGAAAATCTATTATTTAAATTAAGGAAAGATATCAAATTTTTTAAATCGTTTATTTATATTAGGAAAAGACAAGTAGATTTATATTGTTTAAATTCGAATTAAAAAAATGTATTTATAGATCGAAAAAAACAACTATAATTAAGGAAGCTAAATTTATTACTTCAGTGGCATTCTAATGTAAATAACTTCAAAATCTTAGGTGTATTTTCAAAGTGTACTTCTATTTTAATAATATAGATAAAAGTAATAATAACCATGAGATGCTGCGTGTCCAAACATTGGATCCATTATCCATAGAGTAAATCTTCTTTCAAGTGTTACATTAATAACAACTAGATTCTGATCCGCCATTTTAAAGAGCGGATATATTTTTATTTTATTTTTTTGAGAAATTTCATTTTTGTACTTGTGTTATTTTTGATAATTATATTTGTGTTTAATGTTAATTTAGTTAATATAATTTTCGTAACCATATTAAATATGTCAAGTAGCATAGCTATACACTTGTGTCATATGCACCAAATTTAAAAGTCGACACTACAACTATTAAAGATACGATCCAACAAAAGGCGAATCATAAAAAAGATCATGAGACTTACAAACTTAGTCATAAACATATATATAGATATGATCGAAACAAAAAAAAAACTTTTTCGCAAAATAAACTCATACTAAAAAGCCTAGATAACAATGCCAAGACATCCCTTTTACAGTATTTCATCTTGGTGATACTCGAAGAAACTCTTGAGTAATAGACAAAAGTGGATTTATAACTTCATTAACATCATCATTGTCATAACATACGCTTTATATATCAGCTTTAGCTTTGTTTATGCTTTCTCTTCGTATCCTGCCATTTGAAGTATCTATGTGTGTTTCATATAACAAAGATCACATCCATGTAAAGTAAGCCAAGGATCTCCACTTATTCACAAACAGTTTGGCTCCTCTTTTCTTTGTTTCAGAGTGTTGACATAAACATGAACTATTTTCCAGCAGAGATCACGTTCAAAAGCAACAAAGCATAAGGAAAAATATCTAAGAACTGAAACGTACACTAAACCAAAAAGAAATGATAATATTCATTACATTGGCAAGTAAGTTTGAGAAGTTGAGAGCCTCTTGCAAGTCATTTTCTCTGCTACCAATTACCAAGAAATTATCCTCTTGTAAAAGTTAGCTACTGTGACTACTACTCGAGCTTCCATTGCTACCATTCCTAACGTTGCTGCATCTTCAAAAGTAGTGAGTTCTTTATTCTGTAATCACTGATGCAATGTTCCAAACTCCTCTTGACACTGCACCAAATACCCAAACATTAACTTAAATCTCGTCATTAAGCTCAAGTTTTGAGCTAATAAACTATTCTTACATATTCTAAATGGCTACATCAAAATAAGAACTTCAGCAATGTAAATTAAATTGCCAGTACTAAGCATGTCTCTCATAAAATCAAAAGAACTGGATTTCTTCATCAAAATCAATCTTTTAAAAAACATAAGACGACCAAAATAAAGATTTTTGAAGCTACTAAACTTGTGGCTCACCGGCAGTGAGTGTCAGATATCTCCGGCAGAACGAACATTGATGGCGACGCTGACAACAGAGACCAAATGCTCTCTTTCAACTCTACTCACTTCAGTAGCCTCCATACACTGAGCATCCGCAAAGGTCGCAGCGGAAGCAACGGCCATGTCAGTTTTAGCCACCTGCTCATCCCTTCCAGAGATCGAAGACGTGGTGATGGTGGCGCAATAGCAGCAACAGATGCAGCTATAATGGCTACAGTAATAGCACCATTAATCTGATATAGTTTTGAATGCATATAACGGGGCTGGAAAAGCAAGAAGCACATTGTTCCGGGCTGCCTGCAAAATAGACTCATTGCATTATAAAAAGTCAACCAAGTGAACTTAGATGAGTGTATGTTATGACATACGATACTGGTTAGTAACATCAACATTCCAAATCTAACAAACCCAATAAACTGTAAAAAGATAACCAAAGGTGAAGAATCTAACTTTAAATCTGAGAATATGCTGTAGGGAAACTCTAGTACAGACTCTTTAATTGATTGGAGTCTTTTTAATTAGCAAAGAAGAAGTACCTGGACAAATGTTGAAACAGATAGAGGTGGCTTGTCTCCAACTTTTTTTGGTGCTTGGCCAACACTTTGAACACAAACAATTAGGTATTAATAGATCCAGTCTCAAAAAAGCGAGCGAGTTAAAAGTAGATAACATTTTTGAAATAAAGAAATTGTCTTTATGCACAGAACTGAGTAATATTAATCACCATCAGATCTCTAATATATGAAAACAGAAGAGCAAAGTCACAAAACAAACTTTCTAGTGAGGATGATTTTCAGAGATGAGGCTTACCTATTTTATAGGTGTTGTACGATTCGCAAACCAAACATATAAAAACATGAACTTTAGCAAAATCAACCCATAATCTTTACAAAAGAGGGGGATTCGAGGTGTTACATCTACATGGCCAGAATCACCTCTCTGAAGCTTTGGATCACTTTCTTATTCCTCTTTTGCAATTCTTGGCTGTATTAGACCTGTGAGCAAACAAAAAAAAAATCGAAAGTTTGTTAAAAAAAAGTTTCAACACGACGTATCATCCATATATAAATATAATCAGGAAAATATTTAAAAACAATCACTAATTAGTTCTAAAAATCTAAACTGGTATTGTTGGCGAAGGAACAGAACAAACCTGTGAATCAAACAGCAACATATCGGGACAAACCATAAGTTCCCCACTGCCTCGGACGTTTCTGGCCTCACATAAACGGAGCAACCGCACTTGAACGATGGCGGCGCATCGTCCGGTCTTCAAATTGAAAAGAAAGATTGGAAACGAATGTTAGCCATTCTACAAAAATATGATTACTGGTTTGTGAAAACGAAATGAAGAGATGATTCTCAAGCAGGAAAGCATACCTTTTTATAGTAGATTCCACTGCCTCCAAGGAGTTAAGTTCGCATTCAAGATCATGGAGTATGGATTAAAGAAAAACTTGAAGAGGGTTAAAGGTGATAAAATTTGGTCTCACTCTCTGTGTAACATTTGATCTAAAACGTGAAGGCCTACGACGATACCGGCCAACGAAACAAAAAAAAACCCAAATAACACAAAGTTAAAAGATGCTCTGCGTTTTGGCTGGTTGGGGGACAGATGTCCGCACCTAATATCTCCATTTTCTTAAGTGGTTCTCTTAGAAGAGAATTGAGCTTTTTTATATGTTATAAGATTTCTAAAGTTTACAACATATTATATTTTCTTAATAGTCATCTAACATAATTAATTAATCAAAAAAAAAATTTGTACTCCGTGAATTCTTAAAATGTTATATCCAAAATAGAATATTAGTGGTTATGGAAGTGGTTTGTTATTCACATGCGTGTAATTTAGTGTTATCTTCATAGTCCTTAAACGTAGAATTTTAGTGGGTATGGAACTGCTTTATTATTTAGTTGATCTGTAAATTAGTGCTAAAAAGAATAACAAAACTATTTTTGTAGTTGAAAACTTGAAATTGAAGCCATATACGTGTATCCTTGTCAAAAATATGAAATTTGTTTTCTGTTTTGTTAATAAACTATGCACTGCTTTGTTAAGTTTGGACTCTATCATATATACAACTTCGTCATGTACCTCGGCTTGGATCTTTGCAATAACTTAATCGTAGCGTCTAACAATATTAGAAACTTTTCAGAAATAAAAAGTTGATTTTTCATAAACTGGGTTTCGTAGTAGAATTGAGGAGAAATCCAAATTGTTCCTAAATATATTGCTGGAAATTGTACTTTGTTTCAATCTACTTGCAGATTCGTTCAATGTTTTAAAATTAATTAAGGGTTTCTGCAACAGCCATTTAAAGTAAGAGACATTTTGTGTTTCATGTAAAAGAAAGATGGAAAGGATAACTGTCTTTTTTTTTTAACTCTGAGCAATTCATTATAAATACCAAAACCGCATACGATCGAGTCTGATCACAACCAAAAGAGACATAAAACCAGAAACAAAAACAGGGGAAAAAGAAACAGTCCTCGAGCTCCAACTATGTAATAATGATGTTTGGTAAACCCTAACCGACAAGCAAATGACTTGTCAACAAGAGCCAAAAGAAGAAGAGAATCTTGCAACAAAAGCAATACGACCTTTCCTTGTTATTCACTCGATGATGAAACAAATATAAGATCATTTAAAAACAAAATACCACTTACAAAACTCATTTATGATATTGAAACAAAGGAGAATATAGTTATAATGCCTCCACAACTTCATCAATCTTCACTTCCTATTCTCAATCCTCTACTTAGATTCTCACCTCCTTCCTCCCCTGACACTCCCAAACACCCGAGATAATCAAAGATCACGATTCCAAAGTTCACTGTACGCAAACTCATACCTCTTCTTCTCTTCGTTCTTTCAAGCCTCTGTTCTTCACCTCCTCCTGATCTCGTTAAAGCCTTCATCCTCTGCTTCTCGTTCCCTCTTTTCCACCACATTTCAGTCCTCATTCAGTCAGCAGATCAGTGCTAATACGAGATAGAGTGCTCTCACCGAAAAGGAACTCAAGCTCTTATCAGACACCGTTACTGGTAGATAACCTT
Organism: Hirschfeldia incana; assembly: GCA_026261945.1. Lineage (NCBI taxonomy): Eukaryota > Viridiplantae > Streptophyta > Magnoliopsida > Brassicales > Brassicaceae > Hirschfeldia > Hirschfeldia incana. Next base: position 9,579,799 of record JABCMI010000006.1, read on the forward strand.
GCAACGTCCTTGTTTTCGGTTTTGCACCTCAATACCCCAAGTTATCTTCAATCAACACCAGAGGCATCACCGTATTTCTGGAAGATGAACATTCAAAGACAAAATCTACAGTAAATCCAGACAACACCAGAATCTACAGCTTGAAGTACCATCAGATGGAAGTCAAGAACGCTTACAAACTGCTCCGACATGCCCGAGCTAACCCCGCATGCGCACCTAATATGAATTCTCTCCATCATTCAAGGCTCATCAGACTGCAAACTGAAACTGAGGGATTTGCCACAGGAAGTATACATTACCAGATGGGATGTGATAGTTGTTGATGGACCACGCGGGGATGACTTAGAGGCGCCAGGTAGGATGGTGAATATATATACTGTAGCTGTGTTAGCAAGACAAGGAAGCAGTAACTCAACAACATATGTTTTAGTGCATGATGTGCAAGGACTGTTGAGAAGTGGCTCTCCTGTGGAATTCTTGTGCCAGGAGAATCAGGTTTCAGCTAAAGGAAACTCTTGGAAGTTTCGAATCAAGGGTCGATCAAATGCATAAGTAGATGTTGCCGCATAACAATTAACCAAAAACAAATGGCATGGAAAATATAATTTATATACATCATCGTGAAACACACACTTCGTCAAAGAAGAGCCCTAGACCAATGAGTACGTTGTCAAAGACACATTTAATCTACAGGTACCAGACATCATAAAATCTTGGTTACTGAAGCAAAACTAAATGGCATACTACAAGTAGAGAGAGATGAAACGATACACTTACTTGTTATAGAACAACAACCCATCCTTGACATAAGGTAATGATGACCCTGTATAAGCCGATTGAAGTCCGCTTTGGTCGCAGTTATAAAAAGGAACAACACTGAACCTGAACTTGTGGTAAAAAGAAGGCGGATCACAAGCACCAGTCTCATCAAGCTTTGACTGCAACCAAAAGAACCTGAACTCCGCAGTACATTCGTAAAGCGAGTAACCCCTCCAACAAACCATATCAATCACGTAATACGTCTGATCCGCCTGTACATAACACAGTAACAAAACCACTTAGTATATGATCATGAACGGAGATAATCATAAACCAATAAAAGGAAGAATCTTTTATACCTCGTGAAATATACAATCAAGTATGGAATACGATTGTGCAGGACCAGAAACACCTTTCTTCCTAGCACCACCAGGCAACGCAGAAGGAAAATGATGCAATACAGAACCATTACGTAACCTACTAACAGTAGTTCCATCTGTTGACACTACAAAACATCTCTTCCCAGCTGGTCTCGCTAACACATACCTTTTGAAAAAAAAAACAAAAAAGTTACAAACTTTGTAATGAAAAACCGAAATCGATCAAGAGGGGAAGTTGTACCAATCTCTGCTTAGATTCCCAGGAACGTCGATCATCCACTCAGGTAACATAAGCTGACTCGCGAACCACTTGCGAGCCTCGGGTCCTCTCAGACTCGAAGCTTGCCGAATTCTAAAGCTACTCGCTTCCCGTTCGTGTCCGCCCATGTCGATGTCTAACATGGGTTCGGATGGTACTTCCGGGTCGACATCGGAGGATGATTGGAGGGAGATGACGGAAGAGGCGAGGTTTCGAGCTCGCTGCTGTGCATCGGAGCGGTGCTGAGACTGACGGAGGAGAGAAAGCTCTCTGCGTCTCTGTTGATCGGAGATAGGTCGTCGCTTGAAAGGACGGCGGAGATCATGCGGCGCCATTCTCGGAGGAAGAAGGTTTGTAACCGACCTGTTGTCGGATCTTTTATTTATTGCTTTGTTCTGGTTCTGTGATATTAACTGAACCAATCCGGTTTGATTTGGGTTCTGTTGTATCTTGGGCCCCAACTGGATGTGTCTCCTACCCCTTTGTGAACTTGGGCCTATGTATATGGGACTTGAACGTAATTAAGTCTTTGTACTAAGCTTATTAATAATACCTAGTAAATCTCATTTTTAGTTCAAAACAGCATATGTATCAAGTTCGGGCCCCGAACCCCGAACCAATTTCAGTTTCTTGAAAATCAAGACAGCCTACACCACCACGTCCCGCAGTATGGACTATGGAATGTCAGCTACAGCCATCTTCAACAATGGAGAAGTTATGGGAAACGCTTAGAGAGAAAAGAAGATTTTCCCACACATATTTAAACAATATGGAACTTAATCACATATAAGCATATATAGAGAATGGAAGGCCAAATCATTTTTAACAAACTTTTCTGAAAACCACAGTCTCCATACTAACGAGTTTCTTACATAATTTGATTTAAAGCATAGCAGAGTCAAAATCATACAAGACAGAATAATTAGATAATAAAAACAAAACAAGCTTTGTAACGAGCCTTGTCAGAATTTGGCCTAAGTTTTGGAATGAGCCTTGTCGGCCAGATTTTTGTAACAAATCTTGTCAACGTCAAGCGGCCTGCAATATCAATAGAAAACGTTAATTTGTTATCTAGAAAAAAAAAGAAGCATAAACAAAGATAGCAAATTCAGGGATCAGAGAGAAGGGATTTACTTGCGAGCTCTGAGCTTGCGCTTGCCTGGCCCACGACAAAGGTCACACCCAGTAAAGTTAACAAACCCGTAGTATTCAGCACTATCAGTAGCCATCTTAACCTCAAGCTTTCTTCCTCCCATGTAAGTTCCATTTAGTTTTAATGCCTCATTTTCGCCATTTGAGTAGTCAATGAAAGCAAATCTAGTTATTAAGAAACGACACAATCTTTAGTTTATATATGATACGAGTAGACAAAAATATTTCAAAAAAAAAAAGAGGAACAAAGTGACAAACCCCAAGGGTACACAGGTACCACATTGCATAGGAACAAAAACCCTTATGACTTTTCCACAAGAACCAAAAATGTTGCTCAATTCATTCTTGATTTCATCCCTGGGGCGCAAATGCTGAAATCCCTTAACGAAAATGGTGTCAAGACTATTTCCGGTGGCTCCTTCACATCCATAACAGCAAGAATCTTCCTTCTCTCTCTTAATAGACAAAAACAACAAGGACAAGTAAAAATCACCTTTGCACCTTTTTTTGACAATCAATGTAACTACGCAAGAGTTTCACAGAAATATAACCTCAGTTTCCTTCTGCTTCTTCAAATTTGCTTTACTCTCCTTGTGTATCTTCTGCCTTTTCAGATTTGTTTTGCTTCTGGAACATGGTTGCAACACGGTCTCACCTAAGAGAAATAATGAAAACAAAAAAAAAGCTCAAAACCAGCACCAAGCATTCAATCTAAAAAAATAGTTTAACTTCTTTTTTTTTTACCTGTAGTAGTTACTGGTTTTGCAATAGGCATCGAGTCCTCCTCTTGTTCGTCAGCTGAATGACCAACAATAGGGCTAAATCAGAATCGATTGGCTAAAACAGAACATGATAATATTTTTGATAACATAACAGAAAACTTCAAAAAGATAAAACAAGAAGTGATTTAAGAATCGAATCAACACAGCACGTGATTCAACAGGAGATTAACTCAAAATGACCTCTACCCCCACAAAAATATTCATTCTATCCCTTCCCTATTCTCACAACCCTTTTATCGTTGTGCTTCCCAAACTCTCCCCTTCATTTATTTCTCCAATTAATTCCATTAAATAAAAACAACTATAATTCAACAACCAACATGGCCCACAAAGTATCCTTAACCAATCAGATTTCATGTGACTTCTTCTTCATCGTACAATCTCGTTTTTCTCTCCTCTTCCATGAACGATTTTTGAAGCTCAAAAACAAGGCAATTCAGGTTCGTTTTCGATGATTTTTTCTGTGATATTACACTTAAATATCGTGTATATGATGGATAACGTTAAAAACATAAGATTTGGTGGAAATTTGAGAGATTAAAAACGACTTTTAAAACTATTGTTATGGATTTTAGATATATTTTATATCCGATTTTGATGAAATTTTCGCTGAAATATCAACTCTATATCTCGGCTATTGTAAAAACAAGAAGATTCGATGAAAATTTGTGATATTAAAAACGATTTTGAAAATTAGGTCTACAGATTTTGGGTACATTTTATGCCTGCATTGGTGATTTTCTGCGTGTAATTTCATTAATATGAATTACACATCATGGGTAATGTAACATCCTAAAAATATCGTCCTAAAAAGATGATTAGTTGGTTCAAGAATAGTTTCTGTGTATTACGAAGATAACTAAGTTTACTAAGACAAAACGATTTTACTACTATTACTAGATTTACTATGTTTACACGTTCGACTAGTATTACTGGTATTATTAGGTATAATACTGTAATAAAGTAGATAAGATAGTACGATGTCAGAATAAATTTTAAGCTTCATAATAATGATATTTTTATTTTATTTCAGGATGCAGAATCCGCATTGCACAATTATATGTTTTGATTATGGAGGATGTTATAAGAAGGATGGGGATCAAATAAAATGGATCTCGGGAGAAGGTGAAGGAGAAGAAGAAATTTACACGATTATGTTGAAGAAATCAGTGGAAGAGGTCACTTACTCTGGTTTGGTTAAGAGTATTTGCAGAAAGATAAAGGTAGATGAGTCTAAGATAGAAGTGAAGATGAGTTACTTTCCAATGGTATCATATTCGTACAAGCCATCATATATCTTGAATGACGAAGACGTTTTTTGTTATCTACTGCAAGTAAATCACGAGATGTGCCGAAATGTTCTACATGTGGAGATCAGCAATGAAGAAGTGCAACTTTCAGAAGAGGATGATGAAACAGATGTCTATGTAGGTCTATCTGATAGAGAGGCTACTGATAGAGAGACTACTGATAGAGAGGCTACTGATATTGAGGCTGGTAATGAAGATGGTACTGAGAATGAGGAAACTTATACTGAAGGCGTTGGTGGTGTGCTTACTTTTGACGAAGACATTGAGATGCATGATGGTGTGTATCAACAACGGGATGATGGTATGAATTTGGTTTTAGGTCAAAAATTTATAACCAAGGAGGCAGCAAAAGTTCTTATTCAAACGGCTTCATATCAGAAATGCTTTGAATTTGATATAATTAAGTCGGATACTGTAAGATTTGTGGTTAAATGCAAAGGAGCCAAAGAAGAAGATTGCAAATGGTTTGTGCGAATTGCAAAGTCAAAGAAGTCAGAGCATTGGACAGTTAGAAGTTTCATCAACATGCATACATGTTCAGTTGTTACTACAAGAACACTGCCTGATACGGAGACTACTGATAGAGAGGCAACTGATACTGAGGCTGGCGATAGAGATCATATTGAGAATGATGCAACTGATGGTGGTGTGCTAAATCTTGACGAAGGGACTGAGATGCAAAATGGTGTGTATGAGCCACGGGATGATGGTATTGATTTGGTTTTATTTCAAGAATTTAGAACCAAGGAGGCAGCAAAAGTTCATATTCAGACGGCCGCACATCAGAAATGTTTTGAGTTTGATATAATAAAGTCGGATACTACAAGATTTGTGATTAAATGTCGGGGACGGTTAGAAGGCTGTAAGTGGTTTGTGCGAGTTGCAAAGTTAGCTAATTCAGATCTTTGGACGGTTAGAAGTTACATCAAGCAACATACGTGTTCTGTTGTTACTACAAGAACACTGCGGAATAGAAGGAGAGGCACACCACACATTGTTGCATCTGTTTTGGCTCGAGATTATCCTGGTACATTTGACACACCAGTTCCAAAAGTTCTGGTCGATTTGGTTCATCGGAAGGTCGGTGTGCAAGTATCATACACAACAGCATGGAGAGGAAAAAGAGAAGCTGCTAATGAAGTGCGAGGAAGTCCAGAAGAGAGTTTTACTTTATTAAAATGTTATCTGCACATGCTAAAGGAGATGAATATTGGCACAAGAACTAGTGTGGTAGTGGATGAGGACAACAAATTCAAGTACATGTTTTTTGCCTTGGGAGCTAGCATAGAAGGGTTTCGTGCGATGAGGAAAGTCCTCATTGTGGATGGAACACACCTGAAGAATGTTTATGGTGGAGTTCTTCTTGTTGCGACTGCTCAGGATCCCGATCATCACCACTACCCAATTGCGTTTGGTGTAGCAGACGGTGAGAATGAAGCAAGCTGGACATGGTTTATGGAACAGTTGAAACTAGCGCTACTTGATGTCCCGGGATTGGTGTTTCTTTCAGACAGAAACAAAGGCTTGATCAAGGCAGTACGTCTAGTGTTCCCTGAGGCCGAGCATGGGTATTGTATATGGCATTTGTCTCAGAATGTTAAAAGCCATGTCCACAACAACAAAGATACGTGTGCATTCAAGTTTAGAGAATGTGCACATGCTTATACGGAGGCTGAGTTCAGGTACCTTTATACTGCTTTTCGTAGGAGGTATCCTAGTGCAGCGGTGTATCTTGACAAAAGTGTTGAAGAGAAGAAATGGGCTAGATGTTACTTTAAAGGAGATAGGTACAATGTCGACACCACCAATTCAGTAGAATCTTTTAATGGTGTTATTAAGGAAGCGAGAATGTTCACCTTACTGCCAATGTTTGATGTAATCATTGGAAAAATGGCTGAATGGTTTAACAAGTATAGAAAGAAAGCAGCTGAAGTACCATACACAGTGAAGCTTGTGCCTGTTGTGGAAGATGAAATGTCTAAAAGATGTGTTGATGCAGGATTTCTGACAGTTGACGAGTTAAACAGCTTCCATCTTGAGTACAATGTGCATGGTGCTGACGGGAAGAATTATACCGTCGATATGGCTAGCTACACTTGCAGCTGTGAGCAATTTGATAAAGACAAATACCCATGTGTGCATGCAGTAGCGGCTGCCACATTCATTACTGATAAAGCAGGAAAGGAACTCCATCTATCTGAGTATTGTTCTAAGTATTATTTGGTAGAGCAATGGGCTTTGGCTTATCACAGGACAATATATCCAGTTCCTCATATGTCTGATTGGGTTATACCAGAATCAGTTAGAGCAGAGAAAATACTTCCTCCAGATTTCGAAGTCAAGAAAGGAAAACCACAACAAGAAAGGTATCCATCAGTAGGCGAATCTCGTGGAAGAGGAAAAAGAGGCAGAGGGAGTAGCAGAGGGAGTGGCAGAGGGAGTGGTAGAGGGAGTGGTAGAGAGAGTGGTAGAGAGAGTGGTAGAGAGAGTGGCAGAGGGAGAGCCAGGGGCACGGGCAGAGCCAGAGGAGAAGGTCTTGCAGCGTATTTTGAATGTGGAAATGGTTCGGGTTCAGGTGTTTGATTATTGAAATTTGTGTTATTCTGTGTTCTTTCGACTACTAGGATTTACTGGTTTTATTAAGTGTTATTTGGACTACTACTATTTACTGGTATTATTATGTGTTATTTGAAACCATTATAAATACATTGTTTCTGATGTCAATTTAGACTATTTTGATGATTATTTAAATGCGTAGACTGTGTATATCATAACGGAGTAGATTTAGACTATTTTTGATGATTGTTTTGAATTTTTTAAGAAAAACTTATCGGTTTCTCAAAAAAAATCCTTAACTATCTATGTTAGTGTGTGAATGGTTCGTGTATAGTAAGGAGAATAAAACAAAATATGTATTTCTGGTAAATTTTTTATGTAAATGTCTTCTTTAACAGTATTTATAGTGTAAAATCATCGGTTTTACTACTAAACTTTCCTTTTTGTGATGGTTTAACTAGATAAACGTAAAAATTGCCAAATTATTACTATGTGTATAGTAGTATTACTACTACCTTGAAGATTACCATGTATTACTAAGTATTAAATGGCGGCTGCACTTTGTGTTCAGAAAAAAAAAAAAAAAATGGCGGCTGCACGTTTTACGTGTGAAACTTTTTTAATATTTATATATATGTTAACGTTTTACATGTGTTTACCATTTTTGCTATATTGTTTTATAGTGAATGCAGTAATCCCAGTAATTTCAGTAATCCCAGTAATTCCAGTTATACAACTAACTTATTTTTGGGCAGAATAACAACTGTAAATTTAGTTTTCCAAACCTGTTTTATGCAACATACCAACATTCAAAAGATTCAAAAGCAATACAAGTTTTAAACATCTAAACATAGCATTATCCTACCAAGTTTTAAACATCCAAAAGCAATACTTCTACCAAGTTTCAAACATCCAAACACAAAGCATTCTTCTACCAAGTTTTAAAACATCCTAAATACTTAAACACATAAGCCTAGGCCTTTTTTTTCTTCTGATTGCCACCTGTGAAGGGAGTCTGCAACCACTTTGATCGTTCACTCTTCCTCTTCCCCCGTCCCATAGATTCCTCTGGTGTGCAATCGTCCTCACCAGTCTGTTCCCCAACAACTTCCTCACCAGTATGTTCCCCAACAACTTTCTCACTAGACTGTTCCTCAACAACTTTCTCAGCCTCTATCTCTTTCTTCTCTTCCTCAACAACAGTAGTATGTTCATCAACAACTTCCCTAGTCTGTTCCTCAACTACTTCCCTAGACTGTTCCCTAGGCTCATCGAGGTCTGCATCTTCTTGAACCTCTTTCCCTCCAACTTTTTTATCCTCAGCTTTTGATTTCTTAATTGTCGGTTTCCACCAAGCAACTGTCTTCCTAGCTTGAGCCTTAGTTCTACCACGTGGAGGTGTTGGAGTTTTATCTGCCTCAACTCGAGGTTCATTGATCTCTGCTTGAGGCTCACTGGTCTGAGCTTCAACCTGAGGTTCAGTGGTCTCTGCCTCAACTTGAGGCTCATTGATCTCTGCTTCAACCCGAGCCTCACTGATCTCTGCTTCAACCTGAGGCTCACTGGTCTCTGCCTCAACTTGAGGCTCATTGATCTCTGCTTCAACTTGAGGCTCATTGGTCGCTGCTTCAACCTGAGGTTCACTGGTCTCTGCTTCAACCTGAGGCTCATTGATCTCTGCTTCAACTTGAGGCTCATTGGTCGCTGCTTCAACCTGAGGCTCACTGGTCTCTGCTTCAACCTGAAGCTCACTGATCTCTGGCTCATCATCCTCTTGCTGCCCATTCTCACTGTTAGCCTTCTTTTTCCCAGCCTCTGGCTCAGCTGGTTCTTGCTCAGCTTTATCTTGGCCAGACTTATCTTTTGAGCCATAATCCCCATGATCCCACTGTCCAAAATCCATGTATTCATCCTGATTCTTCTCCTCATTTATCTTCCTCTCAATAGAAGTTAGCCTTTCTTCCATTTTACTCATCCTCTTGTCAATGTACTCCATCTTTGTCTCCACCAATACGTTAAGACTGACAAATGATTCTCCCATGAAATCCATTAGCCTCTCTTCAAGACCTTTCAGCTGTGAGTCTAAACCGGAATCAGAGGATGATCCTACTGCAAAATCCACCTTTGCTTTGTCTTTCTTTGTTGGAAACACTCGTGCAGCTTGATCTAACTCATACAGCTCTTCCCAGAAAATAGTCTTCTGCTTCACATTTAACCAGTAGTTCCACGTATCACTTGGGCTGCCCTGACGGTCATAGTCTCGCTCCTCATCAATGATACGAGCCAGCATAATTTGCTCACCAATAGTTGGAACCAACACACTGTTAATATCCTGAAATTACAATAAAATACATCAGTTAAATTTTCTGTTCTACTAGCTTCTACTCTACTATAACTGCATACATGTACCTTTGTTTCTCCAACTGCACGATATATGTCCTCCAAAGGATAACCTTTCATACCGGTTTTTACAAACCGGCTCTTGCACATCCTTGGACAGTCTTCACAAGGGTTGGGTGAATTGATTCTAAACTTTTTCCCTAGAGCGGGAATACACTCAAAAGCCAGAATCTAGTATACACAGTGACACAGTGTCAGATTTTCAACTATATAACAACTAAAAATTTACAAAACTACATGCTTTACCTCTAAAGGAATTATGAAACCAGGAAAGCTGATTGCCTCATTGACTTCACCCTGAAGATTGTTCATCACGTGCTTAATCTCCTTAATTGAATCCTCAAATGTAAGACGGCCCCAGGGAAATGATATGCAAGCGTCCAAATTTGCCACCATCCTTAATATGAAGGGGTCTAAAGGTCTTGTATCATTTGGCTTTCCTCTGATAACCCGACCAAGGAAAAATAGCACAGTCATCTTCAATCTATCTGGACAGGCCGCCATAGACAACATCTTATTCTCCACATCAGTGATGGTGATCTTGGTTATGTCGTGGAAGTAGTAATTCACAAAATCATTACTCCCAATCTCCTCATAATTCCTCGGATACTCACTGCAGTCTAAGCCAGATATGAGGGCATGCTCCCTCATAGAATAGCGGATGGGTACACCATTAACCGCAAACCATGCAACATCATCTTCCGGAGTAGAAATGGTGCGCAGGAGTAACATCAACATCCCTTGGAGCTTCAGGTTTGGTTCATCTGGCATGTGAAAGAAATGTCCAAACTGAGGATGACTTGTGAACCATTCAGCCTCAGGCTTAAGCTTCTTCTTGATGATATCTACTGTCTTGGTCACAAAGCACTTCGTTTGTATCTTGCAACTCTTCGCAAACTCACTGCTTTTGAAGTAGAACTCAAGGGGTTGCATTGGTTGCATTTCCTGCAGTTAAATTATATATATACAAGTTAGTAATGCTAGTAATAATGATAATGCTAGTAATACAAGAAGTACTACTAATTATTAACAATGACAGTGAATACAGTGTATAGTACCTCAGACGATGGAGCATACATTTCTTCATTTTCAGAACCATTTGAGACTGAGACCGGTTCTATACTCGGTTCTCTCACTGTCTCACTCTTCTTACTCTTCTTACTTTTCTTACTCTTCTTACGAACAGGATCATTTGCATTTGAGCCAGCTTTTTTGATTCTAAGAGATTGACGTTTCCTTTCATTGGAGACTTTCCTTTGATTTCCCTTCATAACTTCCCTGTAAAAGACATTGCAACACTCAATCACTCTAAATCCAAACCGCAAACAACAACACAACATCAATTAACTCTCATCACCAACTCACTATCACTCCCATTTAAACCAAACATATCGGATTCATATATATATTTTCACCCTAATTTATAGTCACGGGTTTAACAAATATCTTACCAATTCAACTTATTAAGTAAAAAAATATACCAAAATCGGATATTTTCATCTAAAATCAGTCCCCAAATTAGTTTATATCATAGCATATTCATAGCATAAAATCGCAAAATTTCACCATGTATCCCCCCAATTCATATCTGAAACTAGCCAAATACAAATAATTGACAAGTTTTTCCCAATTTCCCCAATTTTTTTTGGAACTAAAATACAAAACAAACCAAAATCAACCACAATAAATCACTTACAAAAACGCAGGAACTCAATTCCGAAATGGGTGAACTCAATTGTCACAAAGAAATAAGAAGAAGCGAAGAAAATGGAGGAGGCAGGGATGTTAGGGTTTCTCGCCGTCGGAGTCCTTTCTATCGCAAGAGGAGGAGTGATTTTTTGGAAATTAAGTGTTGAAGAAGGAGCACAAAACGACGACGTTTAGGGCTATCTGGGTCGGATCTGTCCGGTTTGCTTGGTCTGGGTCGGATCTTGGTGGTTGGATCCTGTAAATAACTCATGTCCTTATATTAAAACCGTAATTAACCGCTATATCGATTTAAATTTAAATAAAAAACATATAATATTATAATAAAAGGTTAAAGGGGAATTTTTTGGGAGGGGTATGGGGCATTTTGAGTTAATCTCCGATTCAACAGGATAATCAAATCGAAATGAAAATAGGGCTAAAAGCCTAAACCATAGGCTAAAACAGCACATGATTCAACAGGATAATTGTGATAACACAACAGAAACTTCAAAAACACAAAACGAGACAGTTATTCAACCAGATAGGACCTACCCCAGGAATTCATCGAGAGATATTGATTTTTCTTTTTTTGCAGCAGCCGCCGAAGTAGAGGTCTCGTGGAAGAGTTTTATGTCAACTCCATATGCCCCAAGTGCTCTTCAAAAATTCAAATATGTCCCTATTATATATGATTGAACCAAACCGGTTTGATTTGGGATATATAAACTAAATGGTTTTAATTTAGTTCTGCTATATCTTAGCTACACTTTATGAATATGAGCCCATAAGAACGAAGTTTAGGCCCATTAGTATTAAGAGCGAATCTCAGCTATAAATACGAGACTCTCTTCGATTTTTCTCGTTTAATTCAAGAAAAGATGGCGCCACAAACGTTGGGAGAGAAGATACTATAGAGAGAAGGCTGAATACATTCTCATTAGGTATAAGAGAGGTATTTATACAAAGGTATACATAGGGTAAATACAAGTATTGAGTAATTATAAAGAGATCTTCAAAGTATAACTTATTTCCTTAACACGCCCCCTCAAGATGGTGGAGCTGCAGCAACACCAATCTTGCTTCGAATGATCTGAAAAGGTGTACGAGCTAAAGGTTTCGTTAGACCATCTGCGAGTTGATCTTTTGTTGATACGTGGGCAACACGTAATACTCCCATCTGAATCTTGCCGCGAACAAAGTGATAATCGATTGCGATGTGTTTCATCCGAGAGTGAAAGACTGGATTTGCACATAAGTAAGTCGCCCCAATATTATCACAGTATACAGTGGGAGTTGCAGGAACACTGATGCCAAGCTCGGTTAGGAGAGAGCATATCCATTGAAGCTCAGAGACTGTATTTGCTACGGCCCGATACTCTGCCTCGGTAGAGGAACGTGCGACGACCTTCTGCTTCTTTGAAGTCCAGGAGACCGGGTGAGAGCCAATGTAGATGATATAAGCGTTGGTAGAGACATAATCATCAGAGTCTCCAGCCCAGTCCGCATCAGAAAAAGCATGAAGAGTTGTGGTGTTCTGTATGCGTAAGAAGAGACCATGGGACAAGGTTCCAGAGAGGTATCGCAGTACACGCTTAAGAGCCTGCCAATGATCAACATTTGGCTGATGCAAGAATTGAGAAAGTCGATTCACAGCATAAGAGATATCCGGTCGCGTTAGCGCAAGATACTGTAAACTGCCAACAAGCGTACGATATTCATGGGGATCAGACATAGGTGAGCCAGAGTTCAGAATAAGCTTCGGATGTGTAGGGAGAGGCGTGGATACATGCTTAGCATGGAGCATGTTGGCCTTGACCAGAAGATCCGTGATGTATTTCTTTTGCATTAAGTGCATGCCTTGTGGAGTACGTATTGTCTCAATGCCTAAGAAATAGTTGAGATTACCCATGTCCTTGATTGAGAAGCGATTTACAAGGCTGGTAATGACACTCTGAATCAGTGTGGAGTCACTTCCAGTGACCAAGATATCATCAACATAAACTAAGACATAGATAAACTTCCCTTTATCCTTCAGAATAAAAAGAGAAGTGTCAGCAAGGGAGTTTTGAAAACCAGAGGACATGAGGAACGATCTTAACTCCGAGTACCAAGCTCTTGGAGCTTGCTTCAAGCCGTAAATAGCTTTCCTCAAGCGACATACATGTGTAGGTCTGTTAGAATCGACAAATCCGGAAGGCTGAGCCATGAATACTTCTTCATTCAATTGACCTTGAAGAAATGCAGTATTGACGTCAATCTGTCTGACCGGCCAGTCGTGTGTCACCGCCAAACCCAAAAAAATTCTGATTGTAGTCGCTTTGATCACTGGACTGAAGGTATCCATATAGTCAACTCCTTGTTGTTGATGAAACCCTTTTGCAACAATATGAGCCTTGTATTTAGCAATGCTCCCGTCTGGATTATATTTAATCGTAAAGACCCAACAACAACCAACAATATTCATCGTCTCAGTAGCAGTGACAAGATCCCAAGTGTGATTATCAGTGGTGGAGTTGAACTCAGAGCTCATCGCTTTCCTCCAGTGTTCGTGTTTGATAGCCTGCTGCCAAGTGGACGTGATCCAGTGAGGGTCACAGTGAAGAGTCGCAGTTAAATTATACCTGGTCACTGGTTTCACAATATTGTTGCGTGAACGTGTCGTCATGGAGTGACGAGGAGGTTCCGGTGGATGACTGGGCGCAGGCGCAGGCTGAGCTGCATGTTCTGGCAAAGGAGACGATGATGACTGCGATTGTGGAACAGAGTCATCGGCTTGAGAAGCAGAACCTGTTGAGTTGTGTGGTGCCGGCGACGGAGATGGTGAAGAATCACCACTAGGAGAAGGAATGTCCTGAGACACCGCTGGGGAATGTACGAATGGCCTTGTAACATGGATGGTGGTAAAGGGAGGAGAGGACACGGGTTGGGTTGTTTCAGGTATTGGTGAAGAAGATGAGGCAGTGAGTTTGGCAAATGGAAATTGGGTTTCATTAAAGCGCACATGACGGGAGATATACATACGACCAGAGACAGGATCAAGGCATTGGTATGCACTTTAGGTTAATGAGTAGCCAACAAAAACACAAGGAGAAGATCTGTGTTCAAGTTTATTAGGCGCATATGGACGTAACCATGGAAAACATAAGCAGCCGAAGGTTCTGAGTTTATGATAGTTAGGTGGGATATTAAAAAGCTTTTGGTATGGTGAGATATTGGACAGGACAGGCGTGGGTAGTCTGTTGATAAGAAAGACAGCAGTGGCAAAAGCAAGAGGCCAATGGGTGAGGGGCATGTTGGCTGACGACAACAAGGATAGACCAGTTTCAACAACATGTATGTGTTTCCTTTCAGACAAGTCATTGTGCTCAGGTGCATGAGGTGGGGTAGTAAGATGAGTAACACCATGAGCAGAGAGAAAATGGCGAAGAGCAATAAACTCACCCCCATTATCAGTGTAAAGGTTTCGAAGTTTTGTTTGGAATTTAGTTTCAGCTAGGGGTTTGAACTTGAGAAAGATTTCTTTAACTTGAGATTTGGCTTGGAGAGGAAAGAGCCATGTATAACGAGTAAAGTGGTCTGCTAGAACCATGTAATATTTGAAGTTTTGAGTGGAGATAACAGGTGATTGCCATACATCAGAAAATACATATTCAAGAGGATGAGTGGAAACAATAGTAGTTTGATGTAAGGGAAGTTTGCGAGTTTTATTTAGTAAGCAATCATTACAAGGAGAAACACTGGAGTTTTTATCGAAACATGGCAAAGAAAAACTTGAAACAATCGATTTAAGAGTAGAAGAAGATGGATGGCCTAATCTATGATGCCATTGAGAGATGGTGGTTTTGGTATCAGGGTAGGAACATGAGAAACAGAGGGTTGAGGTTTGGATACATGCCACTCATACAAGTCACCCTTCGTGTGGCCTTGGAGCAACCGGATTCCCGTTGTGAGATCCTTCACCTGAAAACAAGAAGAAAAGAATTCCACAGAGACTTGATTAGCATTGCACAATCGATATACTAAGATCAAGTTTTTGTTAACTTGTGGCACACATAATATATCTCGCAATATAAGTGGTCGCGATTGCGTTAAAATTGGAGAAGATCCAGTATGTGTAATACTTAAACCTGAACCGTCGGCTATGGCAACTTCATCACCGCCGTGATAAGGTTGATGGATGGCTAAGTTACTGAGATCAGAGGTGAGGTGGTGCGTCGCGCCACTGTCAAGAAGCCATGCGTTTGGATTGTAGAGAGAAGCTTGAGCAGCATTCGCTCGCGGCTGCCATGGAAAAGCCTGCTGGGGAGACATGGAGGAAGTGTTTCCACCTTGGAGTTGTGGGCACCTCCGAGCACTGTGTCCAAAGACACTACAGATTTAACACTTTCCTTGGTAGCCACGGTTCTGTGCTGGCTGAGAGTGAGGATTGAACGATTGTTGGTGATGCGACGGAGACCCACGGTAGCCTCCGCGACGGTAGTTGTTGTTGTTGTTGCGATGATTTGATGGACCTTTGTAGTTGGTGTGGTTCGCAGAGACTTGGACAGCAGAGCCTGCAGCAGAGGCAACCTGAAGTTTTGATTCATGATTGAGAAGCTTCTCATGAATCTCAGTCAAGGAGGGAAGAGTATCACGGCTCTCAATGTGATCAGAAACTGTCTTGTACTCTTCGGGAAGACCAGCAAGAATGTGATCGATTTGATCCTCAGCGTCAAGAGCTTTACCAAGTAAAGCAAGTTCATCAAAGCGGGTGGTGAGGCCCTGAAAGTACTCATCCAGAGACTTGGTCTCCTTCTTCCACGAACGGATTTGGTTACGGATCTGTTGAACATGTCCACGACTGGGCTTTGCATAGGTGGCTTGAAGAATGGTCCAGATCTCCATTGCTGTTGTGGCAGTCGAGAGAATAAGTTGCAGATTCATGGTGATGGCTCCAAGGAGTGCACTGTAAATCAGACGGTCCTGACGTTTCCACATCGTGTAAGAGGGGTTGGGAGTGATTGATCCGTCAGCAGCAGTGATGGTAGGGGCGGGAACAACAACAGATCCATCGATATAACCAGCCAAGTCATACCCATCTAGAAGAGCATGAACCTGTCTACTCCACATAAGAAAGTTGGAGTTGGTGAGTTTTGTGACGTTTGTCATATTGAGATTGAGAAGGGTGGGGGTATTGGAGACAACGATCGTCTCATTGTGTGAAGCCGGAGTGGTGGAGCTACCAGACATGGTGATACTCAAGAAAAGAAGAAAATTTAAAAAGAGGCGGCTTAGATATCAAGCTCTGATACCATATAGAGAGAAGGCTGAATACATTCTCATTAAATATAAGAGAGGTATTTATACAAAGATATACGTAGGGTAAATACAAGTATTGAGTAATTATAAAGAGATCCTCAAAGTATAACTTATTTCCTTAACATGTACCATCTCTTAAACAGCAGGAACTGATGGATCGTGATGCTGAGATTCTGAAAGTGATGGAAAATTTAAATCACTTACGTGTGGTATGTCATTCCAGTGAATGAATATATATATATATATATATATATGTATATTGTATGGGGTTTTAGAGAAAGAATGAATAATTGCATATTCATTCAGGTGCTAAGACGAAGTCGTTTTGGCTATGATGGAATTGAGACGCTGTGCATAAAGGATCTGACACTTAAGCGATAGTATGTTTCCCTTACCAGAAATTGACAATGTAATGTTTTTTTTGAACAACATGTAATGTTTCTTTGTTTTAAAAAAACTTGTATTTTGACTTTCTTCTTCAGGTGCAGAAAAGATCACTGGATGGGCTTTTAGTGACCATGCAACACATATTCCTGTTGATGCTCCAGTTGTTAAGATTAATTTGTCTCTTGATAGGTAACTGTCACCTTTTCTCTGTGCATCTTATATTTTGTTTCAGAATATTTGACTGCGAACTACTTTGGATCCTTGCAGCATAAATTATGGTATTGGACTTTTAAAGGATTTTCTAAATGGGATTGCCTTTGAAGAGAAGTATCACAAGGTTAGCACATCAAATCAAATTATTTGTTTACTGACAGAGTCAATTAACAAGTGTTTTGATTTTCTATGCTGCTTTCAGGACTTTGCTACTGAAAAAGAGTTTATGAAGATTCTTTCAAGTGATGTTGTTCCGCCCAGTGACATTGGTGTTAAATTTGATGACATCGGTGCGCTTCAGAAGGTTAAAAACACTTTAAAGGAATTGGTAGTTGTTCCTTTTCAACGGCCTGAACTAACACATGTGCTTTATCTTCTCTGCCGCCTTAGGTTTCAAACTGATTCCATATTTTCTGTATCAGGGCTCACTTTGTATTCGAGTGCGCTTGTATGCATGTACATGTTTCTTGTGGAGTAGTAAATGATATTATGCTAAATGATAATGTTAGGAAAATATAAACTAGATCATGTTTTTGACATGTGCATTGCTTTCTTCCTAAAATCTTAATCAGTCGGTCTTAATCTTTAATGCAGCCTTGTAAAGGAATTCTCTTATATGGACCTTCTGGAACTGGAAAGACTATGCTTGCAAAGGCAGTGGCAATGGAAGCTGGTGCTAACTTCATCAATTTCTCAATGTCAAGCATCGCACCTAATAAGGTATCATAATACCTGAAAAAACTAAAATCCACTGATCTATACCTGGACTCTCCTGATCAATCTTGTCTTCTTCTTCTGAATATTGCAGTGGTTTGGTGAAGTTATGAAAACTTGTGAGGCTGACAAGTATGTCAAAGCTGTCTTTTCATTGGCCAGTAAAAAGTCCCCTTGCGTTATCTTTCTGGACGAGGTAAGTTTATCATGGTCAATTCGTGAGTGAATATTGCTTGTAATCAAATCACTAACACTCATAGAATATTTTTAACTGTCTTGAGGTGGACAAAATGCTAGGCCAAAGAGAAAAGCAGGGGGAACATGAGGCCACACTGGAGATGATGAAAAACGAGTTCATGAGACAGTGGAGCCGTCTATTGAAAAGTGAGAAGGAACATGTTCTGGTTCTTGCAGCCACAACTCGACCTTCTGATCTAGAAGAGGCTGTCATTGAACAGTTTTCCCATAGGTAAATTATAAGTGAGCTTCCTTGTGGACTATAAAGCCTGTTAATTTTTTTCCCTTGTCAGAATTGACATTTGTAGGTTGTGATATTATTAACTTGTGTAGGTTTCTGATGGGATTACCAGATGCTCCGACTAGAGCACAAATACTAAGGGTTATACTGAAATACAAAGCCTTGTCAAATGATGTTGATCTTGATGGAGTTGCTAGTATGACTGATGGATATTCTGGAAGGGATCTTAAGGTCAAATCCCTAATAATCTCTTTTGTTATGATCTGCCAAAATTAACACTCATTTATTCTCTTCCGGTTTTTGCAGGATCTATGTGTTAAAGCTGCCTTCCGTCCAATCATGGAATTATATATGAAGGACAAAAGTGTGAGCTTTCTGTGTATTGAGCCAATGAGAGCCTCTTTTATTTGTATTAGACTTTATCTTGTGTTTATGATGTGATATATATAATATATGGTAGGAGCGAGAGGCTGCTCTGGCTGAAGGTAAAGTTCCTCCAGGTCCGTATGTAAGTTCTGATGTCCGAGCTTTGAACATGCAAGATTTCAGACACGCGTTTGAGGAGGTGAGGTTTACTTCTTCTTTTTTTGCTTAGACAAGGCTCAGCGAACTGTTGTCATCTCTATTCATTTTGTTGTTGAAGCAGGTGCGCTCAATCGTCTCGCCAGAGTCGGTGGGTATGAGAGAGCTTCGGCAATGGAACGAACGCTACGGGGAAGGTGGATCTAGGAAGAGAACACGAGACACTTCATGTAATACTGAATCTACTTGAGAAACATCACTTCAGTTATGTTAGAGCATGTGCATCGCGGACGCTTAAGGCGTTGCTTAGCCTAATTTTCATTAAAAAGAAAATCAAAAAGAGTTAATAATAGAAGCGTCGTTGCTCAATTAAGGTCCAAGAGAAACGATTGCTTACAGACACGTGTGGGCAAATGAGTGGAAAGAGAGGAGAGGTGGATTCGTCACTCTTCGTGAATTCTTCTTTGGCGGTAACTCTAATGATCCGAACCGTCGATGACGATTCGAAGGTGTGGGGAGGTTGCGAGGGAGAAGGAGTCCGCAGACGCGTCGAAGCGGAAGGTGGATTTCGAAGCGGAGGGAGTCGTCGGCGGAGGTTACGAGGGAGAAGGAACCGACAGACACGTCGAATCGGAAGGCGGAGCGGAGGGTGGGATGGCTCTCCACCAGCTGTACTCGGTGCCTCCGACGAGTTGGGTTGTGGGAGAGATAGAAATTGCATTGCTTGCAATAAACCTATGTAAAACTAAAATTGCTTAGCAAAGTTGCTTTCCTAAATTTTAATAATTAAAAATTGATTAGCAACAAATAACAGTTGCTTGCAATGCATATGCTCATTGGAGTCGTGCAGTAGTCCATAATCCAATAGTTTCTTTTAGCTTAGCTGATTTTTTTAAATAAATTTATTAATTAATGAAAAGATATTTTTTTTTTAATTTTATTCAGAGTTTATTACCATTTATATTAGTAAACCGGTTTTGTTTTTGTTTCTTTCATTAATACTCAATTTTTAGAATTTAGTAAAACAATTTGAAAGAAAAATAACATTTTGCTTATATTTTTGATAATGTAAACAATAAAAAAATATATTTGATAAAAAAATTAAAAGAGTAATTAGGCTCCTAGTCTTAGCTATAAATTAAATCTGAGAAAATCCTGGATTTTTCTCCTGTTTGTTATTTTAGGAGAAACAGGCGAAAAGATAAAAGAAGGCGCCACAAAAGACGATAACGAAGATGCCATCTCTTGAACAGCAGGATCAGATGGATCGCGATGCTGAGATTCTGAAAGAGAAGGCTAACTTGAATCGCTTACGCATGGTATGTCATGTCGTTCCTATAAATAAATGTGTTCTTTTTCTTTTAGAGAACAAATCAATAACTGCATATTCATTCAGGTGCTGAGACAATGTTGTTTTAGCTGTGATGGAATTGAGACGCTGCCCATAAATGATCTGACACTTGATAACGAGGGTATGTGTTGTTTGCCTTACCAGAAATTGACAACGTAATTGTTTTTTCTTTTGGTCTTAAAAAGCTGTCTTTTGACTTTCTGCTTCAGGTGCAAAAAATATCATTGGATCGGCTTTTTGTGACCATGTACGACGTAACCCTGATGCTGATCCAAATGCTAAGGTTAATTTGTCTCTTGATAGGTAATTGCCACCTTGTCCCTCCCTTATATATATATTAATTTTTTTGGTCAAGTCCTGCTCTTATATTTGTTTCAGTATTTGACTGCCAACTTTGATCCTTTGCAGCATCAAATATGGAATTGGAGTTTTAAAGGGTTATCTTGATGAATGTACGTTCTCAGAGAACTATCTTAAGGTTTGCAGAGAAATAGAAATATTTGTTTACTGATACTTATGTAAAGTATGCAGCAAGTGCTTAGTTTTTTTTTCTTCTGTTACATTCAGGACATTGCGCCTGAAAAAAAGTTTATGGAGAGGCTTTCAAGTGATGTTATTCCGCCCAGAGAGATTGGTGTTGCATTTAATGACATTGGTGCACTTCAAAATGTCAAAGACGCCTTAAAGGAATTGGTGATTAATCCTTTTAAACGTCCTGATCTCTTCTGCAAACGGCTATTAACACAGGTGGTTCTCTTCTCTGACTTATGTTTCAAACTGGTTCAGTTTTTATTTTACTAGGTCCTGGCTTGAATTTATCACAATGTATGAAGTGCTCACTTCATTATATGTACATGACTTTTGCTGAGTAGTGAATGATATAAGCTGATGATTTTAATTTTTCTCAAAAGTCTTCTGTCCTCTATGCAGCCTTGTAAAGGAGTTCTCTTATATGGACCTCCTGGAACAGGAAAGACTATGCTTGCAAATGCAGTGGCAAGGGAAGCTGGTGCTAACTTCATCAACTTCCCAATGTCAATCTTCGCCTCCAGGGTAACATAAGACCTGAAAAGTTATACTCAAATGTTCTATGTTCAATCTTGTGTTCTACTCCACTACTGCAGTGGTTTGGTGAGGCTGAGAAGTATGTCAAAGCTGTCTTTTCATTGGCCAGTAAAAAGTCCCCTTGCGTTATCTTTGTCGACGAGGTAAATTTTGCATATTAACATTTCTTGAGTTAATGTTATCTTGTAATCAAAGCACTCTGCTGACAGTCCTGGTTTATTTTACCATCCTGTAGATAGACAGAATGCTAGGCCAAAGAGAAAACCCGAGGGAAGATGAGGCTACGTTGAAGATGCTCAAAAATGACTTCAAGAAATATTTTGACGATCTATTGACAAAGGAGAATGAACGTGTTGTAGTTCTTGCAGCCACAAATCGGCCTTTTGACCTTGATGAGGCTCTCGTTAGACGGTTTTCCCGTAGGTATGGATTCCATTTTGGAATATAAGCTTCTTCTTTTGTCGTATTGACAAGTCAGATAAGTTATAGGTTGTGAGTCGTTTGTGGTATTGACTTGTGTAGGTTGCTAGTGGGATTACCAGATGCTCCCAATAGAGCGAAGATACTAAGGGTTATACTTGCAGAAGAAGATATGTCAAATGATATTGATATTGATGAAATTGCTAGTATGGCTGATGGATATTCTGGGCGTGATCTTACGGTAAATGCCTTGTAATTTCTTTATCCTTTGTTATGATCTGCAAAAAATGAGAAATAAACTGAAAATTGTACTCATATATTGTTTTCTGGCGCACGCAGGATCTGTGTGTGACTGCTGCTTATCTTCGAATCAATGAGATATTGGAGAAGGAAGAGAGCGTGAGTTTTCTGTGTATTGAAAACTAAATATTCATTATCTTCTTAACGTTAGCTTCTCTGAATTTATGATGGGATAAATATGGTAGGAGCTAGATGCTGCTCTGGCTGAAGGTAGAGATCCCCCACCTCTACGTGGAACTTCCGATATCAGAGCTTTGAACATGCAAGATTTCAGACACGCACTTGGGCAGGTATTTTCTTTTGCTGTTTTCTTTTAGTCTTCATATCGGATTCAAAGCTGATAGAAATATTGGTGTTAATTCAGGCGTGCCGGAGCGTTTCACCAGTGTCTGAGCACATGATAGAGCTTCAAAAATGGAACGAGTTCTACGGGGAAGGAGGGTCTAGAAAGAGGAAAGTATGCGCAACTACTTGATGTAGGATTAAATTTTGTGTTATGTGCTTTATTAGTGAGTTAAGTCGGGTCACTTGCTAGTTTCAAATGAATGACACTAAACCAATAGTAGTTTGGTTATATGCTTAACTAGGGGTTTGCCTACGCGTCGGTTTTGATAATATTATTATGATTTGACCATGATTTTATAATTTAAAATATTTCTCAACAATATTTTAGAAAATAAATATGTATATGATCTTATGGAATTTATTAATTTGATTGTAGTCTTCGCAAAGTTACTATGAAAGAAATTTAAGTTTAAATATATACATAACAATTTGAAGTGTAATAGCTGAATTATTTATTATTTAATTGAAATTTATTAAATTAAATTACAATTTAGATAATTTATAAATGTGGATTTCATCTTACATGATTTTATCAAAGTAGAGTTTATACATGTATGTTTATATGTGTATATATATATATATATATATATATATATATATATATATATATATATTATGTTGTGAAAATTAAGAAGCCGTGACTATATCAATTTAACCAATCAGATATATATTGATCGTAAATATACATTCGAAGTTGGTACCGTGTATTTTTAATCTAAAATCTTAGTATTAAGAATCTAAAAATTTTGATATTTATTGTTGTTGAATAATTTTTTTTGGATGATGTAATTATGTGGTCATCTCTATTTGTTAATAACATTATTTAATGTTTTTATTGTGTTATATCGTAATAGGTGATAGTTTATATGTTTTGTGTTTGCGTTTTTCAATAATATGTTTTATATATAATAGTAAAGCCTTTGATGTAAAACATATTAAATTTCAATAACTTTGCATACGTTGTTTTAAGATTAACAGTTTAACGTTAGAAATTGTATTTATTTTTATGTGAATTATTGAACATTATTCTATGAGATGTTTTGTGTTCTCTCTCCATATTTTGACATTAAGCCGTTACTATCTATGTATTTCGTTTACTTTTTTTTCGTGCGCTTTACTTCTCACCCTCACCAAAAAATACTCACCTCTGTGTGTTTGTTCTTCCTCAGATTGTTTTGTATTTGTTATAGATTGGTTTATAATTTTCATGTTGTGTGGTTGTTACTCACAACGTTATAAGTTGTTTCGGTCAATATTAGCTGCTCATTTTCTTACTTAGATTTTTATTGATGTTAGGAAGTGCATCTCTTTAAGTTGGATCAGAGTCTAGTCCTCTTTGATGTTGATTTCTTCTTCGTTAGCTTACCGTCGATAATTCATGTTCGGTTGGTTTTCAAGATCTGGTTTTTGATCATCATACTTCTATGCTCTTTTTCATAGTTTGAGGTTGGCTCCACGATTTGCTGATTGCATCACTGTTCGCGTCTCTAGTGGTTTTTTATTTTGCCAAATTTGCGACTCCAGGTTTAGATAATATTTTTTTCGTGTATGCTCTGTAGATTTGTAATGTTGTGCCTGGTTTCAAATTTGAGCTTTGGTTTCTTGGTGGTTAACTTTCATTCTCCCTCCTTCAGGCTGTATGTTTAATTCCCTTGGTTTTCTTATTATAAGTGTGCAAAGTTAGATTCTCGGAATTTTGGTCTTTTTTATCTAGAGTTTTAGAGTTTTGTGGTTCTCCGCTGGTATGAACGTTTTTATGTGCTTGTTTAGTTTGTGAGGTGCTTCGTATATCTTAGCTGGTGGTTGCGCTTATGATGTGTTAAATATTTGTTTTCTTGTTTCATAGCAATTTTTGCCTTCTGTTGAATATCCTTGCTCTAACACGTTTTAGTGGTTCTTTGTTTTGGTCTTTGATCGTGTTTCTTTGTATTCGAAAGATGCTTTGTCTCAAAAGTTTATCTTTCTACTCTTTTCTGACATCTCCTTTTTATAACCAAAAAAACATTCTATGATAAAGTGAACTAAGTTAATTTTTGTTCTTGATATCGTTTCAGTTTTAAACATTTATTTAGTTAGTGTGTCTTTGGAATTTTGTTTTTCTCTATGATTATAGAGATTTTATGTTTCGATCATGAGTTGTGTTTCTAGTTTATTTTTCTTAACTTGGTCAATATTACAATAATTATATATTTTGTAAAATAAAATAATAGAAAATAATAACTAATAAAATAGTGAAGTTTATGTTATTTTTAGTTGTGAATAAATTAAAAAATATTTATATTATTTATTTATTATTTTATTTATTTTGTATTTTGTAATTAATAAAATGGATTATCAAACTTAAAAAGATGATAATTTTTGTGAAAATGATTAGATATTGCACAATTAGAAAGTGGTGATCCAAATTATAATAATCTAAAAAAAGAAGTATCTAAAATATAAAAAGATGACACATGCCAACAAAACCCCTTCCACATGTCCAAAAAGAGAAAAAAAAATCTATTTTATTATATATAGACTAAGATAAGTCCACCAATAGTATTTTGGTGATATGCTTAACTAGGATAGGTCCGCCCGACCGGAAATAATAATAAAATTTACTTGGGTTTTAATCAGTACCAATCGTTTAATTGTGGAAACATAGTTAGGTCACCGAAAAAATAATTAAATCATGGAAAATATATAAAATTTGCAAAATGATAAAATACATGTTAAATTGATCAAATATTTCATATGTTATTTACTTTATAATAAAAAATATTAGTATTTAAATTTATTATTAAAAAATATGAGAATAACTCAATTTTTTTTTAAAAAAAATGCTTTAGTTATTATTATAAATATTTATATTATCTTTCAAATACATTCTAATAATATTGGCATTTTATAGTATCACAAAATAAATTATAATATAAATTTATTAACAAACTATTTATCATTAAAAATGTATTACTATTTATTTTAGATTTTAAAATGGTATTACCATATAATTTAATGATATAAAAGTGTTTATTTTGTAAATATTTCTGCAGTAATCTACTAAAACTCAATTTTCGACTTAAATATTTTTTTAATTTCTTTTTGTCTGAAAAAAGTAAATCTGCATTTTTACAAGATTTTTATTCCATAAATTATGTTGATTAACAAAATACTTGTGGAATGGCGTTTAAAATGACATTCTGCCTTTCTGTAAAGTTACTTTTATTTTGTAAAAAAAATCCGTAAAGTTACTTGTGGAGTCGTGTTTGATATATTTAATTCTCTTAAATGAAAATATTTTTTTTTTTACTAAAAAAGTTTCTATATTTATTTTACTATTTATTTTCATAATCATAAACTCTTTTATTATTAAAAAGATAATAGGAAATTATTATTTTATCAATTTCATGTTTGTTTTAGTTTAACTATAATAATAGTTAGACTTTGTTTTGAAAAATTGCTTGAAGAGTTTAGTGAAGTTATAAGTAATAAGTAGTGGGAAGTTTGATCCATTTAAACCAAAATTATACTGAAGTCAGGCAGAGTACTTAAAGATTTAATAGTGATCTTTACTATTTAAATGTATACATATTTTTTTGAGTCTTAGATATATCTAAGTACTCAAAAAAATATGTATACATTTATTTGTTTATTTTTATTTTTTATTTGTTATGTTAGTATTTCATTACTGAATAAATAAATAATAAATAGAAATAGAATTTGGTAAAATATTAAAATATTATCATCTGCAAAGATAATGTAATTTTTCACTAAATAAGATAGTTAAAAAATTAAATTTATAACTTCATATATTAATATTATAAAGAATTTAATAAAGTTTTAGTTATATATATATATTTATTTTAGATTTAATTGCAGTCATATATTTTAATGTTTCTTTAAATATTTCAAATCAAATAATTTATAGTTTAAATGCTGTAAAATGTCTAAAACCATCACATGTATTTGTTTCTTATTATTATATATTTATATTATTGTATTTTTCTTTAGTTTTTAAACAAATTAATATGTGCATGAAAAAACATATTTGATAATTATTTTGTATTTAATTTATGTTGAATTTTTATCTGCCCTTTAAATATTGCATAATAATATTTCATTGCTAATTACAAAATTAGTGAAATATTGACATATATATATTTAAAAAAAAATTAATATATTGTTAAAATATTTAGATAGACATAATAATTTTATTTTAATATAATTTATTTGGATTGTATAATTGATAAAAAAATATATTTTTTTCATTTTGT
Organism: Hirschfeldia incana; assembly: GCA_026261945.1. Taxonomy (NCBI): domain Eukaryota; kingdom Viridiplantae; phylum Streptophyta; class Magnoliopsida; order Brassicales; family Brassicaceae; genus Hirschfeldia; species Hirschfeldia incana. The sequence continues at coordinate 9,606,432 of JABCMI010000006.1, forward strand.
ATACAACAATTGAATATATTAGTGTATAATAATATTCCAAAAAAAATAACGAAATTAGTTAAATTATTTACATATAATTTTGAAAATTAATTTATGTTAAAATATTTATAAACAGTTTTTTCGAAATTGTGATATATATATATATTTATATTTGATTTAAATATAAGTTGAAATTCATATTGTTATTCTTATTTATGAAATCTCTAAAATATTAGGAAATTATTGTTTTTTATATAATATTAGGATTATTAATGATGAAATAATGTAATATATTCTATTTATTATAAATATTAATAATGATTAAAATGTAATGTGACCAACTCTAGTAGATAGTTCATTTTATAAAAAATCACACATGAATGAGAAGTCATGACTTCTGTTTTAATATAATAGATAGATGCAATACTAATACATATTTTTTTATCCGTAACCAAATACTAGTTTTCAATAAAACATGAAGAAATGGTTTTTTGTTTGATCAAAAAAAACATGAAGAAATGGTTAAGAAAGAGTTGAGAAATATGACATTGGTTTAGGGATCATAATATAGAGGTTACCACTGAAACTAACCATTTTAGTATAGTTTCTTAACATTAAGGTTTGCTCTACAACTAACCTCTCAATTATCTCATAACTCCTCCATCCATCTCAGGGGATCAGTCAGGCTTCCCGGACCGCATCATCGAATCGAAAATGTCAGATCTGGTGGTGGCTCCACTACCTTCCCCGTCGTCAGCTCCGAGATCCGCCTCGGACTTCTTCTCCGATCCTTACGACTCGCATCCTCTATGGTTCAAACCTTCCTTATTCCTCTCCCCTGACTTCGACTCCGAGTCATACATCTCCGAGCTCCGCACCTTCGTTCCCTTCGACACTCTCCGATCCGAGCTCCGATCGCACCTCGCTTCCCTCAACCGCGAGCTCGTCGATCTCATCAATCGAGACTACGCTGATTTCGTGAGTTTGAGCACCAAGCTCGTGGACATCGATGAGGCTGTTGTCCGCATGCGCGCTCCGCTTCTAGGGATCCGCGAGAAGATCGCTGCGTTTCGTGGATCTGTGGAGGCTGCGCTTTTCGCGCTTAGGAGTGGTTTGCAGCAGCGATCCGATGCCGCTGCTGCGAGGGAGGTTTTGGAGTTGTTGCTCGATACGTTTCATGTGGTATCTAAGGTACTTGATTGTGTTAGTGATCCCTTCATGATATCTTCATTATACTCTAATGCAATAATCATCTGTTGTTAGTGATCCGATTTTGTATTGAGCAAAGATGTTTCTTCATTGCTTCTTTTGATTTCTTGGTCATGTAATCTGAATGCTTGACGTGAATAATGTCTGTTAATTGGGGATTTTAGGTTGAGAAGCTTATAAAAGTTCTACCGAGTGCTCCTTCTGATTGGAAAAACGAGGATGGGGCTTCCCTGGGAAGGAGCGCTGTGAATGTTGAGCAAGATGGGAATACCATGAGAGAAACCCAGAGCATGCTTTTGGAAAGAATAGCTAGTGAAATGAATCGGCTCAAGTTCTATATGGCTCATGCACAGGTCTCCATCACGCATTTATTTTATTTTTCTCTTGTGGAATTCACAGTTCTTTGTCTATGATAAAATATAGATTACATTAGGAATGCACTCTGTTCCTTTTTAATGTACAAAGTGTAATCATAGGAGTATTTTGATATGATTGATGCTGGGAAGTTTTGCTTTTCAGTGCTAGACGTTATCAGTGTCAAAGTTATAACGAGAATGGCAAGAAATTGGGTCTTTTATAGGATAATTGTGGAAATAGGTTTGGGTATACTGCATGAGTAGTAGTAGCCTGGGTATCAAAACTAGTTCTGCATATGGATCTTGAGAAATGGCTGGGCTGCTACGAGAATCATTTGGCTTTAATAAGATTGCTGACAAAAATATATTAGAAAAAATAGAGTCGCATGAGATGTTACCTGGTAAATTATTGTGAAATCTTTGGTGTACAGCGAAAATTCCATTGAACATGTTACTATGTTAGCCTCAGAAGACAATATAAAGTCTTACTACGGCTGACGCTTACTACTTTTTTCTTTTATGCCAGTACAGAACCTGCCTTTCGTTGAGAACATGGAGAAGAGGATTCAGAGCGCTAGTGTGTTATTGGATGCTAGCCTATGCCATTGCTTCATTGACGGGCTAAACAACAGCGACACAAACGTCCTTTACAACTGCCTGCGTGCATATGCTGCCATCGATAACACCACGAGTGCAGAAGAAATATTTCGTACAACGATTGTGGCTCCATTTATACATAAAACTATTACACATGAAACATCAGCAGATGCTACTGGAAGTTCAGATGAACTTGAAAACGATTACAAACTTATCAAGCATTTTATTGCGAAAGACTGTAAGATGCTGCTAGAAATATCGTCGACCGGTAAGTTGCTCCACTCTCTGCAATAGCAGTCTTGTTCTTTATCACAGTTGGTCATGTCACTTTATATCTAACTCAGAGTGTACTCCTTGCTTGGTATCTCGTTTATAAACAGAGAAATCGGGTTTGCACGTCTTCAATTTCCTGGCAAATTCCATTCTGAAAGAAGTTCTTTCGGCAATCCAGAAAGTCAAACCAGGAGCCTTTTCTCCTGGAAGGCCTACTGAGTTCTTGAAAAATTACAAGGCAAGCCTGGATTTCTTGGCATATCTTGAAGGTAGGTTAGCTGATCTATATCTTTCTATGAGCCTGATCTCATGGCTATTCAGATTTCAGACGCATTGTGAACTAATCTTCATGCGTCTTATATAAACAAATAGTATAATTTTATATTAGTTGATATCATCATTTGAATATTTTTCAGTAGTGTCATACCAAGTACTTTTTTATGAAGGTTATTGTCCGTCAAGGTCCGCTGTTACCAAGTTTCGAACTGAAGCAGTATGTATCGAATTCATGAAGCAATGGAATGTGGGAGTATACTTTTCACTGAGGTATTGGAGATATATATCATAGATAGCGGTTGACTTACTGTTAGAATAATGGTGTCTCAGCTTCTCTAACTCGAAAATATATAACTTCAGGTTTCAGGAGATAGCTGGAGCCTTGGATTCTGCTCTTACTTCTTCGTCTCTGGTTTTCATTCAGGATTCTGATTTAGATAAACAGAGTTTTCCCAACTTAATGCTCAGACAGAGCGCTACTCTTTTGGAAAGCTTGCGTTCATGTTGGAAAGAAGATGTTCTCGTTTTCTCTGCTGCTGATAAATTTCTTCGATTGACCTTGCAGCTTCTTTCGAGGTTTGTGAAATTTGATTATAAAATTATGTACGCTTATTAGTTGTTTCTGTTTGAGTACTCATTTTTTACAATTTGTTAATAACATGTAGATATTGCATTTGGGTGTCATCTGCACTTCATACTAGAAAGGGTAATGCCAGCCCGAGTCCTGGATGTGACTGGGCAGTTTCAGCCTCTGCCGAAGATTTCGTATATGTAAGTAATCTAGACTGTGACTTGGCTCCTCTTATAAATGGGATTTGTGTTATTTAGTGTTTACTGAATCAGCTAAAATTGCGTTATATAAGACTGCATCCTTTTTTTGTGGCCTCAATTTTGGGAGAAGAATGACAAATGCTGTGGTAAACAAGTGAACTTTAATATCTTCTGTTCACACAAATACATGATACATGGTAATATAGACCACATGGTTGATCGTTTGATTTATTGGACTATTTGCACATCTCCTTCCTTGCAGGTTATACATGATGTAAATTATCTAGTCTCAGAAGTTTGTGGGGACTACCTTGAACATATATCACACTATATATCTTCATGCTCCACTGAAGTTCGTGATGTGGTGAGGATGAGCATGTTACAGGGTGGAGATAAATTGAAGGAAGTCCTACCTTTACTTACCAACACAATTATTGAAATCATTGTTGACAAATCTGTTGAGGTAAAGCCCTTAGAAACATTGTTTGAGGGTCTTAATGATCTGATCACCTGCGAGAACAGTGCTGGCTAGAATTTGATATATAGATAGGTTAGTGTCATTCTCCAAGTAGCATACATGGTAAATGCTTACATTTATTTTATAGGACTTAAGGCAGGTCAAGGGAATAACAGCAACGTATAGGCTGACTAATAAACCACCGCCGGTTAGGCACTCACCATATGTCGTTGGCATATTGCGTCATGTAAAGGTATTAATTCAGCTTTGTGGTTGCGGTTATAAGAACGTTCTAGTTACTTTTTTTATGACATCACGTTCATAGTTACTTGATTGATGGATTCTCTGGTTATTGCACCTTGTCTATTAATAGGGCTTTTTGGAGGGAGAAAAGGCTACAATATACTTGACGCAGGAAACAAGGGAGGAGTTACTGCTTCGAACTGTCACTGAAATTACAAGGCGGTATTACGAATTAGCTGATGAAGTTGTTAGCGTGGTAAGTATTCTGCTTTGAAACACTTTACGAGGATTATCGATTAGTAAAGTTCACGAGTGAGCTTTTTAGACTCAGTTTTATCATTGATAAAATCAGGAGAGAAACTCGTGTAAAATTTTCCAATAGAATTATCTGTCAAAGGCACATATAGTCTCAGCTGTTATCGGTTTAGATATATCAGTAGTATTTTGTGTAGTTAAAGACTAATTGTAGTGATATTTAACAGGCGAGAAGAACAGAGTCATCGCTTCAGCAATTCCGTAGAAAAGCACAGAAAAGAGCAGGTGCAGCATCAGGTGTGTCTGACGACAACGTATCTGAAACAGACAAGATGTGTATGCAGTTATTCCTTGATACTCAGGTAAACCTTATCACACTTCATTGTGTCAAATACAAATTAAAAATATGAAAATATTAGATTTAGAAAGAAGTGTAACATCATCTCTCTTATCAGGAATATGGCCGGAACATATCTGCGTTGGGGTTAAAACCGGCAGATATACCGGTTTATTGTTCGCTCTGGCAATGCGTTGCACCGGCTGATAGGCAAAACACAGTCAGTGTTTGAGGGACTCGTACTACGTTTTTCTTTCATACAGCATTTCGGTATCACCTATCTTGCAATAATAATAGGAAGTCTTTCTTTTCTTTGGCTTCTCTTTTTGCTATATTTTTTCGTTTGTGTTTGTTTGTATAAAATATCTAAATTGGACACTATATTAATATAGAAAATTAGTATTTTCTTCTGTAGAACTAAATTATTTGATGCGAAAATAAGTGTGAACTAGAAGAAATTACACATGCGCCAACAAAAAAGAAGAAGACAAGAAAAAGATATTACACATGTACTGTAGTAATGAAAGCATGTGAGGATAAATTAACTATTAAGAGTACTTGTTAAAATCACAAGCATATTATTATAACTGAACATGAAAAACATGTTAATAAGAAATGAAAAAAAGGATTGATCAAAAAAAAAAAAAGAAATGAAAAAAGGAAATGGAGTCAAAAACCCTAGAGGACGTGGACCCCGATGACGTCTTACTACCCACTCACAATACAAAGAGCCCCCAAGACCAACCACCACTGTTAACTCACAACGCAGACAATAAGAAAGCAAAAACCCAGAAATTTTTTTCTGACATGGCTGAAATCTCGGCGACTTCGTTTCCATCTTCTTCCTCATCTGCTCTTGCGCTTCGCAGCTCACGCAATGGTTATCTCTCTTCCCTCCAACTCCGTTTTCAGTTCCCTTGTTTTTCTAATGTGCCAAACTTCTAATTTTGATTATATAGTTTTCTGACAGTTACCATTGTGTTTGTCTATTGTAATCCGAGAGTATTGCCAATGAGTGGTGTCTGAGTTGTTAATCTCTGACATGGTTCAACAGATTATAACCGAACTGGTAATTGATATATGTTTGTGCGGCAGGTAGCTTAAGAAGTCATAATGTAGCTTGTCTAAGAACCACTTCTCTGTTTCAAGAGGTATTCTCATTTCGAATTGATATGCTTATTCAAAAAATAAAAAAAATCATGTATCTAAATTCACACACGACCTCTCTTTACTGAATTTGCAGTTATCTGTGAAAAGAAGCCAGCTTTCTGGCAATGCTGTTGCTACTACTACTACTCAGGTTCCCAGAAACCTTAGCTGCAAGAATCAAGGTGAACACTGAATCTTCCCAATTTCCTTTTAAATCACATTTTTTTTGTTTCTTATGATGAAATTTTAGTGTATTAGATTGAGCATCCTCTAATGTGATTTACCTGTTATTACCCAACACTTTGAATATTGCAACAGCAACAGCTATTCGAGCTGTTCTCTCCGGTGATGGACAAACTGCTGTGTCTGCTGATTCAAAGAGTGCCGGGCTTCGTGGCAAACTGAAAAAGGTCGTTCTTGCTTACAGTGGAGGCTTAGACACCTCCGTCATTGTGCCATGGCTCAAGTAGTTTCTCTTCCTTTCTTTATATAGCTTTGATGCTTTTCGTTCATGAAAGTTTATATCTTTGCACTACTCTTAGTTACATATAAGTATTTGTTCCGTAGGGAGAACTATGGTTGTGAAGTTGTGTGTTTCACCGCAGATGTTGGTCAGGTATACTCTACATTACTCCCAACTATTTTCTGTAGCGTTTCACTTATGTATGTCTTCTCAGTCTCTAAAATGCTTTTGATATGAAGGGAATCAAAGAGTTGGATGGTTTGGAACAAAAGGCTAAGGCTAGTGGTGCTTCTCAGCTGGTCGTTAAGGACCTCACGGAGGAGTTTGTCAAAGATTACATTTTCCCTTGTCTTAGAGCTGGTGCCATCTATGAACGAAAATACTTGCTTGGTACCTCCATGGCTCGACCTGTCATTGCTAAGGTAAACATTTCCACAGCTTTTATATGATCATACATGTTGTTAAGGAACCCAAATATTTTAACATACCTCTAATACAACTTTTAAATGATTAGGCCATGGTAGATGTAGCGGCAGAGGTTGGAGCCGATGCTGTGGCACATGGGTGTACCGGCAAAGGAAATGATCAGGCAAGTACTTAGTGTCTTGCTATTGCATCAGAAAAACATACAATTATGGATTCTTACATTGCTTTTTTTTCTTGTGATTGGTTGACCAGGTTCGGTTTGAGCTCACCTTCTTTTCATTAAACCCTGAACTTAAAGTTGTGGCACCATGGAGAGAGTGGGAAATCCAAGGCAGAGAAGACGCTATTGAGTATGCCAAGAAGCATAACGTTCCTGTCCCCGTGACAAAGAAATCTATTTACAGCCGAGACAGGAACCTCTGGCACCTTAGTCATGAGGTAACAATACAAAAATCAACTGTTGATAGACATCCCCTTTTGGATACAAATGATTCAATTTTTGAGTTCCTAATACTATGCTCTCTGAAACTAAACATTTTTTTTTTTTGTTGAAAGGGTGATATATTGGAAGATCCAGCAAACGAGCCCAAGAAAGATATGTACATGATGAGTGTAGATCCCGAAGATGCTCCTGATCAGCCTGAGTAAGTTGCTTTCCCCTAAAGCTCTGCTTGATATTTTGATTTGTTTCTTTTGTGAGTCTAGAGCATTGTAGATTTGTTGAGCTGTGTTTGCTGTAGAAAAGAAGTTTATATACCAATAGTATGGATTTTACAATTTGCATCATAACCTGTGGTACTTGATGTCATTACACTTAACAGATACATCGAGATCGGGATAGAATCAGGACTTCCAGTGGCACTCAACGGGAAGGCTCTCTCTCCAGCCACCCTTCTCTCCGAGCTCAACACAATAGGAGGGAAACACGGCATTGGCCGGATCGACATGGTGGAGAACCGTCTTGTCGGGATGAAATCACGTGGAGTCTATGAGACACCAGGAGGCACCATCCTGTTCGCAGCTGTGCAGGAACTAGAGTCCCTCACGTTAGACAGAGAGAGCATTCAGGTGAAAGACTCGTTAGCACTGAAATACGCGGAGATGGTCTATGCGGGAAGATGGTTTGATCCGCTTAAGGAGTCCATGGACGCTTTCATGGAGAAGTTAACCGAGAAGACCACGGGTTCCGTAACACTGAAGCTGTACAAAGGATCTGTGTCGGTGACAGGGCGGAAGAGTCCGAACAGTCTGTACAGACAGGACATATCTTCGTTTGAAGGGAGTGAGATTTACAACCAAGCTGATGCAGCTGGGTTCATTCGTCTTTACGGGTTGCCTATGAGAGTTAGAGCAATGCTTGAGAAAGGCATTTAGAAAAAGGTTTCATCGTGAGTTTATTTGAGTGATGACATTAGAAGATCACTTCCTTGTTGTGTTCAAGATTTGATGCGTTTTAGCCTCAGCTTCTGTTTGGAATAATTGTGTGTTCTTTCTTCACTTTGTTTTCGTTTTGGAGAAACTCAATAAATCGAATAATTTGTTACTGTGAATGATGAACCTTACGGATGAATTAATCTCTAATCGCAGTTAATCGCTATTTAAACTAGAAAGAATATCAATCACAAGTGATTATTTTATATTTAAAAAAAAAAATTAAGTAAAAATGTAAGTGGAAGCACGTAGCATCATGCTAATGGAGTTTGAATCACGTTTCTTCTAAGTTGTAGGGAGGGAGTTCTCCCGCGTGAACAATTTCTTGCTGATTTCAAAAAGTTCAAATTTCATTGAGCTCGATTTATTAGTACAGACTATAGAAGAAAATCTGGTCAGAAATTTGATGATTGTTTGTGAATCTACATTATGATTTTTGACTCTATTATTTCAGATGCCCGTCATAAGTATCTCCACTCTCATAGTTGCTACGTTCCTGTTCTCCACCGTCATCCAATCCACAGACACCACCACCAACAATTGTCAATTTCATAACAAAAGTTCAAGTCATACTGTATATGTGAAATATATATATATATATATATATACTGTTTATGTATTATATATAACAAATGTTAATTTGTTGTTTATGTTCGCAAAATTTGAATATTAAACAATTTATGTGATAATTATAACATATATTTTTAATTACAAAGTGAAATAAATATATGCTATGTGAATATGTTGCGTGATCTTAGGTACATAAAATACTATGAATGTATTGGAGATGATAATGCATCATATCACTACGGCGATGAAATGAGCTGCTAACAAAAATCCTAATGCTATTAATCCTAGCATGAAAGCATTTTTGCTTGGAGATTTACACTCAAGTAACCACACCCTCGTTTTCACCTGCATCATGGGCATAACATAAATGAAACCATCATCGTCACATTATTTATTTACTAATGGTATATATAAGATACGTCGCAATCATCGTCATCATCCTAAAATAGCTATCCAAGTCACAAAACAAGAGAACATCAATACCTCTATGAATGCGTTCATAGACTCCTTACGCGGATTATAGAGAGACATTTGATATGACCTACATCGGTTAATGCTTTCTTTCTTACACCTCAGCAAAGGATGTCAATTCATAAAGAAACTTGATTAACAAGATAGGTCACTACTCTTAATCAAATTCCCAATCCCAAACCCTAGACAAATCCTGAACACCCCCAAGACATTGAGTTCTTGAGTTTAACATCTACCAACCAATTGAACCGGTTGTAATCTCACATAAACTACAAAATCAAAGATCATTCATTGATTATATTTTAGGATATTTTAGATTTTAATTAAATTTCTATGTTATTCAACGAATGATCTTAGGATTTGGACCAGGATCAGGATTATGTGTTGCATGGTCACTCAAAGCCCATCCAATGATCTTTTCTGCATCTGAAGTAAAGAAAATCAAACGACAACAATTTTTCAGAAAAACAAATTAATTGTCAATTTCTGGTCATCATAAAGAAACACATACTATCGGTGTCAAGTGTTAGATCCTTTAAGCACAGCGTAGCAAGTCCATCGCAATAAAAACCAGATCGTCTTAGCATCTGAATGAATGAATGAAGATGCAATAATGGAAGTCGTTTGTTTAGAGTTTCAATATGATGCCATACAGATTAAGTCCAAAAAGAAAGCTAAAACATATCTCATACCATATACTCATAGGAAAGACAATATATCATTTGTAATTGTTTGGTATTGGCCCTCATTTGTAGAATCTCAGAATAACGATCGAACTGATTGTTTCAGACGGTAAGAAGATTCTCATCATGAGATTATTATCTACATTAAGTCTAAGAATTTTTTGAAAAAACCAACTGATGGGAATGGTTATACATATAGTCAAACATAGTAACAAACATGTGGATATTCAAAACTAATGTCATACTTGTATTTTTTTTTCTTTAAATGAATGTTTCTACAATAAAAATACATATCTTGCTTCTTCTTTCTACTACTACTTATTAGTCAATAAAAGGATAAATGTATGTTGGTTTTTTTAATTTTTGAAAAAGCAAATAAACAACAATAGTTTGCACAGAAAATGAATGGAAAAGGCTGGAAATATGATGTTTAGTTAGGAAATAGTTAGACAGAAGTACATCAATAGCATAATGTGACTTTGAGTGATATTAGAATTTTAACAGTGACCATGAGTGTTAATAGCTCTTAAAACAATTGCAAATGTTCACCCAAACAATTGCAATGATTCATTTGAATAATTGCAATGATTCAGTTAAGTTTTTAACAAAACATTATTTATGAAAGTAAAAGAAATGTTAAAAAGCAAAAGCAACTATTAAAAACAAAAATAATTATAAACAAAAACGCACAACAAATAGTTATGAGGGAATTGTATAATACACATTTATATTTTGAATTAATTCATCATTTCAAAACAGTTTAAAAATATATAGACACCTTAACAATTTTCATAAAAAATATTTTCATATAGACACATCATTTAAAAATAACTTTATTATAAAAAGACACCTTAGCTATTTTAAAAATCTATTTTTTTACAATAGAGAAACAAGACTCTTTACACCAACTAGCTAATTCTTGATATAAACAATTATACAAAGACACTTTCGAAATATTTAACAACATTTGAAAGCTAATATATCATTTTAGATGAAATAGAATGAAATCTATTTAACAACTTTCGAAATATTTAACAACGTGATTCTTAAAGTTTTTATGTTTTTTAAATTGCATGTTGGAAACACACATATGTAAATTGACAACTTTTGAAATAGAACACAACTTATCTAACTTAACTGGAATTTACAATATTTTGAATTAATTGGGATTGTGATTATTAATAGATTAAACTCTATGTTTTCTTAAATAATTTGCAAGTTATTGTAAAGACCAAAGTTTGACTATAGAATGAACAAATAAACATGAATTTTTTGTGTTATTTGATTTAGTTTAATTGTATAAACCGATATGTTTGAATTAGTTTAGACTGGTTAAATTAGTGTTAGTAAAAAAAACAATTATTTGGATCCAGTCAATTTGTTAATATTTGGTTATCAGATTCCAAAGTTCAATCTAACAACACAAACTAAAGTTATAAAATTAACTACTTAACACATGTTAATTGATAAATATTGATCATATTAATCGTTTAGTTTATGTAAGTGATAGTTTTTTTTGTCATCTTCTTCGCTAGACCTTGGTAATTGACCGGGGCTAGTGGTTTCTGTCTCGGAACTATCGGAGCTGCTGGAGTAGCCGAAATCATCAGAGGTATCGAAGGTATTGCTACGGTTCTCTGGCTCTGAAGCTGACATGACTTGATTTTACGTCTCTCTCGGAACTTCCGATTTTGCCCTAGAATTGATGCTACGAAGATCAATTTGAGTTGGAAAAAAATGAATGATAAATGTGCCAACGGAATTGAACCGACGAACGCGATGAGTTGATTCTACGTCTTTCTCGGAACTTTTGATTTGACCTAAAATTGATGCGACGGAGATCAATCGAGTCGAGTCGAGTCTCGAAAGGATGAGAGGATAAATGTGTGAATAGTGGGGTGACAGAGATATATATATATACACAGTTTTCTTTGGTGGAAATAATATAAAATTAAAATTAGAGAAACTACGATGAATTTGCTGGTCGGACATTTTTTCCCGACCCGGAATTTTGAACTGAAACCAAACCGGGAAATATTCAGTCTGAAATCAAACCAACACATTTACAAGTATCTGCAAAATTATTCTACCCTAAAAGATCCGAACCAAAAACGACTCACACTCATTTTAAAAACCTAAATATTCAAACTTAAAACCCTAAAAAGACCTTAACAATTTTCAAAAAAAAAAAAATTATAGACACATCATTTAAAAAAATACATTTATTATAAAAAGACACATTAGCTATTTTTAAAAAAATATTACAATAGAGAAACATGACTCTTTCCACTAACTAATTCATATAAATAATTATACAAAGACACTTTTGAAATATTTAATATCATTTGAAAACTAATACATTATTTTATATGAAAAGACACAATTCTTAAAAGTGATACTTTTTAAAATTGCATGTTTGAAACACACATATGTAAATTAACAACTTTTGAAATATAACACAACCTATCAACCTAATTGAAATTTAAAACCTTTTGAATTAATTGGTATTGCTATTATTAATAGATCACATTCTTCTATATTCTTAAATAATTTGCAAGTTATTGTAAAGACCAAAGTTTGACTATAGAATGAACAAATAAACATGAATTTTTGTGTTATTTGAATTAGTATAATTGTATAAACCGATATGTTTGAATTAGTTTACACTAGTTAAATTAGTTTTAGTAAAAATATTTTATGTGGATCCAGTAAATTTGTTAATATCTGGCTATCAGATTCCAAAGTTCAATGTAACAACACAAACTAAAGTTAAGAAATTAACTACTAAACACATGTTTTTTTTTTTTGACGTCGAACTACTAAACACAGTTAGTTGATAAATACTGATCATATTAATCATTTAGTTCATGTAAGTGATAGTTATATCAATACTATTAAAACAGAAGGCCCTTTTTTTAGGTGTCATTCTTTTTCAACAGTATTTACAATGAATTGCCATTGAATTATTTTTACACTATGCTTTTATTTAATTCTGTGTTTTTGATTTTTTTTATTAAAACAGGAATCCTTTTTTTAAGTGTCTTTCTCCTTTAAAAGTATTTAAAAAACTATGTCACTAATATTGAAATCTAGGGTATATTTAATTCATTTATTAATTGATCGACTGATTTATTTTTTTCCCCATACGTGGCTCCAAAATGTATTCATAATACATTATAACATGCGGGTTCATAATATATTGCTTTTCACAAACAAAAACCTATTTCTTCACAGAGAGCTTATTTATGTCTGTCACAACAGTCTTCTTTAAAACATGAAATGCATGTACTATTTTCACGATGTGTTCCTATATATATAGTTTAAAATCATCATTACACTTATGCCTTTTATACTTTAAAATATGAAATGCAAGTTATTTGTAGACTTTAAAGTATTCCATATATTTAATAAACGTCAACTTTAAGTTCACAAAGATTTTTTTTTTTTGAAATTCTTCCTAACAATATTAACCGATTAAATCTGCAGTAAAATAATCACAAGATTTTAATTCCTAACAATATTAAACAAATATAATTTATTACATTTTAAATTTCTGTTACTAATAGAGGATATACAGAATTTTTAGAGGTATATTCTATTTACTACTTTATAGATTTACACCAACTTAAATATTAATACCCTACAACAATTAAAGAGTATCCATATTCCAAATCACTAATTAAATCCGAAATCCAAGTGATACCAAAATGGAACTTATTTTCGCATACCAAAAAACGGGTAATATATTATAGCAGATTTATTTCTTATGTTTTCAGTTTCACAATAATCATTTCAAATTTCCATAATAAATCCAAAGAGAATAATTCATCATTTATACCAAACCCCGATTCGTAAGGCATAAATCTTTATAACATTCTTTAAAAGAATATCACAGCATCTTCTTTAAACCTTATTCCTTTGCTATATATAATAAGCGAACAGAACCATTGAAACAAAAAACTAAATACACGACTCACTCAAAAAGAAAGAAGGATCTTGAGAATATTGTCTGAAGTATTAATAGCAATATAGTATGACTTATTCTTGGGTTCACCCCCTAGGGTGAACCTTTAGGTTCACCAACCAATAGGATTGTGTCATTAAAGATTCAGTATCTTTTAAAAAAAGAAACAAAATATTATCAAATTATATTATACTTTAAAAATAAAAATTATACTAATCACAAAATAAGACTTTTTAATCTAAAATAGAATTTATTTTCAAAATATATTTTTAACGTTGCCAACAAACATTAAATCTTAGACTTTTGGATAAATTTTCAATTTTAAAGTTTAAGATTTATCCAAAGGTTTCAAATTTACCCAAGGGTTTAGGGTTTACCCAAGGGTTTAGGGTTTAGGATTAGGTTTTAGGGTATAGTTTTTTGTTGATTATGTTTTAAATAGTTTTTTTTTTTAAATCAAAATTTTAGAATTTATCCAAAGGTTTACTAAAAGACTTAATGTTTAACATTTAGAGTTTAGTGTTTTTTTTTGTGGTATTAATTTTTTTTTTGGAAAGAATACTTTTTTTATTGCAATTAGTATTATTTTTATTATTTTTACTTGTTTTTATATTTTTAAAACGTAATTAAATATCACAATATTTTGTTTCCTTTTTTAAAAGATGTCAAATTTGAAATAAATAAATCCTATTGGTTGGTGAACCTATAGGTTCACCCTAGGGGGTGAACCCAAGAATAACTCATATAGTATAGAGGGATCGAGATTTACATGCGCAATTGCTTCTTCTTCTTCTTTTTATTTATTTATTAAGTTCGAGTATCTTGACATAGTATCTGTTTGAATTTGTGTAATCTGCAATACCTGAATGATGTGTATTCATTTTGTTAGACAATTGAAGTGTGAAAGCAGTCCGTAGAAAGACTACTAGAAATGGAAAGATAAGGTATATTCCCTTCTTTTACTTCTTCTAGGTGCATATATCAGTATACAATTAAGGTAATCTGTAATTCAGCAAAAATGAGTTGAATGTTTAATAGTGTTGTAGCATTTTTTATTGCAGAAACGAGTCATTATTTTTCATTATTCGTTGTTTTAGAGAAATCCTGTGTTAGCATACCATTGCATCATGAACCCTTTCAATTTCAATAAAAAGGAATCAATATAAATAGCATAGATTTGGATAAGAATTTTCAGTTACTTTACATTAAAATTTACATTTTTAATAAATTTATATGATAAAATCAATACTATTAAAACATAATAGTATTTACAAATTCATACCACTGGAATATTTAAAACCTATAGTTTTTATTTAATTTTGTATTTTTCAAATTTTCTTTTACTTAAAACAGTATAAAATCATTTTTCAATGCAATTAATCAAACAGCATCCTCCAATATATAAACTGCAGTAACAATATATATATATATATATATATATATATCCTTTAACCATATAAAGGACAAATAATAACTATTTTATAAACAGGTTATATAATTTTCATATAATAAAACAAATACTAAACCCAATACTATAGTTGAACCAAATCGTAAACTCTGACTTATAAACTTAAAAATTCAAATGGCTGGCACAAAAAAAAAAATCAAATGTTATTACTCTTGGCCTTATATTAGATATATGTAGCAATTTTAAGAATATATTTTCATATTCTCATTATTTACTAAATATTTCCAGTATACAAAATAAAAATTTTACAAAGTAATATATTGATTTATATATATTATCAAGGAAACATAATTAATAATATCATATTTACAAACATCAAAATACTCAGAATATTCTATAGGTTATTAAGTGGATTTTTTTTTCAATGGTAAAATATCCTAAAATAAGACTTATAAACCAAATACAAAAATGGGATTCCTATCTTTTATCTAAAATATTTAAAATTATTGCAGTCATCCAATTGAACCGAATCACCCAAATATTTTTTCTGAAATATTTAAAGTCATTAGATATGTAAATTTTTACCAGAATTATTCAAACTATGTGAAAAACAAGAGCCAAACCAAAATCGAATTGAACTCAAAATTTTATCAGGTTCCTAACATTTTTATCCAAAACAAAATGAAGCTGAAAATCAGTGTTTTAAAACCCGACATGGACACTAAATCAGAAAACTTCCCAGATCACCGCTGGCAAACCAGAAGTCAATAAATTAATTAATTTAATATATAAAATATTAGCTATAAAAAATATAAGAGATAGTTTATGTTTTAAAAATATTTAGAAAATTATTTAAATTTACTTTTCTTTATTTTTTATTTCACACGCAAAATATCCAAAAATTATTAGACTACTTAAAATTTTGTAATAAGTTAAGAGTTGTGACATATGATAAAAATATATCAAGCTTTAGAATATTTAAATATCTAAATGTCTAATGTGAATAATAAATTAAATTTAAAATTTAAAATAAAATCTAAGTAAAACATCAAATTGTAATAGATTGTAGATAATAAAAGTAAAATAATATTAAATCACATTAACTAATTTTAGTTTTTTCGATCATCGTTCACATCATTTTTTTCAGATGTTAGAGTAAAATTGTAAAACTATCATAAAATATAAAATCACAAATAAAATTGTTTAATTTATTTTATATATGATGAAAATAATCTGATAATGTAACTAAAAAAAAAAAAAAATAAATAAAAATTATGTTGAACCAGTGGTGCAATCGGTGTTGGGTACCGGATTTTAAAGGTTTTTTTATCCGGTTTTTAAATAACATATTTTAAAAAAAACATAAACTGATTATATATCGAGTCAATGGGTTTTATCAATTCGACCACGGAAACGGATCGGATTTTAACACACTCCCAAAAACTAAAACTGTGACGACCTTGAATCAAACTGAAAGAAAAAAGAACAGTTTGGAATCGAACCAAAAATTGAATGCATGCATTAACATATTAGTGAACAAACAAACGAGTGAATAAATTTGAAAACAAAATTTATTTGACTCATTGATCGGCTCATATTAATCATTTTATTAAATTGGGTCATATACTTATGCATATGTTAATACTTTTCATAGTTAATTTTTTTTCTTTTCATAGTTAAAACATATATGATACATCAGATGTGAATATTGTAAATTGTTGATATTAATATTAAATTATTAGAATTATTATATCTGAATATTTATTATTATAGTATTGATATAAATTTTACCATATATATTGTAAATAAATACTAACACATTTTGTTATGTTATTGACATAAAAATTATCTCAATTATTTTACTCGAAATAGTAATACATATGGAAATAGTCTTACACATCTTTTTATTTATTTTAATATATTATATAATCAAAGTATACATCTAAAATAATTTTGAAAATCGAGAAACAAATTCCGCCGGATCAATTTCTAGTTGTCATTAATATTTAACGATTTTAGGATTTAAGTTTTTTTTTTAACTTTTTTTTTTTGGCACGAAGTTTTTTTTTAACCTACAACTACAAGTGTTGTAGAATAAACTAAAACCGGTTCGGTCTTCCTCCTTTCTCAAGCAAACAAAATATTATTAATTCCTTTCCGTCTCTCTTCCCTCAGATCCGTCTCAAGGCTTTTGTTTTCCTGAACCGGAGTGTGTAGCAGCAGCAGCAGCAGCAGCAGCAGCAGCAGCAGCAGCAGCAGCAGCAGCAGCCATGGACGGTGGAGCGGAAGGAACTCAGCAGCCTCACCTTATCTTAGCACACAAGCTATTCCTCCTCACGCATCCGGATGTTCAAGACATCGAGAAAGTCCAGCTCAAGTCTGATGTTTTGGATTCCATCAAATCCGATGGTAAAGTATCTTCCTTTTCTCTAATCAATCCCTATGGGTTTATCAATTGCCCGATTTAGCTTCGGTTTTATGTTCCTGATGTTTGGTTGGTTGTTTTTTTTTTTGGGTAGGGATGGCTCCATTGTACGAAACCCTAGCGGCGTCTTCGGTTCTGGAGCTGGATCAGAGCTTGTTGGATTATATGCGCGCTAACAACGAGGAGAAGCTTAAGAAGCTCGACGACAAGTAATGTTTCTGCTGGTTTCCCATTAGACAAATTCTGGAGAATGTTGTTCCAGTTCTTGGATTCATATTCCGACAGCTTGGTGCCAAAAATATTACAACTTTGCGTGTGAATTCAGTCGGCGGTGACCTTAAACTCGAATCCTTGTATTAGTGTCTGTTTGGTTTAGACTGATGAGGAGGGTGTACTAGCTGTAGCATTATGGTAAATTGGGTCTGGGATTGGATGTTAACCGAGGCAGAATGGGCTTAGGAGTTAGGTCTTAAAATTGGATGTTAACTTGTGCCGTGTAGCTGATGTAATGATTTTGAGGGACTGAGTTTAGGATAGCATGAATCTTAGTTTTTTTGTGTTGGATTGGAGATAACCATTAGCCTTTGTTATAAGAATATGTCCTATCTTACGTGTATATTGGTGTTAATCTTCTCATACTTAATTCATTCCGTCATTCCTTTATTTAGGATTGCAGATGCTGAAGAAAATTTGGGGGAAAGTGAAGTCCGTGAAGCTCACCTTGCTAAGGCTCTGTATTTCATCAGGATTAGTGATAAGGTACGTCAGCATGTCAAATGTTAGTAGTCATTATGCACTTCAGAGTACTTCCTTTGTAAAGAGACTAATTTTTTGGTTTGTGAATTTTAGGAGAAAGCTTTAGAGCAACTGAAACTCACTGAAGGAAAAACCGTTGCTGTTGGGCAAAAAATGGATTTGGTCTTCTATACTCTGCAGCTTGCCTTTTTCTACATGGACTTTGATTTGGTATCCAAGAGCATTGACAAAGCTAAAAAGTAAGTGTCGTTTTCGCTCTCTTTGGCTGCATTTTTGTTCCCTTCATGTATAGCACAACTGAGATCTTTGGCCTGAAACTTTCTGTTGTTCCATTGACAGGTTGTTTGAAGAGGGTGGTGACTGGGAGAGGAAGAACAGGCTAAAGGTCTATGAAGGCTTGTACTGCATGTCCACCAGAAATTTTAAGAAGGCTGCCAGCTTATTTCTGGATTCTATCTCAACCTTCACGACTTATGAGATCTTTCCCTACGAGACTTTCATTTTCTACACCGTCCTGACGAGCATCATAACTCTTGACAGGGTTTCGCTCAAGCAGAAGGTATTTCTCCATGGCTAAGAGCCCTCTACTTTATTGAAGTGTTGTGTATATTGTTTTCTAATTGAAGTTACTCTGTGAAAGATTTGAATCGTTTTGAGAAAATGATAAAACTTGCTATTAATGTAACAGGTTGTTGATGCACCTGAAATTTTAACCGTGCTTGGGAAGATTCCATTCCTTTCTGAGTTCCTCAACTCCCTGTACGAGTGCCAGTACAAAGCATTTTTCTCTGCATTTGGTGAGTACAACCCAGTGAAGAGATTCGCCTATTGAACTGTTTTATCTGTGTTTTGTCTCTCTCTGTGCTAATGATAATAGTTCCATTATCGTTGAATTTTCACAGCTGGAATGGCAGAGCAGATAAAGTTTGATCGTTATTTGAACCCACATTTCCGATTCTACATGAGGGAAGTGAGAACGGTGGTGTACTCTCAGTTTTTGGAATCCTACAAGAGCGTTACTGTCGATGCGATGGCAAATGCGTTTGGTGTTTCTGTTGATTTCATTGATCAGTAAGCACACTAACAAACGCTCGATTACATTCGTCAGTATATTGTAGTGGTATCAGCTCTTTCTAACTGTCTCATGTATAACTTTTTGTTGTAACCAGGGAGTTGTCACGCTTCATAGCAGCTGGGAAGCTTCACTGCAAGATAGACAAAGTGGCAGGTGTATTGGAGACAAACCGTCCAGATGCAAAGAATGCGCTTTACCAGTCAACGATCAAGCAAGGGGATTTCTTACTTAACAGGATCCAGAAGCTGTCTCGTGTCATCGATCTGTGAGCCATGTCACTTGAGTTTATGTTTCTTCGCTTTTTTATTCAGAATTGCAACTTGGAATTTCAGACTGGTAGAATCTTCTTAAGGTTTTGAGAACCGATATTCGAGATCAAATACTAGTCGAGTTCACTTGTCTCTTTTGACTCAAGTTGTCTTTCGCATCTTTTAGTTGATTGAAAAAAATCAGTTACGAATTCCCCAAGAACAAAGAGCATGATTTTCTTCGCACCAAACTAGTTCCAATAGTGAGAATCAACAAGATGCATGGTTCAATGAGATCAGACGCTGCCACGTCAACATCACCAGTAGTGAAATATTCTTCAGTGAGGGAAGCCGCAGCTTTCTTGAAATCATTTAATGGGTCTGAAACAGTTCTGTTCCTAGGAATATAGTGAAATTAAAATGACTAGTACAGTACGTAGTAAAAGCATTAATTTGTTGGAGTTTGAGTGGAAAGAACGTTTGTTAAATTATGGTTAGACCTCATAATTTGAAATATTGTAGCCACTTATGATTTTACTAATTGGCTGTATCTGAGCTCAGGCAATATAAATTATATAATCAGGGTTGAAATTAGACGGTAAAATGATTCATGTTCTTTAATGATTGATTAGTTGTATATGCTAATCTAATATATGGTCTTGAAAGTTTGAAACACATATCATGCAAGGTCTTCTTGGATTTGCTAATAAATCGAAAGGTTCCACAAAATGGGAGCGTCGCCAAGCTCGCTTAACCAGCTGCAGTGCAGGGAAGAAATCTGCCAATAAGCCGTGAGCTCTTGTTGTTCTGTGTCTCTCCCTGACCCTACAAGACATGGATGAACCATTAAAACTTTCCGGTTCTAGTTCAGACCAACTCTTAAGAAAACAGGGGAAAAACAAACCAAACCAAACCGAGTTCTTAGGACGAGTTTATATGCTTACCTTGCCTAGTGGAGTCCTCCTCCAACACAACACATCAGTGTAATCTTGTGGCCTGCAAAAAGTCAGAGGTAAGATCATCCTTCAGTAGCTATTCAAGTCACAAAACAACTTAACATTGAAATACAATCTATATTACCATCCTTATACCTTTTGTCATCTGGAGGAGGCATGTGTGGAGTACACATAGCAGAATATATATCGCCTTGATCACTTGCACTGCTCATCCGCGACGATGCATTGGCTGAAGAACGTACACTTCGAGCCCTCAACACATTTCCCTGACAACTTCTCAGAGAATTTGTAACTTCAGGTGAGTGATCAGAGTCGTTTATAGTAGTCAGATAAGACTTGTGTAGCATTCTACGAGAACAGCTGAAAAGTCCAGAGAAAAGCCTTCCTGCTGCTCCAGCACTCTTTGGTGGCGAACACTCAGAGATAACAAGATTCATGCGAATCTCAACGTTGCATCCTAACACGGTTTGGAATGAGTCTGCAATCATTTTCCATGATTTCTCAGCTCTTGTTACATGCTGAGGTGTGTAGAATTCTATTTCTGCTATTGCCACACTTGAACCTGAAAAAAAAATGGATTTAGTTATCAAGAAGCTGCTTTTCAAGATACATACCACACTTGAACTTTATCTGGAAAAAAATAGTTAAGTTACCTTTGTCAATAGTAAGTGAAGTCAACCTCCCTCGTTTCCACAAGAATCTCCTTAGTGAATCCGAACAGCACAACTCTGTGACCGTTTTCCACACTGTTTCAACTGTTTCATTAGAGTTTATGTCCTGACACTCCTCGGTTTGTTTAACCACATCACCAGGACAATCAGATGATGTGCTGGAACGGTCACCGTCTAGAAAACAAAACCAATGTAAGTTATATAATTAAGCAACCAAGAAACATGATATAATGAATGAAATACAGTTCAAACTAAAGACCTTTGCTTCTTTCGCTCCTTAAACACATTCCATTTTCATTTGCTGCGTAAGAAGATGAGTCTGTGTTGCTAAGTTGGAGCAGTGCAACAGTGAGCCAGGTCGTCTGGTTTTTGGATGCTCTCAAGTGTTTCTCAGCATCAGATAGTATCTTCAATGCATTACTCAGTTTCTGCATCTCTTCTTCAGCTATATGATACAACATATGACAAAGCGTTAAGACACTGTTTAACCTGAAGCCGTTATTTGAAGTTAACCATGTGACTGCTTACAGGTATGCCTTGTAAGAAACCGAAGTCTGGTTGCTGAACTATTTTCTTGAGATTCTCCAGCAATGGTGTCCATAATCACATTAGCCAGCTGAGAAATAAGCTGCATAGGATCTATTTTGGATCTCATAAGCTCCCTCGCCCTTATAACCGTGTTTGAAGTATCAGAAGACAATGCAAGATCAAGCAGATCAAGCAACTCATCATCAGAAACAACTCCAATCTGCAAAAAACAAAAGAAAGTTTGATCTTTATTCACAAGACAATGTTGATTAACAATCTAAAACAAAGATGTGTAGTAAACGAACTTACAAGCTTGTAAGCCAGAGATGTAGTTATTCTTTTACCGAGCAAACTCAACTGATCAAGCATGATCTCAGCATCCCTAAGCGAACCATCAGATTTAGAAGCAATGAAATCAACCGCACCCTGATCAAACTCAATACCTTCCTCCACACAAATCTTCCCCAGCTTACTAGATATATCCGCATCACACACTTTAGAGAAATGATACTTCTGACACCGTGAGAGAGCGTTACGCGGCAGCTTCTCTAGCTCTGATGTGACCAGAATAAAAACCGAATGCTGAGAGAGATTATCCAAACTGTTCAAGAGCGTCCCCCAAGTCTCTTGGCTTAGTAACTGACACTCATCTATGATGAACACCTTAAATCTCGACGAGACAGGAGGAAGAGAAGCACTTTTTACGAAAGACCTGAGGTAGCTAGGCCTGTTCAGCTTAGCTGAATCCATCTCCTTCACGTCCATGCTTCTCCCCGAGAAGTATGAACTGCATTCACCACACGACCCGCACGGTCTGCTATGAGCAGCTTGCGAGAGGCAGTTTAGAGCAGCAGCGAATATCTTAGAGGTTGAAGTTTTACCAGTCCCGCGAGGACCGTGGAAGAGGTAGACAGAAGTGATCCTCCCTCTCAAAACGGTGCTCAAGAGACACTTCACCACGACTTCTTGTCCAACTAACTCTTCAAAAGACTTTGGTCTGAACTTCTGACTCAGACTTCTTGAAACAGAAGGTTCGTGACTCCTCGGTGTCACAGCGTTACTCTCGGGATTGCTAGAGAGTAGTAAAGGATACTCTTCTACATCAGAGGACTGGTTTGATCCTCCTCTGTACCTCGGGGTTCTCGACCAGCAAGAGGCTATTCCACAGCCACGGTTACATTCATTCGCGAAGTCAACATCTTCATCTAGACCATAGCTATGGTTTGTTGAGGTCATCGGACTACCTACACGGCTACCGTATTCACCAACCGAGCTAGCTAGCTTTGTGGAGTAATGGGTTGGCGCTTTACATGCTAACTCTCTTCCTTTACCACAAGATCTTTCACTAGAGGGCGATTTACTCCTCGAGGATGCGTCTCCTTCTCTTCCATTTAGCACCCTGTTGCTCAGCTTGTGAAGATCGCAACCGTTCTCTAGCTCCTCCATGATGGAGTATGATTCGTAAGGAACCAAACCACCTGCATGAGCATCATCAGCATCCTTGCAAGCACCATCATCATTGACGAACTGAAGTGAGATCCCGTTGTTGGAAGCGGTTTCCCATTTGACGTTTTCGAGCAGAGAAGCGAACTTGCTCATTGAGTTGGTACATGGATCTCTCAGAGACCGAACCCTTCTAAGAGCTACGAGCGTTCTTGTGATGGGTACATCTAAAGAATGCCTTCTCACTTCCCCCATTTTTTTCAAAAAGCAATCCCAAAAACTCAGACACAAACTCTCTCTCTCTCTCCTGGAACTTCAAGATTAGGAACGCATCATCTGTTGAATGATAATGACTGTATAATTAGTGGTTTTCAACAACATTTAAGCGTGAGAGAAGCCGAGATAAAGCAAAAACCATAGGTCAAACCCAGACAAACATTTTAGTGAGTAAAAAATCTTAGTAGGAAGCTAAGGCTAAACGATGAAAATGTAGCAAACACAAAAACAGATGGGGGAAAATATTAAAATAGAAACAGTCACAGAGCTCAAAAACGCATAAAACAGAGACCCCAGATAAGCTATGTAAAAAACAAAACTTTGAATGATTTAACAAATAAAGAAACGACAAACCGAAAACTCCAAACGTCAAGATTTGTAAATACCAATGTGTATTGAACGGAGTGGAGTACAATGTGGAGAATCCAAAACCCTAAAACCCTCTTGAAAGATGAAGAAGAAGAAGGAGAAGTTGGTGGTTAAAATGGTAAATAGTAAGAGTTATGGTGAGAGAGAGAGAGAGGTGATAATAAATAAATAAATAAGAAGGTGTGTGGATAGAGATGGAGAGAAGGGAGACATATGTTAGGGGTAGGAGGAGGAGGGCAGTGATTTTTTGCAGAGAAAGGTGGCGTCTTGGGACAGAGAGCCAACCAGTAAGAAGCAGAGAGAGAGAGAGAAAAGAAAATAGAAGAAAGAGATTTTTGCTTCATTTAAGATTCGTTCGGCGGTTTCAGTTTATATTGAGTGTTGTTTGGCTTTCGTGACGAAACCAACAGAACACAACTCACTCTCTATTATTTACTTCGTGTGGTCCGCTACTCCCTGCCATGTTTTTTTGAGTCTACGCACCCCTCTACTCACGTGTTCTACCAAATTTAATTCAGTATCCAATAATTTTATTTTATTATTTTACTGAATTCATCATCTTGACCAGACACACAAGACTTTCTTTTTTTTTCTTGAACACTACCACACAAGACTATAATAGTATCCTATTTTTAAGTGCTTTTACTTTCAAGATTTTTAATTTTAACATTTGTTAATATTGTCATCGTTAATCATGTAGACTATAGGCTAAATATTATAATTGAGATGCATTAGCACCAAGCTATATAACATGTATTGTGGAATTTTTCAAAAAAAAAATATTTCGCAATTTATATCAATATTAAAATAGAGTCTTTTAAGAAAATTGATAATCTCACAGGTTTCTTAAGAAACTCTATTTAATTACTGATATAAATTATGAGACTATTTTTGAGAAACTCCCATTGTTGATGACATTTACTTTGATCTTACTTGAAGATGATTCATGTCTTGAATGCAATATAGTGACTAGTTAGTGTTATCCCATATGCTAGAAAATTTTGTAGGGAAAAAAAACACAACTTCTCGAATTTACATAAAAGTCATGGATAACGTTTGTACCTTACTCGAGAGAGACATAAGAACATCCGGTTAACTCAATCAAATGTAACAATGGGCTAAAGGTAAACCAATTTTAAACCTCGTGTTTTGTATAAAAGAATGTAGAACTGGGACATACTAACATGTTCAACGGTTAAGTTGCGAAACGCGAGCAAACAAATAAATAACCAAACAACTTCTTCGTCTTTGTTTGTTCAGCTCAACTAACACAATTGTAAATCTATACGGAATTACAGACAACCACAAAACTCGCTGGTTCTTAACTTTCTTGTATATTACTTCTTTTTCTGTCATCTATAATAAAAAGAATTTTTGTAACTTACCATCTATAATAAATTGCTTTCACTAATATGGAAAATCGTCCTCCAGCTACACCAAGTATTTGGTATGCATTGAATGTATGAACTTTGTGTCGGTTACATCATGGATTCAAACAATTAATTGTATCTCAATGCAACTAGAAAAGTCCTACGTCCACAGTCTAAGCTACAGCTTTCTTTGTAACAGAGCAACACCTTAAAGAGCCAAGTCATAAATTATACCAAGCTTTGGCATGTAAGAAAACATATGCCAAAAATAGAGAAAATTGGTTCATCTAGAAAATTGGTCAAGGTCGGAAACCAAGAGCAAGAAAAAAGAGAGACTAAAGGCGAGAGAGTGAAGTGCAATCTTCTTTTTGTCAACATCATATCTATTGAAGTGCAATCTTTTGATGACTTTTTCCATTTAATTTTATCAGCTAATGGGCTTTAACTTTAAGATTTATTATTACCAGAGGCCAGCCTCTATATCAGTCTGCCCAGCCGATCCACTAGGGTCTTAAGACTTTTAAAACTTTGCTTCCTTAATTCTTACGACTTAAATACCTAAAAACTTCTGCAGAGGCCCTTTTCCTGGAGATGAAAGAAACATGTTGACCAATTGTTTCCCGGTATTAGCTTTCTGGCCTTTATAGTCTGTTTTTTTTTGTAAACTGGCTTTCAAAATAAAGAAGATTGTTGGAAAAAGGTGTATTCTAGGTCGACGAGAGTCAATTTTCATGTGATGTGAGTCGAATATCCAAACGGAACTCAACAACATATTGTTTGCTGAAACCACGTGATAGTGGTCGGGTGGTAGCATGGCGTTCCAGCGTTGCATGGCAAGCTGAGTTCGAATCCGCCTACACTCAGATATCCCTATCACGTGGCCACCGGACGATTTAACATTCCCTCGCCGGGGAACGGTTTACCGTTTTTTTTTTTTTATTGTTTGCTGAAACATGCCTTTCATCAAAAGAAAAATGGTTAAAGCTTCTCATGATATCTATAACATATTAGCATATGAGAAGTTTAAAGGTTTTGGAGAGCAAGAGGTTAAACAAATAAGTTGGATCAATTCACTATTTTTTGTGTATTGATTTCAAGTAGTCTAATGCGTACGCAGTAGATTTAACATGTGCCCTCTTATTTTTGTTCTGCTGTTAGAGCATATACATTGAAGCTTCTAATGGGGTTTATGGGCTCGGGTTCATAGGGCCTGGAAAAAAAAATAAATGAATAAATGGGTTTAAATCGGAGAGTCGGGCCTTAGCGATGAACTCGCTTGATGCCGGTTCACGCCACGTGTCTGGAGGGTATTGGCGCCGCTTCGTCGACGTCACGCGAAGGAAACCAGAGAGAAACTCATTTCTCTCGTTTATTCGAAAAGTCTAGGGTTTTTTCTCCGAGAGACGATTCCGAGTGCGACTCCGATCTCTCTTCCCTTTTCTTGATTTTTCTTGATCGATTCGACGTCAGTGTGTCTCCTCCACTAGCATAGGTTGGTTTCGACTCGATTCACGTTAAGATAGGGCCGATTTGGTATCGAAATCGACATCGGGGAATTAGGGTTTGCACTCGATTTTGGGGGTTTTCGTTTATACGTTTTTAAATCGTCTTCGGGGTATCGTAGAGGGATAGATCGAAGCATTTTGTTCTCGATTTGGGCTCGAAATCGACATCGGGGAATTAGGGTTTGCACTCGATTTTGGGAGTTTTCGTTTCTACGTTTTTAAATCGTCTTCTGGGTATCGTAGAGGGATAGATCGAAGCATTTTGTTCTCGATTTGGTTGATTTTAAAATTAGGGTTCATATTTCAATTTGGGGGTTTTCGATTATCGATTTAGAAACGTCTTCCGTGTTTCATATAGGGATAGATGGCAGGTTGTGGTTGTCGATTCGTGTGATTTTCAGATTAGGGTTCATATCCTATTTTCGGGTTTTTCGATTTTGGTTTTCGGCTTAGGGTTCATATCCTATTTTCGGGTTTTTCGATTTTGGTTTTCGGCTTCCGGGTTTCAGAAGTAGAACTAGTAAAGGGTTTGTATTATTTGTTTCGATTATTTGTAATGTTGTGCTAATCTGTTTGCATTTCTGGTATAGATGGATCCCGCAGAGGAGATGAGAGATAGAAAGAAGCATAAGGCGGACTACGAGATGTTGGGATACGTTTGCGATTCACAACATGGCATTCCCAAAAAATGCCCCTGTGGTGGGACACTCATCGACGAGGTGCGGTTGAAGGAGGAGCACGACACTCACCCTGGGAAGCGCTTCTTCACCTGCATTAACTACGAGGTAAGAGTTCCCTCTATGTTATTCATTTAATTTTATAGTTTGTTGAAATGATGTTATCTGATACTTTTGGTGTGTTGTAACCAAGGCTGACGGGTTACATTATCGTCAGCCTTGGGTTGTAGGTGTCCAGGAGGAGATCTTACGGCTTCGTAAGCGTGTGGACGAGGCTGAGGAGGTGATCAAGTTGGTTCCCAATCTCATTACACAGATTGACAGTCTTGAGGTTAGTGTTCTTTTTCTGTAAGTTTAGCTAATAGGTTATATAATATTTAGGTAAGTGAGTAACAAGGTTTCAATGGTTCCCTGTGCAGGCACAGGTTAGAAGGGTCGGTTTGCTGCTTGATAGGCTAACTGGTGACGTTTACAACCTCACAGTGCAGGTGGAAGTTCTGGAGAAGGTCTGCTTCGACTAAAACCGTAAAGGTATAAACTGAACTTCACTTGGTTAGTTGCTTGCTGAAATAGAAGTGAACTAGAGTTGCTTGCTTGCTGAACTAGAAGTGAACTAGAGTTGCTTGCTTGCTCAACTAGTAGTTCCGTGTTGTATTAATTAAAGTGAACGTGATTTGATGGTCTATAGTGTAGGAATTGAACTCGGGTTGCTTGCTTGCTGAACTAGTAGTTCCGTGTTGTATTAATGATAGTGAACGTGATTTGATGGTCTATAGTGTAGGAATTGAACTCGGGTGGTTGGTTGCTGTGATGAATGCTTTTTAGAATTTTTAAAAAATGATTTGATGTGTAATGAATGCAGTCTGTGTAGTTAAGTGTACTTTAGTTTTGGTAGTTAGAAACTAAATGCAATTTTATGTATAAAAACCTTGGGTAAGAATTAACTAAACACCTAAACCCACATCTCAAAACAACAACAGAAACCAAAATGGATCCGTATGTCCAAAATTCTCAAGGGTTCGTTAACCTTTTAACAGCCCAAACCACTCTTCCCATAGATGTAGAATCCATACTCGTAGGATCTTCCACTGTCCCTAAACCGTTCGAAAGGAGAAAGTGGTCAACACAAGAGGACATAGTCCTCATCAGTGCTTGGCTAAACACCAGCAAGGATCCCATAGTTAGTAACCACCAGAAATTAGAGTCGTTTTGGAAAAGAGTTGTAAAATATGTCAATGCAAGCCCTCTGCTAACAGGCTCTGCTCCTAGAGAGTGGAGTTCGTGTAAGCAGAGGTGGGGAAGGGTCAATGAGCAGGTGTGTAAGTTTGTGGGGAGCTATGAGGCCGCGTTGAAAGGGCAAGGTAGTGGCCAAAATGAGAACGATGTCATGAAGTCTGCCCATGACATCTTCTCCAACGACTATGGGGGCAAGTTCGCAATGGAACATGCGTGGAGGGAGCTCCGGTTCGATCAAAAATGGAGGTCAAACTTTGTAACTAAAGAGGTTGGAAAGGATAAAAGGAAGGAAGCTTCAGAGCCGGTGAATGACTCGGACGAGGTTAGGCCACCGGGTATAAAGGCTTGCAAAGCAGCCAAACGCAAGAAAAAGGGCAATGAGGCTGCCTTTGATCGCGTTGAGAATATTCTAACCAGGAAAGAGAAAATTTCAAACCAAAAACTTTTAGATCGTCTCCTCTCAAAGCCAATAGATTGTCTAAGTGAAAGTGAAGTGGCTTTGAAGGAGAAACTTGTTTCTGAGATGCTTTAATATGTGTTCAATGGTCTAGGTGATTAACAGTTTTTTTGATTGTATATTTGCGTTCATTTCTTGATCATACTTTCTCTTCACTAATGAATATTTTCTTGACTGTTTTTTTGCAGGTGAATGGTTGTACTGGCAGGTGAAAGGATGTAGTGGCTTCTGTTGGATGTACTGGCTTCTGTTGGATGTAGTGGCGTGGTTTCTTGCTTCTGTTGGATGCAGTGTCGTGTAGTAGTAGTACTAGTAGGTGTCACGGGTTATTGTAGTAGTAGAATGCAGTATGTACTCGTAATATCTTTGCTTCAAATCGGTTCACGGATTGTAATATGTAGTAGTACTTGGTGTCACGGATGGTTATAGGCACAACTGAACTTTTCAGTTTGTGTCACGGGTGAAGTGTAGTTTTTTCAAACTCTCTACACTTCACAAGACTTTATATATAATGTATGTTTCAGATCATGAAAAAATTGACTCACTCTTCTTTACTTGTTCCCTCACTCTTCTTGTTCCCTCACTCTTCTTTACTTGTTCCCTCACTCTTCTTGTTCCCTCATTATTCTTGTTCTTGTTCTCGCAACCAACAACAACAATACATCACTCCCTCAGTCATTCTTCTTCTCGCATAACTCCCTCTCACGTTATTGGTATAGTATATTCTATAACTATATACCTTTAGAGTAAATATCTTATAGTAAATATCTTATAGTATATTGATTCTATAACTATATCTTCTTTGTAAATATGATATACTATATATCTTATAGTTTATTTAATTGTTATTTTATGAAACGCCTTAAAATTTATAAATTGGATTCAAAATACAGATTTTATTTATTGGTTAATTGTTATTTAATTTTCTAAAAAATAAATGTTTAAATTTGTATATTGGTTAATTGTTATTTATTTTATTAAAAAATTAATGTTTAAATAATAATGTTAGTTCTTCTAACTCATTTTTTTTATATGAAAATTAAAGGTGGCCAATAATGTCTACATCTTCAGAAGATGGCGTTGATGAAATTGTTGAAGAGTGGTTTGACGAAGAGTTTGACAATCTCGTCGACTCCCTACTTGCTGCTGAAACCAACTTACAAAAAAAACGAAGATATATCGAAAGGGATCGGGAACAAGGACACATCAGACTATGTCAGGATTACTTCAGTGAAAATTCTACATACACACACGACCAGTTTAGGCGGCGTTTTCGAATGAACAGGTCTTTGTTCCTTCGCATAGTCGAGCGTGTAGGTAATGAAGTAACATACTTTCAACAACGGAGAAATGGTCATGGAAGGAAAGGCCTCTCTACACTTCAAAAATGCACTTCAGCCATACGATCGTTGGCATACGGACAAGCGGCAGATGTCAATGACGAATATCTCCGACTTGGGGCAAGTACTGCAATTTTATGTTTGGATAATTTTGCGGAGGCGATAATACAATTGTTTGGAGATGAGTATCTCAGACGACCTACAGCAGAAGATCTTGAAAGACTACTTGACTCTGGACAGGCACGCGGGTTTCCGGGAATGA
This sequence comes from Hirschfeldia incana, assembly GCA_026261945.1. Taxonomy (NCBI): domain Eukaryota; kingdom Viridiplantae; phylum Streptophyta; class Magnoliopsida; order Brassicales; family Brassicaceae; genus Hirschfeldia; species Hirschfeldia incana. Next base: position 9,637,344 of record JABCMI010000006.1, read on the forward strand.
TAGGCAGCATCGACTGCATGCATTGGGAATGGAAGAACTGCCCCACGGCTTGGAGAGGTCAGTTCACACGTGGTTCAGGAAAGCCGACAATTGTCTTAGAAGCCGTGGCATCACAAGATCTTTGGATATGGCACGCATTTTTCGGCTTACCAGGTACCCTCAACGATATCAATGTGCTTGATCGTTCACCCGTTTTTGATGAAATTTTACAAGGCCGAGCACCTAAAGTGAAGTTCAAGGTCAACAACCACACTTATCGTAAAGCCTACTATCTTACCGACGGAATTTATCCTAACTGGGCAACCTTTATCCAATCCATTCCGCTTCCTCAAGGTCCTAAAGCCCAGAAATTTGCAGAAACGCAAGAATCCGTCAGAAAAGATGTCGAACGGGCATTTGGCGTCTTGCAATCGAGGTTTGCAATTGTAAAAAACCCGGCTCTAAAATGGGACAAGGCGAAGTTAGGAAATATAATGAGAGCATGTGTCATATTGCACAATATGATAGTAGAAGACGAACGACAGGGATACATTCTAGCTAATACGGATGAGTTCGAGTCAGGAGAAACTAGGCGAAGTGCGAAGGTGACAACGAGAGATAGTGTGAATGTCGAAATGCTTAACATTCGCAATCAAATACGGGATCCAGACGTACATGAGCGTTTGAAAGCTGATTTAGTTGAAAATGTTTGGGAAAAATTTGGTCATCTTGATCAATAGTCTTTGTATGCTCATGATTTATAAATCTATTGAATAAAAACTTTTAATAAATAATGTTACATCTTTGTTAAGTTTTAAAAAAAAATATTTTTTTTTTAAAATTATTATTTTATTCTTATGAACTCCGATTTGAGGTTCACTAATGGAGGAGTGCAATTGATCCGGGTTCAACACTGTTCACGGACCCACCATTAAATTCATAAAAAAATATCAATGAACCCCAAGAAGGGTTCATTGATGTACATGCTCTTAGTATGTTAAAAGAATGCTGCTACCTAGTGGATGGGCATCTATAAAATAGTGGATATTTAATATAAAAAAATCGATGTATGCATTGTATTTGTATAATTGCGATAGACTAGAATGCCTAGAAAAATAAAATTCTATATATCAAATGACGAAATCAAAACTCATTCAACTCCTTCAATATGAGACGTAGAAGAACGTGTTTCCGTTTATGCTTCTCAATATGTAGAGGAATGGAATTCTTCTAAGTTGCTGTACGTTACCAAAAATTGGATTCAATCAAGATTCCGTTGTATACAAGTAATCCTTTGGGTCCATAACGACTCGTCGTATACAAGTAATATTTGGTACATATCGACGAAAATGATTTATAGTGAGTGGATGCCAAAAGATTATACTTTTGTGTTCCAATTATCGGCGGACTTTACGGACAAAAATGACTAAACAAAAAGAAAGAAGGATAATGTCGAGCATGAAATAGTAGTCTACGTTGCTCTCCAAGAAATAATAAGTGTTGGGAGCCATGTGCTGTGATGACTCGAATTTCACTGTCGTTGTCAAATTTATTTTTATGATCAACACTTGTTGGTAGAGTGAAGGTGAAGAATGAAGATTTTGTTAAGCGGCTCTCTCTCCTTGATTGATTCCCACTATTCCGTTAATTTTTTAATAGCTCACTTTTATATTTGATTTGTGTTATGAACAAGGGTACGTATTTCATTAACATGAAAGATGCTAAGGTATCATATATACTTTACTTAGCAGAAACTAAATTTACTTTTTTTTGAAAAAAAACAACAAATAAATTTACGTACTAAATTAGATGAACTTTCAACTTATAACTAACTGACGGTAATTAAATTGGTTAATTTTCTATATATAATTTTGTTGCACATTTATTTTGGAATGTTGGACACAAGTAGACGGACCAACTTTGAGTTGAATTGGTTGAGTTGGATTGTTTGGATCGAACTCTAATATTGAACTCTAATATTTGATGAATTTCCAACTTCCAAATTGAGAAATGTTCATACCGACAGAATCTAGCTATGTTTATTGCAGTTAGTTATTAATTATCTTATTTTATAGTGACATTATCGTTATTTTCTCATTTTAATTTTTAAAACCAACCGTATCACTTGATAATGTTGTCCAATAGCATGCTTAAACTAACAAAACAACCTAACAGTTGAAAGGAATCCCGTAAAACCTGCAAATTACGAGGCCTTACATGTCCTACTTATACTTTCACTTTACGTCTCTCCAATGCTTTCCACATTAACCTATCATTACCAGTCCCTATTAACTAATGACTTTTACAGCATATATTCGTATATAATTTCCCTGCCGTGACTGGTGCATTAAGAGACGTTTTCACGTCCTTTTCACAGACACGAATCATAAAGAAATCAGCTGAAACTAATTTCCTTTGCAGTATAAGATTTAAACAAAAGTTGGTCGATAGTAAAAGAGGAAGAAGAAATTTTATATAGCAACTGAGCTTGAAACGGAGAGAAACAAAAACCATTTATTCAAAACAATCATATAACTCTAAAACTATATAACTCAGGGAGTATGGTATTACATGGCTTCTCCCTACAGTTTTCTTTTTCACAATCTCATTCTATAGATTTTGTTTTATTCCAATACTCGATTACTTCATGTTCTGTCGGTTTATATTCGCTTTTCGTTGACATTTTACCTAACATGTTGCTACAATATATGGTTGAGACTCGAAAGTTAGGTCTCATCAGAATAACCAAATGCTTTGTTCTGGAATAACGGTTCCGATACGGACATTTTTGATGTATACTACATGTAGTTTTTGTTTTTTTTAATATACTACATGTAGTTTTGCAATCTTTTGCAATCTATGTAACTATATATCCTGAAGCTATACGGGACGTATACATCTAAAACCCCAAAATGTAAAGTCTAATGAAATGCAAAAGTGAAACACGAGAGAAAGAAAATTTGCAATCTATAATCTATTTGCATCATTATAATAGGTGGTTATATTGTTTACAATTTCACATAACATCTCAAACTTTTGTTAAATTTATTTTGAGTGAACCTGCAGCTATAAGCTGATACTTTTCTGTTGGTTTGACATCCTACCCAAGAGCTTCTTTTGTCAGTATTTGTTATCAACTAGAATGGTTACTAGTTACTACGTTTGGATCCTTACTATTACTCAAACCAACCTACTAGGGCTGGGCAAAAAAACCCGAATCCGAAGAACCGAACCGAACCCGAACCGAAAAAGTAATATCGAACCCGAACCAAAATTGATTAGATATCCGAATGAGTTCAAATTTTTGGTATTTAAAAAACCGAAACCGAATCCGACCCGAACCGAAATATTTCGGATACCCGAATATATCCGAAATAGATTTATATACCTATATATATTAACTATTTTTAAATTTATTGTATATTAAAAACATTCTTAATATATAAATACTTTTTAGTAGTCCAAAATACTTAAGAAATATATACAAACAGTCAAACATACATGTCTAAAATAGCTAAAGTATACTCAAAACACCAAAAATATTTAAAATATCTATTGATTCTCAATCGAAATTTTCAAAATAAACCAATTTATATGTTAATTTTATATATTTTGACATATGCTATTCAAATTTATTTGTAATATGTATTTTGTTTATAGATTTTGAGAAATTTAAAGTATATAATGAATTTTAAAATTTTAAAAATTATTTAAATGGGTTATCCGAACCCGAACCGAACCTGCAAAGATCCGAACCGAACCCGAACCAAAATTTAAAAATATCCGAATGGGGCTAAATTTTTTGAACCCGAAAACCCGAAACTCGATTAGATCCGAACCGAACCCGAATGGATACCCGAACGCCCACCCCTACAACCTACTATTGTTTTTGTTCAGCTAAACATATCAAGTGGGACTTATTTGAAAAGTACAACATTTTCGACCTAATTAGACTGGAGTGTTTGGTTTAATACTTTAATGTCAGCAGTTTTAGCTTATGGAAGGTTTTAATTATAATGTCTGTCAGCATTCAATTGGTTCATCCTGAGCATTATTATATAAGGTTTTTTTACTAAAGAAAAAATAAAAGAGTGGGACCAAAACTGAAAATTTCCAATAACAAACGTCCTTTTACATTGTTTTATATAAACCCCCAAAGTTTCATCTTCCTCTCTATTCCCACTCAAAACTTCTTTCCCTCAATCTTTGTTTCCCTCTTCTCTCACTTAAATCCAAGAGAGTGAGAGCTTTAGTCTTGTACTCTGTTCTTTTACCATACCAAAAAAACAGAGAGAAGAAAAAATGCAGATGAAGAAGCTCCTTATCTCTGTAGTCTCCTTTCTTCTCTATGCTCCACTAATCTTCTCTTCACCAGTTCCAGACCCAGAAGCCATCGTCGATGAAGTTCACAAGTACGAATCTTTCTCTCACATTTCTCCTTACCCACATTTTACACGAAAACCCAACTTCTCATTTTAACTTGTCTCTGTTCACAAGTCCCACAATGAGACCATAAAGGCGCAAACTTTACAAAATCTCTCTGCTTTTTCTTTCGTAAAAACATAATAAAGTCTCAACCTTTAACCGTTTCCTCTCTGTTTTCAGGAGCATCAACGCCTCCGTCGCCGCACGGAGGAAGCTCGGCTACCTCTCCTGCACAACCGGCAACCCAATCGACGACTGCTGGCGATGCGACCCACACTGGGAGACCCACCGCCAACGCCTCGCCGACTGCGCCATAGGCTTCGGTAAAAACGCCATCGGCGGCCGCGACGGCCGCATCTACGTCGTCACCGACTCAGGCAACGACGACCCGGTGACCCCCAAGCCCGGAACTTTAAGACACGCCGTGGTCCAAGACGAGCCCCTCTGGATCATCTTCCAGCGAGACATGACTATCCGCCTCAAAGAAGAGCTCATCATGAACTCTTTCAAGACCATCGACGGCCGCGGCGCCTCCGTGCACATCGCCGGCGGGCCCTGCATCACGATCCAGTACGTGACCAACGTCATCATCCACGGGGTTCATATCCACGACTGCAAGCAGGGAGGGAACGCGATGGTGAGGAGCTCGCCGAGGCATTACGGGTGGAGGACGGTGTCTGACGGTGACGGTGTGTCTATCTTCGGAGGGAGTCATGTTTGGGTTGATCACTGTTCGTTGTCTAACTGTGAAGATGGGCTTATCGATGCGATAATGGGCTCGACGGCGATTACTTTGTCTAATAATCACATGACGCATCATGATAAGGTCATGTTGCTTGGTCATAGTGATACTTACACTCGTGACAAGAACATGCAGATCACTATTGCTTTTAATCACTTTGGTGAAGGGCTTGTTCAAAGAATGCCAAGGTAAATTTAAAAAAGATTTTTTTTAATTAGTTAATGTGATTGTGATTTCTGATTTATTGTTTGGACCAATGTAGGTGTAGACATGGGTACTTCCATGTGGTGAACAACGACTACACACATTGGGAGATGTATGCGATTGGAGGAAGTGCTAATCCTACTATCAATAGTCAAGGGAATAGGTTTGTGGCTCCGAATATTAGATTCAGCAAAGAGGTGACTAAGCATGAGGATGCGCCTGAGAGTGAGTGGAAGAGGTGGAACTGGAGGTCTTCTGGTGATTTGTTGCTAAACGGTGCGTTTTTTACTAAGTCTGGTGGTGCTGCGTCGTCTAGCTATGCCAAGGCATCGAGTCTTGGGGCTAAACCGTCTTCTCTTGTTGGACCGTTGACGATGGGTTCTGGTGCATTGAACTGCCGCAAGGGTTCTCGTTGCTGATTATGGTCTTTAAGTGGTCAGTTAAGTTTCTTTAGCTCAATTTAGTATAGAAAAGGCAATTAAAGCCATCAATTAAGGGGCTAAATGTTCCCGTTAATTTACTCTCTTTATGATTTTACTTCCTTATGGGGAAAAATTAAGGAGAATACAACCTCTGGCTTTACTGCTCTTTGGGACCCTTGTAAGGATTCTCTGTTTTAAGGAATCTTGTATTAGGAGGTTGAAGTAAAGGAACAAGTGCAGATGTGTTGATCTTTGATATTAATATAACTTATGCCTTCTTGTGAGTCTCAATCTATTCTAGTGATGAACAGTAACAAGCTACTCTCTTGTGAATCTTTCATGCCATAGAATCACTTATTCAAAAGTTTGGAATGTTATGTAAAATGGGCAATTTTCTTTTGGGTCAAAGTTGTTGGAGCCAGTCAATGTTTGACCAGAGCCACGACTTTTTCGCTCTGGTCGATGCATCGATTGTGGTTAAATAACAAAACTTACCTTAGTTGCCACAAAAAAAAAAAACAAAACAAAACAAAACTTACCTTCAAAATAGGAAAAAAAAAAAGCATGTGACCATGCGAGAACAGAAAGAAAGTGGTGAGATTTGAAGAAAACTTTGGAATAGGAAAAAAGGGAAAATCATCCAAAAAGAAGATTGAAACAGCCATGTGTCTCAGCAGTCCTACTTTTGATGGAGTGGTCTCGTATCTGTGTTGACTACTCTCCACTGATTGTGGATATGTTTCAAATTTTGAAATATTATACCAACTAAAATAACTAACCAATGTATTCGTTTTTCTCCAAATAACTAACCAATATAATACACTTTTTTCTTGGCCATGTCATGTCACATGTGCAGCACATTAACTCAGGAAAGAAAAGAAGAAATATAAAAGATTCTGTGGTTACTGGTCGCAACGAATGATGTGATGCAGTGGGTATTGTGTAGCAGGTTCGAACAGGCAAGTCAGTACTTAATAAATTATGTGGATATACAGTTACAAACTTGCAAAAATAGTTTTCCTGTTCCTTTCTTTTGTCAGACTCATGTATAACATCAAACTAGTTGGAGAGTTTTCCACATTCGTTTACAAATACAGGTCTCCTATTGAACTAGAATGATTTAAAACTTTGATGGTAACGTTGTTGAGCTTGTGCTGTCCGCGTGGGCCGGTTAATTCAGTTGTAGGTATCTGAGTTTTCATTTTCTCTCCGTAGTTTACAAGTGGTATGTTCTTTAAAGAGAGCAATGGATCAAGACTCAAGAGTTAGCCCAAACAATGAAGCAAAATGATACAACGAAAGAAGAATATTATATCAAATATGACTGCAATGATTAAGTTCAAAGCCATCAGCCATGAATCTGTTAATCTGGGTATGAGAGATTAAGTTCTTCCTAAGGTAATGAATGAATCTTCAGCTGTGGGGGCATATGAAATGCATTCAAAACACACTCTATGTTTAAATATATTTGTCGAATGAGCTTATCACATGCATAGATCTTAACGGTTTTCGTATAATGGATCTTCCTAACACTTGTTTCTGATTTTGAACGTGTGGTACAACTTCAATGAAGCTCAAATCACATTATTCTGAGAAATTGATAAAACCAGGACTGCTGACATATATGTCTTTAGAAGTTTGTATGCAATTTGTAAATTTTTTATGATATAGTTTTTTGCTTCACACCAAATCTTCGGTACTGCTAACCAAAAAGTCTCTTTCCATTTCCATATTCAACTATGAGAATCTGAATGATACAACTACAAGGCTAATGCAAGCATCAAGTCCAATCCTTACATAAACCATGAGAAACAATGACTATAGAGGCCATTCAAGATAGAATGTGTGTGTTTGACATTGCATTCACAGAGTTTAAAAAGGAAGAAAAAAAAACAACAATTTTGTTCAGAAGAAGAGTATTACTAGCGGGTGTAATGCTAGGCCTGAGCAAAAAATCTGGATCTGAAAAATCGAATTGAATCCGATCCGAGAAAGTAGTATTGTATCCGTCGAAATTGATGAAACATCTGAAAAGATTTAAAATTTTGGTATTTAAAAACTCGAAACCGAACCCGATCCGAACCTAAGTATTTTGAATACTCGAATGTATCCGAAATAGATTTATATACCTAATTATATAAATTATTTTTAGATTTAATGTATATAAAAACATCTAAAATATATAAACTACTTTTAAGTTGTCCAAAATACTTGAGAATTGTATATACAAATAGTCAAAAAATATATGTCTAAAATATATAAAGTATACTATAAATACCAATAATACTTATACATCTATTGATTCTCAATCTAAATATTCTAACTAAACCAATTTATATGTTAAGTTTAGGTATTTAGACATTTGTTATTCAAATTTATAAGTAAATAATAAAATTTAAAACATTAAAAATAATTTAAATGGATTATCCGAATCCAAATCGAACCCGCAGAAATCCGAGCCGAATCCGAATTCGAACCAAAATTTAAAAATACTCAAACGAGACTAAAATCATTGACTCCGAAAATCCGAAACCGAACCGAAATTTAAAAGTACTCAAATAAGACTAAAATCTCTGACTCTGAAAATCTGAAACCCGAATAAACTCGAATTGAACCCGAACGCCCACCTACCCTAATGTATGCATATCGAATCACAAAAACGGTGTTAGCTCATTGCAACTATACAAAACTCAAATGCTTGCAAATCAAATTTAAACCATTCCTAAAAAAACAGTTGACTCTAGAACATTTACCCATTTCATTTCTTATACTTTTATGAGCTTAGAGTTAAGTTTAGCCTAACTTCACTCAAATTTACACTTGATAATAGAATAAAAACTACTGTTCCATTAATTGAGTATTTTTTTATTAATTAAATTATTTTCACTTTAAAATCGAATCAGATTAATTAAAAGTAAAACTCAACTAAATTAAATTACTTTATTTTAAAAGAAGAAAATGGATTTTTACAGTGGGATACTCGTAACCCAATATATTATAAACATAAATCCTAAAACAAAAACTATGGCTAAAAATATTTATCTTTTTGCACTAAATGATTTTGTTTTTTGTTTGTTTATTTTTTTTCTTCTATTGATGTCTTGGCCCTCCTTATCCCTATCTCTCTCGCACCGCTCTAAAACCCTCCACTACCTTCCTCTTCTTTTTTCGGACACACTTCCTTTCTTCAATCTCTCTCCCTCACAATGGCTTCTTCAATAGTAACCTCAAGCTTGAGGCCATTATCCATGTCAGAATCCTCCTCTTCCTCCATCTTCTCCCACCCTTCAATCTCCACTATCTACTCCTCCAAAACTCGCTGCTCCTTCCTCACCAAACGCACTAATCTCCCTCTCTCTTTCTCCAGCTTCTCCCTCTCTCTCAAATCCAAAACCCATCTAAAGAAGTCACCTTTCGTTACCTTAGTCGCCGAGACTTCCGATTGGTCCGCGGAAGAAGGAGATGGTAGCTCATCATCTGTCGCCGTTGAGGAGAGCGACCCAGAAGAAGCTACGCTTTCTGAAGGGGAAGAAGGAGATGTGAGCGAAGGAGGAGGCGACTTCCCGGAGCCTCCGGAAGAAGCGAAGCTCTTCGTTGGGAACTTGGCTTATGACGTTGACAGCCAGGCCTTGGCTATGCTCTTTGAGCAAGCCGGTACTGTTGAAATCGCTGAGGTGAGTTTTGGTTCATTCTTGTATGTTCTGTGCATTGCAGTTTGCATCATATATGAGTCAAATAGATGAAATAGAGTAAAGGTTGTGGCTTTAAAGTGTTTGGAGCATCTCTGGTTTGAAATGAATTGTGTGGATTGAATCTATATCTGTTGATATTAGATGGAACTTTTGTACTATTGGTTTAAGTATGTTTATATAATTAGTAACTTGAACCAGAGATGCTCCAATAGTACTCACAAGTTAGTATTCTTAGTTCTCGCATTTGTTTTTTAGTTCAAGAGATAGCGTTTGCTAGTACTAACTTGTTCTGTCTATTCTTCTGGTTGAAGGTTATATACAACAGGGAAACCGACCAGAGTCGTGGATTTGGATTTGTGACAATGAGTACGGTTGAAGAAGCTGAGACAGCTGTTGAGAAGTTGAACCGTTATGTAAGTTTATATGTGTATCAATCATATCTGATCATTTGGTTTTGGCTCATAAGTGGCATTGTCTGTTCTTATTCCAACCAAAGTTTTAATCTTTATTCTCTAAGAAGCAGGTTTTTTCTTTGCATTATCTCAATTGTTAGCTACCTTTGTTCATTTGTTGTATTTGCATTGAAATGTTGTTGTGTCTCGAGACATTTTGGCTACTGAGTTTCTAGAACTTCTGATTCTGTTTGTGAGAACATTGTTGAGCATCTGTGTTGATCTGTTCATGTTTTTTTTTGGTCAGGATCTAAACGGACGGCTTTTGACAGTGAACAAGGCAGCTCCCAAAGGATCGCGTCCAGAGCGTCAACCACGGGTATACGAACCTGCATTCAGAGTGTATGTTGGAAACCTACCGTGGGATGTGGACAGTGGTCGTCTAGAACAAGTTTTCAGTGAGCATGGCAAAGTTGTGGAAGCTAAAGTGATTTTTGACCGCGAGACAGGTCGCTCACGTGGGTTTGGTTTTGTGACAATGTCTAGTGAGACTGAACTCAATGATGCCGTCGCTGCTCTTGATGGACAAGTAAACTCTTCTTGTTCCTCATGTATGATTAATGCAGTTTTTACATGTTTTTTTTGATGTTTAATTCCATTGTGTCTCTGTGTTTGCAGAACTTGGAGGGTAGAGCGATTAGAGTGAATGTAGCGGAGGAGCGTCCAAGACGTGGATTTTAAGGACTGAGAAGAAGTTCTCTCTGTGCCCTCTGTCTCTCTTGCATTTTGTTTAGACGGGATTCGTACACTTTTGTTGATTTTTTTTTTTCTGGTCAGAACTCTGAATGCGAAGCTTCTTCTATATTCTAATGTAATCTGTATCATTATTTCTCTTTGACGGTCTATCCACATTTCTGCGTCGTCCCTTGTCAATGTTATAAAGTGTAGTAGCACTGATAGCAATCATTTCTTTCTCTAGCATCGATTAAAAAACTTTTGAAAAAGCCTTTCAAAACATCTTATACGAATCATATAATCCCACCGCATTCACATTTTCTCAAGCCCCATCCTAGAAAACCCACTTTTAATAGAGCTCAAATAAAAACAATCTGGGACAAATCGAAGAAGAGAACTGGCTGAGTGGCTGTTACAGAGTTTAACGCTAGAGAGTTCTAACTTGGAATCTTGAGACGTACGAATCCCCACTTAAATAGTGGGATCTTTCCCCAAAATTAGCAAGCAAACGTATGACTCTTATCTACGGTTTCTCTGATCGTTACATGTTTTAGAAATGACAATATTTGAACTTTGTTTCTTCTCTCTCTCACCACTTCTCTTTTTCTCGTCTCCTGTCAATATTTGAACTTGCTTTCTTTGTACCTCTTGTTCTTCCGTCTTCTATATATCATTTAAACTCTTAGGTTGGGCTTTAACAATTGGTTCAGTTTCAAGCTTTCTGATTTCAGATATGGGCCATAGAATAGATGACCGAGGCCCATGAACTGGAAGCTGTTCTTTTTTTTTTGAAACACAAACTGGAAGCTGTTCAAAACAGTAATTATCCGACAATACGAGACTCGCTTCTATCTCTATCTAAGTATCTATTCAGTGAGGGATTGCAAAGTAGCAACCGATTTTGATACTTGATAAGCCGGCTTTGCATTAAATTTCATTCACCAGTTGCTTGTGCGTTTCTGAGAAGATGATGATGAGAGGAAGGTTCTTTTTGTTTCTCTATTTACAAAGCGTAAAATCACTCTGGTTCTGCAAAATCCTTACCGAACCGTAAAAAACCGGGAGTTCAATTTTGTGATTACAAAGGTTTGTCTTAATAATTAAATAAATAGAAGTACGGACACCAATTCGAACCAGGGCGAAGTGGTTGTGACTCAGCATGTAATATGAGTCGCACCAGGGTTCGAGCAACATATTGGTACCCGATTTCTCCGAGAGGAATTGAATTTCCTCTCTGGTCTACGAGAGAGACTACTTGTGAACCTCGACTTCACGGGAGGACTCGTGGCCGTGGGGGAACGCCTGCCCTAAAAGCAAAGCACAATGGAAAGAGTCCAACAAGGGACGTACTCCAATGCGCCAGATCTTGAACAGAAAGCTCTAACACTAGGTCCTTCTATTCAAAATCTGAAGCTCTGATCGGGTCCATTCAGATAAGCATGCTATCTAATGGCGATTTGAGGTAATCTTAATTACCTTTCTCTTTTTCTTTTTTCACGAAAAAAATGGATCAGAGGATCAGATCCGGCATCTGATTGCCATTGTTAACATCTAGTTTATAGGATACCACTTGTAGCAGGCTTGTAGAGTAAGACAGTGTGGTCCCTTATGCCTTTCTGATGACTCACACAGCTGGTCTGGTTCCTATTAACCACGCTAATGTGAAGCTGTAATCATAGTGAAGGTGATCATGTTTTTTTTTTGACGATCTCGAACCCAAATCATCATGTTTTAAATATTAGCAACAAGGGCACCACAGACACGCCAAATAGTGAAAAGCTTCTATAACAAAGCACTGCCTTCCCTTATAAATGATAAGATGAATCTTGTTCTATCGTTAATCAGAGATTTCTCCCTGAAAAAAAAAATGAAACGGAGTTTCAATGCCTTAGCATACAAATAAGTTGAGGCCTAAGAGATGGAAGGTAGTGACTGGTGAGGTATGGTGAATGTGTCTTGGCAAGTAAATTATCGCTCCTACTTGGATAATTATCCTAATAAACATTAATACTTTATCTAATTATGTTGTCTGACAGTTTTTTCCCGAACAATCTCTCCACGGGCGAACAAAAAAGAACAAGTATAATATTATAGGATACCATCGTGTTTAGCAGGTTCTGTAGAGGAAGACAATTGGTCCCTTATGCTTTTGTGGTGCCCACACCGAGTGCCTAGATAACACAAGTCCATTTGGCTGAGGGTTGGGTTCTTGTTATCCAAGCTAATGTGAAGCTGTCTGTAGTCATAGTGAAGATGATCTTGGTATTTGCCTACATTTTTTTTTTCTACATCTTTGAGGATAACGATTCCAAATCATCAGGTTATGTCGCTGTCGGGTTTGCTTCATGGGGTATATCTTGTTTGCTATCACATTGCGGTGAAGGATAGTTGAGCAATATATTCATCAAAGGTTAAAAGAAGGTGAAATGTTCAAGTCCAGTATGTGATAAGCTTAAAATTTGTGTCTCCTAATTGGAGGGGTCTCAATACTATAAGCTCAAGAATATTAGAGTTTGAAGCAATTGGATTACTTAACTTAGTTTTTGAGTAAGTGACATGGTACTGTAAAAAAAGAAGTCAATCTCTGAAGAGTGTGAAAAGATTCCGAAGTATAAAAAAAGAGGAACCTAAAGGAGATCAGGTTTAGTCGAAACAGAGAGAACAATATAACTCGCAAAAAACCCTAGTTTTAAGGTCTTGTGAGATATCGTGACGCAACTTTTGTTGTTTGAGAGACCCCTCGGTTGTTGGAAACTGATCAGTACGTAATAAAAAGTAGGGTGTGTTGTCACATAAACTTGATTGAACAAATCTATTAAATTGTTAAGAAGTTTCCTAAAATGTATTAATTCACAATGTGAAATTACTCTATCTTTCATATAATATCTTTCTAGGTTATAAAAGTATAGACGGGCATGGTTATGTCAAGGTAGTATTTGTCAGATATAAGCTAACTCAAGAGCTACAGCTATCTATAAAATGAACTCAGTCTTAATTAGAGATTGAGAAAGATATCTAAAGTAAGTTATAACATTAAGTCATCTCCAGAACTCAGAAAAAGGTGTTTCCAAATTCTATGAAAAAGTTCATTTATCTACGGATAAGATCTTAATTGTCTATATACGTATATTATTGACTTATTAAGAAACTTAGGCATATAAGTTCCTATCTATTACTAGCAAAGGTTGTAAAAAATATTCTGAAACAAATGATTTGATTCAATTCATCATGATGGCAGATTTGATTTGAAGAGATAAACACTAACTAAATTAAAAATATACTAGTAAACAATGAGCAGAAAGGTCTCGATCGTGCTCGTGAAGTCGCTTTTATCATAATATGAAAATGCAACACTTGTCGGGATACAAGAAAAATGGTCCATTATATTCATGCATGTGTAAACAGGCTTAACATCATAAGAAATAATAGAAGCAAAACAAAGGACAAAGATGAACACAAAGTGTAGGAGAATAGAGCGACATTGATGATTCATTTCTCGGCCAGATCTTTGTCTTGGAACTTTCCTTCATTCTCTCTTGTCCCCAACCTTTGGCTCTTAGCTTCTCGACCAGACCTCTCCGTTTATCTTCACACTTGTCTCTTTTCCCTCCTCTATTAATTTGTTTTTGATCCAAATAATCCATCACCAACGTTTTGTAATAAAAATACTATTGACTATTCTTACTTATTATTAATATTGTTATCAAAACATTTCTAACTTTTCTCTATATTTCTTTATAAAATAAGTAATTTCCCTTCAATAATTTATAGAAAAGAGTTTATTCTTTTTTTTTTTGAGCAAACCAAAGATTAAATAGAAGCAGAGTATTACAAGATCTTAAACAGAGTTAATGGCAGACAGGCCTGATTTAGCTAGTAAATCAGCTTCCATATTTGCTAAACGCGGTACAAAATGAAAAGAGATAGAGGAGAAAGAACGAGCCAACACACTGATGTCGTATAGAACGCCTTTCAAAACCACATCCTGTCCTTGAGTCTTCAAGAGCGAAATGAGATTTTTTGAGTCAGAGTATATCTGGATACAGCTGACATGTGAAGAGATTGCAGCCATGATTTCTGCCTTAACCGCCAAAGCCTCCGCCACAAGAGCCGAGGAAACGAAACGTCGGTGAGAGAAAGAACTTTCTGCAATGGAGTGGTTAGAGTCTCTGAGAATCCATCCAAGTCCACAGTTCCCTGTTGTTGAGTCCCATGCTTGTAACCACTGAATGCGACTCCGTTGTCTCCAAAATAGTTCTTCCTCCTTGTACGCTGTCTCGAGCGTTGCCTTGAGTGTCTCGATCAGAGAGGCGTCCGGTACCAGACTAGAAAGGGCTTCTTCTAGTCGCTGTTGAGTTGTTTGAATCACCAAGTTAGCATTAATGTTCTGCTCACGCGTCCATTTGATTATACTATGCCTGATATTACAAATCCTCGTCAGCACCGAATCACTTGGTTCTCTCTGCCATTGAGACTCCACCAACTCTCTAATCTCTGGTTTATCTCGAAGCCTTCTATCAAACCGGAACAAACCCATCTTCTTTCGGGTGGCTATATCAAAATGGATGACCACCGGCCTGTGATCAGAGCCCTCAAATCTCAAGTACTCACACCGTCCAGCCGGAAATTGTTCGAACCACGAGCAGTTAGCCATGGCTATGTCTAGCCTCGACTGGATAAAATGGTTATATCTGGTTCCCCGCCATGATAGATGATTACCAGAGTGTTGGAGATCCCATAAACCCATTTGGGATACAAAACTCCGGAAAGAAATGAAAGATCCCTCCCATCGGAGAGGGCCACCTACTTTCTCTGAATTATCTAACAGTTCATTAAAATCACCCGTGAGGAGCCAAGCATCCTCTCTTGCTGCTCCTAATTCCGTCAGTTTACTCCAGAAAGCAGGACGGTCAGCCGGGTTTGGAGCCCCGTAGATGAAAGATACATAGCTAAAGGTCCCGTGGGATTCCATTCGCGTATCTATAATATTAGGAGAAGAGTAGAGTATATCCACCTGAATGTCGTCTCTCCAAGATAGTGAGAGGCCACCTGCTAGACCCAGCGGAGGTACCGTAAAGTGGTTAGTCAGGTCCGAATGTGTAAACAGTTTGAAAAGCGCCTCGTCTTGATTTTTGGTTTCCATGAGGAACAGTACTGCTGGGGAGATTCTCTTGCGAAACTCCCTTATTCGCTGGGCTGTCAAGGTGTTCCCGATGCCTTGACAGTTCCAGCTCACACACGCTAAGGAAGAGGTCTTTGGAGAGGATGAAAATCCTTCTCCTGTCTCACACGAGCGGGGATGAGCCTTGTAGTCAGAGCAGTTTTGAGTTTCTTCTTTGCTTGAGTTTTCCCACCCGCTGTGATAGCATCCCCCATTAGTTTCCTACGCGGGGAGGGTTGGGCCTTTGTGGTCCTTCTTCTCTTTACGTTCCCGACAGTCCCTTGAGTAGGGCTTCGTGCTGCTCTTTTTTTAGGCTGGGGTTGAGTAGCTATCCTTTTTCCAGCTGCCTTTGATGATAAAGATTGTTGCAGTTGTAGATCAAAGGCGTTATCTTCGTCATCTGTTCCTTCCGTTTGGAAAGGTCCCAGACGTAGTGAGACATGAATTCAGTCTTCACTGAGCGTCCTTATGGGTGAACGATCACACGGACCGAGTCTACTAGTCTCGAAGATTCTTGAACTCGATGGGCGAGTAATGGGAGTAATGGCCAGTTGTCGCGGTGATGTATCAGTAGGGGAGCTAACTTTCTCTAGGGACAAAACTCCTCCACGATCAGTATCCCTGTTCATAGATGTTCTCAGTGTATTAACTGAGAGTCTCTCCTTTGCTGGGATCCTTTCCTCACTAGATAGGTGTTCTGAGCGGGGATCAGAGAGACGAGAAGCCAAACTTCCTCTCCTCTGTTCTACAGGTGGAACTGGTAACGGGGATTGGAGGGAAGCGATAGAGTGTTCATGTGACGGTGAAGCTCGCTTCCGTTGTACCCCTTCGGGCTCCTGCACTTCCTTTGCTCGATAGATATGAGTTTGACGAGACATGGAGACTCTTTCTTGGGAGACACGTTGAGACTGAGACTCCCTCGGTGTAGAGTATCTATAGGCAATGGTGCGATCATCGTGGCGTCGTCTGTTTTCCTCGAAACCAGAACTCCTTTCGGATTCATTCCTGGCGGTGAGACCACCGGAGTACGTCTCTGATCCCCTGTTTGAGTACCTGTTATTAGTCCAGCGAGCTTCCCTCTGGTTCGCGTAGGTGTGAATCCTAGAACTCTTCCTTTCTTCTTGACGTCTTCTTCTTTCTTCAATTCTCTAAAGAGTGTTTTGTTGAGAGATTCCTAGAGAACCCCTGTCTGCATAAGGGGCTCTAGACAGAGGGCATCGGTGTTTTTCCGTATCCTCATGAGACATGGATTTGCAGTAGAAGCAGTGTTTCCCTATTTTCTCATACTCCAACTCGATTTCCACTGTTTTATTGTGAGGGATCTGTAGGTCCATCTTCATGATTAGAGGCTTTAAACCGTCCACTTGAACCTTTAGGCGTGCATTGTCCGCATCTTAATCAATGACTGGTCCTAGTGCCGCTCCAATAGCATCCATGGTTTCATCTCTCCAGTAGTGTAGAGGAACACCATGGGCTCTCACCCAGAAAGGGATCTGCGAAGGGAAAGACTCAGATACTATTGGCTCCCACCTCTGAAGGATGAACATCCAATTTTTGAAGTGGAACGGGGCTTTAGCTAGGATGGTTTGAACATCCTTTTCAGACTCAAATCCAAATTGAAAGAGAGAGGGACCCAAGTCTCTTCCTGTTATTCTTCCCATCACATGCCACTGTTGGAGAAAGAAATCTACCAGGGCCCTCGTCTTTTGGATCGCTGGGTTAGTCACCCTACCAATAAGTGTGAACTTGTTTCGTTCAATAAGCTCAGAAACGTTTGTCTCCGGGATCTTGACCAAGGGCTTTCGTTGTGGGGGGTTAGCATCCTTCCATTTTCCTTTTCCATCTCTTGAATAGCGGCGAGACATCTTTCCTGCGGTACCAAACGCCTTTATCCAAGCAGGGAATAATCCAAAACCAAGAAGACTACAGTCTGTAGTAATATTAGTGCAGTGATGCACCAGTAGAGTTCGACTTCTGCCTCAGCCTTCAACAGCAAGATAACTCAGAGCGGGGTACACCAAACACCTGATGAAACTTGTCTGAGAAGCTCAAATGGGGAGCAGGGAAATAACTGAGAACTCCATTTAGTCTGTGAAGACGACTCTCTCTTGTTGAGAATCCAGTGCAGCGGACTTCACCGGCAAGGTTGGCCGGAGAAGGCGGTCCCTCCGACACAGTCGGGGGAAGAACCCGGTGTGTAAAGACCAGAGGAGTCTATTAACCGCAGGATATTACCTAGAAAGGTAAGGAATTTGAATCTAGCAGGTTAGAGGTTGGTGGAGCAAAGCCAAAAGAGGAAGGTCAACTTTCGGATGTAGCTTAGTAACCAACGGATAACGAACTCTCTCAAAAAACGTGTCTGGAAGAGAAAAAGGGATAAACTATTCAGAAAAGAGTTTACTCTAATGTATGTTTATATAATAGAGTTTCTCTCTATATATATATATATATATATATTAAGAATGCTGTTTTATTTCTAAATACGAAGGCAAACAAAACATTATTCTATATTTTATATGAAATAGATGAACTATATTATGGATATATAGATTAGAGTATGCACATTTCTGTAATAGATTTTTTTTATTTCAGAAAAGAACATAGTAAAAATATAAGTGGTTTTACACATTCCAAATAAAAATGCTAATGCTAGTTGCATATGAAGAGGTTAGGTATATTCACTGAAACTATGTAACGTTCTTTTTGATGAAATGTCAAATTATTGATCAAATGAAAGGATGCTTATGTACAGAACCTATGAATTTGTGTAAAGAATGGAACAAATCACAAATAATTAAAGTTTTCACAGGTACTAAAATCAACGTTGGAAAAGACCCTGCAACTTTATATATATACTCTGCACCTATGTAACTAGGCATCTGGAAGGAATGAAAGTATAGGTCCTAGGTTGGCATTGCACCAAGAAGAATTATGAGTACAAGAAAAATGTGCTAATGGATTTATTCTACTTCTAGCTCACTAAACCAAATATATTCAGGAGGGTCAAATCTTAATGATGTCATAAGTAGCTAGCAAAGTGGTTGCCCTTAATCGCCATAAGTTTTCGAAGTTAGAAAAAGCATCAACCACTAGATTATTACAAGTCAGAGTACAAATTCAGTTTAGTTTTCATAAATGGAGTTGGACAAAAGACTTTTTAGAGTAGTTGAGAAAGAAAGCAGAAGTGACGATACAAAATTTGACGGCAAAAAAAATAAGAAAAAAGATTTAGAGGGATGGATGATTGGTCCCCCCTCCTCTTCCTAAACCCAATGATGCTGCCAGTAAATTCTTTCAAAGGGCAGCCAACTAACCTTCCACATGTAACCCTCAGACCATACAACCTGTAACTTCATCTTAAAATTCAACAACCAGCTCAAAAGTAAATGATCTTTCTATTAAACAAAAGAATCTTTTTTTTGAAAAAAAAACAAAAGAATCTTAAACCATATTAACATATAAAATGATTTTAGAATCTTTTTTACTTTGTAATGGAGCGACTCTATGATGTTATATCCATGTGAATCACACATGCCCTTTTGGCTAATTAAACACCTAGACCAATAATACAATGAATATAGAAATTGCATAACTCAAATACAGACAAGATGCTCATCTTCGTTTTATCGGTAATAAAGCGCATGATTAGTTATGCATATTTATGTCAGAAAAAGGAATTAACTTTATAGGTTCCAAATCAGTCATCGTCTCTCTCCCTCTCTCTCTCGCTTGTCTCTCTCTAAAAGAAAGAGAAGGAATGTTCCCTCGCAATCCTAATCACTATCTTCGTCTTCTTCTCTGAAACTCCCAGCTACCACTTGTACAGACAAGAGTTAAAACTATAAGAAAGAGAGAGACTTTAGGAGAGTGGACTCTGTTTAGATAGATACAGAGAGATGGGAGGTGTGACGTCTTCAATGGCGGCGAAGTTAGCGTTTTTTCCGCCGAATCCACCTTCTTACAAGATAACCAGAGACGAAGCAACGGAGCTTCTGCTCATGGAACCTTTCCCCCATCGAGAAAACGTCGACGTTTTGCGTCTGCCCACGCGCCGAGGCAACGAGATCGTGGCCATGTACACAGGGCCGGCCCTGAGATTTTGGGGGCTTGAAAATATGTCAATGTAAAAAAAAAATTATGAATTTGGGGGCCTAAAAATTTTTTTTGGAGGCCTTTGTCAATGTAAAAAATTTCAAAAATTTTGGGGGCTTGAGACGAATGTTTCATCCGGCTTTGCCCAGGGCCGGCTCTGCATGTACATCAGGTACCCTATGGCCGTCACTACGCTTCTGTACTCACACGGAAACGCTGCTGATATCGGTCAGATGTACGAGCTCTTCATCGAGCTCAGTATCCACCTCCGCGTCAACTTGATGGGGTTAGTTAGTTCCTTTGTTAATTCAAATCTCTAAGATTAGAAGTTTTTTTTCTTCCTTTGTTGTAGTTGAAACAGTGTTCAAGAGTCTTGCTGTTTGTGCAAAGATGTTGTCTTTATGGTTTGGTCTGAATCTGGATCTCTTAAGTTCAAGTGAGACAAAAGTTTCCATTTCTAGACATTCTAGATCTGTTATTGTTTAGTGTTTTAATTCCCAAAGTGTGCTCTTCTTTTGATGGAACAGTAGATTGGTTTCTATTAACATTGGAACATTTCTCTAATTATCTTGTGGTGTTTACAGGTATGACTATTCAGGGTATGGCCAATCATCAGGGAAGGTGAGTAACCACTAACCACAGATTCACAAGGCTCTCTGTGGTTCAAATGTTTCACTGTGAACATAAATCTATATGTTCTGTTGCAGCCCAGTGAACAGAATACTTATGCTGATATAGAAGCTGCTTACAAATGTCTGGAAGAGACATATGGGGCAAAGCAGGAGAACATTATCTTATATGGTCAGTCTGTTGGTAGTGGTCCAACCGTCGACTTAGCTACACGTTTGCCTCGACTAAGAGCTTCCATTCTTCATAGTCCAATCCTTTCTGGTCTTAGAGTTATGTATCCTGTCAAACGCACTTATTGGTTTGACATTTACAAGGTACACACCCTTTTTATGATTTTTCTTTACATATTGCTTATTCTTCCTCTTCCTTATCAAGCATTTTGTTTGATCTCCTCCTTCAGAACATTGATAAGATTACGCACGTGAAGTGTCCTGTCCTCGTGATTCATGTAAGTTTCCCTGATTGGGTTGTTCATGGATAGTACTTGGTGTAAAGTAGTTTTAAGGTGCAAGCATTTTTTATTTTATTTTGCAGGGAACAGCGGATGATGTGGTTGACTTCTCGCATGGGAAGCAGCTCTGGGAACTCTGCCAGGAGAAGTACGAACCGCTATGGCTCAAAGGAGGAAACCATTGCGATCTCGAACTCTTCCCCGAGTACATCAGCCATCTCAAGAAGTTTGTGAGCGCAGTGGAGAAATCCGCGTCGAAAAGGAACAGTTCTTTCTCGAGAAGAAGCATGGAAGGGTGCGAGCAGCCTCCTCGGGGTAGTGTAGATGCACCACCGAGGAAGAGCAAGGATGGACGAGAGAAACCGAGGAAGAGCGTGGACAGGCTGAGGTTTCAGGGGTACAAGCTGAGCCACGTTGAGAAAGCTGAGAAGCTGAAGGTTCCGTTTGAGGAGATGGAGAAGGCGAGGAGGAGCGTGGACGTATATAGAGAGAAGTCTCAGCCGATGGAGAGAGCGCGTAAGAGCGTGGATTGGTTGGATAGAAGTCGAGCTACTGAATAAGAAAAAAATTGAGGTTTGGTGTTAAGAGATTGTGTTTTGAGTTTGGTTCAATTTATTGGGGGTGTGTTTATTTTTGTAGTTTTGTATGTCAGAATCAACAGGAAATAGAATTAACCAGTTTGGTAACTTTCTGACTGTTTCAAACACGACACTTTTGACTTGTTCCATTGGAGCAGATATGTGTGTTGTTGCTGTAATCCCACATTTCATTTTCGTTGCTATAGTTCAGTGTGGAAGTTGTTTTTGTTAAGAAGTATGCTTGAATGATTATGTGGATGGGGATGATATATGGCGCCTCTTAGCTCATACGTATAGGTCCTCTTGGCACATACCCCATACATATATATTATATTTACTTGTGTACTGATTGTAAAGTAGTGACGGTAAGATACAAAGTTTTACTCCTGACATAATGAATTTGGATCAACTTTGCTGATGCGCAGGGTTTAGGTGGGAGATCATTGAGGAAGCTTCCGTTGCTACTTGCTAGCACACGCCGCATTTGCAGATCCACAGTGTCATGATCCAAGTAAGTTCGTGTGAGGTCATAAAGAAATGTAACAGTGGAGACGGTTTATTGAGAATAGTGTTATGATAATTATTGATTCTGCTTTTTTTTTAAAAAAAAAACTTTGAATGCGCCTTCATAAGTTGTTCAAACAATTCCCCCACATTAGATAATGTTAGTATAAATGGATGGGAGCAATGAACAACTCATATGTCATCTGAAAATCTAAAAGAAAAAACAAGGCATTAAAAATTAGATGAGACAGACAGAAGTTAGTAGATTCGGAAGGCTGAGGTTTCGCCTTTATATCTGCTTCGATCACCAAAAGTCTCTCAAATGGAGAAGAAGAAAACTGATGAGGAAGAGACGAGAGGCTAAAGATGAAAACGAAGAAGAAGAAGAAGTGGTCAAGAAGAAGAGAGTAGAGATGATGAAAGCAGCCGCACAGGCTTGGCTCAGCCGCTCCGAACACTCTGAAAACAACATTCTGGAGTTCGAGGAGGCGCGAAGAAAGCATGATTTTGTCAGAGGTAAGCCTTCACGTTTCAAAATGGAGGAGGCATTGTTGTCTACTACAACAAAGAAGCATCGTCATCCTCATCCCTCGTTTTTGGTTTGGGAACACGGACAATCTTTGTGGGATCCGTACGAGATTCTTGCCGTCTCTAAGAAACTGGAACGCGCACTAACGTTTGAAGAATATACTTTCTCTGCGGTTAATACCATCAAGAAGAAGAACAGGGACAGCAGAAGCAGCTTTAAGAGTTTGCTTACTAGTTCGTCCTCGAGGAGATTTTAAACAAACTCATGATTTTTTTTTTTACTTCTTCAAACTAAAGAAAGGGAGTTATCAATACGAGTGTCTTCATTTGCTCATTTGTTTTGCCAACAGTTGCAGGTGAGATTTACTTTTCAATCTTTAAGTGAACATTTAATGTACATTAACACGTTCCAAAAGCTAAAATGTAAAAGATGTAATCAGCTGAGAAATGAAAACCATCATCAAGCGATAGAATCAATAAAAAAACAAAGACTGCTTAAGCGTGCATTCCTTTTACTAATCTGCTAGGATAACGTAAAACAAATCGAAATCATAAGAAAGCATCAAGTCTTAATACTTCTTATTTCTGATAGTAAACATAATCCATCCAACACAAACAGCACTGACTGGAACACACCTAGCAAGTAGCGACGCAAACACAACCACACTACATAATCATTCATCAGCGTTTTATTTATAGAAAAAAAAAGACTAACATTAAGCCTCCTTATTCCCAGTGAGGAGATCCATCACCACGCCTTTAAGGCTTCCATTGTTCTTCTTCAGCAGCCTCTTGTTCGTCACATCATCACAGAATCCCTGCCAAAAAAATTCTCATATTTGTCAACATTCATCTCAATCTGGTTATCAGATCTTAAATTTACGAAAAGTGCACACAACTTACCATTTCCTGAAGCTCCTCTAGCATAGGATCCCACTCGCTAACTCCACAAAGAGCCTCAACAGACTGCTCCAAGTCGTACTCGTTCTCCCTCAAGATCTCCTTGTTCAAATCAATCTCTTTGAATCCCATTTCCTCTAGCTCCTTGAGCATGGTTATCTCCACGTCGTTCTTCTCTATATCCTCTTGAAGAGGAGCACGGGTGTCCTTCGCAGATGAAGACCTACCAGCCTCAACATTAGGCATATTTGGGAACTCAATTATGTTGCATGATGACGAAGATGAAGATGGAGAAAGAGTGTTAGGAATAACAGGCTCCACTTCACCAACTAGCAGGTCATCGTTTTCCGCGATCTGTGACCCAGCAGCTTCACGTTGTAGATCAGCACCTTTCAATGTCCCCTTAACACTGGAGCTGCCAGATTGAGCTGGCTCATTATTCACGTTGGTCCCTGTAAGCTCTCTTGCAAATGTCTCATCAGGAAAGGCATTCAAGTTCAGTCCATGAAACTCATTCGTAACAGTTCCCTTCGACGATGCGACAACCTGACCACGCAGCCAACAACCAAAACGAAAAGGCATCAAAGACATTTTGACATACAGAAAAAACGATTCAAGAAAAAAGCAGCAAAGGTCTCGTAAGTACATTTATCAGCACCCAAACACGTTCCCCAAACTTAACACCAGTAGGGGAAGCCATCATCCAGTAAGAAATGTATCGACCAGGTAACTCTGGTGCAACAAAATCAACTTTCACATCCAGCTCACCGTTGATAGGCACACCCTCTGCTGGAATCTGCAATGATGTTGAGACCAGTAAACATCTAGTATTATATATAACTAAATACATATAAGCTCTATTGCCACTTTGTACAAAGAAGCCAATGCAAGCCACTCAATGCTTTAAACAGCATCGAGCAAAAAAGTGGCGAACTAAAGAAATAGCTTCTAACCTGTAAATCAACTGATAATGAGTTGCTGAATCTGTACCCATCGACCCAGAATATCTGTGTGCCACGAGGCCACACCAGCGATCCATTGTTCCTCATTTTCCAAATCTTAGTGAATGGAGCAGAGGGAGTAAAAACTGTTCCATCAGCTACATTCACATCACGCACAAAGCCACTGTCGAGTTTAGGCCAAGTACTCCTGAAATTTGAACCTCCATTGTGTGGTTGCGGCACATGACGCATCAAGGGAATTGGAATCTATATTTTAAAAAAAAGAATAAAGTAAGATTTCCACAAAGCTATACTACAGAAAGAGAGGGCACAGAAAAGAATGATACTCAAACATAGAAGAAGAGCAATACTGGGGTAAGTTGTCCTCCAAAGGGATGCAGGCGTTGAACTGGCACGGGCTTATCCATTCTCGTGTAGTCCCCATCGTTACCCATCACCGAAAAGCAAATGTTGCAAAGATCATAGTCTTCTTTACTGTAAATGTTCACCACAGAAACAAATAAGTAAATAAAAAATTCTAAGATGTCTGCAATTTCTACACTAGAATGAAAAAGATCTCCTTACACTTTAGACTTAAATCTAGGCCCGGTTATTGGAACAACTCCACATCCATCACACTGGATGCCCTTATGGAAGACTCCCAGTGAGGTCCAGTAATCACCATTGCTGCTCTTTTTAGGTTGACATATACCAAGGGGATACTTATTGAGGTTCATTGGACTCGGACTGGATCCATTAACGCCACTGAAGGGACACTCGTTGAAACTAGCACCCAGTCCCCGTGAGGTTGGTGGTACACGACCAGAAGTCTTCGAACCAGCAAAGCCAGTGGGTTCATTCGGATTAACAGGCTTTTTCCCGGTCTCTGACTTCTTAGAGAAATCCTTCATTACACAAGCGGAAGGTACTGAAGAGCCAGGTTTAGTAACAGATGAGGAAGGAACACCTTCCTGAGAAACTGAGAGTTTCCCTAGCTTGGAGATGCAATCTAACAGCTCACCAACCACAGGACTAGAAGATGCCGCCTTAGAAGTAAGGTCAGTGCACACCTTGGAGATAGTATCACGCATAGGGTTAGGTACAGCCATCAAGACATCATTTATACCCTTCTGGATTATCTCTACCGGGTTTTGGCTATCAGGCATGCCAGAAGATGTCGAACTCCCACGACTCTCCGGAGCTATAGAGCTAGTGTTGGACTGCACATTGATTTTCAAGAACTTAAGGCGCTGATTCGTGACATCAAAGAGGTCGTTGTCATCAACAAGGGCCACCACATCACCATCTTCATCAGAGTAAGTCAGAGAGAAACCAGCATCCAAAGGGAGGTCAAACAGAGCGGCGATCTTTCCCCTAAGACTAGCCATGTTGAGATCAAGCTGTCCATTAGCTTTGACAGGTACCCTGAACCGCCTAAGCACACCTCCATAGCTCACCTGCAATAACGATCACAAACAGAAATATCTCACATGAAGGAACCAACAAGCGGGTCGCGATCACGATCAAGCACTATTTTACTAGTTTTGAAAACCAACTCATGATTCTGGATATATCCTAGGGTTTATGCTACTAACAGAGTAAATTCGAATCTCCGCTTCGATTTACCGGCGGTTACACAGTCGATCCATAGAAAAATTCAGAAGAAAGAACAGATGAAAAAGCAACAACAAATCTCGTAAAATTAGGGTAACAGAGACGAAGATCGACATGATCGGAGCTCAGAATCACCAACAGCGGATGAAGAGAGGAATCAAACCTTGACGACGAGTGAAGAAGTAGAATCCATCGCGCACGGACTAGTTTCACGATTAGAGAGAATCGGTAAATGAACGGAGACTACTTATCCTTTTTTCGAAGCGTACCGGTTATCCGCTTATATCGTGAACACTAGAATATTGACGGTCGCGTTTTGTATTTATATCGAGACGCTGATATTTATTTAACTCATTTTTAATATTTTAATAATGAATTTGACTTATCCAACAAGATATTGACCTTTTCGTTATTGGCTTTTCCAACAAGACAACCCAAAACCAACACCGCTAAGTAAAGCCATATAAAGAAAAAAAAAACATTTATGAGAATAAAAGCAGCATTAAATTAAATTCATAGAGCCTTTTCAATAGACTTACCCAACTATTTATTTTGATATTAAATATACTTGCCCAACTAAATTTGTGTTAGTCGTTTCTCATTACTAACAAATGATTTTTAAAAATTTATGTGACTTTGAAACTTTAGAATTGCTAATTTGCTCCCGGATTGTTCCATTCGCTTCTTCTAAGAAAAAGGAATTGAATCAAAAGAAAAGTAGGAGAAACAAACAACACAGCACCTAAACAAAAGGCTAAAGTTTATGAGATTCATATTCAAATAAAGTAACTGACATACATGATAGAACCAGACTTTGTTATCTGCCAATACGTACTCGGATGAGGTCTCCTCCTTTTGGCAGATACCCAAAGCTATGTCCCTGCCCACAAAATAATAGCTTCCCTTCAATGGCCATATCTCAAAATGCAACAGGCCTAAGTAACGCAGAGCTCTTACTACTACCTACAATAACAGAGGTCAATCTTAGTTTCTTTCATCTGTTAATCCATAACCGGTGTTTCTCCCAGCACTGCTACCCCTTTGCTGTTGGTACATCTTTTGTCCACCATGCCTTTGCTGGCCCTGTCCTTTCTCCCTGTATTTTGATGGACCTTCTGTCTGGGGTCCTTCTCTAAATTGTTGTTCTCCGTCATGCGTGTGTGAACCAACAGGCTTGTATTCGTAATGCTGATTCTGCTTCTGTCTATGATCTTTGTTTGAAGGTGGCCTCTGATGGTGATGGTGGTGCATATTCTCTTGCGCCGATGAACCCCAACCTCCCTGTGAGTCATGATGCCCTCTTCCAAACCGTTGACTATGGTCTGTGTTCTTTCGGAACATGCTGTTCGGATGATGCTCATCCGAAACCTCCTTACTGGTAGATCGGTTTTGAGACTGGCCTGGTGTACCAGCTGATGTCATCTTCTGTTCTGAAGTAAACCTTTGATGTTCGTATCCAGCAACATCCCTTTTCTCAGATACATGAGTTTTGTCCCTCGTATAATCACGACCGCCATGGTTACCTCCTCTGTTAACATTAGGGGAAACCTCAGGGCCACGACTTTCATTCGAAGCAACAGGCAGATCTGGTTGACCTAAACCATGTCCAGACTGCTGCATATGAGCATTACTGGAATCCCTCTTATTCGCTTTTTTAGGGTCGCTATAGTTACTTCCTCCGTCCTTGTTGCTTCTGGAAGCATGCTGCTTACCGTGAATTCTCTGATCTTGTCCAACAGCAAGGGTTCCAGGACCATTTGCTTCTACTTCTTCAGCCGCAGAGTAATGCGTTTCAGGAGGCATATTCCAGCCATCGTTCCAGTCATTAGCTTTACATGTGGTGTGATCCTTAGAAGAGCCTACAGCAATTTGTTCGGTTTGGTTACTTTTGTGATAATCCACTGTTCCTCGGAGTTGTCCATCCTCCAAAGCTTGGGTAGATGCTACAGAACTTCGCTGGTTCCATGGTCCATGATCTCTACCATGCTTGCCCTGCCTACCATTCCCATGTCTTGACTTTGAAGGAGACCCAGATTTCCCCACCGTTGAACCAGAAGGTTGGATAATTCCTGTACCTTCACCCCCACAATTTTCTGTCATTTCTGGGGCAGCGGTTGTTGGATTCTTACTGACGACCTGCTCAGCCATTTCCTTCAAAATGGGCTTTGCTACATATCTCTCCATCTCCACTCTTTTGCTTTTAGAACTAGTCTGCCCTTGATGCAGACTCTTCGAAGTGCTAAACTCAGGAACAGTGTTCTGACTGCCTACACCTGTGGAGATATCAGCTTTCTGCTGTGGATTTACCGGGGCCCAAATAACAGTATTGCTACCAGGAAATTTCTCTGCAGGCTTGTTTGCCACTGTGTTCCTTGGATTCCTACGCATGTGCTGAGATTTCCAGTTGTTTTTTCCTCTGCTTTGCGACTCTTCATTTGGGAAGGAACTGATTTGGTCAGACGAATTACCAGACACCTTGATATCCAAGCTTGGGACTGAAAAAGACCCAAACTTTATTTCTACTGCCCTTTCCCTACCAATCTCAATTGACTCATCTCCTGATTTTGAATCTTTTCCAACGGCAGCTCTTGTCGGGTTCATTGCTATGGTTGTCTCCTCACCCCTGTGCTTTTTCTTACCATTCCTGTTATTTTTTCTTTTCGTGTTAGTTGACTCAGTTGAAACGCTTGACGCTGCTGGCATGTCTGAGTTATGACCTAGAACACCTTCCTTTGACACCTCAGGAGGTGGAACAGCATCAACCACCTCTGTGGTAGCTTCAGAGATCTCCACCATTTTTTTCTCAGAAACGAGATTTTGCTTCTGCTTATAACCCAAGCGCTTCTGTTTTGAGGCAGCGCCATCACGGTGACGTGAAATGTTATCATGTTGAGTAGAGCCTTCATTATTTGTATATTTTGCGGAAGGCATCGCGTCTTGCAGTAACGTTTTTCCTGAATCTTCACTAGCTTCTTTAGACTCTGCAGCTGTAACAGTGGTCTTCCTCTCCCGCGATATACGAGTATGGACATCATCTGACTTTGATGCCATACGTGCAGGTGAATGTGACCGAGGAACTTCTGGCATGTCAGGGGTAGAAGCATTGTGTGCATCTTCCAATTTCTGGACTGAACCTTCCTCAGCCAGTTGGGAACGTCTGTTCAATTCTTCTAGTTTTGCAAGAGCCTTAGCCCGCTGATCTCTTTCCCTTTCTTCCTCCTCTTTTTGCCTCGGTTGAGCACGCTGCCTGGCTAACTCTCTCATTGTAGTACGCTTTTAAGAGAACATGTCAAACACTCAGTATAAAACCACAAAAGGATGACAACAAACAATAGAAACAAGTACAACAATGATAATCACATGAACTAGTTTTTACCTGGTCGTCGTTTGGCTCCACGGATATTCCAGACCCAGGCTTCCCGATGGAATCGGTGTCCAGCGAGTCACTTATATTTACCTCAGCAAATCCTTCTGAGTTTGGAGCTAAAGTTACAGCAGAGGAGACTGACATAACAGCTGTCTTCCGCCAACCATCATTGCCTCCGCTGTTTACTCTTTGTTTGGCCTGATGATCTGCTCCACCTTGAGTCTGTTGAGTAGATCTCCTGTAGGTACTAACATCAGAATTTTCCGAGTGAAGGATAGCATTACCGGCCAAAACGTTATTGATAAAATAATAACACACCTTCCACTAATAATTGCTAGCTCAGCGTTTTTGTTGGTGGGAGGATCAACTTGTTTATAGGGTAATGAGTTCTTACTATCACTTGCATGACCACTTCGAGGCATTCGTGCTGAAACTCTATCTGCAGAGGTCCCAGAAATGAATGTAGTTTTTGCATTTAAGCCCTCTATTTTCTGAATCAAACTGGGATCTTCGCGGGTAGCATTTTCTGCCTTAATTGGTTGTACCTCACCACTTGTCTCATTGTTGTTAAGTCTCCTGTTGTTTTTTGAAATTTGCATCTGTGGAGCTACTTTCTCTGCAGTCCGGGGCCTATTTCCTAGAATTTCTTCCCGCTTTGCTTCATCTTCCTTTAACCTCTCATCTTGGGGCTTCAAGAGAATCTTGTATTGTCTTTCTTGAGAATGTGATGGCTCATTCCGTTCCAAAGCCACTGAACTTGCAGACGTATCATATCCACCTTGACCAGAGTGCTGGTGATAAGCGTGAGGACCAGAAGGCCTACCTGGAAAAGGCAGGTCTCTGTGGCTAGGACCGCCATACCCCATGGGAGGACCATAGTAGCCTTCATGCGGCACTGGACCAAGATAAAACCCCGGCCTTGGGTGGACATAAGGGTCAAGCATTGGAGGCCTGAACATTCCATTAGCAGCGGGATTACCCCGAGGACCAGCCTCATGTCCAGGAACAGGTGGAACTCGCGTTGGATAAAACGGAAAAGGATCCACATGAAATCCCCGAGGACCCATTGGGGCACCATACGGTTGGTTCCCTCTATACCAGCCTCCACCTTGATGATTATTTACTGGAGGACCCCGCCAAGCATCATACTGATGAGGGAAATTCGCATTGGGATGTGAACCACGGGAGTCCAATTGCCCTTCCTCTCTAAAATATCTAGACGCATCTTCACTGTATGGTTGATTATCTCTTCTCCAGGTATTGTCATCTCCAATCCGTACATTAGCTTCTGCAAGTCAAGATATGGTCAGGTATAGTTCCCAAGAGAAGATCCACTAGAAAAATGTAAGGGGAATAAAGCAGCAAGAAGATTTCACAGGGTAAAATAGCCCTCTCAATAGAGACAATTATAAACAAAAGAAACTATAGAAATGAAATGCCACTATCTGTTGGTAATATAGAAAAGAGGTTTGAGAATAAGAACCTTCTGTGCAATCAACACCTTGCTCTACCACAGATCTTCCGGACGAAGATGCAGGACGAGTTTGAGGTCCACCATCTGCAAAATCGTAGTTTCTAAGACCAATGTCTAACATATTCACTCCCTAAAATCATATCACACTATCTCTAGTAATCCTAAAGGGGCACTTATTAAGAGGACATCTACTATAATAAGGGTGTTCAACAAACAGCAAGCCAGAAAACCCAGCCTAAAAAGGTTTTAACTTTGTTGCAAAATGAAACTGTGTTTGCTAACGTCACTCTCTAGACAAGAAGGACGGCGAGTATAAGATAGAATTCGGTACAGACTGAAACATTTATTTTCTCCTAATCTTTAATGACACAATTCCTAATGTTTGCAGATGATACCTTGTGGCATTGCGCTCTTTTCAGAACTTTCTTTTTCAGTACCAAGAGAAGGAAAATCTCCAGAAGTCAAAGAAAACCCATCCTTTTTCGCTGGAGCAACTCCCTGTATAAAATGATTAGAAATCTTGAGGAGCGAAGAAAAATTTCAGGGCAAATTATGCAAAGCTAGGTTAAGTGTACAAAGCTATCCTACAAAACAAAAATATTTCTGACATGGAAATATTCAAAATAATCACGAAAACACTTCCATCGCATTCCATTTTACCAACCAGAAGATGCGTCACTAAGTTGCCAGATCATCTACGCACTACAATCTATTTCTCTAGGAGAACAAATAAGTGACCTAAATTTGACAAATTCATCATCCTATATTTGTTTCAACAGCAAACACGAATGATATATCCAGCAGTTATTGAAAATCGATCATTAATCCAGAAAAGCAGATGTAAGGATGCAGCGCCAAAAAATAAATAAAGCTGATGCTCAGAAGAGTCAAATGACTAGTAGACGGAGTTTTAAAGGAAAGAACCGTACATCTTGACCCCATGTTGCAGAAGTATCTGACACGGCTTCAGCAAATCGCGATAAGTGGGAACTTCCAGGTCTTGTGTCTGCACTATGTGGACGTTGTAGTGCAACTGATGCCTGATTAGATGGAAACACCCCGGATGCTGATGAAGGCCGGGAGTTTGAATTACATCCAATAGAAGAAGAATCATGCGCTTTGTCACTATCCGCAGTTGAAGGTCGAGTGACACTTCCACCAGAAGAAGGGCGATTACTGAGGTGGCTTGGGGAACCAGGACCACTTTCAGTATGTGGTGACACCGATAATGTCCCCCACGCATTCAGTGATGATTTACTTCCCCAACTAAGGGTTCCCCTACAACAAATTTCCAGAAGAAAGTGAATTGGTAAAATTTGACTACACATAAGAATGAGGAAATAGCATGTGAAATAGGTACAAACTTACTTTGGAACAATTTCCACATTTGGATCAAGACCTTGATTCTCTAGCCTTGAATTTAGAAGAGAAGTGTTCAGGAACGAAATTATATATAAATATTAATAAGACTAAATATGATCACGCGCTCGTCAAATACCTTTGGCTTGGTAAATTAATCGGTTTTGGCACAGCAACCTTTCCCAATATAGTCATGCCACTTCTTCTTGTAGTACCCCATCTGCTAATTTATCCAGAAAATGCGATAAGAAGGCATGCATGGGGTAATCCACCGACTCTGATTTATCCCCAAAAACCCATGACCCAGAACTAAAACATAGAAAAATTGATGAAAAAGAGAAACTATAAAGAAAAGAATAGAAACCTTCGATCTCCAGTCGAGCTAGAGGCCATAATTAAGCAGCTACAGGATCCAAGTACCCCTTTTGAAACCTGTAAGTCACGCACAGGGTTAGGTTCACAAATTAAACTTCGAGCTCAAATCACAAAGAAATCAAACTAGACTTGACTCTGAAGAACTAATGATATGATAAAGATACTACACTCACTGACTCGTTAGAAGGTACGGTTACCAAATTTACACAAGAAAGCAAACAAAAATTCATGTGGATATCAAACTGAGCTAAATGCAGAGACAGTATAACTCAGACGACACGCTGTTGAGACACTAGTACTACAAGTTCCTCAACTCGAAACTCAAAAGCTTGGTAGGAGCCAAAGACCAAAACTTTCTAAAATTACCATTAAAAGTGAACGAATTAAAAAAAATAATCAACCAAACTTCATCGTAAACACACATCAAATTTCCAGAAACAGACGATGCTCGACAATCAAATACATTCACCAATGTCAATCAAGCTCCACGTAAGGACCCAATCAATTTCACCAAGGGACGCAAGCAATTGTATAACGCGTCGTCAGTCGCATTCAATAAGGCACGAGATTTCTCTCTGAAGGAAAAATCGAATACCTTCAAAGAAGGGGGGGCCCTCCTCGAAAACCCTAGATTCCGCGAGAATCCAACAGGACAGGGGACGGATCGGATGTTCTATTGGGTGGTCGATGGAATCGAAGAGGGAGGATTGAAGGATGAAACGAAGGATCTGTGGAGAGAAGACGGAATCAAGTGATAGGGATGAAGCTTTTACGTTCTCAACGAAAGACGAGAAAGCGTCGAAGTTCAGGGCCTGCACGGTTTACTCAGCTTTTTTCCTTTTCTTTTTCTTCTTTTTTTCAATTTTGCTCTCTAATCTGTAAAATGGTATGACCATTGATTTGCGCCTGCTATAAAGTAAAAGAAAATAAATATTAATAAATGATTTAACTTATTTCTCACCAAAAATATACTCTAATTTAGGTGACTATATGCATATCATTTATATGCTCAGCTAAAATCTTTTTCTTCTTAAACATGTATTATCTACTTCATGCACAGTAATAGATTGAGTAAAATGTTCTTTTCATCATTATTTTTTGTTACTTTAAGGTATGACTGGTAAAAACTTAGAGTAAATGGGCAGAAATAAAGTGAAATAATTAAGTGAAAAAGTTGAAGAGTAAAAGTTATATTAGAAACAAATAAAAAAGTTAAACCCAGCGCAATTACATTTCTGTTTAGGAATTTGGATGAACAAAAAGTACAATAAAGTAAACAGTAAATAGAGTAAAAGAATAAAAAAAATACTAAAACGTTTTTCACTTGATTGGTAAATTCACTAGCTGAAACGAGAGCAACTGATATGTGGCTGAAACATTATGGTTAAATCGGTCATTAACAATCTGCTGGGATTTTAGAATGAGAAGTATCACGCATTTTCCTCTAAAATAAGGCTTATACGAGAACGGGGTCCAGAGGTAAAAGAAGAGTAACTAGAGATCATGCAATCATATACTGATAGATGAACCACCCAGCTCTTCTTGACGCGCTATATGCACATATCTGGATGGCAATCTCTCAGCTATTGAATTTCAGAGAACAACGAAAACCTTTTGTTGTTTACTTATTTCTTAGCCAGAGCTTGGCAAAGAGACAGTGAGGAACTGAAGGTGCATAATGTCCCGAGACAAACACAGCTAAGTTTATCCGTTGACGTTTCTTAACAAGAGCTTCTCTCAAAATGTCCGGAGACAAAACCTCTAAGTCTAAGGGTGAAACCATGATGCCAAACTGATCTAAATCAGATCGATATAAAAATTTGTAAAAAATCATACTGCAACTTATTTTTAATGCAAAAAAACTTTTTTTTAATGCAAATAACCTTAGCTCTGCAATTACTAATGTTATCATAATACAGTCTGTGTTATATATACATGATCATATACTTATTTTCATTTGTATTGCGAACCCAAAAAAAAGACACGAAACCCAACCGGTTCAAAATCAGACGCGACGGTGGATGTTCTCGTCATCGTCGTCCACGGCATCAGCGGCTCCAGCTGCAAGATCGAGGAGTTTCTCCATCTGCACGGTCATTTCCTTGAGCGTGGTTGAAGCCTTGTCAGTGTTTTTCCCAATCAATTCCGTCACGCGCCTCATGCGGTCGCTGGAAGACCTGACGTCGTAGTTAGCTTTGTCGGGGGATTGCTTGAGGTTCACGTTTGCGCTCTTGAGAGCAGCCGCCACAGCCAAGTAGGCCTTATGGCACTCCGTAAACGAAGTCTTCAGCGTTGGATCTTTCTTTGCCGTCTCATCCACGAAAACCGCTGTCTTATCGGCATGGGATAGAGCTAGTCCGATCACGGCCTCGGCCAGTGGATGCTATATATAAGAATATTAATAAAGAGATTGTTATTAGCATAAATATAAATGATTCTCGTTTACAATTTGATAAGTACATTGTTTTAACCAAAAATAAAGATGAGTGCGTACCAGGGCAATGGGAGCAGCCGTAGGGGGGCTGGTCGTCAATGTTTTAACGCAGAAAGCTTGGTCAATGGCGCGATCACAGACCGCGTCAATGTATTTCATGTGAGGGGAGGCTGAAGCTGTATTTAAGAATAGTTGCAACGTTATTGCCGCCGCGGCGAAGGTGGACAAAACGGAGGATGTTGCCATTTTATTAGCGTTCGAAGATTATTTTTCTGATTTTCAGTTGTTATTCAGTTTTACGGGGGGTATATATGCACACTTAGGGCTTGATGAGGGACGTTTAATAATTAGAAAGTACTCTATTATCATTGATATCGAATACGTTAAGTTTACTAAAAGCTTTTTTTTACATTTGCTAAGTTTGGGTAAATTAACCTATAGTTCGTGGTTTGAACAAATTTAGTCAAAGTCCATTGTCTTCCTTATTTGTTTAGAAAACTTGGGTACGCCTTAATAAGTGATGGCTATGCAAATGACTAGTAACGACGAAGTTGATACTTACTGAATAAAACTCACAAAATCCCTTATATATTAATCCTAAAACATTACTAACATGTTTTGTATAGACACGTATCATAATTATTATGATGATTCTCAGAAATCTTTAGAAAAATATGTTGGTCTATATAAATATATACTATACTTTTTATTAAATTAATTATCATATTAATTAGTAGTCTTAAATTATTTGTTTAAATAAAAGTTACGTAAGTTTCATTTCTTAAATAAAAGCTACGAAATTACCTAATATGATTAACGTATATATGACAATTAATAATTACAAATCAAACATATTTGATAAAAAAATTGTATCTCTCTACATTTTATTTTAACTAATATTAAAAAAATAAAAATAAAAATCACATTAAACATATTTAAAAAAAATATAGATTTTTCATATATGTTATATTTTGAATTTTTTAAAATATCTATAAATTACGGAAAATGGTAAGATGTTATTAAGATGATATTTTACAGAACGGAACCCGATCCGAAACGAAATATTTCGGATATCGAATATATCCAAACAAGATTTATATACTTAAATATTAATTATTTTTAGAATTTAATATCTAAAATAATATACAAAATATATAAAATGTTATTAAGTTGTCCAAAATACTTGGAAATATTTACAAATAGTTAAAAATACATATTTAAAATATTTAAATGATATTCTTTTTTTTGAGCAACAATTAAATGATATTCAAAATACCATTACTTCAAATATCTATTGATTTCTTATCTGAATATTGAAGCTAACCAAATTTTATGTTAAGTTTAAGTATTTTAGCTTGCATCATACACATTTATATGTTATAAATATTTTTTTTTATTTTTATATTTTGAGAAATTTAAAGTATAGATGAATTTTATTTTTTTAAAACAAAATGAGTTATCTGAGTCCAAACCCAAACCAAACCCGCAGATCCGAACCGGATCGAACTCACAAAAAATCGAAACATAACTAGACCGAACCAAACCAAACTGAACCAAATGGTATCCGAATGTCCACTCCAAATCAAATGTAAAAAAATTCTTGATAACAAAATGCATTCTAATTGTAATATTTAAATACAACATATTTAAAGAACTCACTCCGCGCATGACGCAGATTATCTTCTAGTAATTATTATAAGATATCACATATTCAAACTCCTCTCGATGGAGGCTTATATGGTCTGTTGCTGTAGCGATATAATAGGATGTGAGGTCTTTTTCCGAGTGGCTTTGGGTTTGGTTTCAAAGAAGTCCCTCTTCAGCTAGCACCGGAGTGTAAGCCAGACTCTACGTCGTTGCAGCTTGAGAGACCTTCTCGGTAATCTTTGGCAAACCATTCCCGCTTAGCCAACTCCTCTTCTCAGCCGGTTTCGATCAGCAAAAGGATTAGGAAGCGCTTGTGCTAGGAGCTTAGTTGATACATGTTACCTAACCTTAATTCTAAATGTGTTGTTGCAATATCCTTAGATCTTTTTTTGATGCTATAAGTTCTTTTACTTTTTTACGGCCTTTAGGATCAGATCAGTTCTCGAGCAATCTATGATTCAATTTCGATGGCAATCAAACCTTCATTATTCAGTTAGGAATATTTACAATTTTAGCAAAAAAAAAAAAATGTTACAACACATAAGTTGCAAAAAAAAATCTGAATCTCTAAATCTGCCAGAGTAGTATCACATTCATTAAAAGAAAATGAATACCAAATAGAAAATCACAAATCATTGGTCTACCTGCTACCTCCACTTTCAAAGCGTTAGTTAATACAAATATTCGAAAGGGTGGGCCATATGTCGAAATAGAATATGATGCCAAGGGGTAAAGATAGATATTGGAGCATTGGTATAGTCGTATAGCTCTCTCCCTTGAATCGTAATCTAAGCAGAACCGTTCACTTCCACCAAAGGACAAAACTCTTTCCCAACTCAACTCTCTTCATTGGTTCCTCCAAATATCAAAACACACAACTAGAGATACCCTTGTCTCAATAAAAAGCCTCTTTTCTCACTCCTCTCTCGTAAACATCGCTGTCTCAAAGAATGGCCTCTCTCTCAGGCCTCTTCTCTTCTTCTCCTTCTCTCAAACTAACCAAAACCCTTTCAGTTAAAGCATTGTCGTCGCCGCTGACCAGAGGAGACTCCTCCTTCTCTTTCCCACATACCTCCAAACCGACACCGTTGACTCTCTCCACCTCACGCTCCGTGGCGCGTTACATTTCTCACACCGACGCCGCCGCCAAGAAAGAGCTAATCAAGGATCCAGATGCGCTCTGGAAGCGCTACCTCGATTGGCTGTATCAGCAGAAAGACCTCGGGCTGTATCTCGACGTCAGCCGCGTCGGATTCACCGATGAGTTCGTCGTCGAAATGGAGCATCGGTTCAAAGCTGCGTTCAAGGCTATGGAGGAGCTTGAGAAGGGTTCTATAGCGAATCCAGACGAAGGGAGGATGGTTGGTCACTACTGGCTTAGGAACTCTAGTCTTGTCCCAAAGCCTACTCTGAAGACATTGATCGAGAACACTCTTGATTCGATCTGTAGTTTTTCTGATGATATAATATCTGGCAAGGTTTGGTGTTTGATCTCTCTCACCTTTGTTTGCTTTGCTGTTTTTACAATGAGGTTTTTGTTTTTGTGGCATTGACAGATAAAGCCGCCTTCTTCTCCTGCGGGTCGGTTTACTCAGATTCTTTCTGTTGGTATTGGTGGTTCTGCTCTTGGTCCTCAGTTTGTTGCTGAGGCCTTGGCTCCTGATAATCCTCCATTGAAGGTATATGAAGACACTGTTCTCTTTGTAGTCAACATTACATTCCCTTGTTGTTAAGATACTTGATCTTTTATCTTTGATTCCTGGAAGTTCTCTCATGTCTTTAGTTTTTTTTTTCTGATTGAAAGATTCAAAATTGTTGAGTGCTATATTGAAAGCTTTCTTCTTCTCCATTGCTCTTTAAGGCTGTTTTTTTTACTCTGGCTGTTGATAGATAAGATTCATAGACAACACCGATCCTGCTGGAATTGATCATCAGATTGCACAACTTGGGCCAGAGCTTTCCTCAACTTTAGTAATTGTCATCTCAAAGGTCTCTACTTTCTTCAGTAGTGTGCACTAGCTTTTTATATAGTCTTTGGTCTTGGTCCTCATGATATTGGAGAGCGGGACTAAGTTTCTTATTTGTTACACAGAGTGGAGGTACTCCTGAAACCAGAAATGGACTATTGGAAGTACAGAAAGCATTCCGTGAAGCTGGTCTGAATTTTGCAAAACAGGTTTTGATCTCAGGTTTTTGAATTTCTGCTTTTTATTGTTGAGATCCATGTCTCTATGAATATGGTTAACACAGCTGCATAATATCTGAGACAAGTGTGCTCTGTCTCACAAAAAAAAACAGGCTTCCCATGGATCATTAGACAGCTTTAGATGTATAGCATATGGTATATCTTCAACTTCTGCTCAACTGTATGCTTATGCAGGGTGTTGCAATAACGCAAGAAAACTCGTTGCTGGATAACACGGCAAGAATTGAAGGTTGGTTAGCTAGATTTCCGATGTACGACTGGGTTGGTGGAAGAACATCAGTTATGTCTGCAGTTGGTCTGCTTCCAGCAGCACTACAGGTAAGTACTGATACATATATGCTCAAACTTAGTAAGATCATTAGTTTCTTTTATGTGTATTAATGCACTGTCATTGAATAGGGGATTGATATTAGAGAGATGCTTGCTGGTGCTGCAATAATGGATGAGGCTACCAGGTCAACTTCGGTAAGTCTTTACTTGTTGCAGCTTGTGTATGAACTACTCACCAGGGTCTTTAGAAGAGTACCATATCACATTGTTGAGTTTTCTGATTCACTTGCCTGTAAATTTTATTTCAGCTCAAGAATAACCCTGCAGCGCTTTTAGCAATGTGTTGGTACTGGGCTTCTGATGGCGTTGGTTCCAAGGTAGTTTTCCTCAACATTTCCAAGAGTGTCTAAGACTAGCAGGGGATTGAGTTTTTTTATTGACCTTTCTTTTATAGGATATGGTTATCCTTCCTTACAAGGATAGCTTACTGCTATTTAGCCGGTATCTGCAGCAGTTGGTCATGGAATCACTAGGAAAGGAGTTTGATCTTGACGGTAACACTGTAAGCATATTCTCTGTCTTCAATATAGACCTAAGCACCCCAAATGAGAGTTGTCCTAAGATCTGTATATTGCTGTAAACCATTAATTCTTGATCACTAACTTAGTCACCTCTGCACATATTGAGTTGAATTTTCACTCAAGGAACAATGATTTGAAATTTGCAGGTTAATCAAGGGTTAACTGTATATGGAAACAAAGGGAGCACGGATCAGCACGCGTGAGTTTCCTTTACTCATATAGCTCTCCTATTCAAACAGCAGTATTTAATTTGATGAAATGTCGTTATAGCTACATTCAACAACTGAGGGAGGGTGTGCACAACTTCTTTGCAACCTTCATAGAAGTGCTACGTGACAGACCCCCGGGTCATGACTGGGAGCTTGAGCCAGGTGTCACTTGTGGAGACTACCTCTTTGGAATGCTTCAGGTCTGATTTTAAGAACGATATTTACACTTTACACACACTGTATTTGGATGATCTTCCCCTCTGATGAGCTGGTTTGTATTTATGCAGGGAACTAGATCTGCTTTATATGCAAACGGTAGAGAGTCCATTAGTGTTACCATTGAGGAAGTGACACCAAGATCTGTTGGAGCTATTATAGCTCTTTATGAAAGAGCGGTCGGGTTATATGCCTCACTTGTCAACATTAATGCTTACCACCAACCTGGTACTTATTTTCCGACCAAATCTATGTTTTGTGATTGCCCAGCTAAAATTTGTATACTGAATCTTACAAAACAACAACGAGTCAGGTGTGGAAGCCGGGAAGAAGGCGGCAGCTGAAGTTCTAGCCCTGCAAAAGCGTGTATTGTCAGTTCTTAACGAAGCCAGGTAAGAACCAGACCATGTGTTCTTCTTATCAGGAGAGACCAGTAAGATACTAATCCTTCGTTTTCTCTGCCTGCAGTTGTAAAGATCCAGTAGAGCCATTGACACTGGATGAGATAGCCGACCGTTGCCATGCTCCTGAGGAAGTAACGTCCAAACCCTTGCGGAAAATAACTTCTCATTAGTAACTTTTTGCATGTACATATCAAGAGGTGTGTGTTTTGAATTTTGCAGATAGAGATGATATACAAGATCATAGCTCACATGTCTGCAAACGACAGAGTTCTGATAGCTGAAGGAAGCTGCGGATCGCCACGGAGCGTTAAAGTGTACCTGGGAGAGTGCAATGTGGATGACATGTACGCATAATAAAACTTTCTCAAACGCACAAATGAGTCTGAATCTCTGTTCTGTTGTTTTCCTTATTTATTTCTGCCAAACGTCTCTGATTTTGAAATAAAATAAAAAGATTGCAATAAGAGCAGGAAACACTTGTGTACTGGAAAAACATTGCAGGGTTCATCAATCAATCACTTGTTTAGATCTCAACACTTTTCTTGATGATCTTTTGTTGCATCTCTTTTTAAATAAACTAGTCAAAAGCTTAATAAGCAACTTCACAACGACTCTCCTCCATGTAGTTAGATTGTATGAGTATTGCAACTCAAGCAAAGTGAAACGTTAAATTTTTGAAGCATCTTCCGTAGGAAAACAAGACACAAGTCGATTAGTCCCCACCACACCACCATCTAGTTTGCAGCTTAACATTATCATACAGCAAAATATAACGTTACATTTCCTTTGACATTTTTGTATAAAGATATTGCTGAATAATCATTTTTCTTTTTGAAAATAATTCTCACCAAAGCTTAGTGTGCGCACACAACGACATCGTTTCAATTTGGTTTCATATTTGAATTCCCTAACTTTTGGTTTGACGGTGTGCTAATTTAGTCAGTCAATCATAAGTTTTTTAATAATTTAAATAAGTCAATAAAAGTTCAGAGTTTTATTGGCTAGACAAATGTATATGTTTCTTTTGGCAACTACTGAAAAGTTCATGATTTTTTTGGCCGAATTCTCGAAACTAAAAGGATAACTTTTGTTTTAAACACCAACTAAAGGTAGAGAATTGGTTTCATTTCACACAAAACAAAAGAAGTTATTGTTTCCAAACAAGTCAAAATGATCAAATTAAATTTCAATAAAATGATAACTATACCTTTTTATAGATATATAAAATACATAAATATTTTTAAGAGATTCAAAAATATTTTTTCCAAAAACTTTTTTTTTGAACTATTTCTTGAATTTTCGTTCTGATAAATATTTTTATGGAAAAAATGTTTAAGAAACATTCTTGAATGTGTATGATATCTTTCTTAATTTGACTTTTCCAAATAAGTATAATATCTTTTTATAATTTTGGAAGATATTGATAGATATGTATACATC
This sequence comes from Hirschfeldia incana, assembly GCA_026261945.1. Lineage (NCBI taxonomy): Eukaryota > Viridiplantae > Streptophyta > Magnoliopsida > Brassicales > Brassicaceae > Hirschfeldia > Hirschfeldia incana. Next base: position 9,679,316 of record JABCMI010000006.1, read on the forward strand.
TTCATAAAATTTTAAAAAGATGTTTATGAATATGTATTTATGAATACTTAACTAAACTAGAAATATATCTTTTTGTGCACAACTAGAATTATATGTATATTTACAATTATATATATATATATATAACATCTTCCCAAACTCTTTCTGGATGACATTCTTAAATTTAATACCTTATTATTATAAAATATTATATGTACTAAAAAATAATATTTATACATATTTCGAAAATATAATGCGTATAATTGGTAATATGTATATTTTCAAAAGAAAAATGTTGTGTATTAAACCATTAAGTAGATTGGTTTTATCCATCATACATAACTCATAAGTGATTTGGTTCATTTGGATATGGTTAGGTTTGAGTTGATTTATCCATTTTAACACCGTTATGCATATAAATTGAATTCATGAAGATGTCATAAATGTATGAAAAGTTTCATAAATATATACAAGTTACATTTAAAAATTCTTGTTAACGTTTATGAAAGCAGACACAAATTCGGAAAAATATAAATTCAGGAGGATATATTTTTATAGAAATATCGTTTCTAAGAAATTGAAAATTTGAAAATTCATCTATTTATTCTATCATTTTATATTTTCTATATTATCTTATTTATATATATATATCAAATAAATAATTAATTAAATTATAGATAAGAATATAGTAATCAATTACCATTTTTATGAATTTAAATTTGGTTACTTTGACTTCTATTTAGAGAACAAAAAGAAGAAGCTGTTAGACTTTGACTGGAGTAGGAAATGATTTCCCAAAAATAATAGAAAAGCAAACAAAAGTTTAATTTGAACTGCCCAATGTCGATTGTCTCTCTCCCTCGCTCCTCCGTGAAAGCTTTTTGATTAAGCTTCCTTCGCTACTCCACTGGGCGACCTGTGACTCCCTGAGGAGTCTCCTCTAAAGCAAGACTTCATTTGTTCAATTTAGCAACTGACACTGAGCAAAGCTCACACCATGATCTCCATGAGCAAGACAGAAGATTGTGTAGAAAGTAGAAACACCGGACATTTTACTAGGTATCATTCTCTTTTATTTTAGCTCTTCATGTGAAATGAGTTCTGAGTCTACTAAACCATTTTAACGTTTTTTGTTTGTGTTTTAGTCGACCTAGTGCTGTTTCTGAGTCATCTGATCAACATCCCGTTCGGCTGCCAACTTTTCATGCAAGGTAACATAGAAAACAAACCCCACTGATATCTTCAATCAGTTTTGTAAACTAGTTGGATTGATGGGCCGCCCATTTTTATCTACCTTGACACAGCGCTCGTGGCACATGGCATGCAGTGGTTTCCTACGATGCATGTGTGCGAGTTTGCCTTCATGGGTGGGAAAAGAGTTGCATGGAGGCTCCCATGTTTCTGGAAAACGATTGTGCTATTCTACGAGAAGCATTCGGGTGAGTTTTGTTATTGACGTGTAGATATTTTTTATATTTCTCTATCATACAAACTTAAGTCGAATGATATGTTTTCATCCACATGCCTCAAAAAGTAATTATTGAGTAACACACTTTTTGTTGGGGTTTAAACTGAATACAGGGTGAAGCAACTCCTTTTGCGATCAGAGGAGGAAATGCTGGTGAATCAATCTTCACAAGCTCCACACGAGGGAGCTGCATCAAAACCAAAGAAAAAGATTGGCAAAATGACGGTTCAAGGTAAAATTTTATTCCATCTTCCATCTGCTTAATTATTTGGCTGCCCTCCTCCTACCCTCCTCCTATACCCAATATGCATAATTAATTAACTACTTGTCTACTTCTGCAGTACGAAGTGTTAAAACAGTTTTGGATGCTCCAACGGGTTGTGGTATATCATCGCTGATAAAGCTTGAGAAAATCCGGGATCACTTTTCCAACATCTCAAAACGTATATCTTCTAGATGGCGGGCTCTAAGGAAGATCCATCTTCGTGTACCAGAAAATGGTTCTCCTCTTTCACGTCAAAGACAGGGATATGTACATGGCGGAAATAGTTCAACGTCTTGTGATGTTCAAGGTATGACTTTACTTAGCATATGTCACTTAGATATATAGTATGTGTGGGCGAGGTGACTAGGTGAGGAAGATATTGTAGTTCCATGTTTCGCCACTTCACTGCTTTATTTGATAACTTTTATAAATATCGGTTAATCCGTTTGATTCTGTCATTCAGAGACATACTCGTGTAGGTTAAGATTGAAAAGCTTAACTGAAGATGATGCCATTATCATGCAACCCGGCTCCTGTGAAGGCCATGTTTTGTATGTACTTTCTTTCCCCTCTCTCAGATCTACTTCGGGTAACTTTCCATATATATATATATACACACATATGTGGTGTCTGACAAAGTAGATGGAATTTCAACAGCTTTCCTGATAGTAATGGAGATGATCTGATTGTTGAAATACTTGAATCAAACGGGAAGGAATTTGGGCGTGTGGTTGTCCAGCTGCCTAATTTTTCTGAAGATTCCGTGAGTCATTTTCACTTTACCATTTGTCATTTGTTAGTACGTTTCAAATGCTTCTAATGAAGAATTGATGCATACAGGCTGGGAAAATTCTCTGGTGCTCGGTCTTTCGTGAGCCAGAACATCAACTTGTGGGAAAACTCCAGTTCTGTATAAAGTATTCAAGTTCTGATGATAATAGCCATTTGAAGGTGTGTTAGCTACCTCTCTCTCACTATATTTGGTATCTGTGATGTTCTCTCTTCTTGTTTGCTTCTTCTAAGTGGATTTGCATCTCTTTGTAGTAGACTGAGAGAGACTCCATCAGTCCATTTCCTTGAGAAAGTTTTAGCTTGTTGATAGGAACAACAACTACCTCTTCTCTTGTTCAGAAAAAAATCATTTTATAATAGCTGTTAATTTTATTACAAGATGGGAGTGTCATGGTTGTGTAAGAGCTTATGCGCGTACACTCAGATTCTCTCATGTTCATTAACTGAAACCTTCCTCAAACTTTATTGAAAATATATCTTCTGTTTGAAGTATGTGTATCCTCTGCAGATTATGTGTGTGAACACACACACACACACATATATATATATATATAACTCATTGTATAGTGCTGAGAAGATTTTGGTGTATTTATTTGTTTGTTTCATCTCTCCTGTAGTGTGCTTCTGTGGCAGAAACAGTCGCATATGATCTAGTCCTGGAAGTGGCCTTGAAAATGCAGGGTTTTCAGCAAAGAAACTTGTTGTTAAATGGTTCATGGAAATGGCTTTTGGAAGAATTTTCCTCTTACTATGGGATTTCAGATGTCTACACCAAGCTCAGGTATACCACACTCACTTTCTCTCTCTTTTTCTTAATCATTGGAGGGATATGCTATAACTCGGTTTTCTCTATCTTGTTTTGTTGCATTAGATACTTGACCTATGTGATGGATGTCGCTACACCGACTTCAGATTGTCTCTATTTGGTGCATGACTTGCTAACACCTGTCATCATGAAAATAAATGGCAATGCTATCTTGAGTCATCAAGAGGTACATCCTCAATCCTTTTTGTTTGTTTGTTGTGGACGCATATTAGTCTTGTCATACAATTGCTTTTTCTGCCTCTGAACCGCTTATGAATCTCCTTTTTTTTCCCTTTCAACAGAATCGGATCCTAAAGGAAATGAAGGACCAAATCGAGCAGATTCTGAAGCTGGTCTTCGAGAACTACAAATCTCTTGATGAGTCTTCCTTGTCTGGAATGAGTTATGATGTCAGTTCTGCAACAGGAGTTCCACCGCCAGCACTCGCTCCTGCTGTTGAAGTGTACATGCTTCTGCATGATAACTTGTCTCCAGAGGATCAGAGTAATCTTTGTCATTACTTCCAGGTAAAGCATACACCCCTCTCAAATGCCTTACTTCACTCTTGGTTAATTTTTCTCATCTATTTGCCATCAATGCTTTTTACAGGCAGCAGCAAAGAAGAGATCTATAAGGCACATTGGTGAGACAGATGAGTTTGCTATAAACAACAATGATCGGGATCCTTCTTCAACGTCGGCTGCTTACCAGAAAATGAGTATGGTCTGCAAGAATGTAAAGAATGAGATTTATACTGATATTGAGATCCACAATCAAAATATACTTCCCAGGTTTGTATGCAAGTGAAAAAAGCTATGCTCAGCTAAGCTAATCTTAATCAACTACTTCCAGAATAATTGATATGAAAGGGCCTTGTAGCATGGTGTTGATTGCCCAATGTTTGTTATATTGTTTTCATATGCAGCTTTGTTGACCTTTCACACCTGTCAGCATCCATATACATCACTGATCTCTCCAACAGACTTCAAACGTTCCTTGCTGCATGTCCACCGTCTGGTCCTTCACCAGCAGTTTCAGAGCTTGTGATTGCAACTGCAGACTTTCAACATGATCTTTCCAGCTGGAACATCGGGTAGGCCATTTTATTTATTATTTTTTAATTATTATTATTGTCAATTGGTTTTGACTAGTATGGTGTTTTATTTTACAGTCCTATCCAAGCTGGTGTTGATGCAAAAGAATTATTCCACCCATATATTATGATTTGGATTCAAGATAGACGTCTTTCTTTACTTGAATCATGCAAACTTGATAAGGTATGCAATGTGGCTTCTCTCTGTGGTCTTCTTCAATTCTAAATCAAAACTGTGGAGAAGTAAAAATATTTTTTGCTGGATGTGCGTCCTTATGAGCTTATGGCGCATCACTGAGTAACTGACTCCTTTTTGTCTATTAAAAAACCTATCATTCAATCAGGTAAAATGGTGCGGAGAGGGGACACAGCGTTCAGCAACCCCATTTGTTGATGAAATGTACACCAAGCTGAAAGAAACCATTAAAGACTATCAAGTTATCATTTCTATATGGCCGGAGTATATCGTCGTACTGGAGAGTGTAAGTTTAGCGGTTCCTTGTTTTCCTGTTGTATTCCATTGCATGTTATAAGCTAACTACATCGATTGTGTTTCTTTTAGGCCATTGCTGATGTTGACGAAGCAGTTGTGGAAGCTCTGGAGAAGCAATATGCAGGTGTCTTATCACCTCTAAAAGAAAACTTGGCTCTAAAAACGCTAAGCTTACTAACCAAAAGATCTGCATACGTAGTCCCGGATGAGGTGAGTGAGGATAATAGTGTTCCCTACACTTGAATCCTTAACGTCATGCATGATAAAGGAAGATTTGTTTGTTTTGCTGAAAAGTTTCTTTTATCTGCTGGTGCATGCAGCTGGGCATTCTACTAAACTCTATGAAGAGAATGCTTGATGTTCTACGACCTGATATAGAGGCTCAATTTAGAGAGTGGTCTTCATGCATTCCTGATGGTGGGAACGCAGCTCTTTGCGAACGTCTTTCTGAGGTGACGGTGATGCTCAGAGCCAAGTTTCGAAGTTACCTTCAAGCTGTAGTCGAAAAACTCGTAGAAAATGTGAGTTTCATGTTTCTTTTCGTAATCATGTTGAATGTAATATATGTTTTGGGATCTTATATCCCATTTAGTAAAATGTCTATGTTGTAATCGGCTATTCTCTTTCAGACCAAGCTACAAAAGGAGACAACGTTGAAGAAGATTCTTCAGGACTGTAAAGAAAGTGTTGAAGAAGAAGACATGGGAAGAAAAATGCAAACCCTTAAGGAGCAGCTCACCAACACAGTGGATAATCTACATTTCGTTTGTGGAGGGACGGATGTATTCATCGCATTGTCCCGAGGATACTGGGACCGTATGGGAGAGGTAACTATTTTCAATAGCTGTCTCTTGAGTTTTGTTTGCGTGTGGCGTGTGCTGGGGGAGCTGATTCTTCTTCTCTTGCCCTATTGACAGATTGTTCTAAGCTTTTTGGAGAGCAGGAAAAAGAACAGAGCTTTGTACAAGGGTTCTAGAGTTGCCGTCTCTGTAAGGCCTGGTCCCCTACAACTTTTGGTTTCATGACTCTTAAGACTTGACCTCATCTTATGTAAATGGTGCATATTTGCAGATACTAGACGATACATTTCCAGCAGAGATGCACAAGCTACTAGGAGATTCGTTGAGAGAGCAAGACCTGGAGCCTCCAAGATCGATTGTGGAGGTTCGCTCGATTCTTTGCAAGGACACTACAAGTTTCTAAAGCCAAGTCTTTCGACTACAAAGTATCAAACGCCTCCTTAGCTCGAAATTGTAACGGATCAGATCTCATTTCCTCCTCTGCTTCAAGCTGCTCAATTTCCTTTTGGCAGTACAAAAACTCTCTTTACCAAAATTGACTAAACTCATGGAGAATAAAGTCTGATTTTAATCTCTGGCAAACAATCTAAACAACAGCAAAAATATGTGGTGATATGAAGAAGATTGAAATGAAACTAATAGTGAAGGCTTCAGAAACAAGAATATATTGAATTGAGATCAAACTAATCTTTAACATTGCATGTTGAAGATAACATCACATAGAAGAGGCGACAAATGGAATATGTACAGATAAATCAGAATGATATAGAACATTTGCTGAGTTGAGAAAGTTGTAACTTATGAGCAACATGTGAGTGAGATGATGTGTGTTCCCAATTCAGACAAGCTTTGATATGGCCTTGCAAGACACCCAGAAGGCTTTGGATGCAATACTCAGGATCATAGGGTTTTGATATATCCTGTTAGCCAAAAAAAAAAGAACAAATTTGATTGGTGAGAACTACTTAGAAGCAATCAGACAAACAAACAAACTAAGGATTGAAAGAGAGTGTAATATTAGTACCCTATGGCAGTAGCACTCCAGGATGCAACGTTGTAAATAACTTTACTACCTTCCCATGCCTTACGAAGCTTCCCCTTTCGCTTCTTCACTGAAAACATGGTGCTAAGTGCTACAATCGCAATTTTCATAAGCAAACTCTCTTAGTACACCTAATAAAAGTCACACACACTCACTACCATCTTTAGCAAGATGTTCATAGGCTAACAAATCCCTAGAGGCTACTTTCTTTTTTTTTCTAATTGTGTGAGTCATGGAAGTTTAACGATTTTACCTTTCTGAAGCTGATCAGGTGATATATCCTACACAAAGAACAACAACACTCATGATGAGACATGAAACAAAGACATAGAGACGAGAACAAGACCCCTTAAATGTACCTTAGTCTGCTTAAGGGAAGATAAATAAGTAGCCATGAAACAAGCGATACCGTCAGCAATATCTTCTTCCCTAACAACAACATAATCATCTTCCGTTTCACCTTCACCCCATACATCATCTTCACTAACTACGTCCCAAGTGCTACCATCTTCTGCCAAAATTCCCCTATATTGTTAGTTATCTCTACAAGTACCAAAAACAAGAAAACTGTAATGAAGAGTTCATAATACCAGGAAGATCTTGGAGAAGAGAGACTTGAGCTAACTCAATCTTTTCCCGAAAGTCATGACCTTCGACTCTAGATTTTATGAGATCATACAACTGCACAAGAAGCATCATTCATGGTGGATAAAGTCGCAACCTTTTCTACAAAATTCTACTGTTAATCAATTAAAAGGAGCATACTTTATCGGTTTCAGGATCTCCTTGATCGGACTCTTCTTCTCTCTCCGGCGAGTCGCTATTATTATCCTCCTCTTGGGAACCACTGGTGGGACCTGTTTCGGTGAGATTGAGCAGCTCGAGAGCTCTCTGGCAATCCTCGAGCAGATTCTGCAACGTCTTCCGCTTGACACGGATGCTATCCAACTCCACGCGGTTTAATGGATCATCAGGAGTCGAGCTGGAGACCTCGATTTCCATGGAATTGAGAGGGAAACTCTCTCTGAAGGGGGCGTGGAAAATCGGCAGAGATGGAGAAGACGATTGATTGATTTTGATTGATTGTTCTTCGTCTCCTCCACGCTTCTCTTCGACCTATTTGTTTAATTTTAGCAGGGAAAGGAAAAAGAGGAAAAGGATAAAAAGAGTCGTAAGTAGTAAGACAACAAGCAACTCCTACATTAATTTGTGTCAGAATAATAGAATCTTCTTTTTGAATCTTCACATAGAAAACACTAAACATTGCTTAACAAATTTAATAATGTATAGATCATTTAAATATTTTAGTATTTTTTGTAAAAAAAGAATATGATTATTATTGAGTCAATTTGCTGAATTTATATCTAGAGACGAATGTTACGGGGGACATTATCAAAATTCTTTAGAAACCAACTGGAACATGAAAATCATTACTAAAATTTTACATAGAAATTTTAAAAATCATCCGGGGCAACCGCCCCAACTGCTCACCATGTGGCTCCGCCAGGCATCAATATTAAACCAGTTGCAAACCATAATTACCCAACCTGTTTCCTTGATCAAATTTACTGAAACCTACATACCATAAATATATTAACATCAAAAAGTTAAATTTGAAAAAGTGTGCGCTTACTTTGCAAGATTGATATTATTATTTTTATTTAAAACAATTTAATAATTTAATCCTAACTGAAAATTGGATCCGATAACATAACACCGGTTTCACTGGGAGCTAAACCGATTCGCCTGGACCGAACCAGCTGGCCGGGGTATTGTTCATTTATGATTGTCATCAAGTGTTGTGAGTTACGGATAGGCAGGCCTGTATGATACCGTTGTTTTGAAGCCCAATGCTATTCTCTTTTTGTCAAGCTCATACTCCAAAGAGTGATTCTGTCGATCATAAAAACTGGAGCCCAAGTGCGATAGTCATTCTATACAACGAAGGAGACGACTTTAACATTACGACTTAGCCGGTGAAATCTTCAGGGTTCATGCAATTTATGGTTAGCAAAAGTTTGTGGTGTATGATGTATCCTGTTTGGTTCTTGAACTCCATCAATACATCGTCGATCCAACAAACAAAGATTATAATGCATGAAATAATATATTGAGACACCCATCAAACAAATAAAAAAAGTAGACGAATGAATGGAGTCCCCATGCATGCACCAGCATTATTCAAATGATAAGTTGTTTTATATGAATGGGCCACGTAGCTTTTATCAAAGAGTCAAAGGTGTCACCATTAACACAACAGAGAGAGTGGTGGATGATCGTGGTCGGCACGATGCACAAATGCAAGGGTGTATTAAGGTTGTCATTTCAATATTACAATATCAAAACAACTATATACCAAACTTACTTAATAAAATGTAGTAATTAATTGATAAAGACTAGCTAGAGATATTGATATTAACTAAGCTATATAAAGAAGGCGTCAGCAAAACTATAGATTAGAGAGTAATTATAAGAGTGGACAATGTGTATTTTTATGAGAGAAATAATAGTTGGAGAAGAGAAGAGGTCAAAAGATAGATAGAAGGAGAAATGTTTTTTCCCTCCAAGAAGGGAGGGGGGGTGATGATTACGTGTACAACTGCCGAATGAATGATGAATGAAACAAAAGACTTCCTCTGTTTACGCCCAACATTTTCGCTTCACCTCTTCTCTCTCAAAACACCGTTGAACACATCAAATCCAAACCTCTTTCTCTCTCTCCACCCTGAAAAATATTAACAACTATTATTATCATCTAATTCATTCTCCAGATCAAAATCAAGGTTTTGTTTATTGAATCAATGCTTCTTATAATCTGAGATCGGCTATTATCATCATTTTTCTTTCTTCTCTTTGTTTCCTTGAACTTAGTGTTGCATTTCAATGGCCTGAAAGCTATGGCTAATAGAAACGGAGACTCTTCTTCTTCACAGCCTCATCAGGCCCAGCCACAACAACAGCAGAATGCTAATGAACAAGACCAGGCGAACCATGTCCGTGATTCTGATTTTTTCTGATCAAACCTTATTCTCATTCTGATGATGATGTTATTGATGTGTGTTTTATCTTCCGATCATAGGGTGATGCACAGTCTGGAAACGCCCGTGGTGGCAACACGGTAACTACCTACTTTCTTACGTATATTTGAGCATTCATATAATAATCATTACATTAGCTTTGCGAGGTGGATTGAAATATAAACTTTTTCATTGAAAAGAAACAATCCTTACTGTTACTAGTACTTGTATATTGTTTATGTTAGAAGATGTCTCAGTGATTTTCTTAATGTTATACTGGCTTTAACTTTTTGTAGGTATTCAAGAGTGGACCGCTATATATATCCTCAAAAGGTTTGTTTACTTCTTAGGATACTGAGATTCTTAGTTCATATATATAGCCTTTCCTTTCTTTTGTGGGTGTTGCAATTCTATGATGTGAGTTGTTCAGAAGGTGCAGCATTTCTAGTTTTGGCTGTGGATAACCGTTACTGGTAAATTAGTTATTATAAGTACACTACTTCGATTGTTTACAAAAGCAGGAGTTCAGAAGGAATTTTCTTGAGGGTTTTTGATTGGTGCTAAACTAACTATACTGCAAGCTTTGTATTTATTTGGTTCGTAAGTTTCATAAGGTTTTACTTAACACAGGGCTTGGGTGGACATCTTGGAAGAAAAGATGGTTTATCTTGACGCGTACTTCACTGGTTTTCTTTCGAAGTGACCCGGTAAGCTTCCATATTCTGATGGTGAAGGGTTCTGCCAAATGTTGTCTTTCTTAACTTGACTCACACGGAAATAAGGATAGGGCTCAAATGTACAGAGTATGGGTATCTCAGTAGGTTTCTGTTTAATTTTTTACAGAGCGCAGTCCAACAGAGAGGAGGTGAGGTCAATTTAACCCTTGGGGGAATTGATCTCAACAGTTCAGGCAGGTTAGGTTATTGTTTTGAATCCTTTCTTTGTTTTCTTAGAGTAGTCTATTAACTGATGTATTATGCAAATATCTGGTTCACATCAGTGCTAACATTAAATAACTCTGGACTTTGTTTTTGTTTAGCGTGGTTGTTAAGGCAGATAAAAAGCTGTTGACTGTTCTCTTCCCTGATGGTCGTGATGGACGTGCCTTCACACTCAAGGTTCCTTCAAAACTCTTCTTTCCTTTTCTTGCTATTGCATCCATCTCATTTTTATATGGTATTTTTTTTTTGCAGGCTGACACAATGGAGGATCTACACGAGTGGAAAGCGGCTCTAGAACACGCTCTGACACAAGCACCTAGTTCTTCTCATGTTATGGGTCAAAATGGTATCTTCAGGAATGATCAATCAGATGCCCCTGCCGGTGTTGATGAACATAGTATGTTTCTCATTTTTTCAATGGTTTTTAGTCTATAATAACATGATCTGTTTTGAGTGCTGTGGGAGTGTCAAAGAGTAATGAAAGGCTCACAAGAATGTGGGCATAGTTTAGATAACCCAGTAACATGTAAAGATTAGTTTCTCTTAAGACAATGATGCATTTTTCTTATTTTTTACAGAAGATGAGGCACCAGCAAGACCAACCGTTCTTGGAAGACCAGTTTTACTTGCTCTTGAAGATGTTGATGGAACTCCATCTTTCTTGGAAAAGGCACTTAGATTTGTTGAAGATCATGGTATTAGTTTTAGTCTTTCATCTTGCTTTCCTCCTTTTTATCTTTTAGTCATATTGATCACAAAAGGAAATACTTTATCTTTGCAGGAGTCAATACAGAAGGAATCTTGAGACAAGCTGCTGATGTTGATGATGTTGAACATCGGATTCGTGAATATGAGAAAGGTTTGAGTTTATATTTTTCTTTATTTACTGCATTGTGAATTAGTATTAATATGTAGTGACTTGGTTCAGGGAAAAATGAGTTCTCTCCAACAGAGGATGCTCATGTTATTGCTGATTGTCTTAAGGTACTTATCATTACAATGATGAGTTATAGTCTTTTTTCTTAATATCTATAATTGTATCCATGATTTTGCAGTATTTTCTCAGAGAGTTGCCTTCCTCTCCAGTACCTGCATCTTGTTGCAACGCCCTTCTGGAAGCTTGCCGTAAGTTTTATCACTGAGACATCTTGAATCATTCCTAGTTTTCTGACACATAACATCATCAGGCACTATCCGTGGCAGTAGAGTCAATGCTATGCGTGAAGCAATCTGTGAATCCTTCCCTGAACCAAATAGACGCTTACTGCAAAGGTAGTCTCTTATCTGTTTTCACTTTTAGCTTGTGAAATTTTAGAGATGAACCTTGTACTTATGTGCAAAGCCACAAGCCCCTGATTCTTATTGCCAATCTAAACCATTTCTGTTTTTAATTATGTTTGTTTTTTTTCTTTTTTTTGCAAGAATCCTGATGATGATGCAGCTGGTGGCCGCTAACAAAAATGTGAACCGGATGAACACCAATGCTGTTGCAGCTTGTATGGCACCTTTACTACTCCGACCTCTTCTTGCTGGAGACTGTAATATTGAAAACGATTTTGATGTGGGTGGTGATGGTTCTATGCAACTTCTTCAAGCAGCTGCTGCAGCCAATCATGCTCAGGCTATAGTTATCACATTGTTAGAAGAGTATGACAGCATTTTTGGTGTAAGATTCTACTTTTCTCTCTATGATCAAACCACTCCTTTGTCATTTTGCATAATGACAACCTTGGAGGCAATGTGAAAGGACCATTTCAGTTTATAGACCAGTGTGGTTATATTCAGACACTGACTCCTAGCTGCATATATGGTCTATGGCTGCAGGAAGGTTCCTTGTCAGCTGGCTTGTACTCTGACTCAGAAGAGAGTGGTAGTGAAACGGAGGAGGGAACAGATGATGGAGACTATGATGATGAAGACTATGATGGCTCACAAGGATCTGGTGACTACACAGATGAGGAAGAGGATCTTGAAAATGAATCTGAGGGATCATACAGTGAGGGTGAAGCCTCAGCCGACACTCCCCATGATCCTGATGACCATAAAGCAACGTCTTCTATTCAGGTTCAATAACTATTCAAGTTTCCTTAGTCCTCACTCCATCTTTTACTAGGAGATGTGTTTGCAGGAATATTAGACATTTTATTTTGTTCATGTTGCAGATAATTGAAATTACAAGCTCTGAATCCACCCCAAAAGGAAGTACAACGCCTCAAGTTCCTAAGAAGCTTTTATCCAGCTCCAAACGGTCTTCACTGCCAAGGCATGATCATGCAAGAAAGGATGAGAATGTTTTGGCTAAAGGTTTGGATAATAGAGAGGTAAAGGCTGTTGTAGAGGTCTCAAAAACTGAGGATAAGAACTCATCAACTACATTATCCAGTGCACCAGGAGGAAGTAAAAGGCTATGGGGCCGTGCCCATGTAAGTTTCTTTTTCTAGTTTCTTGATGTGGTTGCCCTAGCTCGTAAGGCATTCAGTAGTTAAGTAAAACTTTGGTCTTTCAATGTGTGCCTAGGGGAGGAAAAACCTGTCGATGGAGTCTATTGATTTCACACTGGAGGTGGAGGAAGATGAGTAAGTATCATCATCTCTATAAGTGACTAACATATTTGTTAAGATCAGTCCTCAAAAGGAGAGCTTGTTAGAACTTTTCAAACTTGTTAGGAACTAAAGTAGTACTGTAAAACAATGTGGTCTACTATGTATACATGTTTACTTAAAAATCTGACAATGTTTATATATATATATATATATTCTGCAGTGCTGACATTGAAAGACTTGAATCAACAAAATCGGAGCTACAAAACAGAATCACTGAGGAAGTCAGGATAAGCCCATTTGAGTTATTATTGGTGACTTGTAACGAGTATGTGAATTGTAACAAACTTCATTTTTCTCTTGTACAGGTTAAAAACAACGCAGTACTACAAGCTAGTTTGGAGCGACGGAAGAAGGCGCTGTATGTGCGGCGCCAAGCTCTAGAGAAAGATGTAAGCTTAAGACAAAACCATATCCTAGCTATATGAAGTTTGTTCTTATTAAGTTGTTTGAGTTATATGAATGTTCTTTTTTACATTCTTCCTCTCAGGTGGAAAGACTACAAGAACAGTTACAGCAAGAGATAGACAAGAAGTTAGCTCTGGAAGCAGGCCTGAACATGTCCAAAGGGAATCAAACTATTCCAGAAACAACAGATGAAAAGGTTGCTCTTCTTCATACTGTGTAGCAGCTTGTTGACTCTTGCTTGGTTTTAAAGTTACATATCCAACTTGAAAGACATGCTTGTTTGACAGTTGAAGAAAGATCTACAAGAGGTAGCTCAGGCTGAGGACGATATTGCCAACTTGGAACATAAGGTTGATGATCTTGAGGATAGGCTTAGTCAACAAGGCGTGAAAGGTTCTTGTTCACCGTCTCGTGGAAGCAGAGAATCTCGGAGAAGTCCAGAGCACAATGCTAAGATGTAAGGATTCATCAATCTTTTGCTTTAAATCAACTCAAAGCTAATCAATAGTCTTTTTTTTTCAACTCTATCACACAGGAAGGAGAAGCAAAAGGATATAGAAGCAGCCTCTTCTAACGTTTCAGAAAGGTCTATGCTCAAGGTAACAACAGTAAAAATATCTATGTCTTACAGGTTTGTTTCTCCTTCCGTTATGCACTACAGATACGTAACGTTTAGCAGGATGGGCAAGAGTCTGTAAGAGAAAATGAGATAGAGAAGATACAAGATCCACGGAGCAAAAGCTCACAACAAAACTCAAAGCTTGCAGGAATGTCAAAGAGGTCTGGCACAAAGGGAGAGGTAAGTAACAACACAAACATATATATAAGAAAAAAACACACACACAAACATAATACTAAATTACAACTAAACATCGTTCAAAACTAGGAGCTGAGTACACAAACAAACAGACAACAGGGAAACACAACAACAACAATTTCTGCACTTTCCAAATTAACAATGCGGCTCAACTTCCTCAAGGAGAGGCGGAGTCAGATCGCCAACGAGCTCTCAAACATGGACAAAGGAAAAAGCTCAGGGCAACCCAGTCCATCTTCAACGGAGCAAAACCAAAATGTGCAGGAAACTGAAAGAGGAACAGGATCAAACCAGAACCAGGATTCAGACAGCAGCAAAGTCCAAAGCCCGCATGTTCTTGACAGAGGAAGATCTGATAACGGAGGGGACAGAAGCAGAGGAGGAAACCAACCCAGCACTACACCTAGGACCTTGTCCAGATGATGATCTCTTTGTTAGAACGCTCCTTATAACCGCAACTTCTCCATATGTACAGCCACCATTTAACTCCATGTCCATTTACATGCTTATTCATTCTCTTCTTATCTTGCTTCAAAGACCAAATAAACTTACACTTTTTTGTTTGTGTGTTCTTGACTCTGTTATTTTGGTAGTGACATTGACATCATTATAGAAACAAAAAAAAGGGATTCTATGTAACAGCAATGCTTGAACAAGAACAAATATATTGATATCCCCTTCCTCTTTCTATATTCGCAGTTCTAAAACAGAATAAATCATTCCTATCAATGTTAGTAATCAAGTCGTCATCAACAAAAGAATTGATCAAAAATAACGAAGGCGCTTCTTGACTTTGCCCCAACGTAATAAAGATCACAACAGTGAAAGGTCCCTTGCCTATCAACCATAGGAACAAACGACGGCTCCCACCCCGCCGATTTTCCGAGAAGGCGAGAGATGGTATGAAGAAGATGAAGAGATGGTAAGGAAGTAAATGTTGTGAGTTCTTGTGGAGCGGTTTTGCGTCTTGTACTTGTAGTAAGTGCAGCTGGTCAATGTTGACGAGTAGGCCTGCGATTTCGATTTTCCAAAACCAAACCGAACCGTCGGTTTTTGGTTAACCGAAATTTTGAAAATTAATTTCAAAATTAATCGAATAAATTTCGGTTCGATTTGGTTTGGTTTTCGGTTATTCTCGGTTTTCACTTTTATTTTGGAAAATAAACTGTACCTAGCAAAGCTTATTTAGTAAATCTGGACGCTGCTTGACATCAGTAGAGGTGCTAAAAACACCACCTTATGACCATCCCTCTCTCATCCCACAAAGCTTGCATCTAAATTCTAAATAAGAAGCATCAGTGTTACATGTTAATAAGCTAGGTTTTACACTTGTGTTAGTGCCTTATGTCTTAGCTGGGTCTCCTTCCTGTTATTAATTGTCTTCTCCATAATCTCAAGAGTTGAGAAATGGTAAGAAGATAAGTATAAAGCGTTTTTCACCCTTTCCATATACGTGAAAGGAACCACCAGGCACATTATAAAACCATTATCATCGTTGAACAATTGTTTGTAAAAGAAAAATCATCACCAGAAAAATACCTTGTCAAAATAAATTAGATTAATAGACTTCCCTGGTCTTGACGGCAAATTATTAAAATAAAAACAGTTTCTGTTGGCGGTAAAAAGAAAAAGGAAAAAACTATTTTCTTGTAATATAAAAAGGTAAATATTCTTCCTAATTTCTTCCTCCTCCTACCGAAGAATCTCTTATTCACTTTTCTATCTTCCTCCCTTCCTTTGTTCGAAACCCTAAAATCAGAAAGACCTAATTTTTTTACATTCTCAGAGAACCAATCAGCTTTGATATCTCGAGGGTTTTTGTTAATTCGTGTGATCTTCGATATTTATTGGGTCATCATCAATTTGGAAGCTTACCCACCAACGGATCAACTGTGAACGATTCTCTGCATGCCGAATCTCTGTTGCTGATCCTCAAAGTAACCTCCTTTCCGGTGAAATCTCTATGGTTTGTTGGTCAGATTTGGAAGCTATAATTGTGTGTGCATCTGGTGAAGAGGATAAATAAATGCTCCTAGTTTTGGATCTAGGGGTCTCAAGTCTTTTCCTTTTGATCTCTCTTGTTCTGCCTTTGGTAGCCTTCGTTTTCGTACGGCGAAAATGGAGGCTGGCTGCGCTGAGAAGGGAGGAGATTCGGAGACTTGTTATTCATGCGTCCGAGGAGGCTGCTAGGGCTGAACTAGAGGCCTCCGTTGAGCTCTATTCTTCTGTTTACGCCGTCTCTAATAACGTCTCTAGTAGCTTCCAGTGTCCTGTGTGCTATTCTCCTGCCTCTACTCGATGCTCCCGATGCAAAGCCGTTCGATATTGGTAATGCATATATCCTATCACTTTGTCTTAGCCTTTGTACGATCGTTAAGTTATGATTTTGCCTGATGAATTGGAGTAGTTAGAAGGGAGGAATGAGTTGTAGTTTTGTTAACTTTAGCAGTACTCAAAGTGCATCACTTATCTTTAACAAAAGTGTCTTCATTTTTTTATGTCGATTAAATATAATGCGCAATTAATGGAGAAAGTGTGTTACTTGAATCTTGTCTGATCTGTGGGTGACAATGTGCTGTTGAAAAATTTATGTTTAGCTTTGCATTGTAGGTTAGTGTCTCTTAAATTATCAAAGCTTTTCCCATTTTCGTATGTGAAGTTTTGTCCCTACATGTACGTATTAATATTGTTCGTTTCATCTAAATTTTTTTTTTTTTAATTCAGTTCCGGGAAATGTCAAATTATCCACTGGCGGCAAGGTCACAAGAATGAATGCCATCCTGCTTCCATCTCATATACAACCGATGATGAGAAAAGCGACTGTGATTTGAAGTTCAGAGAAGGAAATGAAGGGCTTACTCGTGATGAAACTTTATTGCTGCATACAGAACCGGTTACTACTGTACCAGTCAGGGAAGCAATACTCTCTAATCCTGTCATATCTCATGAAGATGGGGGTGGAGAAAATGCAGATAACAAAGATGAATTTATGGATAAGGAAGAAGCTGTTTCGGTTGCTGAAACATCTGGATCCTCGTTTTCCGGCTTCTCCTCTTCCCCTCGTAATGACTCTAGTGATGATATTTCGTTTTGCGAGAGCTCCAGTTCATCTGATTCCGAGATATCAGAGGCCCCACGTGATGCTCATGTTTCTGTAGAGTCAAAGGAGACCTCTTTCAGCAATATTGATGAGATTCCATCTAAACCGTTGTCTCCTAAATTTGTGCAATTGGTTGAGTCTGCAAATGACCTTGCTAAATTGCCTAAGTTGAGTCTTCATAAACCTGGCGGTGATGCTGGGAAGAACCCGAGCCAACCAAGTAGCTTAGTCTCTTCACTAGGTACGGATAGGCATCAACGATCAGCTGACCCGTCTCTTCTGAAGTCATCTGATTTTTGGGGCACGGCTCTTGGATCTGTAGAGCGTGTAAGTGAAAATTGTGATAGTTCTAAATCTGGTGAACCTGGTAAATCCTCTCTGCATTTGTCATTTAGCTCCTCTAGGGACATCTCAGCTGCTAAAACTTCTGAGCCTAGGATTAATAATCTAAAAGAAACTACTAGGGCTTCTTTAGCGACTCGTAAATTTTCTGGTGAAGGGAATTTAAGAGAAAGAATTGCCAAAAAATCTGATGAAGCTGAAGTTTCTTTACCAAGATCCTCTTCTCTTGATGTGCCGAGTCCTTTGAACCCTACTGTTTTGACCACTGTGACACTTCACAAGTCAAAGAGCACCAGTGCTGGAAGCGGCTTTATGTTGTCCCCTATGAAGGTTGGAGAAGTCCAACGTTTGTCATCCAAAGCTTCAGATAATAGGGAGTTTGCTGATGTTATGAAACATTCTGATCTAGGTGCAAAATCTGAAAGAATTCTTGACCATCAGAAACAGAATGGTGTTGACGTTCACCGTATAAATTCTCTAAATGGAAGAAGTGGCATGAAGGCGTCAGTCCTGAAAGTTGTAGACCAGTGGACTAGACCGAAGTCCGTAGCTGAGAATGAGATAGTAGGAAGACATGGTCACAAGGTTATCACCGCGCTCTATGATACTATCATCATTTGGCAGCACTTACTTCCTACACACAGCTATTTTATTCTTATCAATTCGTTTGTGTTATGCAGGGCCTCTTTTCATATGAATTATTTTCTAAGCTGTATACAAGTAAAATTGAGTTCCAGCCTTGTGGGCTCATCAATTGTGGCAATAGGTAACCCAATTTCTCTTCTCATAGTCTGTTTTACCTGAGAATAATGCTTTCTGAAGAAGTATATGATCTTTTCTGGCTGTTAAAGGTCTTCAGCTTGTGTTGTAAAAAAGAAATATAATTTGTAGCTCACACTCGCTAATGCAAGAATTCTCATTTTATTGTAGCTGCTTTGCTAATGTTGTCTTCCAATGCCTCATGTTCACTACTCCTCTGACCGCATACTTCCTCCAACAACTGCATTCTAGAACATGTGCGTCACTAGTCCCGTTTCTTTCCTTTCTATGTGATATATGCTGCTTAATTTGAGAGGCTGTATTTTGTTATCATTGTTATACCAAGCTCTTAATGAGTCATTTAACTTTTAGGTCCAAACAAAGAACAGTGCTTCACCTGTGGGTTTGAGAAGCTGGTCTTAAAGGCAAGAGAAGGGAAGTCTCCTTTGTCCCCTAGTGGGTTGCTATCACAGCTGCAGAGTATTGGAATCCGTCTTGGAAATGGCAAGCAAGAAGATGCACACGAATTCCTTAGGTGAATTGACATTTCTCCAATAGAATATACTTTAATGCATTATATGTATATTACAACTGGAAGAAGCTTGGTTTGATTACATTTTCCTTCAATGTTTTCTTGCCTTTTGCAGGTTTGTTGTCGACACAATGCAGTCTGTGTGCATTAAGGCATCTCAATATGATATTCCAAAGACTAAGAAATTAGAAGATACAACTCTAATTGGTTTGACATTCGGTGGATACCTCCGATCAAAGGTGCTCTTAACTATTACATTATATTTGATTCATTACACATTGTTATGGAGTAATGCTGATCGTTTACTTTTCTTTCGAAACAATTATGATGTCTGCCAGATTAAATGCATGAAATGTCAAGAAAAGTCTGAGCGGCGTGAGAAAATGATGGATCTAACGGTTGAGATTGATGGGGATATTAGCACTTTGGAGGATGCTTTGCGTCGATTTACAAGGACTGAAATATTGGATGGAGAAAACAAATACAAATGTGGCAGGTCGGTCAACATTTCCTTTCCATGTATTGAACTTCTTATGGTCATTTGATGAAACAGTTCCCTGAGGCATTTCAAGACAAAGTTATATGTAGTACTGTCATGGTCGTTTATTTGCCAAGTTCTAACTTCTAACCAATTAACTGCAAACTCTTATTCGATTCTGGTAGTGAGGTTTAGATTCGCAAGCTGATGGATGCTAACCTTTTTTTTCTTTGTGTGAGCAGGTGTAAGTCCTATGAGAGAGCCAAAAAGAAACTGAAAATCATAGAGCCTCCAAATATCCTTACGATTGCACTAAAACGATTCCAGGTAACTAATATCTTCAGTGGAGACACGGTTTGTTATGTTGGATCCATCTGTGTGTTTCTTGTTTGCTCACAATTGTAGGACACTTGCAGTCAGGGAAATTCGGGAAGCTGAATAAGTTGGTTAGGTTTCCAGAAACTCTAGATTTGACTCCATATGTCAGCGGAGGAAGTGAAAAATCACACGACTACAAACTCTATGGAGTTATTGTCCACTTGGATACAATGAACTCATCATTTTCTGGTCATTACGTGTGCTATGTTAGAAACAGTCAAAACAAGTGGTACAAGGCTGATGATAGCACGGTAAGAGTTACTTATATATTATTAATGCAAAAGCTGGTTGTGAATTACTTTCTAAGTAAGCTCTATTTTGAATATTGTTACATTTGAATAAAATTTTCTAAGTTTAGTTCTTCTGTTGTGACTATCTTCAGGTAGTAACTTCTGATGTTGAAAGGGTCTTGTCAAAGGGAGCCTATATGTTGTTCTACTCAAGGTAAATAATATTATGTCTCTCTCAGTCTCTTTAAGATTGTGGATTATGTTGGAAATGGTTACCTAATGTGACATATCTGGTTGCTTGTGCTTATATATATCAAATGAATCGGCTACAGGTGTTCTCCAATGCCACCAAGATTGGTAGTATGTAATAAATCTGAAGCATCCCATAAAAAAAGCAGTGTACCGGTGGTACCTAAGACTACGGTGTCTCGGTCTGTTTCTACTGCAAGTCCTGTGTTGTCTTCCAACACTCCAGGTGGTGATAGACCTGGCAATATACAGTCGTTTTACTCCAGCTTTCAGAGGCTGCAGAGAATTTTGGAAGAGGACTCGTCGAGTGACAGCTCTTCTCTCTTTGACAACACTTCAGATGAATGCTCTTGTAGCACTGACAGTACAAACATGGAAGACTTTGCTGATTTCATTTTTAGAGACCATCAAGGAA
Source organism: Hirschfeldia incana (assembly GCA_026261945.1). Classification (NCBI taxonomy): domain Eukaryota; kingdom Viridiplantae; phylum Streptophyta; class Magnoliopsida; order Brassicales; family Brassicaceae; genus Hirschfeldia; species Hirschfeldia incana. The sequence goes on from JABCMI010000006.1 coordinate 9,700,319, forward strand.
GAGCTCATGGACAGTCCGAGGCTCCTTCTCCAACATCATCCTCTTCCTCGTCTTCTCCTCCCTTCACGAGGCATTCGCGGCTAGGGGACACAAGTCGTTCTTCTCAAGAAACTTGCAAAAGCTCGAGACATCACGTGCCCTTGGGAAGAGAAAGGTAAGGGAAACGTGAATTTTTGTCCACTGGCCCAATTTAGTCTACTTAGTAGAGAACAAAGTGGTCACTTAGGAGTGGTATATATATAGTAGTGTACAGTGGGGAAGAGATATTTTTGCCCATGAAAATGTATCACCGTATAAATTGAATGGAACTTCTGTTAATAAGTTGTTTTGAACTTTTTTGTAAGATCCATCGAATAAAGCTAATCTAATTGCGTACACAAGATGTATTCAAACATTGAGAAGTGTTCATCTTATTTTTTTGCAATTGACATTAACTTAGAAATTAGAATCTTGGATTCAGCTCTGTGATTCTATGAAAAGAGATCATAAAGGGAGATAACAAATTTAGTATATTGATAAATACCAAAACTAGTAGATATATATATAAAGAATTTTTTTTTTTTTAAAAGACAAGATTTACTGTGAAGCATCCTTAGAGCTTAGAACAAGTATGACTTAAATGAAAGAAAAGAGAAAGTACTTGGACATACAAAGAGACGAACACTAATATGAAAGTAAGTTAATATTCGAGCCACGTACGAATTGGCCTGTGTCACATATCTATAACCCAACGATATGGATTGTAACTACTTGAATTATTTGCTATCTGCAAGTACTTGGTTAATGGTATTAGAAGAATGGAACGGTCAACAATTTTACTTGGCTGAAGTTTAGAAACATTGTACATCGGTATCGTGAATGTCGTGCTGACATGCCCAGCTTCCTTTGTGATATTACTTAACAACGTAGTTGAGAACTTTTATCAGTAGTGCTTCTCTATCTTTCTCTGAGAGAAGAAATAAGGAAACATTCTTTGTTTAAAGAGGGTCACTATGAAATTCCTGAGAAAATGTAAGCTTCGCCCGCAGTGTATGTTAAGCCCCACCAACAATCTGGAACACCACAGTTAGTAACGTAAGCACAATCATACCATAGTTTCAATCTATTCAGAAAAGTAAACACTTGCCTTATTCAAACTCCACTCAAGCATTTTGCTGGTTCCAATGAAATCTGTCAACTGTATATGTATGAAGGAAGCTTGTAGCTAGAATCATGCAACTCAATTCACAGTTAATGGCCGTAGATTTCTTCTGAATATAATAATGATGATTCAAAGGGGTGAAATAAGAAAATACCATATACTGATATGCAGTGTGATATACACATTCATTAGAATGTAAGTCTCATCATCATTCATCATATTCAGTAAAGTTCTCTACTATGTAGTAATATACATTCTAATGAATGATGAGACTTACAATGACTTCATCGAGCAACTCATAGACTGAGCACGAAGTTTTTCCACCAAGGTAATCCTTGATAACACGAGCGATTCTTTGTAGAAGCTCCAAGACAAGCGAAGGTGACACGTTAACCCTCGTAGTCGCAACAAAGTATAGACCAACGACCTTGACATGGAAGTAGTTAATGTGAGAGACAAGGTTTCACCCTAAGATTCTAGGTTAGGTCAAAAAGGAGGTACAAGGAAATTCGTGGGCTGAATCCCGTAAAGAGCTTTAAAGATGAATAAGTACTTTTTATTGATGACTTTGAATAACAATGATTACAGAGAAAATGAAAGGAATTGTCTGGGAATGTTTACAAGATCTGAAAGAAATATCCATTCGATGTCTAATGGAATGATCCCCCTCTTGTGGTCTTCGAGGTCCTCTTTTATAGCTTTGAACCTTCCTCCGATCACATGTAACTAATCTCCGAGATCTTCTCCTTCTGTTAAGGAACCCGCAACAGCTTCCTGTTTGACCGGGTCCTGCGCTCTTTCTACTTATGGTGTTAGCCTCCGCTTCGAAGTAGCCTCTAGAAACTATGATCAGCTTCCTATCTTTGGCTCCGTGCTGAGCTCCAGCTAAAGTTGCTGATTCGCAATGGGCTTTAGCCCAGAACTCGTTCAGGCTCCGTCGTTAGCTAATGGGCTATATTTGGGCCCAACAGTTGCCCCCAAGCTTTTGAGATAAGATCTCTCTTACTCGGAAGCTTAACCTAAGTCGCCGACCTAGATTTTACTGTTGAGATCATGATTACAGGATATCTGATTAAAGATATTATTCGTTTAATTCGACGGTCTAGATCTCTCCTGTTTAAAATTGACGGTTCGGATGAAAGAAGCTTTTGATTGATTTACTCCGAGACTCGAGACGGGACGTGATATAAAGTGATGGGCATTAACTGCCTCGTTCCATATTCTCCACGCCTCCACTCGTTTCCCAAGGTAACTTCTCCTCCACTCCTTTATTTTTACTGCGTTAGTTTTTTTTTTTTTTTTTTCATCTCTCTGTTTCGCCATTGATCTTCTTCGAATCCCTTAGAATTCCTTGAAGCTTTTAGAACTATTTCGATCCTCCTCTTTTCTCCTTTCAATCCTCTCGACCTTACCCCTCTGTTTAATGGACCCTCCGAAAGAAGGCTCCGGTGAAACCGGGATTCCCCCTGCCAGCAAACGCTTAATGAAGGTCAAGCAAGAGATAGGCGAGAAAGCCAAAAGAGAGACGAAGAAGGCGAAGGATTTAGTCGCGACAAGAGCTTCTAAACGCATGAAGAAGAAGGACGGTTCCGGCGGGAGTTCCTCTTTGGGGTCTCACTCGCCTTCCCTGTTGACGATTCAAGAGGTCGTTAACTTCATGGTTCAGGCTCATGGCCGAAAGGAGTTAGCCAAGGCCTGTTCCTCCGATGATACTCCGGAATCTGCCCCCGAGGGCTGGTTTTGCATCCACGAGAAGTATATCTCGAAGTGCCACCTCAGATTCCCGCTCCCGGACCTCTTGCTGGATCTTTTAGATCATTACCAGTTAGCTCTCTCTCAGCTCTGTCCCTCGGTCATTCGGGTAATAAACGGATTTATTACTAGGGCCAGAGAGGAGGGAATCGTTGTCGGTTTAACCGAGTTAATGAGTCTCTACACGATCAAAGAGAGCTCTACTAAGGAGGGTGGTAGCAGTACTTACTATCTTCCTTGTCGCCCTGGATTTAGTCTTTTTAAATCCTCGGGTAGTGATGATGATTGGAGGAAAAAGTACTTCTTTGTTAAGATTGATCCCTCAACTGTCCCGATGGGTCGTGCTCTCTCGGTCGTTTGGTCTGATATATCTGGTTAGGATTTTTAGGATCCTGTTTTGCTCATTTCTGATTATTGCTACTTGCTGATATCTTGATTTTATATGTAGGTATCGACGATCCTCCCAAGCTCTCTGATAAGCAGTCCAGGGCTCTCTTTAGGAGGTTACATCAAAGTTCCAACGCTTGGTCGTTGTTCACATCTTCTCGCATTGGATCAGCCAGGTTCCCGGAACGATACAACGCCCAGCTTCCTGACCCGATCTCTGTTGAAGACTTAGAAGGTAATCTCATGTCTTTGCTATGTTCATCTTTATTTAAAGAGATAACTAAAAGGATTCTTGTTATTTTGTTCAGTTTCCGAAGGTCCCAACGTAGTCGAGATTTCAACCGGAGCTAGCACTTCCGAGACCGAGAAAACTCCAGCTCTTAAGATGAGGCCTTCCTTTCGTAATCGAAACAGATCTACTGCGGCTGCCGGCGCTTCGCGGGGCAGCGACAGATCTCAAGGAGGTGTTTTTATTAACACGCTGAAGGATGTTCTTGATGATGGAACCTCAGCTCCTGTCGCGGACGTTGGTCCCGTTGAGACTGGAGCTCGAGATGTGGTTCCTCACCCTGAGGTCTCGCCAGCCCTAGACAATCCTCGTGCTGCCGGAGGTTCCCTTGAACTTGAGCCTCCGAGACCTAAGAGGTCTCGGACTGAGGCGGGAGATAGGCCCGCCAGGTCTACTTCCTCATCCTCGCGAGGTGGAACCGTTGGTTGGAGCTTCACCCACTCTAGGCCAGGGTCAATCTTGGACGACTCTTGAGGTTTAGCGACCATTCTGAGGCATCTGAAGATGGTGGGGTGCTCTATGCCCTCTCTCAACAGTTTGACTAATAAGGACGAATACGTGGATATAGCTCATCACTTGGGCCAGGTATATAACTAAGAATTTCTCGATTTTCTCTTTTCAGGTTTAGGTTTTTCGTGACCTAAAAGATTTTTTTTTTTTTACACATTTTTTATAGCTAGCCGGGGCCATCAACAGAGCCCAACTAAAGTTCGAGGAGACCGTGCGTGGTGCTCCTACTGCTGCGGAGTTGACTCAGGCTACTGATATGTTCAAGGCTACTAAGACGGAGCTCGACCAGGCTCGTGCTCAGGTTTCCGAGCTTCAAGCTGAGGTCAAGAGGCTCGGACTGAAGGCTGATACTCAACAGGGGAAGATCGAGAGCCAAGCCATTGACATCCAGGTGAAGGGCAGGAAGATCAACGACTTAGAGGCTGCTCGTAAGATAGCCGAGCATCAGGTTCAAGAGATGATTGCTTCATCTCAAAACAGTCAAAGGAATAAGGAAGCCGAGATCAAATTTGCCGTTAGGAGAGGCAAGAGGGAGGTAGCTGATGCTTACAACAAGATCCTGACTTCGGTGAAAGAGAAATTTGTCAAAAAGAAAGATGAAACCGATGCCCTGATCTACGCCCAGGAGCTTCAGGCGAACACTGAGCTTTTGAAGGCTTTGTTGACTAAGGAGGTGGAGGATGCCGAAGAAGAGTACAACCGTCTTATGGCCTTGATCCCGGACGCAGCTGCTGCTTGCGATAGGGCTCAGGTCTCCGACTTCTCGGTCAGCAAGCTTCCCATCCCTCAACTCTCTGAGAGCTCAGGTACTCTTGAGATTAATATGTTTAATCCGACATTTTCCGGCGAGTACGGTTCTAACTTGGATTCGGTGTTTCCTGAACTAGCTCCGGTCGAAGCGAACCCTGGAGATGTTAATCAAGAAGTCGATGCGGAGGTTCCTACCGAGGGTGGAGGTCCCGTCGAGGAGGATAAGGAAGTTAATGCTGGTCCCGGAGTCGACGCTGGTCCCGGAACCGAAGGAGTTTAAGAGCTGATGCTCTTTTATTTTCAAGACTGTTTTGCCCAAGGGGCTTTTGCTTGTTTTCCCAAACTTATTAGCCTGAGGAGGCCTTTAAACCTTTACTTGCTCTTAGGATTTGTTGCCCGAGGGGGCTTCTAAACCTTCGTGTGTTTTAAGATTTATAGCCTGGGGAGGCTTTTAAACCTTTGCTTTAATTTTAATCTTGGCTGTTCCGGATTTCATCCTTTGGTTACGATATCGACTTATAGTCGAGCTTAATTTAGCTTCAGGTTCCACGGAACCTGAGCCTGTTTCGTTTTGGGGAATCAAGTTCCTTTGAAGGGATTCAAGATCTCGTGGTTTTTTTTTTAAAACTTTAGGATTTCGTTAAGGGTTTCCAGACCTTAGCAGCTTGATACGGATTTTAAGACCTTTATGATTTTGTTGAGGGTTTTAAGACCTTACGAGTTTGACAAGGATTTCAAGACCTTCGAAATTAGTTAGGGGTTTTAGGACCTTATGATTTGACAAGGATTTCAAGACCTTTGAAATTAGTTAAGGGTTTTAGGACCTTAGTTCAGGATTTTCGGGGACCTGAACGTGTTGAAAATCGTTTATGAGATTAGGTTCCGATTTTAGAGAACCTACGTTTCTTCGGAGGGTTTTAGGACCTCGATGATTGTTAAGGGTTTTAAGACCTTAGGTCCAGGACTTTAGGTACCTGGATATGTTCGTAGTTAGGTCTCGACTTGGGGAGACCTGAGTTTTCTTAGAAAGTTCTGTAATCTTTGGAGTATAGGTGCGGAATAAATCGTTTTATTGATAATCATATAGCGATTGATACATGATTTGAACTATTCCTTCACCAACTGCTTCTGGACTAGGTGTTTTTGGTAACACGTGCCCTCTTTGCTTGAATGGGAAGTTCGATTGAGGAGAAAGATTGGGGCTGCACTCGTAACAGAGTTGCCTACGTACCCAGTCAAGGGATCAAGCCAAACGTAGTTCAAGGATTTGGGTACCTAATGATAGTATCTCTTGAGATTAGTGGCGTTCCACGATCGAATCTCAGGTACCCCGGTTCGTACCTTCTGGAGTTTGTAGACTCCGGGTCGCACTATATGGATAATTCGGTAGGGTCCTTCCCAATTAGTTCCTAGCTTTCCAGCTCCTGGTTCCTTTGTTCCTTCGAATACTTTCCTAAGCACTAGGTCCCCCACGGCGAATTGTCGGGGTCTTACTTTGGAATTATAGTGTCGTGCCATTGCTTGCTGATAATTTTGAATGCGAAGCAAGGCTTGGTCTCGTCTTTCTTCGATCAAGTCGAGGCTATCCATTAGGAGCTGATTATTAGCTGCGGGGTTCGAGGTGCAGAGCTCCCGACGAAGGCTACCTGCGGTAGTTTCCGCTGGAACGACTGTTTCCATCCCGTAAGCTAGAGAGAAGGGAGTTTCGTCTGTAGCTTTTCGTGGGGTAGTTCGGCAGGCCCATAGTACTTCGGGTAATTTTTCTGACCAGAGCTCCTTTTGGGCTCCTAGGCGTTTCTTGAGGTTTGCTAAAATCGACTTATTAGCAGCCTCCGCCTGGCCATTACCTTGAGGTCGCCGAGGTGTTGAAAAGGTGAGGCGGATGTTCCATTTATCACAGAAACTTTTGAAGTCGTGGGATATGAACTGTCCTCCATTGTCGGTTACTATTTCGTATGGGACGCCATGTCTGCATACGATATTTTTCCATACAAATCCCTCAACGTTAAATCTGTTAATTTGTTGAAAGGCTTCAGCTTCGATCCATTTCGTGAAGTAATCGGTTAGGACCAGGAGGTTTAGTAATTTTTTTCCTTTGCCTGATGGTACTAGTGGACCTACAATATCCATGGACCACCTCATGAATGGATAGGGGGCTGATATGTTAGATAGCTTTTCCGCAGGCTGATGTATGATCGGTGCGTGCCTTTGGCATTTGTCGCAGGACGAGGAGTAGACCTCGCAATCTGCGATGATGGTAGGCCAGAAGTAGCCTTGTCTTTTAATTCGGATGGCTAGAGCTCTGCCTCCGGAATGGTTTCCACAGGAACCATCATGCATTTCTTTCATAAGTTTCATAGCTACTATGCCGTGAACGCACTTTAGGTAAGGCCCGGAGACACTTCGTTTGTGGAGGGCTGACTCGATTATACAGTATCTTGCTGCTAGGGCTTTGAGTTTTCGGGCCTCCCACTTATTGGGTGGAATTTTTCCTTCCAGGATGTAATCCATGATTGGTATTCTCCAGTCTTCTCTCCCTACGACTTTACTGTGAAGCGAGGAGGGAGGTTCATGTGCGGGACCTGGTGTCGTGGTGCCCCCGGGGATATTCGTTGGAATAGGCCCCAAGGGGTCTGGGTTCTGAAGAATATCTCCAATTCCCTCGTTGTCCCCAGTGGTTCGTGTAGCGTTTCTTTCTGCGTTTTTACGAGCTGTGCGGCTTCTTGTCTGTATTTTAAGGACAAGTGATTTCGAGGTCTGGATGGTGCCTCCGGAGGTATTTGCTAAGTTAGGCTCCGAGGAGTCTGGGCTTTGGCTAATACCTTTACTTTGGTCGTTATTTTCTGGGTTCTGCGTAGCCTTCCCAAAGGTGTTTTTCCTATAGCTGCGTGTTTTGGTTCTAGGGAACCAGAATGTCGTGAAGACTTGGGTAGCTATCGGCGGAAGGATGTTGTCCTCGACTTCCTTTGGTTTGCTACCCAACTCGGCTTTGGTGGCTATATCGATACTTGGTTTCTCGATTCCTTCCACGGGTATGATTCGTTTCACGAGGGGATCTGATGTGGAAGCTAACGCGGCGAGGGCGTCTGCCGATGAGTTTTCCCCTCGCGGGATCCTCATTAACTCGAACTTATCGAATTGCTTTGTGAGGTTTGAGACAACTTCGAGGTATGCCCCCATTCTCTCGTCTCTTGTTTCGTATTCCCCGTGAAATTGGCTGGCTACCAGTTGAGAATCGGTATAGGCATTCAATTCTCGGATTCCGAGGCTCAGGGCGAGCTTTAGGCCAGCGATTAGTGCTTCGTACTCAGCCTCGTTATTAGAAGCGTTGAACCCGAGTCTATAGGATTGTTCGATGGTTTCTCCAGCAGAGGAGGTTAGTCTTAAACCGACGCCGGAGCCTTGCCTTGACGAGGCTCCGTCCACGTACAGGCTCCATTTCGGGACCTCTATTTCTTGGTCTAGACGTTCGGATGCCAGTTCGATGATAAAATCGGCGAGGACTTGAGCTTTCGCTGCTGCTCGAGGTCTGTACTCGATATCGTACTCGCTGAGTTCTATAGCCCATTTAGCTAATCGTCCGGATTGGCTGGGGCTGTGCAGGATTGTTCGTAATGGTTGTGATGTCATTACGACAATTGAGTGTGATTGGAAGTAAGGTCGCAGTTTCCTGGCAGCTGTGACAACTGCCAAGGCTAATTTTTCCATGGTCGGGTACCTCGTCTCAGCGTCTAGTAGGCTTTTACTAGTGTAGTAAACAGGTCTTTGTTCGTTTTGCTCTTCTCGTACCAGCACTCCGCTGACTGCGGCTGTCGATACGGCGAGGTACAGGTATAGTGATTCTCCGACTACGGGTTTAGATAGTATCGGAGGTTCCGAGAGATAGGTTTTTAGCTGTTTGAAGGCTTCTTCACACCTCTCGTCCCATAGGAACTTCTTATTATTCTTCAGAAGTTTGTAGAATGGGAGGCACTTGTCGGTGGACCTGGATATGAATCGATTTAATGCTGCGATTCGTCCGGTCAATCTTTGTACCTCTCTAGTTGTTTTAGGCGATGGCATTTCTAGGAATGTCGCTATTTGTTTCGGGTTGGCTTCGATGCCTCTTTCGGTTACTAGATAACCTAGGAATTCGCCGGAGGGTACTCCGAAGGTGCATTTAGCAGGATTTAGCTTCATGTCGTATTTGTTGAGGATGTCGAAGCATTCCCTAAGGTGGGAGATGTGGTCCTCTGCGATCGAAGACTTGACCAACATGTCGTCGATATAGACTTCCATAGTTTTTCCGAGTTGTCCAGCGAACATCTTGTTCACTAGCCTTTGATAGGTAGCTCCTTTGTTTTCAGACCAAATGGCATAACCTTGTAACAGTAGGTTCCGCGCTCGGTTATAAATGCGGTTTTTTCTTGATCTTCAGGATCCATCATAATCTGGTTGTATCCTGAGAAGGCGTCCATAAATGACAGGAGCTGGTGTCCAGCCGTTGCTTCGACCAAGCGGTCGATGTGAGGTAATGGGAAGCTGTCCTTGGGACAGGCCTTGTTTAAATCAGTGAAATCTACACAGATCCTCCATTTCCCATTCTTCTTTTTTACTACGACTGGGTTTGCTAACCAATCAGGGTATTGGACCTCTCGGATTGACCCAGCTTTCGTTAGTCGGTCGACCTCGTCGTTGACGGCTTGGGCTTTCTCAAGACCTAGCTTACGGCGCTTTTGTTTGATCGGTTTGAACGTGGTGTCTACATTGAGCTTGTGGGCGGTGACGTTTGGATCTATGCCCTTCATGTCGCTAGTAGACCATGCGAAGGTTTTGACATTCTGTTTTAAGAATTCGATGAGCTCTTTTTTGGTTTCGGGAGGTAGCTCTGACCCGATACTCACCTGTTTTTCAGGGTTTGAGTCGTCGATGCTAACTTTTTCGGTGAGGTTCTTAGGGGGACCTCGGATATTTTGTTGCATTTCGCGACTCTCCTGGATCTGTAATTGCTATTGGGGGGATTCTTTTATGATTTCAAATCCTCCCAAGTAACAGATCCTTGAAATTTTTTGGCTACCGTGAATGGTGGCTATTCCGTCGGTTGTTGGAAATTTCACGCATTGGTGATAAGTTGAAGCTACTGCTTTCATCTTATGAATCCAGGGTCTTCCGAGGATTGCGTGGAAAGGGGATGGTTTGTCGACAACTATGAAGTTGGTCATTTTCATGACTCCGCCAGCTATGATTGGAAGTTTAATTGTTCCCAATGAGGTAGCTGTTTCTCCGGAGAAACCTACGAGGTTGGATTTCTGGTCGACGATTTCGTAGTCGTCTATTTCCATTCCTTTTAATGCGTTATAGAAAATGAGATCGACGGAGCTTCCGGTATCGATCATGAGCTTGGGTACCTCGTATCCTGCTATGTTTAATGTTACGACGAGGGCATCGTCGTGAGGTCTGTCAAGACTTGACGTCTCGCTTTCCCAAAAGGAGATTTTGGTGTTGGACTCGGGTTTGGTCGGTTTGGGCTGTGTGTTTGACACAGCCTTCCGTACGTGACTTTTAATGGAGTTAACGGAGTCTCGACACACATCGGACCCTCCGAGGATGTAATCGACCCTTGAACCAGGGCTCGATTGGGGAGGTGTTTTACTCAAGAGGGCTTCGATTTGAAGGCTTTTCCCCTGGGGGAACTTTCCAAGGATCATCTCGACTCTCTTTTTGGGAGCTGGAGGTGGTGAATCTGTTTCTTTTTCAGGTGACCTCTCACGTTTCGGAGAGTTGTCCCGGGGATTTTTCTTTTGATACGGTGGTGGTTTTTTAAGGTCCACGTCTTTGATTTCTCCGGCTGCGAATTTGGCAGCCAGCTGTCGTTGGAGGTCCCAACATTCTTCGGTCGAGTGTCCCTTTCGATCGTGGTAAGAGCAATGTTTGCTTTCATCGTAGCCTTTGGACCAGGGGGCTTTGGCTGTTGCGACGACAGGTTTTTCATCCTTATCGTCCTCGATTACATAAGAGTGCTCCCCTTGAGTCTGATTATTTCGGGAGCTTCCTCTTTTGTGAGGTCCCTTCCCCTCGGAGGCTTCTCCTTTCGGATGATTCTGGGATTTTCTGTGGAGCTTATCTAACGCCGCTCTTTCTTCTTCCAGAGTAATGTATCTAGAGGCCTTGTGGAGGGCGTCGTCGATAGTTGGAGGAGGATTTAGGGTCAACTCCTCGAAGAAGCCCGATTGATACCAGAGGCCTCTCCTAAGGGCTTCAATAGCTACTTGATCGTTAGGGTTCGAGAGTTTAGTTCTTACTGCCCTAAATTTCTCGATGTAGACTCGCAGTGAGTCTCCCAATCCTTGTTTGATCTTCCAGAGATCGGCCTCAGAGGCTTGTTTCAGGATGTGGGTTGAATATTGCTTCATAAAGGCGTTAGCTAGCTGATCAAAGCTATCTATAGAGTTTGGTTCGAGGCCGGAAAACCATTCCAGAGCTGTTCCGGTCAAATTTTCAGCAAATGTTCTGCAATATCCGGCATCGCATTCTTCCATCGTGAAGTGAGCTTTAACGATAGCTAGCTGGAAGGCTCTTAAATAAGCCTTTGGGTCTGCGTTCCCATCGTACTCGGGAATCTTAATTTTTCGAGTGTCTCTTATGTAAGAGTTAGCAATTCTATCAGTGAATGGAGTTCCACGAGTTTCCTTGATTAGGCTCTCGATTTCGGGAGCTGAACTCGTTGCTTTGTGAACATGAGCTCCCAATTTTTGGAGAGCGGCGTGGGTTCGCTCCATGTATCTGCGAATCGCGTCAGGTCCTTCGAAGGGAAGGACATTCGGATCATTCTCGGGTACTCGGCGCATAGGTTCCTGGCGGAATCTAGCTCGATCGTTTTCCCAGCTAGCTGGTGAAACGGATCGTTCATTTGCCCTTAGGTTCCGAGCGAGATTAGTGCGGATAGTTGCAGGATCAGCATCCGTTCTTTGAAGTCTGTCGGTATTTGGGGTTGAAACCCTAGTTTGAAACACTGGAGCTCATGTTCTGCCCCCGGACGGAATGTTGGTTCCTGCTCCAGATCCCGAAGGAGGTGGCGGTGGAGGCAATCGTGTGCCCCCAGCGGTGTTTCGATCGGGCGCAGAGCTCGTTGTCGCTATGTTGCTCCCCATGGTGCTGATGATTGGTGGGACAAACGCATGAGCTGTCCTAGCGCGAGGCGTTTGGAAAGCAGGTTCCTGACCGTCTGCTCCAGAATTATCAAGGGAGAAATTCAGACGCTCTCGGGGGAAGGAGGGGTCAGCTATTCGTTCATGGAACGTGATCCCTCTTCCCTGGTGGACAGATGGTTGGGTTGTTGCGGATTGAGATCTGGTTATCTCTTCGAATTGTTGCTGCCGTTCGGCCAGCTGTTGCACTGTTCGCTCGGTTTGTTGAGCTTTGTCCACTAACTGGAGCATCATCTGCCGGATCTCAGAAAGCTGAGCTTCCGTTTGGTTCAGAGCGGATTGATGCGATGTGTTATTGAGGGCTGAGGACCCAGAGTTGGTCCCTCCGAGGGCTCTCGGGTTATTTGCCCCCGAAGCAGTGCGATTCGGTGAGCTATTGCTCAGGTTCGATTGATCGGGGTTAGATGGATTGGTTCCATCGAGTGGATTCATCTTTAAGCTTTGGAGAAAGGGATTCGATTAATTGTACCCACAGACGGCGCCAATAGTGAGAGACAAGGTTTCACCCTAAGATTCTAGGTTAGGTCAAAAAGGAGGTACAAGGAAATTCGTGGGCTGAATCCCGTAAAGAGCTTTAAAGATGAATAAGTGCTTTTTATTGATGACTTTGAATAACAATGATTACAGAGAAAATGAAAGGAATTGTCTGGGAATGTTTACAAGATCTGAAAGAAATATCTATTCGATGTCTAATGGAATGATCCCCCTCTTGTGGTCTTCGAAGTCCTCTTTTATAGCTTTGAACCTTCCTCCGATCACATGTAACTAATCTCCGAGATCTTCTCCTTCTGTTAAGGAACCCGCAACAGCTTCCTGTTTGACCGGGTCCTGCGCTCTTTCTACTTATGGTGTTAGCCTCCGCTTCGAAGTAGCCTCTAGAAACTATGATCAGCTTCCTATCTTTGGCTCCGTGCTGAGCTCCAGCTAAAGTTGCTGATTCGCAATGGGCTTTAGCCCAGAACTCGTGCAGGCTCCGTCGTTAGCTAATGGGCTATATTTGGGCCCAACAGTTAACACCATCCACATTCTATAAAGCACAAAAGAAAAGAAAAAAAATACTTAATTCGATTCATTTTCATTTACCAACGAGAGTTTCAGATGTCTAATGAGCACATATGGTAGATCAATCAGCTTAGAGAAGTTACCAAACTCGAAACAGTGGCAAGAAGTCTTGAACTTTGAAGAGGAAACAAAACAGGGAGAAGAGAGGAAGAAGGGAGGTTACAGTCGCGGAAGACATGTTATCTCAACGAAGAGATAAGATGAAGAACTGAGAGATCATCATCCTTTTTCCTTAGCAGGTTGATTCCGAACGTTCGTTCACCGGCGAATTTTGGTTTGAGTCTAGTGATCACTGATCGGTCTCGTCTCTTGTCTGTAGAGTGTGTGTTCTGGTCCGGTGGTGGTTCACGTGTTCTAGTATTCTACCAATTGATGTCGTTTTGTGTTTTTGAGAATTACATAGTATATGATTACTTCTATTGATGGGCCTATTTTTTGAAATTAAGGCCCAAATCCACTGATTTTTACAATTTTACTTTTTTCACCGACACGAAAAATTAGAAGACTACTTTTCAGTCTTATCTTTTTAGTGTAACCGGGATCAGAGACAGAGATCAACTTTAGTTAGGGTTAGCTAAGTGGCTAACCTACCAGAAAGAAAAAGAAAAAAAAATTAGTGACCGTGGTGGGAGAGATCTTATCAGGTGTCGCATCAGGTGTGGATGAACGATGAAAAGATAATTAGATGGAATATTTAATACACACCATTTATGTGAAATATCAAAAACCAATAAGGTAGATATAAAATAATATCTAGTATCTATTAGTTACGAATTAAAATAACAAATAAAAAACACATGTCGAATAGAATCTACTACTACTGTTATGTTAAATATTCCAGATTAATTAAATAGCATATGTAACCATCGACAAAAAAAATATTCCAGATTAATTCGTCTGAATTATATAAAGCAAGACCACTAGATGAGAAACATAACAATAGGGTGTCTCCAGTTGAGTTAGAACGCAACAAAAGTAGATTAACTGATGTTAAGATCACAAGTAAGAATCACTCTGTAGTAGTCTTTAGCCTGCCAGGTAAGTCAGACAGAACACAAAAAATGTGTTTATATGTATTTAACTTTTAATGAATTTTAATTTGGGAAACTGATGGAACCTAAAACGTATGGTCCATTAACAAGCGAATCACTGTTTCGCTAAAAAAAGCAGACTCGTCTTTCCAGTCTTGAACACACAAACTCTCCGGTCGCTATCTCTCTCTTTCTCTCACACACACTACTACATTAGGGAATAAAGAAGCCTTTTTATCTTCTTAGGAATTAATAAAGTGGGTTCGAGATTGCAAAACCTAATCCAAGATCCTCCCACGCAAAGAAAGGTAGCACCTGTGAATCTATCTCTCTTCGTCCTAAGCAGAACATTTCATGGATTCATCTAGGCTTATTCTCTCCTTTACTCCTCTGAGTTTCTGGATCTGATCTTTCTCTCTCCCTACCCATCTAGGGTTTCATGAGAATATTATATATAGACCATCTTTAGCTAACCACCGTCCCACTTCGCTTTCTTTCTTGGTCTTAATATTGTTATGCGTAGGAAGAAGGATTCAAGATCAGTAGTGAAGGAGATCAGGTAAAATGGCAAGAGAAAAGAGAAGGATAAAGAAGATAGATAACATAACCGCCAGACAAGTTACTTTCTCTAAGAGAAGAAGGGGAATCTTTAAGAAAGCTGATGAACTTTCCGTTCTTTGTGATGCCGATGTTGCTCTCATCATCTTCTCCGCCACTGGCAAGCTCTTCGAGTTCTCTAGCTCAAGGTATCTCTACTTTCATGTTATAAATCTTCTTCTTTTATTCAATTTTTGTTCGTGTTATAGAGAAAATTTGAAAATGGTTGGAGAGATATTATTATGTAGATACGTAATTATATGAGATTTTTGGTTATTTTTTACTTTATAAATTATTATTTTTTTCGGGCCGGGAGATATCATGTACGTAATCAACTAGTGTCACCGCATAATTAGATGATATATTGAAGTAGGAAAAAGAAAGATTCTGCAGACGAACTTAAATTATTGTACTTGCTTTCTCTTCCCTTTAATTAAAATATATAAATTATGATAACTGTTACCTCACACATTTTGTAACAACGTTGAAATTTACCGCAATATAAGTATGTGTTAATTACTTTGTAATAATTTTTATTTAGACTTATGGTTAACTTTGTATAATCAGAAAGGGGAGAGTAGAATATATATGATTGTGCTAACTAACCTATGCAAGCATGTGCATATATGGATACATGGTACTTACCACATTTAGAATGGATTTTCTCATTATTTTATGTATTACAAAAGTCTCTTAAAACCACTCGTTTATTTTATTGTGAGAAGCATATACATCTGAGAATGTAGTAATCTAATAAATATCTTCTGCACATGTTATGACGTGATGTCTACTTTTGATTTTCTTTTCTTTATGGGGACTAAAGCCATGCTTCTAGTGTATTCTTTAATTAACTAATTGCATTTTTAGACAAAGGAAATGTTCATATAAAAGATGGATCGTTTGTTGAAACGTGTAGGATGAGAGATATATTGGGAAGGTACAATCTTCATGCAAGTAACATCAACAAAGTGATGGGTCAACCTTCTCCATGTCACCAGGTATTCTCACTAGCATTCACTCTTTCTTTCATCAAATCATTTTCTCTTAATATTCACTTGTTATGCGGGTTGCTTTGAATTGTTTGGTGTACTTCCAGATTTAGCGACATAGAATGGCATATCATAATTATCATCATCAATCTTGAAGCATTTATATCACTTAGTTTCACATATCAGTAACTGAACCTACAAATGTTGATTTTTCATCTAGCAGGTTGAGGATTGTAACCTCTCCCGACTAAGTCAGGAAGTCGAAGACAAAACCAAGCAGCTACGGTATGACATCATTTATATGTTTGCAACTTTACATGTGTGGAATGATGTGTGAATTTTACATATAGGTTTTAGAATCTATTTCATCTAAAAAACGAAGTCATTTCGTTTCATATGTAGATTCCTCGATGTTTTACTATTAGATTTTAAGAATAATTTCTTCAATTCGGAAGAGTTTAATAGTTTGCAAATGTGACATTATTCTCATATTTATTAAAAATATTTGTTAGCTATCAACATCTAGTATAGGTGGATAAAAATTTTGTTTGATAGACATTATATATCTTGGTTTGGGTAATTTTTTTAATGAGTCCAACCAACTCTACAAAGATCTTTGGATCGAGATCATCACAAAAGCAACCGTAATAGTTTAGTCGCTCTTAGATATTATAAGACATTAGTTTGTATTCTCTGTATCCAATGTGAGGTTATTTTTAATAGAACATCCCCATTATTATTACTTATTAGTGTGTGCGCATTATGTGCGATGTGGGTCTACGTCATCTCCTGAAGTTGAATATGTAAAGACAAAGGATTACTAGATTGTTGTATTCTAACGTAAAACAGAAAACTGAGAGGAGAGGATCTTGAAGGATTGAACTTGGAAGAGTTGCAGCGGCTGGAGAAACTGCTTGAATCCGGACTCACCCGTGTGTCTGAGAAAAAGGTTAATCTAAACATACACTAATAGCATGCTTGTTTTCTTAACGTGGCATATATATACAAAACGTGACATTGTTATTGTTGTTGTTAACTAGGGAGAGTTTTTGATGAGCCAGATTTCTTCACTTGAGAAACGGGTTAGTATTGTACAATTCGAATTAGGGATAATATACTGATTAATTAACTATATATAATTTATGCACATATTAACAAGTGGCGTAAATTTATGCAGGGATCAGAGTTGGTGGATGAGAATAAGAAACTGAGGGAGAGAGTATGGCTCTGTACCTATATTGTAGCGATCATTTAATATTTTTGAAGTAATACAAATAAGCTAAATCGTGAATTTAATAAAAATATTAGGTAGTGACGTTAGAAATGGCTAAAACGATGGCGTTAAAGGAGTCTGTGGAGACAGAGTCGGCGACCACAAATGTGTCAAGCTATGAGAGTGGAGCTCCCCTTGAAGATGACTTCTCCGACACTTCCCTTAAGCTTGGGTATAATTGGTTCCAGTGTAGATTCTACATTTTTCAGGGTCGAATGTTACTAATGTTGTGGGGGATTTTTTTTTTGGTTTAGGCTTCCATCTTGGGAATGATACGGCGAGAGAAGAGTGCATGCAGAGTTGATTTCGATGGGATGAAACAAATTTCAAGTCTTTCTGTTATCCTTTGAATAATTGTTGAAAAACATTGAGCTGGGAAGAGTGAACTCATTGCATTGTGGAGACTGTTAACGAGTTTCTCATATCGTGTTATTGTCTTCTTTTTCTCTTCGTTTTAAAACTGTTTTGCACCTAAGACCATCCGCGCAATGCGGGGATTTAGTCAATCCTTAGCACAAATCTTTAATACTTTTTGATTATAATAACAATATAATACAGAATATAACTAAGAATTGATCTTTAGTTAAAGATTAAAAAGACAAAGTTCTTAGTGTGTTGGCGCAACCAGATTGACTCGGGAATAAGGTTTGATTTCGTCGGGTTCCTCTCCTCTGTTCCTCCTTGGAAGACGTCGGAGATTTCATGTTAGGTCTTTTCTCGACGCCGAAGTTTCCGACATGAATGTCAACGGTATTAACCAAACAATAAAAATTGAACATTTACTGTCTCCTCTGCAGTAGAGTTGATTCATCTGGATGTTTTGGATTCTGGATAGTTAGATTGAATTACTCTTTTTCTTGAAACAATCCGAAAGTTTTGATTTTAGTGCAAATTTTAAGAAACAGTCACGTATCCAGGGTAATAGGCTTTCAATTCTCACGACTTCTCAGTGGCTGTGGTTTAGTAGATTCGATCCAATTGATCAGGTGGATATATATGATTCAAGGACATTCATCAGTGGCAAAGTTGTTTCTTTTGTAGATAGACGCGGGAACCACATCGAAATGGGACAACATGTTTTCTTTGGATGCTACAACAATCTCTTCGCTTGATGAAAAAAGTTTTCTCTTTACAAAATGAGTTTGCTTGATGATTTTTTTTTATTCTTAAGGATTCCAACTACGAAAACACCATTGGACACAAATAACAAAATGAGTCTTTAACTATTTTAAAAGTAAAAAAAAAATGATTTTAAAATCCTAAGGATTCCATCCGCAATAACACCGTTGCAAGTGCTCTAAGAAAAATCATTGGACCTAATGTTGTCTTGAATTCTTTATCGTCAACTATTTTCCTTTATTAATTAGTACTTTATAACTTTCATAGTATTGGAGCAACTTCACCCCTAAAACTTTTTAAAAGTTTTCAAACAAACGATAGGCTGTTGGGACTTTTACAATTCTCACAGTGCTTAAAGTTAAATTTAAACCAATGAGACTTTTGCTGTCCGTGTTTTTTTCTTAAAGCCTTCTAAAGCTTTCAACGGTCGATTGTTTCAAATTTATTCTTTGAAGTGTTTGATTTTTCTAAAGACTCTAAACGAGACTTTTTGATGGCTTTGAAAATCGTTTTTTTCAGTTCCTTTATTTTAAACAAGTTAAACACTTGAACATAGTAAAACATCTAACAAAATTAAAATAAAATCAAAATAAATCTTGATATTTTTATTAGTTTTTTTGTGTAAAATGAAGGCTAGATACCGTCAGATTTTTAATAATACTTTTTGTTTTATTTGATTAGGTTTATTATCATTTAAATTTCAATAACAAATAAAATGTTAATTACAATTTTAATTATTATTTTGATAATAAATAAATAAAAACACATTTTACTAAATACATTTTTATATGTTTACATAATTTTATCAGCTTTTGGACATAATACTAAATATATATATATATATATATATATATATATATATATATATATATATATATATATATATATATATATATATATATATATATATATATATATATATATATATATATATTGTTATACAAGTTATAGCTTTTAAAGTTTGTGATCCCAATCAAGCTTTTAAATATATTCAAATCAACAGTCATAGGTTTTAAAGTCAAAACCTCTGCAGTCAAAATTCTAAAGCCACAACGTAAAGAGAAAATTGTTACCAATCGAAGCCAATATATTTCACTTACTGTAAATTAAATATTAATAAAATTATCTCACTAGCTTCAAACAAATTTTTTTAACAAAACTAAAATTTATTGATTGAGAATCAAGTGGTGTTGACCTAGTGGTAAATGAGTTTCAGCTAGAACTTTTGCCTTAGGTTTGATTCTTCTTAGCTACCCTTAGATGTTTTTAGTGGCAAAAAAAATCAGATTTTCATTTCTTTCTGTTATAAAAAAATTCAGGATTTTCATGGGACTCTTAGTATTAGTCTTTTGTCCTAAAAACACTTTGGGATCAAACTACAATCTATACTATTATTTGCGAAGTGATTTTTCGCAACGGAGCTCTCACGTTAAAAGTTAGAGCGGTTAATATAGATACTACCCTTAATAAATAAAAATATATAAATTAATTAATCAGAAAAATAAAAACGAAATTAAACTATTTTGATAAGATAATTGATTAAATTATTAAAATAAGAGTTATCCAGAATATTTTTTAAAATGAAAAAAGATAATTCTTATATATATTGTGTTGTTATCTGAAAATACTTTTAAATTATTTTTTTTAAACTACAATATTTTTAAAAATTAACATAAAAATATAAATTATATATATATATATATATTGTGATGTTATCCAAAAATACCTTTTAATAAAAAAGTAAAAAAAAGAACAGAAAACACATAACTAAATATTAGTTAAGTAAAATCTTTAATTTTTTATGATTGAGAAGATATTATTAAGTAATTTCCAGAATTTATTTATTCATGATGAATATAGTATATATATAAAAATTTATAAAAATCATAATACAAAAATGTTTTCAAATGAAAACATAAATAATAATCCATCATTATTCTTTTAATTAGTAATTAATTTATTAATAAATAATTATAAAATCATTAGGCCCGCATGTGCGGGCAAAACACCTAGTTATCAAAAAAAGAAAAACATTTTTACTCTTTTTATTTCTTTGGTTAAATTTTACTATGAAATAAACATATTAATTACCTTAGAATTATCAAAAATGCTTTTAGATTGTTATCAGCCAACATATTTTTGAATGTTATATCATCTAGTAGGGGTAAACGGCATATTAAATTAATGCACCCTTGTATATCATATAGTAAAACTTTAAATACCTGTCATTTACTGTTATGACATTCAGTTCATATACATTCTTTGTTAATAACTTAATATTAAAATATGGATTGTGCAATTCGACAAGATCACCTTCTTTGATCAAAGGGGCTTTCCCTACTTGCTCCTTCCTCTTTATTAACTTTTTGTTCACAATGTGCAGTCCATTAGACAACAGGTGGAGTTATGGTTTCCTTGCCAGATTAATCTCGTAAGTTTCTTTAAAAAGAAAGCTTTCCCCTTCTTTCATCGTTTACAATTCATGTGACCATTTTGGATTTGTCACTCTTTTACAGCCTTACCAGAGAAGTCTCAAGGGCTTATCCAAGTGTTCCTTGACGGTGGGCTCAATCAGCAAAGAATGGGGATATGTGATGCTGTTGCTGTTGCCAAGATATTGAACCTCACGCTTCTCGTTCCGGGTCTTGAAGTGAATCCTGTTTGGCAAGATTCAAGGTAACATCTCTCTTTCTATTTGCAGAGACTTTAAGTTGTTGGTTCCTTGAAGCATTTCGTGATTTCTTTGGCAGTTCCGTCTCAGATATATTCGATGTGGATCACTTTATAAGTGTATTTAAAGACGAGGTGCGAGTTGTTAGAGAGCTTCCGACACAATATATTGGAGAGAAGATCCCACATCGAAAAGATGTAAGAGACATGAATAATATATAAGAGACTTGGGGAACTCCACTAATGGCCAATTAGTTTTAAGTGGAAGCCCAAGAAACTTATCATGGTATCAGAGCAGGCCCAATACCCTGACCCATTAACTAATCCGGCCCGGACAGTGGCCTGATCATCCCATTAGCTGATGACCCATATAAGGCTCAGTTCTCCGAGATCGCTAGAAGATAAAGCATGATTTCGGAGGGGTGTGATGGATTCTGCGAGATTAATGGTTAGACCCACCATTATCTCGAGGGAGGGTATTGGAGAGAAGATCCCACATCGGAAAGATGTAAGGGACATGAATAATATATAAGGGACTTGGGTGACTCCACTAATTGCCAATTGGTTTTAAGTGGAAGCCCAAGAAACTTAACATGGTATCAGAGCAGGCCCAATACCCTTACTCATTAATTAATCCGGCCCGGACAGTGACATGATCATCCCATTAGCTGATGGCCCATAGAAGGCTCAGTTCTCCGAGATCGCTAGAAGATAAAACATGATCTCGGAGGGGTATGATGGATTCTGCGAGATTAATGGTTAGACCCACCATTATCTCGAGGGAGGATATTGGAGAGAAGATCCCACATCGGAAAGATGTAAGAGACATGAATAATATATAAGAGACTTGGGGAACTCCACTAATGGCCAATTGGTTTTAAGTGGAAGCCCAAGAAACTTAACATGGTATCAGAGTCAGGCCCAATACCCTGACCCTTTAATTCGGCCCGGACAGTGGCCCGATCATCCCATTAGCTGATGGTCCAAAGAAGGTCCAGTTCTCCGAGATCGCTAGAAGATAAAGCATTGGGGAACTCCACTAATGGCCAATTGGTTTTAAGTTGGAAGCCCATAATATAACCCGAATCTAACATGGTATCAGAGCCCAGATCCTAAAAACCCTAAACTCCTAATTAATTAACCCTACCCGACCGGGAATAAAGGTCGTGATCGACTCGCTCGACCGAGTATAACTGTCTTAAAGTCCGAGATTTCAGGCCGAAAAGAGCCTTCATCTCGAGGAGGGGTATTAAGGATATTACATCCCACATTGGGAATTCTAAGGGACATTAAGTAATATATAAAGGGTTAGAGCCAATCCACTAATGGCCAATTGGTTTTAAGTGGAAGCCCAAGAAACTTATCATGGTATCAGAGCAGGCCCAATACCCTGACCCATTAACTAATCCGGCCCGGACAGTGGCCCGATCATCCCATTAGCTGATGGCCCATAGAAAACTCAGTTCTCCGAAATTGCTAGAAGATAAAGCATGATCTCGGAGGGGTGTGATGGATTCTGCGAGATTAATGGTTAGATCCACCATTATCTCGAGGGAGGGTATTAGAGAGAAGATCCCACATTGGATATATGTAAGGGACATGAATAATATATAAGGGACTTGAGGGACTCCACTAATTGCCAATTGGTTTTAGGTTGGAAGCCCAAGAAACTTAACATGGTATCAGAGCCTGATCCAAACAATCCAATCCGATCTACATCGATCTTGCCCAAAGTTGGCCCATCGATCCTTGCCCAAAAATTCCGAGATTGATGCTCAAAGATCCATCATCTCGAGGGGGCGTATTAGAGATATAAGTCACATATCAGATATTGGAAGGGATCTTAAGCAATATATAAGATAGATGAGCCACTCCCCTAATTGCCAATTGGTTTTAAGTGGAAGCCCAAGAAACTTATCATGGTATCAGAGCAGGCCCAATACCCTGACCCATTTACTAATCCGGCCCGGACAGTGGCCCGATCATCCCATTAGCTGATGGCCCATGGAAGGCTCAGTTCTCCGAGATCGCTAGAAGATAAACCATGATTTCGGAGGGGTGTGATGGATTCTGCGAGATTAATGGTTAGACCCACCATTATCTCGAGGGAGTGTATTGGAGAAAAGATCCCACATCGGAAAGATGTAAGGGACATGAATAATATATAAGGGACTTGGAGGACTCCACTAATTGCCAATTGGTTTTAAGTGGAAGCTCAAGAAACTTAACACAATATGTATGGAGCATGCGTGATTATTACGCTACAGGTATTCGAGCTACTAGGATCAAGACCGCGCGCCTACTCACGCCTCGGCAGAGTGGTATGTGGAGAATGTGTTGCCTGTTATCCGGAGGTTTGTGGCTTCTTTACTCAACTGATGTGTTCACAATGAATCACTTCATTGTTAAGTCTGAGGAATTTAGTGTAGTTCAAATACATTGTTACTAATATGAAAATATGAATTATTTTCTCTCATTGTTTCTGCAGTTATGGTATTGCTGCTGTTGCACCATTCTCCCACCGCCGTCTGGCATTTGATAATTTTACCTGGAAGTATACAGCGTTTACGCTGTCAAGTAAATTTTGAAACGTTAAACTTTGTTCCTCGCATTTGTGAGCTAGATGACGCTCTTATGCATCGACTCAGACATGCTCCTTCCAATTTTATTGTAAAAGTTGGAGCTGGAAAGTTTGTCGTGCTTCCTCTTCGTTTCGATACCTTGGCAAGATTCAAGGTAACAACTCTCTTCTATTTGCTGAAACTTTAAATTGTCATCCTTAAAGCTCCAAGTGATTTGGCAAGGAAACTCACAGCTTCACAGATGAGGAGCTGAGAAACAAAGGTCGTTACCCGTTGACACCGGAAGAGATTGGTCTACTCCTCTCAGCTTTGGGTTTCACTAACAGCACCCGTCTCTATCTAGCTTCAAACCAGGTCTATGGGAAGAGAAGCAAGAATTTCCACCCTGCGTAACTCTTCCCGGTGATGGAAAACAAGAAAAGCCTAGCCTCTGCGGAGGTTGGAGCTAGCTGAGGTAGAAAGGAGAGCTTCTCTAATTGCTGCAGTAGATTATCACGTGAGTATGAAAATCGATATCTTCATCTCTGCGTCTCCAGGTAACACATGCACAAGGCGCATAGAGCATGATACTGCTGTTGGGGCAGGTTTTAGTGAACAAGAGCTTAGGTTGGTCTGAGTTTGAAGGAGCAGTTTTGAAAGGGCACAAGAGCAGGCAAGGCAACAGCTTAAGAAAGCAGAAACAGTCTATTTACAGTACTTATCCAGCTCCTGATTGTATGTGTAAAGTAGCTTAAGCTCTCCTCCTCTGATTGTCCACAATCTTGACTGATTCTTTTTGTCTTTTTATCATATACATTTTATATACATTCAACTAATAAAGGTTATAAAAGCGGTACTTTATGGAAGAAAATCATTATTTATAGAAAAGATTTTACTATTGCACATTTGATCTGACTGAATTTTTTGGTTTTCGGTTCATGTTTGGTTCAGAGGTCTGACAAATTTTAAAAAGATTTAGTTTGATTTATAATTGGTTAATTCAGGGGTTTTAAAACAACATTAAACCAAAATTATATTAATGTTAATTAAATTCTAAACCGAATTAACTAAACAAACTAAAATTAATTTAAAATTCCAAACTTTAAATCAATTAAAACTGGAAAATCTAACTGAAACTGAAAATTTATATTAAATTCAGTAGTTTTCACAAACTGAACTAACTGAATACAAATACAAATACAAATACAAATCAAACCGAATCGAATTTTGGTAAAATTCGGCATAATTATAAATTTATAAGCAAATCAATTTATCCAAACCCGAACAAACCGAACGTGCGGGAACGAACTAACCGAAAATCAAATAAACCAAACCCAAACTACCCGAAGGAACCGAGACCCCACATGCCTTTTGGGTTTGACAATGTAAAAGAGAGAAGAAGAAAGAGTTACGAAAAAGGAGAGGGCCCCACTCAGATTCAACCATCGCCGTTTAATTCAGTTCCCCGTCTCTTACCGTCATCTCCCTCGATCTCTCCCGAATCCTCCCCTCCATCCTCGGAGAGAGAGAGAGAAAGCGACGGTAAAGATCCAATCCACGAAAATGAGCTCCACTTTGTATGCTTCCGATTTGTTCAAGCAGCTCAGGTCAGCTCTGGGTCCTTATCTTGGCGACTCTGTCTCCGACGACGTCGTTCTCGTGATCACGACCACGTCCTTGGCGCTGGTAGTTGGATTCGTGGTGTTGTTATGGAGGAAAACGACGTCGGATCGGGGACAGGAGCTGAAGCCTTTGGTGATCCCCAAGTCCCTTATGTCTAAAGACGAGGATGATGACGTGGATTTGGGATCTGGGAAGACTAGAGTCTCTATCTTCTTTGGTACTCAGACTGGAACAGCTGAGGGATTCGCTAAGGTGTCTATTTGCTATAAAGATGTGATTTTTCTTATTGATTCTGTTAGCTCATTAGCTCTAGATTTTGGATGTGGGTTTCTTTCATATGAATAGGGTTTATCTACAACTTGATTCTCAGTTTGATCCATGAGATTGTGATTCAAAGGTTTTGTCTTTATGGTTGTTCAAAAAAAAAGTTTTGTCTTTATTAGTTGGGTCATTTCAGAACGTTTTCATTTTTGTTTCACAGGCTTTAGCAGAAGAAATCAAAGCGAGATATGAGAAAGCTGCAGTCAAAGTCATTGACTTGGTATGATCTACTTGCACTATGATTCTATTCACTACCTGTTAGAGGCTAGTTTTTTTAATCACTTGAGTTGGTTATCATGGTTTTAATTAGGATGACTATGCTGCCGATGACGACCAATATGAAGAGAAATTGAAGAAGGAGACTTTGGCATTCTTTTGTGTTGCTACGTAAGTCGTATTTGAATCTGATTTTGACTTCTTTTGCTATATGCCCTTCATGATTTTGTTGTATTCATATTTTTTGCATAACGTGTTTAGTTATGGAGATGGAGAGCCTACTGACAATGCTGCCAGATTTTACAAATGGTTTACAGAGGTTTCTACGCTTTTTTTTCTCAGATTTGATATGCTGTTTGTAGCTTTTTCTCCAGGCCTCAATGTTTTTGTGTTTCATGTTTCCAGGGAAATGAAGGGGGCTTAAGGTTTCAGCAACTAACATATGGTGTGTTTGCTCTTGGTAATCGCCAATATGAACATTTTAATAAGGTAGTGTGTTAAGAAAATATGTCAGCTTCTAGCTTATGGATTTTCTTCTGACCTTAACTGATGGTAATCTGATCTGGCGGAACAGATTGGGATAGTTCTTGATGAAGAGCTCTCTAAGAAAGGTACATGAGTATGTTTCCATAGTTTTCAACTCTTATCTATGATGATTATGGATGTTTTCTATTTTCCTGCCCGGTAACGTAACTATTATCGTCAACATTCAATGCAGGTGCAAAGCGTCTTATTGATGTTGGTCTAGGAGATGATGATCAGAGCATTGAGGATGATTTCAATGCCTGGTTTGTTTCTGATTCTCTGTCTTAAGTTTGCTACTTTGATCACCTTTACGCTGTATTATTCATATTTTCTTGGATGGTTTGCAGGAAAGAATCGCTGTGGCCTGAGCTAGACAAGCTCCTCAGAGACGAGGATGATACAAGTGTGGTAACTCCTTATACAGCTGTTATTCCTGAATACCGGCTGGTGATTCATGATCCTAGTCTTACATCTGAGAAACCAATGGACTTGAATGTTGCCAACGGAAATTCTGCTATTGACATTCATCATCCCTGCAGGTATATGAAGCTCTGTGTAATAAATACTGGAACACAGTGTTACCTTTTTGTTGGTTGCATTCTAAATTTTGTTTCTTTTTGGAGAACAGAGCTAATGTTGCTGTGCAAAGAGAGCTTCACACACCAGAATCTGATCGGTCTTGTATCCATCTCGAGTTCGACATATCTGGCACTAGTATCACGTAAGTATTTAACACTGATCTGATGTTTTGGCGAACGGCAGATCGTCATGTAAAGGTCTTTTACAAATATTACCCGTGTGTTAAAATGAATGGTATTTCTTTACAGATATGAAACAGGAGACCATGTTGGAGTATATGCTGAGAATCATGCTGAAATCGTTGAGGAAGCTGGGAAATTGCTTGGCCACTCTCTAGATTTAGTGTTTTCCATACATACTGATAAGGAAGATGGCTCACCACGGGCAAGCTCGATGCCGCCTCCCTTCCCTGGTCCATGCACACTTGGTACTGCTTTGGCAAAATACGCAGACCTTTTGAGCCCTCCTCGCAAGGTTATCTTGTATTCTTTTTGAGATCAGCACCACATAGCTTTTGATTTTTTGTTCTTTCCTAAATATTAAACTTGTTCTTCTGGTTTCAGTCTGTGTTAGTTGCGTTGGCGGCCTATGCCACTGAACCAAGCGAAGCTGAGAAACTGAAACACCTGACATCACCTGATGGAAAGGTTCTGAATCACTTTTAGGTGTATCTAATATTCTCTTAAGTGTTTAAGTTTTCGTAAGTTAACATCCTCAGAATTCTTCTTTTGGCTGTAGGATGAATACTCACAATGGATTGTTGCAAGTCAGAGAAGTCTTTTAGAGGTGATGGCTGCATTTCCATCTGCAAAAGCCCCACTCGGTGTGTTTTTTGCTGCAATAGCTCCTCGTCTCCAACCTCGTTACTACTCCATCTCATCCTCGCCGAGGTGATTATTTACTTTTGAGATGTCAGTTGTTGGCAGAAGGAAAACTAGTCTTGAGCTTCTCTGTCGTCTAATGCAGGTTGGCGCCAAACAGAGTTCATGTCACATGCGCACTAGTATACGGTCCAACTCCTACTGGTAGAATCCACAAGGGGTTATGTTCAACGTGGATGAAGGTAATTCTCACCTTCCTCTTTACACTATCTTTCAGTTTGCGCCTTGATTTTAACAGCTTTGGAAAACTCAGAATGCAGTTCCTGCGGAGAAAAGTCGTGAATGCAGTGGAGCACCAATCTTTATTAGAGCATCTAATTTCAAGCTACCATCCAACCCTTCAATTCCAATCGTTATGGTGGGACCTGGGACAGGACTGGCACCTTTTAGAGGGTTTCTGCAGGAAAGGATGGCACTAAAAGAAGATGGAGTCGAACTAGGTCCATCTTTACTCTTCTTTGGGTGTAGAAACAGACGGATGGTGAGACTTTTTACAATTGATGTATCATATTGTTCAGAATTGTCATCATGTTGAGATTCTGCTGCTACATGTATGACTTGTAGGACTTTATTTATGAGGATGAACTCAATAACTTCGTTGATCAAGGGGTGATCTCTGAGCTCATTGTGGCATTCTCTCGTGAGGGAGCACAGAAGGAGTATGTTCAACATAAGATGATAGAGAAGGTAAGCATATCCGGGGATGCATAGCATCAGGCTTTGGTAAAAGTGAAATGTAAAGTAATCTCTTATTTCTTTTGCATTTCATTTTGTGTTCAGGCTTCCCAAGTTTGGGATCTAATAAAGGAAGAAGGATATCTCTATGTATGCGGTGATGCTAAGGGCATGGCGAGAGATGTCCACAGGACTCTACATACCATTGTCCAGGAGCAGGTAATGGAATGAGCATTGTGAAACAAGTGCCTTGTTTTGGTTGAGTCCCTTGGAAGATTGATACCAACTTTGTATTTTTATCTTGCAATTTTCCAGGAAGGTGTAAGTTCGTCAGAGGCAGAGGCTATAGTTAAGAAACTTCAAACTGAAGGAAGATACCTCAGAGATGTCTGGTGATTAGTTGGGAATCTCAGCTTCTTCTTGTTTTTGAGCTTTCTTAATTCGAAGGCTGCTTGAACATTTAGATATTGACTTTTTATTTTCCTTATTTTCTTATTATAGTCAAACGTGAAAAGGTTTGTGTGAAGTGTCTTTGTAAGGAACAAATTATAAGAGAGACGAAGAACTACAAAATCCAATAAATCTTGAATGTGGAAGATTTTAGCTTCATGCTTTATATAGTCTAATATACATCATGAATGGCACATGACTTTACCACAATTTATTGATACCTGATAGGCTTCCACAACAATTGGATTAACCAGAACCCTGACTAAACTAAACACCAGGATTTCTAACCAGTCTACTCTCAAATGGCACCTCCAAGATGAGCATCATTCTCTGTTGGGTCTCGTCAAGAACCTCAACACCATCCATGGAATAGTAGCTGATAGGAAAGTTTAACCGTTGATATTTCCAGGCATGCTGATGGTACTCCAGGTCAGAGCCGGGTCTGTACCAATTGGTACAAAACATTCGGGTAGGGCCCCCACTTTATGAGGCCCCCTTTCAATTATTTTTATAGGTATGTATGTTAAATATAAAATTATATGTAATTTTAACTGGTGCAAACATAAATTGAAAATCAAAGTTTTGGTTTGTAAAATTGACGTTAGACCATTTGTAACTCAGTTGATTTACTCGTTTTTTATTTATATTTTTTAATTTTTAAAATACGATTGTATTGTATTTTGAAGATAAATAAATTTTAGATTGCTTTCTTTTTGTTCTATATTTATTTTACGGATCTTTTTCATGTTGCTTTTTAATCATAAAAAACAATCATAAATTTATTTTATTTTGTATAGGGCTCCGAAATGCTAAGGTCCGGCTCTGCTCCAGGTGCTTGGATATGGTGTTTTCCATTTGCTCAAGGTGTTCTGATCAATTGCTTGCCTCATCTAGAAAGCAGCAAGGTACTCAGCAAGGCTCTGCTGAGTATTGCTAGGTTTTTAGGAAGCTTCTGACATCATAGGTTTTTTTTGGTGGTATAGAATTGGGACGCCAGGCTTGACCTGTTGAGTTGCTGCTTGAAGCACCTGAACAGCTCTTCCATAAGACTGGCTCAAGATACTTCCATGGATCTTCAGCCATGGAGTTGGAGTAAAACCGTTCTGCACCTTGTTGCATGGGTGTTCTACCTCCACCTCTTCCAAAGCTTGTGTTCATATCGCGTCCTCGACTTCTGCCTCTTGCTGAGTTAGGATATGTGTTTACAGCCCAGTTGGAAGTTTGTCGTGGTCCGTAATGAGGAAAGAGTGGAGCGGTATAGTTGAAGCTGCCTCCTCGGCTACCGAATCTATTTTCCCCATATCAGGGCTTCCTTGAGAGAATGGAAAAGAGCGAGGTGCCCACTGAGGTGGACCTAAATGGTCAAATGGAGGAGGCGGATGCCTAAAGTTGTTATTCCAAGGGACGGGGGAACTTCTGTGCGAGGAAGCCATACCTCTTGGTTCGATATGCAGATTATCACCACCATAATGAGCTTCTTGAAAACCACCATGATTGGCATGTGCCTGATGGTCACTGCCAAACGATCCTGTTCACAATCAAAGTGCAAGGATCAGAACTGGAACACTGTTCGCTCCAAGACAGAGAACAAGATAAATGAGTTCCGAAACTGAAGTGATTACAAAACTGTCAATTTCTAGACAGTGAAACATGAAGGATAATAACAAATTAAGCTAGCTGAAGCTAAGCTACTAGGTTCTCTATGTTGTTACGATCATCTCGAAATACTTATTACGATCAAGAACACATGAATAACCCCTAGCAAAGAACGAAAATATCCTATAGAATTTATTGAGAAGAAGACCTAACTCTCCCAAAGCCAAGCGGCTTCCGAACAACCAGATACCCAAAAAACTGTTCGCCAATATGTCCAGTCCTATACTGATACCACCAAGAACCAACTAAACACGCTAACACACAGATAGTCAGGCTGATGTGGAGTATTATGAAATCTTATTTATGAATAACAGGGAATCTTATTAATACAGAAGCATTAAGTATAAAGGGAATTGCAGTAGAAACAAGCACCTGGAACAGATGGAGGAAACTGCGGTACTGGAGGCCTCATTTGATAAGTAGGAGGACATGAGATTTGTTATTGCTTAGAAGTCTTGTTTCTCTTGAAACTAGAATAAGCAGACATTGGGTCGGTGTAATAATCAAACCTTGGTGGTTCACAAGATTCCTGCTGGTGATTAGATGTCTCAGCCGAGGGATTCGAAAGGTGACCCGTGTTCATAAAGGTTTCTTTCACACCCTTCAGAACCATCATTCTGTGCAGCAGCAGCACCAGCAGCTTCAATGCTCATTGCTATTAACATTTGTTTTATTTTCTCTGAATCTTCCATTGTGGTTTTTAGCTTCAGACAAAATCAACTACAAGATACAAAAGCATTATATAACACAAGCATACTGTAAGTCTGTAACACAGCACCCACACTGTAATTAGGATTAAAAAAAAAATGAAAATAGAAATAAACAACCCGGTTTGGTGAAACGAAATTGAGACCCATGCGAACCCAAATATATAAAACCCGGTTTGTTATTATACCAGATATCGACCGTAATTAAATTAAACCAGGTTAGACTCTAGGCGATCGAAGCCTATACGACTCTAGTAGTCTCGCTCACATTCTTTGTCTAATCAACGGCGGAGAGAGAAAATGCACGGTCGTCCAAGGAAGGCTTACAAGCCAGAAGAGGAAGCAGCCTCCGCTGCTAAAGCCGTTAAGCTCCGATCTCTCCAGTCTCAGTTCATGTCCAATCACCATCACAAAATGTACAAACTTTTTCTCTCTTACTGACCGATCAGATCATTCACTCTTCTTCTACTAATCAATCATCAATCATTTTGTTAGTTATACGAAGGAAGCTATTGACTTGAGCACGAAGCTCCTAGAGATCAACCCGGAGGCGTACACGGCTTGGAACTACCGTAAGCTCGCTGTAGAAGATACCCTTTCACGAACAGAGTCCAATCCAGACTTGGTCAAGTCAATTCTCGATGAAGAGCTTAAAGTGGTGAGCTTTCCTGTCCGTTGATCTGTTTTACACATTACCCACAAAGCCATTCATGTAAAGGTTTGATCTTTTATGCAATTGATTGCTATGAGTTCAGGTAGAGAGTGCTTTGAGGCAGAACTTCAAGTCATACGGTGCTTGGCATCATCGAAAGTGGGTTTTGAGTAAAAGCCATTCCTCCGTAGGGAATGAGTTGCGGCTTTTGGATAAGTTCCAGACCCTTGATTCCAGGAACTTTCACGCTTGGAACTATCGCAGGTGAAAAAAAATTGTGGGAATGGGGCAACGTTTCCATCAAGCTTTTTGCGTTATTCATTTGTTGTTGTTGTTCCTTTTGACCAGGTTCGTTGTGGAGCTAACCAATAGGTCAAAACAGGATGAGTTGAAGTATACAGAGGATATGATCTGTAAAGATTTCAGCAACTATTCTGCTTGGCATAATCGTAGGTATGTACCGCATGATATTATATTAGTTAAATTTATGCTGATTTATTACATGTTTTAGTTTACACTATAGCTCACTTTGATTCTTGCAGTGTACTTCTTTCAAGTTTGCTAGCAAGAAAGGCTGACGGGTTCACGCCAAATGAGAAGATCCCTGAAGAGTATAAACTTGTGCATGATGCTATATTTACGGACGAAGACGACCAAAGTGGGTGGTTTTATCATCTTTGGCTTCTTGATCAAACTGTTAATGTGGAAACTCCTCTTCTCACTTCTTCATGGCCTCCACATGGTTCCCGTATCAATCTATCTGGAGCTGGGTGCTTAAAGAAGCTCACTACTTTTTGTTCCGAGTCGGGTTCTTTTCCACTGGTTCTGTACTTTGACAAAGCTGTTGTTGGGGTAAGCTCGTCCACTGTTAGGATTGATTCTGAACTTAAAGGAAATGATGACCTTGTTTGGGAACCAGTTTCGAATAAAAACGCTCAGGTGTCTTGTGTGTGGGTTGCTCGCGTTAAATATATGAGTTCAGAACCTTGCGTTCCCAAGGAATACACAGTGAAAGTTAGAATTGGGAACTCTCCAGGAATTGTTTCTTCCAGAGGATGCAACTTCAGTGCTCCTTATGAGCTTGTCTTTACAGCGCATGTTCATGACACCGTCCAAGAAGTGCCGCAAGAAGCCATTGTTTCATGGATGGATGGTTTTGATATTTGGGATGCACAGTCAGAGGATTTGAATAATCTCGTAAACTTGGATCAATCAAACACTCAGATGGATTCTAAATGGCGTCAGGAAACAATAGCGGAAGAGATTGACTTATTTCGTGAATTGTCTGACAGGTATCCTATGTACTTTCTTGCTTTGATGGGAAAGATAAATTGTAGTCTTGAACTTTGTGTTCTTTTTTTAATGTTTAGCAAAATTGGAAAGCTCACTCTTGCAAGGCTTTTGATGGCTAAAGCTATGATATCTGAGAATGGTGTTAAGGGTGTTCACTATGAAGAAATCCTCGAGTTGTATAATGATCTAATGGCGCTGGACTCTTCGCACTATCATTACTACAAGGATGAGCACAGCGTAGCTTTACTCCGCAAGGTACTTAAGTCTTCTTTTTAGCTATGAATCACACATGTTGAGATTCAGCTCTTCTGAGTAGTGTATAATTGTAGATGTTTTCAAGTTCTATTTCTTAATGCATTCTACTCATAAAGAGAATGTTTATGCAGGTGACTTCAAGCAATGAATCCTTGTCAGGCCACCTCTTTCGATACAGGGATTTGAACAATTCTGTATGTCTGCGACTGAATAACTTATCGCTATCTCGGATAGCCTCTGTGGAGAAGTTTCTGTTTGTCCAAATGTTAGACCTCAGTCACAATGAGCTTCATTCAACTGAAGGTAAGTTCCTCAAAATGTCATGTGTTTACATGCTTATGTACGTGATCTGAACCGTTGCATCTATGATTAACTGGTGTACGTGCGTTACAGGATTGGAGGCAATGCAACTTCTCTCTTGCCTAAACCTGAGTCACAACAGAATCCGGAGTTTCTCAGCACTGGACTCTCTAAGACATCTGAAACAGCTGAGAGTGTTGGATGTTTCACACAACCACATCGGCGAGCATACAGTTGACACTACGAGGTACCTTTGTTCTTCACCGCTCTCTAATTCGGAGTGGACTCAAGATGAAGCTGGAAGACAGGTGCCTAGTCTGGTCACCAAATACTGGGACGCTTATTTTGTGTTAAGAGATTTGAATCTGAAACAGTTGGATGTAGCAGGCAACGTAATTGCAGGAGACGAGTTCAGCTCATTTGTCAGACAGGTTGTGCCACAGCTTGTATGGCTCGATGGCCAGAAACTTGGGAGTTAGATCATAGGCCAAGTGTTTTTTTTACTTAAGTTATAGATCATCAACTCCCCCCAAAGCTATTTGAATTCTCTTGATGATGCTTTGCAGTTGTGCTTTGTTTTTCAACAGTCTTGTTATATGACATTATTGTATAATGACTCTGCACCCTTTATTTACCACATTTTGATCGCATACAACTTACGAAGATTGCAAATCACAGCAGATGCAAGTATCATGCAACCAACCATCTTCAACTACAAGAAACCAAATCTCACAATCTTAATTCATTCTCTCGCAAGTTGCGCTCAAAGTCAGATCACTGGGAAACTATACAAATAAAAACATAAAAAAAGAGCCATCCTTTCTTCCAGTCAAGGCGTTGAAAATGATGGACAATAAAACTTAGACCCACTAAGGAAAAGGCCCATGACAACCATAGTCGCTGGGATTTTCTGTTGTGTGGATAGGAAATTGCCAACTTGGAGGATGAGGATTCTTGTTTCCCATGTCCAAAGAGTTTTCCGTGCTTCACTTCGTTTGCTTCTCTCTCCATCTCAAGCCATTCTCTGACACAGGTAAGAATCCAAATCCAACACAAATTATTGTGCATGTATTTGTTCATCTCTGATTAGTCTTTGTGTTAGTGACTTTGCATATACATGTTCTTTTGTAACAAACGCTTTACATATTTCCTCTCAAATATGGTTATTCGTTTGATGTTTCCAGATTGTGGCGAGGATAGTCGCTGAAAAAACTTGATCAAACCATACAATTCCTCTGCTGTAGACACTCATTCTCAATGCAGAAGCTGAGCATTCTTCATTCGGAGCACCTAAGACTTGGGACCGGATTGGTTAAACCGATAGAAACTAGTGCATTTCCTAGGTGGATCAGTCGCAATAATGAAGTCAGGCTGTCTTTTCTAAGAGCTGAAGCTTCTTCATCCATGAGTGTAATAAACAAAAGTTGCACGTGGAGAGTTAACAGCTTAGGACAGGAGATGCAAGCGGAGTTGAGTGATGAAGACGAAGAAGATCTATGTCCGGTTGAGTGTGTCACTGAGTTCAAGACAGATGATGAACTTTTTAGAGTCCTGGAGAAAGCCAAAGAGACTAACACTTTGGTTGTGGTTGATTTCTACCGTCCTTCATGTGGTAGTTGTAAATACATAGAGCAGGGCTTCTCAAAGCTCTGCAAGCAATCTGGTGACCAAGAAGCTCCCGTTATCTTCCTTAAGCATAATGTTAGTATCATACAGATTATACATATGAATACGTTAACAACTTCATCCGAGTAAGACTCATTAGTTTCCCAAATGGTTTTGGCAGGTGATAGATGAATATGATGAACAATCTGAAGTCGCTGAAAGGCTCCGTATCAAGGTACGTGAACCCTCTTTGCAATCTTGGTATCTAAAACAACAACAATTACAAGAACAGAGTTTTGATTTACTATAGTCTATATGTACAGTCGGTTCCTCTCTTCCATTTCTACAAAGACGGAGTTCTGTTAGAAGCATTTGCAACTAGAGACAAGGAGAGAATTGACGCTTCTATAGCCAAATATACTAGCTCCTCTGAATCTTCAAGCACATCGGATTAAAACCGCACTTTTGGTTCTCTCTATTTCAAATCATAGATAATTATGTAAACTATTGAACAGCAGCAACATCTCCCAAATTTGTTGTAAAGATAGCTGAACAGCCCTCATTTTGTACCATACTGGAATAAGACTGATGCAACATTTTTTTTTCTAATATTGTAAATTTGATTTGAGGTTCGGTTTATGGTTTATATAATACATGTGATGGTGAGACTGGGAAGATACATTCATAGAGAAGAGGCAACTGATACTATCATACTACAAGGGCTTCTATCTTCTGATTCTTATCACAGTGTATCTAGTGGTTACCTAACATATTAGAGTTATCCTCATTAGCAATTGAAACAAAGGCAGAGTGTTCTTCGACGGTTGCAGGCTCATAGCTCAAGTTGTCAGCATCGGTATCACTCCCAAGCTCTCCCTACA
Organism: Hirschfeldia incana; assembly: GCA_026261945.1. Taxonomy (NCBI): domain Eukaryota; kingdom Viridiplantae; phylum Streptophyta; class Magnoliopsida; order Brassicales; family Brassicaceae; genus Hirschfeldia; species Hirschfeldia incana. The sequence continues at coordinate 9,736,256 of JABCMI010000006.1, forward strand.
ATATCAAACAATGGATGAAGCTTTTCCCTTTTATGTGTAAACAAACCAGAGACCCCACACGGATAAAATGCTTACAGGTTTTATTATTGCCATCTGATTCTCTTCTGTTTTCTTAGAGAGATCCCTCAATGTACCCTATGAAAATTGAACAGTTTTTAAAACGTTAAAAAGCACATAGTATATGTGGGAAAACAGAATGAGTAGGTTATGCATTTATATCATTTTATGGAGATTCATACGCACCCTGGCAGCCCAAAAAAGTCCACAAGCGTTGCAGAGAGTTCTGGGGCCTGAAGGGCCACGTCTCATCATTGGTGTACATGTGGAACTGACGCCGCAATGTGTACACCTACACGTAAGACCACACTCACATTTAAAGACCAAGAAAAAATTTGAGTAGTAATTGCAGAAGCAGTTAAGTGTCAGAGGCACAACGCACGATATCTCTGGACGGCCATCATCATGTGCAGAATCTTGATCTGTGCCCGAGTTATAAGCCCCATCAGCCGTCTTTGCAGAGGAGAACTGACCTTTATTACGTGCCATTCTGGTAAAGACTAAACAAATTCAGTGGCGTTGTAGAAAAAGTGAAATTTGAATTATTCCCACTTAAAAAGCTAATTATGACACTGACCACGACTCGGTGTTATCATGCTCAACTACAAACATATTCTCATATGTTACAGTCTCCTCAATGTAAGTAACCATTATATAATCCATGTTCCTAACAGACACATTCACAGATACTACTCAGGGATTTTGCTAAGATCCCACTTGCAACAAAAGCTACCATAATACTAAGGGTGCCCCTAGGGCTAAGTGTAGCACAACAACAACAATTAAGACAGCTCATAAATCTCCTGACCTTAAAGCCACTTCCTGGCGAACACCATATCTCACTTTGTTCTCGAAACATCTAGCATTCCTCTTCTTCCGAAACCTATCCAAGGACTGCGCCCGGTGAGGATTGCTACACCGGTTCTGGTATTCTACAACAGGCTAAGGAAAAAAAAAACATAGATGAGGACAAACCATTGAGAAGGATTTTGACACACAGAGAAACAACAAGAAAAGTGTTACCATATGATTCTGTTGAGATATCTCCATCCCCTGTGGAGGAGCAGTAGAACCACCACCCAATAGCGACAACGCAGCATTAACCTACATGAAATCAATTCCCCCAAAAAAAAGGTCAGAAACACACAAAAATGCACACTACCCTTAATCTACGCAAAAAGTAATCACCTTTTCAGGACCAACAGCATCGAAAACGTAGACCTGACCACGGAACGAGATCGTCAGCTGATTCCCTCCTCCTCCCAGTGGCGAGGAACCGAGTAACTCGGAGCCCTCGGCTATCAATTGAGAGCCGTTGGGGGTCAAATCGGAGGCAGCGTAGATGGAGTCAGGATGATTGGGGATTTCGTCAACATCGTTGTAAGGAATGTGAGCTGCGGAGGAGGCAGAGAGATGGTCTTCACCAACGGTGCTACCAATCTGATTAGGGTTCATCTCCGGTTGAGAAAACATCGGGAAACTGCCAAAGGAGGAGATGGAGTGTGGGTGGGGGAAAGAAAACCCTAACACTAAGTGCAACAAGAGAGGAAGGAGATAGTTGACAAAGTGCAATATACAGAGAGATGATCGGCGCGTGTGGTGTGGTGGAGGGGGATTGGCCGTTGTGAAATTCACCGGCGCTGAAACGGCGACTTGAGAAATAATAAATCGCAGTAACTGGATTTTACCGATTATCTTTTGGGTCGTTCCATTATGTTTCTACTTGGTATAACTCCAAAAGCCTACTAGGGCCCACTTGTTAACTTTCATTTTGTTCTAGATAACTTTTGGTAGTAAAACTTCCTTAACTTGCAATTCTAGTTCCTTAAATTTCCTTTCTGGATTCATTGCTAATATGATACTACGACTCGTCTCCTTAAGAAAGCAGTCGAGGAAAACTCTGTGTGTCTGTAATAGCAACACCTACCCTTTGTAGTATATTATGAAGCTTTGTTTGAAACGTAGGGAACAGTAAAGAAAGATAGTTTGAGAATGCGGAAACAAGAAAAGAATAGCTACAGACAGATAGCTTAGAGTTATGATCTAGGTTGGATGACGTAAATGAGATGTCCTGAGGACAACCATAGAGTGTCTCAGTCACATTTCCAGCCTCTGCAATTCCTGAGAAGAGACAGGCTATCCCTTGACTAATGTAATCCACCTCTACTTCCTCCGCTTCATCCATTATATATCACACTCCAATTTACATGACCGAATCAGCTTTTTGAGTGAAATAACCGATTCTCAGGAAAAAGGAGAAAAACAGAGAAACACACAATCGCAGAGTCCAGTTGAGACAAAGTTGTGTACGAAGACAGTATATTAGTACGTGAGATTCGGAATTCAGATTTGATAAAATTAAAGGCAATCTCCAGATGAATGTTAAGAACTTTCTCATGGCAGCAGAGTTTCATTTTGTATTTAGGCCGAGAATTTACATATAGGCTAAACTGAAGGCTGCAAACGGAGCTCGACCTATAGCGAGTGCTGAGAGTTTACAAAGTGGTAAGAAACTCAAAAAAGGGAGTGAGAGCATATATTCTCTGCTGGGTGGGAATTAACATCTATCACTGCGTGAGCAGCTTAGAGTCACAAGCCACTATCTTCACCTGACTAACATTCTCTTGACGGTCTTCACTCTTGAACATCGCGTCCTGTAATATGAAGGTCCAGACGTTGTCACAGAACCTGTATGTGTGCAGGTGCCCCTGTACAGGATTAATAAAAAATAGTAAAGACGAAACGAGATTAAGTATCTGGTTGCTACATCTGCCAAGTCTTGAATGCAAGGTTTTATATAATGGTTCTAAAAACATCGTCAGCAGTGGTAGTATGTTGGAAGAGAACTAAAGTCAATCATCAAAAGCACTAGCATACATAACTTGAGATCAAGCTCAAGCTGTAAATGAAGCTCCCACTTACTAATAAACCAGATACTGAATCCATACAATGTTAATTCAGCTTCAAAGAAATTGATATTGATAGAACTCATGACAATGTTACTATTTCGTGAGATAACCAATGCAAGCACCTAATTCATGGGAAGAGAACAGAACCGAAAAAAGTTGAAGACTTTACAGAAAGTGTGACACTGTTAGAGGTTCTAGAAACTATTACTTGAGGTAGCAACTTACCCTAAACATATCTACTCTACAACATTGTTCCGTTCAAATCAGTAAAATCTAAAACAAGCGTTCAATGGTCTCTACAAAGTAAATGAATGAATAGCGGTTACGAACACAAACTGGTACACAACAACGTAGACTAAGATTCAGTATTTCATTATGAAAGGAGTAACAAGATTGAAGCTGACCTTGATAGTCAGCTTGGTCTTCACTTGGCTTTCTAGAGCTTCAGTCATAGACTACAAAGGACACATTATATCATAAAGAAGCAAACCAAAAGATTCCAAGATCATCAGTCACATTATGAGTGAAAGAAGAAAAAAAGAAACCTTGTCAAATTGAACAAGGACTTGGATAGCTAGCTCAGGGCTCAGCGTACCGCTCTGAACCATCTCATCCAAAGTCTCCGTCAAACACATCCCGATTGTCGATCTCCTGTACAGCTCAAACGTCGCCATTTTCTACGATCTGCCCACAGATAGTCCCGAGCAAACTCAAAATCGATCTGAAAGAAAAGTTTCGGCGAAATAGAAGAGATAGAAGGAAGGATCTATTACCTCAAATAGGAGACGGATAGAGAGACAAAGATCTCCGGCGACGTGGGGTGGGAGATGAAGGAGGTACCGTTGGGTCGATTGCGAAGGATTTTGAAGAAAAAAAAGAAGAAATTTGGGGCTTTTTATACCCTAACTTTTGCAGGTAACTGTTTATATAGGCAGCGATGGATCAGGGAAACTTGAAACTACGAGTTTACCCTTGGTGAAAAACCCCCTTTATGCCTTTTTGTGTTATATCATGTTTTCAAAAGAGTTGTTAACATATTGAGGTACTTTCTCTTGGGTCTCTAGCATGTTGAGGTACTTTGTATTAGAGGTGTATTTTTGGGCCTTGCTTTACTATGTTATTTTACATTAATACCTTTCTCCCAACCAGAATCAACTTTTGGTCTCGGTAAAAAAAAAGGAAGTAGACACGTCTTTGCTTTTTTTGTCGCCTCTGTTCTGTATAAGGACCGTTGGATCTAAGTATTTAAAAATGAATGAATGGTTAATAGTAAAGCAGAAGCGCCGTTAGATTAAAGTGTACTAAAACGAATCGAACGGTCGAGCAGTAAAGATTCAAAGATTTGTAATCCATTGTGCAAATTTTTATTCCTCTTTTAGATATTTCTTTGACGCCATGTAACTTGTGATCGCCTCTGTTTTGTAAACAAAGATAATTATAACCTAACCACAGTACATTGAACACACGTTTTTAGCAATGTATTGAGTAGATATGGTCACCTCATAATCTATAGATTGCAGGTAATCTTTTTCATGATGTATTGAGTAGATGTGGTCACTTACACGGTGTTTAGGCTTTGAGAATATTGAGTTCCCAGATGTCTTGGTCGACTTGTATGAGCAAGTAGTGGTTAACCAATCCATAACCTTGGTGTCCACGACTTTCTTAACCATACCTTCCATGTCCACATCGCCTAACCACAACTTTCGTGTCCACGAATCACCTGACCATACCTTCCATGTCCACATCTCTCCACTAAAGATCTCCGATTGAAATCGTCGAATCTGAGGTTTCACCGAACAGGTCCAGACTACACATCCTCTTCACCCGATGAGTTCTTGGCCTTAGTTTTGGTACCTCCTCTCTCTCGAAGGACATAGTCGTTACTGCATCTGTCTCCAAGTTCGCTCAGATCTGATTACTTCCATTACTTCATGTTTCGTCGATTCGATTGGAGCTTCCATTGAAATTCGACTACATATCCGGGAGTATTAACACGACGCATTAGCCATGATCTCTCTCTACCACAAAATGATTGAAACCCAGTCAATCAGACTCAACTTCATTTTCCGACGGTGGGGGAGGTTAGATTTTCCGGTTTTGTTCTTTTGGCGGTAGGGGCGGTGAGATAAACTCTTCAAGGGTTCTGATGAAAGAGAATGGTGGAATTGAGAGTAAAGAGGTCACGACAAAATGGTTCAAATTTCTTTTGTATTTTTAAAATTAAAAAAAAAATGATTTTAATGAATAAGTCCGATACAACGGTGAAAGTGTAATATTATTTTCTGTGATTTTTTAAATCTTTGTCTTGTTTCAGGGGCAATTTAGACAAATGAGCAAAGAAAAGTATTGGAAATGGTCAAAATACCTCAACATGATATATGTTTAAAGAAAAGTATGTCTAAGCGTTATATTTTCTTTTTAAAATGGGTTATATATCCAAATTTCAAATCGAATTAACATAATAATAATTTTAATTAACATTACTCGGATTTTTGATTAATAAATCAAAATCAAATCGAAAATTAAAAAAAAGTTGGTATAATTTCGAAAACTTAACTGGTGGTTGCAGAACAAACCTCTCACTTTGTGCAATTCGTCTAGATTTTGTGTGAACGGAATAATCGAAAAAAAGAATTACCCGAACCGTGCAAACTAAACTCGCAGGATTAAATAAACTCATTAAGAAATCGTATAAAAGTTAATTATATATGCTATCTAGCAAACTAATACTTGTCTAAGAGTGATATAATCCATGTACAAGAAGTAGTTTTGTTATATGAAGCATTGGCTAAGTATATATATACAGAGTCTTTCATTTGTAGTTAGAATCTACCAAGTAATTGTACGTATCAATGCACAGGCAAACTTTTCTTTTATGCTTCGCGTTACATCATGTAAACACACCCACCTCTTTGGTGTTTTCTCTTTCAGAATGGATAAAATGAGAACTAGTGACAACAAGTCAAAAAGTCTCTTTGCTCTTTCATCGATAAACACTTATGCTTTTTTTTCTGACTTATTTAGTTCTTGCACTTCTTCAGTTTTGGCAAGGGACCTCGCAAGTCGCAACAAAGTTATTGCTACATGCTTCTGTATTCATGGATGACGTTTTGTTCGTGGTATACTCAACCTGAAGAAAAAAACCTTCACACAGCTATACTCGGAAGTATCACATGTGTTGCATTAGCAGATCACTGTTACAAAATCAAGCAATACAATAATTTCACAAGTTGGAAATCTTCTAACCTTTTTAAGAAATACCATTATGGTGAATGCTTCCCAAAGTCACCGTATCTCTTTACCTCCATGAGAGTCACCTCGCACATCTAGACCATCGATGAGAAGGGAATAATAACCCAGCACCTTCCCCCACTCCCCAGTTCATTTATTACAAGTAAACTAGCGTAGCTATATAAGTAGTGCAAGATAGAAATTCTTAGCTATCATGAAAAATCTCTAACACTCTAGATAGAAGTTTGACAGATCTCTTGGGCAAAATGTCTCCCCGAAATGTAAATGGTTCTATAGGAGAATCAGCACGACCAAAGTCCAAAAGCAAGGATAAAATTATTTATGCAGCAGCTAAAAATGTCGTACATGCAGTTTATGTACTTTGTTTTATACTTAACTCATTAAGGATCAGATTATGATGACAGAAATAAAACAGCTTAATCGAGAGGTAGTAAGGAAAATAATGGCTGTGACCTGGACCTTTCTAATTGGATGGGGGGTTTTAGGGAGATGTTCACCTTATTTCTTAACGTTTTCGTAGCCGGGAGAATACAGATATACATAACAAAACAGTATCTAAAATATAGGATTGTTTTTAAAAGAGTAGTGTGATATGTTTTTTTCTTGTTTTTCTGTGTATCTAGTGTGATATGTTGAATAAGCTATTTTCCTTAAGTGTAGCATAATACTCACTGCAGATTGAAATATTGGTGGGGAGAACAGTGCAAATCACACATCCCTTCTCACAAATGGTCTAGACATGAAAGACAACCCGAGCTGACCATGCCGTCTTCAGTTTAGTCAACCAGCAGGCTAAATCTATAATGTAGCACTGCGTAGACAAAGACAGGTGGATTTTTAGATTCAAATAAAATAGTTTCCGCAACATCAAAGTAACTTTTTTATTTAATCATTGAACGAAAAAAATTGACTCTGCTAATATCCAATCAACAGATTCGTTAATTTCTCTTTACTGAAACAGGTTCCACTCCTTTCCTTGTTAGTCTAAGCATCCAACCTTTTTTTTTTATCTAGTGGAGTTTCTATATCCAAGCCATTGCTTTCTCAAAGAAACATTTCATTTTTTGGACATTTAGAGGCTAGGAACACAGATGGAGCTATCCTATATTGTTGTCTTAAAAAAAGTTGTATCACTCCCAAGGTGTTTTCAAACAATTGAGCCTTACTAGGTTAATTTAGCTTATCATCGTATAGTATTACTGAGGAACAACCAAATTTTAATTTGACAGGTAACACAAAGACCAAGCTTTAATTCTCAGAAACTTCCAAAATAGATGATCTCCACATTGAGAGACATAGTAACTCAGTGGTGTGAGTGTTCAACATCACAATTCACAACTCTGAAGTGGATATATGCATTCGTACATTTCATCTCATTTTAAACTTTTTCCCTTAAAGTGTAAATTTAATGATGCTTTCAGACTTTATTTAAGTACAACTAAAAAGAAATGAGAGAAAATGAAACTAAAAAAAACTACAGGATATTCAATTTGCTTTTTTTTTTGTGTTTCTTTTGATCAATTTCGTCGGTCAACAAAAAAAAAGTACTTTGATTTTATTTTATGCTCATAACACTACTCTTAAGCTGTTCATAATTAAAAGGATCATGCATTATTATGTGCTCTTTTCATCTCAAGAAGAAAAAGTCAGATCCTTTATACCAAAAACAGAAGAAAAAAAAAGAAAAGAGTACAATCAAGGGTGTTAAAGATATGCATCTAGCAAAGGTGATGAAGATGAGGAAACACACCAGAGAGAAGGAGACAGATCCGTTAAAATTACTCTCCCATGAGCATGAATCTGCACATGCAAACCACAACAATCAATCCATCAGTTTTCATGAAACAGTAAAATTTGGATCGGCAGCTCAAAAATTCAGCTAGGTAATGCTCATGCAGCTGATCTATCAAATGATAGTTGCGACTTCTCAAACTATTAGAGAGATCTCACAAAACGATTTCACCAAAAAAGTGTCATGTAAAATAAAATTTAAGTTAGAATTATACATGGAATCAGACTAACCGATCAAGTAATCGAAGCTTAGGAAGTGCCTCGTCTGATTTAACAACTTTTCAAAAATGGCAGTCCTCTTTCACGAGATCCCACTTAAAAATTAAATGGAAACCGTCGAGAGAAAAACTGTGAATCGAGTGGATGTATGATGTGAAGCGGATCTAGAAGCAGAAGCCTAAACACCTAGGGCAAGAGAGATGTTATAGAGTGAAGAAGGGAGGAGAGAGCACGGAGAATACTAGGGAAGCTAAAGAGGGTTTTATATAAGTAATGCAATGAAGAATGAGCTTAATCAATAACTTAACTATTGATTAGTGCGTTAATCAGATTTCATTTAGAATTTTATATAATTGAATCGATTGAGACAAGTATTAAATATTAAAAGTTAGGAAAACAAAAGAAAAATCACCCCAAAAGAAATGGTTAGGGTATGTCGGCCGGGCCGAACCGAAGGGGCAAGCCGTTTAGATGACAGTGAATTTTTCCTTTTTTAAATGTGAACTTAACAAAAATTTCAATCAGAAGAGAAAAGAAGTGCTGCGAAGCAAGAAGAAAAAGTGGAGTCGACACATGTCCAGCTCCAAGTTGACCATAGAGAAATACATACAGTTCCCAAGCTTTAAATTTACTTGTTGTCTCCTTTAATGAATACAAAATTGCTCACGTTCTTTTCTTTTTCTAGCTCCTTCCCGATCTGTCAGCCTCCCTTTCTTTTACTCTCTTGCTTTCTTTTTTTCTTCTTATAGTAATGCGTTACCACTGACCATATTCTATTTTTCTCATAACTTCAAGAATCAGAGAAATGGTCTAAATCGAAGCAACAGCAGAAAAGGGTATACATACAAGTTTTGTTGTAGCCTGATGTTTTGCATTACATGATTTTCGTAGACGAATACACACTTTGAATCTGAATTCTCACTTTACCGAGTTAGTTCTCAACTTCTTTTTACGTCGATGAGGAAACTGTAGACAAACACACAGCTATAAATTGTACAAGAATGCGATCGACTAATTGCCTATTTTGGAGTCATTTCCTGTTGGATTATTGCATATCATCGACGTTCATCGAGTACTTCGCAACTAAGTCTGACATGATATATATTCTATCGCTGCGCACGATAAGAAATATATTAATAGAGACCATATTAATAGTTATGAATGTTTCTTGAGCACGTTCACTAATCGAGTTTTAGATATGAGCTTTCGGTCGAACCTACTAGTCATTTTTGTAAGAGAACTAACTAGTCCTTTTACATGAAGCTTACTTTGGTATCTGATCTCATGAATCACCCATACAAAAATCCTTTGGGTCTGTCACGCTTCCTGCTATTTCCACGAAGATGTTGACATTTATTGTTTTTCTACGTCTTGTAAAATCATCTAACCGGATCTCAAATCCACAGAGACCTTTAACGCAACCTTGTTTTCTCTTGTGAACCACGCATGATAATTAATGACTTTTTTATGAAACAATAGCAAGACTCATTTACAAACATTTTCACAATCTGCAATGGTACGTGTTGTTTGTGATTTCTTATATACATGCTGCTTCACATTTGCCTAGTAATGGCGTTAGTTATTAATCGGCATATGGTTTATATGAGTGGCTCCTTCGGCCAATGTACGTATAGGCTGGATTTATTTTCCAATATTATATCAAATGTGCACAAGTTGGCCACATACGAAGCAACTTGCCAAATCAATTTATAAAGAAACGCATTTTTAGTTAGTTGACGGAATATATCACTCTTTTAACAGTTTCTTGAATAGTACATATTATTAAATTTTGCAAAAGTGATATATAGAAACTTTAGCTACATGAACCGAATCATAGAAAGATGTGTTGTCACTTGCACTAGTTTGAGTAAGGAAAAAAACATTCATGTTATTACTGATATCGACTTCCTCAATCGTCAGTACCAAGAGAAACCCAGAATGTTGTATTTTTAATAAAAAAAACATATATATATATATATATATAACTATATAATATACGAAGCATGACGAACCACGTTGCAGCAGCTACTTGGTTATATGTTTATGGTGTTGTGGATCAACTTGTACTCGTACTTTTGCCCAACCCTGAATCATACGAACTTCTAAATTTGTGAATCTGGAAGAACCACGAGAACTTCAGGTTGCCACAAAATAATATAAGAAATGTAACGACCACATTGATGATGAATGGGGATCATGATGATGGTTACAGTAGTTAAAGTTTGAAAATAGCATATGATCAAGACTGTGAACCATTCTGTGACGTATTTTAAATGCTAGTTTGCCACACTAAAAATTTAGTTCATTTTATCAAATATTCAAATAAAATAATTGAAACGTTCGTTTAGGTTTACTTTTGTTCATGTTTCATATGTGGCATTTGTGAATGAATTTGTCTATTAGTTAAATGATATTTCTCTTTAAATTCTGTACATTATTATAGTTTTTAAAAAAGGATATTACTTGGTTGAGAAACGATAATTTAGGAGTAATAAAACAGGAAACAAGATTTTTTTTTTAACAGGAAACAAGATTAGTCGAACACAAACAAACGGTCGTACAGAGGTAACTATCGACACAGTTCTGGAACCAACACTTTTTCTTTCACAATCTCAGTGGTCTTGGGCGCTACAATTTTCTTGGACTCTGAATTATGTTTCTAAGTTTGTATGTTTGATAGGATACCAGCTGGAAAGAGAGATACTACTATACAGAATGGGTTAGAGCTTTCTAGTATTTGTCTTCTAGTTTATATTAGTGGTTTTCAAACCACCTTTTTCGTTATTGGGGGGGGGGGGGGGGGGGGGTTCGAAACTAGTCATACTAGCTCGGGATGGCATATTGATGATTGACCATTAGTCAATTGAAGTAAATAAAATGATAGTTTCAAATCTAAAACATTATCGATCAAGGATTTAATATTTTAAATTTTCCCAATCAAAACAATCATAAGAGAGTACTCCCATTACTCCATTACCATATATTGTATAATTTGGTTCACATCTGTTAGACACCTGCAAAAACTCGGTGAGTTATTTAGTGAAAGATTTTATTCGAGTGTCATTATGCTAAAGTTGGCGAATATTATTCTTCCATTTAGGAACAACCAGATGTCAAACTCTATTATCATATTTTTAGTTATATCTCAGGGTATTATTCAAGCCTAAGTAAATAGGTTCAAAATATTATTCGCACATTAAGGAACGCTAAAATATCAAACTCAAGTATCATTTTTAATCGTATATCATGGTCGACGAATATTGTTATTCAAAGTCCAACTGTGTATCGTACATCGCTTGGACAACGGATGGTAGATTCGTACGTGATGGTGGTGTTGCTAAAAGTTCCTTTTTTTGCCAAATGTGGTGGCAACAGATTCTTTATTTGTTTTATTTACTTATTTGAAATTAGAGAAAACATACATATAATTTTCAAAAAGAAAAAGAAATTAGAGAAAACAGTTTGACCGATCCACTATATTTCGTATACTAATGGTTGCTTCTTAATGTAGTCGTCGAGAGATGATTTAAGTGGGGGAACGAGTGTGTAGGCGCTGAGAATTTGTTTGTCGTGGTATGGTGTGCATACGTTATCATTTCGTCGTCATCATGGTATATATCACGGAAGAATCGAACGAAGATGCAAAGTCCATCTTAGAATTTCAAGGTTTCATTATCCTTCATATACAATCTTATCTATGTATTTATAAATTAAACTCAGATCAACAAGCTCGTACACATTCATTTGACTAAAGCAGTTATAGAACAGAGAGAGCTCTGCTTGGATACATCTGGCAGGCAGCTTTAAGATGTTGTCATCAAGCTTAGTATAAAACGTCTGGTAGAACTGCAAAACATTAGAAAAAGAAAAACTAAATTATTACTGAGTCAGACAAAGCTCAAGGAGTCAAGGTGACCTTTTTTTTTAAGATGGTTTTGTTTTACGCAATATATAAGATAACTGTAAGAGCTGAGAAGTTACATCTAGAGTGAGGGAGAAACTTGACGTCTTGTTTCCAGATAATCCTTCTACTGTTATGTCAACAGGCCCTGACTTATAATACCCCATGGTTTGAATTCAGGTCTTTAGACGTCACTACTTATAATACCACTAGACTAGACAAACTTTTAAGAAGGTCGAAAATAGTAGGTCATGCCTTGTAAGGCTTCCACCATAGGACCGGGCCTGCATCTCAGCAGAGAGTCGCATCGCATCAATCGAGTGATTTGATTAGTTAATAGAAGATGCAATGAAAAATATGGAAACATTAAGAATGCCTAATCACTCTTACTCTAGTTTCTTACCTTGTTATAATATGCATGCACAAAATACATATGTTCAAATAATAAATTTGAAAAGCAAGCACAATCTATGAATACTATATAATAAACAACAAAGTGTATTATTTGGAAGTAAAACTATTTATGTTAACATTATTATGGAAGTATTATTATAAAAATATGTACTTATGAAAAGATCAGTTATAGTAAAAGATATTATAATAGTCAATACGGTACTTCACCATCCATCAATACATGGTGTTCTTCGATTAATTTTTACTCTATACAGTGAGGATGACGGTTTTTATTTAACAGGTTTTAAATACGTTATTTGATTAACAAATATTTATTAAATATAATTTTATTTAAAGTTATCGAAAAGCATATTAATCCATTTATTTTTTTTATATAACAGCATATATTAAAAACAAATTCCGTTTTTTTCAAATAATTTTTTTTTTCAAATAAATGGCGGGAATATTTTTGTATTCATAAATTTATGATTAGAAAGTTAATAATAAAATAGTAATAATTAATTTTAGACATATTTACAGAAAAAATACAAAACAACACTATATATGCGCTTCAAGTACAGATCAAGATCTAATATAGGTCTAACATTTTACCGGACCCGAATAACCAAACTAGAACGGATCCGAAAATACATGTTCAGATTCGAGTATATGCTAAAATATTTATTGGATCTTTTTTATGCGGACCCACAAGTCTCGGTTTGGATCTACGTCCTACAAAAGACCCAATCGGGTATTCGAAATATTAAAAAAATACTATATATTAGGTAAATTTGGATGATTGTGTGTATTTTGGATATTTCAGATATTTTTTTAAATTTCGGGTTCAAGTTTTTAGGTATAATTTCAGGTTTCGGGTAAATTTTAGATTTCCCAAAATATAATTTGGGTGTTCGGGTAAAATTTGAGATACCTTTCGAGTTTTCGGATCTGATTTTGGGTAAGTTTCAGATATATTTTCTCCAGATATTTTTAAGATTTGCATGTACTTTTTGAGTTTTCAAATCCAGTTTGGATATGACAGGTTTTTTCGGGTCCTATATACCCAAATCAACCCGAATCCGAAATAAAACTGAAGTTACGAGTGTTTTACGTATATTAGAATTATATACCTGAACCGACAAGAGTTCGACAAGATCTGGGCCGAGCAGACCTGAATTAAGAAAAAACACAAGTATTATAATTAAATATCTAGAAAAAGTTAAACAAAAAATATACATGTCCTTTTGAAAGGGCGGGTCAGAATCTAGATTTTGAAGACCCGAATGTTCTCAAATATTTTAAAAAATATTTTCATTTAAAACAAAAAAAAATCATATAAACTTTTAAAAATACACAAAACAGATTTTATCAATACATAACGGGTTTATGACAAAAAAAACAATAGTTTAAAAATATTAGACTTTTTTAAAATTAAAATACTAAAAATAAAATCACTGTGAAATAATTCACAAGTTTAACAGCAGGTTAATAAACAAAAATCATAAAATACTGGTCAGAATTATTTGGAGTCTTCAAAATTTTGATCATATTTAAAATAACAAAAATTATTCATACAATAATTTAGATAAATTTCATAAATTTCTTAACAAAATATAATTTATCAAGGATAAAAATATTCATGACATAAAATTAATATTTTCAACAAAAAAAAATATACCCGACCTCTAATGTCAAAATCTAGTGTGCGTCTTAAAGCCCATGGGCTGCGACACAACTTCTATGACTGAAAGAAACCACGTTTACATTTCATGATCGAATCGATAGATCTTATGATGTAATTTTAATTTTAATTTATATTTTTTTTTTTTTGGCAAAATAAAGATATGGGATTATACGTATTTTATTTAGTGCAGAAGCAGAGACGAGCACGACTCAGTTCTTTTGCAGCAGCAATGAAACTCCTCCACCTCTCTCTCATCTCCCTCGCTCTAATCTCTCTCCTCTCTCTCCACCATCACCATGCTCTCGCATCTTCCCACTTCGAAGGCTTCGATGCCGAAGACGACGATATCTCCGAGGACTCCACCGAGCTTCACCACTCCCTCACTCCTCCCCCCCTAACTCAATCCCAGTCAACAGTCCCAGATCCAGAACCCGATTCAACTCCGATCACTAAACCGGATCCTCCTCCGACTCAAACCGGTTCCAAGAAGCTCTCATTCGATTACTGGGACGAAGACGAGTTCGAAGGATTACCAGTGGAGAACGAACCAACGGAGGATAAATCTCCACCGATCGCTTCCGAAACCGAATCTCCTCCAGATCCATCTGAAGACACTGACACTCCCGAGAAGAAGAAGAAGAAGAAGCTTTCCTCGTTCACTGTAGAGATCGTCTTCGTCTCGATCTTGATCGCATACCTAATCAACTACTTCCTCGGCAAACGCGCCAACGAAACCCTCGCCCTCGCCTGGGCCTCGAAATTCGCTCTCAAGGACGCGATCCTCGAGAAGAACTTCAGCTTGCTCGGCGTCGGAGAAGGAGAAGACTCTCCACTGCTTCTCAAAGAAGCGATTAACGTGTTCAAGTTCTACGCGAGCGGGAGAAGCTACTGCCACGGCCTGTTGGCGACGTTGGAGCTTAAGAGCAGGCACGATCTGATCTCGAGGCTGCTTAACTTCGTGGTGCCTTGTAAGGATGAGATTGAGGTCGAGGTTTATATGAACGACGAAGGGATGGATCATGTGGTGTTTGCGTTGGCGAGGAAGAAGGCCGCGAAAGGGATGTTGAAGGAGATGAGGGATCTGCAGAGGTTTGGTGGGATGGTGGTTGCTCCTGGTGGGAGGAAGTGGGTGGCTGAGGAGTTGGCTGTGGTTTCTGAGTCTAAGGAGGTGGCTGGGGATATCATCACTGATGTTGTTCTTGATCAGGTCTGATGCTCTGAATCCTCCTTGTTTGATTATTGACGATGATGCTAGTTTAGTTTAGTTTAGTGTCTTCTTGGACCTAACCATTTAAAGGATGAGCATATGAGTTTTGTGAAAATGAACTGGCTTTGGCTTCATTTCTATATATTCACTAGCCGTATTGGTAACTTGGTCACTTAAGTAGAAATAGATTTTCTGTAATTATGTTGGATAAATGAGATGTTCTTAAGCCAAAGGGGTGTACTTGATCAGAGTAAGAACTCCAGTGATTAGTTAGCTTACAAATATTGCCAAGCAGTTTGCCAAGAACCCTACCAGCTTCTTTTTTTGTGTGATTCTAACTGGCTTGTCTCTCCTTCAAACTGTAGGGTGAAAAATTGTGATGTACTGAAAAAGTCCGCAATTTTCTCATGTTTGTAATACATCTAGGCTTCGATGGTAGTGATAAGTTGAAGTAAGATTACTATCTGAGTTTAGAATGTATTGAGGATGAAATACTTTTAGTCTGTTTTGATGTTCGTCTCTCTCTCTCTTACCAAAAGTTTTCCGAAGCATTTGATACTGTGTTTTTCGCTGATGTTAAGAATAGTATGCTTACATAACGGTTAACAAATGATGTTGCTGCGGTATGGCTAGTGTTTCATTGATGTAGATTTAGAATGTATGTCCAGTTTTATATGTCAACTGTGACACAGTTGCCTTGAATGAATACTTGGTGTATGATTATGTTGATGTGGAAACTGGATCTCGATGATTGGACGTTTAGCTTGTTTTACTCCGCCTATTGGTGTGTGGACTATACCCTTAAATTGTCTTTAATACTAATTAGCTTTCAATATGTAATTGCTCTCTGTAGGTTTTTGGTGACAAATCCTTTGAAAAGTTTGGGAAGTATTTCATTTCAATGCATTTCTCGGACCAACATCCTGGCAAACACAGGAAGATGCTGCTTTTCAAATTTGCCTTACCTGATGCTAAGCACATGGATGATATGGTCCGGTTGATAGCGCTAATCCCGTATTACATCGACTTAATTGGACGCTACAAGCTCAGCTCCCAGGTACAGGGCCAAACATATTATCACTTTGTCTTGTGCGAGTCAGGTTGAATAAACTTAAATTACTGTCTGCAGGCACGGAACAAAACTGATGGAGCCAGGCAAAAGGTGGCGCAGGAAGCGTACAAGGAACTTGAGAGTGTGAGGCAAGAGGCATTGCAGAGAAAGAAAGCCGAAAAGAAGAGATTACTAGAGGAGGCAGAGGCAAAGCTTAGTGGTGAGGCTCTGAGGAAGAAAGAGGCAAAGGAACGTGCACGCCAGATGAAGAAGTCAATGCCAAAAGTTAAGATGAGTCGTGGTCACTAGACTCAAGCACATAGGGACGTGTCTCTCTAAGGTCACACATTCTCATGTTTGCCATTGGAATAGCTATTGTATTCCTCTACTCCCTTTTTAGCCCTTTCGATTAGATCTTTTCTCTTTACTTCCTTGAACTATTGTATTCCTCTACTCCCTTTTTAGCCCTTTCGATTAGATCTTTCTCTTTACTTCCTTGAAACTCCGAGGTTTCGTTTATTGTTAACTGAAAGTTACATCCTTTATTCTCCGTTAGTCATTGCACTAATAAAAAAGAGCGTTACAATTGAAGCATTAATGGCAAAGTCTTCTCTTGATTGCATTTCAAATGTCACCTTCATCTATGCAAAGGCAAAGCTCAAGACTTTGGTCCTAATTTTAACTTACAGAGCGTTGAACTGAGTCCCAGTGTTGTAGACACCAAGCTGGGGAAAAAAATCTGCAAGGCTCCAACAAAGATGCAACTTGATCTATAGACGAAGCAAACTCTTGCTATGGAGAAAGTTCGGAAGATGAAGAAAGCCCTGAGCTTGAGGAATCAGTAATGATGATGTCTTGTTTCTTTTCCAGTGCCTGTCACTAGTTATACTAATGAGGCAATGTTATGAAGGTATCATCATCAAATTCGGAAATAATAATGAATTTTTATTCTATATTTTCCAATTTTCCCTGAAATAAATGAGTTTTTAAAACAACCGTGTTTGGCAAGTAAGCCCAAACAAATGTTTGGTTCGATACTTTTATTAGGCGCATATTTGGTGTATATAAAAAAAAAACTAGTACTACCGATGGAGGACTTGTGTCTGAGATTTTGTTAGAGAGGATGTCGGGGAACGATGCGGCGAAGACAGAAAAAATTGGGGTGTGGTGGGACATGAAGGACTGTCCGATTCCGGAGGGGTATGATGCTCGTCGAGTCCGTCCAAGTATAGAAAAGGCGTTCAAGGAACGAGGCTACTCTGGTCCTGTCTCCATCACTGCCTATGCCGACCAAACGCAAACCCCTTGCCACGTCCTGCGAGGGCTCTCTTCCACTGGAGTCATTGTTGCACATACCAGATCAGGTTAGTTCTTTTTTTTCTCTGATGGTTTAGTATATATAACAAAAAAAAACAAACCCTGGACTTACATTTATGTTACTTCCGCCCATTCACAGAAAGCACGTGCTCACTCATGTTTCGGGATATGGTGGAATGGCGAATTCAAAATCCACCTCCGGCTACGATTATGATCATATCAGATCAGGTGCAAGGCGACTTCTCCTGGGAACTGGCACGGCTACAACAGCGCACTAGCTACGGTCTTTTTCTAGCTTATTCAATGAAGCAATGCGAAGATTATCTCCTGGTCTATTTTGCAAATTGTCGCTGGGAACAATTACTAGAAGAAGGAAGCGCACCACTTGTCGCGGCGGGTGATAATTCACCCGCCATGTTTTATTGTAAATCGTGCAATTTAGATTGCCAAACCCTGAAGAAATTCAGCAATCATCTCTCCAGTTATAAGCATGGAATGGAAGTAAGAAAGCATCCTCTCTCTCGCTCAAATACTTTTAATTAACGCTCTGAGAAACAACTCTCTTTTGTCAAGCGCAGGAGGCTATAAAACCTCCGGGCACAAAACTCTTATCTGCAACGAAGTCGTGGGCAAGAAACTACCCTGCCACGCCTGAACACGCCACAGCTAAAATACAGGTGTTGTGGGACATGAATGACTGTCCGATTCCTGAGGGATACGATGCTCGTCTGGTCCGTCCGAGTATAGAAAGGGCGTTCAAGGAACTAGGCTACACTGGTCCTGTCTCCATCACTGCCTATGCCGACCAAAAACAAACCCCTGTTCACCACCTTCTTGCGCTCTCTTCCTCTGGAGTCGATTTTGCACATACCCTCCCCTGTTAGTTAGTCCCCATTTCCCTGTTATTTAATTAATTAGGGTTTTTAATTTACAACTGAAATTATTTATTTCCTATTTGTTGAAACAGGGGTCCATTACAGTCGCATGATGACAGATTTTGAGATATGGACAACAGCTAATCCTGCTCCGGCTTCAATTATGATCATATCGGATGAAGTGGCTTCCAGCAAGTCTCGTTCAGAACTTATTTGCCAGAGACTACAAGAGAGTAACTACAACTGCTTCTTGGCCTATTCAGTTAGGCCTTCTGAAACTCCACTCCTGGTCACTTCTGCAGAGTGGCTCTGGGATAGCTTACTTGCAGGTGTTTTGTTTGTTCTCTCATCTTCCACTACATTACCACTAATCTAATAATTACTCAGAGTTTTTTATTCTTTCTTTCTTTTTCCTCTCCCAGTTTCGGAGACAAGAAGACACATTCTTCACAAGTGCAGTGAAAGTGAAGGGGTTGTTGCATCCACCGGAATGTTTTGTTGCAAATTGTGTTTTTGTGATTGCAAAAGCCTGGATGCTTTCAGTAAGCATCTCTCAAGTAAAGTACATATAAAGGAAGTACGTGCATGCTCTTTGTCAATAGATTGACTCTAAACCATTTGAGCAACAAGCTGTTTAACTCTTTCTACTCGTTGTCAAACAGGAGCACAGAATGCTTTCTCATACTCAATCTTTTCATCGCGGGCTAAGGCAATTTAAAATATCCAAGTACCGTGATGAGGCAAGTTTCCTTTCTTAATGTGATTATAGATTCTCAACAGAGAAGAATGTAAAAACTCATATGTTTGATTATCATACATACATAAATGTTGTAGGTAGGATATCCTCCCAAGACCAAACGTATGAAGAAAGCATCCCGTAAGGGTTTTCTCCCAAGACCATTACGTTTTACGAGACGTTGAAATTGTGTGTTTACTATAGTGAAATCTACGCTCTTATCTTCCTTTCTAGTCTACGTTTCCTCCCTAAGCAAATGACATTCTACTTTCTATAGTAAAATACTTCCTTTCAGAGTATTTATTTCCTTAGACTTCCTTTCTAGTCTACTAGACTACTATAGAGTATTTATTTCTCCGTTTCATTTTTACTTGTTTAAATTCAATTTAAACAGAATGGTGTTAAGTTTCGGTTTATTTAATTTCTGTTTAGTATGATTATGATTTATAACTTTTGAACAGAAAATGATTTGATTTTTACTGTGCAATTTAATCATTGGGTTTAATCTATGGGATAATTTGTAAATGCCATATTTATAGTTCAAATATAAATGTCTGAAAACTAAGATTTTTCAAATGTGATAAGACAGTTTATCCAAATATCAATACTATTAAAACAGAAGCAATTTTTATCTACTTGAAAGTAGTTTAGGTTGTTCCATGTCATTTATTTTTATTATCCATATATTTAGCTTACCTATTATTTCTACTTATATTTAACTTAATTAATATTAAATATAAATCATGCCTAAAATTAAGGAGCTAACTAACTATTCTATTTTTTTAAACTAATGAATTTAAATAATACTAATACGAAATTTAATAATAAATTTATTATATTTTAGTTATTATGTAATAAATAATGATATATATCTATTAATTTGTATATACACCGCTATATATTAATCCAGATGCAAAAAAAAAATTTCTTCGAAACCCTCACTAAATATATAAAAATATAATTCTTATAGTTAGAATATTAAAATTATATATATATATATATATATATATATATGATAAAAATAGTAATAGATCAATACTATTAATATTTAGTATACGATGAAACATGTTACTATTGATATTTTTATGATCATAGTTTTACGGGTTATTCAAACATATATAATATATTTATCAAATATTAACTAATTCAACAAATATATTAACACAATTATATCATAAACACTACTTTAAAACATAAATTGATGCAAGAGAGTATGGATCAATAGTTTAATTAATTGTAAAATATAATTATATATAATAAAATAATAAATCAAAATTAAAATAATAAATATTTATATTTCTAATGCGATCAATGAAATTAACTTTAAAATTTAAAATAAGTCATAAACAAAACATCAAAAAATCTAATAACATGTGAATAACAAAAGTAAACTTACTAAATAAATGAAAATTATATTTACAAACATAAATCATTAAATTGTAATAGACGTATATAAATTGTTGATCCTTAAACATTTTATATTTCATTTTTAGTATGCATCCTCTCAAATATTGATTCATTACGCTTACAATAAGATAAAAATTTAGTTTGACCAAAAATGTATTAAAATTGGAACACCGCTTTCATTATATATCCACTCTTCATATAAACATTCATGAATAAAATATTAGAACACTTTAACTACAATAATTAAGTCAAACCGGATTGCATATTGGATCACCTATCAGTTCAACCGATAGCCAGGATCCCGGGTACTAGCTGTAATTATGAGTTTTATAAGATTTTTAAATAATATTGTATTAAAAACTAAATTGGGATTACATATATATGAGACCACTTAATTTGCCGATTTAGCATCGGGTCGGGACGGATTTTAAAATACTTAATATAACGTTTCATTTATAACATCTAAATGTAGATACAATAAATACAATATCAAATGAATTTGGAATGTTTCGAAAAATTATTCTGCGGTTTGAAACCGCGGGTCAAAATCTAGTCTTATATATTAAAATAGAAGTCATGAATTTTTTTCATGTGTGATTTTTTTAAAAATGGACTTTCCTTAAAAAATCCTAATCA
This sequence comes from Hirschfeldia incana, assembly GCA_026261945.1. NCBI lineage: Eukaryota > Viridiplantae > Streptophyta > Magnoliopsida > Brassicales > Brassicaceae > Hirschfeldia > Hirschfeldia incana. The sequence goes on from JABCMI010000006.1 coordinate 9,757,694, forward strand.
CATTTCATTTATTTTTAATTAATATTTTTCATCACTAAAATATCACATCTTATAAACTCAACAAATATAACAACTTCACCTAAAAAACTGTTTTAGTTTTATTTTTAATTATAGCAAATTTTTTGACAAAAATCTAACAAAATCCTACTAAAAATTTGAACATTTTGATATAATAATGAATCGTTAATTTCGTAATTAGCAGCATAATATTATTTCAAATCATTTTTAATTAAGATGTTATTATAAAACAAAACTTACAAGTTTGTATGCTGTTTTCATAAACTTTCTAATCATAGTCTATACTATATTAAAATATAATTATTTTAGAAACTAAATAAAAATTATATTAAATTAAATAAATACCTTTTTAATAAAAAATATATCATTTAAAATATCAATCACCATTAAAAGGTATTTAAATTCATAAACCATGTATAAAATTTAATAAAATAATAAGTCTCAATTATTTAAACATAACAATATATATTTACTTATAAAATCCTGATATATACTAAAAGTATATTTTTTTAACCACAAAAAGAAAATATTAAATTTCCTAAACAAATGTCTATTATATATTATAACTAAATAAGTTTTAAAAGATATTAATTTTTCAAATAATCAAAAATCCAACAAAAATATATAAAATAAGAAGTAACAAATACATGTAAGTTTGAAATAATTAATTGAAAAAACAAACATACTATGCAATTTATTGTGTTTGAATAAATAATTAAATATAGACTTAAAATGAAAATAAAAATCCGCACGGTTGTGCCGGTCGAGATCTAGTATTATTATTGTTTATGACTAAGATTAATATATATTTGATATATGATAACAATTTGTTAGTCTAAGGAGGAATTAAGTGGGTGGCCGAGGAGTTGGCTGTGGTGTCTGAGTCTAAGGAGGTGGCTGGCTACCTGATCACTGATGCTGTTCTTGATCAGGTCAGATGCTTAAACCTCCTTGTTTGATGATTGACAATGATAGCAGTTTAGTTTAGTTTAGTGTCTTCTTGGACATCAGTTCTAAACATTTGATGGATGAACATATAGGTTCATACCAAGAAAACCAAAATGTACGGGCCTTGGCTCTATATCTCTATATTCCCTGGCTGTATTGGTAACTTTGTCACTTAAGTAGACATAGATGTTCCGTAATTGTGTTGGATAAATGATATATTCGTAAGCCAAATGGATGTGCTTGATCAGAGTAAGAACTTCAGTGATCAGTTAGCTTTGAGAGATAGCTTGGCTGTTCCATTTTGTTAAGAACCATACCAGCTTCTTATTTGGTTTGAATCGTTTGTCTCTCTGTCAAACTGTAGATGTAAGGTGAAAACTTGTGATGTTAATGTAGTGCACGATTCCGCACTTGTTCTGATAAATTTAGGCTAGATTGTAGTGCACGATGAAGTAATTTTAAGCTTTGATGTTCCTTTCTCTGACATCAAAAATTTTCGTAGCATTTGATACTGTGTTTTTCGCTGATGTTTGATCAATAACAAAAAAATTGCATGCATACACTTAAAAATGATGTTGCTGCGGCATGGACAGTGTTTAATGTTTTGTATATTTAGAATTATCTCCCAATTTTATATGTCAGTTGTGACACAGTTGCCTTGATTGAATGGAAAATTGATCTTAATTATTGGACTTTAGCTTGTTTGTTATAATTGGCTTTATGATGTTTGGAGTATATCCTTAAATTCTCTGTAATACTAATCAGATTTCAATGATGCAATTGCGCTCTGTAGGTTTTTGGTGACAAATCCTTTGAAAATTTTGGAAGTATTTCATTTCAATGCATTTTTCGGACCAACATCCTGGCAAACACAGGAAGATGGATGACATGGTCCGCTTGATAGCGCTAATCCCGTATTACATTGACTTAATTGGACGCTACAAGCTCAGCTCCCAGGTACAGGGGCAAAACATTATTATCACTTAGCCATTTCAATGTCATGTGCGAGTCAGGTTGAATGAAATTAACTAACTGTCTGCAGGCACGGAACAAAACTGATGGAGCTAGGCAAAAGGTGGCTCAGGAAGCATACAAGGAACTTGAGAGTGTGAGACGAGAGGCATTGTAGAGAAAGAAAGCCGAAAAGAAGAGATTACTGGCAGAAGGAAAGCCTAGTGGCGATGAGTTCCTTGGAATAATCTTAGTCACAACACCACACAGAGTTTCCAAACCAATCGAAGGCGGAGTCACGTCAAGGAGGACAATGTCGATCACATCTCCAGACAGAACACCAGCCTGGAACAAACACACTGCAGTGAACACACAAGTTCTTCGTCATAAAATGACTAAGACCATGATTGTTTGTTAGCGTTTGCAGAAGAATGAGCATTATTCCTTATTAACCAACTTTTAACGCAAACAAAATTTGCATTTCAAAAAGTATTTTATTAAACAACGAACACGATACTTCTTATTTATATCTTAATATTTTTTTCTATGTGTTTATTAGGTCTATCAGCCGTGGCAAGCTGGTAACAGGATTCATATCAATCAGAATCCACATGCTTGTGAAAGTACTAAGTCAAAAGTCTGGGGTACAAAATTTGTTGTACCTCGTATTTGTCTGAGTCAGGGAGAAAAGCTCGAGTTTAACATTTTTTCTAATGCCTCTGTCAAAAGTGCTTGCTTGTCTTTCAGAAGACCAATACCTTCATCTTTCTTGAAGTTTGAAGCAAGCCAATCATCATCTTTCTTTCACAACTCTGTAAGACACCTACTTAGCTTCCTCATCAACCTTATTCCTCCTCCTACCAATAAACCTCTTCACCGAGAAGAACTGGAGAGCAGTTTCCATTTTGTCCAGGAGTCCACATTGGTAAACAGTTTCTTGAAACCAGGCTGAAAGTAGGAGAAGACGGTTGTGGGGTTTGCATTCCAGAGAGTCAGGGCCGGATGGTTACTTAATCATAAGTAGGGCTGCGAGCCAATGGTGGAGTCATGGGAGCGCTTATAGAGTTTACATGGAAGTTTGGAAGGTGAGTTTGAAGAGAGGTTTTTGAGGCAAGGGGATAAGTGAGTTAGCATCGCCAAATGGGGTTGTCGGACTAAGGAATGAGGAAGATGAAGAGCTTAGATTGTAGGAGCCACGAAGGCTAGGTTGGTAGATGAGCATGGGCTCGCTGAAGTAGAACGAACCATTCATAAGCTCCATTCGATCCACTTTCCAGCATCTATAATTACATTTATTACTGTAAGTTAATTAAAAAAATCCGTGTTGGATTTAAAAGATACTCATTTCGACCTTTATTTTCTGAAGTGGCAAGATAAAAAAAAAACTCCACCAAAGTGCACAATCCAATAGCATGAGACTCACGAAACTATGTTGTGTACACAAGAAAAAACCCTGAAAACTCATATGACTTTTTGCCTTACAGCTAAGTTTACTATCTTAGAAACATATTTTCAAATCTCAGAGACTTTAAATATTGATCTCAAGCCATAAACACAAAAGAGGTAAGGTTTGAAACTTGCAGAAATCCACTCGTGAAAACTTGCACAATCGAACTGTATTTGTTGTATACATCTACTTGAGCAAAGCTTATTAGCATTATGTGTCCGTTAATTTACATGTACAAGTACAAGGAAAGCCATATTTGTAACAATTGATGAACTAATATCCACATCAATCAACACACATGAACACGATGAATCCCGAAGAGATTAACGGTTACAACGATCTTCGAATTCAACACTATATAATACACATTCACTCCTTTCAACACTTTGATTGAAAATTAACCGAGAGATGGGTTGATTTTAAGAGATGGGGGCAAGCAATTTAAAATTGCGATTGTTTTTTTAGGGTTTTGTACTTTACCCCTTACGGGTCACTGAATGGATGACCAAGTATTATTTTCCTCATTTTTTATCATTGATTATTTTGGATCCAAATATATTTCAAGCCATAGTAAAATTTTAGATATATAATTGAAGTTAAACTGTACAAGATATGTAAAGATCGTTGATTCCAAACTACTCAAGCGGAAATGAGAAGCTTATTTGGAGTCACTAAATAAAGCTTAAAAAAGGTGTTGGAAAGTAAACTTAATTTTGGATAAGATTATTGGGATAATAATTTACTTAGCATATTTAGCTCAAACTAACCCAAATTATAAAATAATCGTCCACTTCCATAAAATAGAAATCTAGATATTTTCATAGAAAATCTAGATACCAGGATAAAATCACCTAAATATTTAATTATAATAGTCTAGATTTTAAAATATTTAAGATAGTTTACACTTTGGAAGCTAATAATACATCCACTCTCTTTTCAATTTGTATCATTCAAGTTAATTAAAATAGTCCGAAATAATAAACAATCTTCTTCTAAATAATAAAAAGGTTTTCTTTTTCAAAAAGTTTATTTCTCTTCAAAAACTAATATTTTCTCCATCTCTACAAAGTTTTTTATTCCAACAATACTTACCATTTAGAGTTTTTTTATGGGCTTATTTGTGAAAAAAAAAAGAAATTGGTTTTATGGAAAGAAGGTAGATAGAGCTGAGATAATGTTATTTTGGTTAGTGGGTGAATTTTAGGTTTTTTGGTGTTATACCATGAAATTTTCCTTCTTTCTTTTTAATTCTCAGGTCTACACTCCATAGGTTAAACATTATAAACATGATTTGGGAACTTGCTTTAATGTTTGTGGGACACGAACTTGCTTTAGTGTTTGTGGGATACATAACTGGAATGTATAATATCCATCCCTCGAAACATATCAAACAATATACATGGAATTCATAGTACTGCAAAAGGCTATCAAATTTGTTTTGGTATGAGAAACACACATGTAACAATAATCATAACATAATAAGAAATCATGTGACGGAACTTCGACAACTCTAGATGTTGGTTAGACAAAGAGACGATGTCGACCAGAAATAAAAAATTAAGTTAATAACCAAGAGCATTGATAAAATACACAAAACGGAAAATGAGAGCTGAAAGTAAACATCCTTTATTCTCAGTTAGTACAGCTGAAGCATTAATGGCAAAAGTCTTATCTTGATTGCATTTTAAACATCACCTTCGACTATATGAAAGTCAAATCTCCAAACTTTTGTTCCTAATTTTCATTTATAGAACTTTACTGAGCTTTAGTGGCAGCTGCAGAACCTCTACAAGACTGCAATAAATATGCACCTTCATCAACACTAGGGTCAAACGCGACTTTGTTATAAAGAAAGTTGTGTTCATAAGATGAAGCAATTTCTGAGGGAAATGGAGGAATCACTGCAACATATCATCATATATTTAAAACATCCTCTTCAACAATAGTGCTGCTTTATAATCGGAAAACAATTTTCTCACACCAACGCCTACAAAATCATGTGCTTCTTTCATCATTTGCTGTCTGTGAAGTCAGCATCAATCACATCATCGCCACCTTTCCCGGTTGAATCTGCTGATGAAGCATCTTCACCTCCAGGGGAAGGACCGGCACCTGCTGCTCCTGCTCCAGGTTGGTTGTACATCGACTGACCAATCTGCATCACTTCTTGGTTAAGAGCAGCCATCGTGTCCTTGATCTCTTGGGTAGTTCCACTTGCAATCTTGTCTTTAAGCTCTTGTAGCTTGGCCTCCACCTTCTCTTTCACTTCACCTGGGATCTTCTCTCCGAGTTCTTTAAGTTGCTTCTCTGTCTGGTACACCACTGAATCCGCCTGGTTCTTTGTGTCAATTGCATCTCTCTTCTCCTTGTCATCCTTTGCAAACCTTTCTGCTTCTTGAACCATTTGCTCTACCTATACCGTCCATTCACAGGCACTTGTTTTAGCATGTATAGAAATAAATACTAGCTAAACAGAAATAATATGGTCATGGTCTACCAATGTGTAATCAAAGTTAGACATAGATATTAACTAAAGTAAGGGGTTTGATTCTGTAAATAGTACCAACCTCGTCCTTAGGCAATGTACTGGCACCAGTAATGGTGATGTCTTGTTTCTTTCCGGTGCCTTTGTCACTAGCACTTACGGATAGAATACCATTGGCATCGATGTCAAATTTGACTTCGATCTGTGGAACTCCACGTGGTGCTGGTGGGATACCATCTAGACGGAAGCTGCCAAGAGACTTGTTATCCCGGACAAACTCCCTCTCCCCTTGGAGCACGTTAATCTCAACACTTGTCTGTCCATCAGCAGCAGTGGAGAAGACTTCTGACTTAGAAGTAGGTAGAGTTGAGTTCCTTGGAATAATCTTGGTCATAACACCACCAAGAGTTTCCAAACCAATGGAAAGCGGCGTCACGTCAAGAAGGACAATGTCGCTCACATCTCCAGCTAGAACACCAGCCTGTAATCAAAACAAAATGACACTTTTTGAGAACTCCCGGCAGCGAAACATAAGTTCTTCGCCATAAAATTGCTAAGATCTTGATTGTTTGCTACCATTAGCATATGAATAAGCAATTTTCCTTAACGCTAACGCAATTTGCATTTCAAAGAGTAATAATTTCTATTCCGAAAATGTAAAATTTGCTTGTAAATAGTTTTCAGATGTCGGCACAGAGATTGTGTTGGAATCTAGAAATAACGAAGACCTTAATAAGATGAAAATTAAAATTCACGAGAGAACACACCTGAACCGCAGCACCAAGAGCGACAACCTCGTCAGGGTTTACTGTGACATTGGGTTCTTTCCCAGTCAGCTTCCTGACAACTTCCTGAACCGCAGGAATACGTGTAGATCCACCAACAAGGATCACTTCATCAATGTCTTTAAAGCTGAGCTTTGCATCTCTCAGAGAATTCTCAACGGGAGTCTTACATCTATTTAGATGGAGAAAAGGGTAAGAATCTCAAGCTTCCATGGTTAATCAAAAGCAGTAGAACAAGCACATAGCTTGTATTGTGAGGCTATTAACACGTGAGTAAAATTACCTGTCGAGTAAATCTGAGCACAATTCTTCGAATTTGGCACGTGTGAGGGTGGTTTCTATGTGTTTAGGTCCATCAGCTGTGGCCGTGATAAATGGCAAGCTGTTCACAAAATCCATATCAATCAGAATATGCCTGCTTGTAAAAGTACTAAGCCAAAACTCTGGCAAGAAAATTAATTGTACCTCATATTCGTTTGAGTCAGGGAGGAAAGCTCGATTTTAGCTTTTTCTGCTGCCTCCGTCAACCTCTGAAGTGCTTGTTTGTCTTTCAAAAGATCAATGCCTTCATCTTTCTTGAAGTTTGAAGCAAGCCAATCAACAACTCTCTGCATTCAAAAGTTAAATCTATCAAGTACAGCACCAAGAAAAAGAAAACAGATTCAAAGCTCACTGATTAAGCAAATTAAGATTCATGTGCGCATTACACCCACCTTGTCAAAGTCATCACCACCCAAATGTGTGTCACCAGAAGTAGAGAGTACTTCAAACACACCATCACCAACCTCGAGAACTGCCCAACAAGAAACATAACAAAACACACATTACGACATGCCCAACATCAAAAGACAGTAAAAAAAGCCAAAATAACGTCCAGTACCTGAGACATCAAAGGTACCACCACCAAGATCAAAGACAAGAATAGTCTCATTGCTCTTCCTCTCAAACCCATAAGCCAATGAAGCAGCCGTAGGCTCATTGATAATACGCAAAACCTCCAACCCAGCAATCCTCCCAGCATCTTTAGTAGCCGTCCTCTGCGAATCATTAAAGTAAGCAGGCACAGTAACAACAGCCTTAGTCACTTTCTCATTCAAAAACCTCGAAGCATCATCCACAAGCTTCCTCAAAACCTACAAAAACACACACACACATAACCCCATAAGAATCAATAACCATATAACTCCTCCTCAAGAGAATCAACAAAGGGAAAAACTTTTTCAAAGTACCTGAGCTGAAATCTCCTCAGCAGCAAACTGTTTCCCAATCGCAGGACACTCCAGCTTAACATTCCCGTTATCATCCTTCACGACTCTGTACGAGACTTGCTTCGCCTCCTCATCAACCTCGTTCATCCTCCTCCCGATAAACCTCTTCACCGAGAAAAACGTGTTCTCCGGATTCACAACCGCCTGCCTCTTCGCAATCTGCCCGACGAGCCTGTCCCCGCTCTTAGTGTACGCCACCACTGACGGAGTCGTCCTCTGTCCCTCGGCGTTTGTCACAATCGTCGGCTTGCCTCCTTCCATGGCGGCGACGGCGGAGTTCGTCGTTCCCAGATCGATTCCGACGACCTTCTCGTTCGCCACGCGGACCGGACCTACGGCGTACCGAGAGCCTTTCCTGGTGTTGTTCATTTTCAGGAAGGCGGAGGTTTGGGTGGAGAAGGGACCGCCGGTCCTGGTGCCGAAGAAGGCGCTTCGAGGCTTGAGGTTGCCTTTGGCGTTGAGGTTCCTCTTGGAAGAGGCGGCGAATCCAATTCCGCCGAGGACGTGAATCTGAGCGGTGGATGAAGCCATTTTTTTAGCTTACGAGAGAAGGAAAGGCGACGAGGTGAGTAGAGACTTGAGAGAGGGGAGAGATGAGAAGAGAAACCCTAGTAGTGGTGGTAGGTAGGTATAAGAGAGGAGGGGGAAGAAGATAAGAAAACGGTGGAGAGTGGGGGAGTTGCAGTAGAAGATTCTCGAAGGGGCCTTCAATGGGCTTTATGGGCTTCTAAAGCCCTTTTTATCTCCCTTTTACACAAAAACCTACATTTTGTCTTTATTAAAATTCTGATTGGGTGTATTTATTAATTACTGTATTTTTTTGTAACTCTTGTCATTTTAAATTTTTTATTTTAACTAAAACACCGTAAAAATACATATTAAGCACAGGCTTTGTAATTTTTATATAAGAGAGATTTTCACCAAAAATCTTCATCAAATATTGTTCAAGAATTTACAAATTCAAAAATTTTCACGAATAACAATAATATATTAATAATTACAAGTTTAATAATTTAAAAGATAAGTATGTTTAAATAACATAATTTTTAATTTTAAGTTTTAACGCAAATTACTTCATACTCTAGAAGGCATTACCATATAAGTAGATTTATGCGAACCAAGCGAAGACTCAGTCTAGTGGTTTCGAAAGAGTTTTGATCCCAATATAGATTTATATTCGAATTCCGCTGGCCACTAGAGAATTAATACCACTGTATAATAAAATAAAAAGAAAATAGATTTATGCGTTGATAGAATCTGTATGCATTTGCATGTGTATTCTCGTAATGGTTAGTGGGTGGGAGAGAGAAACTCAAACAAGTTATTATATGTATAGAACATCCCGTAACAACGATGTTTCCATCGAACGAAAGCATTGCTTAAACAGCAGTCTCACGGAAACAAATCATGATCAAAGATCATTTGCATTGTAGGAGATAGTGTTATTTTGTTAGAAAAATCAGCAAAGAAATATATATATACGAGATGTTTACTAAAGATCAAGAAGCAATTATATTAGACTTGAAGCTTGTGTACTTCAAAACTGCCAAGTATATACCTAATAAGTTTTTCTGATTAACACAAATGTAGTATTCTAAAACAGTTTTTCCTTAGAATATGATGAAAGTATTCTTTTAAACTTAGAAAGAAAAGAAATCGAACACCATGTGCTAGTGCATGGGGCTCGGTGATTCTTGGTCGAGCTTTACACTAAAGGACAATCTTGGAGTCAAGGGTCATCTTCATCTTCCAAATAAATAATATTTTCAATATACAATGTATTAATCTTAATGGTTATATGATATGATCATATGTATAAACTATTATCTGCAGACTAGCTTTTCTTGTTGATTAGATGGATTCAGACTCGTGAAACGCAATGGTGATCAATGGTATCTTAATTTAGTGTAATCTTATCATGAAAGCAAAATACGTCGAAATCAGTCGTCGGGTCAATAGATATTATAAGGTACATTTTCTTGTATTAAACGTTTCATAAAAAGTGGTAAGACTTTAATCGAAATATAACAGACAGATCTGTATTATATAGTAGAGAAAACCAAAAAAAAAAGGAGCGTTTCAAGAGATCCCAAATAATCGCTTACAAGCCTTTACGAATGCTTTTTTCTTGATGTTGTTGCTCTTCTTCTTCTTATGCATGCTCTCATTATCATCATCTTCATACTCATCATCTTCTTCTTCATTTAAAGGAAGAGGAAACGTGGCAGTGCTTTGGTCATAGATTCTACAGTAACGTTCAGAGACAGAAGAAGATCTCCTCATAGACATAACACTCTTCATTGGTGAGTGAAGCACTTGCCCTGATGCAGCCACTGACCTGTTCCTGCTCAGTCTCGGTTTCATCTCAGCAATATCTTGACCGGGCTTCAGGGTCTGGAGATCGACCGGGTCGGGGTTCTGGTCTGTTGAATCCATTTTGGAGTAGCCATTCATGTTGTGTTCTCTACTTCTTCTTGTCTAGTGTTATGATGATAGATTGACGGGACTGATCTAGCTAGAGTGTGGCTTTTATAAATGTGTCGAGGTCCATGAATCGTGTAAAGTTTTAAATTTATATACAATATTACAGCTGGTGGTCCGGTGGAGATTGTAGTTAACGTTTTTTACGGCGGGGCATGTGCACTTGTCTGCCAAACGTTTGTCATTACATGCAGTGATGCATATAGCATTCACACTTCGTGAATCAATAAATATGTTAAAGTAAATAATTTTGAAAATGCACACATCATTTCAGAAATGAGCAACAAAATTTACAAGTTGTGAATAGCAAACTAAGAGACCTCTACATTTTATTTCACGTTAAAAAACTTATTTTTTTTTCGAACATGGAAGCAAAACCAGTTTCATGTATAACGGTTATGTTTGGAAACGATTAAATTATGAATAGTTGGGTGACAGATCAAACCAAGACATGCATGAAAGGTAAAATCGAAAACAAAAGAACACAAAGCTACCAAGTAGCTGATTCATCCGGTTACGAAAATAAATAGTCCATTCTCAAAGAAGCAGAGACAAACCCCAAAACCCGTTCGAGGGGGTTTGAGTGAGTTTCCTTTGTATAACATGTAAACACTTTTTGGTATTTTTTGACATTTTGGAAGTTCTCAACTCGCGTAAGTCATCTTGAATCCGATCTCAAGTTATAGTTTCACTTGGTTCTTATTCTATCTAAAATATTACACATTTGGTCTTTCAGTCCACTGTCTTTTTTTCACAAAACTATTTATAACATCTACATTTAATAGCATTCCATAAAAAAAAGAACTAAATTTTCCCTAAAAATATCCAGTTTATATAAATTTATATGGTTCTTATAAATATATAAAAAACATAATAAAATTTTATAAGATAATTTTTTTTGAACTAAGAACTTTATAAGATATTTGGTGATATACTATATAGCTTTTAGAGTTTTACGGGAAAATAAACGGTGCCTAACTGAGAGTTGATCTTAGAGCCATTCTTGTTTTTCACTAACCTATTTCAGATAATTAAGTAATTAACCAAGAGTTGCATTACCATTGAACTTTAGTAGGAGATAGAGAATCGGTTTGAGTGTTCAATTGAGTGAATAACATACTGGTTTGGAAATGTCAACGAGGTCGATACTTCTGAATCGCGAGTAGGGTTGAATTCCGAAACTGGTCTACCTAAACCAATGAAGACCAAGGCTGTTTTGCAATCAATTCGAGGTTAAAAGATAACCGTGAAATCTAACTAGTACTATCTGGGCCTTGGGCTATCGTCCATTGGGCTCTTTAGGCATACAGCCTGTTATCTTCTTTTTTATATGTAAAATCACGCAAAACTGGTGAAAAACTCAACAAATCAAAAATCAAAATCCCTAAATTCTCTTTTCTCTCTCTCTCACTTCTTCTTCTTCTACCTTTGCTCTTCGACTATTCTCCCCCGTCTCTCTGTCACAAACCGATGAGCTTACCTCAAGCTTATCAAAATCCTTACCGGTTCAGAAGTCAAAGGAGCTGACCAATTCGGTGAGTTTCGTAACCTTAGAGAGACTATACTGCTTTTTAACATAGATTCTAATTTCAAATTGATTTTGGTTGGTTATATAGACTCTCTAGACGACGGAGTCACGTAGAAAATTCAGAAGATGGATGAAACCGAGCTAATCACGAGCATCGATCAGAAGAAGATGGACGACAATTCACTCGATCAGAAGACGGACGATGCTTCAGCCGCAAATCCTGCCCCTGACCCTGCCCCACACTCGTCGGACGATATCGAGTCGAATCATCAGATTGAGACGAAGCTCTCCGCCAATCCTAACAACTGCGATGCTTATGTCCAAGTAATTTAATTATCATCACCATTTCTATTTTCCCTTTTGCTCACTCAAAAACGATAACTTGACACAATCAACGTTATTGTGCAGACTTCTGGAGATCCTATCGGTGTAGAAGAAGAGTCTTTGCCTGCTGAGCAGCAGCAGAAGAGCAAAGTGGATGACATGGACGCAGAAGATACGGTTGCAACTGAAAAGGCAGCTAATTTAAATAAACAAGAGACAGAAGAAGCACAGCCAGTTAAGCCAGACGAGTGTTCAAATCTCAGTACCAAGGTAGGTCAATTTTACTGAGTTAAGACCTTTGTGAAATACAAATATGGAAGCTTATTATTGTTGGTGGTGGCAGGCGCAAGGTGTAAGCTCTAGTAGCCTTCTTAATTCAGAACTCGACAGTGTTGAAGGCCCATCGCTTGGTGCTGAGATATCTAAGGAAAAGCCGATGGGAATCTCTCTTGAGAAGATTGGTGGAGCTGGAGTAGTGTCATCTAGTTCTGTAGGACATGTAGCTGTTTCTGCTGATTCTGTTATTGCAAGTATGGAGTTGGAGAAAATTAGTCTTCTGCAGAGTAGTCTTGATTCAAATGAAGTATGCAGGAATGCGTCTGAGACCGTATGTGCCTCGCACGATGTGAGTCTTGCCCAAAATGTGCCTTCCTTGGCTCAAGTACCGGACAATCAGGATTCAGACAGTTCCTCCAGATTATCAGCTGGTCATGGTAGAAATAAGGAAGTTGCGAATGAAAGTATGACTGCTCATACTCAGAATGAAGACAAAGAAGATGATAAGAGCCATTTAGACGCAGAGAAGAGAGTAAAACGGAGAAAAAAACGAAGGTCTTCTAGATTGTTGACCATATCCCAGCGCCTTGGGGCAATCGACAAAACAACGGCTGATATTGACCTCGGTATTTTGGATGCCTTGGATATAGCTACCAAAGTCGCACAGGAAGTGGCTAGAGAAGTGGACTCTGGGGAAGCTTCTCACAGTTCTTCAGAAGAACTTTCTGATGGAAGCGGGCAGTCTGTTTCGCAAGACTCTCACGATGATGATCTGCACGCGGGTTCTCCTTCTAAAAGATTATCAGTCGGTGAAAGTCATTCTCTTGAGGAACCCCGTGTTGGAGATGACGATGTAATGGTTGAGAATAGTAATCGTGAGGATGGGATGGTGAACAGTGACGATGTACAGGATAAGCACCTAGCAGAACCTACTAAATCCGAAGTAGTTAGAGAGAATAGCCCATGTGGCTTTGACCTCAATGAAGATATTTTTCCTGATGAAACCGATGTCATTATGTCTGTTTCACGTTCTGGTATGCCTGTAGCGCCGTTGCTATTGGAAAGATCTCTTAGTGCGAAAGGGTTGACTGCTTGTAGTGCATCTCACTCAGAATCGCCTCACAAAGTTCCTAGCGGGGATTCAAGAGAAAAGCAGGTGATATGTGTCGATCTGAATGTAGCTGATGTAGGAGATGATCAAGTTGAAGATCAAACTCCCTGGAAACAGTTTCCTTACTCCTCATCAAACTCTAGGGGCGGAGAGTCCTCACATGAAGCTAATTTCCGAGGATCAAGCAGGTTCAATCTGGATTTGAATTGTACAAACGAGGACGATGACATTCCTCCACCTTCTGAGTTGAAGATGGAAACGAGATTGTTTCTAAGTCACAATGGGCAACAAAGCGCATCACCTTCAGTTTCTCAGCAATCAGGCAAGGAAGTAAACTTTGACTTGAATGACAGGCCACAGTTTTTCATCGATTCACGTGATCAGGGTACGTACTATGGGCAGCAACCATGGAGCACAGCCTCCTATGGAGGGCACAAATTGGATGAACCGGTTATCTCTCTATTGGGTACAAAGGTGGACGTTGACAGAAAAGAGACTGTATCCCAAATGGCTTCGTTCCTGTCCAATGGTAAGTCACCCGAGACAGCAGCAGGTTTATACATGGGAAGATCGGGAAACTCTTTGGGTGTAGCCCCTGGTGTCTCCTTTTCTCCAGCTCCTATATATGGGTACAACGGATTTACTGGTCCTCCTGGTATGCCAATGTCATCATCGCCAATGTATGTTCCTGGAACAGCTATTCCATACATGGTGGACGCAAGGGGTACGCCAGTGATGATGCCTCAAATGGTGGGGTCGGCTTCATATGCACAGCCACCTTTTCCTCAACAGCACATGTTCATGAGCTTGGCGGGTGGATCGCATAGTCTGAATGGATCAGTGCAGCAGCCACGCTTTGATCAAAGCTATGGGTTTGGGGGTGAGATGGGAAACAGAGAGTCGCTAAGTTTGAGGCAGTTTCTATCACCTGGACAAAGCGAGGCTATGGGAGAGCATTCAGGAGCAAATGTAGAGCCTTCGTCGAGTTTATCTATTAGCATTGGTGGAAAACGAAAAGAGCCGGAGCCTCGTTGGGAGTTCCCTCCTCCATGGAGATGAGTGATTCACAGAAAGTGGAAGATGGGTTCTTAATAGGTGGATGGATTGGTTGATTGGTTAGAGAATAACATAAGTGTTGGGAGGTAACTTATAATGTCTTGATGAACTTTTTCTTCTTTTTTCCCATCAGTTTTCCCCGTTTATTCAGGTTTTTATTTCGTAACATATATAGGAGGATTAATTCAAACATTGGTCTGGTATATGTCAAGCTTCTTCTTAACCTTGTTTTGTATTTTCTCCATAAAATAAAACTATAGTTTTGCGTTTCAAAAGTGAAGAAAAAGTGTTGCTTTGTGTTACTCTAGCAGTTCTGAACTGTTTCATACAACTCTTTAACCAGCCAAACAATGGTGGTTCCTAGAAACAGAGGCTGAGCTGTTGTTTGTGGTTACTAGAAACAGAGTTTGAGCTGTCGTTGAACAAGTTCATGTCCTCTTGTTTGTCACGCACTTCATGTCTGAGCAAAACAACACTTAGAGAATATCCAGCAGTTCAAATTCTATGCATAATCAGACCAATATCAAAGCAGCTAAACGTAAAAGTGGGGGAAGTAGTCGAAGCACCCAGAAACTCATTTTTAGCATTGGAAGTCAGACGCCATAAAGAAGTTATCATCCAATAATCTTCTCTACCTTCCATTTGCCTGAAAATCGTCTCTCACTTAGACTCTCGGAGGAAAACAGATTTTATTTTACCAAATTTTTTAAAAAGATGACAACTTTCATGCTTGACAATCAACGTTATTGCAGTATATAAAGCTTCTCAGGAATTCTGGAAACCTTGAAAAGCTAAGAAAAGCAAGGGAAGCTATTAGTGTGGTGTTTCCATTAAGGACGTCCTTCTCTGTGGCTAGAATGAGGGAATAAAGCATCTACAGCCTCTAGGTGAATTAGTATTTGCTCTTCTTTGGTATTGAATTAGTATTTGCTCTTATTACTGTAAATGAATCTGGAAATTTCCTAGTTTCCGTATGATCATATGCTTAGATGAAATCCTGTTGGAACTTAAGGGAAGAGATAATGATAAGTATAGTTTTCCATCTGCATTGATTGGTAAATCTGTTCATCTGATAGAGATATCAATAGTTGGGTGACAGATAAAACCAGGACATGCATGAAAGGAAAAATCAAAAACAAAAATAAGATTACAACGCTACCTAGCCAAGTAGCTGATTCATCCGGTTACGAAAATAAATAGTCCAATCTCAAAGACCGCCCACAGCTAATGGGCTATCCACGCTCGCTCTCTCGGCTCGTTGGTCCCATTCCGTTCCAGCGATCGGTCCGTTAATTTTTCAAGACTCGAGAGTCATGTTTACTTATCTTGCAATCACCACCCGACCTTTTTCCGTGCTATGGCCTCACTCGCACGCTATCGTAAATCACTTCCCGATAGGTCATCCATCATTTCACTACTCCAGCTCAAGCACGCTTAACTCTGGATTTTTTTTCAGAATGTGTTCCGAAAAAAGTAAGTCAACTTTGGTGATATAGGTAGCCAAATCACTTCTCTTAAGCGTTTCCATGTATCACAAACCCGAGATATTACAATTCACCTCCTGTCAAAGAGGCAACGCCCTCGTTACGCCCCACTACAGGTCTCAAGACGCCTCTCAGGTCAGAACTGAGATGGCTAACCAGCTCTAATAACGTCCCGACCGCCCACAGCTAATGGATCATCCACGCCCGCTCTTTCGGCCCGTGGCCCCCATCCCGTTCCAGCGATCGGTCCGTTAATTTTCCAAAACTCGAGAGTCATGTTTACTGATCTTGCAATCACCACCCGACATTTTCCCGTGCTTTGGCCTCACTCGCACGCTATCGCAAATCACTTCACGATAGGTCATCCATCCTTCCACTACTCCAGCTCAAGCACATTTAATTCTGGAGGTTTTTCAGAATGTGTTTCGGAAAAGATAAGTCAACTTTGGTGATATATGTAGCCAAATCAATTCTCTTAAGTTTTTCTATATATCACAAATCCGAGATGGTAGACAAACCCTGAAACCCGTTTCGAGGGGGAGGGGGGGGCTGAGGGAGTTTCCATTATATAACATGTAAACACTTTGGAAGTTCTCAACTCGCGTAAGTCATCTTGAATCCAGTTTCAAGTTATAGTTTCACTTGGTTCTTATTCTATTTTGACTCTATGTATCTAACTGAAAATTAATAACACACATTTGGTCTTCGAGTCGACTGTATTTTCACAAAACTATCTATAACATCTACATGATTTATTAAACATTAGTGCATAAAAGACTTATAGCATGCACTAAAAGTTCAAAACTTACATTTTATACATTAAAAAACAAGATATTTAAAGACTTATATTTTCCGTAAAAGTTCAAAACTTACATTCCCACAAAAATATTCAGTTTATATAAATTTATATAGTTCTTTTAAATATATAAGAAACATAATAAAATTTTGTAAGATAATTTTTTTTGAACTAAGAACTTTATAAGATATTTGGTGATATACTATATAGCTTTTATAGTTTTATGGGAAAATAAACGGTGCCTAACTGAGAGTTGATCTTAGAGCAATTCTTGTTTTTCACTAACCTATTTCAAATAATTAACCCAAGAGTTGCATTACCATTAAACTTAGTGGGAGATAGAGAATCGGTTTGAGTGTTCAATCGAGTGGATAACATACTGGTTTGGAAATGTCAAAGGTCGATACTCGATACATGTGAATCGCGCGTAGGTTTGAGTTCCAAAATTGGTCTACCTAAACCAAATCTAGACCAAAGTTGTCTTCCAATCCAATTCGAGGTTAAAGAAAACCGTGAAATCAAATTAGTATCTGGGCCTTGGGTTATCCATTGGGCTCTTTGGGCATATACAGCCTGTTACCTTCTTTATATGTAAAATCACGCAAAATTGGTGAAAAACTCAACAAATCAAAAATCAAAATCCCTAAATTCTCATTCTCTCTCTCTCTCACTTCTTCTTCTTCTTCTTCTACCTTTGCTCTTCGACTATTCTCCTCCTCCTTGTGTTACAAACCAGATGAGCTTACCTCAAGCTTATCAAAATCCTAACCGGTTTAGAAGTCAAAGGAATTGACCAATTGGGTGAGTTTCGTAATACTGCTTTAAACCGGTTTAAATAGATTCTAATTTCAAAAAAAAATCACAAATTGATTTTGGTGGTTATATAGTTGGCCTCGACGACCGGAGAAAATTCAGAAGATGGATGAAACCGAGCTAATCACGAGCATCGATCAGAAGATGGAAGACGCTTCACTCGATCAGGAGACGGGCGACGCTTCAGCCGCAAATCCTGCCCCTGCCCGAGCTGCTGCCCCACCCTCCGAGTCGAATCATCAGATTGAGACCCTCGAGGCGGAGCTCTCCCCCAAGCCTAACGACTACGATGCTCATGTCCAAGTAATAATCATAATTAACGTTATCTACTTTCCCCTTTGCTCACTCAGAAATCAGAATCAGAATCTAGGAAGAAGAAAGCAGTTTTCTCTTACCAAATCTTCGTCAAAGATGATAATTTGACAATCAACGTTATTGCTTGTGTATTGCAGACTTCTGGAGATCCTACCCGTGGAGCGAGAATAGAAGAAGAGTCTTTGGCTAAGAGTAAGGGTCAAAAAGTGAATGACGTGGACGCAGAACATAAGAGTGAAACTGTGTCATACAAAATATGCAATCAACCAGAGACTGGAAATAAAGAAAAGACAGAAGAGGAGGCCCAACCAGTGAAGCCAGACGAGTCAAATCTCAGTGCCAAGGTAGGTCAAATTTACTGAGTTAAGACCTTTTGATGTAAAATATGGATTTTTTTTTTCTGAGACTAGCTTATTATTGTTGATGGCAGGTACAAGGTGTAAGCTCTAGTAGCCTTGTTAATTCAGAACAATATAGTGTTGAAGACCCATCAAATACTCCGCTTGGTGCTGAGATATCTAAGGAAAAGCAAATGGGAATCTCTGAAAATTTTCTTGAAAAGATTGGTGGAGCTGTAGCAGTGTCATCTAGTTCAGTGGGGCATGTAGCTGTGTCTTCTGATTCTATTATTGTCAGTATGGAGTTGGAGAAAAATAGTCTTTTGCAGAGTAGTCTTGATTCAAATGAAGTGAGCAGGAATGCATCTGAGACCGTATCTGCATCGCACGATGTGGGTATTGCCCCAAATGTGCCTTCCTTGGCTCATGTAACGGACAATCAGGATTCAGACAGTTCCTCCAGATTATGTGGTCATGGTAGAAATAAGGAAGTTGCGAATGAAAGTATGATTGCTACTCAGAATGAAGACAAAGAAAATGATAAGAGCCATTTAGACGCAGACAAGAGAGTGAAACGGAGAAAAAAACGCAGGTCTTCTAGATTATTGACCATATCCCAGCGCCTTGGGGCAATCGACAAAACAACGGCTGATATTGACCTCGGTATTTTGGATGCCTTGGATATAGCTACCAAAGTCGCACAGGAAGTGGCAAGAGAAGTGGACTCTGGGGAAGCTTCTCACAGTTCTTCAGAAGAACTTTCTGATGAAAGCGGGCAGTCTGGTTCGCTAGACTCTCACGATGATGATCTACACACAGGTTCTCCTTCTAAAGGATTATTAGTTGGTGAAAGTCATTCTCTTGAGGATCCCCGTGTTGGAGATGACGATGTAATGGTTGAGAATAGTAATCGTGAGGATGGGATGGTGAACAGTGATGATGTACAAGATAAGCACCTGGCAGAACCTACTAAATCCGAAGTAGTTAGAGAGAAAAGCCCATGTGGCTTTGACCTCAATGAAGATATTTGTCCTGATGAAACCGATGCCATTATGGCTGTTTCACATTCTCTTATGCCTGCAGCGGCACCGTTGCAGTTGGAAAGATCTCTTAGTGGGAAAGGGTTGACTGCTTGTAGTGTATCTCACTCAGAATCACCTCACAAAGTTCCTAGCGTGGATTCAAGAGAAAAGCAGGTGATATGTGTCGACCTGAATATAGCTGATGTAGCTGAAGTTGAAGATCAAACTCCCTGGAAACAGTTTCCTTACTCCTCATCAAACTCTAGGGGTGGAGAGTCCTCACATGAAGCTAATTTCCGGGGATCAAGCAGGTTCGACCTGGATTTGAATTGTACAAACGAGGACGATGACATTCCTCCACCTTCTGAGTTGAAGATGGAAACGAGATTGTTTCTAAGTCACAATGGGCAGCATAGCGCATCACCTTCACTTTCTCAGCAATCAGGGAAGGAAGTTAACTTTGACTTGAATGACAGGCCACAGTTTTTCATCGATTCACGTGATCAGGGTACGTACTATGGGCAGCAACCATGGAGCACAGCCTCCTATGGAGGGCACAAATTGGATGAACCCGTTATCTCTCTATTGGGCACAAAAGTGGACGTTGACAGAAAAGAGACTGTATCCCAAATGGCTTCGTTCCTGTCCAACGGTAAGTCCCCCGTGACAGCAGCAGGATTATACATGGGAAAAACAGGAAACTCTTTTGGTGTAGCCCCTGGTGTTTCCTTTTCTCCAGCTCCTCTATATGGGTACAACGGATTTACTGGTCCTCCTGGTATGCCAATGTCATCATCGCCAATGTATGTTCCTGGAACAGCTATTCCATACATGGTGGACGCAAGGGGTACGCCAGTGATGATGCCTCAAATGATGGGGTCGGCTTCATATGCACAGCCACCTTTTCCTCAACAGCACATGTTCATGAGCTTGGCTGGTGGATCGCATAGTCTGAATGGATCAGTGCAGCCACGCTTTGATCAAAGTTATGGGTTTGGGGGTGAGATGGGAAACAGAGAGTCGCTAAGTTTGAGGCAGTTTCTATCACCTGGACAAAGCGAGGCTATGGGAGAGCATTCAGGAGCAAATGTAGAGCCTTCGTCGAGTTTATCTATTAGCATTGGTGGAAAGCGAAAAGAGCCGGAGCCTCGTTGGGAGTTCCCTCCTCCATGGAGATGAGTGTGATTCACAGAAAGTGGAGATTGGATTCTTAATCGGTGGATGGAATGGTTGATTGGTTAGAGAATAACATATGTGTTGGGAGGTAACTTATAATGTCTTGATGAACTTTCTTCTTCTTTTTTCCCCATCAGTTTTCCCCGTTTATTCAGGTTATTATTTCGTAACATATATAGGAGGATTAATTCAAACATTGGTCTGGTATATGTCAAGCTTCTTCTTAACCTTGTTTTGTATTTTCTCCATAAAATAAAACTATAGTTTTGCGTTTCAAAAGTGAAGAGAAAGTGTTGCTTTGTGTTACTCTAGCAGTTGTGATCTGTTTCATACAACTCTCTTTAACCAACCAAACAATGGTGGTTCCTAGAAACAGAGTTTGAGCTGTTGTTTGTGGGGTTCCTAGAAACAGAGTTTGAGCTGTCGTAGAACAAGTTCTTGTCCTCTTGTTTGTCACGCTGCTTCATGTCTGAGCAAAACAATACTTAAGAGAATAGCCAGCAGTTTTCAAATTCTATGCATAATAAGACCAATATCAAAGCAGCTATACGTAACAGTGGGGAAAGTAGACGAAGCACCCAGAAACTCATTTTTTAGCATTGGAAGTCAGACGCAATAAAGAAGGTATCATCCAATAATCTTCTCTACCTTCCATTTGCTTGAAATCGTCTCTCACTCAGAATCTTCGAGGAAAACAGATTTTTCTTTTACCAATTTTTTTTTTAAAAGATCGATAACTTTCATGCTTGACAATCAACTTTATTTGCAGTATATAAAGCTTCTCAGAAATTCTGGAAACCTTGAAAAGCTAAGAAAAGCAAGGGAAGCTATTAGTGCTGTGTTTCCATTAAGTAAGTCCTCTGTGGCTAGAATGAGGGAATGAAGCATCTCTAGCCTCTAGGTGAATTAGTATTTGCTCTTCTTTGGTATAATGCTCGTATTGAATTAGTATTTGCTCTTATTACTGTAAATGAATCTGGAAATTTCCTAGTTTCCGTATGATCATATGGTTAGACGAAATCCTATTGGAACTTAAGGGAAGAGATAATGATAAGTATATTTTCCATCTGCATTGATTGATTGGTAAATTTGTTCATCATAGATATCAATTATGCATACTGCCAATGACTATCTGCTGCTATTTTATGTTCTTAGTGAAGCATGCCAGTATATGATGGATTAATATCTTGATGCTCTTGTGTGTCTCGCAGGGACTGGCATATGTTGACTTTGTGGATGATGAGGACCTTGCAGCAGCTATAGCAAAGAACAGCAAGATGTTTCTCGGTAGGAAGATTAGTATAGAAGGGTCAACTCCAATGAAGGATAAAAGAAAGGATTTCGCTCGGCGTGGAAATGGTGGGAATCTATATCTCTTTCTGGTTTTCCTCAAAGACTTTGAGTTCATACTACATCTTGTCCAAAGAATTCTAACCTGGTAGGATTACTTTCATAGAAGGTTCGGGGAATTCAAAGGACACATCTCAGGGTTTTGAGAAGGCGAAAGCACCTTGGTCCCTTCTCTTCTCATTCCCTGGATATAGCTTTTGTTGTTCTACCTTTTAACGCACTCTGAAGCAAAATCTTATACTGTATACATATACTCTGACAATATCGCATCTGCGACTCTCTCTCTCTTTTGTGACAAGTAAATGAAACACACATTTGAGTTACTATAAAAGGACCTTGTCGTCATTCTGTACCGGCATAACTTGTGCATTGTCATGTAGTGGTAGTTAAGCTTGTGGGGCCTCTGCAAGTTTTTGATAAAAAATTAAATGGTCACAGAGATTGAAGTTCCCAAAATGCTTAAAGAGATTAAGAGCAAAGGATGTTACTTTTTGTTCTTAAACGGTTACAAACTATTCTTTTCTTTTGTCATCTATTGAATTACAATTGAAATAACTGAGCATTACACAAAACCGGTAAATGAACAAAATATATTCAGAACTATAAACCGATGAGGTAAACAATACTCTTCGGAACCAAGAGTAAAAACAACAAGGAAGAAATTAAATAAACTAAAGCAAAGAAAGTCAGATCACTACCGAAAAAGAGAGCACCACGACGAACTTATCTAAAGAGAAGTCATCCACAAATAGCATCAGATGGAGAGATCACCGAGATAGACTAGAAGTACGCGAACATCAGCAATACATAAAACTAAATTAAGAGAGGCTAGAATCCTTAACCGTCGATGTGCACACCCTTCAATCCCAACTAAAAACCTCGCCATTGGACTTTGATTGTGCTCTCCACGCGCCTCATACGCACCATCACTTCACGGCGAAGCCTATAAAAGCTTCCAAAAATGTCTTATTCACACAACCGGTAACTGGATAAAAACAACTCCAAATTCAGGACAACAATGACCAAATCGGTGGGAATCGACCAACATTGGAGCATACACTCCTAAGAACATCTATCTCCTAGCAATAGACCGGAGGAGTCGCAACCCAGTTGCAATCGACGAGCTTCAAAGCACAAACACCACTTCACCCACAGCGAAGCGACAACCTCGAAACTCCTATGATCATGGACACGAGCAAGAATAGATGCAAAAGAAACACCAATACATCTCCACTCAAAAGCTACGAAAAGATCTACAAACCCACCTTCAGTTCCCCTGGACTCTTCTCCCACAAGAACCCGAACCATCAACGCTTCAGAACAAAACCATATCAAGACACACAAACTAACGATAGCTAGAACACATGACTAAAAGCAAATCAACCACATATACTACACATCGGAGGACAAGTCCAAACAGGAGGACCAAGCGCAAAACAAGGCCATCCAACCTCGCCGATATCAGAGTCCAACAGACTAGCTCACGACCACCACCCGAAGCCGACGAGACCTTCACCACTCAGACCTCCATCCAAGCACAGGAGTCCCCGGATCGGGTTCACCCTAAAACTCAGACGGGACCATATCTCTCAAACGCATCTAGGATACCGTGATTGAAGCCGAGAGGACAAAGCTATAGACGAGAGGAGACTGCTCCCGGTGGCAGTGAGAAACACCGACCACCGGAGCAGCAGCTATAATCACGACGGCGGCGCTTTTTTTTTCTTAGGGTTGGGAACGAGTTCTTTTTTTTTTCATTACAAACTATTCTTTTTTTTGATAAAAATTAATAGCCATTTTCTTAAGCCTTAAGAAGTACTCAATGAAAAAAGCAATGAAGAAGCTCAAGTTTTGGTCTTGAAAGAAGAGGAAACTTAAAGCAAGCTTCCCCATCTTCTCAGGATCAGCAACGCTCTTGTGAATACTCAACGTTTTCAATGAAACATTTAAACTCAAGAGTGTTTTTTGCGCCAGAGGTACCAGCATCTCCTTAAAATACTCAATTGCCTCACAAACAAAAAGAAACCATCGTCCAGATAAATCCATTGTCTCAAGTGTGTGATCTTTGCAGCTATCGGTCTTACTGTATCAGCAGTGCGTGATGCCGAATATAGCTTTTTGGTGTCCCCATTGTAGTTGCAGATCCAGCCAAAAGGTTACTGGGAACATTCGGTTGTGTTATCGGGTTAAGTTCAAACGTAGTTCGTTATCTCTCCCCTGTTTTAGTACTTACGAAACCCGTTTGAGACCATAATTTGAAAACGTTACATTCCTATTACCTTCATCATCAGTGTTTTCACCCTTCTTGAATCATATGATTGTTTCAAATGAAATTTGTATTTGCGTCTTAAAACAGTGCTACTACGTTCATATATGGCCATGATCGATAAGGATAATATGTTAATTGTACGCATGTATAGAAAAAAAATTGGTAACTGTAAAGGTTCAGTAATTGTCACCAACTAATAATCTACAAAGCCAAAATATTATCATAGCAAAAATAATTAATCATATCTACTTTGAGTTTAATAATGCAATGCATACTTTTCATAAAGATTTTAAACATGTAGATATGATGAATCATACGTGTCAAAGTATCATTAAACTCAAGTACTTCAAAAGCTGACATCATCTTCACTTCACTATCACTTTCCACATCACTCATACCCTTCTAATAAAAACCTCTTCGTCCTCTCCATTACTTTCAAACAAACAAAACAATAATTCATTTACAACTGATCGTGCACGGAGACAAGACTGTAAGTGTAATGGTCCAACAAAAAACTCTGAAAGCCCAAGACCCAACTGATCTTATAACATCAAGTCAGTAACGGTCATCTCCTCTTCAAAGGTACATGCAAGTAAGATAAAGAGTGTAGAACTGCATAACAAGTTTGATGCCCTTTTATCCGTTCGTGAAGCTGAGAGAACCTTCACTGATAGCTGTCGTCACTTTAGATTGTTATTAGGATGATTATATAATGATTATGTAAGACACATTAAAATTAATGAGAAAAGTATTGTTCAAGTGAAAGTATATGTTTGACTTTGTTTCTTACATGGTATTAGAGCCAGGTAAACCTTAACAGGTAGTTATGGCCGATTCTCTCAACATGTTTCCCTTCCTTAGTAAAGTACATATTCTCAGTTTTGTACCTTTGAAACTTGACGATGGAAACTATCTTTTATGGAAAACCCAATTCGAGTCTCTCCTTTCCAGTCAGGAGCTGATTGGTTTTGTCAACGGTGGTCTCACGCCTCCAGAGAAAACGCGAGCAGTGGTGGTTGATAATGTTGAGACTCAGGCGCCGAACCCTTTGTACGAGTCGTGGTTCTTCACTGATCACATTGTCAGATCTTGGCTGTTTGGAACCCTCTCCGAAGAAGTCATTGGCTACGTCCATAGCCTGACTACGTCTCAAGACATTTGGTTCTCTCTTGCGGAGAACTTCAAAAAGAGTTCTCTTGCTCGTGAGTTCTCCCTTCGCCGCAACCTTCAGCTCTTAACCAACAAAGGGAAAGCTCTTACTGCTTATGTTCGTGAGTTCAAGTCTATTTGTGATTCTCTGAGCTCTTGGAAAACCTGTGGATGAATCGATGAAATTTTTTGGGTTTCTCAATGGGCTAGGTCGTGAGTTTGATCCTATCACTATAGTGATTCAAAGCTCCTTAACCAAGTTTCCTCAACCAACCTTCAACGATGTGATTTCAGAAGTTCAGGGGTTCGAATCTAAGCTCAAGTCTTATGAACACAACGTAACATTGGTTCCACAAATGCCCTTCAGTGTTCAGACGTCTCAGCAGCAGCAAGGAGCACCATCGAACCCACCAAGCTACAACCCAAACTACAGAGGTCGTGGACGAGGTTCATACAAAGGCATGGGATGCTATACTTCAAGAGGGCGTGGCTTCTCTCAGCATCAGTCACAACCTGATTCCTCCAGCGAACGCCCAGTTTTTCAAATCTGTGGGAGATCAGGTCACACTACCCTCAAGTGTTAGAACATATTTGACAAGAACTACCAAGGATCTCATGGTGGCAATGTTGCTTACACTCTGGTGCGTGTTGATGAGTCTGGTAGGGAGTGGTATCCAGACTCTAAAGCCTCTACACATGTTACATCTTCGCCTCATAACCTGCAAACCTCCCATCCTTATAAAGGTGGGGACGCTGTAATGGTGGGTGATGAAGCTTACTTACCAATCACCCATGTTGGAAACGCTGTTATCACAGTGTCTGCAGGTATTATCTCTCTTAATGAAGTGTTGGTTTGTCCAAATATTAAAAAAATCATTGCTATTTGTCTTCAAGTTGGGTGATGATTATCCATGTGGGATATTCTTTAACGTTAACCATGTGTATGTGATTGATATTCCACATCAAAAAGTGATAGGAAAGGGTCTCATAAGTAGTGGTCTCTACAAGCTGAAGAGTACTGAGCTTCAAGCATTCTATTCAAGTCGTCAAGTGTCTGCATCAGAAGAAGTATGACATCATCGGCTTGCTCACTCTGGTTCTCAGACTCTTCAGCATCTCTAGAGTACCAAGGCAATCTCTATCAATAAAAACAAGGCTCTTCTTATTTGTTAACCGTGTCAAATGAGAAAGAGCACCGTCTGCTTTTTTTCTTCAAGTTCATTAGTTTCGGAACCACTAGGATAAGATGTATCCACTGTGGTCTATGGGGTTCGTCTCCTGTTGTGTCTAACCATGTGTTTAAATATTATGTTTTCTTTGTTAATGTGTGTTCTCGCTGCTGTTGGTTTTACCCATTAAATAATAAACAAAGTTCTTTTCAGTCTTTGTGAGTTTTTAAAAGCTTGTCGAGAATTAATACTCTAAGAAAATCAAAGTTCTTCAGATTGATGGTGGAGGAGAGTTCATGAACAACAAACTAGGACAACATCTGCATGATCATGACATTCAAATATCATGTATCTTGTTCTTATACGCCTCAGAAAAATGGGATTGCGGAGCGTAAGCACAAACATCTGATAGAACTTGGCTTGTGATGATGTTTCAGAGTTATCTCAATCTACATTACTGGGTGGAAGCCTTTTACACGGCTTAATGTGCCACCAACCTTCTTCCTACTCCATCCAGAAACATCAAAAGTCCTTCTGAGATTATGTGTGTCTACGACCCATTACAGAGCATAAGTTTGAACCTCGGTCCTTGCTCTGTGTCTTTCTTGGCTACAATCCTCATTCAAAAGACTATCGGTGCTTGTATCCTTCTACAGAGAAGGTTTACAACTCTCACCATGTTATTTTTGAAGAATCCTCATTCCCTTTCAAAGAACAGTACAAGCACCTAGTATCTCGATTTGACACAAAACTATTGAAAGCTTGCCAGAGTGCTACTTCATTTGAGGATCCAATGGTCAGTGATCAAGCTGAACAGATCTCTGGAGTTCTACTTAGTCTAGTTTCTAAGGTCGCTCCAACAGTTTAAGAGCATGTTGTTCAAGTTAATAACCAAGCAGCCAATCTTCCTGCTGCAGACAAAAAATTCCACCACCAGTTCAAGTTGCTCCTCAGGTCAATCAACACCCTATGATGACACTTGCTAAGTCTGGAATACATAAGCCTAACACAAGGTATGCCTTGTTGGCATCAAAATTTGATGCTAAGAAGCCAAGAAACATCAGGGAAGCGATGGCTCATCCAGTGTGGAACAATGCAGTCACAAAAGAAATAACCAAGATCCATGCTCCACACCTGGACACTGGTTCCAAAGACAGCAGACATGAACTTAATCAGCAACACATGCGTTTATACAGACAAGATCAATCCTGATGGTACTAAAGGACACCCTAAGGTACGTCTAGTAGCTAAGGGATTTGAGCAAGAAGAAGGACTCGATTACCTTGAAATGTTTAGCCCAATAGTGATAACAGCAACTATTCAATACGTCAATTATGCCCGAGCGCTTTCCTTCATGGTGAATTGTCTGAGCCTGTGTACATGTATCAGCCAGATGGTTTCGTTGATCGACAGAAGCTTGATTATGTCTGTAAGTTGACCAAGGCGTTGTATGGTCTCAAGCAAGCCCCTAGAGTATGGTTTGATACCTTCAGTAAGTTCTTCATAGACTTTGGCTTCATCTGTAGCAGGCTGATCCATCTCTGTTCACATATCACAAATACAACAAGACCTTGGTCCTCTTGTTGTACGTTGATGACATATTGCTTACTGGGAGCGATGATGTTCTGTTAAAAGAGTTATTGTGTGCTCTGAACTCTCGATTTGCGATGAAGGATATAAAATCACCAAAGTATTTCCTTGGAGTGGAGATGCAAGAGTACGAAGATGGGATCTTTCTTCATCAACAAGCGTATGCAAGAGACATTTTACATCGAGCTTCCATGTCTGACTGCAACCCAATGCCAACCCCACTGCTTGTTACTGTTGAAGACCATCAATCTGAGTTATTTGAAGAACCAATTTACTATGGCGGAGAAATTGCAGTATTTGACTATCACCAGGCCTAATTTTTAATATGTAGTGAACCGTGTTTGTCAAAAGATACATCAACCTACAATTGCAAACTTTAAGTTATTGAAGAGGGTAATGCATTATATCAATGACACTCTTCACTTATGGCTTCACATTAACAAAGATAATGTACTGAAGCTCTCTGCGTACTGTGATAGTGACTGGGGAGGCTGTAAAGCAATGTGTCGCTCTACAACAGGATTTTGTACACTTCTTGGTCTCAATCTGATCTCCTGGTCTGCCAAGTGTCAGCCCACTGTGTCACGCTCATCAACAGAAGCAGAGTACAAAGCTCTTGGTTCTACTGCTCAAGAAATAATGTGGCTATCGTTCTTGCTTAGAGACCTTGACGTTTCTCAACCAGATGCCACTGTGCTTCTATGTGATAACTTATCAGCTTTATATCTCAGTGCCAACCTGCTCTCCACCATTATTTCAAGAATTTTGACACGGATTATCACTACATAAGGGAGCAAGTGGCACTTGAACTCATCGAGAATCGCCATATTCCTGCAGCTATGCAGCTTGCGGATATCTTCACCAAACCATTGGCAAACAAGCAGTTCCTTGACTTGCGTGGCAAACTTGGAGTTAGTAATCCTCCACCTCAAGTTTGAGGAGAAATGTAAGTGTAATGGCCTAACAAGGAACTCTGAAAGCCCAAAATCCAACTGATCTTATAACATCAAGTCAGCAGCGATCATTTCGTGTTCAAAGCGTACCTGCAAGTAAGACAGAGACCGTAGAACTGCATAACAAGTCTGATGCTTTCTTATCCGTTGGTGAAGGTGAGAAAACTTTTATAGCTCAGCCTTTTAGTTGTCACTGATAGCTGTGGTGATGTGAGACACTTATGAAAATTAATGAGAAAAGTGTTGTTAAAGTGAGAACTTCTGTTTTACTCTGTTTCTTACAAACACCCCATCACAATGTACGGACGAGACCTATGGGGTGTTCCTTTAGAGATCAATGCAGTAGACTCCATCACCGACGACGGTCGTAGATAATTAATCGTATCTACTTTGAATTTAATGATGCCACTAGATGGTTGTTTGCTAAATTGCCAATATAAATATTATATGTAAAATATACTATATATAAAATGTCGTAAAGTTTCCATAAATTTGATAAAAAATAACTGATGAATATTTAGTTGTAACAAATACTTGTGAAATTATATATGTAGTTATCTCAAACTTCTTCAACATTGTAAGAAAAAAACTTCTTCAACACATATTATTCATATTTTCCAAACTTTTGCTAATGTTTCCTTATTTTTTACATATTTTCTGCTAAATATTTATTTTCTCTCTAAATCAAAAATCAATCTTATAATTATTTAAATTCATAATGTTACCTTATTCACTTTATTTGATAAAAATGCAAAACTTTTTTTAATCAAAGTTTTTAGTATAATTTGTTCAATTTTTAAAGTCTAATCATTTCAGAAAACATATATATGGACATTGTAAGAGACTAATAATTATCATAAGTAAGATTATATTGTTTGTTTGAAATTGGATACATTAATATTTTAAAGACATGTAGATACGATGAATCACACGTGGGAGAGTATCATTAAACTCAAGTACATTAAAGCTGACATCATCTTCATTTCACTACCACTTTCCACATCACTCATTACCCTAAAGCCTCACTTATCAAAACCTCTTCGTCTTCTCCACTCTCAGAACAAAACAAGAAACCCTTTAGATCTGATCGTGCACACGGATACAAGACCCCATCACAATGTACGGACGAGACCCATGGGGTGGTCCCTTAGAGATCAATGCGGCAGACTCCATCACCGACGACGATCGCAGCCGTAACCTACAAGAAATCGACCGTTCGACTCATCCTCGATCACTTGACGCCACGCAGCAGAGCTGGCTACTCGGACCACCAGTGCGTAAGAAGAAGAAGTACGTTGATCTCGGATGTATACTAGTCAGCCGCAAGATCTTTCTATGGACTCTTGGAACCCTTCTTGTTACCACCTTTCTCGCCGGATCCATTACCATGATCGTCAGACACGTGCCGCACCACAAACATGAGAAGCCTCAACTTGACAACTACACTCTCGCTCTCAACAAGACACTTTTGTTCTTCAACGCTCAGAAATGTAAGCTTGAAACATTTTAACATTCTGTTCTTACATAAACCCTAGAAGTGATATGTATCTATAATGTTATGTCGTGTCTTGTTCCTTGCAGCTGGGAAACTTCCAAAGAACAATAACGTGTCATGGAGAAGGGATTCTTGTATGCGAGATGGGAAGGCCCCAGAAGATTACCTCCACCTAGAACTCATAGGAGGCTATTACGATGCTGGAGATGCAATCAAGTTCAACTTCCCAATGTCATATGCAATGACCATGTTGAGCTGGAGTGTGATTGAATTCAGTGCTAAATATGAAGCTGCGGGGGAGCTTGACCATGTTAAAGAACTCATCAAATGGGGAACTGACTACTTCCTCAAGACGTTCAACAGTAGTGCTGATAAAATCACAGTGATGGTGTCACAGGTAAAAAATATATTATACGTTTTGAAGATACTAAACAGTTATGAAACGTTTGTTGCATGTTCACAGGTTGGATCAGGGGATACCCGTCGAGGAAGTGTGGTGCATAATGACCATTACTGCTGGATGCGTCCTGAGGACATTGATTATAAAAGACCTGTGCATACTTGTTACTCTAGGTGCTCGGATCTTGCTGCGGAGATGGCAGCTGCTTTGGCCTCTGCATCCATTGTATTCAAAGACAATAGAGACTACTCTAAGAAACTTGTTCACGGTGCTAAAACGCTTTTTAAGTATGCAAACGCTGTTAAAGATAGTTATAATAGACCAGCTAGCGAGTTTTATAAGTCCAGCTTGTTTTGGGATGAGCTTCTTTGGGGCGGTGCTTGGTTGTACTATGCTACTGGTAATATAACCTATCTAGATCAAGTTACCAGTCATGATATGGCGAGGCGTGCTGGTGCCTTCTGGGGTGGCTCTTATTATGGTGTTCCTAGCTGGGACAACAAGCTTCCCGGAGCTCAGGTTAGTTCTCTAGTAATGTTGTTTTAGTTTATTCTTACAACAACGTAATCTGCTTGGTTTCCGTCTCTTATGTGGTTTTTTTTCAGTTGCTGTTGACCCGTTTAAGGCTGTTTATAAGCCCTGGATATCCATATGAAGACATGTTGAGCACATTTCATAATCAAACAGGAGTAGTCATGTGCTCATACTTACCTTACTTCAAAAAGTTTAAAAGAACCAAGGGTGAGTTTAGAGTTGTCTACTCTCTTTTTTTTGTTGGACTTGTTGTGGAGAGCTATATAATAACGTTGCTATCATCTATCTATACAGGAGGTTTGATCATGTTGAACCATGGAGATCCACAGCCTCTTCAATACGCTGCTAATGCAGCTTTCTTAGCTGCGCTATACAGTGACTATCTAGAGGCTTCTGATACTCCTGGATGGTACTGTGGTCCTCACTTCTATTCTACTGATGTCCTACGTGACTTTGCAAAATCACAGGTAATATATATAATATGCGTCCTCTAAAGCATAAATGATGCAACTAACTGACCTTATCTGATCAAACTTTGTGTGTTTTTTCTTGGCAGGTTGATTATATACTCGGTAAAAACCCTCGGAAGATGAGTTATGTTGTAGGTTTTGGACACCGGTACCCGAAACATGTACATCACAGAGGAGCTTCGATACCGAAAAGTCTGAAGAAAGAAAGCTGCAAAGGAGGATGGAAATGGAGAGACACCAAAAAGAATAATCCAAACACCATCGTAGGAGCAATGGTTGCTGGACCTGACAAGCATGATGGGTTCCATGACCTTCGCACTAACTACAACTACACAGAGCCGACTCTAGCTGGCAATGCTGGTCTGGTCGCAGCTCTGGTGGCTTTATCAGGAGAGAAAACACTTGGAGCTATTGACAAGAACACTATGTTCTCTGCTGTACCTCCTTTGACACCTGCCACACCGCCTCCTCCAGCTCCTTGGACTCCTTGAAAAAGAAAAGAAAACTAAAAACCTTATGAGTGTAATAAGTTATCTAGTTTTGCCTGATTAAGACAAGTGAATAATGTAGTTTCAAATGATCAAAAAAATTGGCTTATTGCATAATGTTGTTTTCAGAGAAACCAAACACTCTTTTCTGTTTTCAACTCTCCTTCCATTGAGAAATCAAAGTAGTGGCAGAGTTTTTGGGTGTATTTTTCAATTTTCTCTGACCAGATCTTTGAAGAATCTCGGTCTTCTCTGATCTGCTTGATCTCTCACGCTACTCTACTTATAATCATGGAGAGAGAGCAATAGTTCACCAAACCGCGTTTCAAAGAACACAACTTTTTCTCTCAGCAAGACAAAAACTTCTCTAAAGATGGGAAATTCTCTTGGAAATTTGCTTGGGTGCAATGGTGAGATCGAGGTTGTTGACAGCAAGACTGTTGTACCAAAGACAACAGTGTTTGTCCAAGAGAAAATAAAAGGCTGAAAAAGACATTGTGAAGTCTTTGCATATCCAGACCCGTAATCTGACCACCTTAGAGAACAATTCGACAGATCCAGTTGGTATTTCTTACCTTTTTCGAGTTTAAATTTCTCAAAAAGATACTTGTCGTAACCTGTTATTTCTTTTGTTTTCTTTTTGCAAGAGAAATCCACTGCTACTAAAGAGAGAACTTCCTTGGAGGGGAGACGCATAGAGGCCGCTGAAACTGTTGATGCCATGGAGAGGAGTTTGGTGTCCATGGAGTACACAACTCACACGGAGTAGAGAGAAAAAGAATGCGAATGTACATAGAGAAGATTTTAGGGGTTTGTCACAGAAGAGAAATTTAAAAGAGATTTAAATACTACTTATTTTTCAAGATCAGACACTATTCATTTCTTCCTTCTTCATTCTTCAATCTGCTTCATTTTAAGTTCCAGAGTCTATATAATAAAAACAATCAAATGGAAATAAAAAGAAAATTTTGTATGGTAACAAAATTTAATTTATTTTCTTGGTTACTTATATGGAACGATTTTTCAGTAGAAAAATTAAATGGATATAATTTAGATTTAGTACAAATGGAAATAAAATATTAGATTATTTTATAGTGAAAATACTAGTGATCATTCATATAAACTTCACTCAATTTTATAGGACCTTTTAAAAGTATAAACAATCAATATCTTACAAAATAAGAATTCAAAATTTTTAATATGTATTTAATTAATGTATCATCAATGAAGAGTTAAAGTTCTAAACTTGCACGGTCGTTCTTACTGTATTTACGTAATCAGTTTCGAGCTCAAACTCTAATTATTTGTACTATAAAATATAAAATTTTCTTCAACTCTACTTTATTTTTACTTAACTTTTGCTTAAATATTTTCAGTTACATTACGAGAATCTTTTTTGTATTCTAATTAAGATGTTAAGTATTTAGTTCTGTAAAAGAAAAAGATCATATGATCATGGAGCATGAATCTATTAACAAAACTAGCTGATGTAATTTGGTACTAGTTTATTTTGTTATGGATAATCTGTTACAATTCTATGTTTTACTTTTCGCTTATTTTGAATTTAAAGTTTAATTTTACTATTTATATCAGACATTTAAATACTTAATGATTTCAAATCTTGATCTACTTTTATTATATGTCATAACTCTTACTTGATACAAAAATATATAAATAGTCTTACATTTTTCAACAGCTAATATTTTATTATATAACAAAATTAATTTATTTATTAACAAACAGTTCGTCTGCGGTCTAGTTAAGTATCCAGGTCCGGTTTAGAAACAGAAACATACTAGATGTTTCATCCTCTCATAAGCAACAACAAACTATTTGTTAATCAAGACTAACAGATTGGAAGTATCAACTACATGTTATGGAGTTACTCAAGCACAAGGTATGTTCTTTCGTAAACATTGAGAATCGCAGCAAGCCAGCAAGAGAAAGACTAAAAAGACTAAAAATTGTTACACCACTGTAAAGTTTCAAACTTTTTGTTCGGTTTATGCGGTTCGGTTCGGTTTCTTTGTTTCCAAATTCGTACGTGGTTGCGTGAAATAGAAGAAAGGTTTTGTGCTTTTTACTGGTAAAGGTAACCTACACATTGCTCCTTGTCTCTATTCTTTGCCCCCAGCCTTCTTCTGTTTCCTTATTCTCTGCTTTAAATAATAAACAATAAGAGTTTGTCTCCATCTTATGAGTACAGAAAATGGCAGAAGAGAGGTCGCTTGAATATACACCCACATGGGTCGTAGCGTTTATCTGTTTCATCATCGTTCTCCTATCTCTTCTCGCCGAGCGTGGTCTTCATCATCTTGGAAAGGTATACCACTCTGTCTGTAGAAAAACTGTCGACTATAAGCTTTCTTCTTATAACAATTCTTCATTGCCTCTGTTCCAGTGTCTGAAGCGTAGGAAACAAGATGCCTTGTTTGAAGCCTTGCAGAAACTTAAAGAAGGTTAGCTTCTTCCTTCTGTTTTCTTCTGCATTTTCAAACTTGATCTGACCAAATAGGATGTCTTCGTGCAGAGCTGATGCTCCTGGGGTTTATCTCACTAATGTTAACGGTGTCCCAGGCCGCCATTAGGCATATCTGTGTCCCACCAGGTCTGGTTAGCAGCATGTTCCCTTGTAAGAAGCCATTGGAGAAGCATCATGCTCCAGAATCATCTCATACGCTTAGACATCTACTTTCCACAGGAGCAAGTCCAGACCATTGTGCTGCCAAGGTGTTACCCTCTCATTTTCCTTTTTACTCCTATCTCACTGGATCTATTTCTGTTAACCTTCTATTGCTTCTATGGGTTTCAGGGTCAGGTTCCTTTAGTATCCGTGGAAGCATTGCATCAACTCCATATCTTCATCTTTGTGCTAGCGGTTTTCCACGTCATCTTCTGTGCCTCAACCATGGTTCTTGGAGGAGCCAGGGTAGCCAAAACAGCCTTGGAATTTTCTATTTAGAAGCTTATTTTTTGTGCTCTGATTATGTTATTTGACTTGAAATTACATGTAGATACAACAATGGAAGCATTGGGAGGATAGGTTCAAGAAACATCCTTCTCAAAAAGGTGAGATTCGACAATACTAGTGTTACTCAAGAGAATTTAACAATTGATGTGATTTTTTTGTTTGCGTCTTAAACACCAAGTAAATAGATATACCAATGTTGCAGACGCATTAAAACGTGGTCATGCTCAGGCTCATCCTCACGCTCATGCGCTTCACGAGTTATTTAACGCAAATCATGAGTTCTTCGCGATGCATGCTGGTGGATTCTGGAGAAGATCTGTTGTCATCAGCTGGCTGGTGAGTTATATATGGATATACTAATGCCAAAACAAAAGTATTACCAATTAAAAAATCTTATTTGTTTTCTGATGTGGTTAGCCAACGTACATGTTCTGTTTGTGCAGAGATCATTCTTCAAACAGTTTTATGGTTCTGTCACCAAATCAGAATATATAGCTCTACGACAAGGGTTCATCATGGTATGATGACTTTGCTATCCCTTTTTCAACATGTTATTTCAGTTTAAATTACCAAGTCTTTGTTGTAACAATAAAACCCTTCGCAGACACATTGCCCCACAAACCCATCATTTAATTTTCACAAGTACATGCTAAGAACACTGGAGATAGACTTCAAGAAAGTTGTGAGCATAAGGTAAAAAGAATCGATTAGCTACCTAGCTACTGGCTTCATAAGTTTTGTCTAACACCATCTTTTTGCTTGATTTTATCATGTATTGTAAAGCTGGTATCTCTGGCTATTTGTGGTCGTCTTTCTTCTTCTGAATGTAGGAGGATGGAATACTTACTTCTGGTTGTCTTTCTTGCCTTTGATTGTAAGTTCATTTCATTGGCAAATAACCAGTTCAATTGCACAATTTTATTCTTTTTTTAATGCTTACATAAAAGTGTTTGAAACACAAAAATTGTAGCTCTTACTAATGGTGGGTGCAAAACTGGAGAATATAATAAGTACCCTAGCTGTGGATGTTTGTGAGAAGCGAAACCGTGCAGAAGTAGCTGTCATCACACCTTCTGATGAACTCTTTTGGTTCCATAAGCCAGAGATTGTTCTCCAAATCATCCACTTCATTCTCTTTCAGAATTCATTTGAGATCGCTTTCTTCTTCTGGATTTTGGTACTTCATTTTCTTTTGGTATCTTTGTTTGAAACAATCGCAATCTTGTTTATGATTTCTCCATTTGTATTATCATTAGTTCACATACGGAATACGTTCGTGTATCATGGAAAGACTAGGCTTCCTTATTCCACGGCTCGTCATGGGGTGATAATAATACCTACTCTTTTTAAGTCTAAACCAATTAAGAGACCTTCAAGGGTTTCATGTTTTAGTTTTGATGCAACTGTCTCTTTGTTTGTACAGAGTGTTAGTCCAAGTGCTTTGCAGTTACAGCACGTTACCACTATACGCTCTTGTTACACAGGTAAGTCATAATAACCACATGCATAGCAGCAATATGCATAAACCAATTAACAAATCTTGAATGGACTGTTTTTTTTTTTTAAGATGGGTAGCAAATTCAAGAAAGGGATATTCGACGAAGTAGTACAGTCGACACTGGAAGTATGGTTGCAAGATACAAGGAGCAAAGGCGACTCCACAAGCCAGTCTCGTAGGTTGGAGATACAACCCACGACTCCCGAGGCTTTAAACGTCCAAGTCAATGAAGTCACTGAATGTTAAAACCCCCAAGTCCAATAAGATCCGCCACATCACTTTCTATGTTATCCCGTAACTCCCTATAACATCTCCACTACATCTCTGATTCTCTGTGCTACATGCTACGTTTAGAGCTCTCGTTACAAGAATGTGTCTATCTGTTTGACACTCACTTGAACCCATCTTTTGACTAACCCCTTAAATAAAGAGTTATTTTTAAATATACAAGCGCTAGTTGCAGTATCTGTAGATAGACAAAGTAAAAGAAATCAAATTTGAAAATTATATATATGATATTATCCTAGAAATAGTTAATAAACGGAAAAGGACATTCACATGATTCAAGTTCCATCAAGAGTCAAGATCCACAACGTTCTTCTCTCGTCTCTATCTTTGCCCTCTATTTTCTCCATATTTAAAAAGCATAATAAAGCAAAAAGCAAGAATATAAAAAGTACAGTCTGGGGCCCAATCTGTCGTTGACTAATCTAGATTGTGCACAGACAGACACAACGACAGTTGGGTTCACTTCAAGCTCAGATCTAACGGTTCAGATTGAACGCCGGCAACGACCGAGTTTAAAGAGTTTTCTCATGATGCGTCTCGAGCGCCATAGCATGGTTGTGGTCTCCTTCGTACGTCACGATAAGCATCATCGCGTCGTCGGGTGCACGCTCCACGTGTTTACGCGCCGGACAACCTCTCATGCTGCTGCACTTGTAATAGCCCCTGAATAGAACCGAGTCCAGTTCGAGTTTAGTTTAAACATAACAATATGAGTCAACTCGGTTTTGCATTTTTATACGTTTTTACAAAAATTATAGAAAATAAACAACAAGTCAAAAAGAGCGTGAACCCACTAGTACTAGACGACACGTTTGGTACAACCAATATAGAAAAATACAAATAATACTAGTTTTTTGTATCAGGTAGTATTTGACAATACACAAGTTGCCCAAGGATTGTTTCTTTTTTTTTTTTTTTTATTGTTTCTTTTTTTTTTCTTTGGTGATTATAAAAAGTTCGAAACTCAACATCTATAGCTTAAATTTGCTCAAAAATCTAAATGGTTCTTTAAATGAAACTTATAAATAATAATATATATAGTTTGATATATTAAAAATCATATTGGTAAATTGTAAAAAAAATTATGTATGAAATAATCTGTTAATTATTTAATTTAAATAATAATTTATTTTTATTATTATAGTATAATATTTTATGTGGTTAAGAAAGTAATCATCACGTTTTTGAAGAATTTACTATCTAGTTAGATTTTAACGCCTAGATCGGTAGAAATAAAATAAAATAAAATAAATTAAAATTAGAAACAAACCGAGGATGAGGAGAGCCTTTGATGGGTTTTTGACCATATTTTCTCCATGAATACTCATCTGATGGAATATCAGCCATCTTGCTGCTTACCGCAGGAACTCTAACCACTCTTTTCACTTTAGATTTCCTGTTCATTTAAAATAACCATTAATAAAGCAAAGCAAATGTAACTACCATTAATAGAACATAATTAAATGTTCAAATCATCTCTAGATTTAGATCTAAATATATAGAAGATTAGTTTGAGATAATCTAAGTAACCTTTTCTTGGCACAATGGCAACGCCCTGAGGGAGTTGAACTACACTTTCTCTTCAATGAAGCTGATGACAAAGGAGGCTTGCCCCTCGAACCCGAGAACTGAGAAGACGGGTTAGTGAACTCGAACCCTGACGACATCTGGTTACTCTCGGTTTCACATCGATGAGAAGACATGAACGAGTTCGTCGCGGGCACCGGTGGGGACGGCGCGAAGTGTATAGTTGAAGAAGGTGGTTCTTGAAGTGGTCTTCCGTTAGGGAGCAAGGGAGCCGAAGAAGACGAACCGTTCTTTGTCTGAGTGTGGTTGTGCGACAGAGGAGGACGTCGATTAATCGGAGTCGGACAGTACACTCTGAACGCAGATCCACCGCACTTCTCTGTTTTCTCTTTGTTCAACACGACGGCGGTTGTTATTGTTGTTCTTGGCTTCTCCTCCTCCGTCTTCACAACTTCTTCTGGTTTCGTCGTCGTCGTCACGGGAGCTCGTCTGAACCTAGCGTGTCCGGTTCTAGATCTACCGAGCAGAGATATCACCTTCTTGAAACTGTTAACGGCGACGTCAGTCACCGCCGTTATCTCGGTCTGTTTCTCCTCCGTCTGTTGACTTTGACCGATCAGTTTAAGAAACTCCTCGACGCCGTGTATCCCTTCGGACGCAGCTTCTTTCAGGGCGGTGTCTTCCTTCCCCGCAGAGAAGCCACCGTCTTCTTCTCGTTTGACTCTGCCGGCACCGTAGCTGCTGTTCATCATTAGCTCCACCGTCATATCTCACACACCACTCTAAACGCTTCAAAAAAGTCAAAACTTATATTCTTTTCTTCTCTCTTTGGAGTTTGTTTAAAGAAGAAGGAAGATGATGATGAAGAGCACCGAGAGTATAAAGAAAGAAGAAATGAAAGGGCGAGTCAACTCAACTCAAATGTGGTTCTCTCTCTCTTTAAAGGGATTGAAGACAGTGCATCAGTCAAAAAGACTACCAGTGATAGGGCTACACGTGTCTTCGTTTTGTCAAGCGTTTTGACACTCTCAACGTCAATGATTTTGATAATGGAATTGGAACCAGTGGAGCTCCAAATAAAATATAGGAATTATTCGTTCAGTTTTTAAAAATTTTATTCGAGAGATCTAGATATTCGATGCAAATTTTTAAAATGAAATGATACTATTCGTATATAATAAACCGATTTACAAACTCTTTCCTTGACATGTTTTTTTTCTACTCAAGTATCATATTATGGTGGTGATATTCGGTCAGACCACTAGTAAGAAGTGGTATGTACATTTAAACTGTTAAACTTGATTCGTTTTATTATTGGTTTTGATTATTGGTTTTGAAAACTTCGGATATTCGTAAACTTTCGAAGCAAATCAAATACTAAAAATTAATTTTCGTTCAAACAAAACAAATTAACAATATTAAAATTTTAGGAAGAAGATATCTAATTCGATCCGGCAATAGATAAGTATATGTATATCTTCATTATATTTAAAACTTTAAATATATAAAATTATATAACTATTATTCTAACATATGATTTGAAAAATTATATTCACATTATCACTTATATAAAAGTATTAGATACAACGAAGAGAAAAAATTATGACAATTATAATTTTTTTAAGTATTGTGTTATTATAATTATTAACTATGTTTAAAAAAATTACAAAATATGTAAATTCAATACTTTTTTGATTTTTTATCTTATATATCATGCGAAAAAAATTGTATCAAAATTTTAAGATTATTTGTATTAATCAAAATAAATGAGATATTCATAAATTTTCGTAAATATCCGTAAATATCTATTAATTTTATATATATTCGTTTCTCTGAATATCCATATTTTCTGAAACAATGCAAATCGAAAAATTAGATATTTGTGACATACGAAGCAATCACAAATAGATTCAAAAACCTGAATTTCATATCCATGTCCATGTTTACATACCAGTTATTTAAATAGCAACAGTGAAATAGATATTATCTAATAATCTCATCAGCCAATAATAGAATACAAATAAATACTACTATCTAATTTGGAATAAGATATTAAAAATACCAAATTAGAAATGGAAATAAAGATAAAAAAATAGGGTTTTCATTAACTGAAAAATAAACATTTAGAAAAACCATTTGTTTAGAAACAAATTAACTTTATAAAAGGATAAAGAATTATTTTTGGTAATGTTTAGATACAAGAATGCTATCTATTTCTTTTAATTTCTAGATTGTTTATAATCTTTTTCTACTTTCATAATTACTTTTTCCGTTCAAACCATAACGCTTCTACATCTTTTGTTTTTTCGACTCGTGGAATGTGTAGCTTTGAGATTCTATCTTTTAGTTTCTTTGTTACTTTTCCTTTCGGATTATAACGCTTCCGTGATTTCTATTCTTTTGACTCGTGGAACGTTCAATTTTATCAGATTCTACCTTTTTTCGTTAATAATATTTTTTTCTCTGTTCATATTGTAACGCTTCCGCATTTTCTATCTTTTCGACTCGTGGATTGGTGCATGGTGAAACTCACCTCTCTTACAGATTCTCCCTCTAGAAAAATAAACAGACCAAGAACAAGAACAAAAACAAGAGTAAGAGTAAGCTCTAAAAACAGTGGATTGCCTATGGTGCATAATGGGCTTAATTAGGCCCAATAAGTGTATTTAGAGTCCAAAGAAAAAGATCCAGTGGGAGAAAGAAAAAAAAAGAGAAAAAGCGGCGCGATGCATAAGGGGAGCCACTTGGACGAAGGGGATAAGCGTTAACCGCAACAGCCAAGTCAGCATCCATCGACAGCAGTTAGGTGTTGAGAGAGAAGTCCTGTTACTGTCGGACCCGCTATGTCGCAGTAAAAGAGCCGAAGGAGTCGAACCACGAATATGCTTTCTTCTTCTCTTTCATTTATTCCTTTCTTCCCTCATAGATCCTCTTATTATCTCTCTGCTTTATACTCTCTTTCTTTTTCTCTCTGTTGCGTCATCGGAATCATGGAGTTTTTCCTGGAGATGCTTCGCACGGCGGTTGTGGCTGTTCTGTTTTCTTTCCTCGTGGCAAAGCTCGTAACTGTGTCTATGGCCGGGAACAGCGGTGGAGGAGTTAACGATCGGAGTTCTGATCAGGCCGAGGAAACAGAGATAGGCGTTGTTGCTGTGGAGGAGGAGGAGGAGGTTTGTTCTGGTTTGAAAATGGATGCTCTGGTGGTCCAGAGCGAGAGGAGACTCCGAGTTGTTGTTGATGAGAATGTGGAACTTGTGGATCGTGTTGGAAGCGAAGCTGATCGAGTTGTTGATGAAGTCGATGAAGCGGCTAAACGCGAAGACTTTGTGGTTCCGTCTGATGAGTCCTTCCTTGATGTCTCCCCTGAAAATGTAATAGCGGAGGAGATGATAGTTCCTGGAGAAGACGAGCAGAGAGACTCGGCAGAAGAACATGTCAGTGAGGAACGCGAGGAGTTTATTGTTCGGACCGGGGAAGAAGCTGAGTCCACTGCTTCCGTCTCGCCGGAAAACGTCTTAGCGGAAGAGCTTATTGTTCGGACGGCGGAAGAAGCCGAGTCCACTGCTTCTGTGCGAGCAGAGGAGATTATGATTCGAGGACAAGAGGACGTAATCAGTGGAGAAGTTGTAGACGCAGAATCTGAGGAGGTTAGTGTTGAAGAAAGTAATACAGTGGAGGAGAGGGAGGAGAGGGAGTATAAGATGGAGTTGGATACTATAGGAGAGAAAGATGAGTTGAGCATTGAAGAAGAGGATGATGATGATTGGGAGGGAATCGAGAGGAGTGAACTTGAGAAAGCCTTTGCGACTACTTCAAATCTTTTGGGAGAATCCGGGAAAGCAGAAGAGGTTAGTGACGAGGTTAAGATGGAGTTGTACGGCCTGCACAAGATCGCCACTGAAGGGTCGTGCCGAGAAGCACAGCCTATGGCCATCATGGTCTCTGCTCGTGCCAAATGGTATACCATACTTTCTTCTCTGCTTTTTGTTTTCTTGGTAATTGCTTACTTCCAATGTGAACGTCTTGAAGGCAGAGAGCTATGTGAGTGTAAGACTGAAGTTGGTTAGGTGGACAGTTTATAGCTCGGTTAGGTATTACATCTTCATAGTTATAGTTCATTTTTCCTGATATAGGAGAGTCCATATCCATACACTAGGAAACTAGGAGGGACAAAGCTTTAAATGGTGCCTGATCATCTGGTTAGGAAAAAATCAGAAATTATGTAGCTTGGTTGCTTTTATAGCATGTTCAACAGCTTCT
The DNA here is from genome assembly GCA_026261945.1 of Hirschfeldia incana. Classification (NCBI taxonomy): domain Eukaryota; kingdom Viridiplantae; phylum Streptophyta; class Magnoliopsida; order Brassicales; family Brassicaceae; genus Hirschfeldia; species Hirschfeldia incana. Next base: position 9,800,727 of record JABCMI010000006.1, read on the forward strand.
ATATGTGAAAGTGACAAATCCAATGCTTACCTTGGGATAGGAATGCTTGGCAAAAACTTGGAAACATGAGTCAAGAGGAGGCAATGGAGAAGTATCTTGAACTTGTTTCAAAGGAGATTCCTGGTTTGCTGAATACTGTGAGTTGAGGGTTTAAAATCCATCTGGATATCTTTCACTGTGACTTATTCTCTTTTCTTTTTCTTTCTACAGTTAGGGAAGATGCCAGAAACAGAAACCTCTGTTGTCTTACCTCCTAATTCAGAATCATTAGAAGATCCGGCCACCTCAGGCACAACTGGTGTTGAACCCATCAAAAATGGTAAAACTACTTAGTAAATGATGTCTTTGGGTCGGGCGTTTCATGTATCATTCTTTCCAACATCCATTTTAGCTATATTACTTTTTCTAGCTTCAAGCTAACTCAGTATAGGAAATAGTTTCAGCTTAAAGGTGAATCCATTGTTTAAGCAGGCAAGGCTTGAAGAAGGCTCTTTGGAAATACAAAGGCAAATCTATTCTTGTGCATAAAAAATCTATGTTTCTCAAAGAATAATCATAAATGCTGTAAATAGACACCATTTGATGCAACTTAGTAGTATTCTACATAACTCGTTAGCCTCACCCAATGTTCTACTTAGGACTTGCAGCAAACAAAAAAACACTTAAAATATGTATGTGTGTTTGTGTGAATTGGCTGATTTATAATGTGGAGATAATCCTAAGCAGACCTATGAATATGAAGCAAGCAAGGAGACTTATATTAATGCTCTTCCAACATTGTCTAGTATACTTTTACACAACTTGTAACAAAAAAAATGTAGATAAGCGAAAACTATCCCAAAATAGTAAGAGCACTTCCAATGGAGGCTCTACTCCTTGGAGTTCTAAAATTGCATATGTGTGTGTCTATGTGTATGTAGGAAAGACAAAAAGGAAATCCGCCTTTATTTTTATCTTTTTGCACACAACAAAAGAACCAAGAAAAATTACATAAAACGAAGAAAAAACAAGAGATACATCCACTTTTGTTGTAGCATTTGTATAGAAAATGAATCAAGGCACGATCTTGAAAGCCTTGTACTTATCAATCCAAGAGACAAAAGAGTTCTTGGAGTTTCTAAAACCAAGGAACCCATGTTCTTTACTCTTGTTCATACTATCAATCATCCCTTCAACACCAAGCACATCATCAGCAAACCACCACACACCAACATCCTCAAGCTTCTTCTCTTGCAACCGATTCTTCTTCACAATCTCTTCCCACACTCTCTCCTTCCCTCTCATCATCTTCACCAACCCAACGTTCTTCCCTTCCTCAAACCCATACTCCTTGATCCCAAACTTCTCCGCAAGAACCTTCCACATTTGTTTCCACTTAAAAACATCCCCGTTGCTGCAGTTAAACGCCTCGTTCTTCGCGTAGGGATCAACCGCGGCCCAGATCTGCTGCTCGGCGACCAAGTCAGCGTCCGAGGCCGCGGCGTATCCTTCCCAAGCCTCCTTGCTGCCCGGGAAAAGAAGAGGAGAACCTTCTTGCTTGCAGATGGCTGCGTAGACGCAGAGAGTCCCCACAACGTTGGTCAGACTGTAAGGAGAGAAACCGAAGATCGTGTTGGGTCTATGTACAGACCAAGTCACCGTCTTCTCTTTCTTCTTGACTTCCTCAAACAGAACATCCTCCAGAGTGTAATAGAAGCTGTTCTTGATCTTCAACCTCGGCATATCCTCCGTGAATGGAGGATCGAGAGACTTGTCATCGTAGTGCTTGGTCCCTGTCTGGAGACAAACGTGTCGGAGATTCTTAGCGTTCGGGACAACCGCGCGGAGGACGTTGCGGAGCATGGAGCCGTTAGCCTCGCTCTCGGAGGAGGAGAGGGTTATGCACGTGACGTAGAAAACGTCTGTGACGTCAGTTAAAGGAGAAAGCTTTGTTTTAGTTTCTTCGGCATTGGAGACGTCGCACTGGATGTAAGTAACGGGATGATCGGGTTTCCAGGTGGGACGTGGAGTTGGAGCGACGCCGTAGACTTTCCATGGACCGCCCGGTGTATCGGAGAGAGGGAGAATCTCTGAGAGGCTGTTTCCGATGATTCCGGTGACGCCGATGATGAGTGCCACGCTTTGGTAGTTTTGCGTTGGCTCATAGTTGTCGTCGATTTTTTTCTGTAAAATTATAAATGAGTTGAGTATGAAAGAGAAGATGAAAAGATCGGGAAAGGAGCGTGAATGAATGTTTACCTTGGCAGCTCCAATGGCACCAGCCCACCACCAACTCATTTCTTGATCAAAGCGGGAACAAAAGCAAAGAGAGGAAGAAGTTTAGTTACAGAGCCGTTTGTCTGATTGCCTGTTTTAGCTTTTTGTTGTCGTTTTATAAACGAATGATCTTATATTAAAGTTGTATAAATATTATAAAACGTGGTGTTTAGTTCTATTATACAATTTATTCAGAGTTTGTTTATAAATTTCATGTAAAACGAAGAACAAAAGATCGTTTATAAATTGTGAATCTTGAATGAAAGTTGAGGGACAAGAGTCTTTTTTCCGTAGCGGTTAGAGACCATGAACTGGATTAACAATTCATTTTAGTTTCTTAATTACTTACAAATTTGTATTGACTTTCGGGGGGTTGAACCCTCACATAAATCTACACCATTTGATTGATGTTCACAACCATTACCCAAGTTATCTTCACGTCAGGTCTATCTAAAAAAGTCAAATGACAATTGATCTTCATATCTACTTAATTATACTAAAATCCAACTGAAGAATAAATGTTCTGACCAGCGATTACTAAAGCAGAATTAACTATTCCAACAATCTGGCTATGGATAAACATAAAAGTTAGTTTTGCGAACGTATTCGAATACCTTAAGTTTTTTTTTTCTTTTTGGAATACCTTAGGTTATAAGAAATGTTTCCAGAGAAGAAAAATGCTTGTGTCCAAAAAAAGGACGAAAAATGCTTAGTTTGTAGAGTAATACTTTAAAATTAGGAAGAAGAATCCTTATTATTATAACCTAATCACAACTGATGGCGTCGACGCCTTCAACATGTTGCCCCTGGCCTATTACATGCCATAATATGAACAATGTTAAAAAATGAGGTTTTATATTATAAAAAAACACATTAATTATTCTTTTTAATTTATGTTTTCAGAAAAGAATTATGTTACCTACATTCCCGTTGATGATCTATCGAATGTGCCATAAAATACATGCATGTCGGGAGCTAAATGGATTTAGAACATACATCTCTAACTCTAATCATATTCCTTTTTATTCTAATAAAATTGAATTAAAAATGGAGTTATAAAGTAAGGATTTGTATTTTGAATCATTTTCAGGGGTTTTCTTTTGTGTGTCACCAACTTGTCCTCTCTATTTTCCTGATAAAATTAATAAACATGGATAGCATGACGGGTCCGTTTGACACAGTCTATAAATACTGTCAAAGATATAACAAGGTTGGAATTAATCAACATTCAGTCACTTGTTTAATGCTCTGAAACAAAAAAAGAAGAAGAGATACAGCATAACTTCATACGAGAACAAATCACTATACCTTCACTGAATCATTTACATCTCTTGAAAATTTCGTTACAACTATCTCTAGATATATGTACTCCGGTATTTTGAAGGATGATCAGTTCGGTGGCTGGTATATGGCTCTATCCACCAGCGCTAGATTTGTGGTTTATATATCATTTTTGGGTACAATTACTCTCTCGTAAATATATAACTTCTATATGATATCATATACTGTATAAGATAATATATGTACACTATAATATTCAGTGTAAAGCTAATTTACTTTTTTTTTGTTATTGTTCTTAGGGACTATAATGTTCCTTATATTTTTGATATTGAAATCTCTGAACGATTGTGACACGGAAGAGGATGACATGGAGAGTTTACCATTGGTAGCAGGACAAGAAGTAGTCACCATCTGGACACCGTTGGTCTACGAGCCGTCGGGAGTAACGGGAGATGGAGATTTTGCAACGGCATCGTTTAGCTCCGCGGAGGATGTGGACTACTCGACATTGTGTGTCATATGTTTCGAGGAACGGAGGAACTGTTTCTTCGTACCGTGCGGTCACTCTGCCACATGCCGGGGATGTGCTGAGAGGATCATGTCAGAAGAAAATAAGGTGTGTCCCATTTGCCGGAGGGTATTACGCAAATCTAAGAGACTACCGCTGAATCTTTGAACGCTGTGGCTTTTTCTTAACCACTATTCTTGTGTCTCTCATGATCACCATAAAAGTTTTCAATCATCATGTGTGCTCATCGTTCACCACACTTATTTGAGGTAACTGTTTGCAATAGTATATAGAATGATAGTATTAAAACATTTTAGATGAGAGCATTATAGCCTTTTTTCATATAACAACTTCTCTTGCATCACCTGAAGGCAATTTACAATTTTGTAATCCCATTAAAACTTTACATCTTTAAATATATCACTATCATGCATTATGTATGTTTGCTATTGTGTTATGTATTATAATGAATGTATGTTATATATGAACCATAAAGGAACTTGAAATAAATCAATAACCCGCACATGGCACACATGACACTATGAGTTAAAAAAAAACATAACTGCAAAATACACAAGATTCCATCGATTCCATCACATCTGTTTCATTACTCTAAGCAACAAACACGAATTACTTACTATTCTTGTCCTGAGATTACATTGGAGATGCTAAGAGCTTTATAGTCCTCTTCGTACTGGACTAAACCGAAATAAAGTTATATACAATTTCATTATGAGAAGGAATTACTGGAGCCCTCAACCTTTCTTTAATTTGGAGAAATCATTTGGATGGTTTCTCATGCTTGATCTCGAGGATTGGTTCTATATATAGTCTGATTAAGTACCAAACTGCACGTTATTGGATTTAACATATAAATTTACCCTCTTTCTAACTGAGTTTTGGATCAAGAAGATAGATATCAATTATCTTTGAGTTTTTTTTTTACTTTCGAAGACACTTTTTAACTTATGAATTACACAATAAAACACTTCATGCTGGCTAGTCACATTATGGCTGTCTATTGTTTTTTTTTTGCCCTCAGTATTCACCAAACCAAACTTAACCTAACCAAAGCAACTAACTATGATTCTGTTTTTCAATTCAAGTTCATTTTTCTATCGGAAATAACAAAACAAAAATATCAGATCTCAGATTTACTTTACTTTTTCAAAGTACGTAATTTTAATTTTCAAAACTCTCTTCTTCGTCCTTCATCTTTCGTTGAAGAACACCATAAACCCAGAAACATCAACGCTGGTTTCGATTTTGTGATTCTCCTCTCAATCTTTATACCCATCATTCTATCTTCCTGATAATTAAGTCTCATCGGCCCTTTGGTTCTCTTACACAAACCATGACAAAATTAAAAGGATATTCAATTCGGTGTTTACTCGGGAACTCCCAAGAATCCTCCACTTAGATCTATAAGGCAGTCTGGTTTTGGGTTCTCACTCGACGACTCTCTCTATTGTGATGCGTCTTGATTGGATTCAGCCTAGCTCTCACTGATGAGGTCTTGACGACTCTGAGCTGGACTGAGTTCGTGTCTTAGTTTCTCGAAATCAATTTTGAAGTAAGTTTTTTTTTGTTTTTTTTTGTTTTATTCACTTGTGATTTGATGTTCTGAGAAATTGAGGAAAAATGTGGACATAGACATGTACTAATTCATTGTGTTTGTGTGTTTTGTATGTTGGTGTCTTGTTGTGTGTTTGGTGTGGCAAAGAAATTGCAGATACTCTCACCTACCAACACAGTTACCAATCGTATAGCTTCTGAAAGTTTTTGTTGGCTACATGACATGATCATCGAAGAGAGTTTAACGAGGTCATAAAGCTCGAGAGTTTATGCTGTTGAAACCTAGTAGTCTTTGTCTTTCATGTTTTGTCTTTTGTTTTGGTTTGAGCAGTAGTCTCCAGACCTTTGTTTTCTTTTTCAAGTAATGAAAACGCTTTCGTCTGCAAAAAAATTTCTGCATGTGTCGTCCACGTCCACAAATTTGGTTCATGTCCACGTCCACTTAGTTTTTTGTTAATGTTGATATATATTTATATTTATATATATCATGGATGTTAAAAATAGAAAACTATATATATATATATATATATATATATATATATATATTACTGTAATAATTATATTTATTTTATAACACTTAAATTTTGAAATAAAATCAGTTGAAAACATTAGGTGATATAAAATAATAAAATAAATAACCAATCATTTGAAAAAATAGATATCATCCACTGACACCAATACTAAAATAGGATCTTAGTTAATTTAGTTAATATGAAACCACATTTCTCAAATCAACACTAAGCCATGAACAATTTTTTGCATACATTTACTGTGTCTATGTCCACATTTTCTTCTATATCTATGTCCATATTTCATTTGTTCACGAACACTTAATCCACAATAATTTTTGTTTATCTGTTTTTTTTTCATATTCAGATAACTACACTTGTTTACTCACTTGTGTCCATATGTGTCTCATCCACATCTTTCACTTGTATATAAGTTTTTTTCACTTTTTGTAACCATCCTTGTCCACATTTTCTACTCATGTTTTTTTATCTGTATATGAACATATTTTTCTGTCCACGTTTTTTATATATATACATTTTTTATAATATTTTTCTCTCCACATTTTTTTATGTCCATACCTTTTTTATATAATCTTGTTAAAATTTTAAAATATATATATAAAAGTGGATCTTGAAATGTAGAGAAAAGAAAATTACAAATTGTTGTAACAATTATATTTGTTTTATGTATTTTAAATTAGAAGAAAAAAAAGTTAAAACATTAGACAGAATGAAAAGAACAATGTGGAAGAGGATAAAGCGCTGGAAATACAATTGGTTTTCATAAAGCGTGGAAACTGGTTGGTTGTGTTTGGTCCCACAAAAGTGACATTTTTTTAATAATAAAACTAACTCACCTCTTCAAATCGTTAACCAAAGGAGAATGGTAGATGGGTATAATCACTTAGGGAGAAAGAGGAAGAAAATGTCCATCAAGTGGGATGTGTCTTATAGAGTTAAAAAAGAGAAAAAAATGTCTCCTTGAGTAACCAACTCATTATCTTTAGGGGTGTCAAAATGAATAAAAAGTAATGGGTCAATCCAAACCAATCCAGTCCATGGATCTTAATAGATAGAAAAATTAGGTACAAATGAATTAATGGATAAAATGGGTTGATGGACTTAATGGACTGGGTTAAAATAATAAAAACCGTATAATTGAAAGTTTTCAGCCAAAATCGAAAAATCAAGTTTCCCGCCAAAATCGAAAAATTAAATTTTCCCGCCAAAATCGTAAAATCCAGTTTTCCCGCAAAAATCACAAAATCGAGTTTTCCCGCCAAAACTGCAAAATCGAGTTTTCCCGCAAAAATCGCAAATCGAGTTTCCCGCTAAAACCGCAAAATCGAGTTTTCCCGCCAAAATCGCACAATCGAGTTTTTCCACCACAATCGCAAAATCGATTTTTCCCGCCAAAATCGCAAAATCGATTTTTCCCGTCAAAATCGTAAAATTGAGTTTTTCCGCCAAATCGTATAATTGAGTTTTCCCGCCAAAATCGTAAAATTGAGTTTTTCGCCAAAACGGTAAAATGAAAATTTTTGTTAGAAACTGCAAACTTGTGTTTTTCCTCCAAAACCGTTAATATCGTGATTTTCACAAAAATAATATTATTTATTTAATAATTATTTCTCTATTTTTCTAATCTATAATAACTATTTAAACTATAAAATTATTGTTTATGGGTTAACCATTAAAACCATTAGTTCACTAAAATAAATGAGTTATGGATTAATCCAATCCATTTGTCAAATAAATTGGTTTTATCCATTATCCATATAAGCATAAAACCATTTGGGTATGATTTGGTTTCGGTTGGTTTACCCATTTTGACACCCCTAATTATCTTACTACCGACGTGGTAGGGTTAGCATGTGATGCTGCTGAGAGAAAGTGGTAAATCAACCTCGGGTTGTTCCAGAAGGTTTGCTTTTAGAGTGTTAAAGCAGCTTCTGAAAGCGCGACAAGAAGGGGTGTTATTGGTTAGTGGATTTAAAGTTAATTCATTTGGTTTTATAATGTAGTGTTATTCAGTTATTGATTCTAAATCTTTAATTAAAATATAGTGTTATTGGTTCTTATACTTACAATCTTTTCAATAGGAAATTTAAAATCCATTGTTATTCAACTTAAGACTTAGATTCAAGATTTAAAATCTTATGTTATTCATGTTTGATAAAAAAATTGATTTCTTTGATTTGAAATACTTTCAATAGATTTGGATACAACTTTATGTGTAAAATATCCGAGTTAAAATCTAATGTATTACCTCAGGATTTTATAAAACTGTCTCAACTAAAATCAAGACTCAAATGAGAAAAAAAAAACAAAGCACTCGTCTAGTGCAACATTTCTCATTTTAACAAATCAAATTCTTTGTATCCAGAAAATATATGTACAGTTCTTTTTATAAAGTCAGTGTTTCCCATTTTGTTTATAAAAGTAGCATTTTGCATCTTCATCTTTATGATGTCACTAGGTGTTTTCCTGCACCATGTGCAGTAAAATTAAGTTGTATTTAATATTACAATTAATACATATTTTGTTATCTTAATTTTTTTTTACATTTGATTTGGGGTGGACACTCGGATGCCATTTGGTACAGTTATGTTCAGTTATGTTTCGATTTATTGTGAGTTTGATCCGGTTCGAATATGCGGGTTCGTTTTGATCGGGTTCCATATTAGTTCTCTAGATACCAAAATTTTCAAACCATTCAGATATCTAACCAATTTATATTAAAGTTTTATACTATTTTTAGATTATATTTGGTTTGGTTTCTTTTTCTAGTAATTTTTGTTCACGCCTAGATTTTTGATTGTAACAATATACATACATATATACATATATATATATATATATATATATATATATATGTATATTATTAAGATCTCAATAATTTTTCAATGAAAATTTTGAAACTAAATATTTATATTTTTATATATTAGATAATTTAATTTAAATGATATATATATAATAAAATTTCATATTCATACGATTTGTGATCAATTGTCCCTTGTTTGAACAAAAAAAAATAAATCATTGATCACAAATTTTTTAGTATGGGACTTTTACCATTTTCGTAATTTATAGACGTTTTAAAAAATTCAAAATATAACATATATGAAAAAAATTATTTTTTAACATATGCTTAATGTGATTTTTAAATTTTTATTAATATAAAATTAAACAAAAAAGGTAGAAGATAATTTTTTTTTGCTGAAATATGGTAAGAATATATTGTAAAAATATATGGTAAGAATATATGGTAATAAATTTTTCTGAAGCCTAATTATATAGTAAAAAAATTTTAAGTAGTCTAGTTGCATGACATGTGACCTTTAAAGATGTCATGTCACTTTTTTTTTGAAAAATCACTTGGCAAATATAGTCTAGGGTATTTGATCAAACCTCGAAAATAAATTTCATCCTTTGACCAAACCCATATTTTCTTGCATTACGTTTGATCTAACTGAGATATCTATTTCTATCAGCTATTATCTTTTTCATTGTTCATAATAATTAATATAAAATATTGTTTTCACTGTGTATTAATGGTGATCTTATGATAAATAATATTTTTTCAAAAATATTTCTACTAATTTTGTAATTATCTTCAACCCATATTTTTATTTCACCTTGAAAATACGATTCCTTAAAAATGGAATACTAAAATTAAAATAAAAGTATAGATTATTAATTATTTGTAAACCAATATTATTATTTAACCGTGCAAATTTTTTTTTTACAATTCTCTTTGGTTTAGGATTTGCTAAACATTAAATACTATCAAATGTTTTTGATAAATATTTATAAATATTTAATTTGCAAGGAAATTAGTCTTAAAATAATGTTTTGTCTTTTATAAACCCACGTGTAGAAAAAACATATCATCTATTTAATAATTATTTATCTTATAAGATTAAAATTTCTGTTACTTTTTAAATTACAATTGAGATTCAGAAACATGGTATTTATCATACACATATCATAAGAATCAAGCAGTATAAAATTGCATAAAGTATTAATAGTTTCATTACCTCTAAATTGCATGATAAAAATGTTGATCCATCATGTTTTATTAAATAAGTTTTTAAAATTTTATTGTGTTTGGATTTGTTTTAAAATAAAAAATACTATTTAATATTCTTTTACCTTTTTTTTTGGATGTAGAAAACAAATTATAGTTATATAAACTTTTACAATTTATCTTATCTTTAGAATTTCAAAAAATACAAATTGCTATCAAATAATTATTTCTAGTGACTAATAAATAATTTTAAAATTACTATTTTTAAAATTCGTATCAATACTAATTTTGAACTTCTTTCATTAACTATATAATTTTTAGTATCATGTTCATCATCAAATTCTATCTTAAAATATTATCAAATAATTGTTTACAATTTTCTTTTGGTTATGACTTAAAAATATGATTCAAATATCTCTTGATTAAAATTTTATAGAAAGGAAAACAACTACCAGATATTATTTAACAGTTTTTAAGATTTGGTAAAAAGAAATCAGTATTACATAATCTTTTACAATTCTATTTTGTCAAGGATTAAGAAAAATATAATTACTATCAAATATTTATTTCCAGTTAATATTAACTATTTTTAAAAGTTCCCATTTTCAAGATTAGGCTTTTTCAATATCAGTAATATTTGTACAAATTTTATTGTTAATTAAAAATCTTTAGTAAAATTTTAAAATTCTCTTTGGTCAGGATTTAAAAGAAAAAGAAAAAAAATCTTATTTGGTAAAAATTAAAAAAAATTTAATTTCAAAAATGACAATTCCAATCGAACAGGTTTTGTTAAAATTAAAATTACTATTACTTTTAAAAAAAATTACGATTTAATATTTTTATTTTTTTATACTTATATTTTCTTCATGATTTTAGGAAAGGAAAATAAGTATTAAATAAATTATTTGTACAACTTAGTTTTGGTATAGGTTTTGTGAAAATTTAAACAAAACAACTAAATAATAGTAATTTTAATCTTATTATCTATTTAATAATTAGTTATATGGATATATTTTGATCATTCAGAGTTTTTTGTTAAATACTTTTTGAAAAAGGAAAACTAATTTTAAATAACTATTTATTCTTAAATAGTTATTTATACGAAAAATATTAAGATTTTTACATTTTTTTTGTTAAAGACCTTTAGAAAAAGGAAAACTGACTTTTAAAATTCTTTTGGTCATAATATATTTTGTTATTATGACTAATATATTTTTTCTTTTAAAATTCTTTTAATATATGTCATAATATATGACATTAATGTATTTGTTATTAAAAGTGAAGTATTTTTGTTAATAATTACAAAATTAGTATTTAAAATATATTTAAAACATATTTTTCTTCTTTGAAATATTTCTACTCTCATAATGCTAATTTTCCTTTATTAAAATCCTAATTAAAAAGGTTAAACAGAAAAATAAAGAATCTTATCTTATTATAAATATTTTTTAAAGTTATTATTAAAATAAAACGATTTTTTTTTAAAATAAAATTTTCAAAACGAAAAACAAAATTATTAAATAAAATGATTGTTAATAAAATTTATTTAAATAAAACGATTTTTCCAAAAAATTCATAATAATTTTAATTTTAAAAAAACTATTCCAAAACCAGATTGTAATTATTCTTTTTAAAATGTAAATCTAAAAAATGGAAAAGACTATTTATGCTAATTGTCGTTTATAAAATATTTTTAAAATTATTATTAAAATTATTATTTAAAAATAAAAATGTAAAAACGAAAAAAAATTATAATAAAACGATTTTTAATAATTTTTATTAAAATAAAACGATTTTTCAAAAAATTCATAGTAATTTTAATTTTAACAAAAACTATTCCAAAACCTAATTGTAATTATTCTTTTTAAAATATAAACCTTTAAAATGGAAAATGCTATTTTATGTTAATTGTCTTTTATAATAAAGAAAAGATAATTGTAAAAAAATTCCCTTCAAAAATATTTTTACTCTCATACTGCTAATTTTCTTTTATTCAAATCTAATTAAAAAGTTTAAAACAAAAAAAATGAAATATTAGAAAGTAGTTATCCTTTTAAGAAAACTCAAACAAAAAAAAGTCAAAAACAGATTAATGTTAACTTTCCTTTATTAAAATCCGAATTAAAAATATCATACCCCAATAAGAACTATAATTATTCACACACACATATATATATATATATATAGAACTAAGATCTCTTATATTTTATCCTTTTAAAAAACTCAAACAAAAAAAATCAAAAACTGATTTATGTTAACTTTTCTTTATTAAAATCCTAATTAAAAAGATCATAACCCAATAAGAACTAAAATTATTCACATATATATATATATATATATATAAATAAGATCTCTCATATTTTATCACCAATCATAATTATTGATTCAAGAAAAATATAAGGTGAAATTCAATATTTTTTTCTTCTTATAAAGTTATGGTTGATCGTTGTCATGTTTATTATTTGATCATTGTCATGCTTTCTGAGTTCTGTCCTTTTTTTTTACCGATTCTTATATAGTAATGGTTGATCGTTGTCATGTTTTTGAGTTCTGTATTTTTTTTCAATATATAATAAAATTGTAAAAACTATTAGTAATATTGAAATAAATAAATTTTACAAATGGAAACTTAAAAAAACATTAACTGGTAATAATAATTAACAAAAGAAGTGTAAAATTAATATTGATACTAATTGTAGAAATAGTAATTTTCAAAACTTTTATTAATAACTATAAATAATTATTTAGTAGAACATTATTTTTTTCTAAAATTCTAAAGAGAAAATAATTGTAATAGGTTGCATGATAGTAATTTTATTTTTCTAAATTTTAAACCAAAATGATAAATTTAATAGTATTTTTTATTGTAAATAAAAAGGAGATTTATAGAATGGAACTTTTTCCTTTTCTAAAGAATCCTAAAAAATTAAAACTTAGTAAATAAGATATTAAATTAGTACACTAGAACGGTATATAATGTTGTCTTTGACTTGATTGGTGTTATTCGACTTTAACTTTTGTACTTTTAATTCAATTTTTTATTTTGGGTTGTGCTCAGTTTAAATTTTTGGTTATAGTGTTTTTCTAATCCTAAATACAAATTTTATAACCATTCATCTATCCACAATGATTATAAATTACAAATATTAACTTGGACTTATGTGTGAAAACATTTTTTAATAATAAAATAATCTCATAAATCTCATATAACATATACAAAAACAATCATAAAACTACAATAAAATGATTTATTATATATATATATTTTTTATTAAAGTAAAACATCAAATAAAACCCGTTGCAACGTAACGGGCTCATATCTTGTTGTTAATAATTTTGGCTCAATAATTTATGTAGCTAACCTTCTCATATATCAAACCGAAAAGGTATATATATATTTTTTGTAAACTTAGGGCAAAATTATCGCCATGTCTTAGGCAAAGTCCTTAGCATTTAAATTGATGAGTGTAATAAAGCAGGACATTCCTTAACTAAGGAATTTTAAGGCGCGTCCTACGTTGCCACGTGTCGGTACGGTAGTGGCCGACAGGTTTTGGAAGGGGAAACCGAGAGGCGTCTGGTGATCATCGTCATCTCTTCCTTTCGATCTTGGTACCGATCTGGTGTCTCATACATCACCGTCATCTTCCTTCTACCGCCGATTCAGGAGGAGGTGGTGGTATGCTCACGGATGCCATTTTTCAATCTCTTCTTTTAATCATACGTCAGGTCTCTCTAATTCTCCTCTTTCCATTCTTCGAAAGATCGTCTTCATCTTTCGGACTCGATTTGGGCTTTATTACGTTTTTTCTTGTCGGTACATTTAAAAACATCTCTTCAAATACTCAATTTTTAAGATGCTCATCTCGAATTCTGGTCTAGGGCTCTATTGCTCTTTTTTTTGTGACACCAATTCATTAAATTTAAAAAAGACCTCAGGCCCAAGTCTTCTCCAAAGGGTTCATTACACAGCAGAAATTAAAGCATGTTTAGCCAGAAGATTGGCTTCACAGTTTTGCAAACAAAGAATAAGATAGAAGTTTATCGCGACAAAAGCAGAAGTCATCTGTTGGATATCTTTCAGGATTCCAAAGATTTCTGAAACCTGCATGTCGAAATTGATAGCTCTAATGAGCGTTAGATTGTCGGAGTACATCTTGAGATGGTTTATCTCAAGGTCCACCGCGGAGACGATTGCTGCTCGCAAGGCCATAGCTTCCGCAATGAGGGGAGATCCGATGAACTCCTGAGCTTTGCTTCCTTGATTGATCCTTACACCAGATGGATCTGTGAAGATCCAAGCGATTCCCGCTCGTCTTGAGCCCTTGTCGAAAGCCGCATCCGATTTGCAGATCGTTGTCGTCGATCGTATTGATTCACTGCCTCGAGCTAGGAGGGGGGAAGGTACAGATCCTATTGACTCTTGACCTTTCTTTTGAGCAAAGTTCCACTCTCTAGCGAGACTAATACCTTTAGTTGCAATCTCCAGGGTTGACAGGAATTGATTCTCAAACAACGCCTGGTTTCTAGCTGTCCAGATCGCCCAACATATCCATGGAATGATGCAATTTGATACTCCTGTCGGTGGGAGGCATATAGCATGTCGAAAAGCCGCAACAGCCTCCTTGAAGCTTCCTCCAGTAGGTAAGTGAACTACATGTTTAAGGGGGACCAGCTTTCATACCTCTTGTGCAAAAGGCCATTGAAAAAGGTATGAATAGCTGATTCCACATTATAACACTTATAGCAATTCGCATCAAGATGTATTCCACGTTGTTGTAATTATTACACTTATAGGGCTCTGTTGCTCTTTTGTGAAATTAGTGGAGGTGTTTGTTTATAGCTCCTACAGATCTGCTTTTATGCACTTGTGTTCATCTTCTTACTTTGATGTTAAGACATTCTTTTTGCTAAAAGCTTTTGCCTCTTTGGGTTCTCTTCTTGTTGTTGTTGTTTTTGTCTTTCACGTTTTGTTGGATCCGTGCGTTGCACGGGTTTTATTTGATATTTTAATTTCAAGAACATATAAAAAGAATGAAAATATTTTTAAACATTAGTTCTTGGATTTTCAGTATATATTGGTGACATTTTAATAACATTAATCTGTTTATAAATTTTGATTTGTATTTCTATTTCAATATTCATGGTCTTTTGAATAGTACATTTATATTTTATTTATAATAAATATTTCACTTTTATTTTTTCAAAATAATATTATTTATAGTTAATTGAAATATATAGAACTGTGAACGCTCTATATTGTTTATATTGTGTAAGACAAATTAAAAACAACACAATTCAAAATATTAATGTTCTACAACACCAATCAATATGTTTTATTGATAGTCAGCTAAATATCGGAAATATTTCTAGAGAAAACATCAAATTTGTTTACATTAGCATTCATGGTGTGACTTTATAACCTCTATATAATATTTTGTGAAACATTATTGTCGCAATGTTTTTAAAATATGAAGCTCTTTAGTTGTAGTGACTCTTGATAGTTCGACATATAATTGTAAGACTGGACTTGACAAATAGACTAACTTTTTAAACTTGACCTTAACTCTTGTTGATAGTCATTATATAGCTCTTATAGGAAATTTATGTTTTTTTTAGTTTGAAAGGTTTCTTGCATTTGTTGTTATGAGACTTATTTTAGGAATAAAAATTCATTTTTTCACATAACTTCTGGTTAGAATTCCAACTTCAATAATCATGTTGCCTAAGCGAGTTATCAGTACCATTGTCCTATTGTAAAGTCTTTCTCTTTGATTTAAACTCTTTAATAGCATAACCTACTACATTTTATTTCATAGTGAATCTCTTTGATTTAAATTTCATAATAATATGATCTATATATAACAGCAAAACCAATTTTATATGTCGATAAAAACAAACACACATAAGTAAATTAGTCACATTAACCTAGTCACAACAACATAACATCTATATAAAACTGGACAGAATAACCGTAAATTTTGACTCGATTCATTATCCGTTTCGATTTGAAATGAAATTATGAATATCAGTAACTCTACGTAGCAAAGTAAATACTTCTATAAAATTAATAAGAAATAATGATTTACAATTATCTTTTGTTGTGGATATTTGAAAAGAAAAATTAGTATTAAATAAGTTATTTTACAAATCTATTTTTTTCTTTAGGATTTTGAAAAGGAAATTTTCTAGAAAATTACTATTAAATAATATTTAAGTTAAATTTACTATTAAATAGTTTTGAAATTTAATTTTTCAAAATTTGTTTGTTATTTTCTTAGTATATATATTTTTAATCAAATAATATTTTGCAGTTATATCTTTAAAGATTTTTAAATGGAAAATTACTATTTAATTATTTTTTTAATAAAAATTAATTTTATTATCCTAGTATGTTTATTTTTAATTATGAGATAGTTTAAAATAGTCTTTGAAAAAATTTTCATTCAGGATTTTAAAGGAAAATATCTAAAAGAATATTATTAAATCATTCTTTTTTACTATTAAATAAATTTCAAAATTCGTTTTTTTTGGCTATCTTGTTATATATATTTTTTCTATCATTATAAATTTTAGCCTATTTCATAATATTAAAAGGAAAGTTACTATCAAATAATCCTTTTCAGTTATTTTTTGTTTAGGATTTTAAAATAAAAAAAATACTATTAGATAATACTTACAATTAATTTTTAACAAAATTTGTTTTTGTTATTATCTTATTATTATATTTTTACTTATAATATAGATTAACAGATGTTGCAATCTTAAAATTTTATTTACACATGTCACAATCATGTTAGTTAGTAACTTTGAAGATCTATGTTTTATATAATAAGAAGAGAAGCAAAATCATTTATTACTATTGTAGTATTTATATATATATATATATATATTTTTTAATTATAAGATAGTTTAACAACACAATTTTAAATAATGACTGCCATGTGTCACAGTCATGTTAAATAACAATTTTGAAAAACCAAACGCTATATAATCTTAATTGTAAATAATTTTTTGTTTAGGATTCTCAAAAAGGAAAAATTCTGAAAAAATAGATTAAATAGTTTTTACAATTAGGTTATTCAAAATTCATTTTACTATATAAGTACATATATTTTTAATCATTATATATTTAAACACATGTAAAAATATTAGAAGGAAAATTACTATCAAATAATCTTTTACAATTACCTTTTGTTTAGATTTCTTAATGAAAATTACTTTTAATAATACTTATAATTAAATTTTTAATTTGATATTTATAATAATATTAGATTATGATATATTATATTTTTTAATAAGATTATCTTTTATTTATATAATAAGATAGGAAAATCAATGTAAAAAGATAATTACGAAAATAATTATTTTAATAAGATTGAGTATGATTATAAGAAAATTATATTTCGCTTTATATAATAAGATAGGAAAATAGGAAAATCAATCTTAGTATATGAATGTTAAATATATTATACACATGTCACAATCTAAAATATATAATCGCCATGTGTCGCGATCGTATTAATTAGTAACTTTGAAAACTAAGCTTTGATTTTAAAATGAAGTCAAAATAAGAAAAGGTAGAGAGAAAACTGAACGAAAGCGGTTGCCCCCGTCAGGGCAAGTGGTAAACTCTAAAAGGAAAGATGGAAACTGGGGAGTTGGCTGATAAAGATGGACAGTAACGATTGCGTAATATCAATTTACTCTTTTGCAGTTCCACCGATTTGACAGATAATAACGTTCTGCCAGGAGTTCCACTTCGAGATATATTACCGACAAAATCAGCATTAGACGTAATATCGGATCCTTTCTATTGCTCATGGACAGTGAGTTTACCGGGAGACATCGTAGATCCACTCATCATTTCAAATATTACACGCTTAAATCACTTCTTAGTGAATCAGCGGTATGACTTTTATGGTGGGATCATACAATCCCCGTATATTCGAGACCTGCAGCGAGAATTGGACCAGACTCCTGCAGAACTCCTCAGCGATAAGCTTAACTTCCTTTATTAAAAGGAAAGTTACTATCAAATAATCCTTTTCAGTTATTTTTTGTTTAGGATTTTAAAATAAAAAAAATACTATTAGATAATACTTACAATTAATTTTTAACAGAATTTGTTTTTGTTATTATCTTATTATTATATTTTTACTTATAATATAGATTAACAGATGTTGCAATCTTAAAATTTTATTTACACATGTCACAATCATGTTAGTTAGTAACTTTGAAGATCTATGTTTTATATAATAAGAAGAGAAGCAAAATCATTTATTACTATTGTAGTATTTATATATATATATATATATATATATATATATATATATATATATATATATATATTTTAATTATAAGATAGTTTAACACACATCACAATTTTAAATAATGACTGCCATGTGTCACAGTCATGTTAAATAACAATTTTGAAAAACCAAACGCTATATAATCTTAATTGTAAATAATTTTTTTGTTTAGGATTCTCAAAAAGGAAAAATTCTGAAAAAAATAGATTAAATAGTTTTTACAATTAGGTTATTCAAAATTCATTTTACTATATAAGTACATATATTTTTAATCATTATATATTTAAACACATGTAAAAATATTAGAAGGAAAATTACTATCAAATAATCTTTTACAATTATCTTTTGTTTAGATTTCTTAATGAAAATTACTTTTAATAATACTTATAATTAAATTTTTAATTTGATATTTATAATAATATTAGATTATGATATATTATATTTTTTAATAAGACTATCTTTTATTTATATAATAAGATAGGAAAATCAATGTAAAAAGATAATTACGAAAATAATTATTTTAATAAGATTGAGTATGATTATAAGAAAATTATATTTCGCTTTATATAATAAGATAGAAAAATAGGAAAATCAATCTTAGTATATGAATGTTAAATATATTATACACATGTAACAATCTAAAATATATAATCGCCGTGTGTCGCGATCGTATTAATTAGTAACTTTGAAAACTAAGCTTTATATAATAAGATTGTTTTTTTAACGTACATACAACAAATTGTAATTCTGTTACAGAAATCAAATCATATTATCTTGAATTTATAAATGCATTGACAGAGATTTAAAATATCTAAATAAATCATCTTATCTTAGATTGTAAAATGAATAAAAAAATTAAAAATCTACCATATTTTATATCCAGTCGAGTTGATTTCAACTTATATAACCAATAACACCAAGAAGAGAAAGAAGACAATGGAGATTTTATGCTTGAATGTTGGTGTAGATATAAACTATGAGTCTTCTCTCATTCTCTATGAGATCGATGAAGCAGTTATATTCACCATGAGGATGTAAATTTTTTGTACTTCCAGCTATATTGTATTATCCAGTGTATACAAGTGATCAGTGCCGTCTCTATGTATGTGTTAGAAGAAGCATCCAGAAACTCATTTTTAGCTTTGGAAGTCCGACGTCAATAAAGAAGATATCTTCCAATAGTCCATTGCCACGTGTTATTGAAACAAAGATAGCCGTCCAATCACCCAACAGAGATGTGGACGTGTATCACCGTCGGGGCGTCGACTTGGATTATTCAAGTCGTCCATCAAACTTATCCACGTCAAGAACAAACCTTGCTCCAATACAAAACCACCACGTAACCACCTAAGCAACACTCAACCGTTAGATCTGCCACGTCGGGAAATCAATACGAAACACAGGAACCGAAGAGTACGCAACTACACAGTTCACTAGATCATTTCCTATTTTAAGGATCTCTCTTGGAGCTGAGTGCATCAACCTCATAGCTAGCAATCTAGTGAGAGAAGTCTGAGTCTACAGGATCTAATAACAATGAGGAAGAGGACGCTAGTGTCCGTTTTGTTCCTTTTCTCACTTCTCTTTCTTCTTCCTGATCAAGGTACCTACCATCATCTTTCGTAGTAACACTTACTTATCCATTGTGATCTTTATGCTAACAACAACGATGTTTCTATGGTATGTACCATAGGAAGAAAGCTACACGCAAATGCAGAAGATAGCTCCGACGAGGTTACAGATCCACCGAAGGTAGAGGAGAAACTCGGTGGTCACGGCGGTTTATCCACTGACTCAGATGTTGTTCACAGGTTAGTGTCACACTCTACAACTTTTTTAATAATTCAGTGTATAAAATCTCTCTAGCCTGATTTCGTATTTGGTTTAATTGAAACAGAGAGTCTGAATCGATGTCGAAGAAGTCACTACGAAGTAACGCGGAGAAGTTCGAGTTCCAAGCTGAGGTTTCGAGGCTTATGGACATTATCATCAACTCCCTCTACAGTAACAAGGACATTTTCCTTAGAGAGTTGATCTCCAATGCTTCTGATGTAAAAAACCCCTTAGAGTGTTTATATTATCATCATTGGTTTTATTGCTTTTCAGACAGGGAGCTTAATGTTTTGTAAATATTTTGCAGGCTTTGGACAAGATTAGGTTCCTTGCACTCACTGACAAAGACGTTTTGGGTGAAGGTGACACTGCTAAGCTTGAGATCCAGGTTTGCTTACTACATCTTTCTCTCACTAGTCTTTTTTTTTTGTGAGAGAGTAGAATATATAATAACACGTAACATATAATGATATGCAGATTAAGCTAGACAAAGCAAAGAAGATTCTTTCTATCCGGGACCGGGGAATTGGAATGACTAAGGAAGACCTGATCAAGAACCTTGGTACCATTGCAAAGTCTGGAACCTCAGGTACGTTTTGCTTATGTGGTGTTATAGTTTAATACCCTGGATATGAAAAAAAAAATTCCTAATGTGTTCAAGATCTTGTCTTTCAACAGCTTTTGTTGAGAAAATGCAATCTAGTGGGGATCTGAACCTTATTGGGCAATTTGGAGTTGGATTCTACTCTGCTTATCTTGTTGCTGACTACATTGAAGTCATTAGCAAGCACAATGATGACATCCAGTAAGTTGTTGATTCCTCAGAGAATGTTTTGCTGTAAAATCATTTACATAACTTTTCTGTAACTGATTTTCAATTTTTTTTTTCAGACATGTATGGGAATCAAAGGCTGACGGTAAATTTGCTGTCTCCGAGGATACATGGAATGAGCCTCTTGGACGTGGAACTGAGATCAGATTACATCTTAGAGATGAAGCTGGCGAGTACCTTGAAGAGAGTAAACTTAAGGTCAGTCATATCTTCCTTTATTTCTTAAGAGAGTGATACGAACCAAAGCACTAGTTATTTCCGATTATTGTCTCACTGTGGTTCTTATAATCATCTTTGTCTACTACAGGACTTGGTGAAGAGATATTCCGAGTTCATTAACTTCCCTATCCACCTATGGGCTAGCAAAGAGGTTGAAACTGAGGTCCCAGTTGAGGAAGATGAATCAACTGAAGAGGAAACTGGTGAGTTGTAATGAAACACCACACTTGTTGAGGTCCACATATAATAGCACTTATAATTCTTGCTGTCGTGTGTCTTTTTTTTTTCTTTATTAATGGTACTTTGTTTCAGAAACACCCCCCACCGAGGAAGAGAAGGAAGAAGACGCTGAGGATGAACACAGTGAGAAGAAGCAAAAAACAAAGAAGGTGAAAGAAACAGTTTATGAATGGGAACTTTTAAATGATGTTAAAGCCATATGGCTCAGAAGTCCAAAGGAGGTGACAGAGGAAGAGTACACTAAGTTCTATCACTCTCTCTCAAAGGTGAAACAAATAATACTTACTCGTTACGCAAATTGGTGTAAGCTTCCTCGTGTGGATTTTTCCTGATACAGTTTTCTACACAGGATTTTTCTGAGGAGAAGCCAATGGCTTGGAGCCACTTCAACGCTGAAGGCGATGTTGAATTCAAGGCTGTGTTGTATGTTCCTCCGAAAGCTCCACATGATCTGTACGAGAGCTACTACAACAGCAACAAGGCGAACTTGAAGCTTTATGTCAGGAGGGTCTTTATCTCGGATGAGTTTGATGAACTTCTGCCTAAATATTTGAGTTTCTTGAAGGTAAAACTAACCAAGGGTTACCTTTCATTACAAATTTTAAAGGGGCTGAATCTCTAATGTGTGTTTTAATTCTGCAGGGTCTTGTTGACTCTGACACATTGCCTCTGAATGTATCACGAGAAATGCTTCAACAACACAGCAGCTTAAAGACAATAAAGAAGAAGCTTATCCGTAAGGCCCTTGATATGATCCGCAAGCTTGCTGAAGAAGATCCTGATGAGATCCATGATGATGACAAGAAAGGTAAAGTATATAACAAGCTTCCCAGTATCAAACCACTTTTCCTGTGATTTATTCTGAACTTTTTTTTTTCAATTGTTGGCACGAAGATGTGGAGAAGTCTGGTGAGAATGACGAGAAGAAAGGTCAATACGCCAAATTCTGGAATGAGTTTGGCAAGTCTATTAAACTTGGCATCATTGAGGATGCTTCTAACAGGAACCGCCTGGCTAAACTTCTTCGTTTTGAGACGTATGTGCTTTCTTCATTCACATTTGTCTGCTTATCTTATTAGAAACACAGCTCGCTAAAGATAATGTGCTATTATTACAGAACAAAGTCCGATGGAAAACTGACTTCTCTGGATCAGTACATCAAGAGAATGAAAAAGGGGCAAAAGGACGTATTCTACATCACAGGAAGCAGCAAGGAACAGCTTGAGAAATCTCCATTCCTGGAGAGGCTCATCAAAAAGGGCTATGAGGTGTTTGCATTGGCCATTCATTCATAACTCTCTTCTTTATCCATCCCCAAACTCGCCTCTCATGTTTCCGTACTTTGTTTTCCCACAGGTCATCTTCTTCACAGACCCCGTTGATGAGTACTTGATGCAATACCTGATGGACTACGAGGACAAGAAGTTTCAGAATGTGTCGAAAGAAGGATTGAAGGTTGGGAAAGACTCTAAAGTCAAGGAGCTGAAGGAAGCATTCAAGGAGCTAACCAAGTGGTGGAAAGAGAGTCTCGCTAGTGAGAATGTTGACGATGTTAAAATCAGTAACAGGTTGGCTGACACTCCCTGTGTGGTTGTGACGTCCAAGTTTGGATGGAGTGCAAACATGGAGAGGATCATGCAGTCCCAGACTCTCTCTGATGCAAACAAGCAAGCTTACATGCGAGGAAAGCGAGTGTTGGAGATTAACCCACGACACCCTATCATCAAAGAGCTCAAGGAGAGAGTTTCTAGCGACCCAGAGGTAAACAATCATATAACCTTCTGTCTGGTTTTTATCAGTTGAGTGATTGAGATGAAACCAATACACACATTTTGTTTCAGGATGAGAGTGTGAAAGAGACAGCTCAGCTCATGTACCAGACAGCATTGATCGAGAGTGGATTCGTACTCAACGATCCAAAAGACTTTGCAGGGCGTATTTACAACTCAGTCAAGAGCAGCTTGAAGATCAGCCCTGATGCAGTAGCGGAAGAAGAAGTGGAAGCAGAGGAAACAGAGACCAGTGAGGAGGCGGCTACTGAGCCGAAATCAGATGACTTGGCGGCTGGTGGTTTAAACATTGAAGCTGAACAGGTTGAGGACGAGACACCAACCAAGGATGAACTGTAGATTTCACTTGTGATGTTTTTTCTTATCTATGTGTTTTCT
Organism: Hirschfeldia incana; assembly: GCA_026261945.1. Classification (NCBI taxonomy): domain Eukaryota; kingdom Viridiplantae; phylum Streptophyta; class Magnoliopsida; order Brassicales; family Brassicaceae; genus Hirschfeldia; species Hirschfeldia incana. The sequence goes on from JABCMI010000006.1 coordinate 9,824,490, forward strand.
CTACTCTTTAGTTAAAACAGTTCTACTCGAGTTTTAAAGGTTAGTTTTTACTACAAATGGTTTTTGATGGATTATGTAAAAGCAACACAGCATGTATTTTAGTTTTAAGCTTTTAATATATGCTTAAACAACGATATGAACTAATGACGGTTAAGACACGACACTCTTTGTTGGTTATCTATCCGAAGTTTATCCTTGTAGCTTTCTGTAGTGTTCGCCACCTATAATGCATATCACTTGGGGGTTATTTCTCACAAACTAAGCCTTAAGAAGTTCTAGTTTGTTAAAATAAAAACAAATATTCTGTAAAGTTATAGATTTTGATTTGCAAAGACAAAGACTTTAATAAATTCGTGATAAAATAGATTTTCCAACAACTTTTTTCATCTTATATCACTTTAAAGTAGAATGGTCATACTTTTTTATAGTGAGATCACATGGACCTTGACCCTTGAGAAAAGGTATATATAGAAGGCGTTGATGTCATCGCAAATGCTCTTTCAACTCTATCTCTTAAGTTTTTATCATATACTTTTCTTTCAAAAGTAGAAAAAATAAAACAGTGATGATCATAACAGTTCTTCATTCTCTTATCTCATTCTATTTCATCATCATCCCTACCCTCATCTTCTTCCATGGTAATATTCAAATCGATCATTATATTTTACTATAATTGATATCAAACTTTCATTATCATATCTACTCTGCATATCTATCATAAATAAAGCATTGCATGTGCCTTGTGTAGGAAGTAACGGTGCTACGATCACTATCGTAAACCGATGCAGCTACACTGTCTGGCCGGGAATTTTAGCCAACTCTGGAAGCGCTGACATAGGAACCACCGGTTTCGAGCTAGCCTCTGGTGGTTCACGTGCCTTCCAAGCTCCAGCAAGCTGGTCTGGTCGGTTTTGGGCAAGAACCGGTTGTAACTTCGATTCTCAAACGGGACAAGGCACTTGCTTAACCGGCGACTGCGGTTCCAACCAAGTCGAGTGTAACGGCTCTGGAGCCAAACCGCCAGCTACGCTAGCCGAGTTCACTATCGGGTCAGGTCCAGAAGACCCAACCCGAAAACAAGACTTCTACGACGTGAGCCTCGTGGACGGATACAACGTCCCTATGGTTGTTGAAGCGAGCGGAGGGTCAGAAGGTGACTGCTTGACCACGGGATGCGTAACCGATCTAAACCAAAGATGTCCAGCTGAGCTCCGGTTCGGATCCGGTTCAGCATGCAAAAGCGCGTGCGAGGCGTTTGGTAGCCCGGAGTATTGTTGTAGTGGCGCGTACGCTTCACCTACAGAGTGTAAACCGTCCATGTACTCTGAGATATTCAAAACAGCATGTCCTAGATCGTATAGCTACGCGTTTGACGATGCTACGAGTACGTTCACATGCACTTCTGCAGATTATACCATCACTCTGTGCCCTTACTTGCCTAGGTAGGTTAACTTCTTTTTTTTTTAATTTTGTTTCCCATTTACTTTTTAGTATTGTGCACACGACGAGCTTAGCTAGCAGAGCCTTGTGATTGGTTTGTGCCATTACTGAAAAAGAGGTTGATTCTTTTGTATTTTTACACGTAATAAAGGAGTATATAATAGTCATTCCATCAAAGAAAAGGAAAACAAACAAAAAAAGTTATGAGAACATACAACAGGCCTACCATTTATTCAAATAGTATGCTGACTAAAGTTGGAATGTGTACAGCCAAAAATCTGCAGCTAATGGGTGGCGAGATGGCGGTGGATCAGCAGGAAGCTCGCCTTCTCCACTGTCTACGTGGTTATCTGATGTTTTCAATTCTGGCTCATCAAATAATCATAAATCTTCCATATATTTACTCATATTTTCTTGTATTTTTCTTCTTTTCTTTCTTTGGCGAATTTGATTTATGTTTGTGTTTTTTATTTCCCGGGTGTAACTTTTGCATCCTGTTACATTTATATGTTTCATGATTGTACACATGCTAAATGAACATATAACCGCATTGTTGATTTATATTTTTGAAGGAACAACAAGATAATGATAACCATGTCCATGTGCGATGGAAAGTGGAAACTATAACCCTAAAAGTAATAGTTATCAAGATTTGAGATATCCAACTACATAGTTTGCTATTCTTGAGAGTTCATTTTAGAAATTTGTTATGAGAATGCTCTAAGTTCAAGCATATATAGATTTCATCGCAAATCGGTTATTACAGTTTCAGTTACATCGTAAAATCATAACCAAATGCAAAGAATATAAGACGATGAGTGTTTTAGTCAGAAAGTTTTTGGATGGCATTTTGCAATTGTTATGTATAGAGTTTGTTGTAGCCGTGTGTCGCTCGTTTCAGCGAGAAAGTGGTTGCAATACTTGAGAAATGTCGTCACAGTTCATTTATAAAAAAAAATACAACCAAGTGGAAGAACTTATCTGATAACTAACACATAACGTATAATGCCTTTTTTGGTTTGGTGATAAATGGTGTATCCTATGAGGATTACATTGATGATGGAGAAATGCAAAAACGTGGAATGTAGAAAAGAAATGAAAAAATAAATAAAAAGGAACAAAAGGAGGAAAGAATATACTAACAGAAAATAAAGCAGAAAAGAAGATCACATGATAACTGATAAACTAAAGTGCTAGCCGTGGACGGTTTAACCAAATTAAGCAAGCTGAACCAGTTTTTTTGGTTATTCGGCTTTGGTTCAATATTAACCAACACACATTTACGCAACTCCTATCAGCAAACGATGAGATCAAATAGATATGATAGTGTTCTATTTCATAAGTATAAGAAACAGCATGAAACAAATAAGTATTTAAAGAATACAATAGGATACTTTAGATCACATTTGGAACTTCACTACTTCAGAGACTTCAAACACAACCAAAATGGAAAAGAATAAAAAAAAATAAAAGATTCCTTCTTTCTTTTTTGATGTTCTCTTGTATTCTTGTGTACATATATATAATGAAGTTGAAATGTAAAAGAACAACATAGTACAACTAAACCAATCGTAAACCATCAGGGAGTTGTTCTTGATGAGAAGAGTCTTGGTCTTGAGATAAATGCTTACGGCAAGCATAAAGCACTGCAGAATGAAAACCAGATGGGTTGTCTATGAACACAAAATGGCCTCCCTGCAAACATTTTTCATCAAACAAAATCTCACATAAGCATCTTCTTCTTTCTCTCTATTTTCCTCTTGAACTGTGAGAAATTTATTTAGAGACTAACCTGTGGAACACGAATGATTTCGCAAGGGACCTTCATGTGTTTCCTCGCTTCCACTGCGCCTTGATAGTTCATCCAATCATTCATCCCATAGATAAAAGTTGTTGGCACTTTCCACTCTGATGCGCTTTGTAAGAGGGGCTTCCGAGCAAATGCTCCAAATGAGAAGATGTATTTCAAGCACAGCTCTCCACTAGCCTTTGCAGCCAAAGTATGATACACATAATCTGAAAAATCAATAAAACAAAACCATCAGTATCATCTATGCAGTCACACCATCCTCCAAACTCCAAAGCTTCTATGGAACTTTAAGAGAGAATTTGCTCACCGGTGAGCAATCTTGATTCCTCATCTGTTAGCTCAGTTCCTTCTGAATGTGCACCAAATCTTGCATTTGTATACCGGTTTACAAGACCGGGACCCCAAGGACCTAATCCTCTGCACCAGAATCATATATTTAGAAACAATATTATAAGAGCATCCTATAGGTGTGTGAACATGAAAACACTATAAGAGCATATACCTAACCAGCTTCTGAGGAGTGAAGTTTGACTCCCATAAATGATTCAGGACTGCGCCTTTCCATGTTGCTCTGAACTTAGTGAGCCATTCCGACTTGGTATCTGATTCTGCAGTAAACCCAGCAGACCCCACCAGAACCAAGTGTTGAACATGCTCAGGATGCTGAAAAGTTAGAGATCATTTAAGTCAAAAACTTTTACACATTGATAGTTATATACCACGGTCTAGAAATTAACCTTGAGAGCGTATTTAGCAGCAACATAACCTCCAAAAGAGTGTCCTAATAGAATAAAGTTGCTGAGATTCTTGGATTTACGCCATTCCTCAAATGAGTCTATAAACCATGCCTCTGTTTCTGCATGAAACAAATCAAGAACAACTGGTGAATCAACTCCATATATACAAAGCCACGAGTCATCAAAACTATACCTTCTGTGCTTTTACACGTAAAATCAGGTCTACTCGAACCACCCCACCTAGAACAAACAAGAGATAACTTTCTTATTGTACAGTCACAACGAATCCTTTGGAACCAACAAAGAGTGCAATGATGGCAAAGTTGGGTTGCTTACCCAAGTTGATCAATGGCGATGACCCTGAAACGAGAGGCAAGGGCATCAAAATTACGGAAGAAGAAGCCTTGAGAAGCACCGTATCCATGAACCATGACAAGGGTAGGAGAACCTTCCTTGGCATCAAAGGTGACAGTGTTGATGTACCTAGATTCATTGCTGGAAGACCTAAACCACCTGACTTTGGAACCTGGTGGTCCTGAACCAATATTCACTCGTTCCTGTACATAAGGCGTCCTGAACATTTATTCACCCACCACAAAATTAGAAACTTTCAGAATGAAAATTCTTAAAAGGCGTGATTTTTATGTAATAGGAAACAGAGTAATCATCAAAGAAAAAAACAGAGTAATCAGAGGAGAATCAAATGTACTTGAGGATGGAGAGAAGACGCTTCTCGGCGGCGATTGTGTTATCGGTGGAGGTTGGGATCCACCGGAGTGAATTGGGCCTCAAGATTTTCCATTTCGACTTCGCCGCGTTCGTAGCTGCCGCCGTAGCTGCGGATGGATCGCCCGCCGTCTTTGAGATTTCCTCCGCCATTTTTGACCGGAATCCACAAATCAAGGAATCTGAGATTTCTTTTAAAAAAAATATTATAATTCAATTCTGAATTTGTCACGAAGACGAAGACGAGAGGTTGTGCTGCGATGTCGCGAAAGTATATATATGGTCTTTGTCTGATGACAACACGTCATTGCTCACGTCATGTCTCTTGCAAAGCAAGAAAAGAAGCTTCCCTGTTTGTTTTAATTAGACTAGGAGATTCGGATTGTAATGACAAAAATAACCTAAGATTAGCTATTTTTACAAATAGCTCTGTTACTAATGAAATTAAATTCAGATAATGATCAAATAGTTGCCTGTTTTAATTTGTATTTTAATTTTTAAGTTAATCAACTGTAACTATTTATTGTATTGTGACCTAAACCGGTTTACTTAACCGGAACTAATGTTTTGATCCCACATTGACCCACAACACATAATTCTGGTTTGATTAACGCAGTGTGCTTAATCATTTGAAATCAAATATTACAAAACTCAACTCTGTGTTTCTCCACCTAAGAGCAAGAGGTTGAATCGATTTTCCAGTGGTTTTAAGTAATAAACCGATGTTTCACATTACAGAGTAGGTGATTTAATGCTTCTCCAAAATCAAACAGCCAGAAGAAGAAAAGAAGGACACAAGACCTAAAAGGTGTTCTCAGATTTCCAAACAAATCACTGAGAACATTCATAATCTGAAACATAGTTTTGATTTCTAATCACTAAAACCGATTCTAGACTCGTCAAACGACATCAGCTCAAGTCGTTTTGGTTTCAGCTTGAGCTTCTACTGCAGCTACTAGTAGTAGTAGTACTAGCACTTGGATTGTTGGAGACACCAAGACAAAGTGCTTCAGCCAACGGTCCACCTGGTGTCGTTGAACAGAGCCACGACGGTCCTTCATGGCTAATCCACTGGTGCTGGCTTCTTCCCTGAGCTTCCTCCATGCCCCCTCCAGCCATTGATAGTGTCAGTGAGCTTCCCATTGCTTCATCTTGTTCACCTTCTAACAAAAACCTCCTCGTCTCTCGGTGGTTTGAACTCAACAGACCCTCCAATATTCCAAAGCTCTGGTCTACTAATGGCTCGTTCTGTATGTAGTTCAGATCATAATCAAATCCGCGTTTGAGCTCTCTTCTTGAACCAACCTTCAGCTGAGCAGTTTCATGAGTCTCCGGGCTTAACGTTGCTATGGAGTCGCCTTCTTTCATAAGCCACCTCAATCCACTTTACATAGCAACCAACAAGTTTCAATTATTTCAATGCTTTTGACAAGAGTGTTAAGTAAACACGCACCTATGGTGATGATCATAAGAAGAAGAGGAAGCTGGCGGGAGAGTAGTAGAAACCGCAGGGAACTGGTTTAAGGGTTGTCCGTAAAACTGAGGATACGCTGTAGCAAACTGGCTAGTAGTAACGTTCTTAGAAGTGGTACGAGAGTCGCTGTGGTGAGATGGTGGTTCCACATGCTTTCTTGAACGAGGACGGCTCTTGTGTGCGTGTCTCTCGCAGTATTTCTGATCAGGGACAGCGTTTCTAGAGCATCTCCATTTCTTCCCGTCTGTTCTCTTGCACCTCCACGGCTCCATATCAGTCGTGTTGTTGCTTGCGTTTGAAGCAATCCCCAGCTTCAATGAACTTCCTCTCGCCACTGGCATCCACATAGAAGATAACACATTCATATATACAGCATATTGTTCCAAAACATTCTCATAATGGTTATAGTATGCATCAAACATGATAACAAGAGATAAAAAGTGAAAGGTGAGGAGATTTTTACCATGTTGATGGTTGGTGTGTGATGGGTTCTTGGAGAAAGGTGTGAGAAGCTCAGAAGGAACAGGAAGAGAAGCCATCATGTACTTGTATATATTCCTCTGCCTCTCAAGCTCCTGCCATTGAGTTCATTGAAAGCTACACCTTCCTTTGCACTCATGCTTCTTCCCATTTCCCCTGGATTTAATATCCACAAATTTCACATCAAAACAAAATCTTCAGTTTATTTCATAGATGAAAAGTGATAAAGGAGAGAACTTTGAAACCTGAGGAGCTTAAGTTGAAGAAAGGGTCTGCAACTGAGACAGCAGCAGAGTTAGAACCGGCGAGGGAGAACATTTCACCAAGAGAAGGAGTGTTTGAAGCAGAGAACATGGGATCGCCAACATCAGCCGGACAGTAACAGAAGGAAGCAGAGGAAGGTGATGAATACGAATGATAATGATGAGATGGTAACATAACGTCTTTGTGCGAGTGTTCCACAGCTCCAAAACCGAACCCACCAACAAAATCTTCCTTATTACGTTCTGCTCTTGTTCCCATTACACTAAGACACAAAAACCCACTCAAAAAGTCCCAACCTTTACCAGAAACACCACTTCTACCAACCTTAAAACTCGATTAGAAAGCACAGCAGAACAAGAAACAGAGCAAGAAACTCTGAATACCACTTTTTTGTTATGCTTTGTCTCTGTAGTGGAAACCTTGGGGTACTCAAAAAGCTTTACCCTTCAGACAGCAACTGAATCCAAGACATATCCACAAGAACACAAAAGCTCCCTTTTTTTATTTCCGTCCCTCTGTCTCTGATAAGTGCTACTTATAAAGATGAGGCTAGGGAGAAAAGACTTAGGGTGGGTTTAGGTTAAAAAAAGAGTGAGAGAAGCGGTGCCGTTTTTTGGAGAGCCTCATGAGCCATAAAGCTTTTCTCTTTTTTTGCTTCCTTACTCTCTAACATTCGACCTTGTCCCAGAGTACAGACAAAACTCTACATTAACTGTCTCGGCTGGTTCCCTCTCTATCTCTCTCTCTTCCACCTGACACAGTCAGTATCATCCCACGTTATCGTTTCCTTCACTAACACCGTTAACTCTCTCTCTCTCACACACCGCCTCTTCGAAAATCTTTTACTTCGACCTTAGGTAACGTCTTTTCTTTGTCTTCTTCATACATCGTACTCACGAGGATAAAAACAAGAACCTCCGTTAAGTAACGGTGCTTGGAGATGCGTGTTTGGGTAATAGGACCCGCAATCTAACGTTTCCGTGAGAGCTTCTCATAGGGGGGACCAGATGGGATGTGATGCTCTAACTAAATTAATTTACCCCTCTCGGCTCATTAAATTTAGATTTTACTATTTCCCACCCGGTTTCTTTTCTTCTTCTCTTTTCGACCCCACTACTTTTTGCCCAGTTATTTGTCTAGTTCTTTCTGATTTAGCTTTTTTTTTGTCACGACTTTCTGATTTAGCTAAATTTTGGAATTTCCTCTTTCAGGTAGATGGTTAAAGATGAATTATTAGAGGGTAAAGGAAAACCCATTAGTTGTTGGGTGAAAAAAAAAACAGAATATTAGGCTAATTCTAGTGTTATTTTTTTTTTCGTATAGGACCATTCACAAATGTTCAAATGTCTTTAAAAGGTATGGTTCATTAAGGTCATTGTTCTTCGTTAGTGGTATATAATTGGTGGTTAGTCTTGAATTCACACGTTTTCTTGAATCCCTTTTTGAACTATGGGAAGCAAGTATATACAATTGAACTGTAGACATTCCGTAATCTGGAAGCAAGTCTAGTAGGAATGTAGATAAAAACGTACCTAATAAAAATAAAGAAAAACCATTTTCTGAGGCGGTCTGACCTGTTTTCGAAGCAGATCTTTGCATCAAATAGAGTAGGAGACCATATTCTACGTGTGTTCCAGCCAGTGGAGAAGCCAATAAAGAGACTATGGGTGCATGTAATATAATTTTAATTTCTTTCTGTACATTTCTTGACAAATTTAACATATATGCTATGTTCCATGAAAACAGAAGCGGATACGTAGAAACGGAAGCGTATGAAAGCGTAAAAGCGATTTTTTTTAAAAAAATTAGAAAGCGGATACGTATTAGAAGCGTGTATCCATATACACACACACACACACATATATATATATATATATATATATACGTGTGTTCCAGCCAGTGGAGAAGCCAATAAAGAGACTATGGGTGCATGTAATATAATTTTAATTTCTTTCTGTACATTTCTTGACAAATTTAACATATATGCTATGTTCCATGAAAACAGAAGCGGATACGTAGAAACGGAAGCGTATGAAAGCGTAAAAGCGATTTTTTTAAAAAAAATTAGAAAGCGGATACGTATTAGAAGCGTGTATCCATATACACACACACACACACATATATATATATATATATATATATATATAAGAAAATTTTATAAAACATAGAATTATATGATTATTTAAAATAAATCATTTATTCATTTATATTCATTCTGAAATTATTTCATATTAAAACTCTGAAAATACGCATAAAATAACTTTAAATAATTTTTATATCAATGATTTTTAGTACTTCCTAAATAATTAACAAAATATATTTGAATATATGCTAATATGCTATATTTTTAATAAAAAAATTTAATACATAAAGATAATTTATATTATTTTTAATATTTGTATAATTTTATTCTCTTTGTTTCATTACTATTAAATTTTAAATTTTATATAAATTAAAATCTATAATTTAATAATTTTTATTGATTTATAATACTACGTCTTAAAAACGGAAGTGTGATTTAAAGGGAATGGTAAGTTTCCAACATGCTTTTAAAAATAATATTTTGGAAGCGTCTTGGAAACGAGATTCCACAAGCTTCCGATTTCAATTCCGGTTTCGAAACGGGAAGCGCACGTCCGATGAAGCTTTCATGCAACCTAGCATATATGTCTATTACAGTTTATAAGTTTATTAGCATTGTTCACCCTTGAGAAAACGTCCTGGGTTCACCCCTGGTTCCAGCATCTAGATGTCGGGGAAGACTACAAATGTAAAATGAGCATATCCGTTAACCATGATATAACTAGTGATAGCAATGTGGAACTTTTTAAACATATCGAAAGTCAAGTAGCACAAATATTATAGGGTGCCACTAAAACTGCTAGGACATAGAAATCGGATTTTTTTTTTTTAGTTTGTGGGCGAACATAGCAGAGGTCGAATATGCGAGACAGTGACACACTATTCCTATTTTATTTTTTTCAAAGACAGTGATTCCTTTTTGTAACGATTTGACTATTCCTAGAACTTACCAATATATACTCTTTTAATTTGGAGTTGGAAATGCATGAGATATTTTCTGTATAGACAAAAATAATGTGCGAATGATTTTTGCTGTCGCTGTTGTAACATGAGTTTATGATAGTTAATTAAGTGGTTGGATGTTGGTGTCTAGGGTCTTTATATCCTTGATAGGTTGGTAATCCCCAGAGATTTATTACGCACTCTTATGTTTTCTTTAAAACAAGAAAAAATGATGTATTTGTCCTGTCTAAATGGTAGATTTGTGAACAATTAGGTGATTATATCACTGGAAGTGGGTCAAATTTACCAATACTAATGAATGTCTTGGAGCCACCTAACAATATGATTCTGCTACTTCAAGTTTCAAAATTCTACAGGCATATCGAGCATCAGCATCGCGGGTTCACAAGGGGTTCGTAGGCTCTGGATCCTAGGCCCGAAAGGGAAAAATAAATGAAAAATTGGGTTTTTCGCGGTGACCCGCCTCTTAGTTATGAACCTGTATGACCCCGGTTCACGCCAGGTGTCGCACAGGGATTGGAGACGGCTTCGCGAGTTCTCGACGTGGAAAGCAGAAAGAAATCATTTTCTCTCCTTTTCTAAAAAAAACTAGGGTTTCTCCCCGAAGGCGATATTGGTTGCGACTCTCACCGATTTCACCGTTCCGTCCGTATCTCCGATTTCTGTGTCTCAATCGACGAAGGAGTGTCTCCTCTACGAGCTCAGGTGAGTATCGTGTTGATTGAGTGGAAAATAAAGGGGTTTTGGTGTCGAAATCGATTAGGGCGATTCGAAATAGATTTGGGGGTTTCGAGTTTTGGTTGGATTTACGGTTTTAAATCGAAAATTTGGGTTCGATTTATGGTTCTAATCGAAAATTTGGGTCTCGATTTTTAGGGTTCCAATTTTCGTTTTTTAGGGTTTGTTTCTCAGGGTTCTGAAATCGATATGGGGGTTTTCGAGTTAAGGGTTTTCTGAAATCGATTTGACTATATGCATGTGGGTTCGAAAAATGGTTCGTTTCATTAACCCGATTGATGGGTTCGATTTATGGTTCGTGATTTATGGTTCGATTTATGGGTTTGGTGGTGCTTGTGGGTTTGATATATGGTTTCTTTCGTCAGTTTATTTAATAATCTGTTTTCAATGAATGTTTTAGATGGATCCCGAAGAAGATAGAAGAAATTGTAAGAGGCAAGTGGAGTTCTACAAGATGTTGGGAAACGTCGCTGATACAGAATATGGGATTTCCACAAGGTGTCCCTGTGGTGGGAGAATGATAGACGAGGTTTGCGTCAAGGAGGAGCACGACACATTTCCTGGGAAACGCTTCATCACGTGTATCAACTACGAGGTAAGATCCTCTACACCGATGGTTGAGTGTATAATTTATACATTTTATGAACCGGTTATCTAATGTGTTTTTCTTGTCATCAAGGCTGATGGGCTTCATTACCGTCAGCCTTGGGTTGCAGGAGTCCAGGAAGAGATTGAAATGCTGCGTAAGCGGGTGGAGAAGGCTGAGGAGGTGATCAAGTGGGTGCCAAATCTCAATAAACATATCGAGAGAGTTGAGGTAAGTGATATATTTTTTGAGCTCTTGATTTGAATTTTTTTCGAGGTGAGTAATATTGTGTGATTGTTTCTATATGCAGGCACAGCTTAATCATCTCAGTTATGCGGTTGATAACCTCACGGCTGAGGTTTATTCACTGAGTGCGCAGGTCGGCACTCTAGAGAAGGTCTGCTTCGAATGAAAAAAAGGTAACCACTTGCCCTTAACTTAATCTTTGTGATGTGAACTGAACTAGATAGCTTGTTGAACTAGAGGTTAACTCAACTAGCCCGAGTAGGTTAACTGAACCTCAATTGAACTAAACTAGGTAGAGTACGAACTGAAAAACATTTATTAGTGGTTGGTTTGTTGGTCTGATGAATGCTGTGTTGAATGCTCTCTATCTACTTATTGTACGATGAACTGAAAATGGATTTGATGTGTAATGAATGCCATTAGGGAACAACTTGTTGTGTAATTAACTATAAAGAATTTTGGTAGTTACAGTTAATTAAATTGCTCTCTCTCTCTTACCAAAGCAAAAAAGTAGTTCAAATACACAGCTTGAACTCTAAATTTCCGAAATCTAAAACCAAGCTTAAACCACCACTCCAAACCAAAATGGAACCTTTTTCTCTAAATCCTCAAGGGTTTATGAACCTCTTGTCTGCCCAGTCCAGTCAACCCATAGATGTAGAGGCCACAAACGTAGGGTCCATAGGCATAGGGTCCATAGGCGTAGGGTCCAACGGCGTTGGGTCTTTTAGTGTTCCAAAACCGTCGGAAAGGAGAAAGTGGACAACACTAGAAGACACTGTGCTGATTAGTGGGTGGCTTAACACTAGCAAAGATCCCATAGTTAGTAACAACCAAAAGTTTGGGTCGTTTTGGTCTAGAATAGCAGAGTACGTAAACTCAAGCCCGCAGCTGAGTGGCTCCGCTCCTAGAGAGTGGAGTCAGTGCAAGCAGAGATGGGTTAGAATAAATGAGCAAGTCTGTAAGTTCGTAGGATGTTATGATGCTGCAGTGAAGGACCAAGCTAGTGGTCAAAATGAGAACGATGTCATGAAGTGTGCCCATGACATCTTCTCTAACGACTACGGGCAAAAGTTCACACTCGAGCATGCGTGGAGGGATCTGAGGTTTGATCAAAAATGGAAATCAACCTCTGTCTCTAGAGATGTTCAAAAGGACAAACGGAAGCCTGCGGGAAAAGAGCCTGAGTTTGAAGAGGTTAGGCCTCCTGGTATTAAGGCTTCTAAAACTGCAAAACAAAAGAAGAATGGGCATGAAGCAGCTCTTGAGCAGATTCAGAGCATCCTAGATAAGAAAACTATCATCTCGAACCGCAAAATCCTTAATCGCCTCTTAGCCCAAAATCCAGATAAACTTACTGATGAAGAAGTGTCATTGAAGAATAAACTGATATCTGAAATGCTCTGAGTTGGTCAGTCTGTTTTTTTATGCTTTATTATGTGTAGAGTATTGGTTAGATAATTGATTCGGTTGTGCTTTGTGTGATATATCTGAAATTCTCTGAGTTGATTTGTCTTTTCTTTAAGATAATTGATTCGGTTTTGCTTTGTGTTGCAGGTCACGGGTAGCAGGATGTGGATGTTGGAGTTCACATGATGTGGATGTTGGAGTTCACGGGTTGCAGTAGGTGGATGGTTCTTCACGCTTTCTCTGTTTCTTTTAGCTTTATGTACCTCTCTTTTAGCTTTATGTACCTCTCTGTTTTCAGTCACATGAAAGTGTAGAAATTTGTATCTTTCTACACTTCTATGTTCTGTTTCGAAATCACGGGTGTATGTACCCCCTTTGATTCAGTCACGGATGAAAAATTGACTCTCTATATATATTATGTTTGTGACATTTCCATGTCACATTATTTCTTATGTTTGGTCTGTTCTTGTGAAACATCAGGCTTTGAAAAAGATCTCATAATCTTTCTTCTTGTGAAACATCAAGTTTGAAACAACCTCATCATCTCTTCTTCTTCTTCTCACGTGTACCGTCAAGCAACTGATCTCATCATCTACTCTTCTTCTTCTCACGTGTACTGTCAAGCAACTGATCTCATCATCTATTCTTCTTCTTCCTTCGTGTACACCAAGTGTGAAGCAAGTGATCTCCTCATCATCTATTCTTCTTTTTTTTTCGTGTACAAATCCATTCAGGTTTGATCTATGAAAACAAATTTATGTCAACCATTATATGTAAACAACTATATGATTCTATTTGTTATTTAGGTCAACAACTATATCAAAGAAATATACTACAACAAATATATGAAAGAAAGAACTTTGTTAAAAAAATGATAATATTTTTTATAATATTTATGAGATTATGGTTGTAACATAGTAATATATATTTTATTAATTTAAAATTTTAATTTTATTTTACATAATTTTTATGATATTATAAATTTTATTAATTTAAAATTAAATTTTTTTTTTCATAATATTTATGATAATAAGGTCCTAAATTCATAATATTTTTTTGAAGGATGTCTTCCTCATCGTCTGATGATGAAGTAGATGAAGTTTTTGATGAAATTGTCGACGACGTGCTTGATAATTTCATGGAATCAATGCTTCATGGTCACCCTAAGAAGTCCAAAAGACGGACTTTTATCGAAAGAGATCGGGAACAAGGCCACATTCAGCTTGTCAACGATTATTTCTCGGGAAATCCTACATATACAACAGAACAGTTTAGGAGACGTTTTCGAATGAACAAGCCATTGTTCTTTCGCATTGTCGAGCATGTAAGTACTGAATTTCCATACTTTCAGCAAGGTAAAGACGCTACCGGTAGGAATAGTCTATCTCCACTTCAAAAGTGTACGGGAGCGATGCGTATGCTTGCATATGGTCAGTCAGGAGATACATATGACGAATATCTCCGGATGGCTGACAGTACATTACGTTTGTGTTTGGCAAAATTCACCGAAGCAATAATTCAATGCTTTGGAGCTGAGTATCTACGAAGACCTACAGCTGAGGATCTTCAACGATTATTCGATGTTGGAGAGGTACGTGGTTTTCCGGGGATGATAGGCAGCATCGACTGTATGCACTGGGAGTGGAAAAACTGCCCAACGGCTTGGAAAGGTCAGTTCACACGTGGCTCAGAAAAACCAATAATTGTCTTAGAAGCCGTGGCATCACAAGATCTATGGATATGGCACGTATTTTTCGGCTTACCAGGTACCCTCAACGATATCAATGTTCTTGATTGGTCACCAGTTTTTGATGATATCATACATGGTCGAGCACCTAAAGTGAAGTTCAAGGTCAACAACCACTTGTATCGTATGGCCTACTATCTCACTGGCGGCATTTATCCTCCATGGGCAACATTTATCCAATCCATCTCACTTCCTCAAAGTCCTAAAGCACAGAAATTTGCAGAAAAGCAAAAAGCCGCCAGAAAAGATGTGGAGCGGGCTTTTGGAGTATTGCAATCGAGGTTTGCAATTGTTAGGAACCCAGCTCTACAATGGGACTTGGAAAAGATTAGAAAAGTAATGATGGCTTGTGTCATATTGCACAATATGATAGTAGATGATGAACGTGACGGATACGCTCCAATTGATATATCTGAGTTTGAGACAGGAGAGTCTAGCAGAAGTTCGCAGGCGAGAAGCAGAGATAATGTTAATGTCACTCCGGATATGTTAGCCATGAGGAGAGAAGTTCGAGATGGCGAGAAGCATCATCGTCTTAAAGCTGATTTAATAGAAAATATTTGGCAAATGTTTGGTGATGAAGATCAATAAATTAGTTATGTATGTTTTAAAATTTCTCAATTTATGTAATGAACTTTTAATGTATTCAATAAAATGTTTTAATAATTTTAATTATATGTTTTGATACTTTATTCATCTTTTTCGAATATTTGAATTTTTTTTTTGAATTAATATTATTATTTTATTCCTATGAAATCATTCTTTGGATTTACTAATGCAGAAAACAGCACATCCGGGTTCATAACTGTTCATGGGCCCACGAAAAAATATTAAAAAAATTGGGTGAACCCCAAAGAGGGGTTCACCAATGCTCATGCTCTAAGTTAAGGTGATTCAGTTTAAGAGTTGATGCAATAATTGGAAGGCATGCATTCGTTCTATCCGTAAGGCTCTCACCATTGATAACGGACGTTGACTTCTTCACTACTTTTTACCAAGATTAGAAGCAAAAGCACATCGCGTTCAGTGTTTAATAATGAAAAATTTCTTTTGAATATTTAAGAATTCTGTAAAACGAATCACTAGTACTTAGGTGGGTCCAAGACATTCATTAGTATTGGTAATTTGACCCACTTCCAGTAGGGCTGGGCACAAATACTCGATATTTGCCTCATATCCGTTACTTGACCCGTATTCGCCTCGTTTTTTCAAGTACTCGTTTGATGTCAAGTTAAGTATCAAGTCGTTAAGTTTTGCTACTTGCTAGTACAAGGCAAGTAACAAGTATCACAAAAAAGTTAACGATTCGTCTTGATATTACTCGTTATTTGTTTTACATCTGAAAAATGATAACTAAACCATAAAAGTTAAAGTCCTAAACTGATATTTTATGTTGTAAAAAGTAAACAGTACTTTCATATCGAAATATATGTATTATAGGTGCAAATATTTTATTTGAAATAACTCTGTGTTTTTATACATCAAGTAAACAAAATGAAACCTTCTCTAATAGAATATTATATATTAAGTAATTCTTAGAAACTTGGAAATATATCCAAATATTTCATAAAATTTGTAAGTAATAAGTAATCGAACAAAGCAAGTAACTTGCAAATAAAATATTTTAGGACAAGTACTCGATATAATAAGTACTCGTTTACAACAAAGCAAATACCAAGTTCAAATATTCATTACTCGTTCAAAGCAAGGCGAGTATCAAGTATACGTAAAAATGCAAGTACTCGCCTTACGCCCACCCCTAACTTCCAGTGCATCATCGCCAAATTATTCACATGCAAGTACAAATATGCATTTAGACAACAAATATATCGAATTTAACCGGATATTTAACTCAGAAATGTATTAAGTGTCCTGGATTCTAGACTTGTTTTCAGATAGTTCATCCGTGTAGCCAGATAGTGCGGATATTTAATTCTTACGTAAAGCAACAGGACTTATCTGTCACCAGTGAATTGACACTAGAGATTAGTTTAGGCATTGGTGTGGAACAACACCCTAGATCCATAAACACAAGATCGTTAGATTTTTTTTTTGAAACTCACACAAGATCGTTAGATAATCTTCTCTTTATGCGAAGATGGGCTACCGTTATAGTATATGGTCTGCGTATTACTAACATTGCGTCGACCCTCCATTTGTTAGGTCTTTCCAAACTAATCCACTCAGAAATTGAAATTATTTTCGTTATCGATTTCAGTTACAAGTTATAACCATTGCATCACTGACAAATCGAATTTTACTTAATTTCATAATTGGCACCATAATTTTTTTAGTAATGGCATAGAAAGCAAGCCTGACAAGAGCGAAAACAGAAACAAAATCAAACCAACCGGAACTATAATAATAATCATAATGAAATGGTTTATTTTTTGGGATTCTCCAAGTAAAAGTTGCGTTTCTCTTCCTCATCCATGTAATCGGTAACAGGATAAGACCTGCCGAGTCCCATCGGAGTCTTGAAGTAGATCTTCTTTCTCTCTGGCTCCTTCAAAATCATCTCCACAATCGGTACCCACATTAACATCTGCTTACTCTTCACCCCTATATTTAACAATTAACACACACACACACACACAAACACACAAACATATACGTAGTTATATAAACCTATGAATCCATGTATATATGTATATATATATATATATATATAGTTATTTAAAAGTAAGTTGCCCCAAAAAAATTAATTGGAAGTAATGGTACCTGTCATCTTCTTCATACAACCCTTGTCGACATATGCGGTGACCTCAACAGCGTAAGAAACGCGAGTCTTGGTGGCTTCGAAGACATGTTCGTAAGGAGTGCTTTGTTTCATCCACACAAAACCCGTGGCTCTAACTCTTCCACACTCCACGAGGTTCTTCAAAGGCATCACACCTTTTGGAAACCCTAGCTCCTCTAGAAGCTCCACCGACTTCTTGTAACACTCCTCCGCTCCATACACGATCGTAGCTCCTGCCCTCTCCCCTCCAACCACTACGACTTCCTCGCTCCCCATTTGATCGAGAGATTAGAGAATTCAGGAAGAAACAATTGTATGTCTTCTTCGAATATGGAGAGGAAACTAATATAGGCTTTTGGGAAATGTGACGATTTAAATGAAATTAAGAAAAAAAAGCAAGGGGGAGATATTAGAAGATGGGACAGGTAGTTGAACGTTGGGTTGTATCGGTATGAGTCATTATTTGTTTGCCTAAATTCTCTCTCTTGTTACTTACGTGTGATTTCGGTTTGGTTACCATATTTCGATATACTCCCTCTGTTGCAAAAGTTTTGTTTCGGAGTAATGCACAACTATTACTAAATTTATCTTTTATTACAAATAAGATTAAAATATAATTAAAAATTATTTAATCGATGACAAAATATTATTAATTGCACAGTTTCTGATAAAAGTAAAGCTTTAATTGAAATATAAATATATCTTTATTTTGAAACATCAAAAACTTTTTTAAACTTCATTCATTTAAAATGGAGTGGATATATTTTTTTGTAGAATACAATAAATATGGAAAATTATTAAAATAACATCAAATCTGTAAAGTTGACTAATGAAGTAATCATAATGTAGTAATAGTGAGCGGATCCATAATCATCGGATCCATAATCATCGGGTGACTAGGGAAGTAATCACTTGGTTTATATTTTACCAAATGCTATTGTGATCGCAAATCATGTGCCGGTGATACTTCTTTTAATGTAGCTAACATGTGCTTGTTTAGTTAGCTAATGCTCCATCCGTTTTTTATGTCATATTAGAAACTTTCACAGAGATCAATGCATCAAATATAATTCCTTTCTTATCCTTCATTAATTACTTATTTTGTATACTAAAGCACGTGAAATGGAGTAATATAAGGCAACCATAGTCTTTTGTCACACTATAATTTGCATTGTTTTAAGAAAAACGACAAATATATTGAAACATTTTTTTCTTTCCAAAACTTCTTTTAGAACAGAACGGAGAGAATATATTTTAGCATTAACTGTTTCTTCATCATTTAAGGCGAACATATAAGATACCTTAATTATTTATATGAACATATATATGACAACATTTTCGTCGAGCTTTTTTTTTGCGAAATTCCGACGAAATACCGACGAAACATATAATTTTATGTTCGTCAGTTTTTTGTCGAACATTTCCGACGAAATACCGATGAAAGTAAACACGTAGAAAATATTCGATGAAATTCCAACATATTATTATAATTTTGGGGTTTTGATAAGGATTTGAAGTTCGTGAATTCTATCGGAATATTCCAATGGACTTTTGACATTCGTTGAAATATCGTATTCGATGAAATTCCAACATATTATTATAATTTTGGGGTTTTGATAAGGATTTGAAGTTCGTGAATTCTATCGGAATATTCCAATGGACTTTTGACATTCGTTGAAATATCGTACGTTGATATGTATACGTAAAAAAAAATTATACAAAAAATTTTAACGGGTATGAACTAATTTCATATTATAAACTTATATATGTGTTAATTGAATATTTTAACTATCCAATTATAAAATTATAATAACTTTGCAAATCTAAAATATATTTCATATTATAAACTTTGCAAAGTTATTATAATTGTATAATTAGATACTTAAAATTTTCAATTAACACATATATAAGTTTATAATATGAAATTAGTTCATACCCGTTAAAATTTTTCGTATAATTTTTTTAACGTATACATATCAACGTATTCGTAACATCCTCCAATAACATTTATATACTTATACAAACATATTACGGTAATATAAGAATAGATTTTGTTTTTGCATAATATTGAGTGAAACAAGTAATTATTTTAGTTAAACCTCTTATAAATAATTTACATACTATCAATGAATATGTGTATGTGATCATTAGATTGTAGTTTTGAAACCCCAAATTCTTATTTCTCCGTCGAAAATTCCGACAAAACATTTTAAGTTTATATAATTTTTTTTTAAGTTTGCTATAACTTATAAAAGGTTTTCTGTTCTAAAATTTATCAAAACCTTTTTCACCTTTTTAAAAACATTTTAAATCAAGAAAAAGTTTTTGTGTTTTTTTTTAGATTTAATAAAAACGTTTTCAGTTATTAGAAAATGGCTTCAATTACCAATTTTTTAAATACAAATTGAAAAAAAAAAAAACGTTTTCTCTTTGTCTTAAAATATTTTCAATTTATAAACTTCTTTATTTTTTTAACATTAATAAAAAAAATTATTATAAATCATTTTAAAAATTAATTATATTACAAAAAGGTTTGTCAAATTTAAAAATTTTATTTATATTTGATGAATTAAAATATTTATTATAAAATACTTAGATAAAATCTGTTATATTTTTTAAATAATTTATAAAATCCAGTTTTCCGTTGGAATTTTGTTGAAAAACTGTCCGTCGGTACTGGTCAGAATTTCGTCGGAATATGTGAGAAAATTATGAAGAACTTTTTGTTTCTGACGAGTTATTTTGGATGGATTTCGCGTGCTTTTTGTAGTGTATTTTGATGGCAAATCATGTGCCGGTGGTGATAATTATTTTTAAGGACTAAAAATGTAGCTAACATGTGCTTGTCTAGTTAGAGAATCTCCAAGTCGTCTCTATATTTTCTCTGTTATAACATTAAGAAGAAAAATCACTCAAATCCATATTTATTTCTTCTTTCAAAATAGAGATTGTTGTTTTTTTTTTCTATTTGTAAAAGAAAAAATAGCTAGCATTTTTATATTTTATTCTATATTTAAGATTGTTATTTTAGAGAAATGCATAAGACCAAAACTCATTTCTATATAATTCTTCTATTTTAAAGGAAAAAAAAAAGCAAAATATTAGAAATTTTCTTAGTCATATATTCACAAACAAAAGAAGCAACGATAGTGTCTTTAAAGCATCAATAAGGAGTAAACAAATAACGAGTACAGTAAAACCTCTATAAATTAATAATGTTGGGACTTTAAAATTTTATTAATTATAGATATATTAATTTACAAAAGTTTCCTTATTTAGATGATTTCTATTTTTGAATATTTTTATTTATATAAAAAAAGAAAATATTTTATTTTACCGTATGTATATTATTTAAATTTTAGAAATTTGACGTCCATATTGTTTTATTATCTTATTTTATGTATAATTTTATGTTTCATAGAATTTTTAAGTGGTTTTCTGTATAATTTTACTAAATATTATCAACATATATTGAAATATTAAGAAAAATAAAGAATTTTCATTGTGAATATAAAACCAACAATATAATATTTAACTTGTATTTATATAAAAAAATTATATAGATAGATTATTAATTTATGATTTTAAGGGGACTATATATTTACATAAAAATTTTAAAAATATTATTATCTTATTATTTTATCGATTTGTGTTATATTTAATACTGACCTAACTTGAGACCGGTAAAATTTATTACCTTATAGAAATTATTAATTTATAGATTATTAATTTATAGAGGTTCTACTGTATTTTGCAAGCTCTATGTGTTGGGAGGGGAAAAAGAATTAGACTAGTCATTAAAATTGTGATTGAGGAGCTGTTCAGACCGAATGGCCAAGTAGGCTTTTTTTTTGGTACACACTACTCTCTGATCTGGAACGGAGCGTAACAGTCTTTTAGGCCCCACTGACACTGAGTTACGGTCTTTGAAAAACGGAACACTGCTAGAACCCTCTTCCTGAATCAAATAATTTCAAAATATTTTGCCAGCAGACCATATATTATGGATCTTATTTATTAAACAGACCACTCAAAACGCTGCAGTTTCGACATTGGACCAGCAGAGGCCCAACCGAAAAGAAAGCCCAATTGATAAAGTGAAGAAAGCAGAAGCCCAAACCGAACAACGGTTAGATTTGAAAATGAAGAAAGAAGATAAAAGAGAAGTACAGAAGGTGACGCAAGAAAGCAGAGACGTTAATGGCGTGAAGTTGTACAATGCTTTCTCAGCCCTTGATCTATTGGACGACTAGGATTCAAGGATCTGCCCAAGATCATTAGGGTTTTCACTCTTTACTATAAATATCATATATTGTAACAAGTTGAGATTTAAGAATCAAAGTAATGAAATTTCAGTAAAACAAATCTTTGTCTTCTTCAAGTTCCATACTTCTTTATGGTATCAGAGCTATGGCGATGGAACCTTATACGCCACCGTCTCTGAAGATAGTGAACTCTGTCACCGTTAAACTCTCCGACAAGAACTACATCTTGTGGAAGCGCCAGTTTGAAGCCTTTCTTAACGGACAAGGCCTCCTAGGGTTTGTCACCGGAACTTCACCTCAACCCGTCTCCACCATACATGTACCAAGCATCAACGGAACAGTTACACCAGTTCCGAATCCAGACTCCGCGCTATGGTTCCAGACAGATCAAGTGATACAGTCCTGACTGCTCGGTTCCTTCACAGAAGACATTCAAAGCATTGTTCTCAACTGTACTACAGCGCAGGAGATCTGGACCACACTGGCCAGTCATTTCAACAGAGCCTCCTCTTCTCGGCTTTTTGAGCTGCAACGTAAGCTTCAGACCATCTCAAAGCAGAACAAAACCATGACTGAGTATCTGCGTGAGATAAAGACCATATGTGATCAGCTCACTTCGATTGGTAGCTCAGTACCCGAGCGTATGAAGATCTTTGCGGCGTTGTTTGGCTTGGGAAAGGACTATGAACCGATCAAAACAAGTATTGAGGGTTCTATGGATGGCTCACAAGATCCAACCTTTGATGATATCATACCAAGACTGAATGCGTTTGAGGATCGTCTGCAAAGCTATCAATTGAACACCGGAGTAACTCCTCACTTGGCGTTTAATACAACCAGAGGAAGGCCCTTCTTCAACCGAAACAGAGGAAGAGGCCGTGGTGGAAGAGACTTTTTCTCTACGAGAGGAAGAGGGTTCCCTCAACACATCTCATCTTCCTCGTCGTCAAGATCGTCTGTGTCATCAGAAGGAGATTCGCGACCGGTATGTCAGATATGTGGAAAAGCTGGTCATGTTGCAATGAAATGTTGGCACAGATTTGATAACTCCTATCAGATAGATGACGTTCACAACGCTCTTGCTGCTCTGCGCATATCTGAGATCACTGATGGAGCTGGTCATGAATGGTTTCCTGACACAGGAGCCTCAGCTCACATCACCAACTCACCTAATCACTTGCAGCAGTCACATCCTTACAGTGGGTCCGATTCTGTTATGGTTGGTAATGGAGAATTCCTTCCGATAACACACACTGGCTCGTCGTGCATCGCCTCCTCTTCGGGTAAGCTACCACTAAATGATGTACTTGTGTGTCCTAGTATTGCTAAATCATTGTTGTCAGTATCGAAATTCACCAAGGATTATCCATGTGGTTTTGATTTTGACTGTGACCACGTGCGTGTTTATGACAAGGGAACCAAGAAGTTTCTTCTTCGGGGAAGAAACACTGATGGGCTGTATAAGTTGAGGAGTCCAGCTACCTATGCTTTCTTCACGACCAGACGTGTTGCTGCCAGTGATGAGGTGTGGCATCAAAGGCTCGGACATCCCAACCCAGTTATCTTACAACATCTATCTTCAACTAGGACTATCTTGATAAATAAGGGCTCAAAGTCTCAGTGCAATGCGTGCAAGCTTGGCAAGAGCGCAAGACTTCCGTCCATGGCGTCTTCTTATGTTGCTACAAGGCCTCTGGAACGAATCCACTGTGACCTATGGGGGCCAGCACCGGTAGCTTCAGTTCAAGGGTTTCTTTACTATGTAATTCTTGTAGACAATTTCTCTAGACATAGTTGGTTGTTTCCTCTTAAGAAGAAATCAGATTTCATGTCTGTGTTTGTTGCTTTTCAAGAGCTGGTTCAGAATCAATATTGTACTAAGATTGGATCTTTCCAGTGTGATGGTGGAGGAGAATTTGTCAGTACACAGTTCCTGCAGCATCTGGAAAATAATGGCATCAAACAGTTGATTTCTTGTCCATATACCCCACAACAAAATGGGTTGGCAGAAAGAAAACATAGACAGATCACTGAAGTAGGTCTGTCACTTCTGTTTCAGAGCTGTGTTCCTCATAAGTACTGGGTAGAAGCATTTTTCACAGCCAACTACCTCAGTAATTTGCTTCCTCACAGTGCTTTGAATGAAGCTAAAAGCCCTCACGAGTTACTTCACAAGAGAGCTCCACAATACTCTCTTCTGAAAGTGTTTGGTTGTGCGTGTTTTCCAACTCTTCGGGATTACTCTGCAAACAAATTCGATCCAAGATCACTGATGTGTGTGTTTATGGGATACAGTGAGAAATATAAGGGTTACAGATGCTTGATGCCGTCGACTGGAAGGGTGTATATAAGCAGACATGTGACGTTTGATGAACAACATTTTCCCTTCTCAAAGGAGTACAGACATCTTCATCCTCCTGCGAGGACCACTCTGATGTCATCTTGGTTCAAGAGTCTTCCCCCTATCATCAACGAAGTAAGCAGTTCGTCAAACTCAAACAACTCTTCTGAATCAGATCATTCCGCTGACGATGCAGGTGAGACAAATGACTATGTCTTACAAGTGGTGTCTCGACTACCACGGTTAGATCCTCGAAGAGAAACGTCACAAGCCAGAGTCTCTCAGACACCTTCGGTTGCTACAGAAAGCCCAGTTATCAGAAGTGAGTCATCTGAGTCAGTAAGAGCACCAGTAAGAGAACCAGAACCGATACAACATCGAATGGTCACAAGGTCTCAGTCAGGAATAGTGAAGCCTAATCCGAAATATGCTCTTCTGACAGAAAACACAGTTCTGAGGGAGCCAAAGTCAGTCAAAGAGGCGCTTGCTCATCCAGGTTGGAACTCATCGATGCGTGAAGAGTACGACAACTGTATGATTACAAAGACGTGGTCTCTGGTTCCAAGAACATCAGATATGCATGTTTTGGGAAACGCCTGGATTCACAAAATTAAACTTGGAGCAGATGGCACTGTCAAAAAGCTGAGATCAAGGTTGGTTGCTCAAGGTAATAGACAAGAGGAAGGTGTTGACTACTGGGAAACTTACAGCCCTGTAGTCAGAACCGCCACAGTGAGACTAATACTTCACACGGCTACAGTTTTGAAATGGAGCATCAAGCAAATGGATGTGGCAAATGCATTTTTGCATGGTGACTTGACTGAAACAGTTTACATGAAGCAGCCAGCAGGGTTCGTTGATCCACTCAAACCAGATCATGTGTGCCTTTTGCACAGGTCACTGTATGGATTGAAACAGAGTCCACGCGCTTGGTTTGATAAGTTTAGCACTTATCTCCTGGAGTTTGGGTTTAAGTGCAGTGTCAAAGATCCATCTTTGTTCATATACTCAAAAGGCAAAGATGTCATTATGCTCCTTTTGTACGTGGATGATATGTTGATCACTGGAAATGAATCAGAGATTCAACAAAAGTTCCTTGCTGATATCAGTAAACGGTTCAGAATGAAGGATCTTGGAAAGATGGAATATTTTCTTGGTATACAGGCACAGTTTCATGACTCTGGTCTGTTCCTTTCACAAGAAAGGTATGCCCTGGATCTTCTCGCGACTGCAGGCATGAGCAATTGCTCAGAAATTAGCACACCTCTCCCCATCAAATTGAATAAAGTCCCTGATCAAGACATTCTGTTTGAAAGTCCAAGCTACTTCAGGAGTTTAGCTGGTAAACTTCAGTATCTCACGTTAACAAGACCTGATTTACAGTTCTCTGTCAACTACATATGCCAGAAGATGCATGCTCCATCAGTTTCTGATTATCGTCTTCTCAAACGTATACTACGGTATGTAAAGGGAACTGTCAGCTATGGAATAAATTTTGCTCAAGACACAGACTTCACCATTCGTGTTTACAGTGACAGCGACTGGGCCGGTTGTCCTCATACACGTCGATCAACTGGTGGGTTCTGCACATTCCTTGGCAACAACCTCATCTCATGGTCTTCTAAAAAGCAGCCGACTGTCTCACGGAGCTCGACCGAAGCCGAATACAGGTCCCTGTCTGAAACTGCATCTGAACTGAGCTGGATATGTTCCATTATGCGTGAGATAGGCATACCAGTTCTTGTCACGCCGGAGCTTTACTGTGATAATCTCTCTTCTGTTCATCTCACGGCAAATCCAACTTATCACAAGAGATCGAAACACTTTGAGCTCGACTACCATTACGTCCGAGAGAGAGTTGCTCTTGGGGCTCTTGTGGTTCGTCATGTTCCAGCGTATCACCAGCTAGCAGATATATTTACCAAATCGTTGCCTTATACTGCGTTTGATGATCTGAGATTCAAACTTGGCATCGACTCATCCCCAACGCCAAGTTTGAGGGGGACTATTAAACAGAGCACTCAAAACGCTGCAGTTTCGACATTGGACCAGCAGAGGCCCAACCGAAAAGAAAGCCCAATTGATAAAGTGAAGAAAGCAGAAGCCCAAACCGAACAACGGTTAGATTTGAAAATGAAGAAATAAGACAAAAGAGAAGTACAGAAGGTGACGCAAGAAAGCAGAGACGTTAATGGCGTGAAGTTGTACAATGCTTTCTCAGCCCTTGATCTATTGGACGACTAGGATTCAAGGATCTGCCCAAAATCATTAGGATTTTCACTCTTTACTATAAATATCATATATTGTAACAAGTTGAGATTCAAGAATCAAAGTAATGAAATTTCAGTAAAACAAATCTTTGTCTTCTTCAAGTTCCATACTTCTTTATTATTAACCACCAAATTGGTTTGTCAATAAATGGTGAACCACCTTGGATGACTAAGTATAATTCAACTCTTTCAACCTTAGAATAATGTTAGATTCGGGACTCCAACAGATAATGTTTTAATGGATTCTAATGTATATAACTATATAAGTCAACTGCATCTCGAGTCTCGACCATATGCAAACTAGCTAAGTGACAGTTGTGATTCATGGTTCGATGTTGCAATGGACATTTCTCCCCTTCATACAATGATGTAGCGTAACACAGAGAGTATTGGCCTTCGTCTTCGACGGGCCTTGCATGTCAAGACACGTTATTTTTAAGTAGGACTTTTTTTTATTTGTATGGATAATTACTCTTGTTTAGATAGGACTACGTAGAATCTTCTTTTCTTCCTTTTAAACTAGGGGTTGGCCCGTCCTTCGGGCGGATAAGTTTACGCTAAAAAATATTTTATATTGAAATATATTTTTGTTCTATAAAATATTTAGAATTTTACTTTGTATTGAAATAATAATATAATCTGTTTTTATTCTAAGATCACGCTGCAAATTAATTTATTAAATTTTGTTACTTTGAATTGAAATGATCACTAAATTTTTTTTCCTACATTAATAGGCGTATGTCCGTGCTTCAAGTGGAATATTGTGTTTTATTGTTGTTAAGTATAATCTATATGATGTAATTATTTGATCGTTTTTATTTGCTAAAAGTATTATTTGGTATTTTGTTTGTGTTATGTATTAATAGGTAATACATTAATATATGTTGTGTTTATTTTTCAATATTGTGTAGTACTTATCAATGATGAAGTGAACATCTGGTGTAAATCATAATAAATTTTAATAACATTGTATTTAGGTATGTGTTGATTATAAAATTAAAGATTTTAGCGTCAAATTGTATTATATTTTTTAATATTTTTGAAAATTATTCTTTAAGATATTTTTTTTGCTATTTCTCCATATTTTGACATTGAGTCATCACCATCTATGTATTTTGTTTACTTTTCTGTGTGTAGTGTTTTCACCATCACCATCAACGTCACCTATATGCTCTTGTTCTTCCTCGCATTCTTCGCCTCAGTTATATTTGTTGTAAATCTTACTTATGATTTTCAAGCTGTGAAGTTGTTTCTCACAACATAATAGGTCGTTCAAGACAATATTGACTCTTCCTCTTCTTCTTAAGATTTCAGCTAATGGTCCTTGGGTTAGGTCAGAGTTAAGTCATCTTTGATGTTATCTTCCTCGTATTTGGCTTACCATTGATAGTCCATGTTCGTCTTGGTTTTCAAGATCTGAATTTTTATATGACTTCTAAGCTCTCTTTCATAACTCGAATATGGTTCCATAGTTTGCTGATGTCGTTTTGTCTCCCCTTCTCTCTTTAATTTTTAATCTCATTGTAGCTATCATAGCTGCTTGCGTCTCTGGTGGTTTTCCCTTTCGCCATGTTTACCACTTCATGTTTGGATAGTATTTTCCTCTGTATATGCTTTGTGGGCTTTTAAAATTATTTATGGTCTGGATTGTAGTTTTTTTGTGGCTTTTTTTTCCTCCCTCTGCTTGTTTTTTTCTTTCTCTGCTTCCCTCGTTATACTTGTGCAGAGTTAGTTTTTTGGGACTTTGTTCCCTTCTATCTAGAGCTTTATGGTTCTTTGTTGGCATGGATGTCTTGTGGTTGTTTAGTTTGTGAAGTACTTCTTACCTCTTAGCTAATAGTTGTGCTTCCGGTGCTTAAGGCATTGTCTTCATGTTTCGTGGTGACTTTGATTTTTCGGTGATTATTCTTCTTTTGACATGCTTTCTTAGTTCTTTGTTTTAGTTCTTGATCGCGCTATTTTGTGTTCAGAGGATTAATTGATTAATTAATCTCAAAATTTACATTTTTACTCTTTTCTAACATATGCTTATTCTGGCCAAAACACTATAAGGTAATGTGTGGTAAGTAGTCTTTGTTTATGATCACCTTTCAGATTCAGACATTTATTGAATTAGTGATATTATTTTCTTTATAATTTTGGAGGTTTTAGGTTTAGATTTGTGTTGTGCTTTAGTTTCTTCATCTTAATTTGATTATTTTATAATTTTAATAGTAAGATAAATATATAATTTATGAATAAATATTAATTAAAATAATAAAATAGTGAAAGTTTATGCTATCTTTAGTTTTGAATAAATTAAATTTTAAAATATATTTATATTATTTTATTTATTTTTCATTCATTGTTTATGATCACCTTTCAGATTCAGAAATTTATTGAATTAGTGATATTATTTTCTTTATAATTTTGGAGGTTTTAGGTTTAGATTTGTGTTGTGCTTTAGTTTCTTTTTCTTAATTTGATTATTTTATAATTTTAATAGTAAGATAAATATATAATTTATGAATAAATATTAATTAAAATAATAAAATAGTGAAAGTTTATGCTATCTTTAG
Organism: Hirschfeldia incana; assembly: GCA_026261945.1. Taxonomy (NCBI): domain Eukaryota; kingdom Viridiplantae; phylum Streptophyta; class Magnoliopsida; order Brassicales; family Brassicaceae; genus Hirschfeldia; species Hirschfeldia incana. The sequence goes on from JABCMI010000006.1 coordinate 9,853,367, forward strand.
TTTTGAATAAATTAAATTTTAAAATATATTTATATTATTTTATTTATTTTTCATTCATCTTGAATTTTAGTGAGTAATAAAATAGATTATTCGTATGATGATGGTTAATGTGACAAAGATTAAATATGATGAGTTGCATATAGAAGTTATTTGTGAACATTAGAGATTAAAATTACGATTAAAAGTTTTACGGTCAATTCATAAAGAAAAATGCACAATTAAAAAGTGTTTGGCCAAATTATACAAATCTTAAAAGAAAAAGATTTAAAATGTAAAAAAAAATATGAGGACACGTGTCGTAAAAGCCCCCTTCCACATGTCACATGAAGAGAGAAAACTTAACTTTATATATATAGATAGCTACCAGTACTAGTATATTAATACGGAGTTTTAAACACTTATGAAGTACTATATATATATTATACTATTATTTGAAAAGTGATTTTTCGCAACGAATGTCTCATGTTAAAAGTTAGAGCGGTTAAAGTCAATGATACCCTTAACGAGTAACTATATTTAGTTATATGTAATTAAAAATAAATAAAAACGAAAATTATTAATTTAATAATTATCCTTAAAATTGTTTATTTTGTATTATCTAACAATTATTTTACAGTATATTTTTTTTCGAAAAACCTAATATTGTATGCAATAAATATAAATTTGTTATACTGAAAAGCTTTATCATATATAAAGAATTTGATAATTAATTAATTACTAATTGTTGACAAAAAATAAATACTAACTATTTCAAACGCTTAATTAATGTTTTAAGTTTGTTTTACGTAATAAAAAATATTTGTATACATAAAGAATTTTTTATTTATTATTTAATATTTTGAATGTACAAAAAAATAAATTATTGTAATAATATTTGAAGCTATAAACAATATTGCATCTTTTATAAATATCTGAAAATTATTATGTCTGTACGTCAGACAAGATACCTAGATATCACAATTAATATCATGATATTATAAACAAAGTTCTCACGTAGAAAAGCTAGAGCAGTTAATATCGTTTACACTCTTAACGAATTAATATTTTTATTCATTATATATTATATAGATTTCCTATAATAAAAATTATTAAAAAGGAAATATGTAATTTTCTTACAGTGTTGTTTAAAATCATGTTTTGGTTAATTAATGATAATCATTAGTATAAAAATAAAATATGTGAAATAGTAGGATAAGTCTTTGTATATATCAATCGAGTAAATAAATTTATCATTATCTTAGCTTTCTTTTCTTTGTAATTCTTTAAAAAAATTTGTCATAAAGTTTTAGCTTCTAATTTTTTTTCTTTTTTTTTCAGTTTTTGTGAATAGTTCTATGTATATTGTTTAGGGCTGGGCAAATAAACCGAACCCGAAAATCCGAACCGAACCCGATCCGATAAAAATGAATCCGAACCGATCCGAACCCGATATAAATACCGAATGGATCTTGTTTTTTGGTATAATGGATTATGGGTATTATCCGAACCGAACCCGGACCTAAATGGATATCCGATAAAACCCGAAACATTTAAAATTACAAAAAGATTTTCTACTAAATATGATCTTAATTCCTAATATGTATCCAAAATACTTTAAAATATTATTTAACTTTAAAATAATTATTTATTATATGAAGGTTGATGATTGAAGGTGGTGGTTGAAGCTTGATGTTTTTAGATTTTTGGTTTTGTTTTAATTAAATAATGTTTATCATTTCATGAGAACTTAATTTTTGTTTTATGCTTTCATTTATTTGGTTTTCTTTCTATGAATACCTATATTTATCTTTCGTTTGATTTTGAATGATCTCGTTGACGTTCTTTTTTTATTTGTGAATCTAGTTTACTTATGTTTTGGCTATTAAAACATGTAGAAATCATGTATTTTAAATCCAAAACACTGATTTCATTTATGTTTTGGTTATAAAATAAGTACAAATCATGTATTTTTAAACCGAAGAACCGATTGGAACCCGAACCCGAAAGTATAACGGGTTATACCGGTTCTTTGACTATTTACTAACCCCGACCCGAACCCGATAGAATCCGAACCGATCCCGAACCGAATTTTCATATAATCCGAATGGGGCTGATTTTGATAAACCCGAAAAACCGTAACCCGATTGGATAAAACCGAAACCCGATTGGGACCCCGAATGCCCATGCCTAATATTGTTAAAGAGATGATTTACAAAGATAACAAAAGTTAAAAAGATTAAAGCCCGCAAGTGCGGGCAAAACAACTAGTAAAGTATAAACCCTATTTTGATTTGTTGAGAGTAGATAGAGAGCGGAAGCTAAATAATTAGGAAACTGTAACGAAAACGATAGGCCCTTGAGTAAACAAAAAGATCTTTTGATCTTTGGTGATAGCGTAACTTTTAAATATTTATGATTAAATAATAATATTTATGTATATATACATAAATGTGTACTTTTAGGAACTTTTGGTTAGACGCAAGGGCTTAAATCACGACTATGTGCAAGTTGATTATACCTTAGTTCTTTTTCTCGGAGAAGTTTTTATTTTTTACCCTATTACCCACAAAAAAAAAGATTCTTGTTCACAGGTCTTCATATTATATTAAACGTCCATGATCATAGAACCCGTTACTTCTGCTAATTGCATAAGTGAGATTCACTTCATGAAGCTAAAAACTTCATACATATTGGAGGTTTTACTCCAGCGAGTGCAAGTACCGCCGCCGGTAAAGTCCAAAGCCCTTCGCCGCAAATCAGCCCGGAGGCGACCGCCGGAACCATAACCTCTGCTTTCTTCTTATTCATCTTCTCACAAACAAACACAATCAAAGTCCCTACACACATGTCAATCGCAAAATAAGCTCCGACCAGAAACGGAACCGCCATCGCCGTCGGAAGCGGCATGAACCTCCCCACCTTCGCCGGACTAACATCCCTGACGACGTTGACCAGAACAGCAAACCAGAAAAACCCGTAACACATCTGGAGACAGTGGAGTGGCAGAGCAGAGAAGCCTTGCACCCCAAGAATCGCCATGTTTCTGTAGATCAACGCGTAAGGAGCCTTAAACTCTCCTTTAGGGTTTCCAACGTCGAACGCTGTGTAAAACAAGAAGAAACTCAACGGCGACACGATGCATCCGACGATTGTTCCGATCATTTGGCTAGCGAACATAGCCTTAGGTGACGCCATCGTGTAATGAGCCGTCTTGAAATCTTGCATCAAAATGCAAGAAACAGAAACTACGGACTTGATCAGTCCACATCCGGCTAGTCCGGCCACAACTCCGTCTTCTCTACCCGACACAGCCGCGAGGATGAAGAGACCAATCTTGCCATAGTTATAAGCCATGTTAATGTCTGTAAGTCCAGCTCCATAGGCGTTACAGAAAGCAAGAAATGGCGCGAAAATGTAAGCTACAATAATGTAGTACCATTTGAGCTGAGGAAATATCAGAGGAACCACGACGGTTGAGACCGCAGCGAAGGTTAAGTATCCGGCGACTCCGATCCACATAGGTATTTTGTCTCTGAGGAAATTCTCATCTTCTTTGAGAAACTTTTGGTGTTTCTTGTCACTCACGTCATCAAGATCATTAGGTTTGTTCTTCAGTCTTGCGTTAATACTGATAATGGTGACACAGAGGATCTTAACGAAAGTGTAGAGACCATCTCCGAGGATTAGAGCTACGGATAAGAATACTTGGTAACCGTATAAGCTCTTCATGTTCTTTTCATCGATATTATTAGGGAACCAAGAGCCTTTGAGTTTATCCAGAAGAGGCCACATTAAGCCATAAGAGAGGACAGCTCCTAATAGCAAAGAGAGGTTAACCAGATGTGAACATATCATTCCTGCTCCTACAAATGTCATGCTGAAATCAAAGAAGAACCTGCAAAAAAAAGAGAATTCAGTTTCATGATTTAAAAAAAAAAGAAATACCACAAATATTACTAAGCACACAAGTTTATTTCAAAATTAGCACACTATAAGCAAATTTCTTGAATAGCATATATTAAAACTGAAAAGGCAAATTTTTTTTAGTTTAGATTTAAGAATTTTGTTTAGATTTACACTCTCTGTTTCATATCATAAGTAGTTTAAGAAAAAAAATATTTGTTTAAAAATATAAGTAGTTTCCATTATTTTATGCAACTTTTACTTTTATTGTGTATAGTGCACTACAAGAAAACATGCTTATAACAAGGAAAAAGTTATTTAAGAAATTTACGAGAAAATTACTACGATGTTACGAAGAAACTGAATTTTGTCGTAAAGTCAAAGTAAAGTTACAAGAAAAAGGTTTCATTGTAATTTCGATGTAAATTTACGTCGATTTTACGAGAAAAAAGACAATTCGTTGAAAAGTCCTTGTAACTTTACAAGGCTTTTACGAAGAAACATGTTAGTGTTATTTTTTGTGAAAATGTGTATTAAGCATGCATTACTAAACTTATACCCTTGGTATAGAGATTTTGGAATAACTTGATTAGCTGTTATCAAAGTTACATCTCATGGATGAGTAGTTGCTGGAAAATAACCACCTTGGCAAGAAGAAGCGTGTATCGCTGAAGTAGAGGTATCTGAACAACAAACTGATGACATCTTTTTTATTGATCCAGATAAGTATCAATATGAAGATATTTTCGACGAGATGACTGAAGGGGAAGGTGAAGACGAGTTCGATGCAAGCGATGATGATCATTTGTACTGATATCGATGAAAACTCGAATGATTCAGAATGATGTAATATATGTTTTAAATATTTTATTCAAAAATATATAAATTAGTTTAAGACTTAATGCATGTGTATATTGTTTGATTATAATAATTATTTGTTTGCTTTTAAGGATTTAATTGGAGTTTAGGGTTTAAGAGAAATATGATAAATGGGAGAATGGGGTAAAAGGGATATGGTGTTATAGGTAAGAGATTTTGGGGTTTAGGGATTTGATTTTCAGGGATTAAGATATAGTCCTAGTAAATTCGTCGTAAAAGAAAACACGGGCCTGGTATATTCCTTGTAATACATGTGTCCTTGTAAATTCGTTGTAAAGATTTCCTTGTAAATTCGTTGTAACTCTAAAAACATGGGCCTGATAGTTTCGTCGTAATACATGTGTCCTTGTAAATTCGTTGTAATGCTTTCTTTGTAAATTTGTTGTAATGCTTTCCTTGTAAATTTGTTATAACTTTACAAGGATTTTATGACTAAACATGTTACCAGTATTTTTGGTGAAAACATGTTTAAGTTGTTTTACCAAACTGATTTCGTTGTAAGTGTTCTCAAACCAAGCAAGTTAACTTCATTTCATACCTTCAGTTTAGAGATTACAGAATAACTTGCAGTTTAAGGATTCAGTTAGAGTTTAGGGTTTAAGAAAATAATGGGATAAATGGGATGATAGGGTAAAAGGGTATGGTATAAATAGATAAGTGATTTTGGGGTTTAGGGATTTGATTTCCGGGGATTCATACGTTGTAATGATTTTCTTGTAATTTCGTTGTAAAGCTTTCCTTGTAAAGTCGTTGTAAAGTTTTTCTTGTAATTTTATCGTAAATTTTCCTTGTAAATTCGTTGTAACATTAAAAACGCGGACCCGGTAAATTCCTCGTAACGCTAAAAACGCGGGCTTGGTAGATTCCTCGTTAAATTACAACGACTTTATGAGGAATATTGTTTTCTTATATAAACTCAAAACATGAATGAGGAATGCCTCATTTATTCCTCTCAAACCACTCCTCCTCTCTTTCTCTCAAAGGTCTGTTTTTTTTTAATATTAATTTAAGTTCAGGTGGCTAGTTTAGTTGGTTAGTTTAGGTAATTAGTTTAGGTGGTTAGTTTAGATAATTAGATTAGGTGGTTAGTTAAGGTGGTAACTTTAGGTAAAAGAACTATATTCAAATATTAGGTTGAGGTAAAAGGACTGGTTAGTTTTTTTCTTTTATTAAATATATTTTATTTTCTTATAATTTTATGTAATTAATTATATTAATATGTTTATTTTTTAAGGTGGCTCCTAAAAGAAGGAACTGACGGTAGGAATAAGTTTCGTCAATGAAGCCGCAAGGATGACTTTGCCCTACTCTTCGAGACGTAACTCATAGATGAAGTTTGCGACTTTCCAGATGAAGTACGAGACTTTCCGGGAAGAAACACCCCCAACAACTTATTCGACATTGTCCTCTCTTAGCTTTTTATTTTTCAATTTTTTGTTTTCTATAAGAAATTTAAATATTATTCATGATATTTATATATTTTTAAAAAATCATTTTAATTTTCAATATTTTATTTTATAATTTATATTTTTTTATTTTGAATATTTCATAATATTATAATAATATGACAATGAGATGTAAATTCCTTGTAATGTTTACAAAGAGTTTACAAGGAAGTACTTTAAAATACTTGTAATTATTACAAGGATTTTACAAGGAAATACTAGTTATTCGTTGTAAACATTACAAGAACTTTACATTGAAATACTTGTAAATTCGTAGTAAATCATACAAGTATTTAAAGACGACTTTACAACGAAATACTCTCTTTCGCTTTTACAACGAATTTGTTTCATCGTAAATGTTACGTGGAAGTTACGACGAATCCTGCATTACGACGACCGTTTAACTACGAAACGCTATTCCTTGTTAATTCGTTGTAACCCTTCTATTACAACGAAATAGTTACAACGAATTAACAAAAAATATGACCCTTGTAATAAATATGTTTTCTTGTAGTGGTGTGACCATTCACATAATATAGACTTATCTATGATTGATTTAACTATAACTAATTTATATATCAAATGATATTTTTTAAATAAATAATAATTTTCTTAATTTTTATGCATTCAACTAAAACTAATTACATAAAAAAAATAGGGAAGTAGTATTTAGGAGGTGGGTTAGGGAAGTACTTAGTCATTTTATTTTTGAATTAATGTTCTTGAGGACTTTTATTTTTGAATTGATGTTCTTTTGAGGATTTTTCTGTGCTATTTTTGTCATAACTTTTTTGTGCTATACAAAGGATTTTCCCGTTTATAAAGCATAATTAACGGATAAATGTGTTTTTGTCTATATAACGGATGTTTACGATGTTGTCAAAAAAAATAAAAGCCGATGCTTACGTTTGTTTCCAAGCTTTCAAGCCAAAGGTTGGGAACTGAGCAAACCCACAACCTTCTAAGCCAGCGAAAAACCACTGGAAAAAACCCCACAAGAAACTAATTGAGAAGTACTTCATGAAGCCGCGCACTTGTTTCCTGCAAATCAATTTTAAAAAGATTAAAAACTTAAGTAACAATAACTTCTTGTTGTGTTTCAAAAAGAAAAAAAAAAGAATCACTTCTTGTAAACTAGGTTGACTAAATTACTTGGACTGTGCATCTCCTTGTGTGTGGAAGCCATTGATGAGCACAGCACTAGCTAAACCACTCGGGTATGTTAGCTTAAGGTCAATAATCATAACCTTACGGAGAGGGATTAAGACGAAAAGACCGACGAAACAAACCGCAAAAACATAAGCAGTCATCCAACCAAGACCTGGTTCTTTCACACTCTTCACCGAATTACCGTCCATGTTCTCACCAGATAACTCATATGTGTTATGGCTTAACCCCAGAAGATATGAAGCAAACCCACCTGAAAATATTCAAGAAGGCGCACAAAAATCAAAATTCCGCAAGTGATTTTATATTATATATACACCCCCAAAAGCCAAAAAGCGACCGACTTACCAAACTTAATAGTTATTTTCGTGGAAAAAAACTTAATATTATATATATGGAACTGCTATATCCCTTCATTGAAATCTTTGCTTGTTTCCCAAGAAAGAAAAAGAAACTGTTAAAGGTAAAAAAAGCAGTGTTCTTGACCTCCGACGGCAATGCTGTAACAAGCAACAGCAGATGTCTGAATCATTGTGTTCTCTTGTTTTGTGAATGGCTTTGAGACAAATCCTGATTTCTTGAGAATCTTAGTCCATGTCTGGACGAAGACAAAAGCCAGGAAAGCTGCAGAGCTGTTGAGATGTGGAACAATCCCTGTAGTAAGATTTAGCTTCTGAGCTATCACACTGAACACAACTCCGATCACTATACTCACTAACACGCCTCTAACCGTTATCTGCCTCGTCCATGGTTCAATCTTCCTCCCAGACATCTCTTCCTCTGTTTCTTGTTCCTCTTCTTGTATGGAGGGTTGATTATTGTTTTCATCTTCTTCTCTCTTCGTGATCTTTCTCTGCTCTACCTCCATGGAAACTGAAGGAAAAGCAAAGAAGAAGAGATTTAGCTGTGCAGATGATAATTCGTATACGGTATATATATACGTGAGGTTGTAATGTTTTAATTGTCCTTTAAACTAAAGTTTGAAATTTGATTTTTCTTTTATTCTATAAAAAAAATCAAATTCGGGAATCACATCATCATAGTTATAAGCATTCATTACGTGTAGATCTCCACCCTCACTTGGAAGTTGAAAATTTCAAAGATAACCATGATAGGTAAATATTTGAGTAGACAACTTTGGACCCTGACTTAAGTTTATTCATGCAAATAGTCACTGATTACGTAGATAAGATATCGAGGACGAGGTTCATTTAGATGCACACTCTTAACATAGAAAGATTAGTTAGTACTTGGCTTCCAAACTTTATAGTTTATTATGGGGGTTGATATACAATATATTAAATAACTATAAGTTATTATTAAACTATCAAAGGATGATAAGGCAACGAGATAAAAATTGGAAAAACTGAAGTGATACATTAATTAAGAATATAAAGAACAAGTTTAAACCATAATACATATATTAATAATTATTAGTGTAACGATTATGCTCTTATGTGGAGGTAAAACAACTGGTAAGTAATTATTCAACTTTCAAAAGATGATAGGCAATCTAGTTTATTTTTCTCTTATCCAATTTTTTTGGTTGCTATATACGTAGTACGATAAATAAGTCACAAAACAAACTTAGGAATTAAATTCTAATAGTGGCTACAAAACTGAAAGAAACCAAAATACTTTAAACTTCTCATCTACGATGTTGCTTTCTAATTTGTACTTATATTCGCGCACAACAAAGAGATTATTATGCCTAATAGAGATTAGATTCCCCGAGTTATTTTCTAAATTGAGGAGAAGAAACAAAACATTTTTAGAGTGGAGATATCGATAGATGGATGGAGACGAAATGAGAAGAAACTTATACTACTCCTTGACACCATTCATTTGTTAGATAATCTCATTCACTCCTAAGTCCTAATATCACAACTTATCCTCATAAATCATATAGCCCCTACATTGACTCCAACCGACGACCATTGACTTTTCAGACTCCTTGCTAAAATGATGACAACTTATTTCACTACTGCGTTTGTGTCCAAACATTATATGGACAGCATTTATCAACGAGTACTATCTTCCTTACATTCATTGTCATGGTGCCATAAGTTTTTGTTCGTTGGAAAGTCAACCTTTTGTTATCTTTAGCGACTTGTTGAAAAAAGAGGCAGCGAGATAGAGATAGAGATATCCAGTATATTCTTACTTACATGCATATAGGGGTGGGCAACATATCCGTAAATTTTGATTCGATTCGTTATTCGTTTCGATCCGAACCGAAAAATCCGGATATCCGTAACTTTACAAATCGAAGCAAATACTAAAATTCAATATCCGTCAAAAGCGAAGCAAATCACAAATATTAAAATTTGGAAAGCGGATATTCGATCCGATCCGGCAATATATAAGTACATGTATATCTTGATTATATTTAAAGTTTTATATGTATAAAATTATATAATTATTATTCTGACATATGATTTGACAGATTTTATTTACATTATTACTTATATAAAAGTAGTATATAAAAATATATTTTATGATAATTATATTTTTTTCTAAAGTTTTGTGTTATTATAATTGTTAACTAAGTTTATTTTATTTTTTTTACAAAATATGCAGATTTACTAATTCTTTTAATTTTTATCTTATATATCACGTAAAAAATATATTATACAAGACAAATCTGCATCGAAATTTTAAGATTATTTGTATTAATCAAAACATATGAGATATCCGTAAATATTCACAAATATCTGCAAATATTTAATTATTTTCTGGATATCCGTATTTTCGAATATTTGTATTTCTCCGAATAAAAAAAAATACAAAAATTAGATATCTGTAACATACGAAAGTAAATCACTAATACTTCTAAAAAATCTGATATCCGATCCGTGACCACGCCTACACACAGGGGCAGTAGAGGTTAGGTGGAGACTGTGTCACACACAGTTTTTTTGTTTTGTTTAATAGTTACCTATATTGTATGTAAATACCTTAATAGTAATATATAAGATTTATAATATATGCTCCATACTAAATGAGTTACTGGATCCGCCTCTACATATACATGTTACCCGAAATTAAGAGAGATTTACATTCATAGTCACTTTATGACTTTTTATATTATAATAGATCACTTTCTATTCTTAAAACACTTTTCTCAACTAATTCCCTTCTTTACTAACTAGAACATAACTAAATACAACTACTAGGACCCACCACCTAATCTATCTACTTCACTATTATTTTCTTATTGAAATAATGATGCTTCAAATTTGGAATAAAAGCAACGATGAAGGAAAAATAGCAATGAAAGAGGGCGTTTTGAATTACGGCAGAGGCGGTGGCGTTGCCAACATCCCTACACATTGATTTCATCTCCTTCGCCCAAAAAAGCATCACGGCCGTCACCCCCCCCCCATTTCTATGTCTTTATCATTGGCCATGAAAACATAACCACCAAGCTTCCTCCTTTGCAACAACTCGGCTGGGTCTTCTCCTTTGGATTCACAACCACATCGAAGCTCAATCCGCGACCATGAAAGCTTCTTCCTAGACACAAATTCACTGTGGTAGCCGTCGGGAGTCGTCGTCGCTTCAGTCTTCACATCACAGAGGAAAACTCGAGCAACAATGGTGATTTGTATTTGTTTTGCGTATTTGGTCCTCCAATGTTTTAGTTGTTCTCAGTTTGACCCCAAACTTTTAAAATTGCATATAAATCCTCGTGAATTAAACCCAAACTTCTAAATATGTGTTCCAGCCCCTCTTATATTACAAGATTGGTCATTCATGCTTAGGTGTGATTTCACTTTGGTTCCAAAGTCATGAAATTGTGTATTTGTGAGTTTTGGTTTTGTTTTGTGAACTTGGAGAGTTGGGAATGTATGAAATGCGGTTATTACGTTTGAGTTCATTATGTTTTGATGTGTGGTGTGTTAGTACAAAGTATTGCAGCAATGTGTGTTTTTAACCGTTGGCTTTTTGCTAGCTAAGATGGACGTGTACACGCTAGAATGTGAACATATGGACAAGCTTGAATGAAGATGTACACGCAGACAAGCATGACAGACATTGTACACATGGACAAGGATGACACTCTATCATACAAGTGGCAATATGTGTTTTGAATTGTTGGCCTTTTGTTAAGTAGGATGGACGTGTACACATTAGAATGTGTACATATGGACAAGCTTGAATGATTGTTTTAGAATATCATTCATGATTTTTAATGCCCACCATTGTTGATGTCCATATGTACAACAATTTCTCGTGTACAAGCATATAACCGTATTTATCATGGAACATGTGTACATATATTTCCATGTTTGACCAGTATGGATAGCAAATGTTACCATTGTATTATAAACATATATATTTTTTAGTTATAAATTTATTTGATTGTTAGAATTATACACTATAAGCAGACGTCTTACTTCATATTTTATAGCATTTAGCACTTGTTTTCAATTAATTTGCATTTGAAATGGTATATAATGCATATTTGTTTGAGGTCAAAATGAAAGGATATTTTTGTAGAATCAAAAGTTTAGGGTAAAAAGTGAAGTTATTTTAATTTAGAGGATCATATGTGAAAAATTGCCTAAATTGGTCATTGTTGTCACAAACTTCTCGATCTGAAGAGAGTCTCCTTCGATTCCGACGACTAAGGAGCTGGGGAGGACGTTGAAGCTTCCCACTGAACTGGAGACACCACGGAAGAGAAGACTAGTGGAGACGGAAGAACGCGGTGAAGGATGGAGCTCACCATGGCTGAAGATTCCCATGGAGAGCTCATCGACTTGGAGCAGTCTCAGCGTCCATGGTACGTGACGGTGAATCATCCACGGTGAACTGAAATCCTGATTCAAGTGAACTTTATCAGATTAGAAATAAATGAGGGCTAAAAAGTTTAGTTCACTGTTTCAAAAATAATTGAAAAAGAGAAGGGAAAAATAAAAGAGAATGGGGACCACAAATTATAATATGGTTTTGTTTTAGCCAGGAAACCTAACGAGAATTGACCAAATAGTTAGAAAAAGTGTGTGAGTAGCAGAAAGTGATTCATATTGTTATTCATAAGTGCAAATGCGACTCTTGGTGTAATTATTTCCGAAATTAATTTGTCACTATCTTTTTTGAACGAATTAACTTGTCACTATCAAACCAATATTATTTGATTAAATTTAAGTTCATGTGACAAACTTTAGACAGTGTTTAAAATCATATGGTTGTAGACTTCTAAAAAATCATCTTGCAGCAAGTACGTCAATCATATTGGATTTACAGATGACACTATACACAAAGGATCCCAAAGTGCTCTCTTACTTTTTTTTTTTGATCAAAAAAAGTGCTCTCTTACTAACATAATAAAAATATACCAAAAGAGAAAAAACAATCATCGAAGCATGTTAATAATAAATTCAAAGTAAATATGTGGGGTTTGTATTCCTTTCTGCTGTCTTCAACTATTAGTTTACATCAGAAGAAAACAATGATCGTTTTACTGTTGTTATCTTCGTCATCATCATCTGAAAAACAGAAATATAATTTGTGTTTTTTTATATTTTAAAAACTTTTTACATCCAAAATATATAGATCAGAGATTAATAATCAACTCAATCAGAAATTATACTAAAGAATAATTTAAAATAAATCAAATACTTGGTGAAGATGATTAACATATGCCTACGAATATTCGAGAGATTTTACAACTAGAATGTGCATATGGAACATTTGTTTGTCCCCGAGCTTCTCACCCTGCACTCTCTTCTGAGCTTCTCACTCTGCTCTTTCTCTCCTTCGTCTTCCTCATTGCATTGCCTCTCAGCCTCAACAGCTTCATTCTCTAAAATATCTTCCTCTTTCCGTCTCTGCCTCTCCTTTGCCTTAGAAACAGAATATAAACAGAAACTAGGCTAATAGTAACATGAGTATTTTGACTTCTACAAGAAAGAAAGCGCATACTTGATCTGCTTTGCGTCTTGTTTCTTCTTTCCTCTCTGCTTCATCCCTAGAAACAGGTGTACTATTTTTTTTTTTTTAACACATACTCATTAGATTAAAATAGAAGAAGTAACAGACCTCGGGTCCAAGTCCAGCCCACCAACGGGTTAAAAAACAAAGGAAGACGAGAGAGTTTGTTTCGTGAGACCATCGGCTTCTCCATTGGAAGACCGAGGAAGATGCTTAAAGGTTATCTTGACAAGAACAGAGGAGATCTGTTGGATATCTTTGACGATACCGAAGATCTCCTTCACATGTGTGTCGTTGTTGATTGTTCGGATGAGCGTTAAATTGTCAGAGAATATCTGAAGCTTGGATAGCTCGAGATTCACTGCAGAGATGAGACCAGATCGAAGAGCCAGCGCTTCCGCAAACCAGTGGAGAGCTAATCCGATCTTCTATTGCTGAGTTCTGGTGGAGTCGTCGTCCCGACGGGTCTGTGAGGATCCACGCAAGACCTGTCCTTTTCGATTGGGAATCATATGAAGCATCAGACATGCAAATTACTGTCGATCCGTCGACGATCTCTGATTGGAGAGTTCCTCTTTGGGGAGGTAATGCTGTCGAAACAACTATCTTTTGCGGTTGAGCTTCAATCCATTCCCTTGCTAAACAACAGGTGTACTATTTTATAGCACTTTGTGGAGTACGGCAAGTGAGCACAGTCGGAAGCACCACCAATCGCCACCCCCTGAAGACGAAGCGTATTCTGGGACTCCGGACACGTAATACAGAAAAAACCAAATCAAATTTGTTTCTCTTGCTTTTTCTTGCGTCCGTTGAAAAAGACTTGATTTTGCTTAAATAAATGTCCTAGTTAGCGAAAGAGATCGTTTGATTTTCACATAGGGCCGACACAATTTGGGCCTTTACCTAGAGATGAAATTTACAAATCTACAACCAAACATTAAGTTTGATGATCTTGTGTAAATGTAACTAATATTTGATTGTTTACTAGTTGACAAAAGTCGACAAAAAAAAAAAAAAAAAGTTGACAAAAAAAAATCATTAGACATAAAAAAATTTTTAACGCTGATTTATTAAGATAATGTATCTACAAGAATGATTATCTAGGCGATTCGACAACCGACAATACTATCTGCCTAATGAAATCTACACCTAACTACATCATCTGCGCCGTCTTATGAAGATGCAATTCTGACCATATTTACTTGCATCATGATGAAGATCTCTTGTACACATCTCTTTTGTAGTCTTCAAAAAAATTCATAGTTTGGGATTCAAACCCCAAAACTAACCGTAGAAGCTTTTAAACTTTAACCATTAGGCTTCGGTATTTCCGTACCAGACATAAAGTTTTAAGTTGAAACTTGGAGACTAAGAATGGTGACCAAAGAATAAAAAGAAATAATGTATCTTTAATATTTTTAATAAATTTTACCATTTATAAAGAATAGTCATTTCATTTCATTTTTTTCATACATTTAATTGTAGAGAACTAAAAACTAAATTTATTCATAACTTAATTAGTAAATTTGATATGAAATAACTATTCCTTATCATTTTCATAAGTTTTTTTTTCTTTTGTTTTTTTCCTAATTATTCTTAGTGTTCCCAAGATGATTGCTAGTTAGATCCGAATAGTAGTTTAGTCGATGGGCATGATACTAACTATAAGAATTTAGTTGTTCTTGCTTGGTACATCTGTTTTTATTGGGTTTCTTTGCGTTTTGAAGCTTCTGTAAGTCACGTTATGTTATTATACATGTCATAACTAACGTAACTTGTTATAATGGGAAACTTGATTTTAACCCACACATCCCTGCAGTTAGCATTTCATTTTATAAATATATAATTTTCAAATTATATATTTCATATATACATTTTTAGATCATATATTACTATCATTAAAAAAAGAGATAATATATATTTCTAAATATAAAAGTTTAATGTATTTAACCATTTTGTTATTCGTATAAATTATTATATAATTTATAAATTTTAATTCTCAGGTGAATGATAGTTTAATCTTTTTAAACGGTAATGATATTTTATTCATTTATTTAAATGAAATTATTTTTTTACAAATATAGTAATTTACCCATTTAAAATAATTTTCATATGTAATAATTTATTACTTCTATTTAAATATAATATATAGATTATATTTATAAAATTTATAAAATATCACATAATTTTTTATAATAATATGTTAATTAAAATTAATTTATAATAATATTATACAACTAATTACGAAATTAACCAATGCATTCATTATTTTGTAAGATTTGTTTAAAGTTTTTCTTAACAGATTTTGTTATTACTACAACTAAAATTTAAATTGACAGTTAACATTGATTTCTTATTAGTATCCTTTTAATTATTTAGATTCTTAGAAATTTAATAAATTAATTTAAATAATCAAATAAATGTGAATAAATATATGGAACTAGTACTCTCTCTCTTTAGTGAGAGGAAAAAAAGAGAGAAAAATCTCTTTGCACCTCCTCTTGATGCAACATGATATTTGGAAATTATCCAAATATCTTTATCATTCATTAGCTTACAAAAATAATTACTTTTTATTTGTATTTTCTATATTATAGTTTTACTATTTAATTTAAGATTAGGGTTTTCAAAGATCTAAGAGATTATTATATATAGGCATTAAACCTACAGTTGTATTCAGTTTGATTTGATTAATAAAAGAGCTTTGAATTTTGGGAGAATAATATTCTCTATCTCTTGTATTGATTTGATTAGATTCATCAATCAAGAAGCAAGTCTCAAGTGAGGATTCCATAGAATCCCTTGGTTGAGCTGGCAGGTCCCAAGCGTGGTTTCATAACTCTTTGGTTGAGCTGTTTATCGTTTCTTCCGCTCCATCACTTACCCATCAAAAATCATTCAGAAAGGAGAAGACTAATTAGAGGCTTTTTTGGTTTGTAATATATTAGATCTTAGATAAATCTTCTTATTTCGGTTAGCGGATTTCTCTTCCTTGGGAGATTTTGGAGGGTCTCAATCTCAATTTCAAAGTGCATCTTTATGTTCTATCTTTCTTTGATTTGGGGTTGATAAATAATAATAATGTTTGATCATTAGATCGATTATTTTTCCGGTTAGCCGACTTCAGATTTCGCTGTGGCGATTATTCCCCTTCCGCAATGTATTTCTATCCCGAACGATTGAAGCGGATTTCTTCACTTCTCCATAATCCTTAATCTCCTTTTCTATGAGTACTAAATCTTTTAATGTAATATGGAGTTAGTCTCTCAGATGTAAATGAAGATTGAGTAGTTGGTTTCATCTTGATTGACGGGCGAGAGATTCAGCAGAATCCGGCATCTTGAGATGGTCCAATATATTGTCTATTCTAAATCAATTAAAAATTTTCAGATATAATCATTAGTGTTTGTTGGGGTCTTTGTTTCAAGAACACGGTTATGGCGGAAGTGATAATCTCATGAGTACAAATTATTGGTGAATGAAGCTGTTGGGAAAAGGAAGATTGAAGCAGCGTAGTTGATCAAAGGAGCACACCGACGAAGATCATGGAAGTCAACAGCGAGCTAGCTTTCCAAGACTTCATGCCCTTTTCTTAAGACGTGTCCCTACTTTATGTATAACTAGGGTCAGCCCACCCTACGGATGAGATATACTTTACTTGTGATCGAATTTATTTTAATGATTTTATAGTTTTTGTTTTAGGTTTGTATTTGCAAAAGATGTGTACGATAATGATTTTCGTCTTTTAGAAAATCTTAGGTGAGGAGGGATTATCAGTGACGGAGCCAATGTAGAAGCACGTGGGTCAACTGACCTATGTCAATTTAAAAATTTTGCCGAGTATAAACATATAATTGTAATTATACACTGATTAATTGGTTCATTTTAGTGGTTTGGCCCACTTGATAGCTGTAAATCTTTCCATAATGTATATGTATATAATAGTGAACCCGGTAGATTTTGATTCTACCTCTGCCACTGAGGATTATATGTGATAAAATATATTTGCTTGTTTAGAATATTTGTTTCTGTTGTCTAAAAGGATAAATTTATTAAATATATATTAGTTTAATTTTATCTGCTTAATTATATTATTTGATATAATGTGTTTTGAATTTGATGGTAGTATATAGATGTCTTTTATCTGTAGTTCAATGAAAACATCAGAAATAGTGAGATTTTAGAAAAATGAAAGGTAAAATTATTTTTAAGAGATTATTTATTTATGTTTATATTAAAGTTATACATATATAATAGTTATGTTATTGTTATTCCATCGTATTAATTTGTTAGTTATTGTGTCTATTCATTTGCCGAGTATTAATTTATATACTTCTTACTATATCTATTATTTATTTGTTTCATTATTTTGTGTCAATAATATGAATCTCCATGTTATCGGTTAAATATATGTATTGCCAAACATTATCGACTAATCATTGATTGTACAATTTGTTAAGAAAGTACATTTCAAACTGAAGTGAATATATAATATAATACAAACCAAAACCAAATTGTTTCGTGTTAATAGCATCTACAAAAGCAATTTCAACTTCAGATGTGAAGTTTTACATGCCAAGTTGGAAAACTCTTAATTTTGAAGCGTTTTCTAGTGAAACTTTTAAAACCAATATTATCTTTTGCAATTTAGAAAATATGAAGACGTAAAGGATATTCAACATTAGTAAGTATGATAGAATAGAGTACGACTTGCATGTAAATATAGAGAAACCTCTGATCATACTATATGGATGTAGAAAGTATGAGCTCGCCGAATTTAGGGTTTCGATTGCAAGTTTTTGATCTATTGTTGATTGGATCGGAGGTTATATGCCTAGATTAGTTTAGTAGTTGACTTGTCGAGATCTTCAATGAAGCCCATGAATCTACATATTAGATGAAAAGCAAAATTTAACTGATTTTCAGTGACTTGGACATGTGTCGCTCTCCTAAGAACTAACTTTTTGATATGGATCCGAGGTGGCTTCACCAGGATAGAAAAACCATATTTTCTATATATAGATTCGTACATGTGCTTTCTTGTAATGCTTGTAAGGAAAATAATTTGTACTCTATAATTATCTTAGGCTTAATGAAATGATAAAGTCGACAAAAAAAAATTTAGCAAGTCCATGGAATAGTTCTAAGGTGCGGCTAGGGCTTCCATATGGCGAAAAGCTTGGAGATTATGAGATTGATGTTTTCCTTTGAATAATTGATCTTCTCCTAGGCTATATGTTTCTTTGATGTGTAGTTTAGCCATTGATCTATCACCTGCAGATTCTATCGCTTCTGTTTTCACCCACGAGATCACATCTCCGAGATCAGTCCAGTCAATAGTTGTCCCGATATCATCATCACCTACCGTTCAGCCTCATCTCGATCTGATTATCATCAGAACAATTCTATCTAATCAAGTTTGCCTTCTCTATTGCGTATTTGACAAGGAAAGTTGATTCCACGACCTTCATACTATCGTATGGGGACAACAGCGGAATCAAGATCGGCTCATATGGCTGATATCAATGAAGGTCTGATGAGTTCCAAAACCTCATCACATCATTATCCATTAGGACACTCAGTTGGAACTGTCGAGAGATTGGAAAAAACCTCACAGTCCCACGTCTTACGGAGATGTGTCAAAAGCATCGCCTAGGATTTATGTTCCTTTTTGAGATGAAGCGGATATTACTAAATATTCAGGCCGAATTAGGTTTTGATCATTTATTTACCGTTGAGCCACTTGTCCTCAGAGGATGTTTAGCTTTATTTTTCATGGATGAATTTCAAGTTAATATATTATTTTTGAATAACCGTATGATTGAGGTAGCCATTGATGGAATAAAATTCTATATGACGTTTGTTTATGGGGACCCTGTACTTGAAAGACGAGATCAAGTTTAGAAATGTCTTACGCATTTCTCAACAACAATAAATGGATCTTGGTTCATGATAAGAGACTTTAATGAAATTACGGGTCATAATGAGAAGGAAGGAGGGATAAAACGTCCTGATAATTCTTTCATGCCCTTTAACTAGATGCTTAAAGACTGTGGGATGCTCGAGATTCCTTTTACGGGAGATAAGCTCTCATGGGTAGGGAAGAGTAACAATTGTGCGATGTCGGAAATGCAGATTGGCATGAGAAGTTTCCACGTTCGAATGTGAATTATATGAGGTTATGGGGATCAGATCATCGTCTAATCCTTGCAGGCATACTCAGAAAGCCAACGAGAAGATAAAAAAAATCAAGTTTGATAAGGGATGGCTGGATAATGAGGAGTTAAGGCAAGTCGTTTTCGAGGGATGGAAATCTCATGATCTTCCTCCCAATGCGACGATCATGGAACATATTGCAGGCTGTCAAAAAGCCTTGAGTAAATGGAGGAGACAGCATAACGTAAACTCGGCAAAATTAGTAGAGGAGCTTAAAGAAAAGTAGAGGGTTTCTACGCAGATGATAATGCCACAACTGAGGAAATTGCAGCAACATTAAAGGAACTCTCTGATGCTCTTAAGGCAAAAAAAATGTTCTGGAAACAAAGAGTCGTGTGTTCTGGATAAGAGAGGGCGATAGAAATACAAAGTGTTTGCATGCTTTAACAAAGCAAAGAAGAGTTAGAAATAAAATCACGCAGAAAATAGAATTATAGTTGAGGATGAAGAATGATCAGTAGCCATTGTTGGTAGCTACTTTAGCCAGATCTTTGAATCATCTAATCTAGAGGACATTGAAGAGGCACTTACTCAGGTTCCTACGACAATCACTGGGGCAATGAATGATAATCTTACAGCTCCAGTTTTTGAATGGGAGGTCAAATTAGCGCTCTTTGCTACGCATCCAAAAAAGGCTCCAGAACCAGATGAGATGACTGTACTTTTCTATCAGAAATTATGGGATATAGTAAAGAAAGATTTAACTCTTATAGTTAATAAATTCTTTTTTGAGGGGACGTTGGTGAATGGACTAAATGATACAAATATATATGCCTCATCCCAAAGACAACAAAGCCTAATGAAATGTCTCAATTCAGATCCATAAGTATGTGTAACATCAGTTACAAAATAATCTATAAGGTTTTATGCCAAAGATTAAAAAAAATTTTACCAGGCTTGATATCAGAAATCCAGTCAGCCTTTATTGCTGGAAGACATATATCAGACAACATTATGACTGCCCAAGAAATGTTCCACGCTTTGAGGACTAAACCAAGTGGGTGCAACAAAAGGATGTCCATTAAGACAAATATGAACAAAATATACGACATGATGGAATAGTTTTTTATAGAAGATGTCATGCGCAAGATGGGCTTTTCAGAAATATGGATCACTTGATAATGAGATGTATCACATCAGTGAAAAATACATGGTACTCATGAATTAATGGACTGTCAAGAGGAAATATTGTTCCAGGAGAGGCCTATGACAAGGAGATCTTTTATCTCCTTTCATTTTTATTATGTGCACGGAAGCGCTAGTTACCCTTTTCAATCATGCAGAGAACCAAGAGAAGATAACCAGGATGCGCGTCACACGTTTGTGTCCCTCGATATTTCACCTTCTCTTTGCTGATGATAAGCTTTTTATGTAAGGCGAGCCCCGTGAATGTGATGAAGTAATGAAAGTATGCAGAAAATATGGCAAAGCATCAGGCCAATGTATCAACTTTGATAAATCGTCCCTACTCTTTGGTAAGAGGATAAATGCAAAAATTAGACAAGAGATTAAAGATACACTTGGAATTCAGAACGAAGGAGGTATGGGCACCTACTTAGGTATCCCAGAGGACATAAGTGGTTCAAAATGCAAGCTTTTTGCATTTCTAAAGGATAAGTTGATGCGTAGAGTTAATGGCTAGGCATGTAAATGGCTCTCAAAAGGAGGGAAGGAAGTGTTAATTAAATTCATTCTGCTCGCGCTTCCAACATATGTTATGTTTACTTTCCTGCTCCCATTGAAGATATGTGAAAACCTAGGAATGTCATTGTTCAATTCTGGTAGAGTTCAAACCCACCAAAAAGAGGAATACACTGGGCGAAATGATAAAGAGTTTGCTTACCAAGAGATGAGGGTGAGATTGGTTTCCGTATGATCCATGAGTTCAATCAGACTCTTTGGTTTCCCGAGTTTTGAGGGGAAGATACTATAGATTGAGATTACCATTGAAAGTAAACTCTGTTAGCAGCCCATCTTATGTGTGGACTAGCATTTCTACTGTAAAAAAAAATTGTTATTACTGGGAATCAGACAGAAGATACACTCAAGATATGAAGTCAAGTTGTGGGTGGATCTGCGGATTCCAACGACCCATGCAAGACCAGCTACCCCTATAGCACAAGTTATGCATCCTAATATGAGAGTTAGTGATTTAATAAATAAGGCATCAAAGGAATGGGATGTTGGTCTATTGGAGAACTATGCCAATCCTGACGACATACCACTTATAAAGGAGTTTGGTCATAATCTCAACTCATCATCATGATACATTCTGCTGGAACTACACAAGGAATGATCAATACATGGTTAAATCTAGATATTGGGTGGCTCAGAATTTATTAAAAACAGAGGAGGAAAAAGAAGTATTGGAGCCTAGTATCACAAAGCTCCAAGCCTTTGCTTGAAAGCTAAAAGCACCAAAGAAGCTATGTCATCTTATATGGCAGTTGTTCGGACAAGTGGCAGTAACGAGGAACTTAGCAATACGTAATATGAGGTGTGATAATTATTGTCCATGATGTGGAGAACCAAAAGAATTTGCAACTCATGCCATATTTGAATGTCCTCCAGCTTTACGGTTTTATCATCAACTTCAAAAAGCCCAAGTATATTTCCAGCACCTAGCGTCTACACAACTATGGATTATCTATTCTGGAGAAAAAGTAGCATTATCAAACTGGACCAAGACAGTGATCTTTATCTCTGGATAATCTGGTATATTTAGAAGGATAAGAATGACAAATTATTCAGAGGGATATACAGAGATCCCTTGGAGTTAGTTCGATATGCAGAAAGTGAATGTAAAACCTGGTTTGATGCGAACGAAGTGGTACGACTAGTGGTACAAGAGAATAATAATGACGAGGCCCAAGTCATAAGTTTGGGAAATATTTTCTTATTAAATGGATCTTGGATTCATGATTCTAATTTTAGTGGGTGTGGATGGGTATGAATGGACAGTGATGGGAACATCCAACTTATAGAGACAAGAAATTTCACTCGACGCGAAACCTTTACATTCGGAAATAGAAGCACTGCAATGGGCAATGGAGAATATGCTTCAACATTCAACATGTCAGAGCTTCAGGACAATTTTTAAGGAACTGATTTCAATGATAAAGGAACCTCATGCTTGGCCAAGCTTCGTAATGGAACTGGAGTTGGAAAGAGACGTTACAAATATGCTTCCCAGTCCCCGGATTTCAACATCATTTATGTACCACGAGAATACTATCAGATTTCAGATTTTTTAGTTAAAACAGCTAGATCATTTTATATGAAGTTACATTTTGTTGGTTGTTTTATTCTGATCTGGTTATCCAGACCATCTTACGTTACGTTTGAATAATAGAATAATCAAAAAAATATTAAAAAGAAAAAAAAAGACGATAAAAAAATTTATGGAACTAATATGATTATTTCAAAGTAAATAAATGGTACTTCTATTTTAATATAGAAGAAGTTGATTGGCTTTGGTCAAAGTTCAAGCAGGTTTCTTTTTGCATTTCGTTCTTAGTTATCATGTATGGGTCTAATTGTCTTTCATGTAACCATCAACCATGTTGTTATATTGAATTGTCATTTTAATTTTTCAGTATTGTGTATTGATTTAGATGGTAGCGGTTTGAAAAATACAATTTTCTATCCTTTTTTCTCATTAAACCATTCATATAAACAAAGAACAAAAAGTTGAATAATCTAGTTTGTAAGTCTTCTACTTAATTAGAAAATTAAAAGTCATGTGCGATCATACATAAATTTCATAGTTACCAAAATTGTCCCTAAGCTATTATCATTCCCTGATTTGGAATCTATAATTCTCTTTTCTTCTACTGTTCTACCTAATGTAATGTGTACATTACATGTCATGCATGGTCCATCTTATCATCTTATAAATTATAATACTCCACTAGCCTAACAACTTGATTTCTACTTTCGAAAGATTAGAACCACAAATCTACAGTTGTTATAAACTGTCAACTAGCTGTCAATGGCATGAATACAACTCTCACAGATTAAAAAACATGTCAGGCATTCCAAGTACTTAACCTTCAAAATGTGCTAAGAGTACAACATAAATAAAATTAGTTAAACTTAGAACTAAACTTGACACCTAGTTAACTAACTTAACATCTCCAATAGTCAAAACCTCTTTCGCTAATTCTCAAGTAATGTGGAAAGAAAAAAATAGACATTGTCGGATGTTACATACATGCATTAATGAATTTCAAAAATATACGACTTTGTAGAGAAGATCTCGTTACAATTAAAAGTTACGGAATTAATGCCTAAACTAAAATGTTTGAGCAAAATTAACTATACTCCTTCTGTTTTCAAATACTCCTTCCGTTTCGAGTTATATGTCCTTTAGATCAAAATTTCCGTTTTAAAATAAGTGTTGTTTTATGATTTCGGTATAAAATTTAATGATTTTTTATTCTTATATTTTTTCTGTTAGTTGAAATCTGGTTAGGTGTATTAATAATAATGTTTTTGTCTAATAAATATACAAAATTAGATATTTTATTAATCTACGTGGCAAAATTTAAAACGACAAGTAAATAAAACGGATCGAATAAGTGTCATTTTAACTTTGTGCATACAGATTAAGGAAACAATTAATATTACATAGTTTCTATATAAAACACAATTACTTATACAACTAACCATATTTTAACTAATAAAAAAAATAAATCACATCATAGAATTAATAAATTTGAAAATCAAAAACAATATTTATTTTGTAACAAAAAAAGTTTTTTACGATGACATCTATTTTAAAACGGAGGAAGTAATAAAGATTCAACTAGTTTTACGGACGTGGGTTTATGATTCGAACTTTCGAAGTTGTTGAGATATTCGAGAGAAAACTTAACCACCTATCTATTTAATTAAAAAAGGATAAACGTTCCACTGTATAAGATCGCATACTTTAACAAAACACACCGAATTTAGAAACTTAGTGAAGAAGTAAAGTTTCAAAAAAAAAAAAAAACTTAGTGAAGAAGTATGTTCACATAAGTTCGAAGTTCGAGTCATTGTCACTTTGAGACAAAATTATTTATCGTTGGTCGGATTCTTTTCATCTTCCTTTATTCAGTGGCCACCTTACCACACCACCTAAGTTATTTGACCTTGATGTCTTTGTTGATCAACGCCGTAACACTACAAGACAACAGGCCAATACCGAGGGCCAATATCGTCGG
The DNA here is from genome assembly GCA_026261945.1 of Hirschfeldia incana. Taxonomy (NCBI): domain Eukaryota; kingdom Viridiplantae; phylum Streptophyta; class Magnoliopsida; order Brassicales; family Brassicaceae; genus Hirschfeldia; species Hirschfeldia incana. The sequence continues at coordinate 9,878,103 of JABCMI010000006.1, forward strand.
AATGTCCTCGGAATAACGGTATTTCGACGACATACCGAGCATAGTTTCCTTCGGAAAAAAGTCCACGGTATTTAGCAAGTCCTCGGAATGTCCTCGGAAATTTCCGAGGAACAATTATTCCGAGGACATACCGAGTACGACCTTTCGTCGGACAGGTCGTCGGAAAATACCGATGACGCTTCCGTCGATATATACCGAGGACTGTCCGATGAAACTTATCATCAGATTACGGATTAGAAACCGAGAAACATTCCGAGGAATCTGGTCCTCGGAAAATTCCGAGGAACCCATGTCGTCGGAATTTTCCGAGGACACATTTCGTCGGAAACGTCCCTCGGAAAAGTCCGACGGAAGACGTCGTTGGAATATTCCGATGGACTGTTTCCTCGGAATTTTGGAAAAAATTAATTTTAAAAAAAAAATAAAAATTAGAAATTTAAAATCGAAAATATAAAATTAAAAAATTAAATTTCGAAAATAGAAAATTAAAATTCTAAAATTTAATTTCGAAAATATAAAATTCAAATTCAAATTCAAATTAGTACAAATAAAAAAACATTCCAAAGTTTAAAAAAAAAAAAACTACTGGTTGTGGGGGTTTGGGTTTTGGGTGTTCGGGTCCTGCAGAGTCGGGAAGTTCACGTTCGGGTGCAACGTCCTCATCATCTCCATCATCTGCTCGTTCAGCTTCTTCTGTGCCTCGAAGTTCGCTTGTTGAGCCTCGAAGCTCGCTTGTTGAGTCGTCATTTTGTTCTCCAACGCAGATATGCGAGTATCCTTGTCTTGCAGCTGACCAAGGAGTACTTCGGTATCAACATAGGGCGGTGGTGCGGCTGAAGATGCAACTGACTGGGCCCGACGAGCCAAACCGAACAAATGCCCCTTCCTCTTTGGAACCGTCTGAAATAGAATATAGACAAAGTTAAACAATATCTAAGATGCATGAAATGAAATTTAAAAAAAAAAACTTACCGATTGAACGATTTCGTTGATCCGAGCCTGAGGCAACTGGGTACCCGTCGAATCGTCGTCGTCGGTGGGAAGCTGAGACGCTGCTTCTTCCAACTGAGTGCTGATGAGGTCGACCACATCTCTCGCAAGACCATCATCAATCTCGCCGGTCTTCTTGTTGGTATACGCCCTCTTCATTAGGCGAAATCATCAGCCGGCTGACCCTCATTTTCTTCCACCTTGATATCAATATAAATTAAACAAAAATTAGTAATTAGAAGAAATTAATAAAAATTTGAAACTTTTAAAATTTGAAAAAGAAACGAATGAAATTACCATGCGATCCCTGAGAGTTGCTTGAGACTGAGCACCCAAGTTGTGCTTGAAGACGCCCTTCCCTTTACGCTCGCTTTTGCGGTTCGTGGAGTTGGTGGAAGAAGTAGCTTTCGTCTCATCCTTACTCCAATGCACACACAACTCCGTCCAGACCGTCAGGTTCATCGACTTTGGGACCTTTATAAAAAAAATTGTTAGATAAGTTAAAAATTTTAATAATAAATTTAAGAAATTTTTAAAATACTAAAAAAACCTTGTCTTTTTGCCACTTCTTCTTCCACTCATGAATTTGATACGAGTAGTTCGTCATGACTTTATGGACGAAGTGGTAATAGATGAACGTCGTACTATCGGGATTCCAGTTGAACTCTTGCTGCAAAAAATACATAATTAGTAGAAAAATTATATTAAGAATAAGATTATAAAAAAAATTGGGAAATTTACCGCAAACTGTTGAAACCACATGACTTTTTTCCAGGTAGGGAAGTCCGAGAAAGTCGGATGTCCCTCGTCCAAAGACGAGTACATCATACCGTTGAGCCATGTGCTGATCCCGTTCGAGGATCCGTTGAACCATGTTTGATGCGGTCCAGATGGATACGGAGTGAGAAACGGCAGACGCTCACGACCCGGCTGTCGAACATACTCCGCAACCCTCACCAGTTCCGGAGGACTCTGATAAGTCGGAGGAATAGGGGGTGCAGCACCGGAGCCAGTAGGAGCGTCGGGAAATGGAGAGGGAGATGTTTGGAACGAGCTGCGGGGCGATTGGGAATCCTGAACGGAGACACTCCCCGAGCCACGACCACGACGCTGTCGAGGAGGCCGGATCTGATCATCGTCATAAGACCTGAGAAATTATATATATATATATATATATATGAGTATAGAGAAATAAGTTTTAAAAATTAAAATAATAGTTTAGTAATTAGAAAAATAGTTTTATACATGATTTATAATTTGAAATTTTTAATTTTAAAAAATTTATAATTTGTTAGTATACATTTTTAAAAAGTTATAAAAATACAAAAAATAGTTCAAATAAACAAAGAAATTTTTAAAAAATTTTAAAAAAGTTTTAATATATGAAAAAATAGTTTTAAAATATTTAATATTAATAAAAATTTATAATTTATTAGATTACATGATTTATATATATATATGAGTATTAAAAATTAATAAATTGTTTAAGAAAATAGAAATAAGTTTTAAAAAATTTTTAAAAAATTTTTTAATATATTTAAAAAAGTTTTAATATATGAAAAATAGTTTTAATATATTTAAAATTAAGAAAAATTTATAATTCATTAGATTACATGATTTATATATATATATATATGAGTATAAAAAATTAATAAATTGTTTAAAAAATAGAAATAAGTTTAAAAAAAATTTTTAAAAATTTTTAATATATTTAAAAAAGTTTTAATATATGAAAAATAGTTTTAATATATTTAAAAAAGTTTTAATATATGAAAAATAGTTTTAATATATTTAAAATTAAGAAACATTTATAATTTATTAGATTACATGATATATATATATATATGAGTATAAAAAATTAATAAATTGTTTAAAAAAATAGAAATAAGTTTTAAATAAATTTTAAAAAAATTTTAAAAACGTTTTATTATTACTGGAAACTTAAAAACGTTTTTAAAATTAGAAAATTGTTTTTAAAAAATCAAAAAACGTTTTAAAAATAGAAAAACGTTTAGAATTTTAACCAAAAAAAAAACCATTCCAAATCAATCAAAAACAACAATCAAACCAACAATCCTAACTTAAACTACTCATGCAATCCTAAACTATCATCTAACAACCTAAAATCCGAAATTCTAATCTCATAATTCCTAATCAATCACAATTTTCGAAGAAAAGAGAGAGAGATATAGTTCTTACATGATTTGGGAGAGATTTGGCAAAGAAAAGGAGGAAATAAACGGTGGGAAACGCCGGAAATCGTCGGAGGAGAAGGAAGAGCCGCATAGAGGAAGAGAGGAGAAGAAGAGAGAAATGGGGAAGAAGAAGTCGATTTACCCTAATTTATGAGGGGTCCGACGGACAGTTTCCGTCGGAATTCCCTCGGTATATTTTAAAGGGTCCTCGAAATTCACTCGGTATGGGTATATTTGATATTTCACGAAATATTTGGCAGTTAAGGGTTTCCCGGGTAAATAAAAAAATTCCGAGGACCACTAGTTCCTCGGAATTTCCTCAGTAAATACTGAGGAAATTCCGAGGAAACAAGTATTTGGAATTTCAAATTCCAATTTTTTTTCCGATTTTCATTTCTTATTCAAATTTAGTGCATACCATTGAGGATTCTTTGTATAGATGAACATAAAACATAAAAAAACAAAATATCAGAAATGATTGTAAGTATTTCGTTTAACGTTTGTTAAAGTGTATAAGTGTTTATCTTATGCTGTGTGGTTTTCGTTCAAGCAATCGTAAAAAGTGTTTGTTATTGTGTAAAACACCAAAGTATGATTTCATAATATGGTTAAGACACTTAATGAAGGCTATATACGTGTTATTCAATCCGTAAAACGTTGTTTACGGTTCCCTAAACCCAGTTCCTCGGTATTTCCTCGGAAAATACCGAGGAAATACCGAGGAAACTATTGAAAATCAGTACTTTCCTCGGTATTTCCTCGGTATTTTGCGAGGAAATACCGAGGAACAACACAAAATAATCAAATCCCTAAATCTAGAGGTAAATACCGAGGAAACCCTAGTGGCCCTCGGAATTTCCTCGGTTTTTCAAAATTAAAAAAAAAAAAAAAACTACTCTGATTCCGAGCCATCCTCACCAGATGAATCGGAATCTGGATCTTGGTGAAACTCTCCAATAACCGGTTCATCTTCTGCGTGAACGACGGCTTCTTCTGCGAAGTCGGTCAAATCGACTACAAGAACACCTTCTGCTACATCTTCTCCTGCACTTAAGTTACCGGCTGTGATTGGTTGTAGTGGGTCTTCCAGCTCAAAACTTCCCTGAACTCGGCCTCTCGGGTTAACTCTTGTTACTGTAACCCATGGATCATCTCTGTTTCTTACCCGGGGGTACTTGATATAACAAACCTGTAACATTAAAAAAATTATTAGTAAAAGTATAAATTATGATCAATCATTCTGAATAATTTACATTCACTTACCTGATCGGCCTGAGAAGCAAGAATGAAAGGATCATAATATTGCAGCTTCCGCCTCGAATGTACTGATATAACACCAAATGCATCTGTTGTCACACCTCGATCTGGAGTGTTGTCGTGCCAATCACAATAGAAAACAGTACATCGCAATCCAAGCATGCCCAAATACTTGATTTCCATAATCTCTTGTATGTGTCCGTAGTATACATCATATCCTGATGCAGAACAAACACCAGCATCATAGGTCGTACGCGAACGTCTCCTCTTTTCAGTTGTGAATGCATATCCTCGAGTACAAAATCTCGGATATGACTTCACAACACATATTGGGCCAACCACCATATCGCGTATCCAATCGTCAAATATTTCACCTCTGGCCAAACCAGCAGACACCTGTGTAATAGCACATATGTAGGTTATATCAATAAATATGAATTAGTATAAATATGTGAAAAAATTAAATTTTATGAAGTTTAAAGCACTCACATAAGTAAACATCCATCAAGCAAATTCTCTCTGCTTTATTTCTTCAAGTTCCGTCTTTGTGGCGTATCTATGTTTGAACCGCTTTTCTGCCATGAAAATCATGTACATATGATAACAATAATATAATTAATTAAAATTTAAATGTCTATTTGTTCAAATAATTATTTTTTAACATAATAAACTTACCTCTCATATGGAAGAACATCTTCGCAGTTGGTGAGCAAATATGTTTGCAAATGACTACGCTCCTGGTCAGTAAGTCGACGGTCCTTTGGTTTTCCGCTAAGTCGTCCAACATCTGTGAAAATGTTTGGAACCTTAACATGATATGTTGCCCGTTCGCCTCTATCATCATGCCGAGCAGGTCTTCTGTTTTTGGTATGAACTTCTGCTGGAAAGTAGTACTCGGCAAAGTTTGAAATCTCTTCATTGATCATCTGTGCGACTATAGAACCTTCCACCCTACTAAAATTTTTCACCATCTTCTTCAAATGGAACATATACCGTTCATACAGATACATCCATCTATACTGCACAGGACACCCAAGTTCCAATTCTCTTGCCAGGTGAATAGGAAGATGCTCCATAACATCGAAAAATGAGGGAGGAAATATCTTCTCAAGGTTGCACTGAATCACGGCTATGTTAGTCTTCAAATTTGTAATACCTTCAAGAGTCACTGATCTGCTGCATAAATCGCGGAAGAAAGCACTTATCCCTGCAACTGCTTCATGATTTTTTCGTGGTAATAGTTCTTTGAAGGCAAACGGAAGGAGGCGCTGCATCATCACATGGCAATCGTGACTTTTCAAGCCAATAAACTTTCCTTCCTTTCTGTCGATACAATTACACAAATTAGATGCGTAACCATCCGGAAACTCCACATCGTTTGAAATCCAATCAAAGAAAGCATCTTTTCCCTCTCCATCCAGTCGGCATATGGGAAAAGGAGCCCTACCATTCTCATCAACATGAAGTTCTGGACGAGCACATATATCGACTAAATCCAGTCTTGACTTCAAATTATCCTTTGTTTTACCTTTAACGTTAAGGATCGTGTTCATGAGATTGTCAAAAAAGTTCTTCTCAATATGCATGACATCTAAATTATGCCTTAGCAGATGATGCTCCCTGTATGGCAAATCAAAGAAAATACTTTTTTTGTGCCAGTTATGTAGATCTCCAACAGCATCTACCGGAAAATGCTCATGTCCACCAACGTCTGGCGTCCTTTCTGCACCATAATCTCTTAGTTGTGTCTTCAAACCTTCTCCACTAACTTCCTCAGGTGGACCATCAAACACCTGTTTGTTCTTCCTAAACAAATTCTTACTCCGACGGTATGGATGATCATGTGGTAGGAATCGTCTGTGACAGTCAAACCAACACGTTTTTCTTCCGTTCTTTAGTTGGAAAGCATCTGTGTCATCTTGACAATATGGACATGATAGCCTCCCATGCGTTGTCCATCCAGATAACATATCATATGCTGGAAAATCACTTATTGTCCACATTAGTACTGCCCGCATTTGAAAGTTTTCTTTACATGAAATATCGTATGTTTCAACACCGTGAGCCCATAGTTGTTGCAACTCATATATTAGTGGCTGAAGAAACACATCAAGTGATCTCTTAGGATGCTCTGGCCCGAGAACGAGAATGAAGAGAAACAAAAACTCTCGTCGCAAGCACAAGTTTGGGGGTAAGTTATATGGTGTAACAATGACTGGCCATAGAGAATATTGTCTTCCACTCTTCCCATACGGGCTGAAACCATCAGTACATAATCCAAGGTAGACATTTCTTCTCTCATATGCAAAGTCGGGATACAATGATTGGAAATGCTTCCACGCTTTTGCATCTGAAGGATGTCTAATCTCACCATCTGTTGAGTGCTCCGCATGCCATCTCATTCGTTGCGCTGTGCGTTCCAAAAGATACAACCTCTGCAACCTTTCCTTCAAAGGCAAATACCACATCCTCTTATATGGCACTGGAACTCTTCCACTCGTATCTTTGTAACGAGGCTTCCCACAAAATTTGCATGTAATCCGCTGCTCATCCGCCCTCCAATAAATCATGCAGTTATCGCTGCATACATCTATTACTTCATACGGTAAACTAACACCGGATACGAGTTTCTGCACCTCGTAGTATGAACCTGGAGCTACATTATCCTCAGGTAGAATACCTTTTACAAAATCAGCTATCGCATCCACACAGACTTCAGCCAAGTTATAATCGGTCTTAATGCCCATCATACAAAGGTTGCTTTCCAGCATCCAACATATCATAAAATCTCATAGCTTCTGCATTGGGTAAATCTTCTCCTCTAAAATGATCATTTACCATCTGCTCAGTACCTACACCATAATCTAAATCCGTTCTAATTGGTTCTTCTAATCTAACCGCCGGCTGAGGTTCGCTAGTACTACCAAGTTCATAACCAGTTTCCCCATGATGATACCAAATTTTGTAACTTCGTGTAAACCCATTCAAAAATAAATGAGTCCAAACATCCCACTCTTTAATAACTTTTCTATTTTTACAATTAGAGCAAGGACATCTTAACTTACATGTTTCTGCTTCCGGTTGTCGGCGATATAACGCCATGAATTCGGTTAAACCTTGTTGGTATTCTTCCGTAAGCAATCTCGTCTCCGGATCCAAATGAGGTCGATCGATCCAAGAACGAAAATAATTTGAAGAAGACATGTTTTTTTGATATAAAATTCGTGATACTAGGAGAGAAGAAAAAGAAATGGGGTGAATGAAGAGGAGGAGGGATGGCTGTATTTATAGAAAAATTTCTACCGACATACTAATGGAATTCCGAGGAAATTCCGAGGAAAATTCACATATCCTCGGTATTTCCTCGGAATTTTTGAAATCACACAACGGCTCTCCCAACGGCTCTCTAACGGCTACAAAATATCCTCGGAATTGAAGAAATATCCGTCGGTTTTTTCCCACGGACATAACTTCCTCGGAATGTCCTCGGAAATTTCCGAGGAAATGGTGTTTCCTCGGAATTTCCTCAGAAATTTCCGAGGACATTACGAGGAAACCCAGAAATCGGGTTTCCTCGAAATGTCCTCGGTTTTTCCTCAGAAAATGAGGACAATCATTTGCCCTCGGAATTCTCTCGGAATATCGCTGTTTTCTTGTAGTGTAATTACAGTTAATCTTTAAATTTTTAACATAATTCAATTTTAACAACAAAATTTTAATTTGTTTTATGCGCTTCCAGTGTAAGCAATTATAACTACTTCTTCCGTTTTCGATTAATGCATATTCTCGAGTTTTTGCATGTAAAATTTGACCATAAATATATTCTTTTTGGTGTTTAATTATTTTTATGATTTTAAATTAATCAAAATTTAATAAACACAAATAATATCTTTGAAATTTACAATTTGTCATTATTATATACCTTGAAAATGTAGAATGCAGTTTTTTTAAACAATTTTTGTTTCTAAAACATGAATTATTCTGAAAAAGATGGGAGTATTAAATAAGTTAACAAGACAAAAAAAAAACAGCAAGGGTCAAGATCTAGATCGATAAAGTTGAAACCATGGTGAGATGCATAATGTCAAACGCACGGATTTCAAGGAGAATGTTTTGGTGGATCCCACCTTCTTTAATCTAAGACTTGTGACTTGTCTTTCACAGTATTCTTCTTCCCTCTCTTCATTTTCAATTTGTTTTTTTTAATGCCTCATGTCTAAAGTATTGTTTGTTTGTTTTGATTACAGAACCGGTATATATATCCAGATGATTAGTTGAGATTACACAATACACACTATAAATATACAGAAAAAAACATTTTGCACAGAATTGTGTATAACGTCTGAATTTATTAGTAGACAAAGACTTGACAAAGTAGAATCAACAAGAGAAGGAACAACAGAAGACCAACCAATGTATCATTTATAACTTGTGTTAGCGACCCATAAGTCCATAACGAAACTAAAACCAAATTAAAGTCATTCAATATGCATGCACCTCCAATAATATCCTTAAATCCAAATAAACCAAAATTAACTAAAATAAAGAATAAACCACCAATAAAAACGTTCGAAGTGAAATTAAGATAATATTAATTAATTAAATAAATAGCATTAATTATACTACTGAGTAAAATTAGCACCATGATCCACCACTCAACATCCCATTCCAATACCCACCAGAAGTAGCAGCTACGTCCCTTACTCGCTTCTGATGATCATTGATGTCGACATCACTTGTTGCTGGTGAAGAAGAAACTGGCAATTTCAAATCCTCAAAAGGAAACAAGGGCCTTCCATTCACATCATCACCACCCTCTCCTCCTTGAAATCCTCCGGGGAAATCATTATTACGATGATGATCCAATGAAAACCCTAGCAGTGTGGTGTTTGAGTTACAAGGCTTGTAATGATCTTGAATCGAAAACTCTCCAGATGTTGGATCTTTATTATGAATTGGAAAACCCATAAATGAAGAATTCCCGTTATTACTATTGTTGCTTCTTATGAAATCCAGAGGGGAAGTTGCCATAGCTGACGTGGCAGAACATGAAGAACTAAGCAATGGATTGTTGGTGCTCTTGTCGTTGTTCCCAGTGTTGTGGATGAGGTCAGTGAAGTTGGTCCTGATCAACCCGTGTGGTGGAAAACCTAAATTGAGATCTTGTTGAGTCGTCTCAAGGAATTTAGGGTTTTGACTGGTCAACCCTTGTTGAGACATGCTCATGAGGTGATGGTGTTGATCAGAGCGATGCTTCTTTGTAGCTGGTTGTGTAGAACCCGAGTGATTGTTAATAATATCAGATGAAGAAATTGAAGAAGACTGAGATCTCTTGTTCTTTCTTGAGCCACCACCAACAGGGATATTCCTAAGCGAACCGCCTTCCGTCCAATACCGTCTACAACCTTTGCAGAAGAATCTTGGCTGCGTCAAGCTATAATTGTTGTAGTAACAAAACTTCGTATTAACTGAATTACATCTTGGACAGTTTATAGCTTGGTCCTTTTCTGGCCTTGCCTTCCTCTCCGCTCCACCCGCTGTCCCAACGGGTGCTGGCTGCTGCGGCTGGGACGGTTGCGGCTTTGGGCATGTGTTTGTTACGATTTCTTCGAAGGGCTCCACTACAATATCCTGATCATCAAAATCACAAAAATCAACTCTTCCAGCCACTAGTACAGAAGCATATTATATATGTAAAGGCATAATTAACATATATGTTTCATTATGAACGAATAAATGGTTTTCATCAAGATATAAATGATTGGGAATTTTGAGAAAGGCTTCAACCAAAAACATAAAAGAAAAAAGTGCAAATTGATATTAGGGTAAAGTGAAAAAAGATATATTTAATATGTAGAAAAGAAAAGAGAAGCATAAAAAGAAGATTCAAAACCTTTAAACGCTAAGTTAATGTCAGGTACTGAGCCTAAGAAGAATCAAACGATCTAATCTATATCAACACATACATAGTAGAGTTGTAAGGACATGAATATATAGATATATAATATGTATATGCTTATGTATACCTGTGGCCACTGAGCCGTATCCATAGATGAGCTTCTTCAGATGAGCAGAAACAAACCTGGTATTTTCTTTTCTTTAGTTTAATTCTAGATTTGAAAGAAAAAAATATTACTCCGTTTTTTGGTTGGATGAAGAGAAAGACAATTTTGATGGCTGCGAAATCTTTTTCGAATGAGGAATTTCTTTGTGTGTTTGTCTGATCACAGCTGCTTTATGGTAGAGGAGAGAGAGAGAGATAGAGAGCAAATTGTTACAATATAAGATTAGTAAAACATTCCGAGTGGGAATCTTTGTCCCACTGCAAATAATCAAATAAGCTAATACGCGTCCATATATAATACATGCATGTATGGGCTTATATATATTGCCAGAGAACTCTTACATTACTTACAACTTAATGAAATGATTATGTGACAAAAATGTAAAAATGGAAGGGTTAAAACTAGGTGGAAGTCCATTCGATTAAAAATTTAACCTATAAGTTTTTCTTTTTATGTTACAATAATTAATTTAATAGTTATAATAGGTTAGACCTATGTATTACTTGGATAATGATTCTTGAAAATCTATGGACAGATAGATGATATGGTGCATTTTAAATAACCGTGCATCGCGATTTGGTACCCAAAAAATAAGATTAAAGATGACTTTCACCGAGTAAATCAATATTTATAATCTACTTTTTGTAACATATTCATAGTGAATCATCGCAATTCCGTCACTTAAATAACTTATAAAATCACTGTTAATATAAAATTATATGTATTTAAAAATGTTGGACCCCTTTTCTTATTTTTAATAAAAGATGATATGTATTTTGAAAAGAATCACTCTTACTATTAAGAAACTGGAGCACAAGAAACTGGATCCCGGGCAGTTGCATCATCGCTAGCCGGCCATGTATTTAGCGCGTTAAGTAGCCCTCATTAAACAAGTTATGTACATATGTATATCAATCCTATTCGACATGCAACATATGGGCCTCCTGCTTTAGGAAATATGTTGACTATGTGTTAGTATCTGTTACAATGTACACTATCAATTTCTAATTGTGTAATATATTAAACTTGTTGTTTGTCAGTAGAGAATTTTTAAATCTGAAAATCCGAATGAGATTGAATTGTTGGTCATTAGTTAGGTATTGGATATTAAAGTCTTAACGTCCACAACAATTTCAGTTATGCTTACTTTTAGAATACAAAATAAAAAAAGATATTCTGTTGATTTTAATGCCTGAGCTTTGAGGTAGATAATTTTCTTTTTTGTTTGTTTTGAAACGACTGCTCTTTTCATAGTAAAGGACGGAATATGGGTTCTTTACCTAAGAATTTAGTTTTGTTGGTGTAAATATTAGAGTTGATTATATTATAGGCCACTTTTTTATTTTTCTTTGCATCGTAGATCACTTTTCACTTGCAGCGTACATTCACAGAATTCAAGAGAATTTTTGGACTATTTTATCTTTATTGAGACAAAACGAAAAGTTAGAATATTATTAATACTATTTTTGTTCGGTTGGCTTTTATACATTTATTATATTAGATTAGGCTTTCTGATAATTGGACTTTTATAAGAACCACAAAATTGTAAAAAAATGTTAATCCGATGTCTCATGTTAAAACCAATAGTTTAACAAGTGGCATGCACCCATATTTCATGGATGTGGATGCTATCATGTCCACAAATACGTGTTCTGTGATTGTGGATGCTTTTGTGTCCATGTAAAAATGTTATGGATGATTACATTGGTGTCTGGAGAAAATGGATAAACATACTAAGATTTTATGGACAGAAGAACATTATGAATACAAAATACTGGAATTTAAGTTGTGGACAAACAAATGTTATTAGAATGAGTTATAGACAAGAACACAACATGTAAGTGAACACACAAATATTTATTTTAACTTTGTGGACAAGATAGCATCCACATCTCTTGAAGTCATCCATTAACAAGATGTTGTCGTCAAGGTTGCGTTGAAAAATCAAATCGGAGATAACAACTTTGGAGCTCATCCACTCTCTGAAACTCCAGCCACAACAGATCTCGAACTCACCCACAACCAATCTCGAACTCACCCATGTCGGATCCTGAACTCAACCACAGCTGATCTCGAGCTCACCCATGGCGAATCCCAAGCTCATCCACTCTCTGAAACTCCATCGCAGCTATGCCGAGCTCAACCACGGCAGATCTCGATCTCACGAATACCGAATCCCAAGCTCATCCACTCTCTAAAACACCACCACATCTACCCCCGAGGTCATCTATGATGTATCCCCGAGCTCACTGACGTCAAATCCCGAGCTTATCCACTCTTTGAAGCAAAGAAAATATGAGATTAAGAAAGAGAGAAGAAGGTAATCAAAGAAGTTTTGACTAGGTTTTATCAATTTGGGAATTTGGTAATTAGAGTTTCAAAAAAGATTGTTGGTATCTTTCAGTCTTTCACTTTTCAACGACACCGCTGCAAAAGAGAAATTAGAAAACTTTCCGAGAGAGATGAACTTGGGTGGCTGAGAGAAAAGATTAAATAAGAGATTAAGGATTGAAAACTGATTTTGAAAAGGTAAAGTAAACATATATTAAAAAGAGGAATCCCATTAAATTCTAAAACGTAGTGGAAATAAGAAAGAAAGATGGACCTATGTAACTTTAGTTTGGTTTCTTCAACAAATCGCTGGAAGATGTTTATTTCTTTAGTTAGAGGGTACAAAGGTCTTTGTCACACCATAAATTATGTCTCCAGCAATAAGTGGTTTCAAACATAATTACAAAGTCAGAAAGTGGACTAGAGAGTAAAAATTTATAAATATTAAGAAACCTTTCATTACTTGCTTAAAACAAATAGAGTTTCTTACACTAGTGGTGAGTTTACAGAACCATTAAAAGCTGTCTTTGCTAAACAATCAGCAGCTGCATTCTTAGTACGAGGGCTAAGTTAAAAAAAAAAAAAAAGATGTTAGGGATTCACTCAACACGTTTAGGTCATGGAGTATTCTCTGAAAAGTAGTCACAGAAGTCTTTCCTGTGACCTGCGAGAGTGTCAATGAGACTTTTGCAATCTGGAAAACAGATCAAGTCTTTAAAACCTGCAGCAATAGCGACAGTGATTGAATCCTTCATGGCTAGTGCTTTCCTTACCAAAGCAGAGGCAACAAAATGGTGCTGTCCAGATCCTTGATGCGTACAATAGTATCAGTATGGTCTCTACTTGTCAATTAGAAACTATATTGCATGAACTTCTGCCAATTAAACATAGAGCATTACATAGCGTATTACTCTACAAGTACAACGCATTAACACAACTAGTATTATATATGCTACGTCATCGCATGATGAAGACAAAAAACTTATGCACAGAGATATCTTCATTCTTTTTTTTTTTAACATAAAGAGATATCTTCACTCTTTTAAAATCTTTTATAAGATTGTCTCTATAAAACAATTATCAAATTAAAGAAAACTTAATAAGCTGTCCAAAAGCTATAAAGTATACAGTTTTCACGATATTAAGTTTATACTTTACTATCATTTCTGTACGGAGGAATTAAACTTCAAGTACCTAATAAGCTGACCATCCATTGACGAATAGACCTCTTCTTATTCTAACTTATTTGCCCGATGTCCTCTTTTATTCTTAAATCAAATGAACACATTTCAGATAACATATTTCTTGGCATTTACACAAATATTATTTCTAAAATGTTAAGAAGAGAGAACCAAAAAGTCCATGAAGGTCCACATGCCCTCAGATTAAAAACAATATATGTTTATTCATTCATACACTTATCCGTCTTTCACGTGTGTCTTAAGATTCCAATTAGGCTGTAATTACCTGTATCGCCCGACATTGTGCTGATTTCATTGGATGGTTAGTATCTACCCAGGAATTTCCCAAATGAACGTAATAATGATGGTGTGTTCGATTAGTCTGGGTCCCTGATTAAACATGGCCTATGTATCATCGCCACGTGAGCTATCTTAGTGTACAAAACAGCTCACAAACACCTAATTTCCTTCACTCCACGTGCCACGATCCTTTGATTAGTCAGCTGACTCATCTTCTTATCACCAATGAGCTTTACCAAATACATTCATTATATATGTAGGATACAAAATTCAATAATATCCAGCACAAAACGCATGGAAATAGCTCAAGTAAATCTTGTTCCTCAGTTGTGCTGTTAAAATGAAAATTTGAGAATAATTAATTAAATTTCAGTCAAAATGATGATGTTTAGACGGTAAATATTGTTATTAAATTTTCATTTCTTAAAGCAGTTAATCATAGATGCCATACCGGACGTCTGAGACGATGACAAGTGTTGTAGCCTGAGTTGACCGAGTACTAATGAACGGTTTGTGGCCGGTGAAGCTAGGGTCCCACGTTTCTTCATGCGCGTGCCTTGTCTGATAATTCTCGCCAAAGAAAAGGTCCACCGAATCTGAGCCGTCGGATATACAAACGGGTCCCACATAGTGCGTGGATAAGCATCTTCGAAGTTGCGGTCCATGTCAGTGCGAGTGAAAACCTCACCTTATGAACAACTTGCCATCAAAATGCACAACAGAACAACCTTTTACCAGCATAGTTATATACTTATATATCTTCTTCTCGAATAGTTGGAGCTAGCTACACCTTTTAATTTTGCATGTTGTTAAAAAACTCAACAGACAAAAGCAAGTCTTTATGTTCCCTTGAATCCCTTCTAGAACTCATGGTCCACTATAGCGTGTTTCTTTATAAACAAAACACTTTGACAACAGAAAAACACACGGTAAATGATGTGGTGGTGCATAAGATTTGTACTTGTATACATTCTTCTATCTTGTGCCATGTGGTAATGAAGAAAAGAATAATACTTTCACGAGTGGATTTTTCTGTAGAGCGTTTTTCTTTAATTCATAAACAACTGCCTATTCGATAGTAGTCGCCTGGTCGGTCGTCTCGTAGGGAATGAATCCACACACCTTTTATAAAAGATACTCCTGAGCTTTTAGAAGACTTAACACAGGCCCAGAGCCCATTATAGATTATACCAATATTAAACATCACAGTTTGCCAAGAAGCTATTATGGACGCCTAATACATTGGGCCTTTCTTTATTCTATAATTTGTACATTCCCCAAACAAGATATAGGTCCATTAAGAGTGATTTATCCGTAATTGTCTCTGTTTCTTTCTTCCAACAGTTCTAACTTCTAAGCTGTTGGTAAGGTAATAATAATCTAAGCTTTTTGTTTCTGCATGACTCGCACTTGTGAAATATTTTGCGTCGCACCTTGCATGCTAGCTAGATTACCACAACACTAAACTGATCTTGAAACTGACTTAAGTATGTATGTTTACGTCATTACGTGCACCCGCTATGTTGCTTGTTTAAGTTTAAAGCTATCTTCTTTGCACCAACCGTCTCTCTTTTTTTTCTCTTTTTTGTGTGTAATGATTAAAAATCCGTAAGGCCGGAGCAATTTGGTGGCGCACGAGAGTTTCTTTTCAAGAAGTGAAAACCTCTGGCGCATGTTAGTAGGGTCTCTCTTTTATAAAAAAAAAGAAAAAAAGAAGAGAAGAGACCCATGCGTAAAAGTATTATCATGCGCCATTTTATATGGTCCTAAATCTTAAAGTCCCCCTATCTAACCAATTCTCATCTATCTTTTCATTTCCCCTTTACATCTTGTTTTCTTCGACAGTTCGACCATATCCATTTTACATTTTGCCCATACCGTTTCTGATTGTTAGAAAGACAGAATATTAGTTCGACTTAATTTAATTTGACATAGTGCATTTTGAACACATAAACAGTTTCATCTATTCTTCCCAACTTACTATATACTAGTATAGATTTAAAGATAAAAAGCAAAAGGCTAAGTAATCAACGCAAAGTGCAATACGCATTATTATAAAATCAACATCCAAATAGCACAACACGTACTATCAAAACAGTGATGGAAAGCCAGGACTTCCTTTTTAATAATCTCACATAGACATGTGAATAATCAATATCAACAAGATTATTTAAGAAAAAATTAACTACGAAAGTGAGAGAGATAGAAAGATCTCTTGCACCAGTCCAAATGAGTTAATCACAAGAATTATCAAAGGACAAGCACAACTTCGGACCACTTTAGAAACTAATGATTGACATTATGATTTCCCACTTAAAACTTTTAATATTCTGAGTATAATAGTCCGAGTTGAGCTTTACATCGTATGTACTTAATCTCTTCCTCCTTTATTGATCAATGAAAGAATATGAGAAAGAAAACAAAGATATTTTTTTAATATAAATGTACATCAGCTTGGCGTTTGTACTATAGAAATAGAACATTAGTTGTATAAATCATCTATGTTATTATGTTTATAAGACTCTTGAATACAGTATAACTTCGGGGGATTAACTAAACTTCATAATATGTTTGTTCTCAGCTACTTAGATGTATGTATATATTTTTCCTAGGTGTATATAAAATAAGATAATACTAGTTACTAATGTTTTCTTTTTAGCTAACTGGGTCGAACCCGGTCTTCGAATGTTGAGTTACCAAAATCTCAGACGCAGCCCATAGCTTGGTAGCTTCGGAGGAGTTAGATCCGAGTCCAGATGGTGAGGTTTCATTGCAGTCTGTAAAGTACTTTCCCGATACGTTCATCAACCTTGGATTTGTTGCCACGTAACACGTCGTTGCTGCTGCCTAATCCCATGCCAAAAATTAAAACAAAAGTAAGCACGTAAATCCAATAATCCAAAATTATTAACAAACTTAAAGGATGATTAGAAAAGAGTTTATTACTTGAGGGACGGTCTTAAGGAGCTTGGAAGTCAGGAAGAAGACGAGATCTGAGTAGGAAAAAAAGACAAAAGGGAAATCATATACACACAAGAATCTTAATTGTCATGATTAGTAGTATTATCTAAGATAAACAAATATCTCAGTGGAAACAAAAAAAAATAAAGATAAACCAACCTGTCAACAAGCCTTCCCTGTCTCTTGTTAACCGGGTTTTTACAACCCCTGGGTGTACGCAGTTTACCGTCACGTTTGCTCCAGTTTTCTGTATACAGGTATATGTTTTCCATTAAATTATATTTTTATAAAGTAAGATTAAATCACTTTAGTTTCAAAGACCCACATGATTGTCTTTAAGCTAACTATGGCCAAAACTCAAAAGTCAAGCTTAACTAGCTCTTTTCGGATAACTGGTTACAATACAAACCCTAGTTATCTAGGTTTCTTGTTGTCCCTCCATCCTTACCTTTCATCCTTTATTTACACTCAGGAAATCAATAAATCCTTTTACAGAAGTTGGACCATTACTATGACACATTATTAACTTCTACCATAATGCTTCTTTTTTGTTGGAATAATAAATTGGAATGTAAATAATTGAGAAAGTAAGGAGAGAAACAGACCTGGAGTCTAGAAGATAGCTCCTTGGTATGCAAAACGTTGGCAAGCTTCGAGAGAGCATAAGCACGTGTCGCATCGAATTGACTATTCGATCATCCACACACATTCACCCAAAACAAAAGCAAAAATACTGTTACTAGTATTTCAAAATGTCAAAACACTTTACTATCCCTTTCCCATTTACTACCCTTCTATCAACTTACTGTCACTGAGCAGTCAAAACATTTAACAACTACGAACTTTTTGCTTTGGTGGAAAAGGGTAAATTCCCTCAAGACATTTTCACCTCTGATCAAGAACACCAATCCTACTCTACATTTAGAGTTATAGCTATTGGACCCTTGTATGAATCATAGATGTGTTGCATCTTTACTCTCTCATTTGGAGTTTTTGAAAAATGTTATGGAACATTTAGAATGCATCTTTGGTACTAGTCTAAAAAGGAGAAATCTTATTACCACTTTGGTTGGGATATCTCCCGGAGATATTGAATCAAATCGCCGGAAAACCAGCCGTGAATGCCGGATGTGACGTTAACGATCCTCCCTTGGACTCCTGTTTCCTCTGCCGTTTGAATCATCTTCTTCAGTAACAGATTCGTCAATAGAAAATGGCCTGACAACAAGCGCGATTTAAAAATCTCTTATGATTATTGATTAAGAAGGCAATTAACAAAATAAAAATAAATACTATAATATATTAGGTAATTAAGATCTGTCATAGAGTGTAGGAATCGTATTAAGAAAATATTACCTAAATAATTAGTGGCAAATGTCATCTCGATCCCGTCTTCGGATATTGCATGTTCATGTGCTAATCTGCCTGCGTTGTTTCTGATTCGACATTGTATATAAATAAATCAGAGAAGATAATATTTAAATCAAATCCGATACAATTAAAAATTAAGAACTGATGCAAATATTAATCATGTTCTGTTCACATAAATTCCCAGAAAAACCACACGTTCATACGTGTATAAATATATTTAAACATGCATATAAATTGATTTAATTTTTATTTATGAAAAAGATTGATTTGATTTTCCGAGAAAAATATGAGCAAATGCAAATGCAAAAAACAATGAAATTAAAACATGGTTAATATCACGTCATTAAAGCAATTACACCCACAAAATCTGACACTCATAAACGTAAAAACAAGATAATGGCTTAAGAAGAAATTGTCTTACATGAGAAGATTAAGAGGTAGATGGAGGGACTCGAACCCGGCGACGAAGCTCCGCACGGAGGAGATGGAGCTGAGATCAAGCTCCATGACGACGATCTCCGCCTCAGGAAACTCAGACACGATCCTTCCTTTAGCTTCTTCCGCCGCTTTAACGTTCCTCGCCGGAAAAACAAGCCTCGCTCCTCGTTTAGCCAGCACTCTCGCCGTCTCCGCTCCGATCCCTGATGTTGCGCCTTCACCCAAACGAGAAAAAGAATTACGACTCACCGGAAAACTCGTTTCCTAGGAATGAACTGAAAAAAGAGGAAAGACAAGGAAACTCACCGGTGATTATGGCTGTTGTGGAGCGAAGGTCACAGTTCTCGGTTACCTCATCGGCGGTGGACTTCGAGCCGAAGCCGCTAGCACCGGGGACACCGATAAGGTACCTTCCAGTCTCGATCATTTGTTCTCTGCGAGGACGACGATCGAATTTTGTTTTATTTTTCTTTTTCTTGAAAGCCACACAAGAAGAAGAAAACAACAGTATTTGCAGTTTTTCAGTTGAAGGGTATAACGGTAAATCAGAAAAACTCTCTCTCTGTTTCTTCTCTTGTCAGGTTCTTGTAAGAAAAACGCCGCCTGGCAAAGGATAGAAATAGAGAGAGAGGTCTGAGAGAGATGTGAAGCAGTAATGTGAGTTATTTATAGTCAGCTTTTGATTGATGAGGTGAAAAAAGTAGATATATCAACTTTTTCATCAAAAGGATCGGTAAAAGAATTTAATTATTATTCTTTGTACTCTTTTCCTGTTCTTAGTTTATTTCCCAGTGGTAGGTCTAGTGGAGTATTTTATTTTGATTTTTAAATAAGCATTCTTGTTTTTTTTTGTCAAACAAGCATTCTTGTTTAAAAACCTCAAAATACAGGTTTAAAAAAATCTACATTACTTTCAAGAATTTAAAAATAGACACCATTGAAATACTGCAAACCAGAAGAAACTACATCTATTTTCAAAAGGATCATAATTAAATACCAAGAGATTATTTATCATAGTTAAGTTATTGTTGTCAAAAAATCAGCAAGAGATGATTTGTTATAATTACTTGCACATATGTTAACCAATACATCAACATTTTCAAGTTTCTTTCCAAGCGGCAACAGTTCTATTTTTAGATTTTGATAAATTAAGGTCAAATTCTTGTTAAAATAATCCTAAAATTGGAGATAATTATTCAACGGAAATTAAAGCATATCACTGATTTGATCGGAAACAAATCATCAACTTTTGTTACGGGTTCTTTTGTTATATATCTATATTTAAAGAGATGTCATGTGGCTTTCTGTAATTATCTTTTTTTAATTATTTCAGTTAGTGTGTTGATGAATAATTTATGAAGACATTTGGGTCAACCCTAATTTTGTATTCAGTATTAAATTAATCAAATATCTGTCAGTCTCTGATTTGAATATCAATAAATAAATTTTCCTATTTTTCCTGACTTGATTTTTATTTTTTATAAAGAGCTCTAATCAGTCACCAACTCTTATAAGCACAGCAAAAACAATGAAGGGAGCCAAACTAAAAACGGAATAGATTGTCGTCGAAGGCAAATATTAACGGTCAAAAAGCCTAAGGTTTGACTCATTCCTAGGAGACAATTATACAATCGTGACGTATTAGTTGTATACTTAGTGTCACTCATTAACTCATTATTCCGTCCTTATTTTACTAATCCTCATTTAAACAAAATAATCATATTTTCTAAATGTCTGTGCAGTTATTAGTTTTGAGTTTTCCCTATATCAATCTCGGAATAAACACCGGTCTTGGGAGTACCGGAAACGATATTTTATGATGAAAATAAAAAGTTATGTAACAGTGTAATGTAATACTACTCGTTAACAAGAAAATAGGTGGTAATATCTTAAAAATATTAGTGTTTAAAGTTTCTACAAAATAGAAAAAATGCTGTGATGAATAGAGAAATGGTAAACATAAATTATTCAGACGCAGTTAAGCTAATTGCGTAAGCAACGGGTTCGTCAAATACTTAAATGGGTATAACGTCTGCTAAATAAATTCTGAAACAAAACGTATAGACTCTAAACTTATATAATGAATGATTTGAAGTTTGAAAAAACAAAAAAAAAAGATTATAAATGTGATATTCGGATAATTCAAAAAAAAGATATTCGAGCTATATTTTATGTACTAGTAGTAAAATCAAGGTTAATAATAATAGTTATAATACTCGATGGTTTACCAAAACAAAAAAGGGCGAAGGTTAATGCGAGAGAAACAGCGTGTAGTTGAAGTCACGGATATGAAAACGCTAGGAGAGGGAATAACTTATTCCGAATAAGGGAAGTAGCATGTAGAAACGTATGAGAAGAATCTTGCAGGAAGGTTTACGCACGTGAGGCTTGAAAAACTGAGTGCTGGCTCGCTCTTCCTCCCCCTTGGAACACGGTCACCGATAAATTTTATTTAATTTGTTTACTAATTAGCTTGGTTATTAATTATTAGCGGTCAATCATTTTTCAATAATTCAATGTTCATCATGTCTTCGTAACATCCAGTACCAAATTTTAAAGGCATATAAATTATTAACTTCGTTATAAGTTTTATGAGGATTCAGCCAATGATCACGTCCAAAAACTAGCCAAAAGAGAAAGTTCACATGCATTTCTCACGATCGAACATATATACGAGAAAACACACTTATCAAATAAATAAATAAATAAATTCGATAGGGGTGTTTTTCAATTTCATATAATCGGTGAGTGATGTTTTTTTTGGTAAAATGCTTACGCTGTAACTGCATGTTCAAACAAAAAAAAAATTGGGTTGAATATGACGTTTATCGAGATTATGTTAGGAGTTAACTATGTACAATGAAAATGTTGGCATTTGTTCTACCCAATTCCTTATTTCTAAACATCAAAATTGTGATATGGTAATTAAGTTTAAGGTGTTATGAAAAATCAGATTGAAATCGAATAATCAACAAAATACATATCTTTATGAGATACTCATAATGCTCTTAGCTAATGAATCTACTATCTTGTTTTCAGATTTGGAGTGATAAGTAACAGAAAAATCAATAACTATATATTTTTAATAAATCATATTGACTGATCCGGTCGGTTCTGGAATGAACGCACTTAATACTATAGAGTGGATTAGTCTGAAAACGTACTACACTGCATGATCCAAATTTGAAATACCTTCTGGTTAATACAAAGAGATCATTGACGAACCTAGGTAGAGGATTGTGAGTGCACTTGCCTCATGATAATTTAATTTTTTGTATATTTCTTAATACATTTGATGTCTACACCTATAACCATATCTAAATTTAAACATATTCTATCATTTGTGTATCTACTGAAAAAAAAGTCTTTGGATTCGCCTCTGCAAGAGATCATCAACTGTTACATGCCACCATGTAAACCATTTACACCTATGTCTAAGTCCAAACTGGCCAAATAGTGATATCATCTGCTTCTCAAAGCAAAAACCTCTTTTAACTTCGTTTAAAAACTTGGCCACATATCTTGGTTTTCTACCAGCAATACCAGATCCTTGCATCCATTCCCAAAATGTTGGCAAATTAATATTTGTAACACGCATTTCATTGCCTAAGACAGAGCTTCAACCTCTTGATATAGCGATATATTATCCTCCTTTAATTCTTATCCCATAAGCTGGAGTTTCCCTTTAAAATGTCCATGCCCATCCACGGTTTTCTACTCAGTCCTTTAAATTTTGGAAAATAAACAACCCGTATTTTTTATTAAATCTTAGGAGAATCAATCGAGTGAATATATTTCCTTCACTTTCATATCCCATTCAACTCTATTAGTGTATCACGTATCGTTTATATATATATATTCCATTTATTTTTCTTGTGTTGACCATTTTGGATCACTTACAAGTTACAACCATTGCACACAAACCATGTAAATCTTTTCCCATTAATATGTTTGTTTCCGGTTAATATGTTTTGCATTCATTAACTGCTTTTGTTTTCTCTTACATATATAGGTTCATGAAAAAACCACGCTTATTTTTATATGCTCATTTTCATACAAAACATTGCAACAAACGACAAATAGATAATAATGGTTGCAAAATTTCTCCTTCTTTACCCCGTTTTGTGTTGTCCTTGTTGTCTATTGATCAGGACCAGATTCCAGCTCATTGACATGTTTAATAGCTCGATTGAGCTAGCATATCCGAAAGTGAGTTTGAACTCTTACCATCAACCAGTACTATCTTCTACCCACTTTTTCTTTGTGACAATATATCTTTTGATCTCGTAGCGTCTTCGAGTGCTCTATTTTTGGTTAGAGACTTTATGTATAAGATACACTTTGAGTCTTTGCTTCAATATTAAATTAACCTACGATTTTCTGCCAATTTTGGTTCTAGATGTAAAACGTTATGCTGTTCATAAAATGATTGTTGAAAACAAAGTTATATGTTCTTCAGTTTGACTGTTTTCATACATCAAATATTTTTTTTTAAAAAAGTGAAATCTAGTATTCATAATAAGCTTCTAAACCAAAACTAATATTACGTGACCAAAACATATCATAAAATTTTACGATATTTATCACTATGTTTACAAAACATATTACATTAAATCATCATTGAATTTTATAACCATAATTTTGGTTTGAGAATGCTATCTTCACTTTCAAAATTGCTCCCAAAACACCTATTTTAGAATGGAATTGATATGCAATATGCGTAGTATCTAAATAGTTATCAGTATGACATATTCTACCGAATACATGTTCTATTGTTTTCTATGGTGAATATTCTTTTCTGGCTTATGCGCTTCTCCTTTGTTATAATTACAAAAAGGTAAAGTTCCTCACCGTAGCGAATGGAATGGCGTCTTCCTTATAATCAAGCAAAAAGGTGTCATGGGACAATTTGTGGTTACACAAATCAATCATATAACACAAAGCTGACACGATATCAATTGATTAATTAGTAGTCAAATTAATAAATCATTAAGAATTCTACTTTCATATATAGTTCCAATATATCTATGTCCAATATTCATAAAGGAGAATAGATGTTACGCACGTACTATTCTTCACAATTACATGTGTTATTATGCAATGATATGTGTTATTATGTAATGATTTGAATGATTTGGCTAACTATCAGTCTATCAGACCTTTAATATAAGATAATTATGATATATTGATTAGTTAATCATAAAATTTGCATTAAAAGTCTCATATCTACTGGAATGTAATGATAGAAAAGTTTTCATATTATAAAATACAAGAAAACATATGTTTGATAAAAATACAGCCATGCTAAACGAAATGAAACAACTAAACGAAAAAAAAAACAATTAAATGGAGCACATTTTATCACACACGATTATCAAATAAATGAATTGTTTTTATCAAATAAATGAATTGTTTTTATTCCTGAGTTAAAATATTTTTATGTTTGACTAATGAGAAACTGCACATGGGGTTTTGGGAAATAAATGAATTTTGACCGGTGGTAAACCAATCCCTAGTTGGACGGAAGATTCTCTCTATGCATCATCCCTTCTCACAATCTAAACTAGTAACAAATATTTTCCACCCCTAAGGTATTTTTAATTCCGATTATTGTAAGTTTGGAGCCACTTGTGTTCCCGATTCAAAGTTTATTCGGCCGTTCTAAATTATCCTTTTTTTAAGAACGACCGACATATTATCATAAAATCACGTTTTAAAATAATATTATTATAACTTACTATCGTTAATAAAAATATTGTAATTATGATTTTGTAACTACGAAAAAGATTACAAAAACGATTCAACAACCAACAATATTACATGCCTTATGAGATTTACACATAATTGCATTATTCAAACTGTCATGTAAAAATCTATTTATGACCAGATTTACTTGCATCATATTGAAGATCTTTTATACATATCACATTAATAAATCGTTATTTTCAAGACTTGAAATCTGGATTTTCTGAAATCTGCAAAAAATTTTGTAGTTTGAAATTCGAACTTTGAACTTAATATAGAAACACTTAAATCTTAACCACTAGACTACGATGCTTTAAAAAAAGTAATTATCATCATATATTTGTTTACTGTACGGACTAAGCTTTAATCTCAAGTCACCTTTTCAAGTCTTTAAAATTAAAAAACCCCATAGAATTGTTGCAATTAGCATGTTAAAGATTAGAACACATATCATCATATGCTTGATTTATCCAACTTTTATGAACAGTTTCAAAATTTGGTTGATATGTATATCCTCTTATTAGGCTCTAAGCGGTTGTACATTTTTTCAATAGCATATTAGTTGGTTTTTACTTTTTAAGAAGGGAGCTACTAACTTTCTTTATTAATTTTAACTGGTAACAAGTAATGCCAACACTATGGTGAACGTACCTCTAATAACTATCCTATATGATAAATAAAAGATAACAAAAGGGCTATTTTAAATTAAAAAAATAGTTTATTTCTTAATTAAACAAGCTGCAGATTTTATATTACGATTCGTCTGGTACAATCCGATTCATCCAAACGAAGATTCTGTTTATGATCACCTTTTTCCAACTTCTAAAAACCCTTTTCCAGCTTAGACTAAATAACTACTAATAAACATAAATCATAGACTATATATATATATATATATATATATATATATATGTATGCCAACTATATTTGACTAATAATCCACTTTTTGATTAGGCAATAGTTCATTGATCACATATTTAAGTAGCACCTATGAATAATTCAGCCCCCACTCACCATTTTAATCCAACAACTCAGATAACACCAAATTAAGTGTTAGATTCCATAATTTGATGCTAATTGCTTTAGTTTATTGTTGTCGACTTAGTATGTGGACAGGCTTTAGGTGGGCAAGCGGAAAATTTTGTCACAGCCGCTGCATTGCGTGCCGCAATAAAGTTTATGAAGTTACTAATCTTTGATAAATTTATACTATCATGTTCTCTCTTGTATGCAGTGTTCGACCAATAATGTAAAATAGATTTTGACCCGCCATGTATAATTTTTATTGGAAAAATTATTTTACGTAATAAAATTATGATTTTTGATAAATTATAAATTTTAACTTTTTATGTAATTTATCTCAAATTTTACTTATACGACTTATTTTTGTTATTTTAAATATGACTAAAATTTAAAGCCTCTAGATAATTATAATCCGTAATATGATATTATTTATTGAACCCGAAGTTAAACTTATTTTGCATTGATTTTCTTATTTAAACAAAATATTTTATATCTTTAACACTCTATGTATTGAAAAATTTATTTGTGCATTTCAAAATATTTTCTATGATTTTATTAAATTTAGTTTATGTGATTTAATTTTTATTTAAATGAAACTATTTTTTAAGAAGTTGAGATAATTCAGACTCGTATTATGATTTTGTTGATTTAATCATTTGTTACTTCAACTTAATTTTATTTTGAGCTTTCATTTAATTAATACTTTCAAATAATTAATAACGTGAAGGATTTTTTGGAAAGATATGGTGCATATATTTAATAAAAAATATTTTTAAAAGGCTAAAAACTAGATTATTAAATACTTTTAATGTAACTGCAAAATAATGATTTTTTATTGGTTTCAAATACTGCTGACAAAAAAATACAGTAATTAATTGGAAAAATCAGGGTCATATTCATAAAAAATATTTTGTTTTAATAATATAGATGTTCATGCCTAACTAATTTTTTAAACTGATAAAAAACTGTTTATTTAGTAAAATAATTATATTAAATAAAAAATTAAGTGACAATAAATGTAACACATTTTTGTATTTTTTATTAAATTATGATTTTATTCATAAAAACATGGTTTTGAATAATATTTTTGGTTACATTATTTTTCACGGTTGAGACTAAAATAATTTTTTTTACTAAATCAAACATATAACCATATATAAAACTTAATTATTTACATTTTTGATTTTATAATTGACACAAAATCTATATTGAGTAACTAATAAATAAAAATCTGCACTATTATTAGTATGGTAATATCATTAATGATATGTATTTATATATAATCCATTTCATAGCCCATAAACATTTTTGATAATAACAATAAATTAAAATCTGTAATAATTTTAAAAGGTAATATTACATATTGATTTTGTAACTAAATTATTTTACGACTTTATCACAAAACTAAAAAAAAAAACTTGTGCCACTTTATATTTTTGAAATATTTAATGGAAATTATAATTGTTAAATATAAAATCTTACTCAAGTATAAATTTCAAATACAACTATTCTTTAATTTATTTAGAAACATAAAACGGTTGCGTAAGACATTGTAAAATAATAAAAAAATCATACTGCTCACACTATAAAATTTCTTATTATATATAATCAAATCATATCACTTATGTTTAATTATAGAATTAATCAACAATTCATATATCCGTACTTTTTAAGAAAAACAAAAGACTTATGATCCAATTGTAGATAAAACGATAAAAATAATACCCGCACTTTTTAAATTTTCCCTTAATGAAGTGTTAATTTTTTTTTCAAAAATATCCTTAATGATATGACTAACTAAAAAAATTTCATTAATTATATTTTTGTCTTTCGATTTTGTGGGAATATTTCAAAATTTTGATGTGCTTGCTTTTGTACATTAATTTACTAAAATGATGATGTCGACTTTATGGTTTTAATTAATGAGTCTTTTGAATTTTTTTTAGGCTGGATATTAGGTTTGTTGTAGACATGATTATATAAACTGTGACATGATCAAATTTCAAACTTATTTACAAACATAAAACGGTTGTGTGAAGCATTTTAAATTTCGTCATACTGTACGTACTATAACAAACCCGTATAATTGAAACTTGATCATGTCAAAGTTTATATAATTAAAATGAAGAATTATCAATTGTATATTGAAAAAAACAACAAAAAAATATCCACTCATTCAAGGACGGATCAAAATCTAGTTAATCCTTAATTTTACTACCTATACGAATTAGAGCCGTTGGCGTAACATCAAAATCAACCATCGTAATCAATTTGTGGAACTATACAGTGTAGTTGCTTAGATGGGACTAAACTGTGATGATCTTAAAAAGATTAGATTTTAAAGGTACTTTAATAAAAAGAAGAGGACAACTTCTTCAATGATTAGCTCTCTTTTGCACGGCCCCGCTCTGCACACAAAATTTGAGTTGTGCAAATACGAAACTCTGCACATTTTTGTTTTGTAAAAATTCAATTTATTTAAGACTGTGAACTTTTTTTTATTTAAAAATTCCGTTTTGATTTTTGTTTGCATTTTAATTTCTTGTGAATGGTTTAGGATTCCTTTTAGACTTTATTTTATAGTTTTTAAAGAATATCTAATTACTTTTCATTTTTTGTGGAATGAAAAGCATTTGAGTTGATTTTTAACTTTTTGCAATATTTTTTTTGTTTGAAATGTCATTTCATATGCTCAAGGCTTTTCTTATATTGTTATGTCGAGTTTTTTTTTGTGAATATCAAATTGTGACATCGGAGAAAATAAATTTGATATATTTACTTTTCAAGGATACCATATGAGAAGTTAATTTGCCTAACATTCAAGGAATCTTATCCAAGTGGTTTAGGCAGAAAAGATATTACAAATGGTCTAATTTAATTTAAAATAAAGATTAATTGAAGATAAAGCATATTGTCATCTTATTCCAACTGAATCCATCAGTTTTTCCATGTACCATTAGATGCTTATTAAACATAAACTTTGGCTAATTCATACCATTAATCTATTCTATATAGTATATATATTTTTGTCATGAGTGGTTGTAATGCATTGAACAGATTAAACTGTACGCAATAAACGTTAATAGATCTATTAAACCTCATTTGGCGATAATACTGATCATAAACATTCTGACAGAAACTCCAAAAGATCCACAACATAGAAACTACGATCAAATGAACCATTATTATAAAGTTCTTTTGATAAAATAAAAAACAGGTAATTTCTTTATTTAAAGTTTATTAAAAAGGTAGTAAATCTATGGTTCAATGCTGAGGTCTGATGGCCATCCAAACTCCTCCAAGAATGCTAATATAACTCCATTTGACCACCCAAAGCCCGTCTGCAAAGATAAATGTCAACAAAGTTCAAAAAAAGAAAAAAAAAATCATCCCTTCAAGTATCTCTCACACTAATTTAACCCTGATATTCCTGTGTGTACAATTTAGACCCTGAAAAGCTCACTAACTTCAAAAAAAAAAATTGAAGAAGAGAGCTCAAATAAAAAAAATGTTTTACCTGTGGCTTATATTCTCCTCCACCACCATACTCACCAAACGCTGCAACATTAAGCTTCTCATGAATACTCCCACTTGTCTTGTGAACACTATAGCTGCTTCTGATCCATCTCCTTGCAATCTCCTCTGCTATCTCTTCAGCTTCCTTGACACCCGATCTCACAAGCCCTGTAACAATCATCTCTTGTTGCGGGGCCCATCCATTTGGATAATCCCTGTTATACATTGCAAGTTTGCGACAAAATCTCAATATTCAAGTAATTTCATAGAGTGAAACTGGATACTGGAACTACAAGTTTCTTTTACCACTGTTGTCCTGAGTTTGTCAAAGAGGTTAAGATCCCAGCAGGAGCGATGAGCCCTGAGTCTTCTAGAGCCTTCACAACTTTCTTGACAAGATTTTCATCTACATGTTACAAAAAAAGAACGTTTATGTACAAAACATAAGTTTAATATATACATGTAGACATAATTTTACCTGAATTAAAGGAACTAATCCAGATTGGAGCAAAGTTAGATGCAAAAACATTGGTGTTCTGGTTCTCAGCTTTCCATGTCTCAGGCTCCTGAAGACGCTAACACTCTCGCAAGGTTTGAACATAAACATCACAGATCATACACTGTAACTGAGGATATTATGTAACTTACATCACCATTGGAGGAAAGCCAGTAGTCTAACCACTGTCCTGCCTTTTCATTCCAAAACACAGTTTCAAACGCTTTCTTTCTCGCTTCTGACGCTTTCACGAAACGCTCTGAACCTTCTATATCCCCACAAATCTCCATCATGAACGTTATATCGCGCTCCATCTATGGTAAAAAGAAGATGATAATTTCAAGGCTCAACTCAAGCATAGTCGTATACTAATATTTAACCATAGTTCATAGAGACTCTGATCAAGAAAGTAGAGAAACCTTGAGAAGAAAAACGTTTAGATCGACAGGAACAACTGATGTTGTAGCCATCGTTGTGAAATTATTAGGATCCCTGCATATATTATTTGAGATTTTTATCAAGCGTGAGAATAAGATAAACCAGTCTAGTTACAGTTTTGATAATTAGTTTAACCTCATCCATCGTGTGCTGAAATCGCATCCTGTTTCAGCAGCCGTGGCTATATCTCTAAGGAACCGTTGTTTCTCTAACGTATTCGAAAACGCTGAAGCAGATTCTTGATCCTGTGGTACACATAGAGAGAGAAAGTCAACATGTTTTCACAGTAAGAAAAAAAAAAAACAGTTTACAAGCCGCAATGAGACAAGAAACATACGAAGACATAGGATTCAGGTCTAGGCATGTTCCACATGGCGTAATACCGGCTTAACATGTGATCATGACCACTAGCATCTCGAATAACCACTTTATGTTTTCCTACAAAATTAAAAGATATTATATAACCAACGTTTAATCTTAGAATACACCAAATCATTAATTACATAACTCAAACTGAAAAACTAACCTGAGTTCCAGAATTCGTACTCTTTGAGGAGCACAGGGATGGCTTTCCTCACAAGTTCTTCATCTTTGGTTACATTATAAATCTCGTAGACCATTGAGCTCAATAGAGGTGGTTGGCTTGTAACAATTTAAAATATATAGAAGTAACATTTTACTTTCTTGTAATTACATAACAAGATTTATATTAGTGTGAGAATTTATCAAATTTGGTTACCTTCGGTTAGTGTAATAAGCTCTAGCTCCGTTCAAAACGTAACCATAAGTCTCCACAAGTGACATCAGATTTGTCACGATACCTTTGGCTGTAGTGAACATTTTACCAGTCAAAAGTCCTCTGCACGTGCAAAAGCACACCATAACGTGACATTGACACGTGAGCTCGTGTTACGTAGTCAATACGTAATATAAAAATCAGTGGAAGAATCAATAAAAAACAGTTGATGAACACTGACTTGATGACCCAGTAAGAATCCCAATAGTAGACTTCTTTGAATCTTGAACCGGGAATAATAACCGGTTCCGGCAGCGGTAGGAGCGTGTGCCGGTCAGGAGACTCCCTCACGGAGTCAGAGACTCTGTAGCATAGGGTTTTCCAAAGGCAGTACACCTCACGTGCCCATTCTCTGACTTGATCGTTCTCCACGTTGAGGAGAAACTCGAGGGGATGTGAGACGAAGTCCTCTGGCTCGTGTGGCACCAGATCCTTCCCATCGTCGAAGTATTCACCAATGAACTTTTCAAGCTTCTTCACTGGCACTGGTAGGTCACGTGATCCGCTTGTGAGATCGTTGAAGACGGATTCCACGGTGGAGAGATGGTGAGGATGCTTGAGGGATAGGTCAATGTAGACTTTTGGGTCAGGGGTTTCTTCCGTAGGGTAGGACCGCTGTGCTTCGAGCTGCACGCGCTGGAGGAAAGTGACGAGTGGGGTCGTCTGTACCATGGGTCCTGAGTCCGAGACTGCCATGGAAACGTTTAAGGTCTATGAAGGAAACAAAGAGAGGAGGAATAGAGAGAGAGAGGATTTGTAAGGAGATGAGGAGGATAAGAAGAGTGTGGAGATTTGAATAAACTTATGTTTGTGCAAATACGATACTAAATGTTTGAATTTGACTAGGGTTTCCAGATAGGAGTATAATTTTGAAATATACACCACCAAGCCCTATGGCTGACTCAGATGGATCAGTATGATTAGTTGTCTAAGGATGAGCACAAAAGATTTTGTTGACTCAGATGGATCAGTATTATCACTGTGATCTTTATTTATAAGTGCCAGTTTCCAAAGAGATCAATTACTACACATACATATAATATCAACTGATCAAAGTAGACTGTGTTACGCGTAATCACATGGAAAAGGTCTCATGCTTCCCTCGAATCTCTTTGATATAAAGTAGTTGGTGGCCTTACTTATTAAAAAGATCCAGCTTATAGTTAAAACTTACATATCATGTAGGAGTTTACTATGTACATAGGAAAATACAGAGAAATGTTTTAAAAAATAATAATAAAGGCAAAAAATAATATTCCTTTATATGTTTTTATATTATAGAAGAATACATTGAAACAAATCTACCTCAATGATAGAATTCTTCTATAAAATATAAATAAGAAAATAAAGTTGGCAGAAAAATGCTCTAATAAAAAAAAATTTAGTATAGAAGCATACATTATAGCAAATTTACGAAGAAAGGTCAACAAGGTCTGGATGGAGATGGTTTCAAACACGCCCAACTGTCCACAGTCTAAAACTTTTTCCTGATTTGATAAATAATGATGCAACATTGTAACAACATCGTCATTATAAAATACATTTTGACAACAAAAATTATTTATTTTTGTATCTTTGATTCCCTAAAAATAAAGCCTGAGTAGTTACACCATTTTCATTAGACTGGCATATAAAGCTTCTCTACGTAAAAAAATCTAAACTAGAAATGTACAGAATTTACAAACTGCATCTCCTATTGCTGATTCAACATATTTGCTTCTTCAGCAATAAGAGATGCACCTTCATTCAAGAATCTAATAGTCAAGAAAGAAACTCAAAGAACAAAAACAATCTACCCCCAAGTGAGAGTCAAGGAAAAAAAGGTTTGAGAGTGAGTTATCATCATATGTTCATCCTATAATACATTATTCTTTAACATGACAAAGACGTTTGAACAATATTTTTCTCTGTATGGAAGACTTCCTTGGAACCGAGCTAAGCTTTGAATGTTTGATAATTGAAATAAACAACAGGACATCGACACTAACGCGGTGATCCCACGCAAGCTAGAGCTAAGCAGAGAGGCATTATTAATAACAGAGTTCTTAAATCACATAATCTAAGTGTCAGATCTTTGATAATCGGTTGCACTAAACAAGTAGAACGTAACACTGACATGAAGGTAGAATTATAGAGAAACTTCAAAGGAATGATATGTAAAATTCGAATCATCAAACATAAGCATTCATTCAAACAAAAAGTAAGATACACTTAGATAGACAAAGCATATGAGAATCATAACAAACAAAAAAAAGAACACAGAATCAACGTTTGACATTTACAATCCAAAAGGTCTGAGGAGCTTTCCATAAGCCACATTACACACAATGCCGATATGAATTTAAACCAGGGAGCTGCGAGACACACACACACACACACGAGAGGATTTTCCAATTACCAGAGAGGGTCTAAACGGTGTCGTGCGAATGAGGCGCGGCGGAGAGAGCGAGGGGACGGTGGTAGGATTCCTCGTCGTCGTCTTCGTCGTCATGGGAGGTGGAGAGATTGACGCAGGCGCAGCGCTCGAGGGAGGCGAAGAAAGCGGAGATGAAGGAGGCGCTGACGCAGCTAGCCGCCTGGTTGATCTTCTCCATGGAAGTGGTTGCGGTCACGTTGGAGTTGATCGACGCGCTGCTGATTACACTGGTGGTTTTGTCCATTGCCTACCCGATCCGATTTAGGGTTTCGGAAGACGGGAAGATCGTGGGGGGCGAGGGAAGTCGTCGATTTTGATTGAGATTTGATTTTGTGCGATCTGAAAATGGCAAGGTATCCCGCATTTGACGGGGTAGAAATTTGATTCATATGAAAGTTATACGTAAAAGTAGTTATTTATTTGCGTATGAACAGACAAGCGCTTCTGGTGTAGTGGTAGCACAGTACCTTTCCACGGTACTAACCGGGGTTCGATTCCCTGGATGCGCACTCCTTTTTCATATTTTTAATGGATTTTATCCTTTCAACGATGTGGTGGTACTAAAGACAATCTACAATTGGACGGAAATTTTCAATGAGTCTCAAACTAGGAAAAAAAATGATAGATTTAAGTTTTGAAACTCGAGTGTTATGATATTTATATCAAACTAAGTTATACTTATATACATACTATATTTTTACCTATATCATTTTTAAATATTATGACATTACGTTAACTTATTCTTTGAAATCAGATACAATCGGATGAAATTGTTCTTTGGAATTATCGTTTTATCGACCCAAACCTTGGTTTAAACTTTAAAAACTGATGGACACTTTAAAAAAACTATAAACTCGATTTTGCATCTCAACAACCTTAACACATGCAAAAAATCCGGTTTTTTTTTTCATTTAAAGCTTTTATGTGATTGATGTTTACGATTTCAAAACTAAAATACAAAAACATGCTTGGAGTTAGTTTACGATTACAATTTACTTCTACCCTCAGTCTCCCACTTACAATTACAAGTTACAAACAAATGTTTTTCTTACACTTTTGTCCACCATTGACATTCTTGCTTGTTCTTCAACCCAAGAACAATATTACAAAAAACAAACAACCCCTAAAACAATAAAAATATTCCAAAAAGAACCATATACAAAAGAGTTACAATTCTCCAGTACTCTCACAGGAGCTCCCTAGGTTCGTTGTTACATCATGGACCAGGAGCCTTACTATATTAGTACGGGACAATCTAGGGATCTCTAGACATTCTTGAAGATCAACATCACAAGCTATCAAAACCCATTCATTATCATCGTCCAGATACTTGATATCGAACGTACCTGCATCAAGTTTCAGCCTCTTCGCCACTTCATCCTTCAACTCCATTACACCCGAACCAGAAGATATCCTGAACCGTATTATGTCTTCTTTGTAACTTGCTTTAATAGTTACCGTTCTCATTTCTGATCCTGATGGTTCATGTGTAGTATTTGCAACGGGCTCTTCCTTTGCAGGAGCGTACATGTTGTTGTTGCTGTTATTATCGTTGTTCATCCAGTTTGATTCCGGAAACTTATGGTCGAATGGTGTAGATGAACAGAGATTTCTCAGATCTTTTGAGCTTCCAGCGTCTTCAATGGGCATTCCTCTGAAATGATCTATGTTACCAAGAAGTCTGTTCGGTATTGCAAATGATGCTGCGGACACATCATTATCTCTAGAATAAGGAGGAAAACAGAGTCCAGGTGATGCACCGACCGTGAATAGCGGATCTTGGTTAGGGGCTTTTGTTTCGTCTATTTGGTTACCGTCACATGAGCCGTGAGAGGTCGGTGTCCCAGCACTCTCATCCCCCGTTCGAGACCGCTTATGACCATTGCTTGGTAACTCAGGCGAACCATTTCGCTCTTGAGGACTGTGATCACTTGACCAGTGGTTAGGTGAATGATGGGTGTTTGGTAGCTCTGGCGGTTTGGAACCGCTGGGTGAGTTTAGTGGCTGCGCTGCTGCTTGACCCTGTGTCCAAGGGATGGAACTAACGGCCATCGAAGTCAGGTCGAGGCCTCCATCAGTACGTTGAACAGATTCGATGACGCGTTTCAGCTTTGTGATTGAGCGATTCACTTTCTTGATCTTCCTCGATGGCCACCGCGAGATGCCGTGTTGTCTGCAAATTCGCTTCATTGTTGTCGGACAAACTGAGACACGAAAACAATACAGAGTTTTGTTCAGATATATATATAACCAGTAAGCAACCAAAACATTAAACGGTACATAGAATACAAACTACCTCCTAGGCTCTTTGCAGCGTCTTTAAGACTTCCGGTGAAATATTGCTGAAGTACATCCAGACTGATTGTTTTCTCAGTCTTCCCACGCTTTTTCTCTGTTTTCTTCTTCTCCTTAACCACACCATTAACAGTGGCCACGTTGACTTTCCCGTTTACTGGATTAGGAGTCTGAGCCGCAGGCTGAGGTGTTAACAGCCTCTCTGTTCCGTTTGACTTGAAACCAGAAAAGGGAACTCGAATGGATTCTATTTTTGAATGAATGGTATTGTCTGGTAATGCTTGGATGATCTCAAAAGACAATTTGTCGTCATCTTCACCAAAGTCAACCCCAGATGCAACCCTCAGGCTCTGAAAATGTTCTTTCATTGTCACCAAAAGAGATCCCAGCAGCGAATCTTGCCCTTGCTCGTCCGTTATGCTTGAGGGAAGAAA
Organism: Hirschfeldia incana; assembly: GCA_026261945.1. Taxonomy (NCBI): domain Eukaryota; kingdom Viridiplantae; phylum Streptophyta; class Magnoliopsida; order Brassicales; family Brassicaceae; genus Hirschfeldia; species Hirschfeldia incana. The sequence continues at coordinate 9,914,351 of JABCMI010000006.1, forward strand.
GAATTCAAGAATGTAACTGTCGTCGCCTGTGTAAGAACTCTGAAGAGAGATTGCAAAACAACTGGTTAACTTGAACATAAGCGCATAGTGGACCAGCGGATACTGCGTTTTGCAGAACTTGGTGATGTCTCTGCAGAAACAGGAGCCACCGTTGAGAAAAGCTCGTCCAGCAACTCCCTGTCCTTTCTGGAGATGGTGTTCAAGGCAGGCATCTCTAAAGCCCCAGACATGAGCATCCACGACATAGCAGGCCATGTCTGTTGTAGACATGCAGACTTGTCCCATGCAGCTACCGTCAAAACTGGTGCAGTTTTTCTTAAGACCGCCACCATTGGCAAGAACGCTCCCGTGCTGGCATGGAACCCAAGTCTGAGCCAGAGGCAAGTTATGGGTCTCACATACAACTGTCAGCACTTCCAGAATCTCCGCAAGTGCGTTTTGGCGACTCTCATTGCAAATCTGTGAATACAAAGTTAACTCAAAACATTGAGAACCCAGTGCCTGAATGGTAATGATTTTTTTTTTGTCACGAACTAAATGGTACTCTGATTAAAGCACAAAATGATACTTGTATCTAACCTGGGTTGTTTGGTGATCCAGTATTTCCGAGCTTTTCAGATTTACCGCCTGCCAAAAATAACCAAATCTTTTAATCATAATGAGGATTAAGGAATATAAAGCTCTGTACAAAAAAAAAATACTTCAAAGCTGCAGCAAATCACAAAAGTAAAAAACAAAGTATATACAACATAATGACAGATATTGAAGAAGCTATAACTGAGATAGAAACCAGCAAAATGAAATGAATTTGTTATTATCATGATATCATCAAGAAATAAACCGTGCTTTGGAAAGAATAAGCTTCAAAATGGGAGGCTAGAGGACGTGCAGAAACACTATTTATCAAATGTTATTTCTGGATATAATTAACAAAGGAAGAGTTGCAACTTAAACCTCAAGTAACTCACACAAAGTTCTCGGAATTTCATTTCAAATATAAAGTTTAAACAGAGCAAGGCAGAAGTATGATCAGAAGTGAGGAAAAGAGAACCAAACCTCAAGGGCTTTACAAACTTTATCCACTTCGGGAGCATAGTGAATCTTCTCAGAGGTCATGATAAGTTCCACAACACCAATGCATGAGTCACCCGAGGGATTAAAGACAGGCAAAGCGAGTGTACCACGGACGTTATAATGCAGAGCGTGGTCAAGGCGGGAGAACTCTTTGCTGGAATAGTACTGAACATTTGGAGTCCACTCAGGCAACTTCTGGCGGAAAACCCGACCGGGGAGCCCGAGCTGCTCGATGTCACAATCACTATCCACAGAAAACATATAAGTGAGAGAGATCATCCTGTATTGATTAAGCCCGTTACCGTTAGGGTTAAGAACAAAAGGTTGACCCAAGGTGGTCAGCAAATCACGACCATTCTTTCTCACAGGAGCCCAGACCTGAGCCAAGACGTGCTGCTGCTGGGTTGATTCTTTGAAGTAACGAAGCGCCTGAGTCATCCTCTCTTTGATCACGCAGTAGCTGTCTGTGTTCTCTGATGGCACTAGGCTCATCAACGGAGAAGGAAAGTTGAATCCATTATGTTTCTCTGCTGTGGTGGTTTCAGCTACTGGTGGACAAGAAGAGTCTGCAATTTTCAAGAAATGATGCTAGTCAGTTACGAATCTATTTTTGGAAACTTACCAAAAATAGAAACTGGAGAAATTTTCAAACACTCCAAAAGCTGCAGAAAGCAAATGATAAAGTCAAACTCGAAATCAATCAATCAATCAATCAATCAATCAAAAGATCTGTTCAATCCATAAGATAGCAAGATTCGAAAATCGAGTCTAGAGATTCATCACCGTTTTAAAACAGATTAAAAGCTTAAATGATACGATCGAATCATCATCTATTGAAGTCAAGTTTGGGAGACTAACAAGGGAGAAAGAGAGGATAATCGGCGAGACGGAAAGAAGGAGGAGCACCGGAGGCGGAGCTGATCTTCTCTCCGTCGTAACCGCCGGCGATTGCTTGGTTACCGTCGGAGAACGCCCAGAGAGGGGAGCAAGGCTGCTCGGAGGAAGAAGAGACGAAAATCGGAGAAATCATGCGATTGGATGAGGATAAGTAAGGGATTTGATCGAGAGGCCATGAACCGTCGAGATCCAAGTCGTCTACATCCATCAGAATCTCCCTTGACCTTGATGACGATGGAGGAGGATGAGGTGTGACGCCGTTTCTGGCTGCGGTATCATCGTCGGCGTCGCACATCTTCTGGAAATTTCCACTGGGAAAGGAAGTTTTCGTCTGCAACTTCTCTACGTTGATTAGATAGGGATGGAGATAGAGAGATAGAGAAAGAGAACAAAGAAGAGTGCGATTCTAAAAAAAAATATTTGCAGAATCAAACAAAATAATAATTTTTGGATAATATATTGGAACCGATTCTCTGCTTCACAATACAACTGTCTTCCCCACCTTGTTTTTTTTTTTGACATCAAGGTCTCCCCCACCTTGATAAAAAATACATTATTATTCTTCTTATATCTTTTAATATTCCTCGAGATTTTATTCACTAAAATTATTTTTTCCTATGCATTATCTTTATCTTGGACATGTTGTGAATTAAAAAAAAAGATATTTGAGAAAAAAATTGTGACAGCAAAAAGATAATAACTATTCAGATGATTTGTATTTTCACATGTTAGTAAGTGTATTCCATCCGTTTTAGATTAATTTGTAATAGGTTAGTCGTTTTATGATTCTAATATAATTATTAATGATTTGTTTTCTGTAATTATAATTAAATTACGAGAAATAAGAAATGATATATAATTTTAATGATCAAATAAAAATTGAACATTTTTTATTAGTGTGTGGGAAATAAGCTCGTCCAAAAAAAATTTGAAAGGAGGGAAGTATAAAGGTTACCGCAATTATATAGGCCAAAGTCAAACAACTAAAATTTGAAAGGAGGGGAGTATACATCATCGTTAATATTATTAGTCGATAGTATTACCACAAATATTTAGCTCGTGTAGGCATTGTGCTTTGTCAAGTCTGACGGCTGCATTTTACGACACGTTCAGCACACGTGGTGGGAATGCACCAATCAGTTGCTTTGAAAATCTGTAAAAGCTTAAGATGTTTACTATTAGCATTAAACTAATCGCAAAAATAGAATTATTACGTAATGCCTTTTCGAGAATACTAATGGGAGCTGAGAAGTGGAGAAAACAAATCAGAGCCCACCTCGCTCCTTTGGAATTAGTGCGATTCACTAGTTATTTGATGATTCTTTTCTCCATGGTTTAACTAATATAAGGGCAACCATTATACGGAAACTTTATTTTCGCCTAAGTGTTTCATTAGTCTATACGAAAGAGATAATGAATCGTAAGAGACCTAAGTTTGGGAAGGAAAATGTTGTCGATAATCCTCTACCCAAACGACAGAAGCAAGGTACACCGTTATGAAATATGAATCTCTATAGACATCTACACACAAAAAAACTAACAACATTTTTATATATCAGACAAATATAACAGTGATGGGTCATTAGTTGATGACCAGGAATATCTTTCAAACTCATCTAATGTTATAGACAACACGAAAGTGTATAGTGACATAACTAATAACCGAGGAGCAGACAAAATAGATGGACGGACACAAACTGCTGACAAGAGAGTATTGGAGGAAAGCAATTTGGTTCAAACAGCTGTTACTAAAAGAAATGCAAGGACGGAAAGGATTAGTATTTTGCGGGATAGAAGGATACCTTCGGCTACAACTGACCATTCCTCCAATATTACAAACGATCCTATGTCTCAAGTTAAACTGCCAAAGGATGCTAGATTTGAGCGTATTAACTTATTATCCCAGAAGAGAAGATGTCCTGAAGTAAGTAATGATGCAGTAACACAATCGCAACTCCGAGAGTGTCAGACATTTTCTTCAGCATTTTGTCCATCCCATAGACTGGTGGATACCTCAGGTAGACTATTGCCCAGTAATAACTCTATTTATTGAAATCAGAATTTTTACTTAGTTTACGTTTCATATCGTATTTGTTTATTATTATTAGATGCTGGTTTTTATCCCCGTGAGCTTTGTGGAAGTAATGTAGTCGGCAATACATTGGAGGATAACAGATTAAATTTTCATTCAAATGTTCAACGATCTCATCCTCAGGATTTTGAACCCGTCCCAGGAAGTTACACAAACTTACTCCACTCAATGGTTACACAGAATAAGTTTTCGTCTTCTGATTGTTATACGCCATCGTCTGTGGAAAACATGTTACAGAATGAATCATATGTCGGTCCTCCAGTTAAACCTATCAGTTTCACAAGCCTGCTTCAATCAATGATGTCACAGAGTACTGTTTTGGGTGGTCTACGTAGCGATATAGAATCAACACATGGCAGTCCTGCGAACCTTATAGATATGAATGGTACCTGGAACACTCTACAATCTACACTTGACTCAGATTCTGAAGGTTAGTGTGATATGTAAATATGTCTGAAATAATTAGTTTGACTTTCATATTATCACTTAATATAAGTTAAGAAAAAAGAGAGTAAAAAAAAAAAGATCAATGTAATAAATAATTTGTATAGCCTAATTCATTTTTTTATTCTTATATTTAGAAAGCTGTGACGACATCTGGGATGTAGATAGAAGGTATGCCGAAAATGAATATCATTGTTATTCAGAAACAGACAGTGAGGAGGATACAGAAATTGCTGAGGAACAAGTAGAGGACCAGAACAATGATGTCGATACATCTTATGGAATGATTGTGTATGATACAAGACAAAAACGTAAAAGAACGAAGTCTTCTCCATTGGGATCAACAGTACTCACAGATGGTTCGATTTTATATACATTTTTACATATTGGTGTTTTACTTAAGTAGAAATTTTAACGTATTTGTATATTTAATAAAACTTGGAGTTTATTTATTGGTGACGTTGTTGGACAGGGTACAAAGATGATGGTGACATAAAAAACGAATGTCCACTGTGTGGAGCACTATTTTGGTATAATGAGCGAATAAGTAAGCACAGGCGAGCTAAAAGACCTATTTTCACGATGTGTTGTATGAGGGGAAAAATCAAACTTCCAACCTTAAAAGAACCTCCGGAGTTTCTCCAAGCCCTCTTAACCAACGACGATGTTATCAGTAAACACTTCCGTGATAATATTAGACCTCTGAACATGATGTTTTCATTTACATCACTTGGAGGAAAGATTGATAATTCGGTCAACCGTGGAAAAGGGCCTAGAGTTTTTAAACTACATGGGGAGAATTATCATTTGATTGGGAGCATGAAACCGAAGAGTAATGAAAAAGCAAAGTTCTCTCAGTTATACATCCATGATACTGAGAATGAGGTGCAAAACAGAATTTCAGCTTTGAGGTAACAATATAAAATATTTGCTTAGTATGTATCGATGTGTGGTGACATACATATGTTTTATAAATTTCTAAAATTATTATATTTATTACAGTGGGGATTCAGAGAGAAGTAAAATAAGAGAAGATTTGGTGGAATCTATAATGAATATGTTAAGAGAGTGTAACGTGCATGTCAAGACGTTCCGCAATGCCATGCAAAGATTCAATGATGAAGACGAAAGTGAAGAATTAGCTTTGGTATTACTCAATAACAGGCAGAAAGATGGGCGAGTTTACAATCTCCCAACTTCGAAAGAGGTTGCTGGCTTAGTTGTTGGAGATTTCCGACTTAATATGGATAAAAGGGATATTATTTTGGAGAAAAGTACAGGAAAGCTAAAACGGATCAATGAGTTGCATCCTTGCTATTTACCACTTCAATATCCTCTTATTTTTCCTTATGGCGAAGATGGATTCCGATTGGGCATCAAACATGGTTTTACAGGAAACAACCAAAATAGGAAACCTAATATTAGTATGCGAGAATTTTTCGCATATCGTATTCAAATCCGGAACTTTGGTTCTCAGGTACTTCTTCTTTCCAGGCGTTTACTTCAGCAGTTTTTGGTAGATGCTTACACCATGATCGAAAGTCACAGGCTTCGGTACATAAGGAAAAATCAGGCAAATCTAAGGTCTTTGAACTTCAGCAAGTTTGTGGCAGCTGCAAATCAGGGTTTATCTTCTCTTCCTATTGAAGGAAATCGTATCATCATACCCTCATCTTTCACAGGTGGTCCTCGGTACATGCATCAGATGTATTTGGATGCAATGACGATAAGCAAATATTATGGGTTTCCAGATTTATTTATCACCTACACATGTAACCCTAAATGGCCAGAGTTGACAAGATATTTTTCAAAATATAACCTCAGAGCTGAAGACAGACCAGATCTATGTTGTAGATTATTCAAAATTAAGCTTGATAGCTTGATGGATGATCTAACTAAAAAGCACATGCTTGGCAGAACCGTGTCTGGTGAGTAGTTTGATATTGCTCAAAGTATTATTTATAGTGATATATGGAGTGGCTTTGAATTCGAAATAAGTTATTAATTTATATAATTGTATCTTATTTCAGCTATTTATACCATCGAGTTTCAAAAAAGAGGGCTTCCACATGCACATATTTTGTTATTCATGGATCATAGAGACAAATTTCCATGTGCTGAGGATATTGATCGCATAATATCAGCAGAGATTCCCGATAAAGAAGTAGAACGAAGACTGTATGAAATTGTTAGAGATACTATGGTTCATGGCCCGTGTGGTGTTGTTAACAAGGATTCTCCGTGCATGCTAGATGGGAAGTGTTCGAAATTTTTTCCTAGGAAGAATGTGGAGAAGACAACAGTTGACTCACAAGGCTATCCTGTATATCGGAGAAGAGAAAACGGTTCTTTCATTGAGAAAAGAGGAATTAAGTGTGATAACCGGTTTGTTGTTCCTTACAACAAAGAGCTACTTCTTCGATACAATGCACATATCAATGTAGAGTGGTGTAATCAGTCCAGATCTATTAAGTACTTATTCAAGTACATCAACAAGGGACATGATTGTGTTACTGCAACAGTAACAAAAAAATGTAATAATGATTCAGTTGGAAAAGAGGCCAACGGAGCTACTGTTAGCTCTGGAGAAAACGTCAACAAAACCGAGTGTGTGGAGGAAGAAACCGTAGATGAAATTAAAAATTTTTTCGATGCAAGGTTAGTCACACTATTTATTGCATAGCTTTACGCACTTATTTTTCGTATATTTAGTAAATCGTTACAAAGGTCATCTGTTCCAACGTTATTTTATATGTATTTTGTTTATTAGCTGATCATGGTTTTATATATAGTTTTTTTACAATTTTTATTTATATGTGTAGATATATATCTGCTTGCGAAGCAACTTGGAGAATTTTTGGATTTCCAACGCATTACCGTGCAACTCCTGTTGAGAAGCTTACGTTTCACTTAGAAGGCGATCAACCGGTAATATATAGGCAGAGGGATACAGTTGAGACGGTTATGGCTCGGGCGAAGACAACTAAGACAATGTTTCTAGCTTGGTTTGATTGCAACGATAAATATGCAGAAGCTAGACTTCTCACGTATTCCGATCTTCCAACAAAATTCATATATGATGCGAAAGCAACCGTTTGGAAAATACGCAAAAAAGGTTTTGCTATTGGAAGGTTGACCCATGTTTCACCAAGTGCTGGTGCACTTTATTATCTGAGGGTATTGATTAATAAGATTAAAGGTCCACGGTCGTATGATGACATCAAGACAGTAGATGGGATCATTTGTCCATGTTTTGAGGACGCATGTTATAAGCGTGGTTTGTTGGATGATGACAAGGAATATATCGAAGGTCTAAAAGAATGTAGTTTCCGGGCAACAGGAAGTTATGTGCGAAATCTTTTTGCACAGATGCTAATAGGCGAAAGCTTATCGACGCCCAGATTGGTTTGGGAATCAACAAAAGATATTCTATCCGAAGATGTTCTTTATCTAGAACGAAAAAAAAGGCGCAATCCAAGTATGTTTTATTTTTTTGTTTTGAAAAGAATATGTAAGAATTTGATGTACTAATCACTTCATTAATGATTTAATTTTTTTGCAGATCTGATATTGTCGGAAGAACAGATTGACAATATCACATTGCTGATGATAGACAAGTTGTTAAGAAAAAAAAATACATCTTTGGAACGATGGAAGACGATGCCGCAGCCAGATGATAATGCTCAACATTACTCTGACAATCAGCTTCTTCAAGATGAGCTTAATTATCCGCATGAAGAGTTGCGCATAAGACACCAGGAATTGTCAGAGAAATTGACTGATGAGCAGAGAAACGTTTATGAAGAAATTATGGCCTCTGTCAATACATCATCAGGAGGGGTCTACTTTGTATATGGTTATGGCGGAACCGGAAAAACTTTTATTTGGAATCTTCTTTCCGCTTCTATTCGTTCTAGAGGCGAAATTGTTCTTAACGTGGCTTCCAGCGGAATTGCAGCTTTATTATTACCTGGTGGAAGAACTGCTCATTCCAAATTTAGCATTCCAATTAACCCAGATGAATTCTCCACATGCAGGATCCAACCAGGAAGTGATCAGGCAGAACTAATCTCTAAAGCTTCTCTTATTATTTGGGACGAAGCACCTATGATGAGTAAACATTGCTTTGAAGCTTTAGATCGTAGTCTCTGTGATATTATGAATACTACAGATGAAATACCTTTTGGTGGTAAAGTTGTAGTCTTTGGAGGTGATTTCAGACAAATTTTACCGGTCATACCTAAGGGAAATCGAGCTGAGATAGTTATGGCTTCTCTTAACCGATCGTATTTGTGGAAATACTGTAAAGTCTTGGAGCTAACCAAAAATATGAGGCTCTTCGCAGAACAAGATAGTATTGAAGCTGAGGAGATTGCAGAATTTTCAAAATGGATACTGGATGTAGGAGATGGAAAAATTAATGAACCAAACAGTGGAGAGACTATGATCGATATTCCTGAGGATCTTTTGATAACTGAATGTGATGATCCTATCGAGGCTATAGTTTCAGAAGTTTATGGGACCACGTTCAAAGACTCAAAAGACCCACTATATTTCCGAGAGAGAGCTATATTGTGTCCAACTAACGAAGATGTCGATGTTATTAATAACTACATGCTGAATCACCTAACTGGTAATATCATCTTTGTCTCTTTTTAAATATTGATTTCTTCGGTTTGTTAATAAATTTTTGTTCGAATAAATTTTATGCTAATATCCTAATACGTATGCAGGGGAGGAGAGATTATATTTGAGTTCTGATAGTATTGATCCTGCTGATACGCAATCTAGAGATGACTCCGTATTTACACCTGAATTTCTTAATAGTATTAAAACGTCAGGGTTGCCTAATCATTCACTACGCCTGAGAATTGGTACACCAGTTATGTTATTAAGGAATCTTGATATTACCGAAGGATTGTGCAACGGTACAAGGTTGCAAATAACCCAAGTTGGTGATCATCTTCTCGAAGCCAAAGTTATTACAGGAATATTAGCGGGTGAGAGAGTCTTCTTACATCGTATGTTGATTACACCTACAGATTCTAAGCTTCCATTCAAAATGAGGCGTAGACAATTTCCTTTGAAAGTTGCTTTTGCTATGACAATTAACAAAAGTCAGGGTCAAACACTATCGAAAGTGGGTTTGTTTCTACGTAGACCAGTGTTCTCACATGGTCAGCTGTATGTGGCCGTGTCTCGAGTGAAATCCAGAAAAGGTTTGAAGATATTAATTACAGATAAAGATGGCAAACCCCAGAGATCAACGATGAATGTCGTTTTCAAGGAAGTTTTTCAGAATTTATTTGAAGAGGAAGATGTATAAGTAAGTATTGGCTTATTTTTTCTGAAACTATAACTTATTTATTGAGTAGGATGGTTACTAAATATTGTGTTTATACATTCGATTTAGTTTCGTTGCTGATCTTTTTATCATACATGTGATTTATTTACATGTTATTATAACTTTTTATGAATCTATTTTGATCTATTTTCTCTCATTGCGGTATTCATATTGCATACAAATATAGTTACTTCAAAAAAAGTATTTTTAAACCTATGTATTATTTGTTAATGCCATCACGGTTCTAATTTACCTTCAAGTAACTGAATATTATTCTTGACATATCTATATCATCGAAAACTAATTAACGATAAACAATAAAATTGATATTGTTATTTTTTGCATAAGGGAGTCATTTTGTGGTTTAAATAGGTAGTTTCCTATTAGTTGCATGAAAATATATGAACATTAACTTCAAGGGTAAATGATATTTTAGGCTATGCTCAGCCGCATAGTTAGCTACCTCTCCAAGGTTCATGTAAAAATAAATTCAGTATTCGGTTATAGTAATATAACTTTAATATGGCTTAATATATCTAAATTGTAGGAAAGAATGTTTAAAATATCTTCCACGTCCCAAATAGGTAAGAATGTCGTAGTGTATAAGATTTAGTGTTTCTATATTCACATGCACATAATATTTAATAGGAAAATATTGAATCGCAAGTTATATATGTATATACTTCAATATCATATCGAACATTATTATATCCATATAAAGTTGGTAATGGTCCGAAATAGGAATAGAATAAGTTTTTTTCAATATTTACTTTCGTTTGAAATGTTGTGTTTTTCTACTGAGGTCCACATATAATTTATTACATACATTGCATGCCAAGTAAAAATATACCAATTCATTTACCTTTGTACTATATTAATACATCGACACTTAAGAGAGGGCTGTCTCTATAACAAATAACGGGTGTTCTATCTTTTGCTTAGTTATGTTGACCTACGCATGTTTAGGTGCCTTGGTTCCCAAGAAAATACAGCCTCCTATTCGTGTGAAGATAATCAGAGCATGGGAGTCGCCAGTTGGTGCACTTCACCTCAATAGGTGCCTAATTGTTGGCGATGAAAATGTAATTTACTTACTCACCACCCATGTATATTATTATATATTGATTTGCACAAACTTATTAACATATGATTTCGACAGGGTGCAACGATGGAAGCCACTTTGCCTTGGTATGTCAACAATGACCCGTGTAGAATAAACCTACAAGAAGGTGATTGGTTTGAGATCAAGTATTTTAAACTGATGCCTGCTCACGTAGCATTGATACGACCAACAAAGAGCAAGTACCATATGAATATCACGCAAGAATCCTTGTGCGAAAGAATTCAGCCTGTCACAGACTGTAACTTTATTTCATGTGCGCGTTACATGGATATTCTACGTGGTTTATGTCATCCCAAGTTTTGTGTTGGTATGGCAATTTTTTAAAAATGAATCTTCAAAGTGTTATGATTATTTTTATATGAACATACGTATAGTTTTTCTGCTAATGTTTTACTACTTTCTTTTATGTCTCAGACTTATGTGGGGCTATGGTTGAAGTAGGTGATATTGAAGAAATACAAGAAATGCAAGGCAACCTAAATGTTCCAAACAACCCTATCCGAATTCGTTTCTCTATGATAGACTATGAGTATGCTCTATATTAATTTATCTTTTCATACTTACAATATAAGATGTTCGCTAACATGAATAACATCAAAGTGCAGTTTAACTCAAATAAGGTGTGTTGCACATGGTTCTGTAGCTGAGAAATTATATCAACGCAGGATTGCTTCACATGAAAATGTTTTCATTTGTGTCCTAAAGCTCTGGCGAATTGTGAGGGGTAATGGTAGGTTTTTCTTACTGTTCGTATGAGTAATCCTTATTAGTAATCTTCCAATATAATATTTTCTCTATTGCATAACTTAATTCTTAATTTTTATAGATCGTTTCAGTCATTTAACAACTGTTGACGGCTGTTCGGATATTTTATTTGATCCTCAGATTTCTCAAATAAAGGATTACAGATCAATGTGAGTTTATAATGATATTGAAATATTTGTAACAATTTCCGGTTTAAATTAGTATATGATAATAGTATTGATGGCTATTTTATTTTCTTTCAGAATTCCATTCCGGAGATTTTGATTCGCCTTGAAGAGAAATCAAGACCTCGATTTAATATATTAAAAAGTTTTAGTTGTTCTATTTTGTTTACTTTAATTATGTGTTTTATTGGGTAGATTGACCCTTAGTTGTTTTAGTTTGAATTATTTTGCTACTTATATTTCCATGTTTCCATATTTCTTATATTTTAGTTGGTTATTTATTTGTCTTTTTTAATTGTACACATAATGTTAACTAATCAATTGCATGTTATGAAATAGTTGAAAAAAATTAAAAATTTATACGAAGCGGTTAAAAACTATTGTGAACAGGTATATAACATGTAAAAAAAATGAGATGAACTAAAACTCTGGTCATAACTACCAATCACTTAAGACATACCTTATGTTATATACAATATGTTATATACAATCGTAATAGGTGGTTTCAACATATATCACAGATATATTGTGAACACGTATATAACATGTTAAAAAAAAATGAGATGAATTAAAACCTTAAACTACCAACCGATAACTTAAAGCATATCTTATGTTATATACAATCGTAATATATAATTTGAATATGTAGCACAGATATCTAACTCCGCGCAAGGCGCGGGTTACTACCTAGTTCACTAGTTATTTGATGATTCTTTTCTCCTTTTGTTTGTTCTTTATTTGATGGATTAGTTTTTTTTTTTTTGAGAAATTGATGGATTAGTTTATTTATCTATTTATTTAAAACTCATCAACTTGCGCTAATTAGTGATATCGTGTTGTTTGTATCAAAACCTAGAACTTGCCTACGGTTATTTAGAGAAATGTCAAAAACCCATGTAAAGCAATATGTTGATACTTCTTCATAGCTATATTTTTTGATATTTTTGAGAACACACACTTTGAGTCAACGCTTTGTAAAAAATAGTTGCCACTAAATATAAATGATTAGGGAACAATTGTGGAACATTTTTGTCACTTGTGATTAAAATAACAAATTATAAATAGTAAGAAATGTTCAACTTGATAAGAATGACAAGAGGGTTGACAAAAATGCCAAGGTGAATTACAAAACTTATATAGAATCTCGTATATGGGATGTAACTAGCTAGCTTTTATCGATAAAACAGTTGACTAAACTAACATTTCACATCAATAGTTTGTTAAGAGCATCTCCAATGTATTATTCTATTTTTATTTCAAATTAGTATAACTCAAAAATAAAATTGAGTTTTATTTCAATGTATTACTTCATCTTATACTTATAGATGTTCACAAATGATTCTTTTTTTATTTGGTTAGTAATAGTTAATTCTACTTTCAACTTATAAAAATTAAGAATTGATCCAACTATTTTATGTTTAATTTTTTTTTTCAAAAAAATATATTTTTAATGAAACATTTATTACTAAAAATTAGAGATTATATTCCAACTTCAATTTGTGCAATTTTGTCATATATTATATTCTAATTCAAAGATAAAGTTTTGTTTTGTAATTTGAATTACATATTGGATCATAATGTTTGTGTACATCAAGTTCAACAAGTACAAATGTTATCAATCAAAATTTTGACAAGTAAAATTAAAAAATATACTCATATATTCCGTTTGAACAATACTTCACCGATCTTGGTGGTAGTTCCATAAATAATTTACCGAATTATTATCTTAATTAAATATATATATATATATATTATATTATTTATGCTTACTTTTTATTTTATTATTTTATGCATAATTAGGTAAACTATTAAATATTTTCCAGAGTATTTTATTTATTTTCATGTTATTATATTATTTAAAATATTGTTTCAGTATAAAATAAAAATATTCAAGATTAGAATGAACATTTCATAAATAAAAAGTTCAATTACAAAATGAAATGATGGGTATGATTAATCCTTAAATGGAGTAACATGTACCATCACTCATTTTAGAGTTGAATATGAAGTGAGGTTTGAAAATATTTTACTCCTAAATTGAGTTTAGAGTAAAAGGTGAAACTGAGTTGGAGATATCCTAGCATATTAAAAAAACTATGCTACGTACCAAAATAAGACATAAATAAACCGATGCCTCAACTGCAAATTTAATTATAAAATCAATTTAGTTTCTTTCTTCTTAACACAAATACTATTTACTTATATATATATATATATATATATATAATTGGCAGAAATTTTACTTTACCACATGAAACCAATAAGTTTACAGAGAAACTGGTGTATATCGGTCGGATGGTCAAAGCATTCTGTAGATCACTAAAGGACTCGAATTCGAATCCGCACCACACCAGATTTTTATGGCGCGTGGCTACCGGAGCTTTCACATTCTTTTTCTGAGAATGGCTTACCAACCGGTGTATATTGATATGGAAAAACATAACAGCAATCACATTATGACCATGTTTGTTATGTAATGCTGTGACATTCGACCAGTGGTATGTTACATGTTATTGTTTGTTTCGTTGTCGTACAATTGTAAGTTGTGAAAACAAATCGATAAAAAAAATTTGCGACGTGCGATTGATCGCAGATTACAAAAACATACGCAACCGAACATATAATACATTATTGTAGGTTGTAGCCTTGTAGGTCGCAAAACCCGCAACAACGAAACAAACAACATTGTAGTTTTGCAGTTGCAAATCACTGCGACATCCAAACGAATAAAGCTTTCATTTTGGTTTATTCGAAGTAGGAGTCGTTGTTTTTTTTTTAAATACGAAAACCATAATCATACTATCATCTCACAGTTGATGAGATTGTGATAAGAAAAAAGAATTGTTAACCATTTAGGATTAGTTTTTCTAAAATTTTAGAAGATTATTATACAGTATGTATCTATATTATTAAAACTGAAGTATCTTTGTACTGTTTGGAAACAAGGATAAGAGTTTAAATGAAAATTATTTGGTAACTTGGATAGTAGTATTTTTTGTACTTTCCATTATTTGCACATTTAGCTATTGCATTTACGATAAATTAAGTATTTCTTTTTTATATTTCTTTTTACCTACATATTCAGCCACTATATTTATAATCAATTTAAATTAATTAATTACATTTCCAAAGTTTATCTAATCAAATCGATATTCATATATTGATCATTATTAATATTGTACGACTATTAACTAAATCGTATGAATTAAATGGATATAATTTTTTCATGAAATTAACTAAATCGTCAAATTAGAAAACATATAATTTTTTATTAAATCGACGGTTTAAAATTTATATTGAACATAAATTAAATAAAATATCCGCACAGGAAGATTTAGTTAAAATTATTTGTTTAAATATCATCATATAATTAAACATTGGTACACGCTTCCTCGATTTGTTACATGTTGACTTGTGTTTTATTATCCTGCGTGGTCATGTTTCTTGGGGTTTTTTTATGACCAAGAGTGAGAATAAAAGCATAAAACATTAAATGTATTGAAAAGAAATAAAACATAAGAAACAAATAAAAACTAACAGGAAACTCCATAACTAGCAGTTAAAAAAAAACTCCATAATTTAATAGGAACATTAGATTATGATCTGCCTTTAAAAGGACGGTTTTTTTTTATATTTTTTAAATTTAATTTTTATATCTGGGTGTGTTTTTAGTTATATTTGTGTCGTTTCTGTATAATATTTTTTAAATTATTAATAAGAATTATAATAGAATATATTAAAATGGTCGGACCATAATTGTATTAATAGGTGGTGATATTGTTTTAATAGATAGATGCAATGGTATCATACTATCATTATTCCTCTACTAGTATCAATCAATGGTATTAATAGCCAGCGAATAAAATAAAGGCAAAATCTTGATACGGGTTCCACTTTCGATCATTTTGTATTCTATGATTAAGGAAATCATTTATTTCAACCATGAAAATGATTAATAAATGTAAAGAAAATCCACTACCTGCTTTAATCTTAGTTGAGGAATATGTCATATTTTGATTTCGAGTTTAAATTTTAATTAAATTATTTTGGAATTGTAATGTCACCCTCACCATTCTCTTTGGCGTTTATACATTATCCAAAACTTAACGTCCAAAAGTAGTGGTCGGGAAGTTATGTGAGATCCATCGCATGATCCGCTAATTATTGTCTCGATTTTTTTTGAAAGATCTAAAATATCATTCTAAAACATCGATCTTAAAAATACAGAAGGAGAATGTCTTTGAGCAGTTAACTCATACCTGCCGACTGGGTCTAAGTCGTCCGTCTGTAAACACTCGCAGGGTTATAGGTTTTTGACTTTTTTCTAACAAACATGTTTTGGCGGCAAAAAGCCTTATAGTCATAGAGAGAACCCAACGCAACTCAATTAATTTAACCCACGAATTTATTTGAACACACCAAGTCCAAAAAAACTACACAATAGAATAATACTCTTATGCTGTGGTAATATTTATGCTGATTTTACATCAACCTAAATCTTCATTGTTTTTATTCTTTATCTGTACATGGAATGCTGGATCTTACAAGACATTTAACCCTAGATCCTCCTTGATTTCCGTTCAACATTCTTCTCAGCTTTTACCATTGCCATAACATGATATTTATGCCGATTTTACATCAACATGACGTGTCATTATGCCCTCAAAAAAACTCGTAAATTAAATGGTTATATAAAACATGTGATAGATTGACCTACAGTTACAAAAAAAAAATAGATTGACCTATTTAAATTTGCAGTATTTGATGGACTAACCAACGATTTTAAAACAAAAACAAAAAAAAGCTTGATTCCATTGCATGACGACTTAATTGAAAAAGATATACCTGCTTTTGACATCACTACTTCTAGTTTAACTATATCATTGATATATTTTTCAATTCCCATATATATTAGCTCAACTAGCTAAACTTTCTTTGTGCAGTCCCAACTAAACCGTATAAACAACAAACAGTGATGTCACTTAAATAAGAATTAACATTTTAAGAATAATCATTATGGATGGTCGGCTATAGATTAATTACAAAAGGTACAGTGATATAATTTGTTGTTTTGTCGCCAGTGAAATTACTTTATTTAGTGTTTTGACGACGTCAAAGAGCAATATATACTGTATACACTTAATTACATTTCTTTTAAAACGATCTTTCTATTATAATACGACCAAGGCTTTAATGGTATCATATAAATTAAAATATATGATTCATGTTGTAATAAAAACAGACATCAGATTTTCTAAGTAAGAAATTAAAGATTCATATGGAAATTGTCCAAGAAGAGCTAACGATAGACACCGCAAGAACCATTATGTAAATCACATTTGTGAATATTCGGCAGCCTGTTAATAAACATGAACAACTAAAGAACATAAATATATAATTAGAATAATAAAACTATTGAAAGAAGGAGAAGAGGTAAACCCATATTAAATGATATAGTTGACCGAAAATCTAAATGATAAATCTATAAAAATGTCAACATAGCCTACATTTCCAAGATAACGGGGTCAATTTGTATCCGTCAATAGCAAATTACATAAAGAAACTGACTGAGCTTTAACACCCAAAAAATAAAACTGACCAAGCTATCGACAAATCGAAGTTTTCGATCTAATCTTCCCCAAACTAAAAATCAATTAAAACCTTGAGCGAATATTTACATAACTGAGGGACTTTTATTAGATGTAAAATAACCTCTTGTCTTAACAAATTAAGCACATGCTAGATTTTGATATGTCTTTCCAAGGGTATGAATATTTTTTTATTTTACATTTTTTTAAAAACAAAATATTTATATTATGTTTTTAATCATACTTGTGAAAAAAAAATTCTTACATGATTAGTAAAAAGTTTTAATAATTGTATTAAAATAATTGGAATAAACATATATCAATAGGTTATGTTCTTAATTTAATATAATAAATATACTCTGGCATGATCGCAACGTGGCACTACAATAAACGGACCATTTCAAATATATTTCAATACTTTTCATAAGTTATAAAAATAAAAATGATTTTTTCTTCTAATGTGTAGTATTTTTTTACAATAAATGCATGTTATATATATGTACACATATATTGGAACAGATTCCTCTTAAAAATATTATTGCGTTAAATATCTTTGAAAATATATATTTTTAAAGATAAAAAATTTGTTTTGCTAATTCTTCTTTTAATGAAACTGAATGAACAGTAAGTTTACAAAAGTACCCAACATTTCAGCTGATTAGAGCAGAATTCATTGAATGTTGATGATCGTCTTGATAATATACTTGTGAAAATTAACAATAAGATGTCTTTTTGTCCATCAGTCCTTCTTGGGCCATCATCAATCTGAACTGAAGTTTTTGCGGCCCAATTTTGATTTCAAAATGACCACCATTTGTTTTGTTCTTATCTGACTCCTAAAGGGACGTGAAAAGAAGAAAAAGTGGCGGAGAAGAAGAAGAGAAAGGTTGTCTTCCGCGTGTTGTGACATTGGATTCGCAGTGTTTCATATTGATATAAAGAAATGACGGAACAATCAAATTTCTAAGCTAAAATCTCATTCTTTAGCTTGTTTCAGACGAATTAAGGCACGGGCTTTTAGTAGAGAATTTATCCCGAATAGAATATCAAATGGTGAGGTAAAAAACAATTAATAAGTGATTCATAGTGAGTTTGTAATGCCATCGGTTTGGTGAATTATATAACTCTTTGTCTCTTCTTATCTTGAACTTGCTATGATGAATTCTTGACTAGTAATCATACTGCCTATGTGAAAAGTGATAAAGCGAGCACTTCAGAGCTTCTCATGTGTGTCCTTTTCTACAAATTCAGTACTCAAAAGGAGAGAGAATTACTTTAGTGTACGGTGCATTTAGTCCAAAAACAGTAAACCCAACAACAAAATTTTTTGGACGCTTATCTTGTACGCATGCTTCTTTATCCTTTGTATATGTTTCTCCGTTAATTATTGGGATAGTGACTTTACACAAGGCTGTATCTTCCACCTGTGGCTGAAACTTGTTTAACTAGTCCACAATATTTTGGCCTCATACGTATAGCAAACTGTGAGATTGGTCCACATTTGCAACCGTTAGTAATTAAACTACATGCTACCGGGTACCGAACATGCATCTATAAAGACAGTCACACAGATGGATCATTATATTTACTATACCTACTTCCACAAAAAATGGAACTCCAGCCAATTGTTTTACATAATAATCCACTCTGTAGCTTTGTCTTGCTAGTTCACAGTTCGTGCAAACCATTACATCATATTAGCCTTGACTTAGCCCATTCTCATCACAGAACGGGTCAATTAGGTTGTACTATATTTATTTATTTCCTCTTCAGTCCACCGTTTGTTCTATTATCTTTCACATTTACGTGCAGAAAAAGCCGTGTGAAGAGTTAACAAATATACCTTTATTTGACTGTGATTCAGTGTTCTTCATACTATTAATGTAGAGACCTCTCTAGAAAGCAAACGTTGAAACCTATTTCTCTTTGCAGTCAGTTAGATACTTTATATTCTTCAGAGACCGACCATGACAGGGAACATGTTCTGATAAGATGCCACAAATGTCACAATCCTCGACAAAAGCATCATCAGAATCTGATACCAGCAAAATCCACTGAATGAAGTCTGTTTCATCGTTGCTCAAAAAAAAAAAAGTCTGTTTCATCAAGAGGTGGGTACGGAATTATATTGGTGTAAACTGAAAAGCTTAATAAAATCTAAAGTACAATTTTTTTTATTTTAAGGCTGAGATACAATTGACTTACTGTCTCATCTCCTGATCAGAAATTATATCTCGTTTAGTTATAACTTATATCTAAAACCGAGGTATCGGTTTGTCTTGGCTCCACCTAGAATATATATTAATCACATCCATTGGCTTATGTTTGGTCGATAACAGCATTGATAGATCAGAAAATGTCCCATGACACAGACATCACAGGTTCTTTAGAGGTCGTAAAGACCAGCTTTTCATTTACTTATTGTTCTATAGTGACAGTTTATGGTGCGTGAAAGCTAATTTGCTGGCGCAAATGATGGCTAGAAGACTAAAATTAGGAGTTGGCATTTTATCCGTTAAATTTGATTCGATTCGTTATTCGTTGCTATTCGATCCGAATATCCGTAAGCTTTCGAAGCAAAGCAAATACTAAAATTCAGTATCCGTTAAAATTGAAGCAAATCACAAATATTAAGATTTCGGGAAGCGAATATCCGATCCGATCCGTCAATATATAAATATATGTATATTTTGATTATATTTAAAATTTTAAATGTATAAAATTATATAATTATTTTTCTAACATATGATTTGACAGATTCTATTCACATTATTACTTATATAAAAGTATTACATAAAATGAAAAGAAAACATTAATGACAATTATAATCTTTTTCTTAAGTTTTGTGTTATTATAATTAACTAAGTTTAAAAATTTACAAAATATGTAGATTTCTTATTTCTTTTACTTTTTATCTTTAATATCATGCAAAAAAATATTTTACAAAAAAAATTGTATCAAATTTTTAAGATTATTTGTATTAATAAAAAAATGAGATATCTGCAAGTATCCGTAAATATCCGCAAATGTCATTTATTTTTCGGATATCCGTTTTTCCGAATATCCGTATTTTACCGAAGCAAACAAAATCGGAAAATTAGATATCCGTAACATTCGAAGCAAATCACAAATACTTTCAAAAACTCGGATATCTGATCCGTGCCCAAACATAACTAAAATGTTTCAATATTCGAATTCTGACCTCGAAATTAAGCAACCATCAACATCAAGTGTTCGCCTAAAATGGTAAACTTAATTAACAAACTATTGATTGTCAGTCAGAAGTTGAATATTTAGTGACTAGGAATTTCTTCGAATTGTTTGAATTTTCTTATCAGGTTTATTTTCTTATGTACAATTTGGAGAAAATTTTGTAGAATATGAAAATAGGATGAAATTTATATAGTTCTTATGGATGCCTAGGAATTAAGTCATACTGTGATACTGATCTAATCCAAATTAAATTAGAGTTGAGACCAAAGTTTGTTTCTCTTTATGAAGTTAAAACTAACTTGTATTTTAATTTAGTGAAATAGAACACTATAGAGTGCTTTAGCTAGCAATCGTAACAAGAGCACAACTGTAACCTTAAAGCCAGTCTGTGTCTGCTCCTACCAATATCTTTACAACCATTTGAAAAGTTCAGTTTTTTTATAATAAATATTTTGTATTTTAGAAAAAAGTTTAATTAATAAAGTAATTTTATAACCCCTTAACTCATCTATTTAGAATCTAAGTTAGTGATATCTTTTTCAGAATTCCCACTATGTGCGAAGGAGGTTACCTCTGAGGATCCACTACCACCAATATTACAAAAAATATGTATAGTTTAGTCCATGTAAGCTTGTGAGATTAAAGATTCTTATGATTATATCCATAGTAAGCTTATCTTAGTCTCTGTGTGCGTAGATATTCTTTTTTCCACACCAGATACAGCAAAATAAATGCCCTAATAAAATATGTAAATGAGAAAAGAGTCAAGTTGTCTATAAACAAACGTGAAAAAGACAAAAAGATGTCTATCACTAAAGAAAAAAGGGGGAAAAGCGATCAAAGTGGGTCACAAATCAAATCCTAATCAAGATATATTATCTGGGTCCTAGGCACAATCGTCTTGGTAAGTTTATGTGTCAGTCATTAAAGAATATAAAAAAAAACTTTCTGCTTTTGCAGGTAGTGAAAAATTATTGTTCCTGTTATCTGTTTTCCAAGAAATTTAACATATACTGCTGAAGTGCTGATGAGTTTAATCTCACTAGTTCACCAGGAAATCCTGTTCGTTTGGTAGAAATGTTAAGAACTTTACAGGATAATCTTGGTAATTAGTCTATTGGTAATCTACAAATATTGGTAGGTTGTGGACTTGTTTCCATCTTTTTAGGAAAAATAAGTAAGTGAAAACCTTTAGATTTGGGTAGAGAATCGTGTTCTTATCCAAATGAAGAGACTTCATTTAAGTAATCACCACTTTCTGAAAGTAAAAGAGAAAGAATTAAATGAATGAACGCTTATGAAAGATGTACATAGTTACAAAGTGGTAGTATTACTGTGGTTTTAGCCTTTTGGTCAAGTTGGTGATCGATTTTTACTGATTGCATAGAATTGGTCACTAAAAACTCTCGAGTTTGGTACAGAAAACCTATGATTGAACTTGGCAAGTGTAAAAGTCAAAAGTTCGCCCTAGCCCCTCTCTCTCCCGGATCCAGACATCGAGGCGCCGTTGGGTTCTCCAGATCTCGACGTCGGCGGTGGTTTATCCCGCCGGCGTCGCCGCTATTCCATCGCTCTCTTCCCCCTCATCATGTCTTGCTATGTCACTGGTTCTGTTCTCTTCACCAGGAAGGCCTGGAAGCTTCAATCAAACCGCACCTCCTCAATCAGCATCCTTCACCAGATTCCACTTCATCCTCCACCGCAAGTTCATCCCATCCCCTTAGACCCCGTGGTCTCGACAACAATTGGCTGTGGGATTCCACTCTTGTTCCGTTGTTCAGGCTCGGAATCTCAGCGTATCGGAAGTTCAAGCTCTTCTCGTATCGATTTCATCTCTCCCACCCCGTCAAGACGTTGTCTTGAAGGTTCCATTTGTGGATCTGACTGTCCATCGTGCGTCTCATCCAACGGTCCAGCCCTGAGCCAGTCGTGGGTTAACCTGGCGTCTGATTTAAGTGGGAATCCACTCCGGCCTCCAGCTCTGACATCCACCCTCCTCAATCAGCTAGGAAACCTCCGACAACCGCCTTCCATACCGCCACCAGGCAAGCTTCAAACCTCAGCTTCCAAATTTTTCAAATCTAATGTTCGTGGGGCTCCACAATTTCAAACTTGGATTTTAGAACTGGAAACCTATCGTTTGTTTTGTTTGTGCTCGCATTGTGTCTCCTCCATATCCACCGTCTTTGGCTCTCCTATACCGTTCGCCCCTCCATCACCACCACCTCCACTGTGTCGTTTGAACGGCGGCTTCGCTTTGCTCAGCCGTCAGAGTAGTAATTTATTCCATTTATCGGTGGATTCACCGAGACCATCACTATCGCCCCCGGCCTCCTTGTTAAGGAGTGCTCTCCCTCTGTTTTTGTGGAGGTGTTCTTCCATATCTATAACCGTCTTGCTATCTTGTGGAGCGGTCCGTTCGGGGCCTGAAGATGCAGCGGGATTCGTTTCGACGAGATTCCGAGGTGCGGATTGGATGTCAACGTCACGATATAAGGTGACTATTTCCCTGCTGTCCGACCATGTCGTGAAGGCTACATTGACGCATTCAAACACCGTTTTGAGTTCGCTGTCTCTATCTTCTCTTGAAGAACTATCCTGTTTAGCTTATGAATTTGTAGTTTATGTTTTCAATCAAAGAGGATGGTCAATTCCCTCTATCAGTTGTAGCCAGTTGGTTTGAAGTTCTAATGAAAAAGTTGTGTTTCAAAAAAAAAAAACTTGGCAAGTGTCAGATAATCTAATAACGGAAATGAGTCAGCAAAGGAAATGATGGGTTATAATTATATAGGTCCCATGTTAGTGAGGATTGAGACACTTGAATCTAATCCTTAAGCATTATTAAAAAAAAAGTTTATATTCATCTGGTTTAGTGGAACCTCATCACCTGCTTACTCATTTGTTTCCTTTTGATTATATTAAAAGAGCTGTAGGGAATATATACCCTTTTATATTATATAACCCAAAAGGCCCTTTGTTTCCACCACTTCCTCTTCCTGATGATGTGCATAAACATGTATTCTCATCACATGTGATATGTGTACAGTTTAAGTTTCTCTAATCATCATAACTCATCTGTTGGCTGTTTTTGAGGATATATATTGAATTTGAATCTGTAATATATTTATAAGGTTGCTATTTGATATATAAACATGCATACAATAGTGTACATTTTACTAGAAAAAAAAAACAAATTTAGATACTTTATATCATAATAGAATCCAGTCCAAATCCAATATGGTTGCACAGTTACGTGCTTTTGGGTAGATACAGACATACATAAGATATCTATATATACCTCATCTTGTGCTTCCTCAGCTTCCATCAAAACTTCTCATTTCTCATTTGGGTTTGATTTCATAAAACTAAAAAGTTATGCTTGATCCTCAATCACCAATCTCACCTCACCTATACCCACAAGCAATTCAACTCAAACTCTATCAAGCTTTCATCTTCTCCATTCCCATCTTATTCTCCATCATTCTCTTCCTCTTGTTCTATCTTTTTTACCTTAAGAGAAGAGCCTCTTCTCTCTCCTCTCCTCCAATGGTTCTTCCTGTTTCTTCCACCGACCTGCCTTCTCCTCATCTCCCCTCGGTAAGTGTCACTTTGTAGATAGATTATACTACATCAAGAAATAGAGCTATGGTATTTTTGATGTGAGGTTTCTAAAGAGTATTGATATGCTAATAATATGATATCATGTTATATAAAGTTAAATGAAGAAAAGTGTTGAGATTGATTGTGTTTTATATTGCAGGTTTGTTTGTTAGATGTGAAAGTAGAGCTCAAAGAAAAGCTCCATATCGTTTTGTTCAGTGAAGAATTAGGAACAATAGATTCTCTGTAAGTTACTCTTCTTTCGTACAAAAAATGATGAAATTTCTGCAAAGAGTTGCTCGTTTTAGAGAAAACCCCCATTATATTCAAAAAAAAACTTTTAAAAATAAACACATTTAAGATCGTCTCATTAGTCATTTCCATGATATTCAGAATGAATCTATTAAATAGTTTGGCAAATTACTCTTATCCTTTGTGAATTTTTATGAGCATAAACTCTAATTGTCAAGATTCTTCTAGATTATTGTTAAGAGTGTTGATATACGAATAGAGATATCTAAGAATGATCCTCTTGAAAGTTGAAATATACAACTTGAGATGCTCTTTGCTCATAAGTGTTTTTAGGCCGTTGCTTATAGGAATATTAAAAGTAAAGACGGAAAGTTTAAATTCCAGATAAGATACCAAAATATCAAAGATTATATACCTTAATTATCACTAGAGTTTTTTGTCCTCAAGTCTAAATAATCTTCAAGTGTGAATACCTTTCAAGTCCTTGTGTTTTTTATCGTTGGTTTTTGTTTGATTAATTGGTCTAATGAAAACTGATGCAGATGTTGCGTATGTTTGGGAGAATTCGAGTTGAAGGAAGAGTTGGTGGAAATGCCTTCATGCAAACACATATTCCATCTCGACTGTATTCACCTTTGGCTTTATTCTCACACAACTTGTCCTCTCTGTCGCTCCTCTGTCTTAATCTCTTCAACCAAAACCTCTGTCGACGACGACAACGACCATCTAGATTCTCCTCAAACGACTTCACCGGTTTGACTCATTAACCCGAAAGAAATAATCAGGATACAAATTTTGACAGTCAGTAGAGCAATATATACAAAAATGTAAAACTTACATATAGATCAACATGTATACCATCACATTATATATTGGTTACATTTAGATTCTGCTTGAGGCAGATGTATTATTGTTGTAAATGTGAACCCTAACGGGTGAAGTTACTTGACGAAGAAGTAGCCTGACACAATAAGAACCAGCGTGAGGATCGCAGACAAGTAACAAACACGTTTTGGTAATCTTCCGTCATCTTTCCTTAACATTATAGCCTCATAGATTGGCAAGCAATTCACCACTGCAAAACTTACTAACATCATCTCAAGAACGTGCACTTCCCCCCAAGCGATAAGACCATAAATCCCCCAGACAAAAGCAAAGAGATTCATTATTGCCACAGTGGTAACGGGTAAGAACAACATGGACGAAGAAGGCCCAAAATCGAAGATCTCTTGCTCGTACCGCTTCCTCTGCTCGTTATCTTCGTTGGCTTTACTTGTGACGTTGAAATGGGATGTAGATAGGTTTAATGTTTTGAGAGTGAACTTTATTATTCCAAAAAAAAATGAAGAGAGTCCTCTTATCATCCACATTCTTTGATCGTTCCACCACTTCCGGTAAGTCCCTCCTTCCAACAAAAAATCAGATAGATCTTGCACATGTGCACCAAGGAACAAGAAGATGTAAAGCCAAAACCATGGATCTGGTGACCTGGGAAACACGCTAACACCATAGAGTAGGGCAAGTTGGGGTAAAGTCCCATAGACCGCAAGAGGGATGGAGCAAAACGGCCAAAACACAAAGTAGCTATAGCCTAAACCCATCAGCATGCCCAATAATTTGAACCCATAGGTAAATGGGCTATACCTTGAGAAGGCCATTTCAAGAAGTCCAATGGACCATCGCATTTGTTGGTCCATTACATCTGTTAGACATTTTGGAGATTCTCCATAAAATGCATCTCTCTGGGGTCTGCAGAACACTGATGTCCATCCTTCACAATGGAGCATAAACCCTGTGTAGTAGTCTTCTACTAATGACCCGTATCTGAGTCCAATCTGTATGGTTTTTGCATGATAATTTGATGTTATATAGTATGTCAAACTGAACAATAAAGATATCACCAAATGCCAATGTAGAATATATGAGAATAATAAGATACTCTATAGAAAAATGATTGCTAGCTACACGAAGTATCAGCCATCACATGGGTAACCATGTAAACTAAATTAATGTATACCTAGCTACACGAAGTATATGATATGCATGACAACATCTCTCAACTTAATGATGTTATGTAGTTAACATCACAAATTTAATTTCATTTATTCAAAAACTGATGTGGATATCAGAGATCGTTTATATATCTTATTTCATCAATTAAAATATAACCAATCTCACATTAATCTAAATAAATTGGATTTTAATCTGTGTTTTAAAAGCGTAAGAATAATTTTAACAAAACTTAATTTACAAAATCAATATGTTTTAATATTATTTGATAAGTAGAATTTTAGCATTTTTATTGTAGCATATTTGATAACTATATAATTATATTATTTATATTTATATTAGATTTGAAAGTCATATAAGATATTTTTATTTTTAATTATAAAACGTATTTGACGTCAATCTGATATTTTATTTTCTTTAAACTCATTTGATGTCAACTAAAACCATAAACCAAATATTATCTCGTGTATATAGTTATTAATTATATACTGTTAAGAATAAAAGTAATCTAATAATACAAATCTAATATTAAAGTTTTGCTAAGTTTATGAATGAAATTTTTTTATGAAAATAGAAATAAAATAATTCATTAATTTAATTAATTTTACATCAAAAAATAAAATTTTAGAGTCAATATATAAATAGACATCAAATAAGCTTTATAAAAAAATATCAAATAAGTATATATCACATACTAATCAAATAAATTACAGAACTATTATTAAAATATAATAACAAAACAGATTATATCATTGAAAAAAAAACTCTTATATAACTTTCATATTTTATATAAATAAAATATTATAATTTTATAG
Source organism: Hirschfeldia incana (assembly GCA_026261945.1). Classification (NCBI taxonomy): domain Eukaryota; kingdom Viridiplantae; phylum Streptophyta; class Magnoliopsida; order Brassicales; family Brassicaceae; genus Hirschfeldia; species Hirschfeldia incana. The sequence continues at coordinate 9,941,732 of JABCMI010000006.1, forward strand.
TTTTCAAATATATTAAATAAAAATGTTAAAACACTACTTATAAAAAAATATTGATTTTTAAATTTAATTTTTAAAAAAATATTCTTGCGCTTTTAAAAGGCGGACTAAAATCTAATTTTAGTTAAATTACAGTCAAATTGATTATATTTTAATTGATGAAACAAAATATTTAAACTGTCTCAAACATCTACATCAGTTTTTGGATGCATGGAATTAAACTTGTGATGTTAACTACATAACATCATTAAGTTGAAGGATGTTGTCATGCATTACATATAATTAGTGTAGCTAAATATACATTAATTTAATTTGCATGGTTAGCCATGTGACGGCCGATACTTCGTGTAGCCAGCAATCATTTTTCCATACTCTATCTGTTTCGATTTATATGCCGTTTAAAGGTTCTTTCCCACATTAAAAATTATTATATTTTTAATTAATACACTGTTTTATTTGTTTTTATTAATTAATGAACTGAAAAATGAGGATAAAAGTGGAAAAACTTTCAAACATTTACATCGAAATATAAAATACCACTTATAATGAAACATATATTAAATTTTACAAGATGTAGTATTATTAAGCTTGGGTATTTATCACTGAACATAGATTCAAGCCAAATCCAAATAAAAACATTAATTTGTGTCCGATCTGTAAAGGTAATTAAATGGAGTACGATTTGTACTAAATTTAAGTATATTTTGATACATTATCTAAAAATATCAGAACTTAAAGTATTTTGGATTCAAAATAAGTGATAATTTTTTTTACTAAGATGGATATGTTATTAACCAAATATAATCCAAATATATATACATATATAATATTCTCTCTGTTTGAAAGAGTTTTACTTTAACATTTTTTTTGTTATATAAAAAGTGTCATTTTAGAATTCTAACGCAATTTTTAACTTAATATTAATTACAAACGCATTGATTTGATTAAAATCATCTACAATACAATTTATTGAATATGCGTAATTAATAAGAAATATATTTTTAATCATTTTATTAATTTGTTTGAAAAATATCAAAATTATATTTTTTGTGAAACCCAAGAAGTACTCGAATATGATTTAAGAAGCTAGTCCCAAAATTCAAAACACTGCAAATCCTATCTAAACCCCAACGTCCATGTCTATGTCTAGACTCTAGATGTTATCTTTTGGCTATTGCTCATGAGAGAATTTATTTTCTCTACAACGTAAAGTTTTTCATACCAAAAAAAAAGAATTTATTTTCTCTGTGTTGTGAACGTGAACGACAAATAAGGTACGATTGGAAATTAATTTTTTTTATACTTACCTTAGATCCCCAGTTGGTGTTGCGCTCGTAATTACATCCTGCTACATCGTGTGCCAATGCCAAAACATCTTGGGCCTTGAGAGACGTATTAACAACAATCCGATTTGGACTAAGCTCCTCTAGCTCAGGGCTAACGAATTTACCCGGAGGCCCATAGAAAGCTCGTCGATTGAAGAAACAGCCAGTCCCCACGTAACTTGGTCCTGTAAGGCCGTCATAGCCAACCATATTGATGTCAAAGGAGCGTCTGAGCTCTGATGCATATATATCGTTTCTGTTTATTCCTTGAAATCTCTGAGGAAACTGCACAAACCCTAAACTGGAAATGATCTTAGGATCTGACAAATAGCATAAAGCATGAAGCGGTGTTGTGGGATTGTTAGAGTACATGTCACAGTCTAGTGTTAGAATGACTGGTGAGTTTGTCATTACCGAAGATACTCGTAACTATACGATAAAAACAGAACTCGCGGTTAGCAAAACGCTAAACCAATTGAAATGTTTTTTAATTAACTGAAGTTTTATTTGGTACCAACCAAGGTGTTAAGAGCACCGGCTTTGAAATGATGTGGTGAAGCTCTACTCTTCTCTCTTGAAACATAGATAAGGTTTGGCATTGACTCTGTTTCGTTATTTTGTAGCACCTACCCACAAATTAACAGACAAATGGGAAGTTACTCCAGAAACGTCTGTTTCAAATTGTATATTATAGGATGCAATATTAAATCTGAGTCATGAATACCTACCTTGACAATGCTAGGATGGTCATGACGAGTGAATTTATGGTCCAATAAATCGAAGACTCCACGAAATTGATTATGATCACTATCAACTTTCCCAACATTCACCACATGCTCTACTTTCTTCTTTACATCTTCGTACATAGTCTGTTTCACCGCAAAGTGATCATATTTTGGTCTATTTGATGTATAAATAAAGTATTTATGTACTTTTTCTTATACGATATGTAGAGAGGCCTTCATACTTTATATGTTACTTTAAGAGTTTAGTATGAGATATTCTAACAATTTTTCGTAGACATATCACAAAGTGCGTGATAAATTTATTTATCGAACTTTAGAAAATAACAAATTGCTTTCAGAAAGAAAGAATAATGGATAAAAAGTAAGAACCTTGAGATTTTCAGCTTCCTCAGTCCAAGAACTTGACGTTGAGGAGAAATAAACTTCAGGAGACCGATCTTGAACATTATTCTTCTTGCAAAAAGGCAACCAATGCTTAGAGAACTTAGCAGCCTCCATCAAAGCAAACAAGGTCAACGACGATCCTCCATCGTCCGATACATACACAGAGATCTTCTCGGATGGATACTCGTAAGCCATCACTGATAAGGCCGTGTTGAACACCATCATCGGAGGCTCCTTATACGGATCAGCCGTGCATATAAACACGTCCAGCTTCGGAAAGTCCTCCTCGGGTTTAGCTGCATATCTCTCAGGGTACTCGGTCCGATGAACCGGGTTTAGCCTAAGGGACGTTGTGGTGGCCCACATGAAGGCTTGAGCGACATCGGAGAGGAGAAGTAGAGATGTTACTAGAGGTGTGTTTTCTGTGAGAAGTGCGTGTGCATGGTGATACATGAGGGCTATGATCCCGCACGTGTGAATCACGGCGTAGCATCTGTATAGAATGGCGCGGCTGCAAGTATGACACGTGTGAAGGGTTGTCCAGTGAGATCTCTGAGGTTCCATCTTTGTAATGAAAACAAATGATTTTGGAGGAAATAGCGACCACATATAGTATATATATGGTGAGTTTCTCAGGATAATAAAAGAAAGAAAAGATATTTGATTTTCCGAAGGATGGCGTGTACAAGATTAATGATTTTACGTTAAAAATCTCCAACTTGAAAATGGATAAAGACTGGTGCCTGTGGGAGTATCACTGCCTTCACTCACGGCAAGCATCTGATAGATCCTTTTTTATTTTCTTTAACACTAAATTCTTCATATTTTTAGTATATTATTATTTATAGATAACTGAACTTTCACTCCACTCCACCTCCACATTCGAATCCCACTTAATTTTTAGGGACCCAAAAAGAAAAAAAAAAATACACAGTGACATTAATCGGTGCAAATCATGTATCCCCCCAAACCTGGCAATTCTTTCACTCAGTTTTCAGGTGAAGATTCTTTCATGTTTTACGAGGAAGACTTAATTATCAGATGTATCTGATGAAGACGTTCCATTGTGGAAGCAGGTAGCTAATACTACGTTGGTTCCTTTCTTCTTGACATATTTTGATGTCACTAGTTATCACTTGTTATCTTGTTTGTGGTGGGAGCTGAAGCTACAAGGTCTGAATCTGTATTGCTGCCTTCATTTTTGTAAGTGTCCCATGGATACGGTGCATGGGGAGGTTTGCAGATCCATAGCGCGTAACACAAACCGTAGAATCAACACGGATGTTGTGTGTGTGTGTTATTGGTATGTTATATGTTAATATAGAGAACTGAACTTCATCATCATGAATAATAAAAGATTGATATAAGTTAGTATAAATGAATATCTTTCTTCAGTTTACTACTTTTGTGTGGGATACTTTGCTGGTGAGGTTGAATCCATGTTTAGATAGAAAGGTTTAAAATTTTAAGAGTGAGCCAAAGATGAACGAGGAGACTCCTCTAATCAAACACATCCTTTGAACATTCCACTAGGCACCACAAGTTCATCTTTCTAATGCGAAGTCTAATATATCTTTGCACATATGCACCGAGGAAAAAAAAATGTTAAACTATACGTCTGATTTTAGATCTTCCAAAATGTATTTTCTACGATTATTGAGAGAGAAATTTCATCACATTATTGTTTCACGCTTCTAGTTTACCACATTCCAAACATAACGTTCTTATAAAGGTAAGCACATAATGCTAATTCACGCAGTTACTTGAGGAAGAAGTAACCTGACACAATCAGAGCAAATGTGAGGATCCCAGCTGATAAACTTTCCCTTTTTGGTAATTTTCCAGCATCATTTCTCAACATCATAGCTTCATAAACCGGCAAGCAATTCACCGCCGCAAAACTCGCCAACATCAACTCAAGAACAAGTCTTTCTCCCCATATGAAAAGGCCATAACTCCCCCAAACAAAGGCAAATAGGTTTAAGATTGCGGTCGCAGTCAAGGGCAAGAACATGAACGACGAGGCCCCAAAATCAAAGATCTCTTCCTCATATCTCCTGCCCTGTTCATCATCTTCATTGGCTTTGCTGGTGAGGTTGAATCCATGAGTGGAGAGATTTAGGGTTTTAAGAGTGAACTCTATGAAGCCGAAGAAAAATGAAGTGAATCCTCTTATCATCCACATTCTTTGATCGTTCCACCATCCGCGATAAGTACCTCCTTCTAATACGAAGTCTATTAGATCTTGCGCATAAGCACCAAAGAACAAAAAGATGTAGAGCCAAAACCATGGATCTGATGGCTTGGGAAAGACGCTAACCCCATATAGGAGGGCGAGTTGGGGCAATAATCCATATACGATGAGAGGTATTGCCCAGAACGCCCAGTATGCATATTGACAATAGCTCACACCCATTAATAACCCCATTGATTTGACTCCATAGGTAAGGGGACTATATCTTGAGATGGAAACTTCAAGAAGCCCTATAGCCCATCTTTTTTGTTGGCTTACTACATCAATTAAACTTTTAGGGACATCACCGCAAAATGCTGGCCTTTTGGGGCTGCAAAAGACCGATCTCCATCCTTCACAGTGGAGCCTATACCCAGTATAGTAGTCTTCTACTAAAGATCCATATCTAAATCCCATCTGCATTGTTTTAAATGATAAGTTGATGCTAAATAGTATAACAAACTAGAAAATAAAGTAATTACAAATGTCAAGAGACAACTGATATTGTTTTCAAAGACATATCTTAGGCAATCTATTACGAAAGAGGATAATATATATGTTCCCTGTGAACGAAGAAGTAAATACTAACTACATTTATTTAAGATAGTCTTCTATACTATATTAAAAGGGCTTATTCTAGAGCTCTCAGTCTATCCACATAGGATAGGAAAATCAGCCTATCACATTTCATTTTACTGCCACGTCACAAGCATTTAAACTTATATCACTCACGGTACACAACAATTCGGCGTCTCCTGGAGTTCTCTTCTTCGTTGTTATCTGAAAGACCATTGGGATATCAACCTCTCCATTTTTTAGTCATTTATGTTTCTTTCAACATCTCTCTGTTTCTCCTAACACTTTCACCGAATCTCACATTCAACCAAAATCTCCTCTTCGCATCTGCAAAAAGCAGTTGTTCCTATTTCTAAAGGTGGAGGAGTCGGAGGGAGCTCGGCAGAGGGAATCGAAGGGAGTTCGAGGATGACTCGGTGACTGTGAGTCGACACGGCCGTTTTTTTTACAATTTCAAATTTTCATTTTCTTGATTAATTTACAATTTATAATGATACTATTGCGGTTACAAAATGTTTATACTAAACTTTTTGTTTCGTCTCAGTGTGAAAGATGATTGCTTTGTTATAGGTTTATCTCAGTATTTGTTTTTTGTTTTTAGTTTTGTCTTTTGGATTGTTATTGCTCAATAGACAAAAGTTAAGATCTGAATTGCTTTTGAAGGTTTTTGGGAAAGAGACGAGAGATAGAACCTTTCTAGCTTTGTTATGTTACATGATCACTGGACTTTGTTTGTTTCTAGACATGTTGAGAGTTTGTCAAATAGTAAAGGGTTTGACTTTTCTGTTTTTCTGTGTGATCGTTTTATAAGTTCTTAAAATGAGTTAGATCTTCTGGATCTTGCTTTTCAGCGTTTATTGAATCTGTGGAAGTTTCAAACCAAATTCCATGGTATTTTTGGTAAGCTGATTCGCTTACTTTGAAACTGAACATGGATTGCTAAAGCACTGATTACTTCTTCTCTAGCTTAATAGTATTCATGTGTTTATTGTACCATATTTAAGAGGTGGTCTTCCAGGGCTGTGTTGAATTACTAGCCCAAGGTACAGTGGATGTGTTCATCCAAATGATCCACCAGGTTATAGCAATCGCCCTACTCAGGTACGACTTGAGACATTTCCAAAAACCTCTGTTTTGGAACCAGAATGAGTTTGTTTTCTCTTTTAAGTTGTTGGCAAGTTCGTATGCTTTGTCAGCTCTGCAACTTTGAGCAAGAAGGACGAAGAGGGAGGATATTCAAGAGAGAGAGAAGAAATGGTCTAAGAAGGAAAAAAAAAGAATCAAGGTGGGTCCGTGAAACCAAACTCATTACTGAATGTATAACTGTTTTCAACGTTGTTATGTAACATAGACCAGCATTTGAAATTTCAGTTTTAAATAACTTTCTCAATCCTTTGGTATATTAAACAGGTGAACAAGTATAGGATGGAGCTCTGCTTCGTGGTGGTTCAGCAAGTTCTGCTCCAAAGGAACTTGTCAAAACGTCAATGCTACCTCTAGCTCAGAATGAGAACATTGTGGTTGATCCAAAGAAATACCAGAGCATTGCAATATTCTTAAGAGCACTTAAGGTAACACGTGAGGATGTGTCAAAAACTATTTAGATGGTAGATTTTGTCTCTCAGTTGAATATATATTCATTGTTTTACTCTGTAGTTCTAGGTCGGCTTTTCGTAAATGCAACCTCTGGAACACATTTTCATTTTGCCCATGAATGTGATGCTAGACAAAGTTACCTAAGAAGTAAGGTCTCCATCATATTTTTGCCTCTTAACTGAATTGTTTAACAACTGAGAGCACTGACGGTTGTTTGGTATTGTTCATGGACAGGGAGCTAATGACTTTGCTGGTGCTGGAGCTGAGAAGACAAGCCTCTGTCCTGTTCTTAACAGAGTTGTGACAACAAACACAAAGGCTGTTGATGGTGTGGTCGAAAGGGAACAGCTAAGACAGATGCACCAACTGACCCCCTGTTGATTCCAGAAACACTGGAGGAAGAACCGCATAGAACAGCTGGGCCATTGTCACTTCGCTAAGAAGACCCGCATAGGCTGAAGTCTGACCTAACGAGTGAACGGTTTGCGTGACGGCTTCTCATTCTGACCCTTTTCATTGGAGTTTTTCTGCTTCTAAGTTTTAGTTATAATTAATTATGGATAAACAATATAATTTAGTTCTAAATAGTTTCAGAGTCATAAATTATTTTATTTTCAATGCAGTAAGAATATACATATGTTTAATGTAATATGTTAAATATATATATATATATATATATATATATATATATATATATATATATATAATTAATTAATTCTGAAAAACCCGGGCGTAGCCTGGGAAAGGCTATAGTTCTTATAACTAGTGCATATATACGTTAAACAATCAGAAGGAGAAAAATATTTCCAATCAGCTAACTAAATCAGAAAAAAATCAGTTAACAGTACGACTATTTATACGTTTATAATAAATAGAAACAAGACTGCGTAACTCTAATATGTGAGGGTTGATTTTTCTTACCTTGGACCCCCAATTGGTGTTGTGTTCGTAGTTGCATCCTGCTACACTATGTGCCAATTCCAAAACATCTATCGCTTCGATGGATTTATCTGCAATCCGATTAGGGTTAAGTTCATCTATCTCAGCCAAAATCATATTAGATGGAGGCCCATAGAAAACCCGTCGGTTGAAGAAACAGCCAGTTCCCACGTAATTCGGTCCCATAAGCCCATCAAACCCAATCATATTGATGTCGAAGAGACGTTTGTACTCGCATGCATAGATATCATTCTTGCTTACTCCTTGAAACTTTTGTGGAAACTGCACGAAACCTAAACCGGATTTGATTTTAGGGTCAGTTAGATAGCACAAGGCACGAAGCGGGGTTGTAGGATCGTTCGAGTACATATCACAGTCTAGTGTTAGAATGACCGGTGAGTTTGTAATCACCCCAGACACTCGTAGCTACAATGAAAAGAAAACATTAACTTAACTACAATTAAACCAAAATGCTAGATATTTAAACCAAACTAAAAACCAGTTAAAAGGTAGGGTCTATAGGTGATACCAAGGTGTTAAGAGCACCGGCTTTGAAATGATGTGGTGAAACTTTACTCTTCTCCCGTGATACATAGATTAGGTTTGGCATTATATATTTTCCTGTATCGTCCATGCCTGTCTCGCTATTTTGCAACACCTGCTCTCAGATTAATTTAGTTAAGATTTGCTACCTAAATTATGTGTTGTTTAACTTGTTTTGAAAGAATTGCTCTATGAAAAATAACATATAGCAGACTATTATTCAAATATATATAGTAGTGAGTGTTATTTTTTATAAACCTTTTTATATATAAATACCTGAATAATAGTGGGGTGTTCTTGACGAGTGAATTTGTGGGTCCACAAATCGAATACTCCATGAAATTGATCGCATGTGATATACTCAGTCTCAACCTTACCACTATCAATTACATGTTCTACTCTGCTCTTCATATCTTCGTACATCATCTGCTCCACCACACGATCGATAATTACATATAACATGTTTATTAGTATACGATAATTCCATATATACATGTTTGTTAGTATATAGTATTAATTCTTTTTTTGGCAATGTTAGTAGATTAATTAATATTTTTGTCTCATTGTCTCTTATGATTTTCTCAATGAGTATTTATTTATTGTTAAAAATTATTAGAGTTGTATAATATATTGTCCTTTTATGTTATAGATACTGTACATATCATCTGTTAATAATACTTACATATATGTAGAAGTCCTATATTTCAAAAGAAATTATTAGCAAGTCCTATCGTTTTGAAGAAAGTATTTAGGTTACGAGTGCGAGTCTTAATCTTATCGTTTAGGAGAAATCATCATTTTCAAAAAGTATAGGAGAAAACATCAATGTTGTTTGGCAAAAAAAATGAAATCATCTGTTGACAAAAAAAAAAAAATGAAATCATCTTTGTTAAAAACAATTAAGAAATGAATAAAGGTGATGCCATAGCTAGCTACCCAAAATCTTGGGAACATAAACATTATCGTCGAGTAGATACGACAAGGGACTCATAAGGTTGTGAAGGATTGACCCTTCAGCACAAGTTGCACAACAATGACTCTCTATTTTAAAATACAGTCAACTTTGTTCGTCTGTTCCCACTTATTGTACTATTGCTTGTCTTTACAAGATTTATTACGTTCTGATCTTTTCTTTTTTGTTAAAACTTAAAAGGCATGTTATACTTATTCCATAACTCAAAGTAATTAAAATCAAAAGTATTTGTAAATTTAATGAAAGATTACTAAATGAAGACACTGCGTATAAAAAAATATTTTCTAGTATGTGATTTTGATATAATACACACCTTAACATCATGACATCATCTTAAGATTACCAGCTTAAGATATAATACATACCTTAAGATTATCAGCTTCGTCGTCCCAACTATGTGATTTTGATGAAAAATACACTTCAGGAGATCGATCTAGAATATTGTTATTCTTGCAATATGGCAGCCAATGCTTAGAGAACTTGGCAGCTTCCATCAAAGCAAACAAGGTCAAAGACGATCCTCCATCGTCCGATACATAGACCGAGATCTTGTCGGACGGATACTCGTAGGCCATCGCAGATAAAGCAGTGTTGACCACCATCATGGGAGGCTCCTTGTACGGATCGGCCGTGCATATAAACACATCCAACTTCGGAAAGTCCTCCTTCGGTTTATCTGCATATATCTCAGGGTACTCGGACCGATGAACCGGGTTAAACCGGAGGAAAGCTGAGGTGGCCCACATGAAAGCGAGAATGACATCGGAGAGTAGAAGTAGAGATGTTATAAGGGTTGTGTCTGCTGTGAGAAGTGAGTTTACATGATAGTACATGAGGGCTACGATGCCACACGTGTGAATTACGGCGTATATTCTGTATGGAATGGTGCGCCGGCACGGATGACACGTGTGGAGGGTTGTGCCGCCGACCGAATGATTTCTATTATGAGCTTCCATCGTTTAAATCTCTCTCTCTCTCTCTCTCTCTCTCTCTCTCTCTCTCTCTCTCTCTCTCTCTCTTTGGTTATAGACGCAAAATGGTTTTGGAGAAGATGGGTTAAGTAGATCAAGGCTCACCACTAATATACTATTCATAGGCGAGTTTCTTTGGAGAAAGATAGGTGTTTTACACCACACTTTTTAAGATTTTAATATCTGTATTTATATGTGCAAATTAAAGTTTAGTATAAGTTATAAAATGAATTATCACATCTATATATGCAAGTTAAATATAATATTTAGTCCCTCCATTAGGATATTAATGAGCTTCAAAAAATTTAACCATCAAACTGTTTAAGCTACTGGCTTTTTTGGTCAAGTTTAACCCACTAGCTAGATTTAATAAATGGTAATCAAATGATTTCCTGAAGAGGTTAAGTTATTTATTTGTAAAATGAGTAGCAACCCTTATGATCATCGATTTGATAGTGTTTGATGTGTTGACATGAAAGCATACAAGACAAGTAGACTACATGAATGAACTATATAGTTGGCTATATAGTATGGGAAGCAAGTATGGCTATATAGTATAGGAGGCAAGGAAACGAGGTGAAGCATAGATATGCAGCCAGACTTCACAAGTAACCTGCCATACTTCAGGAGAATATGCCAGACTTGAGTTTTATGAAGTGTTATAAATGCTTTATAAAGATGCTGAGATATGAAGATAAGAAGAAGAGAAAAGAGACCGTTAAAGTTATTTTTGAGTTTAACTTGTCTTTAAATACTTGTACTGAGATTCATAATCAAGGAAGGAAAGATATTTTTTCCTGATTACTTTTCCAGATCTACTTTCTCTCTCTACATTTCAAATCTCTCTCACTCTCTTGTTCTTCATGTTCTTGATAAATCTCACACAATCAAGTCTCTAAATCTCTATATTCTCACATGGTATCAGAGCTTAAAATCTCTTGGAACCAAATCTCTCATTTTCTTTTCTTCTTTTTCCGCAAACTCTGAATCTTTCTTTTATATTTTTTTTTGTGGCAAAGTTCTTGGTGTTTCCAGATCTACTCCAGATCTTCACCTGTTCCAGAAAAAAAAAAAAAATGGAAACTCACACAAAAATGGTGGTTATACCAGTAACTCTAAAGGGTCCCAACTACTTACTATGGTCAAGGCTTGCCAAGACAGCACTGGGAGGCAGAGGTCTTTGGGAGTGCGTGGAGGGCAAGATTGCAAACAAGACTGTCCTAGGAGAGGATGGCAAAAACGAGGCTAGTGCAGCTGAAGGTGATAGAAAGAAAGGTCAGGAGGACCTCATGGTGCTTTCCATTCTCCAAAACAGCCTAGATGCGCCTATCTTGGAGGCTTACTCCTACTGTGAAACCTCCAAGGACCTTTGGGAGACACTTAAGAAAGTGTATGGTAACATCTCCAACATCAGTAGGGTGTTTGAAGTCAAGAGGGCTATCAACACTCTCACCTAAGAGGACACTGATTTTTCTACTCACTTTGGAAAATTTAGGTCATTATGGGCAGAGATGGAGATGCTGAGGCCATCCAGTGTTGACCCTGAAGTGATTAATGAGAGAAAAGAACAAGACAAGGTGTTTGCCTTGCTCTTTACTCTCAACCCAGTGTATGGGGATCTGATTAAGCACATCTTGAGGAGTGATAAGCTCCCATCTCTGGAGGAACTGTGCGCTCAGATACAAAAGGAACAAGGATCAGTGGGGCTCTTTGGAGGAAAGGGAGAGCTCATTCTTGCAAACAAGGCTGATGGAGCAGAGGCTCAGGTTGGAGGCACAGCAAACAAGGGACACTACAAACCAGGAGACAAGAAGGTGTGGGAATGTGACCACTGCAAGAAGAAAGGCCATGGAAGAGACAAGTGTTGGATTCTCCACCCACACCTCAAGCCACAGAAGTTCCGAACTGATGCAAGAGCCAACTTCTCTGGTGATATTGGAGAATCTTCTACTCCTATGCGCCCCAAGGCTACTAGTGATGGAGCTCAGAATGAGAATGTCAAGAAGTCTGACATTGAGGCTCTCATCAAGGCCTTAAGGGAGTCTGGTAAAACCCTTGGGTACTCTCTAAATGCATCATATAGATTGTCTAGTGCACCTTATGCTCTTACTACAAATATGAATGCATCTAGTAGTATTAAACCCTTGATAATAGACTCAGGAGCCTCTCATCATATGATTAGTAATGCTGAGTTGATTGAAGACATTAAACCTGTTTTGGGAAATGTTAAAATTGCTAATGGTGATAGAATTCCCATTCAGGGTGAAGGAACCATTAAATTGTTTGATAGAGATTCCAAAGCTTTTTATATGCCATCGTTTGCTTCTAATTTACTTTCAGTAAAACGGGTTGCTACTGATTTAAATTGCAATGTAATATTCAGTCCTAATGAGGTTATGTTTCAGGATATTGAGACTCTTAAGTTGATTGGCAAAGGTGTTACAAAGGAGGACTTGTACCTACTTGAAGACATCAAGACCAGTTCAAATTTATCTGCTTTTAGTTCAATTCCTGTCTTAGATAATGATGTATTGTGGCATGCTAGATTAGGTCATCCCCATTCTCGTGCCTTGAACATTTTATTACCTAATGTGTTGTTTAAAAATGATGGCTGTGAAGCATGTATCCTTGGTAAACATTGCAAAATTGTCTTTCCTAAGTCTTCTACTATCTATGAAAATTGCTTTGATCTCATCCATTCTGATGTCTGGACTGCACCATGCATATCTAGGGAGAATCATAACTACTTTGTCACTTTTATTGATCAAAAATCCAAGTACACTTGGCTGACTATGATTCAAACTAAAGATAGGGTGCTTGATGCTTTCATTAACTTTCAGAACTACATCACTAATCATTTCAATGTTAAGATCAAAGTATTCAGGTCAGATAATGGAGGAGAATACACAAGTAAAGCATTCAAAAGTCACCTAGCCAATCATGGGATCATTCATCAAACTAGTTGTCCATACACCCCACAGCAAAATGGAGTTGCTGAGAGAAAGAATAGACACCTAATGGAAGTGGCTAGATCCATGATGTTCTACACCAACATGCCTAAACGTTTCTGGAGTGATGCAGTTATGACTGCATGCTATCTCATCAATCGGACCCCTACAAGAGTCCTTGGAGACTCTACACCTTATGAGGTATTAAACAAAAGAAAACCATCCATTGACTATTTGTGTGTATTTGGATGCTTGTGCTTTGTATTACAGACAGGTGCGCACAGAAACAAGCTAGAGGCAAGAAGTGTCAAGGCAGTGTTCATTGGCTATTCCACTACCCAAAAGGGATACAAGTGCTATGTACCAGAAACTAGAAGAGTCATGGTGTCCAGGGATGTGAAGTTTGTTGAATCCAGAGGCTATTTTGAGGAGAAAGATTGGGATAATCTCAAGAATCTATCTCAAGAAGCCTCAGATAGAGCACAAAACCTGAAGCATATTATGGAGAGGCTTGGTATAGACATGAGCCACATTCCGAGGAACTCGGGACAGGAATCACCACCAGTGATTGTTGAAGGTGAACAAGTTTTTCATCCTAATCCTGAAGGGGGGAATCAAGAGGATCCGTCTATTGGTCAAGAGGAACCACATGGGGGTCAAGAGGATCCACAAACTATTGATCAAGAGCAAGAGGTTCATGATCAGGATGAAAGCCAACATCAAGAGGAATCAGATCAACAGACTACTGAGATTGTTGAAGAGGTCCAGCCGCTTAGGAGAGGCACAAGGGTGAGAAAACCTTCACAATGGATCGATACAAGAGTGTACTTCAACAGCCAAGCAGTAGCTCATCCTACTCAAGCAACTTGCTCCCTTGCTTACTATCCAAGAGACCATCAAGCCTTCATCACCAACATAGATCAGGAATATATTCCGAGGACCTATGAGGAGGCAATGGAGATAAAGGAATGGAGAGACTCAGTTGATGATGAAATCAGTGCCATGATCCGAAATGGAACTTGGTTTGAAAGTGAACTTCCCAAAGACAAGAAGGCAGTCACAAGCATGTTGCTATTTACTATCAAGTACTTGGCTAATGGGCAACCAGAAAGAAAAAAAACCAGACTTGTTGCAAGAGGCTACACTCAAGTCTATGGTGAAGATTACCTTGACACCTTTGCACCAGTAGCTAAACTTCACACCATACGAATTGTACTCTCATTGGCTGTGAACTTAGAATGGGATCTGTGGCAGATGGATGTCAAGAATGCTTTCCTACAAGGAGAGTTAGAAGATGAGGTCTACATGAGACCACCACCTGGTATGGAACACCTTACCAAACCAGGAAATGTATTGAGGCTGAAGAAAGCCATTTATGGCTTGAAACAATCACCAAGAGCTTGGTACCACAAACTAAGCACCACACTCAATGGAAAAGGATTTGTCAAATCTGAGGCTGATCACACACTCTTCACTCTCACAAGCCAGCAAGGGATCATTGTCATTCTTATCTATGTCGATGATATCATCATCACGGGCAGTGACAAAGGAGGGATCATCTCGACCAAAGCTTTCCTTAAGGCTTCATTTGATATCAAGGATTTGGGAGAGCTCAAATACTTCCTAGGGATTGAGATGTGTAGGTCTAAGGAAGGTTTGTTTTTATCTCAAAGGAAATACACTCTTGACTTACTAAAGGAGGCTGGAGATCTTGGTGGAAGAGCTGCCAAAACACCTCTAGAGGAAGGATACAAAGTGATGCGTGAGGGGGAGATTAACAACAAGTCATATGAAGATGTGAAGCACTATAGGAGAATGGTGGGAAAACTCATCTATCTGACTATTACCCGACCAGATGTGTGTTTTGCAGTAAACCAAGTAAGCCAACACATGCATGCTCCCAAGATACACCACTGGAACATGGTGGAGAGGATTCTCAGGTACCTAAGAGGGGCACCAGGCCAAGGAGTATGGATGGGATGCAATAGAAGCACTGAGATTGTTGGGTACTGTGATGCTGATTGGGCAGGAGACAGAGTTGATAGGAGATCAACTACTGGATATTGTACTTTTATTGGAGGTAATTTGGTAACATGGAAGAGCAAGAAGCAGAAGGTGGTGTCATGTTCAAGTGCTGAGGCAGAATATAGAGCCATGAGGAAGCTCACAAGCGAGTTGATTTGGATCAAGGGACTTCTTAAGGACTTGGGAGTTGAAGTTACAACGCCAATCACTATGCATTGTGATAACCAGGCTGCTATACACATTTCCAGCAACTCAGTATTTCATGAAAGAACCAAACACATAGAAGTGGACTGCCACAAGGTTAGACAAGCTGTAGAGCAGAAGGTGATATTGCCTTGCTACACAAGAAGTGAGGAGCAGCTAGCTGATATCTTCACAAAGGCAGCAAGCACTAAGGTCAGTGAGTTCATCCACCCAAGGTTAGGACTCATAGACCTTTCATGTCACTGATCTCTCCTCCATGAAGTAATCTACTCTTTTCCCTTGGCATGGTTTTTTGTCCCATTGGGTTTTTATCAAGCTAAGGTTTTAATGAGGGATTGCTTTATGGCTTCCAAGCTTGACTTGTTCTATATGGTCAAGCTTGAGGGGGAGTGTTGACATGAAGCATACAAGACAAGTTGACTACATGAATGAACTATATAGTTGGCTATATAGTATGGGAAGCAAGTATGGCTATATAGTATAGGAGGCAAGGAAACGAGGTGAAGCATAGATATGCAGCCAGACTTCACAAGTAACCTGCCAGACTTCACAAGTAACCTGCCAGACTTCAGGAGAATATGCCAGACTTGAGTTTTATAAAGTGTTATAAATGCTTTATAAAGATGCTGAGATATGAAGATAAGAAGAAGAGAAAAGAGACCGTTGAAGTTATTTTTGAGTTTAACTTGTCTTTAAATACTTGTACTGAGATTCATAATCAAGGAAGGAAAGATATTTTTTCCTGATTACTTTTCCAGATCTACTTTCTCTCTCTACATTTCAAATCTCTCTCACTCTCTTGTTCTTCATGTTCTTGATAAATCTCACACAATCAAGTCTCTAAATCTCTATATTCTCACATGATGTATGTACATATGATTTCTTGAAATCATTTATATTGGTTGATTTCTTTTAAATGAGTGAATTATTTATTGAGTTTGGAATTGGAAAAATATTATTCAAATTTCCCTATATATTGGAAAATGGAGAAAATATCACATGGATGATTCGACGAAGGTATGGAAAAAAGGAGAAAATATTCATAATATCGGCGAGAGAGAGGGAGAGAGGATGAAAGAATACAAACAATAGATAACGCCATCACCTTCACTATCTAACACCTAGCGATATCGTATTGTCAGAGCCGGTCCTGCATTTTCCAAGGCCACAAACCCAAAACAAAAAAAGGGCTAAGGAAAATGGAAAAAAAAATGCGCATAATGGAAAGTCGAACCCAGCTTCTCACATAGTTAGGGCACACAACTAAGCGCTAGACAATTGAGATTTTTGAAAATAATGTGGCCGCTTTTGTTGTTAATATTTGGCGGCTGCAAGCCGTTGCCTCTAGGCCGGCCTGTGTCCAGTTCCACAACGCTCCCACTTTGCTTGTATATACAATAAGTGTACTGTATAAGAGATTCATATACGGTAATAACGGTATAACTTGTACAAAAGCCGGCCACAAACTGTAAAAAAAAACGAGAAAGTGTTTCTTTAAAAAAAACAAACTATTTTTGACCAAGATACAGTGAGAGAAAAACATCCTGTATTCCAAGTTTCTTTGGAGGAGAGCGAAGTCGTGTAAGTACCTGAAGGGTATCTCCAGATGAATCTGATCTTGTTACTACATATTTACTAACTAATGACACTCTAAAGTACACAAAACCTATAAACCTGCCAAAATTATTTTGGGCCTAATTTGATATGGGATTAATCCAAACAACTGAGATTTTTATGGTTTCAAAGTTTGTATCGTTCGAATCGAACGGTTCGATCAAGCTCTTCTTTTTCTTTGTTTATCATTGTTCTTCAGAAAGCTTTTGCTTCTGTGTACAAGTACTAGTAACAAATACCACACGAACGAAGAAATAGAAGAAAACGTGCTTGAAGTTTTAATTTGACAACATATATATATGTACATCGACTGTTTTGACACTTACATGAAAAATAACAAAAAAAAGAAGACCAAAATACTAAGAAGCATAAAAGGAAAATGAAGGCTTACATAATTCGCAATCTTTATTTTTTTTCTTCTTCTCTGTTCGTTACATCTTCGCATATCTTACACACACAAAAAGAATTAAACTTACAGAAGCCTACCCATAGAAGAAAACTCTCTGCCCTTCTCCACAAGAAGCTCCCTCAAAAAACGAGCCAATTTTTCAAGCCTTCACTTTTCTTGCGACAAAGACGTACGTGGTCTCCTGTTTAAGCCAACTTTTGATCGTCCCTCCGCGATTAAACACAGACGGAACAAAAAAAAAAGCAGGTAAGAAGGAGACAGAGGTTAGTTAGAATGGTTCTCTGTTTTGGAGACTGTTGTTGTTAATGCTGTGTCAACTTCCGTTAACAGTATCCTGAGTTGATTCCCCGGAGTCATCTTCTTCACTTCCTCTTTTGACCATATGAATATTCTCTTCACCATGTTGCAGAACTCACTGTAACCACAATAAACAGATATGAGTTTTTATATTTAGTGAATCTATTGAATAAAAATAAGAGAGAGTTGTCACTTACGGCCATGGGTCATCACCAACAAGCATCATATCTCCCTCATCATCTGTGAATACTATTTCCCATTGATTCCGACTCTTCAGTTCACCTTCTATGTCAAACAGCTTCTCAAGGTCGTCTATAAGCTCACTGTACCCATTGAATAATGTTAAATCCACAGCCCTGCCCACCGGTACGCCTTGCATTTGCACCTGTGTTCATATAAATATATCTAGATTATGTAAAAAAAGAGAGGACGTATGTGTTTTAAATGTGCATCAAAAAGTGTTCATTACATACCTTAGTACGGCTTCTTGTAGAACTGAATTCCTTGCTTTGGACCTCTTTTGATGATGCCTGCGCAGGTTCCTTCTTTAGCTCCTCTGATAATTTTGAAACCTCGGATTTTGGGTCTGAGTTGCTGTCTGGAGTTGGTTTGGTTATGTTGATTGGTTGCATTGGTGTAGTTTTCTCCTCGGTAGCAGGTGGTATAGAGGAACTCAACAGATCAACTCCAAATAATCTATAGCTAGCGGCAGTCTCTGGTTTCTTCTGCTCGACTGGGAAAATCATTTGGTCGTTCAGTGTTGAATTTTTCGACAGATTTGATGCAGAGTAAGGGCTGATTGGCCAATCAGATTTCTTAGCATCCTCAGTTGCATCACGATAACATTGCTGAGGAGAATTCCTCTGTGTGGTGATGCAAGATTGTGCCAATTCATGGGATTGTGCCAATGCAGAACCCCAAAGGTTTGAAGCTGTTTTGCCTACATCTAAAAGACACGATGTGTGAGTGAGATATGTAGCTATAGGAAATTTCAGAGCTATGTAATAGCAACGAAAACTGACGATTATATTTGTGCCTTACCAAGTGCATATGCTTCACTGCCATGTCGAGGCCTTTTGCTCTTCGGTACAACTAATTGGGAAACATTTTCTGAAGTTACAAACGGCTCGATCTCCCATGGTGAAACTTTATCCGGTCTTAAAATCGATGCAGGCTCATCCCAGTGAACCTAAACAAAAATGTACCAGACTGGTTGAGTTTTTTTTTTGGTTTACAAACATTTAAAGAAGCGTGTAAAAAAGGGGAAAGAGTTTTACTTCTAGGCGTCGCCAATTTGAGTCTTTCCAGTGAGTGGAGCAGTCTTTAACACCAACAACCGTGCCAGAATATCTTTGTAAAGAAAGAAAGATATGTGTTTAGAGAACAGCTTTGGGGACATGGAATGTGCAGGGTACAAAGCAAACACAGAAAAGTTCAGACTACCTTCTTTCAGGGGAGTCCTCTCCCTCAAACCTCATCTTAAATCTCATCCCTACAGATAACTTATTGTTCATGGCTTCCAGATATTTGTTCAAGCTAATGATGAATTGGCTTGTCCTGCTCAAAACCAAGGCTAAATCAATAAGCAGAGTCTCGAAGAAACTGACTCAACATGTTAAAAGTAAAGTACTAATTGTATACCTTGGTTTATAGTAAACGGTGAACATAGATCGGGTTTGAGTAGCATGACATGCAGTAGCAAGCACTCCCAAATGCATGCTATGACTTGATATGACCGATGAAGGCATATTCGTCTGTTGACGATTAGCACGTCTGATTCCAACCCGCAACTCTCCATTTTCTCCTCTGGATATTATTATATAGTTTAGAAAATTCAATATCAAAATCCATTCGAAAAAAAAAATCAAAAGCAACAAAGAAACGTAGCAGTGTGAAGTATATACCTCAGGAACACAAAGGTGTCCCCAGCTACCAATCTCTTTGCTGTTACAAAGGTGCTCCACCCTGTCGTCAAAAGATGTCTCCGTGGTTGACCTGTATAAAAGGTTTCAAGTAAAACAAGATCAGTAATCACAAAACCTTGTTTGTCACATGAGCGTATCTTGTGGATACGGCCCAGAGAATCTTATCATCTGATTTTGAACTTTGTCATCACCTCTAAAAATATGCTTGAATTTCCACTGATAGCCGTGCACATCTTCGGCTACCAACTCCTGGGTCGGAGTTTGCTGAGTCATATCCTAAAGGAAGACAACAAATGAGACTGACATTACAATGCTGAAATCTAAGTCCAATGGTGAAACCGGAAACAAATCAGAAAGAGAGTGTCCTAATTACCAGCGGGGGAAGGCACTCTGTAGCATGTTTCCTAAGAACAGAGAACCCACCATGCGTGCTCGTATCAGACGCAGTCAAAACCTTGCTGAAAGAGTGAACCTTTGGCCTATGCGACTCACGAGGAGGAGGATCAGGACTCATAGGTTCATCAACCTGATGATGCAGTTCATAAAATTAGCAACTCATTGGATGTGACAGAAACAGAAGTCGAAACAACTTAACAGAAAACAAAAAAAAAGTGAATTGAGTCACACTCACTGTTTCCTCAGGCATCAACATGATCTGGGCATATACCTCATCCGTATCTTTCTCCGCCTAACAACAACAACAAAAAAGTGGATTAGGAATCAAAAGTCAAACAAAGATCCGAAAATTTCTCTAGCTATAATCATTTGTTCACTAAAATGTAATATCCAAGACGAAGACAAAATGGATCAATCTAAAGTCAACTCAAATTGCCCCAATACATATTCAACACATAAGACAGCTAATCAATCAATTCGTACTTATATAACTAACTCGGTCAACTGAATCTTGATGTGTAATCAGACGCCAAAGAGAAAACAAACCTGAAGACGAACGTCCATAACTCTGCAAAGAATCTTAGGAGGAAGATCGAATAGCGGTTTCGTCGGTTTCACCGCATTCAAATCCTGTTGCGTTGACGCTTCCAACTAAAAAATAAAAATAAAAATCAAAAATCAGATATTATTTTTCAGATTCAAACTTTTTTTTCTAAAAAAAAAAATCGGGAAGCTTACTTGCTCCATGTGACCTTGAGGAAAGTAAAAGACTCTCTCCTCAGCTTGAGGTACATCCACCACAGGCCCCGCGCATAGCTTCCACAGCTCTCCGTACATATGCTCTCCTGTTGTTTAACCGCCTTCTCAGAACAACCTCGCCGGAAAATCAAAAAAAAAAATCGAAAGTAACTAAACATACCTGTCGTCATTAGCTCTAAAGCTTACTTGATCCAAATTTAAGCTTTCTCTCAATCACTACACACACTTCTTCTTCTTCTTCTTCTCTCTCCGATCAGTCCAGATATTATATTTTGACCTAAAAATGCGATTTTAATTGCTAACGAGCCTTCTTGGATTCCGTTTTCTCTCTCTCTCTCTTGTGCATGTAAACGATGGCCGAGATCTGAATCGTAAACGCAACCAAATCAGTCTTTGTAACAGCTATAATCTCTTTCTTTGGTCTCCCGCTAAAGCCCCGGTTTAATCGTCTCCCAACCAACGAACGCCGTTACGGAATAAAAGGAATCTTTTCGGTCAGCTGCTAGAGAACCCCGTTTAGGAAGCGCGTCTTAATGTTTCAGAGTTACGGACTCACACCTTCCTTGCTTGCTCCCTTTTTATCCCCGTTTTCTCTCTCTCTCTCTCTCTCTGTCTCTCCTACCTACAAAAACAATAAACAATAAACATTTCTTTTTTTTTCTTTTTTCATTTTCATATGTTCTTACACTTTTGGATTCTTTTTCTCATTAGAATATTGTGTATAACCCAACTGGAGATCTGTGTATTAGATGGTAACATGTAAACTTGTTTGTTTACATACTACCCATATAATTCAGTATTCTATCTATTTATTTTTGTATCTAACTGAAAAATAATATCAATTTCACTTCTTAATTTTCGAAATAATTTCATTTTTCTAAGCAAAAATAATTGGTAACTTCTTCAATAAAACACTCTTTAAAGAGATTTTTTTTTTTATTAGTACTATTATACTTTACTAAGTAATTAAACCAAACTTTATAGGTTTTTAATTATACCTACTTTTTTACTTTTCTGAACGTACTAAACAATTTCCGGTCGTGGATGAAGGCATATTAATTACTGGATAAGTCATTAATGTGCGTGTTGGCTTTTAGAGGCTCGTACGGAGCGTGCAGGCGCGTGCCCGTGCCGTTACGGTAACAACAGTCGATCAGGAGAAGAGTTTTTAACCCGTCTTCGTTAACATTCCGTCACTTTCGCCGTCTGCTCCATTATCGTCTACACCTCTTAATTTAGGTAAATTACGTTTATGCCACTAAGGTGGGACCAACATTGATGAGCATGTTGGAAGTGTTTGGTCTCTTTTTTTTACGGTTTAACAAAATTACCCGCCACACTTATTTACGCGCGTAATTTCCCTTTTCGTATTTATAATTAAGGAGTTCGATCATTGACATGGTAAGAATAGTGACATTAGATGATTAACTACCATCTAACTCCACTTGAATGGACAATTCTTTTGTTTTAGAAAGTTGTTATGGACAATAGATATGATGTACTAGGTGATGTAACATTAGATGACTAACTACCATTTAACTCCCCGGTCTAATAAAAAAAACTCACCTGTTTAATCAATAACTATGGATAATTCTTTTGTTTTAAAAATAGCTATGGACAGTATATATGATGTATTAGATGATGTAAGGGAAATCAGCTGGTGAAAGAATCACCAAATGAATTCAAAATATATTTTTTCTATCTTTCTCTTTCTTTTTACCCACCAATCTTTTTCGTCTGGATTAATTGTTTTTCAAGTGTTTTATACTGTAATATCAATGCAATATCTGACAGATAGCTTTGTTTTCCAAACACTTGCACCATCTCTTGTAGTGACATTAGATGATTAACTACCATCTTACTCCAATGTCAATCGTTTCACAAAAAAAAAAAAAAAAAAAAAAAAAAAAAAAAAAAAAAATTCCACTGTCAGTCCAATAACTATGGACAGTTCTTTTGTTTTTTAAAATAGGCATGGACAATATATATGATGTAATAGATGATGTGAGGGTAATCAGCCAATGTAAGAATCACCTAAATGAATCCATAAATAGTTTTTCTATCTTGATTAGTTGTATATTCAAGTGATTTATATTGTAAACGAAATAAAATATTTGGCAGATAACTTTTTTTCCAAACACTTGCACCATTTCTAGTATTTTATAATTGTATTGGATGGATTTTTATATTAATATAACTTAGTGTTCTTTAAATGATCAATAATTTTTAATTTTTTCCAACAAAAACTAATATTGATGTAGTCATTCATTTGGCGATGAATAATGCCAAACCATATATAATAAGATGAAAATTAGAAAGATGAAAAGTCCATACTCCACAGTCCATCTTTTAATTCACCAATAAAAATTACTTACTTTATTGTTTAGTTCTGTTTTTTGTTGTGTTTAAAATATAGTTAAATATGGCAGAAAACGTCACCTATGACGTATTTTTGACAACTTCTGCTCCCTTTAAGGATATAAATAAACAAGATGCCTTCAAACCCACCACCACCATCTCCGGATTTTCTCTTTCTCATTTTAGATTATTGTTATTCTATATTTTAATATTAACTTGGTATCTTGTCCCCGTATATGCTTAGAGCTTGTTCAAACGAATCTCAAATATTAGTAAGCAAATGTAAAAACATATTAACAGATTTCCTCTGTCCTCCTAAGAAATCGTACATTATAATATAACTCCCACAGTTTTGGTCTCAAATGAGCTCGATTCATTTACTGAGTTATGGTTCGACTTTGGTAGTATTACAGATTTATAGGATTTCCATCATTCATCTATTTGTATTAGTTGTTTCGGTTTTAACTCATAGTCAACCGGTATAGTTTATCTTCAGTATAGTACTATAGTGCATTATTCAAACTTCAAAGCCTTGACGATTTCAACTAATCATACGTTTAATAGAGATTTTAGTAAATGAATTCTTTATTTTGACGATTTAATTTGCATATCTCGGGTAATAAGAAGTGCATATCATTGTTGTTTTTTTATTTGTCTTCGATATCATTAGCATTGACTTGGTGATTCATCAGTAAGAAGTTAATTTCTAGAATAACAAGTCAATGAATCTCCTAAGATAAAAAGGGTAAGATTCCATATACCTCTTTGATGCTTTCAACTCTATTAAAGAAAAAAAAAACAAGTAGCAGAAAACGACTGGTGTTTCCTCGCAGAGAGCTGGAAACATGGAATATGCTCAAAGGAAGAGTTCCATCCTAATTTGAGAATCAGGGAACAACGGAGCAGGAACAAAAAAAATGGATTTTTAGATCTATAATTTAGCATGTATTATAAATGTTTGATTATTTTGCTACAGTTTGTTACTTGATGTATTCAATATGCATTGTTAATTACAGTATCGTGCTATTTCTTTTGCATGTCGAAGATATGTGATAACGGTTTTTTATTCACAAGATTACTAAACATTTTAACGGACGTAAATATGGTTTATAATTATGTATTCACCATTCACAAGATTAATAAATAAAACACAGATAATTTTTTTATCAAACTTGTGATTAATTATTATTTTGGTCTCGAGTTCGTCGCAAATATCATCCAATTCATAGCCCATACGTGTGTTTGGGATATCGTTGATTTGAATAAGAGTTCTCTGGCAGAAGGCGTCCCTCCCTTTGGGAACTCTATGAGAAATAGAGAGTTACAAGTTTCTCTGTATATGGATTAGGTGCCCACGTGTATAATCATTACATTATTCACCGTTTGTAACCACCATTTGTATATATATATATATAAGACACATTTTTGGCCGAGCATAGCATGAAGCATGATGTCAATCTATTACTGTTGCGCAATAAAACTTGGAAATTTTTTGTTTAGTTAGAAATTTAACAAATTAGTTATATACGTCCTACAAGTGGCCACGCAACATGAATGGTATAGTAGGTTTAGTACGTACCCAAAGAGGACGATAGTGGGAAGGATAATTAGGGTTTTAACTTCTATAAATAAGTTGGCTTTATATCCGCGATAAAATTAAAACTGTATTATTTTTTTTTGGGCATAAAATTAAAATTATATTATAGATCATAAAATGGTACAAAAAGGAGAGAAATTACCAATCAACGTTTGGTTTTGTGTGAATGATTGTCTTTACACTAGTCATTATTGCGCCACAATGGTTAGAAGAATTCTGTATAAGTAGCTTTATTGCTTGACACCTGTCATTTTGAATAATGGACAGTACTTTATATTATGTAGATGCTCGTGTGTGTGTGTTTATTTCTTATACTACTAATGTATTTAATCAAAGTGTCCCTTAGCACCCTCTTAAGGGCCAAGAGTCACATTTCGCAATTCGCATTATTAGATTATTAAAATCTTGCTTAATTTTGATATTGAAATTGTAGTTGATCAAGTAATCTTCCCATTAATTGTTTAGCAATTTATTTATTTGATTCAAATGTTTAGTAGTTATAAACGAGGATTCTAAGATGCGTATAGAAAACCGGAATAAGATATAAACAAGTAAGTTAATAAGTTTTATACGTGTGAACAACAACACTGAACCGATAGCTATGTTTATATAGTTAACTCAAATGTTCCCCAAATATGCGATAATTTACGAGTTAAATACATTGTTTTTCTGTACACGTTAGCGGAACATGGAAATAATTTTGAATTGGGTATTTTAAAACTCAGCACATAAATGTAATGAATAAAATCAAATAAAAGGAATAAAGAGAGGAAATAGCAAAAGATACATAGTACTATGATTGGCTGGACAAAGATAGAGTTTGCGCGCCCATGTGGAGACCAACTATATGAATGTTTCATGGCCTAATACATATATATGTATATATATATATATATATATATTATTTTATATTTTTGACATCAAGTGTCATGGCCTAATTTATATCTACACATTTAATTTTATTGTAGTTATGTACTATATGGTACACTCTAATCGCAATTTAGTTCATGTTGCATGCCTACTATGAAATGAATGACAAATAATGAAATGATATAACCATTACATGAAATTTAAGTTGACCACACTCATTTTTTACTTTTATAAAATAAATTCGAGGGATTTTCTCTGTTTTTATAGTGTTTCAACAAAAAAAAGAGGTTCTCTCTTTTTATAAAACAACATCCAGATTGGGGATTGTTCTCTATTTTCCGTGTTTCCAAACTTCGGTCTTTTCGTCACAAAATAAAGATCTTATAATTAGGCATGAACATTTTATTTGTTAAATTTGATTCAATTTGTTATTCGTTACACTTCGATCCGAAAATTCTGAATATCTGTAAAATTTTAAAGGAAAACAAATACTAAAAATTAATATCCGTTGAAATCGAAGCAAATCACAAATATTAAAATTTTGAGAAGTGGATATCCGATCAGACACTATATAAATATATGTATATATTGATTATATTTAAATTTTAAAATGTATAAAATTCTATAATTGTAATTCTAACATATGATTTGACAAATTCTATTGACATTATTACTTATATAGAAGTATTACACAAAAAAAAAGAATTTTTTTCTGATAATTATATTTTTTTTCTTAAGTTTTTTGTTATTATAATTGTTAAGCAAGTTTTATAATTTTTAGAAAAAATGTAGATTCACTATTTCTTTTAATTTTTATCTTATATATCATGAAAAAATATATTTTACAAAAAAATGTGTATCAAACTTTTAAGATTATTTGTACTAATCAAAACAGATAAGATATCCAAAAGTATTAATAAATATCTGTAAATATCTATTTATTTTCCGGATAACCGTTTTTCCGAATATTTGTATCTCTCTGAAACAAAACAAATCAAAAACTAGATTTCCGTAACATGCAAAACAAAACATAAATACCTTCAAAAACACGGATATTTGATCCGTACTCAAACCTACTTACAATGGATAAATATTGTATTCTGAGGCATATATACATACCAGTGCCACATATAAAATAGCTTATTTATAAAAACAATAGGTTTAGATACACTAGCCAGATATCTATGTTCCCAGGAAGGATTCATAGTGTTAATATGGATTTTGAGAAGAAATATATGGGCTTAGACTAGGCCTGGGCACGGATCGGATATCCGGGTTTTTCAAGGTATTTGTGATTTGCTTCGTATGTTACGGATATCTAATTTTTGTATTTGCTTTGCTTCGGAGAAATACGGATATTCGGAAAAACGGATATCCGGAAAATAATTAGATATTTGCGGATATTTGCGAATACTTACGGATATCTAATATATTTTGATTAATACAAATAATCTTAAAATTTTGATGCAGATTTGTTTTGTATGATGTATTTTTTACGTGATATATAAGATAAAATTTAAAAGAATTAGTAAATCTACATATTTTATAAAAATTATAAACTTAGCTAACAATTATAATAACACAAAACTTAAGAAAAAAATTATAATTATCATATAATATTTTTTTTTCCTTTTATGTACTACTTTTATATAAGTAATATTGTAAATATAATTTTTCAAATCATATATCAGAATAATAATTATATAATTTTATACATATACAACTTTAAATATAATCAAGATATACATGTATTTATATATTGCCGGATCGGATCGGATATCCGCTTCCTAAAATTTTAATATTTGTGATTTGCTTCGGTTTTGACGGATATTGAATTTTAGTATTTGCTTCGATTTGTAGAGTTACGGATATCCGGATTTTTCGGATCGGATCGAAGCGAATAACGAATCGAATCAAAATTTACGGATATTTTGCCCACCCCTAGCTTAGACCATCTCTAATGGTTTACACTATTTTTCACTATAAAATTAAGTAACTCTATAATAGATTTGTGATATATTCTAATGGTACTCTATTTTAGAGTGGAAAATAGAGTCATGAACAAAAAAAAACAATTTGCTCTATATATAGAATAAACCTATTTTTTATACTATTATAGAGTGAGAAATATAATACCATTGAAATATTTTTATTCTAAACTCTATTTTAGAGTAGAAAATAGAGTGGAGTTGGAGATGTCATTGGTATTTGAATTACTTCTTTCATTCATCTTGTTTTTTTAATGAGATTTTATGTTATAACATCCATAAACAATCATAAAATCATTACTGGCTAGTGTTTAAAAAGGAAAAAGAAAACTTAAAGCATATACGTGTAATATTTTTCGAAAATGCTAGAAACTGAAGAAGCTTCTCCATTTGGATTTCACGTGAAAGCTTCCCAATGAAATTTATTACTATTTGGAATAACCATCCACTGTAAATAGTATATATTACCGTTTGTTATATTTAATGTGGCATAAAGTAAATAATTATTTATTAATTATGTAATATAATATATATATACACATCTTTTTTTTGTCACTGAAATACATCTATTATTGACAGATTTTAAAATAAATTATATATTTTTATAGCCAAAATGAATAACCAACTGGTGAAAATGTATTGCAAATCGAAAAGCGAGGGACCACCTTTTTATATTGATTCAAGCAAGCCGGATAAATAAACATATATAGAGAAATGTTATTGGTCGTCGCTGTTCTTATTTTTATATTTAGTAAACTAATCATTATATTGATTTATTGGACGGACTACTATACAAAAACTTCCGGAATAAGTGGGATCTTCGTTCCTCACGTTTTCCCCCAAATGATGTTGACTTTATTTGACTTACTCTATGAGATTCTTCCTAGCCGTAGGATCTTTTGAGTAGTCTTTTCAGTCCGTCAGATTCGGAGATCCAAATCTTGGAATCCCATCGTCTTGGATCTATTTGCAATTATACAACGCCATTGTACATGCCACCATCAATTTTATTGGTTTAACATTTTTTTTTGTATATATATTTTTCAAAATTGTTTGTATTTGAATCTCAAATCTCATTAACAGACAACTAAGACTAAACACGATCATTTATAACAATTCGCCCTTTGACGTTTTCTTTTTTTTTTACATCAAACGGAAATAGCAATAAGATATCACAAATCAAAGTTTAACAGACAATCTATATGTATGAACTTTTCTTTTATGATTCATATAAATTTGTGAAACTATACTGAAGCAGGCTAATAACATCAGAAGAATTGATCAACCACAATTATCAGTAATTACTCAGTGATAAAACAATATCTAGTTTTCTTTCTGTTGAATACAGGTTGTTAAAACTCAATTTGTTCAAAAAAAAAACTCAATAAATTATAGAGAAAATAAAGTTTTTCTGTTTTCCAATTAAAAATAATAGAAATAATTTTATATTCCTAATCGGCTACAGGACTTGAATAGCAAAGCAGTGTTATATATAACATAACCCTAACAACTCCTACACTAACTAAAAGAGCAGATTGATGAAAATCATGAGGCTGCTACTTAGCAGTATCATAACCCGGCCCAACCGTTATCTGGACATATTGATCGCGCGTTTTCCGTAAAAGACATCCCCATAAACGCCAAAGTCGCCTTGATAGCAACCGAATCGTTGCTAAGACCACGAAGAAAAGACTTATCAACAGAACTCCAAGCTCTTTGCTTTCTAGATTGCTTGTTCTCTCTCAATCTTCTCCATATCCAATCTGATATTAAGAAAAAAGAATTCAAGTTCTGTCAACTATAATAACACATCTCAATTGCAAAAAAAGAAATAGAGTACTGACCTCAGTGCAATGTTTCCTCTGGAGTCTGGCCAAGGACTCTCTACTCGTGAAACTACAAGCGTTTTCCATAGCTCTATGTCTCTAAGCTCCTTGTCTTTGTTAAAAGTATTATTCAGATTCTCTCATTTGTAGCTTTGAATCGTAAGAAAGTGATACCTAACTTACCATTTTCTCTTTCCATTCTGTGAGTTCTCTAATCTCAGCTTTGCTTTTCTACACAGGCATAAGGGTTTTCTTCATCTCCAAGCTAACCTCTGGTTGCTTCTTGTTCGTTTCCTTTACAGAGTCCTCAAGAACCGATAGATTCTTCTCAAACAATTTCAGTTTCTGCATCAACAACTTTAAAACGTTATGTTTCTCCTTGACTTCATATTTCTTGTCTCCCATGATATTAATCGCCTTCATAACAACATCTTTCTTCTTAGCATCAGTTTCCTTCAGAGTCTGATCTGTGATCTGTCACATTGCTTTTCACTTCCACAGTTCCACGTCTCGTTTTTCATCAACTTCATGGTCCAGTTCCAGTGAAGCTGGTGTACTGGGATGAGTCTCTGACCCAACAAAAAAATCTTCAACCATCTTCTCAAGAGCATCAATTCCAAAGACCTCCACAACACTCGGAGTACAGTAAAACTCAGACCCGTAGTGACTAGTTAAGTTCAGTTTAAGATATCTCAACCACTTAGGTTCCAAGAGCCTGAATGTCTGGACCTTCTTAACGTTTGCAGCCTCGAAGCTCCCAGCCGGAGACCACAACTCGGTCGGGTGACTTAGACTCCCTGATAAGCTAAGCTCTTTGACATTCAAAGAGTAGTGCTCAAGATTTGCAATCCTCACCGTGTCAACCAGCTTCTCCTCGGCTAGCTCGATCACCACGTGTTTGTTTGAGATAGAACAAGGGTTTCTTAGATACTTATCATGATCTTTTCCAAGCACATTGCTAGCTCCTTTCGCTTCCTCGTTGTGGTCCACTACTTTTGCGCCATTCATGGCAGATGCGTAGTTTTATCCAGTTTCATCTGGTTCTAACCTGTAATGGGTCGCATTCCCAAGCTGTGATGGCACGACCGAGACATTTATCTTAAGACTTTTTTCTTCAAGATTGACATATCGCGGCGATCACGGGCTTCTAAGGTGTTTTGTGTTTTTTTTTCCTTCTTTCAGGACAAGTTTGCAGATCAACAAAGCGTTGTTACCAAGATAATGCTCATACACATATTGTTTCTTACTTTTGACTAAATAACAGTTCGAAAAAAAAACAGTTCAAAACTTTAGAAATTAAGAATAAAAAATGTTACAATGCAGGTCAAAGAACGTTGGTTTGATGTCTAACCGGAGTCACACTGAAGCATTGACACCGGAAGAGTAGTTAAGGAGAAGAAACTCGCTGGAATCCAAGTTTCCGGTTCAACCAATGATATTTTGTGCTATATTTTTTATCAAACGAAAACAAACACAAAATAGAGTATTTAACAAATTATTTAGCTTGAGTTTCAGATATTTTCAGATATTTATTCAATTCAATTATTTTTACAAAATAAACTTTTAAAATATTTATACATTTGGATTAGGGTAAGATACAGTACCTAACACTCAGAGTATTATCAGACTTCATAGTCACGTAGAAGAGTAATAATCATTTGGTTGTAAATTACTTTTGGAGTCTAATTGGTTGAATCTCCGTCCGCCGTCGCCAACAGCTCCGTCAGCTTCACCTACTCTCAATTATCTTCCGTTAGAAACTATAACCGCACCTTGTTCTCTCATTATAACAACATAATCCAGCTCTTCTACTAAGGTAACCGGATCGAGTTCATTTTTGTATCCAAAGATCGAACCGGGTTGAATGAAGCGAATGGCCGCTAGTTTCTCCGCGGAGTCGTTTCCTCTAGCGTTTCTGCTTCTCAATCTCCGTAGATTGTTTTGGAACTGGGTCAGTGGAGGCGGATAGTCGGGTTGGGTTTACTGTGGAGATAGACATGGCAAAAGCGGTTCAAGCGAAACAACTCAAGCATGTCATCTAGATCAAGATGAAATAAATACATATCAAGCAGGATAAATGCAGATCATGCAGATCAAATAGTTTATTACAGTTTTAGATTGTAAAATCAGTTCAAATAAAAAAAAATGATATGTTTGAACAATTAAAAATATAATAAAAATCAAAAGACACAATATATAAAAACATTAGCAATTACAGAAATCCATATTACTCTCATTAGTATACATAATAACAAAATATAATATTTAAAGAAGAAGATTAAATGGTAAAAAAAGAAGAAGATTAAATGCATAATAAAAATCAAAACACATAATATATAAAACAGTATTAAATATATGATAATAATCAAAACACTGACAATTAACGAAATACATAATAATTTAAATAAATATGCAAATTTTGTGATGAAAAAGGTAAATAGATGATGATAGTTTTTGTATATTTAAAGTTATGAGTAATTAACATGAAAATATGATATTTATATAAAAAGATTAGATATATTTTAAAATTAATTATTTATGATAAAATTATTTGTTGCTTAAGAAAATATAAAAGCAGATGAATCGCATCAAATGTATGGTGGTGAAATCTGCATGCAGATCTCCCGTTTTTTTTCTTCATGAAAAGACAAAAGATATTAATCTGCATACATATCTCCTGCTAAGTACTTTTCAAAAGCAGAAAAATGCAAATGGCAACTTTAAGACGAGAGAACTGCACTTACGGGTGAACTGCTTTTCTCTCACTGCACCATTCGAACATAGAGTCGAAGCTGGAGATGTCGGGTTTGAGTTTTGGGTCTGTTCACGCATCAGATTGTAGGAAAATCGAGTTGAATGATCGCGATCTTTACTGTTGTAGCCGTCCGTTGTTGAAACCAGCCTTTTTTTTTACAAATAACATGAAATGTAAAAGTGAAAAAGACAACACATGTAAAAAGTAAAAACGCTTTCTTGGATTCTTGTCTGAATCCTGAAGCTGCAATACATTGATTTTGCACTTCAAAAATCAAAATGTGACATGATGGTTTGTAGATTTAGTTACTTTGACTTACACGGGACTGTACTTTTAGATTTTGCTACTTTTGACTTACAATGAGATTGTAGTTTTAGATTTTGTTACTCTGACTTGCAACTTAAATGGATTTAATTTTGGTGTCAAATTGTACTTAAAGAATTTATTTGCCTTAGCAAAATATAAATTAAAGACCCATTTTTTTATCAAAAAAAATTAAAGACCCATTTATATTTTTTTTTTTCAACTTTATCTATTGTTTCCTTAAATTAAAACAAAAAAAATTGGTGGCATTCAAAAAAATATATTTAAAAATGAATTTTTCTGTGTAAATTAGATTTTGTTAGTAAAAATTGAGAATGGTTAAGAGTATTTTTTTTTGTTTTTATTATATTTGAATTATGTTTAGTTAATCAAAGATTATTTAATTGTAATTTCACCAACAAATTGAAATTTAATAAAAATAGACCTATGTAACTAGTAAAATAACACTCAATTTTTTTTGGACCAATGGATCCATGGCATTTGCCCATATTGCCATGGGTTAGAGCATGGCATTTGCCCATGTTGCCATGGGTTAGAGCCGGGACTGTGTGTCGATTACTTAATAAGATATAACGAGATTCATCATTTCCTTTAGATGTTTACAGTAACATAACTTGTAGAAACTGGAATAATGAAGACCAATTACAGGGAACCAATTACAGGGAACTAAAAAAGAATGAGATTTAAATATCAAAGACTCAAAGAGTACTATGATCAAAATTAGTGATACACGGATTTCCCCACTTGCTTCTAAAATTTGGGTTCTTGATCAGCATTTTTCATATTGTTTATAAGAATAAATAATGCGACAAAATAAACGAGAGTTAAGAGGAGCCATTGGAGGAGTCGTAGCCGTAAGGATTATTGCTGGCCCAGTTCCATAGATCCCTACACATCTCTTCGATCCCATTCTTAGCCCTGCACTCATACCATACAATTATACAAAACAAACGATCATTAGATACAAAAAAAAGTGTGTATTTTCTAGCTAGTTTAGTAAAGCCATTTCAATGTATAGTTCAGCTACTCGGTTGACAAAACAACAGTTAACTTACTTCCAATTTAGCTCGCGTTCTGCTTTCTCTGTTGAGGCATAAACAATTTCAGCGTCTCCAGGACGTCGTCCGGCCATCACTAACGGGATTTTCTAAAAATCCAAAGGCAAGACCAATGGTCTTTTGGTTAGTTCACTGTTCTATTTAAACAAACCAATCAATGTTTTACCTTTCCGGATGCATTCTCAAAGGCAGCAACCATTTCTAGGACCGATGTTCCATTACCCGTTCCAAGGTTGTAAACCTCACAACCTGACAATTTTTCCAAAAAAATATGCTCTGATTCAATGGAAATAATTAATTATTGAGAGGAGAATTAGGTAACATAATCCTTACTGATTTTGAGATCATCTAGCTTGCGCAGAGCAGCTATATGTCCATCTGCTAAATCAATGACATGAATGTAATCTCTAACCTGAAAGAAAAAAAAATCAGGAAAGGGACAAAATAACCAGAAAGAAAAAGAATCAGTAAATGGACAAAATAATGTTAAAATAAATCATTAGTTTGAAAAACAAATTATGATAAAAATAAATAATTCATTAGTTTGTCTCCCATATTCCACATTCCAACACAGTATGATGTAATATAATAACAGTCAAAACGATTCTTGTCAACGAGAGACATCAATAAGACATACATACCCCTGTACCATCCTTTGTCTTGTAGTCGGTTCCAAAGACGGTGAGGTGAGGTCTCCTGCCAACTGCAACTTGTTGGATATAAGGCATGAGATTGTTTGGAATTCCAAGAGGATCTTCACCAATGTAGCCACTAGGATGTGCACCAACAGGGTTGAAGTATCTAAGCAATATGATCTTCCACTCAGGGTCAGAGCGATGTACATCCCGGCAAATCTCTTCGATAAAAAGCTTACACAACAACCAAAACAAACCTCAGTAAAATATATTTTTCCTTAACACTACTACTACCAAAAAGGTAGTCCTTGGTGGAATGCTTCAAGCTAATATAACTACCTTAGTACGGCCATATGGGTTGGTTGCAGAAATTGGGGACTCCTCTGTGCAAGGAACCTCTTTTGGCCAGCCATAGACAGTAGCTGATGATGAAAACACAAGCTGCAAAACAGAGTAGCAAAAGCTAATAATGAGATCAAGCAAATACAAAAGAAAGAGGGAATACATGTGCTGGAGAGGAAGAATGATTTACATTTTTGCAGCCGTATTGAGCCATAACCTCCAAAAGAGTGATAGTGCCAACAATGTTATTATTATAATACAGCAAAGGCTTCTCCACACTCTCACCTACTGCTTTAAGTCCAGCAAAGTGTATCACTGCATCAAACCTATCAATAATAATTCCATCAAGCCTATGATATGAACATACTAATCATTTGTAGTCATAAAGATCCATCAAAAAGAAGATATTATCAATTTTCAACCATACTTAGTTTCTGAGAAAATCTTCTCAAGCGCAGGCCTGTCTCGGAGATCCACCTACAGGTAAGAAAACAAACATAAGAGTTTTAAGAAACCAAAAATTGACTACCAAGACATTATGCATTTCAGAATTGGCAGGCGCATATTTAAATAACATTTTAGGTAATAAAGCATGATAAAAAGAATCCAACAGAGAAAAAAATATATAAAGAAATATAGAACTTGGGATCATATAATATTATATACTGTTTCACATGGCATTGATGCTTTATTCTGTTTTTTTTTAAAGTATGAACACAGAAAGATTAGCCACATGGTGTTAGCGACAGAAAGTTAACAAGAACCCTGGAATCACACACCATCATCGAAAAATGACCTGTTTTCACAAAACTTTTATTCAAAAATTCTTGACGAACACGTTTCCTAAAACCTAACACACAAAAAAAAACAATTCCACGACAGAGAGAAGGGGGGGGACGAAAGAAACCTTGTGGAAGGAGAGGCGGTCGCCGTTTTGGCCGGCAAGTTTCTTAACGCGTTCGAGAGAAGCAGCGGAGGAATTGTCGAGGTTGTCAACAACTACGGCGGAGTAACCACCGTTAAGAAGTTGAAGCACAGTATGACTTCCAATATAGCCAGAGCCGCCGGTGACCAGAATATTCTTTGCCATCGTTTAACAGAAAGTAAATAATCTTAATTCAGACAAGTTTAATGAAAAAATTCGTGAGAGCGTTTGTTTATTGGGATTGAGAGCAAAAGGGCTTTTATAGAAGAAGCGGTGATGGGAGATATTTTGAGTTTTGAATGTATATTTACTTAAAGATTCTTATACGTTTCTTGAAAGAGAAATGTGGCACGTGGCAGAATTTGATATTTGCGAATATACCGGATTGCTTTTAATTGCCTGAATTGCCCTTTGACGTTATTGTTAATGGGAAGTTTTATTTATTTGGACATAAATGTAATTTATTAGTTCGATAAAAGATTATGGATATAAATTTGGATGTAACGAGGAGGATGTTTTCATTTGGATTTGATATATTAATAGTTTACACTGATAATAGATTTATTTTAGATTATGCGAATATCTTCTTTAAACACAAAAAATAATGCGTATGTACTTTTATCCATTTTCCAAATTTAGTTCAGTAATTCGTGGTTTTTGCAAGGTATATAGAACATATCTTTTACCAGAAAAATCGGGGTCGCGAGATTTGGGTACTAAACTACTAACTAAAGGTTAAGCATTCAAGGATTATTTCTACTTTAGGTATAACTGAAGTATAATTAAATATCTCTACTTTAATGCTATACGAATCAAGCTTTCTCTTCACACATAGATGCTACAAAAACGGACAACACAGTTTCAATTTCGTAAAGAAGTGGTAACATACTATTGGAACCATAATGTAACATACGATGATACGACCTCTTTTAAGAATCAATAAAATGCATTTTACCTCCAAAAAGAAACTAGTGGATGCATATTTTTGCAAGAATGTGGTACATTGGATTATTAATGAGGAAATTCAAATCTTAATTTAATCATAAACATACAGGTTGGTGACACCGTTGACCTTAACCAAGGACTTTCTGTGTGGCTTGAGTCTTGAGTCATCCACGAAACGTATACTCCTTTTCTGTTTTAAGTTATACTTCTCATACATTTCTCGTGAATATGTGTTCTAAGAAATCAAGACATAAGTATGGACGTAAAGATTAGTTAGGTTGAAACCTTGTTGGAGATAGATTGTACCCATCCTCAAAGCCCATCGAATAAATACCCAACCGAGTTAACAAGCTGGCCCTTAGTCGAGGAGCCGCAGCTCGGCGCTCACAGCTCAACCGTAGGCTGCTCTCAGCCGAGATAACGACGGTTGGCCCAGCAACCCAAGGCGAGACCGACGTCAAGCCCGACAGGCCAAGGCCCAATGAATTGGGAAAGAGACTAGGTCAAGTCATTCGAGCAGGGAGTATAAAAGAGGAGGAGAAAGCAAAGAAGAAGGCATCGACACTTAGACACACAGACTGCGCGGCGAGATTAGGATTTATATCCATACAATCATCTCTCGTTTGTCTGTACTTTTCCGGTTAAAGCTCTCCGAGCTCCGGCTTGTTTATTCTACTTCTCCACCTTTGTAATCTCACTCCGAAATCTAATAAACACCCATGTTCAACTCATTTCAAGTATTGTTTACTTTTTTAGAGACCAAACTCACCAAACTCACCAGCTCCATACCCATTCATGCTGGAAAGCTCGGGGCGAACTAGGAAGGACCAGGAGTTTATCGACTTGAGACTTCCCGCGGAGAGGCAGTTCCACGAGCCTGGAACTCAATGCACCTTCGTCGTTTTTACTCGTAAAAATGAATCTATACTTATTCTACCGAGCAAATGACTACCGTCACAGTTTCCTCGTAAAAAAAAAAAAAAAAAAAAAAAAAAAAAAAAAAAAAAAAAAAAAACGAGAAGATGCACCCTACGGCCACTTCTACACGTCCGAGCAATGACCCACGTCACTTTTGCTCCGGCAAACCGAACTACGAAAGGCTTGATCCTCCTCGGAGGTACGTAGGCATCCCATCCCCTCTACGGGGTCCAGCCCCAACAAAAACAAAAACCAAAAATTTAGACTCGGCGATTCTTCCCACTTGCTCTATCAAGACAAGCACTACGGGGATTGTCCCGAGCAAACGATACCAGCCCCTTAACCGAACAAGCGGCGCACATGTACTCGTCCCGATCAATTGTTCGAATCCTGATCAGATTTCGAGTAAAAGGAAACGGAGATCCGCGTCACCAATGCAACATGCATTGACCGACTCACTAGGAAATATTCAAACCTTATCACGAAGGAAGAATAACGGTTTGGCCGACCAAATTTCTCTCATTCACTTTGTAGCATTTGAATACCGTTTCCTTGTAAATTCTATCAATCAAAATTCTTACTGTTGATTATTCCATTAATTCTCACACGATTAATCGGATGAACTAACAAAGTAAAGAATTATCCTAAAAATGTCAATCAAGTCATTACGACCAACCGTAATGTACTTTAAAGCAGCTATGCTTTTAAAACAAGAAAAGAAAAGAGGAAGATATGCAAAGTACTTCAAGCAAAAGATAAAGGGATTAAACCCCAAGTTAATGACAACAACAAAAGCCAACCCGGACAAAAAGCATAAAATAGTTCAAAGGTTTCAAAGAGCCGTAACCGAAGTAAAAAAAAATACAACAACAATGAGCTCATTCTTCAAGGGGGGGGGGAGGATCTCTACTCCTATCGGTCCCTCCCACTTCACCTTCCTCGGGACCCGAGACGCGTCCGAACGGTCGACTTGACGTTTCCTCCTGCTTTTGAACAGCTAAGGGTCCTACACCATCTCCCTCTGAACGACGCCCTGATTTCTCACCTCTAGATTTGGATTTGGATTTGGATCCCGCCTCCGAGTCGTCTGTACTGGAACTGGTCAAACCGACAGTTTTGAGAGCAGCTTTAGACGGCGAGTCGGAAAGGACAATCGTAGGTTTTGCAACCTGATCCGGTTGAGGAGCCACTTCTCGAGGAACCTGAGCCTCCGAGATAAGAACTTGACCGGGTTGATGACTGGAGGATCCAACCGAGAGGACGCGACCATCAGCAAGATCCTCGACACGAGAGACCCTTTGAACACGAGGAGTCTGGAGAGCATCCGCAGTCTCTGAGTCGATCAGGTGGAGATTCGACCCATAAGGGTTGATCTGCTTCCACACGTCTTCAACAAGAAATTGGGACTCCAGAACCAAGGGAGATAGATGCAAGAAGTCTTTCGGAATCTCCTTCACCTCTAAGCGAGCCGTTTCCTCCTTGAAATGCTCCTCTTGCTCAGCGTAGGTGTCAATGGTCTCTTGCGGAATGTCGGTCCCCGAATCCCTTATCTCTTCAAGGCATTTCCTCGTCCCGAAAGCTTGGATGTACAGACACCGAGCATCGTCATATAAGTCTCGCGAAGCTGAATCCGATGAAAACACCTCTCAGCTTTAGCTATCATGATGATCATTACCCGAATCCTCTCGTGGGTAACCTCATACTTACGAGACATCCTCAGCCGACTAGTCTCCTCCGAGAGCTTCAGCGATGCAGCAGCCTTAGCCTTGATGAGCTCAGAGTTTTCCCCTTTGAGCTTGTCCACAACCATTTCCAGATCCTTGATTGAGCCCTTGCACATCTCCAGCTCCTCCAAGTCGGAGGTCCTCGTCACGTTGAAATCTCTCTGGATCTCCTTAGCACGAGCAACCACTTCCTCCCTCTGGCGAGTAATGACCCGAAGAGCCTCTTTGTGCTCCAGCTCAACTCGCTTCCTCTCCTCCTCATCCTTACGGATTCGCTCTCGGGCCTCTCTCAGTGCGGAATTGTATTTCCCGATGAGTATGTTCCAATCACCGTGGGTCTGTTCGGAAACAAAAAGGG
Source organism: Hirschfeldia incana (assembly GCA_026261945.1). NCBI lineage: Eukaryota > Viridiplantae > Streptophyta > Magnoliopsida > Brassicales > Brassicaceae > Hirschfeldia > Hirschfeldia incana. The sequence continues at coordinate 9,981,215 of JABCMI010000006.1, forward strand.
AATTAGCAAAAACCTCACCTCTGAAAATAAGAAGTGTCGAGATAAGAAGCTTACCTTTACCGACGAACTGGAGGCCTGTTCGTACTCATCTCAAAAGATCAGGTCCTTTGCGGGTGGCATCAGATCGGGGCCACCTTTGAGAGACAACATCAAACGACCGCATTCTGCATGATAGAAGGAGAGAGGGAGCTCTCGGTTGAACTCAAATTGGAATCCGCCGGAGGAAGACCCTCCAAGATGATCAGGGACCCGAGCTTCCGGTCTCTCTGTCGAGAGTTCATGTCGCCTCTCGGGTGAAAGTCCTTCTTGCCCTTGAGGAGAAACCGGATTGCCTGATCCCCCAGCAGAAGCTCTTACGTTGATCGGAGTCTCGGACAAATCTTCCCTACCAGATTGTCTTTTCAGAGCTCTGGCTCTATCGGCCAGCGTTAGATTGTCGAGATCGTCCGAAACCAAAGCCTCCGACGAATTTCTCGGGGCAAGAATGTGAAGCTCGTCTTTACTAACAGAGGATGTGCGGGTCGTCCCTTCATCCTTCTTCCTCCTTTTTCTTAGAGGAACCTCCTCTTGGGAGGGATCTTCGGTATCCGGGACCGCGATGGTCAACGCTCCAGCATCAGCATCCGTCTGTTTCCTCTTTTTCTTCTTCTTGTCCTTCTTCTTCGAAGGGCGTTCTGCAACCGTCTCCTCAGGAAGCTCCCCCACATCTTCCCGCTGTTCGGGAACCTCCTCTTCATCGTCTCTCTCCGAAGAGACGATCACCTTCTTCTTAGAATAACCCTTTTGGGTATTCCCTCCAGAAGAGCCCCCTTCAGTCGCCGCGGAGGCAGTTGCGACATCTCGCACCCCCGCCGGTCTAGCGCCACCTCCGGGCTTCGCTTTCTTGGCACTCGCCCGAGCAGCCACGATCTTGGAGAGGTCTGGAAGCTCCTTCATCTGTCTGGCCCGGTTAATCTCTTTTTGCTCGGTGGGAGTAAAGATCGACAACCTTTTGTTCGCCGGATGCTTGACGTACGGAAGAGAATTCGAGATCCAATTCTCTGCAAAGAAGAGACAACAGTCAATTCATAGCATACAACCTGTGAACGAGAGAATGAAAGGGATGAGAAGCTCACGATTAGTGATCCGATCAATCGCTCCCCGGATTCTATCCCGAGTGAAATTGTTCCAGTGATCCTGTTTTTGCAAGACGATCGTTCGGACACGATTCTCATAATCCTCCGAGTAAGTGGTAACGTTTGGATGAGCAACTGCAAGCCAAAAAAGAAACAAAGAGACATAAGGTCAGATAAACCCGTGCAACGAAAGTAAATGAGTTAGTATATGTACCAAAATCTGCATTCCACAAAATGCGATATTTGGAACTCGGAGGTTCCTCGAAGGCTGATCTGTTGGACTTGACATAAAAATTATGTCTTTGCCAATCAGTGGTCTTCGACGGACCACCGGCGATGACATTGTAACTCGGTCGCTGCCTTATCGAGATAATGCCGTCTTTTGAGATGGACACCGATGTTAGCTCTTCGAAGGCCCTGACACTCAGCGACGTGTCGGCCTCTGCTGCGACAACGGCCGTCGCGACCATTAAGTGGACTGCACCGTTAATGAGCTGGCTCAGAGCGATTCCCCGCCGAAAGGCGTATGCAGTGACAATCCGAGGAATCGGGAACCAAAGCTTTGTGTCGTTTTGAAAGTACGATTCGTAGACGCATTGATATCCCCTCGGAGGAGACCAATGTCTTTGGTCTTTTCTCGGAATGATGAAAGTCACTCCAACTGCGCTCAGGTTCCGAAGAAGCGCTTCCACCGATTTGGTCGTTGATCGGGTCTCTTTGACATTCCCCAAATCCTGACCGGCCACAATAGATGGACGGACCCTTGACCTCCCTAAGGGACCCTCGTCGGAAAACAGGTTCCCGGGATAAAAACTCCTTGGGATCATCGTGGTGTCGACATCATCTTGGCCGTCACCGTCTCCTCGGAACTGAGCCTCCGCGTCTGCGACGAGCAAACGCTGAGACAAATCCATGTTCTGGGTATCCATCATCGCTTCATGACGAATCTCCTCCGCATGATCCTCGGAAGAACTCCGAACAGAAGCCACTTGCTTCCCTTTTTGTTCCCGTGACAAACGTCGAGACGACGACATCTCGGATAATCGAAATCTTAAAGCAAATATTAAGAGAGAGAAGAAGAGTAGAGAGAGAAAGTACCTTTCAGACGCGGAGAGAATTTGAAGAAATGAGAGAAGGGAGCGCTATTTATAAGGAGAGGTGGACTCTCGGATCAAGGCGCCATTATTACGCCTAGAGAGGCCTAAATGGGTCTAATTACTGTTCGCGCGTATCACGCAGTCGCGCCGGTTCGCTTTCTCGGTTGCGACCCTTAAACCCATCAATCACTCCGGTCTGAATTCTCGGTCCGATTTTCCAAAAGGATTTCTGATTTCGCCGGTTCATTATCCCACCGATGAACCCCCTCTCTCAGTAGCGACCTAGAAAACCCATGATAGGAAATCATTCCGAATATTCGGCATATCCCTTTGTTCTCCAAGCTATTGAAACCAAATTCATTGATGACCGGTCCTTCGATCCATCAATAAACTGGGGGGGACTTACTGTTGGGGATAGATTGTACCCATCCTCAAAGCCCATCGAACAAAGGCCCAACCGAGTTAACAAGCCGGCCCTTAGCCGAGGAGCCGCAGCTCTGCGCTCACAGCTCAACCGTAGGCTGCTCTCAGCCGAGATAACGACGGTTGGCCCAACAACCCAAGACGAGACCGACGTCAAGCCCGACAGGCCGACAAGGCCCAATGAATTTGGAAGGAGACTAGGTCAAGTCATCCGAGCAGGGAGTATAAAAGAGCAGGAGAAAGCAAAGGAGAAGGCATCAACACTTAGACACACAGACTGCGCGGCGAGATTAGGGTTTATATCCGTACAATCATCTCTCGTTTGTCTGTACTTTTCCGGTTAAAACTCTCCGAGCTCCGGCTTGTTTTTTCTACTTCTCCACCTTTGTAATCTCACTCCGAAATCTAATAAACACCCCTGTTCAACCCATTTCAAGTATTGTTTACTTTCTTATAGACCAAACTCACCTTAAACAAACTTCTTAATTTAAATAAACTACATTAAGTGTCAGCTAAATGAGCCAGAATTTGATAATATAAACGTGGAATCATAGGGTAAGCTAGGTAGAACCTTTATACCAAAAAAAAAGCTAGGTAGAAGATATGTAGAAGTCTTTTTCTTATTGGATCAGGAGACATTTAAGGGATAAGTCCCTTAAGGGATAAGTTAAAAGCCCTTTTTCAAAAAAAAAGACATTTAAGGGATAAGTCATAAGTGTTTGTTGATTTGTTTAGCTACTAACAACAATAGATGGGGAAGTTTGATGTGTGTGGCTCGTTTCCACAGCTCTTGTCTAATTGAGTGACGTTCCAAATTGTCAAATATTATTTGGTTTTGAAGCAGTCCCCACAAAATCAATATAGAAACTTGTATTGAAAAGGAAGTGTATGTTATAAAATTATTATGGGATCGACACCGTATAAAACGATTGATATACAAGCGACATATAAGATAGCTTCATGACATGTACAAATTAGTCAAATCTGTAAATAAAGTCGATCAAGTCAAACTAAAAACAAAAGAGCAGTTTGGTTTTGGTCTTTGGACAAGTAAATGATCGTGATAAATTCAATCTAGTGGAGTTAGGTTGAAGTCTTTAGCCGCTTCTCGATGGTACTTAGGGCCCGAGACCATGATATTTATAAATTATAATAAAAGGGTAATGAATGTAATTTCTAATGTTCTGTGATTTACTTTGACTACTCTCCTTTTATTAATCAATGAGGAAGATGGCTATATATTTAGCATTACTGTATCTAGCAACCAGAATATTTATATATTTTAGCAGATGCAAAGAAAAAGAGAGAAGCCCCGAGTTTCTTTCGCCTCAATTACCTGAGGCCCGACTAAAACAATAAAACGCATAAAAACAAAGTAAAAGGAGGATAATAATGAGATTTGGAGGTGCGGGGAATCGAACCCCGTGCCTCTCGCATGCGAAGCGAGCGCTCTACCATATGAGCTACACCCCCAATTTTGTTAAGAGATATAAAATGTCACTATTTTAATCGGATGAGAACAACTGTGGCAATAACTTTATTTATACACACTAGTAGAGATACGAGATTCAAACTATATTTCTTTTTTTTTTCCTGGATGCAAAGTCATATAGATTCACAGAGAACTGCAATTGTGCTTTGAAAAGAATACATAAATCTACCAAAAAACGAAAAGAATACAAAAAAAGGTGTGGTTTTCCTAATCTTAGTAAGTACAAATCGTTTGGCTCTAGCCTCTAGCCCATGGTGGCAACCTTGGAACATGCACTTCAACGCTATACTTGTTATTCTTTCTTTGCTATTTCTTGATTGACACCAAAGTTCTTTACTAATCAAAGAGTCTCTTCCGCTTCAAAGTTGTTCGAAAACCAAGTCACAAACTAGCTCTATAACAAAGCATCATACACTTGTAACCACTAACAACCAGTTCAGTAAAAATAACTTTCCAATGACTTGAAATCTAACTGCATCTTAAAAAGAAGCATTATATATACATTAGAAAGAAAAAATATGAAAACTATTACAGAGCAGTTAAAGTGTGAAACAATCTTCAATTAACTCCAGTTGGTAATCTTTCTTCAGGCTCAAATCTACAATCATGTCGCAATACCGACAACCAAGAATCCACCTGATTTCAGGGGAAAAAAGACAGCGCCATTAACATGTTGCAGGAACTCTCAAGTGTGTTCAGATGTTATATCTATTTGGTGTTCACCTCACCTGTGTTTTAGAAGTGCTTGAGCACTCAAACCTTAGACCTTGACGTGTCAAGATATAAAAGCAATGATGTATTTCATCAAACTCTCTCGTGTAGCTTGGCAACGGACCAACTTCAACAATATCAGCTAGCAATGTCGAATCTTGAGGGCTCAAATCTACAATAGAGAGAACATTACAAGATGGAATTAATACACATTTGAAACAAAAGATCGTTAAAAAAGTGAAACTTCAACTTACCAGTCGATAATAAATAGAAGAAGAGACAAGGTCCTTGAAGGACGACGAATCTAGGAAGCCAGTCATCTACTTCTGCATCGTCTAGTGGAGGTGGTTCACCAGGGAGAGCTTCCCAACGCTGATTTGTCAAATAAGAAGATACACACACTAATTAATTCGAGTCTAATCAATGGGGTGGGTAAGAAAGAGCCTTACACTTCGGATGAAGAGATAGCCAGATAAACGAGCAGAGCGCAAGACTTCATCCACATGTTCCAACCTATGTACAAAACAGGAAGAAGATGTGATTCTGAGTATAGGACCATAGGTAACAAAGACTAGTAATTTATTAACTAACACTTACTGTGCTTTGAGGTAAGCTTCTCTTTCTTCTAACTCAGAAAGTTCTGATCTAAGTGATTCTAGCTCTGCTGCTGATAACTCTACCTGCCCAATAAAGGATGATGATTAGAAAATATTCACATCAATCACCAAAAAAGAAGGAAGAAAGGTGTGAAGATTGGAACCTTTTCTCGGCCATCTGACACCCAAGGAAGACGGCGAAGAGAGAAGAGATTCAGCATATGTGCTGCTCTTTTCAGTTTTCTGCGAGTACTGGACTGGCTTTGACTAAGAGACCTACTCTAAAACAAAAGATGTCAGCTCAAAGTTTAGACCTTTTCTAGCATTATCTATGTACTAACAAGTTACCTCAAAGAAATATTATCGTCTTGGCGGTGTGAAGATGATGGAGAAGGAGAATGGTCTTGAGCAGCTTCGGTGGTGGGAGTAGAAGGAACAGTAAAGTGATCAGGTAAGATATTTAATTTCCTAGGAGTGCTATCACCCATAGATTTGAACTCTCTAGCTTTTTAAACCAAGAGATTCCACAACCTTCTGTAAGATAAATCTGCATTCAAAACGAAGATGTCAAAACTATATATTAAAAAAAGAAGATTGTTTATTTGGACCATGAACTAATCTACATTCTGATAGGGTATGCATTTTAGTATGCCATGGACAACTTGAAGCTTTTTTTTGTTATCAATAGATCCAAACTGCAAAGAAAGGAATCTAATAATCAAGTAGAGTTTCTTATTCTTCAGTGAGGATCATCAAAAGATTCTATTTTTCAATACCAAAATCTATCAAACAATCCCACTGTCAGAAAACGAAGAGGATCAAAAGGAGAGAACCCTTCTCAATTTAAGTTCATAAGCTCCAATAAAAATCTTACAACTTGAAATAAGCAAAGAAGAAGCCCCAAACAACACCTTCGGAGAATTTGAAAAAACAAATTCGACATAACAGAATATCGATAACTTGCTACATACCTGATCGAAGTAGAGATTGAAACAAGACACGAAACTGTTGTGTGTGTTTTCTGTTCTTAAGGGCAAAGTGTTTTTTTGACCCAATTTTGGTTTTGGATTGGATGAAGTTTGGGTTTACTAACTTTTAAGCATTAATACAAAAAGACAATTTTACCCTTAAGTTACACCGGCAAGCTATTACCCACATGGGGGCATTTGTTGCAGACTCTACATTAATTTATACTGTTAACCAAATTTATTTGAGATTAAATAAACCTCGTTTATTATTTTATCAAAGCCTTCGCATAAATTAAGTTAATCATTCTAAAACTTTCATTTAATCTTGTGCTTTTACATATCGAATCTTTAGGTGACAGAAGTCGCCAACTAAGCATTTGGTGATGATGATGAGTTTAATGGAACAGCCTACGACAAAAGTGGGTGTGTGTGTGATGATAATTTGGGAGAATGGGATACCAATTATTAATGTCGTTGACCAATACTTTTATCTTGTGTCATGCAGCCTTCTCTTCTTTAATACTGAAATCAATAGCAAATTTGTAATTAAGGCCCATAATAATGAAAGTAAAGATTCGAACTAGGTCCACTTTAACTGATGCCAAAGCCCCGATGTAATCGAATCTACTTCGAATCAAACCATCCGGTTACGCATAAACCGGAACTGGTCCAACAAGTGTAAATAGATACGTCTCATCTTAAACTGAAATCATGATATGTGGTCGTTATAGCAAAGCCTTCTCTTTTTTTTTTGAGCAAAGCCTTCTCTATTCTTTCTTTTCTTCTTCTCCTAACTTTTATTCAGTGAATTTCTTTTTTTTTAATGGCGACTTCTTCGATCACTATACCAACCGTTATTCAGGGAACCAAGTTTCTCGGCCAAACCCATCTACTTTCAACTCCAAACCGATCGGTTTTCCCGCCTTCAAAACATCAACCAAACGCTCATCAAGTAAAGGCCATGGCTAAGTTCAACCTATGGGAAGTGATGGGAGGAAGAGGACTATGCAACGGAGAGAAAGGCATCGAGAAGGAGCTCAACAGGAACATAGAGAAAGAGCAAGGGACATCAAAGCCTGATCAGAAGGAGACAGAGAAAGAGAGCGACGACGACAGCAGCTTGTCGTTTCAAGTACCCGAAGACGGTTTCGAGAAAGAGATGATGGGTCTCACCGGAGGTTTCCCCGGTGGCGAAAAAGGACTCAAAACGTTCATCGAACAAAACCCACCACCACCACCACCACGAGGAAGCGATGATGTTGTGTCCTCTGTTGATATGGAGAAGAAGCCTAGAGCTCCAGAGCTACCGCTTCTAATGCCAGGGATGATCGCTATAGTCAAGAACACAAACAGTCCATATCACATGTACTGTGGGATAGTGCAGAGGATCACTGACGGGAAAGCTGGTGTGCTGTTCGAAGGAGGGAACTGGGACCGTCTCATAACGTTCAGGCTTGAGGAGCTGGAACGAAGAGAGAAAGGTCCACCTGGTAAGAATCCGAAGTCTTGTGTTCTTGAGCCTCTTATCGAAGAGTTGCAAAAGGAGACAGCAGCACCATAAAGAGAGAGATGTTTTGCTTTCATGTTAATAAAAGGCATCTTTGTGTAGGCTATAAAGAAGACTGGTTGTAGAAAAACTCTTATCTTGTGATGTAAAAAAAAGGAATAAAGGATGAGTGCCGAAACCATAAAGCAATATATAATAGGGATTGTTAGAATGTTCTCAATAATTAAGTATAGAAAGATAAATCAGCATATAAGTATAACTAAAAGCTTGTTAAGATTGCAATGTAGTTTTATTGTGCGATTCACATCAGTTTATGTAGAAATCAAGTCTTGACTCTTGAGTATAATCCTGTGAACGGCAAAGAAGAGAAAAATTCCACCATTTCTTGATGTTGAAGAGATCAGATGCAGCCTCCCAGCTGTGAAGATTTGCAGAAAAGGAGAAATTACATATGGGAAAAAAAACAAAATCACATATAAAGAAAAACAAACTTAAAGAGTTCAATATTTTTTTTTCAGTCCATGAACTCAGTAGATGCTATACATGGAAATGGGGGCAGCAAACTAAACCTTTGAAATGGTAAAAAAGAAAAAAACTTATTTTAAGTGTTAAATCATTATTCAGAGAGTGACTTACGAGAATGGCTTCCATTTCTTGGGTTGAAACTGGCGTGCGCTTAGGCTGCAGAGATGCCTTCCCGCCTATAGTCTTGGTAGGGGTGTTGAGGTTGGAGAAGAAAAACGTATCAGCTTCATTCTCCACCTGCTGCTTCGTTCCCTCTGTGTTATTATTTAAATAAAGGTTTTAAACTTTCAGTGCTAACATATATATTCCATATACATTTCCATCAATCAAACACACACAGAGAATCACGAAAGTTGTTAAAACGACGACGAATCAAAAACCTGAAGGTTTAAAATGACGCTGAGGGAATTTGATTCGAGGAATCCTCTTCAAGCCGTGAACTACGTTCATGTCTCTTTCGCTCTTTCGTTCTCGTCCTGCGTACCGATGGGGGGTGAATGTTGACGGCGACTTGTGAAGTTTTCTCTGTTTCTATTTTCTTCTTTGAAACTTCGACTTTGTTTTCAAAGTTTCTACAATCCTGGGCCTTTCTAAATGGTTAGGCCTATCTGAGCTTTTGCCCATTTAGAAGCCCTTGTAGTGTTTTCTAAAAATATTTCAATGTTCTCAGGTTTTGGATTTGTCAGTGTTCATGTAGCAGAATGTTCATTTATGAGAATCAAGAGGACCAGAGGGGTCTCAGACAATCTATCAAAAATATTTCTTAAAAAAAATAGAAAAAAAAAAATAAAATTTTAAAGAGAAGGATAATTGTTTTTTTTTTTCATTAAAAATTAGTAGACAATTAAAAGACTAATTTTACTATGTATCATATATTATTATTTGAGAAGTTAATTTGCTTACTTGTCATGTTTTCTATGATTTTAGGTTGAGTCATTAATTTTAATAAACCAATTTTAGTTATACTGATTAGAGTTTTGATATATTTAATAATAATTAATCACAAAATTCATTATTTACTGATTCAAAATTAATATTATAAAAAGTAGCTCAAAAAATAAATGGAAAACATGTTTGAAAAAATATAATTCCATGTATTTATTTTGTGTTTATCTTCATCTTTCTCTTATTTATTAATTTTTACAATTATTTTTATATATTCGTAATAATTAGATTTATCATTATACTAAAAATATTTAAAGTAGTTTTATTTTTATTATTATTTGAGAAGTGAAATTGATTACTTGTCATGTTCTCCATGATTTTAGGTTGAGTCATTAATTTTAATTAAAAAAAATTAGTTATCTTGATTAGAGTTTTGATATATTTAATAAATAATCACAAAAATCAATATTTACTGATTAAAAATTAATATTATAAAAAGTATCTAAAAAAATAAATGGAAAACATGTTTGAAAAGGATAATTCCATGTATTTATTTTGTGTTTATCTACATCTTTATCTTATTTATTAATTTTTACAATTATTTTTATATATTCGTAATAATTAGATTTATCATTATACTAAAAATATTAAAAGTAGTTTTATAAAAAAATAACAAAATTGATTTATATTTGTTTGTAAACATAATATGTTATGGCGCATGTTTTCAAGTAATTAATATTTAGTATTAAAATACTAAAATGAGGTATATACGCAGTAACACTAAATTTTATTTCTATGTGTTTGTTAAGGTGATTTTTCGTTGTATATTTATTTCTACTCTTATTGTTCAGGTGCAAGAGTAACATTTATTTTTATTTACGTTGAAAATTTAGTATTTATTTGTTTTTTATTTTTCTAAATATTTTTATTGGCAATGGAACTATCAACAAGTACTTCATATTTATAAAAACAAAAATGCATTCTATTTACTTTTATTTTTTTAGGAGTTTCACGGAATTATTACTTTGTTTAAATTAAAATTTCTTTAAAAGACTATTACGTAAGATTGAATAAAATATAAAAAGTAAGAAATTGAAAGATTCATAAGATATTATAAATTTAATATTTATTTATTTATTATCTTTAAATTAACAGTATATTTATTAATATGTAACTGTAAAATAATTATGTATGTATGTGCGGGCAAATCACCTAGTCATATATTAATTGGTCCCAGCCTTATTCCCTTGTTTTATTCCATTTGTGTATTTAACTATATTATAAATATAGGTTGACGAACTATGGAAAAAAAAACTCATCCCTTAATATTGAAAAACAATACAATAAAACCTCTATAAATTAATAATGTTGGGACTGAAAGTTTATTAATTTATAGAGATATTAATTTACAAATGTTTCCTTATTTAGATTTTTTTTCTATTTTTGAATATTTTTATTTATATAAAAAGAAAATATTTTATTTTACCGTATGTACATTATTTAAATTTTAAAAATTTGACTTTCCTATTGTTTTATTATCTTATTTTATGAATAATTTTATGTTTCATAAAATTGTTAAGTAGTTTTCGGTATAATTTTACAAGATATTATCAAAATATATTGAAATGTTAAGAAAAATAAAGAATTTTTTTGTGAATATAAAACCAACAATATAATATCTAACTTGTACTTATATAAAAGTTATATATAGATAGATTATTAATTTATGATTTTAAGGGGAGTATATATTTACATATAAATTTTAAAAATATAATTATCTTATTATTTTATCGATTTATGTTATATTTAACATTGGTCCAAATTAGGACCGATAAAATTTATTAATTTATAGATTATTAATTTATAGAGGTTCTACTGTACTTATAGTGTTTGTTTCTGTATACTTTAGACTGCCATTATAAGATTTGTATTTTTTGGTTAAATAGTTTTATACTTTTCCTAAGATAAATAGTGATTTTATGACATGTAGTGGGACATTAGAATATGAGTGTTTGATGGGAAAAGATAGAATCAGGACTTAGTCAAGCCCCAAAATTCAGGTAAGCTTAGTAACGCGTTATCTAAATTAGACACCTTTTGTTTATTTTCTTCTACTCTAACTATACGGTTCTACTTCTATGTAAAAATCTTATTGTAATAAACTTTCTAAAATATACCTCAAGTTTCTCAATAGGTTTTGCTAGAGTGAGGCGTTTAGTTGACGGTCTATTATTTTTTAACATATTTTCAATTTTTTTTCTACATATTTTCAATTTCATTAGCGATTATATATATATCAGGACATCGTAATCAGCTTTTAAATCAAATATTTTATTAATTACGTAAAGAATCTGTGACGAACACATGTGTTCATACTTGTTGATTTTGTTAGCTGTGTGTAGATATTACTAATATACAAACATCAGATTAGTATTACTGAGAGGTTTTTTTCCTATTAGTTAGACTAATCAAAACGGAGTAATTGACCATGTCATATAGAATGCCCCTAGTGGCACGCCATCATGTTTGTTTGTGGAAATATATGTAAACCACTGGTTGATGATGATCTTTCTGATAGATAATGATTTTGAATCGGATAAATGTGACAAATCATTTCAGACGCATTAAAAGAGAAAACTTTAAAGTCATGGTAATGCTTTTGACTGATTAGTTAGTGATGATATTACTTTTGCTTCCTTTACCTTTTTTTTTTGTAACACTTTTGCTTCCTTTACCTTAATTGCATTAGACCCATGACTCTTTTAGCTGCATCCAAACTCCTTAAGGTCAACAGAGACACAACTATATATATGCACACTCACACTGGTACTCATATGCTATTAATAGTTTTTTTGTCGTCTATATGCTATTCATAGTTAACTACTCTTTTCTTTTACTATTAACTTCTTAAAATTAATCAGTTATCTTCAATCTATTATATTAAAACAGAAGTCATAACTTCTCATTCATGTGTGATTTTTTATAAAATGGACTAACTACTAGAGTTAGTCACATTACATTTTAATCATTATTAATATTCATATTAAATACAATACATTACATTATTCAATCATTAATAACCAATATTATATAAAACACAATAACCTCCCAATATTTTAGGGATTTCACAACAATATATTAAATCTAATTTATATTTAAATCATTTATATTTCGAAAAAATGTGTTTAAAAATATTTTAACAGAACTTAATTTTCAAAACTTATATGAAATATTTTAACAAATTTCGTGATCGGTTTTGAAATATTACTATAAACTAATATATTCAGTTAACATTTACAAAATGAAAAATAAATATTCTATCTTTTTATCAATCATATAATTAAAATAAATTCTATTAAAAAATTATTATGTTGATCTAATATTTTAACAATATATTAATTTTCAAAAAATGCATGTAAATATTTCACTGATTTCGTAATTAGCAATCAAATATCATTATGCAATTATATATATACAGTTAATATTTATAAAATTTATAATAAATAATTCTATCATACACTTATCTATTTTATAATCATAATTAATCATGTTAAAATAAAATTATTATATTGAACTACTATGATAAAATTATATTAAATTGATAGTTTATAAATTTTATTTTCATACATATAAAATATTTATGTTAAAAATATCATATGATGACAGAGTACAATACATGTATAAAAACAATATATCTTTGATTTCTTTATATACAATAATATATTATGTAAAATGAAGAAATTTTAAATATTACTAAAATGAAATTCACTTTTAAAAGACAGGTAAAAATTTAACATAGATTAAATACAAAATAATTATCAAATATGTTTTTTCATGTACATATTAATTTATTCAAAAACTAAATATTCCTATAAACTATAAAGTTTCAAAAATATGTTTCGCCAATCTATTATATTAAAATAAAAGTCATGACTTCTGATTCATGTGTTTAATAACTAAATATAAATAAAATAATATAAATATATAATAAGAAGAAATAAATACATGTTATGGTTTTGAACATTTTACAAAATGTAACTATAAATTATTATAACTGAAATATTTAAAGAAATAATTAAATATATGATTAAAACTAAATAATGATCCAAATAAATATATATATACATATAAATTAAATGTTTAATTAAATTATTTATAATATTAATATATGAGGATATCAGTTTAGTTTTTTAACTATCTTATTTTGTGAAATATTAAATTATCTTTGTAAATTATAATATTTTACCAAGTTCTATTTTTATTTATTTATTCAATAATAAAATACTAATCTAACAAATAAAAAATAAAGAAGAATAAACAAATACATGTAAAAGTTGAAACAATCTATTTGATGAAAACAAGTATACTCTAATATTTTTATGTTTGAAAAACATTAAATTTATATATCTCATATATGTGATTACTATAGCATATATATATATATATATATAACTATAATCTAAAATAAACATCTGCGCGGTTGCGCGGGTACAGATCTAGTTAAACTTAAAACTTCTCGCAGCTCAAACATCGACTGCGAACTAGTGAACCTGTCAAAGGGGTTTGTATTGATAAATAAAAGATGCTTGTTACACTTTTTCCATAACAAAACAAAACAAATTTAAATAAATTCTAATACCCCACAAGTGACGTCATCCTCTTTACCCCCAAAGTACACTCCACTATACGTGTCTAGTTAATCAAAGCATACTCTTGGTCGCCTATATAAACTCTCGTCTCTGATTCATTGAGTATTATACAATAACAGACTCAAAATCCCAAAAAGACAAGAAGATAACTTTATCTCCCTTTGTCAATAGAGAAGAAGAAGATAAAGAATGATGGATACTTTATCTAGATGCTTCATCGGACTTCAAGAAAGATACGAGAGCGTTCTAGAAGCAAAATCAATTTACGGAGACGACTTAGACATAACGTTGCGTCTGAACGCATCAGAGGTTTCAGTAGAACCCACCAAGAAGTCTCGCTGCTTGCAGAGAGCCAAGAGGATTGACAAATCCCTGAGGTTCGAAGAGGAAGAGGAAAAGATGGCAAAGCCACTGGCCAAGAAAGAAGGTCAGAAGCCACGTAAGGTTGTGAGGTTTCAGTTAGAAAATAATATATTCATCGAGCCGAAGAAGCAGGTGCTGTTCGATCTTGATCAAGAACTTAAACCGGAGGAGAAGCCGGTGGAGGAGAAAGAGGATTTATATATAGTTAAAGAGAAGGAGGAGATTGTGAGGATTAAGATCAAGATGACAAAAAAGGAAGCTCAAAGGCTACTAGGTAAAAGCAAAAACGATAGTGTTTTGGATTTCGAGCATGTGGTGGACCAGATAGCACACGCCCCGGTTCATCAGCTTCAAGTCTCTGTGGTTATGGTTGCTTGTAACAAAGAGCGACAGGAAAATGGCTGCTGGTTATCCAAGATGGAATAGTTTTAGACTTTTAGTACTTAAACTGTGGTTTATTTACCAAAGTTTTGTAGTGTTAGGTTAATAGATATCTACCACCTATCAAGTTATCGTGTGCATATAGTTCGCCAAAGATTGGTAAAAGTAACAAGGTTTGGGGAATATTTGTATTGTTGTGTCATAAATGATACTTTTCTAAGCAAGAGTGAACCAGAATATTCAAATATGAAATATATCATCCGATAAATGAATACTAATTCAGCTTGAATATTTTAGGTAATGTATCTATGTCGTAGTATAAGCAAGCGAGAAAAGACTACTAAATCAACCTGATATCGTAGGTGATTTAAGTATCACAGTAAAAAGCGATAAATCATCGCATATGAAATTGTTAGATTAATTAAATATATATACCTTGATTATCATTCTCTTTAAAAATGATTAAAATTAATTTCATCTACTTTTTCACGAGTCCAACGAGACATGAAAGATCTGTTAGCTGCAGTTTGCTGTTTGCAGTTAGATAACATTTAATGATAGTAGTTTTATGATGTACGTATCAATCACTTCTACAACAGTTATCCGTTGTTCGTTGTGTGGTAGCTCTCAAAGAAAAGGAAAATGTAACATCTGAATAAACGAGACCATACCAACTACGTATCATCATTGTTTAGTATTGTTAGACTTGTTAAGCACAAACTGTATCAAGTTAGGTTTCAATTCATATATGTACTTCTTCATGACATCTAGAAGAAATTCTTAATCACATTGGTTAAGGGTGTAAGCTTAATGAAAATCTGCGATTATATAACAACAAACTTGTATATAAGACAACACAATTGATTTATAATAAACTACTAGTTTATTTATGTTTGACACTCTTACAAACTGAACCTTATACACGAGAGCAGAAAATGCAATAAATAAACTTCATGTTTTTTTTTTTTTGGATTTTCTATGAGGTAAATAAGCATTTGCCAATTTCAAACACCGAAGATATCTCACCTTGAGACAAAACACTTCTCAGGTGAAAAAAAATCATCGGAAAAAAAGGAGAAATAAAAACAAGCAAATGCAAACTCCCCCACAGAAAATCCTATCTTAGAGAAAGAAACTTAAATAAATTAAAACCTTAACTAATTATCTAAAAATGATTAAAAAGTGATTACTATAGTGTTTCTTCAGGCCATTCAGTAATCCTCTCCAACGATGGTCTCCACTTCCGACATCTCCGGCGAGACTCTTCCTCTTCCTCAGCTGCCTTAGCTGCGGCTTCTCCGGCGAATCTCTCCGCCTCTAGTTCCCTGAGAAAATCGCCGAAAGAAGCCAAAGTTGTTTCTCCCTTGCCTTGGACGTCGCCGCCGGCGTTTAGCTGGAAGAGGATGAGTTTTTCTAACTCATCTCTTCTCAGAACAATCTTCACTTTACGATCTTTTCTGTTGTAATCTTTCTTCACTTCTTGCTCTTCTTGAACCTCTCTTGTAACGTTAATGTTTCCTCCATTCAAACAGTTTCCCATTTTTATAAATTTAAAAAAAAATTGAAACAAAAAGGAAATATAATTTTTGGTTTTGTGAAATGACCACAAAAAAGTTCGTAGAAGAAAAAAGAAAACTTGGGAAGTGCCCAAGAAAAAATAATCTTTCTTCTTCTCTTTTTCTTCTGTGGGTCAATGTGATGGAAGTTGGTGACTTGCATGGATCAATGCGTGGTGTCCCATTTATATAGTGTTGAGTGTGGTCTGTTTAGCGCGATAGATGGATACATTATGCTGATCTGTTAGATAAATATTTTTAAAATGTAATATTATGGTTGATTTTATTAATTATAAATAGTTTTATTAATTATAAATTCAACCAACCAAAAGTTTGTTATTCGGTTATCAAGATGCTAATTTCTTTATAGTTTAGTTTGAACAAAATAAATAAACCAGATTAAGAAATAGAGCAAAACGTAAACCTAATAGTTCAATATTCACTAACAACAACTGGTGGTAGCTCGGCTAATTTAGCTGATATTCATCTAGATTTGCGATGAATTTTAAACAAACATGCACAGTGTATGATGATTATGAAAGTAATCAAAACTATTTTTCAATTCATTTGGGATTGTGTTAGTAAGAATATAATAATTAATGTTATTTGGCTTCGTGGAAACTTTAGTTATATCAGTACTACTTTCTATTGTCTTTTTTTTTTAGTATTAGTTTTACAATAAAGATTGTAAAAGACACAAGAACGCAAGTTCATGTTCTCACCGGTTAGTTTGTGCCTTAAAATAAACCAAAACCGTGTTAAAACCTGGCAACGCAACTAACCACTAACCTGTCTTGTTTGTTATTTTAGTCGTCGTGAGAAGATTCAATAGTCACTAATAATATATACTTGAATTCGAATATAAAATCCATTGTGCTCTATTAGTGTTACTTGATGATAGCTTGTAAATACATTCATATTCGTTTCCCCTTAAAATTAATCATTAATAGAATCCAATAATTCATTGCATGATCTGTTTCAAAAAAATGTCAAACCCATCAATTCACATTATTCTCTCTCCGGATTTCAGGGATCAACAAAAGCCTAAACTAACAAGATCGGTTCTAATATATCACTTTCAGAAAATCGGTTTATCAACTCAATCACAACCACTAAACTATAGCCACTTGACCAATTTCAAATCAATCTCGTAAATTATAAGGTGCGCAAATACAGTTGAAACCGTTGTCTTGTAGCTACATCGTCTGAATAAGCACGATTGTGATGTGATAACCATAATTATTGGCATTTAATCTTGTACTAATAAGTAATAACGAACAGATGAACACGAAATAATTCAGCATATTTAACTCTAGTATTATTTATAGAATATAGTACTCGTAGACGTAAGAATGTCATTAATAAGCGGGTCTTATCAGATGATTGCTAGTATTATTAGGGTTACGCGTTTTATAAATTATTGGATTGCATCAATTCTTATCACCAGACGCAACTTCTTGGATATTGTAGAAAGGGGCATCTTGGATATTGTAGAAAGGGGCATCAAGTAACGTGGCCGTGTCACGAGGGCTGTCGTTGGTATCTACGTTTTCAAGGGACCAAGTCAGCCACAAACTTACAATGAAAATACCAAAAGAAGTCGATTCCTCCATTAACTGACAGAAATGCAAAAAACCATAAATGAAAGCTTAGCTTTGTTTACATGCTCTTCGTATCAACAATGTAAAATATATATATTTGTACTCTTTTTTTCAATTTTTCTTGACCAATTAAAATGTTGAATGTTAAAAAGAACTGATAGAATTAATATTCTGCGGTTTCTTCCAAAAGGTAAAACTGCCTTGCAAATTCGAGGAAGAGAGAACGAGGCTATCTGTCAACAAAACAGATGCTAAGATAGTCTTTTCCAGGTGATGCTAAAATACAACTTGTTCATTAACCCCCTTTTGCTTTACCGTGTGCCTACACGAAATCAGCTAGAATCTCCGGTACACTGACAAATTCCCCTTCCTGTGGAAGCAATCGCGATAAGGGCGAATCTTGTAGAGCAAACAAGTCTTCCCTCTTATACTTCACCCTCTGATCTGTATCCACAAAAATCACACATTTAAAACTTTTGAGCTCTGCTAATCACATCTCTTAGCTTGTCAGTGAAAAAGGTATTACCTATGAAACTTCTGGAAACAGTAGCAGAAGTCTCTGGGCTCTGGTTCCTCCTCCTCCTTCCTACCTTTAAGACACTCTGCGGAGGAGATGACTTTTGGTCGAGAGAAGCGGATTCTAGAGCAAACTCATGCATCACTTTGATGTGAGGGTGCTTTTTGCAGAGACCGGTGACAGCAGCTTCGGTTAAAAGCCAACAGCCTTTGAGGTCAAGCGTTCTCAGGCTTGACGGTGGTTTAAACTTCTCCAGGCCGAGGTTGGTCAACACTGCATCTTGAAAGCCGAGGCTGACAAGGTTTGGGAGAGACGAGAGATGGTGGAGTGTGGAATCTGTGAGGGATTTGCTTTTCAGGGACAAATGTGTTAAGCCTGTAAGGCTACTCAGAGGGGAGAGAGCAATGTCACTTAGGTGCGGATGTTCTAGACTCAAGGTTGTAAGGGAAGTTAGAGACTTTAGTGCTGCTAGAGACGGCTTTGCTTCTTCTTCTTCTTGCGGAGATTGTTGCTGGATGAATCCTGGAAGAAAGATATTGGAGTTAAGAGTTTGATCTGTTATTATCCAATCAAATTAGAGTATAGAAGGCTTGCTAATACGTACCTCGGATGCTGGTTCTGCTCAAGTCAAGGGATTTAATGCAAGGCATCCTGGTGCTGATACACAAGATGGACAGATCGTCAATATATGTCTGGGACAGAGAGAATGTCTCGAGCCGCGGGACATGTCCGGAAAGAATCTCAACCCCAGCGTAGGTGATTTTTGTACACGAGACATTGAGATTCCTAAGAGTATCACCAACACATAGCACAAACTCAACAGAATCATCCCCGAAAGCTGTTGAGCTCAGATCAAGATGCTCCAGCTTAGTCATAGTTTCTAAGAAGCTGAAGTCGTGGATAGAAGTCTTGGAAACGTCTAAGTGGGTTATAGAGCTTTTGCTGGTGAAGGAAAAGACCTCGGTTTCAGCACTGAACGTAGCTCCGGATAAAACGAGCTTTTTCAAGGAAGCTAATACGGAGTTACTGTGAGGGCTTGATATGGAGACAACGGTACACTTGTTCATGAGTAAGCATTCAAGATGCGGTATGTTTGGAGCTTGTGTGACGCTGGTCCACGAGAGATTGAGAAAGCTCAAGTTTGTAAATTCGATAATACTGACAGCTCCTTGGTTGGTTACATTGCTTCCCCAGATGTCAAGGTACTCTAGATTCGTCAATATCTGAGGAGTAAAAAGAATTGGCTATGAAAAACACTTAAAAGTAACCACTTAAGATCTCGGGTCTACACGCATGGATGTTGATACAATACATGAGACTGGTACCTAAAAAAAACTCTTATTCCAAGAATACGTAACTGGAAATGGGTACTAGTTTCTATGCACATAATACTCTATACATAACATATAACCTAGAACATTGCAATCTTAGCAGAGGTCTTACACCAACTACATCGATGATTAAGACTGAACTACACAGTTCAACCACATACATCAACCAATTCACGTATAAAACCTTGGTACCTGAAGGGAGCTCAAGTTGTGATCAGTTACAGGCAAGCCACCCAAATCAAGAAGAGACAATTTTTTAAGCGAAGCAAGAAGAGAGATTCCAGCTTCCTTAACTCCCGTCTGCGAAATCCACAACTTCTCCAAATTCACAACAGACTGGAGGTGCTTCATACCAGCATCCGTAACCTTTGAGCATCTTGAAAGATCCAACTCCTTCAAACATGTTAATCCTGAAAAAAATCCAACAATCACATAAACCAAATTTGCATTTCTCATCATCATAAGCTTCCATTGCAGAAGATTCAGAAGAGCATATATATATATATATACCAGTGATAGGCCAGATGGTGGAGTTGTTGATTCTAGGGCAATCTGAAAGATTCAGAGAAAACAGATTAACAAAGCCTCCAATGTACGCCATCCATTCTCCGTTGACGGAGCTTTCTCCTCGGAGATCTATGTTCTCTACTGAATGTTTGAATACTCTGCAGAGAGAAAGAGTCTCTCGTTTAGATTTTATAGAGATCAATGCAAACATATATATCATCAGACAATTCAAAGTTAATTCAACATGAAATATTCTCCAGCAAAAATACTAAGATCCGAAGCGATCCTATCAACATCTCGATTCTCGAATCCTAAGCATATAGATCGAACCAAAAAAACTCAATCGAATACCAGATTCATGCTAATTCTTCGTCGTATCGACTCGACAAACGATCATCGGAAGCTCGAAAAGAAAGTATAAGAATAGCCAAAGAGTTTACTCGAGTAGCGAAGGGAAAAGAAGACGGCGGAGGAGGAGCTGACGGAGAAGAGCATCGGCGAGGTGAGAAGGCAGACGCTCAAGGCTGCGCCGCTGAAGACGCCATCGATCCACGGCGTCTCTGCTCTTGCAAACTTCCTCCAAGCATAGACGAACCAACGGACTCGCCGTCTCCATCTCCATCGTTGAAAATTTCTGATTTGATCTGACTCTGATCTTGGAAAATTCCTGGGCGCCGACTAACTGCATTTTCTTTTATTGAAGATCGGTATTGGGCCGAAATTTACACGAACTCTGGCCCAAAAAAAATTATAGCCTATATTGGCCTATATAGCCTATATAGCGCATAAAATATTTCGAACGATTGGGTGGCTGACAAGGCGCTTCAAACAACGTAGTTTTAAGAAATTTTGTAAAATTATAACTATTTTTTTTTTTTGAAAATTATTTTTTTTGTTTTGTTTTTGGAAATATCGGAAAATTATTCTTTATTGTTCTAAACCTAGTGTTTTTGTTTTAGAACTCGAACTTAGAGAAAGAGAGAAGAGGGATGTCGTATGGATTTGTGTGTAAAGATGTTGTTGTGTTATCTCATTATCAAGCAAAAGCTCTACTTATATATCGAGTGTTTGGCCGGCTATTACAAAGACTTAAGCAATGTGAGACTTTCTTAACATGTAAAGAAGTCGGCCAGAATAAATGAAACAACTAAGGCCCAATCCACATAAGGATATGACCGGTTTACAATAAGTAAATCAAGATTCGGTTAAGGCATTCCATAACCGTATGGTTTACAACACTCCCCCTGAATGCCATAACCATCTAGGGCTCATAATGCGTTTGGGATACTGCCTCGTTAAAACCTTTCCATGGTAAACCCAAAACCCAATATGGTAAAAGGGAAGCCATGGATAGGAAAAAGAGTACAGCCGCATTACTCCCTCTGAAGTGAACATCACTGAAGGTCTCTCAGTGAACGCATACCAATCTGCAGCATAAGCTTCATGAGTGTACATGTTGGTAATGCCTTGGTGAAGAGGTCGGCTGAATTCTCACTGGACCGGATTTGGAGTACCTTGACCTCTCCTTCTTTCTGAAGATCGTGGATGAAGAAAAACTTGGGGAGAACGTGCTTGGTCTTGTCACCCTTGATGTATCCTTCCTTGAGTTGAGCTATGCAGGCTGCATTGTCTTCATAGATAATGGTCGGACCATCTTTGCCGTCCGTGATCCCACATGCTGTCCGGATGTGATGTGTCATGAGTCTCAACCATACACACTCTCTACTTGCCTCGTGGATTGCCAATATCTCTGAGTGGTTGAATGAGGTCGCGGAAATGGTCTGCTTGACTGATTTCCATGAGATGGCCGTGCCTCCATATGTGAAAACATAGCCGGTTTGAGACTTAGCACAATGTGGATCGGAATTGTAACCTGCATCAGCAAAACCAGCCAAATCTCCTCTGTTCTGGTTAGCATAAAACAATCCTACATCCTTAGACCTTTGAAGGTACCTTAGGACATGTTTAATCTCATTCCAATGCCTCATGGTAGGACATGAATTGTACCTAGACAGTAGGCTCACTGCAAAGGCTATGTCCGGCCTAATATGAGTGGTCAGGTACATCAAGGCACCAATGGCACTGAGGTAAGGACACTCTGGGCCGAGGACCTCTTCATCCTTAGCCTTAGATCTAAACGGGTCAGTATCCAAACCTAGGGATCTTACAACCATGGGGCTACTAAGTGGATGACACTTATCCATACTAAACCTTTTAAGAATCTTTTCAGTATAGGTCTTTTGGTGAACAAGGATTCCATCCTTAAGATGTTCAATCTGTAGTCCCATGCAAAATTTGGTCTTACCCAAATCTTTCATCTCAAATTCTTTCTTGAGATACTCAACTGTTTGAGAAATTTCTTTGGTCGTTCCAAGTATGTTTAAGTCATCAACATACAGGGCTATGATCACATAGCCTTGGCCGGATTTCTTAATGAATATACATGGGCTTACTTGATCATTCTTGTAGCCTTCTTTCAATAAGTACTCACTCAATCTGTTGTACCACATACGACCAGATTGTTTCAGTCCGTACAAAGCTTTGTTAAGCTTGATGCAAAGTTGTTCTCGAGAACCTTTAGCATTCTTAGGTATTTCAATACCTTCTGGTACTTTCATGTATATGTCACTGTCCAGTGGTCCTTAAAGATATGCGGTTACTACATCCATTAACTGTAAATCTAGATTTTCTCTTATGGCCAGACTTATGAGGAATCTGAATGTAGTTGCATCCACCACAGGAGAATATGTCTCCTCATAATCGATTCATGGTCTCTGTGAGAATCCTTGTGCAACAAGTTGGGCGTTATACCTCACGACTTCACCATTCTCATTTCTCTTCCTCACAAAGACCCATTTGTATCCCACTGGTTTTATGTCATGCGGTGTTAGGACTATCTTTCCGAAAACACCTCTCTTCTTAAAAGAGTTCAATTCCACGTTTATGGCTTCTTTCCACTTAAGTCAATCCTTTCGTTGCATGCATTCATAAATGGACGTGGGTTCATGATCCTCATCATCAATAAGTTCAAGTGCTACTTCATAAGCAAATATATCACTGATGTCGACATCTTTTCGATTTCATTGTTTTTCAGACAAGACATAATTTATGGAGATCTCATTGTTATCAGGAACTTCAGTACCATGTTGCAAGGCGTCCCGAGCAACATCTTTTGGTACGTCCAGACCAATGTCCTGGTCAGGAACTTCGGGTGTGACCATGACTCGAGTAAGGTCGGTCACGACCATGTCTTGTGGTTCTTCCTCGGACCTTGCATCTTTCTTAGTTTTCCGAGGCTTTTTATCTAAAGAACCAATGGGTCTACCATGTTTTAGACGTGCTTTGGAATCAGTAGCAACTTGATTGTGTCCTTTAGGGACATCAATTCGTATTGGTGCATTAGCAGCTGGTATGTATGACTTGGTCATTCTATTTGGGACAGCAAAGGAATCAGATAATTTATTGGCTAGTTCTTGAAGATGTATTATCTTTTAAACCTCAAGGTCACATGCTTGAGTTCGAGGATCTTGCCATGTTTGGGATGTACTATTCCATGTAATTTCCTTAACCAGCTTATTATCATATCCTCTCAATGTAGGATATTCAGATTCCACAAAGTGGCAATCTGCGTACCTAGCCTTAAACAAGTCACATGTGGTCGGCTCAAGGTACTTTATGATGGAGGGGGAATCGTATCCCACATATATTCCCATCCTTCTCTGAGCTCCCATCTTTGTTCTTTGTGGTGGAGCAATTGGATAGTAAACGGCACATCCAAAAGTCTTAAGATAGGAGATGTCCGGCTCTCGACCCATTAGGAGTTGGGATGGTGAATACTTGTGCTTACTAGATGGTCTGGTGCGTATCAGTTCTGCAGTATGCAATACTGCATGTCCCCAAGCCGTGACAGGGAGATTGCTTTTCATGAGTAAATGTCTAGCTATCATCTGGATCCTTTTGATAAAGGACTCGGCTAGACCGTTCTGTGTATGGACATGTGCCACAGAGTGTTGAACTGTCACCCCCATGGACATACAGTACTCATAAAAGGCTTGGGAAGTGAATTCACCAGCATTATCTTGACGTATAGTCTTCAAAGGAAAGTCTGTAAAGTGTGTTCTTAATCTGATGATTTGAGCAAGTAATCTAGCTAAAGATATATTTCGTGTGGATAATAGACACACGTGGGACCATCTTGTGGACGCATCAATAAGTACTATGAAGTACCTAAACGTCCCACTCGGTGGGTGTATTGGTCCACAGATGTCACCTTGTATCCTTTCCAGAAAACCGATGGTTTCCTTTGTCATTTTGACTGGTGATGGTCGGATAATGAGTTTTCCTTGTGTACAAGGTACACACGTATGGATCTTAGGAACAACTCGTCTACCTTTAAGGTTATGACCATTTGAGTTTTGGATAAGTCTACGCATCATGGATGTTCCTGGATGCCCTAACTGGTCGTGCCACAAGTTGAAATTCTCTTTGAATTCTTTACTTATTACGGTATTGGCTTCGACCACACTGATCTGAGCATGGTAAAGACCAGTGGAAATAGCCGGTACGGTTTCCAAGACCTTCTTATGGCCTTGGTCGAATTCATAAATGTTTAGGAATTCTTTGGTTCCTTCTCCAATAGTCTCAATATGAAGACCATTCTTGCGAATGTCTTTAAAACTCAGGAGACTTCTCTTTGAGTTTGGAGAGTACAATGTCTCATCTATTTCTAGATGTGTTCCGTTTGGTAACAGGACATAGGCTTGGCCGTGGCCCTTAATGAGTGATGATACACCAGCTATTGTGTTTACATTGGCATATTTCAATGTTAAATCAACAAAGAATTGCTTATCCCTTATAATCGTGTGGCTTGATCCACTATCAACCACAAGTGTGTCCATACTTCCTTTCATTCTAGACAATAAAAATTAATCTGAACCTTTCATATTATTATTGAAAAGATGAAAGCAATACATAATTTATTTTGAAAGTATCAAAAGCAAAAGCACAAAATCTTTAAGGCCTAAAAACCAAAAGCAATCAAACACAAATCGTTTGATGCATTACATCATTTAGATTGGTCATCTTCCAGCAAGGTCAGAAGGTCTGAAGTTTCATAATCCATGAAATCATCTTTGTCATGATCAAAATCGTCCTCACCATCCTTATACACCATATGTGCTTCCGGATTCTTGCCTTTGAGACTCCCTTGATAGAGATCCACCAGATGTTTGGCTGTGACACCCCCGATCGTAGATGACCGGAAATGACACAGTCAATGTTCCCTAATGATCAACCTTAGGTTCTCGAAATATTTCCGATCACCTTAGATTAACAACCAAAGAACAAAGATGCACCTATCAGATATCACTCTAGGCTTTTCAACCCGATAAAGCAATATTTGATAGTTAGTTCCTCCCGGACAAGGACTAATATCATATGAGAGCTTGTAGTTTATAAACATCTTTTATACATTATTTATTTACTTGAAACATCTTACAAAGTGTTATAGTTTTATCCTACGGCCTATCGCCCAACAACGTTTTAAGTAAATATACATCAAAAGGTACGTTGCAAGGCAACAAAATACTACCGCTGGTTGGCCATTCCTTCCGTCCAAAAGTAGTGATCTCCCAACTAGTGATTGCCTGCACATACAACAATGAGCCGTGAGCAACTAGTTTACTCAGTGAATCTAGAATCGCAACACAATCAAAAATAAACAGAACAATTATTAAATACACAAACATGATCATGCAAGTACTTGAACTATACTTAAGTATATAACTTATCAATGTGAATTCTTATTTAAATAGCACTTCCACAATACCCGCCTGTCATCGTACTCATATAATACAATATATATACTAGACCCGAGAAACCACTAAGGCTAATCGAGCCTAGCGAGTTAGCATTACCATCATCCTCGAACGTCGTTATGAACATTCAGGACTGCATCGTCATGCAGTACACGGTCTCCAGGGTGCTGCCCCATCATCGTGTCTTCATGACTTTGTTCCATTCGCAGGACCAAGTCATGGTAATGCGGGAGTTTAGGGATAATGATATAATAATAAGACTTCACATGATTTTACTTTCATAATTAATCTAAATTAATACATAATTACTCCAAATTAATACATAATTATTCCTTAAATAATCTCAGATTAATCCTTAATTAATCTCATCTTAATCCAAAATTAATTATTAATTTTTTTTTGACAACATATTAATTATTAATTAACCAAGGTTAAACTTTAATTAAACCAAGATTAATTCAAGAATAAGATTAGTACTTGAGAACAAGTGCTAAGATTAGGATTAACCTCACTTTAACATTTTGATTATATCTTCATGTGTAAGTGTTTACAATAAGTAAACACAACACCACTCTTATAATTTCAGAGACTTTACTAACTTATTCAACTATTCATGATCTATGTCAACATCTGTCTAGACTCACCCAAAGAGAAGTCTTGAAACTGGCTTGGACAAGACTTGAGCTCCACTTGAACAAGGCTGAATGGATTCAAAATCCAAACTATTGGATGAACTCAGATGGTTCTCCTCACCAAGGTAAGCTTGCGCAGAACTTCAGATCTTTCTCACAACAATAAACTGATTAGGAGCTGAAGATCAAACCACCAGCAATTTTTCTTGATTTATTATTTTTTTCTGAATTTTCTCTGTTTTCTCTTCTTCTTTCTCTCTTAATTTTCTCTGAAAATTCTCTGGTTTTTCTGGTGTCCACAGAACGTGGTAAGCAGGTGAAAAAGAGACTTAAGTACTTCTGATGGTCTTTGGATGAGTGTGCAGCTGAAGAACCAAAGCAAGGGGCAGTGGAGACATCTGGCGACCTGCTTCTTCATCTGCAGCACACTGTCCTTTCTTTCCCATGAAGCAGTCTCCAGCCAATCATAATTAATCAGAAAGAAGGAAGCAAGCACACATGCAGTTTGTGATTTGCATGTGCCATTTACTACAGAAGCAAGCAAGCAGGAAGGTGCATGGCATGTGATGGGTTAGACACAGTAAAAAGCTGGTTGATCTTTATCTGACAGTTTCGACTAAAATATTTTTTTTAACCAAAATTTTATTTATATATGAGGGTTATTACACTGGCAGTACGGCAATTCTTTGCCCAATGATTCTTCATTCCACATCTGTGACATGGAGAGCTTCTAGGATTTTGTGGCTTTGAAGATGTCCCATTGCCCTTGTCTTTACCACGTCCATTGCTGGACTGGTTCGAACGGTCATAAGGGGTGTTACGCCCTTTGCCATAGCCACCACGTCCACGTCCTCGCCCATGACCTCCACGGCCACGTCCTCTTCCATATGAGGAGCCGCGGCCCTTTTGGTCATAACGGACATGGTTGGCTTCAGCATCATCTTGAGGCTCATTTGAGGTATGATGTGCCTCAGGGACTGGCTTAGTACCAGGCGGTCTAAGCTCACTGTTCTTCATGAGAAGCTCGTTGTTCTTTTCCGCAAGCAACAAACATGAGATGAGCTCACTGTAGGTCTTAAAACCTTTCTGTCGGTATTGTTGCTGAAGCATCATGTTATCTTGCGGCATGGTCAGAAAAGTCTTTTCCAACAACAGCTCATCAGAAATATTGTCGCCACATAGCCTCAGTTTTGAGACTATCCGGAACAATGCTGAGTTGTACTCATCCACGGTCCGGTAATCCTGAAATCTGAGATGGGTCCATTCATAATTGGCACCCGGAAGAATCAGAGTTTTCTGGTGTTTGTATCTCATCTTAAACTCGTTCCACAACTCGTATGGATCAGCCACTGTGAGGTATTGAGACTTCAAACTCTCCTCAATGTGATGTCGGATCAACATGAGAGTTTTAGAGTTCTCTCTCTTATTGGCATTGTTTACCTCAACAATGCAATGCTCAAGGCCTTTGGCTCCAAAAGAAATCTCGACATCTAGTGCCCATTGCAAGTAATTGTCACCCCTCACACTTAGAGTTGCAAAGTCCAAGTTTGCTATTTTGGCCATCTGAAAATAAAGATCAGATTGTTTAGATCTTTAAAAATTTCATGTCTGGTCCATCTCTGAAATCTTAGATTTGAAATCTGGTTTGAAAACCTCTTTAAAAATGAGATGGACGAGTGCATGGTCTCGCCGTACCGAGTGGTACGCTTCAACGAACCATGCGGGTTTAATGGTCTAGTAGTACCATTCGGCACTCATCATCGACCCAAAACTGGTCGTGATCTAGTCGCACTGAGGCGCGCCTCATTGATCATCGCGGATCATCATAGATCATCGCGGACCATTGCTGATGATCAACGTGAATCATCGGAATCATCGCGGATGATCACCGAAAATCATTGTGAATCATCGCAGCTGATCACCATGAATCATCGCGGATCACCGAGAATCATCGTAGGTGATCACCGTGATCATCGATGATCATGGTTGATGGTCTAGTTGCACCGTATGGTGAACATCATCAACCCTTGGTAATTTTTTTAAGCCTTATTATTAATTTTTATCATGATCTAACCACACTATGGTGCGGATCATCGATCAGAGAAGTAAAAACATTTGGTCTTATGTTTGTTTGGACATATAACGTGTCATCCTTAAAAAAGGATATCGTTTGTTGTCCATACAAAGCAATAGGTTATGTAATACTTCAGAAACATTAGTCTTATGTTTTGTTTGACATATAGCGTATCATCCATTGAAAAGGGTATCACTTGTTGTCTTACAAAGCAATAGACCATGTAACCATATGTTAAGGTTTTTGGGATTTTAGGATCTGAATCTTATGGTTTAGGGTTGTAAGACTCGGATCTGATCATATATGATCGGTTTATAGTTTTATAGATTGTAGAAATCAGTTTTGAGATGTAATTTTGAAAAATCGGTTAAATTACACAAATTAGGTCTAATTTATTTTTCTTTTTATTTTAAAACAAGAACTTTAAAATTTTTAAAAATAATTAAAATCGGATCAAGCTATAAAATATTTTAAAAGATTTGAAAAAGATTTGAAAATATATTGCTTGATCCGCAAGGGAGAGAATTAGGGTTTTCGAGTTTACCTTGTTCTTAGCCGCTTTTCTCATTGGCTTCTCTCTTCGAAACCTCAAAACAATCAACCAGAAAGGAGGAAGGTCGATTAGTATCAAGATCTAAAGAGTAAAGCTTTAAATAAAAGTTTAAGAGAAAGAGAGATTGTTGGCGGCTGCTAGGGTTTCGGATATGGGTTCTTGGCGGTTGATCTGAGAGCTGGGTCGTGCTGATAACGTGTTCTAAACCTAGTGTTCTTGCTTTAGAACTCGGACTTAGAGAGAGAGAGAAGAGGGATGCCGTATGGCTTTGTGTGTAAAGATGTTGTTGTGTTATTTCATTAGCAAGCAAAGGCCCTCCTTATATATGGAGTGTTTGGCCGCCTATTACAAAGACTTAAGCAATGTGGGACTCTCTTAACATGTAGAAAAGTCGGCCAGAATAAATGAAACAACGAAGGCCCAATCCACATAAGGATATGACCGATTTACAATAAGTAAATCAAGACTCGGTTAAGGCATTCCATAACCGTATGGTTTACAACATTTACTTTGTTTTCAGCCACAATTTACTATCCCTTCTTCCTTATAAGTTGCGACACTTTATCGAGTAAATAATGTAAATTAGAAGGAAACAAGTAATCCTTCCACATATTTTCTCTCCTCCCAAAAAAACTTCTGCAACGACAACAAAAATGTGGCGACGCTCCATATCAGTTGTCTACCTCCCATGCTTCGCCGCTTTTCTACTCACCGCTCTTTCTTCGGCGTATGGCTATGGCAGCTCGGAGGCGACATGTTCAGGAATAGTTCCCTTAAGGTACCGGAACGACAAGATCTCTATAACAGACTTTGGAGGCGTCGGGGACGGGAGAACGGTGAACACTAAGGCGTTTAGGGCGGCGATATATAGGATTCAGCATCTGAGGAGGAGAGGAGGCACGGTTCTGTATATACCACCGGGAGTGTTTCTCACCGAGAGCTTCAGTCTCACCAGCCATATGACTCTCTTCTTGGCCAGAGGCGCTGTTATCAAAGCTGTTCAGGTACAATATTTTCAATGTAAATAAATTATTATTAGTGAGTGGTCTCTATCTGCTTTCACGCTTGCTACTAGTGTAAATGGTTTATCTCTATCAGTGATAATTCGGGCAGATTTTTAATTTCAAATTTGTCAGACAGAAGTGAGTTATTACAAAAATAGTAGTCCTTTTTTTTTTCTTGACGGATTGCTTTGGATCGGAAATCTGAAAATGTAAATTAATGAGTTGATCAAGTGAGATTTTGATAAATATTTTTTTGAAAGAAAAAAAATGGTTCGGAACCTTGCACGCAGTATAATATTTAATTAAGTAATTTTGGGTGTGGGGAGTGATATTAGTTGGTCCGAGCAGAGCATCATGGGACCGTCGGGGCTAAAAACGTTATTGTATGCATGTGGGTGTGTGCTGTTTTTATGTGTATGCTCCAAAGCTGACCCCATAGATAGCTGGCAATTTTTGTCGTTGGCGTTATCCAATTTTGTCAAAATTTTGGTTATTTTCTTCTCTTCTAAGGTGTAGATCATTTAAATTAGTAAAACTATCTGTTTTAAAGAAAAGTAATTTATGTTTAGAAGTATTTTAAAGTGTGGACTGTTTTGGGTTTGATTGTCAGTTTAGTGAGTTTCACATGGATGCTGCCATATTGCCATATACAATAAACCCCGGATTCAGTTTCTTTTCTTAAGATGCTCTGATAGGTTTTGTCTTTAAGTTTGTGAAAATAAAAACACTAGTACTTGTCATCGAGTGTAGTAATGTGTGTGTGTGTGTGTGTGTCTTAGGACCCAACTTGAGTTTGTAAATTGTTTGTTAAGTCACGACCATATTAAAATATATTTTATATATTAGAATTTGTGGTGATCACCAATATCTTTTTCAAGTATTGCAGAATGTGAATCCTGTGAATTATTTTGTAACCTACATGTATGTGTTTACTTCAGGATACATGGAATTGGCCATTGGTTGGTCCTTTGCCATCTTATGGAAGAGGGAGGGAGTTACCAGGGCCACGGTATATGAGCTTTATTCATGGCGATGGCCTTCGTGATGTAGTCATCACAGGTGGGTTTGGACCCTCTTATCAATACACACCTATCATACATTAGCACACATTTTCTTTGAAGATTTTATTGTGGTTAAGTTTTTAACAACTAATCTCTCTATCTAAATTGTTAAAATAAATTATTGAGAAGACGAAAATAGAGCATAAAACTGGTAATTTGAGTTGCGTTGTTCATTTAGCATGTGAAAACATAATCTGTTATGAATATAGTAACCTAATACATGCCGAGGAACAGATTGTATGATAAGCTTTTGCTATCACTTTCTGACATTACAATGCAATATTATGTTATACACAGGACAAAACGGGACAATAGACGGTCAAGGAGAAGTATGGTGGAACATGTGGCGCAGTAGAACACTAAAGTTCACTAGACCGAATCTAATCGAGCTCAAGAACTCTAAGGAGATCATAATCTCCAACGTTATTTTCCAGAACTCACCCTTCTGGAACATCCACCCTGTCTATTGCAGGTACAAAAGCTAGTTACTACCTTTTTGATTTTTTTTGGGTAAAAAAATTTCTTTTTGATTTCCCAAGCATAGATATGTATATTTCTCTTCTTCTGGTTTTGACCCTGTTCCTCGTTTTGATATGTGCAGCGATGTTGTCATCCATCACGTTACCATCTTAGCTCCACAAGATTCCCCCAACACCGATGGAATCGATCCAGGTTCTGTCTTACTCTAAACTATTTTTCAATCAATACTACACTACTAGCTAGTTGGTTGTTATATTAGATACATATCAAACATGTCTATGTAGGAACTTGAAACATTTTTTAGTGTGCATGTGCATAATAGCTATTCCGTGCTAGAGACTCATAATCGGCCGGTCCAGAAAGTATGGAGGCAAAACAAAATTAGTAAAAATTTAATTAAAAAAATTATATGTTCTAAACCTAGTGTTCTTGTAGAGAAACTCGAACCAGAGAGAGAGAAGGGAGATGATGCCGTGTGGCTTAAGGAGAAGAAGTAATGGAATGTGTTATTGATTATTCAAGCAAGGCTCCTCTTTATATATAAGATGGTAGCCGCCTATTACATAAAGCTAAGCAATGTGGGACTTTCTAACATGCTAGAAATCGCCAACAATAAATGAAATAAGCTAAGGCCCAATCCACATAAGGATTGGTCCGGTTTAATACAAGTAAAACATAAACCTCGGTTAAGGCATTCTCAAACCATACGGTTTACAACACTCCCCCTGAATGCCAGAACCGTCTAAGGATCATAATGTGTTTGGGATACTGCCTCGTTAAAACCTTTCCATGGTAAACCCAAAACCCAATGTGGTAAAAGGGAACCCATGAATAGGAAAAAGAGTACAGCCACATTACTCCCCCTGAAGTGAACATCACTGAAGGTCTCTCAGTGAACGCATACCAATCTGTAGCATAAGCTTCTTGAGTGTACACGTTGGTAATGCCTTGGTGAAGAGGTCGGCTGAATTGTCACTTGATCGGACTTGGAGTACTTTGACCTCTCCTTCTTTCTGAAGATCATGGGTGAAGAAGAACTTGGGGAGCACGTGCTTGGTCTTATCACCCTTGATGTATCCTTCCTTGAGTTGAGCTATGCAGGCCGCATTGTCTTCATAGATAGTGGTCGGACCATCTTTACCGTCCGTGATTCCACATGCTGTCCGGATCTGATGTGTCATAAGTCTCAGCCACACACACTCTCTGCTTGCTTCATGAATTGCCAATATCTCTGAGTGGTTGGATGAGGTTGCGGAAATGGTCTGCTTGACTGATTTCCATGAGATAGCCGTACCTCCATATGTAAAGACATAGCCGGTTTGAGACTTAACACAATGTGGGTCCGAATTGAAACCTTGAAGGTACCTTAGGACGTGTTTAATCCCATTCCAGTGCCTCATGGTCGGACATGAACTGTATCTAGACAGTAGGCTCACTGCAAAGGCTATGTCCGGCCTAGTATGAGTGGTCAGGTACATTAAGGCACCAATGGCACTGAGGTAAGGATACTCTGGGCCGAGGACCTCTTCATCTTTAGCCTTAGGTCTAAACGGGTCAGTATCCAAACCTAGGGATCTTACAACCATGGGGCTACTAAGTGGGTGACACTTATCCATACTGAACCTTTTAAGGATCTTTTCAGTATAAGTCTTTTGATGAACAAGGATTCCATCCTTAAGATGTTCAATCTGTAGTCCCAAGCAAAATTTGGTCTTACCCAAATCTTTCATCTCAAATTCTCTTTTGAGATACTCAACTGTTTGAGCTATTTCCTTGGCCGTTCCAAGTATGTTTAAATCATCAACATACACGGCTATGATCACATAGCCTTGGCCGGATTTCTTAATGAATATACATGGGCTTACTTGATCATTCTTGTAGCCTTCTTTCAACAAGTACTCACTCAATCTGTTGTACCACATACGACCAGATTGTTTCAGTCCGTACAAAGCTTTGTTAAGCTTAATACAATGTTGTTCTCGAGAACCTTTAGCATTCTTAGGTATTTCAATACCTTCTGGTACTTTCATGTATATGTCATTGTCCAGTGGTCCATATAGATATGCGGTTACTACATCCATTAACCGTAAATCTAGGTTTTCTCTTATGGCCAGACCTATAAGGAATCTGAAAGTGGTTGCATCCACCACAGGAGAATAAGTCTCCTCATAATCGATTCCTGGTCTTTGTGAGAATCCTTGTGCAACAAGTCGGGCCTTATACCTCACGACTTCACCATTCTCATTTCTCTTTCTCACAAAGACCCATTTGTATCCCACTGGTTTTATATCATGTGGTGTCAGGATTATCTTCCCGAACACACCTCTCTTCTTAAAAGAGTTCAGCTCCACGTTTATGGCTTCTTTCCACTTAAGCCAATCTTTTCGTTGCATGCATTCATAAATAGACGTGGGCTCATGATCCTCATCATCAATAAGTTCAAGTGCTACTTCATAAGCAAATATATCACTGATGTCGACATCTTTTCGATTCCATTGTTTTCCAGACAAGACATAATTTATGGAGATCTCATTATTATCAGGAATTTCAGTACCAGGTTGCAAGGCGTCCCGAGCAACTTCTTTTGGTACGTCCGGACCATTTTCTTGGTCAGGGACTTCAGGTGTGACCACGGCCTGGGTCGGACCGGTCACGTCCATGTCTGGTGGTTCTTCCTCGGACCTTGCACCTTTCTTAGTTTTCCGAGGCTTTTTATCTAAAGAACCAATGGGTCTACCACGTTTGAGACGTGCCCTGGAATCAGTAGCAGCTTGGTTGTGTCCCTCATGAACATCAATCTGTAATGGTGCATTAGCAGCTGGTATATGTGACTTGTTCATTCTATTTGGGTCAGCAAAGGATTCAGGCAATTTGTTGGCTAATTCTTGTAAGTGTATAATCTTTTGAACCTCAAGATCACATTCTTGAGTTCGAGGATCTAGCCATGCCTGGGATGTAGTATTCCATGTAATTTCCTTTACCAGCTTATTATTTTGTCCTCCCAATGAAGGATATTCAGATTCCACAAAGTGGCAATCTGCGTACCTGGCCTTAAACAAATCACCCGTGGTTGGCTCAAGGTACTTTATAATAGAAGGGGATTCATATCCCACATATATTCCCATCCGTCTTTGAGCTCCCATCTTTGTCCTCTGTGGAGGAGCAATTGGATAGTACACAGCACATCCAAAGGTCTTAAGATGAGAGATGTCTGGCTCTCGACCCATGAGTAGTTGGGATGGTGAATACTTATGTTCACTAGATGGTCTGATGCGTATTAGTTCAGCAGCATGCAATACTGCATGTCCCCAAGCCGTGATAGGGAGATTACTTTTCATGAGTAAAGGTCTAGCTATCATCTGGATCCTTTTGATAAAGGACTCGGCTAGACCGTTCTGTGTATGGACATGTGCCACGGAGTGTTCAACTGTCACCCCCATGGACATACAATACTCATAAAACGCTTGGGAAGTGAACTCACCAGCATTATCAAGACGTATAGTCTTCAAAGGAAAATCTGGAAAGTGTGTTCTCAATCTGATGATTTGAGCAAGTAATCTAGCTAAGGCTAGGTTCCGTGTGGATAAGAGGCACACGTGAGACCATCTTGTGGACGCATCAATGAGTACCATGAAGTATCTAAACGTCTCACTTGGTGGGTGTATTGGTCCACAGATGTCTCCTTGAATTCTTTCCAGAAAACCAATTGTTTCCTTTGTTACTTTGACTGGTGATGGTCGGATAATGAGTTTCCCTTGTGCACAAGGTACACACGTGTGTGTCTTAGGAACAACTCGTCTACCTTTAAGGTTATGACCATTTGAGTGTTGGATAAGCTTACGCATCATAGATGACCCGGGATGCCCTAACCGGTCGTGCCACAAATTGAAATTCTCTTTGAATTCCTTACTTATCACAGTATTGGCTTCGACCACACTGATCTGAGCATGGTAAAGACCAGTCGAGATAGCTGGGACGGTTTCCAAGACCCTCTTATGGCCTTGGTCGAATTCGTAAATGTTTAGGAATTCTTTGGTTCCTTCTCCAACAGTCTCAATATGAAGACCATTCTTACGAATGTCTTTAAAACTTAAGAGACTCCTCTTAGAATTTGGAGAGAACAATGCCTCATCTATTTCTAGATGTGTACCGTTTGGTAACAAAATGTAGGCTTGGCCGTGGCCTTTAATGAGTGATGATACACCAGCTATTGTGTTTACATTGGCATCTTTCAATGTTAATTCAATGAAGAATTTCTTATCCCTTAAAATCGTGTGGCTTGATCCACTATCAACCACAAGTGTGTCCATACTCCCTTTCACTCTAGAAAATAAAATATAATCTGAATCATTCATATTATTATTGGAAGATGAAAGCAATACATAGTTTATTTGAAAATATCAAATCAAAACATAAAATCCTTAAAGCCTAAAAACCAAAAGCAATCAAACACAAATCGTTTGTTGCACTAAATCATTTAGATTTATCATCTTCCAGCAACTCTAGGAGGTCTGAAGTCTCGAAATCCATGAGATTGTCATTGTCATGATCAAAATCGTCCTCACCATCCTTGTACACCATATGTGCTTCAGAATTCTTGCCTTTGAGACTCCCTTGATAGAGATCCACCAGATGTTTGGCAGTACGGCAATTCTTTGCCCAATGATTCGTCATTCCACATCTGTGACATGGAGAGCTTCCAGGAGTTTGTGGCTTTGCAGCTGTCCCATTGCCTTTGTCTTTACCACGTCCATTGCTGGACTGGTTAGGACGGTCATAAGGGGTGTTACGCCCTTTGCCATGGCCACCACGTCTACGTCCTCGCCCATAACCTCCACGGCCACGTCCTCTTCCATATGAGGAACTGCGGCCCTTTTGGTCATGACGGACATGGTTGGCCTCAGCATCATCTTGAGGCTCTTCTAAGGCTAGATTTGCCTCAGGGACCGGCTTAGTACCAGGGGGTCTAAGTCCACTGTTTTTCAGGAGGAGTTGGTTGTTCTTTTCTGCAAGTAACAGACATGAGATGAGCTCACTGTAGGTCTTGAAACCTTTCTGTCTGTACTGCTGCTGAAGTATCATGTTCTGCTCAGGCATAGTCTGGAAAGTCTTTTCCAGCAAGTCCTCTTCTGAAATTTCATTGCCACAAAGTCTCAATCTTGAGACGATCCGGAACAAGGCTGAGTTGTACTCATCCACTGTCCGGTAATCCTGAAACCTGAGTTGGGTCCATTCATAGTTGGCACCCGGAAGAATCAGAGTTTTCTGGTGTTTGTATCTCATCTTAAGCTCGTTCCACAACTCGTATGGATCAGCCACTGTGAGGTATTGGGACTTCAAACTCTCCTCAATGTGATGTCGGATCAACATGAGAGTTTTAGAGTTCTCTCTCTTATTGGCATTGTTCCCTTCGACAATGCAATGCTCTAGGCCTTTGGCTCCAAGAGAGATCTCGACATCTAGTGCCCATTGCAAGTAATTTTCACCCCTCACACTTAGAGGTGTAAAATCCAAAGTTGCTATTTTGGCCATCTGAAAACAAAGGTCAGATTGTTTAGGTCTTTAAGATTTTACATTTGGTCCATCTTAGAAATCTTTAGTTTTGAAATCGGGTTTGAAAATCACTTTTAAAATAAGATGGATGGTCCATGGTCTTATCGTACTGCGCACGGTCTCACCGTACCGCGTACGCTTCATTGACCGGCTGTACCGCAAGGTACGCACATTGATCGGCTGTACCGCGTGGTACGCTCATCGATCGGCTGTACCGCGTGGTACGCTCATCGACCCATGCGGGTCTAGTGGTACCGTTCGGTACCCATCATCGACCCAAGACTGGTCGTGATCTATCCGTACTGTGGTACGGGTCATCGATCATCGCGGATCATGAGGATCATCGCGGATCATGGCTGATGATCGTGGATCATCGGGAATCATCGTGGACGATCACCGAGGATCACTGAGAATCACCGCACCCGATCACCATGAATCATCGCGGATCACCGAGAATCATCGTAGGCGATCACCGTGATCATCGATGATCACGGGTGATGGTCTAGTTGCACCATATGGTGAACATCATCGACCCAAGTTATTTTTAATCCTTAATAATAATTTCTTAGTAGGATCTAACCACTTTATGAAGTGGATCATCGATCAAAATATTTAAAACATATAAT
This sequence comes from Hirschfeldia incana, assembly GCA_026261945.1. Taxonomy (NCBI): domain Eukaryota; kingdom Viridiplantae; phylum Streptophyta; class Magnoliopsida; order Brassicales; family Brassicaceae; genus Hirschfeldia; species Hirschfeldia incana. Next base: position 10,019,238 of record JABCMI010000006.1, read on the forward strand.
TTTGGGTTTGTTTGAACATATAGCGTATCATCCTTGAATAAGGGGTATCACTTGTTGTTCATTCAAACAGATAGTTTTAATTACTCAGAAACATTCATCTTATGTTTTGTTTGACATATAGCGTGTCATCCTTAAAAGGGGTATCGCTTGTTGTCTTGCAAAACACTTGACTTATGCAACCGTATATTAAATGTTTTGGGGTTTTAGGATCCGAACCTCATGGTTTAGAGGAGTAAGGCTCGGATCTGATCATATATGATCGGATAAAAGGTTTTAGAAGGTGTAGAAATCGGATAATATATATACTTTTATAAAATCGGATATATTATACAAGTTAGGTAAAATTTCCTTTTATTTTATTTAAAATACAAGAACAATAAAATCAACCTTTTAAAATATGGAAATCGGATCTAAGATATATATAGAATATTTAGAAAATATTTTGAAAAGATTTGAAAAGATTTGGAAATATTTCGAAAATATTTTGCTTAGTCCGCAAGGTAAGAAAATTAAGGTTTTCGTGAATTACCTTAGTCTCAGCCGCTTTTCTCCTTAGGCTTCTTTCTTAGAAACCTTAAAACAAGCAAGAGAAGAAGAGTAGATCTCGGTTAGTATCAAGATCTGAAAGAAGAAATCTTATGGAAAAAGTTAAGAGAAAAGAAGATGGTGTTGGCGGCTGCTGCTAGGGTTTAGGTTCTGGATGGTTGATCAGAGAGCTTGCTCGTGCTGATAACGTGTTCTAAACCTAGTGTTCTTGTAGAGAAACTCGAACCAGAGAGAGAGAAGGGAGATGATGCCGTGTGGCTTAAGGAGAAGAAGTAATGGAATGTGTTATTGATTATTCAAGCAAGGCTCCTCTTTATATATAAGATGGTAGCCGCCTATTACATAAAGCTAAGCAATGTGGGACTTTCTAACATGCTAGAAATCGCCAACAATAAATGAAATAAGCTAAGGCCCAATCCACATAAAGATTGGTCCGGTTTAATACAAGTAAAACATAAACCTCGGTTAAGGCATTCTCAAACCATACGGTTTACAACATTATATACATTTTGAGGGAATTAGTATATTAAGTTTAAAAATTCTAGGGGTTCAAATCCATTGTTTCAATTCACTATACCAATTACCAAAATAGGTTTTGTTTATAGTAGTAATGATAAAAATGCTTGAACCAGAGATGTTTTATAAATTTGTTGATAGATTCCAGCAACAACGTCTGCATAGAAGACTCCTACATCTCAACAGGGGACGACCTAGTAGCCATCAAAAGCGGTTGGGACGAGTACGGAATCGCTTTTGGCCGTCCGAGCTCCAACATAACGATCCGGCGCATCACAGGATCCTCTCCGTACGCAGGTATCGCAATAGGAAGCGAAACATCAGGAGGAATCAAGAACATCGTAGCAGAACACATCAGTCTCTCCAATATGGGCATTGGAGTCAACATCAAGACAAATATTGGTCGGGGAGGATACATCAAAAACATCAAAATCTCTAACGTCTATGTTGAAAACGCAAAGTACGGGATCAAGATCGCTGGGGACACGGGAGATCACCCTGACGCGTATTATAACCCGAACGCTCTTCCAGTCGTTAAAGGAATACATATTAATAACGTTTGGGGGGTTAATGTTCAAAACGCCGGCTCCATTCAAGGCCTTAAGGGTTCACCTTTTACCGGTAAAAGTTATATATGCTCTTTAGTATTTACCATATTGAATTAGTTCTTACATAACTTTGGCAAACATTAAATGACAGGGATATGTCTGAGTGAGATTAATCTACATGGAAGCTTGAACTCGTATCGGACGTGGAAGTGTTCTGATGTTATTGGAACTTCGCTCAAAGTCAGCCCTTGGCCTTGTTCAGAGCTAAGAACTACCGGCGGACTATATTCGTGTTCTTCCACCTTCTGATGTTTGTCTCTATATATATGTTTCTATTTTCTAAATTTAAACTCATGAAATTCATTTATATAATGGTTACAAATTTTAAAAATAAAGAATGGTGAATAAGTTTATATAGTAAGTCTGGTTTCAGTGCTAGAGTATTTTAGAAAGGTACCAAAATGGGTTTTATAAGTACAAGATCCATCATGTACCGCGTAGAGTATAGTCTAGTTGTTTATAGAGTATTTGCATTGTATACACAAACAATATTGTCTAATTAGTGATTTACCATTTGACACTGTTAGAAACTGTGCATCAAAATTAATGACTATGACACCCCTTGTCTGACAACTAATATCCTACACTCTCAACACTGAGCAAAGCATCGTGAGGCTTCGTAGGTAATCAATACTTCAGTTCTCCCCTATATAAAACTTTTTTTAAAGGAAAAAATCAAACAAAAAGGACAAAAGATTTTGCGTTGTTAAAGTTTAGAATATCTCCGAATTAAACTGTGGATTTGCGATGGCAAAACGATACTGCAATTTGTTTATTTCAGGTGTGAAAGTGTCTAACTCGCATTTGACCAACTCTAAACGAATCTAAAGCCGTGTCTTTTCCGTACATGATTTTATTTTATTTTTTGTTTGGCCTTTTTCTACTTTATTAATTCATTGCTATTTTTAATGAGTCCAACTCACAAGTTGTCTTCTTAATTTATTTTCTGTCATTCTTACAATAAATACGAATTAAATATTGCAGCGTTGATTAGGATAAATGCGATGATTAATTCCGTAAAGTTAAACGAATTAGATTTATTTAGAAAAACTATTATGTTCTCTTTAGTATAAATTATTATGAAGCATTTGTGAGCTGATTCTTTCCCCTTTCATTTAATAATTTGTAGCTGTGTTTAAAATTCATTTGAACTGGTAAATTATCTTAACTGAGAATTGTAAGGGGAAGATGTAAAATGAACTATAAGCTGGTTCGGAACCTTAAAGAGTTTTTGATATATCATTTTAACAAAAACACTTATCTAACTTAAAATAACAAAATTCAAAAAAATAGATATGCACAATAAAATGTTAATCAAGACATCCATATCGTTGTTATTTGATTCAACATTCGTTGTACCGAGTAAGTAAAAATCCAAAAGAAACATCTAACAGTTATTTTATATATATCCTGTATTATAATCTTATAAAATACAAAATAATTGAGTATATTACGATACAGTAAATATATATATATTACGATATAGTTAAAGTTTCATTAACTTAGGAAATTTACATTACAATATAATTCCAATCAATATACATCTGAATTTTTAAAAATGTTTAACTCTTTCGAGGAACACTTTTGCTTGTATTGTAATTACATGAAATTAAATAGCAAGCTAACTCGAAAATGAAAAGTATAAATGGTTAAAAAGAAAAAGTTGATTTAGCGGGGCTGAGAACTTGAGATGAGTAAGTTCAGAGAACTTCTTTATTTGTAAGCAAAACAGGTTGCCACTTGCCGTGTCGAGAGTTGTTATAGAGTTTAACTATATGAATATAAAAGAGTATTATGGTGTCCATTGTCTAGACTTTAGAGATCGGAAAAACGATTAGTGACGCAAGGAAAGTGACGACATTAGCACTAATTTTAAGTGATAAAAGAGTAGGAAAGTAAAATAATACTTTCCCTTTTCATCTTATTATTAATTAATTTATTTTTATTGCTTTCCCCTTACAAAAAAACAAAAGGAGTAAGAAGAAAACAATATCGAAAGGGAATTTCGACGCGGAGAGAGGTTTGAAATGTCGTCGGTCCAAACTCTTGACTCATCCTGTCGCTTAGAAATTTTCTATATATCTTCCTTCAGAATCTCTTTTACACAATCAATAAATACAATATGTTGATTATATGGTTTCTTCAGTTCTTCTTATAGTAAAACGATTATTTAACTTTTACAATAATCAAGCGTATTTATCACGTTAACAAAAATGAAAAAAACGGTAGTCTTTTCCATAGATCAAAAAGACTAAACTATTTAGTTCGACATTAGTATTTATATTGGTTAACTGTACTAAAATGTAGTATATTTGAAAAACAGCTTGCACTTTGAACTCTAATGCCAGCGACTCCTCTTCTTTATGAACTTGGTTTGTTTATTTACGTGTTATCTTCAGCATTTAAGTTACTTGTTTTTTATTTAGTTTGTAAGCATAAAGCAAAACTGTATTAGGTCATGAGATTCATGACTTATGACTATGCAAATTCGAATGTATACTACCAACAGGAGACTGTATTACGTCCAACATATAAGTGGTCCAGAAGACAAGAAATTTTTTTCGATGGCCAATAAAGTTAGAAAGTACAAAGTAGTATCATCAATCAGAGAATGAGTGAACGTTCGAACAGAATATTAAGCTGACTATATGAGATATGAGATAGATATCTTTATGGTGGACTTGGTCAGCAAAGACCTTTTCACACTCTTGTGTTATCACTTATCACACAATTAAATGTCTGTTTTTACTTTTTAGTGGTGGATTATATAAATAAATTTTCATATAATCTAGACCTTATCTCTGACCAAACGAAAAATGTAGACCTACCATTAGGGGTGGGCAAAATATCCGTAAATCTTGATTCGATTCGTTATTCGTTTCGATCCGATCCGAAAAATCCGGATATCCGTAACTTTACAAATCGAAGCAAATACTAAAATTCAATATCCGTCAAAAACGAAGCAAATCACAAATATTAAAATTTTGGGAAGCGGATATCCGATCCGATCCGGTAATATATAAGTATATGTATATCTTGATTATATTTAAAGTTCTATATGTATAAAATTCTATAATTATTATTCTGACATATGATTTGAAAGATTTTATTTACATTATTACTTATATAAAAATAGTACATAAAAGAAAAAAAAATATTTTATGATAATATAATTTTTTTTTCTTAAGTTTTGTGTTATTATAATTGTTAATTAAGTTTAAATTTTTTACAAAATATGTAGATTTGCTAATTTTTTTAATTTTTATCTTATATATCATGTAAAAATATATTATACAAAATAATTATGCATCAAAATTTTAAAATTATTTGTATTAATCAAAACATATGAGGTATCCGTAAGTATTCGCAAATATCCGCAAATATCTAATTATTTTCCGGATATCCGTTTTTCCGAATATCCGTATTTCTCCAAAGCAAAGCAAATACTAAAATTAGATATCCGTAACAAACGAAGCAAATCACAAATACCTTCAAAAATCCGGATATCCGATCCGTGCCCAGGCCTACCTACCATACATTAGATAAATAAATTTTACCCCAAAATTATGTATTTCCTCAAGACCGCTAAGAAATGTTTTTGCCTCTCGAATTTAATATTTTCTTAACTACACACAGACACAGTTAGCAACTTGGATTAGCACACAAATATGAGTAAAATGGATGTACAGAGTTAACACTTGATTACATATCTCGATTCAAATCAGTTGTCATACTATACTAATGTCTTTGTTTTTAGAAAATGAGATAAGGAATTAAGTAGTTGACACATGATTACTCATTTCGTTTAAATCAACTGTTATTTGTACTAATATTTTTGATTTTAGAACATGTCGTATTATGCTTTCAGCATAATCTATAATCTACTCATAATAAAAATGATGGAATGTGAAATATACTTCATTTGTCAACTAATAATGAAAAATTGTGAAGTTCAAAAATATTAATTGCATTCTGTAAAATTTTATTGGTTTAAAATTATAAAAAATATAAAATTACAGAAAATAATGCATTTGTAACTAAGTTTTACTCTCTCCATTTCAGAATGATCCATGTGAAAAAAAAATATTTCTTAAATATGCATATTTTACATTTTCAATATATGTAATAATGACAAATTATAAGTTTCAAGTACACTAATTGTAATTACTGAATTTTGATTGGTTAAAAGTCATATGAAATAGTTAAACACGGAAAATAATGTATTTGATGTTAAAATTTTGCATGTTTTCTTAATAAAATTGAAAACTCTAAAATATGCATTATTTTGAAACAGATGAAGTAATATGTTTTATTAAAAAAATATGAAATTTTAGAATTGTATGTATTATTTTGAAACTGAGAGAATAATAGATTTTCAAGATTCAACCTTGTTGTTGTATAAAGTGTATAATAAATAGAACAACTAACCTTTTAAAACCATGTGAAGATACTTAAACAATGTTCATTCTTAAACGTAAGTAGCAAGATAAAATGCATAACCTCCGCAATGCTCCTTATACAGTTATACTTATACCTAGGAGTATAATAACATGTAATTTGCATCTTTTCTTTTACTGTTGACAATATTCACATCACATATGATATAGTTAACAAATGAAAAGAACAACGAAAAAACGGTTGTTTGTTGTATATTAATAAAGAATCAAATAAAAAGATATTAAAAATTAATAATAGAGAATCTCAATCACATGTACAAAGTCGTAGTTTTGAAAGGGTACACTGAAAGCAACAGTTTGTTTAAAACCTTGTTGTCTATATTTAAATAAATCATTTACTTGGTTATACAATTATACGACAATAACAAAATTGCAAAGTTGAATTGGTCAGCCTTTGACCTTGTAACCTCATTCACTACCACTACCAGTCTACCACCACCCCCACTAATAGATACACTCTGGCCCAATACTTCCTTATACCAAAGACTTTTCTTCATTTTGAAAGTTTTGTCTCTTTTTCTAAAACAAAACTTTTTTATTAAAAGAAGTATTTTAATTATTTATCGTCAACAATTTCTAACACTCAAATCCAATTCCTTTATATTCCATACCAACATTCACCAGTTTCACCACAAGTCTATAACACTTCCATTCTCTCATCATATGATTCTTTAGTCTATCATCTATTCTTATCTATCCTCACCATAAAATTCAAATAATATTACTATTTATATAGACCCAAACTATAACTTCCACATATTAAATTTCTTTCTCATCGTACTCTTGTATCAAATTCCATACAAATATTTTTCTTTAAATTTAATATCTTTCAAATATTTACGAAATTAGAGGTTTTATTTGCAAAGTTACTATTTTGGGAGACATACTCAAAATGGAAGGTAAAAAGGATATGTTAACTTGGGAGCAGAAAACACTGCTAAGGGAGCTCACTATTGGACTGGAAGCGACCAAAAAGCTCAACGCACAACTTGGACGATCATCATCGTCGTCATTTTCTTCTTCGGCGGCTGGGACGAACGAGATTCTCGTGAAGCAGATACTTTCCTCCTACGAGAAATCTCTTGCCATTGTAAACTGGTCCTCCTCACCGCCCGTACAACTTATTCCGAAGGCGGTTGCTGTAGCTCCGGTGACACACTCCGGCGTAATTCCTGAATCTCCGGCGTCGATAAACGGAAGTCCGAGAAGCGTAGAGTTTATCGATGGAGGAGCTTCCAGCGAGACTCATCGTCAAGATCAAATTTTCAATTCAAAGAAAAGGTAACAACAAAAAACAAAGGAAAATAAATACATTTCACCAAATGTTATGAATATAAACATCATATTATATAAATTAATTTAAATTGGTGAATTTATTTTTGCAGGAAGATGTTACCAATGTGGACAGAAAAAGTGAGAATAAGCCCAGAGAGAGGCTTAGAAGGACCTCATCAAGATGATGTCTATAGCTGGAGAAAGTATGGCCAGAAAGACATTTTGGGCGCCAAGTTCCCCAGGTAACATCATCACCATTTAATTATAAATCATCTACATTAATTCACCATCATCATAATCATCATCATCAGAATCATCATCATGATGTTAATTCGATTGGTTTGAACTACAGGAGTTACTACAGATGCACGCACCGTAGCACACAGAACTGTTGGGCAACGAAGCAGGTCCAGAGATCGGACAGTGATCCAACTGTTTTCGAAGTGACGTACAGAGGAACACACACTTGCCGGCAGGGAATCGCAACTCCTCCTCCGCCGGCCTCGCCGGAGAAGCAAGACACAAGAACCAAACCACCCATTGCTCAAACCCCTAACGAGCTTCTAGAGAGTCTCAGAACCAGTTTAACCGTCCGAACCGAGGGTCTTGACGACGGTGAAGACGTTTTCTCGTTCCCCAATACGCCGCCGTTTTATGATTACGGGACTAGCATTAGCAACGACTATTTCGGCGGACTCACGGAGAGTTCACCTATCTTCGACGCTGTTGATTGGTTCAATCCAACGGTCGAGACTAACCCGGACTTTCCCATGTTTTTACCAGACTCGATTTATTATTAAAAAACATAATGTAAGAGAGAATAATGAATAACACTTGTCGTCCAGGGAAAATCACTTATAGTAGTAGATAACTTGTATTCATCAAAGCATTATTTCACGTAGTAATTTGAGTTTAACAAAGCACACTAGAGATGTTCAACATGACTTGAACATTATTTCAGTTATATAAAAGATTCTTTTTCTAGCTATTGGTGGTAGTATCCTATTGAAGATATCTCTATAATATTATTTGAAAAGTCAATTTCCTATGTGTCGTGCTCACGTTAACTCTCACACTGGTTGATTACATTGATACTCTTAATAAATTAAAAATATATTATCTATGTTATTATTTATTTATTTTTTAAATTCCTTTTGTAAAATTTCCAAATATTATATATAATAAAAAGGAAATATCTATAAAGGTTAAAAACGAAAATATATGTATAAATAATATGATTTCATTAAAAAGGAAAAGTTTCACAAATAGTAATATTCCATTTAAAAATATTTTTAATAACATAAAATATACTAATACAATACTTTATTTATATATATTTCAAAGTAACATAAATATTTTCTTATATCTATCTGTTTTTAGATGATTACATAAAATAAATAAGTGATATATGTTTAATTGACTAAAATTGTTTACAGTCAGTACTTTTGAAATGTTATCTGTATTTTTTTATATTTAGTTGACTATAATATCTTTCAATTACAGGAAAAAAATATTTATAAATAATATTTTACGTATATAATATGATTTCTCAGGTACAATAACATTTTTTACTGCTTATTTTTAAGAGATATTAAATTTTATGATTTTATGTTTGTGGAACTTAATATAATCATAATCAAAAAGTATTAAACTATTTTGAATTTATAAAAATTTATTAGTTATTGTAAATATTGATATGTATTAACGAGCTTCCAAAAAAGTATCAGTTACTTATGTATGTAACTTCCAGTAGATCATTTTTTCGAATCTAATTTTAAAAAATCAAAATTTAGTTTGATATATATTATGAAAATACATGCACATTTAAACGGTAAATAAGATTAATCTGACTTGGCTTAATTATAATAAAAGTAATTATACTTCAGTTTGAATTTTTTTTAAAAAACTTATACATCACATTTAAACGATAAATAAAATTAATCAGACTCGAAAAATCGAGCTTATATTTAAAATCATATATTTAACCATGATAATAAATTATACTTTTATAATAATAGTAATTTATTTTTAAATATAAGATATAGGATGACTCAAAGTACACTAACAAATGAAAATAAAATATAAATCAACTGTAGCAATTTAGTTATTTTGTAAATTTATATATATGCATGAGACTTCAAAATAGTATCGTAACATTTATTAACATAATTTTGATTCACACATTAGTTTATTTGTATACTTCATTCTAAACATAATATATCTTAAGTTATACATAATCTTTCTATAATCTATTTACATATCTAAGATAACAACCAACCTCAATGCATATAAGAAAACTAATCAAAGTTTTAATTATATTTTGAATAAAAAGTATTATAGTTGAATTTAGAGAAATATATGCAATCCAATATATCCAAATGATAATTAAATCAACTATAAAAACAACAAAGCCGTCTAGATATAACATATCTAAAATCATATGTCTAATTAAAGTAATATAATATAATTAATATAAATTATGCATACAATTATAAAATAATTTAAAATTAAAAATAAATAGAAATCAATAATATATATTTACTTTATAAATATTTATATCTGTGCATGAACACGGGAAAATCACCTAGTATTGGGTAGTTGTTGACCAGCTATTACGAACCGTTAGATGCTGATTATAATATGAAGTTTGTAAAACTTATGAAACCTAAACAGGATAATATTATATTTAATAACTGGTTTTGATAATTCTTAATTGATTTTATAATAAGATCTAAATAAAAAAGTTTAGTTGAAATGAATTATGTAAAAAACCAATAATACGATTTAATAATATTCTTATTGTAAATTTCTAGTTCTACACAGATATAGATCCATGCTTAAATCATTTGAATGTTTTGGAAAATTAGATTATTGCCGAGTTTGCGATTCCCCTATATTCAAACAGGTTAAAAAATTTAGTCAGAAAAAACTTCTAGTTCCTTCTTGTATGCTTCAATCAATTTGGGAGTTTTGTTGTTTTAACTTTCCTTCTCTTCTTCACCCAATAATTCATGCATGATATTTATTGGACAAAATAACTATAGCAAATGATGTTTTCACTCCTAATTGTAATGCATTTTGATGAGTTGAGGGAAAGTATAAGATCTCCAATATTTGAGGGAAAGGGAAAGTATAAGATCTCCAATATTTGAGGGAAAGCGGATTCATGAACTAACTCTACGACACAATCTGGGTTTATACAAACATAAAGAAACAATAAACAATGTTTTTACAGAACCGGCAAAAATATTAAGTCTTTTACAAAACCGTTTTGTTACCTCCACAGGCTAGCTCCCAAGAACCAATATCATACACTTTTTTTTTTCAATTCACACAGATTTGTTCTGTATTTATCACCAGAGAACCGGGTATCCCTTCTTCAAGAGTTCATCAAATGGCCATAAACCACCAATCACAATTTGAATAGTCCGGTTTAGCCATTTACTATGGTCTCCAATATTACATTATTCAAGTAATCAATCGGACCAGGCAAGCACCAATGCAGACAATCATTCTGTACCTTTGCATTTTTATCTTTATCAAACGGTCTAAACTGTCTGTACGCACCCGGGTGACCATCTGGTCGAGTCAGTAACATCCCGGTGAAATCCAAAAGCTTTACATTACCACCACCACCACCACCGTCCTCACCCGTCTTCTCTCTAACCGCTCTTTCAAACTGACCAATCTCCACATCTCTCAGTATCTTATGTACGTTTTTCATCTCAGCCTCCTCATCACTCACCGGCTCGGTTTGCTTACACGTCCCACCGTTATGCCACTCCCCGTTTTGGAAATGATCTGGAGTCGCAGTCCTGAAAAATACCGTACCTTTACGATTAGTTTCATCTGCTATGAAGTCCATGACGGTACGCAGCGATGCGTTATAAGCATGGTCGAATCCTAGCTCTTCCAAACGAGACTTTTCCGGACAAATATGGCAACCGACCGGTTTAGCATTTTCGTGGTAAACCGCTGCTTTAAGATACCATTTACCGGTTGAGATGATTGCATAGTCTAGGGTAGGCATTAGAGTGGTCCATGTCTCATCGAGTTTGTCTAGATGTAGCTGGACCGCAGCGGTTGAGACACCGTCTGAATTTTCAAAAATAGCGGCTTGGACTAGAAACGGCGACCAGATGTTTGATACAGTCAAGTTGTGTAAAGGGAAATGCCATCTTTTCGATTTGTACTCCTTGTCGTGGTACACTTCCACCGGTTCTTCAACCTGGAGAGACCGTGACAAATACATATTTAAAGAATTTGTAAAATTAAGATAAAACTCTTAGATTATTTACTAGGTGTCCGTGTCTAAGTGGTTATAGTTTCAAAATTTATTTTTTTGGTAATCATCTTAAATTATAGGTTAAAATTTCACTGAGAAAGGTTTAGTCTCCTAATAAGAGTTAATTTACCATAAAACAAAATCGAAACGGAGAGCAGTTAAAACAAACGTTTTTACCGTTTTGAGCATACAAAGCAGAGATTCGACGTGGTTGCGCACGATGGAGTCACCGATGAATGCCCATGATTTGTTTCTCATAAGCTGAAGAAACTTTCGAGGATCAAAACGCGGTAACAAACAGTCATGAGGCTTCCACTTCCAGTAGAGAAAGTCTAGGTCAGGTCTGCCGTTGGTGATGCAGTTTTGGTGACCGTCTATGAGATTACCGCATGACTTGTTTGTGTAGATCGGTCCTGATGAATCTGGGATCCATTTACCGGCAAAGATATTGCACTTCTCTACTTCAATATCTGATTCAGTAAACCAAAAAAAAAGATTGTTATTACCTCCAATGTGAGATCAACTATAAATCAAGATTTAAATAAAAATAATAATTATTAATCAAGAAGTTGCAAACATAAGTCAAAAGCAGTTATCAAGATTCAAGAACTCAGTCTTTAAACATGGCACCTAACTGAGACGAGCAAGATCCATTAACTACACTTCCTTTCTCAATTCCCCTAGAGAAGCAGAGTGTTTTAGATCTTGCAGATCAAGAAACAGAGTTCATGTAGATCTCAGAATTGTTGCTCATAAACAAGATTTGACAAAACACAATGGATGAGTGCAGACAGAAGTCTTTTGTACTAAGTGATCTTACCCTGAGGAATGAGATCTTCGTTTTCCGGCACGACAGCCTTCGGTGGCAGAAGCCGTGCTTCGAATCTTCCGGTGACCGACGCAAAGACTGGAGAAAAGTCGGTGGAGTGGAAAGTGAAGAGACTGAAAGCGAGACCAGTTATGAGAATAGCGGAGAAGAGCTTGATGAGGAACACATTCTTATGGATCTTGGAGACTGAGAACAACTTCAGCTTCATTTCAAGAAGATATGAACAGTGTGTTGTGTTCTTGGTATGAGTGTTATTAAGACCGACAATGCTCTGGACTTTTCTTTATGCTTTGATTGTAGATCATTGGACCATTTCTAAAAAGGAACCATACAGTAAGTGAATGAATAAAGACGTATTATTTTAATAATCTGATTATGTCACGGTTCACTATATTTTTATTTTTTTTAACTTCTGAATGATTTTATAAAAAGGGTCAAAGCCCATCCGAAAAGCAAAATACAAAGCCCAATAACTCGGTTTAAGAGAAAAATTACAAATTAGACCTAAGGTCCACACAAACAGGGTTCGAAACCCTAATCTCCGCGGTTCACCGTCTCCAACGACGCCGCACCAGTTCCACTCGAATCTGAGCTACCCTCACCGCTTGGAGAACCATCTGAATCCCAAGCCACCGTAAAACCACATACCAAGCACCATCTACGCAGTTAACCGATTAGACGGCTACACTCGAACCCTCTCCACCGTCATCCGAGACGTTTTAGGAGAAGAAGCAAGAGTCAAAAACGTTTTGAAGCACGACCACGCAGAAGAAAGAAAATGAAAAAATTAGAAGAAACTAAAATAAAACCAAACCGGAAAAAATGATATTGTCGGAACTATCATTTCCCGGAAACCTGAGCCGGCGAAGGCGGTGATGACGAAGCCACCGTCTCCCGGAAAACAAGGGCCGACGGTCATAGAGCTGCAAGAGCTTTTATCCCCCGGAAAAAGACTGGACTCGGTGCATGCATCTACTTCGGTCTACCGTCCTTCAACCTCACCACGGAGCCAGAGAAAGCAGAGATGCCACCGCACACCCCGCAAGCGGAGTGATTCTCGGAACAAAACCCTAACCTAGAACCACCAGTATATCGGAAAAGGAACGGTAGATCGAAAACCGCAGCAGATCTAATGACAGAAAACAAAAGAAAAAGGGTTACCGACGTCGGCACGCGCGCGTACGCGCCGCCAGACGCCAGAACCTCCGGAAATCTCCCTTCTCACTCGGTTCACTATACTTTCAGTCTGGAGATACGGCAATGTTTTCTTTTCTTTTGGTAAAAAAAAATCGATTTAAAGTAGTCGAACACTGTTTTATCAAATGAGAAAGCCAGGTCATTTTATTTTATTTTGTCTTTAACATAGTAACATTTTTTGGTCAAATAACACGGTAACTTTGTAAACTGTAATTCATACCAGGATAGGAAAAACAAATCAAATGGACTTGAATATCTTTTTGGACTGAATTGGATTTATCGCATTTAATAATTTTAATGATTGAGGCGTCCCATAACAACTTGCAATCTCTATGGCCCCCATCAATTAGTCTTTGCTTCATTACAAAACAACTTATGATCTCCGAGCGTTTTTAAAGTTCTACAAAATGATGATCCAAACAAAAAGAGAATAGAGAGAAAATGTATGTATTTACAATAATCACCCGATTACTTGTTTACTTTACGCATTGTATTATACACTTATGTCCTTTATAAATTTAACGGAACATGAGTTCATAGAGATATATTAATAGTTTTTTTTGATCAAATATTAATAGTTTAATACTATGCTAATTTAACTAGCGTTTTTTTTATATGCGATCGAAGCCATATTTTCCATTTATAAAAAAAAAGGATTTCATGAAAAATGTCTCCCAACCAATCGGAACTTAATTAGTATTAATAGTTTAAAACTATGCTGATTTTTAACCTTAGACCATCTCCAATGTATTCTCTTATTTTTACCTCTAAAATGGAGGAACTCTATAATAGAGGTTTGTTTTGCTCTAATGTATTTTTCTAAAATAGAGATCTTTAAATATAGAGCAAAATACAGAAAAATTCTATTTCTTTTTTCTATAAATAGAGGAAAAAAAAAACAATTTCTATTTTAAAGGTGAAAATAGAGGTGGATTGAAGTGATTTTGCCTCTAAATGTTATTTTAACGGTAAAAATAAGAGAGGGTTGGAGATGCTCTTAGGGTCAGCAACATATCTTGCTTAAGCCACATGTTATAATACCTGGATCAATAAACTTGGTTATGAGACCTTCTCAGATTCGATAAGACTAATTTTAAACTAGTTAACAATAGATACATCAGTGTTAGAAAAAGATACCTCAGTGTATATGTAATTTTCTTTTGTCAACTTTGTGTTTCATTAAATCTCAAGAATCACGTTATACAACTTTGGATAAACATTACAATTACATAGCATAATACGTGTATGCATCCCACAAAAGATAATGCACGTGTAAGGTCAGAAACATGCATCTAGAATTCTCTCCTTCGCCGGCAATCTCGACGGTCATCTCTGGTGACTACGCTTTTGAACCGCCGATGCATCTTGTTCTTCCCTTTTTCATTCTTCACTGATTCCAAGAACTGTACCCGTGAAATCTTCCTTCCGTCATCATCCGTAGCTTTAGTTTAGACTTCTATCCTTCATCGATTATTGAAACTGGGAATGTTTGATCGATTTACAGCAAATCCTATGCTGGACCATCAAATGATGCCAACTTTCTCAACCATCGGTCAAACTGAATCCAACTTCTCTTCGTCTTTTCTACCCGAGAAATAACTTATGAAACACAAGCTTACGAGAAATTTTAATTCTCAGTTAAGATAAGAGTCAGAATCACACTTAGAGAGAGGTGAGAGCAATTAGAGAGAGCAACAATTATAACGAAGATCGAAAGTTTATAACGATTTTATAACGAAGATCGAAGATCTAATTGCTCTCACCGACATTTATAACGAAGATCGAAAGTTTTTTTAGAGAGAGGTGAGAGCAATTAGAGAGATCAACAATTATAACGAAGATCGAAAGTTTATAACGATTTTATAACGAAGATCGAAGATCTAATTGCTCTCACCGACATTTATAACGAAGATCGAAAGTTTTTTTAGAGAGAGGTGAGAGCAATTAGAGAGAGCAACAATTTTAGTGATTAATTAATCTTTTTCTTTTTCGGCGTATATGTATGTACTCATATGTTACTATAGTTCATATTTAATTTCCAACGTGTGAGAGAGATAGACTAACCATTTGGTTTGGTTACAAGATGAGTTTCTTAGAGTGATAGAAATTGTTTTCTTTTTTAAAACTTTTCAAACTCAGAGTCACACTTATTGTACAAAAGGTTTTTTTGGTGAATAAATTTAACAGTCATTGAAAAATACCTCAAGCAAATTGATGGCTTTATGCATTGTATTATATACACAAATAAACATATCTAACGAGACAAGATGTGTTAATAACATGGAAAGAGTAAAACAACGCAAAACGTTATAGATACAAATCACAATTTACTGTGTGGAAAGAAAAGTCACAATTTACTGTGTGTATCTAATGGGCCTGTGCCAATTGGCATTGAGCTAGAGACTCGTAATGATGATTAGATGGGATAAACTAGAATGAAGTCAATAGTAGCATTATCTTCTGCAGAAAAGAGTCCTTTCGCATTCCCGCTCTCTATTTTTCTTGTTAACTTTTGTTCTCCTCACGCTACATTCCATTCGATTCTCATCTCTGCCGCTCTAGAGCCCATAGAATCTTTGGTTTTGTTCATTCTTTACAGGTAAGGGATGACACATTTTCTTTCCCGAGATAGATTTTTCTCTGTTTCTTTCTATTGCATGTCGCTTGAGGTTCTTCTCCGGATTGGCTCGTGATCTCTTTGCTTTGGTGGTGTCTTTTGTAGTGAAGCCGTCAATAAATGTCTGGAGGGGGACTAACTGCTTTTGAAAGTGTACTGTTGGCTGAAAACGAGGTTTTGAAAGGTAAGTACGAGGATTTGTTGAAAGATCACGAGAACTTAATACAAACGCTAGAGGCTCTTGAGAAGAAGCAGAAAGAGGCTGCGATGGCTAAGGAAGAGGGGGAGATTAAGTATGGTGAATTGCGCAAGAAGTATGGTGAATTGTGTGACAGGAATATCAAGTATAAACCCGGTTTACAAAATATCGGTTTAATAATTTCATTTATGCATGCATTTTCGGTTTAGCTATTTTGGTTAAGAAAACTCTTATATGTTTGTCTTTTCCCTTTTACGGGATTAATCAATCAAAAACATAAACTTTATCTTCTTCCTAACTCTCTCAATCATCACCATCATCTATCATCACCATCACCATCGAATCTTACATCTTCGAGATGGCTCTTCTACCTTCGTAGCCGTCTTATAGGTTCTGATTCTCCGATCTCCGGGTTCTCGGTGAACCTCTGGATTGGGTTTATCTATCTATCCTTATTTTCCTGTCTCAAATTGAAGGAGATGCTAGAGAAGCTTGAAAAGGCTGTTGAATATTTGAACTCTTCTTTTGATGAAGTCGGTGTGGATTCAGGTGATTCAAGTGATTTCGATGTTTTGCACTGGAATCTCCGTGCAGGTGTGATTGAGATAAGTAGTGACGAGGAAGGAAACCAAAGAGAGAGAGCAATGGAGAAAGAGGAGGAGACAGTAACTATGAGAACGAAGAAAAGTTGTCTTTCTATCTGTGACCATGAACCATGCAAACGGAGAAGCAGAGAGAGAGACTTCAAAGTTTCAATTTTTTTCTAAGTTACTAGTACTTGACGGTTAGATGTAAATATGACTAGTCTCCTTTGTATTGATGCTGTTTTGGCTCGGAGTTAGGATTTTACGAGATCAACTTATGTATTGTAAGTGGATGAAACTAGCGTACTTACAAAATGTTAAGCAGCTTCTATCCCTAAATCTACTTTGAGATGGTTCTGTATTAACGAGAGATAGACGAGAAGCTTGTGTATACTACTAGTATTGTCTGAACTTATTCGGCTGTGTTTCTTTAGGAGACATCACAAAGTAGTTTACAGAGAATCAAACAGCCACTTGAATATATATTTTTTTTCTCTTTAGCTCCTTCCAGTTTTCAACATTACAAAGCAAACAATATGTAAACCACTAGTTCCGAATCTGTGGTGGCCTTAAATGAGATTTAAGTAAGTGAGATTACATCTCAAAAGAAAAGGGGAACAGAGAAAGGTTATGAAGGTGGCTTGGTAGCTGAGCCTCCTGCACCCTCGCTGCCATGTTCCTGACTTGGTATCACGAACTTGTTAACTTTCTGTTACATTCACAGCCATAGGTCAACAACAACAACAACAAATAAAAAAAATTGGTTTAGTTTGGAATCAAATATTCAAATGAAAAAAAAAAACTAATCATAATACAAAACAGGCCCCTTTGCATTTACAGTTACATCTAGGAACTTAAGAAACACTATTAAAAAAATACTGATTAGCTTCATCTTTTTCTAACCTGGCATTTACATTATTAATTCATCTTAAATTTTTTTGCTAATTTCTCAAAGTTTTCTATAAGAGAGAAAGTGAACATTTAACTATGATCCAAGAAACCAAGATTCGATTGAATGGTGGAGATCGGTAAGGAGAAGGGATAAAGATCAAAAAAACCTTTGAGAGGACGCATTCTCTGAGAGATTGGAGGAAGCGGATGCATTTCTCTGAATCGTACGGAGACTCAGTGACGCAATTGAGAAGAAGGAGAGCCTCTTGGCCGCATACTGGTTGAGGATTCTGTTTCTCCATTTTGGGAAATGATTAAAACCCTAATGACAGAGGTTTTTGGCCGACAGAGAGCGAGAGAGAGAGAGAGAGACGATGCTTCCGGAATGTAACTCAAGTCTCATCAACTACGGTCACAAGGCAAAAAGGAACGAAACCGTTAATGGGCCCTAAAAAGCCCAGTTTAGCTTTATCAATCACAATACGAATTTGTATAGTCCGGTTTAGTATATTAATTATCCTGGTTATGTTCCATACCAGATACTTCTCTTCTCTATGTAATGAGAAAATATTCACAATTAACAACGGTTTATATAAACCGGACTCTAATAGAGAACTTTGCATTTACATATTTGTTAATCGAAAAATTGCTAATTTCTCACAATTTTGTTTTTTATAAGAGAGTAGAGCCTTGCGCAATGTCTTTTCAAAATTGGTTGTATGAATTACTCAGCATAATTTTTAATATATTATACCAAATTCAACAATACATGTTTCAGAAAATGTAATTACACAAATTAAAAGACGAGAAATACTTAGGTTCACCCCCTATGTGGATCTCTAGGTTCACCTTTTTTTTTGTGCAACCAAAATATATTAAACGCAAGGAAGAAAATAGTCAAAGGGTTTAGCTTGTGGGCTAGCCCATTACAGAAACAACATTTGAAAAGGAGGAAAGAAAGGCCCGTAGGGTCTGTTTAGCAAGAAGATCAGCATCCCTTTTTTTGTAAACGGGGGATGTGGAAGAAAGATAAGGCAGCAAACACCGACGAGGCTCGATCGATATCTGTGAGGACACCAAACAGCTCTTTGTGGTGATGCTTGTGAGTGATTGCTCTTATGAGCGTTATGCAATCAGAGCGAAATTCAACTCTGGAGAGATCCAGTGCCGCTGCCGTTGAGAGGCCTGTGAGGAGGGCGATTGCTTCCGCCATCAGAGGTGAAGCCACTGACTTGATGATCTGAGATCCTGATATGGGAGGGGATGATCTATCCTGCCAGATGAACCAAGAGATTCACGCTGTTTTCGTGGTCGAGTCCCAAGCGGCGTCAACTGTACACGTCACTGAGGAGGGGAGTTGATCCAGCCTTCCTCTGAATTGGTTGCGATTGGGTTTAGGCCTCGACACTCTCTGTACTGATTCTTAGGCTAGATCCCATTCTCTAGCTGCTGAGATCGATTTTGATAATATCTCTGTAGGCGTCGTGGATTTGCCTTCGAAGATCAGCTTATTTCTCGCAACCCACAGGTTCCAGGCGATCCACGGAAGGATTGTCTACCTAACACCTGTTGGTGGGAGGCAGACATATTGTCTGAAAGATGAGATTGCTTCTTTAAAGTTTGCATCCTCCGCTATAGTCACTATGTGGTGCAAAGGGGCCTTCTCCCAGACCTCTTTCGCAAAGGGGCCTTCTCCCAGACCTCTTTCGCAAAGGGGCATTGGAAGAATATGTGTGTTGCTGTTTCTGTTGCCTTGCAACGTGGGCAGAGTGCATCAGTTGCTATTCCTCTTCGTTGGACGTTAACTCCCAGAGGTAAGGCCCCATGTGTAACTGACCAAAGAAAGGTCTTCAGCTTCGGTGACATTTTTGCTGACCAGATTTCTTTCATCCAATTGAAGCTTACGTCTTGTAGATGGTGGGTGAGGGCTTCTGAGAGTGCCGCTTGCTTGGTGTTGTACCCGGATTTGGTAGAGTAGATACCCGATTGAAGGGGTTGCCATACGAAAATATCCTCTGCCCTAGCTTTGCTTGGTCTCAGCCATAAGATCTGCTCCTTCAGCTCAGGTAAAACTTCATCGATCCTCTTTGTATTCCACTGCATAGTATCTGTTAGAAGGTCTGAAACCCGGAGGTCAAGAGTTGATTTGTGAATAGGGCCATAGGGTTTGACATCAGAGTTGAGGCTTATCCAAGAGTCCTGCCATATTTTTGTTGTCTGACCATTTCCTATTGCCTTGCCTAGGTGATCACGGAGGAGGTCTCTACCGTGTAGGACGCTTCTCCCGCCGTGGGAGCAGGTTGCAGGTAACTGGACGTATAAAAGGCTTTTCTTTTGGCAGTATTTTCCTTTTAGGACTCTAGCTCGGAGGCAATTAGGGACCATGAGGATTCTCCAAGCAATTTTTGCTAGGAGGGCCTGATTAAAAACTTGTATATCTCGTAGGCCTAGTCCTCCTAGCGCTTTAGGCTTTGTTAGAGTATCCCACGCAACCCAACATAATTTTTTCTTTTCCGCTGGCCCATCCCACCAAAATCTTGTTAATGCTGATTGTATTCTCTTGCAGAGACTAACAAGGAGCTGGAAACAAGACAATGCATAGGTGGGAATTGCAGTGAGGACAGATTTTAGCATTGTCAACTTCCCAGCCTTTGATAAGAAACGAGAGGACCAGTTGGAAGCTCGCTGTCGGATCCTGTCTACAATTGAGGTAAAGAGATCTCTTTTCCTCCTCCCAAAATGCTCTGGTAGGCCTAGATACTTTCCAACCCCTCCTTCTTTTGGGATACCAAGGATCGTTTTAGCCATCTCTTTTGTCTCTGGTGGGGTTAATCTGGAGAAAGTGATGGAGGATTTGTTGATATTGACTTTCTATCCTGAAGCAAGTTCGTATTTTTGCAGGATTTGGACCAGTGAGGTACAGCTTGTCGGGTCAGAGTTGCAGAACATCATTGTGTCATCTGCGAACAACAAATGATTCACTCTGGGGCTGCCTCTAGCCACTCTGATTCCTCGGAGAGACCCGTCTTTCTCAGCCTTTTTGCATAGGCCTGATAACACTTCTCCACACAGAATGAAGATGTAGAGGGAGATCGGGTCTCCCTGTCTGATTCCACGATGAGGTATGATCCTTCCGTAAACTGAGTCATTTATAAGGAACCTCTAGGTTCACCAACCAATAAAATTTAGTTATTTTTAATATCTTTTAAAAAAGAAACTAAATAATAGGAATTTTGTTAAATAATATTATGTTTCAAAAATTAATAAAAAATAGTAGTGATTACCAATTTTTTTAAAAAAAATATTGATAAACCCAACATCAAATTACTAAACTCTAAACTCTAAATTCTAAACCCTAAACTCTCGGATAAACCTTAAACCCTATAGTGAATCCTAAACTTTTGGATATATCCTAAACTCTAAACCGTTAATCTTAAACCCTAAACAAAACCCCTGAACCTCTTAATCCTAAACTCTAAACCCTTAGTACTAAAACCCAAACTCTAAATTCTAAACATTAAACCCTAAACCCTTAACTATAAAATGATTTATGGTTAAATATTAAGGGTTAAGGATTTGTCTAGAGGTTTAGGGTTTTAGTGTTTACAATTTAGAGTTTAGTGTTTAGAATTTTTTTTTAGGGTTTAGTATTATTGTTTAGAAGTAATGGTTTAAGGTTTAGGGGTTTTTTTAGGGTTTAAAATTAACGGTTTAAAATTTAAGATTTTTCCCAAGGGTTTATGTTACTCAAGGGTTTAGGGTTTAGAATTTATGGTTTAGAGTTTTGTAATTTGATGTTGGGTTTATCAATATTTAAAAAAAAAATTGCAATCACTACTATTTTTTTTATTAATTTTTAAAACATAATATTATTTAACAAGATTTCTATTATTTAGTTTATTTAAAAAAAAAAATAAATCTAAAACAACTAAATTCTATTGGTTGGTGAATTTAGGAGGTGAACCTAAGTATTTCTCTTAAAAGATAGAGATAATATATTGGGGAAGCGGGAAACATAGGCGTCTTGTTTCACAAGAAAGAGAATAAGATATCGATCATTTCAAAACCTAGGATTGCTCTCGTGAACACGTCAGCGGTTGTTTCTTGGTTAAAAGCAAGCAGATCAAAGAGCCAGTTGAGTCAAAAAGCGGACATCCATTGACATTGCGTAGCATAGAGAAATCTCAAAACTACTTTATCGAAAACAAATTAAACGTAAGTTATGCATGAGATATGAATAATCTCGAATTTGATAACTGATGAGTGAATGCATATACATATATTTGTTGACATGTACTTTTACAAAAAAAAAAACATTCAAAAAAAATCTGTTGACATGTTGTATATAAAATGTTAAGGATTTGATAATTGCCTACGCTAACCGATGAAAACGTATTGGGAATGATTGGTAGATTGTGATTTACTTAAGAAAGTGATGAATCATGCAATGAGAACAACACATCATGCCTAACCCGGACAATATCGAGCTTTTGTGTTACCTGGTGGAGCACACTTGTTAGATGCCTGTCGTTGGTTTATAGCAAGATGCTGCCTCATGTTGTAGACCTCTGGTGATATCACGATGCTTATATATGTTTGGGTATATTATTAAGTGTTAAAGTGCTAATCGAATAGCCCATAATGATTATGTGTTTAAGTGGTCATCGAATTGATGATAAGCATAAGTAATCCTTATCGAAAATGATTATGTGATTCAAAGATAACCGAACTGAAGCAATATACTATAGCAAAAGGTGCGTAATCCTTACTAAACTGTTTGTTAAGGTGTCTAAATGATCCTGATTCACTGAGCATATCTACGATTCATTATAGTTAAGATGTTAATAATATTCATGAGGCCTATAGAGTATAGACTATAGTGATCAATACGATGTATGGTCTTGAAAATATTAAGATGACATATGAATATGTTCTCTTTTCTGATCCAAATAAAAAAAAATACAAAGTATACTTTTACGTACACATCATGGAAAAGACGCTACACAAGCTAGCTAACCAGCCTCGGAAAAAAAGAGAACGTAAAAGCATATCTGTTCCTTCATTTGTCTACCTGTTAAACCAAATTCCCACACGCAAAAACCAAGTTTAAAACCTCGCTGATTGCTAAAACGCAGCAACTCAGGAAGAAGACGAAAATCTAAGAGATGGAGGAAGAACTCAAAGTCAACGCTCCCATGCAGGACATTTCGAAACTCAACTCCGGTTTGACTAAGTTCATGACGATTTTCACGACGTTTCTCGTCGCTGGTCTGTTTCACGAGCTTCTTAAGTTCTGTACAACTCGTGTAACGCCTTCAGGGGAGATCACTTTGTTATATGTGTTACATGGGATCTATACTGCGTGGGAAATGGTGGCGAAGAGGATACCCTTTGGATGGAGGTGGGAGGTGAGAGCAGCGCTGGCGTTTACGGCCGTGACTATTGCTTGGCTCTACTTCCCTCAATTATAAACATACGCACCCGCGCCCATGAAACATTGTTGTTCTACAACTTCTTCCGTGCAAAGCATACTCTGACCTGGTTGCTACCAAGCATATATCATTTCGTCAAACTATCTAATAAAACTAAAATAAAATGTACATATTTTGAAATTTGAATATTTTTATAAATAAGTTGTGTTAACGCTTACCTTGTGAATAAAATCCGTTTTATTTGTTCTTTTCCCTCATCGCAGTTTTATAATTTCATTCGATGCATACATGTACCCAATATAAATTTTGATGTTCTTTATGGTTTAATTTATAATCTCTTTAATAATATGATTCATAAGAAATATGCGAAGTGACAATAAACACACACAAAAATTTATTCAAACTGCCAGAAAGCTCTTTCAACCTTGTCGGTCTCTTCTCCGTGGGTGGAGGATAGCAAAAAGATAAAGGAGATAAGATAAGAGAACAACAAATATATACAGACATCATATCTCAACTTCTAACCTCATAGTTGTTGGAACCAATTTCACGGTCCTACAATAGTCTCATACAACACTTGATTGGGGAGCCGACCGTCCAAATGCCTTATAGAACTGTAACCGTCATTTCCTCGTCACGCCCTTGGCAGTGAAAGCTCAAACAGAGCTTGAGAGAAAGATGAAGAAGATAACTTTTATTTATGATGTTTTTTGCTTAACCACAACGATATTACATGACAATGTATATAAAGAGAAAGTGTGCTCAGATACTGACAAACACGTCAGCTCTTAGCCAGTGACAGCACACAAGATTAAGGTATCAAATCTGTTACGCAGCTGGAGGTCCAGCCTTGATGCACTCGTACAACGACCTGCTTTTGACTGCATCTGATCTGATCCTTTAGTACCGTTGGGAAGGTGACAAACTGGCTTGTTGGGCCTCGGTTGCAAGGGCTCAGCGAAGTGGGCTTTATCACAAACAAGAGCTTCTCTCTTGACTAGAGTATCTCTGTTCACACACCCCCTCAAACGAAGCGTGGGAGCCAAGACAACGCCGAGTTTGTCACGCAGAGCACAGAACGGTTGATGCGCCAATGATTTAGTAAAGATATCTGCGAGTTGCTGAGCGGAGGGAATTTGACTGACCACTAAAGAACCCAAAGCAACCCGTTCACGGACATAGTGAAAATCTGTATCGAAATGCTTGCTTCGGTTGTGAAGGGCTGGGTTTGCAGTAAGGTAAACCGCAGAAAGATTATCACAAAACAGCTTCGGAGGATCAGGAAGAGTGATCCCCATTTCCCCTAGCAAAGAGGCTAACCACTTCAACTCGGTTGCAGTAATAGACAAAGTTCGGTATTCTGCTTCAGTAGAGGACCGAGAGACAGTAGGATGACGTTTAGCCGACCAAGAAATAATGTTAGAGCCAAGGAAAGTGCACATACCACCAGTTGATCGACGAGTCTCACGACACCCTGCCCAATCACTGTCGCTAAACCCATACAGTAGAAATCCTGTCTCTGCATTAATATTCAATCCGAGGTTGCAGGTACCTTTCAAATAACGCAGTATACGCTTGAGATTGGTGAAGTTTGCCTTAGTAGGAGCGTGCATCTTCTGACAAACATAGTTGACAGCGAATTGGATATCAGGTCTTGTTAATGTGAGATATTGAAGCTTGCCGGCTAAGCTTCGAAAGTAAGTCGGCTCCGGGAAGAGTTCATCTTGACCAAGAACACGATCTAACTGCAGTGGCAAAGGCGTAGGCATAGGATCACAACCAGCCATTCCTGCGATTTCCAACAGGTCTCTTGTATACTTTTCTTGACACAGAAACAAACCCTCTTCGTGTGACTCAACTTGGATTCCCAAGAAGTAGTGAACTGATCCCATGTCTTTCATGCGAAACGTCGACTGTAGAGTAACCATAAGCTTCTCAACAAGCTTGTCATTGTTGCTAGTGAGTAGCATATCGTCAACGTATAGCAGCAAGTAGATCACATCTGGACCGTGAAGATAAACAAACAGAGATGGATCGCCATGGGTACATTTGAAGCCAAATTCAATCAGAAATGAACTGAATTTATCAAACCAGGCCCGAGGGGACTGTCGCAGACCATATATAGCCTTCCGAAGTTTACACAGATGTTGAGGTCTCTCTGGATCTACGAAACCAGGAGGCTGCTTCATGTAGACGGTTTCTTTCAAGTCACCATGGAGGAAAGCGTTTTCAACATCGAGTTGCTTGATCTTCCAACCTTTCACAGTAGCAATGTGTAGCACAGACCGGATTGTTGCTGTCCGCACTACAGGACTATATGTTTCAACAAAATCAATACCTTCTTCTTGTTCGTTTCCTCGTGCAACAAGACGAGCTCGACGCTTTTTCAACGTACCATCAGCGTTGAATTGAGATTTGTAAACCCATCCACAGCTGACTGGTTGAACTTCTGGAGGTGGAGGCACTAAATCCCAAGTATGAGTCAACTCCATGTTGTGCTTCTCATGACCCATTGCAGCTGTCCAAAGAGGATCTTTAAGAGCTGCAGCAACGGTTTTTGGCTCAGGATAATTTGTCTTCACAGTCATGAGAACATAACGAGGATTGGGTTTGTGAATGCCGTCTTTTCCACGCGTTACCATAGGATGAGATGGAGCAGGAAGTGGGGGCTGAGGAGGAACAGGGGAGGGTAAAGGAGGAAATTCTTCTGGAGAGAAGGGTGGGGGAGAGGGTGGGATGGTTACAGAGGGCTTCGGCACAGGTGGAATGAATTCTTCTTCCGGTGGAGGCACATGTATAGGGACGGGTTCTTCAAGGAATTCAGACTTCCAAGCAGAGAGAAGTTGCGTATCAGATAACTTCAGGAAGGACTGAAACTCTTTCTTATAAGGAAAGTTTGCTTCGTTGAACAACACATGACGGCTCACATAAACATGACCACTGGGAGGATGCAAGCACCTGTAACCCTTGTGTTGCTCGCTGTAACCGATGAAGACACAGTGAAGGCTCTTAGGATCGAACTTATTGACTGCGTAAGGCCTAAGGAAGGGATAACAGCTACAACCAAACACACGCAGAGACGTGTAGACTGGAGACTTTCCAACCAACATCTCGTATGGACTGAGGTGATTAGGCAGCACTGATGACGGTAGCAGATTGCTGAGATAAGTAGCAGTCATAAACGCTTCGACCCAAAGTTGGTGAGGGACTGTGCTTTGAAACATCAGAGTCAGGCCAAGTTCTGTTACATGGCGATGTTTTCGTTCAGCGAGGCCGTTTTGTTGCGGTGTGTGGGGACAGGAAAGTTGATGTTTGATTCCACACGCAGCAAGATGATGTTTCAGTTGATTACTTGTGAACTCACCCCCACCATCCGTTTGAAACGATTTGATTTTGCATTCGAGTTGGTGTTCAACATACTTCTGGAAACTCAAGAACACCGAAAAGAAATCTGATTTTAACTTCAATGGGTACAACCAAGTGTATCTTGAAAAATGATCAACAAATACAACATAGAATCTAAACCCTTGAGTGGAGACAACTGGAGAAGGTCCCCAGAGGTCACAATGCACTCGTTCCAGAGGTTTAGTTGCAACAAAATCAGAAACAGAGAAAGGTAAACGTGAAGACTTTCCAAGCTGACACGCCTCACAGAGCTGCAAGCTGGATTTATTGATAGAGATGGCTTTATTTGCTGACAAACGCTTGAGAACATCTTGATGTGGGTGACCTAGCCTCATGTGCCACACATCATCACTGGTGACTTGCTGTCTGTGAGAATAGTAAGTCATAAACTGCGGGTTCTCCAAGACGTAAAGATCCTTCTGTCTACTGCCCTTGGTGAGAAGCTGCCTTGTCTGTTTGTCCTTCACAACAACACTATCAGAGTCGAACTCAATGCAGCAAGGATAGTCAGCAGTAAGTTTGGAAACAGACAGAAGAGATTTGGTAATGTTAGGACAAACGAGAACATCATTCAAGAGAAGTTTACCTTGAAGACTAGGCAGTTCAGCAGTTCCAACGTGTGTGATAGGAAGATACTCACCATTACCAACCAAAACTGTATCACCACCAGTGTAAGCTTGAGCTGACTGCAAGTGAGCAGTTTGGTTTGTGATGTGAGCAGTGGCTCCAGAATCAGCACACCATTGTTGACCAGAGGACTGTTGCTGATTAGAACGGAAGGCTGCTAGAGCTCTATGGTACTCTTCGGTTTGAAATGAATGATCAAAACGTTTGAAGCACTTGTACGCAGGATGACCAAACTTATTGCAGATCTGACAAGTTGGTCTATCTTCAGCAGATGTAGCTCCACGGCCAGGTGGCTGACTGATTTGTTGGTGAAAGCCGCGGCCTTGAGTAGAATAGCCTCCTCTTCCACGAGACCCACCTCTGTTCCCTCGACCACGCGACGAATAGCCTCCTCTGTTGTTGGAATAGAAGGCTTGGTGAACAGAAACATCAGTAGAGGACTCGTAAGAGGTAAGCTTGTCGTTGAAGCCGATCAGTTTGAAGACCACATCGTCGAAGTTGGGACCGGGAAAGACATCCATTGAGCTCTCAATGACTGTAGAAATAGACTCATATTCTCTGCCAAGACCACGAAGAACGCCATAAATCTTTTCTTGGTCTGACAGAGGAGCCCCAATGGAGTCAAGTTGGTCACAAAGCGACTTCATCTCGGAAAGATACTCAGCGAGGGTGCGAGCGCCCTTTTTGGTGTTTTGAACACGACTCTGCAACTCCAGCTTCCTTGTCGGTGACACACGGTTATATTTCTGAGCAAGATAGTACCACAGTTCCTGAGATGAACGAAGACCGTAGACACTCTTGATTGCTTCTTCCGAAAGTGAACCACACAACCATGCCATGATTCTCTGATCTGTCTGAACCCATTTTGCGTGAGCAGGGTTCGGTGTCTCCGTTACAACCTCGCCGTTGTTAACACTGATTGTCGGAGGAGGACGGAGCGTGGCACCAGTAACGTAGCCAAGTAGCGACTGACTGTTGAGAAACTGCTCGAACTGAAACTTCCATGAGAGATAGTTGGAATCGTTCAGCTTGAGTGTGACGCAATGAGTGATAGTAAGGGGAGCGGAAAACGGATCACCATCCATAGCGAAGCCTCAGGTTCTAATCCCTGAAGCTCTGATACCATGAAAGCTCAAACAGAGCTTGAGAGAAAGATGAAGAAGATAACTTTTATTTATGATGTTTCTTGATTAACCACAACGATATTACATGACAATGTATATAAAGAGAAAGTGTGCTCAGATACTGACAAACACGTCAGCTCTTAGCCAGTGACAGCACACAAGGTTAAGGTATCAAATCTGTTACGCAGCTGGAGGTCCAGCCTTGATGCACTCGTACAACGACCTGCTTTTGACTGCATCTGATCTGATCCTTTAGTACCGTTGGGAAGGTGACAAACTGGCTTGTTGGGCTTCGGTTGCAAGGGCTCAGCGAAGTGGGCTTTATCACAAACAAGAGCTTCTCTCTTGACTAGAGTATCTCTGTTCACAGGCAGAGCAGTATAATTAGCCGACACTTTTTCAGAATGCAAATCATAAGCTTTAAAGCCACATATACAATATATGAAAAATGGCAAAACAATTATACATGAATCCTATAATGATTTCATGCTCGAGGTCTTTAAACCGATTTTGATTGAGATAGATTTCATATTAAAAAACTAATGTTCTTGAATATTGAGTATATTCAAGATGACTTATTAGTGTTTTCTGTCGGATCGAAATTAGAAAACACAGATAAAATATCATTTTTGCTACCACGGAGTGGATAAAACAATAAAATAGATTTTCTTGACAAAAAAAAGAATAAAATAGTTGTCCACCCAAGAGGAAGCATAAACAAGAATAA
Source organism: Hirschfeldia incana (assembly GCA_026261945.1). Classification (NCBI taxonomy): domain Eukaryota; kingdom Viridiplantae; phylum Streptophyta; class Magnoliopsida; order Brassicales; family Brassicaceae; genus Hirschfeldia; species Hirschfeldia incana. The sequence goes on from JABCMI010000006.1 coordinate 10,048,557, forward strand.
GCCTTAGAAGGTAGAACGTACACAAGAGCCAACTTCAGAAGGAGGAACGTACGCAAGAGCCAGCCTTAGAAAGTAGAACGGACATAAGAGCCAGCCTCAGAAGGGAGAACGTAAAAGCAACCCGTTCCTTCATTTGTCTACCTGTTATTATCTATTCATTCCGGCTACCTTAGATACACACAACAACCAAGATAAAAACCACGATGATTGAAAGATATCAGTATCAGCAAACACAAAATAAGTGAGACATGGAGGAAGAAATCAAGAGATTTGCAGTGGTATACATTTCCGCAATAATCTCCGTAATTTATTGTTACTACATACCGTCCAGAATCAAAGCTGGGGTTCCTCGATTACTCTCTATTCTTCCAGTATGTGTTCAGTTCTTTGTTTTCCCCATGCTCTTCTCCTCAGCATTGTTCACTTCCAACATAATGTTTACCCTCACAGGGACGGGAACGTTAAAGCTCATACTCTTTGCATTTGATAAAGGTCCTCTTTTCCCACTTACCACTAGTCTTTTTAGATTTATTTGCTTCACTTTCTTTCCCATAGAAGAACTACGCAAAAAACCTAAATCTCAATCTACCTCCCCCACTTGGGTTTTTCCCACTAAAGTTGCAATATGTGCAGTGATGTTAATGTTACATATGCGAGGTTACAAACATAATCTTCCCACGGTTCTGTTATGGGTCCTGTATCCTCTATATATGTACTTGCCACTTGATGTTACATTTAACAGCATCAAATTTCTGTTCACTATTATTCTTGGGTGCGATCTTAAGCCAGTGTTCGAGGAACCTTACCTATCCACCTCTCTTCAAGACTTCTGGGGTCGCCGGTGGAATCCAATGGTGTCTTCCCTTCTCCGGTCAGCTTTCTACTTTCCTCTGAAGGGTAAATCAAACTCCAATTTGGCTATGTTTATCGGGGGTTTTGCGACCTTCCTCGCCTCTGGTCTGTTTCACGAACTTCTGTTCTTCTACACAAGCCATGAAACGCCTTCCTGGGAGATCACTTTGTTTTATGTGTTACAAGGGGTTTGTACTGCAATAGAAATGGTGGTGACAAGGTCAACGTTTGGGCAGCGTTGGGCAGTGAGACCAGTGGTGTCTCGGCTGCTTACAATGACTTTTATGATTGTGACCAGTGGTTGGCTCTATTTCCCTCAAATTACAAGGGGAAATGAGATACGCCATTATGTTACTGAATATTTTATTGTTTCGTGAAATTGCAAAACACGAAAAATTGTTAACAAAAAAAACTAAAAAGTTCATATTGTACGTGTTTTTAATATTGAAAACTGAATAAGCTGTGTTCATTTGTTATGTATAACTCGTGAATAAAATCTATTTTGTTTGTTGGGTTCGTCTTGATTTTTAATTTTCTGGTGATAGACGGCAGTTTCAGATAAATATTACTTTATCGAGACTTCGCATACTTGCATAGTTATTTGGTCCAGTTATTATTATTTTTTTTTGAAAAAGGGCTTTCTATTAAAATTCAAGAGTTTGATACAAATGATTCACACTTGTGATCAAAGAAATTTAGATTGCAAAGTAGTGAGAGAATAATAAGAAAACAGTAATTGAGAATGCATATTTCATGGCAGAAAAGTTGGAGAAGGTTGATGAAGACAATGATGATGATTCTAGTGTTTAGGACCACGACCTCGTCCCCGTTTACCTCTTCCTCCCACTTCTGTCCATTCAAACTCTGAACCTTTAAGAGATGGTTTAATGAGCCTACCTCCTCGAGTTCTATGGATCAAGTCGTCATCTGAAGCAGCAGTTGTACCTGGACCTGGTACAAAAAGTGGTGGAGAAGAAGAGAATACCTCATCCAGAGGTAAGTTAACAGCATGAGAGGAGGTGAAAGAGACAGTGCAGTTGGCATCTGAGGAGGCTATCCCGGCCACTTCCTCAGACGTTTCAATCTCACTTGTCGGATCCGTCACTTCTAAACCTGCTGTAGTATCCATTTTGTTTCTTTCACATCTTGTATCAGCCGCCTTTACCAAGGACAATTCAGAGCACATGTTGCTATCTTCTTCAATAAGAGTAGCAGTCTTAGGAGTGTTTGGAGATTTATTTAAGTCTTGTTCAGCACCAGAAGGAGAGAGAGTAGCAGTCTCAGTTGATGACTCAGTATTTGTACCAGTAGCTACTGAGAGAAGGTCAAGTTAAGCAGGTGTGATGTCTGCCTCTTGGATAGTATTTTCGGCCTCAGATGTAACCTTAGGTGGACTTTTCTCTATTGCCAACGAAGGTGGAAGTGCAAGGAAAGTAGTAGTAGCAGTGGAGAAAGTAGGAATAGGAACCATTGGAGCAGTAGTTTGGTCCAGTTATTTGGTCCAGTTATGCAACTACAATGAGCAAAAAATAAAAACATTAAATAGATAAAAAAAATTGTTCATTATTCTTTTTTTTGTCAATTTTTCACTTTATAGTAAAATACGAAGTGAGGATGAAAATATCCTAAAACCGTATACAACAGTTTACAAATTCAATATCCAACTTTTTGCATTTGAACATTTCACATCACTTTTTTTTTTCAACTTAACTATTTAATCACTTTGATTTATATCTTACAATGGTTTACTAAAATTCAATACTTATTCCACCATTCTTTATTTTATACTAGGGGTTTGTCGGGGCTACGCGCGGGTTTTTCTAATATTGTTATAATTTCACTATGATTTTATAATCTAGAACATTTTTCAACAGTATTTTAGAAAACAAATTATATATATATGATCTTATGGAATTTATTAATTTGATTGTAATCTTTGCAAAGTTACTATGAAAGAAATTTAAGTTTAAATATATGCATGACAGTTTAAAAACGTAATAACTGAATTATTTATTATTTGATTGAAACTTATTAATTTAAATTATGATTTAGATAATTTATAAATGTGGACTTCGTCTTACAATGATTATAATAAATTAGAGCTTATACATACATATATATATATATATATATATATATATATATATATATATCAATAATTAGATATGATAGTAAAGATGCCTAAAAACTTAAATTGATAAATCCATGCTAGTTATATAAACTGCATTTTTTATTTATCTTTTATTTTGTGTCATCTCATTTGGAATAAGATAAACTTTTTTCATGTTTTATACTATCAGCTTTATATTTGTTCGGTTCAACTCGGATTACTTTTCAGTTATCGGCTAAAATAGAACCGAACCGAAAACCCAAAGTAAATGAAATCGATCTTGTATTTGGCTAGATTCATAACTGAACCAATATTCTTACTTCAGATCGGGTTTGGATTTGAGATTTATGCTCAGACCTAGTTTTGTATATTGGGGTGATGGAGAGGTGTTATAATAGTTTGATGCTTTGGATTTTTCTAGGCTAATTTCAATGAATTATATTTTGTGAGCGGTGTTTATGATGATAATTTCAAATAATCATAGGTGTTATATTAACCGCTAGTTTCTTCTCGTTAGGATTTGTCAAAATTAAGAAGTTGTGACTATATCAATTTAACCAATCAGATATATATATTGATCGTAAAGATACATTCGAAGTTGGTAAGGTGTATTTTTAATCCTAAATCTTAGTATTAAGAATTTGAAAATTTTGATATTTATTGTTGTTGAGTAATTTTTTTTGGATGATGTAATTATGTTTCCATCTCTATTTGTTAAGAACATTATTTAATGTTTTTATTATGTGATAGGTTTATATATTTTGTGTTTGTGTTTTTCAATAATATATTTTGTATATAATAGTAAAGCCTCTGATGTAAAGCATATTAAATTTCAATAACTCTGCATTTGTTATTTTAAGATTAACAGTTTAACATTATAAATTGTATTTTATTTTTTATTTGAATTATTTGAACATTATTCTTTGCGATGTTTTGTGTTTTCTCTCCATATTGTGACATTAATCCGTCACTATCTATGTATTCCGTTTACCTTTTTCTTGTGCTTTGCTTCTCACCCTCACCAAAAAAATATTCACCTTTGTGTGTTTGTTCTTCCTCAGATTGTTTGGTATTTGTTATAGATTGGGTTTATAAGTTTCATGTTGTGTGATTGTTACTCACAGCGTTATAGGTTTTTCGGTCAATATTGGCTGCTCCTTTTCTTACTTAGATTTTTGTTGATGTTAGAAAGTGCATCTCCTTAGGTTGGATCAGAGTCTAGTCGTCTTTGATGTTGATTTCTTCTTTGTTAGCTTACCGTCGATAATTCATGTTCGGTTGGTTTTCAAGATCTGGTTTTTGATCATCATGCTTCTATGCTTTCTTTCATAGTTTGAGGTTGGCTCCACGGTTTGCTGATTTCATCACTGCTCGCGTCTCTAGTGGCTCTTTATTTTGTCAAATTTGCGACTCCAGGTTTAGATAGTTTTTTTTTTTGTGTATGCTCTGTAGATTTATAATGTTGTGTCTGGTCTCAAGTTTGGGTTTTGGTTTTTTGGTGGTTAACTTTCATTCTCCCTCCTTCAAGCTGTATGTTTACTTCTCCTTCTTTTCTTAGTATAAGTGTGCGAAGTTAGATTCTCGGAATTTTTGTCTTTTTATCTAGAGTCTTGTGGTTCTCCGCTGGTATGAACATTTTCTCTGTGCTTGTTTAGTTTGTGAGGTGCTTCGTACATCTTAGCTGGTGGCTGCGCTTATAGTGTGTTAAATATTTTTTTCTCATGGCAATTTTTGCCTTCTGTTGAATATTCTTGCTCTAACACGCTAGCTTGGTTCTCTATATTAGTATTTGATCATGTTTTTGTATTCGAAAGATGTTTTGTCTCAGAGTTTATCTTTCTACTCTTTTCTAACATCTCCTTGTTATAACCAAAACATTCTATGATAAATTGAGTTAAGTTAATTTTTGTTCTTGACATAATTTCAATTCTAAACATTTACTTAACTAGTGTGCTTTTGGCATTTTATTTTTTCTCCATGATTATAGAGATTTTATGTTTCTACCATGAGTTGTGTTTCTAGTTTATTTTTCTTAATTTGGTCAATATTAAAATAAATATATAATTTGTAAATAAAATAATAGAAAATAGTAATAACTAATAAAATAGTGAAGTTTATGTTATTTTTAGTTGTGAATAAATTAAAAATTAAAAGTTTATTTATATTATTTTATTCATTTTTTATTTTTTAATTAATAAAATAGATTATCAAACTTAAAAAGATGAAGATTATTGTGAAAATGATTGGATAATGCACAATTAAAAAGTGGTGAACTAAACTATAATAATCTAAAAAAAATATCTAAAATGTAATCAATCTAATGGTATTAGATTACATTATACCATTAATCAACAGAAGTTCATTATCATTATCGAGAATATTAGATTACATTATGTGATCCCTATAAATTATCAATGAAATCAAAATGACCCCAGTGAAAACTGTGGGTGGCTCCGCCACTGATCATTAGTGTATGTATACATAATCCTACTTTGAAATTTATGATTCAATCGAATTACCCTTAGATGATGTTATTGTTTACTGCGTCCACTTTTGTTTTTACACTTATCATATGAACTAGTAAATTGAGATTGTTAACCCCTAAAATATTATATATTCAAAGATCCTAAATTGACTTCCGTAAGGAATTTGTGGAGACGGAAGTAAAAAAAAAAAATTGTTTCTGATTTTTCACAGATTTGTGATAGAAGTTGAAAAAAAAAATTAATTTCCTCGGGACTGTGTCAAAAATTTCCTATGGATTCCCGATAGAATTTTTATTTTTTTGCTTCTGTCAGGAAATTTCCAATAGATTCTCCAAGGATTGTGGTTTAGTGTCAAGAAAAATGAAAATAAACCATCAAGAATATCTGCTTATGTTATTTTAACAACATACAAAAATTTATTATATTCACAAACTATCAAATACACTTTAAATTATTATTTTTAAACTATTGACGAATTTAGTTAATCATTCGTGTATGTATGCATAATATTATTTTGAAGTTTATGAATCAATCGAGTTACTAAACTAGGTGAAATATTGAGTGTTTATTAGATCAAAATTCTTTTTCGCTTAGCATATAACCCGACACTTTTTAAAGATTGTTAACATATTATATATCTATTATCATGATATTATTTTGAAGTTTATCAATCAATCTCAAAATAACATATATAATAAAAAGGAAATATTTATAAAAAATTAAAAACGAAAATATATTCACAAAAAAAAAGAAAAATAATAGATTTATACTATATGAGCATGATAACATATTATATATCTATAGTGATTTTATAAAAACAAAATTCATAAAAGTTAATCTTGATACTAAAAAAGAAATAACCAGCCATTTAAAACATAATTTTGAACAATTTAACAAAAAATTTATATATATTAACAAAATTGTTTTCTTAATATCAATCTATTTTTAGAATAACATAAACCAACATATTTTAGAGGAATGAAAATATTTTACAATTACTCACATAACATGATTTCTCAAAATTGCAAAAAGTATTTATTTTTGAAATATTTAATAATAAGTCATACATTAGAAAATGAAATTAAAATATTCTTTATTACTATAAACGTTTGATAATTTAATTTATATATTAATGAACTTTTGAAAGATTATACTTATATTAATTTATTAAACCTTGAATTGATTAATAACTTATTTATTTTTATTTGATTCTCAAAATAACATATATCATGTAAACTCACTAAAATATATTACAAATCTAAAACAATAACCAACCTAAATTTAAATGAAAAATAATAAAAAAAAAATAATTTATTTAGAACAAAAACTACTATGATTTATTTTGATAAGTAAATAAAATCCAAAATAGATAAATAAATATTAAACATATTATATAGTATATATCCAAAATCACATATCTAATAAAATAACATAATATTATTTAAAATAAACCATATATATAAATTACAACATAATTAAAATTAACATATCAATAATTTATATACTATATCATTTTAAAAATATTTATATTCGTGCATGAGCACAGAAAAATCACATAGTATTCATGAATTTTCATGTATCCAAGATGAAATATGTACGTGTTTTCTTTTCGGATCCATGATAAGAAAACACAAGTAAAATATATTTTTGCTATCACATGTCGAAAAATCTATAGTTAAAAAAAAGTCCAAAAAGCTATAAACTAGTTTGTCAATACAAGAGCCAGCCTTAATTAGAAGCGAGAACGTACGCAAGAGCCAGCCTCAGAAGGGAGAACGTAGAAGCAACCTCTTTATTCATTTGTCTATCTGTTAAACCACAATCCAGGCTACTTTAAATACACTAAACAACGTAACCAAGATAAAACCTCGATGGTCGTAAAACATCATCATCATTATCATCATCATCATCATTATCATCATCATCATCATCATCATCATCATCATCATCAGCAACACACAGAAATAAGTGAGACATGGAGGAAGAAAACAAGAGATATGCCCTAGTATGGCTTTTAGCAATAATCTCGGTAATTTACTGTTACTACATACCGCCCAGAATCAAATCTAGGGTTCCTCGACTACTTTCTATTCTTCCAGTATGTGTTCAGTTCTTTGTTTTTCCCATGCTCTTCTCCTCTGCGTTGTTCACTTCCACTATAATGTTTAGCCTTACAGGGATGGGAACTACAAAGCTAATCCTCTTTACATTTGATAAAGGTCCTCTTTTCCCACTTCCCACAAGTCTTTTCAAATTTATGTGCTTTGCTTTCTTTCCCATCGAAAAACTTCGAAAAAACCCTAAATCTCAATCCATTTTTCCCAAACTGGTTTTCCCTATTAAAGTTGCAATGTGTGCAGTGTTAATAATGCTACATGTGCGAGGTTACAAACATAATCTTCCTACGATTCTCTTATGGGTTCTATATCCTCTATATATGTACTTGCCAATTGAGATTTTATTCACCATCGTCAAATTTATGTTCACTATCATTCTTGGGTGCGATCTTGAGCCAGTGTTCGATGAACCTTACTTAGCCACCTCTCTTCAAGACTTCTGGGGTCGTCGGTGGAATCCAATGGTGTCATCTGTTCTCCGGTCAGGCTTCTACGCTCCTCTGAAGGGTAAATCCAACTCCGGGTTAGCTAAGTTCATTGCTTATTTTACGACGTTCCTTGCCTCTGGGCTGTTTCACGAACTTATATTCTTCTACACAAGCCATGAAACGCCTTCGGGGGAGATCACTTTGTTCTTTGTGTTACAAGGGGTTTGTACTGCGACAGAAGTGATGGTAAAAGGGTCAACGTTTGGGCAGCGGTGGGCGTTGAGACCAGTGGTGTCTTGGCTGCTTACATTGACATTTGTGATTGTGACCAGTGGTTGGCTCTATTTCCCTCAAATGTTAAGGGGTAATGAGATGCATCATTATATTACCGAATATTTTATTGTTACCTGAAATTGTAAAATAAAAAACTAAGTTCATGTATCTGTTTTCAACATTTTAAGTGAATAAGTTGTGTTCATCTGGGAATTTCCTCGTGAATAAAACCCATTTAGTTTGTAGATTTCATCCTTAGGCAATTTGATCAATATAATATCTATTTAACCCGACTCTGCATGCTTATATACCTATTGGTCCAATCTGGTGATAATAGGGAATTTCAGAATGATATATCAGAAGAACTCAAATATATATATACAAACAAAGAGAAACAAACCAAACGCACGATAGATAGGATGGTAGCCTGGAACACTGGGATTGATGGGAACTGGGTTCTATGTAAGCAGCAGCTGAAAACGAGGAACCATCTTTTTTCGGCTGCATTTATTCCTCGTCATTATGGAACAAACTTATGAATGTTCTTATGGATGTTGTGTCATTCATACCGCAACCAAACCTTGACCGAACTAGGAGCTTCCTTGTTCGTTATGTCTTCCAAGCCACAATCTACATTGATTTGGCGTGAAAGAAACTGCTGGAGGCATGGTGAGAGGCCGCGATCCCATGAAGTTCTCTTAGCCATGATTGGCAGACAGGTCAAGAACATGATAATCTTTTAAAAAAGATTATTTTTCAAGTTTATTATTTGCCAAATTAATTAGCTAAAGTGACTATTAATTACTGTAACAAGTATATTTTTCTATTGAATCAAATTTTACATTTTATTTATAAAAAAAACAAACCAAACGCACAAAACATACATATGAAACAAGAAATATATACTGTATATATATATATATATATATATATATATATAAATCTTCCTTTAAGACATAAATAATTTGGAGAATATCTTTATATATAAAAGAGGGTTCTTTCTCTCTTTATTGTGACACGTTGGACGCCATGTCACAAATTCAAGCGTTGAGGGTTGATACGTATTGAACGCCGCGTTTCATTAAACTTTACGTTTGTGGGTTTTTTCTGACTTGAGCGTTGGGCTGTGAAGGTCGTTGTTCTCGCTAACCCTAATACGACAGAGAAGAAACCAAGGTCCTCTTCCTCCTTCGTGACCTGATGCCGTTTGCGCTTCTTCACATCAGTTGAACGGTCTGAGTAGAGGCTTCATGATTAATCTCATTGATTCACTCCCCTACTGCGTCGTCTTCATTGCTTCTTCGGTCTGAAAGACGGTGATTTCGTGGTATAATATGTGTGAGTGTTGTTCTCCCACTTCGTATATGTTCTATTTCATACTAATAAATCGTTTTATGGCTAATTTCAGGGTTTTTTCTCCGATCTGAAGTCCGGCAAGTGCTCATCCGTCATGGAGACTAGGCTCCTGTGATTCTGGGAGGCTAGCAAGGGATGGGCAAGCGGCGGAGTAAGAACGGAGCAAGCGGCGGAGTAAGAACGGAGCAAGCGGCAGAGCAAGCACAGAGCAGGCGGCGGAGAGCTGATGAACCAATTGACAGGCAGATCAAGATGGATAGCCATGGAACAAGTTACAGAGAGCGTGAAGAGACAGAGATAGCAAAGTCGATTTCTGTAGTTCAAGCTCTCACATGGGAGGCGATAGGCTCTCGAAAATTGTGAATTTGTGAGTTTATAAGGGCATCTCCAACCCATACCTATTTTTTCCTCTATAATTCACACTAAAATAGAATGACTTTATTTAAGTGTAACTTTTGCTCAATTGGGTTACACTAAAATAGAGTCACTCTATTATAGAGTAGAGAGTATAGGGATTTCACTTTTTCACTCCAAATATAGAGTGAAAAAATGAAATCTCTCTATAATAGAGTAACTCTAATTTTATTGTAAACCAATGGAGCATAACTTACACTATAATAAAATCACTTTATTTTAATATGAATTATAGATGAGAAAAAAAAAATTATTTGTTTTTGTACGATAAAGGGAATGAATGATTGGTTTAAGTTGATTTCTTTTTTTTTTTTTGCAGAATTTAGTTTTGTTCTATCTCTTCGTCTCTTTCTCAAGTTGATTCCAAAATCTTTCTTTTTTTCTAATGGCGTCAATCTAACAGTTTTAACGTCACGCTCTTTCCATCATTCTTCTTTATTTATTTTAACATTTTTGATTCTCAACTTTTCTCTCCCTTATAATTCTGATTTACGGAGCCTTCTGGTTTGATTGTTTTTGTTGGCTTATTTCTGAACCAATTGTCTCACTTCTGAGAAATTGACAGGGAGAGCGCTGGAGTAAGAAACGGAGAGAACGAGATGGGGAGAAACAGAGTAAGTGAAGTATATATTGAGATGAAGAGAGTGACTGAGATATTGAGATGAAGGCCGACCGAGAAGTCGAGATATAGACACGAAGCAAGTGAGTAGGATGAACCATTTTTATATATCTTCTGGTCGGATCTGCTTAAATAAGTTTAGCTATGATCAAAACAAGGAAACAATACACATAAGTTTGATATTGTTTATGCTATTTTTCTATTTCAGACGAAGTGGTCTTGCTTGATGTTATTTGATCTCCAGTTATTGGCATCGTTCACGATTCTTAAAGGTAATCAGATATTTTCCATACATGGGCTATTCACAAGGAAGAACCAAGAGAGACAAGGAGATGTTAATGAACCAAATCTAGATGCTTTTCTCATGAATTATGATTATACATTTCTTCTTTTGAGCTTCTGAAGGTATTGTATTTTTTTCTTAGACTACCCTGGAATATAATGTTAATGAGAACGGGTTTAACTACTGTATTTTGGTTAATGTTTCATCTCTTGCAGTCTTCATATGTCTGCATCAAATATATTTACACAATAACGATATGAATCATGTATTTATGACTCATGACGTCTGAGGCTTTCGGTTGATTTGCAATGATATGATCAGTGACTTTGGTAGACATTCATTGGGTTTCTGTTAGTATTTTTTTTGTATGAATTAGAGGATATAGTTATGCAACAATGGATCCAAATCAATTAGTTAAAAATTTGCATTTATTTCCCTCCCTCTCTCTGTATATCTATATCTATATCTATATTTATACTATACTAAAAGCACAATATAGTGAGCAACTAGGCTATCCACGTCCTCAAAAATAATCTACCAATCAGAGGAGTTTGTTTTTGAAACATCATAATCGCTGAGTCAAATGATATTTTGTTAATTTGTCCTTTATTAAAATACTTAATGGGCGATCTACCTCTCCTTCTTCTTCTCTAGAAAACCCAAACGCCAGTGAAAATTCAGAAGGTGGGTAAGTCCTCCTTTAATTGAATCTTCAAAGCTTTCATCAATATTGTAATACTCATGGCTACAAACTCTTTAATTTCCCCAATCCCACAATATATAACTTACCCCCATGTTTTGCAGTTCGTAACTGTTGTAGATGATGAAGATAAATAGAATCCATGTCAATTGATCATGCCGCCATCACATTCAAAACATCTAGATCTTCGTATAGCGTTTAGGCCTTTCGTCTCAGTTGATATATGGCTGAGCCGTGCTGTTGCTACACATAAAATCAGTTCTTCCTTACAGTACAATGCTCACCAACAAGTTTTAATCATCAACACTCATGTTCTCTTTCATCATGATTCAACACTGTCTATGGTAAGAGATTATTGCAGCATGTACAAAGTTTCAATCTTAAATCGTTGTTGTATCAATTCCTTTATCACTTCTGATGGTTTGCATCTTTCTGAACAATAATTTTTTAACAGGTTTGTAAGATTCTCCAGTATGCTGAACTTACCAGGAGGACGTCAATCGTGGTCCGATGCAGATTATACTTTGCTGGTAACCACCACCAATTCTGGGTTTTAGGAACTTTCATGTGTTACATCTAAAAAGCAAAGATACTGATTTTTTTTTGCTGTTCAGATTTGTTTCTACTTTTGTGGCAAAGATTGAACAGTAAGCGAGGGCCTGTCTGCAAGTTTCTCAAACCACAAGGCTTTGTCCTTACGACACTGCTCATCGGTACAGAGTTTCAGAAGCTTACAAGGTCACTATTTTTTATTATAATATTACTTTGGGTATGCTGTATTTTTTTTTTTTTTTGCTACTTTGGCTTTACAGTGGGTATGCCACAGGAATCACTGGGGTAACATGTGCTGTTGATTTCATATGGCTTCTAAATTCAAATCGGTATAGAAAGTATCTACAAACAAGTTGGAGTAAGGCATGTTTAGGCTACATGCTCTTCGAGTTTCTCTTATGTAGAAGAATGTCTCTTGCATCAGAATTCTTTGGGCAAAGTTTTTATGGGACAGTTTACTTTATACCTCCATTAACATGTGACCATTTTGCATTGCAGTATCTATTGAGAAGAGATTCACTAACTGCTGAAGATTCTTTTGCCTTTCTGAAATAACAACAATGATGGTGACCCAAGTTATGGACCTTCTCATTCATCTGAGAGTGCTCACGTAAGTTTCTTTTCCTAATTTGCTTGATTGCTTCTCTTCCCCTATACAACTCGTTTTGACGGACTTTGATGGACTTAGGTTTCTATCACAGTGGACTCACGACAAAAGAAGTTATTGATCTGTGGATTCTAGCTGATTTTGATGGAAATCTAAAACAGTTTCAGGTAACGTCTCTGCATGATTCACTTCTCCTTAAAACCTGTTCATAATAGATCAATTATAAGCTATAGTTCACATAATGCCAATAGCATCTAAAGCCCTTGGTCTTGCTCTTAAACACACACATGTTACTCAACTATTTATGTGACTCATTGCAGCAAAGAGTTGGGAATCATACCCAGCAGAGGACAGAGAAGTAAATGGTAACCAAGAAGAAACGGTTGGTTTGGGTATCAAGAACACAACATTGTTTCCTTCTGAAGTGGAGAAAGGAGTGAAGCCAGAAACTTACTTTCTCTCAGATAGTCAGATCAAACGAGGCTTAAATTTTTATTCTCTCCCAATGAATGCCTTGCTCCGGTGCTCCCAATTGGTTTCATGGCAAAACCCTCTAACAACAAACCTCTCTCTTCTTACATTTAAGAGACCTTTAGGTTTATGTCTCCCCCCTCTCACATTAGAGGTTCGTATCAACACTTTTGCCTCCATAGGCCAAAAAAATACTGGCAACGCCCTTGCCGCTCTTCCCTTGTGGTTTCTGCGTTGGGTGAAGAAGAGAGAAAAAGACGTTACACGCTGGTCTTATACATTATACTAATATGTTAACCAAATGTGGGAGCTTTCATGTAAAAATAAATGTGGTAGTAAAGAACTAAGAAGCATATCTGAAACTCTCAAAAGTTTAGGACACTAAACAAAATTTGTTATAACCAATGGATCAAGAATTAGGCAATTCGAAATCAAAAGCATAGTCCTTTTAAACCGCAGTAGCAGCAGTCATATTTTAAGATTCTGGAACTGTAAACAATATGCTAATGATGATATCATGTAACAAAAACAAGTAGTGTTCAAATTATTCAATATTTATAAAACAAATTTTATTTAAACAGTGGTCTATTTTGTTTTTTGAGAAAAAAATGCAATTTAATTTTATTCAATAATTAGTCTCTCTTTTTTTGATGAAATTTTAAATTTATTCATCCATGTAGGGATCGGACATTTACAAAAGAATTATGATTCTGCTGTGGCTACTCTATAAGCTTAATGTAAAAAAAAAGACCAAATAAAAGAGGAGACATTTACAAAGTGAAGTAGAACCAACGCTGCAGCAAACCAGCAAACTTGTGTCCAGCTCGGTATCTTAGAGAAGATATGCGATTCCGCATCGCTTTGTCTATAGAAGAAGTCATGGTCTCAGCAGTCACCCAGCCTGTGTGATACCGTCTTGCATTGCGCTCGCGCCAGATATGGTATATGGTTGTTTGGAATAGCATTTTAAGAAGAATGGTATCCAGTGAACTCCCTCTCATTGTCTGAAGATGGTCCAATGTCGTCTGCCTGTCCGGATCATTATGATGTCCTAGAACTCGATTGGCCAATCCATGCCACACTGCGTAAGAGTAAGTGCATGCAAAGAACAAGTGTCCTCTAGTCTCATCTATTTCCCCACATAATGTACAGTGCTGAACCAGTCCCCATGAGCGCATCCTATCGCCCGTTGAGAGCCTGTTTTCCACTGCTAACCATGTTATGAACGAATATCTTGGTACTCCTTGAGCAAACTAAACAACTTTACTCCATCCGACTACTGCTTTTCTCTTTCTAATCTGATCCCAAGTCTTTGAACTCAAGAATCTATCTTGATAATCATCATCTCCTTGCCGCCAGAGCACCACATCGCTTCCATGCCGATCATTAGGGACTGGCGCTGTGACAATGGCCTCATAGAGGTCATGGTAGTGTCTACTACGCTGACCTCGAATAGACCATGTATTTTGCTGTACTGCATCGCTTACAGTGGCTCTCCGAGATAAACCAATAAAAATGGTACCTGCAGCTCCAGTGATATTAATTAGAGGTCATTTTCCCAACCAGTCATCAAACCAGAAAGAAGTAGATTTCCCATCTTTGACCTCCATCCTGAAAAAACCATATGCCACATTCCTTAATTTAAGCAATTTTTTCCACATCCAAGATCCTTTTTGTGTGTCCCGAACATCCCAAAAAGAGCTATTCCTGAGAAGATAATATTTCACCCAGTTTACCCAGAGAGAAGTGTTCTGTGTAAAAAGGCGCCAAATAAGCTTCAAGGCAAAAACCGTGGATATTAAAATTTAATTCTATCATAAGATTACATATACAAAATATTATTTACGTACTGTGTATTACATATGATAATGTTCATTTCAAAAATATATAATACAAAAATAGAAAATGGTAGTTAAATAAAAGTTAAAAACTTATAAAACGATCTTCTATTCTGATAATTCAAAATCATTAAAATATAAAACAAATTATTAATATAAATATGTGTAGCTTGGATAATAACTTAGAATGTGTATAACTAAAGTAAAATTTAGTATTGAGTTTGTACACAATAATATCAAGGCATCATAGACAAAGGTCATGAAACACAAAAGAAGAAGTGGGGAAAATGTGAGAATAATAATAGTAAATGCAATTCGTCGATTTCCAACTCAGATTGTAGAGCATGCAGGATCAAACAGTAGCAGTTAGAATTCTTTAACCATTTTTGTTTCATAAATTATTTTTAAAAACACACAAAACGTCTATGCAGTGGGTTTAATCGGATTTAAGTTAAGTGGTCTTCAGATTTTTCTTTTTAAATAAAAAAAAATAGTAACCTAATTTCTTTCCATCATAAATTTCAGAAAGCTTTAAAGTTGGATTTGAAGTCCTCACTCATACCTGTTTTCGAGAGATCATTCAAGACCATGTTTGAGCAAGCAGGCTCGGCCTTACAAAAAAGGTCAAAAAGGGATGACAAAGAATAAATGTTAAAGTTAAATTTTGGTTAAAAATGAGGAAATGTTAAATTTATATTACATAAACCTTCTATAACTTTATAACTAAAAATATTTAACATAAAGCAAAATTTGTTTATACCACAAAACACTTAAAAGAAAACAGAAATGAAATAACAAAGGATAAATGTTAAATTGAAATTTTGGTTATAAATGTTGACTTTTTTTTTGGATTAAAACGATAAATTGAAGGCAACAAATAAAGAAACGGTATACAAGTTGGTGGTACTTTCTTTTAAAGGCAAATACAAAAATGAAAACTTAATAATTGTTAAACCAAACAAAATTTATACAGTACTACTACTAATTATTAGTTTACAATTTTTTTACATATATAAATAACCAAGATAAAGAATATATATAGATCTTAACTAATGATTTAGTTAACTTTTTATTAATCTCAATAATATCCTATATAAAATTCCAATAAAACAAAAAAAAATTATTTCAAATAGTTTTAAATTTGAATTTATTTTTATAATTGTATAACCAGATCCAGTTTATATCATATTTACGTTTTTGTGTTAAAAATATAAAAATTAAATTAATATTATAGGCGAAAATCCGGGCGTAGCCCGGAAAATACCCTAGTAGATATAAATTGTCAAAGATTAATCCCAATTTCAAGATTGTCCTTAATTTTTTTCGAAGTGACTGGGAAGTACGAGGACTACTTGAAGCTCAAATCAAGAGTAGAGATCTTACAACATTCACAACAGTACATAGGATTATTCATCACACATCTTGAAAACTGAATGCTTACTCCACGTCTCCAGCAACTTTACTCTTCTGACTTTATGCATTTGCCAGGTGAAGAGATGGCCGGGATGGGAGTGGATGAGCTTGAGGAGCTAAACGTCGAGTAGATACATCATTAAGGTTTATATTAGTTTTTTCTTCAACAGAATGATGAAGGTCACCATCTTTAATTCAATCCAAAAATATTTATTTAAAATAACAAGATTATCTCCAAATTCTGTTTAAAAAAAGTGGCTAAATTCTATCTATTTTTGTTTGTTTCTAATATCATTTTCAATCAACAATTTTCTTAAAATGCTTCACAAAACTAAATTCATATAAAATAGTTTTTTAATAACTTCCCGCCCGTAGGGCGGGCCAACCGTAGTATATATATATACTTCAGTGAATGACTTCATATGAAACGTAGATAAGCGTATATCAACTCGTCTCTAGTGAAACTTAAAATATCGACACCAAGAACTTCGCCACTACCCACTAGTTCTTTCAGAGAGATCAATTTAGCTTAATACTTTTAAGCCAGTTAAACATTTTGCTCGAAGTCTTTTTTTAGCTCATAGTGTCTACATTTATATAACTAGTGGGCAGTGGTTTCAGAAATGGTTCTATATATGAACTTAACAAAATATATAAATTATTGTACCAAATTGATTAGAACATTACATGTATAAAATTTGTCAAAAAAACATTACATGTATAATGTAAGTTACACACTGACGTATGGTGATATATACATTTCTAAAGGATTTATATTGAGGACACGTGAAGCGTCCCTTGTTTCACAAGCAAGCAGACAAAAAACCGAGTCAAAAAGCGAGCATCCATTAATACAGTGAAAGAGACAGGTCAGAACTAGTTTTCGGAAAACAAATGAAACGTATGTTGTATATGAAAAGATTATCCTGAACTTGATAATTGATGAGTGGTAATGCATTATCATATGCAGCAGTATAGGTACATGTATTGTTAAATGGTTTTTTTGGTCAACAACTTAAAATTTCCATTAAAAACTTAAAAAGGACATGGCTTGGGTCCAGCAGCTGATGATAGTAAACATGCCTTTGCTAAACAGTCAGCAGACCTGTTGGACTTACAAGAAACAAAAGAAATCGTACAAAATACAAAAGCAGAAGACGAAAGATCAGAGACGATGTCCACCAGAACTCCGTAGAGCTCCGATGACCGGCAGATAAAGCTCTGACGAGCACTTGGCAGTCTGTGCAAAGACAGATGTGAGTAAAGTGGAGGCTGATCGCGAGGCAGAGTGCAGCTCTAATGGCAAGAACCTCAGCCATGCATGATGATGAAACATGAGATTGCGCCTAGTATCCTCGATTCAGTTCACGGGACGATTGATCGGTGAAGATCCACCCCAATCATGCTGTTCCCGCCTCCGATCGCCATGCGGCATCGGTATTGCAGAAAATCGTTTACTGGCCGGCGGTTAGCGGTGTAGAGAGAGGAGGGGTAATGGCAGTTTCTAGAGGCTTGCTTGGTTTTGCGGCTTCCCATTCTCTAATTGCTACTAGGGAGTTGGTGATTACCTTTCTCGGGGAGGTGCGTTTATTCTGGAATAGAGTCTGATTTCTAGAAATCCAGATAAATCAACAGATCCAAGGGAACACTAAAGTGATCCTAACCCACTTGTAACCACTTGTAGTGATTTTGGGTGGATTGATCACGTCCCTGACTACTCTCCAACGGATTGTGACAATGAAACAAGATGTGGAATGAGTGATACTTCGAAGAGTTGCGGAATGACTCTTGGACTATCAAGGTTTGCTTGTAAGTTAAGGATCAAATATCCGAGTAACACTTAGACAAGCTTTGATCAAACAAGATTCAGAAATGAATTCTAGGGTTTTTAGAAAGGTGTTTGATGATTTTATTGAGAGGATTTCGTCCATAATATATAGAGAAGAAGACTGTACATGCACAACTTCTTGGAAACACACAAAACATTAAATGCAAAGACTAAGTTCAAATTTGAAAGAGAGAAAAGGCTTCTAAGAGTGTCTGGACGATAATAAGAAAGAAATGGGCCTAGTTTCATCAAGAGGCTATTGAATAAGTGTTGTGTCCAAGCCTCATTAAAAACCTTGCTCAGAAAACCCAAATGGGACAAAACCGAAACAAGGAAAAGAGTGCAAGTCACAGCACCTCTCTTGATGAATGTCTTAGGTGGCTTGAATCACAACCAGAGTAGTTGGATAAGCACACTCTAGACTGCCCTGAATAGTGTATAAGAGTTGTTGAAAAGATTGCTTCAACTTTGCTTGCTTAGACCTTGTCATCGGACCAATGGGCACTTCTAGGTCCTTGTCATTTGTTTCCTCAGGTTCAAGATGTTCCTTGGTTCTTTCTTCATCTTCTTTAAGCTCTGGTTCAAGCTGTTCCACCTCTTTAGTGGCATCAGTTCTTTTGCTGGTCAGGATCACATCATCCTCTCCCACTTGAGAAGAATTTGACCTCAAATCCGTTTCCTCTTGGAGATCCAGTTGATAGGCATTATTGCTGATTGCTTCTGTTATGTAGAATGGACTTATCCATTTCGCCCTCCTTAGTCCTGATGCATTCCTCAGACCTGGTATATTGAAATAAAATAAGTTAGCACACGCAAAGTCATCATAGAGTAAGAGTCTTATTCCAAAGTTGTTTTTTCTCGATTTTGGCTTGTAGGCGGCGTCTGGAGGTGCTTCTTTGATGAAGATGAAACAAGTGACGTCTTGTTGTCTCTCCTTGTTCAGATCTGGTGGCTTAAATCGCTGGTCTTCCTCACGCTTGTTCTTTCTTCTTGTATTCTTCAAAGCTTTGTTATAATCTGAAAAAAGCTCTTTTGACAAAAACAAGTGCATCATATCTGTGTAATCATTGATAAAAGAATTCTTGAAAACACAATCTATTACCTTAGCATGCTCACCTGGTCGCCATAGATAAGATTGAGATGTTCTAAACTCAGAAAAATTCAAACAAAGCACAAACAGGTTCTCCCGACTTGTAGAATCCATAACTCTTTCACCTGAGAAGCTTTGGACATGATTCCAATTCCACGCGAGACCCTGATGAGTCAAGTTTCCATGGAAGTCGAGTTTGCTGATTAATTCCTTGTGGTTGTTGAGATATGATCCTTGTACTGCTCCTATGTCAAAGCTGGCGGCTAGAGAGTTTTCAAGGTTTTCCTGTTCCATCTCCAACTTAGCCAAGGACTCATCATTGATGTTCTGATTATTATAGCTCCTCTTTTTACCTGTAATCTCATATTGTTTTGGAAAAATCAAGTGTGTTATCATGTCACAAAAAGGATTATAGACCAGAATGTCTTTAAAGCACATAACAATATGATTCCTCCATCTATTATGCATATATATCAAAGAAAATATTACAGACCCAAATATCATTAAGGAACAGCTTCACACATTGATAATCAGTGAATCATATTTTCAATTGTGCAGCAGGTTTATCAACGAAAGTGTTATACACTAAAATTTCATCAAATAACAAACCTACATGCTTAGATTCATTTTCAAAACACAAACAATTAATCTCAAATTCAGAGAACTTTGCAGATTTCACAAATTCAAATCTAATATCAGATTGATGTAATTTCGGTTTCTGCAACTTCCTAGGTTCTATCAAGACATATGCAGATGCAAGATAATCATAAGCGACCAGTTCATGCCTAGGAAATTTCACAGCAAAAATTGTATCTTCAGTTGAATCACGAGGTTTCAAACAAAAGTCAAATTGTTTCAAATCAAGTTCTAAAACTTTTATATAGTGATTAAAATTTTTGCTATGTTTTCGAAAATGATTAAGACTCAAAATGTGACCAGAAATGTTTTTACTATCAGTTTGAAAACGTTTTTGATCAAAGAGGGTTTCTGGTTTAAGTTCTTTAAAAGATTTAAACATGTTATCAAAAACAGGTTTTGAAACACAAAAATCTTTTACTTTGTCAAGACCAAAACGTTTTATATCTTTAGTGCTTACTTTAACAAACATTTCAGGCGCAGAGACAACCATATTAAACTCCTTACAGTGCTCTTGCAGACCATAAGACAAGGATTCAGGAATGATTTCTGATGGCAGGCTGTTTTGCAGTTTCAGCTCTTCTCCTTGTGCTGGTTGCTCTGGTTCTTTTTCTGCTGAGTCTTCTTGTGCAACCTGTGACACTGAAACAAGGCTACTCGGTTGTACCGGTTCAAGAAAGGTTAGTTCATCAAAAGAATTATTGAAATTAAATTCAGAGTGAGATAAGACAAGAGAACACTCTTGTTCTGTCTCAGAATTTTCCTTCTCTATAGATGTTTTGGTTTGGACTTCTTGAATGGGTGCAGCTGAGACTGGTTCTGCAACTTTGAGTTCTGAGACAGAAGAAACTGTTTCTTGGTTATGGGTTTCAATGGATGGAAGTGCTGTGTTGGTCCTTTTGAGTTTCTTCTCCACATCCTTAAATGCTTGAAGAATTGCTTTCTTTATCTCCTCCTCACTGAACCAAGACTGTTTATCATCCATAGATGGCTTAGGGACTGTCTTCTCCTTTCTTAAACAATTTGGTGTCTTGCTAGTTGAATATCCTCCACTGGATGGAAGTGGTCTCCTACTGTCACGAGGTTTCTGAATTGAGAGTGAAGGATAGAGCTTTGTCTCAGATGGTTGGTTTCGACATGTGCTCCACTTGTCTCTTTCAAATCTTCTTTGTTTCACTTGCTGCTCAAACATAACATCCTTGTGTAGAAGCTCATCCATCTCGACATAATGATGGAGTTCAAGCAAATCCATGATGTCTCGGTTTAACCCATCTATGAATCTGGCCATTGTTGCTTCTCGATCTTCTTGTATGTCAACTCTCTGCATAAGAGTTTCCATCTCTTTGTAATATTCTTCAACTGATCTACTCCCTTGTGACAGTGTTCTGAGCTTGAAGTGCAGTTCTCTGAAGTAATGACTTGGTATGAATCTCTTCCTCATGATCAGCTTCATTTGATTCCAAGTTTCAACAGGAACATCTCCAGCCCTTCTTCTTGTTGTAACCAAGTTATCCCACCAACTTAGTGCATACTCTTTGAACTCGGTAGGAGCAAGCATCACTTTGTACTCTTGAGTGTAGTCTCTACATTTGAACACAAGTTCAGTCTTCTTTTCCCATTCTAAATACTCTTCTGGATCAGCAGTGCCTTTAAACTCAGGAATCTTGAGTTTCAAACCACCCAAAGGATCATTGGCTTGTGGCCTTTCTTCTGGAACACGACCTCTTCTTCTGGTGCCATTGGATCTGTGGAATTGTTTATAATAGCTCTCTGATGCAGATTGGGTTGGACTTCTTCTGGCTCGTTCTTGTTCTGTACTTGCAGCCCCTGCGTTGTAGTGTTCAAATCTCTGATCCATCATAGCAGCCATCTGTGCCATTAAAACTTTCATATGGAGTTTGTCTATTACAACACTCATGTTGCCTTCTTCCCCCATGGTTCCTGACAGTATTCAAATCACAAAACCAGTAAAAGAGATCACAGAAACATAATATAACTGAAAACACGGAAACTGAGACAGATTCAAAATTTTCTATGAAGAATAATTATTTTCTCAGCAATTTCGAAAATCAAATCAGGTTATTTAGCAATTTTAAACTTTTTCAAGGTAGATCTGACACTAATAAACATGTTTTAAAGCAAGATCTAGACTTTAGAACAGATCTGAGAGCAGAATATGAAAAGTCTAAAAAATTTGCAGATCTGGAAAAACACAACCTTTTGATGGAGTTCGGCTCTGATACCACTTGAAGTGATCCTAACCCACTTGTAACCACTTGTAGTGATCCTGGGTGGATTGATCACGTCCCTGACTACTCTCCAACGGATTGTGACAATGAAACAAGATGTGGAATGAGTGATACTTCGAAGAGTTGCGGAATGACTCTTGGACTATCAAGGTTTGCTTGTAAGGTAAGGATCAAAGATCCGAGTAACACTTAGACAAGCTTTGATCAAACAAGATTCAGAAATGAATTCTGGGGTTTTTAGAAAGGTGTTTGATGATTTTATTGAGAGGATTTCGTCCATAATATATAGAGAAGAAGACTGTACATGCACAGCTTCTTGGAAACACACAAAACATTAAATGCAAAGACTAAGTTCAAATTTGAAAGAAAGAAAAGGCTTCTAAGAGAGTCTGGACGAAAATAAGAAAAAAATGAGCCTGGTTTCATCAAGAGACTATTGAATAAGTGTTGTGTCCAAGCCTCATTAAAAACCTTGCTCAGAAAACCCAAATGGGACAAAACCAAAACAAGGAAAAGAGTGCAAGTCACAGCACCTCTCTTGATGAATGTCTTAGGTGGCTTGAATCACAACCAGAGTAGTTGGATAAGCACACTCTAGACTGCCATGAATAGTGTATAAGAGTTGTTGAAAAGATTGCTTGAACTTTGCTTGCTTAGACCTTGTCATCAGACCAATGGGCACTTCTAGGTCCTTGTCATTTGTTTCCTCAGGTTCAAGCTGTTCCTTGGTTCTTTCTTCATCTTTTTTAAGCTCTGGTTCAAGCTGTTCCACCTCTTTAGTGGCATCAGTTCTTTTGCTGGTCAGGATCACATCAAACACGCTGCTAAGTATGCCCGTGTGGGGGGGGGGAGTCGTCTTGGTCTGAGAGGAGTGAAGGGCAGACTTGAAAGAGATGCAATCCAAAGAGTTAAAAGGTTGGACAGGGAGATAGCTGCCAGATTTCGACAGAGACGCGACAATGGAAGAAGAGGTGGAGGATGGTTTCGGGATCCCCACATCTGCAGCAATTGGTGTCCTGGGTCTCTTCTCCGAAGCGATTCTCCAATCGGTAGAGCCTCTCTGGCTGATTTCCACAAGAAAAACTTGAGCTTTGGAAGGAGAGGAGGCGTCCATACATCCTTTATCCAGCTCCATGGTTTTCCGGTTATGGGGCTATTGTTCTTTGTATCGATTGGATTTTCTCCATCTGTAGGGCTTGGTAGCCTGACTTCGCTGTGTAGAATCTTGAGTTGTGAAACGTCCAAATGAAAGTATCAGCAGCTCCCGACGAGACAGCTATTTTAATATAAACGACGAGAAAGCGTTGGGCCGGAATGATTGGGTTCTACTAAGATGTTGCCTCATGTTGTGGACCTCTGGAGATAGTGTGTCACATACTTTTGGGTATCATGTGTTAATTAAGCCTAATTTACGTGGTTTTAAGTGGTCATTGCATATCCCATAATGATCATGTGTTTAAAAATCCCTCGGATTGAATCAGTTGATGATAATCCAAAGCTACATTTTCGTAGTACACTGTTTATTAGGGTGTCTAAATGATGGTCTATTGTGATCTCGGTATATGATGCTTAAAAGAACATCAAAATATTATGATCAAAGTCATATTTTTTTAAATTGGGAAATGGTCGTAAAATTCTAAATTTTCAAATCTCAGCCATTTAAAAAATGAATTTCAGCTTAAGCTATTTAAACATAAACTTTTAATTGATTTTTGTTCAAATCTTGAATTTTAGTTACGTGTCAAATACTTTTTACAAAAGTTTGAACAGATTTGATTAATCTGTAACTAAATGTAGTTAAGTTAAAATGTGCAGCTTTCCTCTTTTTTTTTTTTTTTTTCGTCGACACAGTTTACCTTAACTGCACTTAGTTACAGATTAATCAACTTTATTTAAAATTTTATCATAATATTTAGTGACATATATAACTTTTTAGTTTAGTTAAAAAATGGAATTGAAAAAAACAACAAAACAATATTATGTTTTAAAGTGATTAAGCCACATGTTTTAAATATCTAAAATTCGAAAGTTTGAGTTTTTAATGTTCATTTTCCTATTTAAAATTCAAATAAACTTAACTAATATATAAATACCAGAAATAGTTATATTAACAATAAATATAACTTATTTTATAAAACCAAATGTTATATTTAGCGTTGATATTTTTTATTGAAAATTAACTTAATTAAATGTGATTTCAGATTGTTATTCATACTATCATAAACATAACCAGATCCGATAAAAAAATTGGTGTTTTTAATAAAATTTTATAAATTGGATCAGAAAAACAGGAATAAAGTATCAAATATCGATCAAGCCAACTCGAACAACAGAGTCATTCACTTTTTTATAATCATAAGCTAATGCCTACCATGATACTAAAATTACCTCTTAGGCAGAGATAATCAGACAGGTTCCATGAAGTTAAACTTCTCAAGAATTTGCTTGAACTCGATGTTAAAACCATCTTCAAAACTCGGGCTGCTCGGGAACATATACTCAATCACAATCAGCGCAGATACATATGAGGAAACAAAGATAAGAAATCACAAACCCTAGAAAATATTCAGTCCAATCAATAGTGGGAGAAGATAACACGAAACTGATCTATATCTTCACCACCGTCGTCCTATTCCTCATTCTTCTCCACCTCCGCTACCGAGGAAGGGAAGCTCGGAACTGTGTCCGCCTCTCTCAAAATGCCGTTAGATTCAAAACAGAGGGAGTGAGATAGAGATAGAAAGAGGACCTCGCGGATGGTGGAGAGAGTCAGGTTTTTTCCTCGTCTGATTCAACTGTTAGATCCGTTCACAACTTCAGGTGATCCTCCTCTTTTCATCTGAGCTTGAGTTACAGAGCAAGAAATCGGCTTCAAGGTGTTGACAGTTTCGTCGGTGGCAGATAGGGTTATGGTGACGGGATTAGGGTTTCGAGACAGAGTTCTCTTCCTGACTCTAATATTTTTCCGCTTTCTATGTGAAGACATTTTTTTTCTAATATAGTCTAAGTCTTAAAGTAAAAAGGGAACTAATTAAGTATTTCACAGTTGTCAAAATTTTATTTAAGTATAGGCGGCACGTGTGTTTTTCTTTTTCCGCTTGTTTTTTTTTTCTGATAGCATATGTTAATACTATAAATACGTCTCGAATATCTATCGTAGCAGTTTGAAAATGTGTGCTATCCTGAGGTGCTATCTGTACTCTTTTCCGTGTAGTGATATTACCGAATACTTTTTTGATACGTGAAATTATGAAATAAGAAAACTACAAAGTTCATATTGTACGTGTTTTCAATATTGAAAAATGAATAAGTTGTCTACATCTGTTATGTATACCTAATCTATTTTGTTTGTTGGTGTTCATTAGTGTTTGTCTATATATATCCGAGCATACCACCACAGAATCTGAACCCGAACATTTTCATTCTATACATATCCGAGCATGCCACCACAGAATCTGAACCCGAACATTTTTATAACTGAGACGCGTCATCATCATATATAGTGGGGTTCCACTTCCAATGTTCCACACATGGTCGTTGATGCCTTGATGGTCAGTGAAAACGGTCAGATCATGTCATGGTGTGAATGGTTGGGTTTTCTATGCTGATTGTTGGATGTATGCCAGAAAGCCTACTTTGGTTAATTCAACAAAGCCATTCAAAGCCTTTTATCAGCCCATAATATTTACTTCCGAGTCCTTGGACAAACGGATTCAAAATGACAAAACATACTCAACCATTATTATAACGTTTTGAAGAAAGAAAAATAATATCATACTTAACAAAAACATAAGGGAGAATATCTGATTAACTTGTTGTACTGATTATACAATTCGATATTATTTGTTCTTTTGTGCATTATAATTCGTAGTTGACATGCTCTATGTTGTATCTGTTGGCTAAAGTTTTTTTGTTTTTTGTTTTAGGATTATGTCTGGTCTGGATTCAAACTCGAAATGGTGCATTTTTAGCATATACCGGCTTAAATTTATCCAAGGCGGCAATATGTTGCTAGTTTGTTTAGTCGTCCTTTTTAGCTAAGTGTATTTTAGTATAGAATGATCATTTAGACATTTTAATGTACGTCAGGATGTTTTAATTATAGACAAACACTTGTACGTAAAAGATGATCAAAGCCTTCAGAACCTAGGTGTTATAGACAAACCTTGTAGCCCGGGGATATTTATGTTCTTTAAGCTGTGACTTTAACGTAGGAAAATAGTAACGATGTGGTACCTATAGTACAAATATTCAAACTCAAATTAGATTGTTGCATTATGGCGAGGGAACTAAGAATAGAAATGTGAGATAACATAACCGAAAAAGTAGTTGGAAGGTTAGTTCAGTAAAACTATACGGAAGAAGCCAGAGCAAACATGTTAAGTCTATGGGAATAGCACGAGAATGGTACGTGAAATATGAAATTAAAAGACATCATTTAATTTATTTGGTCCTTCTTTTAATGTTCTTTATTAATGTGTCTCTGCCACTTTTCATGAGACACTGTCCCAGTCATCTTCTACTCCACATGTATTTTCTTACTATGAATTCTAAAAATGTTTACGCATCTGATATTTGTACCTTTTATATCATTATACGAATATGTAGACAGGGTGCATTGTACAAACATGCAGAAATATATATATATATCAAAGTTTTGATTTACCTTATCTTGAATGTCGGTGGGCCAAAGTCAATTAGGTTAATTTGTAGTTACATATCTTTTTTTCAAAGGTCTTTGATAAGTTTTGAAACAATAAATGTTGTCAGAATTTTTTTTTTGTTCAACCATTTGTCAGAAAGTTTAAGAACTAAATCATTTCTTTATGATTCTTCTAAGAATACTTTTCGTATGTCGGGTAATTAACAGTATAGCGTATAGTGTTAATTTCACAAATTTAACTGTATCAACCAAAAATCAATATCAATCTTAGATTTTTCACTATCGTTCTGAATTTTCCGTTTGACAGGGATATACTAACATGTCTTAGGATAGATGGTTCAATACCGGTTTAGTGTTGTTCATTATGTACATGGTTTACTCTGTACATACCAGCTATGAGCTAACTATATAATGTACGTTAGATTAGCTCTGTCAAGTAAGTTTAATGTGAATAACAAACTCTTTTCTCGTTTATCTTTTCTCTAAAGACAGCTTCATCTTCTCCATTCTGAGAGCTTGATTCGACTGTTAATAACATGTACAGTTCATTAATATTTGTTAAAACTGAAAAATGAAAATACATCAAATTAATAGCAGGTACATATATTGCTAAATTCAGTAACGATCATGCACTAACAATAGGCTTTCTTGATACAACTGTAAATTTGGTGAAAATTGACGTGCATGAATAATGGGTGATGAGAAGTCAGAATCACATATACACGAGAAAGTCAACTGTGGTCAATATAGCGTTGAAAGTTTGACACAATGTTAGTTGACCAGGAGTCCAGGACTGTCCTGGACCGGTACAGATAAAAGAATTCTGGTTTGATCCGGTTCACACAATTCTTCACATTTGGAATTTGTCTAGTGATTACTTCCCAT
Organism: Hirschfeldia incana; assembly: GCA_026261945.1. NCBI lineage: Eukaryota > Viridiplantae > Streptophyta > Magnoliopsida > Brassicales > Brassicaceae > Hirschfeldia > Hirschfeldia incana. Next base: position 10,076,427 of record JABCMI010000006.1, read on the forward strand.
CTCTAAAGTATCTAGTAGACACCGGATTCAGTTTCAACCATTCCACATAACTTATCCAAGGACCCACCAACCCAGCATGTTTGCGCTAAACCAAATGGACGGTCCAGATTCGCTGGACCACGGGATTCTGAAGCCGTACATTTTCATATCTGAGACGCGTCATCATAGTGGGTCATACATTTTTGTTAATTCTCGGTATGGATCGTTGGATCATGTCATGACGTGAACGGCGTGGATTGCCGCTTTTTTTGTTTGCATGAGGTTTGTTTTAGTTTGCTTTTATCTAACAACCCAAAAGTTCAAAACTGAAATAAGTAGCATCAACGGCAAGATTTATCGTGATATGTGTTTTTATTATATAGTATTATAGTTAGTCTAAATTACAAAATCACAGAGAAGATCTCATGAAAGGTCCCCATTTATCTTTTGGAATAAATCTTACAGAGTTGATTACTACTTAGGACACATTTTGTCTTTTGTTTACAAGGAGAGACACATTATACTTGAGAGGCACAATATCTTAGATCGAGGAGTAAGTTGGACATTTATGCCCTTAATGAGGTGAGACCAAGAAAGTTGGTCCGTAAAGAAACCGGTTTATTTGCAAGCTGTCTGACTGGTTATGAAACATTAAAGTGGGGTTGGAATATAATTAGCTTTTTTGACAGCTTTTATAACAACGACGAGATCGTAAAGTACAAAGTTAATCCAACGATTCACATTAAAAAATATATTGTAGTTGTTATTTCAAAGTTATTTTTTATCCCCATCATGTTTTTTTGCTTTATTATCTTGTTATTTAATATGTAAAACATATATAACACATAAAATAAAATGTATATATTTTTCTCTTTATTTTGATATTCATATATATTGATATTTTATAAAAATTTATGGATGATTATTTGTGGACGGTTAAGTGTGGACAAGTAAGCAAGCATGTTGGACATGTATGTATGTCCATGTTGAATCACCACATTTATTTGTTTTCTACACCCACAATCACAAATTTGATATAAAGGGAACATATGATTTTCTCTCTTTCTCAATCCCCAGGAGAGCAGAATGATAGTATATATGAGAGTAGTCTGAGTTCGTAGGAATGGTGGTGTGTTTGAAGGGGAATCATGGATGGGCTAGTGTGTTGGGGAATGATGTGGACGCGTAGTGTTATGGACGGGAGTTTTGTGGACGGGTGAGGCGTGGACATGTGAGTTGTGGACAGGTAAAACATGTTTAGGAGAGTTGACTACGAGGGGCGTATGTACATAAGAGTTGCGTACGAGGGGATCTGTGTTATGGACGAGTGAGTTGTGGACAGTTGTGGACAGGTAAAGCGTGTTTAGGAGACATGGGAGGTGTGGACATGCTTTGTATATGTGACTCAGCAGCTCTCAAACCTTCGGCAAAAGCACATGCTCTGTTCTGAGTTTGTCTTTCCACAGCAACCGTGTATAAACCTAAAAACAATCAGAGAAAGAAGAAAAATTTATGAGTTTGAGAAAACAAAACAAAAAAGAAGAAGAAAACAAATGCAAAGGTGTAAAAAGAAAGATTACCGACTGCACTTTCGAGAGCAGAAGATCTGTGAACCTACAAACACAAACAATGATACCAAAAAAATGAAACCATTAGAACACAAAATCAAAATCAAACTCTTTTTAAGATCTGTGAACCTAGAGGATTTTATAATACACTTTACAAATTTGAGGGATTTTTCAGAACTTTAAAATTGTAATTTCACAAATCTTCAAAACATATCTTCACAAATGTAACATTACAGATCTTAAACAAAAATGAGATTTGTGTCAGGAGAGATTCTAGATGAAAAAAAGTAAGGATCTTAAATAAACAAACCTCGCATGGCTCGAACTGATTCAGAGAGGGAGTCTGTTGGAAACAAGAACGGAAGTTATTTTAGAGTTCGGAATAGATCTCCGCCGCACTTAGGGTTGTATATATGAAAATGGCAAAATTAGGATTTTGGGGTTCTTCTGCGCCGTTAGCTTTGTGTGAGAGAGAGAATGTGAAAGAGGGGAAATGAGTGAAGATGATGACTAGGGTTTTGAATTGGTTTATTATGATTTTGGTTTATTGAAAGAGTAAATCAATTCGGTTTGGTTTTATTTAGTCTAAGGATAGTAAGGTCTTTGAGTAGTAGTAAAGTGTCTGACAAGTAGAATGTGTCTTATCTTGACATACGAAACTCAAAAAGTGTTCTGAGATGTAAAAAAATCAATCTTACAAGAGCTCTGGAATTTTGTTACAAACCAAATCTTTGCATGAGGGGACACTCTATTATAATGTGTGATTGTATATGCATGCAGCATGCATATCTTTGGCCCATGACCATATTCAAGCCTTACAAAATCAGGAAAGGGCACTGTAAAGTCATGTGATTTTACTACTTTTTATTTTCAGTAACGAAATACATTTAAGTCGAACAACCCAGTTGATCAAAAAAAAAAAATCTAACCTCCTCTTAGATACACAGCAGAGCATTTGAAATCAAACAAGACTACATTGTCTTTGAGTGATTAAACAAACTTCCATTTGCGCTTGATTTGTTCTTAACAATTAGATCAGACATTTTCTCTCTTTTCTTGATCGAGTCGGTAGAATATGTTATATAGCTGTGAAATTTAAATTTTTGTTTTAAAATTAACATGCGAGTCTAAGCTATAGTACAGTGGAACATTGATGGGTATGCATGAAAAATCACGTAGTTCACATGAATATTTTAGGAAATGGGGCCTAGCCATTTAATACTTCTTATTTTCCGTATCTACAGATTCATAATAGTAGATACATTCTAAATTCTCTAATAAACCCAACCCAATATCCCAATCTTTGAATTGTGTAAGTAATAAATATATGGATATATTTTCCTTATACAGTTGTTTTTTTTTGAAACTTACAGTGGATTATTAGAATGTAATATCTTACACTTGAAAAATCAGCAACTTGCATGGTTATTTCTGAATATTGTCGGAAATATTGAATTTCTTATAAATTCTGTTCAAAAATTTATATAACAATAATTTTAATATAATTTCCAAAGAAATGTAGCCTCTGAACCTCTTTTACGGGTAGGAGAAAAAGGATATCTAGAGAAAGCGACATGACTCTGCTCTTTCTCGAGTAGTTGCGGCTCTAACCTACGCGTCAGTTTTTTTCCCTGCACATCTCTGTGTTTCAATCTTTTAAATATTTATTTTGAGATTTTCTTTTAAATTGATTTATCAATTCTATTAGCATTTAGCAATGTATGTAAATCGTCGTTTCTTCATGTTTTATCAGAAATGTCGACTATACATCTGACCTAACAGAGTAACAAGTCTTACTTTCTTCTTTACAGAAATCAGATTTTTCAGATTCAAACTGTTAGATTCCATATTGAAATATCCAAGTAAAACTCTTGACGATCTACGAGAATGTTCTAATCATACATTCGGAACTTTAGGGTCCAAACAAAAGATGAACATAAAGAAAAAGGATCCAAGCAAAGATTTTATGCAAACGATATCTAAGATGAACTTAAATACTTAGTCTTTTTTTTGGTCGGCTACTCATAATAACTAGATCAAGTGGTGGTAGTCGAGGCAATTCTCCATACAACATACTGTAATCTACATAAAAAGAAACGATTTACAGAGTAAACTTGATTTAATGTATTGAATTAGTTAACAATAAAAGACAAAATAATAAGAAGCCATTGAGATATGGTTGGGTTCAAAACAAAATGTAGCTTTTTTCTATTAACAACAAAATGTAGCTATTTAGACAAATATATAAACGTTTGACAAAAAAAGAAGACAAATACATAAACAAAAATTAAACTAATCAAATAGTGACCACAAGTTGGAGTGATTGACAACGAATATCATCCGTCTAGGTCCAACACCGAATATTGCTTCGTCGGAAATCTAGGATTATTGGACAATATTCTTAGGTTCTCACAAGAGGGATACATTGGACTCACTAACAAAAAAGAACAGCAAAGAATTGACAAAAGAAAAATAATAACCTCAATTTTTTGCAAAAAAATAATAATAATAGTCTCAATGATTCTACATGCTCTCTTGCTACAGTGGATCAAAGAAGGCTGAGCTCGATTAGGACCAGATTAATTTTGCCATCATAAAACATACCAATTTATAGATGAGAATGACACATAATACCTGAACATAAAACTAGCTAGTTACTAGGAAGACCATTTAGTTCACGAGCCACCGCACGTAACTCCAAAAATGTTGATATAGCGAAAGCTTCTAGAGTTTGTGAATATTTTTCACGGTGCTTAATTAAAAGCTCTTAGGATTGAGAATACTCTTCTCAGTTGTTCATAAGAACATCTTTAAGGTTTGGAAATACTCTTTTCCGTGCTATAAAACTTGTATCAAAATCTATCTTTTATTAATTTATCATAAACTAAATACAACTTTAGACTTGGATGCCTATTTATAATAAATCAATAAACTTAGAAAATCTTAGTATAATTTAAAATAGAAAAACCATTAAAATCCTAACATAATTATTCTATTAATAAATAATAATATTTGGAATATATCCAAATATTCTCTGCATCAAATGTGATTAAGAAAAATAAAAATTTTGATTTTGTTAAATGTGTATTTCAAAACATGGCAAAATGAACATCTCCCAGATAATTTAATTGAGTGTAAATCTTGTAGAATGCGTTTGAAGAGTTATAGTCAATCAACTACCCCCACTGGTTTCTCTCAGGTAAACCTCATGAGACTTATCAATAAACTGCCAAAACATTAGCTTCTCTGCTGTGGCTACATTTCACATATCAAATCAACTTAGATTCTCTCTTCCCTCGTATCTAGCAGTCTCAGTCTATCTTAACTGGCGAATCACACTATTTGCATTTTAACTAATATAAATTAGCTTCTAACCGTGTGAAATGGTACTTAAGCTAAAGCTGCATCAATAGTTCAATACATTAATACCCATCACGTGAGATCACACGTGCCTCACCAACAACAAAAGCTAAAACTTCAATAACAAAAAGGTGAAATTGAAGGAATTTTCAGACGACCAAAAATAAAAGGAGATAGAGCCCAGATCACGTGGAGCAAAGAAGCAGAGTGGCTTTTGAACTAAGCGTTAAAAATTAGTTAATTACTAATGAATATTACCATTAATTAAAACATTAATACAATTTCATTTCATATAAGCACAAAAAAAAAGAAGATAAAACAAACATCAAGGCTATATCTCACCGGTACAAAACTTCGCCGTCCGTATACTAACGGCCTTATTTAAAAAATATATTAAACAAAAAGAGGATCCGACCCGAATAGATCCCCAATATCTTGAAAATGGTCCTCCACGTGCCAGTTGGATAATCCGGATCCGAAATCGAATCCAAAGTTCATTCCCGTGCACGTATCCGCGAACAGATCTTCTCCGAATAAGTCGCCGGAGATAAAGTCGCTACGGAAATCGAACAAATCTTCGTCTGCGAACAACGGCGCCGAGAAATCGGAGAAAGTCTCTGACACCGTCGTCGTCGTCGTCGAGAGCTCTTCCTTGACGATAACCGCTGCGGAGGTTTCGTCGACGGTGAAGGGAGATCGGAGAACGGATACCGGAGAGCGGAGGCAGTCGCTGGTGGTGGTGGTGGAGGATGAAGCGACGTCGTCTTTGAATTTGCTCTTCTTCTTTGGTGGCGGAGAATTGGAGTCAGTTGAAGACGGCGGAGGAACGGAGAAGTTAGTGAGAGCGTCGGGGCCGCGGAGCTGAATCGCGGCGCTGTCGTAGACCAAGGCGGCTTCCTCCGCCGTGTTGAAAGTTCCCAGCCAGAGGCGTACGCGACGGAGCGGGTCTCTAATCTCCGCCGCCCATTTTCCCCACGGACGCTGTCTCACTCCTCGGTACTTCTTCTCCGGAGGAGCAGGAGCTGGTTCCGGTTTGACGATAACCGGTCTCTTCCTTCTCTTTTTCGGTTCGATTTGAGTAGTAGCAGAACCAGTAGCACCAGAGTCAAGAACTACTTCGTTTATAAACTTCTTGATACGACGGCGTTTAGAGACGAAACGCTGATGGTGGTTTTCTTCTTCTTCTTCGTCGCTTGAGGAGTCTGTTGCGTCTGGGTCGGTTACGGATATACGGATAAGCCTTGGTTGTTGGTGGTTGTGACTCGGTACGGTTCTTGTCGTGTTGGTTTTGTGCTCGGTGAATTTGGTCTTCGGGAGAACGAGATTCTTCTCCGTTTCCATTTCTTGTTTCTCTGTCTGTTGCTTAAGACTGTGTTCTGTGTGTTTATATCAGAGAGACTGACAAAGCATTTGAATAGTGAAGAGAGGAAAAAGGAAAGAGACAAAAAGATAAAGATGGACTTTTGACAAAAGCGAGGAAGAAACTTGAAGAACAAGAGAGACGCTCCTCTGCTAGAAAAGCTTTATTAAAGAACGAGAAGTTTTTATAGAAATCTGCTAGAGATTTTCCAGGAAAGTTAAAAGAAAAAAAATAGCTTTTTATTGTTATTATTCTTATGGAATCAAAACAAACCCAACGTCTGTTTACCGAGAGATAAAAGAGGAAGATGCTCCTTTTTGGAGTGAAAGCTTTAAGCTTGGTTTTTTTTCTTGGAAATATTCCTGGAAGTTTTAGGAAAGAAAGTGTTTTCTGCAGAGTGTGAGAAAGAGTGACACGAGGAAGAAGATGGAGATTTAAAAGCGGCAGAGCACATGTAAGGGAAAGAGAGAGAGAATGGGTGACTATTTTATAGGATCTTGAAACGGCTGATAAGTGTTTTCTCCGGGTCTTTTTTGCTATTTAATTATCTTTGCTTTTTTTTTGCTACAGTATATCGTACAAAAATGATTTTCTCCAGTTAATCGCACAGAGTTACTAGACTAGATAAACATAAAAAAAATTATGTAAATATATATATATAAAGCTCGTTGGATTTTTATTTTTATTTTGGTTACAGAAAGAGTGAACTTTTTAACTATATATATATAAACAGCTTTTTTGGGGCATAAAATAGCTTTAAAGTTATGTTATTTGTGTCAATGGCGATGTCAAATGGAAAATAGACAACTATCAAAACTATAGTACTTGAGTGAAGTAGAAATATAGATCGACATGTGGCGTAGATAATAATAATCAACACTTTGTAACGCAAATACAATCATAGCATTTTGGGGTTGACACATCAAAATAAACTAGAATAAGATATTTATGTTTTTGTTTACTAAACCACTACTAGTTTCACAATGAAAATTTTAACCAAAAATGAGGTAAACTAGAAATTTAACTAGAAAAGGCCATTTAAAAAAACAAAATCAGTTTTCTCCAACTAAGTATCTTATAATTATATCAAGGCTGAATTGCCAACAAGAAGAAATTTTATAAAGAAATCAAAATTTTGTAGATTCCAAAAACTAATTTGACAAAATTATCGCCGGGGAGCGAGCCGCATTAGTCAATAAGTGAGATATTGACATGTGTAACTATAAAATTGGGTCCAATCCAACGGCTGGGACGTGCCTCTCCATGGCAGGTGACAAAGAGAGAAAACATGTACAGTTTATCTTAATAATTTAATCATGTTTAACTGTTCTCGTAATTAGAGATTCAGGTCACGTGATACCAGAGACACGGCCAGTCCTACTTTTGACCAGAATACTTAATTGAATTTAGTGGCAGGTGATTAGGTCTTTAATCTAAAACCTCCGTACGAAGCTTTCTTCGGTTTTACCACAAGGGGTGTGCTTTGGTCATTTTTGCAAAGCAAGTTGTTTGTTAAAATCAAGAGACCGTTACGGGTAGTTCTTTATTGCTTTAACCTTTACCCGTCTCTTTTATTACAGCTGGTAGCTAACGTGGCAGACAACAACCTAGGACGTTGCGCCAAGAAAATGCACTGTAATATTTTGGAACCATTGTATTACTTCTTAATCGTGAATTTGTGATTAAAACTCAATAATTGTGTCTTTTTCCTGCAAAATTTAAATGTGAGTACTATAAACGAAGCGTCTTTCAGTTTAGTAGCTTCTTAAAATTTGGCTTGAGAGGCAAATTAAGTAGCGAATACGAAATACTCCAGTTTTGAAGAAAGTTTTATTAAGAGACTTTTTAAAATGGAATCTGAGTTTGACACAATGTGACCAATTGTCATGTATATCGCATCCACTTTCCTAATTAATATAGGGTTGAGTTTCGAATACTAATTGAAATGTTTTGATGTAATAGACAAACACTTTTTATTGGTCACTGGTGTTCGTATTTCATAGCATTCACATGGAAAAAGTGGCAAAATATGCATGTTTAGGACAACACAATTTTGGCAGAAAATTAAACTCACCTAATTGGCTGAGTAGTGATTATTGGATGTTGTAATCATGCATCAGGATTATCACGCTTATCACAAAAATTAAAACATGAGCTAGTTAAATACTTTTATCTTTTTTTTTGGCGATATAATATCTCTAAATTTGTTATAAACTGATGACAGATATAAATAAATACAAATAAATAAAGTACTTTTTTGCAGAGATCCGAAAGAATTATCATATGCAATCTTACTTGGAAGGTAACAATCAGTGGAAAACGATGTTTTTTTTAGATGAACACGTTTTAACATTTATTCAAAAGTATCTCATGATCAGTTCTTTGTGATCGGTTTTTAGTGGATACATATACTTATTAATCCAGTGTTTTAGTCTAATTCCTTGGCACTGTGTATTGATTTGCAAGTAATGGTTTCTACAATTTGTGAGACTTAACAAATTTACCTAGTTTGAAAATCACATATGTATGTGAGCGAACAATGATGTTTTCAATCGTATTGGTATATTGTAATTATATAAATGGTTATAAACGTATATGATAATAGTATAAAAGTGGGCAAAAGATATTGGAAGCCCATGCTATATTGCCAAAGAAAGCAGCAAGTTTTCATTGCAGGGTATGTGAACCATGAAGCCGCTCGTTGGACTTGTCTCTCCTTTCATTTTTTTATTTGCTTCTTCTTTGCTATACAGTTCTTGCCCAACATCAGTGATATGCATTATGACTGTATGGACAGTAGTGTACTTTAATTTTTTCGCTGTTTAGCATATTATATGTTATAATTTGAAAATATATCTTTTACAAATAAGTCCTATAAGAAGCAAATAGAGTTGTAATAAGTGTGGTTGAAGATTTTCAGAATAATAGATTTTAAACTTATTTTAAAATGAGTGAAGAAACGTGAAATATTAACTCCAAGACATGCATATTGTAACTGTTCTGAAATCCCATAACTTCTTCGTTTGATTTAGAATTAAATAAAGCGTTCCCTTAAATGGAAGAAAACAAACAGTTTGCATAGGTGATTAGGAAAAGGTAGCGACGATAATTTATCATATCTCAACAAATAAAGTTTCGTTTCTGGAGTAATAACCACTACACAATCACAGGCTCTTGTGCCAACGATAAGCTCATAGGAACCAACCCATCTGGTTTTAAATGAAGTTAATCTTACCGAATTAAAGAGCCTTTTGTTTTAAATTTAATGTACTCTTTTCATAAACATTTTACTTATTTTAGTTTTAAAATTAGGAACCAACCAATCTGGTTTTATCTGTCAAATTACGTATATGTCACTGTAAGTCTAAACCGCGTGTTACATATATTGATTATGTTGTCGAGCTGAGTTAATGGTGATGGCCTTAACCTTAAGAGCTCGCCGAATAGTGAAGGAAAGTTCGATTTTGAAACAAAGAAAACGAGACCGTACGGATGTATATGTCCAATAAATACAAGAACACTCGTTGGACCGACGATGGAACAGTCATGCCCCATCTTGGGACCACCTTTCATCTACTCTGTCTCCGTTAGTCCGCTAACGGCGCCGTTCTCTCTTTTCGAGGTTTTTTTTTTCTCTTCTCACCACTTTGGTTACTTCCTCCCGTCATGTGACGGCTGACGTCCTCTTCTCAGTTTTCTTTCTAGTCTTTGTATTTAAAGGACCATACAAATTTAAAACCCATCAACTTCTACAGAGGACAAAAATAGCAACACCCAAATAAAATAAAAATATTTACATCTTTTATAAAAAAATTACATCTTCAGGAAACAAAAATGTGTTTCAAAAAAAAAAAACAGGAAACAAAAGTACTTTTAGAGAATAAAGATATATTTTGGAGAAGAGAACGTTAAAGATGATCAAGGCAAGGTAACGATAATAGTCGGGTGGTTTGTGAGCTGTGATAAGTGATTACTATGAGATTGTCTCTAAATATACTTTTTTGATAAAATTGTTTTTTCCACATATTTGATTAAGCGTATGGACTGATATGATTTTGAAAAAATAATTAAATTTCAATAATGACACAATAATTCTGCTTGAAAGTAACTTACCTCTGGAAGTAGGAAAATCGGCCAATTTATACATTAGCAAGAGTATTGCGGTTCCGATCGGTACATACACTCGGATCATGTGCTAAAATATACATCAACACGTAAAATATTTCAATTTCATACATCAACCAGCACAATTCGGCTTTTACATATATTGACCAATTATATGTTAGTCAAACGTAATAGAATTTGAGTTGTCTGATATATATTGATTACGTGGCTTTTTATATTTTTAAATAATTATTCATTATTAAAAATAAAATTTCGAAAATGAGGTATGGGAAGCTCGAATCCAGGTCTGCACTGTGTTAGACCATCTCCAGTGTTTACTCTATTTTAGAGTAGATTTTACACAAAAATAGAGCAACTCTAAAATAAAGTAGAGTTTATCTCCAATGGTTTACTCTATATTTAACTCTAAAAAGAAATATTCTTAAATTTATTCTTTTTTTTATTTTATGATTAATATATTTTACTTACAAAATTTACAAATTGATCCCTTATTTTATTTTTCAGAGTTTTTATAAATTATATATTTATATCAAACTTTTATTATCTTAAAAATTACATTACATTATATTAAAACATAATACATTTAATTTAAGCATCACCATTGGTGTATTATTCCCACAAATGATCAATTAGCGAATTTCGAAGTGCAAAATGAACTTTTTTATCTTTGATTTTTCTAAATCAACCAAAAAACTCTTTAGTGCAAGATCAAGATGTCTGTGCATACATTCAAAAGGAACAAACACGGATTTTACAAAAAAGATGTGCTCAACAACATGAACAAGAAGCTACTCCTTCATCTACTTCATAGGACAATATTTTAACAATATTGGTGGATCTGGAGGCAGCTTACCAGAATTAATAATCGCAATTATGAATTATCTATGCTTTAATTTTATGTTGTGTTGTTTATTTTTAATTCTAGTATTTGTTTTCTTTGGTTAATTTTATAAAATTATTTTTAATTTTAGTGTTTGTTTTCTTTGGCTAATAATAATAATTTTCAAACATTTATATATATATATATATATATATATATATATATATATATATATATATATATATTGTGCGGGAAATAATTATGTGATGTTTGCATTAATAAATTAAATAAATATTAACAAATAAAAAGATTAAAGAATAAAAGTACTAAAATATAAATAAAAAAGTTTCACTCTATAATAGAGTGAGAAATATAATTACTCTAAATATAAAGTAAAAAATAGAGTTGCACTATTTTAGAGTAAGATATAGAGTGGGGTTAGAGGAAATTTTACTTTATAATAGAGTTTGGTGTAAGAAATAGAGTGAGGTTGAAGATGTTCTTACAATGTATTTTTTAGCCACTGCGCCAAATGCAATTTATTGATTGTAATCTCTATTATTTTTTATTATGCCTCTCCTTCTACCCTTTCATTTATAGATAAAATGTAGTTTGAAATTATATGTTTCAAATTTGAAAATTTTCAAAAAAATCTCGATTTGGAGAAGAGAACGTTAAGATGATCAAGGCAAGGTAACAATAATAGTCGGGTGGTTTGTGAGCTGTGATAAGTGGTTACTATGAGATTGTCTCTAAATATACTTTCTTGATAAAATTGTTTTTCCACATATTTAATTAAGCGTTGGACTGATATGATTTTTAAAAAATAATTAAATTTCAATAATGACCCAATAATTCTGCTTGAAAGTGCACGTACCTCTGGAAGTGCGTCAACGACGCTGGACAGGAAGACATTAAGGTTAGTCTAACTTAATTTGAATTATTAGAGAAAAAAGTACACGGTCTATTGGAGTAATATACTTTATGTTTCTCAAAATATCATTTAGGAGTTTTTATGCATATTAAAAAAACATTTAAAAGTTCTATTTTAAATTTGTTCAGAGTCTTAATTAATTACTCTTTCCAGTTAATACGTTAAAAGTTTAAAACTATGGAGATATAAAAATGAATTATGTTAAAAAAATTGAATTCAAAGCATAAAAAGATATTGTTTATGTAGCAAAATTAAAATCCCAAAACAACATTTTTTTTTACCAAAACATGGAATCGTTACATTAGGTTAGTTGGTTATTGGTGCTTCAAAAGCACATAATTGTGTGACAAGTTGTCACATTTTGATGCTATTACCACATTTTTTTACTATTCAGTATATTCAGTCGAGTTCAAAATTTTGAAATAGTATGTTCAAAATTCAGAGTGTTAGTCAATATATGGAACAAATACTCCTAACAACTCATCTATATTATGTCCATTGATGAATAATTATACTCCATCTATTTGGCAAAGAGTATCATTTTGACATTTGTTTTTTTTGTTACATAAAATGTTATTGTAGAATTTTAATACATTTCATACTTTTTTGTGAACCAATACATTTTATACCTTTAAGTTTAATATTAGTTTCTAAATGCATTGATTTGTAAATAATTTATTTACCTCAAATTTTATTGGTTAAATATGTCTAATTAATAAGAAAATAAAAATATTTCAATTATTTTCTTTATCTATGTAAAAAATCTAAAATGACATTCTTTATGAAAAGGTTGGAGTATGATATCATATAATTTACTGATTAGGTTTGATTTGATAAATTACTTGTTCACGCTTCGACATTTCCTAGCTAGTAGCTACCAGCCTACCATACCCAATAATTAACATGGCACCTCGTGTATCGATAGTTAATTCTGACATCTCTACTTTCTTTTTTGAACAACAGTTTACAACATCTCTACATAATTTTCAATCCGAAGTATCTATTTAAAATAGCTAACTATCGCATTTGTAATAGAAAAAGCACAAAATTTTAAGTTTCTATCATTTTGAACACCAACGCCGATCAACATCTTAATGATATCGTTAGAGATAGTTTTCTTTACCAAGAAATAACGAATCATATTGGGAAATAACGAATCATATCGGACCATGTCCAAATACGTAAGATGAAAATCATATCATCATCTCTCTACGAACTCCTGCATTAGGATGGTTACGTTCCTACTCGAGCCCCATAATGATATATTATCAAAATTTGACAATACATTAATCGGAAACGGGAATAAAATATTTCAACTGCAAATATTTTAAGTGAAGTGGAGGTGATGTGGGCGGTGTGAGCTAGCAAGTGAAGTGATTCTAACATTTTGTCATGAAGTGAAGAAAAATCTCAATAAATTAACATTACATAGTTTGGTTAGTATGTTACTAGTAAAATCTAATTAACAAACCCTTAAATTATGGCTGAATCACGAATTTCTTTCCAGTGCTTCCTCACGATCCTATTGGCTATTGCCGGCCATTATATATGTACATCGAATTCTTTTTTAAATGTTAAGTACGTATTTAGGTTGGATTCACAAGTTCATTACCTACAATAAGATTAATTAATCTAACTACGAACTAAACTTATTAAGTTAAACAATGTTTAGTACTTGTCGCGAAAGTGTTGATCACAGTCAAGCTTTCTTGTAATCAAAATATCTGAGAAGCAGTTCATTGCTATGACTAAAGATTTGTCATCATGGTTCGTATTGATGATTGTAAAATTTTAGGAGCACGCTACACGTAAATGAATTTTATATGGCAAATGTTTTAGTTTTAGAAAAAAGTTAGACAAACTACACATTTCCAATGAAATGATAATTTAATAGAAGTTTTTTTTTTTAAATTCACTTATTAGATTTATTTTCTAACATTCGGTGTCATGAATGCGGAAATAAATGGTAAAGCTTCGGTTCCATATAAAATACTTTCATGATGGATATGCTATCTTGTAGCCGTTGCATTACCCTCACTTCCAATTTAGAGTGAAAGCAATAAGGAGCTATGCTCCTTTGGTGATTGGAGTTTAAAGCATGTATATCTTGCTAAGAATGGTGTTGCTACTAACATTCTTATCAACATTACACTGTTCCATCGCTACCAATTTTATCTGGCGACACGAGTCCCCGCTGGCTAGTAATCCGTTATCCAAGCAAAGGCTGCCAATGGAGTCTCCAGAACAGGCTGTTGCAGCTTCCCTGTTGGGTGTCAAGCCTTTATAGCATGTTTCATTTGTTCATGTTTTGTTTTGGCACCTACTGTGTCTTTTATTTTTCTGTTTCTTATTCCTCCTAATCCTCTATCTATAAGGTGTGTGTTGTTAGGGAGGTAGTTTGTTATTTCGGAACCTCAGATTATGAATACAATCGGTGTCAAAAAGATACTTTAGAGACTTCATGAGAGTTGTTGAAAAAAAAAGAGACTTCATGAGAAATATCATTAATCCGGTACATGCAAATTTGAGAATACTAAGAGCATCCTATTAGAAGATGTAAAGAGAGGTCCACACAGTTTACAAGAAAATAAATTAATATAATAACCTGTATTACTGGAATTCGTTGAGATAAACATATATCAATACTGTTTGCGGACTCTACTGACATGTGGTGATTCGCGATTAGTTGGTTTATTAATCTAAAAAAAATCAAACGAAAAAGAAAAAAATATAATAATCAAAATAGATTTTGGGAATCGAGATTCTGGGAAGTTCACCATGGGGGTTTTCTAATATGGTTTCGTGAATATATGTTTCAATATATCATTTGATAGGATTCTTCTTTTTCATTAAAACTGTATATACAAATTTTGTATTATGCATAATAACTGTGCATTGTACTAGAAACATAGAAAATCATTATTTTCTATATATTTATGCAACAAATGAGCTGATAGCCCAGTGTAATGAAGTGTGGAGTAGATATTCTGCCATTAGAATTCAATAATCGTTAAAAAAAACTATTTACGCTGTTTGAATTTCTGATAAAGAGATGAAATTATATTTTTTTTCAAAAAACAATAGAAAATAAATTTTCTGGAGTTTTGTTTCTTAGATTTCCATATTGCAAGGTATTTTGAAAAACAAATAATGTGCAAGATGACAAATTGGAAAAAACAACCATACTTTATAAACAAACATGTTCCCAAAGGAGTTAAGTGTGGTACAATTTAAAGGTTCATTAGCTTGACTCCGTATTTTAAGGGACTAGCTAGGTATAAATTTTAGTTGTGGCTACACTAGAAGGACAAATCAAAAACTTTTTGGAATCAGAAAACTCATAGAGTAGGGGATGATAGGGCAAAAAGGCTTTTACCAGGAAATCTGGAACCATTGGTCTATAATCGTTGTTTTGGAACAAGCATGAAATTGACCTTTTACTATTAACTCGTTTTACAATTACATATCGGCAAATGGAAGCTGTTTATTTTTAAAAACGTTGTTTACTTAAAAACTCCGTTTCTGAAACTTTTTGTCGACCACAGAACACGTAAAAGAGATTTTGACTCTGACTTGAGAAAAGGCAAAGAGGAACACATGGAGCAAGTGGATGTTGACTGTTTATGTCCATTCTCATGATATTTTTCAAGTAAGCAGATGTTTTTTTTTCTCTTAAAAATTATAAATAAATTAAGGACAATATATTCACAAGATTCACAATAAGTAGATAATAGATTAAAACATCATAAAAACATGATGAAAGAATCAATTTATATACTCCGAACTTATATTCTATAGTAGTTTTCACATTTGTTATCAATCGTTTAACATTCGGATTTGTCATATGAGTGAATGTATATTGTATGTTGCATTGGTAAGCACAAGTTACGCGTTCGTTCAAACAATTTTCTACATGTTAGATTACTTGAGTGAGATTATACTAACTCGTATTCGTATAATTAACTTTCACCATTGTCCAAAACAAGCCGACATGTGTAACAGCGGAGGAGTAAACAAAAAACATGTTGATGCAAACGATTTCGTGGGGACGTGAGGATTTATATAAAATTGACATATTTATTTATTTGTGATTTCTTTAGTATTTTTTCCTTTTAGGTTTCTAATTTCGCAACTTGAAAAGGAGAAGAAGAAGCCCTATTGAAATATATGAGCAAAAGACACGTCGTTTTCTAAGAATTAGACAAATCATATTCACGGTTGTAAACTTTGCCTTATTCGTCTCCTTCCTATTGTAATCTCTTCCACCTATCTGTTCCTCCTCTAAAACACACAATCACAAGATTCACGACAAATCAATGTTTCAATGATTTTGTGTGACTTAGAAAATGCTATCTCAGTCAAGTATACTGTATATCCGAGAGAGAAATAAATAGCTGCTTGACTTTTCTTCTTCAGAATAGTTTACTCCAATTCCAAACCCATTCTAAATTGTCCATAATATCTTCACTCACGGCCCAAAATTATGAATGTCTAATTGACTTATCTGGGTTTCATAGCGATGAAGCCCAATTCAACAAGCTAATTTAATCTTTGAATCTTTCCTAGGATGTCAAGATGCGTTTCTGATCTATAAAACTTGACATGTTTCTTTTTCTATTTTCCTCGTTTCACATCTATTCCATACTGAATTTTGAAAAACCAAGATGCTCTAACGAGAAATATGTTTTGATTAAACCGGTTCTAACCGAAGAAGAGAGGATGAACAGAAGAGAGTATACAAACTTCATATATTAACTATAGATCAACAGTTTTCTTCATTTTCTGTAAAGAGTCATCAAGTTTCACTCTGGCGTGGAAGTCTCGGAGGCTTCCTTCTCTGGTTTAGCCTCAAACTTGCTCGTCGGTTTCCGACACTCTCCATAAGCCTAACCAAATCAGACATCTTCGGTCTCTGGTCAGGTGCTTTGACAACACATGACATAGCAATCTGCAACATCTCAACCATCTCTTCCTCAATGTTCGTATACCTCAAAAGCTCCACGTCGAACACCTCCGCAGTCCACTCCTCTCTCACTACCGAATGTACCCACCGAACCAAATGTATAATCTCATCTCCTGTCCAAAAAAAAAATAAAAAATCATTAAACTGAAGATTATATATAGTATGATCTTCTTATTATTTGTAACCATTACCTGCCGTAGTGTGAATGGGCGATTTTCCCGTGAGCAGTTCGAGCAACACGACGCCGAAGCTGTAAACATCTGAGAGTTGAGAAGACTTCCTTGTGTCCGTTACTTCCGGGGCACGGTAACCAGCTTGCCTAGAGATAGGTGGGGCCAAGGCGCTCATTACAGCTGTTAAACCAAGATCAGAGACACAGCCGTTACGCTCTGAGTTCAAGAATATGTTCGAAGACTTGATGTTGCCGTGGACGAGCTTTCCATTGTTCTCTCTGTGAATTCTAGCGATCCCTTTAGCTGCACCGATAGCAATCTTCATTCTTGTTTCCCAATCCAAAGGAACCCGGTTCTCTCCTCGGTTACCTACACAATTTAAACCGGTTACAAAAACTAAACCGGAAATGAGTCTATAGCTAATGACGCATTACCATGAAGCAAAGAAGCAACACTTCCATCGCTGAAATAATCATAAACCATAAGCTTCTCGTCTTTAGAGTAATAATAAGCCTTAAGCTCCACAACGTTCTCGTGCCTAATCCCTCCAATCACCTCCATCTGCTGCTCGAAATCGCGTTTCCCAGCCGCAACGTCCTTGAGCCGTTTCACCGCGACGGAAGTCGCGTCCTCGAGAACCGCTTTGTACGTCGTTCCAAACGTGCCTTTACCTAGAATCTCCGCAGAAGCTCTCAACAGATCCTCGAGATCGAACGAGTAGCTGCATCCTTCGAAGAAAGACAACCTGTTGTTCTCCTCTTCCATCCTCGAATCAAACTTCTCCGGAGACATCATCATCACGCCTTTCTTCTGCAACTTATGGTCCTTAACAACCCTTAACTTGCTCCTCAAGTAACATAGAGTAAACACAAACCCTAAAACCGCAAGCAGTACGACTGAAACAGAGATAACCATGAGGAGGAAGAGAGTCTCCGTGAGTCCCAAGAAACGGGGTTTAGTATTCTTTCGAGTCGGTTCAGGAGGCGGTTGGAAGTGAGTGACGTCATCACTAATGCCTCGGTAAGAAGAAGGCGGGAATCTTCTAAGCCAGCCCGGTAACGGCCCATGGAGATTGTTGTTAGACAAATCAATCTCCTTCAGAATAGAGAGCGCGCTGAGATCATCAGGAACCACACCGGAGAGCGAGTTGTTAGCGAGGTTCAACGACTGTAACCGTTTCAGACCAGAGAGAGAGACAGGAACCGTTCCGTTGAATCTGTTGTTGGAGAGATTCAAACTAACGAGTTTCTTCCACACGGAGAAGTCCAGAGGCAACGGGCCGGAGAAGTCGTTGTCCTCGAGGTAGAGAAAGGCCAAGTCTTTGAGCTCGGAGAAGCCCACGGGGAATGGGCCTGAGATTCTGTTGGATCTGAGGCTCAGGACTCTGAGAGCGGAGAGTCTGCTGAGAGTGTTGGGTGGAATCTGGCCGTTGAGTCCGATCGCTGGTAATCTAAGGGCTATGATTCGAGATTCGTCTTGGTTGCAAGTGACTCCCGTCCAGTTTTTGCAGAGGGGTGTGGTCTCGTTCCAGTTGAGGGAGCGCGCGGGGCGCGTGATGGTTAGGAACTCGAGTAACGCGCGTTTGTCTTGTACTGGATCTGAGTTTGCTCCGTAGATGATCAGATAGAGAGTGAGAGTCCATAGTGAAACCCTCCAAGCTTTCATTGCTGTTTAAAAAAAAAAAGAAGAGATGTTTCTTTGTGAAGAAGACGAAGATAGGACTATAAATGGGGAAACTTTGGATGATTCATCTTTAATTTAAAATAAAAGGGTACAAAAAAGAAGAATTCTAAAAGACTAGGGATCAAAAAGTAAAAGGGGATTTCGAGTTAACAAGAGTGGGAGACAGAGAGAGAAGAGAGTAGCTTCGGTAATAACGAAATGAAAGTCATGTTTTGTCTTTGTACATTCGAATTTCGAAAGCTTTTTAATTTAACTCTTCGAAATCGAAACCCTATAATTTCTGGGAATCAACAACAGTGTCGAAAAAGTAGGAACCTAACTCTATTAAGGAATTAAATTATTAAAATAAAGAAATTGATACCTTTAGATCTGAACTTTATGAGCCTTCTTATTTTATTTTTCTAGTCATGCACGCCGTTTTTTTCTCGAGAATCTCGATCACGTCTGTAACTTGAAGAACACGAACATGAGAACCACCATTGAAGCACTGAAGTAAAGCTTCTCTACAGAAACGGATATAGTAATTATTATTTTTAAGGCAATTAAAGTAATGAAGATTTTGATCAAAAAAAAAAAAAAAAGTAATGAAGATGACGAGGGAAGATATTGATGTGACTACTTATTTTGTTCGGTTACAGGTTGGGTGACCGGTGAGTCTGTGATTACCGTACGTACCGGTTATTAAATACCGAACCGGGGACCATTTTCTTTCTTCGTCGTCTACCTCAGAACTTTTATTATGCCAGCTATACTATGTTTTATAGAGAACTTTTGGTTACTTGGTTGAGTGTTATTGTACAAGTTTTGATTAGCTCTCAATATAGTTTGAATTATATATTTGTAAACCGGTCGAGTTTTGTGAGCTGATATATACATAAACCAGATGAGATAAGACATGACATTAATGTGGTCAATGCTATACCTAAAGAAGATAGAGAAAGAAAAACTAATGATGTTAATCTAGTCAAGAAAACATGCTATTTAACTACCAAAACACATGAATCTCAAACAAATACTATACGTTTTTGTTTGTATTTACTTGTCATGATAATGAAGCTACAAGCCTACCTTCAATGCATATACCATTTTGACTTTTTCCTTTTTGGCATCAAGTGTATTTCTGTAAACAAATGGTATTACTTCCCCTTCGGTGTATTAAAAGTTGGACCGACCCAATTATAGAACTTATTGGCGCATCATAATAGACCAATAATTTCGAATCTTTCATGATTATTGTGATGATCTCATGCCCATCTAGCTCGGTGGATTCCTTTTCTTTTTGTCTCCAACAATGTGAGGCAATCCAGAGAGTATAACCCACTCAACAACCCAGTTAAGAATACTTTATAGTTTTAGAAAATATTTATTCTAGAACTGTTAAACATGAGAACAAGATAGCGTTAAATAATAATGAACCGGTACACAAGTTCGTATAGTATCTTACAGTGGCCGAGCCAGACGTAGATTACACCCGGGAAAAATATAAAATTTCACTCAAATTTACAGGAGATAATATTAAAAATTTAACATGTAAATTATATAAATATTGAATAATTAATGAGGATAAAAAAATCAATATTTCATAAGGGGTAGCTGTCCCCCTTCTACTCTATCTCCCTCTGCCAGTGGTAGGCCTGGGCGTAATTAACGCATACCGAAATCCGTACCTCAAACCGGAAAAAATTATCGGTTTCGGACCGGTCATGGATCTAAGAGAAATACCGATTGGGACTTGATATTTCAAAAATCGTAGGTTGGTTCGGATCAGTTATAAACCGTTATCCGATTCAAAACCCGGATATAACCGAGGTTTAATTGCAACACATATACATATGTCGACTCCTCGTTTTAACTTCATCTTTTCCTCTTTTCTAGTTCTTTGTCTTAAAAGAACCCTAGTTCCCAAAAGGAAAAGTGGAAAACGTCTCCTCGTTTACAAATCGTAATGGCTGCAATGCTCAATCAGACCTATATAAAGCATCTTGTTTCTCTCTATTCGGCTCCATCTGAGTTTTCAAGTAATCAATCGGAGGTTCTTCTCCTTTCTTCTTAGTTCTTCTTAGTCTAAATATACGTTAAAATTCTTGTTTTATTGTTTAAAAAGTTATGTTTAGTTATCTAGCTTATTAAAATTCTTTATATTTCGATTTCAGTTAGAGACTTGTTTAGGATTTAAGAAAATCTTCTGTCTCTTTCTGTTTGTATTTCATAATTGAAATCGATATTAATTTGGACTTGTGATCTGACATATTGTTTTTGTTGAAGCAGATGGATCCATCGTCATCACTTGATCGAGAAACCTGTAGCAAAGAAGATGAGGCAGATTGTCCAACTCCCAACAGTAGCAGAGATAAAAGGAAACAATCAAGTGCTGCGAGTTCTCAACCAGCTAAGGTTAAGCAGATCCTTCCTACAAGATCTGAAGTGTGGGAACATTACACAAGAACTAAGGAGGACAGAGACCGGTGTCTGTGCAACTACTGTCAGAAAAACTTCTCATGTCTCACTTCATCAGGGACCACGAACCTGAAGAAGCATCTTGATGTTTGCAAGAACCATCAAGCTTGGTTAGCAGTTAAGGCAGACAAACAAAAAAATGTCAGTGAGGAAGGGCAGCTGAGGGTGGGTAAACTTACTGAAGATGTGTTTAGAGAAGCAACCAATGAGATGATCGTGATGGCCCAACTGCCTTTGGCGTTTGTCGACAGTCCTGCATGGAAGCATTTCTGTAAAAAGGTTTGTTGTTGTAATAACTTTATGTTTATGTTTTTTTCATCTTATTGTGATCATTTTTTGTGATTGTAATAACTATATGTTTTATGTTTTTTTTTTTGTAGGCAAAGATAGGATACAATCCTCACTCAAGAAGGACTTTAACCAAAGACATTGCTGGCTCCTATGTGGAGAAGAAAGCCGCGCTGAAGAGATGGTTCTTATGCAACAAACAACGTGTCTCCATCACTACAGACATATGGGTTTCCCAAATCACATGTGATACATTAGAAACATACTTGGTGCTTTCACATTTATTTTATTTTTTTAAATATGGGTTTCAAATTCTTTCTGTTTTTGTTTTGTTTTGTAGGTGCTAGTTACATGGTCATTACGGTGCATTATATTGATCCTTTCTGGCGCCTGAAGAAGCTAATCATTGGGTTCAAACATGTGACGGATCACAGAGGTCAGACTATAGCTACTGTTTTACTTGATTGCTTGGCTGAATGGGGAATTCAGAGGGTGTTTTGTATTACCGTTGATAATGCAACTGCAAATACATCAGCATTAAAGAAGTTTGAGAGTGCATTTTCTTTAGTTTCTGATCAGTCTCTGGTTTTAAATGGTGATTTCCTGCATATGAGATGTAGTGCTCATATAATAAACCTGATTGTGAGAGATGGAATGGCTTAAATAGATCAGAACATGGTTGCTACCAGAAATGCTATTTCATATGTTAGATCACATACAAACAGGTTGAGTTCTTTTGAGCTTAAGGTCGACTCGGGCAAGATCACAAGAGGAAGCTTGCCGCTGGATGTCAAAACAAGGTGGAATTCAACATATTTGATGTTGACAACAGCTCTGAAGTTCAAGGTGGCATTCAACAAGATGGTGGCAGAAGATAAGCTGTACAACGACTACTTCTCTGAGATTGAAGCTGGTGCTAAAAAGGTTGGTCCTCCTGAGCAGAGGGATTGGAATTCAGTTGAGAAATTGTGCCGGTTTCTTGTGATCTTTTACAACTCAACCTTGGTGGTATCAGCTTCAACTTCTCTTAACTCCCACAAATGTTATTAAGAGGTGGTGACCATTGCAACGAATCTGATTGAACTCGTCAAAGGCTATGATCCATAGTTGAAGTCCAAGGCAGCAGAAATGTTGAAAAAATTCGACAAGTATTGGGATAGTCTCAAGAATTTGAACAAGATGCTGATGGTTGCAACAGTCTTTGATCCAAGCAAGAAGTTAGAGCTTGTGAAGTTGTGCTTTGAGGAATTGTATGGACATGAGACTGTCGAGTATAAGGAGATGTACGACTCCTTGCTCATTGTCTTGAGAAGTTTGTTCGAGGAATATAGTACAAGACTAGGAGCTGGTAATGATCCAGACGACCAATCATCTCAGCCTAACAAAACATCACAGTCTTCTCGAGAGAAGCCTATTGAAACCATGGAGGTAGTTGATGATTGTGCTGGCTACAAGCGGATTGATGTTAGGTATGAGCTTAATATGTTTTCTATACATTTTTTATATTCGATAACCTTTTAAACAATTTAAAAAAAAATTCTATAGGTACAAACAGAAGCTGAATGAGATTGGGGTTAGAGAGAAAAAGGATGAGTTAGAAACTTACCTAAGAGAAAGTGTAGAAAACCCGGATTTGATGGCTGGAATGGAGTATGATGTTCTGTCATATTGGAGAAAGAATGCAGCAGGGTTTCCAGTCTTATCAGAGATTGCTCGAGATGTTTTGGCAATGCAGGTTTCTTCAGTTGCTTCGGAGAGTGCGTTTAGCACTAGTGGGAGGATGCTTTCACCATATAGGAGTTGTCTTACTCACTTTATGGTCGAAGTTTTAATGTGCTCAGACCAGTGGATGAAACAAGATCTGAAGATTGAATCAAGAATGCCTTCACATGCAGAAATTCTTAAAGATCTTGAGGAGGATGACAAGCTCAAAAGAGGTAACCATGATCACTCTTACTCTCTTACTATTTACATGAATGTATCACTCTTAAGCGGATTGATGAACACTTTTACTTTTATTTTACAGAGAATGAAGATGAAGCAACAATCTTGGAGTAAGACTTCTACAAGAAGATTGTCTTTTATGTTTGGAATTTGAGTATTTTGAAGTTGTTTCCTTAGTACTTTATTTGACATTTGATTTCGTTATGGATGTTGAGTGTTTTGGTCATTTGGTGTGTTCAAACTTATGTGTTTTTGGTTTCGGATTTATAAGTTATTAAGTTATTTTTGGTTTAAAAATGTCTTCTTTGGTTACTTTGGATACAAGAAACCGAACCCGATTAAGATCCGTTTATATTTCAGATTTTCATGGTTTTTCTTCAGTCGATCTGATCCGAACCCGTTGGATTCCGAACCCGTTGGATTCCGAACCGATACCATAGTAAGAAGTTGAAAATACCGAATGAGACTTTTATACTTGCATCCGAATACACGAAGTAAATAAAAACCGAACCGATCGGGTTTGGGGTACCGAACGCCCAGGCCTAGCCAGTGGTATCTTATCTTCATGCACAAGTTAAATCTCGGACAAAACCAGGATCTTCTCACTGCCTAAAAACGGGTGACATTTTCAAATCTCAGGTTTCCTGGATTTGATACCGAAGAATCACACACACTGTGATGTTCTTCTATAAACTATACTGTAAAATATAATAAACCAAAAGATATAATAGAATAATAGATTGGTTTAAAGATAACCGGTAACGATTTTTCAGGTGGAAAGGACAAGCGAGAGATTTAATTTCCCGGTCCATTCTTCACCCGGTTTCAAGGTGATTGGTTTCTCAATAGCGGCTCCATCAACACACAACATATGTTTATACTCTTCATCTCCCAAATCAGTCAACGCTTTAGCTTTCTTGTCCCATGGATTCCACACCACTACAACAAAACAGAATATGATTCTGTCATAAACCTAATTCCCGGTTAAGGGTTTGGGTATTTTGGATCTTACCAACATCTGGTAGACCTTCTTTCTTGATGAGGAATGTACGTTTTTTCTCATGGTCAAAAACGGCAACCACGTCTTTGGAGTTCAAGTACACTCTATCAATCTCAGACTCAAAGGTTAGTGCATCGCCTTGCTCAGTAAACCGCTCTTTTTCAAACAAGTTATCAAGATAGTCGAGAGTTTCCAGTCCTTCAACTCTAACTTCACTGGCAAAAGCAAAAAAGGAGATAAATAAAGAAAGCCTTTAGTAAGTGTGACCTCGTAGTGACTAGAGAGAAGCTAAAGCTCGGTGTGTTCACCTGATATCAGAAATGGAGAAATAAGTGTGGTAAGCAATGGAAAAGCTAAAAGGCTTTGAGTTGATGTTTCTGACTCGAGATATCAGTGCTAGGTTCCCATCTATTGCCAATGAAACTCTCAGGTGAAACTCAAAGCTGAAACATGAGCAGAAACAGTGATTATTTAGCAATGTGAACTGAAAAAAAAGAGGAACATATCTGAGGAATAACAATAGAATTCAACCTGTGAGGCCAGATCCTTGTTGTGTCTTCATCAGAGGGTTTAAGTACCAAGTCGACATAGGCTTTATCAGTTGAGTCGAATGAAGGTAAAACAGGTGGATTCTCTTCAACAAGCCACATCCTGTTTCTTGCAAAACCGTGTTGCTCAAGCGACCCACGAGTGCCAAACTTTTATGAGAGAAAAGAATAATATCAAGAAAGGTGATCAAATCATTCATATCCAAAGATTACATATTAATATTTTACCTGAGGAAAGCATATAGGGATTCCTCCACGTACCGGATGGGGAGGCTTCGAGTTAGCCTGACGCAATATGTTCACCAAAGTTTATAAAAGAAACTTGCTTAAGTGTTAAAAAAACCTAGATATTTACCTTGGCGCTGGTGAATAACAACTCATCACCCTTGTGAGTCTTCCAAGAAAGAACTTGTCCTCCATGTAAACTTATCTGAACAAAGCATCATCCAATGAACAAAAAAAAACAGCAGCTCTATAAAATAATGAAAATGTATTTGGATGTTGATGCAGGAATCACTAAACCAATAGACTCCACGAACTAAAGCTATCAGGTTTTTCTTGCCAAGAGAGGTTGGAGCTATTTTATAAACCTTCAAGAACTATAGCACATATCACAAATAGAAAACAGAGCAGTCTAACACGTTTATAACACTCTGATCCTTAAAAACCCAAATACATAAGTTTTGTTAATAAAACCAAACCTTTGGATTACTAAACACAGTTAAATACAGAATTTTAGATAAGTAAACATTGGCAAAACAAAAATATTCTATCACCTTTACAGAAGCGCCTTTAGTATTCTTCAGAAGAACCTGATCGGTTCCATTTTTATCCTTGACCAAGTCAACGGTGGGTCTCTTCTCATCACTGACTCCAGATGGTTCCATTGTAATAAGCAACAAAAGAGAGATAGACTTTGATAAGTTTTCTTTCTTTCTTCCCCCTGCTTTCTTGCGTTTTTAAACGAGGAAAAAAAATATTTTAGGCGAAGAAGTCACGAGAAGAAGAAAACACTTTCTTGTGTGATCAACAAGAAACCAAAAGTTTTCTCGTGAGTTTGAAAACCTAAAACACAACCAACACTTCAACTGCTAAGTCCTTTTCTTACACCGATAAAGCTGTAACACATACACACACGCGAAACAAACAAAAAAAATATATAATGTGCAAGAAACAAAGAGGATAAAGGTAAAAACGCGTTTACGAATCACGGAGGTTGAGATTTAAAACGCAAGATCTTTGAAAATCACTCCAAAGTTCAAATATTATTTTAAAGACACGATTTCCCGGGGAAAAGATCAAAAGATCAACGATTAGGAGCCTAAACGCTAGGATTAGGATTAGATGTAACTAAAAGACAATAATTTTTTGCAAAAATAAAACTAACAGACAATATATTATCAAGACCCAGAAAGCAAAAAATACAACCCTTTTTCGAATCTAAGGATGAATATGAATTATTCAGATTAGGAAAAGAGGAAAGAGATATTTAAAGACCACAAGTCAGAAAAAATGGGCAGTGTGTTGAAAAGGTACAAAGGTTCAAAAGAAGCATGCCCAAATGGTATTTAAAATGTGTTATTTTTCTCTGAAAAGAGCATTCTTCATTATCAATCACTGAATAATTCTTCAGTATATAATTGACGATGATAAATAATATTTTCAAGAAAAAATTGTTAAATAATTTTATCATTTCCCTTTTTTATACTATTATTTTCCCTTCTATAATTTCTTTTCCCCTTTTTCAAGTAATCATTTTTTTGTTTCTTTTGTCCAGTTAACATTTCATTCTTTCAATAATTTTTTTATACAAACTTTCTATAATATCCAATTAAGTGGTTTTTTAAACACTTCCAATTAAGTCTTTTAATTTATCAAACTTAGAATGTCAGGCGCAAGCTTTGCGCCAGGAACAATTAAAAACTACTACATCCGTTGCTAAAAGATGATAGTTCTAGAAAAATATTTTCAATGCAAATTTTGTCAACTAATAATGAATAATTGTGAAGTTCAAAAATATTGATTGCATTTTGTAAAATCTTATTGGTTTAAAAATATAGAAAATATAAAATTACAAAAAACTATGCATTTGTAACTAAGTTTTAGTGTGTTTTATTAAAAAGTGTGGAAATTCTAAAACAACTATCATTTAAAAACAGAGGGAGTAATATATATTTCTCCGTGAAATAATTGAATATTTAATTTGTCATGTACCATTTTTTAAATTAAAATTATTCTCAAATCAAAATATTTAATATTATATATATTATTATCACTTATTAGTTAATTATAGTAAATTTTAATATTTTAGATTTTAGCTGTAATTATTAAAAATATTACTGGTTAAAAATTATCAAAATAAGTAATCATAAAAGATTATACATTTATAATTACATTTAATATATTATTATATTATGCGTAAAACACACAAAATAAACTATTTTAGAAAAAAAAGATATGTAACATTAAAAGTCATTTTTGCTTTTAACTCTTTTTTGATCTGATTGGCTGATTAATTTGAGAGAGATGAACATGAACATCTACTTGCAAAAATATATTGAAAACATGCATATAAAATTGAATAAAGCTGAAGATGTGAGGACAGCTGGTTGTGATGATAGGTGTGGGTGTGGGGATGGGTGGATCTTGACATGCGATCATGATTAACCGAATTAACTACCGAATTAACTATTCAATTATTTTATAGTTTTACTCTAAACTACGTCTCATGTCAACAGTTTTTTAAGCTTTTCGATCATTTCGGCAGATAAATTACATGCATACGATCACATAGAAACAATCATTAAACGAAAAGCGTGTACAAATAAAATAATCAAATCAAATGAAGACCTCCGCACAAACCAAGTGATCAAAAATAGACCACGGCCATCAATGTTATGTTATCTAACTTTTATAAATATAACTAATTTTTTAAGCACGATTATAAACTCAGTTTTTTTCTAAAAGCACAATTGAAAACTACTCGTGTCGATGCGATTAAAATAACGACATGTGTTGAGTTTGTATGCATCTACTACAACATAACTTGAATAACCAAACTTTTTTTACCTTACCTCAATGGTTTCCATCTGCATTTTATGTTTACATTTTGAACTCAATCATGTCCAACTCTGCATTCACAGTCCAGAAATGATTGTACCTAAACTTATATAGGTAAGAATTGATCTACTTTCTTCTTCTATAACTATATTGAAACATGCAAATTAAAGTATTATCAAGTTGTTCTTGTCTTGTTATGCCGACCTATGACATCTTTAATGCGCCAATGACGTCCCTGTGCGACCTTGTTGGTCCTCCGTAGCTTCTATATATTCGTATTGTTTTTTTTTGTAATCATTGATTTCTCTAGTCATCTTCTTTTTTAAACTAAGGCTTAATTTCTCTAATTATCTTGAAAAGGGTTCATGCAATAATCTGAAAATGCAAAAAAATCAAGTTAGCATATAGCCAAAAACTTCCCTTAAAGTATCTCAATACACTGGATTCGTTATCTGACAGGCTTAGTTTCACGTTGAAGTTTTATTTTAGGATTAGAAAACGATTGAATAAGATGGTTCGCTGATAATTCATTTGTAGTTATGCGTCCTCAACTCTATCGTTTCTTAATTTTTTTTTGAAACTGAATCATTTCTTAAAATTTGAAAGAAACCAAAAAGACACAGCGACAGCAGACATGCCTATAATAATATTTTGAAAATGACCACCTTATCGTCTTATTTATGTGGACAAATGAAATTGATTTTTGTGTATTTTGGTGTAGTTTCTCAGTGCAAAATTTCATTAACTCAACCCATCCAAAAATGCTTCGCGAACTCAAAAACCGTACAACGGATACAGCTAGATTGTTAATTTATAAAATAAAATATTGACTGTGATATTATTCTATTAGTTTGACAAAAATAAGATTTACATTGATCAATAGAATGGAACTATCATTACCTTCATTTTATGAAAAATAAACAAAATTTTAAGAGATATACTTTGACAATAATTGTGATGAAAAACTGAAATAAACTTACTATATTTTGTCTATATTTCCTATATTTTTTGTTCTATCATTTCTCTACTGTGTTTACCTCTTATGTCCAACTTACATTTATATTTTCATCGAGCCATCAACAGCTCAGCTGAATCGACAATTTGATTACATAGGACAAAAAATATCAAACAAGAGGCGATAAAGTAAAACGCATAGAAATTTACAACACAATTCGACGTGCGATCTTGTAGAAGCTACAGTCACTAGTGATTTTAGCTTTGATTGATTCTTTGTTAGTAGTAATGTTATTTCTTTTTACTTGTAATCTTTTTCGTTTAGTGGAAACATGGGAGATATCATATTTGTATGAATGCTATAGCCTATACTACTACATCAGCTTAGATAGCTTATTTATTACTTATTAGCCTCTATTTCTTTGAGATACGTTATGGGCCCAATTTATTAGTTAAACTTGGTGATCGCTGACTTTTTAAACAGGGTGACTGATTAAAACAAGAAGTACTGGAAAACAAGTGATATTTTATTCATGGAGGTTTCTTCGCCTTCGTCTTCGTCTTCGTCTTCGTCTCCGTCTCGAAACTGGAGATTCAACGTCTTCCCGAGCTTCTGCGGTGAAGATCTCCGCAAAAGCTTTCTAAGTCACTTCCTCAAGGAGTTGCAAAGGAAAGGAATCACTACTTTCATCGATCATGAGATCAAGAGGAGCAAAGCTATCGGCCCTGAGCTCGTGGCAGCTATCAGAGAATCAAGGATCGCAGTCATCTTGCTCTCGAAGAACTACGCATCTTCGACGTGGTGTTTGAACGAATTGCTCGAAATCATGAGCTGCAAGGAAGAGATCGGCCAAACAGTGATGCCTGTTTTCTATGAAGTCGATCCGTCTCATGTCAGAAAGCAGGCTGGAGATTTCGGAGACATCTTCGTAGAAACTTGTGTCGGGAAGTCAGAAGAAGTGAGGCAGAGATGGTCGCGTGCTCTCACCGATGTCTCCAATCTTGCTGGAGTGGATTCTCGCCTCTGGTTAGTCACTCTTTTTTTTAAAAAAATATAGGATCTTCGGCCGGTAATATAAGACTCGAAACTAGAAATATGTAATATTAGTTTCGTCTCAGAAATATGTAATATTAGTTAAGTCTCAGTTGATCAAAATAAAAAAGTTTAGTCTCAAAAATCAGTTTTCTACGTTTAGAATTCATAAAATATATGTTTTGGATTCAAACTCATTTTTTTGCATTGGTTAATGGTTAAGTTAATAATATTTCGGGTTCTGTATTAAAAGCCTCAGGTTCAGTTCGGTTAATAAAATTCCGGATTTGGTATTTTACCAGGAACAATGAAGCGGATATGATTGAGAAACTTGCGCTGGATATCTCGAATGCGTTAAACGTCACACCTTCAAGGGATTTTGATGATCTAGTTGGAATAGAAGCTCATATCGAAAATCTGAAGCCATTGTTAACTCTAGAGTCTAGTGAAGTGAGGATGGTAGGTATTTGGGGTCCTGCAGGAATCGGGAAGACAACCATTGCAAGAACTCTATACACTCAACTCTCTCATACCTTCCAGCATAGTGCATTCATGGAGAACATTAAGGAAACATATAGGAGAATCAACCTCCATGATTACAGTTCAAAGTTGCATTTGCAAGAAGAGTGTTTGTCTAAGCTTATCAACCATAAAGATATTAAGATACCTCATTTAGGTGTGGTAAGAGAAAGGTTGAAGGACAAGAGAGTTCTTGTTGTTCTTGATGATGTAGATGAACTGGAGCAACTCATTGCCTTGGCAAAGGAGCCTCGATGGTTTGGTTCTGGAAGTAGGGTTGTAGTGACCACACAAGATAGACAGCTTCTGAAAGCACATGGTATCGACCTTGTATACCAGGTGGAGCTTCCGTCTCAAACTGAAGCTCTTGAGATCTTTTGTCAATCTGCTTTTGGACAAAAGCATCCTCCTTGTGTCGATATCAGGGAGCTGGCGTTACGAGTTACTCATCTTGCTGGCTATCTTCCTTTGGGTTTAACCATTTTGGGCTCATACTTGAAAGGGTTTTCTACAGAAAAGTGGGAATATGCAATGCCTAGACTTAACACAAGTCTTGATGGTAAGATTGAGAAGACTTTGAAATTCAGCTATGATGTCTTGCATAGTAAAGATAAAGCCATATTTCTTCACATTGCTTGTTTGTTCAATGGTAAAAATGTGGATGATATTAAGACGTTCCTTGAGAATAGTAACTTGGACGTTGACCACGGACTTAAAGCCTTAGCTGATAAATCTCTCGTAGATACTCATTTGGGATGCATACATATGCACTCTCTGTTACAAAAACTGGGCAGAGAGATCGTCTATCAACAGTCTGTTCACGAGCCTGGAAAACGTCAGTTCTTGGTTGATGCTGAGGAGATTAGTGATGTACTTGCCTCCAACTCAGTAAGCACTTATATACTCTTTATCTTTACATCTAAGACTTAATGGTATAGTCTCTCACACTGTGGATATTTTTTCAGGGTACAGGAACTGTCTTAGGCATGTCATTTGATGTATCGAAATTCAACGGAGAGTTAACCATAGGTAAGAAAGCCTTTCAAGGAATGCATAATCTCCAGTTCTTGGAGATATACAAGAAAAGGTTAGATGCCAGATCCAGACTAAATCTTCCCCATGGTCTAAACTATTTACCCCACAAACTTAGACTGCTACATTGGGACTCGTTTCCTCTGAGATCTTTGCCTTGCAAGTTCTCTGCAGAGTTCCTTGTGGAACTCAGAATGAGATTTAGCAAGCTTGAGAAACTCTGGGAAGGAAGCATAGTAAGTTCTCCTAAAATATTTTCTTACACAAGTTCTCATAATGTACTGAACTGACATGCGGCTTTATTTTGTTATTGAGTTTAGCCACTTAGGAGCCTCAAAGTGATGGATTTGAGTTTCTCCAAAAATCTCAAAGAGATTCCTTTTCTCTCAAATGCCACAAAACTTAGGAAATTGTCAGCACATGACTGCAAAAGCCTCAGTGGATTCCCACATGTCCCTGACTGCATCGAAGAGCTTGAACTAAGCTCCACGGGAATAAAAGAAGTTCCTCCACGGATTGAGAATCTCTGTATGCTGCAGAGACTCTATATGAGCTATTCCTCGAAACTGACCAATATCTCTATGAACATTTCAAAGCTCGAGAATCTTGAATATGTGGATTTCTCAGGCAGTGTGGATGGTCTCCCGTTTAATGCAATAGTTAGTTGGGTCTCTGGTGTCGAGAAAAGGCTGATGTTAAGGGCTAATAATATTGAAGAAATGTTACCAAAATGTCTACCGAGGAAGGCATACACTTCTCCAGTTTCAGTAGATTTGAGCTGTAATGAAGATCTTGAAACCATTCCAGATTGCATCAAACATATCTCTCGACTCCATAAGCTTGACATTGGAGAATGCAGAAAGCTTACATCGCTTCCACAGCTTCCAGAATCGCTTTCAGAGCTAAATGCACAAGAGTGTGATTCTCTTGAGAGAATACATGGTTCGTTTCACAATCCAGACATCTGTCTCAATTTTGCAAACTGCTTGAAACTCAACAGAGAAGCGAGAGAGCTCATATGTACATCGCCTAGCAGATTCACAATCTTACCTGGTGAAGAACAGCCTGGAATGTTTAGAGACCAAACTTCAGGAGATTTGTTGAAGGTTGTACATATGATTCAAAGACCCTTTCCTGGATTCTTGAGATATAAATATAAGGCTTGCATTAGGCTTCTTGCTCGGTCAGCTGTCTATGACGATGACTCTGGTGGTATTGTTCATGTAGCTTGTTGCATCAGGCGCAAATGTGATGGCAGTGTTGTGAGAGATGAATCTCTAGAGTCACATATTCCTGTACTCGTGAACGATCATCTCTTTACATTGGGAGGTTCTTTGATCCTAAACAAAGGCAATGAAGCTGAAGTAGATGTGACATTCAGCGAGTTTCTGTTCGAGTTCAAGGCTAACATTAAAATGGAGATTATAGGATGTCAATTTACAGTTCTTGGGGGCAAAAGGGACTATGCTACATATTCTAGATGGAATGAAGAAGTTTCAAGGCTGCAAGATAAGAAGATAAAACCATGAAAATGAGGAACAAAGATAGGATCCTCCATAAATAATAAGATTGTTCTGGTTTTTAAATTTAGTAAGTTTTTGTTACATATATTTTTATCAGACCCAAAAATTTATTTTATCCATGAGAACTGTTTTCGAATCCGGATTCAGAATCTGGTAGGGTTCTGGTTACAGTTGCAGATGGCATTTTACTTCCACCAACCCATCTACTTTCAAACACTTCACCATCATTAGCTTCCCTCTCCATCATCACTTGAATCTTCTTCGTTCTTAAAATCCTTAGCCCCATTGTACATACAAACCCTGAGAACCATAACAAAACAAACCCTAATACCAGTCCCACCATCCACAACCACCACCAGGTCCGCCACAATGCCACCTTCTTCTTCTTATCATTCTCTAAAGGTTCGATCACCGAATAATCTCCATGGCTGGAACCGTAACACACGCCCGGGAGAATCATTCTGCTTATACGAGCAGCTTCCTTGTCTTTGTTTTGTGCCTTGAAACTCACGCAACTTACCCTAGACAACATTTTCTCATCCGATAAATCACTAAACAAAATTTTTATAGGATTGTTCATTTTTAGACTGATCTCTCTGACGTTGTCTTGATCCGACACGTCTAAAACTCTAAACCCTAAGACAGAAGTGATTAACCGGTAACCGGGTACGGTATACCAATGGTTAGACCAATTCCCTAGATTTTGGTACACAATAGCGACTCTCCTTGCAGGAGGTACCGAAACTGACCTTGCCGGGATAAGCACGTTGCTGAATCTTGCCCCGGCGTTCCAAAGACTCTTCCCGGTGAGACGGACGACGGAGACTTCGATGCCTGATAAATTATTCGGTAAGACGGCACGGTATAAAGCACCCGTATGATGTTGGTTTGTTAATGTCTTGAGGGCGAGATTCTCAAGGGATTGAGATAAGGAGTGTGGTAACGTGACATTGAGGATTGATGTTGTGGAGTTGATGTGGACGGGAGAGGATGGCGATGTAGACGAAAACAAATTGGTGTATAACAAGAATACAACACAACAAGTGAGAGATTTGGAGTTCATGTTTCTTTCTTTTGTCTTTTGGAATAAGATGTTTTCCAGATTGAATGTGCAAGGAAAGGCATGTAAATGTAGGGCCATAGGTGAATTGTAATGATGCATGTTTTAAATATTACTATTTTAGCTTTATTGGTTTGGTTTGTCAATGACTTTCAGATCTCATGAAAAGTAAAACTGAAAATTTCAGAATATACTTTATCTTGGTTTTAATTATTTGTCTTTAAAGGTGCAATATTGAACTTGCAATTTGGGACACATAAGGATGAGGAAAAAACAACAAGTTGGAGTTGCACACTCTTGATTAATTGATATGTAAACTGCAATGAAGATTAATCTAATCCCTGTGAAAATCAAGGACTTTGTTGTACCTTACAGTTTCGTAAGTTTAGTTTTAACATTTTAGTGAGATGAAATGATGAGAAAGTAAAGCATGCAAAGAAAAAACATCAAAGTGTTGAGTCCTTTTTTACTTTTGGGAAAATATTCATGCCGCTGATTGCGCTCTTTCTTACCTTCCCTAAATCATTTTCCTTTCTTAAAAAAAGAAACAAGTTCTCAATCAGAATATAACGGTGGAAGTTATTGAAAAAAGAAGTATGAAAATGAATTGGAATTTTTTCAGTCAGTGACTGACAAAGCTGATCACGTACATTTTCCATACGACGAAAACCTTTACAAAGACAGACATTGAGCCCCGATAAGTGTTTTGTTAAGCTTCTCATCCTCTAATAGAAATATGGGCCAACTCTGTATAATGGGCTTGAACACGCCCGAAGCTTGCATTAGTACGTTGAATGATGAATCAAAACTAACGTCGTCAATAAGTGAGCTCGATAATGGTACAAAGCTTGTAGAATAATTTGATTAGTATCATTCAAGAAAAGAAAAAACGTCCCATGGCTATATGAAATTATTTTTTATTTTTGGGACAAATATATGCATACTTAGTTTCTTTTGTTGTTATAGTTGTGAAAGCAGATTGTATGTTTTACCAGTATAAACTAGAGATTATTCCGCATACCCATGTGAGTATTGATTCTTATATTTTTATACTCAATATTTATTTTTCATAATAAGTATTTTAGATGTGTTGTATATAACTAATTATATTTAATGATCTGGAACAAATCAAGTAATATGACTATTTTTGTACAAATATTAATATCTGAATCCATTTTAGACACATTGTTTATTTAGATATTTTTAGGTTTATAGATATCAAAATAGAATTCATCCAGATCCAGAAAAACTCAACTTAAAACCCACACATAAATTTATAATATTTAAGCAGGACTTAATTCCAAAAAAATAATACCCCAAAAAATAACATGTAACTAAATATATAGTTAATGTTCATGTCTAACTGATTTTATAAAACTAATAAAAAGAAAAATTTCTATGTATTCGTTTAAATTAAATAAAATGGAAATATTTTTTTATTTAATAAAATAATTATATGGAATGAAAATTATGTGACAATAAATATAACACTTTTTCTTATTTTGATTTAAATTATTATTTTATGCACAAAAGCATGTCTTTGAATTATGTTTTTGGCAACCTAAAAACCAAACTTTAACTATATATAAAACCTAATTATTTATGTTTTTTATTTTATAATTGATACAAAGTCTATATTGATTAACTAATAAATAAAAAATTTGTACTATTGTTATTATTGTAATATAACTAGTGATGTGAATTATTTTTAATGTAATATAATTAATGAAATTGTTAAACTAAATAAAATATGAATATATAATTAATGTAATATTATTATCCATATTTCCAACCAATTTATATTTATATTGTTATATGTTTTCAAATAGTACTAAAATGCACTTCAGTTTTAATAATATATATGCGTATGTATTGCTAAAAAAGTATAAATATATGTATAGAACAGAAGAAGAATAAATACTGAATGGTTTATTGTATGGTTCTATGTTCTAAGGTATTTTATTGGATATTTTACCTTGATCAATAATACCTCCGATGACAAAGAAAAGGTTCCTGAATGGTCATATCAAGTGATGGAAAGTATTGAGGATTCCCTATTTTGAATAAAATAACAGATAAAATAAAATGAAGCAGGTAAGAAAGAAGTATCTGCTTGGCCATAAGTTGTGTTTCCATTTCACCCTTGCAAAAAGGCATTCACGTTCTATACCCAATTTGAAATACCTCGTTTTTAGCATTTTCCAAAAAATAAAATTCCAAAATTTTAAAATATCAATTGGTTACATCGTTTTTTAGAAGTTAATAATGGTCTTCTCTCAGATATCATATGGTTGCAGCAAAAAAAATACAGTGTTTACTTACCTTGGCATTCTTGTTTTGGCAAAGCAAATGCACTTATTCAATTCAGAACTAGTAAGTTTGTATGTTGATGTGCTCACTGCTGCTGAAGAAGTTGCTAACGATGATCACAATTCAATTGAAATACCTCGTTTTAGCATTTTCCAAAAAATAAAATTCCAAAATTTTAAATTATCAATTGGTTACATCGTTTTTTAGAAGTTAATAATGAAGCAGGTAAGAAAGAAGTATCTGCTTGAGAAGTTTGTATGTTGATGTGCTCACTGCTCACTGCTGCTAAAGAAGTTGCTAACGATGATCACAATTCAAAAAGCCGTAGTTCTCGAGGTTATTTTGTGAATGTCCGAGTAGGGTTACTACATAAGCTATAAGAAAACCTATGGTGATTTATAGAGTTAGCAGTCCGGTTAGCGTGATAATAAAATTAAATACTTTTTTAGAATTCATATGCTAAATAATTGGATAACAATGGAGTGGAAACAAAAATGATATGCTTAGGAAAACTGCATGACACGAACCGCGAGCTTGGTATAGAACAAGCATTATATCACCAAATAAAATTAAATACTTTTAAGAATTCATAAATAATATTTACCTAAATATAACTTCTCAAGACAAAAAAAAACACACTAAAGGCGTCACTGTTATCCTCGTTGAGTGAAAGATCGAGGAGAAACCTCAGAAGTCATTTGACCAAAAAAAAAACTTCAGAAGTCAATATTCGTTTTGCCAAAAACCATATATAAAGCTCAATA
The DNA here is from genome assembly GCA_026261945.1 of Hirschfeldia incana. NCBI lineage: Eukaryota > Viridiplantae > Streptophyta > Magnoliopsida > Brassicales > Brassicaceae > Hirschfeldia > Hirschfeldia incana. The sequence continues at coordinate 10,113,884 of JABCMI010000006.1, forward strand.
ATAAAGAGATAAACATTATACTACAAAGATTAAACTAATTATTTTCATTGAACTATCACGAATTCACGATGTCAGTGCGAAACTTACAAAATATTCTTCTCTGTTTCTTCAGATATTTTTTTCTGTGACAGATCCCAGTGTGATGATGGGAAGACTACAAGAAGACTGAAGCAAGTAACAAAAGAGCCATGCAATCTCTGCAGTTTTGTTTCCCACTTCTGTTTTATATAAGTATACATATATATACATTATATTCGAAAGAGAGAAAATTTAAGCGATATAAAAATTGCAGAAGCTGAATTACCAAGACAGCTGTAGAAGGACAGAGTCATATCATGGGACGGCTCTATTTGTCCAATAAAGGCGTTGAAATCCTCTTGTCACTCTTTTGATTATTTCTCTTCTTATATGTTACTATGGTTTATTTTCCTTCAAATGAACATAGCATATCTAACGTTACTGACTCTAAAAGATCAAGTTATTTTACTATCTAACTGGAAAAACCACCGCTCGCAAACGTGAAATCACCATGTTGGTACATTGAAATCTGTATGTACCAAATTTTGGTACATGCACTTGGTTGATACTTGATAGGTTGGTCAGTCTGTATAGTCGAAAGTTTTTGATTGTATCTAAAGAGAAGGGAAATCTTATATAATAAAGTGGACTTTTGTATCTCCATAGGGGAGAAAAATGACATGTGTCATCATCATTTTCTTCTTTTTATATTGGGTCATTAAAATTATTTATATACAAATTTATTTAATTATGATGTTGAGACCCAATTCCAGAATTTTTGACAACTAAGCCTAATATTTTACACACTTTTTTTTTCTGACATCATATATTCATATCTATGTTTCACCTGCAAAAAATATATTGAATTATAACGTTTTCGTGTCACTGAAACATGCCCATCAAGTCTGGCCACCCACTTCAAACTAGAGATTCGAGCATCCTTATTCGCCTCAACATCTTACAAAGTTTGTTTAAATTAATTTAAGTTATATGACTAAAGTCAGTTGATGATATTATGAAGCGCACTAATACTCAGCTTTCAAGTAAGTCGGGAAACTGAATAGACACAACTATTCGAGAATCAAAATACAAAGTTCAAAGACCTCAACTGTATGCTTTGTAGACATCTTTGAGTTTGTTGGTGAGGTTTGTTGATGAGATCAAGTCTATCTTCAATGACCATAAGCAACAATTCAATGGATTATGGTTAACCTTTAGATAGACATGTACAATCATTTCTTCATTAACACTGATTTGTTTACATATTACAATGTTTTTTAAAATTTGCATCCTAGGTTCAACTATTCAACAAGTTCAAAACCTCTACTTTAGCGAGACAATTAATGTCTACTTATAGCGTTCATAATTTATTATATTTCAGTTAAATAACAGAAAAATTATCACAACCAAACATAAAATTCTTAAACACAATTAAAAATAAATTAAAATACTACACACATAATCTCATGCAAGTGTAAAAAGAGAATGTATTTCCATTATAAAAATATAACTGAAATAATAATAAAAATAAAATAGTACATCTTTACTAAAATAGAATGTATTTCCATTTTAAAATAATTTTCAAATATTTTATAAAATTAAAATATATTCTGATATAAAATAATTTTAGTGTAAACAACCCGTCTGTAGGACGGACCAAATCCCTAGTATATAATAATGAAAGTAACAACCGATAAGAGAGTAATAACTAATGGTTATAGTTAGCGATTTTTTCAACGATTACTTATTTTACTTGATATAAAAAGGTGAAAAGAAAATAAAAATATATACCCCTCGTGTTTTATTATACATGGTGTTTTAGAATAATACACAAGGATTAAGAAAATTTATTTTTATCTTAAGACCATTTAAAAAATATAAATTAAAATAATGCAATTAATTATAAATGAAGATGTCTAATCTAATTGGTAGATTTTTTAAAAAAAAGTTAAAGTTAACATAAAAATGTCAAAATATCATTTATTATGAAAAACAAAAATATTCTACAACATCATCTATAAAACTGAAGGATTATATAGTAAAGAAAAAAAAAGGAAAAACATCAAATCGTACTATAAAATATGATGGAATAAGAAGACAAATGCCATTAGATTAGATGTGCCGATGGACAGATGAGAAGAAAGTTTGAGTAGACTACTTTTTTAGTTTGTTAAAGTTGTGAATTGTAAACCAAAGCTGAAGCTAGCAGATTCATTTTTTGCAAGAAATATCCATTATTACTAGTACTCTTAACTTTTTACCCTCCACCGTGAAACTGATGTGATGATATTCTTATATTTCTTTTTAGTTCTTAAGAAGTTATAATTTCATATATATAAACTATTGTAATAATTAAAGATTCGCCAATTTACGTGTTTCGTAGTGGCCATACAGGCCGGGTCAAGTAAATTTGATTTGGGATCAAGTTTGTCACCTGAATGGAGTTATTAGTAATGTCTTCTACATGATTACTACACCGTCGAAAAACGGAGATGTTTTCTTGGAGAACCAAAGCCACTTCTTCTCTGAACAATCATTTAGTTTAAGGAAATTTTAACATTAAATTATATTCATGCTAAAACATGCTTAGTCCGGAGCTTAGCTATAGAAAAAAAAAACACAATTTCCGTGTCAGAGATTTAGGACCAATCGTAAGGACCCTTTTGTATCTTGCATAATATTCTAGTCTTACGAGTTACTTCTGGAAACGTTGAATCGGCCTTGTGCTATTTAGTAATAATAATGATTTTTGAATGCCAACGGAAACTATATTTTCTATGTATGACTATTTTTTATTTTTTGCTAAAAAATCGAGTCTGACTATTGATAAGAGATTTTCTTGTTCTGGTAGGATCGTCGATCGATATACAGTTGATTTCTTTATTATGTCAAAGTATAATGTTTCCCCAGCAAAAGTACCACGATCTGCTAAACTAAAACGATGATACGTCTTTACATCTATACCGCTTGGAGAGAAGATACCTTATTGCGTGTACACGACGCTAAACTATTGGAAACAAGCATTAAACTAGAGTATAAAAAAAACTAGTGTAAACAATCTTTTTTTATCAAAGAGTAAAAAACCTTTAAAACGTGACTTTATGGGGTATAATCAAAAGCAAAAGCTTTATCTATTTGTGTCTATAAATTCCAACATAACAACATATTTTATGTCACTAGGTATAGAATTTTGAATGAGACAAGTATTTATTTTGATTGATGCTTAACGGAATTGGCATATTTAGCTCCTAGAGCGAATAATAAGACAGCACTATTACACCAAACGACATGTATTGGTTATACTTATGTTCGTAACTAGGCTTCTTTTCAGCAGACTTTAACCAGTAGCAGCCAGAGTCATAATCTGTTCAGAGTTTGAATATTTGATGATCTGATTCTTATTAATCTAAACTGGATTGGTATAATTCAATGGTTCAGGTGGAGATAATTGGACTGGTTTTTAATGTAGCTGTCTCCGACTTTACTATTTTCCTTGAATCCACATACGAAGGGCAGAACATACTATGATCATCACAAAATAGAATATTAAGAATTAGGCATGGGCGCTCGGCGGCCCAATAGGTTTCGGTTCAGTTGATTCGAATTTTCGGTACTATGTTCACAAATACCATTCGGTTTTTACTAATTATCAGATCGGATCGGGTTCGGTTCCTTCCAAGTTCGGTTCGGATCGGATTATAACCAATGTATGACATTGTTCAATAATATTTTTTTTAAAACCTAAAAATTTGACAAAATAGTATTCAAAATATGTAAACTATTCACAAGTATAATTAAAAATTAGTTAAACTATCTAAATTAACTAAAATATATTCAAAATAACATATACCATAGACTACATAAATATTTAGAATACATTCGAATCCTACTTTAGATTTTGGTTCGGTTCGGATTATACCCAAAGTCCAAAGTACTAAGTTCATAAATCCCGTTCGTTATATTTGTATAACAGTTTGAATCTGGGTTCGGTTTTTCCGGTTCGAGTTTAGGTTGGTACTTCGGATTGTGGTAAAAACACCCAGGCCTATTAGGAATGGAAAAGAAAAAAAATCTGAGTGTTCTTCCAATATTTTGTTTATTAGTATAGTTTTCTATTTTGGAACTATCTAATTTTTATATCTTGAATGGAATTACTCTATTTAACCAAAAAAAAGAATGGAATTACTCTGAGTCTATATATATATAAAATAAAAAACCAATACAAAATAATATTCTCTCTATCTAGATGTTATGTAAGATGTTTTACAAGTTTTATTTGTTTCATATTGTTTGATTTTCTGAAGTTTGAATGAAAAATTAATTTAGTTAATATAATGTGGCTATTAATATTCTGTAGTATTTTGGTGACAATATTTGAATATCAATTAGCAGTTATTCTATAAAACATAATATATTTATACATTTTCGTGTTCTTATATAAATGTCTTATAAAGTGAGACGAAGGACTAAACATTAGATTAAGAAAATATTAAAACAACACCACGTATGGTATACAAATTTTTGTACTGATAATTTATCTTAATCTTAGTAACTTATTCGCATTTATCAGAATTCCTTATATCTTCATCTGCGATTTTACAACATTTTTTTCTTCTCCTTCTACGATTGCATATTTGATGTGTGAGATTCATAATCATAGTCCTACGTCCACCGTGAAGGGGAATGCTTCATTTGGACGTCGGTTTTTTTTTGCGGTAAACCTAATCTCTAGGATCTCCACTTTAGCGTTTGCATTTTAAACAGTCTCCAGAATATTTGGCTACCCTTTTTTATTACGAAGGAACACAGTGACAATGGACAACATAAGAACAAACAATGACAAAACATGGAAAAGTACATATTAAAGAACTTTCTGATTTATTTCTTTACTTAGTTAAAAGCTCTAACCTTTGTTTCTTTTTATATTATGATTGTTTTTGATGTTTAGGCATAACCGGAAGGGGCAAACAATGCGGTTTAAATAAGTCTATTTTATAATGGAGAATAAAAACCAAAAAAAGATGAATGAAGAAACTAGGGCTGGAAATTATTATCCGAGATCCGAATTTGATCCGAGATCTGATCCGGATCCGCTCCAAAAATAAGATATCTGGAGCGTCCGGATCCGAATAGTAAAATGTCGGATTTGTCAAATTCGGATCCGGATATCTAGATTTTTAAGTTCACATTCGATTTTATAAAATACATTTAATTTCTAATTTTTATTAATAATTATAGTTGATTTATTAATATTTATACATAAAAATTAGTCTTATAATATTACATTTAATTTTAATAAAATTATATGCATAAATACATTCATAAATTTTGTAAAAATATTTAATTTATGTAATATTTATAGATTATTTGAATTTAATTTGTATTTTAAAAAATATTTTATTATTTTTTTATTATTTTGACGGATCCGAATCTGAATCCGGATACCCCGAATATTCTGGATATCCGGATCCGTCTCAAGCCTAGAAGAAACTGTAGTAAATGAAGGAAAACGAAGAAAAAATCTAAAGAGATGTAATAAAATATCAGAAGATAGTGTTTTTTAATGACATTAGAAGATAGTATTTAGAGCATCTTCAATTCCATTCTATTTTTTTTAATATAAAATAGAGTTTAGAGTAAAAATGTTTTAAGGTATTCTATTTTTTACTCTTAATAGAGTGAAAATTATATTTACTCCAAAATAGAGTAACTTATTTTTTTATTCATCAATCTACTTTTTACTATAACATAAAATATCATTAAAACAGACTCCAACTCTATTATAAAATTATTCTATATTAAAATAAAAATAGAATAAATTATTAGAAATGGTCTTTCACAACAAAATATCCTTCTTCAGACAAGGTAGGATAGTGCCTCTCAGAGTAAAAACTTGGAGTTATAATTTAGAATTATTGCTGGTTCAAACAAAAAGGAGAAAAATGAAGTGAAGTGTCTGACAGAAAACTCAGACCGACATCGACACGTAGCGTCAATGTAACATGTGACCATAGGGGAATACTTAATAATAATTGCAAATACAATTTGATTAAAAAAATAGCTGTCAATACGATTCCGTTACATGATTCCATTGAAATTGATTCAGTTAGCACCAAAAAAAACTCGAGTTTTCATTGCAATTTTACAATAGTTTAATTGAATGTTAATATCTCCCATATATAAAATGTTGTTCGAGAGTTTTGTACATAAGTTAATAAATTATTTAATTTTGTATATATTATATATAAAAATATCATTACTCATAAAAATATTCATATTTCAATCTATATAATAATAAACTAAAATATTAAAGTATAAATTTTGCATTAATATTAATACATCATTTATTTTGCAACGAAAAAATTGTTTCTACAACTATATTTAATACTACTCCTTCTGTTTTTATTTATAAGTAGTTTAAGTTAAAAGCTAGTTTAAGTTAAAAGCGTGGATATTAAGAAAAAATTTACTTTTGAAAAGATAGCATTTAATACATGAATTCAGCCAATAATAAAAATGTATGAATTATTTGATTAGTCACACAACATGTAATAAATGTAAAAAATGTTTTGAATTATGTAAACATCTTACACTGTGAAACAAATTTTTTTGGTTAAAACTATTTACATATTAAAACAGAGGGAGTATGAAATAGAGGGAGTAAAAATTAGTAAAGGAATATATGCACACACATGAATTTCGCAATGGAGACCAAAGGCCATTTCAACTTCCAAAGGCAAGAAAATAAAACAAAGCCCCAACATTTAAATTTCCAAAATTATGAAAAGAGTAAAGAATGTCACTGAAGAGAGAGGAACATAATTGGGAAGCGTAAAAATGAAAATTGTGGGAACTTGTTGCTGCAGTTGAAATGGCCTTTCAAACCCCAAGAGACAACAAAGTATTTAGTTTGTCGTTAAGCTTTAGTACTATCATTTTCTTCCTTTCAGATAAAATTATTTTCAATAAACAATAAACCCTAGCCATCTTAATAATCGACAAAGCCCTACTTGTAAATTGCAACAGCTAATTCCAAGAGTACAGAATAAAACTATGAGAGAGAGGGCAAGACTCAAATAAAAATGAAAAGAAAACATGTACATGATTAACTCACAAAATTATGTGTATATATGTACATAAATATAATCTATTAAATTAATGGTAGTAGATTAGATAAATAAAAGCCTAATTATCTCGCTAGGGTTCATCAAGCCAATCATGGTTAACCTAGAAAGATGGTTAAATGAAGCGGAGGGAGATAATGATCGCCTTATGCGATAGAGAGCTACGAAGAAACTGAGACAACATATTTAAATATCCACCACACCTTGGTCATGTTGACGAAAGTATTAAACATAGAAAAACCCAAGATCTCAAATGTTTATTTTACCACTGCCAGACATACACATATGAAAGTTATGTCTCTACGACTATTTTCAAGTAAACCGAATTGTTCATGCAGGGAGGGACGAATGGAAATTCAAGACTGAACCAGAATCGTAGAATACTAAAAGGAGGGAGCTCCCTTCAGTCCAATCAGAGATAATCAATGATCCAATTTGTCTACCGCATCATTCATTCATTTAACGAGTCTAAGTTGAAATTTTGGTGACTCGGTATTTGGATGAATGAGTCGGAAGCTAATTGAATCATATCACGATCTGTGAATGGACTAAAGGAAGCTCCCTATCTATCAATATTCCTACAACATTAATTCCTAATAAGTGGATGAACGCTATATATCCATGGATCCCTAGCAAGCCGAAAAGCATGATCTTGAAAAATATGCAGCAATATTTGAAGAAAATTAAAGAAACCCTAGATCTCAAGCAAAAGTTAAAGCGATCGTAAATGGATCTTCAGACAAGAATAATTCTTATGTGTGGATGTATTTAGGAGATAAAATGGGAAACATAAAAGAGTTTGTGGAAGAAAACAAGATTGATAAAAGAAAATAGAGAGATATACGATGATGGTATATATGTATGCATGTATTGGGTGGAGAGAATTGATAAGAAATTGAGTTTGAACATAAGAACAGGTTGATGGAGAGAGAAAGATTAGAGAGGCTTAAGACAAAATTTTTTGATGGGTGCAAGGAAATACACAAAGGATACAAGTATGCAAAAGTAGTGATGGGTATTTTATAAGCTCCAAATCTTCTACTTTTTGTATTAATTTTTAGGGAAAAATAATGAAATTAACTATTTAATTTTTCTTTACTTCATTGGTACCTGGAACTGGACACAAACAGAGATAATGTAGGAACTGGTAGTTGTTTAATGTGTGTAGGGGTTCAAAGCATTTCAATAAATATTTTTCAACATAACATACAAATATATCTAAATATGTTTATTTATTATAAGTATTTCAAAATCATTATTCAATACGAAATATAATATCTTGATTTTCTTAAAATAAAATTTCATAGTTTTAGAATACTAATAATATAATTTATTCACATATTTTAATTTAGTCTATTTTGAAGACTTTTTGGGAGATGCCCCTCTTTTATCTCACCTACATTTTTGGGTTACTAATATATTAAATCATATGCTATTCAGTTCATAGCTATTTTATCCGCTGTTATGTGTTAAAATATTAATAAACAGATGTTCTATCCTCTAAGAGCATTGTAAAACTCTATTTTTTCTCCAAAATAAAGTAAAAGTAGAAATAGAGTAAAAATGTTTCAGCCCTACTTCATTTTTCACTCCATAATGAAGTCATAAACAAACAAAAATATAGTAATCTAATTATGGAGTAAACTTTAAAATGGAGCAAGATATATAGTTGAGTTAGAGCATCTATTACTCCATATTAATTTTTACTCCATTTTAGAGGAAAAAAATGTAGTTGAGTTGGAAATGCCTTAACCAATGCTCGTCATCAACTTTCTTCATTTCTGAAGTCGTTTAGATCATCTCCAAAAGAAATTATACAACTTTAAATATAGAATTTTTTGTGTTACAAAAACGAACTCCAAAATTTTAATTTTGAAGTTTTGAAGAGTGAAATTCTATATTTGAAGTTTCACTAAAACTTCAAATTAAAACTTTCATATTTTTATTCGCATTTTAGTCCTTTTAATTACAAAAATATTTGTATTTATTAAATAATTTTTCATATACTTTTTGTTATCCTTAAAATTTGTATATTTCATAAATATTTCAAAACTAATTTTTATAAATTTATGTTTTACACATAAAATTAAAATAATAAAATTAGACAACAAGAATATTACAAAAGAAATTCAATATTTGTTTGTAGTATAATATTTAGAAAAAATTATGATAAAATTTATAATATTTAAAAAAATAATAATAAAATTTATAATAGTTTAAAATTAGAACTAGACAACAAGAATGTGGTATTTTTCTTATAGTTTAATATTTAATTATGTATATTTAATTATTTATAACTTTATATTTTAGTGTAACTTTTTTTAGTTAATACTGCTACATATGTGTTTGGTATATATAGGTTTACATTAACTATGTCAAATATAAGGATCACAGTGTAAAAAACAAACAATTTTGAAGTTAAATTTGAAGTTTTGTTTTTTAAACGGCTTTAGAATAAACAGTATTATCCACCCTTGTTGAATCTTCTCATTATTTCTGTCGTTCTATAATATATTCATTGTCCAACGCCAAACCGTCTCGAACGTACCCTCGCTTTCATCGATCATATCCGGTTTGTGTAACTAACACAATTGACTAAGGCCAGGACAGGTACATATTCATGCTCAGATTGATTCACGGTTTGGACTTTCTTTACTTTCATTATAACAACCTTCACGATCAAAACAAAATCCATTGGGCTTTTCCTTTGTCCGGAATTTTATTACAATACACAAAAGTTCTGTACGTCTTCAGAGAGATGAATACAACAACTTTCAAGGCTGAAGTTGAAAATAAAATAAAAACAACAGTTGAAAATATGGAATCCAAAAAAATGGTAAAAGAAACGAATGAAACAAATCCATTCAAAAATAAAAACTTCACACCATCTTACAGAAGATGGTTTTGCTTGCGAGATATACATATATCTCAGTTGTTGACAGTGGTGACATGTTTGAGAAGCATGTCCACAACATCTCTGGAAATCCTGGAAGCTTCGTTCTTCAGCTGCTCGATCTTCTCATCAGTCTCTTGCTCAAGCCTCTTCACATTTGCACCTGAATCTCCACTGGTCTGATTTTTCCAGCAGACAAGTTTTCTCATCAATAACGTGTAAAACAAGAATCACATTTATAAAGCCTTAACCATAAGTGTTTCAATCTAACTAACCTCTTCGAGTTTCCTCTGGAAACCATGCTCAGTACTGGTTTTGTGCTCAGCGATCTCTGTTTCCGCCTCTTCCTTGGCTTGCTTCAGCCTCGCCATTTTTGCTGAACAAACCAAAAACGTATACAATCTCAATGATACTCTCTCTAAGTTCCCAATCTAAATCTAGTCAAAACCAAAGCCATTATTGTGTCTGTAATGAAGGTAGAAACCAATCATTACAGAAGAAAAGAAAGAGAGCTTTTGTAAAATTTACCGGTCCTAGCGGCATTGACAATCTGCTGAGCTTCTTGTTCAGCAGCAAGCAGTTGCTGGATCCCTCCATGATTACCGCTGGCTTCCATCTTTCCTACTTCTTTTTTTTGTTTAAAAAAAAACCTCAAAGATCTGTTCTTGATTTCAAAAACAAAAAAGAAGTCAACTTTCAGAAAGAAGTCAAAGCCTTTTGTATAACCAACACACACATGAAATCTAAAAGGGTGATCGGATCAAGTAATCATACAAGCTCAAATCACAATTTGACCAATTATTCGAATCAGATCTGCATAATAAAAATCGCAATTCGGCATTGAGAAATGACAGCAAGTGGATTCAACATCGGAATCAAAAATCAGATCTACGATCCCTTAAAATCTTACAAACTAGTTAGAAATGCGAAATGTTGAATTACGATTCTATATGGAACCCTCTTGACTAAAATGCAATCCCAAAATGTAGGAGGGAGAAAGAGAGAAGGAAGGAGACGTACCCTGGTTTTGCGAGAGATTGGAGAGAAAGAGAAGACGAGATGAGATTTTGATGATGGAGCGTTTTAGAACATGTTGACATATTCATACACATAAGGAGAGAGATTCAGATATGATTTCCCACAATAACAGAGATGGGCTTAATGAAACCCAATACACTCTTTACATGTGAGGCCTTTTAACAATTTAAGGGGCCGTAAAATATGTTTTAAGTGTTAATTGATTCTTTTTTCTTAAAAACCTAACATTAAATATGTAAATACTTTTTTATATTACAATTTAATAATATAATATAATCCGTATTGAAAAGTATTTGGTATTTTTCTCTAAAATTTAATATAATAAAATATTTCAGTCTCTCACACTTTTGAAAAACCTAATACGATAGTTTGTAAGGAAAAATCTTGAATGAAAAACTATTAGGTTGAATATCTAAAGTTTAGAATGGGGTAATGTCAAAAAAAAAGTTTAGAACGGGGTCTCATGGTTTGATGGTAAAGGAATCTCAGTTGCGGTGTCCGCCGTCACGAGTTCGAGTTCCGGCCATAGCGGATTTAATATGGTTTCCGTTTGGTCTTTAGGACCTTCCTCGACAGTTCCGATTAGACGCGATGGGATAGTCGGACTCCGGATACCTGAAGCATCAAAAAAAAAATCTAAAGTTTAAAATATCCACTCATTTTTATTTCTTTTTTAAACACACACACTACAAATTAAATCTTTGCGCTTTATATTCAACACCATTCACATCTTACTGCCTACTCTTGTTTTTGTTTATTTTTTCTCGACTGATTGTTTTTGTTTCTTCTTCTATTTTTTTTCGTATTTGTTACTACTCTACTAAACACCAATTGAACCCGCAATTTAAGCTATGTGCATCTCGACATATAAGTATGATAAGGTTGGACAAGTTGACGTACAAAAAAAAAAAACCTTGTAATACACTGCGTCATACATAATTGCACAACATTGTTTGGACGAAAGTCTATGTATGTATGCTCACTATGACGACTCATATATTTTTCTTTGTTCATATTCGTTCTTTAACGTACAAATATAATGATTGATAAACTCTTAGTCATCGGTGTCTAATCAACTTAAAAGTCTCCGGTCTTTGTTTTCGTTGCAAAACTCAAGATTGTGCTCATGCGTGTAATACTAATTACAGACAAAAGAGAGTTGATTATATAAGTTCAAAGCGAATAAGAAGTGAATTAAATGAACTATACTTACATTTTTTTTTTGAATTACCGGGAGATTCAGACCGAAACTCTAACCCCCCTAAATCTGAAACCACAACATGTGACACTAATTTCGTCTCACCATTCATTCGAACTAAAGACCTCCGAGACAATAGCCATGATCTTTTCTAGTTGAGTTAATGACCTCTGGTATACCTTCTCTTCCGACGATTTGAAGTTTTGAATCACTAATTGAACTATGCTATATTATCCATCGATTTATCTTATCAAAACTTAAAGTTGAAAAGTTAAAAAAGAATTCTGATTTAGTTTAATACCTTGAATAGTAAGTCTTCCTAAGGTATTAATCAAGGTATTGGTTGACTTTGTCGGAACAAAGCTATTTATATGACTAATAAGTAATCCATCCGTTTCAAATTAGACGTCGTTCTAGAGCAAAATTTTTGTTTCAAAATAAATGTCGTTTTATGATTTCAATGCAAAATCTTTTGATTTTTTATTTTAATCTATTTTTCTATTGGTTGAAATCTGGTTAGATGTATTGGTAATGATATTTTTATCTAGTAAATGTACAAATTAAATATTTTATTAATCTGTGTGTCAAAATTTAGAACGACAAGTAAAGTGAAACGGAGGAAGTAATAACTAATTATTGTGCATTAGTTAAAAGTTCTAATGACGAATGAAACAAACCGTTATCATGACCGAAAACGCTATACGTCCACGTATAATCACTGGTATTTATTTTTCACACGTGTGAAAACTCCATATTCCGTTTTTCTTACAAAAGATATATTGCCGGCTCGTAAATTTCCTGATCTGATTATAGTTGTTTATGGTTGTAGTTAGAAATAGTCATCTAAATTTGAGTGGCTTGCCACTTTAACATGACAGACATGATACATACAGGCGTCTACTGCACAGTGCACATTCGATGAGAGTTTGGTACCACGATTTTCCAATTTTATACACTAAACATACTATGGTACCACGATTTGTCTATTTTATACACTAAACACACATTACTTAATTTGTATATGCCTTAATTTACTATGCACCAATCACCTAAACATACTTTAATCGATTGCTGATTGTTATTTCTTACATATTCATATGAGTCATAGTTAAAAGTTATTGAATATCCCACACTTGTAGACAACTCAAGGTTAATGATGTGTATACATTAACCTGTACACATGTGTATACATTTTAAAACATTTATTAGTATTAATCGTTTATATACGATATGACAATTATTTGACAATATAGTTTATATATCACTATCATTATTTACGTTACAATTAATTTTTCTAAAGTATTCCACGAACCAACCAACATTTCTATATGTTTTCAATCAACCGAGCATTGACATTAACTTATCAAACGATAATACTCTGAATTTGCAATTTGGCATTCCAAGTATCGTTGAATTTATTTAGTTGAACGGATAATACGTTCCGTTAATATTATAACAAAATTTCTCTGTCAAAACAAACAGGAATATAGATACACTATTCACCATTGACATTTTTTTTATAGTACCGGGATTATAACCAATATGATACGATTTTTTGCTAAATAAGCAAAAACATATATAACCATACGATTATTCTTGATGGGCATCGTTTACATATTTATTAACTTTTTGTTCATTTTGAACCGCAATGTATTTTAGACTAGTAGGTTTTGTCTTGAATCAATCTTACAATAGTATAGGGTTGACATTGACCCAAAACATATTTTCGTTCCAAAAGTGAATTCATTTTAAGCGAAATAGGTCAAACTAAAGAGTTTCAAGTATGAAGAAAACACACACATTCAAACAGCTCACCTTAGGAGTATAAAAAACATAAACGTTTGATATGAAGACGTTCGACCCGGCACATCGATTCCAAACTGAACTACCTGTAAAAAGCTTGAGACATAAACGGATCCCAAAATAATAACCCCATATGGCTGATTCATTCATTTGTGCTACATACATCAATTTCAATAAATTCCATTTAACTTACATCAGTTGAGATATTAAATGGTGGTCGGTGTTATATTCTGAGAGTTTACTCATATACAATTGGTGTGTATGTACGAGATATACGGTATTACACTATTACTTATATGCTTAAGAGCAAGGTAAAACTCGACCAAGAAGCTTTTGGTCAACTTTACGTCGACAGAAAGGGGACTAGTGATAGCGATAGGAGAGAATACCTTTTAGACCTGATTACAAAGAAGTCGAATGAATATTTATTAGTTTAGATGCCAACCCTAGCGTTCAGATAATGTTTTCTATATAAAAGAAAGAAGAAACAATTCCCGCGCAGTCAGGGGGTATTATCAGCATTTCTCTACACTGGAGGCTATATATAGAACCCTAGTAAAGGCCATATACTCCATCTCTCTCAGACTCTCACTCCCATATAATTACAAAATTTGTCAAAACTAAAAAAAGTATGGGAACAAACGATACAACATGTCCAGGACCAATGAAAGCAACCTCTAATGGAGTCTTTCAGGGAGAGAATCCTATGCATTACGCGTTGCCTCTTCTGATACTTCAGATCTGCGTCGTTCTTTTTCTTACTCGTGTTCTTGCTTTCCTCCTCCGTCCTCTCCGGCAACCACGTGTCATCGCCGAGATAGTGGTAATGTTTCTTTATTATTTGGGTTCTTATTAAAAGTCAAACAAGTTACTAAATTGATCAATTACTGAAGGGCTTTTGAAAAATATGCATTATTGTTAATGACTCCGCACCAATCATAAGCTTTAGTTAGTCGTCGAAGATATTTAATGACGTATATTCCGAGGAATTTTCACTAAATTAGCTGACATAAGCTTTGAGTTCCTATTTGAGTTCCTAAATGATTGATGTTCTGAAAAAAAAAATTGTTTCAAAAAGATTATTTTTTTAACTTTTTCTATGTATGATTTAATCAAAAATTGTAAGTTTCAAAAAAATTAATGGTGTTTATTGAATTTCTATTGGTTAAAAGGTATGAAAATTGTTATTCATAAAAGATAATACATTTATAATCAAAATTTAATGAGTTTTTTTAATATATGTGAAAAAATCTAAAACATTAATCTTAAAAAAAAAACAGAATGATTATTATATTACACACATTATTATATTTATAATTATACTTCCACACGTTCCCGTTAATGTGGGAAGAGATGCTTTCAAAAATATTTTCTTTTCAATTCATTAATATTGATTTTTCATAAATGCAACTCTTCTTATGATTAACTGGCAATAGGTAATACACAATTGTACCTTTCTCTTTTGAAAATACTATGTACAGTAAAACCTCTATAAATTAATAATGCTGGAACTCTAATTTTTTATTAATTTATAGAGATTATTAATTTATCGAGATACTAATTGAACCAAAAACTTAATTTGGAACTATAAAATTGTATTAATTTATAGAGATATTAATTTATAGATTATTAATTTATAGAGGTTATACTGTAATTCCTTTTAAGTTTGTGTTTTGTAATATCCATATATATTTTTGGTAAAATAATATCCATATATTTGTTTTGTTTATACTTCCAAATGTTCAATTAACGTTGGAAGATATGTTTTCATAAATTTTCACTAAGATTGATTATAAATATACGTACTTTTCTTATAGTTACCCGGCACATAGTAGCGATACACAATTGTAAATGTTTATGAAAATATAATGTATTTATGTTTTGTCATGTTGTGATTGGGGTTTTAGGGTGGAATATTACTTGGACCATCAGCTCTTGGGAAGAGTTCAAAGTTTCTCAACACAGTTTTCCCAACAAAGAGCCTAACGGTGTTAGACACACTTGCAAACCTAGGACTCCTCTTCTTCCTCTTCCTCGTTGGTCTCGAGCTTGATCCCAAATCCCTCAAGCGAACAGGAAAGAAAGCTCTCTCCATCGCTCTAGCCGGAATCACTCTCCCTTTCATCTTCGGCATCGGGACTTCGTTTGCACTCCGTAGCTCCATCGCTGATGGTGTTAGCAAAGCTCCTTTCCTTGTCTTCATGGGCGTTGCTCTCTCCATCACAGCTTTCCCCGTCTTGGCTCGTATTCTCGCTGAGATCAAGCTTCTTACAACTGATATTGGGAAGATTGCTTTGTCCGCGGCTGCGGTTAATGACGTGGCAGCTTGGATTCTACTTGCTCTCGCAGTGGCTCTCTCGGGCGACGGGAGCTCTCCGTTAACATCTCTTTGGGTGTTCCTTGCGGGTTGCGCTTTCGTCTTGTTCTGTATATTTGCCGTGCAACCGGGGATGAAGTGGCTTGTTAAACGTTGTCCTGAAGGGGAACCGGTTAAGGAACATTACGTGTGTCTCACGTTAGGTATTGTTCTTGCTGCTAGCTTCGTCACGGACCTTATTGGGATTCATGCGCTGTTCGGTGCGTTTGTGATCGGTGTTATCTTCCCTAAAGAAGGTCACTTCGCGAGTTCTCTCGTTGAGAAACTTGAGGATCTCGTGTCAGGTCTTTTCTTGCCGCTTTACTTCGTCTCGAGTGGTTTGAAGACAGATGTGGCCACCATACAAGGAGCTCAGTCTTGGGGACTATTGGTTTTGGTTATCTTTAATGCTTGTTTTGGTAAAATTGTCGGCACGGTGGTGGTTTCTCTTTACTGCAAAGTTCCACTAAATGAGTCATTAGCACTAGGTTTCTTGATGAACACAAAAGGTCTTGTTGAGCTCATTGTCCTCAACATTGGCAGAGACAGAGGGGTAAGTCGCTAGATTCCACTAGTGATTACATATACAATAACTTTTATTATAAATTAGCAATATTGAGATTGATATATTCTATCATCTTATTTTGCACCGAGCCTTCGTAAGTTTATTAATTTATAATTAATGTTTATTAATTTATTTTGTATTAATTAATTATTATTTTTTTTGAAAAAAATAATATTTTTTATTGTGTAGATTTACCTGATTTTGATGTTGTTCGCAGGTTTTGAACGATCAAGTTTTTGCTATAATGGTTTTAATGGCTATAGTCACAACCTTCATGACGACTCCTCTAGTTTTAGCAGTTTATAAACCTGGAAAATCCTTAACCAAAGGGGAGTACAATAACCGAACAGTCGAGGAAACGAACCAGTCCAACAAACCGCTTTGTCTCATGTTCTGTTTTCAAAGCATAATGAACATTCCCACTATAGTCAACCTCATAGAAGCATCACGAGGCACGAACCGCAAAGAAAATCTATCAGTCTACGCGATGCACCTCATGGAGCTTTCAGAGAGATCATCTGCTATTCTAATGGCACATAAGGCCAGGAGAAACGGTCTTCCTTTCTGGAACAAGGACAAAACCGGTAACTCTTCCGACATGGTGGTGGTTGCATTCGAGGCTTTCCAGAGACTCAGCCGTGTCTCAGTGCGTCCAATGACAGCGATCTCAGCTATGGCGACTATACATGAAGATATATGTCGAAGCGCTGAAAGCAAACGCACCGCTATGGTGATTCTTCCGTTTCACAAGCATGTTAGGTTGGACCGAACGTGGGAGACGACACGGAACGAGTACCGTTTGATTAACAAGAAGGTTATGGAGGAAGCTCCATGTTCTGTCGCGATTCTGGTTGATCGCGGGCTTGGTGGTGCGACACGAGTCGCGTCTAGTGACTTCACGTTGGTTATAACGGTTTTGTTTTTTGGAGGGAATGATGATCGCGAGGCGTTAGCGTTTGCGGTGCGTATGGCGGAACATCCTGGTATAAGCTTAACCGTGGTTCGGTTTATTCCTAGTGAAGAATTTAAACCGGAGAACGTGAAGTTGGAGATAACCGAAGATCAAGCCGGTTCATGTTCAGGGGAAACTAGGTTGACCGATATAGAAGCAATTACTGAACTTAAAGAACAAGAAAGCTCTCGTTCTGATTCAGACATCGAATCTCGGATCGTTTACGAAGATAAAATCGTGAAATGCCACGACGAAATTTGCGAGGTTATGAAAGAATATTCAAGAAGCAATCTTTTCTTGGTGGGGAAGTCACCGGAAGGTTCGGTGGCGTCGGGGTTAAACGTTGTAAGAAGTGACACGCCGGAGCTTGGCCCTGTCGGGAATTTGCTAACTTCAAGTGAAAGTGTTTCAACGTCCGCGTCGGTGTTGGTGGTGCAACAGTACGTAGCAAGTTGTGATTCTCCGGCTGTCGGAGTTCTGAAGAACACCACGAAAGGCGTGTTGCCGGTTGAGGATCTCGAGAGTCCTTAGAGGATTGTCTTTGTGATTCCAAGACTCGAAAGGTCAAGAGAATTTGGCTTGCATAATAACATCTGTTTCATATTGTAAAATATTTAATGTGAATATATGATTTCTGTGTTAAAAATACATTTGATCTCTGTATGGTAGTCCGTATAAAGCCCCCTATTAGTCAACGTTCTTAACATGATTTATTAGTCAATTCAATAATCATTTAATCCAAGTTTAATATTTATCTTGTCTCGTGTATAGATAGATAATTGGCTGATGACAAGAGAAAATGAAATTATCAAAGGTCTTCATGTAAATACAAATTGGGCAATTGTCTAAAATAGACCATTCTCAAGTTTTTGTCTCCAAAATGACACCACAAGAAAAAAATCACATAAATAACAATCATTAATAGGTAAAATGTCTCTATTACCCTTATATTATAATTAATAAACAAAAACAAAAACCTTTGATCCTTCGACATCTCTCACTCTTTCACGGTGATATCTCCTCACGACGACTCAATTTCTGACAATCTCTCCTCACGGCGACTCAATTTCCGACGGATTTGAGTATATACATATATACCAAACCCGATATTCATTTGCGTTGTAGCTTCTCTGTCGAAGACCGACTCTTGTTTCATCCACTCCGTCGTATTACTTCGGAATTCTCCATTCTCCGATCATATTCAGAGATGGGTGTCCGGTAGAAAGTTTGATTCTGAATCTCCCATCTTCCTATTTCGCCTCATTTGCCGAATCAATTTCCCCCATTTAAGCGTAAACCCTAGATTGGAGGGAAGACAATCTAATCTTCACTGATCGATGGCGAGAAATGACTAGTGACGTCGAGTCCGACGAACCATCCCCCATCGTTCTTCACGATCCTCTTCCGCTGACGACACTAACAACAACGCACCTGATGATGATGATGGTGGTAGAGAGAGAGGACGTGTGATCGTCACCAATCCCTACAATCAGATCGTTGCTGTCCCTAGCTCTGCTGTTTCCGACCCTCTGCCTCCTGTTGCTGGTTCTCTCAGCGAGTACCTCATCGGTCCTTAATTTGAAGCAATGCTCGAGCGGTTAATAGAGACTGATCCTAGGAGGTATGGAACGTCTCCAGCTCAGAGAGATGTTGTTGAGGCTTTGGCTAGTGTTCAAATCCAAAAGGAGGGTCTGCAGTGTTCTTTGTGTTTAGATGGTTTTGAGGTTGGAGCTTTGGGGAACCAGATGCCGTGTAACCACAGCTTTCATCTCACTGCTTGCTCCCATGGCTTGAGCTTCATAGCTCGTGTCCGGTTTTTAGGTATCAGGTACCGACTGCAGAGGATGAGACAAATGGTAGTGGTGGGTCTTCTTCTACTACAATCAGCAGCCAGGGATCTGAGAACAGCGACCAGGAGCAGGAGGATCCCATGGTTGCTTATCCAAGCCCAACCCTGGTTCTCTTTATAGCAGCAAATCCTTAGGAGCAACAGAAGAGATCATGAGACCACCTTCTATAAGATCTTCTTTGTCTTTACTTGGTTCAATGCTACTACTTATCTCTTATCATTTTTCGATCTTTTTTAATGGTTTCAAGACTTATCTTTTGATTAAAATTCTGCAAGTCGTTTTGTGCTTTTTCTTATTCATCAGTCTTCTATGTTTGATGAAACTGATGGTTAATTTGCAACTCGGCTTAGAGCGACGCATAATTAGTAATTAGTAGAAATATAACAACAAACGTTTACTTGAAGAAAAATGTGTTGTTTAATGTTTAGGGATCAATTTGTTTAAAATCATCTGGTAGAAGCTAAATTGTATATTACATAAAATTGTGACAACATGTATTTAAACCTTAATTGTATATTACATAAGTTGGAAAGCATCCGACTTATTCAGGATAAGCTTCCAAAAACAATTATATATGTGGTCTGGTTCATATCACATAACCATTAAATAATAAACATCCAAAAATGATCAATAGAAATGTAAACCATCAACAACCCATTGAAATGAAAAAAAATATATCACATATGAACAGAAAACTTCATCATATAACAGGAGAAGCAAATGTATCAATAGTTTGCTTGTTACATCTAGGTGAATAATAAACTGCATGATTCAATCTATTTGGAAGATTTAGTACATGGTCAGGAATCCTATCCTGAATAGTATAAGAAAGAAGAAAATCATACAAAAACAAACAAAATTAAGATTTTGAGTGCAATTGAGGAACGTCTCGATTATACATGTCGTGGTTTAACCAAAATAAGAATTTTACACCATATTGGTAAGAATCTAATGAAGTTGTCTAAATTATGAAAATAATTACTTGGCTCATTTCTTCATCCTCAATTATGAAAATGAAGTTATTTATTTTACTTGATTGGCTTACGCATGTTGATATCTTTGGTAGGCTCGTGAATTTGTTTATAACATTGTTAATATCTTGCTTGTATTTGTTCTTGTGAAGCTGTGTAGTATTTTAAAAATTTCGGGAAAGATTTATGTAATTTCGGGAAAGCTTTCCAAAAAATTCGATGTTAACAAATTTGATTTTTTTTTGTTTGGTGTCTTCATGTTTGGCTTGGTCATGTTATATCTTTGATAGGCTTGTAAATTTGCTTATGAAATTGTTAGTCTCTTACTTGTGGTTGTGTTTGTGCTTGTGAAACTGTGTAGTGTTTTTAAAATTTCAGGAATGATTTGTGTAGTTTCAGGAAACCTTTCCAGAATATTCGATAGTAACAATTTTGAATCTTTTTTTTGCTTTGTGTCTTCTTGTTTGGCTTACGCCTGTTGATATCTTTGGTAGGCTCGTGAATTTCCTTATAACACAGTTAGTCTCTTACTTGTGCTTGTGAAACTGTGCATTTTTTTTTAATTTTCAGGATGGACTTCCAACTAAAAAAATGAGTGTGTTTTTTTTTGCATAAATCTGTTTTCGAAGAGAATCAAAAGCGTGTAAGGAATGTTAGACAGTCCTTCTTCAGGATGAATATCCTAAATTGGAACTTAATCTTAAAAAAAAAACACAATCAAAAGGATCTATAAGAAAATTCACTGACTGTAAAAATCACCAAATAGAGTTCATTGTCGACAAAATAGAGAACACATATCAAACCGAGAACATTAAAATAGGATAGCTTGAAGCATTTTCAATAATTCTATCAAGAAATTGTTAAATGTGGTATCATTGTAAAACACATATGTTATATAGGATAACTTTTAACACTTTTAGGATGGGTTTCCAACTAAAAAAATGAGTGTGTTTTCTTGCATAAGTCTGTTTTCGATCAAAAGCGTGTAAAAAATATTAGACAGTCTTTGTTCAGGATGGTTATCCTAAATTGGAACTTAATCTTCCAAAAAAACATAATCAAAAGGATCTATAAGAAAATTCATCGGCTATAGAAATCACCAAATAGAGTTAGTTGTCTACAAAATAGAGAACACATATCTAACATAGAACATTAAAATAAGATAACTTGAAGCATTTTTCAATCATTCTATCAAGAAAGTGTTAAATGTGGTATCATTATAAAACACATATGTTATATAGGATAGCTTTTAGCACTTTCAAGATGGGTTTCCAACTAAAAATATGAGTGTATTTTCTTGCATAAGTATGTTTTCGATCAAAAGCGTGTAAGGAATGTTAGACAGTCCTTGTTCATGATGGATATCCTAAATTGGAACTTAATCTTCCAAAAAAACATAATCAAAAGGATCTATAAGAAAATTCATCGGCTATAAAAATCACCAAATAGAGTTAGTTGTCTACAAAATAGAAAACATATATCAAACAGAGAACATTAAATAAGATAGCTTGAAGCATTTTTCAATCATTCTATCAAGAAAGTGTTAAATGTGGTATAATTATAAAACACATATGTTATATAGGATATATTTTGACACTTTCAGGATGAGTTTCCAAAACAAAAATGAGTGTTTTTTTTTGCATAAGTATGTGTTTGAAGAACATCAAAAGCGTGTAAGGAATGTTAGTCAATCCTTGTTCAGGATGGCTATCCTAAAATGAAACCGAATCTTCCAAAAAAACATAATCAAAATCTATAAGAAAATTCATTGGCTATCAAAATCACCAAATAGAGTTAGTTGTCTACAAAATGTATAACACATATCAAACCGAGAACAGTAAAATAGGGTAGGTTGAAGAATTTTCCAATCATTCTATCAAGAAAGTGTTAAAGTAGTATAATTATAAAACAGATATGTTATATCTTTTGGCACTTTCAGGATTGGTTTAAAAAAAATGAATGTTTTCTCATGCGTAAGTCTGTTTTCTAAGAGAATCAAAAGCGTGAAAAGAATGTTAGACAATCCTTGTTCAGGATAGCTATCCTAAAATGGAACTGAATCTTCCAAAAAACAAACATAATCAAAATTTATTGAAAAAATCATTGGTTATAGAAATCACCACATAGAGTTTAGTTGTCTACAAAATATTGAACACATATCAAACCAGGAACAGTAAAAATAGGATAGGTTGAATCATTTTTCTATCATTCTATCAATAGAATGTTAAATGTGGTATAACTATAAAACACATATGTTATATAGGATATCTTGGTAGTGTTTTTAAAATTTCATGAAAGATTTATGTAGTTTCAGGAAAGATTTACAGAAAATTCGATGATAACAAATTTGATTTTTTTTTGCTTTGTATCTTCTTGTTTGGATTACGCCTGTTGATATCTTGGTAGCCTCTGGAATTCGCTTATGACATTGTTAGTCCCTTACATGTGGTTGTGAAGCTGTGTAGTGTTTTTAAAATTTCAGGAATGATTTATGTAGTTTCAGGAAGGATTTATGTGGTTTCAGGAAGGATTTATGTAGTGTCAGGAAAACTTTCCAGAAAATTCGATGTTAACAAATTTGAATTTTTTTTTGCTTGGTGTCTTCTTGTTTGGCTTAGGCATGTTATATCTTTGGTAGACTCGTGAACTTGCTTATGACATTGTCAGTCTCATGCTTGTGCTTGTGCTTGTGAAAATGTGTAGTGTTTTTAAAATTCTAGGAAGGATTTATGTAGTTTCAGGAAAGCGTTCCAGAAAATTCGATGATAACAAATTTGTTTCTTTTGCTTTTTCTTGTTTGGATTACGCCTGTTGATATCTTGGCAGCCTCTTGAATTTGCTTATGACATTGTTAGTCTCTTACTTGTGGTTGTGAAGCTGTGTAGTGTTTTTAAAATTTCAGGAATGATTTATGTAGTTTCATAAAGGATTTATGTAGTTTTAGGAAAGATTTATGTAGTTTCAGGAAATCTTTCCAGAAAATTTGATGTTAACAAATTTGAATTTTTTTTTGCTTGGTGTCTACTTGTTTGGCTTCGGAATGTTATATCTTTGGTAGGCTCGTGAATTTGCTTATGAAATTGTTAGTCTCTTGCTTGTGCTTGTGAAACTGTGTAGTGTTTTAAAAATTTCAGGAAGGATTTGTGTAGTTTCAGAAAAGCTTTCCAGAAAATTCGATGATAACAAATTTGAATATTTTTTTTGCTTTGTGTCTTCTTGTTTGGATTATGCCTGTTGATATCTTTGGTAGCCTCTTGAATTTGCTTATGACATTGTGAGTCCTTTACTTGTTCTTGTGAAGCTTTGTAGTGTTTTTAAAATTTCAGGAATGATTTATGTAGTTTCAGGAAGGATTTATGTAGTTTCAGGAAAGTTTTCCAGAAAATTTGATGTTAACAAATTTGAATTTTTTTCTGCTTTGTGTCTTCTTGTTTGGATTACGCCTGTTAATATCTTGGTAGGCTCGTGAATTTGCTTATGACATTGTTAGTCTCTTGCTTGTGCTTGTGAAACAGTGTAGTGTTTTTAAAATTTCAAGAAGAATTTGTGGAGTTTTCAGAAAGATTTATGTAGTTTCAGGAAAGCTTTCCAGAAAATTCGATGTTAACAAATTTGATAGGGTACCAAGCATCTTTTCTAAAAAAAACCCAAAGTTTCCCTGCTCTGATACAGAAACACTATCATGGGCTATCTCGTCCTGCAAACAAATTAAGATTCTCATTACCTCCAGATGAAACATTCTTCTCAGTATATTTCCATTAAAAAAACCAACATTTTCAGTCTGATGTGATTCAGCAACTCCCTGACTCCTTCTACTATCAAATAAGCTAAGACTACATAGATCCTTAAAATCATCCTCCTCCGGTTTACTCTCTGTCGAATCCACTTTGGAAAGATCTACTCTTCCTTCAATGGAATAATAATCAAAAATAATTCCTCCCAAATCCAGATGGTTCTTATCATAAACTCCAATGTCTAAAGTCTCTTCTTCTTCTCTTGCAAACCATTTTACTTCAAAATCAAGAAACTCAGACAGAACCATTCCCTTTGACACATGTACCTTAGTTCCTATTCTTGATCCATCCGTCTTTGTTTAGTGGCTCTACCATCTCCTGCAATCAGTCTTCTTCTTTAAAATATCACAACACAATCATACTCTAACATCTAACTACTATTTTGTTTACAGAAGAGCACTGAAATTTTAAATTCATAGCAATGCACAATCAACATAATGTATGAACGATGAGATATGATTGTGTTTTTACCGATCCATCCAGATCGAGAGAGCTGAGAAACCATTTGTAACCCCAAGTGGATGTAAACTTGATTGGATCAGGTGGGTTATCGCTAGTCCGTTGCTGCTTGCCACATAAAATGCAGATCAGAGACTCGATCCCTTGCATAAGCTTTCCTTTACAATTCCGGCGGAGGAGGTGAGGATCCGAAGGGTCGAGATCTGTGATTGCCTTTGGAGCTGTGGGAAGATTGAGGATAGATGAATCTGTGTAATTGCCGAGAGAGTAGAGCTTAGCCTCGCTTCGAAGCTAACTCAGAGACGATGTACCTCAGAGACGAAGGTGGAGACGACGGAGACGATGACGGACTCAACTCTTCAACGAAATGTTTAATTGTTATAATTATATAATTTAGATTATATAAAAATAGGGTAATATGGTCACTTGCCACTTTAATTAAACCTATTTTGTGACTATGGATCTTGAGTGTTACAACTTTGGTCTTTTTCTCATACAAATTCGCTGGAGAAAAATAAAATAAAAATTCCCTTACAATACATCATGATCCATATGTTACAACTTTTATATATACATTTTACAACTTGGTCGTCGTCCTGCGGACGGAGTATTTGAATTCTGAACTCGAAAAAGATTTTTTTTTAGATTTCTTATCGTAACTGATCATGACATCTAAGAGAAAGGGTTTTGAGAGCATGTCCAATGGTTAGAACCTTTGATGGGTACTAATGAATTATTTAATGATAAATTGTGTACTTTATGAACTTTAGGACCCTTGTTAATGTAATTAGTTTTCTCAAGGTCCAATGGGAGAACCTCTTTGAGGTTCTTAATTTTTTTAAGTTGAATTATTAAATTTAAATTTTACAAAACTTATAAATTATTGGATTTCATAAAATTTAAACAAATATGACATATAAACATTTTAGAAACCATTAAAGACTGAGAAAAATTGTTTGAAAACAATTGTTTAGTACCAGTCAAACTTCGGAGTGTGATACTTGAACCAGAGTCCTTTGCACCAGTCGACATGTTGTGCTTGTTGATGGATCAGACTCCAGGTATGTTTGGTACTGAACACTGGCTTAAAAAAATCTTGAGAGTATTTCCAGGTTGCACAATCTACCCCCGTTGCTAGCTTGGTACGCTGCTCCTCCATAGCAGCTTCAATCATGTTTAATACAGGGATTTACTGGTTCCTGCATCATCAAATGACAAAAAACAGAAGACCATCCTTTAGCAATCAAACCCATTCACACTCAGAGTATTAAAAATTTCCAATACAAATCACCACCCTCCTCCTACATGGTCTACGGTGTTCAAGAGAATGCTTTAGCATCTGAATTCAACAAGTGTCATTCCCATTCTAAGCCATGACACTTTACAGTACCAAAACTATCTCACTACAACTGGCAATGACCATTATTTGCGTCAGTCAATTGGCATAAATCCGACCTGCATAGAATCACATATGCCAACAGCATCCAAAGCAGTAATAACCCTAGACTTAACTTCTACTAGACTCATGTCAGGATATACCAAAAAAATTCAGACTAAGGCACAATGATCATTACAGAAAAGGATACATTACATATCAACAAAGCCATTCGGTCAAAGCTTTACAGAGAAACGTTACTAAGAGTGAAGAATTATAGCTTACAACTTGTTATATGCCCTTTTCCTCAAGGTTTTACACAAGAAAGAAACTCACCAATCTCCAAACTGCACACATGAATAAAATTTGTAAAAGATTTGGTTAAACATCGTATACAGAGCTTCAAATCCAAGCTTCTCAGCCTCATCTTGACCTACATCTGTATCCCAACAAACCAAAAAAAAGATTAAAACACACACACACACAGCGACCGATCACAAAGTAGAGACCTTTAATTTCACAAGTGGGACAAGACACCCATCCGAAAACGAATCGAGCCGATCTGCCCGCTCCTCCCCACCGCCGCCAATATGTTCCTCCTCCTCCCCTGCCTTAGAGGTTCCAAAATTGAATAAATTTTGTAGAGATTTTTCAAAACCATATTGTAAAGAATATTTGTACAGAAACATCAGAAAACGGAAATGTAACATCCCGGCTTTGTGGTATATGGAAAGGTTTAAGAGAATTGATTTGGCTACCTATGTCATCAAAGTTGACTTACCTTTTCCGGAGCACATCCTGAAAGAACTCCAGAGTTAAGCGTGCTTGAGCTGGAGTAGTGGAAGGATGGGTGACCTATCGAGAAGTGATTTCCGATAGCGTGCAAGTGAGGCCAAAACACGGCAAAAAGTCGGGTGGTGATTGCAGGGTCAGTAAACAATGATTTAGAGGCCTTGGAAAATTAACGGACCGACCGCTGGAACGGGATGGGACCCACGGGCTAAGAGAGCGGGCGTGGGTGGTCCATTAGCTGTGGGTGTTCGGGGCGTTATAAGTGGTATCAGAGTCATAATAAATTTTGTAGAGATTTTTCAAAACGATATTGTAAAAAATATTTGTGCAGAAACATCAGAAAATGGAAGACTCCTATTCAAATCAAGATCAGAATCTAGAGAGAAGATGGAGTGATTGAGGTTGGAGAGAGAGAGAGAGAGAGAGAGAGAGAGAGAGAGAGAGAGAGAGAGAGAGAGAGAGAGAGAGAGAGAGAGAGAGAGAGAGAGAGAGAGAGAGAGAGAGAGAGAGAGAGAGAGAGAGAAAGAGAGAGAGAGAGAGAGAGAGAGAGAGAGAGAGAGAGAGAGAGAGAGAGAGAGAGAGAGAGAGAGAGAGAGAGAGAGAGAGAGAGAGAGAAGGCTGTCCAATACTAAAATGACACGTCAGGATTTTTTATCAATTCTTTTTTTTCCGACAGGTTTTTTACCAATTCTACAACTCCCAAATGAAGTAGCGGTCTTCTGTCTTTCTATCATTTTTCCTTTTTTTTTGCCTTTTGATCCAGAACCCTGCTTAAGGAACACCAATGGAAGTGGTCTAATGATTGAAAAAAGATAAGAGCAAAGATACGTATGGGTTCTTATTTGAGGAACTTTCAAAATTCGACTAAAACTTTTTCTCCTAGTCGTTCTATTTGACTATTTTATTTATTTAACATAAACTCGGTGTTTTACTATACTGAGCAGTGATAAATGTTTAAAAGTTAAATTATATTTAAAATAGAATTTATTAATATTATACTCCCTCCGTTTTTTTATATATGACATTTTAGAAAGTGGCACATGAATTAAGGAAGCTTGCATAATACCTATTGTATCCCTTTGCATTAATGTTAAATCAAGACTGTTGACTGGCTTCGTTTAATAACTGCAGGGGTAAGAAAAATCATAATGTATCATTTTATGCATTGAATTCAACAAACGTCAAATAATATGACAAAGAGAAAAAATCTTAAAACGTCAAATAAAAAAGAACAGAGGGAGTATATTTTATCACTTTGACCAATATTTAATAAAAAATTGATTTAATTAAACATAGAATGGAGAGATAAATAATTTTGTTTGTTTTAATTATACTTAAGAATATTTATATATAATTTTATTTATTTAAAATTAGAATCTTAGATTAGTATTTTATCTATTTGTTTCTGTTAAATGTAATAAATCAACTTGTATAGAATTGCTAAAATTCATATAAATTTTATCTATTTGTTTCTGTTAAATTCGAATGTTCAAAAGTGTATAAATATAGTTTGATTTTGAGAAACTAAAACATCCGTTTTGATTTTCAAAGAAAGCATTATTTTAAATTACTAATTGGATATGATACTGAGCTTAGGAAACATATAACAACAACTTAGCGATGATACTAAAGACTAAAAACGTCAATACATTAATTATAAATCTATATAGAAGATCAAATATATTAGAAAACTTACAGATTTGTATCGTAGATCAAAATATGTGAAACAATCTGATGACAACATGTGCATTTGTGGGATATGTAATTCGTTCCACACTTTTGATACGGGTTTAAAAAAAAATCTAATTGAAAATTTTCTCAGATCTCTAAAGAAAAATAATATATAAATATACTTAAATGCTTATATTAAGAAATAGAATATATATATATATATATATATATATATATATATATATAATATGTGTTATTTAGTATTTACATCAGTACTCACTCGGTGTTTAGCAATTACTTTAAAATCCATGGATTCAAAATCAAACTAGGTAAAGACCTGCGCCTTGCGCGGATGAGTCAAAATCACAATTATATTTGATGATTATAAACATTAGTATTATACTATAACTGGTTAATTAGCACAAAATTTATAAATGTGCTAGCAAGAATATTAACTTAAAGCTTAAAAAACAACTAATATGATTACCAACCATTCATTTGAGTGTAAGAAAGAACTAACTATCAAGAAACTTGGAAAATGTGAAAGAAAAAAATATAAGTAAAAGCTTCAAAACAACTAATATGATGACAAACCATATATATGATTCTTGAATGGTTTCAAGTCACCAACAAAAAAGTCTTACAAAGGAAGAGTCTATGTCTGGGATGGAATGAATGAGACCAACATGTTGATGTTTATTTAGAAATAGTAGTACAATTAGTTGCCCAAAATAAGTACATGAAATGTATATACATTAAAGGAAAAACCTCTCAAACCGGAAATTTGTTCTAGTTTCCATACCATTGTTTGATTGACTCTAGCTTGCCTTAATTATTTACTTGATCACATAATTTGCCTATAATCTCGTCAAGAATTAATTCCATATATATTTTTATACGTTAACGTCTTTAAATTATTATGGAACTATTTATACAATAATCTATTGTGATCATTGGCAATAAATACATTTCTTTTAATTCCCATACGATTGTAGGTTTGATTCCAACTTTCCTTCTTAATCCTTCGATCACATAGATTACGGACGAATGTAATGCCATATATTGTTGCACAATATATGACAAAAATTATTAGACACACGTTCTTGAACTTGCTAAACAATTGTTAAATCGGGTCTCTAAAAACATTTATAGCTTCTCCTGGAAATCCATTTTTTCTGCGATATATTTTTGTTAATAAAATCATGTGTTAATCAAGCACATATGACATACTTATATTACATATTTTAATATACTACATGAGATTTCCATTCAAATTGAGTACCTAACTTTCCATATACACAAACATTACAAATGTTACAACATAAGCTGTTAAGATATATAGAACACATGATACACACAGAATGTGGTCTAATTTAGCACCAAAAAAATCCAGAACGTTAAGATTTTATCAGACATTAGCCTAGTGAATGTTCTCATGTGCTATAACTCCATTTACAAAAACTAAAAGCATATCAAAAATGGAGAATAAAGAACATACAAAAAGGGATAAAAATATTTTGTATGTTATTCTATTTTGTTAGCAAGATCATGTGTTCACAAAAGCTAAAATTTTTTACCAGAAATGTGTTCAATTTCAAGATCATTATTGATTTATTATATTTTAAATGTTGATTGAGGCATGAATTCTAACGATTTGGGAAAATATAATATGTCTTTGTCCAAGAAAATTATTTCACAATGGATATTAGTTTTTAGCATCTTGTAGTAATGTTTTCTATGTAGGCCCAAGGGAAATTGTCATATATTCATACACGGTAGACTCCACCGGAAAAACAATAAAACCATGCACAAATATATATGTAGTCTAAGTAATAGTAATCAAGGTAAGTCCAATGGCACTCTCTTATAATTATTCTAGATGCAAAAAGGTATATTTAAATGACACTTGAGATGGGCTGTCAAGTTGACACATATACAAAATGGCATAGAAGTAAATAAATTACTAATTAAAGGGTATTCTTTTATTTTGCTTTTCTTTTAATAATAATAAGAGGATATAAATAGAATGCATATGTGAAAATATTAAATGCCACATGTAATTCAGAGAATTCCCAACTTACTTGTGTTATAAAAGATTTTAAGAAATTTATCAAAAATATAAATCAACATTAAATGTAGTGTATGAATTATTGCCATATTTTATAATTTTTTCCAAAAATATAGATCATCATTAAATGTAATTGTTTATATCATATTTAAATATAAAAAAATATCATCAATTTCAGTGGTCATGTCATTTTTTGTTGTAAAAGTGATTGCAGTGAAGACATGTTGCATATCACTTTGCAAATAATGTATAGGAAATAACTAATATATTTATCATCTTATATTCAATTCTATAGTTGAATTATGTATCATACTCTTATATTTGAATTTATATAATTCAACTATGTATCATAATTTCTTTAAGCCATGTCACAATAAGACATGATCAATGTCATATTTTTGAACAGACATGTCATCAGTTTTTTCTTTCAAATGATTTTGGTAATGACATCTAAGAAATCACTTGGTAAATAATGTCTAGGGGATTTAAAATCAATTTTTGGCTAATATTTGTTTTTTTTTAAATGATACTTCATCTATTATAAAAGATCCGTGTTGTAGAAAATGTATCTATTTTTGGAAGATACATTTTTACATATAAATGCATTTTCATTAAATAATAATGGTAAATTGTAAATTTTAAGAGAATTAATTGTGTATCATATTTGTACTGATAAAACAATTATGGGAAGTAATTCATTTAAAAAATAATATACTTATAAACAAAATTTAAGATGATTTTTAATATATGGAAAGTAAAATTCTCCCAACAGAAATTAAGATTGGGATATCTTACCATGTTTAACTATTTTTTTTTTGCAATCTAAGAATTTTAGCCACTATGCTTTTTTGTAACTTTAAAATCTAACCAAGTTAGAACTGAAGTTGGTTCTCATAAACCAAAGGCCGTCTACTTTCAATATGGATCTACTTTGAATGGGCATGGAAACGGATCGGATATCCGAGTTTTTGAAGGTATTTGTGATTTGTTTTGTATGTTACGGATATCTAATTTTTTATCTGCTTTGCTTCGGAGAAATACGAATATTCGGAAAACGAATATCCATAAAATAAATAGATATTTGCAGATATATGTGGATATTTACGAATACTTACGAATACTTCATATGTTTTGATTAGTACAAATAGTCTTAGAAATTCGATACAAATATTTTTTAAAAAATATGCCTGATATATAAGATAAAAATTAAAAGAACTAGTGAATCTACATATTTTGTAAACTTTTTAAACTTAATTAACAATTATAATAACACAAAACTTAAGAAAAAAAATTATAATTGTCATAAACATATTTTTTTCTTTTATGTAATACTTTTATATAAGTAATGATGTTAATAGAATTTGTCAAATCATATGTCAGAATAACAATTATATAATTTTATACATTTAAAATTTTAAATATAATCAAGATATACATGCATTTATATATTGCCGGATCGGATCGGATCGGATATCCGCTTTCCAAAATTTTAATATTTGTGATTTGCATTAATTTTAACGGATATTGATTTTTAATATTTATTTTGATTCGAAAGCTTTCAAATATCCAAAATTTTCGGATCGGTTCGAAAGTAATAATGAATCGATTTAAATTTAACGCATAAATTGATCAGCCCTAACTTTGAATTAGCAGAGACAAAAGATCAGTTAGGTATAACTAAACCCCTTTGAACTATTTAGAAGAAAAAACCCTCTTCTTTGACTATTTAGAAGAAAAAACTATTTAGCAGAGACAAAAGATCAGTTAGCAGAGACAAAAGATCAGTTAGGTATTTATCCTCAAATACACAATAATCATATAAAATAAGTTAGATATGGGCGGACGGAAAGCATAACGTACGGGGCACGTGCCCCCAACTAACTTTTTAATTTTCTTTAACAAATGCTATAAAATGTTATGAATGCCCCCAACACAAAAATGAAATACAAAGAAAAGTTTTTTGTGCCTCCTATTAATTTTGTTTCTGCATCCGCCACATACAGACCTGATCCTTTTCCTTTCAACTATGCAATTTGGTTCGTGATTTAAAGTAATAAAAATGTATCACGACATCACTGTCTGGCATTTCTTTCGTTAAAATGTTTTTGGTAACAAAAATATTGTTTTTCTACGTATCCAAAATCTCAGATCAATTTGTTTTGTTCGCAAATATGAAATTCTCTTTTAAAAATCAATCGTTCAACCAAACAAGCAATCTATAAACTTTAGGGTCGTTTTTTTCTTCTTGATCTTTTGCATGTTTGGTATGAGTAGAGTCTAGTGTTACAGCCCAACCACAATACTATTATATGTCGGGGGGAGTTTTACTTTCATATCTTTATCTTTATATTTTCTTATAGCCAAATGAATAAAATCCTAATAGTAAGGTTCAGGAAAAAAAGAGAGGTATCTAGATGCTAAGATTAGACTTGACGATACTTCAAAACTGGATTTTGGTAATTATATCAAATGTCTATCGATAAGGAAAAAAAGTAATAGCAAAATTAGAATTCGCAAATAACCGATAGTTTTTTTTTTTGACTAAACCGCTATCTGAATTGCTCAAAAAACAAAATTGTTGAAAAAAGCTAGAACGTGGTTTGGTGATTTATTTTACAAGTCACGTATACGTTAACCACTGGACCGCACATGAGTGATGGGCGTTCGTAAATCGTAATACCAAGGGAATGTTCCTAAAAAATTAACACTTTCTTTTTGTATGTCGTCAATTTATGTCTTATGTCAACAACAGTGATCACCAAACGGTTTGATAGTATAATCATTAAACCTTTGAAAAAAGTGAATTAACTTGTCACCAACCCCGGTCTGCCTCCTCACGCTAATTTTGATTTAAACTATAATTTGACAAAACATCAACAACCCATAGTAGACCCCTAAAACTTTTAAAATTCTTTCATTTAGTGAACAACACTTCTATATAAATGGGGTTTAGGCTATCTTCATTTTACAAATCTCACTAGTCGTCTCTAGCTAATCATGGCATCTCTTGTAGAGAAACAACTCCTCAAATCCCTCTTCTCATTCGTCTTGTTAGTTCTACTCTTTTCCGATACCGTTATTTCGTCCCGGAAAACATTGGATCAGAGAAAACCTTGCAAACATTTCTCGTTCTACTTCCATGACATCCTCTACGATGGTGACAACGTAGCAAACGCAACCTCGGCCGCTATCGTGAGCCCTCCGGGATTAGGAAACTTCAAATTCGGTAAGTTTGTGATTTTTGATGGCCCCATAACAATGGACAAGAACTATCTCTCAGAACCCGTGGCTCGCGCACAAGGCTTCTATTTCTATGACATGAAGACGGACTTCAACTCGTGGTTTTCCTACACCTTGGTGTTTAACTCGACGGAACACAAAGGCACATTGAATATAATGGGTGCAGACTTGATGATGGAGCCGACAAGAGATCTATCGGTCGTTGGTGGGACTGGTGATTTCTTCATGGCTCGTGGGATCGCTACATTCGTGACGGATCTATTTCAAGGGGCTAAGTATTTCCGTGTTAAGATGGATATTAAACTATATGAATGTTACTAACCAATTACATGCTTCATTTTGAAAATTGTGTGCTGACACAGAGATAAAATGTGTTACTATTGATAAGTGGTTTTGTTTTACAGTTTATTGTATGTTTGTGCTTTATATAATTCATGTTATCCCGATTATAGAAGCCCTAATGAACTAAAAAATATTTCCAGCAAATTATATAATTTAGAATGAAAGACGAACTTTAAACCGCTTGACTAAAAAAAGAATCGACATGTATAGTTGAACTTTAGTACTATATAAAAGAACATTTAAATACTAATTAACGTAAAAATTTGTTGATGTCGCTATATATTGTTTGTTTCTTCTTGTTGATAAAGGATATAAAAGCCTACCCCAGTTTTTTTGTTGCAGCCAACAGAATAATTCAGATTACAAAGAATCAGACTGAACCAGATTAGTAACACAAGAAGGAAGGTAAGAGCATCCACACTGAAGGTTCGCACCATTCCCAAAAATTCTCACTTTTGTCAACCCAACCCTTGCAAATTCGTAGGAAAGGAACCGGGTCATCACTATTTCGCAGGCCTCACGCCACGATGATTCACGATTGATTC
Organism: Hirschfeldia incana; assembly: GCA_026261945.1. NCBI lineage: Eukaryota > Viridiplantae > Streptophyta > Magnoliopsida > Brassicales > Brassicaceae > Hirschfeldia > Hirschfeldia incana. The sequence goes on from JABCMI010000006.1 coordinate 10,148,938, forward strand.
GGTTATTTATTTTATTTTTAAAAAACAAACAGAAAAAAATAAAATAATATTTCGTATTGGTTATCGAGCCCCCTCCAGTTTCACTAATGGGAATACTCTAAGAGGTGCGTTAGACAGTATTTTCTATGGTTGCCAATCGCCCGTTCCGAAATTGAAGCTCGTGACAGTGTATGTGTGATTTAGTTTTCTCTGAATATATACAAAAATCAGTAGTTGATGATAATTAGAAGAGGTGTGAGGAAATTGGCATTTGAGTTGACACAGTTCAGCACGCCGCATAGTGACAAAAAAAAAGGAATTTAAAGGCAAAGAGGAAATTCTTCATAAAGAAAAAAGAAGGAAAAGAAGAGATATAATGAAATGATACGAAGAAGTAATCGCTTAAGAGCATCAGCATCAGCATCAATTAAGCTATACAAAGTGCTCAACAAATCAAAACACTAATATATTTACATTCTATTTTTTATTTTCTTTTAAAACAAATGATCAATTGATTAGTGGACATATGTCTCATGATGTTCTCAAACTAAATAATGAAGTGTTCTCATATGAGAACATTTCTCTTTCTCTTTCTTATTTTAATTTAGTTTTCTTTTTTTTATCTTTAAATTGAAACATCCTTAAAAGTTTATTGATGTGGATGTTTAATGTATTTTTTTACGAAGGTTAATCGTAGACTATCTAAACTTATTGTACCAAGTTAAAATTCCACGTCATTTTATATGAAAATTCAAATTTTTGCAAAAATAAATTATCCATAATAGTCATTCATGATCAAACCAAATCGGAAAAATCAAACTCAGTATCCAATATGGGTAGCCGACAAAAAAAATAAAATCAAACTCAGTATCCAATTATCTCATGGTGAATCCTTCGACCACTAGATCAGATCACCCTAACTTGATTACTAAATTGTTCCTTGAAACATAGATATATTATAGATGATGACACATTCAAATCATGGAAAAGATATGACCAAGAACTTTTGTCAACAAAATACAGATTTTAGGTATGACCAACGACACACTTCGTTCTTTGCTTTATGGGATTTCTTTGGGTGTCCTCACAAGACCTCGAAAGCGTCTCTGTAAACAGATTTTGGTATGAGCGTACAAGATGCATCCGTAGTATAAAAATATAGCTTCTTCAATCTCAAGACAATGCGCAGTTTCATCGGCAAATCTGAGACTTCTAAAGCTCGAAACAAACAGTCGTTAAGACCATCCTTTGAGGATGAGTTTTATGAATTTTCCTCTCAACTGGACCGAGAAAGATCTTTCCTCCCATCCTCCTTTTCAAAGGAGAGAATTTGTCCACCAATACCTTCTTTGTAAGAGGTGACCTCCTTCCGGTATCTCAAATTGGGAAAAAATATCAGTTAATTTCCTTACCATTTGCTATCTTGTGTGAAAGTACACTTGGGCCGGTAGATGCAACGATTCTCACTCGTATGAGAGTCGAGGTTCTGGATAGTAACATGTGATTAATTGTTCTTTATTTGAAGAGTTTAAAATGCGGTTTAGATCTTCCAAAGAATGAATCGTAAGTGGCAACTTTGATATTTTTCATAACATTATGTCAATCTTTTATAATTTTTGTCTCTGTTCTTGCTATTCGTTTCTCTAAAATGGGATTTAGCCTTTCGATTCACACATCGTAGCTTGTACGATGTTGCTATTACCCATGTATTCGCTTAGATCTATTAATGAGAATGTTGCTGCACAAAATACGGTATGACCAATATTTTTTTTGCATCAATTGTAAATATCAACTAGATCTTGGTTGTGCGGGTATAATTTTTATTTTTTGTATTAAATAACCGTGACTCGTTTAATATTTGTAAATTATTTTTATTGAAAACATATGTTATTGATGTTCAAAAACTAAAGTGATTTTTTTTTCATTTTTACTTGTCAAATTTTTTGATCGGTTATGTTTTAAAAATAATTTATATATTCACTGTGCATGCATTTCAAAAGACAGCTATTGTTTGTTAACAAAATTGTATTTTATTATTTAAAAATATATATTAAGTATAAAAAATTGTGTTATTATTTTTAAAAATATAGGGTTATAGCTACAGTTTTATATAAAACATTAGAATGTGATAATCAAAATAAGATAGTCTATCTTTTAACTTGTTTTGCATTTATTTTGAAAAATATTTATTATGAATATGGATTCTAAGAAATTGACTAAATATATTTATGTTCTTAATATAAGGCAGAATAGTTATGTCAGAAAATTATTATATTTAAATTATTGCTTTTAAAATGCAAGATCATTTTCATTAACAATAAAAAAAATGTTTCCCTACTTTAGATTTAAAACTTTTAATTTTTTTTATGAAATCTATATCAAAATATATGGAAGATCGGTTGAAACGTTTATGTTTAAAAATTAAATAATTATATATTAAATCAAAACACAGAATACAAATTAAAGCATGAAATACAAAACTTTTTAAAAAAATATAATACAAAGATATTTTTTTTAACCAAGAGTTCTTGGTCCAGTGGTAATGGAATTCCAGCTGGAGTTCACGCTCCTGGGTTCGAGTCGCCTTGGCCACCTTTCCGCCTATAACCGTGCATGCCCGGATGGAAGGCGTCGTGGGGATTAGTCTGGACTTACCGTCTGGGATCCCCCACGGCTATCAAAAAAAGAGATAATTTTTTTCAAGGGATAGAAATAAAATTAATCTTCTTTATAATGGGAATGTTAAATGTTGTGCGAAGTTGTGGAAGACATGGTGTATTATTTAAATTGTAATATAAAAGAGCATAGGAAAATGTAAAACAAAGTATAAAAACATTTAAACTGTGAGAGTAAGTGACCTCATTAATCAGGATACTAAGAAATGGGACATTGGATTGTTAGAGAATTATGTTCATCCTGAGGATATACCACTGGTGAGGAGCTTAGCCATCAGTTCAGGCCATCAACGTGACACATACTGTTAGAACTACACCAAGAATGGTCAATACACGGTTAAATCTGGATATTGGGTTGCACAAAATATTTTAGGATCAGAAGAGGAAAAGGAAGTGGTGGAGCCGAGTATAGTACAACTCCAAGCCTTTGCTTGGAAGATAAAATTGCTCAACAAGATTTGTCATCTTATATGGCAACTATTGACTGGCTATGTGGCAGTAACGAGAAATCTGGTAAGGCGCAACATGAGATGTGATAACTACTGTCCAAGGTGTGGCGAGCCAGAGGAATCTGTAACTCATGTCATATTTGAATGCTCGCTAGCCCTTCAAGCATGGACTTTATCAACGACCCCGACGAGCCCAGACATATTCCCAAGACCGAGCATCTACACTAATATGGATTATCTTTTTTGGAGGAAGAATAGCATCATCGAGCCAGAACATGACAGGGACCCCTACCCTTGGATAATCTGGTATATATGGAAGGCCCGAAATGATAAACTATTTAGATGAATAGATATAGATCCATTGGAGCTGGTTAGATATGCAGAGAGTGAATGTCAAGCATGGTTTAATGCAAATAATATGATACCACCTGTGGTACAGGAGAGCATTGATGTGAGTTTCCAAGTCTTACGCTTGGGTAACATTTGTTTGGTGGATGGATCTTGGACGCCTAATGCACTATTTAGTGGATGTGGATGGGTTTGGAAGGACAGTGGTGGACATACACAACTGATGGGGACACGAAACATAGTCCGACGTGAATCAGCGTTACGTTTTGAAGTAGAAGCGTTACAATGGGCGATGGAGAATATGCTTCAACACTCACCCTGCCAGAACTTTGGGACAGATTGCAAGGAACTGATTGCTATGATCAAGGATCCTCAAGCCTGGCCGAGCTTCGCAACAGAATTGAAGAAGATATAGACATTGAAGATTTGTTTTCCGGACTTCGACATCACACATATTCCACGAGCTCATAACCAGATTTCAGATTTTCTTGCTAAGACTGCTAGATCTTTTCGTAGAGACCTATGTTTTATTGGTTGTTCTATTCCGGTCTGGTTACCCAGACCATCTCAAATCTGAATAATATAATAGCCTTCCAACGTCAAAAAAAAAAAATGTGAAACAAAGTATATGAGCATTATTTATAATGATTCTATGTGTTTCTACGTATTAAGGTCAAAATCATATGAATACTAATGAAGCATATAAATAGGAACTAAATCAATAAAGAGAAACAAAAAGTACCCGGTCAAATAAAAAGGAGCATATATGTAGGGAGAAAATCAGTAACAAATTTTACTTATCATAATTTTAATAGATCATATGCCAATACATTTAATAATTTTTTTAGAAGATGGTCCAAAAAAAATCACACATGAAAAAAGTCATAATCTTTTAATAGTATTGATACGAATAAACCAAAGTTCAGGTAGGGACAACGTTTAAGAGAAAAAGGACTTTAACAAACTACGAAAACGGTGCACGACCATCCCTCGCAATAACGTCTTATCCTCCACTATCATGATCCATCTAAGCTTTCTCCTAGAGTCAATTCCTGTAACCAACTTTGGCTAACACCGGCGATATTGATTGATTCCGGTGACCTTGCGTAACACTTTTGGCGATCTCCATCGCTGCGACGTTGCCACCAGGGCTCACGACTTCCATTCATTTAGATTTCTAAATTTTATTTTCAAAAATTTTGTGACCAATAATTTAGATCTCAAAAAATCATGCATTTCTATTTTTAAGACGATACAAATCCCAATGCAGCACAACAAAAAATTAATTACAACCTAATCCGAACTTTTAATGCACCGCCATGTTATGGATTTCGAACATACTCCCTCCGTTCCACTTTAAGTGGTGTTTAAAATTTTTTATTTTGTCCCAAAATAATTGATATTCTCACTTTTCTAGACAAAATTTAATGTTGATTAAAATTTATAGCCAATTATAAAATGTTGTATCTTTTTTCTATTGGTTAAATTGTTTTATTTAATGCTATTTGTATAAAACCAAGATAAATTACATAGAATTTTGTGTTTTCTTAATCTTTGTGAAAAAACCTAAAAACCCACTTAAAATGAGACAGAGGGAGTATATTTTATTTTAGGTTGAAGATGATGTACACAAAATTTAAAAGTTACTCTTTCCGTATCTTTTACTAGTGTTTTCACACATATTAAAAAAACATATTAAATCAATATAATAAACTTATTATTTTCTGTAATTTTCAATTTTCAACAATTTTTGGTCAATAGTAGTCCAGTAAATCAATTAATTTTTTAAAAATTTGCAATTCTTTTCATAAAAAACATAAAACAACCATATTTTAGAAACAATTTTTTTTCTAGAACAATTATCTTTTAAGAACGGAGGGAGTAAAAGATACTCCCTCCGTTTCTTAATAAGTGTCATTGTAAAAGAAATTTTTCGTTGCAAAATAAGTATCGTTTTAGGTTTTCGATGCAGAATTTATTGATTTTATTCTGCAGATTATTTTTCTATTGGTTGAAATAGGAGTAGGTGTATGGGTAATAGTGTTTTTATATGGAAAACATGCAAAATTAAATGATTTCTTAATCTGCGTGAAAAATGTCAGAATGACACTTATTCAGAAACAGAGGGAGTAAAAGAGAATACACACCATAAAGTGTGTATATGGGCATTTAGAGCATATTTATTGCAGTAGCTTAAATAGATTGCTTATAATATTTTATAATTAAAGTAACAGAAAAAAGGAGAAAAAGAGAAGGGAAGTAGCTTAATTAAGCAATAATAGGGTCGTTGCTTCTCTCTCTCTTCCATTGCTTTTCATCTTTCTGTTTCTATCTCTCTCTCTGTTTCTCTTATCTCTGGCCCACTTAAGTTTTTCTTCCGTTTGGCTCAACTAAGAGACCCTTAGAGGGTTTTAGCAATAAACATGCTCTTATGATTATCTTCTAAATGATCATGTGCCAGTTATCCATATTAATAATGCGATAGAAATTTTGATACCCATGAAAAGTAACATTTATGTACCTCATTAATGATCATTGAACACTGTCGGTTGAAACAAGAAGAACATAACCCTATCAAGTGAGTGATCAAAGAAACGGCACCATCACATTCACTATATATGTCATAGCGACGACAGGAGTTATACCATCAAAAAGAAGAGAAAAAGCATAAAAACGAGAGAGAGAAATGGCGACGTCGGGAACATACGTGACGGAGGTTCCTTTAAAAGGGACGGTGGAGAAACACTACAAGAGGTGGAAGAGCGAAAATTTTCTCTTCCCTGATGCCATCGGCCACCACATTCAAAATGTTACAGTTCACGACGGCGAGTGGGACTCCCACGGGGTATCAAAATTTGGAACTACACATTAGGTATTCATTTATTTAACATCTTATATACAACACATGTGAGGCAGAGACGTGTGTCGCGGTTATGGTAGTACTACTACTATATATTGCTCAAGTCAAGTTACAATCCTGATGTTGAGAATTTATTGCATCATTTCATATGAATATGACCCAAATCTAACTAATGAACACATGCATATAAAGATGGAAAGCAGGAGGTATTTAAGGAGAAGAGAGAGATAGACGATGAGAATAAAACAATAACGGTTAGAGGACTTGAAGGTCACGTGATGGAGCTGTTCAAGGTTTATGACCTCATCGGCCAATTTATTCCGAAGACAGAAGATAGTTGCATCTGTAAAATCACTATGGTTTGGGAGAAGCGCAACGATGAAGTCCCCGAACCAAGCAGCTACATGAAACTCCTCAAGAGCATGGTTGTAGAAATGGAGGATCACGTTCTCAAAGCTTAATCAACATCATCACCATCTGATGTAGATAGAATATTAGCTTAATCAACATCATCACGCTCTTGGACGAGCGTTTTTTGTTACGTTAATTCGGTTAAGTAAATTTTACTGATTAAAACGTTTGTTTCGATATCTTATCGCGATATGAGTTGACGACGATAAAAGGACGGTAGTAAGACCTTCTAGGTACATCATTACTAATATGTTCCACCCTCATGCCTGATCATATATAAAACCAATGGATGAGATATTTGCTCACATATTTCATCTATTAATAATAAGAATCTGATTAATTCAAAGAGTTGTGAATTCCACATATGTTGGAAGGTTGTGTCTTTTCTACAGTGAAAAGTTGTGACTATTGTAATTATTTTTTAAAATAACTATCTTTAAATTAAAAGGCTGTGACTCTTTAAATTAAAAAGATGTGACTATTTAATTTTTTTTTTCAAAATCTATAAATAGTCTATGTCCATGTACTTTTCTATAAATGGTCTATGTCCATGTATTTTTTAAAGTAAAATTTTCTCTAATCTAACTAATAATAAAATTGTGAAAAGAAAATGTCTATGCAGTTATTTGGTTACTAATTTCTAAAAAATATTCAAATGAAACGCTTAGTTTTACGTGTTTGGATAACCAAAAATCATAAACAAAACAATAAAATTATTACTCATTTTTTTACTAGATGAAAAGGTTTATCTTTCATACATACAGATTTTGTTTTTGTGACATTTTTACTTTCATGGACACATTTTCCTATTCGATTATAACTGCTTTCAATTTTTTAAATTGTATTTTGTTTTATATTTTTCAATTCGATTTATTAGGTTTTGTGCGTTGCATAACCATATATATTATATTTTTCATTTATCTTATGTCTTTTTAAATCAATATATTTTACAATTTTGCTTATAGCTTCTGTTTTCAAAAATTGTATTTTTTTTACTTTTATTTATATAGTGTTCGTTGTAACCTTTTAAATGAATCATTGCAATTATTTGGATGAATATTTACAACTGTTTAAATGAACTATTATGATCTTTCATGATTAACCGTTGCAAGTTTTGGTGTTCAGCCATTGCAACATTTAGTGATCAACCATTGCAATTCGATTAACCATTGCAATATTTGGTGGTTAACCATTGCAATCTTTGGTCTATATATGTAGTAGTTATGAGCAATGAAAAATAAAACAACAAAAAATATCGGAAGAAAAAAATAGATATAAAAGAGAAAGATTCACTATTCCAAAGGATTATGAAATATTTTTGGAGAAACACATAAGCTTGAAAACTTCAATTATATCTTTTAATATTTGCTTAAAAATAGTAAATTTATTTTTCTTATCCTACAAAAATATTTCTTGTAACTTAAGGGCTTGACAATGGTCAAACTATCTTCTAGCAAAAATATTTAATCTTCAATTGCTAATCAATTATGTAAACTAACTCTTACAGTTATGCAGATATTTTGACAGTAAACATCTGTGATGAAGGATTTATTAGAAGGAGATGAAGAGTGGCAAGATACAATTAAAAAGCATCATGGAACACACCAGTTCAGTTGGTATTTATCAATCATATTGAAAAAAAAATCCTAAAGACATAGGTTTCAGGAAAAAGAAACGGTAAACAAATTCACAACAAACCCGTGGTTCATTTCCAAATGACATTTAAGAATGGTGTTTTTATTAAATTCTAATATAACAGATAATCGTTAACAAATTCTATTTCTTCAACCTTTGAAAGTTTTTAGACGTTAAAAAGTTGGTTTTTACAATTATAATAAAAATGGCATTATTGATGTCAAAAAAATAATAAAATAAAAATAAAAATGGCATTATTAAAATGATTCTTAAGATCATTTACAAAAATAAATCTATTGCGGTTTTGATTGCGAAGAGCGGCACGATGGACATGAGGCTTCAATCTTATGTAGCACGTGGTGCACCGGATTGGCTAAGGGGATTGTGGAGGAAGAAGAACAGGCAGGTGATAATGCTCTGGTTTAGGTGTCTTTTTTCTTGTTTGAGCTTCATGCACTCTCTGTTTTTTGGTTTTGCTATTATCCGATGATGTACGTTTATTTCTTTGGTTTTGCAATGAAGTTTCAGAGTTAAAAAAAAAATATAAATTCAGATAGTAAGTCAGATCTCAGAGATCTCTAGAAAAACAAGAATTTATAAAAAATAAATTTTTTTTATTAGCTTTAGAAACTACTCAAAACTAAAACTCTCAATGTTTCTCTTAAAACTCTTATGGAACATCTCTCCATAAAGTCTATATTTATAGTAAAGATAATTTTCTTTAACATGTGGAATATGGAAAACACAAATTAATCTAAATAGAAAACTTTTTTTTTCTATCCTAAATTTCTTTTTTGTGTTATCTTAACATAATTGAACACTTATCAATATGTTAAGTTTTCACAAACTTGGAGTTATCCAACATTCACCTCCTTAATTCTAACTTGAACTAGGGAGATCAATTTCTTGAACTCCAATTAAGCTCCTCATTTGCTTGAACTTAATCCTTGTTAATGGCTTGGTAAGGATGTCGGCCTTCTGCTCAACACCCGACACATGCTCCACCTCGATTTGTCCATTCTCCACGCACTCACGAATGAAGCGATATTTCTTGAGTATATGCTTACTCCTTTCATGGAAAATTGGATTCTTCGTTAGAGCAGTGGCTGATTTGTTGTCGATCCTTAGCGTGACCCTCTTGCCTTCTTCGTTTAGTATCTCACTCAACAAATCCTTGATCCATATAGCCTGCTTCGCTGCTTCTGTTGCCGCTATGAACTCTGCTTCACATGATGACAATGCAATCGTCTGCTGCTTGTGCGATGTCCAAGTGATCAGTGATGAACCATAGTAGAATGCATGACCTGACGTGCTCCTCCTGTCATCGAGATCAATGTTGTGACTGCTGTCACTATAACCAACGACACTCCTTGACCCATCTCTCTTGAAAAACAGACCGAAGTTTGTTGTTCCTTTCACATATCGCAGTATGTGCTTGATGGCTTTTCCATGAGAGTCTCAGATTGTGCATGTATCTACTTAGAATGCCCACTGCGTAACACAAGTCGGGTCGTGTGTGAAGTATATACCTCAAACATCCTATGGTTCGTCTGAACTCCGTAGCATCTATCTCTTGTTCATCTTCAGCTTTTGAAATCTTCAAGTTCGGCTCCATTGGAACTTGAGTTGCGTTATACGTCTCTATCTTCGTGTCACACAGGATTCCTTGAGCATACCTCTCTTGTTTGATTCTGATTCCGTCTGCTCCTTGAATCACCTCAATGCCAAGGTAATACGTTAGCTTACCTAGATCTGACATCTCAAACTTCTTGGACATCCCTTCTTTGAATTGCTTAATCACCTTAATCGAAGTTCCTGTCACAAATAGATCATCAACGTAGATGGCTATGATCAAGATGTCTCCTCCTTGAGTTTAGCGGTACACTGATGGTTTCTTCGTGCACTTCTCAAATCTCATCTCTTTTAGAACTTGATCGAGTTTAGTATTCCAAGCTCTTGGTGCCTGGCGTAACCCATACAACGCCTTGTGTAACTCATGAACTCGATCCTATTCTCCTCTCTTCTTGAAACCTTCGGGTTGAGTTACATACACTAACTCCTTTAGATCTCCATTCAAGAAAGCAGTCTTCACGTCCATGTGATGTATCTCCCAACCATTGGTTGCAGCGAGGGCTATCAAGAGCCTAATAGTTTCGAGACGCGCCACAAGTGCAAACACTTCATCGAAATATATTCCTTGCCTTTGTATATATCTTTTTGCCACAAGTCTCGCCTTATACTTGCTCGCTACCATCCGCCTTTCTTTTTATCTTGTAGATCCACTTCAAGCCTATCGGTTTCACTCCAGCCGGTTTATTCACAAGCTCCCATGTCTTGTTTCTTGTGATAGAATCCATCTCGGCCACCATTGCTTCAACCCATTCTCTCACGTGTTCAGCTTCAAAATAGTTCTCAGGCTCTCCATCTACTGTGAGCAACAACATTGCACTTTCTTGATCAGCAAGCAACACATAATCGTCGAGATACCTTGGTTTTGTTATGGTGTGACCGTGTTTAGTCACCAACGGTTGAACCCCACCGTCTTCTTCATTGTCATTGTGATCAGTATCTTCTTCTTCTTCCTCCTCATCTTGGTTTATAGCTTCTTGTACGTGATCATCACCTTGATCATTACCTTCTTCAATATCACCCACATGTGGAAGCTTAAGCATACTCGGCTCACAATCTGCTTGAATTGTTGTAGATGACCAATCTCAAGCTTTCTTCTTATAAAAAATCACATCTCTACTCACCATCACCCTTCCTGTGACTGGATCATAGAGTCTATAGGCTTTGGAACCCGGCTCAGTTCTAAGATTGACCAAACACTTCGATCTCTTATATAACTTCTTCAGATGAGTCACACATACCTTCGCGTGTGCTACACTATCGAATATCCTCAAGTGCTTGATATTTGGTTTACGCGATGTGAAGCATTCGTATGGCGTCTGATTCTTCAAGGCTTTTATAGAAACTCTGTTGATGAGGTAAGTTGAATGTCGTAATGTCGTATATCTTCTCCCCACAAGTAGTTCGGCATCTTCATTGCCTTCAACATACTTCTTGTCATCCCCATTAAGGTTCAGTTTCTCCTCTCTACAACACCGTTTTGCTGAGGTGTATAAGGCGCGGTTAGGTGCCTTTTGATTCCGTTCTTTTTGCAGAATAGATTGAACTGGGCTGAGGTAAACTCTCCTCCTCTATCGGTGCGAAAGGTTTTAATGGTTGACCTTGTTTGCTTCTCTACACTCTTCTTAAACCTTTTGAATCGACCGAATGCCTCACTATTCTCTTTCATAAGTATAATCCACATATACCTAGAGAAGTCATCAATCAAGACAAAGATATACTTGTTATCTACAAGAGTTGGTGGTGTGATCTGTCCACATAGATCTCCATGCAATAACTCTAATGACTTCGTCGCACGAAACATGACTTTGGTCGGAAATGACTGTCTAATCTGCTTCCCTGCTAGACATGCCTCACACACGCTTTCTTCGTGTGTTACACTCGGCATTCCTATGACCATCTCCTTTCTTACCATGTTGTTCATCACTCCATAACTTATATGTCCTAGTCGAGCATGCCACCTCCATGTAGCATCTTGATCTCTGACATGTAAGCACTCCGGGTAGCTAATCTCCATGGACGTCTTGTAGAGACGGTTAGGAGATCTTTTGACACGTATAAACAACCTTTCACACGAATCTATGAGCGTTAAGTAGACATCTTTCATGTTAACCTCACATCCGTTTTCTGTTGCTTGCCCGAGACTCAATATGTCGTGCTTCAGATCGGGTATGTAGTAGATGTCTTTGAGTGACTTCTTCTCTCCAGTCTTGCACACAAAGGTAATCACACCCTTTCCAATGATATCAACACAAGATCCATCACCAAACTTCATCTTGCCTTTGGTGTTTAGACTCAAACTCGAAAAGAACTCCTTGATTTCCGTCATGTGATTGCTCGCTCCATTATCTAAGTACAAAACACTTGCATTTCCTTTGTTGATGCCTAGATTCTTCAGAATAACTTTCTCTTCGTTCAAGAACACCACTTCATGTACATAGAGTGCATCGGCTTCTTCTGTCTCGTTTAGGTTGGTTTTTTGACTTTTCTCTGACTTATCGGGACAGACAGTTGCGTAGTGACCAGGCTTGTCACATCTCCAACATATCAGCTTCGAACGATCCTTCTTCAATTTTTTTCGTCGGTGTGTGACACATGATTTTGGTTGTGTGACCTACCACGACTTCTGCCTCTACCATTCCGTCCTATACCTCTACCACGGGAATTTTCATAGCCCCTCTGACTATGACGTTCGTTGTTGGAGAACATAAGCTTCCTTTGGTCTACTTTCTTGGCTTCCCTGTTTACACGATCTCCGTACGTCTTAAGCCTTCCGACAATGTCCTCAAAACCCGTTGAATTTAGGTCTAGGACCTGCTCAAGTGACGCCACGATCTGTATGTACTTCTGACTCGGAAGACTCATCAAGAACTTCTTGACCATCTTGGATTCTTCTATGGTTTCTCCTAACGAGGCTGCTTCCGATGATAAGCCTGATATCTTTCCCGCAAAGTTATGAATCGTCTCGTCATCATCTATCATCAACTTATCAAACTCTGCAATCAACGTCTGAAGTCTCGCCTCCATTACACGATCAGCTCCACGGTGTCGTGACTTGATGGCGTTCCTGAGGTTCTTCGCTGCGGTTTTTTCTCCCACCTGGAAAATCAGTGTCTCGGGAATGGATTGATAAAAAAGATTAGTCGCCACATCGTTCATCTTTTGATCATCCGAACCAGGTTCGATCGTGTCCCACACTTCATGAACACAAAGTAGAACCTAGATTCTCATCGACCAAACTGTGTAGTTTGTCGATGTCAACATCAGACATTGGATGGAAGTGGATCCAAAGTCCTTCGTGTGTGGAGGCCTAGTCACGTCCATCATCTTGCGTTCGCGAGCTCTTCTTCACAAGCACTAGGATCAAAGCTACAACTTTAGCTTTGATCGAGTCTCCAACCTGAGGCTCTGATACCAATTCAAATCTCAGAGATCTCTAGAAACACAATAATTTATAAAGAACAAATTTTCTTTATTGGCTTTAGAAACTACTCGAAACTAAAACTCTCAATGTTTTTCTTAGAACTCTTATAGAACATCTCTCTATAAGGTCTATATTTATAGTAAAGAAAAGTCCCTTTAACATGTGGATATGGAAAACACAAATTAACCTAAATAGAAAATTTCTTTTTTCTATCATAGATTTCCTTTTTGTGTTATCTTAACATAATTGAATACTTATCAATATGTTAAGTTTCCAGAAGCTTGGAATTATCCAACAGTAAGAACATGTGTTGTAAAGATGAAGAGTTATTGTGTACCACACAAATGCACCAAGTGCTGAGATGTCATGATCTCAAATGGAAACTGATTACAAATCTATGTACCAGAAAATATGAAAATAACTAGCGCTTGCTTAAGAAATGAAGATGATGATGGAATTGAGATTTATAGTAAATGTGAATAATAATAATTGACCAAAAAAGTAGATGTTAGTGTATTGAACTAAGAGGTGTGCATGTTTAAAAAATACCAATTAAGAATTGCAAGTTAAAGATATGTTTACAAACTTAACTTCTCTTTTGTAGCCTTCAAAGTTATCACTCTCTCGATGTACTCCAAGGTGTTCTCAACATATAATAATGAATAAGTGTGGTCGTTTGCTCAAAAAAAAAAGAAGAATAAGTGTGGTCTTGTACGTGGAGTTTCGTTTCTTTGAAACCGTTTGTTTTTGTTAGATTGTTGTTTTACACGTTTGTGTAAGATTGTTTAAGTATTTCTATGTAATGATACTTAATAGTAATGCATGTTCTTATCTTTAATTAATTTATAATTTTCATATATACGCATATCAACTGCATAATTGCATTGATTAATTTGGACGAGCGTTTTTTGTTACGTTAATTCGGTTAAGTAAATTTTACTGATTAAAACGTTTGTTTCGATATCTTATCGCGATAACAGTTGACGACGATAAAAGGACGGTAGTAAGACCTTCTAGGTACATCATTACTAATATGTTCCATCCTCATGCCTGATCATATATAAAACCAATGGATGAGATATTTGCTCACATACTTCATCTATTAATAATAAGAAAATGATTAATTCAAAGAGTTGTGAATTCCACATATGTTAGAAGGTTGTGTCTTTTCTACAGCGAAAGATTGTGACTATTGTAGTTATTTTTTAAAATAATTGTCTTTAAATTACTTTTTAAATTAAAAAGATGTGACTATTCATTTTTTTTCAAAATCTATAAATAGTTTATGTCTATGTATTTTTCTATAAATGGTCTATGTCCATGTATTTTTAAAGTAAAATTTTCTCTAATCTAACTAACACTAAAATTGTGAAAAGAAAATGTCTATGCAGTTATTTGGTTACTAATTTCTAAAAAATATTCAAATGAAACACTTAATTTTACGTGTTTGGATAGCCAAAAATCATAAACGAAACAATAAAATTATTACTCATTTTTTACTAGATGAAAAGGTTTATCTTTCATACATACAAATTTTGTTTTTGTGACATTTTTACTCTCATTGACACATTTTCCTATTCGATTATAACTGCTTTCATTTTTTTAAATTGTATTTTTGTTTTATATTTTTCAATTCGATTTATTAGGTTTTGTGTGTTTCATAACCATATATATTATATTTTTCATTTATCTTATGTCTTTTTAAATCAATATATTTTACAATTTCGCTTATAACTTCTGTTTTCAAAAATTGTATTTTTTTTTACTTTTATTTATATAGTGTTCTATTGGAAATTTAAGTGAATCATTGTAGTCATTTAAATGAATCATTGCAATTATTTGGATGAATATTTACAACTGTTTAAATGAACTATTATGATCTTTCATGATTAACCATTGCAAGTTTTGGTGTTCAGCCATTGCAACATTTAGTGATCAACCATTGCAATTCGATTAACTATTGCAATATTTGGTGGTTAACCATTGCAATCTTTGGTCTATATATGTAGTAGTTATGAGCAATGAAAAAATAAAACAACAAAAAATATCGGAATAAAGAAAGAAATAGATATAAAAGAGAAAGATGCACTATTCCAAAGGATTATAATGGAATTGAGATTTATTGTAAATGTGAATAATAATAATTGACCAAAAAAGTAAATGTTAATGTATTGATCTAAGAGGTGTGCATGTTTAAAAAATACCAATTAAGAATTGCAAGTTAAAGATACGTTTATAAACTTAACTTCTCTTTTGTAGCCTTCATTTTGTTATTAGATATTTTTTATTTAGCATATCATTTGTCTCAAAACTAAATTGACAAAAGTTTAGTGAATACTACTTTATTGTAGTCTACTAATCACATCTCTACGACCTCTTTGTATATTTTCTAAAAATTTCTAAAGGTGTATATTTTTCTAAATGTCTAAAAATCTATAGTTTCTCAAAATAAAATTCAAATTTGTGTTGTTAAAAAATCATAACAATTTAACAAAGTATCTTTTCAACTTAAAAATGACATTATTTTTTTAAAATGTCATCAAAGTATATAAGTATATATCTATTCATCTTAAAAATATGTTTTTCATTTTACGAATTGAGTTTATCTAAATAAAGTTGTTAAAATTTATAAGGATGTGTCTTTCCATCTTAGAAGTTGCTTCGTTAAAAATAAATTGTCTAAATGTCTAAAAGTGTATATTTTCTCCAAATAAATGTCAAAGGTTTCTTACAATGACATTTAAAAAAAATGTTATCAAAATATATGAATAAGTATCTTTTCATTTATATAAAAGATGACATATTATTTACAAAATGAATTCCCGTGCGATATCGCACGTGTTCCTTACCTAGTTTATATAATATTAATAGTTTATATTTAATTTGATTTAACTTATTAATAAAAATCAAACAAGGATGCTATGTGTAATTGAGCATCTTAAGAGTATAACTTTAACTTAAAAATAAATCAAAACATATATATTTGTAAACTGAAATCAGTTAAGCGGTATTTAAGTAATATAGTAGGGAGAAAAATGTCAACTTAACAAACATATTTAACAGCCAATCATGATTAAAACCAAGTTGAAAACTCAAACTTAATGTACTAATGATCTTATGGTGAATCTATCAACAATTAGATCACCCTAACTTGATTAGTGATTCGTTTCTTCAAACATATTGACGGAAGTTTATTGGAAACTATTTCTCAGAAACATATCGGAATGTTCCGATAACTTATCGACAAATGCTTCCGACAAATTATTTTATCGGAATGTATCCACTAGTTTCCGACAAACCGAGCTTTCCGACCGTCAAAATCCGACTAAAGTTCAATCCTCAGAAACTTGTTAGAAATACCAATTACCGACCAATTTACAACTAATACGACCGTCGGCGCTAAAGATGTATTCTTGTAGTATAAACAATACATATATTGTAGATGATAAATCAAAATCATAGAAAAGATACGACCAATAATATGTTTGATATGACCCAAAAAATATTTATGTCAACAAAATATATATATTAGGGCTCCAGTTGGTCTTCGCCAAGTGGTAAATAGACTCAATCTAGATTTCGGCCATGGATTCGATTTTATTTGGCCATCTAGACTATCAATATCAATGGATTTATTGTGTATCCAGATGCAAGGTTTCGTGAAATTTAGTCTTTATAGATCTAAAAAGTTTTTAGAATCCCATGTTTATAAAATATATATATATATATATATATATATATATATATATATATATATATATATATATATATATATATATATATATATATATATATATATATATATAACCAATTATTTAGATCTCGCAAAATCATGCATATTTAATTTAAGACTACAACCCAATGGAGCGCAACTAAAATTTACAACCCAATCCGAACTATTTATTGCACCGCCATGCTAGGAATTGGATCAAATTCGATCATATATTTTTATATTGAGGAGTAAATATTGGTTGATGATATGAATTAACAAATGAACTTTGTAATACATTTTTGTATATAAATTACACATGCACACTATT
Organism: Hirschfeldia incana; assembly: GCA_026261945.1. Taxonomy (NCBI): domain Eukaryota; kingdom Viridiplantae; phylum Streptophyta; class Magnoliopsida; order Brassicales; family Brassicaceae; genus Hirschfeldia; species Hirschfeldia incana. Next base: position 10,166,388 of record JABCMI010000006.1, read on the forward strand.
AGTACGTGGTTTTGAATTATAATACGACAACATCAGTACATATTATTATGCAACCAGATAGTGATTGAAAACTAAGATAAAAAAAATAAAACAGGTAATTAACTTTCTTACCAATAAACTTTCATATATAGGTCTCCCTATATATACAATCTAATGAAAAGTGTTTTATATTTTGAACGTTTTAAAGACGTACTCACTTTCATGTCGTTTATGCTATTTTAGATGCTTTATTTACGAAAGGTTAAATCTATTACTCAAAAACAAATTTGTCAAAGAGGACAGTTTGACCAAAAGTCTTCTATTTACGAAACAGGAGAAAGAAAAATTAAGCTCTATACATTGGTGTTTTGACGAGGATATAAGAGAGCTTTGTTGGTTTGTTTCAGTTTTTTTTGCTTATTCTCTATATTTGGAGCTTAGCCATCTCGAGTTCTCTAAAATACTACCAAAAAATTAGGGCCGGGCATTTTACTCGGATCCGAATACCCGATCCGAAACCAACCGAAAAAACCCGGTCCGAATAGAAATCGACCCGATGAAATTATCCTATCGGATCCTGTTGCAGAGGACCCGCAGGTCTTGGATCCGACCCGACCCGACCCGAACCCAAAACCCGAGGATATCCGAATTAATAATGTTAATTAAATAAAATGCATTGAAGAAAAATCGAAAACATGTTATTTGTCTAGAGAGTAAGGAGGTCAACCACTAGAAAACACTAAATTGATGTTATATCTTGTATAGTTTAATATATATACCCATTTTAATATAATAAAAGCACAAATTTTGAATAAATAAATATTTTCAGATATTTTTTTGGTATCTTTAGGTATTTTTCAGGTTGAACCCGAACCGAACCCGACCCGAAACCGAACCGAATCCGAACCGATAAATTCTGGTTACCCGAGTGGGTCCAACTATCTAAGACCCTATCTGACTTGAACCCGAAACAACCCGAAACGGCCTGAGACAGAAATTTTCAAATTACCCGATCGGGTCCTAACTTCTAATATCCGAAAAATCCGGATCCGAGACTACCCAATCCGAACCCGACCCTCGTACCCGAATGTCCAGGCCTACAAAAAATATTGTAATAACGAAGCATTTGAACGCAGTCAATTATTAACTATAAGAAAAATGCTGTGGAACGCGCTATTTGAAAGGTGCGAGCCCATAGTCCCGTACCACTAGAATGACTTGTCTACTTAAACAATTGATGAAGTGAGAGTGATCCAAAACAGCTGCACAACAATGTGAAACGTAACGAATGAGCACTCTAGAAGGCTTGAATTATAATTCGGCGCACTGAAGCCTATAATTTCGTTGTGCAAGATCGTTTGGAAAGGGAATTTCATTATGGTTCGCCAAGATAACGTGGAAAAAAAATCATTAATCGATGTAATAATTCAAATAAATAGTAGGTTGAAAGTGATGTCAATAAGAAAGCTACTCAAAGAAAAAAGAGAAAAATATACACGATACATGTGTGTCGTATGTGCATGATTGATTATCTATTAAATGATCCTGTGCCAACTACCCACATTAATAATGCGATCGAAAATTTGATTACCCTTGAATAGTTGAGTAACATTTATGTAGCTCGTTAATGCAATTGAACATTGTTGTTTGTAAAAAAAAAAAAAAAAAAAAAAAAAAAAAAAAAAAAAAAAACAGAATATTCTAGCATGCCCTATCAAATGATTGATCAAAGAAACGGTAGAAACCATATTTTTACCGTCACATTCACTATATAAATCTTGGCGACGACAAGAGTTCTTTCATCAATCAAACAAGAGAGTCCAAGCTTTAAAACGAGAAAGAAATGGCTACGTCGGGAACATACGTGACCGAGGTTCCTTTAAAAGGGACTGCGGAGAAACACTACAAGAGGTGGAAGAGTGAGAACCATCTCTTCCCTGATACCATCGGCCACCACATTCAAAATGTCACAGTTCACGAAGGCGAATGGGACTCTCACGGGGGTATCAAGATTTGGAACTACACGTTGGGTATTTACCTTCTAATTTTCTCAAGATACATTTAACATTTTATATAGAATCACCAGCTGATAAGTGTGTAATCATTGCATATGAATATGACCCAAATTTAATTAACGAACACATGCATATAAAGATGGAAAGCAGGAGGTATACAAGGAGAAGAGAGAGATAGACGATGAGAATAAAACAGTGACGGCTAGAGGACTTGAAGGTCACGTGATGGAGCATTTCAAGGTTTGTGACATCGTCGTCCAATTTATTCCTAAGACTGAGGATAGTTGCGTCGGCAAAATCACAATGATCTGGGAGAAGCGCAACGATGAAGTCCCCGAACCAAGCAGCTACATGAAACTCGTCAAGAGCATGGTTGCTGACATGGAGGAGCACGTCCACAAAGCTTAATAACCATCACCATCACATTCGCAATCACCACCACAATCCCCATCACCATCGCTAGCTATCTCAATATACTTTAATGAAGTGTTTTCAAAATAATTATTAATGAATAAGTGTTTTCTTGTTCGTGGAGTTCTATTTCTATGAAATCGTTTGGTTCTTGTAAGATGGTCTAAGTATCGAGTTCTGTAATGATCATTCAGTTAATTTTAATTTTCCCATATATACACATATCTCATGATGTGTTCCTCCAGAAATCACATATCTAGTGATAGTGGTATTGGTTAATTTGGACGAGCATTTATTTTTGTTAAATTAAATCGGACGAGTAAATTTAATTTACTGAATAAAATCTTACAGCGAAATGATATTCGGAGGAAAAAAAACACACTGATTTTATAGTAACCATTCCATAGTTTCAAAGAAAAAAATGTACTTAAGTCGCAATCACGTATGCATGCAGCATATATTAAATGTGCAATGATTGTAAAACCTATGACTTCAGGACCATAAAGGGCAGTGGCAGCAGCACCAACATTACATTGTGCTTAGTTTTCACTTCAATTTGGGTAGCATTAAGCTAGTAACATCCTTAGATTAGTCCTATGAGTTTCTACAACCTTTAAAACTTTTCGGAGTTTGTACAAGCATTTTGCTTTAGACATAAATCTTGGTCTCAAGTTGCATTATGTAATGTTCTTGTACCTTTGCTCATTAGATGCTAAAGATATTCACAATTATAAAAAGAAAACTAGGGGATCATCCTTATTAATTAGTTACGTATCTAATCTAAAGTGTTCAATTATCAACTCACTGATATATAAATTAGACTCCACTAATGTGTTTCATCACCTGGCTGATCAACCACACATTTTCATTGTGTGAGATATTCACTCAATATCTCATTTATATGATACTAATATTGTAAATTTAATTTATTCTATAAATTTTAATCTATTGATCAAAATAATAAGGATGCTATGTATAAAATGAGCATCTTAAGAGTATTTCAAATTTATTAAACGAGATATTATATTTATCGTGTATTTTTTTTCGAAAAAAATACATGATTTTATTATAAAATCTCATTAAAGTATGGGTGGCGAAACAAAAGATTCCTCATAAATGTAAGCTAAGATTAAGAGCCCTTTTTCACTAGCCAACGCACACATTAGAGGTAAAGAGAATGGAATCAAAATCTATTTGACAGTAGAAATAAAAGAAAGAGAATAGTTTTAATTATACGCTACTTTACTATCTTGCTATATACTTTTGGTGGCCTACTTAATTCAGCTCATTCCGGCTCGGATTAGAGAATAATGCATCATAGCCCATTAATAACCCATCTTAGCTACTGCAGAAGTCTAGCTTTGAGAGTTTCTCTTTCACGCCGGTAAGCTTCCCACTCCCATTCTTCTTCCTCTCCGACCAGTCTGTTTAGTTCGATTTTACTTTCTGTTTTGTTTTCTAAAATATCTAGAACCCAACCGAGATCAGGCTAAGGGATTTCGTCGTGGAGCGATCCGAAACCTCACGCACGTTCTAGAGTCTTAAAGAACTTAGGTTTGTTTTGTTTGGCGTTTTGAAAAACTTTTAAATTCTTTTTTTTTATCTTTTCTTGCAGGCAAAGCTTTCTTCTTTTCCTTCTCAAAGATGGCGTTTTTTGTGCTGTCCCGTGTTTCAAGACGGTTGTTGAAACCATCCGTCTCGGCAACAACTCCATCTTCCTTCTCTGTATTCAAATCTCAACAACATATATACTTGTCCACACCTGTTACTACTACTACTACTACTACTACTACTACTACTACTACTACACATTACATCAACCCTCTGTGCAAGCATACTCTATGGAAACATCATAACCACCAAGCTAATAGATTAGTTGGCGGAATGTGGTCGTCGTCATTGGTCCTGGAGAGGGGTCGTAAGGAGATGAGTGATTTTGGTGGTGTTAAGGAGGAAGATGCTTGGATAGATTTGTATTTACCTGAAGGAGCTAGAGATTATGCTAAGCTTGCTCGTTTGGATAAACCTATTGGTACTTGGTTGCTTGCTTGGCCTTGTATGTGGTAAGTATGTTTTTATTTGCTTTTCCCTTGTAGCTTAGAAATAAAGTCATTTCACTTTTTGAGATTCAGCTCCATTCTTGTTGTATTAGGTCAATTGCGTTGGCTGCTGATCCGGGGAGCCTTCCGAGTTTTAAAATGATGGGTTTGTTTGGTTGCGGAGCAATACTTCTTAGAGGTGCTGGCTGTACTATAAATGATCTGCTTGATCAGGACATTGACACAAAGGTCAGTTTTGTTGTTATTAACAAAAGACAAGTGATGTTATAAATCTTTGTTATGTTTAAATGCATTTTTCTATCCAGGTTGATCGTACAAGATTAAGACCTATAGCCAGTGGTCTTTTGACGCCGTTCCAAGGGCTTCAATTTCTTGTGCTACAGTTGCTTCTAGGCTTAGTGATTCTTCTCCAACTTAACAATTACAGGTTTTGTTTGAAACTTTTGAAGATATAAAGTCATGCATTCCGTTTGGTTTTTGTGATTAATTTACTTGAGCTCATCTACTCTGCAGCCGTGTGTTAGGGGCTTCCTCTTTGTTCCTTGTCTTCTCCTACCCACTTATGAAGAGGTTTACATTTTGGGTAATTTATATCTTCTCAAATTTTAGTTGGTTTATTATCTTCTTGTTTTTTCCTTTTCATATATCTATTATGGATTGTTGGATTGTTATTGCAGCCTCAAGCATTTTTAGGATTGACAATAAACTGGGGAGCATTGTTAGGATGGACTGCAGTTAAAGGAAGCTTGGATCCAGCTGTTGTACTCCCTCTTTATCTCTCAGGAGTCTGCTGGACTCTTGTTTATGATACTATTTATGCACATCAAGTATATTCTTCAACTTTGCTCTTAGCTTTAACTTTTTATAGATTGTGAATAGTAACAGTATATCTATTCTACAGGACAAAGAAGATGATGTGAAGGTTGGTGTGAAGTCAACGGCTCTTAGGTTCGGTGAGAATACGAAGCTCTGGCTCACTGGTTTTGGCACAGCATCCATGGGGTTGCTTGCACTTTCTGGAATGAGTGCAGATCTTGGTACTCTTTGACCTTTCACAAAGCTTCGTTTGTGATTCCCAATTCTATCTTACAGTCTTTTATTTTTATTTCGGTTTCTTGATCTAATGATGAAGGATGGCAATACTATGCGTCACTGGTGGCTGCATTGGGACAGTTAGGATGGCAGATAGGGACAGCTGACTTATCATCTCGCGCTGACTGCAGTAGAAAGTATGTTAACAGTTCTGACTCCGTGTAATTTGTGAGTTGCCGTGGAAAAAGCTAATACTCTGTGGTTTTAATGTTTGCATAGATTTGTGTCAAACAAGTGGTTTGGTGCTTTAATATTTAGCGGAGTTGTACTTGGAAGAACTTTTCAGTAGAGATCTCTCTCTCTCTGTTGATGAATGCTCCATGAAGCTGTTCTCGGTGTAGGAGTCATATGCCTATATATAAGAAGAATGGGACATTTGAGATTTTGAGACTTTGGTGCTACCAAGTACAAGGCTCCTTCAGGATAAGCTGAAACTTGACTCTGCTCTTCTCTTGTTAATAACTTAATAGGATTGTTTTGGGATTAATGTATTGTTCAAATTGTCTTCAGTGTAACCTTCTAGTCGGCTTTTTTTTTCTCTTTTGGCTTTATATATGTAGTTGACAACTTGACGTACGTAACGATACCAATTATTTGTAAAATTACAGGATTAGTCTCGATTGTTTTGATCAAAAAAAAAAGTTTCTCCCAAATTATTAAATCCTAATAATAATTTTCATCTATTTTCAAATCTCAAATTGCAAAACATTGAATTGGTCCTGTCACTGTAAAGATATACATAAATTGAAGATTTTAACTTTTCTCATTAATTAATTTATACTTCAGTGGAAAGAAAATATATATTTTTTGGGCAACACTCCAGTGTAAAGATAAAAATAAGTACAAGATTTTATTTTCCCTCACTTTATTTTATACTCCAGTTGGATAAATATGGAAAAATAATTAGTCGTTTTATAATATATTTTCCAACAATACGCGGTTTAATTGCTCCAGCTAAACGCCAGTAAAACCACGCCACGTAATCTCCATCATCCCGTGTTCCTCTCCGGACATAAAAAGACCAGCAGATCTTTTGCCTCTCTCAGTTGACTTTATTGACTTCAGAGAGAAAGTTCGTTCGACAATGGGACACAGACACAGCAAGTCCAAATCCTCCGGTCCGCCACCGTCCTCCTCCTCTTCCTCCCCCAACGTCGTCCACCATGTCCAACCTTCCGGAGAACGCCGCGGATCTTCCGGTTCTGGCTCCACACCCGTCGGATCTTCCTCAACCGGCGGATCCCGTTCCGCTGCTTCTTCCCAGCAGAACGGTCGGATCTTAGGCCGACCGATGGAGAGTGTAAGGAATACATACGAGTTCGGTCGTGAGCTAGGTCGCGGCCAGTTCGGAGTCACTTATCTCGTCACTCACAAAGAGACAAAAAAACTATTCGCCTGCAAGTCGATCCCCACGCGCCGCCTCGTCCACCGCGACGACATTGAAGATGTCCGCCGTGAAGTTCAGATTATGCACCATCTCAGTGGTCACCGGTAAAGTCTAAGATCCAAAAATAGTAATGAGTCTAGTTAAAATAGTAATGAGTCTAAGTTCACACAATATGGTAGACTACTAGATTAGTGTATTGTCAGGAGAACAAACATACTGTGTGTTTAATGCTGGAACACTAGGAACAAATAAGAAAAGAACGGATAAGAATAAAATTTCATATCAAATTTAGTAAGAAACAAATTTCTTGTGTATTTTTTTACAGTAAAAAGAAAAAGAAAGAGTGAAAAGGAAAAGTTATTCCGTATTAATAATAATTTTTTTTAAGGAATATTAAGAAATGCATTGTTCCTCGATGATCGTTCATAGCCACTGTGTGTTTTGAGTTTTGTGAAGGAACATAGTGGACTTGAAGGGAGCTTACGAGGACAGACACTCGGTGAATCTGATAATGGAGCTGTGTGAAGGAGGGGAGCTTTTCGATAGGATCATAGCGAAAGGTCATTACTCGGAGAGAGCCGCTGCGGATTTGTGCAGGCAGATGGTGATGGTTGTGCATAGTTGCCATTCTATGGGTGTGATGCACCGTGATTTGAAGCCTGAGAACTTTCTCTTTCTCAGCAAAGATGAGAGCTCTCCGTTGAAAGCTACAGACTTTGGTCTATCCGTCTTCTTTAAACCAGGTAAAGATGATGCTGCATTCTATTGCTTCATCTTTGGTGTGTAACTTTGTTTATGTTGGAATGCAGGAGATAAGTTTAAGGATCTTGTCGGAAGCGCATACTATGTTGCTCCGGAAGTTTTGAAACGGAACTATGGACCAGAGGCTGATATCTGGAGTGCCGGTGTGATTTTGTACATCCTTATCAGCGGTGTCCCACCTTTTTGGGGAGGTACAACTAATGTCTTGATCACGGTTTAAATACACTGGACGATGAATGTGGTTAGTTACCATTCTGTGTTCTGTTGTGCAGAAAATGAGACAGGGATCTTTGATGCCATTCTGAAAGGACAGCTTGATTTCTCAGCTGATCCGTGGCCAACGGTGTCTAGCGGTGCCAAAGATCTTATAAGGAAAATGTTGAAGTATGACCCTAAAGACCGGCTCACAGCTAGTGAAGTGCTGAGTAAGACCACTTGGTTAACATGTTTTGATTATTAAATCGAACACTGTTGCTTTACACGTTTTTTTTTTTTAATTCGAACGCAGACCATCCGTGGATTAAAGAAGACGGAGAGGCGTCAGACAAACCGCTTGACAATGCTGTGTTGTCCAGGATGAAACAGTTCAGAGCTATGAACAAACTAAAGAAGATGGCACTGAAGGTAAACAAAGAACACTAAGTGAAACCAATTGCCATTATTAGTCTTTTTGTTTTGTTTTTTAAAGCCAATCTCTCCTGTTTCAGGTCATCGCAGAGAACCTATCTGAAGAAGAAATCATTGGTCTGAAAGAGATGTTCAAAGCTCTAGACACCGATAAAAACGGAATAGTCACCTTGGAGGAGTTGAGAACCGGTCTCCCAAAGCTTGGGAATAAGATCTCTGAGGCTGAAATAAAACAGTTGATGGAAGCAGTAAGTCTCTGGTGTTTTCTCCCCCTCCCTGCATAACTTACAAAGGCTTATTGTTATTGTTGTTTTGGTTTATAGGCTGATATGGATGGAGATGGATCAATTGACTACTTGGAGTTTATATCAGCGACAATGCATATGAACAGAATCGAACGTGAGGATCACTTGTACACTGCTTTCCAGTACTTCGACAAGGACAACAGCGGGTATAATAAAAACATTAGTCTCTCTCTTTTGAGAAACAAGTTACAAAGTCTCGCACACTTTTGATTTTGTGTTGTTTAAGGTACATAACAATGGAAGAACTAGAGCAGGCCATGAAGAAGTACAACATGGGTGATGACAAATCCATCAAAGAGATCATTGCTGAAGTTGACACTGATCGTGTACGTTATATACACACATAGTTGAATTTGATTTGGTCCATTTCATTTAGTCCACTCACTTGTGTACATTCAAAATCTCACAGGATGGAAAAATAAACTACGAAGAATTCGTAGCGATGATGAAGAAGGGAAATCCAGAGCTGGTGACAAACCGACGCAGAGTCAACATGTAAACGAATGACGTTGGAGAGGGTTAATGATAACCACAACATATCCCTCTTATGTTTCTCTGACGAGATATCTTTTGATGTATCCTTTGTTTGCTTTGCTTATCTCTTTACTTGTAACTTAGCTTTGTTGGTTTTGTTACAATAATGCTGTTTATTTTCCCTGCAATCCCTTCCTCTTTATCACCACAATATTGGATTATAAAAAAGCCATTTGCAGGTTTGTCTCATATGTGATTATACTTGCAGGTCCATCATTTGATTATAATCTCAAATCCAACTTGGCATTATAATCCACTTATGCAATTACATTGTAGTTTTGAATTTAATCTAACAAATCCGATTGTATATGATCTCAAATCCAACTTGGTATTATAATCCACTTAAGCAACCCGGTGTTTGTGAAACGGTTGGTGGTGAATGTTGGCTCTCTCGTTCTTGAGGAAGAATTGCAGAGCATGGGAGTGATGTTGAATATTCCTCACATTTGTTTGATTAAGGTTGGGGTGAACTATTATTTGTGAGTAAAAGATTAGTATTTTGCTAAAGTTCCTGTGAGATTGTGTTTCTTATGCCTCTGAATTTAACATATTCGATGCGGTGAACTCATATGTTTTTGTCTATGGAGATGAGAAGTATTGTTTACACGGATTCATCTTTTTGGTTTGACATTGTCAAGTCTGACTTGGTTTAGGCAGTTAAATCATATTCGATGTAGAAAAAGGCTAACTGTGTAAGTAAAGAACACAAAGGATTGGCTTACAAATTAAGATATATAAAAAAACAAAAGGTTTTGTCAGAAGTAGGATTTGAACCCACGCCCTCTTACGAGGACCAGAACTTGAGTCTAGCGCCTTAGACCACTCGGCCACCCTGACTGTTGTTTAGTACTCCATTTAACAGTAGAATACTATTTAAATATAATTATAAATCATCGTTATCAAAGTCTGCAAGTTTCATTGTTGCATTTTATAAGATACTGCACAAACGTCCGATACCGTAGTTACCGATCAAAACTTTCAGATACAAATGATATGTCGATTAATCCAAAGAGAGGTTAAAGATCAGGAAACGACAACTTTGAGTTGCGTCAAAACAGAATTATTAAAATCTTAAACACACGACTGCAAATTTGAAGATTCAAATATCTTGAAATTCTTTAGTTATATATTTAGAGAGAGAACGAGAGAACCAACACTAAACTGTATCACCAATCCACACGTTCACCAACAATTAACAAAAACCAAATAACATATTAAAAAGATATCTAACACATAAGCTTCGACACCATTTTCACAACACCGTGTTTGTTTTGCTATCGACACGAATTACCATTATCGTAAAAACCTAATCTTTCTTCTTGTTCTTCAACGGTCCCATTGGGATCTTGCTCAACACCTTCTCGTCCAACACTGCATACTGCTTCTTGATCTCGATCATCGCTTTCTCACCCAAAGGATCGACTTTGTCTTCGTACTTGTCGTAGGCAAGAGGAACCGTGAAGAGCAGCACAAGAGCTGTTGCAGGAGGACAAAAAAGGTTTAGTCATCAGGAGAAGGTAAGGACACTACACGTAATGGAAGATCATGCACTTACCTATGTATGCCAATGTCAAGAAATTGAACCAGCCACCCAAGATCGACAAAACCCACAACCCAGCAACAGCCTAAAAATCAAAACGTTCAAAATATCATTAGAACAAACACACATAAAAAGCACAAAACTTTCCAAAAAAGAGAGATTGAAACTTACAGTAACAAACTTCTTGAGATCCCTTCCAGATGCAATCTCACGAAGAGAAGAGAACCCTCTATTGATCTCTATCCTAAGCCCAGACGCAAGCTGGAGAATAGGCTCCTCAGGGATATGAACTTCAGGAATCTTCGGTGTAGACCTAACAAAAAAAATCTCAAACCCATTAAACAACCTCCAAGAGACTCAAAAAAAATCTAATGATCATCAAACTCACTTGTTAATAAACATGGTGGCATTAGACCAGAGAAAGAGAACAGCGAGCACAACAATCATGACGTGGCAGAGAAGAGTAAGGAGATGATACTCCATCAACTCAAAGAGAACCCAAGCTGCTGTAGCACCACCGAGTACGCCCCCAGACATCTTCTTGTTCTTCCACATGAATATATCCGCCGCTGAACATATCAAAAGGAACCATCAAAGCTAAGCATATATACACAAAGACTACAACTTTAAACCAAAAATCAGATCCAAATCACACTAAAATAGCAAAAACCAGATCGGAGCAAAAGACGTACGTTTTCCACCGCCGAGGACCTTGTGGACAGGCTTCTCCCTTCCGAACAAGCGGTAAACTTTCGATTTCATCGAAGAAGACGGAGAGCTCTCCGAAGACTTCTTCTTATTCTTGTCGTCTTCGTCATCTGACGACGACGACGAAGAATCGCCGCCGCCGTGGTGGATCTTCTCCGATATCTTGTCCATCAGCGATTCCCTCTCCACAACCTCGACAGCTGGCTCCGAAGCGGTTACAGATTCTTCGTGTTTGTGTTCGTCAGTCATCTTCTTCTCCGATTTTCGATTTGTCACGCAGATCTTTAAAGCTTTCAGATTCGATTAGAGAATAATAAACCAACGAAGAAGAGAGAGTTTTATAAAAGGTAAAAGGTCTGAAGAGAGAATATTCAAAATCAATCCTGTCCGTTGAAAAAATATTTAATGATCCGGATCCATTCGTTGGTTCGGTTCCGAACCGATTACTTAACTTGAGCCGACAAGGAATACAAACATTTTTCATCAAGGAACCGACATGTGACGCCGTCAGAGTTAACGGCTCCCGTCATCAGGGGAGGTTGTGACGTGGCGAATGTTTAAGCGCTAAGTAAATTGGGTAGTGTACATGTGTCACGCGGCTGATGCAAGATGTTTGTTTGTAAGATCCTGTGGAGAAAGATTCAGCCATTCGTACATGAGTCACGTTCTTTCTCACTGCCCAACGACAAATATTTGTTTTTTTTTGGTCAACGACAAATACTGTTTTAAATTTATATGATGTAGTCTTATATATGTTCATGTAAATCTCGGGTTGTTCATGTATTATGGCTAGATTACATTATACATAAATAATATTTCATGTGTTTCTAAATACTTGATGTTTTAGATGATAGCACAAGAATTAAGAAAGTATTTTGCTTTCTTAAAAAGTAATATTAAAAATAAAAATAAAAATTAATTCAATCAATCATTAAAAAATTATAAAATATTATTAGTTACACAGTTTTCAATAAAAATATCATATATTTTGAAACATCATAACATTTAAAACATCATCTATATTAAAACTGAGAGAGTAGTTAAAAGTGTTCCAACAATTTAGTTAGAAGCCAGCGAGAATATCATCATACGCATATACTAGTCTAGTTTTAGATACATGCACTGAATCTTATTAAACAACATGCTTATGCGCTTTTGGCACGAGTGGTTCAGTCCGATCTGAGTAAACAACATGCTTATGCGCTTTTGAGCAATATACGACATTACCTATGTATTTTGAAATAGTTAAGAGAATGAAATATAATGTACCATAACGAAATTTTCAAAACCAAAATCCATATTATTTTAAAAAGTAGAAATACATCAAAATGTCGAAAGACCAAAAGAAACGATCACACGATTGGTGAATAAGTACACCAACTTTATTTGTTACAAAATACGAGAGTGCTCATGATTTATCTCAAATCAACAGAGCAACCATTTATTAGCATATATTAAAAGGAAAAGACATAGGCCACGATACGTATTTGACCCATTTAGTTGACGCCGTTGCCGTCTTTGATGAGCGAATTAAGCTCCATCTGTCCATCTGTAGTGGAACTGGCCGTTCCCGGAAAATGCGTATGGCGGTTACAGAAGGCCGTCAATTTATCAAAGGCTATGTCCAAAATAAGAGGATCCATGTCGATAGAATGCCTCACCCAGCAGCCACTCAGATCACGAAAAGCAATCCCTAAAACCAATCGAACACAACATATATGTTAACTATGTTACAAACTGTTAAAATTGATACATTTCCAACGAATTATTTTGACCTATGTGGGGTTCGTAACACGTCGCTATCTGCAATATCTCATCAATGGTACGATTGATTTCAGTAGGTATATCGGATAGAACCAGATCAATCATACAAATTTAAGATCTGATCAGTTCCGGTTCGAGTTGAGTGATATAATATGAGCTTAAATGCAATAATAGGTTTCATATACTTTCGTTCTCAACCTTTAGAAGGGGATTCCTAGTAAACTAAGATATATGTTTTAGATGTGGATTCTTAATAAAATTAGATCGAGTTTATATTGTGTCTTCAATGCTAAGCCATTACGCGTTGATCGTAGGTAATTCATGGGACTGTTGATTAATACCTGGCAAAACGACAAGGTTTTCTTCACGAGCAAGCTTTTCACAGAAGACTAAATCACTTCCAATGTCTATAAACTTGTGTAATTCCAGTTTGGTCTGCAAGAAGAAATGATTCAAAAATTACAAAATGGTTTCAAAATAAGCAATACTCCCTCTCTTTCTATTTCTTAGTAGTTTTAGCAAAAAATATTTGTTTCATAATATAGGTAGTTTACATATTTCAATGCATCTTTTTTATAGGATATTGTGTAACTAATGGATTAATGTTATGTTTTTATAATTGGTTGAATTAATTAATTAATTGATACTTTTTAAACAATAACAACTTCTTAAATATTTAAACTTTTAGGCAAAACTACTTACAATTAAAAATATAGAGAGTAATAAAAAGGTTTATAATTAAGTCGTAAGGAAACGTGATAAAAATATAATACCCATAGGAAGGTGCATGCTTCAGGTTTAAAATCGCATTTAAGGGGCTTGAAAGTTATGTCATCAAGCCTAGAGAAAGCCACTTCCGCGTTGGCTCTCAGAAAGCTCTGCCTTTTTTCGAAGAATTCCTCAGGAGTCTCCATCAAGATGGTAGGAATAGCCTCCTGCATGATCAAATCGACAAATTCGCCAGATGTAAATAAAATAAAATTTGGTAATAGGTTGAAAGGCCCATAACATATTTTATTATGTCTAGTTACAAGAAGTACTGTACAAACTAGAAAGTCATATGTACCTGGATAACAGTTGGTGGCTTAGAAGTTATCCCAAGAAATTCTTTAGCAGCAGTCACGACCTGTTCATATATAACAAGATTAGGACAATGAAACTAATAAGAAGAACACTTTTGAACTCTTAAATAGATATATATCTACATAAAATAATGTTATATATCATGTATGTTCTTAAAGTGTGAGATCGAACAAAATGGACCAGACCTCGGTGCATTTAAAGACACCATCTAGGTCGTGCAGGGCGAGCCAGCCAGTTCGCCATCCGGGGAGACACCATCCCTTCGATATGGACCCAAGTGTCATCACGGGTACAACATCCGAGAAAGTCGCCATGGGAACAAAGGGATTATCCCCAAACACAGTCCATCGGAAAACTTCGTCAGAAACCACCATCATCCCGCGGTCCGCGGCCAAGTCAGCAAGCTACGATTCATAAATATAGGCATAATAAAAAAGAGTACGTAGACCATATGTGAATACTGTTAATTAGACAATATGTAAAATACATCATTGAGATGATCCCAGGAGTAGGTGTTCCCATTTGGATTGTGAGGGTTGATTATAAATATTGCAAACGTGTTCTTATCCGCTTGCTTTTTGACGCTTTCAAAGTCGATCTCGAAGTTCTTTTCGGGGAGGAACTTATAATAGCGGACCTCAAGTTTCTGGTAGATGGATCGAGCTACTGCCCATGGCCAGCCAGGGCTAGGAATCAGGACATTGGCGTTTGGTTTAGCCAAGATGTCAACCGCAAGCTCGATGGCTTGTTTGCACCCAACGGTCATAAACACATCTTCCGGTGCCAGTTTCGTCGGAATATCATCACGGTTTAGGTACTCTGCTACGGCGCTGAATAATAATGGCATAAATTGGGACAGTTTATTTTCAAACAAAAAAAAGGCCAGAAAATGATAAACGATACTTCTATTGATCTATCTACGTATATTAGAATATATTACCGTTTGGCCGCTGGAAGACCTAGACTAGGAGCATAACCGTTTCCTTTGCCGTTCTTGACGGCTTGAACAACCGCATTTTCAGCCACATCGTGAGCCAAAGCGGGTTCACCTAGAGGAGGCAAAATGGTCTTGTCAGGATTGCACTGAGCCAAGATTTTAGAGGAGTAAAAGCCTAGGTGGGCAGTTGAGGCTTCCTTGGCCGCATGGCTGCCGCTGAAGTTCCAGTCAGGGCAACACTTGTTTTCCATATTTTTTTTTGCGTCTAGTGTCTTTACTCTGGATTAGATTTTGTTTGTTGTGAATTACTCTCATCGCTACGAGAGAGTTTATATAGTAAAAGTTTCCACATATTTCACATTTTTCTATAACTTGTAATTAACAAGTTGACAAAAAACTTGTCATTAACAAACTGACAAAAAAAAACTTGTTACTAACAAGTTGACAAAAAAAAACTTATTGACAAATACTAGTAATAATGTCTCTGCACGTCTGAAAGTCGGGTTCCTCCGATCAAAGTGATTACAAATATTACTATAATAAAATATTTGAAGAACGAATATTAACTTACAAGAGATAACGAATTTCCGTCTTCCAGAAAAGCCATAAGCGTATAGAGGTAACTCTCGCACTGTCGCACACAAGGTCATCGATTAATTAGAAATATATGATCATCAAACATGGTTAAAATTAGAGTTATCATAGCCAAGTTTGGTGTCAACATCTGGATCATAGCCAAGTTTGGAATCAACACGTGAACAACCAAAAGAGATTTGGTTTTCACTGCCATGAAAGTGGAACAATAAGAACTAACACGTCTAGCTAGTTTATCGTAAATTTCCAATAACTTTTCTTCTTCATTTTCTTTGTTTTCAAAATGAATCTTTTTTTTATTTATTTGTTGCGAGTAAAACCCTTCTAATCTTCTCAATGTCATTCTATTCTTATCACTAATGTTCCAAGAGATACCAACGATTTTTTTTGTCAGCAACAAAACACATACTCATATAGACTTGCACTACATACTAGACTATCCACCATTTTATTATGTGTTCTCCAACAAATTTTTCTGTTAGCAAAATATATAATGTGTTTACATATAATATATATTATGTACATAAAATTAATATAATTTTTAGAAAATTTAAAATAAATATATATATTAATTAACTATATAAAATATGTGCATGTAAATATAATTTCAGATATATAAATATGTTTTAAAAAATAAAAATATTTCTGAAATATAAAATTACAAATACATTAATTTAAAATATTTTGAAAATAAATTAAGTAATAGAAACATAAATATATGATAACTAATTTAAATTATAATATATAATTATATTCATTATTAAAACATAATTATTTTATAAAATAAACATTTCTTGTGTTTTTTAAATTTTACTAAAGATAAAATTATCTTTGCCAAAATAGATATTCACGATTATTTTATATTACACACTATGAATTGTACATGTCATCTCTAGGGATTGAGAATTTAACATGACAACAAAATTTCATGTTTATCAACATATTGATTTTGCAAAAGAAGAGAAAACATATTGGTTCTCTGTTGCTTTTGCTAAACAAAACATATTGGTTTTGCTCCAGTAGTATTTCTAATCGGACTGTTCTTTCCAACAAAACCTAAAACTACTTAAACCAGGTCTTTCAAAACAGTCCTTTTAATAATGACAATGACGAAACAGAGAGAAGAAGTCTTCTAATATCTATGATTCCCTCAACGTAAATGTTGCATATGTCCAACAAGTTCCTTTAGTATTTTATATTTGTTTTGTATTTGCCATTTGGTTGTAATTATACCCCCATGATTGTTGAATGACAGTTTTAGTATTTTTTATTCGGCACTTTGGTCTTTCTTTTATGGGACCCTTCATTTATTTCCTCATTTTATCAAACCTCTTACTAAACTGTCACCAAAATATTTAAAAGTAGGACTTTAAAATTTGTTAAAATAAAATCACTAAATATAACGAAATAACAAATGTGGAAGTCCTCTTGATCCAATGATTTAACCAAAAATTTATTAATGCTTTTACACAAGGAGGCCTGGATTTCAATTTCCGAAAAATGTGAAATTATGCAAATTAATGATAAACAGTTTACAAGACATTTGAAAAGATTTACAGAATTATACAAATATTTACGGCACAAAGTGTTGGATAATTCCAAGCTTGTGGAAACTTAACATATTATTAGATGTTTAATATGTTAAGTATAAACACAAAAAGGAAATCTAGAAATAGGAAAAGGAAGTTTTCTATTAGATTATGTTTGTGTTTTCCATATCCCACATGTTAAAGGGAATTGTCTTTCATATAAATAGAGGTCTCATGGAGAGGTGTTCCATAAGATCATAAGATCAAAGAAAAGATCATAAGATTAAACATATGATCTAAGAGAAACATATTGTGAGCTTTAGTTTTGAGCAGTTTCTAAAGCTAATAAGAAAAGTTGTTCTTATTAATTCTTGTGTTTCTAGAGATCTGAATTGGTATCAGAGCTTAAGTTGAAGTTCTGAACTTTTGAATTGGTATCAGAGCCAGGTTCGACGAAGATCTGCAAGAAGACCAAAATACCCTTCGAGTAGGAATGGGACCATTCAAGATGGAAGAGGAGGTCTGTGGCATAATCTAAGTCAGGAGATCCTGGGAGTTTCTTTGTGGAAAGAGAAAAACATCATCAAAGCACCTCAAAGTAACTTGCGATTAGTACAAGATGGATATTGATTCGCTAGAGGAAAGGACACAAGGTGTGTGGTCCTTAGCTTGAGGGGGAGAATGAGAGATGTCAATCTAAGTCCCAGATTGGAGAATTAGACAAGGAGTGTCTAATATATAAAGAGATGTCCAACTCTAATAGTACGAGGCCTTTTGGGAAGGAGTCCCAAAGTAAATCCATGCGGGCCAGCCTCTTAGGCCCAAAGTGGACAATATCGTACTAATGTGATGATAGAGAGTTGGACATGGGATTTCACAATCCCAACAATTGGTATCAGAGCCTCAGGTTGGAGACTCGATCAAAGCTAAAGCTGTAGCTTCGATCCTGGTGCTTGTGAAGAAGAGCTCACGAACGCAAGATGGCGGACGTGACTAGGCCTCCACGCACGAAGGACTTTGGATCCACTTCCATCCAATGTCCGATGTTGACATCGACAAACTATACAGTTTGGTCGATGAGAATCAAGGTTCTACTTCGTGTTCATGAAGTGTGGGACACGATCGAACCTGGTTCGGATGATCAAAAGAAGAACGATATGGCGACTACTCTTTTGTATCAATCCATTCCCGAGACATTGATTCTCCAGGTGGGAGAACAAACCGCAGCGAAGAACCTCTGGAACGCCATCAAGTCACGACACCGTGGAGCTGATCGTGTAAGGGAGGCGAGACTTCAGACGTTAATGGCGGAGTTTGACAAGTTGATAATGGATGATGACGAGACGATTGATAACTTTGCGGGGAAGATATCAGGCTTATCATCCGAAGCAGCCTCGTTGGGAGAAACCATAGAAGAATCCAAGATGGTCAAGAAGTTCTTGATGAGTCTTCCGAGTCAGAAGTACATACAGATCGTGGCATCGCTTGAGCAGGTCCTAGACCTAAATTCAATCGGTTTTGAGGACATTGTTGGAAGGCTTAAGGCGTACGAAGATCGTGTAAACAAGGAAGCCAAGAAAGTAGACCAAGGGAAGCTTATGTTCTCCAACAACGAACATCATAGTCAGAGGGGCTATGATAATTCCCGTGGTAGAGGTAGAGGACGGAATGGTAGAGGCAGAGGTCGTGGCAGGTCACACAACCAAAATCATGTGTCACACACCGACGACAGAAACTCGAAGAAGGATCGTTCCAAGCTGATATGTTGGAGATGTGACAAGCCGGGTCACTACGCAACTTCATGCCCCGAGAAGTCAGAGAAGAGTCAAGAAACCAACCTAAACGAGGTAGAAGAGGCAGATGCACTCTATGTACACGAGGTGGTGTTCTTGAACGAGGAGAAGGTGATTCTGAAGAATCTAGGCATCAACAAAGGCAATGCAAGTGTTTGGTACTTAGATAATGGAGCGAGCAATCACATGACGGGAAACAAGGAGTTTTTTTCGAGTTTGAGTCTAAACACCAAAGGCAAGGTGAAGTTTTGTGATGGATCGTGTGTTGATATTGTTGGAAAGAGTGTGATTACCTTTGTGTGCAAGACTGGAGAGAAGAAGGCACTCAAAGACATCTACTACATACCCGACCTGAAGCACAATATATTGAGTCTTGGACAAGCAACAGAGAACGGATGTGAGGTTAACATGAA
This sequence comes from Hirschfeldia incana, assembly GCA_026261945.1. Classification (NCBI taxonomy): domain Eukaryota; kingdom Viridiplantae; phylum Streptophyta; class Magnoliopsida; order Brassicales; family Brassicaceae; genus Hirschfeldia; species Hirschfeldia incana. Next base: position 10,185,921 of record JABCMI010000006.1, read on the forward strand.
AGATGTCTACTTAACACTCACAGATTCGAGTGGAAGGTTGCTTGTACGTGTCTCAAGATCTCCAAACCGTCTCTACAAGACACCCATGGATATTAGCTACCCGGAGTGCTTACATGTCAAAGATCAAGATGCTACATGGAGGTGGCATGCTCGACTAGGACATATAAGTTATGGAGTGATGAACAACATGGTAAGGAAGGAGATGGTCATAGGAATGCCGAGTGTAACACACGAAGAGAGCGTGTGTGACGCATGTCTAGCAGGGAAGCAGATTAGACATTCATTCCCGACCAAAGCCATGTTTCGTGCGACGAAGCCATTAGAGTTATTGCACGGAGATCTGTGTGGACCAATCACACCACCAACTCTTGCAGATAACAAGTATGTCTTTGTCTTGATTGATGACTTCTCTAGGTATATGTGGATTATACTTATGAAGGAGAAGAGTGAGGCATTCGATCGATTCAAAAGGTTTAAGGAGAGTGTAGAGAAGCAAACAGGGTCAGCCATTAAAACCTTTCGCACCGATAGAGGAGGAGAGTTTACTTCAGCCGAGTTCAATCTATTCTGCCAAAAGAATGGAATCAAAAGGCACCTAACCGCGCCTTACACACCTCAGCAAAACGGTGTTGTAGAGAGGAGAAACCAAACTTTAATGGGGATGACAAGGAGTATGCTGAAGGCAATGAAGATGCCGAACTACTTGTGGGGAGAAGCTGTACGACATTCAACTTACCTCATCAACAGAGTTCCTACAAAAGCCTTGAAGGATCAGACGCCATACGAGTGCTTCACATCGCGAAAACCAAATATCAAGCACTTGAGGATATTCGGTTGTGTAGCACACGCAAAGGTATGCGTGACTCATCTGAAGAAGTTAGATGAGAGATCGAAGTGTTTGGTCAATCTTGGAACTGAGCCGGGTTCCAAGGCCTATAGACTCTATGATCCAGTCACAGGAAGGGTGATGGTGAGTAGAGATGTGATTTTCGATGAGAAGAAAGCTTGGGATTGGTCGTCTACAACAATTCAAGCAGATTATGAACCAAGTATGCTTAAGCTTCCACATATGGGTGATATAGAAGAAGGTAATGATCAAGGTGATGATCACGTACAAGAAGCTATAAACCAAGATGAGGAGGAAGAAGAAGAAGGTACTGATCACAATGATAACGAAGAAGACGGTGGGGTTCAACCGTTGGTGACTAGACACGGCCGCACCATAACAAAACAAAGGTATCTCGACGATTATGTGTTGCTTGCTGATCAAGAAAGTGCAATGCTATTGCTCACAGTAGATGGAGAGCCAGAGAACTATTTTGAAGCTGAGCACGTGAGAGAATGGGTTGAAGCAATGGTGGCCGAGATGGAGTCTATCACAAGAAACAAGACATGGGAGCTTGTAGATAAACCGGCTGGAGTGAAACCCATAGGGTTAAAGTGGATCTACAAGATAAAGAGAAAGGCGGATGGTACAGTGAGCAAGTATAAGGCGAGGCTTGTGGCAAAAGGATATGTACAGAGGCAAGGAATAGATTTCGATGAAGTGTTTGCACCTGTGGCGCGTCTCGAAACTATTAGGCTCTTGATAGCCCTCGCTGCAACCAATGGTTGGGAGATACATCACATGGACGTGAAGACCGCTTTCTTGAATGGAGATCTAAAGGAGTTAGTGTATGTAACTCAACCCGAAGGTTTCAAGAAGAGAGGAGAAGAGGATCGAGTTTATGTGTTACACAAGGCGTTGTATGGGTTACGCCAGGCACCAAGAGCTTGGAATACTAAAATCGATCAGGTTCTAAAAGAGATGAGATTTGAGAAGTGCACGAAGGAACCATCAGTGTACCGCAAGACTCAAGGAGGAGACGTCTTGATCATAGCCAACTACGTTGATGATCTATTTGTGACAGGAACTTCGCTTAAGGTGATTAAGCAATTCAAGGAAGAGATGTCCAAGAAGTTCGAGATGTCATATCTAGGGAAGCTAACGTATTACCTTGGCATTGAGGTGATTCATGGAGCAGACAAAATCAGAATCGGAGAAGAGATGTATGCTCAAGGAATCTCGTATGACACGACGATGGAAACGTGTAACACAACTCACGTCAGTGCTAAACATACAGTGGTATGTAACACAAAGACGGAAACATGTGACACTACTCAAGCAGAAGTATGTGACACACATGTGGAAGTGTGTAACACAACACACGTACCAGTGGAGTATGTGTCTGATGTTGAGCAGAAGGCCAACATCCTTATCTGAACTCATGTGCGCAAGATGGCGGACGTGACCACTACAACTCACGTACACAAGATGGTGGACGTGACCAGATTTCACAAGGAGACTTATCGCAACTTAAGTGAAGAAGCCAGGAGAAGGTTCTACAAGAACTGGGTCAATTCTAAGAAGAGGCGGTACAGAAGCGAGGAGGACATCCAGTCTAACCTTGAGGAAGATGTGAATTCAATGGGTGGATTCACACACCATGGTGTGGTGAATGAGGATTACTTGAGGATTAAGTTCAAGCAAATGAGGAACTTAATTGGAGTTCAAGAAATTGATCTCCCTAGTTCAAGTTGGAATTAAGGGGGTGAATGTTGGATAATTCCAAGCTTGTGGAAACTTAACATATTATTAGATGTTTAATATGTTAAGTATAAACACAAAAAGGAAATCTAGAAATAGGAAAAAGAAGTTTTCTATTAGATTAGGTTTGTGTTTTCCATATCCCACATGTTAAAGAGAATTGTCTTTCATATAAATAGAGGTCTCATGGAGAGGTGTTCCATAAGATCATAAGATCAAAGAAAAGATCATATGTTTAATCCAAAGAATACCGTCAAAGGTGGATAGGACGGTTCATGTGATGGAGTCAGCCGTAAATCTTTATAAAATAAGTAGAAATATCGATTGTGAATTCGTCTGTAATTTTTTCTGAGTTTGTAATATCATAAAATATCCGGTTATAAAAAAATGAATTGACGACAAATTGTGCGGTGTTGGAAATCAACTTTTCTGTCAGCTGTTAAATAAGAAATTTAGAAGGGGAGATCCATTTTTTTAAAGTTGTATTTATCAATAAAAACTAAATTATATTTTCTAAAAATATTCTGAAAATTTATGAGGGAGAAACAATGAACAATTTTAATCCTTCCAATGTGAAATTAGCTAAAAAGTCATGCTTTACACCAGATTCATGTCTTTTATTGGTGACCTCCAAGTTCTTTTTATAAAGTTACAAAAAGACTGATTTTGTTTTACGGGGATTCCTGTAAACACTTTTTCCAGTGTTCTACCTAGTTTGGATTTTTTTTAAAATCTGAAATCGAAACTTTTTGTGTAGAATAAACACGTCAAACCACTGGAGTAAAGAAATTTTCACAATATTTATTTAGAATTATGAATTTGAAAGATTTTTTTCTTTAATTAATATACTTCACTTTTAAATTTAAATCTGAAATATAATCTCAAAAGATGATTGGTACAACTATGAATGATTATTACGAGTTTTAATGGCATATATATATATATATATATATACCATATTCCCATTTTATTAAAATTTTGGTTTTTTTTATAATCTTTCTACTTGGTCTTTTGATAATGACGATGGCCAAAAAAGAGACCAAGTTTTCTAATGATTATATATGATTTAAATATTACTTCAGTATTTAATATATTAATTTAGAGTCATATATTTATCTACTATAATAAGTCATAGTATGACCAATTAAGAATTAGCTAATATGACATATTTGATAATTTACATTAATAATAAACCGACTATACATTTTATTTATTTTTAAAAAATTATAAACATTTGTTGAGAAAAAATCTAACAAAATTTTATTTAAAAATGAAAAATTGTCAAAAATATCAAAAATACCCACAATCAAAAATATATAAACATTTGGGTTTAGGCTTTAGTGATTAGTGTTTAGGGTTTAGTATTAAGGAGTTTGGATTGGATTTATATATGTTTTATAAATATTTTGAAAAATTAGTTTAGTGTTATTTTATCAAAACTGTAGGGTATTTTTGAAAATGTCTCTTTGTTGATGGTAAACATGAAAAGTGGTATCACCAAAGTGGTATAAGTGAAATTTCCCCTTTAAAAATTTAAAAATATTTATACAATAACAGATTTATAAATTTCGTAATTAGTAATAATATTATTATAAATTAAGATTAACTAAAATTTTATTATGAAACAAGAAAATAAAAATTCTATACCATTTTTTATATATTCTATAATTATATTATCTATTATATAACAACAGGATATACAAATTAAATATGAAACCATATTAAACAAGTAAAATTGACAACTTTTATATTCTAAATTTTTTATTTAAATAAATTATCACTCATCATAAAATGAGTTAAATTCAAATATTTGTAATACTTTATACAAAAAGAATGTATTAACATAGGTTAAACTTTTATATCTATAAATATATATTACATTTATATTTATTTTGAAACTCTGAACAATATATTGCTTAAAAATATTTATATACAAAATATAATAGTAACCTTTTTCCATGCACAACAGTGCTATATGAATTAAATATGAAAATTATATTAAATAAGTAAATTAACAAATTTTATATTTTCAATTTTTTTTCATTTAAATAAATTATCACTCATCATTAAAGTGGGTAAAAATTTGCAAACTATATAATATTTTGTAAGAAAATAAATGTATTAACATAGGTTAAACTTTCATAACTAAACATTATCTTTTTATTTATTTTGAAACTCTCAATAATATATTGTTTAAAATGTTTATATACAAAATATAATAGTATATAATAACCTTTATTTTATACACTATTTAAACACACATATATATATATATATATATATTTTTTTTTTTTTTTTTCTCTTTTTGTCATCAACTTAAACAAACTCATACATATTATGTTAACCACACCGGAATCTCCGCATCCATGTGAACGACGAAAGACAGTTGCATCCTTACACTATTTAAATATATGTTATTAGAAAACTATGAAATTTTAGTAACTCATTTAAAATATTAATGACAAATCAGTTTTTAATTACAAATTTATATTTATTTTAATAATATTTAAATCTGTCGAGAAATGTTTTAAAATATATTATAAAAATTCAAAACTTTTTTATAATAATATATCAATGTTGTAACAAAAACAAATACAAAATTTATGTAGTGTTCCAAACTGAATATAAATTTTGAAAATAAATATTCTAACTCAAAATGATAATATTCAAAATTATACATAAGACAAAATCATATATAATAAATAATGTTTTTTTAAACAAATTCACCGTGTAAAAAAAAATTATATATGTTGTAAAAATTAAAGCAATATGAAGTCTTCATTTAAATAAAAAACTTAATATCATAACATCAATAATATCCGATTTCCAATAAAATTTACTAAAACAATATGATAGATATTACTATGTATAAAATTTTACTAAAAAAATAGGGCTATATTATTTTAAAAGACATTGTTTTTAAATCCCGTAAAGTACTAAGATGATAATGCTAAAGTATATTTTCTTTAACACAACATGTAAATATAAATAATCTTAAGCATATTTATTTTCTATAATATAAATAATAAAATTTTAAAATTTATTATATGAAAAATGTTTAAATTAAAGAAATACATATATTTTAAATGAGGTTCTCTATTTGATTATATTATATTATTATTTTATTGTACCTAACTCGAAATATATTAGTAAGTAATAAAAATTAATAACAAAGTAAATTGTACTTATATTAAAAATGCCAAATAAGAAATATAAACAGTAATTCTATAGAGTTACACAATATATAAAACTAAAATGGAAGTTATATAATATTTAAAACATTTAATATCAGTTACATTTATAAAATGGAAAATATATCCGCAAGAACATGCAGATTAAAATCTAGTTTATATTATCTTTCTATTCGGTCATAATATATTCTCACGATTGAACAATGATAGCTTTATTATTTCTTTTATTTCTTCATTTGTCAATCATCTATCAAATTATTACTAAATTTACATAAATGCAATTGTATAAATTATTTTCAAATTTGAGATCAAAATATAAAAAAATATTATGTTTGACATGTTATCTCTAGGGATTGAGCATTTACAGCAAAGCAAAATCGTACAACTATTAGTGATTAGGAGGTTAAATGGTATTCATTAACATTTTGGTTTTGCTTGATAACATTTCTAATCGGTCTTTATGACGAACATAGAGAAGAAGTATGATTTCTCTTAATAACGTCTCATATGTCCAACATTTTTTTCTTTACTAAAATTTTGCATTAGTTTAGATGATTAGCATACAGCTAGGAACAAGAAACAGAACAACAATACACTATGTCCAACATGCTACTTTAGTCTTTTATACTTGTTTTGTATTCGGTCATAATTTATTCTCACGACTGATGAATGATTAGCTTCAGTCTTTCTTTTATTTCTTCATTTGTCAACCATTTACTAAACTATTCCGAAATTGCTCAAATAGTGACTTTAACATTTGCTAAAAAGTATATAATCAAATGACAACATTTGAATATAACAGTTGTATTAATTAAGTTAGGGAAAAATAGTCCATTTCTTTTAACAGTTGTATTAATTAATACAAACTAAATTATATTTTCTAAAAAATATCCTTCAAATTTAGGAGGAAGAAATAATGAACAACGTTTAAGTCCTTCCAACGTGAAATTAGCTAAAAATTCAAGATCTACACCAGAATGATATCCTTCACTGGTGAGTTCCAAGTGTCTTCGAGGAATTTGCAAAGAAAACTGATTTGTTTTTCAAAATTAGTGTACAGAACAACATTCCAATACCTAAACAGATTTTTATTTTATTTGATACCCGTCAGGGATCTCAGGCAGTAAACTCAAACTAATTTCCACGAGGCTTTTTATCTAGGTACGCACAGTTATAAGCGGGAAGGTAGCAAAGACGACTTGAACCCAGGACGAACACTCCAGCTGGAGTTTCATTATCACTAGACCAAAAGCTCTCGGTTACTTTTCAAAGCTGAGTTTTTTTTTTTCAGAAAAGAATTCTTTTGACCTTTCGAATCTTGGAATCACAAAGACAATCCCCTATGGACTCTCGTAATCCTCAACCGGCAACACTCCTTTCGTGGTGTTCTTCAGAACTCATCAAAACTGAGTTTTTCTGATATGCTATATGCAAAATGAATAAAGCTATAATTTAAAGAATTATAGTCCAATACCTAAACTATCTTATTTCCATATACAAAAGAACAAAAAAAACTGAAGGCATGATCATATTTGTTTGTTCGTGCACATCATCTAGTGAGCTATTTTGTAGGATTGCATTCATATATGTACAACTAATACTACAAAACCAAAAGAAAATCACTCGTGAGAATGTAAATAAAGAACCGCAGGTTTGTTTGTCTTGTCCGGGATTAAGAAGACGTACACAAGCACTGCGTATTTGTGTGTACTACTACATTGACCAGTTTGATATGAATGCAACTTAAAAGGTGTATGGATCAAACCCATATAGAAAATGAAAATAAATCCGAAAAATAAGAAGCCGTGAAGTTTTAGGTATATCGTTAAAACTTGCAAACCAGACTAATATAATCGACAACTAATCGAAATTAAAATGTCCCTTTATATAAATATTTCTTAACTAGTCCAAAAATCTTCTTTTTTCCGTCATGAGAAACATTTAAACATAAAATCGTATCAAACAGAAGTAAAAGTATTTGGTTTTCTTTTGGGTCCTATGTTTCATAGACTGAATAAAATGAAAAGAAATAAAAACAAATTTCGAACCAAAATCCTGATGAACATCAGTTTATTATTTTTACTATCAATAATAAGAAACTGATGAAGTCAAATAAATTTTACTTTCTTTGTTTCATTTTAGTCGTCGTTCTCATATACAGACTAATAAAACAGATGATTTTTAAAAAATAAAAATATAACTACCTATACACCTAACTATATTTCAATCAATAAAAAATAAACTAAAATTTTTTTTAATAGATTCTGCATTAAAATTCTAAAACAACATTTATTTTGAGACAAAAATTTTATTCTAAAACGACAATTAAACTGAAACGGAGGAAGAGAGGAGGGTATTATAGCATCTTCAAGTGTGTGGTATCTTTTCCAAGAATATCCATAATTTTATTATTATTAACTGTAATATAATATGTTGACTCAAAAAAATTGTAATATAATATAATTTAATTAATCATTAAATTTTGTCATAAAAATATAGCTTGTAAATCACACAATGACATAAGTATCTTACATTGATAAACAAAAAGCTTCTTATTTTTGAAGTTTTTTGTTTCCTGTTAGAGCATCTCCAAAAAGACACTATATTTTGAAATTTGCAAAACTTCATATTTGAAGTTTAAAGGTAGTTTTCTCTAAAAGCAAAACTTCAAACATAACTTCAAAAATATTTATATTTTATACTATGGTCCTTATATTTATCATAATTAACTTAAATCAATAAAATTTTACAAATAAATAGCCCATATATAAAAATAATATACCAATATTAACTAATAAAAATTTCCACTAAAATATTAAACTGTACGTAGAAATACATAATTAAATTTGAATTACAGCTAAAAATACCACATTATTCCATAAAACTATTTTTGTAATACTTTCATATATGATCAATTGGTGCATATGTTAATTTTCTTTTGTAATATTGTTATCATCTAAATTTGGTTTAAAATTTTTTAGCTCTTATTTGACGTTTTTATTTAAGGTTATTTGTAAACTTTAAAACTATAAAAAAAAATTTGAAATATTTATGAGTTATAAAGCTTTTTTTAGGATTAAGAGGATTAAACAAAAAAATATTTAAGAATCATAAATGCAATAATGTAATTATAAGGATCAAAATGCAAATAAAAGTATGGTACTTTAAATTTGAAATTTTGAATAATAACACTCTATATTTGAAGTTTTTCTACTCAAAACTTCAAATTATAGAACAAAAAACTTCATATTTGAAGTTATAGAGTGTCTTTTCGGAGATGATCTTACTATGTTACAAAAATCTATTTCCTAATTTTTATACCAAATTACTTAGCAACTTTTTGCACCAAGTTACATTAAAGTACTAGTATGACTATTAGATATACATATTTGATTAATCCTTTGATTTATATCAAACCGGATGGTCTGGATAGGTTTAGTGTATATAAGCTTTGTACACACAATAATTGTCTTTTTCTTTACACCACAGTTATATGACTGACAGAAGCCATACTATTATTTTTTTGACCAATCGCATTATTGATATTTCCATATTCTCTCTGTTCTCCACATGAGCGAGAGAATGAGAGCTGAGTTTCTGTTCACCTCTTCTCTTCTAATAATAACATCTACTGAATCACCATTATAGTGTGTATCATATAATCTACAAAGTCTCTGTACTCTCCTCATGATCCTCTGAATCACAGCGAAAAATCAAATCATGTCAAGAACAAAATTGCATTTCCCCATTTATGAAATCAATCCATTTTTATTCTTTTATTGGCAGACTACAGAACCGATCTTTAAGTCCACCTCATCTTTATCTCACTTTTCGAAGAAGCTAAAAGCTCTAAAACCTGTTGTGAGGAAATTCGCAATGGAGGGCCTGGGTAACTTAACGAAGAAGTCTGAAGAGGCATTCATCAAGCTCTGTGAAAAGCAAGTCATGAATATGACAAGCCCATCTCCACAGAATATGGTCGAAAAGAACATAGCATACAAGCGATGGGATCATGTCTCAGATCTGGAGGAAAGTTTCTTAAAACAGAAATCCAAAATGCACTGGCTCCAAGTAGAGACAAGAACAATAAGCCTTTCCACCGTGCAGCAACGACTTGTGAAATTTGAAACTCCATCAAAGAAGTTGAAACAGAATTTTTAAGATACCAGCCACTGGATTACACAGGAACTGACGTCGAAGGTTTAAGAGCTATTACCTTATTGCTGTAGTGATGCAGAGCAAACACAACTCATCAAGGAAGTCAAAGCTGAAGAGATAACTAAAGTTATGTTTGCAAGTCCAAGTGATAAGTCACCAGGTTCAGATGGTTATACAGTGGAAATTTTTTAAAGCCTCATGGTAAGTCATTGGAGCAGAGTTCATACTTGGGATTCAGACGTTCTTTGAGAAAGGCTTTTTACCAAAGGGTATATACACAACGATTCTGGCTTTAATTCCAAAAACTCTAGAGGTGCGGCCTATGAAAGACTACCGGCATATTTCCTGCTGCAGTGTTATCTATAAAGTAATCTAAAATATTATTGCCAATCTACTCAAAGGAACCTTACCAGAGTTCATAAGTCTGAATCAGTCTGTATCTGTCAAGGACCGGTTGCTTCTAGAGAATCTGCTTCATGCAATAGAGCTTGTCAAGGACTATCACAGAGATTCCATACCTCGCCGATGCGCAATCAAGATTAACATATCAAAAGCCTTTGACTCTGTTCAGTGGCAGTTCCTACTCAATACTTTGGAGGAGATGAATTTCCCTCCGACATTTATGCACTGGATTACTCTCTGTATAATGACAGCCGCTTTCTCGGTTCAGGTGAATGGAGAGCTAGCAGGATAATTTCAAAGCAAGAGGGGGCTTAGACAAGGTTGCGCTTTTTCTCCATATCTCTTTGTCATTAGCATGAATGTTCTCTCAAAGCTTCTGGACAAAGCGGCTGTCGAGGAAAAGACTGGATACCACCTGAAATGTAAAAACATTGGTCTTATTCATTTGATGTTTGCTGATGATATACTGGTGTTCACTGATGGGACAGTACGATCTATTGACAGCAAAGTTGGGGTCTTTGATCGTTTTGCAGAGATTTCGGGACTCAAGATCAGTATGGAAAAATTAACGATCTGCTATGATGGTAAATAAGATACAACAGTGCAAACTGTTCAAGAACAATATCAATTTGCTTCAGGACAACTTCCGGTCCGTTACCTTGGGCTTCCGTTGTTGACCAAGAGAATGGGAAGTCAAGATTATAAGCCCCTCATAGAACAAATCAGGAGACGAATTAGTCATTCGACCAATCGTTTTTTGTCAATGGTTGGGCATCTTCAGTTAATAGCCTCTGTTCTTATGAGAATCGCCGATTTCTGGATGTCTTCCATCATTCTACCAAGAGAGTGTATTAAAGAAATCAATAGCATATGCTCTGCATTTTTATGGTCATGGCCTGTTCTGAACCCGAAAAAAATCAAAGGTTTTGTGGGATATAGTATGCTTACCAAAGGGAGAAGGAGGTTTGGGGCTTAGACCTTTGAAAGAAGCAAACATGGTAAGCAGTAAGAAACTTATATGGCGTCTAACCTCTCAGCACGACTCCTTATGGGTCATATGGACTCATAGATACTTGATACGGCAAGGTACTTTCTGGTCAGTGAAAAAGAACACCTCTTTGGGATCTTGGATGTGGCGCAAACTATTAAAGTACAGAGATAAAGCAAAGATTTTCCTTAGAATGGAGGTCAGGAATGGCAGATTAACCTCCTTTTGGCATGATAGATGTTCAGATATGGGGTGCCTCTACGACTTAGTAGGGCCAAGAGGCTGTATCTACATGGGTATCCGGGCTGCAGCATCAGTGAGATCTGTTTTTAACAGACGAAAAAGAAACCACCGGGTTAACGTGTTCAATCAGACTGAAGCAGTTGTGGAAAGACATAAATTGAAGTTTGTGGATATAGAGGACATTCCTTTGTGGAAGCAAAAAGAAGGAGTTTTAAAACATAATGTTCAGTACAAAGAAAACATGGTACGTTCTTTGCCAAGCTGCCCCAACAGTGACTGGTATGCAGGGGTTTGGTTCCAATATGCAGCGCCGAAATATGCATTCTGCACATGGCTGGCTCTGCACAACAGGTTAACAACCGGGGATCGTATGGTTGCTTGGAATTTGAACATCAACCCAGCTTGTATCTTCTGTCAACATGGGACTGAATCTCAAAATCATCTCTTCTTCGAGTGCCCATACACAATGGTGGTATGGACAAAGCTAACAAGAGGACTTCTACACCAACACTTTACTTTGGACTGGGATGGAATCATTATTTTGCTCGTGAGCAATACCTTGGAATGTCGGGCTCGTTTCCTAGTGCGCTATGCTTTACAAACGTCATGGCTCATCTCCTACGCCTTCTGCATCTTTGGTCAGACTTATTGATCGTCAAGTGAAGAACAAGTATTCTTTAGTCTCTGCGCAGGGGAATCAAAAGTTTGAAGCTTTGCTGCAGCTCTTGTTTGCATCGCAAGCTTAAGGGATGTGCTAATTTTTTTTTCTGAGTTTCATAGTTCTTTTCAATCTTTAAAACAGAATCGGTACACATAGGGTGTACAAAAGTATTTTTCTTTGAATAAATTTAACAATATATTAAAATAATAATAGTAATCGAGAAAATATTTTACTCTTATTTTGGAACACTACTTGATTTCATTCCTTCAATTTACTTACAGACAGAAAAACATAAAAGACAATAGCAAAGGAATTCTTTGCAGGCAAGTCTTCAAGAGAAGACAATGGATTCAATACAAAGCTTGAATGCGTCTAAGAATCATTAACGATAATTTAATCACTTTTGATTGTGACGATGAAATCCAATCTTCACCAACAAGAACCGAAGTACTTTCTATTACTTCTTTTTGCCCCATAGTCTGCTACACATGATGAAAAACGATGAAGAAGTTGAGAACTATAACCATAAGTGCAGATGTGATTGTTGGATAAGAATTCCGGGAATCCCCTTTTAACGGTGCAGCTGTGAGCTCGGCACAGAGACCACGACGGCCATGACAGAGGGCGGCGTGAGCAGAACATGAAGAGATGGTTTATAAATAAGCTACAGAGAAGCAAAAACAAAAACTTTGATGGAATTTTCTATCCAGAGTCCAGAGTTCTAAGAAATGAAAACAAACAGAAATTTCTTAATTTTATTTTTGAAAGTAGAAATACATCAAATATTGAAAGTCCAGAAACGATTACAAGATTGGTGATACGTACACCAACTTTATTTGTTACAAATACAAATACACATACGAAAGTGTTCATGTTTTATCTCAAATCAATAGAACACCCATTTATTATCATAGCATATATAAAAGATTGAAGCAAAGAAACACATTGACCCTTTAGTTAAGGCCACGCCATGTGGCTGAATTAAGCTTAGCACCCAGAATGGCGGTCACAGAAGCGCTTCAATCTTTCAAAGGCATCCTCCAAAGTTTGAGTATCCATGTCGATAGAATGCCTCGCCCAGCCCCTCAGACCAAAAGCAATCCCTAAACCAACGAATTATTGACATATGTTTACTTTAATTCTCAGAACATTTCAGATGTGGATTCCTAACAAACAAAGATATATATTTTTGTCTACAGTACTGCTGAGCCGAACGTTGATCAATAGATGCATAGGTGATGCATGTGATATTGAGTAATACCTGGTAAAAGGATGAGGTTTTCTTCAGTAGCAAGCTTTTCACAGAAGTCCTCATCATCTTTAATGTCAAAAAAGCTTGATATTTCAATCTGGGTCTGCGAGATGATTAAAAAAAGCAGAATTTTTCAAATTAATAAAAAGGATGTAAGTATTTTTTTTTGTTAAGAAGGTAGATGTATTAAGAAAATGTAGCAAGAATATAATACCCATAGGAAGGTGCATGCTTCAGGTTTTAAATAGCATTTGAGGGAAGGTATGTCCGTGAGCTTAGAGTAAGCCAAATCCGCTTTATCTTTCAGAAAGCTCTGCCTCCTGTGGAAGAACGCTTCAGGAGTATCCTTCAACATGGTAGGAATAGCCGCCTACAATTCGACAAATTCGCCAAATATAAACAAATTAATATTGGTACTAAGTGGAAAAGTGTATGACATTGTGTTAGTATATACTCCCTCCGTTATCGACTAAGTGCCATTGTAGATAATTTTTATTGCAAAATAAGTGTCGTTTTCAACTTTCAATGCAAAATTTATTAATTTTATGGTGTCATTTATTTTTCTATTGGTTAAAATATGATAAGATGTATAGGTAATTGTGTTTTTGTATAGAAAATATGTAATATTAATTATTTCATTAATCTGTGTGTACAAAGATGAAATGACACTTATTTAACAACATATGGAGTATATATGGTCACAAGAAGAAGTGTCCAAACTAGAAAGTCATGTACCTGGATAACAGTTGGTGGTTTAGCATTTATCTCAAGAAATTGTTTAGCAGCATCTAAGACCTGTCCATATATAACAAGATAAGGGCAAGAAAAATTAATAAACATTTTAACTCTTAATATCCATAAGCAGTATATATAGTAACAATACATATCGTGTATATTCTTATAGAGCGATCAAACATAATGGACCGGACCTTGGTGCATTTAAAGACACCATCTAGATCGTGCAGGGCGACCCAGCCAGTTCGCCATCCAGGGACAGTCCATCCCTTCGATATGGACCCAAGTGTCATCACGGGTACAATTGACGAGAATTTCCCCATGGGAACAAAGGGATTACTCCCATAAACGGTCCATCGAAAAACTTCGTCAGAAACCACCATTATCCCGAGTTCCCGAGCCAACAAAGCGATCTAAGATTCATTAATATAGGCACAATCAAAAGACTATAGATCAAAGAAGACCATGTGTATACTGCTACATAGACTATATGAAAATTACCTGCTTGAGATGAGCTTCGGAGTAGACGTTCCCATTGGGATTGTGAGGGTTGGTTATAAATATCGCAAACGTGTTCTCATCCACTTGCTTTCGGACGCTTTCAAAGTTGATCTCATAGTTCTTTTCGGGGAGGAATTCATATCTGCGGACCTCAAGCTTTTTTAAGATGCAGTTAACAAGGTCCCATGGGTAGCCTGGGTTTGGAAGCAGGACGTTGGCTTTTGGTTTATCCAAGATGTCAACCGCAACCTCGATGGCTTGTTTGCACCCAACGGTCATAAACACGTCTTCTGGTGTCAGTTTCTTCGGAATATCATCACGGTTAAGGTACTCTGCAACGGCACTAGGAATAGCAAAAAAAATGGACAGTTTTTGTCAGAAAAAAAAATGTCAAAAAATGATAAACGATACATCTAAAGTTCAATGTATATCAGTATATATTACCATTTTGCCGCGGGGAGTCCTTTACCGGGAGCATAAGCGTTACCAGTACCGCAAAGGACGGCTTTAACAACAGCCTTTTCAGCGGTATGGCAAGTCTCGGCGGTTTCACCTCGAGGAGGCAAAATGGGGCTTCCCTGAGGATCGCACATGGCAAAGAGTTTTGAGGTGTAAGTGGTTAGGGAAGCTGCGCAGGCTTTCTTGGCAGCCTCGCTGCCGCTGAACTTCCAGCCAACGCAACTGTTGTTTGCCATATCTCTTGCGTTTAGTGCCTTTTCTCTGGATTAGATTGTTGTTTGTGGTGATTACTCTCATCGCTAGGAGGAGGTTTATATAGTAAAAGTTTCCACATATTTCACATATTTTATTAACATGATATTAATGTGCTGGCTATTCAAATTAATATAGAGAAGAGTAAATAGTAAATCATGTATATCGAGTTTCTACGCGTTAGAACGTGGGTTTTCTCCAATCAATTAATGTGATTACGAATATTACTACTCCCTCGGTTACACTTTATTTGTGGTTCTAGACTTTGACACATATATTAATAAAACAATTAATTTTGTATATTTACTAGATAAAAACATCATTATCAATGCACTTAACAAAATTTCAATCAATAGAAAAATCGATTAAAATAAAAAACCAATAAATTCTGCATTGAAATAATAAAACAACACTTATTTTGAAACGGAAATTTTGCTCCAAAATAACATATAATACGAAACGAAAGGAGTATTATAAAATATTGAAGAACTACTATTAGCTACAAGAGATAGAACTGCTATTCCGTCTTCAAGAAAAAACCATTAGTGTTCAAAGGTTTATGTGTTTCTGCTAATCAACATATAGACTTATGTATACAAAATCATAATTCAATTTCCGTATCTTTATCAATAATAATAAGAAATTTAATCCATCTTTCAACGATAAGGATATTTACTCGATCAAAAATTCGAAAATTCTTTTGTCCTTAAGAATATAAAATTTACTAATAACTTTTTTTTGTAGTTGTGACATTCTTTTATAGTGTTTGAGAAGTTTTGAATAAGTATCACTCATCTTTACTCGAACCAACAATCCGGTACTTTCCTTTCCCACAGCCACAGAGAGAGTCTATACGATTCCAAATGATTTGTCAACAACTTGATTTATCTCGTTGGATCCTGAGAAGGTTCCCCTGCCATTTTTTTCCTTCCGACTGTCGTGAATCACTACTTGAATAACGAGGAATGTGGTTGTTTTATCTCAAATTTATGCTTCCACAAAAGCTAACACACCACAGTAGTCGTTTGTGTAATGAATATCAGGCGGTTTCAGTTAAATTCTTTCAAATTTCTGCAGAATAAGGGCATTTGGAAAACAAATAGTCTCTGGATAAAGGAGCAGAGAAAAGCATGCAGCCAAAATCTTAGTCCTTAAATTGAGAAATATCAAAATCTTAGTACTCCCGAGTGTATGATTCTCTCTTAGGGTGCGAGAGGTCGAGTACAATTCTCGGAACTCACCTTTATTTAACATTCTTTTTTGTTGAACAGAAAGCAACATATAAACAATATTTTATTATAGTGTTACATTCAGCTCAGACAAAAATACAAATAACTTATATATTAAGAACAAAAAAAATATGTTCAAATCCATTCTGTAATTTCTTGTAATATCATGCATGCAAACCCATATGTAGTAATATATGAGAATGTACTCGTCTTCTAAATATCAACGATTCAACAACATATTCTATCCGGCGATTTATCATCATATGAGTTGTAAGACCGAACTGTTAAGGTGATAAATTGGAGACACTCATTATCATTACGGCGTTAAATCCATGCCGTCAGGTCATTTCGACTCTTAACACTAACTAATTCACAAAGTCATCGAATAACTAGAAAACGTATGGTCATCACATTTGTATCTCCGTCATTCAATGATTAGTTGAACATCATCGTGCATATTAAATTTTAGAGGTGCCCAGAATCCAGGTCATAATCAAAAGAGGTTTTGTATTCTCGGCCACGAAAATGGGACAATAAGAACACAAGTAGTTTTAGTGACAAAAACTGTCACGTCTGTTTCTTTCTCTTTTTCTTTTTTGTCAATCAATCAAAATAAATTTCAAATAAGCTTCTTTTCTCTTCCATCGGATCAACTGAATGTATATAGTTAACTTTAAATTAAATTATACGTGAAATCATCAGTCTTACAAATTATATATTAATATTTAAGAATACAATCTTTTTTTTGCTAATTTTTTTAAAATAAAATACCTCAGTCAAAATTTGATTAAGCAACCCCAGTTTTTAAAGAGAGTACAACAACCATAGATTAAGCAAGAGCAGCAGTTTATTGGAGATCACAACCAACATAGCTTTAAGCAGCAGCAGTTTCCAGAAGTTCCTGATAGAATACAAATGTTGGACTTCTTAATAATAGAAGCATAATGAACTATCACTCAGAATGTTTATAACAATGGAAAAATACTGAAAATGTATACCATGCATTCATAGAATCATAGCAATATCTCTCTCTCTCTCTCTCTCTCTCTCTCTCTCTCTCTCTCTCTCTCTCTATATATATATATATATATATATATATTAAAGAAACCAGCGTATGTAGTCGTCTAGCTAGCTAGTAATAAATTTGCAAATGAATTCTTCTTTTTTTTGTTTATTTTTTTAAATCATTTTTCATTTGTTGTGTAGAACCATTCTATGTTATCAGTTTGTAAGCCAATGAATTTCCACATTATTACACCAATTTAAAATTTCACGTTGGTTATGATAGTGGACATAAACAAAAATTTACCTCGAACCTCTGACTTATTGGACGTGGGTTTCCTTGATTACAAAGTTACAAATATGATACTTCCAAGCAATTAATTGGATCTTGAATTATTTAAACTCGTTAATATGGACCAGATCCTACATTGGATCTTGAGTTATTCATTGGCGAAATGCCAATCAAATAAATCTCGCAAAATCGCTCTTAGATTTTAAAAATCTATATAAATCTAATAAATCTAGTAAACATTGACATTTTATTAGTACTCAAAATTTGCTTAATTATGTACTGCAAGTAAATTCTGTGGTTGATCTGTGTCACGCTTATCTCTCTGTGTGTGGACATGATCTAATGAGATACTTGTTTTGGAGAAACCGAATTATTTTCACTCAGTGAAATGTAATTAAAAAGGAGCACAACTGCATACGTCTGTTTGTCTTGTTTTGGAGCAAGAAGGCGTACCTCGTACAGACGGCGTACTAGGAGAGGAAGAGGAAAATCGGTCTTTTTTTGTAGTATGATAGAATGCAAAGTAAACGTGTATGTTGTAACTATATTGTAAAAAAATTGCAAATAGAGAAACTAATCGAAATAGAAATTTGTTGGTAAATATGTTAAGATTATATCATCAAATTTAGGTCTTTTTGTTACATAAGGTAGATAGAGATACAAGTAGCGGAACAGAAACTAAAATCACAGCACTGTAAAGCAGGACTACTAAAACTCAGAGGCAAAAGGAAGCGAGAACGACAAAAGGAACAGCACAGAACAACAGCGTATTCACATTTTTGTGGTCAACAGAAATATATTTTTTTAAAAATCGAATATGAACCAAAAACCGTATCAGACAGAAGTAAAAAGTATGTTGTTCAAAAGAAAAAACCGAAGTAAAAAGTTTTTATTCCGTTATCAAATAAGTGTATATTAGATCATATACCGGTTATCTATGATTGTATCGTTGGTTTAGCTTCCTTTTACTGAACCAATGTAATATATATTATATCGAACCATGTAACAAACAATAGCTAAGAAAGCTTTAATTAAAAATATTCAATATGGTATCAGAGCCATTGTAGCTTTTTCGTTGATCTTTCTTCGTCTTCCTCTTCATTCAAGCTTTGAATCTTCGATTCGAGCTTGCTGATCTTTGATTCGAGCTTTTATTTCATGGCTGTGAGTTTATCTGAGCTCCGATTGACCTCTTTCTTCGTCAAATTGGTTCTCGTCTTGCTTGTTTGTTTCACGGCCTTTGCTTTCTCTGTGTTGCTGATCTGATTCCGATGGCGACGAATATCTTCCACTCTGTTCTTGGATCAGTACGAGAATCCCTACTATCTTCATAGTTCCGATCATGCCGGCTTGATTCTCGTCTCCGATCGCCTCAATGTGGGGGCTGAGTTCCATTCTTCGAAGCGTTCTGTTCGTATGGCTCTCAATGTGCGTAACAAGCTAGGATTCATCGATGGTACGGTTCCTAAACCTCAGGAGGGTCACCGTGATGCTGGATCTTGGTCATGTTGTAACGATATTGTTGCGACGTGGATCATGAACTCTGTTTCCAAGAAGATAGCTCCGAGCCTTCTCTATATGTCAACTGCTGAGTCGATTTGGAAGAATCTATGTGCTCGATTCAAACATGATGATGCTCCTCGGGTTTATGAGATTGAGCAACGTTTGGGAATGATTCAGCAAGGCTCTATGGATGTCACCACTTACTACACTGAGCTTGTTACATTGTGGGAAGAATACAAGAATTATATCGATCTTCCGGTGTGTACTTGTGGTCGATGTGAGTGCAATGCGGCTATGTTATGGGAGAAAATGCAAGAACGTAGCCGTGTTATGAAGTTCTTGATGGGTTTGAACGAGTCTTACGATGCTAGTAGACGTCAGATCTTGATGATTAAGCCTATACCTTCTCTTGAGGATGTGTTCAATATGATCACTCAAGATGAGAGGCAGAGGACGCTCAAGCCAACCACAAAGACTGATGCTGTGGTATTTCAGGCTGATGGTTCAATTCCTGAGTCTCTTGTGTCCTCTGAGAATCCACTTCTTGCTGCTCAACAAGGATATCGTCCGAAATCACGTCCTCTGTGCACTTACTGTGGTCAATATGGTCATATTCTCCAGAAGTGTTTTAAGATCCATGGCTATCCTCCAGGACATCGTTTTTATGGTCAAACTCCGAGAGGTTCATCTTCCTCGTTGGCTCCAAGAGGACAACAGAATCAGAGTGGTTATCCTCGTCCTCTGCAGCAGCCTGCTTCGTCTCAGCATCCACCATCTAACACGGTTGCAAATGTTACTAAAGCACCAGTGACTAGTTCTTCTCCTCACTTGGATGTCAACGGTTTGAGTCAAGACCAAGTTCAATACATCATACAACAACTTCAGGCTAGTGTTCGTCTTTCGGAGTCTTCAGTTCAACATGCTACAATTTCTGAACAGGGACACATGGCTGCTCAATCCTCCTCTGGTATTATTCTTTCATTATCATCCAACCTTTGTTTTGAACACAACACCCTCACTTTTAACCATCAATGCCTATCTTCCCTTTACAACTCTTTACCTAGTGATTCTTGGATTGTTGACAGTGGAGCTGCGACTCATGTTTGTTGTGATCTTGTTCGTTTTAGTGAACTCTCTACTGTCACAGGTGTTACGGTCTCTCTTCCGAATGGTCATAAAGAACCTATAAGTCAAATTGGTAGCATTCATGTTACATCCACCATCACATTGCATAATGTTCTTTATGTGCCATCTTTTCGATTCAATCTCATTAGTGTTCGTTGCTTGCTTGTGGATAATAATTCTTCAGCTCATTTCTTTGTGGATCATTATTTAACTCAGGAATCTACTCAGGGATTGACGATTGGTAGATGATCTGTTTACAACAATCTTTACATTCTTGATACGACTGTTTCTGCATCTTCCTCTAGTTTTTGTGCTTCTATGCTGGATGATAGTCACCTTTGGCATCAACGGCTTGGTCATCCTTCTTTGGCGAAATTGCTTCATGTTCCAGGCATTAAATCTTTCAATAAGTCTTCTTTGTCTGAGGTTGAAAATTGTTATGTTTGTCCATTGGCAAAACAGAAATGTTTACCGTTTCCTTCTCATAATCATTTGTCTGCTGTACTGTTTGAGTTGGTTCATATGGATGTTTGGGGGTCCTTTTTCTATAGAATCTAATGAGGGTTATATATATTTCTTGACTTTGCTTGATGATTGTACTCGTGTAACCTGGATATATTTTCTAAAGAATAAAAGTGATGTTTCTCATGTTTTTCCTGCTTTTATTTCTCATGTGCACACTCAATATAAATCAACTATCAAGTCTATTAGTACTGATAATGCCCCTGAGCTTGCATTTCATGATATCATTATCAAAACTGGCATGATTCATCAGTTTTCGTGTGCTTATACTCCTCAACAGAACTCTGTTGTTGAGCGTAAGCATCAACACATACTAAATGTTGCTAGAACTTTGTTATTTCAGTCGAAAATACCGTTGGTTTATTGGACTGATTGTGTCTCCACTGCTGTGTTTCTCATAAATCGAAATCCATCCATTTTACTTGATAAAAAATCACCTTATGAGATTCTTATGCACAAGCAACCTGACTATACATTTCTGAGATCATTCGGTTTTTTGTGTTATGTTTCAACTTTAGCTAAGGATCGTAATAAGTTTACTCCTAGAGCTGATTTTTTGTGTCTTTCTTGGATATTCTCCTGATTATAAAGGATACAAAGTTTTACATATTGACACTCAACACATTTTTGTTTCTCGAAATGTTGTTTTCAAAGAAAATATATTTCCTTATCAAACTCTTAATGAATCTGTTGACTCTGATAAGATTTTTTCGAAAACAATTTTACCAATGTTTACTCATGTTGTATTGGATTCAATTCCTCAAATGCATCCAGCAACATCTGCATCATCTGCATCCACTTCATCTGGTCCTCGAGAGACCGTACCATCCACGACAGGACATAGTCAGCTACTACGTTCAAGACCAGAACGGACAACTCGTGTTCCAGGTTATCTCTCTGAGTATCACTGCTCTTTTTTACATTATACTCCACCACCTATCACTAAATCCCTTTATCCGCTTGACAATGTTCATACATACTCTAACCTGAAACCTCTATATTAACATTTTCTTCTCTCTTATTCCCTTGACCCTGAATCCACAACCTTCAAGCAAGCCATGCTGTCTTCTGAATTCAGAAAGGCTACCACTGATGAACTGCAGGCGATGGAGGACAACAACACTTGTGATGTTGTTTCTCTTCCTTACGGAAAGAATGTTGTCGGGTTTAAATGGGTCTTCACGACAAAGTATCGAGCTGATGGGACTGTTGAACGTCAAAAGTCTTGTCTTGTGGCCAAAGGCTACACTCAGCAGGAGGGTGTTGACTACACTGAAACCTTCTCTCCGGTTGCTAACTTGCCTCTGTGAAACTTTTGTTGGGTCTTGCAGCTGTCAAAGGTTTGAAGCTCACTCAGATCGATGTCTCTAACGCTTTCCTCCACAGTGAATTGGATGAGGAGATTTACATGAGTCTTTCTCAGGGTTACACTCCCGCTCCTGGTACTGTCTTACCACCAAACCCTATCTGTCGATTGAACAAGTCCATATACGGCCTCATGCAAGCTTCACGTCAGTGGTATCACTGTCTCACTGATGTCCTCTTTGCTGCGGGATATGTTCAGTCTCCATCTGACAACACACTCTTTGTAAGACGTTGTGGTGGCTCGTTTACTGCTATCCTCATTTATGTTGATGACATAATAATGGTAGCTAGTAATGACGACTCTGCTGTGAAGGATCTCAAAGACACACTTCACAAGAATTTCAAGATAAAAAATTTGGGTGATTTGAAATTCTTTTTGGGACTTGAGATTGCTCGTACGACTGCAGGGATATCTGTTACACAACAGAATTATGCTCTCAATCTCTTGTCTGATACAAACCTCCTTGACTGTAAACCGTCTTAGGTTCCAATGGATCCTGTTCTCAAGCTCAGTATCAAGTCAGGCACTCTGCTGGATGATCCCACATCTTATCGTGCTTTGATTGGTCGACTGCTGTATTTGACGATCACACGGCCTGACATTACATACTCTGTTCATTGCTTGAGTCAGTTTCTCTCTGCTCTAACAGATGTTCATCTTCAAGCTGCTCACAAGATCCTCTGTTACATCAAGAAAAGTCCAAGTCAAGGACTTTTCTTCTCTGCTTCCTCTGAGCTATGTCTCACTGCGTTTGCTGATTCTGACTAGGGAGTGTGTCCTGATATTCGACGCTCGGTTACTGGATACTGTATCTACCTTGGCACTTCATTGATAACCTGGAAATCAAAGAAACAAGATGTCAATAGCAGGAGTAGTACAGAAGCAGAGTACAAGAGCATGGCTCATGCGACTTGTGAGCTTTTGTGGTTTCAACAACTTCTCACATTTCTTGGCATCAAGGTCACGACTCAAGCGAAGCTCTTCTGTGACAACAAGTCTGAAATTTATTTTGCCACCAATCTTTTCTTCCATGAACGCACGAAGCATGTGGAGATAGACTGTCACACGGTTTGTGATCAATTCAAGAATGAATTCCTCCGACTGATGCATGTTTCGAGCTCTAACCAGCACGCTGATATTCTAACGAAACCTCTTCAGCCGGGTCCTTTCTTCAGCATTCTGAACCGGATGTCAACTTCAAGCCTCTTCACTCCAGCTTCATCTTCATCACCTTCCGCATCATCAGCTTGAGGGCGTATTAGATCATATACCGGTTATCTATGATTGTACCGTTGGTTTAGCTTCCTTTTACTGAACCAATGTAATATATATATCGAACCATGTAACAAACAATAGCTAAGAAAGCTTTAATTGAAAATATTCAACAGTGTCATTGTAGAAAAAAACTTTTGTTGCAAAATAAGTATCGTTTTCAACTTTCAGTGCAAAATTTATTAATTCTATGGTGCAATTTATTTTCCTATTGGTTAAAATATGGTTAGATGTATATATAATTGTGTTTTTATATATAAAATATGCAATATTAATTGTTTCCTTAATCTGTATACTCAAAGTTAAAATGACTTATTTAAAAACAGAAGGAGTATTTTGTTCCGTTACAAGAACTGGGAAAAATGATAGAGAAAAAAAACAAATTATGAAAACAACTACTCTCATTTTAGCTGTCGCTCTAAATTTATGCACACATATGAAGAAAACATATTATTTCGTATATTTCTAAAATAAAAATATAATTACCTATATACCTAATACTCCATCCGTTCCTAAATGATTGTTGTTTTGGAAAAAAAAAATGTTTCAAATAGATTGATATTTTACTTTTTCAATGTATAATTTAATGAAAAATTGTAAGTTTCAAAAAAATTAATGAGTTGTATTGAATTTCTATTGGGTAAAAGCTATGGAGAATTGTTGTTCACAAAAAACAATGCATATTTAATGAGTTTTCTTAATATATGTGAAAAATTTAAGACACCAATCTTTAAAAAACAGAGGGAGTAATATTTAAACTAATAAAAATATAAAATCTTATTAATAAATTTTGCATTGAAATTCTAAAACAACATTTATTTTAAAACAAATATTTTTCCTACAATGACAACTAAATCGAAACGGATGAAGTAGTAATAATTATTCCTGAACTAATAAAGTTTATGAGGTCAAATAGATTTTATTAAAGCATGTTAATTGCATTTAGTATTGAGAATTGCCTTGTTTTTAGAGCTTTTTAATACTATATATTACAAAATCTACATAATTTTTAAGCCAAGTTACATTAATGTGTAAGTTTAGCATCTACTGCAACTTAATTAACAGAGATACTACATCGTACTAGTTAGAGCCATCGTAATAGATATTTGCTTGTATGAACCATCCTAATAAACATATTTTAACGCCAAGTTACATTAACGTGCAAGTTAATTAACATACATACTACGTATCTCTTGTGGCATCATGTCAAGTGGCATTTTCTTAATAAAGCACCTAGTATACTCCATTCTAATCATGTGAAATAATAGCGCTGTAAAGTATGGCAAAATCATTCAAATAATAATTTAATATATAAAGTTACCATACAATAATTAAACCAAAATAAAATACAATCTACTGAAAAATATCGCAGCATCGCATACACAATCTGCATAGGCTATAGGTTACTAATCTAAAAGTTCATAAATAATTCATAAAGATAGAACCAAAAATAAAATCAAAGATAGAATAGAAAAATAGTTACGGACTGTAATAGTCTAATAGGTTATGCATGGTTGTTAATTTGGTTAAAGAGGCTGAACTGGTGTTTGGTCGGAGCAACAGTAAACCCATACATAAAGTGATATGCATATGGCCAGCGCAAAGACGATAACGATCAGTAGGAGTAGAATAAGGATCCATCATGTTTCTTGTTTCGCGTCTTCTTCTTCTTTATCTCGGCTGCAACCATTGTTTCAAAACTACACGCATATAATACTTTGACCTCAACACAAAAGTTTACATTTTTCTTAATGGATCAATGAAATTTGTAAATTTTACATTTCATTTTGTATATTTATTTTTTAATCGGGGTATCACAAGCCAATGAAAAAATCCAGACTAATCTCTGATGAGAGGTGCAGTTTAAATAGACCTTATTTCAAAACATTCAAATAGGTTCTAAAGTATTGACTCATATCCGAGTTAGGTAAATAAGATAATTATGACTTAGGTTTGCGTAGCAAGTGAGTCGAACCTGAAACGTACGTGTTAGCATTCCAATCTCATTTCTTTACCACCTGACCACAATCATCCGATCAACATTTCATTTTGTCATTGAGGAAAACTAACAAGAAACACATGTAATTTACATTTTATTGTATGGTAGTTGATAGCATATCACATCACATGTGTAAATGATCTTCTTAACAAAACTTATAAAAATGGCGTATGTGGTTTTAAAAAGGGTGATATGTAGTGATTTAGACCTAATGCATTATTTTAACATTTTGCTTCAAAACATTCAAAATCTATTAATATGCCCTTTTTATAAGGCAAAAAGAAAAAAAATCATTTATGTCACAGGTTCAATGTAACTCAACTCTCTTTTCTTGTTGCCTACGCTTCTCTTGCCATTACAATTGCAAGTACAGTAGAACCTCTATAAATTAATAATCTATAAATTAATAATCTCTATAAATTAATAAATTTTGTCGGTCCCAAGTTGGGCCGGTGTTAAATATAACATAAATCGATAAAATAATAAGATAATAATATTTTTAAAACTTCTATGTAAATATATAGTCCCCTTAAAATCATAAATTAATAATCTATCTGAATATGATTTTTATATAGGTACAAGTTCAATATTATATTATTGTTTTTATGTTCACAATGAAAATTCTTTATTTTTCTTAACATTTTAATATATTTTGATAATATTTAGTGAAATTATACCAAAAACCACTTAACAATTCTATGAAACATAAAAATATACACAAAATAAGATAATAAAATAATACAGAAGTCAGATTTCTAAAATTTAAATAATGTACATACAGTAAAATAAAATATTTTCTTTTTTTATTTAAATAAAAATATTCAAAAATAATAAAAAAATCTAAATAAAGAAACTTTTGTAAATTAATATCTCTATAAATTAATAAAATTTCAAAGTTCCAACATTATTAATTTATAGAGGTTTTACTGTACAAGATCGTCTTTACTGGGCCAGACTTTTAAAATTTTAGATGTGATTAGGTATCCACGAATAACATAACCAGAAAGAAACTTTTTTCATGACCTTGTTTTAAACAAGTAGCTTTAGTTTTCATCTAAGAACATTAAAGAGTCTAAAGACGTTAAATCTGAAAATTGGAAGTAATTTCAATTCTTCAATCTCTAGTCTCTAATAAACGTACGTGTTTATTTATATGAATAAAGAATAGAACGTTTAGGCTTAAACATTAAACAATATGAGTTTCAAGGGCAAATACAAAGAACCCGAGTCCATAAAAGTAGAGAAAGCAAAACTATAAAGAGCAAGGCTTCAAGTTTTGTCTAGATTTAAGGCAAAAGTAACCAACACATATCATATAAGATCAGATCTTCTATTTCTTGCGCTCCGTACTCACAAATGATTTGCTCATGGCACGCCTCATATCCTCATTTGCATTTGAATATATCTCACGGAAGAACTTATTCAAAGCGGCGTCTCCTTCCAGCTTCTCATCTTTGACCCTTCTCCTGTTTCTTCACTTCGGCTTCAATCTTTTCCCAGTCCTTGACTTTCTTAGAAGAAGGATAAGCCGGTCTCATAGAAACCTCTGCGCCATTACAGAAACAAACAACATAAAGTTTTAAATGTCAAGAGATTGTGATTCAAACCTCTCTTCTGATGAAACTAAAGAAGAAAACCTGTTGAGACATTGGGCTTTGGAAAAACCTGTGGCCCTTTGCCGTGTTCAAGAGAGGCCCATGTGATGATCTCTGCTTTTGCAGAACATATCTCAATTTTGGTTGACGCTAGGTAATTATCCGCGCTACGCAGCGGAATTTATTTTACTTCTTAATCAAATAATTTATTTTTGTTAATTTAGTTAATTTGCTTTATACTGTGAAACTGTAACAGAATATTTCAAATTATATCTAACTCTAATAAAAATATTTTACAAAATAGCTTTTATATTTTAGATAGATAACATTCCATAGACGAAAACTAACTCGTCCAAGTGGAATAAATAGTTTTCAAAGAATTTCTTAGTTCATAGCTTCGATGCATCCACCTTCTCAATGCTTCATCCGCATTCTCAATGCGGCCACCCAATGCTCTACAATTATATCTGCAAGTTTCTGAGTCAATTCACTTGACACCTGACCACAAACAAAGTCTGGACTCTGGACATCCAATGGCAAAATAGATGTTCTCCTATTCAGTTCTTGCAGTTCAAGATCAATCAACCGGTGTACCAAAATCACCTCGTAATCTACATTGTCTGAAACAGAGATCGCTTGAAGATCCCATACACATTGCAAAAACCATCTTTGACATTCTGGTCATAGTCAATAACTTATGTCCCTTCAAAAAGAAGAAAAGTAAACACATTCATGATCAGCTTTAAGTTCCCAAATGTTGTGATCAAGAACAGTGCAAGCAATAACATCGATCTAGATGACAAATACTGACCTGAAATACATAAGCCTTGTTTGCGTCTCATTTCTTGTAGCAGTTGAATACAGAAGGTAGGAATGAGCATCAACCTCATAGTCTGATCCAAATCCTTATCTGAATTTTTTCCTTGCAGCGTTTCCCTCGACGTTAAAGCTCTCATAGCTTCTCCACAAACTGTTCAGTCTCGCTAACTCCATCTCATTCGAATGAATCTCACCAGCGATCTCCTCTGCTTGTACTTGATACGCATATCAAAGGTTTCTGTTAAGAACCAGTCTAAAGGAAAAAATGTAGATTGATATAGCTTGAGATGGACCTGCTTTGCAGCTAATTGCTCGATTAGAGTTTGGAGTTGTTAATCCAGTGTCTTCTCTCTCTGAGCTGAGTTAGAAAAACCTTCCCACTCAGATAACGCGAATGAAACTTTTCAGGCTATCAACCTTTCTAACGGAATAGAAAACAGATCTCTGTTGGGTTTTTACAGAAAATAAACTATCTAACATAGTCGTGTTAGAATATGACTAAAGTTGATGAAGATAAGTACCTGGAGAAGGCTGCTTCAGTGCTCTTTCCTGTATAACAACCCAACTCCTCTCTAACTCCTGAACCTTCTCCATTAACCTCTAAAGAATCAAATAACTTCCACGAACTCAGATATATATACAGGACAAAAGACTTCCATACAAATAAAAAGTAAAAACAAAAACTCACCAAATCGTTGTTTTTGCTCACCAAATAGTTTTTTTGCTCTAGATAATAACCCGTGCTACGCTGCGGGAGATTTTTTATATGTTGAATATTTATTAATTGTTTTATATTTGTTATTTATTATAAATCATGTTATTAACTCATGTTGCTATTCTATTATAAATTTGAAAACAAATTAAAATTTTAAGCAACGTTTTAATTTTTAAATTTGTTGATATGTTTTTAGAAGATGAGTTTTTTTTTTAAGGATTCCATCCAGAAATTTCAAACAGAACTTTCACCAAAATCGAAGCAAAATGCATATATAACTTGGGTACTCCCATCACAAGCTGCTTAGGATAAAATCTTTCCCAAAGATCATGTCAACACATATGAGGGGAAAAAGAAAAGAAATACATAAATAACTTTTTCTAACTTCTGACTCTAAGTTCACCAAGTCGGTAAATTTGTCCTGAGGAAGTTGAGGAATTTTGAAAAGCCAAAGGAGGTGGTGTTCGATTCATTGGAGGACTACTGCAAGTAATAACCATAATAATTTAGGCTAGAATCTAAGCAAAGAACAAAACCAGAGAGGACAAAGAAAAGTATATTAAACAAGTAACCACACTAACATCATCCTCAGACACATAAATCTGAAGGAACAAAGGAAGAAGGCCAAGATATACAGTTAAGAATGTCTAAGTTTTGTACCCCACCTGGTCGGTAGGGTTTTGAAAACCCAAAGAAGGCTTTGCTCGCTGAACTGTGTTTGATCCAAAAACGGTTTATCTGCTGGAAGTGTTTGTTGGAATCAGACAATGAATTTGTATGGAGGTTTATGAGAAATCATCATAAAAAGGGGTTAAATGATTGTGGCTGAACCTGGTGAGGGGATGCCTACGGAAAGGGGATCAAGCCAATCGTAGTTCTACAACAAAGGATTACAAGTGCTTAGAATAAAACATGTAATATGGTGTTTCTCTTTAGAAGTAGAGATGAAGTGGTTGAGAGACAAAAGGAAGATCCTTTCTAAGGAAGAGATACTTCCTTATTTATAGAAGAATAAGGTCTAGGGTTTCCTAGTGACCTCTTTTATAATGGGCTGAGCCCATTATCTTATAGGCTTTGTTGGGGGTAAAACCCATGTCCAACAATAAGCCCCCCCCCCCAGTTCGTTGAGAGAGATGAAGTTGATCTCTGCGAATTTTACGAAGAGGTTTATAAGATAATGGACTCAGCATATACTCATGTTGTAGACAAATTGTCATGAACAGGCTGTTATGGCTAGGTTGTCATAAACTAAGTGTCGTGGGTGGACTGTCTCGGACGAGCTGTCATGGAAATACTTCTGATTCCAATCGGAGCTTACTCGGGGATAGTTGCGTGAACGATCTGTGTAGACAGTGTTCTGAACCACCCGAGTTAGTCTCTATGGATGGAAGTGTCAGTTGACTAGCTGTCAAGGACAAGTCACCACAAACATCGTCATGAACGTACCACCATGAACAAGCCGTCACAAACCAATCGGTACGAGTGATAGTGAGAGAGCAGTATGCGCCGAGTGACCGCGAGAGAGCGATCCGAGTGACCGCGAGAGAGCGAGCCGAGTGACTGCGAGAGAACGAGCTTTGCCATGTAATGGCGAGAGAGCGAGCTGTGCCTAGTATCGGCGAGAGGGTGATCCTCGTCGAGTAACGACTTTGCCGAACAACGATTTGACGGTGAGACGCTTCGTGGTTGCTCGCCCATGAACCTCGTGCCACTATGAAAGACTTTGAGTTTGTCTTTCAAAGCATGAAGACCACCTCAATGACCTTTGGCTTAATCGGCTTTAGTTCACAAAAAGCATTACAAGATTAGATCAAAACATTTTATACGAAACTAAAACATTTTATACAAAACTACTACGGGAAAAATATCAGTCTTGTGCAAAACAACTTCTCAATATAAAAATACGAATGGAAAAACCTAATCCTCACACGCAAACATAATGAATAATCTGCAAGAAACACTCTTTCTTTACTTATATGGGAAGCATTCCTTGCAAAACTTTAACTAAAAATCCAGTCAGAACAAGTCATACGAAGCAACTT
Source organism: Hirschfeldia incana (assembly GCA_026261945.1). NCBI lineage: Eukaryota > Viridiplantae > Streptophyta > Magnoliopsida > Brassicales > Brassicaceae > Hirschfeldia > Hirschfeldia incana. The sequence continues at coordinate 10,216,831 of JABCMI010000006.1, forward strand.
TATATATCAAATCAGATTGTCAATTTCTTATTAAAGCAATTAAATCAAAGCTTCCACCGGCTGAACTCTTCGGAATTGATCTTTGAGTTTCTATCCAGTTTCTTATTGTATTCTACATATGTTTTTGTCGCAAGTAACTTGAACTCATCAGCTGATTCAATCGCTAAAGAAGACCCTATGTATCTACCACCTAGCGCTGGTAGCTTTGAATTAATATATTTTTTTGTTTAAAAATGTAACATTTATTATGAAAGGAAAAATCGCTCCAAGATTGTCTTTTGTGCAACAAGTTTGATTTATATATGGAAAAATACATTCATAATAATCTGATAGTAAAATCATCGTGTTAAAATCAATTACAAAACAAATAACAGACTGATTAAATAACAAGGAAATGGTTTTGATCATATCAAATTAATATGAGGATTTTATTTATATAAAAGAACCAAGAGCTGTTCTCCAAGTTAGAAGCCTGTTTATGGATTTCAAAGATGGTTATTTTGGGATGATGATGATAAGTAACCACATTGTTTTTAGAAAAGAGATTTTTTTTTTTAATAAATAGAGCAGGCTAATGTTTTTTTAATTAATCTATATATCTTGCAACAATTCTACACATAATTAGTTTTTTGGCTCGTTGTCAAAATAAATAAATAAAATAGCTTTTTGGCTTTATTTAGCACAAAAATAAACTAAGCAGAAATAAGACAAGTTTAAAATTTCAATGAATTAGTCATCGGCAGAACTAGAAACATTTTGGTTATATTAGGCTGAAGGTAATAAGCGATAGGTAGCTGAATATTTTAATAATTCCAATATTGGAAGGGATTGTAGGAATAAAAACTTATTATTATTTCTGATTCTAAAAGTTGGGATTTCAAACTGTATTTTTTGTTTCTAGAGTCTTATGAAAATTACATGTAAATTTTGAGATTAAGACACCAAAAATAGTAATAAATTTTTTTAAAAATTATTTCAACCGTTAGTTAACTAAAACTAGGATAAGATATGCGCATTGCGCAGGGTCAGCTTATATGATAAAATTTAGAAATATATAATATTGAAAAATTAAATATGTATGTGTTTGATTTTTTTAATATACATATAATTATATTTTCTTTATATAATCATCTATATCTTGGACAGAGAATTTTGTAGTTATAATTGTAGACCGTAATATGGTCATCTAGTAAATTTTTATCACAAAAACAGGTTCTAAAGTTTTCTTTTATATTTTACTTTTACAATACTGAAAAAAATTTTATTGGTTTTAGAATCAACATTTTAGTACTGTTTACAAAATTGAATTACATTGACATTAATCTTCCGCATAGTTTTGAAGAGTTTCAACTGGACGACTAAATTGATGCAGTTCATTTTATTGCTTTAAGTTGTTAGCTGAATATATATATATATATATATATATATATATATATATATATAATTTAATTTGAATATTTATTAAATAAAAATTCATATTAATACAATTTTATGATCAGTTTGTATCTTGTTATAACAAAACAAATTAAACCATTGATCACAAAATTTTCAAAGTGTGATTTTAAAATTTTTAATAATTTATTCTCGGTTCAAAAATATAAAATATAACATTTAAGAATTTTTTTATTATATGGTTAATGTGATTGCTAAATATTTCTGAATAGTGTAAAATTAAACAAAAGAAAGTTAAGATACAAAAATTGTTATCAAATATTTATTATTCATAATCACTTATCGTCATATACATGTAAATCATATTAGGTAATTCTCTAGCTTTTATTTAATGGAATTCAATATTCTTTTGTACACTATTTATAAATTTGATAGTTAGTTTAATAAAAAGTATAATATAAGTTAAGATGGACCAACATATATTTTCTAAAAATTCTGAATTTCATTCTTACGGTGACACGTGGCTACAAAAAAATACTGTATTGTTTCTCAATTAATAAATAAAGAATAATAAATAAGAAACAAATTTGATGCATGAATATGCTTTTTGGTTATCATTGGTATAAATTAACGAGCTTTTTCATGGCACCGTTCGGCCGATTCGCATCCTCTGTGGTAAGGATTGGCTTCTTGCTTCTTGCAGGTGCTAGGTTTCGCTTTATCACAAACCAAACTGTGATCTCCATTATGAAGACCACCATAACCTATGTATCTTGTTGCTTCAATATTGGCTGCTGCGAGAGCCAAGAACACTACAAGAACTAGAGAGACAAACACTTTGACATTTTTAGACATCCTTGTTATATTAGTAATTATTTTCTAACTTCCAAATAAATTAAATAAATAAGTTTATAAAAGAAACCCCGGGTAGGAGTTCAATTTATTTTACTTATATATTTAATTGTATTTGGAGTTGGCTCAGTTGGAGTATGAGGAAGAATTTATTGCTGTTTATATAGTGGAGAATATATGGATTTCAAAGTTGGTTATTTTTGGATGATGATTAGTAACCACATAGTTTTTAGAAAATGGATGTTTTTAGTAAATAGAGCTGGCTAATGTTTCTTAAATTAATCTATATATCTTGCAACAATTCTACACATAATTAGGTTTTTTGGCTCTTTGTCAAAAAAAGAAGGTTTTTGGCTTTAGTTAGCCCAAAAATAAATTAAGCGAAAATAAGGCAAGTTTACTATTTCAACGAATTTGTAATTGGCAGAACTGGAAACAATTTTGGTTATATTAGAGTGAAGGCAATAAGCGATAGGTTGATTAATATTTTAATGAGCAGTTTAGCTCAAAAACAAAGTAAGAGTCCTATATTAGAAGAATGCCAAAAGATCAAAACTTGAGACTACGTGGAAGCAAAAAGGAAGGAAACAAAACATTACTATCCTTGATGCTTCAGCACTCCTCTTCAGATTTTAGACGTCTAGGACTGTATCTCTGACACAAAATATTAGCTAGATATGGAAATATATCAGTAAGATTTCTTTTACTCTACAAATGAGATTTCCTTTAGATTTTTCCCTCATCGTCATTTTCTTATTTCTTCATCTTCGTTACAGAATTTTTTTCTCCAGAAATCTAAAAAAATATATGTTATATCCTAATTCTATATTTACATAATCACATCCAATTATCCATCGCTACATAATTCTAAACCCTACACCCAATTGGAAATCCGAAACCCAAACACTAATTATAAAACCCTATAGACAAAATTCTATACCCTAAAGATAACAGGATCCTCGGAACTCTAACAGTAATTAATAAACCAGAACGACAATGTAAACTAGATAGCCCCATAAGTAACTCGTTATACAGTTATATATCTTCGAAACCGGCTAACAATCACTGTTAACCTTCACAAAATTGTCAATAAATTTGTTTTAGCCGGTTACTGATTTAGGTGACCAGCCACTATTGTAATTAGACGGCTAATCGGGTTCTCTCCTTCACCCGATATCGATGGTTAATGTTTGAAAATTTCTTTTAGTCGGTTATTGATATAGGTGACCAGCCATTATTTTAATTAGACGGTCAATTTGGTTCTCTCCTTCACCTGATATCGATGGTTAATGTTTGAAATTTGTTTTAGCCGGTTATTGATATAAGTGACCAGCCACTATTGTAATTAGACGGCCAATTGGGGTTTTTCTTTCACCGATACCGATGGTCAATGTTAGCCGGTTATTGATATAGGTGTCCAGCCACTATTGTAATTATACGGTTTTGATCAAGAATAACTTCCGAACTGGGTTTAATTGCAACTTCAAATATAATGAGTGCGTTGAGAATTTGCGGTTAACAATCTGGAGGCTACCAAACGTATTGTCCGCTTCTGCACCATCAATTGAAGACACATGAGAAACAAAGCACGTGAAGAAAATCCACATTCCCAATTAAGTCCAAAGATAGAGAGTTGGCAAGAGTACCTTAAAGATCAATCCAATTGAAAGACAGACTGTAGATTAGTAAAATACAACATTCTTAAACAAAATTAATTAAACAAAAGAACTAACATAGAAAGTATCACCTCGAGATTTATGTAATTTGATAACAATAATGACAAAACTTACTCTGATTCATAAAATAAATTAAGAAACTTTAATTTCTGAGTTTTTTTTAGTTTTGTTTTTCTTTCAAAGGAAATAAGACATCTAGCAAAATATCACAATAAAAAAATCTCTTTGAAATGAAGTAGAGTGGTGGCTGCAAATTGTTGTTGAAGTAGAGTGGTGGCTGCGAATTGGTGTTCTTCATGTTTTGTCTGACAAAGAGATACGGGAGATTTTGAGAATCTTATTGGTAGATCTTGGTCTTGCAGTTAATGATGATTTATGATGTAGGGGTAGCAGGGTAAAATTAACATGTGAACAGTAGTGGTTATTTTCTCTTTTATCGTTATGTAAATAAGGTGTAAGTTCTTTGGTAGAGCATCTAATTTCTCTATTTTAATCAGTCTAATATTGGAATGGATTAGAGGAATAAAAACTTATTATGATTTCTGAATTTAAAGTTGGGATTTCAAACTGTATTTTTTGATTAAAATTTATAAAGTACTCAAAAATTTAAAAAAAGACGAAATTAAATTATTTTATTAAATAAATGATCAACAATAATAAACAATAATGATAAGAATTATCCAAAATAAAATAAAATATAAAATAAAAAGACAGTTCTCATATACATATATATATATATATATATATTGTGATTATCCAAAAGATATATTTTACTAAAATGCTAAAAATTAAAAAACAGAAAATACATAACAAAACATTTATCAGTTAAACTTATTAGTTATATATAACTGAAAAGACAATATTGAGTGATTTCTACAATTTTATTTATTAATAATGAATATAATAAACATATGAATTTTCAAGAACATAGTAAAGTTTTTACTTTACATAACTGAAAAGACAATATTGAGTGATTTATAAAATATATTTATTAATTATGAATATAATATACATAAAAATTTCAAGAAAAAAAATCATAATACATAAGAATATTCAAATGTAAAAATACTGATTTACCATTATAATTTTTTAATTAGTTATTGATGTATTAATAAGTAATTATAAAAAATTTATGTCCGCGTATATGGGCTAAACACTGATTTACAAAGTTATTTTTCGAAATGGAGCTCTCAAGTTAAAAGTTAGAGTGGTTAATATCAATATTACCATAATGAATAAAATTTATATAGTACTCAAAAATTAAAAAGAAAAGACGAAATTAAATCATTATATTAAATAAATGATCAACAATAATAATCAATAATGATAAGAATTATCCAAAAAAAAATATTTAAAATAAAAAGATAGTTCTCATATATATATATATATATATATATATATATATATATATATATATATATATATATATATACATATATATATATATATATATATATTGTGATTATCCGAAAGATATATTTTACTAAAATGCTAAAAAATTTTTAAAAAAAAACAGAAAATACAATACAAACATTTATCAGTTAAACTTATTAGTTTTATATAATTGAAAAGACAATATTGAGTGATTTCTAAAATTTATTTATTAATAATGAATATAATAAACATAGGTATTTTCAAGAACATAGTAAAAATTTTACTTTATATAACTGAAAAGACAATATTGAGTGATTTATAAAATATATTTATTAATTATGAATATAATATACATAAAAAAATCAAAAAAAAAAATCATAATACATAAGAATATTCAAATGTAAAAATACTGATTTACCATTATAATTTTTTAATTAGTAATTGATGTTTAATAAGTAATTGTAAAATATTTATGTCCGCGTATACGGGCTAAACACTTAGTTTTTAATTAACTATGATGTATTTTTTCAGGTATATGATAAACACTCTTATAAATAGATAATTATTCTTCAGGAAACAGTTATTGTACTTTTCTGGTAGGCTTGTCACTTCTAGTATGTCAAAAGACGGCATAACAAAACACAAATGACACTGCCTATGAATAATCAAGCCCATTATTGGTGTTCACATTGGCCTAATCCAAGAAAATTATTGATCACAGTAAACTAGAATCAAGACGAACGACTGCTAAGATCTAGTGGACATTACTACTAATCTGCCGGAATGATTTACATTCGCGAGGAAGATTGAAATGTACCAGATATTACAGAAGAATTTCGAAGATGTGAGCATGTCTCATGTTTCTTGGAGTAGGAATGATCCGCATAAGCAAAATTAGCAAGGAATATAGGCTATATTTCTCCCTTATGAATTCGATCTGGACAGACAGAGGTGATCCTCAGAGGATTGGCTCGTCTACCACCATTTGATCTAGCTTAGATGGGCAGCTAAAAAAAGTCAAGACTATACCGAATGCTCAAACCAAACAATTTTTAGTTGTTTTCTACCTAAGGAGACTTAATTGAGAAAAACCAGAAAGTAAAATTACCTTGCTGCAACAATATTCGCAGAAGCGGAAGGGCTCGTATGGGCTATGAAAGAAGTTCAGGATAGAGGCTTTGACGGAATTAGGTTCTCGTCAGATTGCCCACAGTTGATACTTATCATAGGGCATGAAGATCGGCCAGCATTGGCTCCAGAGTTGGATGAGATTAAGCTTCTTAGTACGATTTCTCAGGATGTTTCTTTTACGTTTTTACGCTCTGAAAACTTCCGTACGGACTCCCTAGCTAAGGGAGGATGATCACGAGCACAATGCTTCTGTGTTGTTGATGTTCTGGTTCATCCCTCACCTGCGAAGCTTGTTGGATCAAACCGTAATAAAGTTTGATATGAAAGTTTGCTTGATACCAAAAATAATTAACTTTAGAGGCTAATTAAAAAATAAACATTTGAGGTTTGAAGTTATATATAGGAAAACATCTACTGGGGGCAAGTTTTTTTAATATATAAATTAACTAGATATTAAGAGGGTTAAATTACTGAAACTCAACCAATTAATCAATGTATATTATAATTTTATGCTTGAATTAGATTTAATTTTAAAAATTGAAATGGGTCAACTGCCTCCCGCGAATATATATATATATATATATATATATATATATAAATGTATATACACACATGTTATTCGATATGCAATGAAGATGTAGCTTTCAAGAAAGTGTTTGCCATGAAAATACATACGGTTGACTCTTGACTTGGAAAAGGAATGTAAAGTGGGATAAGTTGATTTTAGATTTTAGTGATGTGATTATGTGAAGGGGTTATTTGTGAAGCTTCTATTCTTCTATTTTTAAAATAGCTAAAAGAAACAGAAATTTCTTAATTTCATTTTTGAAACTAGAAAAACGTAAAATACTGAAAGTCCATGCGAAACGATTACAGGATTGGTGATACATACACCAAATTTATTCGTTACAAATACAAAGACAAATACAACAAACAAAATACAAATACGAAAGTGTTCATGATTTATCTCAAATCAATAGAACACCATTTATTACCATAGAATATATAAAAGACCGAAGCAAAGATACACTGTGACCCTTTAGTCAAGGCCAATGTCGCCTTGTGACTGAATTAAGGTTCGCATATAGAGGAATCAGCGGAATGGAGGTCACAGAAGCGCTTCAATCTTTCAAAGGCATCCTCCAAAGTTTGAGTATCCATGTCGATAGAATGCCTCGCCCAGCCCCTCAGACCAAAAGCAATCCCTACACCAATCCAACACAACATATATATGTGTTCTTATGTTAAATAATCACAAATTTTGTTAGATTTCCAACTCATTTTCCAAATAATTATTGACATATGTTTACTTTAAATCTCAGAACATTTCAGATGTGGATTCCTAATAAACAAAGATATACGTTTTTGTCATCAGTACTGCTGAGCCGAACGTTGATCAATAGATGCATAGGTGAGGCATGTGATATTGAGTAATACCTGGTAAAAGGATGAGGTTTTCTTCAGTAGCAAGCTTTTCACAGAAGTCTTCATCATCTTTAATGTCCACAAAGTTTGATATTTTCAGCTGGGTCTGCGAGATGATTCAAAACCTTAAACAGATTTTTTTCAAAATAATAAAAAGGTAGACGTATTAAGAAAATGTAGCAAGAATATGTTACCCATAGGAAGGTACATGCTTCAGGTTTTAAATAGCATTTGAGGGAAGGTATGTCCGTGAGCTTAGAGTAAGCCAAATCCGCTTTATCTTTCAGAAAGCTCTGCCTCCTGTGGAAGAACGCTTCAGGAGTATCCTTCAACATGGTAGGAATAGCCGCCTACAAATCGACAAATTCGCCAAATATAAACAAATTAATATTGGTAATAAGTGGAAAAGTTTATGACATTGTGTTAGCATATATATATATATATATATGGTTACAAGAAGTGTCCAAACTAGAAAGTCATGTACCTGGATAACAGTTGGTGGTTTAGCATTTATCTCAAGAAATTGTTTAGCAGTATCTAAGACCTGTCCATATATAACAAGATAAGGGCAAGAAAAAATTAATAAACATTTGAACTCTAAATATCAATATATCATAAGTAGTATTTATGGTAACAATACATATCATGTATATTCTTATAGAGTGATCAAACATAATGGACCGGACCTTGGTGCATTTAAAGACACCATCTAAATCGTGCAGGGCGACCCAGCCAGTTCGCCATCCAGGGACAGTCCATCCCTTCGATATGGAGCCAAGTGTCATCACGGGTACAATTGACGAGAATTTCCCCATGGGAACAAAGGGATTACTCCCATAAATGGTCCATCGAAAAACTTCGTCAGAAACCACCATTATCCCGAGTTCCCGAGCCAACAAAGCGATCTAAGATTCATTAATATAGGCACAATCAAAAGACTATAGATCAAAGAAGACAATGTGAATACTGCTAAACAGACTATATGTAAATTACCTGCTTGAGATGAGCTTCAGAGTAGACGTTCCCATTGGGGTTGTGAGGGTTGGTTATAAATATCGCAAACGTGTTCTCATCCACTTGCTTTCGGACGCTTTCAAAGTTGATCTCATAGTTCTTTTCGGGGAGGAATTCATATCTGCGGACCTCAAGTTTTTTTAAGATGCAGTTAACAAGGTCCCATGGGTAGCCTGGGTTTGGAAGCAGGACGTTGGCTTTTGGTTTAGCCAAGATGTCAACCGCAACCTCGATGGCTTGTTTGCACCCAACGGTCATAAACACGTCTTCTGGTGTCAGTTTCTTCGGAATATCATCACGGTTAAGGTACTCTGCAACGGCACTAGGAATAGCAAAAAAAATGGACAGTTTTTGTCAGAAAAAAATTGTCAAAAAATGATAAACGATACATCTAAAGTGCAATGTATATCAGTATATATTACCACTTTGCCGCGGGAAGTCCTTTACCGGGAGCATAAGCGTTACCAGTACCGCAAAGGACGGCTTTAACAACAGCCTTTTCAGCGGTATGGCAAGTCTCGGCGGTTTCACCCCGAGGAGGCAAAATGGGCCTTCCCTGAGGATCGCACATGGCAAAGAGTTTTGAGGTGTAAGTGGTTAGGGAAGCTGCGCAGGCTTTCTTGGCCGCCTCGCTGCCGCTGAACTTCCAGCCAACGCAACTGTTGTTTGCCATATCTCTTGCGTTTAGTGCCTTTTCTCTGGATTAGATTGTTGTTTGTGGTGATTACTCTCATCGCTAGGAGGGGGTTTATATAGTAAAAGTTTCCACATATTTCACATATTTTATTAACATGATATAAGTGTGCTGACTATTCAAATGAATATAGTGAAGAGTAAATAGTAAATCACATATATCGAGTCTCTCCGCGTTAGAACGTGGGTTATCTCCGATCGATTAATGTGATTATGAATTTAATTTTTATAAAATATTTGAAGAACTAATATTAATTACTAGAGATAGAACTCATGTTCCGTCTTCCAGAAAACACATTATGTTCAAAGGTTTATATGTTTCTGATGATTAACAAATAGACTTATGTACACGGAATCATAATTCGATTTCCAAATCTTTATCAATAATAATTAGAAAGTTTAATCCATCTTTCAGCTATAAGGATATTTACTCGATCAAAAATTTGAACATTCTTTTCTCTTTAAGAATGTAGAATGTACTTGAATAAAAAAATATATTTTGTAGTTAATTGTGACATTCTCTTATAGTGTTTGAGAAGTTTTAAACTTAAAGAACAGAATAAGTATCACTCATCTTGATTCGAACCAGCAATCCGGTACTTTCCTTTCCCACAGCCACGGAGAGAGAGTCTATACGTTCCAAATTATTTGTCAACAACTTGATTTATCTCATTGGATCCTGAGAAGGTTCCCTTGTCTTCTGCCATTTCTTTCCTTCCATATGGCGTGAATCACTGCTTGGAACACATACCTAACGAGGAATGTGGTTGTTTTATCTCAAACTTAATTATGGTTCCACAAAAGCTAAAACACCACAGTAGTCGTTTGTGTAATGAATATGCAGGCGGTTTCTGTTAAATTCTTCCAAATCTCTTCAGAATAAGGGCATTTGAAAAACAAATGGTCTCTGGACTCTAAAGGAGCGGATCAAAGGATGTAACCAAAATGTTAGTCCTTAAATTGAGAAATATATTGGAGATAACTCCTATATGTATTTAGATAATGATGTACTTATTCTTTAGTCTTTATTTATTTGGACTTGATCGATGTATATATACTTTGGCTATTGCCTTCATAATAAACAACACAAAACTATTATTTCAAAAGCAATCTTATACAATTTCCTGGTATCAGAGCAAACAATCTGAAACCCTAATTCTTTCTTTCTACAAATCGTGTTTCTTCTTTTACAAGAAACATGGCTGAGACCTCAGCACTTCTAACCTCTACGTCTATGACAACTCTACCTATCACTACAACTATTGATTCTACTAGCCCCTACTACCTACACCCCTTAGATAACCCTGGTGCGCTTATTACGTCTGTTCTGCTTCGAGGAGACAATTATTCAGAATGGGAAATTGAACTGTCAAACTCTATACAAGCAAAGCGAAAGCTTGGTTTCTTAGACGGAACAATATCAAAGCCAGCAGCAGAGCCAGATCTTTCTAGATGGCTTGCTACTAACTCAATGCTGGTTGGTTGGATCCGGACGTCCATTGATCCCAAGATCCGTTCGACTGTTTCGTTTGTACCTGAAGCACACAAGCTTTGGGAAACCCTGCAACGAAGATTCTCAGTCAGGAATGGGGTTCGAATTCATCAGCTATGGGATGAAATCAATACATGTCAGCAGCAAGGACAGACTGTAATTGAATACTATGGACGTCTCACGAAATTTTGGGAAGAACTCGACAACATCAAAACCAGTCGGGCATGCACTTGTGAGGCTTCTTCAGATATTGAAAAAGAACGCGAAGAAATTCGAGTTCATAAGTTTTTGTTCGGGCTTGATGAGTCTCGGTTCCGTAACATACGGCCTCAAATTATTGATGAAGACCCACTACCTGATATCAACGACATCTACTCTAGAATCATCCGAGAAGAGCAACATAATAACACTGTTCGATCAAAGGAGCTAAAACCTGATGCTATTGGCTTTACTGTGCAATCTGAAGCTTCTAAAACCGATTCACAACAAACACTGGCTAGTTCCTTTCGACCTCGTGATCCTAATTGTTCTTGCACGCACTGCTCTCGCACAGGTCACGACAACACAGAGTCTTTTCTTCTTCATAGATATCCAAACTGGTGGCTGGAACAACGAAACACAACTACTAATGGTCGTGGCTCGTCTCAGCGAGGCAGAGGAGGTCTAGGTTCGAACAATGGCAATCGTGGTCGTGGTCGCTCTAACACAAACATAGTGACATCTAACAACATCACTGCGAATGCTGATCCTATTGCTCAGATAACTCAGCTTCTTCAACAACTGCAGAGTAACAAATCAACCATCTCAACCGAGAAATTTTCTGGTAAAACAACTATTGCAGATGTTATTATAGATACTGGTGCATCGCACCACATGACAGCACTACATGACAGGAGATCTAGCTCTGCTTAGCGATGTCACAGATATTTTGCCTTCTTCTGTCAAATTTCCCAATGGACGATTCTCTCAAGCTATGAAGAAGGGCACACTTGTTCTGAGCAAAGATTATTTCTTATCGGATGTTCTCTACGTACCGGATTTTAACTGCACTCTAATCTCTGTGTCACGATTGCTTAAACAAACTGGGTGCATTGCTATCTTTACTGATACCTTATGTGTATTGCATGACCGTTTTACGAAGACCCTGATTGGAACGGATGAAGAACGTGAGGGGGTGTACTATTTCACGGGGGTCATGGATGCACGAGTCCATCGTACCGAGGCTAGGAATTCTTCAACTTCAGAACTATGACATCGACGGCTAGGACATCCCTCTTATCGGATTTTGTCAGCTTTACCTATTTTAAATAATTTGGTGTTTGATTCTGAGCAAGCTGCGTCTTGTGAAATCTGTTTTCGTGCTAAGCAAACAAGACAAGTGTTTCCTGAAAGTTCTAATAAAGCATCTGAGCCATTTTCTTTACTACATTGTGATATTTGGGGTCCGTATCGTGTTCCCTCTTCTTCTGGCTCAAGATACTTTCTAACTATAGTTGATGACTATTCTAGAGCAGTATGGACATACTTAATGTTGGAAAAATCTGAGGTTGCTAATCTACTTCGTGACTTTATAGCTCTAGCTGAGAGGCAGTTCAGAAAATCAGTCAAAGCTATTCGTACAGACAATGGGTCCGAGTTTATGGTCCTAAAGTCATACTTCAAACAACTCGGGATTGAGCATCAAACTTCCTGTGTCGATACCCCTCAACAGAATAGCCGGATTGAGCGTAAACATAGACATATTTTAAATGTTGCGCGTGCATGTCTCTTTCAAACTCAGTTGCCAGTTTCGTTTTGGGGAGAGAGTATTCTTGCAGTAGCACATCTTATAAACCGAACACCATCTCAACTACTACATGGACGAACACCGTATGAGCTTCTTTTCGGCAAGAAACCAGATTATGACAAGCTTCGAGTCTTTGGATGTTTGTGTTACTCTCATCGCAAATCAAGAGACAAAGATAAGTTTGGAGATCGCAGTAGGAAGTGTCTCTTTGTTGGTTATCTGTATGGGAAGAAGGCTTGGAGACTCTATGACCCTAATACAAATGAGTTCTTTGAAAGTACAGATGTTGTTTTCTCAGAGACTGTATTTCCTGGTATTGATGATGACGATTATGTTACTCCTCCACTAACTGCGGTGGATCCTACTATCGATGACTGGCTTCTACCAACTACGACCTTAAGGGGGAGTGAGTCATTGTCAAGCTCAGTGCTTCCTGTTACTGGACCTACAACTACAAATACCCAATCACTACCAGAACCTGTGCCCTCTGCTCCTCTAACAACTAGCCCCTCTGTTCCCTCTGTGTAGAAAACCACTATACCTTAAACAATTCGACTGATGAGACCCCTAGTTCTCCTTTGCTTGCACCTGCTGTATCTTCTGAGGAAGTGCAATCTGTATCGCCAGGCATTCCTGAAATAATAGGCTGAGGACACCGTATTAAGACATTGTCGGTATTACTTAAAGACTACGTTACTCACTCTGCAGCTCTACACCCCCCTCACTCTCACTTAGCGTCCGATCATGGGTCTCCATCAACGGTCATAGGTAACATACCTTACCCTATCTCGAGTTATCTATCTGACCATGTATTTTCAGATTCACATAAGGCGTTTATGGCGGCTATTATCACTGATGAAGTTCCAACGAACTTCAAAGAGGCTGTCAAACACAAATCTGGACTGATGCAATGCATACAGAGGTGGATGCATTTGAAACCACCGGTACATGGGATGTTACTCAACTTCCACCAGGCAAAACTGCATTACGTAATCAGTGGCTCTATTCGTACAAATACAGAGCCGACGGCACTATTGAAAGACCTAAAGCTCGACTAGTAGTTTGTGGGAACAATCAGGTTGAAGGGGAAGACTTCACTGATACTTTCGCACCGGTAGCAAAGATGTCAACCGTTAGGATCATACTCAAAATTGCTGCTACTAAAAACTGGATTGTTGATCAAATGGATGTTACTAATGCATTTCTCCATGGTGATTTAGATGAAGAAATTTATATGAGGCTTCCTCAAGGCTTCAAGGCATCTGCTCCTAACACTGTTTGTCGATTAAATAAATCTCTCTATGGTCTACGTCAAGCCCCGCGGTGCTGGTGCTCTAAACTAACGGCATCATTAGAAGAGTTTGGGTTCTCTCATGAATATGCTGATTAATGCTTGTTCTCAAAAGTTCGTGGGTCTGTTTGTCTCCACATTCTGGTCTACGTAGATGATTTTATCATTGCCAGTAATGATGCCACAGCGTTGCAGGAATTCAAGGATTATCTTCAGAGATGTTTCCGAATGAAGGACCTTGGGAAATTAAAGTTCTTTCTTGGATTTGAGGTTGCTCTTAATGCCTCAGGCTTCTACTTATCGCAACGGAAATATGCTCTAGATATTATCTCTAAAACTGGATTACTTGGAGCTAAACCTTCTCCAGTTCCTATGGAACTCAATCACCAACTTGCTCGTGCAAAGAGTCCACTCGCTAATGCTGCCCAATATCGTCGTCTTATCGGAAGATTGATATATCTCACCAATACTCGTCCTGATCTTGGTTACTCGATTCATATACTTGCTCAATTTATGCAGAAACCTCTTTTACCACATTGGGAGGCTGCATTGAAAGTGGTCCGTTATCTCAAAGGAACTGCTGGTCAAGGAATATTCCTTCAAGCAAATGATTCTCTTGATGTTAGTATCTACTGCGACGCTGACTGGGGTGCGTGTCCGGTTAGTCGAAGGTCTCTCAGTGCTTATATCACCTTTCTTGGTACTACTCCGGTTACCTGGCAAACAAAGAAGCAAGGTAAAATGTCTCTCTCCTCTGCGGAATCAGAATATCGTGCAATGTCAGTAGCTGTTAAAGAACTGAAATGGTTCAAAGAACTCTTCGACTCATTTGGCCTTCCGCTTTCTTGTCCTATGAAACTCTACTGCGACAGTAAATCAGCTCCCCATATTGCTGCGAATCATGTCTTCCATGAACGCACTAAACACGTCGAGAGGGACTGTCATCATGTTCGAGATGCCATCAAGTCAAAACTTATCACAACAGAGCACGTTACGTCCAAGAATCAGCTGGCATACATTCTTACCAAACCTCTACCGCGACCATAGTTCGAGAGTATTATGTCCAAGTTGGCTGTTCGAAATCTCACACTTCCAACTTGAGGGCGAGTATTGGAGATAACTCCTATATGTATTTAGATAATGATATACTTATTCCTTAGTCCTTATCTATTTGGACTTGATCGATTTATATATACTTTGGCTATTGTCTTCATTATAAACAACACAAACTATTACTTCAAAAGCAATTTTATACGATTTCAAAATATCAAAATCTTAGTATTCTCAAGTAAGGGTATGATTAAGCAATTTTATACGATTTCAAAATATCAAAATCTTAGTATTCTCAAGTAAGGGTATGATTTTCTCTTAGGGTGCGAGAGGTCTTGAGTGAAATTCTTAGAACGCCCTGCATATAAACAATATTTTAATATAGTTTTACATTCGGCTTAGACAAAAATTACAAATAGCTTCTAAAATATATAAGAACAAAAAGATAGGTTCAAATCCATTCTGTAATTTCTTGAAATATTATGCATGCAAACGCATGTTTAGTAGTATATGAGAATGTACTCGTCTTCAAAATATCAATATTATATTCTATCCGGCGATTTATCATCATATCAGTTGTAAGACCTAACTAGTAATGGTCAAGGTGATATAAATTAATGACATTATCATTACGGCGTTAAATCCATGCCCGTCATTTCGACTCTTAATTAACACTAATTCACAAGGTCATCGAATAATCATAAAACATATCATCACCACATGTATCTCCGTCATTTCGACTCTTAATTAACACTAATTCACAAGGTTATTCAATGGTTGGTTGAACATCATCGTGCATATTTAAATTTAGAGGTGCCCAAATCCAGGTCATAATGAAAAGAGGTTTTGTTTTCTCCGCCACAAAAATGGGACAATAAGGACACAAGTGTTTTTATTTTTGACAAAAACTGTCACGTTTCTTTCTCTTTTTCTTTTTGTCAATCAATCAAAATAAAATTGAAATAAGCTTTTTTTTTCTTCCATTGGATCAACTGAATGTATATAATTAAACTCAAATAAAAAATTATACGTGAAACCACCATCAGTCTTAGAAATTGTGTAAATTAATATTTTAAAATGCAATTTTTGGACTTCTTAACATAGAAGCATGATGAACTATCAATCAGAATTTAAAAAAAAAAGAGCTATATATCAGAACGTTTATAACAATGGAAAAATACTGAAAATGTATACCATGCATTCTAAACAATATCTATACATGCGGTCGTCTAGCTAATATAATAAATTTGCAAAAGAAATTCTTTGTTTTTTGTTTAAACTTTTATTATCATTTTTTAATTTGTTGCGTGTAGAACAGTTCTATGTTATCGGATTAAATTGTAAGCCAATGAAATTTCACATTATTCTACTATTTTAAAATTTCACGTTGGTTATTATAGTGGATAGAGTGGACATAAACAAAAATTTGCCTCGAACCTCAATTAATTTGAACGTGGGTTTCCTTGATTACAAAGTTACAAATATGATACTTCCAAGCAAATTAAGTGGATCTTGAATTATTTAAACTCGTGAATATGGACTAAATCCTACATTTGATCTTGAGTTATTCATTGGCAACAATCTAATCAAATAAATCTCGCAAAATCGCTCTTAAATTTTACAAATATCTAAGTGCAAACTATCTAATAAATCTAGTAAACATAATTGACATTTTCTTAGTAGTCAAAAATTGCTTAATTATAAGTAAATTATGTGGTTGATCTGAGTCACGTTCATATCTTTGTGTGTGTGGACATGATCTAATTAGCTACTTGTTTTGGAGAAACCAAATTATTTTCACTCAGTGGAATGTAATTAAGGAGCACAACTGCATGTATGTGTGTCTTATTTTGGAGCAAGAAGACGGTACGGTCACTTTTTTGGAGTAAGAAGGCGTACCAGTCAATTTTAACTAGGAGAGGAAGAGGATAATCGGTCACTTTTTTGTTTGTAGTATGAATGAGTGCAAGTAAACGTGTATGTTTTAAGTATATTGTCAAAAGTTAATTTGCAACCGAAACGGGCTAAAAACAAATAAAGAAACTAACTGAAATAGGAATTTCCTTTAGAAGCATTTTTTTGTTGGTAAATATGTCAAGATTATATTATCAATTTCAGAGTTTTTTTACATAATAGAGATACAAGTTACGGAATAGAAACTAAAATCACAGCACTGAAAAACAGAATGAAAACAGGACTAGGTCCGTTTCGAATAGTAGCATATTTTTTTAGTATTTGTGATTTGTTTTGTACTTCATAGATATATGATTTATCAATTTGATTTACCCCGTAAAAGTACAGATATCCGATTTTCTGTATATTCAATTTTTTTTTTTGGAAATTTGCAAATATTCACGGATATGTATGGATATTTTATCCATTTTTATATACAAGTAAAAAACTTAGCATTTTTACTAAACTCAAAGTCAAAAGGAAGCTGTAGAATTAGATACCAAAACAACTTGTTTATTAATGTTCGTCGAGGAGCCCATTTATACAAGAGAGAACACGTTAAAGATAACTCCTAAGTTGTTACAAAGTAAGTGATAAACATAGTAACATCATTATCTATAAGGAAGTAATCCTTAGTTTTCTAATACTCTCCCTTAAATTGGAGCGTGGAAATTCATAAGACCCAACTTGATAATAGAAGCGAGAACGACAGAAGGAACAGGCGAACAACACATAACAACCAGTGGCGGAGGGAGAAATGAATTTTACAGAGGTCAGAATTAACTTAAGCTCAAGACATATGGGTCAAAAGGAGTGGTTTAAACCATTTTCACATGACAACTACACTAAAACTAAGCCTAAATTCAAAATTTTATAGATTTTATAGGGGTCAACTGACCCCCCTCAAACCAACGTGCCTCCGCCACTGATAACAACGAAGAATGTCCGTGTTCGACACGCGTTCATATATATATTTTTGGTCAACATAAATATATTTTGAAAAATCGAATATGAACCAGAACCGTATCAAACCGAAGTAAAAAGTATTTTGTTCCCTTTTGTTTTTTTTTTTGGTTTTTGATCTTACTGAAAAAAAAAATGAAAGAGAAGAAAAACAAATTATGAAAACAACTAGTAATAATTATTTCGAAACTAGTCAAGTTGATGAGGTCAAATAGATCTTACTGAAGCATGTTAATTGCATGGATGCATGGAGTACTGAGAAGCGCCTTGTTTTTAGGGCTTTTTATTACTACATAATTTTTACGCCACGTTACATTAATGTGTAAGTGTAACATCTACTGCAACTTAATTAACATAGATACTACATCTTACCAGTTAGAGCCATCCTAATAAACATATTTGCTTGTATGAACCATCCTTATAAACATATTTTGACGCCAAGTTATAGTAACGTGCAAGTTAATTAATATACATTTTAAAAAAAAGTAATTAACATACATACTACATAAGCATCATGTCAAGTGGCATTTTCTTAATAAGTTCAAAGGCTCTTGGTTCCCTGGGTATCTCACCGAGCACAACATGAAGAGCATATACGGCTACAAAGTCCTTTTAATCCCTAGTTTGTATAATCGTCAAACGCTCTCTACACAAGACGTAAGAATAACGACGAGAACCAAGCGCTCGTAGCTTGGTGGTAAAGGAGGTACATCTGTACTGCCCGCCACTAGGGTTCGAGTCTTGGCCACAACGGATTTAACATCACTTCTGTTGGGGCGTTGGACCCTTTTCAGAAGATAGCTGGGAATGTAGTTGCCCAAATACCAGAGTTATCAAAAAAAAAAGAATAACTACGAGATACTAAATTTCTTTTGTTGATAACGTCCTTCACATTAAATATATAAGTCAAATAGTATACTCTAGTGTAATCATGTAAAGTAATAAAGTATGGCAAAATCATTCAAACATTATTTACGAAGTGATTAGTCACATGTCATTTTTACAATCACTTTTACAAAACAAAATATATGATATGACTAACTAAAATTGATCACATGATTTTGTAGTTAAATATGACATGTAAAATTATATTTAGTGTTAATATATATATATATATATATATATGGTAATTTTTTTTGAACATGGCAATAACTCATACATTTAATTTAATGAAGATTTATAGTTTAGTAAACTACTAAACTTTTTAGAATATTGTAATTACTCATAGATCATCACTAAGCTAAATATATTCAAACATGAAATTATAAATTTTGAAATATTATTTAATTTTATTTTTATAATTATAAATATTTTATCACTAAATTTTCAGAAAAAAATCACAATTTATTTTTAGATATCATATATAATTTTATAAGATTATAAAATTTTAACAATAAATTTAGATATCTACAATTTTTTTAAATATTCTTTAGTTTAAATATTTGATAACTATATAATTTTAGATGAATATTTTCAATAATTTTATACAAGTTTATTTAATATATATAACCAGAAGAATTATATAAAAATCATCTTAAAATTATAACTATAAATACATATACATTCTTAAATATAAATTAAAATAAATGAATATTTTGTTCTTAATTTTATGATTAATTAAATCAAATTTATTTTAATATTTTTGAAAATAATAAAATATATAATATTAATAAAATTTATTTTAAACATAATTTAAATACAAACATATTTATTCTTAAATATTATTTAAAATAATAAATATTTTATTCTTAATTTTATGATTAACTAAATCAAATTTATATTAATATTGGTCAAAAATAATAAAACCTATAATATTAATAAATATTATTTTTAAATATAATTTAAAATTAATTAACTTACCACTGCAAATGGTGCATAAATTATATACAGTAGTAATCAAAATATATAATTAAAATACAATAATTAAACCAAAATAAATAAATAAATAAATACTGCTGAAAAATATTGCAGCATTGCATACATATCGGCATAGGCTATATAGGTTACTAATTTAAAGTTTTTTTTTGGTAAAAATGTAAAGATATTATGACCAAGCTTTTTGAAAGAAATTACAGAGGTGACAAGAAACAGAAGAAAATGAAAATAAAAATCTAAACACAGACTAAAACTAATAACCACAGGACAGACATACACCACAACCAAAACCGATATCTTGAAGCTCCACCTAGTCATCGATATCCTGAAGCTCTACCTAGTCCGCAACAACAGCTTGCCGCAAAAGAATGAGCCAAGTTCAAGCGAGAGTCAGGACCTTAGTAATTTTGGCCTCTCCGATGATCTGCTCTTAAAGATAATGACCCATCCGAGAACAGCTTGCCGAGGCTTCATAGCAGCAGCCCACACGAACAGACAGTATCAGCAGAGGCCTAATCTAAAGTTCATAAATCAATACTATACTAAAAGGAGAATAACTTCAATGGAGAAGGTGTCCACGTCATTTAATTAAATCATCCAATCAGAAGCCTTTAAATTGTCACGTCATTACATTGTTACACGAAACAGTTTTTTTTGGGTGGGCCAGTTGACGTGAGTGTCTTATATTACAAAGTTATGGCCCATTTTAACCAGAGTAAGCCTCCTTACAAACACTGCATCTAAATCGGCTCTTGCTCTTCCCCTTCATGATCATCGTTTCTAATTTCTACAGTTCAATTTCTCTTTATTTATCACCATCCAATCTTCGTAAGGATCCTATCCTTCCACCTCCCTTTGTTCTCCTCTGATATAAACCATCATTGCAGCTCACATTCAACCATATCCTACAAACCTCTGTTCAACGATACTAATCTTCTCTTTTTTTTTTCTTAAACTACAACGATATCAATCCATGGCCATGAAATCGGTTCAAATCTCTGGCAAGTCTCGGTAAGGGTCGATTTTCTTACACCCTCTTATTTTTCATATTAGATTGTCAATTTGTTTTGTCACCCTAATCTATCCAGAATCGGAGCAAACGAACCTCTGAATGGAATCAGAAAAACAAACTATGAATCTGAGAATATGAAAGATGACGAAAACAGATATTTGGCAGATAACAAAGCCATCGAGTTGGATCCTACATTTGGCAAGAGCATATCTTTGAAAGGGGTATGCTATTTTCATCGTCTCTCTGTATTAAATTGATGATATACTTAAAGATGATTGGAATCACGATATATCTTCTCATACTGTTTTTTCGAGGGAGTGTTCTGAAGCTGTCCACGAATCATTGATATATCTTCTCGATGGAAATTCCAATAATTCTTGACGGTTGAATCATCACAAACTTCAACACAAAAATATGAAACCATGATATGTTGTGTTTGTTCCTTGGTTGCACGTAACATTTTCTCAGTCTCCGTATATATGTTTATCTCTTTGCTCATGGATTTATAATTTGATGTAGAACATAAACAAGAATCGATCGAAAACCAAAGGGGCCCACATCGTTAGTTTGCAGCCTGACCCGGTCAAGTGCTTAAAGAAAAGCAAAAGAGACTTGAGAACAAGTTGCTTGTGTGGAATTCAACTCCAAAGATCAGTTTGAGCCGGTACAGAAGAAAATCAAAGCTACCACCCCATTCAAATGTTTTGCAACATGAACGTGCCTCTCAGGTAATATCATGACGGATACTTCTATCTATCTCTCTATATGACGTTATATTAAGGGGGGTTTTCCGCCTGTCTTCTGTTGCAGCTTTTTCAGGGGAGATTTTGCAGGACGTCTGTTCTTGAACACCACATCAGGGGAGAGTTACTTTGACAAGTTATTGATCTCGGTTTGTTAGTTTACTTATCCATCACATAATCTAAAAATTTCCTGCACAACACTGTAGGCTGGAATCCAATGCCACTGGTATCACTCCAGCATCTTCATTACTGAGGAGCTACGCTAAGCTTGAGCCTCTAACCAGAGCTGAGCTAAATGAGTTCATCATCACTGCCAAGCCACAGGTCCCTTAGCAATCTTTATCTGTTATAATTCTTGCATTAGTATACTCTGTACGTGATCCCAAACTTTGTAAATGCTGGATGTCGACTTCAGATGCACCAAGAGTGTCACTGGTATCAAGATGGTCAAAGGCTGGGACTGTTACGTCTCTTGCTCCATCTGTACAAAGAAGCTGCAGCAGACTGTCTCATCCTTCACTCGCGTGGCCTGCAACAACTTTAGTGCTGTCGGTGTGCTAAGGTATATAAATTTTTATTAGATTTGGAATTAAGACAGAACACAGAAACACAGAGGCAACAATATATTTTAACATTTAATTTGTCTGAAAGGTTTGTGTGGAGATCGATGAGTACTGCTGATGAGACTGTTGAGGGCCTGTTTGTTGGCGTCGACGGGGTAATGACAAAATTGCATCTCATGCGTGCCTATAGAATTGGTATATGAAAAATCTATTGGCACGTAACTATCACATTATATATGCATCATCCTACACTTTTCTCTTGATATTCCGCTAACTTTCGCATTTAAAACGTTTAACTTATAGGCTGGAGAGGGAGTGGGAACTACATCTGGTTTTTTTTCGAGAAAGGGGGGTTTAGGAATACATTGAAGGGATTGAATCTCAATATCATTGGAAAATATAAAGGTATTTTTTTCCTAATTATAAATAGAGAAATTGTTTAATCTACAGTTTTTTTGGTTATAATTTCCGTGTTTACTTTAACCACATTTACTTTTAGTTTTAATGGGATAAATAGATATTGATGTCCCTAGGATTAACTAATATAAAATTTGAGTTTAGATTTGAGGGGAAGTTTTGGAGGGTGGATTTTAGAATTTTTAAAAATAAATAAAAAATACTAAAAGTTTAAAATTTAATTTTTTAAAAATTATTAAAATAATAAAAATTAAAAAAAAAACAAGCTTCAAAAAGAAAATTTGAAAAAAAAATATTTTGCACAAACAATAACACATCTTTTGAATAGTATAAACAATGTGGTGAACTTGAAACTCTCCCTCATAAATACTACATTTAGCAATTCTATGAAATTTATGTATATTTATTATATTAGTTTGTATCATTCCAAAAGTTTAAAGATATTTAAGATTTAATAATATTTTCAAGTTTAAAATATAGTAATTAGCTAAAAAAGTAAGAACATTTCATTTGGATTATGAAACTAATATTCAAAACATATTTAATTTGCTAACCGTATATACCTAAATAAAATACATGTAGTAATATGGTGATATATAGCTCACAGCTAGGAATGGCTACAAGAGTCGCTGAAACCATTCTGGAAATCCTTTTGCATTTGTAACAAATTTTATAGTAAACTTTGATGCATAAGAATTTTTATAGTCCCTTAATGAACCAATCTCAAACGAATTATTCTGAATTTAATATCCTATGATTGCTTTCTAAGAAGCAAGTTTACAACTTAAAGCAAATAGATTGTAAATATTAATGCAAAGCAGATGTTAGAAAAAAAAGCAAATAGATTGTTCTTAAGTTTTTGGATGATTCACTTTTGACATAACACAAATTCGGTGTGGGCACTAATCGTCAAGATGTGGATCGTAATTCGTAACCAAGAATTTATGTTCAATCAGCTGCAATTCATAAGTAATCGGAGATATACAGTTTTTATGGTTGCAAATATATCACTTAAATAAAAAAAAAATACAAACTTAGCAGTCTGATACTGATACTGACTAATAATTCTTATTTGCATCGAAAACTATTATTAGCTTCATTATCAATCACACAGTTTTACTTTGACACAACAATAAAAAAATAAGAAACTTCAAAGGAAAAATAAGAGTAAATTTAATACATGAATTAGAGCTAAATTTCCAATGTATAACTCATAAGATATGATAAAGAAGACATAATTAAGAGTAAATTTCTGATATTTCGAGAACTGATATGTATTCTAAATTTAGTTTTGATATTATACCCACAAACAAAAAAAATATTTCAAAAAATGTGACGAAAAAACATATATACAGTATTCAAATAACAAGTCATAAAATATCTAATTTCTTATAGTATATCTTACACCTAAATAGTTTCTAAAAACAGAAAATTTTACAATATTTAATATTCATATAACAAAATCAGTGAAAATATATAAAAGCAACTATCCGCGCGTAGCGCGGAAAACGGTCTAGTAATTCATAAAGAGAGAACAAAAAATAATATCGAAGGTAGAATAGCAAAATAGTTACGGACTATAATAGAGTTCAATAGGCATGGTTTTTAATTTGGTTAAAGAGGCAGAACTGGTGTTTGATCGTAGCAACAACGAACCCATACATAAAGTGATATGCATATGCAGTGGCAAACCCACATGCAATAGAGTGGGTTTACTTGAACCCACGGAAATATTATAAATTTGATTTGCAAGCAACAATTGTTAATGATCTTTGGTATATCTGGTTAAGGTGGTGGCTAATGAACCGACAGAACTTGTGTTTTACACCTCCTAGTGACACCTATTTTTGCAATATCTTCATTATGACCCCACATAAATTGAATTCTGGGTTCGCCCCTATGCATATGCAGTGGCGAACCCACGTGCAATGGAGTGGGTTCACTTGAACCCACAGAAATATTATAAATTTGATTTGCAATCAACAATTGTTAATGATCTTTGGTATGTTTGGTTAAGGTGGTGGCTAATGAACCGACAGAACCTGTGTTCTACACCTCCCAGTGACACATATTTTTGCAATATCTTCATTATGACCCACATAAATTGAATTTTGGGTTCGTCCCTGTGCATATGCAGTGGCGAACCCACGTGCAATGGAGTGGGTTCACTTGAACCCACAGAAATCTTATAAATTTGATTTGCAAGCAACAATTGTTAATGATCTTTGGTATGTTTGGTTAAGGTGGTGGCTAGTGAACCGACAGAATCTGTGTTCTACACCTCCCAGTGACACATATTTTTGCAATATCTTCATTATGACCCCACATAAATTGAATTCTGGGTTCGCCCCTGTGCATATGCAGTGGCGAACCCACGTGCAATGGAGTGGGTTCACTTGAACCCACAGAAATATTATAAATTTGATTTGCAAGCAACAATTGTTAATGATCTTTGGTATGTTTGGTTAAGGTGGTGGCTAATGAACCGACAGAACCTGTGTTCTACACCTTCTAGTGACACATATTTTTGCAATATCTTCATTATGACCCCACATAAATTGAATTCTGGGTTCGCCCATGTGTATTTGGCCAACACAGAGGCGATTACGATCACTAGGAGTAGAGTAGGATCCATCAATTTTCTAGTTTCGCATCTTCTTCGTCTTCTTCTCGGTTGTAACCCCTGTTTCAAAACTACACGTATATATACGTATTCTGACCTCAACACAAAGTTTATATTTTTGTAAGTAGATTGATGAAATTTGTAATTTTTACATTTCAGTTTGCCATTGAGGAAGAATAACAAGAAACAGAGGTAAGTTTACATTTTTTATTTTATGGTACTTTGATACCATATCACATCGCATAAATGCTCTTCTTACAAAACTTATAAAAATGGCATATGTGATGTTAAAAAGGGTATGCAGTGATTTAAACCTAATTCGAAATTTTAACATTTTATTTCTTAACATTCTAAGTCTATTAAACCATATTAGTTTCTTTATGATCTTTTGATGTCAAAAAAAAATGCCCTTTTTAGTTTTTACAAGGAAAAAAGTCCTTTATATCACAGGCTCACGTTAACTCTACTCTCTTTCCTTGTTTGCCTACGCTTCACTTGGGCCATTGCAAGTACAAGAACGTCTTTAATGGGGGCCTGTCTTTTACGATGTTAGATGTGATCAGGTATCCACAAATAACATAATCGCAAAGAAACTTTTGTCATGGCCAATTAAAGAGTCTAAAACTCAAATCCGAAAATTGAAAGTAATATGAATTCTCATATGAATAAAGAACATTTAGATTTTAAAACTTCAGTTGTTGGTGTATAAACAATATGAGTTTGAAGGCAAATACAAGGAACCCAAGTCCATAAAAAGAAGAGAAAGCAAAACCCTTAAGAGCACAAACATATCATAACAGATCAGATCTCCCATTTCTTGAGCTCCATACCATCAGGAGGAGTGCTCTCGATTTTCTTAGCTCCAACCTCTTTCCAGTCTGTTGACAGCACTGTTCCATTAGATTCCACCTGTCCATTGTGCAAAAAAAAACAGTCAATCAAAAGAACAAACGCAAATGAGTCAATCAAACGAAGATACTCACAAATGATTTGCTCATTGCACGCCTCATATCCTCATCAGCGTTTGAATATATCTCACGGAAGAACTTGTTCAAGGCCGCGTCTCCTTCCAGCTTCTCATCCTTCTCCTGTTTCTTCACTTCTGCTTCAAGCTTGTCCCAGTCCTTTACTCTCTTGGAAGAAGGATAAGCCGGTCTCATAGAAACCTCTGCACCAAAAGTTCCAAATGTCAAGAGACTGTGATTTCAACCTAAAACTAAAGAAAGAAAGAAAGATGGTAGAAAAACCTGTTGAGACGTTAGGCTTTGGCAAAACCGCTGGCCCTTTGCCGTGTTCAAGAGAGGCCCATGTAATGATCTCTGCTTTTGCTAGACGGATCTCAATCTTGGTTGACATTACTTCGTATCTGCACTTCTCTGGTACTATCTGAATCAAAGAAACAAAAGATCAACACATTGTGTTCAACACATATATAACATTGATTCATTCTATGAATCATAAAGTTACCTTTCCAAACAATCTCGGTTGGAGATGATAGGCTTCCTCTCCAGGAACATCAATCACAACACTCAGCTGCAAAACCACAGAACAATTAGCACTCACGGTTTACACAAAAGCTTATAAATCATGGAGGTGTGTTCTTAGGATGCAGCATGCTTACAATCTGTTCACCAAAGTCTATATTAACATTCTGCTTCGGTATCCCTTTTGCGAAAACAGTCACCACAACCTCTTCTGGCTTTTGGTAGTATTCATGTCTGTTTAACATTCCAAAGTAAGAGATTATTCAACAATTCTTACAACTTTGGAATTTGAAAAAAAAAATTAGCATTATTGTATGTACAGTGAAACTACCTGAACTTTGGTTTGGCTGGTTCTACAGGGGCCTGATGATCAACTTTTACTGGCGGTTGAACCAAATCTTTCTCTTCTTCTGATCATTGCCAAAAAAAATACAATCAATCATGCCTCCTAAATATAACGAATCAGACAACAACAACAACAACAACAACAACAACAACAACAACAACAACAACAACAACAACAAGCAACAAAGATATACATACCTGCGATTCTAATATTGCATTCATCAATCAACTTCTTGAATTTGGATTCACTTGGTGCCTTTGAGGCACCCTTTTCAAGAGCTGTTTTAGCAGTTCGATACTCTTCAAGCTTCATACAAGCAGTTCTACAGTCACAAACACCAAATATATGAACAGCTTGCTTGACAGAGATCAAGATAACAATTACACATCAGATGAAATAACATAGACATAATACCCTTTTCTCAAGTAAGCTTTGGTCAATGAAGGATTCAACTCAATAGCTTTCTTCGCATCTGCCACAGCTTCTGCTCATTCAGAGAACACAAGTCAAAGTCAGACCCTAAACTGATACAAGATCTCTTAACAACTAAACCCTAAATTGACACTGAACCGGATTAAACCAACCTACTTCTAACTGTACATAGAATCCTAAAGACATGAAAACCCATTAACCCCCAATAGATAAAGCTCTTTCTTTATGTTTTCTTCTAACAAAATTTTCGTTTTTTCAGTACAGACATGAAAACCCTTTAACCCCAAAAAGACAAAGTTGTCTCCTTTATGTTCTCCGTGAATCTAAAGTATGGTTCTTTCTTACAGAACAAAGAAGTTACCGGTGAAGTTCTGCAGTTTGATGTAAGCCTGAGCGCGATCAGCGAAGAAGTCAGCGCAATTGGGATCCAAGTCAATGGCTTTAGAGTACAAGTCAACAGCAACGCCGAAGTCGTCGTCTACGAAAGCCTCTTTGGCCTGAGCTGCAAGTTCCTTAGCCATATTGATTGGACTTTGCTTTAGATTGGGAGAGAAGAAGTAGAAGATTCGAATGAAGTAGAGGCAAAGGTTTTGTCATGTTCCCACGAAAGGACTTGAGAGTATTTAAAGAGAAGTCATTCGATTCTAGATTGTTCCTTTTATGAGTTGTGTTGAGCGGAATGCCCAGATGATTTTTTTAAAGGAAAAATAAATAAAACTTTTCTCTTTTCCACGACTTTTCCTTTTTTCTTGTAATTTTTTTTAGCAAAATATTTTCCTTTTTACTGTATATGTTTAGATATCTAGAGTAAGAAATAAAAATAAAATGGAAATACAAGTATTCTTGAAATATATATATATATATATATATATATATATATATATAAGTTTTAAGGAAAGTATATAAATATCGAATATCTAAATTTGTTTTAGATTTTTTTCACAATAGTTACATATTGAAGATTATAATTTTCTTTACAAGATTTACGAAACCAATGAGTATTTGCCTATTTGGGGTATTTTAAAAAGGGAATTACGGTTTTAAGAATCTGTAGCTATGTTTTCATTCTTTTGAAATTTTCAATGAGACATAGTGTTTATTTTAAGATTTATAGTAAAACTCTCAGTTAAAACATTTTGTTTCAAGTTTTTAATGTAATTACTTTTAAATATATTGTTTATTTTAGGATTTATGGTAATGATCTCAGTTAAAACATTTTGGTTCAAGTTTCTAGTGTAATTACTTTTCAATCTTTGCTTATGTTAAAGTAAATCAAGTTTTACACAATAGTTATTTTCTTTTTATTTTATTTTCATAACAGAAATTACTTAGAAAATATGATATGAACGAAACAGACAAACAAAAGCAGCAATTTGATTGACATTTGAATCCAATGATTTGAGGAATCTTTTCTTCAGGGTTTCGTGGAATTTTGTAGAAAAGATCAAGGATTCAAATCGTGATACAAGGAATTAAGAGGAATAGTCAATTCCTATGCATTTTTTAAAAAATATATTATTTACGAGGAATTTTTTCTCCATTTTATTCCTCGTCATTCTTTGAATTTTAAGGAATTATAGAAGAAAAATATTTCTTATCAAAATTGATATGAAACAAAAGGAATAAATATTTATTTTCATTCTTTTTATTTTGTTCCTATTTGTTTCTTTCCTATTCATTTTTATTTTTATTTTAATGGTATAATGTGTCAAGGGGATGTGGTGAAGTCAATTTCAAAAGTAAACAAACACAGTCAAAATGGTTTTAGCATGGGCCGGGGAATATATGATCATCCAATAAGGCCCATCAATGTTTAAATTAAACTCTGCCTTGTTATACTAGTTGTAGACAAAATCATATTACTTCTCCCACAATCGGAAGCCTTGAGAAAGGGACACTTGTTTGTGACTGAGTTGGGTCATCTCTGGTTAGCTAAGCGATCCTTCAGTGTTCTCCTGGCTCCATCTTTCCAGTCCAAATTCTGATACCTATGATGGGTTAGAACATATATTTATTACCCATGACTATATTGCCACTAGATACGACCAAATAGATGTTTTTCTTTTGATTATTTGTTGCTTGAGGGTTTTTCTTAACGCTAATAAACCCTAATTTATTATGACATTTGTAACTATGAGAAAAATTACAAAGATGATTCGACAATCGATAATACTATATGTCTTATGAAATCTACACTTAACTGCATTATCTGAGTCGTCCTATAAAGATCTACTTCTGATCAGATTTACTTACACCATGTTGAAGAATTCTTGTACGCATTTCTTCCATAGTGCATTAATAAATTTACTTACACCATATTAAAAATCTCTTGTACTTATGTAGTTTGTATTAACAAATTATTCTCTCCGAAACTTGATACCTGAATTTTTCTATTATATACAAGAAATTGTATAGTTTGAGATTTGAACCCCAAACATGGGTGCAAAAAATTTTAAAGTTTAAACCTTAATTAGATTTTGATCGCCCTTAAAAAAAGGCAGGTATAATTTTGGTTAACTTTTTTCTATAAAATTTCTATACATATGTTTTGATTTGATAAACAACATTTGAAAATTTAATAAGATATATAGTGTCATCACAATTTGTCTGTATAAAAAAAAACAAATTGTTCCAAATTTGGAATCCCAAACCTGAATGCAGAAACTTTTAAACTTTAAACCTTAATTATATAGTTCGTACCATATAGTAATAGAAAATGGTAAGCAAATCATAAACGAAGATTGGCTAAGTGATTAACGCATTATTAATGGGGATATGTAACGTACACGAAGTTGCGTTAAATGAAAATAGAATAGTGAACACAAGCCTTTGTCACATGAGGTCCATCACTTTATTTTGATCCTATCTTTTTTTTTATCATCAAGATTCATACTGACTTTGTAAACCAAACTGTTAATTATGCATCCATATAAACGACGAAAGACGATTGTTGTTTGACACTACGTGCTAAATTGTCCGATCTTGAATTCTTCGTCCGAGGTACATGAATGATTTCTGAGTGGGTGAAACTTCTTTTCAAATTCTTGATATCTTCCAAATACATTTCAAATGCTGGTCATTCTTCTGGTTCTGAAACCATCTTCACAGTTGAAACAATCTGTTGCAAATATTACCTGAAATTGACGCAAATTCCTCATACACTCCATCGCCATATTAGTGCTTCCACCTCCGAACGAAGATATGAAATAATTTTCCTAACATTTCTTGCCCCCATCAATCTATCGAAACCTTCTAAAATACTATACCAACCTTGTCTTGAGAAAGGTTCATTTTCTTTCCACGACTCATCTGTAAAACACCATGGCCCTGAGATGGATGGTAAGTTTCTTGTTATACTGATTGTGTTGCCCTAGATGCATTCACCACTTGTGCCTCAGCCCATAATATTGACTCTGTTTCCGCTATCCGAAGCGTTTCCCTTAGATCAATGTCAAGGTTACTAAAACTTTCTTGTTTCGCATTTTTCAGATGTACCATAGTATCCATGCAAACTGATGATCATCCATTTTTGCGAGAACTCTTCAAAAAAGACGATCCATGTTTGTGAAGAGAGAACTGGTGGGGAAAATAGTTGGATTTGATGGGATCTTCGAGAGAGCCCAAAGTTGAAGCGCTGGAAGACATTAAAAAAATATATGATTTATTGACTCTTGTCAAGTTTCGCATCTTGCACAATAGATATCCCTTTGTATTCCTCTTGCTTTCAAGTTTTTCTTGACAGCTATACACCCTGAAACCAATTGCCATTAGAAATGTTTTATCTTCGGTGGGTACCGCACCTTCCAGCAAAACGCTTTCAGAATATCTACAGTGGGTCCTTGAATTGCTTGTGGTTTTTCCTTGTCTGTGTAGACCTGTTCCACTTGGTAACCCATTTTAACCGTGTATTTACCATTATTAGTAAAATGCCATCCATCCCTATCCATCATTCGAATCCTAGATAATGGTATGCTTTCGATAATATTTACGTCCTGAGGATCCACTAATGCCTGAGTTTCCTGTGAATTCCATGTCCGCGAGACTGAATTAATGAGAGAGTCAACGGTAAGGTCAGAGTAAAGGTTATGTTGGTTTTTGTTTGCTGGTCTCGGGTGAGTGGTTGGAAGCCATCGGTCATTCATACAGATATAGATGAACTTGTTCTCACTATTTTAATTAGTCTTTTGCTAACCAGAGATCTATCAGATACAATAATTCTTTGCCCCAATCTCTTATATGTTAACAAAGGAGCATTACTATTTACAACTTTTTAAGTGTAGCCACGTGTCATATGATAATTTTCATAATTCTTAAAAAATATGTTGGCCCATCTAGATATATACTATGCAATTTATTTTATTAAATATCAAATTAATTAATAATGCATAAAAATATTTTTATTTTCTTTAAATAAAAGCTACAAATTACCTAATATGATTAACATATTTACGTAAATTAATGATTTTGAACAATAAAATTTTAATAATTATTTTTACATCCTCAATCGTTTTGTTTAATTAATATTATTAAAAAATATTGAACAATCACATCATATAATAAAAAAATTAGATATTTTTCTTATATGTTATATTTTGAATCTTTTAAAGCGACTATAAATTACTAAAACTGTTAAGAGTCTAATAATGAAAAATTTGTGAACATTGTTTTACATTTTTTGTTACAAAAAGATACAAATAATATAAAATCATATGAATATTAAGTACAATTTAATAGATATTCAGATTATATATATATATATATATATATATATATATATATATATATATATATATATATATATATATATATATATATATATATATATATATATATATATATATATATATTATTTAATTTAATCTATATGCCATATAAGAAAATATAAATACGTTAATTTTGAAATTCACATTCAAAATATATTGAGACCTGATGATTTTAATTTCAAACATTTTTTCATATAATATATTGTAAATATATATATATATATATATATATATATATATATATATATATCATTATACAGCTAGGTGATATAGTTGATTTTCATTGATGTTAATTTTTAGTTTATTATTTCTATATAAGGGAGAATTTGAAATATGTGCTTTATTGGAATATCTATTATTACACGAAGAATCTTGAATTTTTTTTTGCTAAAAAATCTATAATTTCTTATACGAATAATCTGTATTACTTGGGAAAGAAGTCGGTCTTAATTTAGTAATATTTATAGTTAAAAATGAAATACAATATACCAATGTGAACATATTTTAAATATTTGTAATTCAAGTCTAATAGTAAATATAATCTTTTCTATTATATCTTCAACATGTCCAATTGATATAGGATTATGTCCATTTTAAACTTTTACTTTTTTTAATGATACATGCTTTAACATAACTACATGAAACTGAACTATAGATTGTGGATGTAACCACCATTTATATTGCTTAATTATCGGTGGCTACTTTTTTGTAACTGCTATATGAAAAAGAACGGGTATATGGGCCAAACATATGGGCCAAACATAATTTTTCATCTCAAAAAATTAGTGGAAGCGTATATTCAAAGATAATATAAACGTACAGTATATTTTAATAAACGATTGTTCAGATTTATATGTGTTTCTAATATATTGTTTTCAACGTATATTTTTGTTTTATAATTTATTTAATAACTAATATATTACGTTGGGAGAGACCCGTAAAGGTATCAATTTATTAGGTGGACATCGAAGGGTAATACCCAAATTGAAGGGTAATGTTCAACTGGTGGACTATATATTCAGTTTAATGGTATTATTTCATAATACCCAAATAACTAATATATTTTAGTTAACTAATATATTATGTTCGGGTAAATAACTAACAACTTATCATTTAATAAGTTCAACACTGACCTGTAATTACCCAGAAACTTATTAGGTTTTATCAATTTATGAATAATATACTTTAACTTAAAGGTTTTATCTAATGTTTTATACTAATTGTTCTCAAGCTAATTAGTATGTTATGCTAATTACGTTTATATAGTTCATCTTCCAAAATTATTAAAAATATACACAAATAGGTAATCTCTGAAAATCCAAATATAATAGAAACGTAATTAGCTTTCATAATTTTTCATCTCAAATGCCTTTACCTAATAATATGGGCCAAACATAATTTTATCTTCAATTTTGTGAAAGAGTATTTATTTAACAAACAAGAACATTCAAAGATACATTTTTGTTAAATGGATTTGGCACAAATTTATATTTATGAAATATCATAAGTTCGATACACTTATTAAAATTTCTTACTAATCATTTAAAAAAATTACACAAATATGATTACAAATAAAAGCACAAACATGATTACAAAAACATCATATATAATTACCAAAACGACATAAATATAAAAAACAAATCTAAAAACATATGAAGAAAAATATAACGGTTTTATTAAATTAGGAACATGATCAGTTGATACTATTATGAAAGTATTATTCATACAAATATATTTTACGGGTATTAGTTTAACGGGTTTTAAATAAATTATTTGATTAAAAATATTATTAAATGTGATTTTAGTTAAAATTAGTGAAGACCATATTAATTCATTTACATATATATAAATATATAAATATATATATATATATATATATATAACAAAATATATATAAACTATTTTTTCAAACATTTTTCAAAAAAATTTGTTCGATTTTCGTTGTGGGCTCGATTTGATATTAGTTTCGGATATTACACTTTAAAAATCGTCTGAGTGTATATGTCAGATATAATAGATTATGAAACATTGGTTTTCGGTCGACTCCGAATCATTTTGTGGATACGAATATTCTTGACTAATTATGTTAGGTAACTATTAAGAAAATATTATATGTTACAAACTTTAGAAATAAATTTTAAAAATAATTTCTAGAATACATATGACATAAGTGTATAGTTGTGCAACTTGACATATTTAATATAGTTATATAAATTATATTAAAATATTAAACACAAATATGATTACAAAAAAGAACAAACCTATAAATTAAGGTTAAATTTCTCATAAAAGTTAAAATAAAATATAGGTAAGGTTTAATAGAATATAACACGTTAAAAACCTAGGTATATAACACGTTAAAAACCTAGGTATATAACACGTTAAAAACCATTCTAAT
Organism: Hirschfeldia incana; assembly: GCA_026261945.1. NCBI lineage: Eukaryota > Viridiplantae > Streptophyta > Magnoliopsida > Brassicales > Brassicaceae > Hirschfeldia > Hirschfeldia incana. The sequence continues at coordinate 10,251,579 of JABCMI010000006.1, forward strand.
ATATAGGTAAGGTTTAATAGAATATGAAACTTTGATTTCGAGTTGAATAAAAACCGTTCGAATATATAGGTAAGGTTTAACACGTTAAAAACCGTTATATGCATTTTCTTTTAAACCATAACAAAAACTCGACCAACTACACAGATTTACGAACTGTTAATGGAATTTTGTATCCAACTTTTGAAGATGCTTATAATGCTCTTTTTTTTATTCTACTATTTTTTTCTTTAGGGGGTTTTTTATCTCTTTGTAAGCTTTCGTCCAATAATAATTTTATTTCAATGTTCAAAATAAGAAGCCTAATCATTTTGAGAGAAAAAAATACACAAGTAAAATTAGAAATAAAAATAAATATTTGCCCAAAACACAAATATCTGATACAAAAAAAAAAATATATATATATATATATATATAATAACAAAAAAACATACTCTTAGAAATGCAATTTCAAAAAAACATACAAAACAAAATATATACACGCCCTCTTAGTTAGAATTTTTATATCCAATACTATATGAAACACATAATATATATATACTATATATAACACAAATTTTCTACACTAACATTAGAAAATTATATTCTGCTAATGGATGCAGATTATCAATTAGTTAATTAATTATACTAACTTTCATTTCATTATGTAGTTCAATTTATTTTGACCATTGAATCAAATGAAAATTAATATTTATGTGTTGAAATTATCTAGCATTCTGTTGTAGTGCTGGACATTTTATCAGTTACTTTTGATTCCTTTCCTTATTCATTTTGATTCGATCCGAAAATTCTGGATATTCGTAAACTTTCAAAGCGAAGAAATTACTAAAAATCAATATTCATTAAACTTGAAGAAAATCACAAATACTAAATTTTTGGGAATCGGATATCCGATTCGATCCGAAAATATATAAATATATGATTTGACAAATTATATTCACATTATTACTTAGAGAAAATATTACATAAAAGGAACAGAAAAAAAATTACAACGATTATAATTTTGTTTCATAAGTTTTGTGTTATTATAATTGTTAGCTAATTTTTTTAAAAAAAATTACAAAATATGTAAATTCACTACTTCTTTTAATTTTGTATTATATACCATGACAAAATATATTTTTTTGATGAAATTTGATATTTATTGATCAAATAAAGAATATTATGTACAAAGAAATTTTCTAAGACGTAATGGGTTGACTGTGTATCATCACTTTAAATTGGAAAAGAAAAACCGGTTAGAGTGTGACTTCAAACCATCTGCTAAGCATTCCTCCAAGCTTGTGGTGTGGTGGATACTTGAGGGAATAAATTCTGTTCCTCATGGCTTTATCAATCATTCTACGCAACTGATCAATGGTTTGTCTAGGCCTTTGATGACGTCTTGCGTTCCTCTCTCGCCAAAGATGGTAGATGACCGTCTGAAAAAATAGGCGTGCAATGCAAGAATCGATTCCTTGAATTCCCATTTGTTGCAGACGATGCAGTGTCCACTGCCAATCCGGATTAACTCCTGCGCCCATGAGCTGATGAGCAGGCCCTTCCCATATTGTGTAAGAATATGGACAAGCGAAGTACAAATGATCCCTTGTCCCATCCATTTCTCCACAGAATTCACAGCCTTGAATCAGTCCCATGACAAAATATATTTTACAAAACCAATTTGTATTGCATTTTAAAATTATTTGTATTAATCAAAACAGATGTGACATTCGTAAGTATTCTTAAGTATCCCAAATATCTATTTTTTATATCTGTTTTTTCGAATATTCATATTTTTCTCAAACAAAGTAAACAAAAGAATTAGATATTAGTAACGAACAAAGTAAATCATAAACACCTTCAAAGATATGGATATCTAATCCATGCTCAAAACCTATTCTTTTGGGTTTAAAACTTCTATAAATATCTCATTTTGCAGAATGGAGGCAAAATAAGCATAGTATTAAATGGCGAGAAGGTCTATGCACTAGCATAATAGTCAGGTCTGGGCACGGATCGGATATCCGGGTTTTTGAAGGTATTTGTGATTTGCTTCGTATGTTACGGATATCTAGTTTTTGTATTTGATTTGCTTCTGAAAAATACGAATATTCGGAAAAACAGATATCCAGAAAATAATTAGATATTTGCGAATACTTACGGATATCTCATATGTTTTGATTAATACAAATAATCTTAAAATTTTGATGCAGATTTGTTTTGTATAATATATTTTTTACGTGATATATAAAATAGAAATTAAAAGAATTAGTAAATCTACATATTTTGTAAAACTTTTAAACTCAGATAACAATTATAATAACAAGAAAAAATATAATTATCATAAAAATATTTTGTTTCCTCTTATGTACTACTTTTATATAAGTTATAATGTAAATGAAATCTGTCAAATCATATGTCAGAATAATAATTATATACTTTTATACATATAGAACTTAAAATATAATCAAGATATAAATGTATTTATATATTGCCGGATCGGATCGGATATCCGCTTCCCAAAATTTTAATATTTGTGATTTTCTTCGTTTTTGACGGATATTGAATTTTAGTATTTTCTTTAATATGTTAAACTAAGCAATAAATTATTAAAAATCTACAAATTTGTATAATTTCTTCTGTTTGTATATCTAATTTTGATAAATTATTAAAATAATTTTATAATTAAAATTAAAACCTAAAATGTCATATAAATGTATAATATATAATTAATCGATAATTTACTGCTTTCTGTGCCTTGCCTATACTCCAGAAAATCTGTCTATTTGTTATTCCTGTATAAAACACATAGTTGCCGCCTATCGATTTTTAGAACATTGATTTTTTTACAATGGATTAGAGTTGCATCAGATAGCCGAATTGATTTTCGTTCATTCAATGGTACAACAAAATAAGTTATAATAGCATTAAAAGATCGCCAACTTGAAAAACAACGGGGGGTTAACAAAAACTATATACATTCTATTAAATTTCTATAAAAGTTAGAAAAATATTAGTAAAGTACATATTTATTCTCATATTCTGAAAATCATTACGATAATACAAACTTTTATGCGGTGTACCAATTTTCTAAAACCATGAAGATAAGGTCAATGGCAATCGAAAGTTAGCTAGAACAAAATCCTGTAAAGGATAACTGTAGTGAAAACTGCATATGTTACAACTAAACTAAGGCTCCGATTGGTATGGACTTTCGCTTTAGGTTTTGCTTTAGAATTGTGGTTGTAGAAAATTTGGCTGTTAGATTTAAATTTATTTAAATCAAACATATAGCTAAAGTTGTAGAAATTTTGAATAATATTTAAAATCTTTTATTTAAAAAGTAAAATCGTGCAGGTATTAAAAAATTAAATATATATGATTGTAAAAGTAGTACAATATGGAACTTAAATTAACAAAAAAAATCATTGATTAATTTGTCAATTTTAAGTTTTAATAAAATTGTTACAAACTTAAATAAAGGATTTAGTTACAAAGAGAAAGAAAAAAAATAAAATATTCGTAGAGAAAAAAAACGAAAGAGGAGATGCAAAAGTCACGTATTATTAATTTTAGGAAGAGAAACTTATAATAACTTTAGAGACTTTAGAATGATTATTTTTAAAAATCATTCTAAAGTCTCTAAAGTTATTATAAGTTTAAAAAATAATTATTCTGAAGTCTCTTTTACCAATCAGAATTTTTTTAAAAATAATCATTCTAAAGTTTCTATAAGTTTCTCTAGTTTCTTTTGTATTGCTTTAGAGAGAAACTTATAATAACTTTAGAAGCTTTAAGACATGTGCATTAGTGAACCTCTATCGAGGTTCAATACAATTGATTTTTTATTATTATTTTTTGTTTGACTATAAAAAAAAAATAATAATATCTGAACCAATCACAAGTCGTCATGTTACGTGGAATCCGCAGAATAGTGATGATACAGGTTTGTGGGGAAGAATTCGGGTGGTACGGATAATAAAGATGTGCATATTTTATTACTCTTTTTTAATTTGTGTGAACTTCCTCTTTGAACTCTTAATGCATGTGCCATTAAAATGATTATTTTTAAAAAAAGTCTGATTGATAAAAGAAAAGCTTTAAAGACTTTATAATATCCCAAAAAGCTTTCAAAGCCTCAACACCAATCGATCGTTACATTCCATGGACATGGACCATCCCAAGTTTGTGGAGTTCCTTTTTTCTTGGAAAACAAACATGAAGAGGAAGGAGAAAACATACGATCGATGATCAAACACGCAAAAAATTCGCATCAGGTTTGCAAGAAGAGGGTCATCAAAAACAACTAAAAAGGGACATCAAACAATTAGTTATAATTTATATAATGAATAATGAAAATGTTTATGACAGCAGAAAGAAAAAGAAAAAAGAAAAACTAACGGCAAAATCTAACATTGACGTTTTCAGGAATGGGTGCTAAATATTTATACCGCCATTTCTACGGCACGGCATTCCCATATCACTAAATCAGTTTTTTTTTCTGAAATGTGATAAACGCCACTTATTTCGTTTTCTTACATAGACAAGATTTATGTATTTTTTTTGTAACGTTATGCATTATTTATATATCTTTTTATTAGTAGTATATATAAATACTATCTTGGCATGAAATCGGAGTATTTGAGTGTGACCCATTCTTAACCAAAAACTTTCAAAATCTTTGTTATATTGACATTTTGTTGAGAGATATATAAATTCAATATTCTAACATAAGTTAATCTATAACATATCTTACAAAAGTTCAATTTTTATCTTGAAACCAGTGCCGGTGCGACCGGGGCCTATGATATTTGGGATCCAATTTCTTAGAATTTTTTTTTAAAGAAACTAAATTTTGTTAAGAACAAAAATATATTTACATGTATTTCGATTTTCTTTTAATTTATATGGTTTCATAGATGAATTTAATAACATTTTAAATAATATAATATTTTTAAAATCATGCTAAAAAACTATTAAAGTGTCTAAAAAATTTTTTTGCCCAAAGGCCATTATAAACCATGAACCGCCCTTGCTTGAAAACGTTGTCATTCGTTTGAAGATATATCTTACTTAATTTTCTTTGTTGTTGGAGTTTATGCTTATTATCAAAAATTATAGAAAATGTTATTTTACTATTGTATTCAAACTTGTTGAGTTTCTAAGGAAAAGTAATTTTTTTTGAAAAAAAGGAAAAGTAAGTTGTGCTCTACGAATTTAGTATCCGAAATTTGAGGTAACTCAATCAAAATAATTGTGCCAATAAAAAGAACCTTTATATTAAGCACCATTAATTAAAAAGTAAAAGCTATATTGTAAAAGGGAAAAAAATAAATGGTGGTTAGCAAGTAAGATTCATTTGAAATGTCACTAATAACAACTTGCTATATTGAAAACCTTTCATTGTGAATCCGTATTTATCGAGACTTAATTCTTGTTGGTAATTTGGGTCACAGTTTTTTAATTAAACAAAAAGTGTAATAAAAGGTTATTAGAAAAAAACAGCGCAGCCAAATTAACCTAAAATTAATTACTAGAAACAGATCATGAAATGAAATTATGTACGCAACTCATGGGATATCTATAAATACCCCCAATGAACTATTTCATGCATAATTAAGATACATCAAAAACCATTTCAAAAAGGAAACGTTTCTAGAAAAATTAATTGTGATAATAATGGGCAAGCTCTTATTGGTAATGTTAGTGGAACTTTTCATGGCTTTCCAAAGCATGGGAACTCTTGATTATGGAGATGCACTAAACAAGTCCATCTTGTTCTTTGAAGGCCAACGATCCGGAAAACTCCCGGTTAAACAACGTGTTAATTGGCGAGCTGATTCTGCCCTCTCCGACGGTTCACCGGATAATGTAACGCATCTCATCAATAATTTGGCATTATTTATCTCCTTGCACAAAAAAGGGGCATTATTTTATCTCCCCAATCGAATTTTTCTGTGCTTTTCTTTGTTAATTTTTTTTGAATTTTTCCTTTCATTTTCCAGGTAAATTTGATTGGAGGGTACTATGATGCAGGTGACAACGTAAAATTTGTGTGGCCAATGTCATTTAGCACAACCTTATTGAGTTGGGCCGCTATTGAATACCAAAAAGAGATTTCCTCTGTAAACCAACTCGGTTATCTTCGGTCTTCTATTAAATGGGGAACCAATTTTATCACCCGGGCTCATACTGCTCCCACCACACTATATACGCAGGTAAAGTCCATTTTGATTGTTCAGAATCAAAGTAATCATATCTTAACCAGCCGAACCAAGACATTTTGGTATGTTCTGGGTAGAAAATACCGACTGGTCTGAAAAAATTCCAAGATTTATAATTTGCACTATGCCAATACTGAATTAGTATGACGACCGTTAAAAAAGTATGGACGGTTGCAATCTCAAGTTTATAAATTTTCTTCTAAACAAAATATATTAATATTAATATAGCCGACAAAAAAAAAATTAATATTAATATATTTTTTAACTTTCACTAGATGTTTTATGAAAATTAAATTGAATTGTACACCCCTACCCTAAGTGGGATTCGTATGCAAATATCAAAATTGAATTATTTTCTTTTTAAAAAAATGAAGTAATTCTTAAAATTGTTTTTATAATGGCCATAAAAGGTAGGAGATGGGAACTCAGATCATTCTTGTTGGGAGAGGCCAGAAGATATGGACACTGCCAGAACTCTCTACAAGATATCATCCTCGTCCCCCGGATCTGAAGTCGCCGGTGAAGCCGCAGCCGCTCTTGCCTCCGCCTCACTTGTTTTCAAATCGTTCGATTCTAAATATTCATCCAAGCTTCTAAGCCATGCAAAATCCGTTAGTACACTATATATACAATTGAATTCCAAAATACCCTATGCTCCTACGATTCAGTCACGAGGTCCTGTATATGCTTAGTTTGTTGGTTTAACATTAGCTTTATATATTTTTTGCAGCTATTTGAATTTGCTGATCAGTGTAGAGGTTCATATCAAGCATCTTGCCCTTTCTACTGCTCACACTCAGGCTACAATGTAATTAAACTGAACTAGACCGGTACACATGATTCAATAGATGGCTCAACCCAGTCTCTAATAAACTAAACACATACTTAAAAAAACGAATACTTGCATGTAATATAAATTAATTACTTTTTGTGAGATAACAATATACTATATTTTCAAATTATTTTGTGGTAAACAGGACGAGTTATTATGGGCTGCGGCTTGGCTATACAAAGCAACAGGAGAAAATAAATACCTAAGTTATGTCATAAGCAATCAAGGTTGGAGCCAAGCCGTGAATGAATTCAGCTGGGACAATAAATTCGCAGGAGCTCAGGCTCTACTCGCATCAGTTAGTATATACTCCTGCATTTAAATTTACAATTCGTTACTATAACAATAAAATTTAGGTTGAATTTAATTAATGTTTGATCTCCTATATTTATTTTCTTTAAGGAGTTCTACAACGGGAAGAATGAATTGGGAAAATTTAAGAACGATGTTGAGTCATTCGTCTGTGCATTGATGCCAGGAAGTAGCTCTCAACAAATAAAGCCAACTCCTGGTAATTTTCACAGGTTATCTTTTTTTTATCTAATTTTCACTGGTTATCTAAACTACCAAAAAATGGTTTGCTTATTAATATATTTTCGGTTGGTGTTTATTCTTATAATTGTCTATACTTTTGGTTATTCAGGTGGCCTTTTGTTTACTAGAGACGGTAGTAACTTACAATATGCAACAACAGCTACAACAGTTTTGTTCCATTACTCAAAAACTTTGACTCAAGCCCGGGTCGGCTCAATCCAGTGTGGCTCAACCAAGTTCACGGTATCACAAATTCATGATTTCGCCAAATCACAGGTAATAAAATAAGCTACCATATTAGACTAGTTTTGTGCACCATTCCATTTTTAAACCGGTCGGTTTATTTCCAGGTGGATTACATTCTTGGAAATAATCCAATGAAAATGTCTTACATGGTGGGATTTGGGAACAAGTGCCCAACACAGCCTCATCATAGAAGCTCATCTTTACCGTCAATCAAATCTAAGCCGGACAAAATTGACTGCAAGGGAGGGTTTTCATACTACAATATTGATCAACCAAACCCGAATGCGCATATCGGCGCAATTGTTGGCGGACCGGACTCATCAGATCACTTTAGCGATAAAAGGACAGATTACTCCCATGCAGAGCCCACAACTTACATCAACGCCGCCTTTATTGGGCCCGTTGCAGCTCTGATTTGCCGGAATTCTAACTAGAGCACCGGGAACAATTCTACCAGACCGGGAGCAATTCTACCAGACAAACTCACTCTTAAATTTAGATGTGCGCAAATTAAATATTAGCAAATAAGAATATCATAACAACTATTAGACAACAAATTTTAATATTTAATCAGGGGATGTATCATTTGCTTCAAAAATATGTGGACAAACACATATATCGTTGTATAATAGCTTAAATAAAATGAAAACTATCTGATTTCATATAATATTGGATATTATTTTCTTTCACAAATAAAAAAAATAGTTGCGGGTGAAGATCTTTTTATGATGATATAACCATTCATGTGAATTAAATGGTCAAGACTAATTTAAAATATTTACAAAATTCTAGACATGTTGATTTAGGGCCTATGTTGATTAGTTGATATATTAACGAATATAGTATGTCATTATTTTTATTTTTTGAAACAGGTTTTTTTTTTCAAGTCTCAGAATCTAAAGAGAGAGAACAAAGGAGGCGGAGGCTAGTAGTATGTCATCTATCTTATTAAAACAAAAACATTACAACTTCTTCTAGGTGGATTTTAAAGTTGGACCCCCTATAATTTTGCCTATATTAACCTAACCTTTGATAAAATATTTCCTTAAATATTTACTTAAATAAGGTTGTTGCACCCTTTTATTAATCTACCTAGACTAACTAAATAATTTTCTTACCTTATATTTCTTTAACTAAATCATAATAAATGATCTTATTTGTCTTTTAATTTTTTACCTTTTAATACACCGATTCTTAATGGATATCATATCTAATATCAAACAAATTAATTGATGTCAGTTAGTTTTGATTTGTGCTCGGTTTGATATAATTAATTTCAAAATTTAAAGTATATCTATACCAACATGTTCTTCATACCATTACCAAACGTTTTTCTATCTTGCCCCACTAACATACAATGTCACATTATCATGTTAAAAAAAACATAAATCCATATAACTAATACTGACATATATCATATAATAAAAATTCATGTGTCATGTCATTCATATTCAATAAATCTTTATACCCTAGACCCTTATCTAAAGTCTAAAAATTTAATAACTTTGTAAAAGAACCATGTTCAGGATAATAAATTTTGTATTCTCATACATATATATATATATATATACATTTGGAATAACACATTTGTTCAAATGCGTAGAATAACCACTAAAAACCCTTTTTGTCCAACAAATCACTAAAAACCTACAAATTAAAATGCATAACATGAATAAAGTGCATTTACCTAATATGACAAATCAAATAGTATATCCAGTTTTATGTACTATTGTAAAATATATGAGAAGTTTAAAAAAATCGAAAAAATATTATAAGATTTTTCTGGATTTTGACTTGTCCAACCAGTGTCATTAACGGGTTTATTTTATCATAATTTTAATTAATAAATTTTAATTAAATCTGTATTCTGTGAATATATATCAATAGGTTTAACCTCTAATAGAAAGCTAAATGAAGAACATAAACATGTCTGAATTATATAGAGCCACTAGGGTTAATGACTCGATCGTAAATCTGGATCGAATATCAAAATAGTATTTATATTTCGAATAAAAATAATTTAGATAATTTGATTTTTTTGGTGATTTGGTTTATAAATAGTATTTTTAGGATATTTGGTTATTTAAAATTAAATAAAATTGATATTTGTGGGTAAATAGTTTGTATTTTAAAATTTTAGATACTCATTTGATTCTCAGTTTCGTTTCAATTTTTGGTTCCAAATAATAAGATCTGCTCTGTTATTGATGAAATTTGATTCAATTTTTTTTTCATTTTTCTCAGTTTAGTTAATCCATTGCAGATAAATTTTCTCCAACTTATATACTACCTAATATATATGTCCATTTAAATATCTTTAAGCCGGAAAATAAACCCGGGTCAAAATCTAGATTTGGACATAATTTAGTATACCAATTGTATCTTTACTTTTGACATCACCGATATACCAATCTATAAAAATTGACTATACTTACACTACCAAACAAACTATATTGTATATTCTTCATTTATTTCAATTAGTTGCAGACAATTTGTTAACCTACATCAAGACTTCTATCAAATTAATAATTTGATACTATCAATATTGTTAACCATGTGTTTTCAATACAATAGAATTGACAAATCTACACTACCATCTATATTCATTGTACCACAAACTCTACACTTTTGTACCTAGCCCTGAGCACTCGGGTTTTCGGTTCGGATCGGTTTGGTTATTCAGTTTTTGGGTTATTCGGATTGGGATGTTTAGGAATTGTTTAGGAACCATTTAGGAACCGGATAGTTTTTGGATCGGTTCGGATAATATCAGGTTCGGGTTGGGTTTCTATTTTTTTATAAAACCCAAAGTGGAACCTTACTACAAATAATTCGGATTTAGTTCTAATTTTAAGGTCAAAAAACCAAAAAAAAGAACGAAAACCCGAGAAAACCCGAAAAAGACCGAAAAATATTCGGGTTATTCGGATAGTTCGGATTTTTTAGACATCTTTTATTTATAAATTATATTTTATATATATATTAAAATTAAAATAATTAATTTTTCAATATATTCAAAATATTCGGGTACCCATTCGGTTTTCGGTTCGGTCCCAATTCGGTTTTCGGGTTTAGAAATATAGGAACCATTCGAGTTTTCATATTTGCTGGTCCAGTTTCGGTTCTGATTTTTTCGGTTAGATTCCGGTTCGGTTTTCGGGTTTCGGATAATATGCCCAGGGCTATTCGTACCTGTATAAACCATAATATTAGTGTAGGTTAAGAAAGCAAATACATAAGAGTTGCAAATGCAGAATACTTACAATTAGGTTGTATTTTTTATTTAATGAATTTTTTAAAATACAGAAGACTTACAATAAATATTACTAAATTATTGTTGATACAACCATTAGGAGCAATTATGTAATAATTCTTTTTTTTAAATTAATTTCATAATGTACAAAGAAAAAAATCAAAACACAAGTTTTATAGCAAAATCCTTTACAATAAAAAGACATAACATGCGTTTGCAAAAGAATGAAAACCCGCCCGACCGGGTGGGTCATGATCTAGTTTATCTTATACTAGAATCAGATATCTCTAAATATACTCGCGCTTAGACTAGTAATTATACTATATGACTTAAAATAAACTAAAATAACATTTAGCTATTATTAAATTTTTGCATAAAATCATTAAGATCGCGCGTCTATTTCGAACAATAGCTGACCATTTATTTAACATATAAATTCGTCGACAATTATTGCTTAAAGAAAAGCAGTTTTACAAACAAAAAAATTATTGCTTAAAGAAATAGTTTTCACCTTCATTTGACTCGTTAATGCGGCTGTGTGGGTGAGATGTACAGTGTATTGGTGACTATAATGCATAATAAATCTCATAGAATGCCTCTCTAGACCATCCAAAGGACCCTTCCATTTGTAGCCTACGTCTAATGTTTAGGCGGACTCTTTTTTAACACAGTGACAAATGTAGACTTAGTCGTCCTACTATCATATTTGTAATTGAAAATGTAAGAACTTGGATAAAATGGATTGTCTAAGCATTTATATGACGAGAAAAGAAAAAAAACGAATTTTATTAGGTTAACTTCAAAAGTTAAGCTGGAAACAAGACGAAAACTACGACGCTCTAATCTCCTACAGAGACTAGACATTTATACATTTCTCTCAAAGGCCGCAATGCAACTATAATATAAGTTTGACTATATATATATATATATATATATATATATATATATATATATATATATATATATTCATACACAGCTAACGTTCTCTAATAATTCCATAAGCATCCATTGAGGAACTCTTGGCTATTCAATAATTCGTCGAAGTCACCAGCAAAGCTCGGAAAGTTTCCGAACCCAGACAATAAATCTGATGGTAAAGTGGTGCTCGTGCCTTCCATTTCATCGGTTGCTTTGTAGGTACTCATTTCTGCAACCCCCGTGTCATGAACCCCAATGGAAGATTCATCAGTAGATGTGATCATGGGGTTACTTGTGGGAGAAGAAACCACTTCTTTGACGGATTTTTTGGTTATGGACGGTTTGGATTGGGAAGATTTGGCTCGAGTTGAACCGGCTAGTGAGTTTCTCCGGGTTGGTAGCTCATGATTGTGCTCGTTCGTATACGTTATGGTGAACTTTTCCGGGTTCTGAGGATTTCTTTCAACTTGTTTTCTTGCTAAACACCCCTTCGAGCTGCTGCACCTGTAATAACTCCTGAAGAAAGCAAATATATATAAGTTGGGGAGTTTAAGTTAAATCGGTTATATTTGGTTAGGAGTAAAAAATAAGATCAAACTAAACCGGAATAGGCTTAAGACCTTGGGTATGGAGATCCTTTGATGGGTTTCTGCCCATATTTACGCCACGCCCATGCGTCCGACAACAGGTTCTCTTCTTTCACTTGCTCAACAACTCTCTTCTGTTGGTTCTTCTTGCTGTCGAAATAAAAATCAAAATATCTATTTATTTTTAAATTAAACAAGGAGCATATATTCGTCTATTCTTAATAATAATACCGAGTTGGAGATATAACAATTGTGGTAACTATGTACTAAAATAATATTTTTTTATTAGTAATCTGTAATCGTAGTTAAGACAACTTAAAACCAGTTTTATTCATATATGATAATCTAACAATATTCAAGTTTTTTTTATCATTTTAAAGAACTTCAAGTATAACTAACCTCTTCTTCGATTTGGACTCTGTGATTCTGATATGATCAACTCTTGATCCGGTAGATAGAAGACAGCCATGTGTTCGTTGTTTCTTATCATCTTGGAAATTTCTTGAATCTTCGGGAACAGAGACGGAGCTCGTGAGGGTAGTTTGAGAAGAGAAAGGATAAAAAGGTTTGTAGAGTTCACCGAGTTCATCTAAACCGGTGGTCTCCATCTCCGGTTCGTAGAAACTAGCCGTCTCAAATGGGAGGCAAAACCCACCGGAACTTTCTCCGGAGCCAGAGTAGCCTCTCACGATTGCTTCCAAGTCTTCTTCGTCCATATAAGCCACCTCACCCATGTCTCTCTTTCCTCTTCGAGATTTTGTTTCCTCTTTTATCTTATTTTTTTCTTTGACGAGAGAATGCCTTTTAGGCAACATCGGTTTATATAAAGAGGGAAAAAATGGACTGTTTGTTGTTTAGGGTTTTCTTCCGTTTCCCATCTAAACCCGTTAGTCATTCCAGCTTTTACAATTTATTGAGTAGACTTTAGAAAAAGTCAATTCGTACCTAAACTTGGATTTTAATTCAATTTTGTTTACTTGTCACAAATATCCAGCTCCGACAAAATATCTCAAATTATCATTCAAACACCAATATTCAGAAAAAAATCCATATTGACAATATCAATATGATTTTTTTTTGAAGCACATACAGTTAGAGAGAATCATTGCTTTTACTAAAATTAAATATTGAAAGTGGCATTTGTACATGCATATATGACGTACACAGTACACTAGCATTTTTATATGAAAAATGGTCTTGTCACTAATTCCAAACTTGTAAATTCTGTGTGTGCTTAATGTGGTACATAAGTCTAGCTTACCTTGTGTACACGTAACGAGCAATTGGATAAAAATAAATATGCTTATACAATATTTCCGCAAATAGGATCTCAATAGTAACCGTATTTTGGTAAACTATATTTTTTAAACGTTAAAAATATTTTCAGAGGCTATTATTACTTTATCTTAAGCCTTGTGGTGATATGTAGTTTGGTCCAAGAACCCCACGCCTCTATATTAGAATAGGGATACCTTTAAGAACAATATCTTCCAACTAAGACTAAAGAAAGATTCTCCAATAATATCTTCTTCTTTTGCTTGTTCTATTTTCTTTTAATTGTAATTACGAATTCTTATTTGTGTTTACATTTAATTACATGCTTAACTATACATTGCATACACAGAGTTATTATGTTGATCATAAATTATTTTGAATTTATAAACATAAATAAATTAAATGTTTGGTAGAAATAGGCCAGTATGTCAACCTCATTGAGGTATTAGGACAAGGTTTGCATATTGAAAATGTAAAAAATATTACCAAAGGTTGTGTCAGTGAAACTATTAGTTCTCTGCAGTGAACCGAAAAAAATAGATACTCTTTTACACATGTTGATTGTTAGTGGGTTACATTAGTATTTGGAATTTAAAATCTAACTTTTAACTAAATTTCAGAAAATTATTAATAATAAAGTATTTAACAACCTTTGGGAAGATATACTCCAATAATGATGCTCTATTCGCAACAGCTATATTTATTAATTATCTCATAGTTATTATTCCTTCCGTTTCATATTACTTGTAGTTTTAGATTTCGATACACAAATTAATAAAATATTTATTTTTTTATATTTACTACATAAAAACATCATTAATAATATATCTAACCACATTTCAACCAAGAAAAAATAGACATGAATTAATAGTCAAAAAATTTTGCATTAAAATCATAAAATGACACTTATTTTAAAACGAATATTTTCATCTAGAACGACAATTAAATAGAAACGGAGAGAATATTAGCTTCTATAGATTTTGTTAAAGAATTCTTTCGTGGAATTTTGTACTAAGGTCTTCAAATTTTTCGGTCCATGATGAATAAGATGACAGCCTTTCTTTTTTAGGGCAACATTATCAATGGGACTTATGTCAAAGTCCTTAGATTAGTTTATTGTTATTTTGATGTGAAGGATAAAATTAAGGACAAACCCAAAAAATCAGATTATTGGTAGGACTAATTCATTGTCCTTAACCCAAAAAATCAGATTATTGGTAGGACTGATTCATTTTATTAGAAGTTCATGATCAAACTGATCTTACAAAGTGAAAACATACTGCATAACTACACCAGTACGAAAAAGGAAAAAAACATTAAGCCACTAGCATATATTGATACCAGTAACAAACATAATGAGTGCTTTAAACAAGTTTTTGAGATCACCAACCGGCATATGTGACAGATTCAAGCTCCTTTCCAGCAAATTCAGGACCATGTTTCTCTGCAACCCATCTCCGATGATGCCTATAACAAAACCAGAAAAAAAAACAAAGCAGAACCATTGATCATCACAAATCAAAGCAAATAAAAGAAAAGTTAACTTTCTTAAAGCATAAGATATGTTAACACTATGGACTTTAGAATGTGTAAAAGAGCAAACTAATGGACACATGTTTTGAATTCTGTAATTTTCTGTTCTTTAATGTCTTCCACTTGGAACCAGATGCTCCATCTATCTTTGAACATGACAGTAAAATGGGTAAGAGAGGAACACAAAATCAACAATGTCTCAATTGCAAAAGATGTGGAGAGGAGGAGATTACATGATTGAGGAGCGGAGTTTGCTCTTGCTCAGTGATGAAACCAGGAATGTATAAGACTGTAGGGGCAAGACCTAACCTGAAGCTATCTAACTCCATGACTGTATCAAGAATCAAATTTGGTTTTGAAATTGAAAACAGTCTTATTGGATCTTCTATCAAAAAAGAGTATTTAAAGTTTAAACCAGACACAAGCGGAAGAGTTCCAACTACAGATCCAAACTAACATAGTCGCAAAGCTATTACTTTGTCTCAGCTATAAGATGGGGAGCAAAAGCAATCATATTTTAAAGGAACTAGAGTCTTTTTCAACTATGATTCTTCTATGATATACCTAAACCCAGCATAAAGGAAAAGGATGATGAATGAAACTAACCAGAAACTGCAATAGGAATCGATCAACCAGAAACTGCAATAGGAATAACCCAGAAACTGCAGTAGGAATCGATTCCTCTCGTTCTTCCTCTCACCCCAGAACGTGGAGGTTCTATGTTAAGTTGGTTGATATATCTCAGATCTTAATCGCCAGAATCAACTGAGCCACCACTGATTTGCTTCGTCTTCGAAAAGAGCCGCAAGGCCGACGAATTTGACAAGCGGATTAATAGACGAAGATAAGAAGATATTCGAAGGGTTTCACAACCTATGAGCCACTCTCGAAACCCTTTTTCTACAATTAGGATTAGAGGCAGCAGAAGATGAAGAACAATAAGAGGAGGAAGAAGATTTGTCGCTCTGTTTTCTTTTTGCATTAACAACACAGGAGGAAGGGGAACAGATGAAGTGCCAGCTGTCCTTAAGAACTTGTTCAGAAACTTCTTAATTACTATACGTTTCTCTCTTTTTACCTTAATTTTGATTTATTTTTTTTGTTTTTAATATTAAGAAACGGACGTAAAAACGCCGATAATGTTGCCCTTAGGGGAGGGAGAATGCAAATTGGCACGGGTGATTGCAGTCCCATAAAAGGCAATATGCAAAGGCAAATTACTCAGAGTCTCAAAGTAAACAAAATAAGTAGGGCTGCAAATTTGACTCAAAACTTAAAGTCAAACATAAAACTAACATTTTTTTCTTTTTAATTTTCTTTTGTCTTGTTCACCCTACAAGTTCACATTATTCACGAAAATGCCATTAACTTTTTTTCTCTTTTTTTTCGAAAATGACATTTTTACTCTCTCTACCTCATCATCTTCAAGCATTTACAAGATTGTCATTGCCATCAATACCCTAACCACCATGAACAACCATTTTGAAGCTCTTAATGCAGCTCAAATCAATTTACACTCTCTCTTTTTCAATTGTTATGAACTAAAAACAACATCTTTTTCATTTTTTTCCATATTTATCCAAAAAACTCAAATATTTTTTTGTAATTTTTTATGGATCATAGAGTCATTCAAGCTTATGATTCTTGGTGGGTTACTTTCGTTTGAGGTTATATGTGGTTGGAGAAGACTTATGTGTGTTAAGCAAGTCATCTCACTAATTTAAGGTATGAAACTGATTTTTTTCCAGATTTGTTCGTCTAGAAGACTTACGGGTAAATCTTTTGGCTGTAGAAGACGCACTGGACGACTTACTTGTAAGTTTTCCAGTTTTGTTTGTTAAAAAAAAACTCCAAACGACTTACAGGATAAACGAGTTAGTTTTGCATTTGACCGAATTGTGTCAGATATTTGAATTTTCCTGGACGACTTACTTGTAAGTCGTTTCTGGGCAAACATAAAATCAATATTTTATTAAAGCTAGATGACTTACAAGTAAGTCTTCTCAGGTTAGTTTTGCAATTAGAAAACAAAACTTACAAGTAAGTCTTCTCAGGTTAGTTTTTTCCCAAAAGACTTAAACGTAAGTCGTCCAGTCAGACAACTTACTTGAAAGTCGTCCAAGATAAGTTAAGTCGTCCAGATCTTTTTTCGGAGATTCTGGTCAAACCTTGCTTATCTTGGACGACTTTCCTGTAAGTCGTCTAGCTGGAAGACTTACTTATAAGTCGTCTGGGAGAATTAAATACTTAAGTTTTATTTTCGAATTTTAAACTAACTTGTGACGACTTACATGTAAGTCATCTAGAAATAATAAAATATGAACCTTTTTGTTTTTTCAGAGACGACTTACAAGTAAGTCGTCCAAGAAAAGTCAAATATCTGATACAATTCAGTCAAATGCAAAACTAACTCGTTTATCCTAGACGACTTATTGACACCAATGATGAATTTTGTTATGAGTTGGAATAATTGTTAAAATGCGTCTTAAAATATTGTATCAATATGAGGCTACCAACTTTCTTACTTATTAAGATGAGAAGAATGTCATTGGAGTTTATTATTGCATATGCGAGATCCAAAGATAAGAGAAAAGCTATTGAAATAATTTATTTCATTGATTTGTAAATCTGTAAACACATTGTTAGCTCATATATTACATCTTGGAAATATTATTAATGATTTTACAAAAAAAATCACAACTAAGGGAATACACATGAAAATCACAAAACAGACCACAAACAAAACTTTTATAGATCATTCATCTATAAAGACAAGCTTGAACTCCACGAGGTCCAAACGACTTCCACGAGGTCCGGACGACTTCTAGGAGGTTCGGACGACTTCCACGAGGTCCGGACGACTTCCGGGAGCTTGAGACGACTTCCAGGAGATCCGGACGACTTCCAGAGGTCCGTACGACTTCCAGGAAGTCCGGACGACTTCCAGGAGATCCGGACAACTTCCAGAAGATCCGGACAACTTCCACGAGGTCCGGAAGACTTCCAAGAGGCCCGGACGACTTCCAAGAGGTCCAGACGACTTCCAAGAGGTCCAGATGACTTCCTAGAAGTCTTCCAAATCTGAAAACCATGCATACCCAGATCTGAAAAACCTGCACATCCAAAAACGTTCAAATGGCTTAAAAACAGAGAAAATGAATGGAAGATTAGATAGATATACTTTTATAAAACACACAACGTACATATCCAAGTGGAAGATGAAAACTATCTAATTAAAAACCTGCAAAAATGATAGATTAGTGAGAAAGACATGAGACAAAACTAAATTGTTTTTATAAAGTTTGGTGTTTTCAAGTCTAAGAGACTAGAGTGGGTTTGGAGAGTTTTAGTTTGAGAAAAAAATAAGAATTTTATGCAACAAGAAGTTACCAAATGAAGAAAAATCAGACATAAAAACACATGTCTAAAATTAATAGATTTATCTTTAAATGAGTGGAAGTTGAGAAACATGTGATGAAAAACCTGCAAAAACAAGATAAATTAGTGAGAAAAATATGAGACAAAAAAAATGATATAAAGCTTGGTGTTTATAAATTGAAAAGATTAGAGAGAGATTGAAGAGTTTTAGAATGATGAACATTATATTTTTGTTGCAGCCATATAAGAGAAGGAGAAAAAAATTGTAAATTTTTCTTTATATATGGAGATAAAAAAAATCAATTAGGTTAAATATTTTTGATTCAGAAGAATTTTCAGTAAGTCTTATGAATAGAATACTTCCTAGACGACTTACTTGTAAGTCGTCCAGAATACTTCAATATTTTTAGCGGGAAATTAAAATATTTTTAAGCGCGAATATTTGGACGATTTACATGTAAGTCGTCTGGTTTAAATTATTCATCAGAAGACTTCAATATTTTTAGCGGTAAATTTAAATATTTTTAAGCGTGAATATTTTGACGACTTACGTGTAAGTCGTCTAGCTTAAATTATTCACCAGACAACTTAAAGTTAAGTCGTCCAAAACCCTATATTTAACCCCTAAAATAAATTGACTAATTTAACTAACTAACCATGTTATAAAAGCAAATTAAACTTAAAAAAATGTTTACTATACTCAGAAATAAACACATATAGGCCAAAATTTAATTCTTTCAAAAAAACATTCAAGCTTTCCAAAATCTAATCCTAAGAACACATACAATACTACAACATATGCTTGCAAAACCTAAATCAAAGAATATCATGACTCACTACTTTCATCCATCTATATTTAAAATAATTAATTTTTGTTGTATCTTAATTTATATATTTTACAACATATGTTAATTACATGATTTTAATTTTTTACTCATCAAAATATTTTTTACAAAATTTTAAATTATTTTTAAGAAGAATTAGACTGGACGACTTAAATCTAAGTCATCTGGACAACTTAAAGAAAGTCGTCAGGCCAGACGACTTACGGGAGCTATAAACATAAAAAAGAATTCGGTTTTATTGTTTGTACACAAGAAGCTGGTTGTAATTTCAATAGCTTTTAAAATAATTTTTGCATATGATTCAAGTTTGGGTTTACTTTTGTAGTTCCAATCAAGTTTTGAGTCATAGTTGGCAATTTTCCCAAATAAGTAATTTAAAACATTTAAAAAGGATATAAGTCAGCTTGCTCTTGCCTCTTGCAACTGGGAAGAAATCTTCGTCCTCTCTTGCACCAACTTGATGGTCTAGTTATAAATTTCGATACATACACAAAATACACAACAATATTGATGCCTCTCCGTCCTAAATTTCAATTTTATTTAAAACACTGGTGAATATATTTTATTGCTGATAACCAAATTTATAATAAAATATGGCAGCTCTTACATCATGATTGCCGTGTTTTCAAAATGAATTTAATTTCTACAAGTTAGCTATACTTAAATGACGAATAACATTCGTGACATCATGGGTAGGGTTTTAGCTGCACTAGTTAATCTGTATATGCTGTGCAGATACCGTAAACGTACATAAACAACTATTATATGTTTCTTAAGCATGGAAACACTATAGATTGACCATTCAGTTTTATTTTTCTAATAATTGGTCCTTATTTAAAACAAACCATATATACGTGAAAAGGAATCCGTGATAGATTTTTGCAGTTGTTATCTAAAATAATCATACTAAGAAGCTTACCAACATATATATTTGCCGTATATTCTGAGTTTGACACTACTCTCTCTTGAAAAGAAACTGGATCCTGGTAAACTTGTTCTTAGACTTGAAAACTTACTAAGAAATTAAAATTCCAGTTGCAATAAGCAGTTTGAATGTTATCTTTCATTAATTTGATGATACCACCACCAAAACTAAAAAATATATGCTGCGTATTAATATCGTAAACGTGTAATATTTTGAAAGATTTTATAAGAATTTATAAAAGTATAGCATTAACAAAACGATAGATTGTCCGGACGAGGTAGTCCAAGTGGCAGGACGGGCTTTGGGTGGCAACCACCATCCGGGTTCGATTCCCCCCCATGCGGAAACTACCCTGCCTCGCTCTGGACACCAAAGCGGTACTGGGTTCGATCCAGCCCAGGTAAAGCCCTCCCGGGTGAAGCGGACCGCTGCCTGACCGGGCCCAGGGAATGACCCGCGAAGCGGGGAACCCTGGATTATCAAAAAAAAAAAAAAAAAAAAAAAAAAAAAAAAAACAAAACGATAGATTATCTCTTTATTAGAAAACAATACTAATATAATCGCGGGGACATCGGATGTTGTTTTTGGAGAAAGATTTGGGTTTACCCCTATGGTGAATTCTTAAATTCACTCTTACTGTTACCACCAATCAAAACGCCATGTAGGATTAGTAAAAAGGAAACAAAATTAAATTAAAAAAAAAGGAAAAGAGGTGAAATACTACGACTAATTTTTTTTTAACACCATCTATGGCTTCTTCTTCATCATCCACACATATTATTGAAAGTTTTTTTTTTGTCAAATTAGTTTTTACAATCATCTGTCCTCATATCATAAATCTAAACCCAAAACACTAAACCTTAAATCCAAAAACACTAAACCCTAAACCCTTGGGTAAATCATGAACCCTTGGGTAAATCATGAACCCTTGGGTAAATCTTAAACCCTTGGATAAAGAGATATTCTGAGAGTTTAGGATTTAATGTTTAGTGTTTATGATATACCTAATGATTTAAGGTTTAATGTTTTGGATTTAGTAGTTTGATAAACAAAGCTTTCAATGTTCTTTGTGGGTGATGAAGAAGAAGCCATTGATGCTTTTAAAAAAATAATCGACGTCTTTTCACCACTTTCCTTTTTTTTTTTTTTTTTTCTTTTTTTTATCAATCCTACATGACACTTTGATTGGTGTTAACAATTGTGGTGAATTTGAGAGTTCACCATAGGGGTGAACCCAAGTTTTATTCTTGTTTTTGTAATATCTTTATTTTGATGGATAGTATTAGGCAACTTCAGCACAAAGTTTCCAATCAGGCAACTCTAGCACAATTGCTCAAAGTATTGAAGTTCGAAATTTAAATACTACTAGTATCGTACCATCGTGTCATACTGTCTCATATGACTCTGTCATCGATATATGAACTATCTGCTGTATAAAACATCCCAGAAGTATATTACTGTCTATATGTATTATCATGTAAAATCTATTCGAAGAGATTTGCACCAGATGAAAATCGACAAAAAGAATGAATCCACCAGTCACTTGATTATTAATGTATTTTGAGTAACTTAACCGGTATAATTCTGGTATTATATAATAACATCAATCAAATTAGTGCCGTACAATTAAACAAAAACAAATTAGTGCCGTACAATTAAGCAAAAACAAACTAGTTCCGTACAGTTAAACCAAAACAAATTAGTACCGTACAAAGGAATGCTATGTCGACTCGTACGTCTCAATGCACGAATTCATTCTTTAATAACATGGTGATAAGATGACATTGTCACTACTGGTTTTTTAGTATTAATCTTCTCGTTGTCACACTTTTGTTTGGGTCGACTAGAGTTATTGTTATTTATCACTGCTTGAATGATTACTAAGCCAATAAAAGTATTATTAATTTTCTGTTAAATTACTTTGGAGTTGATGTGATATGTCTCTCATATACGCGTTTTCGTGTCATCACTGAACTAATCAAATTATATTTTTGTAAACCAAGTTATTATTAGTCTTTGCAAATGTCTTCAAATTGTAATCCAAATTATTGAGAGTGCGAAAAAACTAATCGTGGTTAGTAATGATATATGTTTCTAAGAAACGTTGAAACATGTTGCTAACAAGGCTTAGTACAAAGGAGAGGAAAGCATGGTTAGTAATGGTTGGTGGACTGGTCGTGGTTCTTAGTATTTACTAATTTTGATTTAATAGTTGGTTTTTCTAATTTCTGCATAATTTTTTTCTAGACCAGGAAGGTAACTACCATGGAAATGTTCATGCAAACTTTTCTCTACGGTAAGACTTTGACTTATTATCTCTAAAACATTAATGTTTTAATTTGAAATTTGCTCTTTCGTCAAAAAAAAAAAAAACTACCAACTAAATCAATTTCGGAGTAGCTAGTCTTAAAACCAATCCGAGAATTAGAGATGGTAAACCAAACCGGATTAATCCCCGGTCTATTGTTGTCACTGGGAGGAAATTGTTTATTGATTCCTCTCTGTTTTGTCCGTCAACATCGCTTTCTTCTTCCTCAAACCCTAAACAAAACCTATTCGAACTATGGAGGCCGAATTTAAAGCAGGGTATCAAGACAGAGCAGATGAAAACAATTACTTCGCCTTCAAAGATGACCTCACTGACATCTCTCAACAGCTTGAGAGCTGGTGTGAAGTGTATAAGGGACCTTGCTCGTTGGCTTCCGCAACTTGGATTCTTCATAATTGGGAATATGTATAAGCAGGCTTTGCCTCACATCTCAAGTTCTCCATTGATAAATGTCCAATGGTATCCCCTTTATGAACTCATTTGGTAGATTTCAGCTATATACTAGTGGACTTGCAGGTGTAGAAACTATGCTTGCGCCGCAAGAAATATCATAATGTGGTGACAAGCAATCTTTGTTTTGTGTATCTGCTCTGCTAAGTTAAAAGATGTGCTCAAGAGAGCTTCAGCTAGAACCATGAAGGCTTTGGCATCAAGCTCGGCAGAGTTGCTTCAGACTTTTGTCGACGTATTCACAGTCTCAGACACAACAGAGATCAGTGCAGATTTTACGGTTTTAAAAGTTCCCTGAAAAAGTCATCATCTATAAACAACAGTGATGAACTTTGTCCCAAATTGATTAACATGGTAATTGCGTGAAAGAGCTCCGTATAACAACTAAATCTCCTATCATTTATAACAGTTTATATTGCTGGACCATCACCTCAAATCCATTGAGAATATAAAAGTGCAGAACCGTTCAGGGCAAGCAAAAGATAAAGACGATACCAATGATTCACAGACTACATTCATTGACCAAAACAAGAGAGTATGATCACTTTAGAACAAGAACACTTATTTAAACAAATCACTGCTCACTGTATCCATAAAATGAACATTAATTTTTTTCCACAGGCCAATGAAAAAAGCTATCACATAGAAGCTACATCAGAGATAGCAGACAAAGATGACGGTTGCAAAGAACACAACACATTCAAACGACAAAAGAGCATAATCATCATCAACACACACCTGCTTCAGACACTTAATAAGCAGAACAGTACCAATGCTTCCCTCATAACAGAAGTTACAGAACCTTCTGGAAACATAGGGAAGCTGATGTAGCGAAGCTACGATAACACAAGTAACCTATTGATTCTGAGAATACCTAAGATCAAAGTTCTTAAATTCGTTGAGATAAGGAACAAAGAAAGAACTCTCAATTTTATTTATCAAATCATAAACTGAATACTAACGTAAAGCCTAGACACCTATCTTATTATATAAAGCGTAGTTTTCAAAGTTACTAATTAACACGATCGCGACACATGGCAATCTTATTATTTAAGATTGTGACATGTGTTAAATAAATATTTTTTTTTTAAAAAGATTAAACCAAAAGAATTTTAAAAGTCAGTTTTCCTTTTTCTAAAGGAGTTTAACGAAAAAAAATGTAAAAAATCTTAATATTTCTGTATAAATAACTATTTAAGAATAAATAGTTATTTAAAATTAGTTTTCCTTTTTCAAAAAGTATTTAACAAAAAACTCTGAATGATCAAAATATATCCATATAACTAATTATTAAATAGATAGTAAGATTAAAATTACTTTTATTTAGTTGTTTTGTTTAAATTTTCACAAAACCTATACAAAAACTAAGTTGTGCAAATAATTTATTTAATAATTATTTTCCTTTCCTAAAATCATGAAGAAAATATAAGAATAAAGAAATAAAACTATTAAATCGTAATTTTTTTTAAAAGTAATAGTAATTTTAATCTTAACAAAACCTGTTCGATTGAAATTGTCCTTTTTGAAATATAATTCTTTTTAATCTTTACCAAATAAGATTTTTTTTTCTTTTTCTTTTAATTCCTGACCAAAGAGAATTGTAAAATTTTACTAAAGATTTTTAATTAACAATATAATTTGTATGAATATTACTGATATTGAAAAAGCCCAATCTTGAAAATGGGAACTTTTAAAAATAGTTAATAATAACGGGAAATAAATATTTGATAGTAATTATATTTTTTTAATCCTTGACAAAATAGAATTGTAAAAGATTATGTAATACTGATTTTTTTTTACCAAATCTTAAAAACTGTTAAATAATATCTGATCGTTGTTTTCCTTTCTATAAAATATTAATCAAGAGATATTTGAATCATATTTTTAAGTCATAACCAAAAGAAAATTGTAAACAATTATTTGATAATATTTTAAGAGAGAATTTGATGATGAACATGATACTAAAAATTATATAGTTAATGAAAGAAGTGTAAAATTAGTATCGATACGAATTTTAAAAATAGTAATTTTAAAATATTATTAGTAGCTAGAAATAATTATTTGATAGCAATTTGTATTTTTTGAAATTTTAAAGATAAGATAAATTGTAAAATTTTATATAACTATAATTGTTTTTCTACATCCAAAACAAAAAGGTAAAAGAATATTAAATAGTATTT
Source organism: Hirschfeldia incana (assembly GCA_026261945.1). Classification (NCBI taxonomy): domain Eukaryota; kingdom Viridiplantae; phylum Streptophyta; class Magnoliopsida; order Brassicales; family Brassicaceae; genus Hirschfeldia; species Hirschfeldia incana. Next base: position 10,277,067 of record JABCMI010000006.1, read on the forward strand.
TTCATTTCAAAATTGTAAATAAAAAGAAGATTTATTAAATAGAATGTGTTTATTTTAAAACAAATCCAAACACAATAAAATTTTAAAAACTTATTTAATAAAACATGATGGATCAATATTTTTATCATGCAATTTAGAGGTAATGAAACTATTAATACTTTATGCAATTTTATACTACTTGATTCTTATGATATATGTATGATAAATACCATGTTTCTGAATCTCAATTGTAATTTAAAAAAGTAATAGAAATTTTAATCTTATAAGATAAATAATTATTAAATAGATAATATTTCTTTTCTACACGTGGGTTTTTAAAAGACAAAACATTATTTTAAGACTAATTTCCTTGCAAATTAAATATTTATAAATATTTATCAAAAACATTTGATAGTATTTCATGTTTAGCAAATGCTAAACCAAAGAGAATTGTAAAAAAAAAATATTTGCACGGTTAAATAATAATATTGGTTTACAAATAATTAATAATCTATACTTTTATTTTAATTTTAGTATTCCATTTTTAAGGAATCATATTTTCAAGGTGAAATAAAAATATGGGTTGAAGATAATTACAAAATTAGTAGACATTGGTTTAATATAAATAATTTCAATATAAAATAAAATAGTTACAATATTATATTTTTATTATAAATATTTAATAATGATTTTCCTTATGAATTTGTTTTTCTTTTAATAAAATCATAAATTATCAGCTTTATGAGTTTTTTCTTAATATATAAACATTTTTTTTTAAGTTTCTAATTAATATAATCATGAGTTCATGAGACATAGCAGTAAATATTAAAAAATAAAATAATAGATAACAATTCAATAAAAAGAAAATTGATAGTTTTTTTCCCTTTTAAATCCTATAAAAATGTTAAACATATATGATAGTAATTCTCCTTTTTTTAAAGAAATGCTAATTTTCCTTCTTAATGTCCTTAAAAGATAACTATAAAAATAAAATAGTAGTTTAAAAATTCTATTGAAAATTTATATAAACCTAATGTATAAGAAATTATTTAAAAAAAAAAACTTTAAAGAAACCTACTTATAAAGCATTTAGTTTTCCTTTTCAAAAAAATCTAAAATTGTGAAAATAATCTTCCTATAAAAATGTTTCTGGGTAAATCCTTTTGGTCAAGTAATTTGACTAAGGGTTAATGTTTTCTAACACTATAATGTTTGAGTTTCAAATTCTATAGTAAATGAATTATCAGTTTATTGGAGAGAAAAGTTATAAGAGATTTTCAACATTATGGAAAAAGATGTCTGACATGGATTTTATATAACGACACATGATAGTTTAACCAGACGTGAATCTTCATATAGTAGGTAAAAGTGTTGGCTATATAAATTCTTTATGTAATATTTATCATAGTTAGTACTAAAATAATTAAGAAACATTAACAAAAAAATTGTTTTATACTATCAAGATATTGATTTATATTGATTAATATATTATCAATAAAAGGTTACACATAAATAAATATATTAATACATATTGATCTATTATTAAAGTTTAAAACTTTCAAGCTATCCACAACAAAGACATAGTAGATGAAGGAAATGATTCTCCAATTTTTGTTATAATTAATGAAGATTATCCAGAGAAATCGAAAACCCAAATGATGTATTTGATATCAAATATTGTATATTTGAAATGAAATTACAATTTTTTTTAATGATTGTGCCTTCCTCACCTCTATTACATCATAAAATAATAGAATTTATTATTTATTTTAAGATTTATCACCATAAAACTTTAGCTGACAAATATTTTCATAAATATATTCACACAATCGTGATTCATAAATATGGTCTTCATCATGCACATATATATATGTGGCTAAAAGAATCAAAGAAGTATCAAACTACGCAAGGTATTAATAATTTTATTGCCTCTAAATTAAATGATAAAAAGTTTGATCCAATGTTTTCTATTGGTTAAACAACAAAGATCATTTCCAATTCATCTGAATTTTCATTTCTATATTTTCCATCAAATTAGAGAAATAATATTTTATTATTGGATTTGATTCAATTTAGGATTTGTAATATAATTTCTCTATTTTTGTAAGAAAATATAGAGATGTGCTACTTTGTCTCTAAATATAGAAACTGAAATAACTTTCATTACATTTTTGCTTAATTAATAACTTTATAATAGAGTCATGTGAAACTCATCGATCAAACAAAGTTTTAATATTTTAGAATAAAATATAGAAAATATATAAAGTTGAATTAAAGATACTTTAAATGTGAATAAACCATGCAAAACTTATATAAATGATAATAACTTCGTAGGTTAATACAACTGTTAAATTAAGAGCATAATAATGTGTATGACATTGTCATCAATTAAATTGGCTTGATTCAATTTTGAATTCATTGTATTTCACTATAACTCATATTTCTTAGTGATTTAGTTTGGTTTGAATTTTCGGATCTGATTTTTTTCTAGCCTTAAATAAAATTCACCTTGAAAATAACTACTTAGAACATGATTATCATTTGAAAAATTTTACAGATTCTATAAGAAGAAAAAATGAATATTAGATTTGTTTTGTTAAATTTAATTTTCTAAAACAATTAATATTGTTAGTATATAACAACTGTATTTATGGATTTACAACAGATATTTAAGAGTAGAGAATTGATGATCTTTTATATTCTCCTTCCAATTTTAATTATGCTTTTTCTTTTTTTTTTCTAAATGATAAAAACCCTTCTAAATACTTTTATTAGAGCTGCTTTTATGCACTATGATGTCTGAAATGAATACCAACTAACTTACTTATATGGAAAAAACAAGTTTATATTCTTTAAATAAGTTTCAATCAAAATATGCAAAATTTTATAATCGCTCTATTTTTTTTTTCACTTTTGTATGTTTCATGAAATTAAAACATCAATCAAAACCCGTGCAACGCACGGGTCCATATCTAGTATATAATAAAACCAACAAACCCTAAATAATAAAGATAATTATCTAAATAATTAATAAATAAAATAATAAATATTTAGACACATCCCAAATATTTATCTGCATCAGAAGCTTTTGGAAACAAACACAAGTCAGGAACACCATGAAGTTTTGTAGTTTTTCATACACCAGAAACCACACATATGGGTGTGTATGCATAATAATTATTATATGATTAGACACATCAATTGTTTTTTTCATTTTTATACTAAAATCATGGAGCTTGATCAAGAACCGAAACTATCTCTAGTCTGCTTCTTTCCTGGTTGCCTGAGGGGAGACAGGATCTCCTGAACTAGTGGAGTTTATGTCCTTGGAGAGTGATCCATGATCAGTGTAGTTCCCAATCCTATCTGCAAGGAAAACAAGATTCCAATGAAGTAACCAAGATTTTAAAATATGTTTGCAATCCATGTATATGATAATAAAGCTAACAAAAAACACATATATTAATTCTCTAATTAACATGTGAACATCTCTCTCGTTTTGGTTCTACATTAAAAGAAAAAACATTTTACCTCCATGACTATGGCTACAGCCAAGCTTGGAGTACACCAGGAGAAGGAAACACCAGAGTAAGAGAACGAGAGAGATAGAACGCTGGAAGAAGCTGCCTCTTCTAGAATTGGCAACTGCCGTTTTGGAATATCTAATAACCCGAAACCTGAAAGCCTTGTTCTCATTCAGGCATATCGTGGAACAATGTACGCGCCTCGCCAGAGCTCTGCTCTGTGCTCGTGTGTACACACACAGGTGGAGAGAGAGGAGAGAGATCATAGATTGTATAGCTTGTATCTGAAGAAACAGAAAAGAAGGCGCAAGGGAGAAGAAGGAGAGAGAAACATAACATGCATTGGTGTGTGCTTTGAAACAAGAACCTAAGGGCATCAGCATCGGTTAGGAAAATGTTTAGAATTATCTCCTATAGGAGATAAAGTCTGCGAAGGAAAATTTCCGACTCCACATGACAAGGCCTCTAAGAATTTTATATTACAGGAAAAGGATATGAATATGGTATGTCGTATGACATTTCATATAGAATGTAAGTTAGCATGCATTTGAGCAGATCTGATTACTATGTATATACAACATGTGATCACCTCACTAGCCTGTCTGCAAGCAGTGGCCTCACTTCACGCAGGTAGTTTCCCCGTGATGTTGCCGCCAGCATCGGCCCTTAGACTTTGGGGGGTCTGTGGCAATGTCTTATACAAATTTTTCTTTTTACAAGTTTGGAGGTCTAAAATTATTTTTGTGGGTTTATATCTATATAATTGTTAGGGAATTTTTGGTAGGGTTTTTGTGAGTATTACGGAACACTAGGAGATTTGTATCAAAGAAGAGAATAAAGACTTAAAATATGATTTTATTAAGAGTTATTATTGGGTTCAGTCCTAGGGTGAACCTATAGGTTCACCAACCAATAGGATTTAGTTATTTCAAATTTGATATCTTTAAAAAAAGAAAACAAAATATTGTCAAATTATATAACGTTTTTAAAATAAAAAAAAATTATAAAACGCGTATAAATCCTTGGATAAATTATAAATTCTTGAATTTTTTTTAAATATAGATTTAACACAAGCAAAAAAAAACACTAAAGCCTAAATCCTAATCATAAACCCTAAACCCTTGGATAAAATTCAAACCCTTGGGTAAATCCGAAGTCCTTGAATAAATCTTAAACCCTAAGATTTATGAATTATCCAAAATTTATGGTTTACTTAAAGGTTTAGGGTTTAAGGTTTAATATTTGTTGGCATCTTTGAAAAACAATTTTTTTGGCGATTAAATTTTTTTTGGTGACTAATATAATTTTTATTTTAAAAATATAATATAACTCGATAATATTTTATTTATATTTTTAAAGGATATTCAATCTAAAATGACACAATCGTATTGGTTAGTGAACCTACAGGTTCACATAGGGGGTGATGAACCAAAGAATAAGTCTTTTATTAATGATATGAGCGGAGACTACAACGTTTTGGTGTATAAACCCTAGTTCTAGCCGTCTAACCCTAATCTCTTAGTCTCTAAATGTCGATCCTTATTCTTGGGTATGGGTTTCCCTTATATAGTCGTAAAGTAGGTTGAACTCATCCACATTCGTAAATATGGAAGAATTACCTTATCGGAAAGTTTCCATTTTTCTGTGAGCAGGGTCCGAAAGTACGGGTCGGATTTTGATTTCTTGTCAGCAGAAGTTCGGAAGTCGAAGTCCTACCCAGAACCTTAAAAAATAATACTCATGGATATTTTTCCTCAACAATATTTTTCTTCAAATTTTTTGGGGGCCAGTTGCAAATGTTTCATTTGCATGGTCCACGACCGGCGCTGCTTGCCGCTAATACAGAAAATGACGGATCCATTCAATTGAATCTGAAGAAATTATAACATCAAGAAAACATGTTAACTAGTTTAAGATGATTTATTATGCAAATGACATATAGTTTTTGATGAGTTGATTAAAAACAAAAATAAAACTTCGACTAATTAACGTAGTTCATAGTACCCAAAAGATCTTATTTTTTTATACCAAATACTGGAATGATCTTCTATAATAAGATCTTATATAAAACAACTACATAACAATAGCCTTGTAAGTAGTTTTATACGTAATCAAAAAGCTAAAAACATAAACAAGAATGAAAACATGCATGGCTTCTAATTAAGAATCCAAACAAAATAAGGAAACAATTATTTTCCCCCTAAAAACTGGGTAAGTGATTTGTTCTATGGTTCAGTTCACAAAACTACAATGGCTTTCATATTGAAGATTCATAAGAAAAAAATATGTAACGCATTGGGCAGCTATTAGTACTTGCACGGCTCTGCGCCTCTGTCTTCATTGACACTCAGGGTCTGAATGGTTTAACCACAGCGGTTGCGATTGCGGGAGTTTGTGGATGCGGGTGGTTGCGGTTTCTAGCGGTTTTAAGCGATTTGTACGACTGATAATGCGGTTAGAAATTTGTGCGTTTGCAGAATACTTATGACTGGTTAACCAGCGGTTGAATAATAAATTAATAGTATTTATATTTTCTATAATTATAAAATACCAAAAATCATAAAATTGTAATAAATATCAAAGTTATATTTAGAAATTTATAGTTTTAAAATTTTAAAATAATAAAAAAAATTATTTTAAAATTTTATAGTATTAATTGAAATATAATTGATATCTTTTAGTATTTTAACAATTTTAATTTAAAATTATCATTGAATATTTTTATTTTTTTATTTATATTGTTTTTGAAAAAAAAAAATTTACCCTCCCGCAACCGCCCGCAACCGCAAACGCTAGCTGAAACCAGCTTTTGAATTTATGAGGTTTGAGGCGATTTGAAACGGTTTGAGTGATTGTTGCAAAACGCCAACAACCGCTACCAACCGCAAAAGCTTTGTTTGCGGGTGGTAGCGGGAAAACCAGTCAACACCTCAATTTGCTGCTTTATTTTCACTCATCTCTTTCTGTGATATATTGGCTTGTTAACGACTTCACCAAGTTTATAATATTCAACTATTAATTTTGTTTTCATCTACGTCAAAACTAGTAAAAGCTTATCGTAATAGCTGCCCATGTCAGTTGCCACATAAAATATTTTTCCTCAAAAATAATATTAAAAATATAAATTTATAAAATAAAAATAATATCCATTCAGATGTGCGGGTTAAAATCTAGTTGTATTTTAAAACAGAAAAATATGTTAGTTAACAACTACCGTTGATGCGATATTTTCATCAGACTTTAGAAAAAAAAAGAACCATACTGCATGCATGTGTTTCTCTTTGTCTTGGCCTCGGCTAGGCCATATCCGCAGGGGCGGACCAAGGAAAATGTTTTAGCAGGATCATGATTTGAATTTAAGGCCAAACTATAATAAAAACACTTTCAAAAACATGAACTTTTTAATAAAAAAGGGTGCAAGAAGGGAATTGAATTGGGACTAGAGCTATTTCTGACTACGAATTGTAGACTACAAATCAAGTATATAAATTTAATATGTGTCGGTTGACCCCCTTTCCTTCCATGTGGGTCCACCTCTGTCTATACGTCAGTTGATTGACCCCCCTTCCTTCCATGTGAGTCCGCCTCTATCTATCCGTCCGTTGAATTATTCATATTGTCTGAAACATTGAAACAAGGTTAAAGTGACAAGGAAAAGATTCCCCCATATTGGTGATCTTTACCGGTGTGCCATTTATGTAGAGGCATAGGCAGCAGCCTTCGTAGCTAGCCTTTAGACTGGCTTTGTGCCTTTTCTTGCAAATATCACAACTGAACTTATGATAATGCCCAATTCTAGCCAAACAAAGATCACTAAATTTCTATTTGGCTTTGACAAATAGTACTAGTTTGTAAGAATCAATGTCTTTATAATCTCTATGTTCCTCTCTTTTTTCTTTCTTTTTGTTGGGGAGGCACAATTTTAAATATATTAACCTTGTTTATTAATGTGATACTAGGTGGTTCCACAAATTCACGGATATATAAATATATATGTGTGTATATATGAAAATATATTATGTATATATAATATTGTATTTTTAAAAATTTGATGTAAAACTAACTGATAATTAGTAATAACAAATGCTTATGAAATTATATATTTAATTATCATATTTATTTCTTCAACTCATATTATGCATCTTCTTCAGCCGCTTCTTATTTTTCTTTGTTTTTTCTCATGTTTTCTTAAATTTTTGCATATTTTTTGCTTCTCTCTAAATAGTGTTAATAATTATACGTTCAATGAACCAAAAATTCATCTTATATTTTTTTTTCAATCATAACATTATCTTATTCACTTTATTATTTGATTTAAATGAAAAAAAACAGTTTTTAATCAAAGTTCTCACATATTATGTTCAATTTAATTCGTCCGACTTTCAAAGCCTAATTATTTATAAATCATATATGAACATTACAAGAGATTGATATAATTATATTTTATATGAATGTGAAATCATTATATCGATTTCTATATGTTATTTTATGTAGTATATACATATAAAAAAAGTTGATCAAACATTATCACAATTTCTATTGAAAGTTAGCTACCATATGTTATTATTTGTAATATCATTTAGATTACTTGGCAAGTGATAATAATTAGTTTTAGACTTACATTTTATTTTAGATCTTAAATAATTAAAATTATAAAAAGTTCTGTTCATAAAATAATGTATATATATATATACAAAAATTGATAAAACATTATTATTCTCTATATAATTTCAACACTTAGTTACAATTACAGACGCATTTTCGTGTCATTACTGAACTAATCAATTAGTATATATTTGTAAACCAAGTTATTAGTAGTCTTAGCAAATGTTTTCAAATTTTAATTCAAATTACTGAGAGTGAGAAACAAAATAATCGATTGATATATGTTTTCTTAACAAAATTGAAACAATTGATATATGTTTTCTTAACAAAATTGAAACATGCTGCTAAGAAAGAAGGCTTCAAGTCTTAGTACAAGGAAGAGGAAAGCATGGTCATGGTAGGGTGGTGGTTCTTCAAACTAGCTACTAGTTTTCGTTCCATTGTTGATTCTACTAATTTCTGAAAAACTCGTTACTGGATCAGAAAATTTAATTACTATAAAGATGTTCATGCAAACTTTTCCCTACTATAAAACTATGAATTATTTTCTCGTAACCGTTAATGTTTTTTTTTTATTTTGAATGCTCTATTGTCAAAATAAACTAAGAAAGACACCAAATCGGGTCAATCGGTGTAAACCAAATCAAATCAAACCAAACCAGTCTGAGAATTTGACATGGTAAACAAAACTGGATTACTAGGGGTCTATTGTTGTCACTGGGAGGAACTTGTTTATTTATTCCTCTCTGTTTTGTTCGTCAACATCATTCTTCTTCCTTAAACCCTAAACAAAACCTGTTGGAGCTATGGTGGCCTTTGAAACAGAGCAGAAAACGACGACATTGCGTTCAGAGATGGCGACACTGACACCTCCCAACAGCTAATGGACCCCTACGCAAAGTCTATCCGCCTTGCCACCTTCAAACAAATAGGCTTTGCTTCACTTCTCAAATTCTCCATTGATAAACGTTCAAAGGTATCACATTTAAGAATTATTTTAGTGCAATATATATAGATATATATGGAGTATATATTAGTGGACTTACTGGTGGAGAATCTATGCTTGTGTTCCAGTAAATATCGTAATGTGGTGGACAAGCAATCTTTTTGTTTGTGTGTTTGTTCGGTTAGGTTACAAGAGTGTCTGGAGACAATATAAATGCAGCAAGACGCGCGTATGCACAGTCTTGTGATGCAATTCGAAGGAGTAAGTTTTTAATTGTCATAGCTCCTTTGATTAAACTTGGTAGGGGTACTTTCACTCAGGTGCTATGTTTTGTCATCCTTAACATTTAGCTACAGAACATCTTGTTAAGAAGCAAATAATTTGCTTTCCCCCGAAGTTAATAAGATTGGTCTGAATGAATAACACATCTCCTAGGAGCTTGTTGTGCCTAGCTCTTACTCTAGTCAAGAAAAGATTCATCATGAGCTAATCTCTGTCAATAGAGTTTTGGACTTTTTTCATATACCAGAAAGCAAAACATATAGTCTGTGTATACGAGTTGTAGACTATACACATCAAGTTTTCTCAAACATTATTATATTTATAAGAAGAAAAAAAGATTTACAGATTAGATTGCAGGAGCTGCTTGATCAATCACTGAAACAATCTCTAGTCTGCTTCTCACCAATCTGTGAAACATTACCCTCACTTGTCTCTGCAAACCCTCCAACCCCACTTCCATTCCCCGGCAAATCTCATCCATCTCCTCCACCTTCTCCGCCACTTCCTCCACCTCTTCTTCCTCCCCCGGAAACCTAAACTTCTCCGTGAAATCCAACAAACACAACCCAACCCTCTCCATCCTCTGCATCTCCTCCATCAACCCTCCAACACCAAAACGCTTCTCCTTCCCTCTCATCTCTTCACCAACCCTCTCCTGAATGTTCAACGCGTCGCTAGCCCAGCTCTGATGTTTCGAAAGCTGCAAAGGCGCCGCGGGAACGTTGCTTGCCTGGCAAGGAACCGCCGCTACTAACACCCACATCACAAGAACCATAACACTGCTCATTATGTAAACTCCAGAGGCTTCTCCTCCACGTGGCGGCACGAGATTCGCCGCCATCGCCTGAATCTGCTTCGCCGCAGACCAGTTCTTGCTGACGTGGACAGACGATCCACCAAACGACCAAGACCGTGACGTTGTCCTACGGTTGTTACTACTATCTTTCCCTTCGGCGTTTAACCCGGCGAGGAGGCTCGTCAACGCGCGCTTAGCTCTGCGAACGCTGCCGTCACATAACGGCCGTTTTCTAAGCGCCGTGACGGAAATCTCCGCGAGACGTCGGCTCTGCGTGACGGAATCAATGCCGTTACTCACGGCGTTACAGATATCGAGCGATTTCAAAATCCGATCGAGCGTGTCTTGCAGAGCCTTCTCTAAAGAGGGAGACTTTGAGATCCGAACCGTCGAGAGGACTCCTTTGAACTCTGTTTCGCAGGACATGTAAACGTCGAGGAGGTTCTTTAGCCAGGGGATGGAGAGAATGTTATCAGAGGGGGCGGAGGAGGAGGAGGAAGGAGAGAGTAACTCCGAGAGGCAATCGGAGACGTGTTGCTGGAAGTAGTCGAGTTCCTCGAGGTGTTGTTGGTGCTCGTGAGTGGCGTCCATGGAGACGATCTGGTTGCGGCGGATGCTGATTCGGCGGAGGAAGGAGGAGCCTTGAGGTTCCGTTGACGGCGACATTAGTGTAGTTTGTGTGATGGAATCGATAAGATGAAAGTGAGTTCCTTTTTTTTTGGTTCCGGGGATAAAGGAGAGAACTTTGAGAAAAGGGTTTTGGGCAGTTCAGAAGAAAGCGAAATGGTGGAAGACATGTCTTGTCCGATGAGACTTTTTAATGTTATGTAGACTCTTCTTTTTTATTTCTCTTCTTGGGAATCGTGAGTGAAGAATATTCGTCTTTGGTAGCATTTCCAATCCTTATATTGAACAGATAAAAGGAATATTATAAGAATTTATTAATAATAGCAAGTGATGGTAAATAATATTTAGATTTTAAAATAAATATTTAAAATGTTGTTTGTTAACTAGTTTTAAAAACTTAAATGAATATTGTTTATTTTCTTAGATTGACAAAGATGAATGATTAATTCAAAATCGTTTATTTTGCTAAATTCAGTGTTTAATGGACGGGTATGCTAGTATAGAATGTTAGAATGTAGCCGTCACGTTATATATTCATAGACTATATGGCGGTCGTTTTATCTGTTAAATTTGATTGGATTTGTATTTTGTTTCGATTCGATCCAAAAAAATTCTGAATATCCGTAAGACTTCGAAGCAAAATAAATACTAAAAATCAATATCGGTTAAAACCAAAATAGATTACAAATACTAAAATTTTGGGAAGCGGATATCTGATCCGATCCGGCAATATATAAATATATGTATATCTTGATTATATTTAGAGTTTTAAATGTATAAAATTATATAATTATTATTCTCACATATGATTTAACAAATTGTATTCACATTATTACTTATATAAAAGTATTACATAAAATGAAAAGTAAATAGTTACGACAATTATAATTTTTTTTCTTAAGATTTGTGTTATTATGATTGTTAACTAAGTTCAAAAAACTTAGAAAATATGCAGATTCAATATTTCTTATAATTTTTGTGTTATATATCATGCAAAAAAATGTTTTACAAAAATTTGTATCGAACTTTTAATATTATTTGTATTAGTCAATATGAGATATCCGTAGTATCTGCAAATATCAGCAAATATCTATTTATTTTTTGGGTATCCATTTTTCAGAATATCCTTATTTTTCTAAAGCAAACAAATCGAAAAATATGCAAAACTCGCGTAGGCAAAACACTTCTCTCAGGGGGCGTGGAAGATGATCAAAACGTGTGGCTGTTAACTCGCGAGGGTTGCTACAACAGAAGGTGCAAAACTTAAGTAAAAAAGCTTCCTCCCGGAAGCCATGACGTTATCTTTATTTGCTTGGAACATGCGTGGGTTCAATATGCCACGCAAGCAAAAAGCAGTTAGGTATTGAATTAAAGCTGCTAAGTTAAGTTTTGGATGTTTACTTGGGACTAAAGTAAAGGAGAAAAATTTTAAGAAGGTTTTTGATGTTACCTTTCCTGGTTGGAGCTGTGTTCACAACTATGCGAACCACAGGTTGGGACGTATATGGGTCTGTTGGTCTGATGAGGTGGAAGTGTGTCCGGTATCTGCTAGTATGCAGATGATTACTGTTTGGGTGAAGTATAAGATATCAGGTGACACTTTCCTCTGCTCTTTTGTATATGCTTCCAACTTTGCAAATGAGCGGAGAGAGTTATGGAGAGAAATGGAGATGATTGGTTCATGGGTGGGAAATAGTCCCTGGATTATCCTCGGGGATTTTAACGTGGCGCTATCAACGCAGGAACACTCCCTTGGGACGGTTTCTACAATGGATAGGAATGCAATAAAGGAGTTTCAGGAGGTGGTTCACAAGTGTGACATGATAGATTTAGCGCAAGTTGGACCATCTTTTACGTGGACGAACTCTCAGGATGAAAATCCCATTAGCAAGAAGCTTGACAGGGTCATGATCAATAGTTGTTGGCTCAATGAGTTCCCCAATTCTTTTACTTCGTTTGAGTCAGGAGGAGTATCTGACCATTTACGAATGCATACTCAACTTCGAGCTGCCCCCCTGGGTAATATGAAGCCTTTCAAGTTCTTCAATCATGTTGCTAACCATCGTAGGTTCCTTAAAGTTGTTGCTCGGGTCTGGAACGAGTCTGATCCCCTGTTTCACTCCCGTTCTGCGCTCAGGAAAATTCAGGAGAAGCTTAAGGCACTTAAGTATGAGATGCGCTGCCTTAATAAAGATTTATATGGTGATTTGCCAAGCCGAGTGAAGCATGTATATGAGGAGCTATGTGCTAGGTAGACTGAGGCAATGCAGAATCCGAATACCTCTACATTTGAAGCTGCGTCTGATGCGCGGGAACACTGGCATCACATCTCTGGAATTGAAGAGCAGTTTTTCTACCAGAAGTCTCGGGTGCAGTGGTTGGGTCTTGGTGACCGAAATTCCAGTTTCTTTCACAAGGTTACGCAGAGCCGAAATGTCAGGAACACTATCAGGAGAATTATCACAGTTGATGGTAGGATTCACACCTCGCAGTAAGACATTAAGAGAGAAGCTGCAGCTCATTTTGAGTCTTTTTTAAATAGCTCAACCGCCGGTGAGCAAGATTTTTCCCAGGGTGAGATTAGTTTGTTAATTGATCATCGCTGTACGCTTGAGGAGGTAGCGATGCTTCAAGCCCCAGTCCAGGCAGAGGAAATCAAAGAAGTGCTCTTCTCCATGCCTAAGAACAAGGCTCCTGGTCCTGATGGATACCCCATGAAATTCTATAAGGCAGCTTGGTCGGTGGTAGGTAAAGATTTTGTTACAGCAGTACAGTCCTTCTTCATCTTTGGTTTCATGCCATCTAGCATCAATGCAACTATCCTATCCCTGGTTCCTAAGACTAATGATGCAGAGAAAATGACGGATTTCAGACCTATAGGCTGCTGCAACGTTATTTATAAGGTGATTTCGAAGCTCTTAGCAAGGAGGCTCAAAGCCACTCTCCCTGAAGCTATTGAGTTAAATCAGTGTGCTTTTGTTGAGGGAAGACTTCTCTTGGAAAATGTTCTATTAGCTACTGAATTGAATAAAGACTACTATAAGAGCTCAGTATCTTCTCGCTCGGCAGTTAAGCTGGATATATCCAAGGCTTTCGACACAGTCAGTTGGGATTTTATTGAGAAGACTTTGCGTGCAATGGGCTACCCGGATTTGTTTGTCAGTTGGGTCATGAGATGTATTGACACTACCAGGTTTTCAGTATCTGTCAATGGGGAATTAGCCGGGTACTTCTCCAGTAGCAGAGGTGTACGACAAGGGTGCTCGCTATCTCCGTATATCTATGTTATTGTCAGTAACGTACTCTCTAAGCTCCTCAATAAAGCGACAATTGAAGGTCAGATTGGTCATCATCCCCGCTGTAAGGAGCTTAATCTATCACACTTGAGTTTTGCGGATGACATAGTGGTCTTTACCAATGGAACGCCGGAGTCTCTCAAAGCCACTTTACAGATTTTTGATAAATTTGCTGGCATGTCTGGGCTTGCAATCAATGTAGCAAAATCGACTGTCTTTGCTGCAGGGAATGGGAAACAAGCACTGGAGGCTGCTGCGGAGGTGTCAGGTCTCTCAGTCTCCGCACTGCCGATTAAGTACCTTGGATTGCCACTTACCACAAAAATTATGACCAGGAGTGATTATAAGCCCTTAATCACTAAAATCAGGAAATGTTTGTTATCGTGGACCAGCAAAGCTCTATCGTACGCCGGTAGACTGCAGCTCATAAAGTCAGTGATTGCAAGCATCACAAATTTCTGGTGTGCTGCTTTTTGTCTCCCTCAAGCTTGCATAGATGAGATCGAGAGCATGTGTTCGGCTTTTCTATGGAGTGGGTCTCCCAATAACACTTCCATGGCGAAGGTTGCTTGGAATGAGGTTTGTTGTCCGGTTGCAGAGGGTGGACTTGGGTTGCGACGGGTTCAGGAGGTTACTATTGTCTTTGTCTTGAAGCTAATATGGCGGCTCTCTGCTCATTCCTACTCTTTGTGGGGATCTTGGGTGCATAGCTACCTGTTGCGGAATGAAACTCTTTGGGATGTGAAGGATACATGTTTGGGTTCTTGGGTGTGGCGTACGATTTTAAAGTACCGCTCTCTTGCTAAACAATTCATTCGTATGGACATCAGGAATGGTCACCGGGTAAAATTCTGGACAGATATCTGGTTGTCTGCTGGACGGTTAATTGATATTGTTGGTGAAACAGGAACCCAAAAACTCGGTATTATCAGGAATGCAAAAATTTGTGAAGTTCTAGTCGATGGGGTCTGGAGGTTTAGGGGCTGTCGCGACCGGCTTTTACAGAATCTGGTGCAGGAGATCCGGCGTCTCCCTTTATTGCTTACTGAAAATGTCCCGGATAGTGTTTTGTGGAGAAACGGTCCTGATGACTACGGAGATAAGTTTACTGCATCGGGCACTTGGCAACAAATCAGGGTGCGCAAGGAGGAAGTTCAATGGAGTAGGATTGTGTGGTTCTCTCAGGGGGTGCCTCGGTTTGCTTTTATCACATGGCTAGCATTCCGGGATAGACTCTCTACTGGTTCTCGCATGCGCATGTGGGGTCAGACGCAATGCTGTATCTTCTGTGGCGAGCCGGATGAAACGAGAGATCATTTATTTTTTGCGTGTCCATATACCTTTACCCTTTGGATTCAAGTGGTGGGTAACCTCCTTGGGGATGAGCCTGACCCGGACTGGAATATTACTATTGCGTCGCTGCTCAATGGTACATATGATAGGCTCACATTTATATTACTGCGACTGGTGCTGCAAGTTACTATCTACTACATTTGGAGGGAAAGGAATGATCGAAGGCACAACAACCCAGCAAAGCCAGTGGACCAGCTTGGAAGAGTTATAGACAAGACGATGAGGAACCGCATAACGTCGACCAACTACCTCATCAAGCCAGAGTTGAAGGGATTGATGCAACGTTGGTTTGGGGCTCATATGACCTAAACGTTTTTTCAATTCTGGTGCACCTTATAGGAAGTTTCAAGATTCTTTTTTATTTTGATTTTGTATATAACATTCTTTTGTGATGATCAATAAATTAAATATTTCATCAAAAAAAACAAATCGAAAAATTAGATATCTGTGACATACGAAGCAAATCACATATACCTCCAAAAACTTGGATATCCGATTCGTGTCTAGACCTAATAGACTATATACTTTTTTGGGCATCTAGACTGTATGCTAATATTAATTTAGTTATTCAAATTCTTTTGATGTATTTATTTGTTGAAAAAAATGTGCCAGTGTTCATAAGCTCTTAAGCCATGTTTATTGCATGGTTCTTATGATGTGTTTTTAGTGTAATATAAGAAATTTAAAAATCTATATTTTGGTTTTTTAGTTAAAGTTAAGAGATACTCCCTCTGTTTTATATGTAGGTAGTTTTAGTCAAAAAACTTTGTTTCATAATATATGATGTTTACATAATCCAAAACAACTTTTACATTTATTATATAATATATAAACAATTAAATAATCTCTGCCTTTTTGTTATTGGTTGAATTTATATATTAAACGTCCTCTTCTCAAAAGTAACAATTTTTTTAATATTATCATTTTTAACCAAAATTACTTACGTATAAAAACAGAGGGAGTAGTTCTTATATTGCGTTAAGAATCTAAAAACTCCTTAGTAAACATGCGCTAAAATATTTTAATAAGAGACCTTGTTTTTTTTTCCTTCTTAAAATATATTACGAAAGAGAACAAATTGGAACAGAGTTTTGACATCTCCCCTCAAGCTGCAAGCAAGATAAGGAGATAAAATACACAACACAACCACAACAAACACATGAACAAACAAGGAAAGAACCTGCAACCGAAAGCTACTTCGAACTTTTAAACCTACTCTACCCGCAACAGAGAAACAAGATCAGAGGGCCCTGCTTTCATTAACAAAGAACTCAAATAACCACTAATGACCATTCGTCACGTATGACTGATGTCTCCCTTGTCTAGTTACACTTTGAGCAATGAAAGGTGCCCCTCTGTTTTCCTCCGGCGAAATCCATTTCAGATGATACTCCTCCATTTGCATCAACAAACTTCGCAATTCATCAGACTGGTGTCTGATCGCTGGCCATTGATATGGCTTCTCGATGGCACAAAA
Source organism: Hirschfeldia incana (assembly GCA_026261945.1). Taxonomy (NCBI): domain Eukaryota; kingdom Viridiplantae; phylum Streptophyta; class Magnoliopsida; order Brassicales; family Brassicaceae; genus Hirschfeldia; species Hirschfeldia incana. The sequence goes on from JABCMI010000006.1 coordinate 10,293,952, forward strand.
CAGCTCTTTGAAAGAGACCTTCTTAATAAGAGACCTTGTTGTCCTTTGCAATAATATTAAAAGTCATTTACTTTGGTCGGTGAAACTAACTGAGTAACCACCGTTAATGACGTTGGAAAAGAACAATAATCAGTTACTACTTTTGCGTCTATGGCTTTTTCTCCCCTAGATTTAGCAATTCACGTGGCGGTATAAAGTGATCATTATATAAACTTTCCACAAATAACGCGTACAGTCCCAATCATCGTATCTTCAATTCTAAATACATGAATAGGAAACGAAAATGCTAAATTCACTAACCAATAAAATCGTATGATTGTCACAAAAGCATTTTAACAATCAAATCTGACAAATAAGCTTTGATTCTTGTTATTGTTATTTTGTTTCGTAGACACATGACAACCACGAAATGAATTAAAACGCGTTCGATATAACCAAAAAAAAGAAGAAAATATTAAAAACGCGTCCTTTTAGAATTTTAAAGATGAATTTAATGGATAAAAGAAAAACAGCAGATCTAATAAAAAATCAAATTAATAATAATAATAACACTGTCATCCAGTTCAGATGTAGTACTGTAGTAGTCAAAGACAAATGCACCAATCAAATGAGAAATTGGTTATTGACGGTTCCTCTCTATAAACCTCCCGAATCAAGATTCACAGTCTGCTCCGGTGACCGGCATCCGCCCTGGCACCGGAGGCTTATCTGTTTCTTCTTCTTACTTGCTTCTCTTCCTCTCTCCCTAGCCCTCTGAGATGCTCGTGATGACTTCAGACCGGTTTGATTTGAGAGATGTTTTCACTTACAATTAGTTAGTTGGATAAACTGATAAACATTTAAAATGGTGGGCCGGGCTAAATCGTTTTAAGGCCTTGATTATCACTCCACTTACACTCCCAAAGATTTATCAAATCATAACATTTCCTGATGTTTCAAATTGAACAAAACTTAGGTTCACTCCCTAGGGTGAACCTCTAAATTCACTCACCAATAGGATTTAGTTATTTTAGATTTGATATCTTTTAAAAAAGGAAACTAAATAATGAACCCATTTAATGAATTAAAATTATGTTTTTAGATAAATAAAAAATAGTAGCAATTATAAAAAAAAGATTTTTATTAATATTAATAAATCCGTCGGCAATACTAAACCCTAAACCCTAAATATTAAACCCTAAACCCTAAATTCTAAATACTAAACCCTAAACCCTTAGAGAAAGTCTGAACCCTTGGGCAAATCATATACCCTAAAATGTTAATCCTAACCCCTAAACTCTTAATTCTAAACCATAATATAAATCCCTAAATTCTAAACATGAAATCCTAAACCATAAACTCTTCGAAAAATATTAAATTCTAAACCCTTAATCCTAAACCATAAACTATTTTTGAATTTAGGATTTAGGGTTTGGTATTAGTGGTCATAATTTAGGTTTTATGTTTTAGGATTTTGTTTATGATTTAGGGTTTGGTTTAAATTTAAAGGTTTAGGGTATATGATTTGTCCAAGGGTTCAGGCTTTCCCTCAGGGTTTATGGTTTAGTATTAAGAACTTAGGGTTTAGAGTTTAATATTTGCCGACGAATTTATCGATATTAATTTTTTTATGTTTGCTACTATTTTTTATTTATCTAAAAACACAATTTTATTTCATTAAATAAGTATATTATCTAGTTTCCTTTTTTAAAAGATATCAAATCTAAAATAACTAAATCCTATTGGTGGGTGAATTTAGAGGTTCACCTTAGGGGGTGAACCTAAGTTTTGTTCTTTCAAATTCAATAAGACAAGCTAATTTATCTCTCAATTTTGAATAAAACTTGGGTTAACCCCTATGGTGAACTCTCAAATTCACCTCAATTGTTAACACCAATCAAAGTGTCATGTAGGATTGATAAAAAAAGAAACAAAAAAATGAAAAAAAAAGAAAGAGGTGAAAAGACGTCAATTATTTTTTTAAAAGCATTCATGGCTTCTTCTTCATCACCCACAAAGAACATTGAAAGCTTTGTTTATCAAACTACTAAATCCAAAACATTAAACCTTAAATCATTAGGTAAATCATAAACACTAAACATTAAATCATAAACTCTCAGAATATCTCTTTACCCAAAGGTTTAAGATTTACCCAAGGGTTCATGATTTACCCAAGGGTTCATGATTTACCCAAGGGTTTAGGGTTTAGTGTTTTTGGATTTAGGATTCAGTGTTTTGGGTTTAGATTTATGATATGAGGACATATGATTGTAAACACTAATTTGACAAAAAAAAAACTTTCAATAATATGTGTGGATGATGAAGAAGAAGCCATAGATGGTGTTAAAAAAATTAGTCGTAGTCTTTCACCTCTTTCTTTTTTTTTAATTTAATTTTGTTTCCTTTTTTTACTAATCCTACATGGCGTTTTGATTGGTGGTAACAGTAGGGGTGAATTTAAGAATTCACCATAAGGGTGAATCCAAGTCTTTCTCCTCAATTTTCTAATATGCATGTACAATGTGTCACATTTTTTATTTAAGTTTGGTCAACTACTGGATAAGATATTTTCCTAAATATATACAAAAATCATGCAATGATGCTTCCTAGCTAGTGATGACCACTATTAAAAGTTTGATAATGAAGTAACCACGAGCGTAATCAGAGTCTATATTGTTTGGTTGACTTTCCTCAATCACACTCAATAATAAAGAGATCCAAAACTGTTGTTTGAGATGGAGAATAGGCCTCAAGGCTCAAGTGTTCATCAGTTACCGAGGGAAAGACCTGCGGCTGACACTAGTGCCACATATCAAACATCATCTGACAGATAGCAACGTAAATGTGTTCACGGACAGCAACGCAACGGGAGAACGGTTAAAGGAGCTCTTAACCCATATCAAAAACTCTCGGATCGTGATTGTCATTTTTTCCATCAGTTACTTGGAGTCACGGTGGTGTTTGGACGAGCTCGCTGAGATCAGGAATTGCTTGTTGAGGAAGCAACTTGACTTCGTGATACCAATCTTCTATAAGGTCAAGACTTCCCACGTCAAGAAACAGACCGGAGATTTTGGCAAACCGTTCCCAAGTTTGCAGAAGAAGCATCCACGCCTTAGGGTCTTGAGATGGAAGAAAGCTTTGAGATATGTGGCTAAATCAATTGGATTGTCTTATAAAGAAAATAGGTATGATTAGAAGTTTAAATCTTCCATGCGCTTAAAGGGTATCTATTTTTTCTAGTTAACTTTATGTTTTTCAGTTCGATTCCAGAGTTGGACTTCATCAAGAACATCGTGGAAGAGGTTAATAGGCTTTTAGGCAGAATCGCAATGAAAGATAGTAACAATAATGCTAATCCACAAATATATACGGTGTGTTCTTACTTCTTAGTTCTGACATATATCTAGGCAGTGTTATAAAAATCTGTTTAGACGGCGATTTTCTTAAAGAAAATACTAACTAAAACGATTATATTTATTATTTAGGCAGTGTTATTCAGTAAATCGGTTATAACTACAACGATTTTCTTAAAGAAAATACTAGGCGGGACCAACGCACCCGCCTATGCATTAATCTGCTTAGAATTTGACATGGTGGCTGAAGTTAATTACACTGCAGGGAGAAGCATCAAATCAGACAGTGTTGGATGTCAATCAATTAAACGAGCTCATCTACTTATCAAAGACAAGGAAACAAGAAGCTGCGAATCTTGACAGATTTTTTCGAACAGGATTCATGTTTGGCTTTGCGTGGAAAGATCTAATCTTGACGATGCAGGGTGCCAACAGCTTCGAGATTTCTCCTCCTGCAAACTCTCTTCAGTTTCATATGAATATTCAAAGCCTCAATACACAAGAAAATGAGTCACTAGAGAAAGCTATAAACTTGCTTGCTATTCACATGATGTGCGAGCAAACAAACCCTGCAGTGATCTTTAGTAACTGGGACAAACTTGATCACTATACTAAGACCATTATCATCTACTCTGCACGAAAGAAATGTTACATGCTCATGGCGTACAGTGAGGTCTCTGTCTGTCTCTGCCTCTTTGAATTCCTCTTTCTTTTTCTAGAAATTTCCTCTGTTTTGATACCTTATGATATGGGTATGATGACTACACAGGGTGTTGACTTGAAATCTTTTTTATCAAGTAATATTCCTCGTGTTGGTGCTTCGACGTTGGAGACTAAAGTTCGTCCTCATGGTAAGTTGTGAAGATCAGAGAAGAAGAGATGACAAAGATAAAAACTTTAACTTCCAATCTTATTCCACTTGCCAACGGCGATTACAACCCTTTTAAGTATATATACAAAAGTGTAAAGCAAAACCCTAGCTAACACTCCAGCTGACGTCACGCAGCGACAGCATACATCTCCAAGCTGGCAAATCTGTTCGTCGTCTCCATCGTGTGATCTGGGTGAACCGTTCGTACAAGAAGCTTTTGAGTTCTTGTCGTTTGTGCAGGAGAGGTTTCGACCGTTGATGACTTAAGAGAAGTGGACTCATCTCGGGTCTCTCCAAGACGGGCCTTGTCTCTCCGTTCTAGGCCCATATTGCTAATAAGTTGATGGCATAGTAGACCTGCAAAAACGTCATTTTACTAGCCACTAACGATTTAAATTTTATCGCAGATGAAACAGGAATCGACATGGTTAAAACCGTTTTGGCGAGTTGTATTTCGAGTCTCTGTTACAGTTTCAGACGTTGTTTGTGTCTCACGAAAGACGATCCAGAGGATTCGTTGACATGATCCTTCCGTTGCAAGCAACTGCTAGATATTCCTTTTTGTTTTTGTTTTTGTTTTCTGCAGTCGTTTTACCTTATTGCGAATGTAGCCATACAAGATTTTAGATTTTACCCTTCGATGTATTTTTAGGTCAAATAGAACACATACAAATGAAGTTTCGGTCCAACATTTTCAATTTATTATTGACTCTCTAAATTCACTTAAAATTTTATGTCTTTATTATTTATGAGCATACAATAAAAGTTTCCGCTTAAAAAATAAGTAGGATGGGCAAAATATCCGTAAATTTTGATTCGATTCATTATTCGTTTCGATCCGATCCGAAAAATCCGGATATCCGTATCTTTACAAATCGAAACAAATACTAAAGTTCAATATCCGTCAAAGACGAAGCAAATCACAAATATTAAAATTTTGGGGAGCGGATATCCGATCCGATCCGACAATTTATAAGTACATGTATATCTTGATTATATTTAAAGTTTTAAATGTATAAAATTATATAATTATTATTCTGACATATGATTTGACAAATTTTATTCACATTATTACTTATATAAAAGTAAATATAAAAGGAAGAAATACATTTTATGATAATTATAATTGTTTTCTTTAAGTTTTGTGTTATTATAATTGTTAACTAAGTTTAAAAGTTTTATAAAATATGTAGATTCACTGATTCTAATTTTTTATCTTATATATCATGTAAAAATATATTATACAAAATGAATCTGCATCAAATTTTTAAGATTATTTGTATTAATCAAAACATATGAGATATCCGTAAGTATTCACAAATATCCGCGAATATCCATTTATTTTCCGGATATCCGTTTTTCCAAATATCTGTATTTCTCCGAAGCAAAGCAAATACAAAAATTAGATATCCGCAACATTTGAAGCAAATCGCAAATACCTTTAAAAACTCGGATATCCGATCCGTGCCCAGGCCTATATAACTCCATAAAGGATTGCTTCCTTCACCAATACTTGAGACCGGCCCTATTAATGAGTCAAGCTAAAATTATCAATACTATTAAAGCTCAATCATTCCTAAATTATACCTTTAATGAAATGTTGCAATCTTCCAAAAATACCCTTAATAATATGACTAACTAACAAAATTCATTAATGGTATTGTTGTCTTTTGGTTTTGTGGGCTTATTTCAATTGGGTCTAACTATATGAATTATGTTATTATATAATCAATTTCATATCTCATAAATTTTTTAATAACATAAATTAAAGTCTGCAATAATTTTAAAAAGTTGATATTAGAAATTGAAATTTTACAAATTCGCAGGAATAAAACTTAAATAAAAATATTATTGACCATTTTACATGTTTAACAATATTTTATATCATTTATAATTATTTAAAATAATATAATAGCCCAAATATGAATTTTGGATACAACTACAATTGAGAATTTGAGTTTTTACCCGCAGGTCAGCACTGTTTGACCTGCTGGAGGCGGATGCGGGTCGGCAAATTTGAAAAATTCAATATGCAGGTGCGGGTCGAGTGAATTTTAAGCGGAGCGGATGCGGATCGGCCGAATTTGAATCGCGGGTACCCGCTAACTCGCAAAAAAAAATAATTCACTTTTATTTTTCAAAAGAAACATATTTTCGTAATACATATATAAAATATAATAAAATCATAAAATTTTAATTATAAATATATAATTTTAATTATTTATTACAAAAAATATTAAAATATAATTAAAATATCATTAAAATATTTTATTAAAATTTATATTACCTGCGGGTTATCCGCAAATATGAGGGGGGGGGGGGGGGGTGCGGGTTTTGAATCTATCTTCGCAGGTCATGCGGGTCGTAATTTTGAGTCGAAAAAAAATTAGTCAACTCGCGGGTTGGCGGGGCGGGTGGGACGCGTTGATCCGCGAACCCAGCTCTAGATACAACCATTGTTTAATTTATTTACAAACGTAAAACGGATGTGTGATGCATTTTAATTTTCGTGATACTGTACACACTATAACAAACAGCATAATTGCAACTTGATCATGTCACACTTAACATAATTAAAACAAAGAATTATCAATTTTTATTTTGAAAAACAACAAAAGAAAACCCGCCCTTTCGAGGGCGGATCAAAATCTAGTTTCCATTTAAAGCATACACAGTAGTCAGCATACCTAAAATTGCTTTGCGAGATTGCTTTTGTGTCGACATAAAAGTTCTTCTTCTTTTACCTTTAGATAAGATCTCTAGAGAATTATTTATCAAAATAAGTCCTACATTTCGCAGTCAATAAATTAATTATAGTTTCCTTTGTCTCCCATAATTGCTCTTTTTAGGTTGATTTTATAGGGGACAGGTGGTTAGAACGTATACACTCTTTTATCCAGCTGGATTACATGTTCGCTCCTAAAGGAAAATAAAATAAAATCCTCCTTTTCCACTGAAAGATTAGGTTATCCTCTACACCTTGTGTAAACCCTTCGTTTAAACATAAAATCCTATCTATGGAGTAAGTTTCCAACAGATAGCAATTAAATAAATACTAGAAGACTATGGCATATATAGGAATATTTCAAACATGTTTGTTGTCAGATCTATTATGTCAACTACAAATGCAAATCGCAAAAAGAAAACTACAAATGCAAAACCCTGGTAGCAGAGAAGAAAATTATTTTGAGTTTTTATCTAAATTATTTTTTAACTCACTGATATTATTGTTATATTGTTTTAAATGCTAATATCACTTTAGTTATCCAAAGTAAGATTGATGGAGTGCTTCCAAATTAATAGTACTAGTATAATAGTATAAAGGTTATTAAAGTATGATTTAGTGCTATCTAAAAATATTTCTTCTGATATAAAATTATTCTATTGAATTCCTAATTTTAAAATTGCGATAATAATTGTTTAATAGGTAGTAGTTGAAACAAGTTCACGTGCTCAAAAACCTTGATTTTTCGCTAATCACCTGTAACTAATTACCCAACCAAAGCTAAATAAGAAAGAGAACATTCTCCATAATCAGCAATTTATCAAAATGGTGTTTCAGATGAAGAAGCCTCAAGTGTTCATCAGTTTTCGGGGAAGAGACGAACGGCCGAAGTTACTGCCACATCTCAAACATCACTTGGAAGCTAGCCCTAGCAATGTGAGTGTCTTCACGGACGAAGACGTCCTTGGACAGCGGCTCGAGAGACTCTTCAACCATATAAAAAATTCATGGTTGGTGATCGTCATCTTCTCCGTGAGCTACTTGGAGTCACACTGGTGTTTGGACGAGCTGGTTGAGATCCAAAAATGTTTAGAGACGGAGAAGATTAAGTTCGCCATACCTATCTTTTACAAAGTAGAGCCCTACGAAGTTAAGGAACAGAAAGGAGAGTTCGGAGAAAATTTTCTAACTTTGAAGAATAAGTTTCCTGATAAGATCAAGGAATGGACTAAAGCTTTGGAATACATTGCTGGATGTAGCGGGTTGACTTATGATGAAACGAGGTACTATTTGAGGCAGCCATAGTTAAAAGTGAATTAGATTTTTCATGATCAATTTTTTTTGTTAACTCAGCAGTCAACTTTCTGAGTTGGATTTTATCAAGAACGTCGTCAAAAAGGTTGATCAAATTTTTGCCAAAAGTCCACCAAACGAGGTGTGTTCTTAGTTCTGGAATATATCATTACATTAATTTTCTATGCTTTTTTGGTGTTATTGTTATATAATAGACAGAATTGTTTGGCAGATACTTGATAAGTCACAACTTCACTTGTCAAAGACACTGGAAGCTCTAAATTTGGAAAGATCTTATTTTCAAGGTTTCATGCACGGCTCGGCACGGAAAGATCTTATCTCGTTCGCGCAGAGTAGCAACCGTTTGGAGATACCTCTTCTTGAAAGCTCTGTTCATCAGTTTCCTATGAATCGTCAGAGATTCGATTTACAAGCACAAACAAATGAGTCACTAGAGAATGCTACAAACACTCTTGCCCTTCACATGATGCGTAAGCAGCCACAGCCTACATTGATCTTCAGTAACTAGGACAAACTAGACCACCACACGAAGAACAATATCATCTACTCTGCAGATCTGAAAAGCAAGATGATCAAGAGCTACAATGGGGTTTCTGAGCATCTCTCAGTTGTTTTTTTTCCTTTTTATTGACATTCATGCTATTGCTTATGTGTATATGATTCAACAGGATGTTGATTTGGAGCCTCTTTTTCGTTCAAATTTTTCTCCCTCCGATGATCATGAGGTTTGGCCACATCACGATCATAGACGCACCAACTCATTTCATGACAATAGAGAACCATTTTACCCATTGCGTTGTAAGTTGAAGTCATTACACACATAGCTTGCACATGTACTACTGACTAACGACCTGACTTTTAAATCGACAGATGATATGGACTGGCAGGTGGAACCCCGGGTCAAACCCCTGGTCGAACCCCCCGTCAAATCCCTGGTCGAAACTCAAAGGAGTAATGACAATAGTGGCCAGAGAAAAGTTGTGCCAAAGAAGCCAGACGACAACCCGGGTTAATTTACATCTCTGTGTTACTGTCTCAAGAGCTGTGTGTGTTTGACCTAAGAAGCAAAAATATGATCTAGAGGATTGGCAGACATAAAACTTCTGTCAAGCAATATCAGTTATACCTTTTACTTGTAGCATGCGCAAAAGCCATCGTATCACGTTCTGATATTGCGGTCATCGTTCTTTACATAGGTTTTCTTTTACTTTACTGTTTCAAAAAAATTGACCACTTAAACGATCACGCTATTTGGAATTTAACAAAATACCAACACCGATTAGAGTTTCAAATCATTATGTTAAGCTAACCAATACCATCGAAATCCTCAGAAGATAAAACCATAAGTAACAAGGGTGCATTTGGACCATGGTATCATAATTTGGTCAAAAAGATACAGTGTAAAGATAAATGAAAGACTCGGTGGTTGAGAAACTATTATGATTGACCAAAACACAAAATGCTACTATTTAACAACAAAAAAACTGGTTGACATTCAAACGAAACATATATAGCTCATCCTTCGTATAAACAATTTTCAGTATAACGACTATGTTGAGCAAAGAAACAAAGGATTTGGATACTCTTCTTGTCATGGGACAGTTTGTAAAACAGAATTGTGGTCTTGGCTACACTGGCAATCGCGTGTTAAGTTCTAGCAGTGGATCAAGTCAAACATATCTGTTTGTGCTGAACTATTTTCTGATATTAAATCAAAAGATGTTGAATCGCATCAAACCTGTTCAAGCAAACAAGTACGTGTTGAACAGGTAAAACAGAAGGTCAAAGAAGGTTGTTACTTTTGTGGGAAGCCTGGACACTTACATATACTGCTATGCTTTGGAAAGCAAGATTGAGTCAAGGAGGGCTGGAGAATGTAGACTCAACAATTTGCTATGAACAAATCAACAATATCAAGAAGGCTTGGAGTGAAAACAAATGTTATATTGAGCCAAGAAGCTATTGTGGGGGTATGGATTGCAAAATCAGATTTGTATTTCAAATGTAAGGAGATTAGCAGTGTTCAAGAGCTTATGGGTAACATAGCATGTTTAGAAAAATTGGGATGCACACATGTCAACAGAAGATGTGTTAATACCGAAGTTGTTCGAGGTATACTCAGGCATGTTAATGAAACGAATGCTTTATGCTTGGCATGAGCATGATGGGGTTCTACGAGATGTGACAAAGGGATTATATGTTATGGAGATTTTCAAAGAGTTTTGTCACTCAAGTAGGGAGAGATTGAAGAGTTGTTTCAGTTTGAAGTTACTCAGTTAAGGGAGAGGTAATTGCAATTGTTAGCTAGCACGCTTGAGTTGTAAAACTCAGTAAAAAAAGGAGAGATTGTTGAGTCTAAGAAACTGCTGAAGTGTTCAATCTGAGACAATGTTGAGCAAATCCGGAAGATTGGCGATGACGTGGAGATAAACTTCAAGTAGAGATATTTTAAGAATTAGAATATTAGATTGAGAGTAATCTTGTAACAATATCAGCTCGTCTAGGATATTATGGACGAATCTGAACTTTGATTAGGTAAGCGTTTTTGAGAGATAAACTTAATATTACTAAGAGATAGATTGGGTCGATCTTAGTCTCGAGTAAGGTAAAAGTTGTTTAGTGTTGATTCACGTGTTGTGTAGTCAAGTAAATCTGGTTAGACAGATTGTGTGTAATTTGTCTAAAGAATTTTTAATAAAAGTAATATTCAGAAGTTGTTGAGATTGTTTATGTGTTTTTTGTTCTTTCAGACTACTCTTTTTTAGTCATTATTCGAAAATCAAGAGTATAGCTATAGACTATAGAACTTAATTATATTTAGTGTAACAGCTGTAAATGCAAGATGGAGAGCTGACATATTAGCTGGATCCCTAATAGCTATACTCTTGATTTCTTATTTCTTATTTTGTATGTCTCTCTGTCAATATATTTTAAGTCAGTTTATCTGGTCTCCATGTTTGATGTAGATTGTTTAGTTATGGACTATGGTAGGCTCGCCTAAGTACATGTTACAGGATGACATAATATTGGGTGAGTTGTCTTTTTAGAAACTTTTTTAAAATTGGTTTAAATGAATTTAGTTTGGTTTTGCTTGGTTTTGGATAAGAAAACAATTAATTTCAATCTTCTATGAGGTCAAAGCAACCCACTTTAAGACACTCACATAGTCACATGGTATTTCGGGAAGAAGTTCCTAGCTTTGCAGAGCAAGCATCCCCATTTAATCTACAAACTGAAAGAACCTCTGGAAGTTGTCGCTGGACATAAATTGGATTTACTTATGAAAACCAGGGGTGTATGTTTTGTTGGGGAAAAATAGAAGAGCGGGACACGGCGCAGCGGAATACAACGGTCGTGTTTCCCCTGACCTTGTAAGAACCTGTGAGGAAAATACTTCGACGATAGCATGATATGATATAAGCGATACCTAAATGAGACAAGCAATTTTAACGTGGAAAATCTCCTCGATGTGAGAAGGAAAAACCACGGGACCGTAGTCCACTCAACAATCCACTATATAAATGTATCTGAGTACAACCACGTCCTCCCTGTTCAACAACCTGAACATAACAGAGACACTAGCTTCAAAGAGCTATCTCCAACACAAGAACAACAACAACAAGAGAGCAACACAAAGCTTCAAAACCGGCAGCAACCAAACGACCTCAACTCACAAGGATTTCGGCAACCAGAGACTAATCCCACCGTACAAATCCAAGTTGAACAAGTCAACAACATCTCTGCCAAATCTCAGCTCAATCAGAGAAGATCTCACCGTCGGATTTACCAAACACTGAAGACAGCACTGCTGAAGAACTGTGACGACCAGCTTCACCAAAACCCATACAACAGAAGATCCAACCGTTAGAATCCAAATCTCTTCAGTGAACGTTTAACCCACTGACTGAAGAAGCTTCCCACAAAATATCAGCCCGATCAGGATCCGTTTGACCCTCCAAACCTGCCTTGACAAACCTAGACGAAATCTGTCTTTTTTTCTCATTTTCTCTCTTTTGTGTCAAGAGTCTTCTTAGGTACTCTTCTTCCTTTTCTTGTATTATGTCTGCTGATTGCTCTCACATAGTTAGGTTAAGAGACTTTATATATGTGTCTCACTAACCCTAATCACCTCCAAGGCCCAATATTAATCTCATGGACTAATACCAATGGTCCATCACCAAGTTTGGTTATCATCAACCAAACCCATTGGGTTTCCTCCATCTAGAAGGAACCCAACAAACTCCCCCTCCGACTAGGTGGAGGAAACAGCCATTCCGGCTATCCCTCGGCATACTTCAAGCTTCCCCCTCGGCAATGACTTTGTCATCATATCAGCTCCATTATCATCCGTATGAACTTTTGCAAGTTCCACTTCCTTAGAAGAAACCACATCGCGTATCCAATGATACCTTCTCTGGATGTGTTTCGACTTCGAATGAAATGTAGAATTCTTCCCGAGACAAATAGCGCTTTGACTATCACAAAGCAGCTCATACTTTTCTTGCTTGAAACCGATCTCTTCACAGAAGTTCTTCATCCATAACAACTCTTTACAAGCTTCAGTTGCAGCAATGAACTCTGCCTCAGTGGTAGATAATGCAACACAATTTTGCAACCTTGACTGCCATGCCACAGCTCCACCCGCAAATGTTACCAAGTAACCCGAAGTAGATTTGCTAGAATCAACATCTCCAGACATGTCAGAATCAGCGAAACTGACCAGCATAGGCTTCTTTCTTCCAAATGTAATCTTCAGATCAGAAGTCCCTCTGAGATATCTCAAAATCCACTTCACAACATTCCAATGTTCTCTCCCCAGATTGGAGATGAACCTGCTGACAACTCCAACGGCGTAGGCTAAATCCGGTCTTGTACAGACCATGGCATACATCAAACTACCCACTGCAGAAGTATATGGAACCTTCTCCATATCTTCCTTCTCCGCATATGTCTTCAGACTCTGTTGACTGCTCAGTCTTAAGTGTGGTGCAAATGGAGTACTCAACACATTAGACTTGTCCATGTGAAACCTTTTAAGCATCTTTTCAATGTACTTCTCCTGAGACAAATGAATCAGCTTCTCACATTTGTCTCTAACAATTCTCATACTGAGAATCTGTTTCGCTGGACCTATATCTTTCATGGCAAAAGACATCCCGAGCTGCTCCTTTAGCTCCTTGATTTTGTCCATATTCCTGCCCACAATCAACATATCTTCGACATACAACAACAAAATGATAAAGTCATCCTCACCAAACACCTTCACAAATACGCACTGGTCTGAATCAGTCTCTGCATAACCATGCTCCCCCATAACAGACTTGAACTTCATGTACCACTGCCTCGGTGCTTGCTTCAATCCATAAAGGCTTTTCTTCAAGCGGCAAACTAAATTCTCTTTGCCCTCTTTAACATAGCCTTCCGGTTGTTCCATGTAGATATCTTTCTCCAAATCACCATGAAGGAAAGCAGTCTTCACATCCATTTGCTCAACCTTAAGATCAAGGCTCGCTGCCAATCCAAGAACAACCCGAATGGATGACATCTTCACAACAGGAGAAAAGATTTCATCATAATCAATCTCCTTCTTCTGGCTGTAGCCTTTCACAACCAGTCTAGCCCTGTATCTGGGTGACTTATTTTCATCTTCATGCTTAATTCTGTACACCCACATATTAAGCAAAACCTTCTTTCCCTTAGGCAATTCTACCAACTCAAAAGTGTGATTCTCTTCAAAAGAATCCATCTCCTCATCCATGGCTCCAAACCACATATCCTTGTGTTCATCCTCCAAAGATTCATAGTAGCTTTCAGGCTCTCCCCCATCAGTGAGTAAAACATACTCACTAGGATCAGACCTTGTCGACGGTTTAAGACCCCTCTCGGATCTTCTCACAACAGTAGGTTGGTTCTCAGCAGCTGGTGTCTCACCATGATCGTCACCATGATCACCATTGCCATCTTCATGTGCGGGAGCATCTGCACCGGGTGTATCATCCTGAACCTCGACCTCAACCTCACCGTGGACTGATGTAGAAGGAGTAGCCTCTATATCGATCAAACCTTCATAAACCTGAGTTGGAATTTTGGACTTGTCAATGTCTTTAATCGTTTGATCTTCCATGAACACAACATCTCTGCTCCTTACGAGCTTCTTCTCAACGGGATCATAAAATCTGTACCCGAACTCATCCTGACCATAACCGATGAACACACACTGCCGCGACTTCATCTCAAGCTTCGATCTATCAGTCTTGGAAATATGAACAAATGCCCTCATCCATGGCTCCAAACCACATATCCTTGTGTTCATCCTCCAAAGATTCATAGTAGCTTTCAGGCTCTCCCCCATCAGTGAGTAAAACATACTCACTAGGATCAGACCTTGTCGACGGTTTAAGACCCCTCTCGGATCTTCTCACAACAGTAGGTTGGTTCTCAGCAGCTGGTGTCTCACCATGATCGTCACCATGATCACCATTGCCATCTTCATGTGCGGGAGCATCTGCACCGGGTGTATCATCCTGAACCTCGACCTCAACCTCACCGTGGACTGATGTAGAAGGAGTAGCCTCTATATCGATCAAACCTTCATAAACCTGAGTTGGAATTTTGGACTTGTCAATGTCTTTAATCGTTTGATCTTCCATGAACACAACATCTCTGCTCCTTACGAGCTTCTTCTCAACGGGATCATAAAATCTGTACCCGAACTCATCCTGACCATAACCGATGAACACACACTGCCGCGACTTCATCTCAAGCTTCGATCTATCAGTCTTGGAAATATGAACAAATGCCTTACACCCAAAGACTCTCAAGTGACTGTAAGAAACATCCTTACCAGTCCAAACCCTCTCTGGAACATCACCATCCAATGGAGCACTTGGTGACAAATTTAGCACATGAGCCACCGTGTTCAAAGCTTCTGCCCAGAAAATCATCGATAAGCCTGACTGTGAGATCAAACATCTCATCCTCTCGACAATCGTCCGGTTCATCCTTTCAGCCAACCCGTTCAACTGTGGAGTATAAGGTGGCGTGAACTGATGCATTATTCCATGCTCTTTGCATTAAGCATCAAATGGTCCAAGATACTCTCCACCATTATCACTGCAGATACACTTCAGTTTCTTCCCCGTTTGTCTCTCAACCAACGCCACAAAATGCTTGAAATATCCCAGCACCTGATCTTTCGTCCTCATAGGAAATACCCACGACTTCCTTGAATGATCATCAATAAAAGTCATAAAATATAATGCGCCCCCAAGAGATCTTGTCTTCATTGGACCACACACATCTGAGTGTACCAAATCCAGTACCTCGAGTTTCCTAGAAGGCGCAGAAAACTTGAAAGATACCCTGTATTGTTTTCCCGCAAAGCAATGCGAACACTTCTGCAGGTGCAAACCAGAGATTCCTGGAATCACCTCATTCTTAGACAACACAGCCATTCCCTTCTCACTCATGTGACCGAGTCTCTTATGCCATAACTCCATGGCATTATCATTCTCCACCGCATTAACAACATCTTTGGAGACCTAAGCCTGCATCCAATAGAAGGATGAAAACTTCTCACCTCGAGCCACAATCAAAGAACCACGAGAGAGCTTCCATTTTCCACCACTGTACAAACTGAAATAACCCTCATCATCAAGTCTTTCCGTAGAAATCAGATTCATCCGAATGTCGGGAACATGCTTGACATCCTTAAGCACCAGTCTAGTACCAAGACTAGTCTCCAAGTAAATATCACCAATGCCAGCAACCTGAGCCATTGCATCATTCCCTATCTTCACAGAACCATAATTACCCGTAGTATAGGTAGAAAACAAATCCCGTTGTGATGTAGCATGAGTAGTAACTCCACTATCAATCACCCAACTGGTGTCCTGGCATGCGACATTAATGGCATCACCCTCAAGAAGAATGAGAAACTGATCTTCAGTGACGGTCACCCGATCCACCTTTTCTTCTTGATTTTCTTGTTGCTTGTTTTTCAACTTCCAGCAATCCTTCTTCATGTGCCTTTTCTTATGACAGAAATAGCACTCCAAATTTGCAAATCTATTAGACTTGCTCCTGCTCCTGTTCTTGTCACTCTTGGGACCTCTACTTGTACTTCTCCCCCTTGACTCAGTAACAAAGACATCTGAACGCGAACTGCTAGCATTCGACTGCCTTCTTGCTTCCTCATTAAGAACACTGTTCTTCACTGAATCCATCGAAATAACACCTTCCGACGCGGAGTTACAAAGAGACATCCTGAAAACCTCCGAAGAATCCGGTAAAGTACCGAGAAGCCATAGACCGTGAATCTCATCATCAAACCTGATTCTCATATCAAGCAGCTTGTTGAGCAATCCCTGAAATGCGTTCAAGTGATCTGTCATCGGAATCCCCTCTTGATACCTCAGCTCAATCAACTTCTTGATCATGTACATCTTGTTGTTTCCGGTCTTCCTAGCAAACAACTGCTCCAGCTTCTTCCACAAAGAACGAGCATCCGTCTCAGTCTCAATATGATGCAACACATTATCATCTACCCACTGTCTTATCAACCCACACACTTGGCGATGCTGCAGCTTCCACTCTTCATCCGTCTTCTTCTCAGGTTTCTTCTCCTCGAAGACTGGAACATGAAATTCTTTAACAAAGAGAAAATCCTCCATCTTGCCCTTCCATAGATGATAGTTAGCACCATTCAAGCTTATCATCCTGCCCATATTCTCCATCGTTCTCACAAGCAATAATAACCCGAAGTTATCAAACCCAAAACTCTAAAACCAGAAGCTCTGATACCACTTTGTTGGGGAAAATAGAAGAGTGGGACACGGCGCAGCGGAATACAACGATCGTGTTTCCCCTGACCTTGTAAGAACCTGTGAGGAAAAAACTTCGACGATAGCAGGATATGATATAAGCGATAACTAAATGAGACAAACAATTTTAACGTGGAAAACCTCCTCGATGTGAGAAAGAAAAACCACGGGACCGTAGTCCACTCAACAATCCACTATATAAATGTATGTGAGTACAACCACGTCCTCCCTGTTCAACAACCTGAACAGAACAGAGACACTAGCTTCAAAGAGCTATCTCCAACACAAGAACAACAACAACAAAAGAGCAACACAAAGCTTCAAAACCGGCAGCAACCAAACGACCTCAGCTCACAAGGATTTCGGCAAACAGAGACTAATCCCACCGTACAAATCCAATATGAACAAGTCAACAACACCTCTGCCAAATCTCAGCTCAATCAGAGAAGATCTCACCGTCGGATTTACCAAACACTCAAGACAGCACTGCTAAAGAACTGTGACGACCAGCTTCACCAAAACCCAGACAACATAAGATCCAACTGTTATAATCCAAATCCCTTCGGTGAACCTTTAATCCACTGACTGAAAAAGCTTCCCACAAAATATCAGTCCGATCAGGATCCGTTTGACCTTCCAAACCTGCCTTGACAAACCTAGACGAAATCTGTCTTCTTCTCTCATTTTCTCTCTTTTGTGTCAAGAGTTTTCTTGAGTACTCTTTTTTCTTTTCTTATATTATGTCTGCTGATTGCTCTCACACAATTAGGTTAAAAGACTTTATATATGTGTCTCACTAACCCTAATCACCTCCAAAACTTAATACTAATCTCATGGACTAATACCAATGACCTATCATCAAGTTTGGTTATCATCAACCAAACCAATTGGGTTTCCTCCATCGAGAAGGGACCCAACATGTTTCTCTTGTTTTGCACTTCACTTCCGAGTTGGATTTCGTCAAGATGAAGTGACATATGTGCGCATCATAACGGATATCGTACCCACTTGGCGTTAGATTCAACGGATATGCTTCGTATTTATTTCAAAAACGGAGTGGTCGTCAGTCTCGGCTATGGTCCTATGGAGATGACTGAGTTTGAGCCTAGAGGGATATTAATTAAGATTGTGTCTGTCTGGAATAAAACACGATCGACTTTTTTTTCACATACACGATCTACTATTTATGAAGTGATTTTTTTTTATTTGTCACATTCTTCATAATCTTAGCTAATTTTGTTTATGTGTCAGTTTTTCTTTTAGGCTTAGTCAAAGTTTTCTTAAACATATTTTTTATACATATAATTATTAACCTGTTTTTCTATGATTTTAGGTTTAATCAATAGTTTTCTTAAATTTTTTTATATATATTTAATTATTAAACAGCTTTGGAATGATAAATACTATATTTTAGCTATAAAATATTTGATATTATTTTATCTATGCTATTATTTATGGAATAATTTTTTTTTAGTTGAGTCAATAAAATTAATGGATAATTTTAATAATATTTATTTATTTGACAATAAGAAAAAAATATTATAATTATCATCTTCATAACTATTAGATAAATCTTATTAATATTATTAAAAAATATTCTTCTCTTATATGTCACGAAATGATTATATCTGTGGTATTAAAAAGGCTACATATTTTAGGATATTGTTAGTATATGATCATAGACATAATATACAATTTATTATTTCAGTTTATTAGTATTTATTTTTTTAAATAAGTTTTCTAACAATTATATATTTTGTAAAATATGTTACCACAAAAATTTGTGTTCAAGTCTACCAAATCAATACTCGATAACATGTCGTATGAGAAACATATAAAAATAATTGTAAGAAATGAATATTCTAAAATATAAGAGATATCCTAAATATTTAAAAAAAAATTTAGAATTATTTATTTATTATATCATATTTTTTTAAAAAAATAAGATATTTCTTATATATATATCATTTTTTATTTCTATAAATATATTATGAAAATATTGTTTTAACATTTGAGTACTTTTAAAAATTTATCTCGGCAATAATAATATATATTTTGATGAAAGCTTTGTAATATATGAGTAATTTTATGTTTGATTTAAATTTTTGGAGAACATTTTAATTAGTAATATATATGCTAATAAATAGTTGTAAAATTATTATGCCCGCACATAGCTAGTTAAAAATAAATAGAATATTATATCGATACACAAATTAATAATTATTCATTTATTTCAGATATATAAAACAATATACTTCCTATGTTTCTAAATAAGCGCCGCTTTGACATTTTTCACACAGATTAAGAAAGTTGCAGAAATATATATATAGATTGTTCACAATTACACTTGTTTGATCAATAGTATTTTAAATAAATAAAATTATTTATAAAATCAATGTAGTTTACGATTAATTTTTAGCTGAAAAGTAAATATAATTTGCATTGTAATTGTAAAGTGACATTTTTTATGTAACAAAAAAATGGTTAGAACGACACTTATTATGAAATAGATGGATTATGTAACATTGATAAAAGGATCTGACTGAAACTTAAATGATATGAAATAAAAAACAAATCACTTAGGAAAAATATAAGTATGAAGCCCTTGTATAGAACAAGTCAATGTATCTAGAAATAAATAAACACTTAGTGTTTTGACCACGCCTGCGAAAATAATTATTTGAAGTTACTTATTAATACTGCATTACTATTAAACATTTAATAAGATATTATTTGTGTTCTCAAAAATTTTAAATCAAATATCAAATTATTTATATATGACAAAGTTATTCATCAAAATATATGTTTGTTATTGCGTTAAGTTTTGAAAACCTACATGCGTTATTAATATTTTGAAAATTTCTTTACATACTATATTCATTATTACTAGATAAATTTTGAAATCACTCAATGTTATCTTTTTGACTATAAAAAGTAACAAAAAATACTTGATTAACATTTAATTATGTGTTTTTTTAATGTTTAACTTTTCATAGCCAAAAGATATTATTTTCGGATAATAAAACAATATATAGAAATGGTTTTTTTTAATGCATGAAAATATATTATTTTCTGATAACAACCCAAAATATATAGGAATTATATTTTTCTAAAATATTTTTTTAGTTATGGATAATTTTTATTATATTGATTTAATGAATCATCTGATTTAATAAATTCTTTTTTATTTATGGATAATTTTTATTATATTGATAAATCTAATTTAATAAATATATTTGATCATTTATTAAGGGTAACAACCAATTTAATCACTCTAAATTATAAAGTGGGAGCTTATTTTTGAAACATTGATTCGCCAATAATAGTATAGATGCAAATAAATAAATAAATATAGTATAGTGGTTTTTTTAAGAAAGAGTTGCATCTATATTATCTATATTATTAAAGTTAAAGTACAAAATCGGAGTGTTTGGTTACTTGAATATACTTATTAAAAAAATTTATAGTGTTTGGAAATATGGATTGTAGTTTAAAAAAATAATTTTATTTGGAAACAAAGATAGTAGTATTAAGCAAAAAAAAATAAAAGTTATTAAGTCCATTATAAAAAAATATTGTCAATATATATAAAAAAAATACAATGCAAATCTCAATTTGAAACACCAACTCAAATTAGGGATTTTATATTTCATATTAAGTTTTTAAAATATAATATATGTAATTATTTATATGATGATACATATAAAATACTATTAATTATATGATTACTTATATGATGGTACGTATAAAATACGATTAATTATATGATGAAAATATATGATATATAATAATGACTAAGGATGGATTTTCGGACATCCATACGGATTTGGTTCTGATCGGTTTGCGTTTCGGGTTTTCGAGATCAAAGATTTCAGTCCTATTAGGATGTTTCTAAATTTTTGTTTGAGTTTGATTCAGATCTTTACGGGATTCGTTTGGGTTAGGATAACTCATTTAAATTATTTTTTAAATGTTAAATCACTATATATTCTAAATTTCTCAAAATCTATAAATAAAATAATATATTACTTATAAATTTAAATAACATGTCAGAATACTTAAGCTTAACATATCAATTGGCTTGATTTAAAATTTTGGATACAAAATTAATAATTATTTTAAGTAATTTGGTGATTTGAGTATACTTTAACTATTTCAGATATTTATTTTTGACTATTTATATATATTTTCAAGAATTTTAAACCAATTTAAAAGTATCATTTTGATGTTTTATATACGTTAAATCTAAAAATAATTAATATATATAAGTATATAAATCTATATTTAGATAAATTTAGGTACACGAATATTTCGGTTCGGATCCGATTCGGTTCTCTAAATAACAAAATTCTGAATAATTTGAATATTTAATCAATTTTTGTTCGGATTTGGTACTATATTTTCGGATTGGTATCGGTTCTGTTCCTCGGATTCATTTTGTCAAACCCTAATAATTATATGAAAACCAAATATCATTATATTTTTCAAAATATACATCTGCACAGGTGCATAGATCAAAGTCTATAATCATTTATTTTAATAACAAGCCAAATAAATATGTTGATTGGAGAGGGAATAAAACAAAGCGAGAGACATTCTATGTGTCGAATTTATTATAAAGAAATGTTTACTAAGATAAATAAATTCAATAATTACAAACAAATAATATATTTCATAAAAGTGAAAAATAATATCCATGTTTTCGAAGCGCGAGTTAAAATCTAATATAAAAGCTAAAAGTGAAAGAATCTCGAAGATGTTAATTGCTAAACTATAGAGAATCAGTTATGAGATGCTCACCATTAGTGCTCATCACGCGAACTATCATTTGCAAAATAGACACAAATTAATTTGTTTACACAATATGATGCGCCAAGCGGATGTTTTCTTTTCCTTTCCCTTTGGTTGACTTTTTACTCTAATCATTCATAAACATAAGAGTATTCTCTCTAACACATAGATCCAAATTGGTGTGTGACATGGGGAACAGCAAGAACATGCCTCAAGTGTTCATCAACTTCCGAGGCAAAGACGAGCGGCAGAAATTATTGCCACATCTCAAACATCATTTGAAAGATAGCAATGTGAATGTGTTCACAGACGACGACGCTGTTGGAGAACCGTTAAAGAATCTCTTCAGACATATCAGAAGGTCAAGGATCGTGATCGTTATCTTCTCCATTAACTACTTGGAGTCGGAGTGGTGCTTAGACGAGCTGGTTGAGATCAGAAAGTGCTTAGAGACTGAGAAAATTGACTTCGTCATACCAATCTTCTATAAGGTTAAGACTTCCCACGTCAAGGAACAGAGCGGAAAGTTCGGAAAAAAGTTTGTAAAATTACAGAAAAGGCATCGCAGTTCAAGGATCATAAAATGGAAGAAAGCTTTGAGATACGTAGCTAAATTAATTGGACTGGCCTATCAGAAAAGAAGGTAATGCATGGCCAAAAGATTAGATTTTAGATGACTTAAAGGGTTATTTGTTTTATCTTTTATTTTCTTGCAGTTCAATTTCAGAGTTGGATTTCATCAGGAAGATCGTTGAAACGGTTGATGTTACTTTAACCAAAATTTCATCAAAGGATGATGATAATAATAATAGTCTGGAGACGTCTAAGGTGTGTGTTTCTTAGTTCTGACTTCTGATTACATTTAGTAGTTTTTCCTTTGTCTAAAATCAGATGATATATCCAGATGTAATTACTAACTACAATAACAAACAACGTTTAAATACAACATTCAGATGTTGTATTCATATGTATCATTCAGATATCATATCCAATAATACAAAAGCAAACATTATCTTAGTAGTTTTCCTTTGTTAAAATCCGACATGGTGGCTGAAACTTTTACAGGGAGAAACATCAAATCTAATTGATGTAAATAAGATGCTCAACGTGTCAAGGACATTGGACGCTCGGGATCTGGAAATATCTTATCATCAAGGCTTCATGGTCGGCTCTGCCTGGAAAGATGGTATTATTTCGTCGATGCAGAGCAGGAGCTACGATTGGGTCTCTATCTCTGACTTGGTCTTTGTGTCTAATTTGTATTCTAGAAAAATTTCTCACTTTTTGATGTCTATGCTTATGAGTTTGACTCCACAGGGTGTTGATTCGAGGCCTTTTTTGTCCCCTAATGTTTCTCCTTTCGTCCAAGTACCACCATGCTATAGGCCGTTGGAGCCTAACGTTCCTCAAGATTATAGAAGAACATTCTCATATCACGACATTATATATCAGTCTCACCCTTGGACTTGTAAGTTCAGATCTTTGACATATACCTTGATATATCTTCTGATAATGACTAACGACTTCGAACTTTTAATTCTGACAGATGTAACGGATTTGAACCCACACCCTACCAGAACTGGACGTGGATCATTATGGGGCCGTCGTATAAGTGGTGCGTGTGCTCCTATAGATCCAACAAGCACGCACGATGATACATTTTCGACATCTCATGCTGCGGAGGCAGAAGACAAAACGAGTTTTACTTCATCGGATTCCGACCAAAACCGTACCATGGATCTACCAAGCATGCACAGTGATATAGCTCATGCTGCGGAGACAGAAAACATAACGAGTGTTATTTCATTGGATTCTGACCAACACCCTACCATAGATCCAACAATCATGCACGATGATATAGCTTCGACATCTCATGCTGCGGAGCGAAAACACAGAAAGAGTTGTATGCCATTCTTGTGTAGCTATTTCAAACGTTGTTTCTCTCTTAGACGGAGAGTAAAATCAGATGACGAGTTCTAGTAGACATGAACCTTCCTTTGCAACTTGTAAGGACCTGCTATACTCGTACATTCGTACTTGTACTTTTTTTTGTCGTACTTGTACTTGTGTCCTAAGCAAAAGCTTGTGTTTTTTTTTTTTCTAAGAAAAGTTTGTGATTACTGATGAGCCTCTACTGGTGACTGTTTTCTTCAAATGTAACCTCGCTGAGAGTATATTTTTTTATCTAGTTTGACGTCATAGAAAGATTGATTAATCGGATAGAGAATCTCTGTATTGTATGTTCTTACCATCTCAGTTTTGAAAGTTAAAAACACCAACACACACTACAAGAAAACACCCGGAATTCTGACGGCGGTTCCGACGGACACAAAAGTCGTCGGAATATTTTGACGACTTTCCGACGAATTTCTGACAAAAATGAAAAAAATGCAGTCGTCGGTATTCCGTCAATATTTTCTGACGGAATACCGACGAAAACATGTCCGTCGGAAATTTCCGACGACATTACGACGAACTTTTGATAATTTACGGTTCGTCGGTATTCCGTCAGAAAATATTGACGGAATACCGACGACATTTCGATCAACATATATAACCGTTGTGGCCGTCGGAAATTATCCGCCGCAAGCACCTCCTCCCCTCTCTCTCAACCCTTGGCGATTTCTGGGTGATTCCGGCGGCGATTTGCACCGTTCGTCTCTCCTCTCTCTGAATCATCTCTTCCCCATCCTCTCCTCTCTCTCAATCATGTAAGTTTCTCACATCTCTTCCTCTCCTCTTTGGTTCATGTAGATTTAGGGTTTATATCTCGGATTATAGGTTGTTTTGGATAGTTTACGATGTATAAGTGAGGATTATTGTGTTGATGTTGTTTTCAAAAACGTTTTCTTGATTCTAAAAAGGTTTTTATGATTTTTTTTTTTTTTTTTTTTTGATTTTTCAAAAAGGTTTTCATGTTTAAAGCGATTTTTGATTTTGAAAAACGATTTTATGATTTTTAAAAACGTTTCTATGATTTTTTAAAACGTTTTGATGAATTTTAAAAATATGTTTTTGATTTTCCAAAACGTTTTTGAAGTTTTAATTCGTTTATTCATATATAAAAACGTTTTAATGATTTTTTAAAACGTTTCTATAAATTTTTAAAACGTTTTGATGATTTTTTAAAAACGTTTTTTTATTTTTCAAAACGTTTTAGGAGTTTTAATGCGTTTTTTGGTTTTTAAAAAACATTTTATGATTTTTCAAAACTCTAATGAATTTAAAAAACATTTTTTTTTTAAAAACATTTTTTTTGAATTTGAAAAACGTTTTTAGACATTTTTTAAATATTTTCTTAATTTTACAAAACGTTTTTTTTATTTTTTCAAACATTTTTTTAATTTTAAAAACGTTTTAGTAGTTTTAATGCGTTTTTTTTTATTTTTAAAAAACGTTTTATGATTTTTCAAAACTCTGATGAATTTAAAAAACATTTTTTTTAAAAAACATTTTTTTTTTGAATTTGAAAAACGTTTTTAGACATTTTTTAAACATTTTCTTAATTTTACAAAACGTTTTTTATTTTTTCAAACATTTTTTTAATTTTAAAATATTTTTATGATTTTCAAAATATTTAACAACGTTTTTGTAAATATATAAATGAAAACACTAAAAATATA
This sequence comes from Hirschfeldia incana, assembly GCA_026261945.1. NCBI lineage: Eukaryota > Viridiplantae > Streptophyta > Magnoliopsida > Brassicales > Brassicaceae > Hirschfeldia > Hirschfeldia incana. The sequence continues at coordinate 10,319,433 of JABCMI010000006.1, forward strand.
AAACATTTTAAACTTTTACGTATTTATCAAATTTTATTATTTTTTTCAGGTCGGATGATCTTCCCGCCCCTACTCGGCAGCGACGGAGTTTCGCCAGCAGTTCTCGTATGTCCCGTGCATCGGGATCGTCCCAGGAACAAAACTCCGTACCCGCCTATATTCCACCTCCAGCCCCCGCTCCACCTCCCGCTCCCGTTCCACCTCCCGCTCCCGTTCCACCTCCCGCTCCTGCCGGAGTCATGTCAGTTGAACAATTGGTTCAACAACCGGGTCGAGGGCATCTCCCGGTTCTCGAACAATTCCCCTGACGAGGATATAGCACTTGGTTAGTATTTTTTTTTATTATTAGATTTTTTTTCCAATAATTATTTTGCTAACTTATATTTTTTTGAAGGTTCTCCAAGTCGAGGAATGGCATTAGCAAATGCATCAACCAGATGATGTATTCCATGCTCCATCATGGCTATCCGAAGTGGAGTGTGATCCCTCCGGACGAACGAGAGTTGTGGTTTCGTCAATTTGCGGTATAGTAATTCTTCATTTTTTTTATGTATTTATTTTTTTATCTACTTATTAATAAATGTTATGTGTTTTGTAGCAAGAGTTCAACTGGCATCCCGATCTTACGGAAACAGTCCGTAAGAAGTTTAACCAGAAGACCATGGACTCTTTTACGAAGCAGATGAACTCGTGGAAGACAGTTTGGCAGATGAACAAGAAGCCACGGTTCCTCAGCGGGACGGTGTGGGAGCAGCTGATAGCCCACTGGGAGAAGGAAGAAACTGCCCAGACGTCTACTAGGAACTCCAAGAACCGGAGGAGTGATCGTGGCGGGAAAGGTATGTATGTGCACAACCTCGGCGCCTGCTCCATGTCTACTAAGGAAGATGATCTTGTAAGTTTTTTCAATTATTTTTCTTTATATTTATTTAAATAAATATTTATATTTTATTGGCTAATTAATATTGGTGGTTTTTCAGATCGAAGCAAATGACGGTAATCCCGTTGATTCTCTGACCCTCATTAAGGCGGCTCACACTAACAAGAAGACGGGTCAGATTCAGGACGCCGTGATCAGAAATGTTGTCGACATGGTGCAAACCGAAATGGCTTCTCAATCTGATGACGGCGCCGATTCTACTGGAGCTTCAACAAACCTGTCCCAAATGCAAATCAATGAGTTGGTCGAAAAGGTAATTTTTTAATTCAACGATTTTTCTTATAATTAATTTCATTAGTAATTTTATTATTTACTAACTTTAAATATTTTTGTAGGCGGTTCCAAAAAGGAAGGGAGGCCGTTTAGTTGGGTTGGCCCGTCGTGCTTCTTCATATCCGACATCTTCTTCGCACGCTCCGTATGCTGATCCCATGATCATCGAGGAGCTGCATGACAAAGCTGAACGGATTGGGGTATTGGAGGAGCAGAACTCCACTATCCTTTCTGAGAATGCCACAATCCGTGAGGAGAATGCCACCATCCTTGCCCAGCTCGCAACTCAACAGAAGACCAACGAAGAGATAATGCAGAAGTTGAACAAGTTGATGATGGCTTCGACCTCGTCCTCGACTTCTTAGTTTGTTTCTGCATTTTAAAACTTTTATGAATATTTTTATTTCGGTTTGTAAACTTTCTGAATGTTTTTTTTCTACTTCGGTTTGTATGAATTTAAATTCTATAATATTATTATTAGTTTTAAATTTCTGATTTAATTTTTTAAATATTAAAAAAAAATACAAAAATGCATATTTAAATACAATTAAAAAAAACAAATTTTGACGAACCGTTGGCGTCAGTATATACTGACGAACCGCTCCCTCGGAAAATACCGACGGACGGGAGTCGTCAGAATTTTCCGACGAACCGGTTCGTCAGTATATACCGACCCCAGCGGTTCGTCAGAATTTTCCGACGACTGAAGTTCGTCAGAATTTTTCGACGGAGCAGTTCGTCAGAATTTTCCGACGCCCTTTGTTCGTCGGATTCTTGGTATTCCGATGAACTCTGGTCTCTTCTGAGGGCATCGGTTAGTCGTCGAAAGTTCGTCAGTATCTTGTTTGTCGGTGTTTGTCAGAAATTCGTCGAAATTTTTTGACGAAATTCCGACGAATTTCAATTTCCGACGAAATCATACCGACGAACCTGTTCGTCAGAAATTCGTCAGTATTGCCTGATTCCGACGAATTTCTGACGAATTCGTCCATCAGAATCCCCCTGTTTTCTTGTAGTGACAAGTGGATCCATGATTTTGAATTGTGGACCGCGTTGATGTCATATTATATGAAACATATCACTTAGCCAAAATGAATAAGACAATGAAAGATTGGTTGACAACAATATATTGTTAATTTATTTCAATGCCAAGACTTGATTAGATTTGTCTTAATTCAATCCTAACAGATTTCTAAAGAAGGTAGAATGACTAACCTTGATCCATGCTTGGATGCAATCCCACCATTTGATGTTCTCCTCTTTAACCTTTTTCCCTTTTGGTGATTTCCTTGATGGACAAAAAATCTCAAAACCTCAATTTCTCTTGTTGACAACCAGAATTATTATGTGTAGAAAGACTCTCGTTTTTCCTTACGTGCGTATAAGACAATACACTGAGACCTTTTATATTAGTCAAAGGGTTGTGTGTCAAGCAACACAACTCTCCACAATTCCAAAATAACTTTTCGACATAATAACCGTTCCACAACAACGTATACTCATGTATATATATATATGTATATATATATATATATATATATATATATATATATATATATATATATATTATATCATTATTTAATATGATAACATATATGTATGTCATGAGATTAAGGACATTTATAAATATAAGGTAAAGTAGGAGGGTTATCAATATACCCATATTCTAACTCATTATTCGAAACCGATCCATCACGGTATCGACTTTTATATTAGAATATAAAACATTAATATGAACTTGATAAATTAATGGCTTAATAAATTTAATGTGTACTTTTACATCAAGTTCATTTGATCTTTACTAAACTTTGAATTGATCGAATCATGGCGGTTGTATGCCATTAAACCACATAGTCCCTTCCATGTATCACAAATCAATTCCAATTTATATAAATACTTATATGAGAAGAACATTTATTTCTCAAACCAAACAATATGTTATCCACAAACCATAAGTGTATACACATACTTTAATGATAACATAATTAATAAATCAGAAACATAATCTTTAAGTGAATTCTCTGTGTCAAAAACATAATGAGCATTCCATAGCTAAAATAGCAAAGTCTTATCTATAATACTCATACGCTCTACATGGCCATTGAACGCCTTGGGTGGTAAACCTTTAGTTAGCGGATCCGCTACCATCATGTCCGTCCTTATGTGCTCAAATGACACCCTTTGTTTCTGATCTTCTTCTTTAACAGACAAGTACTTTAACTCCATGTGCTTAGCACCCTTTGAGTATTTGTCGTTCTTTGAAAAGAAGACTGCTGCAGAATTATCGCAGTAAATTCTCAGCGGCTTGGCTATAGTGTCGACAATTCGAAGCCCTGAGATAAAGTTTCGCAGCCATAATGCATGAATTGTGGCCTCAAAGCATGCCACAAATTCAGCCTCAATAGTGGACGTAGCAATGACAGACTGCTTTCCACTCTTCCATGATATTGCTCCCCCAGCTAATAGGAACAAGTAGCCAAATGTTGACTTTCTGCTATCAACGCATCCGGCATAGTCTGAATCTGAATATCCAATGACTTCTAGCTGATCAGATCTCCTATATGTAAGCATGTGCTCTTTGGTGCCTTGCAAGTACCTGAGAACCTTCTTTGCAGCTTTCCAGTGGTCCATTCCGGGATTCCTTTGATATCGACCCAATATTCCAACAGCAAAGTTGATATCAGGTCGAGTACAAGTTTGAACATAGTTCAAACTCCCAACCACTGATGCATAAGGAATTCTTTCCATTTCTTTACGCTCCAATTCATTTTTAGGACATTGTATTTTACTGAACTTATCCCCCTTCTGAATTGGAGCTATTCCTGCAGAGCATTTTTCTATTTTATATCTTGCTAAGATCTTATTGATATATCCTTTCTAAGACAAGCTTAACAGTCCTTGTGATCTATCTCGAAAGATTTCTATCCCGGTCACATAAGAGGCCTCACCCATATCTTTCATTTCAAAGTTCTTAGAGAGATACTTCTTCACATCATGTAACATACCCATGTCATTTGCAGCAAGCAAAATATCATCAACATATAGGACTAAAATCACAAACTTACTCCCACTGATTTTAATGTAGATACATCGATCAACAATGATCTCCACTAAACCAAATGACGTAATGGTATCATTAAACTTTATATACCACTGTCGAGAAGCTTGCTTTAGTCCATATATTGACTTTCTCAGCTTACACACCAAATTTTCTTTTCCTGCGACCACGAAACCTTCTGGTTGGTCCATATATACTTCCTCCTCAAGATCTCCATTCAGAAAGGCGGTTTTCACATCCATCTGGTGAAGCTCAAGATCATAATGAGCCACCAAAGCCAAAACAATTTGAAGAGAATCCTTCTTTGAAACAAGAGAGAATGTCTCTATAGTCAATGCCATCTTTTTGAGTGAAACCTTTAGCAACAAGGCGACATTTACGTCTTTCAGGTCTACCTTTCGAGTCACGTTTAGTCTTACAGACCCATTTACAACCAACGGTTTTGAAACCATCAGGCAACTCTACTAAGTCCCATACATGATTATCACTCATAGATTTCATCTCTTCTTTTGAGGCATCAAACCACTCTTCAGAATTGTCACTTTCCATGGCCATTTTGAATGAGATCGGATCATCATCCATGCTTAAGTCACATTCATTTTCAATAGTGTAAACCACATAATCGGTTGAAATGGCAGATCTTCTTTCTCTTCCAGATCGCCTTAAAGGTATTCGTGGTTCACCATTCTCTTCTTGAATTATGACAGGTTCATCAATATTATTTTCAGCTAGAGGAACTGGTATATCATTATGTTGTCTTATTGTGTCATTAAACTCTGATGCAACAATAGGAACAACTACCTCAGGTGGAACTACATGTGAAGAAACTTCAACCTAAACTTCATTAATGTCCACCTTTCTTGGTTCACCACTCCCACTAGTTTTACCGTTTTCAATGAACCTAGCATTACCCGATTCAACAATTCTCGTACTATGCTTAGGGCAATAAAATGTGTACCCCTTCGATTTTTCAGGATAGCCAATGAAAGATCCACTGACAGTCCTAGAATCAAGTTTCTTTTCATGTGGATTATATTGCCTTACTTCTGCTGGACAGTCCCAAACACGTAGATGCCTTAAACTAGGTTTCTTTCCCGTCCACAAGTCATAAGGGGTCTTAGAAACTGCCTTACTAGGAACCCGGTTTAGCACATACGTTGCAGTTCTTAATGCATATATCCACAACGAAAGGGGTAAAGTGCAATTACTTAACATGCTCCTAACCATTTCTATTAAAGTACGATTTCGCCTCTCAGCTACACCATTTTGCTGAGGAGTACCAGGCATAGTGTATTGAGCACACATGCCTCTACTTTCAAGTAACTTTGCAAATGGACCAGGACATTGTCCATTTTCATCGAATTTTCCATAAAATTCACCACCTCTATCAGATCTCACCACTTTCACCTTTTTATCTAACTGCCTTTCCACCTCGTCAATGAATACCTCAAGGACATTCACAGACTTAGATTTTTCATGCAGTAGATAGGTATATCCATACCGTGAGTAATCATCAATAAATGTGATGAAATATTTTTCACCACTCCATGAAGGAGCATCGAAAGGGCCACATATATCGGTGTGTATTAACTCAAGAAACTGAGTGCTTCTTGTGGCTGGTTTCTTTAAAGTATGTTTCGTCTGCTTTCCTTTAATGCAGTCTATGGATACATCTAAGTCACTGAAATCCAATTGAGGAAGAATTTCATTCTTTATTAATCTTTTAATTCTTTCTTTGGAAATATGACCTAGTCGTTGATGCCACAAGAAAGCAGAACTTTCATTAATTGCGCTACGCTTAATGCCTCGACTTTCAACATTAAATAGAGATTCAGAAAACTTTGCATCAAGGTTGAACTTATAAAGTGAATCAAATAAAGTACCACTACCATAAAAGTAATCATTTCGGTACAATGTGAAAAAACCATGTGCAACCTTAATACTAAAACCTAAATTGTCCAACCTACTTAAAGAAACAAGATTTCTAGCACACTCAGGTACATAGAGACATCCTTCAAGATCCACATGACTTCCAGTGTCCAAGATCAATCTATACGTCCCAATTGCTTCTATTCGTGCCTTCATCCTATTTCCCATGAACAAGTACTGTTCAGGTCCTCTTATGGGCTGGATCGAACTGAATCCCTGTTTAATATGAGACACATGAGTAGTAGCACCAGAATCTAGCCACCAAGTATTATTAGGAACTTCAACAAGATTCATTTCATAGCAAACAAAGCTATAATGTTTACCTTTCTTGTCGAACCAATCCTTCCTTTTAGGACAATCCTTCTTGAAGTGTCCTACTTGCTTACAAAAGAAACACTTCTTTTCCTTCTGGATTTGACTTTGAGGTCCTTTCACGAAGTTCTTGGCATTCTTTTTGTCCTTCTTACTTGATGTTCTTTTGCTGCTACTGGCATTTCCATGACCAACGAGGTTAGCAACTTGATCTTTCATCTTCCTTAATCTTTCCTCCTCTTGAATTAGCATAGCCTTTAATTCCTTAAAGTTCCATTTATCCTTAATGGTGTTGTAATTCATCTGAAACTGGCTAAACTCAAGAGGTAGAGAGTTCATGATGAATTGGACCAAGAACTGCTCATGCACCTCCATTCCCAAGGTCGTTAACTTTGCTGCCAGATTAGACATGTGCGTCACATGATCATGAATTGGCTGAGACCAGTCAAATTTCTTTGTAGTTAGCTCATTCATGAGACTTCCTACAATCGACTTGTCAGCCAATTCCGATTGTGAACATTCCTTAATTTGCTCTATGAATTCCCTTGCTTTCTCTGTTTTAGGCATTGATGGCTTAATACTTTCCGCCATCGTCAACCTCATAAGGTTCAAGCTCAGCCTGTTAGATCTCTCCCATCTCTCATAACGAGACTTTTCAGATTCAGAGCTATCTACTGTAATAGCTGAGGGTTCCTCATCAGTTAGTATGGCTGAGTCCAAAGCCATTACACCCAGTGTAAACCGGATTTGCTAGACCCATTCACCATAGTTGAGGCCATTAAACTTTACCACAGAGTTAGCAGATGCAAACACATTTGATGAAGCTGCAAGCATTCATACATGTTTACCCGTTAGTGCTTTGAGATTTTTAATATATATTCAGACTAATAGAAACTTTAACACTTATATTTTAAATAACCTTTGGGCAATATTTAAATACAAGTATTATCATTGATGCTAATTATATATTCTTTAATATTAATCAAATCAAACACTAGTCAAATAAATATGTTATCTTTGGATATACATATTATTCACTAGAGTGAAAATGACTAATTCTTTTCTTTTATTAATTATATTCAATGATTCACCTTTGGGTAATCTCCTAAAATATAAATAATAAATTAACTGACCGATCAAACTTTTATGTCATTTAGCATCCTTGATCTTTGATCAATTATAAACTATATAATTTTTAATATCTATATGTAATATAACATGGTCACTTTGGTGACTATCATCTTATATACATATAAACGTTTAAACTTTTTTAAGGGGAAAAATTACTTATATTGTGTTAATATTTCATAACACAATTAATTATTTTATTAGCGGAAGCAATTAAACCATGAGGCATGTAATATTTCACATAAATTCATTATGGTATCTTGGTCCATTATAAAATACCAGTAATGATTATCATGAGATATCTCTATTATTAAAATAGAAGTACATATATAAATTATCCCTTAATTTTCAGTGTTATTTACAGTGGCATGCCACCGAAGTAATTAAATGAACCATTAAATGAATATATATTTAAGGAATTATTGTCCTTTTCTATTTATTAAACAGTTTCCAAAATCAATTTAACTTAATTTCGTATTTAATATATTTCCTAAAATAAATTAGCTGATTTTTAGGAATATTCATATTTAAAATTTATTTTAACAATATTAAAATTGGATAATGTTACGATTAATTATTTTGAACAAAATTCAAGTTTAAATTCGACATTAAACAATATTTTGAATATTCCTAAAATATATGTTTAACTTACCATTAATTATTTTGAATAATAAAATCTATATATGCTAAGTTTTTAAATATTTTAAACTACTTATAGAACAAGAGGAAATATTTGTAACTCAATAATATTTTAATATAGTTAAATCTCACCTAAGATTATATATATTTTTCAAGAATTTTTAAAGTATATGTTTAACTATTTTGGTTGCTATTAATTATTTTCAATAAAAAAAATAATACTGAAATTTAAATATATTTGAATTGTTTGTAAATCAATTTTTAATGTTTATAACCAAATATATTTTCTTCTAATGTATCTAAATATTACCATATTATCCATATTTGATCAAAATATTTATTTTTTTTTTATATTTGGCAAATAATTTCATGTTACAAGAAATATTATTCAAACTATCAATAGGTCAACATTAATTTTTCAAAAGTTTAATAACAAACACTAGATACTATTTTTACAGCACATAAACTATTCGACTGTCGTGTTTATAAAAATTGAGAAATATGTAAATATTTAAAAATATAAACTAATAAATATTTAAATAATATTTATTTATTTAAAAAGTGAAAATAAATACCCGTCCGGTCGGACGGATCCAGCTCTAGTAAATATTAATCAACTAACCGCTCACGTACAGTACTACGTAAGTGTATTATATTGATTCATGGTGACTTTTCGCACAAGTAACCGTCAATATTGCTTTCAGAATAAACGATATGCACGCACACCAAAAATCCTTCAGATTCTTTAATGGATGCATACGTTCTTTGAAACAAAAGCTTATGGCAACGTAAATCATTACGAGAAAAAAAACGTTATTTTCTCTTACGATGTGTTACTTTAATGTTAAATTAATTACTGTGTTTTAAAAAAAATCCCATGAACACTCCTTAAAACGGATGATGCCGTATATGTCCATGAGTGAAAATTAATTAATTTATGCATGCTACATCAGTTACTCCTAAACAGTTATGAAACAACTTGACTTTTCTAAATTCCAGATTTTAACGCAACGAGTTTCTAATGCATTCCAGAATTTTTTAATGCAACAACTATCATGAACATACGCATGACAGATATATCAGTTTTCATTGTTGTCGTGACTTGAATAACTTAAGTTCAAAATTCAATGCGAACGTTTCACAAGCATCATGTATCAAATAGATTCATTCAAGGATGAATTAATCAACATTTGCAAAAAAAAAAAAAAAAAAAGGATGAATTAATCAAATCTAAGAAGGCTCTGATACCACATGTTAATTTATTTCAATGCCAAGACCTGATTAGATTTGTCTTAATTCAATCCTAACAGATTTCTAAAGAAGGTAGAATGACTAACCTTGATCCATGCTTGGATGCAATTCCACCAATTGATGTTCTCCTCTTTAACCTTCTTCCCTTTTGGTGATTTCTTTGATGGACAAGAAATCCCAAAACCTTAATTTCTCTTGTTGACAACCAGAATTATTATGTGTAGAAAGACTCTCGTTTTTCCTTACGTGCGTATAAGACAATACACTGAGACCTTTTATATTAGTCAAAGGGTTGTGTGTCAAGCAACACAACTCTCCACAATTCCAAAATAACTTTTCGACATAATAACCGTTCCACAACAACGTATACTCATGTATATATATATTATATCATTATTTAATATATATAACATATATGTATATCATGAGATTAAGGACATTTATAAATATAAGGTAAAGTAGGAGGGTTATCAATATACACATATTCTAACTCATTATTCAAAACCGATCCCTCACGGTATCGACCTTTATATTAGAATATAAAACATTAATATGAACTTGAACTTTATATTAAACCAATAGATACATAGGTCACATAGAACATAAAATATTCTTACATATATAGGAACACAAGTCAGACTCAGTGGGTGCAATCCTGTTTGCTTAAGACCAGGAGACCTAAAACTCCATAATAAACAGTGATGATTGGTTCAACTGTAGCTCTAAAAATTTAGCTGTAAAAATTTAGCTGTAAGTAAATTGATTGTAACTGTAAAGTTCGTACTGTAAATTTTTTTGCAGAAACTTTTGCTGTAGTTAAATTTGTTGTAGCTGTAAGGTATAATCTGTAGATATTTAAAAATAAAATATGTGGTGTATATATAAAAATAATTATTTTTTATCAATTAAAATAATGTATATTAATTTTTTTTTCTAAACTATCAAAGTTTACTATTATTTAAATGTGATATATAAATAATATTTTATGTTATTGAAAATATTTTCATAGTTTTAAAAACACCCTGAATTAAATTTAAATATTTATAGATGTTTTTATTATGATAATCTAATTTAATTGATATTATGAGTAGTTTTTTTCATTTTACAGTTTCTACAGCTTAAAAAATAAGGATGTAGTTTTCTTTGCCTAAAATACATAAGAAACAAAATTTCTTTAAATTTTTTGTTGTAACTTTAAAAATAAAGCTAAAGCATGATTGGTAAAAGTTAATAGAAATTTGTTGTAAGCTTTGACTAACAAAAATAAAACTACAACATGATTGGTAAAGTTTAATGATTTAAAAATAATTAAAGCTAAAGTAAGGAGATAAAGTTCAACCAATCACCCTCAACATCTACTTAGGTACTTAGCGTTGTAACTTTGCTGAACCTTCTATGAATCTACTTGATGACAAAAGAAATTTATTTTAAAAAATTTCTAGTTGCACAATAACTACTGGTGGTGTTCAAACAAAACAAAAAGACAAATAACGACAGGTTTATTTAAGCAAATAAGATGCAAAGGTGTAAGTCGTTATTTGTGGTAATGTAGCAGTTTAAGATGCAAGATGGAGAGAGATCAACGCAAACGGAGACTGAGACTCTACAAAACAATAATACATTCTTCGCTCTAAACCTTGAAAACTTCAAAGAGATGTTCAATGGTCTTGTGTTCCTTAACTTAATTTCTCTAGAAAATCTGGCCATATTTCAGAGTTTTGACAAATTAAATTCCTTAATATGCAATTCGTTATCTTACTCTCAAGCAACTTTACAGCTTCTCATGACGTTCTTTAGGTATTGTTACAACTTAAAAGTAGCTTGGAAAAACGACACACATATATATTATCATAACTAGTCAAGATTACTATTTCACGAAACTAATTTGGGTGGTTGCCGCACCAAATTGGAACTACACTAAGGGTTGCAATCACAGGTTGGTTGCGGTTTTAAATATTTGTTTAGAGATTTGTACGACTGGTACAATGATTATAAATTGTTGTGTTTGCTGACCTCTTATGACTGGTAAACTACAAAATACAACAGCTGTTAATAAATTAATAACATCTATATTTTCTATAATTATAAATTTCTAAAAATAATAATATTATAATAAATATAAAAATCATATTATAAAATATTTTAAAATAATAGAAAATATTTTTTAAAATTTTTTTATAATATAAATTAAATATAATATGTATACATTTTACAATTTATATTATTCAATTTATTTACTGAATATTTTTAGTTTTATATTTATTTTTCTAAAAAGAAAAAAATACTCTCTCGCAACCGCTTACAATCGCAAATGCTAGTTGGAGTTTTAAATTTAAGAGTTCGGAGCGGTTTGAAACAATTTGTATCATTTTATGTGATTGTTTCAAAAAACAAACAACCACTATCAACTACAAAAATTGTGTTGCGGGTGGTAGCAGAAAAACCAGTTATACCCTACGTAGATGAACATAATAACACTGACTGCTAAACATTGCCAAATCTCCCAATGGCAAAAGTGGTTAAACTGTAATAAATAATAATTGAACTTAATTTTTTTCTAAAAAAAAATTGTGTAATGGTGGAATACATATTCAAATAAATATTAATAATTAATCTAATCATTATAAAATGTGGAAACAACTAATATTACAATAATTTTTTATAACAGACTGACATCTTAAACTATTATAAATTATAGTATAATTTTATTTATAGCACAGAAATTTATCACTAAAAAAACTTATTGCTGTTTATTTGAAATGGTATATTATCATATAATTTAATAATATAAAATGTTGATTTTGTAAATAATCTATTACCACTCACTTTTTTATTTAAAGAAAAAATTATTTAAATGAAAAAGACAGGTTTGCACTTGTATTGTCATTTTACACCTTTTGTTGATTGGGAAATATTTATGGAATCTCATTTGCCATTTCTCAAAACTACCAATTAGAGCCAATATATTTGCGCGCTTCACCTTGGATTAAAAAGTTTGATTTGGACGATAGGTTGTCATGTGTATCATAAGACCACCTCCTGGTTAATCATTTTGAGGGAAATCATTAGAGAAAACCTTCTCGAATGGTGCATTATTATTTGATGTGTTCTCTCTTTTTGTGTTAAACTTTTAATTTACAAATTAATTTTTAAACTTTTATTAATTTCCTTATATCTAAAAACTCAATATTTGTTTACACTTTAAGAAAATTATTAATACTTTTATAATATAATATTATATTATATAAACCCTCATATCTTTTTTTAGAAACTAAATTTATATACATAATGAAGATTTAATTATAATAAAATCTTACTTGGGTAAATTTGTAAGTTTTTTTAAATAGTAACGATTATTTTAGAATTAATAATAAGTAGAAATACATAATATATTTGAATCATTCTTTTTAATGGAAAAAATGAAGAGAATCATTAGAACAAAACACCAAGATTTTCTGAGTTTACATCATTTTGAGAGAAAAAATAATGTAAACCACTGGAAATATCTTACAGAGATATCCTACCCCTTTTGTGATAGAGTCAACAGATATGGTTCATATTTCTTTTAAGGGCATATTTGTTTCACCATCTGCTATATCCATCCAGCTGATCCATTTTCATCCAAATGATTCATTAAGATTTTATACGACTCTTTGTTTGTCTATCAAGATGAATCATCTAAATAGATTTATGTTTGTTTCTTTATTTTTCATTTCCGTCCAGATGAGTTTAGTAAATAAATTACTAAAATACTCTTATTTGATTTATCAAAAGATCTTTGTTTTAAGTTAATCATATTTTGTTTTTATTTCAATTAATTTTTCTTCATTATCTTAAATTTCAAAATAATATTGGGAGGAAATATAAGTTTTCATTTCTCAAGACGGGAAAAGTAATTTTGCGTCTTTGGTGGGAATTTTTTTCTTTGCATTTTATGGGGAAAACACTTGTTTTTTGCGTTTTTGGAGGGAAAATACGTATTCTGTGTTTTTTGCGGAAAATATGTTTTTATGTTTTTGGCGGAAAAACATATTTTTGCGTTTTTTGCGGAAAACACGTTTTTGCGTTTTTGGGAGAAAACGTGTTTTTGCATTTTTGGCGGAAAACACACATTTTAACGTTTTTGGAGGGAAATGAGTTTTGCGTGTTTGGCGGGAAAATGTGTTTTTGCGTTTTTGATAGGAAACCGTGTTTTAGTGTTTTTGGTGGGAAAACATATTTTTGCTTTTTTGGTGGAAAACATGTTTTTGCGTTTTTGGAGGAAAAACACGTTTTGCATTTTTGGTGGGAAAATGTGTTTTTGTGTTTTTGATGGGAAACCTTATTTTTGCGTTTTCCGTGTTTTTGCATTTTGTGGGACAACGCATTCTTGCATTTTTGGCAGAATTGTTTTTTCATTTTGGCGGGAAAACGTGTTTGCGTCTTTAGCCAAAAAATATGTTTTTGTGATTTTGATGAGAAAACACATTTTTGTGTTTTTAACGGGAAAACACTTTTTTGGTTCAAAAATGCATTTTTTGCGATTCTGGCAAAAAATGCATTTTTGTGGTTTTGAAGAGGAATGTGCATTATCGCGGAAACAATATTTTTGTTGTTTTGACAGAAAATGCATTTTACAATTTTGGGGGGAAAATATTTTTGTCGCTTTGGCAGGAAAATACGTTTGTGATTTTGGTGGAAAATGTGATTTTGTTATATTTTTGTGAGCGACAAAATTATATTAAGTTTAGATTTGTAATTTGTGAATTGTGTGAAGGGTATAATAAACATTATACTATTTTAGTAGAATCATCTCTATATAGATGTTCTAAATTGGTTTAGCTAGATGAATTTTAAAATTTAGCCTAGATTTTTGAAGCTCATCCAAATAAACCATTCAGATAGATTGTAATTCTAAGTCTAAACAAATAAAATTCTTATCCTCGTCCAGATGATTCATCGGGATGGTGAAGCAAATATGCCCTAGATAGGAGTGGTCGTCAGCCTTAACTATGGAGATGACTGAGTTTGAGCCTGGAGGAATATTACTTTGGTATGCGTTTGTAGTGGAAGAAAAATAATATTATTCGAGCCTTCTAATCTGACCGTTGGGTATTTGCAGAGCCTTTCCTATCATTTTAGATGAGTCAACAAATAAAAATATGCTGTATTTTTATTCACAGTATTTTAAAACAGATACAAAATTATACATTAAGAACATGTTTATTGGGGGGGTTCTTATGATGTGGTTATTAATGGAATATAAAAAAATTGTTTCTTAATTTTTAACTAAAAATCTAAGAATCAGCTCTTAAATAGTTTTTAGATATACATGAAATAAAAAATAAGTATGGCTGCAAATAAATATAGTGAGAAAAAAAAAGAGTCATCTAAATCTATCTAGAAAATGAAAGAACCTGGAAAGTGTTAATTGCAAAACTAATCAGTTTTATATGAGATGCTACTAAACCCTTAGTCATCACGTCAACTATCATTTGCAAGATAGACAAAAAATATTTATTTGTTTACATAATGTGACGCCCAATGAACTTAATATTTTATCCCCAAAATGATGCCGTATGCGAATATTTATTTCTTTTCCCTTGTGGGCATTGCTCTGTTAGTTGGCTAACTTTTTACTCGAATCATTCTCAACCTTAAAAGTTTTATCTCTAACAGGGCACATAAATTGAATTTGGTGTGTGAGATGGGGAACAGCAAAAACATGCCTCAAGTGTTCATCAACTTCAGAGGCAAAGACGAGCGGCAGAAACTACTGCCACATCTCAAACATCATTTGAAAGATAGCAATGTGAATGTGTTCACAGACGATGACGCTATTGGAGAACCGTTAAAGAATCTCTTCAGACATATCAGAAGGTCAAGGATCGTGATCGTCGTCTTCTCCATTAACTACTTGGAGTCAGAGTGGTGTTTAGACGAGCTGGTTGAGATCAGAAAATGCTTAGAGACTGAGAAAATTGACTTCGCCATACCAATCTTCTATAAAGTTAAGACTTCACACGTCAAGAAACAGAGCGGAAAGTTCGGAAAAAGGTTCATAGGTTTGCAGAAAAAGCATCGCAGTTCCAGGATCAGAAGATGGAAGAAAGCTTTGAGATTCGTCTCAAAGTCAATTGGGTTGACATATAAGAAAAGGAGGTGTGATGTAGGACATGGTCAAAGGATTAGATCTTTTTTGATTCAGAAAATTATTTGTAAACTTCTTTTATCTTGCAGTTCAGTTTCAAATTTGGATTTCATCAAGAAGATCGCCGAGAGGGTAAACATAACTTTGACGAAAGTTGAATCTAAGGATAGTAATAATAGTAACACTCCAGAGACGTCTAAGGTTTGTTCATAGTGTTGACATATATCTCCATTTAGTAGTTTTTCTTCCGTCTGAAATCAGACATGATGGCTGAATCAATACAGGGAGAAGCATCAAGTTCAGTTTCGTTCGGTGTCAAAAATGAGCACATCAACTTGTCAAACACTCTGGAAGCTCTTAATCTGGAAATATCTTATCTCCAAGGCTTCATATCTGGCTCTGCCTGGAAAGATGGTGATATCTCGTCCGTGCAGAGTAGCAACTGTTTCAGGGCCGGCCCTGACTGTCTTCAGTTTCAGAGAAATCTTTGGAGATTCGATGTACTAAGAAATGAGTCAATAGATAAAGCAATAGACTGGCCTGCCCTTAACATGGCATCTGACCAACCACATCCTGGATTGATCTTCAGTAACTGGGACAAACTTGATCAAGTCACAAAATACAACATCATGTACTCTGCACAAAAGAAAAACAACATGCTCAAGGCCTACGATAGGGTTTGTGACTCTCTCACGAGTTTGTTTACCTTATATAACTTTATCATTTATGTTTATGGGTATGACTCTACAGGCTGTTGATTCGAGGCCTATTTTGTCCCCTAACTTCCAGTCCTTCCTCGAAGTACCAACATGGTACAGGATGTTGGATCCTAGGGTACCTCAAGTTTGGCCTCATCATGATTATAAAGACACCAGTTCATATCATAACACTATACCTCAGTGTCACCCATCGCCTAGTAAGTTCGGATCTTTTGGCATATACCTGGATATATTCTGACTAGTGACTAACGATTTAATATTTTAAAATCGACAGATGAAATGGTTATGGTTCAAAACCCGGTCGTGCGTCGACTAATGGTGAACGATAGAATAGCACACAGTATGAGTTCGTCGTCACTGCGCAAAAAGAGCGACCTTAGATTTATTGAAAAGAAAAAGACGAGTTGTTTTTCCTTTTTTGGTTACTATTTTAAACTTTGTTTCACTCTCACATGGGGAATGTCAAAAGAAGACGTTGATAATTTATTCATATGGAGCGAAGAAGAAGATATCGACGAATTGTGGAAAATCTGGTCCGATTTCAGCGTTCTGACTCATTCTAATTAGTTAGACTTAGAGAGGTCCCTCCCCAGCCCTACTCTCTTATCTCAATCTCAATAAACGTTTGGTGGCTTCTCATGACATCATTTATGTATTATTACTCTGCAGGGATTTGTTTTGAATCCTTCCGGTGTCAGCAGACTTGAACACCGTCTCTGGTGATCATCTCATATCAAGAATAACATCATGGTAGTCATTTCCCATCCCAATTCCCTAGTAAGTTCAACACGCCACATTATCTAATCATATATAGAAGATACTTATATAGGTCTCTAACTGAAATTTACAGATGATACAAATTTAGAAGCAAACATGTTTTGAGATTGATACATTTAAACGACAGGATGCTCAGAAGCAGCTCTTCGCTGGTTACTTTGGTGTCACGTTAAGCCTTTTGGTTTGTTTTTTCTTCAGTTGATCAATACAATGAACAGATATTGTAAATCCCGCCGCAAATCAGAATTACATTTCGTGCGAATTAACTCCAAGTTCGATTTTTTGATTTTATGGGAATTTCAGCAACTTTTCGACAATGTTATTATTGTTAATGAGATATGCATTGGATTGTGTGATAGTGTGATTTCCTGAAATTTATTTGGTGTGGTTTTGAATTGTTGTTATGGTTGTCCCGCATGTGAGGTTTAACTTTATAGACTGAATTAAGCTTACTTTTTTTGGGCAACCGAATTAAGCTTACTCCTCACAAAATTAGTGTAGTTGGGAGTCGAATGGTGGTTGAGTTTTGGTGTTTATTGGTCTACAATTAACCATTTACCTGCTTAATTATCCATAGTACACGGCATTAGGTGTTATTAAGACACTTGTGTCAGTGTGTGTCACTCAGTTCAGTAGTTGGTTTTGAAAATGCTTCCACCACTCATCCACATCCTTCTGTTCTTCCTCACGACAGCTTTTCCAAAATCAGACTGAAATGATCGGCCATGCTGAATTAGAGGCCTCACATACAGATTTTGATAATTAAGTCATATGTCACATGTTTTCTTTCCGTTGAGTCAGCTGCAATTTCCCTAAAATATATATCTGAAATATTTCTAGTTTTTCGTCCTAAAAAGATAGATTAATCAGTTATACTTTATTAACATCGCGGTTTGAAGGGTTAAAAGCACCAACACAAAGGGATCAAGGACATGGACTGCGTTGATGTCATATTGTGTGAAACATATCATTTTGCCAAACCAAATATAAGACGGTGAAAGATTGGTTGACAAAAATATATAAGAAAAAAGTAAGACTCACTGGGCTACAATACTATTTGTTTAAGACGAAAGACTCCATAATAAACACTACTAGAATTTGATCCGCGCGACTGCGCGGATATAAATTTTATTTTTCTAAAAAAAATTAATAATATGTATAATTATATACATTTTATATAATAAAAATTTATTTCTATATAATTTTTTTAAAAAAAAAATTGTTTCAAAATAAAATTGTGTTATTTACATTGTAGCATATTTTAAGATGGTGTTATTAATTTTTTAAAAAAATATATCCGCCTATTAAATAAGAAAAATCCGAGCCTAATATTTTCAGTAATTTTTTAAATCCTATAAGTTAAAGTTATGAGAAACATAATTTTGTTGAGGCTAGTTCAAGTAAGTTAATGGGCTACCACTATTTTTCTAACAAAAATATATATTAAAAAAAATATAAATGGTGTTATTGATTAAATAATATATTAATATAATAATAGATTAATATAAGTGTTAAAATATTCTTCGTAGTCGGATAACTAACTATTATATTATCTAGAGAGAGCGGTAAGGCGTGTGATAAATCTTATTATATCAAGTTATGAAAAAATAATCTTTCGTGTGTGTGTGTTATAACAAATCTTTAGTATGTTTATTTAATGTCATAATACGTAGAGAGATCAGAGGTAACGATAAGAAAAAAATAGTGTATTACTCATGTCAAGAATCTTGTAGATGATTAATTTGCGGTTATGGAAGTGTAGCTCAAATAGTTTAATTGATGACGACTGTTGTATTGGTTAAAGTAATCGTGGGATGGTTGGAGAATTATAAAAGGTTGGTTACAAAAGATTATTTATATGTATGTAGATTAGTTTAATTAAATACATTCTCTAATTTGTATTTTCTTAACGCTACCTAAATATATGGTATAACTAACTTCTTAGTAGTAAATAAAAAAAAGTGTCTCTATTTTAATATATTTTAATATAGTAGATTTAGACAAACTTCCTGTATAACGACATGTTTTTTTTTTGTCACTACATAAAAGTTGTACATTAAATGTATAAAATGTTACTCCCTCTGTTTCTGAATAAGTGTCATTCTGACATTTTTCACGCAGATTAAGAAATCATTTAATTTTGCATGTTTTCCATATAAAAACACTATTACCCATACACTTACTCCTATTTCAACCAATAGAAAAATAATATGTAGAATAAAATCAATAAATTATACATCGAAAACATAAAACGACACTTATTTTGCAACGAAAAATTTCCTCTACAATGACACTTATTAAGAAAAAGAGGGAGTATTTGTTTAATCTAGCAGTTCAAGATGCAAGATGGAGAGACATCAATATAAAAGGAAACTGGTACTCTTCAAAACAATAATATATTCCATTTACAGAGATCATTTTCTTTTATATACAGTTTATTTTTGTATAGATTGTGAATCATGTGAATAAGAATATCTGAAGAAATATGTCTCAAGTTTGGGAGAGTTCTGTTGGTTTATCATCTTTTTTTAATGAATGTAAAATTTTATTCAAGCGAAAACATATTTACATCACGTGCATCATTTTATTCTTGTGTGTAAAGAATCAAAGAACTCTTATAAATAAAAGTTTGACCAGCTCCTCCATTGGTTTCTTGTATCCTACACTACAAGAAAACATCGGTATTCTGAGGGACATTCCGAAGAAAAATGATTTCCTCAGAATTTTCTGACCAAAAACCGAGGAAATTCCAAGGAAACCCAGAAATGTGGTTTCCTCGGAATTTTCTGAGGAAATTCCAAGGAAGACACATTTCTTCGGAATATTCTGAGAGAATATCGAGGAAACCATGTCCGTCGGAAAAAAACGACGGAGATTTGTAAATTTCGAGGACATTTTGTAGCCGTTAGAGAGCTGTTGGGAGAGCCGTTGGGCGATTTTAAAAATTCCGAGTAAATTCCGAGGAAGTGTAGGTTCTCCTCGGAATTTCCTCAGTAGGTCGGCAGGATTTCATCTATAAATACAGCCACCCCTCTTCCTCTTCTTTCACTCCATTTCTTCTTCTTCTCTCCTACTATCACGAAATTAATATCAAAAAAAACATGTCTTCTTCAAATTATTTTCGTTCTTGGATCGATCGACCTCATTTGGATCCGGAGACGAGATTGCTTACAGAAGAATACCAACGAGGTATAACCGAATTCATGGGGTTAGTTCGCCGACAACCGGAAGCAGAAACAGGTAAGTTAATATGTTCTTGCTCTAATTGTAAAAATAGAAAGGTTATTAAAGAGTGGTATGTTTGGACTCATCTATATTTGAGTGGGTTTACATGAAGTTACAAAATTTGGTATCATCATGGAGAAACTGATTATGAACTTGGTAGTACTAGCGAACCTCAGCCGGCAGTTAGATTAGAAGAACCAATTAGAACGGATGTAGATTATGGTGTAGGTACTGAGCAGATGGTAAATGATCATTTTAGAGGGGAAGATTTACCCAATGCGGAAGCTAGGGGATTTTATGATATGTTGGATGCTGGAAAGCAACCATTGTACGAAGGTTGAAGAAATGATCATTCAGCTTTATCATCTGCTACAAGACTGATGAGCATTAAAAAGATTATAACTTGGCTGAAGACTGTGTGGATGTGATAGCTGATTTTGTTAAAGGTATTCTACCTGAGGATAATGTAGCTCTAGGTTCATACTACGAGGTTCAGAAACTCGTAGCTGGTGTTGGTTTATCTTATCAGGTAATAGATGTATGCATCGATTACATCGATAACTGCATGATTTATTGGAGGGCGGATGACCAGCGGATTATATGCAAATTTTGTGGGAAGCCTCGTTATAAAGATACGAGTGGAAGAGTTCCAGTGCCATATAAAAGGATGTGGTATTTGCCTTTGACGAAAAAGTTGCAGAGGTTGTATCTTTCAGAACGCACAGCGCAACGAATGAGATGGCATGCGGAGCACTCAACAGATGGTGAGATTAGACATCCTTCAGATGCAAAAGCGTGGAAGCATTTCCAATCAAAGTATCCCGACAGCACAACGAATGAGATGGCATGCGGAGCACTCAACAGATAGTGAGATTAGACATCCTTCAGATGCAAAAGCGTGGAAGCATTTCCAATCAATGTATTCCAACTTTGCGTATGAGAGAAGAAATGTCTACTTTGGATTATGTACTGATGGTTTAAGCCAGTATGGGAAGAGTGAAAGACAATATTTTCTATGGCCAGTCATTGTTACACCATACAACTTATCCCCAAACTTGTGCTTGCGACGAGAGTTTTTGTTTCTCTCTATTCTCGTTCCCGGACCAGAGCATCCTAAGAGATCACTTGATGTGTTTCTTCAGCCACTAATATATGAGTTTCAACAACTATGTGCTGAAACATACGATATTTCGTGTAAAGAGAACTTTCAAATGCGGGCAGTACTAATGTGGACAATAACTGATTTTCCAGCATATGGTATGTTATCTGGATAGACAACGCATGGGAGGCTATCATGTCCATATTGTCAAGATTACACAGATGCTTTTCAACTAAAGAACGGAAGAAAAACGTGTTGGTTTGACTGTCACAGACGATTCCTACCACCTGATCATCCATACCGTCGGAGTAAGACTTTGTTTAGGAAGAACAAGCAGGTGTTTGATGGTCCACCTGAGGAAGTTAGTGGGAAAGGTTTGAAGACACAACTAAGAGATTTTGGTGCAGCAAGAATGCCAGACGCCGGTGGACATGAGCGTTTTCCGGTAGATGCTGTTGGAAAACTACATAACTGACACACAAAAAAAGTATTTTCTGGGATCTGCCATACTGGGAGGATCATCTGCTAAGGCATAATTCAGATGGCATGCATATTGAGAATAACTTTTTTGACAATCTCATGAACACGATCCTTAACGTTCAAGGTAAAACAAAGGATAATTTGAAGTCAAGACTGGATTTAGTCGATATATGTGCTCGTTCAGAACTTCATGTTGATGGGAATGGTAGGGCTCCTTTTCCCATATACCGACTTGATGCAGAGGGAAAAAATGTGTTCTTTGATTGGATTTCATACGATGTGGAGTTTCCAAACGGTTATGCATCTAATTTGCGTAACTGTATCGACAGAAAGAAAAGAAAAATTATTGGCTTGAAAAGTCACGATTGCCATGTGTTGATGCAGCGTCTCCTTCCGTTTGCTTGCAAGAAACTATATATTACCCATGAAGCAATTGCAGGGATAAGTGCTTTCTTCCGCGATTTATGCACGAGATCAGTGACTCTTGAAGGGATTGAAAATTTGAAGACTAACATAACCGTGATTCAGTGCAACCTTGAGAAGATATTTCCTCCTTCATTTTTTGATGTTATGGAGCATCTTGTTATTCACCTGGCAAGAGAATTGGAACTTGGTGGTCATGTGCAGTATAAATGGATGTATCTGTATGAGCGGTATATGTTCCATTTAAAGAAGATTGTGAAAAATTTAAGTAGGATGGAAGGTTCTATAGTCGCACAGATGATCAATGAAAAAATTTCAAACTTTGTCGAGTACTACTTTCCAGCAGAAGTTCAGACCAAAAACAGAAAACATGCTCGGCATGATGATAGAGGCGAATGAGCAACATATCATGTTAAGGTTTCAGACATTTTCACAGATGTTGGACGACTTAGCGGAAAACCAAAGGACCGTCGACTTACTGAGCAGGAGCAAAAAGTCATTTGCAAACATATTTGCTCACCAACTGCGAAGATGTTCTTCCATATGAGAGGTAAGTTTATTATCTTACAAAATTTTATTTTAACTAATTGACATTTAAATCTTAATTAATTATATTATTGTCATCATATGTACATGATTTTCATGGCAGAAAAACGGTTCGAATATAGATACGCCACATAGGCGGAACTAGAAGAAATGAAGCAGAGAGAATTTGCTGGATGGATGTTTACTTATGTGAGTGCCTTAAACAAATTAAAATATCATCTATCACAGATGCATTTGGTGTTACATCAGTACATTCGAGGCGAAAGCTGCAATATTATGATCCTTTCATTCTTGCTTCTCAGACCGATCATGTAAATAAATGTTAACTATTCAGAATGATTGATCATAATTTATACTTTTACTAATAATTTTAAAAATGTTACAGGTTTGTTATATCAAATACCCCCGGATAAGGAACAGAGATGATCCATGGGTTACTGTTACAAGAGTGAACCCGAGAGACCGAGTTCAAGGAAGTTCTGAGCTGGAAGACCCACTACAACCAATCACATCCGGTAACCTAAGTGCAGCAGAAGATGTAGCGGAAGGTGGCCTTGTAGTCGATTTGACCGACTTCGCAGAGGAAGCCGTCGTTCACGCAGAGGATGAACCAATTATTGGAGAGTTTCACCAAGATCCAGATTCAGATTCATCTGATGATGATGACTCGGAATCAGACTAGGCTTTTTTTAATTGAAATACCGAGGAAATTCCGAGGAAAATTAGGTTTTCCTCGGAATTTCCTCGGAATTTACCTTCACGATTTAGGGATTTGATTACAAAGTATTATTCCTCGGAAATCCTTCGGAATTTTCTGAGGAAATTCCGAGGAAGCTAAAGGTTTTCGGTTTAAAACCACAAGTTCCTCGGAATTTCCTCAAAAAATTCTGAGGAAATTCCGAGGAAGCTAAAGGTTTTCAGTATATCTTCGGAATTCCCTCGGAATATTCTGAGGAAATTCCGAGGAACTAGGGGTTTTAAGCCGAAAACAACGTTTTGTGGATTGAATAACACGTATATAACCTTCATTAAGTGTATTAACCAGATTATGAAGTCAAACTTTGGTGTTTTACACAATAACAAACACTATTACGATTGCTTGAACGAAACCACACAACATAAGAGAAACACTTATACACTTAATAAACGTGAAAGAGAATTCTTACAATTATTTTTGAAATTTTGTTATTTCATGGTTTTTGATGTTTGATACAAAGAATCCTCAATGTTATGCATTACATTTGTATAAGAAATGAAATACGGCAAAAAATCGAGGTTTTAAAACCCCAAATCCTGTTTTCTCAGAATTTCCTCAGAAAATTCTGAGAAAATTCCGAGGGACATATTTTGAAACCATGTTTCCTCGGAATTTTTTCATTTACCCGTGCAACCCTAGCCGCCAAACATTTCGAGAAAATCAGATATATAGAAACCAAGGAAATTCCGACGACCATTAAAAAAAATATTGAGGAAATTCCGACGGAAAATGTCCGTCGAACCCCTCATAAATTAGGTTTTCGATTTCCTTTTTTTCCATTTCCTCTCTTCCTCTCCTTTTTCCTCCTCCCCGCAGCGCCTCTCTTCTTCTCCTTTTTTTCTCCATGCAGTGCCTCTCTCTCTCGAATTCCGGCAAATCCCCCTCCTCATCCTCACATTTCATATACTCATCCTCATATATCATGTAAGTTTGATCCTTTACACCCCTTATCTCAAATTTTTAGGGTTTTGGAAGTTAGATCTCAAATTTTAGGTTGTTTGATTGTAAATTCTAGGATTGAATGGATAGCTTAGGATATATATGTTTGGATTGTTGTTCGGGTTGTTTTTTATTTTTTTCGATTTGTTTTCTGTTTTGGTTAAAAATCTAAAAGTTTTTCAAGTTTAAAAATGTTTTTTGATTTTTCATAATTTTTTTCAAGTTTCCAGTAATAAACTAGGTATAATAAAACGTTTTTATAACTATTAAAACTATTTTTATAATTATTAAACTTTTTTATATATTAAAACTATTTTTATAATAACGAAAATATTTTTGTAATTATTAGACTATTTTATATGTTAAAAATATTTTTTTGTAATTATTAAACTATTTTTATAATTATTAAAACTATTTTTATAATTATTAAAACTATTTTTATAATTATTAAACTATTGTTGTATTAAACCTATTATTTGTAATTATTAAACATTTTTTATGATTTTTCAAAACGTTTTTATTAAACTATTTTGTATATGTTAAAACTATTTTTTGTAATCATCAAACTATTTTTGTGATATTAAATTATATTTAAACTATTTTTTATTAAAAATATATGTATTAAAACATCTTTTGTGATTAAAAACTATTAAAACATCTTTTTATATATTAAAACATCTTTTGTGATTAAAAATTTATTATTTGGGATTTAATTTTAAAAACATATATATATATACAGTTCTTATGATGATCAGAGCCGGCCTTGACAGCGTCGTAGTCGTGCTGGTTCGATGGGCAACTCCGTTTAGGATTTCCCATCGCCCCACAGCTCCTACCATACATCTCCCTCTCCATTTTCCTCTCATGCTCCTTCCGCCCCCTTGCTCCACCCGCTGCTCCTCCTGCTCCTCAGGGTCCGGCGGCAGTGATGAGAGTTGCGGAGTTTGTTCGACAGCCCGATCGTAACCATCTTCCCTATCTCACTCCGTATCCAAATGGACAGGGTCAAACATGGTAATTAAACCTATTTTTTCATTAAAATTTGATTCATTTTTAATAATTTGTTTTTTTATTAGGTTCGACCGATCTTCGAACGGGATTAGCGGATGGATCAACCGTATGATGTACTCGTCCCTCGACAAGGGACATCCGACTTTCACTGACTTCCCAACCGACAAGTAGCATATGTGGTTTCAACAGTTTGCGGTAACTATTCTTATTTCTTACATATATTTTTAATCTTTAATACAAATTTTCTACTAATTGTGTTTTATTTTCCGCAAGAATTCAACTGGAATCCCGATCATACGCTGTATATCTATAACCACTTCGTTCATAAAATTATGGACAACTATGGGAAGTAGATCCACGAGTGGAAGAAGAAGTGAGAAATAAACAAAGTGGTTTTTTATTTATTAAACAATTTTTTTATTTATTAACTTTTTTTATTTAACAGCTTTTTTTTTGTTAAAAGATCCCAAAGTTGATGGATTCCACGGTCTGGCAGGAGTTGGGTGTGCATTGGGGTAAGGAGGAAACGAAACAAACTTCTTCCACCAACTCCACCAACCGCAGGAGCGACCGTAAAGGGAAGGACGTCTTCAAGCATAACTTAGATGTCCAATCTATTGTCCCTCTGGGGGATCGTATGGTAAGCTAATCGCTTTTTATTCAATTATTTAAGTTTCTAAATTTTATTTTTTGTGCATTTCTTCTAATTACTAATGTTTGTTTAATTTATACTTTTTTCAAGACGGCAGAAAATGATGGCGAGCTGGTTGATGATCTCGCCCTAATGAAGAGGGCGTATACCAACAAGAAGACCGGCCAGATTGATGATGGTGTTGTCAGTGATGTGATCACCCTGATCGACACTCAGGTGGAAGAAGCTTCTCAGCTTCAAACCGAAGATGACGATTCGACGGGTTCGACCTACTTGCCTCGGGTTCGGATCACCGAAATCGTTGAATCGGTAAGTTCTTTTTTTAATGTTCAATTCATCTTTTTTATTATTTAAATTTGGCACTTTTCTATTTCAGTCGGTTCCAAAGAAGAAGAGACGTTTGTTCGGTTTGGGTCGTCGGTCCCGGTCGGTTCCGTCTTCTGCTGCACCACCGCCGTTTGTTGATCCAGAAGTACTTATGGGACAGATGAAGGACAAGGATGATCACATATCTGCGTTGGAGTCCCAGGTGGCGAGTCAACAGGCGGGCTGGGAAGCACAGAGGAAGCTCAACGAGCAAATGTTGGAGATGATGAAAAGGTTGCACCCGAACGAGGTGCTCCCGACCATGCCATACCCGAACGTCCAAAACCCGTAGCTTTTTTTTTAACTTGGAATGTTTTTTTTTTATTTGTACGACTTTGAATTTTATATAATATGTTTCCAATTTTAATTTTAATTTTAGGTTTTTAATTTTATATTTTCGAATTCAAAAAATTAATTTTTTGAAAATTCCGAGGAAGTGCTCCCTCGGAATTTTCCGAGGGAATGGTTCCTCGGAATTTTCCGAGGGAGCTCTTCCTCGGAACAATTCGAAGCTTCCGACGATTTTGTTCCTCGGAATCATCATCGGTATATACCGAGGGTATGCTTCCTCGGTATATTCCGACGAACCGTGGTCCTCGGTATTTTCTCGGAATTTGGGTTCCTCGAAATTTCGGCAGAAATTTCCGAGGGAATTTCAAGAAAATATGAAATTCCGACGAGTTTTTTGCGAGGAAATGTTTCCTCGGTATGTCTTCGGAATACCGTTATTCCAACGATATACCGACGATTTTTTCTCTCGGTATAAGCCTGTTTTCTTGTAGTACCAAACCAAGTGATCAATCCTTCATCAAGATGCTGCTGTCCCTTCCCTTTAACAGAAAGCAACCTGAGTCTCATTGTCTTGTCTAGAAACCTGATCAAACAGCTAGTATGCTTTGGTGGACCCATGTGGATGGACCCATCTAATAGACACATAGATATGCATTTACTAACCCCCTTCTGGACATCTGATAAGACAAATCTAATACTAAAATAAAGGATATTTTTGGTGTGTGATTATTACATTATATAGTACATACAGTTCTCCTTGTTCATTTTTTTATCTGCAAGCAAGCGCTGTCTAACTCTTCAATACCACATGTCAAACACAACCCGAATGACGAACTTCTCTCCCTCGTGGAAACGTGATCAAGTGTTCATCAGTTTCAGAGGTAGTCTAAGAAGAAGTTTAGCGAGCTCTATAAAGGAAAAATTAGAGAGGAGCAATATCAATTTCTTCATGGACGAGTGTGAGACGCTAGGGAGTCCAATCACAATACTCTTTGAACGTATCAAAGAGTCAGGTGTTGCACTCATTTTCTTCTCTGACGAGTACCCCGAGTCCTGTTGGTGCTTAGACGAGCTCGTTGTGATCAAGAAGCAGATGGAGTTAGGAACTCTTGTCCCTTTTCCAGTGTTCTACAACGTGAGAGTTCACACCGTCAAGACCCAGACTGGTTCCTTGGGCAATACTCTACTCAGAACTGAGGACCTTGTCCGGAAGAAAGTTGATCTGGGAAGCTACAAGTCAATACTTGAGACAGAGGCTTTGATATGGGAAAGGAGGCAAGCTCTCGCCTCTATTGGAGGAAGAGTGGGGTTTTCACATAAACATACGACCGATGGTGATTTCCTGAATAAACTTGTTGTCAAAGTTAAGGAACTAGTAGACAAAGTTTCCTCTCCAGGAAATGATCTTACAGTCATAGAGAAGCCTCTTGTGCATCCTCGGGAAGCTGTAACGTCGCTGTTACATGCTCATATGGATGGTGCCGTCCCTGAGCACTGATCATTTGGTGATTCTTGACCTAAACTCTCTTAAGAACCCTGACCTAGCTCAGCAACTAACTGAGACGGGTCAAACTGGAAGGACTCTCTTGATGTTGTTAGGTTCTCTAAATGACAACTGCATTGAGGTTTATTTCTCAATCCTTCAATATTTATTCTCCGAGATTGTTTTGTTGTTGACTAGAGCTTTTCTCGGGATACGCCCGGGTTTATTTTCATAAATTTTAATTTATTTTGAAATATTATATTATTATATATAAATATTTAGTATTTTGGAAACTATGATAAATATAAATTACTAAAATAAAGTATATTTATTAGATTGCAAAACGTAAACAATGATAAAAATACATTATTTAAAATATTATCATAGTAAAAAATAGGCTAAATTTTCAATCATTTTAAATTTTTATTTTCTAACTCTTTTGTTCATTATCCTTTCTGATTCATATTGTATAATTAGTGGTTAAGAGTTTAAGCTCATATCAAGAAAACTAATCATTTTAAGGATACATGGAAAATTAAGTGGGGATTGTTGAAAAAAATACAATAGTTTTCGAATGTGATTGGTATATACTCTGAATGCTTTCTACATTTTTTCTCCAACTAATTTAATTTTACAATCCTGCTCTAAGAAATAATGTAAAGGTACATCTTAGAGAGGATAGAGACATTGAAGATTTGCTTCCCGGACTTCAGCATTGCCTATGTTCCACGAGTTCACAATCATTTCGCTGATTTTCTTGCCAAAACTGCTAGAGCTTTTCATAGGAATCTTTATTTTATTGGTTGTTCTATTCCGGTCTGGTTACCCAGACCACCTCAAGCTTGAGTAATAGAATAGCCTTTTGACGAAAAAAAAAAAAAATAATGTAAAGGTACATCTTAAAATTTAAATTTAAAATTATATTGGCTTTGAAAAGTTAAATTTCCAAAATTTATATTTATTTCTTTGAAGGCTATTGATATTAATCTAGGGAAATTGCACCCAGTGACATAAAAAAATTGACCAAATAATCAAAAACATGCTCTCTCTTCTCCTTTTTGTTCCTATCTCTCTATAGCATCTCTCCAGAAAACTAATTTTGTTTTTTTTCTTGGTTATTTAATAAATAAGCCCTAAATCTGCATCAATTATATAGCTTTTTTTTTGATCAAACTTAAATGCATTTCTACTAGGAGACTAAGCTCCAGATATAGAGTTTGTTACAGACAAAGCAAGGACTGATTTTGCCACAGAATCAGCCACCAAATTAAAGTTGCGAGAAATGAAACTAAAGGAAATAACATCAAAGAGAGACATGTAGTGATAGATATCAAACATGATACCGAACAGTTCAGGTTGGTGCTCACCCTTCTTCAACAAGTTGATTAGGGCCAGAGAATCAGACTGAACGGCCAAGGATCGGACGTTTGAATACACGGCCAAAGACACCGCACGATGCACACTTAAGGCTTCCGCCATTAAAGCTGATGAAACATGGTTGTAGGCATCCGAGAAAGTGGGGGGTAAACTAACCGAAACACCCGAGTAGACTCCTCCAATGCCACACCTTCCTGACTTTGCATCCCAGGCAGCATCGACCTTA
Organism: Hirschfeldia incana; assembly: GCA_026261945.1. NCBI lineage: Eukaryota > Viridiplantae > Streptophyta > Magnoliopsida > Brassicales > Brassicaceae > Hirschfeldia > Hirschfeldia incana. Next base: position 10,349,464 of record JABCMI010000006.1, read on the forward strand.
CAAACTAGGATCCCCGATTGGAGAGGTGGGGGAGAGACGGGTGATCGTCCCTGCTTTGCGCCACGGCTAGGGCTTGTGATGTCTCCACCTCCATTGCTGCCTTGCGCATCACTCCATTCCTTTGCATCTAGAATGCTCTTGGTGATGATTTCTTTCGCTGTATACTCTTTATTTTCAAAGATAAGTTTATTCCTGGCTTTCCACAAATTCCATAGTACCCAAGGCCAGAGAGGAACAGTTAATCCAATGGGAGGTAAGGGGGTGTAGAGATTACTCTGTTTTAATAATTCCACAACAGAGCAAAGAGAGTTTGCAGGACTTGTTACAGTCGGCGAGAGCCTCCATACTGTTTCTGCTAGTGGGCACTTGAGAAGAACATGAGAGTCATCTTCAGGCTCCCCACACTTTTTACAGTTAAAACCTTGCATTCCTCTCTTTTCCAAATTAGCGCTGACAGGAATTGCTTTTTTCACTACCCTCCACAAGAAATCTTTAAGCTTGGGGCTCGTCTTAACGTTCCAAATATGTTGCAGCCAGTTTAAAGGTTCCGATACCGTGTTGCTAGGTACTGATGCCATGATACCCATACCGTACCCCGACTTGACCGAATAGGAGCCTGATTTCTCTGGTAACCATCTTAAGGTGTCTTGAACCGGGGTGGAGCTAGTCTTTATTGACAAGATTGCATCCTCATACTGAGGTACTGTCGCTCGAATCTTCGACAGGTCCCATCTGTTTGTCAATGGACAGAGAAGTTCATTAACCTTCATTGATTTATTTGTTGAGTTTGCAGGGCCCATCAGCTGGAAAGGGGACTTGAGAGACACCCACGGATCTTCCCACAATCGAATATTTTCTCCGTTTCCCACTATCCAACTCAACCCTTTCCTAAGGATGTCTCTCCCTGCCAGAATGCTCCTCCAACCATGTGAAGAAGTAGTCGGAATTGGACAGTCCAGGAAGGAGCTGTTCCGAGAGTACTTTCCCATTAGAACTCGGGCCAGTAGGGATTGAGGCTCTGTGAGAAGTCTCCACCCCACCTTTGCCAGAAAAGCATCATTAAACGTTTCAATATCACGAAACCCCAGTCCTCCTGCATACTTCGGCAGTGTCATGGTGTCACAAGAGACCCAACACATCTTTTTCTTTCCTGGGTTTGCATCCCACCAGAAACGAGTAAGGAGAGATTGAATTTGGCTGCAAAGAGAGCTAGGTAGCTTGAAACAAGACATTGCATAACAAGGCATGGCTGAGAGAACCGATTTGAGCATGATCTGTTTGCCAGCTCCAGATAAGAACCTAGTCGACCAGCTGTGAGCTTTCTGTCTGATTCTGTCTAGAATTGAGGCAAAAATATCTCTTTTTCGACGACCGAATTGCTCGGGAAGCCCCAAATACTTGCCAATGCCGCCTTCTGCCATTATACCCATTGATTCCTTTACTCTGTCTCGAACCACTGTTGGAGTTCTTGCAGAAAAGGTAATGGCAGATTTCTGAGGATTTATTTTATGTCCTGATACCTCTTCATAGGTGGCTAAGATCTTCTTAAGCGCCAAGACACAAGCTGGTTTTGATTTGCAGAAAAACATGGTATCATCGGCGAAGAGTAGATGATTGATTGGAGGACTGTGCCGAGAAACTCTAACTCCTGGAAGTGTACCATCTGCTTGGCCCCGAGCACATAAAGCTGATAGCACTTCAGTACACAAAATGAAGATATGGGGTGAAAGGGGGTCCCCTTGGCGTAACCCTCGTGTTGGCTTTACTGCTCCTTGAGGTGAGCCATTAATCAGGAAGGAGTATGACACTGATTCGATGCACACCATGATCCATGAAATCCATATCGGATCAAAACCCATGAGAAATAAGACTTCTCTAACGAATCTCCACTCGATCCTGTCGTAAGTCTTGCTCATGTCCGTTTTAACAGCCATGGAGCAGTACTTCTTTGCCTCTGATGTTCGTAAATAGTGAAGCGTTTCGTGTGTGATTAGGACGTTGTCCGAAATGGCCCGTCCCGCTACAAACGCCGACTGAGTGTTGGAGATAAGGACCGGAAGCAGTGGCTTTAGTATCCTCGTGAGGATCTTTGCTATAATTTTGTAATGGGTATTACATAAGGCTATTGGACGATAGTCCGCCACTGTTCTAGGACCTGTGATCTTGGGTATCAGTCGGATGTGAGTTTCATTTTTTTGTGGATGCAGTTGTCCTGAGGTAAAGAAGCTCCTGATATCTCGACAGACATCCTCTCCAACAATATGCCAATACGACTGATAAAAGGTGGCAGAAAAGCCATCCGGTCCCGGAGCTTTGTTTTCATTAATTGATTTTACCGCCTCCTCAATCTCTTTATCGCTCGGGATCAGTATCAGGCTTTCATTCATCTCAGGGGTGACTGTCTTGTTGAGTAGTCCTTGCAGCTGTAGGAAGGACTCATTTCCATTTGAGGTAAAGATTTGAGAGAAATATTCCGCAATCACCCGAGTTATCTCAGGTTCTTCATACACAGCGCCTCCTTGTGGGTCTTCAATGACTGGAATCGAGTTGATTACTCTCCTCGTTCTGGTTGCTGCGTGGAAGAAACCCGTGTTACGGTCTCCTTGCTTAAGCCACTGTATCCTACTTCGTTGAAGCCAGAATTGTTCCTCTGCCAGGTAAGCTATCCGCAGCTCAGAATTTATCTTATCAATAAGACCAGTGTCCGGTTGGGAATTAGAAAGAGCTTCTTCCAGAGCGTCCTGGTTCTTTTTTATAGCTAAATTGCTCTGTTTCTGTTGATCCTTTGCCCATTGAATGATGTTTCTTCTGCAGGTGTTCAGCTTTAGTATAACAGAATCAAGAGGGGACGAGTTCCAAGCATCATCGATTAACTGAGAAACCTCCTCTTTTTCAGTTAGAGCTCTGTTAAAGCGGAATAAACCTCTCTTTTTCAGTCTATCAGAGTTGAAATAGGTGATGATCGGCCTATGATCTGACCCCTCAAACCTTAGGTATCTACACCTTCCCATTGGATAAGCCTCGGACCAGGCACAATTTCCCATTGATCGATCCAATCTGGATCTGATAAAATGAGTATAGTGATTGCCTCGCCATGACAGTTGATCTCCAGTGTGCTTTAGGTCCCATAATCCATTTTGAGCCACAAACGATCGAAAAGTTGTGAAAGAGCCTTCTAGTCTGGCTGGTCCTCCCACCTTTTCAGCATTAGTGAGTATGTCATTAAAGTCGCCAGTTAGGAGCCATGGTTCCTCTCGTCCCAGTCCCACTGATGTTACCTTGTGCCAGAAGGTAGCTCTGTTTTCAGCTGCAGGTGCACCATATATAAATGATACATACGATGTGACACCTTTAAAAACTATCCTCGTATCAATCAAGTTGGGGGAGGAGTCGAGGATTGTAATTTCTGAGTCATCATTCCAGAATAAGGAGAGACCTCCACTTAAACCAATTGGTGGGACAGAAAAGTAGTGAGCATAGTGAAGACTTTGTAACTTCTTATTAATAAAATCATCTTCATTCTTTGTTTCCATGAGAAACATTACATTAGGAGCCATATTCTTATGGATCTCCTTGATTCGCCGGATTGTCTGGACGCTCCCAAGTCCTTAACAATTCCAGCTGAGAATGGCTAAGGAAGAGATTTTTGAGGGGGCCGAAAATCCACCCCTCCTCTAGTGATGCCTGGTATTATCACCGTAGATGGTGCTCCATTGTTTCTTCTCGAGAGCTAGTTCCAGCCTTATCACAAGGAAGATTCTTATCTTTTTCAATCACTAACTTCCTCCTTGTTGAGGATACAGTGGCAGGTCGTCGCAAGTTGAGCCCCTGGAGAGGACTGCGCTTTCTGGCTTGGACCTTAGTCAGGCGCTTCTTCCCTGCCACTTTACTTTGGGAGGCTATTGGGATAGGTCTACTTCTGCTTGAAACCCTTTCAGTGTCAGAAATCCCTAAGCGTTGAGAGGCAGGTATTCGTGGAGCAGAATGATGTTCCTCCAATGGTTCTTCAACATGTGGGGTATAATTTGCTTGATCTTCAGGTCTCTGAAGCCTACCTGATTCAAAACTTGGAGATTTCCTCCCATTTGGATCTCCAGCTTGGTTGGGTTTTGTAACTCGCTCTAGTGCAGATCGTCTCTCTCGTGATCCAGTGTTTGAGGATGCTGGAGTCAGTTGTCTTCCACCCAGTCTATCTTTGATGGAACGTGGAGTAAGTTCACGTATTCCAGTCGAAGGGGGTGTTCGTGCCCGTTGTTCAGTCGGTATGTACACCGCATTGTGAGTATCTCTAGGCGGAGCAGGAGGTAGAATATGTGGAACAGAGGAGCTTGAGATAGCTCTATGCTTGTCTACTACCCGATATTGCATCGAAGGAGCTTGGTTTCTGTGGTAAACCGGTCGGGATCGAGCTGTTCTCGAGATAATTGATTGCTCCCTGTTGTGGTTATCCCGGTGGTTATAGTAGCTTCTTTCCCTTGTATCAGAGCTTCGAGCAGCATTGTAGTTATCTAATTGGGTTCTAGCCATTGTGCTGAAGTCATCAGGTCTCCTGTACCCTCTTCTGTCATCATGTCGCTTCTTTTCAGCTTCAATTCTCTGTAGAGCTAGTCTTTGAGTTATGCCCAAGGATCTTTCTTTTGGTGGGGGAGCGTTCCTATCCCTGTGAGGGCATCCAGATTCTTCATGGAAAAGGGAGAAGCAGGTGAAACAATGTTTCTCAATTTTGATATATTCCAACTCAACTTCCATTACATCTGCGTTTTCCGTAGGGAGTTCTATCTCCACTTTCATAACCAGGGGTAGGAGTCCATTAATCTCCACCCAGAGCTTGGCATCCTTGACATCCTTGATCGTACATTTTCCAAGTTCCTTTCCAATAGTCTCTAAGGTGCCTTTATGCCAGAATTGGAGTGGAATTCCATGAATCCTCACCGGGAAGGAGATGATGGAAGGGAACTGGTCAGACACAGTTGGTTCCCATCGTTGGAGCAAGAGCATCCATCTTTTGTAGTGGTAGGGACCTTTTTCCAGTACTTGGAGGAGATCGAGTTCCGAGTTAAAGATGATCTGAAACTTATCAAGTCCCAAAGGTCGTCCCTCGATCCTTCCTTCAAGATTCCATACCTGAGTCATGAAATCAATGACTGCTCTAGGTTTTTGAAACACAGTGTTTGTCAATCTTCCGATGAGAGACATTCTGTTGGCCTCGATGAGCTTTTCACTGTCTTCAGTAGCTGGTATTCGCACCGGAGGTTTTTTAGCAGGTAGATCTGGAGGAGCCTGCCATTTCTCCTTTTCTGAACGGCTGAAGCGTCTCGCCATTGGGTAAAATTACTGATAGAATCGGTTAAGGTGCTTTCAGGGGACCGTTGACCGTGAGAAATTGTTTATAACAAACAAAACTTCAAGAGCAGAGTATTTATAACGGTAATAGAGGCTAGTTAATGCTGGGGTAGTAAATGCTTGTGCTAACTGCTTGAGAAGACTAGACTGATTAGTAAAGGTTATAGCAACCCAGTTTCGTAAGCTTGAAAAACCGGCGAGCCCATAAATGCTAGATCTGTGAGATGCGGGGGGAGTCGTTGAGTTTTGAAGCCATACACGAAGCAGAGACACGGACCAGAGAAACCTGGCTGACCCTCCGACGGAGTCGGGGGCTGGAACCCGGCGTATGAGAGCTCAGAAAATTTTCCGGTACGGGAAGCTGGCTATGGACCGTTGAGTAAATCCAAAAGCAGCAAAAATTTGAAAAGTTACAGAGGAAAACAGAGGATAAAACGTTGACAAAGAGAAATAACTGCTGGATAAAGAGGTGTAAAAGTTAATCTCGAAAAGTGTGTCTGGGAGAGAAATCGCATGAGAGAGAGAGAGCCTGAAAGTAGAGGTAATTAAATCCACCGCTTCTACCAATCAAACACTTCATGAGGTTATGTTATGAAGACTAAATATCTCAACTTTTAAATTAAACATCAATGTTAAAAAAAATCAAATGTTTTTATTTTGTGTTATATATCATTTGTTTGTTTTGGTATGATATTACAATTTTATAATTTGTTTGTTATTTATTATTTTGTAAATAAGTATTTACTATAAATTGTGAAACGTGTAGGAGAGTAGTCCATGACTAACGTTTCCATGTTTAAATACTATATAAAAGTACTTTGGATAGATTATGTTCATTACACATATGCAGATATATTTGTGATTGGTATTATGTAGAAAATATATAGCCTAACATTGTCGTTCGTGTGTAGAGTAGAAACATACTTCCATTACTAATTTAGATTCTTAAGTTAATTACTAAACAGCTTATGATGGAGTTGGCATTGATTGGTGATGCTCTAACTTATATTGACCTTTACACAAACTTATTTGGTATGACATAATAGATTAGATGTAACAATTAAAAAAAAATCTTTTAATAGATTCATAATTTTCTTCTATATTCAAAATTATTTTAAACATAATTTTTATTTAATTATTTCTATCTTGATTTTGGCCAAAATCCTAATTCAATATTAATAAGTTAGTTAAATAAATTTTTATGGAAAATAAAAATTGAGATTAATATTTTCAGTTACATTTTAAAAATAAACCATGATTTTGATATTGTATAATATTTTAGACGAATAACAATATTATATTAATATATGATTCTTTATTTTAATATTATATGACTTTCTAGTAATAATTTAATATTTTACTTGAGTGACATGCTACAATCTTTTGCATGATATGTTACAGTGTTTGATTCTGTAACTCCTACGTTTTTTTTTTTTTTTTTTTTGATGACCCAGGTCTCCGGTTCGCTAATTGGACGACCGACTATCCACCCGAAGGCGATCCTAGACGCTGCGCCCCGCATGTTAAATTTGCGCAGTGGCCGGGGTTCGAAGCTGGGTGGTGGGTGCCTCAGCCGAGGTTTCTTTACCACCAGGCTACGAAGCCCGGTTAACTCCTACGTATTTACTTGGGTAAGGAGAGAAATTTCAAATTTGTGTTGTTCTGGATTGTAAACGAATAAACCCGAACATTATAACCCCATTCTAATATATTTAGAATTATTCGAAATATTTTTTTATTTTGAGTTGGAGGTGTTTATTGGTGTCATATAAACAACCAAACATGTTCTTTTTGATATTTTAAACTTAATCTAAAAATCAAAGACTCTGTCAATGATTTGTCGTTACTATATTGTGGTTATTTGGAGCTGATTAATTAATAAAGAGTGTAGGGTTACAAAGAGAATAAGGATCCCGTACAATTATAACAAGGATGCATTATAAATCAAGGTGATAGAGGTGATGTTACCCTTATCCCGAATACATAATTCTTTTCACCAAAATGTAAAGCCCGATGGCATACATGTTTACATCTGACCCTGATTATAAACAAAGTGATAAATATCCTGTTTCCTGTAACTCGGCATTTCTATGAGAATAAGCAAAAATAATGAGACTATAGGAATGATAAACTAAGCTTCAATATGTCTGCGAGAGTTTAGAACTTCGAAGTCATTTCTTACTACATCATGGCAATAGCTGACTCTTAATATAATTATAATCTACTGGAAAAAGTATCTTGCCTAGCAAAAAAAAAAAGATGAGCACAAAAGTTTAAGACCAGAAGTAAGAAAGCTACAAATGATCAAAAAATAGATCACATTCCTCATTTGTTACTTATGCTTGCAGCTACTACAGATACAATATCTGCGTAAATTCTTGTATGCTACAGATACCATTTTTGTTGCTCAAGCTATTCCTTTTACAATGACTCCCATTTCTCAGCTGAAAAGGGAATAATCAATAGATTCTCTATCAAGACCAAACTCTTGCTCCGCCACACCTTAATCATCTTTCGTCAATCTTCATGCCGCTCGAGGAAATCTCGTAAGCAGCCTATGGAGCACTTTCCAAACGAAGGATTGAGTTTTTGTGAGAGTTGGGATCTTCTATACGCATTCATCGTAAATAGTTTAAAAGTGTCATTCTCATAGTCTGGATAATCATCACCAGAACAAAGAAGGGAACAGCGGGAAAAAAGAGAGAGAAAATGTTAGCAAAAGGGATGAAGAGTTCTGAAGCATACCACAAGCTTTCTTCATGATCCGCACCTTTGATACAATACATAAATGTAATATTAACAATATGATGCTTATACGGAAAATAATAGAATATATATCTTGAAGCCTTTAGATAATATGGATATTAACACTTACAATGTTACTATCTTGAAGAATCTCATGAGACATGTTAATGAGAGATCGTGTGAGCCCACAACACCCTTGATAACGCTCAAATGCCGAGGAAACTGTTCACAAAGAACCAGAAAAGGGGAAACTATTCACAAAGCACCAGAAAAGTGGATATCAATACAAAATAGGAAAACATCTCTTGAAAGGCCACACCAAGAGGAGATACTTCTCTCACCAGCTTCCCATCAAATTAACTTGAAAACTCGTTTTACATAGAGCCGTATGTTCTTTGTCTTTCAATTAACCATGTCATCCTACCCCAATTGTGACACTGGTGGCACATAAAGGATGGATCTAACACTACCATAAGAGAATTGTCAATGATATTTCAAGAACAATATATCATTAGTGGATCAATATGGTGTCACCACTTTTTAACATATACAAATCATAACCTGCCTGGGTTGTTCCATCGATATTTACTATTCATACATATATCTATTGACTATAAAGTCCAAGCTCAAAGAAAGATGTAAACACAGAAACAAAACAAATTTTGAGTTTAGATTTAGCTATGTGTTTTCTTCTGGTCAGATTATTAATAAGATGATATTGTATTACTAAGTTGTAACTTCACTCCTGGTTGAACATTATTAGGTATTAGTTTAGTAACTTAGACGACTAACCAATACATAGTTGAGTCTTTAGACACATCATAATAAAGAAAAAATTAGAGGAAACGAAAGAGTTTCATAAGAGATGAAATACATGAATAGATAAATCGAGAAACGCAATTTAAGGCATCTGAATTGTACCTTTCGTGTAGTGAATACTACGCCTTTCATGTTACTTTGGCAGTTCGACCAGCTCTTCGCCTGGCCTACTCTCCCACATGGGAAGAATCTTTAACTATCACAGTATAGACAAAACAACATTAAAAGCAAATCAGATCAACTGATCAAACAACAATTTCAAATCCTATTGTCCTTCCCTGTCGTTAGTAAATAAATGTAGATCCGTTGAATCCTGCCAAAAATCAGAAACATGGGTGAGTGTACCCATTGATTATATTTAATCGAACCCTTACTGTTTCCAATTTTCACAAAAAAAAATTGAACAAATGAAGCGGAAACCATATTAACATAGAACTGGTTTTACAGTCTTCCGGAGATAAAAGAGAGTGTAAGAACGTCAGCATATGCACTGATCTCAGTGATCAACGATATCTTTGTTAATTTAATGAATCAATCTTAAGAGCAAACCTATGAGAAATCTGACATGTGGATTGTGGAACTGGTTTCACCGTCTTCTGGGAGCTTCCCAGCTACTGACTGAAATCACCAGAAAAGTATAGTAAGGCAAGGATACCCAATTTGGCAGAGATTTTAACATATTTTTATAGCCATTGATTGAAACTCCGGAGGTTGTACCTGGTTTGAGCTGAGGAGTGAGGATCATATCGTGGAGCACCATTAGATGAATGAGGTTGTAGAAAGTGATTCGAAGTGAGAATCGAGGAGGAGGTTTATATAACAGGAGAAACCTAGGGAGATGAAAGGCTATCGGTTCTCTCATGAAGTTAAGATTTAAGGATGAAATTGAATGAGGAAGAGTGCGTGGTATAACCCCAAAACGTAGAAAGAGGCTGCAGAGTTACGGATGAAAGAAACTGAAGCAATTATAGACATTGTGGGCTTTAACTAAAATTATTCTGTATAAATTTTGTAAAACCCAATTGATTAGGTCCGGTTTTTTAGTGTTGACAGAGGACCTGTCAAAATCGTGTTCCGTGATTGGTTTGAATTAATTTGCACACGTAGACATGTTAAAAAGCTCTTATATCGGGTTTTTAATAGAGTAAGATTGGGGAATAAATTAAATCTTGGTCCACCAGTAAAAATGATATATTTGTTAATAACCGAATTTAGAAGATAAAAAAAATCTAAAGAGAAGAAATATTTAGGTTTTGATGATGTATAAATTCAGGTTTAAGAAATTGTAAAATTATTCATTTCTCTAATCAATATATAAAATTTTTATTTTCTTAATCATGTTTTCTCTCTAACTATTCTTGTTTTTTCGTGTTTGCTCACATCATTAACCTAATTATTGGTACTGCTACTTTGTAGGGTTCTGCTTTCAAGCCTCTCTTGTTTCCCAAGAAATCTCTGAAATGTACTGGAAACAAGCTTATTCCCTCCTCTCAAGAAATCCAGGATCAAAGCTACTCTTAACAAGTTCAAGTCACTAGTAACTTTCTTGCATATCACGCAACACATTTTTTCTGTTACATGTATCCTAAATTCCCTCTGGATTAACACTGACAGCTTGCACAGATGTGGTAGCAGTTTCAGAGAGTAATGACAATTGTCAGAACCGTCCTCGCGAGGATAACAGTTCCCATGATGCTATGACCTGCTACTCATTCTTATGTAACGTTATGAAGAGTCTTGCCATGACGATAAGCCCCCGGCCTCGTTCAGTGTTCATCAGTTTTGGCGAAAAACATCTCGGGAAAACCCTACTGAGCTTTCTGAAAGCGGGATTAGAATCAAACCAAATTACTGTGTATGCAGGTGATGAGACGAAGGAGAGGATCAAAGAGTCAAAAGTTGCAATAGTTGTCTTCTCGGCCAAGTATCCTGAGTCAGAACAGTGTCTTGATGAGCTCGTTGAGATCAAGAAGCTTATGGACGCGGGAGAGATCATTCCCTTCCCCATTTTCTACGATTTGAAGGCTGAGTCAGCTCAGAAAGTGACGGGATGGTTCTGCTTTAGGCTTCTCAAGAGAGAGGAAGAAGTGCGTGAAAACGTCATTAGGGGTAATGAGAAGTCTACTCTTGACACCGAAGCCAGAATCTTGGGATGGAGACAAGCTATACTGTCCATTTCTTCAAACCAGGCTTGGCATATCAGCATAGGTATATATCTGCAAAAAGAAAAAAATATATATTTTATAAATATTATTTATGTTATGTATCAAATTCTATTAATTTGATCTATTTGCAAAATAAACTTAAAAAAATTGTGTTTATTTGTCTTTGTGTTTTTAAAAATATTTTCTTTTTATAATTTATAATCACTTATTTTATCTATAAAAATTTATGTTAAAATATATTTTATTTCCAATTTTCTAAAATTAATATATATTTTTTTTTAATTATTTTTGTGTCTATACCTAATTTAGGCATTTGCATATACAAGATGGTAAATGATATATAATAAGGTTCCTCCACCGCCTAGCCTAACAAATCTTTGTGCATTTTAGAACACTACTGTTTGTAATTCGTTTTGCAGCTCTGATGCAATGTTCGTTAGTGATATCATCACCAAGGTCAAGGACTTGTCTGCAAATAGGCAGACATAGAAGAACCTTACTAATACAACTACTGATCATCTGGTCGTAGAAAATCGTCTGATGCATCAACAGGAGACAACAACAACAATAGCAACAGTCAAATGGTCTTGCTTCTATGATGACTTATCCTATTCCCTAAGTTCATTTTTACAAGCTCTCAACCTTGAACTTACAGACCTTGAAAGCTTCAAAAAGATGTCCAATGGTCTTGCTTCTATGAGCCTGAAAGGACACACTAATCTAGTGTTCCTCAACTTAAGTTCTCTTGAAAATCTGGTTCTCTTTCAGCATTCTGACACATTCAAATTCCTTCAAAAGGTCATTCATTAACCTGAATTTCGTTATCTTAATCTCAAGAAACTTTTGTAGCTTCCCTTGACGTTCGTTAGGTATTGTTACTGTGCAGGGCTTTACATTGCATCATTCCAGTGTCAGCAGATCTGAAGAGACGTCTCTGGTTAATTGGGTCTCAAGTTAAGTCTCTGCTTTTTATTTCCTCTGATGATCAAGAAGAATATTTAAGAAACTTTTGTATAAATATTCAATAAAGTCCATCCCCCATATAAAGTCCATCCCCCATTTAAAGTCCATCCCCCATTTGAAGTGTTACAAAAAAAGTCCATCCCATTTGATAAAGCGTGTACTTATAATCCAAGAAACGTATTTGTAAAATAAAATAAAACGTTTTCATCTTCACATGTGCCTTCTTCTAGTGTAACAACGTTGTAGCTTCACTTCTTCAATTGGAATCGGACTCTCCGGGAAGTTACACGGCACAACCGTCCCCGGCTGCTTCTCCGGCAACAGCTGACACGGCTCCGGAGTCACACCACTTGTATAACCAGAAACATCAGTACAATTCCAAAGCACTTTCTTAGGTTTCTTAGAAAGCGTGATCGTCACGTTAGAGATACATATCCCAGTAAACTGATCTCCCGTTATACCAGCCAACTGAGCAGGCATCGTCACGTTCTCCGCAACCATGTCTTGATAATTAATGTTCTGAATAACCGGTAACGCTTTCGGATCATAATGCTCGTCCGGATGCGAACCGTAACTTCCGGTCATCCAAAACACATACTTCATTGTCTTCATCGTCATGCCTCTTACATACACATCCTTCACATACCCTCCACGTCCAACAGCTGTCTTAATCCTGCATATTTTGATTCCGGTTTAATCAAACGGAACCAAACCAAACCGGTTTATTTTAATTACGTACCTGATTCCTGATTCAGAGTTAATGGCCACGATGTCTTCAGCTCGAACATCTTCAATTCCACCGGACATCTCGCTACCTAGAGCGATCACGGCACTGTCAGGTGAAATGCATGTGAGCCGTCGGATCAAGAGCTGTTTCGTGGGCATGCCGTAGTTGATTCCGTACTGATCCCATCCACTCTTCACTGCGATACAATCGTCCCCGGAGACGATGTAGCAATCTTCTATCCTCGTGTTCGTGCAAGAATCTAAAAAATAAACCGGAATGAGTTTCAGCCAGATTTTACTTAACCAGTTCTCGGTATGACTTCGTACCTGGATTGATCCCATCGGTGTTTGGTACGGTGACAGGTGCTAATATGGTCAGACCTTGGATAACAATGTTGCTGCGATAACAATGTTGAAAAAAATAAGAAATAAGATAAATAAAAGCGGATTATAATTTGATACCGAGTTTCTTAAACCGGGTGAGCGTTTTACCTGCTGTAAACCGGGTGGATATGCCAAGAAGGGGAATTCAAGAAGGTGAGATTGGAGATTTGGATACCATTGGAATGCATAATCTCAATTAAGTAAGGTCTTGTGTATTTTAATTCTCCTCTCTTGAATTTTCCCCACCATGGCTCTCCCTGTCCATCAATAGTCCCATTCTCACCTTTCAAGATGAAACGCAATTTTGATTATGAAATCTTCGGATATTTTGGTTAGTTTGGTACTAATTGTAGTACTAACCGGTGATAACCAAGTCGGTTAAGTTTGAACCAAAAAGTAGACTGATGAATCTTCCACCATCCGTATCTCTCCCTCGTCCGTACGAAGGCAATGGCTCTATCACTTCATAGTCACTTTCTTCCTACAAACAACGTTAGGACAAACAAGCTTCATAATTAGATTAGAAAATAATTAAACTTTATATTAGACAATAGACAGGAACTATTTACTACTCTTCTTCATTTTTTCTTAGTTTTTGTGTATTCTTAAATTCAGTTTCAAAAAATAAGACGATATATTAAGAAAACTAATATGTAGTAACATATCTAAAATCTTATTATTACATTTGTAAAATCTATTCTACAACTAGCTTCAGAATGTTTTCTTTACATAGATAATTTGGAAAGGGTCTGGTCTCATACTGTGTGGTGGGTTTGTGGAACCAAGAAATGGAGAGATATTTTAGACTAAGGCCGAAAACTAATTTGTGGCTAAGATTTGGAATAGAAATGGACGGGTGAGGTCTTCCTAACAAGTAACAAGAATGGGTCGCATACTCTTTGTCAAAAAAAAAAGAATGGGTCGCATACTCTTTAAACGATCCCCACTAACTTTACGACTCTGCCTATTTTGTTGTCTTTGCGTAGCTCCCGCATAACTCCACCCTCTACTTTTAGAGTAAACGCATTCTAAACCTAGTCAATAGGCTGCTTTTAGACTAAAGAACCCCCAGTCCCAAGTCTTCTAATTTGCTGGTAGACTTTTAAAAAGTAATTTTGCCAAACACTTTTTTGTAATTAAAATTTCAATGCGTGCTATTTTAATATAAATATATTTTTACCGAAGAAACAAAAACATAAATTGAATGGCCCAACCAAATATCATCAGATTCTGGCCAACTAGGCCTGGGCATTCGGGTATGCGGGTCGGGTTCGGGTCGGGTAGTCTCGGGTCCGGGTCTTTCGGGTACTAGAGTCTAGGACCCGATCGGGTAATTCGAAAATTTCGGTCTCGGGTCGGTTCGGATTGTTTCGGGTCCGGGTCGGGTCGGGTCTTATGTAGTTGGACCCATTCGGGTAACTAGAGCTTATCGGTTTGGATTCGGTTCGGTTTCGGGTCGGATTCGAGTCGGATTCAACCTGAAAAATACCTAAAAATAAAAAAAAATATTTGAAAATATTTATTTATTCAAAATTTGTGGTTTTATTATATTAAAGTAGGTATATATATTAAACTATACAAGATATAACAACAATTTGGTGTTTCCTAGTGGTTAACCCCCTTATTCTCTAGATAAATAACCTGTCTTCGATTCCCTTTCAATGCATTTTATTTAATTAACATTATTAATTTGGGTACCCGTCGGGTTTCGGGTTCGGGTCGGGTCGGGTCCAAGACCCGCGGGTCCTCCGTAACAGGACCCAATCGGGTAATTTCATCGGGTCGGTTCTTATTCGGGCCGGGTTTTTTCGGTCGGGTTTGGGTCGGGTATTCGGGTCCGGGTAAAATGCCCAGCCCTATGGCCAACAATCTCACGTGCATGTATGAATGCAACAACAACAAATTTTACAACAGGAAAAATACATTCATCAAAGACTTTTGTGGAGTTTTGTGTCACGGAGAATATTCCTAATTAATTAATTATGTGATTCTTAAAAAATGAGGAAAATAAATTAAATAGTTAATTTTTTTTGGTCAAAATTAAATAGTTAGTATAATGATGAAGAAAACAAGAAAAGAAAAAAGCTTACTTGGGAGGCGAGGAGAACAGCATCACGGTGGAGGAAAAGCGTGAAATGGCTGGTGAGGTTGAAACTTCCGGTAAGCCACCGTCCGGCGGGAACAAATAACAATGAGCCACCGTGGTCTGCGAAACGGCTAAGCTGCGACACTGCGTCGCGAAACGCAGCTGTGTTTGATGTCACACCGTCTCCTACGGCGCCAAACTCGTCAAGAGACGCTGAGTACGCTCTACATGATAAGGCTGAGTACTCAAACTCTTCTCCGCGACGGTGACCGTGGTGGCGCCGGTGGCGATGAGTATGAGAATCGGTGGCTATGAGGTTATGTTCGGCATCGGCGGCTCCGGTTTTGCCACCGTGGTGACTGAGAAGGAGGAGGAGAAGGAAACCGACGGTAGAGAGAAGGGCTCGCATGGCAGTTTTTTATGATAGGCGAAATGAAATTGGAATGTTTTGCTTCTTTTGTATGAATGGATGAGTTATATTTATAAGAGACTGGACCTCAACATAAATAATTCGAGTTTCGTATAGCATTAAACTTTTCTAACAAAGTTATACGCTACATATGTTTTAGAGAAAGTTACTATATATACACAGTAAATATTAATTTAAGTAGTATAGTTTTCTCTTTTTAATCAAAATAACTTAAATACAATATGCCTTACAAGAAGACGTTGTCGTCTTTGGAACAGAACCGAACTACTATTACACCTATTCTGATGGGTAATGTTTCAACTGAATGAGCAAGACATATTTGGAAAATGCAACCACTTAGACCACCTCCAACGGTAGGTTTAGGAGGAGGTTCTGAAGTAATAAATGGAAAAAATTAAATAAAAAATGGTGTTATTAGGCGGGACCGGTCCTTTATGTGGGAGTTGTAGGATTGGTAAAAAACCCTTACCTGTCAGTTTTTTATTGGTCCTCCTGCTGTCTCTCTCCTTCTCCTTCGTCTTCTTCGCGTTTGATACGAATCAATTTTTTTTTCTTTCTCCAATCTCGATTCCTCTGCTGTTTTTTCTTCTCTCTGCCGTGCGTAAGGCTATCTAAGGATCGATTTAGAGCTTTTCCCCGGCGATATCGCGACGAGACGGTGGACCCGTGACGGTGTTGAATGTGGCGGAGAAGCTGTCGAAGTTAGTGGCTGGGATTCTATCCCGTGGAAGTTTCCGGACTCGAGAGAAACTGTGTCGTCTGATGATGACCTTCGTCATCTTCGTGATGATCTGCTATTCTGATAGGCTGCTACTATATCTGCAAACGGAGAGCATGAGATTGGATTTATCACTGTCGCTGTAAGCTTACTTTGCTTATCATGCCTTGTAATTGGATCAGATGATGTTTGACTTATTGTTATATCTCATCATCATTCTTGAATTACGCAGGATGGGAACACTTTGGAGAACGAGCTAGAAGTAGTGGAAGGCATGAAGCTAGTCAGAGGTTACATCTTTCCTTACTTTATCACAGATGAAAAGACACAGAAATGAGTAAGTTCATATGTTTCTATTTGTGTTTGGTCTGTTGTGAAGGAAAAGTAAAGTTATTGGACTAAATATGTTTGTTTTTCCAGGAAAGCAAGCTTAGATGATCTTGCAGTTCTTACTGGGCTTAAAGTATGCGCTATCAAGGCTTTGGTGTCAACATGAAAGCAAGCTTAGATGATCATGCAGTTCTTACTGGTGCAGAGGCAAAAGTTTCTCTGAAACAACATCAAGTTATGTTTTGTCTATCATGAAGTTTGACATTGTAATACAATAACATCAATACTTTTTATCCTCATGTGGTACAGTTAAGATCAGCAAACGAGAAGAGCACATCCACCTTTGATTAAGAGAAAACGCAAGAATGACTCTCAAAACTATCAGGTGGTGTTGCAGTCTTCAAGGTTACTCGATCACTCAATAATCAGTTATGCTAGAATGCATTGTTGCTTTATTGCTTGTTGCTTGTTGCCTGGTGGTAAGAGTCATCATGTTAAATAACTCAGATCAGAATTGCTTGTTGCTAGAATCATTCAACTTCTAAAAAAAAAAAATTTAGAACCTCTAAGAGGTTCTCCCATTGGACCATGAAAAAATTAATTATCCTAACAAGGGTTCTAAACTTTCAAATCACAAAATTAACTATTAGATTATTCAATAGAACCCCTAATGGGTTCTAACCATTGGAGTTGCTCTTACTCCCCTTAACTTTGAAACCAACATTGTATAATGATGATGTTTCCACAATTTGAGCAATTACGTTGAAGATTTGTGACTGGTTGGACTTGAAAACTTTACAAGGGTTTTTTTTGATGAATGTTAAATTTGTATTCATAAAAAAAAAAATACATGAAGTGTATCTATAGTTTGAAATAGAAAAAAACCGCTACTCCTTTGCTACTTCTGAACCTATATGAAAAAAATTACATTCTCGTACCAAACCAGAATTGTAAGATGCCTTCTAGTTTTTTTCCTCCTTTTAAACTCACTAGACTCAGCTTATTGCGGATCTCTTTATCAATAATCTTCATTACGGAGAGCAGAGGTAGTGGCTGTTAAATATTTGCATCACTGAGCTTTTTAAAGGTTTTTGTATTATTTGCATCTATATTTTTTTCATATCTTCAATAGAAATGTGTTAAATACATATTTGATTTTTAAAAATAAATCATTTTCACCTACATGATTTAGAAATATAATTGATTTAAAGCTGCTATTTTAAGGGAACTTCAATATATTATATTTGGGAATTGGCATTTTGAAAAAAAAAACTATTCATTTCTAACCGAGGAGTTTTTGTTACAATGATATTGTTACGGGTTATAACTTATATTCGTGTCATGAAAATATGCTAGAGTCATGAAAATAACAATTTTAATATTTGTGTCTATAGGATTGTGTTATGTGTGCATCCTTAATTTTCTTGTGGGTTGTTAGGTTGATGGTCAACCTCACATTTCTAGAAGTATACTAAGAAAAAGTAACCACAAAATACTGGATAAAGATGGATCATATTGACCAAATAAACTACACAACTACAACGTTTGGCACGAGTAGTATTAGTATGTATCTGGAAACAACAATAAGTCAATAAGTAGTATTTCATTTTTTTTTTGTAAACTAGTATTTCATATTCCTAATTTCTAAAATGTGGTGAATGAAGTAGTGTAATGCTAAGTTGATCTAAGTGTTTATATCATCAAAGAATGATGGTACATAATATATTTAACAATCAATTATTAATTTCAAGAATGTAGGTGGCTGCCAATATCGAAGCAAAAATAAAAGTACATATATAGTATGCAATATGTGTGTGTATATTGGATAGCAACTATAGACATCGCACAATGCACCTGCTACGCCACTTCGATTATTTCCTTACTTAACTACGACATCTGCATTAGGTTATTTCCTTACTTTTCTGAAAATAATAGACCTACCATTTTAGTTTAATGACAACTGTGTGTGTTTCATGTAACTAGATTTCGAACTGAACAACCGTGCGGGTGTTATTTTTAATTATATATATATATATATATATATATATATATATATATATATATATATATATATATATATATATATTAATTATATATATATATATATATTAAATTGATACTTATAATTTACATGTTTAAAACTGTCACATGTATTTTTTGTTTTTTATTATATATTTATTTTATTGTATTTATTTTTATTTATTAAACAAATTAATATGTGACGGATTGTAAACAATAAAAATATACTTATTAATGCATAATAATATATAGTTCAATTCTAATTACAAAATTTGTGAAAATTATGATATTGTTAAAATATTTAAATCAGATAATAAATTTTAATATGATTGATTGTGATTATAATAGATAAAATATAATAGAATATTTATATTTCATTTTATAAATGATAACTGAATATATTAATGTTAAATTATATTTCAAAAATAACTACAAAATTAGTGAAAATATTTACATATAAGTTTTGAAAATTAAGATCTTTTTAAAATCTTCTTAAACAGATTTTTTGATTTTTTTTGAAATGAAAAGATATCAAAAGATATTGTGGTTATGTTTTCGGTTTATTAGGAAAAAAATTATATTATTAATGTTATATATAAGCTATATTAGTATTAATAATAAACTAGATTTTGACCCGCCCTTAAGAGGGCGGGTATATATCTTTTTAAGTTTTTTTTTGAGATTTTATTTATAGTCATATTTATGTTTAATATAAATTTAGTATAACTTTTGGTAACTGTATTAAATATATCAAGTTGAATAACTATACATTTGTGCCAGATGCAATTCAAAAATTAAGTTTATAACTTATTATATTTACTTATTAGTTACCTAATATAGTTAACAATATTCGTATCTTGAAAATTCAATTTGGAATCAACATGAAAATCAAAATCTCATACTCCATTAGTCTGTTAGACATGACCTATATATTCAAGGTTATATTCAAACAGTTCTTAAAGTGTTTGATTTGAAAACTAATATCAAATTCAACCCGTACCGTAAACCGAACAAAATTTTTAAAAATATTTGAAAAAATAATTTTAAATATATATGTTTCAAAAAAATATAATAATTTAGACATTACAGATCATTTATTTTTTAACTTGTGTACAAAATTTATTCAAATTATTTACCTATATGCACTAAATTTTTCATTCAATATGCAAAATTGTATGAAAAACAATCATCAGAAAAATTTTATTTTAAATTTTATTCATTTTTTATATCTGACCTCGACCTGCGATTGAACCGAAAATCATGTGATCCATATATAATTTAATTATGGAGTTACTAAAACCTCATTAATTAAAAATCGGATAAAATTTAGTAAACCCCGAAAACATTCCAGTAACCCATGATCCAACACTGGTTGACCCAGTAAAAATACAGAAAAAATTTAATAGTATCTAAAAATCAAATAAATTTTTCAAATTTATTTAACATTATAGAAAATTAAGAAATTGTCTACTTTGTGATTTTTTAATTTTTGATCAAAACAATCTCGACAAAAAAAGCTAACATCTATTGATATGACATCATTAATTTGTTTTGTTATTGATAATATATTTAAGTTTGCATTTCTTGTTTTTTTTGAACTTCAATCTAATTTATGATAATTTATGTTTAGTTATTTATTATTTTAAACTTCAGAAAATTCTCTTGTTTTATTTTACAATAGTTTGTTTAAATTTCACAAATTTATTTAGAAAATACCATATTTGTAGTTTTTTGTTTAAATTAAGAATTAACATTTATGTGGTCATTTTAAATGATAGTTGCAACACGTAAATATTTTAAGATTATTGAAACTATTTTTACAATTTTTAATAATAAGTTAATTTTGTATATTAAAAATATATAAAAATATTTTTAGAATTAAATATATTAGTTAGAATTTAATAAAAACCATATGTTTAAATAAAACCAGTGGCACAAGATGGTAAATATTATTAAAACAGAAGGACATCTCAAAAAAGATATCATGTTTTAATAGTATTGATTACTAAAAACTCATTAATTAAAAATCGGATAAAATTTAGTAAACCCTGAAAACGTTTCAGTAACCCATGATCCAACACTGGCTGACCCGATAAAAATCCGGAAAGAAATCTAATAATATCTAAAATCAAATGAATTTCTCATATTTATTTAACATTATAGAAAACTAAGAAATTGTCTACTGTGTGTTTTTTTAAATTTTGATCAAAACAAATCTCGACAAAAAAAGGTAAAATTTATTGATATGACATCATTGGTTTGTTTTGTTATTGATAATCTATTTAAGTTTGCATTTCTTGTTTATTTTAAACTTCAATCTAATTTATGATAATTTATGTTTAGTTATTTATTATTTTAAACTTCAGAATATTCTCTTGTTTTATTTTATAATAGTTTGTTTAAATTTCACAAATTTATTTAGAAATCACCATATTTGTAGTTTTTTTTTAAATTAAGAATTAACATTTTTAACATTCAAAAAATGGCCTCATGTTTTAATAGTATTGATTACCAAAAACGCATTAGTTAAAAATCAGATAAAATTTAGTAAATCCCAAAAACGTTTCAGTAACCCATGATCCAACACTGGTTGATCCGGTAAAAATCCAGAAATCATCTAATAGTATGTAAAAATCAAATAATTTTCTCATATTTATTTAACATTATAGAAAATTAAGAAATTGTCTACTGTGTGATTCTTTAAATTTTGATCAAAAAAATCTCGACAAAAAAAAAGCTAAAATCTATTGATATGACATCATTAATTTGTTTTGTTATTGATAATCTATTTAAGTTTGCATTTCTTGTTTTTTTTTGAACTTCAATCTAATTTATGATAATTTATGTTTATTTAATTATTATTTTAAGCTTCAGAAAATTCTCTTGTTTTATTTTACAATATTTTGTTTAAATTTCACAAATTTATTTAGAAAATATCATATTTGTAGTTTTTTGTTTAAATTAAGAATTAACATTTATGTGGTCATTTTAAATGATAGTTGCAACAAATAAATATTTTAAGATTATTGAAAGTATTTTCAGATTTTTTAATAATAAGTTAATTTCGTGTATTGAAAATATATTAAATTATTTTTAAGTTTACAAAACAAAACAAAATAATTATACAAAAAATAAATCCATCCTAAAATTAAAGGTTAGTTTAAATATGTGATTCTATTGTTGGATTAAATAGATTTTGTTAGAATTAAATATATTTAGTTAGAATTTAATGAAAACCATATGTTTAAATAAAAACAGTGGCACAAGATGGTAAATATTGTTGAAACAGAAGAACACCTAAAAAAAGAGTCTTTTATTTTAATATTATTGATTCGACAGTCTGTTAGAAACTTCCGATTTATTTGGTTTCTATCTGACAAAAATTGTATTTGTGGAAGATTGGTAAATATAATGATTGGCTCCTACTTTTCTGCTATAGTATATTAGGTTTTAATGTTAACGACTTTTGATTTTCTAGTTTCTATTTATTGCTTTTGATTTGAAAATGATTTGCAACTATAATAATAACTGAAACAGTATCTGAATAGTTATAAACGAATTTGGCATAATAATAAATTTGAATATACAATTTTTAAAAACACACCGGCTTTTAAGTTAATAGATATCTATAATTGTAGTTTTGTGGTTTTTTAATATATGAGGGCTAAAAACATTAATCTTTGGGATTTTGGGTTTGTGAATTAGGGTTTAATGAGTTTTTTTTTTTTTTTTTTTTTTTTTTTGCTAAAGGTTTAATGAGTTATGATCATATACGTCGGGGTTTTAGAATTATGAATACTGATAAAATAGAATATACCAGGCTTTAGGTATATATATAAATATATATATTACATATTGCATACTACGTGTCAGCTTGAAACATTGAATCTGATATGTTACTAAACCATGATGCTGTACGTTTCAATACATAAAATCCACATACAGCCATCTACTTTATAAGCAGTCAAAAACAAATTGTTAGTGATTGGTTACGTTAATTGAAATTATAGCTACTGTTTTTTTGTACAGAGAAATAATAGGGATTGGTGATGTTTCGATTGGCTAGAATGATTTGGTTGAACGGCAAAAGAGGATGAGGCAACAAATGGTTTGTTAGAAAGAAAAAGATATTGTTAAGTTAAAAAAAAAAGATATCGTGAAATATATATATTTATATAAAACCATAGCTTAAATATAATCCAATGGCAAAAACTTGTAAATATTGTTGAAACAGAAGGGCACCTCAAAAAAGGACCTTCTGTTTTAATAGTATTGATGAGGTCAACTGATTTAAAAAAACCACACATAATAATATTAGAGCATATTTTTTTCATCAAATCGATTGTTTCAAACTTTCACATGTATTCATTTATTTAATTTTTTATTTTTTATATTAGTATTTCATTACTGAATAAATAAATAATAAATAGAAATAGAATTTGGTAGAATATTAAAATATTATCATTTGCAAAGATAATGTAATTTTTCACTAAATAAGATAGTTAAAAAATTTAAATTTATAACTTCATATATTAATATTATAAAGAATTTAATTAATATTTTAGTTATATATATGATATATTTATTTTAGATTTAATTTTAGTCATATATTTTAATGTTTCTTTAAATATTTCAAATAAAATAATTTATATTTTACATGTTGTAAAATGTCTAAAACCATCACATGTATTTGATTCTTATTATTATATATTTATATTATTGTATTTGTCTTTAGTTTTTAAACAAATTAATATGTGTATGAAAAAACATATTTGATAATTATTTTGTATTTAATTTATGTTGAATTTTTATTTGCCCTTTAAATATTTGATAATAATATTTCATTGCTAATTACAAAATTAGTGAAATATTTACATATATATTGTTTTTTAAAATAAGATATTGTTAAAATTATTTAGATAGACATAATAATTTTATTTTAATATAATTTATTTGGATTGTATAAATATAATATTTTTTTTTTTCATTTTGTATACAAAAATTGAATATATTAGTATATAATAATATTTCAAAACTAATAACGAAATTAGTTAAAATATGTACATATAACTTTTGAAAATTAAGTTATGTTAAAATATTTATAAACAGTTTTTTCGAAATTTCGATACATATATATATATGATTTAAATATAAGTTAAATTTCATATATTGTTATTCTTATTTATGAAATCCCTAAAATATTTGGAAGTTGTTTTTTTTATATCATATTAAGATTATTTACGATTGAATAATGTAGTATATTCTATTTAATATAAAGATTAATAATGATTGAAAATGTCATGTGATTAATTTTAGTTATAGTCTATTTTATTAAAAATCACACATGAATTAGAAGTCATGACTTCTGTTTTAATATAATAGATGTAGAAATAATAATTTTTATTATTATAGAGTACACCTAATTTTGATAAGATATCAAATAAAAAGAATAACTTAAATAATTCCTGAAAATTAACCCAAATGAAATGGTTTGAATTAACTCATTTGCAGGTCTATTATGTGTGTCTATAAGCTGAAAAAACATTCATGTGTACAAGACTTTCCACAAATATTAAACAAAACAAAAATTTCGACATTCCACTAATAGGATTTTTTTCCGGTATGTAACCAATCGGTTTAGGATTTGATGACTTTTCTGCCAAATCCATAATTTATATTGAACATTGACTGTTCACGAGAGACATACCCCGTTAAAACTTTTTTTTTCTTTTCTTTTACGAGAGACATTCCCCGTTAAAACTCAAAACTGTGGCACGCCATTTGCCTACTCAGATTATCACTGCACATGCAAAACATACCAAAATAGAGCCAATACTTTATCCCTTTGAATCATATCTTATAATTGTTTTAGTTTACCTAATCGTCCAAATGGTCCAATATTGTTTGTTTGCCAAACTCTCTTAACGGTTTGAAATATCTTACTAAGTACATGCACATGGGTCTATGTGAATATTTCTGTGTAGTTTATTCACTATAAAACTAAAGGTGATAAGTATATTGGTTGTTGAGACTTTTCTAGCTACGCCTTTGTGGTCAAAATCTCTAACAAACCGGTATCCCTCCAAGCTCCAATCTACATATAAAAAACTGTCAAAACTTCAAAGTCAAAAACAACAACAGACTAAACCTACTAGTAGATTTGATATAACCTAATTAATCTAAATGGCTCTAGCAGGGAACAATTAACGGATAAGAAGACATACTGCAAAGCAAATAACAGAAAATAATGTAAAGTATTAAAATCTGTAACATTACCAAGTGTGATTAGTGTATCATTTGTTCTACTAATCCGTGTTCATATACACTTTCTGCCTGAGAAAATGATTATATGTTAGGTTGTGCCGTAGTGGATGTCACTTATATGTCATGTAACATCTAATTATCTTATATACCTAAACACCCAAAATGTTTTAACACGTGAAGATTTTTATTGGGAGAATTGCTAAAACTAACCTAAATATTTAAGTCAAATGCATTGGTGTACCCCAATTTCAGTCAAATGCAGAACCAACCTAAAAGGATGATAAAAATACTATTTAGTCCTTATGACTAAACAAAAAAACGGAGTTGTATTTACGCTTCTATCTTTTCGGAAGTCTACATGTAGAAGATTGAAGTCTACATATTTTTAGACCTCCAGCAAAGTCTAAATTGTAGACTTGATGTATAGTCTACATCAAAATTTAATCTACTAATTTAATTTTAAAATTGTATAAAAACAATTATTGTGATAGATTTGAACTAATCATCAATATATTAGATAATATGAAGTAACTATATTAAAATTGTATATAACTGAACAATTTTAAGGAATATATACTAAATTGGTAACCATGTGTTAAACAATGTTCATAGTTTAGAAACAAAATGTTGTAACATGTTATGTCTCTTAGTGGTAGATTTTTAGGGTTAGACTTTAGATTTTGATTTTTTTTTTTGTTTTATTGACTTAAATCTGCTTATTAATGTTTTGTAGTTTATATTTTGTGTAATTTTGATATTTGATACAGTAAATGAAACTTTTTGATTATCAAACAAACTATTTAGGGTTTGAGATTTGTGGTTTAGAGTTTCGTAGATCTACAATAAAGTCTATAATGCTAGAGACGTCGTTTTCAGTCTACATTTTTAAATTTTGTTAACAAAAATTTATTATCTTAAATTAAATTGAGTTTTAAAAATAAAATGTGAAATCACATACTATAACTATTAATTAAAAAACAAAAATAAAGTTCGGTAAATTTTAT
Organism: Hirschfeldia incana; assembly: GCA_026261945.1. Classification (NCBI taxonomy): domain Eukaryota; kingdom Viridiplantae; phylum Streptophyta; class Magnoliopsida; order Brassicales; family Brassicaceae; genus Hirschfeldia; species Hirschfeldia incana. The sequence continues at coordinate 10,375,460 of JABCMI010000006.1, forward strand.
GTTAAAATTATTAAAACAATAATGAATTAACAACAATAATAAAATTATCATTGTAGACATTCAAAAAGGTCTACTACATTACAATAAAACATACTCTTAATTTTTAATTTTCGTAGACTTCAAAAGAAGTCTACAATGTCGGCAATATTTTAACCTAGTTACATTTATGTCTCCATATATAAATGAATTTTACCCAATCTCTCTCTAAAATGGCTGCACAATTTTGTAAAACTCTCTCACTTCTCTCTAAAACTCTCTCCCTTCTCTCTAAACTCTCTCATTTCTCTCTTTTCTCTCTAAAATCCTCACATGTTTTCTCACAATGTTATGTTGTCATTTTAGGTATTATGATTCATGGTTTTCATTTTCTCCTTAAAAATGTAAGTTTTAGATCTATAGACTTTAATGTGTATTTTTAATGTTATTTCTTTCTCACATATCTTTTTGCAAGTATTACCATTGATGGTTTTCATCTCCTCCACTAAAATGTAAATTTAGATCTATAGATTTTAAATGTGTATTTATAAGTTTATAATCAAATAAAGTTATAGATCAAACTCTGTACATTTACTTTTATACTATTTTATCTGATAAATTTTATTTTAGATTATTTTCAGATTTAAAACTGTTTTTCATATTTCAAAATGTATAGATTTTTTTCAGATCAAAATTATTCGATAGTGTAGACTTCTAATGAAGTCTGCTTATAAAGTAAGTAGACTTCACTGGAAGTCTACCAAAATATGACTTTAGTCTTTTTTCTTATGTTTTTTTAATATTTATCTTATTTTGCAGGTATTTTATTCCATGGTTGTTATCTCCTCCTCCAAAAAATGTAAGAATTACATTTATAGATTTTATATATTTCTTTCTGTAATTATATTTAAATAAAGCTACATATTCAAACTCTCTGACTTTAGTTTATTATTATTTTCATATAAATTATATTTTCTAAAGCTTTTAGATTTAAACTTATTTGATATTTTTTAATATATACATTTTCAGATTTAGATTTTTTTCTATATGGTAGACTTCAAATGAAGTCTACCTAAAAGTTAGGGCTGGTAGACTTCACTTGAAGTCTAATAGCCTTGATTTTTAAGTAGATTTCATTAAAAGCTTACTCAAATATTATTTTAATTTTATTTTATTTTGCAAGTATTTCTCTTCCAAAATTTTCAAATCATCTTCCTAAAAATGTAAGATTTACATTTATTCATTATATATATATATATATATATATATATATATTTTTTATATTGAACTAAATTTATAGATTCATATTTTATATTTTTTCTTTGATACAAGGTTGACAAAAAAATTATTTTCAAATATCTTCAGAAAAAAATATTTTCAAAAGTTCTAAATGTACAATTTTGGATCTGAAAATTTTCCGTTAGTGTAGACTTCAACTAATGTCTACTGAACAATAAACCTTACGTAGACTTAATAAAAAGTCTACTAAAATATGATTTATTTTTTATCTTATTTTTTTCTCACAACTTTATCTTACTTTGCAGGTACTTTTTCCAAGATTTTATTTGAGGCATCAAGATTATGGAAAATCAAACACAATCAAATAAATTCCTTTGTAATATTTTCTCATAATAAAATGTTCATTTGTAAATAATTTTTGGATGCATTATCAATAAAAATTGTATTCACTTTTAGTTGTGTTTCACTTGTATGATAGTAGTAATTTGTTGTTAGATTTCAGTTTTTTATAAGAACTAATCAACCAAACAAGTGAAACCACCATGAGGTAAAACAATACCTAACACACATGTGAGTAGAAGAAAATCTAAACAAAATTTTAAGATATTTTAAGGGTGAAATTAATCACAAATTTTTGCAAAAAATTCAAGTGTATAATTATTTTGAAATTCATCCAAAACCATTAAAATTTACTAACACACACTGCAACATAACTATATAGTAAAAATATATGATGATTAATACACAAATGCACTTCTAATAGAATTTATGACGTAGATTTCAAATGTAGTCTACATTCTTAGATTTAGAAAGATGTCTACACTTGTTATCTAACATATATCCAAACCAAAAATTTGTAGTGTACTTAGCTTTAACTTGATACACAAAGGCGTACAAACTGTGTATTAGATAACTTAATCAAATTATGCACTTGTCGATCATTCGTGACATACATAAGTTCACCATGTGTACAACCATCATATATACAGAACATTCTCCCAACTCCACAATGAGCCTTTTTCCACACATTCTTCGTATACGGCCGGTAATTGAATCATTGCCTGCAAAAAAAAAATACAGTTTCACATAATTAGAAAATAAATATTTTAGGTTTCATAAAACTACAAACGTAGACCTACAAATATGTCTACATGTTAACACCTAACTACATTGTAAAATCAAAAGTATTATAATTTCATAACTACAACAGTTTTTCTTTTCAAAATCACTCAAACCCTTTAGGATTAACTAACACACACTTTCAAACAAAAAAATCTAGCAAAAACTTTATGAATAATACATAAATTCAGTTTTAATTTATTTTTCTATGTAGACTGTGAAATCGGTCTACGACACATTGGTGTAAACATTCTTTTTAGTTTACAGTCGTAGACGGTCAAAGAGGTCTACTCGGGTTGGTTTTTGCAATTGAAAATTTTACGGGTTACCTTTTTTATTTGACCAGAATTCATCCAAGTTTTGACTTAATACATTTAGACTTACTTTTCAGTCTACCACATTAAAAAGGTTAGTTTTTCCCATTGACCGAAACTTATCCAAGTTTTGACTTTAGAATGTAGATTTCATATGTAGTCTACATGTTTTTATTTTTTTTGAAAAAGGTTAGTTTTGCAATTGACCATTGTTTGACTTTCTAAGTGTAGATTAAAATGCACGTCTACAGCTTCGTAGACTTCGCGTAAAGTCTAACTTCAAAACCCATGGGTTGGTTTTGCATTTGACCAAAATAAATCTGTAGACTTCACAAACAGTCTCAATTTTTTTTGTCCAAGAAGAGAAGACTGCATTTCAAGTCTACACTTTTAAAAATATTTAATTTATTTAAAAACATTTTAGTCAAATACAAAACTAACATATTCAACGAAGTCAATGTTTTGGTCAAATGCAAAACTGACCTAAAGTAGACTTCTTTGGCAGCCTACAGTTTGTAGACTTCCAGTGAAGTCTACTTTATAAAGTAAAAAGTTCGGTCAAATGTAAAACTAACTTCTTTTTCGTAGCCGTCTTGGTATGTTTACGTAATTTTTTTGTTTTTGTTGTCAAAGGTAAGGACGTAGACTGCTGTGGAAGTCTGCGCTGCAAAAAAAAGTTCGAAAGGTCAATTGCAAAACTGACTTGTGCGTTGACAAATAGACTGACTCGTACGTCTACACACTGGTGCAGACATATAAAACAGTCTACCGTCGCGACACAGACTGAAGAAAATGGTGAAAACCATGTAAACAATTACCTTTTTCTTGTGTGAACCTCGATTCCAACCCTTTCAACCGTCCAAACACAAAAAATGAGCGAAAAGATGTATCTTTTACGATTTGCTGATGAAATAATTCGAAAATATGAAGTTTGAGATTATGAAAATAAGAGTTATGGGAGTTTTTTAGATAGAAATGTAGAGAAAACAAGAGGAAATGAAGAATTGTTATCTTAGAAAGAGAAACAAAAGGTTATAAATTTAGATCTTGAGCTTTTATGAGCTCAAATATGGTGGTTCAATGGTGGTTGTAAAATTGATGATGATGTCATTGTTGTAAATAAGATGAAATCTTTAGGGTGTTATGGGTTTTTTGTCATTTTCGAAAATAATAAATAATTAGATAATAATGGCAATTTTGTAAATAATTCAAAAACATAAGGATGGTTTGGAAATTTCAAAGGTGAATAATGTTGACAAAAAAAATGAAGTTGGTTTTGCATTTGATTTCAAATTGTGGGTTGTTCTCGAAAAAAGCCCATTTTTATTTTTGTGTTTACCCTAAAGAAAAGAACTTCAATCAAATTGAGAGGGATGAATCTATATGAGAAGCTTCAATTTTTGAAGTGGGACGATGTATGTCTGAAAAGAGACCTCTTCAAGTGACTCTGATTAATGATGTGAGATTTTATGTCCGCTTGCACGCCACGAATACTCTGCCCATTATACGTGAGATAGCCTCAGGCACTCAGCAATAGCATGAACCCATGAATGATGTATCTTTTTATCTTCTCCACAATTCTTATAATTTAATTTTCTTATCTACCTTCTTTTTAGATATTTGTCTTCGTCATATAAACCTATTTTACTATTTTTAATAAATGTATACCCAAAGGAAATATCATCTTTACTTTTTCCATAATGTATAATTCACCGCTACGCAATTTGTTTGACATTTTCAACACTTTGAAGAGAATTTACGTTTTCTTTTTGTAGGTTTTGATTATTTGTTTTTTCCTTCTCAGAGCTATATGTGCATATAAATTATATAAATGCATATGGGAACATATTATACCAGTATAACGGAATAATGTAACATACCTTTTACAGATCTTTTAGTCCTTTGTGAAAATGTATTATTTATATGACGAAAGTGGGGTTGGTATTAATACTAAATGGGAGAAACTGAAAAAGAGATACACAAGTCACGGGAAAGTTTGAAGCAACCGACTAAACAATATGATCGATAGTGGTTGGAGTGCACGAGAGATAAAGAGAGATAATTATTCCAATACTGAATTTAATAGTTAAGAAAAAAATCTACATACAATCCATTATGCCAAACTCAGCTTAGCTCGAGACTTTTCTTTTCCCCTGTTAGTCTCAGCAACGAGTTAATTTAACGTTTAAAACCTTAAAAAAAACTTTCATGCCTTTTGAACTGGAAAGTAAAAACTTGAGTTGAGAGAAAACCATAATCTAAAAATGTGAAAAGATTGGCAATAAAACAAATGAGTAGTATATTATTAGTAGACTCTAACACCGGTTATATGCTCAACTGGAAGGAAGAGTAAATACTGAAAGGTATCAACCCACTTATTCAAGGTGACTAGAGGCTGAAGCACTGAACAACGAACATCCGATTTTTTTCTAAAAACTGTAGAAAAAAGTATGGTTAGACAACAATTTTAACGTTAGGCCATATTGATGAATATTTAAGCCCATTATAAAGCATACCCAATCTCGGCCCATCAGTTCAAACATAGGAGAGTAGTAGTTACAATTATCCACATCGACTCCATCAACGGTAAAAAGTAAAAACAATAAAGCTTCATAATTTGTCATCTTTTAATTCGAATATAGAAGTTCTATTTTGCATTTTTTTATGAAATTAGAACGAATGAAGCCAATGTAAACGAGGGTTATAAAAAAAAAGAAGCCAATGTAAACGAGCCTACAAGAAACCTGAACACGACGGTTAGTGAATACACGAGACACCGTGTTTCGCATCCGTCTTGTAAGTGGAAGATGTCGAACCCGGCTGAGATTAACACCATCGTCGTTTACAAGAAATCTGACCCTCATCTGCGGGAAAGGCCGAGTAACGTAACGTTATTTGCTTGGCATGTGGTGGTTATAAGTTATAACGTGCATAATTACACCCAAAAAAAAAGTTATAACGTGCATAATGTTATGGACCTACATATAGAGTGCATGTGTTTTTAGCACAGTCACCGATCGAGGAGGAACTGTTGCAGAGTGTTACAGGAATAATACGCTGTTGATGAGTTGATCAATGTTGGTGTATGTAGAGAAGGTGAAGTCACCGAAGTTATTTTTTTTTTGAACTACCAATATATTACAAAGTCGAGCCTTAAGCAGGCGGAACAGAGTAGCGATTACAGAGTGCCGATTTGGCAATAGCATCTTCTCTCGTCTGTGTTTTTCTCTTTTGTTCCTAGTCACTGAAGTTAAATAACTATCTTATATAGTTTTTTGTATTGATTTAATTTTAGTGAGAAGAAAAATTAGTTTAAGGCTGCTGCTTTACCCCTTGTAGTTTCTTGCCAACTTATTTAAATTTTTGTTCACTGAGATACCACTGGTTCAAGTTCAACATTGTTCAAAATACTATCTAACAATTAGAATTTAGTACATAATTTATTTATGACTTGCTTTTAGTGAAATAAACGTGTATATATATGAATTGTGACTCTGTACTTTCCAAAGAAGCACTCAAAAGAAAAGAAACTCATCACATGTCTCAGTCCAAGAGGGACGTCTCAGATAACAACAACATCATTAGAGGTAAAGTCTTATACACAAAACCATGACCTCAAAACAATGTGCGAACATTCATTACTTTGACCAGCACACAGCAAATACCAACGACGTGAAAATGAATAAAAAAGAGAGATATTAATATTTTCAAACCAGACAAAGAGTGATTACTTTGGGTAACCTTGAGGGGGATAAGCCGGACCGAGAGGGTACTGAGGATAAGCTGGAGGGCCAGAAGGTGGATAGCCTGGAGGAGGGTGTTGTGGGTAACCTTGCGGAGGATAACCGATTACTGGTGGAGTGGCTTGATCAATGCGTGACATTACCTGAGGAGGAGGCACAGCCATTGGTTGTGGACCGAACTTACCATCTCTCTTGTCCATTTCCACCTTGTGTTGTGTCTACATAAGCATAATAAATGAACATGATTGTATCAGGAGGCTCTGTAATATTAGTTTTCTGAGTATATGAGGGTGAAATTGGTTGATATCATCAGTTTACCTGCATACAAGCGCAAACCCTGCGAATGAAGCAAAAACATGATCATCAGAGACAAGTTTGAGGGAATGAAAATGAGATTAGAGACGAGGAGATTCTTACGTGCAGTAGACCATGTCAGCGAAGCAAGAGAGCAACTGAGAAGCTTCTGAAAGCTCATCAATGCCAACGATACATGCAACAATGGAGAATATGCAAGCCACTTGGCTGAGGCAAACCATAAAACCCTACACACAGCGAACAAGACAGCATATTTGTTGAGTTGTTTCTCAAGTTTAGTAGTTTCTATTGTTTCTACTTTAACTGGTTGGTGAGTCTCAGCAAACCGGGGCAATGAGGATACTACTTACAATGATGCAGTTGTCACATTGAGTCGTCTGAATTTGGAACTCATCTTGAAGAAGGAAACGAGTAGAGGCCACAGAGGTTCCAAAGCAGCAAAATACCTACGAATCATTTTGCTATTTAGGAAACTTTATCTAACAATTAACTCATGGAGTGGCATCATAAGCCACATAACTAGGCATGAGATTATATGCTTCTTATGATATATTCAGATACTGTAATAACATTCTATAAAAAGATTTCATTGAAAGACAAAAGCCCTGAAAACAAAGACCCTCACCTCAGTAGCAAGACAAAGTTGAGGACACTTGGTCTCTCCACACCTGCCGCTACACGGCATGTAACCAGCGCAGCATATGTACCTGTGAGTTAAAAGAAGGATCCTTTTTTTAAAACGAAGAAGATCGAATTGCAATATATCTAATCTGAAAGTAGTTGAATGTGTTGTATACCTAGACATGTCATTGTAAAGCGCACGCTTGCGAAGCAAGTATGATGCACAAGGGGCACTGCAAGTTCAGACAAAATAAAAAATCAGACAAAGGGTCAAAGTCTTATTACAATGTACCACCAGAAGTTCGCAGATGGAAGCAGAAACTTACCACCATAAGGCGAAACAGCAATCTGCGAACAACAAAGAAAAGGATTGGTCAACAATTCAACATCGATCAAACACAAATTGTCGGGAGAGAGTTAGAGAGTGTTACAGGGAGTGTCGCCCTGGATGGTGTGGGTGAGGTCCGTGTGCCATACGTTACGGAAGTTCTGGCGTTCCTGCATCTTCTCCGTGTCGAACTTGGGCGCCATATTTCTCACGGGATCTCTGTGATTCGATGACGACGACCAAACCAAGTGAGTCAATCTATATGGAGAAAGAAAGAGTCAGGGTAAGGAGATGAGGATCAGAGAGACTCAGAGAAAAGTATTAGGGAGTCTGATGAAAAGCTAGTCTCGCAAACGTGTATCTCACTTAATCGTCAACTTGACAAAAGAAAAAAGAAAGAAAAAGGAAACGACAGTAGACCTTCGTTTCGATTCGACCATTCTTCTCCCCCTTTGATGGTAACTGGCGTTGACTAGTCGAAGTTACGCGGCGTTTCCAGTAAAATATCGATAGTACAAGGATCTAATTGAAACTAACTTTAATTTGTTAAAATCCAAACATGTTAAACCAAACCGAAATATTTACCAGTTTGGATTTGCCCAGAAGAATAGTCAAACGAAGTGGGGTTAAATTACGAAAAGGCCCCTTGAACTACAGGCCTGTTCTGGTTGATTGAGAAGAAAAAAAAAGTAGGCATTGTTTGTGCAGAGTTTCCCATCTTTCGGTCTCTGTCACTCATCGAAGAGGAAGAAGAAGAAAAGGGAGGAGAAAAATGAGCGGGCATGATTCGAAATACTTTTCGACAACGAAGAAGGGAGAGATCCCTGAGCTCAAGGAAGAGCTCAATTCACAGTACAAGGTTCCTCCTTCTGATTCATTCATTCTTTTAATGGATCTGTGATCCGTTCCCCATTTTTTCCCACGATTCTCATCTCTCTCTCCTCAATGATTCGTTAGCAATTGATTTTCTGGTAGATCTATACGATCATGGATTCGATCTGATCTGGTACTTTCTTGTTGCTATTTAGTGGAATTCGGTTTTGTTATTACATTTGGGGAGAGTAATGATTGTGTACATTATGAAAGCAATTGATACCTTACCTCTGTTTTGATCTGTTCAGTCTTCTATTTCGATCTCAATCTCTAAAGGTATTAGCCTTTCAGCATAATGTCTAGCATAAGCTTACAGTTACTGGTTCCAGATGGTGGCATATGTTTCTCCTTTTGCTTCCGTCTCCTAAACATTTCTATGTGTTGGTAGGATAAGAGGAAGGATGCTGTTAAGAAGGTTATTGCGGCTATGACTGTTGGAAAAGATGTTTCTTCGCTTTTCACTGATGTACTCAACTGCATGCAAACTGAGAACCTGGAGCTCAAGAAGCTTGTTTACTTGTATCTCATTAACTACGCCAAAAGCCAGCCTGATCTTGCTATCCTCGCTGTTAATACTTTTGTTAAGGTAACTATTCCCCTCAATCTATTTTCATAGTCTTCCCATCTGTGGCCAATGGTGTAGCGAGGTTCTTGGTATTTCCCTTTGCTTTCAATTTTTAAACTTCCGCTTTGTATTCGGCAGGATTCACAAGATCCAAATCCCTTGATCCGTGCTTTGGCTGTGCGTACAATGGGCTGCATCCGTGTTGATAAGATCACTGAATATTTGTGCGATCCTCTTCAGAAATGCCTAAAGGTTTAGTCTTTTGTCCTACCTAACCTCTGGAACTTGTATCAAACATCTTAATATAGACTGATGAAATGTTATATCTTTCCTGGCCTTTTACAATCTCCCGTTTTTCAGGATGATGATCCATATGTCCGCAAGACAGCAGCTGTTTGCGTTGCCAAACTGTTTGACATAAATGCTGAGTTAGTCGAGGATAGGGGTTTCCTTGAAGCCTTGAAGGATTTAATATCAGACAATAACCCGATGGTTGTAGCCAATGCTGTTGCAGCCCTTGCTGAGATACAAGACAAGAGTGCTAGTCCCATCTTTGAAATTAATAGTGTTACCCTCACAAAGCTCCTTACAGCTTTGAACGAATGTACTGAGTAAGTTTTTTTTCCTGGTTTTCGTATCCTACTTTCACTCAGACTCTTTGAATACACATATATATACTTTTCAATCTTAATAACACCATACGTCTTCTTCACAGGTGGGGTCAAGTTTTTATATTAGATTCTTTGTCAAGGTATAAAGCAGCTGATCCTCGTGAAGCTGAAAATATTGTTGAGAGAGTCACTCCAAGGTTACAGCATGCCAATTGCGCCGTCGTGCTTTCAGCCGTTAAGGTGACATTCAAAACAAAAATTATTTCTTCAACTTTCATCTGTTCGTCAGTTAAACTTGTTTGTAATGTGTCAACCATATGCCTTTTGGGATAGTTTTCTAATTCTATTCCTCTGTTGTTCTTTTTCTCTGCGAGCTTTTGTAGATGATCCTTCAGCAGATGGAGCTAATTACTAGTACAGATGTTATTCGAAATCTTTGCAAGAAGATGGCTCCTCCCCTAGTTACATTGCTTTCTGCAGAACCTGAGATCCAATATGTTGCACTTCGTAACATTAACCTTATTGTCCAAAAAAGACCCACTATTCTTGCCCATGAAATCAAGGTAGTTTGGTCCTGTCTCGTAGACTCTCAGAATAAGTAATTGGTATACTCTTATATGTATAGTTTATGCTTTATGTTTTTCTTTTAGGTGTTCTTCTGCAAGTATAATGATCCTATTTATGTCAAGATGGAGAAGTTGGAGATTATGATAAAACTTGCTTCTGATAGAAACATAGACCAGGTAGTCATTGTACACTTGCTGTTTGTCCAAGTTTTTTTTTGTTTTGCTTTGCTGCGTATCATGATAGTTTCTGGAACGTGCGGATGTAGGTTCTTCTGGAGTTCAAAGAGTATGCCACGGAAGTAGATGTTGACTTTGTTCGGAAGGCTGTTCGTGCGATAGGAAGATGTGCCATCAAACTGGAAAGAGCAGCAGAACGGTGCATCAGTGTTTTGCTTGAGCTGATCAAGATCAAAGTAAACTACGTTGTCCAGGAGGCCATTATAGTCATCAAAGATATCTTTAGAAGATATCCAAATACGTAAGTTGATTTATTTCAACTTTCTTTGTTTTGGCATATGAAAGTGCTCTAAGGCTTTTTAACGTTGGCTATGTCATTCAAACTGACGTACAGGTATGAGTCCATAATTGCAACACTCTGTGAGAGTCTAGACACTTTGGATGAACCAGAAGCTAAGGTAACAAAATTTCTTTATTTGCTTGGTGTAAAGAGCTGGAAGCTTCCCCATCCGAAATCAATCTTAAATCATTAAAACTCATTCTCTTGCACATGTTGGCATCTTTAAAGGCATCTATGATTTGGATCATTGGTGAATATGCTGAGAGAATCGACAATGCTGACGAACTTCTTGAAAGCTTCCTGGAGAATTTCCCTGAAGAACCAGCACAGGTCCAGCTGCAGCTTCTTACAGCGACAGTCAAACTGTTTCTGAAGAAACCAACTGAAGGCCCACAACAAATGATTCAGGTTCTGCCATGACCATTATGTGATTCCCAACTTTTGCTCTCCTAATCTATACAAGAAAATATGTATGACGAGAGGCCTGCCTTTTTGCCATGTTACAAAAATTTCAGGTTGTCTTGAATAATGCTACTGTGGAGACAGATAATCCTGATCTCAGGGATCGTGCATACATCTACTGGCGTCTTCTATCTACTGATCCCGAGGTACTTTTCCTTCATATGTTAATACTATTCAATTAGTTCATGTACATTGGACAGTGTACACTGAGCTACAATCATGAGTGTTCTTCTTTTGACTAGGCGGCGAAGGATGTTGTTTTAGCTGAAAAGCCTGTGATTACTGACGACTCAAACCAACTTGAGCCGTCACTCCTGGATGAGCTGCTCGCAAATATTTCCACCTTATCCTCCGTGTATCACAAGCCGCCAGAGGCTTTTGTAACCCGCTTGAAACCCACAGTTCAGAAAACGGAAGATGAGGACTACGTGGAAGGGAGCGAAACAGAGATATCTGGTAATCCGGTTGATGGTCCAGCTCCTGTAGCGGCTACTCCAGCTCCTGTGCCTGATCTCCTAGGTGACCTAATGGGGACAGATGATGCTGCAATTGTCCCAGTAGATGATTACACAACTTCGTCAGGGTGAGTATGGTGAAAATTTTATATTGTAGTAAAAGCCTTCTTAGGCCACATTTGGGGTGTGCTTTACTCACTCCTATATATTAAGATCGCTTGTCGTATATGTAACTCATCGGATCTCCTAACCTTGATTGCAGTCCTCCCCTGCCTGTTGTCCTGCCAGCATCAAGCGGTCAAGGTCTGCAGATTAGCGCTCAGTTAACCAGACAAGATGGCCAAGTGTTCTACAATATGCTCCTCGAGAACAACTCGCAGTCGGTTCTCGATGGCTTCATGATTCAGTTCAACAAAAACTCATTCGGCCTTGCAGCTGCAGAACCTCTTCAGGTAGCAGTCATTGAATACGTTTATATTATTCTGGATTCATGAAACTGATGCCTGGGTTCTGTACTATTTTTAGGTTCAACCACTGCAACCCGGAGCATCTGCCAGGACGATGTTGCCAATGGTATTGTCCCAGAATATGTCTCCCGGGCCGACCAACTCTCTTTTGCAAGTTGCTGTCAAAAACAACCAGCAGCCTGTCTGGTACTTCACCGATAAGATTGTACTTCACGCTCTTTTCTCCGAAGATGGTAGGATGGAACGTGGAACCTTCCTTGAGGTTAGTCAAAATACCTTATATATGATAAATAGTGCATCAACAAGACCACATCAGCATTTCAGTGATCATAACAATATATCACAGAACGTTTGTGCTGTATAATTGTTTAATAAGATATAAAACATTGCTTTGTGATATAGACGTGGAGGTCTTTACCGGATTCAAACGAGGTCCAGAAGGATTTCCCTGGGATAACCATCACGAGCATTGACTCAACGCTGGACTTGCTAGCGGCGTCAAACATGTTCTTCATAGCAAAGCGCAAAAATGGGAACCAAGACGTGCTGTATCTATCAGCCAAAGTCCCAAGAGGCGTACCCTTCTTGATCGAGTTAACGGCCATGGTGGGTCAACCTGGTCTCAAATGTGCGGTCAAGACTCCAACCCCTGAGATAGCTCCTCTCTTCTTTGAATCCCTTGAAATTCTCTTCTAGCCTTGATTGTGGTGATGCTTACAATGTTTCACTTATGTTAGTAGGTGATTTGTTCTTTTTTTTTGTTTTCCCTCGCTTGGTATCTTTTTGCTCACTGTTTGTTTCTAATTTATGTTTTTGGACCCACTCGTAAAGAGCTTTCTTTGATTTATACTTCTTTGCTCTTTGTTGTGGTTGCTTATTATGGGCTGAAGGTTTTGATTTGCTTGTGTGAGATGACTTATTATTATTATGAGTATTATTATTTAATGACCGACATGTAATCACCTTGTTGAGGATATTCAAGAGTGGTTTTGAGAAAAAATCATTTTGAATTCCTCAATTCATATAAAATCATCTAAAAACTCATTAAAATCAAATCTTCTTCAACTTTAAATTTAATATATCCTTCTCCCGTTCTTCCGTAGTATTGCACATCAAAAATGACATGCTTCAATTTGAACAATTTGTAGAATTTAAATTTTAATATTTATTCTTTTTCTTCAACAGTAATATGAATTTTATTCAGAAGTTAGAATATATATGTTGACATGTCCAATGTTTTCAGAGGATATTTTAAAAATTATGAAAATTTTAGAAAGAATATGAGCATTACATATTAATAAAATCTAAATACATAAAATTCTCACAACAATGACCTAAAAATAATAATTAAAATTTAAGTGACTATTTCAAACTTGAGAACTTCAGTTTAGTAGTTTCCAGTTCATAAACTATTAGGTAATATTCTTAAATTAATTATAGATGCTCATTTAATTTTCATTATTACTTGTACTGTAGTAATATTTTTTAAAAGATTATTTAGATCTTATCAATGGTAGTTTTCTAATTTTGTCATACACATCTATAATTTTATCATTTAATTTAAATTATTATGTCATCATATCCATTTGTCACCAAGTCTCTTTTCTGGAGGTGCTTTAAATCTCTTCACTAATATAGAAATCTATTTAACATAAATTTTAAGATTAATATTAAGAATGTATTAATAGAAGATCAAGATCTATTGATATCTGCCCCATTTAAACAAAGCAACTCCTATAAATTTGATGATTTAGAAAATTCATAGCAACAGAGAAAAACACTAAGGGTAGTAGTAAAAGTGCAACTGAAACAATTAAATCGAAGATGAATTCCTTGACAGATGATATTTTGGCATTTGTACTTGCGAGATTACCGATTAAGATCTTCACAAGTTTCAAACTTGTTTGCAAGCAGTGGAAATCATTCGTAGAGTCTCCGTTTTTCCATAACCTTTTCTTGTCCATGCACCAAAACTCGGCCTCTTCCTCATGGTCGCTCATGTCCATCATGAACACCGACCACGTAGACCCAGAGATGGTGGGTTACCACTACCAGTGCGACAGTTGGGGACTTAAACAACCACTGGGCTCTTCCATCAAGTCTTTCTTAAACGACAAGAACCCGAACCAGAAATACCTACAAGTAAGTGTCGTGGCTTACTCCGATGTGGGATTGATCTTGATCTACGCAACGTCAAAAATCATGGAGAATTCATCCCTCTAAGTGGCTAACCCGGTTTCCCATGAATGCGTAGAAATATTTATCGATCCTCTTCCTAAAAGGGTTGAAAGGAGTCAATTTTGTTTCTGGCAGTGGGGACTAGCCACACGAGTTTAGAACGGTGTCATTTTGGGTTACAGTGTTGTTGTCTTTAATCAAAGGTGGAGTGACACTAAGTTAAGTTGTCTGATATATTCATCTGAGACAGGCCTGTGGAGTTTGGACGATACTTTCTTTTCCAACTATCATTACTCTCTAGATTCGATTAGCTTGAACGGTAGTCTTCACTGGCACGCCCGGGACTATTCCAATCAAGATGTTGTATTATCCATGGATTTCTATTCTAATAATAGCACGGATTCTGATCGATGCTACCGTGTTATGCCTTTTCCTGATATAGGGAGACCTACCAAATTCAACAGGGCCTGTACACCTTGTCATGGGTCTCTCATGTATATGAACATAGTTTATGCAACCAATGTGGATGGAACCGTAGAAGAGAAGCTGTGTGTATGGAGGCTTCAGAGCGAGGGATGGCAATTAATATCTGAAATCTCCCCGGGTCCTATCTTGACCGGTTTCGAGTATTCCCTGATGACGATAAACCCCTTGGATCCGAGAACTGCCTACTTTTGGAGCACAGAACAAGAAAGCTTGCTATATGTTAACTTACAGAACGGTAAGTCTGTGATATATAATCAGTTCGAACTTACAAGCGACGGTCGCACTATGATTCCTGCTCACGATCCGAGAGCTGTTATTTCTCTCAAAAATGCATACTTCGAACAAGCAGACCTTATCCCGTTCATTCTCCCACAATGGCTGTATCGAATCACGAAAACAGTGAAAGGAGTCTAGACTTGGTATCTGCAAGTCTTCTTTTATTTTCTTCTTTTCCCTAATTATTGCTATTTTATTTCGCAAGATGAATAAATCGAGACTTTAAATTTGTTTATTTTATTTGTCTAAATGCTTACTTTGTTTGTAAATTTGATAGCTATTGCCCCAGACACAACGCAATCAGATTCCCTTTATCGTATTACCATACATAAGTACATAACACACCTGAACGTATAATTTATATAGTTAACTAAAAGCATCTCCTAAAACAACTTAAAATATGAAATTTCGCTCTTCAAAACTTGAACAATTTCAAATATGACATTTCCACTTAAAACAATTTCAACTTAAAACGGATTTCTAAGGATAAAAGACCGTTAAAAAAATCTGCTTGTGCACGTAGACTATTAAGTGTTTGAAATTTTCATACTTTATTTCTTTACAATAGATATTCGCTGATGAATGCACATAATCAAATAGACAACTGGTCCCGTTGTGCCGACACCACGTACGAATCATGTTTTTTTTTTTTCTGTGACACACACAGTAGCTTTTTGAACCTATGCTTCTTGATATGAGTGAAGATTCAGCGACCTGCCTAAGCTCAAATACAAGATACATGTCTAATAATAACCGCAGTGTAGTGGCGTGAGATTGAAGTAATGGCACCAAATATAAGAGTTTAATCAGGCGCTATATATACCATTAAGGGACTATAAGATAAGCAGTTCCCGTGATGGGCTCGACTGCCGAGCCTATCTAGAATAGGTGAGGATGTTTTTTCTTTGTACGTTAAAATATATTGATAATCATTGCTTAACATCGCTAAATGCTGACGTATCGAAATTAAATATTTAGACAATTTTATCAAAGGTATTTCACTAATCTAATTATTCGGCCCCACCAAGATATTATATTAATTTCTTTGTAGATAATGTTTTAAATCTTGGGATCCATATATATCCAATATCTTTCTGTTTTCTGATTTAGTTAGCCTGATTTTTTTTGTTACTCTAATAATTCTGAAGATTTAACAGAATAGTTTATATGAAACTTATAAGGCTAATAAATTAATTATCTCTAATTACTTTAGTTAAATAAAAATCCGGAGTTTCGTTTCCTTGTACGATATGGTTTGTGAATTTATGAATAAAAATACAAAAAGTTTGATTAACTACCAAAATAACCATTAAAGTAATGTGATTTGATTCATCTCTGATTAAAGTCGCCTCTGTCGTCTCAGCCATTCTCTCCATAATTCAACACAAAACCTCAAGAGCTTCCCACGGATTCCAACAAAAGTAAGGATTTTTTTCAAGGATGAGATCAAAACTTAATTTTTTTTCTTTTCTTTGGTAATTAGCGTAACTTAGTCATCTAACTTCCCTTCTTCTTCTACGTTACAAAAGAAGTACCTTTATATTTCTTTTGTATGATCACGAACTCTGTTTGTTCGCTTCTTCTTCTTCTTTCTCTATTGGTTTGCTCTGTTTTGTAGATTTATGAAAAAAAAAGGTTTTTGCTTTTGTTTACCCCACTTGTTTTGTTTCTGGTTCTACTGTCTCTGTTTTTTATCTCTCTTTGTTCTGTTCTCGTCTATTAGGTTTGGATTTGAGTTTTAGTATCTCTATTTATAGTAAACCTACTTGATGGTACACAAGACTCTACCAAAGCTAAATATTTTATTTGTAATCCCATGATAGGATCATATGTTTTTTTCCATTGGCATGTCCAACAAATTTGATCACACAAGAGTCCGCAGGGGCTTGAGTGCATTGACGATGTAGATACAATTCTAATGTTTTAATTTACTTTTGTTTCGGATATGATCTCATTGTTACTGAAAAGCCAACTTACATATAAGTGTTTAACTGTGGTTTCTCAATTACCAAGTACGATGATGAGAGTTTTAAGTAACGAAATTTCATTTATTTGGTCAGGTTTCTAACCTAAAGAATGGGTTGCTGTTGCTGTTTGCCTATCTTACCTGAAGTAAAGCTTCTTTCTAAATGTATCTCACTAATAAAGAATTGTTGTTTTGGTTTTCTGTTTTCTTGATGTTTTACTGTTTTCTAATGCAGAGCTCAAGAGCTATAGATGAGCATGTTCCTTTATCTCACCCCTCTTCTTCCTCTGTGGTGGTACCTACCGATGCAGTAAATACAAACTTGGCCTCTAATGTATACACTGCACCGCTTCAACCTCCTCTTCCTGTATTATTCTCCCCGAGAAATCCATCAAAATTGCCAACAACTCAGAGCAATTCAAGCCAAGAAGCTAAACACACTCTTCCAGAGAAGCAAACATGGCCTGTTGGTGATCAAAGTGATATTAATCTGAAGAAGAAGATCAAGAAACCATAGACGAGTGTCCCATTTGCTTAGAGGGTATTTTGTTTCATCATTCAAAGTCACATACTCTTTGTTAAATGGTGTCTTCCTTCTTCGTATGATTTTTGTTTGTTTGCAGAATATGAACCAGAGAACCCGAGACTGCTCACGAAATGTCGCCACGATTTTCATCTCGCATGCATTCTTGAATGGATGGAAAGAAGCGAAGCTTGTCCAGTTTGTGACCAGGTTTGTCTCAGTTACAAAAAAACCGCCTTTTTCGATTTTTTTCAAGTCACATGACAATATAGTTTGTTTCTTTTGTTCTTTGCGCAGGAGCTAGTACTCCCTGCCTCTGAGGCAGTGCCTCATAATCAAGAGACAAGCAACAGAGAGAATGAAACAAGAAGTGTGAAGCAAAGGTACCTAAGATTTGATTTAGACTAGCATTAGATTTTTTTTTTGTTCAAAAAAAAAGACTAGCATTAGATGATAGTGTGGTGTGTTTATATGATGAACATTGTTGCTTAATTACATTCATAAGCTTTAAAATTCTCCTTTTGATTGTATTTTTTTCTTTAACAATCTTTTGATTATTTTACATCAGATACAAGAACAAGACAACTTAGATTTTTATTACTAAACCCTCTGTATAAATCTAAACTCCTATGTCTAAAATAATGATATATGAAAAAAGAACAAGAAACTCTAACCTTTATAACTTTTACAACAAGAGAATATAGCCCTAAAGACCTCTCTTTCTTTATCTATTACATTTACGGTGACGTGTTATGAATCTGATGAACATTAGATGAAAGCCTCGTTAACTTACTCAATGTCTCTCTAGCCGACACAGTCCCAGGATGATCCTCACCTGAGATCGAAGTTCTGATAAAGATTGCTTTTCTTATTAGATCATCAGCCACACCAAACTGCCCGCCACGTAGCATCAACTTAGCTCGCGTCTCAAGCACGGTGGCTCGAGCTAGAGCAAGTTCTTCCCATAGATTAGGGTTTAGCTGTGCGCTTGTCTGTACGGATCTCCAGCAAAGCGACTTGTCTAGCCACTTCTCCACCGGCTTAACCAGCGTTTGGTCAGCCGCTTCTAACGCATTTGTGCAGACCCTGAGCAGCTCCACGGCTGCACCGCACCGCGAAAACGTTACGAAGGTTCTGATCGCCAGAGGCAAGATTACTTGTTTCACAAGAAACAACAGCTCGGTTATCTTCAGATGTATACTCGGAGCTTCATTACTGAAACCGAACAGCAAGAAACAAACCGCCCATATCTGATCTGCTGATTCAACGCTCCAGCCGCGGTTTATCACGGCTCGGACCATCGCAGGAGCAGTCTCGTTCACCAGCACTAGATTCCTTGCGTAGAGTCTCACAAGCTCGTGTATCTGTACAAACCCTAGCTTAACACTGCTGGCTCTAGCAATGTTGAACCTAAGCAGCATAGAAGCAGCTTCAGCTCCTGACCTCTTGGACTTTGAAGACGCAAAACCGCAGCTTATAGCTCTTCTCAGTCTACTCCACAGACCTCCTTTGTGTTTCTCAGGGAGTTTTGAAGCAGCCAAAGCTAATAGAGAGGCTGGTACAGGCCCCGGAGCTAACCACCCGCTCGCGACAACCATTCTCGTAGCTAAACTCCTCGTTGGTCCATCCGCGTGATCGAAGATCGAAAAACACACTTCAAACAGCTGCAACAGAAACACACTTCTTCTCAACACACTACATGATGATGACATCTCTCTCAATGGCATTCTGTTTATAGTATCCAAAAGCCGGCTCGGGCTTATAGGAAGCTCTGACAATATAGCTCCCACTATAGCTAGTCCCAGAGTTAACCTCCCTAGCTTCTCTTCAATCACTCTCAAAGCATCCATCTCCTGAACCGGATAGTCTTTAACATTCCCCTGCATCAATTCCATAGCTTCAGCGGCAGAGAGGTAAGGTAGTTTCAACGGCTCCACGTTCATAACTCTGGAGAGACGCGTAGATATCAAAACGTGAGTCCCTCCTCCAAACCTAGGGAGAAGATCCATCACAAGCTTCGAGTCCCACCAGTCCTTTTCGCTCTCCAAGTTATCGATAACAAGCAGGAATGGTATGTCCCTCATCAGCTCTCTCCTGATCCTCGAAACCGCGGTATCTTCTCGCTCTTCAAAGCTCTTGATCCGCGCTCTATCGGAGCAGTTCTCCACCCCTACATCGACGTCCAAGTACTGATAAAGATTCAGGTAGTTCTGCCTGATGTAACGGCTCTCGCCGCCTATCCAGAGAACCATCTTATACCTCTGGTGATGCCTGTAAGCAAACTCGAGAAGCAGCTCGGTTTTGCCGATCCCTGCTTCTCCAGAGACGCACGCCACGCCTTTCCCACAGACAATCTTCAACGATCTCTTCTTCCTCCTCGTCTTCCTAACTAACTTTTGCATCTCAATCTCTTTCTCTAACTCATTCCAAACAACTTTCTCTTTCCCTTTGCTCTTCCTTCTCGTTGCCGCCTTTAACTCGAAGTAATCCTCATCTCCAAACAATACAAACTCCAGCTCTGATAGTTCCTTCTTCCTCCCAACAAACCTCTCGTTCCGCGGGTACGGAAACTCCTCTTTCTCCGCTTTATCTCGCCATTTCGCCAGCCTCTCCACTACACTTCTCCTCCCTACTAACCTCATAGCTACCAACGTAACCGTCCTGAACACACAGTCTCTCCAGTTACCTTCATGAGCTTCAAGTTTCCAGTCATCATCCACGCGCGAAAGCCCGTGGACCGCCTCTCTCCATTCCCTCTCAATCCCCCCGTAACACTCCCACAGCTCTCCTCCGTGCTTCTCCCACAACTCTCCTCTCTTCTCGACTATATCTCTCACGTGACAGTCCTCTCGAGAGAGGTCGAAGAAAACAGGAACTAGATTCTTCTTGCCGGAGAAAAACCGAAGCTCCTCGATCGTGTAAGGGTTCTTGAAAGACTCTCTCGTTAGGATGATGACTCCGAAGGAAGCACCGTCCATTGCTTTCTCGATTATCCTCTGTTTCCGAGTGATTCTCCTACTGCTACACCTCGCTCTGTCCGACGTGAAGCAGCTCATCCCTTGAAGCTCTAACTCGGCTCTGAGCCAGTCCGCGAAACGTAGCAGAGATGGCTTCTGACCGTGCAGCCCCAAGAACACATCGCAAGATCTCACTCTATTGTAAGAGACTGACGCAGAAGATGTGTAAGCGTTATGATCATCCCGAGGAGGCTGAAACTCGAGCTCAGGGTCTTGAAAGCCAGAGCTGGAGGTAAGAGGATCGAAGCTGTCACAGTACTGAGCATCAGACCGTGTGGATTCGGATAGTTCTTGGTGTGTTTTGGGAGATATTGAAGGAGATTGGTTAGCTGAGAAGAAAGCGGTTGAAGAAGATGAAGACATGTTCCTAGAAGATATTGTCGGATACTGTCCGAACCTGGAACTACTGTCACCTCGAGAATCCATAACCACAACTTTTCCTTTATTGACAATCTATCAAATCCCATAAATGCAGCCTATAAATCCATCAAATCCAATCTGATAAGGAAAACAGAAAAAAAAAAAGTCAAAAGGATGAGAAGATTGCAAGATTTGGAGACAGAACATGAAGCCTACAAGGAAAGTTTACAGCTTCCAATAGTGTGAATAGTATTATTACATGATGGTTTCACATTAACACTTGCCAAATAATTGATATTGAGTAACATTGAAGATCTAACTAGAAATGGAAATAAAATAATCATTTTTATTTGTTCTTATTCGTACAGAGAGTGATTTAGATCTGAGAAACTTACAGCGTCTTGAACAGTAAACCATCTTTGAGCTCTTTGTATTCAAGAAGAACGATGAACGCTAAAAGTCTGAAATTTTTTCAATCCTAGGATTGAGGAATGCGAGAAGCCACTGGAATCTCTAAAGTTTGATTGAAAGTCCACCCTGAAGAGAGAAGAAGCCAGCAAAACGACGACGTGTGTAGATTAATTGAAGAGTGTATCAATCAATGAGAAAGGAGATGAAAGGGAGAGATAGAGAAAGGCTTAAAGAGAGAATGAACACTAGGAGCTTTCATAGAGTTGTAGTAGTAGACGAATGCATCGCCATTTACAGATAGACTTTTGAAAAGGACTCTCTTTTATTTGTTGGGTTTTATTACAAGAACAAAAAAACAGAGGAGACAAAAGCTGAGATCTTTTTTTTTATAATTGAATATTCGAAGAAAGATTTAATTTTGATCAATACCCTGATGAGAAGATGAAATGTTTCATAATACCAAGAAGAGGAAGAGGTTTACCGTTTGAGTTTGAAGCGAGTGAGACAGAGAAAGATAATGAGTTTTTTTGAATATTTATGTAGAGAAAGTAGTAAACTTTTAAGGGGTCCTTATCCAATATACAGAAACATGGGCACTGTCAAATCACTCAAAAGAATCACACAGAGTCTCTGTCTCTCTTTCAGAGATTTGCTTATGTATTTTCTTGAAATATTATTTTGTTCATAGGAGGAAGAGAAGAGACAGAGATTGGGAGAAGTGAAATTTAGAAATAAGAAAGAATTAAAAGAAAAGAACTGGAGACCTAAACGGAAGAGAGCTCAAACTAGGTATGGCTTATGGGCTCCACATCACAGAGTCATTTTCTAATTGAACAGTCCTTTTTCTTCTTTTGATTCTTGATAAACAATGATTCTGGTAAGAAAATTTCATAAATTTAGTCTTTCTTTAGACAAAACAGAGGTTTATCATAGTCACGTCCCTCCACTTACCAGGATATGGGTTCATTGTACCTCTTTTTTGCGCCTGCTACCTTGTTGATAATTAAATAAATATAAACTATATATTTTCCCACAATAGAAAGTAATATCCATTAATATTATTATTAACCATGTGTTTGGTTTAAGTATGTGTGTATTTTTATACGTAGTTGTTGTTGTTGTTTTTTTGGGTCTAAAATGTTTTTTTTTTTTTTTTTTTTTTTTTGTAAACCACGGGTCTAAAATGTTCTGACTCAGAACTTCTGAGTATACTCTCAAAAAAAATGTTCGAGCATAGTTTCATTTTTGGGTCGAATGTTCGAGTATACATATAACATATAGTTGTTGACATTGACAAATGACGATATATGATTTAAAATGCGGATGCATAGTTGACACAACAAAAAGAATCGTTTGTGACGTGCTAGTGGTACACCAAAGCCATGACGTAGATGAAATCGTTGCATTAATGTTTCCATTAGAAATTTAATAATATGGTAGGGCTTCTTGATCAACAACAATATGAAAACTAAGTAGATAAATAAATATTGTTTATTCATATTATTATGCCTGAATCTTGAATAGTTGCATTAAAATAAACAATATATTCTTTAGATAATTTCCTTGTTGATTAATTCCCCTAGCAACGGTCGGTCAATTCGTATGGATAGATCACACGTTCGGTATAATTGGCACGATCGATAATTTTAAAACAAATTATAGTTGTTTGGTTAGATTTTATTATTAATTAAAGTGTGCTTATGTCAATATACTTCCATTTGACATGACACTTGATTTGATTTCACTAAAATGTACGTTTACTATTCAAATGATTTTAAAGGTCTGTAGTATTTTGTTTTACTTAGACTAATTCGAATAAAAAATAAAGATTATAACCGAAATATATTTTTTGTGAACATAGAGTGCTAACTGAAGATGTTGACAAAAAATAGTTATATACTAACACTTGTTCATGTTAGTTATCACAAAACTAGTGTTATAGTTATAGCCAGTTCGGAGTTGACACGCAAAGGTGATTACTGATTTTTGGGTCTATTGATTGTAATGAAGTTTTGTTATTCATATAATCATATCCTTGCAGTTGATAAGTTTCGACGTGTTAATAAATGAAATTTGGTTCGTAATTAGTAGTATTAGACGTGTTCACGACCAATGTTTTTCGGGGGTCAATGATTGAAGTCGTAGGACCTTCCCATGAACGTACTTTAGTTATCTGTCTTTCAGGGCAATAATCACATTTCTAAAACAAATTTCAATAAATTATATTTAGGATTAATGTGTATATTTATTTATTAAAGGGTTATCCTATTAATGCATACATTTGTGAAAAGCCTTAAAATTTGGGTACACGTCTTAAATCTATATCCCTTCTATATTAATTGATAAACACTACTATAACATTGTTTTGTATTCACATATCATCATGAAAATAAAATTCACATCTTAATTTATATTATATTTTTTATTAAACTAACTATCAAATTGATAAATAGTGTACAAAGAATATTATCGCAATTTTTCTTAAATAAAAGTTAAGAAATTACTTAATATGATTAACATATACTCCCTTTGTTTCATTTTACTTGTCACTTTAGACTTTGACACACAGATTAATAAAACATTTAATTTTGTATATTTACTAGATAAAAACATCATTACCAATACACCTAACCATATTTCAACCAATAAAAATTGATTAGAATAAAAAGTTAATAAATTTTGCATTGAAATCATGAAACGACACTTAATTTTGATACATAAATTTTTCTCCAGGACGACATTTAATTTGAAACTGAGGGAGTATATGACAATTAATGATTATGAATAATAAATATTTTATAACAATTTTTGTATCTTAGCTCTTTTTTGTTTAATATTACATTATTAAAAGATATTAAAAATCACATTAACCATATAATAAATAATTAGATTTTTTCTTATATATTATATTTTGATTTTTTAAATTGACTATAAATTATTAGAAATTTTATAATCCCACTTTAAAAATTTTGTAATCAATGGCTTAATTTGTTTTGTTATAACAAGAAAAAAATGATCATAAAATTATATTAATATGTATTTTTTATTTAATAGATATTCAAATTAAATTATATACATATATATATATATATATATATATATATGTAGCTAACGACTTATAATAATTTGAATTTTGAAAACAATATTAAACTGTTGGTTTTAAAACCATTAAAATGGTTTTCAGTGATGCTAAAGTAAGGAATTGAAAAAAATGTATAACTTGTTTTTGTAATAAAAATTCACTTGATGACCACATTATAGTTTTTATTGGTATAAACAAGGTGATAAAAATATTAAACTCAAATTGATTATGATCATCATAAATTCAAAATATATTTCGATCCACAGTTACAATTACAAATGCTCAACCCAACATATTGATGATTATATAAAAAAAACATAACTGTATGTATATTAAAAAAAATTCAAACACATTTACAATTTAATTTGTCAATACTATATTTTTAATTTTTATTATGTAAGTTCACCATGCATAAAAGAAAGGTCTAATCTAAGTTAACAAATAAAACGAATTATCTGGTTTTCTCAATTTGATAAATGAACTATTGTCTATCATAATTCGAATCTTAAAAGGCTAAGTTGCTTATAAAATTAAGATACTTTATGAAATCAATAATGCGCGATAGTCTTGTTTTTTTGGGAGTAACAAAAAAACTTAAAGATATGTGCTGGTTTCTATGGTACATCGAAATTCGATGTATCTCTAAGTCCCTCCAAACACAGTTTTGTATCTACATGCTTACTCCCCCGACCCCCACGTATCCTCACGTGATGTTAAACAAACGGCCTGAGTCTTTCCACCACTTCATTGTTACATGAGTCATGATCATCTACGGCTCCACACATTAGCGCGTCTCCAGCACTCGCATCATCATCCTTATGAAACCATGATTAGGTTAAAAGAAAAGGAAAATAAAATGCTTTCGCTTCATCCAAAGGAAGAAAGAAAACTGGAATAAACAAAAAAAGGGTTGCGTCAAATGAATCCTCTCATGGAGCTTAATTGAACTTAAGTACTTTTATTGTAATACTCCAAACCCTTATGATAACATTTATCTCTTGTTGAAATGTTGAAAAGGACGCATTTGTGAGGAGAGCAGTTATCATATAGTAAAATACTAAAATATCTACTGCACACACAGGAGAACCATACAACGAATGCGACCGAATTGTACATGTACCTTATGATAATACAACATCAACAACATGCATGATTGACTTTCTGGTAAAAAGTGAAATAAAAAATACAGAAAAGAGAGGGGACAATTTATTTCTCTACGAAAAGTATTATATAGCACCAGATATCCATAAAAATATTACTATGTGCTATTTCTCTCTGAAATAAAAGTTCGAAACCTATTTTCCCACTATATTTGGTTTATTCACGATTTTTGAAAACCGAATTAAAATCTTGAATCTCATACAATAAACCGATGGAAACTAAACCAAAACCAAAAAATACCCGACCAAACATATCTGTGTTATTTTTATCAAGAACCCTAAACGAAATCTGGTTTACAATTGAAGTTTAGAGAAGAAAATGTCAAGTGGTTCGAGTATGGGGTTTTAGAACCCTAAACCACTATAAACCGATTTTATGGGGCTTTAGATTTCGATTTTTGTAACTGTGGTAAATTTCTAATTGAACTTTATATGCGTGGGAAAATATGTTTTGAATTTTTTTTCGGAAAAAAATAGCACGAAGTCATACTTTGATAGATATTTAGTGCTATATGATACTGCATTTCATGGGGTAGATAGATCATCTTCTCTTTAATATGTACAACTTTATTATTATCGAATATATAAATTACATTTGTAGTACCACGGATTAGCTTGCAATAGAGTAAAACAAAGGAACTTTTTTTTTGTTCAAAACAAAGGAACTAAGATCCTTTATTCTATGTGGTTTGGTGGCTGCTCTGCACAGAGAGTTCTGAAACATTACTAGTCTATTCATAATTAGCCCAACCACAACGATTCATATATGGTTTTTATCCATGTTATTTTGAATATATTTATCTGTTTTCTAAATATAGTAAGTATACAAATATATAAAAGAGAATAGAGATGAATAAAGTTAAATTACGATCTATTTATTCTCAACACTTAGACACCAATCGCACCCAAAACGTAAGAGGTTTGAATGTTACTTCATATTTTCATTACAAAACGTATTGATTGGACTTATCAGAATTTAACTGGTCTGATGCTGCTGACCGTAGAGCAATGAATTGTATTCATTTCATTGTCATTGAATAGTCACAAATGTGATACCTTAATTTGGAGACTGTGAAATTTAATGGAAACATTTTCTTACTGCAAACAGTTTGTACATACAGCTGATAATTATTATGAACAGTTTTACTATGTCCCATTTTCTATGGTTCGAGATTTACTTATATCAGTTCAACATCTTTCCGACATATAAATTCATAATCTTAATTCCTAAATCAATTGCTCTCGTTAATGCTTGTGTAGTGTAATTGATAATGCATGTCCTGGTTCAAATAATTTCAACATCGTTTGGTCCAAACTAATAACTGTCATCTAAATGCAGTTTGGTGAAAACCACGAATTAAACCGGTCAGAACCAGAACTAAGTCACATTTGCGGAGTTGGAATGATTCATATTTGTTAATAACATTTTATTTTCTTTGGCAAAGCCTGAAACAGAAATCACAAGGAGACATTCAAACGTAAAAACCATTAAAAAGGTAAAAACACTGTAAAAATATGATTTCTAAAACTTCTTTCTCCTAACTGCGACTCGCTTAGTGCTGAAATCCTAAACCCTCTTGCCCAATTCTGAATTTTAGCCAAGTGATAATGGTTTAGCAATGTTGCTATCTGAGAGGTATTCTCCTGAAGCTCCTGCAACCGAAGGATTCAATGCCACATAGCAAGTTGTTGTCACCACCGACAAGGCGAATATTCGACATGACAAACCAGATAACCAACAAACCGAATCAACGCCTAAGGCTAGACCGGTCTATCTTTAACCAGCACCAGTCTCTCCTAGAATTGTAACTTAACCAGAAAAACTTTGTTACCGGTTTGTATCTCATCAGTTTTTAGTGTGAAGTCTAGAACTTAGAAGCATACCTACGGAAAAGCAACACGTTTGAACAACTAACAGTGACTGACCTCCATATCTATTGATCGAAACTAAAAACAGAGCCTGATCATTAAAATAGACTAAATTTTATTATAGACAGAACCTTCATCTCTGTAGAAAGTTGGACTAATCCAATGCAGAACTCAAACTCGACTCCTCGTATATATTGATATGACTAAGTCTTACCTAAAGCAATCTTTACTGAACTAAGATTGAACTGTTAGGAATGGGAGGGGCAGCGCGAATGGAAGTCACTAGCTTAGGCCACTCTTCTTCTTGATCAAGAGTCGACCCTGTCCAGGTAAGAATCTTTCATAGTTCGACCATCTTCTTATTGTATACTACGCCATAGCGAGTGTCATATAGTGAAGCTTCCGATGTGGGAGAAACGTTTGCAGACGTTATCTTCAAGTTTCATGGGTTTATTGATAAACCTAAATTTATACCTCGATGGGCCTCAACTTAACGCCCTCCTCATGACTAATATCTTACCAAAAATAACCCATTAATTTTACCATGATCATATCGACTAATGATCAATTTTTTAGCCAGTATGCTGAATTAAACGTGTTGCAGTACTATACGATTTTTAACTATGTTCCGTTCCTACCATCTCTTTGGTAATCTGATTCTTTTCTTCATCAACACAAAGTTGGGATAACATCATTATCATAAATGAAAATTACGCTCTCTTGTACAATATGTATTTATAGTTAAGAGGCCAAAGACTTGACTTGAGTCACTAACTCGAAAATACATTACATGCATATTTTCACTAATACCGATCTCTACCATGCCACCACCTCGACCTACATTCCACGAATCAAAAAGAAAATCATTGGTTGCATTAGTAAGGAAAAGTATAGCTTCAATAAAATAAAATAAAGTAAAATAAAATAAAAGAAAGAGAATTGCTTTTATAGTGGGGTTTATTGTGTGTCCCAAGAAAGTAAATAATAAACAAGAAATTCTCACCAGGACTGATCCCATCCGGGTCGAGACTTGGACATGCCGTAACGTCCGTAAGGAAAACCGTAATGTTGAGGGCGTTTGGCGTTTTTAAACGCGCAGCAACCAACGCAGTAAATGGCGATGAGGAAGAGAACAATGACGACGTTAACTATAGAGAGTTTATGCCAGTCTCGCCGCACCGTCTCTAAAACGCCAGCTCTACACGAGTCACAGTCGTAGCATAGCACCGTCGCAGCATTGTTCCACCGGTAACAATCGGATTCTTGCTGTATTGGCGTCTCCGTGTTGTACACGCACGACGTCGGTGGTTTGCAGCATCCAGACTATGTATAAAACTATGATTAATATGAAAAATAAGTATTTGTTAATTACAACATAGATAAAAGGAGTACCTGAAGAGGAGTCAAGTCCTTTTGGAGATAATCAATAGGAGTCCAAAAAGAGAGCTTGGAACAAGTGAGTGAGCCCAAGAGACAAGTCTTTATAGTCAGCCAATAATTAGCATCCATAACCCTTGTTTTAAGCCATGGATGATACTCTTCAAGTTTAAACTCTCTATAAACCCTACCAGTCACACCCACACCACCACCATGGCTAGTTACAATAAACCCAAAAAGAGTCAAACCCATGAGCGCGACTATGATGAAGACCATGAAGAAGAGGTACACCCACAAGATCCAAGCCACGTCACAGCATGCACCTATCAGACCAGCTAGTGACAAGATCAGGATTGCTAGGCCTAAGACCAGAAGTGGCTTCTGAAGGAAATGCTCGCATGTTGTCTTGCTCCTACCCATCCATAGAGCTGATCCCATGATAACCACGGAGGAGATTAGTGTTAGGATGTTCAAGAAGCCTAGCACAGTGTTGCTTGTTCTGTTCATTTCTCTTCTCTCTTTTACTGTAATCCAAAATTATGGAATTATTCTTTGGTGTGTGTATGTGTTTGTACTCGTTTTTTTCTTGGTGGCTTGTCTCTCTCTATATATATATCATGATCACATTTACTTCTGCCACTTTATACTTGACATTTTTATAAACAATTAATAAAAAACTGTTGTTGGTATATACACATTCACACGTACATAATGATCAAATTTCAAATAAAAAACTTAGAGAGAAGAAAAAAGTTGATGAAATTATTCTCTTAACTTTTTTATCTAACTTCTTGGTGTATACTACTTTTTATTAGATAATGTATGTGTCTTCACTTGCTTTATTTTCACCACCTTTGAATTTGGATGAGTGGCTTTACCTTTTTCTCAATAATTGTCTTTTGTTATTTCGTATATTAGGATCTTTGAAGCTTTATCTCACACCAATTCAAAATGTTGGTTGATGACTTTTTCTACAATATAGGCTTTTATGTTTCTTGGTTGTAACTTGGCGATTAAGAAAAATCTCACAGCTCCAATATCGATAAAGAAGTCCATATATACTGGCTAATCATAAGCCAAACTTCTTAACGATTAAGTAACTTTCCCGCCCAACTTTATATCATCTTGGTTCATGAATTCATCTAAAGTTGTATATACGTGGACACAATAGTTCAAACTTTCAATATGTAAGATAAAACTTTGATCATTAATAGTAATTTATATTTATCAATAATATCATCACCGTTAGTATTCATTGCTTAAAAGGGTTTTGTTTTTGAATTGCAATGATATTCGATGCTAATCAACTTTCTTTTTCTTGTCACAATCAGCCATTTAATCCACTCGATTATCATTGTTATTTTCATTTGTCTCGGATTAGGTAGAAAGATTAAGTTTTTCTTCCAAGAATAAAATAATAAACAATTCTTAGCATTAGTTGTCAGATAAGTATAAATGGCCCGACTTAAAATAGGAGCGAAGCAATAAGTACTTATATTATCTTAGCTTTTAAGGTCAAGCTCAAGCTGAACTCTCCCACTTTCGTGGCTCAGTTGATGCATCAAACAATTGAATGATGTAACTAGATCTGGTTCTTTGGTTATATGTTACTGTAACTCCAAAAGATGGAACAAAAATAAATCATTTGACTTGAACACTGGGAGCTTGAACATTGAGAGCTTAAGCTCAAAGAACAAGAATCTAATGCATGCACTTACTACAATTACAACCTAATGAAAGGTAAGGAATTGAGTGTCTTCCGACGATGTTCCTTACTATTTGGATGACAAAGTAAAGAGAAAAAAGGAAATATCAATTAAGTTTTTCTTCTTACAAGCCTGGCATAAACTCTGCATTTCCAACGTTAATCAAAATATATTATATTTTCTCTTAGAAAGTATTTAGCAAACAATATATTTTAAAAAAATCTTTTGATTATGTTAGTTTCTACAGTGTTAGCATACCTATTTGCTTAGTTCCACATCTTCTCAGGGATATTACAAACAAGATTCTGAGCTTATACCATTATAAAATGTACCCGATCAAGATATAGATCCATTGACATAATTACTAACAGATGTACAATGATACAATATAATAAGATACAATTCAACTAATACATAATAAATTACACATATACAATGTTACAAGATCGAACTCCAGTGGCAGAAAGGTAGAAGCACACAAGAGACATATGAGATTACTAAGAGGAATGCACATAGAATAAAACATGGTTACATGTGGTAGCTTGATGATGATCAAATAATATGTGGGGAAGACGTATGTCTTGGATTTGAAAGGAATGGCTCTGATGATTATCTGATGGTACAGAGCAGCAAGAGCAGCACCAATGAATGGACCGTCCCAGAAGATCCACTATAGATATTAGAAAACAGAAGATCAAACTATAGATATAGAATACAACAGCTCAATATTTGATGCAGTTCATAATTATCACACTTAGTAAAACCGTTGATGTGACTAAAAAGGAACTTACATGATCGTCCCAAGCATGATCCTTGTTGTAGATGATGGCAGCTCCAAGAGTGATTGGGATAGTGGCCAAGTGCACCAAGAAGACAGCAAACCCAATTGGAAGAGGCGCCAAGATCTTCAGAGTGTTCAGTGACCAAAACACACACACGTTAAGTTCTATGCCAAGAACATAAATCAAAATCAACAACAAAAATATTCAAGAAGAATATAGTTTAAGCAACATACAGGGACATGCGAGTCTCTGGCACTTCTCTTAGCATCGGTAGCAGAGAATACAGTGTATACAAGAACAAACGTACGTGCCAATAATCTCTGCACCAAGTTGGCTCCACCTCCGTTAGACTGATAAGGCCCTGGTTGAAAACCCTTGACCACAGATAGCTCCAAGGCACTGCATTACTATGTAGAAGACAGCTCTTGTTAAAGAAAGCTTCCTCACCAAGAACAAACCGAATGTCACCGCCGGGTTAATGTGTCCCCCTGAGATTCCGGCAGTACAGTAGACAAGAGCGAATATCATGCCGCCGAACGCCCAAGCGATGCCTTGGATACCGACGGAGGAACACATGTTGGGAGCTCTCTTGACGCCCACGACAGTTAAAACGGTGACGTATAGGAAAAGGAAAGTGGCTATGAACTCTACTATGCCTGCTCTGTAGAAGGACCAAGACTTGAGCTCGCCGGGTTCGAAGAACGGAGCAGGAGGTGGTTCCTTCATCCTTGTAGTCCTTACCCTCCGTCTCGGCCGATGTACCGATCGGCTGCCTCTCCGGGAACTTGTTTGCTCCCACATTCACATCTTCTTCTTTCCCCTTCCATTGTTTCTCTTCTCTCTTACTCTGGAAGAACGCTGAGGCTCTCTGCTTTTATAGCCGGGACCATTTAAACAAAAACATAAATATATGATAGATTTTAATGTTTTTTTATCATTTATAAGCTAATCACTGGCTAATTGAGTAATTTCCAAATCTTCTGTGTTGTTATTATTCATGCAAATTTCTCTTACTATTTTCTATAGATTGTTTTCAAAATGTTTATATAAGTAGTTAGAGTTAACTCAGTGAATATTAGATAATTTAATTAGTCTAAAATAACTGAAATATACCTAAGATTTATGCTATTCAATGTTAATTTGAAATATGGTAATGAGATTTCACAAGTACGTTTCGATGTTTTGCATATTCGTAGAGTCTGTTCAGCTATCATTATTTGTTTTTGTAAATATGTAAGACGTTAAATTCGTTTAATTGTGTTTTTGGGATAAATGGGCTGTTTTGTCTCTGAACATTATT
Organism: Hirschfeldia incana; assembly: GCA_026261945.1. Lineage (NCBI taxonomy): Eukaryota > Viridiplantae > Streptophyta > Magnoliopsida > Brassicales > Brassicaceae > Hirschfeldia > Hirschfeldia incana. Next base: position 10,408,124 of record JABCMI010000006.1, read on the forward strand.
AGTTATGACAGTAAATCAGTGGATGTAGGTAGATGAAATGGACTGGACAACAGCGAAAACAAATGGACATAAGATTAACTGATTAAGCAACCGCTAGTTCTATATAATTGTTAAAAACCAAATACATTACAACTCAAATGACATGGACATGTCCAACATTACGTTTCGATCAATTTATTAAATGATATTTTTTCAGATAGAATACACCTGATATCGATCGCCAATACTCATGAATGTGAAGAAGTGACGAGAATGGTTAGACAATGTGGAAAAGCTTCTGGACAAGGTATCAACTTTGACAAATCTTTTTTACTCTTCGGTAAGAGGATTGACGCAAATCTTAGACAACAAATCATGGATACGCTAGGAATACAAAATGTAGGTGGCATGAGAACATATTTTGGGATCCCTGAAAACATTAATGAATCAAAATATAGGCCTTTTGCATTTTTTAAGGAAAAATTAATTCACAGAGTGAATGGATGGACGGGAAGGTGGTTGTCAAAAGGAGGGAAAAATGTTTTAATTAAGTCCATTATGCTGGCCTTCCCGACATATGTTATGTCAACCTTTCTGCTCCCGTTAGAGATTTGTGAAAACTTCGTTAGTACCATTACAAAATTTTGGTGGAGCTCAAATCCACCAAAGAGGAGAATTCACTGGGTTAAATGGGATATGATGTGCTTACCAAGAGAGGAGGACGGGATTGAATTTTGTATGATCCATGAATTTAACCTGGCACTATTAGCTAAACAACTTTGGTGACTAGTCCAGTTCCCTGATCTGTTTGTAGCACGAGTATTGAGAGAAAGGTATTACAAGATGAGTTCGCCACTGCGCTTGCACATTGTCACCAGTCCATCTTATGTATGGTCCAGCATATCAGCGGCACGAAAATTACTATTGATGGGGATTAGACAGAAGATTCATTCTGGATATGAGGTTAGGGCTTGGAAGGACCCTTAGCTTCCTATTACACCAGCAAGGCCGGCTAGATCAATTGCCCCCATCCTGAATCCAAATATATATGAGAGTTAGTGACCTCATATATAGCGAAACAAGAGAGTGAGATACTGGGTTACTAGATAATTATGTGGATCCAGATGATATACCTCTCATAAAGAGTTTGGCCATAAGTTCGACTCACCATAGAGACTCATTTTGCTGGAATTACACCAAAAATGGGCAGTACACAGTTAAATCGGTATATTAGATAGCTCGCAACATGATGAGGAACAAAGATGAGATGGAGATCCCGGAACCCAGCATAACCAAACTCCAAACCTTTGCTTGGAAAGTAAAAGCACCTCAGAAGATATGGCATCTTATGTGGCAACTGATAACATGACAAGTTGCTGTTACAAGAAATCTAAGACGTCGAAACATGAGATGTGATGATTACTGTCCAAGATATGGAGAACCAGAAGACACAGTCACTCATGCCATATTTGAATATCCTCCAGCGCTGCAAGTATGATCACTAGCATCAACCCCATCAGCGCCTAGCACCTTTCCCGTGTCAAATATATATGCCAACATGGATATCTTTTCTGGAGGAAGAATGACATTGCAGAGCCAGAGCTGGATAGAGATTCTTATCCTTGGATAATTTAGTATATCTGGAAGGCCCAAAATGATAAACTCTTTAGAGGAATAGATAGGGACCCCTTGGAGCTAGTCAGATATGCTGAAAGTGAATGTCAGGCTTGTTTTAATGCGAACGATACAATGATGAACACTCCCCAGGAGCATCACATTGAAGAACCCAGGTCCTATGCATGTATTATATTTGTATGATGGATGGATCATGGACTTCTATGGCAAAGTTTAGTGGTTGTGGATGGGTCTGGAAGGATAGCTTGAGAAAAACACAACTTATGGGGATGCGAAGCTTAAGTAGGCAGGAGTCTGCTCTACATTCGGAAGTGGTGGCACTACGATGGGCGACGGAAAGCATGCTTCTACGTTCCTTGTGTCAGAGCTTTGGAACAGATTGAAAGGATCTAATAGCAATGATTAAGAAATCTCAAGCTTAGTCAAGTTTTGCAACTGAATTGGAAGCAATAAAGATGCTCCAGCTATGCTTTCCGGAATTCAAGATTAATCACATCCAAAGAGCTCAAAATAGAATATTTGATTCATTAACTAAGCCTGCTAGATCTTTTCATAGAAATTTCTATTACATTGATTGTTCTATTCCGTTTTGGTTACTCAGACCACCTCAAATCCTTTGAGTAATAGAATAGCTCTTTGATGTCAAAAAAAAAATTGATCGCCAATACTGATCTACAATCAAAGTTCTATTCTCGAAAATGTTGATGCCTTATCTACAAATGCTTCATCACTATTACCAAAAACTGAATCTGGCAAATAATACAAATATGTTTTTTTTTTTTGAAAAAAGGGCTTATAATTAAAATATGCTGTATTATATGAATTAAGCAAACCCAAATTGAACCTCTTGTTTGTGAAGATTTGGGGTTGATTGGTTGAAATAAATTAAAGTCATATTTAAGAAGATAATATGATTTATAAAAAGTAAGTGTGACTGAAAACAGTATGATTAAAAATAAAATATTAAATCCAATAAAAGTTAAGTTTAAACTCAATATCATCGAATTTCACTTTTGCATTTCTGCCTTTTTTATTTAATCATTTATTTGAAATACTTTTTATAAGCACAAAACATAGCTTGCAGTTTATTAGTACATCTCTTCACTTCAGAATATCCACAAAAGGGAAAAAGAAAGGAGCCACTTGTAAGACACTGTGTGTAGGTTAGTGGTTGGTTCAATGTTTTCAGATTTGATTTAGTTACTTTTTAGATTTTTATCCTATTTTATTAATGGTTTCAAATCAGTGTATATCCTACATAAAAATCATACCATGGTTTTAGATTAGAGAATATCCTACATAAAAATCATACCATAAATTCTCTGCTTCTTCATTTCATCGTTTGCAAAAAATATTTTAAAAGTAGTTGATTTTCAATGAGGTCATCCAATAAGTATATTTTGCCGATTCTATCAACCATAGCTCTCATCAGTTTAGTTGCAGAAGGTCGAGAAACAATACCATCTGAAGAAAAGAAAAGAGAGTTTGAGAAACTACTCACCCATATTAATAAACCTGCAGTAAAAAGTTTCCAAGTAAGCCCAGCCTTTCGTTTTCTTAAACTTCTGATATTTTTTTCCTAAAAATTACCAAAAGATGTTGAACATGAAACTTTTGTTATCTTGATCCGGTGTGTAGTACAAGTCCCAGTTACAATCACTGTTTAAAAGCACATCACCTTTTTCTTTGCCTCTTATATTTGGTCCTTTATATTTCGACGTCAGAGCAAACATGGTTATATACTGGATTGCATCGATATTCATAAGCAGCTGGCCTTTGATCATCCTTTGCTCAAGAACCATTCTGTGCAGGTTTAATTCAACAAAACACAAGTTAAAACTATTACAGATTTTTTTTTTTCTAATGGATTCAAATATTGCAGTTAAATCCCCCAACTATACCTAAATGGACAAGAGATAACAATACTTCTCAAGAATCAACTTCTCTTCCATTTCAGCAAGAAGAGGACATAATTTGTCCACCTGGGACTGTGATTATTAAAAGAACTACACTTGAAGATCTTATGCAATTCCAACGTTTAGAATCCTTACGATTCAAATCAACTTCAAAGGACAGGAACGATGATCCACCTGGTCATTATGTAAGTATCATTTCTTGTTCACATAGTTGAGGCCTCCTAAAAGAAAAATCCTAAGGTCCCTAACGTGTGCTTATAATTTTTTTTTTTTATTATATTAGACTGCCGTTGCTCAGTACTATGCACTCAATTTTGGTGGAAAGGGAAACATTAATGTATGGGATCCGCAAGTCGAGCCTGATCAATATAGCCTTTCAAGTTTATATGTCCAAGGCGGCCGTAGAGAAGACTTTGAGACCATCTCTGCTGGATGGATAGTAAGTCCAAATCCAACTTCTACTTAAAATTTCATAATAATATAAAAAACATAAGATTGACATAAAAAGAAATTTCTCCCAGGTGTCCCCGAAACTGAACCAGAATCATAGTAGCTTATTTGTATACTGGAGTGTAAGTTTCTCAAAAAAATTACAAGTTTTGACTTCATCATACTACACTGGTAAAAATCAGTCCTTTTTTTATTCAAAACAGGCAAACAAGAAAGGTTGCTACAATACATTATGTCCCGGGTTCGTACAAGTAAGCCGCAAGTTCTCAATAGGAACTGTTGCTAGACCAGTTTCCAGATATGGTGGTAAACAATATCATCTAGAAATCAGCATATATCAGGTATATAGCACCAATTTCTCAAATTTTCCCATTTTGGAACTCGAACTTTGATATGAAAGTTCGATTTTTTTTCACCAAAAATATGAAGAAAATTTTCTCTATAGATCGATGAGTATTGTTTTCTCAAATCCCAACAAAATTAAAATGTAAAAAACTAGTTTAGTGTAACCAAATAGAATAAACCAAAAATCATGAGTTTGAGTTTGCTTCATCACATAAAATTGCACTTAATCGAGAACCAAACTCAAAAGAATTACAAATGTTTTTATTTGGTTTAAATTTGTTTTTTTTGACTAAGACTTACTGGTTTTGGTTTAAACAGGAACGTCTGACAAAAGATTGGTGGTATGTGCTAAAGGGCGAGCCAGTTGGGTACTGGCCAAATCCATTGTTCCGTTATAATGGTCTAGCAGAGGGTGCAGATAATGTTTGGTGGGGAGGAGAAGTTTTCAGTGAAAATAAAGAGAGGATAAGCCCGATAATGGGAAGTGGATTTGTTCCACAAGATGATTTTGGAAAAGCAGCTTATATGAATGGTCTTAGAGTGATCGATCATGATTCAAGAAAAGTTACGATGCCACCAGTAAAAGATTTAGTGGTATACGCAAGCACTCCAACTTGTTATAACGTCAAAACGATATCACGTCGTGGTGAGTATTGGTCTAGGGCTATATTTTATGGAGGACCTGCAGGATGCACAGTTCGTTAACATGTCTTTAATTAACACCCTGATCCTCCTAGACTCTATTAATTATGTAATTTCCTTCTCTTGGACTCATCTTCGTTTAACGTCGAGAGCTCGTATCACAAAAATGTTCCTTTAGGAAGGAAGTGAAGATAAATAAAGTTTTTGTTTTGAGGGAAAATTGCCAAATAAGTATGAAAAAACATTGTTGTTGTCTCTTTAGTATAAATCCATCACTAAGTTGTCCTTTGAGTATAATAGTTTTCACAATCTCTAAACTAATCTTCATTAATCTAATTAAACAACAATTAAAATAAATTTTCAAAATTTTCATGAAAAAAGGTAAAGAATTTAAGGAAATTGGAATATTTTTAGGATATTTTCTTAACTAAAATTGATACTTTTAGAACATTTTCTAAACAACAGTTGATACTTTGACAATTAAAATCGACCATATCTTGTTTAAGGAAATTAGAATATTTTTAGGATATTTTCTTAACTAAAGTTTCATTAATTTTCGCAATAAACAGTTTTTTATCCGTAGAAGACACCTTCTAAACTTTTAGAACAATAAAAGAAATACTGAATGCACTTTCTAAATTATATAAAAGTTATGTTTAGATTACACATTCCGGAAAGTTTAGAATACATAATAAAAGTAGAAACACACTCTAGAGAAAAATAGATATATTTACGATTAGTAGAACTCGCATTCTCCATATTTAGATTTATCTCAAAAAGTAGATTGTGTATTCTAAAAAGAGTAGATGAATTTGTTTGTTATAGAATTCGTGTTCTACTAACCAGCTTTGCGTAGAAGATGAATTCGACTCTTAGTAGAACGTAATTAAAAAAAAATATTTATCAAGTTTTTCAACCAAAAAAATATCATTTTCTATATATGGGTTCTTTATTAATTGTTATATTTTTTTTTGATTTATAAAACTATTTATTTAATTAAGTTTCAGAAATGGAAAGGACAAAAATGAAAAAAATTGGGCAAGAAAAAATTTATACTAAAAGGACAACAACAATGTTTTTCCATACTTTCTTTTGGCAATTTTCCCTTGTTTTAATTAATCTTTATAATTTTAAGTTTATCTCAAGAACCATTCTGTTTAGGTTTCTAGTCTATATAACAAGTTCCTTACTTAAGGACTAGTAGAAATTCTTACAAGATTTAATTTTGTGTATGGATTAGTACTATCTAATTTTATAGATGAAGGAGAAACGTTTATTTATTTGGGAAATATGGGAAAGTATATTGAAACAATTAGTAGTTTGTCCTTATACCATATTATGAATAAGAAGTTGTCCATTTAATATAAATATTTTTTAAAACCCAATTAAGCCCCTAATCAAAGTTAATAACTTTTTTTGTAAATTTTTTAAAGTAAAAAAGGTAAAAAAAAGATATTCTAGTTAAAAAATAATAAAAAAAAAGATATTCTAGGAAAATTTTTAGGCAAATCGAAAATTCGGAAACAAAATATATTTTCAAATATTTTTTAACTGATTTTTGAAAAAAATAAGGAATATGTAAATATTCCGAATCTGGCAGAACATACATTCTGCTGTTCGTAGATTGTACATATTAGGCTTGCGACTTTGGTTTACCGAAACCGAACCGAACCGAATTTTTGGTTTTCGGTTAACCGTTTTAATTCCGAAATAAACCGAATGGAATTTCGGTTCGGTTCGGTTATCGGTTTATTTTGGTTTTCAATTTAATAACCAAAAATAACCAAATTTTTCAATTTTCGGTTAATTTTGGTACATTTTTCGGTTAAATTCAGTTATTTTCGGTTAAATTCGGTTAATTTGGTTAAATTTGGTTTATTCGATTCAGTTTTCCGGTTATTTTCGGTTATTTTCGTTTATTTTCGGATATTTTTGGTTTTTTAATTTTTTTTTTTGAAAATCGAAAAACCGAATTAATTTTTAAAACCATACCGAATTGAACCGAACTGAAAACCAAACCGAACCGAAAACCGAAAAAAACCGGTTCGGTCTGGTTCGGCCCATTCGGTTCGGACAAAAGTCGCAGGCCTAGTACATATGATGGTAGATACGAGACAGTAGAATATAGAATGTAGCAGTAGTATGATATAGTATTGTAGTAGATAATGATATATACCGATGGTAGATTATTAGTACTAGGCAGATTCTATGATTCCACCTCCGTTGATTATTAGTAATAGGAAGATTATATGATTCCTCTTCCGTAGATTTATAGGAAACAATAGTTCCAAAAATCTACGGTATTTCAGATTGTAAGCAAAACCGTAACTTTTACTTTCTACGACGGTAGGGAAATTAAGGACTTGTAAATTTTAAAATCTAACAACGTCAGATTTATATGTAGTTAACTGAAACACCAATCTACCAGTTTGTAGACAATAGATTTTGTTTTCTGCTGCCCGTAGATCAAAATATGAAATTATGTTTTGCTAATATTTAGGCAACCAAATTATTTTTCATATGATTGTTTAATGTTTATGTACATTTTGTATAAATTTTCATATTTTTCTGATTCATAAAATAATTGATATGATTTTTTTTAAGTTGGTCAGGGGTATCTGAGTCCAAATCTGGCAAAAAAAAAAAGATTTATGATAAATGGACAATGTATTATAGCAATTTTTTCTATTTATTTTCAGTGTTAACATACAGAACTAAATTTCAGATCTTTTTTTCCTTATAACTTTATGTGATCGTAATAACATAAGTCCAAGATAAAATAGATTTCATAATTTATTACAATTTAACTTTCTTTGACCGTTATTGGGGGTTTTCCATGGAGTTGTAATCACAATTTTAATTGTAACATTAAGTTGCTCATTGCAACAGATTCTTTTGATTCACCATAAAGAATATCAATTCTTTTGCAGAAGCAAAGCTAAGATCCTCATTTGGAGAATCATCAATGGCTACCTTCAACAACTTTGTGTTACAACTTCTGATAACAATCACTCTGATATTAGTCGCTGAGGCAGCTCGAGATCGAAGAGATGGACGAGCAATACCATCAGAAGAAGAGAAGAAAAAAATTGAGATGCAACTCAAAGCTATCAACAAACCTGCAATCAAGAGTTTCAAGGTTGGCTTCTTCATGCATGCTTTGCATGAAGCTGAAGAAACATGACATGATCTTATATGCGTACATTAACTTATATATACCTATTTTAATTTTTCATTTGAGCAGACTGAAAAGGGTGAAATATATGATTGTATCGACATTCACAAGCAACTAGCCTTTGATCATCATCATCTGCTCAAAAACCACACTGTTCAGGTTTTTGCAATCTACATAATTTTCTCTTCTTTTTATCAGAGATAGTCTTTATATGCAGATTGAATTTGTGGATGGATTGATATATATGCAGATGAAGCCCACAACTGTACCTAAATGGATCACAAGCAAAAACACTTCACAGAAAGTTGATCCCCTGCAGCTTCTGCCAAGGGGCATAAGTTGTCCAGATGGAACAGTAATTGTTAAAAGGACTACAATGCAAGATCTGTTAAACGCGCAGCATTTGAAATCCATCGGATTCAATAGCCATAGACATAGTCTTACAGAGGGAAATAACATTGATTTAACTGGACATCATGTAAGAACTTTACTATATATGCAGTCACAACGGCCATTTCTCTGCTTCTGTTTTCTTAGTGTCTTTGTTCTATATGGTTTATTAGTTTGCAACAGTTGATTACAAATATAGCACTGTTTCCGGAGTAAAAGGAAACATCAACCTATGGGATCTACAAGTGTCGCAAGATCAAGTTAGTCTTGCAACCATGGCTATTGCTGGGGGTTCTATTGAAAACCTGGCCAGCATTTCAGTTGGATGGATGGTAAGTCTAATGATTTGTTCGCTACTAGTTTTACTTCAAAAGGTACATGAACGTAAAGTTTGAGAAATATGTTTGGAACACTACAGGTGAATCCATTGCTGTACCAAGATCACATTCACTTGTATACCTATTGGACTGTAAGTAATTTTGAGAAACTCTTCAAAGGGTTACGCTAATATCTTAATAACATCCTGGTGTCTGGTGGCTGGTTGAAACAGGCAGATGGATATCAAAAGACCGGCTGCTACGATATAAGATGTCCAGGATTTGTGCAAGTCAGTAAGAGGATACCACTTGGTGTCCTTCTTAAACCAGTTTCAGTTTATAATGGTACACAGTACCAAATGGAATTAGCCTTGCATCAGGTAAAATAGTTTCATAATCTCTAGTGATTTTCTTAAGTCTTTTGGATATTCATCTTTTTAAAAATCTTGAACAGGATCGTGCCACGGGAGATTGGTGGTTTATATTTGGTGGTGTGAACGTTGGTTATTGGCCAAAGTCATTATTCATAGCTTCAGGGTTAGCTAAAGGAACAGATAAGGCATCGTGGGGAGGTCAAGTGTACAGTCCACTGACAACGAAGAGTCCATTTATGGGCAGTGGGCATTTCCCAAATGAAGGTTTTGGAAGAGCAGCATTTATAAACGGAATTGAAATCATTAATGGAAAGGGAGAAGCTTTGATTCCACAGATCTATACTATAAAGAGACATGAGAGCAGTCCAAATTGTTATAAGGCCAAGTTTATTCATGATGATGATAATCCTTGGATAAGAGCTGTTTTCTATGGAGGTCCTGGAGGTTGCACAGGGCAATTATAATCTGAAGAGTCACAGGGTCTTAAGAATTTAGATAAGCTATAACAGGATATCAAGATTTTTCTATATATCTATTAAAGTTAATGTTATTGAAAGTTATGTTCTTAAATATTTAACTTGTATAACAAGATTTTGCGAATACTACATATACTATAGCCTCTATCAATTAATACTCATAAATTAATAATCATTATAAATTAACAAATTTTACCGGTTTCAATTTGGACCGGTGTAAAACAGGAAAAAAATCGATAAAATAATTAAATAATAATATATTTAAAATTTCCATATAAATATATTGTCCAATTAAAATCGTAAAATAATATATATATATATATATATATAAATTATAAGTACAAACCAACCATTATATTGCTGGTTTATATTCACAATGAAAATATCTATATTTTTCTTAATATTTTAATATATTTTGATAATATTTGGTGAAATTATATCGAAAACAACATAACTATTCTATGAAACATAAAAATATAGATCAAATAAGATACTAAAACACTATGAAAGTCAAATTTCAAAAATCTAAATAATGTATATTTGATAAAATCAAATATTTTCTTATTTTATAAACTAAAATTGAAAAAAATAGAAAAAAAAATCTAGAAAAGGATTTTTTTTTTGTAAAATAATATCTCTATAAATTAATTTAAAAAGTCACAACATTATTAATTTATAGATGTTCTATTTATATCCTTTAGATTCTAAAAATTATTATAGATATATTTTCATAAATTTCTACAATATACAAAACTATTTCTAACTCTTTCCAAATTCAGAAAATCTCTGTACTCTTAAAATCAAAACTTTATATAAATCAAACTCCGACTAACGTCCCCTTAGTGTTTGTAAACATACGCAAAAAGAAAGGCAATTTCAACATACAACAATTAAATGGTTGTTGTTATATTAAAAAAAAAAAGTAAAACAAAGAGAGCTCTATTTTTATTTTGTGTCTCTTTTTGATATTGGGATAATTTACCCTTTTAGGCTTTTATTAATGGTTTAGATTTTTAGTTATTTAGTTTCAGATATGGGACATCTTTATATAGTGTCTATGCTTCCTTCCTCTTTTGAGATAATTTAAGATCCTTAAGTTTCCATGAGAGCCATTTGCCAGTCACCTTTTATTGATTATTTAATGGTATTAATTAGTTGATTCCGAGCAGTGTGATTCGTTATATCGTCTTGGAAAAGACTACTTCAAGAAATATTCGTTGTCTACTGCCATGAGTTCCTCTGCAAGGTTTCTACTGCTGACTTTTTCAGCAGTAGCTATCATTGTTGTCGCTAAGAGTCACAGAACAATATCACTGGAAAAAGAGGAAAAGGAGCTGGTGAGATTACTCAACTCTATCAATAAACCTGCAATCAACAGCTTTCAGGTAAAAAATACCCTTTTTACAAATATGATAGATATCATGCATGGTTTTGGTTGTTTAAGCGACCAGAATCATCATGATTATTTTTCAGATCACATCAAGTTTGTTGCATTTCATTTCTGACAGACTGAGCATGGTGATGTACTGGATTGCATCGACATTAATAAGCAGCTTGCATTTGATCATCCTCTCCTCAAGAACCATACTATTCAGGTTTTAGTCTTATATATAAGAAGTTCTATAATAAAATTCCTAAAGGATCTAACCTTCTATATGGATTGAAATACGATGTGAAGTTGAGGCCAACAAATATACCTGAATGGACCAGAAACAATAGCAGTAGAAAGAATGGTGGTTCCATGCCGTTTCGACAAAATGGCATAAGCTGTCCATCTGGGACGGTGATTGTTAAGAGGACCACACAGGAAGATCTTATACTATCTAAGCTTTTGAAATCCATGGGGTCCAAATATTCAACATATGTTTCTTCAAAGGATAAGAACTTGAATTTAACTGGTTATCATGTACTTAATATGCTAATACATTCATTTCTACTTCACGTTGACCAATATCTTACCTACAATAGTCACTTATTTCTTTTCTCATTGTATTCTAGTTTGCGATGGCGGTGTACACACATACAAATTATGGAGCAAAGGTAAACCTTAGCATCTGGGAACCAAAAGTTTCACCCACTCAGTTCAGTTCTGCTAGTATGCTTATCGCCGGAGGCCCTAAAGAACAGTTTCAAAGCGTTAGAGCTGGATGGATAGTAAGTCATGAAGGATCTTGTGTATTTTCTTTGATTTATTTTTCTGATATTGCACTCATAAAATTACATTAGTTCTTACAATTACATCAAAATGTCACTCAGGTTAACCAATGGTTGAACCGGAATCACAGTCGCTTATACACCTATTGGACTGTATGTTTTCAAAAACCCTAAGAGTTTAATGAGAAACATCTTGATTTTTCTCACATTCTCATGGTATCTCTTGTATTCTTTGATTCAAAACAGGCAGATGGATTTATCAAGACAGGTTGCTTTAATACATTATGTCCTGGTTTTGTGCAAGTTAGCAAAAGAGTCCCACTCGGCATCATTCTTGAACCAGTTTCTGTTTACGGTGGCCTCCAGAGTGCAGTAGGGATTCTCATCTATAAGGTAACAATCTCACTCAGCATCCTTATTCCTACTGATGTGAAAGTAAAAGTCACATTTGAATGATTATCTATGGTAAAAGTATATGTGACAGTGCAATGTTTAATCAGGATGGCGTCACAGGAAATTGGTGGTTATTTGTGCACAACGAAATGGTTGGATACTGGCCAAACTCATTGTTCACAAAAACAGGCTTAGGCCATGGAGCAGATATGGTTTCATATGGAGGAGAAGTATACAGTCCAGTGAATGAGAAGAGTCCAAGCATGGGAAGTGGGCATTTCCCGGATGAAGGTTACAAAAAGGCAGCCTATGTGAATGGTTTTGAAGTGGTCTGTAACAATGATAGCATATTTTCGGTGCCAAGTTTACATGTAAAGCTGTTTGCAAACACCCCAAACTGTTATAAAGCATTTCATGTAGTTAGAGCTTATGTTAGAGTTTGGTTCAACGCTCTCTTCTATGGAGGGCCAGGAGGATGTGTTTAAGATCTCTTCTTTCTAAGTATCCTCTGTTTGTTCAATTTAAGTATAAGAAAATAAAATGGATGTTCGGATCCTGGAACTTCTTTTATGAGATTTAACCGAGTTTCAAGAATGTTTGTTGTGGGTTTAATTGGGGAATAATATAGTTCTGATTTGAAAGCTACTTTATACTTCATTAATGCACTCAGATTTCATTAACCTTTTTTTCAAAAAAAGTGATCATGCAGCATGTCTTCTTCTGAAGCTACTTTGTAACACTTCAGAGAAGACATGATCCATGATCTGAAGTGTTACAAAATGATTCTTGTGTGCTTTTATGAAAGACTAATTTTCTTTCCATGCTTTCACATACATTGAGAATATATGATCTTCACAGCTTTCAGCAACAGCTTAAATATGTCTGACTTCAAAGGCTGAAATTAATGAGATTATAACCAAAGTTTTAAATGTCAGAATCAAGTTACAGTATTGTAAACTATCATCCTTTCTATTTTTCTAATACCAAAATGATTAGTTAACCAGATGTGGATTCTACTATCAAACATTTTCCTCTGATAGATTATTTATATATAAAAAGCTTCTTTAATCATGCATAGCATAGCTTACCCCTACTCCTTTACCCCTAAACTCTTACAAGACAACTAAAAATAGAATACAATGTCCGAACTTCATAGCTCTCTGCAGCTTCCTGTGTTAGACTTAACACAACCGATTCAGTCCTCTGTTCTGTCTTCTCTTTCTCAGGCCTGCAAAGAGTGGGGATTCTTCTATGTCACCAATCATGGAATCTCTAAAGAGATGCTCATCAGAATCTATTCCTTGTCCAGAGATATCTTCAGTGTTCCTCTTGACTCAAAGCTTAAGCTTGGTCCCTTCTCTTATACCCCGCGGTACATCGCCTCTCCTTATTTTGAAAGCCTCGTTGTCTCTGGACCCGATTTCTCCGGCTCTGCTAAAGCATCTGCTGATGTTTTGTTTCAAGATCATGATAAACCAGAGTTAAGGTTGTCAGTACTAGAGAAATTTTATGTTTTTTTTTGTCTTTTCTTGTTAACCCTCTTACTTATCTGTTGTTGTTCAGAGAAACACTACAAGAATATGGAGATAAAATGGCGGAGTTGTCCAAAAGACTGGTGGAGATACTCTTGATGATGACCTTAGGAGAGGAAACCGGGAAGAGATTCTACCAAAACGAGTTTAGTAGTTGTCATGGATACTTAAGACTAGTGAACTATACGCCTCCACAAGACGTAGAAAAGCAAGAAGAGCTCGTTGAAGGTCTTGGGGTACACACAGATATGAGCTGCATAACAATAGTCTATCAAGATTCCGTTGGTGGACTTCAGATGAGGTCAAAGGAGGGGAAATGGATTGATATAAATCCTTGCGAGGATCAGCTTGTTGTTAACATTGGAGATCTTATGCAGGCTTGGAGCAACGGACGGCTGAGATCATCTGAACATCGAGTTGTATTGAGGAAGCTGGTTAACAGAGTCTCTCTGGCATTTTTTCTATGTTTTGAGGATGAGAAAGTGATACTTGCGCCCCAAGAAATTGTTGGGGATGAAAATTGCAGGAGATACAAGTCGTTCAAGTGTTCGGAGTATCTGAAGTTCAGACAGAGTAATGAAGTAGGGAAGTTTGAAAGGATTGGTTACACTGTCCAAGACTTTGCTGGAGTAAAGCTTCCTCAACCAGATGATCCTTGAGAGAGGAGAAAACAAACTAGTATCCCGGTTTAGAGATCACTAAACCGGTTCCTGGTTAAGAAAGGGGTAGAGCTCATACAATTGTTGTGACTTGTGAGTGTCATGCAATATCAAAATAATAGCTAGTGGAATCCAAAGCTGCTTTTGGATTCTTATTATATCTTTTATGTGGAAAACCTTTTTCTGAGTCTTTCTATAACCATCTAAAGTAATGTTTCATAGGTTATTTTAACATGTTTATTCAAAGTGGGAGTAGTAGTCAAGCTAGATCCAGCTTAAATGGTGAACAAAGAAGCATAAGTGTAACCCACAAATGATTGTGTCATGAAAAGGACTTGAGCAACACTAAACACAACTTTCTTTCTTAGGTTTAAAGGATCTACTTTTATATCTTCTCTTGGACATTTTTGAGCATAACTGTCTCATTCACCAAATATTATAAGAACGACAGTTAAGCTGATACTTGATTACACTTCAATATTATCAGTATTATTATTTGGTAAGTGGAGCCATATTACTGAATAAACTAGATATTTAGCAACTTTTCTGTTTCCTGATGAATCTCTTTTTTTTTTCTATGCGTCACAAGTGAGAACATAAAAATTCGAGAGTTTAGAAACTCAATGCTGTCTAGTGCAAAAGGTTTTCTTACACATCCTAAATACTGATAAAATCAACTGAAAAGTCTATATAATAGAACTTTTATACAGAACAAGGAAGCTTTAATATTATGAAGACAACTTCAGCAATAGCCGACTTGAATAAAAACTTAACTATCAAAGAATTTATTTGCCAGCTTTATTGTTTACCAAGATAAAAGGAAGCAATCATGTAAAACTCATCATCATCTAAAAGACACTGATAATCAAATTTGTTAATGCCCTCAAACATGTGTTGCATGCGAGCCTAAGAAGATGTTTGATGTAGTGCTGTGGTGTCTTTACGCTGTCGACTTATATATTGATGCATCATATGTCGTCTCCATATTAATAAAGTTAAGATCCTCTACATGGTCCACAGAGAGTATAATAACTTTGCTACTACCTTTCTCAATAGCTTCATCGTTAGCAGTTCGGAATTCAACTCGTCGGAGAGTGTTCCTTTCGATATTGAGGTAGAAAACATACAGCGGTTTAGATAAATTCTTCATGCGCAAAACAATGTCACCTGTGGCAGTCACTCCAACAACAGAAACATCCCCACTAACGACTTCGTTCCCCCATAAAGTGGAAAACATTACCGTATTCAAAGAATTGATTCGTCTTCCAAAAAGTGTAGACGTGTTACGACCATTCCGAGTTTGGGTTTCCAACATCCTTTATAACTGACATACACAATTTAAGGGAACACTTTCTACCCTTCGGGTTTTTACGATCCCGATCCCAAAGGTTATAATCATACTCTAGAGTAATCACGCCAAGTTTACCTTTATAGTTTATCAGTTTAGTATTACCAGTGGATGTTCTTTTTTCTCGTTCGAAGAAATCTTTGTAGATAAACTTGAATTCCTCAGACCTGACATGAAAGCAAACAATCAGACAAGAACGTCCACCGTTTTGTGTAGCAAAGAAATACAAAACCCCATTGATGCATATCCTTTCAGGAAAACCATAAGTAGACATAGGTTAAGGGACAATAGATCTCCCTCCACGAATTGTCTCCAGTTCCTCCTAGTGTCAAAACTAGACCCGACTTGCCGTTAGTGGACAATACCTTAAACTGTTTGTCAACCGGATCAAACCCTAGATAGTTTATCGAACTCATCAGCATTCCTTCTTTGGGTAAAAGAGTCAACTGTCCCGTGCTAGGGTTGCATATCACCATCCCCTTACCTCCACAGTAATGGACCAAACCATGCCTACAATAACTTGCGAGCGAGTACGTGCCTTCAGGTAACTTTATGTGAGAGTCGGCGGTTACTACAAGAGATGACGACTTCTCATATGGATTATGAGGCTGTGACGACGAGAAAAAACACAAATCGTTACCATCTCGTTGAACGGAGAATAAGATACGCGGCCGAGCCCGAGACCTGGTGAAGAACAACTCTTTAAAATATGGGCTGGCAAGCATGGACCTCCATGGCTTCGAGACGCAAGAAAACCTAACTATTGATTCGTCTGGCAAATTCGAGAGTATCTCTATGATGAGATCAATGGGGATAGAATATGATTCTCCTCTGCTCATGTTGAGCTCGAAGGGTTTAAACTTGTGCTACGGAAAAGAAAACCCTAGAAATCGCTTGCCAATATGAGAAATTAAAAATTCTTATTACTGATATTATGTAACCTCCACTCCCCACTACTTCCTATAATTCTGGGATGCAATCCTTTTTAGTTTAAGCAAATCATGTTTACAATAACTATATATATATATATATATATATATATATATATATATATATATATATATATATATACATACTAGGGTCGGTCCGCCCTGCGGGCGGGATATAATTTAATTATGATTTATATTCTTATATTTTCTGTAAGCTGTTGTTATTTATGTATTTGGTTTGAATTTGTAAGTAATGTGTATGATATTGATTTATGTCATCAAGAATGTTTTAGAATAGGAGTTTTTATTGTAAAATAAATTTTATATATTTTTGAAAATGATTTATTTTTGTTATATTATGTTTTGTTTTCATTGAACTTTTTTTTTGTTATCTTGTGTATTCTGGTTATATATGTATTTCATTAAATATAAATTGTTTCTGCTTTTCCTTGAATATATTTTTAAAAGATTATGTTTTGATAATTATATTTTGATGTGTGTTTACTATCAAATTTTCAATTTCTATATGTCTAGCAACCAAAAAGGGGAATGTTTCAGTTAGACTCACTCTCTTTTTTTATCTACACGGCTTGATTATAATAAAATGGAAAAAAATTGTAAATTTTTTTTCTGTTCTTGTATTTTTAATTATTTTTATAATTTATGTATTATTAAGTTTTATTTGTGATGTTTTTTTGGTTGCGTTATATCATTTTTTTTATTTTTCCTATGTTTGAGTTTTATAATAAAAAAATAGAAATCAAATTCCATGAGATGTAAACAATCATATAGTTTTCCTTTTTTTGTTCTAATAATAAATTTCTATCTGTTTTTGAAATTTATGTATTTTTCATTTTATTACTTGAATTTCGTAAAAAAATGTTATCTGTTAACATATTGTTGTCAGTAAGTTGATTTAAGTTTAAATATACTGTTTAATTTTTAATAAAATGTTGTTTAAAAGAAATTATTATTTACTTAAAAATGAATCAATTATGAAAATAATTTATGAAGTATCTAATCTTTTTAAAACGATTTGGTGAAAAAGATAGATTAATAAATATGTCAAACCTAAATTGATGGGGTGCTCATGTTGTCTGAAAAGGTATAACTTTCATATAAATACCAATACTGCATAATATACGTAGTTTTGAAAGAGAAGATATTATTTCATATCAAAAGTATAATATTACTAACGTTAACTGTTATTATTTTTGTTGTTACTAACCAAAAAGAAACAATATATAATAATAAAAGAAAAATCACAAATATCCGACAATTTCCCAAGACTATGGTACAAAAAAGGTTCTCTTCGTCTTCTTTTGAAAGTTGAAGAGCAGTATCCATTCTATGTGGACAGCAGCTACAACTTGAAAGAAATCACACCCATCTTTCAGCAAATTTTTAAGGCTCGTATCTCCAACACCATTGATATGCACTACCGAATATTTGTTTCCTACTTCAGATGTGATGATACAAAGGGGAGTTTACGAAAAATATTAACGGTGCGTAAAAACACCTACCTGCGAATAAAAATTCAAAGAATGTCTCTAGCCTACAACATCCTAACGTGTATGGGGCACCAAAAAATGCTAAACTAAACAAAAGAGAGAAAGTAACAATCCAATCTTCTTCTTTCATCGTCTCCTCAAGTTTAGTGGGTGTGATGTGTATACTTCAGAGAAATCAAGAACGATTCTCGCGATATTTTCAACCGAATACTTCCAAGTAGTTCAGGGTCTTTTCCACTCTCTATGTGGACCACTGAACCTTCCAAGAAATGATTTATAAGCCCCGATTCAAATACTCAGATAAAGATATTCTCAGGTCATATCTAAGCTGAGCATCTGGAACCGACCATGTAGACTGAGTCATGTGAACCACTTCAAACATTGTATTAAACGCTTTTAGCCTTTCTCTCAATGCACTTCTTGATATACCAGAGGAGAAACTCCCACCCACATGTAATCCTTCATCTCTCAAGCTACTCAGTACTCTAACCCATGTCGATCTCTGGTAGTTAGTAGCTGCCTGTGAGTTTCCTTAAATAATAGTCTCTGATCATTTACCTTAGCTCAGGTCATCCTTTCACTTTCTGAAATATGTATTGAATGTTGTTCATGATGAATTTGAGCTAAAGATGTGTCGCTGTAGTGATGTGACTTCTCTTCCAAGTTGAAATGCAACACCATGATTAACCATATAAGATGCAAAGCCAATGGTGACTTATCTTCTAGCTCAGTGAAATCCAAAACCGGTGTGTTTGGATCAGTTCAGGTTGAGGGATCCCACATAATGAGATTGTTGAGAGTCTGCTTGGAGCAGTTCCTCCAGGGACAGGAACTACCGAAGGCTCACGAAGAACAGCGTTCTGAAACTCAGACAGTATCCATCTCGCTACTTCCGCTAGTCTTGTCTGCATCTCAGAAGCTTGAACATGTACAGCGTGCGATGAATCTGAGTCCAATCATTGATGTTGTAGAGTAGATAAATTCTTCAAATTTTTATTCCTGTTGTGTGAACTCCCGTTTGTATCGTGTTGTACATGATTTCCACGGCCTGCAATATTTTTAAGAGAAGTTTTCATTGTGGTCGAACCATAATTCAAGTCTTTAAGACATACTAAGAGTATCCAGAATGGTTAACCTGAGGGATTCCATAAGAAATTGGTAAGTACATTCCAGCAGCTTTTTCACGGTAGAAACAGTACGCTCAATGACAATAGCGGTTCGAACTGTTGCAACCTTGGGCATCAGGGTGCCTGACTCCAAAGAAGTTATTCTGGTCTTGCTCCTCTCTGTTGTGGTTTTGGGATGAATCATACACGTTTTTTGGTAAGATGATAATTTAATAAAATATTAAAATGGCACATATGGAAGCAAACTTACATTTTCGCTCCTGTTTACCAGGAAACCTAACAAAATATGACGCCAATATTTTCATGAGAAAACAGAATGGCATTGTACTGAGGATCTCCAGCTAGACCAACACTGTTTTAAGATGCAAGCTTTGGCTTGAGTCAAAAACAGCAGCGAATACTTAGTTTGGAAGTAGAGATATTTCGAACCTGGTGCTGGAGTACCGAGCTCTTTGATGAGTTTTGATGAGTTTCTGGTTTCTCCTGAAGTAGACATCAATAGTGAGGTTAGGACAGTGTAAGTAATACTCGGGTCTGCAACTAATAGTAATGCTTGACTTTAACATAACGATGAAGAGAGGAGTTGGTGAATAGTTGAGCAAAGGCCACATACATTTGTGACTCCATTGAAGGATCAGTGATGTCAAGCATCCACGTTGCAGGATCGTATCCGTTCTAGCACATAGAACTTGGATTCCATATTTCATCAACAGAAGCTGCAATGAACCAAAGTTAGTTTTATTCTGCAAAAGAGAGACGCAAAGATTTTGACAGGAAACTATAAATTACTAGGATCGACCCGCCCTACGGGCGGGATTTTATTTGAAAATATTTAAATTTTATAAATCATTTTAAAAATATTCTACAATTGAAATGCTTCTATAAAATAAACAAAAAATAAGAAATATAGATCATATTGATATATTAAATAGAGCTTTTTGTTTGAGTTTAAAGTGGAGTAACATTTACTATCTTCTAATGTAGAGAATACACATTTAGCAAAACAATTCAGGAAAAAATAATGATTTGTATTTTTTTATTGCTGTTATTTCCCTTTATCATTAAAAAAATAAAATCTAAAGTAAGAATGACAATACTCTATTTATTTATAGAATTTCAAGTTTTAGGTCTTTCCACTAATTAGTTTTTACGTATGCTAATAGATTAATCTATCTCCTAGGTAAATCGATTGAGATGTCCTTAGTAAATTAATAATGTTGGGACTTTAAAATTTTATTAATTTATAGAGATGTAATTTACAAAAAAAAAAAAATTCTTTTAGCTTTTTCTATTTTTAAAATAAAATATATTTGGTTTTACAGTATATACATTAACAAAAAAAAAATAGAATTTTGACTTTCATACTGTTTTATACATTACTTGGTTTATATCTTTATGTTTCATATAACATATATGTGGTTTTTCGATATATTTTTACTATTTATCCAAATATATTGAAATGTTAAAAAAAAATAGAAGTATTTTTATTTTGAATATAAAATCAACAATATAACATTTAGTTTGTACTTATATGAAATACATGCTTCATATAGACATCTTATTAATTTATGATTTTAATGAAATCATATATTTACATAAGATTTTCTAAAAATTATTCTCTTATTATTTTGTCACTTTATGTCATACTTTGAATCGGCCTAATTCGAAACCGAAAAGTTTATTAGTTTATAAAAATTATTAATTTATAGGATATTAATCTGTAGAGGTTTTACTGTATAATATAATCACTGAGGTTACATATAAAATAAATCTCCTTGTTTTTCTGTTCCAAATAAGCACAAACATGATGTGAATATATATAACACTTGGACCCATGATACATCATACACTTCTCTGTTTCTCTTTACAAAAATTCCAAAAACATTTAAACCATCACAAACACAACAAAAACAACGACAATCGTGAAAAAAAAGCTGGGCTTCACAGTTGTTTATGGTAATGTCATTTTCTGGAAATTTTTGAAAGAAACTAATGTCATAAACCAAAGGGTTGGAGAAGACTTGTGAAATATAGAAGGGTTTGGCGTTTGATCTTTCAAATCTCTGATAGAACAAAATCTTAACCTGTAGTCTTCTTGTTTTTCCATGGAACCACTTGCTTTAGTCCTGCATACACATTCGTCTGATCCAAACACAAACAACGTTAACTGCTAACGTATTCTACACTTCATGATATAATGCATATACATATTACACATAGCTCTCATCCATATAATATTTCAATAATCTTTACCGAAACTAATAACACTAATTTTGTAATTTTTTGTGACTTATCATATGGTTTTGAATAGTTTAACTGAGGCATAATATAAAACAGAGTACTTACCCAGAAGTGAGACTTTGAAGAAGAAGGTGGTGCAGGCAGAGTAGAGAAGCTCCCTGTTCTGGTAATGTTTGCAATAACGACTTCACAAAACCTGCTGCTTTGGCTGCAATTAATACCATCACCATAGTCAAAGCTTTTGTCTTCTCCTTCTTCCTCCTCTTTTCTTCCACATACACTCTCTCTGTCTACTGAAGATGGAAACACATAACTACCTCTACCAAACTCTGTTTTTCTTTTCGTTTTTTTTCTTCATAACTAATTTATTTACAATCCATCACGCATGGACTTTAGTTCCCTATGGAAGGCAACAGCCTGAGAGTCAAATAAACTTAGAGTGACAGTCTCGTCACTGCACATACCAAAAATAGATCGTGAAGAAAAATACTCATTCACAATATATAGCAAATTAAAACATAATGTCAGATACCTGTCCAGCTTCATAGTCACCATAACCCGGTTCTTATCCTCTGGAGGGCCGGTGACTGTGCTTTTCACACTAAGCAGTTCACCAATGACGTCTACAAAATAAAATAGTAAAGAAGGTATGAGTTATTTCTTTTAATCACATTAGGTATAGATATGACATTATTACATAAGTAGTTCGATCATAATATCAACACACAACAATATAAGAACTATACCTGGCAACTGTGTGTTCGTATTGGATAAGCCAATCAACTCAGACTGGTTACGGAACCGGAATGCTTCTTCCGGCAAAGGAGAGACTGGATCAGTTAACTCCTCGAAAGAGGTGTTATCGTTGAACCGGATCATCAACGGAGTCTGTGAGCCGGAAGTTTTGGGCACATCTGGAGACATAAAATCCAGAGACAGAGAACATGGTACCGGCGGTGAGTCTTTCACGGTACGTTGGAAGACGGCTAGAATCAATAACAACTTGCATCATGGTCCCCTGAAAATAGTTAAAAATAAATATGTCATAACCAAGAGCTTCGAAACACCATAATCAATATAGCCAAGCATAATAAATCAGACAAAACACGACTTCATCTTCCTAAACACAAATATAAAATAAAAATAAAAGAGCGATCGGAATCAGACTATATCATCAATATAGCCAAGCATAATAAATCAGACAAAACACAATTTCATCCTCCTAGACACAAATAGAAAATAAGAATAAAAGAGCGATCGAAAAAAAAAAACAATCAAACTATATCGGTTAGATTGATACATGAAGAGAAGGGAAAGGATGCTTACGTTACCATCCACCATCAGCAAATCCATCCACATAGTTAGCCATAGAGAGTGGGAGAGAACACAAAATATTAGGATGAAGAGCAGAGAGATCTCGAGAACGCGATCCAAAAGAGGGGATGCTCGAGTCTATTTATACCCGATTCGACGACCTAACGATGCATCTGGAGAGTTCGCGATCACCATTTAAGACAGCAGGTTAAATACGGAGCAATCATGACGCCTCCGTTACGAATCTGAAAGGCCATTCTCGAAAATTCACAGCCGCAGTCGAAGGAACCAGAGAGGAGAAGGAATTTTTTTTCTAGGGTTTTCAAATGATCCAGATGGGAACACTCGACATCACACAGAAGTGAAGCCCAAAACGTAAATAATATCTCGCAACGTAGCGCTTCATTTAACGGACGCGTGTCACAACGTGATACAGTGACTTTCTGACGTGGCAGCTGATGTGGCACCATCAGGAGTGAAGAAAAGACAACTTTATATAATAAGATGTTCTGAATAAATAAAAGGAGTAACACACAAAACAAAACCAATATCATTTAAAGCTTTCAAAATCAGTATACAACCAAAATCATCTTACATCAACAAATAAAAAAAACTAAACCAAAAACTAAATCAAAATCATATAAACTCAAGCTTTCTAAATTAATAAACGATACACAAATCATCGTAAATCAACAAACAAAAACCAAATCAATAAACGTACCCGAAATCATTCCACTGTGAAAAAGTTTCTAAGAGTTATTAAGATTTGTAGGGATGATATCTACAAAAAGCAAGCTTTCTTCATTTGCCTAGCCTTGACAACGGACGCAAAGGGATGCATTAAGAGATGAATATGAGAGAGAACTGGAGATCGCAGTTCGCAGAAGTGAGTTATGAACCTATTTATAATCAAAAATCACCGTCTGAACAACGCAACTGAAGATCTCACAGTGGGCTCACGAATTAATACGATTAAAGACAATATGATTGAAAATGTAGAAACCACAACGCCTTCCGTTATAGAAACTGGATCGGTATCGTCTCCGCCGATCGAAGGGGAACGAAGAACACGGTATCATAGAGACAGATTAGGGTTTGCGTATGGATAAATGGTATCTGGGCCGTATAACAGAGTGTGACATCGAGTCCATGTGAAGCCTGGACGAAAAACAAAAGAATTTTAGTGAAACGGTGAGTTTCTGATGTGTCAACCTAGCAGATCTTCAATTTATGACATAGCGTCTGAGCTGGCAGGCCTGGGAGAGAAGCAAAGTCTTCTTTATATATAAAGATATATATATAAGGAAAGAAAGAATATTCAACTACAATCATTAACAGCAAGCAATTCATCTATTAAATATATTATTAATAATAACAATTAAGAGCATTTATATTCATAGTATCAATAACTATGTTTACAAATAAATAAATAATTATACAAACTTTGAATAACTATTTTAAAAATTTATGGATAAAAATATTTGTATCATTTGGTTAATAGATAGTATTTTTAGTATATTTAGTTTATTAGTGAATATAACACTTTAACAATCGTTCGAGCATATATGTCATGTCATATCTAATAGAATATGAGTAATGTTTTTAAATCCGAACTTGATATTGAACCAGATGATTTTCTGGATCACGGAGTAATTGGATTGACCGGGGGTAAACCACAAATGAATAAATAGATGAATCAATACTACTAAAATAAGATTATGATCTATTGATATAGGTACGGTTCAGCTATTTTAACAGTAACAGTTAATTTTTTTATTAATTATTTAAGAAAAAATATTATATAAAAAACGAAAATATGATTATAAAAATACAAATATAAAAATTAAATTTCTAAAACGATTATAAAACAAAAAACATTTCCACCGTTTTAATGGCGGATCAAAATCTAGTAGTTTTAAAGTGTTTACTTGCTGATGATGACGTACGGTTTTGAGTTAATCTGACAGAAGACGAAGCCCTTGTTGTTGTACTTTCTCCCATTGCCACATGGCTACGCCTTCTCCGACACCTTCCCCTCATTCCGCCGCAACAAAATCAACTACCCTCAATCTCCACGGCGTCAACCCTTCCTCCAGCATCGTGGCCTTAGCCGCTTTGACCTCCCGAAAATCCCGCTAACTAACTGGAAAACTTCTGCGTATACTAACATTGGGTATACACAATACGGAAATTTACACTGTCAAGACTTAGCTGGACTAAAAAGCTGCCTCAACCAAATGCATTGAAATAGAAAATAAACTAGTATCCCGGTTTAGTGGTCACTAAACCGGTTCCTGGCTGAGAAAGGGGGAAGGGCTTACAATTGTTATGCGACTTGTGAGTTTCATGCACTATCAAAATATTAGCTAGTGGAATCTAAAGCTACTTTTGGATTCTTATAATATTTTGTGTAGAAACCTTTAATTTTCCTATAACCATCTAGAGTAATGTTTCAGAGGTTATTTTAACAAGTTTATTCAAAGTGGGAGTAGTAGTCAAGTTAGATTCAGCTGAAAGTGGTGAACAAAGAAGCACAAGTGTGGACCCATAAGTGATTGGCGTCCTGAAAAGGACTTGAGCAACATTATAAGAAGCACACTTAACCTAAAGCTTGCTTCCACTTCAAGATAATCAGTATTATTACTTGGTAAGTGGAGCCATGTTATTGAATAAACTAGATATTTAGCAACTTTTCTGTTGCCTGATGAATCTCTTCTTCATCTTTTCCATGCGTCACAAGTGAGGACATAAAGTTCGAGAAGAGTAGAAACTAAATGCCGTTTAATGCAAAAGGTTTTCTTACATAGCTTAAATACTGATAAAATTCAACTGAAAAGTCTATGAACTACCGAACAAGGAAGCTCAAGATGGAGCAAACAAAAACGAGTCTTAAAATAGATTAAATTATTTCACTAAATAGGGGAAATGAAACAAAAAAAATTCCAGTACATAAGGCATCAGCGTTGAGAGGTTCTTGATGAGAAGGAAGACCTTGGGATGCTACTTCTAAATGCATATCTACCTTCTTCACTGCCCCAAGAATCACCACCAGGTCTCTCACCTCTATTTCCACATTGGTCTCCTTCGACCAGAGGTGCAGAATTGTCCCTGCCACTATGTTGTCTTCTTCTGCTTCCCCACTGGTCATCTGCAGAGGCTGAAACTTCAGATGCTTGGCTAAGCCTGAACTTAGGAATGTATTTTGCAGACGATTGTGAAGGACCTGCAGCATCTTAAGAATACTTTAGTGTCACTTCTCAGATAGACGCATCAAATGTTATTGCATATTCATGACTAAAAAAGCTTGCTTACCTCTCTGCTTACGATCCTCCTCTTCCTGAAGCTTTCTTATTCTTTCCTCTTCACATTTCAAATAATATATTCGCTTTCTTTTAACATCTCTCTCTTGTTTCCTGGCTTGAAGATGCTCCTCTTTCTCTCTCTTTTGTCTCTCAAACTCAGCTTCTCGAAGCCTTATCACTCTATTTTGGAATATTACCTGGAAATATAAGATTTTGATTAGATCTGCTTGACTATAAGAACAGAACATATAACTAGCATAGTGAAGACACGATCACTGACCATATTCTCAACAAAAGATTCTGAACTTAACATTGTAGCCACCCTGCGTTTCTCCTTCAGTTCTCTCTCATGGCGTTCCTTGCTGAGCTCGACCTCACGCTACACAAAACAGAAGAGAATATAAGGACCTCTGTAGGCCTCAACTTAGAAACAATTGTAATAAAATAGTTCACCTGTTGCTCCTGCTCATGAGATTCTATTTCCACTACCAGTCTTTGCTGATATGCAGCTTCAATCAAAGGGATAGACTCTTCTCTCTTTGCTCGTTCCAGGTAATCCATTATTTTGGCAAGTTTAGAGAGCTTCTTCTCCATTTCTTCTATGTTTATCTGGTGTCTCTCAGTGTTTTCTAGCAAAGCCTGAGCTTTCTCAAGCTCTCTCTCCTCTATCTCCCTAAGGATTCTTTGTCTTCTCCTCTCCTCAACCTCGGAGGCAAGTCTCTTTTGTTCCGCCTCTTCGGTTTGCATCCTAAGCTTAAGCTTTCTCTGCTCCTCTTCATGTTCCTTCAAAACAAAAACACAGAACAGTAAGACTTTTTCTCAAGTATGAATAAGGCCTTAACACGTGTAAGAAACAATACCATCTCTAGTTGCAGACGCTCTTGTTCCTCCTTCCTCTTTTCAATGATTGATTGCCTGGCAAGCAATCTCTTATGCTCCTTTTCAACAGTCTCCCCTAGGTTTGGTGCTATGTCACCAAGCTTACTTGAAGCAGGGAATAACATCCCTCTTACTTTGTTCATAGTCTCAGCAAATATAGTCAGAGGATCTCTCAGCCCATCAGACTCAATATCCTGAAACATGAAACAAAACAACATCAAGCAAAACTATCAAAAGGTTAACAGTATACTTGCTCAAATGCAGAATAGGCTAACCATATTTCCAAAAGTTACAAAACCCTTCACATGATCAACTTTCATGGCTACAAAATTGTGTTTCGCAGCTTCAACTGATATCTTCTCAACGTCTGAGAAGTCCATGAAAGGGACCAGCTGAGCTAGAAACTCAATTCTTGTCGTCTGATACATCTTAGACACCTGGACAAAATTTGTAACATTAGTTTTGTGGGTACATTGAGAAATATATACACACTAGGTCAAAAAAAGAATGCAACATACATGTTGAAGTAGCCTCAGAGTAGCAAGCTTCTCCAAAGAGGGAACATATTGGGAGAGATGTACTTCTGGTAAAGAAGGAGCTGTTGACAGCTTCCCACCTAGTTTGGAGATTCTATCCAGCAAAGGCTTAGTGTTGGAACCGAGTTCAAGTGGGTGAAACTCATGCTCTAGCTGATGGTAAAGATCTTTGACCTCCTGAGTTGCACAGCTCAAAACACCACTTGAAACCTAATAATTGAGAATTAATCATATTAAAACACCATAAGAAAATTTAAAATATCACAAAAGTTTCAATTCCAGCTAGATATAGATGCTCACCAGGTCTGACAAAAGTGATTCCCGGGAAAGCTGAAAAAAATGAAACAGATTGAATTAGAGTAAGCAAGCAAGCAACAAAGGATGTAACATGATAACAATAAATGTTACCATATCTCTGCATTCGAATTTAGGTTCAAGATTGAAGCTTATAAGGTTGGCCATCCTCAGATTCCCTTCTTTCTCAGTATCAAACTCCGAACGGGAAGCACCATTCTGAGCCTGACCAAACGGTGGAACAGAGAGCACCGCCAAGACAACAGATGAAGCTAGTAACTGCAGATCCTTCTGGGTTAACTTCTTATTGAAATTCTTCTGCAAGCTAAACAGCTTCAACATTGCATAAGCATGGTAAAGATGGCTAGAAGAAGTCCAGAAGATCTCAGTCAATTTGGAATAATAAACCACCAGCAAAGATGACTTGGGAGTTCTCTTGACCATGCACATCAATCCATATATATCTTCAACAGAGCGAAAAGCTTCCTGCAAAAGAAAAGTACATGAATAAATGATTATATACTCTCTATTACGTAAAGACACGAGCACATACCTGCCAAAGTCCAAGCTCAGTAGCAACTTTCAACTGCTCAAATCTTGTGTCTAGGTAAAGTTGCAAAGTCTCAGGCTCTGTCAAGTCAGGACGGTCTCTCTGGTCTCTGTATTTGTCAAGGTTTGCCAAATTGTTTCTCATAGTTTCACAAACCCTACGAAACTCTGTTGGTCTTTTATACTTCTTACAGAACTGAAAGGCTTTATATGCCGTCATCTACAAGAAAAAACAAACCACAATGAATAAATCAAATTAAAAAAAAAAAAGCTAACAGAAACGTAATCCCCAAGGAGAACTACTAACTAACCGCATACAACGCTTGCAACTTTGAGTTGTTTCTCAATATCTCAAGAACCGTTCTGTATGTCTCCCACAAGAACTTAAACCACGGTGTAACCTCAAGGTCATCTACATCAAGAGCCTCTTTATCAAGCGCATCCTTATCAAGGGCCTGTTCAGCTTTGTCAGTAGCAAGACGTACGAACTGCTTGGTTACTTCTTCAAAGGAAGTCACGTTCACTTGCTGACAAGAATTACGGTACTGGATCAATCCATCTTTAGCAAAATTGCCCATCTTCAAGTCGACGCAAAGCTCCACGTATCTAAACATAATCTTCTCGTGTGGTTTCTGCCAAGATCTGAAGCTCCTTGAGGTAATGAGATCGTGAAGCACCTGTAGAGCATCTTGTTTCTGCCCAACGTTTATAAGATCTGCAATGGCGCAACGCAATTTCAATTTATACAGCCGGAAGTAAACTTCATGATCAAACGAAGATTAAATAAATATCATAAGACGTGAGGTAAAAGACATCAATGTATAACTTAACTTCTGCACGCTTTAGTGCATTCTCTGGATTGAAAAAAATCGCCATGATTCAGATTAAAGGGTTTAACCAGCAAACTCGTACTTAGACCTGTAAGAACGGCATCAATTTAAGGAGAAAGAAGTTGAAAACTTGGAACAATACACGAGTTATAATCAATTGAAGCACAATTCATACTATCAAAAAAGTTTATAGGCCTCAGTGGAACACATACTCAACAGAAAATAGTCTAAATCGATGCAAATATTACGAACGAATCAGTCTGAAGAAGCTACGATTCAATAAGTTATGCGGCGGCACAGAGAGATTCTTATTTTTAGGGTTTTTTTTGGTGTAAATCTTATTTATAGAGCTGTAACGTGTTTTCTAGGGTTTTGAAGTTTCAGAGTTACCTTTTCACATTGATGCCTTTTACCTCACGTCTTATAAAGTTGTAACGTATTTTCTATAACAATTTTTTAAGAAGTCAATTTTCTATGTTATTTTCATGTTAATTATTAATAGTTGATTATATATAATAAACAAAAAATATCATTGAAAAATCAAAAGCATATAAAAAATAAAGTATATCATATTCATATTAAACACAACAGTTTCTTAAATTATTTGCACAAATGAATAACCAAAATACGTAAACACTATACACTCCTGTTCAAATAAAGGGATCGTATTGAAATATATATTACTTGAAGAAAGAAAAAAAAACAGTATTTATAAATAATCAAAATCTTTATGTACGAGAAATAAGTGATCCAAGTCCGTGAAAAGCTGATAGACTTGTCATGGAGGACGGAGAAGCTTGTTCACAGCCGTGTCAAGAACATCCACATTTCTCCTCAGGTGCTTTCTGCAGATTTGTTTTATCAAGGATTGTACCAACATATTCCAGCTAAAAACCACAACTAAGAAAGCTTTGAGCTAAAACATGGTATGGTCTTTGTCACTCAACCACAATGGTTGTTAACACGTAAAGAACCATATTAAGGATACAACCGATCCGCCAGAGTCTCAACGCCTTTAATTTTCTCGTTTAATCTGCACATTTGAAAGTTAAGGAATCGTATGAAACAATCATATTTTGGAAACATATATACTCTCGGTGTCTCTCTATGATCAGATCAGACAAACATCGAGAGAATTACGAAAATCACCTGAGGCAAGAGTTGATGTAGCGGTTCCCTTTAGTGGATGCATCTAGAGCTGCAAAATTCATATAAAACAAAAGAAAAGCAGTTTACGTTGATTGGTCATTCATACTAAACCAGTTAGTTTTTTTTTTTTTTATCTAATCATACCGGTTTCCTGAAGCTTTCCAGCAGCATCTCTGATGCAGCGCACCATCATTATCTTAGGCTAACGGCCTTACTTGTGTTTCAAGTTTCGTGTTTCCTTTTCTTATGTTGGCTTTTTCCATATTCTAGAATAAGTATTCTTTCCATTAGTTTCTGATTTCCAATTTGTTTAGGTTAAAGGTTTTTCTTAGCTACTATAAATATAGATCGTGATCAAGCTTTGTAAGACACGACTATTTTGAATAAGAAGATTTATAAAGGTTTTTAGGTTTTAAAGAGCTTTGCAAAAGGCACTGCGAAGAGTATTCGCGATCTATCGTTCTTATTGTGAAATAACTTCAAGAACACGTTACCGAATTTGAATTCAAACCCTTGAATCTCAAATTCATAGCTTCTGCTCTCTATCAGTTGGTATCAGAATCAGCACGTTTCTGGCTCTCTTCTTGTGTTATCATGGCAAAGAAAGCACCAGAAGGAACAGACATGACCGAATTCAAAGCTTTATTCGTAGAGATGCAGACAACGACCCACACGACCATCCTGCAACAAGGCGCAACGATCACCTCTGCACTGGCTTCCATCACAGAGCGTCTTGATGCTTTAACCACTGCATTAACGAATCGATTGGACCCTCAAGTTCCTCCGATCGTTGATGCCCCACACCAACCACCAATACCACAACCACATCTACCACAACCACAACGACAACAAAATCCACATCATCACTTTCCACCAATTCAGCCATACCCACGACAGAACCAACAACAATTTCAACCTCAATACCAGATTTGTGACAATCGCGCTCGTGATTTATACGAAGACGAGGAGGAAGATCATCGGAGGGTTTATCGTGAGGACCTACGACAAAGGGATTTTCATCATAATCGCTGGGAAAACAGTTTTAAAGTCGACATACCTGAATTTCACGGAGGTCTTAAGGGAGATGATCTAATTGACTGGTTAATCTCAGTAGAGGAAATTCTCGACTTTAAACAGGTTCCGCCAGCCCGACAAGTCTCTCTTGTGGCTATGCGTTTTCGTGGACATGCTGCGACATGGTGGAAGCAACTAAAAACAACGCGGGCTCGTACTGGAAAAGCTCCTATTCAGTCTTGGAGCAAGCTGACCAAACACTTGCGTCAAACTTTCTTGCCTCACAACTATGAACGTACCATGTATACCAAATTACAGAATCTCCGTCAAGGATCTCGAACAGTAGACGAATACGCAGAAGAGTTTGCTCTGCTTTTAACTCGTAATGAGCTTAATGACAGCCAAATTCAACTGGTTTCTCGTTTTATCGGAGGCCTCCGACCACAACTACAGGCATCGATGGCCCAGTTTGATCCTTCCACGATCGGAGAAGCTCACCGTCGTGCCGCATCGTTTGAACAACAAGCTCGCTCCACTACATGGAATTCTTCTTCAGCACGATCGCGTCAACAGGACCAGTCCTCTAGCAACAATCCCTTGACGACACCTAAAGAAACTGGTGATGCTTCAACCTCCGCCTCTAAACCGGCACCACAAGACGAGCAACCATTACGACGCTCAGCGCGTCTTAATGCTCTGCGTTGCTACTCTTGTGGAGAAACAGGGCACCGCCAGTCCGCTTGTCCTCATGCCCCACGCCGAGGGTTGGTTATTCAGGATCCCGTCGACGAGGAAGACATATATGATTCTCAGGAAGAAGACAAAGACCACGACCCCAACACCAATATACATCAAACTTCTGGCGATACGGGTCATCTCCTAGTTCTTCACCGATCTTGTCTAGCACCACAACAACACGATGACAAGTGGTTACGAACAAATATTTTCCGTTCCACCTGTACAATCAAGGAACGTGTTTGTAGCTTTATAATCGACTCGGGCAGTTGCCGTAATGTTATCTCGGAAGAAGCAGTTACAAAACTGGGCATCTTACGAGAACCTCACCCCGCACCATACTCGCTGGGTTGGTTATCCGAAGGTGTTAACCTGCGTATCACTCAACGCGCATTGGTATCTTTCTCTATAGGACCTTACTACAAGGATTGTCTCTATTGTGATATTGCGCCAATGGATATTAGCCACCTGATATTGGGACGACCTTGGGGGTATGATCGTAAAGTGACTCATGATGGAGCTAAAAATACTTATAGTTTCACATGGGACTCACAGCAAATCATCCTCATTCCTTCCCGAACCAACGCCAGTACCCCACAACCATCTTCGTCTATCACTCCTGCGCCACAAACACAGAGACCAGCCGCCATGCTTTGTTCCTATTCGTCATTCATCTCTGAATTCAAAACCGAGGGCCAGGCATTCGCCTTATTTCCATCCACTTCTCACCGGTCTCTAACAACTGCAGCAACATCAGCTTTGGACTCTGTTCTTAACGAGTTTGTTGATGTCTTTCCCGCTAATTTACCGGCAGGATTGCCACCACTGCGTGACATTCAACACCAGATTGATCTAGTACCTGGCGCGACTCTTCCCAACAGACCTCACTATCGTATGAGTCCAAGTGAACACGAGGAACTACGTCGGCAGGTGGAGGATCTTCTCCAGAAGGGACATATCAAAGAAAGCTTGAGTCCTTGTGCAGTACCTGCTCTTTTGATTCCAAAAAAAGACAGAACATGGCGTATGTGCGTTGACAGCCGCGCGATCAATAAAATTACCGTTCGATACAGATTTCCGATTCCCAGATTGGACGACCTATTAGACCAGATTGGATCCGCCAAGGTATTCTCCAAGATCGATCTTAAAAGTGGATATCATCAGATTCGGATTCGTCCAGGCGATGAATGGAAAACTGCTTTCAAGACGAGGGAGAGACTTTTTGAATGGTTAGTGATGCCATTTGGCTTATCTAATGCACCAAGTACCTTTATGCGGATCATGAATCAGGCCTTACGACCGTTTATTGGCCGGTTCGTTGTCGTCTATTTCGACGATATCCTTATCTTTAGCTCGTCACTCGACGACCACAAGGAACACTTGCGCAAGGTTCTTAATGTTCTTCGCCAACAACAATTGTTTGAAGCCAAGCAGAAGTGTGAGTTCGGTGTCTCCAAAGTTCTTTTTCTCGGTTATGTGGTATCCGATGAAGGTCTTTCAGTGGATTCATCTAAAATCGAGGCAGTACGCTCATGGCCTCTTCCCAAAACAGTCTCTGAAGTTCGCAGCTTTCATGGCTTGGCGTCGTTCTATCGACGTTTCGTCAATCACTTTAGTACTATTATGGCACCTATTACTGCATGTATGCGAGAGGGAAAATTCGAGTGGACACAAGAGGCAACGGATGCGTTCGCGTTAATCAAAGAAAAATTGACGACAGCACCCATTCTGGTTCTCCCCGACTTCTCCTCCACATTTGAGTTACACTGTGATGCATCTAAACTCGGCATTGGTGCGGTACTTAGCCAGAATGGTTGACCTGTGGCTTTTTTAGTGAAAAATTGGCAGGAGCTCGTGGTCGCTACAGAACCTATGGCATCGAATTCTACGCCATTGTCCAAGCTATTAAACATTGGCGTCATTACCTGGTTCATCGCGAGTTCATCCTATTCACCGACCATGACGCATTAAGGCACTTGGATAGCCATGCAAAGGTTTCTTCCCAGCATGCTGCCTGGATAGCTTATTTACAGCAGTTTACATTTTCTATAAGCCACCAGTCGGGCAAAACAAATCGTGTTGCAGATGCCCTGAGTCGTCGTCATTCCTTGCTTACAACGATGCATACTCGTGTGACAGGTTTGGAACCTTTGCGGACCTGTATCCGACAGATGCATTCTTTGGCCGGATTATACTATTCATGATGGCTTCTTGTTTAAGGGACTTCGCTTGTGTGTTCCTGAGCGCAGTCTCCGGCTACAAATTATTCGCGAACTCCACGATGAGGGACATGTGGGCAGAGATCAAACCCTTCAGCTTGTGGTCGCATCTTATTTTTGGCCGACTCTCCGCAGGGATGTTGAGCGTTACGTTGAACGATGTCGGGTTTGTCAAAAGGCGAAAGGGAAAGCGTCCAACGCTGGTCTCTATCTTCCGCTTCCTATTCCGACTCAACCGTGGACTGACGTCAGTATGGATTTCGTCCTAGGCCTACCTAGAACTCAGCGTGGTCATGATTCAATATTTGTTGTTGTTGATCGCTTTTCTAAGATGGCCCACTTTGTGGCTTGCAAAAATACAACGGATGCTGTCAATGTCGCCAGCCTCTTCTTTCGTGACATCTATAGGCTTCACGGCCTTCCTTCGTCCATTGTCTCTGACAGGGACACTCGTTTTCTCAGTCACTTTTGGCGATCTTTGTGGAAACTTCTTGGTACATCTTTAGATATGAGCACTGCGTACCATCCTCAAACCGATGGTCAGACAGAAGTTACGAATCGATCCTTAGGCAATCTCTTACGTTGTCTGGTGGGTGATAATATTAAGTCTTGGGATACTAAGCTCTGTCAGGCTGAGTTTGCGCATAATCATGCTGTCAACAGAAGCCTCGGGTATTGTCCGTTTCAGGTCGTTTATGGTATCACTCCTCGCTGTCCTCTGGACTTGGCCACAACTCCGGATTTAACTCGACAGCATGGAGAAGCTATTGATTTTGTCTCTGACCTGCAACACCTGCATCAAACGGCTCGTCAAAACTTAGAACAATCAGCCGCTAAATACAAAGCAGCCGCTGATGCTAAGCGTCGTGAAGTTCTCTTTGCACCAGGAGATCTTGTTTGGGTCTATTTGACGAAGGAACGATTGCCTGCAAGAGAGTATAACAAGCTGAAATCGAAGAAGATTGGACCAGTGGAGATTCTTGAGAGTATCAACCCTAATGCATATCGGGTTCAGCTACCAGCGAGTTTTCGAACGTCAAACGTCTTCAACGTCAAGCATCTCTCTCCATTTGGTGGCGATAATGACCATGCAGATTCGTGGGCGAATCCTCCATTCCCCGGGGGAACCTGATGCAGCGCACCATCATTATCTTAGGCTAACGGCCTTACTTGTGTTTCAAGTTTCGTGTTTCCTTTTCTTATGTTGGCTTTTTCCATATTCTAGAATAAGTATTCTTTCCATTAGTTTCTGATTTCCAATTTGTTTAGGTTAAAGGTTTTTCTTAGCTACTATAAATATAGGTCATGATCAAGCTTTGTAAGACACGACTATTTTGAATAAGAAGATTTATAAAGGTTTTTAGGTTTTAAAGAGCTTTGCAAAAGGCACTGCGAAGAGTATTTGCGATCTATCGTTCTTGTTGTGAAATAACTTCAAGAACACGTTACCGAATTTGAATTCAAACCCTTGAATCTCAAATTCATAGCTTCCGCTCTCTATCAATCTCCAAAGCAACTCATGTGATCAACCGCGCTTCCAGTAGCCTGTAAACACCATCAAGAAACTCTCTTTAACTACAAGAAACAAGCCTTCCTCAGAAAAAAAAAAGAAAAAGAAAGAAAGAAACAGTCTTTATGATAAACAAACAGATCAAAAGCATCAAACTTTGCATCGTTCCACAAACAAGGCATTGACTAATTAACTATAACCCAGAACCTAAAAACCTTGTAACCTCAGAGAGAGTTGATTGGAGGGAGAAGAAGAGAGACGAGAAGCTCTCCGCGATTGCCTTCGAATCCTTCTCCACCGTTGCAAGTGTTCTCAGAATCTCCCCTTGATTCAACGGAGATGGATCCGATTTTCCGACGAACCCAGATTCTGCCGCCGAAGAATCTCCATCCACCGGTGGATCCACTTCAACTTCAGCTCCGGCGTCCATTGTTGGGGATGGATTGTACCCATCCTCAAAGCCCATCGAACAAAGGCCCAACCAAATTGGCAAGTCGGCTCGGAGCCGAGAAACCACAGCTCGGCGTTACGGCTCGACTACAGATTGCTTTCAGCCGAGCAGGGAACGATTAGCCGAGCAGGAAGCATCTAGTGAACAACAGTTCGCAGTTTGATGGCAAGCCCGATAAGCTGATAAGGCCCAATCAATTGGTAGAGGAGATTAGGTTTAATCTCCCGAGCAGGGGTATAAAAGGAGAGGAAAGAGCAAAGGAGAATGGATCGACACTTAGATACACACACTGAGCGGCGAGATTAGGGTTTTAGTCCGTACGAGTTATCTCTCCGCTTGTTGTACTTTTCCGGTTAAAGCTCTCCGAGCTCCGGCTTGTTTTCCTTTTTCTCCACCTTTGTAATCTCACTCCGAAATCTAATAAATACCTCTGTTCAACCCATTTTAGTATTGTTTACTCGTTTGAGACCAATCTCACCCTAAACAATTGGCGCCCACCGTGGGGCTGAACAGATTCAGTGTTTTTAGTTCGGTATGACGTCCACAGGTCCAAACCCTAACACCTCTGGAGAGGACTCGGAACTCACTCCTCCTCCACCTCCTCCCATTCCCTCGTCGGATTTCATGAGCTCGGTCATGGCCCGACTCGCTCAGCAGGAAGAAATCCAGAAAGCAACGAACGAACGGCTCGCTACCATCGTTGCTGCCCTCAGCGCACCGCCTACCAGCGGACTTCCGTTCCGACGACAGCTCTTCGATACAAACCCTCTGACTCCGACGGAAGGTGCAGCAGCAAACGAAGCAGAGCGCCTCAGAACCCCAGCAGCTGAGACCCCACCGACGATGTCCGATCAAACGACTATCCGAGAGATCGCTGAGTTAAAGTTTAACCTTCAGCAAATGAGCTCGAGGATTCACCAAGCGACAAGCGCTGCTCCTGAAATAGACAGCGTTATCGCCTCGACTTCGCGGAATCCTTTCACTGATGAGTTGACCCGAGTAAAGCTCAGGAAGATGGACAAGATAAAGCTTCCCGACTACAAACCTGGAGGAGATCCAGTCGAGCATCTGACGGCCTTCAACATAGCTATGGCGAGAGCCCGGCTTTCCGCAGAAGAGAAAGAAGCGGGCTATTGCCAACTCTTCGTTGAGACGCTGAACGAGCAAGCCCTGACGTGGTTCTCCGGGCTTGACGAAGAATCAATCGGTAGCTTCAAGGAGCTCTCCTCGGCGTTCTTGAAGACTTACATCATGTTTACCAAGCGAGAGGCCACAGCTTCAAGTCTCTGGAACTTGAAGCAGAAGAAAGATCAGAGCCTCCGCGACTACATGGAGAGATTCAAGTCAATCGTGTCAAGAATCAACATCCCCGATAACATTGCTATCGACGCGTTGATGAATACCCTCCAAGTAGACTGCAAGTTCCGAGAAGACCTCTATCGGAGCCCTACCCTGTCCCTACAGGATGCCATTGCTCGGTCTCATAACTTCATCCGAATGGAAGAAGACACCAAGGCCATTCTGAGCAAACATAACGCTGCGAAGCAAACGGCGACCAAGAACGCCACCAGCACTCACGTCGAACCCCGTCAGCACGCTTCTTCGAGAAAAAACAACCAGAGGGGTGGTCTCCTTTACGTGGTTGACGAGAACGGGAAGAAGTGGAACACGTTTCACCGAGAAACGGATTCCCCGGATGAAACGCTCCGAGCAACCGCGACTACTGCACCAGCTCAAGTCGATGCTGTGGCAGGATCATCCAAAACTCCCCCAGGCCTCACCAAGTCATGCAAATTACACGGAGTAAAAGGCCATGACACTTCGGAATGCAAGACGCTCTTCGCGCAGTTTCTTTCCTCAATCGAAAGCGGTGAGCTTAAGATCCCCTCTCCAAAACCTAAGAGCGAAAGCAGTTGGAGCAGGAACAAGGACAGAAAGAACCAGAGGAAGAACCAAGGCAAGCCTAAACAGGAGAACCCGAAACCGAAGGATTCCGAGCAGGCGCCTGAGCGGGATGATGATGACGACGTCTCGGCAGACGAAGATCAACCAGCAGTCAGGCAAAGGATAGAAGTTATTCGCGCCCAACCCGAGTCATCATCGGACGATGAAAGCTCTCCAGAAGAAACCCTCGAGACATCGGACCTGCGCGAATTCCTCAAGAGAAAGGCAACTCCCGAGGTCGGGAAACCACCTGGCGCTTCTGACCTCAGATCGAAGCTGGATGCTAAACGGTCGAAGCATGCGCCTCCAGACGAAGCTCCCGTTTCTGATCTAAGAGAGCGATTAAACGCCAAAATAGGCGACTTACGCGAGAAGCTAAACCGCAGTAAGACCGACCAACAGGAGGAGAGTAAAGATCTCCGTGACATCCTTGTCAAGAAGCGATCAACCATGAGGCCACAGATTAATGTGATCATAGGAGGATCCCCCCCTTGCGGAGATTCGGTAAGATCTGTGAAAGGTCATCGCCGACAAGCCGAAACGTCTCAGCGTTGGCCGCAGAAACCTCCCAGCGATCCCGAGATTTCTTTCTCTCCGCACGATCTGTTCGGAGTCAGTCTACCTCACAACGATCCACTGCTCGTCGTCTTAGCAATCGATAAGTACGACGTCACGAAGGTGCTCATCGATACAGGAAGCTCGGTGGACATTATTTTTTAAGAGACTCTGGTCAAGATGGGAATTGATTTAAAGGACGTGAAGCCATCATCAAGAACACTAACTGGTTTCAACGGATCCTCCGAGGTAACTCTCGGAACGATCCGCCTAGCAGTCCAAGCGGAAGGAGTGACCAGAGTGGTCAAATTCTCGGTAGTCAGCACAAAGACCCCCTATCACGTGATCCTCGGAACCCCATGGCTACACTCCATGCGAGCAATCGCATCAACCTATCACCAGTGTGTCAAGTTCCCCGAAATCGACGGAACCATCAAGTCTATTCGTGGAGATCAACGCGCTGCCCGAGATCTCTTGATCGCAACCGTTAAGCTGCAGCGCGCACAGTCCCTTGTTAATTCGGTATCACCACCAATAAGCAAGGTATGCCCTCAGAAGGAGGAAGTGCTCGAAGTTCCAGTGGATGAGTCGGACCCGAGCAAAGCTCTTCGCATCGGCGCATATCTTTCCGATGAAATGAAACTCAAGATCATTGATTTCCTGAAGAAGAATCTATCAACCTTCGCGTGGTCGATGTCCGACATGCAAGGAATCGATCCCGCGATCACGACGCATGAGCTGAACGTAGATCCTAATGTCAAGCCAATTCGCCAGAAGAGGCGGAAGCTAGGTCCCGAGAGATCAAAAGCAGTCGTTGAAGAAGTAGAGCGACTACTCAATGCCGGATCAATTACTGAGGTCAAGTACCCGGAGTGGCTAGCCAACCCGGTCGTAGTAAAGAAGAAGAATGGCAAGTGGCGTATGTGCGTTGATTTCACGGATCTCAAACAGGCATGCCCGAAGGATAGTTACCCGTTGCCGAACATCGATCGGCTCGTCGAATCGACCGCCGGAAACGAGATGCTTACCTTCATGGATGCTTTCTCGGGGTACAACCAGATCCTGATGCACCCCGAGGATCGAGAAAAGACTTCGTTCATCACCGATCGAGGGACTTACTGCTACAAAGTAATGCCCTTCGGATTGAAGAACGCAGGAGTGACTTATCAACGGTTAGTTAACCGCATGTTCGCCAAGCAACTCGGAAAAACCATGGAGGTTTATATCGATGACATGCTGGTTAAGTCATTCCGAGCAGATGAACATCTGACGCACCTGCAAGAATGCTTCGAGATCCTCAATGCATATAAGATGAAGTTAAACCCGGCCAAATGCACTTTTGGCGTCTCATCTGGCGAGTTCCTCGGATACATCGTGACACAAAGAGGAATCGAAGCAAACCCCAAACAGATAAAAGCAGTCCTCGATCTTCCGAGTCCAAGAAACTGCCGAGAAGTCCAACGGCTTACCGGCAGAATCGCAGCTCTCAACAGGTTTATCTCACGATCAACCGATAAATGCCTCCCCTTCTATGATCTCCTCCGAGGAAACAAGAAGTTTCTCTGGGATGAAAAATGCGAGGAAGCATTTTCTCAGCTCAAGCAGTACCTTACAACCCCCCCAATCCTAGCCAAACCAGACGTAGGCGACGTCTTGTCTCTGTACATTGCTGTGTCTTCCGCTGCTATTAGTAGTGTATTGATTAAAGAAGACCGCGGTGAGCAAAGACCAGTGTTCTATATGAGCAGAAGGATGACCGGACCCAAGACTCGGTATCCAACACTCGAAAAAATGGCTTTGGCAGTGGTGGAGTCGGCGAGAAAACTACGTCCTTATTTTCAGTCTCATTCGGTGGAAGTCCTAACCGACCAACCGCTGAGAACCGTGCTACAAAACACGACTAGAGCTGGCCGGCTAACCAAGTGGGCTATCGAGCTTGGAGAACTCGATATCACTTACAAATGCCGAACAGCAGCCAAAGCTCAGGTTCTCGCAGATTTTCTTGCAGAGTTGTCACCCGAGCTGGCTCAAGACCTTGAAGTGCACGATGCAAACTGGATCCTCCACGTCGATGGTTCCTCAACGAACAAATGCTCGGGAGCAGGAGTCCAACTCCAATCTCCAACAGGGGAACTGATCAGGCAATCATTCAGTTTCGGTTTCCCGGCGTCCAATAACGAGGCGGAATACGAGTCGCTCATCGCAGGGCTTCGCCTCGCGAAGGCAGTTAAAGCCAAAAGACTAAGTGCATACTGTGACTCGCAACTAGTTGCAAGTCAATTCAGCGGGGAGTACGATGCACGGAATGACAGAATGGACGCTTACCTCCGAGTTGTCCAAGATCTAGCAAAGGAGTTCGAGTTCTTCGAGCTAACAAAGGTCCCCCGCGGAGAGAACGTATGCGCAGACGCATTGGCAGCACTCGGAAGCAAACTTCGAGATCAAGTCAAAAGAACCATCCCGATCCATCGGATTGACAAACCGAGCATCGACATCTCGGGGGAGGCAATGGACATTATCTCCACAGTTTCTGAGAAAACATCCCGAGCAGAGGCTGACAGTGACATCGAGATGACCGATCAACATCAAGCACCGAATGACTGGAGAACAGAGTTCATCAACTACCTTACCAGTGGAACAGTCCCGACTGTAAGTGGGCTGCAAGACGCCTCAAGAGACGTAGCGCACACTATGTCATCATGGAAGGCGAGCTCCACCGAGTAAACGCTAGCAAGGTCCTACTCAAGTGCATTTACGGCGAGCAAACGAGGCTTGTCATGGCTGAGACTCACGAAGGAGCAGGTGGAAACCATTCCGGAGGACGAGCACTCGCTTTGAAAATCCGAAACGTAGGATTCTTTTGGCCGACGATGAATACAGACTGCGAAGCATATGCCCGGAAGTGCGACAAATGCCAAAGGCATTCTCCGAGCATTCATAGCCCAACTGAGCTATTAAGAACTTCAGCAGCCCCTTACCCATTCATGAGATGGGAAATGGACATCATCGGCCCGATGCCGAACTCCCGCCAACGTCGTTTCGTTCTAGTCTTAACCGATTACTTCACAAAGTGGATCGAAGCAGAAGCTTTTGCTCAGGTTACCGAGAAAGAGGTCCGAGGTTTCGTATGGAAAAATATAATTTGTCGTCACGGTTTACCGTATGAAATCGTGACGGATAATGGCTCGCAGTTTATCTCGGGAGGATTCAAGGACTTCTGCAGCAAGTGGGATATCAGGCTAAGTACCTCAACGCCGAGATATCCTCAGGGGAACGGTCAGGCCGAGTCATCCAACAAGATCATCATCGATGGCATCAAGAAACGTCTTGACCTGAAGAAGGGACATTGGGCCGACGAACTCGATGGCGTCCTTTGGTCGCACCGAACAACCCCAAGAGGCGCGACCAAATCCACCCCTTTCTCCCTCGATTACGGAATGGAGGCAATGGCCCCTGCAGAAGTCAACGTCGCAAGTCTTCGACGAGCAAAGATGCTCCAGTACGTCGAGCTTAACAGCGAGATGTTGCTGGATGCTCTAGACGAGCTTGAAGAGAAAAGGGACCAAGCTCTACTCCGAATTCAAAACTACCAGAATCAGATCGAGAGTTACTACAACAAGAAAGTCCGAGCAAGACCTCTCGAACTCGAAGACTTAGTGTTGCGAAAAGTTTTCGAGAACACTAAGGAATTGAACGCTGGAAAGCTCGGGGCAAATTGGGAAGGACCTTATAAGATTATCCAAGTCGTGAAACCAGGTGTTTACCGACTTGCAACTTCCCGGGGAGAGGCAGTCCCACGAGCCTGGAACTCGATGCACCTCCGTTGTTTCTATTCTTAGAGAATGAATCAAGGTTTATCTCACCGAGCAGATGACAGCAGTCACAGTTTGCTCGTAAAAAAAAAAAAAAAAAAAAAAAAAGCCCGAGTAGATGCACCCTACGGTCACTTCTACACGTCCGAGCAATGACCTACGTCACTTTTGCTCGGGCAAACCGAACTACGAAAGGCTTGATCCTCCTCGGAGGTACGTAGGCATCCCCTTTACGGGGTCCAGCCCCAACAAAAACAAAAACCAAAAATTTTGGCTCAACGATCATTCCCGTTTGCTCTATCAAGACGAACGCCGAGGGAATTATCTCGAGCAAACGATGCCAGCCCCTTACCTAACAAGCGGCGCACATGTACTCGTCCCAATCAATTGCTTGGATCCTGATCAGATCAGAGCAAAGGGAAACGGAGACCCGTGTCACCGATGCTATCCGCATTGACCGGCTCATCAAGAAATCTTCGAACCTAATCACGAATAAAGAACTAAGAGTTGGCCGACCAAGTTTCTTCTATTCATTGTGTAGCGTTCGAATACATTTTCTCAATAAAGTTATCTTTGAATAAAATTCTTGCTGCTGTTTATTCCATTAAATCTCTTACGGTTAATCGGATTCATAAACATTTGGTCGGCGGGAAAGTAAATTCATTATCATCTTGGAATTGCCTAAGGAAAAAGAACTTGAAAGAAATTTCAAGGGAACTTAAGCATAAAAGATAAGAGAAATAAGCGCCGAATAAACGATAATGGGATGAAATCCCGAGTTAATGACAACAACAAAAGCCCGACCGGGCAAAAACCTAAAGGTTCAAAAAAAGAGATAAAGGGGAATAAAACCCCTAAGGTTACAACAAGAAAACCCCTTCGGGCAAATACAACAAAAGAAAACGAGATAATGCGATCATTCTTGAACTGGAGCTGAATCCTCGTTCCCGCCGTCTTCGACTTCCGGACCCGAGACACGCCCAAACGGCACTTGAGAAGGAGGTTCATTCACCATCGGCAATACCCCTTGACCACCTCCTTCTGTTCCGCGTCCTCCGGAAGAAGACGAAGACGAACCGGTCAAAGCAACAACAGGAACCGACCCATCCAGCGGTGCAGCTGCTTTGGTTAGCGTCTGCTCGATAGTACGAGTATCCCGATCAACTTGTCGAGTCGAAGACCCCGCAGCCGGAACAACATCACCCGCAGGCTCTTCGGGATTGGGGCTGCGATCCCTAATAGGAGTACGAAGCGCGATGGCAGCCTCGGAGTCGATCAAGCCTTCATTCGACCCAAACGGATCGATCTGCCTCCATATCTCCTCGACGAGGAACCGGGACGGCTGCACCAAAGGAGATAGATGAAGGTCCTCCTCCGGG
The DNA here is from genome assembly GCA_026261945.1 of Hirschfeldia incana. NCBI lineage: Eukaryota > Viridiplantae > Streptophyta > Magnoliopsida > Brassicales > Brassicaceae > Hirschfeldia > Hirschfeldia incana. The sequence continues at coordinate 10,452,189 of JABCMI010000006.1, forward strand.
ATATCCTTCACCTCAAGCCGGCTGGCCTCCCCTCTGTAGAACTCCTCGAGATCAGCAAATTCGTCGATTTTATCTTGGGGGATCTCGATCCCCGAGTCTCTGATCTGCTCAAGGCATTTCCTCGTTCCGAACGCTTGGCTATGCAGGCAGCGAGCTTCATCATAATCGTCTTTCTTCTTCTCCCGAAGAGATATTCGATGGAAGCGTTTCTCAGCTTTCGCGATCATAGCCATCATCACACGAATTCTCTCGTGTGTGACTTCGAAGTTCCGAGACTTCCTGAGCCGAGCAACCTCACCAGCATGCCTCAAGATCCTTGAGTCCCTACTCACCTCCAGAGCAGCCTTCTCCTTCCTCAGCCCTTCCACGACGATCTCCAAGTCTTTGATCGACTCCTTGCACATCTTCAAGTCAGCTTGATCGGAGGCTTTGGCATCTTCGAACTCCTTCCTAAGGATCTCCTCCCGAGCGACCGCCTCGTCTCTCTCGCGAGTGATAACTCGGAGAGAATCTTCGTTATCAAGACGAAGCTTCTCCCTTGCTGCTTCACCATCGCGGAGCTGCTCCCTCGCTTGCTTCAGCGCAAGATTATACTTCTTGATGAGCTCGTTCCAGTCACCGTGATTCTGCTCGGAACCAGAGATGACAAGTTCAGAACAATCTAATTAATCAAATCCGAAGGAAGGAAAAGGTCAGTCTTTACCTTCACAGAGGAGCTCGCCGCATGCTCGTACTCATCTCTAAAGATGAGGTCGCTTGCTGAAGGATTCTGGTCGGGACCGCCTTTAAACAACAGCATAAGGCGACCGCATTCATCCGGATAAAAGGGGAGAGGAAGCTCCCGGTTAAACTCGAAATGGAGTTTATCCGAAGAGACGTCTCCTCGATTAACGGGAGTTCGGGCTTCAGACCCTTCTTCTACCCTGGATGGTGATCCGCCGAGGAAAGGGCTCGAACCCTCCCCACCTTGTGGCAACATCCCAGAACCACCGGTAGGGTTCCGGATTTCCTTCAGCTTCCTGGCCCGATCAGCCAGCGTCTGGTTATCATCATCGTCCGAGACCTGGACCTCAGACGAAGCTCCTTGAGTAAGAATATTGAGTTCCTCCTCACCAACAGAGGAAGAGCGCTCGGTCCGACCAGACTTCTTTCTTCTCTTTTTCAGAGGAACTTCCTCCGGCGACGGGTCCTCAGTGTCCGGAACAGCTATGGTTTCGGAATCAGCATCTGCCCGTTTCCTCTTTGTCTTCTTTTTCTTCTTCTTTGAAGAACCCTCCACCTGCTTTTCTTCAGGAAGTGCCTCCTCGGCGTCTTCTCGTTCAGGCATTTCCTCGTCCTCACCCCTCTCCGAGGAAGCAGTTTTCTTCTTCTTCTTCTTCGGAGGCTCCTTCGCGGTAGCACCTCCAGAGGAAACTCGTTCGGTTGTGACGGGGGCCGGAGTGTTCCGTGGTTCCGAAGAGTCGACCGCATCCTCAGGATTTTTCTTTCTGGCCTTCGAACGAGCAGCCACGACTTTGCTAAGATCCGGGAGTTCCTTCATTCTACGAGCACGGTTAATTTCTTTCTGCTCAGGAGGGGTGAAGAGAGACAATCGTTTGTCGATTGGATGATCGATGTAAGGGATGGAGTTCGATATCCAATCCTCTGCGAAGAACAAAAAAATGCGTTAACACCCGAGACATAAAATGGAGGAGTACCAAGGAGAGGAAAACTCACGACTAGCAATCCGATCAACCGATCTTAGAATCATGTCCCGAGAAAAGTTCTTCCAATGGTCTTGTTTCTGCAACGCCACTATCCGAGCAGGACCTTTCCAATCCTCCGAGTAAGTAGCAAGGTTTGGGTGACCAACTGCACATCAATAAGAAGAACGAATAAAGATAAGGTCAGACACGTCTGCGTGAAAAATTTACTGAGTTTGGTGACTGTACCCATATCCGCGTTCCAAAGGACACGGTACTTGGAGCTGGGCGGTTCCTCGAAAGCCGACCTGTTAGACTTAATGTAGAAATAGAACCTCTGCCAGTTCAAGGTTTTGGTCGGACCCCCAGCGAGAACGTTCTAGCTCGGTCGTTGCCTCGTCGAGACAATCCCATCCGGGGAGATCGAGACTGATGTCAACTCTTCGAAGGCTCTGACGCTGAGCGTCGAGCCAGCTTCAGCCGCCATCACCGAGAGCGCGACCATCAGGCGAATCGATCCGTTGATCAGTTGACTCAACGCAACGTTCCTCCGAAAGGCATACGCTGTAACGATCCGAGGAATCGGAAACCACAATCTCGTATCCTTCTCGAAGTATGACTCGTAGATATATTGGTAACCTCTCGGAGGAGTCCAAGGACGCTGGTCCTGCCTCGGAATAATGAAGGTCACCCTGTTCCCCCTAAGATTGCGGAGAACGGTCTCTACTGAATTAGTCGTTGATCGGGTACCTTCAACGTTCGACCAATCTTGACCCGAGACAACAGACGGACGGATCCGCATCTTCTCCAGAGGACCCTCATCAGCAAAGATGTTCCCAGGATAAAGACTCCTTGGGATGATCGTCGTATCGACAGCCTCTTGACCATCCCCATCACCTCGGAATTGACCCCTCGCCTCCGCGACGAGTAAACGCTGAGCACGGCTCAGATTTTTGGTATCCATCATCGCATCGCGATGAATTTCCTCTGCCGGATCCTCGGAGGAACTCCGAACAGAGGTCACCTGTTTCCCTTTTTCTGCTCGGGATAACCTCCTAGGCGACGACATCTCGGACAACGAAATAATAAGCAAAGTTAAGAGAGGGAAAGAAGTAGAGAGAGAAAGTACCTTGTGAGTGCGGAGAGAAAATGAAGAAAAGAAAAGGGGGGGGGGAGCGATATTTATAGGGAGAGACGGGCTCTCGGACCAAGGCGTCATTATTACGCCTAAAAAGGCCTAGGTGGGCCTAATTACTGTTTGCGCGTAGCGCGCAATCGCGCCGGTTCGTTTTCTCGGTCTCGAGCCTCAAAACCCATCAATCAATCCGGTCCGAATCCTCGGTACAATTCCCAGAAAGATCTCCGATCGCGCCGGTTCGTTGTCCCACCGATGAAGCACCTCCGAGATAACGATCCGAGAAACTTGTGGAAGGAAATCACTCAAAATGCTCGGTATATCCCCTTTGTCCTCCGAGCTAATAAAACCAAATCTATCGACGAACCGATCACTCGATTCCTCAATAGACTGGGGGGGGGACTTACTGTTGGGGATGGATTGTACCCATCCTCAAAGCCCATCGAACAAAGGCCCAACCAAATTGGCAAGTCGGCTCGGAGCCGAGAAACCACAGCTCGGCGTTACGGCTCGACTACAGATTGCTTTCAGCCGAGCATGGAACGATTAGCCGAGCAGGAAGCATCTAGTGAACAACAGTTCGCAGTTTGATGGCAAGCCCGATAAGCTGATAAGGCCCAATCAATTGGTAGAGGAGATTAGGTTTAATCTCCCGAGCAGGGGTATAAAAGGAGAGGAAAGAGCAAAGGAGAAGGGATCGACACTTAGATACACACACTGAGCGGCGAGATTAGGGTTTTAGTCCGTACGAGTTATCTCTCCACTTGTTGTACTTTTCCGGTTAAAGCTCTCCGAGCTCCAGCTTGTTTTCCTTTTTCTCCACCTTTGTAATCTCATTCCGAAATCTAATAAATACCTCTGTTCAACCCATTTTAATATTGTTTACTCGTTTGAGACCAATCTCACCCTAAACATCCATTTTCCCCCAATAGTTAATTCCGGTGGCTACTCGACGTGTAAGATTGTATCTGTTCTCTAAAGTATTAGGAAATTACAAATTCACCCCACTGCTTTTCATTATTACTTTTTCCGTTTCTGAAAGTAGGATTTTCTGAATTTTATTTTTGTTTTATGAAGATAATTTTTTTTTATCTTTTTAAGGTATTTTTGTATATTCTTGAATAACATTAATTGTAAATATTTGAATTAATTAAATTTTATTGATAGATAGTTATTGAAAAGTATCTAAACGAATAAATAATAAACTGAATTGCAAATATTTATTCTATTTTTGATAAAGATCAAAAAAACTTCGGAAAATCCTAATAGTTTTAGGAACCGAAGGAGTACATATATTACCCTAAATTAACAATTAAAAAACTCACCAACTAAACTGGCTATTATAAAAAACCAAGTTAACTTAACCGAAAGTCTTAACGGCACATCACCGACATAGAGTGATCATCTTCCAAAGTCTCGAGTAATATTCAATGGCGTTTGGTCAATTTCGTACAGCCAAATAAATTGAAGGCGATAACTCAAAATCCCTGTGTTTTATTAAATATATGGGCTTATTGGTGAAATAGCCATGTTTCAGCATGAAATTAGGTGAGTAGTATTGATTTTGACATAATTAAATGTCAGACTTTTTGCTCACATTCTCTCCGGTTCTACCCTTTTACGTAGACGGTGGCAAGTTACAGTTCTTAAAATAAGTAACACGGTTCTTTTTGTGACATAACTATATAAGTGCGTATTTCAATTATAATTAACACATAAGATGTAAGAGAATGTTGTGACACAAATGAATTATAGATGTACACGTTCCACAACTTATATTACATGGTAGACAAATTACATGAACTACTATTCTATGTGAAATAACATAGATCCAGAAATAAACTGAACCTTACCAACTAAGAGCTAAACATTACATGAAAATATTACTAATATACCAAAACAACATGGTTATAATAGAGTAATCCATTGTTTTTATATATAAATGAACTTTTTCTATTTCAAACATTACAATGGTGAAGAACAGTAAGCATTCATTATAGATCATGCATACAATGTTATCTCAAGTAGAATAGTGTGTCACTCGATTCTATCTCAAATAGAATAGTTTGAACATATAATTTTTGAACATATATTTTATTTCAAATAGAATATGCATAAAATATTTCACACATACATTTCTAAACCCTAAATTTTAAACCCTAAACCCAAATAGAATGGAACAAAATAAATAACACAATACTTATAAAATGTATATAAAAAATGTATATAATTGCATTGAAGAAGTTATAGCTGACCCTAACCATACCCAACACCTTTTAAATAATAAATCTTAAACTTTAATCACTAAACCCTAACCCAAATATAAACCATAAACTCACATATCAAAATATAAGAAAATACTTAATATTATATAATATTAAATTATTATTTTATATTATCTAACATGGAATGAAGACTACTCTTGTGAATATATTTTGTCACCAACTCATCTCCAACTCTTAACCCAACACATTTTTAAGTATTAAATAGTAAACCCTAAACTCGAATTCCTAAACCCAAATCTAAAATGTAAACTATTTTAGATTAAATCAAATAGTACAGGATTGTAACCCCAAATTTCAAAATACCAGTAAGATGCATTATCATTCGACATGGGTCATGCAGAATAGAAAAAGTGAAAATGTAGTTCAAATCTAAAGATCAACTTAACATATTTCTCAAATGTTGATATGACTATGCCTTCATGGAAGGTAGTAATGCTTGCTCCCAATATCAACTCTAATCGTACATAAACTAAACTTTATCAACTAATCACTAAACCCTACAAAGAAATGTAAACCTTAATCCAATGTCAATCATAATTTTCTATAAACTAAACTCTAACTACTAATCAATAAATCCTACACGAAAATATAAACCATAATACAAATATAAAAATACATAAATATTAAATACAAGTATGAATACATAAGTTAAAGAAGGTGATATTAATCGTTTGAATATATTCTATTCCAAATCAAATGGAATATAATCGTATATATTTCATTCTATTCCAAGTCAAATGGAATAGACCTAATGGAGATCATGTTATTTTCAGACGTTAAAACTCGTATGTAACAACATATGAAGAAATGAGAGAAATAACGCAGATTAAAATGTGACGGTTTTAATTTCTTCACTCGATGCTGGAGACCTTTCAACTTTACGAAGTTATCAAGAGAAATAAAAGGAAGCTGTGAAAGGAGGTAAGCCACGATTTACCTTTTACAGATAATAATATAGACTTTTAATTATTTTTGTTGTTGCAGGTTTCACCGGTTGACAGAAGGGATAAAACAGTATTAATATAGAAAAGTAACGTCGTGTATAGATCCGTTAGGTCAATTGGCTAGTAGGTAGATTATCGTTTTTTTCATGGCTATTGGAGCCAATTTCCCTAAATATTACTTTCAAGAATTCAAGATTTAGAAGAGTTCAAGAACGGAGGGGTTTCTTGTAGCAAAGATTGAATATAAAATCCTGTTAGGCTTCTTGGCCATTCTCGTAGAAGATTCAATTAGCGATTAAATTGATAAGAACCAGATATATATACTCAATAGATATTATCTGAATCATCTAATCTTGGTAGGACGTATTGACGCATTACAAGTTAGACGTTACTATTACCATACTGTTAATTTCCTTGGTAAATTCCCAAAAATTGAGCTTCAAAGTAAGCGCTTCTTTTTGCTTAACTCTTCTGATTGGTTTTAGTCTTTTAGAATATGTGTCTAGTGCAGAATTTGAGTATTTGTCCGAGTTTCGTTTTCCTTTAATATCCGACGGAACCATAGGGTTGAATGTTCAGGTTATGATTTAGTCTGGTCGAGCTATATGACCAAACTTTAAAACAGAGTAGCGCATGAACAATGGAAACAGTTAATTTTAACGAATCTCTGTTCATAGTCATAGACGTTGCGTAATAGTTTATAATCAAATATCAGACTGTTAGCTTTACAAAATTGTACCGTCAACGAGGTGCTAGACTAGTAATAGAAGCATCGTCGATTGAACAGAGAGCAGACGCATCCAAACATGGACCGGCTCTCCCTGCTTGTTCAGGCCTGCTTCGGAGAAAAAATCCAGGGTGTCGAGGTGCAGCGAGAGCGATTGAACTAGTAGTGAGCATCTGGACGATTGCTGACATTGTTGGTCGATCTTCAACATCGTCTTGAACACATAGTAAAGCAATATGAATGCACCTGATAATTTCGTTTGTTAGATTGTTATCTCGAAAGGGCGGATCAACGAGCTCTGATGGTGAACCATTGCTCCATAGCCTCCAAGTCTATTGAACATTTTAATAGTTAGAACTTTGGTCACTATTATAAAAACCTGGAAAATCTCTGTAAGTGTTTAAAACTCACATATGTAACCAAGTTGCCGACACTACCATCCATTTGGTAGAGACTACTGTTCTTCTTGCCGCTTATAATCTCTAGAACTAAAACCCCAAAACTGTACACATCTGATTTCATGGAGAACTGGCCATACATGGCATACTCGGGAGACATGTAACCACTGCAACAATTCTTAAACGTTTGAGTTAATAGAAGTATATTACAGACTAAAAAAGGGTAATACATGGTAAGAGAAAAACTTACTAGGTTCCGACTACTCTTTTCGTATTAGCTTCTGTTTGGTCCATTTCAAAAATTCTTGCCATTCCAAAATCAGCAACTTTCGGGTTCATACCAGCATCCAAAAGGATATTACTAGCTTTGAGATCACGATGTATAATTATGAGTCGTGAATCTTGATGAAGATAAAGAATTCCTCGTGCAATTCCTCCAATTATCTTGTACCTTTTCTTCCAATCCAGCTGGCCCTGCATCGTAGAGTCTGCACAGGCGTACTTAAAAACAAATAATGGCATCTTGAAAAAGATATTAGGCTATCTATGAAACTCAACTAACCAAAAAGAAAATAATCGAGGCTTTTGTTGGGCACAAACTCGTAGACAAGTATCTTCTCGTCTCCTTCCAGACAAAATCCAAGAAGCCTTACCAAATTTCTATGTTGTAGTTTTGCCACAACAACAACTTCGTTTACGAACTCTCTTTCACCTTGTCCTGATGTCTTTGATAGCCTCTTCACTGCAACTTGTACTCCACTAGGAAATGTACCCTACAGGATTGTTATATGTCTTACAACAATCACAAGAATCGTAAATGGCCGCAAGATAAAAATGGACTCAAATGCAGTTTTATAGGTTACAAATGAAGCAATATATGAAGGAAGGACTACAGTTTGCTCTATTCTCTGTAAAACAAGGAATGAGGAAGGAGTTTATGTTATTGTAATGAGATTATGTATAGGTTCTCAGTTACCAGGTTGTTGCACCTAATCCCATACATCACAAATGCTCAAAACAGTTCACACAACTTAAAACGTTTCCAAGGTTCAAAACTCTAAACTACCTTATCTTAGTTAGCCATTCCATTAATACTTGTAGATAAATATCAACGGAAGAAACCTTATACCTTGTAGACTTGGCCAAATCCACCTTGACCAAGCTTATTACTCAGTGAAAAGTTATCTGTTGCTGCCTCAATCGCCTTAAAATCAAACTGAAGTGATCCTGAAGCGGTAATTTCATCATTTCCTGTAGAAACAAATTCAACAGCTGAAATAAGATAAGAACAAAGCTGAATATTCAATCATTTGACCTAGGGGAAGGAGTCTTTTACCTTGAGCAAGTGGTTCCGTCTCATAAACCGTCCTTGTTTTATTAGCCGCCCGGACAAGAAACACAGCTACAAAGAGAAGAAAAACCGCTGTGACTGGAACAACAACAGCGATGATTACGACAGTGGTGGACCTTCCCTCTTTTCCTGCACACAGACAAATAAATATAGTTGGCCTAATATTACATACAAACCCCTGCTCTAACAAGTAAGTCAAAGGAAAAGCTAATGTTCACACCAAGTCGTGGTGAAGGGATTAAAATATTGGCTGTTTCGTTGAAGAACGGGTAAAGCTCGTATCTCAAACTACAGCTCGCCCCAAGAAGTCTTCCCCCAGTTTTGTTAGTGGGTGATTCACTGATGGTCAGTTCATTAATGGTCTGCTGCAGACAACGCAAACAGTCATCTCTCGTCAGATCAGGAATGCACTGAACCATGCCGTACAAGCTCTGAGATGCAGATATGTTGACCTTTCTCGCATCGAACTTCTTAGAACTACTCGCTGCCTCATTGGCGGCATCGATTAGTATGGACATAACTGAATCTGAGAACTTGTCTGGGTTGCTAAACGTAACATTGACAATGTTGTTATACAAGATGATTCCGTTTGTTCTGTTTTGGAGTGAAGGGTCCAGGAAAAAGTTCTGGTCAGCGTATCGAAGCATGCACTGGTCATACCATACCAAGGCGCCTTTTTCTTCTGGACACCGAAACAGTGTGTCTTGGACCGCAAAGACGACGCAGTCATGACAGTCTTCCGCCGAGGTATCTCCCCGGCATAGGGAGAGTCCGAATACCACGTCAGGGCTCTTACCTGCGGCGGTGCTGTAGAATCCATTTGAAAAGGAGGGACGGTTAGAAGAAAGAGATGACAAAAGGGTTCCAAGATTGGAAGAGTATGTGCTGTTTGTGGGGTAAGTTGTCGTATTGGGACAAATATGGTAGATGTAAGTAGGGTTTGTTCGCTGTGCAGAAGATCTTAAGCTTGCAAAGAAAGCAAGAAGGAAGAGAGAACCAAAACAGACATAGCTAGACATTTTCTTCTCCTTTCCTTCATTTGTTTGTTTGATTGTGAATTTATGAGTCTAAACAAATCTTGATGCCATCATAATAAATTAAGGACAGGAAGAAAAAAAAAACACTAGAGTGAAGAAACCAGCTAATACTTCTGTGTAAAGAAATGTTATGTCTTGCAAGACAATGTCAACTTCTTTTGGCGTCAACTAATTCACAATAAACAAACAACATTCAAACATAATATGTTTGACATCCACTAATCAAACGCATACTTCTCCCCAAATTTTCTATTCCAGTACCGAATATTTCTTTATTAATTTTCGTGTGTGTGTGCGCGCGCGCATGTGGACTTGTATCAACCTCTGTTTTTTTCTGGACGTATGAAACCATCTATAACATCGCATACTCAGGAGAAATATAATATAACACTGCCAAAATACTTAAATAGTTAAATATTGAGTTAACACAAGCATACTACGGTTTATAGGGGCAATAAATGGCAAGAGAAAAACTTACTAGGTTCCAACTACTTTCTTGTATCGGCTTCCGTTTGGTCCATCCCAAAAATTATCGCCATTCCAAAATATGTAACTTTGGGGTCTGCGTCCAACTGGATGTTACCGGCAACTTGTAATCTCTGATACATGTTGAATCGTCAAGCTATAGCAGTGATCACATTGTGAAGAAAGTTATAGCAACTTAAAAGTTAACCCTGGTTTGCTCGCTTAAATTAGACCAAAAGAAAACTTCAAAATTAACTTGTGGGATATGTGGAGAGTGAGTCTGGTTGAGCTATGATAGTAATTAGTAAACATAGGGAAGGAAAGCAGAGTTAACGATTTATTACAAAATCAGTAACAAAAAGAAGGATTCATAACTAATCAAAAATGCTGCGACACTTTTTGTTGTTGATATCATAAGTATTAATTAGACTAGGGGTTAAACCGCTCTACGCGCGGAGCTATTTTGATTTTCTGATGGTAATATTACGATAAATGTTTAATGTAATATTTTTATTTTTTATATTGTATATTTAGTTCTTATTTAATTTACTATATATTTTTCAGATAGATATTTAATGTACTTTTTATATTTCTTATATATATATACATATATATACTTCTTATTATTTAATTTTCATATATTATATATTTACTTATCTCTATAATATTATTTGAGAAGTCACTTTCTTAGGTGTCGCGCTCACGTTAACTCTCAGAGTGGTTGATTACTATGATACCCTTAATGAAAAAAAAAACCATTTAAATACTATTCTTTTCTTTAAAATTTTTCCAAATAACAATATAAAATAAAAAGGAAATATTTATAAAGCATAAAAAAATTAAAACGAAAATATATGCATATATAATATGATTTCATAAAAAAGAAAGTTCAGAAAATATTAATATTTAATTTAAAATATATTTTTAAATAACATAAAATATTTTTATGAAGTAATTAAATGCTTTTCTTATATCTATATATTCTTAGATGAAAAATATATTTGTATACAATGTCATTTCATAAAAAAAAAGATTCACACATATGCTCTTGATATTAAAAAATAAGAAATATTTTTCTTTTAAAACATAATTTTACAATGTGAATATATATTTTCAAACTAATAGAACTGGTTTTTATATATCTGTCTATTTTATTAGATGATTACATAAAATAATTAAGTAACATAAACTGATATATGTTTGATTGACAAAAAAATAATTTATGATTTCTAATTAGTATTTGAAATATATATATATTCTTTTTTAATTTTTCATATATTTAGTCTACTATAATATCTTACAATTACAGAAAAAAATAAAATTATATTTTACTTATATAATATAATTTCTCAAAAAAACACATTTTTACTACATACTTTAAGAGATATAAAAGAAAACTTTTAAAAAAGTTTAACACTAAACATCTTTTGATCAAATAACTACAACATGAGTGACTTGACTAATTTTGCTTATATATAAAATCTTAGATTTAACTACAATAAAAATTAATTAATTTATTTATTTTATAAGAATATATAATTATATAATAAGATTTGCTTATTTTATAAATTTAAATTACAGGATGACTTAAAACCTATGAACAATTGAAAAATAAAATATTAACTCACTGTTACAATTTAGTTCTTTTGTAAAATTATATATATGCATGAGACTTTATAATATTATTATTATATTAATTTATGTGTTTTGAAAAAGATAATTTAGTTTATTTTGTATGTCATTCTAACCACAATATATCTTAAGTTATACATAATATTACTAAAATATAATTATATATCTAAGATAAAAATCAACCTAAATGCAAATATAAAAATTAAAAATAATAATATATTTAGAATAAAAATATTATTGTTGAATTAAAAGAAACAGAAGAAATTCAATATGTCCAAAGGATAACTAAATCGACTATGAAAAACAACAAAACTGATTAGATATAAAATATCTAAAATCATATGTATAATTAAATTAATATAAGATTATTAATATAAATTATAAAACAAATTTTAAATTAATAAAATTAAAATAAATATCAATCAATTATTACAATTTATTTAATTTGTAAATATTTATGCCCGTGCATGAGCACGGGAAAATCACCTAGTCTAATACTATGCTAGATGCTTAGTGTAATATTTGTATTTCTTATATTGTATATTTATTATCATATATTTTACTATCCATTTTTCATATGTATTTTTAATTAGTTTTTTTTCATTTTTATATTATAAACTTACTTATTATGTATTTTTCTTATTTTGTATATTTACTTATTCTAAATTCATTACTTTATCAAATGATAATATTACGCTTTATGTTTAATGCAAATTTTTTTATTTCATATATATTTATTATTGATTTTTTCTTATATTATATATTTACTTATCTAATATTACGATACATTTTTATTGTAATGTTTTTTTCTTATATTGTATATTTAATTATTATTATTTTATTATTTATCATTTTGTATATTTACTTATTTTAAAGATTTTACTTTTATAACAAATGATAATATTAAGACAGGTGTTTAATGTAATATTTATATTTTTTATATTTTATATTTACTTATTTATTTTTTTCCTATGTTGTATATCTACTTATTAAATATTTGGAAGTAATAATGTAAAAAATATATATTTTCAGATACATTTTTAATGTAATTTTTTCATATCTTATATTGTGTATTTACTTATTATTTATTTGTCTTATATTGTATATCTAATTATTCTAATTTTTGCTTTTATATCAAATGGTAATATTATCATTGATGTTTAATTTTATATTTTTATTTCTTATTTTTTATATTTACTTATTATTTATAATACTAAAAAGATTTCAGATAGATGTTTGATGTTTGATGTAGATTTTCTATTCCTTATATTGTATATTTATTTATTATATTTTAATATTGTGATAAATGTTTAATGTAATATTTTTATTTCTTATATTCTATATTTTCTAACTACTAATTGCACTGTATATTTAAGATAGATGTTTAATTTAGTTTTCAATTTCTGATATTGTGTACTTACTTATTATTTATTTTCTTATACTGTATATTTTCTTATCTATTTGTTTTGAATCTATATCAAATTATAATATTAAGTTAGATGTTTAATGTGAAATTTTTACTTTTATATTGTATATTTATTTATCATTTATTTTATTATGAATTTATCAGATAGATGTTGAATGTAATATTTCTATTTTTATATTGTATATTTATTTATTATTTATTTTTCTTTATATTGGTATTTACTATTTTTTTGTAATAATTCCCTTGGTTTTGGAAGAAAGATTTTTCGCTGACGTGGACACTAATTGGAGCCTCAAATGATTGTATATTTATTTATTATTTATTTGTTTATATTTTTCTTTATATCAAATTGCAATATTACGATAGATGCTTAATGTAATATTTTTATTTTATATTGTATATTTACTTATTTTATTATAAATTGTTCAGATAGATATTTAATGTAATATGTATTTTTCTTGTATGGTATATTTACTTATTATCTATTTTTCCTTATATTGTATATTTATTTTATTATTTATTTTATTATATATTTTCAGATATATATTTAATGTAATATTTATATTTCGTTTATGGTATATTTATTTATTATATATTTTTATTTTTATAGTATATTTACTATTTTCTTAGTAATAACGTCACATGATATTTTTCGGGAGAAGTTTTTTTCATTGATGTGAACGCTTTCTAGAGCCTCTCAGTGTCTCTTTTATTAATATAGATTTTGATCAACGCTTTGAAACACATATTATTTTGGGTTATAAACAAAGATGGAAATGAGATAGTATTTGTATATTATTATACTATAAATTCATATTATATCGAATTAATATTTTTTTAAAAATATATAATTTATAAATTAGTTTATTTGAGATTTTCTGTATACATTCCTATGTAACTATTTCTTAAGCATGTAATTTTATTGAAATCCGAAAAACGAAACAAAACTGACACGAAGTACAGGTTTGGGTTTAGGTTTGGGAAGAAGTATCTGTTGGATTTTTTTGGACCTGAAGATCTCTCTTCGATTCTGGATATTTAAAATATTTTTTGAATTTTATGTTTATTTAAGTAATACATATATATTTTCAGTTTAAAAATATATTTTTTTGGTTTTGGGTTTGCGTTTTCTACTATAGTAATTTCAAACTTTTAAAAACTTATTTTGGATACTTTTGTTCTCAGGTAAGATTTTGGGTCTTTTGACTCTTTTGGGTATATGAATATTTCTGGTATTTCTTTGGTTATTTTTGTGTTTTTTTTCAGCTTTTCGGATAATTTGAGTCTTTTTTTCCTTAAATAGTCGAAATGAGTCAGACTTATTGCGTACCTAAATTACATATATTGTTTTTAATACCTTGTTGAATATATTGAGGACCAAAGAACTCGGATCTGAAAAAAAAAAACGATTTGTTTCCGACCCAAAGTCCTGAATGCTCAAATATAATCTCTCTCATTATGTTTTCTGTACATTTTATAAGAGTTACATTTGTTGAGTTGGTGACACTTAAAATTTATTTGGGAGATTTTTGGCTAATTTAATAATATAGATATGTAGGTTTTTTGCTCAGTAGTAAAAAATATTTGTTGGGTTTTTAATAATTTTGCACTTCTCTAAAATATTAAATTATTATCAAACATAATTTTTATATAAAAATTAATTGAACATACTATATAGAATTTTAAAAATTATCTTAATTATGAGAGTAATGAAATATGCCTAGAGAGACTATAATAAATTTTCAAACTCTAGACAGCTAAGTTGTCCCATCATGTGTATTATGCTAATTTCATAATTTTTTGAGGGTTTTAAGCCAATTCACTCTATAATATTTACTTCTACCAAATGATGTGGTCTAATAAATAAAAGTATAGTAGGTTAAGACCTGCAAAATTGTGCGGAATGAACGTCATATATAAAAATAATTTTTATATAATTTTATTTGTGTTCATTTATGTATTGTGTATATAACTAAATTAGAATAATCACATAAATCAAAACAATATATCTTGTTTATCTACTATATTCTTTTGGACTAAAACAACCATTTTATTTATTTAATATGATATATGACTAAATTTCAGTGACATGGACACACACATATATATATATATATATATATATATATGTATATTTTAATATAAATATTTATCAATGAGAATTCATAATCATATTATCAACACAAAATTTCTAATGTGTGATTTTTTCAATGCAAGTTTCAAAATTAGTATAAGATTCCAATACTTTTTCAATAAAAATTTAGAAGTTAACATATTTATGTATTATTATATGTTATATAGTTTAATTTTAAACCATATTAATATATAATATGAATGTCTATTAAATGATACTTCATATATATATGATCTATGATCGTTTGTATCTTGTTAGTACAAAAAATTTAAACCATTGATGACAAATAATTTAGTGCGAGACATTTAACGTTTTCAGTAATTTATAGTCATTTTAAAATTTCAAATATAACATTTAAAAATATTTTTTTTATTATATTGTTAATGTGATTGTTTAATATCTTTTGGTAATATAATATTAAAAAAAAGAATTAAGATGCAAAAATTTGTTTTCAAATATTTATTGTTCATAATCATTAATTGTATGTTAATCATATTAGATAACTCCGTAGCTTTTATCTAAGGAAAGTGCAAGAATAAATTTTTGTACACTATTTATCAATTTGATAGTTAGTTTAATAAAAAATATAATATAAGTTAATATGGACTAATCTATTTTTGTAAAAATTCTGAATTTTATTCTCAAAGTGATACGTGATTACAAAGCAATGTTGTAAGGTTTTTCAATTAA
This sequence comes from Hirschfeldia incana, assembly GCA_026261945.1. Classification (NCBI taxonomy): domain Eukaryota; kingdom Viridiplantae; phylum Streptophyta; class Magnoliopsida; order Brassicales; family Brassicaceae; genus Hirschfeldia; species Hirschfeldia incana. The sequence continues at coordinate 10,468,095 of JABCMI010000006.1, forward strand.
TATATAAAGATATGTGGTATGTCAAAAAAATGGATATGTGGTACAATCTTTTCGTGTACAATAAGATATGGGTTCAATAAATAAAACTAGATTTTGATCCGTGCTTTAAAAGCACGTGATATTATATTTTGTAAAAATCTAATAAAAATTCTTCAAATACTTTGTGAAGAATGATAAAATGACAGATCAACCTTATTTAAGTTCGTCTCAATTTTGGCAAACACATTTACGTCTCGAATGTTTGAAATTATTTACTTTTAGATTCTCAATAATTTTATCAATTTAAATTCATGTAATTGTATAAGTCATCTATTTAGACCGGTTTGAGTTTATTTTGAGTGACTAAAATCATCCTAATTTTTACAAAAATATAGTTGTATTTTATTTATTTTAAAAATGTTTAATTCATTTCTAAAAATTTGAAAAAAAACTGTTTAGATTTATTATTTTGAACAATATGGAAATTAAATCAATGTAGTTCATGTAGAAAAATCTAAATATCTATAGTTGTCATGCTTAGTGTGTAGGGGAGACATGTTGTATTGGGAGATTTGTTATATCTATATTATTAAAAGAGAATCATTCTGAAAAAAGTTACTTATAAAAGGTTATTGCACCCTTTCATTTTTAAGTACATCACATTATATACAATCAAATATTATAATTAACCCTATTATATAGCAACAAAATAATATTCTCTAACATTTATATATACATTGTAACCTCTTCTTTAATTGGGATTTTTTTGAGATCCACTTATCTTATCTACATAGAAAAACATGTTTGGTAAACGTATGTATGTATAGTATTTATACTATTAAAGTAGAAACATATTGTTTTTTTTTTTACTTTTTTTACCCCTACTGTGGACCTTTTACTTTGTATTCATTAACAATATTTTGGACATTATACGCCGATTTCTTTTTAATTTTTTTTTGGTTTGTCATTAACCATCGGTTTCCTAATTTAATTTCGGTCTGTAATTATTTATCTCTTTGATATTGCATCGTTTTAGTAGTTTTTCAACCGGTCATGTTTGAAACTGCATCATTTTTTTAATGGTTTGGTTTTAAATCGCTATTTCTGTCTTTGATACTGCAGTTTATAAAATTTTCACCAAACATAAATTCGCGTTTTGAAAGCGCGGATCAAAATCTAGTAGAGTTTTATAACTAAACCTGGTACGCTTTCTATTGTTGAATATAGCGTTTTTCTTCAGTAAAATGCTATCATATCTTTGTAGTAGACTATGAAAAAAAACTTGAATGTTTTCTATTATCGTGCCTTTTGCTTTGTTCTGTCGATGATACATCATCAATCACGAGTGTTAGTCCTCGTTGAATTTGAGGCTAATCACGAGTGTTAGTCCTAATTGAATTTTAGGCTAATGATTAAAATCAACCTTCTTTCATAACCCCAAAAGGCCAAAGCCATCATAAAAGATTGATCCAAGTCTGCCATAAAAATCCAAATTTGGTACAATTATACTGAAAAAATAAGGATAAGAGTCCCTTATCATCATATGTACCATTCCCTTGCTCCCAAGAGTGGTCCAAGCCGATTTTATACAACACTTTATATTGTTTCATGTGCGACAAGCAACCGATGAGCCCTAAAGGATATTACTATTGGTCACGAGTTTATATATTGACTAGAAATGAGCCCGTTGCGTTGCAACGGGTTTTGTTTGATTTTTTAGTTTAATAAAAAGTATAAAATAATAAATTATTTTATTATAGTTTTATGGTTGATTTTTGCATATGTTATATGAGATTTATTTTATAGTTAAAAGACAGTTGTTACACATAAATTTAAGTTGATACATTTATTTTATAATTCCGGTTTATAGATGAATCACTATTGAATTTGTACTTAGATTAGAGAAAAAACTATACACTTTCCTAAGGAAAAAATTGAAAGTCAAATAACGCAAATCGAGACAATGATATCCTCAGACAAATTTTTATGTAATAATTTAATGATTTATTGAATAAATTTTTAAAATTTTATTTTGCTATGATTTGTTTTAAAATAAACATATTATATTTAATAAAATCTTCTTTTTATTTAAAATTATGAAATAAAAATACTATTTAATACTCTTTTACCTTTTTGTTTAGGATGTAGAAAAAGAAAATTATTGTTATATAAACTTTAGCAATTTATCTTATCTTTAGAATTTTTAAAAAATGCTATCAAATAATTATTTTTAGCTACGAATAAATATTTTTAAAATTACTATTTTAACAATTTGTATCAATAATAATTTTACACTTCTTTCATTAGTTGTATAATTTTTAGTATCATGTTCATCATAAAATTTTCTCTTAAAATATTACCAAATAATATTTTTACAATTTTCTTTTAGCTATGACTTAAAAATATGATTTAAATATCTCTTCATTAAGATTTTTTTAGAAAGGAAACAACTATCAGATATTATCTTACGGTTTTTAAGATTTTTTAAAAAGAAATCAGTATTAAATAATATTTTACAATTCTATTTTGTCTAGGATTAAGAAAAATATAATTACTATCACATAATTATTTCCAGTTAATATAACTATTTTTAAAAGTTCTCATTATCAAGATTAGGCCTTTTCAATATCAGTAATATTTTTACAAATTTTCTTGTTAATTAAAAGTTTTTAGTATCATATTTATCATTAGCTTTTTAAAAATTATTATTAAGTAAATTTCTACAATTCTCTTTGGTCAGGATTTTTTTAAAAAAAAAACTTATTTGGTAAAGATTAAAAAGAAAAAAAATAGATTTATAAATCTCTTTTATTTATGATTTTAGGAAAAAAATATTTTCAAATTTAAAAATTCAACTTTTAAAAAGAAAAAAAGATATGAGGTGTAAAAATAATAATTAGGTTTATATATTAAAAAGGAAAATTCCAATCGAATAGGTTTTGTTAAGATTAAAATTACTATTACTTTTTCAGAAATCATTTCATTATAAAATTACGATTTAATCTTTTTATTTCTTTATAGTTATATTTTCTTCAAGATTTTAGGAAAGGAAAATTAGTATTAAATAAATTATTTGTACAACTCGGTTTTGGTATAGATTTTGTTAAAATTAAAATAACTATTTCCCTTTAAATTTTTTTTTATTATGTCATTTTTTTTGGTTTATGACCTTTTTAATTATGATTTGAATAATGGAAAATTAGCAAAAAACCAGTTTTACGTTTCTCAGATTTGAAAATTGATTTTCCTTAAACTTGAACAAATTAAAAAAATAATATAAAATAGTATTTTCCATTTTTATAGCTTTATATTTATAAAAGGATAACTTCAATTCGGTTTTGGAATAGTTTTTTGTTAAAATTAAAATTACTATGACATTTTTGAAAAATAATTTTATTTTAATAAAAATATTAAAATCGTTTTATTATATTAAGATTCTTTTTTTCGTTTTGACATTTTTATTTAAAAAAAAAATTCTTAATTTCAACAATAATTTTAAGAAGATTTTATAAAGGAAAATTAGCATAAAACAGCCTTTTCCATTTATTAGGTTTATATTTTAAAAGGGATAATTATAATTTGGTTTTGGAATAGGTTTTGTTAAAATTAAAATTACTATGAATTTTTATTAAAATCTTTGTATTTTAATAAAAATATTAAAAATCATTTTATCATAATCATTTTTTTATCGTTTGACAATTTTATTTTTAAAAAATCGTTTTATTTTAATAATAACTTAAAAATATCTTATTATATATAGCTTAATTTTTTAAGTTATTAATTAACACGATCGTGACACATGGCAAATTATCATTTAAGATTGTGATATGTGTCAAAAAATTGTTCCAAAAAACATATTTAAAAATATTTTTCTCTTTAAAATATGTCTACTCTCATAATGTTAATTTTTCTTTATTAAAATCCTAATTAAAAGGGTTAAAACAAAATAATTTAAAACATATTTTTTTGACACATGTCACAATCTTAAATAATAACTTGTCATGTGTCGCGATCTTGTTAATTAGTAACTTTGAAAACTAAGCTTTATATAATAAGATATACCGATGGTGTTTTATTATTGGCTACTATGAAAGGGTAAAACCGTAAAAGGTAATGTCCTACTATGTTTTAGTATATTAATGTATGCTCAACTGCATGGTATTCTCATTAATATCCCTCACCTACAATCAAAGTTGACTTATAAGATTCCAAAAGTCTCCCACAATAATTCACAATTGTCACTTTCTCATTAATGTGCATGTGCTATTCAAGTAAGACAATTCAAACTTCTGATATAGCTTTGATAAGAACCACATACTTTCACACACATACATTGTCTAAATAATCAAATCAAGAAACCAATGGGAAAGAAGAGCTCTGAATCAATCCTCTGCTTCCTAATCATAAGCTTCAGTCCCATTTTTGTTACTGCACAAACTTGTGATGAAGCTGCTGGAACTTTCAAACCCAATAGTCCATATGAGAAGAACCGCCGTATCTTCAACTCTACTCTTGCTTCTAACGTCACGGCTCACGCCGGATTCTTCAACGGCTCCATCGGGCTAGGCCCTGACATAGTCTATGCCTTGGGGATGTGCGCTCCAGGTGCTGAACCACAAGCTTGCTCCTACTGTATCCAGGACGCCTCAGATAGGGTACTAAGTACATGTCTGAGCCAAACAGATGCTTTCGTATGGTCAGGTGACGAGTTCATTTGCCTTGTTCGCTACTCTAGCAAATCGCTCTATGGAGTCCTCGGCTTGGAGCCAGTTACAGCGTTTCATAATGTAATGGACGTAAGAAAAGAAGACCAGAAGGAGTTTGATAGTGTGTGGGACGCGTTAGTGCTTCGTATGATCACAAGAGTTTCGTCCTCGGTGGGAAACAATTCATCTACTTCTTCTTTATCATTGTATGGTAAATACTATGCAAAGGATGTAACTCCAGTGCGGGTTTACGGGAACATATTGGTGATGATGCAATGCACTCCAGATATTTCTTCAAAGGATTGTAGTCTTTGTCTAGGGAGAAGTGTTGATTACTACAAGAAATTGTATCATGAGAAGTGAGGAACCATTTTATTGCGGCCCAGTTGCTTTTTCCGGTGGGAGTTGTATAATTTCTCTGGTGTTTTTGATAATATTAATGGTCAACATCCGCCTCCACTACTGCCTCCAGAGAGTCCTTCTGTAGCTAACCTGACCAATATTACCAAAAAAGGCTAGTAACTTTTGCAATAAGTCCAGCTCAGTTCTTGTTTTTTTGTGTGTAGTTATTTTCTTGTGTGAATTGGTGGTTCTAATAGAACCGTTCTATGCAGATAAAAAGGTCTCGGGAGGAATTATCGCGGGTATAGTGGTAGTTATTGTTGTTACCATAATATTGATTTCTTTAGGCTTTGTTATGTTCAAGAGGAAAAAGAAAAACCAAGACATGCAACTTCCAAGTGAGTTGCCTTGATTGATACTGTAATATTAAGAATCTCACGGCCTAGGAACATTTTTTAACGAGCTTAATGTTGGTTCTTAAATGAAGCGGAATCTGTTCAATTTGATTTCAAGACAATTGAAGCTGCGACCAGCAATTTTTCTGAGGCCAACAAGCTTGGTGCAGGTGGATTTGGTGAGGTTTACAAGGTATAGATACACTATTTCCCCACTTAGATTGCTTCTTTCGTGAGGAAAAGTAGAAAATGATGATGCCTCATTTATAAAGGGCATTCTCATGAATGGAACTGAAGTTGCAGTAAAGAGACTGTCCAAAACATCAGGACAAGGTGAGGGAGAATTCAAGAACGAGGTTGTTGTTGTTGCAAAGCTTCAACATAGGAATCTTGTTAGACTTCTCGGGTTTTCACTTCAGGGAGAAGAAAAGTTACTCGTCTATGAGTTTGTTCCAAACAAAAGCCTTGATTATTTCCTCGTTGGTCAGTTGTTTTCTAAATTTTAACTCTCAAGATTTAGTTTTATTTATTTTTGTTTCTTCTTATTTTACATACCCAATCGTGATTATGCATGAATATTCAGACGCTAGTAAGAGAGTTCTTCTGGACTGGACAACGCGAGAGAATATCATCGGTGGAATCAGTCGAGGGATTTTATATCTTCATCAAGATTCAAGGCTCAAGATCATACACCGCGACCTAAAGGCTAGTAACATTCTGTTAGATGCTGATATGAATCCAAAAATTGCTGATTTTGGAATGGCAAGGATCTTTGGAATGGACCAAACTGTAGACAATACATCAAAAGTAGTTGGAACCTTGTGAGTATATACTTCTATGCAACTGATGGAGTTATATAAACTAAATCCTTTTGCAGCTAATTAACATGTATTTTGCAGCGGTTACATGCCACCTGAGTATGTGACACATGGACAGTTCTCGATGAAGTCAGATGTGTATAGCTTCGGAGTACTGATTCTTGAGATCATTAGTAGCAAAAAGAATAGCAGCTTCTACCAGATACATGGTTTAGTTAACAACTTAGTCACTTATGTGAGCGATTAGAATCTAACAAGGCTCAAACTTTGATTAATTATTTTATATATTGATCATAGTTCTGAATACATATTATGTAACATCTACAGGTTTGGAGACTTTGGGAGGACAAATCATTGCCTGATCTCATTGATCCTGGTATCAAAGAAGACTGTAACATCGATGAAGTTGCTAGATACATTCATATTGGGCTGTTGTGCGTTCAAGAAAATCCTGCAGATCGTCCAACAATGTCAACGATTCACCAAATGCTCACAACCAGCTCTATTACTCTGCCTGTACCTCTGCCACCGGGATTTTTTTTCGGGAACAGATCAGGAACGACTTCTTCATCCCAGGGATTGGAGCCGAATCAATCGAGCAACAAGTCTTTTACTTGTTCAGTGGATGAAGCAACAATTACTGAGGTTAATCCTCGCTGAATAGCCGACTACGCTATTATGGTTAATCTGTTATTTACTTCACAATTTTACCATATTTATTATTAAAAAATATTTTTGTTTTTATATTTATATTTATACATAGATATTCGAGTTTCATTTTACTCAAATATACAATTTTTTGAAAAGTCTCCCACAAAATTTCAGCGTTGCGGCACATTATTGTAATGAATTCAAAGTTGTCACTTTTTGACGAATAGAAGATTAGATAGTCATTTAAGAAAAAAAGGTTCCAACATCTATTTTATTCCAATAAACATATGTTAAATGTTAGTCTTGCTAACTTTTTGACGTAATTCACTCTAAACAGAACCCTAATATAATATTAGTTGGATAAGTCACCGACATCAATCTAAAGTAGTCAATTTTGTAGTCCTGCGTGTTAAATTTTACTGACAGATAGAAAAAAAAGTAGTATGGCGCGTTATCAGTGAGGTGTAAATAATATTCAAAGTTCAGGACAAACTAATAAAGTGATTGTTGGGGAAATAAGAGCGGGACACGGCGCAGCGGAATACAACGGTCGTGTTTCCCCTGACCTTGTGAGAACCTGTGAGGAAAATACTTCGACGATAGCAGGATATGATATAAGCGATAATAAAATGAGACACGCAATTTTAACGTGGAAAAACCTCCTCGATGTGAGAAGGAAAAACCACGGGACCGTAGTCCACTCAACAATCCACTATATAAATGTATGTGAGTACAACCACGTCCTCCCTGTTCAACAACCTGAACAGAACAGAGACACAAGCTACAAAGAGCTTCTCCAACACAAGAACAACAACAACAAGAGAGTAACACAAAGCTTCAAAACCGGCAGCAACCAAACGACCTCAGCTCACAAGGATTCCGGCAACCAGAGACTAATCCCACCGTACAAATCCAAGATGAACAAGTCAACAACAACTCTGCCAAATCTCAGCTCAATCAGAGAAGATCTCACCGTCGGATTTACCAAACACTCAAGACAGCACTGCTGAAGAACTGTGACGACCAGCTTCACCAAAACCCAGACAACAGAAGATCCAACCGTTAGAATCCAAATCCCTTCGGTGAACCTTTAACCCACTGACTGAAGAAGCTTCCCACAAAATATCAGCCCGATCAGGATCCGTTTGACCCTCCAAACCTTCCTTGACAAACCCAGACGAAATCTGCCTTCTTCTCTCCTTTTCTCTCTTTTGTGTCAAGAGTCTTCTTGAGTACTCTTCTTACTTTTCTTGTATTATCCGCTGTGTAATCTCTGCTCTGCTGCCTAAAACAATTAGGTTAAGAGACTTTATATAGTGTCTCACTAACCCTAATTACCTCAAGGCCCAATACTAATCTCATGGACTAATACCAATGGCCCATCACCACCAAGTTTGGTTATCACCAACCAAACCCATTTGGGTTTCCTCCATCTAGAAGGAACCCAACAAACTCCCCCTCCGACTAGGTGGAGGAAACAGCCATTCCGGCTATCCCTCGGCATACTTCAAGCTTCCCCCTCGGCAAAGACTTTGTCATCATATCAGCTCCATTATCATCCGTATGAACTTTTGCAAGTTCCACTTCCTTAGAAGCAACCACATCGCGTATCCAATGATACCTTCTCTGGATGTGTTTCGACTTCGAATGAAATGTAGAATTCTTCCCGAGACAAATGGCGCTTTGACTATCACAAAGCAGCTCATACTTTTCTTGCTTGAAACCGATCTCTTCACAGAAGTTCTTCATCCACAACAACTCTTTACAAGCTTCAGTTGCAGCAATGAACTCTGCCTCAGTGGTAGATAGTGCAACGCACTTTTGCAGCCTTGACTGCCATGCCACAGCTCCACCCGCAAATGTTACCAAGTAACCCGAAGTAGACTTGCTAGAATCAACATCTCCAGACATGTCAGAATCAGTGAAACTGACCAGCAAAGGCTTCTTACCCCCAAATGTAATCTTCAGATCAGAAGTTCCTCTGAGATATCTCAAAATCCACTTCACAGCATTCCAATGTTCTCTCCCCGGATTGGAGATGAACCTGCTGACAACTCCAACGGCGTAGGCTAAATCCGGTCTTGTACAGACCATGGCATACATCAAACTACCCACTGCAGAAGCATATGGAACCTTCTCCATATCTTCCTTCTCCGCATATGTCTTCGGACTCTGTTGACTGCTCAGTCTTAAGTGTGGTGCAAGAGGAGTACTCAACACTTTAGACTTATCCATGTGAAACCTTTTAAGCACCTTTTCAATATACTTCTCCTGAGACAAGTGAATCAGCTTCTCACCTCTGTCTCTAACAATTCTCATACCGAGAATCTGTTTCGCTGGACCCATATCTTTCATGGCAAAGGACATCCCGAGCTGCTCTTTTAGCTCCTTGATTTTGTCCATGTTCCTGCCCACAATCAACATATCATCGACATACAACAACAAGATGATAAAATCATCCTCACCAAACACCTTCACAAATACGCACTGGTCTGAATCAGTCTCTGCATAACCATGCTCCCCCATAACAGACTTGAACTTCATGTACCACTGCCTCGGTGCTTGTTTCAATCCATAAAGGCTTTTCTTCAAGCGGCAAACCAAATTTTCCTTGCCCTCTTTAACATAGCCTTCCGGTTGTTCCATGTAGATCTCTTCCTCCAAATCACCATGAAGGAAAGCAGTCTTCACATCCATTTGCTCAACCTCTAGATCAAGGCTCGCTGCCAATCCAAGAACAACCCGAATGGATGACATCTTCACAACAGGAGAAAAGATTTCATCATAATCAATCCCCTTCTTCTGGCTGTAGCCTTTCACAACCAGTCTAGCCCTGTATCTGGGTGGCTTAATTCCATCTTCATGCTTAATTCTGTACACCCACATATTAAGCAAAGCCTTCTTGCCCTTAGGCAATTCCACCAACTCAAAAGTGTGATTCTCTTCAAAAGAATCCATCTCCTCATCCATGGCTCCAAACCACAAATCCTTGTGTTCATCCTCCAAAGCTTCATAATAGCTTTCAGGCTCTCCCCCATCAGTAAGTAAAACATACTCACTAGGATCATACCTTGTCGACGGTTTAAGACCCCTCTCGGATCTTCTCACAACAGTAGGTTGGTTCTCAGCAGCTGGTGTCTCACCATGATCGTCACCATGATCACCACTGCCATCTTCATGTGCGGGAGCATCTGCACCGGGTGTATCATCCTGAACCTCAACCTCAACTTCACCGTGGACTGATGTAGAAGGAGTAGCTTCTATATCGATCAAACCTTCATAAACCTGAGTTGGAATTTTGGACTTATCAATGTCCTTAATCGTTTGATCTTCCATGAACACAACATCTCTGCTCCTTACGAGCTTCTTCTCAACGGGATCATAAAACCTGTACCCGAACTCATCCTGACCATAACCGATGAACACACACTGCCGCGACTTCATCTCAAGCTTCGATCTATCTGTCTTGGGAATATGAACAAATGCCTTACACCCAAAGACCCTCAAGTGACTGTAAGAAACATCCTTACCAGTCCAAACTCTCTCTGGAACATCACCATCCAATGGAGCACTTGGTGACAAATTCAGCACATGAACCACCGTGTTCAAAGCTTCTGCCCAGAAAGTCATCGATAAGCCTGACTGTGAGATCAAACATCTCATCCTCTCGACAATCGTCCGGTTCATCCTTTCAGCCAACCCATTCAATTGTGGAGTATAAGGTGGCGTGAACTGATGCCTTATTCCATGCTCTTTGCAATAAGCATCAAATGGTCCAAGATACTCTCCACCATTATCACTGCGGATACACTTCAGCTTCTTCCCCGTTTGTCTCTCAACCAACGCCACAAAATGCTTGAAATATCCCAGCACCTGATCCTTCGTCCTCATAGGAAATACCCACAACTTCCTTGAATGATCATCAATGAAAGTCACAAAATATGATGCGCCGCCAAGAGATCTTGTCTTCATTGGACCACACACATCTGAGTGTACCAAATCCAGTACCTCGGGTTTCCTAGAAGGCGCAGAAGACTTGAAAGATACCCTGTGTTGTTTTCCCGCAAAGCAATGCGAACACTTCTGCAGGTGCAAACCAGAGATTCCTGGAATCACCTCATTCTTAGACAACACAGCCATTCCCTTCTCACTCATGTGACCGAGTCTCTTATGCCATAACTCCATGACATTATCATTCTCCACCGCATTAACAGCATCCTTGGAGACCTTAGCCTGCATCCAATAGAAAGATGAAGACTTCTCACCTCGAGCCACAATCAAAGAACCACGAGAGAGCTTCCATTTACCACCACCGTGCAAACTGAAATAACCCTCATCATCAAGTCTTCCCGTAGAAATCAGATTCATCCGAATGTCGGGAACATGCTTAACATCCTTAAGCACCAGCCTAGTACCAAGACTAGTCTCCAAGCAAATATCACCAATGCCAGCAACCTGAGCCATCGCATCATTCCCCATCTTCACGGAACCATAATTACCCGTAGTATAGGTAGAAAACAAATCCCGCTGTGATGTAGCATGAGTAGTAGCTCCACTATCAATCACCCAACTGGTGTCCTGGCATGCGACATTAATGGCATCACCCTCAAGAAGAATGAGAAACTGATCTTCGGTGACGGTCACCCGATCCACCTTTTCTTCTTGATTTCCTTGCTGCTTGTTTTTCAACTTCCAGCAATCCTTCTTCATGTGCCCTTTCTTATGACAGAAATAGCACTCCAAATTTGCAAATCTATTAGACTTGCTCCTGCTCCTGTTCTTGTCACTCTTGGGACCTCTACTTGTACTTCTCCCCCTTGACTCAGTAACAAAGACATCTGAACGCGAACTGCTAGCATTCGACTGCCTTCTTGCTTCCTCATTAAGAACACTGTTCTTCACTGAATCCATCGAAATAACACCTTCCGACGCGGAGTTACAAAGAGACATCCTGAAGACCTCCCAAGAATCCGGTAAAGTACCGAGAAGCCATAGACCGTGAATCTCATCATCAAACCTGATGCCCATATCAGACAGCTTGTTGAGCAATCCCTGAAACGTGTTCAAGTGATCTGTCATCGGAGTCCCCTCCTGATACCTCAGCTCAATCAACTTCTTGATCATGTACATCTTGTTGTTTCCGGTCTTCCTAGCAAACAACTGCTCCAGCTTCTTCCACAAAGAACGAGCATCCGTCTCAGTCTCAATATGATGCAATACATTATCATCTACCCACTGCCTTATCAACCCACACACTTGGCGATGCTGCAGCTTCCACTCTTCATCCGTCTTCTTCTCAGGTTTCTTCTCCTCGAAGACTGGAACATGGAATTCCTTAACAAAGAGCAAATCCTCCATCTTGCCCTTCCATAGATGATAGTTAGCACCATTCAAGCTTACCATCCTGCCCATATTCTCCATCCTGCCCATATTCTCCATCGTTCTCACAAGCAATAATAACCCGAAGTTATCAAACCCAAAGCTCTAAAACCAGAAGCTCTGATACCACTTTGTTGGGATCAGATAAGCAAATCACACTTGCTCTGATACCACTTTGTTGGGGAAATAAGAGCGGGACACGGCGCAGCGGAATACAACGGTCGTGTTTCCCCTGACCTTGTGAGAACCTGTGAGGAAAATACTTCGACGATAGCAGGATATGATATAAGCAATAATAAAATGAGACACGCAATTTTAACGTGGAAAAACCTCCTCGATGTGAGAAGGAAAAACCACGGGACCGTAGTCCACTCAACAATCCACTATATAAATGTATGTGAGTACAACCACGTCCTCCCTGTTCAACAACCTGAACAGAACAGAGACACAAGCTACAAAGAGCTTCTCCAACACAAGAACAACAACAACAAGAGAGTAACACAAAGCTTCAAAACCGGCAGCAACCAAACGACCTCAGCTCACAAGGATTCCGGCAACCAGAGACTAATCCCACCGTACAAATCCAAGATGAACAAGTCAACAACAACTCTGCCAAATCTCAGCTCAATCAGAGAAGATCTCACCGTCGGATTTACCAAACACTCAAGACAGCACTGCTGAAGAACTGTGACGACCAGCTTCACCAAAACCCAGACAACAGAAGATCCAACCGTTAGAATCCAAATCCCTTCGGTGAACCTTTAACCCACTGACTGAAGAAGCTTCCCACAAAATATCAGCCCGATCAGGATCCGTTTGACCCTCCAAACCTGCCTTGACAAACCCAGACGAAATCTGCCTTCTTCTCTCCTTTTCTCTCTTTTGTGTCAAGAGTCTTCTTGAGTACTCTTCTTACTTTTCTTGTATTATCCGCTGTGTAATCTCTGCTCTGCTGCCTAAAACAATTAGGTTAAGAGACTTTATATAGTGTCTCACTAACCCTAATTACCTCAAGGCCCAATACTAATCTCATGGACTAATACCAATGGCCCATCACCACCAAGTTTGGTTATCACCAACCAAACCCATTTGGGTTTCCTCCATCTAGAAGGAACCCAACAGTGATAAGAACAACATATTCCAATACACTCAAAACGATCAGAAATTATTATTTAAATAAGAAAACAATGGGAAAGAAGAGCTCTGTATCAATCCTCTGCTTCTTAATACTCATAAGCTTCAGTCCCATTTTTGTTTCTGCACAAACTTGTGATGAAGCTGCTGGAACTTTCAAACCCAATAGTCCATATGAGAAGAACCGCCTCCTCATCAACTCAACTCTGGCTTCTAACGTCACGGCTCACGCCGGCTACTTCAACGGCTCCATCGGGGTAGGTGTGTTCAGAGTTTACGCCTTGGGGATGTGCGCTCCAGGTGCTGAACCACAAGCTTGCTCAAAGTGTGTCCAGGCAGCCTCAGATAGATTACTAAGTACCTGTTCGAACCAAACAGATGGTTTCGTGTGGTCAGGTGACGAGTTCCTTTGCCTTGTTCGCTACTCTAGTAAGTCCTTCTTTGGGGTCCTCGCCTTGGAGCCTATTACACCGTTTCATAATGTAATGGACATAAGAAAAGAAATCCAGGAGGAGTTTGATAGCGTGTGGGACGGGTTAAAGCGTCGTATGATCACAAGAGTTTCTTCTTCAGTGAGAAACAATTCGTCTACTTCTTCTTTATCACTGTCTAGTAAATACTATGCAAAAGATTTAGCTCCAGTGCCGGTTTACGGGAACATATTGATGCTGGTGCAATGCACTCCAGATATTTCTTCAAAGGATTGTAATCTTTGTCTGGAGTCAAGTGTTGATTATTATAAGAAAGTGTATCATGGGAAGAGAGGTGTTATTATGTTGCGGCCAAGTTGCTTTTTCCGGTGGGAGTTGTATAATTTCTCTGGTGCTTTTGATCATATTAATGATCCACCTCCTCTTTTAAATAGTCCTCCTGTAGCTAATCTGACCGATGTAACCAATAAAGGCAAGTCACTTAATTATAAATAATGCCAGAGCAGTTCTTGCCTTTTTTTTGTTGTGTATTGTTTTTTCGTGTGTTTGAATTGGTGGTTTTGTGCAGATAAAGAGATCTCAGGAGGTATTATCGCGGCGATAGTGGTAGTTATTGTTGTGGCCATAGTATTGATTTCTGTAGGATTGGTTATGTTCAAGAGGAGAAAGGAAAAGCAAGATATACAACTTTCAAGTGAGTTGCTTATTCGATTGTATTGGAATCATAATTTAATCTAATGGCTTAGGAACTTATTTTGACGGGATCAATGTTGGTCTTAAATGAAGCGGAATCTTTTCAATTTGGTTTCAAGACAATTGAAGCTGCGACGAACAATTTTTCTGAGGCCAACAAGCTTGGTGGCGGTGGATTTGGTGAGGTTTACAAGGTAATATATATACTCTATTTGTCTCCATAGTTTTTTTTTTTCGTGAGAAAAATAATCAAATGATGATGCCTCGTTGTAATAATTATGAAGGGCATCCTCATGAATGGAACTGAAGTTGCGGTAAAGAGACTATCGAAAACAGCAAGACAGGGTGAAGGAGAGTTCAAGAACGAGGTTGTCGTTGTTGCAAAGCTTCAACATAGGAATCTTGTTAGACTTCTAGGGTTTTCACTTCAAGGCGAAGAAAAATTACTCGTCTATGAGTTTGTTCCTAACAAAAGCCTTGATTACTTCCTCTTTGGTCAGTTGTTTATAAATTCTAAACTCACATATATTTATAGAATTATAGTTTTAGTTTGTTGTTTCTTCATTTTTTTAACATAGCCAATTGTGATTATGCATGAATATTCAGACGCTAGTAAGAGAATTCAGTTGGACTGGACAACGCGACACAACATCATTGGTGGGATCAGTCGTGGGATTTTATATCTTCACCAAGATTCACGGCTCAAAATCATACACCGTGATATCAAAGCTAGTAACATTCTGTTAGATGCTGATATGAATCCAAAAATTGCTGATTTCGGAACGGCAAGGATCTTTGGAATGAACCAAACTGTAGACAATACATCAAGAGTCGTTGGAACCTTGTGAGTATACTTTATTTGGACCTGATGAATTTCGATAAACATACGCTTTTGTAGCTAATTAAAATGTATTTTGCAGCGGTTACATGCCACCTGAGTATGTGATACATGGCCAATTCTCGATGAAATCAGATGTATATAGCTTCGGAGTAATGATTCTTGAGATCATTAGTGGCAAAAAGAATAGCAGCTTCCGCCAGATGGATGGTTTAGTTAACAACTTAGTTACATATGTGAGCAAATAGAACTAAATATGGTGGCGAAGTCTCAAACTTCGATTGATTCTCTTAAATAATGATCAAAGTTCTGAATATATATTACGTAACTTCTACAGGTTTGGAGACTTTGGGAGAACAAATCACTGCCTGCCCTCATTGATCCTGGTATCAAAGAAGACTGTAACATCGATGAAGTTGTTAGATACATTCATATTGGACTGTTATGCGTTCAAGAAAATCCTGCAGATCGTCCAAAAATGTCAACGATTCAACAAATGCTCACAACCAGCTCTATTAGTCTGCCTGTACCTCTGCCACCTGGATTTTTTTTTGGGAACAGGCCAGGAACGACCAAGTCATCCCAGGGATTGGACCCGAGTCAATCGAGTAGCAAGTCTTACACTTGTTCCGTGGATGAAGCAACAATCACTGATGTTGATCCCCGTTGAAGAGTCAAGATGTTCTGTTTGGTTACTTGTTTCTCTAGTTTCCACAAAGACTTGTCACTTGTTTTATGTCCGCATATGTAAAAGTTTGAACGTTCACTTTCTGTTTGACTGATTTAGCATAAAACTTCTTATTGAATTTTCGAGTGTAAATTTAGTTATAGAAGAAAGTTTACTTATTAACACATAACTTGGGAAACAAGCAATCGAAAGACCCTGGAGCTTAAAGGACATATGGCTCTGTTTTATTGTGTTACTTTGAAAAAGGCATGTCACTTGTTTTAGTTCCATATTGAATCGCAAACAATAGATCAATTTGTATCTCAAAAGTACTCACTTTATTATTAGCTCAAGAAAGCAAAACCTCAAAACTTAAGCTATCGACTTCTACAAGTTGTGCAACATATTATCACCTTCTTATATATAGCTCATATAGATAAGTCTAAGCTCATTAGATAAATACAACATTGAGATAACTCCTCAACTATCTAATCCTAATCTCATTAGGATAACTTCAAATAGAAGTTATCTACAAGCTTATGTCAACAATCTCCCCTTTAAGCTTGTAGACACCTTTCTTCATTTCCTCAACGCCAATAAGGTCCCTCATCTCCTTGAATCTGACCCTCTCTAAAGCCTTGGTCAGTATATCAGCCTTCTGCACCGTACCAGCCACATGCTCTACGTCTACAAGTCCATCTTCCACGCACTCCCTTATGAAATGGAACCTCGTGTGGATATGTTTACTGCATCCATGAAAAACAGGGTTCTTAGTGAGTGCAATGGCTGACTTGTTGTCAATGCGTATGACTGCTTTCTCCACTTCAACTTCCATGATCTCACTGAGCAGATCCTGCAACCAAATTGCTTGCTTGGCAGCTTCAGTGGCCGCCATGAACTCAGCCTCGCACGATGACAGAGCCACAATCTCCTGCTTCTGTGAACTCCAAGTAACAGGGCAGCCGTTCAAGTAGAAGATGTGACCTGTTGTACTCTTCCCATCATCTGGATCAACATTGTAGCTACTGTCACTGTAGCCAACAAGTCCCTTCTCTCTGCTGTCCTTTCGATAAAATATACCACAAGCAGTCGTCCCCTTTAGATATCTAAGGATCTGTTTCATCGCTCCTCCGTGAGAGGTCTTGGGCTCATGCATATATCTGGATAACACTCCTACACAATAGGCCAAGTCAGGCCGTGTGTGTATCAGATACCTAAGACACCCGATGTTTCTTCTGTACTCCTTGTCATTCACACCTTCTTCTTCCTCGGCTTTAGATAGTTTAACGTTTGAGTCCATTGGAACATGTACTGCATTACACTCACTCATGCCTGCTTCCTCTAGAATCTTTGAGGCATACCTCTCCTGTTTCAACATGATACCTTCTTCCAGCTTCAGTACTTCAATTCCGAGGTAGTAGGTAAGCTTACCTAGATCAGTCATCTCAAACTTACTTGACATCTCAGCTTTAAACTCCAATATTGCTCCTTGACTGCTCCCTGTGACCAGTAAGTCGTCGACATAGACAGGTACAAGCAAGATAGATTCCTTTGTTCGCCGGTGGAAGAGTGATGGTTCTTTAAAACACTTTGAGAAGTGCAACTCCTTGAGAATAGACTTGAGTTTTATGTTCCAGGCCCTAGGGGCTTGCTTTAAGCCGTAAAGAGCCTTATGAAGCCTATATACTTTGTTCTCACTTCCCTTAACTTTGAAACCTTCTGGTTGAGAAACATAGACCTCCTCCTGCAACTCTCCATGGAGAAACGCTGTCTTTACATCGAGATGATGTATCTCCCATCCACTCGACGCAGCTAGAGCAATAATAACCCGGATTGTCTCGAGTCTCGCAACAGGAGCAAACACTTCCTCGTAGTTGATCATGTGGCGTTGTACATAGCCCTTCGCAACCAGCCTGGCTTTGTACTTACTGATGCTCCCGTCTGCGTTCTTCTTCAGCTTAAAGACCCACTTGAGTCCTATAGCTTTGCATCCTTCAGGTAGCTCCACGAGAGTCCATGTTTTGTTCCTCTTTATCGAGCTCATCTCTTCTTCACATGCCTCTCTCCACACTTTCTCACCCTTCGCCTCGTTCCAATCCCATGGCTCTTCATTAATCAAGAGAAGTATCCTCTCTGTCTCAATGATCTTAGACATAAGAACATAATCATCCAAGTACTTTGGCTTCATACTCTGTCTTTCGGACCGCCTTAGTGGTTGTGAATCCTCTGTTTCTGCTTCTGCCTCTTCATCACTGCTCTTATCTGACTCTCCATCACTACTACTACTTGTGTCGTGTTCGTTTGGACATATGCTTAACGTTCCTGGCTCTACCGATTTATCTTTCTCGACGTCATCCCATTTCCAACTTGTTTCTTCTTTAAAGACAACATCTCTGCTTACTGTGATCTTGTGGTTGTTGGGATTGTAAAGCCTATAGGCCTTCGTCCCTGGCTCAATTCCCAGATGCACTAGCTCTCGTGATCGGTCTTCGAGCTTCCTCAAGTGAGGAGTTACATTCTTAGCGTAGCACACACAACCAAAAATACGTAAATGCTCAACATTAGGCTTCTTGTTCTTGTAGCACTCGTAGGGTGTTAGGTCCTTCAATGTCCTCGTTGCTACCCTGTTAATGAGATATGTTGCATTCCTCACAGCTTCACCCCACATGTACTTAGGCACAGACATATGTTTCATGGTACTTCTTGTCATCTCCAACAGCGTCCTATTGCGTCGCTCCACCACTCCGTTTTTCTGTGGGGAGTATGGTGCTGTCAGATGGCGAGCTATCCCATGTAGATCGCAGTACTCCTTGAATTCAAGTGATGTGAACTCTCCACCTCTGTCGGACCGAAACGTCTTGATGCTTTTGCCTGTCTCCTTCTCCACCATACACTTGAATTTCTTGAACTTTTCAAATGCTTCTCCCTTTTCTTTCATCAAAATGCTCCACATGTATCGACTGTGATCGTCTATCAGCACGAAGATATACCTGTTGTTTGCTAGTGTAGGAGGCGAAATCGGACCACAAAGGTCTCCGTGCACTAGTTCTAGGACTTGAGTAGCTCTGTAACTCGTCGCTGTTGGGAACGAATGGCGTGTCTGCTTTCCCATCATACAAGCTTGACATACCTCTTTTTCGAGCACTAAGTCTGGTATACCAGTAACCAGACTCTTCTTCACCATGGCTTTCATGGTATCAAAACCAACATGACCAAGTCTTGCGTGCCAAGTAGTGGAGTCCTCACCGAGACTTGCGTGCTGAAGATACTTAGCACTGTCAACCCTCAATGTTACCTTGTACAAACAGTTCTTGGAGCGAGCTGCTCTCACAAGTAGGTTCCCATCTCGATCACTCAACGTCAGGTAATCTCTTCAGGTAATCTCTTCTCATTCGCACATCACACCCAGACTCTGTAGCTTGGCCTAAGCTGACAATGTTACTCTTGAGATTCGGTATGTAGTATACATTATTCAAAGTCCTTCTCTTGCCGTCTTTAAGCAGAAACACTATGGAACCTTTCCCTTTGATGTCAATACGCGAGTCATCACCGAACCTCACTTTTCCTGTAATCTTCCTATCAAGCGTTGAGAAATACTCAAGAACTCCTGTCATGTGGTTACTCGCTCCGTTATCGAGATACCACATGTCGTCTCCATCGTTACTTGCCTCAAACTTACTAGGCACCACCTTATCCTCATTAAGATACACCGTCTCATGCACCATTAGCTCCTCAGCCTCATACCACGCTGTCTCATCAGTCTCATCGCAGGTCTCATAATCATTAGACCTTGCTTCCTCCTCATCAAGATACACCGTCTCATGCACCATTAGCTCCTCAGCCTCATGAGTGCTTTCTTCATCGTTCTCCTGTGTTTCTTGCAGTTCAAGCAATCTGTCCGGACAGTTAAAGGCGTAATGCCCTGTTTTGTCACACCGGAAACAGACAACCTTGCTTGCATCTCTACCATCCTTCCAATCTCTTTGATTGTTATGACGTCCACGTCCTCTTCCTCGTGAGAACCTTCCACCTTGTCCTCTGCCCCGTCCATATGATGGTTGATGACTCTGTGATTCTGAATTTGCATACAGAAGTTTGCCCTGATCCTCCTCTGGCTCATCCTCCTTAACTCTCTCTTCATAAGCCTTTAACCTTCCCACTATGTCTTCATATGTAGTGGTGTTAAGATCCAGTACTTGTTCAAGAGCAGCTATGATATGAATGAACTTCTTGCGCGGAAGGCTGCTCAAGAACTTCTTCACCAGTTTAGGTTCGTCAATAACAACCCCTAAAGATGATGAATTCGACGATATCTCAGACAACTTGGCAGAGAAGTCATCGACAGTATCAGTGTCTTTCATCTTCAACTTGCTAAAATCATCCATCAACGTCTGCAGACGAGCTTCTCGAACTCTCTCAGCTCCCACATATCGAGCCTTTATAGCCTCCCACACCTCCTTTGCTGTCTCCAGGTTACCTACAGTTAGGAGTAGTGCCTCAGGTATACTTTGGAACAACAACGCTCGAGCCATGTCGTTCTTGTCACTTTCTCCTGTTCCTGTCTCACATGTTTCCCACGCCTTGTGTACCTTAAGAGCTGCCTTCATGCGCATGCTCCACACCATGTAGTTCGTGGCGTTTAGCATTGGACATTGAATACTTGAGTGGCTGATCTCCTTTGGTTTACTCGTCGCCGGAATTAGGTCTTTATCTCCCATCTCTGAAACGCCTTTGATCTCTGTTTACAAACTCAATTATTAAGCTCTGATACCACGTATTGAATCGCAAACAATAGATCAATTTGTATCTCAAAAGTACTCACTTTATTATTAGCTCAAGAAAGCAAAACCTCAAAACTTAAGCTATCGACTTCTACAAGTTGTGCAACATATTAGCACCTTCTTATATATAGCTCATATAGATAAGTCTAAGTTCATTAGATAAATACAACATTGAGATAACTCCTCAACTATCTAATCCTAATCTCATTAGGATAACTTCAAATAGAAGTTATCTACAAGCTTATGTCAACATTCCATGTATTAAAAAAAATCAGGGCCATTCTAACAATATTTGCAGATTATCTTCAGGTAGTGTATAACAAAGAAGAAAATCTACTAATATAAGCTTTGGGGAACATGAATAAAGCAGAGGAGTCTCTTACCACACTCCAGGTCAAGATACAAGACCTGGAACTTATTTCTTGGATGTCAAGCAACGATAAGTCATAGTGGACTAAACCTTGATCTCATTCGCAAAATAAGAATTGCTGAATTTGGTGCATTTTACGTTACGCTTAACAAATATTACGTCGTTTTCTCAGTCAAAACAAACAAAATTAATGCCACTTGAACAGATCTATTTCGTAGTCGATCTCTTTCATCCTAAAACGTTTAGACAACTAGTAAATGGTTGCGGTCCATTATAATATGCTAATCACCAGTGAACAACACGTTAACATCTTCTAAGACCTTCCAATTTTTAATGTAAATAATTCGATTTAAACTAACGCTAGCTTTGATTTCCCAGATATTTCCCAACTAACCGTCTCCCAAAATACTATAGTCAAATGTTGGTCACCTGGTCTCATTAAATATTTTGAAGCCTCCACTTTTGACAAAACCAGCATATATTAATATGCTATCAACCCTTTCTCCAGAAAAAAAAAAAAAAACTGTACGCCTATTTAACATTTACGTATTCAACATACCAAAAGACTAAAACATAAACTTCAAAAATGTGTCGAATCAGTCTCTTTCCACTTCTCTTATCCGTCCTTGTGACCTTTAGTTTCATCTCAGTGTCCGGACAGATTTGCGGGAACACAGGGGGAACTTTCAGACCAAACACCACGTATGACTCAAACCGTCGACTCATTCTCTCGTCTCTTGCCTCTAACGTCACGTCTCGAGACGGTTTCTTCTACAACTCCTCGATCGGGCAAGAACCAGACCGAATCTACGCGATGGGCTTGTGCATCCCTGGAGCTGAATCAAAAGACTGCTCAGACTGCATAGCTAAAGCGGTAACGGATATGATACAAAACTGTCCTAACCAAACAGAGGCTTTCTCATGGCCAGGCACCGAAACTCTCTGCATGGTCCGCTATGCGAACAGTTCCTTCTTCGGGTCGATGGAGCTAGAACCGAACTCATTAAGATACAACACCGGGAACATCACCATTAACATGTCGGAGTTCGAAAGAATTTGGGATGCGTTTATGATTCGGATGATAGATACGGCTTCATCGGAACGCAGGGGAGCTTCGTCCTCTGCTAGTGGTAAATACTATGCAGCGGATATCACGTCGTTGACTACGTTTCAGCGAATTTACGCGTTGATGGAGTGTACTCCGGATTTGTCTCCGGGGAACTGTGAAGCCTGTCTTCGAGCAAATGTTAGGAGGTATCAAGAGTGTTGCCGTGGGAATCAAGGCGGCGTTGCTAGGCGGCCCAGCTGTTATTTCCGGTGGGATCTTTATCCGTTCTTGGGGGCTTTTGATAATATTTCCTCCGGAGCACCTCCGCAGCAACCTTTAAACGGCAACGGAGATGGTGCGGCAAAGAAAGGTATGTCCTTTTAAAGTTTTTTTTGTAACATCCTTCTAACGTTTCAAATGTAAAATTTTAGTTATTAAAGACTTTTCATAAAAATGCAAAAGACTCACGTCGAAACAAATGGGATGACGTTTAGATAAGTATGGAACTCGAGAAAGAAACTAAATGTGACACTTTCACAAAATTCCTAAACAATTGGTTTTTTGCGGTTTCTCTATTAAACTTTAAGAAGTTTCAGTTTTTTTAATTGTAATCATATTTTCGGCAAGTAAATGAGAAAACTGATTTGTAATGAGAAAAAAATGAACAGAAGAACAAATTTGTAAATTGTATGTTATTTCACTTTGGTGTAATAATATATATATTCTTACCTTGGTGACTGTTGACTGCGTAGATGGCGATTCCCTTTCAGTGGGAGCTATCGTCGGAATTCTTGCTGCAATCATTGTCATCGTCTTGGTGCTGCTCGCTCTTGCGTTTGTTTTTTACCGGAGGAGAAAATCGCACCAAGAAGTTGATTTTCAACGTGAGTTTATCGTTGGTATCTGCCCCAACTCCAAGCACCTTTGTTCACTTTGTTGATTTTTTTCTGGCTCAACAAGAGAAGTGAATTTCTTTCAGCGTAACTAACATTATTACACTTTTTGCTGTGCAGCTGGTGGTGATATCTCAACTACAGAATCATCACAATTCGATTTTAAGACTATTGAAGCTGCAACAGATAAGTTTTCGGGGAGTAACAGGCTAGGTCATGGTAGATTCGGTGAAGTGTACAAGGTATAGTTTTGTTCAATTTCTTTTTCTGTTACTTCACTTGAAAGTTTGAAACTTTTTGAATCAATATGGGTTTGTAAAAATGTCAAACTCATTAGGGTATACTTCCAAACGGAACTGAAGTTGCTGTGAAGAGACTGTCCAAAACATCAGGACAAGGTGCACTACTAGAGTTCAAGAACGAGGTTCTTGTTGTTGCAAAGCTTCAGCACAGAAATCTTGTTAGGGTTCTTGGGTGTTGTGTGGAGCCGGAAGAAAAGATTATAGTCTACGATTTTGTTCCTAACAATAGCCTTGATTATCTACTGTTTGGTAGGTTGCGGTCAATACTACTACTATATTTTATCGGATTTATAATGATATAGCTATTCTTGATGACTGTGTGCTTTATGCGTATGCATGGATGTGTAGACCATTCAAAGCAAGGTCAGTTGGATTGGACTATGAGATACAAGATCATTTCAGGGATTGCTCGAGGAATTTTATATCTTCATCAAGATTCACGGCTTATAATCATACACCGTGACCTTAAAGCCAGTAACATTCTTTTAGATGCAGATATGAACCCGAAAATCACGGGTTTTGGCATGGCCAGGATTACTATGGTTGGCCGAACCCTTGAAAACACAAGCAGAATAGTTGGAACATAGTAATTTCTCTTCCACTTTGAGATTTTATGAGTTGAAGTCTTTGATTGTCATCTATATGCTCAAATTCACTCTATGTTTCAGCGGTTATATGTCTCCAGAGTATGCAATGCACGGCCAGTTCTCCACAAAATCTGATGTATATAGCTTTGGGGTCATTGTTTTGGAGATTATTATTGGCAAGAGGAATAGCAGTTTCCACGAAACAGATAGTAATGATAGCAACTTGGTCACATATGTAAGTATATAAAAAGAAACATCAAACAATCTTCTTGTAACTATGATCAGGTTTTAGGTTTCAAGGTATGTAATCGATCTATCCTTGTGTAGGCATGGAAGCTTTGGAGAAATGGCTCACCGTTAGAACTTGTGGATCCATCTGTTAGAAAGAGTTGTGACAGCAGTGAAGTTGTCAGATGCATCCATATTGCATTGTTATGCGTTCAAGAGAATCCAACGGATCGTCCAACTTTGTCAACAATCATACTGATGCTCACTAGTAACACAATCACCTTACCTGTGCCTCACCAACCTGGAGTTTTTTTCAAAAGCACACGTAATCAAGACTCATTAGCTGTAGATTTGGAGTCAGGTCAATCTACTGGAAAATTTGTTCCTTTCTCTACCAAGGAAACCATTAGTGAGTTAAATCCTCGTTGAAGATCAATCTTGATGTGGACTTGAATCTCTCTGCGTTTTGTTTCTCAGATTATACTTCACTCTCATTTTATTCTGCGTGATTGTAAATTTGTAATCGAGTTCTTAAATATGAAAATTTGGAAGCTCTTAATTAATAATAAAGGTGACTCTAGATTATTTACCCATGGCTGATCAAATGATGTCCTGACACTCTGTTTCACTCTTAGGTTATTTTATTGATATCAAAACATCATCACCTGACTGATATAAATTTAATCTTCCAGCAGTTACATGTCCCTGGAATATTCTGATACCTATGGTTAGATAGATTATACTATTTTACATTAAGAGTTTTGATAATTTTCTATCTTATAAATTTATAATTGGTTTTAAAGTTTTCCTTTTCATATTAGATTTAAGCTTTTGTCTTTTCTGTTAAGTACTATCCCTATATAAAGATTTCATATCTTATTATATAAAGCTTAATTTTCAAAGTTACTAATTAATACGATCGCGACACATGGCAGTTATATATATTAGATTATGACATGTGTGCAATATATTTAACATTTATATAATAAGATTGATTTTCCTATTTTTTCTATCTTATTATATAAAGTTAAAGATAATTTTTCCTATTTTCCTACTCAATCTTATTAATGTTGTGAAAGTAGTTTTGTGAAAGAGGATTTCGTGATGTTATTAATGAATCAGAGGTGCTCCTTATATATGGAGTTACAAGGTTGAAACCCTAACGGGCCTAATATATAGTGGACCATAAATGAGCCAAGACTCTAGACTATATTCTAATGGATTCAGACCTTGTTGCTGGACATCCACAACAATGATATTCATAACACTCCCCCTTGGATGCCAGAACCGTCTAGAGTTTGTAGTGTGCTTAATGTTGCCTCATTAAAACCTCTCTTGGAAAACCCAAAACCCAATGTGGTAAAAGGGACACCAAAGACAGGAAAAAGAGTACAACACACACTACTCCCCCTGTTCTGGACCTCAGTGTAGGTTCTTGATCATGTACGTCCCAATCTGGTGCATAAGCCTTTCAAATGTCGCGGTCGGTGGTGGCTTGGTGAAAATGATCAGCTGGATTCTCCTTGAATGAACTTGTGAATACTTGGACGTCTAGGTGTTTTGTGGAACTCCATAAAGGTGTGGTCAGGATGTACACCTTTGCTGCTGATCGCTCCAAGTCTTGGTCGGACTGATGGTACTTGACTGGTACACGGATGTGGTTGATCATGGACCAGACCAAACGACCTCGTGACTGCTTCATGAAAGGCAATGATTTTGGCATGTGTAAAACATATCCTGCATTAGCAAAATCAACCAAACTCCTCTTTGTTTGATTAGTATAAATAAATCAAGATCTTTAGTCCATTGCATAAATATGATCGGATATGTTCTATGGTACTTGACCAGAACATATGGACTTTATATACACGAGAGTGTTTCAGTTATTTTCATCCATCTACCTTGGATGGATCTCGACCATAAATGCTTTCTTATATCCATGATCCATTTTGATCATGCTATCGTCCAATGTGTGTCCCATTCATAACTTTTGACCAAAACTTCTTCATGAACCTTCTTTAGTATAAGCCCATAATTTGTTCATGAATGCCTACATTTGGTTAATATGCCGTCTCTTTTACTTGGATGTTTCAGGTCGGACCAAGACCTAAGGGGACAGACCTGAACGGGCTGGGATATGGACCAGGGTGATTAAGGTCGAACTAGGCCGAACATGGTCCTAGTTGATATGGTCCATTTGGTCGTGAATCTGATGGATTCATACTCATATTCTCTGACCATATCACATTCTATTCTTGATAAATTGGATCATAGATCCCAACACACTTAATCATCTTTTCTTAATCATAAACACAAGGAATTTCTTTTGCACCATATGGACTGATCATGAATGTTCTGATTGAACTCATTCACTAAGTATCACTTAGTTTTATTATATGCACGCAACTGCCTTATATTTCAGTCCTATGAACAGCTGAGGAACGACACTGTTATATGAGAATTTCTCTAATCTTTCTGGTACATTTATATTCTCACTATCATCAGTGATTCATGTATAGCTTACTACACCATTATTTCTTTCATATGTGTCCAGACAAAATCAATCTCGATTTTCTGTAGTAGCATCCACCACATAGGAGCATATCTCCTTATAAACTG
Source organism: Hirschfeldia incana (assembly GCA_026261945.1). Lineage (NCBI taxonomy): Eukaryota > Viridiplantae > Streptophyta > Magnoliopsida > Brassicales > Brassicaceae > Hirschfeldia > Hirschfeldia incana. The sequence continues at coordinate 10,494,956 of JABCMI010000006.1, forward strand.
TTCTTTAGTCCTTGTGAGTATCCTTGCGTGATCAAAACATTCATTTGAATGCTTTTATGTAGGAACATGGACGACCTCTTGTCTATATGTTCATGTTCTACATCTCACGATTTTCTATTTCTCACAAGACTCATTTATTCACTGGTTAGATGGCGTCTCTCTTATGTATGTGGCCTATACGCCTATCTCATACTTTATTTTCTTTAACCCCACGTCCCTTTCCTTTCTTTATGAGTACTATCACGTGGGTTCGTGATCCTCAGGTTATATCTTTCAAAATTCAAGTGCCACTATCTTTTATGAGCTCTCATGTATGTAAATACATCTTTGGTGTTAACACTCTTATCTTTAGTTCCATGCTGTTCCAGACATGATCTAATTAGGTTTGAGATCTTATTATTCAGGACCTTTATACCTTGCACTTTGGCGTCCCAAACTACATGGTCTGGTCCCTTAGATGTGTGGTTGGCCAACCTTATTTCTCTGTCTGGACTGGTTTCACTGTAAACTCGGATATGCATTTTCTGTGCACCTTTCATTACTTTCCGAGGTTCCTTATTATTTGGAACTTATTTGCCTATCTTATATATACATTGTAGCAACTTTATTGTGTCTCTTAGGACATCAAATTTTGTGGTGCTAAGCTGGTATGACATAGTCATTATTTTTCTTTTTTCGGGTCAGTGTGTCTGGCATATATTTCTGCTAGCTTTTGTATCTTTTGATCATATTCTTTTAGGACGTCTAAATCATAATCTTTGGTCTGAGGATCTTGCCAAGACAAGGATGGTTAATACCAATCCGTTTTCTCTTAATACTCTTATATTTACCAGCTTATTTCTTTCTCCTTGATGTTGGATAGTCGGATACATCTTGTATGTAATCCGTGTACCTTGGCCACAATCGGATACATCTTGTATGTAGTCCGTGTACCCATGTTTGGCTCATCGTCTCTTAGAATTCGTGGGAGAAAGACATCTTCTCTTATCCAACATATAATCCCAATCTTATCTCATCTTTTATGAGTTTCCATCCTAGATGGCACATATGGTTGTGGTGGTCTATATATATAATTTCTTAGGATGGTCTATGTCTGGATCATGACCTTTTATCATTCTTAGATGTGATTATCTATGCTTACTTTATATGGCCTGATGCACTTTGAACTTATACATGTAAATCGTGTGATGTCCCCAATCTTACAGACTTTTAGTCTTAGGAATTAAGATGTCCTTAATCAGATATCTTTGTGACCTCTGTATGGAGAGTCAGAGAACTAGAAGTTCATACATCTGATTGTCTTTAAAGGACAAAACGTCTGAGCTTATATCCATAAGATTATAGTGTGTTCATGTATCATATGATTATCCTCTCTCCCCCTCATGAACATACTGTAATTTTCTGATGCTTTAGATATTAATAGTCTAAACCGTATGGGTTTTGGCTTACTTTATCAATCTATCACGTTCTCTTTGGCTATCATGTTCATGCTTTTATAGTATGGTCATGTACCACACGGGTGTGAATTCTCCCCTCATGAACATGCTATAAAAATTTGTTTGTGTAAGAACACTTAAACCATTATGCCAATCTCGTGATGCTTGGGACTATTATGCCTTATGAGTTCCCTTTGTGTACATGTTTCACAACGTGAGATTTATATGGGATAACTCTTTTTGCCTTTGTAATCTTAACCTTCTGCATCAAGTTTGGACCAGGATGGCTAGTCCGGTCATGCCAATGATTCTATAAATTTCATGGTCAACCAGGCTGGTTACCAAGGCCTTTGTGCCTTACTGATCCTTAGCATAGTTCTGATCAGTGTTATATAGTCTTAACCTCTTTTGTTTAGGCGATTTTTCTTTCAAAATCATTAGGAAATTTCATTTCCTTTATGTGCCTATTGGTTCAATATGGAAACCATTCAATCTTAATTCTTATGACTCAATAGGACTTATATTTGGGTGAATAAAATGTGTCTTATAGGTATATACCTTTGGCTGAGGTTTTGACTATTTAGTTATTTCATCTTTCATTTCTAAAATAAGATAATTGATTTTATAAATATATAATAATTCATTGTATATAAAATCAGGAAATGACAATTCATAAGTAAAACACCAAAACATAACAAAGTCTAAAATAACTAAATCAGACATCAAAATAAAATATATAAAATCAGGATGTCAAAGGGCTTTAGCCAATGGTCGGCCACTCTATTTGTCATATTAGACACGGCTCCCTTGGATTTTTATTATCATTTTCATCACTATCTGCCTCATAACCACTCATCTCATCGTCCATCTTATTTATTTTCTCATTTTGCAATAAGTATGAGAGCAGATCACTGTATGTGGTGAAACTTTTCTCTCTATAGGTATGCTGTAAGAATATATCTTTTGGATCTGCTGTGGAGAATGTCTTTTCAAGTAATTCATTCTCTGTTATGTTTTCACCAAAAACATCAATGTGTGGCTATTTGGGATAGAGCATTATTGTATTCTTCCAAGGACCCAAAGTCCCGGAATCTGAGGCCCATCCACTCATTCTTTGCCTTTGGTAATAACACCTTAGTGTATCTGGACTTTAACTCTGTCCAACGGCATCGTGGGCTCTCTATACCTGGGTACTGATTTCTCAGTTCCTCGGTGAGGTGATTGTGCATTACTGTTAATGCCAAATATTTATCATTCTCGGTTCCATGATCATCCTTGATGATGCATTCACTAAGACCATTCATCTTTAGTATAACCGAGATGTTCATTGCCCATCCTAGATAATTTTCTCCAGGGTATCATAATCCAAGGGTGACATCTGAATCAATAAATGATTTTTGAGATTTAGAATTCATTTTAGCCTAATTCAATCAAATAATCAAGCTGGTCACACGACCACACAAGCAAGAATACGGCTGAGAACATAAATGATTAAATCTATATGCTTGCAGATTTTATTACACCTTAACAATTAGGTTTCTATATGAGGATATGATGTAATGCAAGGCCACACGGCCTACTGATGTTTATGAGATTATAAAACATGCATCAAATCAACAAGTATATCAAAGTCGGTTTTCAAGGTCGACTGGGATAATGTATGAACCAGAAACATAGCTCGGATATAATCAAAATAACTATCATGATGCTGGAAAGCAATTATAAAATCAGTTCATGCAAGATATCAGTTCATACAAGTTTATACTTAATGTCACACAGCTAAGTAAAATTTCCTTTTATGGAAAGTTTTTAGAAAATGGAAAATTTCCTTTTATAGTAAGTTTCTAAAAATAGAAAGTTTTAGAAAATGAAAAATTTCCTTATTTAGTAAGTTTCTAAAAATAGAAAGTTTCCTTATTTGGAAAGTTTTAGAAAATGGAAATTTCCTTTTATAAAAATATATCCGATTTGCAATTAGGGTTTTCAAAGCCCTTGAACACAATATTCAAACTCGATTTTAACTTAGCAATATTCCTTATTGTGTAATCAGATTAAAAAGTAAAATTTAACAAAACAATCAACTTCGAAATAAAAAGAGGAAAAGAAGAAACAAACGATTTAGACAATTTCCAATTTTATCAAGATTTCCGATTTCTAATTTTCCATAATTTTAATCTTAAAAATTCTAGACAGATTCAAAATAACAGGGAACAATTTCGAAACAAACAGAGAAACAATCAAGCAAATCGATTTTGATATTTTAAGTAAATTAGGGTTTACAAAGTTTGATCATATTTATGTTTAAAGGGATGATCAATCTTTAAAGTTTCAGATCGATTTGATCATCCAGATCAATAGGTTTTTAGAGATTCAGCAAGCCTTTAAGGCTGTGATTTTAATTGTTTAACAATCTCTTGATCAAACTTTTGGTTTAAGAGCTCTGATTTACTCATGGATAGGTAAGGACTTATTAATCTAGACTGTTAGGGATTTTGCATATTTTAATTGTCATATCATTTAATATTATGTCCATATTCAAACTTCGAGGTGATGTTTGCGGCGCTGGATTCTTCTTGTCAAGAGATTGAGATTGATAGGTGGCTCGTCGTCTGAGTCTTTATGGTTGGAGAGATATGACAGTTTGAAGTTGCGGCTGAAATTAGGGTTTTAGAACAAGGTGGCGGCGCGTATTAAAACGGAGCGTGAGAGCGCGTTTTAGATCGGATCGACACGAAATATGCGGCTCTTGATTCTTCTCGTCAAGAGCTTGAGATTCATATGTGGCCCGTCGTCTGAATGCTTGTGGTTAGAGAGATACGGTGGTTTGAAATTGGCGGCCGGAATTAGGGTTTTCTGTCTCGGGTTTATTTCTGATTTTTCAGGGTGGAGACTATCGTGCTGATAACGTGTTGTGAAGGTAGTTTTGTGAAAGAGGGATTTCGTGATGTTATTAATGAATCAGAGGTGCTCCTTATATATGGAGTTACAAGGTTGAAACCCTAACGGGCCTAATACATAGTGGACCATAAATAGGCCAAAACTCTAGACTATATTCTAATGGATTCAGACCTGGTTGCTGGACATCCACAACAATGATATTCATAACAATTAAGATAATTATTTTCATAATTATTCTTTTATCTTCTAATATATAAAGAAAATATAATCTTTTTACAAAAAATTCGTATAGATTGTTTAAAAATAGTAACTTTCGTTTATACAAATCATATATACTAAGTTAAAATAATTATTTTCGTAATTATCCTTAAACATTGATTTTCATATCTTATTATATAAAGCTTGGTTCTTAAAATTTACTAATTAAAATGATCATGAAACTTAAGATTATGACATGTGTTACAATGCTTAAAAAAATATAATTATAAATATTTTATATTTAAGATTATGATATGTGTTAAAATGTTTTAAAAAATATAATTATAAATATTATTCATAGTAGTTTTCCATTTTTTAATCCTAAATAAAATATAATTGCAATCAAATGAAAAATAATAGTATTATTGATAAAAAATTATGATAAAAATATATATTGATGATAATTGGTTTTTCTGAAATTTCAATAGATAACTATAATAGGTTATAAGAAAGATTTTCTTTTTCTAAAATTTTAAACGAAAATGTAAAAGAATATTTAATTTTATTTATTTTTTACTGTAAATAAAAAAGAGATTTATAAAATATAATATTTTCTTTTTTTTTAAAGTATCCTAGCAAAAGAAAATTTTAAAACTTTTAATAAAGCATTAAATTAGTATATAAAAATGTGTATAATGTTATCATTGACTGTTTTTGACTTTCATTTTTTTTACTTTCATTTAGTTATTTTGAGTTGTGTTGAGTTAAAATTTTTATATATAGTATAAAATAATATACATTTTAAAAAGCCTTAACAAAAGAAAATCTTAAAATTAGTTCTTATTATTCAATAGAATTTCCTTTTTTTAAATTCTAATGAAGATGTAATTGTAAAAGATTATATTGAGTTTGGCTCTTCAAATTTTCTAATTAATATGATTAAACATATATAGTGAGAATTATAAAACTGATAAAAATTTATGATAAAAATATATATTGATGATAATTTTTTTTTCTGAAATTCCAATAGATAACTATAATAGGTTATAAGAAAGATTTTATTTTTCTAAAATTTTAAACAAAAATGTAAAAGAATATTTAATTTTATTTAGTTTTTACTGTAAATAAACAGGAGATTTATAAAATATAATATTTTCTTTTTTTTTAAAGTATCCTAGCAAAATAAAATTTTAAAACTTATTTAATAAAGCATTAAATTAGTATATATAGAAATGTGTATAATGTTATCATTGACTGTTTTTGACTTTCATTTTTTTACTTTTCATTTACTTATTTTGAGTTGTGTTGAGTTAAAATGTTTATATATAGTATAAAATAATATACATTTTAAAAAGCCTTAACAAAGAAAATCTTAAAATTATTCTTATTATTTCTTATAAATAACAAACTTTCCATTTTCAATAGATATTTGCATGTTAAAACTTATAACCAAATATAACTACAACTATTTCACATCTAATTTAGGTTTAAGCTTTCACATATTATCTTTTGGAAAACACAATAGTATTTAAATAAAAAATATTATCTGATTATAAAAATAACCATTAAATTATCCTTTTTAAAAACGCTAAATAAAACAAAACTCTATAGGTAATCTTATTTTCAATATAATTAAAGATTTAATTTTGATTGAAAATTTGTGTTAAAATATTATAAACAAAAAATAACTTATACTATTTGACCGGATATAATTGTTATATATGCCAATTAAAAAATTAGATTGTGAATGTGGCAATAAAAAATACCATTATGTGACATATTTCTTTCCATTTTAAACCAAATGAGATTTGTTTTTCTTTTTATAAAATCCTGATCAGAGAGAATTCTAAAAGTTTATTTAATATTAATTCTTAAATAAAAATTATTTTGAGTTGTGTTGAGTTAAAACGTTTAGGTACAGTATATTCTTTAATACCAAGTACAAAATTTGTAACATTTATCTACGCACCATGATTATAAAATATAAATGTTAATGTGAATTTATGTGTGAAAACGAGTTTTTATTTCTAAAATAAATATCACACATCATATTTAAGAATAATCATAAAACTATAATAATATTTATTATTTTATATTTTCATATTAAACTAAAACATCAAACAAAACCCGTTGCAACGCAACGGGCTAATATCTAGTGATTAATAATAGACAAGCTTTCAAGAATTAACTTAATCTCTAAGAAAGTTTATGTTAAGAGGAAGTAAGATTTTGATTCATATCAATTTGGTATCAAGAGTCGAACGATTCTGATAAAGATTATTCCTTGAAATCGCTGTATGTGTCTATGAGTTCACAATGTGACAATATTATTGCACAACTTGGTGAGATGATGGAGACAATTAAGAACATTTAAGCGACGTTGAAGCAAGAGAGGATGAAATAACAAGCAGAGTTTGGAGACGACTATTTGGAAGAAAAACCTAGTGCTACGTGTAATTTCGGAGCCAGAGGAGTATAATCTCATAGTCAGAGACATTGCAGCAAGATCTATTGTTGGTTGTATTTCAATCTAACAACATACTAGTGGACCGAGTGATTGTGGTCGAGTGGTAAGGAGACGGGACTGACCAACATGTTTCAGGTTCGATGCACCTGCTGCGCGAAACTAAGTCACAATTATCCTGGTCACCAGCTCTCTGACTCCGAAAAGCAACAGTAGTACCAGCTGTGGTAAAATCTAGCTTCCTAATGGAATAAAAAAAACAGAAAGTCAGAGAGTCTAGATATCATTAGTTGGAGCTTGAGGACAAGCTCTGAATGGAAAGGGGGTGGGAATAATGATACGTGACTATGGTTATGGTTAGATACATCCTAATATTTTACATCAAGAGTTTTGATAATTTTCTATCTCATAATTGGGTTTAGAGTTTTCCTTTTCATATTTGGTTTAAGCGTTTGCCTTGTCTATTAAATTGTACTAGATCTTCACCCGCACAACCGTGCGGGCTTTTGTTTCCAAGTTATATACATCGATACTTATTTTATATCATCAGTGGTATATATTTTTAACGTTAATCATATATTTAAATTTATATAATTATTTCAAATACAATAATTTTATAGTTTACATGTTATAATTAATCATTTTCTTAAAATCATTTATGCATTTTTTGCTTTTTATTATATATTTATTTTATTGTATTTGTATTGAGTTATTGAAATTATTAATGTGTACATGAAACAACATATTTGAAATTTATTTTGTATTTAATTTATACTAAATTCAGACTCGCCGTCCTTCAAAAATGAATTTCCTTTTAGCAATATTTTTTACATTTATTCATTTTAGTTAATATATTATTGTATATAAAAAGTTTAAGATGTTTCCATTTTTTTATTCATGTATTATATAGTTTGCGAATATTAAGCCGTTCTGTCATCATATTATATTTTTAACATAATTTTTTAATATTTATGAAAATAAATTTATCAATTTAATATATTTATCATATTTTGTTCAATATAATAGTTTATTTTAACCCAATTTATTAAGGTTATGAAATATATAAAAATAATTTATTTTTCATTTTATAAAGAATAGCTGAATATAAATATATATATATATATATATATCAATGCATGATAATATGTGTATTTAAAATAAAATGTATAATTATTAAGTAGTTACAAAGAATTTATATTATTAGCTTTAGTGAATATACGGAAGTTACCAACATAATTACTGGTTTTATTTCCAAAATTTGAAATGTATATATGGAAGTTAAATTAAATTGGACCCACATAATAGAGAAGAAATATTTTGAGATACTGTTAAGAACGACAAAAAACATTTTTAAAAGGGGAAAATCGCATAAAAAATCCTGAAATTGTCACTTACTGGCATTTTAAACCTTGAAGTTTTTTCACTAACACTTTTAATCTTCAAAATGACATTTGTATCATAAAAAACCTCTAAAGTGAAAAGTTAACCGGTTATACAGGTAAAAAAAAATGATGTGTCGGGTTTTTTTCAAAAAAATAATTATTTAATTAATAAAATAAACAAAAATAATAATTAAATTTTTGAAAATTAACTAAAAATATGAAATTTTATTTAAAAATCACAAAATTAAATAAACATTGAGTTTTTTTTAAAAAAAACAACTTTCAAAAAATAAATAATGATTTATAAAATTTAATAAAATTTAGAAAATTAAATAAAAAATAACTACAAATGAATAAAATTAAATTTAAAACAGAAAAAAATCATATTTAAAAAAATACTATTTTTCTAAAATCATAATTTAAAAATAAATCGTAATTTTTAAGAAAATTTAGAAAATTCTAAAATTCTATTTTTTTAATTACAAGATTTTTTAAAACTATCATTGCATCATTTAAAATAAAAAGTTCAAATATATTACTTTGGAAGATGATGGTTTTCATCTAACCGATAACAATGACGTTTTTGGTATATCTCCAATAATAATTTTTGACATCATTGTTAAAATGCAACTTTAATCTTCATTGTTAATGGTTGTGTGATAAATGACCATCGTCATAAGTGATGTATTTGAATTTTTATTGTAAACGATGCTATGCTATTTTAAAAAAAAACTTGTAATTTAAATATTTTTTTGAACTTTTGAATTTCCTATATTTTAAAATATTTATATTTTTTCTGAATTTTAATTTAATTTTATTTATTTTTTTGAATTTTTAGTTATTTTTTATTTTTATTTAATTTTATAAATCTTTATTTAATTTTTTTAAATTTTTTTTTTAAGAAAACTGAATTTTATTTAATTTTGTTATTTTTTATTAAATTTTCCTATTTTTATTTAATTTTCCGAAATTTAATTATTATTTTTGTTTATTTTATTAATTAAATAATTATTTTTGAAAAAAAACCTGAAACATCACTTTTTACATGTATAACCAGTCAACTTTTCAATTTGAAGGTTTTTTATGATACAAATGTCACTTTGAAGGTTAAAAGTGTTGGTGAGAAAACTTCAAGGTTTAAAGTGCTAGTAAGTGACACTTTGAGTGTTTTTTATGCGATTTTTCCTTTTTAAAAGAGAAACTAGTCTATATTGTACTTACAAACTTTTTTTTTGTACTTACAAACTAATTTTGTAGTAATATTTAATTTGAAAATTTGTTTGAAATACACTATGTTGGATAAGATTTTTTATTTGAAACAGAAAAGGATATATCTTTCTAACAAAATCTTCTAAGGTATTTATAAAATGTATTATTGAAAATTAATCAATTTAAATTTTTGGTATCATTAAAACATAATTAAAATATTCATATGATTTTAATTTTCGTTCATCAATTAAAAATAAATTTAATTTTCGTTCATCAGTTAAAAATAATTTTAATTTGAATTATAATTATATTTTACGATAAATAAATTTAAATTAATTAATTTTCAGAAATAAAATTTATCCTGATTCTGAAAATATTTTCTTAAAATTCTCTTAAACAGTATTTATTTGCATTTTAAATAAAAGATAAAGATGTTAAAAGATATGATGATCAAGGTATGTAAAATTTAAACAAGGTCATCACTTATATTTTAATAGTATAGATGCTTGTATCATTATATAAAGATTTCATATCTTATTATATTAAGGTTATTCTTGTTACAAATTAACATGATCGTGATAAGTGTCTTTAAAACTTTAAGATTTTGACATGTGTTAAAAAAATATGATACATTTTTTTTTAGGATTTAAAAGAGATTTAGAAAAGGAAAGTTACTATTACATAATATTCTACCATTGTATTTTTTGGTACTTTTGGAACATAAAACTATTATTGAATAATTATTTCCAATTAATCTACACTATTATTTACAAGTGATTTTTTTCAACGGAGCTCTCACATTAATTGGAGTGGTTAATATCGTTTATACTCTTAATGAATAAAATATATAAATTAACAACAAAATAAAAACGAAATTTAATAAAATTAACTATAGTAAGAATTATCCAATGTATAAAAATATATTTTAAAAGAAAAATATAATTTATTTATGAATTGTGTTGTTATGTGATTTTTTTTTAATAAAAAGTAAAAAAAAAAAAAAACAGAAAACATATGACTAAATACTATAAAATTGATCATACGTATTTGAATGTATACTATTATTTGAGAAATAAATTTGTTTATTTGTCATGTTTTCCATGATTATAGGTATTTTGTTTTGTTTATTTGTCATGGTTGTATTATGATTTTGACTAACGAGTCACTCATTAATTTGTCATACTCTCCACAATTTCATGCCTCACAGCTAGAAACATTTCATCAGCCATTAACTGTAAGAGATGCAATGAGGTTGAATTTATCACTCATCTTTTCCTTTACTGCAACTTTGCACAGAAGGTGTGGAGGCTTGCATCCTTCTCCTCTGATGTTGATGCTAGAGGAATGATAGATTTAGGTTCTTCTTAGGCTGCTCTATGTGACTGATGCTGCCTCCCTCCAGCGGGCATTACGAATGGACCTCTAGCACCTTGGATACTTTGGTCAACTGCAATGTCGGCCGCTAGGGAATGGTTAAATTGATTCCTCTGTCAAACCACCGAACACTCCCCTCTTGAAAAACGGACGCAGCCTGGAGAGGAGACTTCCATCTAGCAGGCCTAGGCTGGATCCTAGAGGAAGGCTCACTGTCACTTTGTACCTTCCCCTTCAATGGCAGAAGGTCTGGCTCTTCAAGAAGCACTCTAGCTCTGTAAAAGTAGGGGCATTCGAAAGAAAGAAGCTCTCTCAGACTCAATCCAGCTCGTCAGTGTCATCAAAACAGAGTCTCCAAAATCCAAACTGTATGGCATAGTCTCCGACATCCTTCGCCTCTCTTCTGAGTTCAAATTTATTTCTTTTGATTCGAATCGCAGAATCCACAACAATGAAGCTGATACTCTTGCTAAACAAGCCTTATTGGCTGAATCTGCTGTTTTACACTATGGTTTTTTAACCGCGAAAAATGTCATTTAAATCATCAATTTTTAAATTTGGTTGCAATAAAGCACCAACTTTAAGCACCAATTTTTAAATTTGGTAAGCTACAAAAAATACTCAATTTTCATTGACGAGCTATTTTAAGCATAAATTTTTGTTGACCATATCATTTCACACATATCGTTAGTCAACAGTTATAGTTGACTAACAGTATGCCTAAAACAACTTTCAAAGTTGATATTTTTTTGCACAAATATAAATTATTTTTTTCCAGAATATTAGAAATTAACTTTTAGAATACATTTTTAGTAAAAATAAAATATTATACATAGAAATATTGAATAGATAAAATATTTATTTCAGTTTTTTAAAATTTTAAATTGAAAATATATATTTATAATTATAACATTAATAATAAAACAAGAAATGAAAAATAATTCAAAAAAAATTGTTTTTCATTTTATCAAAGTAAGAGTTTATATAATTTTCATTTATATTTTAAAGTAATTAGTTAACTTATGAGTAGTTAATAATTTAGTTAGAAAATAATTATCAAGAATAGTTATAGTTATCTACGATCAATTTTCATAACTTTTTATATAATCCCATTGGGATTATATGTTTTATAATATTAACGTCAAAAAATATGTTATTGAAGTGTTAGTTCAGCCTTTTATTCTTAAATAAAAGAATTATACAAAAAAACAATATATAATACTATAAATGTGTTATAAGATTACTTCTTCATTTTAATTATAAATAAATTCATCAAAAACTGCTAAGATCTAAAATATTGCTACATAATTAGAATACGATTAATTTATTTATGTGAGAATAAAATATATATTAATATTTTTTACAGACAATAAAATTAATCATAATCCAGTTAGGACTATATGAATAGTTAAAAAGTGATATAAATAACATTAATAATTACAAAAGTTCATTATAATTATTTAATAAAATAAGTATTAAACTAATGATATGTTAACTAACTATTTTAGAATATAAATAAAAATGATTTACTTTCAGTTTTGAATAAAATAATAAAATAATATTTTATTAGTTCAATATTTCTATGTATAAGATTTTATTTTTACCAAAAAAATATTCTAAAAGTTAATTTCTAATTTTTTGGAAAATTTTTTATCTACATTTGTGCCAAAAAAACATTAACTTTAAAACCAGTTTAAGCATATTGTTAGTCAATTATAACTGTTGGCTAACGATATGCCTAATATGATATGGTCAAACCAATACTATGATTAAAATGGCTCGTCAATAAAAGTTGAATGTTTTTTTTGCTTACCGACAAGTTGGTGCTTTATTTCAATTAAATTTGAGAGTTGGTGATTTAAGTGACATTTTTCTGTTCTTAACCCCTTTTTAATAAAAGTTTGTGTTACAAAAAAAATTGCCTCGCGAATAGATCTAATTTCGTAAATCTATCACTTTAATCCTGAAACATTAGATAATAAATTGTTTATGTGGTTGCGGATCTACGGTCCATTATTTTGTACGCAAATGACCAGTGAACAACACATACTACCCGTTAAAATCTACTAAAACCTTCCAAATTTTCATGAGTAATTGGCGTGAATACACCCAATTCAACATCATATTTGCCATATACCCTTAAGTAGTGAGTCTATTTTTCTGCACAGACTTTGTATTCTGGCAGAAGATACTGGCCACTCATTGGACATTCCAATGTCTAAACAATTTTCCATAAGCAATCGAATCTCTCAGAAGTTGTGTCTCAACATCTCATCCATCTCCTTTTTATTTTATTTTTGTCACAACATCTCTTTCTTCTCCTCTCACTTCAAATTCTATGAATCTTTTTTTTATCCATTTTCAAATTCACAAGAGTTCGACAAAGATGGATCTGGTGAAAAACTTGTGACAATTTAAAATGATTTCTCTCAATGTCCTCAATTTTGAATCTTTCTTACACTATTTTTTCTGCATTTGACAATTTAAAATGTTTTTTTTCAATACTTTCTTCGGATTAATTTCAAAATGTTTTTGTGGATCTTCAGTTTTATCAGATCTTTTGTTGTTCTTATGAGTTTATATGTTTTATTCTAAATTTTAGATTAACAGTTAACATCTACTTTTTTCATTTATGAAATAGATAAGAAACTTAGAGTTTTCTAGTTATCCGCTAACAAATATTGATAATGTTATCAGATAATAAATTATTTATCATCTTATAACCCATACAAAATATGAATGCATCACATAACTATTAATCAAATTGTTAGGCGGTAACAATATATCTTACCAGAACAGAACTCCAAATTTTAACATATCTTAGTAATATTAAATCATTAACACCCATCTATGAAATCATATCTAAATTGATTAGTACACTTGATCGTTATTTGAGAGACTTTACAATTAAAATTAGTTGTTTGCTAACCGATATGCTTGTATCCAAATTTTCATTCACAAGTAACACGACTCGGATAAACTTCTAGCAATTTGCTCTATTATATTTTGTCAGTATTAAAATTTTCAATGTTTTCCCAAAAACGATTTGATTTGTCTTAAAATATATTACAATTGCAGTTAATCACATTTTCATTCACAAGTATCACGGTTTAGGTAATACACTAGCAATATGTTAATCATGTGACGGATAACAAGCAATGTAACAGTTAAGAATTATAGTACCGACTAACAAATCATGTGACTGATAATGTTATTGTTAACATGTTCAATTCTTTTCTAACATGCTAATTTCTTTTATTTGCATCGTTAACTTTAAAGGTAGTTTTTACCAAAAAAATACTTTAAAAATAGTTAGTTAACTTTATATGATAACTGTTAAATAGTGTGTTAAATTGGAATATAATATTTGATTTTGTGCTGTATTACTAAGTTATTGATTTATTTAGTAGGTTATATTAAATTAACACTTAATAACAAAATTTGTAACATGTTAAAAGTTGCACTTAATGTTAACAAAATGTGTAACATGTTATAAAATTTGTTTACTCACTAAAATGTGTAACTTTTGAATATTTTTTTGTTAGATTATTGTCAAAAAATAATCACAACAGAGTATATTTAGATGCTCACATAGATAGATCTGAAGTCTATTATGGGGAGATCCCTAAAGTGATGGAGCGGCCATTGAAAAAGTCAGTCGACTACTACTCTTATTTTTGTCTGTAGCATATAACTAATCACGTTGATCGTTATACGAAGTATCTAACCTATCTGACTGTTGTGACACTCATGTTAGCATTATATTTATTTGTAGCATCTAACAAATTATGTTAACCGTCAAAACATCAGTTCTTATTGTCGAGGAATGATTTCAAACTTATATTTTCTGATAGTATAAAGCATTGATTTCAGTTTATGTTAACAATTACTTATAAGGTATTATTGTTTATGTTAACAGTTTATCAATAACTTAACATTTCTTTTATCTGTAGCATATAATAATGCATATTAACCGCTAAACAAATTTACGAACCAATATGAATGCTGTTAAACACTTAAGATTAGTGTGTATTCCAATTTTAATTTACATTAAAAAACCATATTACCAATGGATAAAAATTAGCATAATATGTTATGTAAACATGTCGATTAAAATTATGATTATGTTAAAAGTGGTTGAAGAAAACTATGATCTATTTCAAATAAAAAGAAAAAAAATTGTCAAAAGCTATCGCAATTAAAAAAAAATTGTGTATGTTGTTGTTTGAAGTGTTTGTCAGTTCAGAACTGATGTGTCAGTCTCAAACTGTTGTGTCAGTCTCGAACTGCTGTGTCTGATATTCAATTTGTGTCAGTCATACAACAAATTGAATATCAGACACAAAAATGTATTTTCGGTAATCCAAAACCAAAAAACATCACACATATCAGTATATCATGTCATTGGTAATCTGCCATTTTGGACTCCTATGTGGGATATTCACCTCATTGTCCCAATTTTCATTTGTTTAAGGCGATTTTAACTAACGCTAGCTTTGACTTCTCAAATTACTGTCTCCCAAAATCAAAAGTTTAATATTCACGTCAAGATATTTATTTATCTACTTTTAACTTTTTTTAAATTTTATTTCATAATCACTTGTTTTGAAGACGTTAACAATTAAAACATTTACATTTGTAAAAAAAATATTTCAAAATATAACTTTTATCTAATATGTATATAAATCTTTTAAAAGATGATGATGATTTAGAGTGATAAAATCTAGGAATAAAGTTTAAATGTACTTTTCATATTGATTTTAAACTTCAAAAATTAGTTTATAGTTTAGGTACATATTAATTGTTATTTTTTAAATTTTCTAAAAATTAGGCTATTTGAATGTTTTATTTGATATAATATATTTTGTAAGAATATGCATATAATTATTTGTAAAATATTATTAAATTCAGTTTTGTCCAGTCAAACCCTATCAAACCATGCTCAAACCCAGTTAAACCATTATTACCCAAAAAAAGCCGATTCACTAGCCGGTCCGATTTCAAAAATACTGGTTTTGATGGAAATGTACTTTCGAAATAAGCCTTAAGAGGAAAGACCGTAGATCCATACACTAACAGCGTTTTTTATCTTTAGGAATAAACTCCTTCCATATCTAAATTTCATAGTATATTCCATATTAATAGGTTAGGTGAAGTGTCATCCAAATCTATCAATAACCTGAGTTCCACCCAATTAGATTAACAAATAAAATAGTAAAAAATGATCATTCCTAATTTAAATCGAATCTATTATAACCAGTCAAGATGAAAGAAGTAAACAATTATTTTCTCCCATTTGTGCTGGGAAATGGAATCTTTTTCTTGTCTTTTTTTTTTTTACTTTCTTCACCCTTTTGTTACTCTAGAAAATAGAGTAAATATTTATATATTTTCTTTATTTCTTTCATCTTTACTCCAAGTTAATCTAATTATATTACCAATCACCCCCTGTATACCTCTAAAACCAGTTACATGAGTAAAAGTGTTAAAAGTTAGTTTCACTTGATTGGCGCTCCCACATATTTTTCTTCTAATAATAGTATGATGCTAAATTTTTCTTGCTAACTTTGTACCTTTTTTACTCTAAACAAATATATTAGTTGGACAATACAAAAGCAGTCGATTTATATAACAATATAATATAAATATATATATATATATATATATATATATATATATATATATATATATATATATATATATATATATTTATATAATAAAGAAGTCTAGCGCGTTGTCACTGAGGTGTAATATTCAAAGTTCATGACAAACTGATAAGAATCACACATTCCAAAACACACAAACAATCAGAATTACTTAAAGAAGAAAGAAAATGGGAAAGACGAGCACTGTATCAATCCTCTGCTTCATACTCATTCGCTTCACTCCCATTTTTGTTTCTTCACAAACTTGTGATGGAACTGCTGGGACATTCGCACCCAATAGTCCGTATGAGAAGAACCGCCTTCTCATCAACTCTACTCTGGCTTCTAACGTCACCGCTCACGCCGGCTATTTCAACGCCTCTATCGGGCAAGGCCCTGAGAGAGTCTACGCCTTGGGGATGTGCGCTCCAGGTGCTGAACCACAAGCTTGCTCATACTGTATCCAAGACGCCTCAGATAGTTTACTAGGTAAATGTTTGAACCAAACAGATGCTTTCGTATGGTCAGGTGACGAGTTCCTTTGCCTTGTTCGCTACTCTAGTAAGTCCCTCTTTGGGGTCCTCACCTTGGAGCCGAAGGCAGTGTTTAATAACGCAATGAGCATAAGAGACGAAAACCAAAAGGAGTTTGATAGTGTGTGGGACGGGTTAAAGGTTCGTATGATGACAGGACTTTCTTCCTCGGTGACAAACAATTTGTCTTCTTCTTCTTTATCATTTTATGGTAAGAACTATGCAAAGGATGTTGCTCCAGTGCCGGTTTACGGGAACATACTGGTGTTGATGCAATGCACTCCAGATATTTCTTCAAAGGATTGTAGTCTTTGTATAGAGACAAATGTTAATTACTATAAGAAATGGTTCCATAGGAAGAAAGGTGTCATTATGCTGCGGCCAAGTTGCTTTTTCCGGTGGGAATTGTATAATTTCTCTGCTGCTTTTGATCATATTAATGATCCACGTCCGGTTATATTACCACCTTCAAAGAGTCCTTCTGCAGCTAATCTGACCGATATAACCAAGAAAGGCAAGTCATTTTAAAAACAATTCCAGAGCAGTTCTTGTTTTTTTGTTGTGTAATGTTTTTTTTTTTGTTAAATTGGTGGTTTTGTGCAGATAAAAAGGTCTCAGGAGGTATTATCGCGGCAACTGTGGTAGTTATTGTTGTGGCCATAGTATTTATTTCTGTAGGCTTGGCTATGTTCAAGAAAAGAAAGAAAAAGCAAGATATACAACTTTCAAGTGAGTTGCCTTGATTTGTATTTTTGTTTTTGAATTATACAGGGTATTTAATTTCTCAGTAGCTGGGACTCGAAATCCTTGATTAGTATTTTAATCATAAGAATCTCATGGCTTAGGAATTTTCTTTTTGTTGGTTTTTAATGAAGCGGAATCTGTTCAATTTGGTTTTAAGACAATTGAAGCTGCGACGAGCAATTTTTCTGAGGCCAACAAGCTTGGTGCAGGTGGATTTGGTGACGTCTACAAGGTAATATATACGTTATTTGAGTTTTTTTTCCTTTCATTGTTAGCTAGACAGTTTTCCAAGTTGCATAGATTGCTTATATCGTGAGGAAATAATGTATTGATGATGCCTCATTTGTAATTTTGATAAAGGGCATCCTCATGAATGGAACTGAAGTTGCGGTAAAGAGACTGTCGAAAACAGCAGGACAAGGTGAAAGAGAGTTCAAGAACGAGGTTGTTGTTGTTGCAAAGCTTCAGCACAGAAATCTTGTTAGACTTCTTGGGTTTTCAATTCAAGGAGAAGAAAGGTTATTAGTCTATGAGTTTGTTCCTAACAAAAGCCTTGATTACTTCATGTTCGGTCAGTTGTTTCTAAATTCTAAACTCATTATATATAGTTTTTGTTTGTTGTTTCTTCTTCTTTTACATAGCCAGTTGTGATTATGCATGAATATTTAGATGCTAGTAAGAGAATCCAGTTGGACTGGACAATGAGACACAACATCATAGGTGGGATCAGTCGTGGGATTTTATATCTCCATCAAGATTCACGGCTCAAGATCATACACCGCGATCTCAAAGCTGGTAACATACTATTAGATGCGGATATGAATCCAAAAATTGCTGATTTCGGAACGGCAAAGATCTTTAGAATGAACCAAACTGTCGACAATACATCAAGAGTAGTTGGAACCTTGTGAGTATATAATTTGTTCGGACCTGATGAATGATAAATAAACTCTGTTGTAGCTAATATAACATGTATTTTGCAGCGGTTACATGCCACCTGAGTATGTGATACATGGCCAATTCTCAATGAAATCAGATGTATATAGCTTTGGAATAATGATTCTTGAGATCATTGGTGGCAAAAAGAATAGCAGCTTCCGCCAGATGGATGGTTTAGTTAACAACTTGGTCACACATGTGAGCAACTAGAATCTAACATAATCCCAAACTTTAATTTAATTTTCTGATATAATGATCAGAATGTGTTTCAAAAAAAAGTGTTTTAAGAAAATATATATTGATCAGAGTTCTGAATATATATTATGTAACTTCTATAGGTTTGGAGACTTTGGGAGAACAAATCATTGCCTGATCTCATTGATCCTGGTATCAAAGAAGTTTCTATCATTGATGAAGTTGTCAGATACATTCATATTGGACTGTTATGCGTTCAAGAAAATCCTGCTGATCGTCCAACAATGTCAACGATTCACCAAATGCTCATAACCAGCTCCATTGCCCTGCCTGTACCTCTGCCACCTGGATTTTTTTTCGGTAACAGATCAGGAAGGAGCTCGTGTTGTACTTGTTCTGTGGATGAAGCAACAATCACTGATGTTAGTCCTCGTTGAATACCTAACATGTTCTGTTTGGTTTACTTTGTTTCCAGTCTCCACAATGGTTTACCACTTATTTTATATCCACAAAGTTTGAACGTTCACTTTTAGTTTGACTGATTTAGCATAAAACAATGGATCCTCCAACTTTGTTGACAATCATCTTGATGCTCACTTGTAACACAATCACCTTACCTGTGCCTCACCAACCTGGATATTTTGTCGAAAGCACACGTGATCAAGGCTTATCAGCTGTAGATTTGGAGTCAGGTCAATCTACTGGAAAATTTGTTCCTCTCTGTATCAATGAAACCGTTAGTGATTTAAATCCTCGTTGAAGATCAATCTTTCTGTCCTTTTGATAATTCGGGAGTCATTTTTGGGGAATTAAGACTCGAATCTCCCTCCCTTTTCTTTCTCAGATTAGACTTCACTGTCACTTTTATTCTGCGTGATTGTTTGTAATCAAGTTTTTCAATTTGTTTTTTTCTTGAATTTTGGAAGTTTTTATTTAATGTTTAAGGTAATTCCAGATTGTTACCCATTGACTAGTCAAACGATGTTCGTACTATGGGATCTCCAAGGGGATGGTTAAAGACTTGAAAAATATTATAAAAGCAGACAAAACGTTAAATTTGATGGAATGATGTTACACGTCGGGATACATAAACGCTACTAATGTTATCCTACTCCAAAAAAATATTGGATGTATCAACCTCCAAGGAACTAATAAACTGGTGCTCTTCCACCTCCATCTCCATATATACACAGCTTCATCCGCAGCCTAAGAAATCTACAAATTCACGATGGGAGATTTACAACCAAGATGTGGCCATGTCCATGAGACAACAACTGTGTTTTCTGTCTTTTACTTTTATCATTTAAATAATCTAACTACATAAAAGACTCATAAAGAAAATTTTCCATCATACATGATTTTTATTGTTGTTGTTGCATTTGTGCCATTTTTAGTATACAAATGATCAGCGCAACCTCTTCTAGTTTACTCTTGAAATGATGACACATTCTGATAATTTATGAAACGCTTGACAAGCTTGTTGGATAAGCTTGAGCTACAAGTTTCCTTATTCCTATTGGTTTGTGTTTGTCTAGAGAATTAAGAAAATAGATTTGTGATAATGAATTAGGATTAGGAGTTATCTAGTCCTATATATGGAGATGCATATTGTGTTGCATAACATATCGATTTTGTGATTTGTGATTTGAGTGATTAATAAGAGATGAACTTCTTGTTAAAAGCTTGATTGAGATTCTATATTTGGTATCAGAGCTTAGCAATCAACAAACAGCAACAACAACACGATGGGAGATACGAAGGATACAAATGAGGAGATCACGATGAAGTTGAATGTGATACAGATTATGTTTATATTTAGGGTTTGACGAGAGCAATAAGATTCAAATGAGAGCATATCTTTTTGTTTTGTGTTTTTTTGTTTTCTTATATGAGGTTGGATTTGAAGTCTATGGTTATATTTCAAATCTGAAAATATTGAATTTATGGTTTTGTATTTAGGGTAAGTTTAGGGTTTGGTGTACACACATGTCCCTTGCAAATCCATTGCAAAATTGCAAGAAAATTACAAAGAAAAAAAACTTGCAAATTCCTTGCAAACTGCGATGAAAATATTCACTTGGAATTTTGCAAGGGATTTGCGAGGCAAGATACATAGTCCTCGCAAATCCCTCGCAAAATTGCAAGGGAATATTTTCCTCGCAAATTTGCGAGAGATTTGCAACGGTTTAATTTTGTCTTGCAATTCTGTTGCAAACATGTAGCAAATTTGCGAGGAATATTTTTCCTTGCAATTTTTCCTTGCAAATCAGCTGTTTTCTTGTAGTGAAGGACGTCGGCCACTCCTCTATAAAATATCCAATGTTAAACTAAACAAATTATATGGTGTGGGCAATGCGGATGAAGATAGCGCTCAAGGTCAACAAGGTGTGGGAGGCAATAGACCCCGGTAGTAAAAGTGAAGAGAAGAACGACTTGACCAATGCCTTGATAGTTCAGTCTATACCAGAGGCCTTAATGCTACAAATTGGTGACCTAGATACAGATAAATTGGTTTGGGATGCGATTAAAACTCGTCATGTTGGAGCAGAAAGAGTTCGAGAAGCAAGACTACAAACTCTGATGGCATAGTTTGATAGACTTAAGATGAAAGAAGAGGAAACAATTGATGAGTTCGTTGGGAAGATATCAGAAATCACGTCCAAGACGGCGTCACTTGGTGAGGTCATTGAGGAAGTGAAAGTTGTGAAGAAGTTTCTGAAAAGCTTACCGAGAAAACGTTATATCCAAATTGTTGCATCCCTGGAACAAGTTCTCGATCTAAACACCATAACGTTTGTCGAAATCGTTGGGAGATTGAAAACATATGAAGAGGGTATAGTAGAAGAAGATGAGGAACTACAAGATGATAAGTCGAAACTATTGTACTCCAATACAGAGTCACAACAGGATGTATATGGAGGGCGCAGAGGTCGAGGACGTGGCGGTCGATATAACTCCTGGGGAGGCAGAAGACGTGGCAGATTTAATAACTTCCAGCAACAACGTGAAGCTTATCGGCAAGGAACTCTTCGAGGCACTTCACACATTACATGTTTCAAGTGCGATAAGCTAGGGCACTACGCAAACGATTGCTCAGATAAATTGCTGAAGCTTCAGGAGACTACTGAAAAGAAAGATGATGATACTCAGGCTGCCGATGACCTAATGATGCATGAGGTAGTTTATCTCAATGAGAAAAAGGTTAACCCAAGTATCTTTGAATCTGATCATGACAACAAGAACTTATGGTATCTCGACAACGGCGTAAGTAACCACATGAGTGGGAATCGCATGTTTTTCACTTCGATTAATGAAGAGATCACTGGAAAGGTTCGCTTTGGAGATGACTCAAGAGTAGATATCAAAGGAAAAGGATCCATACGATTTGTTTTCGAAGGAGGTGCGAATAAAACCTTAAATGACGTATACTACATTCCAGCTTTGAAGAGCAACATTATAAGTTTGGGGCAAGCTACAGAGGTTGGTTGTGAAGTTCGTATGAAAGGCAACACTCTTCTGCTCTTTGATCGATCTGGACAGTTTATGATCGAGACCACACGATCCCGAAACCGTCTTTATAAGGTCATCCTGACGACTGATAATGTCCAGTGCCTGCAAGTAAAGACAACTGAATCATCTATTTGGCATGCTCGGCTCGGTCATGTTAATATTGGAACAATGAAGTTGATGATAGATAAAGAGCTTGTCACCGGCATTCCAAGCTTCGTCGTTGAGAAGGATACATGTGCCTCGTGTTTGCTTGGAAAACAAGCTAGACAACCCTTCCCACAAACAACACAATATCGAGCAAGTCAGCCTTTAGAGCTAGTCCATGGTGACCTGTGTGGGCCAGTTACTCATGCTACTGCAGGACGAAAACGATACGTGCTCGTGCTTATTAATGATTTTTCTCGCTACATGTGGACTGTTTTACTGAGAGAAAAAAAGTGAAGCCTTTGAGAGCTTCAAACGGTTTAAAACGGTGGTTGAACAAGAGACTAAGGCTGTTATTCAAACACTGAGAACTGACAGAGGCGGAGAGTTCACATCTCATGAGTTTAATGTCTTCTGTAAACGTAATGGCATTAAAAGACATCTTACAGCACCATATTCTCCACAGCAAAATGGAGTGGTTGAAAGGCGCAATCGAACATTACTAGAGATGACCAGAAGTATATTAAAACACATGGGCGTTCCAAACTATTTGTGGGGAGAGGCGGTGCGACATGCTACTTATTTGATTAACATAGTTGCAACAAGATCACTCAAGGGCGTGACACCATATGAAGCCCTCCGAGAGAAGAAACCAAACCTTGATCACTTAAAGGTATTTGGGTGTGTATGTTATGCTGTAACAGATGCAGCAGGACGGAAGAAACTTGATGATCGCTCCAGAGTTCTAGTGCATCTCGGGACAGAGCCCGGATCCAAAGCATACCGTCTACTGGATCCATCGAGGAGAAAAATCATTGTCAATCATGATGTGATCTTCAAAGAGGATCAAAAATGGAACTGGAAAACAGAGGAGACGAGAAGGGAAGACAGCTCTGTTATATTTGAGATGGAACTTAAGAGATATGATGGTGATGATGAATCTATGGAGACAAGAGTGGCAGGAAACAATGATTCATCTACTCCAACCGATGAAGTAGACGATGCAGACAGTGATGATTCAGATATCAACCAGCCTCAAGGTGGGCTAGACGTTCAAGCAGGGTATGCAACAGACCTTCTTACTTAAACGAGTACGTTAGTCTTGCAGAAGCAGAGTGTGCACGTCTTCTCATGATCATCAATGAGGAGCCATGGGATTTCTCGCAAGCAAAGGAGCTGCAGGTCTAGATTGATGCAGGCGTAGACGAGATAAGCTCTATTGAAAGAAACAATACATGTATTCTTGTAGACTTGCCCGATGGAGTTAAGCCAATTGGCTTAAAATGGGTATTTAAGATGAAGCGTAATGCTGACACGAGTATTATCAAATACAAGGCACGGTTGGTGGCTAAAGGATATGTTCAAAAACATGGGATAGACTACGACGAAGTGTTTTCTTCAGTCGCTAGAATGGAGACAATTCGCCTAGTAATTGCTTTAGCTGCTTCGTATGGCTGGGAAATACATCACTTCGACGTAAAACCGCTTTCTTACATGGTGAGCTAAGAGAAGAAATATTTGTTGCTCAGCCTGAGGGATTTGTGATCGCAGGACAAGAAAGAAAGGTTTACAAATTGAGAAAGGCGATGTACGGCTTGTAACAAGCACCTAGAGCTTGGAATGTCAAGTTAAATAAAATACTTGTGGGTTTGAACTTTCACAGATGCTCTAAGGAACCGTCACTCTACAGGAGACAGGAGAAGACGAGTCTTCTAATTGTGGTGGTATACATTGATGATCTGCTTATAACTGGGTCGTCTTTATCAGCCATCAACAACTTCAAGAAGAGCATGGCGATTGAATTTGAGATGAGTGACCTTGGGAAATTAACATATTACTTGGGTATTGAGGTTCATCAGTTTAATGGAGGCATTACATTGTCTCAAAGCCGGTATGCGATGAAACTTCTTGAGGAAAGTGGTATGGGCACGAGTAACTTAACTCATGTCCCCATGGATTTTAATGCAAGGCTGTCTAAATCACCTACGCAGAAGAGTATTGATGAAACAGAGTATCGAAGGAACATAGGCTGTTTACGCTATCTGCTGCATAATAGGCCAGACCTATCGTTCAGCGTCGGACTGTTAAGTCGATACATGCAAGAACCAAAAGAATCACATGGCGCAGCATTAAAACAAATATTAAGGTACATTCGTGGGACTGTATCTCTTGGTGTTGTGTTTTCTCGTTCCTCAAGATTGCAAGTAGTCGGCTTTAGCGATAGCTCACATAATGTTGATGAGGATGATGGCAAAAGTACAACAGGCCATGTGTCCTATCTTGACGACAGTCCAGTAACTTGATGCTCACAAAAGCAAGAAATTGTGGCTTTATCATCATGTGAGGCTGAGTTCATGTACAGAAGCAGCAAAAAAAAACAATTTTGTTACAAGAATTACTTGGTGAGATCATGGGAAGGACTTGCGTGAAAGTAGATCATGGTGGATAATAAATCTGCGATTGCCCTTACTAAGAATCCTGTTTTTCATGGCCGAAGCAAGCACATACATCGAAGATTCCATTTTATACGAGAGTGTGTTGAGAAGGAACAAATTGAAGTAGAGCATGTACCAGGAAGTGAGCAGAGAGCAGACATACTAACAAAGTCTTTGGTAAGAACTAAGTTTGTGGAGATGAGAAATCTGATCGGTGTCAAGAATGTGGATGATGGTGATCTCAAGCTTACGAGGGAGAATGTTGGATAAGCTTGAGCTTCAAGTTTCCTTATTCCTATTGGTTTGTGTTTGTCTAGAGAATTAAGGAAATATGATTTGTGATAATGAATTAGGATTAGGAGTTATCTAGTCCTATATATGGAGATGCATATTGTGTTGCATAACATATTGATTTTGTGATTTGTGATTTGAGTGATTAATAAGAGACGGACTTCTTGTTAAAAGCTTGATTGAGATTCTATAAATCTTGTTGCATTTGTGCCAGTTGGAAGTCTCGTAATAGTTTTGTTAATGACCAAGGTAACCCTTGTTGTCTTCCCGTGTCTCTTCACGACCAAGTACAGAAACTTTGTTTTAGCTCATTAGCCCAACGAAAATTTGTTTGTTTTATCTGCTTACTTTCTCACTGATCTATAATTGTATAAAGAGAAATTGGTGTTAGTGCACCTAAAGATATCTCATATTTGTCATCTATCCTTCCAAAATAGAAACTAATTCGTCTGACCATTATACCATTACAGGGGTAAGTCTATCTCTCTTTCCCTTCTCTTCTCTATCTTCTAATCCTTTTATCTCTTACACATGTAGTTTTTATGCTTTTATTCTTCATCATAAATCTCTATTTTTTTTACTCTGATTCTTTTGACATTCATATTGCTAATATTATTATCTCATACTAATTCTATTATTTCTAATTTCAAATCTTGAAATATACATTTTTTCTTTAATAACATGTAAGTTATCAGCTATTTCATTATTTACCTGCCACTACAAGAAAACAGGTGAATACTGAAGGAAAATATCCTCGGTATTTCGTCGGAATAGGGTTATTCCGACGAAATACCGAGGAGAAAAATCGTCGGAATAAAATCGTCGGAATTCCCATTTCCCTCGGAATTCCATCGGAAATTTCGGACGGAATTCCGAGGGAACAAATTTCCGAAGAAACTCCGAGGAGTGTACGCGGTCGGTTAGTTCCTCGGTTTATTCCGAGGAAAATCTCCCTCGAAATATACCGAGAAACAAACCGACGGTCTCCGTCGTCGGTTGTTCCGACGAACAATACCGAGGAATTGACATCCTCGGAAAATTCCGACGGAACGCTTCCTCGGAAATTTCCGACTGACCGTTTCCTCGGAATATTCCGACGGATTTCCGAGGGATATTATTCCGACGGATTTCCGAGGATTGTATTTAAAGGTTTTTTTTTTTTAAATAATTTTTTTTTTAAAAAATATTTTTGAAATTTAAATTCGATAACCATAAAATTAAAAATAGTATTCAAAGTCATACAAATAGAAATAAAACATAAAGAGTTTTTGAAAAAAAAACTACGGGTTCGGGTTCGGGTTCACGGGCGGGAATTCCACGTTCGGGTGCAACTTCCTCATCATCTCCATCATCTGTTCGTTGAGCCTCATCTGAGCTTCCACCTGGGTCTCCAACTCTGAAATGCGATTATCCCTGTCCTGCAACCGACCCATGAGCACTTGTTCATCAACAAATGTCGGGTGTGCAGCAGCATAAGGCGGAGTCGAGCGGGAGCGACGACCCAAACCGACCAAACGTTCCTTGTTCGTCGGAACTGACTGAAATAGAAAATAGCCAAAATTAGTTAATAAAAAAGATGAAATGAACTTAAAAAAAAAACTTATCGATTCAACGATTTCGTTGATTCGAGCCCGGGGCAAGGTGGTCGAAGCCGTCGAATCGTCATCATCGGTCTGAAGCTGAGACGCTTCCTCTTCCACCTGAGTCGTGATCAGGTCGAGCACATCCCTCACAAGGCCATCATCAATCTGGCCGGTCTTCTTGCTGGTGTACGCCCTCTTCATTAGGGCGAAATCATCAGCCGACTCGCCATCATTTTCTTCCGCCTTGAAAAAAACATAAGTAAAAAACATTACTAATTAGAAGAAAAAATTAAAATAATATAATAAAGAGCGACTGAACTTACCATGCGGTTCCCGAGAGTATGTATAGACTGAGCACCTAGGTTATGCACAAAGACGCCCTTCCCTATACGGGTGCTCCTTCGGTTGGTGGAGTTGGTGGAAGAAGTCGGTTTTGTTTCTTCCTTAACCCAATGGGCACACAACCCCTCCCAGACCACGGGGTTCATCGACTTCGGGACCTTTTAATTTAAAAATATTATTAAATAAATTAAATAAATATTTTTATAAATAAAAAAAAATTGTTTGATAAATTAAATACAAACCTTGTCTACGAGCCACTTCTGCTTCCACTCGTGTATCTGCTTCCCATAGTTGCCCATAACTTTTTTGACGAAGTGAGTATAAACATACTTCGTCTCATCGCCATTCCAGTTGAATTCTTGCTGGAAAAAAAAAGCACAAACACACAATTAGTAGAAAATTTATACTAAAGATTATATTAAAGATTTAAAATATAAGTAAAGAATTTGAATGCTTACCGCAAACTGACGAAACCAAAGGTGCTGCTTGTCCTTCGGAAAGTCGGTGAAAGTCGGATGTCCGTGGTCGAGATATGAGTACATCATCCCGTTGATCCATGCACTGATCCCGTTAGAGGATCGGTTGAACCTAATAAAAAAAATATTAGTGCCAAATCAAATTATAATAAAAATTAAACTTTGATTACCATGTTTGACCCCGATAACGTGGAAACGGAGTCAGATAGGGAAGATGGTCACGACCGGGCTGTCGAACCAAGTTCGCCACAGGCCTAAGCCCCGGATCAAGACCCTGATCAGGATCAAGATCTGGACCAGGAGCAGGAGCGGGAGGAGGAGCGACGGCTGCAGGAGGGGGTACGGGAGCGGGAATACCAGAAGCGGGAGATGTATGGTAGGAGCTGCGGGCCGAAGCCGAACCGGAACCCTGCTGCATCTGGCTAGACGAACCCCCGGAGTGGCTCCCCGGCATCTTACCACGAGAACGACGCTGTAGAGGGGGAGTCGGATCCTCATAAGACCTGTAAATTAAGTAAAAAATTAATATTCAATAAAAAGTTTTTACTCAAAAAAACTAGTTTTAATTGAAAAAAAGAGTTAAACTAATTTTTAAAAATTGTTTAAAAAATTTTAAAATTGTTTAAATAATTTTAAAATTGTTTAATAATTACAAAAAAAGATTTAATAATTTTACAAAATAGTTTTAATAATTTTAAAATATTTACATAATTACCAAAAATAGTTAAAATAATTATTAAATAGTTTAATAATTAGAAAAATGGTTTAAATAATTTTACAAAGTAGTTTAAATAGTTTTAAACTAGTTTAATATTTTGAAAAGGCAAAATGAGTTTTAATTTTAAAAATAGTTTAAATTATAGTTTAATAATTACAAAAAATA
Organism: Hirschfeldia incana; assembly: GCA_026261945.1. Taxonomy (NCBI): domain Eukaryota; kingdom Viridiplantae; phylum Streptophyta; class Magnoliopsida; order Brassicales; family Brassicaceae; genus Hirschfeldia; species Hirschfeldia incana. Next base: position 10,523,637 of record JABCMI010000006.1, read on the forward strand.
GTTTATTAATTACAAAAAATAGCCCTTATAATTTTATTTTATTTAATAATAGTTAAGTAAATACAAAAAATAATTTTAATTACCAAAAACAGTTTTTTTATACAAAACGTTTTCAAAACAAAAAAAAACTAAAAAAAAAATTTCATACTCTCAATAACAACAATCTACACTTTCAAAACCTTAATCAAAACTATCACTACACAATCAAACCATTCAACTTAACACAAATCTATAAAAAACACCCTAATCAAATCTATCTCTAAAAAACATTTTTCCACTCTATTTTCGAATCTAAGAAAGAGGGATAGAAGAGGAGATGATTACTTACATGATTGGTGAATGAGATTGGGTAGAGAAGGCCAGAAACCGGCGGAAATCGCGAGAGGGAGAGGAGGAGAGGCGGAGAGAAATGGGGAAGAAGAAGTTATGCGTGACCTAATATATGAGGATTCCGACGGAAAATATCCGTCGGAATTTCCTCGGTATAATTTTACTATCCGTCGGAATTTCCTCGGAATCTCATTATTTCAATTTTCGCAAATTTTTTGGCGGTTTGGTTTACCCGGGTTAATGAAAATATTCCGACGGACTTAGTTTCCTCAGAATTTCCTCGGAATATTCTGAGGATATTCCGAGGAAACAAGGTATGGGGTTTCGAAACATCGATTTTTTATGCCGTATCTTATACATGTTTAATACATACCATTGAGAATTATGTGTATAGATGATCACAAACTATGAAATAACAAAATATTCAAAAATGAGTGTAAGTATTCCTTTTACCGTTTGTTAAAGTGTATAAGTGTTTCTCTTATGTTGTGTGGTTTCCGTTCATGCAATTGTAAAAGTGTTTGTTATAGGGTAAAACACCAAATTTTGACTTCATCATCTAGTTAAGACACTTTATGATGGTTATATACATGTTATTCAATCCGCAAGACGTTGTTTTCGGTTACAAAACCTATGTTCGTCGGAAATCCCTCGGAATATTCCGAGGAAATTCCGAGGAAGTTCTGAAAACCTTAAACTTCCTCTGAATTCCCTCGGAATATTCCGAGGGATTTCCGACGAACATAGAGGTTACCCTATTGTTCCTCGGAATTCCGTCGGAATATTCCGAGGGAATTCCGAGGAATAGCTATTCCACTTTCAAATCCCTAAATTGACACGGTCAATTCCGAGGGAATTTCGACGAAACCCTCCTGGCCGTCGGAATTTCCTCGAAATTAAAAAAAAAATGTCGATGCTACTCTGATTCCGACTCATCATCACCATCACCAGATGAATCTAAATCTGGATCTTGGTGAAACTCTCCAATAACTGGTTCATCCGCTGTGTGAACGACGGCTTCCTCCGAAAAGTCGGTTAAATCGAGTACAAGGCCAACTCCACCTAAATCTTCTGCTGGGAATAAGTTGCCGGATGTGCTTGTTTGTAGTGGGTCTTCCATCTCAGAACTTTCCTGAACTCGGCCTCTTGGGTTGAGTCTTGTAACAGTAACCCATGGATCATCTCTGTTCTTTACCCGAGGGTACTTGATATAACAAACCTGAAATAGAAAACAAATTAATTAGTAAAATTATAAATGGATACACATGGTGATGAATCATTCTAAATAATTATAAATCGATACCTGATCGACCTGAGAAGCGAGAATGAATGGATCATAATGTTGCAGCTTTCGCCTCGAATGTACTGATGTAACACCAAATGCATCTGTTGTGACACCACGATCTGGAGTGTTATCGTGCCAACCACAATCGAAAACAGTACATCGCAATCCAACCATGCCCAAATACTTGATTTCCAAAATCTCATGTATGTGTCCGTAGTATACATCGTCTCCTGATGCAGAACAAACGCCAGTATTATAAGTCGTATATCAATAAATGTGAATTAGTATAAATGTGATAATAATATTTTAATTTGTTTAAAGCACTCACATAAGTAAACATCCATCCAGCAAATTCTCTCTTCTTCATTTCTTCTAGTTCGTCCTCTGTGGCGTATCTATATTCGAATCGCTTTTCTGCCATGAAAATCCTGTACATATGATGACAATAATGTAATTAAATAAGATTTAAATTTAAACATGTTAAAATAAAAATTCTTAAGCTAATTTTATTTACCTCTCATATTGAAGAACGTCTTCGCAGTTGGTGAGCAAATATGTTTGCAAGTGACTATGTTCCTGCTCAGTAAGTCGACGGTCCTTTGGTTTTTCGCTAAGTCGTCCAACGTCCGTGAAAATGTCTGGAACCGTAAAATGATATGTTGCCCGTTCGCCTCTATCATCATGCCGAGCAGGTCTTCTGGTTTTGGTCTGAACTTGTGCTGGAAAGTAGTACTCGGCAAAGTTTGAAGTTTCTTCATTGATCATCTGTGCGACTATAGAACCTTCCACCCTACTTAAATTTTTAACATCTTCTTCAAATGAAACATATACCGCTCATACAGATACATCCATCTATACTACACAGGACCACCAAGTTCCAATTCTCTTGCAAGGTGAATAGCAAGATGCTCCATAACATCAAAAAACGAGGGAGGAAATATCTTTTCAATGTTGCACTGAATTACGGCTATGTTAGTCTTCAAATTTGCAATACCTTCAAGAGTCATTGATCTCGTGCATAAATCACGGAAGAAACCACTTATTCCCGCAATTGCTTCATGAACCTTTCGTGGTAATAGTTCCTTGAAGGCAAACGGAAGGAGGCGCTGCATCATTACATGGCAATCATGACTTTTTAAGCCAGTAAACTTTCCTTCCTTTCTGTCGATACAGTTACACAAATTAGATGCGTAACCGTCTGGAAATGCCACATCGTTTGAAATCCAATCAAAGAACGCATATTTTCCCTCTGCATCAAGTCGGTATATCAGAAAAGGAGCCCTACCATTCTCATCAACATGAAGTCCGGAACGAGCACATATATCGACTAAATCCAGTCTCGACTTCAAATTATCCTTTGTTTTACCTTGAACATTTAGGATCGTGTTCATGAGATTGTCAAAAAAGTTCTTCTCAATATGCATGACATCTAAATTATGCCTTAGCAGATGATCCTCCCAGTATGGCAGATCCCAGAAAATATTTTGTTTGTGCCAGTTATGTAGGTTTCCAACAGCATCTACCGGATAGTTTCCGTGTCCACCGACGTCTGGCGTCCTAGCTGCACCAAAATCTCTTAGTTGTGTCTTCAAACCTTTCCCACTAACTTCGTCAGGTGGACCATAAAACACCTGCTTGTTCTTTCTGAACAAAGTCTTACTCCGACGGTATGGATGATCAGGTGGTAGGAATCGTCTGTGACAGTCAAACCAACCGTTTTCCTTCTGTTCTTTAGTTGGAAATCGTCTGTGTCATCTTGACAATATGGACATGATAGCCTCCCATGTGTTGTCCATCCAGATAACATAACATATGCTGGAAAATCACTTATTGTCCACATTAGTACTGCCCGCATTTGAAAGTTTTCCTTACACGAAATGTCGTATGTTTCAGCACCTTGAGCCCATAGTTGTTGCAACTCATATATTAGTGGCTGAAGAAACACATCAAGTGATCTCCTAGGATGATCAGGTCCGGGAACGAGAATGGAGAGAAACAAAAACTCTCGTCGCAAGCACAAGGTTGGGGGTAGGTTGTACGGTGTAAGAATGACTGGACATAGAGAATACCGTCTTCCACTCTTGCCAAACGGACTGAAACCATCAGTACATAATCCAAGGTAGACATTTCTTCTCTCATTCGCAAACTCGGGATGCTTTGATTGGAAATGCTTCCACGCTTTAGCATCTGATGGATGTCTAATCTCACCATCTGTTGAGTGCTCCGCATGCCATCTCATTGGTTGTGCTGTGCGTTCAGACATATACAACCTCTGCAACCTTTCCGTCAGAGGCAAATACCACATCCTTTTATATGGCACCGGAATTCTTCCACTTGTATCTTTATAACGAGGCTTCCCACAGAATTTGCATGTAAGTAGTTCTTCATCCGCCCTCCAATATATTATGCAGTTATAACTGCATACATCTATTACCTGATATGATAAACCAAGATCAGCTACGAGTTTCTGAACTTCGTAGTATGAACCAGGAGCTACATTATCCTCGGGTAGAATACCTTTTACAAAATCAGCAATCGCATCCACACAATCTTCAGCCAAATTATAATCTGTTTTAATGCCCATCAGCCTTGTAGCAGATGATAAAGGTGAATGACCATCTCTACAACCTTCGTACAATGGTTGCTTTCCAGCATCCAACATACCATAAAATCTCCTAGCTTCAGCAGTGGGTAAATCTTCCCTTCTAAAATGATCATTTACCATCTGCTCAGTACCTACACCATAATCTACTTCCGTTCTAATTGGTTCTTCTAATCTAACCGCATGCTGAGGTTCGCTAGTACTACCATGTTCATAATCAGTTTCTCCGTGAAGATACCAAATTTTGTAACTTCGTGTAAACCCATTCAAATATAAATGACTCCAAACATCAAACTCTTTAATAATCTTTCTATTTTTACAATTAGAGCAAGGACATCATAACTTCCCTTTTTCTCCTTGCGGTTGTCGTTGAACTAACAGCATGAATTCGCCTAAACCTCGTGCGTATTCTTCCGTAAGCATTCTTGTCTCCGGATCCAAAGGAGGTCGATCGATCCAAGAACGAAAATAGTTTGAAGAAGACATGATTTTTATGAAGCAAAATCGTGTGTAAAGAGAGTAAGAGGATGGATGAAGATATGGAGTGAATGAGAAGAAAGAGGAGTGGGTGTATTTATAAGAGAATGCTCTCGCGAAACTGAGGAAATTCCGACGGAATTCCGACAGCCAACGGCTAGTTCGTCAGAATTTTCTCGGAATCCACAACGGCTCTCCAACGGCTCTCTAACGTCTATATTGTATCCGTCGGATGGCGTCGGTTTTTTCCGAGAAAATGGTCTTTCCTCGGTATCCCGTCGGAAATTTCCGACGGATTGTCGTTTCCTCGGAATTTCCTCGGAATATTCCTATGAAATTCTGAGGAAGTGGAAAAATTTTCTTTCCTCGGAATCTCGTCGGAAATTTCCGAGGAAATCATTTTCCTTCGGAACGTCCCTCGGAATACCTCTGTTTTCTTGTAGTGTGCTATTGTTTATATTTTAATGATTTTGTAACCGATACATAGAGTGTTAGCTGTTACAAATATATTTAGAGCTATTTGATAGATAATTGATTAGCTGTTAATTGTCTCATTAACTGATATATGATTTGTTAGTCGTTTGTTATCTGATATAATATTTGTTAACGAATATATTTATATTCTTAACAGTTAACACTTTTTGTATCAGCGTTAACTTTTTGGTTTTCGAAAAACAAAAGCTATTGATAAAAGAGGGGTATTCTTGTCCTCACAGACACAAAATGTTATTACCTTTTTGGTTTTGGAAAACCAGGGTTATTACTCTAGTTTGGACCTTTTTTGGGTATATTGTGCTCATTATCCCTTGTATAAAACCTAGTTTGTATATGTTTCAGCTTTTTTTTTTTAATTAATTGAAGATTTGTTATGTGGAAGAATTGGTTTCATGGATATTATTAGTTCATCCTCTCTGTATTTGTCTTATACAAATTTTGTTCTTTAATTTGATATTTATTTGTCCAATTTAAGTTATTCAAAAAATAATGTGATTACGATTAATACCAAAGAGATAACAATTGTGAAGCAGTTACAGCGTCTTCACAAAGGCCAAGAAGACTCGACTAGTCAGTCAAAGGAACGATTCTTTCTTCTTGAACCTTGTGTCCTCCCTATAAATAATAAACTGGCACAAAGATACATCTCTCATTAGCTTTATGCTATACTAAAACAAGAATCACCAGTGAACATGCCGTTACTCTTCTTTTGGTTTGTCCTCACATGTACTTGTCTTGTCTCTGCGCTTCCTTGCATGAACACCAGCTTCTTTACACCATTTTTACTTATGACACAAACCGCCGCCTTGTCCTCACATCCCTTGCTTCTAATGTCACGGCTCACCGAGGCTTCTACAACGCCTCAATAGGCCGCTCTCCCAACAAAGTTTTTGCCGCGGGGATGTGCATCCCAGGCACTGCACCAGAGATCTGATCATCTTGTATCATGTCTGGATCCTATGCTTTAATCGAGAACTGCCCGATCCACAAAGAAGCTTCGTTTTGGTCACCAAACCGGACTCTTTGTATGATCAGATACTCCCATATTTCCTTCATTGGTTCCCTCAAGTTAGAGCCATATCTTGATGTGTTCAACCCTATGGATCTCAGAACGAATGCAACAGAGTTTTCTAGAGCATGGAAGGGATTGACTCTACGTATGATTCAAGCAATTTCCTCAAATAAAGACACAACATGGTCTGGTGGCAGATACTATTCGGCCGATGTAGCAGCCTTGCCAGATTCTCAGACTCTCTAAGGCTTAATGCAGTGCACACCTGATCTGTCGAAGGCTGACTGTAATCTTTGTCTCCAAGAAAGTGTTAATTTCTACAAGCAGTTTTTTCTTGGGCAGCAAGGAGGGATTATAATAAGGCTAAGCGCTGTTTTCTTCGGAGCGACTTATTTCCGTTTTTCGGAGCTTTCAAGATATTGTTGCAAGATCGCCATTGTCACAAGACTCACAACCTGTTTCTAAACCCCCAACTCCTCCATCACCACCTCTAACCAATAAATCCAACGTCACCAAGTCAAGTAAGTCCTTACGAAGCCCATACCTATGATCATAAGAAATATGAAACGATTTAAAAACCTGTAATGTTTTATTTTGTATTTTTTTAGGTAGTGGGAAAATGTCAACGAGGAAGACTGTGGCGCTTTTTGTTCCAATTGTTGTTATCATTATCATCATTATTATCATCTTGGGATTGATTGCTCGCCGATTTTCAGTACTTTGTTGGAGGAGAAAATCAAATCAAGAAATTGATTTTGATCAATGTGAGTGTTGTGCATATACTTTTCTTTTCTCTAATAAACGCCGCCTGGAAACTAAAAAAAATCAATTTACTACACTAGTAGATGATGAAAAGTTGTTGATATCACATATGCGTGTGTTTTCTATCTGATTATCCAGCTGGTAATACGACTGTACACTCCTTGCAATTTGATTTCAAGACAATTGAAGCTGCAACAGACAAATTTGCAATAAGAAACAAGCTCGGTCAAGGTGGATTCGGCGCATTTTACAAGGTGCTTATATGTCGTTTGGCTACCTGGTTCATTACATCTCCTGCAAAACTCAAAATGGACAATTTCAAGTAAGCTGTTATCCATTTTGTAGGGTACGCTTCCTAATGGAACAGAAATTGCTGTGAAGAGACTGTCAAAAACATCATCACAAGGTACACAAGAGTTCAAGAACGAGGTTGTTGTTGTCGCAAAACTTCAGCATAGGAATCTTGTTAGGCTTCTTGGGTATTGTCTGGAAAGGGAAGAAAAAATTCTTGTTTATGAGTTTGTGGCCAACAAAAGCCTCGACTCTCTTCGGTATGTGGAAAAAGCATATTTTTTTGTATAGATTCATGGATTATATCCATCATATATCTCTAAATATATTTTATGAGTATTTAACTACTTTTGAATGCGCAGACCCCACAAAGAAAAAACTGTTAAGACTGGAAGAAACGATATAGCATTATATCCATCATCACTCGAGGAATAATTTATCTTCATCAAGATTCACGGCTTACTATCATACATCGTGATCTAAAAGCGAGTAACATCCTTTTGGATGCTGATATTGACCCAAAGATTGCTGAATTTGGGATGGCAAGGATCTTTGGTATGGACCAAAGTGGAGCTAATATAAGCAGGATAGTTGGGACACAGTAAATACAATATTGGCCTATGAAATGAAGTTTCAACAATCTTTTCTTGACCGATATAAATTTAATTTTGCAGCGGTTACATGCCCCTGGAATATCTGATTCATGGCAAATTCTCAATGTAATTTGATGTGTATAGCTTCGGCGTCTTAGTTCTTGAGATTTTATCTGGCAGGAAGAACAGCAGCTTCCACCAGACGTCAGACGCAACAGCTGAGAATTTGGTCACCCAAGTTAGTATCTAAATTGAGAAACAACAAGATTTACCTACGATGGAAATTTGACTGATCATAACATTTTGTTACAGGCTTGGAAGCTTTGGAAAAACGGGTCACCACTAGAGTTAGTTGATCCAACCATTGTAGAGAATTATCAGACCGAGGAAGTGACAAGATGCATCCACATTGGGCTCCTATGTGTTCAGGAAGATCCAACAGATCGTCCCAACTTGTCGACAATCACGTTGATGCTCACTAGGAATACCCTCATCTTGCCTGTTCCTCAGCCAACTCGATTCTTCCTTCAAAATAGACGCAACCAGAAACAAGGTTTGGAGGAACTTGAGTCGAGCCAATCTACAATCAGGTCATATTCTCACAGTATTAATGATATAACTATCACCGACCTGGATCCTCGTTGAAGATGTTCCCTTGAGACATTGGAACTTCTATGAACACACCAGAATACAAAGTATTTTAGCTGAAAGTATATTCAAAGTGTTTAAAACTATGATCGTTTCCAGGAGTCATATCGCCTTCTCTATCTTAGATTTGGCCAATGTACATAACGTCTTAATCTTGCTGTCTCATGCTTCATATAATTGTAACAATCTTTGTACAATTACCAACTTACATTTTGATTCAACCCTAGTATATTTAATGACCGTGTAGGCTGGTTTAAGGACCACTTCTATCAGTTGGAGGAAGTCAACATCAGAAATTTAAGTGCTGGTGGGAAACGAGAACATGCGTACATGTGTAAATACTAAGAAAATATTATAGCTACAATCTCTTAAAAAAACAATGATCCAGAAGAGTTCCTTCTCGATCCTCTGTTTTGTCTTCATAAGCCTCAATGAATCTACGGTTTCGGCACAAGAGTACATGAATGACATGGGGACTTTCAGACCCAATAGTACTAACGATAAAAAGCCGCCGTCTCATCCTCTCTTATCTTCCATCCAATGGCATGGCTTAGAAATACAACTTTCAAAAACATTTCTTCATGGAGAAACGGGTAAAATAAGACCCAGTTATTAAGAAATGGGTCACCATTCCATTAGACTCGGTCTTCACTGAACCGGTTATGGTAATACCAATTACCTATATCGAATATGGTCTACTCACGTCTCACGTAACATCACATCCATCGATTGATTTTGCAAAGTCTCCGTCGGAAAAATCGATGAAGATTGGTCAATTCCGCACAGCTTCCATGAAATACGAGGATTGAATATTCAGTTCTATGTTAAAATTAAACATCTCAAAAATAGTAGGTTTCAGACATCAAACAAAACACAATGGGAAAGTAGAAGATGGACGTTGACTTGTCAGTAGTCTTCTGGTTTGTGCTCATAAGCTCTTGTGCTGTCTCTGCACAGCTTTGCTTTCAATCCTCTGCTGTTTTCACACCCAATGGTACATACGACGTAAACCGCCGAGCCTTGCTCTCGTCTCTTCCTTCGGATGTTACGGCTAATAACGACTTCTACATGACTTCGGTGGGACAAGACCAGAACAGAGCATATGGTCTGGGGATGTGCATCCCAGGTTCTGATCGACAAAACTGCTCCAACTGTATCTACGGTGCTTCTAATTTGTTGATAAACGGATGCCCTAACCAGACAGAAGGCGTCGCGTGGACGGCAGAAGGACTTGAGACTTTTTGTATGGTACGTTACACCAACCGTTCGTTTTTTGGTTCGCTCGAGATTGAACCAGTTATTAAATCGCTCGAGAAAGAGCCGATAAGACATGTCAACTTGAAAGAGTTTGATAATGCATGGGAGTCTTTGATGCGTCGTGTGATATTCGAAGCTACCTCGACATCGGAGTCCACCGCAAAGTTCTATGGGGCGGACAGACAACAACTTGGGACTTCGCTGAGTATATACGGTTTCGTGCAATGTAGTAAAGATATATCTGCGTCGAACTGCGGACAATGTTTAAGACAGAACGTGTATGACTACAGATCGTGCTGCAGTGGGATACAACGTGGCATTACTGAGAGACCAAGCTGTTTCATGCGATGGGATCTTGATCCATTCTTTGGAGTTTTTGATGAAAATATATCGCCAACTCCTTCTCCTGAAAAAGGTTAAACTTTTTTTTTGGGGTAATCTCCTAGTTATGCTTGAAGTTTTGTCTGCTCTGCTTTTGTCATAAAAATCTTTTTCAACTTTCCTTAAGTTACACTCATTAGTCTAGTTTGAGAAATACGTTAATAGCTTCAACACATTTCTAGCCATAATTTCTATATTGATAGGTGATTTGGGCTTGTTCAGGTGACAGAAAGATACCTATTGGCGTTGTGGTGGGAATCACCGGTGTGCTGACCTTCGTGATCAGTATGCTGCTTTCTCTAGTGATTGCTCTTTGTATTAGGAGAAAAGCGCACCACGAAACTGGAACTGAAAGTGAGTTTTTCATTATTTGGAACAAAGACACATAATTGTGGAAATTATTTCAACACTAGTATATTAAAGATTTTAGCCTATCTTAATTAGTTTTGAGTTGGAAAGTCATAATATTGCTGTAAAAATATTATTTCAGGGTATAAAACGTTTTCAAATTCAGTATATCTCAAAATCAATGTTAAATTACTTGTGTCACTTTCTCTGTTCTTCTCAAATCATTATTTGTCTCTTGAAGGGAGGTCAAGGACGAATTATGTTATTGCACCACCAGATATTGGTATGAGGCTACTGATCTTTGCGCTAAAACAGTTGATCCAGCCTAACGCTATCTATGCTTTCAGTTGCAGATGATATTACAACTTCAGGTTCATATCAATTCGATTTTAGAGAAATTGAAGCTGCAACATGTAACTTCCAAAAAAGTAATAAGATTGGTCATGGTGGATTTGGTGAAGTTTACAAGGCATAGTATTCTTAAACCTTCTCAACTATTTTTTATGTTATAAACTCAGGTGCCAAGAGAAAAGAAAAAAAAAATCCTGATAGCTCAAATGAATTCACAGGGAACGTTCCTGAATGGAACAGAAGTTGCTGTGAAGAGACTCTCTAAAAATTCTGGTCAAGGTGAACAAGAGTTTAAGAACGAGGTGCTTCTTGTAGCAAGGCTCCAACATAGAAATCTAGTCAGGCTTCTCGGTTTTTCTGTCGAAGGAGCAGAAAAGATACTTGTCTACGAGTTTGTGCCTAATAAAAGTCTCAACTACTTCCTCTTCGGTAAGAAACAATATATTCACTTAATATTACTTCTTAGTCTCATAGGTACAGTCTAATGGTTTGATACACTGGACGTGAAGATCCTGTAAAGAGATGTCAACTAGATTGGAGAAAACGCTACAACATTATTAAAGGAATCACTCGAGGGATGTTATATCTTCATCAAGATTCACGGCTCACAATTGTACATCGTGACCTCAAAGCCAGCAACATTCTCTTAGATGCCAATATGAACCCAAAAATTGCAGATTTTGGATTGGCAAGGAATTTCAGAGTGGACCAGACTCAAGCAAATACAGGAAGAGTAGTCGGAACAATGTAAATAATTGCACATGCTAAGTGATAATCTGTCTGTCCTTTTGGTAAAAGTGAAAGTGACTTTTTATATGTTTTGCAGTGGTTACATGCCTCCTGAGTATGTAGCTAATGGCCAGTTTTCAATGAAATCTGATGTTTATAGCTTCGGAGTACTGATTCTTGAGATTATTGGAGGCAAGAAGAATAGTAGCTTCCATCAGATACATGGCTCATTACGAAACTTGGTTACATATGTGAGTTAACACCAACACGCAATCTCAAAAAAATTGTACTCCTTGTTCACTATGATCACGGTTGTTAATTTCTTTACAAATGAATAAATAGGTTTGGATGCTTTGGAACAATGAATCATTGTTGGAACTCGTAGATCAGGGCATTGGAGAGGATTATGATAAGCATGAAGTCATTAGATGCATCCATATCGGGTTATTATGTGTTCAAGAAAATCCAGCTGATCGTCCAACCATGTCAACAATCTTTCAGATGCTCACTAATACTTCAATTACTCTGCATGTGCCTCAACCACCTGGATTTTTCTTCAGGGATGGAGTCAATCCGTTAGCCGAGGGGCTAACAACTGGTCAGTCTAGTATCAAGTCTTTTGCTTGTTCTGTCGATGACGCAACAATTACAAGTGTTAACCCTCGCTGATTGTCTTTCCATACTGCCAGCACCCAATAGTCATTTTTATTGTTTATGTACACCGAAATTCACGTTACTAAATTAGCAAGAGCCACAATAACTAAACACTCACACACGTACACACAAGACAAAAATGGGAAAGAAGAGTTATGTATCAGTCCTCTGTTTCTGCACAATATTGTGTGAACTTTAAAAGAAGTTCCTTTGGAGCCTCGTTATAGATGGAAGTATTCTATGTGTATAACTTCTTTGATGCTTCTACATTGTTTTCATATCTTTTGTTGGTTTCTCATTTGTCTTTGTAATCCCATGGACCGTCCCAAATTGTTGCCAATCATGTTGATGCTCACTATCAACTTTGTCATTTTATCTGTTTCTCAACCTCTTGGATTCTTCTTCCCAACTAAACGCAACCAAGATTCAAGGCAGTCTAGGATGGCCCATATTCTATACAATAAATGATATAAAAAATTAGAGATCTGGATCCTTGTTGAAGTTGTTAAATGATGTAAACAATTAGAGAGGTATATACACACTTAGTAAATAAGAGTACAGGAGAAAGGGAAAGCAAGACAAGAAAGTTTCAAAGGCTATGTTTTTCTTGTCTTGTTCTTGACTGACTTTGTCTAAAAACCGACATTATACGTTCATATTTTTGTTGCATAATAAAAGCTACATTAAGAAGAAAAAAAAACGTTTACTTTGACTTTGATTGACTTACCGTGGTCGTCACTCCACAAACCATCCCCTGTTTCACGGCAATCTACAGTCGTCAGTAGTAACAAAGAGAGGAAAAATATATTCGTTATATAAATAAATGATATGTGAGCTTCATGATGCAAACACAACTGAAAGAAGTCAGAACATGTCTTTTTGCACCACTTTCATCTTCCTTGTCCTTTTCTCCTTAGTCGCTAGCTTCAGAGCAGTTTATGCTCAAAATCCTCGTTACACATTCCATTCTTGTCCGAATACAACAACTTATACAAGGAACAGCACTTATTCCACCAATCTCAAAACCCTTTTGTCCTCTCTCTCTTCCCTCGACGCCTCCTACTCCACCGGATTCCAGAACGCCACGGTGGGACGCGATCCCGACAGGGTTACAGGACTTTTCCTCTGCCGAGGAGATGTTTCGCCAGAAGTTTGCCGTAGCTGCGTCGCCTTCTCCGTCAACGAAACCTTAGCTCGGTGTCCGAATGAGAAAGAGGTCGTGCTTTACTACGAGGAGTGCATGCTCAGATACTCTCACCAAAATATTCTATCGACCGTTGTATACGAAGGAGGAGTTATCATGCTGAACGGTAATATTTCATCTAATCAAGAAGACCGGTTCGAAGATTTGGTGTCCACCACGATGAACCAAGCTGCCGACAAAGCATCTAACAGTTCTGGGAAGTTCTATACGATCAAAGCCAATTGGACAGCACTACAGAGTTTATACGGCCTGGTTCAGTGCACTCCTGATCTGACAAGATATGAATGCTTGAGATGCCTGCATCGATCTATCGATGGAATGCCTCTTAATAAAATTGGGGGTAGACTTCTCTGGCCTAGTTGTAATTCAAGGTACGAGCTTTACTCGTTCTTCAACGAAACCGACACTAGTACACCTCCAGAACATAATGCACCGCCGCCACCACCGCCATCACCGATACCACCTCCTCCGGCCTCTAATTCTCCGGTCTCGTCTCTTACACGACATGGTGAACTCTTTTTATCTTCCTCTGTTTTTTACTCTGTTTTCTCAAAATATTCAATACTATCCGATCTCAAGAAAATGATTTTTTTATACGCAGGTAAACATGATAATTCAAAAGTGTTAATAGTAGCCATCGTGGTGGCTATTGTAGTGGCTGTTCTGGTTTTCATAGCTGGTTATTGTTTCCTTGCAAAGAGGACAAAGAAGACTTCAGATAATGCACCAGCCTTTTATGGTAAAGATTCCAGTGAATAACAACCTTAATTAAGTAGGTTTAGATAATGTCACTGATCAGCTTTTCTTTTCTTTTGGCTCATCTGATTGCTACGACTTATTGTGCGACAGGGGATGATATTACAACCATTGAGTCACTGCAACTTGATTATAGAATTATTCAAGCTGCAACGAATAACTATTCTGAAAAAAATAAAATTGGTGAAGGTGGATTTGGTGAGGTTTACAAGGTACCATTCCTTAATTTTGCATGAGGTTTCTGCACTTTTTCTTGAAATTTTCTGTCAACACTTTCGGATAACGAGATGGAGCTGATGAAAACGGACAGGGAACATTCTCGAATGGTGTTGAAGTAGCGGTGAAGAGACTGTCGAAATCATCAAGACAAGGTGACACAGAGTTCAAGAACGAAGTTGTTGTTGTTGCAATGCTTCAGCACAGAAATTTGGTTAGGCTCCTAGGATTTTCTCTAGAACAAAAAGAGAGGATACTGGTTTACGAGTATGTGCCCAACAAAAGCCTTGATCATTTCCTCTTTGGTCAGTTGCATTTATTGCTTTGTTTAAATAAATATTATTTAGACATATTCTTGAAACTTGGGATTACAAGTTTTTAAAGTTTACTATAATTCCATGGATGTGCACACATAGATGCTGCAAAGCAAGGTCAGCTGGACTGGACTCGACGATATAAGATCATTGGAGGGATTGCCCGGGGAATTCTGTATCTCCATCAAGATTCACGGCTCACAATTATACACCGTGACCTCAAAGCAAGTAACATTCTCCTGGATGTGGATATGAATCCGAAAGTTACTGATTTTGGAATGGCTAGGATCTTTGGAATGGACCAAACCCAGGATAACACAAGCAAGATAGTTGGCACCTAGTAAGTCTTCCACTCAACTTCTTGTAAGATGAAGTTTGTTAAACATGATTTGCCAATTTACAAATGTTTTGTTATGGGCTCCAGCGGTTACATGTCTCCTGAATATGCAATTCATGGCCAGTTCTCAATGAAATCCGATGTCTATAGCTTTGGAGTGTTACTTCTTGAGATTATTAGTGGAAAGAAGAACAACAGCTTCTACGAGATAGACGGTGCACATGACTTGGTCACATATGTAAGTTTAAAGGCAGTCAAGCTTTATGTTTAGCTCTCTTACAATAGTAAACAGTGTTTGCAGGAATTGACTGGTTGATTACTATTCTAGGCTTGGAAGCTTTGGGGTAATGGAACAGCTTTAAACCTCGTGGATCCAATTATTATTAATAACTGCCATAACAGTGAAGTTGTTCGATGCATCCATATCGGTCTTTTATGTGTTCAAGAAGATCCTGTAGATCGTCCAACCTTTTCAACCATTTATGTGATGCTCACAAATGACACTGTGAGTTTACCAGTGCCTCGGCAACCAGGGTTTTTCGTCCAGAGCATAGCTGGAAGAGACCCACTTGATTCAGATCAGTCTACTACAACCAAGTCTGATCCAACATCTGTTGACGATGCGTCCATCACTGATATATATTCTCGTTGAATATGGTGTTTGTACCTTAAAATTTGAACCTACTGGTACTATTGAAAACAGTTTAACAACTTTTGTAGCTGTCCAATATTGTTTAGTTTTAATTTGGATTTTCTGTTTATTATAGTAACTGATATCAAATAACACCATTTGAAAGCCAGTTTGGTTGTGGTGCTGTTTTGTTGCAAGTTCCATGTTTCGTTTAGTTTTCAATATGAGTTCTCTAAGGTTTGTTAAACAAAGAAGAATATAATCTGACTTTTGAGATTCATTTCCTTGACCGTATTTGCAGGTTTAAGGACAGCAATTATGAGTTTGACGAATTCAACATTAGACATTCTAGGAGAAAAACTTCGGTTTCTTTTAAACTGGTAAGAAACGTACAGGTTTCAAAGAATTTCCAATGTGAAAATGTGTGAAGATGCATCCACGTTGGGCTGCTATGTGTTCAAGAGGACCCTGCAGATCGCCTGCGCTTTGCCTTGTCCGCTACTCCAACACTTCTTTTTCAGGATATGCAGATCCAACCCCCGTATAGTGCTCACTAACTCTGGCTAAGTTGATTAATACGCACTTTTCTAGGCTTATTAGAGGCTTTAAATTGGCAAAACAAGTCAAACAAGAAGAAACGTGTAAATAGTATACAACTCATACATGCTTGTGGTTACAATAGCAATACAAACAGTTAAAAATCAGCTTATCTTTTAACACCGGTCGATTTAGAAATCAGACAAGAATGTAAACCTTTGTCTTCAACGAGGATATAAATCTGTGATCGAGGCATCATCAACAGACCATAGAAGAGACTTGCTCGTTGTAGATTTGTCTGAATCAAGAGGGTCTTTTCCAAGTCTACTCTGAAAGAAAAGACCTGGTTGCCTAGGGACGGGTAATGTCACAGTATTACTACTGAGCATCAGAACAATGGTTGACAAGGGTGGACGCTCCACAGGATCTTCTTGAACACACAAAAGACCTATATGGACACATCGAACAACTTCATTCCTTTGGCAATTATCTACAATAATTGGGTCCACGAGATCTTGCGGTGTCCCATTACTCCAAAGTCTCCATGCCTAAAATATTATTTTAATCAATCAGCACTTGCAACCATGGTGAGGTAAATCTGTAACTTGATTGGCTAAACACTTACATACGAGACCAAGTCATGTGCACCATCTGTTTGGTAGAAGCTGCTATTCTTCTTGCCGCTTATAATCTCAAGAACTAACACTCCGAAGCTATAGACATCTGATTTCGTTGAGTACTGACCATGCATTGCATACTCCGGAGACATGTAGCCACTGAAACCCACAACAAGAGTTTAGTATGTTGGCCACAAAAAGTTCATTAAATGTATGAGAAATTTAAAAGACAAAACTTACTAGGTCCCCACTATTCTGCTTGTGTTCTGCTCTGTTTGGTCCATTCCAAAGATCCTAGCCATTCCAAAATCAGCAATTTTAGGATTCATATCCGCATCCAGAAGAACGTTACTTGCTTTAAGGTCACGGTGTATAATTGTGAGCCGTGAATCTTGATGAAGATACAGAATCCCTCGAGCAATTCCACCAATAATCTTGTATCGCCGAGACCAATCCAGCTGGCTTTGCTTCGCAGGGTCTGCACACATCCATAGATTAGCGTTAGCTTTTCAGATTTCAAAGAATTGTCAAAATAATCATTAAGAAATGAAACTAACCAAAGATGAAGTAATCAAGGCTTTCATTGGGCACATACTCATACACTAGTACCCTCTCTTCTCCTTCTAGACAAAATCCAAGAAGTCTAACAAGATTTCTATGCAGTAGCTTTGCAACAAGAATAACCTCGTTCTTAAACTCTGCATCACCTTGTCCTGATGACTTTGATAGTCTCTTGACCGCAACTTCAGTGCCATCCGATAATTTACCCTACCGTTTTCACCACCATTATGTTGGCCCAAAATGGTAATGAAAAGAAAAAAACATATCTGAAGGCAGTTAAGGAACAATTATTACCTTGTAGACCTCTCCAAATCCACCTTGACCTATCTTATTACTCTCTGCAAAATCATTAGTAGCAATTTGGATTGATCTGTAATCAAGCTGCAGGGATTCTGCGGTTGTAATATCATCTCCTGGTGCATAAAGAAAGTCTTAGAAGCAGGAAAGAGGATCTGAACACTGACATAAATCAAAATCCAAACCCAATTTAAAGATTATTTATCATTTGACATATTTACCATCAAATGCAGAAGCTGTGCCAACAGCCTTCTTTGCCCTCTTTGCAAGGAAGCAATAGCCAGCTATGGAAAGCAGAGCAACCACTAAAATAGGTACAACAATGGCTACCACTAGTACACTTGAACTCCCACCTTTCCCTGTTATTCAACATCATTAGCTTTAATATTAAAATAATGGGAGCAGTAAAGACAGAGTTCTAACCAGGTGGTAGAGGAGTTGAAACCGGCGGTTGTGGTGTTGTAATGCCGGATTCGTTGTAAAATGCGTAGAGCTCGTATCTTGAACTACAGCTAGGCACAAGAGATCTACCTCCAATTTTATCAGTTGGCAACTGATTGATGCCCTGTTGCAGACAACTCAAACAGTCTTGTCTTGTCAGATCAGGAGTGCACTGAACCAAGCCGTATAAACTCTGTGATGCAGTCCAATCAGCTTTTCTTGCATCGAACTTTCTGGAACTGTCCGCAGCTTCACTGGCGGCTTGGTTCATCGTCGACAAGACCAAATCGCCGAACTGGTCATTTTGGTTAGATGTAATATTTTGGGTGTTACTCAAGATTACTCCTCCGTTTCTGCTCATCGTCGAGAGAATATTCCGGTTAGAGTATCTTACCGTACACTCATCGTAGTAGAGAACGGCCTCTGTCTCGTTCGGACATCTATTTGAGATGTCGTCGACGACAAAGTCGACGCATCTACGACAAACTTCCGGCGAGAGGTCTAAACGGCAAAGGAAAAGTCCGGTGACACTGTCGGTGCCTTGTCCCACCGTAGCGTTTTGGAAGCCGGTGGAGTAAGAGGCGTTGTTGGAAGAGAGAGAAGACAAAAGGGTTCTGAGATTGGTGGAGTAAGTGCTGTTTCTGGTGTAAGTTGTCGTGTTTGGACAGGTGTGGTGTACGTAAGTGGGATCTTGAGCAGAAGCTGTGAAGCTAGTGAGGAAGGAGAAAAGGAAGAGAAAGATCAAAGAGGCCCGAGAAGACATAACTGGCTTTGAGAAACTTCGATATGCTGATGAAATAAAATTTAGTTTTGATTCTCTGTGTTTCTGTAGATTTACAATGAAACAGAGGATGGTTTTGTGACGTATGCCTGAAGAAAAGTCAAGGTTTTGTACTCAAAATTCGTGTCCAACTTGTGTTCATCTACAAAACTATTGAAAATGTGAAAGTATATAATAATAAATGCGATAAATTTACGGATAGTTTGAAATGTTATTAGTAGAAAATAAGAAATGCACGTCAAGTTTGGCAGTTTGACGAGACTAAAATCAACGTATGGCATAAGTCACAAAACCATCCTCTGTTTCTCGACTACTAACTTGTAAGTCGTTCAAGATTTTATTTTGAGATTCTGTTCAAACATTAATAACTAGGTGTTTTCCTGCACCATGTGTGCAGTAAATTTTTTTTAAAAAATTTAGTTTATATTTAAAAATAAAGTTTTTTAAATATTATAGATTTTATTATTTGTACCAATATTAAGATATAGATTTGATTTAGTTAAATACTGAATTAAGATAAAAATATATTTTTTTTAAAATATTGAAGAATATATATGTTTATATTTAAATTATAATCTTAGATAGTATTTTCTATCTATTTATATTGGTTAAATATATTAAATCAATTTATATTTTTCACAAATTAGATCAATTTGTATAAAACTAAAAAATGATATAAAATTGTATAGTTATCAAAAATTTAAATTAAACAATAATGATAAATTTGTAGATGTATAAGAAAATAATGATTTAACGCTTAGAAATCTATTTTGTTTTTAAATGTAGAAATTTTTAAAGATTTAATAATCAAATTGTATAATTATAGAAATTAAAATAAAGTAACATTTCGAAATTTGTAGTTTTATATATGAATATTTTTTTATAGATGATGTATGAGATATTATCATATTTTAAAAAAATTACCAAAAATAAATATCAATGTTAAATGTAATGTATGAGTTATTACAATATCCTAAAAGGTTTACCAAAAATATATAAACAATAAATGGAATAATCCATGTCATATTTTTCTGGAAATCATGTCATCATTTTTTTGTGAAACTGATTGTAGAGAAGACATGTGGCAAAATCACTTCTCAAATAATATATAGGGGTGATTTGTTTTTTTTTTTAATATTGAAGAATATATATATATATATATATATATATATATATATATATATATATATATATATATATATATATATATGTATATATTTAAATTATAATCTTAGATACTATTTTCTATCTATATATATTGTCTAAGTATATTACATCAATTTATATTTTTTTTACAAATTATATCAATTTGTATAAAACTAAAAAATGATATAAAATTGTATAATTATCAAAAATTTAAACTAAACAATATTCATAAATTTGTAGATATATAGGAAAATAATGATTTTACGCTTAGAAATCTATTTTTAAATGTAGCAATTTCGAAAGCTTTAATAATCAAATTGTATAATTATAGAAAATAAATAAAATAATATTTCGAGATTTGTAATTTTATATATAAATTTATTTATTTTATATATGATGTATGAGATATTATCATATTTTAAAAAAAAAGTTTACCAAAAATAAATTTCAATGTTAAATGTAATATATGAGTTATTACCATATCTTAAAAAGTTTACCAAAAATATAATAAACAATATATGGAATAATTCATGTCATATTTTTCTGGAAACTATGTCATCATTTTTTTGTGAAACTGATCGTAGAGAAGACATGTGGCAAAATCACTTCGCAAATAATATATAGGAGATCTTGGACGACTTATAGGTTAGTCGTCTAAGTAAAAAACTCGAGACAACTAACATGTAAGTCGTCTAAAAAAATTGTTTAATATTTCAATTGCAAACTAACCGGGGACGATTTACAAGTTAGTCTTATAGAAGAAACAAGATATATATATATATATATTTTAATTTTCTATTGGATGACTAACTTGTAAGTCGTCTGAGAAAAGTCAAATTTCTGACATATTCCGATCAAATGCAAAACTAATCTATTTTCTCTAGACGATTAACCTATAACTCGATTTTTTTATTAAACAAAGTTGGACGACTAACCTGTAAGTCGTCTAGGCTAAAAATCAATTGCAAAAGTAACCTAAATGGACGACTTCACGGAAGTCTTCCAAGTCATCCAGACGACCTTCATGAAAGTCCAATGCGCCAATGTTTAATAAACTTTCATTTTTTCTAAACCTACAAAGACTTTTTAATATTTTTTTGTTAATTCATATATATTAGTCAATATTAGAGCTACTGAATGAAATTTATAACTTAATTGGTGATATTTATGAGGTTACCAACATTCATGTTAATTAAAGTTCCTAGCTGATCCGAGAATCTACGCTAGTTTTTAAGTTTTCTATGTTAGTTTTTAGGTCTTCTACGCTAGATTTTAAGTCTTCTACGCTAGTTTTTAAGTTTTCTATGCTAGTTTTTGAATAACTTGTATTTTTAAGAGTGTTAAGTAAATTCAAGATATGTAAAACTTATATTTTCAAAATATATTTCCTCCCTTTGTTTTACTAATTTTGACTAAGTTTTTCAACAAAAACTTGAAAAAAAAGTGATATGCTTTGACTAGTTACTATCGTGTGGTTTCATCTTTTAAGTATCAAATCTCTGTAATATTATTTGAGAAGTCAGTTTCCTATGTGTCGCGCTCACGTTAACTCTCACGATTGTTGATTACATTGATACTGTTAATGAAAGAAAAATATTATATTTAAATACTAAGATTGAATTTTTTGTGTAGTTTCCTTTTTTTATAAAAAAAGAAACATTGATATAGTTTAAAAACATATTTAAACCGAAAACAATTTTATATATAATATGATTTCATTAAAAAAAGGAAAGTTCAAGAAAATAGAATATTCACAAATTTACAAGTTCACAATTTGTTTAAACTATTCATTTTAAGAGATATTAAAGAAAACAGTTAACAATAAACATATTTTGATCAAATAATTACAAAATATTTTAAAATAACATAACATTATACAATAACGAGTTAGAAATATTATATTTATAATTATTAAAATTATTTGTTTTCTTAATATAGATTCTGCTTTTAAATATTATGTTATTATTTTTGCAGAAATTAATATAACCATGATAAGAATACCAAAGAAAATCTGATTTTCATTCTTAAGATTATTTAAAATAAATTTCAGTTTATCAATTAATAAATTTAAGACATAAAATTATATTTAGAAGTTATAGAATATTTTAATTATTGTAAATAATGATATGTGTTCATGAGGTTCCAAAAATGTATGATTTACTTATATATGTAATATTCTATTATTGATCATCGCTTTATTTTTTATTATTTTTTTTAAAAAAAGCAACATATAATTTTATAAATATTATGAAAATACATGCACATTTAAACGAAAAATAAAGTTAATTTTATTTTCCTTAATTATAATAAAAAGTAACTATACTTGTTTGAAACTGAAATAATATATGTAATTCAATATACTCACAACTTGAGTGACTCGACTAATCCAAATTATTTCTAAAATCACAGATTTAACTACAATAAGAATATATAATTTTATAATAATAATTTCTTTTATAAATGTAAATTATAGGATGACTCAAAATATATTAACAAATAAAAATATAGTATTAAACAGCTGTTCTATGACAATTTAGTTCTTTTAGAATATTTTCGTTATATTCATTTATTTAATTTGGAATCAGACACTTTTATATATTTTTTATTTTATTCTAAGCACAATATATATTAAGTTATACATAATCTTCGTCAGATAAATTTACATATCTAAGACAACAAGCAATGTAAATAAAAATAAGAAAATTAATCATGATTTTAATATATTTAAATATAAAAAATGTTTTAGTTTAATTCAAAGAAATATATGCAATACAGTATACCCACACGATAACTAAATTTACTATAAAAACAACAAAACCGACTAAATATAACATATCTAACAACTAATTAAAGTAATATAATATTATTAATATAAATTAGGCATACAAATTATAAATTAATTTAAAATTAAACGTAAAAGTAAATAAAAATATATTATTATAATATATATACTTTTAAATATTTATACCCGTGCATGAGCACGGGAAATCACCTAGTACTATTAAAAGTTAAAACAGAAGTCTCTTTTTTTAAGTGTCCTTCTGTTTCAACACTATTTACCACTAGGTGATTTTCCCGTGCTCATGCACGGGCATTAACATTTATAAATTACATATATTATAATAATTTAATGATATTTACTTTTAAGTTAAAATTAATTTCTAATTGTTTGTATAATTTATATTAATAATATTATATTAATTTAATTATACGTTTGATTTTAGATATTTTATATCTAATAGGTTTTGTTGTGTTTATAGTCGATTGAGTTATATTTGAGTTATCATTTGGACATATTTAATTCTTTATATTTCTTTGAGTTCAACTATAACATTTTTAATTCTAAATATATTAATATTTTGATAAATTTTCTTATTTTCATTTAGATTGACTGTTATCTTAGATATGTAGTAAAAAATGCATTTATTTTAATATCTGTTAGAATATGCATTAAAATGTTTTTGTTTTTGAGAAATTATATTATATAAGTAAAATATGATTTACATTTTTTCTGTAATTGTAAGATATTATAGTCAACTAAATATATATATATATATTGCAAATACTAATTATAAATTATTTTTTTGTTAATTAAACATATATCAGTTTATGTTACTTAATTATTTTATATAATCATCTAATAAAATAGATAGATATATAAAACCATTTCTATTACTTTGAAAATATATATTAACACTGTGTAAAATTATGTTTTAAAAGAAAAAATATTTTTTCTAATAGAGTATATGTGTGAATCTTTTTTTATAAAATCACATTATATACAAATAAGTTTTCATCTAAGAATATAAAAATATAAGAAAAGTATTTATTAGTTCAAAAATAAATTTTATGTTATTGAAAAATATCTTTTAAATAAAATATTACTATTTAGTGAACTTTCCTTTTTTATGAAATCATATTATATATACATATATTTTCGTTCTAAAATTGTTTCTATAATTTATAAATATTTCATTTTTATTTTATATTGTTTTTTGGAAAAATTTAAAAAGGAAATAATAATATTTAAATATTTTTTTAATTCATTAAAAGATATCAATGTAATCAACCATCTTGGGAGTTAACGTGAGCGTGACACATATGAAACTGACTTCTTAAATAATATTATAGAGATTCTATGCCACTGGATTTTGTTTTAACATATGCATTTTATTAAATTCTATTTTCCCTTTTATTCCAAAAATATATTGAATAAAAGAATATATATTTCCTTACTATCTCTCTCTTTTATCGACAAAAAAAACTCTCCTCTCCAATGTTACCTTAATTCTCTATCATGTTCAATCAAATCACTAAAGCATATGTTAACCATCATTGTGATACAGGAAATCTGGAAATGCAGTCACTTATCAAAGGAGAGAGTGCAACAGCGTTGTTGTATAAGAACATAGCACGATGGTTACTTTCATTTAATTAAATAAAAAAATTGTAAAATTTTGTTAGAACTCTTCTTCATCTTTTCTCTGTGGATTTTCTTGGCAATTTTCTAGGAAAATCTCATTATTGTTGTTCAGGTCGTATTTGGCACTATCCATTTGTTCGGGTTGTATTTGGCAAGATCCAAATAGTTCAGGTTGGAATAGGCACTTTCCCCTTGTTGTTTTAGAGCTGTTTCTAATGCTAAGCTCTTCACACTTTGAGAATTGATTCGGTGTTTTATGAACGTCGTATCAAGGTTACTATTCATCGTCTTCTTCATTACGGTTTAACCGTAACACATTGATCAAGTTTGGTGCAGTGTTTCGGGTGGCTCGCTCTCCCTTTGCTATTCTTTTACAACCATGGTGAGCTGAGGTATATCGAATTGGTTGAGGATTTTGTTTGAGGACGGCGGGTACTCGATGAGAGTTTTGCGGAGTTTTGTGGTTGTGGTCTCGGATCGCTGGATTTTAGGAGACGGTGGACGAATCCGCTTAACTGAGGTATATATATTAGGGTCGGCGGACGGGATATAAGAAACAATAATATTTAATTTCATTTAAATTTGTGAAAATTTGAAAACAATGTAAATAGATTGTGAAAATATTTAATATAAATTTTAATTATTTAAAAATTTACATATCAATAAATTATGTACATGTTAATGTATTGAAAATCAAAATAAACTATGCTATCTTGATAAGTACTTTTTTTTTCTTTTTTTTTGTTGCCAAATTATTTTTGTTAATTTTCTAAGGTTTGATGAACCATATCTTAAGATTTTAGTGATATGGTTTAATATTTTATTCTGATATTGCACATTGCATGATATGGCAGGTATTCATTGATGATCTCAAATTTTGTATTACAGTAAGTCTGCTGATAGATCCCGTTTACATTGTAAGTATCACAATGAAAAAATGACATAAAGTTTGTTTAAAATTAAAGAATCAAACTGAGAAGATCACGTAAGGTCAATCTCCACGTAGGATACTCGAAAACAAATAAACTAACAAATCATAACTGCCTCTCAAGAACTTGACTTTATCAGATCAAGATATCACTTATCTTCTCGGAGTAAGTCCAATTTGAGACAGTATTTCACTTTGTACCAGTTGCTAATCAAACATATTCTAATAAATTTGTTGTAAAACAACTATGAATTTTCGTTCATTGCAGAAATAGAAGGAACAACATAAATTAAGTCGTCCACTGACCTACAACCTGAACGTATCACTATTGATGCTTGAATTATATCAGATGATTGTGTTTCAGATATGTAAATAGCTATCAAGGTTTTTTAATTAAAATGGAACATTGTTGTCAAGTTTGAGCTTGGTTGGAGGAAATTTAATTTTTAAAAAAACATGGAAAACAAAAACAAAAACAAAGACGAAAATAAAACAAAGAGAAATAGTGGCAACGATGAGTTGATATACTTCCAACTTTTATTGCTGGGTGGTGTTGGTTGACCCACTGCCATCAGTTTTGTATTCGAATCTACAGACTCACTTGCAGAAACAGGTGGCTGCTTACTTTGATATACCACTTGTAGAGCTATGTTTCTACTTTCACTCTAAAGCAAGTTTTTTCTTTGAGAGATAAACCCCATCGAGGCCGTTATCTCAACAAAGCTTAGACCCCTGCAGGAACCTTCCCATCCACATCTTCAGTAATTGCAGACATCATGAAGGTCAGGTGGTAGATACATATATTGTAGGGTGTCAAACGAATCTGAAAGAGACATTAAACTGTATTGCTCAAAACAGAATATTTTTCTTAGATTTAAGAACCAATTTTGTTAAAAACGAAACGACTGTAATCTATATACATGCCAAGAAACTGCACATCATTAATATGTTCCCATTAACCATTAGAGTAACAATTCTATGACGATATGCATAGAACAGCTGGGCAATGTTGACAGCAGGTCGCCGGAATAATATAACACAACTACTATCAGAAGGGACAAAATACATAAAGACAAAAGTCGAAAAGACGAAAGCACGCAACCGAAGCATTGCACTGATTTTTTTGTTTGAACGGTTTCATCTCAGTCGTTAGTCTGAAAATCCATTGTTGGGTTTGATCTAGACAGATGGAAGAAATTCTCAATAATAATCTTTACCTCTGAAATCTAGAAGCGAGAATGATATCAATTCCTTAAAACTTGAAACCGTAGGAAAGACTCTGTTATTGTAAAACAATAGGATATAATCAATAAGACAACTAACACTTACATAACCAAAAAAAGAAGATCAGGCAAGAAGTATATAAAAGAAAAACTGGATTCTTTTGAATGCTCTTATCTTATAGGATTATTAGGATTATGAGAATGATGTTTACATGATGAAAAGTAACCTTTTTATAGCTGTAGATTCACCGCCTTGTACAAAGAGATGATACATTGAATGAGGAAATTTGCTTTGAGTGGGTTGAATGAGTTAAGACAATCGTTAACGACGATGAATCAAAGCATCCCGTAACGGTTTGTAGGAAAGAATTTCTAGCTGATTGAAGAGATACAGGGAGATCCTCCATCGTGGTATTTGGAGATCGGAAAGGATTGTGAACCCTAAAAATTTAGTTTGGAGACGAACTATATATCGCAAATAACCTCTAAAACACAAACCACAAAATCGAACAAAACTTAATAATCTATATCGCAAGTAATATATATATATATATATATATATATATATATATATATATATATATATATATATATATATATATATATATATATATATATATATATATATATATATATATCCCGCCCGTAGAGCGGGTCGATCCTAGTATGTGATAAAATAAAGATATAAGAACATGAAACTAAATAATTCAAAACATATATGTACTGGTAAACAATCATGAAGATAAAGAAGTGTGTTTAATGCACATAGACGCTATTTACGACATATTAAAATAGAATAAGGTGGTAGCAAATAGCATATCTATTTATATAGACATATAAACTTTTGGGAAGATAAGACAATAAAGATATAATGGTCTAGCGGTTTTTAGACCTTATTAATAATCAAACAACCCGGGTTTGAGGCTTGAGAAGATTGTTTTTGCTCTTTTTGCGTTTTAGCTACATGGGACACGTGTCGTAACCCATGAAGCGACTTTGTGACATGACATCCTATGTGGATAGCCTAGCAGAGATTCCAAGTCTATTTTATATAAATAGACTTTGTTTCCGATTTGTACGTTTTTGTTTTATTTGATTTTAACCGTATAAATCATTAACTAATTACGTTTTGGTTGAAATCAATATACTGTACGACGTTGACGTAGCTTAAGGTATACTCTGTAATTGGATGATAATCCGCATGCGCGGAGTGAATTTTTTATACTAATGTTTTTTTTATTATATGGTTTTAATATTTTGTAACACTATATTTTCTATCGATTGTAAAATAACGAATACACCTGTTGGTCAACAGTGATATGAGTTTTGATTTTTTTCAACTTATTCTATGAATTTGGGTGAATTATATAAGTGTTAATTTAAAAATATAGACATGTGTAAAAATTAGTTACACTCCAGATACATAAGAATTAAATTTTTAATTGTAATTCTAGAGCCCGCGGTCGATAGAACACATGAAAGTCGAATTCATCGACGATGAAAAACCCTACCAAAGGGTTTCGAGATCGGTTAAAACCGTCTTTAAAGATGCATGGATCTCTCGACGTTGCATTGAGATTTTTTTTAGTAATTTATGGTCGTTTTAAAAAATTCAAAATAAAACAACATATAAAAAACCTAAATTTTTATATGCTTAAAGTAATTGTTTAATGTAATAATATAAAAATAAACTGAAAAGAGGATACAAAAATATTTATAAAATATATATGATTCATAATCATTAATTATCATATGTATGTTGATAATTCTGTAACTTTTATTTAAGGAAATAATCTATTTGAGGCAATTTTGTAGCTTTTAATTTAATAGTTAGTTTAATTAAAACTATAATATATATTTATATGGACCAACTTATTTTTCTATGGTTTCTAAGAATCATCCTATTGATGTCACGTGTCTACAAAAATATGTTGTAATGCTCGAGGATTAATATAAAGGGGATCTTATTCTATTTAACTGATGCAGGTTCTATTTATTTCATTGATTAATTTTTGCATAATATATGACACTGCATGTTAGTACATGACCTATAGGTTAGCTATACTTTAGTTTTGCATATTTGTATGATAACAATTTATTAAAGTTAGTTTGCATAGCATATGCTATTTTGAATACAGTTAACTAGGCGTTTTGTCCACACACGCGGACATAATCATTTTACTAATAATTATTAATATATATATATTAAGATAAATTTCGTTATAATATATTTTTTGTATTCTTAGTTATTTTAGTTTATTTTTATTTTATTTTGGTCTGCATCTCCTTAAGACAAAGAAAAATTATAAAACTATCATAAGAGCATAATTACATATCAAATATTTCACACAAAGAAGTGAAGTATGAATGTGAACTTTTGGCCTCTTTTAATCTACTTTGTATTTTTGAACTAGAAACATGTATTAAATTACCAAAAAACACTAAAACACACAAAACAAGTAAGAAAAATAAATAAAAAGTGAATACACACTAAAGTTTGATGATAATTTAGAAAAAAACTTAGAAAAACTAATTGAGATAATGACAATATTTCATTGGTTTACTTGTTCAATATATACAATTACTTATCTTAATATTTCATAAGTTTATTTTTAATAAGATAAAACAAAATAGATAATGATAGTTTTATTATTAAAATTAATTTATAGTTATATAATTACAAATCAAATTATTCATTAAAATATATTTACTTTCGCCCTTTTATAAACTCAACCATTAAACAAATGTTCATAACATGATTACTTAGGAAAAAAATCTAAACTTAATACCAATGCATTTTTTATTATACATTAAACAGAAATAAAACATACACGTGAAATAACTACCGAAGTAATTCAAAATATTTAATTCATAATTCAAACTCCATGTAACAAAACCGATTTTCTTATAGTCTTTCAAACTCAAAAAGAAGAAACACATAGAACTTCAACTAAGAAAAATGAAAAGTACATAGATATAGATGTCAAAAAATATAATCGAGACAACTTGGAATGAATAAAAAAATGAAACTATAGAATTCTGACGTCATATAAAAATAAGAATTGGTCCTAACTTGTTTAAAATAATTATAATTGTAATTCCAAATAAAAAGTTTGAAATATATATATTATTTAAATTAATAAATAAATTATTTAAGCTAATAACTAATAAGAATCTTGTAAAAATTTAAATAATTGTAATCATAATTCTAATTAGAAATTTCGAAATATTTATATTATTTAAACTAATAAATTAGTTAGAAAGTTAGAAATATTTATTATAGCTAAATTAAAATTTATAATTTAATCTAAAAACTAATAAGAATATAACAAATAAGAAAAATTAGCTAAAATCATGGCGAATATGAAAAATCAGCAAAATCACTTCAAAAAATGTCAAAAAATATAATCGAGACAACTTGGAATGAATGAGAAAAATGAAACTATCAAATTCTTACATCATATGAAAATAAGAATTGGTCCTAACTTGTTTAAAATAATTATAATTGTAATTCCAAATAAAAAGTTTGAAATAAATCTATTATTTTAATTAATAAATTAATTATTTAAGCTAAAAACTAGTAAGAATCTTGTAAAATTTAAAATAATTATAATCATAATTCTAATTAGAAATTAGTTAGAAATTTTTAAATATTTATTATAGCTAAATTAATAAATGGGATAATTTGAAAAAAAGTTAAATACTCTATAAACAGTTTAGAATTTGAAAAACACACCTTGTTTTTTTTTTATTTTTTGAAAATTACACTTTGTTAAATGTGAAAAGAAAATCTAATCCAAATTATATATTTAAGTATTAAAATATAAATTCGAAATTAATAATAAGTTTATTATATAATTTATGTTTAAAACTAAAATTTTGGGTGAAATAAATATATAGTTTTATCATTTAAAATTTCAAATAACAAGGATATTATAAAAGGAATATACTATGATTTACTTTTTATTCTTTTACAAGTCATTATGTGGCAAGTTAAGCTCTATCTAAGAGCAAACACTGACAAAAAAATATGAGAGAAAGCATAAGAGATTTGGTATTAGTGTCGATGATGTGCAGCTTACGTATTGTTAAATATTATGAATGTCCATTAGATTTCTTTGGCTCTATATATTCTTCACCGGAGAATTGAAGTGTACAACCATATTATGATGCTCTTTAGTAACAATAACAGAGTTTGTGAAGTCATCTGCAATTATGATTCCTTATCTTATCAAATCATTGGCTTCCCCAACTGATCAAAATGATTTAGACTATCTTGAGTACATAATTACAAAAGCGAAGAATTAAAAAACCTCTGAATGAGAAGAAGAATAAATTATAAAAAAATAAAACAAGAGAAAGAATATGGATTGCAAAAATGATTCAGAAAAAAAAAAGATCATGGAAGAAGATGGGATGATGTTCACTTGTTTTCTCTCTTTTTTTCTTCCAAAAAAATTAAGATATTGTGTAGATATTATTAAGATTTCTTTTTTTTCAAAACAATCATATTTTTTTGTTAAAACTGTTAATTTTAATATTAAATAATTTATGATGATAAAAAATGAAAATAATATTCAGATTGGATAATTTAGTAAATTCATATATACAAAAATGTGTTTTTCAAAAATCTTAAATATTGGCATAATTTCCAAAGCAAAAACTCATATAAGTGTATTTTTCAAAATTTTCCCTTACTAAATTGATAATTTAATCTAAAAACTAATAATAATATAACAAATAAAAAAAATTAACTAAAATCATGGAGAATGTGACAAATCAGCAAAATCACTTAAAAAATAACTGTGTAGATAGATAAGAACCCACAAAGTGAGATATCAATTTGAAAATCAAAATCTTGACAGTAAAATCAAAGCAATTCAGTTTTCTATATTTTCCATAACCACTAAATCTGGGTAAGTAAATTGTCTCTTAAACCATAATTAATGTTCTTAAAACATTAAATAAATACAAAACCCCTCAAAATATGCCTCATATATATGTGTCTGATTTTTTTCTATAATATTTAAATTATGCCCACATAATTGATTTATAGCTTTATTTATGTTTAACACATTTGTTCATAAATTATTTTATAATATATTCTTAATATTTCCACAAAATAAATAATTATAAACTAAGTATGTGATAAGATTTGTCTCCACCAGTTTTAACAACAATCCCAATAAATTGCTAAACATTCGATTATGTAAATTTTTTTCCTTCAAATAATAATATATAGCAATTGTGTATAGTAAAACAAAAAAGATAAAAATTATTTTGCAAACAAAAAAATTATTTGCTTGATAAATCTTAACTACCAATTGTTTTTGGGATTTTTTTGTTCAAATACTATGTTACACAAATCTTAAATTTATGAGATATGATTATGAAATCGCACTAACATCATCAAGTGTGATTTACAAATATTCATGGACCACTGCCCACCAGTTGATTATATTGTTAATCAATTTGACAAATCTTTAACCAATGACTTGAGAAGAAAACAAATTTACTAGATAACATTTCACTGCCCAATACTCATATGATTATCATTTGATCCAAGCTCAAATTATTAAAATACATTATAAGAAATTTCTAACTATTTTTTTATAAATTTGAATATTAATAGCATCAGATTATAAGACATTATAAGCAATTTAATATCATTAAATAAAAAAAGTTGAAGTAGTATAAGATATAGAATGATATTAGTATATATTAGTTAACGAACAATAATAATATAAGACAATATTTTTTTAATGAAAAATATTTTTTAATGAAAAATATAAGAAAATATTTTTTTAATGAACTATTAATAATATTTTAAAATTAAATTTCTATGGATAAAAATATCTCATTTTTAAAATTTTATCTAAAAACATAAAAAATTAATATGATTAAAAATGTCATTATGTTACAAATATTTTAAAAGACACATAAAATATGCATGCAGATTTGCATTACATACAAATCTGCATGCTTATTTTTGTAACCATTCTATTAAATATGAAAAAATATTATTCAAATACAAATAGGTTAAACAAACATATCAAATCAAATTTATATTCTATTTATAGTAAAGCACAACAGTGCAAAAAGGTGAAATATATCATAATATTCAGTTTTATTATATTAATTTAATAGTATCAAATTTATATATGGATTCAAATGACTTATTGAGACTATATTCGTAAAAATGACTTTTGTTCTTTTTTTTTGATCACAAAGGATTGACTGTAATTTCAAAGATTCTTAGGTTAACTTTGCATTTGATTCAAGTTTGGATATAAATTTGCATTTAAAATTATTTTTTGAGTCATATTTGACAATTTTTTTTTTAAAAAGTAATGCCTTTAATAAATGGGACCTTCAAAGTCTGAACGATAAATATAAAAAAAACCTGAATGATAAATATAAATGTTTAGAAAGTGGCAAAGGCCAGTATTATTAACTTGATATTGAAATCAAACAGTTGGGCCATCAATCAAGAATCCATTTGTAAGCCGAAACTAAAAACTTGATCCTTCGTTTTATGAATATTACAATGAAAACATCTATGAAAGTACAATATAAAATCTAGATACTGTGATAAATATATTTAATTTTTTTTTGTCGACTAAGACCCATGCAAAGTAAGTTGTGTTAATGTAAGTGTGTTAATTTCTTCAACCATTGTCATTATTGAATTCTTGGTACAGCCAACCTTATGGATAGTCGAATAAGCTCTAATGTTGGTTGATCAGGTTGAGAGTTTCCCTTCAAATATTATATGTTTATCCCATGTCATGCAAATAGTTATACTCATTTTCTGACGTTCCAATTATTACAAAATATATAAAATATAGAGATAATTGGTGTGCATGCCCCCATTCGCCATCAAAATAAAAGAAGTGCCCTCTGTTTTGTAAACGATTTTTGTTGCCGAAATTACCTCTCTTACACTTTCATCTGCATGTGGATAGCTGTGTCAGTCTAAAACCTGACCTAGTATAGCTTATGGAATGTGTCCCCTAATTAAACCAAATTGAAATGATTGATGTGACTCATTTGTGATCATGAAAAATCTTATTTTATCTCTCTCTGATCTTGTAGTCTCTTTCTTCTCCATACTCTCTTTCTTTCTTTCTTCTTCAAGCTCTCTCTCTTTCTTCCATCTAGAGATATTCTCTGTGTTTTTCAATTTTATCTTTTTGTTTTTAAACTTATATTCTTGTTGAAAGTTCGATATGTTATTCTTATGATTTAATTTCTTATCTTTTCATTTTCAAGTACTATGAAAACATCAATTCTAATTTCTAAGTTCTGTTAATTTTTTATCCAAATATATCTTTATAGTAAAAAAATCAGAAAGAAAATCATCTCAGGTTTGTTTGAATTTATATTTGCATTTTTATATTATGTTCTTCATCTAAAAGGCGTGAAAATTATTTTTATGAAACTGGATTTTAACTACATTTTCATGTTCCTATTAATTTATTTTTGATGATTATCTTATTTGGTTTTGGTCAGTTCTCTGTTTGTATACATCAAAATCATTTAAATATTTGAGCTATGTTTGGTGTCGTAGGTGAAAGTTGCGCTGAATCTAGAAACATATCAATTGATGATATCTCTTCTTAAGATTGGGGAACTGCTGCTAAAGAACAAAGCTGAAACTAGAGAGAAGACTAATGATTTCATGATATTTTTAATATAGATAACATTTCTATTAGTAGACATTAACCTTGTTAACCAATATTATTGATATGTTTTAGTGAATCTTCAAATTTACGTCACCATTTGAGATACATGTTTTGTTAGCTGTTACTTTTTTTATTGTTACTAACTGATAAGATGTGGTAAAGTGTTACAAACTATGTGTCATTAGCATATATACGGTTGGTTAGATAAAACATGGCATGTTAGTTGTTGAATTTGTTTTGATACTTGATTTATTAGCTGATACATTATTTGTTACCGGAAACATGTTTTCGTGCTAGTTACATTTTTTATCATGTATGTTATTGATTATTTTAATACTCTACACATAATTATGATCACTTAACAAAACATGTTGTATGGTTTGTTAGAAGATATTTGAGTTGAACATGGTTTGTGACTTAATACATTGTCTAATAAATGATTTTTTTACATGGTACTTATTTTGTTAGCTGATACATTGTTTGTTAACTGATTCATTGTTTGTTAACTGTTTAAATGACTGATACATTATTTGGTGAGTCAATATTTTTTCTGATAAATGGTTTGTTATATGATACATAATATGTTATCTGATACATGTTTTGTTAGCTGATGAATAGTTATTGTTTCATAATCTGCAATTTATCACAAGATACATGAGTTTTTTTCTATAGCCGGCACAACAGTATAAGGTTTGTTGACTATGAAGATGAATGAAAATTAGTGTCCAATAAATTAATCTGTTAAAAAAGTAAAGCATATGTAGTAATGATACTCATTATTTGACACCAAAACGATTAAAAGTGTTGTAATTAGTTTATATATTGGATCTTATCTTCTCCAAACAATGTACTGACTAACAAATTATGTATCGAATAATTTATTCGCTAAACAATCTACCATGTAACAGACTATCTAATAGCTAACAAATTATGTATCAAACAATATATTCGTTAATAAATCATGTGCCGGCTAACAAATTACGTACCAACTAATGATATGTATTTTGTTACATCTTAAACAATTAACCGCAACTTAACCCGAACTTCCGTAATTAAACAATTATGCTCATCAATTAACCGCAACTTATTTTTAACAACTAACAATATTGGTATTCCAAAATATTATACAACTGAACATCCGCTAAAGAAAATATTATCTGATAACTAATAAAATATTGATTAACATAGATGTTATTCAGATTTGAAAACAAAATTTTATGAACCCTTAATGCACCTCCTTTTGAGCTATAGTTGTTGATACAACGACGGAAAACCACTATTTTAACTGGAACTTGAAGTTGGATTGTGATTCAAAATCGGATAACCAAAAAACTCAGTTCATATATTGATGTCATAAACAAAATAATGAAGTTGAAGAGTTCGGCGTATGATTGTATCTGAAATGTTTGTTATAGTTGATAAACCTAAAAAAAAAGATTAACATATGCAATGAGCTTTTTATGGATGATCTGATTTTACAGTAACTTAAATTTTAGAGAAAAGTAATTAATGTGTTGATCTTAGGTTTTGAAAGTAAAGGAAAAAAAATCAAATATTGTAAAATAGTGGCAAAGACGAAATAAAAAAGAAAATGAAATTAACAAAGATTTATAATGAAGAAACTAGAGTTGATAATGGCTAAATATTTAGATATTAATTATGAAAAAAAGAAAGAATGAGGTGTTCTTACCAAATTTTTCATTTCTGTGTAGGTTTAATTTCTCTATCAAATTGATTAGATTTAAAAACTAAAAATGTATGGTAAATAATAAGAAAAAAAAATCAAGTGTTTTTATGAAAAAAATGTAAGAGGAAACCTGATGTAAGAAAAAAAATGGAAAAAGTAAGAGAGTGAAGGAGGAAAGAGTCTTGAGATGAAAAAAGAAGCGTATGGGAAAAAAAGTGTAAGAGGAAGGGATTTGTGATGGAGAAGTGAGGAAAAAATTAGTGATGGAGAAGAGAAGCAAGTAGCTGTAGACCTAACTACATGAACAGAAACTTACGGAATTTGTAAATGAATCTTTGGCTGTCAGAAATTTTTGCACGTCGCAGAAAATTGTGTCAGAACTAAAGACATTTGAGTTTAAAACAAACATGAATTGTATTTGTTGGACTCATTATGTCCATCGATTATCAACTCTCTAATTTGAGTTAGAATTGGGTATATTCTTCTAAATCACCCTAAAATTTAGGGAAATTCCTTAAAAATACACAAACTAAATTTCCTTTGTTGAAAAAATACATGATTCTTTTAGGCTTCCCGAAAAATACAAAAACTAATTTTGGTTATCCATAAAATACACGAAGTTTTGAATTTTGGAGGTTTCACACCTCGGTGTAAACATTGACTAACAGAATAGTAAGACGCTGTTAGACGCCGTTAGACGACATTAACTCTAATTAAAAAGTTCATGTATTTTATAGACAACCAAAATTAGTTTGTATATTTTTCGGGAAGCCTAAAAAGTTCGTGTATTTTTTCAGCAAAGGAAATTTAGTATGTGTATTTTAAGGAATTTCAAATGGAGTTTGGATATTTCATATCCTATTCAGAGGCTAAATATCTGGACCCAATATAGATCTAAAATTTTATATTTGTACATTTTTGGTTTGGTTTTGGACTGAATATTTTCGTATCAGTTCTGATCAAAATTTTTGAATCCGGCTAAAATGTCTAGACCTAATCTTGACATTTTAGCCGGATTCAAAAACTTGGATCGGAACTGATCCAAAAATATTCGGTCCAAAACCAAACCTAAACTTTACAAATATTTGTTGGGTCCAAAACTCTTCTACTTGAAAGAATTAAAACCAAAAAAAACTGATCCGAATAGACCTGGGTCTAATAAAATCGAACCGAATAGATTCAATCTGACAAAATTTTTCTGCTAACAATTTTGTTATTATTTTTGCAATATTTTTTAGTTTTGTTTTTGTAACAGAGACATTTTTAATTAATATGAAACTTTCAATGTAAAATTTAGAGTTGTTTGTGAATTTTTAGATATATATATATATATATATATATATATATATATAATAGATTTCGACTAAATTGTACTCAACAAATATTTGTAATTTGGTTTGGTTTTGGACAGAATATTTTTGGGTCAGTTCCTATTCAAGTTTTTGAATCCGGCTAAAATGTCTAGACCTAAAAGAAGGTCTAGACACTTTATCCGGATTAAAAAAATTGAATCGGAACTGACCCGGAAATATTCGGTCCAAAACCAAACCGAAAGTTTACAAATATAAAATTTCGGATATGTATCAGTGATAGAGAATGTGTTTTTTCAGGTCTTTGAGTCGGGTTTGGACCGTTTTATCGGATCTGGATCCTTAAGATCGAAAATATTTGGTCTAAAACCAAACTGAAAGTTTACAAATATAAAATTTTGGATCTGTATTGGGTCCAGATATTTACCCTCTGAATAGGATATGAAATATCCAAACTCCATTTGAAAATTCCTTAAAAATACACATACTAAATTTTCCTTTGCTGAAAAATACACTAACTTTTTAGGCTTCCTGAAAAATACACGAACTAATTTTGGTTGTCCATAAAATACATGAACTTTTAAATCAGAGTTAACCTCATCTAACAGCGTCTTACTATTTTGTTAGTCATTGTTTACACCGTTAAAATCAAGGTGTGAAACCTTCAAAATTCAAAAGTTCTCGTATTTTATGGACAACCAAAATTAATTTATGTATTTTTTGGGAAGCCGAATAAATTCGTGTATTTTTTTAGCAAAGGAAATTTAGTATGTGTATTTTAAAGGAATTTTTCCTAAATTTATATAACTAAAATCTAAAGTTATTTTATCCAGTATGTGAATTATTTTTCATTTATTTTTGTTAAAAGGATTTTCTCAGATGAATGTCTTCCATAGTACTAGTATCAAATAAATGTCTTCGTCAATGATTATCTTAGTGAGGTTTGGCTTAACGTATTTTTTCTTCAAGTTTGATAGTTTTCAAGATCATACATATGTTGTTTGGGGTTAGGACATCAAGCATGTATCTTATGGAGACCTCTTGTGTCAATTAAATTTCAGTTGCAGGTTGCTCCTGACCCGTGCAATTTCTATTCAGTGGAATTCTACCAATATATATAGCACCGGATAACACGTTATACAATCTCCACGCAGAAATGATGTTACACTTCCACATTTGGGACCAAAAAATAAAACATATTCCAAAAAATAATAAGAAACAAGTTAGAAGATTCCCCCTGATGACGAAAAGCCAAAAACATCCAGACGAAGTAGAACATAAAGTAGAGAAAAAAAATGTAGAACATAAAGCAAAAGAAAATGGTAACGAAAATGAAAGGTTCGTCCTCTGAAGACGAAGTGAAGACAAGATACAAAGACTTATCAACGTACTTGGCTTTAGAAGATTAGGAACACAAATTCTATAGCCATTTAAAACATGGCTTTAGAAAAAAACTATTAAAATTAAATATTAATTGTGTAGTAATTAACCCTTTTTTAACATGTAATTAACCATTTCTGCTGCTTATTATGTTTCTCTCTTCTTCTTTTTCGCCTTCCTTACAAACTTGAGATCTTACACATTAAATAAAGCATTCAACCTACGGAAAAAAAAGAGCATCCACTAAACAGAAAGTTGCTTGTTTGTTAAAACAACATATAGAAAGTTGATGTGTTACTAGTCATGCGTCAATAGACATGTCTTGTGGTTTTAAGCATTGACTTGAACTTAGAAAAATCTATGTTTTTAGAAAGCAACACTCTTACATGGCTTCAGATTATTTAAGACCATCTATGGAAGAGAAAAAATAAAATAAAACAAAACAAAAACATTTAAGGAAAAATGTCTGCTTATGGCTTCCTCTTCCTTTTCACTTTCTTTACAAGCCTGAGACCTTCTGTACAGCAACACAGACCGACTTACGTCGGTTATGTTTGTCAGCCAAAGAAAACTTACCTTAAAAACAGCACCTACTCCTCAAACCTCGTAACCCTTTTGTCCTCTCTTTCTTCTAGTTCCAATCAATCTTTCTCCTATGGATTCCAAAGACTTACAGAGGGACAAATCCCTAACATGGTATTCGGACTTATCCTCTGTCGCGGAGATGTATCGTTTGAAATCTGTCGTGACTGCATCAGCTTTGCCGTCAACGACACTCTGAATCATTGTCCAAATGAAAAGGAGGCTTTGATTTATTACGACGAGTGCATGCTTCTATACACTGACCGGAACATCCTCTTGGATCCTGTAACAAAATCTGGAGAGCTGATGGTAGTAAACCAACAGAATGTTACGGCAAACAACCCTGTTCGGTTCAGTAAGGTGATCCTTTCTTTAGTGAACGAAGCTGCAGAGGAGGCTACTGCTAGTCCAAGAAAGTTTGCGTTCAGGAAGGAGAAACACGCATCATCTCAAACGGTTTATGTATTAGTTCAGTGCATGCCTGATTTAACAACAGTTATGTGCTCAAACTGTTTGCAACAAACCATCAAGAAGTTGCCTCGTGACAAAATCGGAGCAAGACTTCTTTCGTCAGACTGTACCTTAAGGTACGATATATACCCTTTCTACAATGAAACCTATCAAGAAGTTGCCTCTAACGATATGCATGGTAAGAGATCTCCCTCTCTTTCTCTCTGTAAATTGTTTTTTTTTTGGGTGAGTCATTCAAGATTTGGGAATTCATATGTCATGTATGTTCGAATACTTTGGCAGGAAAAGAAGAGAACTCCATGCGAGTTATAATCATAGCAATTGTTGTGCCGCTAGGTGTCTATGTTCTTCTTTTTTTAGTTATTTCTAGCTTCTATGTAACAACGAGAATGAAGAATACATACGAGACAGCAACCGCAGATGATGGTAGAACATTCCAAAATACACTGGTGTTTGCGCCTTAGAATGTTTTATGAAGATTGATTCTTTTAAAACAAATGAATTTTCAGGTGGAGATGATATTACAACCGCTGGCTCGTTGCAGTTTGATTTTAAATCTGTTGAAGCAGCGACGGATAACTTTTCTGAAAGAAACAAACTCGGTCAAGGTGGATTTGGAGAAGTTTACAAGGTAAATTTGCCAGTTCATTGAGCTTCCTGATTAATAGGGACCTAATAGATCACATCATATATACTTTGTAGGGAACATTTCCTAATAGATTACAAGTTGCGGTGAAGAGACTATCGAAAACATCAGTACAAGGTGAAAAAGAGTTCAAGAATGAGGTGATTGTTGTGGCAAAGCTTCAGCACCGAAATCTTGTCAAGCTTCTCGGATTTTGTTTTGAAAGAGATGAGAAAATACTCATCTACGAGTATGTGCCTAACAAAAGTCTTGATCACTTCCTCTTTGGTCAGTTAATATAACAAATAGTTTAGCCCATAAATGTTCATTATTCAACCTAATTCTTGGGACCACTATAACATTGTGAATACATATGGTCCAGACTCAACATTGAAAACGCAGCTGGATTGGACAAGAAGGCACAATATAATTAAAGGAATTGCTAGAGGGGTTCTATATCTTCATCAAGATTCACGACTCACAATCATCCATCGTGATCTCAAAGCGAGTAACATCCTTTTGGACGCTTCCCTAAACCCAAAAATTGCAGATTTTGGAATGGCGAGGATTTTTGGAATAGACCAAACAGAAGCCAGTACTAGAAGAGTGGTGGGAACCTAGTAAGTTTTTCATTTTCCACATAATACGTTTAGACATGTAAACAACCTTCTATTAACTCAAGCTTTGAGTTTTGTCATAGTGGCTACATGTCTCCCGAGTATGCAATGTATGACCAATTCTCTATGAAGTCAGATGTCTATAGCTTTGGTATCTTAGTCCTTGAGATCATAAGCAGCAAAAGGAACAGCAGTCTCTATAAAATGGATGATCATGCTGGAAATTTGGTTACATATGTGAGTATGCAACCTTTAAACCCTTGTTTAATTTTGCTTCATTTAGTTGTGACTAATGCTGTTATTATTAATTTTTTGAATAGACTTGGAGACTATGGAGAAATGGGTCACCATTAGAGGTTGTCGATCCATCCTTTCAAGAGAATTGTCAAGTTAACGAAGCTAGCAGATGCATCCATATAGCTTTACTATGTGTTCAAGAAGAAGTTGAAGATCGTCCAACTATGTCAGAAATAGTCCAGATGCTCACAACAAGCTCAATTGCTCTTCCTATACCTCAACCACCGGGATTTTTCTTACGGAAGAAACATGATGAAGTAAGGGAAGCAGGTCCAACAATTGATTCTTCTGCTCTATGTTCTGTCGATGATGCTTCCATTACTCGTTTAACTCCTCGTTGAAGACAAAACGTTTCGCAAAGACTAGTAAGCATCGAAAAGAAGAAAGGTTTTTCTCAGTTGAAATGGTTCCATTATTGTTAATTTTCTAAAAGTGTCCAGCAAGCAAGTACACGATAGTATTGTTTTTAGTTTTATGTTTCAAGGAGAAAGAGAGAATATGGTGGGGAGAATCAACGGCGTTATTGCTGGTTCTTGGACAGTCAGTTAGTTTTGTTGGAATAGAGATGTGTAGTTAATTATGTTGCGGCGTAGCAATAGATCTTGTATTATAAAGAAAGAAGAAAATGATGTAAGTAGCCAAAAGTTGCAGTTCCTCTCTTTTCCTCTTAGTATAGTCTTCATTTCAGAGTTTGGAAAGTCCCTTTAGGACTGTGAAAATCTAAAACATATGATGTAAATGATGTAATATCATTTTAAAATGTTTTATCAGACTTGGAAATTATGGAGCAATGAGTCACCATTGGAGATCGTGGATCCATCCTTTCAATAGATCTAATCGAAGACATAATGGAAGTTTTCATGGATGATTTCAGCGTCTATGGAAGCTCCTTTCATGTAAGTTTGTCAAATTTGTGCAGGATGCTGAAGCGATGTGAAAAAAAGAACCTGGTGCTGAACTAGGAGAAATGCCACTTCATGGTCAGAGATGAGATTGTTCTAGGACATACGATATCATAGAAATCCATTGAGGTAGATAAGGCAAAGATCGAGGTCATGATGAGCCTGCAGCCGCCAAACTCAGTATAAGAATAAGGAGTTTCTGGGGACATGCTGGTTTCTATAAGAGGTTCATCCACGACTTCTCTAAGATCGCGAGACCACTCACTCGGCTGCTCTGCAAGGAAGCCCAGTTCGCATTTGACAGCGATTGTCTAGCCGCATTCCACGCAATCAA
The DNA here is from genome assembly GCA_026261945.1 of Hirschfeldia incana. Lineage (NCBI taxonomy): Eukaryota > Viridiplantae > Streptophyta > Magnoliopsida > Brassicales > Brassicaceae > Hirschfeldia > Hirschfeldia incana. The sequence goes on from JABCMI010000006.1 coordinate 10,566,154, forward strand.
GGGAACCCTGGTCAGTGCACCGATTGTTCAACCTCCAGACTGGGATCTCCCATTTGAGATCATGACAGACGCGAGTGATTTTGCAGTAGGAGCAGTCCTTAGACAGCAGAAAGACAAGAAGCTGCACATGATTTACTATGCGAGCAGAACCATGGATAAAGCTCAGTGTCGCTATGAAACCAAAGAGAAGGAGCTCCTTGCCATCCTTAAATTTTAGAGAAAAGTAATTAATGTGTTGATCTTAGGTTTTGAAAGTAAAAGAAAAAATTCAAATATTGTAATATAGTGGCAAAGACGAAATAATAAAAGAAAAAGAAATTAACAAAGATTTAGAATGAAGAAACTAGAGTTGATAATGGCTAAAAATTTAGATATTAATTATGAAAAAAGAAAGAATGATGTGTTCTTACCAAATTTTTCATTTCTGTGTAGGTTTTTAATTTCTCGAACAAATTGATTAGATTTAAAAACTAAAAATGTATGGTAAATAATAAGAAAAAAAATAAAGTGTTTTTATGAAAAAAAATGTAAGAGGAAACATGATGTAGGAAAAAAAATGGAAAAAGTAAGAGAGTGAAGGAGGAAAGAGTCTTGAGATGAAAAAAGAAGCGTATGGGATAAAAAGTGTAAGAGGAAGGGATTTGTGGTGGAGAAGTGAGGAAAAAATTAGTGGTGGAGAAGAGATGTGCAGGATGCTGAAGCGATGTGAAGAAAAGAACCTGGTGCTGAACTAGGAGAAGTGCCACTTCATGGTCAGAGATGAGATTGTTCTAGGACATACGATATCATAGAAATCCATTGAGGTAGATAGATCGAGGTCATGATGAGCCTGCAGCCGCCAAAATCAGTAAAAGAATAAGGAGTTTCTGGGGACATGCTGGTTTCTATAGGAGGTTCACCCACGACTTCTCTAAGATCGCGAGACCACTCACTCGGCTGCTCTGCAAGGAAGCCCAGTTCGCATTTGACAGCGATTGTCTAGCCGCATTCCACGCAATCAAGGGAGCCCTGGTCAGTGCACCGATTGTTCAACCTCGAGACTGGGATTTCCCTTTTGAGATCATGACAGACGCGAGTGACTTTGCAGTAGGAGCAGTCCGTAGACAGCAGAAAGACAAGAAGCTGCACGTGATTTACTATGCGAGCAGAACCATGGATAAAGCTCAGTGTCGCTATGAAACCAAAGAGAAGGAGCTCCTTGCCATCGTGTTTGCACTTGAGAAGTTCAGATCCTACCTGATTGGATCAAAGGTGATCGTGCACACGAACCACACAGCTCTTAAGTACCTACTCACAAAGAAGGATTCTAAACCACGGCTCTTTAAATGGAATTTTTTACTCCAATAATTTGATCTAGAAATAAGAGACAAGAAGGGAGTTGATAATGAAGTGGCAGATCATCTTTCTAGGATGAAAGTGACAGATGAGACAGTTCTTGACGAAGAACAACCGATGGAATATGTTAACATGATTGGTCTGTTAACATATATTTCTCAAAATTGTCAAATTTTATATTTCCCTTTGACGCTTATGTGAAATTATGACTAGATACATACCATAGTCTCTGTTGAACTGGACACATGTATATCATGGGCATGTGTATGTCATTTGAGACATGTAATTTGGTTTTGTGTATATCACTTGACTGGTCCATATATTGTTTTTCAAACTAAAACTCCTTTTATTACATCCTCGAGTTTATGTTTTCATGTTTCAGGTGTTTTGTTATTTGATTTTTAGAAAATAAGTTTGCCGAACGATCAACATGTGTTGAGACTTTGCTATTTCAATTCATAGGGAGAATTTTTTGGGTAATTTCAACTTATTATAGTGCAATTAAATAATGCATGTGTGATCATCTAGGTATCTACTCAATCACAGCTTCTAAACTTTACCATTAAAAATGTTTTAGTACATCGATATACACTTTTATAATCCGGAACGAAAAAAGGGATTCCACCTGAGAACGAGGGTCGTGAGATTAGTATCGAGAAGGTCTATTTTTTGGAGTGAGTGTAGTGAGATTATATATAAATTAATAGGTCATGTTATTAAAATTATGTATAGATCAATGAATTATGTGCATTAATCTTTAAAAAGTATGTAATAATATAAGCTTCATATGAAGAGTTTTGATGAAACGTAACTATATAAAAAGACTTGAATCAATCTACTTATAGTTATTTAGATTTTAAGTTAATACCAAACAAAACCAATTGGTTTCCAATCATTATGTATAAATTAATAGATCATGTTATTAAAATTAGAGTGCGTTTCATTTTGGGACACATTCTTTACTTTTTTGACATGATAAAGCATATGTTGCTGGAGGAGCACACTTTGGTGGGACTAACATACTTTTTGGACAATTATATCCTTATTGAAAAGGGAAAGAGCTCATGAATTTCTTTTGAGTTATCTTTTTATCAATGTGTTGAAGTATTTAACTTTGTATGATTATAGGTAAAATATATTATTTATTACATTAGATTACAAATTTTTTTCTTTATATTTCAACATCCACTTTTGATATATTTTTTTGATATTTATATAAAAAGATGTGGACATGGACAATAAAATCGTGGACGTAAAAAATGTGGATATGAATGGAAATGTGTAAAAAAAAACACAGACATGATCGTGTGATTATGTAGGTGGATGATTGTGGAAGGCTATTTATGAGTGAATAGATATAGACACAAGTGATAAAAGTTTGGATGTAAAAGATGTAAACATGGATGGAAAATGTGTGAAAAATACATAACTTGTGCATAGTCGATTGGACGTTTACGGATAGCTATTTGTGAACAAGTAGGTGTGGACATGGACATACTGATAGGTAGTCGTGTCAAATACATATGGATATCTTCTGTTGGCAATTTGTTTCTGGGTTTTATAGAAAAGTCATACTTTTTGGTTCTTGTTATCTGATTTGAGAATGTTCGAGGAAAGAAATAAAAATAAAAAAGATGAAGATGAGTTTGGTTTTTAATCAAGATGAGGAAATATATAGTTGTTGGAGATGAGGAAATAACAAATTGAAGATGGTAAAAATTGAAGAAGAACAAAACTCAAATACAAAGAATGTAAGGAGATGTGCACAATTTTCCGTCTATGTTTTTTATCACTCATTGAACTTGGAGTATTGAAATATCAAAAGAATGAACTATGAGAGAAAAAAAGAGGGATAAAAGACTGTTAATTAGAACACATAAGTGTCTTTTTAAGACTGTAGAGGTTTACAATTCATATACATTCTTGTTATCCTTTCATTGATGTCTCTCTGAAAATTATTGACGATTTTGGATTTTAAGATTGATCTAAACTGGTCTAAAATAGTTATAAAAATGTATTTTTAGAATATTTTCAGAATTCTTACTGAAAACACACAATTTTACGATAAATTAATAGAGTATTAAATGTTTAAAATAGACGATAGTATTTCTATAAGGTTTGATAAAATTTGCGGGATATGATTTTTTCCATAATTGTTTTTTTTTCTTTGAATGTAATTAAACAGCTAAGAGCTTATGTATCTTATTACTTCAGATACATTTCATTGTAACTTCATATTTTAAGATTTTATTTTAAGAAAACTTCCTTTCGTTTTTATATTTACAAAAGGAAAAAATATTTCTCAAAATTGTCAAAATTTATGTTTTCCTTTGATGATTATGTGAAACTATGACTAGATACATACCATAGTCTCTGTTGAACTGGAATTTCACTATTATAAGTTGGTTTAGTACATCGATATACACTTTTATAATCCGGCATGAAAAAGGGATTCGGCTCTCCGAACCAAGAACGATGGTTGGTGAGATTAATAGCGAGAATATCTATTTGTGGAGTGAGTGTATTTAGATTATGTAGAAATTAATAGGTCATGTAATAAAAATTATATATAGATCAATTAATTATGTGCTTGAATCTTTAAAAAGTGTGTAAAAATATAAGCTTCCATATGAAAAGTTTCGATGAAACATAAATATTATATAAAAGACTTAAACCAATCTACTTATAGCGCTATTTCGGTTTCAAGTTAAAAAAAAAAAGAACAAAACTAAATGGTTTCCAATCCACTTGTCGCTGTAAACTCAATTGGCTTTTAAACTAGGTTTGGTCTTAATATACATTTAATGAAAATTGTTGGGATCTGGTAGTCTGGCATAAAGGAGAAATAGAATGAAAGTGAGTCGGCAAGCAATGCTAGAGTTTATTTCGTCTCATTTTAGTATTTCTGACTTCGCATTTGATGGCTATCTACCTTTTTTCGTTACATTATTTTTGTATTTTTTATTTTGCACTAATTGTATTTACCATAATAATTCGTATATCATTTATTTTACATATTAACCGTAATAATTTCGCGTGTTTAAATGAAATTCCTCCACTAGCAACGAGAATTAATTTAAAACGGTTAACAAAATTGTTTTTATTTTTTTACATAATCAGTTTAATATAAACATTCATGTATACATTCGGATACATATCAAGTTTTACTACAGATCGAGTTTTACGGTTATCAGGTTATTGGATTTTATAATTAAACTACGTTAGGGTATTATAAGGTTTTGGACAGGGTTCAATTTGGATTCTTCCAGATCCAGATAAATTTGTATGAACCTAAAAATTATCTAAATAATATATATATATATATATATATATATATATATATATATATATATATATATATATATATATATATATATATATATATATATATATATTTAAAAATGTCACTAAAAACATTATAAAAAGATAATTAAAAACCAAATATGCACAGATGTGCGGGTGAAGCTTTATTTATATTCATGACAATCCTTATCTAAAATACTAGATGATTATCTGCGTTCTGCGTGGAGTGACTTTTTTTTTAGAATGCATATATTATATTTAAAATTATAAATAATACATATTTTGTTATCAAGAAACTTATTTTACATTTGATTAGGTACCATTTGGTTCAGTTACGTTTTGTTAGATTTGGATCTTTGCGAATTTGTTTCAAATCCTTGCAGGTTGGGTTTGGATTTAAGTTCGGATAACCTATTTAATTTTTTAAAAAGATTAAAGTTCATATATTGTTCCAAAAAAAAGATTAAAGTTCATATATATATTTTAAATTTCTCAAAATAAAAATAATATATAATATATAAATTTGAAATGATATACCAAAATACTTAAACTTAACATAAAAATGGTTTAGGTTAAATATTTGGATAAAAATCAATAGACATTTTAAATATTTTTGGTGTTTTGAGTATCGTTTAGCTATTTTAAATATATATTTTAGTTATTTTTATATACTTCTAAGTATTTTGGACAATTTAAAACATCTTCTGTAATTTGTATATTGTTTTTGATATTAAATTTTAAAATTATTAATATATTTAATTATATAAATCTTGTTTGAATATATTTGGGTACCCGAAATATTTCGGTATAGACTTCGCTTCCGGTTCTCTCGATACCATATTTACAAACACGTTCAGATATCTAACCAATTTTTAATAGAGTACTGTGATATGTTTTTTGATTGGATTTAGTTCGGTCATTTGGATTCAGATTTTTTTCTCAATAGTTAATACTATATTTTATATTGCAACAAAATTTTAAACAAAAGTGATGATGGTTCATATTGATTTTGGACATGTAACAATTGTTAAACCAAAACACATACTATGAATGTGGCTCATTTAGTTAATCATTGAAAATTGTTAAAGTGCCATTAAAATGATGGACTAAACTAAAAATGTTACCACTGATCACAAAATATTCAATGTGTGACTTTTATCATTTTAGTAATTTATAGTCGTCTTAAAAAAATAAAAATAAAACATATAAGAAAAAATCTATTTTTTATTATATAATAATTTCAATTTTTTATTTCTTTTAATAATATAAAAATTAAACAAAAAGAATGGAGGATAATTTTTTTTTTATCAAATCTTTATTATTCATAATCATTAATCCCCTATATATTAATCCTGGAACATTACAACATGTTTTGTAGCCACGTGTCATCACTAGGATAATTCTCAGAAACCCTTAAGAAAATAGGTTGGTCCATATAAATATATATTATACTTTTTATTAAACTAATTATCACATTAATTATTAGTCTTAAATTCTTTCATTAAATAAAAGCTCCGTAAGTTTATTTTTAATTAAAATCTAGGAAATTACTGAATATGATTAACGTATATATGACAATTAGTGATTGCAAATCAAATATATTTGATAAAAAAATTTGTATCCTCCACATTTTATTTTATTTAATATTATATAAAAAAATAAAAATCACATTAAGCATATTTAAAAAAAATAGATTTTCATATATGTTATATTTTGAATTATTTAAAATGTCTATAAATTACGAAAAATGGTAAGATGTTATTAAGATGATATTTTTTAGAATGGAATCCGATCCAAAACGAAATAGTTCGGATATCGAATATATCCAAACCAGATTTATATACTTAAATATATTAATTATTTTTTGAATATAATATATAAAAGAATATACAAAATATATAAAATGTTATTAAGTTGTGCAAAATACTTGAAACTATATACAAATAGTTAAAAATACATTTTTTAAAAAATTTAAATGATATTAAAAATACCAATACTTAAAATATCTATTGATTTCTTATCTGAATATTGAAGTTAACCAAATTTCTGAATATTGAAGTTAACCAAATTTTATGTTAAGTTTAAGTATTTTAGCTTGCATTATACACATTTTTATGTTATAAATAATTTTTTATTTTTATATTTTGAGAAATTTAAAGTATATATCAATTTTATTTAAAAAAATAAAATGAGTTATCTGAGTCCAAACCTAAACCGAACTCGCAGATCCGAACCGGATCGAACTCACAAAAAATCGAAACATAACTGAACTGAACCAAACCAAACTGAACCAAATGGTATCCGAATGTCCACCCCAAATCAAATGTAAAAAATGTTTTTTAACAAAATACATTCTTATTGTAATATTTAAATATAATATATTTTAAAGAACTCATTCCGCGTATGGCGCAGATTATCATCTAATTATGATATATATGTTAATCATATTAGGTAATTTCGTAGCTTTATTTAAGGCAACCTTCCAATTTAGTCGTATGTATTTATTACTCATGAATATCCTCCTATATATTAAAAAAGAAGTCACTTTAGTGATTTCTGGTGACGTGTCGTTCATAGGTGAAGTTTCAAGAAAATTGTTATAATTTGATTGGTAGATGATTTTTAATTTTTATTTATTTAATTTAGATCTAAAAATTTAAAGTAAGTCTAAAATCATTTAACATCACTTTTCATATAACCTACAGAATAACAATTTATGGAAACTGATTCTCAAAATTATAGAAAGATTAATAATGTTTTATTTATTACTTTTAATATTTATAAACTATAAAATATAATGAACAAAATTTTATAATTATAATAGTTTTATACTCTACTTGATGAATTTTATTCGAATATAATTATATAATAATTATTTTAAATATTAAAAAATCCAAATGTTTATTAATATTATTTTTAAATTATTTATCGTTGTTAAAGAATAAATTTATCAGAATTTTAAAATAATTTACAGAATGTTATAAATTATTTATAAAAAATAATTTTACTATATATTGATTGAGAAGTCACATAAGTGATTTTTTATTACGTGTCGATCATAAAGAAGTCTTAATTATTATAATTTTATTGGCCGATGATTTTTTATTTTATTTATTATAATCACTCTATATATTAAAAGAGAAGTACATTTGTCAGCTGGTACTCACACATCCCTTCTCAGAAGAATTCTAGCGATTCTATTGGTTAATTTTTTAGAATTTCTTTTTTGATTTATTTTTTCCATCGACACTACTAAAAAGAGAAGCCCTCTAAATACTTAATTTATTTTGTAATTTCGATATATCATTTAATTCACGGATCCCACTATAATAGAAAAGTACCATTGAATACTAATTATAATGGAAAACATAATTTAATGATGAAAACATAATTTAATGACTAATTAACATCACTTTCCAACTGACTTACATAATATTATTAATAACTATTTATGGTAACTAATTGTCGAAAGTAAGTTATATAAAGCCATTTTATTAATTCAAATAAATATTTTGAATTCCAAATGACTTACATAATATTATTAATAAATATTTATGGTAACTAATTGTCGAAAGTATGGAATATAAAGTCATTTTAGCAATTCAAATAAATATTTTGGTTTATTATTTTATGTAGTCTATAGATATATAAGAATAAAAAGTCATTTTATCAAATAAAAAATTTACTTTAATTCATTGATTCCCCTATACAAGGAAAGTAACATTGAATACTAATTGAAAAGGAAAAAATAATTTAATCCCCCTATTAACAATACTTACGAAAGAATATTAGTTAATACATGTAATATTTAGTTTCCTTATTACAAATGAGAAGAATTCTCTTGATCTTATTGATTGGTTTTTTAGAATTGTTTTTTCGATTTATTTTAATCATCGACACTACTAAAAAGGAAATCACCTTTAATACTTAACTTATGTGTTTTCTCTATTCAAATAACACCTTTTTGCGATCATTTCTCTGTTTAATTCATTAAATAGGCACTAAATATTTTACATGTCAGATAAACGAAATTAATTGACAAGATATTTTTTCTCCTAAAATCATGCATTTAAAATTTAATATTTATGGTGAGACTTGTCAACCAAAATTCTGGTGCAATCAATTCACGAGATGTTCTCCTTTAGCTTTATCAACAAGATATTCCAATAATAATATTATCTTATAAGTATAATATTTATTGATAATTTATTAAAGAATATTCTATATCTTAGCTTATCATGCAAGATAAATCAATGAGAAACGTTCATCAATTTACTATAAATAAGACATTCACATTAGAAGAAACAAAATCATTGAACTTTGTATTATGAACTTTTAATGTTAATAATGTTCTGAACTTTTTTTTCTTCTTATTTTAGAACATTAAGCTTTTATATTTCATGAGAGCTGATTTTTCTTTTGGTTTATATGCAGATAACCTATTATGACGATTTTTCCACTGAAGCTATATATGATTTTATTGTACACCTCTTTGATATATCATTTCGATAACATCTTTGTTCCTCAATCTGGTAAAAACAATTTTTACTCAATTTGATAACATCTCTCAGCTATATCAATTCAAGAACATCTTTTTGTGCTGCGAATACTTTTATTTTTTTGATTAGTAGATTTATATTATTGTTTAGAATTATAAGCTTATACTAGGGCTGGATCCGTCCGACCGGACGGGTATTTATTTTTATTTTTATATAAATAAATCTTATTTAAATGTTTATCAGTTAAGATATTTACATATTTCTAATTTTTTTATAAATACAACAATCGAATAGTTTATGTGCTGTAAAAATAGTATTCCGTGCTTGTTATTAAACTTTTGAAAAATTAATAATGACCTATTGATAGCTTAAGTAATATTTCTTGTAATGTTTACCAAGAGTTTAAAGTTTAAAAATTAATGAATGTAGTTTGTATATGTTTACCATAAAAAATAAAAACTAACAGCAAAGTAGATTGCATTATATATTGAATTAAATAATGTTTAGAAAGTTTATAGTTTTCAACCACAAATAATGAATCATAACTATGTGATTATATATATATATATATATATATATATATATATATATATATATATATATATATATATATATATATATATATATATATATATATATATATATCATTGTATGTAAAAATAAACTAACCATGTAAAATTAAACTAATCATAATATTAATGTCCGCATATGCGATATAATATCCGCAGTCGCTTCATAGAGAGCTGGATATTTAATCACCAAGTTAATAGTTTTGATAAGCGGACATAGTCTGATTTGAATATCACCGACTACAATTCGTATCTTCTCTCTGTTCAACCCGTTTCTAACATTATTTATTCTATATTTATTCCATATTTTAAACATTTTATTCCATATTTTGAATTTTTTATGTCCATAAATACATCAATAAATACATCTTGATACTGAAGTTACTTTGTTCCATCTCGTCCATGTAAAATATTGAGTACCAACATTTTTATATACATGATGCTTTCTCCCAATGACGGTGATATTATGATATAAAATCCGTTACTTCTAAAACTATGTACTACTTAGTCCATAATTTGAATATGTTTATGCCCGCACAGAGTACAATTTTAATATATCCCTAGTAAAATTACTACCTAGATTTTGGACCAATATTATTTTTAATTAAATATGAAGTTGTCACGTCAGACTGAATGATATCTATCTTCTATATTATTATAGTTGAAGCTCATTTCAGAGATGTTTGAGAACAAGTATAGTATTTTAAATGAAAGTTGTTTGGAAACATGAGTAGTAGTATTACATTAATAGTATTTCCATATTTCAGTTAGCTTAATAATTTTATTAATTATATTACCTTAACGATAATACACATCATTTATTATATTACCATAATAATAATAGTGCAGATTTTTATTTATTACTTAATCAATATAGATTTTGTGCTAATTTTAAAATAAAAAATGTAAATAACTAAGTTTTATATATGGTTTAATGTTCGATTTAGTAAAAAAAATTATTTTAGTTTCAACCAGTGAAAAATAATGTAAGCAAAAATATTATTCAAAGCAATGTTCTTATGAATAAAATAATAACTTAAATAAAATAATAAAAATGTGTAACATTTATCGTCACTTAATTTTTCATTTAATATAATTATTTAACTAAATAAACAGTCTTTTTCAGTTTATAAAATCAGTTAGGCATGAACATCTATACTATTAAACCAGAATACTTCTTATGAATATGACCCAGAGTTTTCCAATTAATTACAAATATTGTATGTACCTTTTTGCCGGCAGTATTTGCAACCAATAAAAAGTCATTATTTTGAAATTACATTAAAGTATATTTAATAATTTTGTTTTTAGCGTTTTTAGTTTCTTAAATATTTACGCTAGGCCTGGGCAATCGGGGTCCCAATCGGGTTTCGGTTCGGGTCCACTCGGGTGTCGGATTTTCGGGTTCACAAAAATCAGCCCCGTTCGGATATCTTAAAAGTTCGGATCGGTCTTGGTTCGGGTTCAGTCGGGTTCGGTTCGGGTTTGGTTACAAACCAAAGATCCGCTCAACCATATATACTTTCGGGTTTCAGTTCTAAATTGTACCTGCTTAGACACTAATTAATACTTTCTATTGTAACTACTCTCTATGTATCGTGACATGCACAAGTACAATATTTAAAATAACAAAAATAAGTCATGTAAGTAAATTTAAGATAAATTTCATACAAAGTTAAAATATGTAATTTATCAAAAATCATAATTTTTATCATATATTATATAAAATATTTTTTTCAATCTAGTGTTAATTAATTGATAACACATTAAACACTTTTTAATTAGTATAAACTAAATGTTATAACTTTTTTAAGGTTTCTCTATTAGTATATAGGAGATAAGCTTTCATTTACAGATACAGTAAGAATTCATCGTGTATATGCAACATAAAAAAAATTACTAACTTCAACATATAAACACATAAATTAAAAATATGAACAGACTAAAAAACTTAAAAACATGTGTTGTTTTTTTAATAGAGAAATTCATATAAATGTCTAAGGTGGTATATATTTTTTATCTTGATTCTGTGAAACTAAAATATAACCATAAACAACACTTGTTTTCAATAAGTACCAATTAGTCCAAGCGTGAAGGTTAACACAATAATCAACGAGGATATAAATCAGTGACCGACACATCACTAACAGGCCCTATAGCACACTTGGTCATCGTAGATTGATTCGAATCAGGAAGATCTCTTTTAGGTCTGGTCTGAATGACGAACCCTGGTTGTTGAGGCACTGTTAGAATCACATTGTTACTAGTGAGCATCAGCAAAATGGTTGAAAACGTCGGACGTTCTACAGGATCCTCTTGAACACATAAAAGACCGATATGGATGCATCGAACCACTTCACTCTTCTGGCAATTATCTACTATAACTGGATCCACGAGGTCTAACTCTGTTTTGTTGGTCCACAGTCTCCAAGCCTATATTATCAATCAACCAATTAGTTCTTGCAATCGTTGCTTATTGTAAGACAGATACATATACAAACTGTTAAACTCAAAAAAAAGAAAAAAAAATGATTGCCCAAACTTACATATATGACCAAATTATGGGCACCATCTCTCGTAGAAGCTGCTATTCTTCCTACCAGTTATAATCTCAAGAACTAACACTCCGAAGCTATAGACATCAGATTTCATTGAGAACTGGCCAGGCATAGCATATTCGGGAGACATGTAACCACTGAAATCCACACAAAAAATTTAGTATTGACAATGTTCAACGAACTTTAACTTAATTATGACAAGTAAAGTGGATGACTTACTAGGTACCAACAATTCTGTTTGTGTTCTCCTGTTTGGTCCATCCCAAATATCCTCGCCATTCCAAAATCAGAAATTTTTGGATTCATATCTGCATCCAGGAGAATGTTACTTGCTTTAAGGTCACGGTGTATGATTGTTAACCGTGAATCTTGATGAAGATACAGCATCCCCCGAGCAATCCCTCCAATGATCTTGTATCGCAGTGTCCAGCATAGTTGATCCTTCTTTGTAGGGTCTATGTGTACATCATGGTAAAATAAAACATTTGCAACACAAAATTTTATAAACGCTAAAGAGTAACTGAAACAAAGCAACAAATGTAACTGACCAAAGAGGAAGTAATCAAGGCTTTTGTTGGGCACATATTCGTAGACCAATATCCTTTCTTCTCGTTCTAGAGAAAACCCCATGAGTCTTACCAAATTTCTATGCTGTAGCTTTGCAACCACAACAACCTCGTTCTTGAACTCTGTTTCCCCTTGTCCTGATGATTTTGACAGTCTCTTCACCGCAACTTCAGTCCCATTCAAAAATGTACCCTTTCCATTTACGTAAGCGTCATCCCAATTATTTAAATGTGTATGCACAAAATACAGAGAAAAATACACAGCCTCAGGCGTAGTGAAGGATGTATAACAGTGATAGTACCCCTAGAGAAAGAGGCAAACCTCCTTTCCAAAATACTGTTTTTTGGGGCCGCACTTTTCATTGTTATTTGATTTAATAAGTTGAATAAAGTTTAGTAACTAGTTACACTAGATAGTAATAATTTAGTCTAGAGAAAACCTCTTTAAGATAATCTATTTCAGTTCTATGTTATTTTACATATTATAAATTTATCTATTATCCTAAAATTATGTATCTAACTTTATTTTACTTTTGATTAATTTTATTCATATGTATTTCATCAAATATATTTTAACTCATTTTATATGGTTATATTTTTGGCATTGCGATAGTTATATAGTTTTCATTTATCATAAAAAAAAATTCTTCAGGATAGCACTAAAAAGGTTTTTTTCTTACAACAAAAGAAAACTACTATACTATGAAACCATCGGGTCGGAAAACCAAACCGGAGATATAGAATAAAAAGGTTTTTGTTATAAATATAGCACACAAGGAAAAAAAATGAACAAATGTTTCATTAAATGGATTAATTTATACTTATACTCCTAAGATTAACTAATTCAAACCTTAAGATTTAGAATTAAAGGATGGAGTTTTGGGATTAAGGTTTAAAATTTTATAAAACAAAAAATAAGTACTAAAAATTTGAAAAAACAGTTTCAAAACTTATTTTTGAATTATAAAATGAAAATTTGAAAGGAAAAATCCAAAAAAATTAGAAAAAAAAATCGAATCTGAAAACATATAATCTGAAACTATTCAAAAAATATTTTTTATTTTTTATTTATATATATAGAGTATAAAAATATTTTACCATTTTAGTCATTTTCTTACTTGTCTGTTATTTTATGAAAAAAAACACAGAAAAAGTCTATATAGGAGAATTGTCTTTTATCATATTTATAGGTACATTAAATTTATTAATTTTAATGATATTATTTTATTTAAAATATATAATATATTCTATCATTAGAGAAATTATATTATTGATAAAATTATATTTCTAGAAAATTAAAAACATAAATTAGAAAATCATAAATTATGTAACAAAAATTATATTCAAACAGCAAATATTGTTTTATGCCCTTAAAATCCTGAGCACTAAAAGTACCTTGTAAACCTCGCCAAATCCACCTCGACAAATCTTATTATTCTCTGAATAATCATTTGTTGCAGCTTGAATTGTTCTATAATCAAGTTGCAGCGAGTCTATTGTTGTTATATCATCTCCTGGTGCACAATAAAAGTCGTAGTAATCAGTTAGAAAATAAAAGAGACGATCAGTGATAGTTTTTACTAACCAAACCCAATTAAGACTTTTAATCATACAAATATTTACCATAAAAGGCTGGTGCATTATCAGAGGCCTTTGGTTTCCTCTTTGCAAGGAACCAATAACCAGCTATGGAAAGTAGCAAAGCAACTATAATAGCCACAAGGATGGCTATGGTTAACACATTTGAATTCCCACCTTTCCCTGCGTTTAGAAGACCATTTGCTTAAATATAAAATCAATCACAAGGAGAAAATAAGTTAAATTAAAATCTCTAATTGTAAGAAGAAAGAGTTAACTAGGTGGTGGTCGTGGTGGTGGTGGTAGAGCAGATGACACCGGAGGAGTAGCTGACGCTACATGCGGTGAATCGTTGTAGAACGTGTGAAGTTCGTACCTTGAGTTACAGCTAGGAAAATAATGTCTTGCTCCAATATTATTTTCAAAATAAAAACTCTTCATGGATTGTAGCAGGCAGAACAAACAGTCTTCTCTTGTCAGATCAGGAGTGCACTGAACCAGGACGTACAAGTCCCTTAAATCGATCCCCTTGGCCTTTCTCGTGCAGAAATACCGAGAGCTGTTCACTGCTTCAACGGCAGTTTCGATCATTGTGGTAAACACCAATTTTTCGAACCGCTCTTCATCCTTAGGTTGAACAGTGTCATCGTTTTGCATCGAAAAGTCTTCAGTGAGTTTGACGTTTGAGAAAACATTCTGGTCAGAGTATCTGAGCATACCTTCATCGTAATAGATAATGGCCTCTCTCTGATTCGGACACTTAGTTACGATTTTCTTGGACGGAAAAGGAAACACAGTCACGACAAACTTCCGGGGAGAGGTCTCCCCGCCAGAGGAAAAGTCCAGTGACCAGATCCGGGGCTTGTCCGGCCGTAGCGTTTTGGAATCCTGTGGAGTATGAGGCGTTGGTGGAAGAGAGAAAGGACCTAAGTGTTTTGAGATTGGTGAAGTAAGTGCTGTTCGCTGAATACCTTGTTGTATTTCGACAATATTGATGAAGAAAGTTTGGAGTTCCATTAGTAGCTCGGAAGCTAGCCAGGAAAGAGAAAAGGAAAAGGAAAAGGAAGATGAAAGAGGCACGAGAACGCATGGTTCGGTTTACCAGAAATGAAGTTCAGGCTCCAGGCTACTGACTATGAAGATCCCATTTATAAAATGAACCCTCTCTTGGTTTGTGACGACTGACGACCTTAATCCACTGAAAACAAAAAAAAAAAAAAAAAAAAAAAAAATCAATTTTTACCTAGATACTAATTTTCAAATATATTTCTAAAAGATAGCTATATTAATAAATAATGTAAGTGTGTGATGAAAAAGACTAAATTAACCCTTCTAAATCATTTATAAATGTATAGAAATAATTTATATAGAAATGTTTATAAATTCAACTCCATCCTATAAATACAAAACTTTTAAAATATAATCAATAAATCCTAAACTCAAATATTATGATATTTTTAACTGAATGTATATTTTTAAGTTAGTAGTGAACTCATGGTATTCAAACAAATTCTCAAAAATAAATGCAATTTCATTAGTTAAATAATAAAATAAAGTTTACAAAGTTGGATAGGCCATGATATATTATTAACTTGATTTTGAATCAAATTCTCATATTGGGCTAATACTCAAATATCATTTACAAAGCCGAAACCACAAAATGATCACTTTTTACTATTATTATAACGTAAAAATTTTAGTATAGTATAAAATCTATATAATATGGTAAGACAATATATATTCTAAATTTAAAAATGCTAAATAGATATAGTGTATTGAGATGAGAAGAAATTCTCCTTTTCTCTTTCGGAAAGGGTTAAGAGTTTTGTCGAGAAATTAAACTCAAGGAATAATCATTTTATGTATGTCTATTAGTGTTTTATGCGCCATACGCATAAAAAATATTTTTAAATACTTTTGAGATTTTGTTTGTTTCAGTTAAAATATGTTAAATTGAGAAATCAATTGGTTAATTAACATTAAAAAGATAAACAGAGAAATTTAAATATAATTTTAAACATTTAACTATCAATTGTTGTGGATTAGTGTTACTTTAGTTGTATATTTTTATGTACATTTATAATTATATTTATACAAATATGATATATAAGTTGACATAAAATTTATATTTTTAATCTTATTAGCTTATTTTTATTAATGTGATATATATATATATTATTTTAATAGTGATATGTAAGTTAGTAATACATTTTAATAATTTTATCAAAAATAAATATTTATATAAAAATTGACATTAATGATGATATATGAGTTATTAGTCATTACAATATTTAAAATTCTTGCAAAAAGATGTATTTTTTTATTAAAAAATTATATTTCACAATTAGTATGATGTCAATCACACTTTTCTAAAGACATGTCATCTTTTTTTAGTGTCATATCATCATTTTTTTTATCGAAAATGATTGTAATGATGACATGTGTATATATCACTTCACAAATAATATATATGGGATTCCTTGTCATGCAAGGGTAAACATATTTCCTTAAGTATCGATTATTACACAATATAAGAAATTTATATAGTTAAATTACCTTCAAAATATTTTCGGTAAGAAGTTTTTCATTTATTTTTATGAGATTTTTCCCGATGAGAAAAATTTATTGTTTCTATATGATGCAGCAGACGATAGGGTTGAACGGTCGATCTAAGAATTTAGGGTTCTTCGAGACCTGTTCTTGGATCAATTAAGGGTTTCTTTCGATAGCTCCTTAAGACCAACTTCCTATTTTGATGAATTTAATCAAATCAATAACAAGGCATCTCAAAGAAGATGAATTTAATCAAATATCTTTTAAGGTATAAGCAAAAGCTCTATTTTTATTAATCAAAGTCTAAATACAATATTAGGCTTCCATACCTATTTATAATAAATCTTTAAATCTAGAAAACACTAATCTTAATTAAAATAGGAAAAATACTAAAATATGGAAAATATAAATAAAAGATAATTATCAAGATATTTGAAAATATTCCAAATATTTATCTGCATCACTATAATAATATAAAAGTCTATAATAAAATGGCTTCACCAGTACTGATGTTTTACTAAAGTTTTGTTTAAGGTATTTTTCTTGAAATTGATAGTTTTCAAGATCATACATATGTTGTTTGGGGTAATACATGGAGGGCATCAAGCATGTATCCTATGGACACCTCTTGTGCCAGTTAAAATTTAGTTGCCAGTTACCCTTCACACAGCAAATTATATTTGGTGAATTTCTACAGATATAGCACCCAGAAAACACGTTATACAATCTTCTACGCAGAAATTAGGAGATTGTATAGCGTGTTTTTCTGTATCTGCAGATATTCAAAGAAGGTAGAATTGAGAGTTTTTCACCCACTGAAGACAAAGACGAAGTAAAGACAAAATACAAAGACTTATCAGCTGCTTCACAATTACTACCTCGTAGGTACTTTTGTAACAAAGTCTTCTTTCTCTTGGTATCGCATTGCCTCCAAATCTACAGATGATAAATATGGAGCAATTTCGATGAAACTAATATTTTTTTTTCAACAACAAAACAGACTCATTTAGATTCTGCGAACTAAACTGATAGTTCCACATTCATATGGACAACAAATGACAGTTGCTTTTTTGCAGTGCGTGCTAGACTATCCGCTTTTTTTGTTATGCGTCCGTGGTATATGTGAATGATTGAAACTCCTCTTCAAAGTTGTAATGTCCTCCAAATAACTTGCAAAGGCTGGTCATTCTACTGATTCTGAAACCATCTTCACCAACTGAGAACAATCCATTGCAAATGTTACAGAAAAACTGTCATAAAATCTATTGCCCAAATAAGAGCTTCCATTTCTGAATGAAGTGGCGACTGACCCGCACGTATTACTTCCTCCCATTAAGCCATCAAATCCTTCCAAAATTCTATACCATCCTTGTCCCGAATAATTATCCTTATATTTTCATGAACCATACGTAAAGTACCATCTACCTGGAATAGTCAGAACTATTACTGCAGTTGATGGACGTGCAACATCTAATCCTTGTCGAAGTGAGTTTTGTGCCTCAGCCCTATGTAACAACTCAATTTCTGCCAATTTTATAGTATCTCTCGGATCAATATCCAAATTACTGAAAACTTTATTATTTCTTCTTTTCCATATATACCATAAGATCCACACAAAATGATGATCTTCCATTTCCGGAGAGACCGTCCAAAATAGTTGATCCATGTTCGCAAACAGTGATTGGGTGGAAAATATGTTTGGATTTGAGGGAATTCTTGATAATGCCCACACCTGGACCGCCGGTGAGCATTCAAAAAACACGTGGTTTATAGACTCCTAAGGTGCGCCACAGTGTGCACAAATTGTGTCTCCCTGCATTCCTCTTGCCTTTAAATTTTGATGAAACCAATTTTAATGTAGAGAAATCTGCTCCATATTAGAGTGGCGACAGCAGTAGTTAAATTAAAACCTAGTGTTTGTAACCTAGAATGTCTTATGGAACATCTATACTATTAACTGGATCCTATTTTAAAAATTTTGGATTATGCCTTTAGATTTTTATCATATTTACAAAACATGATAGATATGAATTTCCTTATAAATCGTAGGTATCTATCTATCTATACTATTAAAACTGGATTCTATTTTTAAAAATTTAGGATTATGCCCTTAGATTTTTATCATATTTACAATATATGATAAATATGAATTTCTTTATAAATCGTACGTATTACATTAAATTACCTAATATTTTCCTATTTTAAAAAATTGCAATCTTTCAATTATTTAATACCTAAAACGATTTTATAAATAGCATATATATATATATATATAATCTTATCTAATTTTAAATTTATTGAATATTTTAAAATCTATATTAAAAATTATTTTGTATAATTATTTGATTTTTTATCTATATAGAAGGCAGTTCACTTTCACAATGTAAATTTTCACATATATCAGTTTTTTTTACTAATTGTTTTTAGGGTTTTTAGCTAAATTTACACTATTTTGAACATACTAAAAATGAAAACTGTGGATACTAAGATTTTTATACATGAGTTACATTGATTTAATTTTTCATTTAGTTCAAAATAATAAATATAAACAGTATTTTTGAATTTTTAGAAATGAATTAAACATTTTTTTAAGAAAAATAAAATGCAAATATATTTTTGTAAAAACTAAATGATTTTAGTCATTCAAAATAAACTCTAACCGGTCTAAATAGATGACCAATAAAATTAAATGAATTTCAATGGATAAAATTTTTGAAAACTTAATAAGTAAATGAATTCAAATGGCCGAGACGTAAATGTGTTTGCCAAAAATGAAACGGATTTAAATAAGGTGGATCTACTAGTTTATCATTTTAACAAGAGAAATACTTGTGTTCACCCCCTAGGGTGAACCTTTCACCAACCAATAGGATTTAGGCATTTAGATTTAGTATCCTTTAAATAAGGAAACTAAATAACTATAATTTTTGAAAATAAGATTATGTTTTAAAATAAATAAAACAGTATTTAATTACCAAAAAATATTCTTTTTAATATTGATAAACCGTCAGCAAATACTAAACCCTAAATACTAAACCCTAAACCGTAAATTCTAAATACTAAACTCTAAACCCCTAGATAAATCATGAACCCTTAGAAAAATACTAAAAACTAAACCCTTAATCATAAACCATAAACTAGACCCTAAATTTTAAACCCTAAACCCTTAATCTTGAACCCTAATACTAAACCCTAAATTCTAAAATGGTTTATGATTTATGATTAATGTTTTAAAATTTAGGATTTGTCATGGGGTTTAGGTTTATTGTTTAGAATTTAGGGTTTAGGGTTTAGATTTTAATATTATGGTTTAGTATGAAGGGTTTAGAGTTTTTTTTTTGATCAAACAAAAAAAAAAACTCTAAACCCTTCATACTAAACCATAATATTAAAATATAAACCCTAAACCCTAAATTCTAAACAATAAACCTAAACCCCATGACAAATCCTAAATTTTAAAACATTAATCATAAATCATAAACCATTTTAGAATTTAGGGTTTAGAGTTTAGGATTAAGGATTTAGTAATTTTTCGGATTTATGATTAACGGTTTAGAGTTTAAGATTTTTCCAAGGGTTCAGGATTTACCCAAAGATTTAGGGTTTAGTATTTATAATTTAGAGTTTAGAGTTTGGTATTTGTTGACGGTTTACCAATATTAAAAAAATATTTAATTTTTCGTAATTAAATACTGTTTTTATTTATTTTAAAACATAATCTTATTTTCAAAAATTATAGTTATTTGATTTTCTTATTTAAAGGATACTAAATCTAAATGCCTAAATCCTATTGGTTGGTGACCCTAGAGATTCACCCTAGGGGGTGAACCCAAGTATTTCTCTTTTAACAAAGTATTTGAAAATTTTTATTTAGATTTTTACAAAGTATAATATTCCTCGCTTTTAAAGCATGGATCAAGATCTAGTATAATCTCTTAAAACATATGATTTTTTGCACCAAAAAGAAACATATAATTTTCAGTTGGGGATGATATTACAACTGCTGGGGTCATTGCAGTCTGATTGCAAAGCTGCTGAAGCAGCAGCCGATAAATTTTCTGAATGTAGCAAACTATGTCAAGGTGGATACAGATACGTTACAAGTTATGTTTACCCGTTCATATATATATATATATATATAACAAATCACTAACATAGGTAAAGATTTCTGTTTAAATTCATATATATTCTTCGTAGAAAACATTTCATCATAGATTACTAGCTGTATATTCTTCGCAGAGAACATGTCATCATAGATTACAAGTTACGGTGAAGTAACTCTTGAAATTTTGGGGGTTCTAAACAATTTATTAAGAACCGTAATAAATATTTGTTCTTAACACTTAGATGAACTAATGTATATATATCGACTTAAATTTTTGGGAGTATAAAACTAATGTTTTATTCGGCTATGATCAAATTAAACCTGCCATGGAAGATACTACTGAGACATGATGACAAGGAAAAAAGAGAGCTGAGTGAGGTAATTGTGTGGCAAAGCTTCTTCGATTTTGTTTGAAAGGGAAGATAAAATACCAAATGGCTTTCCTGTTGGGAAAGATATATGAAAAAATATAGTTAAAGAGAAAAGATAAATACTTGCCTAACAAAAGCCTTAATTACTTCCTGTTTGGTCAGTTTATACATTTTAGCCAAATTTGTCATATTATTAAGCGCATCTTTTATTCTTTGGGATCACTCAATTCAAATTTGTCATACTAATTGTCGAAAGTATGGAATATAAAATCATTTTATCAATTCAAATAAATATAATATTTTCCAAATGACTTACATAATATTATTAATAACTATTTATGGTAACTAATTGTCGAAAGTATGATATATAAAGTCATTTTATCAATTCAAATAAATATAATATTTTCCAAATGACTTACATAATATTATTAATAACTATTTATGGTAACTAATTGTCAAAAGTATGATATATAAAGTCATTTTATCAATTCAAATAAATATTTTGATTTATTATTTTATGTAGTTTATAGATATATAAGAATATATAAAGTCATTTTTATCAATTCAAATATTTGTTTTAATTCATTGTTCCCCCTATAAAAGGAAAGTAACATTGAATACTCATTGAAAAGGAAAAAAAATTAATCCCCCTATTAACAATACTTGCACAAGAATATTAGTTAATACATGTATCAATTAGTTTTTTTATTACAAATCAATTACTTGCGCAAGAATTATGTTACCTTATTTAAAATGCGCAAGTTAATAAAGTTAATAAGAGATAACTTGCATTCACACAAATAAATGAGGCAAGTCATTATGAATAAAATACACTATATATACTAACTTGGGCATCAAGGGTATGTATTAACTACACTAATTTAAGATTTTAATTGAAAAAGATTTTTCCCTGCGATAATATATTCCTATAGTACCATATATATTTGAAAGATATGTAAACCATCACCAACTATTTATATTTTAATATATTTTACTTGACCAATACTCTAGGGATTAACAAATATTGTATATTCCAAAACAAATATTTGAGAGACAGTTCTGGAGCATCGACAAACTTAATGCTATATATATATACAACCACGGCTAACCTAAATTTTCTCACCTCTATGCCAAGCAAAAAATAGATTTTCGAAATTGTCTTCTATATTGCAGATCATTCATATTCGTTATATGTTTTTGTTTGATCAGTTTATAACTGATGTGTCTGTGTGTTTTTCTCTATTTGGTCTACAGAGAATCCGTAGATGCTGGAAGGAAATTTCATGGCAAGGACAAGATTACACACAAATGATAAGATGTTCGAGAGATTTGTCTATTTTTTAGTATATGTGTTCAGTTTTGATTTTTGCTTCTTAACTTGGTGACTTGGTCTCTTCTTTAAGCAGTTGTCTATTTTCTTTTACTTAAATATGCTAAAAAATTCAGGAACAAAATTTTGTTTGTGCTCTTATTTGGTTTATATTTATGAATTTATGCATGTTCTTTGTGATCCATAGCAAGATCAAATTTATCAAGAAACTAAGTGGATGCCCACAATTTTGCAGGTTTGAATGTTTAAATTATTTTTCTGAATTTCTTTCATTTAATCAATTAAAAGGAGTTATTTAGCTACAAAACCAATAAAAGAAAGTTAATTAGGTGACCATGCAATAATGTTTTTAATTAGGTAATCGGATGTCCGTGACAATAGGAATTTACCACATTCTCCCTATGCAACTGAGATGTAACGTATATAGGAAGCATGTGCAAAGCATGGCATATTTGAGTTATTAAGAGGAAAAATTGGACTTTTGTCCTTTCCACTATGACTAATTGTACTCATACATATATAAATAAGAAGGAGGTGATTCATATTGGAAGCTGTAATATATATTAAACATCATCATCAGTCACAACACAAGATTTGATTAATACCACAAACAGAAATACATATATGGAAAAAAAAGAAATACATATATGGAAACATAAGATAGAGTATCACACATTTCGCACAACCATACGAAAACATCTGAGACACATGCATAAGTAAAGTTACAAAATTAGAAGAGAAACTAAGATCTGAACAGCATAACCAAACTACAAACACGATGAAATTCCGAACAGTACGCGAAGCGATTGATACCACCTATGCAATTAATCTTTTGATCGTGTATAACGCGTGCAACTGCTCTTAAAAAAATAATGAAGTTTTGGTAAGGTCACAATAAATAAATAAATGTTATTTTAACAAGGTATATAGAGAAAGAGGTATTTAGAGATAGAAAGGGAGGAATACCGGAAAAGAGACTCAAATATATATAAAGAGAGGTGGATGCCAGCGAATTTGCGGGTTTGAATGTTTTGTAACAATATATTTATTGTAATTTTTCAAATCAAAATATGTATTTATCATCGAAATTGAATATGTTTTTTTTTATAAATTATTTTTCTAAGATAATTTTTTTTGAAAAAGATAAATATGACTATTTTAAATGTTTTTGATATTTTGTATTCAAAATTGTACTAAAATTAGTTGTATATCATATTTATTATTCATTTTTTAATAAATTATTATTTTTTGAAGATATATATATATATATATATATATATATGTATATAGAGAGAGAGAGAGAGAGAGAGAGAGAGAGAGAGAGAGATGTGAAGCAGAAAGAAGTTAAAGATTATGATAGAGAGAGAGAGGAAGGCTGAGAGAAGACCGGGAGATATATAAAAAGACATGGAACAATAGAGAGAGAGAGAGAGAGAGAGAGAGAGAGAGAGAGAGAGAGAGAGAGAGAGAGAGAGAGAGAGAGAGAGAGAGAGAGAGAGAGAGAGAGAGAGAGAGAGAGATAAAACAATTGAAACAGAGAGAGAGAAAGAAAGAGGGAGAGGGAGAGAGAGGGAGAGGGAGAGAGAGAGAGAGAGGGGGAGAGAGAGAGGGAGAGGGAGAGGGATGTTGGGGTCAAAATCGGTCAAGACGAAATCGATGTCCGAAAGTCTCGGAAAAACATGAAAGATGTTAGAGCAACCTCGAGAGACTAATTGTTAATCGAGAAACCTTGGAAAAATATTAAGTTTGAGATTAATCATCTCGAAACCAACGGTTAGAAACGTTTTCTACACGAAAAAAAACCTACGGAAAACTAAAAAGAACGCAAAAACACGCCAAGCCGAAGGAACCGAGCAGCCGACTCCAGTCGCGACCGTGGCCGCCGGGCGGCTAGCCCCCGTGCTGGCCGTAGCCGCCGCCGGCTAGCGCCCGTGCTGGCGGCGGCTAGCGCCCGTGCTGGCTGTGGCCGCCAGGCGGATAGCCACGTGCTCGCCGTGGCCGCCGGCGGCTAGCGCCCGTGCTGGCCGTGGTCGCCGGGCGGCTAGCCCCCGTGCTGGTTGTGGCCGCCGGCGGCTAGCGCCCGTGCTGGCCGTGGCCGCCGGGCGGCTAGCCCCGTGCTGGCCGTGGCCGCCGGCGGCTAGCGCCCGTGCTAGCCGTGGCCGTCGGGCGGCTAGCCCCCGTGCTGGCTGTAGCCGCCGGCGGCTAGCCCCCATGCTGGCTGTAGCCGCCGGCGGCTAGCGCCCGTGCTGGCCGTGGTCGCCGGGCGGCTAGCCCCGTGCTGGCGTAGCCGGCGGCGGCTAGCGCTCGTGCTGGCCACGGTCGCCGGGCGGCTAGCCCCATGCTGGTTCGGGTCGTCGGGCGGCTAGTCTTCGTGCGTAAGTTCTAGGCCCCCGGGTCGCCAAAAATCCGTGTTTGCGACTTTCTGAAATCCCGCAAACACAACTCCCTTCTCTGCTCCAGGACTTCGGAGAACCCGTAAAGACGTCAACGGATGGAAGGACTTCGTATAAAACGGTGATGGTTATCTTAAAACACCATTTGTCTCAGCGATGGGTCGAAGATCTTCCGAAAGACTTGACATCCAAGTAGGAGTATTCTTTCAAAGAAATTGTAGAAAACAACGGAAGTCCGGAAGACGGCCCGAGAGGAACCAAATCCGACCGGACGGCCCGTTTACGATTTTCTAAAAGATAGATACGACGGTTTACAATTATCTTCACATAACAAGATAAACGTTAAACTTCCAAAAGGATAAATGTCAGATTTCCGAAAGGATAAATGTCAACTTTCCCGATAAACACGAAGACCGACGAAAATGGAAAAAGCCCAGCTCACGGCAGACTCAGCCCATCAAGAAGAGTCATATGGGAGTATATAAGCAAGCCTAGGAGCAGAGGAAGGGGGATCTGAAAATAAGAAGACAAACTACTCTCAGAGCAATTTAGAACTTAGGCTTTTATTTCATTTTTTAGCGAGCTGCGACTCAATTAGGCTAGATCTAGGTTTCTAAGACTAGCGACGGTTGACAGCTCTTACGGCCACGATCTCGACCTATTGTTCCAACGCTCTCCGCGAATTCAGAGATAAGATTCTTTCTTTTTGCTCTCTTTATTTTACGCATTTATTCCTAAACTTAGCATGTCTTGACTTTGTCATGCGTGGCCCAGCAGATAGCCGGGATCCTTGGGGAAAACTAGGTCAACTTAGTTTTCCTACGTTTTTACTTAACTAAAATCGACAGTGCGAATTTCGGTTCCCACAAGGGAGAGGGAGAGGGAGAGGGAGAGAGAGAGGGAGAGGGAGAGGGAGAGGAAGAGGGAGAGAGGATGGTAGTATTATGTAAAATATTGAGTACCAACATTTTTCCGTGCCTGATGCTTTCTCCCAAGGGACGGTAGTATTATGATATAAAATCTGTTACTTCTAAAACTATGTACTACTTAGTCCATAACTTGACTTTGTTTACCTGTGCGGGCCGGTCATCTAGTCATTATTAAAAATGAAAATATAATGGTATATAATAAAAGAGGAAGGGAAGTCGAACACTCCACCTGCAGCGTGTATACGCACACCAATTAACCTAATGTGCACACTACCACAATCGAATGGTATGTCAATGTAGCACTCTAGGATCGAATCCACAGAGACCAATTATTACACTTTATTTCTATGGAGTCATTATCAAGCTAAAACAATATGGGGGTTTTGAGTTGTGGTAACGTAACAAGCAAGCAACATATTGAATTAAAGTTTCAGATTATAAAAGAGCTAGCCTAGGGTGATTTATTCAGGTGTTCACAGCCACGAGCCAAACAATTATTCAGATTTTATTAAGCGCAAGTCTAGAACTCAGAACACTACAAGTAGATCAGCCCACTGTCGTGGAGCTTCACCTTTTGTCAATCAATCTCAGCACCTAAACTGTCGTTTGGGCTGAGACGCGATGACAGTCATTAAGTTCAAGTACGATTTGTTCACAATACACCCTAACATCTACTTTTGCTAGCTGGGGATGCAATGCTCATTCATAACAGATCTAGCAACCTATTACACGGATAATGAATAGGTTAAACCTAGGATCTAACAATAACAGACCAATTTAATGCACAAAATAAGAGCAGCTATGAATGAAGACAATCAATTTATCAACCAATCTATGTTTAGCTCATGATCTAACACCCTAACACCCTAAGCTAACATGATATACTACTCAGTCATAACAGGAGAAAACACAGAAATTGAATCTGAATAATACTCCATGTAAATAAAAGAGATAAAAAGAGGGTTCAGAATAATCTTCTCTAAGTAAGAGATATGAAGCCTTCTCCCTTTACAAACTAGCAAATCCAAATCTCCAAAACCTCAAGTCTGGTTTGTTGTGTGAAAAAGAAGCGTAGAATGATAATAGAAAATAGAAAAGATGATATATCAAAGCCACAGGCGTCTGGAAGAGAAAATAGAGGTAATTAGGGCAAATCCCGTAATATGATATTTTCCTTAAAAATCTTTGCCGCTGGAACAGGCACTTGGAACAGTCATCAGACTGTTCTGCGTGAAAATCACCAAACTGCATTGTTTTCTGCCTCTTTTGCTCCAACAGGTTCATATCCTATCCAGTGCAACTCTAAACTTGTATTGACTCAAAAAGGACTAGAAAGACTCGATAAAAACTTGAAAACCAATTAGAAAACATATATACAATGATGTATAAAACACCATATATCAAGTATAAGTGGACAAGCCACCAGATAAAAGACACCTTACCAAATTTAGCTCCCTTAAAATGATAATAGTCTCTGGTGCCTAAAACCCAAGCTTTATGAGCTTTAGCCCAAGGCCGGCTCTGTGTACAACTCTCACTCTCTCACTTACATAGTTTTAGAAGAAAACAAAATTAAATTTTTTTTATATATAAAGAACACTTCTACTCTCTCCTGAGGCATGTCAGCTCGGATGCCAGCCTGGAAATTGTATCTTTCCCGTGCAGACATGTAAGATATGCTGCGTTTCATTTAAAGGGGAAATACGACGAGTTGGGCTTGGCTTTGGGCTTCGCCTATCGATAATAACCTGCTCTTGACGAGGCCCATCTGCTTCTTCTCTGCCAAAACCTAATTGCAGCGTGTTCTTCGTCCCTTACCCGTACGGCGCAGAAGCGACCGTCGAGATTCATAACAGCGATTGTGTATTAAATCGTCTTTTAATTCTCATCCCACTACGAATCAACCGTCAAAACGTCTGCTAAATCGTGTATAAATATGCAGCAATCTCATCGATTCGCTTTTCACGATTTCACAATCTCATCTCTTGCTCTTACTCATCGGTCTTCCGCACGTGTTCTTCGTCCCTTACCCGTACGGCGCAGAAACAAACGGTTATTTTATTTTTCCTTTACTGTTTAGTTGTTATTATTTTGTTTTTCCTTTATTATTTAGTATAGATTCGTTCGTATCGATCTGTGTTTATTTTGATATCGTAACGTGATTATCGTAGTTGTTTGGTTTGGCATCAATCATTTGTTATATCATAGTTACTTTGGTTTCTGTTTTGGCTTCGTGAAAAATATACAGTTCTTGATTCGTTTAATTTTTCACCGTGTATACAACTGATTTATTTTTTTTACTCTTTTCCAGTCGACCATGATGCATTGAAGAAGAACTCAACAATTTCTGCTGCTCATTATTCTGCTCTCTAATTTGTTTTTTGCCTTCCTTATCAACTCGAGACATTAGACAATATAACGCTGTTTACACACTAAATAAAGCATTTTGTAACCGTACTAGGTTCAATGTGTTAATTTTCGGAAGCTAAAAACTTGTTTACTTACTGCACATCATATAATCTTTGTCCATATTTTAGTTTCACTCGCATGATTTTTCAAATTACATTTCTATAGATAGCTCATCCTCGAGTACTCAAGTTTAAGCACACTTAACTATATAGTTTTCTCTGAATATATGTCTTGCAAATTCGATAAGTACATTTTGATATCTTAACTCATAAATTGTCAAATCATTTCTTTTTAATTTTTCAACACACTATCATATATCACAAATTTGGATATATTACACAATCCACCTAGGAAAAAAGAGCATCCACCAAACATAAATTTGGTTGTTGGTTAAAACAACAAAATAGAAAGTTTGATGTGTTTCTAGTCATGCGTCAAGTAGAACATGTCGTATGGTTTTTAAGCATTGACTTGGACTTAGTAAAAAATCTTAAGTTCTTAGAAAGCAACTCTCCTACATGGCTTCGGATTATTTAAGACCATCTATGGAAAAGAAAAAAAACATTTAAGGAAAAATGTCTGGTTATGGCTTCCTCTTCCTTTTCACTTTCCTTACAAATCTGAGAAAACGTACCTCAAAAACAGCACATACTCCTCAAACTTCGAATCCCTTTTGTCTTCTCTTTCTTCTAGTTACAATCATTCTTTCTCCTATGGATTCCAAATTTCCAATTAGACTTACAGAGGGACAAATACCTAACATGGTGTTCGGACTTTTCTTCTGCCGGAGATGTATCGTTGGAAATGTCGTGACTGCATCAGCTTTGCCGTCAACGACACTCTGAATCATTGTCCAAATGAAAAGGAGGTGTTGATTTACTACGAAAAATGCATGCTTTTATACACTGACCGGAATATCCTCTTGGATCCTGTAACAAAAACTGGAGAGCTGATGGTAGTAAACTAACATAACGTTACGGCAAACCAACCTGTTCGGTTCAGTAAGGTGATCCTTTCTTTGATGAACGAAGCTGCAGAGGAGGCTACTGCTAGTCCAAGAAATTTTTCGTTTAAGAAGGACTAGATTCTGACCCGCGCTTTCAAAACGCGGATTTGTTTCCTTTGTCAAAATTATATTTATCAATTGTTTTAACGGTGTTTTAAGATTTGTATTTTTTTAGGTTTATCGGTTGTAAGGGATGAAATGAGAGTTTTCTGGATTGCATTGGTGTTATTATATATAAATAGGCGAATTGCTTCTAAAATTCTTGTTACAAATAATAGGGACAAATGTATACTTTAAATGAAAATCTGATAGGCTCGATTTATAGCTATGTTATTATTCTTAGTAAAACACAAAACCAATGTCTGCAAATAAAAGCAAAAAATATGCAAAACATAAAAAAATATAGATGAAAACATAAATCAAAGATTATCGAAAATCTCTCTAAAGACAACATTCTTTGTCTGGCGTTGAGGCTTGCCTTCGCTGTCGACAATCAGAATCTTCAAGCCTTCTTGGAAGTCACTCTGGAAACAGCCACATAAAGTTGTCCGTGTGAAAACACAGGTCTTGGTAGAAAAATACCAACTTCAGACAATGTTTGTCCCTGACTTTTGTTGATAGTAATAGCGAAAGCCACACCAATAGGAAGTTGTCTCCTCCTCATTTTGAATGGCAATTTTTTGTCTAAATGAGTAATTGAAAGCCTGGGAATCAACACAGTACGACCAACCTTTTCCCCTGTAATAACCTTTGCCTTTATCATGAAGTCATACAGTTCTGTAATCTGAAGCCTAGTTTCGTTCATCAATCCCCCAACAGGATCTATGTTTCTTAGCAACATGACTGGACAACCCACTTTCAGACGCAGACTATGATTTGGGAGTCCTGACGCTTTAATTTGTTTAGAAAATCTGGAGTGAGAGCCTGGTCGTTCTTTGAAAACCTATCAGAAGCGCCGATTGAATCAGAGCTTAAGTAAATTTTATCCTCTCCTGCATTTGAGTATCTAAAACGTTAGTCTAATGGCCATGTGATACACATAATAAATCTACTATGTAGTGAAAATTAAGACACTCTTTACTTATCATCAAGCTTGTCCAGCATGTGTTGACTGATCATGTTCACATCCTCGTTAGTAGGACATAATATAGCTCTCTCTTGAAAAAAATTAGGTACCTTCTCGTGTAAAAAAATGGAATCTCCATAGACTGCTTTGGTTATAGCTTCTATTGGGTCATCAATATCGAGAATCAGAAACTCTTCAGGAATATCAATAAGTGCTTCCCCATCATTTCCGTCACCAATCTTTCCATCTCAAATGTCTAATATCCATTGTGAGAACTCCTTCAAATCTTTAGCATCTTCGAGGGATAAATTATTTGACTCAAGCCGCATATTCTTGGTTAAGTGCAAAACCTTTACATGCTTCCATATATAAGATGCATTTAGAGCAGCTATAATAATCTCAGTCCTTCCAGCTCCATTAATGACATGCAATACCTGTCTAAAATCCCCAACAAAAACAACAACTTTCCCACCAAAAGGTCTATTTTCAGGATCTCGACAAATGTCCAACATACTCCTATCCAATGATTCGAAACAATGCTTGTGCATCATTGGAGATTCGTCCCAAATTATAAGTGAGGCTGCTTTCACCAGATCCGCTTGATCAGTTCCTCGTATAAGTGAGCAAGTTGAAAACTCATCTGGATGGATAGGAATTGCAAACCAAAAAATGTGCAGTCCTACCTCCCTGAAGCAAAAGAGATGCTATCCCGTTCGAAGCAACATTCAGACATATTCCACCCTTGATACGTACTGCAGCAGAAAGACATCTCCACAAGAAAGTTTTCCCTCTACCACCAAAACCATTTACAAAAAGTACACCTCCTCGTTCTGTGAAAACAGCATCAGTAATCTCACCGAAAATTTTCCTTTGCTCCTCTGTTAGTCTTGGTATGTCATGTTCAATGACATATTCTAACTCTTCCCGGTCATAACTGAGCTCGTTCATGATCAATACATTGTTATTAACAATGTCTGGTATCGGCTGAGGCATAAATTTCCAGTTCTCCAAAGAAGAACCGTTACTCTTTAAAAGCTTCTCAATCTCTATAAGGGCATATTGTTTTTTTTCTTCGTCACTCAAACAAAGATCTGAATATAGAAACTTGGATCAGTGTAAATATAATAACGTCAAAACAAACATATTGTAACCAAATCAAAAGTTTCTATAATGTACCTGGTCCACACAATAGCCTTCTTCTCATATACTCAATGTCTTCGGAAAGGAATTCCCAAGTCTGTTCCCAAACGACTTCTGGCTTTGACAAAGTATTAGTCATGAGCATAATCATAAAAGCCTGACGCATATAACATCCCGTCTCGGTAAAACTTGCTTGCAATAGGTCGTCAATGTATTCTTGATCATCATCTAATAGCCCCATAGCAAAACATGTTTCCTTGTATGTCTCATAAAGAACGTTATGATACGTTCTAATATCGTCATCACATGTTGGACCTCCCACGATGTTAAGCAAAACCCTAAGATAGAAAACCACTTCGATCTTTCGTGGAGCGTAATTAATTCGGCCAATAGCGAATCCTCTCTTCCTATGGTGAAACTCTTTTGCTGCTTTACTCCAGGTGAACATTGTTGGAATCTCAGCCAAAGTGAGTGTCCGAGCAACTGCACTGATCTTATTCAATTCAAACCACCCGATAAACATTGTGTTCTCAATTGATTTCCGGCTCACTTCTTCCCATGTGTCATCATTTTTGAAAACGATGATTTGTTTCCCTGGTAGATGAAACTGGATTCTCTCAACCGGTGTTGATCTATAGTGAATATCAAAGGTAAAGATCCTCCAAGCACCTTCACAGGCTGACACGTACCTGAATAATATAAATGTTAGTTTAAGACGGAGTTAACATTAGGCATTAGAAAAAAAACATTTGCATATACTATAGATTGGTGTGATTTAAAATATCTTTCACAATACCTGCAATTAAAAAAATCATTGATTTCGTTCTTTTTCTTTTCACTCAAATCTTCTGTGTTTGGTGGCTCAACAGCAATAGTGACATGATCATGTCCTTTGTTGATATACTTAAATAAGTATTTTATAGACACTGATTGATTACACAATTCCACATTAATATGAGCTCGAAATCGCATAGACAATTCCCGGTTGTAAGGTATCACATGAGTGTTGTCACACTTGAATACATTCTTCTCAATAAATCTCCCATCTTCTCGTCTTCTATAAACCGGAAACCCGTCTTTGTTAAGAGTAGTTTTATCAGCAAAATTTTTAGGATACATCTTCGAACATACACCGTTTTCCATGCATGTGAGTTCCAATTAGCAGCTCCACAAGGACCATGAATCATCATATCTTTGACAATATCATAAAGTTCTGGGTCTTTCTCTTTGTCTGGAATTTCCGCAGATATTACCTTGTCAATTTCATCAGTGGTTGTCCATTTAGAATCAGGATGCATAAATAAGAGAATATGTGCATGAGGTAGACCACGTTTTTGCCACTCAACAGTGTACATTGCTTAAATTGAGTAAAAAAGTTAGTTACAGTTAGTATCTGTTAAAAAACCCAGGTTATAAATTTATAAGAACATAATTATAACTCACAAGCAATTGTCTTTCCAAGAAGTTGTTTATCCGTTAGATGAAACATGAGGGAATCGAGCTTGATTTTGAAAATCCTTCCAATGATATCAGGTCTATCATCAGCAATAAGACCGCGTTTCTCTAAAAACCTAGTGATTTAAGGCCACTTAGGATTGCAAGTGAATGTTATAAACAGATCGAGAAACCCAAAATATTTGCATATGGCCATTGCATCTAAGTAGCAGTTCTTCATATATATAGGACCTCCAGTGAATGAGGCTGGTAGCAAAAATTGACTGCCTTGGTCCTTCATATATGTCTTACCACTGTTTTCTGATTGAGCTATAGAGTCATAGCTATTGTTGGGGTCAAAAACGGTTATCTCGAAATCAATGGCTAAGTCTATTTGTCGCACGAAAAACCCTCCGGAAAAACAAACACAAACACCCGAAAACCGAAGACATCGAGCAGCCGGCCTCCGTGCTGGCCATGGCCGCCAGGCGCCTAGCCCCCGCGATGGCCGTGGCCGCCGGGCGGCTAGCCCCGTGCTGGCCGTGGCCGCCGGGCGGCTAGCCCCGTGCTGGCCATTGCCGCTGGGTGGCTAGCGCTCGTGCTGGCCGTGGCCGCCGGGCGGCTAGCCCCGGCCCCGGCCGCCGGGCGGCTAGCGCACGTGCTGGCCGTGACCGCCAGGCGGCTAGCGCACATGCTGGCCGTGGCCGCCGGGCGGCTAGCCCCCGTGCTGGCCATGGCCGCCGGGCGGCTAGCGCCCGCGCTGGTCCTGGTGGCCGGGCGGCTAGCCTCGCGCTGGTTTGGGTCAGCGGATGGCTAGGCTTCGTGCGTAAGTTCTAGGCTCCAGCCGCGAGAAGTCTGTACTTTGCGTCCTTCCCAAGTTCTCGCGGAACGAATCGTTGAGATTTCGCGAACAAAACTCTCGTTCTTATTTCAAACCAAGATCGTCGGAAAGACTTCGGAAAACTCGTAAGATATCAACGGGCAGGGAGATCTTAAATTCGTCATATAAAACAATGATGGTTATCTTAAGACACCATTCATCTCGACTCTACGAAGGATCGAAGATCTTCCGAAAAACTCGATATCGCAACATGAGTATCCTTTCGAGGAAATCGTAGAAAACAACTGAAATCCGAAAAACGGCCCGGAAGGGACCAAACATGATCGAATGGCCCATTTACGATTTCCTAAAGATAGATACGACAGTATGATTATCTTTACATAACAAGATAAATGTTAAAATTCCGAGAAAGATAAATGTCAAGTTTCCCGATAAACACGAAGACCGACGAAAATGGAAAAAGCCCGATTCGCAGCCCAAAAGGAGAATAGACCTTCATAAGGAGGAGTATATAAAGAAGCTTGGGGAGAGAAGCAAAGGAGAGCAAAAAAATCCTAGAGAGAAAGCAAACCTGAAATTGGAGACCTAGAGAGCTCCTGTTAGCTTAAGAACTTAGAATTTAGGCGGTAGACTAGCAAGGCAGGACCTAGAACGTCCGGCCGCCTCTCGTTCTATTTTCATCTTGTCCGCAGACTCTTGTTTCTCTCGGAAGGATCTAACAATCATTTTACTTAGAGTTCCGCACATAGAAACCCTATGCATTATTCTCGACATGCCCGTTTCTATGACTAACGCTCGTACTAGACGAACTCTGCCAGGCAGTTCGATCTCTTGTTCAAACCCTTCCAACTGAACTACGTCCGACTTGATCCTCGAAAGGGGTACATAGGCAGCCTTCCTTAAGGTCCAGTCTCAAATATTAATAAAACCTTTCCGCATTTATTTGATCACTTGTCGTTGGTTGTCGCAGAGAATCCGGACCTTCAGGGAAAGTTAGGTTTACTTAGCTTTCCTCCAATTTACTTAATAAAAATCGACAGTGCGAATTTCGGTTCCCACAGTTTGGCGCTAGAAGGAGGGGGGGGGGGACGGATTACTCTTACTCTTACGGCCGCAAAACGCTTGATCAAAGAAATGTCTGGAAATATGAAAGACAAACTCGCAGCTCACATCGACGCTGGTAGAACAACTTCAGCAGTGACTGCTCCTACGACCAACGTTTATGCAAACGGTTATCTAAGATTATCATCTTACGGACAAACGTCCCGAGAATGGACCATCCCGACCAAGTTCGGGTCCTATCAACCATGCACCCCGCCCAAGTTCCTGCAACACGGTCCTCAGGTCCATGGACACAACCCCCCTCGCTTAGGATTGTCAAAGAAAGACTTCGGGAAAATTCATAAAAAGACTTGGTCGTCGAGACGGATTCCTGCCTGCCGTATAAAACAGGCTATGGTTAGCTTGAACACCAGTTGCCTTAACTATACAGGGAATCGAAATCCTTTCGGAAAAACCAAGTGTTAGTCAAGAAACCTTGAGAGACTAAGTGTCGATCGAGAAACCTAAAAAACCGAGAAAACAGACAAGTGACACGAGGAGCACGGTCCCGGGCGGCTAGACTCAGCATCCCGCTCTAGCCGCCCCCGGGCGGCTAGACGCAGCATCCCGCTCTAGGCGCCCCCAGGCGGCTAGACGCAGAGTCCTGCTCTAGGCGCCCCCGGGAACTGTTCGGCGAACGCGGCAAATCCTCGCGAAACTATTCCGACGATAGTCCAATCCAATACTTTGCACCTTTCGTAAAATAATCCTAGACAATACTTCACGAGACAGCTTCTGCACGATTAAACTCGACAACATTTTACGAAACAGTTTCCGTAAAATTAACTCGACGATATTTTGTTGAAAAACTCTCGTAAAGTAAAAGCTCGACAATATTTTACGAAATATCATTCGTAAAGAAAAACAAGATCATAAGCTTCTTGACCTGACCAGTTCACTCATAGCTTGACGAAATATGAAGCCCCACTCAAGTGACGTCTTGCCAATCGTTTTCAATTCATATATGGTGTTTTTCACATCATTTGCATATATGTTTCTTATTGATTCAAGTCTCTAAATCGTGTTAGTCTAGTACTTTGTAGTCTTTTTCAGGTCCAGAGTTAGTAGATGAGTGAAGAGAAGGTACATGAAGAGAAGATGCCTTTTTGGAGTTATCCTGTGGAGAACACTCAAGAAGAACAATGGAACAAGCGACGGAGTGATCCCGGTGGTTGTTCCAGACGAATATGGAAACTCCTTATTTCGGGAATTAAAGCCCAAAAGTCCTAATTTACTTCTACCTCTTGGCGCCTCTTTATAAAAAGACCTGCTACTCTTAGTTTCTTTTCTTACGTTAGTTTTTACAAGACCTAGACTTTGTTTTTGGCGATTTGCAATTGTAAGGGAGAAGGCTCCATCTTTCCTAGAGAAGATCAACCTGAACCCTTTGTTTCTCTACTTCTTTCTTATGCAATTTATTTCAGAATTTATGTCTTTGATTGCTTGCATCATGATCGAGTAGTAGCCGTGCTCGCCTAGGGTTTTTAGGGTGTTGAACTTGAGCTAAACATAGATAAGCAATATTCATAATTGTTCTTCATTCATACTGTTCTTAATGCTATTTATAATCTGATCACTTATTAATAGATCTAGGGTTTATCATCTAGCTAACCGCTTAGGAGATAACCTGACATGTATTGAATGAGCTTAATATCCCTAATCAGCGAAAGTAGATATTAGGATAGTAAGTGGACTAATCGGACTTGATCTCTAAGGCTTGCAATCAGTCCTCATCCCAACGACAGTTAGGTGGTGAGACTGATCTGCAAAGCGATCGCTGCCACGACAGTGGAACGATCCAGCTGAGTGATCCGAGTCCTAGAAAGCACTTCATCGCGCTTGAATAATTGTTTGGCTCTACATCGACACCCAATGAAATACCCTAGGCTAGCTCTTTATTAAATTGAACCAATCTTAGTTTATCTTGTTAACTATTTGTCACTTCTTAAATCAAACACACTTTTCATCTTAGCTTGATTTCGAAACTTATAGAAATAAAGTGTAGACTGGTTCTCTGGACTTGAATCTTAATTACTACAATTACAACTGTTAACTTGGCAGTAGCAAGGATTCATTTTTAGTGTATCAAGTTTTGGCGCCGTTGCCGGGGACCAGATTTTTACCTCTATTTCTCGGTTTTATATCTAGTCTAAGATATCTAACTCGCTTCTATTTTCTTGTTGCAGTTGATGATCCAGGTGTATGACCGGTAGACACACTCGGAGCAATACACAAGGACCACTACAGCAATTCAGTAACGAGGAACTAGCGAGATTAGAAAGATAAAACCGTCAACAAAGAACTACGACCACCACAATGGCCGATCCAGGCAACCAGGATGGACTTGCAGCTGCAATCGCATTGATGCAGCAACAGATGACGCAGATGCAAGCCACCATCCAAACACAGCAAGCTGCTGCAGCGCTAGCAGCTCAGAACAATCCGCAACAGGAGCAACAGCAGGAAGAAGTTGTTCCCATAGGGCAGAGAAACCTTCTCCACAACCTGCCTGCTACGCGATCTGCAATAACTCCTCCACCCTGCACTCGACAGGATTTTGAGATCAAGCCTGCCTTCATAAGCCTGGTGCAGAGAAAGATCTTCAATGGACTCCCTGCAGAAATTCCCATTGATCACATCGAAAACTTTGAGAGAATGTGCGGCTTCACAAAAGCGAATGGAGTACCACCAGATTACATCAAGTGTACCCTGTTCCCTTTCTCTCTGGATGGGAAAGCTGCTCGCTGGCTTGATTCTCTACCAACCGGATCACTCACCACCTGGGAACAGGTCCGACATGCCTTCCTCACCCACTTTTACACGAAGTCTAAGAGCGCATCCCTAAGGCACAAGATCACATCCTTCAAACAGCATGCTAATGAACCGTTCTGTGATGCTTGGGATAGATTCAGCCTCTACCGTAGAGACTGCCCCAATCATGGTTTTGAGGATGACTACCTCCTTGGAGTGTTTTACGATGGAATGGGATGGGAAGCCAGGAACGCTTTGAACTCAGCCAGTAATGGAGATTTCATGACTCAGTCAACCCCAGGAGCTTTCAAATTGATTGAGAACATGGCTTCGAGTTCTGCTGACAGCAACAAGGACAATGATCGGACTGAGAAGGTGAACAGCATAGATAACAGCAGGATCGACGAGCTAGCAGCGAAGATGGATCAGATGCTTAAGAGCCAGCAAAACCAGGTGTTCATCATGGAGGAAGCTACACCAGAAAAACCAGCAGCAGATGGTAAATCAGAGACGGATCAGTCTGCTGAGGACCTGAATGAAGTGAGCTACGTAAATGGTCAAGGGTGGCAGTTCAAGAACTACAACCCAAACCACAATGTCAGGAACAATCCCCACCTGTTCACTAATAAACCAGATGGAGCGACTGACAACACTCAGAACAACCAGAACACTGGATACCAGCGGAACTACAACCATCAAGGAAGAACCTTTGTACTCAGCCATCCGCAGAACAGTCAGTTTCATGCTCAGAAACAGCCGACCAACCTACAGACTGCTCCGCAAGCTCAATCAGCTTCTCAATCAGCTTCCAAAGATGATACTAAGAGCCTTGCTATGATGATGCAGCAGCTGCTCCAAGGACAGCAAATGCAAGGCAAAGCATTGAATCAGGTCACGACAGACATCAATGGAAGGATGAACCACATGTTCGACGATTTGAGTGCTAAGTACGACCAGGTCTCTAGCCACATGAGGCAGATGGACATCCAGATTGCTCAAACTGCCGAGAGTGTGAAGAGACAGCAAGGAACACTCCCAGCAAAAACAGATAAAAACCCTAAGGAGTGCAATGCTGTAACGCTAAGGAGTGGAAGACCTCTAACAGAACATGCACCTAGGAAGTACACAGCCGCTGAGAAAGGAAAGCAGAAGGATTCAGACCAACCGCCTGAAGCTGTACCGATAGATGAAGAAGAGGCAGATCAGTCTACTGAGACAGAGCCGACAGCTGAAGAACGACCTGTTGGGGCCGTTCCTCCAACCGCTAACCCTTCCCCTGCTCGCCAGTATGTTCCTAAAGTCCCCTACCCTGTTCCAGCCAAGGCCACACGTAAGGACAAGGAGGAGATAAAATGCAGGAAGATGTTAGAAGATCTCACGGTTAGGTTCCCCCTGATGAGTGCTATCCAGATGATGCCATCTATGAGAAACTTGGTTAAGGGACTGATCTCTGGGAAGATATCGGATGATAGTGAATACATGGTTGTCTCCAAAGAATGTAGTGCAGTACTCCAGAATCGGAAGATCAAGAAACAGGGTGACCCAGGAAAATTTGTTCTGTCGATCCAGATTGGAAGAACAATCTTCTCCTGTTCGCTGGTTGATTTAGGATCCAGCATAAACCTGATGCCGTATTCTGTTGCTAAGCGCCTTGGGTACTCAGATTTCACACCCACCAGGATGTCTCTAGTGTTTGCTGATCGCTCAGTGAAGACACCAGTTGGAATTCTTCAAGATCTACAAGTTCTAGTAGGAAACACGCTGGTCCCTGCCGATTTTGTTGTTCTGGAAGTCGAGGAAGAGTCCAAGGATCCCCTGATTATGGGCAGACCATTTCTCTGCACAGTGGGGGCCATCATAGATGTCCGACAAGGAAAAATTGACTTACATCTTGGTGATATTGTGATGCCTTTTCAGATGGAGCAAATGCTGAAGAAGCCAATGCTGGATGGACAGACCTTCACTGTTCAGGAGGAGAGTGATCTGCTGGAACCACATGAGGGAATGATTGAGGAGGTTCTCACTGATGATCCTCTAGAACTCGCTTTGACAAGAGCCGAAGCTGAGCAAAGCTTGGAAAACGTTGATGCTGATGCCTATGCGAAGCTTCTGGACTCAGCAAGAAGTATGGAGAGGTTAGTGGCGAATCTAAGTCTGGGGGAGAACAGCAAGAGCAGTAATCCAGCCGGAACATCCTCGACTCAGAACCCATCTGTTCCAGCGTCTCAGACCGACGACTCATGGAGCGAGCTCAAAGCTCCAAAGGTAGAACTTAAACCCCTTCCTAAAGGGCTCAGGTATGCGTTTCTCGGACCTAACTCAACGTATCCTGTCATCATAAATGCTGATCTGAATAATGCTGAGACTGCTCTGCTATTGTGTGAATTGAGAAAATATCGTAAGGCATTAGGTTATTCTCTAGCTGACATTCCTGGAATCTCACCTGATTTATGCATGCATAGAATACACCTAGAAGATGAATCGATGACTTATGTGGAACATCAGAGGAGGTTAAACCCAAATCTAAAAGATGTTGTTAAGAAAGAGATAATGAAACTTCTAGAAGCTGGTGTGATCTATCCGATCTCAGATAGTAAGTGGGTTAGTCCTGTTCATGTAGTACCTAAGAAAGGTGGGATTACTGTTATAACTAATGAAAAGAATGAATTGATCCCAACTAGAACAGTCACTGGTCATCGCATGTGCATTGATATTCGTAAACTGAATGCAGCGACTCGCAAGGATCACTTCCCACTTC
The DNA here is from genome assembly GCA_026261945.1 of Hirschfeldia incana. NCBI lineage: Eukaryota > Viridiplantae > Streptophyta > Magnoliopsida > Brassicales > Brassicaceae > Hirschfeldia > Hirschfeldia incana. The sequence continues at coordinate 10,606,749 of JABCMI010000006.1, forward strand.
CTTTCATTGATCAAATGCTTGAGAGATTAGCTAACCACCCTTACTATTGCTTTTTAGATGGTTATTCAGGTTTCTTTCAGATCCCCATTCACCCAGACGATCAGGAGAAGACGACGTTCACATGCCCATATGGAACATACGCCTACAGGAGAATGCCGTTCGGTTTGTGCAATGCTCCAGCAACGTTCCAGCGATGCATGATGTCGATTTTTACAGATCTAATTGAAGACATAATGGAAGTTTTCATGGACGACTTTAGCGTCTATGGAAGCTCCTTTCATGTCTGTTTGTCAAACTTGTGCAGGGTACTGAAGCGATGTGAGGAGAAGAACCTTGTGCTGAACTGGGAGAAGTGTCACTTTATGGTCCGAGATGAGATTGTTCTGGCACACAAGATATCAGAGAAAGGCATTGAGGTGGACAAGGCAAAGATCGAGGTCATGATGAGTCTACAGCCGCCTACCACGGTGAAAGCAATTAGGAGTTTCTTGGGACATGCCGGATTCTACAGACGATTCATCCAGGACTTCTCTAAAATTGCTAGACCACTCACACGGCTGCTCTGCAAAGAAGCCCAGTTCTCGTTTGACAGTGACTGTTTGGCCGCATTCCATGCGATCAAGGGGGCTCTAGTCAGTGCACCTGTTGTTCAACCTCCAGATTGGGATCTTCCTTTCGAGATCATGACAGATGCGAGTGATTTTGCAGTGGGAGCAGTCCTAGGACAGAGGAAAGACAAGAAGTTGCACGTGATCTATTATGCGAGTAAGACGATGGATGAAGCTCAGTGCCGCTATGCAACTACAGAGAAAGAGCTCCTTGCTATCATCTATGCATTTGAGAAGTTCAGATCCTACCTGGTTGGATCAAAGGTAATCGTGCACACTGACCATGCAGCTCTAAAGTACTTGCTCACCAAGAAGGATGCTAAACCACGACTCTTGAGGTGGATTCTCTTGCTCCAAGAGTTCGACTTAGAGATCAGAGACAAGAAGGGGGTCGATAATGGAGTTGCAGATCACCTTTCACGGATGAAAGTCTCAGATGAAGCAGTCCTTGATGAGGAACAGCCGATGGAATATGTCAACATGATTGGTCTAAACCGTCTGGAACAGTCATCTACTGCAAACACCGACTGTTCTAGCGCAGGAGAGAAATTCACAGCAGCGATCCAGAAGCAGTATCCTAATCTCCCATGGTTTGGAGAGATAGCCAACTACCTTGCTGCAGAGAAGAAACCCTTAAAATTCACTGGTAATGAGAAGAGGAAGTTTCTAAGGGAAGCAAGACATTATTTCTGGGATGAACCGTATCTGTATCTCCAAGGCAAGGATGGGATCTTCAGAGATGTATTCCAGAAGCTGAAATTCAAGGAATTCTTCACCACTGCCACGGTTCCTCCTATGCTGGCCATTTTGCTACCTTCAAAACAGTCTCTAAGATACTCCAAGCCGGTTTTTGGTGGCCTACTATGTTCAGGGATGCTCATGCATTTATATCACGATGTAACTCCTGTCAAAGGATGGGTAGTGTGAGCAAGAGGAACGAGATGCCACAGAACTACATTCTAGAGGTGGAAGTGTTCGACTGTTGGGGAATCGATTTCATGGGACCGTTCCCAATTTCTCATAAGAATGAGTACATTTTGGTTGCTGTGGATTATGTCTCCAAATGGGTAGAAGTCGTAGCTAGTCCAACCAATGATGCAAGGGTTGTGACCAAGATGTTCACTTCAATTATCTTTCCAAGGTTCGGTGTTCCTAGAGTAGTCATCAGCGATGGAGGAACACACTTCATCAATAAGCTGTTCCAAGGTTTGCTAAGCAAGAACGGCGTCAAACACAAGGTTGCAACCGCCTACCATCCCCAGACCAGTGGTCAAGTGGAAGTCTCTAGCAGAGAGATCAAGAACATCCTACAGAAAACAGTGAATACTACCCGCAAGGATTGGTCTCTCAAGCTGGATGATGCTCTCTGGGCATACAGAACTGCCTATAAGACGCCATTAGGAACGACTCCTTATCACCTGGTCTATGGAAAGGCGTGTCATTTACCCGTTGAACTGGAGTACAAAGCTGCTTGGGCCGTTAAGCTACTTAACTTCGACATCAAACCAGCCACGGAAAGGAGAACAATGCAACTTCATGAATTGGACGAAATTAGACATCTGGCCTATGAGAGTTCTAAGATCTACAAGGAGAAGACCAAAGCATTTCATGATAAAAGAATCCTCAATAGGAGCTTTGCACCGAATGATCAGGTCCTGCTCTTTAACTCTCGACTGAAGCTCTTCCCTGGAAAGCTAAAATCAAGATGGTCTGGACCTTTCACCATCAAAGAGGTTCGTCCCTATGGAGCTGTTGTGTTGCTGGACACAAGAGGTGGAGAATTTGTGGTCAACGGTCAGCGTCTGAAGCCATATCTTGCTGACACACCAATCGCAGAAGGAGTAGAAATACCCTTAGGCGATCCTTCTCCAGCCTGATCTGCTCATCAAAGTCAAGCTAGTGACGTTAACCAAGCGCTTGGTGGGAGGCAACCCACTGGTATGTATATATTTCTTCTTTATTTATGTTTTTGTTCTATTAAAATTCAATTGCAGGTCATAAAAATCAAGAAAATCTGAGTTACTTCGGCGGAAAAATCAGGTGACTGTTCCACTCGACTGTTCCAGGTAAGTTCTCAGAAATAAAAAAAAAAATAAAAATAAAAAATAAAAAAAAAATAAAATAAAAAGGAAGAGGAAGCGGTTAGGTTTTTACCTTTTTAAGGTTTTTACCATTCCCTTCCCCACTATCTCTTTTACGCCGCTCCCTCTCTTCCTCCCCCTTTTGAACCCTAAAATCAAAACCTATAATTCTCATTCTATCTCTTTGATTTTCGGTTTCTACAACTCAATTCTTGGCAAGTTTGCTCTGTTTTTACAGGAACTCACCAACTGGAAAGGTAAATCGCGGATTGGAAGTCTCCTTCCCTCACATGCTTCACGCTCAAATCGCCTCTCTCTCTACTCTTGTTCTTGATTTCAATTGTCCTTGATATATAGCTTTGAATCTGTGTTCTCTAATCTGCTAGGCCAGAAATCAATCACTTGAAACAAGTTAGCCGATTGCATGTTAGGGTTGGATTTTGAAATCGATTTTGAAGATGAGAACTTTAAGCTTGATCTAAGTTTATAATCGATTTTTGATGTACCTTTTTGAGTTTCTAGAGATTTATGAATGGCATGAGAGTCATGAGTTAAACTGAAATTGTGTTGTATCATATCGGTTTTGGAGCAGCCAGTTTAATTGATCCATGTTTCCTTGCATGCGCTTGCTTGGGTTCCTCAGGAGATATATGCTAATAACATCCTTGTGTTTACTCCTTGCAGATGGGTCCCAAGCTTAGACTTCCAAAACCAAGAGGAACTCCCTCCCCTGCCGCAAGAGCTCCTGAAGGATACCCTTGGCCGAACAAGAAAGAGAACAAGCCGATCGACGTCAGTGATCCTATGCTGCTGGACTACAATGTTGAGGGGTGGGATAAAGACTCGGCAGCGAGGTACAACAAGCTCCTCAAGGCCGAGATCTGCCCCACCAAATTTCCGAACGCAGACGTCTTAGCTGATCTCGGCCTTGACACGGATGTGTTCGACACACTGGACTCCATTGGTCTCGCTGGTCTCTGCTACAGGGTGTACCCTCTATACCCAGATTTGGTGAGGCAAGTTCTTGCAACGTGCCAAGTGACCTACCAGAACCCGACGGCACCGACCTACGAGAACTGCTCATTCTCCTTCATGGCTGACGGCAAGTTCTGCTCCATCTCTCTTGCTGACCTCAACGACCTCTATGAGATCTTAGACGAGAAGCAAAGAGGAGTTTCAGTGGACAAGAAGTTTGTGCCACAGAATGCCTTTTGGGATCTCATTGCAGCTGGGAAGTTCAAACCTCGCAAGGCGGACGCCTGGCAACGAGAGCGGACACTCTGATTGAGTCCATGAGGACTATTTTCTATACCATTGTCTTATCCATCTGAACTATTTATTTTTCATGCTTTCTTTATTTTGGTGTGTTTTATTTGTTCCTCCTATTTTTATCACAACCAGGGATGGTGTGATTTAAGTCTAGGGGAGCATTGTGTGCTTTGAGTCAGTTTGTTCTTGAGTCATTTTCATGTTTTTATCGAGTCTTGCTTTAGGATCGAGTCAGTCTGAACTATTGTGGGAATAAGGACCTTATTTTGTGATGCTATCCTAACCACCTCATGCTCTAACTTTCTTATTCAGTGACCTTAGCAGTGGCGAACGACCCATACATGGACCTGGAACACTCTGACATTTCTCATTAGACTCTCCAGAAGTTCTCAACTGATCAGGTTACACTGGGTAGACTAAACTCCACCTAACTTGGACCTAATTTTGACTCTTAATTCTTCTTGTTATGGGCATTAGATCAGGGAAACGAGACCTACACTCAGGACTTCTTTCTCCTTTTTATCCATCTTGCTGTTCCTGAGTGGCTAGCTCATCTTTAGCTAGTTCCCACCTTGTACCTTAACCTTTTATTCCACCCACATGCACTTGTTTTTCCCATGTTATATATGTAGATATGTGCAAAAAGGTTGGAGAGGAAAGGATCGACACAGCCTCTTACTCATCAATGCTCATCATTCAGAAGAAGAGGAAGGAACATGTTACAAAGGAGAACAGTCTGAGGCCTGATCCGCCAATGAGAAGAACAAGTCAGAGAATTGAGGTAAAACACTCCAGTGGCTTCCAAAATTTCTTGTTACCTCCTTATCTCGTCACTATGCAACCATTGTACATAAGTTATTTCAAAAAAAAAAAAAAAAAAAAAAAAAAAAAAAAAAAACGAGTATTCTATTATTTAAGTGACGAGATAGGAGATGAATTCATATGATTGTGCCACTGGGAAAGGTGTAATAATTCAGTACCATGGATGGAGTAAGGAAGAGTTAGTATTATGGAGTGGAGCAGTCAGATAGAGTGATCCGACTGGAGAACAGCCAGTTTGATCAGAGCAGAAGTGAGTAAGAGCTGTGGAGATCAATGGATCCGTCCTCTCCTGCAGTTTTGTGCGATATCCTGCATCCACCTAAATAAAATCGGTAACCCCTAAACACTATAAGCTCCACTACTCAAACACTGAAATAGCCTCCTTAATACCTAGCCCGTCTACCCTGAGTAGTGCCTGTGACAAGAAGCTCACGCTGATCTTAAATGAATGTAGGGAGTTTTGTCTCGATAGTGTTGCTTTTTCAGGTATGAGATGTAGAGTATGGAGCCGATTTTCGAACAGCAGTCAGGGGGTTCCAGTAAGTGTATGAGGTCCTAGCTAACTTCTTGTATGGTTCAGAGATTTGTGGTAAGAGTATGGTTACTGACAATAAGCGAGTTCCCACACTTTCAAACCTTTCTCCCTGTTCTTGGTACTTGCCTTGTTCGAGGACAAACAAGGATCTAAGTCTGGGGGAATTGATATATGGTGTTTTTCACATCATTTGCATATATGTTTCTTATTGATTCAAGTCTCTAAATCGTGTTAGTCTAGTACTTTGTAGTTTTTTTCAGGTCCAGAGTTAGTAGATGAGTGAAGAGAAGGTACATGAAGAGAAGATGCCTTTTTGGAGTTATCCTGCAGAGAACACTCAAGAAGAACAATGGAACAAGCGACGGAGTGATCCCGGTGGATGTTCCAGACGAATATGGAAACTCCTTATTTCGGGAATTAAAGCCCAAAAGCCCTAATTTACTTCTACCTCTTGGCGCCTCCTTATAAAAAGACCTGCTACTCTTATTGTTGTGAATGCAAACAAAGTCCCACATTGGAAGATTAGACAAATAATGTCTAGTATATAAAGGGATGTCCAACTCTGATTAGTACGAGGCCTTTTGGGAAGGAGTCCCAAAGTAAATCCATGCGGGCCTTGCCTCCGGGCCCAAAGTGGACAATATCGTACTAATCGGATCTCTCAGAGTTGGACATGGGCTTGGAAAAGCCCAACAATTGGTATCAGAGCCGGGATGACGAAGATCTGCAAGGAGACCAAAATACCCTTCAAGTTCGAACCGCTCCCTCTTCGATGGGAAGGGATGGTACGTAGCAGAAGCCAGTCAAAGATCCTGGAAGCTTCGGTTGTGGGAGTATAATTCTCAAGGTGACCTCGCGATTATGTGGTGCGGGAGACTTGTATCGAAAGTCTCTTCCTAACGACGATACAAAGATTAGGTGGATATTCTTAACGATGCTGCAAGGATTAGGTGGTGAATGTCCTAATGGTGCAGTAAGGGTTAGGTGTATAAATCCTAATGGTGTAACAAGGTTAAAGTGAAGAGTCCTGTTGGTGATTACGGCGGTACAAGATGCGTGCCAGGTTTCGCTGGAGTTCGGAAACCAAGAGTTCATGTGGTACTTGGTTTGAGAGGAGGTTTGTTGTGAATGCAAACAAAGTCCCATATTGGAAGATTAGACAAATAATGTCTAGTATATAAAGGGATGTCCAACTCTGATTAGTACGAGGCCTTTTGGGAAGGAGTCCCAAAGTAAATCCATGCGGGCCTTGCCTCCGGGCCCAAAGTGGACAATATCGTACTAATCGGATCTCTCAGAGTTGGACATGGGCTTGGAAAAGCCCAACAATTGGTATCAGAGCCGGGATGACGAAGATCTGCAAGGAGACCAAAATACCCTTCAAGTTCGAACCGCTCCCTCTTCGATGGGAAGGGATGGTACGTAGCAGAAGCCAGTCAAAGATCCTGGAAGCTTCGGTTGTGGGAGTATAATTCTCAAGGTGACCTCGCGATTATGTGGTGCGGGAGACTTGTATCGAAAGTCTCTTCCTAACGACGATACAAAGATTAGGTGGATATTCTTAACGATGCTGCAAGGATTAGGTGGTGAATGTCCTAATGGTGCAGTAAGGGTTAGGTGTATAAATCCTAATGGTGTAACAAGGTTAAAGTGAAGAGTCCTGTTGGTGATTACGGCGGTACAAGATGCGTGCCAGGTTTCGCTGGAGTTCGGAAACCAAGAGTTCATGTGGTACTTGGTTTGAGAGGAGGTTTGTTGTGAATGCAAACAAAGTCCCACATTGGAAGATTAGACAAATAATGTCTAGTATATAAAGGGATGTCCAACTCTGATTAGTACGAGGCCTTTTGGGAAGGAGTCCCAAAGTAAATCCATGCGGGCCTTGCCTCCGGGCCCAAAGTGGACAATATCGTACTAATCGGATCTCTCAGAGTTGGACATGGGCTTGGAAAAGCCCAACAATTGGTATCAGAGCCGGGATGACGAAGATCTGCAAGGAGACCAAAATACCCTTCAAGTTCGAACCGCTCCCTCTTCGATGGGAAGGGATGGTACGTAGCAGAAGCCAGTCAAAGATCCTGGAAGCTTCGGTTGTGGGAGGATAATTCTCAAGGTGACCTCGCGATTATGTGGTGCGGGAGACTTGTATCGAAAGTCTCTTCCTAACGACGATACAAAGATTAGGTGGATATTCTTAACGATGCTGCAAGGATTAGGTGGTGAATGTCCTAATGGTGCAGTAAGGGTTAAGTGTATAAATCCTAATGGTGTAACAAGGTTAAAGTGAAGAGTCCTGTTGGTGATTACGGCGGTACAAGATGCGTGCCAGGTTTCGCTGGAGTTCGGAAACCAAGAGTTCATGTGGTACTTGGTTTGAGAGGAGGTTTGTTGTGAATGCAAACAAAGTCCCACATTGGAAGATTAGACAAATAATGTCTAGTATATAAAGGGATGTCCAACTCTGATTAGTACGAGGCCTTTTGGGAAGGAGTCCCAAAGTAAATCCATGCGGGCCTTGCCTCCGGGCCCAAAGTGGACAATATCGTACTAATCGGATCTCTCAGAGTTGGATATGGGCTTGGAAAAGCCCAACAATTGGTATCAGAGCCGGGATGACGAAGATCTGCAAGGAGACCAAAATACCCTTCAAGTTCGAACCGCTCCCTCTTCGATGGGAAGGGATGGTACGTAGCAGAAGCCAGTCAAAGATCCTGGAAGCTTCGGTTGTGGGAGTATAATTCTCAAGGTGACCTCGCGATTATGTGGTGCGGGAGACTTGTATCGAAAGTCTCTTCCTAACGACGATACAAAGATTAGGTGGATATTCTTAACGATGCTGCAAGGATTAGGTGGTGAATGTCCTAATGGTGCAGTAAGGGTTAGGTGTATAAATCCTAATGGTGTAACAAGGTTAAAGTGAAGAGTCCTGTTGGTGATTACGGCGGTACAAGATGCGTGCCAGGTTTCGCTGGAGTTCGGAAACCAAGAGTTCATGTGGTACTTTGTTTGAGAGGAGGTTTGTTGTGAATGCAAACAAAGTCCCACATTGGAAGATTAGACAAATAATGTCTAGTATATAAAGGGATGTCCAACTCTGATTAGTACGAGGCCTTTTGGGAAGGAGTCCCAAAGTAAATCCATGCGGGCCTTGCCTCCGGGCCCAAAGTGGACAATATCGTACTAATCGGATCTCTCAGAGTTGGATATGGGCTTGGAAAAGCCCAACAATTGGTATCAGAGCCGGGATGACGAAGATCTGCAAGGAGACCAAAATACCCTTCAAGTTCGAACCGCTCCCTCTTCGATGGGAAGGGATGGTACGTAGCAGAAGCCAGTCAAAGATCCTGGAAGCTTCGGTTGTGGGAGTATAATTCTCAAGGTGACCTCGCGATTATGTGGTGCGGGAGACTTGTATCGAAAGTCTCTTCCTAACGACGATACAAAGATTAGGTGGATATTTTTAACGATGCTGCAAGGATTAGGTGGTGAATGTCCTAATGGTGCAGTAAGGGTTAGGTGTATAAATCCTAATGGTGTAACAAGGTTAAAGTGAAGAGTCCTGTTGGTGATTACGGCGGTACAAGATGCGTGCCAGGTTTCGCTGGAGTTCGGAAACCAAGAGTTCATGTGGTACTTGGTTTGAGAGGAGGTTTGTTGTGAATGCAAACAAAGTCCCACATTGGAAGATTAGACAAATAATGTCTAGTATATAAAGGGATGTCCAACTCTGATTAGTACGAGGCCTTTTGGGAAGGAGTCCCAAAGTAAATCCATGCGGGCCTTGCCTCCGGGCCCAAAGTGGACAATATCGTACTAATCGGATCTCTCAGAGTTGGACATGGGCTTGGAAAAGCCCAACAATTGGTATCAGAGCCGGGATGACGAAGATCTGCAAGGAGACCAAAATACCCTTCAAGTTCGAACCGCTCCCTCTTCGATGGGAAGGGATGGTACGTAGCAGAAGCCAGTCAAAGATCCTGGAAGCTTCGGTTGTGGGAGGATAATTCTCAAGGTGACCTCGCGATTATGTGGTGCGGGAGACTTGTATCGAAAGTCTCTTCCTAACGACGATACAAAGATTAGGTGGATATTCTTAACGATGCTGCAAGGATTAGGTGGTGAATGTCCTAATGGTGCAGTAAGGGTTAGGTGTATAAATCCTAATGGTGTAACAAGGTTAAAGTGAAGAGTCCTGTTGGTGATTACGGCGGTACAAGATGCGTGCCAGGTTTCGCTGGAGTTCGGAAACCAAGAGTTCATGTGGTACTTGGTTTGAGAGGAGGTTTGTTGTGAATGCAAACAAAGTCCCACATTGGAAGATTAGACAAATAATGTCTAGTATATAAAGGGATGTCCAACTTTGATTAGTACGAGGCCTTTTGGGAAGGAGTCCCAAAGTAAATCCATGCGGGCCTTGCCTCCGGGCCCAAAGTGGACAATATCGTACTAATCGGATCTCTCAGAGTTGGATATGGGCTTGGAAAAGCCCAACAATTGGTATCAGAGCCGGGATGACGAAGATCTGCAAGGAGACCAAAATACCCTTCAAGTTCGAACCGCTCCCTCTTCGATGGGAATGGATGGTACGTAGCAGAAGCCAGTCAAAGATCCTGGAAGCTTCGGTTGTGGGAGGATAATTCTCAAGGTGACCTCGCGATTATGTGGTGCGGGAGACTTGTATCGAAAGTCTCTTCCTAACGACGATACAAAGATTAGGTGGATATTCTTAACGATGCTGCAAGGATTAGGTGGTGAATGTCCTAATGGTGCAGTAAGGGTTAGGTGTATAAATCCTAATGGTGTAACAAGGTTAAGGTGAAGAGTCATGTTGGTGATTACGGCGGTACAAGATGCGTGCCAGGTTTCGCTGGAGTTCGGAAACCAAGAGTTCATGTGGTACTTGGTTTGAGAGGAGGTTTGTTGTGAATGCAAACAAAGTCCCACATTGGAAGATTAGACAAATAATGTCTAGTATATAAAGGGATGTCCAACTCTGATTAGTACGAGGCCTTTTGGGAAGGAGTCCCAAAGTAAATCCATGCGGGCCTTGCCTCCGGGCCCAAAGTGGACAATATCGTACTAATCGGATCTCTCAGAGTTGGACATGGGCTTGGAAAAGCCCAACAATGGCGGGGGCCTTCGGCCCCCGCACCCCCCAGATGTCAACCTTGATAGTGAGTTTATCTTCCTTGCGCCTACTTCGTCCGACCAACGAGTGCTGGGCTTTTACTGGTGCACAGAGATTTAAGACACACAGATGCAACAAACACCACCTTGACGAAAAATCTCTACAAACTCCTTATCCCGTCTATCTTCTGGGGGGAACCTCCTTTGCTTCTCAGCATTGGTAGACATGGAGCAGTTCCAAGCAATGCTTGAACTTCTCCGTGGTAACAGGCTTGGTCAGCATGTCAGCTGGGTTCTCTGACGTATGCACCTTCTCCAATAAGACTTCTCCTGAAGCTGCTAACTCCCTTATCTTGTGAAACCTTATACGAATGTGCTTCGTCCTCCCATGATACACTTGATTCTTAGCCAAACATAGTGCACTTTGACTATCACAGTGTAGCTGAACTCCTTCCTGATCAACACCCAACTCGGATACAAGACCTTGTACCCATATTGCTTCCTTAGCTGCTTCTCCAAGTGCCATGTATTCAGCTTCCGTGGTCGACATTGCTACAATAGGTTGTTGTACCGATCTCCAACATATAGGTGCTCCTGCAAGAGTAAAAACATACCCTGTAGTTGACCTGCTATTATCCAGATCTCCACCATAGTCTGAATCCACGAATCCAATAATTGAATCCTGCACTTTTCCTCCAAACATAAGCCCATAGTCACTTGTGCCTCGTAAGTATCTCAGAACCCACTTCACAGCATCCCAATGCTTCCTTCCAGGATTCGACATGTACTTACTGACCTGACTAACTGCTTGTGCTAGATCTGGCCTTGTACACACCATTGCATACATCAAACAACCAACAGCGCTAGCATAAGGAACCTCTGCCATATCCTCGAGTTCTTCAGCAGTCTTTGGACTTTGCTCTGCAGAAAGTATGAAGTGCTTCGCCAACGGTGTAGAGACTGCCTTTGAATTTGACATATCAAAACGTTCTAACACCTTCTCAATGTAGCTCTTCTGAGAAAGCCATAATCTCTTAGAGCTTCTGTCCCTGCGAATCTCCATTCCAAGAATCTTCTTTGCAGCACCAAGATCCTTCATCTCGAACTCTTCTCCCAGTAACCCCTTCAAAAGATTTATGTCCTCCATATCGTTTGCAGCAATAAGCATATCATCAACATATAACAGCAGGAATATGGGAGAATGGTCGTCAAGGGACTTGACATACACACAGCAATCGTACTCGCACCTTTGATAGCCAATCTTTAACATATATGAATCAAAACGTTTGTACCACTGCCTTGGAGCCTGCTTCAAACCGTATAGAGACTTCTTCAATCTACACACCAGATGCTCTTCTCCAGGTTTCACCAAACCTTCAGGTTGATCCATATATATTTCTTCCTCCAACTCTCCATGAAGGAATGCCGTTTTCACATCCATCTGCTCAAGATGCAAATCCCAAACAGCTACCAAACCCAACACAGCTCGTATGGAAGTGTGTCGTACTACAGGTGAGAAAATCTCGTCGTAGTCTACACCTTTCTTTTGCGAGTACCCTTTTGCCACCACTCTGCTCTTGAACTTCTTAGGTTCTTTCACAGACATCCCTTCCTTCTTCTTATAGATCCATTTGCAACCGATAGCTCTCTTCCCCTCAGGTAACTCTACAAGATCCCAAGTCTGATTTTTATCCAGACTTACTGCTTCTTCCGTCATAGATCCAATCCATTCCTCCCTCTCATCACTATTAATAGCTTCACGATAGGTGGTAGGATCATCCATCTCGACCACAAGAGCAAAATTGACCATGTCTTCAAACCCGAATCTCACTGGAGCTTTTATTGCACGTTTTGGGCTCCTAGAAGCCAAACTCTCCTCTGTTCCATGTTGAGCCTCTTTCTGCAATTCTTCCACAGACCGCTCATTACTAACTTCATCTGGTTTATCTCCACCAGAACTCTCCTGAGTAACTTCAGAATCCGTGATAGTCTCAATGATCACAGGCACACGGTCTGATATCGCCTGCTGCACCATATACTGCTCGTCAAAGACCACATCTCGACTAAACACCATTTTCCTTGCCTCAGGATCCCATAACTTGAATCCTTTAACACCTTTCTCAAAGCCTAGAAAGATGCACTTCTTGGATTTCGAATCCAGCTTTGATCTTTCGTCTCCCGAAACTAGCATATAAGCTGGACATCCAAATATCCTCAAGTTTGATAGATCAATATCTACCCCAGTCCATACCTCCTCTGCGACCTTCCCTCCTAAGGAACTCCTTGGCGATCTATTGATGAGATAGACTGCCATGTTTCTTACGTTAGTTTTTACAAGACCTAGACTTTGTTTTTGGCGATTTGCAATTGTAAGGGAGAAGGCTCCATCTTTCCTAGAGAAGATCAACCTGAACCCTTTGTTTCTCTACTTCTTTCTTATGCAATTTATTTCAGAATTTATGTCTTTGATTGCTTGCATCATGATCGAGTAGTAGCCGTGCTCGCCTAGGGTTTTTAGGGTGTTGAACTTGAGCTAAACATAGATAAGCAATATTCATAACTGTTCTTCATTCATACTGTTCTTAATGCTATTTATAATCTGATCACTTATTAATAGATCTAGGGTTTATCATCTAGCTAACCGCTTAGGAGATAACCTGACATGTATTGAATGAGCTTAATATCCCTAATCAGCAAAAGTAGATATTAGGGTAGTAAGTGGACTAATCAGACTTGATCTCTAAGGCTTGCAATCAGTCCTCATCCCAAAGACAGTTAGGTGGTGAGACTGATCTGCAAAACGATCGCTGCCACGACAGTGGAACGATCCAGCTGAGTGATCCGAGTCCTAGAAAGCACTTCATCGCGCTTGAATAATTGTTTGGCTCTACATCGACACCCAATGAAATACCCTAGGCTAGCTCTTTATTAAATTGAACCAATCTTAGTTTATCTTGTTAACTATTTGTCACTTCTTAAATCAAACACACTTTTCATCTTAGCTTGATTTCGAAACTTATAGAAATAAAGTGTAGACTGGTTCTCTGGACTTGAATCTTAATTACTACAATTACAACTGTTAACTTGGCAGTAGCAAGGATTCATTTTTAGTGTATCACCAGTTCACTCATAGCTTGACGAAATATGAAGCCCCACTCAAGTGACGTCTTGCCAATCGTTTTCACTTGTCCGCCCACCTTAGCCTTCTTTGAGTTATCGCCTACTTCTCCTCCCTTCGTTTCAACGATTCTGCACTGTTCCTTCGGTACATGGTCGATTTAACCAGCATTTCAAAGAAATAAGGACATGAACTTAGGCGTTAATATCTCTCTCTCATACCGATATTTTCGCCAAGATTTCATCAAAAATCAATTCACGATTCGGTATCAAACTTTTCGAAGTCCTTCGACAATGAAACGTTAGAAGACAAAGAGGAACGGACATGAGGCAATCTCGAGTAATCAATGAGACTAAGGTACGTCCGACTTAGAAAATTTTATCAAGGTTTTAATTTTTCGTAAGAAATGAATGAAAACGTCTTGTAAACTGCCGTAAAATTTAGGGAACTTAGAACTTAGGTGGATAGTCTAGCAAGCTAAGTCTTAGGCATCTTCTTCCAGTTTTGTTCTATTGTTCCTTGACTGTCTAGGCAGAACATGCAGACCGATCTAATCTCTCGAAAAACCAAGAAACGATCGCCACACATCCTTGGCATACTCATTCTGCTTCCTAAAGAAAAAAATCCTTTCCAAAGGAAAACGACACTCTAATATTCGTCCGAAACGCTAGCGGCATAACGGCGTAGTCAAACCGTTACAAACATAGTCTTGAAAACTCTACGCTGTCTCTTGTTGCAAACTCGCGACAATAAACTCGTACAACGTCAGACTAATAGAACGACAGTGAGCTACAAAATTAACAAAATAACTTTCGGTAAAACTCCATGAGTAATTCGAAGCAACTTTCGCCAAAAGACAAAATCAAAGAGGAAACATTTCCCGTGTAACCCACGGAAACAGTGCTACTTTGACTATCTGCGATTTTCTATCTCCATGAAACCGATCTTCCATTACATTCGTATAACAAGAACATGTTAAACAAAAACAGCATAAGGAAAACCAAGATCGGTTTCATGCAAAACGACATCGCAATACGGAAAAGCGAGTGAAGAAGCCATGTTCGCAAATATCGCGGGTAATTTGTGAGAAACACTCTCCAGCTACTTTCGCGAAAACCCCCTCTCACATTACTTTTACGAAAAATCCTCTGTATGGTCGAGTCAATTCATACAAAGCAACTTTCGTAAAATAAACATAATGGTTTTAATGGGTAACTATCGTACACAGTTTTTGCTCCACAAGGTTTCTGACTCCTGCTTTCACTCTCTGCAGTTACGTCCAAGCGGGAAATAACCCAAAACTGAATCCGAACATGTTCTTTGTCGGTTCCTTAAACTTTATTTCCTCGGATAAAATGAAACAATTTTCATGCGACCAAAGGAAACTTTATACGAAGCATCTATCGTATAACTGAAACCTAAAGTGGAAAATCGTTTCAAAAAGCCATCAACCATAATTCAGAAAACTCCGCTATGATTGGTATGTCTATCTTGACGAACTCTATTCGGCCCTCGGCCAACTACGTCTTTCGATAAATCCCGGACCTGAATTCGGCATCACCATTTAGGACAATCGTGAACCAATATGATCTTAATGCGAAAGGGTCGTGGTCTGGTCGTTTACCAACTCCTTGGTTAAACGGCTGAACACAGCCTTCACGCCAAGACAAAACAGCTGAACGATCGCCACTCCAATCACTTAAAGGTCAAACGATAATCCACGATTTGGCATAAAACGCCAAGTGACCATTACGCGAGCAACTCTGTCGCATAACCCAAAAGCGGTAATCGTGCGATAAAATTCCTCATAATAAAATCAGTCCTAACAACCATACGGTTAACGAAAAAATTTGAACTTAACATCGACTGATTAAATTCTATACACCCCGTAAACAAAGCATGAAAAAAAAACACTCGTGACAAAGCTCCAAGAGTTATACGAGTCATCCTTGAAATCCCGGAAGGCCAACACTTCGCGAAGCAAAGCGAAGGTAGACGCTTCTCCCTGGGTCAAATATACGCGATCCTTGGTCCTAATTCCTCGATCCAAATTTTATAACTTACACGTCCAAACTGAAACAACAGTTTCTGATTGCGGACATTTGCAAAACATCTCTGTGTATTCGCGGATTCTTTTGTCTGTGTATTCGCGGATTCTTTTGTCTTGGCTATATTCTCTCTTTTTCTATTTTGGTCTGATACGATATTATGTGGTCCTAACGGGATGTCTTTGTTCGTTTTCTTCATTGAAATTCTGCAACAATAGAAATTACGTAAATTGTGAATTCATGGATAGGTAATAAAATTGAATATCCATATAGGTTAACAAAGACGACCTAAAAATCGGGTTTCAATATCTCGAAAGATATTATTTAACATAATATAAGTCCAAAAATGTTAACAAAATCTAGCAGGATCTCTGATCAGAAATATTTATAAAAATGATTATGAGTATGTTTTTATTTTTTACACGTTCCACAAACATATTTTATATTTCATACGTGAAAGAATGATAATTTTTTGTTCTTCCAATTCAGTTCTTATTCTTTTTTATAATTATGAGGTTATAATAGTATACAATTTTGTTTAACAAAGTATACTATTGTAGTATACTATTTTGATTAACCAAGAGTGTTACATATTACTCATGCTGGTTAGGTCTTCGCTTTGAATGTAGTTGTACATCTTTTTCTTTTTTGTCACGAAAAATGGAGTTGTACATCAGTAACCATGATTAGTATGAAAAGCCAATTTTACTGAAAAACATAACAATATAAATGAAGCGTACTAAAAAACAGAAAGTGAAATTCATTAAAAAAAGCTAAAAATTCTGAAACCAACATGACAAAAAGAACAAAACAAAACTAATCTTCCTTTAGATCTTCAAATGTGATGTTGTTATCACATAACTTCTTTGTTGTATTATTCATGTCATAACTTTCACCATCTCGTTCCTTACGCTTTAATGAAGAAGAACTTGAAGCATCTCCAGATTTATATCCTGTGTTATGATCACTCATCTATAAATTCAAAATAAGTTTGGTATAACAGGAATTATACATCAAGGTCAAAACAATAATTTTAAATATAAAACTATTAGTTTGTTATGCTTCAGTTACCTTTTCGAAGGTAGTCGGGGAAATCTTGGTGACGATGGTATAATCTATGATGGATATCTTGAAACGATGGGTGGTTTTTCTGTGCATCCCGGCGGCTGGAACCACGGAGAAATTCTCCAAGAAGCTCCATTGACCAACATGCAAATTAGTAACACGAGCAAGCAAGAGACTCTTACACGTACAATGTATCTTGCATCCCTACAATAAGTAATAACATACATGGATTAATTATTTCTGTATTGTAGTTATATTAATAAAACAAATAGCTTTAACAGTATTATACCATTTTATCTTCGAGAATGAACTCGAATGAGTATCGATTGGTTTTCCATTCCGGTTGTACCCACGCATGAATGACTCTGACTTCAATCTTCCAAGTCCGTTTGGGTTGATATCGTTCAACAAAGTAATTTGTTTGTTTGTAACCATAGCCATAGTAGTTGATTATTTAGCGTGAGATATGGAGAAAGATCGCTTATATAGGGAGGTGACAAATATAGGTTACAGATTATAAGGAGTGATTGCGTGCAAAGAAATTTGGCGAATATTGTGAAAGTTTTTTTGTTGGATAGAATATACTTTGACACTATAAAAATCAAGTTTCAAAAAGTTAGTAATATTTGTATAAATTAGACTTTTCAAATTTAATGCTAAAATGTTCTATATATTCATGACCCTATATATTCGTTAGAAGATCTTCTGATAAAGAGTATAGATTTGGTTTTAGGAAAATGGTCAAACTTGGTCTAATAAGTACTACTTAGTTATAGAAATCGTATATTGATATATAGATACTGATCATTATATATAAGATCTTATTGGTTAAGAAATCATTATATTCTAAAATATATAATCTTTCACGATTGGTTAAGAAACCATTTTTCAAAATATTGATATGTCATATCAAAAACTTCTTTCATGATTTTGCATGAAACTTGAGTGTCTTGATAACCTAATTTTCTTTTCTAATATTTTAACACATCTTTCAATCATTTCTCATGAGAATCAGATTAATTTATTGTTTAAATTAGTAGTTACTTAATTTAAATCAGTGTTTCTATATTGGATAGCCTATATAATCGTGAGAAGATCTTGTTTTACAATACTTATATAGATTCGATTTTGAGATGTTTAAATAAATTGGCTATATATTCTCAATAAAATTGGTTGAGTTAAACAAAGTAACTGATTGTTTATATATGGATGCTAATTTATTACATATCTATATAAGTATTAATTGTTTATAGAAATCTTATATTTCTATATAGATACTAATAATAAATATGTATTTATCTATAATCATTCATTATAATCAAGTATCTTGATAAGTGGATCAAAAAAGATATGTCATATGAAAAACCTCTTTCTCGATTTTGCATGCAATTTGAGTGTCTTGGTAATCCTCTTTCAATCATTTCATAGAGGTGTTGTCACTTCAAAATATCATCATCACTATATAGAAATAAAAGATATTGTGTAAGTGAATATTCCTAATATTCCAAAAGGATCATATTAACTCAACCCAATTATTATTGGGTTGTATGCTAAATATAATCAAGCATTAGTTAGTGATTAGATAATTAATATAGTTAAAAATGAAACTAAAATTATAGAGGAATAAAAAGGAAACCGAACTTAATTAAATATTAATATAAAAAGTTTAAAATAAAACATAATTAAACATAAACCGATCAAGTTTGATCGGAACTTATTCAACGGAAATTTAAAAAGTTTCAAAGATAGGGGGCAGTGACTTAGAACAGAGATAAATAGTACAACCAAGATTCACCCAACTTGCACCAATCGGGATTTGGCACCTTCACCTCTTCCATCCTCTCCCGTGCAATTTGCAGCTCCATTTTGACCCTCTCTTTTTCCTTGACAGGATCAGCGCCTTTCTCCAATTTCTTGAGCATCTCACGCTTTCCCTCATGTCTCTCCACCTCACACTTCTCAAAGTGTTTGGCCTTGACAGCATCATGAAACTCCTTGTATATACGAAGGAGAGCACGGTAGTGAACTGTGGTGTCCAACTTGTCTTCCTTGAAACCATCTTCAAAGGTTGATCCGAGTCATCAACGATCGGCTGCTTCATCTTAAGATCGCGTGAACTTGCCATGGAGTACTCTGCAAGCATTTAAATTTTAAATGTTTATATATTTAAAAATGTATCATTTATAAAATATATAGAAACATAATCTCAGCTTCAGATGTATAAGAAAAAAAGCGGTTCAAAACGGTTGTAAAATCTACACAAAGGAAACTAGAGAGACAAAGTTTGGAGAAGACAATAAGAAAAACCAATTATTACTTCTATATGAAAAATAATCTCAAGATCAGATATATAAGAACATTATACCATTTTAAAAATATAAAAGAAATATAATTTTGACAGATATGAAAAATGTTTATTCCATATAAACAAAGGAAATTCATACAATGATTCGTACTCACTTACAATTTACTAACAAAAACGGTTTTCATTTAAAACAGAATTCCAAACTCATCTAAGAACAAAATCCAAACTAACTAAGATATATCAACGAATTAAACTATGCAACTACACGAATTATCTAACTGAGTGAAAATCTATCTAAGGCTATATTCCATTCCTAAACTATGAATATTAAGCGTTTAAAAATGATGGAGATGAGGAAGATGAGAAAATTACTTTTGTTTGGAAACGGAAGAGACTAAGTTTGAAGAAGTCGTAAGTTTTTAGGGTTTTATTCACAAAGCTTGGAATGCATCTATATATAGGATGAAAAGTTATTAGGGTTTTCGAGAGACTGAAATATCTTTATTTATTATTACAATATTTTTAAAATTAAAATTTATAATATGAATAATCATTAACAATAAATACAAAGTATATACCTATAGATATTTATTTCAGTCAGACAGATAAATGTATTGTCATATCAAAATCATGATTACTTTGAATTTATGCAGTATTTTTTCTCGAAACATGAATATTTTTCGAATTTGATGAGTTTGGTTAATTGAACATGATCAAAATTTATAAGTGGTTACTCTTTTGATTACAACAACTGAAAAAAAACCTCCAAAAAAAATCAAGTGTCATAAATTATTTCAAATGAAACCATGCATAAAAGAGAGATATATGGAAAATAATATACGATCTTATTTGAAAAACTAACTACAAACGAATTGTATTTCTGATACTTCAACGTTTCTTATTCGCCTCTTCGACCTTTTCAATGTTGATCGACTTTGTACATGGTTTCTTGGATGTTGAGCTGAGGTCAATCAGCTCACTAATCTCCTCTTCTTTTCTCTTACTGGAGGGTGTAATATTAGCATCGATGTGTTCTTGACTCTCACTTAAGTTGACAGAATCTTGTACCAAAAATATATATGCTCAATTGAATAATTAGAAATATCAAATTTATTATATCCAATATGCATTGGAATCTAGATAATGGTACCTCTTCACCACTGGTTATTTTCAAATGCTTGCTCGATAGACTTAGTGTGATTGGATCAGGAACAGAAGTGAGTCTATCTTTATAGATTTTCCCACCTTATAAACTTAACTTCCATAAGCAACATTTTCTTTGTCAATATAGACTCCAAATGTGGACTCTTTGCCAACCAAATCAGTAATACAATCTGGTACTAAGGCTGGATCTTGAAGCTGAATAAATATTTAATATCAGAAAGTATAAATATATTACAATAATACGAAAATTTCATTTTTGTACATTTTGTTACCTCTTCCCAGCTTCCATTGAGGAGTTTTTCTGGAGTTTCAGAAACAATTCCGTTAGCAACACGATCAAAGATCATTATGCCTGAATCATCACTGACCATCAAGTGCAGCTAGAATCTGTTACAACCAAAATAAGAAATAGTTTATACAAATGAATAGATGAAATTATTATTAGTTGAACTATTAGAGGAAGTCGGACAAATTTAAAATAAAACATTGGTGAAACATCGATGACACTGTCTTTGCATTCCTCGCACCACCAATTATGAGTAATGATCTCTTTACCATTCAATTTCTTAACCGTGGTTCCAGTTTTGAGCACTCTTGTTGCAAGATTTACAACCAAAATAATACCATGACCAATCCATGTCAATGGCATAAACTACGCACTTCACTAAGCATTTTTCAACCTAGTGTTATAATAGAATTCACAAACTATTAAACAAAGGAAATAACTCAACTATTTCATATATCTAACTCATATATGCTTACTTGAGTTGATGTTATCATTTCATAGATGGTCTTAGTGGGAAAGAGTAACCACTTATCACGCTGACCACACTTACCAACTATTCCAACTCGGTTGTTGTTGTCATCTTGAGAGTCATTATTACTCTAGAATGATGTTAGAGTCATCGCATCATCGTTGATCCTACATATATAGAATAGAAAGGAAATACTTAGTTTACTGTGTGAATTAATAGAATTGAGTATAGCCTTATTGACTTACAAAACTTTAAATGCTTCGGCTTCAGGTATTGGAGGGTTTAGCATCATTACAGAAGCATCAAACGCATTAGAGATTTGCAGTTCTCCTATAAGTTAACAAAAAACTCTAAGTGTAAATAAAAAAAATGGATGGTATTAGTTTGTGTTAAATGGATAATCACTCAAATTATGTTACCTCTAAATCTCTCAAGCTTAGCAAACCTGAGAAGCATAGTAACCATTCCATTTTCTTGATTAATTGAAGAAAGGAGTTTCCCCATATGCAGCATGTTAAATGGGTATCACTATAAACATTTGTGAAAAGAGATTAGTAATATAATGTTCCTCGATTCATAAAATTTGTTCCTAAAAAAATAAGGGATGACTAACTTGAGATCGCTTAGAGTGAACTCTAGCTTTTTTCGTTGCTTTCCCCCAGTGCACTGCATGGTTTCAACATCACCACAATCCATAACTTGACCCAGGACATCTGTAAGAAATGAAAATGCCTATGTCAGAACCAAGTTATTCGATAATATTAAGCAGCAAAAATGCTAAAAAAATAGTATACGTTTACCAATTAGGAAATTCTCATCGAATGTTCCAGACAATAAGGATTGAAAGTCGGTCAAAGACAGGTACAACTCGCCATTAACGTGATTAGATCGAGTAACGGCGGTATTTTGATTGAAACTCATCTTCCAGGAATGATTGGTGGTTCGACATGCTCCACCAGCAGGAGCAATCTGAAAATTCCGGATGTAGCGCCAGGAACCAACTGTAAGAAGCCTTGTCTTACTTTCAATCAATGTCCTTTTACATGTTGCATGAATTTTATGTCCCTTAAACATGACATATGAAATGGAAATATTATGTCATGTTACCCAATCAGTGGTAACGGCGCTACCCAATCATATTATGTCATGTTTCAGAATACCAAAGATAATAGCGAAAAAGCTTACCAGTGCGGTAGCACAATTCTGGTGGAGCCCCAGTGGTGATACTAAAGGATTTCACTGGAAATCATGGGACAAGGTTTGTATGCATAAGGATGATGGAGGGCTTGGTTTTAGGGATATTACGGATTTTAACACCGCTATGCTTGGCAAGCAGCTACGTAGGTTAATAGAGAAACCCAATACTCTATTTTCTCGTGTCTTTAAAGGTCGATATTTCAGGAATGCTTCGCCCCTGGAACCGATCAGGTCGTACGCGTCATCCTATGGATGGCGTAGTATTATCTCTGCTAGATCTCTGGTTAGCAAATGACTAATCAAAAGGGTGGGATCAGGGACATCCATAGCAGTATGGAATGATCCCTCGCTCCCAACCACTCGCCCGAGACCAGCAAATAAAAAACAAAACGTTCTTTTACCGGATCTTACGGTTGATTCCCTCATTGATGAAAACTCGAGAACATGGAAATCTCAGGCCCTTCAGGAAATTATGGATCCCGCGGATGTTAAAATTGTCGAGAGTATACCTCTAAGCATGACACAAACAATTGATCGGGATGGTTGGCATTTTACAAAAAATGGAAAATACACAGTTAAATCAGGATATCAAGTGGAGAGAACTTACCCAGATAAAGAACGAGTGGCAGTAGAATTTGGTCCCACGGTTACTGATCTCAAAGCCAATTGTTGGAAAGTTCGCCCACCGAAGATGAAGCATTTTCTATGGCAATTATTGTCAGGATGTATAGCAGTTAAGAAAAATCTAAAGACAAGGGGTATTCAAGGAGATATACGGTGTGACAGATGTGGAGGATCAGAGGAATCTATTAATCATGTTTTCTTTGAATGTCCACCGGCAGTCTAGGTCTGGGCTTTATCAACGATCCCAACGCATCCAGATAACTTTTCAGGACAATCTTTGTTTGTGAACATGGATTACTTGTTCTGGAGGATTAAGCCAACATTGAAGGATCATCATTACGCATGGATATTGTGGTATATATGGAAAGGACGAAATAACAAAGTATTTAGTAGTTTGGATATGGATCCGAGGGACACTCTTCAAAGAGCTATGACTGAGTCGTTGCTCTGGACAGAAGCTCAACATGAATTTGGTATGACACAGATTAAGGTTACTCACGAGGAGGATACAGTAGTACCGATTCAATCAGGACGTTGGTGTTTCACGGATGGATCATGGAAAAGAGGGGACACCTTCTCATGGCAAGGATGGTATAGTACTTTGGAAGGTTTTGAAGGGCTATTGGGAGCTAGAAACACAAGGGCTAGTCAGTCCCCGTTACACACTGAAATTGAATCCCTTATATTGGCGATGGAATGTATGAGGAATTTACGGCAATATAATGTTACATTTGCAACGGATTGTTCTCAAATGGTGAAGATGGTTTCGGAACCAGAAGAATGGCCGGCTTTCGTAACTTACTTAGAAGACATCAGGAGTCTAAAGAGAAGTTTCAACAGCTCAGAGATTATTCATATACCACGGACGCAAAACAATATGGCGGATAGCTTAGCACGCTGTGTGAGGCAACATACGTCGTTTACTGTCCATATGGATATGGAGCACCCAATTGGTTTACAGGGTCTATATGAGTTTGTAATCTGGTCGACAAAAAAAAAGAAATGGAAATATTAGTATACCTGAACAAAATGTTAAATAAAACATAAACCATACACTACAAGAAAACAGCGACATTCCGAGAGAATTCCGAGGGCAAATGATTGTCCTGGGAATTTTCTGAGGAAAAACCGAGGACATTTCGAAGAAACCCGATTTCTGGGTTTCCTCGGAATGTCCTCGGAAATTTCTGAGGAAATTCCGAGGAAACACCATTTCCTCGGAAATTTCCGAGGACATCCCGAGGAAGTGATGTCCGTGGGAAAAAACCGACGGATATTTCTTCAATTCCGAGGACTTTTTGTAGCCGTTAGAGAGCCGTTGGGAGAGCCGTTGTGTGATTTCAAAAATTCCGAGGAAATACCGAGGATATGTGAACTTTCCTCGGAATTTCCTCGGAATTCCGTCAGTATGTCGGTAGGAATTCTTCTATAAATACAGCCATCCCTCCTCCTCTTCATTCACCCTATTTCTTCTTCTTCTCTCTTAGTATCACGAATTTTAGATCAAAAAAACATGTCTTCTTCAAATTATTTTCGTTCTTGGATCGATCGACCTCATTTGGATCCGGAGACGAGATTGCTTACGGAAGAATACCAACAAGGTTTAACCGAATTCATGGCGTTATATCGCCGACAACCGGAAGCAGAAACAGGTAAGTTAAGATGTCCTTGCTCTAATTGTAAAAATAGAAAAGTTATTAAAGAGTGGGATGTTTGGACTCATTTATTTTTGAATGGGTTTACATGAAGTTACAAAATTTGGTATCATCATGGGGAAACTGGTTATGAACTTGGTAGTACTAGCGAACCTCAGCCGGCGGTTAGATTAGAAGAACCAATTAGAACGGATTTAGATTATGGTGTAGGTACTGAGCAGATGGTAAATGATCATTTTAGAGGGGAAGATTTACCCAATGCAGAAGCTAGGAGATTTTATGATATGTTGGATGCTGGAAAGCAACCTTTGTATGAAGGTTGCAGAGATGGTCATTCAGCTTTATCATCTGCTACAAGACTGATGGGCATTAAGACCGATTATTACTTGGCTGAAGTCTGTGTGGATGCGATAGCTGATTTTGTAAAAGGTATTCTACCTGAGGATAATGTAGCTCCAGGTTCATACTACGAGGTGCAGAAACTCGTATCCGGTGTTAGTTTACCGTATGAAGTAATAGATGTATGCAGCGATAACTGCATGATTTATTGGAGGGCGGATGAGCAGCGGATTACATGCAAATTTTGTGGGAAGCGTCGTTACAAAGATACGAGTGGAAGAGTTCCAGTGCCATATAAGAGGATGTGGTATTTGCCTTTGAAGGAAAGGTTGCAGAGGTTGTATCTTTCGGAACGCACAGCGCAACGAATGAGATGGCATGCGGAGCACTCAACAGATGGTGAGATTAGACATCCTTCAGATGCAAAAGCGTGGAAGCATTTCCAATCATTGTATCCCGACTTTGCATATGAGAGAAGAAATGTCTACCTTGGATTATGTACTGATGGTTTCAGCCCGTATGGGAAGAGTGGAAGACAATATTCTCTATGGCCAGTCATTGTTACACCATATAACTTACCCCCAAACTTGTGCTTGCGACGAGAGTTTTTGTTTCTCTCCATTCTCGTTCCCGGGCCAGAGCATCCTAAGAGATCACTTGATGTGTTTCTTCAGCCACTAATATATGAGTTGCAACAACTATGGGCTCACGGTGTTGAAACATACGATATTTCGTGTAAAGAAAACTTTCAAATGCGGGCAGTACTAATGTGGACAATAAGTGATTTTCCAGCATATGGTATGTTATCTGGATGGACAACGCATGGGAGGCTATCATGTCCATATTGTCAAGATGACACAGATGCTTTCCAACTAAAGAACGGAAGAAAAACGTGTTGGTTTGACTGTCACAGACGATTCCTACCACATGATCATCCATACCGTCGGAGTAAGAATTTGTTTAGGAAGAACAAACAGGTGTTTGATGGTCCACCTGAGGAAGTTAGTGGAGAAGGTTTGAAGACACAACTAAGAGATTATGGTGCAGAAAGGACCCCAGACGTTGGTGGACATGAGCATTTTCCGGTAGATGCTGTTGGAGATCTACATAACTGGCACAAAAAAAGTATTTTCTTTGATTTGCCATACTGGGAGCATCATCTGCTAAGGCATAATTTAGATGTCATGCATATTGAGAAGAACTTTTTTGACAATCTCATGAACACGATCCTTAACGTTAAAGGTAAAACAAAGGATAATTTGAAGTCAAGACTGGATTTAGTCGATATATGTGCTCGTGCAGAACTTCATGTTGATGAGAATGGTAGGGCTCCTTTTCCCATATATCGATTGGATGGAGAGGGAAAAGATGCTTTCTTTGATTGGATTTCAAACGATGTGGAGTTTCCGGATGGTTACGCATCTAATTTGCGTAATTGTATCGACAGAAAGGAAGGAAAGTTTATTGGCTTGAAAAGTCACGATTGCCATGTGATGATGCAGCGCCTCCTTCCGTTTGCCTTCAAAGAACTATTACCACGAAAAGTTCATGAAGCAGTTGCAGGGATAAGTGCTTTCTTCCGCGATTTATGCAGCAGATCAGTGACTCTTGAAGGTATTACAAATTTGAAGACTAACATAGCCGTGATTCAGTGCAACCTTGAGAAGATATTTCCTCCCTCATTTTTTGATGTTATGGAGCATCTTGTTATTCACCTGGCAAGAGAATTGGAACTTGGTGGTCCTGTGCAGTATAGATGGATGTATCTGTATGAACGGTATATGTTCCATTTGAAGAAGATGGTGAAAAATTTTAGTAGGGTAGAAGGTTCTATAGTCGCACAGATGATCAATGAAGAGATTTCAAACTTTGCCGAGTACTACTTTCCAGCAGAAGTTCATACCAAAAACAGAAGACCTGCTCGGCATGATGATAGAGGCGAACGGGCAACATATCATGTTAAGGTTCCAGACATTTTCACAGATGTTGGACGACTTAGCGGAAAACCAAAGGACCGTCGACTTACTGACCAGGAGCGTAGTCATTTGCAAACATATTTGCTCACCAACTGCGAAGATGTTCTTCCATATGAGAGGTAAGTTTATTATGTTAAAAATAATTTTTTTTAACAAATAAACATTTAAATTTTAATTAATTATATTATTGTTATCATATGTACAGGATTTTCATGGCAGAAAAGCGGTTCGAACATAGATACGCCACAGAGACGGAACTTGAAGAAATGAAGCATAGAGAATTTGCTGGATGGATGTTTACTTATGTGAGTGCTTTAAACTTCATAAAATTTAATTTTTCACATTTTTATACTAATTCATATGTGCTATTACACAGGTGTCTGCTGGTTTGGCCAGAGGTGAAATATTTGACGATTGGATACGCGATATGGTGGTTGGCCCAATATGTGTTGTGAAGTCATATCCGAGATTTTGTACTCGAGGATATTCATTCACAACTGAAAAGAGGAGACGTTCGCGTACGACCTAAGATGCTGGTGTTTGTTCTGCATCAGGAGATGATGTATACTACGGACACATACAAGAGATTATGGAAATCAAGTATTTGGGCATGCTTGGATTGCGATGTACTGTTTTCTATTGTGATTGGCACGACAACACTCCAGATCGAGGTGTGACAACAGATGCATTTGGTGTTACATCAGTACATTCGAGGCGGAAGCTGCAATATTATGATCCTTTCATTCTTGCTTCTCAGGCCGATCAGGTAAGTGAATGTAAATTATTCAGAATGATTGATCATAATTTATATTTTTATTAATAATTTTTTTAATGTTACAGGTTTGTTATATCAAGTACCCCCGGGTAAGAAACAGAGATGATCCATGGGTTACAGTAACAAGAGTTAACCCGAGAGGCCGAGTTCAGGGAAGTTCTGAGCTGGAAGACCCACTACAACCAATCACAGCCGGTAACTTAAGTGCAGGAGAAGATGCAGCAGAAGGTGTTCTTGTAGTCGATTTGACCGACTTCGCAGAAGAAGCCGTCGTTCATGCAGAAGATGAACCGGTTATTGGAGAGTTTCACCAAGATCCAGATTCCGATTCATCTGGTGATGATGGCTCGGAATCAGAGTAGTTTTTTTTTTTTTTTTTTTTTAATTTTGAAAAACCGAGGAAATACCGAGGGCCACTAGGGTTTCCTCGGTATTTACCTCTAGATTTAGGGATTTGATTATTTTGTGTTGTTCCTCGGTATTTCCTCGGTATTTTCCGAGGAAATACCGAGGAAATCCTTTATTTTCTCGCAAAATACCGAGGAAATACCGAGGAAGGCAATGATTTTCAATAGTTTCCTCGGTATGTCCTCGGTATTTTCCGAGGAAATACCGAGGAACTGGGTTTAGGGAACCGTAAACAACGTTTTACGGATTGAATAACACGTATATAGCCTTCGTTAAGTGTCTTAACCATATTATGAAGTCATACTTAGGTGTTTTACACAATAACAAACACTTTTTACGATTTCTTGAACGAAAACCACACAGCATAAGATAAACACTTATACACTTTAACAAACGTTAAACGAGATAATTACAATCATTTCTGATATTTTGTTTTTTTATGGTTTATGTTCATCTATACAAAGAATCCTCAATGGTATGCATTAAATTTGAATAAGAAATGAAAATCGGGAAAAAAAATTGGAATTTGAAACCCCAAATACTTGTTTCCTCGGAATTTCCTCGGTATTTTCCGAGGAAATTCCGAGGAACTTGTGGTCCTCGGAATTTTTTTATTTACCCGGGAAACCCCTAACCGCCAAACATTTCGTGAAATATGGAATATACCCATACCGAGGGAATTCCGAGGACCTATTAAAATATACCGAGGGAATTCCGACGGAAATAGTCCGTCGGACCCCTCATAAATTAGGGTAAACGATCTTCTTCTTCCCCATTTCTCTCTTCCTCTCCTCTCTTCCTCTACGCGGCTCCTCCTTCTCCTCCATCGATTTCCGGCGATTCCCACCGTTTCTTTCCTCCATTTCTTTGCCAAATCTCTTCCCAATCATGTAAGAACTCTATATCTCTCTCTTTTCTTCCAAAATTGTGATTGATTAGGAATGATGAGATTAGAATTTCGGATTTTAGGGTGTTAGATGATAGTTTAGGATTGCATGAGTAGTTTAAGGTAGGATTGTGGGTTTGATTGTTGTTTTTCATTGATTTGGAATGGTTTTTTTTTTGGTTAAAATTCTAAACGTTTTTCTATTTTTAAAACGTTTTTTGATTTTTTAAAAACAATTTTCTAATTTTAAAAACGTTTTTTAAGTTTCCAGTAATAATAAAACGTTTTTAAAAATTTTTTAAAATTTTTTAAAAACTTATTTCTATTTTTTAAAGCAATTTATTATTTTTTTATACTCATATATATATATATATATATATATATATATATAAATCATGTAATCTAATAAATTATAAATTTTTCTTAATTTTAAATGTATTAAAACTATTTTTCTTATATTAAAACTTTTTTAAATATATTAAAACTTTTTTTAAATATATTAAAACTTTTTTTTAAATTTTTTTCAAACTTATTTCTATTTTTTTAAACAATTTATTAATTTTTTATACTCATATAAATAAATCATGTAATCTAATAAATTATAAATTTTTCTTAATTTTAAATATATTAAAACTATTTTTCTTATATTAAAACTTTTTTAAATATATTAAAATTTTTTTTAAATATATTAAAACTTTTTTTAAAAATTTTTTCAAACTTATTTCTATTTTTTTAAACAATTTATTAATTTTTTATACTCATATAAATAAATCATGTAATCTAATAAATTATAAATTTTTCTTAATTTTAAATATATTAAAACTTTTTTTAAATATATTAAAACTTTTTTTTAAAATTTTTTCAAACTTATTTCTATTTTTTTAAAGAATTTATTAATTTTTTATACTCATATATATATATATATAATTTCTCAGGTCTTATGACGATGATCAGACCCGGCCTCCTCGACAGCGTCGTGGTCGTGGCTCGGGGAGTGTCTCCGTTCAGGATTCCCAATCGCCCCGCAGCTCGCACCAAACATCTCCCTCTCCATTTCCCGAAGCTCCTACTGGCTCCGGTGCTGCACCCCCTATTCCTCCGACTTATGTGGGTCCTCCGGAACTGGTGAGGGTTGCGGAGTATGTTCGACAGCCGGGTCGTGAGCGGCTGCCGTTTCTCACTCCGTATCCATCTGGACGGCATCAAACATGGTTCGACCGATCCTCGAACGGGATCAGCACATGGCTCAACCATATGATGTACTCGTCTTTGGACGAGGGACATCCGACTTTCTCGGACTTCCCTACCTGGAAGAAAGTCCTGTGGTTTCAACAATTTGCGGTAAATTTCTCAATTTTTTATTTTTTTTTATATTCTTATTCTTAATATAATTTTTCTACTAATTATGTATTTTTTGCAGCAAGAGTTCAACTGGAATCCCGAACTTACGACGTTCATCTATTACCACTTCGTCCATAAAGTCATGACGAACTACTCGTATCAAATGCATGAGTGGAAGAAGAAGTGGCAAAAAGACAAGGTTTTTTTAGTATTTTAAAAATTTCTTAAATTTATTATTAAAATTTTTAACTTATCTAACAATTTTTTTTATAAAGGTCCCAAAGTCGATGAACATGACGGTCTGGGCGGATTTCTGTGTTCATTGGAGTAAGGATGAGACGAAAGCTACTTCTTCCACCAATTCCACGAACCGCAAAAGCGAGCGTCAAGGGAAGGGCGTCTTCAAGCACAACTTGGGTGCTCAGTCTCAAGCAACTCTCAGGGATCGCATGGTAATTTCATTCGTTTCTTTTTCAAATTTTAAAAGTTTCAAATTTTTATTAATTTCTTCTAATTACTAATTTTTGTTTAATTTATATTGATATCAAGGTGGAAGCAAATGACGGTCAGCCGGTTGATGATTTCGCCCTAATGAAGAGGGCGTATACCAACCAGAAGACCGGCGAGATTGATGATGGTCTTGCGAGAGATGTGGTCAACCTCATCAGCACTCAGCTTGAAGAAGCAGCGTCTCAGCTTCCCACCGACGACGACGATTCGACGGGTACCCAGTTGCCTCAGGCTCGGATCAACGATATCGTTCAATCGGTAAGTTTTTTTTTTTTAAAAATTCATTTCATGCATCTTAGCTATTGTTTAACTTTGTCAAGCTATTGTTTAACTTTGTCAATATTCTATTTCAGACGGTTCCAAAGAGGAAGGGACGTTTGTTCGGTTTGTCTCGTCGGGCCCAGTCAGTTGCATCTTCAGCCGCACCACCGCCCTTTGTTGATACCGAAGTACTCCTTGGTCAGCTGCAAGACAAGGATACTCGCATATCTGCGTTGGAGAACAAAATGGCGACTCAACAAGAAAGGTTCGAGGCTCAGCAAGCGGACTTCGAGGCACAGAAGAAGCTGAACGAGCAGATGATGGAGATGATGAGGACGTTGCACCCGAACGTGACCTTCCCGACTCTGCAGAACCCGAACACCCAAAACCCAAACCCCAACCAGTAGTTTTTTTTTCTTACAACTTTCGAATGTTTTTTTATTTGTACTAATTTGAATTTGAATTTGAATTTTATATTTTCGAAATTAAATTTTAGAATTTTAATTTTCTATTTTCGAAATTTAATTTTTTAATTTTATATTTTCGATTTTAAATTTCTAATTTTCTTTTTTTTTTTAAATTATTTTTTTCCAAAATTCCGAGGAAACTGTCCCTCGGAATATTCCGAGGAACTTTTTCCGACGATTTGAATCCTCGGAATATTCCGAGGGATAGTTTCCTCGGAATATTCCGAGGGACAGTTTCCTCGGAATGTTTCTCGGTTTCTAATCCGTAATCCGATGATACGTTTCCTCGGAAAGTCCTCGGTATATACCGACGGAAGCGTCCTCGGTATTTTCCGACGACCCGTCCGACGAAAGGTCGTGCTCGGTATGTCCTCGGAATTGTTGTTCCTCGGAATTTCCTCGGAATTTTCCGAGGAAATTCCGAGGACTTGCTAAATACCGAGGCCTTTATTCCGAAGGAAAATATGCTCGGTATGTCGTCGGAATACCGTTATTCCAAGGACATTCCGACGATATTGTCCCTCGGTATTGGCCTGTTTTCTTGTAGTGATATTCTCATCGAAATTAAGTTTGCTTACACTGTCATGAGCAAAGACAAATTCCATGGTCTCCACAGATTGGATGATTTGTTTCCAAGAATGTAGAACTTTCACATGTACGAACCATGTGTTTTTTCATGGTTTCAACTCCTCGACGGCAGCCACATCATCAAGACCTTTGGATGGTTGAATTTGCATTTTTTTAGCCATTGTTTTGTTTCTTGGTTTGTTCGAATGTGTGGGTTTGAATGAGAATAGGGTGATGGGTATTTATAGAATATTAGATTTAAAGAGAGGTTCTTAGGTTTTGGTTGAAACTTGGAGAGAAAGTTGGGGATCATCTCTTTATTATCGGAGATTCGAACATAAGTTAGGATTTGTATTTGGAAAATCCAATTTAAATCACGAAATCTAATTTCTATATAATATCATTGGTATTTATAATGAAGAATATTCATGGAATTGTTTTGATCCTTTTCCAAAAATATGTGAGATTAAACATATGTGCGATCTATAATTGAAATCACGAAATCTTGTTTCCGAAAATATGTGCGAAGAATGAAAATATTGATTTATGATTATGTTTTGTAACAAATAAATAGAATATACTAAATACCAACTAAGATGTCGATTTTGATTTTGAATTTCAGTTTCCATAAAACATTATATCGAAATGTAGATGGGTTTACTAAATAAATATCGAAAGCCCATTAGGTGTGTAAATAGAAAATAAGTGCATTTCCTGGACCTGCAATTTTTGTTAGTAAATGAGAAGCCATGTTTTGTAAATAGCTTGAATTGTTAATGAAAAGCCCTGTTTTGTAAATTATTTTGAGAAGTTTTTGTAATTCCGCTGAAATTTCAAGTGCATGTTCACAAACAGTCAGCTGCTTTAATAGTATAGATCAAAAAAAAAAACTATGCATCATCTCAAACGGTTTACGTATTAGTTCAGTGCATGCCTGATCTGATAACAGCGATGTGCTCAAACTATTAAGAAGTTGCCTCGTGTGACAAAATCGGAGCAAGACTTCTTTCGTCAGGCTGTACCTTAAGGTACGATATGTATCCTTTCTCCAATGAAATCTATCAAGAAGTTGCCTCTAACGATATGCATGGTAAGAGATCTCCTCTCTCTCCCTCTCTCCCTGTGAATTTTATTTTTTGGGTTGAGTTATTCAAGATTTGTTGAATTCATGTGTCTTGTCTGGTCT
The DNA here is from genome assembly GCA_026261945.1 of Hirschfeldia incana. Taxonomy (NCBI): domain Eukaryota; kingdom Viridiplantae; phylum Streptophyta; class Magnoliopsida; order Brassicales; family Brassicaceae; genus Hirschfeldia; species Hirschfeldia incana. Next base: position 10,639,838 of record JABCMI010000006.1, read on the forward strand.
AATACTTTGGCAGGAAAAGAAGAGAACACCATGCGAGTTATAATCATAGCAATTGTTGTGCCACAAGGTGTCTATGTTCTTCTTTTTTTAGTTATTTCTAGCTTCTATGTAACAACGAGACTCAAGAATACTTATGAGACAGCAACTGCAGATGATGGTAAAAACATTCCAAAATAAACTAGTATTTGCACCTTATAAAGTTTGATGAAGATTAATGCTTTTAAAACATATGAATATGCTTTTAAAATGTTCTATAACATTTTAAACACCAATGGTCCAGACTCTACACTAAAAAAATAGCTGGATTGGACAAGAACAATATCATTAGAGGAATTGCTATAGGGGTTCTATATCTTCATCAAGATTCACAGACTCACAATCATCCATCGTGATCTCAAAGCAAGTAACATCCTTTTGGACGCTTCCCTGAACCCAAAAATTGCAGATTTTGGAATGGCGAGGATTTTTGGAATAGACCAAACAGAAGCCAGTACTAGAAGAGTAGTGGGAACCTAGTAAGTTGTTCTTTTTTCCACTTAATACATTTAGACATGTAAAAACTATTAGGATAGTTTGGTTAATTCCGGTTAATGTTAAACCGATGAGATGGGTTTCCTTTTGCCTATTTCATTAACGTATATATTGAACTTTGTATACACTTTCTTAATTGATTCAATACGATATTCAATATTTCAATATGGTATCAGAGACTAACGAACTTTTCCGCCATTTTTCTTGATTTCGTGAGCTCCGATTCCTCATGAGTGCTCCGATTTCACCATTCGTCGTTGAATCCTTCGTTTTTCTCTTGATTCAGTTACTGGATTTCATCTCTTTCATCTCGTTTTTCGCCATTGTTGCGGTTCTGAAGCTTCGATCTCTTCAGATCTGAGATTTGAGCTCCCTCTTGTTGATTCTTGGTGTTTGCGATTCTCCGATCGTCTTTTCCCAGCTCCGTTCCAGCTCGATTGAAGTCTCTTTCAATACGATATTCAATATTTCAATAAAAACCTTCTATTAACTCAAGCTTTGAGTTTTGTCATAGTGGCTACATGTCTCCCGAGTATGCAATGTATGACCAGTTCTCTATGAAGTCAGATGTCTATAGCTTCGGTATCTTAGTCCTTGAGATTATAAGCGGAAAAAAGAACAGCAGTCTCTATAAAATGGATGATCATGCTGGAAATTTGGGTACATATGTGAATATGCAACCTTCAAACCCTTTTTTTCTTCATTTAGTTGTGACCAATGCTGTTATTATTAATTTTTTTAATAGACTTGGAGACTGTGGAGAAACGGGTCACCATTGGAGGTTGTGGATCCATCCTTTCAAGAGAACTGTCAAGAAAACGAAACTAGAAAATGCATCCATATAGCTTTACTATGTGTTCAAGATGAAGTTGAAGATCGTCCAACTATGTCAGAAATAGTCCAGATGCTCACAACAAGCTCAATTGCTCTTCCCGTTCCTCAACCACCTGGATTTTTCTTACGGACGAAGCATGAGGAAGTAAGGGAAGCAGGTCCAACAATGGATTCTTCTGCTCTATGTTCTGTCGATGATGCTTCCATTACTTGTTTAAATCCTCGGTGAAGATAAAACGCTTCACAAAGACTAGTAGTAAGCATCGAAAAATAAGAAAGGTTTTCTTAGATGAAATGCTTCCATCATTGTTTATTTCCTTTAATTTCCCAGCAAGTAAGTAGACATTACTTCTTTTTCTATAAAGGAGAAAGATATAAAAGGGCTTTTTTCAAGACTAACCTACAATTTGAAGTCAAATGCAAAACCAACCTCTTTTTTTTATGGCATTACTATTCACCCTTAAAAAATCCAAAGTATCCTTATGTTTTTGAATTATTTACAAAATTGCCATTATTATTTAATTATTTAATTATTTCGAAAATTACAAAAAAACTATTACACCCTAAACATTTCTTCTTATTTACAACAATGCCATCATCATCAATTTTGCAACCACCATTGAACCACCATTTTTGAGCTCATAAAAGCTCAAGATCTCAATTTATAACCTTTTGTTTCTCTTTCTAAGCCAACAATTCTTCATTTCTTCTTGTTTTCTTTACATTTCTATTTAAAAACTCTAATAACTCTTATTTTCATAATCTCAAACTTCATATTTTCGAATTTCTTCATTAGCAAATCGTAAAAGATGCTTTTTTTGCTCATTTTTGGAGTTTATACGGTTGAAAGGGTTGGAATTGAGGTTCACACCGGAAAAAAGGTAATTGTTTACATGGTTTTCACCATTTTTTCAGTCTGTATCGCGATGGTAGACTGATTTATATGTCTAAACCAATGTGTAGACGTACGAGTCAGTCTATTTGTCAACGCACAAGTCAGTTTTGCAATTGACCTTTCGAACTTTTTTTTGTAATGCAGACATCTTCAGCAGTCTACGTCCTTACCTTTGACAACAAAAACAAAAATCTACGTAGACCTACCAAGACAGCTACGGAAAAGAGGTTAGTTTTACATTTGACCGAACTTTTGACTTTCTAAAGTAGACTTCACAGAAAGTCTACGTAATGTAGACTGCCAAAGAAGTTTACTTAAGGTCAGTTTTGCATTTGACCAAAATATTGACTTCGTTGAATAGGTTAGTTTTGTATTTGACTGAAATGTTTTTACATAAAATAAATATTTTTTTAATTGTAGATTTCAAATGCAGTCTTCTCATCTTGGACAAAAAGATAGAGACTGTTTGTGGAGTCTACACATTTATTTTGGTCAAATGCAAAACCAACCCATGGGTTATGAAGTTAGACCTTATGCGAAGTCTACCAACCTGTAGACATACATTTTAATCTACTCATAGAAAGTCAAACAATGGTCAATTGCAAAACTAACCTTTTTCAAAAAAATTGAAACATGTAGACTACATATGAAATCTACCTTCGAAAGTCAAAACTTGAATGAGTTCTGGTCAATAGCAAAAACTAACTTTTTTAATGTGGTAGACTAAAAAAGAAGTCTAAATGTATAAAGTCAAATCTTGGATGAGTTCTGGTCAAATAAAAAAAAACAACCCGTTAAATTTTCAATTACAAAAACTAACCCAAAGAATAGACCTATTTGACCGTCTACAGACGTAAACTAAAACGAACGTCTACACTGTCGTAGACTGATTGAACAGTCTACGTATGAAAATAAACTAAAACTGAATTTTTATATTATTCATAAAGTTTTTGCTAGATTTTTTTTGTTTGAAATTGTGTGTTAGTTAATCCTAATGGGTTTGAGTGATTTTGAAAAGAAAAACTGTTGTAATTATGAAATTATAATACATTTGGTTTGAGTACATAGTTTGCTAATAAGTGTAGACGTCTTTGTAAGTCTACATCTATAATTTTTGTAACATAGAATGGTTTAGTTACTTATTGTATACAGAGAATGAGTGGTGAAAAACTCTTTTGTAGCAGTTTGTGATATGGTCGTTGAGTTAAGATATTCCTTACCAAACTTATGTTACATAGACAAGTATACGTTGAATTTGTATATCTTTAAGTCAATTTTATGTACACATATATAAGTCCAGCCAACCTTAATTTTTCTCGCTGAGATTACTAATAAAAAGAGTGAATGGAGTTATTACATTAGATGACGGATGTGATGTGTAAAGCTTTATTCTTTTTCGACCAAACTCGTGTCCTCTATATAGTTTGGAATGCAACTAGTAAATGTCTTGACCTTATTAGTTAATGATACAGTCATTCAGAGAAATTACAGCTTCTTGTGCCAAAACACACATTTTTTATCATAATGAGGGGGAACAACCAGTAAATAGAGGGGGAAGAACCAGTAAATAGAACCAGATGATAATCAAAGTTATTATCAGAAAAAAAAACAAGTCATTAACTAAATGATAATCAAAGTTATAATCTTGAGTGTGAGCCTGCAAAATGAGTGAGCTTGGAGAGGGTCTGAGTCTGAGATGACAAAGCCTGAGACCTGCAAAAAAACATGACAATACCATTAAGCTAAAGCAATATCAAGAACATGTATTCTCCAATTCACAACTAAAAAGGGTTATGTTTTAAAGCATAACAAGCAAGAAGAAACACAGCAGATTTCAAGTACAAAAACATTCGCTCAAGCTGCAATAAGAAACATAGCATATTCTCTTAAGCATTCTACAAAACAACAGACCTGAGCAAGCTGGGGCAGTTGCAGCCTTTCTTTCTTTGCAACGAACTCCAACACCTTCACTATCAGAAAACAGAGAGCCTGCAAAAAAGGTTCAATGATACAAGATCAGACGGTTTCAAGACCAACATCAAATGAACATACCATTACCATCAGATCCTGAAACCCATAATACAAACCTAAAAAACAAGCTAAGAAAGAAGAAGAAAGGAATCTCATACCACACAAGAGTAAGACGCATCACACATCACACATACAAACAGAGAAACCCATCAAAGCAAATTCATCAACGATGCTTGAAAGCCATCAAAAATCGAACCCCACACATCACACACGAATGAAGCAAGCATAGAAAGCAAAGCTCTTACGAAAGCAAATTGAACCTCACACATTACACACGAATATGCCATAAGCATCATAAGAAGTCTATAATTCAAGGAGAAGTCTACAACGGAGAGAGAAGTCTACAACGGAGAGAGAAGTCTACAATAAAAAAAAATCTGCATTTACAAGAGAAGTCTACAGGTAAACTTAGAAGTCTACTAGTTCGGTCATTAAAATAAAAGTCAAGCACTAGTTCACCTTCGCCGTGAGAGTCACCGGAAGCAGAAAGATGAAGGAGAAGATGCTGTTCTTTGGTCGGCTCAGATCTGTGTTTAACTGTTAGCTTAGGCATAGTTGGGCTCCTCGTTAAACTTCATATTGGTAACTGCCTCAAGGAAAAACTTGAATGGGGGAGGACAAAAACAGAATAGATATAAGTCTACCAGTTAGGTTATCAAAATAAAAGAATTCAAGGACTAATTTACCTTTTCCATGAGGCTGAGCGGAAGCAGAGAGATGGACGAGAATAGATAGAACGGTTTGGCTCAGATCTGAAACAAAGAAAATATCAGAAGGTTAGTCAACAAAAAAAGAACAACTGACAAAACATACAACCACGAAAACCAGTGTAGAAACCAACCAAAAGTAGCAGAAACGGCGTGAAGAAATCGCCAGAAATCGCCAACCAGAGAGAGAGAGAGAGAGACAACGGCGCTTAGGGTTTCTTTTTTCTTTTTACCAATGTTCTCAAGTATTTATATGTCGTATAGCTTTTCTGGTTTGGTTAAAAAAGTTTGATTTAATTTTGGTTAGGCTAATTTATTCTGGTTAAATTTTGGGTCAAGTTAAGTTGTTTCCGGTTAGGGAGACTTCGAAAGAAGTCTACGACCATTTTTTTTCTTCTTTATTATTTTAATAATATTGGTTAAATCAGTCTAGTAAAAAAAATGTCGACTATGTTAAAATATTTTGGTTAAATCCGGTTAAGTAAAATTGCGTAGACTTCTTCGTATGTCTACAATATTTTTTTCTTTTTTCTCTTTATTTTTAACAAAATTTAATACATGATTTACCAAATTTTTTAATAATTTTAAATATTCATAATATATGATTTTAATTTTTTTTTTATAAATTGGAACATTTAATTTAAAATTAAAGATAAACACGAATAAAATAGACTGACAAAGACGTCTTCAGATGTATAGACTTTATTGTAGGTCTACGAAACCCTAAACCACAAATCTTAAACCCTAAATAGTTTGCTTGATAATCAAAAAGTCTCATTTAGTGCATCAAATATCAAAATTACAAAAAAATATAAATTACTAAACATTAATAAGCAAATTTAAGTCAATAAAACCAAAAAAAAACAAAATCTAAAGTTTAACCCTAAAAATCTACCACTAAAAGACCTAACATGTTACAATCTTTTGTTTCTAAACTATGAACATTGTTTAACACATACCAATTTAGTATATATTCGTTAAAATTGTTCAGTTATATAAATTTTAATATATTTACATCATACTATCCATTATATTGATGATTAATTAAAATCTATAACAATAATTATTTTTAAACAATTTTAAAATTAAATTATTAGATAAATTTTTGGTGTAGACTACATATTAAGTCTAAATAATAGACTTCGTATGAGGTCTATAAATATGTAGACTTCATTTTTCTACATGTAGACTTCCAAAGGATATAAACGTAAATACAGTTCCGTTTTTTTGTTTGGTCATAAGGACTAAATAGTATTTTCATCTCTCATTTAGGTTGGTTCTGCATTTGACTGAAATTGGGGTACACTAATGCATTTGACTTCAATATTTAGGTTGTTTTTAGCAATTCTCCCGATATAAAATGGTGGGGAGAATCAATTGCGTTTCGACAGTCAGTTAGATTTGTTGTAATAGAGATGTGAAAGTAATTATGGTGTGGAGTAGCTATAGTTTTGTAAGGTACAGAAACAAGAAAATGATGAAAGTAGCCAAAAGTTTCAGTTCCTCTGTTATCCTCTTAGTATAGTCGCCACCTCAGAATTTGGCAAGTACCCGTATGACTGAATATATAATTCACATGTTGTACAAGATGTAATATCATCTAACGGTCTCAACATCATCAATATGTAAAGGTTTACTGTGTATACTAAGTACAATCATGGTAACATAAATCTTATATATATATCAATATTATTGTGGATTTGTCAGTTGATCTATACATCTAATACAGAGTTGTAAAGTTAACAAAGTAAAGTACAATAATTAAGGAAGTCAACGACTACCATGTGAAGTTAACCTTACATTGAGAGTGTTTATTGGTTCAGGCAATGAAGGGTAGAAATGTGGAATTACTGTTTTGTCTATTATAAACTCTTCATTTGCTACTTGTCCGGTAAGGAAGTAAAAACGGGGCTGTCTTGTTCACTCAAAGTCTTCCCGCCTAACAGAACAATTCATCAAATTGCATGTTACACGTCTAGTTGACCCTTGACTTGCATGACATTGTATTATTTTACAGAAACAAAAATCATTGACTCTTAGCTTGACTGGCTGGCCGGTTTCACACTATCCATTAGTACTCACCACTCAAATAAAGAAACAAAAAAAAAAAAAAATAGAGAGGAAAGGAGGAGAGGTTGGATAATGTCTGCTTATACTTCATTAAACTATATCTTCCATCTCACCTTCTTCATTGCAATCTTGAGAGCTTCTGCACAGCTACAAGACCCAACTTACGCCGGCCATAATTGCAGCGACAGGATATCAACAAACGAGGTTTACTTTTCCAATCTCAAAAGTCTTTTGACCTCTTTTTCAAACAGCCATGCTTCCTTATTTTCTGAGGGATTTAACTTTCTCGCAAAGGGTCAAGACGCCGGCACAGTATTCGGAATATATCTTTGCCGAGGTGATCTCTCGCCGGAAGTTTGCCGTGACTGCGTCTTCTTTGCTTCTAATAACACTCAGAGTCGATGTCTAAGAAGGAAGGAGTTAATGATTCAGTATGATGAGTGCATGCTTGGATACTCGGACCGGAATATTTTCATGGATAATGTAAGAACAAGGTCCACACCTACAATAATCACTTGGAACACTCAGAGAGTTCCAGACGTTCCAACGTACACACCGGACCGGTTCAAGGATGCAATGGCTTCTCTGATGAACAAGTCTGCAGTGGAAGCGGCTTATAGCAAAGAAAAGAGATTTGCGGTTAAGAAATCGAGATTTACTTTGTCTCAGACTCTTTATGCATTAGTCCAATGTATTCCTGATCTGTCACCTGAAGATTGCTTAAGCTGTCTGCAACAATCAATGAAGGAATTTAATTTCAACAGAGTTGGAGGAAGAGTTGTTTTCCCGAGTTGCAATTCAAGGTACGAGATTTACCCTTTTTACAATGAGCCCTTTGTGACAACTCCCTCTCCATCGCTTCCGATTACAGTTCCTGCGGTGACACCGGTTACTCCTCCGTTGCCACCTGGTAAAAAGCTCTATGTATTTTTCTATCATTTAATTTGTGTTGTCATGGACAAACGCCTAGTGAAACATTCATCTTAACCCAAAATTAAAAAGAGATAATATACATAGATCTTATGACCTTCAAATTGTATAAATATTTCCTTTTATTAAGATCTACTTAAAAAAAATTGTTGCCCCATAAATATCAGGATAAGCCTTGCATTCAAGATTTGGAAATCATGTAAATGTCATGTCTGATATAATACTTTGGCAGGAAAAGTAAAAAACTCATTGGTGATAATCTTAGCAACATGTGTACCGGTCTCTGTCTTTGTTCTTTTTCTTGTGGCTATTTCAAGCTACCAAGTAACAAAGAGAGTGAAGAAGACTAATACTACAGCTGCAGATAACGGTAATAATTCAAATAAATATGTGTGTGCTATTTAAAGTATTATGGAGCTGGATCCTTTAATTTTTAATACTTTTTACAGAAGGAGATGACATTACAACTGCCGGATCACTGCAGTTTGATTTTAAGGTTATTGAAGCTGCCACAGATAAGTTTTCGATATGTAACAAACTAGGTCAAGGTGGATTCGGAAAAGTCTACAAGGTATGACCAATCCATTAAGATTCTTAGGTGCATAAAAGATTCATATGTGGTGACGAGTGACGGCTCTGTTTAATTCACTTTTCTTTTTAGGGGACACTTCCTAATGGATTACAAGTTGCTGTAAAGAGACTTTCCAAAACATCAGATCAAGGCGAGAAAGAGTTCAAGAATGAGGTCGTTCTGGTGGCAAAGCTTCAGCACAGAAATCTGGTCAAACTTCTCGGATATTGTTTTGAGAGAGAAGAGAAGATACTTGTCTACGAGTTTGTGCCTAACAAAAGCCTTGATTACTTCCTGTTTGGTAACTTAAACAAATTCTAATTAGCCACAATATTTTTATTTTAGAACCAATGTTTTTACATTGTATCTATGGATGTGTAGACTCTAGAATGCAGAGCCAGCTAGATTGGACTAGACGGTTTAAGATCATAGGAGGAATTGCTAGAGGGATTCTGTATCTTCATCAAGATTCACGACTCACAATCATACATAGGGACCTCAAAGCTGGTAACATCCTCTTGGACACTGATATGAACCCCAAAGTTGCAGATTTTGGTATGGCAAGAATTTTTGAAATGGACCAAACTGAAGCAAATACTAGAAGAGTAGTTGGAACCTAGTAAGTTTTTCCCTTGCCAAGTAAAAAGGTTTTCTCTTACCATATATTGAATGTCAGACTTTATTATGCCAATATTTAACTCAATACATATTGTTTCAGTGGTTACATGTCGCCTGAGTATGCGATGTACGGCCAATTCTCAATGAAATCAGATGTCTATAGCTTTGGAGTCTTAGTTCTTGAGATTATAAGCGGGAGGAAGAACAGCAGCCTCCATGAGATGGAAGGTAGTTTAGGAAACTTGGTTACATATGTGAGTATAAACTTTAAATCTGCAAATTTTTCTTCTCTGCTAAACAATCACAAAGATAACTGTTTTAAAATGTTGAATAGACTTGGAGGGCATGGAACAATGGATCGCCACTAGAGCTCGTGGATTCATCCTTTCGAGAGAATTATCGAAGCAACGAAATAATTAGATATATCCATATAGCCTTATTATGTGTCCAAGAAGATACTGAAGATCGCCCAACCATGTCAGCAATCGTCCAAATGCTTACTACTAGCTCGATCACCCTCGCTGTGCCTCGACCACCTGGATTTTTCTTCCGAAGTAAGAAAGAACAAGCATGTTCAGCAGTGGATAAGTATTATCTCTGTTCCATTGATGAAGCATCCATTACTTCTTTAGCTCCTCGTTAAGTTTCGTAAACCCAAAATCTTGGCATGGAATTCCAGTATCTTGCAAATTTTGGATACACATCAGAATATAGGAGAATGTTACTTCCTTTGAGGTCAATGTGCATTATTGTATGTTAATATTTTCTAGTGTACCTGGTCCCTCATTTTACATTGGAGTTTTTAACATATAAAGTCACTTTTTGACTTTTTATAACACAATGGGTCACATTCTACTACTAAGGTAGTTTTTCAATGGTTGTTTACCCTATTGTCCTTAACTAAAAGTGAACGAGTGTGAATGTTCTTTTATTTAAGATTTTAGTTGAATATTTTAATTTTTAAATTGTTTTAAAATGGTGGCACCGAAAGAAGCAACAAACTGAATTGAATATCAATATACTGTTTTTTTTTGCTGGAGAAGGCTAATTGTTTTTTTAAAAATCTTATTTTAGCGACTTTGTGCGGTGGAGGTTTCTCCGTCACTTCCGCTGAGCTATTGAACCCCAATCATCAGCGGTTGCTGAAAAATCTGAGTGTGGCCGTTGACCTCTCGGAAGAGAGCGCTTAGCTGTTCACTGGGTCCTCATTTACCACCACATCCATCGCGGAGACAGTCTTCATTCTCCATCTCTCCCCACCTCTGTTATCTTAGGCGACGACTGAGGTCATCTTCCTCTCCAAACTGAGCAATCAGAGCTTAAACATGAATATTTCAATGTGTTCATAAACTCAAAGGTAACAGATCTAGCAAAGCCATAGAAGGAAGTTTGGTTTCCTCACAAATACATATAATAAAGTTTCAAGTATTGGTCTTTCTGGATATTTTTCATGCCAACGCTTCAAGTATTGATAGATTTCAATATTCTACTAAGTTTTAGTTTGTACACACAGATATATAGCTCATGGACGAACCTCGGAAGTGTACATGTGGACATGTCTAGATGGTGTACATGTGGACATTTCTAGATGGTGTACACATGGACATGCCTAGACATTGTATACCTATGTTAAGTGTTAAGGTAATAAAAGAATTTGTAGCAGATAGCAGTACACATTGCTATTACACGGAGAGTGGCGGTCGGCGAGTGAACACTGTCGTGTATGTGAAAATGATTATGGGAGATATGTTAGCAAATAAAATTTGGTGTACACATGTACAATGTAATTTTGATGTACACATGGATAGCATAAAAGCTGCTTGAGGAACAACTGTATTAGCAAATATATTTTCCAAATGTACATAGAATTCAGACAACCATGATAATTCATTCAGATAACATGACATCTCAAAGCACAAAAAAAGAGAGCAAAAACATGAAAAAAAAAATACAAGAGAAATGGATAGCTGATTCTCATCATGACCTGAGACAAAACTTGATCTCTCGCCAGACTACTAGTCCTTGAAGTGGAGAGGCAAACACCATTCTCTAGAGGCAAAAACGTTAGCTTCTTTGGATTTCCTGAGTACTGCAAAAATGAAATTCATCTAGTTAAGAAGAAAACACACAAAAACCAACATGAAACAAACTTTGATTTAAATGAGGATTACGGAAGCGAAGCAAGAGAAGTTTTTTTCCTACCGAGATAAACTCATCACCAGAATCAATTGCAACTATTTTAGGTAAACCATATTTCTCATAGTTTTTGAGAGATTCTAAAAACTCAATAACATCTCGGAGCTCCGAATCAAGAAAGGGAACACAAAACCTAAATAATCAAAATCAATATGTCAAAACCAAATTCAAACTCTAAACACCTCTTTCGCTTTGTCTCCGCCATGAGTACGTAATTCTAGAAATCACGATTTCATATATAGAAACAAATATTACCAAATAATTTCTTCCCATTAAATCACGATTTTCTTTTTTTATTATTTTTTTAGTTCGATTAAACAAATAAGAAAAATGAATATTCTCAAATATTATCTCCCCATATTTTTTGAACTAATTATCCTTATCCTTATTTGTATAATTTGTATTCTACTATATTTAGAATGGATTTAACATGTTTGAAATCGATTTCTATCAGTTTTAGATTTATAGTATTTTGTAGATTCTAATTCCTAAAGGTTTTAGATTTTTAGTAATATGTAGATTCTGATTTCTACAGATTTTAGAACAATAGGTTAAGCGTAGAATGTGTTTTCCAAATATTTTTAGATTACTATTATTTACGTAGATCACATATTCTAAATATAATAGATTTAATGAAAAAAATGGATAATAGTTTCTAATGTGTAGAATGTCAATTCTACATTTTGTAGAACAAAAATGAAATTATGATTTAAACATTTTTCAAATTGGAAAAAATACTAATAAGTTGATATAGATATTGCATCACTAATTGCAATTTTTTTTAATTTTTTTATTTTATAAAACTATTTGTTTAATTTATTTTTTAAAATACTAAAAGGTATTAAAAAAAGATGGTACAAGAAAAGAGATTAGTCTAATGGTACATAGTTATTATTTTTTTTTGACCTAAAAACAATTTGGGTCCACGAGGCAAAAAACACAAAGCAACCAGATCAACTCACTCAGACTCCAAGTCCTTCTCTGTCCGACGGAGACTGACCCAGTCCAAACACGAGATGAGCTTCATCAAATCTATTTGGACTTGGCAAACCCAACATGGCTCACAGGCCCCCATCTCCTGCTACTTGTTTCACAGCCCATTTCAAAGTGGGGTGGGTTAGTCTCCTTGAGTAACCCGCTAAAAGTATTCGGTGGATTCACCTTTATTTTTACCGAAACTGATTTGCACTCAATGCTTCATTTCTCTTGTACGAAGAGTTTAATTGACGTTCATTTACTGGTGGATTCATCAGGCTCATTTTCATTTTCATCATCTCTAGCATCCTTCTTCTTGGAGAAGCGAACCATATTACCACCCCTCTCATCTTTGAGAAATGTTTCCCCTCCAAACACTAAATGGAGTTGTGTATCTTTATCCATAACCGTTTTATCATCTTGTGTAGCGGTCCGTTTGGGGCCTGAAAATGCAACGGATATCGTCTCGATGATATTCCGAGGTGTGGATTGGATCTTAACGTCACGATTCAAAGTGACTAAATCTCAAGTCTCCGGCGCTGTCGTGATACTTGTTTCGACGCACTCGAGCATTGCTTCGAGTTCGCTGTCATTCTATCTTATAGGTTTCTCTACTTTTATGTTGTATGTTTTTGTGTTAGTCTTTGTTGGAGGTTGGTTAAACTTCCTCTTTATTTGTAGTTCGAATGTTTGAAGTTTTAATGGAAGTTGTGTTTCAAAAAAAAAAAAAAAAACCAGATCAACTCACTATCGAAGACGATGTAAAGACAAACGCGAAGACTCTTAACCGTTTCACAAGTCTTATCTAAGGTATTATTATGTAACCAAGTCTCTAATCTTTATTTGGATAAAACAAAGCAAAAAACAAAAGACAAAGAAAAAGGTAAGATAAGAAGTCACGATCTGCATCACACCTTAAAAATGAAACTTTAAGGAAGAATGTCATCTTTACAAAATTACTAGTGGTGTTTGGACACTACAAGTCGGAGTTGTATATATTTTTTTTAAATGAATTAACAATTTATGAGTTATTCTAGTATTTTCATGTATAATATGAGTTATTCAAAGTAATTTCTCATTAAACAATCACAGAGATAATTGTCTTAAAATGTTGAATAGACTTGGATGGTATGGAACAATGGATCGCCACAAGAGCTCGTGGATTCATCCTTTCGACAGAATTATCAAAGCAACAAAATAATTAGATGCATCCATATAGCCTTATTAATTATGTTTCCAAGAAGATACTGAAGATCGCCCAAACATGTCAGCAAACTTCCAAATGCTTACTACTAGCTCGATCACCCTCGCTGTGCCTCAACTACCTGGATTTTTCTTCCGAAGTAAGAAAGAACAAGCATGTTCATCAGTGGATAAGTATTCTCTTTGTTCCATTGATGAAGCATCCATTACTTCTTTAGCTCCTCGTTAAGTTTCATAAACCAAAATCTTAGCAATTCCAGTATCTTGAAAATTTTGGATTCACATCAGAATATAGAAGAACGTTACTTTTTTGTGGTCAATGTACATTATTGTGTGTTAATATTTTCTAATGTGCCTGGTCCCTCATTTTACATGGTCTGCAAATAAATGTTACATATTTACTACCGATCCCATCAATGTCTCTTGGATTGATTCGTGTGAAGACTTATGTTACCATGGATGTTGCAATTTTATGGCAGAACAAAAAAAAAATTGACAAGAGAATCTCGACAAGAGATATTCACATTTGCAACAAAAAAAAGGGTCCACGAGGAAAAAACACAAAGCAACCAGATCAACCCACTATCGAAAAAGACGGAAAGACTGATAGGACCGTATTTTATAAATTACGGGAAACTGAATATTGTAAAAATAAAATTGATAAAAATATACCAAAGATTAAGAAAAGGATGATACAACTGCAGAGGCGAGATATTATCTCTTTCCTTAACACAAAATACGTCCCGTAGTGCGACGGTTTGATACTTTAATGAGTCCCGGGATACAACTGCAAACAATCTTCTGAATTTGCGTCACTCTATCAGAAGCCTGGGGAAACGGTTTTGTGTGTACTCTCAGACTCAAAAAAGAAAAGAAGAGAAGAAACAAAAATAAAGAATCAAATTATTCAAGTGGGAGATTATTTTTCCAATACTTGTTCGTATGTCTACCTTTAACAATATGGAGACATTGTTGTATAAGCTTCTCGAAAGCAATAACAACAAAACGTTATGACACTGATTATCGTAATCAATTGAATTCATGACCATGAAGTCAAAAACGTTTTCTGATGTTAATGAAAAATATAACTGATTCTTTTAATTAAAAAAGCAATCATTCAATTGGTTTAAATTTGGTCCACAAAATTAAAAAATATTAAGATAGACCAAAACTTAAACTCAATCCCAACTTTTAGTTGGATATATATTTTCACTACTATACCATAGTATAAACCATTTTATTACTTCTCCATATTTTATGTGGGACATTTACTAGTTTTTAAACATAGTCAAATAGTCAAGCGTACAAGCTTTCCAAGTCAATAACTTTGGACCAATATTTCTTATTCAAACGAACTTTGTTTTTGACATATGAATACACTATTTCAAAGTGTTTGTCAAACATTTGGTTATCTGACGAACGTCTTCGTCCGGAACCTAACCCAAAAATGGTCTAAAACCATCACGTCAAAAACGAGTTCCAACAATCCCCCACATGAATAGAAATGACTCTAGACACATGACTCAAAGAAAATTAAAAAAAAAAAGACTTTTGAGAGTACGAGCGAGAAATTCACTGCATGATGAGTTGGTAGCAATTTTTCAGCATTGAACCAGTCATTGTTAATAGCTATCGGATTTACTCGGCCAGGAGGTAGCCATGATGTCTTGAACCTCCCGGGCTTTGGTGTAAACCTAGAAAAATAGCTATAACACAGCTTCATTCTCTCACAAAACCAATTTCTCTATTGTGTTCAATTTGGCCGTGAACATTCCTGGTAATCATGAGTGAACTTAGAGAATATAGCATTTCCTTCATTCTCCTAGAAACGGCCCCATTTCACACTCATAAGGTGATTTGCCATTAGTTTTGTTTAGAGGAGTATCATGTACTAGTCCATTCATATCTCAAAGCAATGGACACAAATCATTAAAAGCAAAAGCTTATCCTGAAATCCTTACATGTAGCACTGTTTAATCATCCTAGGAACTGGGAATAGACCGAAGTCTTACAGTGCTTTGGGCAGATTTAGCTTCACTTAGTTGTCTCCTTGAACCTATTTCTTGGGATCTCCAGTCAGTTAGGTAGAGTTACCGCAAAGTCTCATCTTAATTCAACAGGCAACCCATTCCTTTTGATGATATACAATATGATCTCATGACACACTTTTAATATAAGGATCCTAGGTTGTCATCACAATGAACATAATCTCTTGAGATTAGTCGAGATCAATTGTCTAATGATTTTTTGTCATCTTTTTCCAAGATACAATTAACCATTATACACAAAACTCAGTGTATGACACTAGTTTTTTTTTTAAAAATCATATGTGATAATTATTTGTAAGTTTATTTGGCCTCTTGCCAATAACTTTATATGGTAAGCAAAGCTTCCCCCACATTTCTTGAGATAGCTCAAAAACATGCATATTTATTTACCTTTAACATCTCTTAAGAGTTTAGAAAATTGATCTACCACTCTTTTAGATTTAAATGAATAAAAAGCAATTTAGAAAATTAATTACAAATTCTCTTTTAAAAATATGTATTTCATTCTCAGAAATTCACATTTTTATACTATTTTCATAGTTCTCCCAAGTTGATTTATAAATCCAACTTATATATGATTTGAATTTTTTTTTCCAAAACATATTCTTGCTTATTAGCAAATATACATCCTATTATTATATATTATTTGCACCATCAAAACCATCATTTTATATGATTATTCTCAACCATATTGACTTTAGAAACTACAATACACATGTCAGTTTCAGTCATTGGTTTGAAAATTTTCATTGGTTTTGCATGGTCAATCTTTTTTTTTTCAACTTGCATTTAAGCATTGACAAAATATAAATGTTTTGATCAATATCAACAACATTATATTTTCTAATGGCAAATGATTCATATGTGATAGACCTCTCCCAAACTTAATTTGATGTGTCGACTCACAAATCCATTTCCATTCAAATAACATGACCTCTTAAGAATCAAAATGTTATGTATGTCCATGGTTTCACCATATTTGGAACTTGAATCATTTTTTTTTCATGATTAAAACACTTAATAATCAAATTAAGTTGCTCCAAAAAATCTGAAATAAGAAACCAAAAACGTTAGTCTTCCTTGATAATTAATTCAAATAAATTGTCTTTAACCAAGTCAAAACATTTACACATTTTGACATTTAATAATAAACTCCAAGATACCAAACGGAATCTTAAAGTCTAAAACGTTAAGGCAATCAATATATTGCAAAAAAGATCAAGCGCATCAACATATGTGCTCAGACATAAGCTGCTAAATAATTAAGCCAATTAAATGAAGGAAGATCATGCTTGTTAATTATAAAGCATATCAACGAACACAAAATAAAACATTTGAAGAAATTGTATTGATACAATGATACCCAATGAATTGTATCCAAAGATTGAATTACTGTCAATCCATGAGCAGAATTATTTCTTCCTCCGAGCACCTGTGCTTTCAAAATACTTTAGCAAATATTAGTATTATCAAGCATAAAAATCTTTTGACAGATGATTTAAAAAATCTTTATAGTGAAAAATCATCTCATGGAAATAGATAGATTTTCCAAAATAAGTTCTTTGTGTTCCTGTTTTTTTAAAAAAATACTTCACAAAATTATCAGTATTCGTTAGTATAATAATACAAACAAAAATTCACAGAATTAAAAATATTAAAGAGAGATTATTTTGAAATAATCCAACAGATCCGATTCCGGCACCAGTTTAGAGATATTGATCGACCTGTTTTTAAGAAAAAAACTTTTACAATAATCAGTCCGGTTAGTGCAAAGCAATAAACCGATATTTTGATTTAAGACTGATAGGACTGTATTTTATAAATTACGGGAAACTGAATATTGTAAAAATAAAATTGATAAAAATATACCAAAGATTAAGAAAAGGATGATACAACTGCAGAGGCGAGATATTATCTCTTTCCTTAACTCAAAATACGTCTCGTAGTGCGACGGTTTGATACTTTAATGAGTCCCAGGATACAACTGCAAACAATCTTCTGAATTTGAGTCACTCTATCAGAAGCCTGGCGAAACGGTTTTGTGTGTACTCTCAGGCTCAAAAAAGAAAAGAAGAGAAGACACAAAAATAAAGAATCAAATTATTCAAGTGGGAGATTATTTTTCCAATACTTGTTTGTATGTCTACCTTTAACAATATGGAGACATTGTTATATAAGCTTCTCGAAAGCAATAACAACAAAACGTTATGACATTGATTATCGTAATCAATTGAATTCATGACCATGAAGTCAAAAACGTTTTCTGATGTTAATGAAAAATATAACTGATTCTTTTAATTAAAAAAACAATCATTCAATTGGTTTAAATTTGGTCCACAAAATTAAAAAATATTAAGATATACCAAAACTTAAACTCAATCTCAACTTTCAGTTGGATATATATTTTCACTACTATACCGTATAAACTATTTTATTACTTCTCCATATTTTATGTGGGACATTTACTAGTTTTTAAACATAGTCAAATAGTCAAGCGTACAAGCTTTCCAAGTTAATAACTTTGGACCAACATTTCTTATTCAAACGAACTTTGTTTTTGACATATGAATACACTATTTCAAAGTGTTTGTCAAACATTTGGTTATCCGACGAACGTTTTCGTCCGGAACCTAACCCAAAAATGGTCTAAAACCATCACGTCAAAAACTAGTTCCCACAAAGACAAACGCAAAGACTTTATACTATTTTCACAAGATTTTTTTTTGTAACTTAATTTACAAGTTTTATTTAAGGTATTATGTAACCAAGTCTCCAATTTTGTTTTGGATGAAACAAAGAAAAAAAGGAAGATAATAAGTAATGATCTGCATCACACCTTTAAAAAAAAACTCTAAGAAAGGCTTCCTTATAGAATTATATAACAAGGAAGATCAAGATACCATTAACCATCTGATTATCAATTCAGTGTAACTTCTTTGATCGTTAATAAAAAACGTGGTCTAGCACTTTTTGGAGGTAGGTAGATTATCATTGATCTTCAATCTTAGTTCTTCGATAACAGCCGTCATTTCATCAAGTGTGTGGCCGTTCTGATTCGGAAAAACAAAATTAATTACTCATAACACGTAAAATCACAGAAGATATGATTATACATACAATTTTGAGCTAATTACATGAAGATTTAGGTTTTATGTTATTGCCACAACCGGTGAAAACTAATAAGACTCCACTTTCACGAAAAAAACGTACAATGAGCTTCTACCATCAATCATATCAAGAAATATATGAATATGATACACTTACCTTTAGCTCATATAGCGTTTCATCTTTATCAGTTGTGCAGGTTTCAATTCCAATAAGATGTCGTTCAGATAGCATTCACGAGTTCTACAAACAAACACAAACAAGAACTACTTTTAAATGGTATTTTGGAGCAAACTGAGACACTTAGTATAAACAAGAATTTTAGTGTAACCTTACTTGGAAGTTGGATCGTGAAGTTTAATAATCAAATATCAGTTTTTTTTCCCTCTATTAAAGCATAACATATAATACATTAATCATCATTTAGTCACCACATTAATGTCTTTTTAACTTCCAAGACTAAGGATATTAAAATGAGCTCAACCTAACAGTGGTTACCCTAACCATTTATCAAAATCTTCAACCTTAAAACATGACCAAAAAAGGCTTTACATAATTAGCTATTGGGGTTTATATGGTTATCCTGGCCATATATATATTTTGCTTTACATAATTTTATACTAAATTTGAAAATTACCACAAAAATTAATTTTCTACTAAAAATCGAGTTTTTCCATCCCAACCGCAAAATTGAATTGTTCAGAAAAATATTTGTTTTCTACCAAAACAATAAAATCTAGTTTTCTCACCAAAATCGCAGTAACATTTTTTTCTGCCAAAAAATGTTTTCGTATCAAACGCGTAAAAACAAGTTTTCCGCCAAGAACCGTTAAATAAGTTTTTCCTTTAAAACACTAAAAATTATTGTCCCACCTATTGTCGCAACATAGAGTTTTCCTGTCAAAATTGAAAATTGAGTTCCTTTAATTGTTCAGAAAAATATTTGTTTTCTACCAAAACAATAAAATCTAGTTTTCTCACCAAAATCGCAGTAACATTTTTTTCTGCCAAAAAATGTTTTCGTATCAAACGCGTAAAAACAAGTTTTCCGCCAAGAACCGTTAAATAAGTTTTTCCTTTAAAACACTAAAAATTATTGTCCCACCTATTGTCGCAACATAGAGTTTTCCTGTCAAAATTGAAAATTGAGTTCCCTCCCCCTCTCCCCCCCCCCCCCCCACAATAAAACTGCATAAATTTGGTTTTCTCCCAAAACTGCAAAATTAAGCTTTGCACTAAAAAAAACAAATTTTCTGTTAAAACAAAAAACAAATCAGGTTTTCTACCAAAACTGCAAAATTACTTTTTAACAAAGATATATCAAAAATAAAGAGCATGGCTGAAAGTGGTCCAAACCCAGAGTTTAATCAGCAGCCGAAGTAGAAAGTCGAGCATCGGCTTTACAGTTTCCAGATCCAGGAACAAAGGTTTTCCATCAAAACCATGAATTAATTTTTTTCAATCAAAACCATAAAATTAATTTTTCATTGTCATAATCAGAAAATTGAATTTTTCTGCCAAAACCCAAAAAAATGATTTTCCTGCCAAAAACCACAAATTGATTTTTTCTACCGAAACTGCTAAACGAGGTTTTACGTTTGACCACAAAAATAAATTTCCCATCAGAATCGTAAAATTGAACTTTTCTAAAAAATCGAAAAAATGAGTTTTTTCCTTCTAAATCAAAACTTCAGTTTTCTATCAGAACCACAAAATTAAAATTTTCGTCAATTCCACCAAAACAATTATGTCAAAATCGTAAAATTGAGTTTTCCGCCAAAACTGAAAATTGAGTTTATAAAAGACTTTTACATTGATTAATAGATGGATTGACTATTTTATTTTATTATTATTTATGTATATATGTGGATTTTGTCTAATTTTGTATTTAGCTGTAAATTATATGAAATATATTCACATGGAAGAAAATAAAGGGTTTATGAGTTAAAAGGATTTAACCCTCTTTTGCAAATTTTGGTGAGATCTGAAAAGGATCAGGGTTCATTTACGGCTAAACTTTAAATTAAACTGGTATGGACTGAGAATATGAGATTAAAACCCATATTTAACAAACCTAAGGGAAAAATATTAGCAATACCTAACTATTCTAAGAGGTCCATGCACACACATACACCAGAAAAGTGAAAAAGAAGTATTTAAACTAACCTTGATATTATCACCGCCTGTACTTTCGTATATATTTCAAAAGACTTGAAGAACATCCGCAACGCATGTCAATAAAACAATATCAGAATTAAAAAAAAAAAAAAAAAAAAAAAAAAAAAGACAATGTGATAGCTGTTCTTTGACTTTTGAAATATTGTTTTGTGACAAATGTTATATTGTAAACGGTCAAAGAACAGCTATCAAAAAACTTCTCCAAGATGTACCTTAAGCTGGTTTAAATCGGAGAAAGAATTATTTCTCCAAGCCTCCAACCTTAAGGTCTCAATCACCATTTAACATGTAAAACTTCTCGGAAATCAATAAGTAACCATAACAGCAAGTCCAACACAATGTGAGAAAGCAATAATGACGAAGTCCAAAACAAACGTGGAAGCCCAAAAAGCAGTCAGTACAAGGATAGTAACCATGGCTACCTTCTTCACCTTTAGAGCAAAACAAAATGGTTACTGCTGAGGAAATTGCATACGAAATACCCTGAAAAGGAAAAGCAAAGCCATGCTGTCACCATCAACGCTAGCTTAGCCACTCCTCATCAAAAAACCGTTACACGATGATGTCACCTGCAAGTTAAAACCCTACGTAATAGTGTATAAAACAAATGCCTGATGCCTTGAAGTATTAACAAAACAAGATAAAATAATAGATCAAAAAGGTTACATTTCTTGATACTCACGCCTGCTTTCAGTAACCAGGTGCATTTGCCAAATTACAGCTTCTAGGACTTTCTCTCAACTTCTTAACTCATTTGCTTATTCAATTTCCGGATGATCGCCAATTAATGAAATCGTCATTCCCACAAGAAAGCAATCTCACTTCTTTGATCCTCATTAAAATCATTATGAATGAACTTCCATAGCTTCTTCTGTAGCGATATTATAAACCTTTTGCACAACAAAGGCAGGGTGCTCTTTACGGTTTGGGATTTGCTTATTCTCTAGGACGAAAGTAACAATGCAATTGTGCTTTACTGATTCAGCAAACACTTCATCACAATGGGAACTGTAAAAGAGATCCCTTGCATTTTGGATTCCCAGTTTCAACCAAAGTTTTTCTCTACATATATCTTCTGAACAATATATCCTTTGTACATAAATGTTCTGTCCAAAATGTAGTTTGATTATGATAAGGCAAACACTGAAAACGTTCAAAGTATAAAATTAAACGACCAAAAAACTTCAATTGATTTATTAAGAGGTTCCAGAGATTTTCCATACTTTAAGGTTTGTGAGAGCTGGTGAGTTAGGAGAATTGAAAACTCTCTTAAAGATAAGAAATTTTTAACAGATTTTAGGTTGTGTAAAACTAAACATTGGTGTTGATCGGAAGATTTGGATAGAGGTTGGGGTCTGTTCAATCACATGTTTGGTTAGTGTTGATCTTGCTTTTAGAAGACAGAAAAGGAAGGAACAATTAATGGGCTGCTTTTTTGGTTTGAAGATGAAATATTACACCCAAACATTTTTTTTCAGATTCACTCAAGACTTTTGAGGTTTAAATAACTTTGCTATATCTCAGCATTCAGATAACTTAAAAGAAAAATTCAAATTACGAAATAAAGTCCATAAAATAAAATAAAAGATAAGAACATAGATATTGGATAAGCCATTGTTTCTGATTCGTCTTGCTTATGGTTCTTGTGGGGCGACACGTTGATCAGAATGGGCGTTCTCTGATTCCCCACTGTTGCACGGCTTTGCATCAGTCTGGTTAACTTCTGCCTCTGGAGAAATAATTCTTCGAGGGGTCTTCATCTTCCTCCTCTGCAGTGTTCTCTTCTTGTTTGGCGGCTCGTTTATTGCATCATTCTTCTTCTTTGGACTCTCTTCTAACTCCTCTGAACTTGTTGCATCACTTTCCGTTCCTTCACTGTCCGTTGAATCATCCTCATCAAGTGGACGAGCTCTCATGAGAAGCGCTTTGTAGGGGACTTTCCTCTCAACTTTGTTTGCTTCATCATCTGTTGAACTCTCTCCAGATGGTTCAGGTAAGAGGGATCTTCTGGGAAGTGTTTTCCTAGGAGGCTTAAATTTATCACTCATTGAACTTGGAGTATTGAAATATCAAAATAATGAACTATAAGAGAAAAACAGGGATCAAGATTGTTAATGAGAACACAGAAATGTCTTTAGAGGACTAAGGGTTACAATTTATTTACAAACTTGTTATACTTCATTGATGTCTCTTGTTTAATTAGTGTTTGTTGTGTACTTAGAGAGTGAATGAACACGATGGTGGGTTGTTTGAAAGATGTTTTACTGATCTATCAGGTCAGAGATTACAAGAGAATTTTGGTGATGATTAAGAGAAAAGACAATGTTTCGGCTAGAAAAAAAGATTAAAGATGATAAACCATATTTCTAGCCGCTCTGATCTTATCTAGTTTCTGAATGTCTCTTCTTCTTCCGGATCTCTTCTCTTTTTATACTCGACGCTCAGAAAACCTCTCATGCTGACCTAATTTGGTTAGGCCGAATTTTAGCGGGCCAAGTTGTATAGAGCCAAGTTCTCCTTGATTTGCATATTCGAATTGGGCCGAACTCTGCATTAGATGAGCCTTTTTGAGGTTTGTAATCTCTCTCACACTTTTCTCTAACAAATATTAACTTTTTGAATTTTAGTATTTATCTAAAACGGTCTAACATAGCTATGAAAATATCTTTCTAGAATATTTTCAAAATCTTACAGAAAACACCATTTTTACAATAAATAGAATAGTATTAAATATTTAAAATAGGAAATAAATTTTCTATATATGGTTGATAATGATTTGTTTCATCATTGTTTTATTTGAAGGTAATCAAACAACTAAGAGATTATGTATCTTGTTATGTCTGATACATTTCAATGTAACTTCATATTTTTAGATTTTATTTTAAGAAAATTTCCTTTTGTTCTTATAATTTACGAAAATAAAAATTAATCCAAAGATTGATTTTATTAAGATTGAAGGTTCAAGAAATTTTCCACACTTTTTAAGGTTTGTGAGAGTTGGTGAGTTAAGAGAACTCAAAAAAAAAGAGTTAAGAGAACTGAAAACTCTCTTAAAGATAAGAAAATTTTGACAGTTTTTAGGTTGTGTAAACAAAAAAATTGGTGTTGATTGGAAGATTTGGATAGGGGTTGGGTTTTTCCAATCACATGTTTGGTTAGTGTTGCTCTTGAGTTTTCGAAGACCAAAAAGGAAGGAAACAAATGGGCTGATTTGTATTTCGAAGTTAAGAAATTACACCGAAAACAATATTGTTCAGATTCACTGAAGACTAATAAGGTTCAAATGAAAAACTTTTTTATTATATGAAATTCTCAGCATGCAGATCAAATTGAAAGCAAAACAAAAAAAAAAATCAAATTACGAAATAAAGTCCACAAAATAAAAGATAAGAACATAGATATTGGATCAGCCATTGTTTCTGATTCGTCTTGCTTATGGTTCTTCTGGGGCAACATGTTAATCAGAATGAGCCTCCTTTGATCCTCCACTATTGTACGGCTTTGCATCAGTACTCTGATTAACTTCTGCCTCTGGAGAAATAAATCTCTGAGGGGTCCTCATCTTCCTCCTGTCCAGTCTTCTCCTCTTGTTCGGTGGCTCATTTACTGCATCATCGTTCTTCTTTGGAGTCTCTTCTAACTCCTCTGGACTTGTTGCGTCACTGTCCGTTGAATCATCCTCATCAGTCAAATCATCCTCATTAATATATCCAAATGGCTGAGCTCTCATGCGAGGACATTTGTAGGGGACTTTTCTCTCAACTTCGTTTGCTTCATCATCTGTTGAACTATCTCCAGATGGTTCAGGTAACAGAGATCTTCTGGGAAGTGTTTTCCTCGGAATCCTAAATTTTTTATCACTCATTGAACTTGGAGTATTAAAATATCAAAAGAGTGAACTATGAGAGAAAAAGATAAAGACTGTTAATTAGAATACATAAGTGTCTTTGGAGGACTAAGGGTTACAATTTATATAAAATCTCGTTATACTTTCATTGATGTCTCTTGTTTAATTAGTGTTTGTTGGGTACTTAGAGAGTGAGCGAACACGATGGTGGGTTATTTGAAAGCTATTAGCTCAGAGATTACAAGAGAGTTTGGTAATGCTTAAGAGAAAAGACAGTGTTTCCGGCTAGAACAAAGGATTAAAGATGATAAACCATATTTCTAGCCGTTCTGGTCTTGTCTAGTTTCTGAATGTCTCTTTTCTTGTAGATCTCTTCCCTTTTTATAGTAGAATTCATAAACCCTTTTGTGCTGGCCTATTTCGGTTGGGCCAAATTGTAGAAGGCGAAGTTGTATAGAGCCGAGTTCTCCTGTTTGAATTGGGCCGAACTCTACATTAGATGAGCCTTTTTGAGGATTGTACTCTCTCTCTGACATTTCTACAAAAAGTATTAACTATTTTAGATTTTAGTATTTATCTAGATGATCTATGATAGCTATGAAAATATATTTTCTAGAATATTTTTAAAATTTTACTGAAAACACAAGTCTTACAATAAATTAATATAGTATTAAATATTTAAAATAGAAAATAAATTTTCTGTATATGGTTAATAATTCTTTCTTCCATAATTGTTTTATTTGAAGGTAATTAAACAACTAAGAGATTATGTATCTTGTTATGTCAGATACATTTCAATGTAATCTCATATTTTTGGATTTTATTTTAAGAAATCTTCCTTTTGTTCTTATAATTAACGAAAAGAAAAATTTATCCGTAGATTTATTTTATTAAGATTGAAGGTTCAAGAGATCTTCCACACTTTAGGGTTTGTGAGAGTTGGTGAGTTAAGAGAACTGAACACTCTCTTAAAGACAAGATAATTTTGATAATTTTTAGGCTGTGTAAACATAAACATTGGTGTTGGTTGGAAGATTTGGATAGGGTTGGGTTTTTCAAATCACATGTTTGGTTAATGTTGATCTTGAGTTTTCGAAGACCAAAAAAGGAAGGAAACAAATGGGCTGCTTTGTGGTTCAAAGTTAAGAAATTACACCCGAAACAATATTTTTCAGACTCACTCAAGACTATTAAGGTTCAAATGAAAAACTTTTTTATTATATGAAATTCTCAGCATGTAGATCAACTTGAAATAAAAAAAAAACAAATTACGAAATGAAGTCCACAAAATAAAAGATAAGAACATAGATATTGGATCCACCATTGTTTCTGATTCGTCTTGCTTATGGTTCTTCTGGGGCAACACATTAATCAGAATGGGCCTGCTTTGATCCCCCACAGTTGCACGGCTTTGCATTGGTACTCTGGTTAACTTCTGCCTCTGGAGAAATAAATCTTTGAGGGGTCCTCATCTTCCTCCTGTCCGGTCTTCTCCTCATGTTCGGTGGCTCGTTTACTGCATCATCGTTCTTCTTTGGAGTCTCTTCTAACTCATGTGGACTTGTTGCATCACTGTCCGTTGAATCATCCCCATCAGTTAAATCATCCTCTTCAATATATCCAAATGGCCGAGGTCTCATGCGAGAAGGAGCGTTGAAGGGAGATTCCCCAGCAACTTTGTTTTCTTCATTATCTGTTGCTTCACTGTCCGTTGAATCATCGTCATCATTTAAATCATCCTCTTCAATATATCCAAATGGACGAGGTCTCATGTGAGGAAGAGCGTTGAAGGGAGATTCTCCAGCAACTTTGTTTTCTTCACTGTATGTTGCTTCACTGTCTGTTGCTTCACTGTCCGTTGAATCATCCTCATCAGTGTATCCAAATGGCCGAGGTCTCATGTACGGCACTTTGTAGGGGACTTTTCCCTGAACTTCGTTTGCTTCATCGTCTGTTGAGCTATCTCCGGATGGTTCAGGTAAAAGAGATCTTTTTGGAAGTGTTTTCCTTGGAAGCTTAAATTTTTTATCACTCATTGAACTTGAGGTATTGAAATATCAAAATAATGAACTATGATAGAAAAAGAAGGATAAAGACTGTTAATTAGAACAAATAAGTGTATTTGGAGGACTCTAGAGGCTTACAGTTTATATAAAATCTTGTTATTCTTTCATTGATGTCTCTCTGAAAATTATTGACGATTTTGGATTTTAATATTGATCTAAAACGGTCTAAAAAAGTTATAAAAATATATTTCTAGAATATTTTCAGAATTCTTACTGAAAACACACTTTTTAACAATAAATTAATAGAGTATTAAATTTTTAAAATAGAAGATAATATTTCTATAAGGTTTGATAAAATTTGCTGGAAATGATTTTTTCCATATTTTTTTTCTTTGAATGTAATTAAACAGCTAAGAGATTATGTATCTTGTTATTTCAGATACATTTCAATGTAACTTCATATTTTTAGATTTTATTTTAAGAAAACATCCTTTCGTTCTTTTATTTACAAAAGGAAAATATATTTCTCAAAATTGTCAAATTTTATATTTCCCTTTGATGCTTATGTGAAACTATGATTAGATACATACCATAGTCTCCGTTGAACTGGACACATGTATATCATGGGCCTGTGTATGTCACTTGAGACATATGTACTTTGGTTTTGTGTATGTCATTTGACCAGCCCATATATTGTTTTTCAACCGAAACTCCTTTTATTACATCCTCGAGTTTATGTTTTCATTTTTTTTCGCTAACTAGTTTATGTTTTCATGTTTCAGGTGTTTTGTTATTTTTTTTTTAGAAAATAATTTTGTTGAACAATCAACATGTGTTGAGGCTTTGCTATTTCAATTCCTAGGGAGAATTTTTTGGGTAATTTCAACTTATTATAGTGCACTTAATTCTAATGCATGTGTGATCATCCAGGTATACTACTCTATCACAGCTTCTAAACTTTTACCATTAAAAATGGTTTTGTACATCGATATACACTTTTATAATCCGGAACGAAAAAGGGATTCCGCTCTCCAACCCTCGGTGAGATTAATATCGAGAAGATATATTTTTGGAGTGAGTGTATTGAGATTATGTAGAAATTAATAGGTCATGTTATTAAAATTATGTATATATCAATGAATTACGTGCCTTAATCTTTAAAAAGTGTGTAATAATATAAGCTTCCATATGAAGAGTTTTGGTGAAACGTAAGTACTATATAAGAGAGTTGATTCAATCTACTAATTATAGTTATTTAGATTTAAGTTAAAAACAAAAAAAAAAACAAAACCAATTGGTTTCCAATCCACTTGTCGCTGTAAACCAATTGGTTTTCAATTGGTTTTGGTCTTAAGGCTCTGGTATAAAGGTGAAATAGAATGAAAGGGAGTCGTAAGCAATATTAGAGTTTACTATTTCGTATCATTTTAGTATTTCTGACTTCACATTTGACGGCTATCTCAATCTTTTCTTTTTGTTATACTCTTTTTAGATTTCGATTGTGTCAAGTGTTAGATGTTATAAAACTATATATTAAGATAAGTTTTGTGAAACAATGGTGACGAGTTTCGATAGTACTAACAAGAAACTGTTGAAGTAGGTTCCGTTTACGCCTTGATGTGCGCAGAATAATAGTCATCGCCGCCCGCCATATATTTTACTCTCCTTTACTCACGCGTCCACCTACTTTGCCTATGTGTATATATAACATTATATCGTATTCATTCATTCGTTCTGGATATATCTAATACTGTCTCTTACATAGAAGTGCACATTGTACCAGAGTATAGTTTTTTCAGTTACGTTGATGCAGACGCAAGCAGTCTGCCACTACCTGCCTTTTATTTCAGCGGCGTCCTAAATTAATTTTATAAAATACGAAGTAGATTACTGATAATAACACCACGCTAGATTGCATCCGTTTGTTTTCATTTTGATATGCATAAATATTTGCTTTAAAACGTAAGGGTATATATTTTAACGTTAATTTTTATATATGTATATATGTATTATATAGTTTGTAATGTTAACTTGTCTTAGCAACGTATTAGATTGTATTCTTAAACATAAATATTTTATACTTACAAAAATAAAATATAAAAGATATATAAATTTGTCAATTTAATATAATTTTATTATATTTAGCTCATTATAATTTTTAATATAATTGATTATGATATATAATAGATAAAATATGATATAATTTGTTTTTTTTATAAACGATAATTGAATATATTAATATATAACAATATTTCAAACTAATTTCAAAATTAGTGAAAATATTGTAAATATAATTTCGAAAAATGAAAATCTTGAAAAAAAAATTAAAACAGATTTGTTAGAATATCTAAATGTGGGTTAACCATTCCATATTTATAGGAGTTAATCATTATATCAGAAATGATACATTATTAAACCATATTATAAATAATAAATAAATAAATTGTTACTTTTAGTAAAAATCTATTTTTTAAAATAAAATGAAAAGTCATGACTTCTCTTTTAATATAGTGACACATTTTTTTTACCGTGAGTGAAAAACAACTTTTACAAATCTTATGTTGTCCACACAATCAACCCAAAAGCGTTACGATAATGGAGTATTTTATTTGAGACCATGTGGTTAGTGCCACATTTCTTCCGTTACCTTGTTTTCAAACTAAAATATTTGACGAGAAGTTCATAAATTGTACTCAGCATCAGGATTAAAAAAACTGACGGCTAAAAGACGTTGGGGATAGAAAACTAATCTTATTGAGTTTATTTACACCATTAACTAAACTTACAATCTCTGTTACAAAAAAAAAAAAAAAAAAAAAAAAAAAAAAACTAAACTTACAATCTGGTCCGAGATATTTAATTCGTTTTGGAGCAACTTCAATTAAGCAGATTTAAAAACTTAAAACAATAAAACAATAACAACACGAGAGCAAACAAATATGTCACTCAAATACGAAGTCTATAAAAATACACAGTAATTTTGAACTATCATAAGTGCCATTTTTCTTTTGGAAGTAGCAATTATGTAGACATTTTCTATTCGCCATCTTAGAATATAATGAATAAACATAAACAGAGTATTTTAAAGATTAATATTCATATCATGTTATTATCGCTATTCAAATTTTCAACATACATGGGGAAGAAGAAAAACTAGGTAAACATAACACAATCCAAAGTTAAACAGGGTGAAAATGTAAGTTTTATAACTAAAGGGGTCGATATGTTGAATAAAGGAGAAGTAGGAGGCAAAAGAAAAGCGAAAGAATCTTTCATTTAGACAACTCAGCCCCACTGAATCGGCTCGTGCTCGAGAGAAAGTGTAAACAACACTTCCATATTTATTTAATTATTATTTGTTTATTTAACTCTCTCGCACACTCTCAGTCGGATATATAAATGGAGCCGACTCCGATTCTAAGTTTTTTTTTTTTTTTTGAAACTATCCGACTCTAAGTTGCTGAAAAGCTTTGCCTTCTCTGCTTCTATTGTCCTCTTTAAATCGCCACAATCTTTGACGAACTCAGGTGTTACGAATCGATTTCTCTTGGTTGATTCCCAATTTTTATTTTCTCACGATTGCGTAATTGTTGTTTTGATTATTTGGTTGGATGGAGTCGAATTCATTGGTCTGATTTGGTTTTGATTTGTGGTCTCCGGTTTAATGATCCACGTGGCTCACGAAATTTTTGATTACGGAGATAATGACTATAGTAGATAAATTGATCGTGTAGAAGCTGATGATGACTAGCTAAAGTTTTCTTTAATTTATCTTTAAATCCAACTTATATAGAGTCGTAATATTTGTTACAGGAACCTCTATATCTCTATATAGAGCATGGAGCTCTTGTCTAAGGCAGGAGGAGCATACACTGTTCCTTCTGCTGGACCTCTATGCTCAAAGACTAGAACCAAAGCAGTTTCTGCTGGACCTCTATGCTCAAAGACCAGAATCTCAAAGACGAGGCTGTCGTTGCAACTGAGCCGTTGACGAGAGAGGATATCATTGCCTATCTTGCCTCTGGTTGCAAATCAAAGGATAAATGGAGGTATGTGATGTACTTATCTGTTGGACCAAACAATAATCCATTTTGCTAACTTTGAGATTCTGAGGTTTGCAGAATAGGTACAGAACATGACAAGTTTGGTTTTGAGGTTGATAACACTGCGTCCTATGAAGTGTGATCAGATAGCTGAGCTGCTTAACAGCATCACTGAGAGATTTGAGTGGGAGAAAGTCATGGAAGGTGATAAGATCATTGGTCTCAAACAGGTAAAAAAGATGTACTTTTTGCTTAGCCTGTAGAAGATGTTAGTTTGATTCTTTTTGTTTTATTGTTCAGGGGAAACAAAGCATTTCACTAGAACCTGGTGGTCAGTTTGAGCTTAGTGGTGCTCCTCTTGAGACTCTGCATCAAACGTGTGCTGAAGTCAACTCACACCTTTATCAGGTAGTGTGTGAGAGATAGTAATTTGTCAATACTCTTTACCCTAAGATGTGATAAACAAACCAACTTCTCTATTGATATCAACAGGTAAAAGCTGTTGCTGAGGAGATGGGAATCGGTTTCCAGCCCAAATGGCGTAGGGAGGATATACCCATCATGCCAAAGGTATTAGGCATTCTCTCTTCTTATTATTGGAACAAGATTCTATCTTTTTGTAGCTAATTCTACATGTCCAATGTTCTGTGCATCTTATTGTTGTTTCTATAAAGTTTTAACTAGTGCCATGTTTTTTGATGGATCTGGCATTACGATCTTATATAGTGTGATCTGTGCAGGGAAGGTACGACATAATGAGAAACTACATGCCCAACTGGTGAAAACTAATAAGATTCCACTTTTACAGAAAAAAATATACAATGAGCTTCTACCATCAAAATCATATCAAGGAATTAATGTGTGAATATGATACACTACCTTTAGCTCATAGCGCTTTATGTTTATCAGTTGTTCAGGTTGTTGGTCACAGGGTGGAGTTAATGATTGGTTGGACGCTCCCTCGAGTCAGGTGGATGAAACTTAATACTGATGGAGCATCACATGGGAACCCGGGAGTGGCGTCTGCAGGAGGGGTGCTGCGGGATGGTGATGGGGAGTAGTCCTGTGGATTTGCAATTAATATAGGGAGGTGTTCGGCACTTTTGGCGGGGAGCTATGGAGAGTCTACTATGGTTTGGTGCTTGCTTGGGAGAAAGGAATAAGTAGACTGGAGGTGGAGGTTGATTCTAAAATGGTGGTGAGATTTTTTACGACAGGGATCGAGAATACTCATCCGCTGTTCTTCCTGGTACGTTTGTGCCACGGCTTCTTAACGAGGGACTGGTTAGTTTGTTTTGTTCACGTGTATAAGGAAGCTAACCGTTTAGCTGACGGGTTAGCTAACCTTGCTTTTACTCTCCCTTTTGGTTTTCATCGTTTTGATGTTGCTCCTTTAGAGTTTGGTAGTTTGTTACAAGAGGATGTTGATGGCTCAGTATAGCCAAGACATATCCGAGTGTAGTTTGATGTTTTCAGTTTAATAAATATGGAAGAATTTCTCCAATATTCCTACCAAACAAAAAATCAGTTGTTCAGGTTTCAATTCGCCAATGAGATCAGATGTCGTTCAGCTGGCATTCACGAGTTCGACAAACAAACACAAACAAGAACTACTTTAAAATGATTTTTTTACTACTTTGAAATGATAATTTGGAGCAAACTGATAACACTTAGCATAAACAAGAATTTTAGTGTAACCTTACTTGGAAGTTGGATCGTGAAGTTCAATAGTCAAACTAGATTTTGATCTGTCTTTTCAAAGTGTGGATTTACTTTTGTTTTATGTTTTTTTTTAAATTGATAAATATTTAGTAAATGTCATATTTTCATATATCTGTGTTTTATTTTATTAAAGGCTTAAAATTTGTATCTTTTTAATTGTGTTTCATTTTAAATGATTATTTATGTTTAAAATATTAATGAATTAAGTAGATATAACTCTTATAAAACTAATTTATTTTGTGTTTAATTTTTTAATAAGAAAAATTATATACGTTTAATACAGATTTATACTTTTCAATGAAAAAATCATTTTTTTATGAATGCTTAAATTAGATTAAAAAATATATAATAATTATTTGTTTACTATACAAAATATTAAAAATGGTTGAAAAAAAGTTATTTAAACTTGGACTCAATGGTCCAAAAGAAAAAGAAAAATGTAAAAACTGGATCTGGTTTTTTAATCAGTCTAAAATATCAAAGAGAGATCTGATGTGGGTAGTGAGCTGTATGCGGAAAACAAAACTCAATATAGATGTGTTATTAATATTATTTAATTGTCCTTCATAAAACCTGCAAAAGAAATGACTATATTTAAGTAAAAAATTAATAGGATCATGATTTAATAGTATAGATATCAATGTAGTATTTCACACAATCAACTTTTTTCCTCTTAAAAGCATAACATATAATATCTTTATCGTCGTTTAGTCACACATTAATGTCTTTTTAACTTCCAAGACGAAGGATGTAAAATGAGCTCAACCAAAGCGAGTTACCCTAACCGATTATTACATCTTTAACTTTAAAACATGAGCAAAAAATAACATAATTACATATTGGGCTTTAGATGGTTATCTAGCTATGTATATATTTTGCTTGACACAATTTTATACTACTAAATGTGAAGATTACCACAAAATTTATTTTTTTCTACCAAAATATTTTTTCTATCCAAACCGCAAAATTGAATTGTTCGGAAAGAACAATCTTTTCAACCAAAAGCATAAAATTTTGTTTTTTCACCAAAATCACAGTAACAAATTTCCGCTGTAAAAACATATTTCCAATCAAAACCGTAAAAGTAAGTTTCTAGCCAAAACTGTTAAAGAAGTTTTTCTCGTTACAAGACAAAAATTGATTGTTCCACCAAAACTGCAAAATGAAGTTTATTGCCAAAATCGCAAAATTATTTTTCCACCAAATAGCATAAAATATTTTTTCCGCCAAATCCGCAAAGTTAAATTTTCTGCCAAAACAACAACAAAGAAAATCCGTTAAAACAACAAAATTCAAGTTTTCCACCAAAACTGCAAAATCGAAGTTTTCCACCAAAACCATAAACCACCAAAACCATAAAATCGAGGGTTCCCATCAAAACCACAAATTCAAAGTTTTTTTCATCAAAACCATAAAACTGAGTTTTCATTGTCAAAATCACAAAATTGTTTTTTTTGTCAAAACCAACAGAAAATATTTTTCCTCCAAAACGCACAAAATTGAGTTTTCTCACCAAAACAAGATTTCACGTTTGGCACATAACGAGTTTCCCATCAGAATCACAAAATTTAACCTTTTCGACTAAATCGCAAAAAAAAATCCTTCTAAATAAAAAAAAAATCAGTTTTATATCAAAACAACAAAAAATTGTATTTTTTGTCAATTCTGCCAAAAAGAAAAATAAATTCTGTTAAAATCATAAAACTGAGTTTTTTAGCAAAATCTGCAAAAACAAGTGTTCCCGTCAAGACCGCAAAGCCGCAATAGTTATTTTTTTGTTTGATTTGCAAAATTGAGTTTTAAGTCCAAACTCCAAAATTTAATTTTCCCATAAAAACATGTAATCTTGTTATCCCACAAAAAAAAAATTTAAATGACTTTTACATTGATTAATAGATGGATTGAATATTTTATTTTGATTTATGTATATATGGATTTGTCTAATTTTATATTTTGCTGTAGATTATATGAAATATATTCACATGTAAAAGAAAAGGCTAACCCTCTTTTGAAAATTTTGGTGGGGTCTAAAAAGAATTAGGGTTCATTTACGGTTACGCTTGACTTAAATTAAATAGGTATGGGCTGAGAAATGAGATTATAAACCCTATTTAACATTCTTGAAATATCATCAATACCTAACGATTCTAAGAAGTTCATGCACACAAATATTCCAAAAAGTGAAAAAGAAATATTTAAACTAACCTAAGCTTAACCTTGTCAAAAAAAATATTTAAACTAACCTTGATATTATGAACTAGCACCTCCAGTACTTATATAGAATCTGCAACTCATGTATGTCTCTTGAGACAGTATGTGAAGAATAAAAAAAAAGTCATTTTACTAACAAAAAGAAGGAATGGAAAAAAAAAAAAGACAAGTAAGAGAAGCCAAAGCATATTCTCGTGTGAGAAATGTTCTTAACTCTTGAAATACTGTTTTATGACAAATGTCATATTGTAAATGGTTTATCTTTAACAATCAATAAAATTATTCCATTACCCAATAAAACTTTAATAAAATACTAGACTGTTTTCGGTAATACCGATGATGATGCTCTAAGAAACCGGTTCAGAAGAACACCATTTGCCCAGAACGAATCATAATCACCACCAGCTTGCTATTTCTCGGTGAAATAACACTTGCGCTTAGTTTCAAAAAAGATAACACTTGCGCTTCACTGCGTCTAGAAGCTCCTCCAATCTCTCGTCACCAGCTAACATGTTAAACTTCTCCGAGATGTACCTTAAGCAGGTTTGTATCGGAGAAAAACTTCTTTCTCCGAGCCTCCACCTTAAGGTCTGAATCATCATTTAACATGTAAAACTTCTCGGAAAACAATAAGTAACCATAACAGCAAGTCCAACACAGTGTGAGAAAGCAATGACGAAGTCCAAACAAACGTGGAAGCCCAAAATGCAGTCAGTACAAGGATAGTAACCATGGCTACCTTCTTCACCTTTAGAGCAAAACAAAATGGTTGCTGCGGAGGAAATTGCGTACGAAATACCCTGAAAAGGAAAAGCAAAGCAATGCTGTCACCATCAACCCTAGCTTAGCCAGTCGTCATCAAAAACCGCTTTGCTCCTCGACACGATGATGTCACCTGCAAGTTAAAACCCTACTTAATAGTGTATAAAAACAAATGGTTGATGTATTAAAAAAAAGATAAAATAATAGATCAAAAAGGTTACATTTCTTGATACTCACGCTTGCTTTCAGTAACCAGGTGCATTTGCCAAATTACAGCTTCTAGGACTCTTTCTCTCAACTTCTTAACTCATTTGCTTATTCAATTTACGGATGATCACCAATTAGTGAAATCGTCATTCCCACAAGAAATCAATCTCACTTCTTTGATCCTCACTAAAATCATTATGAATGAACTTCAATAGCTTCTTCTATAGCGATATTATAAACCTTTTGCACAACAAAGCCAGCGTGCTCTTTACGGTTTGGGATTTGCTTATTCTCTGGGACGAAAGGAATAATGCAACTGTGCTTGACTGATTCAGCAATCACTTCATCACAATGGGAACTGTAAAAGAGATCCCAGTTTCAACCAAAGTTTTTCTCTTTATATATCTTCTGAACAATATATCCTCTGTACATAAATGTTCTATCCAAAATGTAGTTTGATTATGATAAGGCAAACACTGATACGTTCAAAGTATAAAATTCTCGACCAAAAAACTTCAATTGATTTATTAAGAGGTTCCAGAAATTTTCCATACTTCTGGGTTTGTGAGAGCTGGTGAGTTAGGAGAACTGAAAACTCCCTTAAAGATAAAGAATTTTTTTACAGTTTTTAAGTTGTGTAAAAACAAAACATTGGTGTTGATCGGAAGACTTGGATAGGGGTTGGGGTTTGTTCAATCACATGTTTGGTTAGTGTTGATCTTGTTTTTAGAAGACAGAAAAGGAAGGAACAATTAATGGGCTGTTTTTTTGGTTTGAAGATTAGATATTACACCCAAACAATATTTTTCAGATTCACTCAAGAATTTTGAGATTTAAATAACTTTATTATATCTCAGCATTCAGATAACTTAAAAGTAAAATTTAAATTACGAAATAAAGTCCATAAAATAAAATAAAAGATAAGAACATAGATATTGGATAAGCCATATTCGTCTTGCTTATGGTTCTTCTGGGGCGACACGTTGGTCAGAATGGGCCTTCTCTGATTCCCCACTGTTGCACGGCGTTGCATCAGTGTGGTTAACTTCTGTCTCTGGAGAAATAATTCTTCGAGGGGTCTTCATCTTCCTCCTCTGCAGTCTTCTCTTCTTGATTGGCGGCTCGTTTATTGCATCATTTTTGTTCTTTGGACTCTCTTCTAACTCTTCTGGACTTGTTGCATCACTGTCCGTTGCTTCACTCTCCGTTGAATCATCCTCATCAAATGGCCGAGCTCTCATGCGAAGAGCTTTGCAGGGGACTTTCCTCTCAACTTTGTTTGCTTCATCATCTTTTGAACTCTCTCCAGATGGTTCAGGTAACAGAGATCTTCTGGGAAGTGTATTCCTTGGAGGCTTAAATTTATCACTCATTGAATTTGGAGTATTGAAAAATAAAAATAATGAACTATAAGAGAAAAATAGGGATCAAGATTGTTAATAAGAACAAAGAAATGTCTTTGGAGGACTAAGGGTTACAATTTATTTACAAACTTGTAATACTTCAATGATGTCTCTTGTTTAATTAGTGTTTGTTGTGTACTTAGAGAGTGAATGAACACGATGGTGGGTTGTTTGAAAGATGTTTTACTGATCTATCAGGTCAGAGATTACAGGAGAGTTTTTGTGATGATTAAGAGAAAAGACAATGTTTCCGGCTAGAACAAAGGATTAAAGATGATAAACCATATTTCTAGCCGCTCTGGTCTTATCTAGTTTCTGAATGTCTCTTCTTCTTCCGGATCTCTTCTCTTTTTATACTCGGCGCTCATAAAACCTCTCGTGCTAACCTAATTCGGTTAGGCCGAATTGCTGCGGGCCAAGTTGTATTGCATATTCTAATTTGGCCAAACTCTGCATTAGATGAGTCTTGTTGAGGGTTGTAATCTCCCTCACACATTTCTCTAAAAATTATTAACTATTTTGGATTTTAGGATTTATCTAAAATGGTCTAAAACAGCTATGAAAATATCTTTCTAGAATATTTTCAAAATCTTACTGAAAACACCATTTTTTACAATAAATATAATAGTATTAAATATTTAAAATAGGAAAGAAATTTTATATATATGATTGATAATGATTTGTTCCATAATTGTTTTATTGAAGGTAATCAAACAACTAAGAGATTGTGTATCTTGTTATGTCCAATACATTTCAATGTAACTTCGTATTTTTAGATTTTTTAAAGAAAAATTCCTTTTTCTTATAATTTATGAAAATAAAAATTAATCCCAAGATTGAAGGTTCAAGATATTTTCCACACTTTAGGATTTGTGAGAGTAGGTGAGTTAAGAGAACTGAAAAATCTCTTAAAGATAAGATAATTTTGACAGTTTTTAGGTTGTGTAAACAAAAACATTGGTGTTGATTGCAAGATTTGGATAGGGGTTGGGTTTTTCCAATCACATGTTTGGTTTTCTCTTGAGTTTTCGAAGACCGAAAAGGAAGCAAACAAATGGGCTGATTTGTAGTTCGAAGTTAAGAAATTACACCCAAAACAATAATTTTCAGATTCACTCAAGACTATTAAGGTTCAAATGAAAAACTTTTTATTATATGAAATTCTCAGCATGCAGATCAACTTCAAAGCAAAAAAAACAAATTACGAAATAAATCCACAAAATAAAAGATAAAAACATAGATATTGGATCAGCTAGCCATTGTTTCTGATTTGTCTTGCTTATAGTTCTTCTGGGGCGACACGTTAATCAGAATGGGCCTCCTTTGATCCCCCAGTATTGCACGGCTTTGCATCAGTACTCTGGTCAACTTCTGCCTCTGGAGAAATAAATCTTTGAGGGGTCCTCATCTTCCTCCTGTCCAGTTTTCTCCTCTTGTTTGGTGGCTCGTTTACTGCATCATCATTCTTCTTTGGAGACTCTTCTAACTCCTCTGGACTTCTTGAGTCACTAAATCATCCTCATCATTTAAATTATCCTCATGAATATATCCAAATGGCTGAGGTCTCATGCGAGGCAATTTGTAGGGGACTTTTCTCTCAACTTTGTTTGCTTCATCATCTATTGAACTATTTCCAGATGGTTCGGGTAACAAAGATCTTCTGGGAAGTGTTTTACTTGAAATCCTAAATTTTTTATCACTCATTGAATTAACTTGGAGTATTAAAATATCAAAAGAATGAACTATGAGAGAAAAAGATAAAGACTGTTAATTAGAACACATAAGTGTCTCTAAAGGACTAAGGGTTACAATTTATATAAAATCTTGTTATACATTCATTGATGTCCTTGTTTAATTAGTGTTCGTTGTGTACTTAGAGAGTGATCGAAAACGATGGTGGGTTATTTGAAAGCTATCAGGTCAGAGATTACAAGAGAGTTTTGGTAATGATTAAGAGAAAAGGCAATGTTTCCGGCTAGAACAAAGGGTTAAAGATGATAAACCATATTTCTAGCCGTTCTGATCTGTCTAGTTTCTGAATGTCTTTTCTTCTTGTAGATCTCTTCTCTTTTTATACTAGGCATTCATAAAAACTTTTGTGCTGGTCTAATTCGGTTGGGCCAAATTGTAGAAGGCGAAGATGAATAGAGCCGAATTCTCCTGTTCAAATTGGGCCGAACTTTACATTAGATGAGCCTTGTTGAGGGTTGTACTCTCTCTCTCTCTCTGACATTTCTACGAAAATTATTAACTATTTTGAATTTTAGTATTTATCTAAATGATCTGTGATAGCGATAAAAATATATTTTATAGAATATTTTCAAAATTTTACTGAAACCACAATTCATACAATAAAATTAATATAGTATTAAATATTTAAAATAGAAAATAAATTTTCTGTATATGGTTAATAATCATTTCTTCCACAATTGTTTTATTTGAAGGTAATTAAACAACTAAGATATTATGTATCCTGTTATGTCACATTTCAGTGTAACATCATGTTTAGATTTTATTTTAAGAAATATTCCTTTTCTTCTTATAATGAATGAAAAGAAAAATTAATCCCAAGATTGATTTTATTAAGATTGAAGGTTCAAGAGATTTCCCACACTTTAGGGTTTGTGAGAGTTGGTGAGTTAAGAGAACTGGAAACTCTCTTAAAGATAAGATAACTTTGACAGTTTTTAGGTTGTGTAAACAAAAAATTGGTGTTGATTGGAAGATTTGGATAGGGGTTGGGTTTTTCCAATCACATGTTTGGTTAGTGTTGATCTTGAGTTTTCGAAGACCAAAAAAGAAAGGAAACAAATGGGCTGCTTTGTGGTTCAAAGTTAAGAACTTACACCCGAAACAATGTTTTTCAGATTCACTCAAGACTATTAAGGTTCAAATGAATTTTTTTTTATATGAAATTCTCAGCATGCAGATTAACTTGAAAGAAAAAGAGTAAAAAATAAAATTACGAAATAAAGTCCACAAAATAAAAGAGATAAGAACATAGATATTGGATCCGCCATTGTTTTTGATTCGTCTTGCTTATGGTTCTTCTGGGGCGACACATTGATCAGAATGGGCCTCCTTTGATCCCCCACTGTTGCACGGCTTTGCATCAGTACTCTGGTTAACTTCTACCTCTGGAGAAATAAATCTTTGAGGCGTCCTCATCTTCCTCCTGTCCGGTCTTCTCCTCATGTTCGGTGGCTCGTTTACTGCATCATCCTTCTTCTTCGGAGTCTCTTCTAACTCCTGTGGACTTGTTGCGTCACTGTCCATTGAATCATCCTCATCAGTTATATTATCCTCTTCAATATACCCATATGGCCGAGGTCTCATGCGAGGAAGAGCGTTGAAGGGAGATTCTCCAGCAACTTTTGTTTCTTCACTGTCTGTTGCTTCACTGTCTGTTGAGCCATCCTCGTCAGTTAAATCATCCTCTTCAGTATAACCAAATGGCCGGGGTCTCATGCGAGGAAGAGCGTTGAAGGGAGATTCTCCAGCAACTTTGTTTTCTTCATTGTTTGTTGCTTCACTGTCCGTTGAATCATCCTCATCAATATATCCAAATGGCCGAGGTCTCATGTACGGCACTTTGTAGGGGACTTTTCTCTCAACTTCGTTTGCTTCATCATCTGTTGAACTATCTCCAGATGGTTCAGGTAATAGAGATCTTCTGGGAAGTGTTTTCCTTGTAATTTTAAATTTTTTATCACTCATTGAACTTGGAGTATTGAAATATCAAAAGAATGAATTATGAGAGAAAATAGAGGGATAGAGACTTAATTAGAACAGGTAAGTGTCTTTGGAGGACTCTAGAGGTTTACAATTTATATACAATCTTGTAATCATTTCATTGATGTCTCTATGAAAATTATTGACGATTTTGGATTCTAATATTGATCTAAAATGGTTATAAAAATATATTTCTGAAATATTTTCAGGATTCTTACTGAAAACACAAAATTTTACAATAAATTAATAGAGTATTAAATGTTTAAAATAGAAGATAATATTTCTATATGGTTTGATAAAATTTGCTGGATATGATTTGTTTCCATAATATTTTTTTCTTTGAATGTAATTAAACAGCTAAGAGATTATGTATCTTGTTCTTTCAGATACATTTTAATGTAACTTCATATTTTTAGATTTTATTTTAAGAAAACATCCTTTCGTTCTTATATTGACAAAAGGAAAAATATATTTCTCAAAATAGTCAAATTTTATATTTCCCTTTGATGCTTATGTGAAACTATGACTAGATACATACCATAGTCTCTGTTGAACTGGACATGTGTACATCATGGGCCTGTGTATGTCATTTGAGACATGTAATTTGGTTTTGTGTATGTCATTTGACCGACCCATATATTGTTTTTCAAACCGAAACTCCTTTTATTACATCCTCGAGTTTATGTTTTCATTTTTATTTGAACTAGTTTATGTTTTCATGTTTCAGGTGTTTTGTACCTTTTTTTATTTGATTTTTAGAAAATAATTTTGTTGAACGATCAACATGTGTTGAGACTTTTCTATTTCAATTCCTAGGGAGAATTTTTTGGGTAATTTCAATTTATTATAGTGCAATTAACTAATGCATGTGTGATCATCTAAGTATCTACTCTATCACAACTTCTATACTTTACCATTAAAAATGGTTTCGTACATCGATATACATTTTTATAATCCGGAACAAAAAAAGGGATTCCACCTGAGAACGATGGTCGGTGGGATTAATATCTAGAAGATCTATTTTTTGGAGTGAGTATATTGAGATTATGTAGAAATTAATAGGTCATGTTATTAATATTATGTATAGATCAATGAATTATGTGCCTTGATCTTTTAAAAGTGTTAATAATTTAAGCTTTCATATGAAGAGTTTTGATGAAACGTAACTATATAAAAGCCTTGGACCAATCTACTTATAGTTGTTTAGATTTTAAGTTAATACAAAACAAAACCAATTGGTTTCCAATCATTATGCATAAATTAATAGGTCATGTTACTAAATTATGTATAGATCAATGAATTATGTGCCTTAATCTTTTAAAAGTGTGTT
This sequence comes from Hirschfeldia incana, assembly GCA_026261945.1. NCBI lineage: Eukaryota > Viridiplantae > Streptophyta > Magnoliopsida > Brassicales > Brassicaceae > Hirschfeldia > Hirschfeldia incana. The sequence continues at coordinate 10,681,993 of JABCMI010000006.1, forward strand.
GCTGTGACGGACCAACTCATTGCCAGATTGAACCAGATCGGATGTCCATGTTGGAAGTCAGACGCTCAACTGTAACTAAACATTCGTCATCTGATGTTAAACTTCTCGTTCAGTATGATATTGTCTGCTTTGGATTGTTTGAGTCGTTACTCCCAAAAGGCTTCATATTAAGTGGAATTGGACCAACTTTATATATTAGACTATATTATGTCTAATATTCGATGTGTGACTTAGATTGCCTTTTTATTTATTTTGGCAATCCTCCACTCAAACCAAGGACCACAGAACTTTGGACTCTGATACCAATCTGTTGTGGCGGACCAAACACACTCTTGGGCCAGATGTTCTACTAGAGCCAGGCCGGATGTCTGTGCTGGAGGTCGGACGCTCAACTAGAGCCAAACGTCTGTCGCCAGATGTCCAACCCCTCACTTAGTATGATATTATCCGCTTTGGACTTTAGGCTCAAGACGGATTTGTTCTTGGGTCATTACTCCCAAAATACCTCGTACCAGTGTTTTGAAACTCGACTCGGATCCGCGGTTGAACATGTAAGCCCAGGTACCCAAGATAAATCTGGTTTGAGTTTTGTGAAAAACTCAAAATTTAAAAACTCGTAAAAACCTGGGAAAACCCTAGTAAAACTCAAAACCTGATACCGGTTGAAGCAATAAATAAACTTTTACTTTTTTTAGTTTCAAGTATATTTTTAGATTCTGTTTTATATTCTAAATTTCCAATTAAAAAGTTAGATATTCATTTTTTCATTTATTATCGTCTTTTTCTTTCTATTCTGACATCTACCGACTCCGTATCTCCTTCATCTTTTTGTTATTGAGAATCTTACAATGATGTTTTGTTTTTAATTTATTTTGGATTTGAAGTTTAATTTATTATTCACATTAGATATTTAAATTTTTATGAATTTTAAATCTTTATTTTTTTTTAGATGTCAACACTCTTAACTTGTTAAACAAAATTTTAATAGTCTAAACTATTTTTGATATTTTGTATATTTATACATTCTATGTTTTGAAAATATTTTAACTTTAGTTTTTCTATTTTATTTTCATAAAAAATATTTTTTATTAAATAATAAATAATTTATTTAATAATTTGCGGTTCACCCGCAGTTCATCCGCGGTCGATCCAATGATCCAGTGATTCGATAAATCGTCTGGTTCAGTATTCAGATCAAATTAGAACTAGACCAACTTTATATATTAGACTATATTCTGTCTCTTGTGATATTAAATTAAATATACTAGTATACTACATAGAAGTGCACATTGTGCCAGAGTTTTGTTTTTTCACTTGCAGATTGCAGTCTGCCACTACTTGCCTTTTATGTTAGCGGCGGCCCTAATTAATTTTATAAAATAGGAGTAGTAGATTACTGATAATAACACCACATGTTCTTTCAGCAAAATTTTCATAAAATATCGATATGTAAAACAGTTATGGATCTTATGGTACAGATATTTCTCAGATAAATATTACTTGAGGGGTTTTTAGCCTGCGTGAAAAAACAACATTTTCAAATCTCTTGTTGGCCACACAATTAAACCCAAAAACGTTACGATAATGATGATACCCTTTTATACTATTTTTCCTTTATCAAGGTTATCTGTTTTGGAGTATTTTATTTGAGAGCATATGTGGGTGACACATTTCTTTTGCCTACGTGAGAAACAACATTTACAAATCTTATGTTGTCCACACAACCAACCCAAAAGCGTTACGATAATGGAGTATTTTATTTGAGAGCATGTGGTTAGTGCCACATTTCTTCCGTTACCTTTTTTTTCAAACTAAAATATTTGACGAGAAGTTCATAAATTGTATCATACAGGATTAAAAAAACTGACGGCTAAAAGACGTTGGGGATAGAAAATTAATCTTATTGAGTTTATCATTAACTAAACTTACAACCTGGTCCGAGATCTTTAATTCGTTTTGGAGTATCATGAATTAAGCAGATTTTTTTTAAAAAAAACTTAAAACAATAATACGGTAACACTAGGTGATAACCTGCGCCTTCGCAAAATGAATGGACTAAAAAATTATAAATTTTAGTTAATAGATACTAAGAAGATAAAATCAATCTTGTAATGAATGTTATTTGTCCGGTATAAACTGTAAGAGAGTGTCAAGGAGAAATTGAACACTCTGGTCATGACTCATGTATATATAGTGATAACTGACATGAGAAGTTGTGGTACTGTAGATATTAGTTCACATCATGTATATATAGTGATAACTGATAGGGTTAGTTCCATCTCGATTTGAAAGAAAACGAAAATTTTATCTCCAAAATTTTAATCCTAACAATCTTAAAATTTTAGTTTATAATTTAAATTTTTGAAAAGTATTATAACTAAGAAATACACAAATAGGAAACAATATTAACTATAAGATTTGACAATATTAAGGAATCCAATAATTTATATGATCAAAATTATTTGTATGTCATCATTTATGTTGATTGCTTAGTTATAAAAGTCTTAGAACTTAAATTAAAGACTGGAAGGACTAAAATTAATATTGTAAAATCAGCTAAGGGATTAAACCAATTATATATGTTTATTCAAGTTCTAAATATATATTCAAATCATCATCAACTAAACAATATATTTATAGACAATAATCTGGAATATAGTTTTAACTTATATCTATTGGAGCTAATTTTGACCAAAAAGATACCTAAAATTACGTTTCGCAATTCAATAAAAGGTACCGTAGATATTAGTTCAATTCATATATATATATATAGTGATAACTGATATGGTTAATTCCACCTCGATTTGAAAGAAAATATCCTATCCCCAAAATTTTAATCCTAATAATCCTTAATTTTTAGTTTATAATTTAATAATTTTGAAAAGTATTATAGCAAACAATATTAACTATGAGATTTAACTTTAGGAAACAACATTAACTATGAGATTTGACTCTAGAAAAAAATATTAACTTTGAGATTTGATAATATTAAGAAATCCAATCATTTATATGGTCAAAATTATTTGTCTATCACTATTTATCTTGATTGCTTAGTTAAAAAATCTTGGGGCTTAAATTAAGAGATTGTAAAGACTAAGAAAATATATTTGTCTCAACAGTAATTCATCAAAACCATTGAAAATATATTTAAAACAAATCGAATTAATTTACAGTAAACAGTCTAGTTCCCCCTAACTGAGTATCAATTATATTAATCCGACTGGTTTTTCTGGTTAAATAAATAAGGCAAATATTTTGAATTGGTATTATCTACATTTAAACATATAAATGAAAACTTCACTTTCATGTATAATACGTTGGTATATTATATCGTTAATATAGATATATAGAAATGGATTATATTATGTCAGTATTTAACGCCATATATATTAGAAATTATGAATCAAATAAAAGTCTTATATAATAGAATGATATTTTTAATCATATTAAAGAGTATTTAACGATTATGACAACCAAACAAATAATGTAACGGTTCAGTGTATATTTAAATTTTGTTTGGTCCGTCTAAATTAACCTATTTATATTTATTTGCTTACATGTAACAGTCCATGATGTAACAAATATGTCCAATGACATTCTATTGTAATTACTCTAGTAAATTATGTATTTTTAATAAAATAGACTGAGAAGAACAATGAAGCGCCAAATAAGTAATGACATTTTTGATAATCACACATCAAGCCAAGGTTAATTACTAATAGTGCTACTCAAATAATAAGAATGGGATTACAAATGCAAATCAATATGTCACTGAAATAAAAAGTCTATAAAAAAATATATAGTACTTTTGAATTTATCATAACTACAATTTTTTTTTTTTGGAAATGGCAATTATGTAGACATTTTTTATTGGCCATCTTATAATATAATGAATAAACATAAACAGAGTATTTTAAAGATTAATATTCATATCATGTTACTATCGCTATTCAAATTTTCATCATACATGGCGAAAAATAAAAACTAGATAAACATATTCACAATCCAAATTAAAACATGGTGAAAATGCAATTTTTATAGGTAAATGGGTCAATTTGATGAATAAAGGAGAAGTAGGAGGCAAAAAAAATGAGAAAGAAACTTCCATTTAGACACAGCTCAGCTCCACTGATCGGCTCGTGCTGCGAGAGAAAGTGTAAACAACACTTTCATATTTATTTATTTAATTATTATTTGTTTATTTGACTCTCTCTCACACTCTCAGTCGGATACATAAATGGAGCCGACTCCGATGCGAAGTTGCTGAAAAGCTATGCCTTCTCTGCTTCTTTGACGAATTCAGGTGTTACGAATCTCTATCTCTTCGTTGATTCACGATTGCATAATTGTTGTTTTGATTATTTGGTTGGATGGATGGAGTCGAATTCATTGGTCTGATTTGGTTTGTGTTGTGGTCTCCGGTTTAATGATCCATGTGGCTCACGAAATTTTGATTACCGAGATAATGATTATAGTAGATAGTTTGATGAGTATTGTGTAGAAGACGCTGATGATGACTAGCTAAAGTTTTTTTTTTAATAATTTATCTTTAAATCAAACTTATATGGGCAATTCTCTCAAATAGCACTTTTCAAGTTTTAATTGAAACTTATTATATAGAGTCGTAATAATTGTTACAGGAACGTATATACACATGGGACATGGCCCTCTTGTCTAAGGCAGCCAGGCAGGAGGAGCATACACTGTTCCTTGTGCTGGACCTCTATGCTCAAAGACTAGAACCAAAGCAGTTTCTGGTGGTGTGGATGTGCTGAGGATGAAAGACAGCTCCTCCTACTCTAAGAGTAGTCTCTCTACCAAATCGGTGCTTTTACATTCGAACCATTCTGTTAAGAGAGGGAATCAGTTGATTGTTGCTGCTAGTCCTCCTACGGATGAAGCTGGTGTTGCAACTGAGCTGTTGACAAGAGAGGATCTCATTGCCTATCTTGCCTCTGGTTGCAAATCAAAGGATAAATGGAGGTTACTTTTCCTCAGATTGTTTTATCTGTTGGGACCAAACATTAATCCATTTCGCTGAACTTTTGAGATTCTGAGGTTTGCAGAATAGGTACAGAACATGAGAAGTTTGGTTTTGAGGTAGATACTCTGCGTCCTATGAAGTATAATCAGATAGCTGCGCTGCTTAATAGTATTGCTGAGAGATTTGAGTGGGAGAAAGTGATGGAAGGTGATAAGATCATTGGTCTCAAGCAGGTAATAAAAGAAATACTTTTTGTTTAGCCTGTAGAAGATTTTAGTTTGATTCTTTTTGTTTTGTTGATCACGGGAAACAACGCATTTCACTAGAACCTGGTGGTCAGTTTGAGCTTAGTGGTGCTCCTCTTGAGACTCTGCATCAAACGTGTGCTGAAGTCAATTCACACCTTTATCAGGTAGTGTGTGTGAGAGATAGTAATTCTCAATACTCTTTACCCTAAGATGTGATAAACAAACCAATTTCTCTATTGATATCAACAGGTAAAAGCTGTTGCTGAGGAGATGGGAATTGGTTTCTTGGGAATCGGTTTCCAGCCCAAATGGCGTAGGGAGGATATACCCATCATGCCAAAGGTATGATGAGGCATTCTCTATTGTTGTTTCTATAAGGTTTTACTTGTATCGTGTTTCTTTTGCGAAGGAGGATCTTTAATATAATAGGATATGTGCAGGGGAGGTATGACATAATGAGAAAATACATGCCCAAAGTTGGTTCCCTTGGACTTGATATGATGCTTCGAACGTGTACTGTTCAGGTTAAATTAATATCCTGAGTTTTCATCACTTGGGAGCTCCCTTGAAACTAAACTTTCAGCTTTTCCAGCAATAAACTTATACTGAAACTTTATTGACAGGTTAATCTGGATTTTAGCTCAGAAGCTGATATGATCAGGAAGTTTTGTGCTGGTCTTGCGTTGCAGCCTGTGAGAATCTGGAGCTCTTAAATGGCACAACCAGAAACGTTTTTATCAACGATTATGATTAACCACTGCCTCAATTTTATCCAATCTGAAGAGATAGCAACGGCTTTATTTGCAAATTCCCCTTTTACCGAAGGAAAGCCAAACGGGTTTCTCAGCATGAGAAGGTTTCTAGATCTAATTGTCGTTATCCCTGTATTCGCTTAGTTGATGTTTCCCTTCCATGTTATAACTTGTATGTTTCTACAGCAACTGACAAGGACCGCACAGGAATGCTACCGTTTGTTTTCGATGATTCTTTTGGGTGAGTATGAACTGTTTATCCAAGAACAAACATTGCATTAATTAGATCGGTTAGTTTAACATAAGAAGCTTGTAAAATAAATATAAAGACCTTGTTTAGCATTCTCGATGACAATTGACAAATGGGAATTTAAGATATGTATGTGTATGCTGCTTAGAATCTTTTTCTTTCTCATGAAACAGCTTTGCTAATACTACTTGTACTACTCTGTCTTTTGTTCTTCTCTGGTTGGTAATAGACTAATAGGTTTGAGCAGTATGTTGACTACGCCCTTGATGTCCCCATGTACTTTGCCTACAGAAACAAGAAATACGTCGACTGTACTGGAATGACATTTCGGGTCCAAATCTATCCTTAATCTTTTCTGACAATAACAAATTTGGGTTCTGCTTGAGACATTTATAAACCAAATCATTTTCTTAACCCTGCAGCAATTTTTGGCTGGAAAGCTTCCTTGTCTCCCTGGTGAACTACCAACATATAATGATTGGGAAAATCATCTGACAACGATATTCCCAGAGGTTTCTTAATTCCTCAAAGACTCCCTTAATAAGCCACTGAGTTTCAGTTCCATGTCTTACATTGAGCCAGACATTAATAGGTTCGGTTGAAGAGATATTTGGAGATGAGAGGTACTGATGGGGGTCCCTGGAGGAGACTGTGCGCCCTTCCAGCTTTCTGGGTAATTAATTACATCTATCAGCTTATCTTGCTTCATGACTTCTCTGATATCAAGTTATACCGGCCGTTGTTTTGATACTTTCTTCAAAAACTTCATGTGGGTTTTTTATATGCGAGGACGTTCTCCAAGCTGTATTGGATATGATAATAGCTGACTGGACTCCAACAGAAAGAGAGATGCTAAGGAACAAAGTAATACCGATGCAAACCACTTTTTACAGTTCTCTCTTATTCCACTGTGTTAGTAATGATCTCCTCATACACCAATTCTTGAATTTTCAACAGGTTCCGGTAACTGGTTTAAAGACTCCCTTTAGAGATGGTTTGTTGAAGCATGTCGCTGAAGATGTCCTGAAACTCGGAAAGGTATATCATAACCAACTCTCTTAGATTACTTCAAGCCCTCCAATCTAGCGCCTAGCTATTAAATACTATTGTCTGCTTTCTACCTCAGGATGGTTTAGAGCGTAGAGGATACAAGGAAGCTGGTTTTTTGAACGCTGTCGCTGAAGTAGTCAGAACAGGAGTTACACCTGCGGAGAATCTCTTGGAAATGTACAATGGAGAGTGGGGACAATCCTGTGTTCCAGGAACTGCTGTACTAAGGACTGGACTTCAAGGTGTGAGTTTATGCTATTTCGAAAACTCAAGTCTCAGGAATAAGTGTTTTTTTTTTATTTGTTGTAAACGGATTTGACAACTGATTTCGTTTTTATAAGATTCGAAGCACTGAAAAATCAAAAGAAAATTATCTGTTATAGTTCACAAGTTCCAACACAAATGATATGTATTCTTTGGACTTAACTCGATGTCTCTAATCTTAACATGAACGAGCAATGATCAAATGGTAATAACTTTTATCCAATAAGGCTTCCAGAGAAAACTAGTAATTAATTGGCAAAGTGGGTCACTTTCAAGTTTCTAATTCAGACTTCGGGACACCAATAGTTTTTATTTGTTGGATGGGTCGCAGCTGTTTTTGACCCTGTGCAAGTCTTTCAGAAAAGACATGACACACCTTTGCCAAGTATCAAATTCACCAAATTGCCATTTCACAAATAAATGGTTCTCACACGTGAGAAACTATGACCAGAAAGCCTTCTTCCCCGTTTATATAGATTTCTCTTCTCCAATTTTCTGAAATTATTGAGTTCATCATGTCTGTTTCTCTTGTCTAATAAGCCATGAAGCCGCTCTGCATCTCGAGATAGATCATGTCACATTGTGATCGTGGCGAACTCGGCCGCGTAGCCCATTTAGTAACTTGAAATCGCTCAACGGTGAGTGACCGTGGCGAACTGAAGCTATGCGCTCAAAAAATCCGATCTGAAAAAAAAATTCATTCATTTCAACATATAAATCGAATCATCTACTTAAGATCTATGAAATTAAAGCAAAAAAATAAGAAACACGACGAAAACGGCTTTAGAAATCGTCAAATTTGTCCCTCATTTAAAGAAAAACTTAAATAGAGACTTGATATACCAAAATAAATCGTACTTGACCCTCGAACCCAGAGTTGCCAGGATATACAAGTACAATTCAAGCCACTACGCCGCAGTCTTTACATGATTATAATAAAACTATATGATATATAACCAAACCAAATCGTCGATTAATCCACGTGTAGTCCCGAATTTATTGATTCGGCGTTAATTATATATATTATATTTGGATTAGGAATATTAAACCAAATATATTATATATACAAATATCAGGTAATTCGAATGAATCATCTATTTATTTAAAAAATCATTCATTATGATAATTTCTGAAAACAAATGCCAAAAAAAATTAAAAATTCTATAGTTTTTTTTACAGAGTGATTTTTCGCTATAAGTTAATATTTGTATAATTATAGTCTCTATGTATCATTACTATTAAATTTTAGATTTTATGTAAAATAAATACTATAACTCAATATTTTTTATTGGTTTATAATATTGTGTCTTATAAAACGGAAGCGTGATTTCAAAACGGAATCGTAAGTTTCCAACGTGTTTTTAAAGAAAATATTTTGGAAGCGTTTTGGAAGCGAGATTCTGTATCGGGAAGCGGAAGTCCGATGAAACTTCCATCCAACCTAATCTAAAACTCATCAAAACAAATAGATATCAGAGTGTACGTTTCCAGTGAGGGATCTTATTAATTAATTTAAATTTTATAATTAATTAATTAATTAAATTGTAATTTTAGCTTCGCTTTGGTTCAGGGTGTACGTTTATGTGTACACTAAAGAATAGGGTGTACAACATAACACTGCGCTGTACACTTCCCGGATTTTAGCTCCGCTTTGGTTTAGGGTGTAAGCTTTTGTGTACACTAGAAAATATGGTGTACAACATAACACTCCGGTGTACACTTCCCGGTGTACACTTCCCAAATATTATTAATTAATTCAAAATTTATAATTAATTAATTAATTTAAGCGAATTTTTTGCGCTGCTTTGGTTTAGGGTGTACTCTCACGTGTACACTAGAGAATAGGGTGTACAACATAACACTCCGCTTTGGTTTAAACTTTAGAATTTAAATGAGATAAATCAAACAAAATTAAAATTAAAGTTATAGTATATACTATGGTGTACACACCCTGATGTACATACTCGTATGTACACCTCTGGTGTACACTCCCGGTGTACACTTCCCGGTGTACATTTCCCGGTGTACACGTCTTGGTATACACATCCCCTGCTGTGCACATCCCAATGTACATCTATCATTGTCTTTGGCCGAGTGTACATCTTAGTTATAATCCGATGCACAACTCGGTGTACACCCAACATACACTCGGTGTACACCCAACATACATCTCAGTTATAATCCGATGCACACCTCGGTGTACATCCCATATATTTTAAAGATTTTAGTGATTTTAAGTTAGAGTTTAGTGATTTTAGAATTTACAGGTTTATGTTTAGGATTTAAGATTTGAATTATAGTGTTTAGGGTTTAGATTCAGAATTTCGGGTTTACGGTTTTGACGTTTGTGTATATATATATATATATTTACTTTACTTTTCCGTTCTCTTATTTTTTCTGTAGTAGCTTCATAATATATTTTTCACGGTCATTTTCAACAATTGGAAAAAGAAAATGCAAAACTGATGAATGCTAAAGGGAAGCTTTATGAAGACACTGCATCGTATATTTTATTAATATTTATGCTTCTTGTGTTATATGTAAAGGTTTAATAATAATAATACATCTAAATTTAAACATACCTTTAGCAACTTGCATCTCAAAATTTGAAGAATTTAATTCACTTTCTGTGTTATGAAAATTTTCTAATCAATTCTATAGTTTGAAGTTAATTTTTTGTCAATATTTACAAAAGATATATTATTTAAATTTTAGAATTTAACTCAGATTAAATAATAAAATTAAATTAAAGTTATAATGTATACATCGGTGTTCACGCCCCGATGTACGCACTCTTATGTACACATCCGGTGTACACCTCCTCTGTACATCTCCGCCGTACACTTTCCAGTATACACATCCCCCGATGTACACATCCCGGTGTACATTTCTTAGTGTACACTTCTCGACGTACACTCTCTTGTGTATGTTACATTTTACACGTTCCAATGTATGCTACTATATTAGGTTCAAAAAAAAATATATATATATATATATATATATATAATTTAGGGAGTACACTTAAATTTTCGAAAAGAGACGAGTCCCTGCTTTTTGCAGTTATGTATGTTAAAAACATTTACAGCTAAATATGAGATAAATGATTAAAATTGGCACTCTCGACCTTCTCTGTATACCATCAGGTGTGCACGCTCTGATGTACACCTTCTCTGTAAGCCTCCTTAGACTTCTGGTGTACACTTCCAGTGTACACAACCCCCTGTGTACACATCACAGTGTATATTTCTTGGTGTACACTTCTCGATGTTACATTGTAAACGTTCCAATGTATGCTATTATATTAGGTTCAAAAATAAATTTATAGAATTTAGGGAGTAAACTTAAATTTTTGAAATGAGACTATAGTCCCTGCTTTTTGAAGTTATGTATGTTAAAAAAAAACATTTATAGCGAAATACAATATAAAATGATTAAAATTGACACTTTAGTCCTCTTTATAAATTTGTATCTAAAAAAAAATTTAAAAGTTAAAAATATGTAAAAGGGTTGTAGCTATTATTGTTTTATTGTCTTTTCAAATTATTATTATTATTTTCATTTTGGGTATAAGGTTTTTAGTGTTTACGATTTTACGTTTAGGGTTTACTTTGAATTATTTAGGTTTTGAGTTTTGGATTTTGACTATATGGGTTTATTATTGTTTAAGCTCTAGAATTAAAAGCCAACTCTATAACTAAAGAAGAATAAAAACATGAATGAACTGCTTACAACATACTTAAAATTATTGTGATGAACTTTATCTATAAACTTCTATAAGGTTTTGATTTCAGCTCCAAAACAGGGTGCATACATTCTATGAAACTTTCATTCTACCTAGGTGTAATTCTAATGTACACACGGAACTGTACACTCTTGTGTGCGCAAGTAAATATAAGCTATATAAATAAATTAAATATACAAAAATATATAAACTAAATATAAGCTAAATAAACTAAATGTATCTAAAAATAATTAAAATGTATAAGCTTATATAAAAATGTATCTGAAAATAAATAAACAATATATATATATATATATATATATATATAAACTAAATATATAAGCTATATAAACAAAATATATAAAAATAATATTCTTTGAAGTTTATATAAGCTATATACGTTTATATAGCTTATATAGCTTAAGTTTATATAAGATATATAAACTAAATATCAAAAAATGTTATCACACTCATGTTTTCACTTCCGGTGTACACACTCATATATTCACTTCTGGTGTACACACTCTTGTTTCTGTGTACACTTCTCAATGTGCATTTATTTGTGTATGTTACATTGTACACGTTGTGGTGTATTCTACAATCCTCATTATTTTACAGAAGTATACAGAATGTGAATATAAACTATATAAACTTACATAAGTATATAGTTTATATAGCTTAAGTTTATATAAGCTATATAAACTAAATATATAAAAATGTATCTGGTGTATGGTTTTACGGTTTTGAGTATATTGTGGGTTAAGGGTTTAGGTTAAGGGATAAGGTTTAGTGCTTGGTTTATGGTTTTAAATATATTTTCTAGAGTTAAAGTTTAGTGATTATAGAATTTTAGGGTTTATGTTTAGGACTTAAGATTTGAATTATAGTGTTTAGGGTTTAGATTTAGGATTTCGGGTTTACGAGGCATTCGAAAAATTAATACTAACCCTAAAAATTATCGTATCACTAGGTGTATACTGATCGTAAACATAATATATTAAGACCAGCCTATGATTCGATAAGAGTTATATGCAGTATGTAAAGTTTCATAGCTATTACTGTTTTGTTTTTGTCTTATCGCTTTTGTTACTTTTGACTTAGGGTATAGGGTTTTGAGTTTATGGTTTTAAGGTTTAAGGGCTTAGGGCTTAGGGTTTAGGGTTTAGGGCTTAGGGCTTAGGGTTTAGGGCTTACTTTTAATTACTTTAGGTTTTGAGTTTAGGATTTTGAATATATGGTTTAGGGTTAAGGGTTTAGGGTATAGTTTTTAGTGTGTTGGGCTTAGTGTTTGATTTAGTTTCAATATTGCATATTTTCCATTATAATATTTTTAGGATGCATTTAAATATCTTTATGTATATTTTTGTTCATTTTAATATTTTAGGATGCATTTAAATATATTTATTGTATATATGTGATCATTTTAATCTTTTTAGGCTGCATTTAAATATCTTTACTGTATACATGTGTTCATTTTAATCTTGTTAGGATGCATTTAAATATCTTTATTGTATATATGTGTTCATTTTAATATTTTTAGGATGCATTTAAATATATTTATTGTATATATGTGTCCATTTTAATCTTTTTAGGATGCATTTATATATATATATATATATATATATATATATATATATATAAGTCATATTTTTATCGATTGTTACTCTATTATTTTATCTCAGTTATTTTATCGATAGTATCTATAAGAGGATATTATCAATTAATTAAGCTGAAACTTTAAGCTTGAATGAATTATAAAATGTTTAAAATTGATTCAGCCTCAAACATTTAAATTTTAAATTAATAATATTAAAATATAAAATGTAGCTTAAAGAAACATTTTTATAAATTTAAACAATATAAAACTGTAACAATCTTTAAGAAAATCATTCTTTTTATAAATTTATTAAATTTATATTTAATATAAAACTGTTAAAATAATGTTTAAGATAATCATTCTTAAATAATATATCAACATCCAAGTTTTAAAAAATAATAATAAATCAACATTTCAGGAACTTAAATTGCAATAAGGATTTTAAAAACTCTTTATGACCAATGCTGCAAATTCAGAATATTAGATTGGGATATATTGTAACATTAAAATGTTTGGGGCTTAGGGTAAAAACAAATATTTACAAAGGATGAAAAAAGCCAATAATTGCCTGATGGAAAAGTAAAGGGTACAGAGTCCCTTGAACTAGAAAAGCGGGTTTCTTCCAATGCTTCTTCTCTAACTCCTGTGCAAACTGATCGAAAATGTTGATAAACTCTTTTCCGATTATCTTCCTCTTGGTCTCTGGATCCACTACGCCTTTGAGTTGACTCAAAAACTGCTCAGATGCGTCTACACAAGTAACAGGTAGATGCAAGTCTCTCTCAAAAGTGGATCCATCACACGTTCTTGCTCCTTATACCTACAAAGTAGACAATTCTAAATTGAAAAAAGGAACATACAAAAATTGTGTAGACATACAGAAAATCACTTCTTTTTCTGACCTTAATAGCCCGTTATCGACAAAGATGCAATGAAGCATATCTCCAATAGCCTTGTGAACAAGGGTTGCGGCAACAGTAGAGTCAACACCTCCCGAGAAAGCGCATATGACATGTTCATCAGCTGCAACGGTTTTGTTAATCACTTTGATCTCTTCTTCCATCAGATCATCCATCTTCAAGTCTGCAGATACTCCACACACATCAAATAGAAAATGCTTCAGTGTCTCCATTCCTTTTGGTGAATGTGTCACCTGCAAAAAAAATCCAACAGAAAACCATTTAGTAAATCTAAAAAATTAACAACTTCCACCACATCCACTTAAATAACTTTCCTAGTAATGAATTAGACCAAACGACCACCACATCAACAAAAGGATAAATGCTCTCAAGTCTCTTGAGATGCTTTAAGATATAAATAACAACTAAAATGTGAAAGATACAGACTTTTATCATCCATGAACTAAAAATCCAACAAAAGCCATTTTATCATCCAGACTCTAACCGATGCTTCACAAGACACATCAAACATCCATTAAACTAAATTAACCGGACCACTAATCCATTGTCAATCAAAAAAATATTAAAAGTCTTAAACTTTTTTCAAGTACTTTCCAGGTCTCATGAGGTTCATTAATCATATGAGCAGCTAAAGACTCAAACTTTCTTAATACCTCATGATGATACTGCAACCCATAAATCCTCCTCCCGATTCTCCAAAGCATCAACAGCACCTTGAGCACTCCTCGCCACAACCTCAAACCCATCCGGAACCTCAACAGCCTCATCCCCATGACTCATCCAAACCACCTGCTTCTCCCCAACCCTCCCCTTCCCAAAAATCTCACTCTCACCACCCTTCACCTCAATCTCCATCTTCCCATACTCCTTACTCTCCTGTTCGTTTCAAGCCATCGGAGCTCACGAGCTTTTTCTTCGCCGGATTCCGGAGTTTCACGGCGGATCATGTCGAGGAAGACAGATTTTCACTGTGGCTTTGAGCTTTGATTGTAGTGAGAGGAGCTTCGATGCTAAACTGAGATCCCGTGGTGGATGAAGGCGGTGGAGATGGAAACTTAACGCCATGCCGACTCATGTCGTGGTGGCTCGCGGAGATTCATGGTGAAGTGTGACGAGCCTAGACGGAGAGATCTGACACGGCCACGATTCCGGTGACGTTGCGGCAAAGGAGAAGACGGGAAGGAGAAGACGGTAACAAAATTGAGAGCAGATGAAACTCATCTGGATTATCTATCTTCTTTTTTTTTCCTCTGGTAATCAATTAGAAAAAAAACACACTAAATGGTCGGATAACTTAATGTCTTGAGCTTTCCTTAGTTATTTAAACAACTTAATGTCTAACGAACGAGCTTTATTAGTGAAGAAGAAGAGAGGAAGATCGAGATTTTTTAAACAGTCTTTCATTTCAGAGAAAACAAGGATGAGGGGCGACGGGATGTTGGGAGTAGCCGGAGGAGGAGAAGGAGGTCACACACGTGTGAGCTTAGAGTTTTTGAGTCGTTTATAGAGTTGAAAATTAAACTTAATTGGGTCAAAAACTCAAAGTTAGTAGGTCAAAAGGTTAAAAATGTCATTAATTATTTATCTCTCCACTAGGTTGTTCAATCTGCAAATAAAAACTTGGAGTGACCCACTTCTCTAATTAAAAACTTGAAGTGATCCTATGTAACAAGTCACCCAGAAAACTAGTTCAGAATAAAGAAAAAACAAGTACACACGACATATGTAGTGGTTCGTATCTTATATTAAACTTATGTCCATTTTTAGACGGCTGAATTCAATCGAATAAGTAGGCAAAATAATCGAGCGGACCCAATTTATAACTAATTTCAAGAAAAACTCAAATCTTTATGTATTTTGATTTGATTTTGCATATGTTGCAAACAATTATGATAGGTTAACCATTAAGATAAATACATAATAGAGCAATGTACCTTATCATGGAGGATTCTGTAATTCACATGGATGGGTTGTCAAATTATCCAGGTTGTTTGAAGAAATCCAGGAACCCATACCGTTCAGTCGTTCACCATCTATATAGAGGACAAATTCATAAATAACAGCAATTTTCAATCTATTTTAGCAGTTTATATAGCTATTCAGTTCCAATATAGATGATGTTCTGGTTGAAGACACCAGAATTAAAAAAAAAAACATTTTTCTTAAAAATTAATATTAACTAATTCAGTCAATCATCAAAAAATTATAAAATGTTGTTGTTCATGTAGTTTTTCAATAAAATTGAAATTAATATTAAAATGTTAAATTGTCATACATTTTGAAACAACAAAAGCTATTCAAACATCATCTATTGTGAAACAAATATAATATACTATAATCGTAGTATCCTTGTATCTAGAAAAGATAACATATCAATAGATAAGTATGATGAGTGAGATGAAGATGAACCTTGATGATTTTAGTAGCAGGCATGTTAATAATCTTAAATTCGTTCTCTATGTCCAAATTTTCAACATGTTTTAATGTCTCAGCTGTTTTGATGATGCCACAGTTGTAGCTCAACATAAAGCTATAACATATGCATAAGAAAATCATCCAAATTATTGGAAACTCCAATTCTTAAAATTTAAGCTATGATTTGAAGAGAATTATCTATATCATTTATTAGAAATGTATGTTGAAGTTATCGATACAATATATTTTAAAATGTAATGTTTGTTATCACTTCAAAAAAACATATTATCGTTTTGTCAAAACGACAAAAATATATCATTTGTTGTAATCCATCAAACTTTTTCACATTCCGATATAGTCTTATCTCTACGTATTTATATGTTGCTATAATAACGTTCCTTCTCTGTGCATTTTACATAGAGATTCAAAAGTTTGTGAAATTTAAAAGAATTAGTTATTATCAAATTTTATGTATTTCTTTAGATTCTAAAATGAAAAATTAAACAAAAACACTAAAATTTTCATCAAATCATTTAAAATCCTTCAAAATCTATTATTTATGTCTTCAATCGAATTCTTTCAAACCCAGTTAATTTTTTTGAGTCTAATACGACATCATATGTATCTACCAACCTTCAAATGCATGATTATTATGCCAATATATTACAATATGTAAGTAATTATTTGGTTTTTGAATTTCTTAAAATTTGGCCACAGTTATTCCATTGGTTATGGGTTATTTCATAGCAAATTAGTTATAAATAACCACATAGTTTGCGATGCTTTAATTTAATGTTTCAGTTTTTTCAAAACTAAAGACGAATTTAGCTTCTTATGCAGATTAATTTGATTTATTTTTGTAATTGTTTTTAGTTATACATAATGTTATCAGTGTCGATTCTCAAACATCTCGTCTAAGATTTGTCAACAGTCAACCATGTGGTCAGTAAATATGTACACATGGTGGCTGTCATATAAAATGTTGAAATGTGGTTTGTATTTTCATCCAATTGCAAATATATATATATATATATATGCTCATTTGTGTTAGAAAACAACAATTCATACCAAACGTTTTTTTTTTACTTTTTTTTTGTTTGAGCTTCTTTGCTGAATTTTGATCTTTTGTTTTGTCATATTTACTAAATGAGTTGAAAAGGAGAGGAAAAAAATTGGAAAACATCTTTCGAAACGACACAATGAACCTATATGTATTCTCTTCTAGCTCACTATATGTTTCGCAGGGAAGATCAGCTTGGATCTTCCTTCTGCTTAATACTACTTGTGGTAGTGGTCTGGTCACACATAAATTAAGCGGTTAAAGAGTGCACAATTAGCATTGCGAATTCGAGTAGCTAGTAAACAAGAATCTTATAAGAAATGGAGCTCTTACTATAACGATGCTGGGAGTAAAAAGGCGAGTTAAAGCCTTTTTCATTGGTAGGTTGGAAGTGGCCATAGATGCTAACAATCCTATGGTACCCATATTTCTAAAGAAAGTGATTACATAATTGTTATGTCAGATCTATAACTGGTTCTGGAAACTATCTACACCACTTCCACATGGTTTCTTCTCTACTAATCATGAGCATGTTCCGGCGACAGTATAGCATTGGATATGTAAGCTGTTCCAGGCACAATGTACAACACCACTAGATTGCTATTCCTAGAATAAGTAGTCACGGTTTCTTGAAGGTCACTATTTGTGATAGAAAGAGTTTCCCTTTTGCAAAGTGCTTCAACCAGAGGATGCAAGATTCAGATCTAAGTATCCTATGTAAATCATTTTTACTCACTCATGTTACTTGCAGTTCAAGAAATCAGAGGATGAATAAGACACCTCAGGTTTGGGTAAAGCGTGCCATTCAGACTCATGGGATTGCAAACCAAATAAACTAGTTTACATTTTTATGAATCTTTTTAATGTGGACATAAATATTTGATTAATAAAAAAAAAATTGAAGTTGTAGTAGAAAAAAATTATGATTAAGAAGAAAATTAAAACCTCAAATTTAAATAAATATACATTATTTTGTTTATTTGACAGTCTAGTTGAACCTAGTAAAGTAAATAAATTTCAGAATAAAAGAAAATTGTGTGAGAGAGTTGTTATTTCAAAACATTAAATCCATTATAACCTCAAAACATCAAATTTGGTGTAATTTCATCTTTAACTTGTTTAAATAACAATATTTCATATATAATACTATTCACAAAACATCAAATTGGCATAATATTATTACTTTTGTAGTTCCACTAAGATGAAATCACATAATATTTAGTCTTTTGCAGTTTAAGAGTTGGTTGTAAGGCATATTCAAATATATCTTATTTTATATATTTTGCATTCTGGTCCTTAACTTTAATAATAACTAACTATAATTATTGACATTATTTATTACAACAATAAATTACATAAAACTATAACAAACACAAACAAACCAAATCATAAAACAATCTATCTATTGATATATAATACAGTTTGCTCTCTCCTGAGGCCCTCCACATCAGATGTCAGCACATAAACTCGAATCATATGGTGTTGACATGTGTCCTCCTCATCAAAAACGCAACACTTCATTTAAATGAGATACAATACATGAATTTTAAATATTGGGCTTATGTATCAATGGAAATATCAGCCGGCCCAACCTGATAAAAACGACCAATATCTTCACCAATGTAGATATATACATTTTATGATATCAGGAGTTTCATCGTCTTCTTCAGCTTTGACAGCCAAAAGCCATCAATGGAGTTTCAGGAGGTTGAGTGAGATGAATCGTCGTGAAGAATCTATTGGTCTCAATTGATTGTGTTGTTTCATCTTATAATCCTCATCTCTTCTCCTTTTTGGATTCAAAACTGGTGCTGCAAACTACTATCGAACTCTTTCTTCTCAGATTTTGCAAACACAGCAATCAGGATGTTAAAAGAGATGGTAAGCTTATGGGTTGATCTACATCTTCTTGACACTAAGGTACCTCTAGCAATTTTGGAAAACAAACGGTTACCGTTTCTGATTTATATGTAGCAATAGATTAATCATTCTATGGGTTCATCGTGTTTTTCAGCTAAAGCTTTCAAAATCGACCATGGAATTTCAGGAGGTGATGGAAGACGACTTTACAGTGAATCTCTAGAGCGAGCAACTGTTTGTGTTGTTTGGTCTGGTTTTCTTCTCGCTGGCACATGGAAACCGGATTGCAAACATTCAAAAGAAAGTTGTTCAAGTAGATGTCAAAGCTACATCTTTTTCATTAAGCTCTTATAAACACTGCCAATTAAAAGTTTAGCGCCAGTTCAATCACTGTCAATTTGGTCATTGGAAGCTTATATTTAGCCAAGATTAACTTTTATATCGAAAGTGAAAAGAGGTGAATTCATTATAGGGTTTTGCAGGTCTTCGTGCCACCACATCCTTTGAATCAAACACTTTGTCCTGAGAAACGACCAATCTCCCTCTCCTATTTTCAGTGAGTATATATATAATTTTGATTTCAGAGTTTGTGCAGATACAACCACTATTAGGTTGTGCTATTGAGTTTTAAAACGAGTGTTCAGGAACATGTTTTCAGTTTGCTACACTAAAGTATATGTACGAAGCATCTCAAGAATGGTTGATGCGTCCTGTTTGATACATCGCTATTTTCTTATGTTTGCTTATTCTTTTTTAATTTACACTTTCTGATGATAAAGCCAGTTGTTGTTGTGATGAAAAGGAACGCTTAAGACCATATGTATGACTCGGATAGCCAAAGGTGAGCTGCAGACACAAGCTGGAGATATGTGTTGGTGCAGCTAGATGGACTATCGCAATACGGGTTTTGCAAGAGCCATCATACACGCGATGTGAAGGCTGCTAACATTCTCTTGGATGAGAATTTCATGGCCAAAGTTGCAGAATTGAGACTGTCAAAGACTGGTCCGTAACTTGATCAGACACATCTGAGTTTAACGGTGAAAGGAATTTTGGGTTATCTTGATCCAGAGTACTTGACCAGACAACAATTACTGAGAAATCTGATTTTTACTCTTTTTGTTTTCTGTGATTCTTAAGGTACTATGCGGAAAGCACTCATTGATCCATATATTTTAAGAAGAAAGTGAATTGATCAAATGTGCGACAAAGTCGGTGAAGAAAACAAACGATATATAGAAGAGATCATAGACCATTTTCTTGATTGGAAGAGATCATATTTTCTAGAGTTTATACTTCAGATCGAAGTGAAATACGATAAAACAACAATAAACTACATTACTTTTTGATATCCGTTGCTACTGATTGGTGTTTTTTTTTTTTGAGAAATGCTACATATTATTGATATACTTTCTATGTATTTATTTGCATATAAGATCTTTAGTGTTTTGTTTAAAAAGCTCTAAACTTCTCTCACTATATTGAAGTAACTTGAGTGTTCTTGATGATGTCTAATGTGTAGAGCATAATGAATTGGTGTTTGTTAGCTTAAAACATTTGTTTCGTTTAATCTCTACATATACTTAAATGTGTATTTTACTTTAGCTGTGTTTATTCAGTAGCAAGTGTTTAAATATTGTTAACAAAGGTCAAAAATGGCAGACATCAGTGAGTGCAACTAAGTTTACTTCAACTCAGCCCCACAATCTATTCTTTAACGTGGATGATCTCTGCATATAAGGATTTGATGACAAAGTGGAAACCTATAATGGTTGTATCTCCTTTGCACTACCCTTTTTCGAAGCTTCCGGTCATGGCGAATTCCCTAATCCATCTCTCTGAATTGAAGCCAGGGCGTAGTAAGCAGGTTGTGGTCACACGTCTGCTGTGCTTTGGTTTTGTTTTTTCCTGACTAATTTCTTTAAATTCATCCAACTCCAGAAAATTATGAGAAATGATGTGATGCCATCTTAAGAAATAAAACAAAAAAAAAAACTAATTATCAACATATCATGGTTTATTTAGTCTTCAAAATAAATAACATGTATAAAATTTAACTAATCTACATATTTTTAATTTAAAAAATTAAGTAAAATATTTACTCTAATTATTTGTATTATTTTCAAACTTTCATCCCGCCCGTAGGACGGGTCAGCCCTAGTATAAGAATATAAGAAAGACTAATATCTTTTGTTAAAAAAAATTCTGAAATGAGTGTTATGAATAGAAGTGCTTTTACAGCATTAAAATAATGGTGGCACAGAACTTACCACATGTTTTTAAATGTTGATTAGTATACTAGTTGATCTTATTTAATCAGAATCTGACCCACAAATCTATTCAACTCAAATATGTTACAAATTTTCTTAAGCGTTTCCGTTTTGGTTATAATGAGATATCAGATTACCAACGAGTGATACTTGTTTTTCTTCCGTTTTGCGTTATAGTTTCTTCCACGCCTGTTTTATTTCTCATCTTTTGATTTCCCTCGTGAAGAAACATCATTTTCTAGTACTAGAAACATTAAAAGAGTAAAAAAGTCAACTGTCTTCTTCCCCCTTTCGTCTTGTTCAAAAAATGACGAATCAAGTTGCCATACTACTAAAATAATGAAACGAATATATTCGTTTTGATTTACGAGGTCTCGGAGAAACCAACATGAAGGTTGGCAACACTGGCTGGTTAAGGGAGTAAACATAGTTGTGATAAAATAGTAATTAAATCTGGTTAGTACCCTAGGTGTATAATAATTACAGAACTGCCACTAGATGCGTGGGTTATTAACTTAATCATATACTAGATCTCAATCCGCACAACTATGCGGATGTTATTTTGAATTATATAATATTATATACATATATATTATTTATTATAAATCGCTAACGGTATACATTTTAAATTTTAATGTCTTATAACTATTTCAAATATAATAACTTGTAGTTTATATGTTGTAAATAATCAATTGTTTAAAATCGTCACATGTATTTTTTGTTTTTTATTATATATTTATCTTATTGTATTTACTTTTATTTATTAAACAAATTAATATGGGACGTATTGTAAACAATAAATGTATACTTATTAATGCATAATAATATATAATTCAATCCTAATTACAAAATTTGTAAAATTTATGATATTGTTAAAATACTTAGATCAACATAATAAATTTTAATATGATTGATTGTGATAATATAATAGATAAAATATACTAGAATATTTATATTTTATTTTATAAATGATAACTAATTATATTAATGTATAAGTATATTTCAAAGCTAACTACAAAATGAGTGAAAATATTTACATATAAGTTTTGAAAATTAAGATTTTTTAAAATCTTTTTAAACAGATTTTTCGAATTTTTAATATATATATATATATATGAAATAAAAAGATATCAAAAGATATTGTGGTTATGTTTCTGGTTTATTAGGAAACAAAATTATATCACTCATGTTATATATAAGTTATATTATTAGTAATAATAAATTATGTTAACTGATTTCTAGGGATGGTTCATTAAGTCCATTTTAAAAAAAACATAGATTAATCAAGGTTGTGACTTCTGTTTTAATATAATAGATTCAATGAGAAATTATCTGTTATATACTACTCGTTTTTGTAATAAGTTTCATTCTAGCATTTTTTTTCTTGTTACAAATTTCAATGAAAATTATATTTAATTTAAGCTGAATATTAATTGTAAATTTCATTGATTTTATAAATAATTTTAATTATTTCAAATACTATTGATCATATAATTAATAACAATTTACATATATTTCTGTCACTTTTTTAATATGTATGAAAAATGCAAAATTGATACTTATTTAGAAATGGAAGGAGTATATATATTATACAACTACCACTGCTACAGTGATACTAACCCAACCTTTCTTGCTCAAGGTCCCCATCTTTGTCAAATGTTAATTTTCTTCTCATCGTCTTCTTAGCTCTTCTGTTTCCTTTATTCTTTCTGTTGATGTCACAATAATACTAAAATTTTGTAAAATGTCTTTTATTTACGTTTCAAAATAGTTCAATTTAGGGATCCGTTGCTAATTTCTTACATAGAGAAAACACATAGCCAATATATATGACTAACTTGTGGGTTATAAACTTGAAATAGTTGCTGCAGGAACTATATACCATGGCGCTAGTATTCTCGCCTTGTGGGCTTGGTGCTGTGATGAATTTCGGTGCTTTGAAAACCTATGTTAGCTCCTCACCCAAGAAATCTCTTACTTGGAAAAGAAGCAAGATAGTTGCAAGCAACCAAGGAAATAAGGCAACCTCAAATGCTTCTGCTCTAGTTGAGACCGAGCCACTGACTAAAGAAGATCTCATTGCCTATTTTTCTTCTGGATGCAAAACAAAGGAAATGTGGAGGTACCACTACGATTATCCTCTTCTATTTTTATCTCTTAAAGTACTTAGTTGTCCAGTCCCAGCTCACCTTTTGTATTGTTTTTATGCGTCTCTTGGGTTGGGTGTTTAGAATAGGTACGGAACACGAGAAAATCGGTTTTGATGTCAAGACTTTGCGCCCTATCACGTATGAACAAATAACTACACTGCTTAATGGTATTTCTGAGAGATTTGATTGGGATAAGGTGATGGAGACTGGGACAATTATTGGTCTGAAACAGGTGATGTACTCTATTTTTTTCTAATAATTAACATAATGTCATATCAGTTTGTTGAGAAAATTTTAGTATACCTCAGGGAATGCAAAACATATCATTAGAACGAGGATGCCAACTAGAGCTAAGTGGAGCACCTCTAGAGACCTTGCACCAAACTTGTGATGAGCTCCAGTCACACCTTTACCAGGTGAAAACTGTTGCTGAGGATTTGGGAATTGGCTTCCTAGGAATTGGTTATGAACCGAAATCTCGTCTTGAGGATGCAACCATTGTGCGCAAGGTTCCTAATTTCTCCACAAACATATTAGTTCTGATGTAGTAAGCGTGTCTTACTCTATCTCTTTGTCTGACGACGGGTCAATTTATATTCTACATGTGCAGAGAAGGTATGACATTATACAAGACTATTTAGACAGAGCTGGCTCAGGACATGACATGGGTCTCAGAACGTGTACTGTTCAGGTCAATCTAGACTATAGTTCAGAAACCGATATGATCAGGAAATTTCGCGCTAGTCTAGCTTTGCAACCTGTGAGAAACTTCAGCTCTTAAAATTTTGTTTCTTTGGACTCAAAACAAATATTTATCTCACTCCTTTTCGTTATACCCTTATCCAACAGATTGCGACAGCTCTATTTGCAAACTCCCCTTTTAGAAATGGAAAACCAAATGGGTTTCTAAGTATAAGAAGGTTGGTTTATACATCAGGCTCTAACTATACTTTTTAGTATTAATTCCTTTTATCTTGTTTGGATGTTTTTACAGTCATTTATGGATAGATACCGATAAGAACCGGACAGGAATGATACCTTTTGTGTTTCATGACTCATTCGGGTGAGTATCTGAATGTTTTGTCTAACTCTTTGATCTTTGTTCAAAACAGTATGGTTAATCATCAGTTTCTTGGTATAGGTTTGAGCGGTATGTCGAATACGCACTTGATATTCCAATGTGCTTCTTACACAGAAACAAAAGCTATCTCAACTGTAGAGGAATGACATTTCGGGTCTACTTCTTTTCAGCATGAAGTTTAACCTTTTAAATTTTTATAATGAGACGGCTTATGATCCAAACATATTTCTTGAATTTGTAGGATTTCTTGTCTGGGAAGACTTCTCATCTATCTCATGAACAGCCCACCATTGACGATTGGGAAAACCATATAGGAACAATATGGCCTGAGGTTGATTACTCTGTTTCAAGAACACCATATCATTTTGAACTCCCCTGTTTCTTGATTTAGTTTAGAGTTCTTTTTAATATGATTATGTTCTGTAACTACACTATTAGGTTCGGTTAAAGAGATACTTGGAGATGAGAGGAGCTGATGGAGGTTCCAGGGAGATGTTGTGTGCCCTACCAGCTTTTTGGGTAATTACAAACCATCTCTTGAAAATAAATAAACACTTGATTTTGCGGATTTATCTAATTTTGTATATATATAAATCTAAGGTGGGTTTGCTGTACGATGAGGAGTCTCTCCAAGCTGTTCTTGATATGATAGCTGATTGGACTACTGAAGAAAGAGAGATGCTTAGAACACAAGTAAACTAAGAAGAGAGATAAATATAATTTTGTACTGTGCAATTTAACGAAATATTACCATTTGACCCAATTCTAATTTGGTTTCAACAGGTCCCAGTCACTGGCCTTAAGACAATGTTTAGAGATGGTCCCTTAAAACATGTCGCAGAAGATATCTTAAAGCTAGCAAAGGTGAATTATGTAATGTGTTTGCTATATCATCATCCTTGTAATCGTACATATTCATTTAGAAATTCTCTGTTATTTCTCAGGATGGTTTGGAGCGTAGAAACTACAAAGAAACCGGTTTCTTGGATGCTGTCGCCGAGGTAGCTCTAACAGGTAATGTTTTATTTTTGTCATCAGCGGAAAGTATTGGTAGGATCAGTGTATATGAAGAAGGTCCTATGTTTCTTGGCAAAACCAGGTGTTACGCCTGCAGAGAAGCTCTTGAAGTTGTACAATGGAGATTGGGGACAAAGCGTAGATCCTCTGTTTCTTGAAATGCAATACTAAGAATACAAAATATCTTGGACATGAGATATAGAGATAAAACTGTCCTCTTGTTTTTTGATAAGTTTAAAAAGCTGTCGTTGGTGTGTGGAGAAAATGGTGCTCTCGGAATAAGAATGTAGTACGTAACGTGTAAAGGGTTTGATTAAGTCGCACAGTTCATGTGTGTTCGAATCATCCTTGATGCAGTATTTCTATTACATTTAAATTTTATTATTATAAGAGAGTAGAATTGGATCCATAGCTCAGTGAGTTGTAGTTTAAGAAGCCTTCGTTTCCAATTAGGTGAAAAAAAACTTTTCCTAACTAGTTCCGGTTGTCTTAGGTTTCTAATACTTGAACGATTTCTTGCGGATAAAGCTTTTGTGCTTGACGTCTTGTTCACATATAAAATCAGTTTCCAATTGGTTTTTAACTTTTGTTGGTTAAAACATTATTATTATTTTACCACACACATAATAGCATATGCATGTAGAGTACTGTGCACATCAATGTGCTTTCATTTGTACAACATATGGTATCTAAATTTTACCGGGGCCTCCATAAACGATAAGATGGCCTACTTTCCACCATGTTTCAGTCGAGTCTCTCACTTTATAACCATGACCGTTGTCCGTATAACTCTCCGTGTTCTTTACAGTATTATCTGCGTTATAGTTTTCGTCGGTAATGGAGATATCACGGATATATGAGTCGTAGTGAGGGTTTCCCACCGGAAAACGACCGTTACCCATCGGAGGACTTGGAGATGATAAAGGACTGTACACTTCACCTCCCCATTCTACCCCCGTCCCGGAGCTTTCTTTGAACCTGCTCGCTGGCCAGAACCCAATTTCTTCATTCGACACGTACAGACCCCAGTTCCCGCTGGATTGATCCTGTACTCAACAAAAGTTATTAATAACTTTTAGTAATTATTATTATACATTTTTTTTTAAAATCAATTTGGAGGCATATTTAATTCCATATATTTATGTTTTTGGAGATCCAAAAGCCTATGTTATACTCCATCCGTTACATTATAGAGAAAAATGTTGTTTTGAAAATATACATTTTTTTATTTCAATGTATTTTTTGTCAACTAATAATGAAAAATTTTAAAGTTCAAAAACATTGATTACATTCTGTAAAATCTTATTGGTTTTAAAATATATGAAATATAAAATTATAGAAAATTATGTATTTATAACTAAGCTTTAATGTGTTTTATTAAAAGTTGTGAAAATTCTAAAACATCTATCAATTATAAACAATTAGAAACACGGAGAGTATTTGGTTATGCAGAAGACATGTCTCATGATCAGATGTTTTTTACTGTACAATAAAAACATATTGAGTCCAAAAAGACGTAACCTTGTATATGGCGATGTCAATTGCTTTTATGTTTTGCGGATCCAGAGGTATTCCAGGAGCCATATCTGCACGGACCAGTATCATTCCGGCTCCATCGGGACATCTGGAATGATAACACTGTTGTCCTCCTGCCTGTATATTAAACCATTACTAATTAACATGTAAGTACTATTTGATGTATAGTAGTTGAGAATCATTATGCCTATCAAGCGTTAAGTTTAGATCAAATGCGAAACCCCTATCTAATCCAACAAATGATAATGGTGAAAAACAGAGTTCTATAAATGAAAAAATGAAAACATTATGCTTAAT
Source organism: Hirschfeldia incana (assembly GCA_026261945.1). Taxonomy (NCBI): domain Eukaryota; kingdom Viridiplantae; phylum Streptophyta; class Magnoliopsida; order Brassicales; family Brassicaceae; genus Hirschfeldia; species Hirschfeldia incana. Next base: position 10,709,465 of record JABCMI010000006.1, read on the forward strand.
TATCAAACTTTCAATCAAATTAAGGTTATGCGTAATTCGTATAATAAAGGCTGGTATATAAGTTCAATCAATATAATAAAACGTTGCTCACTAATAATGCATCTTCTTTTATTCACAAGGTTTTGCACTTACGCAAAAACCTATTATGAAAATCTAAAACGCTCACTAATAATTGATTTACCAACACAAATGTTATGCTTAATTAGTTAATGCATACATGAAAGTAAAATGCAACTATTATTCACTATGAACACAAACGCCATGCATGCTCGTGGTTCTTGTATAAATAAATAAACTAGAGAAGAAATAAGATATAACTCGCTCACGTTAGTAAAAACGAATAGCCGAGTTGTGACTCCCGGGTACAATAGGGGGTTTACCTACAATGAATAAACAATAGGATTTTTAAAAATATGATTGAAGTACATACATTAATTAAGAAAATGAAAGAAATGCACACCCAATTACGCCGAGTATTTGAAATATATATAGCTGAACATTACTTACGGTCCAGCCTGCTTGGATGAATTCACTTCCGATCTGAATGTGCAATCGGGTAGAGCTGATTTGATACGGTTCAACCGGAGGAGTGAAAATAGCAACCCTCATGGCCGCTCCATTGTAAATCTTTGGTTCCCTTTTCGTTCGTGTTACAGCAAACTGAATAAAACGCTTGCGAAAATAAATGGGTGTTCTCTTTTGCAAAAAGTAAAATAAATGGTGGGTGTTCTTAGATCATAGGTTTAAGTTAATTACATGATCATACAAAATCATTACAATTTAATTTATGGTTATATTATAGTTTATTCAGTTACTTATAACTCATTAATTTATTTTCAAATCATTTGTTACTAAAAACGTATTAAATTTTTTGATTAAATAACGAAACTTTGAAATTCATAATTAAACATGATTTATCCCAATGTTAATCCATAATTTAAAGTTAGTTACGGAATATGTGTGTCTGTGTGATATCTAAAAACAAAATTTACATTTTGAAAATAGCTAAACCGTAATATACTCATCCGCCATTGTCAAAAAATGTCATCGGCCTTTTATCTTACTTTCACAATATATTTTCTGGTGTTGAATAAATTAATATTTCATGAACACGGTTAAAAATTTCTTTATTTATTTATTTTAACAAAAAAATGATTGTCTTTGGTTTATTACTCTAAAACAGAAGCTATGTTTTAATAGTTTATACTGTTCACTACCGGTCTCATTACTGCCACATTTTACTATATATTTGACATTTTTTGTTACTGATATATTTGACATTTCTAATTGTGAAATAAAAAACTTCGAGAAAGTACACTTACATGATGGTCATTACCGGAAAGCATAGGTTCATAAGTATTGTTCCATGAACCTCGGGGATTAGAATTGTCACCACCGAGTGATTTCAATCTCAAGAGATCGACTTTGGTGACTCTAAGTATAGGAACCGTACCAATAGGACAACCCACACCATTCTCCCATAAGTGACCAAAATGTTTTTTACCAAGTTTCTCCCTCCTATGACTTGTTGATCCTTCGGAGTATGACATACGCATCTACTCACAAAAAAAGAGTTCTTAATAAGTAGCCAAAATAATCGCACCAAACCGATTTAAAACAGATTTCAAGTAAAACTCAAATCATTTTATATATTTTGATGTGATTTTGCATATGTTGCTTCTTCGGGGTATGATAGGTTAATTATTAAGATAAATAGATAATATTTAATAGAGCAAAATACCTTATCATGGAAGAATGTGTGATTCATCATGGATGGGTGGTCAAATCCTGGTTGTTTGTAGAAATCCACGCACCCATACTTTTCACCATATATAGACTACGGATTCAGAAGTAACAACAACTATCAATCTATTTTACCAGTTTATATATAATATAATCCAAAAATCCTTGTATCTAGAAAGTATCTTTAATTATGATGAGTAAGATGAGGATGAACCTTGATGATTTTAACAGCAGGCCTGTTAATAATCTTAAGCTCTTGATCTATGTCCAAATCTTCAACATTTTTTAATGTCTCAGACGCTTCAATGATGCCAAGGTTATAGCTTATCATAAGGCTACAAAATATGCATAAGAAAACCATCCATATTTCTGAAAACCCCAATTCCATTTTCGTCAACACTGGAGAGACACGAGATAATTATTTGACATATATATCTAGTTTTACCAAGGATTTGAAGATATTTGGAATTATGGAAAACAATAAATGTTTTAAATCATGGTCAAAGTAGCTCTTCTTTATCAACGTTATAATCAAAGTTTTCGTCATTGTCTTGGTTAGGATCTTGGTCAATGGTCTTGAATGGTAATTAATGTGGCAATTTATTTTCATTTAATGATCACAAATTGCATTGTTCCACCTAGAAATAAAATATAAAAATGAGGAGATTCTATAAGAGAAAGAAATGAGAGAAGATAATTCAATGAGATAAATATTTGACATAGATTTTCCACTTTCCATCTTGAATAAAGATGTCAAACATGTTTATCTGTCTCATTCTGTTCCATATCGTAGTGGGTTAGTCGTCGACCAGGTCACAGCAGGCCTGGTCCGTACGGACCGCGGTCTTCAAAATGTCGGTCCAAATCAGTACCGCACAATTTGTAAGTCTTTGCAGACCGTTCCGCGAAAAAATTTTCACGAATGTTGAAGTAGAAAAGTTGTGTAAAGAAATTGAAGAATCTCATCAATATTGATCACAACAACATCCATATGATCACTTCCCAGTTTAATAGTCTTGAAGTAAGTGAGAACCATTTGGACAATAAAGTTCAATTCTTTCAAATATATTTCTTGTATAATTTTTTTGTAAATTAACGTTTCTGCATACCAACAATAATTTAATATTAATGATTTTTTTCTGTTTCAACTAAGTTGTTGACTAAGAGTATAGAGACAAGATTCTGCATTAACTGAAACTCTCAATTCGAATTGTTTAAAGAACAAACAGTAGCTCTTCAACAACATTATTATAACAAATCTTTTAAAAAAAATATCATTTGACAGTACTAAAAACAAAATCCATCAACTTAAATAAGAAAATTTCACACGGATTACTGCAGGATGGTTTGGAGGCAGAGTTGCAAGCGTTGTTATTGGCAATGCAAGGAGCGTGGGACAAAGGGTTTACAAAAGTTGTATTTGAAGGTGATAGTCAACAACTGTTCGATTTAGTAATGGGTCGCAAACGAAGTTTCAGAAACTGCAATTGGATAAGAGATATTCTGGTATGGAAGGAGCACTCTAAAGAATGTGTTTACTTGGACGTCACGAAACAACAACAAGGTTGCAGATTATCTTGCCAAAACAGTATCAATTATTGATGATAATTATGTATTTCATTATTATGTTCCTGTTGGTGTTGTTAACTTTCTCGATGAGGATCACATTAGTTCATCAATATAAAGGAATATTTGTCGGAAAAAACAAACAGAAATGTGGACTTAGGGTAGCGGTCTTCAAAATCTCGCGGATTAACCCGTCTTTCATTTGACCTGTTCCGCATAAGGTCCATCCCGCATTCGTTACATCCCGTTTTAAGCCCGTCTTATGAGGCCCGCAATTTTGCGAGTTTATCAAATGGAAGCCCAATTCCGTCCCGCAGCAAGCTTTTACAGACCAGGTCCGCGGTCCAGACTCTTGATTGCCATCCCTAATCTTGAACAAGAAATAAAATATCACTCATCCGTTTATGTTTCAAAATACGTGTCGTTTAGAATTTTAATGTAAAATTCATTAACAAGATTTTTTTATTTATTTTTCTACTGGTTGAAATATAGTTAAATGCATAAATAATTATGTTTTTACTTTGAAAATATATAAAATTATATTAACCTGTATGCATAAATTTAGAATGACAATCAAAATAAAACAAATGAAGTAATTAAAAACTATAAACATATATGTCTCTAATGATCCCTGTTCGAAAACGCGGCCGGGTTGACCGATTCTGCGCCGTTGAAGCGCTCGGCGGAGCTCCGCCGCCGCGAATATGGTATATTCGGTCAAAAACGCGGTTACAGAAAAAATCATCTATGTTTTGGTGATTTTGAGTTTGAAATCGGTAAATACATTATAGATCTGTCATATTTGAATGTTATAAACAAAGAAACAAAGTTGAATCGAACTAATCAACCTAAAAATGATGATTTACGACGAAGAACGGCAGGAAACGGCGCTGCAACATAGACTGTAAAGTTAGGTTAAAGGAAGAAGACGCAAAGAAAATTACAGTTTTGCCCTTTTTATAGAAGAAACTTAAAAAAATGAATTACTGGTCCATCGAACCCAGGTTTGGAAGCCTCAAATACATTCAATAACCGCTGGACTACAGCACTCTTTACCGTATTTCTCGTAGTGCATTAGTTTTAAAGGTAAGTTATATTATAAATATTAAAATAGTATGAAAATTCCGCCCCGCGTATATCCCGCGTACTCCCCGCATTCTCAATAACTCGCTAGGTCCGGACTCGCCGCACGCGTAACGCCTAGCGGATTTTTGAACATTGCTAATGATAAAGGTTGAGGGAGGATGTATCTTAATAAGAATTCAACGAGAATTAAAATATTAGAAACTATAAACATAGATGTATCTTAAGAGAATTCAACAAGAATTGACATACTTATTAATAAAAACTATAAACATAGGTGAACGTTAATGCTCAAAGTTGAGAGAAGAAGTGAATAATAGATTCATTGTCCTATTCACATCATAATAATGTGGCATTTGGAAGCGCAGATCTTCAAATAACTTAATTTGGGACTATGAAATTATATTAATTTATAGAGATATTAATTTATTAATTTATAGAGATATTAATTATTATCAATAATGTATCCTATTCACATCATATTAATTATATTAATTTATAGAGATATTAATTTATAGAGATAATAATTAAACAATTATGTAGTTTTCTCTCACCACATCCAAAATAGTTTTAAATTATTTTTATTGACATCATGTAAATATTTCTCTAGCCATATTAAGGGGATGTTAGTGGGAGTAATATTTATAAAGAGTGTTGATTTCAGAAATTGAAGGATTTGTTAAATTTAGAAAAAGTTGTAGAAAATTTGTGTATTGTGAAATTCTGTATAAATAAATTGATATGATTATAAGAATCTAAACTAAATAGGTATTTTAAGGGGGTGTTAGTAGGATATGAATTTGTAGGGATTGTTTAAATTCTCAAATTCTATTGTTATTGGTTTGTGAATTTAAAGAATCTTAATAAAATCTAGTGTTATTGGTTTGATGATTGTTTAATGACTTACAAAATCTCTTGTTATTCAAAATGATTGGTTTTTAATGATTCTAAATTTCCATCAAATCTAGTGTTATTGGGAATTAAATCCTACACAATTTTACTTATAAAATAAAAATTCAAGAATCTTGCACATTTCCTTGAGATTCTTAAAATCCTTGAACTAAATTATTTTCATAAACTTTTAGAATATGAAAAACTCTTTAGAAGTCATTATAGACTTAACAAATCTCTTGGTTTTTATAATCAACCAACTCTACAAAAATACTACTCCCACTAATATCCTCTCTAAAAAATTTGTGTTATGAGTTAAATAGTGAACAATACAACTCATAATAACATAAACTTTAATAGATTTAAAGAATCATTAAAATTTAAACTTTTTGAATAACAATAGATTGTGTATAGAATTATTAAAGCATCAAGCCAATAACACTCGATTCTAATGAAAATGTAAAAATATATAAACCAATAACATTAAATTTTATAAATTCCAAGAGCACTATAAATATAACTCCCACTAACACCTCCTAAGAAATCCCCTTTTAGCAAGGAATGAAAATTAATGTTTTTTTATTTCTCATTAGTATTGACATATGTTCTTTCCTAATTTACATAAACACGAAAATACAATCATATAATATAAGCTAATCAATTAGATTTAATTTAATTTACAATACATTTAAATTTAATATGATGTTTAGACTTCCCTTACATAATATGTGTACCCTACAGCTTTCTATTGTAAAATATGAATAATCAATAGTTTAAAAACATGGATACAAAGGATTGGTATAAAAATATTGGTAACGGTCCACATAATTTCTCTAGGAGTTTAGTACAGTAAGGGTTGTAAACTAAGTTGTGGTGTTGACACCTTACAAAATATTACAACTTAAACGACGCTCCTTGAGTTATTAAGTCATTGAAAAGAGTTCGCCCTAGAGATATCCCCTCTGGTCCGGTTCCCAAGGTGCACCGCTCAGATGAATCTCCTTCGCTCCAACGCCGCTGTTCTGTCCTTTTCCCGTTGAAGCAGCTCTGCTCCCTCTCCATGGTCCTGATGTTGACTTCCTCTCCGTCACGATTCAGACCTCCTCCAGATCCGCCGCCGTGGTCGTTGTGCAAGTCTCGTCCGTTTAAAGCTGGCTCTCTCTTTGTCCCTCCAGAACCCCCAGACGTTCCTCCCCTTCAAACCCTCGAATCCTCCATTATTTCCATCGTCTTCCTCCCTCGTTGCAGCTCTCCGGTTCCAGTGGAGCTTCTCCTCTGAGTTTATTTGCAACGACCATTGTTGTAACCAGGCTGTGTGTTTCTACTATTTGGTGCAGATTTTACCACAGATTCTCATTTCAGCTCAAGCCTCAGCTTATCTTTGCAGAAACCTCCTCTCTCTTAGTCAAGATTTCAAAAGGTGTTGTCTCTGTTTCTTCTAGGAACAAGTCTTACCTTGATGAGCCTTGCCTTTTTTTAGGGGTTAGTTGTCTCAAGATGAGTCTTTTACCTCTGAATGAGGATGTTACCCTCCCTTTGAATCTACCTTTACCTCAATTTGAGGATGTTGGAAGCGATTTGTTTTTACCTCAGTTTGAGGATTTTGCAAGCGATCTGTCTTTACCTCTACATGAGGATGTTAGACTGGGCTATCCCCTTTTAGTACCTCCGTATGGGGTTGGTATTAGAACCTTTGTCTTGCTGGCTATGTTTCCTATGGTTTCAGAAAGTGTTGCTTCTGAAAATAGAGGTTTTGGAGGGTGTATACATGGTATGGATGAAGCCCATGATGCCCAAAGCCCTTCTAGGATATTATGCGTGATATCAACTCTTGCAGCCAAAGCTTTGACGTTGCAGGTGGCCCTTCCTACAGCATCATCTGCTGGATTTTCAAAGCTTCAAGTAATTTTGGACTTTATTGTCCTTCCCTTTGCCCTGCATTCAGGGATGGATTTGAACGAGATTGCAGGTTGTCTCCTTGCCACTCTCTTCAGTCCCCTATCATTTAACTTTTATCAGTGCACAGCATTATGTTTGGCTGTTGCAGTTGCAATGTGTGTGTTCTTCAAACTATGTTTCTCTATTACTCTATTTTGAGATATGAATGAATGAAAGAAATTGTTGACAAAAAAAAAACGACGCTCCTCGATTAATATATTAATTAGATGATAGCCTGTGTGCGGAATAATTTTTTTTAATAAGAACAGTATTGCAATACTATAACTTTTAACGATTATAAAATGACAAATGTAAATGTTGGTCTCTCATTGTTAAAGAGTTTACTTATTATAGCTCATTTTAATTATTTTAAAGACTTCATACGCACAAAAGAAATTAAGTTTTGCTACTAACGCAAATTACTGAAATCATGTGGTCAATATTCGTTGTAAAATGACGAAAGTGGATTAAATTTTCTGCTCTTGATTTTTTTACATTTGACTCTCCATAAGTGATTTCATTTTCTACCTTTATAAAATTGTGCTTTCATTCTCATTTCGGTTTCATTAATATGAGTTTGGTTTTTTTCCAACTTATTCTATGACTTTCAGTAAATTACATAAGTGTTAATTTTTAAAAATATACATCTGTAAAATTAGTTCAACTCTAGATACATATCTAAGAATCAAATTTTCACTTTTAATTCTAGAGCCTTCGGTCAATAGAACACACGAAAGTTGAATTCGTTGACGAAAAAAATTCCAACCAAAGGGTTTCGAGACCGATTGAAAACCCTCTATAAGATGCATGGATATCCTGCAGTTGCAATGAGATTTTTACTATTTTTAGTAATTTATAATCATTTTAAGATATTCAAAATACAACATATAAAAATATATTTTTATTATCTGCTTAATCTATGTGATTGTTTAATTTAAATTAATAATGTAAAACTAAGCAAAAAGAGGATATAAAATCCTTATAAGATATATATATATATATATATATGATTTATAATCATTAATTGTTATATATATATATATATATTAATTATATTAGATAATTTCATAGCTTTTATATAAGGAAACAATTTATTTAAGGCAATTTCATATTTAATTTGATAGTTAATTTAATTAAAACTATAATCTATATATTTATATGTACTAACTTATTTTTATAAGGATTGTAAAAGTCATTCTGGTAAAGACACGTGTCTACAAAAATATTTTGTACGCTCTTGGATTAATACATAGGGGATTATGACAATATATGATGAAAATATGAATACTCGTCCTCCTATTTTCTCGTGTCTTTAAAGGTCGCTATTTTAGGAATACTTCACCCTTAGAACCGGCCAGATCATACTCGTCCTCCTATGGATGGCGCAGTATAATCTCTGCTAGATCTCTGGTTAGCAAAGGACTAATCAAAAGGGTGGGATCAGGATCCTCTATATCAGTATGGAATGATCTTTGGCTCCCAACCAACCGCCCAAGACCAGCAAATAAAAAACAACATGTTCTCTTACCGGATCTTACGGTCGACTCTCTTATTGATAGCTCGTCGCGTACTTGGAACTCACTGGTTTTACGGGAAATAATGGAACCTGCGGATGCCAAGATTATTGAAAGTATAACCTTGAGTAGGGTACAAACAGAAGATCGAGATGGGTGGCACTTTACGAAGAATGGAAAATACACGGTCAGATCAGGATACCAAATTGAAAGAGCATATCCGGAGAGAGGAAACGGGATAATAGAGTTTGGACCAACAATTAAGGATCTTAAAGCATATTGTTGAAAAGTGCATTGTCCAGCAAAGATGAAGCACTTTTTGTGGCAGTTGTTGTCAGGATGCATAGCTGTTAAAAAAAAATCTGAAAGCCCGAGATCTCAAGGGAGAAATTGGATGCGGCAGATGTGGAGCACCTGGGGAATCTATAAATCATGTATTTTTTGAATGCGCGCCGGCAGTCCAGGTTTGGGCCCTATCGAGTATTCTTTCACATTCGGATTATTTTCCAGGACAAGCCTTGATTACGAATATGGATTATTTATTCTGGAGATTCAAACCAGCTATGGAACATCATCATTTTGTGTGGATACTTTGGTACATATGGAAATGAAGGAATAATAAGGTTTTTAGTAATCTGGATAGAGACCCGAGAGATAACTTTAAACTGGCGATGACTGAATCTTTACTCTGGTCAGACGCTCAACAAGCCATAATTCATAAAATCATGTTTTACACCCACACGAGTTTGCTTTACCGCTTAAACCGGGACGATGGTGTTTTACGGATGGATCGTGGAAATCAGAAGATACATTTTCTGGTCAGGGTTGGTATAGCACACTATAAGGCTTTGAAGGATTACTGGGAGCCAGGAACACAAGGGCAAGTCAATCACCCTTACACACGGAGGTAGAGGCCCTCATATGGGCAATGGAATGTATGAGGAACCTAAGGCAATATAATGTTACTTTTACAACAGATTGTTCTCAATTGGTGAAGATGATTTCGGAATTAGAAGAATGGCCGGCTTTTGCAAGCTACTTAGAAGACATCAGAAGTCTCAAGAGAAGTTTTCACAGCTCGGAGATTATCCATATATCAAGGATGCAAAACAAAAAGGCGGATAGCTTAGCACGGGGTGTCAGGCAACATACGTCGTTTACTGTTCATATGGATACATAGCAACCAGTTTGGTTTACAGAGTTCATATGAGTCTGTAATCTTGTCGACAAAAAAAATGATGAAAATATGAAGCCAAAACCATTTCCATTTTCATCTTTGTCATCTTCTTCCATGAAATCCAAAACATGTTCGCTTGTTCTTGTTGGGGATGGATTACATATCACTCGGCTAAAGAAGATCTTATTGCTTACTTTTCTTCAGGATGCAAAACAAAGTAAATGTGGAGGTAGCGTAAAACCACGACGATTATCCTCTTCCATTTTTTTTCTTTTACAGTACTTAATTAGTTCTTCCAGCTTACCTTTTGTATTGTTTGTGTCTCTTGGGTTGGGTGTTCAGAATTTGTACGGTGCACGAGAAAATCGGTTTTGATGTCAAGACTTTACGCACTATCTATAGTATGAACAAATACCGCACTGCTTAATGGTATTTCTGACAGATTTGATTGGGGGATAAGGTGATGGAGACTGGGACATCCATTGGATCTGAAACAGGTGATGTACTCTATTTTTATTTCTTCAAATGATATACTACAATAATTAACATAATTTCATATCAGTTTGCTGAGGAAATTTTAGTATATCTTAGGGAATGCAAAGTATAATGTACCACCCCAATTTCAAGGTTAAATAACTTGTTTAAAGAACGGGTTTAAGAAACTTTATACCCAAGTCATTAAAGTTCATTAAAAAGGACAGAACTTAAAACGACAAAGGTTTTGCGTTGCACATGTACGAACACTGCCGTACCAAAACTATAAGCAAGAGCAATCATCTACGTTTTCCTTGATGTGCTGTTGTTGCCTTGAGACTTTTAAAGAGAGGGAGATTGGAGATCGATGATGTTATGGAGGAGAAGCATTGAGGGGACGAGATCGATCGTTCGGGTATGGAGAAAAAAGGTTTGTCAATTTCAAATACTGATTAGCAAACACTGACAAAGGAAAACTGGAGTATAAGCAAGATCAATCAACTACGTTTTCTAGTTATCATCCTTGATGTGTTGTTATTGCTTTGAGACTGATGGATGGTTGGTTCGGTTCGGGTATGGAGAAAAAGGTTTGTCTCGTTTAAATCATGATTCGCAAACACTGACTGAGAGAAGCCATTGAAGAGAGAGAAATGTGAGAAGAAGAAGAGAGATCTCTTTCATGGTGAAGGAAAACTCCAGCCAGTGAATAGAACACGATCTGGGGGAATATGAGATGACTGTCAAAGCCAATCATACCAGAGACGAGAAGAAAACAGAGGTGGGGAGAAGAAATGAAAAGAAAAAAGGAAGAGGAAGAAAGTTTGGATATGGGTTTTCTTTGGTCTTAATGTTTGATACCTTAGTTACCATACGAACTGATTCTTTGTACATATGATTCTCTTACAAGATGATCAATAAATTTAACATTTCATAAAAAAAAGTTTGGATATGGGTTTTGGAAGGAGATATTCAGGTAATTCTCAAGCCATCTAGATCGGACTTTAACACCAAATGCCCCTTTGACTCACAAAAAATGCTCAGATCTCCCACCAATAAAATATAATTTCTTTTCTATTTAAATTTAAATACAAAAATGCTCTAAATACATGTCTAACCCTTTAAAAATCTGATAATTACATGACCCAACCACAAAAACCCGACCCACCCAGACTCAATTGGGTACAACCCAATTACTAAACTAAAACGCCGCGTTTCTCTCTTCTCTCTCCCCCAGACATTTCGATTTCCCATTCCCCTCAGACAAAAGAGCGATGTCCTCCCCTCCCCTTCTGTTCTCCTTCTGAAACCCTAGCCTTCGTCGAGTCCCCTTTGTTCGTTCATCCTTGGTCATCTATCGAAATCGATAACCCATCAATCTTAATTCTCTCTTTTTCTTTGTCTCTCTTTGTCTCTGTCTCATCATCTCGGTTTCCATCATCTCTCTTTGTCTTTGTCTCTAAAACTGCTTCGTTTCTTCTTCCTTCTCCACCAAATCGAGTCTCCATTTTCTTTCTTCTGGTAAGTGATTAATTTCCCTTTGATTAATCTCCAACTTTGTTAGTAGAATTGAAAAATAAATTTGGGGATAATTTGTAAGTTGTAGAAGAAATGAAAGTAGTGTCTCAGTAAGCGAGATTGTGGTTTGAAATTTGGAAAAAATGGTGAAATACTACAATTGATTTGGATAAGTTTGAACTGAAACATAAAAAAAGTTGCGATTTTTGTAGAGTTGGTGATTTATTGACTCTCAGATAAATGTAAACTGAAAGAGATTTTGTGATTTATTGAGTGAATATGTTTTGTTGTTGTGACTGGGTTTTGATAAAAATAGCTATTTTTGAGAATTTTTTCTTACTGGATTTTTGAGTAAATGAATATTGTTGGAGATTATGCAAAGTAATAACTCTGGGTTGTGACTAAATGTGTGTTGTTGTTGTTTTTTTTCGTGGATGTTAACAGGAAATAGCTAATGGCAGGTAGAGGAGGAAAAACGAAAAGTGGGAGAAGCTCAAGAGCTCAAAAATCCGATGGTCCTGCTGTTGAGGTGCTATCAGAAGAAAACACTAGTGATGATCTGCCTGAACACCCCTCTAAGGTACAGTATTCTTTTGGTTTTAGTAATAAATTGTGATTGCTTGGTTAGTTTTAATTAGGAGTTTAACGCCAAATGTTGTTAATAATTAAATGTCAATGTTGTGTATCAGAGAGGCCAGAAAAGGAGTCGTCCAGCTACTAGAGGTGGAGTCTCTAGTAGAACTAGAGCTAGAAAAGCGGTGTCTTATGGGCATGAACCCGTAGGAGATGATGCAGTCGAAGAAGAGAGTACTCGAGTCCAGCAAGAGAGTGCACCAATGAGAGATACAAATGTAGCTTCGTTCTCACTTAATAAGACATGTCTGCTGATGTGTCCTCTAAGGTAATTTGTGCAATTATTTTACTAGTCTTATTAGAGTAAAAAATGACTAATACATTATATATTTTGACTGCAGGAAAGCCAACCATCGCAGCCTCTTGAATTGTACTTCAAGAGCACAGAGTACACGAAGACTTGCAAGATTCAGTCGAAGTGTAAATTGAAGGACACAATCGACCTGATTAAGGAGTTAAAAGAAGAAGTCGCCTGGTTCACAAGCCATCAACAGTTTTGTCATTTCTTCCACATGCCCGATGAAGACTTCCGGAAGCTCCAAGGAATGTGGATGTTACTCCTGCGCACCATTAAAATTGAAGGAGAAGATGCTGCATGGTTTGGGGTGAATGGTGTGCCCATCCGATATTCTATGAGGGAGCATGCTCTCATCTCTGGCTTGGACTGCCATGAGTATTCGAGGAGGAATTTGGAGCTCGGCGGTACTAAGTTTGTGGAGTATTACTTTGGTAAGAAGAGGATCACCATATTAGATGTGGAGCAAAAGCTGCGGTCTATGAAGCAACCATGTACTGATAGATTGAAGATGGCTGTCTTGTTCTTCCTTGGTCGGGTTATCAGAGGAGGGAAGGATTCCGGACCATTAGACCCGTTCATCTTGAGGATAGTGCAAAATTTGGATGACTGCATAGACTTTCCATGGGGTCGTCTAACATTTGAGGACACAATAAAGGAGTTGAAGCATGTGATGAACCGTCTGGATGGTGAAGTGACCACTGCAACCAGCTTTAATGGATTCATAATTCCGTTAGAGGTAAAGCATACAATTTATTTAATTTTTTTTTTGTTATTCATAACCGCAATATGACACAGTAACACTTCATTTATGTAGATTTTGGCTTTTGAGTGTATTCCTAAGCTAGGGAAAAAATTCAGAATCTCTTCACCTGGCGCCAGTGGAGATTGTCCTAGGATGTGCAAGAGCCGGTTTATTCAGAATAGCATGAAGGGTTATCCTTTGGAAGATATATATGATGCGTTTGGAAACCCAAAGGTATACCCTTATATCAAATATAGTAGAAAATAACAGAATATTGAAACTGAAATTTCTGAATGTTTTTTTTTTTTGTTTTCAGACTATTCACAGTGTGTTGGTTTCAACTGTGGATGAGCAAACTTTGCTAGCTCGTATCATTGATCCGGAGCCATAATATCACCGTGAGGGCAGCACAAGTGATAGGTGGAATCACTGGCTTAATGTGAAGCAGAAGAAGATTTGGTGGAAAGAGTTGTATGAGTCAGATATTGCTGCACGAGTGTTTACAAAGAAGAAGGACAAAGAAAAAGTGATGATTGAAGCATGTTCTTCTTCTAATGTTGGCATGGAGTCGATCTTGAAAGGTTTGGAAGAGAGGATGGTGAAAGTCATGGAAGAAGGATTTTCTGGAATTAATTTGACAGTAGATACAAAGCTGGAGGCTATGTATTGGACGTTGGGTGAACTTGAGAAGTCCCAACGAGTTCTGAAAGCCAAGTATAAGAAGATAGAAAAGAGGCTGGATTCTATAGAAGAAGAAAAGGGTCATGAGGATGTGGAGTTTAGACAATGGAATGATTTTGATTTTGATTATGGTAGAGATCAGAATGAGCAGGGTCAGGAGGACAAGGAAGACAAGGAAAACAGTGAAAAGGGTGAGGAAAAGAAGAGAAGAACAAGAAGAAGAAGAACAAGAAGGAGGACAAGGAAAACAGTGAGAAGGGTGAGGAAGAGAAGAAGAAGAACAAGAGAAAGAGGAGCAAGAAGAAGAAGGTTGCAGTGGAAGAGCAACACAGTGATAAAGGTGAGGAAGAGGAAGAGCAGATCGAGAGTATTATGGAGAGATCGAGAGTATCGGCGGAAGCATTTTGGAGAAGTGTTGAAGAGCAAGATATAAGAGTATTGGCAGAAATTGAGGCTGAGAAAAAGGCTGAGAAAGAAGGTGAGGAAAACGCTGAGAAAGAAGCAGAAGATGAGGATAAAACAGAGGAAAAAAATGAGGAAGAAGCTGAGGAGGATGCTGAGAAAGAAGTAGAATCTGAGGATAAAACAGAAGAAAAAGATGAGGAAAAAAATGAGGAAGAAGCTGAGGAGGATGCTGAGAAAGAAGTAGAAGCTGAGAAAAAAGCAGAAATTGAGAAAGAAGCAGAAGCTGGGGATTAAACAGAGGAAAAAAATGAGGAAAAATCAGAAGAAAAAACTGTAGAAGAAGAAGGAGAAGCTCTTACACCAACCGAAAGAACTCTTACACCACCTGAGAAAGCTCCTACACCACTCGAGGTTACTCCTACAAAACCACGTGGTAGGACTAAATCACAGGCCAAGAAGAGCGTTTGCCAGACTCCACCATGGAAAGAGATATTGGGCAGGAGAATTCTATCAGGGTGTAGAACAAACTGGATAACAGCAGCAATGGTGGAAGAAGAGGAAGAGAAAAAAGATGAAGAAGCTGTAGAGAATAGTCCCGCCGAGGAGGATGCTGAGAGAATGGTGGTTGAAGAACCCAAGGAGGATGCTGAGAAAATGGCAGTGGAAAACTGGACTATGGTTGTGTATGTGGAAGAAGCAGAAAAAAAAACTGAGGAGAATGCTGAGAAACCAGTGGAAAAACCAGAGAAGCCACACGCTAGGCCTAAGAGGGCGGCAGTGAAAGGTGGCATTCCAAGAGCTCAAAGATTAGCAAAAATGAAAGGTGTTATTTTTCTTCCTAAATGTTTCTCTTAAACTTGTAGTAATGTTATGTTTAGCTTTTGGATGTTATATTATGTGTTTATGGTTATGGTGTGTTTTTGGAAAATAGGTGGGAGTCCAAACAGGTGTGGTAACTTAAAATTACAGGGGAAACTCTGTTAAAAAATTTGCAAAATTCTGCACAAACTTGGAAAAATACTTCAAAAACTTGAAAAATACTTAATTAATTGAACATATACTTCAAAAACTTGGAAGAATACTTCTGAAACATGCAAACCACATTTAAAACGTGCATGCTTAAAAATACCCACATGTAAAACGTGCAGCCGTTATATAATATAAAAGATTATTTTGATTACACTAAGTAATTCTTGGTAATCTTCAAGGACTTAGTAATACTACCTTACACATAGTAATTTTTTGGGAATTTTCAAGTTTATCTAGTAAAACAATAAGCAAAAATGCTTTTTTGTAGTAATACTAATGCTTTTTCACTATTAGTATCATTAACAAATACATTTGTATAACATATTGTCCAAAAGTACGTAATTTTTTGGATTTTCCTTACTATGGCCTAACCATTCACACACTAACAATGAAAGTTAAGAGAATTTTTTGGAAAACAGAAAAAGGTTTTTCTTAAAATGTTGAAATAACATACCAAAATTATATTGATATATATCTATTAAGTAAGTAGTCTACGAATTGATATATATATATATATATATATATATATATATATCTATCGATTCTATATACTAAACTTAAATATTCCTACCAATATATTTGTTGTTCAAAATACACATAGTAAAACCAGTAAAATCTAGTAATCCAAATAACACATAGTAAAACAAGTAATTCTTAGTAATACAAATAACACATAGTAAAACCAGTAAATCCTAGTAATACAAATAACACATAGTAAACCCCGTAGAGTCTAGTAAGTCAAGTAACACATAGCAATACCACATAATAAAACAAATTTCAACAATCAAACACCTGAACCTGAACCACTTCCACATTCAAAATACGCTCCCATACCTCCTCCCCTGGCTCTGCCTCTTCCACTTCCTCTGCCTCTTTTTCCTCTTCCACGAGCTTCTCCTGCTGATGGATACCTTGTTTCTTGCGGTTTTCCTTTCTTGACTTCAAATTCTGGAGGAAGTACTTTCTTTGCTTTAACTTCTTCTGGTATAACCCAATCAGACATATGAGGAACGGGGTATATTGTCCTGTGATAAGCCAAAGCCCATTTCTCCACCAAATAGTACTGAGAACAATACTCAGAGAGATGGAGTTCCCTTCCCGCTTTTTTTGTCATGAACGTGGCAGCAGCTACTGCATGAACACATGGATATTTGTCTTTATCAAATTGCTCACAAGTGCATGTTTTCATAGCCATGTCCACAGTATAACGCTTCCCATCACTACCATGCACACTTCGAGATGGAAGCTGTTTAACTCGTCAACCGTAAGAATCCCTGCATCAATACATCTTATAGACATTTCTTCCTCCACAATAGGCACAAGCTTTAAAGCGGGAGGTTGTTCAGCTGCCTCCTTCCTGTGCTTGTTAAACCATTCAGCTATTTTTCCAATGATAAAATCAAACATTGGAAGTAAAGTCAACTTTCTTGCGTCTTTAATAACACCGTTAAAAGATTCTGCTGAATTGGTGGTGTCAACATTGTACATAACTCCTTCAAAGTAACATCTTTCCCATTTCTTTTGTTCACAACTTTTTTTAAGATACTCCGCTGCACTAGGATACCTCATGCAAAAAGTGTCATAAAGGGCCAAGAACTCTGCCTCTGTATAAGCGTGTGCGCACTCCATAAACTTAAATGCACACGTGTCTTTGTTGTTACGGACGTAGCTTTTAACATTCTGAGACAAATGCCATATACAATACCCATGAGCCGCCTAAGGGAACACTAGACGCACTGCCTTGATCAACCCTTTGTTTCTGTCCGAAAGAAAAACCAATCCAGGGACATCATATCTCAGCATATCAAGGATAGGAATATGTCGAGCGATGTCGACAAGATCGTATCGGTCGATAGAGATGGTAATCGTCTATAATCTAAAAAACTTAAAAACAAAAACGAAAAACGAAAAATAAAAACATAAATCAGATTTAACTAAGAAAATACCTAACAGTGGGTTGCCTCCCACTCAGCGCTTTATTATAGTCTTTTAGCTTGACTATGGTAGTGTTGAGGCTAGTGAGTTGAGTTCATGACACTTGCTGAATAGCAAGCCTTATCCGTGTTCTCTCCATGTTTCGCTCCAAACCAAGTGGTGAAGAAGCTTCTTGTGGCTTTATCTCCTCTGGTTAGTTTCTCCCTTAATTCATTGACCTCGTTGCGCAGACGTTCTAGACCTTCTGCATTGCTCTCAATGTGGAACTGGTGGTTTCTGAATGTTGGATAGGTGTGTTGGGATAGATCACCGAGTTCTTCTTGTATGTCATTGAGCCTCTCAAATGTTCTCCTTCGTATCATGAGCTGATCGATCGATCTCGGGTAATCCATATCGATCGACACTCGTGTGGGCCTGTCGGTCGATGTCTTTTCTGGTATATCGGTCGATACTAATGGTGCTGGTCTATCCGCAAGTTGTCTGGAGATGGTCTTGATTTCCTTCTGGATGTTCTCTATAGTGTTCTCAATGCTCTTGACGTCCCTTTGCACTGGAAACCATAGTTCCTCAAAGCTTTGGTAGGAAGAATCTCCAACCTCTTGGATCATGGTGAAGAGATCTTGAACTGTCTTCTCCATATCAGTTTTGGTGCAGAACTCGCTATAGTTCATATCGGGTGATGGACTGGGTATCACATCGGTCGATGCTGAGCGTCTGTAATCATTGCAGAGTTCTCTCAATGTGTCTTCAACCTCCTGCAGTCGACTTTCTATCGTTGGGATCATCTCATCAGTTATTTTCTTCTTGCTGGTGTAGAAGGATTTCATCGTTTGGTGTGTGTGGTGTAGAGCCTTGATGATGTGATCCATGGTATTTGCCATTGTTGATGTGCGTTCCTTGAATGAAGTGAAGTTGTTGCTGAGCTGCTGATATTTGTCTTCTAGATCCTTGGTGGTGGTTTCCTCTTCTCGTTTGATGTCGTGATAGATGTTGCTGATGAGATCAGTGATTTCTTCTTTGCTGTAGGTGTTCTGCAAACGTCTATCGTTCGATGTGCGTAGGCCTGCATCGATCGACGGTGTATGATCAGTATCGGTCGATGGAATTTGTTCAGCATCGGTCGATGGCTTCCTGTAGGTTTCCAACTTTGAGCTTAGAATGGATACTTCTTCTTCAAGGGCGTTCTTCTTCTGTTGCTGAAGATCATAAGCACTCTGAATCCATTTGATTTCAGATTGGAGTTCTGATCGGGCTTTCTCGATTTCATATGGAAAGTAAGAGGTTTGCCAGATGTAAGGACTCTTAGCCTCATAGATCATTTGTTGGACTTCAGCTTCTGTGTAGAGCTTCTCTGTAGGTTATATCTTGTTGAAGTGATCTGCATGTATAGGTAAACAAAAGCAAGACCAATCAAATAGTGATGCTCTGTTAAGTAACTCCTCTATGGCTTCCTTTGAAACATGGATGATGTCTCCGTTGACTCCTCTAGCATGCCCAGAGTCATCTCTATAGACTCCAAATTCGTCCTTCTTCTCCCATGAGAAGCGTCGAATTCCATCTTTGAAAGCTCGTCTGCCCATCTCACGGTGCTTATCGAACGATACAAGGTTGTGTCTATTGATCGATATGTGCTGAAATTCTGAATCCTCCGTGTTGAGATGATCAGCTATAGCTCCGTCTTGATTGGATACTGTGGTTGTGCTGATGTGCTGATGGTGCTGATGGACAGGGGTGTGAGGTAATTGTTTGAAGAGGTTTATGGATTCGTTGGCGGTTTGAAGGATGTTTCCTATGTCCTTCTTTGTGATTGGGATTATTCTCCCATCCATTGCTCGTGCATTGCCTTATAGATCTCCGAAAATACCAAACTCATCCGGAGTTAGATAACCAAAATCAATACTATTTATTTTTACCTCGGATGGTGTAGTGGTCGTATCGGGCGATGGTGTAGAAGGCGCATCGGTTGCTGTGGGCTGACAGTTGTCGATCGATTGTTTTTGAAACGTATCGGTCGATGGGACTTCCTCAGGCTAAATTGCATATTGCAGTGGAATTGCCTCTACTGCAAAACTCTCATTATTGTCGCTTGCCCAACTTTCAATTGAGTAGTCTCCGTCTCTTATATCCTTACATGGTGTGTAAATGGATATAAAGTCGATAGGATCGCTTGATGGTTGATAGGGTCGTTTGAGCGATTTTCTTGGTGGTATATCGGTCGATGAAGGCTGGCTTCCATCGGTCGATGCGTTGAATCTGAATGTGTGGGAAGTGTGTCCATCTTCTTCTTCACGAATGAATATGTACTCTGTAGCTCGTTCTTCCTCGTAATCTTCATCATATTCCTCCTCTAAAGGTATGTAGTCGTCCGGTTCTGATGTAGCTGGCTCAAAATCTCTATCTGGAAACTCCACAATAAGTCTGTCTGTTGAGGCCAGGGTTTCAGCGTTGTTCCTCCAAAAGGGTTGTCTATCGATCGATGTGTTGTTGGCTATGGCGGTCGATGAGATGGTACGGATATCGGGCGATGGAACGTTCCTCTCATCGGTCGATGTAACCGGATCGGTTTCGTACTCAGCCATGGAATCGTACTCATGGGAACAGAAACAAGCTGCTACGACTTTTTTGGTCTCCTTGCCTGGTAACTTGATGACCTGGACAGGATCATAGAGGGTGGTGGAATCTATTAGGGTTAGGTAGAGCTTGTTGAACTTTAGGTCACAAACGGCTCTGACGGTGGCTAGGAAAGCTCTTCCAAGCAGTAGGGATGTTTTGAAGTTTAGCTTGACATCCAGGACGTGGAAGTCTGTAGGGATGATGGCGTCTCCAATTTGTACCTCAAGATTTCGTATTATGCCTCCAGAGTTCTGTTGAGAACAATCCACAAAGATGAATGTCTCATCAGTAGGCTCTATCTTCAGATGTAGATGGTCTGTCATGATCTTAGGTGTGATGCTGACTCCTGATCCTGTATCACATAAGGCACGAGAGAATTCAATGTCCCTGATGGAACATGGTACTGTGAACTTCCCTGGATCGCTCCTCTTTGTTAGTGTGATCCTCTTCTTCAAGCTGTCACGAACTTGGTGAAACATCCTCCTGATGTCTTCTTCTGTCTCCTTGGTCTCTCTGAAGAACATCCACAATCTGGGTGAAAAGTAGGCTTCTTCAAAGGGTTTCTCTGCAGGGACCCTTAGAACTCGTTCCTGAAGTTTTCCATCTCTGCTTCATTAGCTCCCCTTTTAAGGTGCTTGGCAATCTTTTATTTCCTTTTTCGTAAGACTCTTCCTCGGTTTTCCTTTTCTGGCTCCATGGGTTCAATGATGTCCGTGGGTTTCTTTAATATGGCTGTAGGAAGGGATTTGGAAAGTTTGGATTGCTCCCAGAGTACATTAAGTCGTGCTACATCGATTTTTGGTAGTTGCACTCGGCGGTGGGGGATAGTATATCGATCGATAGCTACTGATGTGTGTCGGTCGATATTGGTGTCTCCGGATCGGTCGATGGAAAGGTCTCTGTATCGATCGATGGGGTCCGAAGATCGGTTGACGTCCATACCGGTGGGTGGTTGTGGGTGTTTGGCTGCAAAGACTTCGTGTGACATGATTTTGATTGAATTGCACTCGTTGGAGGGTTCCTCGAAGTCTATCGATCGATATTCGTCAAAGTTTATCGATCGCTTTGCTTTTGGTGATATCGATCGTTGTCGAGCCGATGATGTAGATCGATATGAATCAAATCCGGCTTCGGGCGAGGCGTCATCTGTCGAATTTTGCAGCTTATCCTGGGGAACTTCCTCCCAGAAATCATCATCTATGATGGCATTGACGTGGTGGTGAGTAGTAGGCTCTCCTGGTGCTCTTGCCAAGGCTTCTTGTTTCTTCAAAGCCTCTCCTGTCTGAACTACTTGAGTCTCCACTTTCTTCACATAGGTATTCAAAGTATCAAGCTTTGAATTCAGAGTAGTGTAGACAGAGTCAATCTTCCCGTTGAAATCCACCTGGAGTTTCTGTTGTGTCTCTAGAACTCTTTCTAGCATTTCTTCTAGCTTGCTTTCCTAGGTGGGTGGGGGTGGATTGATGTAAAATGAGTTTCCGTAACTCCTATTGTTGTTGGGGTTGCTCCTATTGTAGGAAGGTTTCTGCGAACTGTAGTTGCTCCTCTGTCCTGAGAAGTTTCTGTTTCCTCCTTGGTTTCCAGATCTCTGAAATCCAGCTCCACTGATCCAGTTCACATCTTCGTCTATTTGATCCTCTACGGTTTATGCATCCTCAACTGAGCAAATCTGCTTGTTAAGCAGCTTCTGAACATTATCCAGCTGTGATTGAAATTCATTAATCTGTTCCTTCCCAAGGAATGATACAGATTTTGCTTTGACGGTGTTCTTCGTGCTGTTGCTTGAAGCCAAGTTATCAATTAACTTCACAGCGTCATGTGGATTCCTTGTGCTGAAATTTCCTTCACTAGTAGTGTCCAGAGCCATTTGATATTTTAGAGCGATGCCTCTGTAGAAGGTGCAGAGTAGTTGCACGTTGTTGTATCCATGATGTGGGCAGTCGCGCTGGTAGGACTTGAATCTGTTCCAGGTATCCTTGAAAGATTCTCCAGGTTCCTGAGTGAATGTAGCAATTTTCCTTCTCCAGTCCTCAGCACGTGACTCATCAAAGAAGTTACGCAGGAATGCGTTTTTGATGTCCATCCAGGTGGTGAGGGAACCTGGTGGTAGTTGTCGCAGCCACTGCAAAGCTTCTCCTGATAGAGAGTATTTGAAAAGCTTGCAGAAAAGATAGTCTTCAGGGACTCCGTTAGCTTTGATGGAAGATATAATATCTTCGTATCTTTCCAGATGGTCCATAGGATGCTCATGAGATAACCCACAGAAGGGTATCTGTCCTACGAGACCGTAGTACTGCGGCTTGAGCTCGAAATCTCCTCTCTGAATAGCAGGAGGGCGGATGGCTGATCGGTTGGTATAGAACTGATCTGGACGGTTGTAATCATCCAGGGTTCTAGCTCCGTTGGCTTCATCTGCAGGTTGGATGAAGTCTGTAGTGTCTTGCTCAGGAATGATTTCCTTTTGAGCATTCAGCTTCTGACCTGCTGCGTTACGCAGGTGACCATCTTGATCACGCAGGTCTCCATTCTCATCGGTTCTGAGAATAATAGGCGCTACCATAGCTCGTCGGGTAGTATCGATCGATGTCAGATGAAGAGTATCGGTCGACGGTCGGTGGTCGAGTGATGAAGTGCAGCGAGTATCGGTCGACAAAGGAGGTGTCTCGGTCGACTGTGGTAGAGCAGTATCGGTCGACGAACGGGTGTTGATGTCGATCGATGTCGGTGTATCGGTCGACAAAGTAGAGGTAATGTTGATCGATTTGGAACGTAAATTCTTGCGGATGCTACGCTCCAAACTGTTAGGGTCTTCTGAGTACACAAGTTGATGATTCTTGTTGCTTCTGGTATTGCTGGGCATGTACCTGAAAATCAAGAAAAAAAAATTTGCGTCAGAAGGTGATTTAGCAGAAATTTAAATAACCTAGACCTAATCAGATTAAATCTAATGGCGATCTTAGCTCCCCGGCAACGGCGCCAAATTTGATCTCACTCAAATTACCCTAGGAGTGAATTACTCTCTCAAATAAGAGGTTCAAATGTAGTACTTAGGGATCGAATTCACAGGGAGCGAAGGAACACAAAAGATAGTAATCCTTAGTGACTAAGCTTGGTTGAAATGGTTTAAATGTAAATTGCAGTTGTGAGCAATTGCTCAAGAGAATGTTTTAGAGTTGTAAGTAATAAGAGAAATAGTTAGATTTAAGGTTACTATTAAGTTAGTTTAGGATTATAATGCTATGGGTGTTTTAATGAGTTGCTTGCATATACTAAAGAACTTTGACTCTTTGAATTTGGCCAATAACTGTCGTTACTAGACTTGTCTATTGGTCTGTCCGCCGACAATATCGATCGATGTTTGACAGCTTGTATCGATCGATATGTGTGTCGCGATCGATTACTCTATTTGAGTATAGATCGATATAGCTCTAGATCGAATCGAATATGTGTTCACCAAGATCATAGACCGGCTCTCGCTTATCCCTAGAGGATCTTAGCTTATTCAAGATGATTTCAGGAGACTGATTTATGGATTAAATCATTTCCAAGATCATATTCTAGTTAGCTACTCTAGAATAAGCATTAGGGTTCATCAGGATAATGAGTATACAACTCAACAATCCATAGTTGGGGCTAATCCCTCATAACTATTTGAACCCTAAATCTAACAACGGAATCTACTCAGGCATGACTGAGTGATTCATAGCACCTAGGTAATAATAGAGATTCATTTAGAAGACCGAACAATCAAGTTCCTCGTGATAACAAATCTCTTTGTATCTTTCTTCTAAACTTGGAATCCCAAAACCTTAGATGAGAACAGAAGTGAAAAGAATACTTTATTGATAAATAAGAAGTACTAGAACAATGATATGTTGTAAAAGCTTACTTTGCCAAAACACATAGGCAAAGGTATAAATATTGAGTACAATTAGGTTAAAAACTCGTCAGGGGCATTATAGTAATATTGAGACATCTTGGGCTTCAAGTCGATTGAGAATATTCTTCCTTCTTCTGCACGCTCGATATTGATCGATGTTACTATGTGTACATCGATCGATGGAGTATCTCGTCGTCATTTCTTCAAATGTGTCATCGATCGATTACACGTAATGTGTATCGATCGATATGTATCTCTGGATATCGACCTCGACGTCTGATCTTCAAGTCATCTCGAGAAAACTCTCATTTAAGCTCCAAATGGCACCTAAAACGTCACTTTACTCCAAAATGCCCTTGAACCTGAAAACATACCTAAAAGACTCCAAAACATAGATATATATAGTAAAATCATAGAAATACCATGAGTAAAAGTGGGTAAAAATCATGGTATATCAGCAACACCAAACGCAATTGGGTAGTGGTGATGATTGGGATCTTGAGCAGTTGCAATAAATAACACTCCACCATAAACAGTCTTCAGGTGTGTTGTATCCACAACGAGAACTTTTCTCATCGCGCGGAATCCTTCTATGCTAGCTCCCAAAGCCCAAAACACATACTTAAATTTTTTGCCCTCATCCACAACCACACGAGTTATTGTGTCAGGATTCACCAGCTTCAGCACGTGCATATAACGATATATAAAGAATAACTCTCTTCAGGAGTTCCGCGCACTTTATTAGCAGCTAGTCTTTTTCCTCTATATGCTGTTGTATATGACACTTGCACAGCAACCCAGCAATGAACCAAGTCCATCAAAGCTTTGGGACGTGGTGTGTCAAAACTGCCGGGATAATCTTGGGCCAAAACAGATGCAACAATTTCTTGTGTGCATCTCCTTCTATTAGGCAGTGTTCTTGTGGTAACAACAGAACATCTATGCTGCTTAATGTAAGTTCTAACAGTCCAACGATCTGAATTCGTTAACTTTGCAACACGCACACGCCACTTGCAGCCTTCTTTTTTTCCTCGGCATTTTATCACATATCTCTTGCTATCCGACTTAATTACCTCATACTCAAAACACTTCATATGTGAAGCCTTTTGAATATGAGTTTGCGCTTCCTCCTTGGTTCTAAATTCTTGACCTATAACCAAATCCATACCATCATCACGCTCCTTATAGACAACTTGTGAGACTTCAACTGATGGTCCTGCTTCTCTTTCGGTGACATTCTCATGCATCTCAGTGTTTTCGTATAAAGTGAGCATACCACCAGTACCTTCATTATCAGTTGCACCCATCGCAGTACCATCCTCATCAACAGCCTCTGTATCAATCGCTTCTGTATCAGTAGCCTCTGTATCAATAGCTTCTGTGTCAGTAGCCTCTCTATCAGTAACCTCTCTATCAGTAACCTCTCTATCAGTAGCTTCTCTTTCAGTAGCCTCTCTATCCGATAAACCGCCATTGAAATCAGTGTGATCATCTGTTTGGCTGAGCTCCACATGTAGAACACTTCTACAATTCTCTTGATTTACTTGCATTAGATAACCAAAAACTTCTTCATCATCACAGATATATGATGGCTTATTCGAATACATTACCATTGGAAAGTAACTAATCTTCGCTATCATCTTATATTCATCCACCTTTATCTTCCTGCAAATACGCTCAACCAAAACAAAGTATGTGACCTCCTCCACTGGTTTCTTCAAGACAATAGTGTGAATTTCATCTTCCCCTTCACCAACTCCCGAAATCCATTTTGTATCAGCCCCATCCTTCATATAATATCCTCCATAATCAAAACAAATGATTGTGCAATGCGGATTTTGCATTTTCCTGAAATAAAAAAATTAGTATTACAATTAGAATTATTAAGAAGCTTAAACTTAATTCCCACACTGTAAAGTGCTCTCTTACTAATACTAATTTGTTTCAATATAATACATAGTAAAACTCTTAATAATACCAGAAATACTAGTTATATTTTGTAAACATAGTAATACTGAGTAATATCAGTAATACCCAGAATTTATCTTTGCAGTCACTAATCTCGTTTTTAGTCAAATTTTGTTTGGATTTTTCTTTACCCATGATATATAATTCATATTAGTTAAATTACTGCCAAAAAAATCATCAAAAACAGATAAAAATATACCAGAAACCTATAGACACAGTTTTCAAATTTTAATCTACTCAAATTTGCATCCAATCTTCTTTTTTACACTAGCCGAGATCAATGCACTTCTTTCTAATAGTATTCCACCAAACATTTCATCAAAAACGAACATAAAATATTCCTAAAATCTATAAATACAGTTTTTAAAAAAATAATAATCTCTCAAAACTTTCATCAATTCTTAGTTTTTTTACAATACTCTTCATATATACAACATTTAAATGTTATTCAACAAAAAAAATCATCAAAAACGGATAAGAAATACCTGGTTTTGAAGCTTCAAAATCGTCAATGGAGGGTGAGGGAGAAGAGAGTTTCACGATGGAAAGAAGAGGAAGGTGAGAAACTTGAAGACATGTGGGTCCAGTCATTTCTGATTGGTTAAGGTTGTCTTTTGGGCCCACATGGTTGTTAATTATTTATGTGAAGAATAAATGAGAAAAATGGTGATGTGGAAGAAATATGTAAAAGAAATGAAGGATAGTTTGGTATTTGTGATAAAAGTGGGATCCACAAAAGAGGTAGAAGAATAGAGAAGGGATAAAAAGGTTGTTTTATTTCCCATGAGGGCATTTGGTGTTAGTTTCCATCTAGATCAGGTCAAAGGATTCTATTTCTATAGTGCATGTCAGCAAAGCTATGGAAACTTTCGTTGGTGTTATCTAGACAAGGCCACAATTGTTGTTTCGTCTTGGACAAGAAACCTGCAGCGTGAACTCAAAAATATCAGTGTGTGGAAGCAACTTTGGGAGGGTGTTCAAGATAAAGTAGGGAGAATCGGATCAAGAACGAGTTGTTTATGGAAATAACACATTTCATAGAATCAATATCAGTTGACGGATTATAATTACAAGGTAAACTCTGTCCTTAATTTGATCTGCAATCTGAGAGAAATTTATTTTTTCCTGAACCCGGAAACTTGGATTTTCTTCACAAACTGTTTTGCAGTTTCACGGTCGATCAGATAGCTAGATTCAGATGGTGAATAAGGTTTCTAAGATCTCTCCTATTTGGAGACTCCATCAACGTTAATTACTTACGGAACAAACACTATAGTCTCGAGTCTTGAATCGATCGATCATGATGTACATGTTCTAATTCCTTCACGATTACGATTCTTATTCCTTAATTATCCAACCATTACAAAAAATACATCTAGTGCGAAATAGGTTGTTAAAAGCCTAGAAGCTGTATCGTTGTTGTTGTTGGGATTACCTATATATGAGTATTAGATTAATAATGGCTACAAACAAATTGGCAGAAAGACACGACAATCCCAAGCTTAAGGAAGTAAACATCACAAGGTCTATGGCTCGATCAATTTAAAAAAAAAAGAATAATAATAAGAGAAAACACAAAGTTCTATGGCGTGTATAAGTAAAGCCCCAAACTGATAAACAGACCATGAATATGTATATGTTCTACTCAAATCTTCAAACTCGATCGGTGAAGTTTGTTTCCTGCTCTTCCTTACGAGAGTCGGTTCTCAGAGGAGTATACGAAGGTTTATCGAGAGAAAGCCAAGTACGAAAACAAGTGAATCCAACGAAACCGAGAGTGACGAGGACGAAAGCTATAAATCCAACCATACAATACATCACTATTAGCCTATCTTCGGATGTGTCACCATCATCCATGATTCACTAAATAATCCGGACAAATAATTTATATGTGATAACTATCTTAACGTTCCCAGCTTTCTCTAATTAACAAGAAAGAAACCCTGGTAAGACAAAAATTTCGTGTCCTAATATAACTACTTATATTAGGAAGGAATCAATCTGCATACCCCAAAAAATTAGGAAACCGGATATTATATATAGTTTCAAGATTATCTAAATTTTGGATATTCATATAAACATTAAAATATCAATAAAATCCAAATAAAATATATCAAAACATAAAACAACATAAAATAATAGTAAAATTAAAACTATTATTTATTTTAACTAAAATAAATATAACTTCTACATCTGAATTTGATAATAAATTATAACATCTGAATCCGGATATTGAATTATTTTCTAAAATTTATTCTAAAGCCATATATGTCAACCAGTTAAGGTTTCTTAACTTCTAAAAAAATTGAAAAATGGTTGTGGATAGTTTTACTTACAAAAAAAAATAATTTATAAAGTTAAACCAAATAAATCTACATTTAAATTTTTACATCCAAAAACATAATATACTTCATTCCGATCACCCCCTAATTTTTGAAGCTATATTCCTTTTCAAAATCTAATATCTATAATCGTGATATATTTTTTTAAGATAATTGCAGATTTTGATTTTGAATTATCTAGAAATTAGAATACCTTTTCTTAAATTAACAGTTATAGATATATATTAATTTATAAAAAAATGGATGCATCTAAAATTAATTTTTAAAACCAATTCCTATATTAATAGATAATTAGGAATCCTAGTGATCTAATATCTAACTATCCGATGATATATAAAATCTAAGTCAGCGATCGCGATCAATTGATATTTTATGTTTTCGCTACAAGATTTATCAAATATATTTTTGGATAATAATAATTGTCTGGATGGAATTAGAGTTCGTATCAATTTAATCAATATATATGTCCTACTGATTTTATGATTTGATTTGTATGCATATATATATATATATATATATATATATATATATATATATAATGTTTTTAACTTATTGATGTAACCATCTGTGGATTCTATGGCTGCTCCTCCGTTTACGTTCGACGCCCGCCGTGATTACATAATATGGCTTGGGACCGAATGTGTCGGATTTGTCTTCCTCTTTTCAGCCATCTATTTAATTATATATGTACTATTTTTGGGATGGCTGATTGGTGATGAAGTTATTCATGAAGACTATCGCTTACGCGATATCGAACTTGGGAGGTTGGAGGCGGGGGAGACTATTCAGTTCCAGGAGGTATGAATCAACCGGTTTTTGAGTGTTGATGAACTGTGGCATAGTTGTTTTTGTTGGTGTTGTTTCTTTTTCTTTTTTCTAACTTTATTTTCTTAAAAATTTTATGCAATTTTGATTCACCTAGAAAATAACCTACCAGGTTATCAGATATACATATACCAATGATCACATATATTCATGCAGAAAAAGAAAGAAACCCTAAATGAGTTTGAATGAACACTACCCATTACAAAGCCAATCCTTAGGTAACCACACGGGATCCATCCTGTGTTTATATACAAAGTTCTTCTGAAAACATATAAACAAAGAATATCGTTTTTTCGGTGATAATGTACATATGCGTTATTTGCGACAAATATAGCTTGCTAAATGGTAAAACGATATTTTACGTTATAGGGACATTAACAACCGTTTAGTTATTTATTCAAGAGTTTGTTTCAAATATAACATAATTTGAATGGGCATTGTGGTCCGGTGGTCAGTCCCAATCCTGATAATATATGGGCTGGAAGCAAAATGAAAAATATGGGCATGTTAGTAAATATGTTTGGAAAAAATAGGTATATTACGCTAGTCTCATCCAACGCTCCACATTTTCATAAGGGAGAGTATTTACTTCCCACAAAAATCAACTAATCTAGGGAAAGTTTCGGATAAATTCAGGCCAAAATATTACTTAATATTTTAGCAGCCGGAAGCATGAGCTTCTACGGCTTCTACCCAAAGCCGGGCTTGCCGGTGATAGTGGACAGACCTTAAATACAAATACATTTTGGATTCAATTATTCTGTTAAAAAATGCCAGTAATAAAAAAAATATATATGATTAGTCATAACTCTTAAAATATATAATATTTGAGCAAACTTCCCTATAATTATTCTTGGTTTTTTGGGAATGTGGCATAAACCAACGTGTGCACAAAAATATGTAAAAAATTTAGTGATTTAAATAGATTATGAAACAAATTTATTGAAAATAAAACAAAGTCATTGTTTTAAATGTTTTATCACAGTAAGATCAACCATTAAAATAACAAATGAATCTAAGAGTTTTTTTTCTCTCTTTTAATCATAATACTCACATTAAGAAAAACTAATAATATATTGAGAAAAACACAACATATAATTTGCATATAATCAAAATAAATGGTGAAAATATAAATAAAATAAATAAATAAGTAAAGCCATCATAAAATTAACAAAAATCACGATGTAAACATCAGACAAAAAATATTTTTAAAAATAGATGTAATTTAAAAGAAATGACAATGAAAATATAAAGAAATAAAAGTAAATGAATAAAAATCAAACAAAGATATCTAAAGATTTATCCTACACACACTCGACCTAAAAGATTTACTTATTGGCAACAAGACAAATGTTAGAATATCTTAATATCAAACATTTAAAATCAAATAGAATGATAAAGTAAATATAAAAAATAAAAAAATAATTTATAGATATATAACTATATTTCAAAATAAAAAGGGAAAAATACAAATTATCTGCGCGAAGCATGAACCAAATCCCTAGAAATATTACACTATTGTAATATTTAGACTTAAGTAAATTACAATAGGAACATAAATTATAAGTAAATATAGTATATAAAAATAAATATTACATTAAACATATACCGTTATATGATTATTTGATATAAAATCAAGAAACTTAGAATAAATAAGTATACAAAATAAGAAAAATAAACAATAAGTAAATATTCAAAATAAGAAATCAAAAAACTAAATTAAACGTCGTGAAAATATATTTCTCAAATAAGAAAATAAGTATATTTACTTCTCAAATAATAGAATAGATAAAATTTAATATTTTACAGGAACACAAGAACAATCAAATTATAGTATGTGATGTATTGTCCGAGTGAAACTTTGTAACCGAGAAGCTAAAATCCTAATGTGTCTAAGAATATTTGGAAAATACCATAACATACTGGGCACACATATTTTCTTCACTTTAATGGAACATATTTGAAAAACATTGATCAGAACTATACCTTAATAACATATGCATATATTATAAATTAAATACATAATCTTTTTAGTAAACAAATACTCTCATGTAAATATTTAATGATTATCATGCATATAATTAGACTTTAATTTATTTTGAAAAATGAATAATGGTGATATGATAATGAAATTAAAATAATTTCAATAAACAGTTTATGTTATAGAACACCATAAAATATATTTTGAATTTATAAAATAGCGTAAAATGCATATTAACAACCAAACCATATATTTAAATTATGTATCAATATATCTAAATAATATTAGAAAAACCTACACGCCGTAGTATAAATAAAAATAAGAAAAGAGAGAAACCATGGCGCTTAGTGCACGTGTCAAGACATGGGCGAGCTTCGGTTACACGTGAAACCAAATCAAACTTGGTCTTGTCTTCCTCCGGAGCTGCTGCTGCGGCGTCGACATCGGGATCATCGTCTTCTCCAGCGGCTGGTTCGTCATCGACCACGTCCTGGTTCTCAGGAATCGTTACTCTTTCCTAGTCCCTTCTGCTTCTCCTCCTTTCTCCACCCTCCTCCGACGCTAGAGCGGTGATGAGCAAGAAGAAGATAATTTGCTGCAAAGGCTCTTATTTCTCTGTTTCTTATTGGATTTAATTTGCTGCAAAGATTCTTCTTTTTTATTGAGTTACATCAAAGGCAATCTCAGGACTGATAAATTTATAGCTTTGGGGGTTTATATTTCGTTTGAGATTGCAAGTTTAGTGCTTTTGCTTCTTTATTTGTTGGGATCATTTTGGTAGGTATTTTCCTGGGAATGGTTTTCATGCCAGTGGGATCACTTCTTTTCTTTTAAGTTATCGTTATTGTTCCTGTAAGCGCCTTGTTGTTGATTGGATTGCTTTTTTCATATATTTCGATTTTGTGTATTACTTGTTTGAATATTAGTCTTTGTTATCCAGTGGATTCCTTATGAAATTGATTTTTTTCTTTTTTTTCTTTTGGATGAAGATTCAGTGCAACGTCTGCGAGACGGCGGAAGCGGCGGTGTTATGTTGCGCCTATGAAGCTCCGTTGTGTTGGAATTGCGACAATAAACTCGCTGAGAAACACCAGAAAGTTTCAACCTTTATAGATTAAGATATGCCATTGCTGTTTTAATTGCTCTGTTTTCTTATAAAATGTTTTTTTTTTTTTTATTTTGTCATCCCTTATAAAATGTTTCAACCGCGAATGCTTTGATACAAGACTTTGTTTTGTCCTTTTTTCTAGAGTCTGTTGTTACTGCTGCTTCGTTGTTAATTTTATAGTTTTGTGCTATTTCTTTGGTATTATATTAGGGCATCCACATTGCTAAGACCAATATTAAAGTTCTTAAGATAGTTTATTAGTTTTTTTAGATTAAAAAACAAACTTGAGATACATTAGGAAAGGTGTTGATTATTGGTAGAGACTTTTATTGTTTCTTAGGTGAAAAAAATTGAGATAGACTTCAAAATACACAAAAGCATAACATGCAGAATCAACAACTGCCACAACACGTTCCATGGTTCACTTTGATTAGAGGATGAGATGACTTCATCGGTTTTAAGGACTTGGCTAGAAATGGTCAGTGATGCTTCTCCCTGTTTTGAAGAAACTTTAAGTTTCAACTTCTTCTCACTGGACTGTCTTTCTTCCCTCCATAAGCTTCAGAGTCACCCTGATTGGACTCTTCCTGGTTTCTGGTTTTTCTTTTGATAGTGACACGTACTGAATGGGTGGATGAAGTAGTCTCCATTTTCTCTGCACCAGAACTTTCATCTGTAAAACACATAAACAAACCAACAGTTGTTGGAGTTTACTAAAGAGAAAAAATGTAGAACAGACACAGCTCGGAACCAAAAAAGTCTGTTCTGCCTTCAATGACATCAGAAGGTATAGCAATTTTTTGAAACTAAATGAAAACAAATCCACCATTCCTTATTACAGTCCTCCACACATGAGATAGAGATAGAGTGTGTGTTCTTGATGTCCAATGACATACCTAGTGAATTGCTGTCCATATGAAGCCTGAAACAAAGTACCAAACAAAGTAAGGAGCATGAACTTGCTTCAGTGAGGCTCTAAGTTCTTGAAACGTCATGGTCTCAAAGTCATTATCACTTCCCTACACATCAAAACCAACAATTAAACATGAGATGAATCTGCATAACCTTAGCACCAACCATCAGATGACAATTCTAATCAGTAGCTGCTTACTACCTTAATTGCCTTTCCCTTATTGTTGTTGATAGATAAAGGTACGGACTTTGCTGTAGCATTTGACATAAGTCTCTTGTTGAAACTCGTTCTTCCTACTCTAACACTGATGATTGATGAACCAACTCTTAAGCTCCTAAAGGGCACCACCAGAAACCTATAATCATCAAAAAGTAACGAACTTTCACACGGTAGAATCTTGGAAAACATGCAAAAGTTGATAAAATGTCATAACATTTTGCAATTCAGACAGAACCCAGAAGAGATCATACATCAAAGAGGTGACAGGGGTTTGGTTTGTCTCAATGTAAGAAACTAAACGGAAGATAAACAACACAAAAAAGGCCTAAACTTTGAACAAGAAGAAGAGCACGCACTTGGCGGCTTGGACGACGGAGCTCTGGAGACTTAACATCTGCTCGAATTCGACTCAGTTTGTGGCGATGATTGTGAGCAAGAGGGAGAGAGAGACAGAACAAGAGAAAGAAGAACGGAGAAAGTGATCGGTTTTTTTTTTCCACTCTCACAAGACCAACACGTGTTAGTAAGAACTCGCTCTGAAAACTTCTTAATTAAGAAGTGAAATGGGCCATTTCTAAACTTATTAACTATTTTTCATTTAAATTTTGGGTCAAAAAAGCTAAGATATGGCCTAAGATATGTGCAATGCTGATGTCCTTAGTATACGGGATCTTGAGAGCAAGAATGTTGTCCAGGATTTGAAGGTTGATCTCAAGGCTGAAGCTGAGAAGGCTGATGCATTTGTCCGAACCGGAAACCTCATCACCATGGTAACCATACTCACTTAGTCACTTGCAATGGGCTCGTTTTCAGCCAATCCTCATCACCATGGTAACCTCTCCAGCTTTTCATTTTTGTTCATGAAATTTCATGAAAATTGTTTATAAAAAATTAAACAACCAAAAATAAGAGATCTGCAATGGGGGAACAAAAGAATGAAGTTGCTTGCCCAAGTCTCTTAACCTAATTTACTTCTTAAATATTACTGAAATATTACTAAGCAATCCATAATAGATTGATAGGATAAAGATGCTCTTAAAGAAACGTTGTGGGGCTGCTAGTAAATTAGATGAGTTGTGTTGTTTCATGAGAAGGGTTGTAGATTTAGCATTTTGCAACAAAAAAGGTATATTAAAAAATATGATTTAGCTTTTACCAAAATATATGATTTAGCCATTTTTCCTTCAAAAATGTGGTTCCACAAATTCAAAACACAAAGTTTTTTAATTTTTCACTAAAAGAATAGCTCTGCAGTAGCCAGTAAAAAAATATTAGTATACAACTTCCCACAGAAAATATGAATCTATAATTTTCCACCAAAGACATGATATTCCAAATTTTAGTCAAAACAAAATATTTCATGACTTCTGTCAAAAAAAAAAAAATGTTCACAATCCCGTGTTTTCTACCAAAGACGACTTTTTCCACTTGTGAATCAGTTAAAAATCTAGTTTTATATTTTCCACCAAAATATATTTTCAGAAATATCAAAGTAAAATAGTTTATTCGTTAGCTCAATCATAAAATATATTTATGAAGTTTTTGTTCGAATAGTAAATAAGCATTTGCGGAATAAATTATATGTGATATATATATATATATATTAAAATTAAAGCAAAAAAAAAGTTAAAAAATAAATAAATGATATGCGTATGTGACTCGTGAATTATATGTCAACTAGTATTACCTCGGATCAGTTTCATGTTGTTCTAAATATATGATCATAAAATTGTAACGACTACTAAAATATTTTTAATAAATAAACACTTACACCTATTTTATAAATCTAAAATACATTGACACATAAACTTAGAAGCAGCTCCATTCAAATAGCAGTTGGAAACACTAAAGTAGTTTTTGTGAGAGATGTGTGATAAAACACTTTCATATTTGAAATATGTGTCCGGAGAAAACTTCATTGGTAGATTAGTAAAGTTAACATATTGTACAATAATACATGAATACTTTAATACATATTGTACAATAATACATACATGAATACTTTAGTATATAAATTGGACTTTCCTCTCCCGATAGAGTTTCACTGTGAATTAACAGAAACTACACATCCTCTCCTTTTTACATTTCCCTTTAGTTTTCTTTTTATCATCTAATGTTTCAGAGAAGCTTGAAATCTATTTGCTTATTATATAAGAAACATACACAGAGTTGAGTTTTATCTATTTAAACAGATTTTAGATATTATGATTAAAATATGAATGCATTTACCTTTTTCCAAAAAAAATTGAGAATAACTTTTCATGTTGGAAATAACTTCAAGCTTCTGATGTTAAACAAAGCTCTGATTTTCCACCATGTATATTATGATAAATCGTCTACTTGAATCATACACATAGAAACAGAGGAAACTGTTTACAGAAAAAGAGAATAGAAGAAGAAAAAGAGGAAACGAATATATAAAATAATTGTTGTTTGAACGTGATGTTGCAGTTTGAGAAAATATAGGAAACTGAATTTATGCAGTTATAATAATATTTGAAAAAAAATACGTGGTTTTCTTGTCGACAATATAACTTGATTTTTTTGTTTTGTTAAAAAATGACATGTCAAAATATGATTGGCCAAGCGACTTGCGTTTTAGTATATAAGGAACTAGGAATAAAGTTCAATCTTTATCTTGAAAACAGTATATTTGGATCTAAAAATATAGTTTTGAAAATAATCAAATTTTTCCAGTTAAACATATTTGGGCTTAAAAATTTTGGGTTTAGCCTTAATAAACTCAAAATAACATCTTAAAATTATAAAGTTTATATGTATTTAAAATATTTAAATGCTTCTTTTTATATTTTTTTTATAAATACAAGATTAATAAATGTTTACTCCTATTTTATTTATAATTTTGAGGTGTTTTACACAGACTGGTTTTAGATTGAGTGTCGCATGAGATGACTTTGCATGGACTGTTTAGGTCTATATTTATTCTTTTTTTTGGTTTGGTTTGTAAGTTATTCACTATCTAAATTATTATTATTGTCAACCCAGTTATTCTCTATCTAATGAAAAGCCCGATTAAATTTATGTTTCGAGATTTGAATTTCTTGTAATTTTTAGGCCTTCGGCCCCATCAGTATATACAGTTGACATTATAAGATGATAACAATCGTGTATATAGTTTAGATATCATTAGATATTGTACTCAGTATATTCTCCTAGAATATCTCTCTTGTACTGACTATATATTCACGTATCAATACAATAACCAATTCAAGGGAAACAATATTACTTACATGGTATCAGAGCGTTCTTCTTCCTGAACCTCTCTGCAAATTCTTTCTTCTTCTCTTCTCTTTTCTTCTTCCTTCTATTTCTCTTACTCCCTAGCCATCAATGGCTGCCAACGCTGCAGCTGCAGTGGCTCCTCTCGAGCGTATTTACGGAGTCACCAACATCAAAACACACGTTCCCTTTGTTCTCGACACAGACGATGGAACTTATGATGCTTGGCGTGAGTTATTCATGACTCACTGTCAAAGTTTTGATGTTGCTGGACACCTCACTGGCACTCTCCTACCCGCTAATGACGATGATGAAGCTTGGACGAAGCGTGATGGTGTCGTCAAGCTCTGGATCTACAGTACTCTCTCCAAAGAACTCTTCAAGAGCACTTTCAAGACAGGCGGAACGGCTCGGGAGATCTGGATCCGCATTGAAACCTTCTTTCGTGATAACAAAGAGGCTCGGGCCGTTCAACTCGATCACAAGCTCCGTACACAAGAGATTGGCGATCTCTCTATGCAAGCATACTGTCAAGAGCTTAAATCGATTGCTGATCTCATGGCCAATGTCGACGCTCCAATCACCGAGCGTACGTTGGTTACCTACCTGCTGAACGGATTGAACGCTAAATATGACAACATCATCAACGTCATTATTCATCGTCAACCGTTTCCGACGTTTGAACAAGCACGATCCATGCTACTTCTGGAGGAGGATCGTCTTGGCAAAGGCAAGAAGTCTTCTACTCACAAGGACGAGTCATCTTCTTCAGCCAAAGTCCTCAACGTTACTGAAAGCCAACCGGAGCAGAAGGCGTCCAACTTCCAGAATCAACAACGCCACTTCCAGGGCAGAGGAAACAGAGGACGTAACCGCGGTAGAGGTCGCTACAACAATCAGCAACGCCCTGTCTACAATCAATGGGGCACACCGTATTGGCAATCTGGGTACCCGATGTGGCCTCAACAACAACCAGCACCATGGTTTCAGGCTCCACAATCGATCCATCCACAGCAAGGACTACTTGGACCACGACCTCAGCAGCAGCTCCTTGTACAAGGACCCCACAACAATACTGCAAACCAACGTTACGAGCCAACAACAGACTTTGCCTCCGCCTTCAATACGATGACTCTAGTTGATCCAACCAACTCGCAATGGTACATGGATTCCGGAGCCACTGCTCACCTGACAAACACGGCAGGTAATCTTAAGTCCGTTTTTAAAAATAGCATCGGAAATACGGTTACTGTTGCGAACGGAGGAACAATTCCGATCAGCTCATCTGGTTCTTTTTCTTTTCAAACTCATACTCGTCCTCTGTCTTTGAACTCTGTTCTTGTCACACCATCTATCATTAAAAATTTAATCTATGTTCATCGTTTCACAAAAGATAACTCTTGTTATGTTGAATTTGACCCTCTTGGTTTCTCTGTGAAGGATCTTCAAACTCGCAAGACGATTCACTGCAGTGATAGCTCAGGGGATCTCTATCCATTCCTTCCAGTCAACAATAAAACGACGAGACAACCTTTTGCTTTTCTTTCTGTTTCTTCTGATATTTGGCATCGTAGACTAGCTCATTCTAATGAGCAAACTTTAAATTCTTTGATTTCTTCTTCTCTGTTATCTTGCAATAAACGTGATGATTTTCATTTATGTTCAGCTTGTCAAATTGCCAAATACACAAAACTTCCTTTCACAATCTCAAACTCGACAGCCACATAACCTTTTCAAATCATACATTCAGATCTATGGACTTCTCCGATTCAGAGTTTAAGTGGGATCAAGTACTATGTCTTGTTTCTCGATCAATACTCCCACTTCCTCTGGGTTTATCCCTTGCGGTACAAGCATGAAACTTTTTCAAAATTCCTCCATTTCCTTAATTATGTTAACACTCAGTTTGGGAAGACTATAAAGTCTTTGCAGTGTGACAATGGAGGAGAGTTTGATAACTCTGCATTTCATGACTTCTTCGCTACTAAAGGGATAACCTTCCGTTTCTCCTGCCCTCATACTTCTCAGCAGAACGGCAAATCTGAACGGATGATACATACGATAAACAATGCTGTGCGTAGCCTTCTTTTTCAAGCAAATATCCCATCCTCTTTCTGGGTAGAAGCTCTTCATACGGCAGTCCATATACTGAATATTTTGCCTTCAAAAGCAATCGACAATGCTATTCCTTACTCGGTACTCTTTCAAAAACCTGTTTCTTACTCTCATTTAAAAGTTTTCGGTTGCTTATGCTTTCCTAACATAAACCATGCTCACAATAAAAAGCTTTCTCCTCGCTCCACTAAGTGCATTTTCCTTGGCTATCCTCAAAATCACAAAGGCTATCGCTGTTTCGACTTATCTACTAAGAAGATCATCCTATCTCGACATGTGAGGTTTGATGAAAATTGTTTCCCATATGAAAGTCCAACTCTTAAACAGGACAATCATTATAACTTCTTAGATGCCGATGCCGAGTGCTCTCCTATGTTCAAAGCCATACTCGAGTCACCTCCTGCAGCTGCAATCACTCCAGCTCCGACTCAACCTCACTCTGAGGCGCCAACTCATACTGCACAAGAGGCAGCAGAGGTACCAAGGCACGCCATGTCAACTCGTTCGAAACATGATATTTCTAAACCTAAACACATATTCACTCTTCATACTCAAAGTCGTTCACCACTCCCTACTAGCTATAAAAAAGTCTTAGCTGATCCAAATTGGAATCCCTCAATGCAAGTAGAGTACGATGCTATTGTTAAAAGTGAGACTTTTGATCTTGTCCCGCGTCCACCTAACACTAATGTTGTGGTTTCCATGTGGCTGTATAAACATAAGTTTGATGCAGAAGGTGAATTCAAAGGCCATAAATCTCGGCTGGTTGCAAACGGCAAGTCTCAAGAACATGGAATTGATTTTGAAGAGACTTTTAGCCCAGTGGTAAAGCCAGTTACCATAAGAGCAGTCCTTCATGTGGCGCTCAACTCCGGATGGGCCGTTAACCAGCTCGACGTTAAGAATGCTTTCCTCCATGGAACACTTGATGAGACTGTCTACATGACACAGCCCCCAGGTTTTGTGGACAAATCCAAACCAGATCATGTCTGCTTGCTATAACGATCTATCTATGGGCTCAAACAAGCTCCTAGAGCTTGGAATGCAAGATTTGTGAATTTTATTACTAACAATGGTTTCATACAGAGTAAATCAGATGCAAGTCTGTTCATATACAAAAAGAATGGACTAACGGCATATCTTATACTCTACGTGGACGACATCCTAGTGACAGCTTCCACTGAAAACCTCAAGAACACGATCATTGCAGTCTTGAAACAGGAGTTTCCAATGACTGATCTCGGACTTATTCAATCTTTCCTTGGAGTCTCGGTCAAGTACAATGAGAAAGGAATGCTTTTGAGTCAATCACACTACGCCGACGAGATCATACTTCGCGCCGGAATGTCAAGCTGCAAACCTTGTGCAACTCCAGTCGACATGAAATCCAAGCTCTCCACAGAAGCCGGAAAGCCTATCTCTGAACCGACCGAATACAGAAGCCTCGCTGGAGCTCTACAGTACCTCACATTTACACGCCCTGACATCTCTTATGCAGTGCAGCAAGTCTGTCTTTTCATGCATGATCCACGGGAGGGTCATTTTCTTGCTCTCAAATGGGTGATCCGTTATCTTCAAGGAACAAAGACGATGGGCTTACAACTTCTCAAAGGTCAATCCATGAAGCTAACAGCCTATACCGACGCGGATTGGGCGGGGTGTCCTTCAACACGTCGATCAACTTCCGGTTACTGTCTCTTTTTAGGAGATAACCTCATTTCCTGGTCTGCCAAACGCCAACCTACGGTGTCACGTTCGAGCGCTGAAGCAGAGTACAAGGGAGTTGCAAATGCAGTTGCTGAATCTTGCTCCCTACGAAATTTGCTACTGGAAATGGGACGCCCTATAGCTCATGCATCAATTGTATACTGTGATAATGTCAGTGCCGTGTACCTATCCACCAACCCA
This sequence comes from Hirschfeldia incana, assembly GCA_026261945.1. NCBI lineage: Eukaryota > Viridiplantae > Streptophyta > Magnoliopsida > Brassicales > Brassicaceae > Hirschfeldia > Hirschfeldia incana. Next base: position 10,750,201 of record JABCMI010000006.1, read on the forward strand.
GTTCAGCATCAACGAACAAAACATATAGAGATCGACATACATTTCGTTCGCGAGAAAGTCCACATGGGTCTGGTTCGAGTTCTTCACATACCTTCCTCCCTTCAATACGCGGATATTTTCACCAAGAGACTACCATCTTCTTTGTTTACAAACTTTCGCTCCAGTCTTGGTGTGAAAGTCATACTTCTGGACTTTATGTAAGACGTTCAAGTCCACTTTACAAACCGAACCCGAGTCACCCGCGTGACAGGCGGGAATACTTACCACTATACTACAACGACGGTATGTGAAGAACTCGAACCAGACCCATGTGGACCATTTTATACGTATATAAAGTGGCATAAATACTGAAGATACCGAGGAATTTCCGAGGAAGGGCGGTCGTCGGAATGGTCGTCGGAATATACCGAGGAACCCTCCGTCGGTATTTTCCGACGAACACACTTCCTCGGAAGCGGAGGAAAATTCCGAAGAAAATAGTTCCTCGGAATATTCCGAGGGAGAGGTTCCTCGGAAAATTCCGAGGAACATATCCCTCGGAATATTCCTTGGAATAAACCGAGGAACGTTCCCTCGGAATTTTCCGAGGAAAATAAGCCTCGGAAAATTCCGAGGGAACGTTCCTCACAATTTTGAAAAAAAAAAAAAAATTTTTTTAAAAATATTAGAAATATAAATTCGAAAATAATAAATTAAAATTTAGAAATTTAATTTCGAAAATATAAAATTAAAATTCAGAATCTTACAAATTAAAAAAAACTTTACAAGTTTTTGAAAAAATAAAATCTACGGGTTCGGGCTCGGGTTTTGGGGGTTCGGGTTTTGCAGGGTCGGGAACTGGACGTTCGGGTGCAACGTCCTCATCATGTCCATCATCTGCTGGTTCAGCCTCCTATGTTCCTCGTAGCTCGCCTGCTGTGCCTCGAAGCTCGCATACTGTTGCTCGAAGCGCGTCTGTTGAGTCGCCATCTGGGTCTCCAACACAGATATGCGGTTATCCTTGTCCTGCAATTGACCCATAAGTGCTTCGGGATCAACAAAGGCGGTGGTGCAGCAGAAGACGTAACCGACCGGGACCGACGAGCCAAACCGAACAATCGGCCCTTCTTCTTTGGAACCGACTGAAATAGAAAATAGGAAAATGTAAATAATAGTTATTAAGATGAACTGAAATTTTATAAAAGAACTTACCGATTCAACGATTTCGTTGATCCGATTCCGAGGCAATTGGGTACCCGTCGATTCTTCGTCTTCGGTTTGAAGCTGAGACGCTTCTTCTTCCACCTGAGTGGATGAGGTCGACGACTTGCTTCACAACACCATCATCAATCTCGCCGGTCTTCTTGTTGGTATACGCCCTCTTCATTAGGGCGAAATCATCAACCGGCTCACCATCATTTTCTTCCACCTTGATATCAAGAAAAATATTAGTAATTAGAAGAAACGATGAAAAAAAAATTCAAAACTTTTAAAAATAGAATAAAAAGCGAGTAAATTACCATGCGATCCCTCAGAGTGGCTTGGGACTGATCACCTAAGTTGTGCTTGAAGACGCCCTTCCCTTTACGATCGCTCTTGCGGTTGGTGGAGTTGGTTGAAGAAGTCGATTTCGTCTCCTCCTTACACCAATGCACAATCAACTGCTCAAAGACCGTGGGGTTTATCGATTTTGGGACCTTTAAAAAAAATTGTTAGATGAATAAAAAAATAATTTAATAAATTTAAAAATTGTTTAAAATTTAAAAAAAAACCATGTCCAATTGCCACTTCTTCTTCCACTCGTGGACTTGATACGAATAGTTGGTCATCACTTTATGCACGAAGTGGTAATAGATAAACAAGGTGTTATCGGGATTCCAGTTGAATTCTTGCTGAAAAAATACATAATTAGTAGAAATTTTATATTAAAAAAAAATTAAAAAAAAATTAGAAAAATTACCGCAAACTGCTGAAACCACATAACTTTTTTGTCGCTAGGGAAGTCGGTGAAAGTCGGATGTCCCATGTCCAAAGACACATACATCATACGGTTGATCCATGTGCTGATCCCGTTCGAGGAACGGTCGAACCAGGTTTGACCCTGTCCAGATGGATACAGAGTGAGAAACGGAAGACGGTCACGACCCGGTTGTCGAACAAACTCGGCAAGCCTCATCACTCCTGGAGGACCCTGAAAATTCGGAAGAATCGTGGGTGCAGCACCGGAACCGGAAGGAGCGTCGGGAAATGGAGAAGGAGATGTATGGTAGGAGCTGCGGGGTGATGGGGTCTCCTGAACGGAGTTGCTCCCCGAGCCACGAGCATGACGCTGTCGAGGAGGCCGGCTCTAATCATCATCATAAGACATGTAATTAAACATATACAAATAGTTTTAATATAAAAAAAATTGTTTAATAATTATAAAAATAGTTAAAGTATTTAAAAAAGTTTAAAAATTACAAAAAATAGTTTTAATATACAAAAATTGTTTAAAAATTAAAAAAATATTTTTAATATATTTAAATTGTTTTAATATATAAAAATTGTTTAATAATTATAAAAATAGTTAAAATATTTAAAAAAGTTTAAAAATTACAAAAAATAGTTTTAATATACAAAAATTGTTTAAAAATTAAAAAAAAAATAGTTTTAATATTTTGCTATTGTTTTAATATATAATAATTATAAAAATAGTTAAAATATTTAAAAAAGTTTAAAAAATACAAAAAATAGTTTTAATATACAAAAATTGTTTAAAAATTACAAAAAAATAGTTTTAATATATTTAATTTTTTTTAATATATAAAATTTTTTTAATAATTATAAAAATAGTTAAAATATTTAAAAAAAGTTTAAAAATTACAAAATATAGTTTTAATATACAAAAATTGTTTAAAAATTACAAAAAAATAGTTTTAATATATTTAAATTGTTAAAAATTAATAATTTGTTTGTATACATGATTTATCCATATATATATATATATATATATATATATGTATAAAAAATTATAAATCATTTATAAATAGAGAAAAAAGGTTTATAAATTTTTTTAAAATTTTTAAAAAGCGTTTTATTATTACTGGAAACTTGAAAAACGCTTTTAAAAATAGAAAAATGTTTTTAAAAATCAAAAAACGTTTTAAAAATAGAAAAACGAATTGAAATTTAACCAAAACTAAAAATCATTCTAAAAAAAACTAAAACAACAATCAAAACAACAATCCTAACTTAAACTACTCATTCAATCCTAAACTATCCATCTAACAACCTAAAATCCAAAATTCTAATCTCACAAACCCTAAGAAAAAGAAAAATATGAAGTTTCATAGATTCTTACATGATTCTTGAAGTGGAGGATAGATGTGGGCTTGGGTAGGAGAGAGGACGGAGAAAATTGAGAGAGGACGGAGAGAATTGAGAGAGAGGAGAGAGCTTGCGGCGAGATTTGAGAGAGAGGAGACTGTTTGCGGCGGAGAAGAAGAAGAAGAAGTTAGGTTTTATATTTATTGATTCCGACGGAACCGGTTCCTCGGTATTCCGTCGGAATCAATAAATATAAAACCTAACCGCGTGTCTCGAAATATTTCAAGCGGTTTGGTTTTCCCGAGTAAGTATATTCCGACGGAATCATTTTTCCTCAGAATTTCCTCAGAATATTCTGAGGAAATTCCGAGGACCATACCAATTTTCCTCGGTATTTCCTCAGAATATTCTGAGGAAATTCCTAGGAAAAGGGTTTGGGGTTTCAAATTCCGTTTTTTTCCGTATTTCATTTCTAATACAAATGTAATGCATACCATTGAGGATGCTTTGTATAGAAGATCATAAACCATGCAATAAAAAAATTTCAAAAACAGTTGTAAGTATTTCCTTTAACGTTTGTTAAAGTGTATAAGTGTTTATCTTATGTTGTGTGATTTTCGTTCAAGCAATCGTAAAACTGTTTGTTATTGTGTAAAACACCAAAGTTTGACTTCATAATATGGTGAAGACACATAATGAAGGTTACATACTTGTTATTCAACCGCAAAACGTTGTTTTCAGTTCAAAAACCCCAGTTCCTAGGAATATTCCGAGGAAATTCCGAGGAAACTAGTGAAAATCAGTAGTTTCCTCGGAATGTCCTCGGAATATTCCGAGGACATTCCGAGGAACTGGGGTTTTTTAACCGAAAAACACCATTTCCTCGGAATATTCCGAGGACATTCCGAGGAAAACCATTTTTTTATCAAATCCCTGAATCTTTCCGAGGATACCCTAATTTCCCTCGGAATTTCTTCGGAATTTCAATAAAAAAAAAAAAACTACTCTGGTTCCGAGTCATCATCACCAGATGAATCGGAATCTGGATCTTGGTGAAATTCTCCAATAACTGGTTCATCTTCTGCGTGAACGACGGCTTCCTCTGCGAAGTCGGTCAAATCGACTACAGGGCCACCTTCCGCTACATCTTCTGCTGCACTTAAGTTGGCGGTTGTGATTGGTTGCAGTGGGTCTTCCAGCTCTGAAGTTCCCTGAACTCGACCTCTCGGATTGACTCTTGTAACAGTAACCCATGGATCATCTTTGTTCCACCTCCGTGGGTACTTGATATAACAAACCTGTTACATTTAAAAAAATATTAGTAAAAGTATAAATTATGATCAATCATTCTGAATTCTAACAACAATAACTTACCTGATCGGCCTGAGAAGCAAGAATAAAATGATCATAATATTGCAGCTTTCGCCTCGAATGTACTGATGTAACACCAAATGCATATGTTCTCACACCTCGATCTGGAGTGTTGTCGTGTCAATCACAATAGAAAACAGTACAGCGCAATCCAAGCAAGCCCAAATACTTGATTTCCAAAATCTCATGTATGTGTCCGTAGTATACATCATCTCCTGATGCAGAACAAACGCCAGCATCATAGGTGGTTCGCAAACGTTTCCTCTTTTCAGTTGCGAATGCATATCCTCGAGTACAAAATCTCGGATATGACTTCACAACACAGTTTGGGCCAACCACCATCTCGTGTATCCAATCGTCAAATGTTTCACCTCTGGCCAAACCATCAGACACATATTAAAAGCACATAAGTAGGTTATATCAATAAATATGAATTAGTATAAATATATGATAAATGTTATTTTAATTTGTTTAAGGCACTCACATAAATAAACATCCATCCAGCAAATTCTCTCTGCTTCATTTCTTCTAGTTCTGCCTCTGTGGCGTATCTATCTTCGAACCGCTTCTGTGCCATGAAAATCCTGTACATATGATGACAGTAATATAATTAATTAAGATTTAAATGTCAATTTGTTAAAATAAAATTTTGTAAGATAATAAACTTACCTCTCATATGGAAGAACATCTTCGCAGTTGGTGAGCAAATATGTCTGCAAATGACTTCGCTCGTGCTCAGTAAGTCGACGGTCTTTTGGTTTTCCACTAAGTCGTCCAACATCGGTGAAAATGTCTGGAACCTGAACATGATATGTTGCCCGTTCGCGTCTATCATCATGCCGAGCAGATCTTCTGTTTTTGGTCTGAACTTCTGCTGGAAAGTAGTGCTCCGCAAAGTTCGAAATTTCATGGTTGATCATCTGTGCTACTATAGAACCTTCAACCATACTAAAATTTTTCACCATCTTCTTCAAATGGAACATATACCGTTCATACAGATACATCCATCTATACTGCACAGGACCACCAAGTTCCAATTCTCTTGCCAGGTGAATAGCAAGATGCTCCATAACATCAAAAAATGAGGGAGGAAATATCTTCTCAAGGTTGCACTGAATCACGGCTATGTTAGTCTTCAAATTTGTAATACCTTCAAGAGTCACTGATCTGCTGCATAAATCGCGGAAGAAAGCACTTATCCCTGCAACTGCTTCATGAACTTTTCGTGGTAATAGTTCTTTGAAGGCAAACAGAAGGAGGCGCTGCATCATCACATGGCAATCGTGACTTTTCAAGCCAATAAATTTTCCTTCCTTTATGTCGATACAGTTACGCAAATTAGATGCGTAACCATTTGGAAACTCCACATCGTTTGAAATCCAATCAAAGAATGCATTTTTCCCCTCTGCATCAAGTCGGTATATGGGAAAAGGAGCCCTACCATTCTCATCAACATGAAGTTCTGGACGAGCACATATATCGACTAAATCCAGTCTTGACTTCAAATTATCCTTTGTTTTACCTTTAATGTTAAGGATCGTGCTCATGAGATTGTCAAAAAAGTTCTTCTCAATATGCATGATATCTAAATTATGCCTTAGCAGATGATGCTCCCAGTATGGCAAATCAAAGAAAATACTTTTTTTGTGCCAGTTATGTAGATCTCCAACAGCATCTACCGGAAAATGCTCATGTCCACCAACGTCTGGCGTCCTTTCTGCACCAAAATCTCTTAGTTGTGTCTTCAAAACTTCCCCACTGACTTCCTCAGGTGGACCATCAAACACATGTTTGTTTTTCCTAAACAAATTCTTACTCCGACGGTATGGATGATCATGTGGTAGGAATCGTCTGTGACAGTCAAACCAACAAGTTTTTCTTTCGTTCTTTAGTTGGAAAGCATCTGTGTCATCTTGACAATATGGACATGATAGCCTCTCATGCGTTGTCCATCCAGATAACATACCATATGCTGGAAAATCACTTATTGTCCACATTAGTACTGCCCGCATTTGAAAGTTTTCTTTACACGAAATATCGTATGTTTCAGCACCTTGAGCCCATAGTTGTTGCAACTCATATATTAGTGGCTGAAGAAACACATCAAGTGATCTCTTAGGATGCTCTGGTCCGGAAATGAGAATGGAGAGAAACAAAAACTCTCGTCGCAAGCACAAGTTTGGGGGTAAGTTATATGGTGTAACAATGACTGGCCATAGAGAATATTGTCTTCCACTCTTCCCATACGGGCTGAAACCATGAGTACATAATCCAAGGTAGACATTTCTTCTCTCATATGCAAAATCAGGATACAAAGATTGGAAATGCTTCCACGCTTTTGCATCTGAAGGATGTCTAATCTCACCATCTGTTGAGTGCTCCGCATGCCATCTCATTCGTTGCGCTGTCCGTTCTGAAAGATACAACCTCTGCAACATTTCCTTCAAAGGCAAATACCACATCATTTTATATGGCACTGGAACTCTTCCACTCGTATCTTTGTAACGAGGCTTCCCACAAAATTTGCATGTAATCCGCTGCTCATCCGCCCTCCAATAAATCATGCAGTTATCGCTGCATACATCTATTACCTCATACGATAAACTAACACCAAATACGAGTTTCTGAACCTCGTAGTATGAACCTGGAGCTACATTATCCTCAGGTAGAATACCTTTTACAAAATCAGCTATCGCATCCACACAGTCTTCAGCCAAGTTATAATCTGTTTTAATGCCCATCAGTCTTGTAGCTGATGATAAAGCTGAATGACCATCTCTGCAACCTTCATACAAAGGTTGCTTTCCAGCATCCAACATATCATAAAATCTCCTAGCTTCTGCATTGGGTAAATCTTCCCCTCTAAAATGATCATTTACCATCTGCTCAGTACCTACACCATAATCTACATCTGTTCTGATTGGTTCTTCTAATCTAACCACCGGCTGAGGTTCGCTAGTACTACCAGGTTCATAATCAGTTTCCCCGTGATGATACCAAATTTTGTAACTTCGTGTAAACCCATTTAAATAAATATGTGTCCAAACATCCAACTCTTTAATAACCTTTCTATTTTTACAATTAGAGCAAAGACATCTTAACTTACCTGTTTCGGCTTCCGGTTGTCGTTGAACTAACCCCATGAATTCTTTTAGACCTCGTTCGTATTCTTTCGTAAGCAATCTCGTGTCCGGATCCAAATGAGGTCGATCCATCCAAGAACGATAATAATTTGAAGAAGACATGTTTTTTTGAAAGCAAATTCGTGTGTGGGAGGAAAGAAGAAGAAATGGAGTGAATGAAGAGGAAGAGGGGTGGCTGTATTTATAGATGAATTCCTGTCGACATACCGAGGAAATTCCGAGGAAATACCGACGAAAAACAACCCTTCCTTGGTATTTCCTCGAAATTTTTGAAATCGCCCAACGGCTAAACCTACGGCTCTCTAACGGCTACAAAATTTCCTCGGAATTTTAGAAAAATCCGTCGGTTTATTCCGACGGACTCACTTTTCTCGGAATTTCCTCGGAAAATTCCGAGGAAATGAAGTTTCCTCGGAAAATTCCGAGGAAATTCCGAGAAACCACCCATTTATGGGGTTCCTCGGAATTTCGTCGGAATTCCGTCAGAAATTTCCGAGGAATTCATTTTCCCTCGGAATTTCCCTCAGTATATTGATGTTTTCTTGTAGTGAAAGGAGAGTGTGGGGACTCGCGATCTAGCGCCTTTAGCTAAGCCATCGGCTCGAACGTTCAGAGCTCGGGGAATGAAAGATATCGAAAGTTCCTGAAATCGTATTGCCAACGCTTTAATCTCATCCAGCTCCATCGCCATTGCAGACCAGTCTTCCTCTTTATTAATGATGTTCACCAGTTGCTGACAGTCAGATTCAAAATGCATAGCAGTTTTGTTAAGCTTTAACGATTCCTGCAATGCCCAAATTAGTCTCTCGGCTTCAGCGTGAAGTGGTGATTGTGCTTTCCCTCCTTTTGCCCCATACAAAACCGGTGTAGTATCTTCCAGGAACACGAAACCGAAACCATTAAGCTTCCTTTTCATTTGTCCATGAAGCATCAACTTGACATCTCCATTTGTTTGATTCTTGTGCCCTCGTCAAAGTGGGAGCTGTCGAGGAGGGTGGCTCTGCGTCGGCGTCAATTTGCCGACATAATTATTTACTAACAAAAAAAAAAGAAAAGAAAAATACAAAGTTAATGCTCGTTTAGTATCCAAATTCCAGAGAATGAGAGTATACCAAATAAGAGCCTGCTTTTCAGCAATAGGTGTAAACTTTCTTCTTTTAAATTAGCTGTGCTCTTGAATAATAAGCTGTCAGATTTCATTTAGTTATTTCTTCATGGCTTTGAAAGAAATATATATAAATATACTTTCTTCCTGTTTGGATAGACCAAAATTCAATCTGGAACACGTACGGGTAAAAACATTTTTTTACCGGGTTCAAATGCAGACGTCCACATGGGTAAAGTGTAACATATGGGAGCACCGGAAGAAAATCATTAACACCTTTTTGCTAGAGTTAATTCATATTATCTTTTCAAAAGGCTCTAACTCGATATCCCAAGTTTTAAAATAAACACAAATTTGTTAACTACAAAAACAAATTTAAGTATAAGTAAAATAATCACACATACTCGTTTTTCTTTGCTTATAATAACCATACATACTTATAACTAATTTAAGTATAAATAAAATAACCATACATACAGTGATTCAACACATACTATCGACCAAAACTATTTTTTTCTCCATCTTTGGACTTTGGTTAAGGAAGGATAAAGTACTATATTTGACAGTAATTCTGAAAATGCATTGATAATGGTACTTTGGTTATAATTCAAAGTTGTCATTGCCCTCCGTTGGTAATTAATGGAGATTTTAGAAAACAATACACAGCCGACCAAAAAAAGAAACAATGCACCTCCAGTTAAAAGCAACATTCAACTGGTCATTTTTTCAAAAAAAAAAACATTCAACTGGTCAAATGGAATCTTATGGAACATAGCAGGATTTTTTATCTCCCATTAAACTTTCATGCTATATTTTAAACCGATCGTCATATATAGTTATAAACTGTACTAGATAAATTAATACTCACGTATACACGCAATTTTTTCTTTTTAATAATTATTGTTTTCAATCATCTATATTATCATTTTTGTTAGATATTTCTCAAATCTCATTTTTTTCTTAATCCATGTCACTAACCCTATAATCCTTAATCTATATTATTGTGTATTTCTATTTTCACAAAATTATTGTTAATGAAGTGACTAATCTAGATGCATTGCTTTTTTTTTTGGAAACACAATCTAGATGCTTTGTTTAGAGAAATAAAAGCGTATGAAAACTATTACAATCTCATATTGAGCTAAACAAAATTACTACACTCATTATAACATGCATATATTCTAATTTATTTAACTGATCTTGTGCATTCGGCTTGCCAAACCTCCACTTGAATCCTAACGTGAGTTCTTGTATATGAATAAAATTGCACCTATCGATTCCCGGAGAAAATGTTTTAGGCGTTGTACATTAATGCAATTTTGACCTTATATTCACAGACGACTGGTCTCTCTCGTATCATAGAAGAAACACATAATGCTTTGATCAAAAAGATAGACTGAATTTAACCTCAATTAGCACAATTCTAAAAATATTAAATTTTAAATTTCAGTTTTATATCTGTTTCTTAGAAACAAACATACACGTCTTGGTCATTCATAAAAAAAAAGATGTCTAAAATATTTAGGCCTATATATACTTTCGTTGCAAAATATACAGATATGCTGAATTTGTTTTGTGATGATGATCTAGACGATTCCCACTAGAGGTTTTTCAGACGGTTATAATTGGTCTGAACATGCCTGATTTATCCAGAGACCAACCTAAAGCTTAACAATGAGTAACACAGTCTATGCCGAGAATATCTCTACCCATCCGGCCAAACCTGATACTTCGTTTTTTCTACACTATTCAAGAATCAAGTCTCATTGTCTGTAATGAAAAAAAAAAACTTAAATTATCCAGAGATCGGTAGTGAGCAATAATGTTTGACAAACACTAGAAAAGTGAACATAGTGGAGATAAAACAGTCTCTCGCCACAAACTTTGGGATTTGGTTTTAGACTAACAGAGAACTTATTGCTTCCATGATCCAGAAATGAAACCCAAAACGGAAGAGTAAATTGATGAAAACAAGTGGCTAAACCAAAATCTTGAGTAGTATTCTCAAAACCTGTTCTAAAACCTGAACCAGAGTGCCTTGAAACCCAACAAATCTTCTATTTTTTTTTAGATACAACCTATGGAAAAGAGACAAGTTCGTATCAGGATAAATAAGCAAATAATGAATATGTAAAGTCAATGTAATCACTGACCTTAACAAGATGTGGAATTCCAGCAGCTAGGCTAATTCCAGTGATGCCAAGTACAACAATGAGCACTGGTTGCCACATGGGGATCTCATACGACCTTTTCCACAATGTTGTTGCTCCGCACTTCATGACTAATGCCGATGCTGCAGTGACAATCAACCTAACCCAGTACTTCTTGATAAAACCTCCAGCAAATATAGGAACAAGTCCACCCAAAAGGATCCAAAAGACAGACTTCCCAATGATCTTCTTAACCCCCTCATTTTTCATCTTCAACACCAATGGGAACAGTTAGAATTCATTTAGTCTACGTATGACTATATAATAAGAAAGACTCACATCTGTTTGAGACATCTGTGTGACTATGTTGTTGCATATCTGGCCGAACATTGAACCAATCAAGTTCGCAAATGAACTCCAAAACAAAAATTCCGTCATGTCACTGTTTGAGTAAGTGACATTATAGGCTGTCGTCGTCACCAGACTTCCCATGAACGTGCCTAGTTCATCCCCAGTTATTGAACCTTTGGGAGCTAAGCATGTTTGCATGCATGCGGGAATAGAGTCATGCACCCATTGTAGTGGTGAGCCTTGAATTATCTTGGGTAGTGTCTGAAAAGAAAAAAAGATAACAATATACTAAATCGTAATAGTGATACAAATCGTTTATAAAGATTTTGATACTAAGTTAATGTAATTAATATCTCCTATTAACTACTACGAATTGCATTTATCACAAGTTTCCTTAATTCCCAAATTTAACAGTTGTGTAACTAGAAATTTAAATCTTACTAACCTCTTCATGTTCCTTGAGGATCTCATCTTTGGCAACTAGTTCTGCACGTAACTTAGCATTTTCAGTCTTGTGCTTCTCATTAGCCTCAACAAGGTTTTGCAAATCCTGAGCAAATATACAAGGAATTAAAAAAACTTGGAAGTAAAAAACTATATAATTGCAGACGTAACATCGTACTAACCTCATGAAGTTTTTGGATGGCAGCTTCCTTGTCACGTAATGTAGAATGTATAATTCTTTCGCCCTTAGCAACCTTCTTCAGTTCATAAAACAATAAATATGCCACACTTCTCTAAATAAACAATTTTCTTAATTATCATCTAAAAAATATTAAAATATGTTTAACCTCTTTATTCTCCTTGATGACCTTTTCATTCTCCTTCTTTAAATCACCACAAAGTTTTTTCAGATCCTGAAGGTTACGCAATTCCTGAAACAACATGTTGTAGTAAATTATGTCAACTAAATACTACCAAATACTACTAAAAATATTAAAATATGTTTAACCTCTTTATTCTCTTTGATGATCTTTTCATTCTCCTTCTTTAAATCATCACAAAGTTTTTTCAGATCCTGAAGGTTACTCAAATCCTGAAACATGTTGTAGTAAATTATGTCAACTAAATACTACCAAAAGCAAAAAATCTAAGGTCTGATTTACGTTGGTTTGGTTTTCATCAGAATTAAAAAAAAAAAAACACAATCTTATAGTTTCTTGACAGATTACTATTCTTTGTGTATATATATATATATTTCCATGATGTATCATTTCATAAAAAAATGTGTAACCTCTTGATTCTTCTTGATGATCTGAAGCATGTCTTCATTCTCCTTCTTTAAATCATCACAGTGTTTTTTAAGCTCCTGAAACAAAGTATTAAACCTTCAAGTTAATAAAGTTTTCAACAAATGACTAAATTGTGGTTTGAGTTACTAACCTTTTGCTTCAAGTCTTGGGCAGTTAGCTGACAACTTAAAATAAGATTCTCCCTCTCTTTCTTGCTTAAATCCTCAGCAGTTTTATTCAATTTCAATTCTGCCACCTATTTAGGAAAAAAAAAAACAAAATAAAATAAGCAAACACTAGAGACAGAAAACTCATTACGAAACAAAAACTAGAGAGAGAGAGAGAGAGAGGAAGGTTTTACCTCTGAATCTTCTCCAGCAGAAGGTTGTTCATCGGTTTCCTCTTTCTTCACCAGCTCCATCTATGTAGTGAAAAAAAGAAGATAAGCAAATACTAGAGAGAGAGAAAGCTCATAAAGAAACAAAAAGGAGAGAGAGGAAAGTTTTTACCTCTGGATCTTCCCCATCAGAAAGTTTTGCATTGTTCTTGTCCTTCTTCACCAGCTCAATCTTCAATGAAATGAGAAGAAAAAGATGAGGATATGTGTATAGAGACAGAGAATAAGAGCGAGAGAGAGACTAAGGAGGAATGAAACAAAAAGGAAAGATGGAAGGCTCACCTCGTCATCTTCTCCATCAGTTTGTTCAGCATCATATTTGCTTTTTCGCATCAGCTCCTCCTATGTAGGAAAAAATAGGTAAGAAAAAACGAGAGAGAGAGAAATCGCATTATGAAACCAAAAAAAAAAAGAGAGAGAGAGAGTGAGAGAGAGTAAGGTGTTACCTCTCGTTCTTCTCCATCAGAAGGTTTTTCAACGGTTTCATCCGTTTCATCCTTCTTGACCAGCTCCATCTATTTAGAAAAAAACAAAAGAAAATAAGCAAACACTAAAGAGAGAAAGCTCATAATGAAACAAAAACTAGAGAGAGAGAGAGGAAGGTTTTACCTCTGAATCTTCTCCAGCAGAAGACTTTTCATCGGTTTCATCCTTCTCCACCAGCTTCATCTGTGTATGAAAAAAAAAGATAAGCAAAAACTAGAGAGAGAAAGCTCTTAACGAAACAAAAACTAGAGAGAGAGAGAAGAGGAAGGTGTTACCTCTGAATCTTCTCCAGCATAAGACTTTTCATCGGTTTCATCCTTCTCCACCAACTTCATCTATGTATGAAAAAAAGATAAGCAAAAACTAGAGAGAGAAAGCTCTTAATGAAACAAAAAGTAGAGAGAGGAAGGTTTTTACCTCTAGATCTTCTCCATCAGAAAGTTTTTCGTCGTTCTTGTCCTTCTTCACCAGCTCAATCTTCAATGAAATGAGAAGAAAAATATGAAGATATGTATATACATAGAGAGAGAGAGAGAGAGAGACTAAGGGAGATTGAAACAACAACGAGCGATTTAGAAATATGTTTACCTCTTCGTATTTTTCGCCACCCTTCATGATTTTCGCAAAGATCTTGCTAGCACTAGGGAGGAAGACTAGCTAGGAGAGGATTTGATGTTTTGTTTGTTTCTACCGAGAAAACAAGAGTGAGAGAAAACAAGAGAGTGAGGCCGCGAGTGAGAGAGTATAATATTAATAAGCTTTTCGTCGGTTTCTTCTAACGGATTGCTTTCAAAAGCATGACCAGATTTATTTTATTGAACATACCATTTATTCTATTTTAGTCAAATTTATTCCTTTCATTTTTTAGCTACATCTTCGTGTTTAGAAATGCTTCCCTAGTTTCACATATATTTTAATCACTTACATAATAATATTTACATTCTACAGTTATGTAAGCGTAAAAAGAACTAAAACATATATAAGCAAAGAAATGGTATCACAACTATTTCATCAAAAATTACTTTTTGATGCCCAAAAGGATATGTCAATGCCATTTTGGGTTGTGAAAGTAAATTTTTATTGCGGAGCAGTTTGTCAATTTCATTATTTGCCGGAAAAGTTTAGTTTACAAATTAGCGTAGCAGCCTAACCGTAACGTCTATCAGCATCGTGCATGAAGGTTGCGTGCGTATTCAATACACGTTTGGATCATATAGATAGCTACTTTTCAAATGGGTCCCACCTTTGTTTCATGCGGGTTTTTTGTACGTCGCTTAAATCTTTCATATTACATGTTTTTTGTTTCCTTCTTTTCAATGCGCCTTGCTCGAGCATAGAAAACGTCACACGTTGCACATAGAGTGCCTTCGAAAACCAATCTAGCTACAAGAGCGAAGGGATAATATTACATGTTGAATATAGTCAATGTTACTTACTCAAAAATGAGTCACAAATAGTTAGAACTGCTGGAAAGTAAAAAATAATAGACACAATTTTATCTGGTTGTTTTGCTAAAAACACAGTTGATCTGATTGCGCTTAACAAAGTACTAATGACGAGGGGGAATTAGTGAAATAACAAAAAAAACTAATTTAGATTTCTAGAGAAAGCATAGAGAGATATGAAGAGAGAGAAATGGAGTTGGTTACTTTTTTAATTTTGTTTTTTTTTTGACAAATACTTTTTTAATTTTTGTTACAGGATGCAATTTCCTTAATGATAAATTGTTATGAAACCTATAGTATGTGGATGGACTTTTACATGTATTTAACAGCGTCTTTATTAGTGGTATTGACAATACATACGGGTACCACCCAGCTGGCATCCAAATAGGCGGTTAAGTAACATATCGGATTGCATGGACCCATACTTCTTTTTCATATTTACTTCAAATTTCATTTCAATTTTAAATGGTATTGATGGATGGATTAATACAATATATCTTTAAAATAATAAAATATTATTGTTTGCTTAAATACTTTGTTAATAGTTTTTTTAACAAAACTTAGTTATTAGTTAATTAAAAACAAAATGGCGAAACCTTATAAAATTTTTCATTGGCACGATAGATCCTCTATTGTTCCATATAAAAGGTGCACCATCTTTTAAATATTAGTTTTACCTTAAAAATAACTTCATCTAATTTAATACAAAATTATTTTCCTAAAACATAATCTAATTAGGAACAGAGGGAGTAATGAGAAAGGAGAATCAGTGAAATAACAGAAAAAACACTAAATTAGATGCCTAGAAAAAGATATATAGAGAGATATGAACAGAAAAGAAGAGAGAAAATTTGGGGTTCGGAAAAGTTCAGTAAAAAAATTGGATTTTGGTTACTTTTTTAATTTGGGCTTTTTCGGTTTTAGGATGCAATGTCCCGAATGATATTACTGTTATAAAACCTACAGCGTGTCGATGGACTTTTATATGATTTTAACAGCGTCTTTATTAGTCGTATTGACAACACATACGGGTGCCACCGAGCATGCATCCAAATAGGCGGTTAAAGTAAAATGATCAGATCGCATGGACCCACGATACCTTTTCATATTTGCTTCAGATTTTATTTCAATGTTAAATGATAACTGATGGCTGGACTAATACAATATATCTTAAGAACATTAAAATATTATTGTTTCCTTAAATACTTTGTTATTAGTTAATTAAAAGTTAAATGGCCAAACCTTAATAACATTTTATTTGGCACGATGGATCCAACATTGTTTCATCATATAAATAAGGTGCACCATTTTGTAAATATACAGAGTGGCATATATAAAAGTGGCCAAATATCGGAGAACAAATATTTATTTTTTGTAGAAAACAAATATATTGCGATATGTACTTGTTTTGATTAATACATGTCTCAACTCTCACTACGAATCCTTTCAAACTTTTCTTTGGTTCACAATTAGGTTTAGAAACGGAAATAGACATTGACAAAAATTGTTCTAAGTTTTCAATTTTAGCACCAAAAAAATAATCCTATTAAATATTTAACCAAAAAAAAAAACGTTGGTGTCATTTATGCTTGTCGTATATTATGTCTCTTTGTGCTAAAATATATCTAACAAAAGAAAACTGTGGTATCATCTTGTATATCGTCTTTAATTCGTCCAGACAATTTTCACTAAATTAAGGTCAAAATTATAATTTGTGTTGCTGCTCATACAACGACTTGAAAACTCAAAGATAAGACGTTCAAGTTTCATAACTTAACCTTAATTGTAGTCCAGAAGTATTTTATCAATGTTGCATCTATTCAAGAAATGCATCTCTTTGAACAGAGAAGAAAGAAAAAAAATTCCTGAGGTAATTATATATTTACTAAAACCAAAAATACAAAGTCAATGCTCGGGTATGATCCAAATTCCGAAGAATTGAGCGTATACCAAATAACATCCTGCTCTTTCAGCAATAGGTGTCCATTTAGCTGTAAACTTTCTTCTTTTAAATTAGATGTGTTTCTTGAATAATAAGATAATGGCAGGATTTTTTTATTAGCCGTTACATCTCATTTAGTCTTTTTCATGGTTTTGAGAGAAATATAAAAATACTTTCTTCCGGACGAAATTCAATCTGGGACACGTTCGGGTAAAACGTGAAAACAATTATATGTGGAAGAAAAACACCTTTCTGCTAGAGTTAATTTCTTTTGTAACATTGCTAGAGTTAATATGATAATTCATATTATCTTTTCATCCTATAAAAGCTGCACCATTTTATAAATATATAAAGTGGCATAAATAAAAAAAGTGATAGTCATAGAAATAAACTATAAAAGTGACCAAATATCTGAGAACAAATATATTGCAATATGTACTTTTTTTTATATAATCCTGGGGTTTTCCACTTCGTGGATCATTTCCTAGGATCCGGTCAGACAACGGTCGACTTCATCCGAAAGAATATTACTTGAATTGAGGACAACATTCAACATCCAGTACTGTTGGTGACACGGAGGAGTAGTTCCCCCAATTGGCATCAAATCCAGGAGCATGACAATTGGCCTCCACGATCTTTATCAAATGGATTATCTCATCCGGTCGATATGTACTTGTGTTCATTAATATGTCTCACTATGAATTATTTCTTTGATTCTCATATTTGTTTTAGAAACGGAAATAGACACTGACAACAAATTGTTAATGCACCAATAAAATTAAATCTATTATATTTAACAAAGACCGTTGGTATCATTTTCTTTATTCTCGTCATAAAAAAGAGTTTATTTGTGAAATGACTAAATTTGACATAGTTAAATATCTAACAATTATGGTTGATCTGAGCCGATTTTACCCTTTCATCTTACAAGTAACCGGTGGATGAAAAAAAGATAATCAAATGACATCAACAAAAAATCAAAAACATGTATGGCCATTATTCACCGTAAACTATTATTTTATAAGGAAAGATAACACCTTCCACATCACTTATAAATAATCACGTATGTTTCACTGTGTTTACTAATTAAGTTGATAAAAATAAAACATGTTCCATTTAATTTTCACAGATAAATTAGAGTCTTTATATTCATGTCAACAAAATAATATAGAACACTAATTCCATCTCTATCCTAGATAATAAAGCATATCCAAATCACATCCATAACCCTTAATTACTATTCACTAAAACCAAAATCACACTATAAATATAAACAATAATACAAATATAAAACCTCTTCACTAAAGTTAAAATCACAATACAAATATAGACCCTAAACTCTTAAATGCTATATAAAGACCTAATTTTTGAATATTAAACCCTAAGCTGCTATCACTAAACCCAAACCGCAACCCCCATCTTCCAAATACTAAACCATAAATTCTAATCATGAAACTATGAACCAAAAATATCGATCATAAACACAAATAGAATAGAACAAAATATATAGTATAATACATATTGGTAAACAAAATAGAACACTTTTTATTAATCGTTAAATGGAACGATATATGATAGGATCACTAAACCCAAACTTCAACTCACACCTTCCAAATACTAAACCCTAAATCCTAATCGTGAAACCCTAAACCCAAATATAGACCCTAAATTCAAATAGAATGGGAAAAATACATAGTATAGTACATTTTGATGAATAAAATAGGACACTCTTTATTAATCGTCAAATAGAACAATACATGATAGAGTCACTAAAATCTTAATCATTAAACCTTAAATCCCAAGTTTAAACCCTAACCCTAGTCAAAGACGTATAAACCCAAATATAATGTATATAATATGTTTTATACGAAATTATATCATGAATAAAACATTCATAATAAAATAGAACACAATGTTATACAATATTCAGTCATGAATAAAACACTCGCGTTACATAACATGAATAAACATTCATACATATTATTTTACATTTCTATTCCATATGCATATAATAGAATATAACACAAATTTACATAACTGTTCATATTCTCCAATCGTTTATGGGTTATTGACAGCGACAAAGAAAAATGTAACAGACGATATCCGTGGGATTAGTACATATAACCGTCTAGTAAACCAGAGAGATTAAGACGATTGAAGGAAAAGTTGATGCACCTCGTGGCGGTGCCGTTTACGTCGTCGACGACTCCATAGATTTCAGATGCACAAAGCTTCCCGTCAGGTACCCAAGCGAGCCATTACAGATGGGCATCTCCTCTCCTTTATTTCTGAGACGGCGACGCTTTTGGCGATCTGCCGTCATTATTCTTCACCATTAAATCTGTAAAACAAAAACGAAAAACAAAAACAGAGTATAAAAATGAAAGCAAAATTGTGAAAATGAATGAATTAAGAGAAGAATTAAACTATGTCTGCTCACCATAATATGCTTTCATCGTTGTTTTTTCATGAGAAGAAATTCAGTTCAAAAAAATATGTGTATAATGAAAGACCACGTTCATCTTCATCTTTTTAAAAGCTATTTAATTATATTGAGAGGTGAGAGGAAATACAGCGTGACCACATATTTTACTTGTGACGTTAATTAATTATTTATATAATTGTTTTTGATTGTAGGTTTCACCGGTTAAAAGTGGGGGTAATATGGCAATAAGTATATTATGTACAGGGTATATTGATAAATAAGGGTTTTTAGATAGTTGATGAATTATAATTTGTTTGATTGTTGTACAATAAAATTTCCTTAAAATTATGTCCAAAAGAAAAAAAAACTTGAAAGAGCATATCTCTCGAATTAATTAGCGAAGTGGGTCGCTTTCGAGTTTGCAATTGAGCAAATGGGCCGGCCTCAGTTTTTATTGGTCAAGTGGGTCGCGGGTATTTGTGACCCTATGCGACTTTGTCGGAAAAGACGACACCATCCTTTCTCCAGCTGCAAAATAGCGGAAGTGCCACTCCCCTCTCACACGTGAGACATTCTTCAAGACTCCCGGTTCCCGATAAAGAAAAGACATTAACTCCGTAATCTTACCTACACTGGGCGATAAACACCTTTTCGTTGTCTAATTTTACTGTTAAAGACTGAGGGGACTGTTCGAGTTTTGACCTAGATCCACCTGTGTTTTTTAACTTCGCAGTCTCTCGAGAAACTCTCCCTCCTCCGATTAAAGCGAAGAGCTCCGCCTGCAGTGATGACGAAGTCCAGGCAAAGTGACACACCCGTTCGTCGTCGGACCAGATCGTCTGCAGAGAAGCTCCTGGAGTTACCTCATGCGAAACAGACCCGCTATCCTGGTATGTGTTTCGTCCACCTCCGTTAATGTGGATTATGCCTTTGCATGTCATCGCATAGATTCTTTACTGATGGTTGTATTTTGGAGCTGCCAAAAACTATGACTGTTGATTGCTTGGGGCCGTTGACTGTCTGAAGCCAACTGATGTGATTTTTTGAATTTTGCTCGATTTGTAGATTCTGGATCTGAGGGCGGACCCAGTGGTGGTGATAACTCAGAGGGACAATCCTCCTCTGTTTTGCCCTGGAGACTGTTCGCGTACGGTGCGTACCCGACGCGGTTGCGCGTGAACATCTACTCGAAAGCAAACGTCATCGGTTGTATTGCAAAGTCTCTACAGGGGACGGATGCGTTGGCCACTCTATGGCTTCCTAGTTTGGGGGGGCTGTTTCGTCTTCTCGCCGCATGCTGCCAGAACTCTACGAAGCTCATCGGAAACCTTCTTTGCAGACAGCTAGTAACCGTTCGCAACCACGAGTTCTGGTTCACTTTCGGGCCCCATCCCCTCCGTTTTGGACTCGATGAATTCCGAGACGTTACAGGTTTGGACTGCGGCGCTTTCGATGTTGAGGATTCGAAACCATCTGAATCTGTCTGTCCGACGATGTATAAGAAGCTCTTTGATTCCGTTCTCGTTAAAAAGGTTATAGTGCCGAGTGTTCTGAGCATATTGCAGAATGAGTGTCTAGCTCAGGAAAAACGACTCCCTTTGGCTCTGATCGCTTTGGTTGATGGCGTTCTCTGCCACACCAGCAAAGACCTGAAACTAACCCCCAAATACGTTGAGATGCTGTCGGACATTCCAAGGTTTTTGGCGTACCCCTGGGGTCTAGAATCGTTCATGGTTACCGTCCCGCGTTTCCTTCCTCTCTTGTCACCGAACAAGCTGAGAACCCGCTGCAATTTATGTGTGAGCGGCTATAGCAGAAGACAACAGTTTGCTATGGGTTTCCACTTGCTCTGCAGTTGTTCGTACTTGATGATGTGCCTCTGCTGTTGGAGAGAGTTCCTGACTTAGCGAACACCGCCACTTTCATTGATGCCCCCGAAGCTTGCTCTTCACCATCGACTATTCTCACAGTTCAGGAAATATGCTCTGTCGAGGAAGACTCAGACGTAAGTTTGTTTTTCCTTTCTTTCGATTACAGTGGATGCAAAAATCCACTGTTGTTAAGCGGTGATGGATTTTGGTGTTAACGTGTATTCCATTTATTTTTGCTGCAGCTTTCTGTCAACTACACCGTGATTCCCGATGCCGAAAGGCTGCAGTTGGTGGACGAGGCTGAGGATAGCCAAGTAACTGCTTTGGTTCAGAAGATGCTTCTTGGGGAAACCTTCAAACCGCAGGATTTTCCAGGTGGTTACCGGTCGTTTATCCCAAAGGTAAAGGTGGAAGACGCTGATGTCAAGGTGGAAGACGCTTTGACCGTTCCCGTACACCGTAGGAATTTGCAACCGCGTACTACACAGCCCATTGAAGTTGATGACAGTTCTTCTTCTGGTAACAGCCGGGAAGGAAATCGTCAATCCCCAGAGAGGTGTACGCATGAAAATTTAAAACCTTGGATTTCCCAGCGGTTTGAGGAGATGGAGGGCAGTATTGCAGAGTTGCGCACACTGCTCTGCAAGAGTTTGGGTGTGCCTGAGGGTAGCAGAGCTAACACAAGGAAGAGGAAAGCAAGCGAGGGTACGCCGGTCACACGCACTTCGTCTCTTGGTAGTAATGGGAGTGAAATCGATGGCAGAAACAGTAAGGGCAAGAAAAGAAAAACCGCTGCCCCTCGGCATGTTGCGAAGAAAACGTTGTCTCGGCGTCGAACTGGAGGCAGTAAAGAGGTGACAAAGGTTGTACGTCGATCGTTAATTTTAGCATAATATACTAATTTGTATGCTCGTTTCTTGTGCTGACACCTGTTGTGTTTTCCAGGATTGAGGAGAAACAAGCCAGGCTCATTAGAGAGAGATGGTGATGATCAAGCCAAAGAAAACGAGTCTGACAATGGTCGTGTTCCACCATCCGGCGAAAAGAAAGGCCATCAGGTAATGTTATAGATTGTTTTATTGTTGTCTTATTGCTTAGACTTCTAACCCAGCGCTGGGGGATGGTCAGCAGCAAGAAAGCCAATCGAATGCCCTCGTCCTGGTTCCAAATGCATTAGATGTTGAGCCTGAGTCCTATGTGTTGCCATCAGAGGTTCGTTTGCATCTTGATCAGTTGTGTAGTGTTTGGCTAAGTAGTGGTAATAACAATTGTTGTGAATATTTACGGATTCCGTTTTTGCAGATAATAAACCCAGTCTACCGCTGTGAACAAGGCTCCCCAGTCGCATGGGAGAAAACAAACCCGAACTGTTACAGCTCGGTTGGTAGTGTATGTTCATTCCATCCTTCATGGGATCGAAACCCCCGCGCAAAATCTAAGGTTGCATCCGCGGGATTTGAAACGTGTCCGCTCATGATTATATCATTTTCCAGTACTTATATCTGTCAGACTAATTCTGGTTTGTCATTGGTGTTCATTTGTTGAAGTGTGTTATTATCGGAATTGATGCAGTAAAGAAGTGCTCCAAAAGGTGGGGACAGCCGTGGAAAATGGGGAGATTCTCCGCCGGTGGGCTATGAGTCCGGTCAAAAATCAATGTTGGAACAGAGTGATGGAGGGAAGTTTGTAGGAAAGGTCTCTTCTCCCATGGGGTTCGTTGAGGAACTCGTCAAGGAGATAAACTCTGAATTTCTGGGGACAGACGTGGTAGTTATATCTTGGACAATGGTTTAATTAGCTGAGAGCGTACATAACTGATATGAAATAGCAGGAAACAAGTGGACCGAACGCTGGGGAGGGTGCACAGCTAAAAGGAAAGGAGTCGGTGCCTGAAGGGACGCCAGAACCATGCCTGAATGCGCATGTGATGTTCATTTTTTTAATTGGTGTACACGTCGACAGATTTTTTTGGATGTACACTTGTTGACATAAATTAGTGACTCCATATAGGAAACGGGTCCCGAGAAGGATGATGACGGTGGGGAAGAAGCGAGGGCGGAAGACATTCAGGCGAAATCTGATGACTCTGTTGAACCACCAGATATCGAGTTTCCAAAACCTGTGGAGGGAGATGTAAAAGAGAGCACCGCTGAATTACCGGTGACCAATGACGACGAGAGATACGACAGTTGTAAAGACGACATCTCCACCGATAGCCAGATGCAAGAAAACCGACGTGATCTGCCTGGTGAAGCGGATGCGGAACCTGATGATGTAGCCAGTCGTGGTAAACGGCATCGCATGAGATCCATCAAGATTTCTGGAGTGTACACTCCTGACACAAGGGTAAAAAGTTGTTTAAGAGCGATGAGAAGGTTGAGTATAAGCCCATTGGCAGGACCAATCGAGCACAATTTAAGAAGTTTGCCAAAATTTTGAGGAAAAACCCCGCGCAGTAAGTTGCTGACTCTTTTTTACCTAATATACACACAGTCGTACATAAGTTCTTTATTGGTGGATAAACTTTGCAGGATGTTGGATATCACTACTGGTCACTCTGTGAGCAATCTCTTCTTCCTTTAAATTGCTAAACCGGGGCAATGGATGTCTGACGAGGTACATAGTTGTTACACATTTGTTACACATTTTAGTAAAAAAAAGGGAAGGGCTCCAACTAATATTTGTTACATTTTTTCTTGGGGCAGCACATGCAGGTGATAATGAATATGCTGTCGAGGCGTCGCGGGACTCATCTTCAGAAGGAGAGGAAGGTGATATTCGATCAGTATTTTATAAAAACCATCCTCTCAAACTGGACTGGCTTCAGCGCAGCCAATGATAAGCTGCAGTTCGAATGGGGGAAAAACCTTGCACAGTATGTGACAGGAAAGAGCAAGGGGCAGAAATTGAAGTTGGGACTTGCCCGCGATGTCGACACCGTGTACACCCCAATGAATTGGGGTGGAGATCACTGGGTTGGTCTTTGCATTAAGCTGAATGAAGGCCATGTTACTGTATTTGATTCTAACGTTCCTCATACGAAGGCGGAGGTTGCAGAAGGATATATGTGTGCGGTTGTACAGTCGTTGCCTTATATATTAGAAAAATATGCTGGGCATAAAAACTATAAGGTGAAGGACGGTCTAAGGTTTTATTCTTGGAGCCGCGCAGAAGGTATTTATCACAATGAAAGGAATGGCGACTGTGGGCCATGTGCGGCGTAGTTCATAGAGATGCATGCTGCTGGTTTTACGGCGGAAATGAGTGAGATTTCCGAGAAAGATGTTGACAGATTTCGAGAGCAGTATGCAATGGACTGCTATGTAGAATTCGTTGGCGATGCTAAAGTAAACAATGAGTAAACACGAAGTTGTTTCCTTTGTTAGAACGTTTGTTCGAACCCGATGGCACTTATGTTTGTGTGTACCGAATTGTTCTTAATTTTATATTTATGGTGTGTTTGCGTGTTTATGCGTTTATTTTGCTTCGAGAAACAAAATGATTAAATGTGGCCCTTAGGTAGCTTAAATGTGGCTCTTAAGTATTATATAGTATTTGTAGCAACATACACCTTAAGTAAAACAATGCACACCAACTACATGTATTTGCTTTGGTAGACCGTGTAGCGTTTGCTGTAAAATATTTAGTGAGAAGTTTTGCTTGGTGTTTGAGCCGCGTATACCGTTGTTGTCATGTTGCACACCAAGTCTTTGATTTTCATCAAAATGGTATAGGTAAAGAAAATATATGGAAATGTTAGAATTTGTGTAAAATATTTAGTGAGAAGTTTTGTTTGGTTTTTGAGCCGCGTACACCGTAGTTGTCATGTTACACACCAAGTCTTTGATTTTCATCAAAATGGTATAGGTAAATAAAATATATGGAAATGTTAGAATATGTGTAAAATATTTAGTGAGAAGTTTTGTTTGGTTTTTGAGCCGCGTACACCTTTGTTGTCATGTTGCACACCAAGTCTTTGATTTTCATCAAAATGGTATAGCTAAAGAAAATATATGGAAATGTTAGAATATGTGTAAAATATTTAGTGAGAAGTTTTGTTTGGTTTTTGAGCCGCGTACACCTTTGTTGTCATGTTGCACACCAAGTCTTTGATTTTCATCAAAATGGTATAGGTAAAGAAAATATATGGAAATGTTAGAATTTGTGTAAAATATTAAGTGAGAAGTTTTGTTTGGTTTTTGAGCCGCGTACACCTTTGTTGTCATGTTGCACACTAAGTCTTTGATTTTCATCAAAATGGTATAGATAAAGAAAATATATGAAAATGTTAGAATATGTGTAAAATATTTAGTGAGAAGTTTTGTTTAGTTTTTGAGCCGCGTACACCTTTGTTTTCATGTTGCACACCAAGTCTTTGATTTTCATCAAAATTGTATAGATAAAGAAATTGTATGGAAATGTTAGAATTTGTCTACTTACTCTCGAAGGTATATATTAATGAACAAAATGATTGCGAATGATTTTATTATATTCCATTTATAAATCTTAGTGATGTGTTCTTGTACACCTTAAGTAAAACATTGCACACCCAGTCTTCATTTCAGTAATGTATACAAACAAATCGGACATACATTAATGTGGTAATGCATGACAACACAATTACCATATGTGCCAAGTGTCGAATGTCGGAAAACTCGTGGTGCAAGGAAAATCTTGGAGGAAAAGACCAACCTCTTTGATCCAGACGCATCGGTTACACATGTCTTCAGACTTGCTTAACTCCATAAACCAGAGATCCCAATCTTATTCCAGCACAGGTTGACAGGGGCAATTATAAAACAAGGGTCGATCTTCTGACATGAACATAAACTTCTTCGTTAAGAACCACTCCGGAACGGCCGGCGCCCACGCAACATTATCATTTCTAACTACCCACCCAATTGTACCGACGGATTCTCGCGTTAACCCAGCGAAGCATTCCTCATCCTTCCTGTAGATTTTTCGACTCATTGCATAGGTATACAACGCTCGTTCGTATCCAGCATCCGCTGCTTTCTTCATCAAGGCAAGGCCTTCCTCGTGGCGTTGTAGGCGGTAGAAATACTCAACACCCTTGATGTAAAGAGTACTTGGGTTTCCGACATTGTAGCATCTCCTCAACAACGGCAGGCGTCTCGACCGAGGGCATTTATAGAGATCAAAAAAAGGATACACGGCAGGCGTGTCCACCAGCGCACGCATAGACCTACAAGTCGATCTGAGTCTTTACAGATCTTGAAAGGAATTTTTGGCTACGAAACAAACAACCAATTGTTGGATATCTGAAGAGAGATCTAGAAGGGAGAATTCTGCCATATTTTGGAGGATAGTGTTTTCAGGGTAGTGCAAATGATGTCCAAAATCCAGTATTGATAGTCAGTGTACGGAGACAAACGATGGGATGCGTAGCTGAAAGGGATGCGTAGCTACAAGCAATTAGTCACGCCCGTATAACGGTTATAAATTTAAATGGTTACGCAACCCTTCAACGGGATTTTTTGATTAATAAGCAGGTCAGACGGATTTGGCGGTTGAGCACCTCGAAATCTTTCAACAGGCTTTCGAATTTCGAATATAACGATACCTTTACAAATTCAAATAACTAATTCAAATGTTATTAAACATTTATTTTTCTTCTTAAGGAACATTAAAAAAGTGCTACACGGTTACAACAGATGTCGAGATTGCAGAAAACACGCCTGCAGAAAAAATTAAACATCTCTTCACAACTTTAGAAACCCGTTAATGATGTCTTCTTCTATTTCTTCAGCTTTGACCAAATCACTCCGGAGGGCGGAGATGGTCTTCTTCAATTCCATGATAGTCCTGTTTTTCTCCCAAATTTCATCTCTAGCTTCGATCAGAGCTTGCTTTTGCCATCCGAAAGATTCTTCCTCATCGATCCATTGGAAAAACCCACAATCAAGTGGAGTCTACAAGATAAACGAAATTAAAACCCTTTCCAAAAAAAAAACAAAACAATACTGCAATTATACCTTCCAGCGTTCACACCCGTAGAACCTCCGACCAGGATTTTTGTCCGTCCATGATTTAGATTTCTTCGCCGGCAACGCACAGAAACAACGCACATCGGTTTCACTATCCTTTCCCTTTCCCTTTCCCTTATAGCTCCATCTGCCACCGGATTCCATGTCTCTCTATCTTTTTTTTATCTCTTCCCAGTTGGAGGAAACTAATGAACACAAATCAAAATCGAATTGGAGCAAAAGAATAAGTTGCTAAACCCGGGTCGGGTTTAGGATTTTGAATGGGCCGGATTTTTGGAATAGTCGGACCGAAATTTTATTTGCTTTAATTCAAATTTTGAAATAAAGTGCACAGTGCTGGGCGGGATTTGAAACCTATCTTACCCACATTTATGTTTTATGTACCTCTTTCTCCTCCAACTTCCACCTAAAAACCTCTTTCTCTCTCCTCAACCTGGAAAATTCCCTCGATGTCGACTTCCAGCAGCTCGGATGGTGCCTCGTATATGCAGACGGTTTACGCTGTAAACGACTCTAACTTTGGAATCCCGGAACGTTGTCCTTGCAGAAGCGATATTACCATTCAGATCTCAAAAGAAGCGGCAGCCATTCCGAAGAAATACTTTGTATGCAAAGATTTCGAGGTGAGTTGTAATCTTTCATGTATTTCTTGGATCCGCTTCCAAAGTTTTGTAACGTTTGTCGTAATCGTATTTCCAGAACGGCGGGTTGCACAGAAAGCAAGAATGGTCCGACGCAATCGAAGACGAGACCAGACGTTTGAAGAAAAAAGTTGGGGACCAGGAATCCAGCTTAGCTCGTGTTGAACATCGAGTCGATCGAATTGACCAAGCTGCCCAATAAAACGACGCCGAGATTGCACACCTTGGTTATCAGATCTACGAAATGGAGAAGATCTTGAAGAAAAACGCCGAGGAGATTGCATTACTGAAGGGAATTATTGAGAAATTATAAAAAATATCATGTTCCATGTGACCTGCACTGTCTTTTCCAGTAGATATATGAATCTATTAAATAATTATGGTGTGCAAGAGTTTGCGTTTTATTTGATATAATAGCATCAGAACTTTCACGCAACATAATAAATTCCGAACATCCAATTGACCGAATAGAATAACCTTTTTAAGCGTAAAACTAAAAGATGGTGTGCACCTTTTTGACATAGGTGTACGTTGAAAAAGAAGTGTGAACGAAGATTACCACCATGCAACAGGTCTTAACGTTTCGTTTAAAGTATAAAAAGTGCACAAAGTATCCGTATATTAGCTTTGGTGTATATTAGCTTTGGTGTACGTGCCAATTATGATTTCATGCAACCATACCGATATTTTAAAAATCTAATGTAGCTAATATAATTGTATCTAACCTTCCAATACACAAAATAGAATCCCCTTTGCACATTTAGAATAAAAGAGGGTGTGCAGTACTTTGACATATGTGTACGTCGAAAAAGGAGTGTGCAAATATTGTCCTTATATAGCGTTCATATTAATCACTTGGATTCGCGACTTGCCTCCGACTCGCGACTTGAATTGGACTCGCGACTTGACTCGGACACGCTCCTGTGGTGCTCCTCTAGGTACTCCTTATAATCTTCAAGGTCGACCTTACTATCGGACTCCTCATCATTCCCTCCGACCTGCTCCGGTAGAGACCCGTCACTATCGTAAAAATTATCTTTCGGACCCACCATCACAGGATCTTCTTCCACTCCATGTGGATCGTCAAGGAAATCTTCGATCGGTTCCCCGATTCATCAGATTCGGTTGTGGAGCAATTGGTATCATCCGACTCTGTTGTAGAGGCTTTGGTAGCGTCTGTCGTCTCACCCTCTTCTACATCTAAAGCCGCCTCCATTATGTCGTCAATGGTTGAGAACACTAGACACCCAAGCGCTGCCCGTATCTCCTCGTGTAAACCATCTCGAAACATCCTAACCAAGGTCTCCTGTGGGAGTGTTTCAAGGAGGCCCGACTTTAGGAACAATGTATTGTATTCTCTAACTGTAGAATCTTCTTGCTTCATTTTACGCTTGTGTGGACCCAAACAACCGAACCATTCGGTCTATTTACAAGGTTGTGTGGAATAAGTTAAACAATGTTAGGCACCGTTTCATGTAATACAACCGTTCAACCGTTCCTTCATGCATAAAACCGTTATACATCCCATTACATATAACACGGCGGAAATGTAAAAGCACATTACATATAATACGGAAAACATCACATTACATACCACAAAACAGGACATACCATAAAAACGGCTAGATCTGGGATTGAAATAATTTTCAGAGGATGCAAGCAATGTTGCTGCAAATCATATATAACCTACAGTTTTCGCAACCACCTTGTATGTTTAGAAAGTCACTATGGTCATAAACGCACCTCCAGTTGATTAAGCCATCGTCCGGAAACTTGAAAGATTCGTCATAGGTGTTGAAGCCATAGTCTTCCGCTCCAAATGTTCGCAAATGCCACTCGATGGTGGCTCCCGTTTCGAACATATCCTCCGACCGAAGGTCATAATGATATTTTTGGAACTGCTGAAACGCTTTGCTCGCTTCCTTGTCGTTGCCAAGACAAACATTGAATATACCGACAGCTAGGGTTGACAAACAATGTTTTGGGACATTTGGTTCCAATATTTTTATGCTATCCTCAAGTCGGGTCAGTGCTGTGAGGAGACCTTCATAGTATATCGCCTCAGTGTTGCCAGCACTTACACACTTGAGATGAAACTCCCGGAACTTACAACCTTGGCGAATTTGACATGTAATTTCTTCGTACATCTTATAAACACAGCACCTCTTCAACACCGACGGCTCGTGTGCGAGTGCGTAACTCCGTTTTCCAGCTCGAAGAAAAGGCCCAAGATTGGAAAATGTTTCCAATCCGGCAATCTCAATGATTCTGCATATAATTTCGTCGGGTAAATTTGGGATTACCATACTATGGGGGTAACTGGTAGGGGTCTTTTTTTTGGTCGGTAAGAAAGGGACTATAGACACTTAAATAGAGAGGTTGGTGGGAAAACGTGTGCCGTAAATACGCCCACTTATTGCTCCACCCACATTTCAAACCTAACACTGTCAAATCATGTGTTATTGCGTTAATTAAGTAGTAGTAAACAATTATAAAAACCAACAATTCAGTTCACTCGATATAATTACCCTTTTTTCGTTGCAGGACTTTGACACTTGTGCGATTTTCGTTGTGTACCTAATATCGAAAAAAACTCATTTTTTTGATCCTGCACACCTACCCAATACAAACCACCGTTTCCGATTTGGTGCCACTATTATACGTTTATACCATTCACAAAATCTATGTTGGGGTCAAAAACGTTTATCTCAAAATCAACGGCTAAAAATATTTATCATGTGCAGACTTTCCATAAAACAAGCGTCAAAAGCAAAACAAGTCGCATAACTTAAAGAACCGAAGTCAAAGTCAATCGTTCTTGTTTTACTTCGATACAGTCGAGACGAACCAAGAGACACTGGGTCCGTATCTGAGATGACACACCATACGAAAGTATGCGGAAGTCACGGGAGTTGATCTAAGTTTGGACTGGCCGAACGCCAAGGAATCTGACTTGAAACTTCAACGAGCCCGTTCTCTCAAACCGTGAGGACCCAAAAAACGATCAAGGTATCAAATCGAAGCCTCAACGAGACGCAGCTGCCGGGCGGCTAGCGCCCGTTCTGGTCCTGGCCGCCGGGCGGCTAGCGCCCGTGCTGGCCGTGGCCGCCCGGGCGGCTAGCGCCAGTCCTGGCAGCCGGGCGCCTAGCCCCCAGCTGTCACCTCCCTTACCGCAAGCCCATACGCAGCTATGATATGCGTTTTTAGCTCCTCTGCGCCTCTAATTCCGGAGGAATCGACTACCCTACCCATTCTATCATTGTCTATCTTGAAATCCCAAGCTCCAGTGTCAAACATTATCCACCTCCCAGCCATAACCACGATGCACGAATTACACAGACCTAGGTTCCAAAAATGACAACCAGTTAAGCTTATGTGTTAAATAGAGGAACCACACATTTTAAAAAACAATTACTGTGGCTTAAAAGAAAAAAACTTTACCTTCGCCTGTGTTCCCCCTGATTTCCTTTCTCCCGCCACCACCACTACTTGACCCGAAGGTCGGACCACCGGTTATTGATCCCATCCTTTTCAGTTTAGGTGGATGAACATCAGCTGCCTCAGAGGATGAAAGTTTCTTCTTATCGCAGGGTTCCTGATTTTTGTTGCACACCAGTTCTTACCTGTTACTCACCATTATCGAGTCTGACTTTGGGTCGAGATTAGTTTAATTATTATTACCAAAAATATCGCCAAACAGTAAACGACAGGAAATGAGTTGTTTCACATGTTACCTTCATAACCGGTCACCATAAAAATTCCCAAATTTTTTAAAAAAATAGTCCGCACGTGCGAGACACTTTGCGCGACCTGGGTCGCGTAGTCTTTGGGTCGTTTGGGCTGGGTCTCCGCGAGAGGTTTGGTGGGTCACTTCGCAAGAATGCACGGGTCATAAAGCCAAAATAGTCACCCATTTATTTATCTCCCCTCTTCCTCCCCGCGGCCCGCTTCGCCAATTAAAACTTCCAGCAGCCCATTTTCACAATTAAAAACTTAGCGTGACCCTAAAACCTAACGGACCCCATATCTCTCTCTCTTTTTTTGAAAACAACAAAGGAGCATATGACATATCTCTTCTTTTTCTTCTTGGAGACAAACTTTACCAATTTAATCTTGCATTTCCGGCACTGGTTTCTCCTCTGATCACTGCGAGAGGCTTCTCCTTTTATTTTCTTGTTTCCCTTTCCATGTGCTTCAATTCAAGGTTCAATTTTGATCGTAGAAATTGTAGAAACAATTATCATAATATTAAGGCCAAAACAATTATCATAATTTTGTTGCTGCTCATACAACAACTGGAAGACTCAAGATAAGACGTTCAAATTTTAAACTTCTAAATTGTAGTCTAGGAATATTTTCATCAATGTTGCATCTATTCAAGAAATGCATATCGTTGAAAAAGAAAAAAAGACTTCAATCCCGACATAGTTATTTATTACAACCAAAAAGAAAAGAAAAATGCAAAGTTATTGCTCGTTTAGTATCCAAATTCCAGAGAATTGAGAGTATACCAAATAAGAGCCTGCTTTTTCAGGAATAGGTGTCCATATAGCTGTAAACTTTCTTCTTTGAAATTAGATGTGCTCTTGAATAATAAGCTGTTACATTCCATTTAGTTATTTCTTCATGGCTTTGAAAGAAATATAAAAAAATACTTTCTTCCTGTTTGGATAGACCGAAATTCAATCTGGAACACGTACGGGTAAAAACATTTATACCAGGTCCACATGGGTAAAGTGTATATGGGTAAAAACATTTATACCAGGTCCACATGGGTAAAGTGTAACATATTGGAGCACCGCAAGAAAACATTAACACCTTTTTGCTAGAGTTAATTCATATTATCCTTCGAAAGGCTCTAACTCGATATCCCAAGTTTTAAAAGAAACACGAATTTGTTAACTACAAAAACAAATTGAAGTACAAAAAAATAACCATACATACTCTTTTTTCTTTGCTTAAAATAACCATACATACTTGATAACAAATTTAAGTATAAATAAAATAACCATACATACTTGATAACAAATTTAAGTATAAATAAAATAACCATACATACATGATACAACTCATACTATCGACCAAAACTATTTTTTTCTTCTATCTTTGGACTTTCTTCTATCCAGGAGAAAGTACTATATTTCACAGTAATTCTGAAAATGCAATGATGTAATGGCACTTTGGTTATAATTAAAAGTTGCCATTGCCCTCCGTTTGGATTCGGATTCTCCCCTTGGTAATCAAGGGAAATTTTAGAAAATAATACACCTCCAGTTAAAAGCAACATTCAACTGGTCAAATGGAATCTTATGGAACATAGCAGGATTTTTCTCCCATTAAATTTTCATGCTATATATTAAACCGATCATTATTAGGATATATTTATATAATGTACTAGATAAATTAATACCCGGGTATACACGCAATTTTTCCTTTTTAATAATTATAATTTTTAATCACCTATATTATCGTTTTTGTTAAATATTTCTCAAATCTCTTTTTTTTTTCTTAATCCATGTCACTACCCACCCTATAATCACTAATCTATTTATTATTGTATATTTGTATTTTCACCAAAATATTGTTAGTAAAGTGACTAATCTAGATGCTTTGTTTGGAGAAATAAAAGCATATGCAAACTATTACAATCTCATATTGAGCTAAACATAGTTACTAGACTCATTATAACATATGCATATATTCTAATTACTTAACATTCTTGTGATTCCCCTCATGCCAAACCTCCACTTGGATCCTAACGTGAGTTCTTGTATATGAATAAAATTGTAACGGTCATAGAGAAAATGTTTGAGGCGTTGTATATTAATGCAATTTTGACCTTAAATTCACAGACGACCGGTCCTTTCGTATCATAGAAGAAACACATATAACGTTCTGATCAAAAAGATAGACTGAAGTTAACCTCAATTAGCACAATTCTAAAAATATTAAAATTTTAATCTATATCAATTTTTATAGGGTAGAAGAAACCATTTCATATAGTGGAATAACAATAATTAGCGGAGTTCTCAGAAACAAACATACGCGTCTTGATTATTTATAAAAAAAACAAAGATGTCTAGAGTATTTAGGCCTATACTTTCGTGCCAGATATGCTGAAATTGTTTTGTGGTGATCTTGACGATTCGAGTCCCCCCCCCCTCCCTCTGTAAAATTATCGGTACAAAAAAAAACAGACAGATATCATGTGTCGGAATCGGCAGAGAGAATACAAAGCTGAGAAAATGTTCAAAAAAAAGAAGAAGGTGATAATCGAGTTTGAGTTTTATTGTAACACTGATTGAACCACTAGACAGTTTTTATTTTTACTATTTTTAGTTTAAGTTATATTTTGAAAATATTTTTTATATTCTAAATTTCTGATCAAAATTTTGAAATTTCAGTTTTATTGTCATCTTCCTCTTTTTCTACACTACCATTTACGTTTGCAAGAAATGTGAGTCATGATTGTGCTTGAGTTGTACGTCCGTAAAACAGATTAAAGCACGATGATGTTTATTATTCTCCTACACTACAATTTACTTTTGCAAGAAAGGTGAGTATCTTGTTTTCTTATTTTGTATTTAACTTAATTTATTACAAATCATTATATTTTTAATTTATATATCAAAAAGAATATAATTATATGATCATATGAATTACAAAAAAGAGTTTGGATTGTTGAAGAAGAAAGACCTGGCGAGATTGATTATAATAAATTAAAGAATGCTCATATTGAAGAAAATTCCAAAAATGATGAAGTGAGAAATTTAGAAAAAAAAAAATTGGTAAGTTTTAATGTAAGAGCATTTACTTCTATAAAGAATAATTTGTTGGGAATAAAAAATTAGATTAGTAATTGAAGAAAGTAAATGAAAATAGTCATCAAAGAAAAATTATATTATGGTAAAAATATTTAGTAATAATATTAACAAAAGAAAATATTACTACCATTTTTTTAATATGTTATGTGTCAAAACAATTACGGATCAGAGTCAGTATTCACAGTCAACCACGTTTATGTTTTCAGTTTTTACACTCGACATTTTTGCAAGGATGTATCGACATGCATCGGCTTAGTAGTATCAAACATCATCTGAAAGATGTGGAAACTTACAAGATCAGTGGCTTTGAAGTTGCAAGAAGCAACACCCACTTCAAAAATTGAGATTCATGCAAAGTTTGTTTAAATTAATTTAAATTAACATCTTACAAAGTTTGTTTAAATTAATTTAGGTTATATGATTATAGTTAGTTGATGATATTATGATGCACACTAATACTTAGCTGCCAAGTAAATCAGGAAGCTGAATAGACACAACTATTCGAGAATCAAAATACTTAGTTTAAAAACCTCAATTGTATGCTTTGTAGACATTTTTGGGTTTGTTGGTGAGATCAAGTCTATCTTAAATGACCATAAGCAACAATTCAATAGATCATAGTTAACCTCTAGATTATTGACATGTACAATCTTTTCTTCATTAACACTGATTTGTTTACATATTTAAATGTTTTTTTAAAACCTGCATCCCATGATCAACTCTTCAACAAATGCAAACTCTCTACTCTAACGAGAGAATTAATATGTCTAATCGTAGCGTTCATAATTTATTATATTTTAGTTAAATAACGGAAAATTGTCACATCTAAACATAAAATTCTTAAACACAATTAAAAATAAATTAAAATACTACACATATAATCTCATGCAAGTGTAAAAAGAGAACGTATTTCCATTATAAAAAATGGAAATGAAATAAATAATAAAAAGTAATAATAAAATATAGTTGATAACAAATATAAAATCCAAACACGTAAGAATTATAAGCAAATGTCAAATGTTAACAAAATAAAGATATATATCTAACTAGAGAAAAATATATTTATTTTACAATTTCAAATAATTTTTCAAATATTTTATAAAATTAAAATATATTTTAATATAAAATAATTTTATTGTAAAAAATCTGTCTATAGGGCGGACCAATCCTTAGTATGATAAATAAACAAGAGTTTATAATCGAGAGGTTTATATCAAATGCATTGATTAACTAATTTTTCTAGAGATGATGTGTCAGTTGTCGTTAGTGGATGTGATGATTTGTCATCCCTTGTGTGACTAAACTCATTTGTTATGTTTCTATATTGTGTTATAAAACACATTAAAATTCAATAACTTGTAACCCATGTGATGTATTGATATCTTATTCCTACAAAACTAGCAAAATAAGAGTAACTTTCAATTCTCCAGCGCATCCGTTATTCATAGTTACAAAGCCATTCGCCAAAAAATACTAGAAAAGAGTCAATAGAGAACTGGAATTTTAACGCGATTGCTTTTCGTAATTGACATTATCCGACAGGTTGACACTCCCATCGATATAGATGCGACGAAACAATTAGATCGAGGATACCCGAAATGTAAAGGTTAGATGGAAAAAATCTACAAACCTGTAAACAAGAGATTAGGTGTTTGTTGTTACAAAAGTTCATGATCTACGTATTGTTTCTTCGCTATCTTCGATCCTGTGTTTATGTATTCATATATTCTTATATAAGTCGAATATTTGAGCCATGCAGTACTAAATGCATGATCAGTATGCATGATTAAAATGAAAAAGATACTAAATATTTTAGATCCATTTTAATTTTTGTTTAATTAAAGACCCTTTATTTAACCAGTCTCACGTGCATTTTAAACCATCACGTGTTCTTCTCCATTAGAAAGACAAAACCTATTTTTTAAACCGTTACTCTTCATCCGCTGATTACATTACTTTTTCACATAAATCTTAAATGTTGGACCCTTTTAGGTGTATTTCATTTTCACAACCAAAATTGATAAAAGGATACGACCCGGTGCAAATGCACCGTCCGCACATGAGAATCTTATAAGTTGATATATCCCTTATATATTATTTGCAAAGTGATTTCGGCACATGTCATCTCCAGAATCAGTTTCACAAATAAATGATTACATGACACATAAAAAATATGACATAGCACAATTCATATTAATTTATGGTAATTGTGACTATGATTTTGCCATGTCACACTTATTGATTTACATATTTAATTTGGAATACAAATAGAATATAAAATTTAAGTAAATTTACATATTTACATATTTAGGAATATGACATGTTAAGCTTATTGATTTACATATTTAATTTGGAATACAAATAGGAATATAAAATTTAAGTAAATTTACATATTTACATATTTTCAATCAAACACGTACAGAAGAAAAGCTAATTAATAATTTAAGTAAATTTTCATATATGACATATATATATTTCGCATTAATAAAAATAAGCTAAATATGATTAAAAATATAAAAAATTTACATCAATTTATATATCATATTTGTATACATAAAATTATAAATGTGCATAAAAAATACAAAACTAAAGTAACTCTAATCCAAAAAATTTTAATAGTTAAATATTTAAAATTTATTTAAATTTATCTGTTCATCTTCATCATATTAATTAACCAACTGATTTTTCAGTTTGACATATTTTAACTAAAACAAACAAAATATCTAATTTATTAGCATTTATATTTATTGAAAAATTTATAAAAATCAAAATAATAAGATTACAAACATATGTTTATGTTTTTTAAATATTGAAATTAAAATATAAAAATAATATGACATGGCTTGAAAGAAATATGACATGGCTTGAAAGAAATATGACATGACATCTATTTAATTGTGACATATAAAATTTTATGTTTTTAGTAATATTACTTAAATATGAAAATGATTATTTTCTATATACAGATTTATACTTTTGGCAATTTTTTTCATAGTATAGTTACGATTAATAAATTTTATATCAAAAATATTTTTTCTCTATAAATATTCATTTTGGTAATGTTTTAGAAATACAGTAATATCTAATAACTTTTCTGTATATATTAAAATAATATGATAATTGCAAATATAAATCTTTACATTAATTTACGAATCAGATTTTTTATTATTAATTATATATTTTATCAACTTATATATTTTATTTATATTTAATGTATATATATATATATATATATAAATGTTTTGTATATTTACAGATATAAATATTTAAAATAAAATTAGCCAAATAAATTATAATATGAATAAAATAAATTTAAAAAAAATTAATATCATAATTTAAATAAAATAAAATAAAAAGGTTGACGCATAGTTGAATGAATCAAACTAAAATAATTAGATTATAGTTTTAAATAAAAAAATATAAAATTGAAAATTTTATTTATTTAAAATAAAAATATTTTTAAATTCTAATATCTGCGCATGGCGCAGGAAAACATCTAGTATATATATATATATATATATATATATATATAAATATATATATATATATATATATATATATATATATAATTATTTTGAAATTCATATAGTTTTTAAAGATCATATAGTCATTAGTGGCCGGAAAAAGGTCATAGAGTCATTGATGTAAATTGAAAACCTATGCGCAGAAATATAAATCTAGTAACGGTATCCACATTATTATTTGAAAACTAAATTTTCTTATTTATCAATTTCTCCATGATCTTATGATATATTATGATTAAATTTTTTATTTTAATATATATAATCATGATATTTAAGATAACTAACTTGCTGATTTGTCATCATCCCCCTAATTTTAGGATAGTTATTAATTATATTAACATTATTATTTAAAATTTGATTTAATTTTTGATTTTAATATATATATATTTCTGATATTAATAAATAGATTTTTTTTTGTCGACAATATTACAAAATCATAAAGACTCTGTAAACCACTTGGAGTGCTCTGTATCCATATGGACCATAAATAGATTACGCGTTGCAAAAAAACATTACGTAATTCTTTACATATATATACTATTGTTTTAAAACATATTTTAATCTATATACTATTATTTTAAAAATATTTTAATCTATATCCTTATCATGATATTTAAATAAGAAACATATTTTAAAAAAATTAGAGTCTTATTTTATCTGATGTACAAAAATCCATGATTCAGGTAATTTTGTTATTTTTAAATATTTTCAATAATTTAATTAATAATTTTGTTTATTTATTATATTTTAATCATTTTAAAATAAATAATTATTTTGAATAATCTATATTATTATATTTGAATTGGCTTTTTTTGCATTTGAGAAGTAATTTTGTTTAGTTGTCATCATGTTTTTTATGATTTTAAGTATTTTTATATTAGAGCTTCCAGTTTAAAATTAAATTGATAAATGTCATTATTACCATTAATAAATAACTATATATATATTATAGATATATTTAGTAATAAATATTTATAATAATAATATATACTATTATGTGGTTTTTCGCAACATAGTTTTCAAGTTGAAAGTTAGACTGGTTAATATCGTTTATACCATTAATGAATAAATATATAAATTAGTCATAAAAATTAATGAATAATTCCGACAAAAATAAAAATGAATTTAAAATACATTTGAATTAGATAAGTGATTAAAATGAATAAATAGTAAGAATTATCTAAAATCTAAAATATATATTTATTTTAAGAAAATCTTACATATATTGTTTTGTTATGCAAACCAAATATATTTATTTTAAGAAAATCTTACATATATTGTTTTGTTATCCAAAAACTATATTTTAATAAAAATGTTAAAAATTAAAAAACAGATAACATATATCTAAATATTAATAAAGTAAAATTTTTATTTTATATAATTGAAAAGAGAATAATGAGTGATTCATAGGATTTATTTATTAATAATGAATATAGTAAATAAAAAGAATTTTCTATTGAAAATATAAATAAGAATTTATTGTTATCGTTTTAATTAGTAATATATGTATTAAGATGTAATTATAAAATATTTATATCTGCATTTGCGGTAGGCATGGAATTATTATCCGGGATTTGGATTCGATCCGAGATTCGATCCGGATCCGCTCCGAAAATCCGGATAGTAAAATGTTGGATTCGTGCAAATCGAATCCCGATCCGGATATCTTGATTTTTAACTCCGGATATCCGGATCCGTAATTTGTATTAATAATTATTTCAAAAATAGGAATATATATATGTATATAAACAAAATTTATTTACTATATTTTTATTTCTATATTAATATATATACAAATTTATACTAACTTTGTTATAGTATACATAGATATAACTAAAAATACTGTACATAATTTTATTTGTTTCAATTATTGTTGATATTTTATATGTTCTAATGTTATTTTTATTTATTTTAAAGATCCAAATCCGGATCCGGATATCCGTCGGATATTACAATTTTTAGAAGGATATCTGAAGCCCGGATATTCGAGAACCTCGGATCCGGATAAGGATAACAAAAACATGAATTCGCCGGATACAAATCCGGATCCGGATACTTTAAAATACCCCGGATATCCGATCCGTTCCAGCCCTAATTTGCGGGATAAACACCTAATTAATAAAATTAAGTAAATCTTGTGATATCTTACTAGACATTATTTGCAAAGCTTTTTTTTTGCAACATAATTCTCATATTAAAAGTTAGAGTGATTAATATTTTTTATACCCTTAATAAATAAATCAAAAATATATTTCTTTTCAAAAATCTTACATGTAATTGATAATAAAATAATGAGTGATTTATAGGATTTATTTATTAATTATGAATATAGTATATATAAAGAAAATCCAGAAGAAAATGTAGTATTTAAGAATTTTCTAATGAAAGCATAAATAAGAATTTATTTTTATAGTTTTAATTAGTAATATATGTATTAATATATAATTATAAACTAGGTGGCCGACCCGCACCCTGTGCGGGTATTAAAATATAGTAAAATATCGATTGAGTTCAAATGTGGGAGAAATTGGAACAAGTGAGAGTTCTAATTCTGAGACATGATTTGCGCTGATCTACAGGATAACAAATTCCAAAATATTTTAGTATTGACTGTATCTTCTTTTTTTTCTTGTCTTATTAGGTGGATATTTTCATAATAAATGATGTTTAGAAATATAAAATAATGAAACAGTTCAAAGAAAGATATTAAAATTATATTGTATTAAATGATTTACAATAAATATGATATAAACTTGTGCAATTAAATCATATTCAAAATAAGGTAAGTTTTTAAAAACGAATTAACAAATTAGAAACACTAAGGTAAATTGCATTAAAA
This sequence comes from Hirschfeldia incana, assembly GCA_026261945.1. NCBI lineage: Eukaryota > Viridiplantae > Streptophyta > Magnoliopsida > Brassicales > Brassicaceae > Hirschfeldia > Hirschfeldia incana. Next base: position 10,791,240 of record JABCMI010000006.1, read on the forward strand.
CAATGTAATAAATATGATTACTTGCACAAGTAATCTGTGTTCAAAATAAGGTAGGTTACTAATAAACTAAAACATTAAATAATAATTATTTATTAGTAATCATATTTTATAAAGACATTTTATCATTAAGTCTTATTTTTCCTGAAAATATTTTTTATAAAAATTTAGAATATATATATATATAATAAAAATATTTAAAATATTTCAAATTTAAAGAATAATTAGGAATTAATAATCATATTTTATAAAGATATTTTACTATTAAGTCTTATGGTTCCTGAAATATTTGTTATAAAAATTCTTGTAAAGACATTTTTGAGATATATAAAGTCTTATGGGTCTTGTAATATTTGAATGTTATAAATTTAAAGAAAGATATTAAAAATTTAAAGAAAGATATTAAAAATTGACTGTTATAAATTTGTTATAATTAACATATCATTTAAGACAAATAATTGAACCCAAAATAAGGTAATCATCATATCAACTTGTGCAAGTAATTGATAACAAAATAATGCAAGTTATTAATAAACGAATTAACTAATTAAAAGTCTTTACCAATAAGGTATATCTTTCCTAATACCATAATATGAATATAAAATTAAAGAATAATAATTAGTTTTGATTTTGATATATTGTAAAAAAGAATTATCAGTTTTAAAAAAAACTATAAATATAAAAAAGGTTGAAATATAATACAAAAGAAAGACCAAATAGTTTGGGTTCTTCAGTCAACTATTCCCTTTTATCAAATTGATTATGTTGAAATATGCAACAAATATTTTACAGCATAAACAAAATCAATGGCTTCGTTTCAATTCAGAATGTCTTGTTTATTAAAAATTGATATATATATATATATATATATATATATATATATATATATAATAAAGATAATAGTTTTGGGTTTTTCTAAATCTAAAATCACCATTATATCTGTGGTTTTTTAAATAGATAATAGTTTTGGGCTTTTCTAAATCAAATCACCATTATCATATAAATTTGTACAAGTAATTGATAGCAAAATAAGGTAAGTTGATAATAAACGAATTAACTAATTAGGAAAATAAAGAACATTCAAAAGTCGAATTAATGTGATACCCTATTGTGTAATAAAGAAGATTATATTATTTGAAAATAAAGAACATTCTATTATTTGCTTAATTGTAATGATTAGAAAAGTTATCTTCAAGTATGAGTTCTTTTGAATATTACTAACCTCTACGGAGATGATGTCGAAGAATAGAGACAATGTCGATTTAACTCAATAGAGATGTGCCATATTTCTAGTTTTTCTGTCAAGAAAATGGTTGTGATAAATTAGAACAATGAAAATTTCAAATTGTATCAGACTCAAAAGTAAGCGTAAGACAGCTTCATATTATTCAAATTCACATATTGCAACAATATGAAAAATGATACACAGAAATAAATAAAAAATATGCAAACTCAATGTCCATTTTATTATATTGTCTTTAGAATAAAACCAAACTAATTCAGTGACATCTCACAAATTCACTTATGGTAGAAAGAATAATTATGTAATGATTAAGATGTTATATGAAACAATATAAAAATATCAAATACCATCTATTGCATTTAGCTATATGGATGTATAATAGATTCTAGTTTCTAAATCATTTGCAAATAACAAAATAATATAAATTAATAAGAACAAGAACCGAATCTTATAGCATGTCTCATCAAATTATATCAATCAAACGATAACAAATTCCAAAATAATAATTCATATCGATAAAATAAAATTTGCCAAGAGTAGTATAAGTAGATCAAACATGTTTTCTTAAAAGGTAGATCAGTGACGAAACAATACTCGATGTATCAAAAAATAAAGCATGACATAATAACTTATCTCGGTAAAAACCAGATTGAAGAACAAAGATTTTATCGAAATGATATACGCATCAATGTCAATCGTATCAGAATCAAAGAAGCTTTGATTAACAGTTATAAGTGTACAATCAAATCATATATAGCTTCAGTGGAAAATCGTCATAATAGAGTATCTGCATATAAACCAAAAGAAAAATCAGCTCTCATGAAATATAAAAGCTTAATGTTCTAAAATAATAAGAAGAAAAAAATTCAGAACATTATTAACATAAAAAATTCAGAATACAAAGTTCAATGATTTCGTTTCTTCTACTGCGACTTCTTATTTATAGTAAATTGGTAGACGTTTGTCAATGATTTAGCTTGCATGATAAGCTAAGAAGTAGAATATTCTCTAATAAATTCTCAATAAATCAATATTAGCAAGGTAAGTTAATATTAGTAAGGTAAGTTAATAATAACAAATTACCTAATTAGATATTATTCGATAAATCACACCAAGCAATGTAATAAATATGATATCAAAAGTGAATTGTTTTCCGTCTTTGTAATAAGGTAAATTATTAATACATGTAATAATTAACATTCTTGCGCAAGTAATATCTAATAAGGAAAATTATGAATAATTAGTAATAAATTAGTAAATAATTAGTGATCGACCAATCAATTAAGAGTACTGATTTCCTTTTTAGTTTGTATGAAGTGTTACTTTCCATTTTAATATTGTCGACGATTAAAATACATTTACATTTCAATCGAGAAAACACAAAAGATATGTAATTAATGTTCATTTCCTAATAAATATGCTCGTGAAAAAAATAAATTAAAAATGAATTTCTAAAAAATCAACCAATAAAATCATGTTAATTATTAATATTTGAATAGTAAAAAATTGGCATTAAAATCATAATGAAATCATAATATGTATAAAAAATGAAACCATAATTAAAATCATAATGAAATCATAATATTTTTATTTTTAAACAATTATAATAATTATTATGTTTCATTTTTTACACATATTATGATTTCATTAGATTTCAATAACAATTTTTTTTACTATAATAATTATGATCTCATGATTGGTTAATAATAAGATATTATGTTTTTTTTTCTAATTTCTTTTCTCATAATATTTGATACTCACTAATCAAATTTTATTAATAATTAACATGATTTCATTTCTTAACATGATTTCAGTACATTATGTCTTACAATGATTTTCATGTCCGGAATTATAATAATTACTATGTTTTATTTTTTTCACATATTATGGTTTCTGAAACCTTTTTTTTAAATTGCCAATACTTTAAATTATAGTTTCTGAGACCTTTTATTTTAAAATTTCCAATACTTTAATATGATTGCTTTGCCACTTAAATATGTCATTATTAAGTTACCATAATTGTACCTTTGCAATATATATCGATTAGTTAAACACATATATTATATATTAATTACATAGGATGTATTTTTGGCAAGGTTTGGCCGATGGAAAAAAATAAATCAAAAAGAAATTAAAAAAAAATCGACCAATAAGATTATAAGAATTAATCCGAGAGTGGCTTGTATGATCGCCACGTAAGCAGAAATCACTAAAGTGACTTCTCTTTTAATGTATAGGAGGATATTTAAAGCCCGCCAATTATGTTACTAGCCCATCATAACTGAACCGGAATGAATTGTTAAATTGAATCTGTGAACTATGCGATCAAATACACTTTTCGTACGCCACATGTACCGCCCACGTGGAAATACAAAACTACAGTAAGCATCTTACCCTGACACGTGAAAAAGACTACACAGACAGAAATTATAAAAATCCTACAATAAGAGTCTTGGTTGCAAGTAGGCCTGGGCATAAATAGCGAAATCCGAACCCGAACCCGGGCCCGACCAAAAAAAACTGTATCGGTACCGTTTATTTTAATTGAGAAAAATCGAGCGGGAATAATTTTTTGATATATTGGATTTTGGATTCAGATCGGTATAGACCGATAACCTGATCGGGTTTGAATTTCTGATAAATTGGAGTATGGGTTTGGTTCGGATCGGTTTAATCTGAAATAACCGCATATACTTATACGTTGGAGTATGTGTGTGTATAGACACGCGTGTTATCGGTGTACGATTTTCAGAAAACTCAAACCTAGTTTCGATATGCGACAACGGCTTGAGAGGGAAGCGGCGAAAGAGGCTCTTTCGATTTCTCTTCTTCCTAGTCTCGACCTCTAGTCCTCCTACATCTACTCTGATCTCTTATTTAAGCGAGAGTGATGTTTAATCTCGACTTCACACTTTCTCCACCATCTGCAATTTCGAAGAATCAATCACAGGTTAGTGAGAAGGTTCTGTTTTTTCCCTCTTTCTCTGTTACGATTTCGAAGAATTCATGATGGTTTTGTATAGATGAATAACGGATTTGATTAATTTTTTTGATTGATTTTTTTTTTGTTTTCTAATTGTTACTCTTCATTTTGATTTCAGATGGATTCATCTTCAACACCAAACGTTAACAACAACTACTTTGAAGGCGATGAAGAACAAGAGTTTCTAACTCCAGACAGTAGAGACAAGACTAAACAAATTGTGTTTCCGGACAGTAGAGGCAAGCATAAGGAATCACCTGAAGCTAGTGGAGCAACAATGCAGACACAAAGAGCGCCTAGGTTTCTTCCTCCAAGGTCTAAGATTTGGGGACATTTCACAAGAACAAAGGAGAATCGTGACAAATGCATATATCACTACTGCAACAAAACGTTCTGCTGTGCTACAAGATCGGACACATCCAACTTGATGAAGCATCTTAGCATATGCAAACGCTACTTGATGTTTTCAGAGGGTCAAAGCTCTACTCAGCCTGGCGTTAATGAAGAAAGACAGATGAAAGCTCTGCTATCACAGATGAAGCAACAAACGAGATGATGGTGATAGCAGATCTACCACTGAGTTTCATTGAAGGTCATGGTTGGAAACACTTCTGTAACAAGGTCAGTTATATATATTAGATAATTTATGTAGTTAAGTTTGGTATCTAACTTTTAATTTTAAAATTGCAAATGGAACTAGGCAAACCAATTTCAAGAAGGACATCGACAAGAGACATTGTCAAGATGTATCTACTGAGGAAAGCTGTTATGAAGCAATGGTTTAAAGCAAATAAGAAAAGGGTTTTCTTAACTACTGACATATGGATGGCTCAAGTAACTCGTAAGAAAATACTTTCCTTATCTCATGTTTTTATTTTTATTCGCAAGCTTTGTAGTTTTCTAAGTTTTAGTGTATACTTATTTATTTAGTTTGAATCATAAGAAAGTGACTGGTGTGTTTATTTTTTATCTCAGGTGCAAGTTACATGGTTGTGACTGCTCATTACATTGATCCGTGTTGGCGTTTGAAGAAGCTTATCATTGGGTTCAAGCATGTCACTGATCACAAAGGAGCAACAATTTCGAAGGTTTTGTTGGATTGCTTAGCTGACTGGGGTATACAGAAGATATTTTGTGTGACAGTGGACAATGCAACGGCAAATTCATCTGCACTGCAGAAATTTCAAGCTGAGTTTAAACTGATGTCTGAAGAAGCACTGGTGCTAGATGGGGAAATGATGCATGTGAGATGTAGTGCACATATCATCAACCTCATCGTGAAGGATGGAATGGCTGACGCAGATGAGAGTGTCAATGCGGTCCGTAATGCTGTGGTCTACGCTAGAGCTTCACCAAACAGGCTGTCATCATTTGAGCATAAGGTAGATGCAGGGAAACTGACTAGGGGAAGCTTGCTGTTGGATGTGAGTAGTAGGGGGAACTCCACCTATCTGATGGTAACCACATCGATGAAGTTCAGAGTTGCTTTTGACAAAATGGAGCAGGATGATAGGCCTACAACGATTACTTCTTGGAGATGGATAAAGGTGTAAAGAGGGTAGGTCCTCCTCTGTTTAATGACTGGAAAGCAATTGAAAGGTTAGGCCGATTCTTAGTCATCTTCTACAACTCAATTCTTGTTGTTTCTGCCTCAACCTCTCTCAATGCGTACAAGTGCTACGGGAAATTGTAACGATAGCAGCTAATCTGATGGATTTGACGAAGAGCAGAGATCATCATCTTAAGGTGAAGGCAGAGGAGATGTATGAGAAATTCGACAAGTACTGGAATGGGTTGAAGAACATCAATAAGATGTTGATTGTGGCAACTTTTTTTGATCCCACGAAAAAGATGGATCTCGCAACCATGTGTTTTGAAGAGCTTTATGGTCGGAGAGCTTGGAAGGCAAAGAAATGTATGATTCTGTGATCAGTGTCTTGCGCAGTATGTTCAGGGAGTACAATGACAGATATGGGAAGAGACAAGAGGAGCAATCTGATCACTCTAAGAAGTCTAAGGGTCAATCATCTCAGTCTGCTGAAAAGGAAGCACCGGTTCATATGGATTTGGTTGAAGATGGTTTCGGTTATAAGAGGATTGACCGAAGGTATAAGCAGAAGTTGAATGCAGGAGTGAGAGACAATGGGTTTGATATTTGATATTTGATTACTTTATGATATTTGATATTTGATTACTTTATGGGTTTTACAATGCAATAAAATATTATACCAAACCCGATGTGATATTATCCGAAAGCGACCCGTTTAAAAAAAAAATAGAATGGGACTTTTTTCTAAACCCAAAAACCCAAAAACCCGAATAACCCGACCCGAATCCGAGCCGATATCCGAACGCCCAGGCCTAGTTGCAAGCATAACCTAGTTACAAATAAGTTAGTCGGTCACTAATTTCTCATAACTCTGTTTTATTTCTGGTTAAAGTGTGTTCAGTGGCTTGAAACTGCAATCGTAACAGCGAGAGATATGAGGGCGGTGATTAGGGTTCGAGCTCAAACCATCTGCACCAATCTCTAGATCGAAACCCCTTTTTCACTCAGCTTGATTCAGTGATTACGAATCTGAGCTGCAATCATTCCGTCTTAACCCCCAATACAAAAAACCGTTCACTTTACCATAAAGGAGAGATGGGAGATTAGAGCGGAGAAAAGCGAGTTCTTAGATCTGGGAAAGGTCTCACCTTGGCCGTCCCTGGGTCTAGATATCATTAAGTCCGAGCGGCTTTCCAACTTTGGAGAAAAATTTGTCTATCACCGTAGCGGAAGAGATGAATAGGTTCAGGAAGAAGAAAAAGCCAACCCTAATGGAGGATTTGAAGGAGCTAGAACTACTTGAAGAGGGGGAAATGGTTGACATTCCGGAGCTAGAAGTAAAGGATCTGATTGAGGAGTATCTGCTAAGCGTGATGGTGAGTTGTGTGAATCCCTACGTTCACAAGGTGGGAGGGCTCGTCAAAGCTTTACCACCCATTTGGGGAATGGAGGATAAAGTTCAAGGAAGAGTTGTAGGAGATGATAAAGTCCAGTTCTCATTCAGATCAGACAACGACCTTCAGTTTGTTCTCTCCAAAGGTCCTTGGATTGTGAATGGGTGGATTGTGGCTTTGGAGAAGTGGACACCGAACCCAAGGAGGAGTACCTCAAGAGAGTCCCTCAAGAAAATACATCAAGAGAGTCCCTTTCGGAAGCCTGACACCCAAGCGGAGCTTAGTGCAACAAAGATCCCAAAGGAGCAACATCTGAGGAAGAAGCTTCTCGAGAAAGAATCGAAGGTGAAGGAGAGTATGAAAAGACCCTCTATGAAAGGAGTAGTCATAAATCAGATTGCGTCCAGGGAGGGCCATAAAAGGATCTGTAGAAAAGGAAATGAGGCGTCGAGAGAAGAAAAGAGAAAATGGAAGAGAGTGGTGTCTACTCCTCAGATGATCTGGAAACAGAAAGCAAACAAAGGAACTACAGAGAAAACCAAAAGTACCGAGGAATCCACAGCAAATCCGAGAAGCTCGAGAGAAATAAGTGGAGTGAAGAGTATGAACAATGCTTATGGGGGTACGAGAACCAACTCTGAACCTGAGTCTGTCTTCAACAGACTTGGAATGGTGGAGAGAGACTAGGGATCCAAAGGCAGTAGAGGAAGAAGGGTATCTAAAGGAGAAGCAATTGATTTGCGTACGAAGATCAGAGGCACCTCATCTGGAGAAAATAATGATGGGAAATCAAGCAAAGGTAGTCGGAGTCCTCCATTAGTTTAACAACGTCTGGGAAGCAACAATTTAACAACTCCGGCTGATTTGTCCCCTGTGTGGTCGCAGACTCGCCTTAGAACCCAATCTCCTTCTTGGAAGGTTCTGGGCCTCACCTTCTTGTTGTAGCTCTTGGCTACTTTTAGTTGGTATGATGCGTTCCTAAGGCGGGCCGCTTCTCTTTTTTCGTCTAGTAGGTCTAGACTTAGGTACATCAGCTCCTCATTCTCTTTTGGGGTTAGGATGTTGAAGATCGTGGTCTTAACATGCACCTATGTGGGTATCGCTGATTCGGTGCCATAGACGAGTGAGAAAGGGGTCTCTTGGGTAGCCGTTTTCAGAGTCGTCCGATAGGGCCAGAGAACTCCGTGTAACTCTTCTGCCCATCGCCCATGAGCTTTCTCTAGGCGCTTTTTGAGCATGTTTACCACCGTTTTGTTGGTTGACTCTGCATGTCCGTTCGATTGGGGATGTCGTGGGGCTGAATATGAGAGTTTAATGTCCCACTCTTTGCAGAAGTCTTGGAAGTCGTTTCTGGTGAATTGGGGTCCATTGTCGGTGACAATCTCCTTAGGTGCCCCAAAACGGGTGATTATGTTCGTCCAGATGAATTTTCTGATCTGGAGATCGGTGATTTTTGCCAAAGCCTTGGCTTCTACCCATTTCGTGAAGTAGTCGGTCATTACTAGGAGAAAGACTTTCTGCCCCGGTGCCATAGGGAATTTTCCTACGATGTCCATGCCCCATTTGCGAAAAGGCGAGGGGGAGCTTAGGGATTTGAGGTTCTCTGGTGGTAAGTTGGAGATTGGAGCGTGTTTCTGGCATTGGCTGCATGTCTTAGCCTGTTTGAGGGAGTCCTTTACTATGGTTGGCCAGTAGTAGCCGGCCCTCCTCGCTCTGAGCACCAGACTTCATCCACTGGAATGGGAACCACATTCTCCTTCATGGAGCTCTTCTAGTATCCGTGCGGCTTCTCTAGGGGTTAGACATCGTAGATAGGGTCCCGAGAAGGATCTCCTATATAGCTTTCCTTGTGAGATGCAGTATCTGGCTGCTTGCCTCTTGATCTTGCGGCCTTTGTCTCGATTTTCAGGTAGGACGTCGTTCCTTAGGTAGTTGGTGATGGGAGTCATCCAGGTTTCTCCCTCGTCTACTACTGCTACTTCTTCTGGCTCTGCCACCTTCTCAATTTCTGGCCATTGCAGGACCAACAAGGAAATACTCATGTGCTCCTTAGTTTACAAGGCGGAACCTAGGTTCGCTAGAGCATCGGCTTGGGAGTTTTGTTACCTATGTATCTGAGTAAGCTTGTAGTCTTCGAATTGGTCAAGTAGGCGTTTGGCTACCGATAGATATCTGATCATGCTCGGATCCTTGGCTTGGTAATCTCCTTGGACTTGGCTGATGATGAGCTGTGAGTCGCTAAAGACTTGGATGTTCTCCACTCTCATTTCTCTAGCTAACGCTAGACCTGCTATTAAGGCTTCGTATTCGGCTTCGTTGTTGGTTGCTTTGAAGTTGCAGCGTACGGCCCTTGAAGCCGACTCTCCCGTGGGAGAAGTTAGGACCAATCCTACTCCTGCACCTCTCACGTTGCTGGAACCATCGACATGTAAGGTCCATTGGCCTTTCTCCGCCTCCTTTTCACGGAGCGTAGCTTCTAGATCCGGGTCCGGAAGCATAGAGGGAGAGAATTCTGCCACGAAATCGGCGAGAACCTGAGACTCGATAGCGGTAGCTGGGCGAAAGACCACGTCATATTCCCCCAATATTATGGCCCATTTCGCCAATCGTCCTGACACCTCGTGTTTATGAAGGACTGCTTTGACAGGGAACGAGGTGACTACCACAATTTGATGGGCCTGGAAGTAGGGGCGTAACTTCCGAGCTGCTACGACTAGGGCGATGGCTAGCTTCTTTAGTTGGATGTAGCGAGTCTCTGCGTCTAGCATAGACTTGCTGACGTAATATATAGGGTGTTGTTTCCTCCCTTCTTCTCTCACGAGGACTGCACTAACCGCGTGCTCGGACACGGCTAAGTAGAACAGTAAGACCTCTTCTTCCAGGGGTTTGGATAGGAGTGGTGGAGTTGTGAGATATGCCTTGAGGTAGGACAATGCAGTCTCACACTTCTCGGTCCATTTGAAATCCTTGGGATTCTTTAATGTTTCAAAGAAGGCGTGGGACTTGTCGGAGAGCCTGGAGATGAATCTGCTGAGGGCTGCCATTCTCCCTGTCAGTTTCTGAACCTCCTTGACGTTACGAGGGGAAGGTATCGCCTGGATGGCCCTTATCTGCTCTGGGTTTGCTTATATGCCCCTGTGAGTGACTATGTACCCCAAGAATTTCCCGGAGCTTACCCCGAACGAGCATTTGGAAGAGTTTAGCTTCATATTATACCTTCTTAGAGTGGCGAACGCCTGCTGAAGATGTGAGATATGATCTTCAGAGTCCAGGAACTTCACTAGCATGTCGTCGATGTAGACTTCCATGGTCTGACCTATCTGATCGGCAAACATCATGTTGACCAGCCTCTGATAGGTGGATCGGTCGTTCTTCAACTCGAAAGGCATGACCTTGTAACAATAGATGCTCCTGGAGGTCATGAAGGACGTCTTCTCCTAGTTATCAGGATGCATTAGGATTTGATTGTATCCGAAGAAGGCGTCCATGAAGCTCATTAGTTGATGTCCGGCGGTGGCATCGACCAGCTTGTCTATGTACGGCAACGGGAAGGGATCTTTTGGACAAGACTTGTTGAGGTCCGTGAAATCAATGCAAACTCTCCACTTTCCGTTCTTTTTCCTTTCGACGACCACATTGGCGAGCCAGTCGGGGTAGCGCACCTCTCTTATGAATCCTGCATCGAGCAGATTCTTTACTTCCTCGTTAATGATTTCATCCCTTTCAGGGGCGAACTTCCTCCTTTTCTGTCTGACTGGGGGATGCTTTGGGTCTACTTGAAGCTGGTGCATGATGATATTGGGGTCTCCGGTTCCTTCATACATCTTGATGCTCGGGAAAGAGAACTTGCGAGGCATCTCCACCGAAGTAATCTCCTTCCTGAAGGGTGTGTCAGAATAAGACCTAGGGTCGCTCCTCCGGATAGGGGGAGCTACTCCGGGAAGCCTTTCTACCATGGATTGGATGGTGTCGAACCTCTCGGAGACCACCTTCTCTAGGTACGCAGCTAGAGCTGGGTCGGAGATCTCGGGGTTATCAGGTGAGTATTCCTCGTCCTCCGTGTCGGACTCGTCGCTCTGTTCCTCTCGAGCAGCTTCTTGGTTGTTGGTTCCGTCATTAGGCTGCTGAGGTGTTTCCTCGTCGTCGCGCGGGGTACTCAGCGAAGCCATAGGTTTGACTTTGGTTCTGAACCGCTTTCGCTTGTTCCCAATCATTCCAAAGGATTGGTTCTCTTGTCGGAGAACGAGGTTCTCGGCTTCCATAGCGTCTAGCTTCTCGACGCTCTGTTGAAGTTGCTTGGAGTGATCTCCAAGTTGATCTTTTAGGTTTTGAACTTCTTGAAAAGTTCTAGACCTGCAGGTGTGGCTTCCCGAGACTTGTGAAGATCGGTGATTTGACTTTGAAGGACTTCAAGCCTGCTGAAGAGCTCTTGCTCCTTCGCGGTTGGCTCGTCTTGGTTTGAATTGTCTTCATGTGTCATCGTCACGTAGTTGAGTTACTCCCCTCCTTCTAACGCCAAACTGTTATGGTATTTTTGTGTAGGGTCGTTTAAGTACTACGGAACACGAGAAGACTTTGATGTTTGTGAGTGTTTACAAGAGTTTAGAAGAGAAATCGAGGCAAAGAGATGTATTATTGAGTATCTTTAGCGTTACAACGTTTTAGGTGTATGAACCCTAGTTTTCTAGCCTAACTCTCTAATCTCTAAGCCTCTGAAATGTCGATTCCCTTGTTCTAGGGTTTGGGCTCCCCTTTTATAGTAGATATATGTCGGCTCGAGTAGGGCGAACTCCTTAGTATCCGTTGAAATAGAAGTTTTTCCATGACTGGAAAACTTCCATTATTGTAGCGAAGGGTCGGACCCTGTTTCCTCCCGGCTGGGGCTAGGCCCTGGTATCTCTTAGCGGGGACTGGGCCCTGGAGCCTGTCGATAGAGATTGAATCATGGGGCCTTCCAGTAGAGGTTGAGCCTTCGAGCGGAGATTAGGCCCTGGTACCTCTTAGTGGGGACTGGGCCCTGGAGCCTGTCGATAGAGATTGAATCACGGGGCCTTCCAGTAGAGGTTGAGCCTTCGAGCGGAGGTTAGGCCTTCGGAAGCTGGAGAAATACTTAGCCTTGGATATTTTTACCCAACATTACCTGGAGTATATTGTGGAAAGATTGGGCTTTCATGATACTGTTGTGATAGACGCCAGGGGAAAAAGTGGAGGGTTGGCAGTCATGTAGAAGGCCTCATGTGAGGTGGAGGTTCTACAGGCCAACAAGAGAGTGATTAATTTGAAGGTAAAATGGCAAGACCAATCTTTCTTTCTCACATGTGTATATGGAGATCCAGTTAGAAGTAGAAGGGGTGATGTGTGGGAAAGAATCGCTAGGATTGGTGCGGATAGGAAGGGCGCATGGGTTCTAATGGGCGACTTTAATGAAGTGATTGATCAGACAGAGAAATCAGGAGGAACAGCTAGAGCAGAGAGTCTAGGTTCTGAGATTAAGGAGCTGCTCCTTAATTGGGGCATGTTGGACATCAAATATCAAGGGAATGCTTTGTCGTGGGCAGGAAGGAGAAGTAATGGATTGGTGCAGTGTAGGTTGGATAGAGCAACCGCAAACCAAGAATGGCTAGAAACTTTCCCTGCGACAGTCACTTACTATCTTTAGAGAGTGCAGTCGGATCACAGTCCAATTCTAACATCTTTGGATGGGTTGCAGAAAAAAAATTTTCAAACTTCAAGTATGACCATTGCTGAACTGCTAGAGAGGGCTTTGTGGAAGTTGTGGATCGTAGCTGGAGAGCGCCAACAAGTGGCCAAGGTAGCCTAATGGGTAGAATTTCTACCTGTAGAAAGGGGATCTCAATGTGGAAGAGACAAGTAATGCCAAACTCTGCTTTGAGGATATAACAGCTGAGTTTTTAAATAGATGAAGCCTCAAGACAGGAGGAATTTCAGAAAGAAGAGTTGGAGAGGTTGAGGAAGGAGCTGTCGGAGGAGTATCATAATGAGGAAATTTTTTGGATGCTCAAGAGCAGAATAAATTGGTTACGATCAGGGGATATGAACACGAAGTTCTTCCATGCAGTGACTAAAAACATGAGGGCACAGAACATGATTAAGAGCTTGATCGATGAGGAAGGGTGAGAGTGGTGTGCAGATGCATACATGGGAAGGATAGCAGAGCAATACTTTAAAACACTCTTCTCGTCAGAAGATGTGGGCTTGGATCAAGTAGAATGGTAGGAGTTCCCGACACTCATTACGCCGGAGCAAAATGCCAGCCTCCTAAAGCCGGGGTCTATGGAGGAAGTGAAGAAAGCGGTCTTTGACATTATTCCTAGCAAGTGTCCTGGACCTGATGGAATGAATGGCTTCTTTTTCTGACAGTTCTGGAAAACAAGTGGAGCAGACGTCACGAAGATGGTGCAGAGCTTTTTCAGAACATAAAGATTGGAGCAAGGTCTGAGCGGTACAAATATCTGTCTAATTCCCAAGAGTGTGAATGCAAAGAAAATGAGTGAGTATAGACCTATTAGTCTATGCAATGTGGCTTACAAGGTTGTCTCTGAAGTTGATGATGGGAGATTACAAAAAGTTCTACCTAGTATCATCTCAGAGACACATGCGACATTCGTTGAGGGGCGGCTTATATCCGACAACATTCTCATTGCGCATGAGCTTCTTCACGCTTTGAATTCTGATAACAAATGTGCTTCAAAGTTCATTGCAATAAAAACCGATATATCCAAAGCCTATGATCGCGTTGAGTGGAGCTTTCTAGACAAGACAATGAAGGCAATGGGTTTCTCAGAGGAATGGAGAGGTTTCATCATGAGCTGTGGCACATCTGTAAGGTACCAGGTTTTGATAAATGGAGAGCCGTATGGTAACATTGTGCCGAAAAGAGGTCTGAGACAAGGTGACCCCCTTTCCCCATATCTTTTTGTTATGTGTACAGAAGTCTTGGTCCAAATGCTGAAAAGAGCTGAAATGTTAAAAAAAGATATTGGGGCTAAGGGTTGCAAGACGTGCACCGCCAGTGTCTCACTTGCTGTTCGCCGATGATAGCATGATATATTGTAAGGGATCAGTGGAGGAGCTGGAGCAGTTATCTCAGATCCTTCAGGTCTACAGCATGGCGTCAGGGTAAAAAATCAATTATCAAAAATTCAGTATCTATTTTGGGAAGCACATGCAGCGAGGAGAAAGAGAAAGGATCATGAATCAGTTGGGTATTAATACAGTGGGGGGGGATTTTATTTAGGCTACATGAGTCCTTTGGGGGCTCAAGATCTCACTCCTCAGCTATATCAGAGAGAACCTCAACCAAAGAATGCATGGATGGCAAACAGAATTCTTGTCGCCAGGGGGTAAGGAAGTTCTTCTGAAAGCAGTAGCAATGGCAATACCTACATATACTATGGCATGCTTTCTCCTACCAAAGACACTGATTATGCAGATAATGACCCTAATGGCTGATTTCTGGTGGAGGAATGGTCATGAGAAAAGAGGAATGCATTGGAAGAGTTGGGAGAGCTTATGTAGGCCAAAGGTGGTAGAAGGTTTGGGTTTCAAGGACCTAGAGACATACAACATTGCATTACTAGGGAAGCAATTATGGAGGATGTTGAAGAACCCAAATTTGTTGCTGGCAAGAGTCTTTAAGAGTAGATATTTCTGGAATTCCGACCCACTCAACGCAGACTTAGGATCTAGGCCCTCCTATGCTTGGATAAGTATTCATGCTGCTCAGAAATTGATCCATCGAGGAGCCAGGGTGGTGATTGGAAATGTAAAAGATACTAGAGTTTGGCAAGAGAGATGGATCGGCCATGCGCCGGCTACAATGGCTATTTCTACTATGATGCTACAGGGGCAGGATCAGCGCAGGCTATCTGATGATATGAGGGTAAGTGAATTACTCAGCGCTGTTGGAAAAGCTTCGAACCGAGAAAAGCTTGATAGCATTTTCACGGAGGAGACAAGAGAAAACATCATGAAGATCAGACCTGTAGGAAGAGCCAGTAAGGATATCTACTCTTCGGAATACACCAAAACAGGGCACTATACTGTGAAATCTGGATACTGGGTTCAAACAAATATTCTAGTTGATCAAGCTAACCAGCAGGAAGTACTACAACCCAACCTTGACAGTATATATCAGATGGTATGGAAGTTGGAAACCAGCCCAAAGATTAAGCATTTCTTATGGAGGTGTCTCCAAAATGCTTTACCAGTGGCTGCGAATATGGTGTATAGACACATTGGCAAGGATAAAACCTGTTCTAAATGTGGAGATGAGGCGGAGAGTATAAATCATGTGCTGTTCCAATGCCATTATGCGACATTGCTATGGGCAGAGGCAAATGTCCATACTCCCCCAGCTGGTAATTGGTCAGATTCTTCGTTTGCTAACATCTTTTGGGTCTTAAATCTAAAAAAAGAGTATCCAAAAGAGGAAGTGGATGAAGGATTTGTACCGTGGATGCTGTGGAGATTGTGGAAAAACAGAAACGGGTTTGTCTTCCGAGGAAGAGACTATGCTGCTGATGCAACAATCCATAAGGTTTGGAAGGATGCTCAAGCTTGGAAGAACAGGATAGAGGTGCAAACAGAAGAGGCAAATAGACGTGAAATGGATCCCACCAGAGGCTATGAGATTAAAATGTAACACAGATGGCTCATGGATAAAGGAGACAAATAGTGGAGGTGTGGGATGGCTCTTGAGAGACGATAAGGGACAGATGGTGTGGGCAGGGGCAAAGAAACTTGCAGAGACAAGATCAGAGATAGAGGTTGAGGCAGAAGCACTACGATGGGCGCTGCAAGTACTGGTCAGATTTGGATACAAAAGTATCACTTTTGGACAGACTCCATGAGCCTAGCAAAAATGATCAATGGAGAGGAGGAGGTCTGGCCAGTTCTTGCACCAGTCCTACAAGACATCGCCACCTCTTTATCTTTTAGCGCAGGCTTTCGAGTGGTGTATCATCCGAGGTGTGGTAACAAGACTGCTGATAGAATAGTAAGGGAGACTACTACGTTTACGTCCTTTGTCCCCAAGCTTCATTCTATGGTGTCTTTGTGGTTAAAATCATGTTTAGAGGCTGATAAGTTTAGTGTAAGACATTGAATTGGATAATATGAAGTTGATGTTGAGTGTTGGGGTCAAAAACGGTTATCTCGAAATCAACGGCTAAGACTATTTGTCGTACGAAAAATCCTCCGAAAGATGCACACGGACACCCGCAAACCAAAGCAGCTGACCGCGACCTGCCCCTAGGCGCCGGGCGCCTAGCGCCCGTGCTGCCTCTAGGAGGCGCCGGACGCCTAGCGCCCGTGCTGCCTCTAGGAGGCGCCGGGCGCCTAGCGCCCGTGCTGCCTCTAGGAGGCGCCGGGCGCCTAGCGCCCGTGCTGCCTCTAGGAGGCGCCGGGCGCCTAGCGCCCGTGCTGCCTCTAGGAGGCGCCTAGCGCCCGTGCTGCCTCTAGGAGGCGCCGGGCGCCTAGCGCCCGTGCTGCCTCTAGGAGGCGCCGGGCGCCTAGCGCCCGTGCTGCCTCTAGGAGGCGCCGGGCGCCTAGCGCCCGTGCTGCCTCTAGGAGGCGCCGGGCGCCTAGCGCCCGTGCCTCTAGAAGGCGCCGGGCGCCTAGCGCCCGTGCTGCCTCTAGAAAGCGCCGGGCGCCTAGCGCCCGTGCTGCCTCTAGGAGGCGCCGGGCGCCTAGCGCCCGTGCTGCCTCGCGCCTTCGAACGATAATCTTCTACGCACGAGTTCCAGGCCCCGACTGTCAGTAATCTGCGCCTCGAGTCCTTCCCAAGTTCTCGCGGAATGAATCATTAGAATTCCGCAAACAACACTCCCGTTCTCATTCTGAACTAAAACCGTCGGAAACATTTCGGAAACTCGTAAGACATCAACGGAAAAGAAGATCTTAAATCATTCATACGGAACGATGAAGGTTATCTAGAACACCACACATCTCAACTTTACGAAGGATTGAAGATCTTCCGAAGAAATCGTAGAAAACAGCGGAAGTCCTCGAAACGGCCCAAAGGGACCAAACGCGATCGGAAAATCCATTTACGATTATCTAGGACAGGTACAACGACTTACACTTATCTTTATGCGACAAGATAAATCCTAAATTTTCGGAAGGATAAATGTCAAGTTTTCCGAAGATAAACATGAAGGTCGACGAAAATGGAAAAAGCCCGCCTTGCGGCCCAGAAGGAGAATAGACCGTCATAGGAAGGAGTATATAAAGGAGCTCTGGGAGAGGAAGAGGGGCAGAGCGAAAATCATGGAGAGAGAGACCAAATCCGAGATTGGGGATCTAGAGAGCTCCTGTTAGTTTAAGAACTTAGAACTTAGGCGGTGGACTAGCAAGGCATGACCTAGAACGTCTGGCCGCCTCTCGTTCTATTTTCATCTTGTCCGCAGACCCTTATTTCTCGCGGAAGGATCTACCGATCCTTTTACTTAGAGTTCCGCTCATAGAAACCCTAGGCATTATTCTCGATATGCCCGTTTCTATGACAAACGCTCATACTAGACGAACTCCGCCAGGCAGTTCGATCTCTTGTTCAAACCCTTCCAACTGAACTACGTCCGACTTGATCCTCGAAAGGGGTACGTAGGCAGCCTTCCTTAAGGTCCAGTCCCAACTCTTAACAAAATCCTTTTTGTACGATTTACGATCTTCGTTATCTTTCCATATCTTCCGCACTTGTTCGGTCACTTGTCGTTGGCTGTCGCAGAGAATCCGGGCCTTCAGGGAAAACTGGGTTTACTTGGTTTTCCTCCGATAAAACTTAATCAAAATCGACAGTGCGAATTTCGGTTCCCACAGTTTGGCGCTAGAAGGAGGGGAGGACGGATTACTCTTACTCTTACGGCCGCAAAACGCTTGATCAAAGCAATGTCTAGAAATATGAAAGAAAAACTCGCAGCTCACATCGACGCTGGCAAAACAACTTCAGCAGTGACTGCTCCTACGACCAACGCTTATGCAAACGGTTATCTAAGATTATCATCTTACGGAAAAACGTCCCGAGAGCGGACCATCCCGACCAAGTTCGGGTCCTATCAACCATGCGCCCCCGTCCAAGTTCCTGCAACATGGTCCTCGGGTCCATGGACACAACCCCCCTCGCTCGGAAAAATTCAAAAAATGACTTGGTAGTCGAGACGGATTCCTGCCTGCCGTATACAACAGCTATGGTTAGCTTGAACACCAGTTGCCTTAACTATACGGGGAATCGAAATCCCTTCGGAAAAACCAGCGTCACATCAACGGCTTTTTCTAAAGAAAAATCGTAAAAACGTCTAAGTCCCAAGACGGCCCAAAAGAGGCCCGAATCACGGCTAAATGACCACATACGATTTTAAAGTAGGATCGAGCCCAAGGCTGATATGACGGTATGATTACCGAGCAGAGTTTCGACTGGAAATGTTTCTTAGAATAAATTCTCGAAATATTTCACGAGACAACTTTTGCACGATTAAACTCGACAACATTTTACAAAACAGTTTCCGTAAAATTACCTCGACAACATTTTGTGAAATAACTCTCGTAAAATAAAAGGTCAACAACGTTCTAAGAAACAATTCCTTGCTGGGATCATGATGAAATCGATGTCCAAAAGCCTCGGAAAAACAATTAAAGAAACCTCGAGAGACTAAGTGTCGATCGAGAAACCTAAAAAAAAACCGGGAAAAACAGGCAGTTCCCGCAAGGAAGCATAGTCCCGGGCGGCTAGCACGCCCGTACTATCCCTAGGCGCCGGGCGGCTAGCACGCCCGTGCTGCCTCTAGGCACCGGGCGGCTAGGACGCCCGTGCTGTCCCTAGGCGCCGGGCGGCTAACGCGCCCGCCCTGCGCTGGTCGCTGGACAACAAAACATTCGGCGAACGCGGGAAATCCTCGCGAAACCATCCCGACGATAGTCCAACCAAATACTTTGCACCTTTCGTAAAATAATCCTAGACAATACTTCACGAGACAGCTTCTGCACGATTAAACTCGACAACATTTTACGGAACAGTTTCCGTAAAATTAACTCGACAACATTTTGTTGAATAACTCTCGTTAAATAAAAGCTCGGCAATATTTTACGAAACATCATTCGTGAAGTATAACAAGATCGCAAGCTTCTTGACCTGACCAGTTCGCTCATAGCTTGACGAAACAAGAAGCCCCACTCAAGTGACATCTTGCTGTTCGTTTTCACTTGTCTACCCACCTTAGCCTTCTTCGAGTTTTGCATACTTCTCCTCCCTTTGCTTCAACGATTCTGTAACGATTCTGTACTGTTCCTTCGGGTTTCATCAAAAATCGATTCTCGATTCAGTGTCAGACTCCTCGAAGACCTTTGACAATGAAACGTTAGAAGACAAAGAGGAACGGACATGAGGCAATCTCGAGTAATCAATGAGACTAAGGTACGTCCGACTTAGAATAGGAGTGAGAATGTCTTGTAAATTGCCGTAAAATTTAGGGAACTTAGAACCTAGGTGGATAGTCTAGCAAGCTAAGTCTTAGGCATTTTCTTCCAGTTTCGTTCTATTGTTCCTTGACTGTCTAGGCAGAACACGCAAACCGATCTAATCTCTCGAAAAACCGAGAAACGATCGTCACGCATCCTTGGCATACTCATTCTACCTCATAAAGAAAAAAAATTCCTTTCAAAAGGCAAACGGCACTCTAAGATTCGTCTGAAACGCTAGCGGCATAACGGCGTGGTCAAACCGTTACAAACATAGTCTTGAAAACTCTACACCGTCTCTTGTTGCAATCTCGCGACAAGAAACTCGTACAACGTCAAACTGATAGCACGACGGTGAGCTACAAAATTAACGGAATAACCTTCGGCAAAACTCCATGAGTAATTCGAAGCAACTTTCGCCAAAAGACGAAATCAAAGCGGAAACATTTCCCGTGTAACCCATAACTCGGAAAACTCCGCTAAGATTTGCATTTCTATCTCAACGAACGCTATTCGGCCATCGGCCGACTACGCCTTTCCATAAAGCCCGAACCTGAATTCGGCATCACCATTAAGGACAATCGTGAACCAATATGACCTTAATGCGAAAGGATCGCAGTCTGATCGTTTACCAACTCCTTGGTTAAACGGCTGAACACAGCCTTCACGCCAAGACAAAACAGCTGAACGATCGCCGCTCCAATCACTTAAGGGCCAAACGATAATCCAAGATTTGTCATAAAACTCCAAGTGACCATTTACGTGAGCAACTCTGTCGCATAGCCCAAAAGCGGAAATCATGCGATGAATTTCTCGTAATAAAATCAGTCCTAACAGCCATACGGTTAACGGAAAAATTTGAACTTAACATCGACTGATTAAGCTCTATATGCCCCGTAAACAAAGCATGAAAAGAAACACTCGTGACAAAGCTCCAAGAGTTATACGAGTCGTCCTTAAAATCCCGGAAAGCCAACACTTCGCGAAACAAAGCGAAGGTAGACGCTTCTCCCTGGGTCAAATATACGCGACCCCTGGTCCTAATCCCTCGTCCAAACTGAAACAACAGTTTCTAACTACGGACATTCGCAAAACATCTCCAAGCCCGCGAACATTTGAAATGCGGCACAAGGGAAAATTGACTCGTACGCATTTGAAATACGTATACTCATATACTCCCACGATTTTGCAGAAATCGAATTTTCGAAACTCTTCGCAAACAAATTTGCCAATCGCTAAACGGCCTCAACAATGGATCCAGTATCCGCCAAATAAATCATAAACTATCGCCCGGAAACATTCCGCGATTTCTAAAAGCCCATAGTACTTTATGGCATAAGAAAAACAAACTTCAAAGCACTGCGAGACGTCGCTTCGTGTCTGAACATTCATTTTTCAATTAAAACCTTCATACGCCTTCTAAACGGCATCATATCGTTGTTGCTGATCACAACAAACGAACTCTAACGTCCTAAACAGACAAGCCACCTAAGGGTAGGCTCTTTTACATCCGACAAGGATCCCATAGCGCGCTATACAAAAATTCCAAATTTGGTTCAGCACTTCGTAAAGGAAGTAGCTCGGTTCGTGCCCAGACAAATCATATAAGCCGATACCACTTCGCGGATTTTAAAACGGTACGAATCAGGTTAAAATCACAAACAGGCAAAACGAAAGCCGATTTGTCATCGCACAGCCTCAGTCTGAGAGTAAACCTAGGTCTTGCCCTAAACCCAGCCTTGCTGGTACCTTAACATCTCATAGGCAAAGCGTCAACGACGCGAGATCCCAAAACTTGTCTCTTCAGTCAAGTCTGTACGTTTCCACGAATTTTCGCGTAAATCGTAAACCGCAGGAAAATATCGCTTTGTACAAACGACGGATACGGTGATCATCAGAGAGGCAGGAATGAGACGACAACTCACACCCTGTCCCTCTAACTTCGATAGATAGAAGTTCTGAAAATGCAACATTAATATTTTATAAAGATTGAGCCGCAGAGTTCAACAGATGCCTTGAAAAAGGCCGGGATTCGAAGCCACCAACGGCCAGTCCCACAAATGTACATCATGGCCTCTTAACGGCCGAAACACAATCAAAATAAAAATCTCCGAAGGGATTGATAAACCTAGACGCTCCCCGGAGCATCACCTTCATCCTCAAAACTCACCCAAAGTAGGAACGGTCTCACCGTCGCCTCCTTTGGTCGCACCACCGCTGCATGTCTCATATGTGTCGGCTTCACGATCCTTGACTGCGTAGTCCTGGTCCTCCGAACCCTCCGAATCCGGGAAAAGGGTGCACACGGGATTCAGACCAGCGAGAATCGAGTCGAAGTCCTGTCCGTCAAACTTGCGAGTCCTCGTCTCCTCAAGACTCTGAATCTTCTCTTGAAGATGACGGACTTTCGAGGACATATGTTCTTCTCTTTCCTCACATTGAGCAACGAACTCACGGTCTTTCCGACGTCACGTTCAAGATCGCCAATCAAAGGTGATGTGGATGTCCGCAATGAAATATTCTTAGCCACAAATTTCGATTTTCAACTCATAATCTTCCGCCCGCAAGATCTTCTCCGCGTCTTACAGGCTGGGGGGCTAACTGTTGGGGTCAAAAACGGTTATCTCGAAATCAACGGCTAAGACTATTTGTCGTACGAAAAATCCTCCGAAAGATGCACACGGACACCCGCAAACCAAAGCAGCTGACCGCGACCTGCCCCTAGGCGCCGGGCGCCTAGCGCCCGTGCTGCCTCTAGGAGGCGTCGGACGCCTAGCGCCCGTGCTGCCTCTAGGAGGCGCCGGGCGCCTAGCGCCCGTGCTGCCTCTAGGAGGCGCCGGGCGCCTAGCGCCCGTGCTGCCTCTAGGAGGCGCCGGGCGCCTAGCGCCCGTGCTGCCTCTAGGAGGCGCCGGGCGCCTAGCGCCCGTGCTGCCTCTAGGAGGCGCCGGGCGCCTAGCGCCCGTGCTGCCTCGCGCCTTCGAACGATAATCTTCTACGCACGAGTTCCAGGCCCCGACTGTCAGTAATCTGCGCCTCGAGTCCTTCCCAAGTTCTCGCGGAATGAATCATTAGAATTCCGCAAACAACACTCCCGTTCTCATTCTGAACTAAAACCGTCGGAAACATTTCGGAAACTCGTAAGACATCAACGGAAAAGAAGATCTTAAATCATTCATACGGAACGATGAAGGTTATCTAGAACACCACACATCTCAACTTTACGAAGGATTGAAGATCTTCCGAAGAAATCGTAGAAAACAGCGGAAGTCCTCGAAACGGCCCAAAGGGACCAAACGCGATCGGACAATCCATTTACGATTATCTAGGACAGGTACAACGACTTACACTTATCTTTACGCGACAAGATAAATCCTAAATTTCCGGAAGGATAAATGTCAAGTTTCCCGAAGATAAACATGAAGGTCGACGAAAATGGAAAAAGCCCGCCTTGCGGCCCAGAAGGAGAATAGACCGTCATAGGAAGGAGTATATAAAGGAGCTCTGGGAGAGGAAGAGGGGCAGAGCGAAAATCATGGAGAGAGAGACCATATCCGAGATTGGGGATCTAGAGAGCTCCTGTTAGTTTAAGAACTTAGAACTTAGGCGGTGGACTAGCAAGGCATGACCTAGAACGTCTGGCCGCCTCTCGTTCTATTTTCATCTTGTCCGCAGACCCTTATTTCTCGCGGAAGGATCTACCGATCCTTTTACTTAGAGTTCCGCTCATAGAAACCCTAGGCATTATTCTCGACATGCCCGTTTCTATGACAAACGCTCATACTAGACGAACTCCGCCAGGCAGTTCGATCTCTTGTTCAAACCCTTCCAACTGAACTACGTCCGACTTGATCCTCGAAAGGGGTACGTAGGCAGCCTTCCTTAAGGTCCAGTCCCAACTCTTAACAAAATCCTTTTTGTACGATTTACGATCTTCGTTATCTTTCCATATCTTCCGCACTTGTTCGGTCACTTGTCGTTGGCTGTCGCAGAGAATCCGGGCCTTCAGGGAAAACTGGGTTTACTTGGTTTTCCTCCGATAAAACTTAATCAAAATCGACAGTGCGAATTTCGGTTCCCACATTGAGCCAAAAAAAAAACTGCAATCATATATGTGGTATCTTTGAGCAAAGCTATATCAAATCACATTAACATGTATAATTGGAAACACGTGAATTGGTGTAGATTAACATTAAAATTTCTTTTCCTTTGGATTGTTGTTTTGATACACCCGCCCTCCTTCTTGAATTTGCTGTTTAATTTCTTTCTTTTTGTTGGTTTGGAGATTCACATTGTCATGTATAATTCCAGTTGTATAAGGATCTCGTCCTCGAGATTTTACACATTATATGTAGCCTTGATCTTTTTTGGGCATAGTTCTCAAAACATGAGGAATAACAGAATCACTTTTGGACTTCTTCACTGCGTCTAGCTATTGTTGTGTGAACTTGAGGCACCTTGTTGAATATAATAATAATATAGATTATATAGTCTGCAACCCATAAACCTTTGAATGTAAATTAACAAGCAAATATAAACTCTGTTTCTGTTATTAATCTCAAGGTTACATCATCGGTATTTATACAAGATGTATCACCCATAACATATTTATACAAGAGGTATCACCCATAAACTATAAGTTTATTTTATCTAATACTTCCCTTCAAAATGGAGAGTGAAGATTTTGAACTTCCATCTTGCCCAGTAAGTAATGTAGTTGCTGACACCCAAGAGATTTTGTAAGTATATCTGCTAAATTTTCCATCGTGCTAATATGTTGTATTGCAATAATCCCAGCTATAATGTAGTCACGAACAAAATGACAATCCACTTCAACATGCTTAGCGTGTTCGTAAAAAACCGGATTCGTTGCTATGTGAATAGATGATTTACTATCACAATGAAAAGGTATCGGAAGACGTGGTTTGATGCCCAAAGAAACCAAGACACACAAGCATCCATTTCAGCTCACTGCACGTCATTACCATAGCCATGTATTCAGCCTCTGCAGAGGACCTCGAGACTGTTGGTTGTTTCTATTAGCACTTAATAATATTCCTTGACCCAGAAGGCCCTTTAAATATCGAACCAAACGAACTGCCGCATCCCAATGTTTCTGCGAGGCTTGTGAAGAAACTGAGCAAGGATATGAACTGGATAATTCAGTTCCGGTTGCGTAATAGAAAGATAAACGAGCCTCCCAACTAGTCTTCGATACTGTGATGATTTTTTATAAAATGGTCTGTTAGCACGCCCAGAATATGATACTGCTCCATTGGCGTGTCCACTGGTTTTGAACCAAGAAATCCACATTCTGATACAATATCAAGTGCATATTTACTCTGTGACAAGTATATGCCTTCTTTACTTCGTAGCACTTCAATACCCAATAAGTATATGAGATCTCCCAAGTCTTTCATATGAAACGAGCTGTGGAAGTGCTCTTTAAACTTGGAGATAAGCTCTGAGTTATCACCACCAATTATCAAATCATCAATGTAAACTAACACAAATAGTGTAGTGTTGTTCCGGTGAAGTGTAAACAGAGAGTAATCACGACGGTTCTGTTTGAAGCCAAACACAAGTAATGCTTTAGTTAACTTTGCAAACCAACACCTAGGAGCCTGTTTAAGGCCATAGAGTGCCTTATTCAACTTACAAACTTGATTCGGTTTAGAGGAGGCAAAATCAGGAGGTAATTTCATATACAGATCTTCTTCAAGCTCACCATGGAGAAAGGGATTATGAACATCCATCTGATGTGGTTCCCAATTTTGTGCAGCCGAGATTCCAAGTAAGATGCGCACTGTATTCATTTTGACAAACGGTGCAAAGGTCTCATTGTAATCAACACCCTCCTCTTGTTTATTTCCACATGCTACCAAACGTGCCTTGTAACGCTCGATAGTTCCATCCGCATTGAACTTTATTTTAAAGATCCACTTACATCCAATGGCATGTTTTCGTGGAGGTAGATCAGTTACTGTCCATGTGACATTGCTTTCAAGAGCATCCACTTCACCAGTCGCTGCGTCTCTCCATTTTTTTTATCTTTCATAGCTTCTTTGAAAGAGGTCGGTTCAAGCTCAGTTTCAACTTTGAGAAGAAACGCCTGAACATGAGGAGCAAGACGATGAAAAGAGACATAGTTATCCGAGGGATAGGTACACTTACCTGAAAACAATGATGGTGTGTCTGGTGAGCGAAGAGCAGTAGGGGAGTTTTCATGAGCTTGAGCTGTATATGTAACATATGGTCCTAGGCGAACAGATTGTTTCCTAGTCTTGTGTCCTCTGTCCAGTGGTTCAGACTCTGGTTGCTCTGTAGACGTCTCGACTGTATTACTAACTTGCGTTGTAGTTGGTGATTTCTCAGTAACATGACTATCTTCTTCACTAGTAGTCGGAACACTAGTACTGGTTTGATCAGAATTCAAAGCTCCCCCTGTCTCCAATGCTGCAGCCGTAGAGATATGATCAAAATCATCATCATATGTTGCTGGATGTGGTGGAGAGACAGGTATTGTCTCTGTAGTCTCAGATGCTGCATTGGTAAGAGCATATGGGAATATGTCCTCATGAAAGATAACGTCCCGTGAAACATCGATATACTATGATTTTGACCCACTTTTACCTATGATATTTATATGATATTACTATATAAACCTATGTCTTGGATTCTATTAGGTATGTTTTCAGGTTCAGGAGCATTTTGGAGTAAAGAGACATTTTAGGTGCCTTATGGAGCTTAAAAGAGAGTTTTTCCGAGATGACTTTGAAGATTAGACATGAAGGTCGAGAATGAGATTTACATATCAATCGATACACATTATGTGTATCGACCGACGACGCATCCGTACGAGATGGTGATCCAAGATACTCAATCGATCGATGTACCTTAGTACCGTCGGTCGATATCGAGCGTGAAGAAGAAGTAATCCGACTTGAAGCCCAAGATGTCTCAAGATTACAATAATGCCCCTGACGAGTTTTTAACCTAATTGAACTTTGTATTTATATCTTTGTCTCTGTGTTTTGGCAAAGTATGCCTTTTATGTTCTTTAAGCTTTTGAACTCATTGTTCTAAGTTACCTTTCAATAAAGTATTCTTTTCATCTAAATTCTATTCTCATCAAAGGTTATAGGATTCTAGGATTAGAAGAAAGATACAAAGAGATTTGTTATCAAGAGGAACTTAAGTGTTCGGTCTTCTAAACCTAATGAATTGCTATTATTACCTTGATGCTATGAATCACTTAGCCATGTCTGAGTAGATTCCTTTGTTAGATTTGGGGTTTAAATAGTTATGAGAGATTAGCCCCAATTATAGATTGTTGAGTTGTGATATACTCATTATCACGATGAACCTTAATGCTTATTCTAGCCTAGCTAACTAGAATATGATCTTGGAAGTGATTTAATCCATAAATCTCTCTCCTAAGTCATCCTGCATAAACTAAGATCCTCTAGGGATACGCGAGAGCCGGTCTATGATCTTGGTGAACACATATTCAACTCGATCTGAAGCTATATCGATCGATACTCCAAAAGTATTATCGATCGACGACTCGCATATCGATTGACGACTCGCATATCGATCGACGACTCGCATATCGATCGACACAAGCTGTCAAAACGTCGATTGATATTGTCGGCAATCAGATCAATGGACGAGTCTAGATAGCGAGAGCTGTTAGACGGATCTAAGAGTTGGAGTTATTTAGTATCATGCAAGCAACTTATTTAAAACATCTATAGCATTATAATCCTGAATTACTGAATAGTAACCTTGAATCTAACTACCCTCTCTTATTGTTACCAAACCTAAACCAACCTTCTGAGCAATTATCCATTGCTCACAAACTGCAATTACAAATATTCAACCTAGCTTAGTCTCAAGGACTACATCTTTTGTTCCTTAGCTCCTTGTAGATTCGATCCCTAAGTACTACAATTGATCTCTTTTGATGAGAGTAATCACTCCTTAGGGTAATTTGAGTGAGATTAAACATATATGCGTTCTGTTTCAAGTTCACAGACAGTCCATCCTTTATGTCCCATAGGATATCCAAGAAATACACATCTAGTACTTCTTGCATCAAATTTTTCTCGACCCCGAGCTAATCTGCGTGCATAACACATTGTACCAAATACTCAAAGATTATCATACGAGGGTGCTTGACCATGAAGCTTCTCATACGGTGTCTTATTTTGTAACAACCGTGATGGTGTCCTGTTAATCAAATATGTTGCAGTGAGTATACTTTCTCCCCAAAAACGTTTTGGTAAGTGTCCCTGAAGGAGTAGTGCTTGAGCAATATTGAGAATGTGTCGATATTTTCTCTCAACTCGTGCATTCTGCTGTGGAGTCTCAACACATGTGGTCTGATGTAGAATACCCTGAGATGCAAAGTAACCTTTAGGACATGTAAACTCAGTCCCATTGTCGCTGCGGACCATCTTTATTTTCTTGTTAAATTGACGCTCAACATAATCGCAAAATATCTTAAAGGCTTGTGGTGTCTCTTTCTTTTCTAATAGCAGGATTGTCCATACGGCTCTAGAGAAATCGTCCAATATAGTTAGAAAATAACGTGCTCCAGTTGTTGATGGTTCACGATATGGTCCCCATAAGTCACAGTGTATCAAGGAAAAGCAATCATCAACTTTATTAATGCTAACTGGAAAAACAGCTCGAGTTTGTTTAGCTCGATGACAAGTACCACAAGAACTCTCTAAAACACCAATATTCTTAGTAAAACCAGCAACTGATGACAAAACAGAAAGAATAGCTGATGATGGATGACCCATACGTGCATGCCACAAATCTCGTGTCTGAAAAGCTTCCACATGATTTGCTTGAACAGCAACGACACCCATATACTTGAAAACCCCATTATGCTCTTCACCCGCACCAATCAAAGTCTTCGAGGCGAGGTCCTGTATCACACAAAACTTTTTAGTAAATAGAATATATCTTGAAGTAGCTGAGATATAGATATAAGTGTTGCAGAGAGGTGTGGAGGATAAAGAACGTGTCTCAATATAAGACGACCACCAAGGTTCAGCTGTCTTTGTCGTGTGGCCTAAGTGATGCTTCCATTTGGCATTGTAATTGGGACTGGTGAGATTGTGACAACTTCATTGAGGAGATTGATCTCTCCAGTCATATGGTGGAAAGCACCAGAGTCAATGATATTATCATATCTATTGTCTTTCTCAAAGAATATTAGTCTGCCTTGCTTACCAATTTTCTCACTGTTGGGCGTTTTTTGTGAATTCACAAATTGAGTCAAGGTTGTCCATTGCTCCTGAGTGAAGTTTGGAAAGCCTTGAGTCTCCAGTTCTTGTGCTCCATGTATGTCAGCCTGGGTGTTGTAAGCACGGAGACCAGTTCCATGACCGCGTCCTCTGCCTCCTTGAGAATTAGATCCTCTGCCTCTTCCTCCTTTATCCATTCCACGACCTGCTGTAGGCTTTTCGGTCTTGTCCCACCACTCTGGATATCCAATAACTTGGAAACATTGACTTATTTCGTGCCACTGTTTCCCACAGTGAGAGCAAACCAAGTTGTTCCTTGCAAACCTAACTGCTGCAGCTTGAGCATTGGTCATGGGTTGTTGTGTTGACTGAGAAGACGCAGGTTATGTTACTGCTGTCAGATGTTCATGTCTCATGATGTTCAAGTGTCTTTCTTCCTGAATTGTCTGTGAATAAACTGACTCGAGATTGAGATCAGTTTGTCTGCTCAACAGGTTTGAACGTCTTGTACCAAACCTTGAGTTATCCAACCCCATAAGAAATTGATGCACGCGTAATTTCTCTTCTTTCTTTTAGCATTGCTGCACATTCTGAATTCCCACAACAACATGAGAATCCCTTGTCAAATTCAGCTAGATCATCCCCCATAACTTTCAATCTCCCATAGTAAACTTCCACTGTATCACCATTCTGTTTGCACGTCGCAATATCCGCATGTAATTGATGAATCCTATAATCATCACTTACTGAGAACCTCCGTTGTAGGCTCCTCCACATCACTTTAGCACTGTCAACCAGTGAGATTGACGGTCGCAGTTTTGGTTCAACACTGCTGTAGATCCACCCAATGATCATGGCATTCACCATGTCCCACTTCTCCTCATCTTCTGGTTTGTTAACCGGTCGTTGAGGGTTCCATCAACAAAACCTAATTTCTGTTTTGCTTTTAGCGAGTTGAGCATCAACTTTGCCCACCGCTCATAGTTTGCTCCATTCAAAAGAATGGGTGACAGTACTTGTCCAATATTATCTGAGGGATGCAGATAATATGGAGAGATAAGTGAATTCTTATCACCTCCAGTAGTTTTTGGGTCAGTGTCCATGCTATAAGAAAAACGATATCTCACCGTAACAATACGTTTAGGTGGTTTATAGTTGTATTAGCTTTTGAAAAAAAAAAATAGTTGTTTGGCTCTGATACCATAATAAGTTAATATAAACTCTGGTTCTGTTATTAATCTCAAAGTTATATCATCGATATTTATACAAGAGGTATCACCCATAACGATAGGAGATAACTACAACCCGTTAATATGAGATATCTGTTGGAATGAAAATTTTTATTTAGTTGGAGAAAGTGTTTTAAGTGATTTGAAGAGAAAGAAACTTTGTGAAGAAGAAAGATTTTTATAACTTAGAAGAAGACTTCTTATTACTTGAAAGTTTCTTACAAGCTTTTTTGTTTCTTGATAATCCAAAATGAGAAGAGGGTGGAGGTATTTATAGCCTCCAAACTACAAAATATCTTACATATTTAATCCTAATTCTAGATTATTCTTATTAAATATCTAGATTATTTTATCTAATTATCTAGATAATTCTATAAGAATATCTAGATTTTTTTATCTTAAGGAGGTGATATATTTTTCTATAATTTGGGCTTAGTTTGGGCTAAACATGATTAGTGAATGATTAGCCCAAATCAAGTTTACTTTTCAACACCCCCTCTTAAACATGATTTGGTTACTCCAAGCAAGCTCCTCATCTTGATAAAGTCTTCCCGTTTTAGTGGCTTGGTGAAGATGTCAGCTACTTGATCATTTGTCTTCACATACTCCAATTGCACATCCATCTTGGTAACACATTCTCTAATGTAGTGATAACGAGTATCGATGTGCTTACTCCGATCATGGAAGACTGGATTCTTTGCCAATGCTATTGCCGACTTGTTATCCACAAAGATCTTCGTTGGCTCCTCTTGTGGTAGACTCAACTCCTTTAGCAAGTTTCGTAACCAGATAGCATGACATACACATGAAGTAGCTGCCACATACTCCGCTTCACAAGTAGAAAGGGTGACTATTGGTTGCTTCTTTGACATCCATGTGAAAGCGGTTTCTCCAATGAAAAACACAAAGCCACTTGTGCTTTTGCGGCCATCTATGTCTCCACCTCAATCGCTATCGCTATATCCAACAAGCTTGTAATCTTCAGAAATAGAGTAGTACAAGCCAAAGTTGATCGTACCTTTGATATAGCGTAAGATCCTCTTAGCTGCCTTGAAATGAGTTGTAGTTGGATGCTCCATGTATCGACTCACTACTCCAACTGCGTGTAGGATGTCGAGTCTTGTGCATGTTAGATAGCGTAAGCTTCCAACTAGGCTCCTAAAGAGTGTTGGATCCACACTCTCTCCTTCTTCTTTCTTTGATAGCTTGACTCCACATTCCATTGGCGTGCAAACTGGATTTGAGTCATCCATCTTGAACTTCTTAAGCACCTCTTTTGCATAGCCTTCTTGAGTAATGAAGATTCCATTTTCTTCTTGTTTTACTTCAATGCCAAGGTAGTATGACATCAGTCCAATGTCGGTCATCTCGAACTCCTTTGTCATCTCCTTCTTGAAGTCTTCAATCATACTCGGATTGTTACCAGTGAATATCAAGTCATCAACATATAAGCATGCAATCAATATATCATTATTTTGAGTTTTGATATAAAGTGCATGCTCATATGGACACTTGATGAAGCCTTTCTCCTTGAAGTACTTGTCAATCCGAGTGTTCCATGCTCTTGGTGCTTGCTTTAATCCATAAAGTGCCTTCTTCAGCCTTAAGACATTATCTTCTTCTCCTTTGATAATGTAGCCTTGTGGTTGCTCAATGTAAACTTCTTCCTCAAGGTCTCCGTTTAAGAAGGCTGATTTGACATCCATTTGATGTATTCTCCAACTCTTTTGGGCTGCCAATGAAATGATTAGTCTAACCGTTTCTAAGCAAGCAACTGGAGCAAATACCTCATCATAGTCAATTCCAGCTTTTTGACTATAGCCTTTTGCCACCAATCTTGCCTTGTACCTTTCAACTTCTCCTTTAGAATTCTTCTTTGCCTTGTACACCCACTTCACACCGATTGCTTTATGCCCATTTGGAAGTGAAGCTAGCTTCCATGTATCATTCTTTTGAATCGACTTGATTTCTTCATCCATTGCATTTTTCCATGACTTCTTTTCTTGAGCTTCTTCAAAGTTATGGGCTCACAATCCGCAAATAGACAAAATAGAGTAAGATTGTCTTGATTTTCGGTTACCTCGTAGATGTCTTGTAGACTTCTAAAACGTGGCGTCCTTTCACTTGAACTTCCATCTCCTTAAGAACTTGGTGTTGGTGAAGTTGGTGGTGTAGCTGGCTCTTCTCTTGGTTGCTCCAAATTTTCTTCTTCAAAAGATGGAAAGAAGGTGTTGTCTTCATCACTTGTTCTCCAATCCCATTCTTCTTCTTCATCAAAGATGACATTTCGACTAATGATTGTCTTCTTTGTTTCAGGATTGTAGAGCTTGTAGCCTTTGGAGTTAGCGTCATACCCAGTGAAGATGTACTTCTCACTTTTATCATCTAGTTTGCTCCGCTTTTCGTCTGGAACATGAGCGTGAGCAATGCTTCCAAAGACTCTTAAGTGTGATACTCCGGGCTTCCTTCCACTCCAAGCTTCTTGTGGTGTCTTTTCTAAAACACTCTTTGTTGGAGATCGGTTCGATATATAAACCGCACAAGCAACTGCTTCCGCCCAAAACTCTTTTGGTAGTTTCTTACTCTTGAGCATGCTTCTTGCCATCTCAAGTATTGTCCTATTCTTTCTTTCTGCTACTCCATTTTGTTGAGGGGTTCTTGGTACCGTCAATTGTCTTCGGATGCCATTATCTTCACAATACTTCAGAAACTCCTTGGACATAAATTCTCCTCCTCGATCTGATCTCATGGACTTGATCTTAAGACCACTTTCCTTCTCAACATGGGCTTTAAACTTTTTGAAATTTTCAAACACTTCTGATTTTTGTTTCAAAAAGTAAACCCATGTTTTTCTTGAAAAGTCATCAATAAAGAGAAGGAAGTAGTTACTCTTACCAAGTGAGCTTGGTTTGATCGGTCCACATACATCTGTATGTATGAGTTCTAGTGGCTTTCTTGCTCTTGACTCTGACTCCTTTGGAAAACTCATCTTGAATTGTTTTCCAAGTAAGCACCCTTCACACACTTGATTTGGATGGTTGATGCAAGGTAATCATTTCACCATCTCTTTCTTGGAAAGTAGCTCTAAGCCTCCAAAGTTAAGATGCCCAAATCGAAGATGCCAAAGCCAAGACTCCTCCTTGTAGCACATCTTGAGACATCGTGCAATGTCATTTTGAATGTTTAGGACAAACATTCTATTGTTTGACATTGGCACCTTTGTGATGAGATTATTTGATTCATCTCTTAAAGAAAGGCTATTATCCTTTAGTCGAATGTCATAACCTTTCTCTAGGAGTTGTCATAGGCTCAAGATGTTGGTCTTCATGCTTGGAATGTAGTAAACGTTGGAAATAAATTGATGATCTCCATTCTTCAAGCGGATGAGAATATTTCCTTTACCTTTCACCTCCATCTTCGATTCATCTCCCAAAGCCACATTAGTTTTCATCGATTCATCCAGCTCCACAAACATGCTTCTATTCCCACACATATGGTTGCTTGCACCACTATCAAGGTACCACTTGTGAACCTCGTTTGGTTCTTCCTTCTTGTAAGCCATCAATAGCATATCTTCTTCTTTACTCCTTTCTTCAACATAGTTGGACTTCTCCTCAACTCTATTGTTGTTTGGAGTTTTGCATTCAGAAGCATAATGTCCAAACTTTCCGCAACTATAGCATTTGATGCTTGATTTATCTTACCTTGATTTTGGATTTCCTCTTCCACGACCTCTTGATGAATTATCTCCTCTTTGGTTGAAGTTTTCTTCATATGGTCTCCAACCTCGTCCATTTACTCCACGACCTCGTCCTCGGAAATGACCACCACCACGTCTTGGATGATTTCGGCCAGCTTCTTCCTTTTGATCAATTCTCATCTTGAGAACTTGCTCCACAATATCTTCTTTCTTCTTCTTCTTTTCTTCATAAGCTTGTAGTGATCCAAGAAGTTGCTCCATCGTCATAGTCTCCAAGTATTTTGTCTCTTCAATCACGGTGACGATATGCTCGAATTTTGAATCCAATGATCTAAGAACTTTCTCCATGATTCTCACCTCATCTAACTTCTCACCATTTCTTTTTAGGTTATTAGTAACCGTCAAGACTCTTGAGAAGTAATCTGAAATGAGTTCTCCTTCCTTCATTTGTAATGCTTCAAATTCTCCTCTTAGAGTTTGAAGTCGTACCTTCTTAACTTGTTCCGCTCCCTTGTAAGAAGTTCGAAGCTTCTCCCATGCTTCTTTTGATGTCTTTGCACCAGCAACCTTCTCAAATGTATCTTCATCTAATCCTTGATAGATTAGACAGAGAGCCTTCTTGTCTCTCTTCCTTGAATCTCTCAAACCATCCTTTTGTGTTTGAGATAAATCACCATCATTTTCTGGTTCATTGAAGCCTTTCTCAACCATCTCCCACACATCATGTGCTCCTAAGATAGCCATCATCCTAAGACTCCAATTGTCGTAGTTGCTCTTAGTGAGCATTGGAACTTGGAAGGGAACACCATTGTTTGCCATAACCTTAGCTCTAATACCACTTTGTTGGAATGAAAATTTGTATTTAGTTGGAGAAAGTGTTTTAAGTGATTTGAAGAGAAAGTAACTTTGTGAAAAAGAAAGATTTTTATAACTTAGAAGAAGATTTCTTATTACTTGAAAGTTTCTTACAAGCTTTTTTGTTTCTTGATAATCCAAAATGAGAAGAGGGTGGAGGTATTTATAGCCTCCAAACTACAAAATATCTTACATATTTAATCCTAATTCTAGATTATTCTTATTAAATATCTAGATTATTTTATTCTAATTATATAGATAATTCTATAAGAATATCTAGATTTTTTTATCTTAAGGAAGTGATAGATTTTTCTAGAATTTGGGCTTAGTTTGGGCTAAACATGATTAGTGAATGATTAGCCCAAATCAAGTTTACTTTTCAACAATATCTACGACAACACATTGTTATGCTTATCTTTATCTAATATAAATCTGCTGAAACAGGGTAGAAGTTATTCTTGCAAGTTTCGTGAATCAACTGATATAACAACGCAGTAAAGAAACGAAGGAAGAAAAACAATAGCTACTGTCTTTATTACCATTAATTGATTATCTAGTCTCTTCCTTTGTTTCCTTTGGACTGGGATTCAACACTTTCGTGGAAACTTTTTCTAACTATACGATCTCAGGATCTTATCCTTGTAATAGTTTATGTTTTAATTTGAAAAAAAGCAATAGTTAATTTAACTGGATCCAAGACAATAGAAAATATAATTAGAAGTGAAAAAAATAAGAGGGATGTCTAGCAAAGCGACGATGAATCCGTCTTTCTGTCTTATCTGATCGAACTCCTAAAGCGGATCTCCACCAGTTCTATTATAAGTCTTGGCGTGTCGTAGGAGGAAGAGGCAGCCACAGAGAGAAAGAAAGATAACTATGAGGAAGAAAATCATCACTGAAAACACAAATATCAATCGTATGTCGATCCATTCCAGTGATCCCCTTGGTGGATACTCCATCGAGGTATGCGTATTTATTTTATAAACACGATGATTATGAGCCATGGATTTTGTATGTATACTTATATAATAAC
The DNA here is from genome assembly GCA_026261945.1 of Hirschfeldia incana. NCBI lineage: Eukaryota > Viridiplantae > Streptophyta > Magnoliopsida > Brassicales > Brassicaceae > Hirschfeldia > Hirschfeldia incana. The sequence goes on from JABCMI010000006.1 coordinate 10,826,954, forward strand.
TATTTCCGATTCCTAATTTGATTCTTATTCCTTAATTACAGTATCTAATTATTATTAAAAAAATTAATGCGAAACAATTTGTAAACTCGAAAATTTTTTTTTAAGAAAAGTAAAACCCTAGAAGATATATAAACATTTTTATGTTGTCAGGATTACCCATGATTATCAAATTAATAATGTCCCTATATAAATATATAAATAGGCCGAAAGACACAAAAATCCCGAAATCTACAAGGAGAACATCATTAAGTAATGAAGAAAATCATAGAGAAACCAAAAAGGTCGACGGCTAGAAAACCTGGTACGAGTAAATCCACAAACTGATAAACAAATAGCTTTCTTCGTGATAATTATCTATAGTTTTCTAATTTTCTATTACAGAAGAAAATAAAGAAATTTTTCATAGTTGTAATGGCCTTTCATTATCCAGGTTTAGAAAAAGGCTTAGAATGGCTATTTTGGAAAGGAATATATAAATATTTATAAATAGTTTAGTATTCTTATTTTTTGTATTTAATTATGTTAAAAAGGTCTTCTAAACTAATGAGGAAAATATAGGGCAGTGCAAAAGATTTGGGATGATTTGTATTAAAAGACATTTTTACCAATCAGATAATCCAGTGTGTATTAAATTTGTAATGTTAAAATGTATTTTAATTTTTATTATTGTTAGGATATTTGTTCTGGCATTAAATGTACTTTGGTAAAAAAATATTTAAAATATATAATTCAAATCTCTAAGATTTTAGATAGAATTCTATTATAATATAACTAAACTCAGAAGATTTTTTAAAGTTCACACAAAATCATCTAAAACTCAGTAAAATCAAAGCCTTTCAAAAATTATATTCAATACTCCTAAGTCTCAAGTGAGTTTCTACAACGGGACTTGTTGGATCCAAAAATAACACTAAGGTATATACACTAACGAGCTCCAATCAACAGAATAAACCAGAGTCTTTGGAGTACTAATAGGTTAAGATAATTGTATCCGAAATCAGCGGCCATCTAGATCACAGGCCAATTCGATCAGATATCCAAACTGCTTTCGTCTCTATCTCCAAGTCCTCAATCTCCAACCACCGTTATTTGATCTAGCGTAAAAGCTATATAGGTCATGAAGCCAATAATGAAGGAAAAAATATATAGAAGAAAGCAATGTTTACATCAATTATTTATAAATTGTAAGACGGTATATATGGGGAGAAGAAGTCTACGTTTAAGTTCTAAGTCATATAACAAACAAAAGTTCGCAACCAAAATTAAAAATTTAGAGAGGCTGGAGTTTTATTTTTGTTTTTGATTAACAAGAGGAATAAAGCTATTTTACTAACTCCTAGAGGCGCTAACTATAAAATTTCTTCATTCGCAGACTTTTTTTCCTTGGTCGTTGTGAATTAGATTCTTGGGTTCCAATCTAACTGTACAATGTCTCCATCCTTCTCACTGCTCATCCGCGAGAAAAATTTGACACAGAGACAACAGCCGAAAAGGGTAACAATGACGGTCATCACCACCATTACTCGAAACAACACCATGACCGTTTCTTCATATCGTGATGAATCCATGACGTTAACGAGATGCCCCAAGAAAATAAACTACGTTTTATTGAACTCTTGATTAAAAGAATACTATGAATTGTTTAATAAGAAACAGGTACAATACGTATATATAGGTTTATATAGATTTCGATTACTCCTAACCACATTATGAATCTTATGTTGGACCAATTTATTATAAGCCCATAGGCTGTGTAATTAATTGGAAGTGTGAATAGAAAATCTTTTACAAGCCCAATGAACTGAGTAAAATATTGATTTTAGGGAAATTGCATCCAATAACGTTCAAAAACTTTATAATTCACAAACTAACCAAAAAAAACTCAAACCGATATTCTTTGTATATTCTGTAATAATGGCAGTTCTATCATTTCTCTTTCTTCTTCTTACCGGCTGCATCTCTTCTTTCTTATCTGTTTTTTTAGTCTTTGTTGTTGTTTCATTTCATCAAATAGTACAGGAAACAAATAAAATTTCTGATCAATCCACCTTAACCATTATTTTGTGTTTCTTTTGAATATTTATCTTCAGATTCAGTTTTATCACTTTTGATTTTCTCTATTTTTGTTCCTTTCATCTTCCAATCACGTCAATATGGATCTCCTCATCGATCTTAATCTATTTGGTACCATCGATCTTAAGATTTTTCTCTGTTACTGATCTTTTTTATTTGTTATTGGTTTCTTATTTCACCACAAATTATCTTCCAATATGATTCAATAAAACAACCATGATATCAAAGACAAATGAAACTTGTGTATCACTGTAAATTTTAGTCTTATACTATTTAGTAAATATATATGGTATAGTATTCGTAGACCTTTTAATATAATACTAGGATAAGACGTGAAATATTTATTAAAATTTTAAATATTCATATTATAAAATTTGATTATTTCTGCGGATTTTTACGGATCTGATTTGGTTTGGATTAGATTGAATCTTTAAGGGTTTGGTTTGAGTTGGATCGAATCAATTTGTTATATTTATGATGTATAGTTTAGTAGTTTAATTTAAACGATATGAAATATATATATATATATATAACATAAAAATCTATTAAAATAAAAATCTATTAAAATAATTTTTTTCTTCATATGGTGTAATAATCATTTTATATAAATATAGAAAAAAATTAAACCTTGATCATAAAAATTTATGTGAAACTTTTAACAGTTTTAGTAATTTATACTCGTTTTGAAAAATTCAAAATACAACATATACGAAACAATATAGATTTTTATTATATGATTAATAAAGTTATGTAATTTATTTTAATAATAAAAAAATACAAAAAAAGATAAAAAGTGTATATATTGTCATCAAATCTTTATTGTTTAAAATCATTAATTGTTATATATATTTTAATCACATTAGGTAATTCTGTAGGTTTTATTTAAGGAAAGTTTGGAAGACAATAAATATGTGCGACCAACTATAGCCTTCGTAATATTATTTTGCTAGAAAATATCATTTTTAGACTATGGTTTATATTAGGTGTTATATCTATCTAGTATTAAGATTTAGAGCTCATTTAGATGTGCCACATAGAATTGGGTTATTTTTTAATTAGTACAAACTTGAAGTTACATCTTTTTAAGTGATCATCTTTTAATATATAGGGGATAGTATAGTTTAATATTAAATTTTATATTGTTTTAAGATTTTGATTTGATTTAAATCATTATCAGTATATTATATTTAAGATTTGAGTTTAGAATTTAGTAATTAGAATTTAGGATTTAGTATTTAAGAATTGGAATGAGTTATGAGGTAAGATTTATGATTATACACACTATTTATATAATTTCTATACTATTTCGTTTAAAATATTATGAGTTCCATACTATTTTTATCAAATGTTATTTTTATTACTTTACATATGTAAATGGAATATAACATCTACGATGTACTATCAGTTCTCTCATTTTCTGTTTGTTAAAAGTATATATTATTTTTTTATATTGGAGTTTAGGTTTTAGTAATTAAGATTTATTATTTAATATTTTGGGAATAGAATGAAGTTAGAAATGGGTTTTATAATTATAATATATATATATATATATATACAAATAAATTTTATATACTATATATCTATCAATTAACTAACAATACTATACTATTTGATATGATGATTAATTTAATTAATTTATGTATGTAAATGGAATGGATTCTCTATTATGTATTATTTGTGAATGGTTAAACTATGTATCATACGTAAAAAGTTTCCCGTATCTTTTATATTTGTTCTATTGTTTATCGTTGTTTCTTTCTTTTGTGGTAATTAACTGAGTATTATTATATTACTAGATATGGATCTGTGCGTTGCACGGGTTTTGGTTAATATTTTAATTTAATAATAGATATAAAAATGAGAAAAAATGAGAAGAAATGAGAAGAAATGTAGTGCAATTTTATGATTTTACATATATTGTGTGAAAATTAGTTTAGATATAAGAATTATTTTTCTCACATAAAATTGATTAATACTCATATTTCAATAATCATGGCTTATAAGCGAGTTATTAACAACTATATACATATGATTAGAGTAAAAATCATACTCAAAAATTTAAATCGAACTCAACATAAAGTAATAGGAAATAGAGCAAAATACAAAAACTTTGAAAGTTGAATCAAGCCAATTAAGGTTATGACAATCATACACTTTCTTAAGGTCTTAAATTAATGCATGTTTGTATTAACTTTTTATGTTAATCTTCTTGTTCAAACATATACTAATTCTTCTATGAAAATTTAGTAATGTTTGTGTTATCATTGTAGGATTTCAAAAAAAAAGGTTGTGTGCATTCGTTAGCATTTATATATTTTGGTCGGATTGGTTTACTCATCTTTAAAATATCTTCAATTCCCACCTATATATATTTATCTATCTTTTTCATAAAATAGAAAAAAATCTATTATAAATATGAGTCCCTCCATTGTATGACTATGCTATAAAGTTCCTATATTTTAAAGAAAATATGTAATGAGATGATATTTTATCTCTATATTTAAAAAAAATACCATATTTTTATTTTTCCTCTTAAATAAAATAAAATAAAATCTATTGCATAATCACACATTAGAGCAATATACATCTCTATAATATAATTTCTCTATTTGAAGAGAATATAGATACTAATATATCAGTGAATTGGAAATATTCTTAGTTTTTTAAAAAGGAGATAAAAAGGAAAAGACTATTAAATAATTATTTGTATGAAAAATAGCTTTTGTTTAGAATATTTTGTTTGAAACCTAAAAAGGAAAAATACAATTAAATAACTATTTATATAAAATTATTATTTAACACATGTCACAATCCTAAATATATAATTTCTTATTAAATGATTATTTGTATTTATTTTTTGGTTTACAATATTTTGTTTAAAACTGAAAAAAGAAAAATACTATTAAATAACTATTATAATTCTATTTTTTCATGATTTAGTAATTATTTGTATGGATTTTGTTTTCCTTTACACTGTTTTGTTTAAAACTTCAAAGGAAAAATACTAATAAATAATTATTAAATTCTATTTGTTCATAACTTTTTTAAAAAGGAAAAATTAATTTCACATATCTTTACAGTTTTCATTCTTTTGAATATAAAATGGAAAATAGTATTAAATAATTATTTGTATAAGAAAGCTTTTGTTAACAATATTTTGTTTGAAAATTAAAAAGGAAAAATACTATTAAAAATATTTATATAAGAAACACATGTCAAAATCCTAAATATATAATTGCTTATTAAATGATTATTTGTATTTATATTTTGGTTTACAATATTTTTTTTAAACTTAAAAAGAAAAATACTATTAAATAACTATTATAATTATATTTGTTCATGATTTTTTTTAAAACGATTAATTTTCATATATCTTTTACAATTTTCTTTGTTTTGGATAAAATAAATTCTATTAATAATTATGTGTATGAAAAAACAATTATTTACAATATTGTTTTGAAACATAAAAAGGAAAAATACAAATAAATAATTATTTAGATAAAAATTATTATTTAACACATGTCACAATCCTAAAAATATAATTACTTATTAAATGATTATTTGTATCGACTTTTTGTTTACTATATTTTATTTAAAACTTAAAAATAAAAATACTATTAAATAACTATTATAATTTTAATACTATTAAAATTTATTGTCATATATGTTTTACAATTTTCTTTGTTTTGGATTAAATTTTAACTAAAAATCTTATTATATTTTTTTTTCACAAACACATATAAATACTTATAATGACAATAATAATAATAATAATATATTTTTACGACCAAATACAAAAAAAAATATATCAAACATGTGTTTGGTTTTTGTATGAGACACATATAAAGACCAATGACAACAATATCAATTTTTTATTTTTATTAATGAAATAGTTTAAATATCATATTATCATCAAATTATTTTTTTTTAAAATTACTACTAAATAAGTTCTTCAAATTTTCCTTCTGTTAGGATACACAAATTGAAAACATTTTAGTTTATAAAACTTTCTTACTTAGAATTTCAATATGAAAAACATTTTCAAATACACTTTTAATTTTTTTATTTAGGATTTTAGAAAATGAAAATTACTATCATATAATCTATTACAATGATGTCATGTTTAGAATTTCAGAGAATTATCAAATAATTATTTTTCAGTTATTTTTAAAAATAATCTATGAAAAGTTGCTATATTTAAAAGTTGCTATTCCGTTTGTAAAAGATAATGTAATAGTATTTTTCTTTTTTTTTGAAATCTTAGAAAATATAAAATAATATTACATAAGGTTTTATCAGTTATATTTTTTCTTGGTTTAAAAAAATTACTGTCAGATAATTATTTTAAGTTAATAATAGCTATTTTAAAATTTTGCTGTTTTCAAAATTCGTTTTTCAATGTAAAGTTGGTATTTTTAAAATTTGTGATTCCCTTTGTATAAGATAATGTAATAATATTTTTCCTTTTTTGAAATCCTAAAAAGAAACTGTAAAAGCATAACTTTTTCAAATAATAATTTTCCTTTTTAAAATTGTAAAATAAACAATATATTATATTTTTACACATGTCACAATCTTAAATATACACTTGTCATGTGTCATAATCATGTTAATTAGTAACTTTGAAAACCAAGTTTTATATAATAAGATATGCATAATTTGATTGACCGTCGTGTTATTTGATTTAAATAAAATTATGATTCATTTTTGAATTGTACAATCATGTTTTTTTTGCTGGCCACATATATTATATTCAACATCATCAACTTTCTTCTTTTACCGAATACCTTCTACGAATAAGGCTAAAACCGACAAAAATGGTACAAAGTGTTACTCACCTAATAATGTCAAAATCATTGCTATATCCTAAATATTCCTGTTATAATTAATTAGATAGCAAATTGACCCTTAATATGTGAATGATTATGGGGATTATTAGACTCATTTTACAAGCCAAATGGCTGAGTAAATTAGATGGCTATAGGTTTTTATTTTATAAAAAAATTGGAGTCAACTTAATTCCTGATAAATATCCCATGATCTGTTCATAATCTCACACACTCTCATCTCATATTCATCTCTCTCAATCTTCACTTTCCTCACTAGAAAAAAAAATAAATATTCTTTAGATTTCTTTTTAAAAGCAAGTGTCTCGAGAGTACAGTAGTGAGCTCGTAGATTCTGTTTTGGGTGTTGCAAAATGGTCTCATCACGGTTGTATCCTGTGATTCAAAAATTGCATAAAAAATCATCACATTACGGACAATTTATTGAGTTAAGGAAAGAGATCAAATCTCATACAGTGAATTCGTTTATTTCCTTACAATTCTTAAATGCAGTAAGTCTTTATATTATCGTTTATATGCTTTTGTTTCGGAATTTTCAATCAAGATTTTTGCGACCTTACATCTTATACGGATAAAAATTGTCTAGCAGAGATTTTTAATTAAATCAAACCATGCCTCAGGTAAAAACAATTCAAGCAACGATATACCCTGTGACTATGAGAATCAAATATCTCTCAAATATTTCAAATATTTACTCTTTTTGATAATTTAATATTTTAATTCCTAGTATAGGGTAACTATATCTATATTTTTAATCAATTATCTAATAAATAAAAAGTTAAAATTTGTTTTTATTTTGTAGTTACTTTACATTTTTTATTTATTAAGGTTAGTGTAAATACAGTAAAACCTCTATAAATTAATAATGTTGGGACTACACCAAAATTATAATTTTTTATTAATTTATAGAAATATTAATTTATCGAGATATTATTTTAACCAAAAAATCAATTTGGGACTATGAAATTATATTAATTTATAGAGATTTTTAGTGTATATTAAATTATTGATTATTAATTTATAGAGGTTCTACTGTATTAACCGCTCTAACTTTTAACGTGAGAGCTCTGTTGCAAAAAAAATTACTTCGCAAATAATAGTATATACTAGATAGATAAATAGATAGAAACATCCATGTAAGATTATAATTTTAAATATATACATGTGTATTCTTAAATATAATTTAAAATAAACAAAAAATATCTTAATTTTATGTTTAATTAAATCAAATTATATTAAAATTTTGGTAAGAAGAAAAATTTTCAATATTGATAAAATTTTATTTTTAAATATAATTTATATTTATATTTTAAAAACTATTTTAAATTTTTTACTGCACATGGTGCAGGAAACCACCGAGTTTAGAGTATAAATGTCATTTATATCTTTAATAATATATATTTTGGTCATTTTCTTCTTTGTATACTCTTTTTGACAAAAAAATTAAAAATAGCATATTTGATAGAAATGTTATTATTAATACATAAATATATCAAAATTTCAATTAAATCATCTAAAATAGGAATATTACGTATATGTAGGGGTGTCTAAATTGGCCAAATGGGTCAACCAACCCATAATCCAAATGGGTTGCCTGTTAATGGGTCGGATGGGTTAATAGTTGACCCATCAACCCAAAAATTTTATTGTTTGCAGTGTTAATGGTCTAATGATACATTTTTTTAGTTTTGGCAGAAAAAAAGATAGTTTCGATTTTGGAGGGAAACACAATTTTTGATCTTGACGAGAAAACACATTTTGCAATTTTGACGGGAAATTGCGTTTTTGGAGAGAAAACAAGATTTTTCGATTTTGGCGGAAAAACGTTTTGGTTTTGGCGGGAAAATGAAAATTTATGGTTTAGACAGGAAAATGCATTTTTCCGGTTTTGGCAGAAAAATAAGATTTTTCGATTTTGGCAGAAAAATACGTTTTTGATTTTGGCGGGAAAACATTTTTTTTGTACTGACCAGAAAATACATTTTTCGGTTTTGGCGGGAAAATGAGATTTCTCGGTTGGGTGAGAAATCACATTTTTGCGGTTTTGGCGGGAAACCCACATTTTTGGTTTTGGCGAGAAAAATAAAAAATTTCGGTTTTGGCGGGAAAATACATTTTTACGGGTTTGACGGGAACATGAGATTTCTCGGTTTTAGTGAGAAAATACATTTTGACGGTTTTGGCGGAAAACCCACATTTTTGGTTGGAAACCCACATTTTTGGTTTTGGTGGGAAAAATGAATTTTTTCAGTTTTGACGAAAAAGTGTGTTTTTACGGTTTTGAAGGAAACATGAGATTTCTCGGTTTTTGTGAGAAAATGTGTTTTTGTGATTTATTAGGGAAAATATGGTTTTACGGGAAAACATGTTTTCGGTTTTGGGGGGGGGGGGGGGAATGTATTTTGATGAGAAAACATATTTTTTTTTTGGTTTGGAGGGGGAAAGACAAGTGGATCATTTTTAATTTAATTTAATTAAATGAGTCAGAATTGACCCAACCTAATACACATATTTAACTTGTTAACTCATTAACTTATTAATCTATTAACCCGTTAACCCATGAACCTTTTAATCCATTAATCCATTGGATCAAAAATAAACAGTTCATTTGGGTCAATGGGTCAACTTAGGTTAGGTCAACCCATGAGTCTTGACCTATTGTGACACCCCTACGTATATGTAATTTATTCATTTCATTAAAAAATTCTAACTTATGCACCTTTTAAATTTCTATATATGAGTTACTATGTTTTGCATTTTTATTGTTTATTTATTATTAAGTGTTTTTCTCGCATCTGCGGACATAATCGCATCTTTTAATGTCTATATATGAGTTATTATGTTTTGCATTTTTATTGTTTATTTATTATTAGATGTTTTTCCCGCACTTGCGGACATAATCGTTTTAAATATATTATCTCTTTGGTCCTATATCCTTGATATATGTCAGAAAACATTTTTGAGTCACATCTTCTTTAATGTCAGCGTCCGTATGCCTTCTGATTTTCTGGTCATGTTTTACAGATACATTTGTATGGAAACAATTGGAAACTTCAGGGCAACACCTCGAACCCGGTCAAAATCTTTGTATTTGAGGGCTTACTGCTTCTCAGAATCTTTACAATGTTCTCTATGTGTTTAATTATTCGTATGTACGGTTACTTAAAAGCTTCAGTTTCTTTATCCATCTTCTAATATCTAGATTAAAAATATGATTGTCGGTTTGTTTCTATAGTAACAGGTGTATGGTCCAAGGTAGTTTCTATGGCAAAAGGGTTGTCTTCTAAATTCTGTGCTGCAGCAGTTTTTCTATCTCCTTACAAGACTGGTTATTTTTTCTTTGTTGACAACTGCAATAAGAATCTTGACACGTTGGGTGACATTTACTACAATGCACAGGTTTGTGTCAGATCTTTCAATTGGTTTTAGTAGATTTGTTTTGTGCAATGTTGCTGATAATGTTTTTTTTTTTTTTGGTCAAATTTGCTGATAATGTTTTTTATGCCTAACAGATGGTGGATATGATGCACAGTCTGATCAAACTCCAGGGAGGTTGTGTTAAGGAAACAAATGAAGCTAAAATGCTAAGAGTAGAGAATGACTGTGGCCGGAACCAGCCTTAATCAAGGTGCTAACACAGCAACACGTAATTCTTAATACTGAATTGGAATCAAGTAATTTGTTTTGTATAATTATAAAGCTGTTAAAAAGTGATAAAAGCATCACAATCAAAAATTCTTCACCTAAGCGAACTTAACAATAATATTTTGTAAAGTTACAACAAAAAAATAAAATAAAATATTGTATACTGCATATATACAAATATTATTTCTGTTTTAGTATAAAATTAATATAAAATATGAAAACACCAGATGTAACAACTAATGTATTTTATTTATTTTGAATAAAAGTAAGCGATCATAAAAAAACAAGACATACTAATAGTATATAATTACTTTAACAAAGAAAATAACAAAAATGTTAAAATTAGTAAAATGAAATATGGTAAAGCTAAAAACATTAAGATGCACAAAAAATAACAATCTTCTAAAATAAAAAAATATATATATATTTCACATTTACCTTCTTTTTGTTATAGCAATTCGTGTTTGCCTTTATTAAATATACATTTTCCCAAAATACATTCTTCATTAAATAGTCAAAATACTATTATACCATTTCTTTATCTATATATAAATTTTATAAAATAATTAAATCAATAATAAGAAAAACTATAGTTTTGAATTATATGTTTTCAAATTGAAACTTTTATAATATTTTCAAATTTATTTACCGATTTTTTTTCTCAGATTTTCATTTTAAGATTCAGAATTCTTTTTGAAATTTTTTAATTTTTTTAATTAAGAATTTATTTATATTTTTATTTAAATCATATACCCCATATTCCAAAACACTATCCCTCAAATACAAAACTTAAATCTAGATAAGTTAACCCTAAGATTATAAGTGTCTATTTACCTCTTTAAAATTGATGGTAAATGTAGTTAATATAAACATAAAAGGGCGTATTTAGAGTATGTTAGTTTAAACAATTTCTCCTACAATTTTGTTATCACTAATAGAAAAGCACTAATCAAATAATAAATGACATCTATTATACTTTTCGATAAATTACTATTCATACTAATAAAAACACTAAAATGGAAATTGAAACGTAAGAAAACAACAAAAATGACATAGAAAAAAAGATCGTTTAAAGCGAGACCTTCAACATAAGACATTATATTAAACAAAAAAACAACCAGTCACAATATTCCGATCAGCCATATTACTATTTAAAATGAATTATATAAAGCTTACAAAACATTCGTCCGATAATTATTCTCTAGATTTTTATCCATCACTAAACAAATTAACAAAAAAATTGATAAGATAAATAGACATATTATCACATTCGAAATAGATTATTATAAAATGCTTATAATAGGTCTCCACAACTTAAACATTCTCAGTAATACTAACATACTAGGTAATACTAACATACTAGAAAATTATGAAAATATTAAGGTTCCATAATAATCCATATATTTCACAAATAACCAAGTAGAATTGGGTGTGGGAACCGTGATGAGAGAAAGAAGAGGGGCCGTGATGAGAAGAATTTTGTCGTGGGTGGGTCCCATATAACGGAGATAAAGAGATGATATATCGATGGTGACTAACTAACTTTGCCGGCTTCCGATTAAACAATATACGTGTCTTTCTCGAGTGGATTTCCTGTAAGTGATTGCATATTGATTTTGTACAATTTTAATTTGATCAAATCATTAAAATATTTACTAAATAAGTGTTTTAGAATTTTTTATGTATAAGAATATATGTTATATATATTTAATGATTTGATCAAATTAAAATTGTAAAATTATTTAATTTTATCAATTTAAATTGTTCTATGATACTAAAAGTTTGAAACTAATATATATATGACATATAGTTTAAATTTAATGATACTGAATATATATTTTTAATCTGAATATATATATATATATATCAAATGAAACTTCAAACTCATACAGTTTTGTGATCATTTTTATTTTGTAATAAGAAAAAAAGTTAAATTATTGATTACAAAAAAATCAAAATGAGATTTTTTATAGTTTTAGTAATTTATAGTTATTTAAAAATTAATAATATAACATATACAAACTTTTTAGAAAGTTTTGACATGATTGATCTGATTGTTTGATTTACTTAATAGAATAAAAGTTAATAAAATATATAAATGACACACTAATTGTTATCAAATATTTATTATTCTTTTTGTTCGAAATCAAATATTTATTATTCAAAGTCACTAATTATCATATATTTTTAATTGCATTTGGTAATTTTGTAGTTTATATAAGGAAATTATATTAGGTAATTAATGGGGAAATTTTACTTATACCACTTTGGTGATACCACTTTTCATGTTTACCATCAACAAAGGGATATTTTCAAAAATACCCTAATTTTGTGATAAAATAAACAGAAACAGAAACTAATTTTTGTGATAAAATAAAACATTAACTAAACTAATTTTTAAAAATATTTATAAAACATATATAAACCCAACCCAAACCCCTTCATACTAAACCCTAAACACTAATCACTAAACCCTAAACCCAAATGTTTATATATATTTGATTTAGGGTATTTTTGAAAAGTGGTACTTAACTTGTGGTATTTTTGACAATTTCTCGTAATTAATAGCATGGTAACGCCTTATATTATGTCAAATATGTAAATAAAGCATGGTTAGAATTCTTATGTCAAATTTGTAATTAATATGTAATAATATAATAGGAGACTAAGGAAAATACCAAATTGTTAAAGTTGAAAGATAAATAAACATCTTAAAACAAATAGTTGATGAGCTAGACACGTGGCAAATTGAAAGTTGTCTCTTCAAAATGTTTTGCTTGGAATCCTGAGCACAAAAAAAACTAAAATAAGAAAAATAACTACACACAGTAGGAGTAAGATAACTACATAAAGAACTTGTGTTTTAGATGGAAATCACTTTATTTTGTAGTCATGACCTCTGGAATTTCCTCAAGATCAAACTAAATTATAGAAGAACCTTCAATGGTAATCAGATGCTTGAAGTCCACCTTGAAAAACAAATAAGTATGGTTACCAAAGTAATAATAAATATCAGTGAGGAATGGTTTTTAGGACCAAAGTAATGATGAATCTGACATCATATCAAAGTTGGCCATTGAAAGAGATCGTCTAAAAAACTTTAGGGTTGAGCAAGGAATGTTTTTGCTACAACGATAGAACTACACGATAGAACTTCAAGTCAATTTGCCATAAATTTTTAATCCAGCTTCATATTTTTTCACTGTCCCATTTATTTTATCACCTTAACAAATTAAAACAATTTGAATCAAGAATCGAAGATATAACTATTTATGATGACCACATAGTTGTGGTACACTTACCCTAGAATCCACGAAGACAATTTCAATGGTCTCACCTCCAGGCGTTGAATACTATTTCCACAACCGGAATATCTTAATCCTCACCTTCTACATTGACTTCAAAGGCTTCAAATCAGAGATGTTGTTCACAGCCGCCATTTTTTTCTTGCTGCAGATGATCAAACCTTCTCCTTCCTGTGATTATATAGTAGTAACACTAATGTAGAACCGCATCATTCTGTAATCTTGTGATGTAATTACTAAATTAGCTAAATTGTCAATCAGTGATAAATATATTTTAAATACTTACCATTGTTACATATAACATTTAATCAATATATGTTATAAATGGAAATCATTTTCTAATTAACAAATTTTTCATCTCAACAATTTTGGTATCTCAATATTCATAAGTTACGAAAGTGTGTATCCGTCTATCACAACTTTCCAAAATTAATAGATTGGTGATAGACTTTCACATAGATTTTCAATAAAATATCCGTCTAATACATGATTGTGCGTCAAATTTATGGAGTACATTTTTGTTATATTCCAATATATACATGATTGACTCTTATCATATCGATTTGTAAGTCTAACCATGTGGAACAGTGCCAATATATACATGATTGACCGGAAAATAGGTAAGTTGAAATTTAAAAATTGCCACATTTATACTATGTAGAGGAGAGTATGATCTTATTCGATTTAAAAATAGCCACATTTATTTAATGTAGAGGAAAGTATGATCTCATTTCGATTTAGACATATTATTATAAATTGATCTGATTTAAAAATTCCCACATTTATTTCATGTAGAGGAGAGTATGATGTCATATCGATTTAGCCATGTTATTATAAATTGATCACTCTATAATTTTGAATCAGAATATAAATCAAACAGAATGAGAAAAAAAAATTATAGATTGATCAGAAAATAGATATCATAACATTATTTTGACATATGAACGTCCACAATAATATTTGACACATAACTATAAATCAATATGAACATAAAAAGACATTATAAAACAATATAATAGTTATAATGGGCGGATACATTTTTTGCGTCACTTAATTGAGAAAGATATTAGAACACAATGTCATATAGTTATAATGTTTAATATTTATAATAAGATGAATATGAAAAACGTTTTTATGGTATTATGGAAAACGTTTTTATGGTATTACGGAAAACGTTTTATATGGCATTTATTTCATGGCCGTCTGTGGCAAGTATTAATAATTGTGTGTCTAAATATGGAAACATATAATTGATTACAAATTGTTCATATTGGCGATTTGAAAAAGATATTAAGGTGAGATTATTATATAATATGATGAAGAATGTGCAACCACAATGGCATTTGTTTGTAAATTTTCTAAATAATTAAGGGTGGTTATATAAATGGGCTGGGAGTGATTGTGGAGTTGACACATAAGGATAGCACCACCACTGTAAATAACATAAAAATTAAAGGTTAGTCTCAATGCTTCTCTATTAATAAGAAATGGATAATAAAATAAAATACAATATATATATCAACATGATCATATGAGACATATTTCCTTGAGACTAATCAAATCTCATATATAGTATTTCTAAAGGCTTCATTTCAGAGGAATGAACTCAACTCTCATATTCTCCTCTTTCTTTTGACATACTTTATAAATGATTCATTCCATCTCACCTGCTCTATTTCCACAACAAAGTCAACCAGTGTTAAATTTTTGGCTAAACTCTTGATCGACTTTCATGGACTTCGTACAGATGATAAATTAGTAAAACATACGATGATAAAGAACTCATGTATTACAGATGCATAGTTTTCTCATTGTTGTTTATCCTCATACTTGGGCCATCGATGAGGTATCTGCCATTGGCTTCCCTAACGCTTTAACATGAGCGAAGGCAACATCTCTCATGTCTAGAAACCTGTAGTATCTACATTGAAAGGTTTTTTTAACCATTTATCATAACGACGATAATATCCAGCAATAATTCACAATGTGCATATTATTTATAGACAAATAGAAGTGACATAATAGACAAAACTCAATTATTAATTTATGGGAGGCCTCAAACTATAAGCTTTGGGTTGCATAAAATTGTTGATAAAGTTCAGAAATGTTATATAAAACACAATACCAATTCAAAAAAAACTATAATTCTTTTGAGTTATTGTTTTTTTTTCTCTGTTAAACATCGTGATTTTGGGAGAAAAAAATGTTTTGAAAAATAAATTAAAAAAACAAATATTCAAAAAGTTTATAGTGCACTAATTCGCGCCACTAATCCTCGCGGAGCACGGACAAAAGATATAGTTGAGATAATAATATGATTTCATTGGGTAGCTTGATCAATATATACATTTACTTATCTTTTCATAAGTTTACTTTTAATAAAAGAAACAATAGATAATGATAATTTATTATTAAACTTAAGTTATGGTTAATTATATAATGATAATCTATTTTATCGGTTTTAGAAACTAAATCATTAAACACATGTTTATGATATGATTACATAGGCAACTATCTGAAATTAGTATCAAAGCATATTTTTCTTATAGATTAAACAGTAATAAAACATACACATGAAATAAATACTAAAGTAATTCAGAATACCTAATTCATATAATTCCAAAATCAATGTAAAAACCGATTTGCTCCTAGTATTTCAAACTAAAAGAAGAAAAACATAGAACTCCTACTGAAAAAAACAAATTTTAAAAGTACATAAATATAGATGTCGTGTCAATTTGAAATGAATGAGAAAAATGAAACTATAGAGTTTAAAGCAATTTACATCGTATGAAAATAAGAATATGTATTAACTTGTTTAAAATAATAATAATTGTAATTCCAATTAGAAAGTTTGAAATAGTTATGTTATTTAAATTATAAAATTAATCAGTTAAGCTAAAAACTAATAAGAATCTTGTGAAAGTTAAAATTATATTAAAATTTCGAAATATTTAATTTAATGTAAATTAATTAGAAATCAAATATTTATAATATCTAAATTAATAAATTGATTTTAATCTTAAACTAAAAAAAATATGACAAATAAGCAAAATAAGCTAAAATTATGGAGAATGTAACAAATCAGCAAATTCACTACTCAAATAATAGTATAAATAGATTACTTGAGTTTAATGCATATAATTAATTATTATGAAGACTGATGATTAAAATGTAAAATATAAGAAAACAAAAATAAATATTTGGGGCTTCTTTTTGAAGCAACTCAACCTTAATTTAAACGATCATTCACTCTTAGTCAACTGATCTACAACAAACCAGATGATCTTGTTAATTTATTTCAACACCAAGATCTAAATAGATTTGTCTTAATTCAATCCTTAATGCATTTCTAAAGAAGATAGAAGTACTAACATTGATCCATGTTTGGATGCAAACCCACCAATTGATGTTTTCCTCTTTAACCTTCTTCTTTTTAGTGATTTCCTTGATGGACAAGAAATCCCAAAACCTTCCTTAATCTCTCCTTATCAATAATCACTGTTGTTATGGTGTGTGTGTGTCTAGAGACACTTTTCTTACGTTAATGACAAAATGATCTACGAGTGTCATTTTATATTTAATCAAAGAGTTGTGTATTAATCAACACAACACTTCGACACAACTCTTTATTATTATAACCGCATTAGTAACACCACAACATATTAAATCTGATATGGTAATATCTCTATTATTAAAATAGAAGTACACTTATAAATTACCCCTTAATTTTCAGTGTTATTTACAATGGCATGCCACTGAAGTAACTAAATGAACCAATAAATGAACTTATATTTAAAGAATTATTGTCTTTTTCTATTTATTAAACAGTTTCCTAAATCAATTTAACTTAATTTCGTATTTAATATATTTCCTAAAATAAATTAGTTGATTTTTAGAAATATTCAATTTATTTTAACAGTATTAAAATTGGATAATGTTACAGTTAATTATTTTGAACGAAATTCAAGTTTAAATTTGACATTAAAAAATATTTTGAATATTCCTAAAATATATGTTTAACTTACCATTAATTATTTTGAATAATAAAATCTATATATGCTAAGATTTTAAATATTTTAAACTACTTATAAAACAAGATGAAATATTTGTAACTCAATATTTTAATATAATTAAATTTCACCTATGATTATATATTTTTCAAGAATTTTTAAAGTATATGTTTAATTATTTTGGTTGCTATTAATTATTTTCAACAAAAAAAATTAATACTGAAATTTAAATATATTTTAATTATTTATAAATCAATGTTTAATGTTTATAACCAAATACATTTTTTTCTAATGTATCTAAATCTTACCATATTATCCATATTTGATCAAAATATTTAATTTTTTTTTTTATATTTGACAAATATTTTCATGTTACAAGAAATATTATTCAAACTATCAATAGGTCAATATTATTTTTTCAAAAGATTAATAACAAGCATGGAATACTATTTTTACAGCACATAAACTATTCGACTGTTGTGTTTATAATAATTTAGAAATATGTAAATATTTAAAAATATAAACTGACAAACGTTTAAATAATATTTTGTTTATATAAAAAATGAAAATAAATACCCGTCCGGTCGGACGGGTCCAGCTCTAGTATTCCTTTATTATTACTTTTTACATATATGAAAATAAAGAGATTAAAGGACTTTATAAACTTAAGGTAAAGTAGGAGGGTTATCAATACACCTATATTCTAATTCATTACGAGAAACGGATCCATCACGGTATCGACTTTTATATTAGAATATAAAACGTTAATACTTGAACTTTATACTAAATCAATAGACACATTATATATTTTTCAATAAAAGTCGACTTTTATTGTGACAACCCGTCCCGTGGAACACTCATCCATGGACTCCTAGGCTCACAGCGCTGCAGCGCACCGACCCCAACCCCTCTATTATGAGATCTCACTATCTCTATAATTAGGTTGTTGGTGAGACTCGAACCCAGGTCCTCACCCTTTAACAGCATTCCCACAGGACAAGCTGTCACCAATTGATCTGCAGTTCAATTGGTGACAGCTTGTCCTGTGGGAATGCTGTTAAAGGGTGAGGACCTGGGTTCGAGTCTCACCAACAACCTAATTATGGAGATAGTGAGATCTCATAATAGAGGGGTTGGGGTCGGTTCGCTGCAGCGCTGTGAGCCTAGGAGTCCATGGATGAGTGTTCCACGGGACGGGTTGTCACACAAGAACAAACGTTGACAACAAAAGAAGTTTGGAAATTGCAAAACCGCAAAGTGATGGTTCATTTTGATGATTGTGGCCAGCCTGATGAAGATTCTGGAGGTTTTTTGGGGTCTTGGTTAGGTCAGTTGAGCAATGATGTGAATTTGTTGCCAATTGACTATGCCAATTGGAGGGTATTCGCTCCTCACATGAAGGACAAAGCCTGGGACATTATTCAGCTAACAAAAAATATTATTACTCTTGCAACATAGTTATTGGTTTTTGAACTTTCTAACTAGTTTTTTCTGATAAAAACTATGGATTTTGTTACAGACAAAATTCTGGTTTGATAACCCGGACACAAAAAAGAAATATGTTCTAAGTGTATTAGGGGGCAGATGCAAGGATTTTAGAGTCCGTCTCTGGAAGATGTACAAACGGAATGACCGTACTGAAACAATGCGGAATCGTCCTGCCATGGTTCCGGAAGATCAGTGGAATGGTTTTGTTTTCTACAGATTTACTGAGAAATGGAAGGTACGTATGTTTATGTATTGAATATACAATATATTTATACATGATATTAATAGATTTGGAAGTAACTTTTTAGTATTACATGTCAAATTTTAGAAAATGCGAGAAAGGAATATCAAGAACCAAAAAAGAATACTTTACCACATGTCTGCGGAAGAAAAAGTTTTGCGAGGAAGCGACGCAACATTGTAAGTTCTTTGTGTTTGCATGATTTGTTGATTCTTTAAACCATTCATGTAGGTTCATTTTTTGGTTATTTATGTTTATATTGGACAATAAATTAAATATTTGTTTCTTATATTTTCTTTAGAAAGACCAAACAGGAAGAACACCATGCAGAGCAGAATTTTTCATTGCAAGCTGTAAGAAGTCTGATGGAACTTTTGTTTGTGAAGAAGCAAAAAGTCGTGCGGTTAGTTCTTTTAAATTTGAAAATGTATAACTAATATTTAGAAGACTATTAAATTATACATGTTTATATGGTTTACAAATTTCAGGAAGAACTCACACTTTTGATGAGTGAAAACCTTTCAGTTGAAAGATCAAATATCACTGCAAGTTTAGACGATGAATACTCCAAAGTTTTTGGACCAGAGCGTTCAGGACGAGTCCGGTGCTTAGGACGTGGACCTACACCTTCAAAGCTATTGAAAATGTCCATTAATACTCCAAATTTAGAAGCGTCAAATTCTGAAGTTGTTGAGCTAAAGTCACAAGTTTCAGGATTGCAAAGTCAAGTCCAGAATTTAGCAGGAATGATCCAACAGTTAGTTGGTGCTACTACTGTTCAGGTTATTTTATACTAATGAGTGTTTTATATTTTTTGTATACTATTGTTTACTAACTATTTCTTTTTATATGTAGACTAATGGTGCGGTGCCAAATTTAGCCGGTGTTCTGTCAAACCTGGCCAATCAACCAAATTTTGCTGATATTTTATCAAATTTGGTCAATCAAAAAATTTCTGAGGTACGTTAAATATTATTTAATTAATTTAAGCATTACTCTTAAATTCAAAAGAACGAATTCTAATCTGGTAATTTTTTTACAGACAACCCAGAGCAGAGACCATGCGAACTAAAATACGTACGGTGGCAGGCACTTTTAAGCATTGGTTGGATTTTTTATTTTATTAGCTACTATGGTTTTTATGTTTGGTTCACGTTTTAATATTAGACTTTTGTATGCATTTTGATATTTATCTTAAAAATAATCTATTTATTTTATATCATTAATATACTTTAATGAATTTAATTTGTAATTATTGGACAAAAACATATTACTTTGATGCGTGAGCATTAGTAGCAAGTATATAAAATGATGCAGCAGTGATATTTTTCAATCACTTAAACAAAAGTGTTACAATTATTAGTATCAATTGTTATAACTGATAACACATTTTCCATCGTTTATAAGAAGTATCGCTAATATTAACATCACATATTTTAAATGATATAAAAATGTATCATCTAAAAAATCTGACGCAAGTATTTACAACATTTAAAATAATCGACACAAATGATTAAATCATTTATGCTAACCGTCACAAGTATTTGTATCGGTTATGATAAATGATGCATTATAGTATCATTTACTATAATTGATGGAAGTATACCCATCACTTACTATAACCGATGCTTTATATTGCATCGCCACTATCGGAATCAATTATTTAAGTGATGGTAATACATTTGTGTCATTCAATAAGTGATATAAAAGTTAAAAATAAACGATGCTACAGACCTCGTTTTTTGTAGTGATATTTGTAAACACTTGAATTGGTAGTTTTTTTATATGTTTTAACATGAAACTTTCTTTTCGTTTGGATTGTGCTTTTGACCCCTTGTTGATTTCTTATGTTGAATTTCCTTTCTTTTTATTGGTTTGGAGATGCAGATTTTCATGTATTAATTCTAATTGTAGAAGAACCTCCTCCTCGAGATTTATACATATTTTCTGTAGTCTTTACTTTTTGGCATAAACGTTGGCATTAACGTGAGGAATAAGCACTTTTGGACTTCACTACATCTAGGCTATTGTTCTATTGTGAACGTAAAGCGCTTTACTGAATATTATATCTTCTGAAACCAATAAAATTATGAAAGTAAACCTGCTTTTAAAGATTCAAGCAGGACAAAGTGTTTATTGCTTCTCGGGTCTCCTATAACTGAATTGTTGTCTTCATTTTGGAGCATTTTAAATGTTTTTTGTCTACAGTAATATTTTGAAGTTGAGGAAAAATAACTAGCAATTGGATTTCATTGGTGAGCATCATATAGTTTCACTTCCTCTTTTTCTTACTCGCATAACTTTCAGACACTCTCAACCCTCCTCTGTTTCTTGTTATTCGTCTCTTAGGTTCCTTCTGCCAACTCCTCTTAATCACATATTGACTACAAATCAATCCGGCATGATCTATTTGAGCCACCAGTCTACACAAAATAGCCCTTGAATGAATCAAACATATTATTTGCAATGCTGGTGACTTCTTCTAAGGTACAAGATATTTGATATTTCACTTTTTCTCTTGTGGAAAATCAGCATGGTTCTTCATTCTTACTTTAATACTTGTTTGTCGTTGTGTAATGGTGGTGAAAATCTTACATGACATAAACAGATATAGAGATTTAAGAACCATATCTTTCTTATCTTAGCAGGTTATAATATTTTTGATGATTTTACCGATTCAACTTGAGTCTCATTACAAATTTACTCAGCGCCTAACGAATAAAGGGAAGACCCAAACAAATTCTGAAAAGTCAAGCAAAACAACAGTGTCATAATTAACTCAGTACATTGCACTAAGAAACTACATTTTGAAAAGAGGAAGAATGATATTATGAAAAACTCCCCAAAGCGAAAGAGAATGAATGTATATTCAAACAATAATACATTACATTTTGTAACAATAACTTAGTTGTTATTATAAAGAAAAATTCTTCATATCAAATTGAATGATCCTATTACTTTTCAGAACATTAATTGTAATACACAAAAGAAATTACAATAGGAATGTGAGTTACAATGTTGTTCAACACCGTTGCAACTATCAGTTCAAGTAAATTACCAAGAACATCTAGAAATGTAATCTTTGGGTTGTTGTTTGAATGTTTCATTATGTAGGATATTGTAGCACTAAGCGGTCCATTACCGTTTTCTACACTGGTGAATCAGCAAGGTGTTCATATAAAAGCAGGTTGTGGAACAAAAGAAGAATCAAATCAAATAGTAAATTCAGTTGCTTATATATATATAAAAAAATATTGGCAAGCATCAGATCATTAGACAAAACATGGCTAGATCATTATATAAATTATACCTATCATAGATTATATTGAATTTTTATACAATAGATATGTCTGTCACCATGTTTTACCAACTACGGCGCCACAACTATTGATTAAGTAGACAATTTAAATCTTCCAAAACTATTCAGGCTGTAACTTGTTTACATGTTTAGAAATTGATGGAATAATATGAATGGATTGTAGAGAGGAAAAAAATGGAATAGATCTATTATGTTCCATTTTATCATTCTTTTGTCATTTCTTATGGAATGATTTTCTTTATAGTTTGTCTAATTATTTTTAGAGTTAATAGAATGACAATTCCATTTTTTTCAAGACAAATGGTGAATTTTTTTTAGAACATGAAATAAATCATGTCATATCATTCCGTTCCAAATAATGATAATCCAGTTGCACCCTTATATTATTTGGTGAGGAGAAATTTTAAGTGATTTAAATAATTTATAATTCTTGTTGATTAATCATAACATTGGTGTACTATGTAACCCCTCACATAAATTAAGTCAAACTGAACCATAGTGGTTTCGAACCAATATGATCAAATCTCATCTTAACTTATACTGAACATGTGGAATGCAGTAAGCATTCTTAACACCATGTGGCACGTGGATAGGAATGTTCCAAGAAAAGTGAAACATAAATTTTCATATAAGAGTATTATTGATTGGGGCCAAAAGAAAGTTAACACTTCAAAGTTCAAAGTATATTGATTTGCAAATAATAACAAGATGACATATTTTTTAGGATAGCGATTTTAACAAACAAAATATGAACAATAAGAAAAGCCAATGAGGAGGAGCTCCACTAGGTTCCACGAAATAACTTTAAGTCTTACACCAAGCTTCATTCATTACCTCCAAATTTTACCCCCACGTAAAACAAATTGACTATAGACATTTTACATATATGAATTCAGATTTTTGTTACATGTTTCAGGTTTCTTACCATGAACTCTATTTATTTCACTTTCCCTATCATGGGAATGAGGCGGGGAATATATGATGTAAGAGATATATCAACTACTTCAAGTCCAACAATGGATGATGTTGTTCCAAATTTGATTTTGTAGGAAGCTTTCCATGTTGCCACTGATGTTACATGCACAACTAGTGTTGCAGCAGTAGTAACATATCTTATTCCCTAATTTCATATGAATCCATCCACTAGCAGTGGAATAACAGCTCCAGCCAGCACCCACAAAATTGATTTAATGCATTTTTAGTGTTGATATGACTTTTACATCAAAATCCTGCAAATTAAACAATA
Source organism: Hirschfeldia incana (assembly GCA_026261945.1). NCBI lineage: Eukaryota > Viridiplantae > Streptophyta > Magnoliopsida > Brassicales > Brassicaceae > Hirschfeldia > Hirschfeldia incana. The sequence goes on from JABCMI010000006.1 coordinate 10,851,131, forward strand.
TTTTTTTTAATTTATCAATGAGTTCTAATTATAATATATTTTATTGAAACTATACCTACCAGAAATATGTTAGTCGTCATGTTGTTAAACATGTTACCAACAACAATTCCACACAAGGTTATAAATTCAAGTGGGAACATGATCTTCATTTCTTTGTTGGCAAACGTCACCACCAGTCTGTGACGGCGATCAGATTGGCCATAAGGACTCCAAACTCATCTCCAGATGTACTCTTTAGGAGCCACAACAGTAGTCATCCCACGGATGAGCAAACCTGTAAATCATTACAATGGAGATCCGGTGATGATGAGCTTCTCCTGAAAGCACAGTTAATTACCACAAAATACCATAACAAGATAACTTCAGAACTAAAAAAAAATCATCCAATATTTGAAAAATAGTTTAAAATTTTGTTGTAAAGCTGTTCGTGTGCACTAAACTTCCACGTTGGTGTTGTTTTCTTGGAGAAGTATTGTTCTTGAAGCTTGCTTTTTTTCCTTGTTCCAGCTTTCATCCTTCTGCTTTTGCTAATTGAGCTGCTTCTCCGACTGTTCTTCAAGGCGTTAGTTTCCAAGCTTTCCTTCTTCAGTATCATACTCATTTTTTTTGCCATTAAGTTGATCATCAAACTGTTCTTTAAGGTTGTTTCTCTCCATCATCCAGCTTCCCTCCTTCAACTCCATACTCTTTGTTAGGTCACTGAGTCGCTTCTCAAAGTTGTTTATTTCTATCTCCCAGCTTTCTTTCTTCAGTTCCAGACACTTATTTGGACAGTGACTTTCTGATTGTAGTCACTCATACAACATCCATCACCTGATCTAGCATGAATCATCTTCTCCGTCAGATTCTTCTTTTTCTACTTGAGATGCTCGACCATCTTCTCAAACTCTTCAAAATATGGTATGAAATAAGAATGATCTAATAAGCAATTTTTTCTATTAACAGCCGAAAATAAAATGAGAACATAGACCAAGTGTTCTTCAATTATCTTCTTCTGACATTATTGTGTTCTCAATCTCATAAAATCAACATGTAAAATCTTAAAACCCCACTAATATTCAAAATAAATGTTTCTCTAAATATTTGTATGCATCAGTCTCACAAAACCAACCCGTAAAAGCTCAAAACCCCACCAATATTGAAAAAGGACATTTCTCCAAAGTTCCATGACATTAATCGCATAAAACCAAGTCGTAAAAGCTCTTAACCCCAGCAATATTATAAACATTCCCCCAAAGTTCTATAACATCAATCACAAAATTAACATTCCCCCATATTCAAATTATATATTTCTCTAAAGCTCTGTAAATATCAATCTCATAAAACCAACTCGTAAAAACTCTAAACCCCATCAACATCCGGAAAAAAAATCTCCAATGTAATATTCAATGCTACGTAGTCTTCAATCCCAGAATAGCAACTCCCGTGACTATAGATCTTGCTGTACATGGGTGGATAAAACAACCAATAGCAACTGGAAGAAGACCTTCAACAATCACTCAAATCACAAATGTAGATGTATATATGACCTATAATAAACCAAAAGGCTATATCGTGTACATGTATGTATAACCAAACAAGAACATGTTTCATTTTGGAACAATAACATAGTTGTTATTATAAAGTAAAATATATTCATATCAAATTTAGCGTCAAAAGGAATGAACCAAATAAAAATTGACGAAAATTAAATATGATGAGGACATTTACATCATTACATGTATTGTCACCCTCTCTACTATAATAAGAAACATGAATCGACTATTAGTGAAACAACGCGACTTTTTATGTTAGTAAATACTCATTTGAGTGTGAATTGTCTTGACCCACTATTATCCTAACTAGATCGTCTTACCCATGGAAAAGGTTCTACAACAGCTATCCGCATATAATTGTTTTTACAATATTACAATGAGTTTGTTATGTGAATATAAAATATTACAGAATTATCATATATAAAAACGATGCACTATGTAGGGTATAGTATATGAAGGGTAACATGCTATGTTTTTCGTTGATTAAATGTTGTATGTAGTTTAAAACATTTTTTGTAATAAAATCCTTTTTATTAATTTGCGAAACTACCAAAACTGAGCTTAGAATACAAATCAAAGTTCGGATGATGTCAAAACTTATCTTAGATGTGTCACTTGATTGTTATCTGTGGAGCTGAGCTGTAGATGAAAAATACAACTCTAACTCATGTACTGAAACTAACTCTTTTTTATAAAAAAAATTGTTTATGATTTTTATTACCTTGTCAAAGTAAAAAGGTGTAGTATATGACGATGAAAAAATAGATTTATTTTAAATAAAATCTATTAATTAATATGTATTAGAAATTTAATTTTTTATTTTTTTCCTTTATATATTATAAGGATAGTATTTGTCACCACAACAACTTTATATTTTTGATCAGACATGCTTTTTAGGTCTTTCAACGGAAATGTTTGATTGTTCCATAAAGTATATTTTTTATATTTTTAATATTTAAGAATGATATATATGATTGGATAGTTAATTTAAAGTAGGTGGCATGCTTCTCAATTCATTCCTTTCTCTCTTTTTTGCTATCTCATTCTTTTCTCCTTTGGTATAGGAGATTAGTGTTTATATTTTTTAGTGTGAACATTTGGAGTACAGTGGTTTAACAATTTAAATAGATTTTCAATGTTATTTTATTTTTAAATGCTTTAATTTATAATGTACTGTAACAAGTATTTATTTTGTTTTATTAGTTGAACTTGATATTTTAGTTTTGGTTTAGTTTTATTTATTTTGCATATCCCTGATTTAAAAATAATGTAACATCACCATAATCTCATTGTGAAATAAAAATAATTAATTTGCAATTTTTTTTGAGAAAGGGCTTAAATATTATCTTATTATACTGTTAAATTGATGTTAGTTTGTTATATTTACAGTTTCTAATTTCATAAGAAAAATGTGAAGACTATGCAAAAACACAATTATTATTTCAGTCTTAGCATATTTATTTTCAACATTAACACTAATCTCATATTTACTTCATTAATATCACTTTCTATTTTTCTTTCTTTTCTTCTAAAATAGAAAACAAAAAAAAAATATTTTAGAACATGTTTGATCGTTCTGTTGTAAATTTTCTAATTTTTTTCTTGACCATCACGTGAAAAAAGAGTGCCGTGGGTAACGTATTTTATATATACAAATATTTGCTTGTTCTTGATTATCTAGAACAAAAACCAATTTACATATTCTTCATGTTATTGGAAACACATATAATTTACAGAGAAAGTAAAATAATGGTTGTAGCTTTTGCGTCCACAGAGATTACTCTAGTTCTCATTGCTAACTTAAAAGCCATAACCTGCAAAGCAACAGAAACATAGTAAAGGGTTAAAATCAGGAGCTGCTGATTCAGGATCCTTGATCGCAAGAACAACACAGTAAGACATGAAGAATGTCTTACCCATGGAAAAGGCATGTCGTAAGTAATCATCTCCCTGACTTTATCCACACCGCAAAACAGTATTACCAAACTGAAACCAAGTCCAGTGTTGAAGGACTTGTTTGTGCAAAAGGGTACACGACTTGAAGCAAGGCTACATATCACAGTGAATAGCACCGTGATACCAGTTCCAGCAGCGGTGATAGAATACTGAGTAAGAATCTATGGAATCTCTCCGCATGATATCTGTAGAGAGAGTGTTGTTGTTCTTTTGTGTTTGGGAGCTAATGCAAATGAATTCTCAATCTGTTAGCGGGAAGCCAAAACAGAGTCTTAATGGATTAGTTTGCTGAAGGCTTGAAGCAATCTAGATATGAACATGTCTCTATGAAATAAACTTAGCAGTAAAAATTCAGAGTAACCACAGAGACTCAAACAACAATCAACTTCAAGCTAGTTTTGAATATCTTACACATGCAAAGATTAAAGAGGAGCAAGGTGAACCTACAACTTCAAACACTTTGACTTTTTCCAGTTGCATCTCTTACATGAATCATCATGCTCTTCAGTGTGTCCAGTGTTTCACCTGTATATTCATGAAACATATTAGAAAAAAACTACACACAAAGCTGTTTTATATTTTTCTCAGGAAAAAGCTAGCTTGTTTCTCTTACAGCCTGTTTGGATTCAACTCTTCAAATAACAATTCTTTGGGAGCTTGGGACAGAAAACCACAATTAAACATATAAAAAATACCTAACTCAGACAAACTGTTTAATCAAGAGCCCAAAGAGAAACTAAATACAACACCAAACTGTTTGATATAACCTTATGATTCCACCAACACATAAACTATCTGTGAATATAAACAACAAAACCCATATTAGAATCATCATTACCATAAAGGTCAAAACTTGTTAAAATCTCTGTGATCTTACAGACTGGGTTACCTCGTGGTGGAATTAGGCAGCAGCATAATGTAGAGGAGAGCTACGAGCACAAAAGATGGAGTAGCAAGCAGCTTCCAAAAATTAAACACGAAAAACTTTTGCTATAGGAAAAATAGAAATTCTACATCAACTGATTGAGCAATATTTCATCTGCTTGAGATGTTAATTATAGTTGTAGCACGGTAATATAAACAAATTCGGAAACACAGAATAAGATGGAGACAGATTCTAATTAATGGAAGGCTTTTAAAATGAAATTATACCTAGTGTTCCTTTGACTGATGAGAAAAGGGAAATCTCAGAACTGACATGGAAACCTGACTTTAAAGGCGAAACGGTAGATTCTGTAGCTCTCCTTCCTTCCTCTGCGGCCCAAAATCTGAGAAAATAGCATAAGAAGATTCAGACACTCGGAAAGTTGGTTATGGACAGATTGAAACTCAATGGTTAGAGATCCTAATGCAAATAGTTTCTTTGACAAAAATAATTTAGTTGGGACTGCATAAGTGGTACCTAGCCATGGACAGTGACCTATGCTTCCCCCTCCAGTTCGTACTGCAAATACAAAATGTTTTGAGCCGTATTAAGGAATTGTATGGCAAAAATGGCGTATATATAGGGTGGACAGGGGAAGTTGAATAGTAACTCGTGGAGTTGTAGTCTTCGATTTGACCAATGCAAAAATAGATGTTTTTAATGGGAGGATGAGAATTTGAATGGGGAATTACAATTGAATGGGAAGCTAAAAGGGGATGAAGATGAAGGAGGAAGCGGAACAGCCCAGAGTTGTAAACCTTGCTGCGACAAAATATTTAGAAGATGGGACAGCTCTCCTTGGACCATATTCCCCTTTTAGTATAGTATAGATGTCTCCCATTAAAAAAAGAATAAAAACTCACCTATAAAAATATTCGCCATTAATTAAGTTCAATAAGTCTGCATCGGAATATTAACTAACATAAAATTATTACGTCTAGCCTATGTTGAACAGAAATATAGCCTAACTATAGCAAGCCACCATCACCATGTAATTGTGAAGTGGTTCAGTGAAAAACATTCACAAACCTAAAGAACAAAACTAAAATTAATATGTATTGGTTGATGTTATATGTTCGATTGGCTTATTTCTAGTGATAATTTTCATCTAATGATGTAAGTAATGATTTTTGAATAAAAGAATTATAAACAGATAATTTCCTCCCATTTAAATAAAAGCATTTGTCTTGGTCTGTTAACTAAAAGAATGAATAAATTTCTAAAATATAAAAGCTAGTTATCTCTACATTTGATCGAACCGAGATCAATTTGAGTGACTGTGTCATCTCAAAAAAGCATGAATTTTTTATTTTCTTCAATTCTACTAATATTTCCACTAATTTCCACTTGTTATTGTTTTTTAATTTATTCATAACTAGTGATACCCCTCTGTAATCAAATCTATAATGTAAGATTGTACTTAGTTATGTTAGATTACTTCAAAGAACATGGACATGACACAAAGCGTTTCGAGAAAGATGGACGACCATACTAAGATCCGATATGAACCTATAAAATGGATAGAGCCACTTTTAATCGGACCCGCACTGTTGATTTTCTATTTTTTCACTTTATGATCATGTTTTGTGGTCCGTACTCCTTTTGTTTAGTCTCATAACTGTACTGCGGCGTCCGTTGCATCGTCGTTTTGCTTATACAGTTAACGAAGTGGGTGTTCAATTATTATCTCACTATTCTCCAAATAAGCTTTCATTTCCTACAAGGTTAAAAACCATTTGACAAACATCAGATCACTAGATAAGGCATATATAGACAATGATAAAGATTGGTCTTTTGATGAGTTATGATCTCTTCCTTTGAGTCTAGTTTGTCTTGTAGCTTCTGAGATTCATTTATCATATTCACCAAATCAATTTTAACTTTCAACAAGTTTAATCAATATTTGATAAAACTAATTATCTTGTTATCCTTCTAAAGCTTATTTTAAATAGTTTTTTTATTGCTAATGATCTTATCCTTTGAATCTACTTTGTCTTGTAGCTTCTGAGATTATTTCTAATGATCTAATCCTTTGAGTCTTATTTGTCTTGTAGCTTCTGAGATTCATTTCTGATATTCACCAAATTGATATCCACTTTCTACAAGGTTAATCAACATTTGAGAAACACCAGAGGTTAAACACCATTTGACATGTTTTTGTTAAACAAAGCTAGTTAGATAATGGACATTGGTTGCCTGCTTAGCATTTTTAGCTTAAGAACCTCATTTCTCATATTTACCAAATCAATATCCACTTCCTACAAAATTGAACACCAATTGACAAGCCGCAGACCATTTGACATACATTTATTAGACAAAGATAGCTATGTAATGAAAATTCGCTACCTGCTTAGCATCTTTCATTTCTCAAGTCAATAATCGTTTCTCAACTTTTTATAAGGTCAAACAACAATTGACAAGAATCAATGCGCATTAGATCGTGTATCCTTGTCATCTAATTTGGATCGCTTAAGTAGCCACTAGCCGATTTTAAATTTTCAATGTCTAACCGAAGAAAATGTTCTTTTAATAAGTTTGAAACTTAGTTATGTGCATAAATAAACATGTTAGTTGTTTAGAACGTGGAAAGGTAAGATGCATCATAATCTAAACTCATTTTGCTAGCTAAAGGCAATAACTATTCAACATAGTTTGGGCTTATATTGTACATTTTGAGACATTAGTTTCTATATTTTTCTTCAAGGTTTCTTCATTATATCTTCCAGTTTTCTTTTTTCAACTTCATATTCATCTTTTGGCATTTGAGTTGCTCCTTGTGACTCTTCATGACAACATCCATCACCGAATTTTACTGATTGAAATTATGCATCAGATTTTCTTATTATTCTTTAAAATCTGCTATAAAGTAAAACATCAATAAGTCATTTGGTCGGTACCTTTCAAACTTTAAATGCCGCAAAACATTCTGATTATAAGTTAGATCATATAATAGATATCAACATTATATGCTTAATATTATTTCTTACGTCAGCATTGTTTTTAAGAGGGGCAAATGAATATAAATATTTTAAGAATTTTTTTTTATTGATTTTAGATTTCTGTTATCTTAACCAAGAAATATCCTTTTTGATAGACCGGCTATCTATTGATAGTAAATTGAAATTGATAAACAAAATATATTGATTTTGAGAACTTTTAATAATGATTTTATGGTGCATTAGTAGAAACATTTTTTATGAATTATAGTTATTATATATATATATATTGTTATTAATTACACAGTTTTGACCAATAGTATTGTAGATGAATAAAATTATTTACAAAATCAATACGGTTTGTAATTAATTTTCAATTGAAAATAAGTATAATTTATATTAAATTTTAAAGCGATATTTTTTATTTAACCAGAAAAAAAAGATTAAAATGACAGTTATTATGAAATAGAGCGACAGATTTTTTTCAATTAGCTCTGTAATGTCATAAGTTTTAGTTGTAGAAGTGAATTTTGATTAATGGCTAAGAAAACAATCATACGGGTGTGGAAAATTGCAATCGCTTCCAGCATCATAATTAATATAGTCGTGTATTCAATACACGGATTCTTTCTTTTGTATGAATGCTTAAAGAAGTCAAACTCAACATAATGTCGTGTAAGCAAGTTCTGTTCTCATTTAGTTTCCCAAAAAATGTTTTATTTGTATTTAGATTTAATCCACATACTCAAAACTACAACCAGGAAAATTAACAGCAAAGCTTAGTCAACTGATCTAACCAGTTCTCTATTTAAACATTTGATTATTATTAATTTATCACAACCCCAACGAAGTAGAACAACCCGGTCCCACAGCATTTCTCACTCCCTATACCCAGTTGGCATCCCAAGCCGATCCAACCGACCTGAACGGGGATAAGCCTTGTTCATAAAAGCAGTGTACACAGCAGAAACTTTCTGTGGACCAGACCTTTATCATCACAATATGGCACATATACATATCCAAACCCTTTCGTCGAGGACTGCTTGTAATACAACTGAGGACGCGACTTTGGGGCACTAGCAGACCGGACCTTAGCCCTAGTTGACTCAGTACAAGCCATGAATCTTGGATGGTCCGCGTAGCAGCAGCTTTTGGTGCAATCACTCGGTGCAATTGAACTAGCCGTGAAAGCACTGCCCTTGCTTATCGAAGTAGCCGAGTGTAACTGAGGACTGTTCTCTGCAGTGCAAAACTGGTTTACAATCTCTTCATGTGAGGAGGACGGGCTAAAAGGGAAGCCGTAAACTGGTCCGGACCGGCCTGAGTTGTCTATGACGGGGTGGGATGGGTAGAACATGTCTGGTCTGTTGCGTATTGTGTAAGAAGTGGTGTGTCTCCTGTCGATTTTCAAGGAACTTTTATCCTATCTCGATTGTCAAGTTATGTGATTTTCCTCAATTCGCGGTCTATATTATCTAACAGTATTCAATGAGAATATCTTAAACCCACAACCTTTACTTTTCTTATATATATATATATATATTGCGTTTAAACTTCCAAACAAACACATATTTTTTTCTAAACATTTCTCATAAGATGTCTTCAGAGCAAAAAATAGTTTACCTTAATGAGATTAGGCCATGGAAGACAACTTGGTTGATCGAAGCCAAAGTGCTCCACACTTGGAAACCATCCAATGTCAGCTTGGGTGAGAATTAGGAAATCATCTAATCAGAAAAAGGTAATAAAAATGTGCAAGCGACTCATATTTTTTTTTAACTAAATGCAAACGACTCATAAATATGTTATTTATTCTCAAAGGGGTGCAAAATCAATTCTACATGTAAGAAAGCTATCTGAATTCTTTGGGAGATGAATGCAAATTTGGTGAATGGAAGAAACTTTGTAAAATTCAAGTGAGTCCAGCCGGTAAACATACAGACCCAACACAACACAGGTACAAGATCACTTTAATTTAATGCAAATTAGTATATTTAACATTAACCTTTTGAGACACATAGACAAATGAAATGGATATTAAATATTATGGTGATATTAAGAAGAACACTTATCTTCATACTGATTGTGTGTATTGCAAGCGTACTCTTACATCTCTATGGCATCTCAGTAATTCCTCTTCTCTATTAATGTAATTTCCAGTACATCGCAACTGTAAAAGATAATTTGGTATTAGAATCATGTTGCATGTTCTATATATTCCTTATATTTGTTTTAACTGAGTACAATGAACGGATATTAAAGAATTAAAACATATTGAGCAAAACTCTTCTGTCAATCACAAATGTATGACACAGCTTGGATTCTGTTGAGTTATTAATTCCTGAATATTACAATAAAAAAATATAAACAATTTGTTACTGTTGAGTTAGAAAAATAAAATTTGTAAATTATTGGCAATACTTACATACTTACCTTTAATTTAACCCAATATAATGGTTATTAATAATTAACAAAAGAATAGAGAGCAGTTTTTACTTCAGGCCTTATTGTTTAATGATAAGTATTAGTCATTTGTATCCATGTTTGTGGACCCCCGTTGACAAACCTCAAAACAAAAACAAAACAAAAAACATTTTGAATCCTGACAAGTATTTGTGGAGTGAAAAAAAATAGACAATAAAAAGCAGACTTATATTTAATAAATTTAAAATATTTATAATATAGTATCAAAACATAAAAAAACAAAAAAAAAATGTATTAATATGTATAATTCGTACCTTTGAAGTATGTTGTCCATGTTATAAGGATCAACATAAAGAATAAAGTTTTACTTCGGAATCATCACAACATGTTTCCTCTCATAACAGTAGGAATATATGTAATTGATCAACATGCCAAAAAAAACAAAAAATGAGATTAGGAATATAGTTAATCGAATCTCACATGCAAAATTACAGATCTGATGAATATCTGTTGTTGGAAATTGTATTGTCATCTTCATCACTTTTGGTCAAATAGAATGAGTTAAGCAAGATCTTTTTGAATGTCTCAGATCGTCCACGATTTAATCGGATTTAGACCATTTAAGCTATCGGACACGACATGCTTATCAAATCAGAAAACAAAAAAAATAAACATTTTGTAAGAAATATTTTTCGATCGACAATCTATAAAGGATAAACAGATATAATCCTGCAACGACTATACCTGGAGATGAAGCAGAGTTGAATCATAGAAGAACCCATTCATTTATACAAGGAATCTGAGAGGATTGTGTCTTTTTTCATCGAGTGTTATTTCTGTCAGAAAGAGGGAAAAAAACCTTGAGTTTGTTGGGTACAAAATAACGAATTAGAGTTGTAAGGGAAGCGGGCTTGGGCCTATTAAGGTCATCACGATTAAATGTTTGATTTGCTTTCTGGTTGGATTCGTTTTTGTGGCTCATGTTTATTATTTTTTGCATTTGATTTTAAATCAAGCAACATTGTTGCTCATTTTAATTCTCTTCAGCAAATTAAATGATTTGAAAGTATAAAATATCAACACTATAATTTATTCTTTTTTTTGACATCGAACGGCTATCAACATTATAATATATTCAACATTACTTTACATTGAATATTAATACAATTGCATATTTTAATACTCTTCATAGGTAAAAACTTATAGGTAAGTACTCCTCAGATGTGAACATTGTAAAGTATTATTCATTTTAAATTATTAGAATCATTAGATATGAAAATTATTATTAAACTATTGATATAGATATTACCACTATATTGTAAATTAATACTTACACATTTACTCGATGATATAAATTGTTATGGTATTGACATAAAAGATTGTCTCAATTATGTTACTAGAAATATTATTACAGATAGAAATTGTCTAACACATCTTAATATTGATTTTACTATAAAATATATCCAAAGTATATAATAAAAATAATTTGAAAACCGAGAAACAAATCTCGTCCTTACAGAGGGCGGGTCAAAATCTAGTGGAACTTTAGAAAACCTCTTATATCTCCTGACATATAAGTTAAAGAATTTTAACCGCACAAAATCAAATTTATCTGGTTAAACCTACAAACCAAAACGGTTTTAGTTAATTAAACCAATGACGACCCAATTAAAACCTGATTTCAATCCGATTATAGTAATTAAATCGGGTCTTTATCTTTCTTTTTTTGTTTAATTACTGTAAACGGATCTAAATCAGGTTTTAATCGGGTCGTCATTGGTTTAATTAACTAAAACTATTTTGGTTTATAGGTGTAACCAGATAAATTTGATTTTATGGAGTTAATGCTCTTCAACTTATATGTCGGAGAGATATAAGAGGTTTTCTCAAGTTCCATGAAGAAATAGATTTCAAACTTTTATCTTGTGCACATATAGAATGAGGTCATAGTATAGAAAACATCTAGGAGGATGCGATACTTCTCGTGGAGCATGTTTTCCCTTCAAAGCTGAGAACGGTCTGTTGTTGTTGTTTGTCATAGAACTGTTCCTCTGGAAAATTGTAATCCAATATCTTAGTTTAAGTAGTAGCAGAAGTCACAAATAATGATAACGAAATCTAAATAGGTAAGTCTATAACTAAGATGGATGCAATAATGTAGAACATACAAACCTATTGTAATTTTAAACTAATGGGACCATAAGCAACTAAACGAAGATAAACTCAGATTGTAATACCTTGAAAAAAATGAGAAGGACCGAACTTGGAGCTGCACGAAGAAAGAGAATGCTCTTGTTTTTCCGGCGTTGGTGGATCCTTATGGATAAAAATAAAGTTGTTAAAGAGGAACCTTTAGGTAAGAAAATAAGTTCCAGATTAAACAAGAACAATCTAAAACAGGCTTACGGGGTTTTGTAAGTGAGAAGATTTGGTGTTGTTGGATTCAGAAGAGGATGACTCAGATGTGACGATAACACGAGTGGCACGGACGCGAGCCTGAGCTCGAACCAAAGCGGGCATCCTGTGCAGGTGGACCAAAGTGTTTATATTATGGATCTTATTATATAAAGCTTGGTTACTAATTAAAATGATCGCGACATATGAAAATTAAAACTTTAAGATTGTGACATGTATTAATCTATACTATAATTAAAAATCTTATTATAAATATTATTAATAGTAATTTTTCATTTAAAAAAATCTAAACAGAAGATAATTGTAAAAGATTATTTGTAGTAATTTCCTTTATAATTGTTTTATATGTGTTTAAATATATAATGATTAAAATATATGTACTTCTATAGTAAAACGAATTTTGAATAATCTAAATGTAAAAATTATTTAATAATATAAATATTATTAATAGTAATTTTCCATTTAAAAAATCTAAACAGAAGATAATTGTAAAAGATTATTTGTAGTAATTTCTCTTCTAATTTTTTACATGTGTTTAAATATATAATGATTAAAATATATGTACTTCTATAGTAAAAACGAATTTTGAATAATCTAAATGTAAAAATTATTTAATAATATAAATATTATTAATAGTAATTTTCCATTTAAAAAAAAAAATCTAAACAGAAGATAATTGTAAAAGATTATTTGTAGTAATTTTCCTTCTAATTTTTTTACATGTGTTTAAATATATAATGATTAAAATATATATACTTCTATAGTAAAACGTGTCAAAATTATTATATATAATTTTTCAGAATTTCTTCCTTTTTTAGAACTAAATAAAAAAAAATTTACAATTACGATTGTAATTTTCCTTCTAATATTTTTACATGTGTTCAAATATATAATGATTAAAAATAATGTACTTATATATATATACAACAATAATAATAAATGATTTTGATTCTCTTCTTATTATATAAAGTTTGGTTTTTCAAAGTTATTATCTAATATGATCGTGACATATGTCAATAAATTTGATTGCAACATGTGTTGATCTATCTTATAATCAAAAATATATATACTAAGATAATAACAAAAACAATTTTTGTTAAAAAGTAAATGTAAGTATTATCTAATAGTACTTTTCTATTTTAAAATCCCAAACAAAAAATAATGGAAAAGGATTATTTGATAGTAACTTTATTTTTAATATTATGAAATATGTTAAAATTTATAATGATATAAAATATATATAAAGAGATAACAGAAAAAGAATTTTGAAATTTATTTAATAGTAAAAAAAGAATGATTTATTAATATTCTTTAAGAAATTTTCCTTTTAAATCCTGAATAAGTTTATTTTTTTTAAAAAGACTATATTAAATTATGGTTTTTATAATAGATATGTGGTAAAATATCTCATAATTAAAATAAGTATACTAAGATAATAATTTTTTTAAATTAAAAGTAAATATACAGTAATTTTTCATTTTAAAATTTTTAAAAATATAATTGCAAAATATTATTTGATAGTAATTTTGTAATATTCTAACACGTGTTAAAATATCTCATGATTAAAAATATATATAGTAAGAAGATAAAAAAAAATTAAAAGCAAATTTAAAAAATATTAATAGTAAATTTAATTTAAAAATATTTAATAGTAATTTTCTAGAAATTTTCCTTTTTAAAATCCTAAAAAAATTAGATTTGTGGAAAAATTATTTAATACTAATTTTCCTTTTCTAATATCCAAAAAAAAGATAACTGTAAAACATTATTTGATATTAATTTTCCTTTTACAATTTTGACATTTACTAAAATATCTCATAATTAATAAAATATAGAACAATATGATAAAAATATTTTTTAAAGTAATTTTAGAATTATTTAATGATATTTTCTCTACTTTTTCATTTTTGAAAACTTTAAACAAAAAAAAATCTCAATAATCTATTTAATTATAGTTTTATTTTTCTAAACTTTTAAAAGAAACAGTAATTATTTTTCCTTTTCTAAAATATTAAACATAAGAAAAGAAAATTTTAAGAGAATTTTTAATAGTAATTTTAATTTCTTCAAATCTTAATCAAAACTATTTGTTGAATAATTATTTCAAATATTTTTTTATGAATAATTACTTTCCTATTTAAAAATCATAAACCAAAAGAAACAATAAATATTCACATCTATATACGTTATTAAACTCTCTAATTTTTGTTTTAAAAATCATAAACCAAAAGAAATGATAATTATTCATATATTGATCAATATATGTGATTAAACTGGCTCATATATTGTCAAGAGATAAAAAAAATATATGTGGGTTTTTCTGCATTTTTTTCACATTTTTGCATGTTATCCTTTCTGGGTTTTACATGTTGAGGAAATAACTAGATATTATGATTTTCACATTAAATTGATTTCAATTTTTTTAAATAATATAATTGTCATGATGTCGTATATTAGTTATTGTTACAGTTATACTTAGGTGTTTGTACATATAGATGTAGGGGTGGACATGAATCAGATATTCAAGTTTTTAAAGATATTTTGATCATATCCATTTTGTTATCATACTCAAGTATTCGATCCGATTTGATCTGTAGCCACCCAAATATTTGGTATTTCGGATATCTAAAATTTTTAGATTTGTGATTGGATATCCGATTATCCGTAAAAATATATTAAAAATAAATAAAAATATATTACTTTTTAATATTCTAATAAATAAAAATAGTATAAAACGTATATAAATTACAATATTTATATATATATATGCATATAACGTATCGGATCGGATATTCATTCTTAAAAGTATTAGTATTTGTGATTTGGTTCGTTTCTTACAGATATTTTATATAAGTATTTAATTTGCATTGTAAAGTTATGGATATTCAGAATTTCAGTTCAAATCGAAACAGATAATGAATCGAATCAAAATTTATGGTTATTTTGTCCAGCTTTATATAGATGTTATGTTGTTGTGACTAAGTTAATGTGACTATTATACTTATGTGTGTTGTTCTTATCGACATATAAAATTGGTTATGTTGTTATAGATCATGTTATTATGGAATTTAAATCAAAGAGAGCGACTATGCAATAGAATGTTGTGGGTCATGCTTTAAGGGATCTAACTCAAAGAGAAAGACTCTACAATAAAACAATAATACTGATAACTCGCTTAAGCAACATGATTATTGAAGTCGGAATCCTAACCAGAAGTTATGTGGAAAAACATATTTTTATTTCTAGAATAAGTATCATACCAACAAATGCAAGAAGACCTTTCAAACTGAAAAGACTTCAATTTCCTATAAGAACTATATAATGACTATCAACAAAAGTTAAAGTCAAGTTTAAAAGGTTATTCTATTTGCCAAGTCTAATCTTACAATTATATGTCGCACTATCAAGAGTCAATACGACTAAAGAGCTTCAGATTTTTAAAAACTTAACAACAATAATGTTCTACAAAATGTTATATAGAGGTTAAAGTCATACCATGAATGGTAAAGTACACAAATTTGATGTTTTATCTAGCATGTATACTGGATATTTAGTTAAGTATCAATAAAACATATTGATTGGTGTTGTGTAACATTAATATTTTGAATTGTGTTGTTTTTAATTTGTCTTACACAATATAAACAATATAGAGCGTTCACAGTTATATATGTTTAAATTAACTATAAATAATATTAAAATTGAAGTATTTATTACAAAATGAAAATATCAATTTACTATTTTAAACACCATGAATATTGAAATACAAATACAAATCAAAATCTATAAACAAATTATTATTATTAAAATGTCACCAATAAATATACTGAAAATCCAAGAACTAATGTGAAAAAATATTTTCATTCTTTTCGTAAGTTCTTGAAATTAAAATATCAGATAGAACCCGTGCAACACACGGGTCCTTATCTAGTTTATATATAAACCAAAGTGAGATACTTAAAACCTATAAACAATATAAAATAAAACTTCTATAAATTAATAAAGTTGAGACTTTAAAATTTTATTAATTTATAGAGCTATTAATTTATAAAAAAGTTATCTTTTTAGATTTTTTTATTTATGAATATTTTATTTATAAAATAGGAAAATATTTGATTTTACTGTATATACATTATTTAAATTTTAAAAATATGGTGTATATTTTTATATTTCTTAGAATTGTTATGTGGTTTTCGATATAATTTTACTAAATATTATCAAAATATATAGAAAATTTAAGAAAATAAAGGTATTTTCATTGTTAATATAAATACAACAATATATTGTTTTGTTTGTACTTATATAGAAAATAAAAAAAATATATAGATAAATTATTAATTTATGGCATTAGTGGGACTATATATTTATATAGAAGTTCAAAAAATATTATCAATACTATTAAAAGATAAATAATTTGTATTTACTTGCAAGTAGTCTAGGTTGTTCTATTAAATTTATTTAATTTTCTGTATTTTTGACATACCCTATGTAAA
Source organism: Hirschfeldia incana (assembly GCA_026261945.1). Taxonomy (NCBI): domain Eukaryota; kingdom Viridiplantae; phylum Streptophyta; class Magnoliopsida; order Brassicales; family Brassicaceae; genus Hirschfeldia; species Hirschfeldia incana. Next base: position 10,867,812 of record JABCMI010000006.1, read on the forward strand.
AGGAGAATCATCCCCAAAATCTACTTTAAAAATTATAGTAAAACCATTATGTTACTAATTTAACATATTAACAAAATAAATTGATATCTACAGTATTGGTCAACCGTCCTTATCAACTTCTCTAATAAAAATATATCTAACATAATAAAATACTTTGTTTGCTTACGATCAATTGAGTGAACAACAAACAAATATTTTTCTTGATATACACTAATTGTTTATGGGTTCCTTTCCTTTACCCTTAAATCTGTGCTTTTTCATCCGTAACATATCATATCATACATTGTGTAGACTTGGATGTTTGTACATTATTAACATCTCTGGCTGAATTATCAGAATCTTGAGTCTCACTTCCCTTCCGACTCAACTTTGGTTTAAATATCTTAATTGTTATTAGTTCTTGACTGAGTAACTTTTCCATGTTTTCCCCACGTTACCAGCAGGTGAAGAAGACGATAATCACAGCATAGACTGCATAGTACCATAACATTGGTCTAATTGATTTATTTATTCAAACCAACTGGTTTTGATACAAAACAAAACAAACACATAATAATTGGTGTGACCAAATCAAACCCGGATAAATATTCTCATACATCGTAAATTGTCCATGAATATCAATACTATTAAAACATAATATCCCTTTTTAAAGTGCCTTTCTGTTTTAAAAATATTTGCAATACACTGCCATTGCTTTATTTTAAAGATATAATTTTAATTAAATTTGAATTACTTCTACAAAATCATTTACTCTCAACAAACAATATCAATACATAAAACAGAAAATATTTTTTTGAAATCTCCTAATGTCTTTTTTCTAAATATTACAACTGTGCCACTGAAATTTATTTTTAATCATACTTAATATGTCAATTACCCATTTTATTGATTAACATGTAACTTTTCCAACTTAACCTCCAATCTATACAATTTAATCACCTATTTAAAATAAAAGTGTACCCTATCAACACTTCATACATTACTTATCATTCACATATTACTTATATATCCCAAGACCTCTAAACTTTAGTATATAACTCTCTATCAATATTCCCGTTGTAATGAAATATATTAATGCTTCATAGTATAAAATTTGAATAATTATTTTATCTATATTTTAGAGAAAGTAATAATATTAAATTAAAATCTCAATACCAGATAATTATTTTAATTTGTAATTCCATAAATTATGTCCAAAATAAAATTAGTCTAAACGGGTTTAGAATTTGATTTGAGTGAATCCTAGATGAGACGGGTTTATCAATTTAATATCTCAATATCCAAAAATTTAACTCATTTTAAAACATATGAAATAAAATATGTATATGAGTTGCGTAGAAAACTATGAAATCCAGGAGTTTGACCCCAGTCCCCTCTATTTTTTTGGTTTTCATTATTTCCATTTTATGGATTTATATGGAATTTTAATGTGTAATTCAATAAATTATGTCCAAAATAAAATTTGTTTACACAGGGTTGGTATTTATTTGGGTGAATCAGAAATGAGACGGGTTTATCAATTTTAATATATCAATACAAAAAAAAATAACTCATTTTAAAACAGATGAAATAAAGTATGTATATGAGCTACATATAAAGCTGTGATATCCAGAAGTTTGACCCCCATCCCCCATCCTCTAATTTTTTTTTTGTTTTCTCTATTTACATTTTATGGACAAATTGAATTTCAATGTGTAAAATTGGTCTAAACGGGTATGGAATTTGATGTTTTTCTTATATTTTTTTGCAATATACAAAATAGTTTGCGGTTTAATTCTTTTTGGAAAAATATGAATAGTTCAAAAACCAAAGAACTTGAAATTTAACGGATTCTAACATTATTATATAGAACAAACTGAAAACTAAAATACTCAAACACCCTAACAAACTTCAATTTCAAAAAAAAAAACTAGACAGTTTATATATCTTAAACCAAAAACTGATAACCTTAAATTGAACTAAAATCGAAAACAAATAAAAAATAAATTGAACCCGAATCGAACCTCCACGCTTAACATATTCATAAACAAATAGACGGGTTAATAAATTTTCAACAAAAGTAATCTTGCGCTCTGAAAGCGCGGATCAAAATCTAGTTATCTTATTATTTTATCGATTTATGTCATATTTTACATCCGCCCAAGTTGGGACCAGCAAAAATTATTAATTTATAAAGATTATTAATTAATAGATTGTTATTTTGTAGAAGTTCTAATGTAGATATCATGATAGAGCATATTACCGGTCTATCCAGTGTTAAACTTTTGATTATTTATAGTCTTATCTTTTTACTTGCGTAGGTTCTTAAACTCTACTCACTATTTTCCATATAAGTTTTCATTTCCTACAAGTTAAAGATCATTTGACAAACATCAGATCACTAGTAAGACATAGATAGACAATGATAAAGCTAATTAGTCTATGTTGTCTTGTAGCTTCTGAGATTCATTTATCATATTCACCAAATCAATTTTAACTTTCAACAAGGTTAATCAACATTTGATATAACTAATTACCTCATTATCCTTCTGAAGCTTATCCAAAGTAGTCTTTTGAATGGTTATGATCTCATCCTTTGAAATCTACTTTGTTTTATAGCTTTTGAGATTCATTTCTCATATTCACCAAATCTATATCCACTTTCTACAAGGTTAATCAACATTTGAGAAGCACCAGAGGTTAAACACCATTTGACATGCATTTGGTAGACAAATCTAGATAGATAATGAAAACCGGTTACCTGCTTGGCATCTTGTAGCTTCAGAAGCTCATTTTTCATAGTCGCCAATTGTTTTTCAACTTCTTACAAGATTGAACAACAATTGACAAGAATCAGCACATTATATAGAGCATGGCTAAATCATGTGTAGCTTTTGACTAGCATTAGATCGTGTATCATTGTCATCTAATTTGGATTGATTAAGTAGCAACTAGCCAATTTTAAAGTTTTAATGTCTAACCGAAAAAGTTACTTTAACAAGTTTGAAACTTAGCAATGTACATATATAAACATGTTACTTATTCTTAGTAGACCGTGGAAAGGTAAAATGCATAATCTAAACTCATTTTGATAGCTAAAGGAAAATAAATTTTCAACCTAGTATGGGCCTATATTGTACATTTTGAGACATCAGTTTCCATATTTTTCTTCAAGGTTTCTTTGTTCTATCTTCCAAATTTTTTTTTTCAATTTCTTACATATTTTGGCCACTGAGTTGTTCTTCGTGATTCTTCATGACAACAACCATCACCGGATTTTACTGACTGACATTATGCCTAGACTTTTTTGTCAAACCAAAGCTTTTATAGAAATTAATTAGAATCGGATACAAGAGAACCAAGACTTTGCTTCTTAGCTAAACAATCCTCAAAAGAAACCATCATCAGATTTTCTTATTATTCCTTAAAATCTGCTATAAAATAAAACATTCAATAAGTCATTTGGTTGATACCCTTCAAACTTTAAATGCCACAAACACTATGATTATAAGAACACACCAACATTATATGTTGTAATGTTATTTTCTTTGTTTTTAAGACTGTGACAAATGAATTTAAATATTTTAAGAATATTTATTATTGATTTTAGACTTATGTTATCTCAATCAAGAAATATCTTTTTGATATGGTTGGCTATCTGTTGAAAGAAATTGAAACTGATAAAAAAAATTAGAACTTTTAATAATGATTTTATGGTGCTTTAATAAAAACAATTCTTATGAATTATAGTTATTTAATATATTTTTTTGTTAGCTATGTCAATGTCATAAGTTTAGTTGTAGAAGTAAATTTTGATTAATGGCCACGAAAACAAGCATACCGTTGTGGAAAATTGCATTAGCTGCCAGCATCATTTGTAATAATGCTTTAAAGATGTCAACTCAACATTATGATTAAGCAAGTTCTGTTGTCAACATTATTTGCATTTTAGATTTAGTCCACTTACTCCAAACAACAACAGCAAAGCTTAGTCAACTGACCTAACCAGTTCTCCTTTCCAACGTTTGATTATTATCAGTTTATCACAACCCCAAACAAATAGAACAACCCGGTCCAACAGCATTTCTCACTACCTATACCCAGTTGGCATCCCAAGCCGATCCAGCCGACCTGAACCGGGATAAGCCTTGTTCATAAAACCAGTGTACACAACAGAAACTTTCTGCGGACCAGACCTCGTATCACCACAATATGGCACATCTACATATCCAAACCGTTTGGACGAGGACTGCTCGTAATACAACTGAGGACGCGACTTTGGGGCACTAGCGGACCGGGCCTTAGCCCTAGATGACTGAGTACAAGCCATGAATCTTGGATGGTCCGCGTAGCAGCAGCTTTTGGTGCAATCACTCTGTGCAATTGAACTAGCCGTGAAAGCACTGCCCTTGCTTATCGAAGTAGCCGAGTGTAACTGAGGACTGTTCTCTGCAGTGCAAAACTGGTTTACCGGCTCTTCATGTGAGGACGGGCTAAAAGGGAAGGCGTAAACTGGTCCGGACCGGCCTGAGTTTTCTATGACGAGGTGGGATGGGTAGAATATGTCTGGTCTGTTGCGTATTGTGTAAGAAGTGGTGTGTCTCCTGTCGATTTCAAGGAACTTTTCTTCTTCGTTCAAAGCTGAGAACGGTCTGTTTTTGTTTGTCATAGTACTGTTCCTCTGGAAAATTGTAATCCAATTTCTTAGTTTAAGTAGTAGCAGAAGTCACAAATAATGATAATGAAATGTAAAATAGGTAAGTCTATAACTAGCATGGATGCAATAATGTAGAACATACAAACCTATTATAATTTAAACTAATGGGACCATAAGCAACTAAACGAAGATAAACTCAGATTGTAATACCTTGAAAAAATGAGAAGGACCGAACTTGGAGCTGCACGAAGAAAGAGAATGCTCTTGTTTTTCCGGCGTTGGTGGATCCTTATGGATAAAAATAAAGTTGTTAAGAGGAACCTTTAGGTGAAAAAATAAGTTCCAGATTAAATAAGAACAATCTAAAACAGGCTTACGGGGTTTTGTAAGTGAGAAGATTTGGTGTTGTTGGATTCAGAAGAGGATGACTCAGATGTGACGATAACACGAGTGGCACGGACGCGAGCCTGAGCTCGAACCAAAGCGTGCATCCTGTGCAGGTGGACCGACAGCCGCTTTCGTTCTATATGGCCTCTAACTATAGCTTGAAGTTTGACCAATCCCTTGAGTGCCCTTAACGCTCTCCTTGCCTTCATTAACATTAACCAATAAATTATAAAACTGTTTAAATTTAAGCTTAGAAAACAAAACCACAATGAGAAAGTCTAAATATCAATTCTTACAGAAGTCTTGAGCCCAAACTCTCATAATGGATAGGATCACAAAAGCATATTGAATTTTAAATAGGAAAATTGCATCACATATACACCACTTTCTTCCTAAGACCATGTACAATGGTTTCAACACCCATTTCATTTTCAACACCCTACTTTTTCTCTTTTTAACATTCTACGTCATCTTCTCTTTCATCCACCTAATTTTTTCAACACCTTTTCATTTTTAACCTTTACAATGGTTTGTGTAAAAAACTTCAACACCCTGTCCCACAATTTGATATTCATATTTTTTTATCTTTATAATATAATAATTATATATTAGTAATATTTTTGAATTTAATTAGCTTAAAACTAAAATAACATAAATATTAGCAAGAAGAATTTCGAGTTTAAAAAAATTATTACTGGAATCCAATTAACAAAAAGATTTAAAACATTAAAATAATTGATTATAGAAAAAAAAGATGTTTTTGTTCTGTGTCCAAATGAAACGAAAGTAGTCTCTATTTATAGATCATAAAAAGTTATGAATTTTGATATAATTTATATTATTTAAAAATAAAAATATTGTATAATAAATAAGTTTGAATTTATGGGTGTGAATAAAAATAAAACAGATCTGAACAACATTTCTATCTAATCAATTTGTGACATGTGGTAAAGCTGGCCCACATTAATTTTTATCAACATGTTGAAACTTTACAACACTTGTTGAATCCACGTAGATATACACAATATTTCAACACCTTCATTGCAAAGTATTCAACAGTTGAAACTCAGTTTCAACACCCCCATTGTAGATGGTCTAATTAGGTAAATACCCTAAATCCCCCCCCCCTTTGGTACCTTAATTCCTAGAGACAAAGTTGTCCCATCATGGGCAAATCCCTAATTTCCTCATTGTTTTTGGTTTCTCAGCCAATTCACTCTTTTAAATAAGCATAACTTTTGATAGATAGCGCCAAAAGGAATGAACCAAATAAAAATTGACATTTAAGGAAATTGAACTTTTGAAATATTCACGAGGAATTCACGAAAATTAAATATGATAAAAGACATTTGCATCATTAAATAGTCAACCTCTCTACAACAGAAGTGTATTGTCAACCTCTCTACAATAGAAGAAAACTTGAATCGACTATTGTAATAAAACAATGCGATTTTTCAAAACACTGTGGTCCTGTGAAAACCATTCATAACTCAAAAGAACAAAACTACGATTACTACGTATTGGTTGATGTTTACTGATCTTCTATTGGCATATTTCTATTGATATAAATTATAATTCATTTAATAGTGTTCGTAATGATTTTCGAATATAAAATTTTCGAAATAAGATTTTCTAAAATGGATTATTTCCTCCCATTTAAATAAAAGCATTTGTTGACGGCGCTTAAATGAAAGAATGGATAAATTTCTAAACACATAAAGGCTACTAGTTAACACTACATTTGATCGAACCGAAATCGATTTGGATAACCGGTTAAATTGATAACAAATCCCAACCGGTGAATGTATTTACGAAAAAGGCAAAATTAAACTTTTGGGGTTCAACAAAACAGATTACTTTATGCAGATAATATTCAATTGCCACTAATAAAAATGGGAATATAGAAGGTTAGTGTCTAAACACTCTTCTAGGGAACACTCTTCTAGGGAAGAGGAAGAAGCAGCAGAAGGTTTACGACATCGAAAATGTAAGATAGACGATAATCCCCGTGAGTTTTACAAGAAATCTAACCATTTTATTTTAAACTCTTCTTTAGGCAAAAAAAAAGACTATATTAGCAAAGAAAAGATGATTAATTTCTAAACTGAATGCAGAAATACAGACTAAAATAAATTATTAGCATAAGAAATAGTAATAAATAGAAGGGAATTACCAAATAACCGCGAAATATAGACTGTATCTTAATCACCGCAACATCTTCACGATTGTCGCGTCGGTGTCCGTCGAACCTGCTATCATGAGCTACAACAACGTCACTGTACTCATCGCTAAAATGCGCTCCGACGGGACTACGCGTCAACCTCCCGCTTGTGCTCGTGAGTCTAACGACCGCAGCTGCAGCATTAGCGGCGGTGACGGCTGCTTCGGCAACCAAAGCAGTCGCGGCGGCCATAGCAATCGCACGCTTTTCGGTATCCTCGTCTCTCTCCTCCTCCCACACCAGCTTCTGTTTCCACCGCCGACCGTTAGAGGACGGAGACGAGTGGTGGTGGTACGATGACGGTGATGATCTGTGGTACGACGACGCTGGTGGAGGTGTTGAGTTCGGTAGCGACGAAGGAGTGTGGAGATAGTGGTTCTGCGGTGCGGTCAGGTTCTCGCGTTTGGATTTCACGAGGATCCATCGGCGTTTTGGGTGAGAGCGAGAAGGCGTCTCGAAGGATGGATCCGGATAGCCCGGGTCGGGTTTCTTGAGTCCGAGTAGGTTCCGAAACCACCGTGAAGCTTTTCCCATTACAGAATCTTCTCTTAACGAATGAAACGACGGCGTTTTAGTTTCGCCTGCGTCTTGCTCGTTTTTGAGAGAGAGAACTTGAAAGAGTTAAGTAGTCGAAGCAGCAGAACACAGTGTTATATTAATATCACGCTCCTCACTCGCGCGTAACTTCTCGGAAAATATTGTTTATCATTTTATTTTGTCTATATTTACAAGAATGCGTTGGCAAATTTTTTTTTTAAACTACAATTTTTGTTTATTTCATCCAATCCATAAGAAATTCATTAAAGGAAACACATTTTAAGAATAAATTTTCAGAAAAAAAAGAGGATAATACAATTACTCTAGAATCTACTCCACTAGCTCAAAAGAATAACCAATGCTATTTTTAAAATAGATATAGAGCAAAAAAAGTTGTGAGTGAATGTTTCATCTGAAAAAAACATGAGTTCTTACATATAATGTTTACTTTCTTGACTTCTACTAATATTTCCACTAATATCTCATTATTATTTCTCTCTTTGTTCACAACTAGTCATTTCCCTCTGTAACCAAATCTATAATGTAAGATTTTATTCAATTATATTAGATTATACTTTTCTGAATCTGGGGAATAATATATGGTGACTTCAAAGAACAAGGAGATGACAAAAAGCTCTTCTAGAAAGATGGACCATACTATGATCCGCTACGAACCCATAAAACAGATGGAGCCAATTTTAATGGGACCCGTCTGGCTGTTGATTTTTCATTTTTCTTTCACTTTATGATCACGTTTTTGTGGTCCCTACTCCGTTTGTTTCCTCTCCTAACGGGATCGCGCCGTTCGCTGCATCGTCGTTTTGCTTTAGCGGCAATCGACGTCGGAATACAATTCTTATATTATTTGTGTTTTTTTTTGTTTGTTTTCTTTCTCATTTGTCCTTTACGCATTTAAAATGATGTTATAGATCAGCCACGTAGGGCGTATGAAACAGATCATGTTTTGTGACTGGTTCATTATTGCTGCGAGACTGTTCGTAATAGTTGTAGTGTGGTACGAATGAGAACAACGTAGTTATCAACATATGTATACTGACATGATCAATTGAATATAGCTACTAATATACTATATCACTAGAAATTCGGTCATAACAAATGATCAAGCACTGTTTAACAAAGTAGCAATCAGAACGACTGAACGAGGCCAATGGTTCACGTGTACCACTTTGGAGAATCCATCTAACTCGAAATCGTAAGAGGAAACTGGACCGACAATTAATCCACTGGCATCTTCGGTATGTTTCTCATGTGAAGAAGAAGACGTCACAAGAGACGGAAGAGGCAATAAGGCATCGGACCAAAACTCCAAAGGCCCTTGTGATTTTGCCACGTCTCGGACAAGTATGGAAGGTGGAGCCTGCATGAATGTTTTGTTTAGTCGTATATTGTAGACTAAACTCCGAGTGGACGATGGTTGTTGACTTTGGTCAACGCTTCTTCGTGCATGAACCCTGCCGTACGAGTCTCTTGCATGTGATGGTCAAAAATTGGCAGCGGAACTATTGTTTGATTCCCAGAAATACCATTTATTTGGAAGAGAGATTTTGGTTTTATCGTAAGTTTAATAACGGACTAATAAATGTCAATATTAATGAATATTATATGCTATTTAACTAAATGATGCAATCATTTGATTAATCATGTAGTTTACCCAGGAAACCTGGATAGGAACTAATCAGCGATAATTAAGATTTGTTAACAAGATTAGGTTCACCTAATAACAAAGCTTATGACTAATACGTAGCACACACTGGCTTTAGTCGGTTTCCCTTTGTAGGATGAGATTGCAAAGATAAAAAGGAAACTCATCTACAAGAATTATAATTAAGTTGAAACTCATAAAAGTCCGTACATTAGAGTATATGTTTCGGTATATAGTTGAATCTTCTTTACAATTCATTGTATTCTAATGCTCATGCTTTGTGATGTAAGAAATATAATTCGTACATTTTCAATACATGATTCAACATTTTGTTTTTGTTTTATGGTCTAATGATCGGATAAATAATTTGAGTGATAGATGGTGGAAGCGAGTATTTAAATTACGTTGTACATTCCTTCGTTAATAGTGACTCCTACCATCACTTTTTGTTTTAAATTACATATGCGATCACTGGATTCCCGTGATATAGTACTCCCCAAAAGACACCGCTTGGGAAATCGACTCGCTTATCAATCAATCACACATTACACAAAAATTAAAGTAACTATAATTTCAAATTGAAATGCTACGAATAAACACAAGGCAAGGGGCTAGAAGTCTAGCAGTTTGTTGTCCATAGGTCACAAGCATGTGTAACGTGTTGTCAGCTAAATATTAGCACTATGCAGCTCGATGTGATTTGTTCGGACGTACCCAGATAGGCAGACAAACCTCTTCATCCCCAATACAAAATTTTATTCTTTCAATACTTTTTTCTTCACGCACATGCATGGACCTATACAATGATGCACCACTCCGAAATACGAATCCCTTGCTTTAATATATGATTATGTTGTGTTTAAAAAATGTGTCTATTTCAAGATGCTGAATTGAGGAATCACAAATAAAGATTATAAACAAAGTAGTGTTTTAGGCTTCTGGCTCTTCTTATATTACTTGGGGCTGAGAAGCTAAAGACGAGCCGAGGCAGTTACGGGAAGCTGTAAGAGAGAATATATAAGCAAAAGAGGCAAAGCTATGCACTGTCACTGCTCACTACCTCACCTTCCCTTTTCTGTTCTTCTCTCTCCTCCAGAAACCAACTACATTCCAAATCACAAAAAGCTACCAGATTTTTGTTTTGTTTTCACCCTTTTTAGTATTTAATTTGCATCTGGGTCCCAAAAGCAAGACTAAACTTTTCTGAGCAACCAATTTAAGGACTCGACACATTCGTAAATCGAACCGAAACAATACCATTTTTCTTGTAAACCGACGTGAACATGTTTTTGCACTGTATAACAGAACCAAAACAAATATTTGATCGCAAACAGGACCAAATTTTTTTACCAAACTTAACCGAAGATTTTGTTTTATTATACATTTTCCAAAACTGTGAGAGAGAAACCAAACAGAATACATTAGTGAACTTTTTTCTTTTCTTTGCCCTCTTTTAGTTCAGCTATTCTACATTTTGCATGATTTGGTGAAGATATATAATTAGTAATGCACATAATACAACGAGACACATTGTATATTATATTAACTCATCATAAGTATGATTTTCTTTTGTTCACGTCCTTTGCTTTGCGTGAACCATCTCCTCTAACCATGAACCATTTGAACCTTCTCAATCCTCTTCTTCCTGTGCACTCGACCCCGTTTTGCGGAACAGACTCATCATCCTACTAATTATTTCTTCAAACGACGGTCGTTTTGCTGGATCACTGTTCCAAGAACGTATCACAAAAGGTTACAATCAACCCTATACAATATTCGAGGGAATATTTGATGAAACAATGTATCGTGTCTTACGTTTGCCAACAATCTTGTATTATGGATGCGATCCGAGGATTTAATCCTTCAGGTAAGTCCAACCGTCGGTCCATGAATCCCACAACTCCAACAACCTATTTAAACTTGATTGGAATCTTTACGACTATGTTATAGTTCCACACAAGAACAGAAGTTGATGAGGTACCTGGATAGAGTTTAGACGGTCCCATGGTATTAAAGTAGTCATTAGCTCCCATAAGATTACTCCAAAGCTGAACACATCACACCTGTTGCAACAAAATTATTGAGTTTTTAATCCCAAATTCTAAGTTACTGAACAACGTATCAATAGAAAGAGAGTAAACAAGGGTTAATGTTATATCCACGTACTTCTCATTCGAAGGTTCACTCCTTAGAACTTCAGGGGCCATCCACTGTGGCTGCACATAAGAAAAACATGAATGATGGTTAGTCATAGAAGAAACCCAAGAATGTTTTGTCAGTTTATAGAATTAGAGATGCTTACTGTTCCTTTCCCGGATCTAGTGCTTAAGAATGTCGCGTTCTTCCACTTTGACAGCCCAAAGTCTCCAACCTAGGGATAAGAAAAGTGTTGTAACTTTGCAAGTAAAGAGACTAAACTCATTTACAGGCCATTCATGAGTGCGAATTGTGGAGGAAAGTGAAGTTGTACCTTGACATTCCAGTTTCTGTCGACTAGAAGATTGGAAGATTTCAAGTCTCTGTGTACTATTGGCGGATTTCTCCGATGTAAGTAATTCATTCCCCTAGCCTGCAACAAGAATGGAGAACCCGTATTCACTCAGCCTTTCACATGGTTTCATATTTAAACCGCCAGGGAGGTCTCAGGAAAATGAGTCTTACAACATCAAGGGCCATCCTTAAACGACGTTTTTTGTCCAATGGCTGATTCGAACTATGAAGTATCTTGAAGAGACTCCCTCTAATCATTCACAACCGGAAAGAAACAAATTAACACAGGGTGCAAAATAATCTATAACGCATTCAATAAGGAGCAACCCTACATCCCATCAAGAGGACAATAGTCTCACCTTGGCAGATACTCCATGACTATGGCAGATTTTTCTTCGGAACATACTGCTCCCATAAATAACAGTACATTTGGATGTCTCAGTTTCTTCATAATGTTGATCTGAAGAAAACGATCCGACTGGTTAATTCATGTCTGGCACGGATGATTTTGCGAAAACATTTATAGAGCAGAGAGAATCAAATATGCATACCTCCTTTTTGCACTCCGTCCAAGTCATCGCGTTGTGATCACCCTCAAAGTAAACCTTAATAGCAACATCCTAACCCAAATAAACTGGACTCGTTAGCTATTCCAGTCACTTTATACAAGAAACATGTCTGAATTATCTTTAAATCACAGAAGACTTACTGATCCATTCCAAACTCCTCGATGAACCGCAGCAAATGAACCTGTGAGCAAACATAAAGAATCAGAAATACACACAAGTTGATTCAACATTCTAAACGAGTGTAAGACTTTGGTAAACGAAATGCACCTCGTCCAACTTCTTCCCCAAGTTGAAGATCTTCCCACCGTATCTCACACGAGGAGTCGGTGACAAATCCATTATTCGTTTGGCTGGATGGACTTTGTTGCCTACCGAGGCTGACTTCAAGGCCCGGAAAAGGATCAGCACTAGGCCGAGCCGTCCAAGCATCTTCTATCTCACCATTTAAATCCGACATTCTAGTTCCCCTGCCAGAAACCAAACCACAATCTGGTCCTTTCGGTGGCTTTCTCTGACTCAGATTCCCAATAAACTGAAACCGGTCTCTAGTAGGCGGCACTATATGTCTCTCTTCACTCAAACCTCGAGCTCCACTCTCATAGACATCCGAGAATCTACTTTCAGACTTTTTCAGCTTCCCGTTGCCATTGTCTCTGAAAGTCGTGTAGCTGACTGCACTGGAAGCATTAGAAACAGATCCACTTCCACTGGCCATCTTATTTATTCCACTTCCTAAGATAGGCTCGCTATCTTCTTTGCCAGTAATCTTCCTTTGCAGCTTCCCCAAAAACTTATCCGCCTACAAATAGTATATACCGCAGATTCAGCTGATAGCACGAGACATCATTAAGTAGACAACAAACACTTACCATTGAACCATATTTTTCGAAAGTTGTGGAGGGAACAACCGGAACATTTTCATCTCTGCTCCTAGAACTCTGACTTGCATTAAACGAATCATCTCCATTTCTCTGTGGTAGAAGCTTCGACGCCTGATTAGTTTAAGCAAACCACAACCAAAACAAACAATCATTCATCTTGCACAAGAATCCAACAATTAAAATAAGACCAGAATATTATATTACCAGATTTGAAACAGCTGATGTAATCTGCGGGACAGCAGGAAGATTCTGCGGCACTTCAGCTATCTGAGGCCTGGGGAGGTGCCACTGGTGCTTCCTCAAGTTAGACTCAGGTCTAGTCCCAAACGCTTGCTGATGATGCTCGCTACTCAACGGATGCATCCTATTGAACAGCGTCGCGTCGCTAGAGACTGTAACAACTCCAACAAGCTCCCCATCTTCGTAAATCGGGCTTTTAGTCACCAGCGCCATGAACAGCTCTCCAGTTTTCTTCTGAAACGGGAACTGACCGGTCCAAGTCTCCCCACGGCACACCCTGTTACGGATACTCGTGAGGCAGTTACGATACTCTTCGGTTACAAGCACATCGATCGTTCTGTAACCAACAACTTCCTCAGCGTACCAATGGTAGAGATTCTCAGCTGAACGACTCCTAAATTTTTTAAAAAATAATAATATTTACTTATACAATACACAAATGCTTGAATAACAAGTCACATATAAATCTAACATATACACAAATGTTAACGTTCCTAGAAAGTATTGAATCGATCTAGTAATCTCCTAACAACTTGCGATTTGATTAAATATATTTCACTATCCTAATTCTCTATCTAACCGGTTTGAATAGATAAATCGAATCATGCAAACCGGTTAACATGCTTTACCAGAATGTAATCTCTCCCGAACCAGCGGAAGTCACGTGGATCGCATGCCCCATCGAATCCATCAGAGTCCTATACGCGCTATCGGCGAAGTAAAACCCCGACACAGCTCTCTCCCAAGTCGCGGACGGACTATCCCAAGCCTCCTCAGCCTCCTCCACGTCATCATCAGGCGGCGCCGCTTCGATGCCGATTCGCCTCTCCTCCTGGTTCAGCAGATCATCGACATCCTCCCTCAGCCTCGCCTGGCTCGTCTCCATCCTCTGGCACCATTCCACCAACACCTGGTAGAGACTCGAATCGGGGCTGTTCTTGCCGGCCATCGTGGTTCGCCGGAGAATCTGTTGAGCAGACGCATCTGGGTGAGTGAAATTTTCGATCAATTTATTTAAATTAGATTAAAATTTTGGGAGATCGATACTGAGGCGTTCATTTCTCCCTTTCATTGTTTATTAATTTCGCGTGACGCCATATACTTAACATAACCAGCTTTGCGATAAACACTGTGACGCATTAAGCTTGCGACACGTGGTGGATGGGCTAATGGAACGACGCCACGTATGTTAAAGGCCGATGTAAGAGAAAGATTGCGGAACAAAGGATTTTGTCAGGATTTGAGTCTGTTATGACGATAATGCCCTGCTTGTTGCCGCCATTGCGGAGAAGATGTCAATGGGACCTGAATGTGTTGAGGGCCTGTAACGGCATTCACATATTTTATAAGCTATTGCTGACGTGGCAATTTTTTTTAATCCTATAGTTTATCACCTCTTTGGTTCATAATTTAGTAGACAGAAGAAATGCTAAAAATTTAATATAAAAATCGCTGTTTTAAGTTTTTGTTGGTGAAAGATGAAATTTTGTAATGTTAAAAAAAAAATTATGAGGTTTTGTGAAATTTTATTGGTTAAGAGGTAAATATAGGGGAGAAAGTACAATAAGAAATTAAAAAGCATTGATTATCAAGCTGAACTGAAAATTGAGTAATGTATATTTTTATTGTTTTTTTAAAAAAACATACTTTTATTGCTATTATCTCTTTTTTTCTATACTAAGGATTTCACTTGAAAATGAAAATGTCCTCTTCTTTTTTTTTATTAATCTATAGAAGTTATTCTGAAATGATTTATTCTTGATTGATGAAGCGATAAACAATTGGGTCGAAAAAGCATGACGGTTGGCTATAAAAGGAAACCCTTTGCCGATCTAGAGAGTTCAAAATGTTTCTCATCCTCGAATCAGAAGAGCAGTTCTATTCGTTGTTTTTGTTGTCTTTGATGTTCTCACTTTATATTATTATATATCTCTTTGGACATTTTAGTATCACTCTATTTTTCACTGTAAAATAAAATGGTTAGCAATAATATTATATTCTTCACTTTATAATAGGATGAAAAGTACATTTTTACTCATAATATAGAGTAGTTTGTTTTTTTGTTCATCGTTCTTTTAATAACTCTAAAATAGAGTACTGTTGGAGCAAACTACAATTCTGTTATAAAGTTATTTTATTTTAAGATAGGAAACAGAGTAAACAATTTTCACATGGTCTTGATTAATACTAAAACTGTGATTGTGCATATCAACTTACCCGATTAGCATAAATAACTGATATTTAAAGTAAGCTAGGAATGAAGATCTCGAAAACTTTGGGGAATACAAAAGAACTTCTTTACCTTTTTCTGTTTTTGTGTGACAACTCAAAAGTTGAACTTATGGGTTTACTGCAATTAATATTTTAAACCCAAGAATGACTAGTTTAATTGTTTTCTTAACAGTCATTATAGGTGTATAGAATTTTAATTTAGTAAAAGTAGTCGAAAAAAAATAACTGAAAATCCAAAAGATTTAACAACTATCATACAAAGATCATCTCAACTGTATTCAGAGAAAATATATGTGGGCAAAATAAACAACATAAGAGAAAGTGAGGTGATGAGGATGAAGAACATGAGAAGCTATAGTTATGTAAAAGCAAGTTGGGACACTTGGGAAAACAATAGGTTTGATTTTAGTGGCAAACTCACAACTGATTTGCCTTCCTTCTTGTTTCAAATCATGGGCCTTTCTTGTTCCTTTGTAGCCACCTCAACCCACACCATGACTTTGTTACATTTCTAGTCTACAATGGAAATATTATATATTCTTATAAGTCCAATAACCAAGGGGTCGTAAAGTTGTAATCCACAATATTATATATTTTTTCGGGTAAAATACCAATATATTATACTTCTTCCAACCGTGTGGAATTTACAGAAATAAACAAGAAAGTGGACGGGTTACTGGGTCAGGCCGGCGATGTTAGTGGAATAAAAAAGAGTAAACGGAGAAGAAGACAAAATCGGGTCATTCACGGCGTCCGCTGTAGCAACGATGACCTTGACGGAGATGTTACGCTTCTGGCCGTCGTCAAAGTTGCATCACAACTCCTTTCGTTATTCACACGCGCTTATGAGTGTAAACACACGCGTCCATGGAGGACCACTAAACATGGTATTTTGATATTTATTGTATTTAAGCATTTCTTTATCTTTACTCTTGCACAAGAATCTCCCGGCAACCAAACCAACTTCTATCTTGTCCTTTAATTGCATAACCAGATTCAAATATACATACACACACTTACATGCATATAATATACATATTTAAAACCACTTGACAATGAGAGTTTATGTTTAAAACTAAAGTTTGTTAAGTCATTCTCATGAAAGCATGTCACTCCCATGATATTTAATTAAAGGAGACAGATAAGATTGATATCAAATCATCAACGTTCTGTAACTTTACATTGCTTTCAACTATTCACAAATGACAAATAATTAAAATGATGCAATATATATATATATTTCATAAATCATATTTTACATATAAAAGAATCCAACGATCAAATGTTTGAAGTGTTTCCTTCCTAAAATAATCAATCAGAGAGTTTACAATGAAAATAAATATCGTTAGTGCCACAATAAATCAAAACAGGTTCAAATGCCTATAGTTCCCACTTTCTTCTAAATCCAAAGAATCCAACAAAAACGGCACCGTATTGCTCCCACTACCATCATCATCTTCACAATCTCCATCAAATTTCATGAGTTCTTTTGCTCTATGAACCTCAGCTTCCCAATCAGTCTTAGCCAATACGACCAACATCGAAACCAGGCAGGAGCCCTGAGCTGCAAACAGACCTAACCACAGTCCCTTGAAGTCAAACCCACTAAAGAAACTCAACCATATAGCCACAGGCATCCCCACAAAGTAGAAACAACACAAGTTTATGTTCGCTCCTAACCTAGGTCTAGCACTTCCCCTCAACACTCCACACATTGTTGTCTGAGGACAGTTCCCTAGCTCGCAAAGACCGATGATCGGTAAAACCATGGACGTCAACTTCAGAATCTCTTCCTCATCCGTGAACAATCTAGCCCAGTAGTTACTCACAATCAAAGCGAAAAACATGGCGATTAAACCTAACCCTAGGCTTAAACCGAGTCCGGTTCTCGCAGCTATCCTTGCCTTCTCAGGGTGATTGGCCCCTAGCTCGTTCCCTACGCGTGTAGAGACACTGACGCTGAGAGAGGAAGGAAAAATGTAGATCAAAGCAGTGGTCTGGATCAAGATTCCCATAGACGCGACTGTTGCTTGCGGGTTAAGTAACAGTCCACAAAGAAGAATCATGATTTCATACCACCACCATTCTAAACAAACAGATACACAGCTAGGGATAGCTAGTTTCATCAGTGATCTCCATCCTTTAAAGCAATCAATAGAGAATCCTCCCCAAGTCTTCTCATATAAACCCGAAAACGCGATATAGATGATCAGAAACCCTAGGAGATTCACATTAGTCCATATCGCTCCCAAGGCAATGCCTCTAAGACCAAACCCTAGGGAAGAAACAAGAAGGTAGTTGATGGGAATGTGGAGGATCACAGCGAAGAAAGCAGAGTATGTAAGAGGAAGAGTGATGGATTGTGATCTCAGGTAGATACGGAGTGGATGTAATAAAGACTGAAGAATCAGATCAGGGAGAGAGAAGAGGATGAAGATCTCTGCTTGGTTCGAGATCTCTTCGTCTTGTCCGAAGAACAATAGAATCTTCTTGATGTTGAGCCAGAGGATAGAGATGGGGAGAGAACAGAGGAGGAGCAAAAGCGTGGTTCTTTGCAAAGCGAGGCCTAAGAGTTTGAATCTTTTGGCGCCAAACGCTTGAACGCAGATGGGTTCCATGCCGACGGAGAGACCGGAGAGGAGAGAGTAGCCGGTGATGTTGGCGAAGCCGAGGGCGAGCGAGCCGCCGGAGAGAGCAGGGAGGTCGTTGAGACGGCCGAGGAAAAGCATTGAGATCATCGAGCGAGAGTAGAGGAGCAAACCGGTTATGATCATTGGGAGAGATATTTTGGCGATTGATTTGGCTTCTTGAATCGAGGAGGAGAGATGGGTCGTGTTCGGGTGAGGATCTTGTCGGTGATCTGTATGGTTCTTGAGGATCAAAGGAACAGCCATGTTTGCAGGTTTGTGAAAGACAGAGGAGAGAGAGAGGGAGGGGATGAAGAAGGTGTTGTCGATGTGTGAAAGGCGTGTTATAAGTTTCAATTTAAGTTGCTAATTAAGCTTAGACAAGTGATTAAGGATACCAGAGAAGTTTTTTTGACTGGAATAGTTAAGTTTTAATTTATTTTTCCCCAAATTAAAACAGAACTATTTTGGCGGTTTTTTTGACCAGTCATTATGTCATTGTATGACTCCGTCTTCCTACTGGCGACAGTATTTTATGATATTTATTGGGTTTTTATTTGTAATTATTTTTTCTAATTACTTATATTTTTTATTTATTATTTTGTTTTCATTTTTGGGAACACATAAACCCACAATTTTGAGAACCTATGAATCGTGGATATTTACGGAAACTAGTTATTTTACTCACGTTTACGTTTTATTTGTATTTTCACTTGGGTCATTACAAAAAAGTAAGTTATCCTTTATCTTGAATTTTTATTTTCTTCATGTTTGCTGAGTGCATGCATCTTTCTCAACTTATTTAAAAAATAATAATAAACTAAATAATATTTGGTCTTGTAGATAATTTTCTAGTTTGTTAACTTTTCACAATTACTCTTTTGCTAAATTTTGGTACCTCTGCAATGGTACATCATAAAATGATATATGGTTCATTATGTTCTTCTAGGTTTTTGTAACATCTCATTTTGTACAGGATTGTTACTGAATTGATTATTGACGAACTTCACATGATGTTGTATATGATAAGCTACAAGACTTATACATTAGCTGGAAATTTCTTTTAAGCTGAATTGTGGTCCATAAAAGACTGGCTGAAAATAGTTGTTATATGCACTATATATTGAAAATGACTTTCTAGATTTGCAATGCATGCTAATTAATTGTTAGATACAACTAAGCAGAACTTAAATTCCTAAAGATAAGATTTCAGACGTTTTAACTTTTTTCTTAATTATAAAAACATAGGGTGACAAATTGACTCGTGTCGTTTCTTAAATTTCATAGTGTTCAACAACAAGTGTCATGGCTTATTAAACTTAAATTTGGATATTAGAGAATAACTATTTCATCTAAA
Organism: Hirschfeldia incana; assembly: GCA_026261945.1. Lineage (NCBI taxonomy): Eukaryota > Viridiplantae > Streptophyta > Magnoliopsida > Brassicales > Brassicaceae > Hirschfeldia > Hirschfeldia incana. The sequence continues at coordinate 10,887,652 of JABCMI010000006.1, forward strand.
CTATAAACAAATAGAAAAGTAATCAGTTCGTGAGAAAATCACTAAAAAGATCACCTATCTTCGTCAGAGTTAATCCACTTGACGGTTCGGTGTGGATTGTATGATATTATAAAACTCATTTTCCAATTGTTCGAGTCTTTTACCAATAATACAAGAAAACGACCCTTAATTTTTCTATTTACTTACAATTTCGTCTCTATTTTTTTTCTGTAAACCAATTTAGAGATTAAGTACCTGGAAGAAGATTAATATCAAGCTGTAAGGAACTATATTCAATCTAAGAAAAATAATTATATTCAGTGTGGACGTTTTTTTAATTATAAATTGGAATGCTTGCAATAATCTGAGAAGAATGCTACGGAATATACCTTACCTGTATATTTAATACATATTTTTAAGAATTCTACAATAATTTATTGGACCACCCTATTCATGTAGTTGAAAGAAAAAAATTAGTTTGGCGAAAAAGCAACGCTTGCTTCCATAATTCGTTTTAAATGAAATATTTTATGAGTTTATGGTATAGATTTGGAATAAGAGTTTATTGTTTGTGCATAGATACTATTATAATGTCACATGCTTCACCTCTATAGAATGTGGACCATTAATATAGCTTAAGTTTAGGATGATGGAAAACGAAAATTATATTATCTTATCACGAGTTATGTCGATCGTTTACTATATTGATGATAAAATAATTCACAACTGTAAATAGAAATAACGTGACGAAAAAGGAGAAATTATATGATAAGAATAAGATATATAATTTCATATTTTTAACAGATATATTTTATATATTATGGAAGGTTTTATGTGCTATAGCTCAACAATGAACCATATCTTAAATGACTGAAAGTGATTTTGTTTGATAATAAGAAACTTCCGGTTGATGTATGTCATTCATTATATTTAAATTTATTTATTATTGTTATGGTATCTAAATTCTGTTTCTTTTTTTTTCTCAACACAAACTAATAATTGTGCATCATCCTGTCAACGTTTGATTATATTTTTCGGCGAGACATATACTATAATCAGTATACCGCATTTTTATAATGGTTTTTATCCATTTACATTCTAGAAACCATACCTTAATATGATCAAGGTAACAAAAAACAACAATATATATCTTGCCAAACAAAAATATGTCAAGTTGTCAAAGATGTACAAACTGTGTTAATATATTTGGCATATATATAAGGAAGCAATACAACTAGGAACCCTAATAGCCTAACAGCATAGTTCATGCATGTAGCTTTAACTAAAAAAACATACCTATGATACCTTTGTATTCTGTCATTTGGTGACTTCTATGTATGTGATAACCATTATCCAATAGCATAGAGTAAAATAAAGTACTATGTATTATTCAATTGCGATTGGTTGGCCTATATATATTAACTTGTCGTGGGATCTTAGACATCATTTACGTATATCTTATAAAGTTGTTTAAGTGCACATGATTTACTTTGCATATCGTCTAAGTTTTAAGTTACATTACATACATCCCTTTTAAAATCTTAAAACACGCGAGTTTCTTCACTTTTTTTCTAAAATAACTCGATAATATTTTCATAAGAAAAATCATTAGAGTCCTATCAAATGATACCTGAGAACGAGACAAATTTGTTGGTCGTATGGGAAATTGGAAGGTACCTTTACCTCTATCGTGTTATATCGTGTTGGATCAATTAAACCAAATGGGTTTAATGTAAAATGTGAAAAGAAATGGACCAATGGGCCAGTGCATGAAAAGCCTGATCGCACATGTTAATGAGGGAAGAGGGAACTTGTCCCACATCGGACAACACCAGAAACATTGAGCAATATATATATGTTCCAATGATATGAGTGGTTAACTGACTCAGAGAGGGAGAAGGCTCCCCACGCGCGTGCCATCGTCCGGCCGGCTCGGCCTTGGGCCTTGGGTCTTGGTGGAGGGCTTCCGGTCCAACAAGAATATTTTTTTTGGACCATTTAAAGCTCAACGTTTTGTCATTTAATTTTGGTAAAAACAACATGCATTTTATTTTGAAACGACAAGTAGTTTGTCTAGAAAAATAAAACGTCATGCAGTCTATCCTCTCAGATTTTTAAATGAGAAACGAGATAAGAGAGAGCGTCTTGGGGAGGAAGTTTCGCAACTCAACTTCCCTCGATCTCCGCGAGATCTTCGCCCACGTGCAGCTGCTGTTGCGGGAAGTGGCTCGTCTCCAACTCTTTTAAATATCGTCTCACCTCCTCTTTCAGAAAACACTTCTTTCACACATCGAAAACCAACATCAGAAATCCCTTAGCGTAAGTCTTAGAACCGAGAGTGTTTCGTAGAGTTTATGGTTCGATAGGGCGTTCACGAGTGAAGCGTGAATCGTCGCCATGGTTTTATCCTAGGACTCGATATTCGTACAGTTCTGTCTCACTACGGAGCGAATATTTAGAGTTAAGGAAAGAGATTCATATCTCGACTCCATGAAACGTTTTCTATACGGGTTTCATTTCGACTTTCTATCTGTTTCTTTCCTTAATCTCCCGTTTATTTATTATTGTTATTTCAATTCGATTTCCGGCTTCTACAATCTTAACTCTAAATCGCTTTCTGTCTAAAGCTTTTAATCAGATTGAAAAACGTTTTTTATCAAACGAATTTAAAGGTTTGTAAACGGTTTTTGAAAACGGTGTTTGCGATTTGGTTTTACCATTTCCGCGAAACGTTTCTTTCTTATCTCAAAACGGGTTGCGGTTTGCTTTCTAGCACTACTGCAAAACGTTTTATTGGATATTTTCAGAACGTTTTTTTATTGAAAGGATGTTTGCGATTTGCTATTTGCTTATCCGCGAAACGTTTCTTATCTCTTCTATAAACGGTTTTTGCGATTGCTTATAGCATCATCCGCAAAACGTTTTAGATGGTTTATTTTAAACTTTTGTATAATGAATCGTTTTCACAAACGCTTTCTTAAGCGAGTTTGTAAAACATTCTAAGTCTACACAAAACGGTTTCTGCGAATGCTTAAAAGCGAGTTTGCAAAACTTTTTTCAGACTTGTATCGATATGATTTGGTTCAAACACCAAAAATGAAAATCGATTTTAGACTATTATTTTTTGATTAAAAATAATATGTTATTTGTTGAATGGAGTACTGATCCGTTTTTCATGTTTTCTTTACAGGAAGAAAAATGACTAACGACAACAACTCCCCCATTGATACCACCGCTACTCAGACTCCACTCAATGTCACCGCAACTGATGCAACCGGCGTGACAAACGTGAGTTCCAGTGCAGGAACAACAACCACTACCCTTCCTGCGGGAGTTGATGAAACCACTCGCCGTAGCCTTTTCGGTGCTGGTCTTTACCAAACCGGTTCGGTTCAAGGAACCACAAGTGCTCCTGTGGTGGTTGCTACTCCTCAAGCTGTGCCTAGTCTCTTCACACAAGGACTGATGCCTGACAAATTTGATGGCAAAGGCTTCAAAACGTGGCAGAAGAAGATGATGTTCTTCCTGTCAACAATGAAACTGGACAAGTTCATCCAGGAGGATAAGCCCATCGTCCCTTACACTGTTGAAGATGTCCATGCTCAAGCGAGTGTTGACATATGGGTGCATTCTGACTTCATTTGCAAAGGATACATTTTGGGTCGTCTGATTGATCCATTGTACAAAGTCTACTGTGACATTCCCACGGCGAAAGAGCTATGGAGATCTTTGGACAAGAAGTACAGAGGCGAGGACGCTGGCTGTCAGAAGTATGTGGTGGCAAAGTTCGATGAATTCAGAATGGTGGATTCAAAACCCCTCATGGATCAGGTGGAAGCTTTTCAGCTCATTTGCCATGAAATCTCTGCTGAAGGGATGTCCATCTGTGAGACATTCACAACTCTCATGTTCATCCAAAAGCTTCCCCCAAGCTATGCTGATTTCAAGAACTACCTGAAGCATAAGAAGAAGAAGATGGGTCTTGAGGATCTCATCACGAGGCTTCAGATGGAATCAAGGAACCGAGCTGCTGACAAGGACACAACTAAGGAGCACAGTGTGAACATGGCTGAGCACAAAGGCAAAGGAAAGGCACACGCCTCTCCTGGAAAGCCTTCCAAAACTGCTTTGGCCTTGAAGGCTGCTGGGAAAAACTTCAAGAACAAAGGCATTGAAATCAATGCGAATGTGGAGAAGTTCAAGGGGAAATGCCACTATTGTCACAAAGTGGGACACAAGACTTCTGAGTGTCGCAAAAAGATCAAAGATGAGAAGGCTCAGGCGAATCTCACTGAGGAGGACTTTGTTGCAGTGGTGACTGAGGTCAACATGGTTGAAAGCAACAACCCCAGGGAATGGTGGTACGACACTGGTGCAACCACCCACATTTGCACCGATAGGACGATGTTCAGCACCTATCAGAAGATAAAGACTCAGGAGAGGCTGTTCATGGGGAACACTGCAGTCTCCAAGATTGAAGGCCGCGGCAACGTGATTCTGAAGATGACATCTGGACGTCAGGTGACTCTGACCAATGTGAAGCATGTGCCTGACATGAGGAAGAACCTGGTCTCGGGAACCTTGCTCAGCAAGAATGGATTCGCCGCAACTCTTGAGGCGGACAAGCTCGTGATTAGGAAGAATGGGATGTATTTGGGAAAGGAGTATGTTAAGGATGGACTTGTCAAGATGAATGTAATGACAGTCCCTCCGAAAGTTGTAGCTCCGAAAGTTTCAATGAATAAGAATGAGCCAGTTGCTTATTTGGTTGAGTCTTTTAATATATGACATGAAAGATTAGGCCATGTGAACTACAAATCTATACAAAGATTAATGAATTTAAATCTAATTCCTAAATGCAAAACAAGTAAAGAAAAATGTGAAGTATGCGTACAGGCTAAGCTCACAAAAACTCCCTCACCTCGTGTTGAAAGAACAAATAAACCTCTAGATTTAATTCACACCGATTTATGTGATTTAAAATACAAACCGACTAGAGGTGGGAAAAAGTACTTTGTGACCTTCATAGATGACTGCACAAAATATTGTTATGTATATCTTTTACATAGCAAAGATAAAACCTTAGAAAAATTCAAAGAATTTAAACTCGAGGTCGAAAATCAGCTTAAAACAACTATTAAGGTAGTTAGAAGCGACAGAGGAGGTGAGTATGATGGTCCATTCAATTCATTTTGTAAAGAACATGAAATAATCCATCAAACTACAGCTCCTTACTCACCAGAATCTAATGGAGTTGCTGAACGCAAGAATCGAACTCTAAAAGAGATGATGAATGCAATGTTGCAGGAATCTGGGTGTCCCCAGAACATGTGGGGGGGGGGGGGGAGCGCTGCTTACCACAAACTATATCCTCAACAAAATTCCACATAAAGTAACTGGCAAAACTCCATATGAATTATGGAAAGGTAATTTACCTTCGTATAAATACCTCAAAGTGTGGGGGTGCTTGGCAAAAGTTGCAGTACCGCCACCAAAAAAGGTCACTATTGGACCTAAAACTGTGGATTGCATCTTCATCGGATACGCACATAATAGTAATGCTTATCGATTTCTGGTACATAAATCTGAGATATCAGATATCCATGAACAAACAGTTATGGAATCGAGAAATGCATCTTTCTTTGAAAATATTTTTCCTCACAAGGAAAAACAAGGTTCTAAACGAACTCGAGAAGAAAGAAACAACAAGAATGATTCAGAAATTGAGACAAATGTTGAGATTTCTACAAATGATATTTCAGAGAATGAAAAGGAAGATGAACCTAGAAGGAGCAAAAGAGCTCGAAAGGAAAAATCTTTTGGTGATGATTTCTTAATGGCATTTCTAGTAGAAAATGTACCAAAAACTTTGGCAGAAGCCATGGCTTCACCAGAAGCTCCTTTTTGGAACGAAGCAGTTAGGAGTGAATTTGATTCTATCATGCAAAATTATACATGGTATTTAACAGATTTACCACCTGGCTGTAAAGCATTAGGAAATAAGTGGATAATGACACGAAAACCTGGTGGAAAATACAAATCTAGACTAGTAGTTCAAGGATTCCGACAAAAGGAAGGTCTTGACTATTTTGATACATATTCTTCAGTAACAAGAATAACATCAATAAGGCTGATGATAGCAATCGCAGCCTTAAGAGATTTAGAAATCCATCAAATGGATGTAAAAACAGCTTTTCTGAATGGTGATTTAGAAGAGGAAATTTACATGAAACAACCTGAGGGTTTTGTCATTACTGGACAGGAAGACAAAGTATGTCGACTTGTAAAGTCACTTTATGGGCTTAAACAAGCTCCTAAACAATGGCACGAAAAATTTGACAACACAATGATGTCAAATGGTTTCAAAATCAATGAATGTGATAAATGTATATACTACAAAACTACCAAAGATGCGTATGTTTTGCTATGTTTATATGTAGATGATATGCTCATTATTGGAAGCAATAAAGACATAATCAATCAAACAAAAAACATGCTCAAAGGGAAATTTGAGATGAAAGATTTGAGATTAGCAGACGTTATTCTCGGGGTTAAAGTACAAAGAAATTCAAAAGGAATTACTTTAACTCAATCTCAGTACGCTGAAACAATATTAGAGAGATTTAAAAACTACTCTAGTAGTATGGCAAAAACCCCGTTAGATCCCCAAATGCACTTGACAAAGAATTCAGGTGAAGCAGTTTCACAAAACGAATATGCACGTGTGATCGGAAGTCTCATGTACTTGACAAATTGTACAAGACCAGATCTAGCGCACGCAGTAAACGTACTCAGTCGATATACAAGTAATCCAGGTCATACACACTGGAAAGCTATTACAAGAGTACTCAATTACTTGCGATACACCAAAGATTTTGGGCTTTACTACGGTAAAGAACCAGCAGTTTTAGAAGGATACAGTGATGCTAACTGGATGTCAGATTCTAAAAACTCGAAATCCACCAGTGGATATGTTTTTACTCTAGGAGGAGCAGCAATAACTTGGAAATCTACCAAACAAACAGTTCTAGCTAGATCCACAATGGAATCTGAGTTCATAGCCTTAGACAAAGCTGCAGAAGAAGCTGAATGGCTTAGAAATTTTTTGGAAGATATTCCTATGTGGGAGAAACCTGTGCCAGCTATATGCATACATTGTGATAGTCAATCAGCTATAGCTCGGGCTCAGAATAATCTCTACAATGGTAAGTCTCGTCACATCAGAAGACGACATAAAACCATTAGACAACTTATCTCAACAGGTGTAATCACAATAGACTACATCAAATCGGCTGACAACCTAGCGGATCCATTTACTAAAGGTTTGCCACGAGATGTTGTTGCTAAATCATCAAAAGGAATGGGTTTAAAGCCTATAACTAATGAGGATGCTTGACTGCAACCCTACCTATCATGACTGGAGATCCCAAGACATAGGTTCAAAGGGAAAACAAAATCAAACAAAATCTAACCAAAGCACTTTGAGACACAAAAGTCTCATCCCAGCTCCTAAAGATGATAAGTGCTAACGAATGTAAGAAGGATAAGCGTAAGCTTTTAATGATTCCATAGCTTCTAAAGCGGAGTATTACTCAATACTTTTCATGGTCAATCACCTAATGAGTGTGAAATGGGGCCGTTTCTAGGAGAATGAATGCAAGGCTATATTCTCTAAGTTCACTCATGACAACCAGGAATAGTTCAGGGCCACAATGAACACAATAGAGAACTAAGTTCTACGAGGAAATGAAGCTGCGTTATGCCTGTTGTCTCGGTCTACATAAAACACCGGTTGGTTCAAGACATCATGTTCACCTTCTGGTAAAGTAAACCCGACAGATATTAACTATGAGTGGTTCAAAGCTTAAAAATGCTACCTACTCAAACACAGTGAATTTTTCGCAAACACTCTCGATAAGTCTGTCTGTCTAGTCAAGTCTAGTCAGTAAAGTTATAGTTTTAGAGTCTATCGAGTCTGCATTTAGTATAGTCTGCATATGTTTAGAGTCATTTCTATTCATGTGGGGGATTGTTGGATCAATTAAACCAAATGGGTTTAATGTAAAATGTGAAAAAAATGGGCCAATGGGCCAGTGCATGAAAAGCCTGATCGCACATGTTAATGAGGGAAGAGGGAACTTGTCCCACATCGGACAACACCAGAAACATTGAGCAATATATATATGTTCCAATGATATGAGTGGTTAACTGACTCAGAGAGGGAGAAGGCTCCCCACGCGCGCGCCGCCGCCGCCGTCCGGCCAGCTCGGCTCGGCTCGGCTCGGCGTGGGCGTGGGCTTGGGCTTGGGCTTGGACTTGGGCTTGGGCTTGGGCTTGGGCTTGGATCTTGGGTCTTGGGTCTTGGGTCTTGGTGGAGGGCCTCCGGCCCAATAAGAATATTCTTTTTGGACCATTTAAAGCTCAACGTTTTGTCATTTAATTTTGGTAAAAACAACATGCATTTTATTTTGAAACGACAAGTAGTTTGTCTAGAAATATAAAACGTCATGCAGTCTATCCTCTCAGATTTTTAAATGAGAAACGAGATAAGAGAGAGCGTCTTGGGGAGGAAGTTTCGCAACTCAACTTCCCTCGATCTCCGCGAGATCTTCGCCCACGTGCAGCTGCTGTTGCGGGAAGTGGCTCGTCTCCAACTCTTTTAAATATCGTCTCACCTCTTCTTTCAGAAAACACTTCTTTCACACATCGAAAACCAACATCAGAAATCTCTTAGCGTAAGTCTTAGAACCGAGAGTGTTTCGTAGAGTTTATGGTTCGATAGGGCGTTCACGAGTGAAGCGTGAATCGTCGCCATGGTTTTATCCTGGGACTCGATATTCGTACAGTTCTGTCTCACTACGGAGCGAATATTTAGAGTTAAGGAAAGAGATTCATATCTCGACTCCATAAAACGTTTTCTATACGAGTTTCATTTCGACTTTCTATCCGTTTCTTTCCTTAACCTCCCGTTTATTTATTATTGTTATTTCAATTCGATTTCCGGCTTCTACATATCGGACAAGAAATAGTTATCTATCGGAGTTTGAGAGATCCAAGTTGGATAAGAAAATTATCTCGTCAATCCTTTTCTATCGGTTAGATACATCCACTGGCACCGATGTTTGACTCAAATGGCATATTTTTGGTTTGAAACAAAAAATTATGTACATTGTTTCCATTGCTGAACATTATTACCGTATTGTCCTATGGTATCATCTCTGTGTCTATATATCGCATCCTAAACAAGATAGATTCTAAGTATTTAATAGAACTTAATTTATTAAAAAGACGAGGAAAAGCCTAAAACTATTTCCAACATCCAGGAACACCAAATTGGAGGTCACATCTAAAATTTGGAATAAGAGTTGCCAAATGGCAGTCCTCATAATTACTTAATTGGTTTGTCATTACATGTTATATATATTGATATTGATATGTCTTAATCATATAGATTTATGGGTTTAAGTGTTTAACTTGTGACACAATCTTGTGTACTTATCATCTGATGACAGTTATTTTTTTTGACAGTTATTTTTTTTTTATGATAGCAGAATCTAAATATTTGTGTAAATTGGACTGCCAGCAACTCTTCTGTTAGCTATTGTGTTCTTTTTTGACGGCAGCTATTGTGTTATATATCCACCTTTAAACTCTTATGAGTTACAGTATCCGAAATATTTTTTTTTTTTGTTTAACCTGGGGGTATCCCAGACCCAGAAGGCCCAGACTAATCCCCAAGGGGAAGGAATGCCCACGGATAGACGCCCCTCCCAGTTTTTCAAATGGGCCCTAAAGCAAGCCCATATCCGTGTGGTGTCCAGAGCAAGTTGAAGTAGTTCCCTCCGGCGTGGATCGAACCCCCTACCTGGGTGCAGGCGGGGACCCGTCCTAACCATTGGGCCAACTTGTCCGGACTATCCGAAATATTTCATCCACTGAGATATATATATATATATATATATATATATATATATATATATATATATATATATATATATATGCGTTGGCTATCACAATTAGATTGACTATGTTTATTTGAGAAACATTTATTCTGTATAAGCAGTGAATAATACGCGGGTAGTATATTATATTATTCACAAAATAATGTCTTATATTCTTGTTTATTTAAATGTAATATATCGTTTTCTGTTGCTCATACTTATCAAAACGACAATATATTTACAGGCTACTAAGTGATTTTTTTCGTGCTCATGCAAAGATATAAATGTTTATAAAGTAAATATATATTATGATAATTGATTTCTATTTACTTTTAAATTTAAATTAATTTTATAATTTAATGTATAATTTGTATTAATAATATTACATTACATTAATTAGACATATGATTTTAGATATGTTAAATCTAGTCAGTTTTATTGTTTTTACAGTCGATTTAGTTATCATTTGAATATATTAGGTTGCATATATTTCTTCGAATTCAACTATAGTATTTTTTATTCTAATATATTAAAATTTTGATTAACTTTTTTTATTTGCATTTATTGTTGGTTGTTATCTTAGATTATATATATTTTAGGAAGATTATGTATAACTTAAGATATATTGTGCTTAGAGTGAAATAAAAAAACTAACTAAAGTGTTTGAGTCAAAATTATGTAAATAAATATAACAATAATTTTTTGAAGTCTCATGCATATATATATATAAATAACTACTTTGTTACAGTTGGTTAATATTTTATTTTCATTGGTTAATGTGTTTTAAGTCATCTTACAATCTATATTTATAAAATAAATTATTATTATTATAAAATTATATTTTCTTATTACAGTTATATCTATCATTTTAGATATAAGTTGGATTTGTTGACTCACTCATGTTGTGGGTATATTAAGTTACATATATTCTTTCAAATTCAAGTTGAAGTATAATTATTTTTATTATAATTACGTCATTCAGATTAATTATATTTATCTTTTAAATGTACATGTATTTTCATAATATATATCAAATTTAATTTAATTTTTTAAAAATATATTAAAAAAATTGATCTATAAGAAGTTACATACATAAGTAACTTATACTTTTAAGAAGCTCATGAACACATGTTAATATTTACAATAACTAAGATATTTTTATAATTTCTAAATAATTTTATTTACAATAACTTTTATATTAAGTTCCACAAAAATACAAAATTAAAATTTAATATCTCTTTAAAATAAGTATTAAAAATTGTGATTGTATCTGAAAAATCATATTATATAAGGAAAATATAATTTATAGATATGTTTGATGTAATTGAAAGATATTATATTCAAATAAATATAAGAAATAAAAATAAAATTTTAATAATACTAATTATAAACTATTTTAGTCAATTAAACATATAACAGCTTATGTCACTTAATTATTTTATGTAATCATCTAAAATTAAATAGATATATAAAAAATATTCTGTTACTTTGAAAAACATAAAGAAAGTATTTTATTAATATATATCATGTTATTTAAAAAATATTTTAAAATGAAATATTATTATTTGGTGAACTTTCTATTTTAATGAAATCATATTATTTATACATGTTCCTTTCGTTTTAACATTCTCTTTATAACCTAAATATTTCATTTTTTCTTATATCTTATTTAGAAAATTTTGCAAAAGAAATTTAAATAAAAATCAATAATAGTATTTAAATATTATATTTTAATAAATTAATGATATCAATATAGTCAACAGTAAGTGTGACACATAATATTATAGAGATTATATTATATATTTGTTCGGGAGTTCTAATTTCAATATTGCATGATTCGTGCTCAAATATAAAGCGATAACGTTCATTTGCCAAGAAGGTACGGTAGTATAAAACCCAATAGCGTCAGACGAAGCCCATTAGATACTTCCACCAATATTAGAACGACTAGTTTTTTCAGTTGAAGTAATTCATATAACTAAGCCCAAAATACAGGGGAGCATGAGTTACTCAGGGACGGACCTAGCAATTGTTTTAACATGTGGCACACCATCTTTTTTTTTATCAAATGTTTTAACATGTGGCACGCCATCTATCTTTATCTTTGGAGGAAGTTCCGACTTCGGTAACTATGGATCAGAACCAGAAATTAATGGCTATGGCTTTGGAAAAAAGGAAAGAGAAGCGGTTTTTATGATGCACCCGAAGAAGGCACCTGGTCCGGATGGAATGACCGCTCTTTTTTATCAACAGTCGTGGTCGGTGATTAAACATGATGTGGTCAACATGGTTAATGATTTTTTTACGTTCGGGAACCTTTGATGAGAGAATTAACTTGACAAATATTTGTCTAATCCCTAAGACAGTCCGACCAAGTCGAATGACTGAATTGCGGCCTATTAGTCTATGTAATGTAGTTTATAAAATTATCTCCAAGGTGTTATGTCAACGGTTGAAGGGCTTGCTGTCAATGCTAATCTTAGAGACCCAATCTGCGTTTGTTTCTGGACGATTGATCTCTGATAATATTCTCATTGCTCAGGAGATGTTTCATGATTTACGTACGAATAATGCATGTAAAGATAAATTTATGGCTATCAGGACGGACATGAGTAAAGCTTATGATAGGGTAGAATGATCTTTTATGGAACGTCTTTTATTAAACTTAGGGTTTTGCCCAATCTGGGTCTCCAGAATAATGAAGTGTATTTCTTCGGTCCAGTATAAGGTGCTACTTAATGGACAACCTAAGGGACATATTGTGCCAGAACGGGGTTTAAGACAAGGAGATCCTATGTCACCGTATCTATTTATCTTATGTACGGAAGCTCTTATTGCAAACATTAAAAAACATGAACGGGAAAAAATTGACGGGATTAAAAGTAACCCGAGGGAGTCCTGCGATTTCCTATCTTCTTTTTGCGGATGACATTTATTTGTTTGCAAAGCGAATGCTATAGAGTGTGGGGTTATACTAAAGCTCCTTAAGGATTATGAGGTTGTTTCAGGCCAATTGATAAACTTTGGTAAGTCATCACTTCAATTTGGCCATAAGGTACCAGATGTTATTAGATCTGAAATACAAACTCAATTGGGAATTAGTAAGATGGGAGGAATGTGAACATATTTGGGGATTCAAGAAAGTCTTGGGGGATCAAAGATTCAAGTTTTTGGTTACGTAAATGAAAGAATTAATCAAAAGATTAATAGTTGGACAATGAGATTTCTTACTAATGGATGAAAGGGGTTCTATTGAATACGACAGCTAATGCAATGCCCAATCATGTGATGTCGTGCTAACGGTTACCTAAGGCGGTCACGAAGAGAATTACCGGCGGCTATTTCTCACTTTTGGTGGGGGGAAACTGGGAATAAGAGGGAAATGCATTGGCTCTCATGGGATAAAGTTTGTAAACACAAAGAAGAGGGTGGTTTGAGTTTCAGGGATTTACAAGACCACAATACTTTTTATTGGCAAAACAATTATGGAGGTTGATAGATAAACCTGATTGTCTTTTCTCAAAAGTTTTCAAAAGACGATATTTTCGGAAAATTGATCCTTTAGATACACACAGATCTTACTCACCATCTTATGGTTGGAGAAGCATCTGCTCCGTTCGATCTCTGGTTAAAAAAGGGCTAATCAAAAGAGTAGAAAGACAATACATTTCAGTATGGAATGATCCATTGCTTCCTGCTCCTCGCCCGAGGTCAGCAACCCCAACAATTCAGTCACATGATCTACATGATCTTAAAATGGAATACTTTATTGATTCAGATACTTTCTCTTGGAAGGTAGATTTACTTGAGGCATACATCGATCCGGATGATGTCATTATCGTTAAAGGATTAGCAATTAGTCATTCTTCTCGACCTGATTTCATTGGTTGGGCTTTTACAGAGTCAGGAAAATATATGGTCAAATTGGGATACAAAATAGAGTCAAAATTCCCAGATAACGGTATTCACGTGCCTTCTTTTGGTCCGGATACTAATGTATTACTGAGCCGCACATGAAATTAAATTGTTCGCCAAAGTTGAGGCATTTTATTTGGTAAGCCATTAAAGGGATCCTACCGGTGGCAAAAAATCTAAGGTCTAGAGGCATTGCTTGTGACTCACGATGCAGTTTATGTGGAGCGGAAGATGAATCTATTAATCATGTTCTCTTTGAGTGTCCACCGGCAGTACAAATAAGGGCTTCGTCGAAAATTCCTTCGGCTCCGGGTTTTTTTCCAAGCTCATCTTTTTTCTCTAATATGCACTATCTTTTTGGAGATTACCCAAGAATTATAATTTTGACTCTTTTTCTTAGATTTTATGATATATCTGGAAAAACATGAACAATAAGCTTTATACAAATAGGGCCGGGGATCCACAAGAAATCCTTCGAGTAGCAGAAGTGGAAGCAGAGGTTTTGGCTGGGGCTCAAAAAATGATACCAGCGATGGGACAAGTTGAGACCCCCTCTCTCAATTGGATGGAAAAGGAGAATACAAGAATTTGTTATGTGGATGGTGCATGGAAATTAGAAGATAAATTTACAGGACAAGGTTGGTTTTGCAGGAAAAATGGTTCAACAGAGAAAATGATGGGAGCGATGAATCTTCAAAGAAGCTTATCTGCTTTACATGCTGAATGTGAAGCTTTGATATGGGCTATGGAGTGTATGAAAACCCTCAATTTCTCGGACGTAGTTTTTGCCATAGACTGTTCCCAATTGGTGAAGATAGTGTCAACACCAGGCGAATGGCCAGCTTTTGCTACACACTTGGAGGAGTTCCAGCGCAGTAAGATGTTCTTTCCCACCTTCAAGATCCGAGATATCCTAAGAGCGTGCAATCTAGTGGCGGACAAGTTGGCACGAGGTGCTAGATGTTCCCCTTCTGCTATGTTTTATGTCGATTATATGCCTTCGGCTTGGTTCTCTGAGTCGGCCGAGCATATATCGTAGATTGGTGTTTTCTGTTGTTGTCAAAAAAAAAGAAAGAAGTAGAAGTACTTTTAAGATTTGTTTGAAAACATAGATAGTAGTAAAATAAGTAATACAATGTTGTTTGGAAACATGGATAGTAGTATATTAAAAAAATAAATAAGGGGCTTATGTTATTAAGAAAATTTGAAAGTCCATTACACTATATTTAAAAAGCAATGAGCTTATCTTACTTGATATACATATTATCAAAATAATAATTTAAATTTAATTTATAGCAAACATTTATTCAAAAATACACATATATTAAAAATTGATTTTTACTAAAATATTTTCTAATAACCACCGCAAAAAATGTTTCAATATATATAAGAAAAATACAATACAAAACCTAATTTCAAACACCAACTTAAATTATTGTTTTTATATTTCACATTAATTTTAAAAATATAATATATGTAATTATTTATATGATACTACGTGTAAAATACTATTAATTATATGATTAATTATATGATGGTATTATAAAATACAATTGATTATATGATGACACATATATGATATATAATAATAATTAGGGTAGCGTCTGGATATTCGTTTGGGTTTGATTTGGGTGTGTTTGGATTTTGGGTTTTCGGGACAAAGATTTCAGCCTCATTAGGATGTTTTTAAATTTTGGTTCGCGTTCGATTCAGATCTTTGTGTGTTCGGTTTGAATTCGGATAACCCACTTAAATTATTTTTTAGATTTTTAAATTCATTATAACATTTAAATTTCTCAAAATCTATAAACAAAATAATAGATTATATAAAAAAATTGAATAACATATGTGAGAGTATCTAAACTTAACGTATAAATTGATTTGGTTTAAATATTTGGATAGAGAATCAATAATTATTTGAAATATTTTTGGTGTTTTGATTATATTTTAACTAATCTAGATATTTACTTTTGACTATTTGTATATATTTTCAAGTATTTAAACTAACTTAAAAGTATCATATATATTCTAGATATTTCTATATACATTAAATCTAAAAATAATTATATATAATATAAATATATTTG
Source organism: Hirschfeldia incana (assembly GCA_026261945.1). Lineage (NCBI taxonomy): Eukaryota > Viridiplantae > Streptophyta > Magnoliopsida > Brassicales > Brassicaceae > Hirschfeldia > Hirschfeldia incana. The sequence continues at coordinate 10,903,574 of JABCMI010000006.1, forward strand.
TACATTGGAATATCCGAAATACTTCGGTTCAGATCGGATTAGGTTTCAATTATCTAAGTACCAAAAAATAATTCGGATATTTAAGAAATTTTGGGTCGATTTTGATACTATTTTTTGGATTGGAATCTGTTCGGTTATTCAGATTTGATTTTTTGACATGAAAAAATAAGTAATTACATATTTTTGAAACAATACACCCGTGCATGTGCATGGATCAAAATCTAATATTATATTACAAAGTTTTCAACACAGTGTGCACAGAGACTAATATCATCATGAACTCCTTAATCTTTAATAAATATTAACTGAATTTTTTTTGGCATGTGGGACTTGCCCCACCCAGCTCTCATTTAGATCCGCCCCTGGATTTATTCCAATATCTTATTTCATTTGTTCTCTAAAAGTAGTAATATATTTTATTAATAATACCTTATACTTTTAAAAATTAACCGATCAATTCTAACGATTTTATGTTTATAAAAATTCCTTAAAATATAGTTTATTTAAATTAAACACTTATTATTTAAAAGTATAAGAAAAATCATAAGACATATATAAGTTGGTTCAATAATAACATTATAATAGTTTTCTCACAAACGATCAACTAATGCATTTTGTAACAAAAAATAAATTTCTTTATCTTTGATATTCTTAAATCAAGCAACAAAATTTTGAAATAGAACATTTTCATCTTCTGCAATTTCGATGTCTGGAGGTGGAGCTTCTCTCAAGTTCAATTGGTGCATCGAATTTGCGATCATCTTCAACTATCATGTTATGTAAGATTATACATGTAGTCATGATGTCATGTAACACATTTTTTTTCAAAACCAAGCAATTGTAGATACTTTGTGTTATTTTTATTTTATATTATTTTTAGTTTTTCAGTATGTTATTTATTTTTATGTAAAAATATTAAATAATAGAATATATTGTTTATTTATGTTATTGTATCATTTTAAAATACTATTTTAGTAAAAAAATAAAAACATTAAGGATTTAAAAGATCATTTTACATATAAAAAAATTCAACACCAAAACGAAGTACTAAATAAGATTATTTCATAAATAGAATAACCTTAGCCATTACTCAATTTTAGAGTTGAAAATGAAATTGGGTTAGAGAAAATTTTACTCCAAAATGATGTTTATAATAGAAAATTGAGGAGCTTTAAAGATGTCCTAAGAACCATTGAAACCCAATGCGAGCCAAGATAAAATCCAGTGATGAAAGGTGATCCATATATTTTTCCTTAGAGCTCAAACCATTATCATTTTATCCTTCATCGTTAACTTTCTGAATTATGCGTCGTCAGGGGCGGACGTAGTTACGATCAACGGGGTCACGTGCCCCCTACTAAATCTTGATTTTCTTTAAATAATTATGTTACACCTAGCTCAGTTTCTATGAGAGTGCCGTCTACTAA